>CM053155.1:18806571-28806571 GCA_028571685.1 Heterohyrax brucei
TCATCTACCTAGAGAAGTTACAGAGGTTTACGCAGAGAATTCCCAGTATAAGTACAAGAAAATAAGAGAGACTTAGAAAACTGGTAAAACCTACATTGTTGATAGAGTTGGGAGTACTTAGCACTGTGAAAACAGCACCTTCGCAGAGAGAAATCTACTTGTGTAAGACCGGGAAACAGTGAACAGAGAATGTATGAGTTTCTTAAGATTGGTAACAGATAGAAACAAGAGAAAGTACACAGTGATTCATCTACGTAGAGAAGTTACAGAGGTTTACACAGAGAATTCCAAGTATAAGTACAAGAAAATAAGAGAGACTTAGAAAACTGGTAAAACCTACATTGTTGATAGAGTTGGGAGTACTTAGCACTGTGAAAACAGCACTTTCGCAGAGTGAAATCTACTTGTCTAAGACCGGGAAACAGTGAACAGAGAATGTATGAGTTTCTCAAGATTGGTAACAGATAGAAACAAGAGAAAGTACACAGTGATTCATCTACCTAGAGAAGTTACAGAGGTTTACACTGAGAATTCCCAGTATAAGTACAAGTAAATAAGAGAGACTTAGAAAACTGGTAAAACGTACATTGTTGAAAGAGTTGGGAGTACTTAGCATTGTGAAAATATCACTTTTTCACAAAGAAATCTACTTTTCTAAGATGGCGAAACAGTGAACAGAGAATGTATGAGTTTCTCAAGATTGGTAACAGATAGAAACAAGAGAAAGTACACAGTGATTCATCTACGTAGAGAAGTTACAGAGGTTTACACAGAGCATTCCCAGTATAAGTACAAGAAAACAAGAGAGACTTAGAAAACTGGTAAAACCTACATTGTTGATAGAGTTGGGAGTACTTAGCACTGTGAAAACAGCACTTTCGCAGAGAGAAATCTACTTGTCTAAGACTGGGAAACAGTGAACAGAGAATGTATGATTTTCTCAAGATTGGTAACAGATAGAAACAAGAGAAAGTACACAGTGATTCATCTACCTAGAGAAGTTACAGAGGTTTACACAGAGAATTCCCAGTATAAGTACAAGTAAATAAGAGAGACTTAGAAAACTCGTAAAACCTACATTGTTGATAGAGTTGGGAGTACTTAGCAGTGTGAAAACATCACTTTCGCAGAGAGAAATCTACTTGTCTAAGACCGGGAAACAGTGAAAAGAGAAGGTATGAGTTTGTCAAGATTGGTAACAGATAGAAACAAGAGAAAGTACACAGTGATTCATCTACCTAGAGAAGTTACAGAGGTTTACACAGAGAATTCCCAGTATGAGTACAAGAAAGTAAGACAGACTTAGAAAACTGGTAAAACCTACATTGTTCATAGAGTTGGGAGTACTTAGCACTGTGAAAACAGCACTTTCACAGAAAGAAATCTACTTCTCTAAGACCGGGAAACAGTGAACAGAGAATGTATGAGTTTCTCAAGATTGGTAACAGATAGAAACAAGAGAAAGTACACAGTGATTCATCTATGTAGACAAGTTACAGAGGTTTACACAGAGAATTCCAAGTATAAGTACAAGAAAATAAGAGAGACTTATAAAACTGGTAAAACCTACATTGTTGATAGAGTTGGGAGTACTTAGCACTGTGAAAACAGCACTTTCGCAGAGAGAAATCTACTTGTGTAAGACCGGGAAACAGTGAACAGAGAATGTATTAGCTTCTTAAGATTGGTAACAGATAGAAACAAGAGAAAGTACACAGTGATTCATCTACCTAGAGAAGTTACAGAGGTTTACACAGAGAAATCCCAGTATAAGTACAAGAAAATAAGAGAGACATAGAAAACGAGTAAAACCTACATTGTTGATAGAGTTGGGAGTACTTAGCAGTGTGAAAACATCACTTTCGCAGAGAGAAATCTACTTGTCTAAGACCGGGAAACAGTGAAAAGAGAAGGTATGAGTTTCTCAAGATTGGTAACAGATAGAAACAAGAGAAAGTACACAGTGATTCATCTACCTAGAGAAGTTACAGAGGTTTACGCAGAGAATTCCCAGTATAAGTACAAGAAAATAAGAGAGACTTAGAAAACTGGTAAAACTTACATTGTTGATAGAGTTGGGAGTACTTAGCACTGTGAAAACAGCACTTTCGCAGAGAGAAATCTACTTGTGTAAGACCGGGAAGCAGAGAACAGAGAATGTATGAGTTTCTCAAGATTGGTAACAGATAGAAACAAGAGAAAGTACACAGTGTTTCATCTACCTAGAGAAGTTACAGAGGTTTACACAGAGATTTCCAAGTATAAGTACAAGAAAATAAGAGAGACTTAGAAAACTCGTAAAACCTACATTGTTGATAGAGTTGGGAGTACTTACAATTGTGAAAACATCACTTTCGCACAAAGAAATCTACTTCTCTAAGATCGCGAAACAGTGAACAGAGAATGTATGAGTTTCTCAAGATTGGTAACAGATAGAAACAAGAGAAAGTACACAGTGATTCATCTACGTAGAGAAGTTACAGAGGTTTACACAGAGAATTCCAAGTATAAGTACAAGAAAATAAGAGAGACTTAGAAAACTGGTAAAACCTACATTGTTGATAGAGTTGGGAGTACTTAGCACTGTGAAAACAGCACTTTCGCAGAGTGAAATCTACTTGTCTAAGACCGGGAAACAGTGAACAGAGAATGTATGAGTTTCTCAAGATTGGTAACAGATAGAAACAAGAGAAAGTACACAGTGATTCATCTACCTAGAGAAGTTACAGAGGTTTACACTGAGAATTCCCAGTATAAGAACAAGTAAATAAGAGAGACTTAGAAAACTGGTAAAACCTACACTGTTGAAAGAGTTGGGAGTACTTAGCATTGTGAAAATATCACTTTTTCACAAAGAAATCTACTTTTCTAAGATGGCGAAACAGTGAACAGAGAACGTATGAGTTTCTCAAGATTGGTAACAGATAGAAACAAGGGAAAGTACAGAGTGATTCATCTACGTAGAGAAGTTACAGAGGTTTACACAGAGAATTCCCAGTATAAGTACAAGAAAACAAGAGAGACTTAGAAAACTGGTAAAACCTACATTGTTGATAGAGTTGGGAGTACTTAGCACTGTGAAAACAGCACTTTCGCAGAGAGAAATCTACTTGTCTAAGACCGGGAAACAGTGAAAAGAGAAGGTATGAGTTTCTCAAGATTGGTAACAGATAGAAACAAGAGAAAGTACACAGTGATTCATCTACCTAGAGAAGTTACAGAGGTTTACACAGAGAATTCCCAGTATAAGTACAAGAAAGTAAGACAGACTTAGAAAACTGGTAAAACCTACATTGTTCATAGAGTTGGGAGTACTTAGCACTGTGAAAACAGCACTTTCACAGAAAGAAATCTACTTCTCTAAGACCGGGAAACAGTGAACAGAGAATGTATGAGTTTCTCAAGATTGGTAACAGATAGAAACAAGAGAAAGTACACAGTGATTCATCTATGTAGACAAGTTACAGAGGTTTACACAGAGAATTCCAAGTATAAGTACAAGAAAATAAGAGAGACTTAGAAAACTGGTAAAACCTACATTGTTGATAGAGTTGGGAGTACTTAGCACTGTGAAAACAGCACTTTCGCAGAATGAAATCTGCTTGTCTAAGACAGGGAAACAGTGAACAGAGAATGTATGAGTTTCTCAAGATTGGTAACAGATAGAAACAAGAGAAAGTACACAGTGATTCATCTACCTAGAGAAGTTACAGAGGATTACACAGAGAATTCCCAGTATAAGTACAAGTAGATAAGAGAGACTTAGAAAACTGGTAAAACCTACATTGTTGATAGAGTTGGGAGTACTTAGCGTTGTGAAAACATCACTTTCGCACAAAGAAATCTACTTCTCTAAGACCGCGAAACAGTGAACAGAGAATGTATGAGTTTCTCAAGATTGGTAACTGATAGAAACAAGAGAAAGTACACAGTGATTCATCTACGTAGAGAAGTTACAGAGGTTTACGCAGAGAATTCCCAGTATAAGTACAAGAAAATAAGAGAGACTTAGAAAACTGGTAAAACTTACATTGTTGATAGAGTTGGGAGTACTTAGCACTGTGAAAACAGCACTTTCGCAGAGAGAAATCTACTTGTGTAAGACCGGGAAACAGAGAAGAGAGAATGTATGAGTTTCTCAAGATTGGTAACAGATAGAAACAAGAGAAAGTACACAGTGATTCATCTACCTAGAGAAGTTACAGAGGTTTACACAGAGATTTCCATGTATAAGTACAAGAAAATAAGAGAGACTTAGAAAACTCGTAAAACCTACATGGTTGATAGAGTTGGGAGTACTTAGCATTCTGAAAACATCACTTTCGCACAAAGAAATCTACTTCTCTAAGATCGCGAAACAGTGAACAGAGAATGTATGAGTTTCTCAAGATTGGTAACAGATAGAAACAAGAGAAAGTACACAGTGATTCATCTACGTAGAGAAGTTACAGAGGTTTACACAGAGAATTCCAAGTATAAGTACAAGAAAATAAGAGAGACTTAGAAAACTGGTAAAACCTACATTGTTGATAGAGTTGGGAGTACTTAGCACTGTGAAAACAGCACTTTCGCAGAGTGAAATCTACTTGTCTAAGACCGGGAAACAGTGAACAGAGAATGTATGAGTTTCTCAAGATTGGTAACAGATAGAAACAAGAGAAAGTACACAGTGATTCATCTACCTAGAGAAGTTACAGAGGTTTACACTGAGAATTCCCAGTATAAGTACAAGTAAATAATAGAGACTTAGAAAACTGGTAAAACCTACATTGTTGAAAGAGTTGGGAGTACTTAGCATTGTGAAAATATCACTTTTTCACAAAGAAATCTACTTTTCTAAGATGGCGAAACAGTGAACAGAGAATGTATGAGTTTCTCAAGATTGGTAACAGATAGAAACAAGAGAAAGTACACAGTGATTCATCTACGTAGAGAAGTTACAGAGGTTTACACAGAGAATTCCCAGTATAAGTACAAGAAAACAAGAGAGACTTAGAAAACTGGTAAAACCTACATTGTTGATAGAGTTGGGAGTACTTAGCACTGTGAAAACAGCACTTTCGCAGAGAGAAATCTACTTGTCTAAGACTGGGATACAGTGAACAGAGAATGTATGATTTTCTCAAGATTGGTAACAGATAGAAACAAGAGAAAGTACACAGTGATTCATCTACCTAGAGAAGTTACAGAGGTTTACACAGAGAATTCCCAGTATAAGTACAAGTAAATAAGAGAGACTTAGAAAACTGGTAAAACCTACATTGTTGATAGAGTTGGGAGTACTTAGCACTGTGAAAACAGCACTTTCGCAGAGTGAAATCTGCTTGTCTAAGACAGGGAAACAGTGAACAGAGAATGTATGAGTTTCTCAAGATTGGTAACAGATAGAAACAAGAGAAAGTACACAATGATTCATCTACCTAGAGAAGTTACAGAGGATTACACAGAGAATTCCCAGTATAAGTACAAGTAAATAAGAGAGACTTAGAAAACTGGTAAAACCTACATTGTTGATAGAGTTGGGAGAACTTAGCATTGTGAAAACATCACTTTCGCACAAAGAAATCTACTTCTCTAAGACCGCAAAACAGTGAACAGAGAATGTATGAGTTTCTCAAGATTGGTAACTGATAGAAACAAGAGAAAGTACACAGTGATTCATCTACGTAGAGAAGTTACAGAGGTTTACGCAGAGAATTCCCAGTATAAGTACAAGAAAATAAGAGAGACTTAGAAAACTGGTAAAACTTACATTGTTGATAGAGTTGGGAGTACTTAGCACTGTGAAAACAGCACTTTCGCAGAGAGAAATCTACTTGTGTAAGACCGGGAAACAGAGAACAGAGAATGTATGAGTTTCTCAAGATTGGTAACAGATAGAAACAAGAGAAAGTACACAGTGATTCATCTACCTAGAGAAGTTACAGAGGTTTACACAGAGATTTCCATGTATAAGTACAAGAAAATAAGAGAGACTTAGAAAACTCGTAAAACCTACATGGTTGATAGAGTTGGGAGTACTTAGCATTCTGAAAACATCACTTTCGCACAAAGAAATCTACTTCTCTAAGATCGCGAAACAGTGAACAGAGAATGTATGAGTTTCTCAAGATTGGTAACAGATAGAAACAAGAGAAAGTACACAGTGATTCATCTACGTAGAGAAGTTACAGAGGTTTACACAGAGAATTCCAAGTATAAGTACAAGAAAATAAGAGAGACTTAGAAAACTGGTAAAACCTACATTGTTGATACAGTTGGGAGTACTTAGCACTGTGAAAACAGCACTTTCGCAGAGTGAAATCTACTTGTCTAAGACCGGGAAACAGTGAACAGAGAATGTATGAGTTTCTCAAGATTGGTAACAGATAGAAACAAGAGAAAGTACACAGTGATTCATCTACGTAGAGAAGTTACAGAGGTTTACACAGAGAATTCCCAGTATAAGTACAAGAAAACAAGAGAGACTTAGAAAACTGGTAAAACCTACATTGTTGATAGAGTTGGGAGTACTTAGCACTGTGAAAACAGGACTTTCGCAGAGAGAAATCTACTTGTCTAAGACTGGGAAACAGTGAACAGAGAATGTATGATTTTCTCAAGATTGGTAACAGATAGAAACAAGAGAAAGTACACAGTGATTCATCTACCTAGAGAAGTTACAGAGGTTTACACAGAGAATTCCCAGTATAAGTACAAGTAAATAAGAGAGACTTAGAAAACTCGTAAAACCTACATTGTTGATAGAGTTGGGAGTACTTAGCAGTGTGAAAACATCACTTTCGCAGAGAGAAATCTACTTGTCTAAGACCGGGAAACAGTGAAAAGAGAAGGTATGAGTTTCTCAAGATTGGTAACAGATAGAAACAAGAGAAAGTACACAGTGATTCATCTACCTAGAGAAGTTACAGAGGTTTACACAGAGAATTCCCAGTATAAGTACAAGAAAGTAAGACAGACTTAGAAAACTGGTAAAACCTGCATTGTTCATAGAGTTGGGAGTACTTAGCACTGTGAAAACAGCACTTTCACAGAAAGAAATCTACTTCTCTAAGACCGGGAAACAGTGAACAGAGAATGTATGAGTTTCTCAAGATTGGTAACAGATAGAAACAAGAGAAAGTACACAGTGATTCATCTATGTAGACAAGTTACAGAGGTTTACACAGAGAATTCCAAGTATAAGTACAAGAAAATAAGAGAGACTTAGAAAACTGGTAAAACCTACATTGTTGATAGAGTTGGGAGTACTTAGCATTGTGAAAACATCACTTTCGCACAAAGAAATCTACTTCTCTAAGATCGCGAAACAGTGAACAGAGAATGTATGAGTTTCTCAAGATTGGTAAAAGATAGAAACAAGAGAAAGTACACAGTGATTCATCTACCTAGAGAAGTTACAGAGGATTACACAGAGAATTCCCAGTATAAGTACAAGTAAATAAGAGAGACTTAGAAAACTGGTAAAACCTACATTGTTGATAGAGTTGGGAGTACTTAGCACTGTGAAAACAGCACTTTCGCAGAGTGAAATCTACTTGTCTAAGACCGGGAAACAGTGAACAGAGAATGTATGAGTTTCTCAAGATTGGTAACAGATAGAAACAAGAGAAAGTACACAGTGATTCATCTACCTAGAGAAGTTACAGAGGTTTACACAGAGATTTCCATGTATAAGTACAAGAAAATAAGAGAGACTTAGAAAACTCGTAAAGCCTACATTGTTGATAGAGTTGGGAGTACTTAGCATTCTGAAAACATCACTTTTTCACAAAGAAATCTACTTCTCTAAGATCGCGAAACAGTGAACAGAGAATGTATGAGTTTCTCAAGATTGGTAACAGATAGAAACAAGAGAAAGTACACAGTGATTCATCTACGTAGAGAAGTTACAGAGGTTTACAAAGAGAATTCCAAGTATAAGTACAAGAAAATAAGAGAGACTTAGAAAACTGGTAAAACCTACATTGTTGATAGAGTTGGGAGTACTTAGCACTGTGAAAACAGCACTTTCGCAGAGTGAAATCTACTTGTCTAAGACCGGGAAACAGTGAACAGAGAATGTATGAGTTTCTCAAGATTGGTAACAGATAGAAACAAGAGAAAGTACACAGTGATTCATCTACGTAGAGAAGTTACAGAGGTTTACACAGAGAATTCCCAGTATAAGTACAAGAAAACAAGAGAGACTTAGGAAACTGGTAAAACCTACATTGCTGATAGAGTTGGGAGTACTTAGCACTGTGAAAACAGCACTTTCGCAGAGAGAAATCTACTTGTCTAAGACTGGGAAACAGTGAACAGAGAATGTATGATTTTCTCAAGATTGGTAACAGATAGAAACAAGAGAAAGTACACAGTGATTCATCTACCTAGAGAAGTTACAGAGGATTACACAGAGAATTCCCAGTATAAGTACAAGTAAATAAGAGAGACTTAGAAAACTGGTAAAACCTACATTGTTGATAGAGTTGGGAGTACTTAGCATTGGGAAAACATCACTTTCGCACAAAGAAATCTACTTCTCTAAGACCGAGAAACAGTGAACAGAGAATGTATGAGTTTCTCAAGATTGGTAACTGATAGAAACAGGAGAAAGTACACAGTGATTCATCTACGTAGAGAAGTTACAGAGGTTTACGCAGAGAATTCCCAGTATAAGTACAAGAAAATAAGAGAGACTTAGAAAACTGGTAAAACTTACATTGTTGATAGAGTTGGGAGTACTTAGCACTGTGAAAACAGCACTTTCGCAGAGAGAAATCTACTTGTGTAAGACCGGGAAACAGAGAACAGAGAATGTATGAGTTTCTCAAGATTGGTAACAGATAGAAACAAGAGAAAGTACACAGTGATTCATCTACCTAGAGAAGTTACAGAGGTTTACACAGAGATTTCCATGTATAAGTACAAGAAAATAAGAGAGACTTAGAAAACTCGTAAAACCTACATTGTTGATAGAGTTGGGAGTACTTAGCATTGTGAAAACATCACTTTCGCACAAAGAAATCTACTTCTCTAAGATCGCGAAACAGTGAACAGAGAATGTATGAGTTTCTCAAGATTGGTAACAGATAGAAACAAGAGAAAGTACACAGTGATTCATCTACGTAGAGAAGTTACAGAGGTTTACACAGAGAATTCCAAGTATAAGTACAAGAAAATAAGAGAGACTTAGAAAACTGGTAAAACCTACATTGTTGATAGAGTTGGGAGTACTTAGCACTGTGAAAACAGCACTTTCGCAGAGTGAAATCTACTTGTCTAAGACCGGGAAACAGTGAACAGAGAATGTATGAGTTTCTCAAGATTGGTAACAGATAGAAACAAGAGAAAGTACACAGTGATTCATCTACCTAGAAAAGTTACAGAGGTTTACACTGAGAATTCCCAGTATAAGTACAAGTAAATAAGAGAGACTTAGAAAACTGGTAAAACCTACATTGTTGAAAGAGTTGGGAGTACTTAGCATTGTGAAAATATCACTTTTTCACAAAGAAATCTACTTTTCTAAGATGGCGAAACAGTGAACAGAGAATGTATGAGTTTCTCAAGATTGGTAACAGATAGAAACAAGAGAAAGTACACAGTGATTCATCTACGTAGAGAAGTTACAGAGGTTTACACAGAGAATTCCCAGTATAAGTACAAGAAAACAAGAGAGACATAGAAAACTGGTAAAACCTACATGGTTGATAGAGTTGGGAGTACTTAGCACTGTGAAAACAGCACTTTCGCAGAGAGAAATCTACTTGTCTAAGACTGGGAAACAGTGAACAGAGAATGTATGATTTTCTCAAGATTGGTAACAGATAGAAACAAGAGAAAGTACACAGTGATTCATCTACCTAGAGAAGTTACAGAGGTTTACACAGAGAATTCCCAGTATAAGTACAAGTAAATAAGAGAGACTTAGAAAACTCGTAAAACCTACATTGTTGATAGAGTTGGGAGTACTTAGCAGTGTGAAAACATCACTTTCGCAGAGAGAAATCTACTTGTCTAAGACCGGGAAACAGTGAAAAGAGAAGGTATGAGTTTCTCAAGATTGGTAACAGATAGAAACAAGAGAAAGTACACAGTGATTCATCTACCTAGAGAAGTTACAGAGGTTTACACAGAGAATTCCCAGTATAAGTACAAGAAAATAAGACAGACTTAGAAAACTGGTAAAACCTACATTGTTCATAGAGTTGGGAGTACTTAGCACTGTGAAAACAGCACTTTCACAGAAAGAAATCTACTTCTCTAAGACCTGGAAACAGTGAACAGAGAATGTATGAGTTTCTCAAGATTGGTAACAGATAGAAACAAGAGAAAGTACACAGTGATTCATCTATGTAGACAAGTTACAGAGGTTTACACAGAGAATTCCAAGTATAAGTACAAGAAAATAAGAGAGACTTAGAAAACTGGTAAAACCTACATTGTTGATAGAGTTGGGAGTACTTAGCACTGTGAAAACAGCACTTTCGCAGAGTGAAATCTACTTGTCTAAGACCGGGAAACAGTGAACAGAGAATGTATGAGTTTCTCAAGATTGGTAACAGATAGAAACAAGAGAAAGTACACAGTGATTCATCTACCTAGAGAAGTTACAGAGGTTTACACTGAGAATTCCCAGTATAAGTACAAGAAAATAAGAGAGACTTAGAAAACTGGTAAAACCTACATTGTTGATAGAGTTGGGAGTACTTAGCATTGTGAAAATTTCACTTTCTCACAAAGAAATCTACTTTTCTAAGATGGCGAAACAGTGAACAGAGAATGTATGAGTTTCTCAAGATTGGTAACAGATAGAAACAAGAGAAAGTACACAGTGATTCATCTACCTAGAGAAGTTACAGAGGTTTACACAGAGAATTCCCAGTATGAGCACAAGAAAACAAGAGAGACTCAGAAAACTGGTAAAACCTACATGGTTGATAGAGTTGGGAGTACTTAGCACTGTGAGAACAGCACTTTCGCACAGAGAAATCTACTTGTCTAGGACCGGGAAACAGTGAACAGAGAATGTATGAGTTTCTCAAGATTGGTAACAGATAGAAACAAGAGAAAGTACACAGTGATTCATCTATCTAGAGAAGTTACAGAGGTTTACACAGAGAATTCCCAGTATAAGTACAAGTAAATAAGAGAGACTTAGAAAACTCGTAAAACCTACATTGTTGATAGAGTTGGGAGTACTTAGCATTGTGAAAACATCACTTTCGCACAAAGAAATCTACTTCTCTAATATCGCGAAACAGTGAACAGAGAATGTATGAGTTTCTCAAGATTGGTAACAGATAGAAACAAGAGAAAGTACACAGTGATTCATCTACCTAGAGAAGTTACAGAGGATTACACAGAGAATTCCCAGTATAAGTACAAGTAAATAAGAGAGACTTAGAAAACTGGTAAAACCTACATTGTTGATAGAGTTGGGAGTACTTAGCACTGTGAAAACATCACATTCGCACAAAAAATCTACTTCTCTAAGACCGCGAAACAGTGAACAGAGAATGTATGAGTTTCTCAAGATTGGTAACTGATAGAAACAAGAGAAAGTACACAGTGATTCATCTATGTAGAGAAGTTACAGAGGTTTACACAGAGAATTCGCTTATAAGTACAAGAAAATAAGAGAGACTTAGAAAACTGGTAAAACCTACATTGTTGATAGAGTTGGGAGTACTTAGCACTGTGAAAACATCACTTTTTCACAGAGAAATCTACTTCTCTAAGACCGGGAAACAGTGAACAGAGAATGTATGAGTTTCTCAAGATTGGTAACAGATAGAAACAAGAGAAAGTACACAGTGATTCATCTACCTTGAGAAGTTACAGAGGTTTACACAGAGATTTCCAAGTATAAGTACAAGAAAATAAGAGAGACTTAGAAAACTGGTAAAACCTACATTGTTGATAGAGTTGGGAGTACTTAGCACTGTGAAAACAGCACTTTCGCAGAGTGAAATCTACTTGTCTAAGACAGGGAAACAGTGAACAGAGAATGTATGAGTTTCTCAAGATTGGTAACAGATAGAAACAAGAGAAAGTACACAGTGATTCATCTACCTAGAGAAGTTACAGAGGATTACACAGAGAATTCCCAGTATAAGTACAAGTAGATAAGAGAGACTTAGAAAACTGGTAAAACCTACATTGTTGATAGAGTTGGGAGTACTTAGCGTTGTGAAAACATCACTTTCGCACAAAGAAATCTACTTCTCTAAGACCGCGAAACAGTGAACAGAGAATGTATGAGTTTCTCAAGATTGGTAACTGATAGAAACAAGAGAAAGTACACAGTGATTCATCTACGTAGAGAAGTTACAGAGGTTTACGCAGAGAATTCCCAGTATAAGTACAAGAAAATAAGAGAGACTTAGAAAACTGGTAAAACTTACATTGTTGATAGAGTTGGGAGTACTTAGCACTGTGAAAACAGCACTTTCGCAGAGAGAAATCTACTTGTGTAAGACCGGGAAACAGAGAAGAGAGAATGTATGAGTTTCTCAAGATTGGTAACAGATAGAAACAAGAGAAAGTACACAGTGATTCATCTACCTAGAGAAGTTACAGAGGTTTACACAGAGATTTCCATGTATAAGTACAAGAAAATAAGAGAGACTTAGAAAACTCGTAAAACCTACATGGTTGATAGAGTTGGGAGTACTTAGCATTCTGAAAACATCACTTTCGCACAAAGAAATCTACTTCTCTAAGATCGCGAAACAGTGAACAGAGAATGTATGAGTTTCTCAAGATTGGTAACAGATAGAAACAAGAGAAAGTACACAGTGATTCATCTACGTAGAGAAGTTACAGAGGTTTACACAGAGAATTCCAAGTATAAGTACAAGAAAATAAGAGAGACTTAGAAAACTGGTAAAACCTACATTGTTGATAGAGTTGGGAGTACTTAGCACTGTGAAAACAGCACTTTCGCAGAGTGAAATCTACTTGTCTAAGACCGGGAAACAGTGAACAGAGAATGTATGAGTTTCTCAAGATTGGTAACAGATAGAAACAAGAGAAAGTACACAGTGATTCATCTACCTAGAGAAGTTACAGAGGTTTACACTGAGAATTCCCAGTATAAGTACAAGTAAATAATAGAGACTTAGAAAACTGGTAAAACCTACATTGTTGAAAGAGTTGGGAGTACTTAGCATTGTGAAAATATCACTTTTTCACAAAGAAATCTACTTTTCTAAGATGGCGAAACAGTGAACAGAGAATGTATGAGTTTCTCAAGATTGGTAACAGATAGAAACAAGAGAAAGTACACAGTGATTCATCTACGTAGAGAAGTTACAGAGGTTTACACAGAGAATTCCCAGTATAAGTACAAGAAAACAAGAGAGACTTAGAAAACTGGTAAAACCTACATTGTTGATAGAGTTGGGAGTACTTAGCACTGTGAAAACAGCACTTTCGCAGAGAGAAATCTACTTGTCTAAGACTGGGATACAGTGAACAGAGAATGTATGATTTTCTCAAGATTGGTAACAGATAGAAACAAGAGAAAGTACACAGTGATTCATCTACCTAGAGAAGTTACAGAGGTTTACACAGAGAATTCCCAGTATAAGTACAAGTAAATAAGAGAGACTTAGAAAACTGGTAAAACCTACATTGTTGATAGAGTTGGGAGTACTTAGCACTGTGAAAACAGCACTTTCGCAGAGTGAAATCTGCTTGTCTAAGACAGGGAAACAGTGAACAGAGAATGTATGAGTTTCTCAAGATTGGTAACAGATAGAAACAAGAGAAAGTACACAATGATTCATCTACCTAGAGAAGTTACAGAGGATTACACAGAGAATTCCCAGTATAAGTACAAGTAAATAAGAGAGACTTAGAAAACTGGTAAAACCTACATTGTTGATAGAGTTGGGAGAACTTAGCATTGTGAAAACATCACTTTCGCACAAAGAAATCTACTTCTCTAAGACCGCAAAACAGTGAACAGAGAATGTATGAGTTTCTCAAGATTGGTAACTGATAGAAACAAGAGAAAGTACACAGTGATTCATCTACGTAGAGAAGTTACAGAGGTTTACGCAGAGAATTCCCAGTATAAGTACAAGAAAATAAGAGAGACTTAGAAAACTGGTAAAACTTACATTGTTGATAGAGTTGGGAGTACTTAGCACTGTGAAAACAGCACTTTCGCAGAGAGAAATCTACTTGTGTAAGACCGGGAAACAGAGAACAGAGAATGTATGAGTTTCTCAAGATTGGTAACAGATAGAAACAAGAGAAAGTACACAGTGATTCATCTACCTAGAGAAGTTACAGAGGTTTACACAGAGATTTCCATGTATAAGTACAAGAAAATAAGAGAGACTTAGAAAACTCGTAAAACCTACATGGTTGATAGAGTTGGGAGTACTTAGCATTCTGAAAACATCACTTTCGCACAAAGAAATCTACTTCTCTAAGATCGCGAAACAGTGAACAGAGAATGTATGAGTTTCTCAAGATTGGTAACAGATAGAAACAAGAGAAAGTACACAGTGATTCATCTACGTAGAGAAGTTACAGAGGTTTACACAGAGAATTCCAAGTATAAGTACAAGAAAATAAGAGAGACTTAGAAAACTGGTAAAACCTACATTGTTGATACAGTTGGGAGTACTTAGCACTGTGAAAACAGCACTTTCGCAGAGTGAAATCTACTTGTCTAAGACCGGGAAACAGTGAACAGAGAATGTATGAGTTTCTCAAGATTGGTAACAGATAGAAACAAGAGAAAGTACACAGTGATTCATCTACGTAGAGAAGTTACAGAGGTTTACACAGAGAATTCCCAGTATAAGTACAAGAAAACAAGAGAGACTTAGAAAACTGGTAAAACCTACATTGTTGATAGAGTTGGGAGTACTTAGCACTGTGAAAACAGGACTTTCGCAGAGAGAAATCTACTTGTCTAAGACTGGGAAACAGTGAACAGAGAATGTATGATTTTCTCAAGATTGGTAACAGATAGAAACAAGAGAAAGTACACAGTGATTCATCTACCTAGAGAAGTTACAGAGGTTTACACAGAGAATTCCCAGTATAAGTACAAGTAAATAAGAGAGACTTAGAAAACTCGTAAAACCTACATTGTTGATAGAGTTGGGAGTACTTAGCAGTGTGAAAACATCACTTTCGCAGAGAGAAATCTACTTGTCTAAGACCGGGAAACAGTGAAAAGAAAAGGTATGAGTTTCTCAAGATTGGTAACAGATAGAAACAAGAGAAAGTACACAGTGATTCATCTACCTAGAGAAGTTACAGAGGTTTACACAGAGAATTCCCAGTATAAGTACAAGAAAGTAAGACAGACTTAGAAAACTGGTAAAACCTGCATTGTTCATAGAGTTGGGAGTACTTAGCACTGTGAAAACAGCACTTTCACAGAAAGAAATCTACTTCTCTAAGACCGGGAAACAGTGAACAGAGAATGTATGAGTTTCTCAAGATTGGTAACAGATAGAAACAAGAGAAAGTACACAGTGATTCATCTATGTAGACAAGTTACAGAGGTTTACACAGAGAATTCCAAGTATAAGTACAAGAAAATAAGAGAGACTTAGAAAACTGGTAAAACCTACATTGTTGATAGAGTTGGGAGTACTTAGCATTGTGAAAACATCACTTTCGCACAAAGAAATCTACTTCTCTAAGATCGCGAAACAGTGAACAGAGAATGTATGAGTTTCTCAAGATTGGTAAAAGATAGAAACAAGAGAAAGTACACAGTGATTCATCTACCTAGAGAAGTTACAGAGGATTACACAGAGAATTCCCAGTATAAGTACAAGTAAATAAGAGAGACTTAGAAAACTGGTAAAACCTACATTGTTGATAGAGTTGGGAGTACTTAGCACTGTGAAAACAGCACTTTCGCAGAGTGAAATCTACTTGTCTAAGACCGGGAAACAGTGAACAGAGAATGTATGAGTTTCTCAAGATTGGTAACAGATAGAAACAAGAGAAAGTACACAGTGATTCATCTACCTAGAGAAGTTACAGAGGTTTACACAGAGATTTCCATGTATAAGTACAAGAAAATAAGAGAGACTTAGAAAACTCGTAAAGCCTACATTGTTGATAGAGTTGGGAGTACTTAGCATTCTGAAAACATCACTTTTTCACAAAGAAATCTACTTCTCTAAGATCGCGAAACAGTGAACAGAGAATGTATGAGTTTCTCAAGATTGGTAACAGATAGAAACAAGAGAAAGTACACAGTGATTCATCTACGTAGAGAAGTTACAGAGGTTTACAAAGAGAATTCCAAGTATAAGTACAAGAAAATAAGAGAGACTTAGAAAACTGGTAAAACCTACATTGTTGATAGAGTTGGGAGTACTTAGCACTGTGAAAACAGCACTTTCGCAGAGTGAAATCTACTTGTCTAAGACCGGGAAACAGTGAACAGAGAATGTATGAGTTTCTCAAGATTGGTAACAGATAGAAACAAGAGAAAGTACACAGTGATTCATCTACGTAGAGAAGTTACAGAGGTTTACACAGAGAATTCCCAGTATAAGTACAAGAAAACAAGAGAGACTTAGAAAACTGGTAAAACCTACATTGCTGATAGAGTTGGGAGTACTTAGCACTGTGAAAACAGCACTTTCGCAGAGAGAAATCTACTTGTCTAAGACTGGGAAACAGTGAACAGAGAATGTATGATTTTCTCAAGATTGGTAACAGATAGAAACAAGAGAAAGTACACAGTGATTCATCTACCTAGAGAAGTTACAGAGGATTACACAGAGAATTCCCAGTATAAGTACAAGTAAATAAGAGAGACTTAGAAAACTGGTAAAACCTACATTGTTGATAGAGTTGGGAGTACTTAGCATTGGGAAAACATCACTTTCGCACAAAGAAATCTACTTCTCTAAGACCGAGAAACAGTGAACAGAGAATGTATGAGTTTCTCAAGATTGGTAACTGATAGAAACAGGAGAAAGTACACAGTGATTCATCTACGTAGAGAAGTTACAGAGGTTTACGCAGAGAATTCCCAGTATAAGTACAAGAAAATAAGAGAGACTTAGAAAACTGGTAAAACTTACATTGTTGATAGAGTTGGGAGTACTTAGCACTGTGAAAACAGCACTTTCGCAGAGAGAAATCTACTTGTGTAAGACCGGGAAACAGAGAACAGAGAATGTATGAGTTTCTCAAGATTGGTAACAGATAGAAACAAGAGAAAGTACACAGTGATTCATCTACCTAGAGAAGTTACAGAGGTTTACACAGAGATTTCCATGTATAAGTACAAGAAAATAAGAGAGACTTAGAAAACTCGTAAAACCTACATTGTTGATAGAGTTGGGAGTACTTAGCATTGTGAAAACATCACTTTCGCACAAAGAAATCTACTTCTCTAAGATCGCGAAACAGTGAACAGAGAATGTATGAGTTTCTCAAGATTGGTAACAGATAGAAACAAGAGAAAGTACACAGTGATTCATCTACGTAGAGAAGTTACAGAGGTTTACACAGAGAATTCCAAGTATAAGTACAAGAAAATAAGAGAGACTTAGAAAACTGGTAAAACCTACATTGTTGATAGAGTTGGGAGTACTTAGCACTGTGAAAACAGCACTTTCGCAGAGTGAAATCTACTTGTCTAAGACCGGGAAACAGTGAACAGAGAATGTATGAGTTTCTCAAGATTGGTAACAGATAGAAACAAGAGAAAGTACACAGTGATTCATCTACCTAGAAAAGTTACAGAGGTTTACACTGAGAATTCCCAGTATAAGTACAAGTAAATAAGAGAGACTTAGAAAACTGGTAAAACCTACATTGTTGAAAGAGTTGGGAGTACTTAGCATTGTGAAAATATCACTTTTTCACAAAGAAATCTACTTTTCTAAGATGGCGAAACAGTGAACAGAGAATGTATGAGTTTCTCAAGATTGGTAACAGATAGAAACAAGAGAAAGTACACAGTGATTCATCTACGTAGAGAAGTTACAGAGGTTTACACAGAGAATTCCCAGTATAAGTACAAGAAAACAAGAGAGACATAGAAAACTGGTAAAACCTACATGGTTGATAGAGTTGGGAGTACTTAGCACTGTGAAAACAGCACTTTCGCAGAGAGAAATCTACTTGTCTAAGACTGGGAAACAGTGAACAGAGAATGTATGATTTTCTCAAGATTGGTAACAGATAGAAACAAGAGAAAGTACACAGTGATTCATCTACCTAGAGAAGTTACAGAGGTTTACACAGAGAATTCCCAGTATAAGTACAAGTAAATAAGAGAGACTTAGAAAACTCGTAAAACCTACATTGTTGATAGAGTTGGGAGTACTTAGCAGTGTGAAAACATCACTTTCGCAGAGAGAAATCTACTTGTCTAAGACCGGGAAACAGTGAAAAGAGAAGGTATGAGTTTCTCAAGATTGGTAACAGATAGAAACAAGAGAAAGTACACAGTGATTCATCTACCTAGAGAAGTTACAGAGGTTTACACAGAGAATTCCCAGTATAAGTACAAGAAAATAAGACAGACTTAGAAAACTGGTAAAACCTACATTGTTCATAGAGTTGGGAGTACTTAGCACTGTGAAAACAGCACTTTCACAGAAAGAAATCTACTTCTCTAAGACCTGGAAACAGTGAACAGAGAATGTATGAGTTTCTCAAGATTGGTAACAGATAGAAACAAGAGAAAGTACACAGTGATTCATCTATGTAGACAAGTTACAGAGGTTTACACAGAGAATTCCAAGTATAAGTACAAGAAAATAAGAGAGACTTAGAAAACTGGTAAAACCTACATTGTTGATAGAGTTGGGAGTACTTAGCACTGTGAAAACAGCACTTTCGCAGAGTGAAATCTACTTGTCTAAGACCGGGAAACAGTGAACAGAGAATGTATGAGTTTCTCAAGATTGGTAACAGATAGAAACAAGAGAAAGTACACAGTGATTCATCTACCTAGAGAAGTTACAGAGGTTTACACTGAGAATTCCCAGTATAAGTACAAGAAAATAAGAGAGACTTAGAAAACTGGTAAAACCTACATTGTTGATAGAGTTGGGAGTACTTAGCATTGTGAAAATTTCACTTTCTCACAAAGAAATCTACTTTTCTAAGATGGCGAAACAGTGAACAGAGAATGTATGAGTTTCTCAAGATTGGTAACAGATAGAAACAAGAGAAAGTACACAGTGATTCATCTACCTAGAGAAGTTACAGAGGTTTACACAGAGAATTCCCAGTATGAGCACAAGAAAACAAGAGAGACTCAGAAAACTGGTAAAACCTACATGGTTGATAGAGTTGGGAGTACTTAGCACTGTGAGAACAGCACTTTCGCACAGAGAAATCTACTTGTCTAGGACCGGGAAACAGTGAACAGAGAATGTATGAGTTTCTCAAGATTGGTAACAGATAGAAACAAGAGAAAGTACACAGTGATTCATCTATCTAGAGAAGTTACAGAGGTTTACACAGAGAATTCCCAGTATAAGTACAAGTAAATAAGAGAGACTTAGAAAACTCGTAAAACCTACATTGTTGATAGAGTTGGGAGTACTTAGCATTGTGAAAACATCACTTTCGCACAAAGAAATCTACTTCTCTAATATCGCGAAACAGTGAACAGAGAATGTATGAGTTTCTCAAGATTGGTAACAGATAGAAACAAGAGAAAGTACACAGTGATTCATCTACCTAGAGAAGTTACAGAGGATTACACAGAGAATTCCCAGTATAAGTACAAGTAAATAAGAGAGACTTAGAAAACTGGTAAAACCTACATTGTTGATAGAGTTGGGAGTACTTAGCACTGTGAAAACATCACATTCGCACAAAAAATCTACTTCTCTAAGACCGCGAAACAGTGAACAGAGAATGTATGAGTTTCTCAAGATTGGTAACTGATAGAAACAAGAGAAAGTACACAGTGATTCATCTACGTAGAGAAGTTACAGAGGTTTACACAGAGAATTCGCTTATAAGTACAAGAAAATAAGAGAGACTTAGAAAACTGGTAAAACCTACATTGTTGATAGAGTTGGGAGTACTTAGCACTGTGAAAACATCACTTTTTCACAGAGAAATCTACTTCTCTAAGACCGGGAAACAGTGAACAGAGAATGTATGAGTTTCTCAAGATTGGTAACAGATAGAAACAAGAGAAAGTACACAGTGATTCATCTACCTTGAGAAGTTACAGAGGTTTACACAGAGATTTCCAAGTATAAGTACAAGAAAATAAGAGAGACTTAGAAAACTGGTAAAACCTACATTGTTGATAGAGTTGGGAGTACTTAGCACTGTGAAAACAGCACTTTCGCAGAGTGAAATCTACTTGTCTAAGACAGGGAAACAGTGAACAGAGAATGTATGAGTTTCTCAAGATTGGTAACAGATAGAAACAAGAGAAAGTACACAGTGATTCATCTACGTAGAGAAGTTACAGAGGTTTACACAGAGAATTCCCAGTATAAGTACAAGAAAACAAGAGAGACTTAGAAAACTGGTAAAACCTACATTGCTGATAGAGTTGGGAGTACTTAGCACTGTGAAAACAGCACTTTCGCAGAGAGAAATCTACTTGTCTAAGACTGGGAAACAGTGAACAGAGAATGTATGATTTTCTCAAGATTGGTAACAGATAGAAACAAGAGAAAGTACACAGTGATTCATCTACCTAGAGAAGTTACAGAGGATTACACAGAGAATTCCCAGTATAAGTACAAGTAAATAAGAGAGACTTAGAAAACTGGTAAAACCTACATTGTTGATAGAGTTGGGAGTACTTAGCATTGGGAAAACATCACTTTCGCACAAAGAAATCTACTTCTCTAAGACCGAGAAACAGTGAACAGAGAATGTATGAGTTTCTCAAGATTGGTAACTGATAGAAACAGGAGAAAGTACACAGTGATTCATCTACGTAGAGAAGTTACAGAGGTTTACGCAGAGAATTCCCAGTATAAGTACAAGAAAGTAAGAGAGACTTAGAAAACTGGTAAAACTTACATTGTTGATAGAGTTGGGAGTACTTAGCACTGTGAAAACAGCACTTTCGCAGAGAGAAATCTACTTGTGTAAGACCGGGAAACAGAGAACAGAGAATGTATGAGTTTCTCAAGATTGGTAACAGATAGAAACAAGAGAAAGTACACAGTGATTCATCTACCTAGAGAAGTTACAGAGGTTTACACAGAGATTTCCATGTATAAGTACAAGAAAATAAGAGAGACTTAGAAAACTGGTAAAACCTACATTGTTGATAGAGTTGGGAGTACTTAGCATTGTGAAAACATCACTTTCGCACAAAGAAATCTACTTCTCTAAGATCGCGAAACAGTGAACAGAGAATGTATGAGTTTCTCAAGATTGGTAACAGATAGAAACAAGAGAAAGTACACAGTGATTCATCTACGTAGAGAAGTTACAGAGGTTTACACAGAGAATTCCAAGTATAAGTACAAGAAAATAAGAGAGACTTAGAAAACTGGTAAAACCTACATTGTTGATAGAGTTGGGAGTACTTAGCACTGTGAAAACAGCACTTTCGCAGAGTGAAATCTACTTGTCTAAGACCGGGAAACAGTGAACAGAGAATGTATGAGTTTCTCAAGATTGGTAACAGATAGAAACAAGAGAAAGTACACAGTGATTCATCTACCTAGAAAAGTTACAGAGGTTTACACTGAGAATT
The DNA here is from genome assembly GCA_028571685.1 of Heterohyrax brucei. Classification (NCBI taxonomy): domain Eukaryota; kingdom Metazoa; phylum Chordata; class Mammalia; order Hyracoidea; family Procaviidae; genus Heterohyrax; species Heterohyrax brucei. The sequence continues at coordinate 18,828,257 of CM053155.1, forward strand.
CCCAGTATAAGTACAAGTAAATAAGAGAGACTTAGAAAACTGGTAAAACCTACATTGTTGAAAGAGTTGGGAGTACTTAGCATTGTGAAAATATCACTTTTTCACAAAGAAATCTACTTTTCTAAGATGGCGAAACAGTGAACAGAGAATGTATGAGTTTCTCAAGATTGGTAACAGATAGAAACAAGAGAAAGTACACAGTGATTCATCTACGTAGAGAAGTTACAGAGGTTTACACAGAGAATTCCCAGTATAAGTACAAGAAAACAAGAGAGACTTAGAAAACTGGTAAAACCTACATGGTTGATAGAGTTGGGAGTACTTAGCACTGTGAAAACAGCACTTTCGCAGAGAGAAATCTACTTGTCTAAGACTGGGAAACAGTGAACAGAGAATGTATGATTTTCTCAAGATTGGTAACAGATAGAAACAAGAGAAAGTACACAGTGATTCATCTACCTAGAGAAGTTACAGAGGTTTACACAGAGAATTCCCAGTATAAGTACAAGTAAATAAGAGAGACTGAGAAAACTCGTAAAACCTACATTGTTGATAGAGTTGGGAGTACTTAGCAGTGTGAAAACATCACTTTCGCAGAGAGAAATCTACTTGTCTAAGACCGGGAAACAGTGAAAAGAGAAGGTATGAGTTTCTCAAGATTGGTAACAGATAGAAACAAGAGAAAGTACACAGTGATTCATCTACCTAGAGAAGTTACAGAGGTTTACACAGAGAATTCCCAGTATAAGTACAAGAAAATAAGACAGACTTAGAAAACTGGTAAAACCTACATTGTTCATAGAGTTGGGAGTACTTAGCACTGTGAAAACAGCACTTTCACAGAAAGAAATCTACTTCTCTAAGACCTGGAAACAGTGAACAGAGAATGTATGAGTTTCTCAAGATTGGTAACAGATAGAAACAAGAGAAAGTACACAGTGATTCATCTATGTAGACAAGTTACAGAGGTTTACACAGAGAATTCCAAGTATAAGTACAAGAAAATAAGAGAGACTTAGAAAACTGGTAAAACCTACATTGTTGATAGAGTTGGGAGTACTTAGCACTGTGAAAACAGCACTTTCGCAGAGTGAAATCTACTTGTCTAAGACCGGGAAACAGTGAACAGAGAATGTATGAGTTTCTCAAGATTGGTAACAGATAGAAACAAGAGAAAGTACACAGTGATTCATCTACCTAGAGAAGTTACAGAGGTTTACACTGAGAATTCCCAGTATAAGTACAAGAAAATAAGAGAGACTTAGAAAACTGGTAAAACCTACATTGTTGATAGAGTTGGGAGTACTTAGCATTGTGAAAATTTCACTTTCTCACAAAGAAATCTACTTTTCTAAGATGGCGAAACAGTGAACAGAGAATGTATGAGTTTCTCAAGATTGGTAACAGATAGAAACAAGAGAAAGTACACAGTGATTCATCTACCTAGAGAAGTTACAGAGGTTTACACAGAGAATTCCCAGTATGAGCACAAGAAAACAAGAGAGACTTAGAAAACTGGTAAAACCTACATGGTTGATAGAGTTGGGAGTACTTAGCACTGTGAGAACAGCACTTTCGCACAGAGAAATCTACTTGTCTAGGACCGGGAAACAGTGAACAGAGAATGTATGAGTTTCTCAAGATTGGTAACAGATAGAAACAAGAGAAAGTACACAGTGATTCATCTATCTAGAGAAGTTACAGAGGTTTACACAGAGAATTCCCAGTATAAGTACAAGTAAATAAGAGAGACTTAGAAAACTCGTAAAACCTACATTGTTGATAGAGTTGGGAGTACTTAGCATTGTGAAAACATCACTTTCGCACAAAGAAATCTACTTCTCTAATATCGCGAAACAGTGAACAGAGAATGTATGAGTTTCTCAAGATTGGTAACAGATAGAAACAAGAGAAAGTACACAGTGATTCATCTACCTAGAGAAGTTACAGAGGATTACACAGAGAATTCCCAGTATAAGTACAAGTAAATAAGAGAGACTTAGAAAACTGGTAAAACCTACATTGTTGATAGAGTTGGGAGTACTTAGCACTGTGAAAACATCACATTCGCACAAAAAATCTACTTCTCTAAGACCGCGAAACAGTGAACAGAGAATGTATGAGTTTCTCAAGATTGGTAACTGATAGAAACAAGAGAAAGTACACAGTGATTCATCTACGTAGAGAAGTTACAGAGGTTTACACAGAGAATTCGCTTATAAGTACAAGAAAATAAGAGAGACTTAGAAAACTGGTAAAACCTACATTGTTGATAGAGTTGGGAGTACTTAGCACTGTGAAAACAGCACTTTAGCAGGGAGAAATCTACTTCTCTAAGACCGGGAAACAGTGAACAGAGAATGTATGAGTTTCTCAAGATTGGTAACAGATAGAAACAAGAGAAAGTACACAGTGATTCATCTACCTTGAGAAGTTACAGAGGTTTACACAGAGATTTCCAAGTATAAGTACAAGAAAATAAGAGAGACTTAGAAAACTGGTAAAACCTACATTGTTGATAGAGTTGGGAGTACTTAGCACTGTGAAAACAGCACTTTCGCAGAGTGAAATCTGCTTGTCTAAGACAAGGAAACAGTGAACAGAGATTGTATGAGTTTCTCAAGATTGGTAACAGATAGAAACAAGAGAAAGTACACAGTGATTCATCTACCTAGAGAAGTTACAGAGGATTACACAGAGAATTCCGAGTATAAGTACAAGTAAATAAGAGAGACTTAGAAAACTGGTAAAACCTACATTGTTGATACAGTTGGGAGTACTTAGCATTGTGAAAACATCACTTTCGCACAAAGAAATCTACTTCTCTAATATCGCGAAACAGTGAACAGAGAATGTATGAGTTTCTCAAGATTGGTAACAGATAGAAACAAGAGAAAGTACACAGTGATTCATCTACCTAGAGAAGTTACAGAGGATTACACAGAGAATTCCCAGTATAAGTACAAGTAAATAAGAGAGACTTAGAAAACCGGTAAAACCTACATTGTTGATAGAGTTGGGAGTGCTTAGCACTGTGAAAACAGCACTTTCGCAGAGTGAAATCTACTTGCCTAAGACCGGGAAACAGTGAACAGAGAATGTATGAGTTTCTCAAGATTGGTAACAGATAGAAACAAGAGAAAGTACACAGTGATTCATCAACCTAGAGAAGTTACAGAGGTTTACACAGAGAATTCCCAGTATAAGTACAAGAAAGTAAGAGAGACTTAGAAAACTGGTAAAACCTACATTGTTCATAGAGTTGGTAGTACTTAGCACTGTGAAAACAGCACTTTCACAGAAAGAAATCTACTTCTCTAAGACCGGGAAACAGTGAACAGAGAATGTATGAGTTTCTCAAGATTGGTAACAGATAGAAACAAGAGAAAGTACACAGTGATTCATCTATGTAGACAAGTTACAGAGGTTTACACAGAGAATTCCAAGTAAAAGTACAAGAATATAAGAGAGACTTAGAAAACTGGTAAAACCTACATTGTTGATAGAATTGGGAGTACTTACCACTGTGAAAACAGCACTTTCGCAGAGAGAAATCTACTTGTCTAAGACCGCGAAACAGTGAACAGAGAATGTATGAATTTCTCAAGATTGGTAACAGATAGAAACAAGAGAAAGTACACAGTGATTCATCTACCTAGAGAAGTTACAGAGGTTTACACAGAGAATTCCCAGTATAAGTACAAGTAAATAAGAGAGACTTAGAAAACTGGTAAAACCTACATTGTTGATACAGTTGGGAGTACTTAGCATTGTGAAAACATCACTTTCGCACAAAGAAATCTACTTCTCTAAGACCGGGAAACAGTGAACAGAGAATGTATGAGTTTCTCAAGATTGGTAACAGATAGAAACAAGAGAAAGTACACAGTGATTCATCTACCTAGAGAAGTTACAGAGGCTTACACAGAGAATTCCCAGTATAAGTACAAGTAAATAAGAAACACTTAAAAAACTGGTAAAACCTACATTGTTGATAGAGTTGGGAGTACTTAGCACTGTGAAAACAGCCATTTCGCAGAGTGAAATCTACTTGTCTAAGACCGGGAAACAGTGAACAGAGAATGTATGAGTTTCTCAAGATTGGTAACAGATAGAAACAAGAGAAAGTACACAGTGATTCATCTACCTAGAGAAGTTACAGAGGTTTACACAGAGAATTCGAAGTATAAGTACAAGAAAATAAGAGAGACTTAGAAATCTGGTAAAACCGACATTGTTGATAGAGTTGGGAGTACTTAGCACTGTGAAAACAGCACTTTCGCAGAGAGAAATCTACTTGTCTAAGACCGGGAAACAGTGAACAGAGAATGTATGAGTTTCTCAAGATTGGTAACAGATAGAAACAAGAGAAAGTACACAGTGATTCATCTACCTAGAGAAGTTACAGAGGTTTACACAGAGAATTCTCAGTATAAGTACAAGAAAGTAAGAGAGACTTAGAAAACGGGTAAAACCTACATTGTTGATAGAGTTGGCAGTACTTAGCATTGTGAAAGCATCACTTTCGCACAAAGATATCTACTTCTCTAAGACCGCGAAACAGTGAACAGAGAATGTATGAGTTTCTCAAGATTGGTAACAGATAGAAACAAGAGAAAGTACACAGTGATTCATCTACGTAGAGAAGTTACAGAGGTTTAGGCAGAGAATTCCCAGTATAAGTACAAGAAAATAAGAGAGACTTAGAAAACTGGTAAAACCTACATTGTTGATAGAGTTGGGAGTACTTAGCACTGTGAAAACAGCACTTTCGCAGAGAGAAATCTACTTGTGTAAAACCGGGAAACAGTGAACAGAGAATGTATGAGTTTCTCAAGATTGGTAACAGATAGAAACAAGAGAAAGTACACAGTGATTCATCTACGTAGAGAGGTTACAGAGGTTTACAGAGAGAATTCCCATTATAAGTAGAAGAAAACAAGAGAGACTTAGAAAACTGGTAAAACCTACATTGTTGATAGAGTTGGGAGTACTTAGCACTGTGAAAACAGCACTTTCGCAGAGAGAAATCTACTTGCCTAAGACCGGGAAACAGTGAAAAGAGAAGGTATGAGTTTCTCAAGATTGGTAACAGATAGAAACAAGAGAAAGTACACAGTGATTCATCTACCTAGAGAAGTTACAGAGGTTTACACGGAGAATTCCCAGTATAAGTACAAGAAAGTAAGACAGACTTAGAAAACTGGTAAAACCTACATTGTTCATAGAGTTGGGAGTACTTAGCACTCTGAAAACAGCACTTTCACAGAAAGAAATCTACTTCTCTAACCGGGAAACAGTGAACAGAGAATGTATGAGTTTCTCCAAATTGGTAACAGATAGAAACAAGAGAAAGTACACAGTGATTCATTTACCTAGAGAAGTTACAGAGGTTGACACAGAGAATTACCAGTATAAGTACAAGAAAATAAGAGAGACTTAGAAAACTGGTAAAACCTACATTGTTGATAGAGTTGGGAGTACTTAGCACTGTGAAAACAGCACTTTCGCAGAGAAATCTACTTGTCTAAGACCGGGAAACAGTGAACAGAGAATGTATGAGTTTCTCAAGATTGGTAACAGATATTAACAAGAGAAAGTACACAGTGATTCATCTACCTAGAGAAGTTACAGAGGTTTACACAGAGAATTCGAAGTATAAGTACAAGAGAATAAGAGAGACTTAGAAAACTGGTAAAACCTACATTGTTGATAGAGTTGGGAGTACTTAGCACTGTGAAAACAGCACTTTCGCAGAGAGAAATCTACTTGTCTAAGACCGGGAAACAGTGAACAGAGAATGTATGAGTTTCTCAAGATTGGTAACAGATAGAAACAAGAGAAAGTACACAGTGATTCATCTACCTAGAGAAGTTACAGAGGTTTACACGGAGAATTCCCAGTATAAGTACAAGAAAGTAAGACAGACTTAGAAAACTGGTAAAACCTACATTGTTCATAGAGTTGGGAGTACTTAGCACTCTGAAAACAGCACTTTCACAGAAAGAAATCTACTTCTCTAACCGGGAAACAGTGAACAGAGAATGTGTGAGTTTCTCAAGATTGGTAACAGATAGAAACAAGAGAAAGTACACAGTGATTCATCTACCTAGAGAAGTTACAGAGGTTTACACAGAGAAATCCCAGTATAAGTACAAGAAAATAAGAGAGACTTAGAAAACGGGTAAAATCTACATTGTTGATAGAGTTGTCAGTACTTAGCATTGTGAAAGCATCACTTTCGCACAAAGAAATCTACTTCTCTAAGACCGCGAAACAGTGAACAGAGAATGTATGAGTTTCTCAAGATTGGTAACAGATAGAAACAAGAGAAAGTACACAGTGATTCATCTACCTAGAGAAGTTAGAGAGGTTTACACAGAGAATTCGCTTATAAGTACAAGAAAATAAGAGACATAGAAAACTGGTAAAACCTACATTGTTGATAGAGTTGGGAGTACTTAGCACTGTGAAAACAGCACTTTCGCAGAGAGAAATCTACTTGTCTAAGACCGGGAAACAGTGAACAGAGAATGTATGAGTTCCTCAAGATTAGTAACAGATAGAAACAAGAGAAAGTACACAGTGATTCATCTACCTAGAGAAGTTACAGAGGTTTACACAGAGAATTCCCAGTATAAGTACAAGTAAATAAGAGAGACTTAGAAAACTCGTAAAACCTACATTGTTGATAGAGTTGGGAGTACTTAGCATTGTGAAAACATCACTTTCACACAAAGAAATCTACTTCTCTAAGATCGCGAAACAGTGAACAGAGAATGTATGAGTTTCTCAAGATTGGTAACAGATAGAAACAAGAGAAAGTACACAGTGATTCATCTACCTAGAGAAGTTACAGAGGTTTACACAGAGAATTGCCAGTATAAGTACAAGTAAATAAGAGAGACTTAGAAAACTGGTAAAACCTACATTGTTGATAGATTTGGGAGTACTTAGCATTGTGAAAACATCACTTTAGCACAAAGAAATCTACTTCTCTAAGACCGCGAAACAGTGAACAGAGAATGTATGAGTTTCTCAAGATTGGTAACAGATAGAAACAAGAGAAAGTACACAGTGATTCATCTACGTAGAGAAGTTACAGAGGTTTACGCAGAGAATTCCCAGTATAAGTACAAGAAAATAAGAGAGACTTAGAACACTGGTAAAACCTACATTGTTGATAGAGTTGGGAGTAGTTAGCACTGTGAAAACAGCACTTTCGCAGAGAGAAATCTACTTGTGTAAGACCGGGAAGCAGTGAACAGAGAATGTATGAGTTTCTCAAGATTGGTAACAGATAGAAACAAGAGAAGGTACACAGTGATTCATCTACCTAGAGAAGTTACAGAGGTTTACACAGAGAAATCCCAGTATAAGTACAAGAAAATAAGAGAGACTTAGAAAACTGGTAAAACCTACATTGTTGATAGAGTTGGGAGTACTTAGCATTGTGAAAACATCACTTTCGCACAAAGAAATCTACATCTTTAAGACCGCGAAACTGTGAAGAGAGAATGTATGAGTTTCTCAAGATTGGTAACAGATAAAAACAAGAGAAAGTACACAGTGATTCATCTACCTAGAGAAGTTACAGAGGTTTACACAGGGAATTCGCTTATAAGTACAAGAAAATAAGAGAGACTTAGAAAACTGGTAAAACCTACGTTGTTGATACAGTTGGGAGTACTTAGCACTGTGAAAACAGCACTTTAGCAGAGAGAAATCTACTTGTCTACGACCGGGAAACAGTGAACAGAGAATGTATGAGTTTCTCAAGATTGGTAACAGATAGAAACAAGAGAAAGTACACAGTGATTCATCTACCTAGAGAAGTTACAGAGGTTTACACAGAGAATTCGAAGTATAAGTACAAGAAAATAAGAGAGACTTAGAAAACTGGTAAAACCTACATTGTTGATAGAGTTGGGAGTACTTACCACTGTGAAAACAGCACTTTCCCAAAGAGAAATCTACTTGTCTAAGACCGGGAAACAGTGAACAGAGAATGTATGAGTTTCTCAAGATTGGTAACAGATAGAAACAAGAGAAAGTACACAGTGATTCATCTACCTAGAGAAGTTACAGAGGTTTACACAGAGAATTCCCAGTATAAGTACAAGTAAATAAGAGAGACTTAGAAAACTGGTAAAACCTACATTGTTGATAGAGTTGGGAGGACTTAGCATTGTGAAAACATCACTTTCGCACAAAGAAATCTACTTCTCTAAGACCGCGAAACAGTGGACAGAGAATGTATGAGTTTCTCAAAATTGGTAACAGATAGAAACAAGAGAAAGTACACAGTGATTCATCTACCTAGAGAAGTTACAGAGGTATACACAGAGAATTCCCAGTATAAGTACAAGTAAATAAGAGAGACTTAGAAAACTGGTAAAACCAACATTGTTGATAGAGTTGGGAGTACTTAGCATTCTGAAAACATCACTTTCGCACAAAGAAATCTACTTCTCTAAGACCGCGAAACAGTGAACAGAGAATGTATGAGTTTCTCAAGATTGGTAACAGATAGAAACAAGAGAAAGTACAGAGTGATTCATCTACCTAGAGAAGTTACAGAGGTTTACAAAGAGAATTCCCAGTATAAGTACAAGAAAATAAGGGAGACGTAGAAAACGAGTAAAACCTACATTGTTGATAGAGTTGGGAGTACTTAGCACTGTGAAAACAGCCCTTTCGCAGAGTGAAATCTACTTGTCTAAGACCAGGAAACAGTGAACAGAGAATGTATGAGTTTCTCAAGATTGGTAACAGATAGAAACAAGAGAAAGTACACAGTGATTCATTTACCTAGAGAAGTTACAGAGGTTTACACAGAGATTTCCAAGTATAAGTACAAGAAAATAAGAGAGACTTAGAAAACTGGTAAAACCTACATTGTTGATAGAGTTGGGAGTAGTTAGCACTGTGAAAACAGCACTTTCGCAGAGTGAAATCTGCTTGTCTAAGACAGGGAAACAGTGAACAGAGAATGTATGAGTTTCTCAAGATTGGTAACAGATAGAAACAAGAGAAAGTACACAGTGATTCATCTACCTAGAGAAGTTAGAGAGGTTTACACTGAGAATTCCCAGTATAAGTACAAGTAAATAAAAGAGACTTAGAAAACTGGTAAAACCTACATTGTTGATAGAGTTGGGAGTACTTAGCATTGTGATAATATCACTTTCGCACAAAGAAATCTACTTTTCTAAGACGGCGAAACAGTGAACAGAGAATGTATGAGTTTCTCAAGATTGGTAACAGATAGAAACAAGAGAAAGTACACAGTGATTCATCAACGTAGAGAAGTTACAGAGGTTTACACAGAGAATTCCTGTATAAGTACAAGAAAACAAGAGAGACTTAGAAAACTGGTAAAACCTACATTGTTGATAGAGTTGGGAGTACTTAGCACTGTGAAAACAGCACTTTCGCAGAGAGAAATCTACTTGTCTAAGACCGGGAAACAGTGAAAAGAGAAGGTATGAGTTTCTCAAGATTGGTAACAGATAGAAACAAGAGAAAGTACACAGTGATTCATCTACCTACAGAAGTTACAGAGGTTTACACAGAGAATTCCCAGTATAAGTACAAGAAAGTAAGACAGACTTAGAAAACTGGTAAAACCTACATTGTTCATAGAGTTGGGAGTACTTAGCACTGTGAAAACAGCACTTTCACAGAAAGAAATCTACTTCTCTAAGACCGGGAAACAGTGAACAGAGAATGTATGAGTTTCTCAAGATTGGTAACAGATAGAAACAAGAGAAAGTACACAGTGATTCATCTACCTAGAGAAGCTACAGAGGTTTACACAGAGAAATCCCAGTATAAGTACAAGAAAATAAGAGAGACTTAGAAAACGGGTAAAACCTACATTGTTGATAGAGTTGGCAGTACTTAGCAGTGTGAAAGCATCACTTTTGCACAAAGAAATCTACTTCTCTAAGACCGCGAAACAGTGAACAGAGAATGTATGAGTTTCTCAAGATTGGTAACAGATAGAAACAAGAGAAAGTACACAGTGATTCATCTACCTAGACAAGTTACAGAGGTTTACACAGAGAATTCGCTTATAAGTACAAGAAAATAAGAGACATAGAAAACTGGTAAAACCTACATTGTTGATAGAGTTGGGAGTACTTAGCACTGTGAAAACAGCACTTTAGCAGAGAGAAATCTACTTCTCTAAGACCGGGAAACAGTGAACAGAGAATGTATGAGTTTCTCAAGATTGGTAACAGATAGAAACAAGAGAAAGTACACAGTGATTCATCTACGTAGAGAAGTTACAGAGGTTTACACAGAGAATTCCAAGTATAAGTACAAGAAAATAAGAAGGACTTAGAAAACTGGTAAAACCTACATTGTTGATAGAGTTGGGAGTACTTAGCACTGTGAAAACAGCACTTTCGCAGAGTGAAATCTACTTGTCTAAGACCAGGAAACAGTGAACAGAGAATGTATGAGTTTCTCAAGATTGGTAACAGATAGAAACAAGAGAAAGTACACAGTGATTCATCTACCTAGAGAAGTTACAGAGGTTTACACAGAGAATTCGCTTATAAGTACAAGAAAATAAGACAGACTTAGAAAACTGGTAAGACCTACATTGTTGACAGAGTTGGGAGTACTTAGCACTGTGAAAACAGCACTTTAGCGGAGAGAAATCTACTTCTGTAAGACCGGGAAACAGTGAACAGAGAATGTATGAGTTTCTCAAGATTGGTAACAGATAGAAACAAGAGAAAGTACACAGTGATTCATCTACCTAGAGAAGTTACAGAGGTTTACACAGAGATTTCCAAGTATAAGTACAAGAAAATAAGAGAGACTTAGAAAACCGGTAAAACCTACATTGTTGATAGAGTTGGGAGTACTTAGCATTGTGAAAACATCACTTTCGCACAAAGAAATCTACATCTTTAAGACCGCGAAACAGTGAACAGAGAATGTATGAGTTTCTCAAGATTGGTAACAGATAAAAACAAGAGAAAGTACACAGTGATTCATCTACCTAGAGAAGTTACAGAGGTTTACACAGGGAATTCGCTTATAAGTACAAGAAAATAAGAGAGACTTAGAAAACTGGTAAAACCTACGTTGTTGATACAGTTGGGAGTACTTAGCACTGTGAAAACAGCACTTTAGCAGAGAGAAATCTACTTGTCTACGACCGGGAAACAGTGAACAGAGAATGTATGAGTTTCTCAAGATTGGTAAGAGATAGAAACAAGAGAAAGTACACAGTGATTCATCTACCTAGAGAAGTTACAGAGGTTTACACAGAGAATTCCCAGTATAAGTGCAAGAAAGTAAGACAGACTTAAAAAACTGGTAAAACCTACCTTGTTCATAGAGTTGGGAGTACTTACCACTGTGAAAACAGCACTTTCACAGAAAGAAAACTACTTCTCTAAGACTTGGAAACAGTGAACAGAGAATGTATGAGTTTCTCAAGATTGGTAACAGATAGAAACAAGAGAAAGTACACAGTGATTCATCTATGTAGACAAGTTACAGAGGTTTACACAAAGAATTCCAAGTATAAGTACAAGAAAATAAGAGAGGCTTAGAAAACTGGTAAAACATACATTGTTGATAGAGTTGGGAGTACTTAGCATTGTGAAAACATCACTTAAGCACAAAGAAATATACTTTTCTAAGACCGCGAAACAGTGAACAGAGAATGTATGAGTTTCTCAAGATTGGTAACAGATAGAAACAAGAGAAAGTACACAGTGATTCATCTACCTAGAGAAGTTACAGAGGTTTACACAGAGAAATCCCAGTATAAGTACAAGAAAATAAGAGAGACTTAGAAAACGGGTAAAACCTACATTGTTGATAGAGTTGGCAGTACATAGCATTGTGAAAGCATCACTTTCGCACAAAGAAATCTACCTCTCTAAGACCGCGAAACAGTGAACAGAGAATGTATGAGTTTCTCAAGATTGGTAACAGATAGAAACAAGAGAAAGTACACAGTGATTCATCTACCTAGAGAAGTTACAGAGGTTTACACAGAGAATTCGCTTATAAGTACAAGAAAATAAGAGACATAGAAAACTGGTAAAACCTACATTGTTGATAGAGTTGGGAGTACTTAGCACTGTGAAAACAGCACTTTCGCAGAGAGAAATCTACTTGTCTAAGACCGGGAAACAGTGAACAGAGAATGTATGAGTTCCTCAAGATTAGTAACAGATAGAAACTAGAGAAAGTACACAGTGATTCATCTACCTAGAGAAGTTACAGAGGTTTACACAGAGAATTCCCAGTATAAGTACAAGTAAATAAGACAGACTTAGAAAACTCGTAAAACCTACATTGTTGATAGAGTTGGGAGTACTTAGCATTGTGAAAACATCACTTTCACACAAAGAAATCTACTTCTCTAAGATCGCGAAACAGTGAACAGAGAATGTATGAGTTTCTCAAGATTGGTAACAGATAGAAACAAGAGAAAGTACACAGTGATTCATCTACCTAGAGAAGTTACAGAGGTTTACACAGAGAATTCCCAGTATAAGTACAAGTAAATAAGAGAGACTTAGAAAACTGGTAAAACCTACATTGTTGATAGAGTTGGGAGTACTTAGCATTGTGAAAACATCACTTTAGCACAAAGAAATCTACTTCTCTAAGACCGCGAAACAGTGAACAGAGAATGTATGAGTTTCTCAAGATTGGTAACAGATAAAAACAAGAGAAAGTACACAGTGATTCATCTACGTAGAGAAGTTACAGAGGTTTACACAGAGAATTCCCAGTATAAGTACAAGAAAATAAGAGAGACTTAGAACACTGGTAAAACCTGCATTGTTGATAGAGTTGGGAGTAGTTAGCACTGTGAAAACAGCACTTTCGCAGAGTGAAATCTACTTGTGTAAGACCGGGAAGCAGTGAACAGAGAATGTATGAGTTTCTCAAGATTGGTAACAGATAGAAACAAGAGAAGGTACACAGTGATTCATCTACCTAGAGAAGTTACAGAGGTTTACACAGAGAAATCCCAGTATAAGTACAAGAAAATAAGAGAGACTTAGAAAACGGGTAAAACCTACATTGTTGATAGAGTTGGGAGTACTTAGCATTGTGAAAACATCACTTTCGCACAAAGAAATCTACATCTTTAAGACCGCGAAACAGTGAACAGAGAATGTATGAGTTTCTCAAGATTGGTAACAGATAAAAACAAGAGAAAGTACACAGTGATTCATCTACCTAGAGAAGTTACAGAGGTTTACACAGGGAATTCGCTTATAAGTACAAGAAAATAAGAGAGACTTAGAAAACTGGTAAAACCTACGTTGTTGATACAGTTGGGAGTACTTAGCACTGTGAAAACAACACTTTAGCAGAGAGAAATCTACTTGTCTACGACCGGGAAACAGTGAACAGAGAATGTATGAGTTTCTCAAGATTGGTAACAGATAGAAACAAGAGAAAGTACACAGGGATTCATCTACCTAGAGAAGTTACAGAGGTTTACACAGAGAATTCGAAGTATAAATACAAGAGAATAAGAGAGACTTAGAAAACTGGTAAAACCTACATTGTTGATAGAGTTGGGAGTACTTAGCACTGTGAAAACAGCACTTTCGCAGAGAGAAATCTACTTGTCTACGACCGGGAAACAGTGAACAGAGAATGTATGAGTTTCTCAAGATTGGTAACAGATAGAAACAAGAGAAAGTACACAGTGATTCATCTACCTAGAGAAGTTACAGAGGTTTACACGGAGAATTCCCAGTATAAGTACAAGAAAGTAAGACAGACTTAGAAAACTGGTAAAACCTACATTGTTCATAGAGTTGGGAGTACTTAGCACTCTGAAAACAGCACTTTCACAGAAAGAAATCTACTTCTCTAACCGGGAAACAGTGAACAGAGAATGTATGAGTTTCTCAAGATTGGTAACAGATAGAAACAAGAGAAAGTACACAGTGATTCATCTACCTAGAGAAGTTACAGAGGTTTACACAGAGAAATCCCAGTATAAGTACAAGAAAATAAGAGAGACTTAGAAAACGGGTAAAACCTACATTGTTGATAGAGTTGGCAGTACTTAGCATTGTGAAAGCATCACTTTGGCACAAAGAAATCTACTTCTCTAAGACCGCGAAACAGTGAACAGAGAATGTATGAGTTTCTCAAGATTGGTAACAGATAGAAACAAGAGAAAGTACACAGTGATTCATCTACCTAGAGAAGTTACAGAGGTTTACACAGAGAATTCGCTTATAAGTACAAGAAAATAAGAGACATAGAAAACTGGTAAAACCTACATTGTTGATAGAGTTGGGAGTACTTAGCACTGTGAAAACAGCACTTTAGCAGAGAGAAATCTACTTCTCTAAGACCGGGAAACAGTGAACAGAGAATGTATGAGTTTCTCAAGATTGGTAACAGATAGAAACAAGAGAAAGTACACAGTGATTCATCTACGTAGAGAAGTTACAGAGGTTTACACAGAGAATTCCAAGTATAAGTACAAGAAAATAAGAAGGACTTAGAAAACTGGTAAAACCTACATTGTTGATAGAGTTGGGAGTACTTAGCACTGTGAAAACAGCACTTTCGCAGAGTGAAATCTACTTGTCTAAGACCAGGAAACAGTGAACAGAGAATGTATGAGTTTCTCAAGATTGGTAACAGATAGAAACAAGAGAAAGTACACAGTGATTCATCTACCTAGAGAAGTTACAGAGGTTTACACAGAGATTTCGCTTATAAGTACAAGAAAATAAGACAGACTTAGAAAACTGGTAAAACCTACATTGTTGATAGAGTTGGGAGTACTTAGCACTGTGAAAACAGCACTTTAGCAGAGAGAAATCTACTTCTGTAAGACCGGGAAACAGTGAACAGAGAATGTATGAGTTTCTCAAGATTGGTAACAGATAGAAACAAGAGAAAGTACACAGTGATTCATCTACCTAGAGAAGTTACAGAGGTTTACACAGAGATTTCCAAGTATAAGTACAAGAAAATAAGAGAGACTTAGAAAACCGGTAAAACCTACATTGTTGATAGAGTTGGGAGTGCTTAGCACTGTGAAAACAGCACTTTCGCAGATTGAAATCTACTTGTCTAAGACCGGGAAACAGTGAACAGAGAATGTATGAGTTTCTCAAGATTGGTAACAGATAGAAACAAGAGAAAGTACACAGTGATTCATCAACCTAGAGAAGTTACAGTGGTTTACACAGAGAATTCCCAGTATAAGTACAAGAAAGTAAGACAGACTTAGAAAACTGGTAAAACCTACATTGTTCATAGAGTTGGGAGTACTTAGCACTGTGAAAACAGCACTTTCACAGAAAGAAATCTACTTCTCTAAGACCGGGAAACAGTGAACAGAGAATGTATGAGTTTCTCAAGATTGGTAACAGATAGAAACAAGAGAAAGTACACAGTGATTCATCTATGTAGACAAGTTACAGAGGTTTACACAGAGAATTCCAAGTATAAGTACAAGAATATAAGAGAGACTTAGAAAACTGGTAAAACCTACATTGTTGATAGAATTGGGAGTACTTAGCACTGTGAAAACAGCACTTTCGCAGAGAGAAATCTACTTGTCTAAGACCGCGAAACAGTGAACAGAGAATGTATGAGTTTCTCAAGATTGGTAACAGATAGAAACAAGAGAAAGTACACAGTGATTCATCTACCTAGAGAAGTTACAGAGGTTTACACAGAGAATTCCCAGTATAAGTACAAGTAAATAAGAGAGACTTAGAAAACTGATAAAACCTACATTGTTGATAGAGTTGGGAGTACTTAGCATTGTGAAAACATCACTTTCGCACAAAGAAATCTACTTCTCTAAGACCGGGAAACAGTGAACAGAGAATGTATGAGTTTCTCAAGATTGGTAACAGATAGAAACAAGAGAAAGTACACAGTGATTCATCTACCTAGAGAAGTTACAGAGGCTTACACAGAGAATTCCCAGTATAAGTACAAGTAAATAAGAAACACTTAGAAAACTGGTAAAACCTACATTGTTGATAGAGTTGGGAGTACTTAGCATTGTGAAGACATCACTTTCGCACAAAGAAATCTACTTTTCTAAGAAGGAGAAACAGTGAACAGAGAATGTATGAGTTTCTCAAGATTGGTAACAGATAGAAACAAGAGAAAGTACACAGTGATTCATCTACCTAGAGAAGTTACAGAGGTTTACACAGAGAATTCGCAGTATAAGTACTAGTAAATAAGAGAGACTTAGAAAACTGGTAACACCTACATTGTTGATAGAGTTGGGAGTACTTAGCATTGTGAAAACATCACGTTCGCACAAAGTAATCTACTTCTCTAAGACCGGGAAACAGTGAACAGAGAATGTATGAGTTTCTCAAGATTGGTAACAGATAGAAACAAGAGAAAGTACACAGTGATTCACCTACCTAGAGAAGTTACAGAGGTTTACACAGAGAATTCCCAGTATAAGTACAAGAAAGTAAGAGAGACTTAGAAAACTGGTAAAACCTACATTGTTGATAGAGTTGGGAGTACTTAGCACTGTGAAAACAGCCATTTCGCAGAGTGAAATCTACTTGTCTAAGACCGGGAAACAGTGAACAGAGAATGTATGAGTTTCTCAAGATTGGTAACAGATAGAAACAAGAGAAAGTACACAGTGATTCATCTACTTAGAGAAGTTACAGAGGTTTACACTGAGAATTCCCAGTATAAGTACAAGTAAATAAGGGAGACTTAGAAAACTGGTAAAACCTACATTGTTGATAGAGTTGGGAATACTTAGCATTGTGAAAACATCACTTTGGCACAAAGAAATCTACTTCTCTAAGACCGCGAAACAGTGAACAGAGAATGTGTGAGTTTCTCAAGATTGGTAACAGATAGAAACAAGAGAAAGTACACAGTGATTCATCTACGTAGAGAACTTACAGAGGTTTACGCAGAGAATTCCCAGTATAAGTACAAGTAAATAAGAGAGACTTAGAAAACTGGTAAAACCTACATTGTTGATAGAGTTGGGAGTACTTAGCACTGTGAAAACATCACTTTCGCAGAGAGAAATCTACTTGTGTAAAACCGGGAAACAGTGAACAGAGAATGTATGAGTTTCTCAAGATTGGTAACAGATACAAACAAGAGAAAGTACACAGTGATTCTTCTACCTATAGAAGTTACAGAGGGTTACACAGAGATTTCCAAGTATAAGTACAAGAAAATAAGAGAGACTTAGAAAACTGGTAAAACCTACATTGTTGATAGAGTTGGGAGTACTTAGCACTGTGAAAACAGCACTTTCGCAGAGAGAAATCTACTTGTGTAAGACTGGGAAACAGTGAAAAGAGAAGGTAAGAGTTTCTCCAGATTGGTAACAGATAGAAACAAGAGAAAGTACACAGTGATTCATCTACCTAGAGAAGTTACAGAGGTTTACACAGAGAATTCCCAGTATAAGTACAAGAAAGTAAGACAGACTTAGAAAACTGGTAAAACCTACATTGTTCATAGAGTTGAGAGTACTTACCACTGTGAAAACAGCACTTTCACAGAAAGAAAACTACTTCTCTAGGACCGGGAAACAGTGAACAGAGAATGTATGAGTTTCTCAAGATTGGTAACAGATAGAAACAAGAGAAAGTACACAGTGATTCATCTATGTAGACAAGTTACAGAGGTTTACACAGAGAATTCCAAGTATAAGTACAAGAAAATAAGAGAGGCTTAGAAAACTGGTAAAACCTACATTGTTGATAGAGTTGGGAGTACTTAGCATTGTGAAAATATCACTTAAGCACAAAGAAATATACTTTTCTAAGACCGCGAAACAGTGAACAGAGAATGTATGAGTTTCTCAAGATTGGTAACAGATACAAACAAGAGAAAGTACACAGTGATTCATCTACCTAGAGAAGTTACAGAGGTTTACACAGAGAATTACCAGTATAAGTACAAGAAAATAAGAGAGACTTAGAAAACTGGTAAAATCTACATTGTTGATAGAGTTGGGAGTACTTAGCACTGTGAAAACAGCACTTTCGCAGAGAGAAATCTACTTCTCTAAGACCGGGAAACAGTGAACAGAGAATGTATGAGTTTCTCAAGATTGGTAACAGATAGAAACAAGAGAAAGTACACAGTGATTCATCTACCTAGAGAAGTTACAGAGGTTTACACAGAGAATTCGAAGTATAAGTAGAAGAAAATAAGAGAGACTTAGAAAACTGGTAAAACCTACATTGTTGATAGAGTTGGGAGTACTTAGCACTGTGAAAACAGCACTTTCGCAGAGAGAAATCTACTTGTCTAAGACCGGGAAACAGTGAACAGAGAATGTATGAGTTTCTCAAGATTGGTAACAGATAGAAACAAGAGAAAGTACACAGTGATTCATCTACCTAGAAAAGTTACGGAGGTTTACAGAGAGAATTCCCAGTATAAGTACAAGAAAGTAAGACAGTCTTAGAAAACGGGTAAAACCTACATTGTTGATAGAGTTGGCTGAACTTAGCATTGTGAAAGCATCACTTTCGCACAAAGAAATCTACTTCTCTAAGACCGCGAAACAGTGAACAGAGAATGTATGAGTTTCTCAAGATTGGTAACAGATAGAAACAAGAGAAAGTACACAGTGATTCATCTACGTAGAGAAGTTACAGAGGTTTACACAGAGAATTCCCAGTATAAGTACAAGAAAACAAGAGAGACTTAGAAAACTGGTAAAACCTACATTGTTGATAGAGTTGGGAGTACTTAGCACTGTGAAAACAGCACGTTCGCAGAGAGAAATCTACTTGTCTAAGACCGGGAAACAGTGAAAAGAGAAGGTATGAGTTTCTCAAGATTGGTAACTTATAGAAACAAGAGAAAGTACACAGTGATTCATCTACCTAGAGAAGTTACAGAGGTTTACACAGAGAATTCCCAGTATAAGTACAAGTAAATAAGAGAGACTTAGAAAACTGGTAAAACCTACATTGTTGATAGAGTTGGGAGTACTTAGCATTGTGAAAATATCACTTTCGCACAAAGAAATCTACTTTTCTAAGACGGCGAAACAGTGAACAGAGAATGTATGAGTTTCTCAAGATTGGTAACAGATAGAAACAAGAGAAAGTACACAGTGATTCATCTACGTAGAGAAGTTACAGAGGTTTACACAGAGAATTCCCAGTATAAGTACAAGTAAATAAGAGAGACTTAGAAAACTGGTAAAACCTACATTGTTGATAGAGTTGGGAGTACTTAGCACTGTGAAAACAGCACTTTCGCAGAGAGAAATCTACTTGTGTAAGACCGGGAAACAGTGAAAAGAGAAGGTAAGAGTTTCTCCAGATTGGTAACAGATAGAAACAAGACAAAGTACACAGTGATTCATCTACCTAGAGAAGTTACAGAGGTTTACACAGAGAATTACCAGTATAAGTACAAGAAAGTAAGACAGACTTAGAAAACTGGTAAAACCTACATTGTTCATAGAGTTGGGAGTACTTACCACTGTGAAAACAGCACTTTCACAGAAAGAAAACTACTTCTCTAAGACCGGGAAACAGTGAACAGAGAATGTATGAGTTTCTCAAGATTGGTAACAGATAGAAACAAGAGAAAGTACACAGTGATTCATCTATGTAGACAAGTTACAGAGGTTTACACAGAGAATTCCAAGTATAAGTACAAGAAAATAAGAGAGGCTTAGAAAACTGGTAAAACCTACATTGTTGATAGAGTTGGGAGTACTTTGCATTGTGAAAACATCACTTAAGCACAAAGAAATATACTTTTCTAAGACCGCGAAACAGTGAACAGAGAATGTATGAGTTTCTCAAAATTGGTGACAGATAAAAACAAGAGAAAGTACACAGTGATTCATCTACCTAGAGAAGTTACAGAGGTTTACACAGAGAATTACCAGTATAAGTACAAGAAAATAAGAGAGACTTAGAAAACTGGTAATACCTACATTGTTGATAGAGTTGGGAGTACTTAGCATTGTGAAAATATCACTTTCGCACAAAGCAATCTACTTTTCTAAGACGGCGAAACAGTGAACAGAGAATGTATGAGTTTCTCAAGATTGGTAACAGATAGAAAGAAGAGAAAGTACACAGTGATTCATCTACGTAGAGAAGATACAGAGGTTTACACAGAGAATTCCCAGTATAAGTACAAGTAAATAAGAGAGACTTAGAAAACTGGTAAAACCTACATTGTTGATAGAGTTGGGAGTACTTAGCACTGTGAAAACAGCACTTTCGCAGAGAGAAATCTACTTGTCTAAGACCGGGAAACAGTGAAAAGAGAAGGTATGAGTTTCTCAAGATTGATAACAGATAGAAACAAGAGAAAGTACACAGTGATTCATCTACCTAGAGAAGTTACAGAGGTTTACACAGAGAATTCCCAGTATAAGTACAAGAAAGTAAGACAGACTTAGAAAACTGGTAAAACCTACATTGTTCATAGAGTTGGGAGTACTTACCACTGTGAAAACAGCACTTTCACAGAAAGAAAACTACTTCTCTAAGACCGGGAAACAGTGAACAGAGAATGTATGAGTTTCTCAAGATTGGTAACAGATAGAAACAAGAGAAAGTACACAGTGATTCATCTATGTAGACAAGTTACAGAGGTTTACACAGAGAATTCCAAGTATAAGTACAAGAAAATAAGAGAGACTTAGAAAACTGGTAAAACCAACATTGTTGATAGAATTGGGAGTACTTAGCATTGTGAAAACATCACTTTCGCACAAAGCAATCTACTTTTCTAAGACCGCGAAACAGTGAACAGAGAATGTATGAGTTTCTCAAGATTGGTAACAGATAGAAACAAGAGAAAGTACACAGTGATTCATCTACCTAGAGAAGTTACAGAAGTTTACACAGAGAATTCCCAGTATAAGTACAAGAAAGTAAGAGAGACTTAGAAAACTGGTAAAACCTACATTGTTGATAGAGTTGGGAGTACTTAGCATTGTGAAAACATCACTTTCGCACAAAGAAATCTACTTCTCTAAGACCGCGAAATAGTGCACAGAGAATGTATGAGTTTCACAAGATTGGTAACAGATAGAAACAAGAGAAAGTACACAGTGATTCATCTACCTAGACAAGTTACAGAGGTTTACAAAGAGAATTCCCAGTATAAGTACAAGAAAATAAGGGAGACTTAGAAAACGAGTAAAACCTACATTGTTGATAGAGTTGGGAGTACTTAGCACTGTGAAAACAGCCCTTTCGCAGAGTGAAATCTACTTGTCTAAGACCGGGAAACAGTGAACAGAGAATGTATGAGTTTCTCAAGATTGGTAACAGATAGAAACAAGAGAAAGTACACAGTGATTCATCTACCTAGAGAAGTTACAGAGGTTTACACAGAGATTTCCAAGTATAAGTACAAGAAAATAAGAGAGACTTAGAAAACCGGTAAAACCTACATTGTTGATAGAGTTGGGAGTACTTAGCACTATGAAAACAGCACTTTCGCAGAGTGAAATCTGCTTGTCTAAGACAGGGAAACAGTGAACAGAGAATGTATGAGTTTCTCAAGATTGGTAACAGATAGAAACAAGAGAAAGTACACAGTGATTCATCTACCTAGAGAAGTTACAGAGGTTTACACTGAGAATTCCCAGTATAAGTACAAGTAAATAAGAGACACTTAGAAAACTGGTAAAACGTACATTGTTGATAGAGTTAGGAGTACTTAGCATTGTGAAAATATCACTTTCGCACAAAGAAATCTACTTTTCTAAGACGGCGAAACAGTGAACAGAGAATGTATGAGTTTCTCAAGATTGGTAACAGATAGAAACAAGAGAAAGTACACAGTGATTCATCTACCTAGAGAAGTTACAGAGGTTTACACTGAGAATTCCCAGTATAAGTACAAGTAAATAAGGGAGACTTAGAAAACTGGTAAAACCTACATTGTTGATAGAGTTGGGAATACTTAGCATTGTGAAAACATCACTTTGGCACAAAGAAATCTACTTCTCTAACACCGCGAAACAGTGAACAGAGAATGTGTGAGTTTCTCAAGATTGGTAACAGATAGAAACAAGAGAAAGTACACAGTGATTCATCTACGTAGAGAACTTACAGAGGTTTACGCAGAGAATTCCCAGCATAAGTACAAGAAAATAAGAGAGACTTAGAAAACTGGTAAAACCTACATTGTTGATAGAGTTGGGAGTACTTAGCACTGTGAAAACATCACTTTCGCAGAGAGAAATCTACTTGTGTAAAACCGGGAAACAGTGAACAGAGAATGTATGAGTTTCTCAAGATTGGTAACAGATACAAACAAGAGAAAGTACACAGTGATTCATCTACCTAGAGAAGTTACAGGGGGTTACACAGAGATTTCCAAGTATAAGTACAAGAAAATAAGAGAGACTTAGAAAACTAGTAAAACCTACATTGTTGATAGAGTTGGGAGTACTTAGCACTGTGAAAACAGCACTTTCGCAGAGTCAAATCTACTTGTCTAAGACCGGGAAACAGTGAACAGAGAATGTATGAGTTTCTCCAGATTGGTAACAGATAGAAACAAGAGAAAGTACACAGTGATTCATCTACCTAGAGAAGTTACAGAGGTTTACACTGAGAATTCCCAGTATAAGTACAAATAAATAAGAGAGACTTAGAAAACTGGTAAAACCTACATTGTTGATAGAGTTGGGAGTACTTAGCATTGTGAAAATATCACTTTCGCACAAAGAAATCTACTTTTTTAAGACGGCGAAACAGTGAACAGAGAATGTATGAGTTTCTCAAGATTGGTAACAGATAGAAACAAGAGAAAGTACACAGTGATTCATCTACGTAGAGAAGTTACAGAGGTTTACGCAGAGAATTCCCAGTATAAGTACGAGAAAATAAGAGAGACTTAGAAAACTGGTAAAACCTACATTGTTGATAGAGTTGGGAGTACTTAGCACTGTGAAAACAGCACTTTCGGAGAGAGAAATCTACTTGTGTAAAACCGGGAAACAGTGAACAGAGAATGTATGAGTTTCTCAAGATTGGTAACAGATACAAACAAGAGAAAGTACACAGTGATTCATCTACCTAGAGAAGTTACAGAGGTTTACACTGAGAATTCCCAGTATAAGTACAAGTAAATAAGAGAGACTTAGAAAACTGGTAAAACCTACATTGTTGATAGAGTTG
Source organism: Heterohyrax brucei (assembly GCA_028571685.1). NCBI lineage: Eukaryota > Metazoa > Chordata > Mammalia > Hyracoidea > Procaviidae > Heterohyrax > Heterohyrax brucei. The sequence goes on from CM053155.1 coordinate 18,851,422, forward strand.
GGGGTACTTAGCATTGTGAAAATATCACTTTCGCACAAAGAAATCTACTTTTCTAAGACGGCGAAACTGTGAACAGAGAATGTATGAGTTTCTCAAGATTGGTAACAGATAGAAAGAAGAGAAAGTACACAGTGATTCATATACGTAGAGAAGTTACAGAGGTTTACACAGAGAATTCCCAGTATAAGTACAAGAAAGTAAGACAGACTTAGAAAACTGGTAAAACCTACATTGTTGATAGAGTTGGGAGTACTTAGCACTGTGAAAACAGCACTTTAGCAGGGAGAAATTTACTTCTCTAAGACCGGGAAACAGTGAACAGAGAATGTATGAGTTTCTCAAGATTGGTAACAGATAGAAACAAGAGAAAGTACACAGTGATTCATCTACGTAGAGAAGTTACAGAGGTTTACACAGAGAATTCCCAGTATAAGTACAAGAAAACAAGAGAGACTTAGAAAACTGGTAAAACCTACATTGTTGATAGAGTTGGGAGTACTTAGCACTGTGAAAACAGCACGTTCGCAGAGAGAAATCTACTTGTCTAAGACCGGGAAACAGTGAAAAGAGAAGGTATGAGTTTCTCAAGATTGGTAACTTATAGAAACAAGAGAAAGTACACAGTGATTCATCTACCTAGAGAAGTTACAGAGGTTTACACAGAGAATTCCCAGTATAAGTACAAGAAAGTAGGACAGACTTAGAAAACTGGTAAAACCTACATTGTTCATAGAGTTGGGAGTACTTAGCACTGTGAAAACAGCACTTTCACAGACAGAAATCTACTTCTCTAACCGGGAAACAGTGAACAGAGAATGTATGAGTTTCTCAAGATTGGTAACAGATAGAAACAAGAGAAAGTACACAGTGATTCATCTACCTAGAGAAGTTACAGAGGTTTACAATGAGAATTCCCAGTATAAGTACAAGTAAATAAGAGAGACTTAGAAAACTGGTAAAACCTACATTGTTGATAGAGTTGGGAGTACTTAGCACTGTGAAAAGAGCACTTTCGCAGAGTGAAATCTACTTGTCTAAGACCGGGAAACAGTGAACAGAGAATGTATGAGTTTCTCAAGATTGGTAACAGATAGAAACAAGAGAAAGTACACAGTGATTCATCTACCTAGAGAAGTTACAGAGGTTTACAATGAGAATTCCCAGTATAAGTACAAGTAAATAAGAGAGACTTAGAAAACTGGTAAAACCAACATTGTTGATAGAGTTGGGAGTACTTAGCATTGTGAAAATATCACTTTCTCACAAAGAAATCTACTTTTCTAAGATGGCGAAACAGTGAACAGAGAATGTATGAGTTTCTCAAGATTGGTAACAGATAGAAACAAGAGAAAGTACACAGTGATTCATCTACGTAGAGAAGTTACAGAGGTTTACACAGAGAATTCCCAGTATAAGCACAAGAAAACAAGAGAGACTTAGAAAACTGGTAAAACCTACATTGTTGATAGAGTTGGGAGTACTTAGCATTGTGAAAACATCACTTTCGCACAAAGAAATCTACTTCTTTAAGACCGCGAAACAGTGAACAGAGAATGTATGAGTTTCTCAAGATTGGTAAAAGATAGAAACAAGAGAAAGTACACAGTGATTCATCTACCTAGAGAAGTTACAGAGGTTTACACAGAGAATTCCAAGTATAAGTACAAGAAAATAAGAAGGACTTAGAAAACTGGAAAAACCTACATTGTTGATAGAGTTGGGAGTACTTAGCACTGTGAAAACAGCCCTTTCGCAGAGTGAAATCTACTTGTCTAAGACCGGGAAACAGTGAACAGAGAATGTATGAGTTTCTCAAGATTGGTAACTGATAGAAACAAGAGAAAGTACACAGTGTTTCATCTACCTAGAGAAGTTACAGAGGTTTACACTGAGAATTCCCAGTATAAGTACAAGTAAATATGAGAGACTTAGAAAACTGGTAAAACCTACACTGTTGATAGAGTTGGGAGTACTGAGCACTGTGAAAACAGCACTTTAGCAGGGAGAAATCTACTTCTCTAAGACCGGGAAACAGTGAACAGAGAATGTATGAGTTTCTCAAGATTGGTAACAGATAGAAACAAGAGAAAGTACACAGTGATTCATCTACCTAGAGAAGTTACAGAGGTTTACACAGAGATTTCCAAGTATAAGTACAAGAAAATAAGAGAGACTTAGAAAACTGGTAAAACCTATATTGTTGATAGAGTTGGGAGTACTTAGCACTGTGAAAACAGCCCTTTCGCAGAGTGAAATCTACTTGTCTAAGACCGGGAAACAGTGAACAGAGAATGTATGAGTTTCTCAAGATTGGTAACAGATAGAAACAAGAGAAAGTACACAGTGATTCATCTACCTAGAGAAGTTACAGAGGTTTACACTGAGAATTCCCAGTATAAGTACCAGTAAATAAGAGAGACTTAGAAAACTGATAAAACCTACATTGTTGATAGACTTGGGAGTACTTAGCATTGTGAAAACATGACTTTCGCTCAAAGAAATCTACTTCTCTAAGACCGCGAAACAGTGAACCGAGAATGTATGAGTTTCTCAAGATTGGTAACAGATAGAAACAAGAGAAAGTACACAGTGATTCATCTGCCTAGAGAAGTTACAGAGGTTTACACACAGAATTCCCAGTATAAGTACAAGTAAATAAGAGAGACTTAGAAAACTGGTAAAACCAACATTGTTGATAGAGTTCGGAGTACTTAGCATTGTGAAAACATCACTTTCGCACAAAGAAATCTACTTTTCTAAGACCGCGAAACAGTGAACAGAGAATGTATGAGTTTCTCAAGATTGGTAACAGATAGAAACAAGAGAAAGTACACAGTGATTCATCTACCTAGAGAAGTTACAGAGGTTTACACAGAGAATTCCCAGTATAAGTACAAGAAAGTAAGAGAGACTTAGAAAACTGGTAAAACCTACATTGTTGATAGAGTTGGGAGTACTTAGCATTGTGAAAACATCACTTTCACACAAAGAAATCTACTTCTCTAAGACCGCGAAACAGTGAACGGAGAATGTATGAGTTTCTCAAGATTGGTAACAGATAGAAACAAGAGAAAGTACACAGTGATTCATCTACCTAGAGAAGTTACAGAGGTTTACAAAGAGAATTCCCAAGTATAAGTACAAGAAAATAAGGGAGACTTAGAAAACGGGTAAAACCTACATTGTTGATCGAGTTGGGAGTACTTAGCACTGTGAAACAGCCCTTTCGCAGAGTGAAATCTACTTGTCTAAGACCGGGAATCAGTGAACAGAGAATGTATGAGTTTCTCAAGATTGGTAACAGATAGAAACAATAGAAAGTACACAGTGATTCATCTACCTAGAGAAGTTACAGAGGTTTACACTGAGAATTCCCAGTATAAGTACAAGTAAATAAGAGAGACTTAGAAAACTGGTAAAACCTACATTGTTGATAGAGATGGGAGTACTTAGCATTGTGAAAACATCACTTTCGCACAAAGAAATCTACTTCTCTAAGACCGCGAAACAGTGAACAGAGAATGTATGAGTTTCTCAAGATTGGTAACAGATAGAAACAAGAGAAAGTACACAGTGATTCATCTACGTAGAGAAGTTACAGAGGTTTACACAGAGAATTCCCAGTATAAGCACAAGAAAACAAGAGAGACTTAGAAAACTGGTAAAACCTACATTGTTGATAGACTTGGGAGTACTTAGCACTGTGAAAACAGCACTTTCGCAGAGAGAAATCTACTTGTGTAAGACCGGGAAACAGTGAAGAGAGAATGTATGAGTTTCTCAAGATTGGTAACAGATAGAAACAAGAGAAAGTACACAGTGATTCATCTACCTAGAGAAGTTACAGAGGTTTACACAGAGATTTCCAAGTATAAGTACAAGAAAATAAGAGAGACTTAGAAAACTGGTAAAACCTACATTGTTGATAGAGTTGGGAGTACTTAGCACTGTGAAAACAGCCCTTTCGCAGAGTGAAATCTACTTGTCTAAGACCGGGAAACAGTGAACAGAGAATGTATGAGTTTCTCAAGATTGGTAACAGATAGAAACAAGAGAAAGTACACAGTGATTCATCTACCTAGAGAAGTTACAGAGGTATACACAGAGAATTCCCAGTATAAGTACAAGAAAACAAGAGAGACTTAGAAAACTGGTAAAACCTACATTGTTGATAGACTTGGGAGTACTTAGCACTGTGAAAACAGCACTTTCGCAGAGAGAAATCTACTTGTCTAAGACCGGGAAACAGTGAAAAGAGAAGGTATGAGTTTCTCAAGATTGGTAACAGATAGAAACAAGAGAAAGTACACAGTGATTCATCTACCTAGAGAAGTTACAGAGGTTTACACAGAGAATTCCCAGTATAAGTACAAGAAAGTAAGACAGACTTAGAAAACTGGTAAAACCTACATTGTTCTTAGAGTTGGGAGTACTTAGCACTGTGAAAACAGCACTTTCACAGAAAGAAATCTACATCTCTAAGACAGCGAAACAGTGGACAGAGAATGTATGAGTTTCTCAAGATTGGTAACAGATAGAAACAAGAGAAAGTACACAGTGATTCATCTACCTAGAGAAGTTACAGAGGTATACACAGAGAATTCCCAGTATAAGTACAAGTAAATAAGAGAGACTTAGAAAACTGGTAAAACCAACATTGTTGATAGAGTTGGGAGTACTTAGCATTGTGAAAACATCACTTTCGCACAAAGAAATCTACTTTTCTAAGACCGCGAAACAGTGAACAGAGAATGTATGAGTTTCTCAAGATTGGTAACAGATAGAAACAAGAGAAAGTACACAGTGATTCATCTACCTAGAGAAGTTACAGAGGTTTACACAGAGAATTCCCAGTATAAGTACAAGAAAGTAAGAGAGACTTAGAAAACTGGTAAAACCTACATTGTTGATAGAGTTGGGAGTACTTAGCATTGTGAAAATATCACTTTCACACAAAGAAATCTACTTCTATAAGACCGCGAAACAGTGAACGGAGAATGTATGAGTTTCTCAAGATTGGTAACAGATAGAAACAAGAGAAAGTACACAGTGATTCATCCACGTAGAGAAGTTACAGAGGTTTACACAGAGAATTCCCAGTATAAGTACAAGAAAGTAAGACAGACTTAGAAAACTGGTAAAACCTACATTGTTCATAGAGTTGGGAGTACTTAGCACTGTGAAAACAGCACTTTCGCAGAGAGAAATCTACTTGTCTAAGACCGGGAAACAGTGAACAGAGAATGTATGAGTTTCTCAAGATTGGTAACAGACAGAAACAAGAGAAAGTACACAGTGATTCATCTATGTAGACAAGTTACAGAGGTTTACACAGAGAATTCCAAGCATAAGTACAAGAAAATAAGAGAGACTTAGAAAACTGGTAAAACCTACATTGTTGATAGAGTTGGGAGTACTTAGCATTGTGAAAACATCACTTAAGCACAAAGAAATCTACTTTTCTAAGACCGCGAAACAGTGAACAGAGAATGTATGAGTTTCTCAAAATTGGTAACAGATAGAAACAAGAGAAAGTACACAGTGATTCATCTACCTAGAGAAGTTACAGCGGTTTACACAGAGAATTACCAGTATAAGTACAAGAAAACAAGAGAGTCTTAGAAAACTGGTAAAACCTACATTGTTGATAGAGTTGGGAGTACTTAGCACTGTGAAAACAGCACTTTCGCATAGAGAAATCTACTTGTCTACGACCGGGAAACAGTGAACAGAGAATGTATGAGTTTCTCAAGATTGGTAACAGATAGAAACAAGAGAAAGTACACAGTGATTCATCTACCTAGAGAAGTTACAGAGGTTTACACAGAGAATTCGAAGTATAAGTAAAAGAAAATAAGAGAGACTTAGAAAACTGGTAAAACCTACATTGTTGATAGAGTTGGGAGTACTTAGCACTGTGAAAACAGCACTTTCGCAGAGAGAAATCTACTTGTGTAAGACCGGGAAACAGTGAACAGAGAATGTATGAGTTTCTCAAGATTGGTAACAGAAACAAGAGAAAGTACACAGTGATTCATCTACCTAGAGAAGTTACAGAGGTTTACACAGAGAATTCCCAGTATAAGTACAAGTAAATTAGAGAGACTTAGAAAACTGGTAAAACCTACATTGTTGATAGAGTTGGGAGTACTTAGCATTGTGAAAACATCACTTTCGCACAAAGAAATCTACTTCTCTAAGACCGCGAAACAGTGCACAGAGAATGTATGAGTTTCTCAAGATTGGTAACAGATAGAAACAAGAGAAAGTACACAGTGATTCATCTACGTAGAGAAGTTACAGAGGTTTACACAGAGAATTCCCAGTATAAGCACAAGAAAACAAGAGAGACTTAGAAAACTGGTAAAACCTACATTGTTGATAGACTTGGGAGTACTTAGCACTGTGAAAACAGCACTTTCGCAGAGAGAAATCTACTTGTGTAAGACCGGGAAACAGTGAAGAGAGAATGTATGAGTTTCTCAAGATTGGTAACAGATAGAAACAAGAGAAAGTACACAGTGATTCATCTACCTAGAGAAGTTACAGAGGTTTACACAGAGATTTCCAAGTATAAGTACAAGAAAATAAGAGAGACTTAGAAAACTGGTAAAACCTACATTGTTGATAGAGTTGGGAGTACTTAGCACTGTGAAAACAGCCCTTTCGCAGAGTGAAATCTACTTGTCTAAGACCGGGAAACAGTGAACAGAGAATGTATGAGTTTCTCAAGATTGGTAACAGATAGAAACAAGAGAAAGTACACAGTGATTCATCTACCTAGAGAAGTTACAGAGGTATACACAGAGAATTCCCAGTATAAGTACAAGAAAACAAGAGAGACTTAGAAAACTGGTAAAACCTACATTGTTGATAGACTTGGGAGTACTTAGCACTGTGAAAACAGCACTTTCGCAGAGAGAAATCTACTTGTCTAAGACCGGGAAACAGTGAAAAGAGAAGGTATGAGTTTCTCAAGATTGGTAACAGATAGAAACAAGAGAAAGTACACAGTGATTCATCTACCTAGAGAAGTTACAGAGGTTTACACAGAGAATTCCCAGTATAAGTACAAGAAAGTAAGACAGACTTAGAAAACTGGTAAAACCTACATTGTTCTTAGAGTTGGGAGTACTTAGCACTGTGAAAACAGCACTTTCACAGAAAGAAATCTACATCTCTAAGACAGCGAAACAGTGGACAGAGAATGTATGAGTTTCTCAAGATTGGTAACAGATAGAAACAAGAGAAAGTACACAGTGATTCATCTACCTAGAGAAGTTACAGAGGTATACACAGAGATTTCCCAGTATAAGTACAAGTAAATAAGAGAGACTTAGAAAACTGGTAAAACCAACATTGTTGATAGAGTTGGGAGTACTTAGCATTGTGAAAACATCACTTTCGCACAAAGAAATCTACTTTTCTAAGACCGCGAAACAGTGAACAGAGAATGTATGAGTTTCTCAAGATTGGTAACAGATAGAAACAAGAGAAAGTACACAGTGATTCATCTACCTAGAGAAGTTACAGAGGTTTACACAGAGAATTCCCAGTATAAGTACAAGAAAGTAAGAGAGACTTAGAAAACTGGTAAAACCTACATTGTTGATAGAGTTGGGAGTACTTAGCATTGTGAAAATATCACTTTCACACAAAGAAATCTACTTCTATAAGACCGCGAAACAGTGAACGGAGAATGTATGAGTTTCTCAAGATTGGTAACAGATAGAAACAAGAGAAAGTACACAGTGATTCATCCACGTAGAGAAGTTACAGAGGTTTACACAGAGAATTCCCAGTATAAGTACAAGAAAGTAAGACAGACTTAGAAAACTGGTAAAACCTACATTGTTCATAGAGTTGGGAGTACTTAGCACTGTGAAAACAGCACTTTCGCAGAGAGAAATCTACTTGTCTAAGACCGGGAAACAGTGAACAGAGAATGTATGAGTTTCTCAAGATTGGTAACAGACAGAAACAAGAGAAAGTACACAGTGATTCATCTATGTAGACAAGTTACAGAGGTTTACACAGAGAATTCCAAGCATAAGTACAAGAAAATAAGAGAGACTTAGAAAACTGGTAAAACCTACATTGTTGATAGAGTTGGGAGTACTTAGCATTGTGAAAACATCACTTAAGCACAAAGAAATCTACTTTTCTAAGACCGCGAAACAGTGAACAGAGAATGTATGAGTTTCTCAAAATTGGTAACAGATAGAAACAAGAGAAAGTACACAGTGATTCATCTACCTAGAGAAGTTACAGCGGTTTACACAGAGAATTACCAGTATAAGTACAAGAAAACAAGAGAGTCTTAGAAAATTGGTAAAACCTACATTGTCGATAGAGTTGGGAGTACTTAGCACTGTGAAAACAGCACTTTCGCATAGAGAAATCTACTTGTGTAAGACCGGGAAACAGTGAACAGAGAATGTATGGGTTTCTCAAGATTGGTAACAGAAACAAGAGAAAGTACACAGTGATTCATCTACCTAGAGAAGTTACAGAGGTTTACACAGAGAATTCCCAGTATAAGTACAAGTAAATTAGAGAGACTTAGAAAACTGGTAAAACCTACATTGTTGATAGAGTTGGGAGTACTTAGCCTTGTGAAAACATCACTTTCGCACAAAGAAATCTACTTCTCTAAGACCGCGAAACAGTGCACAGAGAATGTATGAGTTTCTCAAGATTGGTAACAGATAGAAACAAGAGAAAGTACACAGTGATTCATCTACCTAGAGAAGTTACAGAGGTATACACAGAGAATTCCCAGTATAAGTACAAGTAAATAAGAGAGACTTAGAAAACTGGTACAACCAACATTGTTGATAGAGTTGGGAGTACTTAGCACTGTGAGAACAGCACTTTCGCAGAGAGAAATCTACTTGTCTAAGACCGGGAAACAGTGAACAGAGAATGTATGAGTTTCTCAAGATTGGTAACAGATAGACAGAAGAGAAAGTACACAGTGATTCATCTACCTAGAGAAGTTACAGAGGTTTACACAGAGAATTCCCAGTATAAGTACAAGAAAATAAGAGAGACTTAGAAAACTGCTAAAACCTACATTGTTGATAGAGTTGGGAGTACTTAGCATTGTGAAAACATCACTTTCACACAAAGAAATCTACTTCTCTAAGACCGGGAAACAGTGAACAGAGAATGTATGAGTTTCTAAAGATTGGTAACAGATAGAAACAGGAGAAAGTACACAGTGATTCATGAATCTAGAGAAGTTACAGAGGTTTACACAGAGAATTCCCAGTATAAGTACATGTAAATAAGAGAGCCTTAGAAAACTGGTAAAACCTACATTGTTGATAGAGTTGGGAGTACTTAGCATTGTGAAAACATCACTTTCGCACAAAGAAATCTACTTTTCTAAGACCGCGAAACAGTGAACAGAGAATGTATGAGTTTCTCAAGATTGGTAACAGATAGAAACAAGAGAAAGTACACAGTGATTCATCTACCTAGAGAAGTTACAGTGGTTTACACACAGAATTCCCAGTATAAGTACAAGCAAATAAGAGAGACTTAGAAAACTGGTAAAACCTACATTGTTGATAGAGATGGGAGTACTTAGCACTGTGAAAACAGCACTTTCGCAGAAAGAAATCTACTTGTCTAAGAGCGGGAAACTGTGAACAGAGAAGGTATGAGTTTCTCAAGATTGGTAACAGATAGAAACAAGACTAAGTACACAGTGATTCATCTACCTAGATAAGTTACAGGGGTTTACACAGAGAATTCCAAGTATAAGTACAAGAAAATAAGAGAGACTTAGAAAACTGGTAAAACCTACATTGTTGATAGAGTTGGGAGTACTTAGCACTGTGAAAACAGCACTTTTGCAGAGAGAAATCTACTTGTCTAAGACCGGGAAACAGTGAACAGAGAATGTATGAAATTCTCAAGATTGGTAACAGATAGAAACAAGAGAAAGTACACAGTGATTCATCTACCTAGAGAAGTTACAGAGGTTTACACAGAGAATTTCCAGTATAAGTACACGTAAATAAGAGAGACTTAGAAAACTGGTAAAACCTACATTGTTGACAGAGTTGGGAGTACTTAGCATTGTGAAAACATCACTTTCGCACAAAGAAATCTACTTCTCTAAGACCGCGAAGCAGTGAACAGAGAATGTATGAGTTTCTCAAGATTGGTAACAGATAGAAACAAGAGAAAGTACACAGTGATTCATCTACCTAGAGAAGTTACAGAGGTTTACACAGAGAATTCCCAGTATAAGTACAAGAAAATAAGAGAGACTTAGAAAAGTGGTAAAACCTACATTGTTGACAGAGTTGGGAGTACTTAGCATTGTGAAAACATCACTTTCACACAAAGAAATGTACATTTCTAAGACCGCGAAACAGTGAACAGAGAATGTATTAGATTCTCAAGATTGGTAACAGATAGAAACAAGAGAAAGGACACAGTGATTCATCTACCTAGAGAAGTTACAGAGGTTTACACAGAGAATTCCCAGTATAAGTACAAGAAAATAAGAGAGACTTAGAACACTGGTAAAACCTACATTGTTGATAGAGTTGGGAGTACTTAGCACTGTGAAAACAGCCCTTTCGCAGAGTGAAATCTACTTGTCTAAGACCGGGAAACAGTGAACAGAGAATGTATGAGTTTCTCAAGATTGGTAACAGATAGAAACAACAGAAAGTACACAGTGATTCATCTACCTAGAGAACTTACAGAGGTTTACACTGAGAATTCCCAGTATAAGTACAACTAAAGAAGAGAGACTTAGAAAACTGGTAAAACCTACATTGTTGATAGAGTTGGGAGTACTTAGCATTGTGAAAATATCACTTTCGCACAAAGAAATCTACTTTTCTAAGACGGCGAAACAGTGAACAGAGAATGTATGAGTTTCTCAAGATTGGTAACAGATAGAAACAAGAGAAAATACACAGTGGTTCATCTACGTAGAGAAGTTACAGAGGTATACACAGAGAATCCCCAGTATAAGTACAAGAAAACAAGAGAGACTTAGAAAACTGGTAAAACCTACATTGTTGATAGAGTTGGGAGTACTTAGCACTGTGAAAACAGCACTTTCGCAGAGAGAAATCTACTTGTCTAAGACCGGGAAACAGTGAAAAGAGAAGGTATGAGTTTCTCAAGATTGGTAACAGATAGAAACAAGAGAAAGTACACAGTGATTCATCTACCTAGAGAAGTTACAGAGGTTTACACAGAGAATTCCCAGTATAAGTACAAGAAAGTAAGACAGACTTAGAAAACTGGTAAAACCTACATTGTTCATAGAGTTGGGAGTACTTAGCACTGTGAAAACAGCACTTTCGCAGAGAGAAATCTACTTGTCTAAGACCGGGAAACAGTGAACAGAGAATGTATGAGTTTCTCAAGATTGGTAACAGACAGAAACAAGAGAAAGTACACAGTGATTCATCTATGTAGACAAGTTACAGAGGTTTACACAGAGAATTCCAAGCATAAGTACAAGAAAATAAGAGAGACTTCGAAAACCGGTTAAAGGTACATTGTTGATAGAGTTGGGAGTACTTAGCATTGTGAAAACATCACTTAAGCACAAAGAAATCTACTTTTCTAAGACCGCGAAACAGTGAACAGAGAATGTATGAGTTTCTCAAAATTGGTAACAGATAGAAACAAGAGAAAGTACACAGTGATTCATCTACCTAGAGAAGTTACAGAGGTTTACACAGAGAATTCCCAGTATAAGTACATGTAAACTAGAGAGACTTAGAAAACTGGTAAAATCTACATTGTTGATAGAGTTGGGAGTACTTAGCATTGTGAAAACATCACTTTCGCACAAAGAAATCTACTTCTCTAAGACCGCGAAACAGTGCACAGAGAATGTATGAGTTTCTCAAGATTGGTAACAGATAGAAACAAGAGAAAGTACACAGTGATTCATCTACCTACAGAAGTTACAGAGGTTTACATACAGAATTCCCAGTCTAAGTACAAGCAAATAAGAGAGACTTAGAAAACTGGTAAAACCTACATTGTTGATAGAGATGGGAGTACTTAGCACTGTGAAAACAGCACTTTCGCAGAAAGAAATCTACTTGTCTAAGAGCGGGAAACGGGGAACAGAGAAGGTATGAGTTTCTCAAGATTGGTAACAGATAGAAACAAGACTAAGTACACAGTGATTCATCTACCTAGATAAGTTACAGGGGTTTACACAGAGAATTCCAAGTATAAGTACAAGAAAATAAGAGAGACTTAGAAAACTGGTAAAACCTACATTGTTGATAGAGTTGGGAGTACTTAGCACTGTGAAAACAGCACTTTTGCAGAGAGAAATCTACTTGTCTAAGACCGGGAAACAGTGAACAGAGAATGTATGAAATTCTCAAGATTGGTAACAGATAGAAACAAGAGAAAGTACACAGTGATTCATCTACCTAGAGAAGTTACAGAGGTTTACACAGAGAATTCCCAGTATAAGTACAAGAAAGTAAGACAGACTTAGAAAACTGGTAAAACCTACATTGTTCTTAGAGTTGGGAGTACTTAGCACTGTGAAAACAGCACTTTCACAGAAAGAAATCTACATCTCTAAGACAGCGAAACAGTGGACAGAGAATGTATGAGTTTCTCAAGATTGGTAACAGATAGAAACAAGAGAAAGTACACAGTGATTCATCTACCTAGAGAAGTTACAGAGGTATACACAGAGAATTCCCAGTATAAGTACAAGTAAATAAGAGAGACTTAGAAAACTGGTAAAACCAACATTGTTGATAGAGTTGGGAGTACTTAGCATTGTTAAAACATCACTTTCGCACAAAGAAATCTACTTTTCTAAGACCGCGAAACAGTGAACAGAGAATGTATGAGTTTCTCAAGATTGGTAACAGATAGAAACAAGAGAAAGTACACAGTGATTCATCTACCTAGAGAAGTTACAGAGGTTTACACAGAGAATTCCCAGTATAAGTACAAGAAAGTAAGAGAGACTTAGAAAACTGGTAAAACCTACATTGTTGATAGAGTTGGGAGTACTTAGCATTGTGAAAATATCACTTTCACACAAAGAAATCTACTTCTATAAGACCGCGAAACAGTGAACGGAGAATGTATGAGTTTCTCAAGATTGGTAACAGATAGAAACAAGAGAAAGTACACAGTGATTCATCCACGTAGAGAAGTTACAGAGGTTTACACAGAGAATTCCCAGTATAAGTACAAGAAAGTAAGACAGACTTAGAAAACTGGTAAAACCTACATTGTTCATAGAGTTGGGAGTACTTAGCACTGTGAAAACAGCACTTTCGCAGAGAGAAATCTACTTGTCTAAGACCGGGAAACAGTGAACAGAGAATGTATGAGTTTCTCAAGATTGGTAACAGACAGAAACAAGAGAAAGTACACAGTGATTCATCTATGTAGACAAGTTACAGAGGTTTACACAGAGAATTCCAAGCATAAGTACAAGAAAATAAGAGAGACTTAGAAAACTGGTAAAACCTACATTGTTGATAGAGTTGGGAGTACTTAGCATTGTGAAAACATCACTTAAGCACAAAGAAATCTACTTTTCTAAGACCGCGAAACAGTGAACAGAGAATGTATGAGTTTCTCAAAATTGGTAACAGATAGAAACAAGAGAAAGTACACAGTGATTCATCTACCTAGAGAAGTTACAGCGGTTTACACAGAGAATTACCAGTATAAGTACAAGAAAACAAGAGAGTCTTAGAAAACTGGTAAAACCTACATTGTTGATAGAGTTGGGAGTACTTAGCACTGTGAAAACAGCACTTTCGCATAGAGAAATCTACTTGTCTACGACCGGGAAACAGTGAACAGAGAATGTATGAGTTTCTCAAGATTGGTAACAGATAGAAACAAGAGAAAGTACACAGTGATTCATCTACCTAGAGAAGTTACAGAGGTTTACACAGAGAATTCGAAGTATAAGTAAAAGAAAATAAGAGAGACTTAGAAAACTGGTAAAACCTACATTGTTGATAGAGTTGGGAGTACTTAGCACTGTGAAAACAGCACTTTCGCAGAGAGAAATCTACTTGTGTAAGACCGGGAAACAGTGAACAGAGAATGTATGAGTTTCTCAAGATTGGTAACAGAAACAAGAGAAAGTACACAGTGATTCATCTACCTAGAGAAGTTACAGAGGTTTACACAGAGAATTCCCAGTATAAGTACAAGTAAATTAGAGAGACTTAGAAAACTGGTAAAACCTACATTGTTGATAGAGTTGGGAGTACTTAGCCTTGTGAAAACATCACTTTCGCACAAAGAAATCTACTTCTCTAAGACCGCGAAACAGTGCACAGAGAATGTATGAGTTTCTCAAGATTGGTAACAGATAGAAACAAGAGAAAGTACACAGTGATTCATCTACGTAGAGAAGTTACAGAGGTTTACACAGAGAATTCCCAGTATAAGCACAAGAAAACAAGAGAGACTTAGAAAACTGGTAAAACCTACATTGTTGATAGACTTGGGAGTACTTAGCACTGTGAAAACAGCACTTTCGCAGAGAGAAATCTACTTGTGTAAGACCGGGAAACAGTGAAGAGAGAATGTATGAGTTTCTCAAGATTGGTAACAGATAGAAACAAGAGAAAGTACACAGTGATTCATCTACCTAGAGAAGTTACAGAGGTTTACACAGAGATTTCCAAGTATAAGTACAAGAAAATAAGAGAGACTTAGAAAACTGGTAAAACCTACATTGTTGATAGAGTTGGGAGTACTTAGCACTGTGAAAACAGCCCTTTCGCAGAGTGAAATCTACTTGTCTAAGACCGGGAAACAGTGAACAGAGAATGTATGAGTTTCTCAAGATTGGTAACAGATAGAAACAAGAGAAAGTACACAGTGATTCATCTACCTAGAGAAGTTACAGAGGTATACACAGAGAATTCCCAGTATAAGTACAAGAAAACAAGAGAGACTTAGAAAACTGGTAAAACCTACATTGTTGATAGACTTGGGAGTACTTAGCACTGTGAAAACAGCACTTTCGCAGAGAGAAATCTACTTGTCTAAGACCGGGAAACAGTGAAAAGAGAAGGTATGAGTTTCTCAAGATTGGTAACAGATAGAAACAAGAGAAAGTACACAGTGATTCATCTACCTAGAGAAGTTACAGAGGTTTACACAGAGAATTCCCAGTATAAGTACAAGAAAGTAAGACAGACTTAGAAAACTGGTAAAACCTACATTGTTCTTAGAGTTGGGAGTACTTAGCACTGTGAAAACAGCACTTTCACAGAAAGAAATCTACATCTCTAAGACAGCGAAACAGTGCACAGAGAATGTATGAGTTTCTCAAGATTGGTAACAGATAGAAACAAGAGAAAGTACACAGTGATTCATCTACCTAGAGAAGTTACAGAGGTATACACAGAGAATTCCCAGTATAAGTACAAGTAAATAAGAGAGACTTAGAAAACTGGTACAACCAACATTGTTGATAGAGTTGGGAGTACTTAGCACTGTGAGAACAGCACTTTCGCAGAGAGAAATCTACTTGTCTAAGACCGGGAAACAGTGAACAGAGAATGTATGAGTTTCTCAAGATTGGTAACAGATAGACAGAAGAGAAAGTACACAGTGATTCATCTACCTAGAGAAGTTACAGAGGTTTACACAGAGAATTCCCAGTATAAGTACAAGAAAATAAGAGAGACTTAGAAAACTGCTAAAACCTACATTGTTGATAGAGTTGGGAGTACTTAGCATTGTGAAAACATCACTTTCACACAAAGAAATCTACTTCTCTAAGACCGGGAAACAGTGAACAGAGAATGTATGAGTTTCTAAAGATTGGTAACAGATAGAAACAGGAGAAAGTACACAGTGATTCATGAATCTAGAGAAGTTACAGAGGTTTACACAGAGAATTCCCAGTATAAGTACATGTAAATAAGAGAGCCTTAGAAAACTGGTAAAACCTACATTGTTGATAGAGTTGGGAGTACTTAGCATTGTGAAAACATCACTTTCGCACAAAGAAATCTACTTTTCTAAGACCGCGAAACAGTGAACAGAGAATGTATGAGTTTCTCAAGATTGGTAACAGATAGAAACAAGAGAAAGTACACAGTGATTCATCTACCTAGAGAAGTTACAGTGGTTTACACACAGAATTCCCAGTATAAGTACAAGCAAATAAGAGAGACTTAGAAAACTGGTAAAACCTACATTGTTGATAGAGATGGGAGTACTTAGCACTGTGAAAACAGCACTTTCGCAGAAAGAAATCTACTTGTCTAAGAGCGGGAAACTGTGAACAGAGAAGGTATGAGTTTCTCAAGATTGGTAACAGATAGAAACAAGACTAAGTACACAGTGATTCATCTACCTAGATAAGTTACAGGGGTTTACACAGAGAATTCCAAGTATAAGTACAAGAAAATAAGAGAGACTTAGAAAACTGGTAAAACCTACATTGTTGATAGAGTTGGGAGTACTTAGCACTGTGAAAACAGCACTTTTGCAGAGAGAAATCTACTTGTCTAAGACCGGGAAACAGTGAACAGAGAATGTATGAAATTCTCAAGATTGGTAACAGATAGAAACAAGAGAATGTACACAGTGATTCATCTACCTAGAGAAGTTACAGAGGTTTACACAGAGAATTTCCAGTATAAGTACACGTAAATAAGAGAGACTTAGAAAACTGGTAAAACCTACATTGTTGACAGAGTTGGGAGTACTTAGCATTGTGAAAACATCACTTTCGCACAAAGAAATCTACTTCTCTAAGACCGCGAAGCAGTGAACAGAGAATGTATGAGTTTCTCAAGATTGGTAACAGATAGAAACAAGAGAAAGTACACAGTGATTCATCTACCTAGAGAAGTTACAGAAGTTTACACAGAGAATTCCCAGTATAAGTACAAGAAAATAAGAGAGACTTAGAAAAGTGGTAAAACCTACATTGTTGACAGAGTTGGGAGTACTTAGCATTGTGAAAACATCACTTTCACACAAAGAAATGTACATTTCTAAGACCGCGAAACAGTGAACAGAGAATGTATTAGATTCTCAAGATTGGTAACAGATAGAAACAAGAGAAAGGACACAGTGATTCATCTACCTAGAGAAGTTACAGAGGTTTACACAGAGAATTCCCAGTATAAGTACAAGAAAATAAGAGAGACTTAGAACACTGGTAAAACCTACATTGTTGATAGAGTTGGGAGTACTTAGCATTGTGAAAATATCACTTTCGCACAAAGAAATCTACTTTTCTAAGACGGCGAAACAGTGAACAGAGAATGTATGAGTTTCTCAAGATTGGTAACAGATAGAAACAAGAGAAAATACACAGTGGTTCATCTACGTAGAGAAGTTACAGAGGTATACACAGAGAATCCCCAGTATAAGTACAAGAAAACAAGAGAGACTTAGAAAACTGGTAAAACCTACATTGTTGATAGAGTTGGGAGTACTTAGCACTGTGAAAACAGCACTTTCGCAGAGAGAAATCTACTTGTCTAAGACCGGGAAACAGTGAAAAGAGAAGGTATGAGTTTCTCAAGATTGGTAACAGATAGAAACAAGAGAAAGTACACAGTGATTCATCTACCTAGAGAAGTTACAGAGGTTTACACAGAGAATTCCCAGTATAAGTACAAGAAAGTAAGACAGACTTAGAAAACTGGTAAAACCTACATTGTTCATAGAGTTGGGAGTACTTAGCACTGTGAAAACAGCACTTTCGCAGAGAGAAATCTACTTGTCTAAGACCGGGAAACAGTGAACAGAGAATGTATGAGTTTCTCAAGATTGGTAACAGACAGAAACAAGAGAAAGTACACAGTGATTCATCTATGTAGACAAGTTACAGAGGTTTACACAGAGAATTCCAAGCATAAGTACAAGAAAATAAGAGAGACTTCGAAAACCGGTTAAAGGTACATTGTTGATAGAGTTGGGAGTACTTAGCATTGTGAAAACATCACTTAAGCACAAAGAAATCTACTTTTCTAAGACCGCGAAACAGTGAACAGAGAATGTATGAGTTTCTCAAAATTGGTAACAGATAGAAACAAGAGAAAGTACACAGTGATTCATCTACCTAGAGAAGTTACAGAGGTTTACACAGAGAATTCCCAGTATAAGTACAAGTAAACTAGAGAGACTTAGAAAACTGGTAAAACCTACATTGTTGATAGAGTTGGGAGTACTTAGCATTGTGAAAACATCACTTTCGCACAAAGAAATCTACTTCTCTAAGACCGCGAAACAGTGCACAGAGAATGTATGAGTTTCTCAAGATTGGTAACAGATAGAAACAAGAGAAAGTACACAGTGATTCATCTACCTACAGAAGTTACAGAGGTTTACATACAGAATTCCCAGTCTAAGTACAAGCAAATAAGAGAGACTTAGAAAACTGGTAAAACCTACATTGTTGATAGAGATGGGAGTACTTAGCACTGTGAAAACAGCACTTTCGCAGAAAGAAATCTACTTGTCTAAGAGCGGGAAACTGTGAACAGAGAAGGTATGAGTTTCTCAAGATTGGTAACAGATAGAAACAAGACTAAGTACACAGTGATTCATCTACCTAGATAAGTTACAGGGGTTTACACAGAGAATTCCAAGTATAAGTACAAGAAAATAAGAGAGACTTAGAAAACTGGTAAAACCTACATTGTTGATAGAGTTGGGAGTACTTAGCACTGTGAAAACAGCACTTTTGCAGAGAGAAATCTACTTGTCTAAGACCGGGAAACAGTGAACAGAGAATGTATGAAATTCTCAAGATTGGTAACAGATAGAAACAAGAGAAAGTACACAGTGATTCATCTACCTAGAGAAGTTACAGAGGTTTACACAGAGAATTCCCAGTATAAGTACAAGAAAGTAAGACAGACTTAGAAAACTGGTAAAACCTACATTGTTCATAGAGTTGGGAGTACTTAGCACTGTGAAAACAGCACTTTCGCAGAGAGAAATCTACTTGTCTAAGACCGGGAAACAGTGAACAGAGAATGTATGAGTTTCTCAAGATTGGTAACAGACAGAAACAAGAGAAAGTACACAGTGATTCATCTATGTAGACAAGTTACAGAGGTTTACACAGAGAATTCCAAGCATAAGTACAAGAAAATAAGAGAGACTTCGAAAACCGGTTAAAGGTACATTGTTGATAGAGTTGGGAGTACTTAGCATTGTGAAAACATCACTTAAGCACAAAGAAATCTACTTTTCTAAGACCGCGAAACAGTGAACAGAGAATGTATGAGTTTCTCAAAATTGGTAACAGATAGAAACAAGAGAAAGTACACAGTGATTCATCTACCTAGAGAAGTTACAGAGGTTTACACAGAGAATTCCCAGTATAAGTACAAGTAAACTAGAGAGACTTAGAAAACTGGTAAAACCTACATTGTTGATAGAGTTGGGACTACTTAGCATTGTGAAAACATCACTTTCGCACAAAGAAATCTACTTCTCTAAGACCGCGAAACAGTGCACAGAGAATGTATGAGTTTCTCAAGATTGGTAACAGATAGAAACAAGAGAAAGTACACAGTGATTCATCTACCTACAGAAGTTACAGAGGTTTACACACAGAATTCCCAGTCTAAGTACAAGCAAATAAGAGAGACTTAGAAAACTGGTAAAACCTACATTGTTGATAGAGATGGGAGTACTTAGCACTGTGAAAACAGCACTTTCGCAGAAAGAAATCTACTTGTCTAAGAGCGGGAAACTGTGAACAGAGAAGGTATGAGTTTCTCAAGATTGGTAACAAATAGAAACAAGACTAAGTACACAGTGATTCATCTACCTAGATAAGTTACAGGGGTTTACACAGAGAATTCCAAGTATAAGTACAAGAAAATAAGAGAGACTTAGAAAACTGGTAAAACCTACATTGTTGATAGAGTTGGGAGTACTTAGCACTGTGAAAACAGCACTTTTGCAGAGAGAAATCTACTTGTCTAAGACCGGGAAACAGTGAACAGAGAATGTATGAAATTCTCAAGATTGGTAACAGATAGAAACAAGAGAAAGTACACAGTGATTCATCTACCTAGAGAAGTTACAGAGGTTTACACAGAGAATTTCCAGTATAAGTACAAGTAAATAAGAGAGACTTAGAAAACTGGTAAAACCTACATTGTTGACAGAGTTGGGAGTACTTAGCATTGTGAAAACATCACTTTCGCACAAAGAAATCTACTTCTCTAAGACCGCGAAACAGTGAACAGAGAATGTATGAGTTTCTCAAGATTGGTAACAGATAGAAACAAGAGAAAGTACACAGTGATTCATCTACCTAGAGAAGTTACAGAGGTTTACACAAGGGAATTCCCAGTATAAGTACAAGAAAATAAGAGAGACTTAGAAAACTCGTAAAACCTACATTGTTGATAGAGTTGGGAGTACTTAGCACTGTGAAAACAGCACTTTCGCAGAGAGAAATCTACTTGTCTAAGACTGGTAAACAGTGAACAGAGAATGTATGAGTTTCTCAAGATTGGTAACAGATAGAAACAAGAGAAAGTACACAGTGATTCATCTACCTAGAGAAGTTACAGAGGTTTACACATAGAATTCGAAGTATAAATACAAGGAAGTAAGAGAGACTTAGAAAACTAGTAAAACCTACATCGTTGGTAGAGTTGAGAGTACTTAGCACTGTGAAAACAGCACTTTCGCAGAAAGAAATCTACTTGTCTAAGACCGTGAAACAGTGAACAGAGAATGTATGAGTTTCTCAAGATTGGTAACAGATAGAAACAAGAGAAAGTACACAGTGATTCATCTACCTAGAGAAGTTACAGAGGTTTACACAGAGAATTCCCAGTATAAGTACAAGAAAATAAGAGAGACTTAGAAAACTGGTAAAACCTACATTGTTGATAGACTGGGGAATACTTAGCACTGTGAAAACAGCACTTTCGCAGAGAGAAATTTACTTCTCTAAGACGGGGAAACAGTGAACAGAGAATGTATGAGTTTCTCAAGATTAGTAACACATAGAAACAAGAGAAAGTACACAGTGATTCATCTACCTAGGGATGTTACAGAGGTTTACACTGAGAATTCCCAGTATAAGTACAAGTAAATAAGAGAGACTTAGAAAACTGGTAAAACCTACATTGTTGATAGAGTTGGGAGTACTTAGCATTGTGAAAACATCACTTTCGCACAAAGAAATCTACTTCTCTAAGACCGCGAAACAGTGAACAGAGAATGTATGAGTTTCTCAAGATAGGTAACAGATAGAAACAAGAGAAAGTACACAGTGATTCATCTACCTAGAGAAGTTACAGAGGTTTACACAGAGAATTCCCCGTATAATTACAAGTAAATAAGAGAGACTTAGAAAACTGGTAAAACCTACATTGTTGATAGAGTTGGGAGTACTTAGCATTGTTAAAACATCACTTAAGCACAAAGAAATCTACTTTTCTGAGACCGCGAAACAGTGAACAGAGAATGTATGAGTTTCTCATAATTGGTAACAGATAGAAACAAGAGAAAGTACACAGTGATTCATCTACCTAGAGAAGTTACAGAGGTTTACACAGAGAATTACCAGTATAATTACAAGAAAATAAGAGAGACTTAGAAAACTGGTAAAACCTACATTGTTGATAGAGTTGGGAGTACTTAGCACTGTGAAAACAGCACTTTCGCATAGAGAAATCTACTTGTCTACGACCGGGAAACAGTGAAAAGAGAATGTATGAGTTTCTCAAGATTGGTAACAGATAGAAACAAGAGAAAGTACACAGTGATTCATCTACCTAGAGAAGTTACAGAGGTTTACACAGAGAATTCCCAGTATAAGTACAAGAAAATAAGAGAGACTTAGAAAACTGGTAAAACCTACATTGTTGATAGAGTTGGGAGTACTTAGCACTGTGAAAACAGCACTTTCGCAGAGAGAAATCTACTTGTGTAAGACCGGGAAACAGTGAACAGAGAATGTATGAGTTTCTCAAGATTGGTAACAGATAGAAACAAGAGAAAGTACACAGTGATTCATCTACCTAGAGAAGTTACAGAGGTTTACACAGAGATTTCCAAGTATAACTACAAGAAAATAAGAGAGACTTTGAAAACTGGTAAAACCTACATTGTTGATAGAGTTGGGAGTACTTAGCACTGTGAAAACAGCCCTTTCTCAGAGTGAAATCTACTTGTCTAAGACCGGGAAACAGTGAACAGAGAATGTATGAGTTTCTCAAGATTGGTAACAGATAGAAACAAGAGAAAGTACACAGTGATTCATCTACCTAGAGAAGTTACAGAGGTTTACACAGAGAATTCCCAGTATAAGTACAAGAAAATAAGAGAGACTTAGAAAAGTGGTAAAACCTACATTGTTGACAGAGTTGGGAGTACTTAGCATTGTGAAAACATCACTTTCACACAAAGAAATGTACATTTCTAAGACCGCGAAACAGTGAACAGAGAATGTATTAGATTCTCAAGATTGGTAACAGATAGAAACAAGAGAAAGGACACAGTGATTCATCTACCTAGAGAAGTTACAGAGGTTTACACAGAGAATTCCCAGTATAAGTACAAGAAAATAAGAGAGACTTAGAACACTGGTAAAACCTACATTGTTGATAGAGTTGGGAGTACTTAGCACTGTGAAAACAGCCCTTTCGCAGAGTGAAATCTACTTGTCTAAGACCGGGAAACAGTGAACAGAGAATGTATGAGTTTCTCAAGATTGGTAACAGATAGAAACAAGAGAAAGTACACAGTGATTCATCTACCTAGAGAAGTTACAGAGGTTTACACTGAGAATTCCCAGTATAAGTACAACTAACGAAGAGAGACTTAGAAAACTGGTAAAACCTACATTGTTGATAGAGTTGGGAGTACTTAGCATTGTGAAAATATCACTTTCGCACAAAGAAATCTACTTTTCTAAGACGGCGAAACAGTGAACAGAGAATGTATGAGTTTCTCAAGATTGGTAACAGATAGAAACAAGAGAAAGTACACAGTGGTTCATCTACGTAGAGAAGTTACAGAGGTATACACAGAGAATCCCCAGTATAAGTACAAGAAAACAAGAGAGACTTAGAAAACTGGTAAAACCTACATTGTTGATAGAGTTGGGAGTACTTAGCACTGTGAAAACAGCACTTTCGCAGAGAGAAATCTACTTGTCTAAGACCGGGAAACAGTGAAAAGAGAAGGTATGAGTTTCTCAAGATTGGTAACAGATAGAAACAAGAGAAAGTACACAGTGATTCATCTACCTAGAGAAGTTACAGAGGTTTACACAGAGAATTCCCAGTATAAGTACAAGAAAGTAAGACAGACTTAGAAAACTGGTAAAACCTACATTGTTCATAGAGTTGGGAGTACTTAGCACTGTGAAAACAGCACTTTCGCAGAGAGAAATCTACTTGTCTAAGACCGGGAAACAGTGAACAGAGAATGTATGAGTTTCTCAAGATTGGTAACAGACAGAAACAAGAGAAAGTACACAGTGATTCATCTATGTAGACAAGTTACAGAGGTTTACACAGAGAATTCCAAGCATAAGTACAAGAAAATAAGAGAGACTTCGAAAACCGGTTAAAGGTACATTGTTGATAGAGTTGGGAGTACTTAGCATTGTGAAAACATCACTTAAGCACAAAGAAATCTACTTTTCTAAGACCGCGAAACAGTGAACAGAGAATGTATGAGTTTCTCAAAATTGGTAACAGATAGAAACAAGAGAAAGTACACAGTGATTCATCTACCTAGAGAAGTTACAGAGGTTTACACAGAGAATTCCCAGTATAAGTACAAGTAAACTAGAGAGACTTAGAAAACTGGTAAAACCTACATTGTTGATAGAGTTGGGAGTACTTAGCATTGTGAAAACATCACTTTCGCACAAAGAAATCTACTTCTCTAAGACCGCGAAACAGTGCACAGAGAATGTATGAGTTTCTCAAGATTGGTAACAGATAGAAACAAGAGAAAGCACACAGTGATTCATCTACCTAGAGAAGTTACAGAGGTATACACAGAGAATTCCCAGTATAAGTACAAGTAAATAAGAGAGACTTAGAAAACTGGTAAAACCAACATTGTTGATAGAGTTGGGAGTACTTAGCACTGTGAGAACAGCACATTCGCAGAGAGAAATCTACTTGTCTAAGACCGGGAAATAGTGAACAGAGAATGTATGAGTTTCTCAAGATTGGTAACAGATAGACACAAGAGAAAGTACACAGTGATTCATCTACATAGAGAAGTTACAGAGGTTTACACAGAGAATTCCCAGTATAAGTGCAAGAAAATAAGAGAGACTTAGAAAACTGGTAAAACCTACATTGTTGATAGAGTTCGGAGTACTTAGCATTGTGAAAACATCACTTTCGCACAAAGAAATCTACTTCTCTAAGACCGGGAAACAGTGAACAGAGAATGTATGAGTTTCTCAAGATTGGTAACAGATAGAAACAAGAGAAAGTACACAGTGATTCATGAACCTAGAGAAGTTACAGAGGTTTACACAGAGAATTCCCAGTATAAGTAGAAGTAAATAAGAGAGCCTTAGAAAACTGGTAAAACCTACATTGTTGATAGAGTTGGGAGTACTTAGCATTGTGAAAACATCACTTTCGCACAAAGAAATCTACTTTTCTAAGACCGCGAAACAGTGAACAGAGAATGTATGAGTTTCTCAAGATTGGTAACAGATAGAAACAAGAGAAAGTACACAGTGATTCATCTACCTACAGAAGTTACAGAGGTTTACACACAGAATTCCCAGTCTAAGTACAAGCAAATAAGAGAGACTTAGAAAACTGGTAAAACCTACATTGTTGATAGAGATGGGAGTACTTAGCACTGTGAAAACAGCACTTTCGCAGAAAGAAATCTACTTGTCTAAGAGCGGGAAACTGTGAACAGAGAAGGTATGAGTTTCTCAAGATTGGTAACAGATAGAAACAAGACTAAGTACACAGTGATTCATCTACCTAGATAAGTTACAGGGGTTTACACAGAGAATTCCAAGTATAAGTACAAGAAAATAAGAGAGACTTAGAAAACTGGTAAAACCTACATTGTTGATAGAGTTGGGAGTACTTAGCACTGTGAAAACAGCACTTTTGCAGAGAGAAATCTACTTGTCTAAGACCGGGAAACAGTGAACAGAGAATGTATGAAATTCTCAAGATTGGTAACAGATAGAAACAAGAGAAAGTACACAGTGATTCATCTACCTAGAGAAGTTACAGAGGTTTACACAGAGAATTTCCAGTATAAGTACAAGTAAATAAGAGAGACTTAGAAAACTGGTAAAACCTACATTGTTGACAGAGTTGGGAGTACTTAGCATTGTGAAAACATCACTTTCGCACAAAGAAATCTACTTCTCTAAGACCGCGAAACAGTGAACAGAGAATGTATGAGTTTCTCAAGATTGGTAACAGATAGAAACAAGAGAAAGTACACAGTGATTCATCTACCTAGAGAAGTTACAGAAGTTTACACAAGGGAATTCCCAGTATAAGTACAAGAAAATAAGAGAGACTTAGAAAACTCGTAAAACCTACATTGTTGATATAGTTGGGAGTACTTAGCACTGTGAAAACAGCACTTTCGCAGAGAGAAATCTACTTGTCTAAGACTGGTAAACAGTGAACAGAGAATGTATGAGTTTCTCAAGATTGGTAACAGATAGAAACAAGAGAAAGTACACAGTGATTCATCTACCTAGAGAAGTTACAGAGGTTTACACAGAGAATTCGAAGTATAAATACAAGGAAGTAAGAGAGACTTAGAAAACTAGTAAAACCTACATCGTTGGTAGAGTTGAGAGTACTTAGCACTGTGAAAACAGCACTTTCGCAGAAAGAAATCTACTTGTCTAAGACCGTGAAACAGTGAACAGAGAATGTATGAGTTTCTCAAGATTGGTAACAGATAGAAACAAGAGAAAGTACACAGTGATTCATCTACCTAGAGAAGTTACAGAGGTTTACACAGAGAATTCCCAGTATAAGTACAAGAAAATAAGAGAGACTTAGAAAACTGGTAAAAGCTACATTGTTGATAGACTGGGGAATACTTAGCACTGTGAAAACAGCACTTTCGCAGAGAGAAATTTACTTCTCTAAGACGGGGAAACAGTGAACAGAGAATGTATGAGTTTCTCAAGATTAGTAACACATAGAAACAAGAGAAAGTACACAGTGATTCATCTACCTAGGGATGTTACAGAGGTTTACACTGAGAATTCCCAGTATAAGTACAAGTAAATAAGAGAGACTTAGAAAACTGGTAAAACCTACATTGTTGATAGAGTTGGGAGTACTTAGCATTGTGAAAACATCACTTTCGCACAAAGAAATCTACTTCTCTAAGACCGCGAAACAGTGAACAGAGAATGTATGAGTTTCTCAAGATTGGTAACAGATAGAAACAAGAGAAAGTACACAGTGATTCATCTACCTAGAGAAGTTAAAGAGGTTTACACAGAGAATTCCCCGTATAATTACAAGTAAATAAGAGAGACTTAGAAAACTGGTAAAACCTACATTGTTGATAGAGTTGGGAGTACTTAGCATTGTTAAAACATCACTTAAGCACAAAGAAATCTACTTTTCTGAGACCGCGAAACAGTGAACAGAGAATGTATGAGTTTCTCATAATTGGTAACAGATAGAAACAAGAGAAAGTACACAGTGATTCATCTACCTAGAGAAGTTACAGAGGTTTACACAGAGAGTTACCAGTATAATTACAAGAAAATAAGAGAGACTTAGAAAACTGGTAAAACCTACATTGTTGATAGAGTTGGGAGTACTTAGCACTGTGAAAACAGCACTTTCGCATAGAGAAATCTACTTGTCTACGACCGGGAAACAGTGAACAGAGAATGTATGAGTTTCTCAAGATTGGTAACAGATAGAAACAAGAGAAAGTACACAGTGATTCATCTACCTAGAGAAGTTACAGAGGTTTAAACAGAGAATTCGAAGTATAAGTACAAGAAAATAAGAGAGACTTAGAAAACTGGTAAAACCTACATTGTTGATAGATTTGGGAGTACTCAGCACTGTGAAAACAGCACTTTCGCAGAGAGAAAACTACTTGTCTAAGACCGGGGAACAGTGATCAGAGAAGGTATGAGTTTATCAAGATTGGTAACAGATAGAAACAAGAGAAAGTACACAATGATTCATCTACCTAGAGAAGTTACAGAGGTTTACACAGAGAATTCCAAGTATAAGTACAAGAAAATAAGAGAGACTTAGAAAACTGGTAAAACCTACATTGTTGATAGACTGGGGAATACTTAGCACTGTGAAAACAGCACTTTCGCAGAGAGAAATTTACTTCTCTAAGACCGGGAAACAGTGAACAGAGAATGTATGAGTTTCTCAAGATTGGTAACAGATAGAAACAAGAGAAAGTACACAGTGACTCATCTACCTAGAGAAGTTACAGAGGTTTACACAGAGAATTCCCAGTATAAGTACAAGTAAATAAGACAGACTTAGAAAACGGGCAAAACCTACATTGTTGATAGAGTTGGGAGTACTTAGCACTGTGAAAACAGCCCTTTCGCAGAGTGAAATCTACTTGTCTAAGACCGGGAAACAGTGAACAGAGAATGTATGAGTTTCTCAAGATTGGTAAGAGATAGAAACAAGAGAAAGTACACAGTGATTCATCTACCTAGAGAAGTTACAGAGGTTTACACAGAGATTTCCAAGTATAGGTACAAGAAAATAAGAGAGACTTAGAAAACTGGTAAAACCTACATTGTTGATAGAGTTGGGAGTACTTAGCACTATGAAAACAGCACTTTCGCAGAGTGAAATCTGCTTGTCTAAGACAGGGAAACAGTGAACAGAGAATGTATGAGTTTCTCAAGATTGGTAACAGATAGAAACAAGAGAAAGTACACAGTGATTCATCTACCTAGAGAAGTTACAGAGGTTTACACTGAGAATTCCCAGTATAAGTACAAGTAAATAAGAGAGACTTAGAAAACTGGTAAAACCTACATTGTTGATAGAGTTAGGAGTACTTAGCATTGTGAAAATATCACTTTCGCACAAAGAAATCTACTTTTCTAAGACGGCGAAACAGTAAACAGAGAATGTATGAGTTTCTCAAGATTGGTAACAGATAGAAACAAGAGAAAGTACACAGTGATTCATCAACGTAGAGAAGTTACAGAGGTTTACACAGAGAATTCCCAGTATAAGTACAAGAAAACAAGAGAGACTTAGAAAACTCTTAAAACCTACATTGTTGATAGAGTTGGGAGTACTTAGCACTGTGAAAACAGCACTTTCGCAGAGAGAAATCTACTTGTCTAAGACCGGGAAACAGTGAAAAGAGAAGGTATGAGTTTCTCAAGATTGGTAACAGGTAGAAACAAGAGAAAGTACACAGTGATTCATCTACCTAGAGAAGTTACAGAGGTTTACACAGAGAATTCCCAGTATAAGTACAAGAAAGTAAGACAGACTTAGAAAACTGGTAAAACCTACATTGTTGATAGAGTTGGGAGTACTTAGCACTGTGAAAACAGCACTTTAGCAGAGAGAAATCTACTTCTGTAAGACCGGGAAACAGTGAACAGAGAATGTATCAGTTTCTCAAGATTGGTAACAGATAGAAACAAGAGAAAGTACACAGTGATTCATCTACCTAGAGAAGTTACAGAGGTATACACAGAGAATTCCCAGTATAAGTACAAGTAAATAAGAGAGACTTAGAAAACTGGTAAAACCAACATTGTTCATAGAGTTGGGAGTACTTAGCATTGTGAAAACATCACTTTCGCACAAAGAAATCTACTTTTCTAAGACCGCGAAACAGTGAACAGAGAATGTATGAGTTTCTCAAGATTGGTAACAGATAGAAACAAGAGAAAGTACACAGTGATTCATCTACCTAGAGAAGTTACAGAGGTTTACACAGAGAAATCCCAGTATAAGTACAAGAAAATAAGAGAGACTTAGAAAACGGGTAAAACCTACATTGTTGATAGAGTTGGCAGTACTTAGCATTGTGAAAGCATCACTTTTGCACAAAGAAATCTACTTCTCTTAGACCGCGAAACAGTGAACAGAGAATGTATGAGTTTCTCAAGATTGGTAACAGATAGAAACAAGAGAAAGTACACAGTGATTCATCTACCTAGAGAAGTTACAGAGGTTTACACAGAGAATTCGCTTATAAGTACAAGAAAATAAGAGACATAGAAAACTGGTAAAACCTACATTGTTGATAGAGTTGGGAGTACTTAGCATTGTGAAAACAGCACTTTAGCAGAGAGAAATCTACTTCTGTAAGACCGGGAAACAGTGAACAGAGAATGTATGAGTTTCTCAAGATTGGTAACAGATAGAAACAAGAGAAAGTACACAGTGATTCATCTACCTAGAGAAGTTACAGAGGTTTACACAGAGATTTCCAAGTATAAGTACAAGAAAATAAGAGAGACTTAGAAAACCGGTAAAACCTACATTGTTGATAGAGTTGGGAGTGCTTAGCACTGTGAAAACAGCACTTTCGCAGAGTGAAATCTACTTGTCTAAGACCGGGAAACAGTGAACAGAGAATGTATGAGTTTCTCAAGATTGGTAACAGATAGAAACAAGAGAAAGTACACAGTGATTCATCAACCTAGAGAAGTTACAGAGGTTTACACAGAGAATTCCCAGTATAAGTACAAGAAAGTAAGACAGACTTAGAAAACTGGTAAAACCTACATTGTTCATAGAGTTGGGAGTACTTAGCACTGTGAAAACAGCACTTTCACAGAAAGAAATCTACTTCTCTAAGATCGGGAAACAGTGAACAGAGAATGTATGAGTTTCTCAAGATTGGTAACAGATAGAAACAAGAGAAAGTACACAGTGATTCAACTATGTAGACAAGTTACAGAGGTTTACACAGAGAATTCCAAGTATAAGTACAAAAATATAAGAGAGACTTAGAAAACTGGTAAAACCTACATTGTTGATAGAATTGGGAGTACTTAGCACTGTGAAAACAGCACTTTCGCAGAGAGAAATCTACTTGTCTAAGACCGCGAAACATTGAACAGAGAATGTATGAGTTTCTCAAGATTGGTAACAGATAGAAACAAGAGAAAGTACACAGTGATTCATCTACCTAGAGAAGTTACAGAGGTTTACACAGAGAATTCCCAGTATAAGTACAAGAAAATAAGAGAGACTTAGAAAACTGATAAAACCTACATTGTTGATAGAGTTGGGAGTACTTAGCATTGTGAAAACATCACTTTCGCACAAAGAAATCTACTTCTCTAAGACCGGGAAACAGTGAACAGAGAATGTATGAGTTTCTCAAGATTGGTAACAGATAGAAACAAGAGAAAGTACACAGTGATTCATCTACCTAGAGAAGTTACAGAGGCTTACACAGAGAATTCGCAGTATAAGTACAAGTAAATAAGAAACACTTAGAAAACTGGTAAAACCTACATTGTTGATAGAGTTGGGAGTACTTAGCATTGTGAAAACATCACTTTCGCACAAAGAAATCTACTTTTCTAAGAAGGAGAAACAGTGAACAGAGAATGTATGAGTTTCTCAAGATTGGTAACAGATAGAAACAAGAGAAAGTACACAGTGATTCATCTACCTAGAGAAGTTACAGATGTTTACACAGAGAATTCGCAGTATAAGTACTAGTAAATAAGAGAGACTTAGAAAACTGGTAACACCTACATTGTTGATAGAGTTGGGAGTACTTAGCATTGTGAAAACATCACTTTCGCACAAAGTAATCTACTTCTCTAAGACCGGGACACAGTGAACAGAGAATGTATGAGTTTCTCAAGATTGGTAACAGATAGAAACAAGAGAAAGTACACAGTGATTCACCTACCTAGGGAAGTTACAGAGGTTTACACAGAGAATTCCCAGTATAAGTACAAGAAAGTAAGAGAGACTTAGAAAACTGGTAAAACCTACATTGTTGATAGAGTTGGGAGTACTTAGCACTGTGAAAACAGCCATTTCGCAGAGTGAAATCTACTTGTCTAAGACCGGGAAACAGTGAACAGAGAATGTATGAGTTTCTCAAGATTGGTAACAGATAGAAACAAGAGAAAGTACACAGTTATTCATCTACCTAGAGAAGTTACAGAGGTTTACACTGAGAATTCCCAGTATAAGTACAAGTAAATAAGGGAGACTTAGAAAACTGGTAAAACCTACATTGTTGATAGAGTTGGGAATACTTAGCATTGTGAAAACATCACTTTGGCACAAAGAAATCTACTTCTCTAAGACCGCGAAACAGTGAACAGAGAATGTGTGAGTTTCTCAAGATTGGTAACAGATAGAAACAAGAGAAAGTACACAGTGAGTCATCTACGTAGAGAACTTACAGAGGTTTACGCAGAGAACTCCCAGTATAAGTACAAGAAAATAAGAGAGACTTAGAAAACTGGTAAAACCTACATTGTTGATAGAGTTGGGAGTACTTAGCACTGTGAAAACATCACTTTCGCAGAGAGAAATCTACTTGTGTAAAACCGGGAAACAGTGAACAGAGAATGTATGAGTTTCTCAAGATTGGTAACAGATACAAACAAGAGAAAGTACACAGTGATTCTTCTACCTAGAGAAGTTACAGAGGGTTACACAGAGATTTCCAAGTATAAGTACAAGAAAATAAGAGAGACTTAGAAAACTAGTAAAACCTACATTGTTGATAGAGTTGGGAGTACTTAGCACTGTGAAAACAGCACTTTCGCAGAGTGAAATCTACTTGTCTAAGACCGGGAAACAGTGAACAGAGAATGTATGAGTTTCTCGAGATTGGTAACAGATAGAAACAAGAGAAAGTACACAGTGATTCATCTACCTAGAGAAGTTACAGAGGTTTACACTGAGAATTCCCAGTATAAGTACAAGTAAATAAGAGAGACTTAGAAAACTGGTAAAACCTACATTGTTGATAGAGTTGGGAGTACTTAGCATTGTGAAAATATCACTTTCGCACAAAGAAATCTACTTTTCTAAGACGGCGAAACAGTGAACAGAGAATGTATGAGTTTCTCAAGATTGGTAACAGATAGAAACAAGAGAAAGTACACAGTGATTCATCTACGTAGAGAAGTTACAGAGGTTTACACAGAGAATTCCCAGGATAAGTACAAGAAAGTAAGAGAGACTTAGAAAACGGGTAAAACCTACATTGTTCATAGAGTTGGGAGTACTTAGCACTGTGAAAACAGCACTTTCACAGAAAGAAAACTACTTCTCTAAGACCGGGAAACAGTGAACAGAGAATGTATGAGTTTCTCAAGATTGGTAACAGATAGAAACAAGAGAAAGTACACAGTGATTCATCTATGTAGACAAGTTACAGAGGTTTACACAGAGAATTCCAAGTATAAGTACAAGAAAATAAGAGAGGCTTAGAAAACTGGTAAAACCTACATTGTTGATAGAGTTGGGAGTACTTAGCATTGTGAAAACATCACTTAAGCACAAAGAAATATACTTTTCTAAGACCGCGAAACAGTGAACAGAGAATGTATGAGTTTCTCAAAATTGGTAACAGATAAAAACAAGAGAAAGTACACAGTGATTCATCTACCTAGAGAAGTTACAGAGGTTTACACAGAGAATTACCAGTATAAGTACAAGAAAATAAGAGAGACTTAGAAAACTGGTAAAATCTACATTGTTGATAGAGTTGGGAGTACTTAGCACTGTGAAAACAGCACTTTCGCAGAGAGAAATCTACTTCTCTAAGACCGGGAAACAGTGAACAGAGAATTTATGAGTTTCTCAAGATTGGTAACAGATAGAAACAAGAGAAAGTACACAGTGATTCATCTACCTAGAGAAGTTACAGAGGTTTACACAGAGAATTCGAAGTATAAGTAGAAGAAAATAAGAGAGACTTAGAAAACTGGTAAAACCTACATTGTTGATAGAGTTGGGAGTACTTAGCACTGTGAAAACAGCACTTTCGCAGAGAGAAATCTACTTGTCTAAGACCGGGAAACAGTGAACAGAGAATGTATGAGTTTCTCAAGATTGGTAACAGATAGAAACAAGAGAAAGTACACAGTGATTCATCTACCTAGAGAAGTTACAGAGGTTTACACAGAGAATTCCCAGTATAAGTACAAGAAAGTAAGAGAGACTTAGAAAACGGGTAAAACCTACATTGTTGATAGAGTTGGCAGTACTTAGCATTGTGAAAGCATCACTTTCGCACAAAGAAATCTACTTCTCTAAGACCGCGAAACAGTGAACAGAGAATGTATGAGTTTCTCAAGATTGGTAACAGATAGAAACAAGAGAAAGTACACAGTGATTCATCTACGTAGAGAAGTTACAGAGGGTTACGCAGAGAATTCCCAGTATAAGTACAAGAAAATAAGAGAGACTTAGAAAACTGGTAAAACCTACATTGTTGATAGAGTTGGGAGTACTTAGCACTGTGAAAACAGCACTTTCGCAGAGAGAAATCTACTTGTGTAAAACCGGGAAACAGTGAACAGAGAATGTATGAGTTTCTCAAGATTGGTAACAGATACAAACAAGAGAAAGTACACAGTGATTCATCTACCTAGAGAAGTTACAGAGGTTTACACAGAGATTTCCAAGTATAAGTACAAGAAAAAAAGAGAGACTTAGAAAACTGGTAAAACCTACATTGTTGATAGAGTTGGGAGTACTTAGCACTGTGAAAACAGCACTTTAGCAGAGTGAAATCTACTTGTCTAAGACCGGGAAACAGTGAACAGCGAATGTATGAGTTTCTCAAGATTGGTAACAGATAGAAACAAGAGAAAGTACACAGTGATTCATCTATGTAGACAAGTTACAGAGGTTTACACAGAGAATTCCAAGTATAAGTACAAGAAAATAAGAGAGGCTTAGAAAACTGGTAAAACCTACATTGTTGATAGAGTTGGGAGTACTTAGCATTGTGAAAACATCACTTAAGCACAAAGAAATATACTTTTCTAAGACCGCGAAACAGTGAACAGAGAATGTATGAGTTTCTCAAAATTGGTAACAGATAGAAACAAGAGAAAGTACACAGTGATTCATCTACCTAGAGAAGTTACAGAGGTTTACACAGAGAATTACCAGTATAAGTACAAGAAAATAAGAGAGACTTAGAAAACTGGTAAAACCTACATTGTTGATAGAGTTGGGAGTACTTAGCACTGTGAAAACAGCACTTTCGCATAGAGAAATCTACTTGTCTACGACCGGGAAACAGTGAACAGAGAATGTATGAGTTTCTCAAGATTGGTAACAGATAGAAACAAGAGAAAGTACACAGTGATTCATCTCCCTAGAGAAGTTACAGAGGTTTACACAGAGAATTCGAAGTATAAGTACAAGAAAATAAGAGAGACTTAGAAAACTGGTAAAACCTACATTGTTGATAGAGTTGGGAGTACTTAGCACTGTGAAAACAGCACTTTCACAGAGAGAAATCTACTTGTCTAAGACCGGGAAACAGTGAACAGAGAATGTATGAGTTTCTCAAGATTGGTAACAGATAGAAACAAGAGAAAGTACACAGTGATTCATCTACCTAGAAAAGTTACAGAGGTTTACACAGAGACTTCCCAGTATAAGTACAAGAAAGTAAGACAGACTTAGAAAACGGGTAAAACCTACATTGTTGATAGAGTTGGCAGTACTTAGCATTGTGAAAGCATCACTTTCGCACAAAGAAATCTACTTCTCTAAGACCGCGAAACAGTGAACAGAGAATGTATGAGTTTCTCAAGATTGGTAACAGATAGAAACAAGAGAAAGTACACAGTGATTCATCTACCTAGAGAAGTTACAGAGGTTTACACAGAGAATTCCCAGTATAAGTACAAGAAAGTAAGACAGACTTAGAAAACTGGTAAAACCTACATTGTTCACAGAGTTGGGAGTACTTAACACTGTGAAAACAGCACTTTCACAGAAAGAAAACTACTTCTCTAAGACCGGAAAACAGTGAACAGAGAATGTATGAGTTTCTCAAGATTGGTAACAGATAGAAACAAGAGAAAGTACACAGTGATTCATCTATGTAGACAAGTTACAGAGGTTTACACAGAGAATTCCAAGTATAAGTACAAGAAAATAAGACAGGCTTAGAAAACTGGTAAAACCTACATTGTTGATAGAGTTGGGAGTACTTAGCACTGTGAAAACAGCACTTTCGCAGAGAGAAATCTACTTGTGTAAGACCGGGAAACAGTGAACAGAGAATGTATGAGTTTCTCAAGATTGGTAACAGATAGAAACAAGAGAAAGTACACAGTGATTCATCTACCTAGAGAAGTTACAGAGGTTTACACAGAGAATTACCAGTATAAGTACAAGAAAATAAGAGAGACTTAGAAAACTGGTAAAACCTACATTGTTGATAGAGTTGGGAGTACTTAGCATTGTGAAAACATCACTTTCGCACAAAGAAATCTACTTCTCTAAGACCGCGAAACAGTGAACAGAGAATGTATGAGTTTCTCAAGATTGGTAACAGATAGAAACAAGAGAAAGTACACAGTGATTCATCTACCTAGAGAAGTTACAGAGGTTTACACAGAGAATTACCAGTATAAGTACAAGAAAATAAGAGAGACTTAGAAAACTGGTAAAACCTACATTGTTGATAGAGTTGGGAGTACTTAGCATTGTGAAAACATCACTTTCGCACAATGAAATCTACTTTTCTAAGGCCGCGAAACAGTGAACAGAGAATGTATGAGTTTCTCAAGATTGGTAACAGATAGAAACAAGAGAAAGTACACAGTGATTCATCTACCTAGAGAAGTTACAGAGGTTTACACAGAGAATTCCCAGTATAAGTACAAGAAAGTAAGAGAGACTTAGAAACCTGGTAAAACCTACATTGTTGATAGAGTTGGGAGTACTTAGCATTGTGAAAACATCACTTTCGCACAAAGAAATCTACTTCTCTAAGACCGCGAAACAGTGAACAGAGAATGTATGAGTTTCTCAAGATTGGTAACAGATAGAAACAAGAGAAAGTACACAGTGATTCATCTACCTAGAGAAGTTACAGAGGTTTACAAAGAGAATTCCCAGTATAAGTACAAGAAAATAAGGGAGACTTAGAAAACGAGTAAAACCTACATTGTTGATAGAGTTGGGAGTACTTAGCACTGTGAAAACAGCCCTTTCGCAGAGTGAAATCTACTTGTCTAAGACCGGGAAACAGTGAACAGAGAATGTATGAGTTTCTCAAGATTGGTAACAGATAGAAACAAGAGAAAGTACACAGTGATTCATCTACCTAGAGAAGTTACAGAGGTTTACACTGAGAATACCCAGTATAAGTACAAGTAAATAAGAGAGACTTAGAAAACTGGTAAAACCTACATTGTTGATAGAGTTGGGAGTACTTAGCATTGTGAAAACATCACTTTCGCTCAAAGAAATCTACTTCTCTAAGACCGCGAAACAGTGAACCGAGAATGTATGAGTTTCTCAAGATTGGTAACAGATAGAAGCAAGAGAAAGTACACAGTGATTCATCTACCTAGAGAAGTTACAGAGGTTTACACTGAGAATTCCCACTGTAAGTACAAGTAAATAAGAGAGACTTAGAAAACTGGTAAAACCTACATTGTTGATAGAGTTGGGAGTACTTAGCATTGTGAAAATATCACTTCCTCACAAAGAAATCTACTTTTCTAAGACGGCGAAACAGTGAACAGAGAATGTATGAGTTTCTCAAAATTGATAACAGATAGAAACAAGAGAAAGTACACAGTGATTCATCTACGTAGAGAAGTTACAGAGGTTTACACAGAGATTTCCCAGTATAAGTACAAGAAAACAAGAGAGACTTAGAAAAGTGGTAAAACCTACATTGTTGATAGAGTTGGGAGTACTCAGCACTGTGAAAACAGCACTATCGCAGAGAGAAATCTACTTGTCTAAGACCGGGAAACAGTGAACAGAGAATGTATCAGTTTCTCAAGATTGGTAACGGACAGAAACAAGAGAAAGTACACAGTGATTCATCTACCTAGAGAAGTTACAGAGGTTTACACAGAGAAATCCCAGTATAAGTACAAGAAAATAAGAGAGACTTAGAAAACGGGTAAAACCTACATTGTTGATAGAGTTGGGAGTACTTAGCATTGTGAAAACATCACTTTCGCACAAAGAAATCTAATTCTTTAAGACCGCGAAACAGTGAACAGAGAATGTGTGAGTTTCTCAAGATTGGTAACAGATAGAAACAAGAGAAAGTACACAGTGATTCATCTACCTAGAGAAGTTACAGAGGTTTACACAGAGAATTCGCTTAGAAGTACAAGAAAATAAGAGAGACTTCGAAAACTGGTAAAACCTACATTGTTGATAGAGTTGGGAGTACTTAGCACTGTGAAAACAGCACTTTAGCAGGGAGAAATCTACTTCTCTAAGACCGGGAAACAGTGAACAGAGAATGTATGAGTTTCTCAAAATTGGTAACAGATAGAAACAAGAGAAAGTACACAGTGATTCATCTACCTAGAGAAGTTACAGAGGTTTACACAGAGAATTACCAGTATAAGTACAAGAAAATAAGAGAGACTTAGAAAACTGTTAAAACCTACATTGTTGATAGAGTTAGGAGTACTTAGCACTGTGAAAACAGCACTTTCGCAGAGAGAAATCTACTTGTCTAAGACCGGGAAACAGTGAAAAGGGAAGGTATGAGTTTCTCAAGATTGGTAACAGATAGAAACAAGAGAAAGTACACAGTGATTCATCTACCTAGAGAAGTTACAGAGGTTTACACAGAGAATTCCCAGTATAAGTACAAGAAAGTAAGACAGACTTAGAAAACTGGTAAAACCTACATTGTTCATAGAGTTGGGAGTACTTACCACTGTGAAAACAGCACTTTCACAGAAAGAAAACTACTTCTCTAAGACCGGGAAACAGTGAACAGAGAATGTATGAGTTTCTCAAGATTGGTAACAGATAGAAACAAGAGAAAGTACACAGTGATTCATCTATGTAGACAAGTTACAGAGGTTTACACAGAGAATTCCAAGTATAAGTACAAGAAAATAAGACAGGCTTAGAAAACTGGTAAAACCTACATTGTTGATAGAGTTGGGAGTACTTAGCACTGTGAAAACAGCACTTAAGCACAAAGAAATATACTTTTCTAAGACCGTGAAACAGTGAACAGAGAATGTATGAGTTTCTCAAAATTGGTAACAGATAGAAACAAGAGAAAGTACACAGTGATTCATCTACCTAGAGAAGTTACAGAGGTTTACACAGAGAATTACCAGTATAAGTACAAGAAAATAAGAGAGACTTAGAAAACTGGTAAAACCTACATTGTTGATAGAGTTGGGAGTACTTAGCACTGTGAAAACAGCACTTTCGCATAGATAAATCTACTTGTCTACGACCGGGAAACAGTGAACAGAGAATGTATGAGTTTCTCAAGATTGGTAACAGATAGAAACAAGAGAAAGTACACAGTGATTCATCTACCTAGAGAAGTTACAGAGGTTTACACAGAGAATTCGAAGTATAAGTACAAGAAAATAAGAGAGACTTAGAAAACTGGTAAAACCTACATTGTTGATAGAGTTGGGAGTACTTAGCACTGTGAAAACAGCACTTTCGCAGAGAGAAATCTACATGTCTAAGACCGGGAAACAGTGAACAGAGAATGTATGAGTTTCTCAAGATTGGTAACAGATAGAAACAAGAGAAAGTACACAGTGATTCATCTACCTAGAAAAGTTAGAGAGGTTTACACAGAGAATTCCCAGTATAAGTACAAGAAAGTAAGAGAGACTTAGAAAACTGGTAAAACCTACATTGTTGATAGAGTTGGCAGTACTTAGCATTGTGAAAGCATCACTTTCGCACAAAGAAATCTACTTCTCTAAGACCGCGAAACAGGGAACAGAGAATGTATGAGTTTCTCAAGATTGGTAACAGATAGAAACAAGAGAAAGTACACAGTGATTCATCTACCTAGAGAAGTTACAGAGGTTTACACAGAGAATTCCCAGTATAAGTACAAGAAAACAAGAGAGACTTAGAAAACTGGTAAAACCTACATTGTTGATAGAGTTGGGAGTACTTAGCACTGTGAAAACAGCACTTTCGCAGAGAGAAATCTACTTGTCTAAGACCGGGAAACAGTGAAAAGGGAAGGTATGTGTTTCTCAAGATTGGTAACAGATAGAAACAAGAGAAAGTACACAGTGATTCATCTACCTAGAGAAGTTACAGAGGTTTACACAGAGAATTCCCAGTATAAGTACAAGAAAGTAAGACAGACTTAGAAAACTGGTAAAACCTACATTGTTCACAGAGTTGGGAGTACTTACCACTGTGAAAACAGCACTTTCACAGAAAGAAAACTACTTCTCTAAGACCGGGAAACAGTGAACAGAGAATGTATGAGTTTCTCAAGATTGGTAACAGATAGAAGCAAGGGAAAGTACACAGTGATTCATCTACCTAGAGAAGTTACAGAGGTTTACACTGAGAATTCCCACTGTAAGTACAAGTAAATAAGAGAGACTTAGAAAACTGGTAAAACCTACATTGTTGATAGAGTTGGGAGTACTTAGCATTGTGAAAATATCACTTCCTCACAAAGAAATCTACTTTTCTAAGACGGCGAAACAGTGAACAGAGAATGTATGAGTTTCTCAATATTGATAACAGATAGAAACAAGAGAAAGTACACAGTGATTCATCTACGTAGAGAAGTTACAGAGGTTTACACAGAGATTTCCCAGTATAAGTACAAGAAAACAAGAGAGACTTAGAAAAGTGGTAAAACCTACATTGTTGATAGAGTTGGGAGTACTCAGCACTGTGAAAACAGCACTATCGCAGAGAGAAATCTACTTGTCTAAGACCGGGAAACAGTGAACAGAGAATGTATGAGTTTCTCAAGATTGGTAACGGACAGAAACAAGAGAAAGTACACAGTGATTCATCTACCTAGAGAAGTTACAGAGGTTTACACAGAGAAATCCCAGTATAAGTACAAGAAAATAAGAGAGACTTAGAAAACGGGTAAAACCTACATTGTTGATAGAGTTGGGAGTACTTAGCATTGTGAAAACATCACTTTCGCACAAAGAAATCTAATTCTTTAAGACCGCGAAACAGTGAACAGAGAATGTGTGAGTTTCTCAAGATTGGTAACAGATAGAAACAAGAGAAAGTACACAGTGATTCATCTACCTAGAGAAGTTACAGAGGTTTACACAGAGAATTCGCTTAGAAGTACAAGAAAATAAGAGAGACTTCGAAAACTGGTAAAACCTACATTGTTGATAGAGTTGGGAGTACTTAGCACTGTGAAAACAGCACTTTAGCAGGGAGAAATCTACTTCTCTAAGACCGGGAAACAGTGAACAGAGAATGTATGAGTTTCTCAATATTGGTAACAGATGGAAACAAAAGAAAGTACACAGTGATTCATCTACCTAGAGAAGTTACAGAGGTTTACACTGAGAGTTCCCAGTATAAGTACAAGTAAATAAGAGAGACTTAGAAAACTGGTAAAACCTACATTGTTGATAGAGTTGGGAGTACTTAGCATTGTGAAAATATCACTTTCGCAGTGAGAAATCTACTTGTGTAAGACCGGGAAACAGTGAACAGAAAATGTATGAGTTTCTCAAGATTGGTAACAGATAGATACAAGATAAAGTACACAGTGATTCATCTACGTAGAGAAGTTACAGAGGTTTACACAGAGAATTCCCAGTATAAGTACAAGAAAGTAAGACAGACTTAGAAAACTGGTAAAACCTACATTGTTGATAGAGTTGGGAGTACTTAGCACTGTGAAAACAGCACGTTCGCAGAGAGAAATCTACTTGTCTAAGACCGGGAAACAGTGAAAAGAGAAGGTATGAGTTTCTCAAGATTGGTAACTTATAGAAACAAGAGAAAGTACACAGTGATTCATCTACCTAGAGAAGTTACAGAGGTTTACACAGAGAATTCCCAGTATAAGTATAAGAAAGTAAGACAGACTTAGAAAACTGGTAAAACCTACATTGTTCATAGAGTTGGGAGTACTTAGCACTGTGAAAACAGCACTTTCACAGACAGAAATCTACTTCTCTAACCGGGAAACAGTGAACAGAGAATGTATGAGTTTCTCAAGATTGGTAACAGATAGAAACAAGAGAAAGTACACAGTGATTCATCTATGTAGACAGGTTACAGAGGTTTACACAGAGAATTCCAAGTATAAGTACAAGAAAATAAGAGAGACTTAGAAAACTGGTAAAACCTACATTGTTGATAGAGTTGGGAGTACTTAGCACTGTGAAAAGAGCACTTTCGCAGAGTGAAATCTACTTGTCTAAGACCGGGAAACAGTGAACAGAGAATGTATGAGTTTCTCAAGATTGGTAACAGATAGAAACAAGAGAAAGTACACAGTGATTCATCTACCTAGAGAAGTTACAGAGGTTTACAATGAGAATTCCCAGTATAAGTACAAGTAAATAAGAGAGACTTAGAAAACTGGTAAAACCTACATTGTTGATAGAGTTGGGAGTACTTAGCATTGTGAAAATACCACTTTCTCACAAAGAAATCTACTTTTCTAAGATGGCGAAACAGTGAACAGAGAATGTATGAGTTTCTCAAGATTGGTAACAGATAGAAACAAGAGAAATTACACAGTGATTCATCTACGTACAGAAGTTACAGAGGTTTACACAGAGAATTCCCAGTATGAGCACAAGAAAACAA
Organism: Heterohyrax brucei; assembly: GCA_028571685.1. Taxonomy (NCBI): domain Eukaryota; kingdom Metazoa; phylum Chordata; class Mammalia; order Hyracoidea; family Procaviidae; genus Heterohyrax; species Heterohyrax brucei. The sequence goes on from CM053155.1 coordinate 18,893,178, forward strand.
GAGAGACTTAGAAAACTGGTAAAACCTACATTGTTGATAGAGTTGGGAGTACTTAGCATTGTGAAAACATCACTTTCGCACAAAGAAATCTACTTCTTTAAGACCGCGAAACAGTGAACAGAGAATGTATGAGTTTCTCAAGATTGGTAACAGATAGAAACAAGAGAAAGTACACAGTGATTCATCTACCTAGAGAAGTTACAGAGGTTTACACAGAGAATTCGCTTATAAGTACAAGAAAATAAGAGAGACTTAGAAAACTGGTAAAAGCTACATTGTTGATAGAGTTGAGAGTACTTAGCACTGTGAAAACAGCACTTTAGCAGGGAGAAATCTACTTCTCTAAGACCGGGAAACAGTGAACAGAGAATGTATGAGTTTCTGAAGATTGGTAACAGATAGAAACAAGAGAAAGTACACAGTGATTCATCTACCTAGAGAAGTTACAGAGGTTTACACAGAGATTTCCAAGTATAAGTACAAGAAAATAAGAGAGACTTAGAAAACTGGTAAAACCTACATTGTTGATAGAGTTGGCAGTACTTAGCATTGTGAAAGCATCACTTTCGCACAAAGAAATCTACTTCTCTAAGACCGCGAAACAGGGAACAGAGAATGTATGAGTTTCTCAAGATTGGTAACAGATAGAAACAAGAGAAAGTACACAGTGATTCATCTACCTAGAGAAGTTACAGAGGTTTACACAGAGAATTCCCAGTATAAGTACAAGAAAACAAGAGAGACTTAGAAAACTGGTAAAACCTACATTGTTGATAGAGTTGGCAGTACTTAGCACTGTGAAAACAGCACTTTCGCAGAGAGAAATCTACTTGTCTAAGACCGGGAAACAGTGAAAAGGGAAGGTATGAGTTTCTCAAGATTGGTAACAGATAGAAACAAGAGAAAGTACACAGTGATTCATCTACCTAGAGAAGTTACAGAGGTTTACACAGAGAATTCCCAGTATAAGTACAAGAAAGTAAGACAGACTTAGAAAACTGGTAAAACCTACATTGTTCACAGAGTTGTGAGTACTTACCACTGTGAAAACAGCACTTTCACAGAAAGAAAACTACTTCTCTAAGACCGGGAAACAGTGAACAGAGAATGTATGAGTTTCTCAAGATTGGTAACAGATAGAAACAAGAGAAAGTACACAGTGATTCATCTATGTAGACAAGTTACAGAGGTTTACACAGAGAATTCCCAGTATAAGTACAAGAAAATAAGGGAGACTTAGAAAACGAGTAAAACCTACATTGTTGATAGGGTTGGGAGTACTTAGCACTGTGAAAACAGCCCTTTCGCAGAGTGAAATCTACTTGTCTAAGACCGGGAAACAGTGAACAGAGAATTTATGAGTTTCTCAAGTTTGGTAACAGATAGAAACAAGAGAAAGTACACAGTGATTCATCTACCTAGAGAAGTTACAGAGGTTTACAAAGAGAATTCCCAGTATAAGTACAAGAAAATAAGGGAGACTTAGAAAACGAGTAAAACCTACATTGTTGATAGAGTTGGGAGTACTTAGCACTGTGAAAACAGCACTTTCGCAGAGAGAAATCTACTTGTCTAAGACCGGGAAACAGTGAAAAGAGAAGGTATGAGTTTCTCACGATTGGTAACAGATAGAAACAAGAGAAAGTACACAGTGATTCATCTACCTAGAGAAGTTACAGAGGTTTACACAGAGAATTCCCAGTATAAGTACAAGAAAGTAAGACAGACTTAGAAAACTGGTAAAACCTACATTGTTGATAGAGTTGGGAGTACTTAGCACTGTGAAAACAGCACTTTCACAGAAAGAAATCTACTTCTCTAACCGGGAAACAGTGAACAGAGAATGTATGAGTTTCTCAAGATTGGTAACAGATAGAAACAAGAGAAAGTACACAGTGATTCATCTACCTAGAGAAGTTACAGAGGTTTACACAGAGAAACCCCAGTATAAGTACAAGAAAATAAGAGAGACTTAGAAAACGGGTAAAACCTACATTGTTGATAGAGTTGGCAGTACTTAGCATTGTGAAAGCATCACTTTCGCACAAAGAAATCTACTTCTCTAAGACCGCGAAACAGTGAACAGAGAATGTATGAGTTTCTCAAGATTGGTAACAGATAGAAACAAGAGAAAGTACACAGTGATTCATCTACCTAGAGAAGTTACAGAGGTTTACAAAGAGAATTCGCTTATAAGTACAAGAAAATAAGAGACATAGAAAACTGGTAAAACCTACATTGTTGATAGAGTTGGGAGTACTTAGCACTGTGAAAACAGCACTTTCGCAGAGAGAAATCTACTTGTCTAAGACCGGGAAACAGTGAAAAGAGAAGGTATGAGTTTCTCAAGATTGGTAACAGATAGAAACAAGAGAAAGTACACAGTGATTCATCTACCTAGAGAAGTTACAGAGGTTTACACAGAGAATTCCCAGTATAAGTACAAGAAAGTAAGACAGACATAGAAAACTGGTAAAACCTACATTGTTCATAGAGTTGGGAGTACTTAGCACTCTGAAAACAGCACTTTCACAGAAAGAAATCTACTTCTCTAACCGGGAAACAGTGAACAGAGAATGTATGAGTTTCTCAAGATTGGTAACAGATAGAAACGAGAGAAAGTACACAGTGATTCATCTATCTAGAGAAGTTACAGAGGTTTACACAGAGAAATCCCAGTATAAGTACAAGAAAATAAGAGAGACTTAGAAAACGGGTAAAACCTACATTGTTGATAGAGTTGGCAGTACTTAGCATTGTGAAAGCATCACTTTCGCACAAAGAAATCTACTTCTCTAAGACCGCGATACAGTGAACAGAGAATGTATGAGTTTCTCAAGATTGGTAACAGATAGAAACAAGAGAAAGTACACAGTGATTCATCTACCAAGAGAAGTTACAGAGGTTTACACACAGAAATCCCAGTATAAGTACAAGAAAATAAGAGAGACTTAGAAAACGGGTAAAACCTACATTGTTGATAGAGTTGGGAGTACTTAGCATTGTGCAAACATCACTTTCGCACAAATAAATCTACATCTTTAAGACCGCGAAACAGTGAACAGAAAATGTATGAGTTTCTCAAGATTGGTAACAGATAGAAACAAGAGAAAGTACACAGTGATTCATCTATCTAGAGAAGTTACAGAGGTTTACACAGAGAATTCGCTTATAAGTACAAGAAAATAAGAGAGACTTAGAAAACTGGTAAAACCTACATTGTTGATAGAGTTGGGAGTACTTAGCACTGTGAAAACAGCACTTTAGCAGAGGGAAATCTACTTCTGTAAGACCGGGAAACAGTGAACAGAGAATGTATGAGTTTCTCAAGATTGGTAACAGATAGAAACAAGAGAAACTACACAGTGATTCATCTACCAAGAGAAATTACAGAGGTTTACACAGAGAATTCGAAGTATAAGTACAAGAAAATAAGAGAGACTTAGAAAACTGGTAAAACCTACATTGTTGATAAAGTTGGGAGTACTTAGCACTGTGAAAACAGCACTTTCGCAGAGAGAAATCTACTTGTCTAAGACCGGGAAACAGTGAACAGAGAATGTATGAGTTTCTCAAGATTGGTAACAGATAGAAACAAGAGAAAGTACACAGTGATTCATCTACCTAGAGAAGTTACAGAGGTTTACACAGAGAATTCCAAGTATAAGTACAAGTAAATAAGAGAGACTTAGAAAACTGGTAAAACCTACATTGTTGATAGAGTTGGGAGTACTTAGCATTGTGAAAAGATCACTTTCGCACAAAGAAATCTACTTCTCTAAGACCGCGAAACAGTGGACAGAGAATGTATGGGTTTCTCAAGATTGGTAACAGATAGAAATAAGAGAAAGTACACAGTGATTCATCTACCTAGAGAAGTTACAGAGGTATACACAGAGAATTCCCAGTATAAGTACAAGTAAATAAGAGAGACTTAGAAAACTGGTAAAACCAACATTGTTGATAGAGTTGGGAGTACTTAGCATTGTGAAAACATCACTTTCGCACAAAGAAATCTACTTTTCTAAGACCGCGAAACAGTGAACAGAGAATGTATGAGTTTCTCAAGATTGGTAACAGATAGAAACAAGAGAAAGTACACAGTGATTCATCTACCTAGAGAAGTTACAGAGGTTTACACAGAGAATTCCCAGGATAAGTACAAGAAAGTAAGAGAGACTTAGAGAACTGTTAAAACCTACATTGTTGATAGAGTTGGGAGTACTTAGCATTGTGAAAACATCACTTTCGCACAAAGAAATCTACTTCTCTAAGCCCGCGAAACAGTGAACAGAGAATGTATGAGTTTCTCAAGATTGGTAACAGATAGAAACAAGAGAAAATACACAGTGATTCATCTACCTAGAGAAGTTACAGAGGTTTACACAGAGAATTCCCAGTATAAGTACAAGAAAGTAAGAGAGACTTAGAAAACTGGTAAAACCTACATTGTTGATAGAGTTGGGAGTACTTAGCATTGTGAAAACATCACTTTCGCACAAAGAAATCTACTTCTCTTAGACCGCGAAACAGTGAACAGAGAATGTATGAGTTTCTCAAGATTTGTAACAGATAGAAACAAGAGAAAGTACACAGTGATTCATCTACCTAGAGAAGTTACAGAGGTTTACACAGAGAAATCCCAGTATAAGTACAAGAAAATAAGAGAGACTTAGAAAACGGGTAAAACCTACATTGTTGATAGAGTTGGCAGTACTTAGTATTGTGAAAGCATCACTTTCGCACAAAGAAATCTACTTCTCTAAGACCGCGAAACAGTGAACAGAGAATGTATGAGTTTCTCAAGATTGGTAACAGATAGAAACAAGAGAAAGTACACAGTGATTCATCGACCTAGAGAAGTTACAGAGGTTTACACAGAGAATTCGCTTATAAGTACAAGAAAATAAGAGACATAGAAAACTGGTAAAACCTACATTGTTGATAGAGTTGGGAGTACTTAGCACTGTGAAAACAGCACTTTAGCAGAGAGAAATCTACTTGTCTAAGACCGGGAAACAGTGAACAGAGAATGTATGAGTTTCTCAAGATTGGTAACAGATAGAAACAAGAGAAAGTACACAGTGATTCATCTACGTAGGGAAGTTACCGAGGTTTACACAGAGAATTCCCAGTATAAGTACAAGAAAGTAAGACAGACTTAGAAAACTGGTAAAACCTACATTGTTGATAGAGTTGGGAGTACTTAGCATTTGAAAATATGACTTTCTCACAAAGAAATCTACTTTTCTAAGATGGCGAAACAGTGAACAGAGAATGTATGAGTTTCTCAAGATTGGTAACAGATAGAAACAAGAGAAAGTACACAGTGATTCATCTACCTAGAGAAGTTACAGAGGTTTACACAGAGAATTCGCTTAGAAGTACAAGAAAATAAGAGAGACTTAGAAAACTGGTAAAACCTACATTGTTGATAGAGTTGGGAGTACTTAGCACTGTGAAAACAGCACTTTAGCAGGGAGAAATCTACTTCTCTAAGACTGGGAAACAGTGAACAGAGAATGTATGAGTTTCTCAAGATTGGTAACAGATAGAAACAAGAGAAAGTACACAGTGATTCAGCTACCTAGAGAAATTACAGAGGTTTACACTGAGAATTCCCAGTATAAGTACAAGTAAATAAGAGAGACTTAGAAAACTGGTAAAACCTACATTGTTGATAGAGTTGGGAGTACTTAGCATTGTGAAAATATCACTTTCGCAGAGAGCAATCTACTTGTGTAAGACCAGGAAACAGTGAACAGAGAATGTATGAGTTTCTCAAGATTGGTAACAGATAGAAAGAAGAGAAAGTACACAGTGATTCATCTACGTAGAGAAGTTACAGAGGTTTACACAGAGAATTCCCAGTATAAGTACAAGAAAACAAGAGAGACTTAGAAAACTGGTAAAACCTACATTGTTGATAGAGTTGGGAGTACTTAGCACTGTGAAAACAGCACGTTCGCAGAGAGAAATCTACTTGTCTAAGACCGGGAAACAGTGAAAAGAGAAGGTATGAGTTTCTCAAGATTGGTAACAGATAGAAACAAGAGAAAGTACACAGTGATTCATCTACCTAGAGAAGTTACAGAGGTTTACACAGAGAATTCCCAGTATAAGTACAAGAAAGTAAGACAGACTTAGAAAACTGGTAAAACCTACATTGTTCATAGAGTTGGGAGTACTTAGCACTGTGAAAACAGCACTTTCACAGAAAGAAATCTACTTCTCTAACCGGGAAACAGTGAACAGAGAATGTATGAGTTTCTCAAGATTGGTAACAGATAGAAACAAGAGAAAGTACACAGTGATTCATCTACCTAGAGAAGTTACAGAGGTTTACACAGAGAAATCCCAGTATAAGTACAAGAAAATAAGAGAGACTTAGAAAACGGGTAAAACCTACATTGTTGATAGAGTTGGCAGTACGTAGCATTGTGAAAGCATCACTTTCGCACAAAGAAATCTACTTCTCTAAGACCGCGAAACAGTGAACAGAGAATGTATGAGTTTCTCAAGATTGGTAACAGATAGAAACAAGAGAAAGTACACAGTGATTCATCTACCTAGAGAAGTTACAGAGGTTTACACAGAGAATTCGCTTATAAGTACAAGAAAATAAGAGACATAGAAAACTGGTAAAACCTACATTGTTGATAGAGTTGGGAGTACTTAGCACTGTGAAAACAGCACTTTAGCAGAGAGAAATCTACTTCTCTAAGACCGGGAAACAGTGAACAGAGAATGTATGAGTTTCTCAAGATTGGTAACAGATAGAAACAAGAGAAAGTACACAGTGATTCATCTACCTAGAGAAGTTACAGAGGTTTACACTGAGAATTCCCAGTATAAGTACAAGTAAATAAGAGAGACTTACAAAACTGGTAAAACCTACATTATTGATAGAGTTGGGAGTACTTAGCACTGTGAAAACAGCACTTTCGCAGAGTGAAATCTACTTGTCTAAGACCGGGAAACAGTGAACAGAGAATGTATGAGTTTCTCAAGATTGGTAACAGATAGAAACAAGAGAAAGTACACAGTGATTCATCTACCTAGAGAAGTTACAGAGGTTTACACTGAGAATTCCCAGTATAAGTACAAGTAAATAAGAGAGACTTAGAAAACTGGTAAAACCTACATTGTTGATAGAGTTGGGAGTACTTAGCATTGTGAAAATATCACTTTCTCAGAAAGAAATCTACTTTTCTAAGATGGCGAAACAGTGAACAGAGAATGTATGAGTTTCTCAAGATTGGTAACAGATAGAAACAAGAGAAAGTACACAGTGATTCATCTACGTAGAGAAGTTACAGAGGTTTACACAGAGAATTCCCAGTATAAGTACAAGAAAACAAGAGAGACTTAGAAAACTGGTAAAACCTACATTGTTGATAGAGTTGGGAGTACTTAGCACTGTGAAAACAGCACTTTCGCAGAGAGAAATCTACTTGTGTAGGACCGGGAAGCAGTGAACAGAGAATGTATGAGTTTCTCAAGATTGGTAACAGATAGAAACAAGAGAAAGTACACAGTGATTCATCTACCTAGAGAAGTTACAGAGGTTTACACAGAGAAATCCCAGTATAAGTACAAGAAAATAAGAGAGACTTACAAAACGGGTAAAACCTACATTGTTGATAGAGTTGGGAGTACTTAGCATTGTGAAAACATCACTTTCGCACAAAGAAATCTAGATCTTTAAGACCGCGAAACAGTGAACAGAGAATGTATGAGTTTCTCAAGATTGGTAACAGAGGAAACAAGAGAAAGTACACAGTGATTCATCTACCTAGAGAAGTTACAGAGGTTTACACAGAGAATTCGCTTATAAGTACAAGAAAATAAGAGAGACTTAGAAAACTGGTAAAACCTACATTGTTGATAGAGTTGGGAGTACTTAGCACTGTGAAAACAGCACTTTAGCAGAGAGAAATCTACTTCTCTAAGACCGGGAAGCAGTGAACAGAGAATGTATGAGTTTCTCAAGATTGGTAACAGATAGAAACAAGAGAAAGTACACAGTGAATCATCTACCTAGAGAAGTTACAGAGGTTTACACTGAGAATTCAAAGTATAAATACAAGTAAATAAGAGAAACTTAGAAAACTGGTAAAATCTACATTATTGATAGAGTTGGGAGTACTTAGCACTGTGAAAACAGCACTTTCGCAGAGTGAAATCTACTTGTCTAAGACCGGGAAACAGTGAACAGAGAATGTATGAGTTTCTCAAGATTGGTAACAGATAGAAACAAGAGAAAGTACACAGTGATTCATCTACCTAGAGAAGTTACAGAGGTTTACACAGAGAATTCCAAGTATAAGTACAAGTAAATAAGAGAGACTTAGAAAACTGGTAAAACCTACATTGTTGATAGAGTTGGGAGTACTTAGCATTGTGAAAACATCACTTTCGCACAAAGAAATCTACTTTTCTAAGACCGCGAAACAGTGAACAGAGAATGTATGAGTTTCTCAAGATTGGTAACAGATAGAAACAAGAGAAAGTACACAGTGATTCATCTACCTAGAGAAGTTACAGAGGTTTACACAGAGAATTCCCAGTATAAGTACAAGAAAGTAAGAGAGACTTAGAGAACTGTTAAAACCTACATTGTTGATAGAGTTGGGAGTACTTAGCATTGTGAAAACATCACTTTCGCACAAAGAAATCTACTTCTCTAAGCCCGCGAAACAGTGAACAGAGAATGTATGAGTTTCTCAAGATTGGTAACAGATAGAAACAAGAGAAAATACACAGTGATTCATCTACCTAGAGAAGTTACAGAGGTTTACACAGAGAATTCCCAGTATAAGTACAAGAAAGTAAGAGAGACTTAGAAAACTGGTAAAACCTACATTGTTGATAGAGTTGGGAGTACTTAGCATTGTGAAAACATCACTTTCGCACAAAGAAATCTACTTCTCTTAGACCGCGAAACAGTGAACAGAGAATGTATGAGTTTCTCAAGATTTGTAACAGATAGAAACAAGAGAAAGTACACAGTGATTCATCTACCTAGAGAAGTTACAGAGGTTTACACAGAGAAATCCCAGTATAAGTACAAGAAAATAAGAGAGACTTAGAAAACGGGTAAAACCTACATTGTTGATAGAGTTGGCAGTACTTAGTATTGTGAAAGCATCACTTTCGCACAAAGAAATCTACTTCTCTAAGACCGCGAAACAGTGAACAGAGAATGTATGAGTTTCTCAAGATTGGTAACAGATAGAAACAAGAGAAAGTACACAGTGATTCATCGACCTAGAGAAGTTACAGAGGTTTACACAGAGAATTCGCTTATAAGTACAAGAAAATAAGAGACATAGAAAACTGGTAAAACCTACATTGTTGATAGAGTTGGGAGTACTTAGCACTGTGAAAACAGCACTTTAGCAGAGAGAAATCTACTTGTCTAAGACCGGGAAACAGTGAACAGAGAATGTATGAGTTTCTCAAGATTGGTAACAGATAGAAACAAGAGAAAGTACACAGTGATTCATCTACGTAGGGAAGTTACCGAGGTTTACACAGAGAATTCCCAGTATAAGTACAAGAAAGTAAGACAGACTTAGAAAACTGGTAAAACCTACATTGTTGATAGAGTTGGGAGTACTTAGCATTTGAAAATATGACTTTCTCACAAAGAAATCTACTTTTCTAAGATGGCGAAACAGTGAACAGAGAATGTATGAGTTTCTCAAGATTGGTAACAGATAGAAACAAGAGAAAGTACACAGTGATTCATCTACCTAGAGAAGTTACAGAGGTTTACACAGAGAATTCGCTTAGAAGTACAAGAAAATAAGAGAGACTTAGAAAACTGGTAAAACCTACATTGTTGATAGAGTTGGGAGTACTTAGCACTGTGAAAACAGCACTTTAGCAGGGAGAAATCTACTTCTCTAAGACTGGGAAACAGTGAACAGAGAATGTATGAGTTTCTCAAGATTGGTAACAGATAGAAACAAGAGAAAGTACACAGTGATTCAGCTACCTAGAGAAATTACAGAGGTTTACACTGAGAATTCCCAGTATAAGTACAAGTAAATAAGAGAGACTTAGAAAACTGGTAAAACCTACATTGTTGATAGAGTTGGGAGTACTTAGCATTGTGAAAATATCACTTTCGCAGAGAGCAATCTACTTGTGTAAGACCAGGAAACAGTGAACAGAGAATGTATGAGTTTCTCAAGATTGGTAACAGATAGAAACAAGAGAAAGTACACAGTGATTCATCTACGTAGAGAAGTTACAGAGGTTTACACAGAGAATTCCCAGTATAAGTACAAGAAAACAAGAGAGACTTAGAAAACTGGTAAAACCTACATTGTTGATAGAGTTGGGAGTACTTAGCACTGTGAAAACAGCACGTTCGCAGAGAGAAATCTACTTGTCTAAGACCGGGAAACAGTGAAAAGAGAAGGTATGAGTTTCTCAAGATTGGTAACAGATAGAAACAAGAGAAAGTACACAGTGATTCATCTACCTAGAGAAGTTACGGAGGTTTACACAGAGAATTCCCAGTATAAGTACAAGAAAGTAAGACAGACTTAGAAAACTGGTAAAACCTACATTGTTCATAGAGTTGGGAGTACTTAGCACTGTGAAAACAGCACTTTCACAGAAAGAAATCTACTTCTCTAACCGGGAAACAGTGAACAGAGAATGTATGAGTTTCTCAAGATTGGTAACAGATAGAAACAAGAGAAAGTACACAGTGATTCATCTACCTAGAGAAGTTACAGAGGTTTACACAGAGAAATCCCAGTATAAGTACAAGAAAATAAGAGAGACTTAGAAAACGGGTAAAACCTACATTGTTGATAGAGTTGGCAGTACGTAGCATTGTGAAAGCATCACATTCGCACAAAGAAATCTACTTCTCTAAGACCGCGAAACAGTGAACAGAGAATGTATGAGTTTCTCAAGATTGGTAACAGATAGAAACAAGAGAAAGTACACAGTGATTCATCTACCTAGAGAAGTTACAGAGGTTTACACAGAGAATTCGCTTATAAGTACAAGAAAATAAGAGACATAGAAAACTGGTAAAACCTACATTGTTGATAGAGTTGGGAGTACTTAGCACTGTGAAAACAGCACTTTAGCAGAGAGAAATCTACTTCTCTAAGACCGGGAAACAGTGAACAGAGAATGTATGAGTTTCTCAAGATTGGTAACAGATAGAAACAAGAGAAAGTACACAGTGATTCATCTACCTAGAGAAGTTACAGAGGTTTACACTGAGAATTCCCAGTATAAGTACAAGTAAATAAGAGAGACTTACAAAACTGGTAAAACCTACATTATTGATAGAGTTGGGAGTACTTAGCACTGTGAAAACAGCACTTTCGCAGAGTGAAATCTACTTGTCTAAGACCGGGAAACAGTGAACAGAGAATGTATGAGTTTCTCAAGATTGGTAACAGATAGAAACAAGAGAAGGTACACAGTGATTCATCTACCTAGAGAAGTTACAGAGGTTTACACTGAGAATTCCCAGTATAAGTACAAGTAAATAAGAGAGACTTAGAAAACTGGTAAAACCTACATTGTTGATAGAGTTGGGAGTACTTAGCATTGTGAAAATATCACTTTCTCAGAAAGAAATCTACTTTTCTAAGATGGCGAAACAGTGAACAGAGAATGTATGAGTTTCTCAAGATTGGTAACAGATAGAAACAAGAGAAAGTACACAGTGATTCAGCTACGTAGAGAAGTTACAGAGGTTTACACAGAGAATTCCCAGTATAAGTACAAGAAAACAAGAGAGACTTAGAAAACTGGTAAAACCTACATTGTTGATAGAGTTGGGAGTACTTAGCACTGTGAAAACAGCACTTTCGCAGAGAGAAATCTATTTGTGTAGGACCGGGAAGCAGTGAACAGAGAATGTATGAGTTTCTCAAGATTGGTAACAGATAGAAACAAGAGAAAGTACACAGTGATTCATCTACCTAGAGAAGTTACAGAGGTTTACACAGAGAAATCCCAGTATAAGTACAAGAAAATAAGAGAGACTTACAAAACGGGTAAAACCTACATTGTTGATAGAGTTGGGAGTACTTAGCATTGTGAAAACATCACTTTCGCACAAAGAAATCTACATCTTTAAGACCGCGAAACAGTGAACAGAGAATGTATGAGTTTCTCAAGATTGGTAACAGAGGAAACAAGAGAAAGTACACAGTGATTCATCTACCTAGAGAAGTTACAGAGGTTTACACAGAGAATTCGCTTATAAGTACAAGAAAATAAGAGAGACTTAGAAAACTGGTAAAACCTACATTGTTGATAGAGTTGGGAGTACTTAGCACTGTGAAAACAGCACTTTAGCAGAGAGAAATCTACTTCTCTAAGACCGGGAAGCAGTGAACAGAGAATGTATGAGTTTCTCAAGATTGGTAACAGATAGAAACAAGAGAAAGTACACAGTGATTCATCTACCTAGAGAAGTTACAGAGGTTTACACTGAGAATTCAAAGTATAAATACAAGTAAATAAGAGAAACTTAGAAAACTGGTAAAATCTACATTATTGATAGAGTTGGGAGTACTTAGCACTGTGAAAACAGCACTTTCGCAGAGTGAAATCTACTTGTCTAAGACCGGGAAACAGTGAACAGAGAATGTATGAGTTTCTCAAGATTGGTAACAGATAGAAACAAGAGAAAGTACACAGTGATTCATCTACCTAGAGAAGTTACAGAGGTTTACACAGAGAATTCCAAGTATAAGTACAAGTAAATAAGAGAGACTTAGAAACCTGGTGAAACCTACATTGTTGATAGAGTTGGGAGTACTTAGCATTGTGAAAACATCACTTTCGCACAAAGAAATCTACTTCTCTAAGACCGCGAAACAGTGGACAGAGAATGTATGAGTTTCTCAAGATTGGTAACAGATAGAAACAAGAGAAAGTACACAGTGATTCATCTACCTAGAGAAGTTACAGAGGTATACACAGAGAATTCCCAGTATAAGTACAAGTAAATAAGAGAGACTTAGAAAACTGGTAAAACCAACATTGTTGATAGAGTTGGGAGTACTTAGCATTGTGAAAACATCACTTTCGCACAAAGAAATCTACTTTTCTAAGACCGCGAAACAGTGAACAGAGAATGTATGAGTTTCTCAAGATTGGTAACAGATAGAAACAAGAGAAAGTACACAGTGATTCATCGACCTAGAGAAGTTACAGAGGTTTACACAGAGAATTCGCTTATAAGTACAAGAAAATAAGAGACATAGAAAACTGGTAAAACCTACATTGTTGATAGAGTTGGGAGTACTTAGCACTGTGAAAACAGCACTTTCGCAGAGAGAAATCTACTTGTGTAAGACCGGGAAACAGTGAACAGAGAATGTATGAGTTTCTCAAGATTGGTAACAGATAGAAACAAGAGAAAGTACACAGTGATTCATCTACGTAGAGAAGTTACCGAGGTTTACACAGAGAATTCCAAGTATAAGTACAAGAAAATAAGAAGGACTTAGAAAACTGGTAAAACCTACATTGTTGATAGAGTTGGGAGTACTTAGCACTGTGAAAACAGCACTTTCGCAGAGTGAAATCTACTTGTCTAAGACCGGGAAACAGTGAACAGAGAATGTATGAGTTTCTCAAGATTGGTAACAGATAGAAACAAGAGAAAGTACACAGTGTTTCATCTACCTAGAGAAGTTACAGAGGTTTACACTGAGAATTCCCAGTATAAGTACAAGTAAATAAGAGAGACTTAGAAAACTGGTAAAACCTACATTGTTGATAGAGTTGGGAGTACTTAGCATTTGAAAATATGACTTTCTCACAAAGAAATCTACTTTTCTAAGATGGCGAAACAGTGAACAGAGAATGTATGAGTTTCTCAAGATTGGTAACAGATAGAAACAAGAGAAAGTACACAGTGATTCATCTACGTAGAGAAGTTACAGAGGTTTACACAGAGAATTCCCAGTATAAGTACAAGAAAACAAGAGAGACTTAGAAAACTGGTAAAACCTACATTGTTGATAGAGTTGGGAGTACTTAGCACTGTGAAAACAGCACTTTCGCAGAGAGAAATCTACTTGTCTAAGACCGGGAAACAGTGAACAGAGAATGTATGAGTTTCTCAAGATTGGTAACAGATAGAAACAAGAGAAAGTACACAGTGATTCATCTACCTAGAGAAGTTACAGAGGTTTACACAGAGAATTCCCAGTATAAGTACAAGTAAATAAGAGAGACTTAGAAAACTCGTAAAACCTACATTGTTGATAAAGTTGGGAGTACTTAGCATTCTGAAAACATCACTTTCACACAAAGAAATCTACTTCTCTAAGATCGCGAAACAGTGAACAGAGAATGTATGAGTTTCTCAAGATAGGTAACAGATAGAAACAAGAGAAAGTACACAGTGATTCATCTACCTAGAGAAGTTACAGAGGTTTACACAGAGAATTCCCAGTATAAGTACAAGTAAATAAGAGAGACTTAGAAAACTGGTAAAACCTACATTGTTGATAGAGTTGGGAGTACTTAGCATTGTGAAAACATCACTTTCGCACAAAGAAATCTACTTCTCTAAGACCGTGAAACAGTGAACAGAGAATGTATGAGTTTCTCAAGATTGGTAACAGATAGAAACAAGAGAAAGTACACAGTGATTCATCTACGTAGAGAAGTTACAGAGGTTTACGCAGACAATTCCCAGTATAAGTACAAGAAAATAAGAGAGACTTAGAAAACTGGTAAAACCTACATTGTTGATAGAGTTGGGAGTACTTAGCACTGTGAAAACAGCACTTTCGCAGAGAGAAATCTACTTGTGTAAGACCGGGAAACAGTGAACAGAGAATGTATGAGTTTCTCAAGATTGGTAACAGATAGAAACAAGAGAAAGTACACAGTGATTCATCTACCTAGAGAAGTTACAGAGGTTTACACAGAGAAATCCCAGTATAAGTACAAGAAAATAAGAGAGACTTAGAAAACGGGTAAAACCTACATTGTTGATAGAGTTGGGAGTACTTAGCATTGTGCAAACATCACTTTCGCACAAAGAAATCTACATCTTTAAGACCGCGAAACAGTGAACAGAGAATGTATGAGTTTCTCAAGATTGGTAACAGATAGACACAAGAGAAAGTACACAGTGATTCATCTACCTAGAGAAGTTACAGAGGTTTACACAGAGAATTCGCTTATAAGTACAAGAAAATAAGAGAGACTTAGAAAACTGGTAAAACCTACATTGTTGATAGAGTTGGGAGTACTTAGCACTGTGAAAACAGCACTTTAGCAGAGAGAAATCTACTTCTCTAAGACCGGGAAACAGTGAACAGAAATGTATGAGTTTCTCAAGATTGGTAACAGATAGAAACAAGAGAAAGTACACAGTGATTCATCTACCAAGAGAAGATACAGAGGTTTACACAGAGAATTCGAAGTATAAGTACAAGAAAATAAGAGAGACTTAGAAAACTGGTAAAACCTACATTGTTGATAAAGTTGGGAGTACTTAGCACTGTGAAAACAGCACTTTCGCACAGAGAAATCTACTTGTCTAAGACCGGGAAACAGTGAACAGAGAATGTATGAGTTTCTCAAGATTGGTAACAGATAGAAACAAGAGAAAGTACACAGTGATTCATCTACCTAGAGAAGTTACAGAGGTTTACACAGAGAATTCCCAGTATAAGTACAAGAAAGTAAGAGAGACTTAGAAAACTGGTAAAACCTACATTGCTGATAGAGTTGGGAGTACTTAGCATTGTGAAAACATCACTTTCGCACAAAGAAATCTACTTCTCTTAGACCGCGAAACAGTGAACAGAGAATGTATGAGTTTCTCAAGATTTGTAACAGATAGAAACAAGAGAAAGTACACAGTGATTCATATACCTAGAGAAGTTACAGAGGTTTACACAGAGAAATCCCAGTATAAGTACAAGAAAATAAGAGAGACTTAGAAAACGGGTAAAACCTACATTGTTGATAGAGTTGGCAGTACTTAGCAGTGTGAAAGCATCACTTTCGCACAAAGAAATCTACTTCTCTAAGACCGCGAAACAGTGAACAGAGAATGTATGAGTTTCTCAAGATTGGTAACAGATAGAAACAAGAGAAAGTACACAGTGATTCATCGACCTAGAGAAGTTACAGAGGTTTACACAGAGAATTCGCTTATAAGTACAAGAAAATAAGAGACATAGAAAACTGGTAAAACCTACATTGTTGATAGAGTTGGGAGTACTTAGCACTGTGAAAACAGCACTTTCGCAGAGAGAAATCTACTTGTGTAAGACCGGGAAACAGTGAACAGAGAATGTATGAGTTTCTCAAGATTGGTAACAGATAGAAACAAGAGAAAGTACACAGTGATTCATCTACCTAGAGAAGTTACAGAGGTTTACACAGAGAAATCCCAGTATAAGTACAAGAAAATAAGAGAGACTTAGAAAACGGGTAAAACCTACATTGTTGATAGAGTTGGGATTACTTAGCATTGTGAAAACATCACTTTCGCACAAAGAAATCGACATCTTTAAGACCGCGAAACAGTGAACAGAGAATGTATGAGCTTCTCAAGATTGGTAACAGATAGAAACAAGAGAAAGTACACAGTGATTCATCTACCTAGAGAAGTTACAGAGGTTTACACAGAGAATTCGCTTATAAGTACAAGAAAATAAGAGAGACTTAGAAAACTGGTAAAACCT
This sequence comes from Heterohyrax brucei, assembly GCA_028571685.1. NCBI lineage: Eukaryota > Metazoa > Chordata > Mammalia > Hyracoidea > Procaviidae > Heterohyrax > Heterohyrax brucei. The sequence goes on from CM053155.1 coordinate 18,909,890, forward strand.
ACATTGTTGATAGAGTTGGGAGTACTTAGCACTGTGAAAACAGCACTTTAGCAGAGAGAAATCTACTTCTGTAAGACCGGGAAACAGTGAACAGAGAATGTATGAGTTTCTCAAGATTGGTAACAGATAGAAACAAGAGAAAGTACACAGTGATTCATCTACCTAGAGAAGTTACAGAGGTTTACACAGAGAATTCGAAGTATAAGTACAAGAAAATAAGAGAGACTTAGAAAACTGGTAAAACCTACATTGTTGATAGAGTTGGGAGAACTTAGCACTGTGAAAACAGCACTTTCGCAGAGAGAAATCTACTTGTCTAAGACCGGGAAACAGTGAACAGAGAATGTATGAGTTTCTCAAGATTGGTAACAGATAGAAACAAGAGAAAGTACACAGTGATTCATCTACCTAGAGAAGTTACAGAGGTTTACAGAGAGAATTCCAAGTATAAGTACAAGTAAATAAGAGAGACTTAGAAAACTGGTAAAACCTACATTGTTGATAGAGTTGGGAGTACTTAGCATTGTGAAAAGATCAGTTTCGCACAAAGAAATCTACTTCTCTAAGACCGCGAAACAGTGGACAGAGAATGTATGAGTTTCTCAAGATTGGTAACAGATAGAAATAAGAGAAAGTACACAGTGATTCATCTACCTAGAGAAGTTACAGAGGTATACACAGAGAATTCCCAGTATAAGTACAAGTAAATAAGAGAGACTTAGAAAAGTGGTAAAACCAACATTGTTGATGGAGTTGGGAGTACTTAGCATTGTGAATACATCACTTTCGCACAAAGAAATCTACTTCTCTAAGACCGCGAAACAGTGAACAGAGAATGTATGAGTTTCTCAAGATTGGTAACAGATAGAAACAAGAGAAAGTACACAGTGATTCATCTACGTAGAGAAGTTACAGAGGTTTACGCAGAGAATTCCCAGTATAAGTACAAGAAAATAAGATAGACTTAGAAAACTGGTAAAACCTACATTGTTGATAGAGTTGGGAGTACCTAGCACTGTGAAAACAGCACTTTCGCTAGAGAAATCTACTTGTGTAAGACCGGGAAACAGTGAACAGAGAATGTATGAGTTTCTCAAGATTGGTAACAGATAGAAACAAGAGAAAGTACACAGTGATTCATCTACCTAGAGAAGTTACAGAGGTTTACACAGAGAAATCCCAGTATAAGCACAAGAAAATAAGAGAGACTTAGAAAACGGGTAAAACCTACATTGTTGATAGAGTTGGGAGTACTTAGCATTGTGCAAACATCACTTTCGCACAAAGAATTCTACATCTTTAAGACCGCGAAACAGTGAACAGAGAATGTATGAGTTTCTCAAGATTGGTAACAGATAGAAACAAGAGAAAGTACACAGTGATTCATCTACCTAGAGAAGTTACAGAGGTTTACACAGAGAATTCGCTTATAAGTACAAGAAAATAAGAGAGACTTAGAAAACTGGTAAAACCTACATTGTTGATAGAGTTGGGAGTACTTAGCACTGTGAAAACAGCACTTTAGCAGAGAGAAATGTACTTCTGTAAGACCGGGAAACAGTGAACAGAGAATGTATGAGTTTCTCAAGATTGGTAACAGATAGAAACAAGAGAAAGTACACAGTGATTCATCTACCAAGAGAAGATACAGAGGTTTACACAGAGAATTCGAAGTATAAGTACAAGAAAATAAGAGAGACTTAGAAAACTGGTAAAACCTACATTGTTGATAAAGTTGGGAGTACTTAGCACTGTGAAAACAGCACTTTCGCTGAGAGAAATCTACTTGTCTAAGACCGGGAAACAGTGAACAGAGAATGTATGAGTTTCTCAAGATTGGTAACAGATAGAAACAAGAGAAAGTACACAGTGATTCATCTACCTAGAGAAGTTACAGAGGTTTACACAGAGAATTCCCAGTATAAGTACAAGAAAGTAAGAGAGACTTAGAAAACTGGTAAAACCTACATTGCTGATAGAGTTGGGAGTACTTAGCATTGTGAAAACATCACTTTCGCACAAAGAAATCTACTTCTCTTAGACCGCGAAACAGTGAACAGAGAATGTATGAGTTTCTCAAGATTTGTAACAGATAGAAACAAGAGAAAGTACACAGTGATTCATCTACCTAGAGAAGTTACAGAGGTTTACACAGAGAAATCCCAGTATAAGTACAAGAAAATAAGAGAGACTTAGAAAACGGGTAAAACCTACATTGTTGATAGAGTTGGCAGTACTTAGTATGGTGAAAGCATCACTTTCGTACAAAGAAATCTACTTCTCTCAGACCGCGAAACAGTGAACAGAGAATGTATGAGTTTCTCAAGATTGGTAACAGATAGAAACAAGAGAAAGTACACAGTGATTCATCGACCTAGAGAAGTTACAGAGGTTTACACAGAGAATTCGCTTATAAGTACAAGAAAATAAGAGACATATAAAACTGGTAAAACCTACATTGTTGATAGAGTAGGGAGTACTTAGCACTGTGAAAACAGCACTTTAGCAGAGAGAAATCTACTTGTCTAAGACCGGGAAACAGTGAACAGAGAATGTATGAGTTTCTCAAGATTGGTAACAGATAGAAACAAGAGAAAGTACACAGTGATTCATCTACGTAGGGAAGTTACCGAGGTTTACACAGAGAATTCCCAGTATAAGTACAAGAAAGTAAGACAGACTTAGAAAACTGGTAAAACCTACATTGTTGATAGACTTGGGAGTACTTAGCATTTGAAAATATGACTTTCTCACAAAGAAATCTACTTTTCTAAGATGGCGAAACAGTGAACAGAGAATGTATGAGTTTCTCAAGATTGGTACCAGATAGAAACAAGAGAAAGTACACAGTGATTCATCTACGTAGAGAAGTTACAGAGGTTTACACAGAGAATTCCCAGTATAAGTACAAGAAAACAAGAGAGACTTAGAAAACTGGTAAAACCTACATTGTTGATAGAGTTGGGAGTACTTAGCACTGTGAAAACAGCACTTTCGCAGAGAGAAATCTACTTGTCTAAGACCGGGAAACAGTGAACAGAGAATGTATGAGTTTCTCAAGATTGGTAACAGATAGAAACAAGAGAAAGTACACAGTGATTCATCTACCTAGAGAAGTTACAGAGGTTTACACAGAGAATTCCCAGTATAAGTACAAGTAAATAAGAGAGACTTAGAAAACTGGTAAAACCTACATTGTTGATAGAGTTGGGAGTACTTAGCATTGTGAAAACATCACTTTCGTACAAAGAAATCTACTTCTCTAAGACCGTGAAACAGTGAACAGAGAATGTATGAGTTTCTCAAGATTGGTAACAGATAGAAACAAGAGAAAGTACACAGTGATTCACCTACGTAGAGAAGTTACAGAGGTTTACGCAGAGAATTCCCAGTATAAGTACAAGAAAATAAGAGAGACTTTGAAAACTGGTAAAACCTACATTGTTGATAGAGTTGGGAGTACTTAGCACTGTGAAAACAGCACTTTCGCAGAGAGAAATCTACTTGTGTAAGACCGGGAAACAGTGAACAGAGAATGTATGAGTTTCTCAAGATTGGTAACAGATAGAAACAAGAGAAAGTACACAGTGATTCATCTACCTAGAGAAGTTACAGAGGTTTACACAGAGAAATCCCAGTATAAGTACAAGAAAATAAGAGAGACTTAGAAAACGGGTAAAACCTACATTGTTGATAGAGTTGGGAGTACTTAGCATTGTGCAAACATCACTTTCGCACAAAGAAATCTACATCTTTAGGACCGCGAAACAGTGAACAGAGAATGTATGAGTTTCTCAAGATTGGTAACAGATAGAAACAAGAGAAAGTACACAGTGATTCATCTACCTAGAGAAGTTACAGAGGTTTACACAGAGAATTCGGTTATAAGTACAAGAAAATAAGAGAGACTTAGAAAACTGGTAAAACCTACATTGTTGATAGAGTTGGGAGTACTTAGCACTGTGAAAACAGCACTTTAGCAGAGAGAAATCTACTTCTGTAAGACCGGGAAACAGTGAACAGAGAATGTATGAGTTTCTCAAGATTGGTAACAGATAGAAACAAGAGAAAGTACACAGTGATTCATCTACCAAGAGAAGTTACAGAGGTTTACACAGAGAATTCGAAGTATAAGTACAAGAAAATAAGAGAGACTTAGAAAACTGGTAAAACCTACATTGTTGATAAAGTTGGGAGTACTTAGCACTGTGAAAACAGCACTTTCGCAGAGAGAAATCTACTTGTCTAAGACCGGGAAACAGTGAACAGAGAATGTATGAGTTTCTCAAGATTGGTAACAGATAGAAACAAGAGAAAGTACACAGTGATTCATCTACCTAGAGAAGTTACAGAGGTTTACACAGAGAATTCCCAGTATAAGTACAAGAAAGTAAGAGAGACTTAGAAAACTGGTAAAACCTACATTGTTGATAGAGTTGGGAGTACTTAGCATTGTGAAAACATCACTTTCGCACAAAGAAATCTACTTCTCTTAGACCGCGAAACAGTGAACAGAGAATGTATGAGTTTCTCAAGATTTGTAACAGATAGAAACAAGAGAAAGTACACAGTGATTCATATACCTAGAGAAGTTACAGAGGTTTACACAGAGAAATCCCAGTATAAGTACAAGAAAATAAGAGAGACTTAGAAAACGGGTAAAACCTACATTGTTGATAGAGTTGGCAGTACTTAGCAGTGTGAAAGCATCACTTTCGCACAAAGAAATCTACTTCTCTAAGACCGCGAAACAGTGAACAGAGAATGTATGAGTTTCTCAAGATTGGTAACAGATAGAAACAAGAGAAAGTACACAGTGATTCATCGACCTAGAGAAGTTACAGAGGTTTACACAGAGAATTCGCTTATAAGTACAAGAAAATAAGAGACATAGAAAACTGGTAAAACCTACATTGTTGATAGAGTTGGGAGTACTTAGCACTGTGAAAACAGCACTTTCGCAGAGAAAAATCTACTTGTGTAAGACCGGGAAACAGTGAACAGAGAATGTATGAGTTTCTCAAGATTGGTAACAGATAGAAACAAGAGAAAGTACACAGTGATTCATCTACGTAGAGAAGTTACCGAGGTTTACACAGAGAATTCCCAGTATAAGTACAAGAAAGTAAAACAGACTTAGAAAACTGGTAAAACCTACATTGTTGATAGAGTTGGGAGTACTTAGCACTGTGAAAACAGCACTTTCGCAGAAAGAAATCTACTTCTCTAAGACCGGGAAACAGTGAACAGAGAATTTATGAGTTTCTCAAGATTGGTAACAGATAGAAACAAGAGAAAGTACACAGTGATTCATCTACCTAGAAAAGTTACAGAGGTTTACACAGAGAAATCCCAGTATAAGTACAAGTAAATAAGAGAGACTTAGAAAACTGGTAAAACCTACATTGTTGATAGAGTTGGCAGTACTTAGCATTGTGAAAGCATCACTTTCTCACAAAGAAATCTACTTTTCTAAGATGGCGAAACAGTGAACAGAGAATGTATGAGTTTCTCAAGATTGGTAACAGATAGAAACAAGAGAAAGTACACAGTGATTCATCTACGTAGAGAAGTTACAGAGGTTTACACAGAGAATTCCCAGTATAAGTACAAGAAAACAAGAGAGACTTAGAAAACTGGTAAAACTTACATTGTTGATAGAGTTGGGAGTACTTAGCACTGTGAAAACAGCACTTTCGCAGAGAGAAATCTACTTGTCTAAGACCGGGAAACAGTGAACAGAGAATGTATGAGTTTCTCAAGATTGGTAACAGATAGAAACAAGAGAAAGTACACAGTGATTCATCTACCTAGAGAAGTTACAGAGGTTTACACAGAGAATTCCCAGTATAAGTACAAGTAAATAAGAGAGACTTAGAAAACTCGTAAAACCTACATTGTTGATAAAGTTGGGAGTACTTAGCATTCTGAAAACATCACTTTCACACAAAGAAATCTACTTCTCTAAGATCGCGAAACAGTGAACAGAGAATGTATGAGTTTCTCAAGATAGGTAACAGATAGAAACAAGAGAAAGTACACAGTGATTCATCTACCTAGAGAAGTTACAGAGGTTTACACAGAGAATTCCCAGTATAAGTACAAGTAAATAAGAGAGACTTAGAAAACTGGTAAAACCTACATTGTTGATAGAGTTGGGAGTACTTAGCATTGTGAAAACATCACTTTCGGACAAAGAAATCTACTTCTCTAAGACCGTGAAACAGTGAACAGAGAATGTATGAGTTTCTCAAGATTGGTAACAGATAGAAACAAGAGAAAGTACACAGTGATTCATCTACGTAGAGAAGTTACCGAGGTTTACACAGAGAATTCCAAGTATAAGTACAAGAAAATAAGAAGGACTTAGAAAACTGGTAAAACCTACATTGTTGATAGAGTTGGGAGTACTTAGCACTGTGAAAACAGCACTTTCGCAGAGTGAAATCTACTTGTCTAAGACCGGGAAACAGTGAACAGAGAATGTATGAGTTTCTCAAGATTGGTAACAGATAGAAACAAGAGAAAGTACACAGTGTTTCATCTACCTAGAGAAGTTACAGAGGTTTACACTGAGAATTCTCAGTATAAGTACAAGTAAATAAGAGAGACTTAGAAAACTGGTAAAACCTACATTGTTGATAGAGTTGGGAGTACTTAGCATTTGAAAATATGACTTTCTCACAAAGAAATCTACTTTTCTAAGATGGCGAAACAGTGAACAGAGAATGTATGAGTTTCTCAAGATTGGTAACAGATAGAAACAAGAGAAAGTACACAGTGATTCATCTACGTAGAGAAGTTACAGAGGTTTACACAGAGAATTCCCAGTATAAGTACAAGAAAACAAGAGAGACTTAGAAAACTGGTAAAACCTACATTGTTGATAGAGTTGGGAGTACTTAGCACTGTGAAAACAGCACTTTCGCAGAGAGAAATCTACTTGTCTAAGACCGGGAAACAGTGAACAGAGAATGTATGAGTTTCTCAAGATTGGTAACAGATAGAAACAAGAGAAAGTACACAGTGATTCATCTACCTAGAGAAGTTACAGAGGTTTACACAGAGAATTCCCAGTATAAGTACAAGTAAATAAGAGAGACTTAGAAAACTCGTAAAACCTACATTGTTGATAAAGTTGGGAGTACTTAGCATTCTGAAAACATCACTTTCACACAAAGAAATCTACTTCTCTAAGATCGCGAAACAGTGAACAGAGAATGTATGAGTTTCTCAAGATAGGTAACAGATAGAAACAAGAGAAAGTACACAGTGATTCATCTACCTAGAGAAGTTACAGAGGTTTACACAGAGAATTCCCAGTATAAGTACAAGAAAATAAGAGACATAGAAAACTCGTAAAACCTACATTGTTGATAGAGTTGGGAGTACTTAGCACTGTGAAAACAGCACATTAGCAGAGAGAAATCTACTTGTCTAAGACCGGGAAACAGTGAACAGAGAATGTATGAGTTTCTCAAGATTGGTAACAGATAGAAACAAGAGAAAGTACACAGTGATTCATCTACGTAGAGAAGTTACCGAGGTTTACACAGAGAATTCCCAGTATAAGTACAAGAAAGTAAAACAGACTTAGAAAACTGGTAAAACCTACATTGTTGATAGAGTTGGGAGTACTTAGCACTGTGAAAACAGCACTTTAGCAGGGAGAAATCTACTTCTCTAAGACCGGGAAACAGTGAACAGAGAATGTATGAGTTTCTCAAGATTGGTAACAGATAGAAACAAGAGAAAGTACACAGTGATTCATCTACCTAGAGAAGTTACAGAGGTTTACACAGAGAATTCCCAGTATAAGTACAAGTAAATAAGAGAGACTTAGAAAACTGGTAAAACCTACATTGTTGATAGAGTTGGGAGTACTTAGCATTGTGAAAACATCACTTTCGCACAAAGAAATCTACTTCTCTAAGACCGCGAAACAGTGAACAGAGAATGTATGAGTTTCTCTAGATTGGTAACAGATAGAAACAAGAGAAAGTACACAGTGATTCATCTACGTAGAGAAGTACAGAGGTTTACGCAGAGAATTCCCAGTATAAGTACAAGAAAATAAGAGAGACTTAGAAAACTGGTAAAACCTAGATTGTTGATAGAGTTGGGAGTACTTAGCACTGTGAAAACAGCACTTTCGCAGAGAGAAATCTACTTGTGTAAGACCGGGAAACAGTGAACAGAGAATGTATGAGTTTCTCAAGATTGGTAACAGATAGAAACAAGAGAAAGTACACAGTGATTCATCTACCTAGAGAAGTTACAGAGGTTTACACAGAGAAATCCCAGTATAAGTACAAGAAAATAAGAGAGACTTAGAAAACGGGTAAAACCTACATTGTTGATAGAGTTGGGATTACTTAGCATTGTGAAAACATCACTTTCGCACAAAGAAATCTACATCTTTAAGACCGCGAAACAGTGAACAGAGAATGTATGAGTTTCTCAAGATTGGTAACAGATAGAAACAAGAGAAAGTACACAGTGATTCATCTACCTAGAGAAGTTACAGAGGTTTACACAGAGAATTCGCTTATAAGTACAAGAACATAAGAGAGACTTAGAAAACTGGTAAAACCTACATTGTTGATAGAGTTGGGAGTACTTAGCACTGTGAAAACAGCACTTTAGCAGAGAGAAATCTACTTCTGTAAGACCGGGAAACAGTGAACAGAGAATGTATGAGTTTCTCAAGATTGGTAACAGATAGAAACAAGAGAAAGTACACAGTGATTCATCTACCTAGAGAAGTTACAGAGGTTTACACAGAGAATTCGAAGTATAAGTACAAGAAAATAAGAGAGACTTAGAAAACTGGTAAAACCTACATTGTTGATAGAGTTGGGAGAACTTAGCACTGTGAAAACAGCACTTTCGCAGAGAGAAATCTACTTGTCTAAGACCGGGAAACAGTGAACAGAGAATGTATGAGTTTCTCAAGATTGGTAACAGATAGAAACAAGAGAAAGTACACAGTGATTCATCTACCTAGAGAAGTTACAGAGGTTTACAGAGAGAATTCCAAGTATAAGTACAAGTAAATAAGAGAGACTTAGAAAACTGGTAAAACCTACATTGTTGATAGAGTTGGGAGTACTTAGCATTGTGAAAAGATCAGTTTCGCACAAAGAAATCTACTTCTCTAAGACCGCGAAACAGTGGACAGAGAATGTATGAGTTTCTCAAGATTGGTAACAGATAGAAATAAGAGAAAGTACACAGTGATTCATCTACCTAGAGAAGTTACAGAGGTATACACAGAGAATTCCCAGTATAAGTACAAGTAAATAAGAGAGACTTAGAAAAGTGGTAAAACCAACATTGTTGATGGAGTTGGGAGTACTTAGCATTGTGAAAACATCACTTTCGCACAAAGAAATCTACATCTTTAAGACCGGGAAACAGTGAACAGAGAATGTATGAGTTTCTCAAGATTGGTAACAGATAGAAACAAGAGAAAGTACACAGTGATTCATCTATGTAGACAAGTTACAGAGGTTTACACAGAGAATTCCAAGTATAAGTACAAGAAAATAAGAGAGGCTTAGAAAACTGGTAAAACCTACATTGTTGATAGAGTTGGGAGTACTTAGCATTGTGAAAACATCACTTAAGCACAAAGAAATATACTTTTCTAAAACCGCGAAACAGTGAACAGAGAATGTATGAGTTTCTCAAAATTGGTAACAGATAGAAACAAGAGAAAGTACACAGTGATTCATCTACCTAGAGAAGTTACAGAGGTTTACACAGAGAATTACCAGTATAAGTACAAGAAAATAAGAGAGACTTAGAAAACTGGTAAAACCTACATTGTTGATAGAGTTGGGAGTACTTAGCACTGTGAAAACAGCACTTTCACATAGAGAAATCTACTTGTCTACGACCGGGAAACAGTGAACAGAGAATGTATGAGTTTCTCAAGATTGGTAACAGATAGAAACAAGAGAAAGTACACAGTGATTAATCTACCTAGAGAAGTTACAGAGGTTTACACAGAGAATTCGAAGTATAAGTACAAGAAAATAAGAGAGACTTAGAAAACTGGTAAAACCTACATTGTTGATAGAGTTGGGAGTACTTAGCACTGTGAAAACATCACTTTCGCACAAAGAAATCTACTTCTCTAAGACCGGGAAACAGTGAACAGAGAATGTATGAGTTTCTCAAGATTGGTAACAGATAGAAACAAGAGAAAGTACACAGTGATTCATCTACCTAGAGATGTTACAGAGGTTTACACAGAGAATTCCCAGTATAAGTACAAGAAAGTAATAGAGACTTAGAAAACGGGTAAAACCTACATTGTTGATAGAGTTGGCAGTACTTAGCATTGTGAAAGCATCACTTTCGCACAAAGAAATCTACTTCTCTAAGACCGTGAAACAGTGAACAGAGAATGTATGAGTTTCTCAAGATTGGTAACAGATAGAAACAAGAGAAAGTACACAGTGATTCATCTACCTAGAGAAGTTACAGAGGTTTACACAGAGAATTCGCTTATAAGTACAGGAAAATAAGAGACATAGAAAACTGGTAAAACCTACATTGTTGATAGAGTTGGGAGTACTTAGCACTGTGAAAACAGCACTTTAGCAGAGAGAAATCTACTTCTCTAAGACCGGGAAACAGTGAACAGAGAATGTATGAGTTTCTCAAGATTGGTAACAGATAGAAACAAGAGAAAGTACACAGTGATTCATCTACGTAGAGAAGTTACAGAGGTTTACACAGAGAATTCCAAGTATAAGTACAAGAAAATAAGAAGGATTTAGAAAACTGGTAAAACCTACATTGTTGATAGAGTTGGGAGTACTTAGCACTGTGAAAACAGCACTTTAGCAGAGAGAAATCTACTTCTGTAAGACCGGGAAACAGTGAACAGAGAATGTATGAGTTTCTCAAGATTGGTAACAGATAGAAACAAGAGAAAGTACACAGTGATTCATGTACCTAGAGAAGTTACAGAGGTTTACACAGAGAATTCGAAGTATAAGTACAAGAAAATAAGAGAGACTTAGAAAACTGGTAAAACCTACATTGTTGATAGAGTTGGGAGGACTTAGCATTGTGAAAAGATCAGTTTCGCACAAAGAAATCTACTTCTCTAAGACCGCGAAACAGTGGACAGAGAATGTATGAGTTTCTCAAGATTGGTAACAGATAGAAATAAGAGAAAGTACACAGTGATTCATCTACCTAGAGAAGTTACAGAGGTATACACAGAGAATTCCCAGTATAAGTACAAGTAAATAAGAGAGACTTAGAAAAGTGGTAAAACCAACATTGTTGATGGAGTTGGGAGTACTTAGCATTGTGAAAACATCACTTTCGCACAAAGAAATCTACATCTTTAAGACCGGGAAACAGTGAACAGAGAATGTATGAGTTTCTCAAGATTGGTAACAGATAGAAACAAGAGAAAGTACACAGTGATTCATCTATGTAGACAAGTTACAGAGGTTTACACAGAGAATTCCAAGTATAAGTACAAGAAAATAAGAGAGGCTTAGAAAACTGGTAAAACCTACATTGTTGATAGAGTTGGGAGTACTTAGCATTGTGAAAACATCACTTAAGCACAAAGAAATATACTTTTCTAAAACCGCGAAACAGTGAACAGAGAATGTTTGAGTTTCTCAAAATTGGTAACAGATAGAAACAAGAGAAAGTACACAGTGATTCATCTACCTAGAGAAGTTACAGAGGTTTACACAGAGAATTACCAGTATAAGTACAAGAAAATAAGAGAGACTTAGAAAACTGGTAAAACCTACATTGTTGATAGAGTTGGGAGTACTTAGCACTGTGAAAACAGCACTTTCGCATAGAGAAATCTACTTGTCTACGACCGGGAAACAGTGAACAGAGAATGTATGAGTTTCTCAAGATTGGTAACAGATAGAAACAAGAGAAAGTACACAGTGATTCATCTACCTAGAGAAGTTACAGAGGTTTACACAGAGAATTCGAAGTATAAGTACAAGAAAATAAGAGAGACTTAGAAAACTGGTAAAACCTACATTGTTGATAGAGTTGGGAGTACTTAGCACTGTGAAAACATCACTTTCGCACAAAGAAATCTACTTCTCTAAGACCGGGAAACAGTGAACAGAGAATGTATGAGTTTCTCAAGATTGGTAACAGATAGAAACAAGAGAAAGTACACAGTGATTCATCTACCTAGAGATGTTACAGAGGTTTACACAGAGAATTCCCAGTATAAGTACAAGAAAGTAATAGAGACTTAGAAAACGGGTAAAACCTACATTGTTGATAGAGTTGGCAGTACTTAGCATTGTGAAAGCATCACTTTCGCACAAAGAAATCTACTTCTCTAAGACCGTGAAACAGTGAACAGAGAATGTATGAGTTTCTCAAGATTGGTAACAGATAGAAACAATAGAAAGTACACAGTGATTCATCTACCTAGAGAAGTTACAGAGGTTTACACAGAGAATTCGCTTATAAGTACAAGAAAATAAGAGACATAGAAAACTGGTAAAACCTACATTGTTGATAGAGTTGGGAGTACTTAGCACTGTGAAAACAGCACTTTAGCAGAGAGAAATCTACTTCTCTAAGACCGGGAAACAGTGAACAGAGAATGTATGAGTTTCTCAAGATTGGTAACAGATAGAAACAAGAGAAAGTACACAGTGATTCATCTACGTAGAGAAGTTACAGAGCTTTACACAGAGAATTCCAAGTATAAGTACAAGAAAATAAGAAGGACTTAGAAAACTGGTAAAACCTACATTGTTGATAGAGTTGGGAGTACTTAGCACTGTGAAAACAGCACTTTCGCAGAGTGAAATCTACTTGTCTAAGACCGGGAAACAGTGAACAGAGAATGTATGAGTTTCTCAAGATTGGTAACAGATAGAAACAAGAGAAAGAACACAGTGTTTCATCTACCTAGAGAAGTTACAGAGGTTTACACTGAGAATTCCCAGTATAAGTACAAGTAAATAAGAGAGACTTAGAAAACTGGTAAAACCTACATTGTTGATAGAGTTGGGAGTACTTAGCATTGTGAAAATATGACTTTCTCACAAAGAAATCTACTTTTCTAAGATGGCGAAACAGTGAACAGAGAATGTATGAGTTTCTCAAGATTGGTAACAGATAGAAACAAGAGAAAGTACACAGTGATTCATCTACGTAGAGAAGTTACAGAGGTTTACACAGAGAATTCCCAGTATAAGTACAAGAAAACAAGAGAGACTTAGAAAACTGGTAAAACCTACATTGTTGATAGAGTTGGGAGTACTTAGCACTGTGAAAACAGCACTTTCGCAGAGAGAAATCTACTTCTCTAAGACCGGGAAACAGTGAACAGAGAATGTATGAGTTTCTCAAGATTGGTAACAGATAGAAACAAGAGAAAGTACACAGTGATTCATCTACCTAGAGAAGTTACAGAAGTTTACACAGAGAATTCCAAGTATAAGTACAAGTAAATAAGAGAGACTTAGAAAACTCGTATAACCTACATTGTTGATAAAGTTGGGAGTACTTAGCACTGTGAAAACAGCACTTTCACACAAAGAAATCTACTTCTCTAAGATCACGAAACAGTGAACAGAGAATGTATGAGTTTCTGAAGATAGGTAACAGATAGAAACAAGAGAAAGTACACAGTGATTCATCTACCTAGAGAAGTTACAGAGGTTTACACAGAGAATTCCCAGTATCAGTACAAGTAAATAAGAGAGACTTAGGAAACTGGTAAAACCTACATTGTTGATAGAGTTGGGAGTACTTAGCATTGTGAAAACATCACTTTCGCACAAAGAAATCTACTTCTCTAAGACCGCGAAACAGTGAACAGAGAATGTATGAGTTTCTCAAGATTGGTAACAGATAGAAACAAGAGAAAGTACACAGTGATTCATCTACGTAGAGAAGTTACAGAGGTTTACGCAGAGAATTCCCAGTATAAGTACAAGAAAATAAGAAAGACTTAGAAAACTGGTAAAACCTACATTGTTGATAGAGTTGGGAGTACTAAGCATTGGGAAAACATCACTTTCGCACAAAGAAATCTACATCTTTAAGACCGCGAAACAGTGAACAGAGAATGTATGAGTTTCTCAAGATTGGTAACAGATAGAAACAAGAGAAAGTACACAGTGATTCACCTACCTAGAGAAGTTACAGAGGTTTACACAGAGAATTCGCTTATAAGTACAAGAAAATAAGAGAGACTTAGAAAACTGGTAAAACCTACATTGTTGATAGAGTTGGGAGTACTTAGCACTGTGAAAACAGCACTTTAGCAGAGAGAAATCTACTTTTGTAAGACCGGGAAACAGTGAACAGAGAATGTATGAGTTTCTCAAGATTGGTAACAGATAGAAACAAGAGAAAGTACACAGTGATTCATCTACCTAGAGAAGTTACAGAGGTTTACACAGAGAATTCGCAGTATAAGTACTAGTAAATAAGAGAGACTTAGAAAACTGGTAAAACCTACATTGTTGATAGAGTTGGGAGTACTTAGCATTGTGAAAACATCACTTTCGCTTAAAGAAATCTACTTCTCTAAGACCGGGAAACAGTGAACAGAGAATGTATGAGTTTCTCAAGATTGGTAACAGATAGAAACAAGAGAAAGTACACAGTGATTCACCTACCTAGAGAAGTTACAGAGGTTTACACAGAGAATTCCCAGTATAAGTACAAGAAAGTAAGAGAGACTTAGAAAACTGGTAAAACCTACATTGTTGATAGAGTTGGGACTACTTAGCACTGTGTAAACAGCCATATCGCAGAGTGAAATCTACTTGTCTAAGACCGGGAAACAGTGAACAGAGAATGTATGAGTTTCTCAAGATTGGTAACAGATAGAAACAAGAGAAAGTACACAGTGATTCATCTACCTAGAAAAGTTACAGAGGTTTACACTGAGAATTCCCAGTATAAGTACAAGTAAATAAGAGAGACTTAGAAAACTGGTAAAACCTACATTGTTGATAGAGTTGGGAGTACTTAGCATTGTGAAAACATTACTTTCGCACAAAGAAATCTACTTCTCTAAGACAGCGAAACAGTGAACAGAGAAAGTATGAGTTTCTCAAGATTGGTAACAGATAGAAACAAGAGAAAGTACACAGTGATTCAACTACCTAGAGAAGTTACAGAGGTTTACACAGAGAATTCCCAGTATAAGTACAAGAAAATAAGAGAGACTTAGAAAACTCGTAAAACCTACGTTGTTGATAGAGTTGAGAGTATTTAGCAGTGTGAAAACAGCACTTTCACAGAAAGAAATCTACTTCTCTTAGAATGGGAAACAGTGAACAGAGAATGTATGATTTTCTCAAGATTGGTAACAGATAGAAACAAGAGAAAGTACACAGTGATTCATCTACGTAGAGAAGTTACAGAGGTTTACACAGAGAATTCCAAGTATAAGTACAAGAAAATAAGAGAGACTTAGAAAACTGGTAAAACCTACATTGTTGATAGAGTTGGGAGTACTTAGCATTGTGAAAACATCACTTTCGCACAAAGAAATCTACTTCTCTAAGACCGCGAAACAGTGAACAGAGAATGTATGAGTTTCTCAAGATTGGTAACAGATAGAAACAAGAGAAAGTACACAGTGATTCATCTACCTAGAGAAGTTACAGAGGTTTACACAGAGAAATCCCAGTATAAGTACAAGAAAATAAGAGAGACTTAGAAAACGGGTAAAACCTACATTGTTGATAGAATTGGGAGTACTTAGCATTGTGAAAACATCACTTTCGCACAAAGAAATCTACTTCTTTAAGACCGCGAAACAGTGAACAGAGAATGTATGAGTTTCTCAAGATTGGTAACAGATAGAAACAAGAGAAAGTACACACTGATTCATCTACCTAGAGAAGTTACAGAGGTTTACACTGAGAATTCCCAGTATAAGTACAAGTAAATAAGAGAGACTTAGAAAACTGGTAAAACCTACATTGTTGATACAGTTGTGAGTACTTAGCATTGTGAAAATATCACTTTCGCACAAAGAAATCTACTTTTCTAAGACGGCGAAACAGTGAACAGAGAATGTATGAGTTTCTCAAGATTGGTAACAGATAGAAACAAGAGAAAGTACACAGTGATTCATCTACGTAGAGAAGTTACAGAGGTTTACACAGAGAATTCCCAGTATAAGTACAAGAAAACAAGAGAGACTTAGAAAACTGGTAAAACCTACATTGTTTATAGAGTTGGGAGTACTTAGCACTGCGAAAACAGCACTTTCGCAGAGAGAATTCTACTTGTCTAAGACCGGGAAACAGTGAAAAGAGAAGGTATGAGTTTCTCAAGATTGGTAACAGATAGAAACAAGAGAAAGTACACAGTGATTCATCTACCTAGAGAAGTTACAGAGGTTTACACAGAGAATTCCCAGTATAAGTACAAGAAAGTAAGACAGACTTAGAAAACTGGTAAAACCTACATTGTTCATAGAGTTGGGAGTACTTAGCACTGTGAAAACAGCACTTTCACAGAAAGAAATCTGCTTCTCTAAGACCGGGAAACAGTGAACAGAGAATGTATGAGTTTCTCAAGATTGGTAACAGATAGAAACAAGAGAAAGTACACAGTGATTCATCTATGTAGACAAGTTACAGAGGTTTACACAGAGAATTCCAAGTATAAGTACAAGAAAATAAGAGAGACTTAGAAAACTGGTAAAACCTACATTGTTGATAGAATTGGGAGTACTTAGCACTGTGAAAACAGCACTTTCGCAGAGAGAAATCTACTTGTCTAAGACCGCGAAACAGTGAACAGAGAATGTATGAGTTTCTCAAGATTGGTAACAGATAGAAACAAGAGAAAGTACACAGTGATTCATCTACCTAGAGAAGTTACAGAGGTTTACACAGAGAATTCCCAGTATAAGTACAAGTAGATAAGAGAGACTTAGAAAACTGGTAAAACCTACATTGTTGATAGAGTTGGGAGTACTTAGCATTGTGAAAACATCACTTTCGCACAAAGAAATCTACTTCTCTAAGACCGCGAAACAGTGAACAGAGAATGTATGAGTTTCTCAAGATTGGTAACAGATAGAAACAAGAGAAAGTACACAGTGATTCATCTACCTAGAGAAGTTACAGAGGTTTACACAGAGAATTCCCAGTATAAGTACAAGAAAATAAGAGAGACTTAGAAAACTGGTAAAACCTACATTGTTGACAGAGTTGGGAGTACTTAGCACTGTGAAAACAGCACTTCAGCAGGGAGAAATCTACTTCTCTAAGACCGGGAAACAGTGAACAGAGAATGTATGAGTTTCTCAAGATTGGTAACAGATAGACACAAGAGAAATTACACAGTGATTCATCTACCTAGAGAAGTTACAGAGGTTTACACAGAGATTTCCAAGTATAAGTACAAGAAAATGAGAGAGACTTAGAAAACTGGTAAAACCTACATTGTTGATAGAGTTGGGAGTACTTAGCACTGTGAAAACAGCACTTTCGCAGAGTGAAATCTGCTTGTCTAAGACAGGGAAACAGTGAACAGAGAATGTATTAGTTTCTCAAGATTGGTAACAGATAGAAACAAGAGAAAGTACACAGTGATTCATCTACCTAGAGAAGTTACAGAGGTTTACACTGAGAATTCCCAGTATAAGTACAAGTAAATAAGAGAGACTTAGAAAACTGTTAAAACCTACATTGTTGATAGAGTTGGGAGTACTTAGCATTGTGAAAATATCACTTTCGCACAAAGAAATCTACTTTTATAAGACGGCGAAACAGTGAACAGAGAATGTATGAGTTTCTCATGATTGGTAACAGATAGAAACAAGAGAAAGTACACAGTGATTCTTCTACGTAGAGAAGTTACAGAGGTTTACACAGAGAATTCCCAGTATAAGTACAAGAAAACAAGAGACTTAGAAAACTGGTAAAACCTACATTGTTGATAGAGTTGGGAGTACTTAGCACTGTGAAAACAGCACTTTCGCAGAGAGAAATCTACTTGTCTAAGACCGGAAACAGTGAAAAGAGAAGGTATGAATTTCTCAAGATTGGTAACAGATAGAAACAAGAAAAAGTACACAGTGATTCAACTACCTAGAGAAGTTACAGAGGTTTACACAGAGAATTCCCAGTATAAGTACAAGAAAGTAAGACAGACTTAGAAAACTGGTAAAACCTACATTGGTCATAGAGTTGGGAGTACTTAGCACTGTGAAAACAGCACTTTCACAGAAAGAAATCTACTTCTCTAAGACCGGGAAACAGTGAACAGAGAATGTATGAGTTTCTCAAGATTGGTAACAGATAGAAACAAGAGAAAGTACACAGTGATTCATCTACCTAGAGAAGTTACAGAGGTTTACACAGAGAAATCCCAGTATAAGTACAAGAAAACAAGAGAGTCTTAGAAAACTGGTAAAACCTACATTGTTGATAGAGTTGGGAGTACTTAGCACTGTGAAAACAGCACTTTCGCAGAGAGAAATCTACTTGTCTAAGACCGGGAAACAGTGAACAGAGAATGTATGAGTTTCTCAAGATTGGTAACAGATAGAAACAAGAGAAAGTACTCAGTGATTCATCTAACTAGAGAAGTTACAGAGGTTTACACAGAGAATTCCCAGTATAAGTACAAGTAAATAAGAGAGACTTAGAAAACTCGTAAAACCTACATTATTGATAGAGTTAGGAGTACTTAGCATTGTGAAAACATCACTTTCACACAAAGAAATCTACTTCTCTAAGATCGCGAAACAGTGAACAGAGAATGTCTGAGTTTCTCAAGATTGGTAACAGATAGAAACAAGAGAAAGTACACAGTGATTCATCTACCTAGAGAAGTTACAGAGGTTTACACAGAGAATTCCCAGTATAAGTACAAGTAAATAAGAGAGACTTAGAAAACTGGTAAAACCTACATTGTTCATAGAGTTGGGAGTACTTAGCACTGTGAAAACAGCACTATCACAGAAAGAAATCTACTTCTCTAAGACCGGGAAACAGTGAACAGAGAATGTATGAGTTTCTCAAGATTGGTAACAGATAGAAACAAGAGAAAGTACACAGTGATTCATCTACCTAGAGAAGTTACAGAGGTTTACACTGAGAATTCCCAGTATAAGTACAAGTAAATAAGAGAGACTTAGAAAACTGGTAAAACCTACGTTGTTGATAGAGTTGGGAGTACTTAGCATTGTGAAAATATCAGTTTCGCACAAAGAAATCTACTTTTATAAGACGGCGAAACAGTGAACAGAGAATGTATGAGTTTCTCGTGATTGGTAACAGATAGAAACAAGAGAAAGTACACAGTGATTCATCTACGTAGAGAAGTTACAGAGGTTTACACAGAGAATTCCCAGTATAAGTACAAGAAAACAAGAGAGACTTAGAAAACTGGTAAAACCTACATTGTTGATAGAGTTGGGAGTACTTAGCACTGTGAAAACAGCACTTTCGCAGAGAGAAATCTACTTGTCTAAGACCGGAAACAGTGAAAAGAGAAGGTATGAGTTTCTCAAGATTGGTAACAGGTAGAAACAAGAAAAAGTACACAGTGATTCAACTACCTAGAGAAGTTACAGAGGTTTACACAGAGAATTCCCAGTATAAGTACAAGAAAGTAAGACAGACTTAGAAAACTGGTAAAACCTACATTGTTCATAGAGTTGGGAGTACTTAGCACTGTGAAAACAGCACTTTCACAGAAAGAAATCTACTTCTCTAAGACCGGGAAACAGTGAACAGAGAATGTATGAGTTTCTCAAGATTGGTAACAGATAGAAACAAGAGAAAGTACACAGTGATTCATCTACCGAGAGAAGTTACAGAGGTTTACACAGAGAAATCCCAGTATAAGTACAAGAAAATAAGAGAGACTTAGAAAACGGGTAAAACCTACATTGTTGATAGAGTTGGCAGTACTTAGCATTGTGAAAGCATCACTTTCGCACAAAGAAATCTACTTCTCTAATTCCGCGAAACAGTGAACAGAGAATGTATGAGTTTCTCAAGATTGGTAACAGATAGAAACAAGAGAAAGTACACAGTGATTCATCGACCTAGAGAAGTTACAGAGGTTTACACAGAGAATTCGCTTATAAGTACAAGAAAATAAGAGACATAGAAAACTGGTAAAACCTACATTGTTGATAGAGTTGGGAGTACTTAGCACTGTGAAAACAGCACTTTAGCAGAGAGAAATCTACTTGTCTAAGACCGGGAAACAGTGAACAGAGAATGTATGAGTTTCTCAAGATTGGTAACAGATAGAAACAAGAGAAAGTACACAGTGATTCATCTATGTAGAGAAGTTACAGAGGTTTACACAGAGAATTCCAAGTATAAGTACAAGAAAATAAGAAGGACTTAGAAAACTGGTAAAACCTACATTGTTGATAGAGTTGGGAGTACTTAGCACTGTGAAAACAGCACTTTCGTAGAGTGAAATCTACTTGTCTAAGACCGGGAAACAGTGAACAGAGAATGTATGAGTTTCTCAAGATTGGTAACAGATAGAAACAAGAGAAAGTACACAGTGATTCATCTACCTAGAGAAGTTACAGAGGTTTACACTGAGAATTCCCAGTATAAGTACAAGTAAATAAGAGAGACTTAGAAAACTGGTAAAACCTACATTGTTGATAGAGTTGGGAGTACTTAGCATTGTGAAAATATCACTTTCTCACAAAGAAATCTACTTTTCTAAGATGGAGAAACAGTGAACAGAGAATGTATGAGTTTCTCAAGATTGGTAACAGATAGAAACAAGAGCGAGTACACAGTGATTCATCTACGTAGAGAAGTTACAGAGGTTTACACAGAGAATTCCCAGTATAAGTACAAGAAAACAAGAGAGTCTTAGAAAACTGGTAAAACCTACATTGTTGATAGAGTTGGGAGTACTTAGCACTGTGAAAACAGCACTTTCGCAGAGAGAAATCTACTTGTCTAAGACCGGGAAACAGTGAACAGAGAATGTATGAGTTTCTCAAGATTGGTAACAGATAGAAACAAGAGAAAGTACACAGTGATTCATCTAACTAGAGAAGTTACAGAGGTTTACACAGAGAATTCCCAGTATAAGTACAAGTAAATAAGAGAGACTTAGAAAACTCGTAAAACCTACATTATTGATAGAGTTGGGAGTACTTAGCATTGTGAAAACATCACTTTCACACAAAGAAATCTACTTCTCTAAGATCGCGAAACAGTGAACAGAGAATGTATGAGTTTCTCAAGATTGGTAACAGATAGAAACAAGAGAAAGTACACAGTGATTCATCTACCTAGAGAAGTTACAGAAGTTTACACAGAGAATTTCCAGTATAAGTACAGGAAAATAAGAGAGACTTAGAAAACTGGTAAAACCTACATTGTTGATAGAGTTGGGAGTACGTAGCACTGTGAAAACAGCACTTTCGTAGAGAGAAATCTACTTGTCTAAGACCGGTAAACAGTGAACTGAGAATGTCTGAGTTTCTCACGATTGGTAACAGATAGAAACAAGAGAAAGTACACACTGATTCGTCTACGTAGAGAAGTTACAGAGGTTTACGCAGAGAATTCCCAGGATAAGTACAAGAAAGTAAGAGAGACTTAGAAAACTGGTAAAACCTACATTGTTGATAGAGTTGGGAGTACGTAGCACTGTGAAAACAGCACTTTCGTAGACAGAAATCTACTTGTCTAAGACCGGTAAACAGTGAACTGAGAATGTCTGAGTTTCTCAAGATTGGTAACAGATAGAAACAAGAGAAAGTACACAGTGATTCATCTACCTAGAGAAGTTACAGAGGTTTACACAGAGATTTCCAAGTATAAGTATAAGAAAATAAGAGAGACTTAGAAAACTGGTAAAACCTACATTGTTGATAGAGTTGGGAGTACTTAGCATTGTGAAAATATCACTTTCGCACAAAGAAATCTACTTTTATAAGGCGGCGAAACAGTGAAGAGAGAATGTATGAGTTTCTCATGATTGGTAACAGATAGAAACAAGAGAAAGTACACAGTGATTCATCTACGTAGAGAAGTTACAGAGGTTTACACAGAGAATTCCCAGTATAAGTACAAGAAAACAAGAGAGACTTAGAAAACTGGTAAAACCTACATTGTTGATAGAGTTGGGAGTACTTAGCACTGTGAAAACAGCACTTTCGCAGAGAGCAATCTACTTGTCTAAGACCGGAAACAGTGAAAAGAGAAGGTATGATTTTCTCAAGATTGGTAACAGATAGAAACAAGAAAAAGTACACAGTGATTCAACTACCTAGAGAAGTTACAGAGGTTTACACAGAGAATTCCCAGTATAAGTACAAGAAAGTAAGACAGACTTAGAAAACTGGTAAAACCTACATTGTTGATAGAGTTGGGAGTACTTAGCACTGTGAAAACAGCACTTTCGCAGAGAGAAATTTACTTGTCTAAGACCGGGAAACAGTGAACAGAGAATGTATGAGTTTCTCAAGATTGGTAACAGATAGAAACAAGAGAAAGGACACAGTGATTCATCTACCTAGAGAAGTTACAGAGGTTTACACAGAGAATTGCCAGTATAAGTACAAGAAAGTAAGAGAGACTTAGAAAACTGGTAAAACCTACATTGAGGATAGAGTTGAGAGTATTTAGCTGTGTGAAAACAGCACTTTCACAGAAAGAAATCTACTTCTCTTATAATGGGAAACAGTGAACAGAGAATGTATGAGTTTCTCAAGATTGGTAACAGATAGAAACAAGAGAAAGTACACAGTGATTCATCTACGTAGAGAAGTTACAGAGGTTTACACAGAGAATTCGCTTAGAAGTACAAGAAAATAAGAGAGACTTAGAAAACTGGTAAAACCTACATTGTTGATAGAGTTGGGAGTACTTAGCATTGTGAAAACATCACTTTCGCACAAAGAAATCTACTTCTCTAAGACCGCGAAACAGTGAACAGAGAATGTATGAGTTTCTCAAGATTGGTAACAGATAGAAACAAGAGAAAGTAATCAGTGATTCATCAACCTAGAGAAGTTACAGAGGTTTACACAGAGAAATCCCAGTATAAGTACAAGAAAATAAGAGAGACTTAGAAAACGGGTAAAACCTACATTGTTGATAGAGTTGGGAGTACTTAGCATTGTGAAAACATCACTTTCGCACAAAGAAATCTACTTCTTTAAGACCGCGAAACAGTGAACAGAGAATGTATGAGTTTCTCAAGATTGGTAACAGATAGAAACAAGAGAAAGTACACAGTGATTCATCCACCTAGAGAAGTTACAGAGGTTTACACAGAGAATTCGCTTATAAGTACAAGAAAATAAGAGAGACTTAGAAAACTGGTAAAACCTACATTGTTGATAGAGTTGGGAGTACTTAGCACTGTGAAGACAGCACTTTAGCAGAGAGAAATGTACTTCTCTAAGACCGGGAAACAGTGAACAGAGAATGTATGAGTTTCTCAAGATTGGTAACAGATAGAAACAAGACAAAGTACACAGTGATTCACCTACCTAGAGAAGTTACAGAGGTTTACACAGAGAATTCCCAGTATAAGTACAAGAAAGTAAGAGAGACTTAGAAAACTGGTAAAATCTACATTGTTGATAGAGTTGGGAGTACTTAGCACTGTGAAAACAGCCATTTCGCAGAGTGAAATCTACTTGTCTAAGACCGGGAAACAGTGAACGGAGAATGTATGAGTTTCTCAAGATTGGTAACGGATAGAAACAAGAGAAAGTACACAGTGATTCATCTACCTAGAGAAGTTACAGAGGTTTACACAGAGAATTCCCAGTATAAGTACAAGAAAATAAGAGAGACTTAGAAAACTGGTAAAACCTACATTGTTGATAGAGTTGGGAGTACTTAGCATTGTGAAAACATCACTTTCACACAAAGAAATCTACTTTTCTAAGACCGCGAAACAATGAACAGAGAATGTATGAGTTTCTCAAGATTGGTAACAGATAGAAACAAGAGAAAGTACACAGTGATTCACCTACCTAGAGAAGTTACAGAGGTTTACACAGAGAATTCCCAGTATAAGTACAAGAAAGTAAGAGAGACTTAGAAAACTGGTAAAACCTACATTGTTGATAGAGTTGGGAGTACTTAGCACTGTGAAAACAGCCATTTCGCAGAGTGAAATCTACTTGTCTAAGACCGAGAAACAGTGAACAGAGAATGTATGAGTTTCTCAAGATTGGTAACAGATAGAAACAAGAGAAAGTACACAGTGATTCATCTACCTAGAGAAGTTACAGAGGTTTACACAGAGATTTCCAACTATAAGTATAAGAAAATAAGAGAGACTTAGAAAACTGGTAAAACCTACATTGTTGATAGAGTTGGGAGTACTTAGCACTGTGAAAACAGCACTTTCACAGAAAGAAATCTACTTTTCTAAGACGGCGAAACAGTGAACAGAGAATGTATGAGTTTCTCAAGATTGGTAACAAATAGAAACAAGAGAAAGTATACAGTGATTCATCTACGTAGAGAAGTTACAGAGGTTTACACAGAGAATTCCCAGTATAAGTACAAGAAAACAAGAGAGACTTAGAAAACTGGTAAAACCTACATTGTTTATAGAGGTGGGAGTACTTAGCACTGTGAAAACAGGACTTTCGCAGAGAGAAATCTACTTGTCTAAGACCGGGAAACAGTGAAAAGAGAAGGTATGAGTTTCTCAAGATTGGTAACAGATAGAAACAAGAGAAAGTACACAGTGATTCATCTACCTAGAGAAGTTACAGAGGTTTACAGAGAGAATTCCCAGTATAAGTACAAGAAAGTAAGACAGACTTAGAAAAGTGGTAAAACCTACATTGTTCATAGAGTTGGGAATACTTAGCACTGTGAAAAGAGCACTTTCACAGAAAGAAATCTACTTCTCTAAGACCGGGAAACAGTGAACAGAGAATGTATGAGTTTCTCAAGATTGGTAACAGATAGAAACAAGAGAAAGTACACAGTGATTCATCTATGTAGACAAGTTACAGAGGTTTACACAGAGAATTCCAAGTATAAGTACAAGAAAATAAGACAGACTTAGAAAACTGGTAAAATCTACATTGTTGATAGAATTGGGAGTACTTAGCACTGTGAAAACAGCACTTTCGCAGAGAGAAATCTACTTGTCTAAGACCGCGAAACAGTGAACAGAGAATGTATGAGTTTCTCAAGATTGGTAACAGATAGAAACAAGAGAAAGTACACAGTGATTCATCTACCTAGAGAAGTTACAGAGGTTTACACAGAGAATTCGCAGTATAAGTACTAGTAAATAAGAGAGACTTAGAAAACTGGTAAAACCTACATTGTTGATAGAGTTGGGAGTACTTAGCATTGTGAAAACATCACTTTCGCACAAAGTAATCTACTTCTCTAAGACCGGGAAACAGTGAACAGAGAATGTATGAGTTTCTCAAGATTGGTAACAGATAGAAACAAGAGAAAGTACACAGTGATTCACCTACCTAGAGAAGTTACAGAGGTTTACACAGAGAATTCCCAGTATAAGTACAGGAAAGTAAGAGAGACTTAGAAAACTGGTAAAATCCACATTGTAGATAGAGTTGGGAGTACTTAGCACTGTGAAAACAGCCATTTCGCAGAGTGAAATCTACTTGTCTAAGACCGCGAAACAGTGAACAGAGAATGTATGAGTTTCTCAAGATTGGTAACAGATAGAAACAAGAGAAAGTACACAGTGATTCATCTACCTAGAGAAGTTACAGAGGTTTACACAGAGAATTCCCAGTATAAGTACAAGAAAATAAGAGAGACTTAGAAAACTGTTAAAACCTACATTGTTGATAGAGTTGGGAGTACTTAGCATTGTGAAAACATCACTTTCGCACAAAGAAATCTACTTTTCTAAGACCGCGAAACAATGAACAGAGAATGTATGAGTTTCTCAAGATTGGTAACAGATAGAAACAAGAGAAAGTACACAGTGATTCACCTACCTAGAGAAGTTACAGAGGTTTACACAGAGAATTCCCAGTATAAGTACAAGAAAGTAAGAGAGACTTTGAAAACTGGTAAAACCTACATTGTTGATAGAGTTGGGAGTACTTAGCACTGTGAAAACAGCCATTTCGCAGAGTGAAATCTACTTGTCTAAGACCGGGAAACAGTGAACAGAGAATGTATGAGTTTCTCAAGATTGGTAACAGATAGAAACAAGAGAAAGTACACAGTGATTCATCTACCTAGAGAAGTTACAGAGGTTTACACAGAGATTTCCAAGTATAAGTATAAGAAAATAAGAGAGACTTAGAAAACTGGTAAAACCTACATTGTTGATAGAGTTGGGAGTACTTAGCACTTTGAAAACAGCACTTTCGCAGAGAGAAATCTACTTGTGTAAGACCGGGAAACAGTGAACAGAGAATGTATGAGTTTCTCAAGATTGGTAACAGATAGAAACAAGAGAAAGGACACAGTGATTCATCTACCTAGAGAAGTTACAGAGGTTTACACAGAGAATTGCCAGTATAAGTACAAGAAAGTAAGAGAGACTTAGAAAACTGGTAAAACCTACATTGATGATAGAGTTGAGAGTATTTAGCTGTGTGAAAACAGCAGTTTCACAGAAAGAAATCTACTTCTCTTATAATGGGAAACAGTGAACAGAGAATGTATGAGTTTCTCAAGATTGGTAACAGATAGAAACAAGAGAAAGTACACAGTGATTCATCTACCTAGAGAAGTTACAGAGGTTTACACAGAGAATTCCAAGTATAAGTACAAGAAAATAAGAGAGACTTAGAAAACTGGTAAAACCTACATTGTTGATAGAGTTGGGAGTACTTAGCATTGTGAAAACATCACTTTCGCACAAAGAAATCTACTTCTCTAAGACCGCGAAACAGTGAACAGAGAATGTATGAGTTTCTCAAGATTGGTAACAGATAGAAACAAGAGAAAGTACACAGTGATTCATCTACGTAGAGAAGTTACAGAGGTTTACGCAGAGAATTCCCAGTATAAGTACAAGAAAATAAGAGAGACTTAGAAAACTGGTAAAACCTACATTGTTGATAGAGTTGGGAGTACCTAGCATTGTGAAAACAGCACTTTCGCAGAGAGAAATCTACTTGTGTAAGACCGGGAAACAGTGAACAGAGAATGTATGAGTTTCTCAAGATTGGTAACAGATAGAAACAAGAGAAAGTACACAGTGATTCATCTACTTAGAGAAGTTACAGAGGTTTACACAGAGAAATCCCAGTATAAGTACAAGAAAATAAGAGAGACTTAGAAAACGGGTAAAACCTACATTGTTGATAGAGTTGGGAGTACTTAGCATTGTGAAAACATCACTTTCGCACAAAGAAATCTACTTCTTTAAGACCGCGAAACAGTGAACAGAGAATGTATGAGTTTCTCAAGATTGGTAACAGATAGAAACAAGAGAAAGTACACAGTGATTCATCTACCTAGAGAAGTTACAGAGGTTTACACAGAGAATTCGCTTATACGTACAAGAAAATAAGAGAGACTTAGAAAACGGGTAAAACCTACATTGTTGATAGAGTTGGGAGTACTTAGCACTGTGAAAACAGCACTTTAGCAGAGAGAAATCTACTTCTCTAAGACCGGGAAACAGTGAACAGAGAATGTATGAGTTTCTCAAGATTGGTAACAGATAGAAACAAGAGAAAGTACACAGTGATTCATCTACCTAGAGAAGTTACAGAGGTTTACACAGAGATTTCCAAGTATAAGTACAAGAAAATAAGAGAGACTTAGAAAACTGGTAAAACCTACATTGTTGATAGAGTTGGGAGTACTTAGCACTGTGAAAAAGCACTTTCGCAGAGTGAAATCTACTTGTCTAAGACTGGGAAACAGTGAACAGAGAATGTATGAGTTTCTCAAGATTGGTAACAGATAGAAACAAGAGAAAGTACACAGTGATTCATCTACCTAGAGAAGTTACAGAGGTTTACACTGACAATTCCCAGTATAAGTACAAGTAAATAAGAGAGACTTAGAAAACTGGTAAAACCTACATTGTTGATAGAGTTGTGAGTACTTAGCATTGTGAAAATATCACTTTCGCACAAAGAAATCTACTTTTCTAAGACGGCGAAACAGTGAACAGAGAATGTATGAGTTTCTCAAGATTGGTAACAGATAGAAACAAGAGCAAGTACACAGTGATTCATCTACGTAGAGAAGTTACAGAGGTTTACACAGAGAATTCCCAGTATAAGTACAAGAAAACAAGAGAGTCTTAGAAAACTGGTAAAACCTACATTGTTGATAGAGTTGGGAGTACTTAGCACTGTGAAAACAGCACTTTCGCAGAGAGAAATCTACTTGTCTAAGACCGGGAAACAGTGAACAGAGAATGTATGAGTTTCTCAAGATTGGTAACAGATAGAAACAAGAGAAAGTACACAGTGATTCATCTAACTAGAGAAGTTACAGAGGTTTACACAGAGAATTCCCAGTATAAGTACAAGTAAATAAGAGAGACTTAGAAATCTGGTAAAACCTACATTGTTCATAGAGTTGGGAGTACTTAGCACTGTGAAAACAGCACTATCACAGAAAGAAATCTACTTCTCTAAGACCGGGAAACAGTGAACAGAGAATGTATGAGTTTCTCAAGATTGGTAACAGATAGAAACAAGAGAAAGTACACAGTGATTCATCTACCTAGAGAAGTTACAGAGGTTTACACTGAGAATTCCCAGTATAAGTACAAGTAAATAAGAGAGACTTAGAAAACTGGTAAAACCTACATTGTTGATAGAGTTGGGAGTACTTAGCATTGTGAAAATATCACTTTCGCACAAAGAAATCTACTTTTATAAGGCGGCGAAACAGTGAACAGAGAATGTATGAGTTTCTCATGATTGGTAACAGATAGAAACAAGAGAAAGTACACAGTGATTCATCTACGTAGAGAAGTTACAGAGGTTTACACAGAGAATTCCCAGTATAAGTACAAGAAAACAAGAGAGACTTAGAAAACTGGTAAAACCTACATTGTTGATAGAGTTGGGAGTACTTAGCACTGTGAAAACAGCACTTTCGCAGAGAGAAATCTACTTGTCTAAGACCGGAAACAGTGAACAGAGAAGGTATGATTTTCTCAAGATTGGTAACAGATAGAAACAAGAAAAAGTACACAGTGATTCAACTACCTAGAGAAGTTACAGAGGTTTACACAGAGAATTCCCAGGATAAGTACAAGAAAGTAAGACAGACTTAGAAAACTGGTAAAACCTACATTGTTGATAGAGTTGGGAGTACTTAGCACTGTGAAAACAGCACTTTCGCAGAGAGAAATCTACTTGTCTAAGACCGGGAAACAGTGAACAGAGAATGTATGAGTTTCTCAAGATTGGTAACAGATAGAAACAAGAGAAAGGACACAGTGATTCATCTACCTAGAGAAGTTACAGAGGTTTACACAGAGAATTGCCAGTATAAGTACAAGAAAGTAAGAGAGACTTAGAAAACTGGTAAAACCTACATTGAGGATAGAGTTGAGAGTATTTAGCTGTGTGAAAACAGCACTTTCACAGAAAGAAATCTACTTCTCTTATAATGGGAAACAGTGAACAGAGAATGTATGAGTTTCTCAAGATTGGTAACAGATAGAAACAAGAGAAAGTACACAGTGATTCATCTACGTAGAGAAGTTACAGAGGTTTACACAGAGAATTCGCTTAGAAGTACAAGAAAATAAGAGAGACTTAGAAAACTGGTAAAACCTACATTGTTGATAGAGTTGGGAGTACTTAGCATTGTGAAAACATCACTTTCGCACAAAGAAATCTACTTCTCTAAGACCGCGAAACACTGAACAGAGAATGTATGAGTTTCTCAAGATTGGTAACAGATAGAAACAAGAGAAAGTAAACAGTGATTCATCTACCTAGAGAAGTTACAGAGGTTTACACAGAGAAATCCCAGTATAAGTACAAGAAAATAAGAGAGACTTAGAAAACGGGTAAAACCTACATTGTTGATAGAGTTGGGAGTACTTAGCATTGTGAAAACATCACTTTCGCACAAAGAAATCTACTTCTTTAAGACCGGGAAACAGTGAACAGAGAATGTATGAGTTTCTCAAGATTGGTAACAGATAGAAACAAGAGAAAGTACACAGTGATTCATCCACCTAGAGAAGTTACAGAGGTTTACACAGAGAATTCGCTTATAAGTACAAGAAAATAAGAGAGACTTAGAAAACTGGTAAAACCTACATTGTTGATAGAGTTGGGAGTACTTAGCACTGTGAAGACAGCACTTTAGCAGAGAGAAATGTACTTCTCTAAGACCGGGAAACAGTGAACAGAGAATGTATGAGTTTCTCAAGATTGGTAAGAGATAGAAACAAGAGAAAGTACACAGTGATTCATCTACCTAGAGAAGTTACAGAGGTTTACACAGAGATTTCCAAGTATAAGTACAAGAAAATAAGAGAGACTCAGAAAACTGGTAAAACCTACATTGTTGATAGAGTTGGGAGTACTTAGCACTGTGAAAACAGCACTTTCGCAGAGTGAAATCTACTTGTCTAAGACCGGGAAACAGTGAACAGAGAATGTATGAGTTTCTCAAGATTGGTAACAGATAGAAACAAGAGAAAGTACACAGTGATTCATCTACCTAGAGAAGTTACAGAGGTTTACACTGAGAATTCCCAGTATAAGTACAAGTAAATAAGAGAGACTTAGAAAACTGGTAAAACCTACATTGTTCATAGAGTTGGGAGTACTTAGCACTGTGAAAACAGCACTTTCACAGAAAGAAATCTACTTCTCTAAGACCGGGAAACAGTGAACAGAGAATGTATGATTTTCTCAAGATTGGTAACAGATAGAAACAAGAGAAAGTACACAGTGATTCATCTATGTAGACAAGTTACAGAGGTTTACACAGAGAATTCCAAGTATAAGTACAAGAAAATAAGAGAGACTTAGAAAACTGGTAAAACCTACATTGTTGATAGAATTGGGACTACTTAGCACTGTGAAAACAGCACTTTCGCAGAGAGAAATCTACTTGTCTAAGACCGCGAAACAGTGAACAGAGAATGTATGAGTTTCTCAAGATTGGTAACAGATAGAAACAAGCGAAAGTACACAGTGATTCACCTACCTAGAGAAGTTACAGAGGTTTACACAGAGAATTCCCAGTATAAGTACAAGAAAGTAAGAGAGACTTAGAAAACTGGTAAAACCATAATTGTTGATAGAGTTGGGAGTACGTAGCACTGTGAAAACAGCCATTTCGCAGAGTGAAATCTACTTGTCTAAGACCGGGAAACAGTGAACAGAGAATGTATGAGTTTCTCAAGATTGGTAACAGATAGAAACAAGAGAAAGTACACAGTGATTCATCTACCTAGAGAAGTTACAGAGGTTTACACAGAGATTTCCAAGTATAAGTATAAGAAAATAAGAGAGACTTAGAAAACTGGTAAAACCTACATTGTTGATAGAGTTGGGAGTACTTAGCACTGTGAAAACAGCACTTTCACAGAAAGAAATCTACTTTTCTAAGACGGCGAAACAGTGAACAGAGAACGTATGAGTTTCTCAAGATTGGTAACAGATAGAAACAAGAGAAAGTATACAGTGATTCATCTACGTAGAGAAGTTACAGAGGTTTACACAGAGAATTCCCAGTATAAGTACAAGAAAACAAGAGAGACTTAGAAAACTGGTAAAACCTACATTGTTTATAGAGGTGGGAGTACTTAGCACTGTGAAAACAGGACTTTCGCAGAGAGAAATCTACTTGTCTAAGACCGGGAAACAGTGAAAAGAGAAGGTATGAGTTTCTCAAGATTGGTAACAGATAGAAACAAGAGAAAGTACACAGTGATTCATCTACCTAGAGAAGTTACAGAGGTTTACAGAGAGAATTCCCAGTATAAGTACAAGAAAGTAAGACAGACTTAGAAAACTGGTAAAACCTACATTGTTCATAGAGTTGGGAATACTTAGCACTGTGAAAAGAGCACTTTCACAGAAAGAAATCTACTTCTCTAAGACCGGGAAACAGTGAACAGAGAATGTATGAGTTTCTCAAGATTGGTAACAGATAGAAACAAGAGAAAGTACACAGTGATTCATCTATGTAGACAAGTTACAGAGGTTTACACAGAGAATTCCAAGTATAAGTACAAGAAAATAAGAGAGACTTAGAAAACTGGTAAAACCTACATTGTTGATAGAATTGGGAGTACTTAGCACTGTGAAAACAGCACTTTCGCAGAGAGAAATCTACTTGTCTAAGACCGCGAAACAGTGAACAGAGAATGTATGAGTTTCTCAAGATTGGTAACAGATAGAAACAAGAGAAAGTACACAGTGATTCATCTACCTAGAGAAGTTACAGAGGTTTACACAGAGAATTCGCAGTATAAGTACTAGTAAATAAGAGAGACTTAGAAAACTGGTAAAACCTACATTGTTTATAGAGTTGGGAGTACTTAGCATTGTGAAAACATCACTTTCGCACAAAGTAATCTACTTCTCTAAGACCGGGAAACAGTGAACAGAGAATGTATGAGTTTCTCAAGATTGGTAACAGATAGAAACAAGAGAAAGTACACAGTGATTCACCTACCTAGAGAAGTTACAGAGGTTTACACAGAGAATTCCCAGTATAAGTACAGGAAAGTAAGAGAGACTTAGAAAACTGGTAAAATCTACATTGTTGATAGAGTTGGGAGTACTTAGCACTGTGAAAACAGCCATTTCGCAGAGTGAAATCTACTTGTCTAAGAACGGGAAACAGTGAACGAGAATGTATGAGTTTCTCAAGATTAGTAACAGATAGAAACAAGAGAAAGTACACAGTGATTCATCTACCTAGAGAAGTTACAGAGGTTTACACAGAGAATTCCCAGTATAAGTACAAGAAAATAAGAGAGACTTAGAAAACTGGTAAAACCTACATTGTTGATAGAGTTGGGAGTACTTAGCATTGTGAAAACATCACTTTCGCACAAAGAAATCTACTTTTCTAAGACCGCGAAACAATGAACAGAGAATGTATGAGTTTCTCAAGATTGGTAACAGATAGAAACAAGAGAAAGTACACAGTGATTCACCTACCTAGAGAAGTTACAGAGGTTTACACAGAGAATTCCCAGTATAAGTACAAGAAAGTAAGAGAGACTTAGAAAACTGGTAAAACCTACATTGTTGATAGAGTTGGGAGTACTTAGCACTGTGAAAACAGCCATTTCGCAGAGTGAAATGTACTTGTCTAAGACCGGGAAACAGTGAACAGAGAATGTATGAGTTTCTCAAGATTGGTAACAGATAGAAACAAGAGAAAGTACACAGTGATTCATCTACCTAGAGAAGTTACAGAGGTTTACACAGAGATTTCCAAGTATAAGTATAAGAAAATAAGAGAGACTTAGAAAACTGGTAAAACCTACATTGTTGATAGAGTTGGGAGTACTTAGCACTGTGAAAACAGCACTTTCGCAGAGAGAAATCTACTTGTGTAAGACCGGGAAACAGTGAACAGAGAATGTATGAGTTTCTCAAGATTGGTAACAGATAGAAACAAGAGAAAGGACACAGTGATTCATCTACCTAGAGAAGTTACAGAGGTTTACACAGAGAATTGCCAGTATAAGTACAAGAAAGTAAGAGAGACTTAGAAAACTGGTAAAACCTACATTGATGATAGAGTTGAGAGTATTTAGCTGTGTGAAAACAGCACTTTCACAGAAAGAAATCTACTTCTCTTATAATGGGAAACAGTGAACAGAGAATGTATGAGTTTCTCAAGATTGGTAACAGATAGAAACAAGAGAAAGTACACAGTGATTCATCTACCTAGAGAAGTTACAGAGGTTTACACAGAGAATTCCAAGTATAAGTACAAGAAAATAAGAGAGACTTAGAAAACTGGTAAAACCTACATTGTTGATAGAGTTGGGAGTACTTAGCATTGTGAAAACATCACTTTCGCACAAAGAAATCTACTTCTCTAAGACCGCGAAACAGTGAACAGAGAATGTATGAGTTTCTCAAGATTGGTAACAGATAGAAACAAGAGAAAGTACACAGTGATTCATCTACGTAGAGAAGTTACAGAGGTTTACGCAGAGAATTCCCAGTATAAGTACAAGAAAATAAGAGAGACTTAGAAAACTGGTAAAACCTACATTGTTGATAGAGTTGGGAGTACTTAGCACTGTGAAAACAGCACTTTCGCAGAGAGAAATCTACTTGTGTAAGACCGGGAAACAGTGAACAGAGAATGTATGAGTTTCTCAAGATTGGTAACAGATAGAAACAAGAGAAAGTACACAGTGATTCATCTACCTAGAGAAGTTACAGAGGTTTACACAGAGAATTCCCAGTATAAGTACAAGAAAATAAGAGAGACTTAGAAAACTGGTAAAACCTACATTGTTGATAGAGTTGGGAGTACTTAGCATTGTGAAAACATCACTTTCGCACAAAGAAATCTACTTTTCTAAGACCGTGAAACAATGAACAGAGAATGTATGAGTTTCTCAAGATTGGTAACAGATAGAAACAAGAGAAAGTACACAGTGATTCATCTACCTAGAGAAGTTACAGAGGTTTACACAGAGAAATCCCAGTATAAGTACAAGAAAATAAGAGAGACTTAGAAAACGGGTAAAACCTACATTGTTGATAGAGTTGGGAGTACTTAGCACTGTGAAAACAGCACTTTAGCAGAGAGAAATCTACTTCTCTAAGACCGGGAAACAGTGAACAGAGAATGTATGAGTTTCTCAAGATTGGTAACAGATAGAAACAAGAGAAAGTACACAGTGATTCATCTACCTAGAGAAGTTACAGAGGTTTACACAGAGATTTCCAAGTATAAGTACAAGAAAATAAGAGTGTTAGAAAACTGGTAAAACCTACATTGTTGATAGAGTTGGGAGTACTTAGCACTGTGAAAACAGCACTTTCGCACAGTGAAATCTACTTGTCTAAGACCGGGAAACAGTGAACAGAGAATGTATGAGTTTCTCAAGATTGGTAACAGATAGAAACAAGAGAAAGTACACAGTGATTCATCTACCTAGAGAAGTTACAGAGGTTTACACTGAGAATTCCCAGTATAAGTACAAGTAAATAAGAGAGACTTAGAAAACTGGTAAAACCTACATTGTTGATAGAGTTGTGAGTACTTAGCATTGTGAAAATATCACTTTCGCACAAAGAAATCTACTTTTCTAAGACGGCGAAACAGTGAACAGAGAATGTATGAGTTTCTCAAGATTGGTAACAGATAGAAACAAGAGAAAGTACACAGTGATTCATCTACGTAGAGAAGTTACAGAGGTTTACACAGAGAATTCCCAGTATAAGTACAAGAAAACAAGAGAGACTTAGAAAACTGGTAAAACCTACATTGTTTATAGAGTTGGGAGTACTTAGCATTGCGAAAACAGCACTTTCGCAGAGAGAATTCTACCTGTCTAAGACCGGGAAACAGTGAAAAGAGAAGGTATGAGTTTCTCAAGATTGGTAACAGATAGAAACAAGAGAAAGTACACAGTGATTCATCTACCTAGAGAAGTTACAGAGGTTTACACAGAGAATTCCCAGTATAAGTACAAGAAAGTAAGACAGACTTAGAAAACTGGTAAAACCTACATTGTTGATAGAATTGGGAGTACTTAGCACTGTGAAAACAGCACTTTCGCAGAGAGAAATCTACTTGTCTAAGACCGCGAAACAGTGAACACAGAATGTATGAGCTTCTCAAGATTGGTAACAGATAGAAACAAGAGAAAGGACACAGTGATTCATCTACCTAGAGAAGTTACAGAGGTTTACACAGAGAATTGCCAGTATAAGTACAAGAAAGTAAGAGAGACTTAGAAAACTGGTAAAACCTACATTGATGATAGAGTTGAGAGTATTTAGCAGTGTGAAAACAGCACTTTCACAGAAAGAAATCTACTTCTCTTAGAATGGGAAACAGTGAACAGAGAATGTACGAGTTTCTCAAGATTGGTAACAGATAGAAACAAGAGAAAGTACACAGTGATTCATCTACCTAGAGAAGTTACAGAGGTTTACACAGAGAAATCCCAGTATAAGTACAAGAAAATAAGAGAGACTTAGAAAACGGGTAAAACCTACATTGTTGATAGAGTTGGGAGTACTTAGCATTGTGAAAACATCACTTTCGCACAAAGAAATCTACTTCTTTAAGACCGCGAAACAGTGAACAGAGAATGTATGAGTTTCTCAAGATTGGTAACAGATAGAAACAAGAGAAAGGACACAGTGATTCATCTACCTAGAGAAGTTACAGAGGTTTACACAGAGAATTGCCAGTATAAGTACAAGAAAGTAAGAGAGACTTAGAAAACTGGTAAAACCTACATTGATGATAGAGTTGAGAGTATTTAGCTGTGTGAAAACAGCACTTTCACAGAAAGAAATCTACTTCTCTTATAATGGGAAACAGTGAACAGAGAATGTATTTGTTTCTCAAGATTGGTAACAGATAGAAACAAGAGAAAGTACACAGTGATTCATCTACCTAGAGAAGTTACAGAGGTTTACACAGAGAATTCCAAGTATAAGTACAAGAAAATAAGAGAGACTTAGAAAACTGGTAAAACCTACATTGTTGATAGAGTTGGGAGTACTTAGCACTGTGAAAACAGCACTTTCGCAGAGAGAAATCTACTTGTGTAAGACCGGGAAACAGTGAACAGAGAATGTATGAGTTTCTCAAGATTGGTAACAGATAGAAACAAGAGAAAGTACACAGTGATTCATCTACCTAGAGAAGTTACAGAGGTTTACACAGAGAAATCCCAGTATAAGTACAAGAAAATAAGAGAGACTTAGAAAACGGGTAAAACCTAGATTGTTGATAGAGTTGGGAGTACTTAGCATTGTGAAAACATCACTTTCGCACAAAGAAATCTACTTCTTTAAGACCGCGAAACAGTGAACAGAGAATGTATGAGTTTCTCAAGATTGGTAACAGATAGAAACAAGAGAAAGTACACAGTGATTCATCTACCTAGAGAAGTTACAGAGGTTTACACAGAGAATTCGCTTATACGTACAATAAAATAAGAGAGACTTAGAAAACTGGTAAAACCTACATTGTTGATAGAGTTGGGAGTACTTAGCACTGTGAAAACAGCACTTTAGCAGAGAGAAATCTACTTCTCTAAGACCGGGAAACAGTGAACAGAGAATGTATGAGTTTCTCAAGATTGGTAACAGATAGAAACAAGAGAAAGTACACAGTGATTCATCTACCTAGAGAAGTTACAGAGGTTTACACAGAGAATTCCCAGTATAAGTACAAGAAAGTAAGACAGACTTAGAAAACTGGTAAAACCTACATTGTTCATAGAGTTGGGAGTACTTAGCACTGTGAAAACAGCACTTTCACAGAAAGAAATCTACTTCTCTAAGACCGGGAAACAGTAAACAGAGAATGTATGAGTTTCTCAAGATTGGTAACAGATAGAAACAAGAGAAAGTACACAGTGATTCATCTATGTAGACAAGTTACAGAGGTTTACACAGAGAATTCCAAGTATAAGTACAAGAAAATAAGAGAGACTTAGAAAACTGGTAAAACCTACATTGTTGATAGAATTGGGAGTACTTAGCACTGTGAAAACAGCACTTTCGCAGAGAGAAATCTACTTGTCTAAGACCGCGAAACAGTGAACACAGAATGTATGAGTTTCTCAAGATTGGTAACAGATAGAAACAAGAGAAAGTACACAGTGATTCATCTACCTAGAGAAGTTACAGAGGTTTACACAGAGAATTCCCAGTATAAGTACAAGTAAATAAGAGAGACTTAGAAAACTGGTAAAACCTACATTGTTGATAGAGTTGGGAGTACTTAGCATTGTGAAAACATCACTTTCGCACAAAGAAATCTACTTCTCTAGGACCGGGAAACAGTGAACAGAGTATGTATGAGTTTCTCAAGATTGGTAACAGATAGAAAAGAGAAAGTACACAGTGATTCATCTACCTAGAAAAGTTACAGAGGTTTACACAGAGAATTCCCAGTATAAGTACAAGTAAATAAGAGACACTTAGAAAACTGGTAAAACCTACATTGTTGATAGAGCTGGGAGTACTTAGCATTGAGAAAACATCACTTTCGCAAAAGAAATCTACTTTTCTAAGAAGGAGAAACAGTGAACAGAGAATGTATGAGTTTCTCAAGATTGGTAACAGATAGAAACAAGAGAAAGTACACAGTGATTCATCTACTTAGAGAAGTTACAGAGGTTTACACAGAGAATTCGTAATATAAGTACTAGTAAATAAGAGAGACTTAGAAAACTGGTAAAACCTACATTGTTGATAGAGTTGGGAGTACTTAGCATTGTGAAAACATCACTTTCGCACAAAGTAATCTACTTCTCTAAGACCGGGAAACAGTGAACAGAGAATGTATGAGTTTCTCAAGATTGGTAACAGATAGAAACAAGAGAAAGTACACAGTGATTCATCTACCTAGAGAAGTTACAGAGGTTTACACAGAGAATTCCCAGTATAAGTACAAGAAAGTAAGAGAGACTTAGAAAACTGGTAAAACCTACATTGTTGATAGAGTTGGGAGTACTTAGCACTGTGAAAACAGCCATTTCGCAGAGTGAAATCTACTTGTCTAAGACCGGGAAACAGTGAACGGAGAATGTATGAGTTTCTCAAGATTGGTAACAGATAGAAACAAGAGAAAGGACACAGTGATTCATCTACCTAGAGAAGTTACAGAGGTTTACACAGAGAATTGCCAGTATAAGTACAAGAAAGTAAGAGAGACTTAGAAAACTGGTAAAACCTACATTGATGATAGAGTTGAGAGTATTTAGCAGTGTGAAAACAGCACTTTCACAGAAAGAAATCTACTTCTCTTAGAATGGGAAACAGTGAACAGAGAATGTATGAGTTTCTCAAGATTGGTAACAGATAGAAACAAGAGAAAGGACACAGTGATTCATCTACCTAGAGAAGTTACAGAGGTTTACACAGAGAATTGCCAGTATAAGTACAAGAAAGTAAGAGAGACTTAGAAAACTGGTAAAACCTACATTGTTTATAGAGGTGGGAGTACTTAGCACTGTGAAAACAGCACTTTAGCAGAGAGAAATCTACTTGTCTAAGACCGGGAAACAGTGAAAAGAGAAGGTATGAGTTTCTCAAGATTGGTAACAGATAGAAACAAGAGAAAGTACACAGTGATTCATCTACCTAGAGAAGTTACAGAGGTTTACAGAGAGAATTCCCAGTATAAGTACAAGAAAGTAAGACAGACTTAGAAAACTGGTAAAACCTACATTGTTCATAGAGTTGGGAATACTTAGCACTGTGAAAAGAGCACTTTCACAGAAAGAAATCTACTTCTCTAAGACCGGGAAACAGTGAACAGAGAATGTATGAGTTTCTCAAGATTGGTAACAGATAGAAACAAGAGAAAGTACACAGTGATTCATCTATGTAGACAAGTTACAGAGGGTTACACAGAGAATTCCAAGTTTAAGTACAAGAAAATAAGAGAGACTTAGAAAACTGGTAAAACCTACATTGTTGATAGAATTGGGAGTACTTAGCACTGTGAAAACAGCACTTTCGCAGAGAGAAATCTACTTGTCTAAGACCGCGAAACAGTGAACAGAGAATGTATGAGTTTCTCAAGATTGGTAACAGATAGAAACAAGAGAAAGTACACAGTGATTCATCTACCTAGAGAAGTTACATAGGTTTACACAGAGAATTCGCAGTATAAGTACTAGTAAATAAGAGAGACTTAGAAAACTGGTAAAACCTACATTGTTTATAGAGTTGGGAGTACTTAGCATTGTGAAAACATCACTTTCGCACAAAGTAATCTACTTCTCTAAGACCGGGAAACAGTGAACAGAGAATGTATGAGTTTCTCAAGATTGGTAACAGATAGAAACAAGAGAAAGTACACAGTGATTCACCTACCTAGAGAAGTTACAGAGGTTTACACAGAGAATTCCCAGTATAAGTACACGAAAGTAAGAGAGACTTAGAAAACTGGTAAAATCTACATTGTTGATAGAGTTGGGAGTACTTAGCACTGTGAAAACAGCCATTTCGCAGAGTGAAATCTACTTGTCTAAGACCGGGAAACAGTGAACGGAGAATGTATGAGTTTCTCAAGATTGGTAACAGATAGAAACAAGAGAAAGTACACAGTGATTCATCTACCTAGAGAAGTTACAGAGGTTTACACAGAGAATTCCCAGTATAAGTACAAGAAAATAAGAGAGACTTAGAAAACTGGTAAAACCTACATTGTTGATAGAGTTGGGAGTACTTAGCATTGTGAAAACATCACTTTCGCACTAAGAAATCTACTTTTCTAAGACCGTGAAACAATGAACAGAGAATGTATGAGTTTCTCAAGATTGGTAACAGATAGAAACAAGAGAAAGTACACAGTGATTCATCTACCTAGAGAAGTTACAGAGGTTTACACAGAGAAATCCCAGTATAAGTACAAGAAAATAAGAGAGACTTAGAAAACGGGTAAAACCTACATTGTTGATAGAGTTGGGAACACTTAGCATTGTGAAAACATCACTTTCGCACAAAGAAATCTACTTTTATAATACCGCGAAACAATGAACAGAGAATGTATGAGTTTCTCAAGATTGGTAACAGATAGAAACAAGAGAAAGTACACTGTGATTCGTCTACATAGACAAGTCACAGAGGTTTACACAGAGAATTCACTTATAAGTACAAGAAAATAAGAGAGACTTAGAAAACTGGTAAAACCTACATTGTTGATAGAGTTGGGAGGACTTAGCACTGTGAAAACAGCACTTTAGCAGAGAGAAATCTACTTCTCTAAGACCGGGAAACAGTGAACAGAGAATGTATGAGTTTCTCAAGATTGGTAACAGATAGAAACAAGAGAAAGTACACAGTGATTCATCTACCTAGAGAAGTTACAGAGGTTTACACAGAGATTTCCAAGTATAAGTACAAGAAAATAAGAGTGTTAGAAAACTGGTAAAACCTACATTGTTGATAGAGTTGGGAGTACTTAGCACTGTGAAAACAGCACTTTCGCACAGTGAAATCTACTTGTCTAAGACCGGGAAACAGTGAACAGAGAATGTATGAGTTTCTCAAGATTGGTAACAGATAGAAACAAGAGAAAGTACACAGTGATTCATCTACCTAGAGAAGTTACAGAGGTTTACACTGAGAATTCCCAGTATAAGTACAAGTAAATAAGAGAGACTTAGAAAACTGGTAAAACCTACATTGTTGATAGAGTTGTGAGTACTTAGCATTGTGAAAATATCACTTTCGCACAAAGAAATCTACTTTTCTAAGACGGCGAAAAAGTGAACAGAGAATGTATGAGTTTCTCAAGATTGGTAACAGATAGAAACAAGAGAAAGTACACAGTGATTAATCTACGTAGAGAAGTTACAGAGGTTTACACAGAGAATTCCCAGTATAAGTACAAGAAAACAAGAGAGACTTAGAAAACTGGTAAAACCTACATTGTTTATAGAGTTGGGAGTACTTAGCACTGCGAAAACAGCACTTTCGCAGAGAGAATTCTACTTGTCTAAGACCGGGAAACAGTGAAAAGAGAAGGTATGAGTTTCTCAAGATTGGTAACAGATGGAAACAAGAGAAAGTACACAGTGATTCATCTACCTAGAGAAGTTACAGAGGTTTACACAGAGAATTCCCAGTATAAGTACAAGAAAGTAAGACAGACTTAGAAAACTGGTAAAACCTACATTGTTCATAGAGTTGGGAGTACATAGCACTGTGAAAACAGCACTTTCACAGAAAGAAATCTACTTCTCTAAGACCGGGAAACAGTGAACAGAGAATGTATGAGTTTCTCAAGATTGGTAACAGAT
This sequence comes from Heterohyrax brucei, assembly GCA_028571685.1. Lineage (NCBI taxonomy): Eukaryota > Metazoa > Chordata > Mammalia > Hyracoidea > Procaviidae > Heterohyrax > Heterohyrax brucei. The sequence goes on from CM053155.1 coordinate 18,951,791, forward strand.
AGAAACAAGAGAAAGTACACAGTGATTCATCTACTTAGAGAAGTTACAGAGGTTTACACAGAGAATTCGTAATATAAGTACTAGTAAATAAGAGAGACTTAGAAAACTGGTAAAACCTACATTGTTGATAGAGTTGGGAGTACTTAGCATTGTGAAAACATCACTTTCGCACAAAGTAATCTACTTCTCTAAGACCGGGAAACAGTGAACAGAGAATGTATGAGTTTCTCAAGATTGGTAACAGATAGAAACAACAGAAAGTACACAGTGATTCATCTACCTAGAGAAGTTACAGAGGTTTACACAGAGAATTCCCAGTATAAGTACAAGAAAGTAAGAGAGACTTAGAAAACTGGTAAAACCTACATTGTTGATAAAGTTGGGAGTACTTAGCACTGTGAAAACAGCCATTTCGCAGAGTGAAATCTACTTGTCTAAGACCGGGAAACAGTGAACGGAGAATGTATGAGTTTCTCAAGATTGGTAACAGATAGAAACAAGAGAAAGGACACAGTGATTCATCTACCTAGAGAAGTTACAGAGCTTTACACAGAGAATTGCCAGTATAAGTACAAGAAAGTAAGAGAGACTTAGAAAACTGGTAAAACCTACATTATTGATAGAGTTGGGAGTACTTAGCATTGTGAAAACATCACTTTCGCACAAAGAAATCTACTTTTCTAAGACCGTGAAACAATGAACAGAGAATGTATGAGTTTCTCAAGATTGGTAACAGATAGAAACAAGAGAAAGTACACAGTGATTCATCTACCTAGAGAAGTTACAGAGGTTTACACAGAGAAATCCCAGTATAAGTACAAGAAAATAAGAGAGACTTAGAAAACGGGTAAAACCTACATTGTTGATAGAGTTGGGAGTACTTAGCATTGTGAAAACATCACTTTCGCACAAAGAAATCTACTTTTATAAGACCGCGAAACAATGAACGGAGAATGTATGAGTTTCTCAAGATTGGTAACAGATAGAAACAAGAGAAAGTACACTGTGATTCGTCTACATAGACAAGTCACAGAGGTTTACACAGAGAATTCGCTTATAAGTACAAGAAAATAAGAGAGACTTAGAAAACTGGTAAAACCTACATTGTTGATAGAGTTGGGAGTACTTAGCACTGTGAAAACAGCACTTTAGCAGAGAGAAATCTACTTCTCTAAGACCGGGAAACAGTGAACAGAGAATGTATGAGTTTCTCAAGATTGGTAACAGATAGAAACAAGAGAAAGTACACAGTGATTCATCTACCTAGAGAAGTTACAGAGGTTTACACAGAGATTTCCAAGTATAAGTACAAGAAAATAAGAGTGTTAGAAAACTGGTAAAACCTACATTGTTGATAGAGTTGGGAGTACTTAGCACTGTGAAAACAGCACTTTCGCACAGTGAAATCTACTTGTCTAAGACCGGGAAACAGTGAACAGAGAATGTATGAGTTTCTCAAGATTGGTAACAGATAGAAACAAGAGAAAGTACACAGTGATTCATCTACCTAGAGAAGTTACAGAGGTTTACACTGAGAATTCCCAGTATAAGTACAAGTAAATAAGAGAGACTTAGAAAACTGGTAAAACCTACATTGTTGATAGAGTTGGGAGTACTTAGCATTGTGAAAATATCACTTTCGCACAAAGAAATCTACTTTTCTAAGACGGCGAAACAGTGAACAGAGAATGTATGAGTTTCTCAAGATTGGTAACAGATAGAAACAAGAGAAAGTACACAGTGATTCATCTACGTAGAGAAGTTACAGAGGTTTACACAGAGAATTCCCAGTATAAGTACAAGAAAACAAGAGAGACTTAGAAAACTGGTAAAACCTACATTGTTTATAGAGTTGGGAGTACTTAGCACTGCGAAAACAGCACTTTCGCAGAGAGAATTCTACTTGTCTAAGACCGGGAAACAGTGAAAAGAGAAGGTATGAGTTTCTCAAGATTGGTAACAGATAGAAACAAGAGAAAGTACACAGTGATTCATCTACCTAGAGAAGTTACAGAGGTTTACACAGAGAATTCCCAGTATAAGTACAAGAAAGTAAGACAGACTTAGAAAACTGGTAAAACCTACATTGTTCATAGAGTTGGGAGTACTTAGCACTGTGAAAACAGCACTTTCACAGAAAGAAATCTACTTCTCTAAGACCGGGAAACAGTAAACAGAGAATGTATGAGTTTCTCAAGATTGGTAACAGATAGAAACAAGAGAAAGTACACAGTGATTCATCTATGTAGACAAGTTACAGAGGTTTACACAGAGAATTCCAAGTATAAGTACAAGAAAATAAGAGAGACTTAGAAAACTGGTAAAACCTACATTGTTGATAGAATTGGGAGTACTTAGCACTGTGAAAACAGCACTTTCGCAGAGAGAAATCTACTTTTCTAAGACCGCGAAACAGTGAACACAGAATGTATGAGTTTCTCAAGATTGGTAACAGATAGAAACAAGAGAAAGTACACAGTGATTCATCTACCTAGAGAAGTTACAGAGGTTTACACAGAGAATTCCCAGTATAAGTACAAGTAAATAAGAGAGACTTAGAATACTGGTAAAACCTACATTGTTGATAGAGTTGGGAGTACTTAGCATTGTGAAAACATCAATTTCGCACAAAGAAATCTACTTCTCTAGGACCGGGAAACAGTGAACAGAGTATGTATGAGTTTCTCAAGATTGGTAACAGATAGAAAAGAGAAAGTACACAGTGATTCATCTACCTAGAAAAGTTACAGAGGTTTACACAGAGAATTCCCAGTATAAGTACAAGTAAATAAGAGACACTTAGAAAACTGGTAAAACCTACATTGTTGATAGAGTTGGGAGTACTTAGCATTGTGAAAACATCACTTTCGCACAAAGAAATCTACTTTTCTAAGAAGGAGAAACAGTGAACAGAGAATGTATGAGTTTCTCAAGATTGGTAACAGATAGAAACAAGAGAAAGTACACAGTGATTCATCTACTTAGAGAAGTTACAGAGGTTTACACAGAGAATTCGTAATATAAGTACTAGTAAATAAGAGAGACTTAGAAAACTGGTAAAACCTACATTGTTGATAGAGTTGGGAGTACTTAGCATTGTGAAAACATCACTTTCGCACAAAGTAATCTACTTCTCTAAGACCGGGAAACAGTGAACAGAGAATGTATCAGTTTCTCAAGATTGGTAACAGATAGAAACAAGAGAAAGTACACAGTGATTCATCTACCTAGAGAAGTTACAGAGGTTTACACAGAGAATTCCCAGTATAAGTACAAGAAAGTAAGAGAGACTTAGAAAACTGGTAAAACCTACATTGTTGATAGAGTTGGGAGTACTTAGCACTGTGAAAACAGCCATTTCGCAGAGTGAAATCTACTTGTCTAAGACCGGGAAACAGTGAACGGAGAATGTATGAGTTTCTCAAGATTGGTAACAGATAGAAACAAGAGAAAGGACACAGTGATTCATCTACCTAGAGAAGTTACAGAGGTTTACACAGAGAATTCCCAGTATAAGTACAAGAAAATAAGAGAGACTTAGAAAACTGGTAAAACCTACATTGTTGATAGAGTTGGGAGTACTTAGCATTGTGAAAACATCACTTTCGCACAAAGAAATCTACTTTTCTAAGACCGTGAAACAATGAACAGAGAATGTATGAGTTTCTCAAGATTGGTAACAGATAGAAACAAGAGAAAGTACACAGTGATTCATCTACCTAGAGAAGTTACAGAGGTTTACACAGAGAAATCCCAGTATAAGTACAAGAAAATAAGAGAGACTTAGAAAACGGGTAAAACCTACATTGTTGATAGAGTTGGGAGTACTTAGCATTGTGAAAACATCACTTTCGCACAAAGAAATCTACTTTTATAAGACCGCGAAACAATGAACGGAGAATGTATGAGTTTCTCAAGATTGGTAACAGATAGAAACAAGAGAAAGTACACTGTGATTCGTCTACATAGACAAGTCACAGAGGTTTACACAGAGAATTCGCTTATAAGTACAAGAAAATAAGAGAGACTTAGAAAACTGGTAAAACCTACATTGTTGATAGAGTTGGGAGTACTTAGCACTGTGAAAACAGCACTTTAGCAGAGAGAAATCTACTTCTCTAAGACCGGGAAACAGTGAACAGAGAATGTATGAGTTTCTCAAGATTGGTAACAGATAGAAACAAGAGAAAGTACACAGTGATTCATCTACCTAGAGAAGTTACAGAGGTTTACACAGAGATTTCCAAGTATAAGTACAAGAAAATAAGAGTGTTAGAAAACTGGTAAAACCTACATTGTTGATAGAGTTGGTAGTACTTAGCACTGTGAAAACAGCACTTTCGCACAGTGAAATCTACTTGTCTAAGACCGGGAAACAGTGAACAGAGAATGTATGAGTTTCTCAAGATTGGTAACAGATAGAAACAAGAGAAAGTACACAGTGATTCATCTACCTAGAGAAGTTACAGAGGTTTACACAGAGAATTCCCAGTATAAGTACAAGTAAATAAGAGAGACTTAGAAAACTGGTAAAACCTACATTGTTGATAGAGTTGGGAGTACTTAGCATTGTGAAAACATCACTTTCGCACAAAGAAATCTACTTCTCTAGGACCGGGAAACAGTGAACAGAGTATGTATGAGTTTCTCAAGATTGGTAACAGATAGAAAAGAGAAAGTACACAGTGATTCATCTACCTAGAAAAGTTACAGAGGTTTACACAGAGAATTCCCAGTATAAGTACAAGTAAATAAGAGACACTTAGAAAACTGGTAAAACCTACATTGTTGATAGAGTTGGGAGTACTTAGCATTGTGAAAACATCACTTTCGCACAAAGAAATCTACTTTTCTAAGAAGGAGAAACAGTGAACAGAGAATGTATGAGTTTCTCAAGATTGGTAACAGATAGAAACAAGAGAAAGTACACAGTGATTCATCTACTTAGAGAAGTTACAGAGGTTTACACAGAGAATTCGTAATATAAGTACTAGTAAATAAGAGAGACTTAGAAAACTGGTAAAACCTACATTGTTGATAGAGTTGGGAGTACTTAGCATTGTGAAAACATCACTTTCGCACAAAGTAATCTACTTCTCTAAGACCGGGAAACAGTGAACAGAGAATGTATGAGTTTCTCAAGATTGGTAACACATAGAAACAAGAGAAAGTACACAGTGATTCATCTACCTAGAGAAGTTACAGAGGTTTACACAGAGAATTCCCAGTATAAGTACAAGAAAGTAAGAGAGACTTAGAAAACTGGTAAAACCTACATTGTTGATAGAATTGGGAGTACTTAGCACTGTGAAAACAGCACTTTCGCAGAGAGAAATCTACTTTTCTAAGACCGCGAAACAGTGAACACAGAATGTATGAGTTTCTCAAGATTGGTAACAGATAGAAACAAGAGAAAGTACACAGTGATTCATCTACCTAGAGAAGTTACAGAGGTTTACACAGAGAATTCCCAGTATAAGTACAAGTAAATAAGAGAGACTTAGAATACTGGTAAAACCTACATTGTTGATAGAGTTGGGAGTACTTAGCATTGTGAAAACATCAATTTCGCACAAAGAAATCTACTTCTCTAGGACCGGGAAACAGTGAACAGAGTATGTATGAGTTTCTCAAGATTGGTAACAGATAGAAAAGAGAAAGTACACAGTGATTCATCTACCTAGAAAAGTTACAGAGGTTTACACAGAGAATTCCCAGTATAAGTACAAGTAAATAAGAGACACTTAGAAAACTGGTAAAACCTACATTGTTGATAGAGTTGGGAGTACTTAGCATTGTGAAAACATCACTTTCGCACAAAGAAATCTACTTTTCTAAGAAGGAGAAACAGTGAACAGAGAATGTATGAGTTTCTCAAGATTGGTAACAGATAGAAACAAGAGAAAGTACACAGTGATTCATCTACTTAGAGAAGTTACAGAGGTTTACACAGAGAATTCGTAATATAAGTACTAGTAAATAAGAGAGACTTAGAAAACTGGTAAAACCTACATTGTTGATAGAGTTGGGAGTACTTAGCATTGTGAAAACATCACTTTCGCACAAAGTAATCTACTTCTCTAAGACCGGGAAACAGTGAACAGAGAATGTATGAGTTTCTCAAGATTGGTAACAGATAGAAACAAGAGAAAGTACACAGTGATTCATCTACCTAGAGAAGTTACAGAGGTTTACACAGAGAATTCCCAGTATAAGTACAAGAAAGTAAGAGAGACTTAGAAAACTGGTAAAACCTACATTGTTGATAGAGTTGGGAGTACTTAGCACTGTGAAAACAGCCATTTCGCAGAGTGAAATCTACTTGTCTAAGACCGGGAAACAGTGAACGGAGAATGTATGAGTTTCTCAAGATTGGTAACAGATAGAAACAAGAGAAAGGACACAGTGATTCATCTACCTAGAGAAGTTACAGAGGTTTACACAGAGAATTCCCAGTATAAGTACAAGAAAATAAGAGAGACTTAGAAAACTGGTAAAACCTACATTGTTGATAGAGTTGGGAGTACTTAGCATTGTGAAAACATCACTTTCGCACAAAGAAATCTACTTTTCTAAGACCGTGAAACAATGAACAGAGAATGTATGAGTTTCTCAAGATTGGTAACAGATAGAAACAAGAGAAAGTACACAGTGATTCATCTACCTAGAGAAGTTACAGAGGTTTACACAGAGAAATCCCAGTATAAGTACAAGAAAATAAGAGAGACTTAGAAAACGGGTAAAACCTACATTGTTGATAGAGTTGGGAGTACTTAGCATTGTGAAAACATCACTTTCGCACAAAGAAATCTACTTTTATAAGACCGCGAAACAATGAACGGAGAATGTATGAGTTTCTCAAGATTGGTAACAGATAGAAACAAGAGAAAGTACACTGTGATTCGTCTACATAGACAAGTCACAGAGGTTTACACAGAGAATTCGCTTATAAGTACAAGAAAATAAGAGAGACTTAGAAAACTGGTAAAACCTACATTGTTGATAGAGTTGGGAGTACTTAGCACTGTGAAAACAGCACTTTAGCAGAGAGAAATCTACTTCTCTAAGACCGGGAAACAGTGAACAGAGAATGTATGAGTTTCTCAAGATTGGTAACAGATAGAAACAAGAGAAAGTACACAGTGATTCATCTACCTAGAGAAGTTACAGAGGTTTACACAGAGATTTCCAAGTATAAGTACAAGAAAATAAGAGTGTTAGAAAACTGGTAAAACCTACATTGTTGATAGAGTTGGGAGTACTTAGCACTGTGAAAACAGCACTTTCGCACAGTGAAATCTACTTGTCTAAGACCGGGAAACAGTGAACAGAGAATGTATGAGTTTCTCAAGATTGGTAACAGATAGAAACAAGAGAAAGTACACAGTGATTCATCTACCTAGAGAAGTTACAGAGGTTTACACAGAGAATTCCCAGTATAAGTACAAGTAAATAAGAGAGACTTAGAAAACTGGTAAAACCTACATTGTTGATAGAGTTGGGAGTACTTAGCATTGTGAAAACATCACTTTCGCACAAAGAAATCTACTTCTCTAGGACCGGGAAACAGTGAACAGAGTATGTATGAGTTTCTCAAGATTGGTAACAGATAGAAAAGAGAAAGTACACAGTGATTCATCTACCTAGAAAAGTTACAGAGGTTTACACAGAGAATTCCCAGTATAAGTACAAGTAAATAAGAGACACTTAGAAAACTGGTAAAACCTACATTGTTGATAGAGTTGGGAGTACTTAGCATTGTGAAAACATCACTTTCGCACAAAGAAATCTACTTTTCTAAGAAGGAGAAACAGTGAACAGAGAATGTATGAGTTTCTCAAGATTGGTAACAGATAGAAACAAGAGAAAGTACACAGTGATTCATCTACTTAGAGAAGTTACAGAGGTTTACACAGAGAATTCGTAATATAAGTACTAGTAAATAAGAGAGACTTAGAAAACTGGTAAAACCTACATTGTTGATAGAGTTGGGAGTACTTAGCATTGTGAAAACATCACTTTCGCACAAAGTAATCTACTTCTCTAAGACCGGGAAACAGTGAACAGAGAATGTATGAGTTTCTCAAGATTGGTAACACATAGAAACAAGAGAAAGTACACAGTGATTCATCTACCTAGAGAAGTTACAGAGGTTTACACAGAGAATTCCCAGTATAAGTACAAGAAAGTAAGAGAGACTTAGAAAACTGGTAAAACCTACATTGTTGATAGAATTGGGAGTACTTAGCACTGTGAAAACAGCACTTTCGCAGAGAGAAATCTACTTTTCTAAGACCGCGAAACAGTGAACACAGAATGTATGAGTTTCTCAAGATTGGTAACAGATAGAAACAAGAGAAAGTACACAGTGATTCATCTACCTAGAGAAGTTACAGAGGTTTACACAGAGAATTCCCAGTATAAGTACAAGTAAATAAGAGAGACTTAGAATACTGGTAAAACCTACATTGTTGATAGAGTTGGGAGTACTTAGCATTGTGAAAACATCAATTTCGCACAAAGAAATCTACTTCTCTAGGACCGGGAAACAGTGAACAGAGTATGTATGAGTTTCTCAAGATTGGTAACAGATAGAAAAGAGAAAGTACACAGTGATTCATCTACCTAGAAAAGTTACAGAGGTTTACACAGAGAATTCCCAGTATAAGTACAAGTAAATAAGAGACACTTAGAAAACTGGTAAAACCTACATTGTTGATAGAGTTGGGAGTACTTAGCATTGTGAAAACATCACTTTCGCACAAAGAAATCTACTTTTCTAAGAAGGAGAAACAGTGAACAGAGAATGTATGAGTTTCTCAAGATTGGTAACAGATAGAAACAAGAGAAAGTACACAGTGATTCATCTACTTAGAGAAGTTACAGAGGTTTACACAGAGAATTCGTAATATAAGTACTAGTAAATAAGAGAGACTTAGAAAACTGGTAAAACCTACATTGTTGATAGAGTTGGGAGTACTTAGCATTGTGAAAACATCACTTTCGCACAAAGTAATCTACTTCTCTAAGACCGGGAAACAGTGAACAGAGAATGTATGAGTTTCTCAAGATTGGTAACAGATAGAAACAAGAGAAAGTACACAGTGATTCATCTACCTAGAGAAGTTACAGAGGTTTACACAGAGAATTCCCAGTATAAGTACAAGAAAGTAAGAGAGACTTAGAAAACTGGTAAAACCTACATTGTTGATAGAGTTGGGAGTACTTAGCACTGTGAAAACAGCCATTTCGCAGAGTGAAATCTACTTGTCTAAGACCGGGAAACAGTGAACGGAGAATGTATGAGTTTCTCAAGATTGGTAACAGATAGAAACAAGAGAAAGGACACAGTGATTCATCTACCTAGAGAAGTTACAGAGGTTTACACAGAGAATTCCCAGTATAAGTACAAGAAAATAAGAGAGACTTAGAAAACTGGTAAAACCTACATTGTTGATAGAGTTGGGAGTACTTAGCATTGTGAAAACATCACTTTCGCACAAAGAAATCTACTTTTCTAAGACCGTGAAACAATGAACAGAGAATGTATGAGTTTCTCAAGATTGGTAACAGATAGAAACAAGAGAAAGTACACAGTGATTCATCTACCTAGAGAAGTTACAGAGGTTTACACAGAGAAATCCCAGTATAAGTACAAGAAAATAAGAGAGACTTAGAAAACGGGTAAAACCTACATTGTTGATAGAGTTGGGAGTACTTAGCATTGTGAAAACATCACTTTCGCACAAAGAAATCTACTTTTATAAGACCGCGAAACAATGAACGGAGAATGTATGAGTTTCTCAAGATTGGTAACAGATAGAAACAAGAGAAAGTACACTGTGATTCGTCTACATAGACAAGTCACAGAGGTTTACACAGAGAATTCGCTTATAAGTACAAGAAAATAAGAGAGACTTAGAAAACTGGTAAAACCTACATTGTTGATAGAGTTGGGAGTACTTAGCACTGTGAAAACAGCACTTTAGCAGAGAGAAATCTACTTCTCTAAGACCGGGAAACAGTGAACAGAGAATGTATGAGTTTCTCAAGATTGGTAACAGATAGAAACAAGAGAAAGTACACAGTGATTCATCTACCTAGAGAAGTTACAGAGGTTTACACAGAGATTTCCAAGTATAAGTACAAGAAAATAAGAGTGTTAGAAAACTGGTAAAACCTACATTGTTGATAGAGTTGGGAGTACTTAGCACTGTGAAAACAGCACTTTCGCACAGTGAAATCTACTTGTCTAAGACCGGGAAACAGTGAACAGAGAATGTATGAGTTTCTCAAGATTGGTAACAGATAGAAACAAGAGAAAGTACACAGTGATTCATCTACCTAGAGAAGTTACAGAGGTTTACACAGAGAATTCCCAGTATAAGTACAAGTAAATAAGAGAGACTTAGAAAACTGGTAAAACCTACATTGTTGATAGAGTTGGGAGTACTTAGCATTGTGAAAACATCACTTTCGCACAAAGAAATCTACTTCTCTAGGACCGGGAAACAGTGAACAGAGTATGTATGAGTTTCTCAAGATTGGTAACAGATAGAAAAGAGAAAGTACACAGTGATTCATCTACCTAGAAAAGTTACAGAGGTTTACACAGAGAATTCCCAGTATAAGTACAAGTAAATAAGAGACACTTAGAAAACTGGTAAAACCTACATTGTTGATAGAGTTGGGAGTACTTAGCATTGTGAAAACATCACTTTCGCACAAAGAAATCTACTTTTCTAAGAAGGAGAAACAGTGAACAGAGAATGTATGAGTTTCTCAAGATTGGTAACAGATAGAAACAAGAGAAAGTACACAGTGATTCATCTACTTAGAGAAGTTACAGAGGTTTACACAGAGAATTCGTAATATAAGTACTAGTAAATAAGAGAGACTTAGAAAACTGGTAAAACCTACATTGTTGATAGAGTTGGGAGTACTTAGCATTGTGAAAACATCACTTTCGCACAAAGTAATCTACTTCTCTAAGACCGGGAAACAGTGAACAGAGAATGTATGAGTTTCTCAAGATTGGTAACACATAGAAACAAGAGAAAGTACACAGTGATTCATCTACTTAGAGAAGTTACAGAGGTTTACACAGAGAATTCGTAATATAAGTACTAGTAAATAAGAGAGACTTAGAAAACTGGTAAAACCTACATTGTTGATAGAGTTGGGAGTACTTAGCACTGTGAAAACAGCCATTTCGCAGAGTGAAATCTACTTGTCTAAGACCGGGAAACAGTGAACGGAGAATGTATGAGTTTCTCAAGATTGGTAACAGATAGAAACAAGAGAAAGGACACAGTGATTCATCTACCTAGAGAAGTTACAGAGGTTTACACAGAGAATTGCCAGTATAAGTACAAGAAAGTAAGAGAGACTTAGAAAACTGGTAAAACCTACATTGATGATAGAGTTGAGAGTATTTAGCAGTGTGAAAACAGCACTTTCACAGAAAGAAATCTACTTCTCTTAGAATGGGAAACAGTGAACAGAGAATGTATGAGTTTCTCAAGATTGGTAACAGATAGAAACAAGAGAAAGTACACAGTGATTCATCTACCTATAGAAGTTACAGAGGTTTACACAGAGAAATCCCAGTATAAGTACAAGAAAATAAGAGAGACTTAGAAAACGGGTAAAACCTACATTGTTGATAGAGTTGGGAGTACTTAGCATTGTGAAAACATCACTTTCGCACAAAGAAATCTACTTCTTTAAGACCGCGAAACAGTGAACAGAGAATGTATGAGTTTCTCAAGATTGGTAACAGATAGAAACAAGAGAAAGTACACAGTGATTCATCTACCTAGAGAAGTTACAGAGGTTTACACACAGAATTCGCTTATAAGTACAAGAAAATAAGAGAGACTTAGAAAACTGGCAAAACCTACATTGTTGATAGAGTTGGGAGTACTTAGCAGTGTGAAAACAGCACTTTCGCAGAGAGAAATCTACTTCTCTAAGACCGGGAAACAGTGAACAGAGAATGTATGAGTTTCTCAAGATTGGTAACAGATAGAAACAAGAGAAAGTACACAGTGATTCATCTATGTAGACAAGTTACAGAGGTTTACACAGAGATTTCCAAGTATAAGTACAAGAAAATAAGAGAGACTTAGAAAACTGGTAAAACCTACATTGTTGATAGAGTTGGGAGTACTTAGCACTGTGAAAACAGCACTTTCGCAGAGTGAAATCTACTTGTCTAAGACCGGGAAACAGTGAACAGAGAATGTATGAGTTTCTCAAGTTTGGTAACAGATAGAAACAAGAGAAAGTACACAGTGATTCATCTACCTAGAGAAGTTACAGAGGTTTACACTGAGAATTCCCAGTATAAGTACAAGTAAATAAGAGAGACTTAGAAAACTGGTAAAACCTACATTGTTGATAGAGTTGTGAGTACATAGCATTGTTAAAATATCACTTTCGCACAAAGAAATCTACTTTTCTAAGACGGCGAAACAGTGAACAGAGAATGTATGAGTTTCTCAAGATTGGTAACAGATAGAAACAAGAGAAAGTACACAGTGATTCATCTACGTAGAGAAGTTACAGAGGTTTACACAGAGAATTCCCAGTATAAGTACAAGAAAACAAGAGAGACTTAGAAAACTGGTAAAACCTACATTGTTTATAGAGTTGGGAGTACTTAGCACTGTGAAAACAGCACTTTCGCAGAGAGAAATCTACTTGTCTAAGACCGGGAAACAGTGAAAAGAGAAGGTATGAGTTTCTCAAGATTGGTAACAGATAGAAACAAGAGAAAGTACACAGTGATTCATCTACCTAGAGAAGTTACAGAGGTTTACACAGAGAATTCCCAGTATAAATACAAGAAAGTAAGACAGACTTAGAAAACTGGTAAAACCTACATTGTTCATAGAGTTGGGAATACTTAGCACTGTGAAAACAGCACTTTCACAGAAAGAAATCTACTTCTCTAAGACCGGGAAACAGTGAACAGAGAATGTATGAGTTTCTCAAGATTGGTAACAGATAGAAACAAGAGAAAGTACACAGTGATTCATCTATGTAGACAAGTTACAGAGGTTTACACAGAGAATTCCAAGTATAAGTACAAGAAAATAAGAGAGACTTAGAAAACTGGTAAAACCTACATTGTTGATAGAATTGGGAGTACTTAGCACTATGAAAACAGCACTTTCGCAGAGAGAAATCTACTTGTCTAAGACCGCGAAACAGTGAACAGAGAATGTATGAGTTTCTCAAGATTGGTAACAGATAGAAACAAGAGAAAGTACACAGTGATTCATCTACCTAGAGAAGTTACAGAGGTTTACACAGAGAATTCGCAGTATAAGTACTAGTAAATAAGAGAGACTTAGAAAACTGGTAAAACCTACATTGTTTATAGAGTTGGGAGTACTTAGCATTGTGAAAACATCACTTTCGCACAAAGTAATCTACTTCTCTAAGACCGGGAAACAGTGAACAGAGAATGTATGAGTTTCTCAAGATTGGTAACAGATAGAAACAAGAGAAAGTACACAGTGATTCACCTACCTAGAGAAGTTACAGAGGTTTACACAGAGAATTCCCAGTATAAGTACAAGAAAGTAAGAGAGACTTAGAAAACTGGTAAAATCTACATTGTTGATAGAGTTGGGAGTACTTAGCACTGTGAAAACAGCCATTTCGCAGAGTGAAATCTACTTGTCTAAGACCGGGAAACAGTGAACGGAGAATGTATGAGTTTCTCAAGATTGGTAACAGATAGAAACAAGAGAAAGGACACAGTGATTCATCTACCTAGAGAAGTTACAGAGGTTTACACAGAGAATTGCCAGTATAAGTACAAGAAAGTAAGAGAGACTTAGAAAACTGGTAAAACCTACATTGATGATAGAGTTGAGAGTATTTAGCAGTGTGAAAACAGCACTTTCACAGAAAGAAATCTACTTCTCTTAGAATGGGAAACAGTGAACAGAGAATGTATGAGTTTCTCAAGATTGGTAACAGATAGAAACAAGAGAAAGTACACAGTGATTCATCTTCCTATAGAAGTTACAGAGGTTTACACAGAGAAATCCCAGTATAAGTACAAGAAAATAAGAGAGACTTAGAAAACGGGTAAAACCTACATTGTTGATAGAGTTGGGAGTACTTAGCATTGTGAAAACATCACTTTCGCACAAAGAAATCTACTTCTTTAAGACCGCGAAACAGTGAACAGAGAATGTATGAGTTTCTCAAGATTGGTAACAGATAGAAACAAGAGAAAGTACACAGTGATTCATCTACCTAGAGAAGTTACAGAGGTTTACACACAGAATTCGCTTATAAGTACAAGAAAATAAGAGAGACTTAGAAAACTGGCAAAACCTACATTGTTGATAGAGTTGGGAGTACTTAGCAGTGTGAAAACAGCACTTTCGCAGAGAGAAATCTACTTCTCTAAGACCGGGAAACAGTGAACAGAGAATGTATGAGTTTCTCAAGATTGGTAACAGATAGAAACAAGAGAAAGTACACAGTGATTCATCTATGTAGACAAGTTACAGAGGTTTACACAGAGATTTCCAAGTATAAGTACAAGAAAATAAGAGAGACTTAGAAAACTGGTAAAACCCACATTGTTGATAGAGTTGGGAGTACTTAGCACTGTGAAAACAGCACTTTCGCAGAGTGAAATCTACTTGTCTAAGACCGGGAAACAGTGAACAGAGAATGTATGAGTTTCTCAAGTTTGGTAACAGATAGAAACAAGAGAAAGTACACAGTGATTCATCTACCTAGAGAAGTTACAGAGGTTTACACTGAGAATTCCCAGTATAAGTACAAGTAAATAAGAGAGACTTAGAAAACTGGTAAAACCTACATTGTTGATAGAGTTGTGAGTACTTAGCATTGTGAAAATATCACTTTCGCACAAAGAAATCTACTTTTCTAAGACGGCGAAACAGTGAACAGAGAATGTATGAGTTTCTCAAGATTGGTAACAGATAGAAACAAGAGAAAGTACACAGTGATTCATCTACGTAGAGAAGTTACAGAGGTTTACACAGAGAATTCCCAGTATAAGTACAAGAAAACAAGAGAGACTTAGAAAACTGGTAAAACCTACATTGTTTATAGAGTTGGGAGTACTTAGCACTGCGAAAACAGCACTTTCGCAGAGAGAATTCTACTTGTCTAAGACCGGGAAACAGTGAAAAGAGAAGGTATGAGTTTCTCAAGATTGGTAACAGATAGAAACAAGAGAAAGTACACAGTGATTCATCTACCTAGAGAAGTTACAGAGGTTTACACAGAGAATTCCCAGTATAAGTACAAGAAAGTAAGACAGACTTAGAAAACTGGTAAAACCTACATTGTTCATAGAGTTGGGAGTACTTAGCACTGTGAAAACAGCACTTTCACAGAAAGAAATCTACTTCTCTAAGACCGGGAAACAGTAAACAGAGAATGTATGAGTTTCTCAAGATTGGTAACAGATAGAAACAAGAGAAAGTACACAGTGATTCATCTATGTAGACAAGTTACAGAGGTTTACACAGAGAATTCCAAGTATAAGTACAAGAAAATAAGAGAGACTTAGAAAACTGGTAAAACCTACATTGTTGATAGAATTGGGAGTACTTAGCACTGTGAAAACAGCACTTTCGCAGAGAGAAATCTACTTTTCTAAGACCGCGAAACAGTGAACACAGAATGTATGAGTTTCTCAAGATTGGTAACAGATAGAAACAAGAGAAAGTACACAGTGATTCATCTACCTAGAGAAGTTACAGAGGTTTACACAGAGAATTCCCAGTATAAGTACAAGTAAATAAGAGAGACTTAGAATACTGGTAAAACCTACATTGTTGATAGAGTTGGGAGTACTTAGCATTGTGAAAACATCAATTTCGCACAAAGAAATCTACTTCTCTAGGACCGGGAAACAGTGAACAGAGTATGTATGAGTTTCTCAAGATTGGTAACAGATAGAAAAGAGAAAGTACACAGTGATTCATCTACCTAGAAAAGTTACAGAGGTTTACACAGAGAATTCCCAGTATAAGTACAAGTAAATAAGAGACACTTAGAAAACTGGTAAAACCTACATTGTTGATAGAGTTGGGAGTACTTAGCATTGTGAAAACATCACTTTCGCACAAAGAAATCTACTTTTCTAAGAAGGAGAAACAGTGAACAGAGAATGTATGAGTTTCTCAAGATTGGTAACAGATAGAAACAAGAGAAAGTACACAGTGATTCATCTACTTAGAGAAGTTACAGAGGTTTACACAGAGAATTCGTAATATAAGTACTAGTAAATAAGAGAGACTTAGAAAACTGGTAAAACCTACATTGTTGATAGAGTTGGGAGTACTTAGCATTGTGAAAACATCACTTTCGCACAAAGTAATCTACTTCTCTAAGACCGGGAAACAGTGAACAGAGAATGTATGAGTTTCTCAAGATTGGTAACAGATAGAAACAAGAGAAAGTACACAGTGATTCATCTACCTAGAGAAGTTACAGAGGTTTACACAGAGAATTCCCAGTATAAGTACAAGAAAGTAAGAGAGACTTAGAAAACTGGTAAAACCTACATTGTTGATAGAGTTGGGAGTACTTAGCACTGTGAAAACAGCCATTTCGCAGAGTGAAATCTACTTGTCTAAGACCGGGAAACAGTGAACGGAGAATGTATGAGTTTCTCAAGATTGGTAACAGATAGAAACAAGAGAAAGGACACAGTGATTCATCTACCTAGAGAAGTTACAGAGGTTTACACAGAGAATTCCCAGTATAAGTACAAGAAAATAAGAGAGACTTAGAAAACTGGTAAAACCTACATTGTTGATAGAGTTGGGAGTACTTAGCATTGTGAAAACATCACTTTCGCACAAAGAAATCTACTTTTCTAAGACCGTGAAACAATGAACAGAGAATGTATGAGTTTCTCAAGATTGGTAACAGATAGAAACAAGAGAAAGTACACAGTGATTCATCTACCTAGAGAAGTTACAGAGGTTTACACAGAGAAATCCCAGTATAAGTACAAGAAAATAAGAGAGACTTAGAAAACGGGTAAAACCTACATTGTTGATAGAGTTGGGAGTACTTAGCATTGTGAAAACATCACTTTCGCACAAAGAAATCTACTTTTATAAGACCGCGAAACAATGAACGGAGAATGTATGAGTTTCTCAAGATTGGTAACAGATAGAAACAAGAGAAAGTACACTGTGATTCGTCTACATAGACAAGTCACAGAGGTTTACACAGAGAATTCGCTTATAAGTACAAGAAAATAAGAGAGACTTAGAAAACTGGTAAAACCTACATTGTTGATAGAGTTGGGAGTACTTAGCACTGTGAAAACAGCACTTTAGCAGAGAGAAATCTACTTCTCTAAGACCGGGAAACAGTGAACAGAGAATGTATGAGTTTCTCAAGATTGGTAACAGATAGAAACAAGAGAAAGTACACAGTGATTCATCTACCTAGAGAAGTTACAGAGGTTTACACAGAGATTTCCAAGTATAAGTACAAGAAAATAAGAGTGTTAGAAAACTGGTAAAACCTACATTGTTGATAGAGTTGGTAGTACTTAGCACTGTGAAAACAGCACTTTCGCACAGTGAAATCTACTTGTCTAAGACCGGGAAACAGTGAACAGAGAATGTATGAGTTTCTCAAGATTGGTAACAGATAGAAACAAGAGAAAGTACACAGTGATTCATCTACCTAGAGAAGTTACAGAGGTTTACACAGAGAATTCCCAGTATAAGTACAAGTAAATAAGAGAGACTTAGAAAACTGGTAAAACCTACATTGTTGATAGAGTTGGGAGTACTTAGCATTGTGAAAACATCACTTTCGCACAAAGAAATCTACTTCTCTAGGACCGGGAAACAGTGAACAGAGTATGTATGAGTTTCTCAAGATTGGTAACAGATAGAAAAGAGAAAGTACACAGTGATTCATCTACCTAGAAAAGTTACAGAGGTTTACACAGAGAATTCCCAGTATAAGTACAAGTAAATAAGAGACACTTAGAAAACTGGTAAAACCTACATTGTTGATAGAGTTGGGAGTACTTAGCATTGTGAAAACATCACTTTCGCACAAAGAAATCTACTTTTCTAAGAAGGAGAAACAGTGAACAGAGAATGTATGAGTTTCTCAAGATTGGTAACAGATAGAAACAAGAGAAAGTACACAGTGATTCATCTACTTAGAGAAGTTACAGAGGTTTACACAGAGAATTCGTAATATAAGTACTAGTAAATAAGAGAGACTTAGAAAACTGGTAAAACCTACATTGTTGATAGAGTTGGGAGTACTTAGCATTGTGAAAACATCACTTTCGCACAAAGTAATCTACTTCTCTAAGACCGGGAAACAGTGAACAGAGAATGTATGAGTTTCTCAAGATTGGTAACACATAGAAACAAGAGAAAGTACACAGTGATTCATCTACCTAGAGAAGTTACAGAGGTTTACACAGAGAATTCCCAGTATAAGTACAAGAAAGTAAGAGAGACTTAGAAAACTGGTAAAACCTACATTGTTGATAGAATTGGGAGTACTTAGCACTGTGAAAACAGCACTTTCGCAGAGAGAAATCTACTTTTCTAAGACCGCGAAACAGTGAACACAGAATGTATGAGTTTCTCAAGATTGGTAACAGATAGAAACAAGAGAAAGTACACAGTGATTCATCTACCTAGAGAAGTTACAGAGGTTTACACAGAGAATTCCCAGTATAAGTACAAGTAAATAAGAGAGACTTAGAAAACTGGTAAAACCTACATTGTTGATAGAGTTGGGAGTACTTAGCATTGTGAAAACATCACTTTCGCACAAAGAAATCTACTTCTCTAGGACCGGGAAACAGTGAACAGAGTATGTATGAGTTTCTCAAGATTGGTAACAGATAGAAAAGAGAAAGTACACAGTGATTCATCTACCTAGAAAAGTTACAGAGGTTTACACAGAGAATTCCCAGTATAAGTACAAGTAAATAAGAGACACTTAGAAAACTGGTAAAACCTACATTGTTGATAGAGTTGGGAGTACTTAGCATTGTGAAAACATCACTTTCGCACAAAGAAATCTACTTTTCTAAGAAGGAGAAACAGTGAACAGAGAATGTATGAGTTTCTCAAGATTGGTAACAGATAGAAACAAGAGAAAGTACACAGTGATTCATCTACTTAGAGAAGTTACAGAGGTTTACACAGAGAATTCGTAATATAAGTACTAGTAAATAAGAGAGACTTAGAAAACTGGTAAAACCTACATTGTTGATAGAGTTGGGAGTACTTAGCATTGTGAAAACATCACTTTCGCACAAAGTAATCTACTTCTCTAAGACCGGGAAACAGTGAACAGAGAATGTATGAGTTTCTCAAGATTGGTAACAGATAGAAACAAGAGAAAGTACACAGTGATTCATCTACCTAGAGAAGTTACAGAGGTTTACACAGAGAATTCCCAGTATAAGTACAAGAAAGTAAGAGAGACTTAGAAAACTGGTAAAACCTACATTGTTGATAGAGTTGGGAGTACTTAGCACTGTGAAAACAGCCATTTCGCAGAGTGAAATCTACTTGTCTAAGACCGGGAAACAGTGAACGGAGAATGTATGAGTTTCTCAAGATTGGTAACAGATAGAAACAAGAGAAAGGACACAGTGATTCATCTACCTAGAGAAGTTACAGAGGTTTACACAGAGAATTCCCAGTATAAGTACAAGAAAATAAGAGAGACTTAGAAAACTGGTAAAACCTACATTGTTGATAGAGTTGGGAGTACTTAGCATTGTGAAAACATCACTTTCGCACAAAGAAATCTACTTTTCTAAGACCGTGAAACAATGAACAGAGAATGTATGAGTTTCTCAAGATTGGTAACAGATAGAAACAAGAGAAAGTACACAGTGATTCATCTACCTAGAGAAGTTACAGAGGTTTACACAGAGAAATCCCAGTATAAGTACAAGAAAATAAGAGAGACTTAGAAAACGGGTAAAACCTACATTGTTGATAGAGTTGGGAGTACTTAGCATTGTGAAAACATCACTTTCGCACAAAGAAATCTACTTTTATAAGACCGCGAAACAATGAACGGAGAATGTATGAGTTTCTCAAGATTGGTAACAGATAGAAACAAGAGAAAGTACACTGTGATTCGTCTACATAGACAAGTCACAGAGGTTTACACAGAGAATTCGCTTATAAGTACAAGAAAATAAGAGAGACTTAGAAAACTGGTAAAACCTACATTGTTGATAGAGTTGGGAGTACTTAGCACTGTGAAAACATCACTTTCGCACAAAGTAATCTACTTCTCTAAGACCGGGAAACAGTGAACAGAGAATGTATGAGTTTCTCAAGATTGGTAACAGATAGAAACAAGAGAAAGTACACAGTGATTCATCTACCTAGAGAAGTTACAGAGGTTTACACAGAGATTTCCAAGTATAAGTACAAGAAAATAAGAGTGTTAGAAAACTGGTAAAACCTACATTGTTGATAGAGTTGGGAGTACTTAGCACTGTGAAAACAGCACTTTCGCACAGTGAAATCTACTTGTCTAAGACCGGGAAACAGTGAACAGAGAATGTATGAGTTTCTCAAGATTGGTAACAGATAGAAACAAGAGAAAGTACACAGTGATTCATCTACCTAGAGAAGTTACAGAGGTTTACACAGAGAATTCCCAGTATAAGTACAAGTAAATAAGAGAGACTTAGAAAACTGGTAAAACCTACATTGTTGATAGAGTTGGGAGTACTTAGCATTGTGAAAACATCACTTTCGCACAAAGAAATCTACTTCTCTAGGACCGGGAAACAGTGAACAGAGTATGTATGAGTTTCTCAAGATTGGTAACAGATAGAAAAGAGAAAGTACACAGTGATTCATCTACCTAGAAAAGTTACAGAGGTTTACACAGAGAATTCCCAGTATAAGTACAAGTAAATAAGAGACACTTAGAAAACTGGTAAAACCTACATTGTTGATAGAGTTGGGAGTACTTAGCATTGTGAAAACATCACTTTCGCACAAAGAAATCTACTTTTCTAAGAAGGAGAAACAGTGAACAGAGAATGTATGAGTTTCTCAAGATTGGTAACAGATAGAAACAAGAGAAAGTACACAGTGATTCATCTACTTAGAGAAGTTACAGAGGTTTACACAGAGAATTCGTAATATAAGTACTAGTAAATAAGAGAGACTTAGAAAACTGGTAAAACCTACATTGTTGATAGAGTTGGGAGTACTTAGCATTGTGAAAACATCACTTTCGCACAAAGTAATCTACTTCTCTAAGACCGGGAAACAGTGAACAGAGAATGTATGAGTTTCTCAAGATTGGTAACACATAGAAACAAGAGAAAGTACACAGTGATTCATCTACCTAGAGAAGTTACAGAGGTTTACACAGAGAATTCCCAGTATAAGTACAAGAAAGTAAGAGAGACTTAGAAAACTGGTAAAACCTACATTGTTGATAGAATTGGGAGTACTTAGCACTGTGAAAACAGCACTTTCGCAGAGAGAAATCTACTTTTCTAAGACCGCGAAACAGTGAACACAGAATGTATGAGTTTCTCAAGATTGGTAACAGATAGAAACAAGAGAAAGTACACAGTGATTCATCTACCTAGAGAAGTTACAGAGGTTTACACAGAGAATTCCCAGTATAAGTACAAGTAAATAAGAGAGACTTAGAATACTGGTAAAACCTACATTGTTGATAGAGTTGGGAGTACTTAGCATTGTGAAAACATCAATTTCGCA
This sequence comes from Heterohyrax brucei, assembly GCA_028571685.1. Classification (NCBI taxonomy): domain Eukaryota; kingdom Metazoa; phylum Chordata; class Mammalia; order Hyracoidea; family Procaviidae; genus Heterohyrax; species Heterohyrax brucei. The sequence goes on from CM053155.1 coordinate 18,973,570, forward strand.
CAAAGAAATCTACTTCTCTAGGACCGGGAAACAGTGAACAGAGTATGTATGAGTTTCTCAAGATTGGTAACAGATAGAAAAGAGAAAGTACACAGTGATTCATCTACCTAGAAAAGTTACAGAGGTTTACACAGAGAATTCCCAGTATAAGTACAAGTAAATAAGAGACACTTAGAAAACTGGTAAAACCTACATTGTTGATAGAGTTGGGAGTACTTAGCATTGTGAAAACATCACTTTCGCACAAAGAAATCTACTTTTCTAAGAAGGAGAAACAGTGAACAGAGAATGTATGAGTTTCTCAAGATTGGTAACAGATAGAAACAAGAGAAAGTACACAGTGATTCATCTACTTAGAGAAGTTACAGAGGTTTACACAGAGAATTCGTAATATAAGTACTAGTAAATAAGAGAGACTTAGAAAACTGGTAAAACCTACATTGTTGATAGAGTTGGGAGTACTTAGCATTGTGAAAACATCACTTTCGCACAAAGTAATCTACTTCTCTAAGACCGGGAAACAGTGAACAGAGAATGTATGAGTTTCTCAAGATTGGTAACAGATAGAAACAAGAGAAAGTACACAGTGATTCATCTACCTAGAGAAGTTACAGAGGTTTACACAGAGAATTCCCAGTATAAGTACAAGAAAGTAAGAGAGACTTAGAAAACTGGTAAAACCTACATTGTTGATAGAGTTGGGAGTACTTAGCACTGTGAAAACAGCCATTTCGCAGAGTGAAATCTACTTGTCTAAGACCGGGAAACAGTGAACGGAGAATGTATGAGTTTCTCAAGATTGGTAACAGATAGAAACAAGAGAAAGGACACAGTGATTCATCTACCTAGAGAAGTTACAGAGGTTTACACAGAGAATTCCCAGTATAAGTACAAGAAAATAAGAGAGACTTAGAAAACTGGTAAAACCTACATTGTTGATAGAGTTGGGAGTACTTAGCATTGTGAAAACATCACTTTCGCACAAAGAAATCTACTTTTCTAAGACCGTGAAACAATGAACAGAGAATGTATGAGTTTCTCAAGATTGGTAACAGATAGAAACAAGAGAAAGTACACAGTGATTCATCTACCTAGAGAAGTTACAGAGGTTTACACAGAGAAATCCCAGTATAAGTACAAGAAAATAAGAGAGACTTAGAAAACGGGTAAAACCTACATTGTTGATAGAGTTGGGAGTACTTAGCATTGTGAAAACATCACTTTCGCACAAAGAAATCTACTTTTATAAGACCGCGAAACAATGAACGGAGAATGTATGAGTTTCTCAAGATTGGTAACAGATAGAAACAAGAGAAAGTACACTGTGATTCGTCTACATAGACAAGTCACAGAGGTTTACACAGAGAATTCGCTTATAAGTACAAGAAAATAAGAGAGACTTAGAAAACTGGTAAAACCTACATTGTTGATAGAGTTGGGAGTACTTAGCACTGTGAAAACAGCACTTTAGCAGAGAGAAATCTACTTCTCTAAGACCGGGAAACAGTGAACAGAGAATGTATGAGTTTCTCAAGATTGGTAACAGATAGAAACAAGAGAAAGTACACAGTGATTCATCTACCTAGAGAAGTTACAGAGGTTTACACAGAGATTTCCAAGTATAAGTACAAGAAAATAAGAGTGTTAGAAAACTGGTAAAACCTACATTGTTGATAGAGTTGGGAGTACTTAGCACTGTGAAAACAGCACTTTCGCACAGTGAAATCTACTTGTCTAAGACCGGGAAACAGTGAACAGAGAATGTATGAGTTTCTCAAGATTGGTAACAGATAGAAACAAGAGAAAGTACACAGTGATTCATCTACCTAGAGAAGTTACAGAGGTTTACACAGAGAATTCCCAGTATAAGTACAAGTAAATAAGAGAGACTTAGAAAACTGGTAAAACCTACATTGTTGATAGAGTTGGGAGTACTTAGCATTGTGAAAACATCACTTTCGCACAAAGAAATCTACTTCTCTAGGACCGGGAAACAGTGAACAGAGTATGTATGAGTTTCTCAAGATTGGTAACAGATAGAAAAGAGAAAGTACACAGTGATTCATCTACCTAGAAAAGTTACAGAGGTTTACACAGAGAATTCCCAGTATAAGTACAAGTAAATAAGAGACACTTAGAAAACTGGTAAAACCTACATTGTTGATAGAGTTGGGAGTACTTAGCATTGTGAAAACATCACTTTCGCACAAAGAAATCTACTTTTCTAAGAAGGAGAAACAGTGAACAGAGAATGTATGAGTTTCTCAAGATTGGTAACAGATAGAAACAAGAGAAAGTACACAGTGATTCATCTACTTAGAGAAGTTACAGAGGTTTACACAGAGAATTCGTAATATAAGTACTAGTAAATAAGAGAGACTTAGAAAACTGGTAAAACCTACATTGTTGATAGAGTTGGGAGTACTTAGCATTGTGAAAACATCACTTTCGCACAAAGTAATCTACTTCTCTAAGACCGGGAAACAGTGAACAGAGAATGTATGAGTTTCTCAAGATTGGTAACACATAGAAACAAGAGAAAGTACACAGTGATTCATCTACTTAGAGAAGTTACAGAGGTTTACACAGAGAATTCGTAATATAAGTACTAGTAAATAAGAGAGACTTAGAAAACTGGTAAAACCTACATTGTTGATAGAGTTGGGAGTACTTAGCACTGTGAAAACAGCCATTTCGCAGAGTGAAATCTACTTGTCTAAGACCGGGAAACAGTGAACGGAGAATGTATGAGTTTCTCAAGATTGGTAACAGATAGAAACAAGAGAAAGGACACAGTGATTCATCTACCTAGAGAAGTTACAGAGGTTTACACAGAGAATTGCCAGTATAAGTACAAGAAAGTAAGAGAGACTTAGAAAACTGGTAAAACCTACATTGATGATAGAGTTGAGAGTATTTAGCAGTGTGAAAACAGCACTTTCACAGAAAGAAATCTACTTCTCTTAGAATGGGAAACAGTGAACAGAGAATGTATGAGTTTCTCAAGATTGGTAACAGATAGAAACAAGAGAAAGTACACAGTGATTCATCTACCTAGAGAAGTTACAGAGGTTTACACAGAGAAATCCCAGTATAAGTACAAGAAAATAAGAGAGACTTAGAAAACGGGTAAAACCTACATTGTTGATAGAGTTGGGAGTACTTAGCATTGTGAAAACATCACTTTCGCACAAAGAAATCTACTTTTATAAGACCGCGAAACAATGAACGGAGAATGTATGAGTTTCTCAAGATTGGTAACAGATAGAAACAAGAGAAAGTACACTGTGATTCGTCTACATAGACAAGTCACAGAGGTTTACACAGAGAATTCGCTTATAAGTACAAGAAAATAAGAGAGACTTAGAAAACTGGTAAAACCTACATTGTTGATAGAGTTGGGAGTACTTAGCACTGTGAAAACAGCACTTTAGCAGAGAGAAATCTACTTCTCTAAGACCGGGAAACAGTGAACAGAGAATGTATGAGTTTCTCAAGATTGGTAACAGATAGAAACAAGAGAAAGTACACAGTGATTCATCTACCTAGAGAAGTTACAGAGGTTTACACAGAGATTTCCAAGTATAAGTACAAGAAAATAAGAGTGTTAGAAAACTGGTAAAACCTACATTGTTGATAGAGTTGGGAGTACTTAGCACTGTGAAAACAGCACTTTCGCACAGTGAAATCTACTTGTCTAAGACCGGGAAACAGTGAACAGAGAATGTATGAGTTTCTCAAGATTGGTAACAGATAGAAACAAGAGAAAGTACACAGTGATTCATCTACCTAGAGAAGTTACAGAGGTTTACACAGAGAATTCCCAGTATAAGTACAAGTAAATAAGAGAGACTTAGAAAACTGGTAAAACCTACATTGTTGATAGAGTTGGGAGTACTTAGCATTGTGAAAACATCACTTTCGCACAAAGAAATCTACTTCTCTAGGACCGGGAAACAGTGAACAGAGTATGTATGAGTTTCTCAAGATTGGTAACAGATAGAAAAGAGAAAGTACACAGTGATTCATCTACCTAGAAAAGTTACAGAGGTTTACACAGAGAATTCCCAGTATAAGTACAAGTAAATAAGAGACACTTAGAAAACTGGTAAAACCTACATTGTTGATAGAGTTGGGAGTACTTAGCATTGTGAAAACATCACTTTCGCACAAAGAAATCTACTTTTCTAAGAAGGAGAAACAGTGAACAGAGAATGTATGAGTTTCTCAAGATTGGTAACAGATAGAAACAAGAGAAAGTACACAGTGATTCATCTACTTAGAGAAGTTACAGAGGTTTACACAGAGAATTCGTAATATAAGTACTAGTAAATAAGAGAGACTTAGAAAACTGGTAAAACCTACATTGTTGATAGAGTTGGGAGTACTTAGCATTGTGAAAACATCACTTTCGCACAAAGTAATCTACTTCTCTAAGACCGGGAAACAGTGAACAGAGAATGTATGAGTTTCTCAAGATTGGTAACACATAGAAACAAGAGAAAGTACACAGTGATTCATCTACTTAGAGAAGTTACAGAGGTTTACACAGAGAATTCGTAATATAAGTACTAGTAAATAAGAGAGACTTAGAAAACTGGTAAAACCTACATTGTTGATAGAGTTGGGAGTACTTAGCACTGTGAAAACAGCCATTTCGCAGAGTGAAATCTACTTGTCTAAGACCGGGAAACAGTGAACGGAGAATGTATGAGTTTCTCAAGATTGGTAACAGATAGAAACAAGAGAAAGGACACAGTGATTCATCTACCTAGAGAAGTTACAGAGGTTTACACAGAGAATTGCCAGTATAAGTACAAGAAAGTAAGAGAGACTTAGAAAACTGGTAAAACCTACATTGATGATAGAGTTGAGAGTATTTAGCAGTGTGAAAACAGCACTTTCACAGAAAGAAATCTACTTCTCTTAGAATGGGAAACAGTGAACAGAGAATGTATGAGTTTCTCAAGATTGGTAACAGATAGAAACAAGAGAAAGTACACAGTGATTCATCTACCTATAGAAGTTACAGAGGTTTACACAGAGAAATCCCAGTATAAGTACAAGAAAATAAGAGAGACTTAGAAAACGGGTAAAACCTACATTGTTGATAGAGTTGGGAGTACTTAGCATTGTGAAAACATCACTTTCGCACAAAGAAATCTACTTCTTTAAGACCGCGAAACAGTGAACAGAGAATGTATGAGTTTCTCAAGATTGGTAACAGATAGAAACAAGAGAAAGTACACAGTGATTCATCTACCTAGAGAAGTTACAGAGGTTTACACACAGAATTCGCTTATAAGTACAAGAAAATAAGAGAGACTTAGAAAACTGGCAAAACCTACATTGTTGATAGAGTTGGGAGTACTTAGCAGTGTGAAAACAGCACTTTCGCAGAGAGAAATCTACTTCTCTAAGACCGGGAAACAGTGAACAGAGAATGTATGAGTTTCTCAAGATTGGTAACAGATAGAAACAAGAGAAAGTACACAGTGATTCATCTATGTAGACAAGTTACAGAGGTTTACACAGAGATTTCCAAGTATAAGTACAAGAAAATAAGAGAGACTTAGAAAACTGGTAAAACCTACATTGTTGATAGAGTTGGGAGTACTTAGCACTGTGAAAACAGCACTTTCGCAGAGTGAAATCTACTTGTCTAAGACCGGGAAACAGTGAACAGAGAATGTATGAGTTTCTCAAGTTTGGTAACAGATAGAAACAAGAGAAAGTACACAGTGATTCATCTACCTAGAGAAGTTACAGAGGTTTACACTGAGAATTCCCAGTATAAGTACAAGTAAATAAGAGAGACTTAGAAAACTGGTAAAACCTACATTGTTGATAGAGTTGTGAGTACATAGCATTGTTAAAATATCACTTTCGCACAAAGAAATCTACTTTTCTAAGACGGCGAAACAGTGAACAGAGAATGTATGAGTTTCTCAAGATTGGTAACAGATAGAAACAAGAGAAAGTACACAGTGATTCATCTACGTAGAGAAGTTACAGAGGTTTACACAGAGAATTCCCAGTATAAGTACAAGAAAACAAGAGAGACTTAGAAAACTGGTAAAACCTACATTGTTTATAGAGTTGGGAGTACTTAGCACTGTGAAAACAGCACTTTCGCAGAGAGAAATCTACTTGTCTAAGACCGGGAAACAGTGAAAAGAGAAGGTATGAGTTTCTCAAGATTGGTAACAGATAGAAACAAGAGAAAGTACACAGTGATTCATCTACCTAGAGAAGTTACAGAGGTTTACACAGAGAATTCCCAGTATAAATACAAGAAAGTAAGACAGACTTAGAAAACTGGTAAAACCTACATTGTTCATAGAGTTGGGAATACTTAGCACTGTGAAAACAGCACTTTCACAGAAAGAAATCTACTTCTCTAAGACCGGGAAACAGTGAACAGAGAATGTATGAGTTTCTCAAGATTGGTAACAGATAGAAACAAGAGAAAGTACACAGTGATTCATCTATGTAGACAAGTTACAGAGGTTTACACAGAGAATTCCAAGTATAAGTACAAGAAAATAAGAGAGACTTAGAAAACTGGTAAAACCTACATTGTTGATAGAATTGGGAGTACTTAGCACTATGAAAACAGCACTTTCGCAGAGAGAAATCTACTTGTCTAAGACCGCGAAACAGTGAACAGAGAATGTATGAGTTTCTCAAGATTGGTAACAGATAGAAACAAGAGAAAGTACACAGTGATTCATCTACCTAGAGAAGTTACAGAGGTTTACACAGAGAATTCGCAGTATAAGTACTAGTAAATAAGAGAGACTTAGAAAACTGGTAAAACCTACATTGTTTATAGAGTTGGGAGTACTTAGCATTGTGAAAACATCACTTTCGCACAAAGTAATCTACTTCTCTAAGACCGGGAAACAGTGAACAGAGAATGTATGAGTTTCTCAAGATTGGTAACAGATAGAAACAAGAGAAAGTACACAGTGATTCACCTACCTAGAGAAGTTACAGAGGTTTACACAGAGAATTCCCAGTATAAGTACAAGAAAGTAAGAGAGACTTAGAAAACTGGTAAAATCTACATTGTTGATAGAGTTGGGAGTACTTAGCACTGTGAAAACAGCCATTTCGCAGAGTGAAATCTACTTGTCTAAGACCGGGAAACAGTGAACGGAGAATGTATGAGTTTCTCAAGATTGGTAACAGATAGAAACAAGAGAAAGGACACAGTGATTCATCTACCTAGAGAAGTTACAGAGGTTTACACAGAGAATTGCCAGTATAAGTACAAGAAAGTAAGAGAGACTTAGAAAACTGGTAAAACCTACATTGATGATAGAGTTGAGAGTATTTAGCAGTGTGAAAACAGCACTTTCACAGAAAGAAATCTACTTCTCTTAGAATGGGAAACAGTGAACAGAGAATGTATGAGTTTCTCAAGATTGGTAACAGATAGAAACAAGAGAAAGTACACAGTGATTCATCTACCTATAGAAGTTACAGAGGTTTACACAGAGAAATCCCAGTATAAGTACAAGAAAATAAGAGAGACTTAGAAAACGGGTAAAACCTACATTGTTGATAGAGTTGGGAGTACTTAGCATTGTGAAAACATCACTTTCGCACAAAGAAATCTACTTCTTTAAGACCGCGAAACAGTGAACAGAGAATGTATGAGTTTCTCAAGATTGGTAACAGATAGAAACAAGAGAAAGTACACAGTGATTCATCTACCTAGAGAAGTTACAGAGGTTTACACACAGAATTCGCTTATAAGTACAAGAAAATAAGAGAGACTTAGAAAACTGGCAAAACCTACATTGTTGATAGAGTTGGGAGTACTTAGCAGTGTGAAAACAGCACTTTCGCAGAGAGAAATCTACTTCTCTAAGACCGGGAAACAGTGAACAGAGAATGTATGAGTTTCTCAAGATTGGTAACAGATAGAAACAAGAGAAAGTACACAGTGATTCATCTATGTAGACAAGTTACAGAGGTTTACACAGAGATTTCCAAGTATAAGTACAAGAAAATAAGAGAGACTTAGAAAACTGGTAAAACCCACATTGTTGATAGAGTTGGGAGTACTTAGCACTGTGAAAACAGCACTTTCGCAGAGTGAAATCTACTTGTCTAAGACCGGGAAACAGTGAACAGAGAATGTATGAGTTTCTCAAGTTTGGTAACAGATAGAAACAAGAGAAAGTACACAGTGATTCATCTACCTAGAGAAGTTACAGAGGTTTACACTGAGAATTCCCAGTATAAGTACAAGTAAATAAGAGAGACTTAGAAAACTGGTAAAACCTACATTGTTGATAGAGTTGTGAGTACATAGCATTGTTAAAATATCACTTTCGCACAAAGAAATCTACTTTTCTAAGACGGCGAAACAGTGAACAGAGAATGTATGAGTTTCTCAAGATTGGTAACAGATAGAAACAAGAGAAAGTACACAGTGATTCATCTACGTAGAGAAGTTACAGAGGTTTACACAGAGAATTCCCAGTATAAGTACAAGAAAACAAGAGAGACTTAGAAAACTGGTAAAACCTACATTGTTTATAGAGTTGGGAGTACTTAGCACTGTGAAAACAGCACTTTCGCAGAGAGAAATCTACCTGTCTAAGACCGGGAAACAGTGAAAAGAGAAGGTATGAGTTTCTCAAGATTGGTAACAGATAGAAACAAGAGAAAGTACACAGTGATTCATCCACCTAGAGAAGTTACAGAGGTTTACACAGAGAATTCCCAGTATAAGTACAAGAAAGTAAGACAGACTTAGAAAACTGGTAAAACCTACATTGTTCATAGAGTTGGGAATACTTAGCACTGTGAAAACAGCACTTTCACAGAAAGAAATCTACTTCTCTAAGACCGGGAAACAGTGAACAGAGAATGTATGAGTTTCTCAAGATTGGTAACAGATAGAAACAAGAGAAAGTACACAGTGATTCATCTATGTAGACAAGTTACAGAGGTTTACACAGAGAATTCCAAGTATAAGTACAAGAAAATAAGAGAGACTTAGAAAACTGGTAAAACCTACATTGTTGATAGAATTGGGAGTACTTAGCACTATGAAAACAGCACTTTCGCAGAGAGAAATCTACTTGTCTAAGACCGCGAAACAGTGAACAGAGAATGTATGAGTTTCTCAAGATTGGTAACAGATAGAAACAAGAGAAAGTACACAGTGATTCATCTACCTAGAGAAGTTACAGAGGTTTACACAGAGAATTCGCAGTATAAGTACTAGTAAATAAGAGAGACTTAGAAAACTGGTAAAACCTACATTGTTTATAGAGTTGGGAGTACTTAGCATTGTGAAAACATCACTTTCGCACAAAGTAATCTACTTCTCTAAGACCGGGAAACAGTGAACAGAGAACGTATGAGTTTCTCAAGATTGGTAACAGATAGAAACAAGAGAAAGTACACAGTGATTCACCTACCTAGAGAAGTTACAGAGGTTTACACAGAGAATTCCCAGTATAAGTACAAGAAAGTAAGAGAGACTTAGAAAACTGGTAAAATCTACATTGTTGATAGAGTTGGGAGTACTTAGCACTGTGAAAACAGCCATTTCGCAGAGTGAAATCTACTTGTCTAAGACCGGGAAACAGTGAACGGAGAATGTATGAGTTTCTCAAGATTGGTAACAGATAGAAACAAGAGAAAGTACACAGTGATTCATCTACCTAGAGAAGTTACAGAGGTTTACACAGAGAATTCCCAGTATAAGTACAAGAAAATAAGAGAGACTTAGAAAACTGGTAAAACCTACATTGTTGATAGAGTTGGGAGTACTTAGCATTGTGAAAACATCACTTTCGCACAAAGAAATCTACTTTTCTAAGTCCGTGAAACAATGAACAGAGAATGTATGAGTTTCTCAAGATTGGTAACAGATAGAAACAAGAGAAAGTACACAGTGATTCATCTACCTAGAGAAGTTACAGAGGTTTACACACAGAATTCGCTTATAAGTACAAGAAAATAAGAGAGACTTAGAAAACTGGCAAAACCTACATTGTTGATAGAGTTGGGAGTACTTAGCAGTGTGAAAACAGCACTTTCGCAGAGAGAAATCTACTTCTCTAAGACCGGGAAACAGTGAACAGAGAATGTATGAGTTTCTCAAGATTGGTAACAGATAGAAACAAGAGAAAGTACACAGTGATTCATCTATGTAGACAAGTTACAGAGGTTTACACAGAGATTTCCAAGTATAAGTACAAGAAAATAAGAGAGACTTAGAAAACTGGTAAAACCTACATTGTTGATAGAGTTGGGAGTACTTAGCACTGTGAAAACAGCACTTTCGCAGAGTGAAATCTACTTGTCTAAGACCGGGAAACAGTGAACAGAGAATGTATGAGTTTCTCAAGTTTGGTAACAGATAGAAACAAGAGAAAGTACACAGTGATTCATCTACCTAGAGAAGTTACAGAGGTTTACACTGAGAATTCCCAGTATAAGTACAAGTAAATAAGAGAGACTTAGAAAACTGGTAAAACCTACATTGTTGATAGAGTTGTGAGTACATAGCATTGTTAAAATATCACTTTCGCACAAAGAAATCTACTTTTCTAAGACGGCGAAACAGTGAACAGAGAATGTATGAGTTTCTCAAGATTGGTAACAGATAGAAACAAGAGAAAGTACACAGTGATTCATCTACGTAGAGAAGTTACAGAGGTTTACACAGAGAATTCCCAGTATAAGTACAAGAAAACAAGAGAGACTTAGAAAACTGGTAAAACCTACATTGTTGATAGAGTTGGGAGTACTTAGCACTGTGAAAACAGCACTTTCGCAGAGAGAAATCTACTTGTCTAAGACCGGGAAACAGTGAAAAGAGAAGGTATGAGTTTCTCAAGATTGGTAACAGATAGAAACAAGAGAAAGTACACAGTGATTCATCTACCTAGAGAAGTTACAGAGGTTTACACAGAGAATTCCCAGTATAAGTACAAGAAAGTAAGACAGACTTAGAAAACTGGTAAAACCTACATTGTTCATAGAGTTGGGAATACTTAGCACTGTGAAAACAGCACTTTCACAGAAAGAAATCTACTTCTCTAAGACCGGGAAACAGTGAACAGAGAATGTATGAGTTTCTCAAGATTGGTAACAGATAGAAACAAGAGAAAGTACACAGTGATTCATCTATGTAGACAAGTTACAGAGGTTTACACAGAGAATTCCAAGTATAAGTACAAGAAAATAAGAGAGACTTAGAAAACTGGTAAAACCTACATTGTTGATAGAATTGGGAGTACTTAGCACTATGAAAACAGCACTTTCGCAGAGAGAAATCTACTTGTCTAAGACCGCGAAACAGTGAACAGAGAATGTATGAGTTTCTCAAGATTGGTAACAGATAGAAACAAGAGAAAGTACACAGTGATTCATCTACCTAGAGAAGTTACAGAGGTTTACACAGAGAATTCGCAGTATAAGTACTAGTAAATAAGAGAGACTTAGAAAACTGGTAAAACCTACATTGTTTATAGAGTTGGGAGTACTTAGCATTGTGAAAACATCACTTTCGCACAAAGTAATCTACTTCTCTAAGACCGGGAAACAGTGAACAGAGAATGTATGAGTTTCTCAAGATTGGTAACAGATAGAAACAAGAGAAAGTACACAGTGATTCACCTACCTAGAGAAGTTACAGAGGTTTACACAGAGAATTCCCAGTATAAGTACAAGAAAGTAAGAGAGACTTAGAAAACTGGTAAAATCTACATTGTTGATAGAGTTGGGAGTACTTAGCACTGTGAAAACAGCCATTTCGCAGAGTGAAATCTACTTGTCTAAGACCGGGAAACAGTGAACGGAGAATGTATGAGTTTCTCAAGATTGGTAACAGATAGAAACAAGAGAAAGTACACAGTGATTCATCTACCTAGAGAAGTTACAGAGGTTTACACAGAGAATTCCCAGTATAAGTACAAGAAAATAAGAGAGACTTAGAAAACTGGTAAAACCTACATTGTTGATAGAGTTGGGAGTACTTAGCATTGTGAAAACATCACTTTCGCACAAAGAAATCTACTTTTCTAAGACCGTGAAACAATGAACAGAGAATGTATGAGTTTCTCAAGATTGGTAACAGATAGAAACAAGAGAAAGTACACAGTGATTCATCTACCTAGAGAAGTTACAGAGGTTTACACAGAGAAATCCCAGTATAAGTACAAGAAAATAAGAGAGACTTAGAAAACGGGTAAAACCTACATTGTTGATAGAGTTGGGAGTACTTAGCATTGTGAAAACATCACTTTCGCACAAAGAAATCCACTTTTATAAGACCGCGAAACAATGAACAGAGAATGTATGAGTTTCTCAAGATTGGTAACAGATAGAAACAAGAGAAAGTACACTGTGATTCATCTACATAGAGAAGTCACAGAGGTTTACACAGAGAATTCGCTTATAAGTACAAGAAAATAAGAGAGACTTAGAAAACTGGTAAAACCTACATTGTTGATAGAGTTGGGAGTACTTAGCACTGTGAAAACAGCACTTTAGCAGAGAGAAATCTACTTCTCTAAGACCGGGAAACAGTGAACAGAGAATGTATGAGTTTCTCAAGACTGGTAACAGATAGAAACAAGAGAAAGTACACAGTGATTCATCTACCTAGAGAAGTTACAGAGGTTTACACAGAGATTTCCAAGTATAAGTACAAGAAAATAAGAGAGACTTAGAAAACTGGTAAAACCTACATTGTTGATAGAGTTGGGAGTACTTAGCACTGTGAAAACAGCACTTTCGCACAGTGAAATCTACTTGTCTAAGACCGGGAAACAGTGAACAGAGAATGTATGAGTTTCTCAAGATTGGTAACAGATAGAAACAAGAGAAAGTACACAGTGATTCATCTACCTAGAGAAGTTACAGAGGTTTACACTGAGAATTCCCAGTATAAGTACAAGTAAATAAGAGAGACTTAGAAAACTGGTAAAACCTACACTGTTGATAGAGTTGTGAGTACTTAGCATTGTGAAAATATCACTTTCGCACAAAGAAATCTACTTTTCTAAGACGGCGAAACAGTGAACAGAGAATGTATGAGTTTCTCAAGATTGGTAACAGATAGAAACAAGAGAAAGTACACAGTGATTCATCTACCTACAGAAGTTACAGAGGTTTACACAGAGAATTCCCAGTATAAGTACAAGAAAACAAGAGAGACTTAGAAAACTGGTAAAACCTACATTGTTTATAGAGTAGGGAGTACTTAGCACTGCGAAAACAGCACTTTCGCAGAGAGAATTCTACTTGTCTAAGACCGGGAAACAGTGAAAAGAGAAGGTATGAGTTTCTCAAGATTGGTAACAGATAGAAACAAGAGAAAGTACACAGTGATTCATCTACCTAGAGAAGTTACAGAGGTTTACACTGAGAATTCCCAGTATAAGTACAAGTAAATAAGAGAGACTTAGAAAACTGGTAAAACCTACATTGTTGATAGAGTTGGGAGTACTTAGCATTGTGAAAACATCACTTTCGGACAAAGAAATCTACTTCTCTAAGACCGGGAAACAGTGAACAGAGTATGTATGAGTTTCTCAAGATTGGTAACAGATAGAAAAGAGAAAGTACACAGTGATTCATCTACCTAGAAAAGTTACAGAGGTTTACACAGAGAATTCCCAGTATAAGTACAAGTAAATAAGAGACACTTAGAAAACTGGTAAAACCTACATTGTTGATAGAGTTGGGAGTACTTAGCATTGTGAAAACATCACTTTCGCACAAAGTAATCTACTTCTCTAAGACCGGGAAACAGTGAACAGAGAATGTATGAGTTTCTCAAGATTGGTAACAGATAGAAACAAGAGAAAGTACACAGTGATTCATCTACCTAGAGAAGTTACAGAGGTTTACACAGAGAATTCCCAGTATAAGTACAAGAAAGTAAGAGAGACTTAGAAAACTGGTAAAATCTACATTGTTGATAGAGTTGGGAGTACTTAGCACTGTGAAAACAGCCATTTCGCAGAGTGAAATCTACTTGTCTAAGACCGGGAAACAGCGAACGGAGAATGTATGAGTTTCTTAAGTTTGGTAACAGATAGAAACAAGAGAAAGTACACAGTGATTCATCTACCTAGAGAAGTTACAGAGGTTTACACAGAGAATTCCCAGTATAAGTACAAGAAAATAAGAAGGACTTAGAAAACTGGTAGAACCTACATTGTTGATAGAGTTGGGAGTACTTAGCACTGTGAAAACAGCACTTTCGCAGAGTGAAATCTACTTGTCTAAGACCGGGAAACAGTGAACAGAGAATGTATGAGTTTCTCAAGATTGGTAACAGATAGAAACAAGAGAAAGTACACAGTGATTCATCTACGTAGAGAAGTTACAGAGGTTTACACAGAGAATTCCCAGTATAAGTACAAGAAAACAAGAGAGACTTAGAAAACTGGTAAAACCTACATTGTTTATAGAGTTGGGAGTACTTAGCACTGTGAAAACAGCACTTTCGCAGAGAGAAATCTACTTGTCTAAGACCGGGAAACAGTGAAAAGAGAAGGTATGAGTTTCTCAAGATTGGTAACAGATAGAAACAAGAGAAAGTACACAGTGATTCATCTACCTAGAGAAGTTACAGAGGTTTACACAGAGAATTCCCAGTATAAGTACAAGAAAGTAAGACAGACTTAGAAAACTGGTAAAACCTACATTGTTCATAGAGTTGGGAATACTTAGCACTGTGAAAACAGCACTTTCACAGAAAGAAATCTACTTCTCTAAGACCGGGAAACAGTGAACAGAGAATGTATGAGTTTCTCAAGATTGGTAACAGATAGAAACAAGAGAAAGTACACAGTGATTCATCTATGTAGACAAGTTACAGAGGTTTACACAGAGAATTCCAAGTATAAGTACAAGAAAATAAGAGAGACTTAGAAAACTGGTAAAACCTACATTGTTGATAGAATTGGGAGTACTTAGCACTATGAAAACAGCACTTTCGCAGAGAGAAATCTACTTGTCTAAGACCGCGAAACAGTGAACAGAGAATGTATGAGTTTCTCAAGATTGGTAACAGATAGAAACAAGAGAAAGTACACAGTGATTCATCTACCTAGAGAAGTTACAGAGGTTTACACAGAGAATTCGCAGTATAAGTACTAGTAAATAAGAGAGACTTAGAAAACTGGTAAAACCTACATTGTTTATAGAGTTGGGAGTACTTAGCATTGTGAAAACATCACTTTCGCACAAAGTAATCTACTTCTCTAAGACCGGGAAACAGTGAACAGAGAATGTATGAGTTTCTCAAGATTGGTAACAGATAGAAACAAGAGAAAGTACACAGTGATTCACCTACCTAGAGAAGTTACAGAGGTTTACACAGAGAATTCCCAGTATAAGTACAAGAAAGTAAGAGAGACGTAGAAAACTGGTAAAATCTACATTGTTGATAGAGTTGGGAGTACTTAGCACTGTGAAAACAGCCATTTCGCAGAGTGAAATCTACTTGTCTAAGACCGGGAAACAGTGAACGGAGAATGTATGAGTTTCTCAAGATTGGTAACAGATAGAAACAAGAGAAAGTACACAGTGATTCATCTACCTAGAGAAGTTACAGAGGTTTACACAGAGAATTCCCAGTATAAGTACAAGAAAATAAGAGAGACTTAGAAAACTGGTAAAACCTACATTGTTGATAGAGTTGGGAGTACTTAGCATTGTGAAAACATCACTTTCGCACAAAGAAATCTACTTTTCTAAGACCGTGAAACAATGAACAGAGAATGTATGAGTTTCTCAAGATTGGTAACAGATAGAAACAAGAGAAAGTACACAGTGATTCATCTACCTAGAGAAGTTACAGAGGTTTACACAGAGAAATCCCAGTATAAGTACAAGAAAATAAGAGAGACTTAGAAAACGGGTAAAACCTACATTGTTGATAGAGTTGGGAGTACTTAGCATTGTGAAAACATCACTTTCGCACAAAGAAATCCACTTTTATAAGACCGCGAAACAATGAACAGAGAATGTATGAGTTTCTCAAGATTGGTAACAGATAGAAACAAGGGAAAGTACACTGTGATTCATCTACATAGAGAAGTCACAGAGGTTTACACAGAGAATTCGCTTATAAGTACAAGAAAATAAGAGAGACTTAGAAAACTGGTAAAACCTACATTGTTGATAGAGTTGGGAGTACTTAGCACTGTGAAAACAGCACTTTAGCAGAGAGAAATCTACTTGTCTAAGACCGGGAAACAGTGAACAGAGAATGTATGAGTTTCTCAAGACTGGTAACAGATAGAAACAAGAGAAAGTACACAGTGATTCATCTACCTAGAGAAGTTACAGAGGTTTACACAGAGATTTCCAAGTATAAGTACAAGAAAATAAGAGAGACTTAGAAAACTGGTAAAACCTACATTGTTGATAGAGTTGGGAGTACTTAGCACTGTGAAAACAGCACTTTCGCACAGTGAAATCTACTTGTCTAAGACCGGGAAACAGTGAACAGAGAATGTATGAGTTTCTCAAGATTGGTAACAGATAGAAACAAGAGAAAGTACACAGTGATTCATCTACCTAGAGAAGTTACAGAGGTTTACACTGAGAATTCCCAGTATAAGTACAAGTAAATAAGAGAGACTTAGAAAACTGGTAAAACCTACACTGTTGATAGAGTTGTGAGTACTTAGCATTGTGAAAATATCACTTTCGCACAAAGAAATCTACTTTTCTAAGACGGCGAAACAGTGAACAGAGAATGTATGAGTTTCTCAAGATTGGTAACAGATAGAAACAAGAGAAAGTACACAGTGATTCATCTACGTAGAGAAGTTACAGAGGTTTACACAGAGAATTCCCAGTATAAGTACAAGAAAACAAGAGAGACTTAGAAAACTGGTAAAACCTACATTGTTTATAGAGTAGGGAGTACTTAGCACTGCGAAAACAGCACTTTCGCAGAGAATTCTACTTGTCTAAGACCGGGAAACGGTGAAAAGAGAAGGTATGAGTTTCTCAAGATTGGTAACAGATAGAAACAAGAGAAAGTACACAGTGATTCATCTACCTAGAGAAGTTACAGAGGTTTACACTGAGAATTCCCAGTATAAGTACAAGTAAATAAGAGAGACTTAGAAAACTGGTAAAACCTACATTGTTGATAGAGTTGGGAGTACTTAGCATTGTGAAAACATCACTTTCGGACAAAGAAATCTACTTCTCTAAGACCGGGAAACAGTGAACAGAGTATGTATGAGTTTCTCAAGATTGGTAACAGATAGAAAAGAGAAAGTACACAGTGATTCATCTACCTAGAAAAGTTACAGAGGTTTACACAGAGAATTCCCAGTATAAGTACAAGTAAATAAGAGACACTTAGAAAACTGGTAAAACCTACATTGTTGATAGAGTTGGGAGTACTTAGCATTGTGAAAACATCACTTTCGCACAAAGTAATCTACTTCTCTAAGACCGGGAAACAGTGAACAGAGAATGTATGAGTTTCTCAAGATTGGTAACAGATAGAAACAAGAGAAAGTACACAGTGATTCATCCACCTAGAGAAGTTACAGAGGTTTACACAGAGAATTCCCAGTATAAGTACAAGAAAGTAAGAGAGACTTAGAAAACTGGTAAAATCTACATTGTTGATAGAGTTGGGAGTACTTAGCACTGTGAAAACAGCCATTTCGCAGAGTGAAATCTACTTGTCTAAGACCGGGAAACAGCGAACGGAGAATGTATGAGTTTCTCAAGTTTGGTAACAGATAGAAACAAGAGAAAGTACACAGTGATTCATCTACCTAGAGAAGTTACAGAGGTTTACACAGAGAATTCCCAGTATAAGTACAAGAAAATAAGAAGGACTTAGAAAACTGGTAGAACCTACATTGTTGATAGAGTTGGGAGTACTTAGCACTGTGAAAACAGCACTTTCGCAGAGTGAAATCTACTTGTCTAAGACCGGGAAACAGTGAACAGAGAATGTATGAGTTTCTCAAGATTGGTAACAGATAGAAACAAGAGAAAGTACACAGTGTTTCATCTACCTAGAGAAGTTACAGAGGTTTACACTGAGAATTCCCAGTATAAGTACAAGTAAATAAGAGAGACTTAGAAAACTGCTAAAACCTACATTGTTGATAGATTTGGGAGTACTTAGCATTTGAAAATATGACTTTCTCACAAAGAAAACTACTTTTCTAAGATGGCGAAACAGTGAACAGAGAATGTATGAGTTTCTCAAGATTGGTAACAGATAGAAACAAGAGAAAGTACACAGTGATTCATCTACGTAGAGAAGTTACAGAGGTTTACACAGAGAATTCCCAGTATAAGTACAAGAAAACAAGAGAGACTTAGAAAACTGGTAAAACCTACATTGTTGATAAAGTTGGGAGTACTTAGCACTGTGAAAACAGCACTTTCGCAGAGAGAAATCTACTTGTCTAAGACCGGGAAACAGTGAACAGAGAATGTATGAGTTTCTCAAGATTGGTAACAGATGGAAACAAGAGAAAGTACACAGTGATTCATCTACCTAGAGAAGTTACAGAGGTTTACACAGAGAATTCCCAGTATAAGTACAAGTAAATAAGAGAGACTTAGAAAACTCGTAAAACCTACATTGTTGATAAAGTTGGGAGTACTTAGCATTCTGAAAACATCACTTTCACACAAAGAAATCTACTTCTCTAAGATCGCGAAACAGTGAACAGAGAATGTATGAGTTTCTCAAGATAGGTAACAGATAGAAACAAGAGAAAGTACACAGTGATTCATCTACCTAGAGAAGTTACAGAGGTTTACACAGAGAATTCCCAGTATAAGTACAAGTAAATAAGAGAGACTTAGAAAACTGGTAAAACCTACATTGTTGATAGAGTTGGGAGTACTTAGCATTGTGAAAACATCACTTTCGCACAAAGAAATCTACTTCTCTAAGACCGTGAAACAGTGAACAGAGAATGTATGAGTTTCTCAAGATTGGTAACAGATAGAAACAAGAGAAAGTACACAGTGATTCATCTACGTAGAGAAGTTACAGAGGTTTACGCAGAGAATTCCCAGTATAAGTAGAAGAAAATAAGAGAGACTTAGAAAACTGGTAAAACCTACATTGTTGATAGAGTTGGGAGTACTTAGCACTGTGAAAACAGCACTTTAGCAGAGAGAAATCTACTTGTGTAAGACCGGGAAACAGTGAACAGAGAATGTATGAGTTTCTCAAGATTGGTAACAGATAGAAACAAGAGAAAGTACACAGTGATTCATCTATGTAGACAAGTTACAGAGGTTTACACAGAGAATTCCAAGTATAAGTACAAGAAAATAAGAGAGACTTAGAAAACTGGTAAAACCTACATTGTTGATAGAATTGGGAGTACTTAGCACTGTGAAAACAGCACTTTCGCAGAGAGAAATCTACTTGTCTAAGACTGCGAAACAGTGAACAGAGAATGTATGAGTTTCTCAAGATTGGTAACAGATAGAAACAAGAGAAAGTACACAGTGATTCATCTACCTAGAGAAGTTACAGAGGTTTACACAGAGAATTCGCAGTATAAGTACTAGTAAATAAGAGAGACTTAGAAAACTGGTAAAACCTACATTGTTTATAGAGTTGGGAGTACTTAGCATTGTGAAAACATCACTTTCGCACAAAGTAATCTACTTCTCTAAGACCGGGAAACAGTGAACAGAGAATGTATGAGTTTCTCAAGATTGGTAACAGATAGAAACAAGAGAAAGTACACAGTGATTCACCTACCTAGAGAAGTTACAGAGGTTTACACAGAGAATTCCCAGTATAAGTACAAGAAAGTAAGAGAGACTTAGAAAACTGGTAAAATCTACATTGTTGATAGAGTTGGGAGTACTTAGCACTGTGAAATCAGCCATTTCGCAGAGTGAAATCTACTTGTCTAAGACCGGGAAACAGTGAACGGAGAATGTATGAGTTTCTCAAGATTGGTAACAGATAGAAACAAGAGAAAGTACACAGTGATTCATCTACCTAGAGAAGTTACAGAGGTTTACACAGAGAATTCGCAGTATAAGTACAAGAAAATAAGAGAGACTTAGAAAACTGGTAAAACCTACATTGTTGATAGAGTTGGGAGTACTTAGCATTGTGAAAACATCACTTTCGCACAAAGAAATCTACTTTTCTAAGACCGTGAAACAATGAACAGAGAATGTATGAGTTTCTCAAGATTGGTAACAGATAGAAACAAGAGAAAGTACACAGTGATTCATCTACCTAGAGAAGTTACAGAGGTTTACACAGAGAAATCCCAGTATAAGTACAAGAAAATAAGAGAGACTTAGAAAACGGGTAAAACCTACATTGTTGATAGAGTTGGGAGTACTTAGCATTGTGAAAACATCACTTTCACACAAAGAAATCTACTTTTATAAGACCGCGAAACAATGAACAGAGAATGTATGAGTTTCTCAAGATTGGTAACAGATAGAAACAAGAGAAAGTACACTGTGATTCATCTACATAGAGAAGTCACAGAGGTTTACACAGAGAATTCGCTTATAAGTACAAGAAAATAAGAGAGACTTAGAAAACTGGTAAAACCTACATTGTTGATAGAGTTGGGAGGACTTAGCACTGTGAAAACAGCACTTTAGCAGAGAGAAATCTACTTCTCTAAGACCGGGAAACAGTGAACAGAGAATGTATGAGTTTCTCAAGATTGGTAACAGATAGAAACAAGAGAAAGTACACAGTGATTCATCTACCTAGAGAAGTTACAGAGGTTTACACAGAAAAATCCCAGTATAAGTACAAGAAAATAAGAGAGACTTAGAAAACGGGTAAAACCTACATTGTTGATAGAGTTGGGAGTACTTAGCATTGTGAAAACATCACTTTCGCACAAAGAAATCTACTTCTTTAAGACCGCGAAACAGTGAACAGAGAATGTATGAGTTTCTCAAGATTGGTAACAGATAGAAACAAGAGAAAGGACACAGTGATTCATCTACCTAGAGAAGTTACAGAGGTTTACACAGAGAATTGCCAGTATAAGTACAAGAAAGTAAGAGAGACTTAGAAAACTGGTAAAACCTACATTGATGATAGAGTTGAGAGTATTTAGCTGTGTGAAAACAGCACTTTCACAGAAAGAAATCTACTTCTCTTATAATGGGAAACAGTGAACAGAGAATGTATGAGTTTCTCAAGATTGGTAACAGATAGAAACAAGAGAAAGTACACAGTGATTCATCTACCTAGAGAAGTTACAGAGGTTTACACAGAGAATTCCAAGTATAAGTACAAGAAAATAAGAGAGACTTAGAAAACTGGTAAAACCTACATTGTTGATAGAGTTGGGAGTACTTAGCATTGTGAAAACATCACTTTCGCACAAAGAAATCTACTTCTCTAAGACCGCGAAACAGTGAACAGAGTATGTATGAGTTTCTCAAGATTGGTACCAGATAGAAACAAGAGAAAGTACACAGTGATTCATCTACGTAGAGAAGTTACAGAGGTTTACGCAGAGAATTCCCAGTATAAGTACAAGAAAATAAGAGAGACTTAGAAAACTGGTAAAACCTACATTGTTGATAGAGTTGGGAGTACTTAGCACTGTGAAAACAGCACTTTCGCAGAGAGAAATCTACTTGTGTAAGACCGGGAAACAGTGAACAGAGAATGTATGAGTTTCTCAAGATTGGTAACAGATAGAAACAAGAGAAAGTACACAGTGATTCATCTACCTAGAGAAGTTACAGAGGTTTACACAGAGAAATCCCAGTATAAGTACAAGAAAATAGGAGAGACTTAGAAAACGGGTAAAACCTACATTGTTGATAGAGTTGGGAGTACTTAGCATTGTGAAAACATCACTTTCGCACAAAGAAATCTACTTCTTTAAGACCGCGAAACAGTGAACAGAGAATGTATGAGTTTCTCAAGATTGGTAACAGATAGAAACAAGAGAAAGTACACAGTGATTCATCTACCTAGAGAAGTTACAGAGGTTTACACAGAGAATTCGCTTATACGTACAAGAAAATAAGAGAGACTTAGAAAACTGGTAAAACCTACATTGTTGATAGAGTTGGGAGTACTTAGCACTGTGAAAACAGCACTTTAGCAGAGAGAAATCTACTTCTCTAAGACCGGGAAACAGTGAACAGAGAATGTATGAGTTTCTCAAGATTGGTAACAGATAGAAACAAGAGAAAGTATACAGTGATTCATCTACCTAGAGAAGTTACAGAGGTTTACACAGAGATTTCCAAGTATAAGTACAAGAAAATAAGAGAGACTTAGAAAACTGGTAAAACCTACATTGTTGATAGAGTTGGGAGTACTTAGCACTGTGAAAAAGCACTTTCGCAGAGTGAAATCTACTTGTCTAAGACTGGGAAACAGTGAACAGAGAATGTATGAGTTTCTCAAGATTGGTAACAGATAGAAACAAGAGAAAGTACACAGTGATTCATCTACCTAGAGAAGTTACAGAGGTTTACACTGACAATTCCCAGTATAAGTACAAGTAAATAAGAGAGACTTAGAAAACTGGTAAAACCTACATTGTTGATAGAGTTGTGAGTACTTAGCATTGTGAAAATATCACTTTCGCACAAAGAAATCTACTTTTCTAAGACGGCGAAACAGTGAACAGAGAATGTATGAGTTTCTCAAGATTGGTAACAGATAGAAACAAGAGAAAGTACACAGTGATTCATCTACGTAGAGAAGTTACAGAGGTTTACACAGAGAATTCCCAGTATAAGTACAAGAAAACAAGAGAGACTTAGAAAACTGGTAAAACCTACATTGTTTATAGAGGTGGGTGTACTTAGCACTGTGAAAACAGCACTTTAGCAGAGAGAAATCTACTTGTCTAAGACCGGGAAACAGTGAAAAGAGAAGGTATGAGTTTCTCAAGATTGGTAACAGATAGAAACAAGAGAAAGTACACAGTGATTCATCTACCTCGAGAAGTTACAGAGGTTTACAGAGAGAATTCCCAGTATAAGTACAAGAAAGTAAGACAGACTTAGAAAACTGGTAAAACCTACATTGTTCATAGAGTTGGGAATACTTAGCACTGTGAAAAGAGCACTTTCACAGAAAGAAATCTACTTCTCTAAGACCGGGAAACAGTGAACAGAGAATGTATGAGTTTCTCAAGATTGGTAACAGATAGAAACAAGAGAAAGTACACAGTGATTCACCTACCTAGAGAATTTACAGAGGTTTACACAGAGAATTCCCAGTATAAGTACAAGAAAGTAAGAGAGACTTAGAAAACTGGTAAAATCTACCTTGTTGATAGAGTTGGGAGTACTTAGCACTGTGAAAACAGCCATTTCGCAGAGTGAAATCTACTTGTCTAAGACCGGGAAACAGTGAACGGAGAATGTATGAGTTTCTCAAGATTGGTAACAGATAGAAACAAGAGAAAGTACACCGTGATTCATCTACCTAGAGAAGTTACAGAGGTTTACACAGAGAATTCCCAGTATAAGTACAAGAAAATAAGAGAGACTTAGAAAACTGGTAAAACCTACATTGTTGATAGAGTTGGGAGTACTTAGCATTGTGAAAACATCACTTTCGCACAAAGAAATCTACTTTTCTAAGACCGTGAAACAATGAACAGAGAATGTATGAGTTTCTCAAGATTGGTAACAGATAGAAACAAGAGAAAGTACACAGTGATTCATCTACCTAGAGAAGTTACAGAGGTTTACACAGAGAAATCCCAGTATAAGTACAAGAAAATAAGAGAGACTTAGAAAACGGGTAAAACCTACATTGTTGATAGAGTTGGGAGTACTTAGCATTGTGAAAACATCACTTTCGCACAAAGAAATCTACTTTTATGAGACCGCGAAACAATGAACAGAGAATGTATGAGTTTCTCAAGATTGGTAACAGATAGAAACAAGAGAAAGTACACTGTGATTCGTCTACATAGACAAGTCACAGAGGTTTACACAGAGAATTCGCTTATAAGTACAAGAAAATAAGAGAGACTTAGAAAACTGGTAAAACCTACATTGTTGATAGAGTTGGGAGGACTTAGCACTGTGAAAACAGCACTTTAGCAGAGAGAAATCTACTTCTCTAAGACCGGGAAACAGTGAACAGAGAATGTATGAGTTTCTCAAGATTGGTAACAGATAGAAACAAGAGAAAGTACACAGTGATTCATCTACCTAGAGAAGTTACAGAGGTTTACACAGAGATTTCCAAGTATAAGTACAAGAAAATAAGAGTGTTAGAAAACTGGTAAAACCTACATTGTTGATAGAGTTGGGAGGACTTAGCACTGTGAAAACAGCACTTTCGCACAGTGAAATCTACTTGTCTAAGACCGGGAAACAGTGAACAGAGAATGTATGAGTTTCTCAAGATTGGTAACAGATAGAAACAAGAGAAAGTACACAGTGATTCATCTACCTAGAGAAGTTACAGAGGTTTACACTGAGAATTCCCAGTATAAGTACAAGTAAATAAGAGAGACTTAGAAAACTGGTAAAACCTACATTGTTGATAGAGTTGTGAGTACTTAGCATTGTGAAAATATCACTTTCGCACAAAGAAATCTACTTTTCTAAGACGGCGAAACAGTGAACAGAGAATGTATGAGTTTCTCAAGATTGGTAACAGATAGAAACAAGAGAAAGTACACAGTGATTCATCTACGTAGAGAAGTTACAGAGGTTTACACAGAGAATTCCCAGTATAAGTACAAGAAAACAAGAGAGACTTAGAAAACTGGTAAAACCTACATTGTTTATAGAGTTGGGAGTACTTAGCACTGCGAAAACAGCACTTTCGCAGAGAGAATTCTACTTGTCTAAGACCGGGAAACAGTGAAAAGAGAAGGTATGAGTTTCTCAAGATTGGTAACAGATAGAAACAAGAGAAAGTACACAGTGATTCATCTACCTAGAGAAGTTACAGAGGTTTACACAGAGAATTCCCAGTATAAGTACAAGAAAGTAAGACAGACTTAGAAAACTGGTAAAACCTACATTGTTCATAGAGTTGGGAGTACTTAGCACTGTGAAAACAGCACTTTCACAGAAAGAAATCTACTTCTCTAAGACCGGGAAACAGTGAACAGAGAATGTATGAGTTTCTCAAGATTGGTAACAGATAGAAACAAGAGAAAGTACACAGTGATTCATCTATGTAGACAAGTTACAGAGGTTTACACAGAGAATTCCAAGTATAAGTACAAGAAAATAAGAGAGACTTAGAAAACTGGTAAAACCTACATTGTTGATAGAATTGGGAGAACTTAGCACTGTGAAAACAGCACTTTCGCAGAGAGAAATCTACTTTTCTAAGACCGCGAAACAGTGAACACAGAATGTATGAGTTTCTCAAGATTGGTAACAGATGGAAACAAGAGAAAGTACACAGTGATTCATCTACCTAGAGAAGTTACAGAGGTTTACACAGAGAATTCCCAGTATAAGTACAAGTAAATAAGAGAGACTTAGAAAACTGGTAAAACCTACATTGTTGATAGAGTTGGGAGTACTTAGCATTGTGAAAACATCACTTTCGCACAAAGAAATCTACTTTTCTAAGACCGTGAAACAATGAACAGAGAATGTATGAGTTTCTCAAGATTGGTAACAGATAGAAACAAGAGAAAGTACACAGTGATTCATCTACCTAGAGAAGTTACAGAGGTTTACACAGAGAAATCCCAGTATAAGTACAAGAAAATAAGAGAGACTTAGAAAACGGGTAAAACCTACATTGTTGATAGAGTTGGGAGTACTTAGCATTGTGAAAACATCACTTTCGCACAAAGAAATCTACTTTTATAAGACCGCGAAACAATGAACAGAGAATGTATGAGTTTCTCAAGATTGGTAACAGATAGAAACAAGAGAAAGTACACTGTGATTCGTCTACATAGACAAGTCACAGAGGTTTACACAGAGAATTCGCTTATAAGTACAAGAAAATAAGAGAGACTTAGAAAACTGGTAAAACCTACATTGTTGATAGAGTTGGGAGTACTTAGCACTGTGAAAACAGCACTTTAGCAGAGAGAAATCTACTTCTCTAAGACCGGGAAACAGTGAACAGAGAATGTATGAGTTTCTCAAGATTGGTAACAGATAGAAACAAGAGAAAGTACACAGTGATTCATCTACCTAGAGAAGTTACAGGGGTTTACACAGAGATTTCCAAGTATAAGTACAAGAAAATAAGAGTGTTAGAAAACTGGTAAAACCTACATTGTTGATAGAGTTGGGAGTACTTAGCACTGTGAAAACAGCACTTTCGCACAGTGAAATCTACTTGTCTAAGACCGGGAAACAGTGAACAGAGAATGTATGAGTTTCTCAAGATTGGTAACAGATAGAAACAAGAGAAAGTACACAGTGATTCATCTACCTAGAGAAGTTACAGAGGTTTACACTGAGAATTCCCAGTATAAGTACAAGTAAATAAGAGAGACTTAGAAAACTGGTAAAACCTACATTGTTGATAGAGTTGTGAGTACTTAGCATTGTGAAAATATCACTTTCGCACAAAGAAATCTACTTTTCTAAGACGGCGAAACAGTGAACAGAGAATGTATGAGTTTCTCAAGATTGGTAACATATAGAAACAAGAGAAAGTACACAGTGATTCATCTACGTAGAGAAGTTACAGAGGTTTACACAGAGAATTCCCAGTATAAGTACAAGAAAACAAGAGAGACTTAGAAAACTGGTAAAACCTACATTGTTTATAGAGTTGGGAGTACTTAGCACTGCGAAAACAGCACTTTCGCAGAGAGAATTCTACTTGTCTAAGACCGGGAAACAGTGAAAAGAGAAGGTATGAGTTTCCCAAGATTGGTAACAGATAGAAACAAGAGAAAGTACACAGTGATTCATCTACCTAGAGAAGTTACCGAGGTTTACACAGAGAATTCCCAGTATAAGTACAAGAAAGTAAGACAGACTTAGAAAACTGGTAAAACCTACATTGTTCATAGAGTTGGGAGTACTTAGCACTGTGAAAACAGCACTTTCACAGAAAGAAATCTACTTCTCTAAGACCGGGAAACAGTGAACAGAGAATGTATGAGTTTCTCAAGATTGGTAACAGATAGAAACAAGAGAAAGTACACAGTGATTCATCTATGTAGACAAGTTACAGAGGTTTACACAGAGAATTCCAAGTGTAAGTACAAGAAAATAAGAGAGACTTAGAAAACTGGTAAAACCTACATTGTTGATAGAATTGGGAGAACTTAGCACTGTGAAAACAGCACTTTCGCAGAGAGAAATCTACTTTTCTAAGACCGCGAAACAGTGAACACAGAATGTATGAGTTTCTCAAGATTGGTAACAGATAGAAACAAGAGAAAGTACACAGTGATTCATCTACCTAGAGAAGTTACAGAGGTTTACACAGAGAATTCCCAGTATAAGTACAAGTAAATAAGAGAGACTTAGAAAACTGGTAAAACCTACATTGTTGATAGAGTTGGGAGTACTTAGCATTGTGAAAACATCACTTTCGCACAAAGAAATCTACTTCTCTAGGACCGGGAAACAGTGAACAGAGTATGTATGAGTTTCTCAAGATTGGTAACAGATAGAAAAGAGAAAGTACACAGTGATTCATCTACCTAGAAAAGTTACAGAGGTTTACACAGAGAATTCCCAGTATAAGTACAAGTAAATAAGAGACACTTAGAAAACTGGTAAAACCTACATTGTTGATAGAGTTGGGAGTACTTAGCATTGTGAAAACATCACTTTCGCACAAAGAAATCTACTTTTCTAAGAAGGAGAAACAGTGAACAGAGAATGTATGAGTTTCTCAAGATTGGTAACAGATAGAAACAAGAGAAAGTACACAGTGATTCATCTACTTAGAGAAGTTACAGAGGTTTACACAGAGAATTCGTAATATAAGTACTAGTAAATAAGAGAGACTTAGAAAACTGGTAAAACCTACATTGTTGATAGAGTTGGGAGTACTTAGCATTGTGAAAACATCACTTTCGCACAAAGTAATCTACTTCTCTAAGACCGGGAAACAGTGAACAGAGAATGTATGAGTTTCTCAAGATTGGTAACAGATAGAAACAAGAGAAAGTACACAGTGATTCATCTACCTAGAGAAGTTACAGAGGTTTACACAGAGAATTCCCAGTATAAGTACAAGAAAGTAAGAGAGACTTAGAAAACTGGTAAAACCTACATTGTTGATAGAGTTGGGAGTACTTAGCACTGTGAAAACAGCCATTTCGCAGAGTGAAATCTACTTGTCTAAGACCGGGAAACAGTGAACGGAGAATGTATGAGTTTCTCAAGATTGGTAACAGATAGAAACAAGAGAAAGGACACAGTGATTCATCTACCTAGAGAAGTTACAGAGGTTTACACAGAGAATTGCCAGTATAAGTACAAGAAAGTAAGAGAGACTTAGAAAACTGGTAAAACCTACATTGTTGATAGAGTTGGGAGTACTTAGCATTGTGAAAACATCACTTTCGCACAAAGAAATCTACTTTTCTAAGACCGTGAAACAATGAACAGAGAATGTATGAGTTTCTCAAGATTGGTAACAGATAGAAACAAGAGAAAGTACACAGTGATTCATCTACCTAGAGAAGTTACAGAGGTTTACACAGAGAAATCCCAGTATAAGTACAAGAAAATAAGAGAGACTTAGAAAACGGGTAAAACCTACATTGTTGATAGAGTTGGGAGTACTTAGCATTGTGAAAACATCACTTTCGCACAAAGAAATCTACTTTTATAAGACCGCGAAACAATGAACAGAGAATGTATGAGTTTCTCAAGATTGGTAACAGATAGAAACAAGAGAAAGTACACTGTGATTCGTCTACATAGACAAGTCACAGAGGTTTACACAGAGAATTCGCTTATAAGTACAAGAAAATAAGAGAGACTTAGAAAACTGGTAAAACCTACATTGTTGATAGAGTTGGGAGTACTTAGCACTGTGAAAACAGCACTTTAGCAGAGAGAAATCTACTTCTCTAAGACCGGGAAACAGTGAACAGAGAATGTATGAGTTTCTCAAGATTGGTAACAGATAGAAACAAGAGAAAGTACACAGTGATTCATCTACCTAGAGAAGTTACAGAGGTTTACACAGAGATTTCCAAGTATAAGTACAAGAAAATAAGAGTGTTAGAAAACTGGTAAAACCTACATTGTTGATAGAGTTGGGAGTACTTAGCACTGTGAAAACAGCACTTTCGCACAGTGAAATCTACTTGTCTAAGACCGGGAAACAGTGAACAGAGAATGTATGAGTTTCTCAAGATTGGTAACAGATAGAAACAAGAGAAAGTACACAGTGATTCATCTACCTAGAGAAGTTACAGAGGTTTACACTGAGAATTCCCAGTATAAGTACAAGAAAATAAGAGAGACTTAGAAAACTGGTAAAACCTACATTGTTGATAGAGTTGTGAGTACTTAGCATTGTGAAAATATCACTTTCGCACAAAGAAATCTACTTTTCTAAGACGGCGAAACAGTGAACAGAGAATGTATGAGTTTCTCAAGATTGGTAACAGATAGAAACAAGACAAAGTACACAGTGATTCATCTACGTAGAGAAGTTACAGAGGTTTACACAGAGAATTCCCAGTATAAGTACAAGAAAACAAGAGAGACTTAGAAAACTGGTAAAACCTACATTGTTTATAGAGTTGGGAGTACTTAGCACTGCGAAAACAGCACTTTCGCAGAGAGAATTCTACTTGTCTAAGACCGGGAAACAGTGAAAAGAGAAGGTATGAGTTTCTCAAGATTGGTAACAGATAGAAACAAGAGAAAGTACACAGTGATTCATCTACCTAGAGAAGTTACAGAGGTTTACACAGAGAATTCCCAGTATAAGTACAAGAAAGTAAGACAGACTTAGAAAACTGGTAAAACCTACATTGTTCATAGAGTTGGGAGTACTTAGCACTGTGAAAATAGCACTTTCACAGAAAGAAATCTACTTCTCTAAGACCGGGAAACAGTGAACAGAGAATGTATGAGTTTCTCAAGATTGGTAACAGATAGAAACAAGAGAAAGTACACAGTGATTCATCTATGTAGACAAGTTACAGAGGTTTACACAGAGAATTCCAAGTATAAGTACAAGAAAATAAGAGAGACTTAGAAAACTGGTAAAACCTACATTGTTGATAGAATTGGGAGTACTTAGCACTGTGAAAACAGCACTTTCGCAGAGAGAAATCTACTTGTCTAAGACCGCGAAACAGTGAACACAGAATGTATGAGTTTCTCAAGATTGGTAACAGATAGAAACAAGAGAAAGTACACAGTGATTCATCTACCTAGAGAAGTTACAGAGGTTTACACAGAGAATTCCCAGTATAAGTACAAGTAAATAAGAGAGACTTAGAAAACTGGTAAAACCTACATTGTTGATAGAGTTGGGAGTACTTAGCATTGTGAAAACATCACTTTCGCACAAAGAAATCTACTTCTCTAGGACCGGGAAACAGTGAACAGAGTATGTATGAGTTTCTCAAGATTGGTAACAGATAGAAAAGAGAAAGTACACAGTGATTCATCTACCTAGAAAAGTTACAGAGGTTTACACAGAGAATTCCCAGTATAAGTACAAGTAAATAAGAGACACTTAGAAAACTGGTAAAACCTACATTGTTGATAGAGTTGGGAGTACTTAGCATTGTGAAAACATCACTTTCGCACAAAGAAATCTACTTTTCTAAGAAGGAGAAACAGTGAACAGAGAATGTATGAGTTTCTCAAGATTGGTAACAGATAGAAACAAGAGAAAGTACACAGTGATTCATCTACTTAGAGAAGTTACAGAGGTTTACACAGAGAATTCGTAATATAAGTACTAGTAAATAAGAGAGACTTAGAAAACTGGTAAA
This sequence comes from Heterohyrax brucei, assembly GCA_028571685.1. Taxonomy (NCBI): domain Eukaryota; kingdom Metazoa; phylum Chordata; class Mammalia; order Hyracoidea; family Procaviidae; genus Heterohyrax; species Heterohyrax brucei. Next base: position 19,004,469 of record CM053155.1, read on the forward strand.
ACCTACATTGTTGATAGAGTTGGGAGTACTTAGCATTGTGAAAACATCACTTTCGCACAAAGTAATCTACTTCTCTAAGACCGGGAAACAGTGAACAGAGAATGTATGAGTTTCTCAAGATTGGTAACAGATAGAAACAAGAGAAAGTACACAGTGATTCATCTACCTAGAGAAGTTACAGAGGTTTACACAGAGAATTCCCAGTATAAGTACAAGAAAGTAAGACAGACTTAGAAAACTGGTAAAACCTACATTGTTGATAGAGTTGGGAGTACTTAGCACTGTGAAAACAGCCATTTCGCAGAGTGAAATCTACTTGTCTAAGACCGGGAAACAGTGAACGGAGAATGTATGAGTTTCTCAAGATTGGTAACACATAGAAACAAGAGAAAGGACACAGTGATTCATCTACCTAGAGAAGTTACAGAGGTTTACACAGAGAATTGCCATTATAAGTACAAGAAAGTAAGAGAGACTTAGAAAACTGGTAAAACCTACATTGTTGATAGAGTTGGGAGTACTTAGCATTGTGAAAACATCACTTTCGCACAAAGAAATCTACTTTTCTAAGACCGTGAAACAATGAACAGAGAATGTATGAGTTTCTCAAGATTGGTAACAGATAGAAACAAGAGAAAGTACACAGTGATTCATCTACCTAGAGAAGTTACAGAGGTTTACACAGAGAAATCCCAGTATAAGTACAAGAAAATAAGAGAGACTTAGAAAACGGGTAAAACCTACATTGTTGATAGAGTTGGGAGTACTTAGCATTGTGAAAACATCACTTTCGCACAAAGAAATCTACTTTTATAAGACCGCGAAACAATGAACAGAGAATGTATGAGTTTCTCAAGATTGGTAACAGATAGAAACAAGAGAAAGTACACTGTGATTCGTCTACATAGACAAGTCACAGAGGTTTACACAGAGAATTCGCTTATAAGTACAAGAAAATAAGAGAGACTTAGAAAACTGGTAAAACCTACATTGTTGATAGAGTTGGGAGTACTTAGCACTGTGAAAACAGCACCTTAGCAGAGAGAAATCTACTTCTCTAAGACCGGGAAACAGTGAACAGAGAATGTATGAGTTTCTCAAGATTGGTAACAGATAGAAACAAGAGAAAGTACACAGTGATTCATCTACCTAGAGAAGTTACAGAGGTTTACACAGAGATTTCCAAGTATAAGTACAAGAAAATAAGAGTGTTAGAAAACTGGTAAAACCTACATTGTTGATAGAGTTGGGAGTACTTAGCACTGTGAAAACAGCACTTTCGCACAGTGAAATCTACTTGTGTAAGACCGGGAAACAGTGAACAGAGAATGTATGAGTTTCTCAAGATTGGTAACAGATAGAAACAAGAGAAAGTACACAGTGATTCATCTACCTAGAGAAGTTACAGAGGTTTACACTGAGAATTCCCAGTATAAGTACAAGAAAATAAGAGAGACTTAGAAAACTGGTAAAACCTACATTGTTGATAGAGTTGTGAGTACTTAGCATTGTGAAAATATCACTTTCGCACAAAGAAATCTACTTTTCTAAGACGGCGAAACAGTGAACAGAGAATGTATGAGTTTCTCAAGATTGGTAACAGATAGAAAGAAGACAAAGTACACAGTGATTCATCTACGTAGAGAAGTTACAGAGGTTTACACAGAGAATTCCCAGTATAAGTACAAGAAAACAAGAGAGACTTAGAAAACTGGTAAAACCTACATTGTTTATAGAGTTGGGAGTACTTAGCACTGCGAAAACAGCACTTTCGCAGAGAGAATTCTACTTGTCTAAGACCGGGAAACAGTGAAAAGAGAAGGTATGAGTTTCTCAAGATTGGTAACAGATAGAAACAAGAGAAAGTACACAGTGATTCATCTACCTAGAGAAGTTACAGAGGTTTACACAGAGAATTCCCAGTATAAGTACAAGAAAGTAAGACAGACTTAGAAAACTGGTAAAACCTACATTGTTCATAGAGTTGGGAGTACTTAGCACTGTGAAAATAGCACTTTCACAGAAAGAAATCTACTTCTCTAAGACCGGGAAACAGTGAACAGAGAATGTATGAGTTTCTCAAGATTGGTAACAGATAGAAACAAGAGAAAGTACACAGTGATTCATCTATGTAGACAAGTTACAGAGGTTTACACAGAGAATTCCAAGTATAAGTACAAGAAAATAAGAGAGACTTAGAAAACTGGTAAAACCTACATTGTTGATAGAATTGGGAGTACTTAGCACTGTGAAAACAGCACTTTCGCAGAGAGAAATCTACTTGTCTAAGACCGCGAAACAGTGAACACAGAATGTATGAGTTTCTCAAGATTGGTAACAGATAGAAACAAGAGAAAGTACACAGTGATTCATCTACCTAGAGAAGTTACAGAGGTTTACACAGAGAATTCCCAGTATAAGTACAAGTAAATAAGAGAGACTTAGAAAACTGGTAAAACCTACATTGTTGATAGAGTTGGGAGTACTTAGCATTGTGAAAACATCACTTTCGCACAAAGAAATCTACTTCTCTAGGACCGGGAAACAGTGAACAGAGTATGTATGAGTTTCTCAAGATTGGTAACAGATAGAAAAGAGAAAGTACACAGTGATTCATCTACCTAGAAAAGTTACAGAGGTTTACACAGAGAATTCCCAGTATAAGTACAAGTAAATAAGAGACACTTAGAAAACTGGTAAAACCTACATTGTTGATAGAGTTGGGAGTACTTAGCATTGTGAAAACATCACTTTCGCACAAAGAAATCTACTTTTCTAAGAAGGAGAAACAGTGAACAGAGAATGTATGAGTTTCTCAAGATTGGTAACAGATAGAAACAAGAGAAAGTACACAGTGATTCATCTACTTAGAGAAGTTACAGAGGTTTACACAGAGAATTCGTAATATAAGTACTAGTAAATAAGAGAGACTTAGAAAACTGGTAAAACCTACATTGTTGATAGAGTTGGGAGTACTTAGCATTGTGAAAACATCACTTTCGCACAAAGTAATCTACTTCTCTAAGACCGGGAAACAGTGAACAGAGAATGTATGAGTTTCTCAAGATTGGTAACAGATAGAAACAAGAGAAAGTACACAGTGATTCATCTACCTAGAGAAGTTACAGAGGTTTACACAGAGAATTCCCAGTATAAGTACAAGAAAGTAAGACAGACTTAGAAAACTGGTAAAACCTACATTGTTGATAGAGTTGGGAGTACTTAGCACTGTGAAAACAGCCATTTCGCAAAGTGAAATCTACTTGTCTAAGACCGGGAAACAGTGAACGGAGAATGTATGAGTTTCTCAAGATTGGTAACAGATAGAAACAAGAGAAAGGACACAGTGATTCATCTACCTAGAGAAGTGACAGAGGTTTACACAGAGAATTGCCAGTATAAGTACAAGAAAGTAAGAGAGACTTAGAAAACTGGTAAAACCTACATTGATGATAGAGTTGAGAGTATTTAGCAGTGTGAAAACAGCACTTTCACAGAAAGAAATCTACTTCTCTTAGAATGGGAAACAGTGAACAGAGAATGTATGAGTTTCTCAAGATTGGTAACAGATAGAAACAAGAGAAATTACACAGTGATTCATCTACCTAGAGAAGTTACAGAGGTTTACACAGAGAAATCCCAGTATAAGTACAAGAAAATAAGAGAGACTTAGAAAACGGGTAAAACCTACATTGTTGATAGAGTTGGGAGTACTTAGCATTGTGAAAACATCACTTTCGCACAAAGAAATCTACTTCTTTAAGACCGCGAAACAGTGAACAGAGAATGTATGAGTTTCTCAAGATTGGTAACAGATAGAAACAAGAGAAAGTACACAGTGATTCATCTACCTAGAGAAGTTACAGAGGTTTACACAGAGAATTCGCTTATAAGTACAAGAAAATAAGAGAGACTTAGAAAACTGGCAAAACCTACATTGTTGATAGAGTTGGGAGTACTTAGCAGTGTGAAAACAGCACTTTCGCAGAGAGAAATCTACTTCTCTAAGACCAGGAAACAGTGAACAGAGAATGTATGAGTTTCTCAAGATTGGTAACAGATAGAAACAAGAGAAAGTACACAGTGATTCATCTACCTAGAGAAGTTACAGAGGTTTACACAGAGATTTCCAAGTATAAGTACAAGAAAATAAGAGAGACTTAGAAAACTGGTAAAACCTACATTGTTGATAGAGTTGGGAGTACTTAGCACTGTGAAAACAGCACTTTCGCAGAGTGAAATCTACTTGTCTAAGACCGGGAAACAGTGAACAGAGAATGTATGAGTTTCTCAAGTTTGGTAACAGATAGAAACAAGAGAAAGTACACAGTGATTCATCTACCTAGAGAAGTTACAGAGGTTTACACTGAGAATTCCCAGTATAAGTACAAGTAAATAAGAGAGACTTAGAAAACTGGTAAAACCTACATTGTTGATAGAGTTGTGAGTACGTAGCATTGTTAAAATATCACTTTCGCACAAAGAAATCTACTTTTCTAAGACGACGAAACAGTGAACAGAGAATGTATGAGTTTCTCAAGATTGGTAACAGATAGAAACAAGAGAAAGTACACAGTGATTCATCTACGTAGAGAAGTTACAGAGGTTTACACAGAGAATTCCCAGTATAAGTACAAGAAAACAAGAGAGACTTAGAAAACTGGTAAAACCTACATTGTTTATAGAGTTAGGAGTACTTAGCACTGTGAAAACAGCACTTTCGCAGAGAGAAATCTACTTGTCTAAGGCCGGGAAACAGTGAAAAGAGAAGGTATGAGTTTCTCAAGATTGGTAACAGATAGAAACAAGAGAAAGTACACAGTGATTCATCTACCTAGAGAAGTTACAGAGGTTTACACAGAGAATTCCCAGTATAAGTACAAGAAAGTAAGACAGACTTAGAAAACTGGTAAAACCTACATTGTTCATAGAGTTGGGAATACTTAGCACTGTGAAAACAGCACTTTCACAGAAAGAAATCTACTTCTCTAAGACCGGGAAACAGTGAACAGAGAATGTATGAGTTTCTCAAGATTGGTAACAGATAGAAACAAGAGAAAGTACACAGTGATTCATCTACCTAGAGAAGTTACAGAGGTTTACACAGAGAATTCCAAGTATAAGTACAAGAAAATAAGAGAGACTTAGAAAACTGGTAAAACCTACATTGTTGATAGAATTGGGAGTACTTAGCACTGTGAAAACAGCACTTTCGCAGAGAGAAATCTACTTGTCTAAGACCGCGAAACAGTGAACAGAGAATGTATGAGTTTCTCAAGATTGGTAACAGATAGAAACAAGAGAAAGTACACAGTGATTCATCTACCTAGAGAAGTTACAGAGGTTTACACAGAGAATTCGCAGTATAAGTACTAGTAAATAAGAGAGACTTAGAAAACTGGTAAAACCTACATTGTTGATAGAGTTGGGAGTACTTAGCATTGTGAAAACATCACTTTCGCACAAAGTAATCTACTTCTCTAAGACCGGGAAACAGTGAACAGAGAATGTATGAGTTTCTCAAGATTGGTAACAGATAGAAACAAGAGAAAGTACACAGTGATTCACCTACCTAGAGAAGTTACAGAGGTTTACACAGAGAATTCCCAGTATAAGTACAAGAAAGTAAGAGAGACTTAGAAAACTGGTAAAATCTACATTGTTGATAGAGTTGGGAGTACTTAGCACTGTGAAAACAGCCATTTCGCAGAGTGAAATCTACTTGTCTAAGACCGGGAAACAGTGAACGGAGAATGTATGAGTTTCTCAAGATTGGTAACAGATAGAAACAAGAGAAAGTACACAGTGATTCATCTACCTAGAGAAGTTACAGAGGTTTACACAGAGAATTCCCAGTATAAGTACAAGAAAATAAGAGAGACTTAGAAAACTGGTAAAACCTACATTGTTGATAGAGTTGGGAGTACTTAGCATTGTGAAAACATCAATTTCGCACAAAGAAATCTACTTGTCTAAGACCGTGAAACAATGAACAGAGAATGTATGAGTTTCTCAAGATTGGTAACAGATAGAAACAAGAGAAAGTACACAGTGATTCATCTACCTAGAGAAGTTACAGAGGTTTACACAGAGAAATCCCAGTATAAGTACAAGAAAATAAGAGAGACTTAGAAAACGGGTAAAACCTACATTGTTGATAAAGTTGGGAGTACTTAGCACTGTGAAAACAGCACTTTCGCAGAGAGAAATCTACTTGTCTAAGACCGGGAAACAGTGAACAGAGAATGTATGAGTTTCTCAAGATTGGTAACAGATGGAAACAAGAGAAAGTACACAGTGATTCATCTACCTAGAGAAGTTACAGAGGTTTACACAGAGAATTCCCAGTATAAGTACAAGTAAATAAGAGAGACTTAGAAAACTCGTAAAACCTACATTGTTGATAAAGTTGGGAGTACTTAGCATTCTGAAAACATCACTTTCACACAAAGAAATCTACTTCTCTAAGATCGCGAAACAGTGAACAGAGAATGTATGAGTTTCTCAGGATAGGTAACAGATAGAAACAAGAGAAAGTACACAGTGATTCATCTACCTAGAGAAGTTACAGAGGTTTACACAGAGAATTCCCAGTATAAGTACAAGTAAATAAGAGAGACTTAGAAAACTGGTAAAACATACATTGTTGATAGAGTTGGGAGTACTTAGCATTGTGAAAACATCACTTTCGCACAAAGAAATCTACTTCTCTAAGACCGTGAAACAGTGAACAGAGAATGTATGAGTTTCTCAAGATTGGTAACAGATAGAAACAAGAGAAAGTACACAGTGATTCATCTACGTAGAGAAGTTACAGAGGTTTATGCAGAGAATTCCCAGTATAAGTACAAGAAAATAAGAGAGACTTAGAAAACTGGTAAAACCTACATTGTTGATAGAATTGGGAGTACTTAGCACTGTGAAAACAGCACTTTAGCAGAGAGAAATCTACTTGTGTAAGACCGGGAAACAGTGAACAGAGAATGTATGAGTTTCTCAAGATTGGTAACAGATAGAAACAAGAGAAAGTACACAGTGATTCATCTATGTAGACAAGTTACAGAGGTTTACACAGAGAATTCCAAGTATAAGTACAAGAAAATAAGAGAGACTTAGAAAACTGGTAAAACCTACATTGTTGATAGAATTGGGAGTACTTAGCACTGTGAAAACAGCACTTTCGCAGAGAGAAATCTACTTGTCTAAGACCGCGAAACAGTGAACAGAGAATGTATGAGTTTCTCAAGATTGGTAACAGATAGAAACAAGAGAAAGTACACAGTGATTCATCTACCTAGAGAAGTTACAGAGGTTTACACAGAGAATTCGCAGTATAAGTACTAGTAAATAAGAGAGACTTAGAAAACTGGTAAAACCTTCATTGTTTATAGAGTTGGGAGTACTTAGCATTGTGAAAACATCACTTTCGCACAAAGTAATCTACTTCTCTAAGACCGGGAAACAGTGAACAGAGAATGTATGAGTTTCTCAAGATTGGTAACAGATAGAAACAAGAGAAAGTACACAGTGATTCACCTACCTAGAAAAGTTACAGAGGTTTACACAGAGAATTCCCAGTATAAGTACAAGAAAGTAAGAGAGACTTAGAAAACTGGTTAAATCTACATTGTTGATAGAGTTGGGAGTACTTAGCACTGTGAAAACAGCCATTTCGCAGAGTGAAATCTACTTGTCTAAGACCGGGAAACAGTGAACGGAGAATGTATGAGTTTCTCAAGATTGGTAACAGATAGAAACAAGAGAAAGTACACAGTGATTCATCTACCTAGAGAAGTTACAGAGGTTTACACAGAGAATTCCCAGTATAAGTACAAGAAAATAAGAGAGACTTAGAAAACTGGTAAAACCTACATTGTTGATAGAGTTGGGAGTACTTAGCATTGTGAAAACATCACTTTCGCACAAAGAAATCTACTTTTCTAAGACCGTGAAACAATGAACAGAGAATGTATGAGTTTCTCAAGATTGGTAACAGATAGAAACAAGAGAAAGTACACAGTGATTCATCTACCTAGAGAAGTTACAGAGGTTTACACAGAGAAATCCCAGTATAAGTACAAGAAAATAAGAGAGACTTAGAAAACGGGTAAAACCTACATTCTTGATACAGTTGGGAGTACTTAGCACTGTGAAAACAGCACTTTCGCAGAGAGAAATCTACTTGTGTAAGACCGGGAAACAGTGAACAGAGAATGTATGAGTTTCTCAAGATTGGTAACAGATAGAAACAAGAGAAAGTAAACAGTGATTCATCTACCTAGAGAAGTTACAGAGGTTTACACAGAGAAATCCCAGTATAAGTACAAGAAAATAAGAGAGACTTAGAAAACGGGTAAAACCTACATTGTTGATAGAGTTGGGAGTACTTAGCATTGTGAAAACATCACTTTCGCAAAAAGAAATCTACTTCTTTAAGACCGCGAAACAGTGAACAGAGAATGTATGAGTTTCTCAAGATTGGTAACAGATAGAAACAAGAGAAAGTACACAGTGATTCATCTACCTAGAGAAGTTACAGAGGTTTACACAGAGAATTCGCTTATAAGTACAAGAAAATAAGAGAGACTTAGAAAAGTGGTAAAACCTACATTGTTGATAGAGTTGGGAGTACTTAGCAGTGTGAAAACAGCACTTTAGCAGAGAGAAATCTACTTCTCTAAGACCAGGAAACAGTGAACAGAGAATGTATGAGTTTCTCAAGATTGGTAACAGATAGAAACAAGAGAAAGTACACAGTGATTCATCTACCTAGAGAAGTTACAGAGGTTTACACAGAGATTTCCAAGTATAAGTACAAGAAAATAAGAGAGACTTAGAAAACTGGTACAACCTACATTGTTGATAGAGTTGGGAGTACTTAGCACTGTGAAAACAGCACTTTCGAAGAGTGAAATCTACTTGTCTAAGACCGGGAAACAGTGAACAGAGAATGTATGAGTTTCTCAAGATTGGTAACAGATAGAAACAAGAGAAAGTACACAGTGATTCATCTACCTAGAGAAGTTACAGAGGTTTACACTGAGAATTCCCAGTATAAGTACAAGTAAATAAGAGAGACTTAGAAAACTGGTAAAACCTACATTGTTGATAGAGTTGTGAGTACTTAGCATTGTGAAAATATCACTTTCGCAAAAAGAAATCTACTTTTCTAAGACGGCGAAACAGTGAACAGAGAATGTATGAGTTTCTCAAGATTGGTAACAGATAGAAACAAGAGAAAGTACACAGTGATTCATCTACGTAGAGAAGTTACAGAGGTTTACACAGAGAATTCCCAGTATAAGTACAAGAAAACAAGAGAGACTTAGAAAACTGGTAAAACCTACATTGTTTATAGAGTTGGGAGTACTTAGCACTGTGAAAACAGCACTTTCGCAGAGAGAAATCTACTTGTGTAAGACCGGGAAACATTGAACAGAGAATGTATGAGTTTCTCAAGATTGGTAACAGAGAGAAACAAGAGAAAGTACACAGTGATTCATCTACCTAGAGAAGTTACAGAGGTTTACACAGAGAAATCCCAGTAGAAGTACAAGAAAATAAGAGAGACTTAGAAAACGGGTAAAACCTACATTGTTGATAGAGTTGGGAGTACTTAGCATTGTGAAAACATCACTTTCGCACAAAGAAATCTACATCTTTAAGACCGCGAAACAGTGAACAGAGAATGTATGAGTTTCTCAAGATTGGTAACAGATAGAAACAAGAGAAAGTACACAGTGATTCATCTACCTAGAGAAGTTACAGAGGTTTACACAGAGAATTCGCTTATAAGTACAAGAAAATAAGAGAGACTTAGAAAACTGGTAAAACCTACATTGTTGATAGAGTTGGGAGTACTTAGCACTGTGAAAACAGCACTTTAGCAGAGAGAAATCTAGTTCTGTAAGACCGGGAAACAGTGAACAGAGAATGTATGAGTTTCTCAAGATTGGTAACAGATAGAAACAAGAGAAAGTACACAGTGATTCACCTACCTAGAGAACTTACAGAGGTTTACACAGAGAATTCCCAGTATAAGTACAAGAAAGTAAGAGAGACTTAGAAAACTGGTAAAACCTACATTGTTGATAGAGTTGGGAGTACTTAGCACTGTGAAAACAGCCATTTCGCAGAGTGAAATCTACTTGTCTAAGACCGGGAAACAGTGAACAGAGAATGTATGAGTTTCTCAAGATTGGTAACAGATAGAAACAAGAGAAAGTACACAGTGATTCATCTATGCAGACAAGTTACAGAGGTTTACACAGAGAATTCCAAGTATAAGTACAAGAAAATAAGAGAGGCTTAGAAAACTGGTAAAACCTACATTGTTGATAGAGTTGGGAGTACTTAGCATTGTGAAAACATCACTTAAGCACAAAGAAATATACTTTTCTAAGACCGCGAAACAGTGAACAGAGAATGTATGCGTTTCTCAAAATTGGTAACAGCTAGAAACAAGACAAAGTACACAGTGATTCATCTACCTAGAGAAGTTACAGAGGTTTACACAGAGAATTACCAGTATAAGTACGAGAAAATAAGAGAGACTTAGAAAACTGGTAAAACCTACATTGTTGATAGAGTTGGGAGTACTTAGCACTGTGAAAACAGCACTTTCGCAGAGAGAAATCTACTTGTCTAAGACCGGGAAACAGTGAACAGAGAATGTATGAGTTTCTCAAGATTGGTAACAGATAGAAACAAGAGAAAGTACACAGTGATTCATCTACCTAGAGAAGTTACAGAGGTTTACACAGAGAATTCCCAGTATAAGTACAAGAAAGTAAGAGAGACTTAGAAAACGGGTAAAACCTACATTGTTGATAGAGTTGGCAGTACTTAGCATTGTGAAAGCATCACTTTCGCACAAAGAAATCTACTTCTCTAAGACCGCGAAACAGTGAACAGAGAATGTACGAGTTTCTCAAGATTGGTAACAGATAGAAACAAGAGAAAGTACACAGTGATTCATCTATGTAGACAAGTTACAGAGGTTTACACAGAGAATTCCAAGTATAAGTACAAGAATATAAGAGAGACTTAGAAAACTGGTAAAACCTACATTGTTGATAGAATTGGGAGTACTTAGCACTGTGAAAACAGCACTTTAGCAGAGAGAAATCTACTTGTCTAAGACCGCGAAACAGTGAACAGAGAATGTATGAGTTTCTCAAGATAGGTAACAGATAGAAACAAGAGAAAGTACACAGTGATTCATCTACCTAGAGAAGTTACAGAGGCTTACACAGAGAATTCCCAGCATAAGTACAAGTAAATAAGAAACACTTAGAAAACTGGTAAAACCTACATTGTTGATAGAGTTGGGAGTACTTAGCATTGTGAAAACATCACTTTCGCACAAAGAAATCTACTTTTCTAAGAAGGAGAAACAGTGAACAGAGAATGTATGAGTTTCTCAAGATTGGTAACAGATAGAAACAAGAGAAAGTACACTGTGATTCATCTACCTAGAGAAGTTACAGAGGTTTACACAGAGAATTCGCAGTATAAGTACTAGTAAATAAGAGAGACTTGGAAAACTGGTAAAACCTACATTGTTGATAGAGTTGGGAGTACTTAGCATTGTGAAAACATCACTTTCGCACAAAGTAATCTACTTCTCTAAGACCGGGAAACAGTGAACAGAGAATTTATGAGTTTCTCAAGATTGGTAACAGATAGAAACAAGAGAAAGTACACAGTGATTCACCTACCTAGAGAAGTTACAGAGGTTTACACAGAGAATTCCCAGTATAAGTACCAGAAAGTAAGAGAGACTTAGAAAACTGGTAAAACCTACATTGTTGATAGAGTTGGGAGTACTTAGCACTGTGAAAACAGCCATTTCGCAGAGTGAAATCTACTTGTCTAAGACCGGGAAACAGTGAACAGAGAATGTATGAGTTTCTCAAGATTGGTAACAGATAGAAACAAGAGAAAGTACACAGTGATTCATCTACGTAGAGAAGTTACAGAGGTTTACACTGAGAATTCCCAGTATAAGTACAAGTAAATAAGGGAGACTTAGAAAACTGGTAAAACATACATTGTTGATAGAGTTGGGAGTACTTAGCATTGTGAAAGCATCACTTTCGCACAAAGAAATCTACTTCTCTAAGACCGCGAAACAGTGAACAGAGAATGTATGAGTTTCTCAAGATTGGTAACAGATAGAAAGAAGAGAAAGTACACAGTGATTCATCTACGTAGAGAAGTTACAGAGGTTTACACAGAGAATTCCCAGTATAAGTACAAGTAAATAAGAGAGACTTAGAAAACTGGTAAAACCTACATTGTTGATAGAGTTGGGAGTACTTAGCACTGTGAAAACAGCACTTTCGCAGAGTGAAATCTACTTGTCTAAGACCGGGAAACAGTGAATAGAGAATGTATGAGTTTCTCAAGATTGGTAACAGATAGAAACAAGAGAAAGTACACAGTGATTCATCTACCTAGAGAAGTTACAGAGGTTTACACTGACAATTCCCAGTATAAGTACAAGTAAATAAGAGACACTTAGAAAACTGGTAAAACCTACATTGTTGATAGAGTTGGGGGTACTTAGCATTGTGAAAATATCTCTTTCGCACAAAGAAATCTACTTTTCTAAGACGGCGAAACAGTGAACAGAGAATGTATGAGTTTCTCAAGATTGGTAACAGATAGAAAGAAGAGAAAGTACACAGTGATTCATCTACGTAGAGAAGTTACAGAGGTTTACACAGAGAATTCCCAGTATAAGTACAAGTAAATAAGAGAGACTTAGAAAACTGGTAAAACCTACATTGTTGATAGAGTTGGGAGTACTTAGCACTGTGAAAACAGCACTTTCGCAGAGAGAAATCTACTTGTCTAAGACCGGGAAACAGTGAAAAGAGAAGGTATGAGTTTCTCAAGATTGGTAACAGATAGAAACAAGAGAAAGTACACAGTGATTCATCTACCTAGAGAAGTTACAGAGGTTTACACAGAGAATTCCCAGTATAAGTACAAGAAAGTAAGACAGACTTAGAAAACTGGTAAAACCTACATGGTTCATAGAGTTGGGAGTACTTACCACTGTGAAAACAGCACTTTAACAGAAAGAAAACTACTTCTCTAAGACCGGGAAACAGTGAGCAGAGAATGTATGAGTTTCTCAAGATTGGTAAGAGATAGAAACAAGAGAAAGTACACAGTGATTCATCTATGTAGACAAGTTACAGAGGTTTACACAGAGAATTCCAAGTATAAGTACAAGAAAATAAGAGAGGCTTAGAAAACTGGTAAAACCTACATTGTTGATAGAGTTGGGAGTACTTAGCATTGTGAAAACATCACTTAAGCACAAAGAAATATACTTTTCTAAGACCGCGAAACAGTGAACAGAGAATGTATGAGTTTCTCAAAATTGGTAACAGATAGCAACAAGAGAAAGTACACAGTGATTCATCTACCTAGAGAAGTTACAGAGGTTTACACAGAGAATTACCAGTATAAGTACAAGAAAATAAGAGAGACTTACAAAACTGGTAAAACCTACATTGTTGATAGAGTTGGCAGTACTTAGCACTGTGAAAACAGCACTTTCGCAGAGGGAATTCTACATGTCTAAGACCGGGAAACAGTGAACAGAGAATGTATGAGTTTCTCAAGATTGGTAACAGATAGAAACAAGAGAAAGTACACAGTGATTCATCTACCTAGAGAAGTTACAGAGGTTTACACAGAGAATTCGCTTATAAGTACAAGAAAATAAGAGAGACTTAGAAAACTGGTAAAACCTACATTGTTGATACAGTTGGGAGTACTTAGCACTGTGAAAACAGCACTTTCGCATAGAGAAATCTACTTGTCTACGACCGGGAAACAGTGAACAGAGAATGTATGAGTTTCTCAAGATTGGTAACAGATAGAAACAAGAGAAAGTACACAGTGATTCATCTACCTAGAGAAGTTACAGAGGTTTACACAGAGAATTCGAAGTATAAGTACAAGAAAATAAGAGAGACTTAGAAAACTGGTAAAACCTACATTGTTGATAGAGTTGGGAGTACTTAGCACTGTGAAAACAGCACTTTCGCAGAGAGAAATCTACTTGTCTGAGACCGGGAAACCGTGAACAGAGAATGTATGAGTTTCTCAAGATTGGTAACAGATAGAAACAAGAGAAAGTACACAGTGATTCATCTACCTAGAGAAGTTACAGAGGTTTACACAGAGAATTCCCAGTATAAGTACAAGAAAGTAATAGAGACTTAGAAAACGGGTAAAACCTACATTGTTGATAGAGTTGGCAGTACTTAGCATTGTGAAAGCATCACTTTGGCACAAAGAAATCTACTTCTCTAAGACCGCGAAACAGTGAACAGAGAATGTATGAGTTTCTCAAGATTGGTAACAGATAGAAACAAGAGAAAGTACACAGTGATTCATCTACCTAGACAAGTTACAGAGGTTTACACAGATAATTCGCTTATAAGTACACGAAAATAAGAGACATAGAAAACTGGTAAAACCTACATTGTTGATAGAGTTGGGAGTACTTAGCACTGTGAAAACAGCACTTTAGGAGAGAGAAATCTACTTCTCTAAGACCGGGAAACAGTGAACAGAGAATGTATGAGTTTCTCAAGATTGGTAACAGATAGAAACAAGAGAAAGTACACAGTGTTTCATCTACCTAGAGAAGTTACAGAGGTTGACACTGAGAATTCCCAGTATAAGTACAAGTAAATAAGAGAGACTTAGAAAACTGGTAAAACCTACATTGTTGATAGAGTTGGGAGTACTTAGCATTGTGAAAATATGACTTTCTCACAAAGAAATCTACTTTTCTAAGATGGCGAAACAGTGAACAGAGAATGTATGAGTTTCTCAAGATTGGTAGCAGATAGAAACAAGAGAAAGTACACAGTGATTCATCTACGTAGAGAAGTTACAGAGGTTTACACAGAGAATTCCAAGTATAAGTACAAGAAAATAAGAAGGACTTAGAAAACTGGTAAAACCTACATTGTTGATAGAGTTGGGAGTACTTAGCACTGTGAAAACAGCACTTTCGCAGAGTGAAATCTACTTGTCTAAGACCGGGAAACAGTGAACAGAGAATGTATGAGTTTCTCAAGATTGGTAACAGATAGAAACAAGAGAAAGTACACAGTGTTTCATCTACCTAGAGAAGTTACAGAGGTTGACACTGAGAATTCCCAGTATAAGTACAAGTAAATAAGAGAGACTTAGAAAACTGGTAAAACCTACATTGTTGATAGAGTTGGGAGTACTTAGCATTGTGAAAATATGACTTTCTCACAAAGAAATCTACTTTTCTAAGATGGCGAAACAGTGAACAGAGAATGTATGAGTTTCTCAAGATTGGTAGCAGATAGAAACAAGAGAAAGTACACAGTGATTCATCTACGTAGAGAAGTTACAGAGGTTTACACAGAGAATTCCCAGTATAAGTACAAGAAAACAAGAGAGACTTAGAAAACTGGTAAAACCTACATTGTTGATAGAGTTGGGAGTACTTAGCACTGTGAAAACAGCACTTTCGCAGAGAGAATTCTACATGTCTAAGACCGGGAAACAGTGAACAGAGAATGTATGAGTTTCTCAAGATTGGTAACAGATAGAAACAAGAGAAAGTACACAGTGATTCATCTACCTAGAGAAGTTACAGAGGTTTACACAGAGAATTCGCTTATAAGTACAAGAAAATAAGAGAGACTTAGAAAACTGGTAAAACCTACATTGTTGATACAGTTGGGAGTACTTAGCACTGTGAAAACAGCACTTTCGCATAGAGAAATCTACTTGTCTACGACCGGGAAACAGTGAACAGAGAATGTATGAGTTTCTCAAGATTGGTAACAGATAGAAACAAGAGAAAGTACACAGTGATTCATCTACCTAGAGAAGTTACAGAGGTTTACACAGAGAATTCGAAGTATAAGTACAAGAAAATAAGAGAGACTTAGAAAACTGGTAAAACCTACATTGTTGATAGAGTTGGGAGTACTTAGCACTGTGAAAACAGCACTTTCGCAGAGAGAAATCTACTTGTCTAAGACCGGGAAACAGTGAACAGAGAATGTATGAGTTTCTCAAGATTGGTAACAGATAGAAACAAGAGAAAGTACACAGTGATTCATCTACCTAGAGAAGTTACAGAGATTTACACAGAGAATTCCCAGTATAAGTACAAGAAAGTAATAGAGACTTAGAAAACGGGTAAAACCTACATTGTTGATAGAGTTGGCAGTACTTAGCATTGTGAAAGCATCACTTTGGCACAAAGAAATCTACTTCTCTAAGACCGCGAAACAGTGAACAGAGAATGTATGAGTTTCTCAAGATTGGTAACAGATAGAAACAAGAGAAAGTACACAGTGATTCATCTACCTAGACAAGTTACAGAGGTTTACACAGATAATTCGCTTATAAGTACACGAAAATAAGAGACATAGAAAACTGGTAAAACCTACATTGTTGATAGAGTTGGGAGTACTTAGCACTGTGAAAACAGCACTTTAGGAGAGAGAAATCTACTTCTCTAAGACCGGGAAACAGTGAACAGAGAATGTATGAGTTTCTCAAGATTGGTAACAGATAGAAACAAGAGAAAGTACACAGTGTTTCATCTACCTAGAGAAGTTACAGAGGTTGACACTGAGAATTCCCAGTATAAGTACAAGTAAATAAGAGAGACTTAGAAAACTGGTAAAACCTACATTGTTGATAGAGTTGGGAGTACTTAGCATTGTGAAAATATGACTTTCTCACAAAGAAATCTACTTTTCTAAGATGGCGAAACAGTGAACAGAGAATGTATGAGTTTCTCAAGATTGGTAGCAGATAGAAACAAGAGAAAGTACACAGTGATTCATCTACGTAGAGAAGTTACAGAGGTTTACACAGAGAATTCCAAGTATAAGTACAAGAAAATAAGAAGGACTTAGAAAACTGGTAAAACCTACATTGTTGATAGAGTTGGGAGTACTTAGCACTGTGAAAACAGCACTTTCGCAGAGTGAAATCTACTTGTCTAAGACCGGGAAACAGTGAACAGAGAATGTATGAGTTTCTCAAGATTGGTAACAGATAGAAACAAGAGAAAGTACACATTGTTTCATCTACCTAGAGAAGTTACAGAGGTTGACACTGAGAATTCCCAGTATAAGTACAAGTAAATAAGAGAGACTTAGAAAACTGGTAAAACCTACATTGTTGATAGAGTTGGGAGTACTTAGCATTGTGAAAATATGACTTTCTCACAAAGAAATCTACTTTTCTAAGATGGCGAAACAGTGAACAGAGAATGTATGAGTTTCTCAAGATTGGTAGCAGATAGAAACAAGAGAAAGTACACAGTGATTCATCTACGTAGAGAAGTTACAGAGGTTTACACAGAGAATTCCCAGTATAAGTACAAGAAAACAAGAGAGACTTAGAAAACTGGTAAAACCTACATTGTTGATAGAGTTGGGAGTACTTAGCACTGTGAAAACAGCACTTTCGCAGAGAGAAATCTACTTGTGTAACACCGGGAAACAGTGAACCGAGAATGTATGAGTTTCTCAAGATTGGTAACAGATAGAAACAAGAGAAAGTACACAGTGATTCATCTACCTAGAGAAGTTACAGAGGTTTACACAGAGAAATCCCAGTATAAGTACAAGAAAATAAGAGAGACGTAGAAAACGTGTAAAACCTACATTGTTGATAGAGTTGGGAGTACTAAGCATTGTGAAAACATCACTTTCGCACAAAGAAATCTGCATCGTTAAGACCGCGGAACAGTTAACAGAGAATGTATGAGTTTCTCAAGATTGGTAACAGATAGAAATAAGAGAAAGTACACAGTGATTCATGTACCTAGAGAAGTTACAGAGGTATACACAGAGAATTCCCAGTATAAGTACAAGTAAATAAGAGAGACTTAGAATACTGGTAAAACCAACATTGTTGATAGAGTTGGGAGTACTTAGCATTGTGAAAACATCACTTTCGCACAAAGAAATCTACTTTTCTAAGACCGCGAAACAGTGAACAGAGAATGTATGAGTTTCTCAAGATTGGTAACAGATAGAAACAAGAGAAAGTACACAGTGATTCATGTACCTAGAGAAGTTACAGAGGTTTACAGAGAGAATTCCCAGTATAAGTACAGAAAGTAAGAGAGACTTAGAGAACTGGTAAAACCTACATTGTTGATAGAGTTGGGAGTACTTAGCATTGTGAAAACATCACTTTCGCACAAAGAAATCTACTTCTCTAAGACCGCGAAACAGTGAACAGAGAATGTATGAGTTTCTCAAGATTGGTAACAGATAGAAACAAGAGAAAGTACACAGTGATTCATCTACCTAGAGAAGTTACAGAGGTTTACAAAGAGAATTCCCAGTATAAGTACAAGAAAATAAGGGAGACTTAGAAAACGAGTAATACCTACATTGTTGATAGAGTTGGGAGTACTTAGCACTGTGAAAACAGCCCTTTCGCAGAGTGAAATTTACTTGTCTAAGACCGGGAAACAGTGAACAGAGAATGTATGAGTTTCTCAAGATTGGTAACAGATAGAAACAAGAGAAAGTACACAGTGATTCATCTACCTAAGAAGTTACAGAGGTTTACACAGAGAATTCGAAGTATATGTGCAAGAAAATAAGAGAGACTTAGAAAACTGGTAAAACCTACATTGTTGATAGAGTTGGGAGTACTTAGCACTGTGAAAACAGCACTTTCGCAGAGAGAAATCTACTTGTCTAAGACCGGGAAACAGTGAACAGAGAATGTATGAGTTTCTCAAGATTGGTAACAGATAGAAACAAGAGAAAGTACACAGTGATTCATCTACCTAGAGAAGTTACAGAGGTTTACACAGAGAATTCCCAGTATAAGTACAAGAAAGTAAGAGAGACTTAGAAAACGGGTAAAACCTACATTGTTGATAGAGTTGGCAGTACTTAGCATTGTGAAAGCATCACTTTCGCACAAAGAAATCTACTTCTCTAAGACCGCGAAACAGTGAACAGAGAATGTACGAGTTTCTCAAGATTGGTAACAGATAGAAACAAGAGAAAGTACACAGTGATTCATCTACGTAGAGAAGTTACAGAGGTTTACGCAGAGAATTCCCAGTATAAGTACAAGAAAATAAGAGAGACTTAGAAACCTGGTAAAACCTACATTGTTGATAGAGTTGGGAGTACTTAGCACTGTGAAAACAGCACTTTCGCAGAGAGAAATCTACTTGTGTAAAACCGGGAAACAGTGAACAGAGAATGTATGAGTTTCTCAAGATTGGTAACAGATACAAACAAGAGAAAGTACACAGTGATTCATCTACGTAGAGAAGTTACAGAGGTTTACACAGAGAATTCCCAGTATAAGTACAAGAAAATAAGAGAGACTTAGAAAACTGGTAAAACCTACATTGTTGATAGAGTTGGGAGTACTTAACACTGTGAAAACAGCACTTTCGCAGAGTGAAATCTACTTGTCTAAGACCGGGAAACAGTGAACAGAGAATGTATGAGTTTCTCAAGATTGGTAACAGATAGAAACAAGAGAAAGTACACAGTGATTCATCTACCTAGAGAAGTTACAGAGATTTACACTGAGAATTCCCAGTATAAGTACAAGTAAATAAGAGAGACTTAGAAAACTGGTAAAACCTACATTGTTGATAGAGTTGGGGGTACTTAGCATTGTGAAAATATCACTTTCGCACAAAGAAATCTACTTTTGTAAGAGCGCGAAGCAATGAACAGAGAATGTATGAGTTTCTCAAGATTGGTAACAGATAGAAACAAGAGAAAGTACACAGTGATTCATCTCCCTAGAGAAGTTACAGAGGTTTACACAGAGAAATCCCAGTATAAGTACAAGAAAATAAGAGAGACTTAGAAAACGGGTAAAACCTACATTGTTGATAGAGTTGGGAGTACTTAGCATTGTGAAAACATCACTTTCATACAAAGAAATCTACTTCTCTAAGACCAGGAAACAGTGAACAGAGAATGTATGAGTTTCTCAAGATTGGTAACAGATAGAAACAAGAGAAAGTACACAGTGATTCATCTACCTAGAGAAGTTACAGAGGTTTACACAGAGAATTCGCTTATAAGTACAAGAAAATAAGAGAGACATAGAAAACTGGTAAAACCTACATTGTTGATAGAGTTGGGAGTAGTTAGCACTGTGAAAACAGCACTTTCACAGAAAGAAATCTACTTCTCTAAGACCGGGAAACAGTGAACAGAGAATGTATGAGTTTCTCAAGATTGGTAACACATAGAAACAAGAGAAAGTACACAGTGATTCATCTACCTAGAGATGTTACAGAGGTTTACACTGAGAATTCCCAGTATAAGTACAAGTAAATAAGAGAGACTTAGAAAACTGGTAAAACCTACATTGTTGATAGAGTTGGGAGTACGTAGCACTGTGAAAACAGCACTTTCGTAGAGAGAAATGTACTTGTCTGAGACCGGGAAACAGTGAACAGAGAATGTATGAGTTTCTCAAGATTGGTAACAGATAGAAACAAGAGAAAATACACAGTGATTCATCTACCTAGAGAAGTTACAGAGGTTTACACAGAGAATTCCATGTATAAGTACAAGAAAATAAGAGAGACTTAGAAAACTGGTAAAACCTACATTGTTGATAGAGTTGGGAGTACTTAGCACTGTGAAAACAGCACTTTCGCAGAGAGAAATCTACTTGTCTAAGACCGGGAAACAGTGAACAGAGAATGTATGAGTTTCTCAAGATTGGTAACAGATAGAAACAAGAGAAAGTACACAGTGATTCATCTACCTAGAGAAGTTACAGAGGTTTAAACAGAGAATTCACAGTATAAGTACTAGTAAATAAGAGACTTAGAAAACTGGTAAAACCTACATTGTTGATAGAGTTGGGAATACTTAGCATTGTGAAAATATCACTTTCGCACAAAGAAATCTACTTTTGTAAGACCGCGAAACAATGAACAGAGAATGTATGAGTTTCTCAAGATTGGTAACAGATAGAAACAAGAGAAAGTACACATTGATTCATCTACCTAGAGAAGTTACAGAGGTTTACACATAGAATTCCCAGTATAAGTACAAGAAAATAAGAGAGACTAAGAAAACTGGTAAAACCTGCATTGTTGATAGTGTTGGGAGTACGTAGCACTGTGAAAACAGCACTTTCGTCGAGAGAAATCTGCTTGTCTAAGACCGGTAAACAGTGAACAGAGAATGTATGAGTTTCTCAAGATTGGTAACAGATAGAAACAAGAGAAAATACACAGTGATTCATCTACCTAGAGAAGTTACAGAGGTTTACACAGAGAATTCCCAGTATAAGTACAAGAAAATAAGAGAGACTTAGAAAACTGGTAAAACCTACATTGTTGATAGAGTTGGGAGTACGTAGCACTGTGAAAACAGCACTTTCGTAGAGACATCTACTTGTCTAAGACCGGGAAACAGTGAACAGAGAATGTATGAGTTACTCAAGATTGGTAACAGATAGAAACAAGAGAAAGTACACAGTGATTCATCTACCTAGAGAAGTTACAGAGGTTTACACAGAGAATTCCCAGTATAAGTACAAGAAAATAAGAGAGACTTAGAAAACTGGTAAAACCTACATTGTTGATAGAGTTGGGAGTACTTAGCACTGTGAAAACAGCACTTTCGCAGAGAGAAATCTACTTGTCTAAGACCGGGAAACAGTGAACAGAGAATGTATGAGTTTCTCAAGATTGGTAACACATAGAAACAAGAGAAAGTACACAGTGATTCATCTACCTAGAGAAGTTACAGAGGTTTACACAGAGAATTCCCAGTATAAGTACAAGAAAATAAGAGAGACTTAGAAAACTGGTAAAACCTACATTGTTGATAGAGTTGAGAGTACTTAGCACTGTGAAAACAGCACTTTCGCAGAGAGAAATCTACTTGTCTAAGACCGGGAAACAGTGAACAGAGAATGTATGAGTTTCTCAAGATTGGTAACAGATAGAAACAAGAGAAAGTATACAGTGATTCACTTACCTAGAGAAGTTACAGAGGTTTACACAGAGAATTCCCAGTATAAGTACAAGTAAATAAGAGAGAGTTAGAAAACACGTAAAACCTACATTGTTGATAGAGTTGGGAGTACATAGCATTGTGAAAACATCACTTTGCACAAAGAAATCTACTTTTCTAAGACCGCGAAACAATGAACAGAGAATCTATCAGTTTTTCAATATTGGTGACAGATAGAAACAAGAGAAAGTACAAAGTGTTTCATCTACCTACAGAAGTTACAGAGGTTTACACAGAGAATTCCCAGTATAAGTACAAGAAAATAAGAGAGACTTAGAAAACTGGTAAAATCTACATTGTTGATAGAGTTGGGAGTACGTAGCACTCTGAAAACAGCACTTTCGTAGAGAGAAATCTACTTGTCTAAGACCGGGAAACAGTGAACAGAGAATGTATGAGTTTCGCAAGATTGGTAACAGATAGAAACAAGAGAAAGTAGACAGTGATTCATCTACCTAGAGAAGTTACAGAGGTTTACACAGAGAATTCCCAGTATAAGTACAAGAAAATAAGAGAGACTTAGAAAACTGGTAAAACCTACATTGTTGATAGATTTGGGAGTACTTAGCACTGTGAAAACAGCACTTTCGCAGAGAGAAATCTACTTGTCTAAGACCGGTAAACAGTGAACAGAGAATGTATGAGTTTCTCAAGAATGGTAACACATAGAAACAAGAGAAAGTACACAGTGATTCATCTACCTAGAGAAGTTACAGAGGTTTAAACAGAGAATTCCATGTATAAGTACAAGAAAATAAGAGAGACTTAGAAAACTGGTAAAACCTACATTGTTGATAGAGTTGGGAGTACTTAGCATTATGAAAACATCACTATTGCACAAAGAAATCTACTTTTGTAAGAGCGCAAAGCAATGAACAGAGAATGTATGAGTTTCTCAAGATTGGTAACAGATAGAAACAAGAGAAAGTACACAGTGATTCATCTCCCTAGAGAAGTTACAGAGGTTTACACAGAGAATTCCCAGTATAAGTACAAGAAAATAAGAGAGACTTAGAAAACTGGTAAAACCTACATTGTTGACAGAGTTGGGAGTACGTAGCACTGTGAAAACAGCACTTTCGTCGAGAGAAATCTACTTGTCTAAGACCGGTCAACAGTGAACAGAGAATGTATGAGTTTCTCAAGATTGGTAACAGATAGAAACAAGAGAAAATACACAGTGATTCATCTACCTAGAGAAGCTACAGAGGTTTATACAGAGAATTCCATGTATAAGTACAAGAAAATAAGAGAGACTTAGAAAACTGGTAAAACCTACACTGTTGATAGAGTTGGGAGTACTTAGCATTGTGAAAACATCACTTTCGCACAAAGAAATGTACTTTCATACGACCGCGAAACAGTCAACGGAGAATGTATGAGTTTCTCAAGATTGGTAACAGATAGAAACAAGAGAAAGTACACAGTGATTCATCTACGTAGAAAAGTTACAGAGGTTTGCACAGAGAATTCCCAGTATAAGTACCAGAAAATAAGAGAAACTTAGAAAACTGTTAAAACCTACATTGTTGATAGAGTTGGGAGTACTTAGCATTGTGAAAACATCACTTTCGCACAAAGAAATCTACTTGTCTAAGACCGCGAAACAGTGAACAGAGAATGTATGAGTTTCTCAAGATTGGTAACAGATAGAAACAAGAGAAAGTACACAGTGATTCATCTACGTAGAGAAGTTACAGAGGTTTACACAGAGAATTCCGAGTATAGGTACAAGAAAATAAGAGAGACTTAGAAAACTGGTAAAACCTACATTGTTGATAGAGTTGGGAGTACTTAGCACTGTGAAAACAGCACTTTCGCAGAGTGAAATCTACTTGTCTAAGACCGGGAAACAGTGAACAGAGAATGTATGAGTTTCTCAAGATTGGTAACAGATAGAAACAAGAGAAAGTACACAGTGATTCATCTACCTAGAGAAGTTACAGAGGTTTACACAGAGAATTCCCAGTATAAGTACAAGTAAATAAGAGAGAATTAGAAATCTCGTAAAACCTAGATTGTTGATAGAGTTGGGAGTACTTAGCACTGTGAAAACAGCACTTTCGCACAAAGAAATCTACTTGTCTAAGACCGGGAAACAGTGAACAGAGAATGTATGAGTTTCTCAAGATTGGTAGCAGATAAAAAGAAGAGAAAGTACACAGTGATTCATCTACCTAGAGAAGTTACAGAGGTTTACACAGAGAATTCCCAGTATAAGTACAAGTAAATAAGAGAGACTTAGAAAACTGGTAAAACCTACATTGTTGATAGAGTTGGGAGTACTTAGCACTGTGCAAACAGCACTTTCGCAGAGAGAAATCTACTTGTCTAAGACCGGTAAACAGTGAACAGAGAATGTATGAGTTTCTCAAGAATGGTAACACATAGAAACAAGAGAAAGTACACAGTGATTCATCTACCTAGAGAAGTTACAGAGGTTTACATAGAGAATTCTCAGTATAAGTATAAGAAAGTAAGAGAGACTTAGAAAACTGGTAAAAGCTACATTGTTGATAGAGTTGGGAGTACTTAGCATTGTGAAAACATCACTTTTGTACAAAGAAAGCTACTTTTGTAAGACCGCGAAACAATGAACAGAGAATGTATGAGTTTCTCAAGATTGTTAACAGATAGAAACAAGAGAAAGTACACAGTGATTCATCTACCTAGAGAAGTTACAGAGGTTTACAGAGAATTCCCAGTATAAGTACAAGAAAATAAGAGAGACTTAGAAAACTGGTAAAACCTACATTGTTGATAGAGTTGGGAGTACGTAGCACTGTGAAAACAGCACTTTCGTAGAGAGAAATCTCCTTGTCTAAGACCGGTAAACAGTGAACAGAGAATGTATGAGTTTCTCAAGATTGGTAACAGATAGAAACAAGAGAAAATACACAGTGATTCATCTACCTAGAGATGTTACAGAGGTTTACACAGAGAATTCCCAGTATAAGTACAAGAAAATAAGAGAGACTTAGAAAACTGGTAAAACCTACATTGTTGATAGAGTTGGGAGTACTTAGCACTGTGAAAACAGCACTTTCGCACAAAGAAATCTACTTCTCAAAGACCGCGAAACAGTGAACAGAGAATGTATGAGTTTCTCAAGATTCGTAACAGATAGAAACAACAGAAGGTACACAGTGATTCATCTACCTAGAGAAGTTACAGAGGTTTACACAGAGAATTCCCGGTATAAGTACAAGTAAATAAGAGAGAGTTAGAAAACACGTAAAACCTACATTGTTGATAGAGTTGGGAGTACTTAGCATTGTGAAAACATCACTTTTGCACAACGAAATCTACTTTTGTAAGAGCGCGAAACAATGAACAGAGAATGTATGAGTTTCTCAAGATTGGTAACAGATAGAAACAAGAGAAAGTACACAGTGATTCATCTACCTAGAGAAGTTACAGAGGTTTACACAGAGAATTCCCAGTATAAGTACAAGAAAATAAGAGGGATTTAGAAAACTGGTAAAACCTACATTGTTGATAGAGTTGGGAGTACGTAGCACTGTGAAAACAGCACTTTCGTCGAGAGAAATCTGCTTGTCTAAGACCGGTAAACAGTGAACAGAGAATGTATGAGTTTCTCAAGATTGGTAACAGATAGAAACAAGAGAAAATACACAGTGATTCATCTACCTAGAGAAGTTACAGAGGTTTACACAGAGAATTCCCAGTATAAGTACAAGAAAATAAGAGAGACTTAGAAAACTGGTAAAACCTACATTGTTGATAGAGTTGGGAGTACGTAGTACTGTGAAAACAGCACTTTCGTAGAGACATCTACTTGTCTAAGACCGGGAAACAGTGAACAGAGAATGTATGAGTTTCTCAAGATTGGTAACAGATAGAAACAAGAGAAAGTACACAGTGCTTCATCTACCTAGAGAAGTTACAGAGGTTTACACAGAGAATTCCCAGTATAAGTACAAGAAAATAAGAGAGACTTAGAAAACTGGTAAAACCTACATTGTTGATAGAGTTGGGAGTACTTAGCATTGTGAAAACAGCACTTTCGCACAAAGAAATGTACATTCATACGACCGCGAAACAGTCAACGGAGAATGTATGAGTTTCTCAAGATTGGTAACAGATAGAAACAAGAGAAAGTACACAGTGATTCATCTACGTAGAAAAGTTACAGAGGTTTGCACAGAGAATTCCCAGTATAAGTACCAGAAAATAAGAGAGACTTAGAAAACTGGTAAAACCTACATTGTTGATAGAGTTGGGAGTACGTAGCACTGTGAAAACAGCACTTTCGTAGAGAGAAATCTACTTGTCTAAGACCGGTAAACAGTGAACAGAGAATGTATGAGTTTCTCAAGATTGGTAACAGATAGAAACAAGAGAAAATACACAGTGATTCATCTACCTAGAGATGTTACAGAGGTTTACACAGAGAATTCCCAGTATAAGTACAAGAAAATAAGAGAGACTTAGAAAACTGGTAAAACCTACATTGTTGATAGAGTTGGGAGTACTTAGCACTGTGAAAACAGCACTTTCGCACAAAGAAATCTACTTCTCAAAGACCGCGAAACAGTGAACAGAGAATGTATGAGTTTCTCAAGATTGGTAACAGATAGAAACAAGAGAAAGTACACAGTGATTCATCTACCTAGAGAAGTTACAGAGGTTTACACAGAGAATTCCCAGTATAAGTACAAGTAAATAAGAGAGACTTAGAAAACTGGTAAAACCTACATTGTTGATAGAGTTGGGAGTACTTAGCACTGTGAAAACATCACTTTCGCACAAAGAAATCTACTTGTCTAAGACCGGGAAACAGTGAACAGAGAATGTATGAGTTTCTCAAGATTGGTAGCAGATAAAAACAAGAGAAAGTACACAGTGATTCATCTACCTAGAGAAGTTACAGAGGTTTACACAGAGAATTCCCAGTATAAGTACAAGTAAATAAGAGAGACTTAGAAAACTCGTAAAACCTACATTGTTGATAGAGTTGGGAGAACTTAGCATTGTGAAAACATCACTTTCGCACAAAGAAATGTACTTTTCTAAGACCGTGAAACAATGAATAGAGAATGTAAGAGTTTCTCAAGATTGGTAACAGATAGAAACAAGAGAAAGTATACAGTGATTCATCTACCTAGAGAAGTTACAGAGTTTTACACAGAGAATTCCCAGTATAAGTACCAGAAAATAAGAGAGACTTAGAAAACTGGTAAAACCTACATTGTTGATAGAGTTGGGAGTACGTAGCACTGTGAAAACAGCACTTTCTTAGAGAGAAATCTACCTGTCTAAGACCGGAAAACAGTGAACAGAGAATGTATGAGTATCTCAAGATTCGTAACAGATAGAAACAAGAGAAGGTACACAGTGATTCATCTACCTAGAGAAGTTACAGAGGTTTACACAGAGAATTCCCAGTATAAGTACAAGAAAATAAGAGAGACTTAGAAAACTGGTAAAACCTACATTGTTGATAGAGTTGGGAGTACTTAGCATTGTGAAAACATCACTTTCGCACAAAGAAATGTACTTTCATACGACCGTGAAACAGTGAACGGAGAATGTATGAGTTTCTCAAGATTGGTAACAGATAGAAACAAGAGAAAGTACACAGTGATTCATCTACGTAGAGAAATTACAGAGGTTTACACAGAGAACTCCATGTATAAGTACAAGAAAATAAGAGAGACTTAGAAAACTGGTAAAACCTACACTGTTGATAGAGTTGGGAGTACTTAGCACTGTGAAAACAGCACTTTCGCTGAGTGAAATCTACTTGTCTAAGACCGGGAAACAGTGAACAGAGAATGTATGAGTTTCTCAAGATTCGTAACAGATAGAAAGAAGAGAAAGTACACAGTGATTCATCTACGTAGAGAAGTTACCGAGGTTTACACAGAGAATTCCAAGTATAAGTAAAAGAAAATAAGAAGGACTTAGAAAACTGGTAAAACCTACATTGTTGATAGAGTTGGGAGTACTTAGCACTGTGAAAACAGCACTTTCGCAGAGTGAAATCTACTTGTCTAAGACCGGGAAACAGTGAACAGAGAATGTATGAGTTTCTCAAGATTGGTAACAGATAGAAATAAGAGAAAGTACACAGTGATTCATCTACGTAGAGAAGTTACAGAGGTTTACACTGAGAATTCCCACTGTAAGTACAAGTAAATAAGAAAGACTTAGAAAACTGGTAAAACCTACATTGTTGATAGAGTTGGGAGTACTTAGCACTGTGAAAACAGCACTTTCGCAGAGAGAAATCTACTTGTCTAAGACCGGGAAACAGTGAACAGAGAATGTATGAGATTCTCAAGATTGGTAACAGATAGAAACAAGAGAAAGTACACAGTGATTCATCTACCTAGAGAAGTTACAGAGGTTTACACAGAGAATTCCAAGTATAAGTACAAGTAAATAAGAGAGACTTAGAAAACTGGTAAAACCTACATTGTTGATAGAGTTGGGAGTACTTAGCATTGTGAAAAGATCACTTTCGCACAAAGAAATCTACTTCTCTAAGACCGCGAAACAGTGGATAGAGAATGTATGAGTTTCTCAAGATTGGTAACAGATAGAAATAAGAGAAAGTACACAGTGATTCATCTACCTAGAGAAGTTACAGAGGTATACACAGAGAATTCCCAGTATAAGTACAAGTAAATAAGAGAGACTTAGAAAACTGGTAAAACCAACATTGTTGATAGAGCTGGGAGTACTTAGCATTGTGAAAACATCACTTTCGCACAAAGAAATCTACTTTTCTAAGACCGCGAAACAGTGAACAGAGAATGTATGAGTTTCTCAAGATTGGTAACAGATAGAAACAAGAGAAAGTACACAGTGATTCATCTACCTAGAGAAGTTACAGAGGTTTACACAGAGAATTCCCAGTATAAGTACAAGAAAGTAAGAGAGACTTAGAGAACTGGTAAAACCTACATTGTTGATAGAGTTGGGAGTACTTAGCATTGTGAAAACATCACTTTCGCACAAAGAAATCTACTTCTCTAAGACCGCGAAACAGTGAACAGAGAATGTATGAATTTCTCAAGATTGGTAACAGATAGAAACAAGAGAAAGTACACAGTGATTCATCTACCTAGAGAAGTTACAGAGGTTTACAAAGAGAATTCCCAGTATAAGTACAAGAAAATAAGGGAGACTTAGAAAACGAGTAAAACCTACATTGTTGATAGAGTTGGGAGTACTTAGCACTGTGAAAACAGCCCTTTCGCAGAGTGAAATTTACTTGTCTAAGACCGGGAAACAGTGAACAGAGAATGTATGAGTTTCTCAAGATTGGTAACAGATAGAAACAAGAGAAAGTACACAGTGATTCATCTACCTAGAGAAGTTACAGAGGTTTACACAGAGAATTCGCTTATAAGTACAAGAAAATAAGAGAGACTTAGAAAACTGGTAAAACCTACATTGTTGATAGAGTTGGGAGTACTTAGATTTGTGAAAACAGCACTTTCGCACAAAGAAATCTACTTTTCTAAGACCGCGAAACAGTGAACAGAGAATGTATGAGTTTCTCAAGATTGGTAACACATAGAAACAAGAGAAAGTACACAGTGATTCATCTACCTAGAGAAGTTACAGAGGTTTACACAGAGAATTCGCTTATAAGTACAAGAAAATAAGAGAGACATAGAAAACTGGTAAAACCTACATTGTTGATAGAGTTGGGAGTAGTTAGCACTGTGAAAAGAGCACT
The DNA here is from genome assembly GCA_028571685.1 of Heterohyrax brucei. Classification (NCBI taxonomy): domain Eukaryota; kingdom Metazoa; phylum Chordata; class Mammalia; order Hyracoidea; family Procaviidae; genus Heterohyrax; species Heterohyrax brucei. The sequence continues at coordinate 19,034,256 of CM053155.1, forward strand.
TTCACAGAAAGAAATCTACTTCTCTAAGACCGGGAAACAGTGAACAGAGAATGTATGAGTTTCTCAAGATTGGTAACACATAGAAACAAGAGAAAGTACACAGTGATTCATCTACCTAGAGATGTTACAGAGGTTTACACTGAGAATTCCCAGTATAAGTACAAGTAAATAAGAGAGACTTAGAAAACTGGTAAAACCTACATTGTTGATAGAGTTGGGAGTACGTAGCACTGTGAAAACAGCACTTTCGTAGAGAGAAATGTACTTGTCTGAGACCGGGAAACAGTGAACAGAGAATGTATGAGTTTCTCAAGATTGGTAACAGATAGAAACAAGAGAAAATACACAGTGATTCATCTACCTAGAGAAGTTACAGAGGTTTACACAGAGAATTCCATGTATAAGTACAAGAAAATAAGAGAGACTTAGAAAACTGGTAAAACCTACATTGTTGATAGAGTTGGGAGTACTTAGCACTGTGAAAACAGCACTTTCGCAGAGAGAAATCTACTTGTCTAAGACCGGGAAACAGTGAACAGAGAATGTATGAGTTTCTCAAGATTGGTAACAGATAGAAACAAGAGAAAGTACACAGTGATTCATCTACCTAGAGAAGTTACAGAGGTTTAAACAGAGAATTCACAGTATAAGTACTAGTAAATAAGAGACTTAGAAAACTGGTAAAACCTACATTGTTGATAGAGTTGGGAATACTTAGCATTGTGAAAATATCACTTTCGCACAAAGAAATCTACTTTTGTAAGACCGCGAAACAATGAACAGAGAATGTATGAGTTTCTCAAGATTGGTAACAGATAGAAACAAGAGAAAGTACACAGTGATTCATCTACCTACAGAAGTTACAGAGGTTTACACATAGAATTCCCAGTATAAGTACAAGAAAATAAGAGAGACTAAGAAAACTGGTAAAACCTGCATTGTTGATAGTGTTGGGAGTACGTAGCACTGTGAAAACAGCTCTTTCGTAGAGAGAAATCTAGTTTTCTAAGACCGGGAAACAGTGAACAGAGAATGTATGAGTTTCTCAAGATTCGTAACAGATAGAAACAACAGAAGGTACACAGTGATTCATCTACCTAGAGAAGTTACAGAGGTTTACACAGAGAATTCCCGGTATAAGTACAAGTAAATAAGAGAGAGTTAGAAAACACGTAAAACCTACATTGTTGATAGAGTTGGGAGTACTTAGCATTGTGAAAACATCACTTTTGCACAACGAAATCTACTTTTGTAAGAGCGCGAAACAATGAACAGAGAATGTATGAGTTTCTCAAGATTGGTAACAGATAGAAACAAGAGAAAGTACACAGTGATTCATCTACCTAGAGAAGTTACAGAGGTTTACACAGAGAATTCCCAGTATAAGTACAAGAAAATAAGAGGGACTTAGAAAACTGGTAAAACCTACATTGTTGATAGAGTTGGGAGTACGTAGCACTGTGAAAACAGCACTTTCGCCGAGAATAATCTGCTTGTGTAAGACCGGTAAACAGTGAACAGAGAATGTATGAGTTTCTCAAGATTGGTAACAGATAGAAACAAGAGAAAATACACAGTGATTCATCTACCTAGAGAAGTTACAGAGGTTTACACAGAGAATTCCCAGTATAAGTACGAGAAAATAAGAGAGACTTAGAAAACTGGTAAAACCTACATTGTTGATAGAGTTGGGAGTACGTAGCACTGTGAAAACAGCACTTTCGTAGAGACATCTACTTGTCTAAGACCGGGAAACAGTGAACAGAGAATGTATGAGTTTCTCAAGATTGGTAACAGATAGAAACAAGAGAAAGTACACAGTGATTCATCTACCTAGAGAAGTTACAGAGGTTTACACAGAGAATTCCCAGTATAAGTACAAGAAAATAAGAGAGACTTAGAAAACTGGTAAAACCTACATTGTTGATAGAGTTGGGAGTACTTAGCACTGTGAAAACAGCACTTTCGCAGAGAGAAATCTACTTGCCTAAGACCCGGAAACAGTGAACAGAGAATGTATGAGTTTCTCAAGATTGGTAACAGATAGAAACAAGAGAAAGTACACAGTGATTCATCTACCTAGAGAAGTTACAGAGGTTTACACAGAGAATTCCCAGTATAAGTACAAGAAAATAAGAGAGACTTAGAAAACTGGTAAAACCTACATTGTTGATAGAGTTGAGAGTACTTAGCACTGTGAAAACAGCACTTTCGCAGAGAGAAATCTACTTGTCTAAGACCGGGAAACAGTGAACAGAGAATGTATGAGTTTCTCAAGATTGGTAACAGATAGAAACAAGAGAAAGTATACAGTGATTCACTTACCTAGAGAAGTTACAGAGGTTTACACAGAGAATTCCCAGTATAAGTACAAGTAAATAAGAGAGAGTTAGAAAACACGTAAAACCTACATTGTTGATAGAGTTGGGAGTACATAGCATTGTGAAAACATCACTTTGCACAAAGAAATCTACTTTTCTAAGACCGCGAAACAATGAACAGAGAATCTATCAGTTTTTCAATATTGGTGACAGATAGAAACAAGAGAAAGTACAAAGTGATTCATCTACCTACAGAAGTTACAGAGGTTTACACAGAGAATTCCCAGTATAAGTACAAGAAAATAAGAGAGACTTAGAAAACTGGTAAAATCTACATTGTTGATAGAGTTGGGAGTACGTAGCACTCTGAAAACAGCACTTTCGTAGAGAGAAATCTACTTGTCTAAGACCGGGAAACAGTGAACAGAGAATGTATGAGTTTCTCAAGATTGGTAACAGATAGAAACAAGAGAAAGTAGACAGTGATTCATCTACCTAGAGAAGTTACAGAGGTTTACACAGAGAATTCCCAGTATAAGTACAAGAAAATAAGAGAGACTTAGAAAACTGGTAAAACCTACATTGTTGATAGATTTGGGAGTACTTAGCACTGTGAAAACAGCACTTTCGCAGAGAGAAATCTACTTGTCTGAGACCGGTAAACAGTGAACAGAGAATGTATGAGTTTCTCAAGAATGGTAACACATAGAAACAAGAGAAAGTACACAGTGATTCATCTACCTAGAGAAGTTACAGAGGTTTAAACAGAGAATTCCATGTATAAGTACAAGAAAATAAGAGAGACTTAGAAAACTGGTAAAACCTACATTGTTGATAGAGTTGGGAGTACTTAGCATTATGAAAACATCACTATTGCACAAAGAAATCTACTTTTGTAAGAGCGCGAAGCAATGAACAGAGAATGTATGAGTTTCTCAATTTGGTAACAGATAGAAACAAGAGAAAGTACACAGTGATTCATCTCCCTAGAGAAGTTACAGAGGTTTACACAGAGAATTCCCAGTATAAGTACAAGAAAATAAGAGAGACTTAGAAAACTGGTAAAACCTACATTGTTGATAGAGTTGGGAGTACGTAGCACTGTGAAAACAGCACTTTCGTCGAGAGAAATCTACTTGTCTAAGACCGGTCAACAGTGAACAGAGAATGTATGAGTTTCTCTAGATTGGTAACAGATAGAAACAAGAGAAAATACACAGTGATTCATCTACCTAGAGAAGCTACAGAGGTTTACACAGAGAATTCCATGTATAAGTACAAGAAAATAAGAGAGACTTAGAAAACTGGTAAAACCTACATTGTTGATAGAGTTGGGAGTACTTAGCATTGTGAAAACATCACTTTCGCACAAAGAAATGTACTTTCATACGACCGCGAAACAGTCAACGGAGAATGTATGAGTTTCTCAAGATTGGTAACAGATAGAAACAAGAGAAAGTACACAGTGATTCATCTACGTAGAAAAGTTACAGAGGTTTGCACAGAGAATTCCCAGTATAAGTACCAGAAAATAAGAGAAACTTAGAAAACTGATAAAACCTACATTGTTGATAGAGTTGGGAGTACTTAGCATTGTGAAAACATCACTTTCGCACAAAGAAATCTACTTGTCTAAGACCGCGAAACAGTGACCAGAGAATGTATGAGTTTCTCAAGATTGGTAACAGATAGAAACAAGAGAAAGTACACAGTGATTCATCTACGTAGAGAAGTTACAGAGGTTTACACAGAGAATTCCATGTATAAGTACAAGAAAATAAGAGAGACTTAGAAAACTGGTAAAACCTACATTGTTGATAGAGTTGGGAGTACTTAGCACTGTGAAAACAGCACTTTCGCAGAGTGAAATCTACTTGTCTAAGACCGGGAAACAGTGAACAGAGAATGTATGAGTTTCTCAAGATTGGTAACAGATAGAAACAAGAGAAAGTACACAGTGATTCATCTACCTAGAGAAGTAACAGAGGTTTACACAGAGAATTCCCAGTATAAGTACAAGAAAATAAGAGAGACTTAGAAAACTGGTAAAACCTACATTGTTGATAGAGTTGGGAGTACTTAGCACTGTGCAAACAGCACTTTCGCAGAGAGAAATCTACTTGTCTAAGACCGGTAAACAGTGAACAGAGAATGTATGAGTTTCTCAAGAATGGTAACACATAGAAACAAGAGAAAGTACACAGTGATTCATCTACCTAGAGAAGTTACAGAGGTTTACATAGAGAATTCTCAGTATAAGTATAAGAAAGTAAGAGAGACTTAGAAAACTGGTAAAAGCTACATTGTTGATAGAGTTGGGAGTACTTAGCATTGTGAAAACATCACTTTTGTACAAAGAAATCTACTTTTGTAAGACCGCGAAACAATGAACAGAGAATGTATGAGTTTCTCAAGATTGTTAACAGATAGAAACAAGAGAAAGTACACAGTGATTCATCTACCTAGAGAAGTTACAGAGGTTTACAGAGAATTCCCAGTATAAGTACAAGAAAATAAGAGAGACTTAGAAAACTGGTAAAACCTACATTGTTGATAGAGTTGGGAGTACGTAGCACTGTGAAAACAGCACTTTCGTAGAGAGAAATCTACTTGTCTAAGACCGGTAAACAGTGAACAGAGAATGTATGAGTTTCTCAAGATTGGTAACAGATAGAAACAAGAGAAAATACACAGTGATTCATCTACCTAGAGATGTTACAGAGGTTTACACAGAGAATTCCCAGTATAAGTACAAGAAAATAAGAGAGACTTAGAAAACTGGTAAAACCTACATTGTTGATAGAGTTGGGAGTACTTAGCACTGTGAAAACAGCACTTTCGCACAAAGAAATCTACTTCTCAAAGACCGCGAAACAGTGAACAGAGAATGTATGAGTTTCTCAAGATTCGTAACAGATAGAAACAACAGAAGGTACACAGTGATTCATCTACCTAGAGAAGTTACAGAGGTTTACACAGAGAATTCCCGGTATAAGTACAAGTAAATAAGAGAGAGTTAGAAAACACGTAAAACCTACATTGTTGATAGAGTTGGGAGTACTTAGCATTGTGAAAACATCACTTTTGCACAACGAAATCTACTTTTGTAAGAGCGCGAAACAATGAACAGAGAATGTATGAGTTTCTCAAGATTTGTAACAGATAGAAACAAGAGAAAGTACACAGTGATTCATCTACCTAGAGAAGTTACAGAGGTTTACACAGAGAATTCCCAGTATAAGTACAAGAAAATAAGAGGGATTTAGAAAACTGGTAAAACCTACATTGTTGATAGAGTTGGGAGTACGTAGCACTGTGAAAACAGCACTTTCGTCGAGAGAAATCTGCTTGTCTAAGACCGGTAAACAGTGAACAGAGAATGTATGAGTTTCTCAAGATTGGTAACCGATAGAAACAAGAGAAAATACACAGTGATTCATCTACCTAGAGAAATTACAGAGGTTTACACAGAGAATTCCCAGTATAAGTACAAGAAAATAAGAGAGACTTAGAAAACTGGTAAAACCTACATTGTTGATAGAGTTGGGAGTACGTAGCACTGTGAAAACAGCACTTTCGTAGAGACATCTACTTGTCTAAGACCGGGAAACAGTGAACAGAGAATGTATGAGTTTCTCAAGATTGGTAACAGATAGAAACAAGAGAAAGTATACAGTGATTCATCTACCTAGAGAAGTTACAGAGGTTTACACAGAGAATTCCCAGTATAAGTACAAGAAAATAAGAGAGACTTAGAAAACTGGTAAAACCTACATTGTTGATAGAGTTGGGAGTACTTAGCACTGTGAAAACAGCACTTTCGCAGAGAGAAATCTACTTGTCTAAGACCGGGAAACAGTGAACAGAGAATGTATGAGTTTCTCAAGATTGGTAACAGATAGAAACAAGAGAAAGTACACAGTGATTCATCTACCTAGAGAAGTTACAGAGGTTTACACAGAGAATTCCCAGTATAAGTACAAGAAAATAAGAGAGACTTAGAAAACTGGTAAAACCTACATTGTTGATAGAGTTGAGAGTACTTAGCACTGTGAAAACAGCACTATCGCAGAGAGAAATCTACTTGTCTAAGACCGGGAAACAGTGAACAGAGAATGTATGAGTTTCTCAAGATTGGTAACAGATAGAAACAAGAGAAAGTATACAGTGATTCACTTACCTAGAGAAGTTACAGAGGTTTACACAGAGAATTCCCAGTATAAGTACAAGTAAATAAGAGAGAGTTAGAAAACACGTAAAACCTACATTGTTGATAGAGTTGGGAGTACATAGCATTGTGAAAACATCACTTTGCACAAAGAAATCTACTTTTCTAAGACCGCGAAACAATGAACAGAGAATCTATCAGTTTTTCAATATTGGTGACAGATAGAAACAAGAGAAAGTACAAAGTGATTCATCTACCTACAGAAGTTACAGAGGTTTACACAGAGAATTCCCAGTATAAGTACAAGAAAATAAGAGAGACTTAGAAAACTGGTAAAATCTACATTGTTGATAGAGTTGGGAGTACGTAGCACTCTGAAAACAGCACTTTCGTAGAGAGAAATCTACTTGTCTAAGACCGGGAAACAGTGAACAGAGAATGTATGAGTTTCTCAAGATTGGTAACAGATAGAAACAAGAGAAAGTAGACAGTGATTCATCTACCTAGAGAAGTTACAGAGGTTTACACAGAGAATTCCCAGTATAAGTACAAGAAAATAAGAGAGACTTAGAAAACTGGTAAAACCTACATTGTTGATGGATTTGGGAGTACTTAGCACTGTGAAAACAGCACTTTCGCAGAGAGAAATCTCCTTGTCTAAGACCGGTAAACAGTGAACAGAGAATGTATGAGTTTCTCAAGAATGGTAACACATAGAAACAAGAGAAAGTACACAGTGATTCATCTACCTAGAGAAGTTACAGAGGTTTAAACAGAGAATTCCATGTATAAGTACAAGAAAATAAGAGAGACTTAGAAAACTGGTAAAACCTACATTGTTGATAGAGTTGGGAGTACTTAGCATTATGAAAACATCACTATTGCACAAAGAAATCTACTTTTGTAAGAGCGCGAAGCAATGAACAGATAATGTATGAGTTTCTCAAGATTGGTAACAGATAGAAACAAGAGAAAGTACACAGTGATTCATCTCCCTAGAGAAGTTACAGAGGTTTACACAGAGAATTCCCAGTATAAGTACAAGAAAATAAGAGAGACTTAGAAAACTGGTAAAACCTACATTGTTGATAGAGTTGGGAGTACGTAGCACTGTGAAAACAGCACTTTCGTCGAGAGAAATCTACTTGTCTAAGACCGGTCAACAGTGAACAGAGAATGTATGAGTTTCTCAAGATTGGTAACAGATAGAAACAAGAGAAAATACACAGTGATTCATCTACCTAGAGAAGTTACAGAGGTTTACACAGAGAATTCCATGTATAAGTACAAGAAAATAAGAGAGACTTAGAAAACTGGTAAAACCTACATTGTTGATAGAGTTGGGAGTACTTAGCATTGTGAAAACATCACTTTCGCACAAAGAAATGTACTTTCATACGACCGCGAAACAGTCAACGGAGAATGTATGAGTTTCTCAAGATTGGTAACAGATAGAAACAAGAGAAAGTACACAGTGATTCATCTACGTAGAAAAGTTACAGAGGTTTGCACAGAGAATTCCCAGTATAAGTACCAGAAAATAGGAGAAACTTAGAAAACTGGTAAAACCTACATTGTTGATAGAGTTGGGAGTACTTAGCATTGTGAAAACATCACTTTCGCACAAAGAAATCTACTTGTCTAAGACCGCGAAACAGTGAACAGAGAATGTATGAGTTTCTCAAGATTGGTAACAGATAGAAACAAGAGAAAGTACACAGTGATTCATCTACGTAGAGAAGTTACAGAGGTTTACACAGAGAATTCCATGTATAAGTACAAGAAAATAAGAGAGACTTAGAAAACTGGTAAAACCTACATTGTTGATAGAGTTGGGAGTACTTAGCACTGTGAAAACAGCACTTTCGCAGAGTGAAATCTACTTGTCTAAGACCGGGAAACAGTGAACAGAGAATGTATGAGTTTCTCAAGATTGGTAACAGATAGAAACAAGAGAAAGTACACAGTGATTCATCTACCAAGAGAAGTTACAGAGGTTTACACAGAGAATTCCCAGTATAAGTACAAGTAAATAAGAGAGAATTAGAAATCTCGTAAAACCTAGATTGTTGATAGAGTTGGGAGTACTTAGCACTGTGAAAACAGCACTTTCGCACAAAGAAATCTACTTGTCTAAGACCGGGAAACAGTGAACAGAGAATGTATGAGTTTCTCAAGATTGGTAGCAGATAAAAAGAAGAGAAAGTACACAGTGATTCATCTACCTAGAGAAGTTACAGAGGTTTACACAGAGAATTCCCAGTATAAGTACAAGAAAATAAGAGAGACTTAGAAAACTGGTAAAACCTACATTGTTGATAGAGTTGGGAGTACTTAGCACTGTGCAAACAGCACTTTCGCAGAGAGAAATCTACTTGTCTAAGACCGGTAAACAGTGAACAGAGAATGTATGAGTTTCTCAAGAATGGTAACACATAGAAACAAGAGAAAGTACACAGTGATTCATCTACCTAGAGAAGTTACAGAGGTTTACATAGAGAATTCTCAGTATAAGTATAAGAAAGTAAGAGAGACTTAGAAAACTGGTAAAAGCTACATTGTTGATAGAGTTGGGAGTACTTAGCATTGTGAAAACATCACTTTTGTACAAAGAAATCTACTTTTGTAAGACCGCGAAACAATGAACAGAGAATGTATGAGTTTCTCAAGATTGTTAACAGATAGAAACAAGAGAAAGTACACAGTGATTCATCTACCTAGAGAAGTTACAGAGGTTTACAGAGAATTCCCAGTATAAGTACAAGAAAATAAGAGAGACTTAGAAAACTGGTAAAACCTACATTGTTGATAGAGTTGGGAGTACGTAGCACTGTGAAAACAGCACTTTCGTAGAGAGAAATCTACTTGTCTAAGACCGGTAAACAGTGAACAGAGAATGTATGAGTTTCTCAAGATTGGTAACAGATAGAAACAAGAGAAAATACACAGTGATTCATCTACCTAGAGATGTTACAGAGGTTTACACAGAGAATTCCCAGTATAAGTACAAGAAAATAAGAGAGACTTAGAAAACTGGTAAAACCTACATTGTTGATAGAGTTGGGAGTACTTAGCACTGTGAAAACAGCACTTTCGCACAAAGAAATCTACTTCTCAAAGACCGCGAAACAGTGAACAGAGAATGTATGAGTTTCTCAAGATTGGTAACAGATAGAAACAAGAGAAAGTACACAGTGATTCATCTACCTAGAGAAGTTACAGAGGTTTACACAGAGAATTCCCAGTATAAGTACAAGTAAATAAGAGAGACTTAGAAAACTGGTAAAACCTACATTGTTGATAGCGTTGGGAGTACTTAGCACTGTGAAAACATCACTTTCGCACAAAGAAATCTACTTGTCTAAGACCGGGAAACAGTGAACAGAGAATGTATGAGTTTCTCAAGATTGGTAGCAGATAAAAACAAGAGAAAGTACACAGTGATTCATCTACCTAGAGAAGTTACAGAGGTTTACACAGAGAATTCCCAGTATAAGTACAAGTAAATAAGAGAGACTTAGAAAACTCGTAAAACCTACATTGTTGATAGAGTTGGGAGAACTTAGCATTGTGAAAACATCACTTTCGCACAAAGAAATGTACTTTTCTAAGACCGTGAAACAATGAATAGAGAATGTAAGAGTTTCTCAAGATTGGTAACAGATAGAAACAAGAGAAAGTATACAGTGATTCATCTACCTAGAGAAGTTACAGAGTTTTACACAGAGAATTCCCAGTATAAGTACCAGAAAATAAGAGAGACTTAGAAAACTGGTAAAACCTACATTGTTGATAGAGTTGGGAGTACGTAGCACTGTGAAAACAGCACTTTCGTAGAGAGAAATCTACCTGTCTAAGACCGGAAAACAGTGAACAGAGAATGTATGAGTATCTCAAGATTCGTAACAGATAGAAACAAGAGAAGGTACACAGTGATTCATCTACCTAGAGAAGTTACAGAGGTTTACACAGAGAATTCCCAGTATAAGTACAAGAAAATAAGAGAGACTTAGAAAACTGGTAAAACCTACATTGTTGATAGAGTTGGGAGTACTTAGCATTGTGAAAACATCACTTTCGCACAAAGAAATGTACTTTCATACGACCGTGAAACAGTGAACGGAGAATGTATGAGTTTCTCAAGATTGGTAACAGATAGAAACAAGAGAAAGTACACAGTGATTCATCTACGTAGAGAAATTACAGAGGTTTACACAGAGAATTCCATGTATAAGTACAAGAAAATAAGAGAGACTTAGAAAACTGGTAAAACCTACACTGTTGATAGAGTTGGGAGTACTTAGCACTGTGAAAACAGCACTTTCGCTGAGTGAAATCTACTTGTCTAAGACCGGGAAACAGTGAACAGAGAATGTATGAGTTTCCCAAGATTGGTAACAGATAGAAACAAGAGAATGTACACAGTGATTCAACTACCTAGAGAAGTTACAGAAGTTTACACAGAGAATTCCCAGTATAAGTACAAGTAAATAAGAGAGAGTTAGAAATCTCGTAAAACCTACATTGTTGATAGAGTTGGGAGTACTTAGCACTGTGAAAACAGCACTTTCGCACAAAGAAATCTACTTGTCTAAGACCGGGAAACAGTGAACAGAGAATGTATGAGTTTCTCAAGATTGGCAGCAGATAAAAATAAGAGAAAGTACACAGTGATTCATCTACCTAGAGAAGTTACAGAGGTTTACACAGAGAATTCCCAGTATAAGTACAAGAAAATAAGAGAGACTTAGAAAACTGGTAAAACCTACATTGTTGATAGAGTTGGGAGTACTTAGCACTGTGAAAACAGCACTTTCGCAGAGAGAAATCTACTTGTCTAAGACCGGTAAACAGTGAACAGAGAATGTATGAGTTTCTCAAGAATGGTAACACATAGAAACAAGAGAAAGTACACAGTGATTCATCTACCTACAGAAGTTACAGAGGTTTACACAGAGAATTCCCAGTATAAGTATAAGAAAGTAAGAGAGACTTAGAAAACTGGTAAAACCTACATTGTTGATAGAGTTGGGAGTACTTAGCATTGTGAAAACATCACTTTTGCACAAAGAAATCTACTTTTGTAAGACCGCGAAACAATGAACAGAGAATGTATGAGTTTCTCAAGATTGTTAACAGATAGAAACAAGAGAAAGTACACAGTGATTCATCTCCCTAGAGAAGTTACAGAGGTTTACACAGAGAATTCCCAGTATAAGTACAAGAAAATAAGAGAGACTTAGAAAACTGGTAAAACCTACATTGTTGATAGAGTTGGGAGTACGTAGCACTGTGAAAACAGCACTTTAGCAGAGAGAAATCTACTTGTCTAAGACCGGGAAACAGTGAACAGAGAATGTATGAGTTTCTCAAGATTCGTAACAGATAGAAACAAGAGAAAGTACACAGTGATTCATCTACGTAGAGAAGTTACCGAGGTTTACACAGAGAATTCCAAGTATAAGTAAAAGAAAATAAGAAGGACTTAGAAAACTGGTAAAACCTACATTGTTGATAGAGTTGGGAGTACTTAGCACTGTGAAAACAGCACTTTCGCAGAGTGAAATCTACTTGTCTAAGACCGGGAAACAGTGAACAGAGAATGTATGAGTTTCTCAAGATTGGTAACAGATAGAAATAAGAGAAAGTACACAGTGATTCATCTACGTAGAGAAGTTACAGAGGTTTACACTGAGAATTCCCACTGTAAGTACAAGTAAATAAGAGAGACTTAGAAAAATGGTAAAACCTACATTGTTGATAGAGTTGGGAGTACTTAGCACTGTGAAAACAGCACTTTCGCAGAGAGAAATCTACTTGTCTAAGACCGGGAAACAGTGAACAGAGAATGTATGAGTTTCTCAAGATTGGTAACAGATAGAAACAAGAGAAAGTACACAGTGATTCATCTACCTAGAGAAGTTACAGAGGTTTACACAGAGAATTCTAAGTATAAGTACAAGTAAATAAGAGAGACTTAGAAAACTGGTAAAACCTACATTGTTGATAGAGTTGGGAGTACTTAGCATTGTGAAAAGATCACTTTCGCACAAAGAAATCTATTTCTCTAAGACCGCGAAACACTGGATAGAGAATGTATGAGTTTCTCAAGATTGGTAACAGATAGAAATAAGAGAAAGTACACAGTGATTCATCTACCTAGAGAAGTTACAGAGGTATACACAGAGAATTCCCAGTATAAGTACAAGTAAATAAGAGAGACGTAGAAAACTGGTAAAACCAACATTATTGTTAGAGCTGGGAGTACTTAGCATTGTGAAAACATCACTTTCGCACAAAGAAATCTACTTTTCTAAGACCGAGAAACAGTGAACAGAGAATGTATGAGTTTCTCAAGACTGGTAACAGATAGAAACAAGAGAAAGTACACAGTGATTCATCTACCTAGAGAAGTTACAGAGGTTTACACAGAGAATTCCCAGTATAAGTACAAGAAAGTAAGAGAGACTTAGAGAACTGGTAAAACCTACATTGTTGATAGAGTTGGGAGTACTTAGCATTGTGAAAACATCACTTTCGCACAAAGAAATCTACTTCTCTAAGACCGCGAAACAGTGAACAGAGAATGTATGAATTTCTCAAGATTGGTAACAGATAGAAACAAGAGAAAGTACACAGTGATTCATCTACCTAGAGAAGTTACAGAGGTTTACAAAGAGAATTCCCAGTATAAGTACAAGAAAATAAGGGAGACTTAGAAAACGAGTAAAACCTACATTGTTGATAGAGTTGGGAGTACTTAGCACTGTGAAAACAGCCCTTTCGCAGAGTGAAATTTACTTGTCTAAGACCGGGAAACAGTGAACAGAGAATGTATGAGTTTCTCAAGATTGGTAACAGATAGAAACAAGAGAAAGTACACAGTGATTCATCTACCTAGAGAAGTTACAGAGGTTTACACAGAGAATTCGCTTATAAGTACAAGAAAATAAGAGAGACTTAGAAAACTGGTAAAACCTACATTGTTGATAGAGTTGGGAGTACTTAGCATTGTGAAAACAGCACTTTCGCACAAAGAAATCTACTTTTCTAAGACCGCGAAACAGTGAACAGAGAATGTATGAGTTTCTCAAGATTGGTAACAGATAGAAACAAGAGAAAGTACACAGTGATTCATGTACCTAGAGAAGTTACAGAGGTTTACACAGAGAATTCCTAGTATAAGTACAAGTAAATAAGAGAGACTTAGAAAACTCGTAAAACCTACATTGTTGATAGAGTTGGGAGTACTTAGCATTGTGAAAACATCACTTTCGCACAAACAAATCTACTTCTCTAAGATCGCGAAACAGTGAACAGAGAATGTATGCGTTTCTCAAAATTGGTAACAGATAGAAACAAGAGAAAGTACACAGTGATTCATCTACCTAGAGAAGTTACAGAGGTTTACACAGAGAATTCCTAGTATAAGTACAAGTAAATAAGAGAGACTTAGAAAACTCGTAAAACCTACATTGTTGATAGAGTTGGGAGTACTTAGCATTGTGAAAACATCACTTTCGCACAAACAAATCTACTTCTCTAAGATCGCGAAACAGTGAACAGAGAATGTATGAGTTTCTCAAGATTGGTAACAGATAGAAACAAGAGAAAGTACACAGTGATTCATCTACCTAGAGAAGTTACAGAGGTTTACACAGAGAATTCCCAGTATAAGTACAAGTAAATAAGAGAGACTTAGAAAACTGGTAAAACCTACATTGTTGATAGTGTTGGGAGTACTTAGCATTGTGAAAACATCACTTTCGCACAAAGAAATCTACTTCTCTAAGACCGGGAAACAGTGAACAGAGAATGTATGAGTTTCTCAAGATTGGTAACAGATAGAAACAAGAGAAAGTACACAGTGATTCAGCTACCTAGAGAAGTTACAGAGGTTTACACAGAGAAATCCCAGTATAAGTACAAGAAAATAAGAGAGACTTAGAAAACGGGTAAAACCTACATTGTTGATAGAGTTGGGAGTACTTAGCATTGTGAAAACATCACTTTCGCACAAAGAATTCTACTTCTCTAAGACCAGGAAACAGTGAACAGAGAATGTATGAGTTTCTCAGGATTGGTAACAGATAGAAACAAGAGAAAGTACACAGTGATTCATCTACCTAGAGAAGTTACAGAGGTTTACACAGAGAATTCGCTTATAAGTACAAGAAAATAAGAGAGACTTAGAAAACTGGTAAAACCTACATTGTTGATAGAGTTGGGAGTACTTAGCATTGTGAAAACAGCACTTTCGCACAAAGAAATCTACTTTTCTAAGACCGCGAAACAGTGAACAGAGAATGTATGAGTTTCTCATAATTGGTAACAGATAGAAACAAGAGAAAGTACACAGTGATTCATGTACCTAGAGAAGTTACAGAGGTTTACACAGAGAATTCCTAGTATAAGTACAAGTAAATAAGAGAGACTTAGAAAACTCGTAAAACCTACATTGTTGATAGAGTTGGGAGTACTTAGCATTGTGAAAACATCACTTTCGCACAAACAAATCTACTTCTCTAAGATCGCGAAACAGTGAACAGAGAATGTATGCGTTTCTCAAAATTGGTAACAGATAGAAACAAGAGAAAGTACACAGTGATTCATCTACCTAGAGAAGTTACAGAGGTTTACACAGAGAATTCGCTTATAAGTACAAGAAAATAAGAGAGACATAGAAAACTGGTAAAACCTACATTGTTGATAGAGTTGGGAGTAGTTAGCACTGTGAAAACAGCACTTTCACAGAAAGAAATCTACTTCTCTAAGACCGGTAAACAGTGAACAGAGAATGTATGAGTTTCGCAAGATTGGTAACAGATAGAAACAAGAGAAAGTACACAGTGATTCATCTACCTAGAGATGTTACAGAGGTTTACACTGAGAATTCCCAGTATAAGTACAAGTAAATAAGAGAGACTTAGAAAACTGGTAAAGCCTACATTGTTGATAGAGTTGAGAGTACTTAGCATTGTGAAAACATCACTTAAGCACAAAGAAATCTACTTTTCTAAGACCACGAAGCAGTGAACAGAGAATGTATGTGTTTCTCAAAATTGGTAACAGATAGAAACAAGAGAAAGTACACAGTGATTCATCTACCTAGAGAAGTTACAGAGGTTTACACTGAGAATTCCCAGTATAAGTACAAGTAAATAAGAGAGAGTTAGAAAACTCGTAAAACCTACATTGTTGATAGAGTTGGGAGTACTTAGCATTGTGAAAACATCACTTTTCCACAAAGAAATCTACTTTTGTAAGACCGCGAAACAATGAACAGAGAATGTATGAGTTTCTCAAGATTGGTAACAGATAGAAACAAGAGAAAGTACACAGTGATTCATCTACCTAGAGAAGTTACAGAGGTTTACACAGAGAATTCCCAGTATAAGTACAAGAAAATAAGAGAGACTTAGAAAACAGGTAAAACCTACATTGTTGATAGAGTTGGGAGTACGTAGCACTGTGAAAACAGCACTTTCGTAGAGAGAAATGTACTTGTCTTAGACCGGGAAACAGTGAACAGAGAATGTATGAGTTTCTCAAGATTGGTAACAGATAGAAACAAGAGAAAATACACAGTGATTCATCTACCTAGAGAAGTTACAGAGGTTTACACAGAGAATTCCATGTATAAGTACAAGAAAATAAGAGAGACTTAGAAAACTGGTAAAACCTACATTGTTGATAGAGTTGGGAGTACTTAGCACTGTGAAAACAGCACTTTCGCAGAGAGAAATCTACTTGTCTAAGACCGGGAAACAGTGAACAGAGAATGTATGAGTTTCTCAAGATTGGTAACAGATAGAAACAAGAGAAAGTACACAGTGATTCATCTACCTAGAGAAGTTACAGAGGTTTAAACAGAGAATTCACAGTATAAGTACTAGTAAATAAGAGACTTAGAAAACTGGTAAAACCTACATTGTTGATAGAGTTGGGAATACTTAGCATTGTGAAAATATCACTTTCGCACAAAGAAAACTACTTTTGTAAGACCGCGAAACAATGAACAGAGAATGTATGAGTTTCTCAAGATTGGTAACAGATAGAAACAAGAGAAAGTACACAGTGATTCATCTACCTAGAGAAGTTACAGAGGTTTACACATAGAATTCCCAGTATAAGTACAAGAAAATAAGAGACACTAAGAAAACTGGTAAAACCTGCATTGTTGATAGTGTTGGGAGTACGTAGCACTGTGAAAACAGCTCTTTCGTAGAGAGAAATCTAGTTTTCTAAGACCGGGAAACAGTGAACAGAGAATGTATGAGTTTCTCAAGATTCGTAACAGATAGAAACAACAGAAGGTACACAGTGATTCATCTACCTAGAGAAGTTACAGAGGTTTACACAGAGAATTCCCGGTATAAGTACAAGTAAATAAGAGAGAGTTAGAAAACACGTAAAACCTACATTGTTGATAGAGTTGGGAGTACTTAGCATTGTGAAAACATCACTTTTGCACAACGAAATCTACTTTTGTAAGAGCGCGAAACAATGAACAGAGAATGTATGAGTTTCTCAAGATTGGTAACAGATAGAAACAAGAGAAAGTACACAGTGATTCATCTACCTAGAGAAGTTACAGAGGTTTACACAGAGAATTCCCAGTATAAGTACAAGAAAATAAGAGGGACTTAGAAAACTGGTAAAACCTACATTGTTGATAGAGTTGGGAGTACGTAGCACTGTGAAAACAGCACTTTCGTCGAGAGAAATCTGCTTGTCTAAGACCGGTAAACAGTGAACAGAGAATGTATGAGTTTCTCAAGATTGGTAACAGATAGAAACAAGAGAAAAAACACAGTGATTCATCTACCTAGAGAAGTTACAGAAGTTTACACAGAGAATTCCCAGTATAAGTACAAGAAAATAAGAGAGACTTAGAGAACTGGTAAAACCTACATTGTTGATAGAGTTGGGAGTACGTAGCACTGTGAAAACAGCACTTTCGTAGAGACATCTACTTGTCTAAGACCGGGAAACAGTGAACAGAGAATGTATGAGTTTCTCAAGATTGGTAACAGATAGAAACAAGAGAAAGTACACAGTGATTCATCTACCTAGAGAAGTTACAGAGGTTGACACAGAGAATTCCCAGTATAAGTACAAGAAAATAAGAGAGACTTAGAAAACTGGTAAAACCTACATTGTTGATAGAGTTGAGAGTACTTAGCACTGTGAAAACAGCACTTTCGCAGAGAGAAATCTACTTGTCTAAGACCAGGAAACAGTGAACAGAGAATGTATGAGTTTCTCAAGATTGGTAACAGATAGAAACAAGAGAAAGTATACAGTGATTCACTTACCTAGAGAAGTTACAGAGGTTTACACAGAGAATTCCCAGTATAAGTACAAGTAAATAAGAGAGAGTTAGAAAACATGTAAAACCTACATTGTTGATAGAGTTGGGAGTACATAGCATTGTGAAAACATCACTTTGCACAAAGAAATCTACTTTTCTAAGACCGCGAAACAATGAACAGAGAATCTATCAGTTTTTCAATATTGGTGACAGATAGAAACAAGAGAAAGTACAAAGTGATTCATCTACCTACAGAAGTTACAGAGGTTTACACAGAGAATTCCCAGTATAAGTACAAGAAAATAAGAGAGACTTAGAAAACTGGTAAAATCTACATTGTTGATAGAGTTGGGAGTACGTAGCACTCTGAAAAAAGCACTTTCGCAGAGAGAAATCTACTTGTCTAAGACCGGGAAACAGTGAACAGAGAATGTATGAGTTTCTCAAGATTGGTAACAGATAGAAACAAGAGAAAGTAGACAGTGATTCATCTACCTAGAGAAGTTACAGAGGTTTACACAGAGAATTCCCAGTATAAGTACAAGAAAATAAGAGAGACTTAGAAAACTGGTAAAACCTACATTGTTGATAGATTTGGGAGTACTTAGCACTGTGAAAACAGCACTTTCGCAGAGAGAAATCTACTTGTCCAAGACCGGTAAACAGTGAACAGAGAATGTATGAGTTTCTCAAGAATGGTAACACATAGAAACAAGAGAAAGTACACAGTGATTCATCTACCTAGAGAAGTTACAGAGGTTTAAACAGAGAATTCCATGTATAAGTACAAGAAAATAAGAGAGACTTAGAAAACTGGTAAAACCTACATTGTTGATAGAGTTGGGAGTACTTAGCATTGTGAAAACATCACTATTGCACAAAGAAATCTACTTTTGTAAGAGCGCGAAGCAATGAACAGAGAATGTATGAGTTTCTCAAGATTGGTAACAGATAGAAACAAGAGAAAGTACACAGTGATTCATCTCCCTAGAGAAGTTACAGAGGTTTACACAGAGAATTCCCAGTATAAGTACAAGAAAATAAGAGAGACTTACAAAACTGGTAAAACCTACATTGTTGATAGAGGTGGGAGTACGTAGCACTGTGAAAACAGCACTTTCGTCGAGAGAAATCTACTTGTCTAAGACCGGTCAACAGTGAACAGAGAATGTATGAGTTTCTCAAGATTGGTAACAGATAGAAACAAGAGAAAATACACAGTGATTCATCTACCTAGAGAAGCAACAGAGGTTTACACAGAGAATTCCATGTATAAGTAAAAGAAAATAAGAGAGACTTAGAAAACTGGTAAAACCTACATTGTTGATACAGTTGGGAGTACTTAGCATTGTGAAAACATCACTTTCGCACAAAGAAATGTACTTTCATACGACCGCGAAACAGTCAACGGAGAATGTATGAGTTTCTCAAGATTGGTAACAGATAGAAACAAGAGAAAGTACACAGTGATTCATCTACGTAGAAAAGTTACAGAGGTTTGCACAGAGAATTCCCAGTATAAGTACCAGAAAATAAGAGAAACTTAGAAAACTGGTAAAACCTACATTGTTGATAGAGTTGGGAGTACTTAGCATTGTGAAAACATCACTTTCACACAAAGAAATCTACTTGTCTAAGACCGCGAAACAGTGAACAGAGAATGTATGAGTTTCTCAAGATTGGTAACAGATAGAAACAAGAGAAAGTACACAGTGATTCATCTACGTAGAGAAGTTACAGAGGTTTACACAGAGAATTCCATGTATAAGTACAAGAAAATAAGAGAGACTTAGAAAACTGGTAAAACCTACATTGTTGATAGAGTTGGGAGTACTTAGCACTGTGAAAACAGCACTTTCGCAGAGTGAAATCTACTTGTCTAAGACCGGGAAACAGTGAACAGAGAATGTATGAGTTTCTCAAGATTGGTAACAGATAGAAACAAGAGAAAGTACACAGTGATTCATCTACCTAGAGAAGTTACAGAGGTTTACACAGAGAATTCGCTTATAAGTACAAGAAAATAAGAGAGACTTAGAAAACTGGTAAAACCTACATTGTTGATAGAGTTGGGAGTACTTAGCATTGTGAAAACAGCACTTTCGCACAAAGAAATCTACTTTTCTAAGACCGCGAAACAGTGAACAGAGAATGTATGAGTTTCTCAAGATTGGTAACAGATAGAAACAAGAGAAAGTACACAGTGATTCATGTACCTAGAGAAGTTACAGAGGTTTACACAGAGAATTCCTAGTATAAGTACAAGTAAATAAGAGAGACTTAGAAAACTCGTAAAACCTACATTGTTGATAGAGTTGGGAGTACTTAGCACTGTGAAAACATCACTTTCGCACAAACAAATCTACTTCTCTAAGATCGCGAAACAGTGAACAGAGAATGTATGCGTTTCTCAAAATTGGTAACAGATAGAAACAAGAGAAAGTACACAGTGATTCATCTACCTAGAGAAGTTACAGAGGTTTACACAGAGAATTCCTAGTATAAGTACAAGTAAATAAGAGAGACTTAGAAAACTCGTAAAACCTACATTGTTGATAGAGTTGGGAGTACTTAGCATTGTGAAAACATCACTTTCGCACAAACAAATCTACTTCTCTAAGATCGCGAAACAGTGAACAGAGAATGTATGAGTTTCTCAAGATTGGTAACAGATAGAAACAAGAGAAAGTACACAGTGATTCATCTACCTAGAGAAGTTACAGAGGTTTACACAGAGAATTCCCAGTATAAGTACAAGTAAATAAGAGAGACTTAGAAAACTGGTAAAACCTACATTGTTGATAGAGTTGGGAGTACTTAGCATTGTGAAAACATCACTTTCGCACAAAGAAATCTACTTCTCTAAGACCGGGAAACAGTGAACAGAGAATGTATGAGTTTCTCAAGATTGGTAACAGATAGAAACAAGAGAAAGTACACAGTGATTCAGCTACCTAGAGAAGTTACAGAGGTTTACACAGAGAAATCCCAGTATAAGTACAAGAAAATAAGAGAGACTTAGAAAACGGGTAAAACCTACATTGTTGATAGAGTTGGGAGTACTTAGCATTGTGAAAACATCACTTTCGCACAAAGAAATCTACTTCTCTAAGACCAGGAAACAGTGAACAGAGAATGTATGAGTTTCTCAGGATTGGTAACAGATAGAAACAAGAGAAAGTACACAGTGATTCATCTACCTAGAGAAGTTACAGAGGTTTACACAGAGAATTCGCTTATAAGTACAAGAAAATAAGAGAGACATAGAAAACTGGTAAAACCTACATTGTTGATAGAGTTGGGAGTAGTTAGCACTGTGAAAACAACACTTTCACAGAAAGAAATCTACTTCTCTAAGACCGGTAAACAGTGAACAGAGAATGTATGAGTTTCTCAAGATTGGTAACAGATAGAAACAAGAGAAAGTACACAGTGATTCATCTACCTAGAGATGTTACAGAGGTTTACACTGAGAATTCCCAGTATAAGTACAAGTAAATAAGAGAGACTTAGAAAACTGGTAAAGCCTACATTGTTGATAGAGTTGAGAGTACTTAGCATTGTGAAAACATCACTTAAGCACAAAGAAATCTACTTTTCTAAGACCACGAAGCAGTGAACAGAGAATGTATGTGTTTCTCAAAATTGGTAACAGATAGAAACAAGAGAAAGTACACAGTGATTCATCTACCTAGAGAAGTTACAGAGGTTTACACTGAGAATTCCCAGTATAAGTACAAGTAAATAAGAGAGAGTTAGAAAACTCGTAAAACCTACATTGTTGATAGAGTTGGGAGTACTTAGCATTGTGAAAACATCACTTTTCCACAAAGAAATCTACTTTTGTAAGACCGCGAAACAATGAACAGAGAATGTATGAGTTTCTCAAGATTGGTAACAGATAGAAACAAGAGAAAGTACACAGTGATTCATCTACCTAGAGAAGTTACAGAGGTTTACACAGAGAATTCCCAGTATAAGTACAAGAAAATAAGAGAGACTTAGAAAACAGGTAAAACCTACATTGTTGATAGAGTTGGGAGTACGTAGCACTGTGAAAACAGCACTTTCGTAGAGAGAAATGTACTTGTCTGAGACCGGGAAACAGTGAACAGAGAATGTATGAGTTTCTCAAGATTGGTAACAGATAGAAACAAGAGAAAATACACAGTGATTCATCTACCTAGAGAAGCAACAGAGGTTGACACAGAGAATTCCATGTATAAGTAAAAGAAAATAAGAGAGACTTAGAAAACTGGTAAAACCTACATTGTTGATAGAGTTGGGAGTACTTAGCATTGTGAAAACATCACTTTCGCACAAAGAAATGTACTTTCATACGACCGCGAAACAGTCAACGGAGAATGTATGAGTTTCTCAAGATTGGTAACAGATAGAAACAAGAGAAAGTACACAGTGATTCATCTACGTAGAAAAGTTACAGAGGTTTGCACAGAGAATTCCCAGTATAAGTACCAGAAAATAAGAGAAACTTAGAAAACTGGTAAAACCTACATTGTTGATAGAGTTGGGAGTACTTAGCACTGTGAAAACAGCACTTTCGCAGAGAGAAATCTACTTGTCTAAGACCGGGAAACAGTGAACAGAGAATGTATGAGGTTCTCAATATTGGTAACAGATAGAAACAAGAGAAAGTACACAGTGATTCATCTACCTAGAGAAGTTACAGAGGTTGACACAGAGAATTCCCAGTATAAGTACAAGAAAATAAGAGAGACTTAGAAAACTGGTAAAACCTACATTGTTGATAGAGTTGAGAGTACTTAGCACTGTGAAAACAGCACTTTCGCAGAGAGAAATCTACTTGTCTAAGACCGGGAAACAGTGAACAGAGAATGTATGAGTTTCTCAAGATTGGTAACAGATAGAAACAAGAGAAAGTATACAGTGATTCACTTACCTAGAGAAGTTACAGAGGTTTACACAGAGAATTCCCAGTATAAGTACAAGTAAATAAGAGAGAGTTAGAAAACACGTAAAACCTACATTGTTGATAGAGTTGGGAGTACATAGCATTGTGAAAACATCACTTTGCACAAAGAAATCTACTTTTCTAAGACCGCGAAACAATGAACAGAGAATCTATCAGTTTTTCAATATTGGTGACAGATAGAAACAAGAGAAAGTACAAAGTGATTCATCTACCTACAGAAGTTACAGAGGTTTACACAGAGAATTCCCAGTATAAGTACAAGAAAATAAGAGAGACTTATAAAACTGGTAAAATCTACATTGTTGATAGAGTTGGGAGTACGTAGCACTCTGAAAAAAGCACTTTCGCAGAGAGAAATCTACTTGTCTAAGACCGGGAAACAGTGAACAGAGAATGTATGAGTTTCTCAAGATTGGTAACAGATAGAAACAAGAGAAAGTAGACAGTGATTCATCTACCTAGAGAAGTTACAGAGGTTTACACAGAGAATTCCCAGTATAAGTACAATAAAATAAGAGAGACTTAGAAACCTGGTAAAACCTACATTGTTGATAGATTTGGGAGTACTTAGCACTGTGAAAACAGCACTTTCGCAGAGAGAAATCTACTTGTCCAAGACCGGTAAACAGTGAACAGAGAATGTATGAGTTTCTCAAGAATGGTAACACATAGAAACAAGAGAAAGTACACAGTGATTCATCTACCTAGAGAAGTTACAGAGGTTTAAACAGAGAATTCCATGTATAAGTACAAGAAAATAAGAGAGACTTAGAAAACTGGTAAAACCTACATTGTTGATAGAGTTGGGAGTACTTAGCATTGTGAAAACATCACTATTGCACAAAGAAATCTACTTTTGTAAGAGCGCGAAGCAATGAACAGAGAATGTATGAGTTTCTCAAGATTGGTAACAGATAGAAACAGGAGAAAGTACACAGTGATTCATCTCCCTAGAGAAGTTACAGAGGTTTACACAGAGAATTCCCAGTATAAGTACAAGAAAATAAGAGAGACTTACAAAACTGGTAAAACCTACATTGTTGATAGAGGTGGGAGTACGTAGCACTGTGAAAACAGCACTTTCGTCGAGAGAAATCTACTTGTCTAAGACCGGTCAACAGTGAACAGAGAATGTATGAGTTTCTCAAGATTGGTAACAGATAGAAACAAGAGAAAATACACAATGATTCATCTACCTAGAGAAGCAACAGAGGTTTACACAGAGAATTCCATGTATAAGTAAAAGAAAATAAGAGAGACTTAGAAAACTGGTAAAACCTACATTGTTGATAGAGTTGGGAGTACTTAGCATTGTGAAAACATCACTTTCGCACAAAGAAATGTACTTTCATACGACCGCGAAACAGTCAACGGAGAATGTATGAGTTTCTCAAGATTGGTAACAGATAGAAACAAGAGAAAGTACACAGTGATTCATCTACGTAGAAAAGTTACAGAGGTTTGCACAGAGAATTCCCAGTATAAGTACCAGAAAATAAGAGAAACTTAGAAAACTGGTAAAACCTACATTGTTGATAGAGTTGGGAGTACTTAGCATTGTGAAAACATCACTTTCGCACAAAGAAATCTACTTGTCTAAGACCGCGAAACAGTGAACAGAGAATGTATGAGTTTCTCAAGATTGGTAACAGATAGAAACAAGAGAAAGTACACAGTGATTCATCTACGTAGAGAAGTTACAGAGGTTTACACAGAGAATTCCATGTATAAGTACAAGAAAATAAGAGAGACTTAGAAAACTGGTAAAACCTACATTGTTGATAGAGTTGGGAGTACTTAGCACTGTGAAAACAGCACTTTCGCAGAGTGAAATCTACTTGTCTAAGACCGGGAAACAGTGAACAGAGAATGTATGAGTTTCTCAAGATTGGTAACAGATAGAAACAAGAGAAAGTACACAGTGATTCATCTACCTAGAGAAGTTACAGAGGTTTACACAGAGAATTCGCTTATAAGTACAAGAAAATAAGAGAGACTTAGAAAACTGGTAAAACCTACATTGTTGATAGAGTTGGGAGTACTTAGCATTGTGAAAACAGCACTTTCGCACAAAGAAATCTACTTTTCTAAGACCGCGAAACAGTGAACAGAGAATGTATGAGTTTCTCAAGATTGGTAACAGATAGAAACAAGAGAAAGTACACAGTGATTCATCTACCTAGAGAAGTTACAGAGGTTTACACAGAGAATTCGCTTATAAGTACAAGAAAATAAGAGAGACATAGAAAACTGGTAAAACCTACATTGTTGATAGAGTTGGGAGTAGTTAGCACTGTGAAAACAGCACTTTCACAGAAAGAAATCTAGTTCTCTAAGACCGGTAAACAGTGAACAGAGAATGTATGAGTTTCTCAAGATTGGTAACAGATAGAAACAAGAGAAAGTACACAGTGATTCATCTACCTAGAGATGTTACAGAGGTTTACACTGAGAATTCCCAGTATAAGTACAAGTAAATAAGAGAGACTTAGAAAACTGGTAAAGCCTACATTGTTGATAGAGTTGAGAGTACTTAGCATTGTGAAAACATCACTTAAGCACAAAGAAATCTACTTTTCTAAGACCACGAAGCAGTGAACAGAGAATGTATGTGTTTCTCAAAATTGGTAACAGATAGAAACAAGAGAAAGTACACAGTGATTCATCTACCTAGAGAAGTTACAGAGGTTTACACTGAGAATTCCCAGTATAAGTACAAGTAAATAAGAGAGAGTTAGAAAACTCGTAAAACCTACATTGTTGATAGAGTTGGGAGTACTTAGCATTGTGAAAACATCACTTTTCCACAAAGAAATCTACTTTTGTAAGACCGCGAAACAATGAACAGAGAATGTATGAGTTTCTCAAGATTGGTAACAGATAGAAACAAGAGAAAGTACACAGTGATTCATCTACCTAGAGAAGTTACAGAGGTTTACACAGAGAATTCCCAGTATAAGTACAAGAAAATAAGAGAGACTTAGAAAACAGGTAAAACCTACATTGTTGATAGAGTTGGGAGTACGTAGCACTGTGAAAACAGCACTTTCGTAGAGAGAAATGTACTTGTCTGAGACCGGGAAACAGTGAACAGAGAATGTATGAGTTTCTCAAGATTGGTAACAGATAGAAACAAGAGAAAATACACAGTGATTCATCTACCTAGAGAAGCAACAGAGGTTTACACAGAGAATTCCATGTATAAGTAAAAGAAAATAAGAGAGACTTAGAAAACTGGTAAAACCTACATTGTTGATAGAGTTGGGAGTACTTAGCATTGTGAAAACATCACTTTCGCACAAAGAAATGTACTTTCATACGACCGCGAAACAGTCAACGGAGAATGTATGAGTTTCTCAAGATTGGTAACAGATAGAAACAAGAGAAAGTACACAGTGATTCATCTACGTAGAAAAGTTACAGAGGTTTGCACAGAGAATTCCCAGTATAAGTACCAGAAAATAAGAGAAACTTAGAAAACTGGTAAAACCTACATTGTTGATAGAGTTGGGAGTACTTAGCATTGTGAAAACATCACTTTCGCACAAAGAAATCTACTTGTCTAAGACCGCGAAACAGTGAACAGAGAATGTATGAGTTTCTCAAGATTGGTAACAGATAGAAACAAGAGAAAGTACACAGTGATTCATCTACGTAGAGAAGTTACAGAGGTTTACACAGAGAATTCCATGTATAAGTACAAGAAAATAAGAGAGACTTAGAAAACTGGTAAAACCTACATTGTTGATAGAGTTGGGAGTACTTAGCACGGTGAAAACAGCACTTTCGCAGAGTGAAATCTACTTGTCTAAGACCGGGAAACAGTGAACAGAGAATGTATGAGTTTCTCAAGATTGGTAACAGATAGAAACAAGAGAAAGTACACAGTGATTCATCTACCTAGAGAAGTTACAGAGGTTTACACAGAGAATTCCCAGTATAAGTACAAGTAAATAAGAGAGACTTAGAAAACTGGTAAAACCTACATTGTTGATAGAGTTGGGAGTACTTAGCACTGTGAAAACATCACTTTCGCACAAAGAAATGTACTTTCATACGACCGCGAAACAGTGAACGGAGAATGTATGAGTTTCTCAAGATTGGTAACAGATAGAAACAAGAGAAAGTACACAGTGATTCATCTACGTAGAGAAATTACAGAGGTTTACACAGAGAATTCCATGTATAAGTACAAGAAAATAAGAGAGACTTAGAAAACTGGTAAAACCTACACTGTTGATAGAGTTGGGAGTACTTAGCACTGTAAAAACAGCACTTTCGCTGAGTGAAATCTACTTGTCTAAGACCGGGAAACAGTGAACAGAGAATGTATGAGTTTCCCAAGATTGGTAACAGATAGAAACAAGAGAAAGTACACAGTGATTCAACTACCTAGAGAAGTTACAGAGGTTTACACAGAGAATTCCCAGTATAAGTACAAGTACATAAGAGAGAGTTAGAAATCTCGTAAAACCTACATTGTTGATAGAGTTGGGAGTACTTAGCACTGTGAAAACAGCACTTTCGCACAAAGAAATCTACTTGTCTAAGACCGGGAAACAGTGAACAGAGAATGTATGAGTTTCTCAAGATTGGCAGCAGATAAAAATAAGAGAAAGTACACAGTGATTCATCTACCTAGAGAAGTTACAGAGGTTTACACAGAGAATTCCCAGTATAAGTATAAGAAAGTAAGAGAGACTTAGAAAACTGGTAAAACCTACATTGTTGATAGAGTTGGGAGTACTTAGCATTGTGAAAACATCACTTTTGCACAAAGAAATCTACTTTTGTAAGACCGCGAAACAATGAACAGAGAATGTATGAGTTTCTCAAGATTGTTAACAGATAGAAGCAAGAGAAAGTACACAGTGATTCATCTCCCTAGAGAAGTTACAGAGGTTTACACAGAGAATTCCCAGTATAAGTACAAGAAAATAAGAGAGACTTAGAAAACTGGTAAAACCTACATTGTTGATAGAGTTGGGAGTACGTAGCACTGTGAAAACAGCACTTTCGTCGAGAGAAATCTACTTGTCTAAGTCCGGGAAACAGTGAACAGAGAATGTATGAGTTTCTCAAGATTCGTAACAGATAGAAACAAGAGAAAATACACAGTGATTCATCTACCTAGAGAAGCTAGAGAGGTTTACACAGAGAATTCCATGTATAAGTACAAGAAAATAAGAGAGACTTAGAAAACTGGTAAAACCTACATTGTTGATAGAGTTGGGAGTACTTAGCATTGTGAAAACATCACTTTCGCACAAAGAAATGTACTTTCATACGACCGCGAAACAGTCAACGGAGAATGTATGAGTTTCTCAAGATTGGTAACAGATAGAAACAAGAGAAAGTACACAGTGATTCATCTACGTAGAAAAGTTACAGAGGTTTGCACAGAGAATTCCCAGTATAAGTACCCGAAAATAAGAGAAACTTAGAAAACTGGTAAAACCTACATTGTTGATAGAGTTGGGAGTACTTAGCATTGTGAAAACATCACTTTCGCACAAAGAAATCTACTTGTCTAAGACCGGGAAACAGTGAACAGAGAATGTATGAGTTTCTCAAGATTGGTAACAGATAGAAACAAGAGAAAGTACACAGTGATTCATCTACGTAGAGAAGTTACAGAGGTTTACACAGAGAATTCCATGTATAAGTACAAGAAAATAAGAGAGACTTAGAAAACTGGTAAAACCTACATTGTTGATAGAGTTGGGAGTACTTAGCACTGTGAAAACAGCACTTTCGCAGAGTGAAATCTACTTGTCTAAGACCGGGAAACAGTGAACAGAGAATGTATGAGTTTCTCAAGATTGGTAACAGATAGAAACAAGAGAAAGTACACAGTGATTCATCTACCTAGAGAAGTTACAGAGGTTTACACAGAGAATTGCCAGTATAAGTACAAGTAAATAAGAGAGAATTAGAAATCTCGTAAAACCTACATTGTTGATAGAGTTGGGAGTACTTAGCACTGTGAAAACAGCACTTTCGCACAAAGAAATCTACTTGTCTAAGACCGGGAAACAGTGAACAGAGAATGTATGAGTTTCTCAAGATTGGTAGCAGATAAAAACAAGAGAAAGTACACAGTGATTCATCTACCTAGAGAAGTTACAGAGGTTTACACAGAGAATTCCCAGTATAAGTACAAGAAAATAAGAGAGACTTAGAAAACTGGTAAAACCTACATTGTTGATAGAGTTGGGAGTACTTAGCACTGTGCAAACAGCACTTTCGCAGAGAGAAATCTACTTGTCTAAGACCGGTAAACAGTGAACAGAGAATGTATGAGTTTCTCAAGAATGGTAACACATAGAAACAAGAGAAAGTACACAGTGATTCATCTACCTAGAGAAGTTACAGAGGTTTACATAGAGAATTCTCAGTATAAGTATAAGAAAGTAAGAGAGACTTAGAAAACTGGTAAAACCTACATTGTTGATAGAGTTGGGAGTACTTAGCATTGTGAAAACATCACTTTTGTACAAAGAAATCTACTTTTGTAAGACCGCGAAACAATGAACAGAGAATCTATGAGTTTCTCAAGATTGGTAACAGATAGAAACAAAAGAAAGTACACAGTGATTCATCTACCTAGAGAAGTTACAGAGGTTTACACAGAGAATTCCCAGTATAAGTACAAGAAAATAAGAGAGACTTAGAAAACTGGTAAAACCTACATTGTTGATAGAGTTGGGAGTACGTAGCACTGTGAAAACAGCACTTTCGTAGAGAGAAATCTACTTGTCTAAGACCGGTAAACAGTGAACAGAGAATGTATGAGTTTCTCAAGATTGGTAACAGATAGAAACAAGAGAAAATACACAGTGATTCATCCAACTAGAGAAGTTACAGAGGTTTACACAGAGAATTCCCAGTATAAGTACAAGAAAATAAGAGAGACTTAGAAAACTGGTAAAACCTACATTGTTGATAGAGTTGGGAGTACTTAGCACTGTGAAAACATCACTTTCGCACAAAGAAATCTACTTCTCAAAGACCGCGAAACAGTGAACAGAGAATGTATGAGTTTCTCAAGATTGGTAACAGATAGAAACAAGAGAAAGTACACAGTGATTCATCTACCTAGAGAAGTTACAGAGGTTTACACAGAGAATTCCCAGTATAAGTACAAGTAAATAAGAGAGACTTAGAAAACTGGTAAAACCTACATTGTTGATAGAGTTGGGAGTACTTAGCACTGTGAAAACAGCACTTTCGCACAAAGAAATCTACTTGTCTAAGACCGGGAAACAGTGAACAGAGAATGTATGAGTTTCTCAAGATTGGTAGCAGATAAAAACAAGAGAAAGTACACAGTGATTCATCTACCTAGAGAAGTTACAGAGGTTTATACAGAGAATTCCCAGTATAAGTACAAGTAAATAAGAGAGACTTAGAAAACTCATAAAACCTACATTGTTGATAGAGTTGGGAGAACTTAGCATTGTGAAAACATCACTTTCGCACAAAGAAATGTACTTTTCTAAGACCGTGAAACAATGAATAGAGAATGTAAGAGTTTCTCAAGATTGGTAACAGATAGAAACAAGAGAAAGTATACAGTGATTCATCTACCTAGAGAAGTTACAGAGTTTTACACAGAGAATTCCCAGTATAAGTACCAGAAAATAAGAGAGACTTAGAAAACTGGTAAAACCTACATTGTTGATAGAGTTGGGAGTACGTAGCACTGTGAAAACAGCACTTTCGTAGAGAGAAATCTACTTGTCTAAGACCGGGAAACAGTGAACAGAGAATGTATGAGTTTCTCAAGATTCGTAACAGATAGAAACAAGAGAAGGTACACAGTGATTAATCTACGTAGAAAAGTTACAGAGGTTTACACAGAGAATTCCATGTATAAGTACAAGAAAATAAGAGAGACTTAGAAAACTGGTAAAACCTACATTGTTGATAGAGTTGGGAGTACTTAGCACTGTGAAAACAGCACTTTCGCAGAGTGAAATCTACTTGTCTAAGACCGGGAAACAGTGAACAGAGAATGTATGAGTTTCTCAAGAATGGTAACACATAGAAACAAGAGAAAGTACACAGTGATTCATCTACCTAGAGACCTTACAGAGGTTTACATAGAGAATTCCCAGTATAAGTATAAGAAAGTAAGAGAGACTTAGAAAACTGGTAAAACCTACATTGTTGATAGAGTTGGGAGTACTTAGCATTGTGAAAACATCACTTTTGTACAAAGAAATCTACTTCTCTAAGACCGGGAAACAGTGAACAAAGAATGTATGAGTTTCTCAAGATTGGTAACAGATAGAAACAAGAGAAAGTACACAGTGATTCATCTACCTAGAGAAGTTACAGAGGTTTACACAGAGAATTCCCAGTATAAGTACAAGAAAATAAGAGAGACTTAGAAAACTGGTAAAACCTACATTGTTGATAGAGTTGGGAGTACGTAGCACTGTGAAAACAGCACTTTCGTCGAGAGAAATCTACTTGTCTAAGTCCGGGAAACAGTGAACAGAGAATGTATGAGTTTCTCAAGATTCGTAACAGATAGAAACAAGAGAAAATACACAGTGATTCATCTACCTAGAGAAGCTACAGAGGTTTACACAGAGAATTCCATGTATAAGTACAAGAAAATAAGAGAGACTTAGAAAACTGGTAAAACCTACATTGTTGATAGAGTTGGGAGTACTTAGCATTGTGAAAACATCACTTTCGCACAAAGAAATGTACTTTCATACGACCGCGAAACAGTCAACGGAGAATGTATGAGTTTCTCAAGATTGGTAACAGATAGAAACAAGAGAAAGTACACAGTGATTCATCTACGTAGAAAAGTTACAGAGGTTTGCACAGAGAATTCCCAGTATAAGTACCACAAAATAAGAGAAACTTAGAAAACTGGTAAAACTTACATTGTTGATAGAGTTAGGAGTACTTAGCATTGTGAAAACATCACTTTCGCACAAAGAAATCTACTTTTGTAAGAGCGCGAAACAATAAACAGAGAATGTATGAGTTTCTCAAGATTGGTAACAGATAGAAACAAGAGAAAGTACACAGTGATTCATCTACCTAGAGAAGTTACAGAGGTTTACACAGAGAATTCCCAGTATAAGTACAAGAAAATAAGAGAGACTTAGAAAACTGGTAAAACCTACACTGTTGATAGAGTTTGGAGTACTTAGCACGGTGAAAACAGCACTTTCGCAGAGTGAAATCTACTTGTCTAAGACCGGGAAACAGTGAACAGAGAATGTATGAGTTTCTCAAGATTGGTAACAGATAGAAACAAGAGAAAGTACACAGTGATTCATCTACCTAGAGAAGTTACAGAGGTTTACACAGAGAATTCCCAGTATAAGTACAAGTAAATAAGAGAGACTTAGATAGCTGGTAAAACCTACATTGTTGATAGAGTTGGGAGTACTTAGCACTGTGAAAACATCACTTTCGCACAAAGAAATCTACTTGTCTAAGACCGGGAAACAGTGAACAGAGAATGTATGAGTTTCTCAAGATTGGTAGCAGATAAAAACAAGAGAAAGTACACAGTGATTCATCTACCTAGAGAAGTTACAGAGGTTTACACAGAGAATTCCCAGTATAAGTATAAGAAAGTAAGAGAGACTTAGAAAACTGGTAAAACCTACATTGTTGATAGAGTTGGGAGTACTTAGCATTGTGAAAACATCACTTTTGCACAAAGAAATCTACTTTTGTAAGACCGCGAAACAATGAACAGAGAATGTTTGAGTTTCTCAAGATTGTTAACAGATAGAAACAAGAGAAAGTACACAGTGATTCATCTATCTAGAGAAGTTACAGAGATTTACACAGAGAATTCCCAGTTTAAGTACAAGAAAATAAGAGAGACTTAGAAAACTGATAAAACCTACATTGTTGATAGAGTTGGCAGTACTTAGCATTGTGAAAACATCACTTTCGCACAAAGAAATGTACTTTCATACGACCGCGAAACAGTGAACGGAGAATGTATGAGTTTCTCAAGATTGGTAACAGATAGAAACAAGAGAAAGTACACAGTGATTCATCTACGTAGAGAAGTTACAGAGGTTTGCACAGAGAATTCCCAGTATAAGTACAAGAAAATAAGAGAAACTTAGAAAACTGGTAAAACCTACATTGTTGATAGAGTTGGGAGTACTTAGCATTGTGAAAACATCACATTCGCACAAAGAAATCTACTTCTCTAGGACCGCGAAACAGTGAACAGAGAATGTATGAGTTTCTCAAGATTGGTAACAGATAGAAACAAGAGAAAGTACACAGTGATTCATCTACGTAGAGAAGTTACAGAAGTTTACACAGAGAATTCCATGTATAAGTACAAGAAAATAAGAGAGACTTAGAAAACTGGTAAAACCTACATTGTTGATAGAGTTGGGAGTACTTAGCCCTGTGAAAACAGCACTTTCGCAGAGTGAAATCTACTTGTCTAAGACCGAGAAACAGTGAACAGAGAATGTATGAGTTTCTCAAGATTGGTAACAGATAGAAACAAGAGAAAGTACACAGTGATTCATCTACCTAGAGAAGTTACAGAGGTTTACACAGAGAATTCCCAGTATAAGTACAAGTAAATAAGAGAGAGTTAGAAATCTCGTAAAACCTACATTGTTGATAGAGTTGGGAGTACTTAGCACTGTGAAAACAGCACTTTCGCACAAAGAAATCTACTTGTCTAAGACCGGGAAACAGTGAACAGAGAATGTATGAGTTTCTCAAGATTGGCAGCAGATAAAAATAAGAGAAAGTACACAGTGATTCATCTACCTAGAGAAGTTACAGAGGTTTACACAGAGAATTCCCTGTATAAGTACAAGAAAATAAGAGAGACTTAGAAAACTGGTAAAACCTACATTGTTGATAGAGTTGGGAGTACTTAGCACTGTGAAAACAGCACTTTCGCAGAGAGAAATCTACTTGTCTAAGACCGGTAAACAGTGAACAGAGAATGTATGAGTTTCTCAAGAATGGTAACACATAGAAACAAGAGAAAGTACACAGTGATTCATCTACCTAGAGAAGTTACAGAGGTTTACACAGAGAATTCCCAGTATAAGTATAAGAAAGTAAGAGAGACTTAGAAAACTGGTAAAACCTACATTGTTGATAGAGTTGGGAGTACTTAGCATTGTGAAAACATCACTTTTGTACAAAGAAATCTACTTTTGTAAGACCGCGAAACAATGAACAGAGAATGTATGAGTTTCTCAAGATTGTTAACAGATAGAAACAAGAGAAAGTACACAGTGATTCATCTACCGAGAGAAGTTACAGAGGTTTACACAGAGAATTCCCATTATAAGTACAAGAAAATAAGACAGACTTAGAAAACTGGTAAAACCTACATTGTTGATAGATTTGGGAGTACTTAGCACTGTGAAAACAGCACTTTCGCAGAGAGAAATCTACTTGTCTAAGACCGGTAAACAGTGAACAGAGAATGTATGAGTTTCTCAAGAATGGTAACACATAGAAACAAGAGAAAGAACACAGTGATTCATCGACCTAGAGAAGTTACAGAGGTTTACACAGAGAATTCCCAGTATAAGTATAAGAAAGTAAGAGAGACTTAGAAAACTGGTAAAACTTACATTGTTCATAGAGTTGGGAGTACTTAGCATTGTGAAAACATCACTATTGCACAAAGAAATCTACTTTTGTAAGAGCGCGAAACAATAAACAGAGAATGTATGAGTTTCTCAAGATTGGTAACAGATAGAAACAAGAGAAAGTACACAGTGATTCATCTACCTAGAGAAGTTACAGAGGTTTACACAGAGAATTCCCAGTATAAGTACAAGAAAATAAGACAGACTTAGAAAACTGGTAAAACCTACATTGTTGATAGTGTTGGGAGTACGTAGCACTGTGAAAACAGCACTTTCGTAGAGAGAAATCTACTTGTCTAAGACCGGTAAACAGTGAACAGAGAATGTATGAGTTTCTCAAGATTCGTAACAGATAGAAACAAGAGAAAATACACAGTGATTCATCTACCTAGAGAAGTTACAGAGGTTTACACAGAGAATTCCATGTATAAGTACAAGAAAATAAGAGAGACTTAGAAAACTGGTAAAACCTACATTGTTGATAGAGTTGGGAGTACTTAGCATTGTGAAAACATCACTTTCGCAAAAAGAAATGTACTTTCATACGACCGCGAAACAGTGAACGGAGAATGTATGAGTTTGTCAAGATTGGTAACAGATAGAAAAAAGAGAAAGTACACAGTGATTCATCTACGTAGAGAAGTTACAGAGGTTTGCACAGAGAATTCCCAGTATAAGTACAAGAAAATAAGAGAAACTTAGAAAACTGGTAAAACCTACATTGTTGATAGAGTTGGGAGTACTTAGCATTGTGAAAACATCACTTTCGCACAAAGAAATCTACTTGTCTAAGACCGCGAAACAGTGAACAGAGAATGTATGAGTTTCTCAAGATTGGTAACAGATAGAAACAAGAGAAAGTACACAGTGATTCATCTACGTAGAGAAGTTACAGAGGTTTACACAGAGAATTCCATGTATAAGTACAAGAAAATAAGAGAGACTTAGAAAACTGGTAAAACCTACATTGTTGATAGAGTTGGGAGTACTTAGCACTGTGAAAACAGCACTTTCGCAGAGTGAAATCTACTTGTCTAAGACCGGGAAACAGTGAACAGAGAATGTATGAGTTTCTCAAGATTGGTAACAGATAGAAACAAGAGAAAGTACACAGTGATTCATCTACCTAGAGAAGTTACAGAGGTTTACACAGAGAATTCCCAGTATAAGTACAAGTAAATAAGAGAGAGTTAGAAACCTCGTAAAACCTACATTGTTGATAGAGTTGGGAGTACTTAGCACTGTGAAAACAGCACTTTCGCACAAAGAAATCTACTTTTGTAAGACCGCGAAACAATGAACAGAGAATGTATGAGTCTCTCTAGATTGGTAACAGATTGAAACAAGAGAAAGTACACAGTGATTCATCTACCTAGAGAAGTTACAGAGGTTTACACAGAGAATTCCCAGTATAAGTACAAGAAAATAAGAGAGACTAAGAAAACTGGTAAAACCTGCATTGTTGATAGAGTTGGGAGTACGTAGCACTGTGAAAACAGCTCTTTCGTAGAGAGAAATCTAGTTGTCTAACACCTGGAAACAGTGAACAGAGAATGTATGAGTTTCTCAAGATTCGTAACAGATAGAAACAAGAGAAGGTACACAGTGATTCATCTACCTAGAGAAGTTACAGAGGTTTACACAGAGAATTCCAGTATAAGTATAAGAAAGTAAGAGAGACTTAGAAAACTGTTAAAACCTACATTGTTGATAGAGTTAGGAGTACTTAGCACTGTGAAAACAGCACTTTTACAGAAAGAAATCTACTTCTCTAAGACCGAGAAACAGTGAACAGAGAATGTATGAGTTTCTCAAGATTGGTAACAGATAGAAACAAGAGAAAGTACACAGTGATTCATCTACGTAGAGAAGTTACAGAGGTTTAAACAGAGAATTCCAAGTATAAGTACACGAAAATAAGAGAGAATTAGAAAACTGGCAAAACCTACATTGTTGATAGAGTTGGGAGTACTTAGCACTGTGAAAACAGCACTTTCGCAGAGAGAAATCTACTTGTCTAAGACCGGGAAACAGTGAACAGAGAATGTATGAGTTTCTCAAGATTGGTAACAGATAGAAACAAAAGAAAGTACCCAGTGATTCATCTACCTAGAGAAGTTACAGAGGTTTACACAGAGAATTCCCAGTATAAGTACAAGTAAATAAGAGAGAGTTAGAAAGCACGTAAAACCTACATTGATGACAGAATTGGGAGTACTTAGCATTGTGAAAACATCACTTTCGCACAAAGAAATCTACTTTTCTAAGACCGCGAAACAATGAGCAGAGAATGTATGAGTTTCTCAAGATTTGTAACAGATAGAAACAAGAGAAAGTACACAGTGATTCATCTATCTAGAGAAGTTACAGAGGTTTACACAGAGAATTCCCAGTATAAGTACAAGAAAATAAGAGAGACTTAGAAAACTGGTAAAACCTACATTGTTGATAGAGTTGGGAGTACTTAGCACTGTGAAAACAGCACTTTCGCAGAGAGAAATCTACTTGTCTAAGACCGAGAAACAGTGAACAGAGAATGTATGAGTTTCTCAAGATTGGTAACAGATAGAAACAAGAGAAAGTACACAGTGATTCATCAACCTAGAGAAGTTACAGAGGTTTACACAGAGAAATCCCAGTATAAGTACAAGTAAATAAGAGAGACTTACAAAACTGGTAAAACCTACATTGTTGATACAGTTGGGAGTACTTAGCATTGTGAAAACATCACTTTCGCACAAAGAAATCTACTTCTCTAAGACCAGGAAACAGTGAACAGAGAATGTATGAGTTTCTCAAGATTGGTAACAGATAGAAACAAGAGAAAGTACACAGTGATTCATCTACCTAGAGAAGTTACAGAGGTTTACACAGAGAACTCCCAGTATAAGTACAAG
The DNA here is from genome assembly GCA_028571685.1 of Heterohyrax brucei. Classification (NCBI taxonomy): domain Eukaryota; kingdom Metazoa; phylum Chordata; class Mammalia; order Hyracoidea; family Procaviidae; genus Heterohyrax; species Heterohyrax brucei. The sequence goes on from CM053155.1 coordinate 19,071,540, forward strand.
AAAATAAGAGAGACTTAGAAAACTGGTAAAACCTACATTGTTGATAGAGTTGGTAGTACGTAGCACTGTGAAAACAGCACTTTCGTAGAGAGAAATCTACTTGTCTGAGACCGGGAAACAGTGAACAGAGAATGTATGAGTTTCTCAAGATTGGTAACAGATAGAAACAAGAGAAAATACACAGTGATTCATCTACCTAGAGAAGTTACAGAGGTTTACACAGAGAATTCCCAGTATAAGTACAAGAAAATAAGAGAGACTTAGAAAACTGGTAAGACCTACATTGTTGATAGAGTTGAGAGTACTTAGCACTGTGAAAACAGCACTTTCGCAGAGAGAAATCTACTTGTCTAAGACCGGGAAACAGTGAACAGAGAATGTATGAGTTTCTCAAGATTGGTAACAGATAGAAACAAGAGAAAGTACACAGTGATTCATCTACCTAGAGAAGTTACAGAGGTTTACACAGAGAATTCGCAGTATAAGTACTAGTAAATAAGAGAGACTTAGAAAACTGGTAAAACCTACATTGATGACAGAATTGGGAGTACTTAGCATTGTGAAAACATCACTTTCGCACAAAGAAATCTACTTTTCTAAGACCGCGAAACAATGAGCAGAGAATGTATGAGTTTCTCAAGATTTGTAACAGATAGAAACAAGAGAAAGTACACAGTGATTCATCTATCTAGAGAAGTTACAGAGGTTTACACAGAGAATTCCCAGTATAAGTACAAGAAAATAAGAGAGACTTAGAAAACTGGTAAAACCTACATTGTTGATAGAGTTGGGAGTACTTAGCACTGTGAAAACAGCACTTTCGCAGAGAGAAATCTACTTGTCTAAGACCGAGAAACAGTGAACAGAGAATGTATGAGTTTCTCAAGATTGGTAACAGATAGAAACAAGAGAAAGTACACAGTGATTCATCAACCTAGAGAAGTTACAGAGGTTTACACAGAGAAATCCCAGTATAAGTACAAGTAAATAAGAGAGACTTACAAAACTGGTAAAACCTACATTGTTGATACAGTTGGGAGTACTTAGCATTGTGAAAACATCACTTTCGCACAAAGAAATCTACTTCTCTAAGACCAGGAAACAGTGAACAGAGAATGTATGAGTTTCTCAAGATTGGTAACAGATAGAAACAAGAGAAAGTACACAGTGATTCATCCACCTAGAGAAGTTACAGAGGTTTACACAGAGAATTCGCTTATAAGTACAAGAAAATAAGAGAGACATAGAAAACTGGTAAAACCTACATTGTTGATAGAGTTGGGAGTAGTTAGCACTGTGAAAACAGCACTTTCACAGAAAGAAATCTACTTCTCTAAGACCGGGAAACAGTGAGCAGAGAATGTATGAGTTTCTCAAGATTGGTAACACATAGAAACAAGAGAAAGTACACAGTCATTCATCTACCTAGAGATGTTACAGAGGTTTACACTGAGAATTCCCAGTATAAGTCCAAGTAAATAAGAGAGACTTAGAAAACTGGTAAAACCTACATTGTTGATAGAGTTGGGAGTACTTAGCATTGTGAAAACATCACTTAAGCACAAAGAAATCTACTTTTCTAAGATCGCGAAACAGTGAACAGAGAATGTATGAGTTTCTCAAAATTGGTAACAGATAGAAACAAGAGAAAGTACACAGTGATTCATCTACCTAGAGAAGTTACAGAGGTTTACACAGAGAATTCCCAGTATAAGCACAAGTAAATAAGAGAGAGTTAGAAAACTCGTAAAACCTACATTGTTGATAGAGTTGGGAGTACTTAGCATTGTGAAAACATCACTTTTCCACAAAGAAATCTACTTTTGTAAGACCGCGAAACAATGAACAGAGAATGTATGAGTTTCTCAAGATTGGTAACAGATAGAAACAAGAGAAAGTACACAGTGATTCATCTACCTAGAGAAGTTACAGAGGTTTACACAGAGAATTCCCAGTATAAGTACAAGAAAATAAGAGAGACTTAGAAAACAGGTAAAACCTACATTGTTGAAAGAGTTGGGAGTAGGTAGCACTGTGAAAACAGCACTTTCGTAGAGAGAAATGTACTTGTCTGAGACCGGGAAACAGTGAACAGAGAATGTATGAGTTTCTCAAGATTCGTAACAGATAGAAACAAGAGAAAATACACAGTGATTCATCTACCAAGAGAAGTTACAGAGGTTTACACAGAGAATTCCCAGTATAAGTACAAGAAAATAAGAGAGACTTAGAAAACTGGTAAAACCTACATTGTTGATAGAGTTGGGAGTACTTAGCACTGTGAAAACAGCACTTTCGCAGAGAGAAATCTACTTGTCTAAGACCGGGAAACAGTGAACAGAGAATGTATGAGTTTCTCAAGATTGGTAACAGATAGAAACAAGAGAAAGTACACAGTGATTCATCTACCTAGAGAAGTTACAGAGGTTTACACAGAGAATTCGCAGTATAAGTACTAGTAAATAAGAGAGACTTAGAAGACTGGTAAAACCTACATTGTTGATAGAGTTGGGAGTACTTAGCATTGTGAAAACATCACTTTCGCACAAAGAAATCTACTTTTCTAAGACCGCGCAACAATGAACAGAGAATGTATGAGTTTCTCAAGATTGGTAACAGATAGAAACAAGAGAAAGTCTACAGTGATTCATGTATCTAGAGAAGTTACAGAGGTTTACACAGAGAATTCCCAGTATAAGTACAAGAAAATAAGAGAGACTTAGAAAACTGGTAAAACCTACATTGTTGATAGAGTTGGGAGTACTTAGCACTGTGAAAACAGCACTTTCGCAGAGAGAAATCTACTTGTCTAAGACCGGGAAACAGTGAACAGAGAATGTATGAGTTTCTCAAGATTGGTATCAGATAAAAGCAAGAGAAAGTACACAGTGATTCATCTACCTAGAGAAGTTACAGAGGTTTACACAGAGAATTCCAAGTATAAGTACAAGAAAATAAGAGAGACTTAGAAAACTGGTAAAACCTACATTGTTGATAGAGATGGGAGTACTTAGCACTGTGAAAACAGCACTTTCGCAGAGAGAAATCTACTTGTCTAAGACCGGGAAACAGTGAACAGAGAATGTATGAGTTTCTCAAGATTGGTAACAGATAGAAACAAAAGAAAGTACACAGTGATTCATCTACCTAGAGAAGTTACAGAGGTTTACACAGAGAATTCCCAGTATAAATACAAGTAAATAAGAGAGAGTTAGAAAACTCGTAAAACCTACATTGTTGATAGATTTGGGAGTACTTAGCACTGTGAAAACAGCACTTTCGCAGAGAGAAATCTACTTGTCTAAGACGGGGAAACAGTGAGCAGAGAATGTATGAGTTTCTCAAGATTGGTAACAGATAGAAACAAAAGAAAGTACACAGTGATTCATCTACCTAGAGAAGTTACAGAGGTTTACACAGAGAATTCCCAGTATAAGTACAAGTAAATAAGAGAGAGTTAGAAAACACGTAAAACCTACATTGTTGATAGAGTTGGGAGTACTTAGCATTGTGAAAACATCACTTTGCACAAAGAAATCTACTTTTCTAAGACCGTGAAACAATGAACGGAGAATCTATAAGTTTCTCAATATTGGTAACAGATAGAAACAAGAGAAAGTACAAAGTGATTCATCTGCCTGTAGAAGTTACAGAGGTTTACACAGAGAATTCCCAGTATAAGTACAAGAAAATAAGAGAGACTTAGAAAACTGGTAAAACCTACATTGTTGATAGAGCTGGGAGTACGTAGCACTGTGAAAACAGCACATTCGTAGAGAGAAATCTACATGTCTAAGACCGGGAAACAGTGAACAGAGAATGTATGAGTTTCTCAAGATTGGTAACAGATAGCAACAAGAGAAAGTACACAGTGATTCATCCACCGAGAGAAGTTACAGAGGTTTACACAGAGAATTCGCTTATAAGTACAAGAAAATAAGAGAGACATAGAAAACTGGTAAAACCTACATTGTTGATAGAGTTGGGAGTAGTTAGCACTGTGAAAACAGCACTTTCACAGAAAGAAATCTTCTTCTCTAAGACCGGGAAACAGTGAACAGAGAATGTATGAGTTTCTCAAGATTGGTAACACATAGAAACAAGAGAAAGTACACAGTGATTCATCTACCTAGAGATGTTACAGAGGTTTACACTGAGAATTCCCAGTATAAGTCCAAGTAAATAAGAGAGACTTAGAAAACTGGTAAAACCTACATTGTTGATAGAGTTGGGAGTACTTAGCATTGTGAAAACATCACTTAAGCACAAAGAAATCTACTTTTCTAAGACCGGGAAACAGTGAACAGAGAATGTATGAGTTTCTCAAAATTGGTAACAGATAGAAGCAAGAGAAAGTACACAGTGATTCATCTACCTAGAGAAGTTACAGAGGTTTACACAGAGAATTCCCAGTATAAGTATAAGAAAGTAAGAGAGACTTAGAAAACTGGTAAAACCTACATTGTTGATAGAGTTGGGAGTACTTAGCCTTGTGAAAACATTACTTTTGCACAAAGAAATCTACTTTTGTAAGAGCGCGAAACAATGAACAGAGAATGTATGAGTTTCTCAAGATTGGTAACAGATAGAAACAAGAGAAAGTACACAGTGATTCATCTACCTAGAGAAGTTACAGAGGTTTACACAGAGAATTCGCAGTATAAGTACAGAAAATAAGAGAGACTTAGAAAATTGGTAAAACCTACATTGTTGATAGAGTTGGGAGTACGTAGCACTGTGAAAACAGCACTTTCGTAGAGAGAAATCTACATGTCTAAGACCGGTAAACAGTGAACAGAGAATGTATGAGTTTCTCAAGATTGGTAACAGATAGAAACAAGAGAAAATACACAGTGATTCATCTACCTAGAGAAGTTACAGAGGTTTACACAGAGAATTCCCAGTATAAGTACAAGAAAATAAGAGAGACTTAGAAAACTGGTAAAACCTACATTGTTGATAGAGTTGGGAGTACTTAGCACTGTGAAAACAGCACTTTCGCACAAAGAAATCTACTTGTCTAAGACCGGGAAACAGTGAACAGAGAATGTATGAGTTTCTCAAGATTGGTAACAGATAGAAACAAGAGAAAGTAAACAGTGATTCATCTACCTAGAGAAGTTACAGAGGTTTACACAGAGAATTTCCAGTATAAGTACAAGTAAATAAGAGAGACTTAGAAAACTGGTAAAACCTACATTGTTGATAGAGTTGGGAGTACTTAGCACTGTGAAAACATCACTTTCGCACAAAGAAATCTACTTGTCCAAGACCGGGAAACAGTGAACAGACAATGTATGAGTTTCTCAAGATTGGTAGCAGATAAAAACAAGAGAAAGTACACAGTGATTCATCTACCTAGAGAAGTTACAGAGGTTTACACAGAGAATTCCCAGTATAAGTACAAGAAAATAAGAGAGACTTAGAAAACTGGTAAAACCTACATTGTTGATAGAGTTGGGAGTAGTTAGCACTGTGAAAACAGCACTTTCGCAGAGAGAAATCTAATTGTCTAAGACCGGTAAACAGTGAACAGAGAATGTATGAGTTTCTCAAGAATGGTAACACATAGAAACAAGAGAAAGTACACAGTGATTCATCTACCTAGAGAAGTTACAGAGGTTTACACAGAGAATTCCCAGTATAAGTATAAGAAAGTAAGAGAGACTTAGAAAACTGGTAAAACCTACATTGTTGATAGAGTTGGGAGTACTTAGCATTGTGAAAACATCACTTTTGCACAAAGAAATCTACTTTTGTAAGACCGCGAAACAATGAACAGAGAATGTATGAGTTTCTCAAGATTGTTAACAGATAGAAACAAGAGAAAGTACACTGTGATTCATCTACCTAGAGAAGTTACAGAGCTTTACACAGAGAATTAGCAGTATAAGTACAAGAAAATAAGAGAGACTTAGAAAACTGGTAAAACCTACATTGTTGATAGAGTTGGGAGTACTTAGCATTGTGAAAACATCACTTTCGCACAAAGAAATGTACTTTCATACGACCGCGAAACAGTGAACGGAGAATGTATGAGTTTATCAAGATTGGTAACAGATAGAAACAAGACTAAGTACACAGTGATTCATCTACCTAGAGAAGTTACATAGGTTTACACAGAGAATTCCCAGTATAAGTACAAGAAAATAAGAGAGACTTAGAAAACTGGTAAAACCTACATTGTTGATAGAGTTTGGAGTACTTAGCACTGTGAAAACAGCACTTTCGCAGAGAGAAATCTACTTGTCTAATACCGGGAAACAGTGAACAGAGAATGTATGAGTTTCTCAAGACAGGTAACAGATAGAAACAAGAGAAAGTACACAGTGATTCATCTACCTAGAGAAGTTACAGAGGTTTACACAGAGAATTCCCAGTATAAGTACAAGAAAGTAAGAGAGACTTAGAAAACTGGTAAAACCTACATTGTTGATAGAGTTGGGAGTACTTAGCACTGTGAAAACAGCACTTTCGCAGAGAGAAATCTACTTGTCTAAGAACGGTAAACAGTGAACAGAGAATGTATGAGTTTCACAAGAATGGCAACACATAGAAACAAGAGAAAGTACACAGTGATTCATCTACCTAGAAAAGTTACAGAGGTTTACACAGAGAATTCCCAGTATAAGTATAAGAAAGTAAGAGAGACTTAGAAAACTGGTAAAACCTACATTGTTGATAGAGTTGGGAGTACTTAGCATTGTGAAAACATCACTTTTGCACAAAGAAATCTACTTTTGTAAGTGCGCGAAACAATGAACAGAGAATGTATGAGTTTCTCAAGATTGTTAACAGATAGAAACAAGAGAAAGTACACAGTGATTCATCTACCTAGAGAAGTTACAGAGGTTTACACAGAGAATTCCCAGTATAAGTACAAGAAAATAAGAGAGACTTAGAAAACTGGTAAAACCTACATTGTCGATAGAGTTGGGAGTACGTAGCACTGTGAAAACAGCACTTTCGTAGAGAGAAATCTACTTGTCTAAGACCGGTAAACAGTGAACAGAGAATTTATGAGTTTCTAAAGATTGGTAACAGATAGAAACAAGAGAAAATACACAGTGATTCATCTACCTAGAGAAGTTACAGAGGTTTACACAGAGAATTCCCAGTATAAGTACAAGAAAATAAGAGAGACTTAGAAAACTGGTAAAACCTACATTGTTGATAGAGTTGGGAGTACTTAGCACTGTGAAAACAGCACTTTCGCAGAGAGAAATCTACTTGTCTAAGACCGGGAAACAGTGAACAGAGAATGTATGAGTTTCTCAAGATTGGTAACCGATAGAAACAAGAGAAAGTACACAGTGATTCATCTACCTAGAGAAGTTACAGAGGTTTACACAGAGAATTCCCAGTATAAGTACAAGAAAATAAGAGAGACTTAGAAAACTGGTAAAACCTACATTGTTGATAGAGTTGGGAGTACTTAGCATTGTGAAAACATCACTTTCGCACAAAGAAATCTACTTCTCTAAGACCAGGAAACAGTGAACAGAGAATATATGAGTTTCTCAAGATTGGTAACAGATAGAAACAAGAGAAAGTACACAGTGATTCATCCACCTAGAGAAGTTACAGAGGTTTACACAGAGAATTCGCTTATAAGTACAAGAAAATAAGAGAGACATAGAAAACTGGTAAAACCTACATTGTTGATAGAGTTGGGAGTACTTCGCACTGTGAAAACAGCACTTTCGCAGAGTGAAATCTACTTGTCTAAGACCGGGAAACAGTGAACAGAGAATGTATGAGTTTCTCAAGATTGGTAACAGATAGAAACAACAGAAAGTACACAGTGATTCATCTACCTAGAGAAGTTACAGAGGTTTACACAGAGAATTCCCAGTATAAGTACAAGTAAATAAGAGAGAGTTAGAAACCTCGTAAAACCTACATTGTTGATAGAGTTGGGAGTACTTAGCACTGTGAAAACAGCACTTTCGCACATAGAAATCTACTTGTCTAAGACCGGGAAACAGTGAACAGAGAATGTATGAGTTTCTCAAGATTGGTAGCAGATAAAAACAAGAGAAAGTACACAGTGATTCATCTACCTAGAGAAGTTACAGAGGTTTACACATAGAATTCCCAGTATAAGTACAAGAAAATAAGAGAGACTTAGAAAACTGGTAAAACCTACATTGTTGATAGAGTTGGGAGTACTTAGCACTGTGAAAACAGCACTTTCGCAGAGAGAAATCTACTTGTCTAAGACCGGTAAACAGTGAACAGAGAATGTATGAGTTTCTCAAGAATGGTAACACATAGAAACAAGAGAAAGTACACAGTGATTCATCTACCTAGAGAAGTTACAGAGGTTTACACAGAGAATTCCCAGTATAAGTATAAGAAAGTAAGAGAGACTTAGAAAACTTGTAAAACCTACATTGTTGATAGAGTTGGGAGTACTTAGCATTGTGAAAACATCACTTTTGCACAAAGAAATCTACTTTTGTAAGACCGCGAAACAATGAACAGAGAATGTATGAGTTTCTCAAGATTGTTAAGAGATAGAAACAAGAGAAAGTACACTGTGATTCATCTACCTAGAGAAATTTCAGAGGTTTACACAGAGAATTCCCAATATAAGTACAAGAAAATAAGAGAGACTTGGAAAACTGGTAAAACCTACATTGTTGATAGAGTTGGGAGTACGTAGCACTGTGAAAACAGCGCTTTCGTAGAGAGAAATCTACTTGTCTAAGACCGTAAACAGTGAACAGAGAATGTATGAGTTTCTCAAGATTGGTAACAGATAGAAACAAGAGAAAATACACAGTGATTCATCTACCTAGAGAAGTTACAGAGGTTTACACAGAGAATTCCCAGTATAAGTACAAGAAAATAAGAGAGACTTAGAAAACTGGTAAAACCTACATTGTTGATAGAGTTGGGAGTACTTAGCACTGTGAAAACAGCACTTTCGCCCAAAGAAATCTACTTCTCAAAGACCGCGAAACAGTGAACAGAGAATGTATGAGTTTCTCAAGATTGGTAACAGATAGAAACAAGAGAAAGTACACAGTGATTCTTCTACTTAGAGAAGTTACAGAGGTTTGCACAGAGAATTCCCAGTATAAGTACAAGAAAATAAGAGAAACTTAGAAAACTGGTAAAACCTACATTGTTGGTAGAGTTGGGAGTACTTAGCATTGTGAAAACATCACTTTCGCACAAAGAAATCTACTTCCCTAAGACCGCGAAACAGTGAACAGAGAATGTATGAGTTTCTCAAGATTGGTAACAGATAGAAACAAAAGAAAGTACACAGTGATTCATCTACGTAGAGAAGTTACAGAGGTTTACACAGAGAATTCCATGTATAAGTACAAGAAAATAAGAGACACTTAGAAAACTGGTAAAATCTACATTGTTGATAGAGTTGGGAGTACTTAGCACGGTGAAAACAGCACTTTCGCAGAGTGAAATCTACTTGTCTAAGACCGGGAAACAGTGAACAGAGAATGTATGAGTTTCTCAAGATTGGTAACAGATAGAAACAAGAGAAAGTACACAGTGATTCATCTACCTAGAGAAGTTACAGAAGTTTACACAGAGAATTCCCAGTATAAGTACAAGTAAATAAGAGAGAGTTAGAAACCTCGTAAAACCTACATTGTTGATAGAGTTGGGAGTATTTAGCATTGTGAAAACATCACTTTTGCACAAAGAAATCTACGTTTCTAAGACCGCGAAACAATGAACAGAGAATGTATGAGTTTCTCAAGATTGGTAACAGATAGAAACAAGAGAAAGTACACAGTGATTCATCTACCTAGCGAAGTTACAGAGGTTTACACAGAGAATTCCCAGTATAAGTTGAAGAAAATAAGAGAGACTTAGAAAACTGGTAAAACCTACATTGTTGATAGAGTTGGGAGTACGTAGCACTGTGAAAACAGGACTTTCGTAGAGAGAAATTTACTTGTCTAAGATTGGGAAACAGTGAACAGAGAATGTATGAGTTTCTCAAGATTGTTAACACATAGAAACAGGAGAAAGTACACAGTGATTCATCTACCTAGAGAAGTTACAGAGGTTTACACAGAGAATTCCGAGTATTAGTACAAGAAAATAAGAGAGACTTAGAAAACTGGTAAAACCTACATTGTTGATAGAGTTGGGAATACTTAGCACTGTGAAAACAGCACTTTCGCAGAGAGAAATCTACTTGTCTAAGACCGGGAAACAGTGAACAGAGAATGTATGAGTTTCGTAAGAATGGTAACAGATAGAACCAAGAGAAAGTACACAGTGATTCATCTACCTAGAGAAGTTACAGAGGTTTACACAGAGAATTCCCAGTATAAGTACAAGAAAGTAAGAGAGTCTTAGAAAACTGGTAAAACCTACATTGTTGATAGAGTTGGGAGTACTTAGCATTGTGAAAACATCACTTTTGCACAAAGAAATCTACTTTTGTAAGACCGCGAAACAATGAACAGAGAATGTATGAGTTTCTCAAGATTGGTAACAGATAGAAACAAGAGAAAGTACACAGTGATTCATCTACCTAGAGAAGTTACAGAGGTTTACACAGAGAATTCCCAGTATAAGTACAAGAAAATTAGAGATACTAAGAAAAATGGTAAAACCTATATTGTTGATAGAGTTGGGAGTACGTAGCACTGTGAAAACAGCTCTTTCGTAGAGAGAAATCTAGTTGTCTAAGAGCGGGAAACAGTGAACAGAGAATGTATGAGTTTCTCAAGATTGGTAACGGATAGAAACAAGAGAAAGTACACAGTGATTCATCTACCTAGAGAAGTCACAGAGGTCTACACAGAGAATTCCCAGTATAAGTACAAGAAAATAAGAGAGACTTAGAAAACTGGTAAAACCTACATTGTTGATAGAGTTGGGAGTACGTAGCACTGTGAAAACAGCACTTTCGTAGAGAGAAATCTACTTGTCTAAGACCGTAAACAGTGAACAGAGAATGTATGAGTTTCTCAAGATTGGTAACAGATAGAAACAAGAGAAAATACACAGTGATTCATCAACCTAGAGAAGTTACAGAGGTTTACACAGAGAATTCCCAGTATAAGTACAAGAAAATAAGAGAGACTGAGAAAACTGGTAAAACCTACATTGTTGATAGAGTTGGGAGTACTTAGCACTGTGAAAACAGCACTTTCGCACAAAGAAATCTACTTCTCAAAGACCGCGAAACAGTGAACAGAGAATGTATCAGTTTCTCAAGATTGGTAACAGATAGAAACAAGAGAAAGTACACAGTGATTCATCTACCTAGAGAAGTTACAGAGGTTTACACAGAGAATTCCCAGTATAAGTACAAGAAAATAAGAGAGACTTAGAAAACTGGTAAAACCTACATTGTTGATAGAGTTGGGAGTACGTAGCACTGTGAAAACATCACTTTCGCACAAAGAAATCTACTTGTCTAAGACCGGGAAACAGTGAACAGAGAATGTATGAGTTTCTCAAGATTGGTAGCAGATAAAAACAAGAGAAAGTACACAGTGATTCATCTACCTAGAGAAGTTACAGAGGTTTACACAGAGAATTCCCAGTATAAGTACAAGAAAATAAGAGAGACTTAGAAAACTGGTAAAACCTACATTGTTGATAGAGTTGGGAGTACGTAGCACTGTGAAAACATCACTTTCGCACAAAGAAATCTACTTGTCTAAGACCGGGAAACAGTGAACAGAGAATGTATGAGTTTCTCAAGATTGGTAGCAGATAAAAACAAGAGAAAGTACACAGTGATTCATCTACCTAGAGAAGTTACAGAGGTTTACACAGAGAATTCCCAGTATAAGTACAAGAAAATAAGAGAGACTTAGAAAACTGGTAAAACCTACATTGTTGATACAGTTGGGAGTACTTAGCACTGTGAAAACAGCACTTTCGCAGAGAGAAATCTACTTGTCTAAGACCGGTAAACAGTGAACAGAGAATGTATGAGTTTCTCAAGAATGGTAACACATAGAAACAAGAGAAAGTACACAGTGATTCATCTACCTAGAGAAGTTACAGAGGTTTACACAGAGAATTCCCAGTATAAGTATAAGAAAGTTTGAGAGACTTAGTAAACTGGTAAAACCTACATTGTTGATAGAGTTGGGAGTACTTAGCATTGTGAAAACATCACTTTTGCACAAAGAAATCTACTTTTGTAAGATCGCGAAACAATGAACAGAGAATGTATGAGTTTCTCAAGATTGTTAACAGATAGAAACAAGAGAAAGTACACAGTGATTCATCTACCTAGAGAAGTTACAGAGGTTTACACAGAGAATTCCCAGTATAAGTACAAGAAAATAAGAGAGACTTAGAAAACTGGTAAAACCTACATTGTTGATAGAGTTGGGAGTACTTAGCATTGTGAAAAGATCACTTTCGCACAAAGAAATGTACTTTCATACGACCGTGAAACAGTGAACGGAGAATGTATGAGTTTCTCAAGATTGGTAACAGATAGAAACAAGAGAAAGTACACAGTGATTCATCTACGTAGAGAAGTTACAGAGGTTTGCACAGAGAATTCCCAGTATAAGTACAAGAAAATAAGAGAAACTTAGAAAACTGGTAAAACATACATTGTTGATAGAGTTGGGAGTACTTAGCATTGTGAAAACATCACTTTCTCACAAAGAAATCTACTTCTCTAAGACCGCGAAACAGTGAACAGAGAATGTATGAGTTTCTCAAGATTGGTAACAGATAGAAACAAGAGAAAGTACACAGTGATTCATCTACCTAGCGAAGTTACAGAGGTTTACACAGAGAATTCCCAGTATAAGTTGAAGAAAATAAGAGAGACTTAGAAAACTGGTAAAACCTACATTGTTGATAGAGTTGGGAGTACGTAGCACTGTGAAAACAGGACTTTCATAGATAGAAATGTACTTGTCTAAGACCGGGAAACAGTGAACAGAGAAGGCATGAGTTTCTCAAGATTGGTAACAGATAGAAACAAGAGAAAGTACACAGTGATTCATCGACCTAGAGAAGTTACAGAGGTTTACACAGAGAATTCCCAGTATAAGTACAAGTAAATACGAGAGACTTAGAAAATTGGTAAAACCTACATTGTTGATAGAGTTGGGAGTACTTAGCATTGTGAAAACATCACTTTCGCACAAAGAAATCTACTTCTCTAAGACCGCGAAAAGGTGAACAGAGAATGTATGAGTTTCTCAAGATTGGTAACAGATAGAAACAGAGAAAGTACACAGTGATTCATCGACCTAGAGAAGTTACAGAGGTTTACACAGAGAATTGCCAGTATAAGTACAAGAAAGTAAGAGAGACTTAAAAAACTGGTAAAACCTACATTGTTGATAGAGTTGGGAGTACTTAGCACTGTGAAAACAGCACTTTCACAGAAAGAAATCTACTTGTCTAAGACCGGGAAACAGTGAACAGAGAATGTATGAGTTTCTCAAGATTGGTAACAGATAGAAACAGGAGAAAATACACAGTGATTCATCTACGTAGAGAAGTTACAGAGGTTTACACAGAGAATTCCAAGTATAAGTACAAGAAAATAAGAGAGACTTAGAAAACTGGTAAAACCTACTTTGTTGATAGAGTTGGGAGTACTTAGCACTGTGAAAACAGCACTTTCGCACAAAGAAATCTACTTCTCTAAGACTGCGAAACAGTGAACAGAGAATATATGAGTTTCTCAAGATTGGTAACAGATAGAAACAAGAGAAAGTACACAGTGATTCATCTACCTAGAGAAGTTACAGAGGTTTACACAGAGAATTCCCAGTATAAGTACAAGAAAGTAAGAGAGTCTTAGAAAACTGGTAAAACCTACATTGTTGATAGAGTTGGGAGTACTTAGCATTGTGAAAACATCACTTTTGCACAAAGAAATCTACTTTTGTAAGACCGCGAAATAATGAACAGAGAATGTATGAGTTTCTCAAGATTGGTAACAGATAGAAACAAGAGAAAGTACACAGTGATTCATCTACCTAGAGAAGTTACAGAGGTTTACACAGAGAATTCCCAGTATAAGTACAAGAAAATAAGAGATACTAAGAAAACTGGTAAAACCTATATTGTTGATAGAGTTGGGAGTACGTAGCACTGTGAAAACAGCTCTTTCGTAGAGAGAAATCTAGTTGTCTAAGAGCGGGAAACAGTGAAAAGAGAATGTATGAGTTTCTCAAGATTGGTAACAGATAGAAACAAGAGAAAATACACAGTGATTCATCTACCTAGAGAAGTTACAGAGGTTTACACAGAGAATTCCCAGTATAAGTACAAGAAAATAAGAGAGACTTAGAAAACTGGTAAAACCTACATTGTTGATAGAGTTGGGAGTACTTAGCACTGTGAAAACAGCACTTCCGCACAAAGAAATCTACTTCTCAAAGACCGCGAAACAGTGAACAGAGAATGTATGAGTTTCTCAAGATTGGTAACAGATAGAAACAAGAGAAAGTACACAGTGATTCATCTACCTAGAGAAGTTACAGAGGTTTACACAGAGAATTCCCAGTATAAGTACAAGTAAATAAGAGAGACTTAGAAAACTGGTAAAACCTACATTGTTGATAGAGTTGGGAGTACTTAGCATTGTGAAAACATCAGTTTCGCACAAAGAAATCTACTTGTCTAAGACCGGGAAACAGTGAACAGAGAATGTATGAGTTTCTCAAGATTGGTAGCAGATAAAAACAATAGAAAGTACCCAGTGATTCATCTACCTAGAGAAGTTACAGAGGTTTACACAGAGAATTCCCAGTATAAGTACAAGTAAATAAGAGAGACTTAGAAATCTCGTAAAACCTACATTGTTGATAGAGTTGGGAGAACTTAGCATTGTGAAAACATCACTTTCGCACAAAGAAATCTACTTGTCTAAGACCGTGAAACAATGAATAGAGAATGTAAGAGTTTCTCAAGATTGGTAACAGATAGAAACAAGAGAAAGTATACAGTGATTCATCTACCTAGAGAACTTACAGAGTTTTACACAGAGAATTCCCAGTATAAGTACAAGAAAATAAGAGAGACTTAGAAAACTGGTAAAACCTACATTGTTGATAGAGTTGGGAGTACGTAGCACTGTGAAAACAGCACTTTCGTAGAGAGATATCTACTTGTCTAAGACCGGGAAACAGTGAACAGAGAATGTATGAGTTTCTCAAGATTGGTAACAGATAGAAACAAGAGAAAGTACACAGTGATTCATCTACGTAGACAAGTTACAGAGGTTTGCACAGAGAATTCCCAGTATAAGTACAAGAAAATAAGAGAAACTTAGAAAACTGGTAAAACCTACATTGTTGATAGAGTTGGGAGTACTTAGCATTGTGAAAACATCACTTTCTCACAAAGAAATCTACTTCTCTAAGACCGCGAAACAGTGAACAGAGAATGTATGAGTTTCTCAAGATTGGTAACAGATAGAAACAAGAGAAAGTACACAGTGATTCATCTACGTAGACAAGTTACAGAGGTTTGCACAGAGAATTCCCAGTATAAGTACAAGAAAATAAGAGAAACTTAGAAAACTGGTAAAACCTACATTGTTGATAGAGTTGGGAGTACTTAGCATTGTGAAAACATCACTTTCTCACAAAGAAATCTACTTCTCTAAGACCGCGAAACAGTGAACAGAGAATGTATGAGTTTCTCAAGATTGGTAACAGATAGAAACAAGAGAAAGTACACAGTGATTCATCTACGTAGAGAAGTTACAGAGGTTTACACAGAGAATTCCATGTATAAGTAGAAGAAAATAAGAGAGACTTAGAAAACTGGTAAAACCTACATTGTTGATAGAGTTGGGTTACTTAGCACGGTGAAAACAGCACTTTCGCAGAGTGAAATCTACTTGTCTAAGACCGGGAAACAGTGAACAGAGAATGTATGAGTTTCTCAAGATTGGTAACAGATAGAAACAAGAGAAAGTACACAGTGATTCATCTACCTAGAGAAGTTACAGAGGTTTACACAGAGAATTCCCAGTATAAGTACAAGTAAATAAGAGAGAGTTAGAAACCTCGTAAAACCTACATTGTTGATAGAGTTGGGAGTATTTAGCATTGTGAAAACATCACTTTTGCACAAAGAAATCTACATTTCTAAGACCGCGAAACAATGAACAGAGAATGTATGAGATTCTCAAGATTGGTAACAGATAGAAACAAGAGAAAGTACACAGTGATTCATCTACCTAGCGAAGTTACAGAGGTTTACACAGAGAATTCCCAGTATAAGTTGAAGAAAATAAGAGAGACTTAGAAAACTGGTAAAACCTACATTGTTGATAGAGTTGGGAGTACTTAGCATTGTGAAAACATCACTTTCGCACATAGAAATCTACTTCTCTAAGACCGCGAAACAGTGAACAGAGAATGTATGAGTTTCTCAAGATTGGTAACAGACAGAAACAAGAGAAAGTACACAGTGATTCATCTACGTAGAGAAGTTACAGAGGTTTACACAGAGAATTCCATGTATAAGTAGAAGAAAATAAGAGAGACTTAAAAAACTGGTAAAACCTACATTGTTGATAGAGTTGGGAGTACTTAGCACGGTGAAAACAGCACTTTCGCAGAGTGAAATCTACTTGTCTAAGACCGGGAATCAGTGAACAGAGAATGTATGAGTTTCTCAAGATTGGTAACAGATACAAACAAGAGAAAGTACACAGTGATTCATCTACCTAGAGAAGTTACAGAGGTTTACACAGAGAATTCCCAGTATAAGTACAAGTAAATAAGAGAGACTTAGAAAACTGGTAAAACCTACATTGTTGATAGAGTTGGGAGTACGTAGCACTGTGAAAACAGGACTTTCGTAGAGAGAAATTTACTTGTCTAAGACCGGGAAACAGTGAACAGAGAATGTATGAGTTTCTCGAGGTTGTTAACAGATAGAAACAAGAGAAAGTACACAGTGATTCATCTACCTAGAGAAGTTACATAGGTTTACACAGAGAATTCCCAGTATAAGTACAAGAAAGTAAGAGAGTCTTAGAAAACTGGTAAAACCTACATTGTTGATAGAGTTGGGAGTACTTAGGATTGTGAAAACATCACTTTTGCACAAAGAAATCTCCTTTTGTAAGACCGCGAAACAATGAACAGAGAATGTATGTGTTTCTCAAGATTGGTAACAGATAGAAACAAGAGAAAGTACACAGTGATTCATCTGCCTAGAGAAGTTACAGAGGTTTACACAGAGAATTCCCAGTATAAGTACAAGAAAATAAGAGAGACTTGCAAAACTGGTAAAACCTACATTGTTGATAGAGTTGGGAGTACTTAGCACGGTGAAAACAGCACTTTCACAGAAAGAAATCTACTTCTCTAAGACCGGGAAACAGTGAACAGAGAAGGCATGAGTTTCTCAAGATTGGTAACAGATAGAAACAAGAGAAAGTACACAGTGATTCATCGACCTAGAGAAGTTACAGAGGTTTACACAGAGAATTCCCAGTATAAGTACAAGTAAATACGAGAGACTTAGAAAATTGGTAAAACCTACATTGTTGATAGAGTTGGGAGTACTTAGCATTGTGAAAACATCACTTTCGCACAAAGAAATCTACTTCTCAAAGACCGCGAAACAGTGAACAGAGAATGTATGAGTTTCTCAAGATTGGTAACAGATAGAAACAAGAGAATGTACACAGTGATTCATCTACCTAGAGAAGTTACAGAGGTTTACACAGAGAATTCCCAGTATAAGTACAAGTAAATAAGAGAGGCTTAGAAAACTGGTAAAACCTACATTGTTGATAGAGTTGGGAGTACTTAGCACTGTGAAAACATCACTTTCGCACAAAGAAATCTACTTGTCTAAGACCGGGAAACAGTGAACAGAGAATGTATGAGTTTCTCAAGATTGGTAGCAGATAAAAACAAGAGAAAGTACACAGTGATTCATCTACCTAGAGAAGTTACAGAGGTTTACACAGAGAATTCCCAGTATAAGTACAAGTAAATAAGAGAGACTTAGAAAACTCGTAAAACCTACATTGTTGATAGAGTTGGGAGAACTTAGCATTGTGAAAACATCACTTTCGCACAAAGAAATGTACTTTTCTGAGACCGTGAAACAATGAATAGAGAATGTAAGAGTTTCTCAAGATTGGTAACAGATAGAAACAAGAGAAAGTATACAGTGATTCATCTACCTAGAGAAGTTACAGAGGTTTACACAGAGAATTCCCAGTATAAGTACAAGTAAATAAGAGAGACTTAGAAAGCTGGTAAAACCTACATTGTTGATAGAGTTGGGAGTACTTAGCACTGTGAAAACATCACTTTCGCACAAAGAAATCTACTTGTCTAAGACCGGGAAACAGTGAACAGAGAATGTATGAGTTTCTCAAGATTGGTAGCAGATAAAAACAAGAGAAAGTACACAGTGATTCATCTACCTAGAGAAGTTACAGAGGTTTACACAGAGAATTCCCAGTATAAGTATAAGAAAGTAAGAGAGACTTAGAAAACTGGTAAAACCTACATTGTTGATAGAGTTGGGAGTACTTAGCATTGTGAAAACATCACTTTTGCACAAAGAAATCTACTTTTGTAAGACCGCGAAACAATGAACAGAGAATGTTTGAGTTTCTCAAGATTGTTAACAGATAGAAACAAGAGAAAGTACACAGTGATTCATCTATCTAGAGAAGTTACAGAGATTTACACAGAGAATTCCCAGTTTAAGTACAAGAAAATAAGAGAGACTTAGAAAACTGATAAAACCTACATTGTTGATAGAGTTGGCAGTACTTAGCATTGTGAAAACATCACTTTCGCACAAAGAAATGTACTTTCATACGACCGCGAAACAGTGAACGGAGAATGTATGAGTTTCTCAAGATTGGTAACAGATAGAAACAAGAGAAAGTACACAGTGATTCATCTACGTAGAGAAGTTACAGAGGTTTGCACAGAGAATTCCCAGTATAAGTACAAGAAAATAAGAGAAACTTAGAAAACTGGTAAAACCTACATTGTTGATAGAGTTGGGAGTACTTAGCATTGTGAAAACATCACATTCGCACAAAGAAATCTACTTCTCTAGGACCGCGAAACAGTGAACAGAGAATGTATGAGTTTCTCAAGATTGGTAACAGATAGAAACAAGAGAAAGTACACAGTGATTCATCTTCGTAGAGAAGTTACAGAGGTTTACACAGAGAATTCCATGTATAAGTACAAGAAAATAAGAGAGACTTAGAAAACTGGTAAAACCTACATTGTTGATAGAGTTGGGAGTACTTAGCACTGTGAAAACAGCACTTTCGCAGAGTGAAATCTACTTGTCTAAGACCGGGAAACAGAGAACAGAGAATGTATGAGTTTCTCAAGATTGGTAACAGATAGAAATAAGAGAAAGTACACAGTGATTCATCTACCTAGAGAAGTTACAGAGGTTTACACAGAGAATTCCCAGTATAAGTACAAGTAAATAAGAGAGAGTTAGAAATCTCGTAAAACCTACATTGTTGATAGAGTTGGGAGTACTTAGCACTGTGAAAACAGCAATTTCGCACAAAGAAATCTACTTGTCTAAGACCGGGAAACAGTGAACAGAGAATGTATGAGTTTCTCAAGATTGGCAGCAGATAAAAATAAGAGAAAGTACACAGTGATTCATCTACCTAGAGAAGTTACAGAGGTTTACACAGAGAATTCCCTGTATAAGTACAAGAAAATAAGAGAGACTTAGAAAACTGGTAAAACCTACATTGTTGATAGAGTTGGGAGTACTTAGCACTGTGAAAACAGCACTTTCGCAGAGAGAAATCTACTTGTCTAAGACCGGTAAACAGTGAACAGAGAATGTATGAGTTTCTCAAGAATGGTAACACATAGAAACAAGAGAAAGTACACAGTGATTCATCTACCTAGAGAAGTTACAGAGGTTTACACAGAGAATTCCCAGTATAAGTATAAGAAAGTAAGAGAGACTTAGAAAACTGGTAAAACCTACATTGTTGATAGAGTTGGGAGTACTTAGCATTGTGAAAACATCACTTTTGTACAAAGAAATCTACTTTTGTAAGACCGCGAAACAATGAACAGAGAATGTATGAGTTTCTCAAGATTGTTAACAGATAGAAACAAGAGAAAGTACACAGTGATTCATCTACCGAGAGAAGTTACAGAGGTTTACACAGAGAATTCCCAGTATAAGTACAAGAAAATAAGACAGACTTAGAAAACTGGTAAAACCTACATTGTTGATAGATTTGGGAGTACTTAGCACTGTGAAAACAGCACTTTCGCAGAGAGAAATCTACTTGTCTAAGACCGGTAAACAGTGAACAGAGAATGTATGAGTTTCTCAAGAATGGTAACACATAGAAACAAGAGAAAGAACACAGTGATTCATCGACCTAGAGAAGTTACAGAGGTTTACACAGAGAATTCCCAGTATAAGTATAAGAAAGTAAGAGAGACTTAGAAAACTGGTAAAACTTACATTGTTCATAGAGTTGGGAGTACTTAGCATTGTGAAAACATCACTATTGCACAAAGAAATCTACTTTTGTAAGAGCGCGAAACAATAAACAGAGAATGTATGAGTTTCTCAAGATTGGTAACAGATAGAAACAAGAGAAAGTACACAGTGATTCATCTACCTAGAGAAGTTACAGAGGTTTACACAGAGAATTCCCAGTATAAGTACAAGAAAATAAGACAGACTTAGAAAACTGGTAAAACCTACATTGTTGATAGTGTTGGGAGTACGTAGCACTGTGAAAACAGCACTTTCGTAGAGAGAAATCTACTTGTCTAAGACCGGTAAACAGTGAACAGAGAATGTATGAGTTTCTCAAGATTCGTAACAGATAGAAACAAGAGAAAATACACAGTGATTCATCTACCTAGAGAAGTTACAGAGGTTTACACAGAGAATTCCATGTATAAGTACAAGAAAATAAGAGAGACTTAGAAAACTGGTAAAACCTACATTGTTGATAGAGTTGGGAGTACTTAGCATTGTGAAAACATCACTTTCGCAAAAAGAAATGTACTTTCATACGACCGCGAAACAGTGAACGGAGAATGTATGAGTTTGTCAAGATTGGTAACAGATAGAAAAAAGAGAAAGTACACAGTGATTCATCTACGTAGAGAAGTTACAGAGGTTTGCACAGAGAATTCCCAGTATAAGTACAAGAAAATAAGAGAAACTTAGAAAACTGGTAAAACCTACATTGTTGATAGAGTTGGGAGTACTTAGCATTGTGAAAACATCACTTTCGCACAAAGAAATCTACTTGTCTAAGACCGCGAAACAGTGAACAGAGAATGTATGAGTTTCTCAAGTTTGGTAACAGATAGAAACAAGAGAAAGTACACAGTGATTCATCTACGTAGAGAAGTTACAGAGGTTTACACAGAGAATTCCATGTATAAGTACAAGAAAATAAGAGAGACTTAGAAAACTGGTAAAACCTACATTGTTGATAGAGTTGGGAGTACTTAGCACTGTGAAAACAGCACTTTCGCAGAGTGAAATCTACTTGTCTAAGACCGGGAAACAGTGAACAGAGAATGTATGAGTTTCTCAAGATTGGTAACAGATAGAAACAAGAGAAAGTACACAGTGATTCATCTACGTAGAGAAGTTACAGAGGTTTACACAGAGAATTCCCAGTATAAGTACAAGTAAATAAGAGAGAGTTAGAAACCTCGTAAAACCTACATTGTTGATAGAGTTGGGAGTACTTAGCACTGTGAAAACAGCACTTTCGCACAAAGAAATCTACTTTTGTAAGTCCGCGAAACAATGAACAGAGAATGTATGAGTCTCTCTAGATTGGTAACAGATTGAAACAAGAGAAAGTACACAGTGATTCATCTACCTAGAGAAGTTACAGAGGTTTACACAGAGAATTCCCAGTATAAGTACAAGAAAATAAGAGAGACTAAGAAAACTGGTAAAACCTGCATTGTTGATAGAGTTGGGAGTACGTAGCACTGTGAAAACAGCTCTTTCGTAGAGAGAAATCTAGTTGTCTAACACCTGGAAACAGTGAACAGAGAATGTATGAGTTTCTCAAGATTCGTAACAGATAGAAACAAGAGAAGGTACACAGTGATTCATCTACCTAGAGAAGTTACAGAGGTTTACACAGAGAATTCCAGTATAAGTATAAGAAAGTAAGAGAGACTTAGAAAACTGTTAAAACCTACATTGTTGATAGAGTTAGGAGTACTTAGCACTGTGAAAACAGCACTTTTACAGAAAGAAATCTACTTCTCTAAGACCGAGAAACAGTGAACAGAGAATGTATGAGTTTCTCAAGATTGGTAACAGATAGAAACAAGAGAAAGTACACAGTGATTCATCTACGTAGAGAAGTTACAGAGGTTTAAACAGAGAATTCCAAGTATAAGTACACGAAAATAAGAGAGAATTAGAAAACTGGCAAAACCTACATTGTTGATAGAGTTGGGAGTACTTAGCACTGTGAAAACAGCACTTTCGCAGAGAGAAATCTACTTGTCTAAGACCGGGAAACAGTGAACAGAGAATGTATGAGTTTCTCAAGATTGGTAACAGATAGAAACAAAAGAAAGTACCCAGTGATTCATCTACCTAGAGAAGTTACAGAGGTTTACACAGAGAATTCCCAGTATAAGTACAAGTAAATAAGAGAGAGTTAGAAAGCACGTAAAACCTACATTGATGACAGAATTGGGAGTACTTAGCATTGTGAAAACATCACTTTCGCACAAAGAAATCTACTTTTCTAAGACCGCGAAACAATGAGCAGAGAATGTATGAGTTTCTCAAGATTTGTAACAGATAGAAACAAGAGAAAGTACACAGTGATTCATCTATCTAGAGAAGTTACAGAGGTTTACACAGAGAATTCCCAGTATAAGTACAAGAAAATAAGAGAGACTTAGAAAACTGGTAAAACCTACATTGTTGATAGAGTTGGGAGTACTTAGCACTGTGAAAACAGCACTTTCGCAGAGAGAAATCTACTTGTCTAAGACCGAGAAACAGTGAACAGAGAATGTATGAGTTTCTCAAGATTGGTAACAGATAGAAACAAGAGAAAGTACACAGTGATTCATCAACCTAGAGAAGTTACAGAGGTTTACACAGAGAAATCCCAGTATAAGTACAAGTAAATAAGAGAGACTTACAAAACTGGTAAAACCTACATTGTTGATACAGTTGGGAGTACTTAGCATTGTGAAAACATCACTTTCGCACAAAGAAATCTACTTCTCTAAGACCAGGAAACAGTGAACAGAGAATGTATGAGTTTCTCAAGATTGGTAACAGATAGAAACAAGAGAAAGTACACAGTGATTCATCTACCTAGAGAAGTTACAGAGGTTTACACAGAGAACTCCCAGTATAAGTACAAGAAAATAAGAGAGACTTAGAAAACTGGTAAAACCTACATTGTTGATAGAGTTGGTAGTACGTAGCACTGTGAAAACAGCACTTTCGTAGAGAGAAATCTACTTGTCTGAGACCGGGAAACAGTGAACAGAGAATGTATGAGTTTCTCAAGATTGGTAACAGATAGAAACAAGAGAAAATACACAGTGATTCATCTACCTAGAGAAGTTACAGAGGTTTACACAGAGAATTCCCAGTATAAGTACAAGAAAATAAGAGAGACTTAGAAAACTGGTAAGACCTACATTGTTGATAGAGTTGAGAGTACTTAGCACTGTGAAAACAGCACTTTCGCAGAGAGAAATCTACTTGTCTAAGACCGGGAAACAGTGAACAGAGAATGTATGAGTTTCTCAAGATTGGTAACAGATAGAAACAAGAGAACGTACACAGTGATTCATCTACCTAGAGAAGTTACAGAGGTTTACACAGAGAATTCGCAGTATAAGTACTAGTAAATAAGAGAGACTTAGAAAACTGGTAAAACCTACATTGATGACAGAATTGGGAGTACTTAGCATTGTGAAAACATCACTTTCGCACAAAGAAATCTACTTTTCTAAGACCGCGAAACAATGAGCAGAGAATGTATGAGTTTCTCAAGATTTGTAACAGATAGAAACAAGAGAAAGTACACAGTGATTCATCTATCTAGAGAAGTTACAGAGGTTTACACAGAGAATTCCCAGTATAAGTACAAGAAAATAAGAGAGACTTAGAAAACTGGTAAAACCTACATTGTTGATAGAGTTGGGAGTACTTAGCACTGTGAAAACAGCACTTTCGCAGAGAGAAATCTACTTGTCTAAGACCGAGAAACAGTGAACAGAGAATGTATGAGTTTCTCAAGATTGGTAACAGATAGAAACAAGAGAAAGTACACAGTGATTCATCAACCTAGAGAAGTTACAGAGGTTTACACAGAGAAATCCCAGTATAAGTACAAGTAAATAAGAGAGACTTACAAAACTGGTAAAACCTACATTGTTGATACAGTTGGGAGTACTTAGCATTGTGAAAACATCACTTTCGCACAAAGAAATCTACTTCTCTAAGACCAGGAAACAGTGAACAGAGAATGTATGAGTTTCTCAAGATTGGTAACAGATAGAAACAAGAGAAAGTACACAGTGATTCATCCACCTAGAGAAGTTACAGAGGTTTACACAGAGAATTCGCTTATAAGTACAAGAAAATAAGAGAGACATAGAAAACTGGTAAAACCTACATTGTTGATAGAGTTGGGAGTAGTTAGCACTGTGAAAACAGCACTTTCACAGAAAGAAATCTACTTCTCTAAGACCGGGAAACAGTGAGCAGAGAATGTATGAGTTTCTCAAGATTGGTAACACATAGAAACAAGAGAAAGTACACAGTCATTCATCTACCTAGAGATGTTACAGAGGTTTACACTGAGAATTCCCAGTATAAGTCCAAGTAAATAAGAGAGACTTAGAAAACTGGTAAAACCTACATTGTTGATAGAGTTGGGAGTACTTAGCATTGTGAAAACATCACTTAAGCACAAAGAAATCTACTTTTCTAAGATCGCGAAACAGTGAACAGAGAATGTATGAGTTTCTCAAAATTGGTAACAGATAGAAACAAGAGAAAGTACACAGTGATTCATCTACCTAGAGAAGTTACAGAGGTTTACACAGAGAATTCCCAGTATAAGCACAAGTAAATAAGAGAGAGTTAGAAAACTCGTAAAACCTACATTGTTGATAGAGTTGGGAGTACTTAGCATTGTGAAAACATCACTTTTCCACAAAGAAATCTACTTTTGTAAGACCGCGAAACAATGAACAGAGAATGTATGAGTTTCTCAAGATTGGTAACAGATAGAAACAAGAGAAAGTACACAGTGATTCATCTACCTAGAGAAGTTACAGAGGTTTACACAGAGAATTCCCAGTATAAGTACAAGAAAATAAGAGAGACTTAGAAAACAGGTAAAACCTACATTGTTGAAAGAGTTGGGAGTAGGTAGCACTGTGAAAACAGCACTTTCGTAGAGAGAAATGTACTTGTCTGAGACCGGGAAACAGTGAACAGAGAATGTATGAGTTTCTCAAGATTCGTAACAGATAGAAACAAGAGAAAATACACAGTGATTCATCTACCAAGAGAAGTTACAGAGGTTTACACAGAGAATTCCCAGTATAAGTACAAGAAAATAAGAGAGACTTAGAAAACTGGTAAAACCTACATTGTTGATAGAGTTGGGAGTACTTAGCACTGTGAAAACAGCACTTTCGCAGAGAGAAATCTACTTGTCTAAGACCGGGAAACAGTGAACAGAGAATGTATGAGTTTCTCAAGATTGGTATCAGATAAAAGCAAGAGAAAGTACACAGTGATTCATCTACCTAGAGAAGTTACAGAGGTTTACACAGAGAATTCCAAGTATAAGTACAAGAAAATAAGAGAGACTTAGAAAACTGGTAAAACCTACATTGTTGATAGAGATGGGAGTACTTAGCACTGTGAAAACAGCACTTTCGCAGAGAGAAATCTACTTGTCTAAGACCGGGAAACAGTGAACAGAGAATGTATCAGTTTCTCAAGATTGGTAACAGATAGAAACAAAAGAAAGTACACAGTGATTCATCTACCTAGAGAAGTTACAGAGGTTTACACAGAGAATTCCCAGTATAAATACAAGTAAATAAGAGAGAGTTAGAAAACTCGTAAAACCTACATTGTTGATAGATTTGGGAGTACTTAGCACTGTGAAAACAGCACTTTCGCAGAGAGAAATCTACTTGTCTAAGACGGGGAAACAGTGAGCAGAGAATGTATGAGTTTCTCAAGATTGGTAACAGATAGAAACAAAAGAAAGTACACAGTGATTCATCTACCTAGAGAAGTTACAGAGGTTTACACAGAGAATTCCCAGTATAAGTACAAGTAAATAAGAGAGAGTTAGAAAACACGTAAAACCTACATTGTTGATAGAGTTGGGAGTACTTAGCATTGTGAAAACATCACTTTGCACAAAGAAATCTACTTTTCTAAGACCGTGAAACAATGAACGGAGAATCTATAAGTTTCTCAATATTGGTAACAGATAGAAACAAGAGAAAGTACAAAGTGATTCATCTGCCTGTAGAAGTTACAGAGGTTTACACAGAGAATTCCCAGTATAAGTACAAGAAAATAAGAGAGACTTAGAAAACTGGTAAAACCTACATTGTTGATAGAGCTGGGAGTACGTAGCACTGTGAAAACAGCACATTCGTAGAGAGAAATCTACATGTCTAAGACCGGGAAACAGTGAACAGAGAATGTATGAGTTTCTCAAGATTGGTAACAGATAGCAACAAGAGAAAGTACACAGTGATTCATCCACCTAGAGAAGTTACAGAGGTTTACACAGAGAATTCGCTTATAAGTACAAGAAAATAAGAGAGACATAGAAAACTGGTAAAACCTACATTGTTGATAGAGTTGGGAGTAGTTAGCACTGTGAAAACAGCACTTTCACAGAAAGAAATCTACTTCTCTAAGACCGGGAAACAGTGAACAGAGAATGTATGAGTTTCTCAAGATTGGTAACACATAGAAACAAGAGAAAGTACACAGTGATTCATCTACCTAGAGATGTTACAGAGGTTTACACTGAGAATTCCCAGTATAAGTCCAAGTAAATAAGAGAGACTTAGAAAACTGGTAAAACCTACATTGTTGATAGAGTTGGGAGTACTTAGCATTGTGAAAACATCACTTAAGCACAAAGAAATCTACTTTTCTAAGACCGGGAAACAGTGAACAGAGAATGTATGAGTTTCTCAAAATTGGTAACAGATAGAAGCAAGAGAAAGTACACAGTGATTCATCTACCTAGAGAAGTTACAGAGGTTTACACAGAGAATTCCCAGTATAAGTATAAGAAAGTAAGAGAGACTTAGAAAACTGGTAAAACCTACATTGTTGATAGAGTTGGGAGTACTTAGCCTTGTGAAAACATTACTTTTGCACAAAGAAATCTACTTTTGTAAGAGCGCGAAACAATGAACAGAGAATGTATGAGTTTCTCAAGATTGGTAACAGATAGAAACAAGAGAAAGTACACAGTGATTCATCTACCTAGAGAAGTTACAGAGGTTTACACAGAGAATTCGCAGTATAAGTACAAGAAAATAAGAGAGACTTAGAAAATTGGTAAAACCTACATTGTTGATAGAGTTGGGAGTACGTAGCACTGTGAAAACAGCACTTTCGTAGAGAGAAATCTACATGTCTAAGACCGGTAAACAGTGAACAGAGAATGTATGAGTTTCTCAAGATTGGTAACAGATAGAAACAAGAGAAAATACACAGTGATTCATCTACCTAGAGAAGTTACAGAGGTTTACACAGAGAATTCCCAGTATAAGTACAAGAAAATAAGAGAGACTTAGAAAACTGGTAAAACCTACATTGTTGATAGAGTTGGGAGTACTTAGCACTGTGAAAACAGCACTTTCGCACAAAGAAATCTACTTGTCTAAGACCGGGAAACAGTGAACAGAGAATGTATGAGTTTCTCAAGATTGGTAACAGATAGAAACAAGAGAAAGTAAACAGTGATTCATCTACCTAGAGAAGTTACAGAGGTTTACACAGAGAATTTCCAGTATAAGTACAAGTAAATAAGAGAGACTTAGAAAACTGGTAAAACCTACATTGTTGATAGAGTTGGGAGTACTTAGCACTGTGAAAACATCACTTTCGCACAAAGAAATCTACTTGTCCAAGACCGGGAAACAGTGAACAGACAATGTATGAGTTTCTCAAGATTGGTAGCAGATAAAAACAAGAGAAAGTACACAGTGATTCATCTACCTAGAGAAGTTACAGAGGTTTACACAGAGAATTCCCAGTATAAGTACAAGAAAATAAGAGAGACTTAGAAAACTGGTAAAACCTACATTGTTGATAGAGTTGGGAGTAGTTAGCACTGTGAAAACAGCACTTTCGCAGAGAGAAATCTAATTGTCTAAGACCGGTAAACAGTGAACAGAGAATGTATGAGTTTCTCAAGAATGGTAACACATAGAAACAAGAGAAAGTACACAGTGATTCATCTACCTAGAGAAGTTACAGAGGTTTACACAGAGAATTCCCAGTATAAGTATAAGAAAGTAAGAGAGACTTAGAAAACTGGTAAAACCTACATTGTTGATAGAGTTGGGAGTACTTAGCATTGTGAAAACATCACTTTTGCACAAAGAAATCTACTTTTGTAAGACCGCGAAACAATGAACAGAGAATGTATGAGTTTCTCAAGATTGTTAACAGATAGAAACAAGAGAAAGTACACTGTGATTCATCTACCTAGAGAAGTTACAGAGCTTTACACAGAGAATTAGCAGTATAAGTACAAGAAAATAAGAGAGACTTAGAAAACTGGTAAAACCTACATTGTTGATAGAGTTGGGAGTACTTAGCATTGTGAAAACATCACTTTCGCACAAAGAAATGTACTTTCATACGACCGCGAAACAGTGAACGGAGAATGTATGAGTTTATCAAGATTGGTAACAGATAGAAACAAGACTAAGTACACAGTGATTCATCTACCTAGAGAAGTTACAGAGGTTTACACAGAGAATTCCCAGTATAAGTACAAGAAAATAAGAGAGACTTAGAAAACTGGTAAAACCTACATTGTTGATAGAGTTTGGAGTACTTAGCACTGTGAAAACAGCACTTTCGCAGAGAGAAATCTACTTGTCTAATACCGGGAAACAGTGAACAGAGAATGTATGAGTTTCTCAAGACAGGTAACAGATAGAAACAAGAGAAAGTACACAGTGATTCATCTACCTAGAGAAGTTACAGAGGTTTACACAGAGAATTCCCAGTATAAGTACAAGAAAGTAAGAGAGACTTAGAAAACTGGTAAAACCTACATTGTTGATAGAGTTGGGAGTACTTAGCACTGTGAAAACAGCACTTTCGCAGAGAGAAATCTACTTGTCTAAGAACGGTAAACAGTGAACAGAGAATGTATGAGTTTCACAAGAATGGCAACACATAGAAACAAGAGAAAGTACACAGTGATTCATCTACCTAGAAAAGTTACAGAGGTTTACACAGAGAATTCCCAGTATAAGTATAAGAAAGTAAGAGAGACTTAGAAAACTGGTAAAACCTACATTGTTGATAGAGTTGGGAGTACTTAGCATTGTGAAAACATCACTTTTGCACAAAGAAATCTACTTTTGTAAGTGCGCGAAACAATGAACAGAGAATGTATGAGTTTCTCAAGATTGTTAACAGATAGAAACAAGAGAAAGTACACAGTGATTCATCTACCTAGAGAAGTTACAGAGGTTTACACAGAGAATTCCCAGTATAAGTACAAGAAAATAAGAGAGACTTAGAAAACTGGTAAAACCTACATTGTCGATAGAGTTGGGAGTACGTAGCACTGTGAAAACAGCACTTTCGTAGAGAGAAATCTACTTGTCTAAGACCGGTAAACAGTGAACAGAGAATTTATGAGTTTCTCAAGATTGGTAACAGATAGAAACAAGAGAAAATACACAGTGATTCATCTACCTAGAGAAGTTACAGAGGTTTACACAGAGAATTCCCAGTATAAGTACAAGAAAATAAGAGAGACTTAGAAAACTGGTAAAACCTACATTGTTGATAGAGTTGGGAGTACTTAGCACTGTGAAAACAGCACTTTCGCAGAGAGAAATCTACTTGTCTAAGACCGGGAAACAGTGAACAGAGAATGTATGAGTTTCTCAAGATTGGTAACCGATACAAACAAGAGAAAGTACACAGTGATTCATCTACCTAGAGAAGTTACAGAGGTTTACACAGAGAATTCCCAGTATAAGTACAAGAAAATAAGAGAGACTTAGAAAACTGGTAAAACCTACATTGTTGATAGAGTTGGGAGTACTTAGCATTGTGAA
Organism: Heterohyrax brucei; assembly: GCA_028571685.1. Classification (NCBI taxonomy): domain Eukaryota; kingdom Metazoa; phylum Chordata; class Mammalia; order Hyracoidea; family Procaviidae; genus Heterohyrax; species Heterohyrax brucei. The sequence goes on from CM053155.1 coordinate 19,101,857, forward strand.
AACATCACTTTCGCACAAAGAAATCTACTTCTCTAAGACCAGGAAACAGTGAACAGAGAATATATGAGTTTCTCAAGATTGGTAACAGATAGAAACAAGAGAAAGTACACAGTGATTCATCCACCTAGAGAAGTTACAGAGGTTTACACAGAGAATTCGCTTATAAGTACAAGAAAATAAGAGAGACATAGAAAACTGGTAAAACCTACATTGTTGATAGAGTTGGGAGTACTTCGCACTGTGAAAACAGCACTTTCGCAGAGTGAAATCTACTTGTCTAAGACCGGGAAACAGTGAACAGAGAATGTATGAGTTTCTCAAGATTGGTAACAGATAGAAACAACAGAAAGTACACAGTGATTCATCTACCTAGAGAAGTTACAGAGGTTTACACAGAGAATTCCCAGTATAAGTACAAGTAAATAAGAGAGAGTTAGAAACCTCGTAAAACCTACATTGTTGATAGAGTTGGGAGTACTTAGCACTGTGAAAACAGCACTTTCGCACATAGAAATCTACTTGTCTAAGACCGGGAAACAGTGAACAGAGAATGTATGAGTTTCTCAAGATTGGTAGCAGATAAAAACAAGAGAAAGTACACAGTGATTCATCTACCTAGAGAAGTTACAGAGGTTTACACATAGAATTCCCAGTATAAGTACAAGAAAATAAGAGAGACTTAGAAAACTGGTAAAACCTACATTGTTGATAGAGTTGGGAGTACTTAGCACTGTGAAAACAGCACTTTCGCAGAGAGAAATCTACTTGTCTAAGACCGGTAAACAGTGAACAGAGAATGTATGAGTTTCTCAAGAATGGTAACACATAGAAACAAGAGAAAGTACACAGTGATTCATCTACCTAGAGAAGTTACAGAGGTTTACACAGAGAATTCCCAGTATAAGTATAAGAAAGTAAGAGAGACTTAGAAAACTTGTAAAACCTACATTGTTGATAGAGTTGGGAGTACTTAGCATTGTGAAAACATCACTTTTGCACAAAGAAATCTACTTTTGTAAGACCGCGAAACAATGAACAGAGAATGTATGAGTTTCTCAAGATTGTTAAGAGATAGAAACAAGAGAAAGTACACTGTGATTCATCTACCTAGAGAAATTTCAGAGGTTTACACAGAGAATTCCCAATATAAGTACAAGAAAATAAGAGAGACTTGGAAAACTGGTAAAACCTACATTGTTGATAGAGTTGGGAGTACGTAGCACTGTGAAAACAGCGCTTTCGTAGAGAGAAATCTACTTGTCTAAGACCGTAAACAGTGAACAGAGAATGTATGAGTTTCTCAAGATTGGTAACAGATAGAAACAAGAGAAAATACACAGTGATTCATCTACCTAGAGAAGTTACAGAGGTTTACACAGAGAATTCCCAGTATAAGTACAAGAAAATAAGAGAGACTTAGAAAACTGGTAAAACCTACATTGTTGATAGAGTTGGGAGTACTTAGCACTGTGAAAACAGCACTTTCGCCCAAAGAAATCTACTTCTCAAAGACCGCGAAACAGTGAACAGAGAATGTATGAGTTTCTCAAGATTGGTAACAGATAGAAACAAGAGAAAGTACACAGTGATTCTTCTACGTAGAGAAGTTACAGAGGTTTGCACAGAGAATTCCCAGTATAAGTACAAGAAAATAAGAGAAACTTAGAAAACTGGTAAAACCTACATTGTTGGTAGAGTTGGGAGTACTTAGCATTGTGAAAACATCACTTTCGCACAAAGAAATCTACTTCCCTAAGACCGCGAAACAGTGAACAGAGAATGTATGAGTTTCTCAAGATTGGTAACAGATAGAAACAAAAGAAAGTACACAGTGATTCATCTACGTAGAGAAGTTACAGAGGTTTACACAGAGAATTCCATGTATAAGTACAAGAAAATAAGAGACACTTAGAAAACTGGTAAAATCTACATTGTTGATAGAGTTGGGAGTACTTAGCACGGTGAAAACAGCACTTTCGCAGAGTGAAATCTACTTGTCTAAGACCGGGAAACAGTGAACAGAGAATGTATGAGTTTCTCAAGATTGGTAACAGATAGAAACAAGAGAAAGTACACAGTGATTCATCTACCTAGAGAAGTTACAGAAGTTTACACAGAGAATTCCCAGTATAAGTACAAGTAAATAAGAGAGAGTTAGAAACCTCGTAAAACCTACATTGTTGATAGAGTTGGGAGTATTTAGCATTGTGAAAACATCACTTTTGCACAAAGAAATCTACGTTTCTAAGACCGCGAAACAATGAACAGAGAATGTATGAGTTTCTCAAGATTGGTAACAGATAGAAACAAGAGAAAGTACACAGTGATTCATCTACCTAGCGAAGTTACAGAGGTTTACACAGAGAATTCCCAGTATAAGTTGAAGAAAATAAGAGAGACTTAGAAAACTGGTAAAACCTACATTGTTGATAGAGTTGGGAGTACGTAGCACTGTGAAAACAGGACTTTCGTAGAGAGAAATTTACTTGTCTAAGATTGGGAAACAGTGAACAGAGAATGTATGAGTTTCTCAAGATTGTTAACAGATAGAAACAGGAGAAAGTACACAGTGATTCATCTACCTAGAGAAGTTACAGAGGTTTACACAGAGAATTCCGAGTATTAGTACAAGAAAATAAGAGAGACTTAGAAAACTGGTAAAACCTACATTGTTGATAGAGTTGGGAATACTTAGCACTGTGAAAACAGCACTTTCGCAGAGAGAAATCTACTTGTCTAAGACCGGGAAACAGTGAACAGAGAATGTATGAGTTTCGTAAGAATGGTAACAGATAGAACCAAGAGAAAGTACACAGTGATTCATCTACCTAGAGAAGTTACAGAGGTTTACACAGAGAATTCCCAGTATAAGTACAAGAAAGTAAGAGAGTCTTAGAAAACTGGTAAAACCTACATTGTTGATAGAGTTGGGAGTACTTAGCATTGTGAAAACATCACTTTTGCACAAAGAAATCTACTTTTGTAAGACCGCGAAACAATGAACAGAGAATGTATGAGTTTCTCAAGATTGGTAACAGATAGAAACAAGAGAAAGTACACAGTGATTCATCTACCTAGAGAAGTTACAGAGGTTTACACAGAGAATTCCCAGTATAAGTACAAGAAAATTAGAGATACTAAGAAAAATGGTAAAACCTATATTGTTGATAGAGTTGGGAGTACGTAGCACTGTGAAAACAGCTCTTTCGTAGAGAGAAATCTAGTTGTCTAAGAGCGGGAAACAGTGAACAGAGAATGTATGAGTTTCTCAAGATTGGTAACGGATAGAAACAAGAGAAAGTACACAGTGATTCATCTACCTAGAGAAGTCACAGAGGTCTACACAGAGAATTCCCAGTATAAGTACAAGAAAATAAGAGAGACTTAGAAAACTGGTAAAACCTACATTGTTGATAGAGTTGGGAGTACGTAGCACTGTGAAAACAGCACTTTCGTAGAGAGAAATCTACTTGTCTAAGACCGTAAACAGTGAACAGAGAATGTATGAGTTTCTCAAGATTGGTAACAGATAGAAACAAGAGAAAATACACAGTGATTCATCAACCTAGAGAAGTTACAGAGGTTTACACAGAGAATTCCCAGTATAAGTACAAGAAAATAAGAGAGACTGAGAAAACTGGTAAAACCTACATTGTTGATAGAGTTGGGAGTACTTAGCACTGTGAAAACAGCACTTTCGCACAAAGAAATCTACTTCTCAAAGACCGCGAAACAGTGAACAGAGAATGTATCAGTTTCTCAAGATTGGTAACAGATAGAAACAAGAGAAATTACACAGTGATTCATCTACCTAGAGAAGTTACAGAGGTTTACACAGAGAATTCCCAGTATAAGTACAAGTAAATAAGAGAGACTTAGAAAACTGGTAAAACCTACATTGTTGATAGAGTTGGGAGTACGTAGCACTGTGAAAACATCACTTTCGCACAAAGAAATCTACTTGTCTAAGACCGGGAAACAGTGAACAGAGAATGTATGAGTTTCTCAAGATTGGTAGCAGATAAAAACAAGAGAAAGTACACAGTGATTCATCTACCTAGAGAAGTTACAGAGGTTTACACAGAGAATTCCCAGTATAAGTATAAGAAAGTTTGAGAGACTTAGTAAACTGGTAAAACCTACATTGTTGATAGAGTTGGGAGTACTTAGCATTGTGAAAACATCACTTTTGCACAAAGAAATCTACTTTTGTAAGATCGCGAAACAATGAACAGAGAATGTATGAGTTTCTCATGATTGTTAACAGATAGAAACAAGAGAAAGTACACAGTGATTCATCTACCTAGAGAAGTTACAGAGGTTTACACAGAGAATTCCCAGTATAAGTACAAGAAAATAAGAGAGACTTAGAAAACTGGTAAAACCTACATTGTTGATAGAGTTGGGAGTACTTAGCATTGTGAAAAGATCACTTTCGCACAAAGAAATGTACTTTCATACGACCGTGAAACAGTGAACGGAGAATGTATGAGTTTCTCAAGATTGGTAACAGATAGAAACAAGAGAAAGTACACAGTGATTCATCTACGTAGAGAAGTTACAGAGGTTTGCACAGAGAATTCCCAGTATAAGTACAAGAAAATAAGAGAAACTTAGAAAACTGGTAAAACATACATTGTTGATAGAGTTGGGAGTACTTAGCATTGTGAAAACATCACTTTCTCACAAAGAAATCTACTTCTCTAAGACCGCGAAACAGTGAACAGAGAATGTATGAGTTTCTCAAGATTGGTAACAGATAGAAACAAGAGAAAGTACACAGTGATTCATCTACCTAGCGAAGTTACAGAGGTTTACACAGAGAATTCCCAGTATAAGTTGAAGAAAATAAGAGAGACTTAGAAAACTGGTAAAACCTACATTGTTGATAGAGTTGGGAGTACGTAGCACTGTGAAAACAGGACTTTCATACATAGAAATGTACTTGTCTAAGACCGGGAAACAGTGAACAGAGAAGGCATGAGTTTCTCAAGATTGGTAACAGATAGAAACAAGAGAAAGTACACAGTGATTCATCGACCTAGAGAAGTTACAGAGGTTTACACAGAGAATTCCCAGTATAAGTACAAGTAAATACGAGAGACTTAGAAAATTGGTAAAACCTACATTGTTGATAGAGTTGGGAGTACGTAGCATTGTGAAAACATCACTTTCGCACAAAGAAATCTACTTCTCTAAGACCGCGAAAAGGTGAACAGAGAATGTATGAGTTTCTCAAGATTGGTAACAGATAGAAACAGAGAAAGTACATAGTGATTCATCGACCTAGAGAAGTTACAGAGGTTTACACAGAGAATTGCCAGTATAAGTACAAGAAAGTAAGAGAGACTTAAAAAACTGGTAAAACCTACATTGTTGATAGAGTTGGGAGTACTTAGCACTGTGAAAACAGCACTTTCACAGAAAGAAATCTACTTGTCTAAGACCGGGAAACAGTGAACAGAGAATGTATGAGTTTCTCAAGATTGGTAACAGATAGAAACAGGAGAAAATACACAGTGATTCATCTACGTAGAGAAGTTACAGAGGTTTACACAGAGAATTCCAAGTATAAGTACAAGAAAATAAGAGAGACTTAGAAAACTGGTAAAACCTACTTTGTTGATAGAGTTGGGAGTACTTAGCACTGTGAAAACAGCACTTTCGCACAAAGAAATCTACTTCTCTAAGACTGCGAAACAGTGAACAGAGAATATATGAGTTTCTCAAGATTGGTAACAGATAGAAACAAGAGAAAGTACACAGTGATTCATCTACCTAGAGAAGTTACAGAGGTTTACACAGAGAATTCCCAGTATAAGTACAAGAAAGTAAGAGAGTCTTAGAAAACTGGTAAAACCTACATTGTTGATAGAGTTGGGAGTACTTAGCATTGTGAAAACATCACTTTTGCACAAAGAAATCTACTTTTGTAAGACCGCGAAATAATGAACAGAGAATGTATGAGTTTCTCAAGATTGGTAACAGATAGAAACAAGAGAAAGTACACAGTGATTCATCTACCTAGAGAAGTTACAGAGGTTTACACAGAGAATTCCCAGTATAAGTACAAGAAAATAAGAGATACTAAGAAAACTGGTAAAACCTATATTGTTGATAGAGTTGGGAGTACGTAGCACTGTGAAAACAGCTCTTTCGTAGAGAGAAATCTAGTTGTCTAAGAGCGGGAAACAGTGAAAAGAGAATGTATGAGTTTCTCAAGATTGGTAACAGATAGAAACAAGAGAAAATACACAGTGATTCATCTACCTAGAGAAGTTACAGAGGTTTACACAGAGAATTCCCAGTATAAGTACAAGAAAATAAGAGAGACTTAGAAAACTGGTAAAACCTACATTGTTGATAGAGTTGGGAGTACTTAGCACTGTGAAAACAGCACTTCCGCACAAAGAAATCTACTTCTCAAAGACCGCGAAACAGTGAACAGAGAATGTATGAGTTTCTCAAGATTGGTAACAGATAGAAACAAGAGAAAGTACACAGTGATTCATCTACCTAGAGAAGTTACAGAGGTTTACACAGAGAATTCCCAGTATAAGTACAAGTAAATAAGAGAGACTTAGAAAACTGGTAAAACCTACATTGTTGATAGAGTTGGGAGTACTTAGCATTGTGAAAACATCAGTTTCGCACAAAGAAATCTACTTGTCTAAGACCGGGAAACAGTGAACAGAGAATGTATGAGTTTCTCAAGATTGGTAGCAGATAAAAACAATAGAAAGTACCCAGTGATTCATCTACCTAGAGAAGTTACAGAGGTTTACACAGAGAATTCCCAGTATAAGTACAAGTAAATAAGAGAGACTTAGAAATCTCGTAAAACCTACATTGTTGATAGAGTTGGGAGAACTTAGCATTGTGAAAACATCACTTTCGCACAAAGAAATCTACTTGTCTAAGACCGTGAAACAATGAATAGAGAATGTAAGAGTTTCTCAAGATTGGTAACAGATAGAAACAAGAGAAAGTATACAGTGATTCATCTACCTAGAGAACTTACAGAGTTTTACACAGAGAATTCCCAGTATAAGTACAAGAAAATAAGAGAGACTTAGAAAACTGGTAAAACCTACATTGTTGATAGAGTTGGGAGTACGTAGCACTGTGAAAACAGCACTTTCGTAGAGAGATATCTACTTGTCTAAGACCGGGAAACAGTGAACAGAGAATGTATGAGTTTCTCAAGATTGGTAACAGATAGAAACAAGAGAAAGTACACAGTGATTCATCTACGTAGACAAGTTACAGAGGTTTGCACAGAGAATTCCCAGTATAAGTACAAGAAAATAAGAGAAACTTAGAAAACTGGTAAAACCTACATTGTTGATAGAGTTGGGAGTACTTAGCATTGTGAAAACATCACTTTCTCACAAAGAAATCTACTTCTCTAAGACCGCGAAACAGTGAACAGAGAATGTATGAGTTTCTCAAGATTGGTCACAGATAGAAACAAGAGAAAGTACACAGTGATTCATCTACGTAGACAAGTTACAGAGGTTTGCACAGAGAATTCCCAGTATAAGTACAAGAAAATAAGAGAGACTTAGAAAACTGGTAAAACCTACATTGTTGATAGAGTTGGGTTACTTAGCACGGTGAAAACAGCACTTTCGCAGAGTGAAATCTACTTGTCTAAGACCGGGAAACAGTGAACAGAGAATGTATGAGTTTCTCAAGATTGGTAACAGATAGAAACAAGAGAAAGTACACAGTGATTCATCTACCTAGAGAAGTTACAGAGGTTTACACAGAGAATTCCCAGTATAAGTACAAGTAAATAAGAGAGAGTTAGAAACCTCGTAAAACCTACATTGTTGATAGAGTTGGGAGTATTTAGCATTGTGAAAACATCACTTTTGCACAAAGAAATCTACATTTCTAAGACCGCGAAACAATGAACAGAGAATGTATGAGATTCTCAAGATTGGTAACAGATAGAAACAAGAGAAAGTACACAGTGATTCATCTACCTAGCGAAGTTACAGAGGTTTACACAGAGAATTCCCAGTATAAGTTGAAGAAAATAAGAGAGACTTAGAAAACTGGTAAAACCTACATTGTTGATAGAGTTGGGAGTACTTAGCATTGTGAAAACATCACTTTCGCACATAGAAATCTACTTCTCTAAGACCGCGAAACAGTGAACAGAGAATGTATGAGTTTCTCAAGATTGGTAACAGACAGAAACAAGAGAAAGTACACAGTGATTCATCTACGTAGAGAAGTTACAGAGGTTTACACAGAGAATTCCATGTATAAGTAGAAGAAAATAAGAGAGACTTAAAAAACTGGTAAAACCTACATTGTTGATAGAGTTGGGAGTACTTAGCACGGTGAAAACAGCACTTTCGCAGAGTGAAATCTACTTGTCTAAGACCGGAAATCAGTGAACAGAGAATGTATGAGTTTCTCAAGATTGGTAACAGATACAAACAAGAGAAAGTACACAGTGATTCATCTACCTAGAGAAGTTACAGAGGTTTACACAGAGAATTCCCAGTATAAGTACAAGTAAATAAGAGAGACTTAGAAAACTGGTAAAACCTACATTGTTGATAGAGTTGGGAGTACGTAGCACTGTGAAAACAGGACTTTCGTAGAGAGAAATTTACTTGTCTAAGACCGGGAAACAGTGAACAGAGAATGTATGAGTTTCTCAAGGTTGTTAACAGATAGAAACAAGAGAAAGTACACAGTGATTCATCTACCTAGAGAAGTTACATAGGTTTACACAGAGAATTCCCAGTATAAGTACAAGAAAGTAAGAGAGTCTTAGAAAACTGGTAAAACCTACATTGTTGATAGAGTTGGGAGTACTTAGGATTGTGAAAACATCACTTTTGCACAAAGAAATCTCCTTTTGTAAGACCGCGAAACAATGAACAGAGAATGTATGTGTTTCTCAAGATTGGTAACAGATAGAAACAAGAGAAAGTACACAGTGATTCATCTGCCTAGAGAAGTTACAGAGGTTTACACAGAGAATTCCCAGTATAAGTACAAGAAAATAAGAGAGACTTGCAAAACTGGTAAAACCTACATTGTTGATAGAGTTGGGAGTACTTAGCACGGTGAAAACAGCACTTTCACAGAAAGAAATCTACTTCTCTAAGACCGGGAAACAGTGAACAGAGAAGGCATGAGTTTCTCAAGATTGGTAACAGATAGAAACAAGAGAAAGTACACAGTGATTCATCGACCTAGAGAAGTTACAGAGGTTTACACAGAGAATTCCCAGTATAAGTACAAGTAAATACGAGAGACTTAGAAAATTGGTAAAACCTACATTGTTGATAGAGTTGGGAGTACTTAGCATTGTGAAAACATCACTTTCGCACAAAGAAATCTACTTCTCTAAGACCGCGAAAAGGTGAACAGAGAATGTATGAATTTCTCAAGATTGGTAACAGATAGAAACAGAGAAAGTACACAGTGATTCATCGACCTAGAGAAGTTACAGAGGTTTACACAGAGAATTGCCTGTATAAGTACAAGAAAGTAAGAGAGACTTAAAAAACTGGTAAAACCTACATTGTTGATAGAGTTGGGAGTACTTAGCACTGTGAAAACAGCACTTTCACAGAAAGAAATCTACTTGTCTAAGACCGGGAAACAGTGAAGAGAGAATGTATGAGTTTCTCAAGATTGGTAACAGATAGAAACAAGAGAAAATACACAGTGATTCATCTACGTAGAGAAGTTACTGAGGTTTACACAGAGAATTCCAAGTATAAGTACAAGAAAATAAGAGAGACTTAGAAAACTGGTAAAACCTACTTTGTTGATAGAGTTGGGAGTACTTAGCACTGTGAAAACAGCACTTTCGGACAAAGAAATCTACTTCTCTAAGACTGCGAAACAGTGAACAGAGAATATATGAGTTTCTCAAGATTGGTAAAAGATAGAAACAAGAGAAAGGACTCAGTGATTCGTCTACCTAGAGAAGTTACAGAGGTTTACACAGAGAATTCCAAGTATAGGTACAAGAAAGTAAGAGAGACTTAGAAAACTGGTAAAAGCTACCTTGTTAATAGTGTTGGTGTACTTAGCACTGTGAAAACAGCACTTTCACAGAAAGAAATCTACTTCTCTAAGACCGGGAAACAGTGAACAGAGAATGTATGAGTTTCTGAAGATTGGTAACAGATAGAAACAAGAGAAAGTACACAGTGATTCATCTACCTAGAGAAGTTACAGAGGTTTACACAGAGAATTCCAAGTATAGGTACAAGAAAGTAAGAGAGACTTAGAAAACTGGTAAAACCTACATTGTTGATAGTGTTGGGTGTACTTAGCACTGTGAAAACAGCACTTTCACAGAAAGAAATCTACTTGTCTAAGACCGGGAAACAGTGAACAGAGAATGTATGAGTTTCTCAAGATTGGTAACAGATAGAAACAAGACTAAGTACACAGTGACTCAACTACCTAGAGAAGTTACAGAGGTTTACACAGAGAATTCGCTTATAAGTACAAGAAAATAAGAGAGACTTAGAAAACTGGTAAAACCTACATTGTTGATGGAGTTGGGAGTACTTAGCACTGTGAAAACAGCACCTCTGGAGAGAGAAATCTACTTGTCTAAGACCGGGAAACAGTGAACAGAGAATGTATGAGTTTCTCAAGATTGTTAACAGATAGAAACAAGAGAAAGTACACAGTGATTCATCTACCTAGAGAAGTTACAGAGGTTTACACAGAGAATTCCGAGTATTAGTACAAGAAAATAAGAGAGACTTAGAAAACTGGTAAAACCTACATTGTTGATAGAGTTGGGAGTACTTAGCACTGTGAAAACAGCACTTTCGCAGAGAGAAATCTACTTGTCTAAGACCGCGAAACAATGAACAGAGAATGTATGAGTTTCTCAAGATTGGTAACAGATAGAAACAAGAGAAAGTACACAGTGATTCATCTACCTAGAGAAGTTACAGAGGTTTACACAGAGAATTCCCAGTATAAGTACAGGAAAATAAGAGAGACTTACAAAACTAGTAAAACCTACATTGTTGATAGAGTTGGGAGTACTTAGCACTGTGAAAACAGCACTTTCACAGAAAGAAATCTACTTGTCTAACACCGGGAAACAGTGAGCAGAGAATGTATGAGTTTCTCAAGATTGGTAACAGATAGAAACAAGAGAAAGTACACAGTGATTTATCTACGTAGAGAAGTTAGAGAGGTTTACACAGAGAATTCCAAGTATAAGTACAAGAAAATAAGAGAGACTTAGAAAACTGGTAAAACCTACATTGTTGATAGAGTTGGGAGTACTTAGCACTGTGAAAACAGCACTTTCGCAGACAGAAATCTACTTGTCTAAGACCGGGAAACAGTGAACAGAGAATGTATGAGTTTCTCAAGATTGGTAACAGATAGAAACAAGAGAAAGTACACAGTGATTCGCCTACCTAGAGAAGTTACAGAGGTTTACACAGAGAATTCCCAGTATAAGCACAAGTAAATAAGAGAGACTTAGAAAACTCGTAAAACCTACATTGTTGATAGAGTTGGGAGTACTTAGCATTGTGAAAACATCACTTTCGCACAAAGAAATCTACTTCTCTAAGACCGCGAAACAGTGAACAGAGAATGTATGAGTTTCTCAAGATTGGTAACAGATAGAAACAAGAGAAAGTACACAGTGATTTATCTACCTAGAGAAGTTACAGAGGTTTACACAGAGAATTCCCAGTATAAGTACAATAAATAAGAGAGACTTAGAATACTGGTAAAACCTACATTGTTGATAGAGTTGGGAGTACTTAGCATTGTGAAAACATCACTTTCGCACAAAGAAATCTACTTTTCTAAGACCGAGAAACAGTGAACAGAGAATGTATGAGTTTCTCAAGATTGGTACTAGATAGAAACAAGAGAAAGTACACAGTGATTCATCTACCTAGAGAAGTTACAGAGGTTTACACAGAGAATTCCAAGTATAGGTACAAGAAAGTAAGGGAGACTTAGAAAACTGGTAAAACCTACATTGTAGATAGTGTTGGTGTACTTAGCACTGTGAAAACAGCACTTTCACAGAAAGAAATCTACTTCTCTAAGACCGGGAAACAGTGAACAGAGAATGTATGAGTTTCTCAAGATTGGTAACAGATAGAAACAAGAGAAAGGACTCAGTGATTCATCTACCTAGAGAAGTTACAGAGGTTTACACAGAGAATTCCAAGTATAGGTAAAAGAAAGTAAGAGAGACTTAGAAAACTGGTAAAACCTACATTGTTGATAGTGTTGGGTGTACTTAGCACTGTGAAAACAGCACTTTCACAGAAAGAAATCTACTTCTCTAAGACCGGGAAACAGTGAACAGAGAATGTATGAGTTTCTCAAGATTGGTAACAGATAGAAACAAGAGAAAGTACACAGTGATTCATCTACGTAGAGAAGTTACAGAGGTTTACACAGAGAATTCCCAGTATAATTTGAAGAAAATAAGAGAGACTTAGAAAACTGGTAAAACCTACATTGTTGATAGAGTTGGGAGTACTTAGCACTGTGAAAACAGCACTTTCGCAGAGAGAAATCTACTTGTCTAAGACCGGGAAACAGTGAACAGAGAATGTATGAGTTTCTCAAGATTGGTAACAGATAGAAACAAGAGAAAGTACACAGTGATTTATCTACCTAGAGAAGTTACAGAGGTTTACACAGAGAATTCCCAGTATAAGTACAATAAATAAGAGAGACTTAGAAAACTGGTAAAACCTACATTGTTGATAGAGTTGGGAGTACTTAGCATTGTGAAAACATCACTTTCGCACAAAGAAATCTACTTTTCTAAGACCGAGAAACAGTGAACAGAGAATGTATGAGTTTCTCAAGATTGGTAACAGATACAAACAAGAGAAAGTACACAGTGATTCATCTACCTAGAGAAGTTACAGAGGTTTACACAGAGAATTCCCAGTATAAGTACAAGAACATAAGAGAGACTTAGAAAACTGGTAAAACCTACATTGTTGATAGATTTGGGAGTACTTAGCACTGTGAAAACAGTACTTTCGCAGAGAGAAATCTACTTGCCTAAGACCGGGAAACAGTGAACAGAGAAGGCATGAGTTTCTCAAGATTGGTAACAGATAGAAACAAGAGAAAGTACACAGTGATTCATCTACCTAGAGAAGTTACAGAGGTTTACACAGAGAATTCCCAGTATAAGTACAAGTAAATAAGAGAGACTTAGAAAACTGGTAAAACCTACATTGTTGATAGAGTTGGGAGTACTTAGCTTTGTGAAAACATCACCTTCGCACAAAGAAATCTACTTCCCTAAGACTGCGAAAAGGTGAACAGAGAATGTATGAGTTTCTCAAGATTGGTAACAGATAGAAACAAGAGAAAGTACACAGTGATTCATCGACCTAGAGAAGTTACAGAGTTTTACACAGAGAATTGCCAGTATAAGTACAAGAAAGTAAGAGAGACTTAGAAAACTGGTAAAACCTACATTGTTGATAGAGTTGGGAGTACTTAGCACTGTGAAAACAGCACTTTCACAGAAAGAAATCTACTTGTCTAACACCGGGAAACAGTGAACAGAGAATATATGAGTTTCTCAAGATGGGTAACAGATAGAAACAAGAGAAAGTACACAGTGATTCATCTACGTAGAGAAGTTACAGAGGTTTACACAGAGAATTCCAAGTATAAGTACAAGAAAATAAGAGAGACTTAGAAAACTGGTAAAACCTACTTTGTTGATAGAGTTGGGAGTACTTAGCACTGTGAAAACAGCACTTTCGCACAAAGAAATCTACTTCTCTAAGACAGCGAAACAGTGAACAGAGAATGTATGAGTTTCTCAAGATTGGTAACAGATAGAAAAAAGAAAAAGGGCTCAGTGATTCATCTACCTAGAGAAGTTACAGAGGTTTACACAGAGAATTCCAAGTATAGGTACAAGAAAGTAAGAGAGACTTAGAAAACTGGTAAAACCTACATTGTTGATAGTGTTGGGTGTACTTAGCACTGTGAAAACAGCACTTTCACAGAAAGAAATCTACTTCTCTAAGACCAGGAAACAGTGAACAGAGAATGTATGAGTTTCTGAAGATTGGTAACAGATAGAAACAAGAGAAAGTACACAGTGATTTATCTACCTAGAGAAGTTACAGAGGTTTACACACAGAATTCCCAGTATAAGTACAAGAAAATAAGAGAGACTTAGAAAACTGGTAAAACCTACATTGTTGATAGAGTTGGGAGTACTTAGCATTGTGAAAACATCACTTTCGCACAAAGAAATCTACTTCTCTAAGACCGCGAAACAGTGAACAGAGAATGTATGAGTTTCTAAAGATTGATAACAGATAGAAACAAGAGAAAGTACACAGTGATTCATCTACCTAGAGAAGTTACAGAGGTTTACACAGAGAATTCGCAGTATAAGTACAAGAAAATAACAGAGACTTAGAAAACTGGTAAAACCTACATTGTTGATAGAGTTGGGAGTACTTAGCACTGTGAAAATAGCACTTTCGCAGAGAGAAATCTACTTGTCTAAGACCGGGAAACAGTGAACAGAGAATGTATGAGTTTCTCAAGATTGGTAACAGATAGAAAAAAGAGAAAGTACACAGTGATTCACCTACCTAGAGAAGTTACAGAGGTTTACACAGAGAATTCCCAGTATAAGCACAAGTAAATAAGAGAGACTTAGAAAACTCGTAAAACCTACATTGTTGATAGAGTTGGGAGTACTTAGCATTGTGAAAACATCACTTTCGCACAATGAAATCTACTTCTCTAAGATCGCGAAACAGTGAACAGAGAATGTATGAGTTTCTCAAGATTGGTCACAGATAGAAACAAGAGAAAGTACACAGTGATTCATCTACCTAGAGAAGTTACAGAGGTTTACACAGAGAATTCCTAGTATAAGTACAATAAATAAGAGAGACTTAGAAAACTGGTAAAACCTACATTGTTGACAGAGTTGGGAGTACTTAGCATTGTGAAAACATCACTTTCGCACAAGGAAATCTACTTTTCTAAGACCGAGGAACAGTGAACAGAGAATGTATGAGTTTCTCAAGATTGGTACTAGATAGAAACAAGAGAAAGTACACAGTGATTCATCTACCTAGAGAAGTTACAGAGGTTTACACAGAGAATTCCCAGGATAAGTACAAGAAAATAAGAGAGACTTAGAAAACTGGTGAAACCTACATTGTTGATAGATTTGGGAGTACTTAGCACTGTGAAAACAGTACTTTCGCAGAGAGAAATCTAATTGTCTAAGACCGGGAAACAGTGAACAGAGAAGGCATGAGTTTCTCAAGATTGGTAACAGATAGAAACAAGAGAAAGTACACAGTGATTCATCTATCTAGAGAAGTTACAGAGGTTTACACAGAGAATTCCCAGTATAAGTACAAGTAAATAAGAGAGACTTAGAAAACTGGTAAAACCTACATTGTTGATAGAGTTGGGAGTACTTAGCATTGTGAAAACATCACTTTCGCACAAAGAAATCTACTTCTCTAAGACCGCGAAAAGGTGAACAGAGAATGTATGAGTTTCTCAAGATTGGTAACAGATAGAAACAAGAGAAAGTACACAGTGGTTCATCGACCTAGAGAAGTTACAGAGGTTTACACAGAGAATTGCCAGTATAAGTACAAGAAAGTAAGAGAGACTTAGAAAACTGGTAAAACCTACATTGTTGATAGAGTTGAGAGTACTTAGCACTGTGAAAACAGCACTTTCACAGAAAGAAATCTAGTTGTCTAACACCGGGAAACAGTGAACAGAGAATGTATGAGTTTCTCAAGATTGGTAACAGATAGAAACAAGAGAAAGTACACAGTGATTCATCTACGTAGAGAAGTTACAGAGGTTTACACAGAGAATTCCAAGTATAAGTACAAGAAAATAAGAGAGACTTAGAAAACTGTTAAAACCTACTTTGTTGATAGAGTTGGGAGTACTTAGCATTGTGAAAACAGCACTTTCGCACAAAGAAATCTACTTCTCTAAGACAGCGAAACAGTGAACAGAGAATGTATGAGTTTCTCAAGATTGGTAACAGATAGAAACAAGAAAAAGGGCTCAGTGACTCATCTACCTAGAGAAGTTACAGAGGTATACACAGAGAATTCCAAGTATAGGTACAAGAAAGTAAGAGAGACTTAGAAAACTGGTAAAACCTACATTGTTGATAGTGTTGGGTGTACTTAGCACTGTGAAAACAGCACATTCACAGAAAGAAATCTACTTCTCTAAGATCGGGAAACAGTGAACAGAGAATGTATGAGTTTCTCAAGATTGGTAACAGATAGAAACAAGACTAAGTACACAGTGACTCATCTACCTAGAGAAGTTACAGAGGTTTACACAGAGAATTCCCAGTATAAGTACAAGAAAATAAGAGAGACTTAGAAAACTGGTAAAACCTACATTGTTGATAGAGTTGGGAGTACTTAGCACTGTGAAAACAGCACTTTTGCAGAGAGAAATCTACTTGTCTAAGACCGGGAAACAGTGAACAGAGAATGTATGAGTTTCTCAAGATTGGTAACAGATAGAAACAAGAGAAAGTACACAGTGATTGATATACCTAGAGAAGTTACAGAGGTTTACACCGAGAATTCCCAGTATAAGTACAAGAAAATAAGAGAGACTTAGAAAACTGGTAAAACCTACATTGTTGACAGAATTGGGAGTACTTAGCATTGTGAAAACATCACTTTCACACAAAGAAATCTACTTTTCTAAGACCGCGAAACAGTGAACAGAGAATGTATTAGATTC
Source organism: Heterohyrax brucei (assembly GCA_028571685.1). Taxonomy (NCBI): domain Eukaryota; kingdom Metazoa; phylum Chordata; class Mammalia; order Hyracoidea; family Procaviidae; genus Heterohyrax; species Heterohyrax brucei. The sequence goes on from CM053155.1 coordinate 19,118,645, forward strand.
TCAAGATTGGTAACAGATGGAAACAAGAGAAAGGACACAGTGATTCATTTACCTAGAGAAGTTACAGAGGTTTACACAGAGAATTCCCAGTATAAGTACAAGAAAATAACAGAGACTTGGAAAACTGGTAAAACCTACATTGTTGATAGAGTTGGGAGTACTTAGCACGGTGAAAACAGCACTTTCCCAGAAAGAAATCTACTTTTCTAAGACCAGGAAACAGTGAACAGAGAATGTATGAGTTTCTGAAGATTGGTAACAGATAGAAACAAGAGAAAGTACACAGTGATTCATCTACCTAGAGAAGTTACAGAGGTTTACACACAGAATTCCCAGTATAAGTACAAGAAAATAAGAGAGACTTAGAAAACTGGTAATACCTACATTGTTGATAGAGTTGGGAGTACTTAGCATTGTGAAAACATCACTTTCGCAGAGAGAAATCTACTTCTCTAAGACCGCGAAACAGTGAACAGAGAATGTATGAGTTTCTCAAGATTGATAACAGATAGAAACAATAGAAAGTACACAGTGTTTCATCTACCTAGAGATGTTACAGAGGTTTAGAGAGAGAATTCGCAGTATAAGTACAAGAAAATAAGAGAGACTTAGAAAACTGGTAAAACCTACATTGTTGATAGAGTTGGGAGTACTTAGCACTGTTAAAATAGCACTTTCGCAGAGAGAAATCTACTTGTCTAAGACCGGGAAACAGTGAACAGAGAATGTATGAGCTTCTCAAGATTGGTAACAGATAGAAAAAAGAGAAAGTACACAGTGATTCATCTACCTAGAGAAGTTACAGAGGTTTACACAGAGAATTCCCAGTATAAGTACAAGAAAGTAAGAGAGACTTAGAAAACTGATAAAACCTACATTGTTCATAGAGTTGGGAGTACTTAGCATTGTGAAAACAGCACTTTCACAGAAAGAAATCTACCTCTCTAAGACCGGGAAACAGTGAACAGGGAATGTATGAGTATCTCAAGATTGGTAACAGATAGAAACAGGAGAAAGTACACAGTGATTCATCTACGTAGAGAAGTTACAGAGGTTTACACAGAGAATTCCAAGTATAAGTACAAGAAAATAAGAGAGACTTAGAAAACTGGTAAAACCTACATTGTTGATAGAGTTGGGAGTACTTAGCACTGTGAAAACAGCACTTTCGCAGAGAGAAATCTACTTGTCTAAGACCGGGAAACAGTGAACAGAGAATGTATGAGTTTCTCAAGATTGGTAACAGATAGAAACAAGAGAAAGTACACAGTGATTCACCTACCTAGAGAAGTTACAGAGGTTTACACAGAGAATTCCCAGTATAAGCACAAGTAAATAAGAGAGACTTAGAAAACTCGTAAAACCTACATTGTTGATAGAGTTGGGAGTACTTAGCATTGTGAAAACATCACTTTCGCACAATGAAATCTACTTCTCTAAGACCGCGAAACAGTGAACAGAGAATGTATGAGTTTCTCAAGATTGGTCACAGATAGAAACAAGAGAAAGTACACAGTGATTTATCTACCTAGAGAAGTTACAGAGGTTTACACAGAGAATTCCCAGGATAAGTACAATAAATAAGAGAGACTTAGAAATCTGGTAAAACCTACATTGTTGATAGAGTTGGGAGTACTTAGCATTGTGAAAACATCACTTTCGCACAAAGAAATCTACTTTTCTAAGACCGAGAAACAGTGAACAGAGAATGTATGAGTTTCTCAAGATTGGTAACAGATAGAAACAAGAGAAAGTACACAGTGATTCATCTACCTAGAGAAGTTACAGAGGTTTACACAAAGAATTCCAAGTATAAGTACAAGAAAATAAGAGAGACTTAGAAAACTGGTAAAACCTACTTTGTTGATGGAGTTGGGAGTACTTAGCGCTGTGAAAACAGCACTTTCGCACAAAGAAATCTACTTCTCTAAGACCGCGAAACAGTGAACAGAGAATGTATGAGTTTCTCAAGATTGGTACTAGATAGAAACAAGAGAAAGTACACAGTGATTCATCTACCTAGAGAAGTTACAGAGGTTTACACAGAGAATTCCAAGTATAGGTACAAGAAAGTAAGGGAGACTTAGAAAACTGGTAAAACCTACATTGTAGATAGTGTTGGTGTACTTAGCACTGTGAAAACAGCACTTTCACAGAAAGAAATCTACTTCTCTAAGACCGGGAAACAGTGAACAGAGAATGTATGAGTTTCTCAAGATTGGTAACAGATAGAAACAAGAGAAAGGACTCAGTGATTCATCTACCTAGAGAAGTTACAGAGGTTTACACAGAGAATTCCAAGTATAGGTACAAGAAAGTAAGAGAGACTTAGAAAACTGGTAAAACCTACATTGTTGATAGTGTTGGGTGTACTTAGCACTGTGAAAACAGCACTTTCACAGAAAGAAATCTACTTGTCTAAGACCGGGAAACAGTGAACAGAGAATGTATGAGTTTCTCAAGATTGGTAACAGATAGAAACAAGAGAAAGTACACAGTGATTCATCTACGTAGAGAAGTTACAGAGGTTTACACAGAGAATTCCCAGTATAAGTTGAAGAAAATAAGAGAGACTTAGAAAAGTGGTAAAACCTACATTGTTGATAGAGTTGGGAGTACTTAGCACTGTGAAAACAGCACTTTCGCAGAGAGAAATCTACTTGTCTAAGACCGGGAAACAGTGAACAGAGAATGTATGAGTTTCTCAAGATTGGTAACAGATAAAAACAAGAGAAAGTACACAGTGATTTATCTACCTAGAGAAGTTACAGAGGTTTACACAGAGAATTCCCAGTATAAGTACAATAAATAAGAGAGACTTAGAAAACTGGTAAAACCTACATTGTTGATAGAGTTGGGAGTACTTAGCATTGTGAAAACATCACTTTCGCACAAAGAAATCTACTTCTCTAAGACCGCGAAACAGTGAACAGAGAATGTATGAGTTTCTAAAGATTGATAACAGATAGAAACAAGAGAAAGTACACAGTGATTCATCTACCTAGAGAAGTTACAGAGGTTTACACAGAGAATTCGCAGTATAAGTACAAGAAAATAACAGAGACTTAGAAAACTGGTAAAACCTACATTGTTGATAGAGTTGGGAGTACTTAGCACTGTGAAAATAGCACTTTCGCAGAGAGAAATCTACTTGTCTAAGACCGGGAAACAGTGAACAGAGAATGTATGAGTTTCTCAAGATTGGTAACAGATAGAAAAAAGAGAAAGTACACAGTGATTCACCTACCTAGAGAAGTTACAGAGGTTTACACAGAGAATTCCCAGTATAAGCACAAGTAAATAAGAGAGACTTAGAAAACTCGTAAAACCTACATTGTTGATAGAGTTGGGAGTACTTAGCATTGTGAAAACATCACTTTCGCACAATGAAATCTACTTCTCTAAGACCGCGAAACAGTGAACAGAGAATGTATGAGTTTCTCAAGATTGGTCACAGATAGAAACAAGAGAAAGTACACAGTGATTCATCTACCTAGAGAAGTTACAGAGGTTTACACAGAGAATTCCTAGTATAAGTACAATAAATAAGAGAGACTTAGAAAACTGGTAAAACCTACATTGTTGACAGAGTTGGGAGTACTTAGCATTGTGAAAACATCACTTTCGCACAAGGAAATCTACTTTTCTAAGACCGAGGAACAGTGAACAGAGAATGTATGAGTTTCTCAAGATTGGTACTAGATAGAAACAAGAGAAAGTACACAGTGATTCATCTACCTAGAGAAGTTACAGAGGTTTACACAGAGAATTCCCAGGATAAGTACAAGAAAATAAGAGAGACTTAGAAAACTGGTGAAACCTACATTGTTGATAGATTTGGGAGTACTTAGCACTGTGAAAACAGTACTTTCGCAGAGAGAAATCTAATTGTCTAAGACCGGGAAACAGTGAACAGAGAAGGCATGAGTTTCTCAAGATTGGTAACAGATAGAAACAAGAGAAAGTACACAGTGATTCATCTATCTAGAGAAGTTACAGAGGTTTACACAGAGAATTCCCAGTATAAGTACAAGTAAATAAGAGAGACTTAGAAAACTGGTAAAACCTACATTGTTGATAGAGTTGGGAGTACTTAGCATTGTGAAAACATCACTTTCGCACAAAGAAATCTACTTCTCTAAGACCGCGAAAAGGTGAACAGAGAATGTATGAGTTTCTCAAGATTGGTAACAGATAGAAACAAGAGAAAGTACACAGTGGTTCATCGACCTAGAGAAGTTACAGAGGTTTACACAGAGAATTGCCAGTATAAGTACAAGAAAGTAAGAGAGACTTAGAAAACTGGTAAAACCTACATTGTTGATAGAGTTGAGAGTACTTAGCACTGTGAAAACAGCACTTTCACAGAAAGAAATCTAGTTGTCTAACACCGGGAAACAGTGAACAGAGAATGTATGAGTTTCTCAAGATTGGTAACAGATAGAAACAAGAGAAAGTACACAGTGATTCATCTACGTAGAGAAGTTACAGAGGTTTACACAGAGAATTCCAAGTATAAGTACAAGAAAATAAGAGAGACTTAGAAAACTGTTAAAACCTACTTTGTTGATAGAGTTGGGAGTACTTAGCATTGTGAAAACAGCACTTTCGCACAAAGAAATCTACTTCTCTAAGACAGCGAAACAGTGAACAGAGAATGTATGAGTTTCTCAAGATTGGTAACAGATAGAAACAAGAAAAAGGGCTCAGTGACTCATCTACCTAGAGAAGTTACAGAGGTATACACAGAGAATTCCAAGTATAGGTACAAGAAAGTAAGAGAGACTTAGAAAACTGGTAAAACCTACATTGTTGATAGTGTTGGGTGTACTTAGCACTGTGAAAACAGCACATTCACAGAAAGAAATCTACTTCTCTAAGATCGGGAAACAGTGAACAGAGAATGTATGAGTTTCTCAAGATTGGTAACAGATAGAAACAAGACTAAGTACACAGTGACTCATCTACCTAGAGAAGTTACAGAGGTTTACACAGAGAATTCCCAGTATAAGTACAAGAAAATAAGAGAGACTTAGAAAACTGGTAAAACCTACATTGTTGATAGAGTTGGGAGTACTTAGCACTGTGAAAACAGCACTTTTGCAGAGAGAAATCTACTTGTCTAAGACCGGGAAACAGTGAACAGAGAATGTATGAGTTTCTCAAGATTGGTAACAGATAGAAACAAGAGAAAGTACACAGTGATTGATATACCTAGAGAAGTTACAGAGGTTTACACCGAGAATTCCCAGTATAAGTACAAGAAAATAAGAGAGACTTAGAAAACTGGTAAAACCTACATTGTTGACAGAATTGGGAGTACTTAGCATTGTGAAAACATCACTTTCACACAAAGAAATCTACTTTTCTAAGACCGCGAAACAGTGAACAGAGAATGTATTAGATTCTCAAGATTGGTAACAGATGGAAACAAGAGAAAGGACACAGTGATTCATTTACCTAGAGAAGTTACAGAGGTTTACACAGAGAATTCCCAGTATAAGTACAAGAAAATAAGAGAGACTTGGAAAACTGGTAAAACCTACATTGTTGATAGAGTTGGGAGTACTTAGCACTGTGAAAAGAGCACTTTCCCAGAAAGAAATCTACTTTTCTAAGACCAGGAAACAGTGAACAGAGAATGTATGAGTTTCTGAAGATTGGTAACAGATAGAAACAAGAGAAAGTACACAGTGATTCATCTACCTAGAGAAGTTACAGAGGTTTACACACAGAATTCCCAGTATAAGTACAAGAAAATAAGAGAGACTTAGAAAACTGGTAATACCTACATTGTTGATAGAGTTGGGAGTACTTAGCATTGTGAAAACATCACTTTCGCAGAGAGAAATCTACTTCTCTAAGACCGCGAAACAGTGAACAGAGAATGTATGAGTTTCTCAAGATTGATAACAGATAGAAACAATAGAAAGTACACAGTGTTTCATCTACCTAGAGATGTTACAGAGGTTTAGAGAGAGAATTCGCAGTATAAGTACAAGAAAATAAGAGAGACTTAGAAAACTGGTAAAACCTACATTGTTGATAGAGTTGGGAGTACTTAGCACTGTTAAAATAGCACTTTCGCAGAGAGAAATCTACTTGTCTAAGACCGGGAAACAGTGAACAGAGAATGTATGAGTTTCTCAAGATTGGTAACAGATAGAAAAAAGAGAAAGTACACAGTGATTCATCTACCTAGAGAAGTTACAGAGGTTTACACAGAGAATTCCCAGTATAAGTACAAGAAAGTAAGAGAGACTTAGAAAACTGATAAAACCTACATTGTTCATAGAGTTGGGAGTACTTAGCATTGTGAAAACAGCACTTTCACAGAAAGAAATCTACCTCTCTAAGACCGGGAAACAGTGAACAGGGAATGTATGAGTATCTCAAGATTGGTAACAGATAGAAACAGGAGAAAGTACACAGTGATTCATCTACGTAGAGAAGTTACAGAGGTTTACACAGAGAATTCCAAGTATAAGTACAAGAAAATAAGAGAGACTTAGAAAACTGGTAAAACCTACATTGTTGATAGAGTTGGGAGTACTTAGCACTGTGAAAACAGCACTTTCGCAGAGAGAAATCTACTTGTCTAAGACCGGGAAACAGTGAACAGAGAATGTATGAGTTTCTCAAGATTGGTAACAGATAGAAACAAGAGAAAGTACACAGTGATTCACCTACCTAGAGAAGTTACAGAGGTTTACACAGAGAATTCCCAGTATAAGCACAAGTAAATAAGAGAGACTTAGAAAACTCGTAAAACCTACATTGTTGATAGAGTTGGGAGTACTTAGCATTGTGAAAACATCACTTTCGCACAATGAAATCTACTTCTCTAAGACCGCGAAACAGTGAACAGAGAATGTATGAGTTTCTCAAGATTGGTCACAGATAGAAACAAGAGAAAGTACACAGTGATTTATCTACCTAGAGAAGTTACAGAGGTTTACACAGAGAATTCCCAGGATAAGTACAATAAATAAGAGAGACTTAGAAATCTGGTAAAACCTACATTGTTGATAGAGTTGGGAGTACTTAGCATTGTGAAAACATCACTTTCGCACAAAGAAATCTACTTTTCTAAGACCGAGAAACAGTGAACAGAGAATGTATGAGTTTCTCAAGATTGGTAACAGATAGAAACAAGAGAAAGTACACAGTGATTCATCTACGTAGAGAAGTTACAGAGGTTTACACAAAGAATTCCAAGTATAAGTACAAGAAAATAAGAGAGACTTAGAAAACTGGTAAAACCTACTTTGTTGATGGAGTTGGGAGTACTTAGCGCTGTGAAAACAGCACTTTCGCACAAAGAAATCTACTTCTCTAAGACCGCGAAACAGTGAACAGAGAATGTATGAGTTTCTCAAGATTGGTACTAGATAGAAACAAGAGAAAGTACACAGTGATTCATCTACCTAGAGAAGTTACAGAGGTTTACACAGAGAATTCCAAGTATAGGTACAAGAAAGTAAGGGAGACTTAGAAAACTGGTAAAACCTACATTGTAGATAGTGTTGGTGTACTTAGCACTGTGAAAACAGCACTTTCACAGAAAGAAATCTACTTCTCTAAGACCGGGAAACAGTGAACAGAGAATGTATGAGTTTCTCAAGATTGGTAACAGATAGAAACAAGAGAAAGGACTCAGTGATTCATCTACCTAGAGAAGTTACAGAGGTTTACACAGAGAATTCCAAGTATAGGTACAAGAAAGTAAGAGAGACTTAGAAAACTGGTAAAACCTACATTGTTGATAGTGTTGGGTGTACTTAGCACTGTGAAAACAGCACTTTCACAGAAAGAAATCTACTTGTCTAAGACCGGGAAACAGTGAACAGAGAATGTATGAGTTTCTCAAGATTGGTAACAGATAGAAACAAGAGAAAGTACACAGTGATTCATCTACGTAGAGAAGTTACAGAGGTTTACACAGAGAATTCCCAGTATAAGTTGAAGAAAATAAGAGAGACTTAGAAAAGTGGTAAAACCTACATTGTTGATAGAGTTGGGAGTACTTAGCACTGTGAAAACAGCACTTTCGCAGAGAGAAATCTACTTGTCTAAGACCGGGAAACAGTGAACAGAGAATGTATGAGTTTCTCAAGATTGGTAACAGATAAAAACAAGAGAAAGTACACAGTGATTTATCTACCTAGAGAAGTTACAGAGGTTTACACAGAGAATTCCCAGTATAAGTACAATAAATAAGAGAGACTTAGAAAACTGGTAAAACCTACATTGTTGATAGAGTTGGGAGTACTTAGCATTGTGAAAACATCACTTTCGCACAAAGAAATCTACTTTTCTAAGACCGAGAAACAGTGAACAGAGAATGTATGAGTTTCTCAAGATTGGTAACAGATAGAAACAAGAGAAAGTACACAGTGATTCACCTACCTAGAGAAGTTACAGAGGTTTACACAGAGAATTCCCAGTATAAGTACAAGAAAATAAGAGAGACTTAGAAAACTGGTAAAACCTACATTGTTGATAGATTTGGGAGTACTTAGCACTGTGAAAACAGTACTTTCGCAGAGAGAAATCTACTTGTCTAAGACCGGGAAACAGTGAACAGAGAAGGCATGAGTTTCTCAAGATTGGTAACAGATAGAAACAAGAGAAAGTACACAGTGATTCATCTACCTAGAGAAGTTACAGAGGTTTACACAGAGAATTCCCAGTATAAGTACAAGTAAATAAGAGAGACTTAGAAAACTGGTAAAACCTACATTGTTGATAGAGTTGGGAGTACTTAGCTTTGTGAAAACATCACCTTCGCACAAAGAAATCTACTTCCCTAAGACTGCGAAAAGGTGAACAGAGAATGTATGAGTTTCTCAAGATTGGTAACAGATAGAAACAAGAGAAAGTACACAGTGATTCATCGACCTAGAGAAGTTACAGAGTTTTACACAGAGAATTGCCAGTATAAGTACAAGAAAGTAAGAGAGACTTAGAAAACTGGTAAAACCTACATTGTTGATAGAGTTGGGAGTACTTAGCACTGAGAAAACAGCACTTTCACAGAAAGAAATCTACTTGTCTAACACCGGGAAACAGTGAACAGAGAATGTATGAGTTTCTCAAGATTGGTAACAGATAGAAACAAGAGAAAGTACACAGTGATTCATCTACGTAGAGAAGTTACAGAGGTTTACACAGAGAATTCCAAGTATAAGTACAAGAAAATAAGAGAGACTTAGAAAACTGGTAAAACCTACTTTGTTGATAGAGTTGGGAGTACTTAGCACTGTGAAAACAGCACTTTCGCACAAAGAAATCTACTTCTCTAAGACAGCGAAACAGTGAACAGAGAATGTATGAGTTTCTCAAGATTGGTAACAGATAGAAAAAAGAAAAAGGGCTCAGTGATTCATCTATCCTAGAGAAGTTACAGAGGTTTACACAGAGAATTCCAAGTATAGGTACAAGAAAGTAAGAGAGACTTAGAAAACTGGTAAAACCTACATTGTTGATAGTGTTGGGTGTACCTAGCACTGTGAAAACAGCACTTTCACAGAAAAAAATCTACTTCTCTAAGACCGGGAAACAGTGAACAGAGAATGTATGAGTTTCTCAAGATTGGTAACAGATAGAAACAAGACTAAGTACACAGTGACTCATCTACCTAGAGAAGTTACAGAGGTTTACACAGAGAATTCCCAGTATAAGTACAAGAAAATAAGAGAGACTTGGAAAACTGGTAAAACCTACATTGTTGATAGAGTTGGGAGTACTTAGCACTGTGAAAAGAGCACTTTCCCAGAAAGAAATCTACTTCTCTAAGACCAGGAAACAGTGAACAGAGAATGTATGAGTTTCTGAAGATTGGTAACAGATAGAAACAAGAGAAAGTACACAGTGATTCATCTACCTAGAGAAGTTACAGAGGTTTACACACAGAATTCCCAGTATAAGTACAAGAAAATAAGAGAGACTTAGAAAACTGGTAATACCTACATTGTTGATAGAGTTGGGAGTACTTAGCATTGTGAAAACATCACTTTCGCACAAAGAAATCTACTTCTCTAAGACCGCGAAACAGTGAACAGAGAATGTATGAGTTTCTCAAGATTGATAACAGATAGAAACAATAGAAAGTACACAGTGATTCATCTACCTAGAGAAGTTACAGAGGTTTACACAGAGAATTCGCAGTATAAGTACAAGAAAATAAGAGAGACTTAGAAAACTGGTAAAACCTACATTGTTGATAGAGTTGGGAGTACTTAGCACTGTGAAAATAGCACTTTCGCAGAGAGAAATATACTTGTCTAAGACCGGGAAACAGTGAACAGAGAATGTATGAGTTTCTCAAGATTGGTAACAGATAGAAAAAAGAGAAAGTACACAGTGATTCATCTACCTAGAGAAGTTACAGAGGTTTACACAGAGAATTCCCAGTATAAGTACAAGAAAGTAAGAGAGACTTAGAAAACTGATAAAACCTACATTGTTCATAGAGTTGGGAGTACTTAGCATTGTGAAAACAGCACTTTCACAGAAAGAAATCTACCTCTCTAAGACCGGGAAACAGTGAACAGGGAATGTATGAGTATCTCAAGATTGGTAACAGATAGAAACAGGAGAAAGTACACAGTGATTCATCTACGTAGAGAAGTTACAGAGGTTTACACAGAGAATTCCAAGTATAAGTACAAGAAAATAAGAGAGACTTAGAAAACTGGTAAAACCTACATTGTTGATAGAGTTGGGAGTACTTAGCACTGTGAAAACAGCACTTTGGCAGAGAGAAATCTACTTGTCTAAGACCGGGAAACAGTGAACAGAGAATGTATGAGTTTCTCAAGATTGGTCACAGATAGAAACAAGAGAAAGTACACAGTGATTTATCTACCTAGAGAAGTTACAGAGGTTTACACAGAGAATTCCCAGGATAAATACAATAAATAAGAGAGACTTAGAAATCTGGTAAAACCTACATTGTTGATAGAGTTGGGAGTACTTAGCATTGTGAAAACATCACTTTCGCACAAAGAAATCTACTTTTCTAAGACCGAGAAACAGTGAACAGAGAATGTATGAGTTTCTCAACATTGGTAACAGATAGAAACAAGAAAAAGTACACAGTGATTCATCTACGTAGAGAAGTTACAGAGGTTTACACAAAGAATTCCAAGTATAAGTACAAGAAAATAAGAGAGACTTAGAAAACTGGTAAAACCTACTTTGTTGATGGAGTTGGGAGTACTTAGCGCTGTGAAAACAGCACTTTCGCACAAAGAAATCTACTTCTCTAAGACCGCGAAACAGTGAACAGAGAATGTATGAGTTTCTCAAGATTGGTAACAGATAGAAACAAGACTAAGTACACAGTGACTCATCTACCTAGAGAAGTTACAGAGGTTTACACAGAGAATTCCCAGTATAAGTACAAGAAAATAAGAGAGACTTAGAAAACTGGTAAAACCTACATTGTTGACAGAGTTGGGAGTACTTAGCATTGTGAAAACATCACTTTCGCAAAAAGAAATCTACTTTTCTAAGACCGCGACACAGTGAACAGAGAATGTATCAGATTCTCAAGATTGGTAACAGATGGAAACAAGAGAAAGGACACAGTGATTCATCTACCTAGAGAAGTTACAGAGGTTTACACAGAGAATTCCCAGTATAAGTACAAGAAAATAAGAGAGACTTAGAAAACTGGTAAAACCTACATTGTTGATAGAGTTGGGAGTACTTAGCACTGTGAAAACAGCACTTTCACAGAAAGAAATCTACTTCTCTAAGACCAGGAAACAGTGAACAGAGAATGTATGAGTTTCTCAAGATTGGTAACAGATAGAAACAAGAGAAAGGACTCAGTGATTCATCTACCTAGAGAAGTTACAGAGGTTTACACAGAGAATTCCAAATATAGGTACAAGAAAGTAAGAGAGACTTAGAAAACTGGTAAAACCTACATTGTTGATAGTGTTGGGTGTACTTAGCACTGTGAAAACAGCACTTTCACAGAAAGAAATCTACTTCTCTAAGACCGGGAAACAGTGAACAGAGAATGTATGAGTTTCTCAAGATCTGTAACAGATAGAAAGAAGACTAAGTACACAGTGACTCATCTACCTTGAGAAGTTACAGAGGTTTACACAGAGAATTCCCAGTATAAGTACAAGAAAATAAGAGAGACTTAGAAAACTGGTAAAACCTACATTGTTGACAGAGTTGGGAGTACTTAGCATTGTGAAAACATCACTTTCGCACAAAGAAATCTACTTTTCTAAGACCGCGAAACAGTGAACAGAGAATGTATTAGATTCTCAAGATTGGTAACAGATGGAAACAAAAGAAAGGACACAGTGATTCATCTACCTAGAGAAGTTACAGAGGTTTACACAGAGTATTCCCAGTATAAGTACAAGAAAATAAGAGAGACTTAGAAAACTGGTAAAACCTACATTGTTGATAGAGTTGGGAGTACTTAGCACTGTGAAAACAGCACTTTCGCACAAAGAAATCTACTTGTCTAAGACCGGGAAACAGTGAACAGAGAATGTATGAGTTTCTCAAGATTGGTAACAGATAGAAAAAAGAGAAAGTACACAGTGATTCATCTACCTAGAGAAGTTACAGAGGTTTACACAGAGAATTCCCAGTATAAGTGCAAGAAAATAAGAGAGACTTAGAAAACGGGTAAAACCTACATTGTTGATAGAGTTGGGAGTACTTAGCACTGTGAAAACATCACTTTCGCACAAAGAAATCTACTTGTCTAAGACCGGGAAACAGTGAACAGAGAATGTATGAGTTTCTCAAGATTGGTAACAGGTAGAAACAAGAGAAAGTACACAGTGATTCATCTACCTAGAGAAGTTACAAAGGTTTACACAGAGAACTCCAAGTATAAGTACAAGAAAATAAGAGAGACTTAGAAAACTGGTAAAACCTACATTGTTGATAGTTGGGAGTACTTAGCATTGTGAAAACTGCACTTTTGCAGAGGGAGATCTACTTGTCTAAGACCGGGAAACAGTGAACAGAGAATGTATGAGTTTCTCAAGATTGGTAACAGATAGAAACAAGAGAAAGTACACAGTGATTCATCTACCTAGAGAAGTTACAGAGGTTTACACAGTGAATTCCCAGCATAAGTACAAGAAAATAAGACAGACTTAGAAACCTGGTAAAACCTACATTGTTGATAGAGTTGGGAGTACTTAGCATTGTGAAGACATCACTTTCGCACAAAGAAATCTAATTCTCTAAGACCGTGAAACAGTGAACAGAGAATGTATGAGTTTCTCAAGATTGGTAACACATAGAAACAAGAGAAAGTACACAGTGATTCATCTACCTAGAGAAGTTACAGAGGTTTACACAGAGAATTCCCAGTATAAGTACAAGTAAATAAGAGAGACTTAGAAAACTGGAAAAACCTACATTGTTGATAGAGTTGGGAGTACTTAGTATTGTGAAAACATCACTTTCGCACAAAGAAATCTACTTCTCTAAGACCGCGAAACGGTGAACAGAGAATGTATGTGTTTCTCAAGATTGGTAACAGATAGAAACAAGAGAAAGGACACACTAATTCATCTACCTATAGAAGTTACAGAGGTTTACACAGAGAATTCCAAGTATAAGTACAAGAAAGTAAGAGAGACTTAGAAAACTGGTAAAACCTACATTATTGATAGTGTTGGGAGTACTTAGCACTGTGAAACAGCACTTTCACAGAAAGAAATCTACTTCTCTAAGACCGGGAAATAGTGAACAGCGAATGTATGAGTTTCTCAAGATTGGTAACAGGTAGAAACAAGACTAAGTACACAGTGATTCATCTACCTAGAGAAGTTACAGAGGTTTACACAGAGAATTCCAAGTATAAGTACAAGAAAATAAGAGAGACTTAGAAAACTGGTAAAACCTACATTGTTGATAGTTGGGAGTACTTAGCACTGTGAAAACTGCACTTTTGCAGAGAGAAATCTACTTGTCTAAGACCGGGAAACAGTGAACAGAGAATGTATGAGTTTCTCAAGATTGGTAACAGATAGAAACAAGAGAAAATACACAGTGATTCATCTACCTAGAGAAGTTACAGAGGTTTACACAGTGAATTCCCAGCATAAGTACAAGAAAATAAGAGAGACTTAGAAACCTGGTAAAACCTACATTGTTGATAGAGTTGGGAGTACTTAGCATTGTGAAAACATCACTTTCGTACAAAGAAATCTAATTCTCTAAGACCGTGAAACAGTGAACAGAGAATATATGAGTTTCTCAAGATTGGTAACAGATAGAAACAAGAGAAAGTACACAGTGATTCATCTACCTAGAGAAGTTACAGAGGTTTACACAGAGAATTCCCAGTATAAGTACAAGAAAATAAGAGAGACTTAGACAACTGGTAAAACATACATTGTTGATAGAGTTGGGAGTACTTAGCACTGTGAAAACAGCACTTTCGCAGAGAGAAATCTACTTGTCTAATACCGGGAAACAGTGAACAGAGAATGTATGAGTTTCTGAAGATTGGTAACAGATAGAAACAAGAGAAAGTACACAGTGATTCATCTACCTAGAGAAGTTACAGAGGTTTACACAGAGAAATCCCAGTATAAGTACAAGAAAATAAGAGAGACTTGGAAAACGGGTAAAACCTACATTGTTGATAGAGTTGGGAGTACTTAGCATTGTGAAAACATCACTTTCGCACAAAGAAATCTACTTCTCTAAGACCGGGAAACAGTGAACAGAGAATGTATGAGTTTCTCAAGATTGGTAACAGATAGAAACAAGAGAAAGTACACAGTGATTCATCTACCTAGAGAAGTTACAGAGGTTTACACAGAGAATTCGCTTATAAGTACAAGAAAATAAGAGAGACATAGAAAATTGGTAAAACCTACATTGTTGATAGAGTTGGGAGTACTTAGCACTGTGAAAACAGCACTTTCACAGAAAGAAATCTACTTGTCTAAGACCGGGAAACAGTGAACAGAGAATGTATGAGTTTCTCAAGATTGCTAACAGATAGAAACAAGAGAAAGTACACAGTGATTCATATACCTAGAAAAGTTACAGAGGTTTACACAGAGAATTCCCAGTATAAGTACAAGAAAATAAGAGAGACTTAGAAAACTGGTAAAACCTACATTGTTGACAGAGTTGGGAGTACTTAGCATTGTGAAAACATCACTTTCGCAAAAAGAAATCTACTTTTCTAAGACCGCGACACAGTGAACAGAGAATGTATTAGATTCTCAAGATTGGTAACAGATGGAAACAAGAGAAAGGACACAGTGATTCATCTACCTAGAGAAGTTACAGAGGTTTACACAGAGAATTCCCAGTATAAGTACAAGAAAATAAGAGAGACTTAGAAAACTGGTAAAACCTACATTGTTGATAGAGTTGGGAGTACTTAGCACTGTGAAAACAGCACTTTCACAGAAAGAAATCTACTTCTCTAAGACCAGGAAACAGTGAACAGAGAATGTATGAGTTTCTCAAGATTGGTAACAGATAGAAACAAGAGAAAGTACACAGTGATTCATCTACGTAGAGAAGTTACAGAGGTTTACACAGAGAATTCCATGTATAAGTACAAGAAAATAAGAGAGACTTAGAAAACTGGTAAAACCTACATTGTTGATAGAGTTGGGAGTACTTAGCATTGTGAAAACATCACTTTCGCACAAAGAAATCTACTTTTGTAAGACCGCGAAACAGTGAACAGAGAATGTATGAGTTTCTCAAGATTGGTAATAGATAGAAAAAAGAGAAAGTACACAGTGATTCATCTACCTAGAGAAGTTACAGAGGTTTACACAGAGAATTCCCAGTATAAGTACAAAAAAATAAGAGAGACTTAGAAAACTGGTAAAACCTACATTGTTGATAGAGTTGGGAGTACTTAGCACTGTGAAAATAGCACTTTCGCAGAGAGAAATCTACTTTTCTAAGACCGGGAAACAGTGAACAGAGAATGTATGAGTTTCTCAATATTGGTAACAGATAGAAACAAGAGAAAGTACACAGTGATTCATTGACCTAGAGAAGTTACAGAGGTTTACACAGAGAATTGCCAGTATAAGTACAAGAAAGTAAGAGAGACTTAGCAAACTGGTAAAACCTACATTGTTGATAGAGTTGGGAGTACTTAGCACTGTGAAAACAGCACTTTCACAGAAAGAAATCTACTTGTCTAAGACCGGGAAACAGTGAACAGAGAATGTATGAGTTTCTCAAGATTGGTAACAGATAGAAACAAGAGAAAGTACACAGTGATTCATCTACCTAGAGAAGTTACAGAGGTTTACACAGAGAATTCCCAGTATAAGTACAAGAAAATAAGAGCGACTTTGAAAACTGGTAAAACCTACTTTGTTGATAGAGTTGGGAGTACTTAGCACTGTGAAAACAGCACATTTGCAGAGAGAAATCTACTTGTCTAAGACCGGGAAACAGTGAACAGAGAATGTATGAGTTTCTCAAGATTGGTAACAGATAGAAACAAGAGAAAGTACACAGTGATTCATATACCTAGAGAAGTTACAGAGGTTTACACAGAGAATTCCCAGTATAAGTACAAGAAAATAAGAGAGACTTAGAAAACTGGTAAAACCTACATTGTTGACAGAGTTGGGAGTACTTAGCATTGTGAAAACATCACTTTCGCACAAAGAAATCTACTTTTCTAAGACCGCGAAACAGTGAACAGAGAATGTATTAGATTCTCAAGATTGGTAACAGATGGAAACAAAAGAAAGGACACAGTGATTCATCTACCTAGAGAAGTTACAGAGGTTTATACAGAGTATTCCCAGTATAAGTACAAGAAAATAAGAGAGACTTAGAAAACTGGTAAAACCTACATTGTTGATAGAGTTGGGAGTACTTAGCACTGTGAAAACAGCACTTTCGCACAAAGAAATCTACTTGTCTAAGACCGGGAAACAGTGAACAGAGAATGTATGAGTTTCTCAAGATTGGTAACAGATAGAAACAAGAGAAAGTACACAGTGATTCATCTACCTAGATAAGTTACAGAGGTTTACACAGAGAATTCCCAGTATAAGTGCAAGAAAATAAGAGAGACTTAGAAAACGGGTAAAACCTACATTGTTGATAGAGTTGGGAGTACGTAGCACTGTGAAAACATCACTTTCGCACAAAGAAATCTACTTGTCTAAGACCGGGAAACAGTGAACAGAGAATGTATGAGTTTCTCAAGATTGGTAACAGGTAGAAACAAGAGAAAGTACACAGTGATTCATCTACCTAGAGAAGTTACAAAGGTTTACACAGAGAATTCCAAGTATAAGTACAAGAAAATAAGAGAGACTTAGAAAACTGGTAAAACCTACATTGTTGATAGTTGGGAGTACTTAGCATTGTGAAAACTGCACTTTTGCAGAGGGAGATCTACTTGTCTAAGACCGGGAAACAGTGAACAGAGAATGTATGAGTTTCTCAAGATTGGTAACAGATAGAAACAAGAGAAAGTACACAGTGATTCATCTACCTAGAGAAGTTACAGAGGTTTACACAGTGAATTCCCAGCATAAGTACAAGAAAATAAGAGAGACTTAGAAACCTGGTAAAACCTACATTGTTGATAGAGTTGGGAGTACTTAGCATTGTGAAGACATCACTTTCGCACAAAGAAATCTAATTCTCTAAGACCGTGAAACAGTGAACAGAGAATATATGAGTTTCTCAAGATTGGTAACAGATAGAAACAAGAGAAAGTACACAGTGATTCATCTACCTAGAGACGTTACAGAGGTTTACACAGAGAATTCCCAGTATAAGTGCAAGAAAATAAGAGAGACTTAGACAACTGGTAAAACCTACGTTGTTGATAGAGTTGGGAGTACTTAGCACTGTGAAAACAGCACTTTCGCAGAGAGAAATCTACTTGTCTGAGACCGGGAAACAGTGAACAGAGAATGTATGAGTTTCTCAAGATTGGTAACACATAGAAACAAGAGAAAGTACACAGTGATTCATCTACCTAGAGAAGTTACAGAGGTTTACACAGAGAATTCCCAGTATAAGTACAAGTAAATAAGAGAGACTTAGAAAACTGGAAAAACCTACATTGTTGATAGAGTTGGGAGTACTTAGTATTGTGAAAACATCACTTTCGCACAAAGAAATCTACTTCTCTAAGACCGCGAAACGGTGAACAGAGAATGTATGTGTTTCTCAAGATTGGTAACAGATAGAAACAAGAGAAAGGACACAGTAATTCATCTACCTATAGAAGTTACAGAGGTTTACACAGAGAATTCCAAGTATAAGTACAAGAAAGTAAGAGAGACTTAGAAAACTGGTAAAACCTACATTATTGATAGTGTTGGGAGTACTTAGCACTGTGAAACAGCACTTTCACAGAAAGAAATCTACTTCTCTAAGACCGGGAAACAGTGAACAGAGAATGTATGAGTTTCTCAAGATTGGTAACAGGTAGAAACAAGACTAAGTACACAGTGATTCATCTACCTAGAGAAGTTACAGAGGTTTACACAGAGAATTCCAAGTATAAGTACAAGAAAATAAGAGAGACTTAGAAAACTGGTAAAACCTACATTGTTGATAGTTGGGAGTACTTAGCACTGTGAAAACTGCACTTTTGCAGAGAGAAATCTACTTGTCTAAGACCGGGAAACAGTGAACAGAGAATGTATGAGTTTCTCAAGATTGGTAACAGATAGAAACAAGAGAAAGTACACAGTGATTCATCTACCTAGAGAAGTTACAGAGGTTTACACAGTGAATTCCCAGCATAAGTACAAGAAAGTAAGAGAGACTTAGAAACCTGGTAAAACCTACATTGTTGATAGAGTTGGGAGTACTTAGCATTGTGAAAACATCACTTTCGTACAAAGAAATCTAATTCTCTAAGACCGTGAAACAGTGAACAGAGAATATATGAGTTTCTCAAGATTGGTAACAGATAGAAACAAGAGAAAGTACACAGTGATTCATCTACCTAGAGAAGTTACAGAGGTTTACACAGAGAATTCCCAGTATAAGTACAAGAAAATAAGAGAGACTTAGACAACTGGTAAAACCTACATTGTTGATAGAGTTGGGACTACTTAGCACTGTGAAAACAGCACTTTCGCAGAGAGAAATCTACTTGTCTAATACCGGGAAACAGTGAACAGAGAATGTATGAGTTTCTGAAGATTGGTAACAGATAGAAACAAGAGAAAGTACACAGTGATTCATCTACCTAGAGAAGTTACAGAGGTTTACACAGAGAAATCCCAGTATAAGTACAAGAAAATAAGAGAGACTTAGAAAACGGGTAAAACCTACATTGTTGATAGAGTTGGGAGTACTTAGCATTGTGAAAACATCACTTTCGCACAAAGAAATCTTCTTCTCTAAGACCGGGAAACAGTGAACAGAGAATGTATGAGTTTCTCAAGATTGGTAACAGATAGAAACAAGAGAAAGTACACAGTGATTCATCTACCTAGAGAAGTTACAGAGGTTTACACAGAGAATTCGCTTATAAGTACAAGAAAATAAGAGAGACATAGAAAATTGGTAAAACCTACATTGTTGATAGAGTTGGGAGTACTTAGCACTGTGAAAACAGCACTTTCACAGAAAGAAATCTACTTGTCTAAGACCGGGAAACAGTGAACAGAGAATGTATGAGTTTCTCAAGATTAGTAACAGATAGAAACAAGGGAAAGTACACAGTGATTCATCTACCCGGAGAAGTTACAGAGGTTTACACAGAGAATTCCCAGTGTAAGTACAAGAAAATAAGAGAGACTTAGAAAACTGGTAAAACCTACATTGTTGATAGAGTTGGGAGTACTTAGCACTGTGAAAACAGCACTTTCGCAGAGAGAAATCTACTAGTCTAAGACCGGGAAACAGTGAACAGAGAAGGTATGAGTTTTCCAAGATTGGTAACAGATAGAAACAAAAGAAAGTACACAGTGATTCATCTACCTAGAGAAGTTACAGAGGTTTACACAGAGAATTCCCAGTATAAGTACAAGTAAATAAGAGAGACTTAGAAAACTGGAAAAACCTACATTGTTGATAGAGTTGGGAGTACTTAGTATTGTGAAAACATCACTTTCGCACAAAGAAATCTACTTCTCTAAGACCGCGAAACAGTGAACAGAGAATGTATGAGTTTCTCAAGATTGGTAACAGATAGAAACAAGAGAAAGTATACAGTGATTCATCTACCTAGAGAAGTTACAGAGGTTTACACTGAGAATTCCAAGTATAAGTACAAGAAAGTAAGAGAGACTTAGAAATCTGGTAAAACCTACATTGTTGATAGAGTTGGGAGTACTTAGCATTGTGAAAACATCACTTTCGCACAAAGAAATCTACTTCTCTAAGACCGCGAAACAGTGAACAGAGAATGTATGAGTTTCTCAAGATTGGTAACAGATAGAAACAAGAGAAAGTACACAGTGATTCATCTACCTAGAGAAGTTACAGAGGTTTACACAGAGAATTCCCAGTATAAGTACAAGTAAATAAGAGAGACTTAAAAAACTGGTAAAACCTACATTGTTGATAGAGTTGGGAGTACTTAGCATTGTGAAAACATCACTTTCACACAAAGAAATCTACTTGTCTAAGACCGGGAAACAGTGAACAGAGAATGTATGAGTTTCTCAAGATTGGTAACAGATAGAAACAAGAGAAAGTACACAGTGATTCATTGACCTAGAGAAGTTACAGAGGTTTACACAGAGAATTGCCAGTATAAGTACAAGAAAGTAAGAGAGACTTAGCAAACTGGTAAAACCTACATTGTTGATAGAGATGGGAGTACTTAGCACTGTGAAAACAGCACTTTCACAGAAAGAAATCTACTTGTCTAAGACCGGGAAACAGTGAACAGAGAATGTATGAGTTTCTCAAGATTGGTAACAGATAGAAACAAGAGAAAGTACACAGTGATTCATCTACCTAGAGAAGTTACAGAGGTTTACACAGAGAATTCCCAGTATAAGTACAAGAAAATAAGAGAGACTTTGAAAACTGGTAAAACCTACTTTGTTGATAGAGTTGGGAGTACTTAGCACTGTGAAAACAGCACATTTGCAGAGAGAAATCTACTTGTCTAAGACCGGGAAACAGTGAACAGAGAATGTATGAGTTTCTCAAGATTGGTAACAGATAGAAACAAGAGAAAGTACACAGTGATTCATATACCTAGAGAAGTTACAGAGGTTTACACAGAGAATTCCCAGTATAAGTACAAGAAAATAAGAGAGACTTAGAAAACTGGTAAAACCTACATTGTTGACAGAGTTGGGAGTACTTAGCATTGTGAAAACATCACTTTCGCACAAAGAAATCTACTTTTCTAAGACCGCGAAACAGTGAACAGAGAATGTATTAGATTCTCAAGATTGGTAACAGATGGAAACAAAAGAAAGGACACAGTGATTCATCTACCTAGAGAAGTTACAGAGGTTTATACAGAGTATTCCCAGTATAAGTACAAGAAAATAAGAGAGACTTAGAAAACTGGTAAAACCTACATTGTTGATAGAGTTGGGAGTACTTAGCACTGTGAAAACAGCACTTTCGCACAAAGAAATCTACTTGTCTAAGACCGGGAAACAGTGAACAGAGAATGTATGAGTTTCTCAAGATTGGTAACAGATAGAAACAAGAGAAAGTACACAGTGATTCATCTACCTAGATAAGTTACAGAGGTTTACACAGAGAATTCCCAGTATAAGTGCAAGAAAATAAGAGAGACTTAGAAAACGGGTAAAACCTACATTGTTGATAGAGTTGGGAGTACTTAGCACTGTGAAAACATCACTTTCGCACAAAGAAATCTACTTGTCTAAGACCGGGAAACAGTGAACAGAGAATGTATGAGTTTCTCAAGATTGGTAACAGGTAGAAACAAGAGAAAGTACACAGTGATTCATCTACCTAGAGAAGTTACAGAGGTTTACACAGAGAATTCCAAGTATAAGTACAAGAAAATAAGAGAGACTTAGAAAACTGGTAAAACCTACATTGTTGATAGTTGGGAGTACTTAGCATTGTGAAAACTGCACTTTTGCAGAGGGAGATCTACTTGTCTAAGACCGGGAAACAGTGAACAGAGAATGTATGAGTTTCTCAAGATTGGTAACAGATAGAAACAAGAGAAAGTACACAGTGATTCATCTACCTAGAGAAGTTACAGAGGTTTACACAGTGAATTCCCAGCATAAGTACAAGAAAATAAGAGAGACTTAGAAACCTGGTAAAACCTACATTGTTGATAGAGTTGGGAGTACTTAGCATTGTGAAGACATCACTTTCGCACAAAGAAATCTAATTCTCTAAGACCGTGAAACAGTGAACAGAGAATATATGAGTTTCTCAAGATTGGTAACAGATAGAAACAAGAGAAAGTACACAGTGATTCATCTACCTAGAGACGTTACAGAGGTTTACACAGAGAATTCCCAGTATAAGTGCAAGAAAATAAGAGAGACTTAGACAACTGGTAAAACCTACGTTGTTGATAGAGTTGGGAGTACTTAGCACTGTGAAAACAGCACTTTCGCAGAGAGAAATCTACTTGTCTGAGACCGGGAAACAGTGAACAGAGAATGTATGAGT
Organism: Heterohyrax brucei; assembly: GCA_028571685.1. Lineage (NCBI taxonomy): Eukaryota > Metazoa > Chordata > Mammalia > Hyracoidea > Procaviidae > Heterohyrax > Heterohyrax brucei. The sequence goes on from CM053155.1 coordinate 19,141,253, forward strand.
TTCTCAAGATTGGTAACACATAGAAACAAGAGAAAGTACACAGTGATTCATCTACCTAGAGAAGTTACAGAGGTTTACACAGAGAATTCCCAGTATAAGTACAAGTAAATAAGAGAGACTTAGAAAACTGGAAAAACCTACATTGTTGATAGAGTTGGGAGTACTTAGTATTGTGAAAACATCACTTTCGCACAAAGAAATCTACTTCTCTAAGACCGCGAAACGGTGAACAGAGAATGTATGTGTTTCTCAAGATTGGTAACAGATAGAAACAAGAGAAAGGACACAGTAATTCATCTACCTATAGAAGTTACAGAGGTTTACACAGAGAATTCCAAGTATAAGTACAAGAAAGTAAGAGAGACTTAGAAAACTGGTAAAACCTACATTATTGATAGTGTTGGGAGTACTTAGCACTGTGAAACAGCACTTTCACAGAAAGAAATCTACTTCTCTAAGACCGGGAAACAGTGAACAGAGAATGTATGAGTTTCTCAAGATTGGTAACAGGTAGAAACAAGACTAAGTACACAGTGATTCATCTACCTAGAGAAGTTACAGAGGTTTACACAGAGAATTCCAAGTATAAGTACAAGAAAATAAGAGAGACTTAGAAAACTGGTAAAACCTACATTGTTGATAGTTGGGAGTACTTAGCACTGTGAAAACTGCACTTTTGCAGAGAGAAATCTACTTGTCTAAGACCGGGAAACAGTGAACAGAGAATGTATGAGTTTCTCAAGATTGGTAACAGATAGAAACAAGAGAAAGTACACAGTGATTCATCTACCTAGAGAAGTTACAGAGGTTTACACAGTGAATTCCCAGCATAAGTACAAGAAAGTAAGAGAGACTTAGAAACCTGGTAAAACCTACATTGTTGATAGAGTTGGGAGTACTTAGCATTGTGAAAACATCACTTTCGTACAAAGAAATCTAATTCTCTAAGACCGTGAAACAGTGAACAGAGAATATATGAGTTTCTCAAGATTGGTAACAGATAGAAACAAGAGAAAGTACACAGTGATTCATCTACCTAGAGAAGTTACAGAGGTTTACACAGAGAATTCCCAGTATAAGTACAAGAAAATAAGAGAGACTTAGACAACTGGTAAAACCTACATTGTTGATAGAGTTGGGACTACTTAGCACTGTGAAAACAGCACTTTCGCAGAGAGAAATCTACTTGTCTAATACCGGGAAACAGTGAACAGAGAATGTATGAGTTTCTGAAGATTGGTAACAGATAGAAACAAGAGAAAGTACACAGTGATTCATCTACCTAGAGAAGTTACAGAGGTTTACACAGAGAAATCCCAGTATAAGTACAAGAAAATAAGAGAGACTTAGAAAACGGGTAAAACCTACATTGTTGATAGAGTTGGGAGTACTTAGCATTGTGAAAACATCACTTTCGCACAAAGAAATCTACTTCTCTAAGACCGGGAAACAGTGAACAGAGAATGTATGAGTTTCTCAAGATTGGTAACAGATAGAAACAAGAGAAAGTACACAGTGATTCATCTACCTAGAGAAGTTACAGAGGTTTACACAGAGAATTCGCTTATAAGTACAAGAAAATAAGAGAGACATAGAAAATTGGTAAAACCTACATTGTTGATAGAGTTGGGAGTACTTAGCACTGTGAAAACAGCACTTTCACAGAAAGAAATCTACTTGTCTAAGACCGCGAAACAGTGAACAGAGAATGTATGAGTTTCTCAAGATTAGTAACAGATAGAAACAAGGGAAAGTACACAGTGATTCATCTACCCGGAGAAGTTACAGAGGTTTACACGGAGAATTCCCAGTGTAAGTACAAGAAAATAAGAGAGACTTAGAAAACTGGTAAAACCTACATTGTTGATAGAGTTGGGAGTACTTAGCACTGTGAAAACAGCACTTTCGCAGAGAGAAATCTACTAGTCTAAGACCGGGAAACAGTGAACAGAGAAGGTATCAGTTTTCCAAGATTGGTAACAGATAGAAACAAAAGAAAGTACACAGTGATTCATCTACCTAGAGAAGTTACAGAGGTTTACACAGAGAATTCCCAGTATAAGTACAAGTAAATAAGAGAGACTTAGAAAACTGGAAAAACCTACATTGTTGATAGAGTTGGGAGTACTTAGTATTGTGAAAACATCACTTTCGCACAAAGAAATCTACTTCTCTAAGACCGCGAAACAGTGAACAGAGAATGTATGAGTTTCTCAAGATTGGTAACAGATAGAAACAAGAGAAAGTATACAGTGACTCATCTACCTAGAGAAGTTACAGAGGTTTACACTGAGAATTCCAAGTATAAGTACAAGAAAGTAAGAGAGACTTAGAAATCTGGTAAAACCTACATTGTTGATAGAGTTGGGAGTACTTAGCATTGTGAAAACATCACTTTCGCACAAAGAAATCTACTTCTCTAAGACCGCGAAACAGTGAACAGAGAATGTATGAGTTTCTCAAGATTGGTAACAGATAGAAACAAGAGAAAGTACACAGTGATTCATCTACCTAGAGAAGTTACAGAGGTTTACACAGAGAATTCCCAGTATAAGTACAAGTAAATAAGAGAGACTTAGAAAACTGGTAAAACCTACATTGTTGATAGAGTTGGGAGTACTTAGCATTGTGAAAACATCACTTTCACACAAAGAAATCTACTTGTCTAAGACCGGGAAACAGTGAACAGAGAATGTATGAGTTTCTCAAGATTGGTAACAGATAGAAACAAGAGAAAGTACACAGTGATTCATCTACCTAGAGAAGTTACAGAGGTTTACACAGAGAAATCCCAGTATAAGTACAAGAAAATAAGAGAGACTTAGAAAACGGGTAAAACTTACATTGTTGATAGAGTTGGGAGTACTTAGCATTGTGAAAACATCACTTTCGCACAAAGAAATCTACTTCTCTAAGACCGGGAAACTGTGAACAGAGAATGTATGAGTTTCTCAAGATTGGTAACAGATAGAAACAAGAGAAAGTACACAGTGATTCATCTACCTAGAGAAGTTACAGAGGTTTACACAGAGAATTCCAAGCATAAGTACAAGAAAATAACAGAGACTTAGAAAACTGGTAAAACCTACATTGTTGATAGACTGGGGAATACTTAGCACTGTGAAAACAGCACTTTCGCAGAGAGAAATCTACTTGTAGAAGACCGGGAAACATTGAACAGAGAATGTATGAGTTTCTCAAGTTTGGTAACAGATAGAAACAAGAGAAAGTACACAGTGATTCATCTACCTAGAGAAGTTACAGAGGTTTACACAGAGAATTCCCAGTATAAGTACAAGAAAACAAGAGAGACTTAGAAAACTGGTAAAACCTACATTGTTGATAGACTTGGGAGTACTTAGCATTGTGAAAACATCACTTTCGCACAAAGAAATCTAATTCTCTAAGACGGCGAAACAGTGAACAGAGAATGTATGAGTTTCTCAAGATTGGTAACAGATAGAAACAAGAGAAAGTACACAGTGATTCATCTACCTAGAGAAGTTACAGAGGTTTACACAGAGAAATCCCTGTATAAGTACAAGTAAATAAGAGAGACTTAGAAAACTGGTAAAACCTACATTGTTGATAGAGTTGGGAGTACTTAGCATTGTGAAAACATCACTTTCGCACAACGAAATCTACTTTTCTAAGACCGTGAAACAGTGAACAGAGAATGTATGAGTTTCTCAAGATTGGTAACAGATAGAAACAAGAGAAAGTACACAGTGATTCATCTACCTAGAGAAGTTACAGAGGTTTACACAGAGAATTCCAAGTATAAGTACAAGAAAATAAGAGAGACTTAGAAACCTGGTAAAACCTACATTGTTGATAGAGTTGGGCGTACTTAGCACTGTGAAAACAGCACTTTCGCAGAGAGAAATCTACTTGTCTAAGAGCGGGAAACTGTGAACAGAGAAGGTATGTGTTTCTCAAGATTGGTAAGAGATAGAAACAAGAGAAAGTACACAGTGATTCATCTACCTAGAGAAGTTACAGAGGTTTACACAGAGAATTCCCACTATAAGTACAAGAAAGTAAGAGAGACTTAGAAAACTGGTAAAACCTACATTGTTGATAGAGTTGGGAGTACGTAGCACTGTGAAAACAGCACTTTCGTAGAGAGAAATCTACTTGTCTAAGACCGGTAAACAGTGAACTGAGAATGTATGAGTTTGTCAAGATTGGTAACAGATAGAAACAAGAGAAAGTACACAGTGATTCATCTACCTAGAAAAGTTACAGAGGTTTACACAGAGAATTCCCAGTATAAGTACAAGAAAGTAAGACAGACTTAGAAAACTGGTAAAACCTACATTGTTGATAGAGTTAGGAGTACTTAGCACTGTGAAAACAGCACTTTCACAGAAAGAAATCTACTTCTCTAAGACCGGGAAACAGTGAACAAAGAATGTATGAGTTTCTCAAGATTGGTAACAGATAGAAACAAGAAAAAGTACACAGTGACTCATCTACCTAGAGAAGTTACAGAGGTTTACACAGAGAATTCCCAGGATAAGTACAAGAAAATAAGAGAGACTTAGAAAACTGGTAAAACCTACATTGTTGATAGAGTTGGGAGTACTTAGCATTGTGAAAACATCATTTAAGCACAAAGAAATCTACTTTTCTAAGACCGCGAAACAGTGAACAGAGAATGTATGAGTTTCTCAAAATTGGTAACAGATAGAAACAAGAAAAAGTACACAGTGATTCATCTACCCAGAGAAGTTACAGAGGTTTACACAGAGAATTCCATGTATAAGTACAAGAAAATAAGAGAGACTTAGAAAACTGGTAAAACCTACATTGTTGATAGAGTTGGGAGTACTTAGCACTGTGAAAACAGCACTTTCGCAGAGAGAAATCTACTTGTCTGAGACCGGGAAACAGTGAAAAGAGAATGTATGAGTTTCTCAAGATTGGTAACAGATAGAAACAAGAGAAAGTACACAGTGATTCATCCACCTAGAGAAGTTACAGAGGTTTACACAGAGAATTCCCAGTATAAGTACAAGTAAATAAGAGAGACTTAGAAACCTGGTAAAACCTACATTGTTGATAGAGTTGGGAGTACTTAGCATTGTGAAAACATCACTTTCGCACAAAGAAATCTACTTCTCTAAGACCGCGAAACAGTGGACAGAGAATGTATGAGTTTCTCAAGATTGGTAACAGATAGAAACAAGAGAAAGTACACAGTGATTCATCTACCTAGAGAAGTTACAGAGGTATACACAGAGAATTCCCAGTATAAGTACAAGTAAATAAGAGAGACTTAGAAAACTGGTAAAACCAACATTGTTGATAGAGTTGGGAGTACTTAGCATTGTGAAAACATCACTTTCGCACAAAGAAATCTACTTTTCTAAGACCGCGAAACAGTGAACAGAGAATGTATGAGTTTCTCAAGATTGGTAACACATAGAAACAAGAGAAAGTACACAGTGATTCATCTACCTAGAGAAGTTACTGAGGTTTACACAGAGAATTCCCAGTATAAGTACAAGAAAGTAAGAGAGACTTAGAAAACTGGTAAAACCTACATTGTTGATAGAGTTGGGAGTACTTAGCACTGTGAAAACAGCACATTCACAGAAAGAAATCTACTTCTCTAAGCCCGGGAAACAGTGAACAGAGAATGTATGAGTTTCTCAAGATTGGTAACAGATAGAAACAAGAGAAAGAACACAGTGATTCATCTACCTAGAGAAGTTACAGAGGTTTACACAGAGAATTCCAAGTATAATTACAAGAAAATAAGAGAGACTTAGAAAACTGGTAAAACCTACATTGTTGATAGAGTTGGGAGTACTTAGCACTGTGAAAACAGCACTTTCGCAGAGAGAAATCTAATTCTCTAAGACCGGGAAACAGTGAACAGAGAATATATGAGTTTCTCAAGATTGGTAACACATAGAAACAAGAGAGAGTACACAGTGATTCATCTACCTAGAGAAGTTACAGAGGTTTACACAGAGAAATCCCAGTATAAGTACAAGAAAATAAGAGAGACTTAGAAAACGGGTAAAACTTACATTATTGATAGAGTTGGGAGTACTTAGCATTGTGAAAACATCACTTTCGCACAAAGAAATCTACTTCTCTAAGACCGGGAAACTGTGAACAGAGAATGTATGAGTTTCTCAAGATTGGTAACAGATAGAAACAAGAGAAAGTACACAGTGATTCATCTACCTAGAGAAGTTACAGAGGTTTACACAGAGAATTCCAAGCATAAGTACAAGAAAATAACAGAGACTTAAACTGGTAAAACCTACATTGTTGATAGACTGGGGAATACTTAGCACTGTGAAAACAGCACTTTCGCAGAGAGAAATCTACTTGTAGAAGACCGGGAAACATTGAACAGAGATTGTATGAGTTTCTCAAGTTTGGTAACAGATAGAAACAAGAGAAAGTACACAGTGATTCATCTACCTAGAGAAGTTACAGAGGTTTACACAGAGAATTCCCAGTATAAGTACAAGAAAACAAGAGAGACTTAGAAAACTGGTAAAACCTACATTGTTGATAGACTTGGGAGTACTTAGCATTGTGAAAACATCACTTTCGCACAAAGAAATCTAATTCTCTAAGACGGCGAAACAGTGAACAGAGAATGTATGAGTTTCTCAAGATTGGTAACAGATAGAAACAAGAGAAAGTACACAGTGATTCATCTACCTAGAGAAGTTACAGAGGTTTACACAGAGAATTCCCAGTATAAGTACAAGTAAATAAGAGAGACTTAGAAAACTGGTAAAACCTACATTGTTGATAGAGTTGGGAGTACTTAGCATTGTGAAAACATCACTTTCGCACAACGAAATCTACTTTTCTAAGACCGTGAAACAGTGAACAGAGAATGTATGAGTTTCTCAAGATTGGTAACAGATAGAAACAAGAGAAAGTACACAGTGATTCATCTACCTAGAGAAGTTACAGAGGTTTACACAGAGAATTCCAAGTATAAGTACAAGAAAATAAGAGAGACTTAGAAACCTGGTAAAACCTACATTGTTGATAGAGTTGGGCGTACTTAGCACTGTGAAAACAGCACTTTCGCAGAGAGAAATCTACTTGTCTAAGAGCGGGAAACTGTGAACAGAGAAGGTATGAGTTTCTCAAGATTGGTAAAAGATAGAAACAAGAGAAAGTACACAGTGATTCATCTACCTAGAGAAGTTACAGAGGTTTACACAGAGAATTCCCACTATAGGTACAAGAAAGTAAGAGAGACTTAGAAAACTGGTAAAACCTACATTGTTGATAGATTTGGGAGTACTTAGCACTGTGAAAACAGCACTTTCGTAGAGAGAAATCTACTTGTCTAAGACCGGTAAACAGTGAACTGAGAATGTATGAGTTTGTCAAGATTGGTAACAGATAGAAACAAGAGAAAGTACACAGTGATTCATCTACCTAGAAAAGTTACAGAGGTTTACACAGAGAATTCCCAGTATAAGTACAAGAAAGTAAGACAGACTTAGAAACCTGGTAAAACCTACATTGTTGATAGAGTTGGGCGTACTTAGCACTGTGAAAACAGCACTTTCGCAGAGAGAAATCTACTTGTCTAAGAGCGGGAAACTGTGAACAGAGAAGGTATGAGTTTCTCAAGATTGGTAAAAGATAGAAACAAGAGAAAGTACACAGTGATTCATCTACCTAGAGAAGTTACAGAGGTTTACACAGAGAATTCCCACTATAGGTACAAGAAAGTAAGAGAGACTTAGAAACCTGGTAAAACCTACATTGTTGATAGAGTTGGGCGTACTTAGCACTGTGAAAACAGCACTTTCGCAGAGAGAAATCTACTTGTCTAAGAGCGGGAAACTGTGAACAGAGAAGGTATGAGTTTCTCAAGATTGGTAAAAGATAGAAACAAGAAAAAGTACACAGTGACTCATCTACCTAGAGAAGTTACAGAGGTTTACACAGAGAATTCCCAGGATAAGTACAAGAAAATAAGAGAGACTTAGAAAACTGGTAAAACCTACATTGTTGATAGAGTTGGGAGTACTTAGCATTGTGAAAACATCATTTAAGCACAAAGAAATCTACTTTTCTAAGACCGCGAAACAGTGAACAGAGAATGTATGAGTTTCTCAAAATTGGTAACAGATAGAAACAAGAAAAAGTACACAGTGATTCATCTACCCAGAGAAGTTACAGAGGTTTACACAGAGAATTCCATGTATAAGTACAAGAAAATAAGAGAGACTTAGAAAACTGGTAAAACCTACATTGTTGATAGAGTTGGGAGTACTTAGCACTGTGAAAACAGCACTTTCGCAGAGAGAAATCTACTTGTCTGAGACCGGGAAACAGTGAAAAGGGAATGTATGAGTTTCTCAAGATTGGTAACAGATAGAAACAAGAGAAAGTACACAGTGATTCATCCACCTAGAGAAGTTACAGAGGTTTACACAGAGAATTCCCAGTATAAGTACAAGTAAATAAGAGAGACTTAGAAACCTGGTAAAACCTACATTGTTGATAGAGTTGGGAGTACTTAACATTGTGAAAACATCACTTTCGCACAAAGAAATCTACTTCTCTAAGACCGCGAAACAGTGGACAGAGAATGTATGAGTTTCTCAAGATTGGTAACAGATAGAAACAAGAGAAAGTACACAGTGATTCATCTACCTAGAGAAGTTACAGAGGTATACACAGAGAATTCCCAGTATAAGTACAAGTAAATAAGAGAGACTTAGAAAACTGGTAAAACCAACATTGTTGATAGAGTTGGGAGTACTTAGCATTGTGAAAACATCACTTTCGCACAAAGAAATCTACTTTTCTAAGACCGCGAAACAGTGAACAGAGAATGTATGAGTTTCTCAAGATTGGTAACACATAGAAACAAGAGAAAGTACACAGTGATTCATCTACCTAGAGAAGTTACTGAGGTTTACACAGAGAATTCCCAGTATAAGTACAAGAAAGTAAGAGAGACTTAGAAAACTGGTAAAACCTACATTGTTGATAGAGTTGGGAGTACTTAGCACTGTGAAAACAGCGCTTTCGCAGAGTGAAATCTACTTGTCTAAGACCGGGAAACAGTGAACAGAGAATGTATGAGTTTCTCAAGATTGGTAACAGATAGAAACAAGAGAAAGTACACAGTGATTCATCTACCTAGAGAAGTTACAGAGGTTTACACAGAGAAATCCCAGTATAAGTACAAGAAAATAAGAGAGACTTAGAAAACGGGTAAAACCTACATTGTTGATAGAGTTGGGAGTACTTAGCATTGTGAAAACATCACTTTCGCACAAAGAAATCTACTTCTCTAAGACCGGGAAACAGTGAACAGAGAATGTATGAGTTTCTCAAGATTGGTAACAGATAAAAACAAGAGAAAGTACACAGTGATTCATCTACCTAGAGAAGTTACAGAGGTTTACACAGAGAATTCGCTTATAAGTACAAGAAAATAAGAGAGACATAGAAAACTGGTAAAACCTACATTGTTGATAGAGTTGGGAGTACTTAGCACTGTGAGAACAGCACTTTCACAGAAAGAAATCTAATTCTCTAAGACCGGGAAACAGTGAACAGAGAATATATGAGTTTCTCAAGATTGGTAACACATAGAAACAAGAGAGAGTACACAGTGACTCATCTACCTAGAGATGTTACAGAGGTTTACACTGAGAATTCCCAGTATAAGTAAAAGTAAATAAGAGAGACTTAGAAAACTGGTAAAACCTACATTGTTGATAGAGTTGGGAGTACTTAGCACTGTGAAAACAGCGCTTTCGCAGAGTGAAATCTACTTGTCTAAGACGGGGAAACAGTGAACAGAGAATGTATGAGTTTCTCAAGATTGGTAACAGATAGAAACAAGAGAAAGTACACAGTGATTCATCTACCTAGAGAAGTTACAGAGGTTTACACTGAGAATTCACAGTATAAGTACAAGAAAGTAAGAGAGACTTAGAAAACTGGTAAAACCTACATTGTTGATAGAGTTGGGAGTACTTAGCATTGTGAAAACATCACTTTCGCACAAAGAAATCTACTTCTCTAAGACCGCGAAACAGTGAACAGAGAATGTATGAGTTTCTCAAGATTGGTAACAGATAGAAACAAGAGAAAGTACACAGTGATTCATCTACCTAGAGAAGTTACAGAGGTTTACACAGAGAATTCCCAGTATAAGTACAAGAAAACAAGAGAGACTTAGAAAACTGGTAAAACCTACATGGTTGATAGAGTTGGGAGTACTTAGCACTGTGAAAACAGCACTTTCGCAGAGAGAAATCTACTTGTCTAAGACCGGGAAACAGTGAACAGAGAATGTATGAGTTTCTCAAGATTGGTAACAGATAGAAACAAGAGAAAGTACACAGTGATTCAACTACCTAGAGAAGTTACAGAGGTTTACACAGAGAATTCCCACTATAAGTACAAGTAAATAAGAGAGACTTAGAAAACTCGTAAAACCTACATTGTTGACAGAGTTGGGAGTACTTAGGATTGTGAAAACATCACCTTCGCACAAAGAAATCTACTTCTCTAAGATCGTGAAACAGTGAACAGAGAATGTATGAGTTTCTCAAGATTGGTAACAGATAGAAACAAGAGAAAGTACACAGTGATTCATCTACCTAGAGAAGTTACAGAGGTTTACACAGAGAATTCCCAGTATAAGTACAAGTAAATAAGAGAGACTTAGAAAACTGGTAAAACCTACATTGTTGATAGAGTTGGGAGTACTTAGCATTGTGAAAACATCACTTTCGCACAAAGAAATCTACTTCTCTAAGACCGGGAAACAGTGAACAGAGAATGTATGAGTTTCTCAAGATTGGTAACAGATAGAAACAAGAGAAAGTACACAGTGATTCATCTACCTAGAGAAGTTACAGAGGTTTACACAGAGAAATCCCAGTATAAGTACAAGAAAATAAGAGAGACTTAGAAAACGGGTAAAACCTACATTGTTGATAGAGTTGGGAGTACTTAGCATTGTGAAAACATCACTTTCGCACAAAGAAATCTACTTCTCTAAGACCGGGAAACAGTGAACAGAGAATGTATGAGTTTCTCAAGATTGGTAACAGATAAAAACAAGAGAAAGTACACAGTGATTCATCTACCTAGAGAAGTTACAGAGGTTTACACAGAGAATTCGCTTATAAGTACAAGAAAATAAGAGAGACATAGAAAACTGGTAAAACCTACATTGTTGATAGAGTTGGGAGTACTTAGCACTGTGAGAACAGCACTTTCACAGAAAGAAATCTAATTCTCTAAGACCGGGAAACAGTGAACAGAGAATATATGAGTTTCTCAAGATTGGTAACACATCTAAACAAGAGAGAGTACACAGTGACTCATCTACCTAGAGATGTTACAGAGGTTTACACTGAGAATTCCCAGTATAAGTAAAAGTAAATAAGAGAGACTTAGAAAACTGGTAAAACCTACATTGTTGATAGAGTTGGGAGTACTTAGCATTGTGAAAACATCACTTTCGCACAAAGAAATCTACTTCTCTAAGACCGCGAAACAGTGAACAGAGAATGTATGAGTTTCTCAAGATTGGTAACAGATAGAAACAAGAGAAAGTACACAGTGATTCATCTACCTAGAGAAGTTACAGAGGTTTACACAGAGAATTCCCAGTATAAGTACAAGTAAATAAGAGAGACTTAGAAAACTGGTAAAACCTACATTGTTGATAGAATTGGGAGTACTTACCATTGTGAAAACATCACTTAAGCACAAAGAAATCTACTTTTCTAAGACCGCGAAACAGTGAACAGAGAATGTATGAGTTTCTCAACATTGGTAACAGATAGAAACAAGAGAAAGTACACAGTGATTCATCTACCTAGAGAAGTTACAGAGGTTTACACAGAGAAATCCAAGTATAATTACAAGAAAATAAGAGAGACTTAGAAAACTGGTAAAACCTACATTGTTGATAGAGTTGGGAGTACTTAGCACTGTGAAAACAGCACTTTCGCAGAGAGAAATCTAATTTTCTAAGACCGGGAAACAGTGAACAGAGAATATATGAGTTTCTCAAGATTGGTAACACATAGAAACAAGAGAGAGTACACAGTGACTCATCTACCTGGAGATGTTACAGAGGTTTACACTGAGAATTCCCAGTATAAGTAAAAGTAAATAAGAGAGACTTAGAAAACTGGTAAAACCTACATTGTTGATAGAGTTGGGAGTACTTAGCATTGTGAAAACATCACTTTCGCACAAAGAAATCTACTTCTCTAAGACCGCGAAACAGTGAACAGAGAATGTATGAGTTTCTCAAGATTGGTAACAGATAGAAACAAGAGAAAGTACACAGTGATTCATCTACCTAGAGAAGTTACAGAGGTTTACACAGAGAATTCCCAGTATAAGTACAAGTAAATAAGAGAGACTTAGAAAACTGGTAAAACCTACATTGTTGATAGAGTTGGGAGTACTTAGCATTGTGAAAACATCACTTTCGCACAAAGAAATCTACTTCTCTAAGACCGCGAAACAGTGGACAGAGAATATATGCGTTTCTCAAGATTGGTAACAGATAGAAACAAGAGAAAGTACACAGTGATTCATTTACCTAGAGAAGTTACAGAGGTATACACAGAGAATTCCCAGTATAAGTACAAGTAAATAAGAGAGACTTAGAAAACTGGTAAAACCAACATTGTTGATAGAGTGTGGAGTACTTAGCATTGTGAAAACATCACTTTCGCGCAAAGAAATCTACTTTTCTAAGACCGCAAAACAGTGAACAGAGAATGTATGAGTTTCTCAAGATTGGTAACAGATAGAAACAAGAGAAAGTACACAGTGATTCATCTACCTAGAGAAGTTACAGAGGCTTACACAGAGAATTCCAAGTATAAGTACAAGAAAGTAAGAGAGACGTAGAAAACTGGTAAAACCTACATTGTTGATAGAGTTGGGAACACTTAGCACTGTGAAAACAGCACATTCACAGAAAGAAATCTACTTCTCTAAGACCGGGAAACAGTGAACAGAGAATGTATGAGTTTCTCAAGATTGGTAACAGTTAGAAACAAGAGAAAGTACACAGTGATTCATCTACCTACAGAAGTTACAGAGGTTTACACAGAGAATTCCAAGTATAAGTACAAGAAAATAAGAGAGACTTAGAAAACTGGTAAAACCTACATTGTTGATAGAGTTGGGAGTACTTAGCACTGTGAAAACAGCACTTTCGCAGAGAGAAATCTACTTGTCTAAGACCGGGAAACAGTGAACAGAGAATGTATGAGTTTCTCAAGATTGGTAACAGATAGAAACAAGAGAAAGTACACAGTGATTCATCTACCTAGAGAAGTTACAGAAGTTTACACAGAGAGTTCGCAGTATAAGTACAAGTAAATAAGAGAGACTTAGAAAACTGGTAAAACCTACATTGTTGATAGAGTTGGGAGTACTTAGCACTGTGAAAACAGCACTTTCACAGAAAGAAATCTACTTCTCCAAGACAGGGAAACAGTGAACAGAGAATGTATGAGTTTCTCAAGATTGGTAACAAAAAGAAACAAGAGAAAGTACACAGTGATTCCTCTACCTAGAGATGTTACAATGGTTTACACAGAGAATTCCCAGTATAAGTACAAGTAAATAAGAGAGACTTAGAAAACTGGTAAAACCTACATTGTTGATAGAGTTGGGAGTACTTAGCATTGTGAAAACATCACTTTCCCACAAAGAAATCTACTTCTCTAAGACCGCGAAACAGTGAACAGAGAATGTATGAGTTTCTCAAGATTGGTAACAGATAGAAACAAGAGAAAGTACACAGTGATTCATCTACCTAGAGAAGTTACAGAGGTTTACACAGAGAATTCCCAGTATAAGTACAAGTAAATAAGAGAGACTTAGAAAACTGGTAAAACCTACATTGTTGATAGAATTGGGAGTACTTACCATTGTGAAAACATCACTTAAGCACAAAGAAATCTACTTTTCTAAGACCGCGAAACAGTGAACAGAGAATGTATGAGTTTCTCAACATTGGTAACAGATAGAAACAAGAGAAAGTACACAGTGATTCATCTACCTAGAGAAGTTACAGAGGTTTACACAGAGAAATCCAAGTATAATTACAAGAAAATAAGAGAGACTTAGAAAACTGGTAAAACCTACATTGTTGATAGAGTTGGGAGTACTTAGCACTGTGAAAACAGCACTTTCGCAGAGAGAAATCTAATTTTCTAAGACCGGGAAACAGTGAACAGAGAATATATGAGTTTCTCAAGATTGGTAACACATAGAAACAAGAGAGAGTACACAGTGACTCATCTACCTGGAGATGTTACAGAGGTTTACACTGAGAATTCCCAGTATAAGTAAAAGTAAATAAGAGAGACTTAGAAAACTGGTAAAACCTACATTGTTGATAGAGTTGGGAGTACTTAGCATTGTGAAAACATCACTTTCGCACAAAGAAATCTACTTCTCTAAGACCGCGAAACAGTGAACAGAGAATGTATGAGTTTCTCAAGATTGGTAACAGATAGAAACAAGAGAAAGTACACAGTGATTCATCTACCTAGAGAAGTTACAGAGGTTTACACAGAGAATTCCCAGTATAAGTACAAGTAAATAAGAGAGACTTAGAAAACTGGTAAAACCTACATTGTTGATAGAGTTGGGAGTACTTAGCATTGTGAAAACATCACTTTCGCACAAAGAAATCTACTTCTCTAAGACCGCGAAACAGTGGACAGAGAATATATGCGTTTCTCAAGATTGGTAACAGATAGAAACAAGAGAAAGTACACAGTGATTCATTTACCTAGAGAAGTTACAGAGGTATACACAGAGAATTCCCAGTATAAGTACAAGTAAATAAGAGAGACTTAGAAAACTGGTAAAACCAACATTGTTGATAGAGTGTGGAGTACTTAGCATTGTGAAAACATCACTTTCGCGCAAAGAAATCTACTTTTCTAAGACCGCAAAACAGTGAACAGAGAATGTATGAGTTTCTCAAGATTGGTAACAGATAGAAACAAGAGAAAGTACACAGTGATTCATCTACCTAGAGAAGTTACAGAGGCTTACACAGAGAATTCCAAGTATAAGTACAAGAAAGTAAGAGAGACGTAGAAAACTGGTAAAACCTACATTGTTGATAGAGTTGGGAACACTTAGCACTGTGAAAACAGCACATTCACAGAAAGAAATCTACTTCTCTAAGACCGGGAAACAGTGAACAGAGAATGTATGAGTTTCTCAAGATTGGTAACAGTTAGAAACAAGAGAAAGTACACAGTGATTCATCTACCTACAGAAGTTACAGAGGTTTACACAGAGAATTCCAAGTATAAGTACAAGAAAATAAGAGAGACTTAGAAAACTGGTAAAACCTACATTGTTGATAGAGTTGGGAGTACTTAGCACTGTGAAAACAGCACTTTCGCAGAGAGAAATCTACTTGTCTAAGACCGGGAAACAGTGAACAGAGAATGTATGAGTTTCTCAAGATTGGTAACAGATAGAAACAAGAGAAAGTACACAGTGATTCATCTACCTAGAGAAGTTACAGAAGTTTACACAGAGAGTTCGCAGTATAAGTACAAGTAAATAAGAGAGACTTAGAAAACTGGTAAAACCTACATTGTTGATAGAGTTGGGAGTACTTAGCACTGTGAAAACAGCACTTTCACAGAAAGAAATCTACTTCTCCAAGACAGGGAAACAGTGAACAGAGAATGTATGAGTTTCTCAAGATTGGTAACAAAAAGAAACAAGAGAAAGTACACAGTGATTCCTCTACCTAGAGATGTTACAATGGTTTACACAGAGAATTCCCAGTATAAGTACAAGTAAATAAGAGAGACTTAGAAAACTGGTAAAACCTACATTGTTGATAGAGTTGGGAGTACTTAGCATTGTGAAAACATCACTTTCCCACAAAGAAATCTACTTCTCTAAGACCGCGAAACAGTGAACAAAGAATGTATGAGTTTCTCAAGATTGGTAACAGATAGAAACAAGAGAAAGTACACAGTGATTCATCTACCTAGAGAAGTTACAGAGGTTTACACAGAGAATTCCCAGTATAAGTACAAGTAAATAAGAGAGACTTAGAAAACTGGTAAAACCTACATTGTAGATAGAGTTGGGAGTACTTAGCATTGTGAAAACATCACTTAAGCACAAAGAAATCTACTTTTCTAAGACCGCGAAACAGTGGACAGAGAATGTATGAGTTTCTCAAAATTGGTAACAGATAGAAACAAGAGAAAGGACATAGTGATTCATCTACCTAGAGAAGTTACAGAAGTTTACACAGAGAATTACCAGTATAAGTACAAGAAAATAAGAGAGACTTAGAAAACTGGTAAAACCTACATTGTTGATAGAGTTGGGAGTACTTAGCACTGTGAAAACAGCACTTTCGCATAGAGAAATCTACTTGTCTACGACTGGGAAACAGTGAACAGAGAATGTATGAGTTTCTCAAGATTGGTAACAGATAGAAACAAGAGAAAGTACACAGTGATTCATCTACCTAGAGAAGTTACAGAGGTTTACACAGAGAATTCCAAGTATAAGTACAAGAAAATAAGAGAGACTTAGAAAACTGGTAAAACCTACATTGTTGATAGAGTTGGGAGTACTTAGCACTGTGAAAACAGCACTTTCGCAGAGAGAAATCTACTTGTCTAAGACCGGGAAACAGTGAACAGAGAATGGATTAGGTTCTCAAGATTGGTAACAGAAACAAGAGAAAGTACACAGTGATTCATCTACCTAGAGAAGTTACAGAGGTTTACACAGAGAATTCCCAGTATAAGTACAAGTATATAAGAGAGACTTAGAAAACTGGTAAAACCTACATTGTTGATAGAGTTGGGAGTACTTAGCATTGTGAAAACATCACTTTCGCACAAAGAAATCTACTCCTCTAAGACCGGGAAACAGTGAACAGAGAATGTATGAGTTTCTCAAGATTGGTAACAGATAGAAACAAGAGAAAGTACACAGTGATTCATCTACCTAGAGAAGTTACAGAGGTTTACACAGAGAAATCCCAGTATAAGTACAAGAAAATAAGAGAGACTTAGAAAACGGGTAAAACCTACATTGTTGATAGAGTTGGGAGTACTTAGCATTGTGAAAACATCACTTTCGCACAAAGAAATCTACTTCTCTAAGACCGGGAAACAGTGAACACAGAATGTATGAGTTTCTCAAGATTGGTAACAGATAAAAACAAGAGAAAGTACACAGTGATTCATCTACCTAGAGAAGTTACAGAGGTTTACACAGAGAATTCGCTTATAAGTACAAGAAAATAAGAGAGACATAGAAAACTGGTAAAACCTACATTGTTGATAGAGTTGGGAGTACTTAGCACTGTGAAAACAGCACTTTCACAGAAAGAAATCTAATTCTCTAAGACCGGGAAACAGTGAACAGAGAATATATGAGTTTCTCAAGATTGGTAACACATAGAAACAAGAGAGAGTACACAGTGACTCATCTACCTAGAGATGTTACAGAGGTTTACACTGAAAATTCCCAGTATAAGTAAAAGTAAATAAGAGAGACTTAGAAAACTGGTAAAACCTACATTGTTGATAGAGTTGGGAGTACTTAGCATTGTGAAAACATCACTTTCGCACAAAGAAATCTACCTCTCTAAGACCGCGAAACAGTGAACAGAGAATGTATGAGTTTCTCAAGATTGGTAACACATAGAAACAAGAGAAAGTACACAGTGATTCATCTACCTAGAGAAGTTACAGAGGTTTACACAGAGAATTCCCAGTATAAGTACAAGTAAATAAGAGAGACTTAGAAAACTGGTAAAATCTACATTGTTGATAGAATTGGGAGTACTTACCATTGTGAAAACATCACTTAAGCACAAAGAAATCTACTTTTCTAAGACCGCGAAACAGTGAACAGAGAATGTATGAGTTTCTCAACATTGGTAACAGATAGAAACAAGAGAAAGTACACAGTGATTCATCTACCTAGAAAAGTTACAGAGGTTTACACAGAGAATTCCCAGTATAAGTAGAAGAAAATAAGAGAGACTTAGAAAACTGGTAAAACCTACATTGTTGATAGAGTTGGGAGTACTTAGCACTGTGAAAACAGCACTTTCGCAGAGAGAAATCTACTTGTCTAAGACCGGGAAACAGTGAACAGAGAATGTATGAGTTTCTCAAGATTGGTAACAGATAGAAACAAGAGAAAGTACACAGTGATTCATCTACCTAGAGAAGTTACAGAGGTTTACACAGAGAATTCCCAGTATAAGTACAAGTAAATAAGAGAGACTTAGAAAACTGGTAAAACCTACATTGTTGATAGAGTTGGGAGTACTTAGCATTGTGAAAACATCACTTTCGCACAAAGAAATCTACTTCTCTAAGACCGGGAAACAGTGGACAGAGAATGTATGCGTTTCTCAAGATTGGTAACAGATAGAAACAAGAGAAAGTACACAGTGATTCATCTACCTAGAGAAGTTACAGAGGTTTACACAGAGAATTCCAAGTATAAGTACAAGAAAATAAGAGAGACTTAGAAAACTGGTAAAACCTACATTGTTGATAGATTTGGGAGTACTTAGCACTGTGAAAACAGCACTTTCGCAGAGAGAAATCTACTTGTCTAAGACCGGGAAACAGTGAACAGAGAATGTATGAGTTTCTCAAGATTGGTAACAGATAGAAACAAGAGAAAGTACACAGTGATTCATCTACCTAGAGAAGTTACAGAGGTTTACACTGAGAATTCCCAGTATAAGTACAAGTAAATAAGAGAGACTTAGAAAACTGGTAAAACCTACATTGTTGATAGAGTTGGGAGTACTTAGCATTGTGAAAATATCACTTTCTCACAAAGAAATCTACTTTTCTAAGACGGCGAAACAGTGAACAGAGAATGTATGAATTTCTCAAAATTGGTAACAGATAGAAACAAAAGAAAGTACACAGTGATTCATCTACGTAGAGAAGTTACAGAGGTTTACACAGAGAATTCCCAGTATAAGTACAAGAAAACAAGAGAGACTTAGAAAACTGGTAAAACCTACATTGTTGATATAGTTGGGAGTACTTAGCACTGTGAAAACAGCACTTTCGCAGAGAGAAATCTACTTGTCTGAGACTGGGAAACAGTGAACAGAGAATGTATGAGTTTCTCAAGATTGGTAACAGATAGAAACAGGAGAAAGTACACAGTGATTCATCTACCTAGACAAGTTACAGAGGTTTACACAGAGAATTCCCAGTATAAGTACAAGTAAATAAGAGAGACTTAGAAAACTCGTAAAACCTACATTGTTGATAGAGTTGGGAGTACTTAGCATTGTGAAAACATCACATTCGCACAAAGAAATCTACTTCTCTAAGACCGCGAAACAGTGAAAAGAGAATGTATGTGTTTCTCAAGATTGGTAACAGATAGAAACAAGAGAAAGTACACAGTGATTCATCTACCTAGAGAAGTTACAGAGGTTTACACAGAGAATTCCCAGTATAAGTACAAGAAAATAAGAGAGACTTAGAAAACTGGTAAAACCTACATTGTTGATAGAGTTGGGAGTACTTAGCATTGTGAAAACATCACTTTCGCACAAAGAAATCTACTTCTCTAAGACCGCGAAACAGTGAACAGAGAATGTATGAGTTTCTCAAGATTGGTAACAGATAGAAGCAAGAGAAAGTACACAGTGATTCATCTACCTAGAGAAGTTACAGAGGTTTACACAGAGAATTCCCAGTATAAGTACAAGAAAATAAGAGAGACTTAGAAAACTAGTAAAACCTACAGTGTTGACAGAGTTGGGAGTACTTAGCATTGTGAAAACATCACTTTCACACAAAGAAATGTACATTTCTAAGACCGCGAAACAGTGAACAGAGAATGTATGAGTTTCTCAAGATTGGTAACAGATAGAAACAAGAGAAAGGACACAGTGATTCATCTTCCTAGAGAAGTTACAGAGGTTTACACAGAGAATTCCATGTATAAGTACAAGAAAATAAGAGAGACGTAGAAAACTCGTAAAACCTACATTGTTGATAGAGTTGGGAGTACTTAGCACTGTGAAAACAGCACTTTCGCTGAGAGAAATCTACTTGTCTAAGACCGGGAAACAGTGAACAGAGAATGTATGAGTTTCTCAAGATTGGTAACAGATAGAAACAAGAGAAAGTACACAGTGATTCATCTACCTAGAGAAGTTACAGAGGTTTACACGGAGAATTCGAAGTATAAATACAAGAAAGTAAGAGAGACTCAGAAAACTAGTAAAACCTACATCGTTGATAGAGTTGAGAGTACTTAGCACTGTGAAAACAGCACTTTCGCAGAAAGAAATCTACTTCTCTAAGACCGTGAAACAGTGAACAGAGAATGTATGAGTTTCTCAAGATTGGTAACAGATAGAAACAAGAGAAAGTACACAGTGATTCATCTACCTAGAGAAGTTACAGAGGTTTACACTGAGAATTCCCAGTATAAGTACAAGTAAATAAGAGAGACTTAGAAAACTGGTAAAACCTACATTGTTGATAGAGTTGGGAGTACTTAGCATTGTGAAAATATCACTTTCGCAGAGAGAAAACTACTTGTCTAAGACGGCGAAACAGTGAACAGAGAATGTATGAATTTCTCAAAATTGGTAACAGATAGAAACAAAAGAAAGTACACAGTGATTCATCTACGTAGAGAAGTTACAGAGGTTTACACAGAGAATTCCCAGTATAAGTACAAGAAAACAAGAGAGACTTAGAAAACTGGTAAAACCTACATTGTTGATATAGTTGGGAGTACTTAGCACTGTGAAAACAGCACTTTCGCAGAGAGAAATCTACTTGTCTGAGACTGGGAAACAGTGAACAGAGAATGTATGAGTTTCTCAAGATTGGTAACAGATAGAAACAGGAGAAAGTACACAGTGATTCATCTACCTAGACAAGTTACAGAGGTTTACACAGAGAATTCCCAGTATAAGTACAAGTAAATAAGAGAGACTTAGAAAACTCGTAAAACCTACATTGTTGATAGAGTTGGGAGTACTTAGCATTGTGAAAACATCACATTCGCACAAAGAAATCTACTTCTCTAAGACCGCGAAACAGTGAACAGAGAATGTATGTGTTTCTCAAGATTGGTAACAGATAGAAACAAGAGAAAGTACACAGTGATTCATCTACCTAGAGAAGTTACAGAGGTTTACACAGAGAATTCCCAGTATAAGTACAAGAAAATAAGAGAGACTTAGAAAACTGGTAAAACCTACATTGTTGATAGAGTTGGGAGTACTTAGCATTGTGAAAACATCACTTTCGCACAAAGAAATCTACTTCTCTAAGACCGCGAAACAGTGAACAGAGAATGTATGAGTTTCTCAAGATTGGTAACAGATAGAAGCAAGAGAAAGTACACAGTGATTCATCTACCTAGAGAAGTTACAGAGGTTTACACAGAGAATTCCCAGTATAAGTACAAGAAAATAAGAGAGACTTAGAAAACTAGTAAAACCTACAGTGTTGACAGAGTTGGGAGTACTTAGCATTGTGAAAACATCACTTTCACACAAAGAAATGTACATTTCTAAGACCGCGAAACAGTGAACAGAGAATGTATGAGTTTCTCAAGATTGGTAACAGATAGAAACAAGAGAAAGGACACAGTGATTCATCTTCCTAGAGAAGTTACAGAGGTTTACACAGAGAATTCCATGTATAAGTACAAGAAAATAAGAGAGACGTAGAAAACTCGTAAAACCTACATTGTTGATAGAGTTGGGAGTACTTAGCACTGTGAAAACAGCACTTTCGCTGAGAGAAATCTACTTGTCTAAGACCGGGAAACAGTGAACAGAGAATGTATGAGTTTCTCAAGATTGGTAACAGATAGAAACAAGAGAAAGTACACAGTGATTCATCTACCTAGAGAAGTTACAGAGGTTTACACGGAGAATTCGAAGTATAAATACAAGAAAGTAAGAGAGACTCAGAAAACTAGTAAAACCTACATCGTTGATAGAGTTGAGAGTACTTAGCACTGTGAAAACAGCACTTTCGCAGAAAGAAATCTACTTCTCTAAGACCGTGAAACAGTGAACAGAGAATGTATGAGTTTCTCAAGATTGGTAACAGATAGAAACAAGAGAAAGTACACAGTGATTCATCTACCTAGAGAAGTTACAGAGGTTTACACAGAGAATTCCCACTATAAGTACAAGAAAATAAGAGAGACTTAGAAAACTGGTAAAACCTACATTGTTGATAGAGTTGGGAGTACTCAGCACTGTGAAAACAGCACTTTCGCAGAGAGAAAACTACTTGTCTAAGACCGGGGAACAGTGATCAGAGAAGGTATGAGTTTATCAAGATTGGTAACAGATAGAAACAAGAGAAAGTACACAGTGATTCATCTACCTAGAGAAGTTACAGAGGTTTACACAGAGAATTCCAAGTATAAGTACAAGAAAATAAGAGAGACTTGGAAAACTGGTAAAACCTACATTGTTGATAGACTGGGGAATACTTAGCACTGTGAAAACAGCACTTTCGCAGAGAGAAATCTACTTGTATAAGACCGGGAAACATTGAACAGAGAATGTATGAATTTCTCAAAATTGGTAACAGATAGAAACAAAAGAAAGTACACAGTGATTCATCTACGTAGAGAAGTTACAGAGGTTTACACTGAGAATTCCCAGTATAAGTACAAGAAAACAAGAGAGACTTAGAAAACTGGTAAAACCTACATTGTTGATAGAGTTGGGAGTACTTAGCACTGTGAAAACAGCACTTTCGCAGAGAGAAATCTACTTGTCTGAGACCGGGAAACAGTGAACAGAGAATGTATGAGTTTCTCAAGATTGGTAACAGATAGAAACAGGAGAAAGTACACAGTGATTCATCTACCTAGACAAGTTACAGAGGTTTACACAGAGAATTCCCAGTATAAGTACAAGTAAATAAGAGAGACTTAGAAAATTCGTAAAACCTACATTGTTGATAGAGTTGGGAGTACTTAGCATTGTGAAAACATCACATTCGCACAAAGAAATCTACTTCTCTAAGACCGCGAAACAGTGAACAGAGAATGTATGTGTTTCTCAAGATTGGTAACAGATAGAAACAAGAGAAAGTACACAGTGATTCATCTACCTAGAGAAGTTACAGAGGTTTACACAGAGAATTCCCAGTATAAGTACAAGAAAATAAGAGAGACTTAGAAAACTGGTAAAACCTACATTGTTGATAGAGTTGGGAGTACTTAGCATTGTGAAAACATCACTTTCGCACAAAGAAATCTACTTCTCTAAGACCGCGAAACAGTGAACAGAGAATGTATGAGTTTCTCAAGATTGGTAACAGATAGAAGCAAGAGAAAGTACACAGTGATTCATCTACCTAGAGAAGTTACAGAGGTTTACACAGAGAATTCCCAGTATAAGTACAAGAAAATAAGAGAGACTTAGAAAACTAGTAAAACCTACAGTGTTGACAGAGTTGGGAGTACTTAGCATTGTGAAAACATCACTTTCACACAAAGAAATGTACATTTCTAAGACCGCGAAACAGTGAACAGAGAATGTATTAGATTCTCAAGATTGGTAACAGATAGAAACAAGAGAAAGGACACAGTGATTCATCTTCCTAGAGAAGTTACAGAGGTTTACACAGAGAATTCCCAGTATAAGTACAAAAAAATAAGAGAGACGTAGAAAACTCGTAAAACCTACATTGTTGATAGAGTTGGGAGTACTTAGCACTGTGAAAACAGCACTTTCGCAGAGAGAAATCTACTTGTCTAAGACCGGGAAACAGTGAACAGAGAAGGTATGAGTTTATCAAGATTGGTAACAGATAGAAACAAGAGAAAGTACACAGTGATTCATCTACCTAGAGAAGTTACAGAGGTTTACACAGAGAATTCCAAGTATAAGTACAAGAAAATAAGAGAGACTTGGAAAACTGGTAAAACCTACATTGTTGATAGACTGGGGAATACTTAGCACTGTGAAAACAGCACTTTCGCAGAGAGAAATCTACTTGTATAAGACCGGGAAACATTGAACAGAGAATGTATGAGTTTCTCAAGATTGGTAAGAGATAGAAACAAGAGAAAGTACACAGTGATTCATCTACCTAGAGAAGTTACAGAGGTTTACACAGAGAATTCCCAGTATAAGTACAAGTAAATAAGAGAGACTTAGAAAACTGGTAAAACCCACATTGTTGATAGAGTTGGGAGTACTTAGCATTGTGAAAACATCACTTTCGCACAAAGAAATCTACTTCTCTAAGACCGCGAAACAGTGAACAGAGAATGTATGAGTTTCTCAAGATTGGTAACAGATAGAAACAAGAGAAAGTACACAGTGATTCATCTACCTAGAGAAGTTACAGAGGTTTACACAGAGAAATCCCAGTATAAGTACAAGTAAATAAGAGAGACTTAGAAAACTGGTAAAACCTACATTGTTGATAGAGTTGGGAGTACTAAGCATTGTGAAAATATCACTTTCGCACAACGAAATCTACTTTTCTAAGACCGCGAAACAGTGAACAGAGAATGTATGAGTTTCTCAAGATTGGTAACAGATAGAAACAAGAGAAAGTACACAGTGATTCATCTACCTAGAGAAGTTACAGAGGTTTACACAGAGAATTCCCAGTATAAGTACAAGAAAATAAGAGAGACTTAGAAAACTGGTAACACCTATATTGTTGATAGAGTTGGGAGTACTTAGCACTGTGAAAACAGCACTTTCGCAGAGAGAAATCTACTTGTCTAAGAGCGGGAAACCGTGAACAGAGAAGGTATGAGTTTCTCAAGATTGGTAACAGATAGAAACAAGAGAAAGTACACAGTGATTCATCTACCTAGAGAAGTTACAGAGATTTACACAGAGAATTCCCACTATAAGTACAAGAAAGTAAGAGAGACTTAGAAAACTGGTAAAACATACATTGTTGATAGAGTTGGGAGTACGTAGCACTGTGAAAACAGCACTTTCGTAGAGAGAAATCTACTTGTCTAAGACCGGTAAACAGTGAACTGAGAATGTATAGGTTTCTCAAGATTGGTAACAGATAGAAAAAAGAGAAAGTACACAGTGATTCATCTACGTAGAGGAGTTACAGAGGTTTACACAGAGAATTCCCAGTGTAAGTACAAGAAAATAAGAGAGACTTAGAAAACTGGTAAAACCTACATTGTTGATAGAGTTGGGAGTACTTAGCACTGTGAAAACAGCATTTTCGCAGAGAGAAATCTACTTGTCTAAGACCGGGAAACAGTGAACAGAGAATGTATGAGTTTCTCAAGATTGGTAACAGATAGAAACAAGAGAAAGTATACAGTGATTCATCTACCTAGAGAAGTTACAGAGGTTTACACAGAGAATTCCCAGCAAAAGTACCAGAAAATAAGAGAGACTTAGAAAACTGGTAAAACCTACATTGTTGATAGTGTTGGGAGTACTTAGCATTGTGAAAACAGCACTTTCGCACAAAGAAATCTACTTGTCTAAGACCGGGAAACAGTGAACAGAGAATGTATGAGTTTCTCAAGATTGGTAACAGATAGAAACAAGAGAAATTACACAGTGATTCATCTACCTACAGAAGTTACAGAGGTTTACACAGAGAATTCCCAGTATAAGTACAAGAAAATAAGAGAGACTTAGAAAACTGGTAAAACCTACATTGTTGATAGAGTTGGGAGTACTTAGCACTGTGAAAACAGCACTTTCGCAGAGAGAAATCTACTTCTCTAAGACCGGGAAACAGTGAACAGAGAATGTATGAGTTTCTCAAGATTGGTAACAGATAGAAACAAGAGAAAGTACACAGTGATTCATCTACGTAGAGAAGTTACAGAGGTTTACACAGAGAATTCCTAGTATAAGCACAAGAAAACAAGAGAGACTTAGAAAACTGGTAAAACCTACATTGTTGATAGAGTTGGGAGTACTTAGCATTGTGAAAACATCACTTTCGCACAAAGAAATCTACTTCTCTAAGACCGCGAAACAGTGAACAGAGAATGTATGAGTTTCTCAAGATTGGTAACAGATGGAAACAAGAGAAAGTACACAGTGATTCATCTACCTAGAGAGGTTACAGAGGTTTACACAGAGAATTACCAGTATAAGTACAAGAAAATAAGAGAGACTTAGAAAACTGGTAAAACCTACATTGTTGATAGAGTTGGGAGTACTTAGCACTGTGAAAACAGCACTTTCGCATAGAGAAATCTACTTGTCTACGACCGGGAAACAGTGAACAGAGAATGTATGAGTTTCTCAAGATTGGTAACAGATAGAAACAAGAGAAAGTACACAGTGATTCATCTACCTAGAGAAGTTACAGAGGTTTACACAGAGAATTCCCAGTATAGGTACAAGAAAATAAGAGAGACTTAGAAAACTGGTAAAACCTACATTGTTGATAGAGTTGGGAGTACTTAGCACTGTGAAAACAGCACTTTCGCAGAGAGAAATCTACTTGTCTAAGACCGGGAAACAGTGAACAGAGAATGTATGAGTTTCTCAAGATTGGTAACAGATAGAAACAAGAGAAAGTACACAGTGATTCATCTACCTAGAGAAGTTACAGAGGTTTACACAGAGAATTCCCAGTATAAGTACAAGTAAATAAGAGAGACTTAGAAAACTGGTAAAACCTACATTGTTGATAGAGTTGAGAGTACTTAGCATTGTGAAAACATCACTTCCGCACAAAGAAATCTACTTCTCTAAGACCGCGAAACAGTGGACAGAGAATGTATGAGTTTCTCAAGATTGGTAACAGATAGAAACAAGAGAAAGTACACAGTGATTCATCTACGTAGAGAAGTTACAGAGGTATACACAGAGAATTCCCAGTATAAGTACAAGTAAATAAGAGAGACTTAGAAAACTGGTAATACCAACATTGTTGATAGAGTTGGGAGTACTTAGCATTGTGAAAACATCACTTTCGCACAAAGAAATCTACTTTTCTAAGACCGCGAAACAGTGAACAGAGAATGTATGAGTTTCTCAAGATTGGTAACTGATAGAAACAAGAGAAAGTACACAGTGATTCTTCTACCTAGAGAAGTTACAGAGGTTTACACAGAGAATTCCCAGCATAAGTACAAGAAAGTAAGAGAGACTTAGAAAACTGGTAAAACCTACATTGTTGATAGAGTTGGGAGTACTTATCACTGTGAAAACAGCACATTCACAGAAAGAAATCTACATTTCTAAGACCGGGAAACATTGAACAGAGAATGTATGAGTTTCTCAAGATTGGTAACAGTTAGAAACAAGAGAAAGTACACAGTGATTCATCTACCTAGAGAAGTTACAGAGGTTTACACAGAGAATTCCAAGTATAAGTACAAGAAAATAAGAGAGACTTAGAAAACTGGTAAAACCTACATTGTTGATAGAGTTGGGAGTACTTAGCACTGTGAAAAAGCACTTTCGCAGAGAGAAATCTACTTCTCTAAGACCGCGAAACAGTGAACAGAGAATGTATGAGTTTCTCAAGATTGGTAACAGATAGAAACAAGAGAAAGTACACAGTGATTCATCTACCTAGAGAAGTTACAGAGGTTTACACAGAGAATTCCCAGTATAAGTACAAGTAAATAAGAGAGACTTAGAAAACTGGTAAAACCTACATTGTTGATAGAGTTGGGAGTACTTAGCATTGTGAAAACATCACTTTCACCCAAAGAAATCTAGTTTTCTAAGAAGGCGAAAAAGTGAACAGAGAATGTATGAGTTTCTCAAGATTGGTAACAGATACAAACAAGAGAAAGTACACAGTGATTCATCTACCTAGAGAAGTTACAGAGGTTTACACAGAAAATTCGCAGTATAAGTACTAGTAAATAAGAGAGACTTAGAAAACGGGTAAAACCTACATTGTTGATAGAGTTGGGAGTACTTAGCACTGTGAAAACAGCCCTTTCGCAGAGTGAAATCTACTTGTCTAAGACCGGGAAACAGTGAACAGAGAATGTATGAGTTTCTCAAGATTGGTAACAGATAGAAACAAGAGAAAGTACACAGTGATTCATCTACCTAGAGAAGTTACAGAGGTTTACACTGAGAATTCCCAGTATAAGTACAAGTAAATAAGAGAGACTTAGAAAACTCGTAAAACCTACATTGTTGATAGAGTTGGGAGTACTTAGCATTGTGAAAACATCACTTTCGCACAAAGAAATCTACCTCTCTAAGACCGCGAAACAGTGAACAGAGAATGTATGAGTTTCTCAAGATTGGTGACAGATAGAAACAAGAGAAAGTACACAGTGATTCATCTACCTAGAGAAGTTACAGAGGTTTACACAGAGAATTCGCTTATAAGTACAAGAAAGTAAGAGAGACATAGAAAACTGGTAAAACCTACATTGTTGATAGAGTTGGGAGTACTTAGCACTGTGAAAACAGCACTTTAGCAGAGAGAAATCTACTTCTCTAAGACCGGGAAACAGTGAACAGAGAATGTATGAGTTTCTCAACATTGGTAACAGATAGAAACAAGAGAAAGTACACAGTGATTCATCTATGTAGACAAGTTACAGAGGTTTACACAGAGAATTCCAAGTATAAGTACAAGAAAATAAGAGAGACTTAGAAAACTGGTAAAACCTACATTGTTGATAGAGTTGGGAGTACTTAGCACTGTGAAAACAGCAGTTTCGTAGAGTGAAATTTACTTGTCTAAGACCGGGAAACAGCGAACAGAGAATGTATGAGTTTCTCAAGATTGGTAACAGATAGAAACAAGAGAAAGTACACAGTGATTCATCTACCTAGAGAAGTTACAGAGGTTTACACTGAGAATTCCCAGTATA
Organism: Heterohyrax brucei; assembly: GCA_028571685.1. Classification (NCBI taxonomy): domain Eukaryota; kingdom Metazoa; phylum Chordata; class Mammalia; order Hyracoidea; family Procaviidae; genus Heterohyrax; species Heterohyrax brucei. The sequence continues at coordinate 19,170,116 of CM053155.1, forward strand.
AGTACAAGTAAATAAGAGAGACTTAGAAAACTGGTAAAACCTACATTGTTGATAGAGTTGGGAGTACTTAGCATTGTGAAAATATCACTTTCGCACAAAGACATCTACTTTTTTAAGACGGCGAAACAGTGAACAGAGAATGTATGAGTTTCTCAAGATTGGTAACAGATAGAAACAAGAGAAAGTACACAGTGATTCATCTACGTAGAGAAGTTACAGAGGTTTACACAGAGAATTCCCAGTATAAGTACAAGAAAACAAGAGAGACTTAGAAAACTGGTAAAACCTACATTGTTGATAGAGTTGGGAGTACTTAGCACTGTGAAAACAGCACTTTCGCAGAGAGAAATCTACTTGTGTAAGACCGGGAAACAGTGAACAGAGAATGTATGAGTTTCTCAAGATTGGTAACAGATAGAAACAACCGAAAGTACACAGTGATTCATCTACTTAGAGAAGTTACAGAGGTTTACACAGAGATTTCCAAGTATAACTACAAGAAAATAAGAGAGACTTAGAAAACTGGTAAAACCTACATTGTTGATAGAGTTGGGAGTACTTAGCACTGTGAAAACAGCCCTTTCGCAGAGTGAAATCTACTTGTCTAAGACCGGGAAACAGTGAACAGAGAATGTATGAGTTTCTCAACATTGGTAACAGATAGAAACAAGAGAAAGTACACAGTGATTCATCTACCTAGAGAAGTTACAGAGGTTTACACTGAGAATTCCCAGTATAAGTACAAGTAAATAAGAGAGACTTAGAAAACTGGTAAAACCTACATTGTTGATAGAGTTGGGAGTACTTAGCATTGTGAAAATATCACTTTCGCACAAAGAAATCTACTTTTCTAAGACGGCGAAACAGTGAACAGAGAATGTATGAGTTTCTCAAGATTGGTAACAGATAGAAACAAGAGAAAGTACACAGTGATTCATCTACGTAGAGAAGATACAGAGGTTTACACAGAGAATTCCCAGTATAAGTACAAGAAAACAAGAGAGACTTAGAAAACTGGTAAAACCTACATTGCTGATAGAGTTGGGAGTACTTAGCACTGTGAAAACAGCACTTTCGCAGAGAGAAATCTACTTGTCTAAGACCGGGAAACAGTGAAAAGAGAAGGTATGAGTTTCTCAAGATTGGTAACAGATAGAAACAAGAGAAAGTACACAGTGATTCATCTACCTGGAGAAGTTACAGAGGTTTACACAGAGAATTCCCAGTATAAGTACAAGAAAGTAAGACAGACTTAGAAAACTGGTAAAACCTACATTGTTCATAGAGTTGGGAGTACTTAGCACTGTGAAAACAGCACTTTCACAGAAAGAAATCTACTTCTCTAAGACCGGGAAACGGTGAACAGAGAATGTATGAGTTTCTCAAGATTGGTAACAGATAGAAACAAGAGAAAGTACACAGTGATTCATCTATGTAGACAAGTTACAGAGGTTTACACAGAGAATTCCAAGTATAAGTACAAGAAAATAAGAGAGACTTAGAAAACTGGTAAAACCTACATTGTTGATAGAGTTGGGAGTACTTAGCATTGTGAAAACATCACTTTCGCACAAAGAAATCTACTTGTCTAAGACCGGGAAACAGTGAACAGAGAATGTATGAGTTTCTCAAGATTGGTAACAGATAGAAACAAGAGAAAGTACACAGTGATTCATCTACCTAGAGAAGTTACGGAGGTTTACACAGAGAATTCCCAGTATAGGTACAGGAAAATAAGAGATACTTAGAAAACTGGTAAAACCTACATTGTTGATAGAGTTGGGAGTACTTAGCACTGTGAAAACAGCACTTTCGCATAGAGAAATCTACTTGTCTACGACCGGGAAACAGTGAACAGAGAATGTATGAGTTTCTCAAGATTGGTAACAGACAGAAACAAGAGAAAGTAAACAGTGATTCATCTACCTAGAGAAGTTACAGAGGTTTACACAGAGAATTCGAAGTATAAGTACAAGAAAGTAAGAGAGACTTAGAAAACTGGTAAAACCTACATTGTTGATAGAGTTGGGAGTATTTAGCACTGTGAAAACAGCACTTTCGCAGAGAGAAATCTACTTGTCTAAGACCGGGAAACAGTGAACAGAGAATGTATGAGTTTCTCAAGATTGGTAACAGACAGAAACAAGAGAAAGTACACAGTGATTCATCTACCTAGAGAAGTTACCGAGGTTTACACAGAGAATTCCCAGTATAAGTACAAATAAATAAGAGAGACTTAGAAAACTGGCAAAACCTACATTGTTGATAGAGTTGGGAGTACTTAGCATTCTGAAAACATCACTTTCGCACAAAGAAATCTGCTTCTCTAAGACCGCGAAACAGTGAACAGAGAATGTATGAGTTTCTCAAGATTGGTAACAGATAGAAAGAAGAGAAAGTACACAGTGATTCATCTACCTAGAGAAGATACAGAGGTTTACACAGAGAATTCCAAGTATAAGTACAAGTAAATAAGAGAGACTTAGAAAACTGGTAAAACCCACATTGTTGATAGAGTTGGGAGTACTTAGCATTGTGAAAACATCACTTTCGCACAAAGAAATCTACTTCTCTAAGACCGCGAAACAGTGAACAGAGAATGTATGAGTTTCTCAAGATTGGTAACTGATAGAAACAAGAGAAAGTACACAGTGATTCATCTACGTACAGAAGTTACAGAGGTTTACGCAGAGAATTCCCAGTATAAGTACAAGAAAATAAGAGAGACTTAGAAAACTGGTAAAACCTACATTGTTGATAGAGTTGGGAGTACTTAGCACTGTGAAAACAGCACTTTCGCAGAGAGAAATCTACTTGTGTAAGACCGGGAAACAGTGAACAGAGAATGTATGAGTTTCTCAAGATTGGTAACAGATAGAAACAAGAGAAAGTACACAGTGATTCATCTACCTAGAGAAGTTACAGAGGTTTACACAGAGATTTCCAAGTGTAAGTACAAGAAAATAAGAGAGACTTAGAAAACGGGTAAAACCTACATTGTTGATAGAGTTGGGAGTACTTAGCATTGTGAAAACATCCCTTTCGCAGAGTGAAATCTACTTGTCTAAGACCGGGAAACAGTGAACAGAGAATGTATGAGTTTCTCAAGATTGGTAACAGATAGAAACAAGAGAAAGTACACAGTGATTCATCTACCTAAAGAAGTTACAGAGGTTTACACTGAGAAATCCCAGTATAAGTACAAGAAAATAAGAGAGACTTAGAAAACGGGTAAAACCTACATTGTTGATAGAGTTGGGAGTACTTAGCATTGTGAAAACATCACTTTCGCACAAAGAAATCTACTTTTCTAAGACCGCGAAACAGTGAACAGAGAATGTATGAGTTTCTCAAGATTTGTAACTGATAGAAACAAGAGAAAGTACACAGTGATTCATCTACCTAGAGAAGTTACAGAGGTTTACACAGAGAATTCCCAGCATAAGTAAAAGAAAGTAAGAGAGACTTAGAAAACTGGTAAAACCTACATTGTTGATAGAGTTGGGAGTACTTATCACTGTGAAAACAGCACATTCACAGAAAGAAATCTACATTTCTAAGACCGGGAAACATTGAACAGAGAATGTATGAGTTTCTCAAGGTTGGTAACAGTTAGAAACAAGAGAAAGTACACAGTGATTCATCTACCTAGAGAAGTTACAGAGGTTTACACAGAGAATTCCAAGTATAAGTACAAGAAAATAAGAGAGACTTAGAAAATTGGTAAAACCTACATTGTTGATAGAGTTGGGAGTACTTAGCACTGTGAAAAAGCACTTTCGCAGAGAGAAATCTACTTCTCTAAGACCGCGAAACAGTGAACAGAGAATGTATGAGTTTCTCAAGATTGGTAACAGATAGAAACAAGAGAAAGTACACAGTGATTCATCTATCTAGAGAAGTTACAGAGGTTCACACAGAGAATTCCCAGTATAAGTACAAGTAAATAAGAGAGACTTAGAAAACTGGTAAAACCTACATTGTTGATAGAGTTGGGAGTACTTAGCATTGTGAAAACATCACTTTCACCCAAAGAAATCTACTTTTCTAAGAAGGCGAAAAAGTGAACAGAGAATGTATGAGTTTCTCAAGATTGGTAACAGATACAAACAAGAGAAAGTACACAGTGATTCATCTACCTAGAGAAGTTACACAGGTTTACACAGAAAATTCGCAGTATAAGTACTAGTAAATAAGAGAGACTTAGAAAACTGGTAAAACCTACATTGTTGATAGAGTTGGGAGTACTTAGCATTGTGAAAACATCACTTTCGCACAAAGAAATCTACTTCTCTAAGACAGCGAAACAGTGAACAGAGAATGTATGAGTTTCTCAAGATTGGTAACAGATAGAAACAAGAGAAAATACACAGTGATTCATCTACCTAGAGAACTTACAGAGGTTTACAAAGAGAATTCCCAGTATAAGTACAAGAAAATAAGGGAGACTTAGAAAACGGGTAAAACCTACATTGTTGATAGAGTTGGGAGTACTTAGCACTGTGAAAACAGCCCTTTCGCAGAGTGAAATCTACTTGTCTAAGATCGGGAACAGTGAACAGAGAATGTATGAGTTTCTCAAGATTGGTAACAGATAGAAACAAGAGAAAGTACACAGTGATTCATCTACGTAGAGAAGTTACAGAGGTTTACACTGAGAATTCCCAGTATAAGTACAAGTAAATAAGAGAGACTTAGAAAACTCGTAAAACCTACATTTTTGATAGAGTTGGGAGTACTTAGCATTGTGAAAACATCACTTTCGCACAAAGAAATCTACTTCTCTAAGACCGCGAAACTGTGAACAGAGAATATATGAGTTTCTCAAGATTGGTGACAGATAGAAACAAGAGAAAGTACACAGTGATTCATCTACCTAGAGAAGTTACAGAGGTTTACACAGAGAATTCGCTTATAAGTACAAGAAAATAAGAGAGACATAGAAAACTGGTAAAACCTACATTGTTGATAGAGTTGGGAGTACTTAGCACTGTGAAAACAGCACTTTAGCAGAGAGAAATCTACTTGTCTAAGACCGGGAAACAGTGAACAGAGAATGTATGAGTTTCTCAACATTGGTAACAGATAGAAACAAGAGAAAGTACACAGTGATTCATCTACGTAGAGAAGTTACAGAGGTTTACACTGAGAATTCCAAGTATAAGCACAAGAAAATAAGAAGGACTTAGAAAACTGGTAAAACCTACATTGTTGATAGAGTTGGGAGTACTTAGCACTGTGAAAACAGCACTTTCGCAGAGTGAAATCTACTTGTGTAAGACTGGGAAACAGTGAACAGAGAATGTATGAGTTTCTCAAGATTGGTAACAGATAGAAACAAGAGAAAGTACACAGTGATTCATCTACCTAGAGAAGTTACAGAGGTTTACACAGAGAAATCCCAGTATAAGTACAAGAAAATAAGAGAGACTTCGAAAACGGGTAAAACCTACATTGTTGATAGAGTTGGGAGTACTTAGCATAGTGAAAACATCACTTTCGCACAAAGAAATCTACTTCTTTAAGACCGCGAAACAGTGAACAGAGAATGTATGAGTTTCTCAAGATTGGTAACAGATAGAAACAAGAGAAAGTACACAGTGATTCATCTACCTAGAGAAGTTACAGAGGTTTACACAGAGAATTCCCAGTATAAGTACAAGAAAACAAGAGAGACTTAGAAAACTGGTAAAACCTACATTGTTGATAGAGTTGGGAGTACTTAGCACTGTGAAAACAGCACTTTCGCAGAGAGAAATCTACTTGTCTAAGACCGGGAAACAGTGAAAAGAGAAGGTATGAGTTTCTCAAGATTGGTAACAGATAGAAACAAGAGAAAGTACACAGTGATTCATCTACCTAGAGAAGTTACAGAGGTTTACACAGAGAATTCCCAGTATAAGTACAAGAAAGTAAGACAGACTTAGAAAACTGGTAAAACCTACATTGTTCATAGAGTTGGGAGTACTTAGCACTGTGAAAACAGCACTTTCACAGAAAGAAATCTACTTCTCTAAGACCGAGAAACAGTGAACAGAGAATGTATGAGTTTCTCAAGATTGGTAACAGACAGAAACAAGAGAAAGTAAACAGTGATTCATCTACCTAGAGAAGTTACAGAGGTTTACACAGAGAATTCGAAGTATAAGTACAAGAAAGTAAGAGAGACTTAGAAAACTGGTAAAACCTACATTGTTGATAGAGTTGGGAGTATTTAGCACTGTGAAAACAGCACTTTCGCAGAGAGAAATCTACTTGTCTAAGACCGGGAAACAGTGAACAGAGAATGTATGAGTTTCTCAAGATTGGTAACAGATAGAAACAAGAGAAAGTACACAGTGATTCATCTACCTAGAGAAGTTACCGAGGTTTACACAGAGAATTCCCAGTATAAGTACAAGTAAATAACAGAGACTTAGAAAACTGGCAAAACCTACATTGGTGATAGAGTTGGGAGTACTTAGCATTCTGAAAACATCACTTTCGCACAAAGAAATCTGCTTCTCTAAGACCGCGAAACAGTGAACAGAGATGTATGAGTTTCTCAAGATTGGTAACAGATAGAAAGAAGAGAAAGTACACAGTGATTCATCTACCTAGAGAAGATACAGAGGTTTACACAGAGAATTCCCAGTATAAGTACAAGTAAATAAGAGAGACTTAGAAAACTGGTAAAACCCACATTGTTGATAGAGTTGGGAGTACTTAGCATTGTGAAAACATCACTTTCGCACAAAGAAATCTACTTCTCTAAGACCGCGAAACAGTGAACAGAGAATGTATGAGTTTCTCAAGATTGGTAACTGATAGAAACAAGAGAAAGTACACAGTGATTCATCTACGTACAGAAGTCACAGAGGTTTACGCAGAGAATTCCCAGTATAAGTACAAGAAAATAAGAGAGACTTAGAAAACTGGTAAAACCTACATTGTTGATAGAGTTGGGAGTACTTAGCACTGTGAAAACAGCACTTTCGCAGAGAGAAATCTACTTGTGTAAGACCGGGAAACAGTGAACAGAGAATGTATGAGTTTCTCAAGATTGGTAACAGATAGAAACAAGAGAAAGTACACAGTGATTCATCTACCTAGAGAAGTTACAGAGGTTTACACAGAGATTTCCAAGTATAAGTACAAGAAAATAAGAGAGACTTAGAAAACGGGTAAAACCTACATTGTTGATAGAGTTGGGAGTACTTAGCATTGTGAAAACATCCCTTTCGCAGAGTGAAATCTACTTGTCTAAGACGGGGAAACAGTGAACAGAGAATGTATGAGTTTCTCAAGATTGGTAACAGATAGAAACAAGAGAAAGTACACAGTGATTCATCTACCTAAAGAAGTTACAGAGGTTTACACTGAGAAATCCCAGTATAAGTACAAGAAAATAAGAGAGACTTAGAAAACGGGTAAAACCTACATTGTTGATAGAGTTGGGAGTACTTAGCATTGTGAAAACATCACTTTCGCACAAAGAAATCTACTTTTCTAAGACCGCGAAACAGTGAACAGAGAATGTATGAGTTTCTCAAGATTTGTAACTGATAGAAACAAGAGAAAGTACACAGTGATTCATCTACCTAGAGAAGTTACAGAGGTTTACACAGAGAATTCCCAGCATAAGTAAAAGAAAGTAAGAGAGACTTAGAAAACTGGTAAAACCTACATTGTTGATAGAGTTGGGAGTACTTATCACTGTGAAAACAGCACATTCACAGAAAGAAATCTACATTTCTAAGACCGGGAAACATTGAGCAGAGAATGTATGAGTTTCTCAAGATTGGTAACAGTTAGAAACAAGAGAAAGTACACAGTGATTCATCTACCTAGAGAAGTTACAGAGGTTTACACAGAGAATTCCAAGTATAAGTACAAGAAAATAAGAGAGACTTAGAAAATTGGTAAAACCTACATTGTTGATAGAGTTGGGAGTACTTAGCACTGTGAAAAAGCACTTTCGCAGAGAGAAATCTACTTCTCTAAGACCGCGAAACAGTGAACAGAGAATGTATGAGTTTCTCAAGATTGGTAACAGATAGAAACAAGAGAAAGTACACAGTGATTCATCTACCTAGAGAAGTTACAGAGGTTTACACAGAGAATTCCCAGTATAAGTACAAGTAAATAAGAGAGACTTAGAAAACTGGTAAAACCTACATTGTTGATAGAGTTGGGAGTACTTAGCATTGTGAAAACATCACTTTCACCCAAAGAAATCTACTTTTCTAAGAAGGCGAAAAAGTGAACAGAGAATGTATGAGTTTCTCAAGATTGGTAACAGATAGAAACAAGAGAAAATACACAGTGATTCATCTACCTAGAGAAGTTACAGAGGTTTACAAAGAGAATTCCCAGTATAAGTACAAGAAAATAAGGGAGACTTAGAAAACGGGTAAAACCTACATTGTTGATAGAGTTGGGAGTACTTAGCACTGTGAAAACAGCCCTTTCGCAGAGTGAAATCTACTTGTCTAAGATCGGGAACAGTGAACAGAGCATGTATGAGTTTCTCAAGATTGGTAACAGATAGAAACAAGAGAAAGTACACAGTGATTCATCTACCTAGAGAAGTTACAGAGGTTTACACTGAGAATTCCCAGTATAAGTACAAGTAAATAAGAGAGACTTAGAAAACTCGTAAAACCTACATTGTTGATAGAGTTGGGAGTACTTAGCACTGTGAAAACAGCACTTTCGCACAAAGAAATCTACTTGTCCAAGAACGCGAAACAGTGAACAGAGAATGTATGTGTTTCTCAAGATTGGTAACAGATAGAAACAAGAGAAAGTATACAGTGATTCATCTACCTAGAGAAGTTACAGAGGTTTACACAGAGAATTCCAAGTAGAAGTACAAGAAAATAAGAGAGACTTAGAAAACTGGTAAAACCTACATGGTTGATAGAGTTGGGAGTAGTTAGCACTATGAAAACATCACTTTCGGACAAAGAAATCTCCTTGTCTAAGACCGGGAAACAGTGAACAGAGAATGTATGAGCTTCTCAAGATTGGTAAAAGATAGAAGCAAGAGAAAGTACACAGTGATTCATCTACCTAGAGAAGTTACAGAGGTTTACACAGAGAATTCCCAGTATAAGTACAAGAAAATAAGAGAGACTTAGAAAACTGGTAAAACCTACATTGTTGATAGAGTTGGGAGTACTTAGCACTGTGAAAACAGCACTTTCGCAGAGAGAAATCTACTTGTCTAAGAGCGGGAAACAGTGAACAGAGAATGTTTGAGTTTCTCAAGATTGGTAACAGATAGAAACAAGAAACGTACACAGTGATTCATCTACCTAGAGAAGTTATAGAGGTTTACACAGAGAATTCCAAGTATAAGTACAAAAAAGTAAGAGAGACTTAGAAAACTGGTAAAACCTACATTGTTGATAGAGTTGGGAGTACTTAGCACTGTGAAAACAGCACTTTCGCAGAGAGAAATCTACTTGTCTAAGAGCGGGAAACAGTGAACAGAGAATGTATGAGTTTCTCAAGATTGGTAACAGATAGAAACAAGAGAAAGTACACAGTGATTCATCTACCTAGAGAAGTTACAGAGGTTTACATAGAGAATTCCCAGTATAAGTACAAGAAAATAAGAGAGACTTAGAAAACTGGTAAAACCTACATTGTTGATAGATTTGGGAGTACTTTGCACTGTGAAAACAGCACTTTCACAGAGAGAAATCTACTTGTCTAAGAGCGGGAAACAGTGAACAGAGAATGTATGAGTTTCTGAAGATTGGTAACAGATAGAAACAAGAGAAAGTACACAGTGATTCATCTACCTAGAGAAGTTACAGAGGTTTACACAGAGAATTCCCAGTATAAGTACAAGTAAATAAGAGAGACTTAGAAAACTGATAAAACCTACATTGTTGATAGAGTTGGGAGTACTTACCATTGTGAACACATCACTTTCGCACAAAGAAATCTACTTGTCTAAGACCGGGAAACAGTGAAGAGAGAATGTATGAGTTTCTCAAGATTGCTAACAGATAGAAACAAGAGAAAGTACACAGTGATTCATCTACCTAGAGAAGTTACAGAGGTTTACACAGAGAATTCCAAGTATAAGTACAAGAAAATAGGAGAGACTTAGAAAACTGGTAAAACCTACATTGTTGATAGAGTTGGGAGTACTTAGCACTGTGAAAACAGCACTTTCGCAGAGAGAAATCTACTTGTCTAAGACCGGGATACAGTGAACAGAGAATGTATGAGTTTCTCAAGATTGGTAACAGATAGAAACAAGAGAAAGTACACAGTGATTCATCTACCTAGAGAAGTTACAGAGGTTTACACAGAGAATTCTCAGTATAAGTACAAGAAAATAAGAGAGACTTAGAAAACTGGTAAAACCTACATTGTTGATAGAGTTGGGAGTACTTAGCACTGTCAAAACAGTACTTTCGCAGAGAGAAATCTACTTGTCTAAGAGCGGGTATCAGTGAACAGAGAATGTATGAGTTTCTCAAGATTGGTAACAGATAGAAACAAGAGAAAGTACACAGTGATTCATCTACCTAGAGAAGTTACAGAGGTTTACACAGAGAATTCCAAGTATAAGTACAAGAAAGTAAGAGAGACTTAGAAAACTGGTAAAACCTACATTGTTGATAGAGTTGGGAGTACTTAGCACTGTGAAAACAGCACTTTCGCAGACAGAAATCTACTTGTCTAAGACCGGGATACAGTGAACAGAGAATGTATGAGTTTCTCAAGATTGGTAAGAGATAGAAACAAGAGAAAGTACACAGTGATTCATCTACCTAGAGAAGTTACAGAGGTTTACACAGAGAATTCCCAGTATAAGTACAAGAAAATAAGAGCGACATAGAAAACTGGTAAAACCTACATTGTTGATAGAGTTGGGAGTACTTAGCATTCTGAAAACATTACTTTCGCACAAAGAAATCTACTTGTCCAAGACCGCGAAACAGTGAACAGAGAATGTATTTGTTTCTCAAGATTGGTAACAGATAGAAACAAGAGAAAGTACACAGTGATTCATCTACCTAGAGAAGTTACAGAGGTTTACACAGAGAATTCCAAGTAGAAGTACAAGAAAATAAGAGAGACTTAGAAAACTGGTAAAACCTACATTGTTGATGGAGTTGGGAGTACTTAGCGTTGTGAAAACGTCACTTTCGCACAAAGAAATCTACTTTTCTAAGACCGCGAAACAGTGAACAGAGAATGTATGAATTTCTCAAGATTGGTAACAGATAGAAACAAGAGAAAGTACACAGTGATTCATCTACCTAGAGAAGTTACAGAGGTTTACACAGAGAATTCCCAGTATAAGTACAAGAAAATAGGAGAGACTTAGAAAACTGGTAAAACCTACATTGTTGATAGAGTTGGGAGTACTTAGCACTGTGAAAACAGCACTTTCGCAGAGAGAAATCTACTTGTCTAAGCCCGGGATACAGTGAACAGAGAATGTATGAGTTTCTCAAGATTGGTAACAGATAGAAACAAGAGAAAGTACACAGTGATTCATCTACCTAGAGAAGTTACAGAGGTTTACACAGAGAATTCTCAGTATAAGTACAAGAAAATAAGAGAGACTTAGAAAACTGGTAAAACCTACATTGTTGATAGAGTTGGGAGTACTTAGCACTGTCAAAACAGCACTTTCGCAGAGAGAAATCTACTTGTCTAAGAGCGGGAATCAGTGAACAGAGAATGTATGAGTTTCTCAAGATTGGTAACAGATAGAAACAAGAGAAAGTACACAGTGATTCATCTACCTAGAGAAGTTACAGAGGTTTACACAGAGAATTCCAAGTATAAGTACAAGATAGTAAGAGAGACTTAGAAAACTGGTAAAACCTACATTGTTGATAGAGTTGGGAGTACTTAGCACTGTGAAAACAGCACTTTCACAGAAAGAAATCTACTTCTCTAAGACCAGGAAACAGTGAACAGAGAATGTATGAGTTTCTCAAGATTGGTAACAGATAGAAACAAGAGAAAGTACACAGTGATTCATCTACCTAGAGAAGTTACAGGGGTTTACACTGAGAATTCCAAGTATAACTACAAGAAAGTAAGAGAGACTTAGAAAACTGGTAAAACGTACATTGTTGATAGAGTTGGGAGTACTTAGCACTGTCAAAACAGCACTTTCACATGAGGAAATCTACTTCTCTATGACCGGGAAACAGTGAACAGAGAATGTATGAGTTTCTCAAGATTGGTAACAGATAGAAACAAGAGAAAGTACACAGTGATTCATCTACGTAGAGAAGTTACAGAGGTTTACACAGAGAATTCCCAGTATAAGTACAAGAAAATAAGAGAGACTTAGAAAACTGGTAAAACCTACATTGTTGATAGAGTTGGAAGTTCTCAGCACTCTGAAAACAGCAGTTTCACAGAGAGAAATCTACTTGTCTAAGACCGGGAAACAGTGAACAGAGAATGTATGAGTTTCTCTAGATTGGTAACAGATAGAAACAAGAGAAAGTACACAGTGATTCATCTACCTAGAGAAGTTACAGAGGTTTACACAGAGAAATGCAAGTATAAGTACAAGAAAGTAAGAGAGACTTAGAAAACTGGTAAAACCTACATTGTTGATAGAGTTGGGAGTACTTAGCACTGTGAAAACAGTACTTTCACAGAAAGAAATCTAGTTCTCTAAGACCGGGAAACAGTGAACAGAGAATGTATGAGTTTCTCAAGATTGGTAACAGATAGAAACAAGAGAAAGTACACAGTGATTCATCTACCTAGAGAAGTTACAGAGGTTTACACAGAGAATTCCAAATATAAGTACAAGAAAATAAGAGAGACTTAGAAAACTGGTAAAACCTACATTGTTGATAGAGTTGGGAGTACTTAGCGCTGTGAAATCAGCACTTTCGCAGAGAGAAATCTACTTGTCTAAGACCGGGAAACAGTGAACAGAGAATGTATGAGTTTCTCAAGATTGGTAACAGATAGAAACAAGAGAAAGTACACAGTGATGCATCTACCTAGAGAAATTACAGAGGTTTACACAGAGAATTCCCAGTATAAGTACAAGTAAATAAGAGAGACTTAGAAAACTGGTAAAACCTACATTGTTGATAGAGTTGGGAGTATCTAGCATTGTGAAAACATCACTTTCGTACAAAGAAATCTACTTCTGTAAGACCGCGAAACAGTGAACAGAGAATGTATGAGTTTCTCAAGATTGCTAACAGATAGAAACAAGAGAAAGTACACAGTGATTCATCTACCTAGATAAGTTACAGGGGTTTACACAGAGAATTCCCAGTATAAGTACAAGTAAATAAGAGAGACTTAGAAAACTGGTAAAACCTACATGGTTGATAGAGTTGGGAGTACTTAGCACTGTGAAAACATCACTTTCGGACAAAGAAATCTACTTGTCTTAGACCGGAAAACAGTGAACAGAGAATGTATGAGTTACTCAAGATTGGTAAAAGATTGAAGCAAGAGAAAGTACACAGTGATTCATCTACCTAGAGAAGTTACAGAGGTTTACACAGAGAATTCCCAGTATAAGTACAAGAAAATAAGAGAGACTTAGAAAACTGGTAAAACCTACATTGTTGATAGAGTTGGGAGTACTTAGCACTGTCAAAACAGCACTTTCGCAGAGAGAAATCTACTTGTCTAAGAGCGGGAAACAGTGAACAGAGAATGTTTGAGTTTCTCAAGATTGGTAACAGATAGAAACAAGAAACGTACACAGTGATTAATCTACCTAGAGAAGTTATAGAGGTTTACACAGAGAATTCCAAGTATAAGTACAAAAAAGTAAGAGAGACTTAAAAAACTGGTAAAACCTACATTGTTGATAGAGTTGGGAGTACTTAGCACTGTGAAAACAGCACTTTCGCAGAGAGAAATCTACTTGTCTAAGAGCGGGAAACAGTGAACAGAGAATGTATGAGTTTCTCAAGATTGGTAACAGATAGAAACAAGAGAAAGTACACAGTGATTCATCTACCTAGAGAAGTTACAGAGGTTTACACAGAGAATTCCAAGTATAAGTACAAGAAAATAAGAGAGACTTAGAAAACTGGTAAAACCTACATTGTTGATAGAGTTCGGAGTACTTAACACTGTGAAAACAGCACTTTTGCAGACAGAAATCTACTTGTCTAAGACCGGGAAACAGTGAACAGAGAATGTATAAGTTTCTCAAGATTGGTAACAGATAGAAACAAGAGAAAGTACACAGTGATTCATCTACCTAGAGAAGTTACAGAGGTTTACACAGAGAATTCCCAGTATAAGTACAAGTAAATAAGAGAGACTTAGAAAACTGGTAAAACCTACATTGTTGATAGAGTTGGGAGTACTTAGCATTGTGAAAACATCACTTTCGCACAAAGAAATCTACTTCTCTAAGACAGCGAAACAGTGAACAGAGAATGTATGAGTTTCTCAAGATTGGTAACAGATAGAAACAAGAGAAAGTACACAGTGATTCATCTACGTAGAGAAGTTACAGAGGTTTACACAGAGAATTCCCAGTATAAGTACAAGAAAATAAGAGAGACTTAGAAAACTGGTAAAACCTATATTGTTGATAGACTTGGGAGTTCTTAGCACTCTGAAAACAGCAGTTTCACAGAGAGAAATCTACTTGTCTAAGACCGGGAAACACTGAACAGAGAATGTATGAGTTTCTCTAGATTGGTAACAGATAGAAACAAGAGAAAGTACACAGTGATTCGTCTACCTAGAGAAGTTACAGAGGTTTACACAGAGAATTCCCAGTATAAGTACAAGTAAATAAGAGAAACTTAGAAAACTGGTAAAACCTACATTGTTGATAGAGTTGGGAGTACTTACCATTGTGAACACATCACTTTCGCACAAAGAAATCTACTTTTCTAAGACCGGGAAACACTGAACAGAGAATGTATGAGTTTCTCAAGATTGGTAAAAGATAGAAACAAGAGAAAGTACACAGTGATTCACCTACCTAGAGAAGTTACAGAGGTTTACAGAGAGAATTCCAAGTATAAGTACAAGAAAATAAGAGAGACTTAGAAAACTGGTAAAACCTACATTGTTGATAGAGTTGGGAGTACTTAGCGTTGTGAAAACGTCACTTTCGCACAAAGAAATCTACTTTTCTAAGACCGCGAAACAGTGAACAGAGAATGTATGTGTTTCTCAAGATTGGTAACAGATAGAAACAAGAGAAAGTACACAGTGATTCATCTACCTAGAGAAGTTACAGAGGTTTACACAGAGAATTCCAAGTATAAGTACAAGAAAATAAGAGAGACTTAGAAAACTGGTAAAACCTACATTGTTGATACAGTTGGGAGTACTTAACACTGTGAAAACAGCACTTTTGCAGAGAGAAATCTACTTGTCTAAGACCGGGAAACAGTGAACAGAGAATGTATGAGTTTCTCAAGATTGGTAACAGATAGAAACAAGAGAAAGTACACAGTGATTCATCTACCTAGAGAAGTTACAGAGGTTTACACAGAGAATTCCCAGTAGAAGTACAAGTAAATAAGAGAGACTTAGAAAACTGGTAAAACCTACATTGTTGATAGAGTTGGGAGTACTTAGCATTGTGAAAACATCACTTTCGGACAAAGAAATCTACTTCTCTAAGACAGCGAAACAGTGAACAGAGAATGTATGAGTTTCTCAAGATTGGTAACAGATAGAAACAAGAGAAAGTACACAGTGATTCATCTACGTAGAGAAGTTACAGAGGTTTACACAGAGAATTCCCAGTATAAGTACAAGAAAATAAGAGAGACTTAGAAAACTGGTAAAACCTACATTGTTGATAGACTTGGGAGTTCTTAGCACTCTGAAAACAGCAGTTTCACAGAGAGAAATCTACTTGTCTAAGACCGGTAAACACTGAACAGAGAATGTATGAGTTTCTCTAGATTGGTAACAGATAGAAACAAGAGAAAGTACACAGTGATTCGTCTACCTAGAGAAGTTACAGAGGTTTACACAGAGAATTCCCAGTATAAGTACAAGTAAATAAGAGACACTTAGAAAACTGGTAAAACCTACATTGTTGATAGAGTTGGGAGTACTTACCATTGTGAACACATCACTTTCGCACAAAGAAATCCACTTTTCTAAGACCGGGAAACAGTGAACAGAGAATGTATGAGTTTCTCAAGATTGGTAACAGATAGAAACAAGAGACAGTACACAGTGATTCATCTACCTAGAGAAGTTACAGAGGTTTACACAGAGAATTCCCAGTATAAGTACAAGAAAATAAGAGCGACATAGAAAACTGGTAAAACCTACATTGTTGATAGAGTTGGGAGTACTTAGCATTGTGAAAACATTACTTTCGCACAAAGAAATCTACTTGTCCAAGACCGCGAAACAGTGAACAGAGAATGTATTTGTTTCTCAAGATTGGTAACAGATAGAAACAAGAGAAAGTACACAGTGATTCATCTACCTAGAGAAGTTACAGAGGTTTACACAGAGAATTCCAAGTAGAAGTACAAGAAAATAAGAGAGACTTAGAAAACTGGTAAAACCTACATTGTTGATGGAGTTGGGAGTACTTAGCGTTGTGAAAACGTCACTTTCGCACAAAGAAATCTACTTTTCTAAGACCGCGAAACAGTGAACAGAGAATGTATGAATTTCTCAAGATTGGTAACAGATAGAAACAAGAGAAAGTACACAGTGATTCATCTACCTAGAGAAGTTACAGAGGTTTACACAGAGAATTCCCAGTATAAGTACAAGAAAATAGGAGAGACTTAGAAAACTGGTAAAACCTACATTGTTGATAGAGTTGGGAGTACTTAGCACTGTGAAAACAGCTCTTTCGCAGAGAGAAATCTACTTGTCTAACACCGGGATACAGTGAACAGAGAATGTATGAGTTTCTCAAGATTGGTAACAGATAGAAACAAGAGAAAGTACACAGTGATTCATCTACCTAGAGAAGTTACAGAGGTTTACACAGAGAATTCTCAGTATAAGTACAAGAAAATAAGAGAGACTTAGAAAACTGGTAAAACCTACATTGTTGATAGAGTTGGGAGTACTTAGCACTGTCAAAACAGCACTTTCGCAGAGAGAAATCTACTTGTCTAAGAGCGGGAATCAGTGAACAGAGAATGTATGAGTTTCTCAAGATTGGTAACAGATAGAAACAAGAGAAAGTACACAGTGATTCATCTACCTAGAGAAGTTACAGAGGTTTACACAGAGAATTCCAAGTATAAGTACAAGATAGTAAGAGAGACTTAGAAAACTGGTAAAACCTACATTGTTGATAGAGTTGGGAGTACTTAGCACTGTGAAAACAGCACTTTCACAGAAAGAAATCTACTTCTCTAAGACCAGGAAACAGTGAACAGAGAATGTATGAGTTTCTCAAGATTGGTAACAGATAGAAAAAAGTGAAAGTACACAGTGATTCATCTACCTAGAGAAGTTACAGGGGTTTACACTGAGAATTCCAAGTATAACTACAAGAAAGTAAGAGAGACTTAGAAAACTGGTAAAACGTACATTGCTGATAGAGTTGGGAGTACTTAGCACTGTCAAAACAGCACTTTCACATGAGGAAATCTACTTCTCTATGACCGGGAAACAGTGAACAGAGAATGTATGAGTTTCTCAAGGTTGGTAACAGATAGAAACAAGAGAAAGTACACAGTGATTCATCTACGTAGAGAAGTTACAGAGGTTTACACAGAGAATTCCCAGTATAAGTACAAGAAAATAAGAGAGACTTAGAAAACTGGTAAAACCTACATTGTTGATAGAGTTGGAAGTTCTCAGCACTCTGAAAACAGCAGTTTCACAGAGAGAAATCTACTTGTCTAAGACCGGGAAACAGTGAACAGAGAATGTATGAGTTTCTCTAGATTGGTAACAGATAGAAACAAGAGAAAGTACACAGTGATTCATCTACCTAGAGAAGTTACAGAGGTTTACACAGAGAATTCCCAGTATAAGTACAAGAAAATAAGAGAGACTTAGAAAACTGGTAAAACCTACATTGTTGATAGAGTTGGGAGTATTTAGCACAGTGAAAGCAGGACGTTCGCAGAGAGAAATATACTTGTCTAAGACCGGGAAACAGTGAACAGAGAATGTATGAGTTTCTCAAGATTGGTAACAGATAGAAACAAGAGAAAGTACACAGTGATTCATCTACCTAGAGAAGTTACAGAGGTTTACACAGAGAAATCCAAGTATAAGTACAAGAAAGTAAGAGAGACTTAGAAAACTGGTAAAACCTACATTGTTGATAGAGTTGGGAGTACTTAGCACTGTGAAAACAGCACTTTCACAGAAAGAAATCTACTTCTCTAAGACCGGGAAACAGTGAACAGAGAATGTATGAGTTTCTCAAGATTGGTAACAGATAGAAACAAGGGAAAGTACACAGTGATTCATCTACCTAGAGAAGTTACAGAGGTTTACACAGAGAATTCCAAGTATAAGTACAAGAAAATAAGAGAGACTTAGAAAACTGGTAAAACCTACATTGTTGGTAGAGTTGGGAGTACTTAGCACTGTGAAAACAGCACTTTCGCAGAATGAAATCTACTTGTGTAAGACCGGGAAACAGTGAACAGAGAATGTCTGAGTTTCTCAAGATTGGTATCAGATAGAAACAAGAGAAAGTACACAGTGATTCATCTACCTAGAGAAGTTACAGAGGTTTACACAGAG
This sequence comes from Heterohyrax brucei, assembly GCA_028571685.1. Classification (NCBI taxonomy): domain Eukaryota; kingdom Metazoa; phylum Chordata; class Mammalia; order Hyracoidea; family Procaviidae; genus Heterohyrax; species Heterohyrax brucei. The sequence goes on from CM053155.1 coordinate 19,188,791, forward strand.
AATTCCCAGTATAAGTACAAGTAAATAAGTGAGACTTAGAAAACTGGTAAAACCTACATTGTTGATAGAGTTGGGAGTACTTAGCATTGTGAAAACAGCATTTTCGCAGAAAGAAATCTTCTTTTCTAAGACCGCGAAACAGTGAACAGAGAATGTATGAGTTTCTCAAGATTGGTAACAGATAGAAACAAGAGAAAGTACACAGTGATTCATCTACCTAGAGAAGTTACAGAGGTTTACACAGAGAATTCCCAGTATAAGTACAAGTAAATAAGAGAGACTTAGAAAACTGGTAAAACCTACATTGTTTATAGAGTTGGGAGTACTTAGCATTGTGAAAACATCACGTTCGCACAAAGAAATCTACTTTTCTAAGACCGTGAAACAGTGAACAGAGAATGTATGAGTTTCTCAAGATTGGTAACAGATAGAAACAAGAGAAAGTACACAGTGATTCATCTACCTAGAGAAGTTACAGAGGTTTACACAGAGAATTCCCAGTATAAGTACAAGAAAATAAGAGAGACTTAGAAAACTGGTAAAACCTACATTGTTGACAGAGTTGGGAGTACTTAGCACTGTGAGAACAGCACTTTCGCAGAGAGAAATCTACTTGTCTAAGACCGGGAAACAGTGAACAGAGAATGTATGAGTTTCTCAAGATTGGTAACAGATAGAAACAAGAGAAAGTACACATTGATTCATGTACCTAGAGAAGTTACAGAGGTTTACACAGAGAATTCCAAGTATAAGTACAAGAAAGTAAGAGAGACTTAGAAAACTGGTAAAACCTACATTGTTGATAGAGTTGGGAGTACTTAGCACTGTGAAAACAGCAATTTCACAGAAAGAAATCTACTTCTCTAAGACCGGGAAACAGTGAACAGAGAATGTATGAGTTTCTCAAGATTGGTAACAGATAAAAACAAGAGAAAGTACACAGTGATTCATCTACCTAGAGAAGTTACAGAAGTTTACACAGAGAATTCCAAGTATAAGTACAAGACAATAAGAGAGACTTAGAAAACTGGTAAAACCTACATTGTTGATAGAGTTGGGAGTACTTAGCACTTTGAAAACAGCACTTTCGCAGAGAGAAATCTACTTGTCCTGTTAGGGAAAAACTTTTGTAAGAAAATCTTTAGTTAGAAAAACAAGGAGTCTCTTAGCAAACTTCCTTGTCGAGCACTGGGCCATGCATTCCTGATTGTTGAAACTGCCCCTGACGAAAGAGGAAAGGGCCATACATTCCTGACTGTTGAACGAAAACGGGAAGGGCCACTTCCCTAAACACAAGAACTAGTTTTAGAAACAACAGGGCAATATAGAACCAATCCCCCTTCAGAGTTCCAGGTACTTACCTAAAAAGGAAATGCACCTGAAATATCCGCCTTAGCCCTGAGCTAATACAAACCAACCCCACGCGGGAACTTACCCAACCCCACCTCCCTCAAGAATGTAAGACCCTGCCTTTATATACTCTGTACTTCTCTTGCTCAGGGCCCATTCCCTCTACTCTGACAAGAGTATGGATTGAGCCCCAGCGCGCTGGAATAAAAACCTCTTGCTGTTGCATCAAGCTGCAGACTCCGTGACTGATTGGGGTTGCGCCGTCACCTGTGACTTGAGGAGGGGTCTCCCCTGTTGGGGGTCCTTTCATTTGGGGGCTCGTCCGGGATTGGACGGCCACCCCTCAGTCTCGAAGTCGCTCTTGGAGGTAAGGTACTAAGCTAGCTTTGTCTGTCTGTCCAGCTCCTTTTGTCTGTGTTGTTATTTTAGCTTCATTTTTCAATTAGACTTCTGGCTTAGGTTTTGGGTTTGCAGTTGTTTGAATTCACCGTAAGGGGGAACAAACGGAGGCCGGTAGACGTGCCTGAAGGGTCTCAAACTGCACCCTGGGGGACGCCCCTGGCAGAGAGAGGGACCAGGGACGCCTGGTTGCCTCCTATAAGAAGGACGAGGATAAGGTTCGGTTTTTGGATGTGGAATCCCGATTACCGCCTATCTGACTGCCTCTTCCTTTGGTGGAAAAAAATAAGCCTGGCTGTTGTTTGCTGATTTGGGTTAGGTTTTTGGATGTGGAAATTCCCAATTACCGCCCGTCTGACTCTCTTGTCCTCTTGTGGAAAAACTAAACCCTGTCATTGGTTGTTGATTCTGTTCTGTTCTATCCTGTTTTTATCTCTGTTTGCCTGGTTCGAAACCATGGGACAGACGTCGTCCTCTCCTCTTAATCTTACTCTGGCTCATTGGTCAGATGTTAAAAATCGCTCTCATGACTTATCAATAGAGGTAAAGAAACGCCCATGGCAAACATTCTGCGCCTCCGAGTGGCCTGCGCTGGGCGTTGAATGGCCGCCAGAGGGCACCTTTGACCTTGAAATAATTACTGCCGTTAAAACTCTTATTTTTCAGCCTGGACCTTTTCAACACCGGGATCAGCAGCCATATATACTTCTGTGGCAGGACCTAGTTCAGAATCCTGCTCCCTGGGTTAAGCCCTGGCTGCCGAGGTGCACGTCCTCCGCGTCGCACATTTTGGCTGCCCTTCCCTCTGGTTCCCCTCCCAAACCCACTCCCAAAATCTACCCTTCTACCCATGATCTCGTACTCCCTGAAAATGACCTCCCTCCTCCTTACCCCCCTTCATCTAGCTCTCAACCCCCCTCTGCTCCCCCAGTGCCAGAGGGAGCAGGGACTCAGCCCCCCCTTGCTTTAGGAGGGCCGGCGTCCGGGACCCGGAGCCGCCGAGGAGCTTCCCCTGATACCACAATTGCTCTCCCCCTGAGAGAGGTTGGCCCTCCCCCTGTTCCCGCTGCGGATGATCAGCAGGCCCTCCGACCCCTCCAATACTGGCCTTTCTCTTCTTCTGACCTGTATAATTGGAAATCTAACCACCCTCCTTTCTCTGAAGATCCCCAACGCCTTACAGGTCTTATGGAGTCTCTCATGTTCTCCCACCAACCCACTTGGGATGATTGTCAACAGCTTCTCCAAACCTTATTCACCACCGAGGAAAGAGAGAGGATACTGATGGAGGGCCGAAAAAACGTCCCAGGAGAAGATGGCCTACCCACCAACCTCCCTAATCTCATTGACCTCGCGTTCCCCTTGAACCGGCCTAATTGGGATTACAACCAACCTGAAGGTAGGGAGAGGCTACGGGTCTATCGCCAGGCTCTAGTGGCGGGTCTCCGAGGGGCAGCTCGACGCCCCACCAATTTGGCTAAGGTAAGGGAAATACAACAGGGACCGAAAGAGGCCCCATCTGTTTTCTTAGAAAGAATAATGGAAGCTTATAGAAGGTATACCCCCTTTGATCCTACCTCCGAAGGACAAAGGGGCTCAGTAGCCATGACTTTCATAGGGCAAGCCGCCCCAGACATCAGAAAGAAATTACAGAGGCTAGAAGGGCTACAAGATCAATCACTACAAGATCTCGTTAAAGAGGCTGAAAAAATATACCATCGTAGAGAGACAGAAGAAGAAAAAGAACAGCGTATAAAAAGAGAGCAAGAGGAGGCAGAGAGGCAGACGGATCGTAAACGAAATAAAGATCTCACACGGATCTTGGCCGCAGTCATTGATAGAGAAGGGACAGACACAAACCGGTCAGGAAGGAAGGGCAACCTGGGCAACCAGAGGACCAGAAGACAGAGACTTGAAAAGGATCAATGCGCTTTCTGTAAAGGGAAAGGGCATTGGGCCCGAGAGTGCCCTGAGAAAAAGGCCCAGAAAAAAATCCTGAACCTAACGGAAGATGATTAGGGGGGTCAGGGCTCAGACCCCCTCCCTGAGCCTAGGGTAACTCTTAAAGTGGAGGGGAAGCCAGTAGAGTTCCTGGTGGATACGGGGGCTCAGCATTCTGTTTTACTGCGTCCTTCTGGACCCCTCTCTAACAAAAAGTCCTGGGTACTGGGGGCTACAGGCCAACAACAATATTCATGGACTACCCGAAGATCTGTTGATCTTGGAGTGGGCCGGGTAACTCACTCCTTTCTAGTCATACCTGAATGTCCTGCCCCTCTGTTGGGGCGAGACCTTTTAACCAAACTGGGAGCTCAAATTACCTTTACCCCTGAAGGGCCCAAAGTCACTAAGGAAGGCCAAATGATCACAGCCCTTACCATGCGATTAGAGGACGAACACCGACTTTATGAGTGGGCTCCCGAGACTGTAAAGATAGAAGACTGGATAAAAAAATTTCCCGAGGCTTGGGCTGAGACAGCTGGAATAGGACTGGCAAAACAGCGGCCTCCTATAATCATAGAGCTAAAAGCCTCAGCTATCCCTATTGCAGTCCGCCAATATCCCATGAGCCAAGAGGCCAGAGAAGGAATAAAGCCACATATTGAAAGACTATTGAAACAAGGGGTACTAATCCCTTGTAAGTCTCCGTGGAATACTCCTCTTCTCCCAGTACGTAAACCAGGTACTCAAGACTTCCGCCCAGTATAAGATTTGCGTGAAGTTAATAAAAGAGTGTTAGACATCCATCCCACCGTCCCGAATCCTTATACATTGCTGAGTATGTTGCCCCCTGAACATGTCTGGTACTCAACCTTAGATTTGAAAGATGCATTCTTCTCTCTTCGTCTTCATCCCCACAGTCAACATATCTTTGCGTTCGAATGGAAAGATCCCAAATCAGGAGCTACTGGGCAGTTGACATGGACAAGGCTACCGCAAGGGTTTAAAAACTCCCCTACATTGTTTGACGAAGCCTTACATCAAGATTTGGCTTCTTTCAGAACCTCTCACCCACAGGTAACTCTGCTCCAGTATGTAGATGACCTCCTCTTAGCTGCCTCAACTGCTGATATCTGCCGCCAGGGCACTGCTGAACTCCTGCAAGAGCTCTCCTTCCTGGGATACCGTGTGTCAGCAAGGAAAGCTCAAATATGTCGGCAAGAGGTAACCTACCTGGGATATATTTTAAGGAATGGACAGAGGTGGCTAACAGAAGCTAGAAAACAGACTGTGATCCAAATCCCAGTACCTTCCTCTCCGAGACAAGTGAGAGAATTTCTAGGTACAGCAGGATTTTGTAGATTGTGGATACCTAGGTTTGCCACTAAAGCCGCTCCTCTGTACCCGTTAACCAAGAACTCAGTTCCCTTTGTCTGGGGAAAAGAGCAACAGCAGGCCTTCGATGACATCAAACTAGCCTTATTATCAGCCCCAGCATTGGCCCTCCCTGATGTGACTAAGCCTTTCACTCTCTTTGTAGATGAGAGAAAAGGAATAGCCAGAGGAGTCCTAACCCAAACCCTGGGGCCCTGGAAAAGACCAGTAGCATACCTATCTAAAAAATTGGACCCGGTTGCCAGCGGATGGCCAGCCTGCCTAAAATCAGTTGCTTCGGTGGCAACCCTGGTCAAAGATGCCGACAAATTAACTATGGGACAGAAACTAACCATAGTAGCACCACATGCCCTAGAGAGCATTATTCGCCAGCCGCCCGATAGGTGGCTGTCTAACGCCAGGATGACTCATTATCAGAGCCTTCTCCTAAATGAAGATCGGATCCAGTTCGCTCCCCCAGCCATCCTAAACCCTGCCACCTTACTGCCCGAAATCAAAGAAGGGGCTGAGGTGCTCCACACCTGCCAGGAGATTCTAGCAGAGGAAGCAGGAGTTCGACGAGACCTCAGCGACCAGCCCCTTCCCGACGCCGAGCTCACCTGGTATACTGACGGGAGCAGTTACATCGCAGAAGGTAAGAGATTGGCTGGGGCTGCGGTAGTTGATTCCAAAACTGTAATATGGGCCAGCAGTTTACCTGAAGGAACATCGGCCCAGAAAGCTGAACTGATTGCCTTAACCCAGGCCCTAAGACTAGCAGAAGGCAGGAAGATTAACTTATACACAGACAGTAGGTATGCATTTGCCACTGCTCATATACATGGTGCCATTTACCGGCAGCGAGGACTCTTAACATCTGCAGGAAGAGATGTTAAACATAAAGAAGAAATTTTAAATCTGTTAGAAGCAGTTCATAAACCTCAAAAAGTGGCTATTATTCACTGCCCGGGACATCAGCGAGGACAATCAGATATAGCCCTTGGAAACCAACGAGCTGATAAAGAAGCCAAACGAGCAGCTAAAGGACTAAACGTCTTACATATATCTGAAACCCAACTAATCGCTGATGATGACACTCCAACTACAAATACTATGTCCCTAGGGCTACTTTCTCAGGCACCTGTAAATAAGGACTTGGGACCCGATGAAGATTTCAAATATATTGAACACCTTCATAAGATGACTCATCTAGGAGAACGGCACCTCCTGGCACTAGCACGAAAATCTCCTTACTACCAATGTCCATTTAAACAAAGAAAACTAAGAGAAAACGTAAAACAGGTAGTAAAAAACTGTGTACCTTGTCAACTAGTAAACGCTCATGCTCCTTCTAAGACTCACGGAAACAGATTCCGAGGGGACCGCCCTGGAGTCTATTGGGAAATTGATATCACAGAAATAAAGCCTACAAAATATGGAAACAAATATTTATTGGTATTCGTAGATACCTTTTCAGGATGGGTCGAAGCATACCCCACAAAGACTGAAACAGCTGTGGTGGTTACCAAGAAGATCTTAGAAGAAATTCTACCCAGGTATGGAGTCCCCAAAATGTTGGGGTCAGACAACGGTCCTGCCTTTGTTGCCCAGGTAAGTCAGGGTCTGGCCAAGATCCTTGGGGTACCATGGAAATTACATTGTGCTTACAGGCCCCAAAGTTCAGGTCAGGTAGAAAGAATGAATAGAACTCTAAAAGAGACCATGACTAAATTGTCCATAGAGACTGGCTTAACAGACTGGATAGCCCTCCTTCCTATGGCCCTATTCAGGGCCCGAAATACCCCTAATTGGATGGGACTGACCCCTTTTGAAATCTTATATGGGACTACTCCGCCCTTGGCCACTCTGAGATTACAGGTTTCCCCCGAGAATGTAACTAACTCCTCTTTACTCTCTAGACTCCGAGCCCTTGAGTTGATCCAGCAGGAGGTGTGGAAACCCCTCACAGCTGTTTATCAGCCGGGTGATATCGGGACCCCACACAAATTCCAGGTCGGAGACACCGTCTACGTAAGGCGACATCGCTCTGAGAATTTAGAGGCAAAGTGGAAAGGACCCTACGTCGTGCTCCTGACCACCCCCACAGCCATCAAGGTAGACGGGATTAGCGCCTGGATCCACGCCTCACATGCCAAGCCTGCTCCACATGAAGACCAACAGTGGACCGCAGATAAGACTGATAACCCCCTTAAGCTTCGTTTGCGTCGCGTTTCTGCTTCCAGTAGAAAGTAATATTAACCCTCATACCCCTTATACATTAACCTGGAAAATAACTAATTTCCAGACCCATGAAACCATCAATTCCACCTCAATAGTGGCCCCATTAGGCACCTGGTACCCAGATCTATATTTTAATTTAGAAGATATAGACCCACGATCAGCCCACTGTATCACGAAGAGAAAAAGATATGCAGGTACTTGTAAGCGAAGAAGAATCTCTATTAGCAGAAATGGATTTTATGCATGTCCTGGGTTTAGACCCAAAAATGAGAGAGGTAAATGTGGAGGGATAGAAAATTTGTACTGTAAAAGTTGGGCCTGTGTAACAACAAATGATGGAGAATGGAAGTGGACTACTAATCCTTCTCCAGGCTTAATCACTATGAAATTCGTACAGCCTTGTACTCGCACCCGTTATTCTGACACCTGTAATCTAGTACGAATTAGATTCGAAGAAACAGCAAAGGGAGATGCCCGATGGATCACGGGAGAATTAATCTGGGGAGTCTATCTCTACCAAACTCCCCTAATTGGGACACCGATTCAGATTAGACTAACAGCCTCACCCATTTCACCTCTCCCAGTAGGACCAAATTCCATCCTACCTGAACAACAGTCCCCCAAACAGTCGGTCCCTCAGGCCCCACTACCCCATGTTCCCACTCAATCCTCAGCTATTACAGACCCGACTTCCAGCTTACCTTCAACCCTGATCCCTGCTCAAGCTCCAGCCCCAGCAGGCACGGGACAAAGACTGTTAAATCTGATAGAAGGTGCTTTCCATGTTCTTAACAGCACCTATCCTACCTTGACCCAGTCCTGTTGGTTGTGTTTAACCTCTACTCCTCCTTATTATGAAGGAGTCACTTTCTCAGGGAACTTCTCTAACGTCTCTACTCATCAACACTGTAGTTGGGGAACAGAAAACAAGCTGACCCTAACTGAGGTCTCAGGAACAGGAGGAACTTGTATCGGAACCCCGAAGGACCTCCAACAAAGAAACCTCTGTAACCAAACCTTAACTAGCCCCCGCACTTCCACCAACTATTATTTAGTTCCCCCAGTAGGAGGCTGGTGGGCATGCAGTACGGGACTTACACCCTGTATTTCCACCTCAGCGTTTGACTCATCTCAGCATTTTTGTGTCATGATACAGCTAATGCCTAGAATTATTTATCATGACTCTACCAGCTTCATGACCGAGTTCGACCAACACTTTACCAGATTTAAAAGAGAACCAATCTCCCTAACCCTGGCAGGCCTTCTAGGAATAGGAGTAGCAGCTGGAATAGGCACAGGCACCACAGCCTTAATCAAAACACCCCAACAGCTTGACCACCTAAGGACTGCCATAGATGAGGACCTACGAGCCATTGAACAGTCCATAACCAAACTAGAAGACTCCTTAACATCGTTATCTGAAGTAGTCCTCCAAAACCGTAGAGGATTAGACATGATTTTCCTTAAAGAGGGGGGGTTATGTGCAGCCCTTAAAGAACAATGCTGCTTCTATGTAGACCACTCAGGAGTAATAAAAGACTCAATGAAAAAATTAAGAGAACGTCTAGATCAAAGACAGAGAGACCGAGAAACTAATCAAGGACTGTTTGAGTCTTGGTTCTCTCAATCTCCATGGCTCACCACCTTACTTTCCACCCTTCTAGGCCCCCTACTCCTTCTCCTCCTCTTGTTAACAATCGGACCTTGCTTGATTAACAAACTAATAACCTTTGTGAGAGAAAGAATAAGTGCTGTACAAATCATGGTCCTTAGACAACAATACCAACAGGTAGAAACCAGAGAAATAACCACACCTTAAGGGTCCCAAGATTGGGCCCCAGAACATTCTCACAAAAAGAAAAAGGAGGGAATGTTAGGGAAAAACTTTTGTAAGAAAATCTTTGGTTAGAAAAACAAAGAGTCTCTTAGCAAACTTCCTTCTCGAGCACTGGGCCATGCATTCCTGATGAGCAAACTTTCTTCTTGAGCACTGGGCCATGCATTCCTGATTGTTGAAACTGCCCCTGACGAAAGAGGAAAGGGCCATACATTCCTGACTGTTGAACGAAAACGGGAAGGGCCACTTCCCTAAACAAAAGAACTAGTTTTAGAAACAACAGGGCAATATAGAACCAATCCCACTTCAGAGTTCCAGGTAATTACCTAAAAAGGAAATGCACCTGAAATATCTGCCTTAGCCCTGAGCTAATACAAACCAACCCCACGCGGGAACTTCCCCAACCCCACCTCCCTCAAGAATGTAAGACCCTGCCTTTATATACTCTGTATTTCTCTTGCTAAGGGCCCATTCCCTCTACTCTGACAAGAGTATGGATTGAGCCCCAGCGCGCTGGAATAAAAACCTCTTGCTGTTGCATCAAGCTGCAGACTCCGTGACTGATTGGGGTTGCGCCGTCACCTGTGACTTGAGGAGGGGTCTCCCCTGTTGGGGGTCCTTTCAGTCCAAGACCGGGAAACAGTGAACAGAGAATGTATTAGTTTCTCAAGATTGGTAACAGATAGAAACAAGAGAAAGTACACAGTGATTCATCTACCTAGAGAAGTTACAGAGGTTTACACAGAGAATTCCCAGTATAAGTACAAGTAAATAAGAGAGACTTAGAAAACTGGTAAAACCTACATTGTTTATAGAGTTGGGAGTACTTAGCATTGTGAAAACATCACTTTCGCACAAAGAAATCTACTTTTCTAAGACCGCGAAACAGTGAACAGAGAATGTATGAGTTTCTCAAGATTAGTAACAGATAGAAACAAGAGAAAGTACACAGTGATTCACCTACCTAGAGAAGTTACAGAGGTTTACCCAGAGAATTCCAAGTATAAGGACAAGAAAGTAAGAGAGACTTAGAAAACTGGTAAAACCTACAATGTTGATAGAGTTGGGAATACATAGCACTGTGAAAACAGCACTTTCAGAGAAAGAAATCTACTTCTCTAAGACCGCGAAACAGTGAACAGAGAATGTATGAGTTTCTCAAGATTGGTAACAGATAGAAACAAGAGAAAGTACACAGGGATTCATCTACGTAGAGAAGTTACAGAGGTTTGCACAGAGAATTCAAAGTATAAGTACAAGAAAATAAGAGAGACTTAGAAAACTGGTAAAACCTACATTGTTGATAGAGTTGGGAGTACTTAGCACTGTGAAAACAGCACTTTCGCAGAGTGAAATCTACTTGTCTAAGACCGGGAAACAGTGAACAGAGAATGTATGAGTTTCTCAAGATTGGTAACAGATAGAAACAAGAGAAAGTACACAGTGATTCATCTACCTAGAGAAGTTACAGAGGTTTACACAGAGAATTCCAAGTATAAGTACAAGAAAATAAGAGAGACTTAGAAAACTGGTAAAACCTACATTGTTGATAGAGTTGGGAGTACCTAGCATTGTGAAAACATCATTTTCGCACAAAGAAATCTACTTTTATAACACCGCGAAACAGTGAACAGAGAATGTATGAGTTTCTCAAGATTGGTAACAGATAGAAACAAGAGAAAGTACACAGTGATTCATCTACCTAGAGAAGTTACAGAGGTTTATACAGAGAATTCCCAGTATAAGTACAAGAAAATAAGAGAGACTTAGAAAACTGGTAAAACCTACATTGTTGATAGAGTTGGGAGTACTTAGCATTGTGAAAACATCACTTTCGCACAAAGAAATCTCCTTGTCTAAGACCGCGAAACAGTGAACAGAGAATGTATGTGTTTCTCAAGACTGGAAACAGATAGAAACAAGAGAAAGTGCACAGTGATTCATCTACCTAGAGAAGTTACAGAGGTTTACACAGAGAATTCCAAGTATAAGTACAATAAAATAAGAGAGACTTAGAAAACTGGTAAAACCTACATTGTTGATAGAGTTGGGAGTACTTAACACTGTGAAAACAGCACTTTTGCAGAGAGAAATCCACTTGTCTAAGACCGGGAAACAGTGAACAGAGAATGTATGAGTTTCTCAAGATTGGTAACAGGTAGAAAGAAGAGAAACTACACAGTGATTCATCTACCTAGAGAAGTTACAGAGGTTTACACAGAGAATTCCCAGGATAAGTACAAGAAAATAAGAGAGACTTAGAATACTGGTAAAACCTACATTGTTGATAGAGTTGGGAGTACTTAGCACTGTGAAAACAGCACTTTCGCAGACAGAAAACTACTTGTCTAAGACCGGGAAACTGTGAACAGAGAATGTAAGAGTTTCTCAAGATTGGTAACAGATAGAAACAAGAGAAAGTACACAGTGATTCATCTACCTAGAGAAGTTACAGAGGTTTACAAAGAGAATTCCCAGTATAAGTAAAAGAAAATAAGAGAGACTTGGAAAACTGGTAAAACCTACATTGTTGATAGAGTTGGGAGTACTTAGCACTGTGAAAACAGCACTTTCGCAGAGAGAAATCTACTTGTCTAAGACCGGGAAACAGTGAACAGAGAATGTACGAGTTTCTCAAGATTGGTAACAGATAGAAACAAGAGAAAGTACACAGTGATTCATCTACCTAGAGAAGTTACAGAGGTTTACACAGAGAATTCCATGTATAAGTACAAGAAAGTAAGAGAGACTTAGAAAACTGGTAAAACCTACATTGTTGATAGAGTTGGGAGTACTTAGCACTGTGAAAACAGCACTTTCGCAGAGAGAAATCTACTTGTCTAAGACCGGGAAACAGTGACAGAGAATGTACGAGTTTCTCAAGATTGGTAACAGATAGAAACAAGAGAAAGTACACAGTGATTCATCTACCTAGAGAAGTTACAGAGGTTTACACAGAGAATTCCCAGTATAGGTACAGGAAAATAAGAGAGACTTAGAAAACTGGTAAAACCTACATTGTTGATAGAGTTGGGAGTACTTAGCATTGTGAAACATCACTTTCGCACAAAGAAATCGACTTGTCTAAGACCGCGAAACAGTGAACAGAGAATGTATGTTTTTCTCAAGATTGGAAACAGATAGAAACAAGAGAAAGTGCACAGTGATTCATCTACCTAGAGAAGTTACAGAGGTTTACAAAGAGAATTCCAAGTAGACGTACAACAAAATAAGAGAAACTTAGAAAACTGGTAAAACCTACATTGTTGATAGAGTTGGGAGTACTAAGCACTTTGAAAACAGCACTTTCGCAGAGAGAAATCTACTTGTCTAAGACCGGGAAACAGTGAACAGAGAATGTATGAGTTTCTCAAGATTGGTAACAGATAGAAACAAGAGAAAGTACACAGTGATTCATCTACGTAGTGAAGTTACAGAGGTTTACACAGAGAATTCCAAGTATAAGTACAAGAAAGTAAGAGAGACTTAGAAAACTGGTAAAACCTACATTGTTGATAGAGTTGGGAGTAGTTAGCACTGTGAAAACAGCACTTTCACAGAAAGAAATCTACTTCTCTAAGACCAGGAAACAGTGAACAGAGAATGTATGAGTTTCTCAAGATTGGTAACAGATAGAAACAAGAGAAAGTACACAGTGATTCATCTACCTAGAGAAGTTACAGAGGTTTATACAGAGAATTCCCAGTATAAGTACAAGAAAATAAGAGAGACTTAGAAAACTGGTAAAACCTACATTGTTGATAGAGTTGGGAGTACTTAGCATTGTGAAAACATCACTTTCGCACAAAGAAATCTACTTGTCTAAGACCGCGAAACAGTGAACAGAGAATGTATGTGTTTCTCAAGATTGGAAACAGATAGAAACAAGAGAAAGTGCACAGTGATTCATCTACCTAGAGAAGTTACACAGGTTTACACAGAGAATTCCAAGTAGAAGTACAAGAAAATAAGACAGACTTATAAAACCGGTAAAACCTACATTGTTGATAGAGTTGGAAGTACTAAGCACTGTGAAAACAGCACTTTCGCAGAGAAAAATCTACTTGTCAAAGACCGGGAAACAGTGAACAGAGAATGTATGAGTTTCTCAAGATTGGTAACAGATAGAAACAAGAGAAAGTACACAGTGATTCATCTACCTAGAGAAGTTAGAGAGGTTTACACAGAGAATTCCAAGTATAAGTACAAGTAAATAAGAGAGACTTAGAAAACTGGTAAAACCTACATTGTTGATAGAGTTGGGAGTACTTAGCATTGCGAAAACATCACTTTCGCACAAAGAAACCTACTTCTCTAAGACCGGGATACAGTGAACAGAGAATGTATGAGTTTCTCAAGTTTGGTAACAGATAGAAACAAGAGAAAGTACACAGTGATTCATCTACCTAGAGAAGTTACAGAGGTTTACACAGAGAATTCCCAGTATAAATACAAGTAAATAAGAGAGACTTAGATAACTGGTAAAAGCTACGTTGTTGATAGAGTTGGGAGTACTTAGCATTGTGAAAACATCACTTCCGCACAAAGAAATCTACTTCTCTTAGACTGCGAAACCCTGAACAGAGAATGTATGAGTTTCTCAAGATTGGTAACAGATAGAAACAAGAGAAAGTACACAGAGATTCATCTACCTAGAGAAGTTACAGAGGTTTATACAAAGAATTCCAAGCATAAGTACAAGAAAGTATGAGAGACTTAGAAAACTGGTAAAACCTACATTGTTGATAGAGTTGGGAGTACTTAGCACTGTGAAAACAGCACTTTCACAGAAAGAAGTCTACTTCTCTAAGACCAGGAAACAGTGAACAGAGAATGTATGAGTTTCTCTAGATTGGTAAGAGATAGAAACAAGAGAAAGTACACAGTGATTCATCTACCTAGAGACGTTACAGAGGTTGACACAGAGAATTCCAAGCATAAGTACAAGAAAATAAGAGAGACTTAGAAAACTGGTAAAACCTACATTGTTGATAGAGTTGGGAGTACTTAGTACTGTGAGAACAGTACTTTCACAGAAAGAAATCTACTTCTCTAAGACCAGGAAACAGTGAACAGAGAATGTATGAGTTTGTCAAAATTGGTAACAGATAGAAACAAGATAAAGTATACAGTGATTCATCTACCTAGAGAAGTTACAGAGGTTTACACAGAGAATTCCCAGTATAAGTACAAGAAAATAAGAGAGACTTAGAAAACTGGTAAAACCTACATTGTTGATAGAGTTGGGAGTACTTAGCATTGTGAAAACAGCACTTTCGCACAAAGAAATCTACTTTTCTAAGACCGCGAAACAGTGAACAGAGAATGTATGAGTTTCTCAAGATTGGTAACAGATAGAAGCAAGAGAAAGTACACAGTGATTCATCTACCTAGAGAAGTTACAGAGGTTTACACAGAGAATTCCCAGTATAATATAAGAAAATAAGAGAGACTTAGAAAACTGGTAAAACCTACATTGTTGATAGAGTTGGGAGTACTTAGCACTGTGAAAACAGCACTTTCTCAGACAGAAATCTACCTGTGTAAGACCGGGAAACAGTGAACAGAGAATGTGTGAGTTTCTCAAGATTGGTAACAGATAGAAACAAGAGAAAGTACACAGTGATTCATCTACCTAGAGAAGTTACAGTGGTTTACACAGAGAATTCCAAGTATAAGTAAAAGAAAGTAAGAGAGACTTAGAAAACTGATAAAACCTACATTGTTGATAGAGTTGGGAGTACTTAGCACTGTGAAAACAGCACTTTCACAGAAAGAAATCTACTTCTCTAAGACCGGGAAACAGTGAACAGAGAATGTATTAGTTTTCAAGATTGGTAACAGATACAAACAAGAGAAAGTACACAGTGATTCATCTACGTAGAGAAGTTACAGAGGTTTACACAGAGAATTCCAAGCATAAGTACAAGAAAATGAAAGAGACTTAGAAAACTGGTAAAACCTACATTGTTGATAGAGTTGGGAATACTTCGCACTGTGAAAACAGCACTTTCGCAGAGAGAAATCTACTTGTCTAAGACCGGGAAACAGTGAACAGAGAATGTATGAGTTTCTCAACATTGGTAACAGGTAGAAAGAAGAGAAACTACACAGTGATTCATCTACCTAGAGAAGTTAGAGAGGTTTACACAGAGAATTCCCAGTATAAGTACAAGAAAATAAGAGAGACTTAGAATACTGGTAAAACCTACATTGTTGATAGAGTTGGGAGTACTTAGCACTGTGAAAACAGCACTTTCGCAGACAGAAAACTACTTGTCTAAGACCGGGAAACTGTGAACACAGAATGTATGAGTTTCTCAAGATTGGTAACAGATAGAAACAAGAGAAAGTACACAGTGATTCATCTACCTAGAGAAATTACAGAGGTTTACACAGAGAATTCCCAGTATAAGTACAAGTAAATAAGAGAGACTTAGAAAACTGGTAAAACCTACATTGTTGATATAGTTGGGAGTACCTAGCATTGTGAAAACATCACTTTCGCACAAAGAAATCTACTTTTATAACACCGCGAAATAGTGAACAGAGAATGTATGAGTTTCTCAAGATTGGTAACAGATAGAAACAAGAGAAAGTACACAGTGATTCTTCTACCTAGAGAAGTTACAGAGGTTTATACAGAGAATTCCCAGTATAAGTACAAGAAAATAAGAGAGACTTAGAAAACTCGTAAAACCTACATTGTTGATAGAGTTGGGAGTACTTAGCATTGTGAAAACATCACTTTCGGACAAAGAAATCTACTTGTCTAAGACCGCGAAACAGTGAACAGAGAATGTATGTGTTTCTCAACATTGGAAACAGATAGAAACAAGAGAAAGTGCGCAGTGATTCATCTACCTAGAGAAGTTACACAGGTTTACACAGAGAATTCCAAGTAGTAGTACAAGAAAATAAGAGAGACTTATAAAACTAGTAAAACCTACATTGTTGATAGAGTTGGGAGTACTAAGTACTGTGAAAACAGCACTTTCGCAGAGAGAAATCTACTTGTCTAAGACCGGGAAACAGTGAACAGAGAATGTATGAGTTTCTCAAGATTGGTAACAGATAGAAACAAGAGAAAGTACACAGTGATTCATCTACCTAGAGAAGTTACAGAGGTTTACACAGAGAATTCCAAGTATAAGTACAAGTAAATAAGAGAGACTTAGATATCTGGTAAAACCTACATTGTTGATAGAGTTGGGAGTACTTAGCATTGCGAAAACATCACTTTCGCACAAAGAAACCTACTTCTTTAAGACCGGGAAACAGTGAACAGAGAATGTATGAGTTTCTCAAGATTGGTAACAGATAGAAACAAGAGAAAGTACACAGTGATTCATCTACCTAGAGAAGTTACAGAGGTTTACACAGAGAATTCCCAGTATAAGTACAAGTAAATAAGAGAGACTTAGATAACTAGTAAAAGCTACATTGTTGATAGAGTTGGGAGTACATAGCATTGTGAAAACATCACTTCCGCACAAAGAAATCTACTTTTCTTAGACCGCGAAACAGTGAACAGAGAATGTATGAGTTTCTCAAGATTGGTAACAGATAGAAACAAGAGAAAGTACACAGTGATTCATCTACCTAGAGAAGTTACAGAGGTTTACACAGAGAATTCCAAGCATAAGTACAAGAAAATGAAAGAGACTTAGAAAACTGGTAAAACCTACATTGTTGATAGAGTTGGGAGTACTTAGCACTGTGAAAACAGCACTTTCGCAGAGAGAAATCTACTTGTCTAAGACCGGGAAACAGTGAACAGAGAATGTATGAGTTTCTCAAGATTGGTAACAGGTAGAAAGAAGAGAAACTACACAGTGATTCATCTACCTAGAGAAGTTAGAGAGGTTTACAGAGAGAATTCCCAGTATAAGTACAAGAAAATAAGAGAGACTTAGAATACTGGTAAAACCTACATTGTTGATAGAGTTGGGAGTACTTAGCACTGTGAAAACAGCACTTTCGCAGACAGAAAACTACTTGTCTAAGACCGGGAAACTGTGAACACAGAATGTATGAGTTTCTCAAGATTGGTAACAGATAGAAACAAGAGAAAGTACACAGTGATCCATCTACCTAGAGAAGTTACAGAGGTTTACACAGAGAATTCCCAGTATAAGTAAAAGAAAATAAGAGAGACTTGGAAAACTGGTAAAACCTACATTGTTGATAGAGTTGGGAGTACTTAGCACTGTGAAAACAGCACTTTCGCAGAGAGAAATCTACCTGTCTAAGACCGGGAAACAGTGAACAGAGAATGTATGAGTTTCTCAAGATTGGTAACAGATAGAAACAAGAGAAAGTACACAGTGATTCATCTACCTAGAGAAGTTACGCAGGTTTACACAGAGAATTCCCAGTATAAATACAAGTAAATAAGAGAGACTTAGATAACTGGTAAAAGCTACATTGTTGATAGAGTTGGGAGTACATAGCATTGTGAAAACATCACTTCCGCACAAAGAAATCTACTTTTCTTAGACCGCGAAACAGTGAACAGAGAATGTATGAGTTTCTCAAGATTGGTAACAGATAGAAACAAGAGAAAGTACACAGTGATTCATCTACCTAGAGAAGTTACAGAGTTTTACACAGAGAATTCCCAGTATAAGTACAAGTAAATAAGACAAACTTAGAAAACTGGTAAAACCTACATTGTTGATAGAGTTGGGAGTACCTAGCATTGTGAAAACATCACTTTCGCACAAAGAAATCTACTTTTCTAAGACCACCAAACAGTGATCAGAGAATGCATGAGTTTCTCAAGATTGGTAACAGATACAAACAAGAGAAAGTACACAGTGATTCATCTACCTAGAGAAGTTACAGAGGTTTACACAGAGAATTCCCATTATAAGTATAAGAAAATAAGAGAGTCTTAGAAAACTGGTAAAACCTACATTGTTGATAGAGTTGACAGTTCTTAGCACTCTGAAAACAGCACTTTCGCAGAGAGAAATCTACTTGTCTAAGACCGGGAAACAGTGAATAGAGAATGTATGAGTTTCTCTAGATTGGTAAGAGATAGAAACAAGAGAAAGTACACAGTGATTCATCTACCTAGAGAAGTTACAGAGGTTTACACAGAGGATTCCAAGTATAAGTACAAGAAAATAAGAGAGACTTAGAAAACTGGTAAAACCTACATTGTTGATAGAGTTGGGAGTACTTAGCACTGTGAAAACAGCACTTTCGCAGATAGAAATCTACTTGTCTAAGACCGGGATACAGTGAACAGAGAATGTATGAGTTTCTCAAGATTGGTAACAGAAGGAAACAAGAGAAAGTACACAGTGATTCATCTACCTAGAGAAGTTACAGAGGTTTACACAGAGAATTCCCAGTATAAGTACAAGAAAATAAGAGAGACTTAGAAAACTGGTAAAATCTACATTGTTGATAGAGTTGGGAGTACTTAGCACTGTCAAAACAGCACTTTCGCAGAGAGAAATCTACTTGTCTAAGAGCGGGAAACAGTGAACAGAGAATTTATGAGTTTCTCAAGATTGGTAACAAATAGAAACAAGAGAAAGTACACAGTGATTCATCTACCTAGCGAAGTTACAGAGGTTTCCACAGAGAATTCCAAGTATAAGTACAAGAAAATAAGAGAGACTTAGAAAACTGGGAAACCTACATTGTTGATAGAGTTGGGAGTACTTAACACTGTGAAAACAGCAGTTTGCAGAGAGAAATCTACTTGTCTAAGACCGGGAAACAGTGAACAGAGAATGTATGAGTTTCTCAAGATTGGTAACAGATAGAAACAAGAGAAAGTACACAGTGATTCATCTACCTAGAGAAGTTACAGAGCTTTACACAGAGAATTCCCAGTGTAAGTACAAGGAAATAAGAGAGACTTAGAAAACTGGTAAAACCTACATTGTTCATAGAGTTGGGAGTACTTAGCATTGTGAAAACATCACTTTCGCACAAAGAAATCTACTTCTCTAATACCGCGAAACAGTGAACAGAGAATGTATGAGTTTGTCAAGATTGGTAACAGATAGAAACAACAGAAAGTACACAGTGATTCATCTACCTAGACAAGTTAGAGAGGTTTACACAGAGAATTCCCAGTATAAGTACAAGAAAGTAACAGAGACTTAGAAAACTGGTAAAACATACATTGTTGATAGAGTTGGGAGTACAAAGCACTGTGAAAACAGCACTTTCGCAGAGAGAAATCTACTTGTCTAAGACCGGGAAACAGTGAACAGAGAATGTATGAGTTTCTCAAGATTGGTAACAGATAGAAACGAGAGAAAGTACACAGTGATTCATCTACCTATAGAGGTTACAGAGGTTTACACAGAGAATTCCCAGTATAAGTACAAGAAAATAAGAGAGACTTAGAAAACTGGTAAAAGCTACATTGTTGATAGAGTTGGGAGTACTTAGCACTGTGAAAACATCATTTTCTCACAAAGAAATCTACTTGTCTAAGACCGGGAAACAGTGAACAGAGAATGTATGAGTTTCTCAAGATTGGTAACAGATAGAAACAAGAGAAAGTACACAGTGATTCATCTACCTAGAGAAGTTGCAGAGGTTTACACAGAGAATTCCCAGTATAAGTACAAGAAAATAAGAGAGACTTAGAAAACTGGTAAAACCTACATTGTTGATAGAGTTGGGAGTACTTAGCATTGTGAAAACATCACTTTCGCACAAAGAAATCTACTTCTCTAAGACCGCGAAACAGTGAACAGAGAATGTATGAGTTTCTTAAGATTGGTAACAGATAGAAACAAGAGAAAGTACACAGTGATTAATCTACATAGAGAAGTTAGAGAGGTTTACACAGATAATTCCCAGTATAAGTACAAGAAAATAAGAGAGACTTAGAAAACTGGTAAAACCTACATTGTTGATAGAGTTGGGAGTACTTAGCACTGTCAAAACAGCACTTTCGCAGAGAGAAATCTACTTGTCTAAGAGCGGGAAACAGTGAACAGAGAATGTATGAGTTTCTCAAGATTGGTAACAGATAGAAACAAGAGAAAGTACACAGTGATTCATCTACCTAGAGAAGTTACAGAGGTTTACATAGAGAATTTCAAGTCTAAGTACAAGAAAGTAAGAGAGACTTAGAAAACTGGTAAAACCTACATTGCTGATAGAGTTGGGAGTACTTAGCACTGTGAAAACAGCACTTTCACAGAAAGAAATCTACTTCTCTAAGACCAGGAAACAGTGAACAGAGAATGTATGAGTTTCTCTAGATTGGTAACAGATAGAAACAAGAGAAAGTACACAGTGATTCATCTACCTAGAGAAGTTACAGTGGTTTACACAGAGAATTCCAAGTATAAGTACAAGAAAGTAAGAGAGATTTAGAAAACTGGTAAAACCTACATTGTTGATTGAGTTGGGAATACTTAGCACTATAAAAACAGCACTTTCACAGAAAGAAATCTACTTCTCTAAGACCGGGAAACAGTGAACAGAGAATGTATGAGTTTCTCAAGATTGGTAATAGATAGAAACAAGAGAAAGTACACAGTGATTCATCTACCTAGAGAATTTACAGAAGTTTACACAGAAAATTCCCAGTATAAGTACAAGTAAATAAAAGAGACTTAGAAAACTGGTAAAACCTACATTGTTGATAGAGTTGGGAGTACTTAGCATTGTGAAAACATCACTTTCGCACAAAGAAATCTACTTGTCAAAGACCGCGAAACAGTGAACAGAGAATGTGTGTGTTTCTCAAGATTGGTAACAGATAGAATCAAGAGAAAGTACACAGTGATTCATCTACCTAGAGAAGTTACAGAGGTTTACACAGAGAATTCCCAGTATAAGTACAAGTACATAAGAGAGACTTAGAAAACTGGTAAAAGCTACATTGTTGATAGAGTTGGGAGTACTTAGCATTGTGAAAACATCACTTCCGCACAAAGAAATCTACTTCTCTTAGAACGCGAAACAGTGAACAGAGAATGTATGAGTTTCTCAAGAGTGGTAACAGATAGAAACAAGAGAAAGTACACAGTGATTCATCTACCTAGAGAAGTAACAGAGGTTTACACAGAGAATTACCAGTATAAGTACAAGTAAATAAGAGAGAATTAGAAATCTGGTAAAACCTACATTGTTGATAGAGTTGGGGAAACCTAGCATTGTGAAAACATCACATTCGCACAAAGAAATCTACTTTTCTAAGACCGCGAAACAGTGAACAGAGAATGTATGAGTTTCTCAAGATTGGTAACAGATAGAAACAAGAGAAAGTACACAGTGATTCATCTACGTAGAGAAGTTACAGAGGTTTACACAGAGAATTCAAAATAGAAGTTCAAGAAAATAAGAGAGACTTAGAAAACTGGTAAAACCTACATTGTTGATAGAGTTGGGAGTACTTAGCACTGTCAAAACAGCACTTTCGCAGAGAGAAATCTACTTGTCTAAGAGCGGGAAACAGTGAACAGAGAATGTATGAGTTTCTCAAGACTGGTAACAGATAGAAACAACAGAAAGTACACAGTGATTCATCTACCTAGACAAGTTAGAGAGGTTTACACAGAGAATTCCAAGTATAAGTACAAGAAAGTAACAGAGACTTAGAAAACTGGTAAAACATACATTGTTGATAGAGTTGGGAGTACAAAGCACTGTGAAAACAGCACTTTCGCAGAGAGAAATCTACTTGTCTAAGACCAGGAAACAGTGAACAGAGAATGTATGAGTTTCTCAAGATTGGTAACAGATAGAAACGAGAGAAAGTACACAGTGATTCATCTACCTATAGAGGTTACAGAGGTTTACACAGAGAATTCCCAGTATAAGTACAAGTAAATAAGAGAGACTTAGAAAACTGGTAAAAGCTACATTGTTGATAGAGTTGGGAGTACTTAGCACTGTGAAAACATCATTTTCTCACAAAGAAATCTACTTGTCTAAGACCGGGAAACAGTGAACAGAGAATGTATGAGTTTCTCAAGATTGGTAACAGATAGAAACAAGAGAAAGTACACAGTGATTCATCTACCTAGAGAAGTTGCACAGGTTTACACAGAGAATTCCCAGTATAAGTACAAGAAAATAAGAGAGACTTAGAAAACTGGTAAAACCTACATTGTTGATAGAGTTGGGAGTACTTAGCATTGTGAAAACATCACTTTCGCACAAAGAAATCTACTTCTCTAAGACCGCGAAACAGTGAACAGAGAATGTATGAGTTTCTTAAGATTGGTAACAGATAGAAACAAGAGAAAGTACACAGTGATTCATCTACATAGAGAAGTTAGAGAGGTTTACACAGATAATTCCCAGTATAAGTACAAGAAAATAAGAGAGACTTAGAAAACTGGTAAAACCTACATTGTTGATAGAGTTGGGAGTACTTAGCACTGTCAAAACAGCACTTTCGCAGAGAGAAATCTACTTGTCTAAGAGCGGGAAACAGTGAACAGAGAATGTATGAGTTTCTCAAGATTGGTAACAGATAGAAACAAGAGAAAGTACACAGTGATTCATCTACCTAGAGAAGTTACAGAGGTTTACATAGAGAATTGCAAGTCTAAGTACAAGAAAGTAAGAGAGACTTAGAAAACTGGTAAAACCTACATTGTTGATAGAGTTGGGAGTACTTAGCACTGTGAAAACAGCACTTTCACAGAAAGAAATCTACTTCTCTAAGACCAGGAAACAGTGAACAGAGAATGTATGAGTTTCTCTAGATTGGTAACAGATAGAAACAAGAGAAAGTACACAGTGATTCATCTACCTAGAGAAGTTACAGTGGTTTACACAGAGAATTCCAAGTATAAGTACAAGAAAGTAAGAGAGATTTAGAAAACTGGTAAAACCTACATTGTTGATTGAGTTGGGAATACTTAGCACTATAAAAACAGCACTTTCACAGAAAGAAATCTACTTCTCTAAGACCGAGAAACAGTGAACAGAGAATGTATGAGTTTCTCAAGATTGGTAATAGATAGAAACAAGAGAAAGTACACAGTGATTCATCTACCTAGAGAATTTACAGAAGTTTACACAGAAAATTCCCAGTATAAGTACAAGTAAATAAAACAGACTTAGAAAACTGGTAAAACCTACATTGTTGATAGAGTTGGGAGTACTTAGCATTGTGAAAACATCACTTTCGCACAAAGAAATCTACTTGTCAAAGACCGCGAAACAGTGAACAGAGAATGTGTGTGTTTCTCAAGATTGGTAACAGATAGAATCAAGAGAAAGTACACAGTGATTCATCTACCTAGAGAACTTACAGAGGTTTACACAGAGAATTCCCAGTATAAGTACAAGTACATAAGAGAGACTTAGAAAACTGGTAAAAGCTACATTGTTGATAGAGTTGGGAGTACTTAGCATTGTGAAAACATCACTTCCGCACAAAGAAATCTACTACTCTTAGACCGCGAAACAGTGAACAGAGAATGTATGAGTTTCTCAAGATTGGTAACAGATAGAAACAAGAGAAAGTACACAGTGATTCATCTACCTAGAGAAGTAACAGAGGTTTACACAGAGAATTACCAGTATAAGTACAAGTAAATAAGAGAGAATTAGAAATCTGGTAAAACCTACATTGTTGATAGAGTTGGGGAAACCTAGCATTGTGAAAACATCACATTCGCACAAAGAAATCTACTTTTCTAAGACCGCGAAACACTGAACAGAGAATGTATGAGTTTCTCAAGATTGGTAACAGATAGAAACAAGAGAAAGTACACAGTGATTCATCTACGTAGAGAAGTTACAGAGGTTTACACAGAGAATTCCAAGTAGAAGTACAAGAAAATAAGAGAGACTTAGAAAACTGGTAAAACCTACATTGTTGATAGAGTTGGGAGTACTTAGCACTGTCAAAACAGCACTTTCGCAGAGAGAAATCTACTTGTCTAAGAGCGGGAAACAGTGAACAGAGAATGTATGAGTTTCTCAAGATTGGTAACAGATAGAAACAAGAGAAAGTACACAGTGATTCATCTACCTAGAGAAGTTACAGAGGTTTACATAGAGAATTGCAAGTCTAAGTACAAGAAAGTAAGAGAGACTTAGAAAAGTGGTAAAACCTACATTGTTGATAGAGTTGGGAGTACTTAGCACTGTGAAAACAGCACTTTCACAGAAAGAAATCTACTTCTCTAAGACCAGGAAACAGTGAACAGAGAATGTATGAGTTTCTCTAGATTGGTAATAGATAGAAACAAGAGAAAGTACACAGTGATTCATCTACCTAGAGAATTTACAGAGGTTTACACAGAAAATTCCCAGTATAAGTACAAGTAAATAAAGGAGACTTAGAAAACTGGTAAAACCTACATTGTTGATAGAGTTGGGAGTACTTAGCATTGTGAAAACATCACTTTCGCACAAAGAAATCTACTTGTCAAAGACCGCGAAACAGTGAACAGAGAATGTGTGTGTTTCTCAAGATTGGTAACAGATAGAATCAAGAGAAAGTACACAGTGATTCATCTACCTAGAGAAGTTACAGAGGATTACACAGAGAATTCCCAGTATAAGTACAAGTACATAAGAGAGACTTAGAAAACTGGTAAAAGCTACATTGTTGATAGAGTTGGGAGTACTTAGCATTGTGAAAACATCACTTCCGCACAAAGAAATCTACTTCTCTTAGACCGCGAAACAGTGAACAGAGAATGTATGAGTTTCTCAAGATTGGTAACAGATAGAAACAAGAGAAAGTACACAGTGATTCATCTACCTAGAGAAGTAACAGAGGTTTACACAGAGAATTCCCAGTATAAGTACAAGTAAATAAGAGTCTTAGAAATTTGGTAAAACCTACATTGTTGATAGAGTTGGGGAAACCTAGCATTGTGAAAACATCACATTCGCACAAAGAAATCTACTTTTCTAAGACCGCGAAACAGTGAACAGAGAATGTATGAGTTTCTCAAGATTGGTAACAGATAGAAACAAGAGAAAGTACACAGTGATTCATCTACGTAGAGAAGTTACAGAGGTTTACACAGAGAATTCCAAGTAGAAGTACAAGAAAATAAGAGAGACTTAGAAAACTGGTAAAACCTACATTGTTGATAGAGTTGGGAGTACTTAGCACTGTCAAAACAGCACTTTCGCAGATAGAAATCTACTTGTCTAAGACCGGGATACAGTGAACAGAGAATGTAGGAGTTTCTCAAGATTGGTAACAGATAGAAACAAGAGAAAGTACACAGTGATTCATCTACCTAGAGAAGTTACAGAGGTTTACACAGAGAATTCCCAGTATAAGTACAAGAAAATAAGAGAGACTTAGAAAACTGGTAAAACCTACATTGTTGATAGAGTTGGGAGTACTTAGCACTGTCAAAACAGCACTTTCTCAGAGAGAAATCTACTTGTCTAAGAGCGGGAAACAGTGAACAGAGAATGTATGAGTTTCTCAAGATTGGTAACAGATAGAAACAAGAGAAAGTACACAGTGATTCATCTACCTAGAGAAGTTACAGAGGTTTACACAGAGAATTCCAAGTATAAGTACAAGAAAATAAGAGAGACTTAGAAAACTGGGAAACCTACATTGTTGATAGAGTTGGGAGTACTTAACACTGTGAAAACAGCACTTTTGCAGAGAGAAATCTACTTGTCTAAGACCGGGAAACAGTGAACAGAGAATGTATGAGTTTCTCAAGATTGGTAACAAATAGACACAAGAGAAAGTACACAGTGATTCATCTACCTAGAGAAGTTACAGAGCTTTACACAGAGAATTCCCAGTATAAGTACAAGTAAATAAGAGAGACTTAGAAAACTGGTAAAACCTACATTGTTGATAGAGTTGGGAGTACTTAGCATTGTGAAAACATCACTTTCGGACAAAGAAATCTACTTCTCTAAGACCGCGAAACAGTGAACAGAGAATGTATGAGTTTCTTAAGATTGGTAACAGATAGAAACAAGAGAAAGTACACAGTGATTCATCTACCTAGAGAAGTTAAAGAGGTTTACACAGAGAATTCCCAGTATAAGTACAAGAAAATAGAAGAGACTTAGAAAACTGGTAAAACCTACATTGTTGATAGAGTTGGGAGTACTTAGCATTGTGAAAACATCACTTTCGCACAAAGAAATCTACTTCTCTAAGACCGCGAAACAGTGAACAGAGAATGTATGAGTTTCTCAAGATTGGTAACAGATAGAAACAAGAGAAAGTACACAGTGATTCATCTACCTAGAGAAGTTAGAGAGGTTTACCCAGAGAATTCCCAGTATAAGTACAAGAAAATAAGAGAGACTTAGAAAACTGGTAAAACCTACATTGTTGATAGAGTTGGGAGTACTTAGCACTGTCAAAACAGCACTTTCGCAGAGAGAAATTTACTTGTCTAAGAGCGGGAAACAGTGAACAGAGAATGTATGAGTTTCTCAAGATTGGTAACAGATAGAAACAAGAGAAAGTACACAGTGATTCATCTACCTAGAGAAGTTACAGAGGTTTACACAGAGAATTCCAAGTATAAGTACAAGAAAATAAGAGAGACTTAGAAAACTGGTAAAAGCTACATTGTTGATACACTTGGGAGTACTTAACACTGTGAAAACAGCACTTTCGCAGAGAGAAATCTACTTGTCTAAGACCGGGAAACAGTGAACAGAGAATGTATGAGTTTCTCAAGATTGGTAACAGATAGAAACAAGAGAAAGTACACAGTGATTCATCTACGTAGAGAAGTTACAGAGGTTTACACAGAGAATTCCAAGTAGAAGTACAAGAAAATAAGAGAGACTTAGAAAACTGGTAAAACCTACATTGTTGATAGAGTTGGGAGTACTTAGCACTGTCAAAACAGCACTTTCGCAGATAGAAATCTACTTGTCTAAGACCGGGATACAGTGAACAGAGAATGTAGGAGTTTCTCAAGATTGGTAACAGATAGAAACAAGAGAAAGTACACAGTGATTCATCTACCTAGAGAAGTTACAGAGGTTTACACAGAGAATTCCCAATATAAGTACAAGAAAATAAGAGAGACTTAGAAAACTGGTAAAACCTACATTGTTGATAGAGTTGGGAGTACTTAGCACTGTCAAAACAGCACTTTCTCAGAGAGAAATCTACTTGTCTAAGAGCGGGAAACAGTGAACAGAGAATGTATGAGTTTCTCAAGATTGGTAACAGATAGAAACAAGAGAAAGTACACAGTGATTCATCTACCTAGAGAAGTCACAGAGGTTTACACAGAGAATTCCAAGTATAAGTACAAGAAAATAAGAGAGACTTAGAAAACTGGGAAACCTACATTGTTGATAGAGTTGGGAGTACTTAACACTGTGAAAACAGCACTTTTGCAGAGAGAAATCTACTTGTCTAAGACCGGGAAACAGTGAACACAGAATGTATGAGTTTCTCAAGATTGGTAACAAATAGACACAAGAGAAAGTACACAGTGATTCATCTACCTAGAGAAGTTACAGAGCTTTACACAGAGAATTCCCAGTATAAGTACAAGTAAATAAGAGAGACTTAGAAAACTGGTAAAACCTACATTGTTGATAGAGTTGGGAGTACTTAGCATTGTGAAAACATCACTTTCGGACAAAGAAATCTACTTCTCTAAGACCGCGAAACAGTGAACAGAGAATGTATGAGTTTCTTAAGATTGGTAACAGATAGAAACAAGAGAAAGTACACAGTGATTCATCTACCTAGAGAAGTTAGAAAGGTTTACACAGAGAATTCCCAGTATAAGTACAAGAAAATAGAAGAGACTTAGAAAACTGGTAAAACCTACATTGTTGATAGAGTTGGGAGTACTTAGCATTGTGAAAACATCACTTTCGCACAAAGAAATCTACTTCTCTAAGACCGCGAAACAGTGAACAGAGAATGTATGAGTTTCTCAAGATTGGTAACAGATAGAAACAAGAGAAAGTACACAATGATTCATCTACCTAGAGAAGTTAGAGAGGTTTACCCAGAGAATTCCCAGTATAAGTACAAGAAAATAAGAGAGACTTAGAAAACTGGTAAAACCTACATTGTTGATAGAGTTGGGAGTACTTAGCACTGTCAAAACAGCACTTTCGCAGAGACAAATCTACTTGTCTAAGAGCGGGAAACAGTGAACAGAGAATGTATGAGTTTCTCAAGATTGGTAACAGATAGAAACAAGAGAAAGTACACAGTGATTCATCTACCTAGAGAAGTTACAGAGGTTTACACAGAGAATTCCAAGTATAAGTACAAGAAAATAAGAGAGACTTAGAAAACTGGTAAAAGCTACATTGTTGATACACTTGGGAGTACTTAACACTGTGAAAACAGCACTTTCGCAGAGAGAAATCTACTTGTCTAAGACCGGGAAACAGTGAACAGAGAATGTATGAGTTTCTCAAGATTGGTAACAGATAGAAACAAGAGAAAGTACACACTGATTCATCTACCTAGAGAAGTTACAGAGGTTTACACAGAGAATTCCAAGTATAAGTACAAGAATCTAAGAGAGATTTAGAAAACTGGTAAAACCTACATTGTTGATTCAGTTGGGAATACTTAGCACTGTAAAAACAGCACTTTCACAGAGAGAAATCTACTTGTCTAAGACCGGGAAACAGTGAACAGAGAATATATGAGTTTCTCAAGATTGGTAACAGATAGAAACAAGAGAAAGTACACAGTGATTCATCTACCTAGAGAAGTTACAGAGGTTTACACAGAGAATTCCCAGTATAAGTACAAGTAAATAAGAGAGACTTAGAAAACTGGTAAAACCTACATTGTTCATAGAGTTGGGAATACTTAGCATTGTGAAAACATCACTTTCGCACAAAGAAATCTACTTCTCTATGACCGCGAAACAGTGAACAGAGAATGTATGAGTTTCTCAAGATTGGTAACAGATTGCAACAAGAGAAAGTACACAGTGATTCATCTACCTAGAGAAGTTACAGAGGTTTACACAGAGAATTCCCAGTATAAGTACAAGAAAGTAACAGAGACTTAGGAAACTGGTAAAACCTACATTGTTGATAGAGTTGGGAGTACTTAGCATTGTGAAAACATCACTTTCGCACAAAGAAATCTACTTGTCTAAGACCGGGAAACAGTGAACAGAGAATGTATGAGTTTCTCAAGATTGGTAACAGATAGAAACAAGAGAAAGTACACAGTGATTCATCTACCTAGAGAAGTTACAGAGGTTTACACAGAGAATTCCCAGTATAAGTACAAGAAAATAAGAGAGACTTAGGAAACTGGTAAAACCTACATTGTTGATAGAGTTGGGAGTACTAAGCACTGTGAAAACAGCAGTTTCGCAGAGAGAAATCTACTTGTCTAAGACCGGGAAACAGTGAACAGAGAATGTATGAGTTTCTCAAGATTGGTAACAGATAGAAACGAGAGAAAGTACACAGTGATTCATCTACCTATAGAGGTTACAGAGGTTTACACAGAGAATTCCCAGTATAAGTACAAGAAAATAAGAGAGACTTAGAAAACTGGGAAACCTACATTGTTGATAGAGTTGGGAGTACTTAACACTGTGAAAACAGTAGTTTGCAGAGAGAAATCTACTTGTCTAAGACCGGGAAACAGTGAACAGAGAATGTATGAGTTTCTCAAGATTGGTAACAGATAGAAACAAGAGAAAGTACACAGTGATTCATCTACCTAGAGAAGTTACAGAGCTTTACACAGAGAATTCCCAGTATAAGTACAAGGAAATAAGAGAGACTTAGAAAACTGGTAAAACCTACATTGTTCATAGAGTTGGGAGTACTTAGCATTGTGAAAACATCACTTTCGCACAAAGAAATCTACTTCTCTAATACCGCGAAACAGTGAACAGAGAATGTATGAGTTTCTCAAGATTGGTAACAGATAGAAACAACAGAAAGTACACAGTGATTCATCTACCTAGACAAGTTAGAGAGGTTTACACAGAGAATTCCCAGTATAAGTACAAGAAAGTAACAGAGACTTAGAAAACTGGTAAAACATACATTGTTGATAGAGTTGGGAGTACAAAGCACTGTGAAAACAGCACTTTCGCAGAGAGAAATCTACTTGTCTAAGACCGGGAAACAGTGAACAGAGAATGTATGAGTTTCTCAAGATTGGTAACAGATAGAAACGAGAGAAAGTACACAGTGATTCATCTACCTATAGAGGTTACAGAGGTTTACACAGAGAATTCCCAGTATAAGTACAAGTAAATAAGAGAGACTTAGAAAACTGGTAAAAGCTACATTGTTGATAGAGTTGGGAGTACTTAGCACTGTGAAAACATCATTTTCTCACAAAGAAATCTACTTGTCTTAGACCGGGAAACAGTGAACAGAGAATGTATGAGTTTCTCAAGATTGGTAACAGATAGAAACAAGAGAAAGTACACAGTGATTCATCTACCTAGAGAAGTAACAGAGGTTTACACAGAGAATTCCCAGTATAAGTACAAGAAAATAAGAGAGACTTAGAAAACTGGTAAAACCTACATTGTTGATAGAGTTGGGAGTACTTAGCATTGTGAAAACATCACTTTCGCACAAAGAAATCTACTTCTCTAAGACCGGGAAACAGTGAACAGAGAATGTATGAGTTTCTCAAGATTGGTAATAGATAGAAACAAGAGAAAGTACACAGTGATTCATCTACCTAGAGAATTTACAGAAGT
Source organism: Heterohyrax brucei (assembly GCA_028571685.1). Lineage (NCBI taxonomy): Eukaryota > Metazoa > Chordata > Mammalia > Hyracoidea > Procaviidae > Heterohyrax > Heterohyrax brucei. The sequence continues at coordinate 19,219,568 of CM053155.1, forward strand.
TTACACAGAAAATTCCCAGTATAAGTACAAGTAAATAAAAGAGACTTAGAATACTGGTAAAACCTACATTGTTGATAGAGTTGGGAGTACTTAGCATTGTGAAAACATCACTTTCGCACAAAGAAATCTACTTGTCAAAGACCGCGAAACAGTGAACAGAGAATGTGTGTGTTTCTCAAGATTGGTAACAGATAGAATCAAGAGAAAGTACACAGTGATTCATCTACCTAGAGAAGTTACAGAGGTTTACACAGAGAATTCCCAGTATAAGTACAAGTACATAAGAGAGACTTAGAAAACTGGTAAAAGCTACATTGTTGATAGAGTTGGGAGTACTTAGCATTGTGAAAACATCACTTCCGCACAAAGAAATCTACTTCTCTTAGACCGGGAAACAGTGAACAGAGAATGTATGAGTTTCTCAAGATTGGTAACAGATAGAAACAAGAGAAAGTACACAGTGATTCATCTACCTAGACAAGTTAGAGAGGTTTACACAGAGAATTCCAAGTATAAGTACAAGAAAGTAACAGAGACTTAGAAAACTGGTAAAACATACATTGTTGATAGAGTTGGGAGTACAAAGCACTGTGAAAACAGCACTTTCGCAGAGAGAAATCTACTTGTCTAAGACCGGGAAACAGTGAACAGAGAATGTATGAGTTTCTCAAGATTGGTAACAGATAGAAACGAGAGAAAGTACACAGTGATTCATCTACCTATAGAGGTTACAGAGGTTTACACAGAGAATTCCCAGTATAAGTACAAGTAAATAAGAGAGACTTAGAAAACTGGTAAAAGCTACATTGTTGATAGAGTTGGGAGTACTTAGCACTGTGAAAACATCATTTTCTCACAAAGAAATCTACTTGTCTAAGACCGGGAAACAGTGAACAGAGAATGTATGAGTTTCTCAAGATTGGTAACAGATAGAAACAAGAGAAAGTACACAGTGATTCATCTACCTAGAGAAGTTGCACAGGTTTACACAGAGAATTCCCAGTATAAGTACAAGAAAATAAGAGAGACTTAGAAAACTGGTAAAACCTACATTGTTGATAGAGTTGGGAGTACTTAGCATTGTGAAAACATCACTTTCGCACAAAGAAATCTACTTCTCTAAGACCGCGAAACAGTGAACAGAGAATGTATGAGTTTCTTAAGATTGGTAACAGATAGAAACAAGAGAAAGTACACAGTGATTCATCTACATAGAGAAGTTAGAGAGGTTTACACAGATAATTCCCAGTATAAGTACAAGAAAATAAGAGAGACTTAGAAAACTGGTAAAACCTACATTGTTGATAGAGTTGGGAGTACTTAGCACTGTCAAAACAGCACTTTCGCAGAGAGAAATCTACTTGTCTAAGAGCGAGAAACAGTGAACAGAGAATGTATGAGTTTCTCAAGATTGGTAACAGACAGAAACAAGAGAAAGTACACAGTGATTCATCTACCTAGAGAAGTTCCAGAGGTTTACATAGAGAATTGCAAGTCTAAGTACAAGAAAGTAAGAGAGACTTAGAAAACTGGTAAAACCTACATTGTTGATAGAGTTGGGAGTACTTAGCACTGTGAAAACAGCACTTTCACAGAAAGAAATCTACTTCTCTAAGACCAGGAAACAGTGAACAGAGAATGTATGAGTTTCTCTAGATTGGTAACAGATACAAAGAAGAGAAAGTACACAGTGATTCATCTACCTAGAGAAGTTACAGTGGTTTACACAGAGAATTCCAAGTATAAGTACAAGAAAGTAAGAGAGATTTAGAAAACTGGTAAAACCTACATTGTTGATTGAGTTGGGAATACTTAGCACTATAAAAACAGCACTTTCACAGAAAGAAATCTACTTCTCTAAGACCGAGAAACAGTGAAGAGAGAATGTATGAGTTTCTCAAGATTGGTAATAGATAGAAACAAGAGAAAGTACACAGTGATTCATCTACCTAGAGAATTTGCAGAAGTTTACACAGAAAATTCCCAGTATAACTACAAGTAAATAAGAGAGACTTAGAAAACTGGTAAAACCTACATTGTTGATAGAGTTGGGAGTACTTAGCATTGTGAAAACATCACTTTCGCACAAAGAAATCTACTTGTCAAAGACCGCGAAACAGTGAACAGAGAATGTGTGTGTTTCTCAAGATTGGTAACAGATAGAATCAAGAGAAAGTACACAGTGATTCATCTACCTAGAGAAGTTACAGAGGTTTACACAGAGAATTCCCAGTATAAGTACAAGTACATAAGAGAGACTTAGAAAACTGGTAAAAGCTACATTGTTGATAGAGTTGGGAGTACTTAGCATTGTGAAAACATCACTTCCGCACAAAGAAATCTACTTCTCTTAGCCCGCGAAACAGTGAACAGAGAATGTATGAGTTTCTCAAGATTGGTAACAGATAGAAACAAGAGAAAGTACACAGTGATTCATCTACCTAGAGAAGTAACAGAGGTTTACACAGAGAATTACCAGTATAAGTACAAGTAAATAAGAGAGAATTAGAAATCTGGTAAAACCTACATTGTTGATAGAGTTGGGGAAACCTAGCATTGTGAAAACATCACATTCGCACAAAGAAATCTACTTTTCTAAGACCGCGAAACAGTGAACAGAGAATGTATGAGTTTCTCAAGATTGGTAACAGATAGAAACAAGAGAAAGTACACAGTGATTCATCTACGTAGAGAAGTTACAGAGGTTTACACAGAGAATTCCAAGTAGAAGTACAAGAAAATAAGAGAGACTTAGAAAACTGGTAAAACCTACATTGTTGATAGAGTTGGGAGTACTTAGCACTGTCAAAACAGCACTTTCGCAGAGAGAAATCTACTTGTCTAAGAGCGGGAAACAGTGAACAGAGAATGTATGAGTTTCTCAAGATTGGTAACAGATAGAAACAAGAGAAAGTACACAGTGATTCATCTACCTAGAGAAGTTACAGAGGTTTACACAGAGAATTCCAAGTATAAGTACAAGAAAATAAGAGAGACTTAGAAAACTGGGAAACCTACATTGTTGATAGAGTTGGGAGTACTTAACACTGTGAAAACAGCACTTTTGCAGAGAGAAATCTACTTGTCTAAGACCGGGAAACAGTGAACAGAGAATGTATGAGTTTCTCAAGATTGGTAACAAATAGACACAAGAGAAAGTACACAGTGATTCATCTACCTAGAGAAGTTACAGAGCTTTACACAGAGAATTCCCAGTATAAGTACAAATAAATAAGAGAGACTTAGAAAACTGGTAAAACCTACATTGTTGATAGAGTTGGGAGTACTTAGCATTGTGAAAACATCACTTTCGGACAAAGAAATCTACTTCTCTAAGACCGCGAAACAGTGAACAGAGAATGTATGAGTTTCTTAAGATTGGTAACAGATAGAAACAAGAGAAAGTACACAGTGATTCATCTACCTAGAGAAGTTAGAGAGGTTTACCCAGAGAATTCCCAGTATAAGTACAAGAAAATAAGAGAGACTTAGAAAACTGGTAAAACCTACATTGTTGATAGAGTTGGGAGTACTTAGCACTGTCAAAACAGCACTTTCGCAGAGACAAATCTACTTGTCTAAGAGCGGGAAACAGTGAACAGAGAATGTATGAGTTTCTCAAGATTGGTAACAGATAGAAACAAGAGAAAGTACACAGTGATTCATCTACCTAGAGAAGTTACAGTGGTTTACACAGAGAATTCCAAGTATAAGTACAAGAAAATAAGAGAGACTTAGAAAACTGGTAAAACCTACATTGTTGATACACTTGGGAGTACTTAACACTGTGAAAACAGCACTTTCGCAGAGAGAAATCTACTTGTCTAAGACCGGGAAACAGTGAACAGAGAATGTATGAGTTTCTCAAGATTGGTAACAGATAGAAACAAGAGAAAGTACACAGTGATTCATCTACCTAGAGAAGTTACAGAGGTTTACACAGAGAATTCCAAGTATAAGTACAAGAATCTAAGAGAGATTTAGAAAACTGGTAAAACCTACATTGTTGATTCAGTTGGGAATACTTAGCACTGTAAAAACAGCACTTTCACAGAGAGAAATCTACTTGTCTAAGACCGGGAAACAGTGAACAGAGAATATATGAGTTTCTCAAGATTGGTAACAGATAGAAACAAGAGAAAGTACACAGTGATTCATCTACCTAGAGAAGTTACAGAGGTTTACACAGAGAATTCCCAGTATAAGTACAAGTAAATAAGAGAGACTTAGAAAACTGGTAAAACCTACATTGTTCATAGAGTTGGGAATACTTAGCATTGTGAAAACATCACTTTCGCACAAAGAAATCTACTTCTCTAAGACCGCGAAACAGTGAACAGAGAATGTATGAGTTTCTCAAGATTGGTAACAGATTGCAACAAGAGAAAGTACACAGTGATTCATCTACCTAGAGAAGTTACAGAGGTTTACACAGAGAATTCCCAGTATAAGTACAAGAAAGTAACAGAGACTTAGGAAACTGGTAAAACCTACATTGTTGATAGAGTTGGGAGTACTTAGCATTGTGAAAACATCACTTTCGCACAAAGAAATCTACTTGTCTAAGACCGGGAAACAGTGAACAGAGAATGTATGAGTTTCTCAAGATTGGTAACAGATAGAAACAAGAGAAAGTACACAGTGATTCATCTACCTAGAGAAGTTACAGAGGTTTACACAGAGAATTCCCAGTATAAGTAGAAGAAAATAAGAGAGACTTAGGAAACTGGTAAAACCTACATTGTTGATAGAGTTGGGAGTACTAAGCACTGTGAAAACAGCAGTTTCGCAGAGAGAAATCTACTTGTCTAAGACCGGCAAACAGTGAACAGAGAATGTATGAGTTTCTCAAGATTGGTAACAGATAGAAACGAGAGAAAGTACACAGTGATTCATCTACCTATAGAGGTTACAGAGGTTTACACAGAGAATTCCCAGTATAAGTACAAGTAAATAAGAGAGACTTAGAAAACTGGTAAAAGCTACATTGTTGATAGAGTTGGGAGTACTTAGCATTGTGAAAACATCTCTTTCGCACAAAGAAATCTACTTGTCCAAGACCGCGAAACAGTGAAGAGAGAATGTATGTGTTTCTCAAGATTGGTAACAGATAGAAACAAGAGAAAGTACACAGTGATTCATCTACCTAGAGAAGTTACAGAGGTTTACAAAGAGAATTCCAAGTATAAGTACAAGAAAGTAAGAGAGACTTAGAAAACTGGTAAAACCTACATTGTTGATAGAGTTGGGAGTACTTAGCACTGTGAAAACAGCACTTTCACAGAAAGAAATCTACTTCTCTAATACCAGGAAACAGTGAACAGAGAATGTAGGAGTTTCTCAAGATTGGTAACAGATAGAAACAAGAGAAAGTACACAGTGATTCATCTACCTAGAGAAGTTACAGAGGTTTACACAGAGAATTCCAAGTATAAGTACAAGAAAATAAGAGAGACTTAGAAAACTGGTAAAAGCTACATTGTTGAGAGAGTTGGGAGTACTTAGCACTGTGAAAACAGCACTTTCGCAGAGAGAAATCTACTTGTCTAAGACCAGGATACAGTGAACAGAGAATGTATGAGTTTCTCAAGATTGGTAACAGATAGAAACAAGAGAAAGTACACAGTGATTCATCTACCTAGAGAAGTTACAGAGGTTTACACAGAGAATTCCCAGTATAAGTACAAGAAAATAAGAGAGACTTAGAAAACTGGTAAAACCTACATTTTTGATAGAGTTGGGAGTACTTAGCACTGTCAAAACAACACTTTCGCAGAGACAAATCTACTTGTCTAAGAGCGGGAAAGAGTGAACAGAGAATGTCTGAGTTTCTCAAATTGGTAAGAGATAGAAACAAGAGAAAGTACACAGTGATTCATCTACCTAGACAAGTTAGAGAGGTTTACACAGAGAATTCCCAGTATAAGTACAAGAAAGTAACAGAGACTTAGAAAACTGGTAAAACCTACATTGTTGATAGAGTTGGGAGTACTTAGCATTGTGAAAACATCACTTTCGCACAAAGAAATCTACTTGTCCAAGACCGCGAAACAGTGAACAGAGAATGTATTAGTTTCTCAAGATTGGTAACAGATAGAAACAAGAGAAAGTACACAGTGATTCATCTACCTAGAGAAGTTACAGAGGTTTACACAGAGAATTCCAAGTATAAGTACAAGAAAGTAAGAGAGACTTAGAAAACTGGTAAAACCTACATTGTTGATACAGTTGGGAGTTCTTAGCACTCTGAAAACAGCAGTTTCACAGAGAGAAATCTACTTGTCTAAGACCGGGGAACACTGAACAGAGAATGTATCAGTTTCTCTAGATTGGTAACAGAAACAAGAGAAAGTACACAGTGATTCGTCTACCTAGAGAAGTTACAGAGGTTTACACAGAGAATTCCCAGTATAAGTACAAGTAAATAAGAGAGACTTAGAAAACTGGTAAAATCTACATTGTTGATAGAGTTGGGAGTACTTACCATTGTGAAAACATCACTTTCGCACAAAGAAATCTACTTGTCTAAGACCGGGAAACAGTGAACAGAGAATGCATGAGTTACTCAAGATTGGTAACAGATAGAAACAAGAGAAAGTACACAGTGATTCATCTACCTAGAGAAGTTACAGAGGTTTACACAGAGAATTCCAAGTATAAGTACAAGAAAATAAGAGAGACTTAGAAAACTGGTAAAACCTACATTGTTGATAGAGTTGGGAGTACTTAACACTGTGAAAACAGCACTTTTGCAGAGAGAAATCTACTTGTCTAAGACCCGGAAACAGTGAACAGAGAATGTATGAGTTTCTCAAGATTGGTAACAGATAGAAACAAGAGAAAGTACACAGTGATTCATCTACCTACAGAAGTTACAGAGGTTTACACAGAGAATTCCCTGTATAAGTACAAGTAAATAAGAGAGACTTAGAAAACTGGTAAAAGCTACATTGTTGATAAAGTTGGGAGTACTTAGCATTGTGAAAACATCACTTTCACACAGAGAAATCTACTTGTCTAAGACCGCGAACCAGTGAACAGAGAATGTATGTGTTTCTCAAGATTGGAAACAGATAGAAACAAGAGAAAGTACACAGTGATTCATCTACCTAGAGAAGTTACAGAGGTTTACACAGAGAATTCCCAGTATAAGTACAAGAAAATAAGAGAGACTTAGAAAACTGGTAAAACCTACATTGTTGATAGAGTTGGGAGTACTTAGCACTGTGAAAGCAGCACTTTCGCAGAGAGAAATCTACTTGTCTAAGACCCTGAAACAGTGAACAGAGAATGTATGAGTTTCTCAAGATTGGTAACAGATAGAAACAAGAGAAAGTACACAGTGATTCATCTACGTAGAGAAGTTACAGAGGTTTACACACAGAATTCCCAGTATAAGTACAAGAAAATAAGAGAGACTTAGAAAACTGGTAAAACCTACATTGTTGATAGAGTTGGGAGTTCTTAGCACTCTGAAAACAGCAGTTTCACAGAGAGAAATCTACTTGTCTAAGACCGGGGAACACTGAACAGAGAATGTATCAGTTTCTCTAGATTGGTAACAGAAAGAAGAGAAAGTACACAGTGATTCGTCTACCTAGAGAAGTTACAGAGGTTTACCCAGAGAATTCCCAGTATAAGTACAAGTAAATAAGAGAGACTTAGAAAACTGGTAAAACCTACATGGTTGATAGAGTTGGGAGTACTTAGCACTGTGAAAACATCACTTTCGGACAAAGAAATCTACTTGTCTTAGACCGGAAAACAGTGAACAGAGAATGTATGAGTTACTCAAGATTGGTAAAAGATTGAAGCAAGAGAAAGTACACAGTGATTCATCTACCTAGAGAAGTTACAGAGGTTTACACAGAGAATTCCCAGTATAAGTACAAGAAAATAAGAGAGACTTAGAAAACTGGTAAAACCTACATTGTTGATAGAGTTGGGAGTACTTAGCACTGTCAAAACAGCACTTTCGCAGAGAGAAATCTACTTGTCTAAGAGCGGGAAACAGTGAACAGAGAATGTTTGAGTTTCTCAAGATTGGTAACAGATAGAAACAAGAAACGTACACAGTGATTAATCTACCTAGAGAAGTTATAGAGGTTTACACAGAGAATTCCAAGTATAAGTACAAAAAAGTAAGAGAGACTTAAAAAACTGGTAAAACCTACATTGTTGATAGAGTTGGGAGTACTTAGCACTGTGAAAACAGCACTTTCGCAGAGAGAAATCTACTTGTCTAAGAGCGGGAAACAGTGAACAGAGAATGTATGAGTTTCTCAAGATTGGTAACAGATAGAAACAAGAGAAAGTACACAGTGATTCATCTACCTAGAGAAGTTACAGAGGTTTACACAGAGAATTCCAAGTATAAGTACAAGAAAATAAGAGAGACTTAGAAAACTGGTAAAACCTACATTGTTGATAGAGTTCGGAGTACTTAACACTGTGAAAACAGCACTTTTGCAGACAGAAATCTACTTGTCTAAGACCGGGAAACAGTGAACAGAGAATGTATAAGTTTCTCAAGATTGGTAACAGATAGAAACAAGAGAAAGTACACAGTGATTCATCTACCTAGAGAAGTTACAGAGGTTTACACAGAGAATTCCCAGTATAAGTACAAGTAAATAAGAGAGACTTAGAAAACTGGTAAAACCTACATTGTTGATAGAGTTGGGAGTACTTAGCATTGTGAAAACATCACTTTCGCACAAAGAAATCTACTTCTCTAAGACAGCGAAACAGTGAACAGAGAATGTATGAGTTTCTCAAGATTGGTAACAGATAGAAACAAGAGAAAGTACACAGTGATTCATCTACGTAGAGAAGTTACAGAGGTTTACACAGAGAATTCCCAGTATAAGTACAAGAAAATAAGAGAGACTTAGAAAACTGGTAAAACCTATATTGTTGATAGACTTGGGAGTTCTTAGCACTCTGAAAACAGCAGTTTCACAGAGAGAAATCTACTTGTCTAAGACCGGGAAACACTGAACAGAGAATGTATGAGTTTCTCTAGATTGGTAACAGATAGAAACAAGAGAAAGTACACAGTGATTCGTCTACCTAGAGAAGTTACAGAGGTTTACACAGAGAATTCCCAGTATAAGTACAAGTAAATAAGAGAAACTTAGAAAACTGGTAAAACCTACATTGTTGATAGAGTTGGGAGTACTTACCATTGTGAACACATCACTTTCGCACAAAGAAATCTACTTTTCTAAGACCGGGAAACACTGAACAGAGAATGTATGAGTTTCTCAAGATTGGTAAAAGATAGAAACAAGAGAAAGTACACAGTGATTCACCTACCTAGAGAAGTTACAGAGGTTTACAGAGAGAATTCCAAGTATAAGTACAAGAAAATAAGAGAGACTTAGAAAACTGGTAAAACCTACATTGTTGATAGAGTTGGGAGTACTTAGCGTTGTGAAAACGTCACTTTCGCACAAAGAAATCTACTTTTCTAAGACCGCGAAACAGTGAACAGAGAATGTATGTGTTTCTCAAGATTGGTAACAGATAGAAACAAGAGAAAGTACACAGTGATTCATCTACCTAGAGAAGTTACAGAGGTTTACACAGAGAATTCCAAGTATAAGTACAAGAAAATAAGAGAGACTTAGAAAACTGGTAAAACCTACATTGTTGATACAGTTGGGAGTACTTAACACTGTGAAAACAGCACTTTTGCAGAGAGAAATCTACTTGTCTAAGACCGGGAAACAGTGAACAGAGAATGTATGAGTTTCTCAAGATTGGTAACAGATAGAAACAAGAGAAAGTACACAGTGATTCATCTACCTAGAGAAGTTACAGAGGTTTACACAGAGAATTCCCAGTAGAAGTACAAGTAAATAAGAGAGACTTAGAAAACTGGTAAAACCTACATTGTTGATAGAGTTGGGAGTACTTAGCATTGTGAAAACATCACTTTCGGACAAAGAAATCTACTTCTCTAAGACAGCGAAACAGTGAACAGAGAATGTATGAGTTTCTCAAGATTGGTAACAGATAGAAACAAGAGAAAGTACACAGTGATTCATCTACGTAGAGAAGTTACAGAGGTTTACACAGAGAATTCCCAGTATAAGTACAAGAAAATAAGAGAGACTTAGAAAACTGGTAAAACCTACATTGTTGATAGACTTGGGAGTTCTTAGCACTCTGAAAACAGCAGTTTCACAGAGAGAAATCTACTTGTCTAAGACCGGTAAACACTGAACAGAGAATGTATGAGTTTCTCTAGATTGGTAACAGATAGAAACAAGAGAAAGTACACAGTGATTCGTCTACCTAGAGAAGTTACAGAGGTTTACACAGAGAATTCCCAGTATAAGTACAAGTAAATAAGAGACACTTAGAAAACTGGTAAAACCTACATTGTTGATAGAGTTGGGAGTACTTACCATTGTGAACACATCACTTTCGCACAAAGAAATCCACTTTTCTAAGACCGGGAAACAGTGAACAGAGAATGTATGAGTTTCTCAAGATTGGTAACAGATAGAAACAAGAGACAGTACACAGTGATTCATCTACCTAGAGAAGTTACAGAGGTTTACACAGAGAATTCCCAGTATAAGTACAAGAAAATAAGAGCGACATAGAAAACTGGTAAAACCTACATTGTTGATAGAGTTGGGAGTACTTAGCATTGTGAAAACATTACTTTCGCACAAAGAAATCTACTTGTCCAAGACCGCGAAACAGTGAACAGAGAATGTATTTGTTTCTCAAGATTGGTAACAGATAGAAACAAGAGAAAGTACACAGTGATTCATCTACCTAGAGAAGTTACAGAGGTTTACACAGAGAATTCCAAGTAGAAGTACAAGAAAATAAGAGAGACTTAGAAAACTGGTAAAACCTACATTGTTGATGGAGTTGGGAGTACTTAGCGTTGTGAAAACGTCACTTTCGCACAAAGAAATCTACTTTTCTAAGACCGCGAAACAGTGAACAGAGAATGTATGAATTTCTCAAGATTGGTAACAGATAGAAACAAGAGAAAGTACACAGTGATTCATCTACCTAGAGAAGTTACAGAGGTTTACACAGAGAATTCCCAGTATAAGTACAAGAAAATAGGAGAGACTTAGAAAACTGGTAAAACCTACATTGTTGATAGAGTTGGGAGTACTTAGCACTGTGAAAACAGCTCTTTCGCAGAGAGAAATCTACTTGTCTAACACCGGGATACAGTGAACAGAGAATGTATGAGTTTCTCAAGATTGGTAACAGATAGAAACAAGAGAAAGTACACAGTGATTCATCTACCTAGAGAAGTTACAGAGGTTTACACAGAGAATTCTCAGTATAAGTACAAGAAAATAAGAGAGACTTAGAAAACTGGTAAAACCTACATTGTTGATAGAGTTGGGAGTACTTAGCACTGTCAAAACAGCACTTTCGCAGAGAGAAATCTACTTGTCTAAGAGCGGGAATCAGTGAACAGAGAATGTATGAGTTTCTCAAGATTGGTAACAGATAGAAACAAGAGAAAGTACACAGTGATTCATCTACCTAGAGAAGTTACAGAGGTTTACACAGAGAATTCCAAGTATAAGTACAAGATAGTAAGAGAGACTTAGAAAACTGGTAAAACCTACATTGTTGATAGAGTTGGGAGTACTTAGCACTGTGAAAACAGCACTTTCACAGAAAGAAATCTACTTCTCTAAGACCAGGAAACAGTGAACAGAGAATGTATGAGTTTCTCAAGATTGGTAACAGATAGAAACAAGTGAAAGTACACAGTGATTCATCTACCTAGAGAAGTTACAGGGGTTTACACTGAGAATTCCAAGTATAACTACAAGAAAGTAAGAGAGACTTAGAAAACTGGTAAAACGTACATTGCTGATAGAGTTGGGAGTACTTAGCACTGTCAAAACAGCACTTTCACATGAGGAAATCTACTTCTCTATGACCGGGAAACAGTGAACAGAGAATGTATGAGTTTCTCAAGGTTGGTAACAGATAGAAACAAGAGAAAGTACACAGTGATTCATCTACGTAGAGAAGTTACAGAGGTTTACACAGAGAATTCCCAGTATAAGTACAAGAAAATAAGAGAGACTTAGAAAACTGGTAAAACCTACATTGTTGATAGAGTTGGAAGTTCTCAGCACTCTGAAAACAGCAGTTTCACAGAGAGAAATCTACTTGTCTAAGACCGGGAAACAGTGAACAGAGAATGTATGAGTTTCTCTAGATTGGTAACAGATAGAAACAAGAGAAAGTACACAGTGATTCATCTACCTAGAGAAGTTACAGAGGTTTACACAGAGAATTCCCAGTATAAGTACAAGAAAATAAGAGAGACTTAGAAAACTGGTAAAACCTACATTGTTGATAGAGTTGGGAGTATTTAGCACAGTGAAAGCAGGACGTTCGCAGAGAGAAATATACTTGTCTAAGACCGGGAAACAGTGAACAGAGAATGTATGAGTTTCTCAAGATTGGTAACAGATAGAAACAAGAGAAAGTACACAGTGATTCATCTACCTAGAGAAGTTACAGAGGTTTACACAGAGAAATCCAAGTATAAGTACAAGAAAGTAAGAGAGACTTAGAAAACTGGTAAAACCTACATTGTTGATAGAGTTGGGAGTACTTAGCACTGTGAAAACAGCACTTTCACAGAAAGAAATCTACTTCTCTAAGACCGGGAAACAGTGAACAGAGAATGTATGAGTTTCTCAAGATTGGTAACAGATAGAAACAAGGGAAAGTACACAGTGATTCATCTACCTAGAGAAGTTACAGAGGTTTACACAGAGAATTCCAAGTATAAGTACAAGAAAATAAGAGAGACTTAGAAAACTGGTAAAACCTACATTGTTGGTAGAGTTGGGAGTACTTAGCACTGTGAAAACAGCACTTTCGCAGAATGAAATCTACTTGTGTAAGACCGGGAAACAGTGAACAGAGAATGTCTGAGTTTCTCAAGATTGGTATCAGATAGAAACAAGAGAAAGTACACAGTGATTCATCTACCTAGAGAAGTTACAGAGGTTTACACAGAGAATTCCCAGTATAAGTACAAGTAAATAAGTGAGACTTAGAAAACTGGTAAAACCTACATTGTTGATAGAGTTGGGAGTACTTAGCATTGTGAAAACAGCATTTTCGCAGAAAGAAATCTTCTTTTCTAAGACCGCGAAACAGTGAACAGAGAATGTATGAGTTTCTCAAGATTGGTAACAGATAGAAACAAGAGAAAGTACACAGTGATTCATCTACCTAGAGAAGTTACAGAGGTTTACACAGAGAATTCCCAGTATAAGTACAAGTAAATAAGAGAGACTTAGAAAACTGGTAAAACCTACATTGTTTATAGAGTTGGGAGTACTTAGCATTGTGAAAACATCACGTTCGCACAAAGAAATCTACTTTTCTAAGACCGTGAAACAGTGAACAGAGAATGTATGAGTTTCTCAAGATTGGTAACAGATAGAAACAAGAGAAAGTACACAGTGATTCATCTACCTAGAGAAGTTACAGAGGTTTACACAGAGAATTCCCAGTATAAGTACAAGAAAATAAGAGAGACTTAGAAAACTGGTAAAACCTACATTGTTGACAGAGTTGGGAGTACTTAGCACTGTGAGAACAGCACTTTCGCAGAGAGAAATCTACTTGTCTAAGACCGGGAAACAGTGAACAGAGAATGTATGAGTTTCTCAAGATTGGTAACAGATAGAAACAAGAGAAAGTACACATTGATTCATGTACCTAGAGAAGTTACAGAGGTTTACACAGAGAATTCCAAGTATAAGTACAAGAAAGTAAGAGAGACTTAGAAAACTGGTAAAACCTACATTGTTGATAGAGTTGGGAGTACTTAGCACTGTGAAAACAGCAATTTCACAGAAAGAAATCTACTTCTCTAAGACCGGGAAACAGTGAACAGAGAATGTATGAGTTTCTCAAGATTGGTAACAGATAAAAACAAGAGAAAGTACACAGTGATTCATCTACCTAGAGAAGTTACAGAAGTTTACACAGAGAATTCCAAGTATAAGTACAAGACAATAAGAGAGACTTAGAAAACTGGTAAAACCTACATTGTTGATAGAGTTGGGAGTACTTAGCACTTTGAAAACAGCACTTTCGCAGAGAGAAATCTACTTGTCCTGTTAGGGAAAAACTTTTGTAAGAAAATCTTTAGTTAGAAAAACAAGGAGTCTCTTAGCAAACTTCCTTGTCGAGCACTGGGCCATGCATTCCTGATTGTTGAAACTGCCCCTGACGAAAGAGGAAAGGGCCATACATTCCTGACTGTTGAACGAAAACGGGAAGGGCCACTTCCCTAAACACAAGAACTAGTTTTAGAAACAACAGGGCAATATAGAACCAATCCCCCTTCAGAGTTCCAGGTACTTACCTAAAAAGGAAATGCACCTGAAATATCCGCCTTAGCCCTGAGCTAATACAAACCAACCCCACGCGGGAACTTACCCAACCCCACCTCCCTCAAGAATGTAAGACCCTGCCTTTATATACTCTGTACTTCTCTTGCTCAGGGCCCATTCCCTCTACTCTGACAAGAGTATGGATTGAGCCCCAGCGCGCTGGAATAAAAACCTCTTGCTGTTGCATCAAGCTGCAGACTCCGTGACTGATTGGGGTTGCGCCGTCACCTGTGACTTGAGGAGGGGTCTCCCCTGTTGGGGGTCCTTTCATTTGGGGGCTCGTCCGGGATTGGACGGCCACCCCTCAGTCTCGAAGTCGCTCTTGGAGGTAAGGTACTAAGCTAGCTTTGTCTGTCTGTCCAGCTCCTTTTGTCTGTGTTGTTATTTTAGCTTCATTTTTCAATTAGACTTCTGGCTTAGGTTTTGGGTTTGCAGTTGTTTGAATTCACCGTAAGGGGGAACAAACGGAGGCCGGTAGACGTGCCTGAAGGGTCTCAAACTGCACCCTGGGGGACGCCCCTGGCAGAGAGAGGGACCAGGGACGCCTGGTTGCCTCCTATAAGAAGGACGAGGATAAGGTTCGGTTTTTGGATGTGGAATCCCGATTACCGCCTATCTGACTGCCTCTTCCTTTGGTGGAAAAAAATAAGCCTGGCTGTTGTTTGCTGATTTGGGTTAGGTTTTTGGATGTGGAAATTCCCAATTACCGCCCGTCTGACTCTCTTGTCCTCTTGTGGAAAAACTAAACCCTGTCATTGGTTGTTGATTCTGTTCTGTTCTATCCTGTTTTTATCTCTGTTTGCCTGGTTCGAAACCATGGGACAGACGTCGTCCTCTCCTCTTAATCTTACTCTGGCTCATTGGTCAGATGTTAAAAATCGCTCTCATGACTTATCAATAGAGGTAAAGAAACGCCCATGGCAAACATTCTGCGCCTCCGAGTGGCCTGCGCTGGGCGTTGAATGGCCGCCAGAGGGCACCTTTGACCTTGAAATAATTACTGCCGTTAAAACTCTTATTTTTCAGCCTGGACCTTTTCAACACCGGGATCAGCAGCCATATATACTTCTGTGGCAGGACCTAGTTCAGAATCCTGCTCCCTGGGTTAAGCCCTGGCTGCCGAGGTGCACGTCCTCCGCGTCGCACATTTTGGCTGCCCTTCCCTCTGGTTCCCCTCCCAAACCCACTCCCAAAATCTACCCTTCTACCCATGATCTCGTACTCCCTGAAAATGACCTCCCTCCTCCTTACCCCCCTTCATCTAGCTCTCAACCCCCCTCTGCTCCCCCAGTGCCAGAGGGAGCAGGGACTCAGCCCCCCCTTGCTTTAGGAGGGCCGGCGTCCGGGACCCGGAGCCGCCGAGGAGCTTCCCCTGATACCACAATTGCTCTCCCCCTGAGAGAGGTTGGCCCTCCCCCTGTTCCCGCTGCGGATGATCAGCAGGCCCTCCGACCCCTCCAATACTGGCCTTTCTCTTCTTCTGACCTGTATAATTGGAAATCTAACCACCCTCCTTTCTCTGAAGATCCCCAACGCCTTACAGGTCTTATGGAGTCTCTCATGTTCTCCCACCAACCCACTTGGGATGATTGTCAACAGCTTCTCCAAACCTTATTCACCACCGAGGAAAGAGAGAGGATACTGATGGAGGGCCGAAAAAACGTCCCAGGAGAAGATGGCCTACCCACCAACCTCCCTAATCTCATTGACCTCGCGTTCCCCTTGAACCGGCCTAATTGGGATTACAACCAACCTGAAGGTAGGGAGAGGCTACGGGTCTATCGCCAGGCTCTAGTGGCGGGTCTCCGAGGGGCAGCTCGACGCCCCACCAATTTGGCTAAGGTAAGGGAAATACAACAGGGACCGAAAGAGGCCCCATCTGTTTTCTTAGAAAGAATAATGGAAGCTTATAGAAGGTATACCCCCTTTGATCCTACCTCCGAAGGACAAAGGGGCTCAGTAGCCATGACTTTCATAGGGCAAGCCGCCCCAGACATCAGAAAGAAATTACAGAGGCTAGAAGGGCTACAAGATCAATCACTACAAGATCTCGTTAAAGAGGCTGAAAAAATATACCATCGTAGAGAGACAGAAGAAGAAAAAGAACAGCGTATAAAAAGAGAGCAAGAGGAGGCAGAGAGGCAGACGGATCGTAAACGAAATAAAGATCTCACACGGATCTTGGCCGCAGTCATTGATAGAGAAGGGACAGACACAAACCGGTCAGGAAGGAAGGGCAACCTGGGCAACCAGAGGACCAGAAGACAGAGACTTGAAAAGGATCAATGCGCTTTCTGTAAAGGGAAAGGGCATTGGGCCCGAGAGTGCCCTGAGAAAAAGGCCCAGAAAAAAATCCTGAACCTAACGGAAGATGATTAGGGGGGTCAGGGCTCAGACCCCCTCCCTGAGCCTAGGGTAACTCTTAAAGTGGAGGGGAAGCCAGTAGAGTTCCTGGTGGATACGGGGGCTCAGCATTCTGTTTTACTGCGTCCTTCTGGACCCCTCTCTAACAAAAAGTCCTGGGTACTGGGGGCTACAGGCCAACAACAATATTCATGGACTACCCGAAGATCTGTTGATCTTGGAGTGGGCCGGGTAACTCACTCCTTTCTAGTCATACCTGAATGTCCTGCCCCTCTGTTGGGGCGAGACCTTTTAACCAAACTGGGAGCTCAAATTACCTTTACCCCTGAAGGGCCCAAAGTCACTAAGGAAGGCCAAATGATCACAGCCCTTACCATGCGATTAGAGGACGAACACCGACTTTATGAGTGGGCTCCCGAGACTGTAAAGATAGAAGACTGGATAAAAAAATTTCCCGAGGCTTGGGCTGAGACAGCTGGAATAGGACTGGCAAAACAGCGGCCTCCTATAATCATAGAGCTAAAAGCCTCAGCTATCCCTATTGCAGTCCGCCAATATCCCATGAGCCAAGAGGCCAGAGAAGGAATAAAGCCACATATTGAAAGACTATTGAAACAAGGGGTACTAATCCCTTGTAAGTCTCCGTGGAATACTCCTCTTCTCCCAGTACGTAAACCAGGTACTCAAGACTTCCGCCCAGTATAAGATTTGCGTGAAGTTAATAAAAGAGTGTTAGACATCCATCCCACCGTCCCGAATCCTTATACATTGCTGAGTATGTTGCCCCCTGAACATGTCTGGTACTCAACCTTAGATTTGAAAGATGCATTCTTCTCTCTTCGTCTTCATCCCCACAGTCAACATATCTTTGCGTTCGAATGGAAAGATCCCAAATCAGGAGCTACTGGGCAGTTGACATGGACAAGGCTACCGCAAGGGTTTAAAAACTCCCCTACATTGTTTGACGAAGCCTTACATCAAGATTTGGCTTCTTTCAGAACCTCTCACCCACAGGTAACTCTGCTCCAGTATGTAGATGACCTCCTCTTAGCTGCCTCAACTGCTGATATCTGCCGCCAGGGCACTGCTGAACTCCTGCAAGAGCTCTCCTTCCTGGGATACCGTGTGTCAGCAAGGAAAGCTCAAATATGTCGGCAAGAGGTAACCTACCTGGGATATATTTTAAGGAATGGACAGAGGTGGCTAACAGAAGCTAGAAAACAGACTGTGATCCAAATCCCAGTACCTTCCTCTCCGAGACAAGTGAGAGAATTTCTAGGTACAGCAGGATTTTGTAGATTGTGGATACCTAGGTTTGCCACTAAAGCCGCTCCTCTGTACCCGTTAACCAAGAACTCAGTTCCCTTTGTCTGGGGAAAAGAGCAACAGCAGGCCTTCGATGACATCAAACTAGCCTTATTATCAGCCCCAGCATTGGCCCTCCCTGATGTGACTAAGCCTTTCACTCTCTTTGTAGATGAGAGAAAAGGAATAGCCAGAGGAGTCCTAACCCAAACCCTGGGGCCCTGGAAAAGACCAGTAGCATACCTATCTAAAAAATTGGACCCGGTTGCCAGCGGATGGCCAGCCTGCCTAAAATCAGTTGCTTCGGTGGCAACCCTGGTCAAAGATGCCGACAAATTAACTATGGGACAGAAACTAACCATAGTAGCACCACATGCCCTAGAGAGCATTATTCGCCAGCCGCCCGATAGGTGGCTGTCTAACGCCAGGATGACTCATTATCAGAGCCTTCTCCTAAATGAAGATCGGATCCAGTTCGCTCCCCCAGCCATCCTAAACCCTGCCACCTTACTGCCCGAAATCAAAGAAGGGGCTGAGGTGCTCCACACCTGCCAGGAGATTCTAGCAGAGGAAACAGGAGTTCGACGAGACCTCAGCGACCAGCCCCTTCCCGACGCCGAGCTCACCTGGTATACTGACGGGAGCAGTTACATCGCAGAAGGTAAGAGATTGGCTGGGGCTGCGGTAGTTGATTCCAAAACTGTAATATGGGCCAGCAGTTTACCTGAAGGAACATCGGCCCAGAAAGCTGAACTGATTGCCTTAACCCAGGCCCTAAGACTAGCAGAAGGCAGGAAGATTAACTTATACACAGACAGTAGGTATGCATTTGCCACTGCTCATATACATGGTGCCATTTACCGGCAGCGAGGACTCTTAACATCTGCAGGAAGAGATGTTAAACATAAAGAAGAAATTTTAAATCTGTTAGAAGCAGTTCATAAACCTCAAAAAGTGGCTATTATTCACTGCCCGGGACATCAGCGAGGACAATCAGATATAGCCCTTGGAAACCAACGAGCTGATAAAGAAGCCAAACGAGCAGCTAAAGGACTAAACGTCTTACATATATCTGAAACCCAACTAATCGCTGATGATGACACTCCAACTACAAATACTATGTCCCTAGGGCTACTTTCTCAGGCACCTGTAAATAAGGACTTGGGACCCGATGAAGATTTCAAATATATTGAACACCTTCATAAGATGACTCATCTAGGAGAACGGCACCTCCTGGCACTAGCACGAAAATCTCCTTACTACCAATGTCCATTTAAACAAAGAAAACTAAGAGAAAACGTAAAACAGGTAGTAAAAAACTGTGTACCTTGTCAACTAGTAAACGCTCATGCTCCTTCTAAGACTCACGGAAACAGATTCCGAGGGGACCGCCCTGGAGTCTATTGGGAAATTGATATCACAGAAATAAAGCCTACAAAATATGGAAACAAATATTTATTGGTATTCGTAGATACCTTTTCAGGATGGGTCGAAGCATACCCCACAAAGACTGAAACAGCTGTGGTGGTTACCAAGAAGATCTTAGAAGAAATTCTACCCAGGTATGGAGTCCCCAAAATGTTGGGGTCAGACAACGGTCCTGCCTTTGTTGCCCAGGTAAGTCAGGGTCTGGCCAAGATCCTTGGGGTACCATGGAAATTACATTGTGCTTACAGGCCCCAAAGTTCAGGTCAGGTAGAAAGAATGAATAGAACTCTAAAAGAGACCATGACTAAATTGTCCATAGAGACTGGCTTAACAGACTGGATAGCCCTCCTTCCTATGGCCCTATTCAGGGCCCGAAATACCCCTAATTGGATGGGACTGACCCCTTTTGAAATCTTATATGGGACTACTCCGCCCTTGGCCACTCTGAGATTACAGGTTTCCCCCGAGAATGTAACTAACTCCTCTTTACTCTCTAGACTCCGAGCCCTTGAGTTGATCCAGCAGGAGGTGTGGAAACCCCTCACAGCTGTTTATCAGCCGGGTGATATCGGGACCCCACACAAATTCCAGGTCGGAGACACCGTCTACGTAAGGCGACATCGCTCTGAGAATTTAGAGGCAAAGTGGAAAGGACCCTACGTCGTGCTCCTGACCACCCCCACAGCCATCAAGGTAGACGGGATTAGCGCCTGGATCCACGCCTCACATGCCAAGCCTGCTCCACATGAAGACCAACAGTGGACCGCAGATAAGACTGATAACCCCCTTAAGCTTCGTTTGCGTCGCGTTTCTGCTTCCAGTAGAAAGTAATATTAACCCTCATACCCCTTATACATTAACCTGGAAAATAACTAATTTCCAGACCCATGAAACCATCAATTCCACCTCAATAGTGGCCCCATTAGGCACCTGGTACCCAGATCTATATTTTAATTTAGAAGATATAGACCCACGATCAGCCCACTGTATCACGAAGAGAAAAAGATATGCAGGTACTTGTAAGCGAAGAAGAATCTCTATTAGCAGAAATGGATTTTATGCATGTCCTGGGTTTAGACCCAAAAATGAGAGAGGTAAATGTGGAGGGATAGAAAATTTGTACTGTAAAAGTTGGGCCTGTGTAACAACAAATGATGGAGAATGGAAGTGGACTACTAATCCTTCTCCAGGCTTAATCACTATGAAATTCGTACAGCCTTGTACTCGCACCCGTTATTCTGACACCTGTAATCTAGTACGAATTAGATTCGAAGAAACAGCAAAGGGAGATGCCCGATGGATCACGGGAGAATTAATCTGGGGAGTCTATCTCTACCAAACTCCCCTAATTGGGACACCGATTCAGATTAGACTAACAGCCTCACCCATTTCACCTCTCCCAGTAGGACCAAATTCCATCCTACCTGAACAACAGTCCCCCAAACAGTCGGTCCCTCAGGCCCCACTACCCCATGTTCCCACTCAATCCTCAGCTATTACAGACCCGACTTCCAGCTTACCTTCAACCCTGATCCCTGCTCAAGCTCCAGCCCCAGCAGGCACGGGACAAAGACTGTTAAATCTGATAGAAGGTGCTTTCCATGTTCTTAACAGCACCTATCCTACCTTGACCCAGTCCTGTTGGTTGTGTTTAACCTCTACTCCTCCTTATTATGAAGGAGTCACTTTCTCAGGGAACTTCTCTAACGTCTCTACTCATCAACACTGTAGTTGGGGAACAGAAAACAAGCTGACCCTAACTGAGGTCTCAGGAACAGGAGGAACTTGTATCGGAACCCCGAAGGACCTCCAACAAAGAAACCTCTGTAACCAAACCTTAACTAGCCCCCGCACTTCCACCAACTATTATTTAGTTCCCCCAGTAGGAGGCTGGTGGGCATGCAGTACGGGACTTACACCCTGTATTTCCACCTCAGCGTTTGACTCATCTCAGCATTTTTGTGTCATGATACAGCTAATGCCTAGAATTATTTATCATGACTCTACCAGCTTCATGACCGAGTTCGACCAACACTTTACCAGATTTAAAAGAGAACCAATCTCCCTAACCCTGGCAGTCCTTCTAGGAATAGGAGTAGCAGCTGGAATAGGCACAGGCACCACAGCCTTAATCAAAACACCCCAACAGCTTGACCACCTAAGGACTGCCATAGATGAGGACCTACGAGCCATTGAACAGTCCATAACCAAACTAGAAGACTCCTTAACATCGTTATCTGAAGTAGTCCTCCAAAACCGTAGAGGATTAGACATGATTTTCCTTAAAGAGGGGGGGTTATGTGCAGCCCTTAAAGAACAATGCTGCTTCTATGTAGACCACTCAGGAGTAATAAAAGACTCAATGAAAAAATTAAGAGAACGTCTAGATCAAAGACAGAGAGACCGAGAAACTAATCAAGGACTGTTTGAGTCTTGGTTCTCTCAATCTCCATGGCTCACCACCTTACTTTCCACCCTTCTAGGCCCCCTACTCCTTCTCCTCCTCTTGTTAACAATCGGACCTTGCTTGATTAACAAACTAATAACCTTTGTGAGAGAAAGAATAAGTGCTGTACAAATCATGGTCCTTAGACAACAATACCAACAGGTAGAAACCAGAGAAATAACCACACCTTAAGGGTCCCAAGATTGGGCCCCAGAACATTCTCACAAAAAGAAAAAGGAGGGAATGTTAGGGAAAAACTTTTGTAAGAAAATCTTTGGTTAGAAAAACAAAGAGTCTCTTAGCAAACTTCCTTCTCGAGCACTGGGCCATGCATTCCTGATGAGCAAACTTTCTTCTTGAGCACTGGGCCATGCATTCCTGATTGTTGAAACTGCCCCTGACGAAAGAGGAAAGGGCCATACATTCCTGACTGTTGAACGAAAACGGGAAGGGCCACTTCCCTAAACAAAAGAACTAGTTTTAGAAACAACAGGGCAATATAGAACCAATCCCACTTCAGAGTTCCAGGTAATTACCTAAAAAGGAAATGCACCTGAAATATCTGCCTTAGCCCTGAGCTAATACAAACCAACCCCACGCGGGAACTTCCCCAACCCCACCTCCCTCAAGAATGTAAGACCCTGCCTTTATATACTCTGTATTTCTCTTGCTAAGGGCCCATTCCCTCTACTCTGACAAGAGTATGGATTGAGCCCCAGCGCGCTGGAATAAAAACCTCTTGCTGTTGCATCAAGCTGCAGACTCCGTGACTGATTGGGGTTGCGCCGTCACCTGTGACTTGAGGAGGGGTCTCCCCTGTTGGGGGTCCTTTCAGTCCAAGACCGGGAAACAGTGAACAGAGAATGTATTAGTTTCTCAAGATTGGTAACAGATAGAAACAAGAGAAAGTACACAGTGATTCATCTACCTAGAGAAGTTACAGAGGTTTACACAGAGAATTCCCAGTATAAGTACAAGTAAATAAGAGAGACTTAGAAAACTGGTAAAACCTACATTGTTTATAGAGTTGGGAGTACTTAGCATTGTGAAAACATCACTTTCGCACAAAGAAATCTACTTTTCTAAGACCGCGAAACAGTGAACAGAGAATGTATGAGTTTCTCAAGATTAGTAACAGATAGAAACAAGAGAAAGTACACAGTGATTCACCTACCTAGAGAAGTTACAGAGGTTTACCCAGAGAATTCCAAGTATAAGGACAAGAAAGTAAGAGAGACTTAGAAAACTGGTAAAACCTACAATGTTGATAGAGTTGGGAATACATAGCACTGTGAAAACAGCACTTTCAGAGAAAGAAATCTACTTCTCTAAGACCGCGAAACAGTGAACAGAGAATGTATGAGTTTCTCAAGATTGGTAACAGATAGAAACAAGAGAAAGTACACAGGGATTCATCTACGTAGAGAAGTTACAGAGGTTTGCACAGAGAATTCAAAGTATAAGTACAAGAAAATAAGAGAGACTTAGAAAACTGGTAAAACCTACATTGTTGATAGAGTTGGGAGTACTTAGCACTGTGAAAACAGCACTTTCGCAGAGTGAAATCTACTTGTCTAAGACCGGGAAACAGTGAACAGAGAATGTATGAGTTTCTCAACATTGGTACCAGATAGAAACAAGAGAAAGTACACAGTGATTCATCTACCTAGAGAAGTTACAGAGGTTTACACAGAGAATTCCAAGTATAAGTACAAGAAAATAAGAGAGACTTAGAAAACTGGTAAAACCTACATTGTTGATAGAGTTGGGAGTACCTAGCATTGTGAAAACATCATTTTCGCACAAAGAAATCTACTTTTATAACACCGCGAAACAGTGAACAGAGAATGTATGAGTTTCTCAAGATTGGTAACAGATAGAAACAAGAGAAAGTACACAGTGATTCATCTACCTAGAGAAGTTACAGAGGTTTATACAGAGAATTCCCAGTATAAGTACAAGGAAATAAGAGAGACTTAGAAAACTGGTAAAACCTACATTGTTGATAGAGTTGGGAGTACTTAGCATTGTGAAAACATCACTTTCGCACAAAGAAATCTCCTTGTCTAAGACCGCGAAACAGTGAACAGAGAATGTATGTGTTTCTCAAGACTGGAAACAGATAGAAACAAGAGAAATTGCACAGTGATTCATCTACCTAGAGAAGTTACAGAGGTTTACACAGAGAATTCCAAGTATAAGTACAATAAAATAAGAGAGACTTAGAAAACTGGTAAAACCTACATTGTTGATAGAGTTGGGAGTACTTAACACTGTGAAAACAGCACTTTTGCAGAGAGAAATCCACTTGTCTAAGACCGGGAAACAGTGAACAGAGAATGTATGAGTTTCTCAAGATTGGTAACAGGTAGAAAGAAGAGAAACTACACAGTGATTCATCTACCTAGAGAAGTTACAGAGGTTTACACAGAGAATTCCCAGGATAAGTACAAGAAAATAAGAGAGACTTAGAATACTGGTAAAACCTACATTGTTGATAGAGTTGGGAGTACTTAGCACTGTGAAAACAGCACTTTCGCAGACAGAAAACTACTTGTCTAAGACCGGGAAACTGTGAACAGAGAATGTAAGAGTTTCTCAAGATTGGTAACAGATAGAAACAAGAGAAAGTACACAGTGATTCATCTACCTAGAGAAGTTACAGAGGTTTACAAAGAGAATTCCCAGTATAAGTAAAAGAAAATAAGAGAGACTTGGAAAACTGGTAAAACCTACATTGTTGATAGAGTTGGGAGTACTTAGCACTGTGAAAACAGCACTTTCGCAGAGAGAAATCTACTTGTCTAAGACCGGGAAACAGTGAACAGAGAATGTACGAGTTTCTCAAGATTGGTAACAGATAGAAACAAGAGAAAGTACACAGTGATTCATCTACCTAGAGAAGTTACAGAGGTTTACACAGAGAATTCCATGTATAAGTACAAGAAAGTAAGAGAGACTTAGAAAACTGGTAAAACCTACATTGTTGATAGAGTTGGGAGTACTTAGCACTGTGAAAACAGCACTTTCGCAGAGAGAAATCTACTTGTCTAAGACCGGGAAACAGTGACAGAGAATGTACGAGTTTCTCAAGATTGGTAACAGATAGAAACAAGAGAAAGTACACAGTGATTCATCTACCTAGAGAAGTTACAGAGGTTTACACAGAGAATTCCCAGTATAGGTACAGGAAAATAAGAGAGACTTAGAAAACTGGTAAAACCTACATTGTTGATAGAGTTGGGAGTACTTAGCATTGTGAAACATCACTTTCGCACAAAGAAATCTACTTGTCTAAGACCGCGAAACAGTGAACAGAGAATGTATGTTTTTCTCAAGATTGGAAACAGATAGAAACAAGAGAAAGTGCACAGTGATTCATCTACCTAGAGAAGTTACAGAGGTTTACAAAGAGAATTCCAAGTAGACGTACAAGAAAATAAGAGAAACTTAGAAAACTGGTAAAACCTACATTGTTGATAGAGTTGGGAGTACTAAGCACTTTGAAAACAGCACTTTCGCAGAGAGAAATCTACTTGTCTAAGACCGGGAAACAGTGAACAGAGAATGTATGAGTTTCTCAAGATTGGTAACAGATAGAAACAAGAGAAAGTACACAGTGATTCATCTACGTAGTGAAGTTACAGAGGTTTACACAGAGAATTCCAAGTATAAGTACAAGAAAGTAAGAGAGACTTAGAAAACTGGTAAAACCTACATTGTTGATAGAGTTGGGAGTAGTTAGCACTGTGAAAACAGCACTTTCACAGAAAGAAATCTACTTCTCTAAGACCAGGAAACAGTGAACAGAGAATGTATGAGTTTCTCAAGATTGGTAACAGATAGAAACAAGAGAAAGTACACAGTGATTCATCTACCTAGAGAAGTTACAGAGGTTTATACAAAGAATTCCCAGTATAAGTACAAGAAAATAAGAGAGACTTAGAAAACTGGTAAAACCTACATTGTTGATAGAGTTGGGAGTACTTCGCACTGTGAAAACAGCACTTTCGCAGAGAGAAATCTACTTGTCTAAGACCGGGAAACAGTGAACAGAGAATGTATGAGTTTCTCAACATTGGTAACAGGTAGAAACAAGAGAAAGCACACAGTGATTCATCTACCTAGAGAAATTACAGAGGTTTACACAGAGAATTCCCAGTATAAGTACAAGTAAATAAGAGAGACTTAGAAAACTGGTAAAACCTACATTGTTGATAGAGTTGGGAGTACCTAGCATTGTGAAAACATCACTTTCGCACAAAGAAATCTACTTTTATAACACCGCGAAATAGTGAACAGAGAATGTATGAGTTTCTCAAGATTGGTAACAGATAGAAACAAGAGAAAGTACACAGTGATTCTTCTACCTAGAGAAGTTACAGAGGTTTATACAGAGAATTCCCAGTATAAGTACAAGAAAATAAGAGAGACTTAGAAAACTCGTAAAACCTACATTGTTGATAGAGTTGGGAGTACTTAGCATTGTGAAAACATCACTTTCGGACAAAGAAATCTACTTGTCTAAGACCGCGAAACAGTGAACAGAGAATGTATGTGTTTCTCAACATTGGAAACAGATAGAAACAAGAGAAAGTGCGCAGTGATTCATCTACCTAGAGAAGTTACACAGGTTTACACAGAGAATTCCAAGTAGTAGTACAAGAAAATAAGAGAGACTTATAAAACTAGTAAAACCTACATTGTTGATAGAGTTGGGAGTACTAAGCACTGTGAAAACAGCACTTTCGCAGAGAGAAATCTACTTGTCTAAGACCGGGAAACAGTGAACAGAGAATGTATGAGTTTCTCAAGATTGGTAACAGATAGAAACAAGAGAAAGTACACAGTGATTCATCTACCTAGAGAAGTTACAGAGGTTTACACAGAGAATTCCAAGTATAAGTACAAGTAAATAAGAGAGACTTAGATATCTGGTAAAACCTACATTGTTGATAGAGTTGGGAGTACTTAGCATTGCGAAAACATCACTTTCGCACAAAGAAACCTACTTCTTTAAGACCGGGAAACAGTGAACAGAGAATGTATGAGTTTCTCAAGATTGGTAACAGATAGAAACAAGAGAAAGTACACAGTGATTCATCTACCTAGAGAAGTTACAGAGGTTTACACAGAGAATTCCCAGTATAACTACAAGTAAATAAGAGAGACTTAGATAACTAGTAAAAGCTACATTGTTGATAGAGTTGGGAGTACATAGCATTGTGAAAACATCACTTCCGCACAAAGAAATCTACTTTTCTTAGACCGCGAAACAGTGAACAGAGAATGTATGAGTTTCTCAAGATTGGTAACAGATAGAAACAAGAGAAAGTACACAGTGATTCATCTACCTAGAGAAGTTACAGAGGTTTACACAGAGAATTCCAAGCATAAGTACAAGAAAATGAAAGAGACTTAGAAAACTGGTAAAACCTACATTGTTGATAGAGTTGGGAGTACTTAGCACTGTGAAAACAGCACTTTCGCAGAGAGAAATCTACTTGTCTAAGACCGGGAAACAGTGAACAGAGAATGTATGAGTTTCTCAAGATTGGTAACAGGTAGAAAGAAGAGAAACTACACAGTGATTCATCTACCTAGAGAAGTTAGAGAGGTTTACACAGAGAATTCCCAGTATAAGTACAAGAAAATAAGAGAGACTTAGAATACTGGTAAAACCTACATTGTTGATAGAGTTGGGAGTACTTAGCACTGTGAAAACAGCACTTTCGCAGACAGAAAACTACTTGTCTAAGACCGGGAAACTGTGAACACAGAATGTATGAGTTTCTCAAGATTGGTAACAGATAGAAACAAGAGAAAGTACACAGTGATTCATCTACCTAGAGAAGTTACAGAGGTTTACACAGAGAATTCCCAGTATAAGTAAAAGAAAATAAGAGAGACTTGGAAAACTGGTAAAACCTACATTGTTGATAGAGTTGGGAGTACTTAGCACTGTGAAAACAGCACTTTCGCAGAGAGAAATCTACCTGTCTAAGACCGGGAAACAGTGAACAGAGAATGTATGAGTTTCTCAAGATTGGTAACAGATAGAAACAAGAGAAAGTACACAGTGATTCATCTACCTAGAGAAGTTACGGAGGTTTACACAGAGAATTCCCAGTATAAATACAAGTAAATAAGAGAGACTTAGATAACTGGTAAAAGCTACATTGTTGATAGAGTTGGGAGTACATAGCATTGTGAAAACATCACTTCCGCACAAAGAAATCTACTTTTCTTAGACCGCGAAACAGTGAACAGAGAATGTATGAGTTTCTCAAGATTGGTAACAGATAGAAACAAGAGAAAGTACACAGTGATTCATCTACCTAGAGAAGTTACAGAGTTTTACACAGAGAATTCCCAGTATAAGTACAAGTAAATAAGACAAACTTAGAAAACTGGTAAAACCTACATTGTTGATAGAGTTGGGAGTACCTAGCATTGTGAAAACATCACTTTCGCACAAAGAAATCTACTTTTCTAAGACCACCAAACAGTGATCAGAGAATGCATGAGTTTCTCAAGATTGGTAACAGATACAAACAAGAGAAAGTACACAGTGATTCATCTACCTAGAGAAGTTACAGAGGTTTACACAGAGAATTCCCATTATAAGTATAAGAAAATAAGAGAGTCTTAGAAAACTGGTAAAACCTACATTGTTGATAGAGTTGACAGTTCTTAGCACTCTGAAAACAGCACTTTCGCAGAGAGAAATCTACTTGTCTAAGACCGGGAAACAGTGAATAGAGAATGTATGAGTTTCTCTAGATTGGTAAGAGATAGAAACAAGAGAAAGTACACAGTGATTAATCTACCTAGAGAAGTTACAGAGGTTTACACAGAGAATTCCCAGTATAAGTACAAGTAAATAAGAGAGACTTAGAAAACTGGTAAAAGCTACATTGTTGATAGAGTTGGGAGTACTTAGCACTGTGAAAACAGCACTTTCGCAGAGAGAAATCTACTTGTCTAAGAGCGGGAAACAGTGAACAGAGAATGTATGAGTTTCTCCAGATTGGTAACAGATAGAAACAAGAGAAAGTACACAGTGATTCATCTACCTAGAGAAGTTACAGAGGTTTACACAGAGAATTCCAAGTATAAGTACAAGAAAGTAAGAGAGATTTAGAAAACTGGTAAAACCTACATTGTTCATAGAGTTGGGAGTACTTAGTACTGTGAAAACAGCATTTTTTCAGAGAGAAATCTACTTGTCTAAGACCGGGAAACAGTGAACAGAGAATGTATGAGTTTCTCAAGATTGGTAACAGATAGAAACAAGAGAAAGTACACAGTGATACATCTACCTAGAGAAGTTACAGAGGTTTACACAGAGAATTCCCAGTATAAGTACAAGTAAATAAGAGAGACTTAGAAAACTGGTAAAACCTACATTGTTGATAGAGTTGGGAGTACTTAGCATTGTGAAAACATTACTTTCGCACAAAGAAACCTACTTCTCTAAGACAGGGAAACAGTGAACAGAGAATGTATGAGTTTCTCAAGATTGGTAAGAGATAGAAACAAGAGAAAGTACACAGTGATTCATCTACCTAGACAAGGTAGAGTGGTTTACACTGAGAATTCCCAGTATAAGTACAAGAAAGTAACAGAGACTTAGAAAACTGGTAAAACCTACATTGTTGATAGAGTTGGGAGTACTAAGCACTGTGAAAACAGCACTTTCGCAGAGAGAAATCTCCTTGTCTAAGACTGGGAAACAGTGAACAGAGAATGTATGAGTTTCTCAAGATTGGTAACAGATAGAAACTAGAGAAAGTACACAGTGATTCATCTACCTAGAGAAGTTACAGAGGTTTACACAGAGAATTCCCAGTATAAGTACAAGTAAATAAGAGAGACTTAGAAATCTGGTAAAACCTACATTGTTGATAGAGTAGGGGGAACCTAGCATTGTGAAAACATCACATTCGCACAAAGAAATCTACTTCTCTAAGACCGCGAAACAGTGAACAGAGAATGTATGAGTTTCTCAAGATTGGTAACAGATAGAAACAAGAAAAAGTACACAGTGATTCATCTACCTAGAGAAGTTACAGAGGTTTACACAGAGAATTCCCAGTATAAGTACAAGAAAATAAGAGAGTCTTAGAAAACTGGTAAAACCTATATTGTTGATAGAGTTGGTAGTACTTAGCACTGTGAAAACAACACTTTCGCAGAGAGAAATCTACTTGTCTAACACCGGGAAACAGTGAACAGAGAATGTATGAGTTTCTCAAGATTGGTAACAGATAGAAACAAGAGAAAGTACACAGTGATTCTTCTACCTAGAGAAGTTACAGAGGTTTATACAGAGAATTCCCAGTATAAGTACAAGAAAATAAGAGAGACTTAGAAAACTGGTAAAACCTACATTGTTGATAGAGTTGGGAGTACTTAGCATTGTGAAAACATCACTTTCGCACAAAGAAATCTACTTGTCTAAGACCGCGAAACAGTGAACAGAGAATGTATGTGTTTCTCAAGATTGGAAACAGATAGAAACAAGAGAAAGTGCGCAGTGATTCATCTACCTAGAGAAGTTACACAGGTTTACACAGAGAATTCCAAGTAGTAGTACAAGAAAATAAGAGAGACTTATAAAACTAGTAAAACCTACATTGTTGATAGAGTTGGGAGTACTAAGCACTGTGAAAACAGCACTTTCGCAGAGAGAAATCTACTTGTCTAAGACCGGGAAACAGTGAACAGAGAATGTATGAGTTTCTCAAGATTGGTAACAGATAGAAACAAGAGAAAGTACACAGTGATTCATCTACCTAGAGAAGTTACAGAGGTTTACACAGAGAATTCCAAGTATAAGTACAAGTAAATAAGAGAGACTTAGATATCTGGTAAAACCTACATTGTTGATAGAGTTGGGAGTACTTAGCATTGCGAAAACATCACTTTCGCACAAAGAAACCTACTTCTTTAAGATCGGGAAACAGTGAACAGAGAATGTATGAGTTTCTCAAGATTGGTAACAGACAGAAACAAGAGAAAGTACACAGTGATTCATCTACCTAGAGAAGTTACAGAGGTTTACACAGAGAATTCCCAGTATAAGTACAAGTAAATAAGAGAGACTTAGATAACTAGTAAAAGGTACATTGTTGATAGAGTTGGGAGTACATAGCATTGTGAAAACATCACTTCCGCACAAAGAAATCTACTTTTCTTAGACCGCGAAACAGTGAACAGAGAATGTATGAGTTTCTCAAGATTGGTAACAGATAGAAACAAGAGAAAGTACACAGTGATTCGTCTACCTAGAGAAGTTACAGAGGTTTACACAGAGAATTCCCAGTACAAGTACAAGTAAATAAGAGAGACTTAGAAAACTGGTAAAACCTACATTGTTGATAGAGTTAGGAGTACTTAGCATTGTGAAAACATCACTTTCGCACAAAGAAATCTACTTTTCTAAGACCGAGAAACAGTGAACAGAGAATGTATGAGTTTCTCAAGATTGGTAACAGATAGAAACAAGAGAAAGTACACAGTGATTCATCTACCTAGAGAAGTTACAGAGGTTTACACAGAGAATTCCAAGTATAAGTACAAGAAAATAAGAGAGACTTAGAAAACTGGTAAAACCTACATTGTTGATAGAGTTGGGAGTACTTAGCACTGTGAAAACAGCACTTTCGCAGATAGAAATCTACTTGTCTAAGACCGGGATACAGTGAACAGAGAATGTATGAGTTTCTCAAGATTGGTAACAGAAGGAAACAAGAGAAAGTACACAGTGATTCATCTACCTAGAGAAGTTACAGAGGTTTACACAGAGAATTCCCAGTATAAGTACAAGAAAATAAGAGAGACTTAGAAAACTGGTAAAATCTACATTGTTGATAGAGTTGGGAGTACTTAGCACTGTCAAAACAGCACTTTCGCAGAGAGAAATCTACTTGTCTAAGAGCGGGAAACAGTGAACAGAGAACTTATGAGTTTCTCAAGATTGGTAACAAATAGAAACAAGAGAAAGTACACAGTGATTCATCTACCTAGCGAAGTTACAGAGGTTTCCACAGAGAATTCCAAGTATAAGTACAAGAAAATAAGAGAGACTTAGAAAACTGGGAAACCTACATTGTTGATAGAGTTGGGAGTACTTAACACTGTGAAAACAGCAGTTTGCAGAGAGAAATCTACTTGTCTAAGACCGGGAAACAGTGAACAGAGAATGTATGAGTTTCTCAAGATTGGTAACAGATAGAAACAAGAGAAAGTACACAGTGATTCATCTACCTAGAGAAGTTACAGAGCTTTACACAGAGAATTCCCAGTGTAAGTACAAGGAAATAAGAGAGACTTAGAAAACTGGTAAAACCTACATTGTTCATAGAGTTGGGAGTACTTAGCATTGTGAAAACATCACTTTCGCACAAAGAAATCTACTTCTCTAATACCGCGAAACAGTGAACAGAGAATGTATGAGTTTCTCAAGATTGGTAACAGATAGAAACAACAGAAAGTACACAGTGATTCATCTACCTAGACAAGTTAGAGAGGTTTACACAGAGAATTCCCAGTATAAGTACAAGAAAGTAACAGAGACTTAGAAAACTGGTAAAACATACATTGTTGATAGAGTTGGGAGTACAAAGCACTGTGAAAACAGCACTTTCGCAGAGAGAAATCTACTTGTCTAAGACCGGGAAACAGTGAACAGAGAATGTATGAGTTTCTCAAGATTGGTAACAGATAGAAACGAGAGAAAGTACACAGTGATTCATCTACCTATAGAGGTTACAGAGGTTTACACAGAGAATTCCCAGTATAAGTACAAGTAAATAAGAGAGACTTAGAAAACTGGTAAAAGCTACATTGTTGATAGAGTTGGGAGTACTTAGCATTGCGAAAACATCACTTTCGCACAAAGAAACCTACTTCTTTAAGATCGGGAAACAGTGAACAGAGAATGTATGAGTTTCTCAAGATTGGTAACAGATAGAAACAAGAGAAAGTACACAGTGATTCATCTACCTAGAGAAGTTACAGAGGTTTACACAGAGAATTCCCAGTATAAGTACAAGTAAATAAGAGAGACTTAGATAACTAGTAAAAGGTACATTGTTGATAGAGTTGGGAGTACATAGCATTGTGAAAACATCACTTCCGCACAAAGAAATCTACTTTTCTTAGACCGCGAAACAGTGAACAGAGAATGTATGAGTTTCTCAAGATTGGTAACAGATAGAAACAAGAGAAAGTACACAGTGATTCGTCTACCTAGAGAAGTTACAGAGGTTTACACAGAGAATTCCCAGTACAAGTACAAGTAAATAAGAGAGACTTAGAAAACTGGTAAAACCTACATTGTTGATAGAGTTAGGAGTACTTAGCATTGTGAAAACATCACTTTCGCACAAAGAAATCTACTTTTCTAAGACCGAGAAACAGTGAACAGAGAATGTATGAGTTTCTCAAGATTGGTAACAGATAGAAACAAGAGAAAGTACACAGTGATTCATCTACCTAGAGAAGTTACAGAGGTTTACACAGAGAATTCCAAGTATAAGTACAAGAAAATAAGAGAGACTTAGAAAACTGGTAAAACCTACATTGTTGATAGAGTTGGGAGTACTTAGCACTGTGAAAACAGCACTTTCGCAGATAGAAATCTACTTGTCTAAGACCGGGATACAGTGAACAGAGAATGTATGAGTTTCTCAAGATTGGTAACAGAAGGAAACAAGAGAAAGTACACAGTGATTCATCTACCTAGAGAAGTTACAGAGGTTTACACAGAGAATTCCCAGTATAAGTACAAGAAAATAAGAGAGACTTAGAAAACTGGTAAAATCTACATTGTTGATAGAGTTGGGAATACTTAGCACTGTCAAAACAGCACTTTCGCAGAGAGAAATCTACTTGTCTAAGAGCGGGAAACAGTGAACAGAGAATTTATGAGTTTCTCAAGATTGGTAACAAATAGAAACAAGAGAAAGTACACAGTGATTCATCTACCTAGCGAAGTTACAGAGGTTTCCACAGAGAATTCCAAGTATAAGTACAAGAAAATAAGAGAGACTTAGAAAACTGGGAAACCTACATTGTTGATAGAGTTGGGAGTACTTAACACTGTGAAAACAGCAGTTTGCAGAGAGAAATCTACTTGTCTAAGACCGGGAAACAGTGAACAGAGAATGTATGAGTTTCTCAAGATTGGTAACAGATAGAAACAAGAGAAAGTACACAGTGATTCATCTACCTAGAGAAGTTACAGAGCTTTACACAGAGAATTCCCAGTGTAAGTACAAGGAAATAAGAGAGACTTAGAAAACTGGTAAAACCTACATTGTTCATAGAGTTGGGAGTACTTAGCATTGTGAAAACATCACTTTCGCACAAAGAAATCTACTTCTCTAATACCGCGAAACAGTGAACAGAGAATGTATGAGTTTCTCAAGATTGGTAACAGATAGAAACAACAGAAAGTACACAGTGATTCGTCTACCTAGACAAGTTAGAGAGGTTTACACAGAGAATTCCCAGTATAAGTACAAGAAAGTAACAGAGACTTAGAAAACTGGTAAAACATGCATTGTTGATAGAGTTGGGAGTACAAAGCACTGTGAAAACAGCACTTTCGCAGAGAGAAATCTACTTGTCTAACACCGGGAAACAGTGAACAGAGAATGTATGAGTTTCTCAAGATTGGTAACAGATAGAAACGAGAGAAAGTACACAGTGATTCATCTACCTATAGAGGTTACAGAGGTTTACACAGAGAATTCCCAGTATAAGTACAAGAAAATAAGAGAGACTTAGAAAACTGGTAAAAGCTACATTGTTGATAGAGTTGGGAGTACTTAGCACTGTGAAAACATCATTTTCTCACAAAGAAATCTACTTGTCTAAGACCGGGAAACAGTGAACAGAGAATGTATGAGTTTCTCAAGATTGGTAACAGATAGAAACAAGAGAAAGTGCACAGTGATTCATCTACCTAGAGAAGTTGCAGAGGTTTACACAGAGAATTCCCAGTATAAGTACAAGAAAATAAGAGAGACTTAGAAAACTGGTAAAACCTACATTGTTGATAGAGTTGGGAGTACTTAGCATTGTGAAAACATCACTTTCGCACAAAGAAATCTACTTCTCTAAGACCGCGAAACAGTGAACAGAGAATGTATGAGTTTCTTAAGATTGGTAACAGATAGAAACAAGAGAAAGTACACAGTGATTAATCTACATAGAGAAGTTAGAGAGGTTTACACAGATAATTCCCAGTATAAGTACAAGAAAATAAGAGAGACTTAGAAAACTGGTAAAACCTACATTGTTGATAGAGTTGGGAGTACTTAGCACTGTCAAAACAGCACTTTCGCAGAGAGAAATCTACTTGTCTAAGAGCGGGAAACAGTGAACAGAGAATGTATGAGTTTCTCAAGATTGGTAACAGATAGAAACAAGAGAAAGTACACAGTGATTCATCTACCTAGAGAAGTTACAGAGGTTTACATAGAGAATTGCAAGGCTAAGTACAAGAAAGTAAGAGAGACTTAGAAAACTGGTAAAACCTACATTGCTGATAGAGTTGGGAGTACTTAGCACTGTGAAAACAGCACTTTCACAGAAAGAAATCTACTTCTCTAAGACCAGGAAACAGTGAACAGAGAATGTATGAGTTTCTCTAGATTGGTAACAGATAGAAACAAGAGAAAGTACACAGTGATTCATCTACCTAGAGAAGTTACAGTGGTTTACACAGAGAATTCCAAGTATAAGTACAAGAAAGTAAGAGAGATTTAGAAAACTGGTAAAACCTACATTGTTGATTGAGTTGGGAATACTTAGCACTATAAAAACAGCACTTTCACAGAAAGAAATCTACTTCTCTAAGACCGGGAAACAGTGAACAGAGAATGTATGAGTTTCTCAAGATTGGTAATAGATAGAAACAAGAGAAAGTACACAGTGATTCATCTACCTAGAGAATTTACAGAAGTTTACACAGAAAATTCCCAGTATAAGTACAAGTAAATAAAAGAGACTTAGAAAACTGGTAAAACCTACATTGTTGATAGAGTTGGGAGTACTTAGCATTGTGAAAACATCACTTTCGCACAAAGAAATCTACTTGTCAAAGACCGCGAAACAGTGAACAGAGAATGTGTGTGTTTCTCAAGATTGGTAACAGATAGAATCAAGAGAAAGTACACAGTGATTCATCTACCTAGAGAAGTTACAGAGGTTTACACAGAGAATTCCCAGTATAAGTACAAGTACATAAGAGAGACTTAGAAAACTGGTAAAAGCTACATTGTTGATAGAGTTGGGAGTACTTAGCATTGTGAAAACATCACTTCCGCACAAAGAAATCTACTTCTCTTAGAACGCGAAACAGTGAACAGAGAATGTATGAGTTTCTCAAGATTGGTAACAGATAGAAACAAGAGAAAGTACACAGTGATTCATCTACCTAGAGAAGTAACAGAGGTTTACACAGAGAATTACCAGTATAAGTACAAGTAAATAAGAGAGAATTAGAAATCTGGTAAAACCTACATTGTTGATAGAGTTGGGGAAACCTAGCATTGTGAAAACATCACATTCGCACAAAGAAATCTACTTTTCTACGACCGCGAAACAGTGAACAGAGAATGTATGAGTTTCTCAAGATTGGTAACAGATAGAAACAAGAGAAAGTACACAGTGATTCATCTACGTAGAGAAGTTACAGAGGTTTACACAGAGAATTCCAAATAGAAGTACAAGAAAATAAGAGAGACTTAGAAAACTGGTAAAACCTACATTGTTGATAGAGTTGGGAGTACTTAGCACTGTCAAAACAGCACTTTCGCAGAGAGAAATCTACTTGTCTAAGAGCGGAAAACAGTGAACAGAGAATGTATGAGTTTCTCAAGACTGGTAACAGATAGAAACAACAGAAAGTACACAGTGATTCATCTACCTAGACAAGTTAGAGAGGTTTACACAGAGAATTCCAAGTATAAGTACAAGAAAGTAACAGAGACTTAGAAAACTGGTAAAACATACATTGTTGATAGAGTTGGGAGTACAAAGCACTGTGAAAACAGCACTTTCGCAGAGAGAAATCTACTTGTCTAAGACCAGGAAACAGTGAACAGAGAATGTATGAGTTTCTCAAGATTGGTAACAGATAGAAACGAGAGAAAGTACACAGTGATTCATCTACCTATAGAGTTTACAGAGGTTTACACAGAGAATTCCCAGTATAAGTACAAGTAAATAAGAGAGACTTAGAAAACTGGTAAAAGCTACATTGTTGATAGAGTTGGGAGTACTTAGCACTGTGAAAACATCATTTTCTCACAAAGAAATCTACTTGTCTAAGACCGGGAAACAGTGAACAGAGAATGTATGAGTTTCTCAAGATTGGTAACAGATAGAAACAAGAGAAAGTACACAGTGATTCATCTACCTAGAGAAGTTGCACAGGTTTACACAGAGAATTCCCAGTATAAGTACAAGAAAATAAGAGAGACTTAGAAAACTGGTAAAACCTACATTGTTGATAGAGTTGGGAGTACTTAGCATTGTGAAAACATCACTTTCGCACAAAGAAATCTACTTCTCTAAGACCGCGAAACAGTGAACAGAGAATGTATGAGTTTCTTAAGATTGGTAACAGATAGAAACAAGAGAAAGTACACAGTGATTCATCTACATAGAGAAGTTAGAGAGGTTTACACAGATAATTCCCAGTATAAGTACAAGAAAATAAGAGAGACTTAGAAAACTGGTAAAACCTACATTGTTGATAGAGTTGGGAGTACTTAGCACTGTCAAAACAGCACTTTCGCAGAGAGAAATCTACTTGTCTAAGAGCGGGAAACAGTGAACAGAGAATGTATGAGTTTCTCAAGATTGGTAACAGATAGAAACAAGAGAAAGTACACAGTGATTCATCTACCTAGAGAAGTTACAGAGGTTTACATAGAGAATTGCAAGTCTAAGTACAAGAAAGTAAGAGAGACTTAGAAAACTGGTAAAACCTACATTGTTGATAGAGTTGGGAGTACTTAGCACTGTGAAAACAGCACTTTCACAGAAAGAAATCTACTTCTCTAAGACCAGGAAACAGTGAACAGAGAATGTATGAGTTTCTCTAGATTGGTAACAGATAGAAACAAGAGAAAGTACACAGTGATTCATCTACCTAGAGAAGTTACAGTGGTTTACACAGAGAATTCCAAGTATAAGTACAAGAAAGTAAGAGAGATTTAGAAAACTGGTAAAACCTACATTGTTGATTGAGTTGGGAATACTTAGCACTATAAAAACAGCACTTTCACAGAAAGAAATCTACTTCTCTAAGACCGAGAAACAGTGAACAGAGAATGTATGAGTTTCTCAAGATTGGTAATAGATAGAAACAAGAGAAAGTACACAGTGATTCATCTACCTAGAGAATTTACAGAAGTTTACACAGAAAATTCCCAGTATAAGTACAAGTAAATAAAAGAGACTTAGAAAACTGGTAAAACCTACATTGTTGATAGAGTTGGGAGTACTTAGCATTGTGAAAACATCACTTTCGCACAAAGAAATCTACTTGTCAAAGACCGCGAAACAGTGAACAGAGAATGTGTGTGTTTCTCAAGATTGGTAACAGATAGAATCAAGAGAAAGTACACAGTGATTCATCTACCTAGAGAAGTTACAGAGGTTTACACAGAGAATTCCCAGTATAAGTACAAGTACATAAGAGAGACTTAGAAAACTGGTAAAAGCTACATTGTTGATAGAGTTGGGAGTACTTAGCATTGTGAAAACATCACTTCCGCACAAAGAAATCTACTTCTGTTAGACCGCGAAACAGTGAACAGAGAATGTATGAGTTTCTCAAGATTGGTAACAGATAGAAACAAGAGAAAGTACACAGTGATTCATCTACCTAGAGAAGTAACAGAGGTTTACACAGAGAATTACCAGTATAAGTACAAGTAAATAAGAGAGAATTAGAAATCTTGTAAAACCTACATTGTTGATAGAGTTGGGGAAACCTAGCATTGTGAAAACATCACATTCGCACAAAGAAATCTACTTTTCTAAGACCGCGAAACAGTGAACAGAGAATGTATGAGTTTCTCAAGATTGGTAACAGATAGAAACAAGAGAAAGTACACAGTGATTCATCTACGTAGAGAAGTTACAGAGGTTTACACAGAGAATTCCAAGTAGAAGTACAAGAAAATAAGAGAGACTTAGAAAACTGGTAAAACCTACATTGTTGATAGAGTTGGGAGTACTTAGCACTGTCAAAACAGCACTTTCGCAGATAGAAATCTACTTGTCTAAGACCGGGATACAGTGAACAGAGAATGTAGGAGTTTCTCAAGATTGGTAACAGATAGAAACAAGAGAAAGTACACAGTGATTCATCTACCTAGAGAAGTTACAGAGGTTTACACAGAGAATTCCCAGTATAAGTACAAGAAAATAAGAGAGACTTAGAAAACTGGTAAAACCTACATTGTTGATAGAGTTGGGAGTACTTAGCACTGTCAAAACAGCACTTTCTCAGAGAGAAATCTACTTGTCTAAGAGCGGGAAACAGTGAACAGAGAATGTATGAGTTTCTCAAGATTGGTAACAGATAGAAACAAGAGAAAGTACACAGTGATTCATCTACCTAGAGAAGTTACAGAGGTTTACACAGAGAATTCCAAGTATAAGTACAAGAAAATAAGAGAGACTTAGAAAACTGGGAAACCTACATTGTTGATAGAGTTGGGAGTACTTAACACTGTGAAAACAGCACTTTTGCAGAGAGAAATCTACTTGTCTAAGACCGGGAAACAGTGAACAGAGAATGTATGAGTTTCTCAAGATTGGTAACAAATAGACACAAGAGAAAGTACACAGTGATTCATCTACCTAGAGAAGTTACAGAGCTTTACACAGAGAATTCCCAGTATAAGTACAAGTAAATAAGAGAGACTTAGAAAACTGGTAAAACCTACATTGTTGATAGAGTTGGGAGTACTTAGCAT
Organism: Heterohyrax brucei; assembly: GCA_028571685.1. Classification (NCBI taxonomy): domain Eukaryota; kingdom Metazoa; phylum Chordata; class Mammalia; order Hyracoidea; family Procaviidae; genus Heterohyrax; species Heterohyrax brucei. The sequence goes on from CM053155.1 coordinate 19,259,548, forward strand.
TGTGAAAACATCACTTTCGGACAAAGAAATCTACTTCTCTAAGACCGCGAAACAGTGAACAGAGAATGTATGAGTTTCTTAAGATTGGTAACAGATAGAAACAAGAGAAAGTACACAGTGATTCATCTACCTAGAGAAGTTAAAGAGGTTTACACAGAGAATTCCCAGTATAAGTACAAGAAAATAGAAGAGACTTAGAAAACTGGTAAAACCTACATTGTTGATAGAGTTGGGAGTACTTAGCATTGTGAAAACATCACTTTCGCACAAAGAAATCTACTTCTCTAAGACCGCGAAACAGTGAACAGAGAATGTATGAGTTTCTCAAGATTGGTAACAGATAGAAACAAGAGAAAGTACACAGTGATTCATCTACCTAGAGAAGTTAGAGAGGTTTACCCAGAGAATTCCCAGAATAAGTACAAGAAAATAAGAGAGACTTAGAAAACTGGTAAAACCTACATTGTTGATAGAGTTGGGAGTACTTAGCACTGTCAAAACAGCACTTTCGCAGAGAGAAATTTACTTGTCTAAGAGCGGGAAACAGTGAACAGAGAATGTATGAGTTTCTCAAGATTGGTAACAGATAGAAACAAGAGAAAGTACACAGTGATTCATCTACCTAGAGAAGTTACAGAGGTTTACACAGAGAATTCCAAGTATAAGTACCAGAAAATAAGAGAGACTTAGAAAACTGGTAAAAGCTACATTGTTGATACACTTGGGAGTACTTAACACTGTGAAAACAGCACTTTCGCAGAGAGAAATCTACTTGTCTAAGACCGGGAAACAGTGAACAGAGAATGTATGAGTTTCTCAAGATTGGTAACAGATAGAAACAAGAGAAAGTACACAGTGATTCATCTACCTAGAGAAGTGACAGAGGTTTACACAGAGAATTCCAAGTATAAGTACAAGAATCTAAGAGAGATTTAGAAAACTGGTAAAACCTACATTGTTGATTCAGTTGGGAATACTTAGCACTGTAAAAACAGCACTTTCACAGAGAGAAATCTACTTGTCTAAGACCGGGAAACAGTGAACAGAGAATATATGAGTTTCTCAAGATTGGTAACAGATAGAAACAAGAGAAAGTACACAGTGATTCATCTACCTAGAGAAGTTACAGAGGTTTACACAGAGAATTCCCAGTATAAGTACAAGTAAATAAGAGAGACTTAGAAAACTGGTAAAACCTACATTGTTCATAGAGTTGGGAATACTTAGCATTGTGAAAACATCACTTTCGCACAAAGAAATCTACTTCTCTAAGACCGCGAAACAGTGAACAGAGAATGTATGAGTTTCTCAAGATTGGTAACAGATTGCAACAAGAGAAAGTACACAGTGATTCATCTACCTAGAGAAGTTACAGAGGTTTACACAGAGAATTCCCAGTATAAGTACAAGAAAGTAACAGAGACTTAGGAAACTGGTAAAACCTACATTGTTGATAGAGTTGGGAGTACTTAGCATTATGAAAACATCACTTTCGCACAAAGAAATCTACTTGTCTAAGACCGGGAAACAGTGAACAGAGAATGTATGAGTTTCTCAAGATTGGTAACAGATAGAAACAAGAGAAAGTACACAGTGATTCATCTACGTAGAGAAGTTACAGAGGTTTACACAGAGAATTCCAAGTAGAAGTACAAGAAAATAAGAGAGACTTAGAAAACTGGTAAAACCTACATTGTTGATAGAGTTGGGAGTACTTAGCACTGTCAAAACAGCACTTTCGCAGATAGAAATCTACTTGTCTAAGACCGGGATACAGTGAACAGAGAATGTAGGAGTTTCTCAAGATTGGTAACAGATAGAAACAAGAGAAAGTACACAGTGATTCATCTACCTAGAGAAGTTACAGACGTTTACACAGAGAATTCCCAGTATAAGTACAAGAAAATAAGAGAGACTTAGAAAACTGGTAAAACCTACATTGTTGATAGAGTTGGGAGTACTTAGCACTGTCAAAACAGCACTTTCTCAGAGAGAAATCTACTTGTCTAAGAGCGGGAAACAGTGAACAGAGAATGTATGAGTTTCTCAAGATTGGTAACAGATAGAAACAAGAGAAAGTACACAGTGATTCATCTACCTAGAGAAGTTACAGAGGTTTACACAGAGAATTCCAAGTATAAGTACAAGAAAATAAGAGAGCCTTAGAAAACTGGGAAACCTACATTGTTGATAGAGTTGGGAGTACTTAACACTGTGAAAACAGCACTTTTGCAGAGAGAAATCTACTTGTCTAAGACCGGGAAACAGTGAACACAGAATGTATGAGTTTCTCAAGATTGGTAACAAATAGACACAAGAGAAAGTACACAGTGATTCATCTACCTAGAGAAGTTACAGAGCTTTACACAGAGAATTCCCAGTATAAGTACAAGTAAATAAGAGAGACTTAGAAAACTGGTAAAACCTACATTGTTGATAGAGTTGGGAGTACTTGGCATTGTGAAAACATCACTTTCGGACAAAGAAATCTACTTCTCTAAGACCGCGAAACAGTGAACAGAGAATGTATGAGTTTCTTAAGATTGGTAACAGATAGAAACAAGAGAAAGTACACAGTGATTCATCTACCTAGAGAAGTTAGAAAGGTTTACACAGAGAATTCCCAGTATAAGTACAAGAAAATAGAAGAGACTTAGAAAACTGGTAAAACCTACATTGTTGATAGAGTTGGGAGTACTTAGCATTGTGAAAACATCACTTTCGCACAAAGAAATCTACTTCTCTAAGACCGCGAAACAGTGAACAGAGAATGTATGAGTTTCTCAAGATTGGTAACAGATAGAAACAAGAGAAAGTACACAGTGATTCATCTACCTAGAGAAGTTAGAGAGGTTTACCCAGAGAATTCCCAGTATAAGTACAAGAAAATAAGAGAGACTTAGAAAACTGGTAAAACCTACATTGTTGATAGAGTTGGGAGTACTTAGCACTGTCAAAACAGCACTTTCGCAGAGACAAATCTACTTGTCTAAGAGCGGGAAACAGTGAACAGAGAATGTATGAGTTTCTCAAGATTGGTAACAGATAGAAACAAGAGAAAGTACACAGTGATTCATCTACCTAGAGAAGTTACAGAGGTTTACACAGAGAATTCCAAGTATAAGTACAAGAAAATAAGAGAGACTTAGAAAACTGGTAAAAGCTACATTGTTGATACACTTGGGAGTACTTAACACTGTGAAAACAGCACTTTCACAGAGAGAAATCTACTTGTCTAAGACCGGGAAACAGTGAACAGAGAATGTATGAGTTTCTCCAGATTGGTAACAGATAGAAACAAGAGAAAGTACACACTGATTCATCTACCTAGAGAAGTTACAGAGGTTTACACAGAGAATTCCCAGTATAAGTACAAGAAAATAAGAGATACTTAGAAAACTGGGAAACCTACATTGTTGATAGAGTTGGGAGTACTTAACACTGTGAAAACAGTAGTTTGCAGAGAGAAATCTACTTGTCTAAGACCGGGAAACAGTGAACAGAGAATGTATGAGTTTCTCAAGATTGGTAACAGATAGAAACAAGAGAAAGTACACAGTGATTCATCTACCTAGAGAAGTTACAGAGCTTTACACAGAGAATTCCCAGTATAAGTACAAGGAAATAAGAGAGACTTAGAAAACTGGTAAAACCTACATTGTTCATAGAGTTGGGAGTACTTAGCATTGTGAAAACATCACTTTCGCACAAAGAAATCTACTTCTCTAATACCGCGAAACAGTGAACAGAGAATGTATGAGTTTCTCAAGATTGGTAACAGATAGAAACAACAGAAAGTACACAGTGATTCATCTACCTAGACAAGTTAGAGAGGTTTACACAGAGAATTCCCAGTATAAGTACAAGAAAGTAACAGAGACTTAGAAAACTGGTAAAACATACATTGTTGATAGAGTTGGGAGTACAAAGCACTGTGAAAACAGCACTTTCGCAGAGAGAAATCTACTTGTCTAAGACCGGGAAACAGTGAACAGAGAATGTATGAGTTTCTCAAGATTGGTAACAGATAGAAACGAGAGAAAGTACACAGTGATTCATCTACCTATAGAGGTTACAGAGGTTTACACAGAGAATTCCCAGTATAAGTACAAGTAAATAAGAGAGACTTAGAAAACTGGTAAAAGCTACATTGTTGATAGAGTTGGGAGTACTTAGCACTGTGAAAACATCATTTTCTCACAAAGAAATCTACTTGTCTTAGACCGGGAAACAGTGAACAGAGAATGTATGAGTTTCTCAAGATTGGTAACAGATAGAAACAAGAGAAAGTACACAGTGATTCATCTACCTAGAGTAGTAACAGAGGTTTACACAGAGAATTCCCAGTATAAGTACAAGAAAATAAGAGAGACTTAGAAAACTGGTAAAACCTACATTGTTGATAGAGTTGGGAGTACTTAGCATTGTGAAAACATCACTTTCGCACAAAGAAATCTACTTCTCTAAGACCGGGAAACAGTGAACAGAGAATGTATGAGTTTCTTAAGATTGGTAACAGATAGAAACAAGAGAAAGTACACAGTGATTCATCTACATAGAGAAGTTAGAGAGGTTTACACAGATAATTCCCAGTATAAGTACAAGAAAATAAGAGAGACTTAGAAAACTGGTAAAACCTACATTGTTGATAGAGTTGGGAGTACTTAGCACTGTCAAAACAGCACTTTCGCAGAGAGAAATCTACTTGTCTAAGAGCGGGAAACAGTGAACAGAGAATGTATGAGTTTCTCAAGATTGGTAACAGATAGAAACAAGAGAAAGTACACAGTGATTCATCTACCTAGAGAAGTTACAGAGGTTTACATAGAGAATTGCAAGTCTAAGTACAAGAAAGTAAGAGAGACTTAGAAAACTGGTAAAACCTACATTGCTGATAGAGTTGGGAGTACTTAGCACTGTGAAAACAGCACTTTCACAGAAAGAAATCTACTTCTCTAAGACCAGGAAACAGTGAACAGAGAATGTATGAGTTTCTCTAGATTGGTAACAGATAGAAACAAGAGAAAGTACACAGTGATTCATCTACCTAGAGAAGTTACAGTGGTTTACACAGAGAATTCCAAGTATAAGTACAAGAAAGTAAGAGAGATTTAGAAAACTGGTAAAACCTACATTGTTGATTGAGTTGGGAATACTTAGCACTATAAAAACAGCACTTTCACAGAAAGAAATCTACTTCTCTAAGACCGGGAAACAGTGAACAGAGAATGTATGAGTTTCTGAAGATTGGTAATAGATAGAAACAAGAGAAAGTACACAGTGATTCATCTACCTAGAGAATTTACAGAAGTTTACACAGAAAATTCCCAGTATAAGTACAAGTAAATAAAAGAGACTTAGAAAACTGGTAAAACCTACATTGTTGATAGAGTTGGGAGTACTTAGCATTGTGAAAACATCACTTTCGCACAAAGAAATCTACTTGTCAAAGACCGCGAAACAGTGAACAGAGAATGTGTGTGTTTCTCAAGATTGGTAACAGATAGAATCAAGAGAAAGTACACAGTGATTCATCTACCTAGAGAAGTTACAGAGGTTTACACAGAGAATTCCCAGTATAAGTACAAGTACATAAGAGAGACTTAGAAAACTGGTAAAAGCTACATTGTTGATAGAGTTGGGAGTACTTAGCATTGTGAAAACATCACTTCCGCACAAAGAAATCTACTTCTCTTAGACCGCGAAACAGTGAACAGAGAATGTATGAGTTTCTCAAGATTGGTAACAGATAGAAACAAGAGAAAGTACACAGTGATTCATCTACCTAGACAAGTTAGAGAGGTTTACACAGAGAATTCCAAGTATAAGTACAAGAAAGTAACAGAGACTTAGAAAACTGGTAAAACATACATTGTTGATAGAGTTGGGAGTACAAAGCACTGTGAAAACAGCACTTTCGCAGAGAGAAATCTACTTGTCTAAGACCGGGAAACAGTGAACAGAGAATGTATGAGTTTCTCAAGATTGGTAACAGATAGAAACGAGAGAAAGTACACAGTGATTCATCTTCCTATAGAGGTTACAGAGGTTTACACAGAGAATTCCCAGTATAAGTACAAGTAAATAAGAGAGACTTAGAAAACTGGTAAAAGCTACATTGTTGATAGAGTTGGGAGTACTTAGCACTGTGAAAACATCATTTTCTCACAAAGAAATCTACTTGTCTAAGACCGGGAAACAGTGAACAGAGAATGTATGAGTTTCTCAAGATTGGTAACAGATAGAAACAAGAGAAAGTACACAGTGATTCATCTACCTAGAGAAGTTGCACAGGTTTACACAGAGAATTCCCAGTATAAGTACAAGAAAATAAGAGAGACTTAGAAAACTGGTAAAACCTACATTGTTGATAGAGTTGGGAGTACTTAGCATTGTGAAAACATCACTTTCGCACAAAGAAATCTACTTCTCTAAGACCGCGAAACAGTGAACAGAGAATGTATGAGTTTCTTAAGATTGGTAACAGATAGAAACAAGAGAAAGTACACAGTGATTCATCTACATAGAGAAGTTAGAGAGGTTTACACAGATAATTCCCAGTATAAGTACAAGAAAATAAGAGAGACTTAGAAAACTGGTAAAACCTACATTGTTGATAGAGTTGGGAGTACTTAGCACTGTCAAAACAGCACTTTTGCAGAGAGAAATCTACTTGTCTAAGAGCGAGAAACAGTGAACAGAGAATGTATGAGTTTCTCAAGATTGGTAACAGATAGAAACAAGAGAAAGTACACAGTGATTCATCTACCTAGAGAAGTTCCAGAGGTTTACATAGAGAATTGCAAGTCTAAGTACAAGAAAGTAAGAGAGACTTAGAAAACTGGTAAAACCTACATTGTTGATAGAGTTGGGAGTACTTAGCACTGTGAAAACAGCACTTTCACAGAAAGAAATCTACTTCTCTAAGAGCAGGAAACAGTGAACAGAGAATGTATGAGTTTCTCTAGATTGGTAACAGATAGAAACAAGAGAAAGTACACAGTGATTCATCTACCTAGAGAAGTTACAGTGGTTTACACAGAGAATTCCAAGTATAAGTACAAGAAAGTAAGAGAGATTTAGAAAACTGGTAAAACCTACATTGTTGATTGAGTTGGGAATACTTAGCACTATAAAAACAGCACTTTCACAGAAAGAAATCTACTTCTCTAAGACCGAGAAACAGTGAAGAGAGAATGTATGAGTTTCTCAAGATTGGTAATAGATAGAAACAAGAGAAAGTACACAGTGATTCATCTACCTAGAGAATTTACAGAAGTTTACACAGAAAATTCCCAGTATAAGTACAAGTAAATAAAAGAGACTTAGAAAACTGGTAAAACCTACATTGTTGATAGAGTTGGGAGTACTTAGCATTGTGAAAACATCACTTTCGCACAAAGAAATCTACTTGTCAAAGACCGCGAAACAGTGAACAGAGAATGTGTGTGTTTCTCAAGATTGGTAACAGAATGAATCAAGAGAAAGTACACAGTGATTCATCTACATAGAGAAGTTACAGAGGTTTACACAGAGAATTCCCAGTATAAGTACAAGTACATAAGAGAGACTTAGAAAACTGGTAAAAGCTACATTGTTGATAGAGTTGGGAGTACTTAGCATTGTGAAAACATCACTTCCGCACAAAGAAATCTACTTCTCTTAGACCGCGAAACAGTGAACAGAGAATGTATGAGTTTCTCAAGATTGGTAACAGATAGAAACAAGAGAAAGTACACAGTGATTCATCTACCTAGAGAAGTAACAGAGGTTTACACAGAGAATTACCAGTATAAGTACAAGTAAATAAGAGAGAATTAGAAATCTTGTAAAACCTACATTGTTGATAGAGTTGGGGAAACCTAGCATTGTGAAAACATCACATTCGCACAAAGAAATCTACTTGTCTAAGACCGGGAAACAGTGAACAGAGAATGTATGAGTTTCTCAAGATTGGTAACAGATAGAAACAAGAGAAAGTACACAGTGATTCATCTACGTAGAGAAGTTACAGAGGTTTACACAGAGAATTCCAAGTAGAAGTACAAGAAAATAAGAGAGACTTAGAAAACTGGTAAAACCTACATTGTTGATAGAGTTGGGAGTACTTAGCACTGTCAAAACAGCACTTTCGCAGATAGAAATCTACTTGTCTAAGACCGGGATACAGTGAACAGAGAATGTAGGAGTTTCTCAAGATTGGTAACACATAGAAACAAGAGAAAGTACACAGTGATTCATCTACCTAGAGAAGTTACAGAGGTTTACACAGAGAATTCCCAGTATAAGTACAAGAAAATAAGAGAGACTTAGAAAACTGGTAAAACCTACATTGTTGATAGAGTTGGGAGTACTTAGCACTGTCAAAACAGCACTTTCTCAGAGAGAAATCTACTTGTCTAAGAGCGGGAAACAGTGAACAGAGAATGTTTGAGTTTCTCAAGATTGGTAACAGATAGAAACAAGAGAAAGTACACAGTGATTCATCTACCTAGAGAAGTTACAGAGGTTTACACAGAGAATTCCAAGTATAAGTACAAGAAAATAAGAGAGCCTTAGAAAACTGGGAAACCTACATTGTTGATAGAGTTGGGAGTACTTAACACTGTGAAAACAGCACTTTTGCAGAGAGAAATCTACTTGTCTAAGACCGGGAAACAGTGAACACAGAATGTATGAGTTTCTCAAGATTGGTAACAAATAGACACAAGAGAAAGTACACAGTGATTCATCTACCTAGAGAAGTTACAGAGCTTTACACAGAGAATTCCCAGTATAAGTACAAGTAAATAAGAGAGACTTAGAAAACTGTTAAAACCTACATTGTTGATAGAGTTGGGAGTACTTAGCATTGTGAAAACATCACTTTCGGACAAAGAAATCTACTTCTCTAAGACCGCGAAACAGTGAACAGAGAATGTATGAGTTTCTTAAGATTGGTAACAGATAGAAACAAGAGAAAGTACACAGTGATTCATCTACCTAGAGAAGTTAGAAAGGTTTACACAGAGAATTCCCAGTATAAGTACAAGAAAGTAGAAGAGACTTAGAAAACTGGTAAAACCTACATTGTTGATAGAGTTGGGAGTACTTAGCATTGTGAAAACATCACTTTCGCACAAAGAAATCTACTTCTCTAAGACCGCGAAACAGTGAACAGAGAATGTATGAGTTTCTCAAGATTGGTAACAGATAGAAACAAGAGAAAGTACACAGTGATTCATCTACCTAGAGAAGTTAGAGAGGTTTACCCAGAGAATTCCCAGTATAAGTACAAGAAAATAAGAGAGACTTAGAAAACTGGTAAAACCTACATTGTTGATAGAGTTGGGAGTACTTAGCACTGTCAAAACAGCACTTTCGCAGAGACAAATCTACTTGTCTAAGAGCGGGAAACAGTGAACAGAGAATGTATGAGTTTCTCAAGATTGGTAACAGATAGAAACAAGAGAAAGTACACAGTGATTCATCTACCTAGAGAAGTTACAGAGGTTTACACAGAGAATTCCAAGTATAAGTACAAGAAAATAAGAGAGACTTAGAAAACTGGTAAAAGCTACATTGTTGATACACTTGGGAGTACTTAACACTGTGAAAACAGCACTTTCGCAGAGAGAAATCTACTTGTCTAAGACCGGGAAACAGTGAACAGAGAATGTATGAGTTTCTCAAGATTGGTAACAGATAGAAACAAGAGAAAGTACACACTGATTCATCTACCTAGAGAAGTTACAGAGGTTTACACAGAGAATTCCAAGTATAAGTACAAGAATCTAAGAGAGATTTAGAAAACTGGTAAAACCTACATTGTTGATTCAGTTGGGAATACTTAGCACTGTAAAAACAGCACTTTCACAGAGAGAAATCTACTTGTCTAAGACCGGGAAACAGTGAACAGAGAATATATGAGTTTCTCAAGATTGGTAACAGATAGAAACAAGAGAAAGTACACAGTGATTCATCTACCTAGAGAAGTTACAGAGGTTTACACAGAGAATTCCCAGTATAAGTACAAGTAAATAAGAGAGACTTAGAAAACTGGTAAAACCTACGTTGTTCATAGAGTTGGGAATACTTAGCATTGTGAAAACATCACTTTCGCACAAAGAAATCTACTTCTCTATGACCGCGAAACAGTGAACAGAGAATGTATGAGTTTCTCAAGATTGGTAACAGATTGCAACAAGAGAAAGTACACAGTGATTCATCTACCTAGAGAAGTTACAGAGGTTTACACAGAGAATTCCCAGTATAAGTCCAAGAAAGTAACAGAGACTTAGGAAACTGGTAAAACCTACATTGTTGATAGAGTTGGGAGTACTTAGCATTGTGAAAACATCACTTTCGCACAAAGAAATCTACTTGTCTAAGACCGGGAAACAGTGAACAGAGAATGTATGAGTTTCTCAAGATTGGTAACAGATAGAAACAAGAGAAAGTACACAGTGATTCATCTACCTAGAGAAGTTACAGAGGTTTACACAGAGAATTCCCAGTATAAGTACAAGAAAATACGAGAGACTTAGGAAACTGGTAAAACCTACATTGTTGATAGAGTTCGGAGTACTAAGCACTGTGAAAACAGCAGTTTCGCAGAGAGAAATCTACTTGTCTAAGACCGGGAAACAGTGAACAGAGAATGTATGAGTTTCTGAAGATTGGTAACAGATAGAAACGAGAGAAAGTACACAGTGATTCATCTACCTATAGAGGTTACAGAGGTTTACACAGAGAATTCCCAGTATAAGTACAAGAAAATAAGAGAGACTTAGAAAACTGGGAAACCTACATTGTTGATAGAGTTGGGAGTACTTAACACTGTGAAAACAGTAGTTTGCAGAGAGAAATCTACTTGTCTAAGACCGGGAAACAGTGAACAGAGAATGTATGAGTTTCTCAAGATTGGTAACAGATAGAAACAAGAGAAAGTACACAGTGATTCATCTACCTAGAGAAGTTACAGAGCTTTACACAGAGAATTCCCAGTATAAGTACAAGGAAATAAGAGAGACTTAGAAAACTGGTAAAACCTACATTGTTGATAGAGTTGGGAGTACTTAGCATTGTGAAAACATCACTTTCGCACAAAGAAATCTACTTCTCTAAGACCGGGAAACAGTGAACAGAGAATGTATGAGTTTCTTAAGATTGGTAACAGATAGAAACAAGAGAAAGTACACAGTGATTCATCTACATAGAGAAGTTAGAGAGGTTTACACAGATAATTCCCAGTATAAGTACAAGAAAATAAGAGAGACTTAGAAAACTGGTAAAACCTACATTGTTGATAGAGTTGGGAGTACTTAGCACTGTCAAAACAGCACTTTCGCAGAGAGAAATCTACTTGTCTAAGAGCGGGAAACAGTGAACAGAGAATGTATGAGTTTCTCAAGATTGGTAACAGATAGAAACAAGAGAAAGTACACAGTGATTCATCTACCTAGAGAAGTTACAGAGGTTTACATAGAGAATTGCAAGTCTAAGTACAAGAAAGTAAGAGAGACTTAGAAAACTGGTAAAACCTACATTGCTGATAGAGTTGGGAGTACTTAGCACTGTGAAAACAGCACTTTCACAGAAAGAAATCTACTTCTCTAAGACCAGGAAACAGTGAACAGAGAATGTATGAGTTTCTCTAGATTGGTAACAGATAGAAACAAGAGAAAGTACACAGTGATTCATCTACCTAGAGAAGTTACAGTGGTTTACACAGAGAATTCCAAGTATAAGTACAAGAAAGTAAGAGAGATTTAGAAAACTGGTAAAACCTACATTGTTGATTGAGTTGGGAATACTTAGCACTATAAAAACAGCACTTTCACAGAAAGAAATCTACTTCTCTAAGACCGGGAAACAGTGAACAGAGAATGTATGAGTTTCTCAAGATTGGTAATAGATAGAAACAAGAGAAAGTACACAGTGATTCATCTACCTAGAGAATTTACAGAAGTTTACACAGAAAATTCCCAGTATAAGTACAAGTAAATAAAAGAGACTTAGAAAACTGGTAAAACCTACATTGTTGATAGAGTTGGGAGTACTTAGCATTGTGAAAACATCACTTTCGCACAAAGAAATCTACTTGTCAAAGACCGCGAAACAGTGAACAGAGAATGTGTGTGTTTCTCAAGATTGGTAACAGATAGAATCAAGAGAAAGTACACAGTGATTCATCTACCTAGAGAAGTTACAGAGGTATACACAGAGAATTCCCAGTATAAGTACAAGTACATAAGAGAGACTTAGAAAACTGGTAAAAGCTACATTGTTGATAGAGTTGGGAGTACTTAGCATTGTGAAAACATCACTTCCGCACAAAGAAATCTACTTCTCTTAGACCGCGAAACAGTGAACAGAGAATGTATGAGTTTCTCAAGATTGGTAACAGATAGAAACAAGAGAAAGTACACAGTGATTCATCTACCTAGACAAGTTAGAGAGGTTTACACAGAGAATTCCAAGTATAAGTACAAGAAAGTAACAGAGACTTAGAAAACTGGTAAAACATACATTGTTGATAGAGTTGGGAGTACAAAGCACTGTGAAAACAGCACTTTCGCAGAGAGAAATCTACTTGTCTAAGACCGGGAAACAGTGAACAGAGAATGTATGAGTTTCTCAAGATTGGTAACAGATAGAAACGAGAGAAAGTACACAGTGATTCATCTACCTATAGAGGTTACAGAGGTTTACACAGAGAATTCCCAGTATAAGTACAAGTAAATAAGAGAGACTTAGAAAACTGGTAAAACCTACATTGTTGATAGAGTTGGGAGTACTTAGCATTGTGAAAACATCACTTTCGGACAAAGAAATCTACTTCTCTAAGACCGCGAAACAGTGAACAGAGAATGTATGAGTTTCTTAAGATTGGTAACAGATAGAAACAAGAGAAAGTACACAGTGATTCATCTACCTAGAGAAGTTAGAGAGGTTTACACAGAGAATTCCCAGTATAAGTACAAGAAAATAGAAGAGACTTAGAAAACTGGTAAAACCTACATTGCTGATAGAGTTGGGAGTACTTAGCATTGTGAAAACATCACTTTCGCACAAAGAAATCTACTTCTCTAAGACCGCGAAACAGTGAACAGAGAATGTATGAGTTTCTCAAGATTGGTAACAGATAGAAACAAGAGAAAGTACACAGTGATTCATCTACCTAGAGAAGTTAGAGAGGTTTACCCAGAGAATTCCCAGTATAAGTACAAGAAAATAAGAGAGACTTAGAAAACTGGTAAAACCTACATTGTTGATAGAGTTGGGAGTACTTAGCACTGTCAAAACAGCACTTTCGCAGAGACAAATCTACTTGTCTAAGAGCGGGAAACAGTGAACAGAGAATGTATGAGTTTCTCAAGATTGGTAACAGATAGAAACAAGAGAAAGTACACAGTGATTCATCTACCTAGAGAAGTTACAGAGGTTTACACAGAGAATTCCAAGTATAAGTACAAGAAAATAAGAGAGACTTAGAAAACTGGTAAAAGCTACATTGTTGATACACTTGGGAGTACTTAACACTGTGAAAACAGCACTTTCGCAGAGAGAAATCTACTTGTCTAAGACCGGGAAACAGTGAACAGAGAATGTATGAGTTTCTCAAGATTGGTAACAGATAGAAACAAGAGAAAGTACACAGTGATTCATCTACCTAGAGAAGTTACAGAGGTTTACACAGAGAATTCCAAGTATAAGTACAAGAATCTAAGAGAGATTTAGAAAACTGGTAAAACCTACATTGTTGATTCAGTTGGGAATACTTAGCACTGTAAAAACAGCACTTTCACAGAGAGAAATCTACTTGTCTAAGACCGGGAAACAGTGAACAGAGAATATATGAGTTTCTCAAGATTGGTAACAGATAGAAACAAGAGAAAGTACACAGTGATTCATCTACCTAGAAAAGTTACAGAGGTTTACACAGAGAATTCCCAGTATAAGTACAAGTAAATAAGAGAGACTTAGAAAACTGGTAAAACCTACATTGTTCATAGAGTTGGGAATACTTAGCATTGTGAAAACATCACTTTCGCACAAAGAAATCTACTTCTCTAAGACCGCGAAACAGTGAACAGAGAATGTATGAGTTTCTCAAGATTGGTAACAGATTGCAACAAGAGAAAGTACACAGTGATTCATCTACCTAGAGAAGTTACAGAGGTTTACACAGAGAATTCCCAGTATAAGTACAAGAAAGTAACAGAGACTTAGGAAACTGGTAAAACCTACATTGTTGATAGAGTTGGGAGTACTTAGCATTGTGAAAACATCACTTTCGCACAAAGAAATCTACTTGTCTAAGACCGGGAAACAGTGAACAGAGAATGTATGAGTTTCTCAAGACTGGTAACAGATAGAAACAAGAGAAAGTACACAGTGATTCATCTACCTAGAGAAGTTACAGAGGTTTACACAGAGAATTCCCAGTATAAGTAGAAGAAAATAAGAGAGACTTAGGAAACTGGTAAAACCTACATTGTTGATAGAGTTGGGAGTACTAAGCACTGTGAAAACAGCAGTTTCGCAGAGAGAAATCTACTTGTCTAAGACCGGGAAACAGTGAACAGAGAATGTATGAGTTTCTCAAGATTGGTAACAGATAGAAACGAGAGAAAGTACACAGTGATTCATCTACCTATAGAGGTTACAGAGGTTTACACAGAGAATTCCCAGTATAAGTACAAGTAAATAAGAGAGACTTAGAAAACTGGTAAAAGCTACATTGTTGATAGAGTTGGGAGTACTTAGCATTGTGAAAACATCTCTTTCGCACAAAGAAATCTACTTGTCCAAGACCGCGAAACAGTGAAGAGAGAATGTATGTGTTTCTCAAGATTGGTAACAGATAGAAACAAGAGAAAGTACACAGTGATTCATCTACCTAGAGAAGTTACAGAGGTTTACAAAGAGAATTCCAAGTATAAGTACAAGAAAGTAAGAGAGACTTAGAAAACTGGTAAAACCTACATTGTTGATAGAGTTGGGAGTACTTAGCACTGTGAAAACAGCACTTTCACAGAAAGAAATCTACTTCTCTAAGACCAGGAAACAGTGAACAGAGAATGTAGGAGTTTCTCAAGATTGGTAACAGATAGAAACAAGAGAAAGTACACAGTGATTCATCTACCTAGAGAAGTTACAGAGGTTTACACAGAGAATTCCAAGTATAAGTACAAGAAAATAAGAGAGACTTAGAAAACTGGTAAAAGCTACATTGTTGAGAGAGTTGGGAGTACTTAGCACTGTGAAAACAGCACTTTCCCAGAGAGAAATCTACTTGTCTAAGACCAGGATACAGTGAACAGAGAATGTATGAGTTTCTCAAGATTGGTAACAGATAGAAACAAGAGAAAGTACACAGTGATTCATCTACCTAGAGAAGTTACAGAGGTTTACACAGAGAATTCCCAGTATAAGTACAAGAAAATAAGAGAGACTTAGAAAACTGGTAAAACCTACATTGTTGATAGAGTTGGGAGTACTTAGCACTGTCAAACAACACTTTCGCAGAGACAAATCTACTTGTCTAAGAGCGGGAAAGAGTGAACAGAGAATGTCTGAGTTTCTCAAATTGGTAACAGATAGAAACAAGAGAAAGTACACAGTGATTCATCTACCTAGACAAGTTAGAGAGGTTTACACAGAGAATTCCCAGTATAAGTACAAGAAAGTAACAGAGACTTAGAAAACTGGTAAAACCTACATTGTTGATAGAGTTGGGAGTACTTAGCATTGTGAAAACATCACTTTCGCACAAAGAAATCTACTTCTATAAGACCGCGAAACAGTGAACAGAGAATGTATTAGTTTCTCAAGATTGGTAACAGATAGAAACAAGAGAAAGTACACAGTGATTCATCTACCTAGAGAAGTTACAGAGGTTTACAGAGAGAATTCCAAGTATAAGTACAAGAAAGTAAGAGAGACTTAGAAAACTGGTAAAACCTACATTGTTGATACAGTTGGGAGTTCTTAGCACTCTGAAAACAGCAGTTTCACAGAGAGAAATCTACTTGTCTAAGACCGGGGAACACTGAACAGAGAATGTATCAGTTTCTCTAGATTGGTAACAGAAACAAGAGAAAGTACACAGTGATTCGTCTACCTAGAGAAGTTACAGAGGTTTACACAGAGAATTCCCAGTATAAGTACAAGTAAATAAGAGAGACTTAGAAAACTGGTAAAATCTACATTGTTGATAGAGTTGGGAGTACTTACCATTGTGAAAACATCAGTTTCGCACAAAGAAATCTACTTTTCTAAGACCGGAAAACAGTGAACAGAGAATGTATGAGTTTCTCAAGATTGCTAACAGATAGAAACAAGAGAAAGTACACAGTGATTCATCTACCTAGAGAAGTTACAGAGGTTTACAGAGAGAATTCCAAGTATAAGTACAAGAAAATAAGAGAGACTTAGAAAACTGGTAAAACCTACATTGTTGATAGAGTTGATAGTACTTAGCACTGTGAAAACAGCACTTTCGCAGAGAGAAATCTACTTGTCTAAGAGCGGGAATCAGTGAACAGAGAATGTATGAGTTTCTCAAGATTGGTAACAGATAGAAACAAGAGAAAGTACACAGTGATTCATCTACCTAGAGAAGTTACAGAGGTTTACACAGAGAATTCCCAGTATAAGTACAAGAAAATAAGAGCGACATAGAAAACTGGTAAAACCTACATTGTTGATAGAGTTGGGAGTACTTAGCATTGTGAAAACATTACTTTCGCACAAAGAAATCTACTTGTCCAAGACCGCGAAACAGTGAACAGAGAATGTATGTGTTTCTCTAGATTGGTAACAGATAGAAACAAGAGAAAGTACACAGTGATTCATCTACCTAGAGAAGTTACAGAGGTTTACACAGAGAATTCCAAGTAGAAGTACAAGAAAATAAGAGAGACTTAGAAAACTGGTAAAACCTACATGGTTGATAGAGTTGGGAGTACTTAGCACTGTGAAAACATCACTTTCGGACAAAGAAATCTACTTGTCTAAGACCGGGAAACAGTGAACAGAGAATGTATGAGTTACTCAAGATTGGTAACAGATAGAAACAAGAGAAAGTACACAGTGATTCATCTACCTAGAGAAGTTACAGAGGTTTACACAGAGAATTCCAAGTATAAGTACAAGAAAATAAGAGAGACTTAGAAAACTGGTAAAACCTACATTGTTGATAGAGTTGGGAGTACTTAACACTGTGAAAACAGCACTTTTGCAGAGAGAAATCTACTTGTCCAAGACCCGGAAACAGTGAACAGAGAATGTATGAGTTTCTCAAGATTGGTAACAGATAGAAACAAGAGAAAGTACACAGTGATTCATCTACCTACAGAAGTTACAGAGGTTTACACAGAGAATTCCCTGTATAAGTACAAGTAAATAAGAGAGACTTAGAAAACTGGTAAAAGCTACATTGTTGATAAAGTTGGGAGTACTTAGCATTGTGAAAACATCACTTTCACACAGAGAAATCTACTTGTCTAAGACCGCGAAACAGTGAACAGAGAATGTATGTGTTTCTCAAGATTGGAAACAGATAGAAACAAGAGAAAGTACACAGTGATTCATCTACCTAGAGAAGTTACAGAGGTTTACACAGAGAATTCCCAGTATAAGTACAAGAAAATAAGAGAGACTTAGAAAACTGGTAAAACCTACATTGTTGATAGAGTTGGGAGTACTTAGCACTGTGAAAGCAGCACTTTCGCAGAGAGAAATCTACTTGTCTAAGACCCTGAAACAGTGAACAGAGAATGTATGAGTTTCTCAAGATTGGTAACAGATAGAAACAAGAGAAAGTACACAGTGATTCATCTACGTAGAGAAGTTACAGAGGTTTACACACAGAATTCCCAGTATAAGTACAAGAAAATAAGAGAGACTTAGAAAACTGGTAAAACCTACATTGTTGATAGAGTTGGGAGTTCTTAGCACTCTGAAAACAGCAGTTTCACAGAGAGAAATCTACTTGTCTAAGACCGGGGAACACTGAACAGAGAATGTATCAGTTTCTCTAGATTGGTAACAGAAAGAAGAGAAAGTACACAGTGATTCGTCTACCTAGAGAAGTTACAGAGGTTTACACAGAGAATTCCCAGTATAAGTACAAGTAAATAAGAGAGACTTAGAAAACTGGTAAAATCTACATTGTTGATAGAGTTGGGAGTACTTACCATTGTGAAAACATCACTTTCGCACAAAGAAATCTACTTTTCTAAGACCGGAAAACAGTGAACAGAGAATGTATGAGTTTCTCAAGATTGCTAACAGATAGAAACAAGAGAAAGTACACAGTGATTCATCTACCTAGAGAAGTTACAGAGGTTTACAGAGAGAATTCCAAGTATAAGTACAAGAAAATAAGAGAGACTTAGAAAACTGGTAAAACCTACATTGTTGATAGAGTTGGGAGTACATAGCACTGTGAAAACAGCACTTTCGCAGAGAGAAATCTACTTGTCTAAGAGCGGGAATCAGTGAACAGAGAATGTATGAGTTTCTCAAGATTGGTAACAGATAGAAACAAGAGAAAGTACACAGTGATTCATCTACCTAGAGAAGTTACAGAGGTTTACACAGAGAATTCGCAGTATAAGTACAAGAAAATAAGAGCGACATAGAAAACTGGTAAAACCTACATTGTTGATAGAGTTGGGAGTACTTAGCATTGTGAAAACATTACTTTCGCACAAAGAAATCTATTTGTCCAAGACCGCGAAACAGTGAACAGAGAATGTATGTGTTTCTCAAGATTGGTAACAGATAGAAACAAGAGAAAGTACACAGTGATTCATCTACCTAGAGAAGTTACAGAGGTTTACACAGAGAATTCCAAGTAGAAGTACAAGAAAATAAGAGAGACTTAGAAAACTGGTAAAACCTACATGGTTGATAGAGTTGGGAGTACTTAGCACTGTGAAAACATCACTTTCGGACAAAGAAATCTACTTGTCTAAGACCGGGAAACAGTGAACAGAGAATGTATGAGTTACTCAAGATTGGTAAAAGATTGAAGCAAGAGAAAGTACACAGTGATTCATCTACCTAGAGAAGTTACAGAGGTTTACACAGAGAATTCCCAGTATAAGTACAAGAAAATAAGAGAGACTTAGAAAACTGGTAAAACCTACATTGTTGATAGAGTTGGGAGTACTTAGCACTGTCAAAACAGCACTTTCGCAGAGAGAAATCTACTTGTCTAAGAGCGGGAAACAGTGAACAGAGAATGTTTGAGTTTCTCAAGATTGGTAACAGATAGAAACAAGAAACGTACACAGTGATTAATCTACCTAGAGAAGTTATAGAGGTTTACACAGAGAATTCCAAGTATAAGTACAAAAAAGTAAGAGAGACTTAAAAAACTGGTAAAACCTACATTGTTCATAGAGTTGGGAGTACTTAGCACTGTGAAAACAGCACTTTCGCAGAGAGAAATCTACTTGTCTAAGACCAGGATACAGTGAACAGAGAATGTATGAGTTTCTCAAGATTGGTAACAGATAGAAACAAGAGAAAGTACACAGTGATTCATCTACCTAGAGAAGTTACAGAGGTTTACACAGAGAATTCCCAGTATAAGTACAAGAAAATAAGAGAGACTTAGAAAACTGGTAAAACCTACATTGTTGATAGAGTTGGGAGTACTTAGCACTGTCAAAACAACACTTTCGCAGAGACAAATCTACTTGTCTAAGAGCGGGAAAGAGTGAACAGAGAATGTCTGAGTTTCTCAAATTGGTAACAGATAGAAACAAGAGAAAGTACACAGTGATTCATCTACCTAGACAAGTTAGAGAGGTTTACACAGAGAATTCCCAGTATAAGTACAAGAAAGTAACAGAGACTTAGAAAACTGGTAAAACCTACATTGTTGATAGAGTTGGGAGTACTTAGCATTGTGAAAACATCACTTTCGCACAAAGAAATCTACTTCTATAAGACCGCGAAACAGTGAACAGAGAATGTATTAGTTTCTCAAGATTGGTAACAGATAGAAACAAGAGAAAGTACACAGTGATTCATCTACCTAGAGAAGTTACAGAGGTTTACACAGAGAATTCCAAGTATAAGTACAAGAAAGTAAGAGAGACTTAGAAAACTGGTAAAACCTACATTGTTGATACAGTTGGGAGTTCTTAGCACTCTGAAAACAGCAGTTTCACAGAGAGAAATCTACTTGTCTAAGACCGGGGAACACTGAACAGAGAATGTATCAGTTTCTCTAGATTGGTAACAGAAACAAGAGAAAGTACACAGTGATTCGTCTACCTAGAGAAGTTACAGAGGTTTACACAGAGAATTCCCAGTATAAGTACAAGTAAATAAGAGAGACTTAGAAAACTGGTAAAATCTACATTGTTGATAGAGTTGGGAGTACTTACCATTGTGAAAACATCACTTTCGCACAAAGAAATCTACTTTTCTAAGACCGGAAAACAGTGAACAGAGAATGTATGAGTTTCTCAAGATTGCTAACAGATAGAAACAAGAGAAAGTACACAGTGATTCATCTACCTAGAGAAGTTACAGAGGTTTACAGAGAGAATTCCAAGTATAAGTACAAGAAAATAAGAGAGACTTAGAAAACTGGTAAAACCTACATTGTTGATAGAGTTGGGAGTACTTAGCACTGTGAAAACAGCACTTTCGCAGAGAGAAATCTACTTGTCTAAGAGCGGGAATCAGTGAACAGAGAATGTATGAGTTTCTCAAGATTGGTAACAGATAGAAACAAGAGAAAGTACACAGTGATTCATCTACCTAGAGAAGTTACAGAGGTTTACACAGAGAATTCCCAGTATAAGTACAAGAAAATAAGAGCGACATAGAAAACTGCTAAAACCTACATTGTTGATAGAGTTGGGAGTACTTAGCATTGTGAAAACATTACTTTCGCACAAAGAAATCTACTTGTCCAAGACCGCGAAACAGTGAACAGAGAATGTATGTGTTTCTCAAGATTGGTAACAGATAGAAACAAGAGAAAGTACACAGTGATTCATCTACCTAGAGAAGTTACAGAGTTTTACACAGAGAATTCCAAGTAGAAGTACAAGAAAATAAGAGAGACTTAGAAAACTGGTAAAACCTACATGGTTGATAGAGTTGGGAGTACTTAGCACTGTGAAAACATCACTTTCGGACAAAGAAATCTACTTGTCTAAGACCGGGAAACAGTGAACAGAGAATGTATGAGTTACTCAAGATTGGTAACAGATAGAAACAAGAGAAAGTACACAGTGATTCATCTACCTAGAGAAGTTACAGAGGTTTACACAGAGAATTCCAAGTATAAGTACAAGAAAATAAGAGAGACTTAGAAAACTGGTAAAACCTACATTGTTGATAGAGTTGGGAGTACTTAACACTGTGAAAACAGCACTTTTGCAGAGAGAAATCTACTTGTCTAAGACCGGGAAACAGTGAACAGAGAATGTATGAGTTTCTCAAGATTGGTAACAGATAGAAACAAGAGAAAGTACACAGTGATTCATCTACCTAGAGAAGTTACAGAGGTTTACACAGAGAATTCCCAGTAGAAGTACAAGTAAATAAGAGAGACTTAGAAAACTGGTAAAACCTACATTGTTGATAGAGTTGGGAGTACTTAGCATTGTGAAAACATCACTTTCGGACAAAGAAATCTACTTCTCTAAGACAGCGAAACAGTGAACAGAGAATGTATGAGTTTCTCAAGATTGGTAACAGATAGAAACAAGAGAAAGTACACAGTGATTCATCTACGTAGAGAAGTTACAGAGGTTTACACAGAGAATTCCCAGTATAAGTACAAGAAAATAAGAGAGACTTAGAAAACTGGTAAAACCTACATTGTTGATAGACTTGGGAGTTCTTAGCACTCTGAAAACAGCAGTTTCACAGAGAGAAATCTACTTGTCTAAGACCGGTAAACACTGAACAGAGAATGTATGAGTTTCTCTAGATTGGTAACAGATAGAAACAAGAGAAAGTACACAGTGATTCGTCTACCTAGAGAAGTTACAGAGGTTTACACAGAGAATTCCCAGTATAAGTACAAGTAAATAAGAGACACTTAGAAAACTGGTAAAACCTACATTGTTGATAGAGTTGGGAGTACTTACCATTGTGAACACATCACTTTCGCACAAAGAAATCCACTTTTCTAAGACCGGGAAACAGTGAACAGAGAATGTATGAGTTTCTCAAGATTGGTAACAGATAGAAACAAGAGACAGTACACAGTGATTCATCTACCTAGAGAAGTTACAGAGGTTTACACAGAGAATTCCCAGTATAAGTACAAGAAAATAAGAGCGACATAGAAAACTGGTAAAACCTACATTGTTGATAGAGTTGGGAGTACTTAGCATTGTGAAAACATTACTTTCGCACAAAGAAATCTACTTGTCCAAGACCGCGAAACAGTGAACAGAGAATGTATTTGTTTCTCAAGATTGGTAACAGATAGAAACAAGAGAAAGTACACAGTGATTCATCTACCTAGAGAAGTTACAGAGGTTTACACAGAGAATTCCAAGTAGAAGTACAAGAAAATAAGAGAGACTTAGAAAACTGGTAAAACCTACATTGTTGATGGAGTTGGGAGTACTTAGCGTTGTGAAAACGTCACTTTCGCACAAAGAAATCTACTTTTCTAAGACCGCGAAACAGTGAACAGAGAATGTATGAATTTCTCAAGATTGGTAACAGATAGAAACAAGAGAAAGTACACAGTGATTCATCTACCTAGAGAAGTTACAGAGGTTTACACAGAGAATTCCCAGTATAAGTACAAGAAAATAGGAGAGACTTAGAAAACTGGTAAAACCTACATTGTTGATAGAGTTGGGAGTACTTAGCACTGTGAAAACAGCTCTTTCGCAGAGAGAAATCTACTTGTCTAACACCGGGATACAGTGAACAGAGAATGTATGAGTTTCTCAAGATTGGTAACAGATAGAAACAAGAGAAAGTACACAGTGATTCATCTACCTAGAGAAGTTACAGAGGTTTACACAGAGAATTCTCAGTATAAGTACAAGAAAATAAGAGAGAGTTAGAAAACTGGTAAAACCTACATTGTTGATAGAGTTGGGAGTACTTAGCACTGTCAAAACAGCACTTTCGCAGAGAGAAATCTACTTGTCTAAGAGCGGGAATCAGTGAACAGAGAATGTATGAGTTTCTCAAGATTGGTAACAGATAGAAACAAGAGAAAGTACACAGTGATTCATCTACCTAGAGAAGTTACAGAGGTTTACACAGAGAATTCCAAGTATAAGTACAAGATAGTAAGAGAGACTTAGAAAACTGGTAAAACCTACATTGTTGATAGAGTTGGGAGTACTTAGCACTGTGAAAACAGCACTTTCACAGAAAGAAATCTACTTCTCTAAGACCAGGAAACAGTGAACAGAGAATGTATGAGTTTCTCAAGATTGGTAACAGATAGAAACAAGTGAAAGTACACAGTGATTCATCTACCTAGAGAAGTTACAGGGGTTTACACTGAGAATTCCAAGTATAACTACAAGAAAGTAAGAGAGACTTAGAAAACTGGTAAAACGTACATTGCTGATAGAGTTGGGAGTACTTAGCACTGTCAAAACAGCACTTTCACATGAGGAAATCTACTTCTCTATGACCGGGAAACAGTGAACAGAGAATGTATGAGTTTCTCAAGGTTGGTAACAGATAGAAACAAGAGAAAGTACACAGTGATTCATCTACGTAGAGAAGTTACAGAGGTTTACACAGAGAATTCCCAGTATAAGTACAAGAAAATAAGAGAGACTTAGAAAACTGGTAAAACCTACATTGTTGATAGAGTTGGAAGTTCTCAGCACTCTGAAAACAGCAGTTTCACAGAGAGAAATCTACTTGTCTAAGACCGGGAAACAGTGAACAGAGAATGTATGAGTTTCTCTAGATTGGTAACAGATAGAAACAAGAGAAAGTACACAGTGATTCATCTACCTAGAGAAGTTACAGAGGTTTACACAGAGAAATCCAAGTATAAGTACAAGAAAGTAAGAGAGACTTAGAAAACTGGTAAAACCTACATTGTTGATAGAGTTGGGAGTACTTAGCACTGTGAAAACAGTACTTTCACAGAAAGAAATCTAGTTCTCTAAGACCGGGAAACAGTGAACAGAGAATGTATGAGTTTCTCAAGATTGGTAACAGATAGAAACAAGAGAAAGTACACAGCGATTCATCTACCTAGAGAAGTTACAGAGGTTTACACAGAGAATTCCAAATATAAGTACAAGAAACTAAGAGAGACTTAGAAAACTGGTAAAACCTACATTGTTGATAGAGTTGGGAGTACTTAGCGCTGTGAAATCAGCACTTTCGCAGAGAGAAATCTACTTGTCTAAGACCGGGAAACAGTGAACAGAGAATGTATGAGTTTCTCAAGATTGGTAACAGATAGAAACAAGAGAAAGTACACAGTGATGCATCTACCTAGAGAAGTTACAGAGGTTTACACAGAGAATTCCCAGTATAAGTACAAGTAAATAAGAGAGACTTAGAAAACTGGTAAAACCTACATTGTTGATAGAGTTGGGAGTATCTAGCATTGTGAAAACATCACTTTCGTACAAAGAAATCTACTTCTGTAAGACCGCGAAACAGTGAACAGAGAATGTATGAGTTTCTCAAGATTGCTAACAGATAGAAACAAGAGAAAGTACACAGTGATTCATCTACCTAGAGAAGTTATAGAGGTTTACAGAGAGAATTCCCAGTATAACTACAAGAAAATAAGAGAGACTTAGAAAACTGGTAAAACCTACATTGTTGATAGAGCTGGGAGTACTTAGCACTGTGAAAACACCACTTTTGCAGAGAGAAATCTACTTGTCTAAGACCGGGAAACAGTGAACACAGAATGTATGAGTTTCTCAAGATTGGTAACAGATAGAAACAAGAGAAAGTACACAGTGATTCATTTACCTAGAGAAGTTACAGAGGTTTACACAGAGAATTCCCAGTATAAGTACAAGTAAATAAGAGAGACTTAGATAACTGGTGAAACCTACATTGTTTATAGAGTTGGGAGTACTTAGCATTGTGAAAACATCACTTTCGCACAAAGAAATCTTCTTTTCTAAGACCGCGAAACAGTGAACAGAGAATGTATGAGTTTCTCAAGATTGGTAACAGATAGAAACAAGAGAAAGTACACAGAGATTCATTTACCTAGAGAAGTTACAGAGGTTTAAACAGAGAATTCCCAGTATAAGTACAAGAAAATAAGAGAGACTTAGAAAACTGGTAAAACCTACATTGTTGATAGAGTTGGGAGTATTTAGCACAGTGAAAGCAGGACGTTCGCAGAGAGAAATATACTTGTCTAAGACCGGGAAACAGTGAACAGAGAATGTATGAGTTTCTCAAGATTGGTAACAGATAGAAACAAGAGAAAGTACACAGTGATTCATCTACCTAGAGAAGTTACAGAGGTTTACACAGAGAAATCCATGTATAAGTACAAGAAAGTAAGAGAGACTTAGAAAACTGGTAAAACCTACATTGTTGATAGAGTTGGGAGTACTTAGCACTGTGAAAACAGCACTTTCACAGAAAGAAATCTACTTCTCTAAGACCGGGAAACAGTGAACAGAGAATGTATGAGTTTCTCAAGATTGGTAACAGATAGAAACAAGGGAAAGTACACAGTGATTCATCTACCTAGAGAAGTTACAGAGGTTTACACAGAGAATTCCAAGTATAAGTACAAGAAAATAAGAGAGACTTAGAAAACTGGTAAAACCTACATTGTTGGTAGAGTTGGGAGTACTTAGCACTGTGAAAACAGCACTTTCGCAGAATGAAATCTACTTGTGTAAGACCGGGAAACAGTGAACAGAGAATGTCTGAGTTTCTCAAGATTGGTATCAGATAGAAACAAGAGAAAGTACACAGTGATTCATCTACCTAGAGAAGTTACAGAGGTTTACACAGAGAATTCCCAGTATAAGTACAAGTAAATAAGAGAGACTTAGAAAACTGGTAAAACCTACATTGTTGATAGAGTTGGGAGTACTTAGCATTGTGATAACAGCATTTTCGCAGAAAGAAATCTTCTTTTCTAAGACCGCGAAACAGTGAACAGAGAATGTATGAGTTTCTCAAGATTGGTAACAGATAGAAACAAGAGAAAGTACACAGTGATTCATCTACCTAGAGAAGTTACAGAGGTTTACACAGAGAATTCCCAGTATAAGTACAAGAAAATAAGAGAGACTTAGAAAACTGGTAAAACCTACATTGTTGATAGAGTTGGGAGTACTTAGCACTGTGAGAACAGCACTTTCGCAGAGAGAAATCTACTTGTCTAAGACCGGGAAACAGTGAACAGAGAATGTATGAGTTTCTCAAGTTTGGTAACAGATAGAAACAAGAGAAAGTACACATTGATTCATGTACCTAGAGAAGTTACAGAGGTTTACACAGAGAATTCCAAGTATAAGTACAAGAAAGTAAGAGAGACTTAGAAAACTGGTAAAACCTACATTGTTGATAGAGTTGGGAGTACTTAGCACTGTGAAAACAGCAATTTCACAGAAAGAAATCTACTTCTCTAAGACCGGGAAACAGTGAACAGAGAATGTATGAGTTTCTCAAGATTGGTAACAGATAAAAACAAGAGAAAGTACACAGTGATTCATCTACCTAGAGAAGTTACAGAAGTTTACACAGAGAATTCCAAGTATAAGTACAAGACAATAAGAGAGACTTAGAAAACTGGTAAAACCTACATTGTTGATAGAGTTGGGAGTACTTAGCACTTTGAAAACAGCACTTTCGCAGAGAGAAATCTACTTGTCCTGTTAGGGAAAAACTTTTGTAAGAAAATCTTTAGTTAGAAAAACAAGGAGTCTCTTAGCAAACTTCCTTGTCGAGCACTGGGCCATGCATTCCTGATTGTTGAAACTGCCCCTGACGAAAGAGGAAAGGGCCATACATTCCTGACTGTTGAACGAAAACGGGAAGGGCCACTTCCCTAAACACAAGAACTAGTTTTAGAAACAACAGGGCAATATAGAACCAATCCCCCTTCAGAGTTCCAGGTACTTACCTAAAAAGGAAATGCACCTGAAATATCCGCCTTAGCCCTGAGCTAATACAAACCAACCCCACGCGGGAACTTACCCAACCCCACCTCCCTCAAGAATGTAAGACCCTGCCTTTATATACTCTGTACTTCTCTTGCTCAGGGCCCATTCCCTCTACTCTGACAAGAGTATGGATTGAGCCCCAGCGCGCTGGAATAAAAACCTCTTGCTGTTGCATCAAGCTGCAGACTCCGTGACTGATTGGGGTTGCGCCGTCACCTGTGACTTGAGGAGGGGTCTCCCCTGTTGGGGGTCCTTTCATTTGGGGGCTCGTCCGGGATTGGACGGCCACCCCTCAGTCTCGAAGTCGCTCTTGGAGGTAAGGTACTAAGCTAGCTTTGTCTGTCTGTCCAGCTCCTTTTGTCTGTGTTGTTATTTTAGCTTCATTTTTCAATTAGACTTCTGGCTTAGGTTTTGGGTTTGCAGTTGTTTGAATTCACCGTAAGGGGGAACAAACGGAGGCCGGTAGACGTGCCTGAAGGGTCTCAAACTGCACCCTGGGGGACGCCCCTGGCAGAGAGAGGGACCAGGGACGCCTGGTTGCCTCCTATAAGAAGGACGAGGATAAGGTTCGGTTTTTGGATGTGGAATCCCGATTACCGCCTATCTGACTGCCTCTTCCTTTGGTGGAAAAAAATAAGCCTGGCTGTTGTTTGCTGATTTGGGTTAGGTTTTTGGATGTGGAAATTCCCAATTACCGCCCGTCTGACTCTCTTGTCCTCTTGTGGAAAAACTAAACCCTGTCATTGGTTGTTGATTCTGTTCTGTTCTATCCTGTTTTTATCTCTGTTTGCCTGGTTCGAAACCATGGGACAGACGTCGTCCTCTCCTCTTAATCTTACTCTGGCTCATTGGTCAGATGTTAAAAATCGCTCTCATGACTTATCAATAGAGGTAAAGAAACGCCCATGGCAAACATTCTGCGCCTCCGAGTGGCCTGCGCTGGGCGTTGAATGGCCGCCAGAGGGCACCTTTGACCTTGAAATAATTACTGCCGTTAAAACTCTTATTTTTCAGCCTGGACCTTTTCAACACCGGGATCAGCAGCCATATATACTTCTGTGGCAGGACCTAGTTCAGAATCCTGCTCCCTGGGTTAAGCCCTGGCTGCCGAGGTGCACGTCCTCCGCGTCGCACATTTTGGCTGCCCTTCCCTCTGGTTCCCCTCCCAAACCCACTCCCAAAATCTACCCTTCTACCCATGATCTCGTACTCCCTGAAAATGACCTCCCTCCTCCTTACCCCCCTTCATCTAGCTCTCAACCCCCCTCTGCTCCCCCAGTGCCAGAGGGAGCAGGGACTCAGCCCCCCCTTGCTTTAGGAGGGCCGGCGTCCGGGACCCGGAGCCGCCGAGGAGCTTCCCCTGATACCACAATTGCTCTCCCCCTGAGAGAGGTTGGCCCTCCCCCTGTTCCCGCTGCGGATGATCAGCAGGCCCTCCGACCCCTCCAATACTGGCCTTTCTCTTCTTCTGACCTGTATAATTGGAAATCTAACCACCCTCCTTTCTCTGAAGATCCCCAACGCCTTACAGGTCTTATGGAGTCTCTCATGTTCTCCCACCAACCCACTTGGGATGATTGTCAACAGCTTCTCCAAACCTTATTCACCACCGAGGAAAGAGAGAGGATACTGATGGAGGGCCGAAAAAACGTCCCAGGAGAAGATGGCCTACCCACCAACCTCCCTAATCTCATTGACCTCGCGTTCCCCTTGAACCGGCCTAATTGGGATTACAACCAACCTGAAGGTAGGGAGAGGCTACGGGTCTATCGCCAGGCTCTAGTGGCGGGTCTCCGAGGGGCAGCTCGACGCCCCACCAATTTGGCTAAGGTAAGGGAAATACAACAGGGACCGAAAGAGGCCCCATCTGTTTTCTTAGAAAGAATAATGGAAGCTTATAGAAGGTATACCCCCTTTGATCCTACCTCCGAAGGACAAAGGGGCTCAGTAGCCATGACTTTCATAGGGCAAGCCGCCCCAGACATCAGAAAGAAATTACAGAGGCTAGAAGGGCTACAAGATCAATCACTACAAGATCTCGTTAAAGAGGCTGAAAAAATATACCATCGTAGAGAGACAGAAGAAGAAAAAGAACAGCGTATAAAAAGAGAGCAAGAGGAGGCAGAGAGGCAGACGGATCGTAAACGAAATAAAGATCTCACACGGATCTTGGCCGCAGTCATTGATAGAGAAGGGACAGACACAAACCGGTCAGGAAGGAAGGGCAACCTGGGCAACCAGAGGACCAGAAGACAGAGACTTGAAAAGGATCAATGCGCTTTCTGTAAAGGGAAAGGGCATTGGGCCCGAGAGTGCCCTGAGAAAAAGGCCCAGAAAAAAATCCTGAACCTAACGGAAGATGATTAGGGGGGTCAGGGCTCAGACCCCCTCCCTGAGCCTAGGGTAACTCTTAAAGTGGAGGGGAAGCCAGTAGAGTTCCTGGTGGATACGGGGGCTCAGCATTCTGTTTTACTGCGTCCTTCTGGACCCCTCTCTAACAAAAAGTCCTGGGTACTGGGGGCTACAGGCCAACAACAATATTCATGGACTACCCGAAGATCTGTTGATCTTGGAGTGGGCCGGGTAACTCACTCCTTTCTAGTCATACCTGAATGTCCTGCCCCTCTGTTGGGGCGAGACCTTTTAACCAAACTGGGAGCTCAAATTACCTTTACCCCTGAAGGGCCCAAAGTCACTAAGGAAGGCCAAATGATCACAGCCCTTACCATGCGATTAGAGGACGAACACCGACTTTATGAGTGGGCTCCCGAGACTGTAAAGATAGAAGACTGGATAAAAAAATTTCCCGAGGCTTGGGCTGAGACAGCTGGAATAGGACTGGCAAAACAGCGGCCTCCTATAATCATAGAGCTAAAAGCCTCAGCTATCCCTATTGCAGTCCGCCAATATCCCATGAGCCAAGAGGCCAGAGAAGGAATAAAGCCACATATTGAAAGACTATTGAAACAAGGGGTACTAATCCCTTGTAAGTCTCCGTGGAATACTCCTCTTCTCCCAGTACGTAAACCATGTACTCAAGACTTCCGCCCAGTATAAGATTTGCGTGAAGTTAATAAAAGAGTGTTAGACATCCATCCCACCGTCCCGAATCCTTATACATTGCTGAGTATGTTGCCCCCTGAACATGTCTGGTACTCAACCTTAGATTTGAAAGATGCATTCTTCTCTCTTCGTCTTCATCCCCACAGTCAACATATCTTTGCGTTCGAATGGAAAGATCCCAAATCAGGAGCTACTGGGCAGTTGACATGGACAAGGCTACCGCAAGGGTTTAAAAACTCCCCTACATTGTTTGACGAAGCCTTACATCAAGATTTGGCTTCTTTCAGAACCTCTCACCCACAGGTAACTCTGCTCCAGTATGTAGATGACCTCCTCTTAGCTGCCTCAACTGCTGATATCTGCCGCCAGGGCACTGCTGAACTCCTGCAAGAGCTCTCCTTCCTGGGATACCGTGTGTCAGCAAGGAAAGCTCAAATATGTCGGCAAGAGGTAACCTACCTGGGATATATTTTAAGGAATGGACAGAGGTGGCTAACAGAAGCTAGAAAACAGACTGTGATCCAAATCCCAGTACCTTCCTCTCCGAGACAAGTGAGAGAATTTCTAGGTACAGCAGGATTTTGTAGATTGTGGATACCTAGGTTTGCCACTAAAGCCGCTCCTCTGTACCCGTTAACCAAGAACTCAGTTCCCTTTGTCTGGGGAAAAGAGCAACAGCAGGCCTTCGATGACATCAAACTAGCCTTATTATCAGCCCCAGCATTGGCCCTCCCTGATGTGACTAAGCCTTTCACTCTCTTTGTAGATGAGAGAAAAGGAATAGCCAGAGGAGTCCTAACCCAAACCCTGGGGCCCTGGAAAAGACCAGTAGCATACCTATCTAAAAAATTGGACCCGGTTGCCAGCGGATGGCCAGCCTGCCTAAAATCAGTTGCTTCGGTGGCAACCCTGGTCAAAGATGCCGACAAATTAACTATGGGACAGAAACTAACCATAGTAGCACCACATGCCCTAGAGAGCATTATTCGCCAGCCGCCCGATAGGTGGCTGTCTAACGCCAGGATGACTCATTATCAGAGCCTTCTCCTAAATGAAGATCGGATCCAGTTCGCTCCCCCAGCCATCCTAAACCCTGCCACCTTACTGCCCGAAATCAAAGAAGGGGCTGAGGTGCTCCACACCTGCCAGGAGATTCTAGCAGAGGAAACAGGAGTTCGACGAGACCTCAGCGACCAGCCCCTTCCCGACGCCGAGCTCACCTGGTATACTGACGGGAGCAGTTACATCGCAGAAGGTAAGAGATTGGCTGGGGCTGCGGTAGTTGATTCCAAAACTGTAATATGGGCCAGCAGTTTACCTGAAGGAACATCGGCCCAGAAAGCTGAACTGATTGCCTTAACCCAGGCCCTAAGACTAGCAGAAGGCAGGAAGATTAACTTATACACAGACAGTAGGTATGCATTTGCCACTGCTCATATACATGGTGCCATTTACCGGCAGCGAGGACTCTTAACATCTGCAGGAAGAGATGTTAAACATAAAGAAGAAATTTTAAATCTGTTAGAAGCAGTTCATAAACCTCAAAAAGTGGCTATTATTCACTGCCCGGGACATCAGCGAGGACAATCAGATATAGCCCTTGGAAACCAACGAGCTGATAAAGAAGCCAAACGAGCAGCTAAAGGACTAAACGTCTTACATATATCTGAAACCCAACTAATCGCTGATGATGACACTCCAACTACAAATACTATGTCCCTAGGGCTACTTTCTCAGGCACCTGTAAATAAGGACTTGGGACCCGATGAAGATTTCAAATATATTGAACACCTTCATAAGATGACTCATCTAGGAGAACGGCACCTCCTGGCACTAGCACGAAAATCTCCTTACTACCAATGTCCATTTAAACAAAGAAAACTAAGAGAAAACGTAAAACAGGTAGTAAAAAACTGTGTACCTTGTCAACTAGTAAACGCTCATGCTCCTTCTAAGACTCACGGAAACAGATTCCGAGGGGACCGCCCTGGAGTCTATTGGGAAATTGATATCACAGAAATAAAGCCTACAAAATATGGAAACAAATATTTATTGGTATTCGTAGATACCTTTTCAGGATGGGTCGAAGCATACCCCACAAAGACTGAAACAGCTGTGGTGGTTACCAAGAAGATCTTAGAAGAAATTCTACCCAGGTATGGAGTCCCCAAAATGTTGGGGTCAGACAACGGTCCTGCCTTTGTTGCCCAGGTAAGTCAGGGTCTGGCCAAGATCCTTGGGGTACCATGGAAATTACATTGTGCTTACAGGCCCCAAAGTTCAGGTCAGGTAGAAAGAATGAATAGAACTCTAAAAGAGACCATGACTAAATTGTCCATAGAGACTGGCTTAACAGACTGGATAGCCCTCCTTCCTATGGCCCTATTCAGGGCCCGAAATACCCCTAATTGGATGGGACTGACCCCTTTTGAAATCTTATATGGGACTACTCCGCCCTTGGCCACTCTGAGATTACAGGTTTCCCCCGAGAATGTAACTAACTCCTCTTTACTCTCTAGACTCCGAGCCCTTGAGTTGATCCAGCAGGAGGTGTGGAAACCCCTCACAGCTGTTTATCAGCCGGGTGATATCGGGACCCCACACAAATTCCAGGTCGGAGACACCGTCTACGTAAGGCGACATCGCTCTGAGAATTTAGAGGCAAAGTGGAAAGGACCCTACGTCGTGCTCCTGACCACCCCCACAGCCATCAAGGTAGACGGGATTAGCGCCTGGATCCACGCCTCACATGCCAAGCCTGCTCCACATGAAGACCAACAGTGGACCGCAGATAAGACTGATAACCCCCTTAAGCTTCGTTTGCGTCGCGTTTCTGCTTCCAGTAGAAAGTAATATTAACCCTCATACCCCTTATACATTAACCTGGAAAATAACTAATTTCCAGACCCATGAAACCATCAATTCCACCTCAATAGTGGCCCCATTAGGCACCTGGTACCCAGATCTATATTTTAATTTAGAAGATATAGACCCACGATCAGCCCACTGTATCACGAAGAGAAAAAGATATGCAGGTACTTGTAAGCGAAGAAGAATCTCTATTAGCAGAAATGGATTTTATGCATGTCCTGGGTTTAGACCCAAAAATGAGAGAGGTAAATGTGGAGGGATAGAAAATTTGTACTGTAAAAGTTGGGCCTGTGTAACAACAAATGATGGAGAATGGAAGTGGACTACTAATCCTTCTCCAGGCTTAATCACTATGAAATTCGTACAGCCTTGTACTCGCACCCGTTATTCTGACACCTGTAATCTAGTACGAATTAGATTCGAAGAAACAGCAAAGGGAGATGCCCGATGGATCACGGGAGAATTAATCTGGGGAGTCTATCTCTACCAAACTCCCCTAATTGGGACACCGATTCAGATTAGACTAACAGCCTCACCCATTTCACCTCTCCCAGTAGGACCAAATTCCATCCTACCTGAACAACAGTCCCCCAAACAGTCGGTCCCTCAGGCCCCACTACCCCATGTTCCCACTCAATCCTCAGCTATTACAGACCCGACTTCCAGCTTACCTTCAACCCTGATCCCTGCTCAAGCTCCAGCCCCAGCAGGCACGGGACAAAGACTGTTAAATCTGATAGAAGGTGCTTTCCATGTTCTTAACAGCACCTATCCTACCTTGACCCAGTCCTGTTGGTTGTGTTTAACCTCTACTCCTCCTTATTATGAAGGAGTCACTTTCTCAGGGAACTTCTCTAACGTCTCTACTCATCAACACTGTAGTTGGGGAACAGAAAACAAGCTGACCCTAACTGAGGTCTCAGGAACAGGAGGAACTTGTATCGGAACCCCGAAGGACCTCCAACAAAGAAACCTCTGTAACCAAACCTTAACTAGCCCCCGCACTTCCACCAACTATTATTTAGTTCCCCCAGTAGGAGGCTGGTGGGCATGCAGTACGGGACTTACACCCTGTATTTCCACCTCAGCGTTTGACTCATCTCAGCATTTTTGTGTCATGATACAGCTAATGCCTAGAATTATTTATCATGACTCTACCAGCTTCATGACCGAGTTCGACCAACACTTTACCAGATTTAAAAGAGAACCAATCTCCCTAACCCTGGCAGTCCTTCTAGGAATAGGAGTAGCAGCTGGAATAGGCACAGGCACCACAGCCTTAATCAAAACACCCCAACAGCTTGACCACCTAAGGACTGCCATAGATGAGGACCTACGAGCCATTGAACAGTCCATAACCAAACTAGAAGACTCCTTAACATCGTTATCTGAAGTAGTCCTCCAAAACCGTAGAGGATTAGACATGATTTTCCTTAAAGAGGGGGGGTTATGTGCAGCCCTTAAAGAACAATGCTGCTTCTATGTAGACCACTCAGGAGTAATAAAAGACTCAATGAAAAAATTAAGAGAACGTCTAGATCAAAGACAGAGAGACCGAGAAACTAATCAAGGACTGTTTGAGTCTTGGTTCTCTCAATCTCCATGGCTCACCACCTTACTTTCCACCCTTCTAGGCCCCCTACTCCTTCTCCTCCTCTTGTTAACAATCGGACCTTGCTTGATTAACAAACTAATAACCTTTGTGAGAGAAAGAATAAGTGCTGTACAAATCATGGTCCTTAGACAACAATACCAACAGGTAGAAACCAGAGAAATAACCACACCTTAAGGGTCCCAAGATTGGGCCCCAGAACATTCTCACAAAAAGAAAAAGGAGGGAATGTTAGGGAAAAACTTTTGTAAGAAAATCTTTGGTTAGAAAAACAAAGAGTCTCTTAGCAAACTTCCTTCTCGAGCACTGGGCCATGCATTCCTGATGAGCAAACTTTCTTCTTGAGCACTGGGCCATGCATTCCTGATTGTTGAAACTGCCCCTGACGAAAGAGGAAAGGGCCATACATTCCTGACTGTTGAACGAAAACGGGAAGGGCCACTTCCCTAAACACAAGAACTAGTTTTAGAAACAACAGGGCAATATAGAACCAATCCCCCTTCAGAGTTCCAGGTACTTACCTAAAAAGGAAATGCACCTGAAATATCCGCCTTAGCCCTGAGCTAATACAAACCAACCCCACGCGGGAACTTCCCCAACCCCACCTCCCTCAAGAATGTAAGACCCTGCCTTTATATACTCTGTATTTCTCTTGCTAAGGGCCCATTCCCTCTACTCTGACAAGAGTATGGATTGAGCCCCAGCGCGCTGGAATAAAAACCTCTTGCTGTTGCATCAAACTGGAGACTCCGTGACTGATTGGGGTTGCGCCGTCACCTGTGACTTGAGGAGGGGTCTCCCCTGTTGGGGGTCCTTTCAGTCCAAGACCGGGAAACAGTGAACAGAGAATGTATTAGTTTCTCAAGATTGGTAACAGATAGAAACAAGAGAAAGTACACAGTGATTCATCTACCTAGAGAAGTTACAGAGGTTTACACAGAGAATTCCCAGTATAAGTACAAGTAAATAAGAGAGACTTAGAAAACTGGTAAAACCTACATTGTTTATAGAGTTGGGAGTACTTAGCATTGTGAAAACATCACTTTCGCACAAAGAAATCTACTTTTCTAAGACCGCGAAACAGTGAACAGAGAATGTATGAGTTTCTCAAGATTAGTAACAGATAGAAACAAGAGAAAGTACACAGTGATTCACCTACCTAGAGAAGTTACAGAGGTTTACCCAGAGAATTCCAAGTATAAGGACAAGAAAGTAAGAGAGACTTAGAAAACTGGTAAAACCTACAATGTTGATAGAGTTGGGAATACATAGCACTGTGAAAACAGCACTTTCAGAGAAAGAAATCTACTTCTCTAAGACCGCGAAACAGTGAACAGAGAATGTATGAGTTTCTCAAGATTGGTAACAGATAGAAACAAGAGAAAGTACACAGGGATTCATCTACGTAGAGAGGTTACAGAGGTTTGCACAGAGAATTCCCAGTATAAGTACAAGAAAATAAGAGAGACTTAGAAAACTGGTAAAACCTACATTGTTGATAGAGTTGGGAGTACTTAGCACTGTGAAAACAGCACTTTCGCAGAGTGAAATCTACTTGTCTAAGACCGGGAAACAGTGAACAGAGAATGTATGAGTTTCTCAACATTGGTACCAGATAGAAACAAGAGAAAGTACACAGTGATTCATCTACCTAGAGAAGTTACAGAGGTTTACACAGAGAATTCCAAGTATAAGTACAAGAAAATAAGAGAGACTTAGAAAACTGGTAAAACCTACATTGTTGATAGAGTTGGGAGTACCTAGCATTGTGAAAACATCATTTTCGCACAAAGAAATCTACCTTTATAACACCGCGAAACAGTGAACAGAGAATGTATGAGTTTCTCAAGATTGGTAACAGATAGAAACAAGAGAAAGTACACAGTGATTCATCTACCTAGAGAAGTTACAGAGGTTTATACAGAGAATTCCCAGTATAAGTACAAGAAAATAAGAGAGACTTAGAAAACTGGTAAAACCTACATGGTTGATAGAGTTGGGAGTACTTAGCATTGTGAAAACATCACTTTCGCACAAAGAAATCTCCTTGTCTAAGACCGCGAAACAGTGAACAGAGAATGTATGTGTTTCTCAAGACTGGAAACAGATAGAAACAAGAGAAAGTGCACAGTGATTCATCTACCTAGAGAAGTTACAGAGGTTTACACAGAGAATTCCAAGTATAAGTACAATAAAATAAGAGAGACTTAGAAAACTGGTAAAACCTACATTGTTGATAGAGTTGGGAGTACTTAACACTGTGAAAACAGCACTTTTGCAGAGAGAAATCCACTTGTCTAAGACCGGGAAACAGTGACAGAGAATGTACGAGTCTCTCAAGATTGGTAACAGATAGAAACAAGAGAAAGTACACAGGGATTCATCTACCTAGAGAAGTTACAGAGGTTTACACAGAGAATTCCCAGTATAGGTACAGGAAAATAAGAGAGACTTAGAAAACTGGTAAAACCTACATTGTTGATAAAGTTGGGAGTACTTAGCATTGTGAAACATCACTTTCCCACAAAGAAATCTACTTGTCTAAGACCGCGAAACAGTGAACAGAGAATGTATGTTTTTCTCAAGATTGGAAACAGATAGAAACAAGAGAAAGTGCACAGTGATTCATCTACCTAGAGAAGTTACAGAGGTTTACAAAGAGAATTCCAAGTAGAAGTACAAGAAAATAAGAGAAACTTAGAAAACTGGTAAAACCTACATTGTTGATAGAGTTGGGAGTACTAAGCACTTTGAAAACAGCACTTTCGCAGAGAGAAATCTACTTGTCTAAGACCGGGAAACAGTGAACAGAGAATGTATGAGTTTCTCAAGATTGGTAACAGATAGAAACAAGAGAAAGTACACAGTGATTCATCTACGTAGTGAAGTTACAGAGGTTTACACAGAGAATTCCAAGTATAAGTACAAGAAAGTAAGAGAGACTTAGAAAACTGGTAAAACCTACATTGTTGATAGAGTTGGGAGTAGTTAGCACTGTGAAAACAGCACTTTCACAGAAAGAAATCTACTTCTCTAAGACCAGGAAACAGTGAACAGAGAATGTATGAGTTTCTCAAGATTGGTAACAGATAGAAACAAGAGAAAGTACACAGTGATTCATCTACCTAGAGAAGTTACAGAGGTTTATACAGAGAATTCCCAGTATAAGTACAAGAAAATAAGAGAGACTTAGAAAACTGGTGAAACCTACATTGTTGATAGAGTTGGGAGTACTTAGCATTGTGAAAACATCACTTTCGCACAAAGAAATCTACTTGTCTAAGACCGCGAAACAGTGAACAGAGAATGTATGTGTTTCTCAAGATTGGAAACAGATAGAAACAAGAGAAAGTGCACAGTGATTCATCTACCTAGAGAAGTTACACAGGTTTACACAGAGAATTCCAAGTAGAAGTACAAGAAAATAAGACAGACTTATAAAACCGGTAAAACCTACATTGTTGATAGAGTTGGAAGTACTAAGCACTGTGAAAACAGCACTTTCGCAGAGAAAAATCTACTTGTCAAAGACCGGGAAACAGTGAACAGAGAATGTATGAGTTTCTCAAGATTGGTAACAGATAGAAACAAGAGAAAGTACACAGTGATTCATCTACCAATAGAGGTTACAGAGGTTTACACAGAGAATTCCCAGTATAAGTACAAGTAAATAAGAGAGACTTAGAAAACTGGTAAAAGCTACATTGTTGATAGAGTTGGGAGTACTTAGCACTGTGAAAACATCATTTTCTCACAAAGAAATCTACTTGTCTAAGACCGGGAAACAGTGAACAGAGAATGTATGAGTTTCTCAAGATTGGTAACAGATAGAAACAAGAGAAAGTACACAGTGATTCATCTACCTAGAGAAGTTGCAGAGGTTTACACAGAGAATTCCCAGTATAAGTACAAGAAAATAAGAGAGACTTAGAAAACTGGTAAAACCTACATTGTTGATAGAGTTGGGAGTACTTAGCATTGTGAAAACATCACTTTCGCACAAAGAAATCTACTTCTCTAAGACCGCGAAACAGTGAACAGAGAATTTATGAGTTTCTTAAGATTGGTAACAGATAGAAACAAGAGAAAGTACACAGTGATTCATCTACATAGAGAAGTTAGAGAGGTTTACACAGATAATTCCCAGTATAAGTACAAGAAAATAAGAGAGACTTAGAAAACTGGTAAAACCTACATTTTTGATAGAGTTGGGAGTACTTAGCACTGTTAAAACAGCACTTTCGCAGAGAGAAATCTACTTGTCTAAGAGCGGGAAACAGTGAACAGAGAATGTATGAGTTTCTCAAGATTGGTAACAGATAGAAACAAGAGAAAGTACACAGTGATTCATCTACCTAGAGAAGTTACAGAGGTTTACATAGAGAATTGCAAGTCTAAGAATAAGAAAGTAAGAGAGACTTAGAAAACTGGTAAAACCTACATTGCTGATAGAGTTGGGAGTACTTAGCACTGTGAAAACAGCACTTTCACAGAAAGAAATCTACTTCTCTAAGACCAGGAAACAGTGAACAGAGAATGTATGAGTTTCTCTAGATTGGTAACAGATAGAAACAAGAGAAAGTACACAGTGATTCATCTACCTAGAGAAGTTACAGTGGTTTACACAGAGAATTCCAAGTATAAGTACAAGAAAGTAAGAGAGATTTAGAAAACTGGTAAAACCTACATTGTTGATTGAGTTGGGAATACTTAGCACTATAAAA
Organism: Heterohyrax brucei; assembly: GCA_028571685.1. NCBI lineage: Eukaryota > Metazoa > Chordata > Mammalia > Hyracoidea > Procaviidae > Heterohyrax > Heterohyrax brucei. The sequence continues at coordinate 19,298,940 of CM053155.1, forward strand.
ACAGCACTTTCACAGAAAGAAATCTACTTCTCTAAGACCGGGAAACAGTGAACAGAGAATGTATGTGTTTCTCAAGATTGGTAATAGATAGAAACAAGAGAAAGTACACAGTGATTCATCTACCTAGAGAATTTACAGAAGTTTACACAGAAAATTCCCAGTATAAGTACAAGTAAATAAAAGAGACTTAGAAAACTGGTAAAACCTACATTGTTGATAGAGTTGGGAGTACTTAGCATTGTGAAAACATCACTTTCGCACAAAGAAATCTACTTGTCAAAGACCGCGAAACAGTGAACAGAGAATGTGTGTGTTTCTCAAGATTGGTAACAGATAGAATCAAGAGAAAGTACACAGTGATTCATCTACCTAGAGAAGTTACAGAGGTTTACACAGAGAATTCCCAGTATAAGTACAAGAAAATAAGAGAGACTTAGAAAACTGGTAAAACCTAAATTGTTGATAGAGTTGGGAGTACTTAGCACTGTTAAAACAGCACTTTCGCAGAGAGAAATCTACTTGTCTAAGAGCGGGAAACAGTGAACAGAGAATGTATGAGTTTCTCAAGATTGGTAACAGATAGAAACAAGAGAAAGTACACAGTGATTCATCTACCTAGAGAAGTTACAGAGGTTTACATAGAGAATTGCAAGTCTAAGTACAAGAAAGTAAGAGAGACTTAGAAAACTGGTAAAACCTACATTGCTGATAGAGTTGGGAGTACTTAGCACTGTGAAAACAGCACTTTCACAGAAAGAAATCTACTTCTCTAAGACCAGGAAACAGTGAACAGAGAATGTATGAGTTTCTCAAGATTGGTAACAGATAGAAACAAGAGAAAGTACACAGTGATTCATCTACCTAGAGAAGTAACAGAGGTTTACACAGAGAATTACCAGTATAAGTACAAGTAAATAAGAGAGAATTAGAAATCTGGTAAAACCTACATTGTTGATAGAGTTGGGGAAACCTAGCATTGTGAAAACATCACATTCGCACAAAGAAATCTACTTTTCTAAGACCGCGAAACAGTGAACAGAGAATGTATGAGTTTCTCAAGATTGGTAACAGATAGAAACAAGAGAAAGTACACAGTGATTCATCTACGTAGAGAAGTTACAGAGGTTTACACAGAGAATTCCAAGTAGAAGTACAAGAAAATGAGAGAGACTTACAAAACCGGTAAAACCTACATTGTTGATAGAGTTGGGAGTACTTAGCACTGTCAAAACAGCACTTTCGCAGAGAGAAATCTACTTGTCTAAGAGCGGGAAACAGTGAACAGAGAATGTATGAGTTTCTCAAGATTGGTAACAGATAGAAACAACAGAAAGTACACAGTGATTCATCTACCTAGACAAGTTAGAGAGGTTTACACAGAGAATTCCCAGTATAAGTACAAGAAAGTAACAGAGACTTAGAAAACTGGTAAAACATACATTGTTGATAGAGTTGGGAGTACAAAGCACTGTGAAAACAGCACTTTCGCAGAGAGAAATCTACTTGTCTAAGACCGGGAAACAGTGAACAGAGAATGTATGAGTTTCTCAAGATTGGTAACAGATAGAAACGAGAGAAAGTACACAGTGATTCATCTACCTATAGAGGTTACAGAGGTTTACACAGAGAATTCCCAGTATAAGTACAAGTAAATAAGAGAGACTTAGAAAACTGGTAAAAGCTACATTGTTGATAGAGTTGGGAGTACTTAGCACTGTGAAAACATCATTTTCTCACAAAGAAATCTACTTGTCTAAGACCGGGAAACAGTGAACAGAGAATGTATGAGTTTCTCAAGATTGGTAACAGATAGAAACAAGAGAAAGTACACAGTGATTCATCTACCTAGAGAAGTTGCAGAGGTTTACACAGAGAATTCCCAGTATAAGTACAAGAAAATAAGAGAGACTTAGAAAACTGGTAAAACCTACATTGTTGATAGAGTTGGGAGTACTTAGCATTGTGAAAACATCACTTTCGCACAAAGAAATCTACTTCTCTAAGACAGCGAAACAGTGAACAGAGAATGTATGAGTTTCTTAAGATTGGTAACAGATAGAAACAAGAGAAAGTACACAGTGATTCATCTACATAGAGAAGTTAGAGAGGTTTACACAGATAATTCCCAGTATAAGTACAAGAAAATAAGAGAGACTTAGAAAACTGGTAAAACCAACATTGTTGATAGAGTTGGGAGTACTTAGCACTGTCAAAACAGCACTTTCGCAGAGAAATCTACTTGTCTAAGAGCGGGAAACAGTGAACAGAGAATGTATGAGTTTCTCAAGATTGGTAACAGATAGAAACAAGAGAAAGTACACAGTGATTCATCTACCTAGAGAAGTTACAGAGGTTTACATAGAGAATTGCAAGTCTAAGTACAAGAAAGTAAGAGAGACTTAGAAAACTGGTAAAACCTACATTGCTGATAGAGTTGGGAGTACTTAGCACTGTGAAAACAGCACTTTCACAGAAAGACATCTACTTCTCTAAGACCAGGAAACAGTGAACAGAGAATGTATGAGTTTCTCTAGATTGGTAACAGATAGAAACAAGAGAAAGTACACAGTGATTCATCTACCTAGAGAAGTTACAGTGGTTTACACAGAGAATTCCAAGTATAAGTACAAGAAAGTAAGAGAGATTTAGAAAACTGGTAAAACCTACATTGTTGATTGAGTTGGGAATACTTAGCACTATAAAAACAGCACTTTCACAGAAAGAAATCTACTTCTCTAAGACCGGGAAACAGTGAACAGAGAATGTATGAGTTTCTCAAGATTGGTAATAGATAGAAACAAGAGAAAGTACACAGTGATTCATCTACCTAGAGAATTTACAGAAGTTTACACAGAAAATTCCCAGTATAAGTACAAGTAAATAAAAGAGACTTAGAAAACTGGTAAAACCTACATTGTTGATAGAGTTGGGAGTACTTAGCATTGTGAAAACATCACTTTCGCACAAAGAAATCTACTTGTCAAAGACCGCGAAACAGTGAACAGAGAATGTGTGTGTTTCTCAAGATTGGTAACAGATAGAATCAAGAGAAAGTACACAGTGATTCATCTACCTAGAGAAGTTACAGAGGTTTACACAGAGAATTCCCAGTATAAGTACAAGTACATAAGAGAGACTTAGAAAACTGGTAAAAGCTACATTGTTGATAGAGTTGGGAGTACTTAGCATTGTGAAAACATCACTTCCGCACAAAGAAATCTACTTCTCTTAGACCGCGAAACAGTGAAGAGAGAATGTATGAGTTTCTCAAGATTGGTAACAGATAGAAACAAGAGAAAGTACACAGTGATTCATCTACCTAGAGAAGTAACAGAGGTTTACACAGAGAGTTACCAGTATAAGTACAAGTAAATAAGAGAGAATTAGAAATCTGGTAAAACCTACATTGTTGATAGAGTTGGGGAAACCTAGCATTGTGAAAACATCACATTCGCACAAAGAAATCTACTTTTCTAAGACCGCGAAACAGTGAACAGAGAATGTATGAGTTTCTCAAGATTGGTAACAGATAGTAACAAGAGAAAGTACACAGTGATTCATCTACGTAGAGAAGTTACAGAGGTTTACACAGAGAATTCCAAGTAGAAGTACAAGAAAATAAGAGAGACTTAGAAAACTGGTAAAACCTACATTGTTGATAGAGTTGGGAGTACTTAGCACTGTCAAAACAGCACTTTCGCAGAGAGAAATCTACTTGTCTAAGAGCGGGAAACAGTGAACAGAGAATGTATGAGTTTCTCAAGATTGGTAACAGATAGAAACAACAGAAAGTACACAGTGATTCATCTACCTAGACAAGTTAGAGAGGTTTACACAGAGAATTCCCAGTATAAGTACAAGAAAGTAACAGAGACTTAGAAAACTGGTAAAACATACATTGTTGATAGAGTTGGGAGTACAAAGCACTGTGAAAACAGCACTTTCGCAGAGAGAAATCTACTTGTCTAAGACCGGGATACAGTGAACAGAGAATGTATGAGTTTCTCAAGATTGGTAACAGATAGAAACGAGAGAAAGTACACAGTGATTCATCTACCTATAGAGGTTACAGAGGTTTACACAGAGAATTCCCAGTATAAGTACAAGTAAATAAGAGAGACTTAGAAAACTGGTAAAAGCTACATTGTTGATAGAGTTGGGAGTACTTAGCACTGTGAAAACATCATTTTCTCACAAAGAAATCTACTTGTCTAAGACCGGGAAACAGTGAACAGAGAATGTATGAGTTTCTCAAGATTGGTAACAGATAGAAACAAGAGAAAGTACACAGTGATTCATCTACCTAGAGAAGTTGCACAGGTTTACACAGAGAATTCCCAGTATAAGTACAAGAAAATAAGAGAGACTTAGAAAACTGGTAAAACCTACATTGTTGATAGAGTTGGGAGTACTTAGCACTGTCAAAACAGCACTTTCGCAGAGAGAAATCTACTTGTCTAAGAGCGGGAAACAGTGAACAGAGAATGTATGAGTTTCTCAAGATTGGTAACAGATAGAAACAAGAGAAAGTACACAGTGATTCATCTACCTAGAGAAGTTACAGAGGTTTACATAGAGAATTGCAAGTCTAAGTACAAGAAAGTAAGAGAGATTTAGAAAACTGGTAAAACCTACATTGTTGATTGAGTTGGGAATACTTAGCACTATAAAAACAGCACTTTCACAGAAAGAAATCTACTTCTCTAAGACCGAGAAACAGTGAACAGAGAATGTATGAGTTTCTCAAGATTGGTAATAGATAGAAACAAGAGAAAGTACACAGTGATTCATCTACCTAGAGAATTTACAGAAGTTTACACAGAAAATTCCCAGTATAAGTACAAGTAAATAAAAGAGACTTAGAAAACTGGTAAAACCTACATTGTTGATAGAGTTGGGAGTACTTAGCATTGTGAAAACATCACTTTCACACAAAGAAATCTACTTGTCAAAGACCGCGAAACAGTGAACAGAGAATGTGTGTGTTTCTCAAGATTGGTAACAGATAGAATCAAGAGAAAGTACACAGTGATTCATCTACCTAGAGAAGTTACAGAGGTTTACACAGAGAATTCCCAGTATAAGTACAAGTACATAAGAGAGACTTAGAAAACTGGTAAAAGCTACATTGTTGATAGAGTTGGGAGTACTTAGCATTGTGAAAACATCACTTCCGCACAAAGAAATCTACTTCTCTTAGACCGCGAAACAGTGAACAGAGAATGTATGAGTTTCTCAAGATTGGTAACAGATAGAAACAAGAGAAAGTACACAGTGATTCATCTACCTAGAGAAGTAACAGAGGTTTACACAGAGAATTACCAGTATAAGTACAAGTAAAAAAGAGAGAATTAGAAATCTGGTAAAACCTACATTGTTGATAGAGTTGGGGAAACCTAGCATTGTGAAAACATCACATTCGCACAAAGAAATCTACTTTTCTAAGACCGCGAAACAGTGAACAGAGAATGTATGAGTTTCTCAAGATTGGTAACAGATAGAAACAAGAGAAAGTACACAGTGATTCATCTACCTAGAGAAGTTAGAGAGGTTTACACAGAGAATTCCCAGTATAAGTACAAGAAAATAGAAGAGACTTAGAAAACTGGTAAAACCTACATTGTTGATAGAGTTGGGAGTACTTAGCATTGTGAAAACATCACTTTCGCACAAAGAAATCTACTTCTCTAAGACCGCGAAACAGTGAACAGAGAATGTATGAGTTTCTCAAGATTGGTAACAGATAGAAACAAGAGAAAGTACACAGTGATTCATCTACCTAGAGAAGTTAGAGAGGTTTACCCAGAGAATTCCCAGTATAAGTACAAGAAAATAAGAGAGACTTAGAAAACTGGTAAAACCTACATTGTTGATAGAGTTGGGAGTACTTAGCACTGTCAAAACAGCACTTTCGCAGAGAGAAATCTACTTGTCTAAGAGCGGGAAACAGTGAACAGAGAATGTATGAGTTTCTCAAGATTGGTAACAGATAGAAACAAGAGAAAGTACACAGTGATTCATCTACCTAGAGAAGTTACAGAGGTTTACACAGAGAATTCCAAGTATAAGTACAAGAAAATAAGAGAGACTTAAAAAACTGGTAAAAGCTACATTGTTGATACACTTGGGAGTACTTAACACTGTGAAAACAGCACTTTCGCAGAGAGAAATCTACTTGTCTAAGACCGGGAAACAGTGAACAGAGAATGTATGAGTTTCTCAAGATTGGTAACAGATAGAAACAAGAGAAAGTACACAGTGATTCATCTACCTAGAGAAGTTACAGAGGTTTACACAGAGAATTCCAAGTATAAGTACAAGAATCTAAGAGAGATTTAGAAAACTGGTAAAACCTACATTGTTGATTCAGTTGGGAATACTTAGCACTGTAAAAACAGCACTTTCACAGAGAGAAATCTACTTGTCTAAGACCGGGAAACAGTGAACAGAGAATATATGAGTTTCTCAAGATTGGTAACAGATAGAAACAAGAGAAAGTACACAGTGATTCATCTACCTAGAGAAGTTACAGAGGTTTACACAGAGAATTCCCAGTATAAGTACAAGTAAATAAGAGAGACTTAGAAAACTGGTAAAACCTACATTGTTCATAGAGTTGGGAATACTTAGCATTGTGTAAACATCACTTTCGCACAAAGAAATCTACTTCTCTAAGACCGCGAAACAGTGAACAGAGAATGTATGAGTTTCTCAAGATTGGTAACAGATTGCAGCAAGAAAAAGTACACAGTGATTCATCTACCTAGAGAAGTTACAGAGGTTTACACAGAGAATTCCCAGTATAAGTACAAGAAAGTAACAGAGACTTAGGAAACTGGTAAAACCTACATTGTTGATAGAGTTGGGAGTACTTAGCATTGTGAAAACATCACTTTCGCACAAAGAAATCTACTTGTCTAAGACCGGGAAACAGTGAACAGAGAATGTATGAGTTTCTCAAGATTGGTAACAGATAGAAACAAGAGAAAGTACACAGTGATTCATCTACCTAGAGAAGTTACAGAGGTTTACACAGAGAATTCCCAGTATAAGTACAAGAAAATAAGAGAGACTTAGAAAACTGGTAAAACCTACATTGTTGATAGAGTTGGGAGTACTTAAAACTGTGAAAACAGCACTTTTGCAGAGAGAAATCTACTTGTCTAAGACCCGGAAACAGTGAACAGAGAATGTATGAGTTTCTCAAGATTTGTAACAGATAGAAACAAGAGAAAGTACACAGTGATTCATCTACCTACAGAAGTTACAGAGGTTTACACAGAGAATTCCCTGTATAAGTACAAGTAAATAAGAGAGACTTAGAAAACTGGTAAAAGCTACATTGTTGATAAAGTTGGGATTACTTAGCATTGTGAAAACATCACTTTCACACAAAGAAATCTACTTGTCTAAGACCGCGAAACAGTGAACAGAGAATGTATGTGTTTCTCAAGATTGGAAACAGATAGAAACAAGACAAAGTACACAGTGATTCATCTACCTAGAGAAGTTACAGAGGTTTACACAGAGAATTCCCAGTATAAGTACAAGAAAATAAGAGAGACTTAGAAAACTGGTAAAACCTACATTGTTGATAGAGTTGGGAGTACTTAGCACTGTGAAAGCAGCACTTTCGCAGAGAGAAATCTACTTGTCTAAGACCCTGAAACAGTGAACAGAGAATGTATGAGTTTCTCAAGATTGGTAACAGATAGAAACAAGAGAAAGTACACAGTGATTCATCTACGTAGAGAAGTTACAGAGGTTTACACACAGAATTCCCAGTATAAGTACAAGAAAATAAGAGAGACTTAGAAAACTGGTAAAACCTACATTGTTGATAGAGTTGGGAGTTCTTAGCACTCTGAAAACAGCAGTTTCACAGAGAGAAATCTACTTGTCTAAGACCGGGGAACACTGAACAGAGAATGTATCAGTTTCTCTAGATTGGTAACAGAAACAAGAGAAAGTACACAGTGATTCGTCTACCTAGAGAAGTTACAGAGGTTTACACAGAGAATTCCAAGTAGAAGTACAAGAAAATAAGAGAGACTTAGAAAACTGGTAAAACCTACATGGTTGATAGAGTTGGGAGTAGTTAGCACTGTGAAAACATCACTTTCGGACAAAGAAATCTCCTTGTATAAGACCGGGAAACAGTGAACAGAGAATGTATGAGCTTCTCAAGATTGGTAAAAGATAGAAGCAAGAGAAAGTACACAGTGATTCATCTACCTAAAGAAGTTACAGAGGTTTACACAGAGAATTCCCAGTATAAGTACAAGAAAATAAGAGAGACTTAGAAAACTGGTAAAACCTACATTGTTGATAGAGTTGGGACTACTTAGCACTGTCAAAACAGCACTTTCGCAGAGAGAAATCTACTTGTCTAAGAGCGGGAAACAGTGAACAGAGAATGTTTGAGTTTCTCAAGATTGGTAACAGATAGAAACAAGAAACGTACACAGTGATTCATCTACCTAGAGAAGTTATAGAGGTTTACACAGAGAATTCCAAGTATAAGTACAAAAAAGTAAGAGAGACTTAGAAAACTGGTAAAACCTACATTGTTGATAGAGTTGGGAGTACTTAGCACTGTGAAAACAGCACTTTCGCAGAGAGAAATCTACTTGTCTAAGAGCGGGAAACAGTGAACAGAGAATGTATGAGTTTCTCAAGATTGGTAACAGATAGAAACAAGAGAAAGTACACAGTGATTCATCTACCTAGAGAAGTTACAGAGGTTTACATAGAGAATTCCAAGTATAAGTACAAGAAAATAAGAGAGACTTAGAAAACTGGTAAAACCTACATTGTTGATAGAGTTGGGAGTACTTTGCACTGTGAAAACAGCACTTTCGCAGAGAGAAATCTACTTGTCTAAGAGCGGGAAACAGTGAACAGAGAATGTATGAGTTTCTCAAGATTGGTAACAGATAGAAACAAGAGAAAGTACACAGTGATTCATCTACCTAGAGAAGTTACAGAGGTTTACACAGAGAATTCCAAGTATAAGTACAAGAAAGTAAGAGAGACTTAGAAAACTGATAAAACCTACATTGTTGATAGAGTTGGGAGTACTTACCATTGTGAACACATCACTTTCGCACAAAGAAATCTACTTGTCTAAGACCGGGAAACAGTGAACAGAGAATGTATGAGTTTCTCAAGATTGCTAACAGATAGAAACAAGAGAAAGTACACAGTGATTCATCTACCTAGAGAAGTTACAGAGGTTTACAGAGGGAATTCCAAGTATAAGTACAAGAAAATAAGAGAGACTTAGAAAACTGGTAAAACCTACATTGTTGATAGAGTTGGGAATACTTAGCATTGTGAAAACGTCACATTCGCACAAAGAAATCTACTTTTCTAAGACCGCGAAACAGTGAACAGAGAATGTATGAGTTTCTCAAGATTGGTAACAGATAGAAACAAGAGAAAGTACACAGTGATTCATCTACCTAGAGAAGTTACAGAGGTTTACACAGAGAATTCCAAGTATAAGTACAAGAAAATAGGAGAGACTTAGAAAACTGGTAAAACCTACATTGTTGATAGAGTTGGGAGTACTTAGCACTGTGAAAACAGCACTTTCGCAGAGAGAAATCTACTTGTCTAAGACCGGGATACAGTGAACAGAGAATGTATGAGTTTCTAAAGATTGGTAACAGATAGAAACAAGAGAAAGTACACAGTGATTCATCTACCTAGAGAAGTTACAGAGGTTTACACAGAGAATTCCCAGTATAAGTACAAGAAAATAAGAGCGACTTAGAAAACTGGTAAAACCTACATTGTTGATAGAGTTGGGAGTACTTAGCATTGTGAAAACATTACTTTCGCACAAAGAAATCTACTTGTCCAAGACCGCGAAACAGTGAACAGAGAATGTATGTGTTTCTCAAGATTGGTAACAGATAGAAACAAGAGAAAGTATACAGTGATTCATCTACCTAGAGAAGTTACAGAGGTTTACACAGAGAATTCCAAGTATAAGTACAAAAAAGTAAGAGAGACTTAGAAAACTGGTAAAACCTACATGGTTGATAGAGTTGGGAGTAGTTAGCACTGTGAAAACATCACTTTCGGACAAAGAAATCTCCTTGTCTAAGAACGGGAAACAGTGAACAGAGAATGTATGAGCTTCTCAAGATTGGTAAAAGATAGAAGCAAGAGAAAGTACACAGTGATTCATCTACCTAGAGAAGTTACAGAGGTTTACACAGAGAATTCCCAGTATAAGTACAAGAAAATGAGAGAGACTTAGAAAACTGGTAAAACCTACATTGTTGATAGAGTTGGGACTACTTAGCACTGTCAAAACAGCACTTTCGCAGAGAGAAATCTACTTGTCTAAGAGCGGGAAACAGTGAACAGAGAATGTTTGAGTTTCTCAAGATTGGTAACAGATAGAAACAAGAAACGTACACAGTGATTCATCTACCTAGAGAAGTTATAGAGGTTTACACAGAGAATTCCAAGTATAAGTACAAAAAAGTAAGAGAGACTTAGAAAACTGGTAAAACCTACATTGTTGATAGAGTTGGGAGTACTTAGCACTGTGAAAACAGCACTTTCGCAGAGAGAAATCTACTTGTCTAAGAGCGGGAAACAGTGAACAGAGAATGTATGAGTTTCTCAAGATTGGTAACAGATAGAAACAAGAGAAAGTACACAGTGATTCATCTACCTAGAGAAGTTACAGAGGTTTACATAGAGAATTCCAAGTATAAGTACAAGAAAATAAGAGAGACTTAGAAAACTGGTAAAACCTACATTGTTGATAGAGTTGGGAGTACTTTGCACTGTGAAAACAGCACTTTCGCAGAGAGAAATCTACTTGTCTAAGAGCGGGAAACAGTGAACAGAGAATGTATGAGTTTCTCAAGATTGGTAACAGATAGAAACAAGAGAAAGTACACAGTGATTCATCTACCTAGAGAAGTTACAGAGGTTTACACAGAGAATTCCAAGTATAAGTACAAGAAAGTAAGAGAGACTTAGAAAACTGATAAAACCTACATTGTTGATAGAGTTGGGAGTACTTACCATTGTGAACACATCACTTTCGCACAAAGAAATCTACTTGTCTAAGACCGGGAAACAGTGAACAGAGAATGTATGAGTTTCTCAAGATTGCTAACAGATAGAAACAAGAGAAAGTACACAGTGATTCATCTACCTAGAGAAGTTACAGAGGTTTACAGAGGGAATTCCAAGTATAAGTACAAGAAAATAAGAGAGACTTAGAAAACTGGTAAAACCTACATTGTTGATAGAGTTGGGAATACTTAGCATTGTGAAAACGTCACATTCGCACAAAGAAATCTACTTTTCTAAGACCGCGAAACAGTGAACAGAGAATGTATGAGTTTCTCAAGATTGGTAACAGATAGAAACAAGAGAAAGTACACAGTGATTCATCTACCTAGAGAAGTTACAGAGGTTTACACAGAGAATTCCAAGTATAAGTACAAGAAAATAGGAGAGACTTAGAAAACTGGTAAAACCTACATTGTTGATAGAGTTGGGAGTACTTAGCACTGTGAAAACAGCACTTTCGCAGAGAGAAATCTACTTGTCTAAGACCGGGATACAGTGAACAGAGAATGTATGAGTTTCTAAAGATTGGTAACAGATAGAAACAAGAGAAAGTACACAGTGATTCATCTACCTAGAGAAGTTACAGAGGTTTACACAGAGAATTCCCAGTATAAGTACAAGAAAATAAGAGCGACTTAGAAAACTGGTAAAACCTACATTGTTGATAGAGTTGGGAGTACTTAGCATTGTGAAAACATTACTTTCGCACAAAGAAATCTACTTGTCCAAGACCGCGAAACAGTGAACAGAGAATGTATGTGTTTCTCAAGATTGGTAACAGATAGAAACAAGAGAAAGTATACAGTGATTCATCTACCTAGAGAAGTTACAGAGGTTTACACAGAGAATTCCAAGTATAAGTACAAAAAAGTAAGAGAGACTTAGAAAACTGGTAAAACCTACATGGTTGATAGAGTTGGGAGTAGTTAGCACTGTGAAAACATCACTTTCGGACAAAGAAATCTCCTTGTCTAAGAACGGGAAACAGTGAACAGAGAATGTATGAGCTTCTCAAGATTGGTAAAAGATAGAAGCAAGAGAAAGTACACAGTGATTCATCTACCTAGAGAAGTTACAGAGGTTTACACAGAGAATTCCCAGTATAAGTACAAGAAAATGAGAGAGACTTAGAAAACTGGTAAAACCTACATTGTTGATAGAGTTGGGACTACTTAGCACTGTCAAAACAGCACTTTCGCAGAGAGAAATCTACTTGTCTAAGAGCGGGAAACAGTGAACAGAGAATGTTTGAGTTTCTCAAGATTGGTAACAGATAGAAACAAGAAACGTACACAGTGATTCATCTACCTAGAGAAGTTATAGAGGTTTACACAGAGAATTCCAAGTATAAGTACAAAAAAGTAAGAGAGACTTAGAAAACTGGTAAAACCTACATTGTTGATAGAGTTGGGAGTACTTAGCACTGTGAAAACAGCACTTTCGCAGAGAGAAATCTACTTGTCTAAGAGCGGGAAACAGTGAACAGAGAATGTATGAGTTTCTCAAGATTGGTAACAGATAGAAACAAGAGAAAGTACACAGTGATTCATCTACCTAGAGAAGTTACAGAGGTTTACATAGAGAATTCCAAGTATAAGTACAAGAAAATAAGAGAGACTTAGAAAACTGGTAAAACCTACATTGTTGATAGAGTTGGGAGTACTTTGCACTGTGAAAACAGCACTTTCGCAGAGAGAAATCTACTTGTCTAAGAGCGGGAAACAGTGAACAGAGAATGTATGAGTTTCTCAAGATTGGTAACAGATAGAAACAAGAGAAAGTACACAGTGATTCATCTACCTAGAGAAGTTACAGAGGTTTACACAGAGAATTCCCAGTATAAGTACAAGTAAATAAGAGAGACTTAGAAAACTGATAAAACCTACATTGTTGATAGAGTTGGGAGTACTTACCATTGTGAACACATCACTTTCGCACAAAGAAATCTACTTGTCTAAGACCGGGAAACAGTGAACAGAGAATGTATGAGTTTCTCAAGATTGCTAACAGATAGAAACAAGAGAAAGTACACAGTGATTCATCTACCTAGAGAAGTTACAGAGGTTTACAGAGAGAATTCCCAGTATAAGTACAAGAAAATAAGAGAGACTTAGAAAACTGGTAAAACCTACATTGTTGATAGAGTTGGGAGTACTTAGCATTGTGAAAACGTCACTTTCGCACAAAGAAATCTACTTTTCTAAGACCGCGAAACAGTGAACAGAGAATGTATGAGTTTCTCAAGATTGGTAACAGATAGAAACAAGAGAAAGTACACAGTGATTCATCTACCTAGAGAAGCTACAGAGGTTTACACAGAGAATTCCAAGTATAAGTACAAGAAAATAGGAGAGACTTAGAAAACTGGTAAAACCTACATTGTTGATAGAGTTGGGAGTACTTAGCACTGTGAAAACAGCACTTTCGCAGAGAGAAATCTAGTTGTCTAAGACCGGGATACAGTGAACAGAGAATGTATGAGTTTCTCAAGATTGGTAACAGATAGAAACAAGAGAAAGTACACAGTGATTCATCTACCTAGAGAAGTTACAGAGGTTTACACAGAGAATTCTCAGTATAAGTACAAGAAAGTAAGAGAGACTTAGAAAACTCGTAAAACCTACATTGTGGATAGAGTTGGGAGTACTTAGCACTGTCAAAACAGCACTTTCGCAGAGAGAAATCTACTTGTCTAAGAGCGGGTATCAGTGAACAGAGAATGTATGAGTTTCTCAAGATTGGTAACAGATAGAAACAAGAGAAAGTACACAGTGATTCATCTACCTAGAGAAGTTACAGAGGTTTACACAGAGAATTCCAAGTATAAGTACAAGAAAGTAAGAGAGACTTAGAAAACTGGTAAAACCTACATTGTTGATAGAGTTGGGAGTACTTAGCACTGTGAAAACAGCACTTTCGCAGAGAGAAATCTACTTGTCTAAGACCGGGATACAGTGAACAGAGAATGTATGAGTTTCTCAAGATTGGTAACAGATAGAAACAAGAGAAAGTACACAGTGATTCATCTACCTAGAGAAGTTACAGAGGTTTACACAGAGAATTCCCAGTATAAGTACAAGAAAATAAGAGCGACTTAGAAAACTGGTAAAACCTACATTGTTCATAGAGTTGGCAGTACTTAGCAATGTGAAAACATTACTTTCGCACAAAGAAATCTACTTGTCCAAGACCGCGAAACAGTGAACAGAGAATGTATTTGTTTCTCAAGATTGGTAACAGATAGAAACAAGAGAAAGTACACAGTGATTCATCTACCTAGAGAAGTTACAGAGGTTTACACAGAGAATTCCAAGTAGAAGTACATAAAATAAGAGAGACTTACAAAACTGGTAAAACCTACATTGTTGATAGAGTTGGGAGTACTTAGCGTTGTGAAAACGTCACTTTCGCACAAAAAAATCTACTTTTCTAAGACCGCGAAACAGTGAACAGAGAATGTATGAATTTCTCAAGATTGGTAACAGATAGAAACAAGAGAAAGTACACAGTGATTCATCTACCTAGAGAAGTTACAGAGGTTTACACAGAGAATTCCCAGTATAAGTACAAGAAAATAGGAGAGACTTAGAAAACTGGTAAAACCTACATTGTTGATAGAGTTGGGAGTACTTAGCACTGTGAAAACAGCACTTTCGCAGAGAGAAATCTACTTGTCTAACACCGGGATACAGTGAACAGAGAATGTATGAGTTTCTCAAGATTGGTAACAGATAGAAACAAGAGAAAGTACACAGTGATTCATCTACCTAGAGAAGTTACAGAGGTTTACACAGAGAATTCTCAGTATAAGTACAAGAAAATAAGAGAGACTTAGAAAACTGGTAAAACCTACATTGTTGATAGAGTTGGGAGTACTTAGCACTGTCAAAACAGCACTTTCGCAGAGAGAAATCTACTTGTCTAAGAGCGGGAATCAGTGAACAGAGAATGTATGAGTTTCTCACGATTGGTAACAGATAGAAACAAGAGAAAGTACACAGTGATTCATCTACCTAGAGAAGTTACAGAGGTTTACACAGAGAATTCCAAGTATAAGTACAAGATAGTAAGAGAGACTTAGAAAACTGGTAAAACCTACATTGTTGATAGAGTTGGGAGTACTTAGCACTGTGAAAACAGCACTTTCACAGAAAGAAATCTACTTCTCTAAGACCAGGAAACAGTGAACAGAGAATGTATGAATTTCTCAAGATTGGTAACAGATAGAAACAAGAGAAAGTACACAGTGATTCATCTACCTAGAGAAGTTACAGGGGTTTACACTGAGAATTCCAAGTATAACTACAAGAAAGTAAGAGAGACTTAGAAAACTGGTAAAACGTACATTGTTGATAGAGTTGGGAGTACTTAGCACTGTCAAAACAGCACTTTCACATGAGGAAATCTACTTCTCTATGACCGGGAAACAGTGAACAGAGAATGTATGAGTTTCTCAAGATTGGTAACAGATAGAAACAAGAGAAAGTACACAGTGATTCATCTACGTAGAGAAGTTACAGAGGTTTACACAGAGAATTCCCAGTATAAGCACAAGAAAATAAGAGAGACTTAGAAAACTGGTAAAACCTACATTGTTGATAGAGTTGGAAGTTCTCAGCACTCTGAAAACAGCAGTTTCACAGAGAGAAATCTACTTGTCTAAGACCGGGAAACAGTGAACAGAGAATGTATGAGTTTCTCTAGATTGGTAACAGATAGAAACAAGAGAAAGTACACAGTGATACGTCTACCTAGAGAAGTTACAGAGGTTTACACAGAGAATTCCCAGTATAAGTACAAGTAAATAAGAGAGACTTAGAAAACTGGTAAAACCTACATTGTTGATAGAGTTGGGAGTACTTAGCATTGTGAAAACGTCACTTTCGCACAAAGAAATCTACTTTTCTAAGACCGCGAAACAGTGAAAAGAGAATGTATGAGTTTCTCAAGACTGCTAACAGATAGAAACAAGAGAAAGTACACAGTGATTCATCTACCTATAGAAGTTACATAGGTTTACACAGAGAATTCCAACTATAAGTACAAGAAAATAAGAGAGACTTAGAAAACTGGTAAAACCTACATTGTTGATAGAGTTGGGAGTACCTAGCACTGTGAAAACAGCACTTTCGCAGAGAGAAATCTACTTGTCTAAGACCGGGATACAGTGAACAGAGAATGTATGAGTTTCTCAAGATTGGTAACAGATAGAAACAAGAGAAAGTACACAGTGATTCATCTACCTAGAGAAGTTACAGAGGTTTACACAGAGAATTCCCAGTATAAGTACAAGAAAATAAGAGCGACTTAGAAAACTGTTAAAACCTACAATGTTGATAGCGTTGGGAGTACTTAGCACTGTCAAAACAGCACTGTCCCAGAGAGAAATCAACTTTTCAAAGAGCGGGAAACAGTGAACAGAGAATGTATGAGTTCCTCAAGATTGGTAACAGATAGAAACAAGAGAAAGTACACGGTGATTCATCTACCTAGAGAAGTTACAGAGGTTTACACAGAGAATTCCAAGTATAAGTACAAGAAAATAAGAGAGACTTAGAAAACTGGTAAAACCTACATTGTTGATAGAGTTGGGAGTACTTAGCAATGTCAAAACAGCACTTTCACATGAAGAAATCTACTTCTCTATGACCGGGAAACAGTGAACAGAGAAGGTATGAGTTTCTCAAGATTGGTAACAGATAGAAACAAGAGAAAGTACATAGTGATTCATCTACGTAGAGAAGTTACAGAGGTTTACACAGAGAATTCCCAGTATAAGTACAAGAAAATAAGAGAGACTTAGAAAACTGGTAAAACCTACATTGTTGATACAGTTGGGAGTACTTAGCACTGTGAAAACAGCACTTTCACAGAAAGAAATCTACTTCTCTAAGACCAGGAAACAGTGAACAGAGAATGTATGAGTTTCTTAAGATTGGTAACAGATAGAAACAAGAGAAAGTACACAGTGATTCATCTACCTAGAGAAGTTACAGGGGTTTACACTGAGAATTCCAAGTATAAGTACAAGAAAGTAAGAGAGACTTAGAAAACTGGTAAAACGTACATTGTTGATAGAGTTGGGAGTACTTAGCACTGTCAAAACAGCACTTTCACATGAGGAAATCTACTTCTCTATGACCGGGAAACAGTGAACAGAGAATGTATGAGTTTCTCAAGATTGGTAACAGATAGAAACAAGGGAAAGTACACAGTGATTCATCTACGTAGAGAAGTTACAGAGGTTTACACAGAGAATTCCCAGTATAAGTACAAGAAAATAAGAGAGACTTAGAAAACTGGTAAAACCTACATTGTTGATAGAGTTGGAAGTTCTCAGCACTCTGAAAACAGCAGTTTCACAGAGAGAAATCTACTTGTCTAAGACCGGGAAACAGTGAACAGAGAATGTATGAGTTTCTCTAGATTGGTAACAGATAGAAACAAGAGAAAGTACACAGTGATACGTCTACCTAGAGAAGTTACAGAGGTTTACAAAGAGAATTCCCAGTATAAGTACAAGTAAATAAGAGAGACTTAGAAAACTGGTAAAACCTACATTGTTGATAGAGTTGGGAGTACTTAACATTGTGAAAACGTCACTTTCGCACAAAGAAATCTACTTTTCTAAGACCGCGAAACAGTGAAAAGAGAATGTATGAGTTTCTCAAGACTGCTAACAGATAGAAACAAGAGAAAGTACACAGTGATTCATCTACCTAGAGAAGTTACAGAGGTTTACACAGAGAATTCCAAGTATAAGTACAAGAAAATAAGAGAGACTTAGAAAACTGGTAAAACCTACATTGTTGATAGAGTTGGGAGTACCTAGCACTGTGAAAACAGCACTTTCGCAGAGAGAAATCTACTTGTCTAAGACCGGGATACAGTGAACAGAGAATGTATGAGTTTCTCAAGATTGGTAACAGATAGAAACAAGAGAAAGTACACAGTGATTCATCTACCTAGAGAAGTTACAGAGGTTTACACAGAGAATTCCCAGTATAAGTACAAGAAAATAAGAGCGACTTAGAAAACTGTTAAAACCTACAATGTTGATAGCGTTGGGAGTACTTAGCACTGTCAAAACAGCACTGTCCCAGAGAGAAATCAACTTTTCAAAGAGCGGGAAACAGTGAACAGAGAATGTATGAGTTTCTCAAGATTGGTAACAGATAGAAACAAGAGAAAGTACACAGTGATTCATCTACCTAGAGAAGTTACAGAGGTTTACACAGATAATTCCAAGTATAAGTACAAGAAAGTAAGAGAGACTTAGAAAACTGGTAAAACCTACATTGTTGATAGAGTTGGGAGTACTTAGCACTGTCAAAACAGCACTTTCACATGAAGAAATCTACTTCTGTATGACCGGGCAACAGTGAACAGAGAATGTATGAGTTTCTCAGGATTGGTAACAGATAGAAACAAGAGAAAGTACACAGTGATTCATCTACCTAGAGAAGTTACAGAGGTTTACACAGAGAATTCCAAGTATAAGTACAAGAAAATAGGAGAGACTTAGAAAACTGGTAAAACCTACATTGCTGATAGAGTTGGAAGTTCTCAGCACTCTGAAAACAGCAGTTTCACAGAGAGAAATCTACTTGTCTAAGACCGGGAAACAGTGAACAGAGAATGTATGAGTTTCTCTAGATTGGTAACAGATAGAAACAAGAGAAAGTACACAGTGATACGTCTACCTAGAGAAGTTACAGAGGTTTACACAGAGAATTCCCAGTATAAGTACAAGTAAATAAGAGAGACTTATAAAACTGGTAAAACCTACATTGTTGATAGAGTTGGGAGTACTTAGCATTGTGAAAACGTCACTTTCGCACAAAGAAATCTACTTTTCTAAGACCGCGAAACAGTGAAAAGAGAATGTATGAGTTTCTCAAGACTGCTAACAGATAGAAACAAGAGAAAGTACACAGTGATTCATCTACCTAGAGAAGTTACAGAGGTTTACCCAGAGAATTTCAAGTATAAGTAGAAGAAAATAAGAGAGACTTAGAAAACTGGTAAAACCTACATTGTTGATAGAGTTGGGAGTACTTAGCACTGTCAAAACAGCACTGTCCCAGAGAGAAATCTACTTTTCTAAGAGCGGGAAACAGTGAACAGAGAATGTATGAGTTTCTCAAGATTGGTAACAGATAGAAACAAGAGAAAGTACACAGTGATTCATCTACCTAGAGAAGTTACAGAGGTTTACACAAAGAATTCCAAGTATAAGTACAAGAAAGTAAGAGAGACTTAGAAAACTGGTAAAACCTACATTGTTGATAGAGTTGGGAGTACTTAGCACTGTGAAAACAGCACTTTCACAGAAAGAAATCTACTTCTCTAAGACCGCGAAACAGTGAACAGAGAATGTATGAGTTTCTCAAGATTGGTAACAGATAGAAACAAGAGAAAGTACACAGTGATTCATCTACCTAGAGAAGTTACAGAGGTTTACACAGAGAATTCCAAGTATAAGTACAAGAAAATAAGAGAGACTTAGAAAACTGGTAAAACCTACATTGTTAATAGAGTTGGGAGTACTTAACACTGTGAAAACAGCACTTTCGCAGAGAGAAATCTACTTGTCTAAGAGCGGGAAACAGTGAACAGAGAATGTATGAGTTTCTCAAGATTGGTAACAGATAGAAACAAGAGAAAGTACACAGTGATTCATCTACCTAGAGAAGTTACAGAGGTTTAGACAGAGAATTCCAAGTATAAGTACAAGAAAGTAAGAGAGACTTAGAAAACTGGTAAAACCTACATTGTTAATAGAGTTGGGAGTACTTAGCACTGTGAAAACAGCACTTTCGCAGAGAGAAATCTACTTGTCTAAGAGCGGGAAACAGTGAACAGAGAATGTATGAGTTTCTCAAGATTGGTAACAGATAGAAACAAGAGAAAGTACACAGTGATTCATCTACCTAGAGAAGTTACAGGGGTTTACACTGAGAATTCCAAGTATAAGTACAAGAAAGTAAGAGAGACTTAGAAAACTGGTAAAACGTACATTGTTGATAGAGTTGGGAGTACTTAGCACTGTCAAAACAGCACTTTCACATGAGGAAATCTACTTCTCTATGACCGGGAAACAGTGAACAGAGAATGTATGAGTTTCTCAAGATTGGTAACAGATAGAAACAAGAGAAAGTACACAGTGATTCATCTACCTACAGAATTTACAGAGGTTTACACAGAGAATTCCCAGTATAAGTACAAGAAAATAAGAGAGACTTAGAAAACTGGTAAAACCTACATTGTTGATAGAGTTGGAAGTTCTCAGCACTCTGAAAACAGCAGTTTCACAGAGAGAAATCTACTTGTCTAAGACCGGGAAACAGTGAACAGAGAATGTATGAGTTTCTCAAGATTGGTAATAGATAGAAACAAGAGAAAGTACACAGTGATACGTCTACCTAGAGAAGTTACAGAGGTTTACACAGAGAATTCCCAGTATAAGTACAAGTAAGTAAGAGAGACTTAGAAAACTGGTAAAACCTACATTGTTGATAGAGTTGGGAGTACTTAGCATTGTGAAAACGTCACTTTCGCACAAAGAAATCTACTTTTCTAAGACCGCGAAACAGTGAAAAGAGAATGTATGAGTTTCTCAAGACTGCTAACAGATAGAAACAATAGAAAGTACACAGTGATTCATCTACCTAGAGAAGTTACAGAGGTTTACACAGAGAATTCCAAGTATAAGTACAAGAAAATAAGAGAGACTTAGAAAACTGGTAAAACCTACATTGTTGATAGAGTTGGGAGTACCTAGCACTGTGAAAACAGCACTTTCGCAGAGAGAAATCTACTTGTCTAAGACCGGGATACAGTGAACAGAGAATGTATGAGTTTCTCAAGATTGGTAACAGATAGAAACAAGAGAAAGTACACAGTGATTCATCTACCTAGAGAAGTTACAGAGGTTTACACAGAGAATTCCCAGTATAAATACAAGAAAATAAGAGCGACTTAGAAAACTGTTAAAACCTACAATGTTGATAGGGTTGGGAGTACTTAGCACTGTCAAAACAGCACTGTCCCAGAGAGAAATCAACTTTTCAAAGAGCGGGAAACAGTGAACAGAGAATGTATGAGTTTCTCAAGATTGGTAACAGATAGAAACAAGAGAAAGTACACAGTGATTCATCTACCTAGAGAAGTTACAGAGGTTTACACAGAGAATTCCAAGTATAAGTACAAGAAAGTAAGAGAGACTTAGAAAACTGGTAAAACCTACATTGTTGATAGAGTTGGGAGTACTTAGCACTGTGAAAACAGCACTTTCACAGAAAGAAATATACTTCTCTAAGACCAGGAAACAGTGAACAGAGAATGTATGAGTTTCTCAAGATTGGTAACAGATAGAAACAAGAGAAAGTACACAGTGATTCATCTACCTAGAGAAGTTACAGAGGTTTACACAGAGAATTCCAAGTATAAGTACAAGAAAATAAGAGAGACTTAGAAAACTGGTAAAACCTACATTGTTGATAGAGTTGGGAGTACTTAGCACTGTCAAAACAGCACTTTCACATGAGGAAATCTACTTCTCTATGACCGGGAAACAGTGAACAGACAATGTATGAGTTTCTCAAGATTGGTAACAGATAGAAACAAGAGAAAGTACACAGTGATTCATCTACGTAGAGAAGTTACAGAGGTTTACACAGAGAATTCCCAGTATAAGTACAAGAAAATAAGAGAGACTTAGAAAACTGGTAAAACCTACATTGTTGATAGAGTTGGAAGTTCTCAGCACTCTGAAAACAGCAGTTTCACAGAGAGAAATCTACTTGTCTAAGACCGCGAAACAGTGAACAGAGAATGTATGAGTTTCTCTAGATTGGTAACAGATAGAAACAAGAGAAAGTACACAGTGATACGTCTACCTAGAGAAGTTACAGAGGTTTACACAGAGAATTCCCAGTATAAGTACAAGTAAATAAGAGAGACTTAGAAAACTGGTAAAACCTACATTGTTGATAGAGTTGGGAGTACTGAGCACTGTGAAAACAGCACTTTCGCAGAGAGAAATCTACTTTTCTAAGACCGCGAAACAGTGAAAAGAGAATGTATGAGTTTCTCAAGACTGCTAACAGATAGAAACAAGAGAAAGTACACAGTGATTCATCTACCTAGAGAAGTTACAGAGGTTTACCCAGAGAATTTCAAGTATAAGTACAAGAAAATAAGAGAGACTTAGAAAACTGGTAAAACCTACATTGTTGATAGAGTTGGGAGTACTTAGCAGTGTCAAAACAGCACTTTCGCAGAGAGAAATCTACTTGTCTAAGAGCGGGAAAAAGTGAACAGAGAATGTATGAGTTTCTCAAGATTGGTAACAGATAGAAACAAGAGAAAGTACACAGTGATTCATCTACCTAGAGAAGTTAAAGAGGTTTACACAGAGAATTCCCATTATAAGTACAAGAAAATAAGAGCGACTTAGAAAACTGGTAAAACCTACAATGTTGATAGAGTTGGGAGTACTTAGCACTGTCAAAACAGCACTGTCCCAGAGAAAAATCTACTTTTCTAAGAGCGGGAAACAGTGAACAGAGAATGTATGAGTTTCTCAAGATTGGTAACAGATAGAAACAAGAGAAAGTACACAGTGATTCATCTACCTAGAGAAGTTACAGAGGTTTAGACAGAGAATTCCAAGTATAAGTACAAGAAAGTAAGAGAGACTTAGAAAACTGGTAAAACCTACATTGTTGATAGAGTTGGGAGTACTTAGCACTGTGAAAACAGCACTTTCACAGAAAGAAATCTACTTCTCTAAGACCAGGAAACAGTGAACAGAGAATGTATGAGTTTCTCAAGATTGGTAACAGATAGAAACAAGAGAAAGTACACAGTGATTCATCTACCTAGATCAGTTACAGAGGTTTACACAGAGAATTCCCAGTATAAGTACAAGAAAAGAAGAGAGACTTAGAAAACTGGTAAAACCTAAATTGTTGATAGAGTTGGAAGTTCTCAGCACTCTGAAAACAGCAGTTTCACAGAGAGAAATCTACTTGTCTAAGACCGGGAAACAGTGAACAGAGAATGTATGAGTTTCACTAGATTGGTAACAGATAGAAACAAGAGAAAGTACACAGTGATACGTCTACCTAGAGAAGTTACAGAGGTTTACACAGAGAATTCCCAGTATAAGTACAAGTAAATAAGAGAGACTTAGAAAACTGGTAAAACCTACATTGTTGATAGAGTTGGGAGTACTTAGCATTGTGAAAACGTCACTTTCGCACAAAGAAATCTACTTTTCTAAGACCGCGAAACAGTGAAAAGAGAATGTATGAGTTTCTCAAGACTGCTAACAGATAGAAACAAGAGAAAGTACACAGTGATTCATCTACCTAGAGAAGTTACAGAGGTTTACCCAGAGAATTTCAAGTATAAGTAGAAGAAAATAAGAGAGACTTAGAAAACTGGTAAAACCTACATTGTTGATAGAGTTCGGAGTACTTAGCACTGTCAAAGCAGCAATTTCGCAGAGAGAAATCTACTTGTCTAAGAGCGGGAAAAAGTGAACAGAGAATGTACGAGTTTCTCAAGATTGGTAACAGATAGAAACAAGAGAAAGTACACAGTGATTCATCTACCTAGAGAAGTTAAAGAGGTTTACACAGAGAATTCCCAGTATAAGTACAAGAAAATAAGAGCGACTTAGAAAACTGGTAAAACCTACAATGTTGATAGAGTTGGGAGTACTTAGTACTGTCAAAACAGCACTGTCCCAGAGAGAAATCTACTTTTCAAAGAGCGGGAAACAGTGAACAGAGAATGTATGAGTTTCTCAAGATTGGTAACAGATAGAAACAAGAGAAAGTACACAGTGATTCATCTACCTAGAGAAGTTACAGAGGTTTAGACAGAGAATTCCAAGTATAAGTACAAGAAAGTAAGAGAGACTTAGAAAACTGGTAAAACCTACATTGTTGATAGAGTTGGGAGTACTTAGCACTGTGAAAACAGCACTTTCACAGAAAGAAATCTACTTCTCTAAGACCATGAAACAGTGAACAGAGAATGTATGAGTTTCTCAAGATTGGTAACAGATAGAAACAAGAGAAAGTACACAGTGATTCATCTACCTAGAGAAGTTACAGAGGTTTACACAGAGAATTCCAAGTATAAGTACAAGAAAATAGGAGAGACTTAGAAAACTGGTAAAACCTACATTGTTGATAGAGTTGGGAGTACTTAGCACTGTGAAAACAGCACTTTCGCAGAGAGAAATCTACTTGTCTAAGACCGGGATACAGTGAACAGAGAATGTATGAGTTTCTCAAGATTGGTAACAGATAGAAACAAGAGAAAGTACACAGTGATTCATCTACCTAGAGAAGTTACAGAGGTTTACACAGAGAATTCCAAGTATAAGTACAAGAAAATAAGAGAGACTTAGAAAACTGGTAAAACCTACATTGTTAATAGAGTTGGGAGTACTTAACACTGTGAAAACAGCACTTTCGCAGAGAGAAATCTACTTGTCTAAGAGCGGGAAACAGTGAACAGAGAATGTATGAGTTTCTCAAGATTGGTAACAGATAGAAACAAGAGAAAGTACACAGTGATTCATCTACCTAGAGAAGTTACAGAGGTTTAGACAGAGAATTCCAAGTATAAGTACAAGAAAGTAAGAGAGACTTAGAAAACTGGTAAAACCTACATTGTTAATAGAGTTGGGAGTACTTAGCACTGTGAAAACAGCACTTTCGCAGAGAGAAATCTACTTGTCTAAGAGCGGGAAACAGTGAACAGAGAATGTATGAGTTTCTCAAGATTGGTAACAGATAGAAACAAGAGAAAGTACACAGTGATTCATCTACCTAGAGAAGTTACAGGGGTTTACACTGAGAATTCCAAGTATAAGTACAAGAAAGTAAGAGAGACTTAGAAAACTGGTAAAACGTACATTGTTGATAGATTTGGGAGTACTTAGCACTGTCAAAACAGCACTTTCACATGAGGAAATCTACTTCTCTATGACCGGGAAACAGTGAACAGAGAATGTATGAGTTTCTCAAGATTGGTAACAGATAGAAACAAGAGAAAGTACACAGTGATTCATCTACCTACAGAATTTACAGAGGTTTACACAGAGAATTCCCAGTATAAGTACAAGAAAATAAGAGAGACTTAGAAAACTGGTAAAACCTACATTGTTGATAGAGTTGGAAGTTCTCAGCACTCTGAAAACAGCAGTTTCACAGAGAGAAATCTACTTGTCTAAGACCGGGAAACAGTGAACAGAGAATGTATGAGTTTCTCAAGATTGGTAACAGATAGAAACAAGAGAAAGTACACAGTGATA
Source organism: Heterohyrax brucei (assembly GCA_028571685.1). Taxonomy (NCBI): domain Eukaryota; kingdom Metazoa; phylum Chordata; class Mammalia; order Hyracoidea; family Procaviidae; genus Heterohyrax; species Heterohyrax brucei. The sequence goes on from CM053155.1 coordinate 19,324,384, forward strand.
CGTCTACCTAGAGAAGTTACAGAGGTTTACACAGAGAATTCCCAGTATAAGTACAAGTAAATAAGAGAGACTTAGAAAACTGGTAAAACCTACATTGTTGATAGAGTTGGGAGTACTTAGCATTGTGAAAACGTCACTTTCGCACAAAGAAATCTACTTTTCTAAGACCGCGAAACAGTGAAAAGAGAATGTATGAGTTTCTCAAGACTGCTAACAGATAGAAACAATAGAAAGTACACAGTGATTCATCTACCTAGAGAAGTTACAGAGGTTTACACAGAGAATTCCAAGTATAAGTACAAGAAAATAAGAGAGACTTAGAAAACTGGTAAAACCTACATTGTTGATAGAGTTGGGAGTACCTAGCACTGTGAAAACAGCACTTTCGCAGAGAGAAATCTACTTGTCTAAGACCGGGATACAGTGAACAGAGAATGTATGAGTTTCTCAAGATTGGTAACAGATAGAAACAAGAGAAAGTACACAGTGATTCATCTACCTAGAGAAGTTACAGAGGTTTACACAGAGAATTCCCAGTATAAATACAAGAAAATAAGAGCGACTTAGAAAACTGTTAAAACCTACAATGTTGATAGGGTTGGGAGTACTTAGCACTGTCAAAACAGCACTGTCCCAGAGAGAAATCAACTTTTCAAAGAGCGGGAAACAGTGAACAGAGAATGTATGAGTTTCTCAAGATTGGTAACAGATAGAAACAAGAGAAAGTACACAGTGATTCATCTACCTAGAGAAGTTACAGAGGTTTACACAGAGAATTCCAAGTATAAGTACAAGAAAGTAAGAGAGACTTAGAAAACTGGTAAAACCTACATTGTTGATAGAGTTGGGAGTACTTAGCACTGTGAAAACAGCACTTTCACAGAAAGAAATATACTTCTCTAAGACCAGGAAACAGTGAACAGAGAATGTATGAGTTTCTCAAGATTGGTAACAGATAGAAACAAGAGAAAGTACACAGTGATTCATCTACCTAGAGAAGTTACAGAGGTTTACACAGAGAATTCCAAGTATAAGTACAAGAAAATAAGAGAGACTTAGAAAACTGGTAAAACCTACATTGTTGATAGAGTTGGGAGTACTTAGCACTGTCAAAACAGCACTTTCACATGAGGAAATCTACTTCTCTATGACCGGGAAACAGTGAACAGACAATGTATGAGTTTCTCAAGATTGGTAACAGATAGAAACAAGAGAAAGTACACAGTGATTCATCTACGTAGAGAAGTTACAGAGGTTTACACAGAGAATTCCCAGTATAAGTACAAGAAAATAAGAGAGACTTAGAAAACTGGTAAAACCTACATTGTTGATAGAGTTGGAAGTTCTCAGCACTCTGAAAACAGCAGTTTCACAGAGAGAAATCTACTTGTCTAAGACCGCGAAACAGTGAACAGAGAATGTATGAGTTTCTCTAGATTGGTAACAGATAGAAACAAGAGAAAGTACACAGTGATACGTCTACCTAGAGAAGTTACAGAGGTTTACACAGAGAATTCCCAGTATAAGTACAAGTAAATAAGAGAGACTTAGAAAACTGGTAAAACCTACATTGTTGATAGAGTTGGGAGTACTGAGCACTGTGAAAACAGCACTTTCGCAGAGAGAAATCTACTTTTCTAAGACCGCGAAACAGTGAAAAGAGAATGTATGAGTTTCTCAAGACTGCTAACAGATAGAAACAAGAGAAAGTACACAGTGATTCATCTACCTAGAGAAGTTACAGAGGTTTACCCAGAGAATTTCAAGTATAAGTACAAGAAAATAAGAGAGACTTAGAAAACTGGTAAAACCTACATTGTTGATAGAGTTGGGAGTACTTAGCAGTGTCAAAACAGCACTTTCGCAGAGAGAAATCTACTTGTCTAAGAGCGGGAAAAAGTGAACAGAGAATGTATGAGTTTCTCAAGATTGGTAACAGATAGAAACAAGAGAAAGTACACAGTGATTCATCTACCTAGAGAAGTTAAAGAGGTTTACACAGAGAATTCCCATTATAAGTACAAGAAAATAAGAGCGACTTAGAAAACTGGTAAAACCTACAACGTTGATAGAGTTGGGAGTACTTAGCACTGTCAAAACAGCACTGTCCCAGAGAAAAATCTACTTTTCTAAGAGCGGGAAACAGTGAACAGAGAATGTATGAGTTTCTCAAGATTGGTAACAGATAGAAACAAGAGAAAGTACACAGTGATTCATCTACCTAGAGAAGTTACAGAGGTTTAGACAGAGAATTCCAAGTATAAGTACAAGAAAGTAAGAGAGACTTAGAAAACTGGTAAAACCTACATTGTTGATAGAGTTGGGAGTACTTAGCACTGTGAAAACAGCACTTTCACAGAAAGAAATCTACTTCTCTAAGACCAGGAAACAGTGAACAGAGAATGTATGAGTTTCTCAAGATTGGTAACAGATAGAAACAAGAGAAAGTACACAGTGATTCATCTACCTAGATCAGTTACAGAGGTTTACACAGAGAATTCCCAGTATAAGTACAAGAAAAGAAGAGAGACTTAGAAAACTGGTAAAACCTAAATTGTTGATAGAGTTGGAAGTTCTCAGCACTCTGAAAACAGCAGTTTCACAGAGAGAAATCTACTTGTCTAAGACCGGGAAACAGTGAACAGAGAATGTATGAGTTTCACTAGATTGGTAACAGATAGAAACAAGAGAAAGTACACAGTGATACGTCTACCTAGAGAAGTTACAGAGGTTTACACAGAGAATTCCCAGTATAAGTACAAGTAAATAAGAGAGACTTAGAAAACTGGTAAAACCTACATTGTTGATAGAGTTGGGAGTACTTAGCATTGTGAAAACGTCACTTTCGCACAAAGAAATCTACTTTTCTAAGACCGCGAAACAGTGAAAAGAGAATGTATGAGTTTCTCAAGACTGCTAACAGATAGAAACAAGAGAAAGTACACAGTGATTCATCTACCTAGAGAAGTTACAGAGGTTTACCCAGAGAATTTCAAGTATAAGTAGAAGAAAATAAGAGAGACTTAGAAAACTGGTAAAACCTACATTGTTGATAGAGTTCGGAGTACTTAGCACTGTCAAAGCAGCAATTTCGCAGAGAGAAATCTACTTGTCTAAGAGCGGGAAAAAGTGAACAGAGAATGTACGAGTTTCTCAAGATTGGTAACAGATAGAAACAAGAGAAAGTACACAGTGATTCATCTACCTAGAGAAGTTAAAGAGGTTTACACAGAGAATTCCCAGTATAAGTACAAGAAAATAAGAGCGACTTAGAAAACTGGTAAAACCTACAATGTTGATAGAGTTGGGAGTACTTAGTACTGTCAAAACAGCACTGTCCCAGAGAGAAATCTACTTTTCAAAGAGCGGGAAACAGTGAACAGAGAATGTATGAGTTTCTCAAGATTGGTAACAGATAGAAACAAGAGAAAGTACACAGTGATTCATCTACCTAGAGAAGTTACAGAGGTTTAGACAGAGAATTCCAAGTATAAGTACAAGAAAGTAAGAGAGACTTAGAAAACTGGTAAAACCTACATTGTTGATAGAGTTGGGAGTACTTAGCACTGTGAAAACAGCACTTTCACAGAAAGAAATCTACTTCTCTAAGACCATGAAACAGTGAACAGAGAATGTATGAGTTTCTCAAGATTGGTAACAGATAGAAACAAGAGAAAGTACACAGTGATTCATCTACCTAGAGAAGTTACAGAGGTTTACACAGAGAATTCCAAGTATAAGTACAAGAAAATAGGAGAGACTTAGAAAACTGGTAAAACCTACATTGTTGATAGAGTTGGGAGTACTTAGCACTGTGAAAACAGCACTTTCGCAGAGAGAAATCTACTTGTCTAAGACCGGGATACAGTGAACAGAGAATGTATGAGTTTCTCAAGATTGGTAACAGCTAGAAACAAGAGAAAGTACACAGTGACTCATCTACCTAGAGAAGTTAGAGAGGTTTACACAGAGAATTCCCAGTATAAGTACAAGAAAGTAACAGAGACTTAGAAAACTGGTAAAACCTACATTGTTGATAGAGTTGCCAGTACTAAGCACTGTGAAAACAGCACTTTCGCAGAGAGAAATCTATTTGTCTAAGACCTGGAAACAGTGAACAGAGAATGTATGAGTTTCTCAAGATTGGTAACAGATAGAAACAAGAGAAAGTACACAGTGATTCATCTACCTAGAGAAGTTACAGAGGTTTACACAGAGAATTCCCAGTATAAGTACAAGAAAATAAGAGAGACTTAGAAAACTGGTAAAACCTACATTGTTGATAGAGTTGGGAGTACTTAGCATTGTGAAAACATCACATTCGCACAAAGAAATCTACTTCTCTAAGACCGCGAAACAGTGAACAGAGAATGTATGAGTTTCTCAAGATTGGTAACAGATAGAAACAAGAGAAAGTACACAGTGATTCATCTACCTAGAGAAGTTACAGAGGTTTACACAGAGAATTCCCAGTATAAGTACAAGAAAATAAGAGAGACTTAGAAAACTGGTAAAACCTACATTGTTGATAGAGTTAGGAGTACTTAGCACGGTGAAAACAGCACTTTCGCACAAAGAAATGTACTTGTCTAAGACCTGGAAACAGTGAACAGAGAATGTATGAGTTTCTCAAGATTGGTAACAGATAGAAACAAGAGAAAGTACACAGTGATTCATCTACATAGAGAAGTTACAGAGGTTTACACAGAGAATTCCCAGTATAAGTACGAGTAAATAAGAGAGACTTAGAAAACTGGTAAAACCTACATTGTTGATAGAGTTGGGAGTACTTAGCATTGTGAAAACGTCACTTTCGCACAAAGAAATCTACTTTTCTCAGACCGCGAAACAGTGAAAAGAGAATGTATGAGTTTCTCAAGACTGCTAACAGATAGAAACAAGAGAAAGTACACAGTGATTCATCTACCTAGAGAAGTTACAGAGGTTTACACAGAGAATTCCAAGTATAAGTACAAGAAAATAAGAGAGACTTAGAAAACTGGTAAAACCTACATTGTTGATAGAGTTGGGAGTACCTAGCACTGTGAAAACAGCACTTTCGCAGAGAGAAATCTACTTGTCTAAGACCGGGATACAGTGAACAGAGAATGTATGAGTTTCTCAAGATTGGTAACAGATAGAAACAAGAGAAAGTACACAGTGATTCATCTACCTAGAGAAGTTACAGAGGTTTACACAGAGAATTCCCAGTATAAGTACAAGAAAATAAGAGCGACTTAGAAAACTGTTAAAACCTACAATGTTGATAGCGTTGGGAGTACTTAGCACTGTCAAAACAGCACTGTCCCAGAGAGAAATCAACTTTTTAAAGAGCGGGAAGCAGTGAACAGAGAATGTATGAGTTTCTCAAGATTGGTAACAGATAGAAACAAGAGAAAGTACACAGTGATTCATCTACCTAGAGAAGTTACAGAGGTTTACACAGAGAATTCCAAGTATAAGTACAAGAAAGTAAGAGAGACTTAGAAAACTGGTAAAACCTACATTGTTGATAGAGTTGGGAGTACTTAGCACTGTGAAAACAGCACTTTCACAGAAAGAAATATACTTCTCTAAGACCAGGAAACAGTGAACAGAGAATGTATGAGTTTCTCAAGATTGGTAACAGATAGAAACAAGAGAAAGTACACAGTGATTCATCTACCTAGAGAAGTTACAGAGGTTTACACAGAGAATTCCAAGTATAAGTACAAGAAAATAAGAGAGACTTAGAAAACTGGTAAAACCTACATTGTTGATAGAGTTGGGAGTACTTAGCACTGTCAAAACAGCACTTTCACATGAAGAAATCTACTTCTCTATGACCGGGAAACAGTGAACAGAGAATGTATGAGTTTCTCAAGATTGGTAACAGATAGAAACAAGAGAAAGTACACAGTGATTCATCTACGTAGAGAAGTTACAGAGGTTTACACAGAGAATTCCCAGTATAAGTACAAGAAAATAAGAGAGACTTAGAAAACTGGTAAAACCTACATTGTTGATAGAGTTGGAAGTTCTCAGCACTCTGAAAACAGCAGTTTCACAGAGAGAAATCTACTTGTCTAAGACCGGGAAACAGTGAACAGAGAATGTATGAGTTTCTCTAGATTGGTAACGGATAGAAACGAGAGAAAGTACACAGTGATACGTCTACCTAGAGAAGTTACAGAGGTTTACACAGAGAATTCCCAGTATAAGTACAAGTAAATAAGAGAGACTTAGAAAACTGGTAAAACCTACATTGTTGATAGAGTTGGGAGTACTTAGCATTGTGAAAACGTCACTTTCGCACAAAGAAATCTACTTTTCTAAGACCGCGAAACAGTGAAAAGAGAATGCATGAGTTTCTCAAGACTGCTAACAGATAGAAACAAGAGAAAGTACACAGTGATTCATCAACCTAGAGAAGTTACAGAGGTTTACCCAGAGAATTTCAAGTATAAGTAGAAGAAAATAAGAGAGACTTAGAAAACTGGTAAAACCTACATTGTTGATAGAGTTGGGAGTACTTAGCACTGTCAAAACAGCACTTTCGCAGAGAGAAATCTACTTGTCTAAGAGCGGGAATCAGTGAACAGAGAATGTATGAGTTTCTCAAGATTGGTAACAGATAGAAACAAGAGAAAGTACACAGTGATTCATCTACCTAGAGAAGTTACAGAAGTTTACACAGAGAATTCCAAGTATAAGTACAAGAAAGTAAGAGAGACTTAGAAAACTGGTAAAACCTACATTGTTGATAGAGTTGGGAGTACTTAGCACTGTGAAAACAGCACTTTCACAGAAAGAAATCTACTTCTCTAAGACCAGGAAACAGTGAACAGAGTATGTATGAGTTTCTCAAGATTGGTAACAGATAGAAACAAGAGAAAGTACACAGTGATTCATCTACCTAGAGAAGTTACAGGGGTTTACACTGAGAATTCCAAGTATAAGTACAAGAAAGTAAGAGAGACTTAGAAAACTGGTAAAACGTACATTGTTGATAGAGTTGGGAGTACTTAGCACTGTCAAAACAGCACTTTCACATGAGGAAATCTACTTCTCTATGACCGGGAAACAGTGAACAGAGAATGTATGAGTTTCTCAAGATTGGTAACAGATAGAAACAAGAGAAAGTACACAGTGATTCATCTACCTAGAGAAGTTACAGAGGTTTACCTAGAGAATTTCAAGTATAAGTACAAGAAAATAAGAGAGACTTAGAAAACTGGTAAAACCTACATTGTTGATAGAGTTGGGAGTACTTAGCAGTGTCAAAACAGCACTTTCGCAGAGAGAAATCTACTTGTCTAAGAGCGGGGAAAAAGTGAACAGAGAATGTATGAGTTTCTCAAGATTGGTAACAGATAGAAACAAGAGAAAGTACACAGTGATTCATCTACCTAGAGAAGTTACAGAGGTTTACACAGAGAATTCCCAGTATAAGTACAAGAAAATAAGAGCGACATAGAAAACTGGTAAAACCTACATTGTTGATAGAGTTGGGAGTACTTAGCATTGTGAAAACATTACTTTCGCACAAAGAAATCTACTTGTCCAAGACCGCGAAACAGTGAACAGAGAATGTATGTGTTTCTCAAGATTGGTAAAAGATAGAAGCAAGAGAAAGTACACAGTGATTCATCTACCTAGAGAAGTTACAGAGGTTTACACAGAGAATTCCAAGTAGAAGTACAAGAAAATAAGAGAGACTTAGAAAACTGGTAAAACATACATGGTTGATAGAGTTGGGAGTAGTTAGCACTGTGAAAACATCACTTTTCGGACAAAGAAATCTACTTGTCTAAGACCGGGAAACAGTGAACAGAGAATGTATGAGTTTCTCAAGATTGGTAAAAGATAGAAGCAAGAGAAAGTACACAGTGATTCATCTACCTAGAGAAGTTACAGAGGTTTACACAGAGAATTCCCAGTATAAGTACAAGAAAATAAGAGAGACTTGGAAAACTGGTAAAACCTACATTGTTGATAGAGTTGGGAGTACTTAGCACTGTGAAAACAGCACTTTCGCAGAGAGAAATCTACTTGTCTAAGAGCGGGAAACAGTGAACAGAGAATGTATGAGTTTCTCAAGATTGGTAACAGATAGAAACAAGAGAAAGTACACAGTGATTCATCTACCTAGAGAAGTTACAGAGGTTTACACAGAGAATTCCCAGTATAAGTACAAGTAAATAAGAGAGACTTAGAAAACTGGTAAAACCTACATTGTTGATAGAGTTGGGAGTACTTAGCATTGTGAAAACATCACTTTCGCACAAAGAAATCTACTTCTCTAAGACAGCGAAACAGTGAACAGAGAATGTATGAGTTTCTCAAGATTGGTAACAGATAGAAACAAGAGAAAGTACACAGTGATTCATCTACCTAGGGAAGTTACAGAGGTTTACACAGAGAATTCCAAGTATAAGTACAAGATAGTAAGAGAGACTTAGAAAACTGGTAAAACCTACATTGTTGATAGAGTTGGGAGTACTTAGCACTGTGAAAACAGCACTTTCACAGAAAGAAATCTACTTCTCTAAGACCAGGAAACAGTGAAAAGAGAATGTATGAGTTTCTCAAGATTGGTAACAGATAGAAACAAGAGAAAGTACACACTGACTCATCTACCTAGAGAAGTTACAGGGGTTTACACTGAGAATTCCAAGTATAAGTACAAGAAAGTAAGAGAGACTTAGAAAACTGGTAAAACGTACATTGTTGATAGAGTTGGGAGTACTTAGCACTGTCAAAACAGCACTTTCACATAAGGAAATCTACTTCTCTATGACCCGGAAACAGTGAACAGAGAATGTATGAGTTTCTCAAGATTGGTAACAGATAGAAACAAGAGAAAGTACACAGTGATTCATCTACGTAGAGAAGTCACAGAGGTTTACACAGAGAATTCCCAGTATAAGTACAAGAAAATAAGAGAGACTTAGAAAACTGGTAAAACCTACATTGTTGATAGAGTTGGAAGTTCTCAGCACTCTGAAAACAGCAGTTTCACAGAGAGAAATCTACTTGTCTAAGACCGGGAAACAGTGAACAGAGAATGTATGAGTTTCTCTAGATTGGTAACAGATAGAAACAAGAGAAAGTACACAGTGATACGTCTACCTAGAGAAGTTACAGAGGTTTACACAGAGAATTCCCAGTATAAGTACAAGTAAATAAGAGAGACTTAGAAAACTGGTAAAACCTACATTGTTGATAGAGTTGGGAGTACTTAGCATTGTGAAAACGTCACTTTCGCACAAAGAAATCTACTTTTCTAAGACCGCGAAACAGTGAAAAGAGAATGTATGAGTTTCTCAAGACTGCTAACAGATAGAAACAAGAGAAAGTACACAGTGATTCATCTACCTAGAGAAGTTACAGAGGTTTACACAGAGAATTCCAAGTATAAGTACAAGAAAATAAGAGAGACTTAGAAAACTGGTAAAACCTACATTGTTGATAGAGTTGGGAGTACCTAGCACTGTGAAAACAGCACTTTCGCAGAGAGAAATCTACTTGTCTAAGACCGGGATACAGTGAACAGAGAATGTATGAGTTTCTCAAGATTGGTAACAGATAGAAACAAGAGAAAGTACACAGTGGTTCATCTACCTAGAGAAGTTACAGAGGTTTACACAGAGAATTCCCAGTATAAGTACAAGAAAATAAGAGCGACTTAGAAAACTGTTAAAACCTACAATGTTGATAGCGTTGGGAGTACTTAGCACTGTCAAAACAGCACTGTCCCAGAGAGAAATCAACTTTTCAAAGAGCGGGAAACAGTGAACAGAGAATGTATGAGTTTCTCAAGATTGGTAACAGATAGAAACAAGAGAAAGTACACAGTGATTCATCTACCTAGAGAAGTTACAGAGGTTTACACAGAGAATTCCAAGTATAAGTACAAGAAAGTAAGAGAGACATAGAAAACTGGTAAAACCTACATTGTTGATAGAGTTGGGAGTACTTAGCACTGTGAAAACAGCACTTTCACAGAAAGAAATATACTTCTCTAAGACCAGGAAACAGTGAACAGAGAATGTATGAGTTTCTCAAGATTGGTAACAGATAGAAACAAGAGAAAGTACACAGTGATTCATCTACCTAGAGAAGTTACAGAGGTTTACACAGAGAATTCCAAGTATAAGTACAAGAAAATAAGAGAGACTTAGAAAACTGGTAAAACCTACATTGTTGATAGAGTTGGGAGTACTTAGCACTGTCAAAACAGCACTTTCACATGAAGAAATCTACTTCTCTATGACCGGGAAACAGTGAACAGAGAATGTATGAGTTTCTCAAGATTGGTAACAGATAGAAACAAGAGAAAGTACACAGTGATTCATCTATGTAGACAAGTTACAGAGGTTTACACAGAGAATTCCCAGTATAAGTACAAGAAAATAAGAGAGACTTAGAAAACTGGTAAAACCTACATTGTTGATAGAGTTGGAAGTTCTCAGCACTCTGAAAACAGCAGTTTCACAGAGAGAAATCTACTTGTCTAAGACCGGGAAACAGTGAACAGAGAATGTATGAGTTTCTCTAGATTGGTAACAGATAGAAACAAGAGAAAGTACACAGTGATACGTCTACCTAGAGAAGGTACAGAGGTTTACACAGAGAATTCCCAGTATAAGTACAAGTAAATAAGAGAGACTTAGAAAAATGGTAAAACCTACATTGTTGATAGAGTTGGGAGTACTTAGCATTGTGAAAACGTCACTTTCGCACAAAGAAATCTACTTTTCTAAGACCGAGAAACAGTGAAAAGAGAATGTATGAGTTTCTCAAGACTGCTAACAGATAGAAACAAGAGAAAGTACACAGTGATTCATCTACCTAGAGAAGTTACAGAGGTTTACACAGAGAATTTCAAGTATAAGTAGAAGAAAATAAGAGAGACTTAGAAAACTGGTAAAACCTACATTGTTGATAGAGTTGGGAGTACTTAGCACTGTCAAAACAGCACTTTCGCAGAGAGAAATCTACTTGTCTAAGAGCGGGAATCAGTGAACAGAGAATGTATGAGTTTTTCAAGATTGGTAACAGATAGAAACAAGAGAAAGTACACAGTGATTCATCTACCTAGAGAAGTTACAGAGGTTTACACAGAGAATTCCAAGTATAAGTACAAGAAAGTAAGAGAGACTTAGAAAACTGGTAAAACCTACATTGTTGATAGAGTTGGGAGTACTTAGCACTGTGAAAACAGCACTTTCACAGAAAGAAATCTACTTCTCTAAGACCAGGAAACAGTGAACAGAGAATGTATGAGTTTCTCAAGATTGGTAACAGACAGAAACAAGAGAAAGTACACAGTGATTCATCTACCTAGAGAAGTTACAGAGGTTTACACAGAGAATTCCAAGTATAAGTACAAGAAAATAAGAGAGACTTAGAAAACTGGTAAAACCTACATTGTTGATAGAGTTGGAAGTTCTCAGCACTCTGAAAACAGCAGTTTCACAGAGAGAAATCTACTTGTCTAAGACCGGGAAACAGTGAACAGAGAATGTATGAGTTTCTCTAGATTGGTAACGGATAGAAACGAGAGAAAGTACACAGTGATACGTCTACCTAGAGAAGTTACAGAGGTTTACACAGAGAATTCCCAGTATAAGTACAAGTAAATAAGAGAGACTTAGAAAACTGGTAAAACCTACATTGTTGATAGAGTTGGGAGTACTTAGCATTGTGAAAACGTCACTTTCGCACAAAGAAATCTACTTTTCTAAGACCGCGAAACAGTGAAAAGAGAATGCATGAGTTTCTCAAGACTGCTAACAGATAGAAACAAGAGAAAGTACACAGTGATTCATCAACCTAGAGAAGTTACAGAGGTTTACCCAGAGAATTTCAAGTATAAGTAGAAGAAAATAAGAGAGACTTAGAAAACTGGTAAAACCTACATTGTTGATAGAGTTGGGAGTACTTAGCACTGTCAAAACAGCACTTTCGCAGAGAGAAATCTACTTGTCTAAGAGCGGGAATCAGTGAACAGAGAATGTATGAGTTTCTCAAGATTGGTAACAGATAGAAACAAGAGAAAGTACACAGTGATTCATCTACCTAGAGAAGTTACAGAAGTTTACACAGAGAATTCCAAGTATAAGTACAAGAAAGTAAGAGAGACTTAGAAAACTGGTAAAACCTACATTGTTGATAGAGTTGGGAGTACTTAGCACTGTGAAAACAGCACTTTCACAGAAAGAAATCTACTTCTCTAAGACCAGGAAACAGTGAACAGAGTATGTATGAGTTTCTCAAGATTGGTAACAGATAGAAACAAGAGAAAGTACACAGTGATTCATCTACCTAGAGAAGTTACAGGGGTTTACACTGAGAATTCCAAGTATAAGTACAAGAAAGTAAGAGAGACTTAGAAAACTGGTAAAACGTACATTGTTGATAGAGTTGGGAGTACTTAGCACTGTCAAAACAGCACTTTCACATGAGGAAATCTACTTCTCTATGACCGGGAAACAGTGAACAGAGAATGTATGAGTTTCTCAAGATTGGTAACAGATAGAAACAAGAGAAAGTACACAGTGATTCATCTACCTAGAGAAGTTACAGAGGTTTACCTAGAGAATTTCAAGTATAAGTACAAGAAAATAAGAGAGACTTAGAAAACTGGTAAAACCTACATTGTTGATAGAGTTGGGAGTACTTAGCAGTGTCAAAACAGCACTTTCGCAGAGAGAAATCTACTTGTCTAAGAGCGGGAAAAAGTGAACAGAGAATGTATGAGTTTCTCAAGATTGGTAACAGATAGAAACAAGAGAAAGTACACAGTGATTCATCTACCTAGAGAAGTTACAGAGGTTTACACAGAGAATTCCCAGTATAAGTACAAGAAAATAAGAGCGACATAGAAAACTGGTAAAACCTACATTGTTGATAGAGTTGGGAGTACTTAGCATTGTGAAAACATTACTTTCGCACAAAGAAATCTACTTGTCCAAGACCGCGAAACAGTGAACAGAGAATGTATGTGTTTCTCAAGATTGGTAAAAGATAGAAGCAAGAGAAAGTACACAGTGATTCATCTACCTAGAGAAGTTACAGAGGTTTACACAGAGAATTCCAAGTAGAAGTACAAGAAAATAAGAGAGACTTAGAAAACTGGTAAAACATACATGGTTGATAGAGTTGGGAGTAGTTAGCACTGTGAAAACATCACTTTCGGACAAAGAAATCTACTTGTCTAAGACCGGGAAACAGTGAACAGAGAATGTATGAGTTTCTCAAGATTGGTAAAAGATAGAAGCAAGAGAAAGTACACAGTGATTCATCTACCTAGAGAAGTTACAGAGGTTTACACAGAGAATTCCCAGTATAAGTACAAGAAAATAAGAGAGACTTGGAAAACTGGTAAAACCTACATTGTTGATAGAGTTGGGAGTACTTAGCACTGTGAAAACAGCACTTTCGCAGAGAGAAATCTACTTGTCTAAGAGCGGGAAACAGTGAACAGAGAATGTATGAGTTTCTCAAGATTGGTAACAGATAGAAACAAGAGAAAGTACACAGTGATTCATCTACCTAGAGAAGTTACAGAGGTTTACACAGAGAATTCCCAGTATAAGTACAAGTAAATAAGAGAGACTTAGAAAACTGGTAAAACCTACATTGTTGATAGAGTTGGGAGTACTTAGCATTGTGAAAACATCACTTTCGCACAAAGAAATCTACTTCTCTAAGACAGCGAAACAGTGAACAGAGAATGTATGAGTTTCTCAAGATTGGTAACAGATAGAAACAAGAGAAAGTACACAGTGATTCATCTACCTAGGGAAGTTACAGAGGTTTACACAGAGAATTCCAAGTATAAGTACAAGATAGTAAGAGAGACTTAGAAAACTGGTAAAACCTACATTGTTGATAGAGTTGGGAGTACTTAGCACTGTGAAAACAGCACTTTCACAGAAAGAAATCTACTTCTCTAAGACCAGGAAACAGTGAAAAGAGAATGTATGAGTTTCTCAAGATTGGTAACAGATAGAAACAAGAGAAAGTACACACTGACTCATCTACCTAGAGAAGTTACAGGGGTTTACACTGAGAATTCCAAGTATAAGTACAAGAAAGTAAGAGAGACTTAGAAAACTGGTAAAACGTACATTGTTGATAGAGTTGGGAGTACTTAGCACTGTCAAAACAGCACTTTCACATAAGGAAATCTACTTCTCTATGACCCGGAAACAGTGAACAGAGAATGTATGAGTTTCTCAAGATTGGTAACAGATAGAAACAAGAGAAAGTACACAGTGATTCATCTACGTAGAGAAGTCACAGAGGTTTACACAGAGAATTCCCAGTATAAGTACAAGAAAATAAGAGAGACTTAGAAAACTGGTAAAACCTACATTGTTGATAGAGTTGGAAGTTCTCAGCACTCTGAAAACAGCAGTTTCACAGAGAGAAATCTACTTGTCTAAGACCGGGAAACAGTGAACAGAGAATGTATGAGTTTCTCTAGATTGGTAACAGATAGAAACAAGAGAAAGTACACAGTGATACGTCTACCTAGAGAAGTTACAGAGGTTTACACAGAGAATTCCCAGTATAAGTACAAGTAAATAAGAGAGACTTAGAAAACTGGTAAAACCTACATTGTTGATAGAGTTGGGAGTACTTAGCATTGTGAAAACGTCACTTTCGCACAAAGAAATCTACTTTTCTAAGACCGCGAAACAGTGAAAAGAGAATGTATGAGTTTCTCAAGACTGCTAACAGATAGAAACAAGAGAAAGTACACAGTGATTCATCTACCTAGAGAAGTTACAGAGGTTTACACAGAGAATTCCAAGTATAAGTACAAGAAAATAAGAGAGACTTAGAAAACTGGTAAAACCTACATTGTTGATAGAGTTGGGAGTACCTAGCACTGTGAAAACAGCACTTTCGCAGAGAGAAATCTACTTGTCTAAGACCGGGATACAGTGAACAGAGAATGTATGAGTTTCTCAAGATTGGTAACAGATAGAAACAAGAGAAAGTACACAGTGGTTCATCTACCTAGAGAAGTTACAGAGGTTTACACAGAGAATTCCCAGTATAAGTACAAGAAAATAAGAGCGACTTAGAAAACTGTTAAAACCTACAATGTTGATAGCGTTGGGAGTACTTAGCACTGTCAAAACAGCACTGTCCCAGAGAGAAATCAACTTTTCAAAGAGCGGGAAACAGTGAACAGAGAATGTATGAGTTTCTCAAGATTGGTAACAGATAGAAACAAGAGAAAGTACACAGTGATTCATCTACCTAGAGAAGTTACAGAGGTTTACACAGAGAATTCCAAGTATAAGTACAAGAAAGTAAGAGAGACATAGAAAACTGGTAAAACCTACATTGTTGATAGAGTTGGGAGTACTTAGCACTGTGAAAACAGCACTTTCACAGAAAGAAATATACTTCTCTAAGACCAGGAAACAGTGAACAGAGAATGTATGAGTTTCTCAAGATTGGTAACAGATAGAAACAAGAGAAAGTACACAGTGATTCATCTACCTAGAGAAGTTACAGAGGTTTACACAGAGAATTCCAAGTATAAGTACAAGAAAATAAGAGAGACTTAGAAAACTGGTAAAACCTACATTGTTGATAGAGTTGGGAGTACTTAGCACTGTCAAAACAGCACTTTCACATGAAGAAATCTACTTCTCTATGACCGGGAAACAGTGAACAGAGAATGTATGAGTTTCTCAAGATTGGTAACAGATAGAAACAAGAGAAAGTACACAGTGATTCATCTATGTAGACAAGTTACAGAGGTTTACACAGAGAATTCCCAGTATAAGTACAAGAAAATAAGAGAGACTTAGAAAACTGGTAAAACCTACATTGTTGATAGAGTTGGAAGTTCTCAGCACTCTGAAAACAGCAGTTTCACAGAGAGAAATCTACTTGTCTAAGACCGGGAAACAGTGAACAGAGAATGTATGAGTTTCTCTAGATTGGTACCAGATAGAAACAAGAGAAAGTACACAGTGATACGTCTACCTAGAGAAGGTACAGAGGTTTACACAGAGAATTCCCAGTATAAGTACAAGTAAATAAGAGAGACTTAGAAAAATGGTAAAACCTACATTGTTGATAGAGTTGGGAGTACTTAGCATTGTGAAAACGTCACTTTCGCACAAAGAAATCTACTTTTCTAAGACCGAGAAACAGTGAAAAGAGAATGTATGAGTTTCTCAAGACTGCTAACAGATAGAAACAAGAGAAAGTACACAGTGATTCATCTACCTAGAGAAGTTACAGAGGTTTACACAGAGAATTTCAAGTATAAGTAGAAGAAAATAAGAGAGACTTAGAAAACTGGTAAAACCTACATTGTTGATAGAGTTGGGAGTACTTAGCACTGTCAAAACAGCACTTTCGCAGAGAGAAATCTACTTGTCTAAGAGCGGGAATCAGTGAACAGAGAATGTATGAGTTTTTCAAGATTGGTAACAGATAGAAACAAGAGAAAGTACACAGTGATTCATCTACCTAGAGAAGTTACAGAGGTTTACACAGAGAATTCCAAGTATAAGTACAAGAAAGTAAGAGAGACTTAGAAAACTGGTAAAACCTACATTGTTGATAGAGTTGGGAGTACTTAGCACTGTGAAAACAGCACTTTCACAGAAAGAAATCTACTTCTCTAAGACCAGGAAACAGTGAACAGAGAATGTATGAGTTTCTCAAGATTGGTAACAGACAGAAACAAGAGAAAGTACACAGTGATTCATCTACCTAGAGAAGTTACAGAGGTTTACACAGAGAATTCCAAGTATAAGTACAAGAAAATAAGAGAGACTTAGAAAACTGGTAAAACCTACATTGTTGATAGAGTTGGGAGTACTTAGCGTTGTGAAAACGTCACTTTCGCACAAAGAAATCTACTTTTCTAAGACCGCGAAACAGTGAACAGAGAATGTATGAGTTTCTCAAGATTGGTAACAGATAGAAACAAGAGAAAGTACACAGTGATTCATCTACCTAGAGAAGTTACAGAGGTTTACACAGAGAATTCCAAGTATAAGTACAAGAAAATAGGAGAGACTTAGAAAACTGGTAAAACCTACATTGTTGATAGAGTTGGGAGTACTTCGCACTGTGAAAACAGCACTTTCGCATAGAGAAATCTACTTGTCTAAGACCGGGATACAGTGAACAGAGAATGTATGAGTTTCTCAACATTGGTAACAGATAGAAACAAGAGAAAGTACACAGTGATTCATCTACCTAGAGAAGTTACAGAGGTTTACACAGAGAATTCCCAGTATAAGTACAAGAAAATAAGAGCGACATAGAAAACTGGTAAAACCTACATTGTTGATAGAGTTGGGAGTACTTAGCATTGTGAAAACATTACTTTCGCACAAAGAAATCTACTTGTCCAAGACCGCGAAACAGTGAACAGAGAATGTATGTGTTTCTCAAGATTGGTAAAAGATAGAAGCAAGAGAAAGTACACAGTGATTCATCTACCTAGAGAAGTTACACAGGTTTACACAGAGAATTCCAAGTAGAAGTACAAGAAAATAAGAGAGACTTAGAAAACTGGTAAAACCTACATGGTTGATAGAGTTGGGAGTAGTTAGCACTGTGAAAACATCACTTTCGGACAAAGAAATCTACTTGTCTAAGACCGGGAAACAGTGAACAGAGAATGTATGAGTTTCTCAAGATTGGTAAAAGATAGAAGCAAGAGAAAGTACACAGTGATTCATCTACCTAGAGAAGTTACAGAGGTTTACACAGAGAATTCCCAGTATAAGTACAAGAAAATAAGAGAGACTTGGAAAACTGGTAAAACCTACATTGTTGATAGAGTTGGGAGTACTTAGCATTGTGAAAACAGCACTTTCGCAGAGAGAAATCTACTTGTCTAAGAGCGGGAAACAGTGAACAGAGAATGTATGAGTTTCTCAAGATTGGTAACAGATAGAAACAAGAGAAAGTACACAGTGATTCATCTACCTAGAGAAGTTACAGAGGTTTACACAGAGAATTCCCAGTATAAGTACAAGTAAATAAGAGAGACTTAGAAAACTGGTAAAACCTACATTGTTGATAGAGTTGGGAGTACTTAGCATTGTGAAAACATCACTTTCGCACAAAGAAATCTACTTCTCTAAGACAGCGAAACAGTGAACAGAGAATGTATGAGTTTCTCAAGATTGGTAACAGATAGAAACAAGAGAAAGTACACAGTGATTCATCTACCTAGGGAAGTTACAGAGGTTTACACAGAGAATTCCAAGTATAAGTACAAGATAGTAAGAGAGACTTAGAAAACTGGTAAAACCTACATTGTTGATAGAGTTGGGAGTACTTAGCACTGTGAAAACAGCACTTTCACAGAAAGAAATCTACTTCTCTAAGACCAGGAAACAGTGAACAGAGAATGTATGAGTTTCTCAAGATTGGTAACAGATAGAAACAAGAGAAAGTACACACTGACTCATCTACCTAGAGAAGTTACAGGGGTTTACACTGAGAATTCCAAGTATAAGTACAAGAAAGTAAGAGAGACTTAGAAAACTGGTAAAACGTACATTGTTGATAGAGTTGGGAGTACTTAGCACTGTCAAAACAGCACTTTCACATAAGGAAATCTACTTCTCTATGACCCGGAAACAGTGAACAGAGAATGTATGAGTTTCTCAAGATTGGTAACAGATAGAAACAAGAGAAAGTACACAGTGATTCATCTACGTAGAGAAGTTACAGAGGTTTACACAGAGAATTCCCAGTATAAGTACAAGAAAATAAGAGAGACTTAGAAAACTGGTAAAACCTACATTGTTGATAGAGTTGGAAGTTCTCAGCACTCTGAAAACAGCAGTTTCACAGAGAGAAATCTACTTGTCTAAGACCGGGAAACAGTGAACAGAGAATGTATGAGTTTCTCTAGATTGGTAACAGATAGAAACAAGAGAAAGTACACAGTGATACGTCTACCTAGAGAAGTTACAGAGGTTTACACAGAGAATTCCCAGTATAAGTACAAGTAAATAAGAGAGACTTAGAAAACTGGTAAAACCTACATTGTTGATAGAGTTGGGAGTACTTAGCATTGTGAAAACGTCACTTTCGCACAAAGAAATCTACTTTTCTAAGACCGCGAAACAGTGAAAAGAGAATGTATGAGTTTCTCAAGACTGCTAACAGATAGAAACAAGAGAAAGTACACAGTGATTCATCTACCTAGAGAAGTTACAGAGGTTTACACAGAGAATTCCAAGTATAAGTACAAGAAAATAAGAGAGACTTAGAAAACTGGTAAAACCTACATTGTTGATAGAGTTGGGAGTACCTAGCACTGTGAAAACAGCACTTTCGCAGAGAGAAATCTACTTGTCTAAGACCGGGATACAGTGAACAGAGAATGTATGAGTTTCTCAAGATTGGTAACAGATAGAAACAAGAGAAAGTACACAGTGATTCATCTACCTAGAGAAGTTACAGAGGTTTACACAGAGAATTCCCAGTATAAGTACAAGAAAATAAGAGCGACTTAGAAAACTGTTAAAACCTACAATGTTGATAGCGTTGGGAGTACTTAGCACTGTCAAAACAGCACTGTCCCAGAGAGAAATCAACTTTTCAAAGAGCGGGAAACAGTGAACAGAGAATGTATGAGTTTCTCAAGATTGGTAACAGATAGAAACAAGAGAAAGTACACAGTGATTCATCTACCTAGAGAAGTTACAGAGGTTTACACAGAGAATTCCCAGTATAAGTACAAGAAAGTAAGAGAGACTTAGAAAACTGGTAAAACCTACATTGTTGATAGAGTTGGGAGTACTTAGCACTGTCAAAACAGCACTTTCGCAGAGAGAAATCTACTTGTCTAAGAGCGGGAATCAGTGAACAGAGAATGTATGAGTTTTTCAAGATTGGTAACAGATAGAAACAAGAGAAATTACACAGTGATTCATCTACCTAGAGAAGTTACAGAGGTTTACACAGAGAATTCCAAGTATAAGTACAAGAAAGTAAGAGAGACTTAGAAAACTGGTAAAACCTACATTGTTGATAGAGTTGGGAGTACTTAGCACTCTGAAAACAGCAGTTTCACAGAGAGAAATCTACTTGTCTAAGACCGGGAAACACTGAACAGATAATGTATGAGTTTCTCTAGATTGGTAACAGATAGAAACAAGAGAAAGTACACAGTGATTCGTCTACCTAGAGAAGTTACAGAGGTTTACACAGAGAATTCCCAGTATAAGTACAAGTAAATAAGAGAAACTTAGAAAACTGGTAAAACCTACATTGTTGATAGAGTTGGGAGTACTTACCATTGTGAACACATCACTTTCGCACAAAGAAATCTACTTTTCTAAGACCGGGAAACAGTGAACAGAGAATGTATGAGTTTCTCAAGAATGGTAACAGATAGAAACAAGAGAAAGTACACAGTGATTCATCTACCTAGAGAAGTTACAGAGGTTTACAGAGAGAATTCCAAGTATAAGTACAAGAAAATAAGAGAGACTTAGAAAACTGGTAAAACCTACATTGTTGATAGAGTTGGGAGTACTTAGCGTTGTGAAAACGTCACTTTCGCACAAAGAAATCTACTTTTCTAAGACCGCGAAACAGTGAACAGAGAATGTATGAGTTTCTCAAGATTGGTAACAGATAGAAACAAGAGAAAGTACACAGTGATTCATCTACCTAGAGAAGTTACAGAGGTTTACACAGAGAATTCCAAGTACAAGTACAAGTAAATAAGAGAGACTTAGAAAACTGGTAAAACCTACATTGTTGATAGAGTTGGGAGTACTTCGCACTGTGAAAACAGCACTTTCGCAGAGAGAAATCTACTTGTCTAAGACCGGGATACAGTGAACAGAGAATGTATGAGTTTCTCAAGATTGGTAACAGATAGAAACAAGAGAAAGTACACAGTGATTCATCTACCTAGAGAAGTTACAGAGGTTTACACAGAGAATTCTCAGTATAAGTACAAGAAAATAAGAGAGACTTAGAAAACTGGTAAAACCTACATTGTTGATAGAGTTGGGAGTACTTAGCACTGTCAAAACAGCACTTTCACAGCGAGAAATCTACTTGTCTAAGAGCGGGAATCAGTGAACAGAGAATGTATGAGTTTCTCAAGATTGGTAACAGATAGAAACAAGAGAAAGTACACAGTGATTCATCTACCTAGAGAAGTTACAGAGGTTTACACAGAGAATTCCCAGTATAAGTACAAGAAAATAAGAGCGACATAGAAAACTGGTAAAACCTACATTGTTGATAGAGTTGGGAGTACTTAGCATTGTGAAAACATTACTATCTCACAAAGATATCTACTTGTCCAAGACCGCGAAACAGTGAACAGAGAATGTATGTGTTTCTCAAGATTGGTAACAGATAGAAACAAGAGAAAGTACACAGTGATTCATCTACCTAGAGAAGTTACAGAGGTTTACACAGAGAATTCCAAGTAGAAGTACAAGAAAATAAGAGAGACTTAGAAAACTGGTAAAACCTACATGGTTGATAGAGTTGGGAGTACTTAGCACTGTGAAAACATCACTTTCGGACAAAGAAATCTACTTGTCTAAGACCGGGAAACAGTGAACAGAGAATGTATGAGTTTCTCAAGATTGGTAAAAGATAGAAGCAAGAGGAAGTACACAGTGATTCATCTACCTAGAGAAGTTACAGAGGTTTACACAGAGAATTCCCAGTATAAGTACAAGAAAATAAGAGAGACTTAGAAAACTGGTAAAACCTACATTGTTGATAGAGTTGGGAGTACTTAACACTCTGAAACCAGCACTTTTGCAGAGAGAAATCTACTTGTCTAAGACCGGGAAACAGTGAACAGAGAATGTATGAGTTTCTCAAGATTGGTAACAGATAGAAACAAGAGAAAGTACACAGTGATTCATCTACCTAGAGAAGTTACAGAGGTTTACACAGAGAATTCAAAGTATAAGTACAAGAAAATAAGAGAGACTTAGAAAACTGGTAAAACCTACATTGTTGATAGAGTTGGGAGTACTTAGCATTGTGAAAACATCACTTTCGCACAAAGAAATCTACTTCTCTAAGACAGCGAAACAGTGAACAGAGAATGTATGAGTTTCTCAAGATTGGTAACAGATAGAAACAAGAGAAAGTACTCAGTGATTCATCTACGTAGAGAAGTTACAGAGGTTTACACAGAGAATTCCCAGTATAAGTACAAGAAAATAAGAGAGACTTAGAAAACTGGTAAAACCTACATTGTTGATAGACTTGGGGGTTCTTAGCACTCTGAAAACAGCAGTTTCACAGAGAGAAATCTACTTGTCTAAGACCGGGAAACACTGAACAGAGAATGTATGAGTTTCTCTAGATTGGTAACAGATAGAAACAAGAGAAAGTACTCAGTGATTCGTCTACCTAGAGAAGTTACAGAGGTTTACACAGAGAATTCCCAGTATAAGTACAAGTAAATAAGAGAAACTTAGAAAACTGGTAAAACCTACATTGTTGATAGAGTTGGGAGTACTTACCATTGTGAACACATCACTTTCGCACAAAGAAATCTACTTTTCTAAGCCCGGGAAACAGTGAACAGAGAATGTATGAGTTTCTCAAGATTGGTAACAGATAGAAACAAGAGAAAGTACACAGTGATTCATCTACCTAGAGAAGTTACAGAGGTTTACAGAGAGAATTCCAAGTATAAGTACAAGAAAATAAGAGAGACTTAGAAAACTGGTAAAACCTACATTGTTGATAGAGTTGGGAGTACTTAGCGTTGTGAAAACGTCACTTTCGCACAAAGAAATCTACTTTTCTAAGACCGCGAAACAGTGAACAGAGAATGTATGAGTTTCTCAAGATTGGTAACAGATAGAAACAAGAGAAAGTACACAGTGATTCATCTACCTAGAGAAGTTACAGAGGTTTACACAGAGAATTCCAAGTACAAGTACAAGTAAATAAGAGAGACTTAGAAAACTGGTAAAACCTACATTGTTGATAGAGTTGGGAGTACTTCGCACTGTGAAAACAGCACTTTCGCAGAGAGAAATCTACTTGTCTAAGACCGGGATACAGTGAACAGAGAATGTATGAGTTTCTCAAGATTGGTAACAGATAGAAACAAGAGAAAGTACACAGTGATTCATCTACCTAGAGAAGTTACAGAGGTTTACACAGAGAATTCTCAGTATAAGTACAAGAAAATAAGAGAGACTTAGAAAACTGGTAAAACCTACATTGTTGATAGAGTTGGGAGTACTTAGCACTGTCAAAACAGCACTTTCACAGCGAGAAATCTACTTGTCTAAGAGCGGGAATCAGTGAACAGAGAATGTATGAGTTTCTCAAGATTGGTAACAGATAGAAACAAGAGAAAGTACACAGTGATTCATCTACCTAGAGAAGTTACAGAGGTTTACACAGAGAATTCCCAGTATAAGTACAAGAAAATAAGAGCGACATAGAAAACTGGTAAAACCTACATTGTTGATAGAGTTGGGAGTACTTAGCATTGTGAAAACATTACTTTCGCACAAAGATATCTACTTGTCCAAGACCGCGAAACAGTGAACAGAGAATGTATGTGTCTCTCAAGATTGGTAACAGATAGAAACAAGAGAAAGTACACAGTGATTCATCTACCTAGAGAAGTTACAGAGGTTTACACAGAGAATTCCAAGTAGAAGTACAAGAAAATAAGAGAGACTTAGAAAACTGGTAAAACCTACATGGTTGATAGAGTTGGGAGTACTTAGCACTGTGAAAACATCACTTTCGGACAAAGAAATCTACTTGTCTAAGACCGGGAAACAGTGAACAGAGAATGTATGAGTTTCTCAAGATTGGTAAAAGATAGAAGCAAGAGGAAGTACACAGTGATTCATCTACCTAGAGAAGTTACAGAGGTTTACACAGAGAATTCCCAGTATAAGTACAAGAAAATAAGAGAGACTTAGAAAACTGGTAAAACCTACATTGTTGATAGAGTTGGGAGTACTTAACACTCTGAAACCAGCACTTTTGCAGAGAGAAATCTACTTGTCTAAGACCGGGAAACAGTGAACAGAGAATGTATGAGTTTCTCAAGATTGGTAACAGATAGAAACAAGAGAAAGTACACAGTGATTCATCTACCTAGAGAAGTTACAGAGGTTTACACAGAGAATTCCCAGTATAAGTACAAGAAAATAAGAGAGACTTAGAAAACTGGTAAAACCTACATTGTTGATAGAGTTGGGAGTACTTAGCATTGTGAAAACATCACTTTCGCACAAAGAAATCTACTTCTCTAAGACAGCGAAACAGTGAACAGAGAATGTATGAGTTTCTCAAGATTGGTAACAGATAGAAACAAGAGAAAGTACTCAGTGATTCATCTACGTAGAGAAGTTACAGAGGTTTACACAGAGAATTCCCAGTATAAGTACAAGAAAATAAGAGAGACTTAGAAAACTGGTAAAACCTACATTGTTGATAGACTTGGGAGTTCTTAGCACTCTGAAAACAGCAGTTTCACAGAGAGAAATCTACTTGTCTAAGACCGGGAAACACTGAACAGAGAATGTATGAGTTTCTCTAGATTGGTAACAGATAGAAACAAGAGAAAGTACTCAGTGATTCGTCTACCTAGAGAAGTTACAGAGGTTTACACAGAGAATTCCCAGTATAAGTACAAGTAAATAAGAGAAACTTAGAAAACTGGTAAAACCTACATTGTTGATAGAGTTGGGAGTACTTACCATTGTGAACACATCACTTTCGCACAAAGAAATCTACTTTTCTAAGACCGGGAAACAGTGAACAGAGAATGTATGCGTTTCTCAAGATTGGTAAAAGATACAAGCAAGAGGAAGTACACAGTGATTCATCTACCTAGAGAAGTTACAGAGGTTTACACAGAGAATTCCCAGTATAAGTACAAGAAAATAAGAGAGACTTGGAAAACTGGTAAAACCTACATTGTTGATAGAGTTGGGAGTACTTAGCACTGTGAAAACAGCACTTTCGCAGAGAGAAATCTACTTGTCTAAGAGCGGGAAACAGTGAACAGAGAATGTATGAGTTTCTCAAGATTGGTAACAGATAGAAACAAGAGAAAGTACACAGTGATTCATCTACCTAGAGAAGTTACAGAGGTTTACACAGAGAATTCCCAGTATAAGTACAAGTAAATAAGAGAGACTTAGAAAACTGGTAAAACCTACATTGTTGATAGAGTTGGGAGTACTTAGCATTGTGAAAACATCACTTTCGCACAAAGAAATCTACTTCTCTAAGACAGCGAAACAGTGAACAGAGAATGTATGAGTTTCTCAAGATTGGTAACAGATAGAAACAAGAGAAAGTACACAGTGATTCATCTACCTAGGGAAGTTACAGAGGTTTACACAGAGAATTCCAAGTATAAGTACAAGATAGTAAGAGAGACTTAGAAAACTGGTAAAACCTACATTGTTGATAGAGTTGGGAGTACTTAGCACTGTGAAAACAGCACTTTCACAGAAAGAAATCTACTTCTCTAAGACCAGGAAACAGTGAACAGAGAATGTATGAGTTTCTCAAGATTGGTAACAGATAGAAACAAGAGAAAGTACACACTGACTCATCTACCTAGAGAAGTTACAGGGGTTTACACTGAGAATTCCAAGTATAAGTACAAGAAAGTAAGAGAGACTTAGAAAACTGGTAAAACGTACATTGTTGATAGAGTTGGGAGTACTTAGCACTGTCAAAACAGCACTTTCACATAAGGAAATCTACTTCTCTATGACCCGGAAACAGTGAACAGAGAATGTATGAGTTTCTCAAGATTGGTAACAGATAGAAACAAGAGAAAGTACACAGTGATTCATCTACGTAGAGAAGTTACAGAGGTTTACACAGAGAATTCCCAGTATAAGTACAAGAAAATAAGAGAGACTTAGAAAACTGGTAAAACCTACATTGTTGATAGAGTTGGAAGTTCTCAGCACTCTGAAAACAGCAGTTTCACAGAGAGAAATCTACTTGTCTAAGACCGGGAAACAGTGAACAGAGAATGTATGAGTTTCTCTAGATTGGTAACAGATAGAAACAAGAGAAAGTACACAGTGATACGTCTACCTAGAGAAGTTACAGAGGTTTACACAGAGAATTCCCAGTATAAGTACAAGTAAATAAGAGAGACTTAGAAAACTGGTAAAACCTACATTGTTGATAGAGTTGGGAGTACTTAGCATTGTGAAAACGTCACTTTCGCACAAAGAAATCTACTTTTCTAAGACCGCGAAACAGTGAAAAGGGAATGTATGAGTTTCTCAAGACTGCTAACAGATAGAAACAAGAGAAAGTACACAGTGATTCATCTACCTAGAGAAGTTACAGAGGTTTACACAGAGAATTCCAAGTATAAGTACAAGAAAATAAGAGAGACTTAGAAAACTGGTAAAACCTACATTGTTGATAGAGTTGGGAGTACCTAGCACTGTGAAAACAGCACTTTCGCAGAGAGAAATCTACTTGTCTAAGACCGGGATACAGTGAACAGAGAATGTATGAGTTTCTCAAGATTGGTAACAGATAGAAACAAGAGAAAGTACACAGTGATTCATCTACCTAGAGAAGTTACAGAGGTTTACACAGAGAATTCCCAGTATAAGTACAAGAAAATAAGAGCGACTTAGAAAACTGTTAAAACCTACAATGTTGATAGCGTTGGGAGTACTTAGCACTGTCAAAACAGCACTGTCCCAGAGAGAAATCAACTTTTCAAAGAGCGGGAAACAGTGAACAGAGAATGTATGAGTTTCTCAAGATTGGTAACAGATAGAAACAAGAGAAAGTACACAGTGATTCATCTACCTAGATAAGTTACAGAGGTTTACACAGAGAATTCCAAGTATAAGTACAAGAAAGTAAGAGAGACTTAGAAAACTGGTAAAACCTACATTGTTGATAGAGTTGGGAGTACTTAGCACTGTCAAAACAGCACTTTCGCAGAGAGAAATCTACTTGTCTAAGAGCGGGAATCAGTGAACAGAGAATGTATGAGTTTTTCAAGATTGGTAACAGATAGAAACAAGAGAAAGTACACAGTGATTCATCTACCTAGAGAAGTTACAGAGGTTTACACAGAGAATTCCAAGTATAAGTACAAGAAAGTAAGAGAGACTTAGAAAACTGGTAAAACCTACATTGTTGATAGAGTTGGGAGTACTTAGCACTGTGAAAACAGCACTTTCACAGAAAGAAATCTACTTCTCTAAGACCAGGAAACAGTGAACAGAGAATGTATGAGTTTCTCAAGATTGGTAACAGACAGAAACAAGAGAAAGTACACAGTGATTCATCTACCTAGAGAAGTTACAGAGGTTTACACAGAGAATTCCAAGTATAAGTACAAGAAAATAGGAGAGACTTAGAAAACTGGTAAAACCTACATTCTTGATAGAGTTGGGAGTACTTCGCACTGTGAAAACAGCACTTTCGCATAGAGAAATCTACTTGTCTAAGACCGGGATACAGTGAACAGAGAATGTATGAGTTTCTCAACATTGGTAACAGATAGAAACAAGAGAAAGTACACAGTGATTCATCTACCTAGAGAAGTTACAGAGGTTTACACAGAGAATTCTCCGTATAAGTACAAGAAAATAAGAGAGACTTAGAAAACTGGTAAAACCTACATTGTTGATAGAGTTGGGAGTACTTAGCACTGTGAAAACAGCACTTTCGCAGCGAGAAATCTACTTGTCTAAGAGCGGGAATCAGTGAACAGAGAATGTATGAGTTTCTCAAGATTGGTAACAGATAGAAACAAGAGAAAGTACACAGTGATTCATCTACCTAGAGAAGTTACAGAGGTTTACACAGAGAATTCCAAGTATAAGTACAAGAAAGTAAGAGAGACTTAGAAAACTGGTAAAACCTACATTGTTGATAGAGTTGGGAGTACTTAGAACTGTGAAAACAGCACTTTCGCAGCGAGAAATCTACTTGTCTAAGACCGAGATACAGTGAACAGAGAATGTATGAGTTTCTCAAGATTGGTAACAGATAGAAACAAGAGAAAGTACACAGTGATTCATCTACCTAGAGAAGTTACAGAGGTTTACACAGAGAATTCCCAGCATAAGTACAAGAAAATAAGAGCGACATAGAAAACTGGTAAAACATACATTGTTGATAGAGTTGGGAGTACTTAGCATTGTGAAAACATTACTTTCGCACAAAGATATCTACTTGTCCAAGACCGCGAAACAGTGAACAGAGAATGTATGTGTTTCTCAAGATTGGTAACAGATAGAAACAAGAGAAAGTACACAGTGATTCATCTACCTAGAGAAGTTACAGAGGTTTACACAGAGATTTCCAAGTAGAAGTACAAGAAAATAAGAGAGACTTAGAAAACTGGTAAAACCTACATGGTTGATAGAGTTGGGAGTACTTAGCACTGTGAAAACATCACTTTCGGACAAAGAAATCTACTTGTCTAAGACCGGGAAACAGTGAACAGAGAATGTATGAGTTTCTCAAGATTGGTAAAAGATAGAAACAAGAGGAAGTACACAGTGATTCATCTACCTATAGAAGTTACAGAGGTTTACACAGAGAATTCCCAGTATAAGTACAAGAAAATAAGAGAGACTTAGAAAACTGGTAAAACCTACATTGTTGATAGAGTTGGGAGTACTTAACACTGTGAAAACAGCACTTTTGCAGAGAGAAATCTACTTGTCTAAGACCGGGAAACAGTGAACAGAGAATGTATGAGTTTCTCAAGATTGGTAACAGATAGAAACAAGAGAAAGTACACAGTGATTCATCTACCTAGAGAAGTTACAGAGGTTTACACAGAGAATTCCCAGTATAAGTACAAGTAAATAAGACAGACTTAGAAAACTGGTAAAACCTACATTGTTGATAGAGTTGGGAGTACTTAGCATTGTGAAAACATCACTTTCGCACAAAGAAATCTACTTCTCTAAGACAGCGAAACAGTGAACAGAGAATGTATGAGTTTCTCAAGATTGGTAACAGATAGAAACAAGAGAAAGTACACAGTGATTCATCTACGTAGAGAAGTTACAGAGGTTTACACAGAGAATTCCCAGTATAAGTACAAGAAAATAAGAGAGACTTAGAAAACTGGTAAAACCTACATTGTTGATAGACTTGGGAGTTCTTAGCACTCTGAAAACAGCAGTTTCACAGAGAGAAATCTACTTGTCTAAGACCGGGAAACACTGAACAGATAATGTATGAGTTTCTCTAGATTGGTAACAGATAGAAACAAGAGAAAGTACACAGTGATTCGTCTACCTAGAGAAGTTACAGAGGTTTACACAGAGAATTCCCAGTATAAGTACAAGTAAATAAGAGAAACTTAGAAAACTGGTAAAACCTACATTGTTGATAGAGTTGGGAGTACTTACCATTGTGAACACATCACTTTCGCACAAAGAAATCTACTTTTCTAAGACCGGGAAACAGTGAACAGAGAATGTATGAGTTTCTCAAGAATGGTAACAGATAGAAACAAGAGAAAGTACACAGTGATTCATCTACCTAGAGAAGTTACAGAGGTTTACAGAGAGAATTCCAAGTATAAGTACAAGAAAATAAGAGAGACTTAGAAAACTGGTAAAACCTACATTGTTGATAGAGTTGGGAGTACTTAGCGTTGTGAAAACGTCACTTTCGCACAAAGAAATCTACTTTTCTAAGACCGCGAAACAGTGAACAGAGAATGTATGAGTTTCTCAAGATTGGTAACAGATAGAAACAAGAGAAAGTACACAGTGATTCATCTACCTAGAGAAGTTACAGAGGTTTACACAGAGAATTCCAAGTACAAGTACAAGTAAATAAGAGAGACTTAGAAAACTGGTAAAACCTACATTGTTGATAGAGTTGGGAGTACTTCGCACTGTGAAAACAGCACTTTCGCAGAGACAAATCTACTTGTCTAAGACCGGGATACAGTGAACAGAGAATGTATGAGTTTCTCAAGATTGGTAACAGATAGAAACAAGAGAAAGTACACAGTGATTCATCTACCTAGAGAAGTTACAGAGGTTTACACAGAGAATTCTCAGTATAAGTACAAGAAAATAAGAGAGACTTAGAAAACTGGTAAAACCTACATTGTTGATAGAGTTGGGAGTACTTAGCACTGTCAAAACAGCACTTTCACAGCGAGAAATCTACTTGTCTAAGAGCGGGAATCAGTGAACAGAGAATGTATGAGTTTCTCAAGATTGGTAACAGATAGAAACAAGAGAAAGTACACAGTGATTCATCTACCTAGAGAAGTTACAGAGGTTTACACAGAGAATTCCAAGTATAAGTACAAGAAAATAAGAGCGAGATAGAAAACTGGTAAAACCTACATTGTTGATAGAGTTGGGAGTACTTAGCATTGTGAAAACATTACTATCTCACAAAGATATCTACTTGTCCAAGACCGCGAAACAGTGAACAGAGAATGTATGTGTTTCTCAAGATTGGTAACAGATAGAAACAAGAGAAAGTACACAGTGATTCATCTACCTAGAGAAGTTACAGAGGTTTACACAGAGAATTCTCAGTATAAGTACAAGAAAATAAGAGAGACTTAGAAAACTGGTAAAACCGACATGGTTGATAGAGTTGGGAGTACTTAGCACTGTGAAAACATCACTTTCGGACAAAGAAATCTACTTGTCTAAGACCGGGAAACAGTGAACAGAGAATGTATGAGTTTCTCAAGATTGGTAAAAGATAGAAGCAAGAGGAAGTACACAGTGATTCATCTACCTAGAGAAGTTACAGAGGTTTACACAGAGAATTCCCAGTATAAGTACAAGAAAATAAGAGAGACTTAGAAAACTGGTAAAACCTACATTGTTGATAGAGTTGGGAGTACTTAACACTCTGAAACCAGCACTTTTGCAGAGAGAAATCTACTTGTCTAAGACCGGGAAACAGTGAACAGAGAATGTATGAGTTTCTCAAGATTGGTAACAGATAGAAACAAGAGAAAGTACACAGTGATTCATCTACCTAGAGAAGTTACAGAGGTTTACACAGAGAATTCCCAGTATAAGTACAAGAAAATAAGAGAGACTTAGAAAACTGCTAAAACCTACATTGTTGATAGAGTTGGGAGTACTTAGCATTGTGAAAACATCACTTTCGCACAAAGAAATCTACTTCTCTAAGACAGCGAAACAGTGAACAGAGAATGTATGAGTTTCTCAAGATTGGTAACAGATAGAAACAAGAGAAAGTACTCAGTGATTCATCTACGTAGAGAAGTTACAGAGGTTTACACAGAGAATTCCCAGTATAAGTACAAGAAAATAAGAGAGACTTAGAAAACTGGTAAAACCTACATTGTTGATAGACTTGGGAGTTCTTAGCACTCTGAAAACAGCAGTTTCACAGAGAGAAATCTACTTGTCTAAGACCGGGTAACACTGAACAGAGAATGTATGAGTTTCTCTAGATTGGTAACAGATAGAAACAAGAGAAAGTACTCAGTGATTCGTCTACCTAGAGAAGTTACAGAGGTTTACACAGAGAATTCCCAGTATAAGTACAAGTAAATAAGAGAAACTTAGAAAACTGGTAAAACCTACATTGTTGATAGAGTTGGGAGTACTTACCATTGTGAACACATCACTTTCGCACAAAGAAATCTACTTTTCTAAGACCGGGAAACAGTGAACAGAGAATGTATGAGTTTCTCAAGATTGGTAACAGATAGAAACAAGAGAAAGTACACAGTGATTCATCTACCTAGAGAAGTTACAGAGGTTTACAGAGAGAATTCCAAGTATAAGTACAAGAAAATAAGAGAGACTTAGAAAACTGGTAAAACCTACATTGTTGATAGAGTTGGGAGTACTTAGCGTTGTGAAAACGTCACTTTCGCACAAAGAAATCTACTTTTCTAAGACCGCGAAACAGTGAACAGAGAATGTATGAGTTTCTCAAGATTGGTAACAGATAGAAACAAGAGAAAGTACACAGTGATTCATCTACCTAGAGAAGTTACAGAGGTTTACACAGAGAATTCCAAGTACAAGTACAAGTAAATAAGAGAGACTTAGAAAACTGGTAAAACCTACATTGTTGATAGAGTTGGGAGTACTTCGCACTGTGAAAACAGCACTTTCGCAGAGAGAAATCTACTTGTCTAAGACCGGGATACAGTGAACAGAGAATGTATGAGTTTCTCAAGATTGGTAACAGATAGAAACAAGAGAAAGTACACAGTGATTCATCTACCTAGAGAAGTTACAGAGGTTTACACAGAGAATTCTCAGTATAAGTACAAGAAAATAAGAGAGACTTAGAAAACTGGTAAAACCTACATTGTTGATAGAGTTGGGAGTACTTAGCACTGTCAAAACAGCACTTTCACAGCGAGAAATCTACTTGTCTAAGAGCGGGAATCAGTGAACAGAGAATGTATGAGTTTCTCAAGATTGGTAACAGATAGAAACAAGAGAAAGTACACAGTGATTCATCTACCTAGAGAAGTTACAGAGGTTTACACAGAGAATTCCCAGTATAAGTACAAGAAAATAAGAGCGACATAGAAAACTGGTAAAACCTACATTGTTGATAGAGTTGGGAGTACTTAGCATTGTGAAAACATTACTATCTCACAAAGATATCTATTTGTCCAAGACCGCGAAACAGTGAACAGAGAATGTATGTGTTTCTCAAGATTGGTAACAGATAGAAACAAGAGAAAGTACACAGTGATTCATCTACCTAGAGAAGTTACAGAGGTTTACACAGAGAATTCCAAGTAGAAGTACAAGAAAATAAGAGAGACTTAGAAAACTGGTAAAACCTACATGGTTGATAGAGTTGGGAGTACTTAGCACTGTGAAAACATCACTTTCGGACAAAGAAATCTACTTGTCTAAGACCGGGAAACAGTGAACAGAGAATGTATGAGTTTCTCAAGATTGGTAAAAGATAGAAGCAAGAGGAAGTACACAGTGATTCATCTACCTAGAGAAGTTACAGAGGTTTACACAGAGAATTCCAAGTATAAGTACAAGAAAATAAGAGAGACTTAGAAAACTGGTAAAACCTACATTGTTGATAGAGTTGGGAGTACTTAACACTCTGAAACCAGCACTTTTGCAGAGAGAAATCTACTTGTCTAAGACCGGGAAACAGTGAACAGAGAATGTATGAGTTTCTCAAGATTGGTAACAGATAGAAACAAGAGAAAGTACACAGTGATTCATCTACCTAGAGAAGTTAGAGAGGTTTACACAGAGAATTCCCAGTATAAGTACAAGAAAATAAGAGAGACTTAGAAAACTGCTAAAACCTACATTGTTGATAGAGTTGGGAGTACTTAGCATTGTGAAAACATCACTTTCGCACAAAGAAATCTACTTCTCTAAGACAGCGAAACAGTGAACAGAGAATGTATGAGTTTCTCAAGATTGGTAACAGATAGAAACAAGAGAAAGTACTCAGTGATTCATCTACGTAGAGAAGTTACAGAGGTTTACACAGAGAATTCCCAGTATAAGTACAAGAAAATAAGAGAGACTTAGAAAACTGGTAAAACCTACATTGTTGATAGACTTGGGAGTTCTTAGCACTCTGAAAACAGCAGTTTCACAGAGAGAAATCTACTTGTCTAAGACCGGGAAACACTGAACAGAGAATGTATGAGTTTCTCTAGATTGGTAACAGATAGAAACAAGAGAAAGTACTCAGTGATTCGTCTACCTAGAGAAGTTACAGAGGTTTACACAGAGAATTCCCAGTATAAGTACAAGTAAATAAGAGAAACTTAGAAAACTGGTAAAACCTACATTGTTGATAGAGTTGGGAGTACTTACCATTGTGAACACATCACTTTCGCACAAAGAAATCTACTTTTCTAAGACCGGGAAACAGTGAACAGAGAATGTATGAGTTTCTCAAGATTGGTAACAGATAGAAACAAGAGAAAGTACACAGTGATTCATCTACCTAGAGAAGTTACAGAGGTTTACAGAGAGAATTCCAAGTATAAGTACAAGAAAATAAGAGAGACTTAGAAAACTGGTAAAACCTACATTGTTGATAGAGTTGGGAGTACTTAGCGTTGTGAAAACGTCACTTTCGCACAAAGAAATCTACTTTTCTAAGACCGCGAAACAGTGAACAGAGAATGTATGAGTTTCTCAAGATTGGTAACAGATAGAAACAAGAGAAAGTACACAGTGATTCATCTACCTAGAGAAGTTACAGAGGTTTACACAGAGAATTCCAAGTACAAGTACAAGTAAATAAGAGAGACTTAGAAAACTGGTAAAACCTACATTGTTGATAGAGTTGGGAGTACTTCGCACTGTGAAAACAGCACTTTCGCAGAGAGAAATCTACTTGTCTAAGACCGGGATACAGTGAACAGAGAATGTATGAGTTTCTCAAGATTGGTAACAGATAGAAACAAGAGAAAGTACACAGTGATTCATCTACCTAGAGAAGTTACAGAGGTTTACACAGAGAATTCTCAGTATAAGTACAAGAAAATAAGAGAGACTTAGAAAACTGGTAAAACCTACATTGTTGATAGAGTTGGGAGTACTTAGCACTGTCAAAACAGCACTTTCACAGCGAGAAATCTACTTGTCTAAGAGCGGGAATCAGTGAACAGAGAATGTATGAGTTTCTCAAGATTGGTAACAGATAGAAACAAGAGAAAGTACACAGTGATTCATCTACCTAGAGAAGTTACAGAGGTTTACACAGAGAATTCCCAGTATAAGTACAAAAAAATAAGAGCGACATAGAAAACTGGTAAAACCTACATTGTTGATAGAGTTGGGAGTACTTAGCATTGTGAAAACATTACTTTCGCACAAAGATATCTACTTGTCCAAGACCGCGAAACAGTGAACAGAGAATGTATGTGTTTCTCAAGATTGGTAACAGATAGAAACAAGAGAAAGTACACAGTGATTCATCTACCTAGAGAAGTTACAGAGGTTTACACAGAGAATTCCAAGTAGAAGTACAAGAAAATAAGAGAGACTTAGAAAACTGGTAAAACCTACATGGTTGATAGAGTTGGGAGTACTTAGCACTGTGAAAACATCACTTTCGGACAAAGAAATCTACTTGTCTAAGACCGGGAAACAGTGAACAGAGAATGTATGAGTTTCTCAAGATTGGTAAAAGATAGAAGCAAGAGGAAGTACACAGTGATTCATCTACCTAGAGAAATTACAGAGGTTTACACAGAGAATTCCCAGTATAAGTACAAGAAAATAAGAGAGACTTAGAAAACTGGTAAAACCTACATTGTTGATAGAGTTGGGAGTACTTAACACTCTGAAAACAGCACTTTTGCAGAGAGAAATCTACTTGTCTAAGACCGGGAAACAGTGAACAGAGAATGTATGAGTTTCTCAAGATTGGTAACAGATAGAAACAAGAGAAAGTACACAGTGATTCATCTACCTAGAGAAGTTACAGAGGTTTACACAGAGAATTCCCAGTATAAGTACAAGTAAATAAGAGAGACTTAGAAAACTGGTAAAACCTACATTGTTGATAGAGTTGGGAGTACTTAGCATTGTGAAAACATCACTTTCGCACAAAGAAATCTACTTCTCTAAGACAGCGAAACAGTGAACAGAGAATGTATGAGTTTCTCAAGATTGGTAACAGATAGAAACAAGAGAAAGTACACAATGATTCATCTACGTAGAGAAGTTACAGAGGTTTACACAGAGAATTCCCAGTATAAGTACAAGAAAATAAGAGAGACTTAGAAAACTGGTAAAACCTACATTGTTGATAGACTTGGGAGTTCTTAGCACTCTGAAAACAGCAGTTTCACAGAGAGAAATCTACTTGTCTAAGACCGGGAAACACTGAACAGAGAATGTATGAGTTTCTCTAGATTGGTAACAGATAGAAACAAGAGAAAGTACACAGTGATTCGTCTACCTAGAGAAGTTACAGAGGTTTACACAGAGAATTCCCAGTATAAGTACAAGTAAATAAGAGAAACTTAGAAAACTGGTAAAACCTACATTGTTGATAGAGTTGGGAGTACTTACCATTGTGAACACATCACTTTCACACAAAGAAATCTACTTTTCTAAGACCGGGAAACAGTGAACAGAGAATGTATGAGTTTCTCAAGATTGGTAACAGATAGAAACAAGAGAAAGTACACAGTGATTCATCTACCTAGAGAAGTTACAGAGGTTTACAGAGAGAATTCCAAGTATAAGTACAAGAAAATAGGAGAGACTTAGAAAACTGGTAAAACCTACATTGTTGATAGAGTTGGGAGTACTTAGCGTTGTGAAAACGTCACTTTCGCACAAAGAAATCTACTTTCTAAGACCGCGAAACAGTGAACAGAGAATGTATGAGTTTCTCAAGATTGGTAACAGATAGAAACAAGAGAAAGTACACAGTGATTCATCTACCTAGAGAAGTTACAGAGGTTTACACAGAGAATTCCAAGTATAAGTACAAGAAAATAGGAGAGACTAAGAAAACTGGTAAAACCTACATTGTTGATAGAGTTGGGAGTACTTCGCACTGTGAAAACAGCACTTTCGCGTAGAGAAATCTACTTGTCTAAGACCGGGATACAGTGAACAGAGAATGTATGAGTTTCTCAACATTGGTAACAGATAGAAACAAGAGAAAGTACACAGTGATTCATCTACCTAGAGAAGTTACAGAGGTTTACACAGAGAATTCTCAGTATAAGTACAAGAAAATAAGAGAGACTTCGAAAACTGGTAAAACCTACATTGTTGATAGAGTTGGGAGTACTTAGCACTGTCAAAACAGCACTTTCGCAGCGAGAAATCTACTTGTCTAATAGCGGGAATCAGTGAACAGAGAATGTATGAGTTTCTCAAGATTGGTAACAGATAGAAACAAGAGAAAGTACACAGTGATTCATCTACCTAGAGAAGTTACAGAGGTTTACACAGAGAATTCCAAGTATAAGTACAAGAAAGAAAGAGAGACTTAGAAAACTGGTAAAACCTACATTGTTGATAGAGTTGGGAGTACTGAGCACTGTGAAAACAGCACTTTCGCAGAGAGAAATCTACTTGTCTAAGACCGGGATACAGTGAACAGAGAATGTATGAGTTTCTCAAGATTGGTAACAGATAGAAACAAGAGAAAGTACACAGTGATTCATCTACCTAGAGAAGTTACAGAGGTTTACACAGAGAATTCCCAGTATAAGTACAAGAAAATAAGAGCGACATAGAAAACTGGTAAAACCTACATTGTTGATAGAGTTGGGAGTACTTAGCATTGTGAAAACATTACTTTCGCACAAAGATATCTACTTGTCCAAGACCGCGAAACAGTGAACAGAGAATGTATGTGTTTCTCAAGATTGCTAACAGATAGAAACAAGAGAAAGTACACAGTGATTCATCTACCTAGAGAAGTTACAGAGGTTTACACAGAGAATTCCAAGTAGAAGTACAAGAAAATAAGAGAGACTTAGAAAACTGGTAAAACCTACATGGTTGATAGAGTTGGGAGTACTTAGCACTGTGAAAACATCACTTTCGGACAAAGAAATCTACTTCTCTAAGACCGGGAAACAGTGAACAGAGAATGTATGAGTTTCTCAAGATTGGTAAAAGATAGAAGCAAGAGGAAGTACACAGTGATTCATCTACCTAGAGAAGTTACAGAGGTTTACACAGAGAATTCCAGGTATAAGTACAAGAAAATAAGAGAGACTTAGAAAACTGGTAAAACCTACATTGTTGATAGAGTTGGGAGTACTTAGCATTGTGAAAACATCACTTTCGCACAAATAAATCTACTTCTCTAAGACAGCGAAACAGTGAACAGAGAATGTATGAGTTTCTCAAGATTGGTAACAGATAGAAACAAGAGAAAGTACACAGTGACTCATCTACGTAGAGAAGTTACAGAGGTTTACACAGAGAATTCCCAGTATAAGTACAAGAAAATAAGAGAGACTTAGAAAACTGGTAAAACCTACATTGTTGATAGACTTGGGAGTTCTTAGCACTCTGAAAACAGCAGTTTCACAGAGAGAAATCTACTTGTCTAAGACCGGGAAACACTGAACAGAGAATGTATGAGTTTCTCTAGATTGGTAACAGATAGAAACAAGAGAAAGTACACAGTGATTCGTCTACCTAGAGAAGTTACAGAGGTTTACACAGAGAATTCCCAGTATAAGTACAAGTAAATAAGAGAAACTTAGAAAACTGGTAAAACCTACATTGTTGATAGAGTTGGGAGTACTTACCATTGTGAACACATCACTTTCGCACAAAGAAATCTACTTTTCTAAGACCGGGAAACAGTGAACAGAGAATGTATGAGTTTCTCAAGATTGGTAACAGATAGAAACAAGAGAAAGTACACAGTGATTCATCTACCTAGAGAAGTTACAGAGGTTTACAGAGAGAATTCCAAGTATAAGTACAAGAAAATAGGAGAGACTTAGAAAACTGGTAAAACCTACATTGTTGATAGAGTTGGGAGTACTTAGCGTTGTGAAAACGTCACTTTCGCACAAAGAAATCTACTTTTCTAAGACCGGGAAACAGTGAACAGAGAATGTATGAGTTTCTCAAGATTGGTAACAGATAGAAACAAGAGAAAGTACACAGTGATTCATCTACCTAGAGAAGTTACAGAGGTTTACACAGAGAATTCCAAGTATAAGTACAAGAAAATAGGAGAGACTAAGAAAACTGGTAAAACCTACATTGTTGATAGAGTTGGGAGTACTTCGCACTGTGAAAACAGCACTTTCGCAGAGAGAAATCTACTTGTCTAAGACCGGGATACAGTGAACTGAGAATGTATGAGTTTCTCAACATTGGTAACAGATAGAAACAAGAGAAAGTACACAGTGATTCATCTACCTAGAGAAGTTACAGAGGTTTACACAGAGAATTCCCAGTATAAGTACAAGAAAATAAGAGAGACTTAGAAAACTGGTAAAACCTACATTGTTGATAGAGTTGGGAGTACTTAGCACTGTCAAAACAGCACTTTCGCAGAGAGAAATCTACTTGTCTAAGAGCGGGAAACAGTGAACAGAGAATGTTTGAGTTTCTCAAGATTGGTAACAGATAGAAACAAGAGTAAGTACACAGTGATTCATCTACCTAGAGAAGTTACAGAGGTTTACACAGAGAATTCCAAGTATAAGTACAAGTAAATAAGAGAGACTTAGAAAACTGGTAAAACCTACTTTGTTGATAGAGTTGGGAGTACTTAGCACTGTGAAAACAGCACTTTCGCAGAGAGAAATCTACTTCTCTAAGACAGCGAAACAGTGAACAGAGAATGTATGAGTTTCTCAAGATTGGTAACAGATAGAAACAAGAAAAAGTACACAGTGATTCATCTACGTAGAGAAGTTACAGAGGTTTACACAGAGAATTCCCAGTATAAGTACAAGAAAATAAGAGAGACTTAGAAAACTGGTAAAACCTACATTGTTGATAGACTTGGGAGTTCTTAGCACTCTGAAAACAGCAGTTTCACAGAGAGAAATCTACTTGTCTAAGACCGGGAAACACTGAACAGAGAATGTATGAGTTTCTCTAGATTGGTAACAGGTAGAAACAAGAGAAAGTACACAGTGATTCGTCTACCTAGAGAAGTTACAGAGGTTTACACAGAGAATTCCCAGTATAAGTACAAGTAAATAAGAGACACTTAGAAAACTGGTAAAACCTACATTGTTGATAGAGTTGGGAGTACTTACCATTGTGAACACATCACTTTCGCACAAAGAAATCTACTTTTCTAAGACCGGGAAACAGTGAACAGAGAATGTATGAGTTTCTCAAGATTGCTAACAGATAGAAACAAGAGAAACTACACAGTGATTCATCTACCTAGAGAAGTTACAGAGGTTTACAGAGAGAATTCCAAGTATAAGTACAAGAAAATAAGAGAGACTTAGAAAACTGGTAAAACCTACATTGTTGATAGAGTTGGGAGTACTTAGCATTGTGAAAACGTCACTTTCGCACAAAGAAATGTACTTTTCTAAGACCGCGAAACAGTGAACAGAGAATGTATGAGTTTCTCAAGATTGGTAACAGATAGAAACAAGAGAAAGTACACAGTGATTCATCTACCTAGAGAAGTTACAGAGGTTTACACAGAGAATTCCAAGTATAAGTACAAGAAAATGGGAGAGACTTAGAAAACTGGTAAAACCTACATTGTTGATAGAGTTGGGAGTACTTAGCACTGTGAAAACAGCACTTTCGCAGACAGAAATCTACTTGTGTAAGAGCGGGAATCAGTGAACAGAGAATGTATGAGTTTCTCAAGATTGGTAACAGATAGAAACAAGAGAAAGTACACAGTGATTCATCTACCTAGAGAAGTTACAGAGGTTTACACAGAGAATTCTCAGTATAAGTACAAGAAAATAAGAGAGACTTAGAAAACTGGTAAAACCTACATTGTTGATAGAGTTGGGAGTACTTAGCACTGTCAAAACAGCACTTTCGCAGAGAGAAATCTACTTGTCTAAGAGCGGGAATCAGTGAACAGAGAATGTATGAGTTTCTCAAGATTGGTAACAGATAGAAACAAGAGAAAGTACACAGTGATTCATCTACCTAGAGAAGTTACAGAGGTTTACACAGAGAATTCCAAGTAGAAGTACAAGAAAATAAGAGAGACTTAGAAAACTGGTAAAACCTACATGGTTGATAGAGTTGGGAGTAGTTAGCACTGTGAAAACATCACTTTCGGACAAAGAAATCTACTTGTCTAAGACCGGGAAACAGTGAACAGAGAATGTATGAGTTTCTCAAGATTGGTAAAAGATAGAAGCAAGAGAAAGTACACAGTGATTCATCTACCTAGAGAAGTTACAGAGGTTTACACAGAGAATTCCCAGTATAAGTACAAGAAAATAAGAGAGACTTAGAAAACTGGTAAAACCTACATTGTTGATAGAGTTGGGAGTACTTAGCACTGTCAAAATAGCACTTTCGCAGAGAGAAATCCACTTGTCTAAGAGCGGGAAACAGTGAACAGAGAATGTTTGAGTTCCTCAAGATTGGTAACAGATAGAAACAAGAAACGTACCCAGTGATTCATCTACCTAGAGAAGTTATAGAGGTTTACACAGAGAATTCAAAGTATAAGTACAAAAAAGTAAGAGAGACTTAGAAAACTGGTAAAACCTACATTGTTGATAGAGTTGGGAGTACTTAGCACTGTGAAAACAGCACTTTCGCAGAGAGAAATCTACTTGTCTAAGAGCGGGAAACAGTGAACAGAGAATGTATGAGTTTCTCAAGATTGGTAACAGATGGAAACAAGAGAAAGTACACAGTGATTCATCTACCTAGAGAAGTTATAGAGGTTTACACAGAGAATTCAAAGTATAAGTACAAGAAAGTAAGAGAGACTTAGAAAACTGGTAAAACGTACATTGTTGATAGAGTTGGGAGTACTTAGCACTGTCAAAACAGCACTTTCACATGAGGAAATCTACTTCTCTATGACCGGGAAACAGTGAACAGAGAATGTATGAGTTTCTCAAGATTGGTAACAGATAGAAACAAGAGAAAGTACACAGTGATTCATCTACGTAGAGAAGTTACAGAGGTTTACACAGAGAATTCCCAGTATAAGTACAAGAAAATAAGAGAGACTTAGAAAACTGGTAAAACCTACATTGTTGATAGAGTTGGAAGTTCTCAGCACTCTGAAAACAGCAGTTTCACAGAGAGAAATCTACTTGTCTAAGACCGGGAAACAGTGAACAGAGAATGTATGAGTTTCTCTAGATTGGTAACAGATAGAAACAAGAGAAAGTACACAGTGATACGTCTACCTAGAGAAGTTACAGAGGTTTACACAGAGAATTCCCAGTATAAGTACAAGTAAATAAGAGAGACTTAGAAAACTGGTAAAACCTACATTGTTGATAGAGTTGGGAGTACTTAGCATTGTGAAAACGTCACTTTCGCACAAAGAAATCTACTTTTCTAAGACCGCGAAACAGTGAAAAGAGAATGTATGAGTTTCTCAAGACTGCTAACAGATAGAAACAAGAGAAAGTACACAGTGATTCATCTACCTAGAGAAGTTACAGAGGTTTACACAGAGAATTCCAAGTATAAGTACAAGAAAATAAGAGAGACTTAGAAAACTGGTAAAACCTACATTGTTGATAGAGTTGGGAGTACCTAGCACTGTGAAAACAGTACTTTCGCAGAGAGAAATCTACTTGTCTAAGACCGGGATACAGTGAAAGGAGAATGTATGAGTTTCTCAAGATTGGTAACAGATAGAAACAAGAGAAAGTACACAGTGATTCATCTACCTAGAGAAGTTACAGAGGTTTATACAGAGAATTCCCAGTATAAGTACAAGAAAATAAGAGGGACATAGAAAACTGGTAAAACCTACATTGTTGATAGAGTTGGGAGTACTTAGCATTGTGAAAACATTACTTTCGCACAAAGATATCTACTTGTCCAAGACCGCGAAACAGTGAACAGAGAATGTATTTGTTTCTCAAGATTGGTAACAGATAGAAACAAGAGAAAGTACACAGTGATTCATCTACCTAGAGAAGTTACAGAGGTTTACACAGAGAATTCCAAGTAGAAGTACAAGAAAATAAGAGAGACTTAGAAAACTGGTAAAACCTACATTGTTGATAGAGTTGGGAGTACTTAGCTTTGTGAAAACGTCACTTTCGCACAAAGAAATCTACTTTTCTAAGACCGCGAAACAGTGAACAGAGAATGTATGAGTTTCTCAAGATTGGTAACAGATAGAAACAAGAGAAAGTACACAGTGATTCATCTACCTAGAGAAGTTACAGAGGTTTACACAGAGAATTCCAAGTATAAGTACAAGAAAATGGGAGAGACTTAGAAAACTGGTAAAACCTACATTGTTGATAGAGTTGGGAGTACTTAGCACTGTGAAAACAGCACTTTCGCAGACAGAAATCTACTTGTGTAAGAGCGGGAATCAGTGAACAGAGAATGTATGAGTTTCTCAAGATTGGTAACAGATAGAAACAAGAGAAAGTACACAGTGATTCATCTACCTAGAGAAGTTACAGAGGTTTACACAGAGAATTCTCAGTATAAGTACAAGAAAATAAGAGAGACTTAGAAAACTGGTAAAACCTACATTGTTGATAGAGTTGGGAGTACTTAGCACTGTCAAAACAGCACTTTCGCAGAGAGAAATCTACTTGTCTAAGAGCGGGAATCAGTGAACAGAGAATGTATGAGTTTCTCAAGATTGGTAACAGATAGAAACAAGAGAAAGTACACAGTGATTCATCTACCTAGAGAAGTTACAGAGGTTTACACAGAGAATTCCAAGTAGAAGTACAAGAAAATAAGAGAGACTTAGAAAACTGGTAAAACCTACATGGTTGATAGAGTTGGGAGTAGTTAGCACTGTGAAAACATCACTTTCGGACAAAGAAATCTACTTGTCTAAGACCGGGAAACAGTGAACAGAGAATGTATGAGTTTCTCAAGATTGGTAAAAGATAGAAGCAAGAGAAAGTACACAGTGATTCATCTACCTAGAGAAGTTACAGAGGTTTACACAGAGAATTCCCAGTATAAGTACAAGAAAATAAGAGAGACTTAGAAAACTGGTAAAACCTACATTGTTGATAGAGTTGGGAGTACTTAGCACTGTCAAAACAGCACTTTCGCAGAGAGAAATCCACTTGTCTAAGAGCGGGAAACAGTGAACAGAGAATGTTTGAGTTCCTCAAGATTGGTAACAGATAGAAACAAGAAACGTACCCAGTGATTCATCTACCTAGAGAAGTTATAGAGGTTTACACAGAGAATTCAAAGTATAAGTACAAAAAAGTAAGAGAGACTTAGAAAACTGGTAAAACCTACATTGTTGATAGAGTTGGGAGTACTTAGCACTGTGAAAACAGCACTTTCGCAGAGAGAAATCTACTTGTCTAAGAGCGGGAAACAGTGAACAGA
The DNA here is from genome assembly GCA_028571685.1 of Heterohyrax brucei. Lineage (NCBI taxonomy): Eukaryota > Metazoa > Chordata > Mammalia > Hyracoidea > Procaviidae > Heterohyrax > Heterohyrax brucei. The sequence continues at coordinate 19,368,357 of CM053155.1, forward strand.
GAATGTATGAGTTTCTCAAGATTGGTAACAGATGGAAACAAGAGAAAGTACACAGTGATTCATCTACCTAGAGAAGTTATAGAGGTTTACACAGAGAATTCAAAGTATAAGTACAAGAAAGTAAGAGAGACTTAGAAAACTGGTAAAACGTACATTGTTGATAGAGTTGGGAGTACTTAGCACTGTCAAAACAGCACTTTCACATGAGGAAATCTACTTCTCTATGACCGGGAAACAGTGAACAGAGAATGTATGAGTTTCTCAAGATTGGTAACAGATAGAAACAAGAGAAAGTACACAGTGATTCATCTACGTAGAGAAGTTACAGAGGTTTACACAGAGAATTCCCAGTATAAGTACAAGAAAATAAGAGAGACTTAGAAAACTGGTAAAACCTACATTGTTGATAGAGTTGGAAGTTCTCAGCACTCTGAAAACAGCAGTTTCACAGAGAGAAATCTACTTGTCTAAGACCGGGAAACAGTGAACAGAGAATGTATGAGTTTCTCTAGATTGGTAACAGATAGAAACAAGAGAAAGTACACAGTGATACGTCTACCTAGAGAAGTTACAGAGGTTTACACAGAGAATTCCCAGTATAAGTACAAGTAAATAAGAGAGACTTAGAAAACTGGTAAAACCTACATTGTTGATAGAGTTGGGAGTACTTAGCATTGTGAAAACGTCACTTTCGCACAAAGAAATCTACTTTTCTAAGACCGCGAAACAGTGAAAAGAGAATGTATGAGTTTCTCAAGACTGCTAACAGATAGAAACAAGAGAAAGTACACAGTGATTCATCTACCTAGAGAAGTTACAGAGGTTTACACAGAGAATTCCAAGTATAAGTACAAGAAAATAAGAGAGACTTAGAAAACTGGTAAAACCTACATTGTTGATAGAGTTCGGAGTACCTAGCACTGTGAAAACAGTACTTTCGCAGAGAGAAATCTACTTGTCTAAGACCGGGATACAGTGAAAGGAGAATGTATGAGTTTCTCAAGATTGGTAACAGATAGAAACAAGAGAAAGTACACAGTGATTCATCTACCTAGAGAAGTTACAGAGGTTTATACAGAGAATTCCCAGTATAAGTACAAGAAAATAAGAGCGACATAGAAAACTGGTAAAACCTACATTGTTGATAGAGTTGGGAGTACTTAGCATTGTGAAAACATTACTTTCGCACAAAGATATCTACTTGTCCAAGACCGCGAAACAGTGAACAGAGAATGTATTTGTTTCTCAAGATTGGTAACAGATAGAAACAAGAGAAAGTACACAGTGATTCATCTACCTAGAGAAGTTACAGAGGTTTACACAGAGAATTCCAAGTAGAAGTACAAGAAAATAAGAGAGACTTAGAAAACTGGTAAAACCTACATTGTTGATAGAGTTGGGAGTACTTAGCTTTGTGAAAACGTCACTTTCGCACAAAGAAATCTACTTTTCTAAGACCGCGAAACAGTGAACAGAGAATGTATGAGTTTCTCAAGATTGGTAACAGATAAAAACAAGAGAAAGTACACAGTGATTCATCTACCTAGAGAAGTTACAGAGGTTTACACAGAGAATTCCCAGTATAAGTACAAGAAAATAGGAGAGACTTAGAAAACTGGTAAAACCTACATTGTTGACAGAGTTGGGAGTACTTAGCACTGTGAAAACAGCACTTTCGCAGAGAGAAATCTACTTGTCTAACACCGGGATACAGTGAACAGAGAATGTATGAGTTTCTCAAGATTGGTAACAGATAGAAACAAGAGAAAGTACACAGTGATTCATCTACCTAGAGAAGTTACAGAGGTTTACACAGAGAATTCTCAGTATAAGTACAAGAAAATAAGAGAGACTTAGAAAACTGGTAAAACCTACATTGTTGATAGAGTTGGGAGTACTTAGCACTGTCAAAACAGCACTTTCGCAGAGAGAAATCTACTTGTCTAAGAGCGGGAATCAGTGAACAGAGAATGTATGAGTTTCTCAAGATTGGTAACAGATAGAAACCAGAGAAAGTACACAGTGATTCATCTACCTAGAGAAGTTACAGAGGTTTACACAGAGAATTCCAAGTATAAGTACAAGAAAGTAAGAGAGACCTAGAAAACTGGTAAAACCTACATTGTTGATAGAGTTGGGAGTACTTAGCACTGTGAAAACAGCACTTTCACAGAAAGAAATCTACTTCTCTAAGACCAGGAAACAGTGAACAGAGAATGTATGAGTTTCTCAAGATTGGTAACAGATAGAAACAAGAGAAAGTACACAGTGATTCATCTACCTAGAGAAGTTACAGGGGTTTACACTGAGAATTCCAAGTATAAGTACAAGAAAGTAAGTGAGACTTAGAAAACTGGTAAAACGCACATTGTTGATAGAGTTGGGAGTACTTAGCACTGTCAAAACAGCACTTTCACATGAGGAAATCTACTTCTCTATGACCGGGAAACAGTGAACAGAGAATGTATGAGTTTCTGAAGATTGGTAACAGATAGAAACAAGAGAAAGTACACAGTGATTCATCTACGTAGAGAAGTTACAGAGGTTTACACAGAGAATTCCCAGTATAAGTACAAGAAAATAAGAGAGACTTAGAAAACTGGTAAAACCTACATTGTTGATAGAGTTGGAAGTTCTCAGCACTCTGAAAACAGCAGTTTCACAGAGAGAAATCTACTTGTCTAAGACCGGGAAACAGTGAACAGAGAATGTATGAGTTTCTCTAGATTGGTAACAGATAGAAACAAGAGAAAGTACACAGTGATACGTCTACCTAGAGAAGTTACAGAGGTTTACACAGAGAATTCCCAGTATAAGTACAAGTAAATAAGAGAGACTTAGAAAACTGGTAAAACCTACATTGTTGATAGAGTTGGGAGTACTTAGCATTGTGAAAACGTCACTTTCGCACAAAGAAATCTACTTTTCTAAGACCGCGAAACAGTGAAAAGAGAATGTATGAGTTTCTCAAGACTGCTAACAGATAGAAACAAGAGAAAGTACACAGTGATTCATCTACCTAGAGAAGTTACAGAGGTTTACACAGAGAATTCCAAGTATAAGTACAAGAAAATAAGAGAGACTTAGAAAACTGGTAAAACCTACATTGTTGATAGAGTTGGGAGTACTTAGCACTGTCAAAACAGCACTTTCACATGAGGAAATCTACTTCTCTATGACCGGGAAACAGTGAACAGACAATGTATGAGTTTCTCAAGATTGGTAACAGATAGAAACAAGAGAAAGTACACAGTGATTCATCTACGTAGAGAAGTTACAGAGCTTTACACAGAGAATTCCCAGTATAAGTACAAGTAAATAAGAGAGACTTAGAAAACTGGTAATACCTACATTGTTGATAGAGTTGGGAGTACTTAACACTGTGAAAACAGCACGTTCGCAGAGAGAAATCTACTTGTCTAAGACCGGGAAACAGTGCACAGACAATGTATGAGTTTCTCAAGATTGGTAACAGATAGAAACAACAGAAAGTACACAGTGATTCATCTACCTAGAGAAGTTACAAAGGTTTACACAGAGAATTCCCAGTATAAGTACAAGAAAATAAGAGAGACTTAGAAAACTGGTAACACCTACATTGTTGATAGAGTTGGGAGTACTTACCACTGTGAAAACAGCACTTTCCCCCCGAGAAATCTACTTGTCTAAGACCGGGAAACTGTGAACAGAGAATGTATGAGTTTCTCAAGATTGGTAACAGATAGAAACAAGAGAAAGTACACAGTGATTCATCTACCTAGAGAAGTTACAGAGGTTTACACAGAGAATTCCCAGTATAAGTAAAAGAAAATAAGAGAGACTTAGACAACTGGTAAAACCTACATTGTTGATAGAGTTGGGAGTACTTAGCACTGTGAAAACAGCACTTTCGCAGAGAGAAATCTACTTCTCTAAGACCTGGAAACTGTGAACAGAGAATGTATGAGTTTCTCAAGATTGGTAACAGATAGAAACAAGAGAAAGTACACAGTGATTCATCTACCTAGAGAAGTTACAGAGGTTTACACAGAGAATTCCCAGTATAAGTACAAGAAAATAAGAGAGACTTAGAATACTGGTAAAACCTACATTGTTGATAGAGTTAGGAGTACTTAGCACGGTGAAAACAGCACTTTCGCACAAAGAAATCTACTTGTCTAAGACCGGGAAACAGTGAACAGAGAATGTATGAGTTTCTCAAGATTGGTAACAGATAGAAACAAGAGAAAGTACACAGTGATTCATCTACCTAGAGAAGTTACAGAGGTTTACACAGAGAATTCCCAGTATAAGTACAAGTAAATAAGAGAGACTGAGAAAACTGGTAAAACCTACATTGTTGATAGAGTTGGGTGTACTTAGCATTGTGAAAACATCACTTTCGCACAAAGAAATCTACTTCTCTAAGACAGAGAAACAGGGAACAGAGAATGTATGAGTTTCTCAAGATTGGTTAGAGATAGAAACAATAGACAGTACACAGTGATTCATCTACCTAGAGAAGTTACAGAGGTTTACACAGAGAAATCCCAGTATAAGTAAAAGAAAATAAGAGAGACTTAGAAAACTGGTAAAACCTACATTGTTAATAGAGATGGGAGTACTTAGCAGTGTGAAAACAGCACTTTCGCAGAGAGAAATCTACTTGTCTAAGACCGGGAAACAGTGAACAGAGAACATATGAGTTTCTCAAGATTGGTAACAGATAGAAACAAGAGAAAGTACACAGTGATTCATCTACCTAGAGAAGTTACAGAGGTTTACACAGAGAATTCCCAGTATAAGTACAAGTAAATAAGAGAGACTTAGAAAACTGCTAAAACCTACATTGTTGATAGAGTTGGGAGTACTTAGCATTGTGAAAACATCACTTTCGCACAAAAAAAACTACTTCTCTAAGACCGCGAAACAGTGAATAGAGAATGTATGAGTTTCTCAAGATTGGTAACAGATAGAAACAAGAGAAAGTACACAGTGATTCATCTACCTAGAGAAGTTACAGAGCTTTACACAGAGAATTCCCAGTATAAGTACAAGTAAATAAGAGAGACTTAGAAAACTGGTAAAACCTACATTGTTGATAGAGTTGGGAGTACTTAACACTGTGAAAACAGCACTTTCGCAGAGAGAAATCTACTTGTCTAAAACCGGGAAACAGTGAACAGAGAATGTATGAGTTTCTCAAGATTGGTAACAGATAGAAACAAGAGAAAGTACACAGTGATTCATCTACGTAGAGAAGTTACAGAGCTGTACACAGAGATTTCCCAGTATAAGTACAAGTAAATAAGAGAGACTTAGAAAACTGGTAATACCTACATTGTTGATAGAGTTGGGAGTACTTAACACTGTGAAAACAGCACGTTCGCAGAGAGAAATCTACTTGTCTAAGACCGGGAAACAGTGAACAGACAATGTATGAGTTTCTCAAGATTGGTAACAGATAGAAACAACAGAAAGTACACAGTGATTCATCTACCTAGAGAAGTTACAAAGGTTTACACAGAGAATTCCCAGTATAAGTACAAGAAAATAAGAGAGACTTAGAAAACTGGTAACACCTACATTGTTGATAGAGTTGGGAGTACTTAGCACTGTGAAACCAGCACTTTCCCCCCGAGAAATCTACTTGTCTAAGACCGGGAAACTGTGAACAGAGAATGTATGAGTTTCTCAAGATTGGTAACAGATAGAAACAAGAGAAAGTACACAGTGATTCATATACGTAGAGAAGTTACAGAGGATTACACAGAGAATTCCCAGTATAAGTAGAAGAAAATAAGAGAGACGTAGAAAATTGGTAAAACCTACATTGTTGATAGAGTTGGGAGTACATAGCACTGTGAAAACAGCACTTTCGCAGAGAGAAATCTACTTGTCTAAGACCGGGAAAAAGTGAACAGAGAATGTATGAGTTTCTCAAGATTGGTAACAGACAGAAACAAGAGAAAGTACACAGTGATTCATCTACCTAGAGAAGTTACAGAGGTTTACACAGAGAATTCCCAGTATAAGTACAAGAAAATAAGAGAGACTTAGAAAACTGGTAAAACCTACATTGTTGATAGAGTTAGGAGTACTTAGCGCTGTGAAAACAGCACTTTCGCACAAAGAAATCTACTTGTCTAAGACCGGGAAACAGTGAACAGAGAATGTATGAGTTTCTCAAGATTGGTAACAGATAGAAACAAGAGAAAGTACACAGTGATTCATCTACCTAGAGAAGTTACAGAGGTTTACACAGAGAATTCCCAGTATAAGTACAAGTAAATAAGAGAGACTGAGAAAACTGGTAAAACCTACATTGTTGATAGAGTTGGGAGTACTTAGCATTGTGAAAACATCACTTTCGCACAAAGAAATCTACTTCTCTAAGACCGAGAAACAGGGAACAGAGAATGTATGAGTTTCTCAAGATTGGTAACAGGTAGAAACAAGAGAGAGGACACTGTGATTCACCTACCTAGAGAATTTACAGAGGTTTACACACAGAATTCCCAGTATAAGTACAAGAAAATAAGAGAGACTTAGAAAACTGGTGAAACCTACATTGTTGATAGAGTTGGGAGTACTTAGCATTGTGAAAACATCACTTTCGCACAAAGAAATCTACTTCTTTAAGATAGCGAAACAGTGAACAGAGAATGTATGAGTTTCTCAAGATTGGTAACAGATAGAAACAAGAGAAAGTACCCAGTGATTCATCTACCTAGAGAAGTTACAGAGGTTTAACAGAGAATTCCCAGTATAAGTACAAGAAAATAAGAGAGACTTAGAAAACTGGTAAAACCTACATTGTTGATAGAGTTGGGAATACTTAGCACTGTCAAAACAGCACTTTCGCAGAGAGAAATCTACTTGTCTAAGAGCGGGAAACAGTGAACAGAGAATGTATGAGTTTCTCAAGATTGGTAACAGATAGAAACAAGTAAAGTACGCAGTGATTCATCTACCTAGGGAAGTTACAGAGGTTTACAAAGAGAATTCCCAGTATAAGTACAAGAAAATAAGAGCGACTTAGAAAACTGGTAAAACCTACATTGTTGATAGAGTTGGGAGTACTTAGCACTGTGAAAACAGCACTTTCACAGAAAGAAATCTACTTCTCTAAGACCAGGAAACAGTGAACAGAGAATGTATGAGATTCTCAAGATTGGTAACAGATAGAAACAAGAGAAAGTACACAGTGATTCATCTACCTAGAGAAGTTACAGAGGTTTACACAGAGAATTCCAAGTATAAGTACAAGAAAATAGGAGAGACTTAGAAAACTGGTAAAACCTACATTGTTGATAGAGTTGGGGGTACAAAACACTGTGAAAACAGCACTTTTGCAGAGAGAAATCTACTTGTCTAAGACCGGGAAACAATGAACAGAGAATGTATGAGTTTCTCAAGATTGGTAACAGATAGAAAGAAGAGAAAGTACACAGTGACTCATCTACCTAGAGAAGTTAGAGAGGTTTACACAGAGAATTCCCAGTATAAGTACAAGAAAGTAACAGAGACTTAGAAAACTGGTAAAAAATACATTGTTGATAGAGTTGCCAGTACTAAGCACTGTGAAAACAGCACTTTCGCAGAGAGAAATCTATTTGTCTAAGACCGGGAAACAGTGAACAGAGAATGTATGAGTTTCTCAAGATTGGTAACAGATAGAAACAAGAGAAAGTACACATTGATTCATCTACTAAGAGAAGTTACAGAGGTTTACACAGAGAATTCCCAGTATAAGTACAAGTAAATAAGAGAGACTTAGAAAACTGGTAAAACCTACATTGTTGATAGAGTTGGGAGTAGTTAGCATTGTGAAAACATCACTTTCGCACAAAGAAATCTACTTTTCTAAGACCGCGAAACAGTGAACAGAGAATGTATGAGTTTTTCAAGATTGGTAACAGATAGAAACAAGAGAAAGTAAACAGTGATTCATCTACCTAGAGAAGTTACAGAGGTTTACACAGAGAATTCCCAGTATAAGTACAAGAAAATAAGAGAGACTTAGAAAACTGGTAAAACCTACATTGTTGATAGAGTTAGGAGTACTTAGCACGGTGAAAACAGCACTTTCGCACAAAGAAATCTACTTGTCTAAGACCGGGAAACAGTGAACAGAGAATGTATGAGTTTCTCAAGATTGGTAACAGATAGAAACAAGAGAAAGTACACAGTGATTCATCTACCTAGAGAAGTTACAGAGGTTTACACAGAGAATTCCCAATATAAGTACAAGTAAATAAGAGAGACTGAGAAAACTGGTAAAACCTACATTGTTGATAGAGTTGGGAGTACTTAGCATTGTGAAAACATCACTTTCGCACAAAGAAATCTACTTCTCTAAGACAGAGAAACAGGGAACAGAGATTGTATGAGTTTCTCAAGATTGGTAAGAGATAGAAACAATAGACAGTACACAGTGATTCATCTACCTAGAGAAGTTACAGAGGTTTACACAGAGAAATCCCAGTATAAGTACAAGAAAATAAGAGAGACTTAGAAAACTGGTAAAACCTACATTGTTAATAGAGATGGGAGTACTTAGCAGTGTGAAAAGAGCACTTTCGCAGAGAGAAATCTACTTGTCTAAGACCGGGAAACAGTGAACAGAGAACATATGAATTTCTCAAGATTGGTAACAGATAGAAACAAGAGAAAGTACACAGTGATTCATCTACCTAGAGAAGTTACAGAGGTTTACACAGAGAATTCCCAGTATAAGTACAAGTAAATAAGAGAGACTTAGAAAACTGCTAAAACCTACATTGTTGATAGAGTTGGAAGTCCTTAGCATTGTGAAAACATCACTTTCGCACAAAAAAAACTACTTCTCTAAGACCGCGAAACAGTGAACAGAGAATGTATGAGTTTCTCAAGATTGGTAACAGATAGAAACAAGAGAAAGTACACAGTGATTCATCTACCTAGAGAAGTTACAGAGGTTTACACAGAGAATTCCCAGTATAAGTACAAGAAAATAAGAGAGACTTAGAAACTGGTAAAACCTACATTGTTGATAGAGTTGGGACTACTTAGCACTGTGAAAACAGCACTGTCGCAGAGAGAAATCTACTTGTCTAAGACCGGGAAACAGTGAACAGAGAATGTATGAGTTTCTCAAGATTGGTAACAGATAGAAACAAGAGAGAGGACACTGTGATTCATCTACCTAGAGAATTTACAGAGGTTTACACAGAGAATTCCCAGTATAAGTACAAGTAAATAAGGGAGACTTAGAAAACTGGTGAAACCTACATTGTTGATAGAGTTGGGAGTACTTAGCATTGTGAAAACATCACTTCGCACAAAGAAATCTACTTCTTTAAGATAGCGAAACAGTGAACAGAGAATGTATGAGTTTCTCAAAATTGGTAACAGATAGAAACAAGAGAAAGTACTCAGTGATTCATCTACCTAGAGAAGTTACAGAGCTTTACACAGAGAATTCCCAGTATAAGTACAAGTAAATAAGAGAGACTTAGAAAACTGGTACAACCTACATTGTTGATAGAGTTGGGAGTACTTAACACTGTGAAAACAGCACTTTCGCAGAGAGAAATCTACTTGTCTAAGACCGGGAAACAGTGAACAGAGAATGTATGAGTTTCTCAAGATTGGTAACAGATAGAAACAAGAGAAAGTACACATTGATTCATCTACGTAGAGAAGTTACAGAGCTTTACACAGAGAATTCCCAGTATAAGTACAAGTAAATAAGAGAGACTTAGAAAACTGGTAATACCTACATTGTTGATAGAGTTGGGAGTACTTAACACTGTGAAAACAGCACGTTCGCAGAGAGAAATCTACTTGTCTAAGACCGGGAAACAGTGAACAGACAATGTATGAGTTTCTCAAGATTGGTAACAGATAGAAACAACAGAAAGTACACAGTGATTCATCTACCTAGAGAAGTTACAAAGGTTTACACAGAGAATTCCCAGTATAAGTACAAGAAAATAAGAGAGACTTAGAAAACTGGTAACACCTACATTGTTGATAGAGTTGGGAGTACTTAGCACTGTGAAAACAGCACTTTCCCCCCGAGAAATCTACTTGTCTAAGACCGGGAAACTGTGAACAGAGAATGTATGAGTTTCTCAAGATTGGTAACAGACAGAAACAAGAAAAGTACACAGTGATTCATCTACCTAGAGAAGTTACAGAGGTTTACACAGAGAATTCCCAGTATAAGTACAAGAAAATAAGAGCGACTTAGAAAACTGGTAAAACCTACAATGTTGATAGAGTTGGGAGTACTTAGCACTGTCAAAACAGCACTGTCCCAGAGAGAAATCTAGTTTTCTAAGAGCGGGAAGCAGTGAACAGAGAATGTATGAGTTTCTCAAGATTGGTAACAGATAGAAACAAGAGAAAGTACACAGTGATTCATCTACCAAGAGAAGTTACAGAGGTTTACACAGAGAATTCCAAGTATAAGTACAAGAAAGTAAGAGAGACTTAGAAAACTGGTAAAACCTACATTGTTGATAGAGTTGGGATTACTTAGCATTGTGAAAACACCACTTTCGCACAAAGAGTTCTACTTCTCTAAGACCGCGAAACAGTGAACAGAGAATGTATGAGTTTCTCAAGATTGGTAACAGATAGAAACAAGAAAAAGTACACAGTGATTCATCTACCTAGAGAAGTTACAGAGGTTTACACAGAGAATTCCCAGTATAAGTACAAGTAAATAAGAGAGACTGAGAATACTGGTAAAATCTACATTGTTGATAGAGTTGGGAGTACTTAGCATTGTGAAAACATCAGTTTCGCACAAAGAAATCTACTTCTCTAAGACCGAGAGACAGGGAACAGAGAATGTATGAGTTTCTCAAGATTGGTAACAGATAGAAACAAGAGAGAGGACACTGTGATTCACCTACCTAGAGAATTTACAGAGGTTTACACAGAGAATTCCCAGTATAAGTACAAGAAAATAAGAGAGACTTAGAAAACTGGTGAAACCTACATTGTTGATAGAGTTGGGAGTACTTAGCATTGTGAAAACATCACTTTCGCACAAAGAAATCTACTTCTTTAAGATAGCGAAACAGTGAACAGAGAATGTATGAGTTTCTCAAGATTGGTAACAGATAGAAACAAGAGAAAGTACACAGTGATTCATCTACCTAGAGAAGTTACAGAGGTTTAACAGAGAATTCCCAGTATAAGTACAAGAAAATAAGAGAGACTTAGAAAACTGGTAAAACCTACATTGTTGATAGAGTTGGGAATACTTAGCACTGTCAAAACAGCACTTTCGCAGAGAGAAATCTACTTGTCTAAGAGCGGGAAACAGTAAACAGAGAATGTTTGAGTTTCTCAAGATTGGTAACAGACAGAAAAAAGAAAAGTACACAGTGATTCATCTACCTAGAGAAGTTACAGAGGTTTACACAGAGAATTCCCAGTATAAGTACAAGAAAATAAGAGCGACTTAGAAAACTGGTAAAACCTACAATGTTGATAGAGTTGGGAGTACTTAGCACTGTCAAAACAGCACTGTCCCAGAGAGAAATCTACTTTTCTAAGAGCGGGAAACAGTGAAAAGAGAATGTATGAGTTTCTCAAGATTGGTAACAGATAGAAACAAGAGAAAGTACACAGTGATTCATCTACCTAGAGAAGTTACAGAGGTTTACACAGAGAATTCCAAGTATAAGTACAAGAAAGTAAGAGAGACTTAGAAAACTGGTAAAACCTACATTGTTGATAGAGTTGGGATTACTTAGCATTGTGAAAACACCACTTTCGCACAAAGAATTCTACTTCTCTAAGACCGCGAAACAGTGAACAGAGAATGTATGAGTTTCTCAAGATTGGTAACAGATAGAAACAAGAAAAAGTACACAGTGATTCATCTACCTAGAGAAGTTACAGAGGTTTACACAGAGAATTCCCAGTATAAGTACAAGAAAATAAGAGAGACTGAGAAAACTGGTAAAACCTACATTGTTGATAGAGTTGGGGGTACATAACACTGTGAAAACAGCACTTTTGCAGAGAGAAATCTACTTGTTTAAGACCGGGAAACAATAAACAGAGAATGTATGAGTTTCTGAAGATTGGTAACAGATAGAAACAAGAGAAAGTACACAGTGATTCATCTACCTAGAGAAGTTACAGAGGTTTACACAGAGAATTCCCAGTATAAGTACAAGTAAATAAGAGAGACTTAGAAAACTGGTAAAACCTACATTGTTGATAGAGTTGGGATTACTTAGCATTGTTAAAACATCACTTTCGCACAAAGAATTCTACTTCTCTAAGACCGCGAAACAGTGAACAGAGAATATATGAGTTTCTCAACATTGGTAACAGATAGAAACAAGAAAAAGTACACAGTGATTCATCTACCTAGAGAAGTTACAGAGGTTTACACAGAGAATTCCAAGTATAAGTACAAGAAAGTAAGAGAGACTTAGAAAACTGGTAAAACCTACATTGTTGATAGAGTTGGGAGTACTTAACACTGTGAAAACAGCACTTTCGCAGAGAGAAATCTACTTGTCTAAGAGCGGGAATCAGTGAACAGAGAATGTATGAGTTTCTCAAGATTGGTAACAGATAGAAACAAGAGAAAGTACACAGTGATTCATCTACCTAGAGAAGTTACAGAGGTTTACACAGAGAATTCCAAGTATAAGTACACGAAAGTAAGAGAGACTTAGAAAACTGGTAAAACCTACATTGTTGATACAGTTGGGAGTACTTAGCACTGTGAAAACAGCACTTTCACAGAAAGAAATCTACTTCTCTAAGACTAGGAAACAGTGAACAGAGAATGTATGAGTTTCTCAAGATTGGTAACAGATAGAAACAAGAGAAAGTACACAGTGATTCATCTATCTAGAGAAGTTACAGAGGTTTACACAGAGAATTCCAAGTATAAGTACAAGAAAATAAGAGAGACTTAGAAAACTGGTAAAACCTACATTGTTGATAGAGTTGGGAGTACTTAGCACTGTCAAAACAGCACTTTCACATGAGGAAATCTACTTCTCTAAGACCGGAAAACAGTGAACAGAGAATGTATGAGTTTCTCAAGATTGGTAACAGATAGAAACAAGAGAAAGTACACAGTGATTCATATACGTAGAGAAGTTACAGAGTTTTACACAGAGAATTCCCAGTATAAGTAGAAGAAAATAAGAGAGACTTAGAAAATTGTTAAAACCTACATTGTTGATAGAGTTGCTAGTACTTAGCACTGTGAAAACAGCACTTTCGCAGAGAGAAATCTACTTGTCTAAGACCGGGAAAAAGTGAACAGAGAATGTATGAGTTTCTCAAGATTGGTAACAGATAGAAACAAGAGAAAGTACACAGTGATTCATCTACCTAGAGAAGTTACAGAGGTTTACACAGAGAATTCCAAGTATAAGTACAAGAAAATAAGAGAGATTTAGAAAACTGGTAAAACCTACATTGTTGATAGAGTTGGGAGTACTTAGCACTGTGAAAACATCACTTTCGCACAAAGAAATCTACTTCTCTAAGACCGAGAAACAGGGAACAGAGAATGTATGAGTTTCTCAAGATTGGTAACAGATAGAAACAAGAGAGAGGACACTGTGATTCACCTACCTAGAGAATTTACAGAGGTTTACACAGAGAATTCCCAGTATAAGTACAAGAAAATAAGAGAGACTTAGAAAACTGGTGAAACCTACATTGTTGATAGAGTTGGGAGTACTTAGCATTGTGAAAACATCACTTTCGCACAAAGAAATCTACTTCTTTAAGATAGCGAAACAGTGAACAGAGAATGTATGAGTTTCTCAAGATTGGTAACAGATAGAAACAAGAGAAAGTACACAGTGATTCATCTACCTAGAGAAGTTACAGAGGTTTAACAGAGAATTCCCAGTATAAGTACAAGAAAATAAGAGAGACTTAGAAAACTGTTAAAACCTACATTGTTGATAGAGTTGGGAATACTTAGCACTGTCAAAACAGCACTTTCGCAGAGAGAAATCTACTTGTCCAAGAGCGGGAAACAGTAAACAGAGAATGTTTGAGTTTCTCAAGATTGGTAACAGATAGAAACAAGAAAAGTACACAGTGATTCATCTACCTAGAGAAGTTACAGAGGTTTACACAGAGAATTCCCAGTATAAGTACAAGAAAATAAGAGCGACTTAGAAAACTGGTAAAACCTACAATGTTGATAGAGTTGGGAGTACTTAGCACTGTCAAAACAGCACTGTCCCAGAGAGAAATCTACTTTTCTAAGAGCGGGAAACAGTGAACAGAGAATGTATGAGTTTCTCAAGATTGGTAACAGATAGAAACAAGAGAAAGTACACAGTGATTCATCTACCAAGAGAAGTTACAGAGGTTTACACAGAGAATTCCAAGTATAAGTACAAGAAAGTAAGAGAGACTTAGAAAACTGGTAAAACCTACATTGTTGATAGAGTTGGGAGTACTTAGCACTGTCAAAACAGCACTTTCACAGAAAGAAATCTACTTCTCTAAGACCAGGAAACAGTGAACAGAGAATGTATGAGATTCTCAAGATTGGTAACAGATAGAAACAAGAGAAAGTACACAGTGATTCATCTACCTAGAGAAGTTACAGAGGTTTACACAGAGAATTCCAAGTATAAGTACAAGAAAATAAGAGAGACTTAGAAAACTGGTAAAACCTACATTGTTGATAGAGTTGGGAGTACTTAGTACTGTGAAAACAGCACTTTCACAGAAAGAAATCTACTTCTCTAAAACCAGGAAACAGTGAACAGAGAATGTACGAGATTCTCAAGATTGGTAACAGATAGAAACAAGAGAAAGTACACAGTGATTCATCTACCTAGAGAAGTTACAGAGGTTTACACAGAGAATTCCAAGTATAAGTACAAGAAAATAAGAGAGACTTAGAAAACTGGTAAAACCTACATTGTTGATAGAGTTGGAGGTACATAACACTGTGAAAACAGCACTTTTGCAGAGAGAAATCTACTTGTCTAAGACCGGGAAACAATGAACAGAGAATGTATGAGTTTCTCAAGATTGGTAACAGATAGAAACAAGAGAAAGTACACAGTGATTCATCTACCTAGAGAAGTTACAGAGGTTTACACAGAGAATTCCCAGTATAAGTACAAGTAAATAAGAGAGACTTAGAAAACTGGTAAAACCTACATTGTTGATAGAGTTGGGATTACTTAGCATTGTGAAAACACCACTTTCGCACAAAGAATTCTACTTCTCTAAGACCGCGAAACAGTGAACAGAGAATGTATGAGTTTCTCAAGATTGGTAACAGATAGAAACAAGAAAAAGTACACAGTGATTCATCTACCTAGAGAAGTTACAGAGGTTTACACAGAGAATTCCAAGTATAAGTACAAGAAAATAGGAGAGACTTAGAAAACTGGTAAAACCTACATTGTTGATAGAGTTGGGATTACTTAGCATTGTTAAAACATCACTTTCGCACTAAGAATTCTACTTCTCTAAGACCGCGAAACAGTGAACAGAGAATATATGAGTTTCTCAAGATTAGTAACAGATAGAAACAAGAAAAAGTACACAGTGATTCATCTACCTAGAGTAGTTACAGAGGTTTACACAGAGAATTCCAAGTATAAGTACAAGAAAATAGGAGAGACTTAGAAAACTGTTAAAACCTACATTGTTGATAGAGTTGGGAGTACTTAGCACTGTGAAAACAGCACTTTGGCAGAGAGAAATCTACTTGTCTAAGACCGGGATACAGTGAACAGAGAATGTATGAGTTTCTCAAGATTGGTAACAGATAGAAACAAGAGAAAGTACACAGTGATTCATCTACCTAGAGAAGTTACAGAGGTTTACACAGAGAATTCTCAGTATAAGTACAAGAAAATAAGAGAGACTTAGAAAACTGGTAAAACCTACATTGTTGATAGAGTTGGGAGTACTTAGCACTGTCAAAACAGCACTTTCGAAGAGAGAAATCTACTTGTCTAAGAGCGGGAAACAGTGAACAGAGAATGTATGAGTTTCTCAACATTGGTAACAGATAGAAACAAGAGAAAGTACACAGTGGTTCATCTACCTAGAGAAGTTACAGAGGTTTACACAGAGAATTCCAAGTATAAGTACAAGAAAGAAAGAGAGACTTAGAAAACTGGTAAAACCTACATTGTTGATAGAGTTGGGAGTACTTAGCACTGTGAAAACAGCACTTTCACAGAAAGAAATCTACTTCTCTAAGACCAGGAAACAGTGAACAGAGAATGTATGAGTTTCTCAAAATTGGTAACAGATAGAAACAAGAGAAAGTACACAGTGATTCATCTACCTAGAGAAGTTACAGAGGTTTACACAGAGAATTCCAAGTATAAGTACAAGAAAATAAGAGAGACTTAGAAAACTGGTAAAACATACATTGTTGATAGAGTTGGGAATACTTAGCACTGTCAAAACAGCACTTTCGCAGAGAGAAATCTACTTGTCTAAGACCGGGAAACAATGAACAGAGAATGTATGAGTTTCTCAAGATTGGTAACAGATAGAAACAAGAGAAAGTACACAGTGATTCATCTACCTAGAGAAGTTACAGAGGTTTACACAGAGAATTCCCAGTATAAGTACAAGTAAATAAGAGAGACTTAGAAAACTGGTAAAACCTACATTGTTGATAGAGTTGGGATTACTTAGCATTGTGAAAACACCACTTTCGCACAAAGAATTCTACTTCTCTAAGACCGCGAAACAGTGAACAGAGAATGTATGAGTTTCTCAAGATTGGTAACAGATAAAAACAAGAAAAAGTACACAGTGATTCATCTACCTAGAGAAGTTACAGAGGTTTACACAGAGAATTCCAAGTATAAGTACAAGAAAATAGGAGAGACTTAGAAAACTGGTAAAACCTACATTGTTGATAGAGTTGGGAGTACTTAGCACTGTGAAAACAGCACTTTGGCAGAGAGAAATCTACTTGTCTAAGACCGGGATACAGGGAACAGAGAATGTATGAGTTTCTCAAGATTGGTAACAGATAGAAACAAGAGAAAGTACACAGTGATTCATCTACCTAGAGAAGTTACAGAGGTTTACACAGAGAATTCTCAGTATAAGTACAAGAAAATAAGAGAGACTTAGAAAACTGGTAAAACCTACATTGTTGATAGAGTTGGGAGTACTTAGCACTGTCAAAACAGCACTTTCGCAGAGAGAAATCTACTTGTCTAAGAGCGGGAAACAGTGAACAGAGAATGTATGAGTTTCTCAAGATTGGTAACAGATAGAAACAAGAGAAAGTACACAGTGATTCATCTACCTAGAGAAGTTACAGAGGTTTACACAGAGAATTCCAAGTATAAGTACAAGAAAGTAAGAGAGACTTAGAAAACTGGTAAAACCTACATTGAAGATAGAGTTGGGAGTACTTAGCACTGTGAAAACAGCACTTTCACAGAAAGAAATCTACTTCTCTAAGACCGGGAATCAGTGAACAGAGAATGTATGAGTTTCTCAAGATTGGTAACAGATAGAAACAAGAGAAAGTACACAGTGATTCATCTACCTAGAAAAGTTACAGAGGTTTACACAGAGAATTCCCAGTATAAGTACAAGTAAATAAGAGAGACTGAGAAAACTGGTAAAACCTACATTGTTGATAGAGTTGGGAGTACTTAGCATTGTGAAAACATCACTTTCGCACAAAGAAATCTACTTCTCTAAGACCGAGAAACAGGGAACAGAGAATGTATGAGTTTCTCAAGATTGGTAACAGATAGAAACAAGAGAGAGGACACTGTGATTCACCTACCTAGAGAATTTACAGAGGTTTACACAGAGAATTCCCAGTATAAGTACAAGAAAATAAGAGAGACTTAGAAAACTGGTGAAACCTACATTGTTGATAGAGTTGGGAGTACTTAGCATTGTGAAAACATCACTTTCGCACAAAGAAATCTACTTCTTTAAGATAGCGAAACAGTGAACAGAGAATGTATGAGTTTCTCAAGATTGGTAACAGATAGAAACAAGAGAAAGTACACAGTGATTCATCTACCTAGAGAAGTTACAGAGGTTTAACAGAGAATTCCCAGTATAAGTACAAGAAAATAAGAGAGACTGAGAAAACTGGTAAAATCTACATTGTTGATAGAGTTGGGAATACTTAGCACTGTCAAAACAGCACTTTCGCACAAAAAATTCTACTTCTCTAAGACCGCGAAACAGTGAACAGAGAATATATGAGTTTCTCAACATTGGTAACAGATAGAAACAAGAAAAAGTACACAGTGATTCATCTACCTAGAGAAGTTACAGAGGTTTACACAGAGAATTCCAAGTATAAGTACAAGAAAATAGGAGAGACTTAGAAAACTGTTAAAACCTACATTGTTGATAGAGTTGGGAGTACTTAGCACTGTGAAAACAGCACTTTGGCAGAGAGAAATCTACTTGTCTAAGACCGGGATACAGTGAACAGAGAATGTATGAGTTTCTCAAGATTGGTAACAGATAGAAACAAGAGAAAGTACACAGTGATTCATCTACCTAGAGAAGTTACAGAGGTTTACACAGAGAATTCTCAGTATACGTACAAGAAAATAAGAGAGACTTAGAAAACTGGTAAAACCTACATTGTTGATAGAGTTGGGAGTACTTAGCACTGTCAAAACAGCACTTTCGCAGAGAGAAATCTACTTGTCTAAGAGCGGGAAACAGTGAACAGAGAATGTATGAGTTTCTCAAGATTGGTAACAGATAGAAACAAGAGAAAGTACACAGTGATTCATCTACCTAGAGAAGTTACAGAGGTTTACACAGAGAATTCCAAGTATAAGTACAAGAAAGTAAGAGAGACTTAGAAAACTGGTAAAACCTACATTGAAGATAGAGTTGGGAGTACTTACCACTGTGAAAACAGCACTTTCACAGAAAGAAATCTACTTCTCTAAGACCGGGAAACAGTGAACAGAGAATGTATGAGTTTCTCAAGATTGGTAACAGATAGAAACAAGAGAAAGTACACAGTGATTCATCTACCTAGAGAAGTTACAGAGGTTTACACAGAGAATTCCCAGTATAAGTACAAGTAAATAAGAGAGACTGAGAAAACTGGTAAAACCTACTTTGTTGATAGAGTTGGGAGTACTTAGCATTGTGAAAACATCACTTTCGCACAAAGAAATCTACTTCTCTAAGACCGAGAAACAGGGAACAGAGAATGTATGAGTTTCTCAAGATTGGTAACAGATAGAAACAAGAGAGAGGACACTGTGATTCACCTACCTAGAGAATTTACAGAGGTTTACACAGAGAATTCCCAGTATAAGTACAAGAAAATAAAAGAGACTTAGAAAACTGGTGAAACCTACATTGTTGATAGAGTTGGGAGTACTTAGCATTGTGAAAACATCACTTTCGCACAAAGAAATCTACTTCTTTAAGATAGCGAAACAGTGAACAGAGAATGTATGAGTTTCTCAAGATTGGTAACAGATAGAAACAAGAGAAAGTACACAGTGATTCATCTACCTAGAGAAGTTACAGAGGTTTAACAGAGAATTCCCAGTATAAGTACAAGAAAATAAGAGAGACTGAGAAAACTGGTAAAATCTACATTGTTGATAGAGTTGGGAATACTTAGCACTGTCAAAACAGCACTTTCGCACAAAAAATTCTACTTCTCTAAGACCGCGAAACAGTGAACAGAGAATATATGAGTTTCTCAACATTGGTAACAGATAGAAACAAGAAAAAGTACACAGTGATTCATCTACCTAGAGAAGTTACAGAGGTTTACACAGAGAATTCCAAGTATAAGTACAAGAAAATAGGAGAGACTTAGAAAACTGTTAAAACCTACATTGTTGATAGAGTTGGGAGTACTTAGCACTGTGAAAACAGCACTTTGGCAGAGAGAAATCTACTTGTCTAAGACCGGGATACAGTGAACAGAGAATGTATGAGTTTCTCAAGATTGGTAACAGATAGAAACAAGAGAAAGTACACAGTGATTCATCTACCTAGAGAAGTTACAGAGGTTTACACAGAGAATTCTCAGTATACGTACAAGAAAATAAGAGAGACTTAGAAAACTGGTAAAACCTACATTGTTGATAGAGTTGGGAGTACTTAGCACTGTCAAAACAGCACTTTCGCAGAGAGAAATCTACTTGTGTAAGAGCGGGAAACACTGAACAGAGAATGTATGAGTTTCTCAAGATTGGTAACAGATAGAAACAAGAGAAAGTACACAGTGATTCATCTACCTAGAGAAGTTACAGAGGTTTACACAGAGAATTCCAAGTATAAGTACAAGAAAGAAAGAGAGACTTAGAAAACTGGTAAAACCTACATTGTTGATAGAGTTGGGAGTACTTAGCACTGTGAAAACAGCACTTTCACAGAAAGAAATCTACTTCTCTAAGACTAGGAAACAGTGAACAGAGAATGTATGAGTTTCTCAAGATTGGTAACAGATAGAAACAAGAGAAAGTACACAGTGATTCATCTACCTAGAGAAGTTACAGAAGTTTACACAGAGAATTCCCAGTATAAGTACAAGTAAATAAGAGAGACTTAGAAAACTGGTAAAACCTACATTGTTGATAGAGTTGGGAGTACTTAGCATTGTGAAAACATCACTGTCGCACAAAGAAATCTACTTCTCTAAGACCGCGAAACAGTGAACAGAGAATGTATGAGTTTCGCAAGATTGGTGACAGATAGAAACAAGAGAAAGTACACAGTGATTCATCTACCTAGAGAAGTTAGAGAGGTTTACACAGAGAATTCCAAGTATAAGTACAAGAAAATAAGAGAGACTTAGAAAACTGGTAAAACCTACATTGTTGATAGAGTTGGGAGTACTTAGCACTGTCAAAACAGCACTTTAGCAGAGAGAAATCTACTTGTCTAAGACCGGGAAACAGTGAACAGAGAATGTATGAGTTTCTCAAGATTGGTGACAGATAGAAACAAGAGAAAGTACACAGTGATTCATCTACCTAGAAAAGTTACAGAGGTTTACACAGAGAATTCCAAGTATAAGTACAAGAAAGTAAGAGAGACTTAGAAAACTGGTAAAACCTACATTGTTGATAGAGTTGGGAGTACTTAGCACTGTGAAAACAGCACTTTCGCAGAGCGAAATCTACTTGTCTAAGACCGGGAAACAGTGAACAGAGAATGTATGAGGTCTCAAGATTGGTAACAGATAGAAACAAGAGAAAGTACACAGTGATTCATCTACCTAGAGAGGTTACAGAGGGTTATACAGAGAATTCCCAGTATAATTACAAGAAAATAAGAGAGACTTAGAAAACTGGTAAAACCTACATTGTTGATAGTGTTGGGAGTACTTAGCATTGTGAAGACAGCACTTTCGCACAAAGAAATCTACTTGTCTAAGACCGCAAAACAGTGAACAGAGAATGTATGTTTTTCTCAAGATTGGTAACAGATAGAAACAAGAGAAAGTACACAGTGATTCATCTACCTAGAGAAGTTACAGAGGTTTACACAGAGAATTCCAGGTAGAATTCCAAGAAAATAAGAGAGACTTAGAAAACTGGTAAAACCTACATTGTTGATAGAGGTCGGAGTACTAAGCACTGTGAAAACAGCACTTTCGCAGAGAGAAATCTACTTGTCTAAGACCGGGAAACAGTGAACAGAGAATGGATGAGTTTCTTAAGATTGGTAACAGATAGAAACAAGAGAAAGTACATAGTGATTCATCGACCTAGAGAAGTTACAGAGGTTTACACAGAGAATTCCAACTATAAGTACAAGAAAATAAGAGAGACTTAGAAAACTGGTAAAACCTACATTGTTGATAGAGCTGGGAGTACGTAGCAGTGTGAAAACACCTAAGACCGGGAAACAGTGAACAGAGAATGTATGAGTTTCTCAAGATTGGTAACAGATAGAAAAAAGAGAAAGTACACAGTGATTCATCTACCTAGAGAAGTTACAGAGGTTTACACAGAGAATTCCCAGTATAAGTACAAGAAAATAAGAGAGACTTAGAAAACTGGTAAAATCTACATTGTTGATAGAGTTGGCAGTACGTAGCAGTGTGAAAACACCACTTTCTCCCAGAGAAATCTACTTGTCTAAGACCGGGGAACAGTGAACAGAGAATGTATGAGTTTCTCAAGATTGGTAACAGATAGAAACAAGAGAAAGTACACAGTGATTCATCTACCTAGACAAGTTACAGAGGTTTACACAGAGAATTCCCAGTATAAGTACAAGTAAGTAAGAGAGACTTAGAAAATTGGTAAAACCTACATTGTTGATAGAGTTGGCAGTACTTAGCATTGTGAAAACATCACTTTCGCACAAAGAAATCTACTTCTCTAAGACCGCGAAACAGTGAACAGAGAATGTATGAGTTTCTCAAGATTGGTAACAGATAGAAACAAGGGAAAGTACACAGTGATTCATCTACCTAGAGAAGTTACAGAGGTTTACACAGAGAATTTCCAGTATAAGTACAAGTAAATAAGAGAGACTTAGAAAACTGGTAAAACCTACATTGTTGATAGAGTTGGGAGTACTTAGCATTGTGAAAACATCACTTTCGCACAAAAAAAACTACTTCTCTAAGACCGCGAAACAGTGAACAGAGAATGTATGAGTTTCTCACGATTGGTAACAGAAACAAGAGAAAGTACACAGTGATTCATCTACCTAGACATGTTACAGAGCTTTACACAGAGAATTCCCAGTATAAGTACAAGAAAATAAGAGAGACTTAGAAAACTGGTAAAACCTACATTGTTGATAGAGTTGGGAGTACTTAGCATTGTGAAAACATCACTTTCGCACAAAGAAATCTACTTCTCTAAGACCGAGAAACAGGGAACAGAGAATGTATGAGTTTCTCAAGATTGGTAACAGATAGAAACAAGAGAAAGTACACAGTGATTCATCTACCTAGAGAAGTTACAGAGGTTTACACAGAGAATTCTCAGTATAAGTACAAGAAAATAAGAGAGACTTAGAAAACTGGTAAAACCTACATTGTTGATAGAGTTGGGAGTACTTAGCACTGTCAAAACAGCACTTTCGCAGAGAGAAATCTACTTGTCTAAGAGCGGGAAACAGTGAACAGAGAATGTATGAGTTTCTCAAGATTGGTAACAGATAGAAACAAGAGAAAGTACACAGTGATTCATCTACCTAGAGAAGTTACAGAGGTTTACACAGAGAATTCCAAGTATAAGTACAAGAAAGTAAGAGAGACTTAGAAAACTGGTAAAACCTACATTGAAGATAGAGTTGGGAGTACTTAGCACTGTGAAAACAGCACTTTCACAGAAAGAAATCTACTTCTCTAAGACCGGGAATCAGTGAACAGAGAATGTATGAGTTTCTCAAGATTGGTAACAGATAGAAACAAGAGAAAGTACACAGTGATTCATCTACCTAGAAAAGTTACAGAGGTTTACACAGAGAATTCCCAGTATAAGTACAAGTAAATAAGAGAGACTGAGAAAACTGGTAAAACCTACATTGTTGATAGAGTTGGGAGTACTTAGCATTGTGAAAACATCACTTTCGCACAAAGAAATCTACTTCTCTAAGACCGAGAAACAGGGAACAGAGAATGTATGAGTTTCTCAAGATTGGTAACAGATAGAAACAAGAGAGAGGACACTGTGATTCACCTACCTAGAGAATTTACAGAGGTTTACACAGAGAATTCCCAGTATAAGTACAAGAAAATAAGAGAGACTTAGAAAACTGGTGAAACCTACATTGTTGATAGAGTTGGGAGTACTTAGCATTGTGAAAACATCACTTTCGCACAAAGAAATCTACTTCTTTAAGATAGCGAAACAGTGAACAGAGAATGTATGAGTTTCTCAAGACTGGTAACAGATAGAAACAAGAGAAAGTACACAGTGATTCATCTACCTAGAGAAGTTACAGAGGTTTAACAGAGAATTCCCAGTATAAGTACAAGAAAATAAGAGAGACTTAGAAAACTGGTAAAACCTACATTGTTGATAGAGTTGGGAATACTTAGCACTGTCAAAACAGCACTTTCGCAGAGAGAAATCTACTTGTCTAAGAGCGGGAAACAGTAAACAGAGAATGTTTGAGTTTCTCAAGATTGGTAACAGATAGAAACAAGAAAAGTACACAGTGATTCATCTACCTAGAGAAGTTACAGAGGTTTACACAGAGATTTCCCAGTATAAGTACAAGAAAATAAGAGCGACTTAGAAAACTGGTAAAACCTACAATGTTGATAGAGTTGGGAGTACTTAGCACTGTCAAAACAGCACTGTCCCAGAGAGAAATCTACTTTTCTAAGAGCGGGAAACAGTGAACAGAGAATGTATGAGTTTCTCAAGATTGGTAACAGATAGAAACAAGAGAAACTACACAGTGATTCATCTACCAAGAGAAGTTACAGAGGTTTACACAGAGAATTCCAAGTATAAGTACAAGAAAGTAAGAGAGACTTAGAAAACTGGTAAAACCTACATTGTTGATAGAGTTGGGAGTACTTAGCACTGTGAAAACAGCACTTTCACAGAAAGAAATCTACTTCTCTAAGACCAGGAAACAGTGAACAGAGAATGTATGAGATTCTCAAGATTGGTAACAGATAGAAACAAGAGAAAGTACACAGTGATTCATCTACCTAGAGAAGTTACAGAGGTTTACACAGAGAATTCCAAGTATAAGTACAAGAAAATAAGAGAGACTTAGAAAACTGGTAAAACCTACATTGTTGATAGAGTTGGGGGTACATAACACTGTGAAAACAGCACTTTTGCAGAGAGAAATCTACTTGTCTAAGACCGGGAAACAATGAACAGAGAATGTATGAGTTTCTCAAGATTGGTAACAGATAGAAACAAGAGAAAGTACACAGTGATTCATCTACCTAGAGAAGTTACAGAGGTTTACACAGAGAATTCCCAGTATAAGTACAAGTAAATAAGAGAGACTTAGAAAACTGGTAAAACCTACATTGTTGATAGAGTTGGGATTACTTAGCATTGTGAAAACACCATTTTCGCACAAAGAATTCTACTTCTCTAAGACCGCGAAACAGTGAATAGAGAATGTATGAGTTTCTCAAGATTGGTAACAGATAGAAACAAGAAAAAGTACACAGTGATTCATCTACCTAGAGAAGTTACAGAGGTTTACACAGAGAATTCCAAGTATAAGTACAAGAAAATAGGAGAGACTTAGAAAACTGGTAAAACCTACATTGTTGATAGAGTTGGGAGTACTTAGCACTGTGAAAACAGCACTTTCACAGAAAGAAATCTACTTCTCTAAGACCAGGAAACATTGAACAGAGAATGTATGAGATTCTCAAGATTGGTAACAGATAGAAACAAGAGAAAGTACACAGTGATTCATCTACCTAGAGAAGTTACAGAGGTTTACACAGAGAATTCCAAGTATAAGTACAAGAAAATAAGAGAGACTTAGAAAACTGGTAAAACCTACATTGTTGATAGAGTTGGGAGTACTTAGCACTGTGAAAACAGCACTTTCGCACAAAGAAATCTACTTCTCTAAGACCGAGAAACAGGGAACAGAGAATGTATGAGTTTCTCAAGATTGGTAACAGATAGAAACAACAGAGAGGACACTGTGATTCACCTACCTAGAGAATTTACAGAGGTTTACACAGAGAATTCCCAGTATAAGTACAAGAAAATAAGAGAGACTTAGAAAACTGGTGAAACCTACATTGTTGATAGAGTTGGGAGTACTTAGCATTGTGAAAACATCACTTTCGCACAAAGAAATCTACTTCTTTAAGATAGCGAAACAGTGAACAGAGAATGTATGAGTTTCTCAAGACTGGTAACAGATAGAAACAAGAGAAAGTACACAGTGATTCATCTACCTAGAGAAGTTACAGAGGTTTAACAGAGAATTCCCAGTATAAGTACAAGAAAATAAGAGAGACTTAGAAAACTGGTAAAACCCACATTGTTGATAGAGTTGGGAATACTTAGCACTGTCAAAACAGCACTTTCGCAGAGAGAAATCTACTTGTCTAAGAGCGGGAAACAGTAAACAGAGAATGTTTGAGTTTCTCAAGATTGGTAACAGACAGAAACAAGAAAAGTACACAGTGATTCATCTACCTAGAGAAGTTACAGAGGTTTACACAGAGAATTCCCAGTATAAGTACAAGAAAATAAGAGCGACTTAGAAAACTGGTAAAACCTACAATGTTGATAGAGTTGGGAGTACTTAGCACTGTCAAAACAGCACTGTCCCAGAGAGAAATCTACTTTTCTAAGAGCGGGAAACAGTGAACAGAGAATGTATGAGTTTCTCAAGATTGGTAACAGATAGAAACAAGAGAAAGTACACAGTGATTCATCTACCAAGAGAAGTTACAGAGGTTTACACAGAGAATTCCAAGTATAAGTACAAGAAAGTAAGAGAGACTTAGAAAACTGGTAAAACCTACATTGTTGATAGAGTTGGGATTACTTAGCATTGTGAAAACACCACTTTCGCACAAAGAATTCTACTTCTCTAAGACCGCGAAACAGTGAACAGAGAATGTATGAGTTTCTCAAGATTGGTAACAGATAGAAACAAGAAAAAGTACACAGTGATTCATCTACCTAGAGAAGTTACAGAGGTTTACACAGAGAATTCCCAGTATAAGTACAAGTAAATAAGAGAGACTGAGAATACTGGTAAAACCTACATTGTTGATAGAGTTGGGAGTACTTAGCATTGTGAAAACATCACTTTCGCACAAAGAAATCTACTTCTCTAAGACCGAGAGACAGGGAACAGAGAATGTATGAGTTTCTCAAGATTGGTAACAGATAGAAACAAGAGAGAGGACACTGTGATTCACCTACCTAGAGAATTTACAGAGGTTTACACAGAGAATTCCCAGTATAAGTACAAGAAAATAAGAGAGACTTAGAAAACTGGTGAAACCTACATTGTTGATAGAGTTGGGAGTACTTAGCAATGTGAAAACATCACTTTCGCACAAAGAAATCTACTTCTTTAAGATAGCGAAACAGTGAACAGAGAATGTATGAGTTTCTCAAGATTGGTAACAGATAGAAACAAGAGAAAGTACACAGTGATTCATCTACCTAGAGAAGTTACAGAGGTTTAACAGAGAATTCCCAGTATAAGTACAAGAAAATAAGAGAGACTTAGAAAACTGGTAAAACCTACATTGTTGATAGAGTTGGGAATACTTAGCACTGTCAAAACAGCACTTTCGCAGAGAGAAATCTACTTGTCTAAGAGCGGGAAACAGTAAACAGAGAATGTTTGAGTTTCTCAAGATTGGTAACAGACAGAAACAAGAAAAGTACACAGTGATTCATCTACCTAGAGAAGTTACAGAGGTTTACACAGAGAATTCCCAGTATAAGTACAAGAAAATAAGAGCGACTTAGAAAACTGGTAAAACCTACAATGTTGATAGAGTTGGGAGTACTTAGCACTGTCAAAACAGCACTGTCCCAGAGAGAAATCTACTTTTCTAAGAGCGGGAAACAGTGAACAGAGAATGTATGAGTTTCTCAAGATTGGTAACAGATAGAAACAAGAGAAAGTACACAGTGATTCATCTACCAAGAGAAGTTACAGAGGTTTACACAGAGAATTCCAAGTATAAGTACAAGAAAGTAAGAGAGACTTAGAAAACTGGTAAAACCTACATTGTTGATAGAGTTGGGATTACTTAGCATTGTGAAAACACCACTTTCGCACAAAGAATTCTACTTCTCTAAGACCGCGAAACAGTGAACAGAGAATGTATGAGTTTCTCAAGATTGGTAACAGATAGAAACAAGAAAAAGTACACAGTGATTCATCTACCTAGAGAAGTTACAGAGGTTTACACAGAGAATTCCCAGTATAAGTACAAGTAAATAAGAGAGACTGAGAATACTGGTAAAACCTACATTGTTGATAGAGTTGGGAGTACTTAGCATTGTGAAAACATCACTTTCGCACAAAGAAATCTACTTCTCTAAGACCGAGAGACAGGGAACAGAGAATGTATGAGTTTCTCAAGATTGGTAACAGATAGAAACAAGAGAGAGGACACTGTGATTCACCTACCTAGAGAATTTACAGAGGTTTACACAGAGAATTCCCAGTATAAGTACAAGAAAATAAGAGAGACTTAGAAAACTGGTGAAACCTACATTGTTGATAGAGTTGGGAGTACTTAGCATTGTGAAAACATCACTTTCGCACAAAGAAATCTACTTCTTTAAGATAGCGAAACAGTGAACAGAGAATGTATGAGTTTCTCAAGATTGGTAACAGATAGAAACAAGAGAAAGTACACAGTGATTCATCTACCTAGAGAAGTTACAGAGGTTTAACAGAGAATTCCCAGTATAAGTACAAGAAAATAAGAGAGACTTAGAAAACTGGTAAAACCCACATTGTTGATAGAGTTGGGAATACTTAGCACTGTCAAAACAGCACTTTCGCAGAGAGAAATCTACTTGTCTAAGAGCGGGAAACAGTAAACAGAGAATGTTTGAGTTTCTCAAGATTGGTAACAGACAGAAACAAGAAAAGTACACAGTGATTCATCTACCTAGAGAAGTTACAGAGGTTTACACAGAGAATTCCCAGTATAAGTACAAGAAAATAAGAGCGACTTAGAAAACTGGTAAAACCTACAATGTTGATAGAGTTGGGAGTACTTAGCACTGTCAAAACAGCACTGTCCCAGAGAGAAATCTACTTTTCTAAGAGCGGGAAACAGTGAACAGAGAATGTATGAGTTTCTCAAGATTGGTAACAGATAGAAACAAGAGAAAGTACACAGTGATTCATCTACCAAGAGAAGTTACAGAGGTTTACACAGAGAATTCCAAGTATAAGTACAAGAAAGTAAGAGAGACTTAGAAAACTGGTAAAACCTACATTGTTGATAGAGTTGGGATTACTTAGCATTGTGAAAACACCACTTTCGCACAAAGAATTCTACTTCTCTAAGACCGCGAAACAGTGAACAGAGAATGTATGAGTTTCTCAAGATTGGTAACAGATAGAAACAAGAAAAAGTACACAGTGATTCATCTACCTAGAGAAGTTACAGAGGTTTACACAGAGAATTCCCAGTATAAGTACAAGTAAATAAGAGAGACTGAGAATACTGGTAAAACCTACATTGTTGATAGAGTTGGGAGTACTTAGCATTGTGAAAACATCACTTTCGCACAAAGAAATCTACTTCTCTAAGACCGAGAGACAGGGAACAGAGAATGTATGAGTTTCTCAAGATTGGTAACAGATAGAAACAAGAGAGAGGACACTGTGATTCACCTACCTAGAGAATTTACAGAGGTTTACACAGAGAATTCCCAGTATAAGTACAAGAAAATAAGAGAGACTTAGAAAACTGGTGAAACCTACATTGTTGATAGAGTTGGGAGTACTTAGCATTGTGAAAACATCACTTTCGCACAAAGAAATCTACTTCTTTAAGATAGCGAAACAGTGAACAGAGAATGTATGAGTTTCTCAAGATTGGTAACAGATAGAAACAAGAGAAAGTACACAGTGATTCATCTACCTAGAGAAGTTACAGAGGTTTAACAGAGAATTCCCAGTATAAGTACAAGAAAATAAGAGAGACTTAGAAAACTGGTAAAACCCACATTGTTGATAGAGTTGGGAATACTTAGCACTGTCAAAACAGCACTTTCGCAGAGAGAAATCTACTTGTCTAAGAGCGGGAAACAGTAAACAGAGAATGTTTGAGTTTCTCAAGATTGGTAACAGACAGAAACAAGAAAAGTACACAGTGATTCATCTACCTAGAGAAGTTACAGAGGTTTACACAGAGAATTCCCAGTATAAGTACAAGAAAATAAGAGCGACTTAGAAAACTGGTAAAACCTACAATGTTGATAGAGTTGGGAGTACTTAGCACTGTCAAAACAGCACTGTCCCAGAGAGAAATCTACTTTTCTAAGAGCGGGAAACAGTGAACAGAGAATGTATGAGTTTCTCAAGATTGGTAACAGATAGAAACAAGAGAAAGTACACAGTGATTCATCTACCAAGAGAAGTTACAGAGGTTTACACAGAGAATTCCAAGTATAAGTACAAGAAAGTAAGAGAGACTTAGAAAACTGGTAAAACCTACATTGTTGATAGAGTTGGGATTACTTAGCATTGTGAAAACAC
The DNA here is from genome assembly GCA_028571685.1 of Heterohyrax brucei. Classification (NCBI taxonomy): domain Eukaryota; kingdom Metazoa; phylum Chordata; class Mammalia; order Hyracoidea; family Procaviidae; genus Heterohyrax; species Heterohyrax brucei. The sequence continues at coordinate 19,398,510 of CM053155.1, forward strand.
CACTTTCGCACAAAGAATTCTACTTCTCTAAGACCGCGAAACAGTGAACAGAGAATGTATGAGTTTCTCAAGATTGGTAACAGATAGAAACAAGAAAAAGTACACAGTGATTCATCTACCTAGAGAAGTTACAGAGGTTTACACAGAGAATTCCCAGTATAAGTACAAGTAAATAAGAGAGACTGAGAATACTGGTAAAACCTACATTGTTGATAGAGTTGGGAGTACTTAGCATTGTGAAAACATCACTTTCGCACAAAGAAATCTACTTCTCTAAGACCGAGAGACAGGGAACAGAGAATGTATGAGTTTCTCAAGATTGGTAACAGATAGAAACAAGAGAGAGGACACTGTGATTCACCTACCTAGAGAATTTACAGAGGTTTACACAGAGAATTCCCAGTATAAGTACAAGAAAATAAGAGAGACTTAGAAAACTGGTGAAACCTACATTGTTGATAGAGTTGGGAGTACTTAGCATTGTGAAAACATCACTTTCGCACAAAGAAATCTACTTCTTTAAGATAGCGAAACAGTGAACAGAGAATGTATGAGTTTCTCAAGATTGGTAACAGATAGAAACAAGAGAAAGTACACAGTGATTCATCTACCTAGAGAAGTTACAGAGGTTTAACAGAGAATTCCCAGTATAAGTACAAGAAAATAAGAGAGACTTAGAAAACTGGTAAAACCTACATTGTTGATAGAGTTGGGAATACTTAGCACTGTCAAAACAGCACTTTCGCAGAGAGAAATCTACTTGTCTAAGAGCGGGAAACAGTAAACAGAGAATGTTTGAGTTTCTCAAGATTGGTAACAGACAGAAACAAGAAAAGTACACAGTGATTCATCTACCTAGAGAAGTTACAGAGGTTTACACAGAGAATTCCCAGTATAAGTACAAGAAAATAAGAGCGACTTAGAAAACTGGTAAAACCTACAATGTTGATAGAGTTGGGAGTACTTAGCACTGTCAAAACAGCACTGTCCCAGAGAGAAATCTACTTTTCTAAGAGCGGGAAACAGTGAACAGAGAATGTATGAGTTTCTCAAGATTGGTAACAGATAGAAACAAGAGAAAGTACACAGTGATTCATCTACCAAGAGAAGTTACAGAGGTTTACACAGAGAATTCCAAGTATAAGTACAAGAAAGTAAGAGAGACTTAGAAAACTGGTAAAACCTACATTGTTGATAGAGTTGGGATTACTTAGCATTGTGAAAACACCACTTTCGCACAAAGAATTCTACTTCTCTAAGACCGCGAAACAGTGAACAGAGAATGTATGAGTTTCTCAAGATTGGTAACAGATAGAAACAAGAAAAAGTACACAGTGATTCATCTACCTAGAGAAGTTACAGAGCTTTACACAGAGAATTCCCAGTATAAGTACAAGTAAATAAGAGAGACTGAGAATACTGGTAAAACCTACATTGTTGATAGAGTTGGGAGTACTTAGCATTGTGAAAACATCACTTTCGCACAAAGAAATCTACTTCTCTAAGACCGAGAGACAGGGAACAGAGAATGTATGAGTTTCTCAAGATTGGTAACAGATAGAAACAAGAGAGAGGACACTGTGATTCACCTACCTAGAGAATTTACAGAGGTTTACACAGAGAATTCCCAGTATAAGTACAAGAAAATAAGAGAGACTTAGAAAACTGGTGAAACCTACATTGTTGATAGAGTTGGGAGTACTTAGCATTGTGAAAACATCACTTTCGCACAAAGAAATCTACTTCTTTAAGATAGCGAAACAGTGAACAGAGAATGTATGAGTTTCTCAAGATTGGTAACAGATAGAAACAAGAGAAAGTACACAGTGATTCATCTACCTAGAGAAGTTACAGAGGTTTAACAGAGAATTCCCAGTATAAGTACAAGAAAATAAGAGAGACTTAGAAAACTGGTAAAACCTACATTGTTGATAGAGTTGTGAATACTTAGCACTGTCAAAACAGCACTTTCGCAGAGAGAAATCTACTTGTCTAAGAGCGGGAAACAGTAAACAGAGAATGTTTGAGTTTCTCAAGATTGCTAACAGACAGAAACAAGAAAAGTACACAGTGATTCATCTACCTAGAGAAGTTACAGAGGTTTACACAGAGAATTCCCAGTATAAGTACAAGAAAATAAGAGCGACTTAGAAAACTGGTAAAACCTACAATGTTGATAGAGTTGGGAGTACTTAGCATTGTGAAAACACCACTTTCGCACAAAGAATTCTACTTCTCTAAGACCGCGAAACAGTGAACAGAGAATGTATGAGTTTCTCAAGATTGGTAACAGATAGAAACAAGAAAAAGTACACAGTGATTCATCTACCTAGAGAAGTTACAGAGGTTTACACAGAGAATTCCAAGTATAAGTACAAGAAAATAGGAGAGACTTAGAAAACTGGTAAAACCTACATTGTTGATAGAGTTGGGAGTACTTAGCACTGTGAAAACAGCACTTTCACAGAAAGAAATCTACTTCTCTAAGACCAGGAAACAGTGAACAGAGAATGTATGAGATTCTCAAGATTGGTAACAGATAGAAACAAGAGAAAGTACACAGTGATTCATCTACCTAGAGAAGTTACAGAGGTTTACACAGAGAATTCCAAGTATAAGTACAAGAAAGTAAGAGAGACTTAGAAAACTGGTAAAACCTACATTGAAGATAGAGTTGGGAGTACTTAGCACTGTGAAAACAGCACTTTCACAGAAAGAAATCTACTTCTCTAAGACCGGGAAACAGTGAACAGAGAATGTATGAGTTTCTCAAGATTGGTAACAGATAGAAACAAGAGAAAGTACACAGTGATTCATCTACCTAGAGAAGTTACAGAGGTTTACACAGAGAATTCCCAGTATAAGTACAAGTAAATAAGAGAGACTGAGAAAACTGGTAAAACCTACATTGTTGATAGAGTTGGGAGTACTTAGCATTGTGAAAACATCACTTTCCCACAAAGAAATCTACTTCTCTAAGACCGAGAAACAGGGAACAGAGAATGTATGAGTTTCTCAAGATTGGTAACAGATAGAAACAAGAGAGAGGACACTGTGATTCACCTACCTAGAGAATTTACAGAGGTTTACACAGAGAATTCCCAGTATAAGTACAAGAAAATAAGAGAGACTTAGAAAACTGGTGAAACCTACATTGTTGATAGAGTTGGGAGTACTTAGCATTGTGAAAACATCACTTTCGCACAAAGAAATCTACTTCTTCAAGATAGCGAAACAGTGAACAGAGAATGTATGAGTTTCTCAAGATTGGTAACAGATAGAAACAAGAGAAAGTACACAGTGATTCATCTACCTAGAGAAGTTACAGAGGTTTAACAGAGAATTCCCAGTATAAGTACAAGAAAATAAGAGAGACTTAGAAAACTGGTAAAGCCTACATTGTTGATAGAGTTGGGAATACTTAGCACTGTCAAAACAGCACTTTCGCAGAGAGAGATCTACTTGTCTAAGAGCGGGAAACAGTAAACAGAGAATGTTTGAGTTTCTCAAGATTGGTAACAGATAGAAACAAGAAAAGTACACAGTGATTCATCTACCTAGAGAAGTTACAGAGGTTTACATAGAGAATTCCCAGTATAAGTACAAGAAAATAAGAGAGACTTAGAAAACTGGTAAAACCTACAATGTTGATAGAGTTGGCAGTACTTAGCACTGTCAAAACAGCACTGTCCCAGAGAGAAATCTACTTTTCTAAGAGCGGGAAACAGTGAACAGAGAATGTATGAGTTTCTCAAGATTGGTAACAGATAGAAACAAGAGAAAGTACACAGTGATTCATCTACCAAGAGAAGTTACAGAGGTTTACACAGAGAATTCCAAGTATAAGTACAAGAAAGTAAGAGAGACTTAGAAAACTGGTAAAACCTACATTGTTGATAGAGTTGGGAGTACTTAGCACTGTGAAAACAGCACTTTCACAGAAAGAAATCTACTTCTCTAAGACCAGGAAACAGTGAACAGAGAATGTATGAGATTCTCAAGATTGGTAACAGATAGAAACAAGAGAAAGTACACAGAGATTCATCTACCTAGAGAAGTTACAGAGGTTTACACAGAGAATTCCAAGTATAAGTACAAGAAAAAAAGAGAGACTGAGAAAACTGGTAAAACCTACATTGTTGATAGAGTTGGGGGTACATAACACTGTGAAAACAGCACTTTTGCAGAGAGAAATCTACTTGTTTAAGACCGGGAAACAATGAACAGAGAATGTATGAGTTTCTGAAGATTGGTAACAGATAGAAACAAGAGAAAGTACACAGTGATTCATCTACCTAGAGAAGTTACAGAGGTTTACACAGAGAATTCCCAGTATAAGTACAAGAAAGTAAGAGAGACTTAGAAAACTGGTAAAACCTACATTGTTGATAGAGTTGGGATTACTTAGCATTGTTAAAACATCACTTTCGCACAAAGAATTCTACTTCTCTAAGACCGCGAAACAGTGAACAGAGAATATATGAGTTTCTCAACATTGGTAACAGATAGAAACAAGAAAAAGTACACAGTGATTCATCTACCTAGAGAAGTTACAGAGGTTTACACAGAGAATTCCAAGTAGAAGTACATGAAAATAGGAGAGACTTAGAAAACTGGTAAAACCTACATTGTTGATAGAGTTGGGAGTACTTAGCACTGTGAAAACAGCACTTTGGCAGAGAGAAATCTACTTGTCTAAGACCAGGATACAGTGAACAGAGAAAGTATGAGTTTCTGAAGATTGGTAACAGATAGAAACAAGAGAAAGTACACAGTGATTCATCTACCTAGAGAAGTTACAGAGGTTTACACAGAGAATTCTCAGTATACGTACAAGAAAAAAAGAGAGACTTAGAAAACTGGTAAAACCTACATTGTTGATAGAGTTGGGAGTACTTAGCACTGTCAAAACAGCACTTTCGCAGAGAGAAATCTACTTGTCTAAGAGCGGGAAACAGTGAACAGAGAATGTATGAGTTTCTCAAGATTGGTAACAGATAGAAACAAGAGAAAGTACACAGTGATTCATCTACCTAGAGAAGTTACAGAGGTTTACACAGAGAATTCCAAGTATAAGTACAAGAAAGAAAGAGAGACTTAGAAAACTGGTAAAACCTACATTGTTGATAGAGTTGGGAGTACTTAGCACTGTGAAAACAGCACTTTCACAGAAAGAAATCTACTTCTCTAAGACCAGGAAACAGTGAACAGAGAATGTATGAGTTTCTCAAGATTGGTAACAGATAGAAACAAGAGAAAGTACACAGTGATTCATCTACCTAGAGAAGTTACAGAGGTTTACACAGAGAATTCCAAGTATAAGTACAAGAAAGTAAGAGAGACTTAGAAAACTGGTAAAACCTACATTGTTGATACACTTGGGAGTACTTAGCACTGTGAAAACAGCACTTTCACAGAAAGAAATCTACTTCTCTAAGAGTAGGAAACAGTGAACAGAGAATGTATGAGTTTCTCAAGATTGGTAACAGATAGAAACAAGAGAAAGTACACAGTGATTCATCTACCTAGAGAAGTTACAGAGGTTTACACAGAGAATTCCAAGTATAAGTACAAGAAAATAAGAGAGACTTAGAAAACTGGTAAAACCTACATTGTTGATAGAGTTGGGAGTACTTAGCACTGTCAAAACAGCACTTTCACATGAGGAAATCTACTTCTCTAAGACCGGAAAACTGTGAACAGAGAATGTATGAGTTTCTCAAGATTAGTAACAGATAGAAACAAGAGAAACTACACAGTGATTCATATACGTAGAGAAGTTACAGAGGTTTACACAGAGAATTCCCAGTATAAGTAGAAGAAAATAAGAGAGACTTAGAAAATTGGTAAAACCTACATTGTTGATAGAGTTGGGAGTACTTAGCACTGTGAAAACAGCACTTTCGCAGAGAGAAATCTACTTGTCTAAGACCGGGAAAAAGTGAACAGAGAATGTATGAGTTTCTCAAGATTCGTAACAGATAGAAACAAGAGAAAGTACACAGTGATTCATCTACCTAGAGAAGTTACAGAGGTTTACACAGAGAATTCCAAGTATAAGTACAAGAAAATAAGAGAGATTTAGAAAACTGGTAAAACCTACATTGTTGATAGAGTTGGGAGTACTTAGCACTGTGTAAACAGCACTTTCGCAGAGAGAAATCTACTTCTCTAAGAGCGGGAAACAGTGAACAGAGAATGTAAGAGTTTCTCAAGATTGGTAACAGACAGAAACAAGAGAAAGTACACAGTGATTCATCTATATAGAGAAGTTACAAGGTTTACACAGAGAATTCCCAGTATAAGTACAAGTAAATAAGAGAGACTTAGAAAACTGGTAAACCTACATTGTTGATAGAGTTGGGAGTACTTAGCATTGTGAAAACATCACTTTCGCACAAAGAAATCTACCTCTCTAAGACCACGAAACAGTGAACAGAGAATGTATGAGTTTCTCAAAATTGGTAACAGATAGAAACAAGAGAAAGTACACAGGGATTCATCTACCTAGAGAAGTTACAGAGATTTACACAGAGAATTCCCAGTATAAGTACAAGTAAATAAGAGAGACTTAGAAAACTGGTAAAACCTACATTGTTGATAGAGTTGGGAGTAGTTAGCATTGTGAAAACATCACTTTCGCACAAAGAAATCTACTTTTCTAAGACCGCGAAACAGTGAACAGAGAATGTATGAGTTTCTCAAGATTGGTAACAGATAGAAACAAGAGAAAGTACACAGTGATTCATCTACCTAGAGAAGTCACAGAGGTTTACACAGAGAATTCCAAGTAGAAGTACAAGAAAATAAGAGAGACTTAGAAAACTGGTAAAACCTACATTGTTGATAGAGTTGGGAGTACTTAGCACTGTGAAAACAGCACTTTCGCAGAGAGAAATCTACTTGCCTAAGACAGTGAAACAATGAACAGAGAATGTATGAGTTTCTCAAGATTGGTAACAGATAGAAACAAGAGAAAGTACACAGTGATTCATCTACCTAGAGAAGTTACAGAGGTTTACACAGAGAATTCCCAGTATAAGTACAAGTAAATAAGAGAGACTTAGAAAACTGGTAAAACCTACATTGTTGATAGAGTTGGGATTACTTAGCATTGTGAAAACACCACTTTCGCACAAAGAATTCTACTTCTCTAAGACCGCGAAACAGTGAACAGAGAATGTATGAGTTTCTCAAGATTGGTAACAGATAGAAACAAGAAAAAGTACACAGTGATTCATCTACCTAGAGAAGTTACAGAGGTTTACACAGAGAATTCCAAGTATAAGTACAAGAAAATAGGAGAGACTTAGAAAACTGGTAAAACCTACATTGTTGATAGAGTTGGGAGTACTTAGCACTGTGAAAACAGCACTTTGGCAGAGAGAAATCTACTTGTCTAAGACCGGGATACAGTGAACAGAGAATGTACGAATTTCTCAAGATTGGTAACAGATAGAAACAAGAGAAAGTACACAGTGATTCATCTACCTAGAGGTTACAGAGGTTTACACAGAGAATTATCAGTATAAGTACAAGAAAATAAGAGAGACTTAGAAAACTGGTAAAACCTACATTGTTGATAGAGTTGGGAGTACTTAGCACTGTCAAAACAGCACTTTCGCAGAGAGAAATCTACTTGTCTAAGAGCGGGAAACAGTGAACAGAGAATGTATGAGTTTCTCAAGATTGGTAACAGATAGAAACAAGAGAAAGTACACAGTGATTCATCTACCTAGAGAAGTTACAGAGGTTTACACAGAGAATTCCAAGTATAAGTACAAGAAAGTAAGAGAGACTTAGAAAACTGGTAAAACCTACATTGAAGATAGAGTTGGGAGTACTTAGCACTGTGAAAACAGCACTTTCACAGAAAGAAATCTACTTCTCTAAGACCGGGAAACAGTGAACAGAGAATGTATGAGTTTCTCAAGATTGGTAACAGATAGAAACAAGAGAAAGTACACAGTGATTCATCTACCTAGAGAAGTTACAGAGCTTTACACAGAGAATTCCCGGTATAAGTATAAGTAAATAAGAGAGACTGAGAAAACTGGTAAAACCTACATTGTTGATAGAGTTGGGAGTACTTAGCATTGTGAAAACATCACTTTCGCACAAAGAAATCTACTTCTCTAAGACCGAGAAACAGGGAACAGAGAATGTATGAGTTTCTCAAGATTGGTAACAGATAGAAACAAGAGAGAGGACACTGTGATTCACCTACCTAGAGAATTTACAGAGGTTTACACAGAGAATTCCCAGTATAAGTACAAGAAAATAAGAGAGACTTAGAAAACTGGTGAAACCTACATTGTTGATAGAGTTGGGAGTACTTAGCATTGTGAAAACATCACTTTCGCACAAAGAAATCTACTTCTTTAAGATAGCGAAACAGTGAACAGAGAATGTATGAGTTTCTCAAGATTGGTAACAGATAGAAACAAGAGAAAGTACACAGTGATTCATCTACCTAGAGAAGTTACAGAGGTTTAACAGAGAATTCCCAGTATAAGTACAAGAAAATAAGAGAGACTTAGAAAACTGTTAAAACCTACATTGTTGATAGAGTTGGGAATACTTAGCACTGTCAAAACAGCACTTTCGCAGAGAGAAATCTACTTGTCTAAGAGCGGGAAACAGTAAACAGAGAATGTTTGAGTTTCTCAAGATTGGTAACAGATAGAAACAAGAAAAGTACACAGTGATTCATCTACCTAGAGAAGTTACAGAGGTTTACACAGAGAATTCCCAGTATAAGTACAAGAAAATAAGAGAGACTTAGAAAACTGGTAAAACCTACAATGTTGATAGAGTTGGGAGTACTTAGCACTGTCAAAACAGCACTGTCCCAGAGAGAAATCTACTTTTCTAAGAGCGGGAAACAGTGAACAGAGAATGTATGAGTTTCTCAAGATTGGTAACAGATAGAAACAAGAGAAAGTACACAGTGATTCATCTACCAAGAGAAGTTACAGAGGTTTACACAGAGAATTCCAAGTATAAGTACAAGAAAGTAAGAGAGACTTAGAAAACTGGTAAAACCTACATTGTTGATAGAGTTGGGAGTACTTAGCACTGTCAAAACAGCACTTTCACAGAAAGAAATCTACTTCTCTAAGACCAGGAAACAGTGAACAGAGAATGTATGAGATTCTCAAGATTGGTAACAGATAGAAACAAGAGAAAGTACACAGTGATTCATCTACCTAGAGAAGTTACAGAGGTTTACACAGAGAATTCCAAGTATAAGTACAAGAAAATAAGAGAGACTTAGAAAACTGGTAAAACCTACATTGTTGATAGAGTTGGGAGTACTTAGCACTGTGAAAACAGCACTTTCACAGAAAGAAATCTACTTCTCTAAAACCAGGAAACAGTGAACAGAGAATGTACGAGATTCTCAAGATTGGTAACAGATAGAAACAAGAGAAAGTACACAGAGATTCATCTACCTAGAGAAGTTACAGAGGTTTACACAGAGAATTCCAAGTATAAGTACAAGAAAAAAAGAGAGACTGAGAAAACTGGTAAAACCTACATTGTTGATAGAGTTGGGGGTACATAACACTGTGAAAACAGCACTTTTGCAGAGAGAAATCTACTTGTTTAAGACCGGGAAACAATGAACAGAGAATGTATGAGTTTCTGAAGATTGGTAACAGATAGAAACAAGAGAAAGTACACAGTGATTCATCTACCTAGAGAAGTTACAGAGGTTTACACAGAGAATTCCCAGTATAAGTACAAGAAAGTAAGAGAGACTTAGAAAACTGGTAAAACCTACATTGTTGATAGAGTTGGGATTACTTAGCATTGTTAAAACATCACTTTCGCACAAAGAATTCTACTTCTCTAAGACCGCGAAACAGTGAACAGAGAATATATGAGTTTCTCAACATTGGTAACAGATAGAAACAAGAAAAAGTACACAGTGATTCATCTACCTAGAGAAGTTACAGAGGTTTACACAGAGAATTCCAAGTAGAAGTACATGAAAATAGGAGAGACTTAGAAAACTGGTAAAACCTACATTGTTGATAGAGTTGGGAGTACTTAGCACTGTGAAAACAGCACTTTGGCAGAGAGAAATCTACTTGTCTAAGACCAGGATACAGTGAACAGAGAAAGTATGAGTTTCTGAAGATTGGTAACAGATAGAAACAAGAGAAAGTACACAGTGATTCATCTACCTAGAGAAGTTACAGAGGTTTACACAGAGAATTCTCAGTATACGTACAAGAAAAAAAGAGAGACTTAGAAAACTGGTAAAACCTACATTGTTGATAGAGTTGGGAGTACTTAGCACTGTCAAAACAGCACTTTCGCAGAGAGAAATCTACTTGTCTAAGAGCGGGAAACAGTGAACAGAGAATGTATGAGTTTCTCAAGATTGGTAACAGATAGAAACAAGAGAAAGTACACAGTGATTCATCTACCTAGAGAAGTTACAGAGGTTTACACAGAGAATTCCAAGTATAAGTACAAGAAAGAAAGAGAGACTTAGAAAACTGGTAAAACCTACATTGTTGATAGAGTTGGGAGTACTTAGCACTGTGAAAACAGCACTTTCACAGAAAGAAATCTACTTCTCTAAGACCAGGAAACAGTGAACAGAGAATGTATGAGTTTCTCAAGATTGGTAACAGATAGAAACAAGAGAAAGTACACAGTGATTCATCTACCTAGAGAAGTTACAGAGGTTTACACAGAGAATTCCAAGTATAAGTACAAGAAAGTAAGAGAGACTTAGAAAACTGGTAAAACCTACATTGTTGATACACTTGGGAGTACTTAGCACTGTGAAAACAGCACTTTCACAGAAAGAAATCTACTTCTCTAAGAGTAGGAAACAGTGAACAGAGAATGTATGAGTTTCTCAAGATTGGTAACAGATAGAAACAAGAGAAAGTACACAGTGATTCATCTACCTAGAGAAGTTACAGAGGTTTACACAGAGAATTCCAAGTATAAGTACAAGAAAATAAGAGAGACTTAGAAAACTGGTAAAACCTACATTGTTGATAGAGTTGGGAGTACTTAGCACTGTCAAAACAGCACTTTCACATGAGGAAATCTACTTCTCTAAGACCGGAAAACTGTGAACAGAGAATGTATGAGTTTCTCAAGATTAGTAACAGATAGAAACAAGAGAAACTACACAGTGATTCATATACGTAGAGAAGTTACAGAGGTTTACACAGAGAATTCCCAGTATAAGTAGAAGAAAATAAGAGAGACTTAGAAAATTGGTAAAACCTACATTGTTGATAGAGTTGGGAGTACTTAGCACTGTGAAAACAGCACTTTCGCAGAGAGAAATCTACTTGTCTAAGACCGGGAAAAAGTGAACAGAGAATGTATGAGTTTCTCAAGATTCGTAACAGATAGAAACAAGAGAAAGTACACAGTGATTCATCTACCTAGAGAAGTTACAGAGGTTTACACAGAGAATTCCAAGTATAAGTACAAGAAAATAAGAGAGATTTAGAAAACTGGTAAAACCTACATTGTTGATAGAGTTGGGAGTACTTAGCACTGTGTAAACAGCACTTTCGCAGAGAGAAATCTACTTCTCTAAGAGCGGGAAACAGTGAACAGAGAATGTAAGAGTTTCTCAAGATTGGTAACAGACAGAAACAAGAGAAAGTACACAGTGATTCATCTATATAGAGAAGTTACAAGGTTTACACAGAGAATTCCCAGTATAAGTACAAGTAAATAAGAGAGACTTAGAAAACTGGTAAACCTACATTGTTGATAGAGTTGGGAGTACTTAGCATTGTGAAAACATCACTTTCGCACAAAGAAATCTACCTCTCTAAGACCACGAAACAGTGAACAGAGAATGTATGAGTTTCTCAAAATTGGTAACAGATAGAAACAAGAGAAAGTACACAGGGATTCATCTACCTAGAGAAGTTACAGAGATTTACACAGAGAATTCCCAGTATAAGTACAAGTAAATAAGAGAGACTTAGAAAACTGGTAAAACCTACATTGTTGATAGAGTTGGGAGTAGTTAGCATTGTGAAAACATCACTTTCGCACAAAGAAATCTACTTTTCTAAGACCGCGAAACAGTGAACAGAGAATGTATGAGTTTCTCAAGATTGGTAACAGATAGAAACAAGAGAAAGTACACAGTGATTCATCTACCTAGAGAAGTCACAGAGGTTTACACAGAGAATTCCAAGTAGAAGTACAAGAAAATAAGAGAGACTTAGAAAACTGGTAAAACCTACATTGTTGATAGAGTTGGGAGTACTTAGCACTGTGAAAACAGCACTTTCGCAGAGAGAAATCTACTTGCCTAAGACAGTGAAACAATGAACAGAGAATGTATGAGTTTCTCAAGATTGGTAACAGATAGAAACAAGAGAAAGTACACAGTGATTCATCTACCTAGAGAAGTTACAGAGGTTTACACAGAGAATTCCCAGTATAAGTACAAGTAAATAAGAGAGACTTAGAAAACTGGTAAAACCTACATTGTTGATAGAGTTGGGATTACTTAGCATTGTGAAAACACCACTTTCGCACAAAGAATTCTACTTCTCTAAGACCGCGAAACAGTGAACAGAGAATGTATGAGTTTCTCAAGATTGGTAACAGATAGAAACAAGAAAAAGTACACAGTGATTCATCTACCTAGAGAAGTTACAGAGGTTTACACAGAGAATTCCAAGTATAAGTACAAGAAAATAGGAGAGACTTAGAAAACTGGTAAAACCTACATTGTTGATAGAGTTGGGAGTACTTAGCACTGTGAAAACAGCACTTTGGCAGAGAGAAATCTACTTGTCTAAGACCGGGATACAGTGAACAGAGAATGTACGAATTTCTCAAGATTGGTAACAGATAGAAACAAGAGAAAGTACACAGTGATTCATCTACCTAGAGGTTACAGAGGTTTACACAGAGAATTATCAGTATAAGTACAAGAAAATAAGAGAGACTTAGAAAACTGGTAAAACCTACATTGTTGATAGAGTTGGGAGTACTTAGCACTGTCAAAACAGCACTTTCGCAGAGAGAAATCTACTTGTCTAAGAGCGGGAAACAGTGAACAGAGAATGTATGAGTTTCTCAAGATTGGTAACAGATAGAAACAAGAGAAAGTACACAGTGATTCATCTACCTAGAGAAGTTACAGAGGTTTACACAGAGAATTCCAAGTATAAGTACAAGAAAGTAAGAGAGACTTAGAAAACTGGTAAAACCTACATTGAAGATAGAGTTGGGAGTACTTAGCACTGTGAAAACAGCACTTTCACAGAAAGAAATCTACTTCTCTAAGACCGGGAAACAGTGAACAGAGAATGTATGAGTTTCTCAAGATTGGTAACAGATAGAAACAAGAGAAAGTACACAGTGATTCATCTACCTAGAGAAGTTACAGAGCTTTACACAGAGAATTCCCGGTATAAGTATAAGTAAATAAGAGAGACTGAGAAAACTGGTAAAACCTACATTGTTGATAGAGTTGGGAGTACTTAGCATTGTGAAAACATCACTTTCGCACAAAGAAATCTACTTCTCTAAGACCGAGAAACAGGGAACAGAGAATGTATGAGTTTCTCAAGATTGGTAACAGATAGAAACAAGAGAGAGGACACTGTGATTCACCTACCTAGAGAATTTACAGAGGTTTACACAGAGAATTCCCAGTATAAGTACAAGAAAATAAGAGAGACTTAGAAAACTGGTGAAACCTACATTGTTGATAGAGTTGGGAGTACTTAGCATTGTGAAAACATCACTTTCGCACAAAGAAATCTACTTCTTTAAGATAGCGAAACAGTGAACAGAGAATGTATGAGTTTCTCAAGATTGGTAACAGATAGAAACAAGAGAAAGTACACAGTGATTCATCTACCTAGAGAAGTTACAGAGGTTTAACAGAGAATTCCCAGTATAAGTACAAGAAAATAAGAGAGACTTAGAAAACTGTTAAAACCTACATTGTTGATAGAGTTGGGAATACTTAGCACTGTCAAAACAGCACTTTCGCAGAGAGAAATCTACTTGTCTAAGAGCGGGAAACAGTAAACAGAGAATGTTTGAGTTTCTCAAGATTGGTAACAGATAGAAACAAGAAAAGTACACAGTGATTCATCTACCTAGAGAAGTTACAGAGGTTTACACAGAGAATTCCCAGTATAAGTACAAGAAAATAAGAGAGACTTAGAAAACTGGTAAAACCTACAATGTTGATAGAGTTGGGAGTACTTAGCACTGTCAAAACAGCACTGTCCCAGAGAGAAATCTACTTTTCTAAGAGCGGGAAACAGTGAACAGAGAATGTATGAGTTTCTCAAGATTGGTAACAGATAGAAACAAGAGAAAGTACACAGTGATTCATCTACCAAGAGAAGTTACAGAGGTTTACACAGAGAATTCCAAGTATAAGTACAAGAAAGTAAGAGAGACTTAGAAAACTGGTAAAACCTACATTGTTGATAGAGTTGGGAGTACTTAGCACTGTCAAAACAGCACTTTCACAGAAAGAAATCTACTTCTCTAAGACCAGGAAACAGTGAACAGAGAATGTATGAGATTCTCAAGATTGGTAACAGATAGAAACAAGAGAAAGTACACAGTGATTCATCTACCTAGAGAAGTTACAGAGGTTTACACAGAGAATTCCAAGTATAAGTACAAGAAAATAAGAGAGACTTAGAAAACTGGTAAAACCTACATTGTTGATAGAGTTGGGAGTACTTAGCACTGTGAAAACAGCACTTTCACAGAAAGAAATCTACTTCTCTAAAACCAGGAAACAGTGAACAGAGAATGTACGAGATTCTCAAGATTGGTAACAGATAGAAACAAGAGAAAGTACACAGTGATTCATCTACCTAGAGAAGTTACAGAGGTTTACACAGAGAATTCCAAGTATAAGTACAAGAAAATAAGAGAGACTTAGAAAACTGGTAAAACCTACATTGTTGATAGAGTTGGGGGTACATAACACTGTGAAAACAGCACTTTTGCAGAGAGAAATCTACTTGTCTAAGACCGGGAAACAATGAACAGAGAATGTATGAGTTTCTCAAGATTGGTAACAGATAGAAACAAGAGATAGTACACAGTGATTCATCTACCTAGAGAAGTTACAGAGGTTTACACAGAGAATTCCCAGTATAAGTACAAGTAAATAAGAGAGACTTAGAAAACTGGTAAAACCTACATTGTTGATAGAGTTGGGATTACTTAGCATTGTGAAAACACCACTTTCGCACAAAGAATTCTACTTCTCTAAGACCGCGAAACAGTGAACAGAGAATGTATGAGTTTCTCAAGATTGGTAACAGATAGAAACAAGAAAAAGTACACAGTGATTCATCTACCTAGAGAAGTTACAGAGGTTTACACAGAGAATTCCAAGTATAAGTACAAGAAAATAGGAGAGACTTAGAAAACTGGTAAAACCTACATTGTTGATAGAGTTGGGATTACTTAGCATTGTTAAAACATCACTTTCGCACAAAGAATTCTACTTCTCTAAGACAGCGAAACAGTGAACAGAGAATATATGTGTTTCTCAAGATTGGTAACAGATAGAAACAAGAAAAAGTACACAGTGATTCATCTACCTAGAGTAGTTACAGAGGTTTACACAGAGAATTCCAAGTATAAGTACAAGAAAATAGGAGAGACTTAGAAAACTGTTAAAACCTACATTGTTGATAGAGTTGGGAGTACTTAGCACTGTGAAAACAGCACTTTGGCAGAGAGAAATCTACTTGTCTAAGACCGGGATACAGTGAACAGAGAATGTATGAGTTTCTCAAGATTGGTAAGAGATAGAAACAAGAGAAAGTACACAGTGATTCATCTACCTAGAGAAGTTACAGAGGTTTACACAGAGAATTCCCAGTATAAGTACAAGAAAATAAGAGCGACTTAGAAAACTGGTAAAACCTACAATGTTGATA
The DNA here is from genome assembly GCA_028571685.1 of Heterohyrax brucei. Classification (NCBI taxonomy): domain Eukaryota; kingdom Metazoa; phylum Chordata; class Mammalia; order Hyracoidea; family Procaviidae; genus Heterohyrax; species Heterohyrax brucei. Next base: position 19,414,451 of record CM053155.1, read on the forward strand.
GAGTTGGGAGTACTTAGCACTGTCAAAACAGCACTGTCCCAGAGAGAAATCTACTTGTCTAAGAGCGGGAAACAGTGAACAGAGAATGTATGAGTTTCTCAAGATTGGTAACAGATAGAAACAAGAGAAACTACACAGTGATTCATCTACCAAGAGAAGTTACAGAGGTTCACACAGAGAATTCCAAGTATAAGTACAAGAAAGTAAGAGAGACTTAGAAAACTGGTAAAACCTACATTGTTGATAGAGTTGGGAGTACTTAGCACTGTGAAAACAGCACTTTCACAGAAAGAAATCTACTTCTCTAAGACCAGGAAACAGTGAACAGAGAATGTATGAGATTCTCAAGATTGGTAACAGATAGAAACAAGAGAAAGTACACAGTGATTCATCTACCTAGAGAAGTTACAGAGGTTTACACAGAGAATTCCAAGTATAAGTACAAGAAAATAAGAGAGACTTAGAAAACTGGTAAAACCTACATTGTTGATAGAGTTGGGGGTACATAACACTGTGAAAACAGCACTTTTGCAGAGAGAAATCTACTTGTCTAAGACCGGGAAACAATGAACAGAGAATGTATGAGTTTCTCAAGATTGGTAACAGATAGAAACAAGAGAAAGTACACAGTGATTCATCTACCTAGAGAAGTTACAGAGGTTTACACAGAGAATTCCCAGTATAAGTACAAGTAAATAAGAGAGACTTACAAAACTGGTAAAACCTACATTGTTGATAGAGTTGGGATTACTTAGCATTGTGAAAACACCACTTTCGCACAAAGAATTCTACTTCTCTAAGACCGCGAAACAGTGAACAGAGAATGTATGAGTTTCTCAAGATTGGTAACAGATAGAAACAAGAAAAAGTACACAGTGATTCATCTACCTAGAGAAGTTACAGAGGTTTACACAGAGAATTCCAAGTATAAGTACAAGAAAATAGGAGAGACTTAGAAAACTGGTAAAACCTACATTGTTGATAGAGTTGGGAGTACTTAGCACTGTGAAAACAGCACTTTCACAGAAAGAAATCTACTTCTCTAAGACCAGGAAACAGTGAACAGAGAATGTATGAGATTCTCAAGATTGATAACAGATAGAAACAAGAGAAAGTACACAGTGATTCATCTACCTAGAGAAGTTACAGAGGTTTACACAGAGAATTCCAAGTATAAGTACAAGAAAATAAGAGAGACTTAGAAAACTGGTAAAACCTACATTGTTGATAGAGTTGGGAGTACTTAGCACTGTGAAAACAGCACTTTGGCAGAGAGAAATCTACTTGTCTAAGACCGGGATACAGTGAACAGAGAATGTATGAGTTTCTCAAGATTGGTAACAGATAGAAACAAGAGAAAGTACACAGTGATTCATCTACCTAGAGAAGTTACAGAGGTTTACACAGAGAATTCTCAGTATAAGTACAAGAAAATAAGAGAGACTTAGAAAACTGGTAAAACCTACATTGTTGATAGAGTTGGGAGTACTTAGCACTGTCAAAACAGCACTTTCGCAGAGAGAAATCTACTTGTCTAAGAGCGGGAAACAGTGAACAGAGAATGTATGAGTTTCTCAAGATTGGTAACAGATAGAAACAAGAGAAAGTACACAGTGATTCATCTACCTAGAGAAGTTACAGAGGTTTACACAGAGAATTCCAAGTATAAGTACAAGAAAGTAAGAGAGACTTAGAAAACTGGTAAAACCTACATTGAAGATAGAGTTGGGAGTACTTAGCACTGTGAAAACAGCAATTTCACAGAAAGAAATCTACTTCTCTAAGACCGGGAAACAGTGAACAGAGAATGTATGAGTTTCTCAAGATTGGTAACAGATAGAAACAAGAGAAAGTACACAGTGATTCATCTACCTAGAGAAGTTACAGAGGTTTACACAGAGAATTCCCAGTATAAGTACAAGTAAATAAGAGAGACTGAGAAAACTGGTAAAACCTACTTTGTTGATAGAGTTGGGAGTACTTAGCATTGTGAAAACATCACTTTCGCACAAAGAAATCTACTTCTCTAAGACCGAGAAACAGGGAACAGAGAATGTATGAGTTTCTCAAGATTGGTAACAGATAGAAACAAGAGAGAGGACACTGTGATTCACCTACCTAGAGAATTTACAGAGGTTTACACAGAGAATTCCCAGTATAAGTACAAGAAAATAAGAGAGACTTAGAAAACTGGTGAAACCTACATTGTTGATAGAGTTGGGAGTACTTAGCATTGTGAAAACATCACTTTCGCACAAAGAAATCTACTTCTTTAAGATAGCGAAACAGTGAACAGAGAATGTATGAGTTTCTCAAGATTGGTAACAGATAGAAACAAGAGAAAGTACACAGTGATTCATCTACCTAGAGAAGTTACAGAGGTTTAACAGAGAATTCCCAGTATAAGTACAAGAAAATAAGAGAGACTGAGAAAACTGGTAAAACCTACATTGTTGATAGAGTTGGGAATACTTAGCACTGTCAAAACAGCACTTTCGCAGAGAGAAATCTACTTGTCTAAGAGCGGGAAACAGTAAACAGAGAATGTTTGAGTTTCTCAAGATTGGTAACAGATAGAAACAAGAAAAGTACACAGTGATTCATCTACCTAGAGAAGTTACAGAGGTTTACACAGAGAATTCCCAGTATAAGTACAAGAAAATAAGAGCGACTTAGAAAACTGGTAAAACCTACAATGTTGATAGAGTTGGGAGTACTTAGCACTGTCAAAACAGCACTGTCCCAGAGAGAAATCTACTTTTCTAAGAGCGGGAAACAGTGAACAGAGAATGTATGAGTTTCTCAAGATTGGTAACAGATAGAAACAAGAGAAAGTACACAGTGATTCATCTACCAAGAGAAGTTACAGAGGTTTACACACTGAATTCCAAGTATAAGTACAAGAAAGTAAGAGAGACTTAGAAAACTGGTAAAATCTACATTGTTGATAGAGTTGGGAGTACTTAGCACTGTGAAAACAGCACATTCACAGAAAGAAATCTACTTCTCTAAGACCAGGAAACAGTGAACAGAGAATGTATGAGATTCTCAAGATTGGTAACAGATAGAAACAAGAGAAAGTACACAGTGATTCATCTACCTAGAGAAGTTACAGAGGTTTATACAGAGAATTCCAAGTATAAGTACAAGAAAATAAGAGAGACTTAGAAAACTGGTAAAACCTACATTGTTGATAGAGTTGGGGGTACATAACACTGTGAAAACAGCACTTTTGCAGAGAGAAATCTACTTGTCTAAGACCGGGAAACAATGAACAGAGAATGTATGAGTTTCTCAAGATTGGTAACAGATAGAAACAAGAGAAAGTACACAGTGATTCATCTACCTGGAGAAGTTACAGAGGTTTACACAGAGAATTCCCAGTATAAGTACAAGTAAATAAGAGAGACTTAGAAAACTGGTAAAACCTACATTGTTGATAGAGTTGGGATTACTTAGCATTGTTAAAACATCACTTTCGCACAAAAAATTCTACTTCTCTAAGACCGCGAAACAGTGAACAGAGAATATATGAGTTTCTCAACATTGGTAACAGATAGAAACAAGAAAAAGTACACAGTGATTCATCTACCTAGAGAAGTTACAGAGGTTTACACAGAGAATTCCAAGTATAAGTACAAGAAAATAGGAGAGACTTAGAAAACTGTTAAAACCTACATTGTTGATAGAGTTGGGAGTACTTAGCACTGTGAAAACAGCACTTTGGCAGAGAGAAATCTACTTGTCTAATTCCGCGAAACAGTGAACAGAGAATGTATGAGTTTCTCAAGATTGGTAACAGATAGAAACAAGAGAAAGTACACAGTGACTCATCTACCTAGAGAAGTTAAAGAGGTTTACACAGAGAATTCTAAGTATAAGTACAAGAAAATAAGAGAGACTTAGAAAACTGGTAAAACCTACATTGTTGATAGAGTTGGGAGTACTTAGCACTGTCAAAACAGCACTTTCGCAGAGAGAAATCTACTTGTCTAAGAGCGGGAAACAGTGAACAGAGAATGTATGAGTTTCTCAAGATTGGTAACAGATAGAAACAAGAGAAAGTACACAGTGATTCATCTACCTAGAGAAGTTACAGAGGTTTACACAGAGAATTCCAAGTATAAGTACAAGAAAGTAAGAGAGACTTAGAAAACTGGTAAAACCTACATTGTTGATACAGTTGGGAGTACTTAGCACTGTGAAAACAGCACTTTCACAGAAAGAAATCTACTTCTCTAAGACTAGGAAACAGTGAACAGAGAATGTATGAGTTTCTCAAGATTGGTAACAGATAGAAACAAGAGAAAGTACACAGTGATTCATCTACCTAGAGAAGTTACAGAAGTTTACACAGAGAATTCCCAGTATAAGTACAAGTAAATAAGAGAGACTTAGAAAACTGGTAAAACCTACATTGTTGATAGAGTTGGGAGTACTTAGCATTGTGAAAACATCACTGTCGCACAAAGAAATCTACTTCTCTAAGACCGCGAAACAGTGAACAGAGAATGTATGAGTTTCGCAAGATTGGTGACAGATAGAAACAAGAGAAAGTACACAGTGATTCATCTACCTAGAGAAGTTAGAGAGGTTTACACAGAGAATTCCAAGTATAAGTACAAGAAAATAAGAGAGACTTAGAAAACTGGTAAAACCTACATTGTTGATAGAGTTGGGAGTACTTAGCACTGTCAAAACAGCACTTTAGCAGAGAGAAATCTACTTGTCTAAGACCGGGAAACAGTGAACAGAGAATGTATGAGTTTCTCAAGATTGGTAACAGATAGAAACAAGAGAAAGTACACAGTGATTCATCTACCTAGAAAAGTTACAGAGGTTTACACAGAGAATTCCAAGTATAAGTACAAGAAAGTAAGAGAGACTTAGAAAACTGGTAAAACCTACATTGTTGATAGAGTTGGGAGTACTTAGCACTGTGAAAACAGCACTTTCGCAGAGCGAAATCTACTTGTCTAAGACCGGGAAACAGTGAACAGAGAATGTATGAGGTCTCAAGATTGGTAACAGATAGAAACAAGAGAAAGTACACAGTGATTCATCTACCTAGAGAGGTTACAGAGGTTTACACAGAGAATTCCAGGTAGAATTCCAAGAAAATAAGAGAGACTTAGAAAACTGGTAAAACCTACATTGTTGATAGAGGTCGGAGTACTAAGCACTGTGAAAACAGCACTTTCGCAGAGAGAAATCTACTTGTCTAAGACCGGGAAACAGTGAACAGAGAATGGATGAGTTTCTTAAGATTGGTAACAGATAGAAACAAGAAAAAGTACATAGTGATTCATCGACCTAGAGAAGTTACAGAGGTTTACACAGAGAATTCCAACTATAAGTACAAGAAAATAAGAGAGACTTAGAAAACTGGTAAAACCTACATTGTTGATAGAGCTGGGAGTACGTAGCAGTGTGAAAACACCTAAGACCGGGAAACAGTGAACAGAGAATGTATGAGTTTCTCAAGATTGGTAACAGATAGAAACAAGAGAGAGGACACTGTGATTCACCTACCTAGAGAATTTACAGAGGTTTACACAGAGAATTCCCAGTATAAGTACAAGAAAATAAGAGAGACTTAGAAAACTGGTGAAACCTACATTGTTGATAGAGTTGGGAGTACTTAGCATTGTGAAAACATCACTTTCGCACAAAGAAATCTACTTCTTTAAGATAGCGAAACAGTGAACAGAGAATGTATGAGTTTCTCAAGATTGGTAACAGATAGAAACAAGAGAAAGTACACAGTGATTCATCTACCTAGAGAAGTTACAGAGGTTTAACAGAGAATTCCCAGTATAAGTACAAGAAAATAAGAGAGACTGAGAAAACTGGTAAAACCTACATTGTTGATAGAGTTGGGAATACTTAGCACTGTCAAAACAGCACTTTCGCAGAGAGAAATCTACTTGTCTAAGAGCGGGAAACAGTAAACAGAGAATGTTTGAGTTTCTCAAGATTGGTAACAGATAGAAACAAGAAAAGTACACAGTGATTCATCTACCTAGAGAAGTTACAGAGGTTTACACAGAGAATTCCCAGTATAAGTACAAGAAAATAAGAGCGACTTAGAAAACTGGTAAAACCTACAATGTTGATAGAGTTGGGAGTACTTAGCACTGTCAAAACAGCACTGTCCCAGAGAGAAATCTACTTTTCTAAGAGCGGGAAACAGTGAACAGAGAATGTATGAGTTTCTCAAGATTGGTAACAGATAGAAACAAGAGAAAGTACACAGTGATTCATCTACCAAGAGAAGTTACAGAGGTTTACACACTGAATTCCAAGTATAAGTACAAGAAAGTAAGAGAGACTTAGAAAACTGGTAAAATCTACATTGTTGATAGAGTTGGGAGTACTTAGCACTGTGAAAACAGCACATTCACAGAAAGAAATCTACTTCTCTAAGACCAGGAAACAGTGAACAGAGAATGTATGAGATTCTCAAGATTGGTAACAGATAGAAACAAGAGAAAGTACACAGTGATTCATCTACCTAGAGAAGTTACAGAGGTTTATACAGAGAATTCCAAGTATAAGTACAAGAAAATAAGAGAGACTTAGAAAACTGGTAAAACCTACATTGTTGATAGAGTTGGGGGTACATAACACTGTGAAAACAGCACTTTTGCAGAGAGAAATCTACTTGTCTAAGACCGGGAAACAATGAACAGAGAATGTATGAGTTTCTCAAGATTGGTAACAGATAGAAACAAGAGAAAGTACACAGTGATTCATCTACCTGGAGAAGTTACAGAGGTTTACACAGAGAATTCCCAGTATAAGTACAAGTAAATAAGAGAGACTTAGAAAACTGGTAAAACCTACATTGTTGATAGAGTTGGGATTACTTAGCATTGTTAAAACATCACTTTCGCACAAAAAATTCTACTTCTCTAAGACCGCGAAACAGTGAACAGAGAATATATGAGTTTCTCAACATTGGTAACAGATAGAAACAAGAAAAAGTACACAGTGATTCATCGACCTAGAGAAGTTACAGAGGTTTACACAGAGAATTCCAAGTATAAGTACAAGAAAATAGGAGAGACTTAGAAAACTGTTAAAACCTACATTGTTGATAGAGTTGGGAGTACTTAGCACTGTGAAAACAGCACTTTGGCAGAGAGAAATCTACTTGTCTAATTCCGCGAAACAGTGAACAGAGAATGTATGAGTTTCTCAAGATTGGTAACAGATAGAAACAAGAGAAAGTACACAGTGACTCATCTACCTAGAGAAGTTAAAGAGGTTTACACAGAGAATTCTAAGTATAAGTACAAGAAAATAAGAGAGACTTAGAAAACTGGTAAAACCTACATTGTTGATAGAGTTGGGAGTACTTAGCACTGTCAAAACAGCACTTTCGCAGAGAGAAATCTACTTGTCTAAGAGCGGGAAACAGTGAACAGAGAATGTATGAGTTTCTCAAGATTGGTAACAGATAGAAACAAGAGAAAGTACACAGTGATTCATCTACCTAGAGAAGTTACAGAGGTTTACACAGAGAATTCCAAGTATAAGTACAAGAAAGTAAGAGAGACTTAGAAAACTGGTAAAACCTACATTGTTGATACAGTTGGGAGTACTTAGCACTGTGAAAACAGCACTTTCACAGAAAGAAATCTACTTCTCTAAGACTAGGAAACAGTGAACAGAGAATGTATGAGTTTCTCAAGATTGGTAACAGATAGAAACAAGAGAAAGTACACAGTGATTCATCTACCTAGAGAAGTTACAGAAGTTTACACAGAGAATTCCCAGTATAAGTACAAGTAAATAAGAGAGACTTAGAAAACTGGTAAAACCTACATTGTTGATAGAGTTGGGAGTACTTAGCATTGTGAAAACATCACTGTCGCACAAAGAAATCTACTTCTCTAAGACCGCGAAACAGTGAACAGAGAATGTATGAGTTTCGCAAGATTGGTGACAGATAGAAACAAGAGAAAGTACACAGTGATTCATCTACCTAGAGAAGTTAGAGAGGTTTACACAGAGAATTCCAAGTATAAGTACAAGAAAATAAGAGAGACTTAGAAAACTGGTAAAACCTACATTGTTGATAGAGTTGGGAGTACTTAGCACTGTCAAAACAGCACTTTAGCAGAGAGAAATCTACTTGTCTAAGACCGGGAAACAGTGAACAGAGAATGTATGAGTTTCTCAAGATTGGTAACAGATAGAAACAAGAGAAAGTACACAGTGATTCATCTACCTAGAAAAGTTACAGAGGTTTACACAGAGAATTCCAAGTATAAGTACAAGAAAGTAAGAGAGACTTAGAAAACTGGTAAAACCTACATTGTTGATAGAGTTGGGAGTACTTAGCACTGTGAAAACAGCACTTTCGCAGAGCGAAATCTACTTGTCTAAGACCGGGAAACAGTGAACAGAGAATGTATGAGGTCTCAAGATTGGTAACAGATAGAAACAAGAGAAAGTACACAGTGATTCATCTACCTAGAGAGGTTACAGAGGTTTACACAGAGAATTCCAGGTAGAATTCCAAGAAAATAAGAGAGACTTAGAAAACTGGTAAAACCTACATTGTTGATAGAGGTCGGAGTACTAAGCACTGTGAAAACAGCACTTTCGCAGAGAGAAATCTACTTGTCTAAGACCGGGAAACAGTGAACAGAGAATGGATGAGTTTCTTAAGATTGGTAACAGATAGAAACAAGAAAAAGTACATAGTGATTCATCGACCTAGAGAAGTTACAGAGGTTTACACAGAGAATTCCAACTATAAGTACAAGAAAATAAGAGAGACTTAGAAAACTGGTAAAACCTACATTGTTGATAGAGCTGGGAGTACGTAGCAGTGTGAAAACACCTAAGACCGGGAAACAGTGAACAGAGAATGTATGAGTTTCTCAAGATTGGTAACAGATAGAAACAAGAGAAAGTACACAGTGATTCATCTACCTAGAGAAGTTACAGAGGTTTACACAGAGAATTCCCAGTATAAGTACAAGAAAATAAGAGAGACTTAGAAAACTGGTAAAACCTACATTGTTGATAGAGTTGGCAGTACGTAGCAGTGTGAAAACACCACTTTCTCCCAGAGAAATCTACTTGTCTAAGACCGGGAAACAGTGAACAGAGAATGTATGAGTTTCTCAAGATTGGTAACAGATAGAAACAAGAGAAAGTACACAGTGATTCATCTACCTAGACAAGTTACAGAGGTTTACACAGAGAATTCCCAGTATAAGTACAAGTAAGTAAGAGAGACTTAGAAAATTGGTAAAACCTACATTGTTGATAGAGTTGGCAGTACTTAGCATTGTGAAAACATCACTTTCGCACAAAGAAATCTACTTCTCTAAGACCGCGAAACAGTGAACAGAGAATGTATGAGTTTCTCAAGATTGGTAACAGATAGAAACAAGGGAAAGTACACAGTGATTCATCTACCTAGAGAAGTTACAGAGGTTTACACAGAGAATTCCCAGTATAAGTAAAAGTAAATAAGAGAGACTTAGAAAACTGGTAAAACCTACATTGTTGATAGAGTTGGGAGTACTTAGCATTGTGAAAACATCACTTTCGCACAAAAAAAACTACTTCTCTAAGACCGCGAAACAGTGAACAGAGAATGTATGAGTTTCTCACGATTGGTAACAGAAACAAGAGAAAGTACACAGTGATTCATCTACCTAGACATGTTACAGAGGTTTACACAGAGAATTCCCAGTATAAGTACAAGAAAATAAGAGAGACTTAGAAAACTGGTAAAACCTACATTGTTGATAGAGTTGGGAGTAATTAGCACTGTGAAAACAGCACTTTTGCAGAGAGAAATCTACTTGTCTAAGACCGGGAAACAGTCAACAGAGAATGTATGAGTTTCTCAAGACTGGTAACAGATAGAAACAAGAGAAAGTACACAGTGATTCATCTACCTAGAGAAGTTACAGAGGTTTACACAGAGAAATCCCGGTATAACTACAAGTAAATAAGAGAGACTTAGAAAACTGGTAAAACCTACATTGTTGATAGAGTTGGGAGTACTTAGCACTGTGAAAACATCACTTTCGCACAAAGAAACCTACTTCTCTAAGACCGGGAAACAGTGAACAGAGAATGTATTAGTTTCTCAAGATTGGTAACAGATAGAAACAAGAGAAAGTACACAGTGATTCATCTACCTAGAGAAGTTACAGAGGTTTACAAAGAGAATGCCCAGTATAAGTACAAGAAAATAAGAGAGACTTAGAAAACTGGTAAAACCTACATTGTTGATAGAGTTGGGAGTACGTAGCACTGTGAAAACAGCACTTTCGGAGAGAGAAATCTACTTGTCTAAGACCGCGAAACAGTGAACAGAGAATGTATGAGGTTCTCAAGATTGGTAACAGATAGAAACAAGAGAAAGTACACAGTGATTCATCTACCTAGAGAAGTTACAGAGGTTTACACAGAGAATTCCAAGTATAAGTACAAGAAAGTAAGAGAGACTTAGAATACTGGTAAAAGCTACATTGTTGATAGAGTTGGGAGTACTTAGCACTGTGAAAACAGCACTTTCGCAGAGAGAAATCTACTTGTCTAAGACCGGGAAACAGTGAACAGAGAATGTATGAGTTTCTCAAGATTGGTAACAGATAGAAACAAGAGAAAGTACACAGTGATTCATCTACCTAGAGAAGTTACAGAGGGTTATACAGAGAATTCCCAGTATAAGTACAAGAAAATAAGAGAGACTTAGAAAACTGGTAAAACCTACATTGTTGATAGAGGTCGGAGTACTAAGCACTGTGATAACAGCACTTTCGCAGAGAAAAATCTACTTGTCTAAGACCGGGAAACAGTGAACAGAGAATGTATGAGTTTCTCAAGATTGGTAACAGATAGAAACAAGAGAAAGTACACAGTGATTCATCTACCTAGAGAAGTTACAGAGCTTTACACAGAGAATTCCCATTATAAGTACAAGTAAATAAGAGAGACTTAGAAAACTGGTAAAACCTACATTGTTGATAGAGTTGGGAGTACTTAACACTGTGAAAACAGCACTTTCGCAGAGAGAAAACTACTTGTCTAAGACCGGGAAACAGTGAACAGAGAATGTATGAGTTTCTCAAGATTGGTAACAGATAGAAACAAGAGAAAGTACACAGTGATTCATCTACCTAGAGAAGTTACAGAGCTTTACACAGAGAATTCCCAGTATAAGTACAAGTAAATAAGAGAGACTTAGAAAACTGGTAAAACCTACATTGTTGATAGTGTTGGGAGTACTTAACACTGTGAAAACAGCACTTTCGCAGAGAGAAATCTACTTGTCTAAGACCGGGAAACAGTGAACAGAGAATGTATGAGTTTCTCAAGATTGGTAACAGATAGAAACAAGAGAAAGTACACAGTGATTCATCTACCTAGAGAAGTTACAGAGGTTTACACAGAGAATTCCAAGTATAAGTACAAGACAGTAAGAGAGACTTAGAAAACTGGTAAAAGCTACATTGTTGATAGAGTTGGGAGTACTTAGCACTGTGAAAACAGCACTTTCGCAGAGAGAAATCTACTTGTCTAAGACCGGGAAACAGTGAACAGAGAATGTATGAGTTTCTCAAGATTGGTAACAGATAGAAACAAGGGAAAGTACACAGTGATTCATCTACCTAGAGAAGTTACAGAGGTTTACACAGAGAATTCCCAGTATAAGTAAAAGTAAATAAGAGAGACTTAGAAAACTGGTAAAACCTACATTGTTGATAGAGTTGGGAGTACTTAGCATTGTGAAAACATCACTTTCGCACAAAAAAAACTACTTCTCTAAGACCGCGAAACAGTGAACAGAGAATGTATGAGTTTCTCACGATTGGTAACAGAAACAAGAGAAAGTACACAGTGATTCATCTACCTAGACATGTTACAGAGGTTTACACAGAGAATTCCCAGTATAAGTACAAGAAAATAAGAGAGACTTAGAAAACTGGTAAAACCTACATTGTTGATAGAGTTGGGAGTAATTAGCACTGTGAAAACAGCACTTTTGCAGAGAGAAATCTACTTGTCTAAGACCGGGAAACAGTCAACAGAGAATGTATGAGTTTCTCAAGACTGGTAACAGATAGAAACAAGAGAAAGTACACAGTGATTCATCTACCTAGAGAAGTTACAGAGGTTTACACAGAGAAATCCCGGTATAACTACAAGTAAATAAGAGAGACTTAGAAAACTGGTAAAACCTACATTGTTGATAGAGTTGGGAGTACTTAGCACTGTGAAAACATCACTTTCGCACAAAGAAACCTACTTCTCTAAGACCGGGAAACAGTGAACAGAGAATGTATTAGTTTCTCAAGATTGGTAACAGATAGAAACAAGAGAAAGTACACAGTGATTCATCTACCTAGAGAAGTTACAGAGGTTTACAAAGAGAATGCCCAGTATAAGTACAAGAAAATAAGAGAGACTTAGAAAACTGGTAAAACCTACATTGTTGATAGAGTTGGGAGTACGTAGCACTGTGAAAACAGCACTTTCGGAGAGAGAAATCTACTTGTCTAAGACCGCGAAACAGTGAACAGAGAATGTATGAGGTTCTCAAGATTGGTAACAGATAGAAACAAGAGAAAGTACACAGTGATTCATCTACCTAGAGAAGTTACAGAGGTTTACACAGAGAATTCCAAGTATAAGTACAAGAAAGTAAGAGAGACTTAGAATACTGGTAAAAGCTACATTGTTGATAGAGTTGGGAGTACTTAGCACTGTGAAAACAGCACTTTCGCAGAGAGAAATCTACTTGTCTAAGACCGGGAAACAGTGAACAGAGAATGTATGAGTTTCTCAAGATTGGTAACAGATAGAAACAAGAGAAAGTACACAGTGATTCATCTACCTAGAGAAGTTACAGAGGGTTATACAGAGAATTCCCAGTATAAGTACAAGAAAATAAGAGAGACTTAGAAAACTGGTAAAACCTACATTGTTGATAGAGGTCGGAGTACTAAGCACTGTGATAACAGCACTTTCGCAGAGAAAAATCTACTTGTCTAAGACCGGGAAACAGTGAACAGAGAATGTATGAGTTTCTCAAGATTGGTAACAGATAGAAACAAGAGAAAGTACACAGTGATTCATCTACCTAGAGAAGTTACAGAGCTTTACACAGAGAATTCCCATTATAAGTACAAGTAAATAAGAGAGACTTAGAAAACTGGTAAAACCTACATTGTTGATAGAGTTGGGAGTACTTAACACTGTGAAAACAGCACTTTCGCAGAGAGAAAACTACTTGTCTAAGACCGGGAAACAGTGAACAGAGAATGTATGAGTTTCTCAAGATTGGTAACAGATAGAAACAAGAGAAAGTACACAGTGATTCATCTACCTAGAGAAGTTACAGAGCTTTACACAGAGAATTCCCAGTATAAGTACAAGTAAATAAGAGAGACTTAGAAAACTGGTAAAACCTACATTGTTGATAGTGTTGGGAGTACTTAACACTGTGAAAACAGCACTTTCGCAGAGAGAAATCTACTTGTCTAAGACCGGGAAACAGTGAACAGAGAATGTATGAGTTTCTCAAGATTGGTAACAGATAGAAACAAGAGAAAGTACACAGTGATTCATCTACCTAGAGAAGTTACAGAGGTTTACACAGAGAATTCCAAGTATAAGTACAAGACAGTAAGAGAGACTTAGAAAACTGGTAAAAGCTACATTGTTGATAGAGTTGGGAGTACTTAGCACTGTGAAAACAGCACTTTCGCAGAGAGAAATCTACTTGTCTAAGACCGGGAAACAGTGAACAGAGAATGTATGAGTTTCTCAAGATTGGTAGCAGATAGAAACAAGAGAAAGTACACAGTGATTCATCTACCTAGAGAGGTTACAGAGGGTTATACAGAGAATTCCCAGTATAAGTACAAGAAAATAAGAGAGACTTAGAAAACTGGTAAAACCTACATTGTTGATAGAGTTGGGAGTACTTAGCATTGTGAAAACATCACTTTCGCACAAAGAAATCTACTTGTCTAAGACCGCAAAACAGTGAACAGAGAATGTAGGTGTTTCTCAAGATTGGTAACAGATAGAAACAAGAGAAAGTACACAGTGATTCATCTACCTAGAGAAGTTACAGAGGTTTACACAGAGAATTCCAGGTAGAATTCCAAGAAAATAAGAGAGACTTAGAAAACTGATAAAACCTACATTGTTGATAGAGGTCGGAGTACTAAGCACTGTGAAAACAGCACTTTCGCAGAGAGAAATCTACTTGTCTAAGACCGGGAAACAGTGAACAGAGAATGTATGCGTTTCTCAAGATTGGTAACAGATAGAAACAAGAGAAAGTACACAGTGATTCATCTACCTAGAGAAGTTACAGAGGTTTACACAGAGAATTCCCAGTATAAGTACAAGAAAATAAGAGAGACTTAGAAAACTGGTAAAACCTACATTGTTGATAGAATTGGGAGTACTTAGCACTGTGAAAACAGCACTTTCGCAGAGAGAAATCTACTTGTCTAAGACCGGGAAACAGTGAACAGAGAATGTATGAGTTTCTCAAGATTGGTAACAGATATAAACAAGGGAAAGTACACAGTGATTCATCTACCTAGAGAAGTTACAGAGGTTTACACAGAGAATTCCCTGTATAAGTACAAGAAAATAAGAGAGACTTAGAAAACTGGTAAAACCTACATTGTTGATAGAGTTGGGAGTACTTAGCACTGTGAAAACAGCACTTTCGCAAAGAGAAATCTACTTGTCTAATACCGGGAAACTGTGAACAGAGAATGTATGAGTTTCTCAAGATTGGTAACAGATAGAAGCAAGATAAAGTACACAGTGATTCATCTACCTAGAGAAGTTACAGAGGTTTACACAGAGAATTCACAGTATAAGTACAAGAAAATAAGAGAGACTTAGAAATCTGGTAAAACCTACATTGTTGATAGAGTTGGGAGTACTTAGCACTGTGAAAACAGCACTTTAGCAGAGAGAAATTTACTTGTCTAAGACCGGGAAACAGTGAACAGAGAATGTATGAGTTTCTCAAGATTGGTAACAGATAGAAACAAGAGAAAGTACACAGTGATTCATCTACCTAGAAAAGTTACAGAGGTTTACACAGAGAATTCCAAGTATAAGTACAAGAAAGTAAGAGAGACTTAGAAAACTGGTAAAAGCTACATTGTTGATAGAGTTGGGAGTACTTAGCACTGTGAAAACAGCACTTTCGCAGAGAGAAATCTACTTGTCTAAGACCGGGAAACAGTGAACAGAGAATGTATGAGGTCTCAAGATTGGTAACAGATAGAAACAAGAGAAAGTACACAGTGATTCATCTACCTAGAGAGGTTACAGAGGGTTATACAGAGAATTCCCAGTATAATTACAAGAAAATAAGAGAGACTTAGAAAACTGGTAAAACCTACATTGTTGATAGAGTTGGGAGTACTTAGCATTGTGAAGACATCACTTTCGCACAAAGAAATCTACTTGTCTAAGACCGCAAAACAGTGAACAGAGAATGTATGTGTTTCTCAAGATTGGTAACAGATAGAAACAAGAGAAAGTACACAGTGATTCATCTACCTAGAGAAGTTACAGAGGTTTACACAGAGAATTCCAGGTAGAATTCCAAGAAAATAAGAGAGACTTAGAAAACTGGTAAAACCTACATTGTTGATAGAGGTCGGAGTACTAAGCACTGTGAAAACAGCACTTTCGCAGAGAGAAATCTACTTGTCTAAGACCGGGAAACAGTGAACAGAGAATGTATGAGTTTCTCAAGATTGGTAACAGATAGAAACAAGAGAAAGTACATAGTGATTCATCTACCTAGAGAAGTTACAGAGGTTTACACAGAGAATTCCCAATATAAGTACAAGAAAATAAGAGAGACTTAGAAACTGGTAAAACCTACATTGTTGATAGAGTTGGGAGTACTTACCACTGTGAAAACAGCACTGTGACAGAGAGAAATCTACATGTCTAAGACCGGGAAACAGTGAACAGAGAATGTAGAGTTTCTCACGATTGGTAACAGATAGAAGCAAGAGAAAGTACACAGTGATTCATCTACCTAGAGAAGTTACAGAGGTTTACACAGAGAATTCCCAGTATAAGTACAAGAAAATAACAGAGACTTAGAAACTGGTAAAACCTACATTGTTGATAGAGTTGGGAGTACTTAGCACTGTGAAAACAGCACTGTGGCAGAGAGAAATCTACATGTCTAAGACCGGGAGACTGTGAACAGAGAATGTATGAGTTTCTCAAGATTGGTAACAGATAGAAACAAGAGAAAGGACACTGTGATTCATCTACCTAGAGAAGTTACAGAGGTTTACACAGAGAATTCCCAGTATAAGTACAAGTAAATAAGGGCGTCTTAGAAAACTGGTGAAACCTACATTGTTGATAGAGTGGGGAGTACTTAGCATTGTGAAAACATCACTTTCGCACAAAGAAATATACTTCTTTAAGATAGCGAAACAGTGAACAGAGAATGTATGAGTTTCTCAAGATTGGTAACAGATAGAAACAAGATAAAGTACACAGTGATTCATCTACCTAGAGAAGTTACAGAGGTTTACACAGAGAATTCCCAGTATAAGTACAAGAAAGTAAGAGAGACTTAGAAAACTGGTACAACCTACATTGTTGATAGAGTTCGGAGTACTTAGCACTGTGAAAACATCACTTTCGCACAAGGAAACCTACTTCTCTAAGACCGGGAAACAGTGAACAGAGAATGTATTAGTTTCTCAAGATTGGTAACAGATAGAAACAAGAGAAAGTACACAGTGATTCATCTACCTAGAGAAGTTACAGAGGTTTACAAAGAGAATGCCCAGTATAAGTACAAGAAAATAAAAGAGACTTAGAAAACTAGTAAAACCTACATTGTTGATAGAGTTGGGAGTACGTAGCAGTGTGAAAACAGCACTTTCGCAGAGAGAAATATACTTGTCTAAGACCGGAAACAGTGAACAGAGAATGTATGAGTTTCTCAAGAATGGTAGCAGATAGAAACAAGAGAAAGTACACAGTGATTCATCTACCTAGAGAGGTTACAGAGGGTTATACAGAGAATTCCCAGTATAAGTACAAGAAAATAAGAGAGACTTAGAAAACTGGTAAAACCTACATTTTTGATAGAGTTGGGAGTACTTAGCATTGTGAAAACATCACTTTCGCACAAAGAAATCTACTTTTCTAAGACCGCGAAACAGTGAACAGAGAATGTACGAGTTTCTCACGATTGGTAACAGATAGAAACAAGAGAAAGTACACAGTGATTCATCTACCTAGAGAAGTTACAGAGGTTTACACAGAGAATTCCCAGTATAAGAACAAGTAAATAAGAGAGACTTAGAAAACTGGTAAAACCTACATTGTTGATAGAGTTGGGAGTACTTAGCATTGTGAAAACATCACTTTCGCACAAAGAAATCGACTTGTCTTAGACCGCGAAACAGTGAACAAAGAATGTATGTGTTTCTCAAGATTGGAAACAGATAGAAACAAGAGAAAGTACACAGTGATTCATCGACCTAGAGATGTTACAGAGGTTTACACAGAGAATTCCAAGTAGAAGTAGAAGAAAATAAGAGAGACTTAGAAAACTGTTAAAACTTACATTGTTGATAGAGGTCGGAGTACTAAGCACTGTGAAAACAGCACTTTCGCAGAGAGAAATCTACTTGTCTAAGACCGGGAAACAGTGAACAGAGAATGTATGAGTTTCTCAAGATTGGTAACAGATAGAAACAAGAGAAAGTACACAGTGATTCATCTACCTAGAGAAGTTACAGAGGTTTACAAAGAGAATGCCCAGTATAAGTACAAGAAAATAAGAGAGACTTAGAAAACGGGTAAAACCTACATTGTTGATAGAGTTGGGAGTACGTAGCCCTGTGAAAACAACACTTTCGGAGAGAGAAATCTACTTGTCTAAGACCAGGAAACAGTGAACAGAGAATGTATGAGGTTCTCAAGGTTGGTACCAGATAGAAACAAGAGAAAGTACACAGTGATTCATCTACCTAGAGAAGTTACAGAGGTTTACACAGAGAATTCCCAGTATAAGTACAAGAAAGTAAGAGAGACTTAGAAAACTGGTAAAAGCTACATTGTTGATAGAGTTGGGAGTACTTAGCACTGTGAAAACAGCACTTTCGCAGAGAGAAATCTACTTGTCTAAGACCGGGAAACAGTGAACAGAGAATGTATGAGTTTCTCAAGATTGGTAGCAGATAGAAACAAGAGAAAGTACACAGTGATTCATCTACCTAGAGAGGTTACAGAGGGTTATACAGAGAATTCCCAGTATAAGTACAAAGAAAATAAGAGAGACTTAGAAAACTGGTAAAACCTACATTGTTGATAGAGTTGGGAGTACTTAGCATTGTGAAAACATCACTTTCGCACAAAGAAATCTACTTGTCTAAGACCGCAAAACAGTGAACAGAGAATGTATGTGTTTCTCAAGATTGGTAACAGATAGAAACAAGAGAAAGTACACAGTGATTCATCTACCTAGAGAAGTTACAGAGGTTTACACAGAGAATTCCCAGTATAAGTACAAGAAAATAAGAGAGATGTAGAAAACTGGTAAAACCTACATTGTTGATAGAGTTGGGAGTACTTAGCATTGTGAAAACATCACTTTCGCACAAAGAAATCTACTTTTCTAAGACCGCGAAACAGTGAACAGAGAATGTATGAGTTTCTCAAGATTGGTAACAGATAGAAACAAGAGAAAGTACACAGTGATTCATCTACCTAGAGAAGTTACAGAGGTTTACACAGAGAATTCCCAGTATAAGTACAAGTAAATAAGAGAGACTGAGAAAACTGGTAAAACCTACATTGTTGACGGAGTTGGAAGTACTTAGCATTGTGAAAACATCACTTTCGCACAAAGAAATCTACTTCTCTAACACCGCGAAACAGGGAACAGAGAATGTATGAGTTTCTCAAGATTGGTAACAAATAGAAACAAGAGAAAGTACACAGTGATTCATCTACCTAGAGAAGTTACAGAGGTTTACACAGAGAATTCCCAGTATAAGTACAAGAAAATAGGAGAGACGTAGAAAACTGGTAAAACCTACATTGTTGATAGATTTGGGAGTACTTAGCATTGTGAAAACATCACTTTCGCACAAAGAAATCGACTTGTCTTAGACCGCGAAACAGTGAACAGAGAATGTATGTGTTTCTCAAGATTGGAAACAGATAGAAACAAGAGAAAGTACACAGTGATTCATCGACCTAGAGATGTTACAGAGGTTTACACAGAGAATTCCAAGTAGAAGTAGAAGAAAATAAGAGAGACTTAGAAAACTGGTAAAACTTACATTGTTGATAGAGGTCGGAGTACTAAGCACTGTGAAAATAGCACTTTCGCAGAGAGAAATCTACTTGTTTAAGACTGGGAAACAGTGAACAGAGAATGTATGAGTTTCTCAAGATTGGTAACAGATAGAAACAAGAGAAAGTACACAGTGATTCATCTACCTAGAGAAGTTACAGTGGTTTACACAGAGAATTCCAAGTATAAGTAGAAGAAAATAAGAGAGACTTAGAAAACTGGTAAAACCTACATTGTTGATAGAGTTGGGAGTACTTAGCACTGTGAAAACAACACTTTTGCAGAGAGAAATCTACTTGTCTAAGACCGGTAAACAGTCAACAGAGAATGTATGAGTTTCTCAAGACTGGTAACAGATAGAAACAAGAGAACGTACACAGTGATTCATCTACCTAGAGAAGTTACAGAGGTTTACACTGAGAAATCCCAGTATAACTACAAGTAAATAAGAGAGACTTAGAAAACTGGTAAAACCTACATTGTTGATAGAGTTGGGAGTACTTAGCACTGTGAAAACATCACTTTCGCACAAAGAAACCTACTTCTCTAAGACCGGGAAACAGTGAACAGAGAATGTATTAGTTTCTCAAGATTCGTAACAGATAGAAACAAGAGAAAGTACACAGATTCATCTACCTAGAGAAGTTACAGAGGTTTACAAAGAGAATGCCCAGTATAAGTACAAGAAAATAAGAGAGACTTAGAAAACTGGTAAAACCTACATTGTTGATAGAGTTGGGAGTATGTAGCACTGTGAAAACAGCACTTTCGGAGAGAGAAATCTACTTGTCTAAGACCAGGAAACAGTGAACAGAGAATGTATGAGGTTCTCAAGATTGGTAACAGATAGAAACAAGAGAAAGTACACAGTGATTCATCTACCTAGAGCAGTTACAGAGGTTTACACAGAGAATTCCAAGTATAAGCACAAGAAAGTAAGAGAGACTTAGAAAACTGGTAAAAGCTACATTGTTGATAGAGTTGGGAGTACTTAGCACTGTGAAAACAGCACTTTCGCAGAGAGAATTCTACTTGTCTAAAACCGGGAAACAGTGAACAGAGAATGTATGAGTTTCTCAAGATTGGTAGCAGATAGAAACAAGAGAAAGTACACAGTGATTCATCTACCTAGAGAGGTTACAGAGGGTTATACAGAGAATTCCCAGTATAAGTACAAGAAAATAAGAGAGACTTAGAAAACTGGTAAAACCTACATTGTTGATAGAGTTGGGAGTACTTAGCATTGTGAAAACATCACTTTCGCACAAAGAAATCTACTTGTCTAAGACCGCAAAACAGTGAACAGAGAATGTATGTGTTTCTCAAGATTGGTAACAGATAGAAACAAGAGAAAGTACACAGTGATTCATCTACCTAGAGAAGTTACAGATGTTTACACAGAGAAATCCCAGTATAACTACAAGTAAATAAGAGAGACTTAGACAACTGGTAAAACCTACATTGTTGATAGAGTTGGGAGTACTTAGCACTGTGAAAACATCACTTTCGCACAAAGAAACCTACTTCTCTAAGAGCGGGAAACAGTGAACAGAGAATGTATTAGTTTCTCAAGATTGGTAACAGATAGAAACAAGAGAAAGTACACAGTGATTCATCTACCTAGAGAAGTTACAGAGGTTTACAAAGAGAATGCCCAGTATAAGTACAAGAAAATAAAAGAGACTTAGAAAACTGGTAAAACCTACATTGTTGATAGAGTTGGGAGTACGTAGCACTGTGAAAACAGCACTTTCGGAGAGAGAAATCTACTTGTCTAAGACCA
The DNA here is from genome assembly GCA_028571685.1 of Heterohyrax brucei. Taxonomy (NCBI): domain Eukaryota; kingdom Metazoa; phylum Chordata; class Mammalia; order Hyracoidea; family Procaviidae; genus Heterohyrax; species Heterohyrax brucei. The sequence continues at coordinate 19,435,600 of CM053155.1, forward strand.
GGAAACAGTGAACAGAGAATGTATGAGGTTCTCAAGATTGGTAACAGATAGAAACAAGAGAAAGTACACAGTGATTCATCTACATAGAGAAGTTACAGAGATTTACACAGAGAAATCCCAGTATAACTACAAGTAAATAAGAGAGACTTAGAAAACTGGTAAAACCTACATTGTTGATAGAGTTGGGAGTACTTAGCACTGTGAAAACATCACTTTCGCACAAAGAAACCTACTTCTCTAAGACCGGGAAACAGTGAACAGAGAATGTATTAGTTTCTCAAGATTCGTCACAGATAGAAACAAGAGAAAGTACACAGTGATTCATCTACCTAGAGAAGTTACAGAGGTTTACACAGAGAATTCCCTGTATAAGTACAAGAAAATAAGAGAGACTTAGAAAACTGGTAAAACCTACATTGTTGATAGAGTTGGGAGTACTTAGCACTGTGAAAACAGCACTTTCGCAAAGAGAAATCTACTTGTCTAATACCGGGAAACTGTGAACAGAGAATGTATGAGTTTCTCAAGATTGGTAACAGATAGAAACAAGATAAAGTACACAGTGATTCATCTACCTAGAGAAGTTACAAAGGTTTACACAGAGAATTCACAGTATAAGTACAAGAAAATAAGAGAGACTTAGAAATCTGGTAAAACCTACATTGTTGATAGAGTTGGGAGTACTTAGCACTGTGAAAACAGCACTTTAGCAGAGAGAAATCTACTTGTCTAAGACCGGGAAACAGTGAACAGAGAATGTATGAGTTTCTCAAGATTGGTAACAGATAGAAACAAGAGAAAGTACACAGTGATTCATCTACCTAGAAAAGTTACAGAGGTTTACACAGAGAATTCCAAGTATAAGTACAAGACAGTAAGAGAGACTTAGAAAACTGGTAAAAGCTACATTGTTGATAGAGTTGGGAGTACTTAGCACTGTGAAAACAGCACTTTCGCAGAGAGAAATCTACTTGTCTAAGACCGCGAAACAGTGAACAGAGAATGTATGTGTTTCTCAAGATTGGAAACAGATAGAAACAAGAGAAATTACACAGTGATTCATCGACCTAGACAAGTTACAGAGGTTTACACAGAGAATTCCAAGTAGAAGTACAAGAAAATAAGAGAGACTTAGAAACTGGTAAAACCTACATTGTTGATAGAGTTGGGAGTACTTACCACTGTGAAAACAGCACTGTGACAGAGAGAAATCTACATGTCTAAGACCGGGAAACAGTGAACAGAGAATGTAGAGTTTCTCACGATTGGTAACAGATAGAAGCAAGACAAAGTACACAGTGATTCATCTACCTTGAGAAGTTACAGAGGTTTACACAGAGAATTCCCAGTATAAGTACAAGAAAATAACAGAGACTTAGAAACTGGTAAAACCTACATTGTTGATAGAGTTGGGAGTACTTAGCACTGTGAAAACAGCACTGTGGCAGAGAGAAATCTACATGTCTAAGACCGGGAGACTGTGAACAGAGAATGTATGAGTTTCTCAAGATTGGTAACAGATAGAAACAAGAGAAAGGACACTGTGATTCATCTACCTAGAGAAGTTACAGAGGTTTACACAGAGAATTCCCAGTATAAGTACAAGTAAATAAGGGAGTCTTAGAAAACTGGTGAAACCTACATTGTTGATAGAGTTGGGAGTACTTAGCACTGTCAAAAGAGCACTTTCGCAGAGAGAAATCTACTTGTCTAAGAGCGGGAAACAGTGAACAGAGAATGTATGAGTTTCTCAAGATTGGTAACAGATAGAAACAAGATAAAGTACACAGTGATTCATCTACCTAGAGAAGTTACAGAGGTTTACACAGAGAATTCCCAGTATAAGTACAAGAAAGTAAGAGAGACTTAGAAAACTGGTACAACCTACATTGTTGATAGAGTTCGGAGTACTTAGCACTGTGAAAACATCACTTTCGCACAAGGAAACCTACTTCTCTAAGACCGGGAAACAGTGAACAGAGAATGTATTAGTTTCTCAAGATTGGTAACAGATAGAAACAAGAGAAAGTACACAGTGATTCATCTACCTAGAGAAGTTACAGAGGTTTACAAAGAGAATGCCCAGTATAAGTACAAGAAAATAAAAGAGACTTAGAAAACTAGTAAAACCTACATTGTTGATAGAGTTGGGAGTACGTAGCACTGTGAAAACAGCACTTTCGGAGAGAGAAATCTACTTGTCTAAGACCAGGAAACAGTGAACAGAGAATGTATGAGGTTCTCAAGATTGGTAACAGATAGAAACAAGAGAAAGTACACAGTGATTCATCTACCTAGAGAAGTTACAGAGGTTTACACAGAGAATTCCAAGTATAAGTACAAGAAAGTAAGAGAGACTTAGAAAACTGGTAAAAGCTACATTGTTGATAGAGTTGGGAGTACTTAGCACTGTAAAAACAGCACTTTCGCAGAGAGAAATCTACTTGTCTAAGACCGGGAAACAGTGAACAGAGAATGTATGAGTTTCTCAAGATTGGTAGCAGATAGAAACAAGAGAAAGTACACAGTGATTCATCTACCTAGGGAGGTTACAGAGGGTTATACAGAGAATTCCCAGTATAAGTACAAGAAAATAAGAGAGACTTAGAAAACTGGTAAAACCTACATTGTTGATAGAGTTGGGAGTACTTAGCATTGTGAAAACATCACTTTCGCACAAAGAAATCTACTTTTCTAAGACCACGAAACAGTGAACAGAGAATGTATGAGTTTCTCACGATTGGTAACAGATAGAAACAAGAGAAAGTACACAGTGATTCATCTACCTAGAGAAGTTACAGAGGTTTACACAGAGAATTCCCAGTATAAGAACAAGTAAATAAGAGAGACTTAGAAAACTGGTAAAACCTACATTGTTGATAGAGTTGGGAGTACTTAGCTTTGTGAAAACATCACTTTCGCACAAAGAAATCGACTTGTTTTAGACCGCGAAACAGTGAACAGAGAATGTATGTGTTTCTCAAGATTGGAAACAGATAGAAACAAGAGAAAGTACACAGTGATTCATCGACCTAGAGATGTTACAGAGGTTAACACAGAGAATTCCAAGTAGAAGTAGAAGAAAATAAGAGAGACTTAGAAAACTGGTAAAACTTACATTATTGATAGAGGTCGGAGTACTAAGCACTGTGAAAACAGCACTTTCGCAGAGAGAATTCTACTTGTCTAAGACCGGGAAACAGTGAACAGAGAATGTATGAGTTTCTCAAGATTGGTAACAGATAGAAACAAGAGAAAGTACACAGTGATTCATCTACCTAGAGAAGTTACAGAGGTTTACAAAGAGAATGCCCAGTATAACTACAAGAAAATAAGAGAGACTTAGAAAACTGGTAAAACCTACATTGTTGATAGAGTTGGGAGTACTTAGCACTGTGAAAACAGCACTTTCGCAGAGAGAAATCTACTTGTCTAAGACCGGGAAACAGTGCACAGAGAATGTATGAGTTTCTCAAGATTGGTAGCAGATAGAAACAAGAGAAAGTACACAGTGATTCATCTACCTAGAGAGGTTACAGAGGGTTATACAGAGAATTCCCAGTATAAGTACAAAGAAAATAAGAGAGACTTAGAAAACTGGTAAAACCTACATTGTTGATAGAGTTGGGAGTACTTAGCATTGTGAAAACATCACTTTCGCACAAAGAAATCTACTTGTCTAAGACCGCAAAACAGTGAACAGAGAATGTATGTGTTTCTCAAGATTGGTAACAGATAGAAACAAGAGAAAGTACACAGTGATTCATCTACCTAGAGAAGTTACAGAGGTTTACACAGAGAATTCCCAGTATAAGTACAAGAAAATAAGAGAGACGTAGAAAACTGGTAAAACCTACATTGTTGATAGAGTTGGGAGTACTTAGCATTGTGAAAACATCACTTTCGCCCAAAGAAATCTACTTTTCTAAGACCGCGAAACAGTGAACAGAGAATGTATGAGTTTCTCAAGATTGGTAACAGATAGAAACAAGAGAAAGTACACAGTGATTCATCTACCTAGAGAAGTTACAGAGGTTTACACAGAGAATTCCCAGTATAAGTAAAAGAAAATAATAAAGACTTAGAAAACTGGTAAAACCTACATTGTTGATAGAGTTGGGAGTACTTAGCACTGCGAAAACAGCACTTTCGCACAAAGAAATCTACTTCTCTAAGACCGCGAAACAGTGAACAGAGAATGTATGAGTTTCTCAAGATTGGGAACAGATGGAAACAAGAGAAAGTATACAGTGATTCATCTACCTAGAGAAGTTACAGAGGTTTACACAGAGAATTCCCAGTATAAGTACAAGTAAATAAGAGAGACTGAGAAAACTGGTAAAACCTACATTGTTGACGGAGTTGGAAGTACTTAGCATTGTGAAAACATCACTTTCGCACAAAGAAATCTACTTCTCTAAGACCGCGAGACAGGGAACAGAGAATGTATGAGTTTCTCAAGATTGGTAACAAATAGAAACAAGTGAAAGTACACAGTGATTCATCTACCTAGAGAAGTTACAGAGGTTTACACAGAGAATTCCCAGTATAAGTACAAGAAAATAGGAGAGACGTAGAAAACTGGTAAAACCTACATTGTTGATAGATTTGGGAGTACTTAGCATTGTGAAAACATCACTTTCGCACAAAGAAATCGACTTGTCTTAGACCGCGAAACAGTGAACAGAGAATGTATGTGTTTCTCAAGATTGGAAACAGATAGAAACAAGAGAAAGTACACAGTGATTCATCGACCTAGAGATGTTACAGAGGTTTACACAGAGAATTCCAAGTAGAAGTAGAAGAAAATAAGAGAGATTTAGAAAACTGGTAAAACTTACATTGTTGATAGAGGTCGGAGTACTAAGCACTGTGAAAATAGCACTTTCGCAGAGAGAAATCTACTTGTTTAAGACCGGGAAACAGTGAACAGAGAATGTATGAGTTTCTCAAGATTGGTAACAGATAGAAACAAGAGAAAGTACACAGTGATTCATCTACCTAGAGAAGTTACAGTGGTTTACACAGAGAATTCCAAGTATAAGTAGAAGAAAATAAGAGAGACTTAGAAAACTGGTAAAACCTACATTGTTGATAGAGTTGGGAGTACTTAGCACTGTGAAAACAGCACTTTTGCAGAGAGAAATCTACTTGTCTAAGACCGGTAAACAGTCAACAGAGAATGTATGAGTTTCTCAAGACTGGTAACAGATAGAAACAAGAGAACGTACACAGTGATTCATCTACCTAGAGAAGTTACAGAGGTTTACACAGAGAAATCCCAGTATAACTACAAGTAAATAAGAGAGACTTAGAAAACTGGTAAAAGCTACATTGTTGATAGAGTTGGGAGTACTTAGCACTGTGAAAACATCACTTTCGCACAAAGAAACCTACTTCTCTAAGACCGGGAAACAGTGAACAGAGAATGTATTAGTTTCTCAAGATTCGTAACAGATAGAAACAAGAGAAAGTACACAGATTCATCTACCTAGAGAAGTTACAGAGGTTTACAAAGAGAATGCCCAGTATAAGTACAAGAAAATAAGAGAGACTTAGAAAACTGGTAAAACCTACATTGTTGATAGAGTTGGGAGTATGTAGCACTGTGAAAACAGCACTTTCGGAGAGAGAAATCTACTTGTCTAAGACCAGGAAACAGTGAACAGAGAATGTATGAGGTTCTCAAGATTGGTAACAGATAGAAACAAGAGAAAGTACACAGTGATTCATCTACCTAGAGCAGTTACAGAGGTTTACACAGAGAATTCCAAGTATAAGTACAAGAAAGTAAGAGAGACTTAGAAAACTGGTAAAAGCTACATTGTTGATAGAGTTGGGAGTACTTAGCACTGTGAAAACAGCACTTTCGCAGAGAGAATTCTACTTGTCTAAGACCGGGAAACAGTGAACAGAGAATGTATGAGTTTCTCAAGATTGGTAGCAGATAGAAACAAGAGAAAAGTACACAGTGATTCATCTACCTAGAGAGGTTACAGAGGGTTATACAGAGAATTCCCAGTATAAGTACAAGAAAATAAGAGAGACTTAGAAAACTGGTAAAACCTACATTGTTGATAGAGTTGGGAGTACTTAGCATTGTGAAAACATCACTTTCGCACAAAGAAATCTACTTGTCTAAGACCGCAAAACAGTGAACAGAGAATGTATGTGTTTCTCAAGATTGGTAACAGATAGAAACAAGAGAAAGTACACAGTGATTCATCTACCTAGAGAAGTTACAGAGGTTTACACAGAGAAATCCCAGTATAACTACAAGTAAATAAGAGAGACTTAGAAAACTGGTAAAACCTACATTGTTGATAGAGTTGGGAGTACTTAGCACTGTGAAAACATCACTTTCGCACAAAGAAACCTACTTCTCTAAGAGCGGGAGACAGTGAACAGAGAATGTATGAGTTTCTCAAGATTGGTAACAGATAGAAACAAGAGAAAGTACACAGTGATTCATCTACCTAGAGAAGTTACAGAGGTTTACAAAGAGAATGCCCAGTATAAGTACAAGAAAATAAAAGAGACTTAGAGAACTGGTAAAACCTACATTGTTGATAGAGTTGGGAGTACGTAGCACTGTGAAAACAGCACTTTCGGAGAGAGAAATCTACTTGTCTAAGACCAGGAAACAGTGAACAGAGAATGTATGAGGTTCTCAAGATTGGTAACAGATAGAAACAAGAGAAAGTACACAGTGATTCATCTACATAAAGAAGTTACAGAGATTTACACAGAGAAATCCCAGTATAACTACAAGTAAATAAGAGAGACTTAGAAAACTGGTAAAACCTACATTGTTGATAGAGTTGGGAGTACTTAGCACTGTGAAAACATCACTTTCGCACAAAGAAACCTACTTCTCTAAGACCGGGAAACAGTGAACAGAGAATGTATTAGTTTCTCAAGATTCGTAACAGATAGAAACAAGAGAAAGTACACAGTGATTCATCTACCTAGAGAAGTTACAGAGGTTTACACAGAGAATTCCAAGTATAAGTACAAGAAAATAAAAGAGACTTAGAAAACTCGTAAAACCTACATTGTTGATAGAGTTGGGAGTACTTGGCACTCTGAAAACAGCACTTTTGCAGAGAGAAATCTACTTGTCTAAGACCGGGAAACAGTCAACAGAGAATGTATGAGTTTCTCAAGACCGGTAACAGATAGAAACAAGAGAAAGTACACAGTGATTCATCTACCTAGAGAAGTTACAGAGGTTTACACAGAGAATTCCCAGTATAAGTACAAGTAAATAAGAGAGACTGAGAAAACTGGTAAAACCTACATTGTTGACGGAGTTGGAAGTACTTAGCATTGTGAAAACATCACTTTCGCACAAAGAAATCTACTTCTCTAAGACCGGGAAACAGTGAACAGAGAATGTATGAGTTTCTCAAGATTGGTAACAGATAGAAACAAGACAAAGTACACAGTGATTCATCTACCTAGAGAAGTTACAGAGGGTTATACAGAGAATTCCCAGTATAAGTACAAGAAAATAAGAGAGACTTAGAAAACTGGTAAAACCTACATTGTTGATAGATTTGGGAGTACTTAGCATTGTGAAAACATCACTTCCGCACAAAGAAATCTACTTGTCTAAGACCGCGAAACAGTGAACAGAGAATGTACGTGTTTCTCAAGATTGGAAACAGATAGAAACAAGAGAAATTACACAGTGATTCATCGACCTAGACAAGTTACAGAGGTTTACACAGAGAATTCCAAGTAGAAGTACAAGAAAATAAGAGAGACTTAGAAAACTGGTAAAACCTACATTGTTGATAGAGTTGGGAGTACTTAGCACTGTGAAAACAGCACTTTCCCAGAGAGAAATCTACTTGTCTAAGACCGGGAAACAGTGAACAGAGAATGTATGAGTTTCTCAAGATTAGTAACAGATAGAAACAAGAGAAAGTACACAGTGATTCATCTACCTAGAGAAGTTACAGAGGTTTACACAGAGAATTCCCAGTATAAGTACAAGAAAATAAGAGAGACTTAGAAAACTGGTAAAACCTACATTGTTGATAGAGTTGGGAGTACTTAGCACTGTGAAAACAGCACTTTCGCAGAGAGAAATCTACTTGTCTAAGACCGGGAAACAGTGAACAGAGAATGTATGAGTTTCTCAAGATTGGTAGCAGATAGAAACAAGAGAAAGTACACAGTGATTCATCTACCTAGAGAGGTTACAGAGGGTTATACAGAGAATTCCCAGTATAAGTACAAGAAAATAAGAGAGACTTAGAAAACTGGTAAAACCTACATTGTTGATAGAGTTGGGAGTACTTAGCATTGTGAAAACATCACTTTCGCACAAAGAAATCTACTTGTCTAAGACCGCAAAACAGTGAAAAGAGAATGTATGTGTTTCTCAAGATTGGTAACAGATAGAAACAAGAGAAAGTACACAGTGATTCATCTACCTAGAGAAGTTACAGAGGTTTACACAGAGAATTCCCAGTATAAGTACAAGTAAATAAGAGAGACTGAGAAAACTGGTAAAACCTACATTGTTAACGGAGTTGGAAGTACTTAGCATTGTGAAAACATCACTTTCGCACAAAGAAATCTACTTCTCTAAGACCGCGAAACAGGGAACAGAGAATGTATGAGTTTCTCAAGATTGGTAACAAATAGAAACAAGAGAAAGTACACAGTGATTCATCTACCTAGAGAAGTTACAGAGGTTTACACAGAGAATTCCCAGTATAAGTACAAGAAAATAGGAGAGACGTAGAAAACTGGTAAAACCTACATTGTTGATAGATTTGGGAGTACTTAGCATTGTGAAAACATCACTTTCGCACAAAGAAATCGACTTGTCTTAGACCGCGAAACAGTGAACAGAGAATGTATGTTTTTCTCAAGATTGGTAACAGATAGAAACAAGAGAAAGTACACAGTGATTCATCTACCTAGAGAAGTTACAGAGGTTTACACACAGAATTCCAGGTAGAATTCCAAGAAAATAAGAGAGACTTAGAAAACTGGTAAAACCTACATTGTTGATAGAGGTCGGAGTACTAAGCACTGTGAAAACAGCACTTTCGCAGAGAGAAATCTACTTGTCTAAGACCGGGAAACAGTGAACAGAGAATGGATGAGTTTCTTAAGATTGGTAACAGATAGAAACAAGAGAAAGTACACAGTGATTCATCTACCTAGAGAAGTTACAGTGGTTTACACAGAGAATTCCAAGTATAAGTAGAAGAAAATAAGAGAGACTTAGAAAACTGGTAAAACCTACATTGTTGATAGAGTTGGGAGTACTTAGCACTCTGAAAACAGCACTTTTGCAGAGAGAAATCTACTTGTCTAAGACCGGGAAACAGTCAACAGAGAATGTATGAGTTTCTCAAGACCGGTAACAGATAGAAACAAGAGAAAGTACACAGTGATTCATCTACCTAGAAAAGTTACAGAAGTTTACACAGAGAATTCCCAGTATAAGTACAAGTAAATAAGAGAGACTTAGAAAACTGGTAAAACCTACATTGTTGATAGAGTTGGGAGTACTTAGCATTGTGAAAACATCACTGTCGCACAAAGAAATCTACTTCTCTAAGACCGCGAAACAGTGAACAGAGAATGTATGAGTTTCGCAAGATTGGTGACAGATAGAAACAAGAGAAAGTACACAGTGATTCATCTACCTAGAGAAGTTAGAGAGGTTTACACAGAGAATTCCAAGTATAAGTACAAGAAAATAAGAGAGACTTAGAAAACTGGTAAAACCTACATTGTTGATAGAGTTGGGAGTACTTAGCACTGTCAAAACAGCACTTTAGCAGAGAGAAATCTACTTGTCTAAGACCGGGAAACAGTGAACAGAGAATGTATGAGTTTCGCAAGATTGGTAACAGATAGAAACAAGAGAAAGTACACAGTGATTCATCTACCTAGAAAAGTTACAGAGGTTTACACAGAGAATTCCAAGTATAAGTACAAGAAAGTAAGAGAGACTTAGAAAACTGGTAAAACCTACATTGTTGATAGAGTTGGGAGTACTTAGCACTGTGAAAACAGCACTTTCGCAGAGCGAAATCTACTTGTCTAAGACCGGGAAACAGTGAACAGAGAATGTATGAGGTCTCAAGATTGGTAACAGATAGAAACAAGAGAAAGTACACAGTGATTCATCTACCTAGAGAGGTTACAGAGGGTTATACAGAGAATTCCCAGTATAATTACAAGAAAATAAGAGAGACTTAGAAAACTGGTAAAACCTACATTGTTGATAGAGTTGGGAGTACTTAGCATTGTGAAGACAGCACTTTCGCACAAAGAAATCTACTTGTCTAAGACCGCAAAACAGTGAACAGAGAATGTATGTTTTTCTCAAGATTGGTAACAGATAGAAACAAGAGAAAGTACACAGTGATTCATCTACCTAGAGAAGTTACAGAGGTTTACACACAGAATTCCAGGTAGAATTCCAAGAAAATAAGAGAGACTTAGAAAACTGGTAAAACCTACATTGTTGATAGAGGTCGGAGTACTAAGCACTGTGAAAACAGCACTTTCGCAGAGAGAAATCTACTTGTCTAAGACCGGGAAACAGTGAACAGAGAATGGATGAGTTTCTTAAGATTGGTAACAGATAGAAACAAGAGAAAGTACATAGTGATTCATCGACCTAGAGAAGTTACAGAGGTTTACACAGAGAATTCCAACTATAAGTACAAGAAAATAAGAGAGACTTAGAAAACTGGTAAAACCTACATTGTTGATAGAGCTGGGAGTACGTAGCAGTGTGAAAACACCTAAGACCGGGAAACAGTGAACAGAGAATGTATGAGTTTCTCAAGATTGGTAACAGATAGAAACAAGAGAAAGTACACAGTGATTCATCTACCTAGAGAAGTTACAGAGGTTTACACAGAGAATTCCCAGTATAAGTACAAGAAAATAAGAGAGACTTAGAAAACTGGTAAAACCTACATTGTTGATAGAGTTGGCAGTACGTAGCAGTGTGAAAACACCACTTTCTCCCAGAGAAATCTACTTGTCTAAGACCGGGAAACAGTGAACAGAGAATGTATGAGTTTCTCAAGATTGGTAACAGATAGAAACAAGAGAAAGTACACAGTGATTCATCTACCTAGACAAGTTACAGAGGTTTACACAGAGAATTCCCAGTATAAGTACAAGTAAGTAAGAGAGACTTAGAAAATTGGTAAAACCTACATTGTTGATAGAGTTGGCAGTACTTAGCATTGTGAAAACATCACTTTCGCACAAAGAAATCTACTTCTCTAAGACCGCGAAACAGTGAACAGAGAATGTATGAGTTTCTCAAGATTGGTAACAGATAGAAACAAGGGAAAGTACACAGTGATTCATCTACCTAGAGAAGTTACAGAGGTTTACACAGAGAATTCCCAGTATAAGTACAAGTAAATAAGAGAGACTTAGAAAACTGGTAAAACCTACATTGTTGATAGAGTTGGGAGTACTTAGCATTGTGAAAACATCACTTTCGCACAAAAAAAACTACTTCTCTAAGACCGCGAAACAGTGAACAGAGAATGTATGAGTTTCTCACGATTGGTAACAGAAACAAGAGAAAGTACACAGTGATTCATCTACCTAGACATGTTACAGAGGTTTACACAGAGAATTCCCAGTATAAGTACAAGAAAATAAGAGAGACTTAGAAAACTGGTAAAACCTACATTGTTGATAGAGTTGGGAGTAATTAGCACTGTGAAAACAGCACTTTTGCAGAGAGAAATCTACTTGTCTAAGACCGGGAAACAGTCAACAGAGAATGTATGAGTTTCTCAAGACTGGTAACAGATAGAAACAAGAGAAAGTACACAGTGATTCATCTACCTAGAGAAGTTACAGAGGTTTACACAGAGAAATCCCGGTATAACTACAAGTAAATAAGAGAGACTTAGAAAACTGGTAAAACCTACATTGTTGATAGAGTTGGGAGTACTTAGCACTGTGAAAACATCACTTTCGCACAAAGAAACCTACTTCTCTAAGACCGGGAAACAGTGAACAGAGAATGTATTAGTTTCTCAAGATTGGTAACAGATAGAAACAAGAGAAAGTACACAGTGATTCATCTACCTAGAGAAGTTACAGAGGTTTACAAAGAGAATGCCCAGTATAAGTACAAGAAAATAAGAGAGACTTAGAAAACTGGTAAAACCTACATTGTTGATAGAGTTGGGAGTACGTAGCACTGTGAAAACAGCACTTTCGGAGAGAGAAATCTACTTGTCTAAGACCGCGAAACAGTGAACAGAGAATGTATGAGGTTCTCAAGATTGGTAACAGATAGAAACAAGAGAAAGTACACAGTGATTCATCTACCTAGAGAAGTTACAGAGGTTTACACAGAGAATTCCAAGTATAAGTACAAGAAAGTAAGAGAGACTTAGAATACTGGTAAAAGCTACATTGTTGATAGAGTTGGGAGTACTTAGCACTGTGAAAACAGCACTTTCGCAGAGAGAAATCTACTTGTCTAAGACCGGGAAATAGTGAACAGAGAATGTATGAGTTTCTCAAGATTGGTAACAGATAGAAACAAGAGAAAGTACACAGTGATTCATCTACCTAGAGAAGTTACAGAGGGTTATACAGAGAATTCCCAGTATAAGTACAAGAAAATAAGAGAGACTTAGAAAACTGGTAAAACCTACATTGTTGATAGAGGTCGGAGTACTAAGCACTGTGATAACAGCACTTTCGCAGAGAAAAATCTACTTGTCTAAGACCGGGAAACAGTGAACAGAGAATGTATGAGTTTCTCAAGATTGGTAACAGATAGAAACAAGAGAAAGTACACAGTGATTCATCTACCTAGAGAAGTTACAGAGCTTTACACAGAGAATTCCCATTATAAGTACAAGTAAATAAGAGAGACTTAGAAAACTGGTAAAACCTACATTGTTGATAGAGTTGGGAGTACTTAACACTGTGAAAACAGCACTTTCGCAGAGAGAAAACTACTTGTCTAAGACCGGGAAACAGTGAGCAGAGAATGTATGAGTTTCTCAAGATTGGTAACAGATAGAAACAAGAGAAAGTACACAGTGATTCATCTACCTAGAGAAGTTACAGAGCTTTACACAGAGAATTCCCAGTATAAGTACAAGTAAATAAGAGAGACTTAGAAAACTGGTAAAACCTACATTGTTGATAGTGTTGGGAGTACTTAACACTGTGAAAACAACACTTTCGCAGAGAGAAATCTACTTGTCTAAGACCGGGAAACAGTGAACAGAGAATGTATGAGTTTCTCAAGATTGGTAACAGATAGAAACAAGAGAAAGTACACAGTGATTCATCTACCTAGAGAAGTTACAGAGGTTTACACAGAGAATTCCAAGTATAAGTACAAGACAGTAAGAGAGACTTAGAAAACTGGTAAAAGCTACATTGTTGATAGAGTTGGGAGTACTTAGCACTGTGAAAACAGCACTTTCGCAGAGAGAAATCTACTTGTCTAAGACCGGGAAACAGTGAACAGAGAATGTATGAGTTTCTCAAGATTGGTAGCAGATAGAAACAAGAGAAAGTACACAGTGATTCATCTACCTAGAGAGGTTACAGAGGGTTATACAGAGAATTCCCAGTATAAGTACAAGAAAATAAGAGAGACTTAGAAAACTGGTAAAACCTACATTGTTGATAGAGTTGGGAGTACTTAGCATTGTGAAAACATCACTTTCGCACAAAGAAATCTACTTGTCTAAGACCGCAAAACAGTGAACAGAGAATGTATGTGTTTCTCAAGATTGGTAACAGATAGAAACAAGAGAAAGTACACAGTGATTCATCTACCTAGAGAAGTTACAGAGGTTTACACAGAGAATTCCAGGTAGAATTCCAAGAAAATAAGAGAGACTTAGAAAACTGATAAAACCTACATTGTTGATAGAGGTCGGAGTACTAAGCACTGTGAAAACAGAACTTTCGCAGAGAGAAATCTACTTGTCTAAGACCGGGAAACAGTGAACAGAGAATGTATGCGTTTCTCAAGATTGGTAACAGATAGAAACAAGAGAAAGTACACAGTGATTCATCTACCTAGAGAAGTTACAGAGGTTTACACAGAGAATTCCCAGTATAAGTACAAGAAAATAAGAGAGACTTAGAAAACTGGTAAAACCTACATTGTTGATAGAATTGGGAGTACTTAGCACTGTGAAAACAGCACTTTCGCAGAGAGAAATCTACTTGTCTAAGACTGGGAAACAGTGAACAGAGAATGTATGAGTTTCTCAAGATTGGTAACAGATATAAACAAGAGAAAGTACACAGTGATTCATCTACCTAGAGAAGTTACAGAGGTTTACACAGAGAATTCCCTGTATAAGTACAAGAAAATAAGAGAGACTTAGAAAACTGGTAAAACCTACATTGTTGATAGAGTTGGGAGTACTTAGCACTGTGAAAACAGCACTTTAGCAAAGAGAAATCTACTTGTCTAATACCGGGAAACTGTGAACAGAGAATGTATGAGTTTCTCAAGATTGGTAACAGATAGAAGCAAGATAAAGTACACAGTGATTCATCTACCTAGAGAAGTTACAGAGGTTTACACAGAGAATTCACAGTATAAGTACAAGAAAATAAGAGAGACTTAGAAATCTGGTAAAACCTACATTGTTGATAGAGTTGGGAGTACTTAGCACTGTGAAAACAGCACTTTAGCAGAGAGAAATTTACTTGTCTAAGACCGGGAAACAGTGAACAGAGAATGTATGAGTTTCTCAAGATTGGTAACAGATAGAAACAAGAGAAAGTACACAGTGATTCATCTACCTAGAAAAGTTACAGAGGTTTACACAGAGAATTCCAAGTATAAGTACAAGAAAGTAAGAGAGACTTAGAAAACTGGTAAAAGCTACATTGTTGATAGAGTTGGGAGTACTTAGCACTGTGAAAACAGCACTTTCGCAGAGAGAAATCTACTTGTCTAAGACCGGGAAACAGTGAACAGAGAATGTATGAGGTCTCAAGATTGGTAACAGATAGAAACAAGAGAAAGTACACAGTGATTCATCTACCTAGAGAGGTTACAGAGGGTTATACAGAGAATTCCCAGTATAATTACAAGAAAATAAGAGAGACTTAGAAAACTGGTAAAACCTACATTGTTGATAGAGTTGGGAGTACTTAGCCTTGTGAAGACATCACTTTCGCACAAAGAAATCTACTTGTCTAAGACCGCAAAACAGTGAACAGAGAATGTATGTGTTTCTCAAGATTGGTAACAGATAGAAACAAGAGAAAGTACACAGTGATTCATCTACCTAGAGAAGTTACAGAGGTTTACACAGAGAATTCCAGGTAGAATTCCAAGAAAATAAGAGAGACTTAGAAAACTGGTAAAACTTACATTGTTGATAGAGGTCGGAGTACTAAGCACTGTGAAAACAGCACTTTCGCAGAGAGAAATCTACTTGTCTAAGACCGAGAAACAGTGAACAGAGAATGTATGAGTTTCTCAAGATTCGTAACAGATAGAAACAAGAGAAAGTACATAGTGATTCATCTACCTAGAGAAGTTACAGAGGTTTACACAGAGAATTCCAACTATAAGTACAAGAAAATAAGAGAGACTTAGAAATCTGGTAAAACCTACATTGTTGATAGAGTTGGGAGTACGTAGCAGTGTGAAAACACCTAAGACCGGGAAACAGTGAACAGAGAATGTATGAGTTTCTCAAGATTGGTAACAGATAGAAACAAGAGAAAGTACACAGTGATTCATCTACCTAGACAAGTTACAGAGGATTACACAGAGAATTCCCAGTATAAGTACAAGTAAGTAAGAGAGACTTAGAAAATTGGTAAAACCTACATTGTTGATAGAGTTGGCAGTACTTAGCATTGTGAAAACATCACTTTCGCACAAAGAAATCTACTTCTCTAAGACCGCGAAACAGTGAACAGAGAATGTATGAGTTTCTCAAGATTGGTAACAGATAGAAACAAGGGAAAGTACACAGTGATTCATCTACCTAGAGAAGTTACAGAGGTTTACACAGAGAATTCCCAGTATAAGTACAAGTAAATAAGAGAGACTTAGAAAACTGGTAAAACCTACATTGTTGATAGAGTTGGGAGTACTTAGCATTGTGAAAACATCACTTTCGCACAAAGAAATCTACTTTTCTAAGACCACGAAACAGTGAACAGAGAATGTATGAGTTTCTCAAGATTGGTAACAGATAGAAACAAGAGAAAGTACACAGTGATTCATCTACTTAGAGAAGTTACAGAGGTTTACACAGAGAATTCCCAGTATAAGTACAAGAAAGAAAGAGAGACTTAGAAAACTGGTAAAACCTACATTGTTGATAGAGTTGGGAGTACTTAGCACTGTGAAAACAGCACTTTCACAGAAAGAAATCTACTTTTGTAAGACCGTGAAACAGTGAACAGAGAATGTATGAGTTTCTCAAGATTGGTAACAGATAGAAACAAGAGAAAGTACACAGTGATTCATCTACCTAGAGAAGTTACAGTGGTTTACACAGAGAATTCCCAGTATAAGTAAAAGAAAATAAGAGAGACTTAGAAAACTGGTAAAACCTACATTGTTGATAGAGTTGGGAGTACTTAGCACTGCGAAAACAGCACTTTCGCACAAAGAAATCTACTTCTCATAGACCGCGAAACAGTGAACAGAGAATGTATGAGTTTCTCAAGATTGGTAACAGATAGAAACAAGAGAAAGTACACAGTGATTCATCTACCTAGAGAAGTTACAGAGGTTTACACAGAGAATTCCCAGTATAAGTACAATTAAATAAGAGAGACTGAGAAAACTGGTAAAACCTACGTTGTTGATGGAGTTGGGAGTACTTAGCATTGTGAAAACATCACTTTCGCACAAAGAAATCTACTTCTCTAAGACCGCGAAACAGGGAACAGAGAATGTATGAGTTTCTCAAGATTGGTAACAAATAGAAACAAGAGAAAGTACACAGTGATTCATCTACCTAGAGAAGTTACAGAGGTTTACACAGAGAATTCCCAGTATAAGTACAAGAAAATAAGAGAGACTTAGAAAACTGGTAAAACCTACATTGTTGATAGAGATGGGAGTACTTAGCACTGTGAATACAGCACTTTCGCAGAGAGAAATCTAGTTGTCTAAGACCGGGAAACAGTGAACAGAGAATGTATGCGTTTCTCAAGATTGGTAACAGATAGAAACAAGAGAAAGTACACAGTGATTCATCTACCTAGAGAAGTTACAGAGGTTTACACAGAGAATTCCCAGTATAAGTACAAGTAAATAAGAGAGACTTAGAAAACTGCTAAAACCTACATTGTTGATAGAGTTGGGAGTACTTAGCATTTTGAAAACATCACTTTCGCACAAAAAAAACTACTTCTCTAAGACCGCGAAACAGTGAACAGAGAATGTATGAGTTTCTCACGATTGGTAACAGATAGAAACAAGAGAAAGTACACAGTGATTCATCTACCTAGACATGTTACAGAGGTTTACACAGAGAATTCCCAGTATAAGTACAAGAAAATAAGAGAGACTTAGTAAACTGGTAAAACCTACATTGTTGATAGAGTTGGGAGTACTTAGCACTGTGAAAACAGCACTTTTGCAGAGAGAAATCTACCTGTCTAAGACCGAGAAATAGTCAACAGAGAATGTATGAGTTTCTCAAGACTGGTAACAGATAGAAACAAGAGAAAGTACACAGTGATTCATCTACCTAGAGAAGTTACAGAGGTTTACACAGAGAAATCCCAGTATAACTACAAGTAATAAGAGAGACTTAGAAAACTGGTAAAACCTACATTGTTGATAGAGTTGGGAGTACTTAGCACTGTGAAAACATTACTTTCGCACAAAGAAACCTACTTCTCTAAGACCGGGAAACAGTGAACAGAGAATGTATTAGTTTCTCAAGATTGGTAACAGATAGAAACAAGAGAAAGTACACAGTGATTCATCTACCTATAGAAGTTACAGAGGTTTACACAGAGAATTCCAGGTAGAATTCCAAGAAAATAAGAGAGACTTAGAAAACTGGTAAAACCTACATTGTTGATAGAGGTCGGAGTACTAAGCACTGTGAAAACAGCACTTTCGCAGAGAGAAATCTACTTGTCTAAGACCGGGAAACAGTGAACAGAGAATGTATGAGTTTCTCAAGATTGGTAACAGATAGAAACAAGAGAAAGTACATAGTGATTCATCTACCTAGAGAAGTTACAGAGGTTTACACAGAGAATTCCCAGTATAAGTACAAGAAAATAAGAGAGACTTAGAAACTGGTAAAACCTATATTGTTGATAGAGTTGGGAGTACTTACCACTGTGAAAACAGCACTGTGACAGAGAGAAATCTACATGTCTAAGACCGGGAAACAGTGAACAGAGAATGTAGAGTTTCTCACGATTGGTAACAGATAGAAGCAAGAGAAAGTACACAGTGATTCATCTACCTAGAGAAGTTACAGAGGTTTACACAGAGAATTCCCAGTATAAGTACAAGAAAATAACAGAGACTTAGAAACTGGTAAAACCTACATTGTTGATAGAGTTGGGAGTACTTAGCACTGTGAAAACAGCACTGTGGCAGAGAGAAATCTACATGTCTAAGACCGGGAGACTGTGAACAGAGAATGTATGAGTTTCTCAAGATTGGTAACAGATAGAAACAAGAGAAAGGACACTGTGATTCATCTACCTAGAGAAGTTACAGAGGTTTACACAGAGAATTCCCAGTATAAGTACAAGTAAATAAGGGAGTCTTAGAAAACTGGTGAAACCTACATTGTTGATAGAGTGGGGAGTACTTAGCATTGTGAAAACATCACTTTCGCACAAAGAAATATACTTCTTTAAGATAGCGAAACAGTGAACAGAGAATGTATGAGTTTCTCAAGATTGGTAGCAGATAGAAACAAGAGAAAGTACACAGTGATTCATCTACCTAGAGAGGTTACAGAGGGTTATACAGAGAATTCCCAGTATAAGTACAAGAAAATAAGAGAGACTTAGAAAACTGGTAAAACCTACATTTTTGATAGAGTTGGGAGTACTTAGCATTGTGAAAACATCACTTTCGCACAAAGAAATCTACTTTTCTAAGACCGCGAAACAGTGAACAGAGAATGTATGAGTTTCTCACGATTGGTAACAGATAGAAACAAGAGAAAGTACACAGTGATTCATCTACCTAGAGAAGTTACAGAGGTTTACACAGAGAATTCCCAGTATAAGAACAAGTAAATAAGAGAGACTTAGAAAACTGGTAAAACCTACATTGTTGATAGAGTTGGGAGTACTTAGCATTGTGAAAACATCACTTTCGCACAAAGAAATCGACTTGTCTTAGACCGCGAAACAGTGAACAGAGAATGTATGTGTTTCTCAAGATTGGAAACAGATAGAAACAAGAGAAAGTACACAGTGATTCATCTACCTAGAGAAGTTACAGAGGTTTACAAAGAGAATGCCCAGTATAAGTACAAGAAAATAGGAGAGACTTAGAAAACTGGTAAAACCTACATTGTTGATAGAGTTGGGAGTACTTAGCACTGTGAAAACAGCACTTTCGCAGAGAGAAATCTAGTTGTCTAAGACCGGGATACAGTGAACAGAGAATGTATGAGTTTCTCAAGATTGGTAACAGATAGAAACAAGAGAAAGTACACAGTGATTCATCTACCTAGAGAAGTTACAGAGGTTTACACAGAGAATTCCAGGTAGAATTCCAAGAAAATAAGAGAGACTTAGAAAACTGGTAAAACCTACATTGTTGATAGAGTTGGGAGTACTAAGCACTGTGAAAACAGCACTTTCGCAGAGAGAAATCTACTTGTCTAAGACCGGGAAACAGTGAACAGAGAATGTATGAGTTTCTCAAGATTGGTAACAGATAGAAACAAGAGAAAGTACATAGTGATTCATCTACCTAGAGAAGTTACAGAGGTTTACACAGAGAATTCCAACTATAAGTACAAGAAAATAAGAGAGACTTAGAAAACTCGTAAAACCTACATTGTTGATAGAGTTGGGAGTACTTGGCACTCTGAAAACAGCACTTTTGCAGAGAGAAATCTACTTGTCTAAGACCGGGAAACAGTGAACAGAGAATGTATAAGTTTCTCAAGATTGGTAACAGATAGAAACAAGAGAAAGTACACCGTGATTCATCTACCTAGAGAAGTTACAGAGGTTTACACAGAGAATTCCCAGTATAAGTACAAGTAAATAAGAGAGACTTAGAAAACTGGTAAAACCTACATTGTTGATAGAGTTGGGAGTACTTAGCATTGTGAAAACATCACTTTCGCACAAAGAAACCTACTTGTCTAAGACCGGGAAACAGTGAACAGAGAATGTATGAGTTTCTCAAGATTGGTAACAGATAGAAACAAGAGAAAGTACACAGTGATTCATCTACCTAGAGAAGTTACAGAGGGTTATACAGAGAATTCCCAGTATAAGTACAAGAAAATAAGAGAGACTTAGAAAACTGGTAAAACCTACATTGTTGATAGAGTTGGGAGTACTTAGCATTGTGAAAACATCACTTCCGCACAAAGAAATCTACTTGTCTAAGACCGCGAAACAGTGAACAGAGAATGTACGTGTTTCTCAAGATTGGAAACAGATAGAAACAAGAGAAAGTACACAGTGATTCATCTACCTAGAGAAGTTACAGAGGTTTACACAGAGAATTCCAGGTAGAATTCCAAGAAAATAAGAGAGACTTAGAAAACTGGTAAAACCTACATTGTTGATAGAGTTGGGAGTACTAAGCACTGTGAAAACAGCACTTTCGCAGAGAGAAATCTACTTGTCTAAGACCGGGAAACAGTGAACAGAGAATGTATGAGTTTCTCAAGATTGGTAACAGATAGAAACAAGAGAAAGTACATAGTGATTCATCTACCTAGAGAAGTTACAGAGGTTTACACAGAGAATTCCAACTATAAGTACAAGAAAATAAGAGAGACTTAGAAAACTCGTAAAACCTACATTGTTGATAGAGTTGGGAGTACTTGGCACTCTGAAAACAGCACTTTTGCAGAGAGAAATCTACTTGTCTAAGACCGGGAAACAGTGAACAGAGAATGTATAAGTTTCTCAAGATTGGTAACAGATAGAAACAAGAGAAAGTACACCGTGATTCATCTACCTAGAGAAGTTACAGAGGTTTACACAGAGAATTCCCAGTATAAGTACAAGTAAATAAGAGAGACTTAGAAAACTGGTAAAACCTACATTGTTGATAGAGTTGGGAGTACTTAGCATTGTGAAAACATCACTTTCGCACAAAGAAACCTACTTGTCTAAGACCGGGAAACAGTGAACAGAGAATGTATGAGTTTCTCAAGATTGGTAACAGATAGAAACAAGAGAAAGTACACAGTGATTCATCTACCTAGAGAAGTTACAGAGGGTTATACAGAGAATTCCCAGTATAAGTACAAGAAAATAAGAGAGACTTAGAAAACTGGTAAAACCTACATTGTTGATAGAGTTGGGAGTACTTAGCATTGTGAAAACATCACTTCCGCACAAAGAAATCTACTTGTCTAAGACCGCGAAACAGTGAACAGAGAATGTACGTGTTTCTCAAGATTGGAAACAGATAGAAACAAGAGAAATTACACAGTGATTCATCGACCTAGACAAGTTACAGAGGTTTACACAGAGAATTCCAAGTAGAAGTACAAGAAAATAAGAGAGACTTAGAAAACTGGTAAAACCTACATTGTTGATAGAGTTGGGAGTACTTAGCACTGTGAAAACAGCACTTTCCCAGAGAGAAATCTACTTGTCTAAGACCGGGAAACAGTGAACAGAGAATGTATGAGTTTCTCAAGATTAGTAACAGATAGAAACAAGAGAAAGTACACAGTGATTCATCTACCTAGAGAAGTTACAGAGGTTTACACAGAGAATTCCCAGTACAAGTACAAGAAAATAAGAGAGACTTAGAAAACTGGTAAAACCTACATTGTTGATAGAGTTGGGAGTACTTAGCACTGTGAAAACAGCACTTTCGCAGAGAGAAATCTACTTGTCTAAGACCGGGAAACAGTGAACAGAGAATGTATGAGTTTCTCAAGATTGGTAGCAGATAGAAACAAGAGAAAGTACACAGTGATTCATCTACCTAGAGAGGTTACAGAGGGTTATACAGAGAATTCCCAGTATAAGTACAAGAAAATAAGAGAGACTTAGAAAACTGGTAAAAGCTACATTGTTGATAGAGTTGGGAGTACTTAGCACTGTGAAAACATCACTTTCGCACAAAGAAATCTACTTTTGTAAGACCGCGAAACAGTGAACAGAGAATGTATGAGTTTCTCAAGATTGGTAACAGATAGAAACAAGAGAAAGTACACAGTGATTCATCTACCTAGAGAAGTTACAGAGGTTTACACAGAGAATTCCCAGTATAAGTACAAGAAAGTAAGAGAGACTTAGAAAACTGGTGAAACCTACATTGTTGATAGAGTTGGGAGTACTTAGCACTGTGAAAACAGCACTTTCGCACAAAGAAACCTACTTCTCTAAGACCGGGAAACAGTGAACAGAGAATGTATTAGTTTCTCAAGATTCGTAACAGATAGAAACAAGAGAAAGTACACAGTGATTCATCGACCTAGAGAAGTTACAGAGGTTTACAAAGAGAATGCCCAGTATAAGTACAAGAAAATAAGAGAGACTTAGAAAACTGGTAAAACCTACATTGTTGATAAAGTTGGGAGTACGTAGCACTGTGAAAACAGCACTTTCGGAGAGAGAAATCTACTTGTCTAAGACCAGGAAACAGTGAACAGAGAATGTATGAGGTTCTCAAGATTGGTAACAGATAGAAACAAGAGAAAGTACACAGTGATTCATCTACCTAGAGAAGTTACAGAGGTTTACACAGAGAATTCCAAGTATAAGTACAAGAAAGTAAGAGAGACTTAGAAAACTGGTAAAAGCTACATTGTTGATAGAGTTGGGAGTACTTAGCACTGTGAAAACAGCACTTTCGCAGAGAGAAATCTACTTGTCTAAGACCGGGAAACAGTGAACAGAGAATGTATGAGTTTCTCAAGATTGGTAGCAGATAGAAACAAGAGAAAGTACACAGTGATTCATCTACCTAGGGAGGTTACAGAGGGTTATACAGAGAATTCCCAGTATAAGTACAAGAAAATAAGAGAGACTTAGAAAACTGGTAAAACCTACATTGTTGATAGAGTTGGGAGTACTTAGCATTGTGAAAACATCACTTTTGCACAAAGAAATCTACTTGTCTAAGACCGCAAAACAGTGAACAGAGAATGTATGTGTTTCTCAAGATTGGTAACAGATAGAAACAAGAGAAAGTACACAGTGATTCATCCACCTAGAGAAGTTACAGAGGTTTACACAGAGAATTCCAGGTAGAATTCCAAGAAAATAAGAGAGACTTAGAAAACTGGTAAAACCTACATTGTTGATAGAGGTCGGAGTACTAAGCACTGTGAAAACAGCACTTTCGCAGAGAGAAATCTACTTGTCTAAGACTGGGAAACAGTGAACAGAGAATGTATGCGTTTCTCAAGATTGGTAACAGATAGAAACAAGAGAAAGTACACAGTGATTCATCTACCTAGAGAAGTTACAGAGGTTTACACAGAGAATTCCAAGTATAAGTACAAGAAAATAAAAGAGACTTAGAAAACTCGTAAAACCTACATTGTTGATAGAGTTGGGAGTACTTGGCACTCTGAAAACAGCACTTTTGCAGAGAGAAATCTACTTGTCTAAGACAGGGAAACAGTCAACAGAGAATGTATGAGTTTCTCAAGACTGATAACAGATAGAAACAAGAGAAAGTACACAGTGATTCATCTACCTAGAGAAGTTACAGAGGTTTACACAGAGAAATCCCAGTATAACTACAAGTAAATAAGAGAGACTTAGAAAACTGGTAAAACCTACATTGTTGATAGAGTTGGGAGTACTTAGCACTGTGAAAACATCACTTTCGCACAAAGAAACCTACTTCTCTAAGACCGGGAAACAGTCAACAGAGAATGTATTAGTTTCTCAAGATTGGTAACAGATAGAAACAAGAGAAAGTACACAGTGATTCATCTACCTAGAGAAGTTACAGAGGTTTACAAAGAGAATGCCCAGTATAAGTACAAGAAAATAAGAGAGACTTAGAAAACTGGTAAAACCTACATTGTTGATAGAGTTGGGAGTACGTAGCACTGTGAAAACAGTACTTTCGGAGAGAGAAATCTACTTGTCTAAGACCAGGAAACAGTGAACAGAGAATGTATGAAGTTCTCAAGATTGGTAACAGATAGAAACAAGAGAAAGTACACAGTGATTCATCTACCTAGAGAAGTTACAGAGGTTTACACAGAGAATTCCAAGTATAAGTACAAGAAAGTAAGAGAGACTTAGAAAACTGGTAAAAGCTACATTGTTGATAGAGTTGGGAGTACTTAGCACTGTGAAAACAGCACTTTCGCAGAGAGAAATCTACTTGTCTAAGACCGGGAAACAGTGAACAGAGAATGTATGATTTTCTCAAGATTGGTAGCAGATAGAAACAAGAGAAAGTACACAGTGATTCATCTACCTAGAGAGGTTACAGAGGGTTATACAGAGAATTAACAGTATAAGTACAAGAAAATAAGAGAGACTTAGAAAACTGGTAAAACCTACATTGTTGATAGAGTTGGGAGTACTTAGCATTGTGAAAACATCACTTTCGCACAAAGAAATCTACTTGTCTAAGACCGCAAAACAGTGAACAGAGAATGTATGTGTTTCTCAAGATTGGTAACAGATAGAAACAAGAGAAAGTACACAGTGATTCATCTACCTAGAGAAGTTACAGAGGTTTACACAGAGAATTCCAGGTTGAATTCCAAGAAAATAAGAGAGACTTAGAAAACTGGTAAAACCTACATTGTTTATAGAGGTCGGAGTACTAAGCACTGTGAAAACAGCACTTTCGCAGAGAGAAATCTACTTGTCTAAGACCGGTAAACAGTGAATAGAGAATGTATGCGTTTCTCAAGATTGGTAACAGATAGAAACAAGAGAAAGTACACAGTGATTCATCTACCTAGAGAAGTTACAGAGGTTTACACAGAGAATTCCCTGTATAAGTGCAAGAAAATAAGAGAGACTTAGAAAACTGGTAAAACCTACATTGTTGATAGAGTTGGGAGTACTTAGCACTGTGAAAACAGCACTTTCGCAAAGAGAAATCTACTTGTCTAATACCGGGAAACTGTGAACAGAGAATGTATGAGTTTCTTAAGATTGGTAACAGATAGAAACAAGAGAAAGTACACAGTGATTCATCTACCTAGAGAAGTTGCAGAGGTTTACACAGAGAATTCCCAGTATAAGTACAAGAAAATAAGAGAGACTTAGAAATCTGGTAAAAGCTACATTGTTGATAGAGTTGGGAGTACTTAGCACTGTGAAAACAGCACTTTCGCAGAGAGAAATCTACTTGTCTAAGACCGGGAAACAGTGAACAGAGAATGTATGAGTTTCTCAAGATTGGTAACAGATAGAAACAAGAGAAAGTACACAGTGATTCATCTACCTAGAAAAGTTACAGAGGTTTACACAGAGAATTCCCAGTATAAGTACAAGAAAGTAAGAGAGACTTAGAAAACTGGTAAAACCTACATTGTTGATAGAGTTGGGAGTACTTATCACTGTGAAAACAACACTTTCACAGAAAGAAACCTACTTGTCTAAGACCGGGAAACAGTGAACAGAGAATGTATGAGTTTCTCAAGATTGGTAACAGCTAGAAACAAGAGAAAGTACACAGTGATTCATCTACCTAGAGAAGTTACAGAGGTTTACACAGAGAATTCCAAGTATAAGTACAAGAAAGTAAGAGAGACTTAGAAAACTGGTAAAAGTTACATTGTTGATAGAGTTGGGAGTACTTAGCACTGTGAAAACAGCACTTTCGCAGAGAGAAATCTACTTGTCTAAGACCGGGAAACAGTGAACAGAGAATGTATGAGTTTCTCAAGATTGGTAGCAGATAGAAACAAGAGAAAGTACACAGTGATTCATCTACCTAGAGAGGTTACAGAGGGTTATACAGAGAATTCCCAGTATAAGTACAAGAAAATAAGAGAGACTTAGAAAACTGGTAAAACCTACATTGTTGATAGAGTTGGGAGTACTTAGCATTGTGAAAACATCACTTTCGCACAAAGAAACCTACTTGTCTAAGACCGCAAAACAGTGAACAGAGAATGTATGTGTTTCTCAAGATTGGTAACGGATAGAAACAAGAGAAAGTACACAGTGATTCATCTACCTAGAGAAGTTACAGAGGTTTACACAGAGAATTCCCAGTATAAGTACAAGAAAATAAGAGAGACTTAGAAACTGGTAAAACCTACATTGTTGATAGAGTTGGGAGTACTTACCACTGTGAAAACAGCACTGTGGCAGAGAGAAATCTACATGTCTAAGACCGGGAAACAGTGAACAGAGAATGTATCAGTTTCTCACGATTGGTAACAGATAGAAACAAGAGAAAGTACACAGTGATTCATCTACCTAGAGAAGTTACAGAGGTTTACACAGACAATTCCCAGTATAAGTACAAGAAAATAAGAGAGACTTAGAAACTGGTAAAACCTACATTGTTGATAGAGTTGGGAGTACTTAGCACTGTGAAAACAGCACTGT
Organism: Heterohyrax brucei; assembly: GCA_028571685.1. Taxonomy (NCBI): domain Eukaryota; kingdom Metazoa; phylum Chordata; class Mammalia; order Hyracoidea; family Procaviidae; genus Heterohyrax; species Heterohyrax brucei. The sequence goes on from CM053155.1 coordinate 19,462,315, forward strand.
GACAGAGAGAAATCTACATGTCTAAGACCGGGAAACAGTGAACAGAGAATGTATGAGTTTCTCAAGATTGGTAACAGATAGAAACAAGAGAAAGGACACTGTGATTCATCTACCTAGAGAAGTTACAGAGGTTGACACAGAGAATTCCCAGTATAAGTACAAGTAAATAAGGGAGACTTAGAAAACTGGTGAAACCTACATTGTTGATAGAGTTGGGAGTACTTAGCATTGTGAAAACATCACTTTCGCACAAAGAAATCTACTTCTTTAAGATAGCGAAACAGTGAACAGAGAATGTATGAGTTTCTCAAGATTGGTAACAGATAGAAAGAAGAGAAAGGACACAGTGATTCATCTACGTAGAGAAGTTACAGTGGTTTACACAGCGAATTCCAAGTATAAGTACAAGAAAATAAGAGAGACTTAGAAAACTGGTAAAACCTCCATTGTTGATAGAGTTGGGAGTACATAGCACTGTGAAAACAGCACTTTTGCAGAGACAATTCTACTTGTCTAAGACCGGGAAACAGTGAACAGAGAATGTATGAGTTTCTCAAGATTGGTAACAGATAGAAACAAGAGAAAGTACACAGTGATTCATCTACCTAGAGAATTTACAGAGGTTTACACAGAGAATTCCCAGTATAAGTACAAGAAAATAAGAGAGACTTAGAAAACTGGTAAAAACTACATTGTTGATAGACTTGGGAGTACTTAGCACTGTGAAAACAGCACTTTCGCAGACAGAAATCTACTTGTCTAAGACGGGGAAACTGTGAACAGAGAATGTATGAGTTTCTCAAGATTGGTAACAGATAGAAACAAGAGAAAGTACACAGTGATTCACCTACCTAGAAAACTTACAGAGGTTTACACAGAGAATTCCCAGTATAAGTACAAGAAAATAAGAGAGACTTAGAAAACTGGTAAAACCTACATTGTTGATAGAGTTGGGAGTACTTAGCACTGTGAAAACAGGACTTTCGCACAGAGAAATCTACTTGTCTAAGACCGGGAAACAGTGAACAGAGAATGTATGAGTTTCTCAAGATTGGTAACAGATAGAAACAAGAGAAGTGCACAGTGATTCATCTACCTAGAGAAGTTACAGAGGTTTACAAAGAGAATGCCCAGTATAAGTACAAGAAAATAAAAGAGACTTAGAAAACTGGTAAAACCTACATGGTTGATAGAGTTGGGAGTACGTAGCACTGTGAACACAGCACTTTCGCAGAGAGACATCTACTTGTCTAAGACCAGGAAACAGTGAACAGAGAATGTATGAGGTTCTCAAGATTGGTAACAGATAGAAACAAGAGAAAGTACACAGTGATTCATCTAACTAGAGAAGTTACAGAGGTTTACACAGAGAATTCCCAGTATAAGTACAAGAAAGTAAGAGAGACTAAGAAAACTGGTAAAACCTACATTGTTGATAGAGTTGGGAGTACTTAGCACTGTGAAAATAGCACTTTCACAGAAAGAAATCTACTTCTCTAAGACCGGGAAACAGTGAACAGAGAATGTATGAGTTTCTCAAGATTGGTAACAGCTAGAAACAAGAGAAAGTACACAGTGATTCATCTACCTAGAGAAGTTACAGAGGTTTACACAGAGAATTCCAAGTATAAGTACAAGAAAGTAAGAGAGACTTAGAGAACTGGTAAAAGTTACATTGTTGATAGAGTTGGGAGTACTTAGCACTGTGAAAACAGCACTTTCGCAGAGAGAAATCTACTTGTCTAAGACCGGGAAACAGTGAACAGAGAATGTTTGAGTTTCTCAAGATTGGTAGCAGATAGAAACAAGAGAAAGTACACAGTGATTCATCTACCTAGAGAGGTTACAGAGGGTTATACAGAGAATTCCCAGTATAAGTACAAGAAAATAAGAGAGACTTAGAAAACTGGTAAAACCTACATTGTTGATAGAGTTGGGAGTACTTAGCATTGTGAAAACATCACTTTCGCACAAAGAAACCTACTTGTCTAAGACCGCAAAACAGTGAACAGAGAATGTATGTGTTTCTCAAGATTGGTAACGGATAGAAACAAGAGAAAGTACACAGTGATTCATCTACCTAGAGAAGTTACAGAGGTTTACACAGAGAATTCCCAGTATAAGTACAAGAAAATAGGAGAGTCGTAGAAAACTGGTAAAACTTACATTGTTGATAGAGTTGGGAGTACTTAGCATTGTGAAAACATCACTTTCGCACAAAGAAATCTACTTTTCTAAGACCGCGAAACAGTGAACAGAGAATGTATGAGTTTCTCAAGATTGGTAACAGGTAGAAACAAGAGAAAGTACACAGTGATTCATCTACCTAGAGAAGTTACAGAGGTTTACACAGAGAATTCCCAGTATAAGTACAAGAAAGTAAGAGAGACTTAGAAAACTGGTAAAACCTACATTGTTGATAGAGTTGGGAGTACTTAGCACTGTGAAAACAGCACTTTCACAGAAAGAAATCTACTTCTCTAGGACCGGGAAACAGTGAACAGAGAATGTATGAGTTTCTCAAGATTGGTAACAAATACAAACAAGAGAAAGTACACAGTGATTCATCTACCTAGAGATGTTACAGAGGTTTACACAGAGAATTCCCAGTATAAGTACAAGAAAATAAGAGAGACGTAGAAAACTGGTAAAACCTACATTGTTGATAGATTTGGGAGTACTTAGCATTGTGAAAACATCACTTTCGCACAAAGAAATCGACTTGTCTTAGACTGCGAAACAGTGAACAGAGAATGTATGTGTTTCTCAAGATTGGAAACAGATAGAAACAAGAGAAAGTACACAGTGATTCATCGACCTAGAGATGTTACAGAGGTTTACACAGAGAATTCCAAGTAGAAGTAGAAGAAAATAAGAGAGACTTAGAAAACTGGTAAAACTTACATTGTTGATAGAGGTCGGAGTACTAAGCACTGTGAAAACAGCACTTTCGCAGAGAGAAATCTACTTGTTTAAGACCGGGAAACAGTGAACAGAGAATGTATGAGTTTCTCAAGATTGGTAACAGATAGAAACAAGAGAAAGTACACAGTGATTCATCTACCTAGAGAAGTTACAGTGGTTTACACAGAGAATTCCAAGTATAAGCAGAAGAAAATAAGAGAGACTTAGAAAACTGGTAAAACCTACATTGTTGATAGAGTTGGGAGTACTTAGCACTGTGAAAACAGCACTTTTGCAGAGAGAAATCTACTTGTCTAAGACCGGGAAACAGTCAACAGAGAACGTATGAGTTTCTCAAGACTGGTAACAGATAGAAACAAGAGAAAGTACACAGTGATTCATCTACCTAGAGAAGTTACAGAGGTTTACACAGAGAAATCCCAGTATAACTACAAGTAAATAAGAGAGACTTAGAAAACTGGTAAAACCTACATTGTTGATAGAGTTGGGAGTACTTAGCACTGTGAAAACATCACTTTCGCACAAAGAAACCTACTTCTCTAAGACCGGGAAACAGTGAACAGAGAATGTATTAGTTTCTCAAGATTCGTAACAGATAGAAACAAGAGAAAGTACACAGTGCTTCATCTACCAAGAGAAGTTACAGAGGTTTACAAAGAGAATTCCCAGTATAAGTAGAAGAAAATAAGAGAGACTTAGAAAACTGGTAAAACCTACATTGTTGATAGAGTTGGGAGTACGTAGCACTGTGAAAACAGCACTTTCGGAGAGAGAAATCTACTTGTCTAAGACCAGGAAACAGTGAACAGAGAATGTATGAGGTTCTCAAGATTGGTAACAGATAGAAACAAGAGAAAGTACACAGTGATTCATCTACCTAGAGAAGTTACAGAGGTTTACACAGAGAATTCCAAGTATAAGTACAAGAAAGTAAGAGAGACTTAGAAAACTGGTAAAAGCTACATTGTTGATAGAGTTGGGAGTACTTAGCACTGTGAAAACAGCACTTTCGCAGAGAGAATTCTACTTGTCTAAGACCGGGAAACAATGAACAGAGAATGTATGAGTTTCTCAAGATTGGTAGCAGATAGAAACAAGAGAAAGTACACAGTAATTCATCTACCTAGAGAGGTTACAGAGGGTTATACAGAGAATTCCCAGTATAAGTACAAGAAAATAAGAGAGACTTAGAAAACTGGTAAAACCTACATTGTTGATAGAGTTGGGAGTACTTAGCATTGTGAAAACATCACTTTCGCACAAAGAAATCTACTTGTCTAAGACCGCAAAACAGTGAACAGAGAATGTATGTGTTTCTCAAGATTGGTAACAGATAGAAACAAGAGAAAGTACACAGTGATTCATCTACCTAGAGAAGTTACAGAGGTTTACACAGAGAAATCCCAGTATAACTACAAGTAAATAAGAGAGACTTAGAAAACTGGTAAAACCTACATTGTTGATAGAGTTGGGAGTACTTAGCACTGTGAGAACATCACTTTCGCACAAAGAAACCTACTTCTCTAAGACCGGGAAACAGAGAACAGAGAATGTATTACTTTCTCAAGATTGGTAAAAGATAGAAACAAGAGAAAGTACACAGTGATTCATCTACCTAGAGAGGTTACAGAGGGTTATACAGAGAATTCCCAGTATAAGTACAAGAAAATAAGAGAGACTTAGAAAACTGGTAAAACCTACATTGTTGATAGAGTTGGGAGTACTTAGCATTGTGAAAACATCACTTTCGCACAAAGAAATCTACTTTTCTAAGACCGCGAAACAGTGAACAGAGAATGTATGAGTTTCTCACGATTGGTAACAGATAGAAACAAGAGAAAGTACACAGTGATTCATCTACCTAGAGAAGTTACAGTGGTTTACACAGAGAATTCCAAGTATAAGTAGAAGAAAATAAGAGAGACTTAGAAAACTGGTAAAACCTACATTGTTGATAGAGGTGGGAGTACTTAGCACTGTGAAAACAGCACTTTTGCAGAGAGAAATCTACTTGTCTAAGACCGGGAAACAGTCAACAGAGAATGTATGAGTTTCTCAAGACTGGTAACAGATAGAAACAAGAGAAAGTACACAGTGATTCATCTACCTAGAGAAGTTACAGAGGTTTACACAGAGAAATCCCAGTATAACTACAAGTAAATAAGAGAGACTTAGAAAACTGGTAAAACCTACATTGTTGATAGAGTTGGGAGTACTTAGCACTGTGAAAACATCACTTTCGCACAAAGAAACCTACTTCTCTAAGACCGGGAAACAGTGAACAGAGAATGTATTAGTTTCTCAAGATTCGTAACAGATAGAAACAAGAGAAAGTACACAGTGATTCATCTACCTAGAGAAGTTACAGAGGTTTACAAAGAGAATGCCCAGTATAAGTACAAGAAAATAAGAGAGACTTAGAAAACTGGTAAAACCTACATTGTTGATAGAGTTGGGAGTACGTAGCACTGTGAAAACAACACTTTCGGAGAGAGAAATCTACTTGTCTAAGACCAGGAAACAGTGAACAGAGAATGTATGAGGTTCTCAAGATTGGTAACAGATAGAAACAAGAGAAAGTACGCAGTGATTCATCTACCTAGAGAAGTTACAGAGGTTTACACAGAGAATTCCAAGTATAAGTACAAGAAAGTAAGAGAGACTTAGAAAACTGGTAAAAGTTACATTGTTGATAGAGTTGGGAGTACTTAGCATTGTGAAAACATCACTTTCGCACAAAGAAATCTACTTGTCTAAGACCGCAAAACAGTGAACAGAGAATGTATGTGTTTCTCAAGATTGGTAACAGATAGAAACAAGAGAAAGTACACAGTGATTCATCTACCTAGAGAAGTTACAGAGGTTTACACAGAGAATTCCCAGTATAAGTACAAGAAAATAGGAGAGACGTAGAAAACTGGTAAAACCTACATTGTTGATAGAGTTGGGAGTACTTAGCATTGTGAAAACATCACTTTCGCACAAAGAAACCTACTTTTCTAAGACCGCGAAACAGTGAACAGAGAATGTATGAGTTTCTCAAGATTGGTAACAGATAGAAACAAGAGAAAGTACACAGTGATTCATCTACCTAGAGAAGTTACAGAGGTTTACACAGAGAATTCCCAGTAGAAGTACAAGAAAATAAGAGAGACTTAGACAACTGGTAAAACCTACATTGTTGATAGAGTTGGGAGTACATAGCACTGTGAAAACAGCACTTTCGCAGAGAGAAATCTACTTCTCTAAGACCGGGAAACTGTGAACAGAGAATATATGAGTTTCTCAAGATTGGTAACAGATAGAAACAAGAGAAAGTACACAGTGATTCATCTACATAGAGAAGTTACAGAGGTTTACACAGAGAATTCCCAGTATAAGTACAAGAAAATAAGAGAGACTTAGAAAACTGGTAAAACCTACATTGTTGATAGAGTTGGGAGTACTTAGCACTGTGAAAACAGCACTTTCGCAGAGAGAAATCTACTTGTCTAAGACCGGGAAACAGTGAACAGAGAATGTACGAGTTTCTCAAGATTAGTAACAGATAGAAACAAGAGAAAGTACACAGTGATTCATCTACCTAGAGAAGTTACAGAGGTTTACACAGAGAATTCCCAGTATAAGTACAAGAAAATAAGAGAGACTTAGAAACTGGTAAAACCTACATTGTTGATAGAGTTGGGAGTACTTAGCACTATGAAAACAGCACTGTGACAGAGAGAAAGCTACATGTCTAAGACGGGGAAACAGTGAACAGAGAATGTATGAGTTTCTCAAGATTGGTAACAGATAGAAACAAGAGAAAGGACACTGTGATTCAACTACCTAGAGAAGTTACAGAGGTTTACACAGAGAATTCCCAGTATAAGTACAAGAAAATAAGAGAGACTTAGAAAACTGGTAAAAGCTACATTGTTGATAGAGTTGTGAGTACTTAGCACTGTGAAAACAGCACTTTCGCAGAGAGAAATCTACTTGTCTAAGACCGGGAAACAGTGACCAGAGAATGTATGAGTTTCTCAAGATTGGTAACAGATAGAAACAAGAGAAAGGACACTGTGATTTATCTACCTAGAGAAGTTACAGAGGTTTACACAGAGAATTCCCAGTATAAGTACAAGAAAATAAGAGAGACTTAGAAAACTGGTAAAAACTACATTGTTGATAGAGTTGGGAGTACTTACCACTGTGAAAACAGCACTGTGGCAGAGAGAAATCTACATGTCTAAGACCAGGAAACAGTGAACAGAGAATGTATCAGTTTCTCACGATTGGTAACAGATAGAAACAAGAGAAAGTACACAGTGATTCATCTACCTAGAGAAGTTACAGAGGTTTACACAGACAATTCCCAGTATAAGTACAAGAAAATAAGAGAGACTTAGAAACTGGTAAAACCTACATTGTTGATAGAGTTGGGAGTACTTAGCACTATGAAAACAGCACTGTGACAGAGAGAAAGCTACATGTCTAAGACCGGGAAACAGTGAACAGAGAATGTATGAGTTTCTCAAGATGGGTAACAGATAGAAACAAGAGAAAGGACACTGTGATTCATCTACCTAGAGAAGTTACAGAGGTTTACACAGAGAATTCCCAGTATAAGTACAAGAAAATAAGAGAGACTTAGAAAACTGGTAAAAGCTACATTGTTGATAGAGTTGTGAGTACTTAGCACTGTGAAAACAGCACTTTCGCAGAGAGAAATCTACTTGTCTAAGACCGGGAAACAGTGACCAGAGAATGTATGAGTTTCTCAAGATTGGTAGCAGATAGAAACAAGAGAAAGTACACAGTGATTCATCTACCTAGAGAGGTTACAGAGAGTTATACAGAGAATTCCCAGTATAAGTGCAAGAAAATAAGAGAGACTTAGAAAACTGGTAAAACCTACATTGTTGATAGAGTTGAGAGTACTTAGCATTGTGAAAACATCACTTTCGCACAAAGAAATCTACTTGTCTAAGACCGCGAAACAGTGAACAGAGAATGTATGTGTTTCTCAAGATTGGTAACAGATAGAAACAAGAGAAAGTACACAGTGATTCATCTACCTAGAGAAGTTACAGAGGTTTACACAGAGAATTCCAAGTAGAAGTACAAGAAAATAAGAGAGACTTAGAAAACTCGTAAAACCTACATTGTTGATAGAGTTGGGAGTACTTGGCACTCTGAAAACAGCACTTTTGCAGAGAGAAATCTACTTGTCTAAGACCGGGAAACAGTGAACAGAGAATGTATAAGTTTCTCAAGATTGTTAACAGATAGAAACAAGAGAAAGTACACAGTGATTCATCTACCTAGAGAAGTTACAGAGGTTTACACAGAGAATTCCCAGTATAAGTACAAGTAAATAAGAGAGACTTAGAAAACTGGTAAAACCTACATTGTTGATAGAGTTGGGAGTACTTAGCATTGTGAAAACATAACTTTCGCACAAAGAAACCTACTTGTCTAAGACCGGGAAACAGTGAACAGAGAATGTATGAGTTTCTCAAGATTGGTAACAGATAGAAACAAGAGAAACTACACAGTGATTCATCTACCTAGAGAAGTTACAGAGGTTTACACAGAGAATTCCCAGTATAAGTACAAGAAAATAAGAGAGACTTAGACAACTGGTAAAACCTACATTGTTGATAGAGTTGGGAGTACTTAGCACTGTGAAAACAGCACTTTCGCAGAGAGAAATCTACTTGTCTAAGACCGGGAAACTGTGAACAGAGTATATATGAGTTTCTCAAGATTGGTAACAGATAGAAACAAGAGAAAGTACACAGTGATTCATCTACCTAGAGAAGTTACAGAGGTTTACACAGAGAATTCCCAGTATAAGTACAAGAAAATAAGAGAGACTTAGAAAACTGGTAAAACCTACATTGTTGATAGAGTTGGGAGTACTTAGCATTGTGAAAACAGCACTTTCTCACAAAAAATCTACTTGTCTAAGACCGCGAAACAGTGAACAGAGAATGTATGTGTTTCTCAAGATTGGTAACAGATAGAAACAAGAGAAAGTACACAGTGATTCATCTACCTAGAGAAGTTACAGAGGTTTACACAGAGAATTCCAAGTAGAAGTACAAGAAAATAAGAGAGACTTAGAAAACTCGTAAAACCTACATTGTTGATAGAGTTGGGAGTACTTGGCACTCTGAAAACAGCACTTTTGCAGAGAGAAATCTACTTGTCTAAGACCGGGAAACAGTGAACAGAGAATGTATAAGTTTCTCAAGATTGGTAACAGATAGAAACAAGAGAAAGTACACAGTGATTCATCTACCTAGAGAAGGTACAGAGGTTTACACAGAGAATTCCCAGTATAAGTACAAGTAAATAAGAGAGACTTAGAAAACTGGTAAAACCTACATTGTTGATAGAGTTGGGAGTACTTAGCATTGTGAAAACATCACTTTCGCACAAAGAAACCTACTTGTCTAAGACCGGGAAACAGTGAACAGAGAATGTATGAGTTTCTCAAGATTGGTAACAGATAGAAACAAGAGAAAGTACACAGTGATTCATCTACCTAGAGAAGTTACAGAGGTTTACACAGAGAATTCCCAGTATAAGTACAAGAAAATAAGAGAGACTTAGAAAACTGGTAAAACCTACATTGTTGATAGAGTTGGGAGTACGTAGCACTGTGAAAACAGCACTTTCGTAGAGAGGAATCTACTTGTCTAAGACCGGGAAACAGTGAACAGAGAATGTATGAGTTTCTCAAGATTGGTAACAGATAGAAACAAGAGAAAGTACACAGTGATTCATCTACCTAGAGAAGTTACAGAGGTTTACACAGAGAATTCCCAGCATAACTACAAGAAAATAAGAGAGACTTAGAAAACTGGTAAAACCTACATTGTTGATAGAGTTGGGAGTACTTAGCACTGTGAAAACAGCACTTTCGCAGAGAGAAATCTACTTGTCTAAGACCGGGAAACAGTGAACAGAGAATGTATGAGTTTCCCAAGATTGGTAACAGATAGAAGAGAAAGTACACAGTGATTCATCTACCTAGAGAATTTACAGAGGTTTACACAGAGAATTCCCAGTATAAGTACAAGTAAATAAGAGAGACTTAGAAAACTGGTAAAACCTACATTGTTGATAGAGTTGGGAGTACTTAGCATTGAGAAAACATCACTTTCGCACAAAGAAATCTACTTTTCTAAGACCGCGAAACAGTGAACAGAGAATGTATGAGGTTCTCAAGATTGGTAACAGATAGAAACAAGAGAAAGTACACAGTGATTCATCTACCTAGAGAAGTTACAGAGGTTTACACAGAGAATTCTCAGTATAAGTATAAGAAAATAAGAGAAACTTAGAAAATTGGTAAAACCTACATTGTTGATAGAGTTGGGAGTACTTAGCACTGTGAAAACAGCACTTTCGCAGAGAGAAATCTACTTCTCTACGACCGGGAAACTGTGAACAGACAATGTATGAGTTTCTCAAGATTGGTAACAGATAGAAACAAGAGAAAGTACACAGTGATTCATCTACATAGAGAAGTTACAGAGGTTTCCACAGAGAATTCCCAGTATCAGTACAAGAAAATAAGAGAGACTTAGAAAACTGATAAAACCTACATTGTTGATAGAGTTGGGAGTACTTAGCATTGTGAAAACATCACTTTCGCACAAAGAAATCTACTTGTCTAAGACCGCGAAACAGTGAACAGAGAATGTATGAGTTTCTCAAGATTGGTAACAGATAGAAACAAGAGAAAGTACACAGTGATTCATCTACCTAGAGAAGTTACAGAGGTTTACACAGAGAATTGCCAGTATAAGTACAAGTAAATAAGAGAGACTTAGAAAACTGGTAAAACCTACATTGTTGATAGAGTTGGGAGTACTTAGCATTGTGAAAACATCACTTTCGCACAAAGAAATCTACTTTTCTAAGACCGCGAAACAGTGAACAGAGAATGTATGAGTTTCTCAAAATTGGTAACAGATAGAAACAAGAGAAAGTACACAGTGATTCATCTACCTAGAGAAGTTACAGAGGTTTCCACAGAGAACTCCCAGTATAAGTACAAGAAAGTAAGAGAGACTTAGAAAACTGGTAAAACCTACATTGTTGATAGTGTTGGGAATACTTAGCACTGTGAAAACAGCACTTTCGCAGAGAGAAATCTACTTGTCTAAGACCGGTAAACAGTGAACAGAGAATGTATGAGTTTCTCAAGATTGGTAACAGATAGAAACAAGAGAAAGTACACAGTGATTCATCTACCTAGAGAAGTTACAGAGGTTTACACAGAGAATTCCCAGTATAAGTACAAGTAAATAAGAGAGACTGAGAAAACTGGTAAAACCTACATTGTTGATGGAGTTGGGAGTACTTAGCATTGTGAAAACATCACTTTCGCACAAAGAAATCTACTTCTCTAAGACCGCGAAACAGGGAACAGGGAATGTATGAGTTTCTCAAGATTGGTAACAAATAGAAACAAGAGAAAGTACACAGTGATTCATCTACCTAGAGAAGTTACAGAGGTTTACACAGAGAATTCCCAGTATAAGTACAAGAAAATAAGAGAGACTTAGAAAACTGGTAAAACCTACATTGTTGATAGAGTTGGGAGTACTTAGCACTGTGAAAACAGCACTTTCGCAGAGAGAAATCTACTTGCCTAAGACTGGGAAACAGTGAACAGAGAATGTATGAGTTTCCCAAGATTGGTAACAGATAGAAACAAGAGAAAGTACCCAGTGATTCATCTACCTAGAGAAGTTACAGAGGTTTACAAAGAGAATGCCCAGTATAAGTACAAGAAAATAAGAGAGACTTAGAAAACTGGTAAAACCTACATTGTTGATAGAGTTGGGAATACGTAGCACTGTGAAAACAGCACTTTCGTAGAGAGAAATCTATTTGTCTAAGACCGGGAAACAGTGAACAGAGAATGTATGAGTTTCTCAAGATTGGTAACAGATAGAAACAAGAGAAAGTACACAGTGATTCATCTACCTAAAGAAGTTACAGAGGTTTACACAGAGAATTCCCAGTATAAGTACAAGAAAATAAGAGAGACTTAGAAAACGGGTAAAAGCTTCATTGTTGATAGAGTTGGGAGTACTTAGCACTGTGAAAACAGCACTTTCGCAGAGAGAAATCTACTTGTCTAAGACCGGGAAACAGTGAACAGAGAATGTATGAGTTTCTCAAGATTGGTAACAGATAGAAACAAGAGAAAGTACACAGTGATTCATCTACCTAGAGAAGTTACAGAGGTTTACACAGAGAATTCCCAGTATAAGTACAAGTAAATAAGAGAGACTTAGAAAACTGGTAAAACCTACATTGTTGATAGAGTTGGGAGTACTTAGCATTGTGAAAACATCACATTCGCACACAGACATCTACTTCTCTAAGACCGCGAAACAGTGAACAGAGAATGTATGAGTTTCTCAAGATTGGTAACAGATAGAAACAAGAGAAAGTACACAGTGATTCATCTACGTAGAGAAGTTACGGAGGTTTACACAGAGAATTCCCTGTATAAGTACAAGTAAATAAGAGAGACTTAGAAAACTGGTAAAACCTACATTGTTGATAGAGTTGGGAGTACTTACCATCGTGAAAACATCACTTTCGCACAAAGAAATCTACGTTTCTAAGACCGCGAAACAGTGAAGAGAGAATGCATGAGTTTCTCAAGATTGGTAACAGATAGAAACAAGAGACAGTACACAGTGATTCATCTACCTAGAGAAGTTACAGAGGTTTACAAAGAGAATGCCCAGTATAAGTACAAGAAATTAAGAGAGACTTAGAAAACTGGTAAAACCTACATTGTTGATAGAGTTGGGAGTACTTAGCACTGTGAAAGTAGCACTTTCGCAGAGAGAAATCTACTTGTCTAAGACCGGGAAACTGTGCACAGAGAATGTATGAGGTTCTCAAGATTGGTAACAGATAGAAACAAGAGAAAGTACACAGTGATTCATCTACCTAGAGAAGTTACAGAGGTTTACACAGAGAATTCCCAGTATAAGTACAAGAAAATAAGAGAGACTTAGAAAACTGGTAAAACCTACATTGTTGATAGAGTTGGGAGTACTTAGCACTGTGAAAACAGCGCTTTCGCAGAGAGAAATCTACTTGTCTAAGACCGGGAAACAGTGAACAGAGAATGTATGAGTTTCTCAAGATTGGTAACAGATAGAAACAAGAGAAAGTACACAGTGATTCATCTACCTCGAGAAGTTACAGAGGTTTACACAGAGAATTCCCAGTATAAGTACAAGAAAATAAGAGAGACTTAGAAAACTGGTAAAACCTACATTGTTGATAGAGTTGGGAGTACTTAGCACTGTGAACGCAGCACTTTCGCAGAGAGAAATCTACTTGTCTAAGACCGGGAAACTGTGAACAGAGAATGTATGAGTTTCTCAAGATTGGTAACAGATAGAATCAAGAGAAAGTACACAGTGATTCATCTACCTATAGAAGTTACAGAGGTTTACACAGAGAATTCCCAGTATAAGTACAAGAAAATAAGAGAGACTTAGAAGCTGGTAAAACCTACATTGTTGATAGAGTTGGGAGTACTTAGCACTGTGAAAACAGCACTTTCGCAGAGAGAAATCTACTTGCCTAAGACCGGGAAACAGTGAACAGAGAATGTATGAGTTTCCCAAGATTGGTAACAGATAGAAACAAGAGAAAGTACACAGTGATTCATCTACCTAGAGAAGTTACAGAGGTTTACACAGAGAATTCCCAGTATAAGTACAAGAAAATAAGAGAGACTTAGAAATCTGGTAAAACCTACATTGTTGATAGAGTTGGGAGTACTTAGCATTGTGAAAACATCACTTTCGCACAAAGAAATCTACTTTTCTAAGACCGCGAAACAGTGAACAGAGAATGTATGAGTTTCTCAAGATTGGTAACAGATAGAAACAAGAGAAAGTACACAGTGATTCATCTACCTAGAGAAGTTACAGAGGTTTACACAGAGAATTCCCAGTATAAGTATAAGAAAATAAGAGAAACTTAGAAAACTGGTAAAATCTACATTGTTGATAGAGTTGGGAGTACTTAGCACTGTGAAAACATCACTTTCGCAGAGAGAAATTTACTTGTCTAAGACCGGGAAACTGTGAACAGAGAATGTATGAGTTTCTCAAGATTGGTAACAGATGGAAACAAGAGAAAGTACACAGTGATTCATCTACCTAGAGAAGTTACAGAGGTTTACACAGAGAATTCCCAGTATAAGTACAAGAAAATAAGAGAAACTTAGAAAACTGGTAAAACCTACATTGTTGATAGAGTTGGGAGAACTTAGCACTGTGAAAACAGCACTTTCGCAGAGAGAAATCTACTTGTCTAAGACCGGGAAACTGTGAACAGAGAATGTATGAGTTTCTCAAGATTAGTAACAGATAGAAACAAGAGAAAGTACACAGTGATTCATCTACCTAGAGAATTTACAGAGGTTTACACAGAGAATTCCCAGTATAAGTACAAGAAAATAAGAGAGACTTAGAAAACTGGTAAAACCTACATTGTTGATAGAGTTGGGAGTACTTAGCAATGTGAAAGCAGCACTTTCGCAGAGAGAAATCTACTTATCTAAGACCGGGAAACTGTGAACAGAGAATGTATGAGTTTCTCAAGATTGGTAACAGATAGAAACAAGAGAAAGTACACAGTGATTCATCTACCTAGAGAAGTTACAGAGGTTTACACAGACAATTCCCAGTATAAGTACAAGAAAATAAGAGAGACTTAGAAAACTGGTAAAACCTACATTGTTGATAGAGTTGGGAGTTCTTAGCACTGTGAAAACAGCACTTTCGCAGAGAGAAATCTACTTGTCTAAGACCGGGAAACAGTGAACAGAGAATGTATGAGTTTCTCAAGATTGGTAACAGATAGAAACAAGAGAAAGTACACAGTGATTCATCTACCTAGAGAAGTTACAGAGGTTTACACAGAGAATTCCCAGTATAAGTACAAGAAAATAAGAGAGACTTAGAAAACTGGTAAAACCTACATTGTTGATAGAGTTGGGAGTACTTAGCACTGTGAAAACAGCACTTTCGCAGAGAGAAATCTACTTGTCTAAGACCGGGAAACTGTGAACAGAGAATATATGAGTTTCTCAAGATTGGTAACAGATAGAAACAAGAGAAAGTACACAGTGATTCATCTACCTACAGAAGTTACAGAGGTTTACACAGAGAATTCCCAGTATAAGTACAAGAAAATAAGAGAGACTTAGAAAACTGGTAAAACCTACATTGTTGATAGAGTTGGGAGTACTTAGCACTGTGAAAACAGCAGTTTCGCACAGAGAAATCTACTTGTCTAAGACCGGGAAACTGTGAACAGAGAATGTATGAGTTTCTCAAGATTGGTAACAGATGGAAACAAGAGAAAGTACTCAGTGATTCATCTACCTAGAGAAGCTACAGAGGTTTACACAGAGAATTCCCAGTATAAGTACAGGAAAATAAGAGAGACTTAGAAAACTGGTAAAACCTACATTGTTGATAGAGTTGGGAGTACTTAGCACTGTGAAAACAGCACTTTCGCAGAGAGAAATCTACTTGCCTAAGACCGGGAAACAGTGAACAGAGAATGTATGAGTTTCCCAAGATTGGTAAAAGATAGAAACAAGAGAAAGTACACAGTGATTCATCTACCTAGAGAAGTTACAGAGGTTTACAAGAGAATTCCTAGTAGAAGTACAAGTAAATAAGAGAGACTTAGAAAACTGGTAAAACCTACATTGTTGATAGACTTGGGAGTACTTAGCATTGTGAAAACATCACTTTCGCACAATGAAATCTTTTTTCTAAGACCGCGAAACAGTGAACAGAGAATGTATGAGTTTCTCAAGATTGGTAACAGATAGAAACAAGAGAAAGTACACAGTGATTCATCTACCTAGAGTAGTTACAGAGGTTTACACAGAGAATTCCCAGTATAAGTATAAGAAAATAAGAGAAACTTAGAAAACTGGTAAAAACCTACATTGTTGATAGAGTTGGGAGTACTTAGCACTGTGAAAACAGCACTTTCGCAGAGAGAAATCTACTTGCCTAAGACCGGGAAACAGTGAACAGAGAATGTATGAGTTTCCCAAGATTGGTAACAGATAGAAACAAGAGAAAGTACACAGTGATTCATCTACCTAGAGAAGTTACAGAGGTTTACACAGAGAATTCCCAGTAGAAGTACAAGTAAATAAGAGAGACTTAGAAAACTGGTAAAACCTACATTGTTGATAGAGTTGGGAGTACTTAGCACTGTGAAAACAGCACTTTCGCAGAGAGAAATCTACTTCTCTAAGACCGGGAAACTGTGAACAGAGAATGTATGAGTTTCTCAAGATTGGTAACAGATGGAAACAAGAGAAAGTACACAGTGATTCATCTACCTAGAGAAGTTACAGAGGTTTACACAGAGAATTCCCAGTATAAGTACAAGAAAATAAGAGAGACTTAGAAAACTGGTAAAACCTTCATTGTTGATAGATTCGGGAGTACTTAGCACTGTGAAAACAGCACTTTCGCAGAGAGAAATCTACTTGTCTAAGACCGGGAAACAGTGAACAGAGAATGTATGAGTTTCCCAAGATTGGTAACAGATAGAAACAAGAGAAAGTACACAGTGATTCATTTACCTAGAGAAGTTACAGAGGTTTACACAGAGAATTCCCAGTAGAAGTACAAGTAAATAAGAGAGACTTAGAAAACTGGTAAAACCTACATTGTTGATAGAGTTGGGAGTACTTAGCACTGTGAAAACAGCACTTTCGCAGAGAGAAATCTACTTGCCTAAGACCGGGAAACAGTGAACAGAGAATGTATGAGTTTCCCAAGATTGGTAACAGATAGAAACAAGAGAAAGTACACAGTGATTCATCTACCTAGAGAAGTTACAGAGGTTTACACAGAGAATTCCCAGTAGAAGTACAAGTAAATAAGAGAGACTTAGAAAACTGGTAAAACCTACATTGTTGATAGAGTTGGGAGTACTTAGCATTGTGAAAACATCACTTTCGCAGAGAGAAATCTACTTGTCTAAGACCGGGAAACAGTGAACAGAGAATGTATGAGTTTCCCAAGATTGGTAACAGATAGAAACAAGAGAAAGTACACAGTGATTCATCTACCTAGAGAAGTTACAGAGGTTTACACAGAGAATTCTCAGTAGAAGTACAAGTAAATAAGAGAGACTTAGAAAACTGGTAAAACCTACATTGTTGATAGAGTTGGGAGTACTTAGCATTGTGAAAACATCACTTTCGCACAAAGAAATCTACTTTTCTAAGACCGTGAAACAGTGAACAGAGAATGTATGAGTTTCTCAAGATTGGTAACAGATAGAAACAAGAGAAAGTTCACAGTGATTCATCTACCTAGAGAAGTTACAGAGGTTTACACAGAGAATTCCCAGTATAAGTATAAGAAAATAAGAGAAACTTAGAAAACTGGTAAAACCTACATTGTTGATAGAGTTGGGAGTACTTAGCACTGTGAAAACAGCACTTTCGCAGAGAGAAATCTACTTCTCGAAGACCGGGAAACTGTGAACAGAGAATGTATGAGTTTCTCAAGACTGGTAACAGATAGAAACAAGAGAAAGTACACAGTGATTCATCTACATAGAGAAGTTACAGAGGTTTACACAGAGAATTCCCAGTATAAGTACAAGAAAATGAGAGAGACTTAGAAAACTGGTAAAACCTACATTGTTGATAGAGTTGGGAGAACTTAGCACTGTGAAAACAGCACTTTCGCAGAGAGAAATCTACTTGTCTAAGACCGGGAAACTGTGAACAGAGAATGTATGAGTTTCTCAAGATTAGTAATAGATAGAAACAAGAGAAAGTACACAGTGATTCATCTACCTAGAGAATTTACAGAGGTTTTCACAGAGAATTCCCAGTAGAAGTACAAGAAAATAAGAGAGACTTAGAAAACTGGTAAAACCTACATTGTTGATAGAGTTGGGAGTACTTAGCACTGTGAAAACAGCACTTTCGCACAGAGAAATCTACTTGTCTAAGACCGGGAATCTGTGAACAGAGAATGTATGAGTTTCTCAAGATTGGTAACAGATAGAAACAAGAGAAAGTACACAGTGATTCATCTACCTAGAGAAGTTACAGATTTTTACACAGAGAATTCCCAGTATAACTACAAGAAAATAAGAGAGACTTAGAAAACTGGTAAAACCTACATTGTTCATAGAGTTGGGAGTACTTAGCACTGTGAAAACAGCACTTTCGCAGAGAGAAATCTACTTGTCTAAGACCGGGAAATAGTGAACAGAGAATGTATGAGTTTCTCAAGATTGGTAACAGATGGAAACAAGCGAAAGTACACAGTGATTCATCTACCTAGAGAAGTTACAGAGGTTTACACAGAGAACTCCCAGTATAAGTACAAGAAAATAAGAGAGACTTAGAAAACTGGTAAAACCTACATTGTTGATAGAGTTGGGAGTACTTAGCACTGTGAAAACAGCACTTTCGCAGAGAGAAATCTACTTGCCTAAGACCGGGAAACAGTGAACAGACAATGTATGAGTTTCCCAAGATTGGTAACAGATAGAAACAAGAGAAAGTACACAGTGATTCATCTACCTAGAGAAGTTACAGAGGTTTACACAGAGAATTCCCAGTAGAAGTACAAGTAAATAAGAGAGACTTAGAAAACTGGTAAAACCTACATTGTTGATAGAGTTGGGAGTAGTTAGCATTGTGAAAACATCACTTTTGCACAAAGAAATCTACTTGTCTAAGACCGGGAAACAGTGAACAGAGAATGTATGAATTTCTCAAGTTTGGTAACAGATAGAAACAAGAGAAAGTACACAGTGATTCATCTACCTAGAGAAGTTACAGAGGTTTACACAGAGAATTCCCAGTATAAGTACAAGAAAATAAGAGAGACTTAGAAAACTGGTAAAACCTACATTGTTGATAGAGTTGGGAGTACTTAGCACTGTGAAAACAGCACTTTCGCAGAGAGAAATCTACTTGTCTAAGAGCGGGAAACTGTGAACAGAGTATATATGAGTTTCTCAAGATTGGTAACAGATAGAAACAAGAGAAAGTACACAGTGATTCATCTACCTAGAGAAGTTACAGAGGTTTACACAGAGAATTCCCAGTATAAGTACAAGAAAATAAGAGAGACTTAGAAAACTGGTAAAACCTACATTGTTGATAGAGTTGGGAGTACTTAGCACTGTGAAAACAGCACTTTCGCACAGAGAAATCTACTTGTCTAAGACCGGGAAACTGTGAAGAGAATGTATGAGTTTCTCAAGATTGGTAACAGATGGAAACAAGAGAAAGTACACAGTGATTCATATACCTAGAGATGTTACAGAGGTTTACACAGAGAATTCCCAGTATAAGTACAAGAAAATAAGAGAGACTTAGAAAACTGGTAAAACCTACATTGTTGATAGAGTTGGGAGTACTTAGCACTGTGAAAACAGCACTTTCGCAGAGAGAAATCTACTTGCCTAAGACCGGGAAACAGTGAACAGAGAATGTATGAGTTTCTCAAGATTGGTAACAGATAGAAACAAGAGAAAGTACACAGTGATTCATCTACCTAGAGAAGTTACAGAGGTTTACACAGAGAATTCCCAGTATAAGTACAAGAAAATAAGAGAGACTTAGAAAACTGGTAAAACCTACATTGTTGATAGAGTTGGGAGTACTTAGCACTGTGAAAACAGCACTTTCGCACAGAGAAATCTACTTGCCTAAGACCGGGAAACAGTGAACAGAGAATGTATGAGTTTCCCAAGATTGGTAACAGATAGAAACAAGAGAAAGTACACAGTGATTCATCTACCTAGAGAAGTTACAGAGGTTTACACAGAGAATTCCCAGTATAAGTACAAGAAAATAAGAGAGACTTAGAAAACTGGTAAAACCTACATTGTTGATAGAGTTGGGAGTACTTAGCACTGTGAAAGCAGCACTTTCGCAGAGAGAAATCTACTTGTCTAAGACCGGGAAACTGTGCACAGAGAGTGTATGAGTTTCTCAAGATTGGTAGCAGATAGAAACAAGAGAAAGTACACAGTGATTCATCTACCTAGAGAAGTTAAAGAGGTTTACACAGAGAATTCCCAGTATAAGTACAAGAAAATAAGAGAGACTTAGAAAACTGGTAAAACCTACATTGTTGATAGAGTTGGGAGTACTTAGCACTGTGAAAACAGCACTTTCGCAGAGAGAAATCTACTTGTCTAAGACCGGGAAACTGTGAACAGAGAATGTATGAGTTTCTCAAGATTCGTAACAGATAGAAACAAGAGAAAGTACACAGTGATTCATCTACCTAGAGAAGTCACAGAGGTTTACACAGAGAATTCCCAGTATAAGTACAAGAAAATAAGAGAGACTTAGAAAACTGGTAAAACCTACATTGTTGATAGAGTTGGGAGTACTTAGCACTGTGAAAGCAGCACTTTCGCAGAGAGAAATCTACTTGTCTAAGACCTGGAAACTGTGAACAGAGAATGTATGAGTTTCTCAAGATTGGTAACAGATAGAAACAAGAGAAAGTACACAGTGATTCATCTACCTAGAGAAGTTACAGAGGTTTACACAGAGAATTCCCAGTATAAGTACAAGAAAATAAGAGAGACTTAGAAAACTGGTAAAACCTACATTGTTGATAGAGTTGGGAGTACTTAGCACTGTGAAAACAGCACTTTCGCAGAGAGAAATCTACTTGCCTAAGACCGGGAAACTGTGAACAGAGAATGTATGAGTTTCTCAAGATTAGTAACAGATAGAAACAAGAGAAAGTACACAGTGATTCATCTACCTAGAGAATTTACAGAGGTTTACACAGAGAATTCCCAGTAGAAGTAAAAGAAAATAAGAGAGACTTAGAAAACTGGTAAAACCTACATTGTTGATAGAGTTGGGAGTACTTAGCACTGTGAAAACAGCACTTTCGCACAGAGAAATCTACTTGTCTAAGACCGGGAAACTGTGAACAGAGAATGTATGAGTTTCTCAAGATTGGTAACAGATGGAAACAAGAGAAAGTACACAGTGATTCATCTACCTAGAGAAGTTACAGAGGTTTACACAGAGAATTCCCAGTATGAGTACAAGAAAATAAGAGAGACTTAGAAAACTGGTAAAACCTACGTTGTTGATAGAGTTGGGAGTACTTAGCACTGTGAAAACAGCACTTTCGCAGAGAGAAATCTACTTGTCTAAGACCGGGAAATAGTGAACAGAGAATGTATGAGTTTCTCAAGATTGGTAACAGATGGAAACAAGAGAAAGTACACAGTGATTCATCTACCTAGAGAAGTTACACAGGTTTACACAGAGAACTCCCAGTATAAGTACAAGAAAATAAGAGAGACTTAGAAAACTGGTGAAACCTACATTGTTGATAGAGTTGAGAGTACTTAGCACTGTGAAAACAGCACTTTCGCAGAGAGAAATCTACTTGCCTAAGACCGGGAAACAGTGAACAGACAATGTATGAGTTTCCCAAGATTGGTAACAGATAGAAACAAGAGAAAGTACACAGTGATTCATCTACCTAGAGAAGTTACAGAGGTTTACACAGAGAATTCCCAGTATAAGTACAAGAAAATAAGAGAGTCTTAGAAAACTGGTAAAACCTACATTGTTGATAGAGTTGGGAGTACTTAGCACTGTGAAAACAGCACTTTCGCAGAGAGAAATCTACTTGTCTAAGACCGGGAAACTGTGAACAGAGAATGTATGAGTTTCTCAAGATTCGTAACAGATAGAAACAAGAGAAAGTACACAGTGATTCATCTACCTAGAGAAGTTACAGAGGTTTACACAGAGATTTCCCAGTATAAGTACAAGAAAATAAGAGAGACTTAGAAAACTGGTAAAACCTACATTGTTGATAGAGTTGGGAGTACTTAGCACTGTGAAAGCAGCACTTTCGCAGAGAGAAATCTACTTGTCTAAGACCTGGAAACTGTGAACAGAGAATGTATGAGTTTCTCAAGATTGGTAACAGATAGAAACAAGAGAAAGTACACAGTGATTCATCTACCTAGAGAAGTTACAGAGGTTTACACAGAGAATTCCCAGTATAAGTACAAGAATATAAGAGAGACTTAGAAAACTGGTAAAACCTACATTGTTGATAGAGTTGGGAGTACTTAGCACTGTGAAAACAGCACTTTCGCAGAGAGAAATCTACTTGCCTAAGACCGGGAAACAGTGAACAGAGAATCTATGAGTTTCCCAAGATTGGTAACAGATAGAAACAAGAGAAAGTACACAGTGATTCATCTACCTAGAGAAGTTACAGAGGTTTACACAGAGAATTCCCAGTATAAGTACAAGAAAATAAGAGAAACTTAGAAAACTGGTAAAACCTACATTGTTGATAGAGTTGGGAGTACTTAGCACTGTGAAAACAGCACTTTCGCAGAGAGAAATCTACTTGTCTAAGACCGGGAAACAGTGAACAGAGAGTGTATGAGTTTCTCAAGATTGGTAACAGATAGAAACAAGAGAAAGTACACAGTGATTCATCTACCTAGAGAAGTTACAGAGGTTTACACATAGAATTCACAGTATAAGTACAAGAAAATAAGAGAGACTTAGAAAACTGGTAAAACCTACATTGTTGATAGAGTTGGGAGTACTTAGCACTGTGAAAACAGCACTTTCGCACAGAGAAATCTACTTGTCTAAGACCGGGAAACTGTGAACAGAGAATGTATGAGTTTCTCAAGATTGTTAACAGATGGAAACAAGAGAAAGTACACAGTGATTCATCTACCTAGAGAAGTTACAGAGGTTTACACAGAGAATTCCCAGTATAAGTACAAGAAAATAAGAGAGACTTAGAAATCTAGTAAAACCTACATTGTTGATAGAGTTGGGAGAACTTAGCACTGTGAAAACAGCACTTTCGCAGAGAGAAATCTACTTGTCGAAGACCGGGAAACTGTGAACGGAGAATGTATGAGTTTCTCAAGATTAGTAACAGATAGAAACAAGAGAAAGTACACAGTGATTCATCTACCTAAAGAATTTACAGAGGTTTACACAGAGAATTCCCAGTATAAGTACAAGAAAATAAGAGAGACTTAGAAAACTGGTAAAACCTACATTGTTGATAGAGTTGGGAGTACTTAGCACTGTGAAAGCAGCACTTTGGCAGAGAGAAATCTACTTGTCTAAGACCGGGAAACTGTGAACAGAGAATGTATGAGTTTCTCAAGATTGGTAACAGATAGAAACAAGAGAAAGTACACAGTGATTCATCTACCTAGAGAAGTTGCAGAGGTTTACACAGAGAATTCCCAGTATAAGTACAAGAAAATAAGAGAGACTTAGAAAACTGGTAAAACCTACATTGTTGATAGAGTTGGGAGTACTTAGCACTGTGAAAACAGCACTTTCGCAGAGAGAAATCTACTTGTCTAAGACCGGGAAACAGTGAACAGAGAATGTATGAGTTTCTCAAGATTGGTAATAGATAGAAACAAGAGAAAGTACACAGTGATTCATCTACCTAGAGAAGTTCCAGAGGTTTACACAGAGAATTCCCAGTATAAGTACAAGAAAATAAGAGAGACTTAGAAAACTGGTAAAACCTACATTGTTGATAGAGTTGGGAGTACTTAGCACTGTGAAAACAGCACTTTCGCAGAGAGAAATCTACTTGTCTAAGACCGGGAAACTGTGAACAGAGAATATATGAGTTTCTCAAGATTGGTAACAGATAGAAACAAGAGAAAGTACACAGTGATTCATCTACCTAGAGAAGTTACAGAGGTTTACACAGAGAATTCCAAGTATAAGTACAAGAAAATAAGAGAGACTTAGAAAACTGGTAAAACCTACATTGTTGATAGAGTTGGGAGTACTTAGCACTGTGAAAACAGCACTTTCGCACAGAGAAATCTACTTGTCTAAGACCGGGAAACTGTGAACAGAGAATGTATGAGTTTCTCAAGATTGGTAACAGATGGAAACAAGAGAAAGTACACAGTGATTCATCTACCTAGAGAAGTTACAGAGGTTTACACAGAGAATTCCCAGTATAAGTACAAGAAAATAAGAGAGACTTAGAAAACTGGTAAAACCTACATTGTTGATAGAGTTGGGAGTACTTAGCACTGTGAAAACAGCACTTTCGCAGAGAGAAATCTACTTGTCTAAGACCGGGAAAAAGTGAACAGAGAATGTATGAGTTTCTCAAGATTGGTAACAGATGGAAACAAGAGAAAGTACACAGTGATTCATCTACCTAGAGAAGTTACAGATGTTTACACAGAGAACTCCCAGTATAAGTACAAGAAAATAAGAGAGACTTAGAAAACTGGTAAAACCTACATTGTTGATAGAGTTGGGAGTACTTAGCACTGTGAAAACAGCACTTTCGCAGAGAGAAATCTACTTGTCTAAGAGCGGGAAACAGTGAACAGAGAATGTATGAGTTTCCCAAGATTGGTAACAGATGGAAACAAGAGAAAGTACACAGTGATTCATCTACCTAGAGAAGTTACAGAGGTTTACACAGAGAATTCCCAGTATAAGTACAAGAAAATAAGAGAGACTTAGAAAACTGGTAAAACCTACATTGTTGATAGAGTTGGGAGTACTTAGCATTGTGAAAACATCACTTTCGCACAAAGAAATCTACTTTTCTAAGACCGCGAAACAGTGAACAGAGAATGTATGAGTTTCTCAAGATTGGTAAGAGATAGAAACAAGAGAAAGTACACAGTGATTCATCTACCTAGAGAAGTTACAGACGTTTACACAGAGAATTCCTAGTAGAAGTACAAGTAAATAAGAGAGACTTAGAAAACTGGTAAAACCTACATTGTTGATAGAGTTGGGAGTACTTAGCATTGTGAAAACATCACTTTCGCACAAAGAAATCTACTTTTCTAAGACCGCGAAACAGTGAACAGAGAATGTATGAGTTTCTCAAGATTGGTAACAGATGGAAACAAGAGAAAGTACACAGTGATTCATCTACCTAGAGAAGTTACAGAGGTTTACACAGAGAATTCCCAGTATAAGTACAAGAAAATAAGAGAAACTTAGAAAACTGGTAAAACCTACATTGTTGATAGATTTGGGAGAACTTAGCACTGTGAAAACAGCACTTTCACAGAGAGAAATCACTTGTCTAAGACCGGGAAACTGTGAACAGAGAATGTATGAGTTTCTCAAGATTAGTAACAGATAGAAACAAGAGAAAGTACACAGTGATTCATCTACCTAGAGAATTTACAGAGGTTTACACAGAGAATTCCCAGTATAAGTACAAGAAAATAAGAGAGACTTAGAAAACTGGTAAAACCTACATTGTTGATAGAGTTGGGAGTACTTAGCAATGTGAAAGCAGCACTTTCGCAGAGAGAAATCTACTTGTCTAAGACCGGGAAACTGTGAACCGAGAATGTATGAGTTTCTCAAGATTGGTAACAGATAGAAACAAGAGAAAGTACACAGTGATTCATCTACCTAGAGAAGTTACAGAGGTTTACACAGAGAATTCCCAGTATAAGTACAAAAAAATAAGAGAGACTTAGAAAACTGGTAAAACCTACATTGTTGATAGAGTTGGGAGTACTTAGCACTGTGAAAACAGCACTTTCGCACAGAGAAATCTACTTGTCTAAGACCGGGAAACTGTGAACAGAGAATGTATGAGTTTCTCAAGATTGGTAACAGATAGAAACAAGAGAAAGTACACAGTGATTCATCTACCTAGAGAATTTACAGAGGTTTACACAGAGAATTCCCAGTATAAGTACAAGAAAATAAGAGAGACTTAGAAAACTGGTAAAACCTACATTGTTGATAGAGTTGGGAGTACTTAGCACTGTGAAAACAGCACTTTCGCAGAGAGAAATCTACTTGTCTAAGACCGGGAAACTGTGAACAGAGAATGTATGAGTTTCTCAAGATTGGTAACAGATAGAAACAAGAGAAAGTACACAGTGATTCATCTACCTAGAGAAGTTACAGAGGTTTACACAAAGAATTCCCAGTATAAGTACAAGAAAATAAGAGAGACTTAGAAAACTGGTAAAACCTACATTGTTGATAGAGTTGGGAGTACTTAGCACTGTGAAAACAGCACTTTCGCAGAGAGAAATCTACTTGTCTAAGACCGGGAAACAGTGAACAGAGAATGTATGAGTTTCTCAAGATTGGTAACAGATGGAAACAAGAGAAAGTACACAGTGATTCATCTACCTAGAGAAGTTACAGAGGTTTACACAGAGAATTCCCAGTATGAGTACAAGAAAATAAGAGAGACTTAGAAAACTGGTAAAACCTACGTTGTTGATAGAGTTGGGAGTACTTAGCACTGTGAAAACAGCACTTTCGCAGAGAGAAATCTACTTGTCTAAGACCGGGAAATAGTGAACAGAGAATGTATGAGTTTCTCAAGATTGGTAACAGATGGAAACAAGAGAAAGTACACAGTGATTCATCTACCTAGAGAAGTTACACAGGTTTACACAGAGAACTCCCAGTATAAGTACAAGAAAATAAGAGAGACTTAGAAAACTGGTGAAACCTACATTGTTGATAGAGTTGAGAGTACTTAGCACTGTGAAAACAGCACTTTCGCAGAGAGAAATCTACTTGCCTAAGACCGGGAAACAGTGAACAGACAATGTATGAGTTTCCCAAGATTGGTAACAGATAGAAACAAGAGAAAGTACACAGTGATTCATCTACCTAGAGAAGTTACAGAGGTTTACACAGAGAATTCCCAGTATAAGTACAAGAAAATAAGAGAGTCTTAGAAAACTGGTAAAACCTACATTGTTGATAGAGTTGGGAGTACTTAGCACTGTGAAAACAGCACTTTCGCAGAGAGAAATCTACTTGTCTAAGACCGGGAAACTGTGAACAGAGAATGTATGAGTTTCTCAAGATTCGTAACAGATAGAAACAAGAGAAAGTACACAGTGATTCATCTACCTAGAGAAGTTACAGAGGTTTACACAGAGATTTCCCAGTATAAGTACAAGAAAATAAGAGAGACTTAGAAAACTGGTAAAACCTACATTGTTGATAGAGTTGGGAGTACTTAGCACTGTGAAAGCAGCACTTTCGCAGAGAGAAATCTACTTGTCTAAGACCTGGAAACTGTGAACAGAGAATGTATGAGTTTCTCAAGATTGGTAACAGATAGAAACAAGAGAAAGTACACAGTGATTCATCTACCTAGAGAAGTTACAGAGGTTTACACAGAGAATTCCCAGTATAAGTACAAGAATATAAGAGAGACTTAGAAAACTGGTAAAACCTACATTGTTGATAGAGTTGGGAGTACTTAGCACTGTGAAAACAGCACTTTCGCAGAGAGAAATCTACTTGCCTAAGACCGGGAAACAGTGAACAGAGAATCTATGAGTTTCCCAAGATTGGTAACAGATAGAAACAAGAGAAAGTACACAGTGATTCATCTACCTAGAGAAGTTACAGAGGTTTACACAGAGAATTCCCAGTATAAGTACAAGAAAATAAGAGAAACTTAGAAAACTGGTAAAACCTACATTGTTGATAGAGTTGGGAGTACTTAGCACTGTGAAAACAGCACTTTCGCAGAGAGAAATCTACTTGTCTAAGACCGGGAAACAGTGAACAGAGAGTGTATGAGTTTCTCAAGATTGGTAACAGATAGAAACAAGAGAAAGTACACAGTGATTCATCTACCTAGAGAAGTTACAGAGGTTTACACATAGAATTCACAGTATAAGTACAAGAAAATAAGAGAGACTTAGAAAACTGGTAAAACCTACATTGTTGATAGAGTTGGGAGTACTTAGCACTGTGAAAACAGCACTTTCGCACAGAGAAATCTACTTGTCTAAGACCGGGAAACTGTGAACAGAGAATGTATGAGTTTCTCAAGATTGTTAACAGATGGAAACAAGAGAAAGTACACAGTGATTCATCTACCTAGAGAAGTTACAGAGGTTTACACAGAGAATTCCCAGTATAAGTACAAGAAAATAAGAGAGACTTAGAAATCTAGTAAAACCTACATTGTTGATAGAGTTGGGAGAACTTAGCACTGTGAAAACAGCACTTTCGCAGAGAGAAATCTACTTGTCGAAGACCGGGAAACTGTGAACGGAGAATGTATGAGTTTCTCAAGATTAGTAACAGATAGAAACAAGAGAAAGTACACAGTGATTCATCTACCTAAAGAATTTACAGAGGTTTACACAGAGAATTCCCAGTATAAGTACAAGAAAATAAGAGAGACTTAGAAAACTGGTAAAACCTACATTGTTGATAGAGTTGGGAGTACTTAGCACTGTGAAAGCAGCACTTTGGCAGAGAGAAATCTACTTGTCTAAGACCGGGAAACTGTGAACAGAGAATGTATGAGTTTCTCAAGATTGGTAACAGATAGAAACAAGAGAAAGTACACAGTGATTCATCTACCTAGAGAAGTTGCAGAGGTTTACACAGAGAATTCCCAGTATAAGTACAAGAAAATAAGAGAGACTTAGAAAACTGGTAAAACCTACATTGTTGATAGAGTTGGGAGTACTTAGCACTGTGAAAACAGCACTTTCGCAGAGAGAAATCTACTTGTCTAAGACCGGGAAACAGTGAACAGAGAATGTATGAGTTTCTCAAGATTGGTAATAGATAGAAACAAGAGAAAGTACACAGTGATTCATCTACCTAGAGAAGTTCCAGAGGTTTACACAGAGAATTCCCAGTATAAGTACAAGAAAATAAGAGAGACTTAGAAAACTGGTAAAACCTACATTGTTGATAGAGTTGGGAGTACTTAGCACTGTGAAAACAGCACTTTCGCAGAGAGAAATCTACTTGTCTAAGACCGGGAAACTGTGAACAGAGAATATATGAGTTTCTCAAGATTGGTAACAGATAGAAACAAGAGAAAGTACACAGTGATTCATCTACCTAGAGAAGTTACAGAGGTTTACACAGAGAATTCCAAGTATAAGTACAAGAAAATAAGAGAGACTTAGAAAACTGGTAAAACCTACATTGTTGATAGAGTTGGGAGTACTTAGCACTGTGAAAACAGCACTTTCGCACAGAGAAATCTACTTGTCTAAGACCGGGAAACTGTGAACAGAGAATGTATGAGTTTCTCAAGATTGGTAACAGATGGAAACAAGAGAAAGTACACAGTGATTCATCTACCTAGAGAAGTTACAGAGGTTTACACAGAGAATTCCCAGTATAAGTACAAGAAAATAAGAGAGACTTAGAAAACTGGTAAAACCTACATTGTTGATAGAGTTGGGAGTACTTAGCACTGTGAAAACAGCACTTTCGCAGAGAGAAATCTACTTGTCTAAGACCGGGAAAAAGTGAACAGAGAATGTATGAGTTTCTCAAGATTGGTAACAGATGGAAACAAGAGAAAGTACACAGTGATTCATCTACCTAGAGAAGTTACAGATGTTTACACAGAGAACTCCCAGTATAAGTACAAGAAAATAAGAGAGACTTAGAAAACTGGTAAAACCTACATTGTTGATAGAGTTGGGAGTACTTAGCACTGTGAAAACAGCACTTTCGCAGAGAGAAATCTACTTGTCTAAGAGCGGGAAACAGTGAACAGAGAATGTATGAGTTTCCCAAGATTGGTAACAGATGGAAACAAGAGAAAGTACACAGTGATTCATCTACCTAGAGAAGTTACAGAGGTTTACACAGAGAATTCCCAGTATAAGTACAAGAAAATAAGAGAGACTTAGAAAACTGGTAAAACCTACATTGTTGATAGAGTTGGGAGTACTTAGCATTGTGAAAACATCACTTTCGCACAAAGAAATCTACTTTTCTAAGACCGCGAAACAGTGAACAGAGAATGTATGAGTTTCTCAAGATTGGTAAGAGATAGAAACAAGAGAAAGTACACAGTGATTCATCTACCTAGAGAAGTTACAGACGTTTACACAGAGAATTCCTAGTAGAAGTACAAGTAAATAAGAGAGACTTAGAAAACTGGTAAAACCTACATTGTTGATAGAGTTGGGAGTACTTAGCATTGTGAAAACATCACTTTCGCACAAAGAAATCTACTTTTCTAAGACCGCGAAACAGTGAACAGAGAATGTATGAGTTTCTCAAGATTGGTAACAGATGGAAACAAGAGAAAGTACACAGTGATTCATCTACCTAGAGAAGTTACAGAGGTTTACACAGAGAATTCCCAGTATAAGTACAAGAAAATAAGAGAAACTTAGAAAACTGGTAAAACCTACATTGTTGATAGATTTGGGAGAACTTAGCACTGTGAAAACAGCACTTTCACAGAGAGAAATCACTTGTCTAAGACCGGGAAACTGTGAACAGAGAATGTATGAGTTTCTCAAGATTAGTAACAGATAGAAACAAGAGAAAGTACACAGTGATTCATCTACCTAGAGAATTTACAGAGGTTTACACAGAGAATTCCCAGTATAAGTACAAGAAAATAAGAGAGACTTAGAAAACTGGTAAAACCTACATTGTTGATAGAGTTGGGAGTACTTAGCAATGTGAAAGCAGCACTTTCGCAGAGAGAAATCTACTTGTCTAAGACCGGGAAACTGTGAACCGAGAATGTATGAGTTTCTCAAGATTGGTAACAGATAGAAACAAGAGAAAGTACACAGTGATTCATCTACCTAGAGAAGTTACAGAGGTTTACACAGAGAATTCCCAGTATAAGTACAAAAAAATAAGAGAGACTTAGAAAACTGGTAAAACCTACATTGTTGATAGAGTTGGGAGTACTTAGCACTGTGAAAACAGCACTTTCGCACAGAGAAATCTACTTGTCTAAGACCGGGAAACTGTGAACAGAGAATGTATGAGTTTCTCAAGATTGGTAACAGATAGAAACAAGAGAAAGTACACAGTGATTCATCTACCTAGAGAATTTACAGAGGTTTACACAGAGAATTCCCAGTATAAGTACAAGAAAATAAGAGAGACTTAGAAAACTGGTAAAACCTACATTGTTGATAGAGTTGGGAGTACTTAGCACTGTGAAAACAGCACTTTCGCAGAGAGAAATCTACTTGTCTAAGACCGGGAAACTGTGAACAGAGAATGTATGAGTTTCTCAAGATTGGTAACAGATAGAAACAAGAGAAAGTACACAGTGATTCATCTACCTAGAGAAGTTACAGAGGTTTACACAAAGAATTCCCAGTATAAGTACAAGAAAATAAGAGAGACTTAGAAAACTGGTAAAACCTACATTGTTGATAGAGTTGGGAGTACTTAGCACTGTGAAAACAGCACTTTCGCAGAGAGAAATCTACTTGTCTAAGACCGGGAAACAGTGAACAGAGAATGTATGAGTTTCTCAAGATTGGTAACAGATAGAAACAAGAGAAAGTACACAGTGATTCATCTACCTAGAGAAGTTACAGAGGTTTACACAGAGAATTCCCAGTATAAGTACAAGAAAATAAGAGAGACTTAGAAAACTGGTAAAACCTACATTGTTGATAGAGTTGGGAGTACTTAGCACTGTGAAAACAGCACTTTCGCACAGAGAAATCTACTTGTCTAAGACCGGGAAACTGTGAACAGAGAATGTATGAGTTTCTCAAGATTGGTAACAGATGGAAACAAGAGAAAGTACACAGTGATTCATCTACCTAGAGAAGTTACAGAGGTTTACACAGAGAATTCCCAGTATAAGTACAAGAAAATAAGAGAGACTTAGAAAACTGGTAAAACCTTCATTGTTGATAGAGTTGGGATTACTTAGCACTGTGAAAACAGCACTTTCGCAGAGAGAAATCTACTTATCTAAGACCGGGAAACAGTGAACAGAGAATGTATGAGTTTCCCAAGATTGGTAACAGATAGAAACAAGAGAAAGTACACAGTGATTCATCTACCTAGAGAAGTTACAGAGGTTTACACAGAGAATTCCCAGTAGAAGTACAAGTAAATAAGAGAGACTTAGAAAACTGGTAAAACCTACATTGTTGATAGAGTTGGGAGTACTTAGCACTGTGAAAACAGCACTTTCGCAGAGAGAAATCTACTTGCCTAAGACCGGGAAACAGTGAACAGAGAATGTATGAGTTTCCCAAGATTGGTAACAGATAGAAACAAGAGAACGTACACAGTGATTCATCTACCTAGAGAAGTTACAGAGGTTTACACTGAGAATTCCAAGTAGAAGTAAAAGAAAATAAGAGAGACTTAGAAAACTGGTAAAACCTACATTGTTGATAGAGTTGGGAGTACTTAGCACTGTGAAAACAGCACTTTCGCAGAGAGAAATCTACTTGTCTAAGACCGGGAAACAGTGAACGGAGAATGTATGTGTTTCTCAAGATTGGTAGCAGATAGAAACAAGAGAAAGTACACAGTGATTCATCTACCTAGATAAGTTACAGAGGTTTACACAGAGAATTCCAAGTATAAGTACAAGAAAATAAGAGAGACTTAGAAAACTGGTAAAACCTACATTGTTGATAGAGTTGGGAGTACTTAGCACTGTGAAAACAGCACTTTCGCTGAGACAAATCTACCTGTCTAAGACCGGGAAACAGTGAACAGAGAATGTATGAGTTTCTCAAGATTGGTAACAGATAGAAACAAGAGAAAGTACACAGTGATTCATCTACCTAGAGAAGTTACAGAGGTTTACACAGAGAATTCCCAGTATAAGTACAAGAAAATAAGAGAGACTTAGAAAACTGGTAAAACCTACATTGTTGATAGAGTTGGGAGTACTTAGCACTGTGAAAACAGCACTTTCGCAGAGAGAAATCTACTTGTCTAAGAGCGGGAAACAGTGAACAGAGAATGTATGAGTTTCCCAAGATTGGTAACAGATGGAAACAAGAGAAAGTACACAGTGATTCATCTACCTAGAGAAGTTACAGAGGTTTACACAGAGAATTCCCAGTATAAGTACAAGAAAATAAGAGAGACTTAGAAAACTGGTAAAACCTACATTGTTGATAGAGTTGGGAGTACTTAGCATTGTGAAAACATCACTTTCGCACAAAGAAATCTACTTTTCTAAGACCGCGAAACAGTGAACAGAGAATGTATGAGTTTCTCAAGATTGGTAACAGATGGAAACAAGAGAAAGTACACAGTGATTCATCTACCTAGAGAAGTTACAGAGGTTTACACAGAGAATTCCCAGTATAAGTACAAGAAAATAAGAGAAACTTAGAAAACTGGTAAAACCTACATTGTTGATAGAGTTGGGAGAACTTAGCACTGTGAAAACAGCACTTTCACAGAGAGAAATCACTTGTCTAAGACCGGGAAACTGTGAACAGAGAATGTATGAGTTTCTCAAGATTAGTAACAGATAGAAACAAGAGAAAGTACACAGTGATTCATCTACCTAGAGAAGTTACAGAGGTTTACACAGAGAATTCCCAGTATAAGTACAAGAAAATAAGAGAGACTTAGAAAACTGGTAAAACCTACATTGTTGATAGAGTTGGGAGTACTTAGCACTGTGAAAACAGCACTTTCGCACAGAGAAATCTACTTGTCTAAGACCGGGAAACTGTGAACAGAGAATGTATGAGTTTCTCAAGATTGGTAACAGATGGAAACAAGAGAAAGTACACAGTGATTCATCTACCTAGAGAAGTTACAGAGGTTTACACAGAGAATTCCCAGTATAAGTACAAGAAAATAAGAGAGACTTAGAAAACTGGTAAAACCTTCATTGTTGATAGAGTTGGGATTACTTAGCACTGTGAAAACAGCACTTTCGCAGAGAGAAATCTACTTGTCTAAGACTGGGAAACAGTGAACAGAGAATGTATGAGTTTCCCAAGATTGGTAACAGATAGAAACAAGAGAAAGTACACAGTGATTCATCTACCTAGAGAAGTTACAGAGGTATACACAGAGAATTCCCAGTAGAAGTACAAGTAAATAAGAGAGACTTAGAAAACTGGTAAAACCTACATTGTTGATAGAGTTGGGAGTACTTAGCACTGTGAAAACAGCACTTTCGCAGAGAGAAATCTACTTGCCTAAGACCGGGAAACAGTGAACAGAGAATGTATGAGTTTCCCAAGATTGGTAACAGATAGAAACAAGAGAAAGTACACAGTGATTCATCTACCTAGAGAAGTTACAGAGGTTTACACTGAGAATTCCAAGTAGAAGTACAAGAAAATAAGAGAGACTTAGAAAACTGGTAAAACCTACATTGTTGATAGAGTTGGGAGTACTTAGCACTGTGAAAACAGCACTTTCGCAGAGAGAAATCTACTTGTCTAAGACCGGGAAACAGTGAACGGAGAATGTATGTGTTTCTCAAGATTGGTAGCAGATAGAAACAAGAGAAAGTACACAGTGATTCATCTACCTAGATAAGTTACAGAGGTTTACACAGAGAATTCCAAGTATAAGTACAAGAAAATAAGAGAGACTTAGAAAACTGGTAAAACCTACATTGTTGATAGAGTTGGGAGTACTTAGCACTGTGAAAACAGCACTTTCGCTGAGACAAATCTACCTGTCTAAGACCGGGAAACAGTGAACAGAGAATGTATGAGTTTCTCAAGATTGGTAACAGATAGAAACAAGAGAAAGTACACAGTGATTCATCTACCTAGAGAAGTTACAGACGTTTACACAGAGAATTCCCAGTATAAGTACAAGAAAATAAGAGAGACTTAGAAAACTGGTAAAACATACATTGTTGATAGAGTTGGGAGTACGTAGCACTGTGAAAACAGCACTTTCGCAGAGAGAAATCTACTTGTCTAAGACCGGGAAACAGTGAACAGAGAATGTATGAGTTTCTCAAGGTTGGTACAAGATAGAAACAAGAGAAAGTACACCGTGATTCATCTACCTAGAGAAGTTACAGAGGTTTAAACAGAGAATTCCCAGTATAAGTACAAGTAAATAAGAGAGACTTAGAAAACACGTAAAACCTACATGTTTGATAGAGTTGGGAGTACTTAGCATTGTGAAAACATCACTTTCGCACAAAGAAATCTACTTATCTGAGACAGCGAAGCAGTGAACAGAGACTGTATGAGTTTCTCAAGATTGGTAACAGATAGAAACAAGAGAACGTACACAGTGATTCATCTACCTAGAGAAGTTACAGAGGTTTACATAGAGAATTCCAAGTATAAGTACAAGAAAGTAAGAGAGACTTAGAAAACTGGTAAAACCTACATTGTTGATAGAGTTGGGAGTACTTAGCACTGTGAAAACAGCACTTTCACAGAAAGACATCTACTTGTCTGAGACCGGGAAACAGTGAACAGAGAAAGTATGAGTTTCTCAAGATTGGTAACAGATAGAAACAAGAGAAAGTACACAGTGATTCATCTACATAGAGAAGTTACAGAGGTTTACACAGAGAATTCCAAGTATAAGTACAAGAAAATAAGAGAGACTTAGACAACTGGTAAAACCTACATTGTTGATAGAGTTGGGAGTACTTAGCATTGTGAAAACATCACTTTCGCACAAAGAAATCTACTTTCTAAGACCGCGAAACAGTGAACAGAGAATGAATGAGTTTCTCAAGATTGGTAACAGATAGAAACAAGAGAAAGTACACAGTGATTCATCTACCTAGAGAAGTTACAGACGTTTACACAGAGAATTCCTAGTAGAAGTACAAGTAAATAAGAGAGACTTAGAAAACTGGTAAAACCTACATTGTTGATAGAGTTGGGAGTACTTAGCATTGTGAAAACATCACTTTCGCACAAAGAAATCTACTTTTCTAAGACCGCGAAACAGTGAACAGAGAATGTATGAGTTTCTCAAGATTGGTAACAGATAGAAACAAGAGAAAGTACACAGTGATTCATCTACCTAGAGAAGTTACAGAGGTTTACACAGAGAATTCCCAGTATAAGTATAAGAAAATAAGAGAAACTTAGAAAACTGGTTAAACCTACATTGTTGATAGAGTTGGGAGTACTAAGCACTGTGAAAACAGCACTTTCGCAGAGAGAAATTTACTTGTCTAAGACCGGGAAACTGTGAACAGAGAATGTATGAGTTTCTCAAGATTGGTAACAGATGGAAACAAGAGAAAGTACACAGTGATTCATCTACCTAGAGAAGTTACAGAGGTTTACACAGAGAATTCCCAGTATAAGTACAAGAAAATAAGAGAAACTTAGAAAACTGGTAAAACCTACATTGTTGATAGAGTTGGGAGAACTTAGCACTGTGAAAACAGCACTTTCGCAGAGAGAAATCTACTTGTCTAAGACCGGGAAACTGTGAACAGAGAATGTATGAGTTTCTCAAGATTGGTAACAGATAGAAACAAGAGAAAGTACACAGTGATTCATATACCTAGAGAAGTTACAGAGGTTTACACAAAGAATTCCAAGTATAAGTACAAGAAAATAAGAGAGACTTAGAAAACTGGTAAAACCTGCATTGTTGATAGAGTTGGGAGTACTTAGCACTGTGAAAGCAGCACTTTCGCAGAGAGAAATCTACTTGTCTAAGACCGGGAAACTGTGAACAGAGAATGTATGAGTTTCTCAAGATTGGTAACAGATAGAAACAAGAGAAAGTACACAGTGATTCATCTACCTAGAGAAGTTACAGAGGTTTACACAGAGAATTCCCAGTATAAGTACAAGAAAATAAGAGAGACTTAGAAAACTGGTAAAACCTACATTGTTGATAGAGTTGGGAGTACTTAGCACTGTGAAAACAGCACTTTCGCAGAGAGAAATCTACTTGTCTAAGAGCGGGAAACAGTGAACAGAGAATGTATGAGTTTCCCAAGATTGGTAACAGATGGAAACAAGAGAAAGTACACAGTGATTCATCTACTTAGAGAAGTTACAGAGGTTTACACAGAGAATTCCCAGTATAAGTACAAGAAAATAAGAGAGACTTAGAAAACTGGTAAAACCTACATTGTTGATAGAGTTGGGAGTACTTAGCATTGTGAAAACATCACTTTCGCACAAAGAAATCTACTTTTCTAAGACCGCGAAACAGTGAACAGAGAATGTATGAGTTTCTCAAGATTGGTAACAGATAGAAACAAGAGAAAGTACACAGTGATTCATCTACCTAGAGAAGTTACAGACGTTTACACAGAGAATTCCTAGTAGAAGTACAAGTAAATAAGAGAGACTTAGAAAACTGGTAAAACCTACATTGTTGATAGAGTTGGGAGTACTTAGCATTGTGAAAACATCACTTTCGCACAAAGAAATCTACTTTTCTAAGACCGCGAAACAGTGAACAGAGAATGTATGAGTTTCTCAAGATTGGTAACAGATGGAAACAAGAGAAAGTACACAGTGATTCATCTACCTAGAGAAGTTACAGAGGTTTACACAGAGAATTCCCAGTATAAGTACAAGAAAATAAGAGAAACTTAGAAAACTGGTAAAACCTACATTGTTGATAGAGTTGGGAGAACTTAGCACTGTGAAAACAGCACTTTCACAGAGAGAAATCACTTGTCTAAGACCGGGAAACTGTGAACAGAGAATGTATGAGTTTCTCAAGATTAGTAACAGATAGAAACAAGAGAAAGTACACAGTGATTCATCTACCTAGAGAAGTTACAGAGGTTTACACAGAGAATTCCCAGTATAAGTACAAGAAAATAAGAGAGACTTAGAAAACTGGTAAAACCTACATTGTTGATAGAGTTGGGAGTACTTAGCACTGTGAAAACAGCACTTTCGCACAGAGAAATCTACATGTCTAAGACCGGGAAACTGTGAACAGAGAATGTATGAGTTTCTCAAGATTGGTAACAGATGGAAACAAGAGAAAGTACACAGTGATTCATCTACCTAGAGAAGTTACAGAGGTTTACACAGAGAATTCCCAGTATAAGTACAAGAAAATAAGAGAGACTTAGAAAACTGGTAAAACCTTCATTGTTGATAGAGTTGGGATTACTTAGCACTGTGAAAACAGCACTTTCGCAGAGAGAAATCTACTTGTCTAAGACCGGGAAACAGTGAACAGAGAATGTATGAGTTTCCCAAGATTGGTAACAGATAGAAACAAGAGAAAGTACACAGTGATTCATCTACCTAGAGAAGTTACAGAGGTTTACACAGAGAATTCCCAGTAGAAGTACAAGTAAATAAGAGAGACTTAGAAAACTGGTAAAACCTACATTGTTGATAGAGTTTGGAGTACTTAGCACTGTGAAAACAGCACTTTCGCAGAGAGAAATCTACTTGCCTAAGACCGGGAAACAGTGAACAGAGAATGTATGAGTTTCCCAAGATTGGTAACAGATAGAAACAAGAGAAAGTACACAGTGATTCATCTACCTAGAGAAGTTACAGAGGTTTACACTGAGAATTCCAAGTAGAAGTACAAGAAAATAAGAGAGACTTAGAAAACTGGTAAAACCTACATTGTTGATAGAGTTGGGAGTACTTAGCACTGTGAAAACAGCACTTTCGCAGAGAGAAATCTACTTGTCTAAGACCGGGAAACAGTGAACGGAGAATGTATGTGTTTCTCAAGATTGGTAGCAGATAGAAACAAGAGAAAGTACACAGTGATTCATCTACCTAGATAAGTTACAGAGGTTTACACAGAGAATTCCAAGTATAAGTACAAGAAAATAAGAGAGACTTAGAAAACTGGTAAAACCTACATTGTTGATAGAGTTGGGAGTACTTAGCACTGTGAAAACAGCACTTTCACTGAGACAAATCTACCTATCTAAGACCGGGAAACAGTGAACAGAGAATGTATGAGTTTCTCAAGATTGGTAACAGATAGAAACAAGAGAAAGTACACAGTGATTCATCTACCTAGAGAAGTTACAGACGTTTACACAGAGAATTCCCAGTATAAGTACAAGAAAATAAGAGAGACTTAGAAAACTGGTAAAACATACATTGTTGATAGAGTTGGGAGTACGTAGCACTGTGAAAACAGCACTTTCGCAGAGAGAAATCTACTTGTCTAAGACCGGGAAACAGTGAACAGAGAATGTATGAGTTTCTCAAGGTTGGTACAAGATAGAAACAAGAGAAAGTACACCGTGATTCATCTACCTAGAGAAGTTACAGAGGTTTAAACAGAGAATTCCCAGTATAAGTACAAGTAAATAAGAGAGACTTAGAAAACACGTAAAACCTACATGTTTGATAGAGTTGGGAGTACTTAGCATTGTGAAAACATCACTTTCGCACAAAGAAATCTACTTATCTGAGACAGCGAAGCAGTGAACAGAGACTGTATGAGTTTCTCAAGATTGGTAACAGATAGAAACAAGAGAACATACACAGTGATTCATCTACCTAGAGAAGTTACAGAGGTTTACATAGAGAATTCCAAGTATAAGTACAAGAAAGTAAGAGAGACTTAGAAAACTGGTAAAACCTACATTGTTGATAGAGTTGGGAGTACTTAGCACTGTGAAAACAGCACTTTCACAGAAAGACATCTACTTGTCTGAGACCGGGAAACAGTGAACAGAGAAAGTATGAGTTTCTCAAGATTGGTAACAGATAGAAACAAGAGAAAGTACACAGTGATTCATCTACATAGAGAAGTTACAGAGGTTTACACAGAGAATTCCAAGTATAAGTACAAGAAAATAAGAGAGACTTAGACAACTGGTAAAACCTACATTGTTGATAGAGTTGGGAGTACTTAGCATTGTGAAAACATCACTTTCGCACAAAGAAATCTACTTTCTAAGACCGCGAAACAGTGAACAGAGAATGTATGAGTTTCTCAAGATTGGTAACAGATAGAAACAAGAGAAAGTACACAGTGATTCATCTACCTAGAGAAGTTACAGACGTTTACACAGAGAATTCCTAGTAGAAGTACAAGTAAATAAGAGAGACTTAGAAAACTGGTAAAACCTGCATTGTTGATAGAGTTGGGAGTACTTAGCACTGTGAAAGCAGCACTTTCGCAGAGAGAAATCTACTTGTCTAAGACCGGGAAACTGTGAACAGAGAATGTATGAGTTTCTCAAGATTGGTAACAGATAGAAACAAGAGAAAGTACACAGTGATTCATCTACCTAGAGAAGTTACAGAGGTTTACACAGAGAATTCCCAGTATAAGTACAAGAAAATAAGAGAGACTTAGAAAACTGGTAAAACCTACATTGTTGATAGAGTTGGGAGTACTTAGCACTGTGAAAACAGCACTTTCGCAGAGAGAAATCTACTTGTCTAAGAGCGGGAAACAGTGAACAGAGAATGTATGAGTTTCCCAAGATTGGTAACAGATGGAAACAAGAGAAAGTACACAGTGATTCATCTACCTAGAGAAGTTACAGAGGTTTACACAGAGAATTCCCAGTATAAGTACAAGAAAATAAGAGAGACTTAGAAAACTGGTAAAACCTACATTGTTGATAGAGTTGGGAGTACTTAGCATTGTGAAAACATCACTTTCGCACAAAGAAATCTACTTTTCTAAGACCGCGAAACAGTGAACAGAGAATGTATGAGTTTCTCAAGATTGGTAACAGATAGAAACAAGAGAAAGTACACAGTGATTCATCTACCTAGAGAAGTTACAGACGTTTACACAGAGAATTCCTAGTAGAAGTACAAGTAAATAAGAGAGACTTAGAAAACTGGTAAAACCTACATTGTTGATAGAGTTGGGAGTACTTAGCATTGTGAAAACATCACTTTCGCACAAAGAAATCTACTTTTCTAAGACCGCGAAACAGTGAACAGAGAATGTATGAGTTTCTCAAGATTGGTAACAGATGGAAACAA
This sequence comes from Heterohyrax brucei, assembly GCA_028571685.1. Taxonomy (NCBI): domain Eukaryota; kingdom Metazoa; phylum Chordata; class Mammalia; order Hyracoidea; family Procaviidae; genus Heterohyrax; species Heterohyrax brucei. The sequence continues at coordinate 19,502,974 of CM053155.1, forward strand.
GAGAAAGTACACAGTGATTCATCTACCTAGAGAAGTTACAGAGGTTTACACAGAGAATTCCCAGTATAAGTACAAGAAAATAAGAGAAACTTAGAAAACTGGTAAAACCTACATTGTTGATAGAGTTGGGAGAACTTAGCACTGTGAAAACAGCACTTTCACAGAGAGAAATCACTTGTCTAAGACCGGGAAACTGTGAACAGAGAATGTATGAGTTTCTCAAGATTAGTAACAGATAGAAACAAGAGAAAGTACACAGTGATTCATCTACCTAGAGAAGTTACAGAGGTTTACACAGAGAATTCCCAGTATAAGTACAAGAAAATAAGAGAGACTTAGAAAACTGGTAAAACCTACATTGTTGATAGAGTTGGGAGTACTTAGCACTGTGAAAACAGCACTTTCGCACAGAGAAATCTACTTGTCTAAGACCGGGAAACTGTGAACAGAGAATGTATGAGTTTCTCAAGATTGGTAACAGATGGAAACAAGAGAAAGTACACAGTGATTCATCTACCTAGAGAAGTTACAGAGGTTTACACAGAGAATTCCCAGTATAAGTACAAGAAAATAAGAGAGACTTAGAAAACTGGTAAAACCTTCATTGTTGATAGAGTTGGGATTACTTAGCACTGTGAAAACAGCACTTTCGCAGAGAGAAATCTACTTGTCTAAGACCGGGAAACAGTGAACAGAGAATGTATGAGTTTCCCAAGATTGGTAACAGATAGAAACAAGAGAAAGTACACAGTGATTCATCTACCTAGAGAAGTTACAGAGGTTTACACAGAGAATTCCCAGTAGAAGTACAAGTAAATAAGAGAGACTTAGAAAACTGGTAAAACCTACATTGTTGATAGAGTTTGGAGTACTTAGCACTGTGAAAACAGCACTTTCGCAGAGAGAAATCTACTTGCCTAAGACCGGGAAACAGTGAACAGAGAATGTATGAGTTTCCCAAGATTGGTAACAGATAGAAACAAGAGAAAGTACACAGTGATTCATCTACCTAGAGAAGTTACAGAGGTTTACACTGAGAATTCCAAGTAGAAGTACAAGAAAATAAGAGAGACTTAGAAAACTGGTAAAACCTACATTGTTGATAGAGTTGGGAGTACTTAGCACTGTGAAAACAGCACTTTCGCAGAGAGAAATCTACTTGTCTAAGACCGGGAAACAGTGAACGGAGAATGTATGTGTTTCTCAAGATTGGTAGCAGATAGAAACAAGAGAAAGTACACAGTGATTCATCTACCTAGATAAGTTACAGAGGTTTACAAAGAGAATTCCAAGTATAAGTACAAGAAAATAAGAGAGACTTAGAAAACTGGTAAAACCTACATTGTTGATAGAGTTGGGAGTACTTAGCACTGTGAAAACAGCACTTTCGCTGAGACAAATCTACCTGTCTAAGACCGGGAAACAGTGAACAGAGAATGTATGAGTTTCTCAAGATTGGTAACAGATAGAAACAAGAGAAAGTACACAGTGATTCATCTACCTAGAGAAGTTACAGACGTTTACACAGAGAATTCCCAGTATAAGTACAAGAAAATAAGAGAGACTTAGAAAACTGGTAAAACATACATTGTTGATAGAGTTGGGAGTACGTAGCACTGTGAGAACAGCACTTTCGCAGAGAGAAATCTACTTGTCTAAGACCGGGAAACAGTGAACAGAGAATGTATGAGTTTCTCAAGGTTGGTACAAGATAGAAACAAGAGAAAGTACACCGTGATTCATCTACCTAGAGAAGTTACAGAGGTTTAAACAGAGAATTCCCAGTATAAGTACAAGTAAATAAGAGAGACTTAGAAAACACGTAAAACCTACATGTTTGATAGAGTTGGGAGTACTTAGCATTGTGAAAACATCACTTTCGCACAAAGAAATCTACTTATCTGAGACAGCGAAGCAGTGAACAGAGACTGTATGAGTTTCTCAAGATTGGTAACAGATAGAAACAAGAGAACATACACAGTGATTCATCTACCTAGAGAAGTTACAGAGGTTTACATAGAGAATTCCAAGTATAAGTACAAGAAAGTAAGAGAGACTTAGAAAACTGGTAAAACCTACATTGTTGATAGAGTTGGGAGTACTTAGCACTGTGAAAACAGCACTTTCACAGAAAGACATCTACTTGTCTGAGACCGGGAAACAGTGAACAGAGAAAGTATGAGTTTCTCAAGATTGGTAACAGATAGAAACAAGAGAAAGTACACAGTGATTCATCTACATAGAGAAGTTACAGAGGTTTACACAGAGAATTCCAAGTATAAGTACAAGAAAATAAGAGAGACTTAGACAACTGGTAAAACCTACATTGTTGATAGAGTTGGGAGTACTTAGCATTGTGAAAACATCACTTTCGCACAAAGAAATCTACTTTCTAAGACCGCGAAACAGTGAACAGAGAATGTATGAGTTTCTCAAGATTGGTAACAGATAGAAACAAGAGAAAGTACACAGTGATTCATCTACCTAGAGAAGTTACAGACGTTTACACAGAGAATTCCTAGTAGAAGTACAAGTAAATAAGAGAGACTTAGAAAACTGGTAAAACCTACATTGTTGATAGAGTTGGGAGTACTTAGCATTGTGAAAACATCACTTTCGCACAAAGAAATCTACTTTTCTAAGACCGCGAAACAGTGAACAGAGAATGTATGAGTTTCTCAAGATTGGTAACAGATAGAAACAAGAGAAAGTACACAGTGATTCATCTACCTAGAGAAGTTACAGAGGTTTACACAGAGAATTCCCAGTATAAGTATAAGAAAATAAGAGAAACTTAGAAAACTGGTTAAACCTACATTGTTGATAGAGTTGGGAGTACTAAGCACTGTGAAAACAGCACTTTCGCAGAGAGAAATTTACTTGTCTAAGACCGGGAAACTGTGAACAGAGAATGTATGAGTTTCTCAAGATTGGTAACAGATGGAAACAAGAGAAAGTACACAGTGATTCATCTACCTAGAGAAGTTACAGAGGTTTACACAGAGAATTCCCAGTATAAGTACAAGAAAATAAGAGAAACTTAGAAAACTGGTAAAACCTACATTGTTGATAGAGTTGGGAGAACTTAGCACTGTGAAAACAGCACTTTCGCAGAGAGAAATCTACTTGTCTAAGACCGGGAAACTGTGAACAGAGAATGTATGAGTTTCTCAAGATTGGTAACAGATAGAAACAAGAGAAAGTACACAGTGATTCATCTACCTAGAGAATTTACAGAGGTTTACACAGAGAATTCCCAGTATAAGTACAAGAAAATAAGAGAGACTTAGAAAACTGGTAAAACCTACATTGTTGATAGAGTTGGGAGTACTTAGCAATGTGAAAGCAGCACTTTCGCAGAGAGAAATCTACTTGTCTAAGACCGGGAAACTGTGAACCGAGAATGTATGAGTTTCTCAAGATTGGTAACAGATAGAAACAAGAGAAAGTACACAGTGATTCATCTACCTAGAGAAGTTACAGAGGTTTACACAGAGAATTCCCAGTATAAGTACAAAAAAATAAGAGAGACTTAGAAAACTGGTAAAACCTACATTGTTGATAGAGTTGGGAGTACTTAGCACTGTGAAAACAGCACTTTCGCAGAGAGAAATCTACTTGTCTAAGACCGGGAAACTGTGAACAGAGAATGTATGAGTTTCTCAAGATTGGTAACAGATAGAAACAAGAGAAAGTACACAGTGATTCATCTAACTAGAGAATTTACGGAGGTTTACACAGAGAATTCCCAGTATAAGTACAAGAAAATAAGAGAGACTTAGAAAACTGGTAAAACCTACATTGTTGATAGAGTTGGGAGTACTTAGCACTGTGAAAACAGCACTTTCGCAGAGAGAAATCTACTTGTCTAAGACCGGGAAACTGTGAACAGAGAATGTATGAGTTTCTCAAGGTTGGTAACAGATAGAAACAAGAGAAAGTACACAGTGATTCATCTACCTAGAGAAGTTACAGAGGTTTACACAAAGAATTCCAAGTATAAGTACAAGAAAATAAGAGAGACTTAGAAAACTGGTAAAACCTGCATTGTTGATAGAGTTGGGAGTACTTAGCACTGTGAAAGCAGCACTTTCGCAGAGAGAAATCTACTTGTCTAAGACCGGGAAACTGTGAACAGAGAATGTATGAGTTTCTCAAGATTGGTAACAGATAGAAACAAGAGAAAGTACACAGTGATTCATCTACCTAGAGAAGTTACAGAGGTTTACACAGAGAATTCCCAGTATAAGTACAAGAAAATAAGAGAGACTTAGAAAACTGGTAAAACCTACGTTGTTGATAGAGTTGGGAGTACTTAGCACTGTGAAAACAGCACTTTCGCAGAGAGAAATCTACTTGTCTAAGAGCGGGAAACAGTGAACAGAGAATGTATGAGTTTCCCAAGATTGGTAACAGATGGAAACAAGAGAAAGTACACAGTGATTCATCTACCTAGAGAAGTTACAGAGGTTTACACAGAGAATTCCCAGTATAAGTACAAGAAAATAAGAGAGACTTAGAAAACTGGTAAAACCTACATTGTTGATAGAGTTGGGAGTACTTAGCATTGTGAAAACATCACTTTCGCACAAAGAAATCTACTTTTCTAAGACCGCGAAACAGTGAACAGAGAATGTATGAGTTTCTCAAGATTGGTAACAGATAGAAACAAGAGAAAGTACACAGTGATTCATCTACCTAGAGAAGTTACAGACGTTTACACAGAGAATTCCTAGTAGAAGTACAAGTAAATAAGAGAGACTTAGAAAACTGGTAAAACCTACATTGTTGATAGAGTTGGGAGTACTTAGCATTGTGAAAACATCACTTTCGCACAAAGAAATCTACTTTTCTAAGACCGCGAAACAGTGAACAGAGAATGTATGAGTTTCTCAAGATTGGTAACAGATGGAAACAAGAGAAAGTACACAGTGATTCATCTACCTAGAGAAGTTACAGAGGTTTACACAGAGAATTCCCAGTATAAGTACAAGAAAATAAGAGAAACTTAGAAAACTGGTAAAACCTACATTGTTGATAGAGTTGGGAGAACTTAGCACTGTGAAAACAGCACTTTCACAGAGAGAAATCACTTGTCTAAGACCGGGAAACTGTGAACAGAGAATGTATGAGTTTCTCAAGATTAGTAACAGATAGAAACAAGAGAAAGTACACAGTGATTCATCTACCTAGAGAATTTACAGAGGTTTACACAGAGAATTCCCAGTATAAGTACAAGAAAATAAGAGAGACTTAGAAAACTGGTAAAACCTACATTGTTGATAGAGTTGGGAGTACTTAGCAATGTGAAAGCAGCACTTTCGCAGAGAGAAATCTACTTGTCTAAGACCGGGAAACTGTGAACCGAGAATGTATGAGTTTCTCAAGATTGGTAACAGATAGAAACAAGAGAAAGTACACAGTGATTCATCTACCTAGAGAAGTTACAGAGGTTTACACAGAGAATTCCCAGTATAAGTACAAAAAAATAAGAGAGACTTAGAAAACTGGTAAAACCTACATTGTTGATAGAGTTGGGAGTACTTAGCACTGTGAAAACAGCACTTTCGCAGAGAGAAATCTACTTGTCTAAGACCGGGAAACTGTGAACAGAGAATGTATGAGTTTCTCAAGATTGGTAACAGATAGAAACAAGAGAAAGTACACAGTGATTCATCTACCTAGAGAAGTTACAGAGGTTTACACAAAGAATTCCCAGTATAAGTACAAGAAAATAAGAGAGACTTAGAAAACTGGTAAAACCTACATTGTTGATAGAGTTGGGAGTACTTAGCACTGTGAAAACAGCACTTTCGCAGAGAGAAATCTACTTGTCTAAGACCGGGAAACAGTGAACAGAGAATGTATGAGTTTCTCAAGATTGGTAACAGATAGAAACAAGAGAAAGTACACAGTGATTCATCTACCTAGAGAAGTTACAGAGGTTTACACAGAGAATTCCCAGTATAAGTACAAGAAAATAAGAGAGACTTAGAAAACTGGTAAAACCTACATTGTTGATAGAGTTGGGAGTACTTAGCACTGTGAAAACAGCACTTTCGCACAGAGAAATCTACTTGTCTAAGACCGGGAAACTGTGAACAGAGAATGTATGAGTTTCTCAAGATTGGTAACAGATGGAAACAAGAGAAAGTACACAGTGATTCATCTACCTAGAGAAGTTACAGAGGTTTACACAGAGAATTCCCAGTATAAGTACAAGAAAATAAGAGAGACTTAGAAAACTGGTAAAATCTTCATTGTTGATAGAGTTGGGATTACTTAGCACTGTGAAAACAGCACTTTCGCAGAGAGAAATCTACTTGTCTAAGACCGGGAAACAGTGAACAGAGAATGTATGAGTTTCCCAAGATTGGTAACAGATAGAAACAAGAGAAAGTACACAGTGATTCATCTACCTAGAGAAGTTACAGAGGTTTACACAGAGAATTCCCAGTAGAAGTACAAGTAAATAAGAGAGACTTAGAAAACTGGTAAAACCTACATTGTTGATAGAGTTGGGAGTACTTAGCACTGTGAAAACAGCACTTTCGCAGAGAGAAATCTACTTGCCTAAGACCGGGAAACAGTGAACAGAGAATGTATGAGTTTCCCAAGATTGGTAACAGATAGAAACAAGAGAAAGTACACAGTGATTCATCTACCTAGAGAAGTTACAGAGGTTTACACTGAGAATTCCAAGTAGAAGTACAAGAAAATAAGAGAGACTTAGAAAACTGGTAAAACCTACATTGTTGATAGAGTTGGGAGTACTTAGCACTGTGAAAACAGCACTTTCGCAGAGAGAAATCTACTTGTCTAAGACCGGGAAACAGTGAACGGAGAATGTATGTGTTTCTCAAGATTGGTAGCAGATAGAAACAAGAGAAAGTACACAGTGATTCATCTACCTAGATAAGTTACAGAGGTTTACACAGAGAATTCCAAGTATAAGTACAAGAAAATAAGAGAGACTTAGAAAACTGGTAAAACCTACATTGTTGATAGAGTTGGGAGTACTTAGCACTGTGAAAACAGCACTTTCGCTGAGACAAATCTACCTGTCTAAGACCGGGAAACAGTGAACAGAGAATGTATGAGTTTCTCAAGATTGGTAACAGATAGAAACAAGAGAAAGTACACAGTGATTCATCTACCTAGAGAAGTTACAGACGTTTACACAGAGAATTCCCAGTATAAGTACAAGAAAATAAGAGAGACTTAGAAAACTGGTAAAACATACATTGTTGATAGAGTTGGGAGTACGTAGCACTGTGAAAACAGCACTTTCGCAGAGAGAAATCTACTTGTCTAAGACCGGGAAACAGTGAACAGAGAATGTATGAGTTTCTCAAGGTTGGTACAAGATAGAAACAAGAGAAAGTACACCGTGATTCATCTACCTAGAGAAGTTACAGAGGTTTAAACAGAGAATTCCAAGTATAAGTACAAGAAAGTAAGAGAGACTTAGAAAACTGGTAAAACCTACATTGTTCTTAGAGTTGGTAGTACTGAGCACTGTGAAAACAGCACTTTCGCAAAGAGAAATCTACTTGTCTAAGACCGGGAAGCAGTGAACAGAGAAGGTATGAGTTTCTCAAGATTGGTAACAGATAGAAATAAGAGAAAGTACACAGTGATTCATCTACCTCGAGAAGTTACAAGGTTTACACAGAGAATTCCCAGTATAAGTACAAGTAAATAAGAGAGACTTAGAAAACACGTAAAACCTACATGTTTGATAGAGTTGGGAGTACTTAGCATTGTGAAAACATCACTTTCGCACAAAGAAATCTACTTATCTGAGACAGCGAAGCAGTGAACAGAGACTGTATGAGTTTCTCAAGATTGGTAACAGATAGAAACAAGAGAACGTACACAGTGATTCATCTACCTAGAGAAGTTACAGAGGTTTACATAGAGAATTCCAAGTATAAGTACAAGAAAGTAAGAGAGACTTAGAAAACTGGTAAAACCTACATTGTTGATAGAGTTGGGAGTACTTAGCACTGTGAAAACAGCACTTTCACAGAAAGACATCTACTTGTCTGAGATCGGGAAACAGTGAACAGAGAAAGTATGAGTTTCTCAAGATTGGTAACAGATAGAAACAAGAGAAAGTACACAGTGATTCATCTACATAGAGAAGTTACAGAGGTTTACACAGAGAATTCCAAGTATAAGTACAAGAAAATAAGAGAGACTTAGAAAACTGGTAAAACCTACATTGTTGATAGAGTTGGGAGTACTTAGCATTGTGAAAACATCACTTTCGCACAAAGAAATCTACTTTCTAAGACCGCGAAACAGTGAACAGAGAATGTATGAGTTTCTCAAGATTGGTAACAGATAGAAACAAGAGAAAGTACACAGTGATTCATCTACCTAGAGAAGTTACAGACGTTTACACAGAGAATTCCTAGTAGAAGTACAAGTAAATAAGAGAGACTTAGAAAACTGGTAAAACCTACATTGTTGATAGAGTTGGGAGTACTTAGCATTGTGAAAACACCACTTTCGCACAAAGAAATCTACTTTTCTAAGACCGCGAAACAGTGAACAGAGAATGTATGAGTTTCTCAAGATTGGTAACAGATGGAAACAAGAGAAAGTACACAGTGATTCATCTACCTAGAGAAGTTACAGAGGTTTACACAGAGAATTCCCAGTATAAGTACAAGAAAATAAGAGAAACTTAGAAAACTGGTAAAACCTACATTGTTGATAGAGTTGGGAGAACTTAGCACTGTGAAAACAGCACTTTCACAGAGAGAAATCACTTGTCTAAGACCGGGAAACTGTGAACAGAGAATGTATGAGTTTCTCAAGATTAGTAACAGATAGAAACAAGAGAAAGTACACAGTGATTCATCTACCTAGAGAATTTACAGAGGTTTACACAGAGAATTCCCAGTATAAGTACAAGAAAATAAGAGAGACTTAGAAAACTGGTAAAACCTACATTGTTGATAGAGTTGGGAGTACTTAGCAATGTGAAAGCAGCACTTTCGCAGAGAGAAATCTACTTGTCTAAGACCGGGAAACTGTGAACCGAGAATGTATGAGTTTCTCAAGATTGGTAACAGATAGAAACAAGAGAAAGTACACAGTGATTCATCTACCTAGAGAAGTTACAGAGGTTTACACAGAGAATTCCCAGTATAAGTACAAAAAAATAAGAGAGACTTAGAAAACTGGTAAAACCTACATTGTTGATAGAGTTGGGAGTACTTAGCACTGTGAAAACAGCACTTTCGCAGAGAGAAATCTACTTGTCTAAGACCGGGAAACTGTGAACAGAGAATGTATGAGTTTCTCAAGATTGGTAACAGATAGAAACAAGAGAAAGTACACAGTGATTCATCTACCTAGAGAATTTACAGAGGTTTACACAGAGAATTCCCAGTATAAGTACAAGAAAATAAGAGAGACTTAGAAAACTGGTAAAACCTACATTGTTGATAGAGTTGGGAGTACTTAGCACTGTGAAAACAGCACTTTCGCAGAGAGAAATCTACTTGTCTAAGACCGGGAAACTGTGAACAGAGAATGTATGAGTTTCTCAAGATTGGTAACAGATAGAAACAAGAGAAAGTACACAGTGATTCATCTACCTAGAGAAGTTACAGAGGTTTACACAAAGAATTCCCAGTATAAGTACAAGAAAATAAGAGAGACTTAGAAAACTGGTAAAACCTACATTGTTGATAGAGTTGGGAGTACTTAGCACTGTGAAAACAGCACTTTCGCAGAGAGAAATCTACTTGTCTAAGACCGGGAAACAGTGAACAGAGAATGTATGAGTTTCTCAAGATTGGTAACAGATAGAAACAAGAGAAAGTACACAGTGATTCATCTACCTAGAGAAGTTACAGAGGTTTACACAGAGAATTCCCAGTATAAGTACAAGAAAATAAGAGAGACTTAGAAAACTGGTAAAACCTACATTGTTGATAGAGTTGGGAGTACTTAGCACTGTGAAAACAGCACTTTCGCACAGAGAAATCTACTTGTCTAATACCGGGAAACTGTGAACAGAGAATGTATGAGTTTCTCAAGATTGGTAACAGATGGAAACAAGAGAAAGTACACAGTGATTCATCTACCTAGAGAAGTTACAGAGGTTTACACAGAGAATTCCCAGTATAAGTACAAGAAAATAAGAGAGACTTAGAAAACTGGTAAAACCTTCATTGTTGATAGAGTTGGGATTACTTAGCACTGTGAAAACAGCACTTTCGCAGAGAGAAATCTACTTGTCTAAGACCGGGAAACAGTGAACAGAGAATGTATGAGTTTCCCAAGATTGGTAACAGATAGAAACAAGAGAAAGTACACAGTGATTCATCTACCTAGAGAAGTTACAGAGGTTTACACAGAGAATTCCCAGTAGAAGTACAAGTAAATAAGAGAGACTTAGAAAACTGGTAAAACCTACATTGTTGATAGAGTTGGGAGTACTTAGCACTGTGAAAACAGCACTTTCGCAGAGAGAAATCTACTTGCCTAAGACCGGGAAACAGTGAACAGAGAATGTATGAGTTTCCCAAGATTGGTAACAGATAGAAACAAGAGAAAGTACACAGTGATTCATCTACCTAGAGAAGTTACAGAGGTTTACACTGAGAATTCCAAGTAGAAGTACAAGAAAATAAGAGAGACTTAGAAAACTGGTAAAACCTACATTGTTGATAGAGTTGGGAGTACTTAGCACTGTGAAAACAGCACTTTCGCAGAGATTAATCTACTTGTCTAAGACCGGGAAACAGTGAACGGAGAATGTATGTGTTTCTCAAGATTGGTAGCAGATAGAAACAAGAGAAAGTACACAGTGATTCATCTACCTAGATAAGTTACAGAGGTTTACACAGAGAATTCCAAGTATAAGTACAAGAAAATAAGAGAGACTTAGAAAACTGGTAAAACCTACATTGTTGATAGAGTTGGGAGTACTTAGCACTGTGAAAACAGCACTTTCGCTGAGACAAATCTACCTGTCTAAGACCGGGAAACAGTGAACAGAGAATGTATGAGTTTCTCAAGATTGGTAACAGATAGAAACAAGAGAAAGTACACAGTGATTCATCTACCTAGAGAAGTTACAGACGTTTACACAGAGAATTCCCAGTATAAGTACAAGAAAATAAGAGAGACTTAGAAAACTGGTAAAACATACATTGTTGATAGAGTTGGGAGTACGTAGCACTGTGAAAACAGCACTTTCGCAGAGAGAAATCTACTTGTCTAAGACCGGGAAACAGTGAACAGAGAATGTATGAGTTTCTCAAGGTTGGTACAAGATAGAAACAAGAGAAAGTACACCGTGATTCATCTACCTAGAGAAGTTACAGAGGTTTAAACAGAGAATTCCAAGTATAAGTACAAGAAAGTAAGAGAGACTTAGAAAACTGGTAAAACCTACATTGTTCTTAGAGTTGGTAGTACTTAGCACTGTGAAAACAGCACTTTCGCAAAGAGAAATCTACTTGTCTAAGACCGGGAAGCAGTGAACAGAGAAGGTATGAGTTTCTCAAGATTGGTAACAGATAGAAATAAGAGAAAGTACACAGTGATTCATCTACCTCGAGAAGTTACAAGGTTTACACAGAGAATTCCCAGTATAAGTACAAGTAAATAAGAGAGACTTAGAAAACACGTAAAACCTACATGTTTGATAGAGTTGGGAGTACTTAGCATTGTGAAAACATCACTTTCGCACAAAGAAATCTACTTATCTGAGACAGCGAAGCAGTGAACAGAGACTGTATGAGTTTCTCAAGATTGGTAACAGATAGAAACAAGAGAACGTACACAGTGATTCATCTACCTAGAGAAGTTACAGAGGTTTGCATAGAGAATTCCAAGTATAAGTACAAGAAAGTAAGAGAGACTTAGAAAACTGGTAAAACCTACATTGTTGATAGAGTTGAGAGTACTTAGCACTGTGAAAACAGCACTTTCACAGAAAGACATCTACTTGTCTGAGACCGGGAAACAGTGAACAGAGAAAGTATGAGTTTCTCAAGATTGGTAACAGATAGAAACAAGAGAAAGTACACAGTGATTCATCTACATAGAGAAGTTACAGAGGTTTACACAGAGAATTCCAAGTATAAGTACAAGAAAATAAGAGAGACTTAGAAAACTGGTAAAACCTACATTGTTGATAGAGTTGGGAGTACTTAGCATTGTGAAAACATCACTTTCGCACAAAGAAATCTACTTTCTAAGACCGCGAAACAGTGAACAGAGAAAGTCTGAGTTTCTCAAGATTGGTAACAGATACAAACAAGAGAAAGTACACAGTGATTCATCTACCTAGAGAAGTTACAGAGGTTTACACAGAGAATTCCCAGTATAAGTACAAGAAAATAAGAGAGACTTAGAAAACTGGTAAAACCTACATTGTTGATAGAGTTGGCAGTACTTAGCACTGTGAAAACAGCACTTTCGCAGAGGGAAATCTACTTGTCTAAGACCGGGAAGCAGTGAACAGAGAAGGTATGAGTTTCTCAAGATTGGTAACAGATAGAAACAAGAGAAAGTACACAGTGATTCATCTACCTAGAGAAGTTACAGAGGTTTACACAGAGAATTCCCAGTATAAGTACAAGTAAATAAGAGAGACTTAGAAAACTGCTAAAACCTACATTGTTGATAGAGTTGGGAGTACTTAGCATTGTGAAAACATCACTTTCGCACAAAGAAATCTACTTTTCTAAGACCGCGAAACAGTGAACAGAGAATGCATGAGTTTCTCAAGATTGGTAACAGATAGAAACAAGAGAAAGTACACAGTGATTCATCTACCTAGAGAAGTTACAGAGGTTTACACAGAGAATTCCCACTATAAGTACAAGAAAATAAGAGAGACTTAGAAAACTGGTAAAACCTACATTGTTGATAGAGTTGGGAGTACTTAGCACTGTGAAAACATCACTTTGGCAGAGAGAAATCTACTTGTCTAAGACCGGGAAACAGTGAACAGAGAATGTATGAGTTTCTCAAGATTGGTAGCAGATAGAAACAAGAGAAAGTACACAGTGATTCATCTACCTAGAGAAGTTACAGAGGTTTACACAGAGAATTCCAAGTAGAAGTACAAGAAAATAAGAGAGACTTAGAAAACTGGTAAAACCTACATTGTTGATAGAGTTGGGAGTACTTAGCACTGTGAAAACAGCACTTTCTCAGAGAGAAATCTACCTGTCTAAGACCGGGAAACACTGAACAGAGAATGTATGAGTTTCTCAAGATTGGTAACAGATAGAAACAAGTGAAAGTACACAGTGATTCATCTACCTAGAGAAGTTACAGAGGTTTACACAGAGAATTCCCAGTATAAGTACAAGAAAATAAGAGAGACTTAGAGAACTGGTAAAACATACATTGTTGATAGAGTTGGGAGTACTTAGCACTGTGAAAACAGCACTTTCGCAGAGAGAAATCTACTTGTCTAAGACCGGGAAACAGTGAACAGAGAATGTATGAGTTTCTCAAGGTTGGTACAAGATAGAAACAAGAGAAAGTACACCGTGATTCATCTACCTAGAGAAGTTACAGAGGTTTAAACAGAGAATTCCAAGTATAAGTACAAGAAAGTAACAGAGACTTAGAAAACTGGAAAAACCTACATTGTTGATAGAGTTGGGAGTACTTAGCACTGTGAAAACAGCACTTTCGCAGAGAGAAATCTACTTGTCTAAGACCGGGAAACAGTGAACAGAGAAGGTATGAGTTTCTCAAGATTGGTAACAGATAGAAACTAGAGAAAGTACACAGTGATTCATCTACCTCGAGAAGATACAGAGGTTTACACAGAGAATTCCAAGTATAAGTACAAGTAAATAAGAGAGACTTAGAAAACTGCTAAAACCTACATTGTTGATAGATTTGGGAGTACTTAGCATTGTGAAAACATCACTTTCGCACAAAGAAATCTACTTTTCTAAGACTGCGAAACAGTGAACAGAGAATGCATGAGTTTCTCAAGATTGGTAACAGATAGAAACAAGAGAAAGTACACAGTGATTCATCTACCTAGACAAGTTACAGAGGTTTACACAGAGAATTCCAAGTATAAGTACAAGAAAAAAAGAGAGACTTAGAAAACTGGTAAAACCTACATTGTTGATAGAGTAGGGAGTACTTACCACTGTGAAAACAGCACTTTCGCAGAGAGAAATCCACTTGTCTAAGACCGGGAAACAGTGAACAGAGAATGTATGAGTTTCTCAAGATTGGTAACAGATAGAAACAAGAGAAAGTACACAGTGATTCATCTACCTAGAGAAGTTACAGAGGTTTACACAGAGAATTCCCAGTATAAGTACAAGTAAATAAGAGAGACTTAGAAAACTGGTAAAACCTACATTGTTGATAGAGTTGGAAGTACTTAGCATTGTGAAAACATCCCTTTCGCACAAAGAAATCTACGTTTCTAAGAAGGCGAAACAGTGAACAGGGAATGTATGAGTTTCTCAAGATTGGTAACAGATACAAACAAGAGAAAGTACACAGTGATTCATCTACCTAGAGAAGTTACAGAGGTTTACACAGAGAATTCCCAGTATAAGTACAAGAAAATAAGAGAGACTTAGAAAACTGGTAAAACCTACATTGTTGTTAGAGTTGGGAGTACTTATCACTCTGAAAACAGCACTTTCGCAGAGAGAAATCTATTTGTCTAAGACCGGGAAACAGTGAACAGAGAATGTATGAGTTTCTCAAGATTGGTAACAGATAGAAACAAGAGAAAGTACACAGTGATTCATCTACCTAGAGAAGTTACAGAGCTTTACACAGAGAATTCCCAGTATAAGTACAAGAAAGTAAGAGAGACTTAGAAAACTGGTAAAACGTACATTGTTGGTAGAGTTCGGAGTACTTAGCACTGTGAAAACAGTACTTTGGCACAAAGAAATCTACTTCTCTAAGACCGAGAAACAGTGAACAGAGAATGTATGAGTTTCTGAAGATTGGTAACAGATAGAAACAAGAGAAAGTACACAGTGATTCATCTACCTAGAGAAGTTACAGAGGTTTACACAGAGAATTCCCAGTATAAGTACAAGAAAATAAGAGAGACTTAGAAAACTGGTAAAACCTACATTGTTGATAGAGTTAGGAGTACTTAGCACTGTGAAAACAGCACTTTCGCAGAGAGAAATCTATTTGTCTAAGACCGGGAAACAGTGAACAGAGAATGTATGAGTTTCTCAAGATTGGTAACAGATAGAAACAAGAGAAAGTACACAGTGATTCATCTACCTAGAGAAGTTACAGAGCTTTACACAGAGAATTCCCAATATAAGTACAAGAAAATAAGAGAGACTTAGAAAACTGGTAAAACCTACATTGTTGATAGAGTTGAGAATACTTAGCACTGTGAAAACAGCACTTTCGCAGAGAGAAATCTACTTGTCTAAGACCGGGAAACAGTGAACAGAGAATGTATGAGTTTCTCAAGATTGGTAACAGATAGAAAAAAGAGAAAGGACACAGTGATTCATCTACCTAGAGAAGTTACAGAGGTTTACACAGAGAATTCCCAGTATAAGTAAAAGAAAATAAGAGAGACTTAGAAAACTGGTAAAACCTACATTGTTGATAGAGATGGGAGTACCTAGCACTGTGAAAACGGCTCTTTCCCAGAGAGAAATCTACTTGTCTAAGACCGGGAAACAGTGAACAGAGAATGTATGAGTTTCTCAAGATTGGTAACAGATAGAAACAAGAGAAAGTACACAGTGATTCATCTACCTAGAGAAGTTACAGAGGTTTACACAGAGAATTCCCAGTATAAGTACAAGTAAATAAGAAAGACTTAGAAAACTGGTAAAACCTACATGGTTGATAGAGTAGGGAGTACTTACCACTGTGAAAACAGCACTTTCGCAGAGAGAAATCCACTTGTCTAAGACCGGGAAACAGTGAACAGAGAATGTATGAGTTTCTCAAGATTGGTAACAGATAGAAACAAGAGAAAGTACACAGTGATTCATCTACCTAGAGAAGTTACAGAGGTTTACACAGAGAATTCCCAGTATAAGTACAAGTAAATAAGAGAGACTTAGAAAACTGGTAAAACCTACATTGTTGATAGAGTTGGAAGTACTTAGCATTGTGAAAACATCACTTTCGCACAAAGAAATCTACGTTTCTAAGAAGGCGAAACAGTGAACAGGGAATGTATGAGTTTCTCAAGATTGGTAACAGATACAAACAAGAGAAAGTACACAGTGATTCATCTACCTAGAGAAGTTACAGAGGTTTACACAGAGAATTCCCAGTATAAGTACAAGAAAATAAGAGAGACTTAGAAAACTGGTAAAACCTACATTGTTCTTAGAGTTGGGAGTACTTATCACTCTGAAAACAGCACTTTCGCAGAGAGAAATCTATTTGTCTAAGACCGGGAAACAGTGAACAGAGAATGTATGAGTTTCTCAAGATTGGTAACAGATAGAAACAAGAGAAAGTACACAGTGACTCATCTACCTAGAGAAGTTACAGAGCTTTACACAGAGAATTCCCAGTATAAGTACAAGAAAGTAAGAGAGACTTAGAAAACTGGTAAAACGTACATTGTTGGTAGAGTTCGGAGTACTTAGCACTGTGAAAACAGCACTTTGGCACAAAGAAATCTACTTCTCTAAGACCGAGAAACAGTGAACAGAGAATGTATGAGTTTCTCAAGATTGGTAACAGATAGAAACAAGAGAAAGTACACAGTGATTCATCTACCGAGAGAAGTTACAGAGGTTTACACAGAGAATTCCCAGTATAACTACAAGTAAATAAGAGAGACTTAGAAAACTGGTAAAACCTACATTGTTGATAGAGTTGGGAGTACTTAGCACTGTGAAAACAGCACTTTCGCAGAGAGAAATCTACTTCTCTAAGACCGGGAAACTGTGAACAGAGAATGTATGAGTTTCTCAAGATTGGTAACAGATGGAAACAAGAGAAAGTACACAGTGATTCATCTACCTAGAGAAGTTACAGAGGTTTACACAGAGAATTCCCAGTATAAGTACAAGAAAATAAGAGAGACTTAGAAAACTGGTAAAACCTTCATTGTTGATAGAGTTGGGAGTACTTAGCACTGTGAAAACAGCACTTTCGCAGAGAGAAATCTACTTGTCTAAGACCGGGAAACAGTAAACAGAGAATGTATGAGTTTCCCAAGATTGGTAACAGATAGAAACAAGAGAAAGTACACAGTGATTCATCTACCTAGAGAAGTTACAGAGGTTTACACAGAGAATTCCCAGTAGAAGTACAAGTAAATAAGAGAGACTTAGAAAACTGGTAAAACCTACATTGTTGATAGAGTTGGGAGTACTTAGCACTGTGAAAACAGCACTTTCGCAGAGAGAAATCTACTTGCCTAAGACCGGGAAACAGTGGACAGAGAATGTATGAGTTTCCCAAGATTGGTAACAGATAGAAACAAGAGAAAGTACACAGTGATTCATCTACATAGAGAAGTTACAGAGGTTTACACAGAGAATTCCCAGTAGAAGTACAAGTAAATAAGAGAGACTTAGAAAACTGGTAAAACCTACATTGTTGATAGAGTTGGGAGTACTTAGCATTGTGAAAACATCACTTTCGCAGAGAGAAATCTACTTGTCTAAGACCGCGAAACAGTGAACAGAGAATGTATGAGTTTCCCAAGATTGGTAACAGATAGAAACAAGAGAAAGTACACAGTGATTCATCTACCTAGAGAAGTTACAGAGGTTTACCCAGAGAATTCTCAGTAGAAGTACAAGTAAATAAGAGAGACTTAGAAAACTGGTAAAACCTACATTGTTGATAGAGTTGGGAGTACTTAGCATTGTGAAAACATCACTTCCGCACGAAGAAATCTACTTTTCTAAGACCGCGAAACAGTGAACAGAGAATGTATGAGTTTCTCAAGATTGGTAACAGATAGAAACAAGAGAAAGTTCACAGTGATTCATCTACCTAGAGAAGTTACAGAGGTTTACACAGAGAATTCCCAGTATAAGTATAAGAAAATAAGAGAAACTTAGAAAACTGGTAAAACCTACATTGTTGATAGAGTTGGGAGTACTTAGCACTGTGAAAACAGCACTTTCGCAGAGAGAAATCTACTTCTCTAAGACCGGGAAACTGTGAACAGAGAATGTATGAGTTTCTCAAGATTGGTAACAGATAGAAACAAGAGAAAGTACACAGTGATTCATCTACATAGAGAAGTTACAGAGGTTTACACAGAGAATTCCCAGTATAAGTACAAGAAAACAAGAGAGACTTAGAATACTGGTAAAACCTACATTGTTGATAGAGTTGGGAGAACTTAGCACTGTGAAAACAGCACTTTCGCAGAGAGAAATCTACTTGTCTAAGACCGGGAAACTGTGAACAGAGAATGTATGAGTTTCTCAAGATTAGTAACAGATAGAAACAAGAGAAAGTACACAGTGATTCATCTACCTAGAGAATTTACAGAGGTTTACACAGAGAATTCCCAGTAGAAGTACAAGAAAATAAGAGAGACTTAGAAAACTGGTAAAACCTACATTGTTGATAGAGTTGGGAGTACTTAGCACTGTGAAAACAGCACTTTCGCACAGAGAAATCTACTTGTCTAAGACCGGGAAACTGTGAACAGAGAATGTATGAGTTTCTCAAGATTGGTAACAGATGGAAACAAGAGAAAGTACACCGTGATTCATCTACCTAGAGAAGTTACAGAGGTTTACACAGAGAATTCCCAGTATAAGTACAAGAAAATAAGAGAGACTTAGAAAACTGGTAAAACCTACATTGTTGATAGAGTTGGGAGTACTTAGCACTGTGAAAACAGCACTTTCGCAGAGAGAAATCTACTTGTCTAAGACCGGGAAAAAGTGAACAGAGAATGCATGAGTTTCTCAAGATTGGTAACAGATGGAAACAAGAGAAAGTACACAGTGATTCATCTACCTAGAGAAGTTACAGATGTTTACACAGAGAACTCCCAGTATAAGTACAAGAAAATAAGAGAGACTTAGAAAACTGGTAACACCTACATTGTTGATAGAGTTGGGAGTACTTAGCACTGTGAAAACAGCACTTTCGCAGAGAGAAATCTACTTGCCTAAGACCGGGAAACAGTGAACAGAGAAGGTATGAGTTTCTCAAGATTGGTAACAGATAGAAACAAGAGAAAGTACACAGTGATTCATCTACCTAGAGAAGTTACAGAGGTTTACACAGAGAATTCCAAGTATAAGTACAAGAAAATAAGAGAGACTTAGAAAACTGGTAAAACCTACATCGTTGATAGAGTTGGGAGTACTTAGCACTGTGAAAACAGCACTTTCGCAGAGAGAAATCTACTTGCCTAAGACCGGGAAACAGTGAACAGAGAATGTATGAGTTTCCCAAGATTGGTAACAGATAGAAACAAGAGAAAGTACACAGTGATTCATCTACCTAGAGAAGTTACTGAGGTTTACACAGAGAATTCCCAGTAGAAGTATAAGTAAATAAGAGAGACTTAGAAAACTGGTAAAACCTACATTGTTGATAGAGTTGGGAGTACTTAGCACTGTGAAAACAGCACTTTCGCAGTGAGAAATCTACTTCTCTAAGACCGGGAAACTGTGAACAGAGAATATATGAGTTTCTCAAGATTGGTAACAGATGGAAACAAGAGAAAGTACACAGTGATTCATCTACCTAGAGAAGTTACAGAGGTTTACACAGAGAATTCCCAGTATAAGTACAAGAAAATAAGAGAGACTTAGAAAACTGGTAAAACCTACATTGTTGATAGAGTTGGGAGAACTTAGCACTGTGAAAACAGCACTTTCGCAGAGAGAAATCTACTTGTCTAAGACCGGGAAACTGTGAACAGAGAATGTATGAGTTTCTCAAGATTAGTAACAGATAGAAACAATAGAAAGTACACAGTGATTCATCTACCTAGAGAATTTACAGAGGTTTACACAGAGAATTCACAGTATAAGTACAAGAAAATAAGAGAGACTTAGAAAACTGGTAAAACCTACATTGTTGATAGAGTTGGGAGTACTTAGCACTGTGAAAGCAGCACTTTCGCAGAGAGAAATCTACTTGCCTAAGACCGGGAAACTGTGCACAGAGAATGTATGAGTTTCTCAAGATTGGTAACAGATAGAAACAAGAGAAAGTACACAGTGATTCATCTACCTAGAGAAGTTACAGAGGTTTACACAGAGAATTCCCAGTATAAGTACAAGAAAATAAGAGAAACTTAGAAAACTGGTAAAACCTACATTGTTGATAGAGTTGGGAGTACTTAGCACTGTGAAAGCAGCACTTTCGCAGAGAGAAATCTACTTGTCTAAGACCGGGAAACTGTGAACAGAGAATGTATGAGTTTCTCAAGATTGGTAACAGATAGAAACAAGAGAAAGTACACAGTGATTCATCTACCTAGAGAAGTTACAGAGGTTTACACAGAGAATTCCCAGTATAAGTACAAGAAAATAAGACAGACTTAGAAAACTGGTAAAACCTACATTGTTGATAGAGTTGGGAGTACTTAGCACTGTGAAAACAGCACTTTCGCAGAGAGAAATCTACTTGCCTAAGACCGGGAAACAGTGAACAGAGAATGTATGAGTTTCCCAAGATTGGTAACAGATGGAAACAAGAGAAAGTACACATTGATTCATCTACCTAGAGAAGTTACAGAGGTTTACACAGAGAATTCCCAGTATAAGTACAAGAAAACAAGAGAGACTTAGAAAACTGGTAAAACCTACATTGTTGATAGAGTTGGGAGTACTTAGCATTGTGAAAACATCACTTTCGCACAAAGAAATCTACTTTTCTAAGACCGCGAAACAGTGAACAGAGAATGTATGAGTTTCTCAAGATTGGTAACAGATAGAAACAAGAGAAAGTTCACAGTGATTCATCTACCTAGAGAAGTTACAGAGGTTTACACAGAGAATTCCCAGTATAAGTATAAGAAAATAAGAGAAACTTAGAAAACTGGTAAAACCTACATTGTTGATAGAGTTGGGAGTACTTAGCACTGTGAAAACAGCACTTTCGCAGAGAGAAATCTACTTCTCTAAGACCGGGAAACTGTGAACAGAGAATGTATGAGTTTCTCAAGATTGGTAACAGATAGAAACAAGAGAAAGTACACAGTGATTCATCTACATAGAGAAGTTACAGAGGTTTACACAGAGAATTCCCAGTATAAGTACAAGAAAACAAGAGAGACTTAGAATACTGGTAAAACCTACATTGTTGATAGAGTTGGGAGAACTTAGCACTGTGAAAACAGCACTTTCGCAGAGAGAAATCTACTTGTCTAAGACCGGGAAACTGTGAACAGAGAATGTATGAGTTTCTCAAGATTAGTAACAGATAGAAACAAGAGAAAGTACACAGTGATTCATCTACCTAGAGAATTTACAGAGGTTTACACAGAGAATTCCCAGTAGAAGTACAAGAAAATAAGAGAGACTTAGAAAACTGGTAAAACCTACATTGTTGATAGAGTTGGGAGTACTTAGCACTGTGAAAACAGCACTTTCGCACAGAGAAATCTACTTGTCTAAGACCGGGAAACTGTGAACAGAGAATGTATGAGTTTCTCAAGATTGGTAACAGATGGAAACAAGAGAAAGTACACCGTGATTCATCTACCTAGAGAAGTTACAGAGGTTTACACAGAGAATTCCCAGTATAAGTACAAGAAAATAAGAGAGACTTAGAAAACTGGTAAAACCTACATTGTTGATAGAGTTGGGAGTACTTAGCACTGTGAAAACAGCACTTTCGCAGAGAGAAATCTACTTGTCTAAGACCGGGAAAAAGTGAACAGAGAATGCATGAGTTTCTCAAGATTGGTAACAGATGGAAACAAGAGAAAGTACACAGTGATTCATCTACCTAGAGAAGTTACAGATGTTTACACAGAGAACTCCCAGTATAAGTACAAGAAAATAAGAGAGACTTAGAAAACTGGTAAAACCTACATTGTTGATAGAGTTGGGAGTACTTAGCACTGTGAAAACAGCACTTTCGCAGAGAGAAATCTACTTGCCTAAGACCGGGAAACAGTGAACAGAGAATGTATGAGTTTCTCAAGATTGGTAACAGATAGAAACAAGAGAAAGTACACAGTGATTCATCTACCTAGAGAAGTTACAGAGGTTTACACAGAGAATTCCAAGTATAAGTACAAGAAAATAAGAGAGACTTAGAAAACTGGTAAAACCTACATCGTTGATAGAGTTGGGAGTACTTAGCACTCTGAAAACAGCACTTTCGCAGAGGGAAATCTACTTGCCTAAGATCGGGAAACAGTGAACAGAGAATGTATGAGTTTCCCAAGATTGGTAACAGATAGAAACAAGAGAAAGTACACAGTGATTCATCTACCTAGAGAAGTTACTGAGGTTTACACAGAGAATTCCCAGTAGAAGTATAAGTAAATAAGAGAGACTTAGAAAACTGGTAAAACCTACATTGTTGATAGAGTTGGGAGTACTTAGCACTGTGAAAACAGCACTTTCGCAGTGAGAAATCTACTTCTCTAAGACCGGGAAACTGTGAACAGAGAATATATGAGTTTCCCAAGATTGGTAACAGATGGAAACAAGAGAAAGTACACAGTGATTCATCTACCTAGAGAAGTTACAGAGGTTTACACAGAGAATTCCCAGTATAAGTACAAGAAAATAAGAGAGACTTAGAAAACTGGTAAAACCTACATTGTTGATAGAGTTGGGAGAACTTAGCACTGTGAAAACAGCACTTTCGCAGAGAGAAATCTACTTGTCTAAGACCGGGAAACTGTGAACAGAGAATGTATGAGTTTCTCAAGATTAGTAACAGATAGAAACAAGAGAAAGTACACAGTGATTCATCTACCTAGAGAATTTACAGAGGTTTACACAGAGAATTCACAGTATAAGTACAAGAAAATAAGAGAGACTTAGAAAACTGGTAAAACCTACATTGTTGATAGAGTTGGGAGTACTTAGCACTGTGAAAGCAGCACTTTCGCAGAGAGAAATCTACTTGCCTAAGACCGGGAAACTGTGCACAGAGAATGTATGAGTTTCTCAAGATTGGTAACAGATAGAAACAAGAGAAAGTACACAGTGATTCATCTACCTAGAGAAGTTACAGAGGTTTACACAGAGAATTCCCAGTATAAGTACAAGAAAATAAGAGAAACTTAGAAAACTGGTAAAACCTACATTGTTGATAGAGTTGGGAGTACTTAGCACTGTGAAAGCAGCACTTTCGCAGAGAGAAATCTACTTGTCTAAGACCGGGAAACTGTGAACAGAGAATGTATGAGTTTCTCAAGATTGGTAACAGATAGAAACAAGAGAAAGTACACAGTGATTCATCTACCTAGAGAAGTTACAGAGGTTTACACAGAGAATTCCCAGTATAAGTACAAGAAAATAAGACAGACTTAGAAAACTGGTAAAACCTACATTGTTGATAGAGTTGGGAGTACTTAGCACTGTGAAAACAGCACTTTCGCAGAGAGAAATCTACTTGCCTAAGACCGGGAAACAGTGAACAGAGAATGTATGAGTTTCCCAAGATTGGTAACAGATGGAAACAAGAGAAAGTACACATTGATTCATCTACCTAGAGAAGTTACAGAGGTTTACACAGAGAATTCCCAGTATAAGTACAAGAAAACAAGAGAGACTTAGAAAACTGGTAAAACCTACATTGTTGATAGAGTTGGGAGTACTTAGCATTGTGAAAACATCACTTTCGCACAAAGAAATCTACTTTTCTAAGACCGCGAAACAGTGAACAGAGAATGTATGAGTTTCTCAAGATTGGTAACAGATAGAAACAAGAGAAAGTACACAGTGATTCATCTACCTAGAGAAGTTACAGACGTTTACACAGAGAATTCCTAGTAGAAGTACAAGTAAATAAGAGAGACTTAGAAAACTGGTAAAACCTACATTGTTGATAGAGTTGGGAGTACTTAGCATTGTGAAAACATCACTTTCGCACAAAGAAATCTACTTTTCTAAGACCGCGAAACAGTGAACAGAGAATGTATGAGTTTCTCAAGATTGGTAACAGATAGAAACAAGAGAAAGTACACAGTGATTCATCTACCTAGAGAAGTTACAGAGGTTTACACAGAGAATTCCCAGTATAAGTATAAGAAAATAAGAGAAACTTAGAAAACTGGTTAAACCTACATTGTTGATAGAGTTGGGAGTACTAAGCACTGTGAAAACAGCACTTTCGCAGAGAGAAATTTACTTGTCTAAGACCGGGAAACTGTGAACAGAGAATGTATGAGTTTCTCAAGATTGGTAACAGATGGAAACAAGAGAAAGTACACAGTGATTCATCTACCTAGAGAAGTTACAGAGGTTTACACAGAGAATTCCCAGTATAAGTACAAGAAAATAAGAGAAACTTAGAAAACTGGTAAAACCTACATTGTTGATAGAGTTGGGAGAACTTAGCACTGTGAAAACAGCACTTTCGCAGAGAGAAATCTACTTGTCTAAGACCGGGAAACTGTGAACAGAGAATGTATGAGTTTCTCAAGGTTAGTAACAGATATAAACAAGAGAAAGTACACAGTGATTCATCTACCTAGAGAATTTACAGAGGTTTACACAGAGAATTCCCAGTATAAGTACAAGAAAATAAGAGAGACTTAGAAAACTGGTAAAACCTACATTGTTGATAGAGTTGGGAGTACTTAGCAATGTGAAAGCAGCACTTTCGCAGAGAGAAATCTACTTGTCTAAGACCGGGAAACTGTGAACCGAGAATGTATGAGTTTCTCAAGATTGGTAACAGATAGAAACAAGAGAAAGTACACAGTGATTCATCTACCTAGAGAAGTTACAGAGGTTTACACAGAGAATTCCCAGTATAAGTACAAAAAAATAAGAGAGACTTAGAAAACTGGTAAAACCTACATTGTTGATAGAGTTGGGAGTACTTAGCACTGTGAAAACAGCACTTTCGCAGAGAGAAATCTACTTGTCTAAGACCGGGAAACTGTAAACAGAGAATGTCTGAGTTTCTCAAGATTGGTAACAGATACAAACAAGAGAAAGTACACAGTGATTCATCTACCTAGAGAAGTTACAGAGGTTTACACAGAGAATTCCCAGTATAAGTACAAGAAAATAAGTGAGACTTAGAAAACTGGTAAAACCTACATTGTTGATAGAGTTGGGAGTACTTAGCACTGTGAAAACAGCACTTTCGCAGAGGGAAATCTACTTGTCTAAGACCGGGAAGCAGTGAACAGAGAAGGTATGAGTTTCTCAAGATTGGTAACAGATAGAAACAAGAGAAAGTACACAGTGATTCATCTACCTAGAGAAGTTACAGAGGTTTACACAGAGAATTCCCAGTATAAGTACAAGTAAATAAGAGAGACTTAGAAAACTGCTAAAACCTACATTGTTGATAGAGTTGGGAGTACTTAGCATTGTGAAAACATCACTTTCGCACAAAGAAATCTACTTTTCTAAGACCGCGAAACAGTGAACAGAGAATGCATGAGTTTCTCAAGATTGGTAACAGATAGAAACAAGACAAAGTACACAGTGATTCATCTACCTAGAGAAGTTACAGAGGTTTACAGAGAGAATTCCCACTATAAGTACAAGAAAATAAGAGAGACTTAGAAAACTGGTAAAACCTACACTGTTGATAGAGTTGGGAGTACTTAGCACTGTGAAAACATCACTTTCGCAGAGAGA
The DNA here is from genome assembly GCA_028571685.1 of Heterohyrax brucei. Lineage (NCBI taxonomy): Eukaryota > Metazoa > Chordata > Mammalia > Hyracoidea > Procaviidae > Heterohyrax > Heterohyrax brucei. The sequence goes on from CM053155.1 coordinate 19,528,719, forward strand.
AATCTACTTGTCTAAGACCGGGAAACAGTGAACAGAGAATGTATGAGTTTCTCAAGATTGGTAGCAGATAGAAACAAGAGAAAGTACACAGTGATTCATCTACCTAGAGAAGTTACAAAGGTTTACACAGAGAATTCCAAGTAGAAGTACAAGAAAATAAGAGAGACTTAGAAAACTGGTAAAACCTACATTGTTGATAGAGTTGGGAGTACTTAGCACTGTGAAAACAGCACTTTCTCAGAGAGAAATCTACCTGTCTAAGACCGGGAAACACTGAACAGAGAATGTATGAGTTTCTCAAGATTGGTAACAGATAGAAACAAGAGAAAGTACACAGTGATTCATCTACCTAGAGAAGTTACAGAGGTTTACACAGAGAATTCCCAGTATAAGTACAAGAAAATAAGAGAGACTTAGAAAACTGGTAAAACATACATTGTTGATAGAGTTGGGAGTACTTAGCACTGTGAAAACAGCACTTTCGCAGAGAGAAATCTACTTGTCTAAGACCGGGAAACAGTGAACAGAGAATGTATGAGTTTCTCAAGGTTGGTACAAGATAGAAACAAGAGAAAGTACACCGTGATTCATCTACCTAGAGAAGTTACAGAGGTTTAAACAGAGAATTTCAAGTATAAGTACAAGAAAGTAAGAGAGACTTAGAAAACTGGAAAAACCTACATTGTTGATAGAGTTGGGAGTACATAGCACTGTGAAAACAGCACTTTCGCAGAGAGAAATTTACTTGTCTAAGACCGGGAAACAGTGAATAGAGAAGGTATGAGTTTCTCAAGATTGGTAACAGATAGAAACTAGAGAAAGTACACAGTGATTCATCTACCTCGAGAAGACACAGAGGTTTACACAGAGAATTCCAAGTATAAGTACAAGTAAATAAGAGAGACTTAGAAAACTGCTAAAACCTACATTGTTGATAGATTTGGGAGTACTTAGCATTGTGAAAACATCACTTTCGCACAAAGAAATCTAATTTTCTAATACTGCGAAACAGTGAACAGAGAATGTATGAGTTTCTCAAGATTGGTAACAGATAGAAACAAGAGAAAGTACACAGTGATTCATCTACCTAGACAAGTTACAGAGGTTTACACAGAGAATTCCAAGTATAAGTACAAGAAAAAAAGAGAGACTTAGAAAACTGGTAAAACCTACATTGTTGATAGAGTTGGGAGTACTTACCACTGTGAAAACAGCACTTTCGCAGAGAGAAATCTACTTGTCTAAGACCGGGAAACAGTGAACAGAGAATGTATGAGTTTCTCAAGATTGGTAACAGATAGAAACAAGAGAAAGTACACAGTGATTCATCTACCTAGAGAAGTTACAGAGGTTTACACAGAGAATTCCCAGTATAAGTACAAGTAAATAAGAGAGACTTAGAAAACTGGTAAAACCTACATTGTTGATAGAGTTCGGAGTACTTAGCATTGTGAAAACATCACTTTCGCACAAAGAAATCTACTTCTCTAAGACCGCGAAACAGTGAACAGAGAATGTATGAGTTTCTCAAGATTGGTAACAGATAGAAACAAGAGAAATTACACAGTGATTCATCTACCTAGAGAAGTTACAGAGGTTTACACAGAGAATTCCCAGTATAAGTACAAGAAAATAAGAGAGACTTAGAAAACTGGTAAAACCTACATTGTTGATAGAGTTGGGAGTACTTAGCACTGTGAAAACAGCACTTTCGCAGAGAGAAATCTACTTGTCTAAGAACGGGAAACACTGAACAGAGAATGTATGAGTTTCTCAAGATTGGTAACAGATAGAAACAAGAGAAAGTACACAGTGTTTAATCTACCTAGAGAAGTTACAGAGGTTTACACAGAGAATTCCCAGTATAAGTACAAGAAAGTAAGAGAGACTTAGAAAACTGGTAAAACCTACATTGTTGATAGAGTTGGGAGGACGTAGCACTGTGAAAACAGCACTTTCGTAGAGAGAAACCTACTTGTCTAAAACCGGGAAACAGTCAACAGAGAATGTATGAGTTTCTCAAGATTGGTAACAGATAGAAACAAGAGAAAGTACACAGTGATTCATCTACCTACAGAAGTTACAGAGGTTTACACAGAGAATTCCCAGTATACGTACAAGAAAATAAGACAGACTTAGAAAACTGGTAAAACCTACATTGTTGATAGAGATGGGAGTACCTAGCACTGTTAAAACAGCACTTTCCCAGAGAGAAATCTACTTGTCTAAGTCCGGGAAACAGTGAACAGAGAATGTATGAGGTTCTCAAGATTGGTAACAGATAGAAACAAGAGAAAGTACACAGTGATTCATCTACCTAGAGAAGTTACAGAGGTTTACACAGACAATTTCAAGTATAAGTACAGGAAAATAAGAGAGACTTAGAAAACTGGTAAAACCTACATTGTTGATAGAGTTGGGAGTACTTAGCACTGTGAAAACAGCACTTTTGCAGAGAGAAATCTACTTGTCTAAGACCGGGAAGCAGTGAACAGAGAAGGTATGAGTTTCTCAAGATTGGTAACAGATAGAAACAAGAGAAAGTACACAGTGATTCATCTACCTCGAGAAGTTACAGAGGTTTACACAGAGAATTCCCAGTATAAGTACAAGTAAATAAGAGAGACTTAGAAAACTGCTAAAACCTACATTGTTGATAGAGTAGGGAGTACTTAGCATTGGGAAAACATCACTTTCGCACAAAGAAATCTACTTTTCTAAGACCGCGAAGCAGTGAACAGAGAATGTATGAGTTTCTCAAGATTGGTAACAGATAGAAACAAGAGAAAGTACACAGTGATTCATCTACCTAGAGAAGTTACAGAGGTTTACACAGAGAATTCCCACTATAAGTACAAGAAAATAAGAGAGACTTAGAAAACTGGTAAAACCTACATTGTTGATAGAGTTGGGAGTACGTAGCACTGTGAAAACAGCACTTTCGCAGAGAGAAATCTACTTCTCTAAGACCGGAAACAGTGAACAGAGAATGTATGAGTTTCTCAAGATTGGTAACAGATAGAAACAAAGGAAAGGACACAGTGATTCATCTACCTTGAGAAGTTACAGAGGTTGACACAGAGAATTCCCAGTATAAGTACAAGAAAATAAGAGAGACTTAGAAAACTGGTAAAACCTACATTGTTGATAGAGATGGGAGTACCTAGCACTGTGAAAACGGCACCTTCGCAGAGAGAAATCTACTTGTCTAAGACCGGGAAACAGTGAACAGAGAATGTATGAGTTTCTCAAGATTGGTAACAGATAGAAACAAGAGAAAGTACACAGTGATTCATCTAACTAGAGAAGTTACAGAGGTTTACACAGAGAATTCCCAGTATAAGTACAAGGAAGTAAGAGAGACTTAGAAAACTGGTAAAACGTACATTATTGATAGAGTTCGGAGTACTTATCCCTGTGAAAACAGCACTTTCGCACAAAGAAATCTTCTTCTCTAAGACCGCTAAACAGTGAACAGAGAATGTACAAGTTTCTCAAGATTGGTAAGAGATAGAAACAAGAGAAAGAACACAGTGATTCATCTACCTAGATAAGTTACAGAGGTTTACACAGAGAATTCCCAATATAAGTACAAGAAAATAAGAGAGACTTAGAAAACTGGTAAAACCTACATTGTTGATAGAGTTGAGAGTACTTAGCACTGTAAAAACAGCACTTTCGCAGAGAGAAATCTACTTGTCTAAGACCGGTAAACAGTGAACAGAGAATGTATGAGTTTCTCAAGATTGGTAACAGATAGAAACAAGAGAAAGGACACAGTGATTCATCTACCTAGAGAAGTTACAGAGGTTGACACAGAGAATTCCCAGTATAAGTACAAGAAAATAAGAGAGATTTAGAAAACTGGTAAAACCTACATTGTTCATAGAGATGGGAGTACCTAGCACTGTGAAAACGGCTCTTTCCCAGAGAGAAATCTACTTGTCTAAGACCGGGAAACAGTGAACAGAGAATGTATGAGTTTCTCAAGATTGGTAACAGATAGAAACAAGAGAAAGTACACAGTGATTCATCTACCTAGAGAAGTTACAGAGGTTTACACAGAGAATTCCCAGTATAAGTACAAGTAAATAAGAGAGACTTAGAAAACTGCTAAAACCTACATTGTTGATAGAGTTGGGAGTACTTAGCATTGTGAAAACATCACTTTCGCACAAAGAAATCTACTTCTCTAAGACCGCGAAACAGTGAACAGAGAATGTATGAGTTTCTCAAGATTGGTAACAGATAGAAACAAGAGAAAGTATACAGTGATTCATCTACCTAGAGAAGTTACAGTGGTTTACACAGAGAATTCCCAGTATAACTACAAGAAAATAAGAGAGACTTAGAAAACTGGTAAAACCTACATTGTTGATAGAATTCGGAGTACTTAGCATTGTGAAAACATCACTTTCGCACAAAGAAATCTACTTTTCTAAGACCGCGAAACAATGAACAGAGAATGTGTGTGTTTCTCAAGATTGTTAACAGATAGAAACAAGAGAAAGTACACAGTGATTCATCTACCTAGAGAAGCTACAGAGGTTTACACAGAGAATTCCCAGTACAAGTACAAGTAAATAAGAAAGACTTAGAAAACTGGTAAAACCTACATGGTTGATAGAGTTGGGAGTACTTAGCACTGTGAAAACATCACTTTCGGACAAAGAAATCTGCTTGTCTAAGACCGGGAAACAGTGAACAGAGAATGTATGAGTTTCTCAAGATTGGTAACAGATAGAAACAAGAGAAAGTACACAGTGATTCATCTACCTAGAGAATTTACATAGGTTTACACAGAGAATTCCCAGTATAAGTACAAGAAAATAAGAGAGACTTAGAAAACTGGTAAAACCTACATTGTTGATAGAGTTGGGAGTACTTAGCAATCTGAAAGCAGCACTTTCGCAGAGAGAAATCTACTTGTCTAAGACCGGGAAACTGTGAACCGAGAATGTATGAGTTTCTCAGGATTGGTAACAGATAGAAACAAGAGAAAGTACACAGTGATTCCTCTACCTAGAGAAGTTACAGAGGTTTACACAGAGAATTCCCAGTATAAGTACAAAAAAATAAGAGAGACTTAGAAAACTGGTAAAACCTACATTGTTGATAGAGTTGGGAGAACTTAGCACTGTGAAAACAGTACTTTCGCAGAGAGAAATCTACTTGTCTAAGACCGGGAAACTGTGAACAGAGAATGTATGAGTTTCTCAAGATTGGTAACAGATAGAAACAAGAGAAAGTACACAGTGATTCATCTACCTAGAGAATTTACATAGGTTTACACAGAGAATTCCCAGTATAAGTACAAGAAAATAAGAGAGACTTAGAAAACTGGAAAAAACCTACATTGTTGATAGAGTTGGGAGTACTTAGCACTGTGAAAACAGCACTTTCGCAGAGAGAAATCTACTTGTCTAAGACCGGGAAACTGTGAACAGAGAATGTATGAGTTTCTCAAGATTGGTAACAGATAGAAACAAGAGAAAGTACACAGTGATTCATCTACCTAGAGAAGTTACAGAGGTTTACACAAAGAATTCCCAGTATAAGTACAAGAAAATAAGAGAGACTTAGAAAACTGGTAAAACCTACATTGTTGATAGAGTTGGGAGTACTTAGCACTGTGAAAACAGCACTTTCGCAGAGAGAAATCTACTTGTCTAAGACCGGGAAACAGTGAACAGAGAATGTATGAGTTTCTCAAGATTGGTAACAGATAGAAACAAGAGAAAGTACACAGTGATTCATCTACCTAGAGAAGTTCCAGAGGTTTACACAGAGAATTCCCAGTATAAGTACAAGAAAATAAGAGAGACTTAGAAAACTGGTAAAACCTACATTGTTGATAGAGTTGGGAGTACTTAGCACTGTGAAAACAGCACTTTCGCAGAGAGAAATCTACTTGTCTAAGACCGGGAAACTGTGAACAGAGAATATATGAGTTTCTCAAGATTGGTAACAGATAGAAACAAGAGAAAGTACACAGTGATTCATCTACCTAGAGAAGTTACAGAGGTTTACACAGAGAATTCCCAGTATAAGTACAAGAAAATAAGAGAGACTTAGAAAACTGGTAAAACCTTCATTGTTGATAGAGTTGGGATTACTTAGCACTGTGAAAACAGCACTTTCGCAGAGAGAAATCTACTTGTCTAAGACCGGGAAACAGTGAACAGAGAATGTATGAGTTTCCCAAGATTGGTAACAGATAGAAACAAGAGAAAGTACACAGTGATTCATCTACCTAGAGAAGTTACAGAGGTTTACACAGAGAATTCCCAGTAGAAGTACAAGTAAATAAGAGAGACTTAGAAAACTGGTAAAACCTACATTGTTGATAGAGTTGGGAGTACTTAGCACTGTGAAAACAGCACTTTCGGAGAGAGAAATCTACTTGTCTAAGACCGGGAAACAGTGAACGGAGAATGTATGTGTTTCTCAAGATTGGTAGCAGATAGAAACAAGAGAAACTACACAGTGATTCATCTACCTAGAGAAGTTACAGAGGTTTACACAGAGAATTCCCAGTATAAGTACAAGAAAATAAGAGAGACTTAGAAAACTGGTAAAACATACATTGCTGATAGAGTTGGGAGTACGTAGCACTGTGAAAACAGCACTTTCGCAGAGAGAAATCTACTTGTCTAAGACCCGGAAACAGTGAACAGAGAATGTATGAGTTTCTCAAGGTTGGTACAAGATAGAAACAAGAGAAAGTACACCGTGATTCATCTACCTAGAGAAGTTACAGAGGTTTAAACAGAGAATTCCAAGTATAAGTACAAGAAAGTAAGAGAGACTTAGAAAACTGGTAAAACCTACATTGTTCTTAGAGTTGGTAGTACTTAGCACTGTGAAAACAGCACTTTCGCAAAGAGAAATCTACTTGTCTAAGACCGGGAAGCAGTGAACAGAGAATGTATGAGTTTCTCAAGATTGGTAACAGATAGAAACAAGAGAAAGTACACAGTGATTCATCTACCTCGAGAAGTTACAAGGTTTACACAGAGAATTCCCAGTATAAGTACAAGTAAATAAGAGAGACTTAGAAAACACGTAAAACCTACATGTTTGATAGAGTTGGGAGTACTTAGCATTGTGAAAACATCACTTTCGCACAAAGAAATCTACTTATCTGAGACAGCGAAGCAGTGAACAGAGACTGTATGAGTTTCTCAAGATTGGTAACAGATAGAAACAAGAGAACGTAGACAGTGATTCATCTACCTAGAGAAGTTACAGAGGTTTACACAGAGAATTCCAAGTATAAGTACAAGAAAGTAAGAGAGACTTAGAAAACTGGTAAAACCTACATTGTTGATAGAGTTGGGAGTACTTAGCACTGTGAAAACAGCACTTTCACAGAAAGACATCTACTTGTCTGAGACCGGGAAACAGTGAACAGAGAAAGTATGAGTTTCTCAAGATTGGTAACAGATAGAAACAAGAGAAAGTACACAGTGATTCATCTACATAGAGAAGTTACAGAGGTTTACACAGAGAATTCCAAGTATAAGTAGAAGAAAATAAGAGAGACTTAGAAAACTGGTAAAACCTACATTGTTGATAGAGTTGGGAGTACTTAGCATTGTGAAAACATCACTTTCGCACAAAGAAATCTACTTTCTAAGACCGCGAAACAGTGAACAGAGAATGTCTGAGTTTCTCAAGATTGGTAACAGATACAAACAAGAGAAAGTACACAGTGATTCATCTACCTAGAGAAGTTACAGTGGTTTACACAGAGAATTCCCAGTATAAGTACAAGAAAATAAGAGAGACTTAGAAAACTGGTAAAACCTACATTGTTGATAGAGTTGGGAGTACTTAGCACTGTGAAAACAGCACTTTCCCAGAGAGAAATCTACTTGTCTAAGACCGGTAAACAGTGAACAGAGAATGTATGAGTTTCTCAAGATTGGTAACAGATAGAAACAAGAGAAAGGACACAGTGATTCATCTACCTAGAGAAGTTAAAGAGGTTTACACAGAGAATTCCCAATATAAGTACAAGAAAATAAGAGAGACTTAGAAAACTGGTAAAACCTACATTGTTGATAGAGTTGAGAGTACTTAGCACTGTGAAAACAGCACTTTCCCAGAGAGAAATCTACTTGTCTAAGACCGGTAAACAGTGAACAGAGAATGTATGAGTTTCTCAAGATTGGTAACAGATAGAAACAAGAGAAAGAACACAGTGATTCATCTACCTAGAGAAGTTACAGAGGTTTACACAGAGAATTCCCAGTATAAGTACAAGTAAATAAGAGAGACTTAGAAAACTGGTAAAACCTACATTGTTGATAGAGTTCGGAGTACTTAGCATTGTGAAAACATCACTTTCGCACAAAGAAATCTACTTCTCTAAGACCGCGAAACAGTGAACAGAGAATGTATGAGTTTCTCAAGATTGGTAACAGATAGAAACAAGAGAAATTACACAGTGATTCATCTACCTAGAGAAGTTACAGAGGTTTACACAGAGAATTCCCAGTATAAGTACAAGAAAATAAGAGAGACTTAGAAAACTGGTAAAACCTACATTGTTGATAGAGTTGGGAGTACTTAGCACTGTGAAAACAGCACTTTCGCAGAGAGAAATCTACTTGTCTAAGAACGGGAAACACTGAACAGAGAATGTATGAGTTTCTCAAGATTGGTAACAGATAGAAACAAGAGAAAGTACACAGTGTTTAATCTACCTAGAGAAGTTACAGAGGTTTACACAGAGAATTCCCAGTATAAGTACAAGAAAGTAAGAGAGACTTAGAAAACTGGTAAAACCTACATTGTTGATAGAGTTGGGAGTACGTAGCACTGTGAAAACAGCACTTTCGTAGAGAGAAATCTACTTGTCTAAAACCGGGAAACAGTCAACAGAGAATGTATGAGTTTCTCAAGATTGGTAACAGATAGAAACAAGAGAAAGTACACAGTGATTCATCTACCTACAGAAGTTACAGAGGTTTACACAGAGAATTCCCAGTATACGTACAAGAAAATAAGACAGACTTAGAAAACTGGTAAAACCTACATTGTTGATAGAGATGGGAGTACCTAGCACTGTTAAAACAGCACTTTCCCAGAGAGAAATCTACTTGTCTAAGTCCGGGAAACAGTGAACAGAGAATGTATGAGGTTCTCAAGATTGGTAACAGATAGAAACAAGAGAAAGTACACAGTGATTCATCTACCTAGAGAAGTTACAGAGGTTTACACAGACAATTTCAAGTATAAGTACAGGAAAGTAAGAGAGACTTAGAAAACTGGTAAAACCTACATTGTTGATAGAGTTGGGAGTACTTAGCACTGTGAAAACAGCACTTTTGCAGAGAGAAATCTACTTGTCTAAGACCGGGAAGCAGTGAACAGAGAAGGTATGAGTTTCTCAAGATTGGTAACAGATAGAAACAAGAGAAAGTACACAGTGATTCATCTACCTCGAGAAGTTACAGAGGTTTACACAGAGAATTCCCAGTATAAGTACAAGTAAATAAGAGAGACTTAGAAAACTGCTAAAACCTACATTGTTGATAGAGTAGGGAGTACTTAGCATTGGGAAAACATCACTTTCGCACAAAGAAATCTACTTTTCTAAGACCGCGAAGCAGTGAACAGAGAATGTATGAGTTTCTCAAGATTGGTAACAGATAGAAACAAGAGAAAGTACACAGTGATTCATCTACCTAGAGAAGTTACAGAGGTTGACACAGAGAATTCCCAGTATAAGTACAAGAAAATAAGAGAGACTTAGAAAACTGGTAAAACCTACATTGTTGATAGAGATGGGAGTACCTAGCACTGTGAAAACGGCACCTTCGCAGAGAGAAATCTACTTGTCTAAGACCGGGAAACAGTGAACAGACAATGTATGAGTTTCTCAAGATTGGTAACAGATAGAAACAAGAGAAAGTACACAGTGATTCATCTACCTAGAGAAGTTACAGAGGTTTACACAGAGAATTCCCAGTATAAGTACAAGTAAATAAGAGAGACTTAGAAAACTGCTAAAACCTACATTGTTGATAGAGTTGGGAGTACTTAGCATTGTGAAAACATCAGTTTCGCACCAAGAAATCTACTTCACTAAGACCGCGAAACAGTGAACAGAGAATGTATGAGTTTCTCAAGATTGGTAACAGATAGAAACAAGAGAAAGTACACAGTGATTCATCTACCTAGAGATGTTACAGAGGTTTACGCAGAGAATTCCCAGTATGAGTACAAGTAAATAAGAGAGACTTAGAAAACTGGTAAAACCACATTGTTGATAGAGTTGGAAGTACTTAGCATTGTGAAAACATCACTTTCACACAAAGAAATCTACTTTTCTAAGAAGGCGAAACATTGAAGAGAGAATGTATGAGTTTCTCAAGATTGGTAACAGATACAAACAAGAAAAAGTACACAGTGATTCATCTACCTAGAGAAGTTACAGAGGTTTACACAGAGAATTCCCAGTATAAGTACAAGAAAATAAGAGAGACTTAGAAAACTGGCAAAACCTACATTGTTGATAGAGTTGGGAGTACTTAGCACTGTGAAAACAGCACTTTCGCAGAGAGAAATCTATTTGTCTAAGACCGGGAAACAGTGAACAGAGAATGTATGAGTTTCTCAAGATTGGTAACAGATAGAAACAAGAGAAAGTACACAGTGATTCATCTAACTAGAGAAGTTACAGAGGTTTACACAGAGAATTCCCAGTATAAGTACAAGGAAGTAAGAGAGACTTAGAAAACTGGTAAAACGTACATTATTGATAGAGTTCGGAGTACTTATCCCTGTGAAAACAGCACTTTCGCACAAAGAAATCTTCTTCTCTAAGACCGCTAAACAGTGAACAGAGAATGTACGAGTTTCTCAAGATTGGTAAGAGATAGAAACAAGAGAAAGAACACAGTGATTCATCTACCTAGATAAGTTACAGAGGTTTACACAGAGAATTCCCAATATAAGTACAAGAAAATAAGAGAGACTTAGAAAACTGGTAAAACCTACATTGTTGATAGAGTTGAGAGTACTTAGCACTGTAAAAACAGCACTTTCGCAGAGAGAAATCTACTTGTCTAAGACCGGTAAACAGTGAACAGAGAATGTATGAGTTTCTCAAGATTGGTAACAGATAGAAACAAGAGAAAGTATACAGTGATTCATCTACCTAGAGAAGTTACAGTGGTTTACACAGAGAATTCCCAGTATAACTACAAGAAAATAAGAGAGACTTAGAAAACTGGTAAAACCTACATTGTTGATAGAATTCGGAGTACTTAGCATTGTGAAAACATCACTTTCGCACAAAGAAATCTACTTTTCTAAGACCGCGAAACAATGAACAGAGAATGTATGTGTTTCTCAAGATTGTTAACAGATAGAAACAAGAGAAAGTACACAGTGATTCATCTACCTAGAGAAGCTACAGAGGTTTACACAGAGAATTCCCAGTACAAGTACAAGTAAATAAGAAAGACTTAGAAAACTGGTAAAACCTACATGGTTGATAGAGTTGGGAGTACTTAGCACTGTGAAAACATCACTTTCGGACAAAGAAATCTACTTGTCTAAGACCGGGAAACAGTGAACAGAGAATGTATGAGTTTCTCAAGATTGGTAACAGATAGAAACAAGAGAAAGTACACAGTGATTCATCTACCTAGAGAAGTTACAGGGGTTTACACAGAGAATTCCCAGTATAAGTACAAGAAACTAAGAGAGACTTAGAAAACTGGTAAAACCTATATTGTTGATAGAGTTGGGAGTACTTAGCACTGTGAAAACAGCACTTTCGCACAAAGAAATCTACTTCTCTAAGACCGCGAAACAGTGAACAGAGAATGTATGAGTTTCTCAAGATTGGTAACAGATAGAAACAAGAGAAAGTACACAGTGATTCATCTACCTAGAGAAGTTACAGAGGTTTACACAGAGAATTCCAAGTGTAAGTACAAGAAAGTAAGACAGACTTAGAAAACTGGTAAAACCTACATTGTTCATAGAGTTGGGAGTACTTAGCACTGTGAAAACAGCACTTTCGCAGAGAGAAATCTATTTGTCTAAGACCGGGAAACAGTGAACAGAGAATGTATGAGTTTCTCAAGATTGGTAACAGATAGAAACAAGAGAAAGTACACAGTGATTCATCTACCTAGAGAAGTTACAAAGGTTTACACAGAGAATTCCCAGTATAAGTACAAGAAAGTAAGAGAGACTTAGAAAACTGGTAAAACGTACATTATTGATAGAGTTCGGAGTACTTAGACCTGTGAAAACATCACTTTCGCACAAAAAAATCTACTTCTCTAAGACCAGGAAACAGTGATCAGAGAAGGTATGAGTTTCTCAAGATTGGTAACAGATAGAAACAAGAGAAAGTACACAGTGATTCATGTATGCAGAGAAGTTACAGAGGTTTACACAGAAAATTCCCAGTATAAGTACAAGAAAATAAGAGAGACTTAGAAAATTAGTAAAACCACATTGTTGATAGAGTTGGAAGTACTTAGCATTGTGAAAACATCACTTTCGCACAAAGAAATCTAGTTTTCTAAGAAGGCGAAACAGTGAACAGAGAATGTATGAGTTTCTCAAGATTGGTAACAGATACAAACAAGAAAAAGTACACAGTGATTCATCTACCTAGAGAAGTTACAGAGGTTTACACAGAGAATTCCCAGTATAAGTACAAGAAAATAAGAGAGACTTAGAAAACTGGTAAAACCTACATTGTTGATAGAGTTGGGAGTACGTAGCACTGTGAAAACAGCACTTTCGCAGAGAGAAATCTACTTGCCTAAGACCGGGAAACAGTGAACAGAGAATGTATGAGTTTCCCAAGATTGGTAACAGATGGAAACAAGAGAAAGTACACAGTGATTCATCTACCTAGAGAAGTTACAGAGGTTTACACAGAGAATTCCCAGTATAAGTACAAGAAAATAAGAGAGACTTAGAAAACTGGTAAAACCTACATTGTTGATAGAGTTGGGAGTACTTAGCATTGTGAAAACATCACTTTCGCACAAAGAAATCTACTTTTCTAAGACCGCGAAACAGTGAACAGAGAATGTATGAGTTTCTCAAGATTGGTAACAGATAGAAACAAGAGAAAGTACACAGTGATTCATCTACCTAGAGAAGTTACAGACGTTTACACAGAGAATTCCTAGTAGAAGTACAAGTAAATAAGAGAGACTTAGAAAACTGGTAAAACCTACATTGTTGATAGAGTTGGGAGTACTTAGCATTGTGAAAACATCACTTTCGCACAAAGAAATCTACTTCTCTAAGACCGCGAAACAGTGAACAGAGAATGTATGAGTTTCTCAAGATTGGTAACAGATAGAAACAAGAGAAAGTACACAGTGATTCATCTACCTAGAGAAGTTACAGAGGTTTACACAGAGAATTCCCAGTATAAGTATAAGAAAATAAGAGAAACTTAGAAAACTGGTTAAACCTACATTGTTGATAGAGTTGGGAGTACTTAGCACTGTGAAAACAGCACATTCGCAGAGAGAAATTTACTTGTCTACGACCGGGAAACTGTGAACAGAGAATGTATGAGTTTCTCAAGATTGGTAACAGATGGAAACAAGAGAAAGTACACAGTGATTCATCTACCTAGAGAAGTTACAGAGGTTTACACAGAGAATTCCCAGTATAAGTACAAGAAAATAAGAGAAACTTAGAAAACTGGTAAAACCTACATTGTTGATAGAGTTGGGAGAACTTAGCACTGTGAAAACAGCACTTTCGCAGAGAGAAATCTACTTGTCTAAGACCGGGAAACTGTGAACAGAGAATGTATGAGTTTCTCAAGATTAGTAACAGATAGAAACAAGAGAAAGTACACAGTGATTCATCTACCTAGAGAATTTACAGAGGTTTACACAGAGAATTCCCAGTATAAGTACAAAAAAATAAGAGAGACTTAGAAAACTGGTAAAACCTACATTGTTGATAGAGTTGGGAGAACTTAGCACTGTGAAAACAGTACTTTCGCAGAGAGAAATCTACTTGTCTAAGACCGGGAAACTGTGAACAGAGAATGTATGAGTTTCTCAAGATTGGTAACAGATAGAAACAAGAGAAAGTACACCGTGATTCATCTACCTAGAGAAGTTACAGAGGTTTAAACAGAGAATTCCAAGTATAAGTACAAGAAAGTAAGAGAGACTTAGAAAACTGGTAAAACCTACATTGTTCTTAGAGTTGGTAGTACTTAGCACTGTGAAAACAGCACTTTCGCAAAGAGAAATCTACTTGTCTAAGACCGGTAAGCAGTGAACAGGGAATGTATGAGTTTCTCAAGATTGGTAACAGATAGAAACAAGAGAAAGTACACAGTGATTCATCTACCTCGAGAAGTTACAAGGTTTACACAGAGAATTCCCAGTATAAGTACAAGTAAATAAGAGAGACTTAGAAAACACGTAAAACCTACATGTTTGATAGAGTTGGGAGTACTTAGCATTGTGAAAACATCACTTTCGCACAAAGAAATCTACTTATCTGAGACAGCGAAGCAGTGAACAGAGACTGTATGAGTTTCTCAAGATTGGTAACAGATAGAAACAAGAGAACGTAGACAGTGATTCATCTACCTAGAGAAGTTACAGAGGTTTACACAGAGAATTCCAAGTATAAGTACAAGAAAGTAAGAGAGACTTAGAAAACTGGTAAAACCTACATTGTTGATAGAGTTGGGAGTACTTAGCACTGTGAAAACAGCACTTTCACAGAAAGACATCTACTTGTCTGAGACCGGGAAACAGTGAACAGAGAAAGTATGAGTTTCTCAAGATTGGTAACAGATAGAAACAAGAGAAAGTACACAGTGATTCATCTACATAGAGAAGTTACAGAGGTTTACACAGAGAATTCCAAGTATAAGTAGAAGAAAATAAGAGAGACTTAGAAAACTGGTAAAACCTACATTGTTGATAGAGTTGGGAGTACTTAGCATTGTGAAAACATCACTTTCGCACAAAGAAATCTACTTTCTAAGACAGCGAAACAGTGAACAGAGAATGTCTGAGTTTCTCAAGATTGGTAACAGATACAAACAAGAGAAAGTACACAGTGATTCATCTACCTAGAGAAGTTACAGAGGTTTACACAGAGAATGACCAGTATAAGTACAAGAAAATAAGAGAGACTTAGAAAACTGGTAAAACCTACATTGTTGATAGAGTTGAGAGTACTTAGCACTGTGAAAACAGCACTTTCCCAGAGAGAAATCTACTTGTCTAAGACCGGTAAACAGTGAACAGAGAATGTATGAGTTTCTCAAGATTGGTAACAGATAGAAACAAGAGAAAGAACACAGTGATTCATCTACCTAGAGAAGTTACAGAGGTTTACACAGAGAATTCCCAATATAAGTACAAGAAAATAAGAGAGACTTAGAAAACTGGTAAAACCTACATTGTTGATAGAGTTGAGAGTACTTAGCACTGTGAAAACAGCACTTTCCCAGAGAGAAATCTACTTGTCTAAGACCGGTAAACAGTGAACAGAGAATGTATGAGTTTCTCAAGATTGGTAACAGATAGAAACAAGAGAAAGGACACAGTGATTCATCTACCTAGAGAAGTTACAGAGGTTGACACAGAGAATTCCCAGTATAAGTACAAGAAAGTAAGAGAGACTTAGAAAACTGGTAAAACCTACATTGTTGATAGAGATAGGAGTACTTAGCACTGTGAAAACAGCACTTTCCCAGAGAGAAATCTACTTGTCTAAGACCGGGAAACAGTGAACCGAGAATGTATGATTTTCTCAAGATTGGTAACAGATAGAAAGAAGAGAAAGTACGCAGTGATTCATCTACCTAGAGAAGTTACAGAGGTTTACACAGAGAATTCCCAGTATAAGTACAAGTAAATAAGAGAGACTTAGAAAACTGCTAAAACCCACATTGTTGATAGAGTTGGGAGTACTTAGCATTGTGAAAACATCACTTTCGCACAAAGAAATCTACTTCTCTAAGACCGCGAAACAGTGAACAGAGAATGTATGAGTTTCTCAAGATTGGTAACAGATAGAAACAAGAGAAATTACACAGTGATTCATCTACCTAGAGAAGTTACAGAGGTTTACACAGAGAATTCCCAGTATAAGTACAAGAAAATAAGAGAGACTTAGAAAACTGGTAAAACCTACATTGTTGATAGAGTTGGGAGTACTTAGCACTGTGAAAACAGCACTTTCGCAGAGAGAAATCTACTTGTCTAAGACCGGGAAACAGTCAACAGAGAATGTATGAGTTTCTCAAGATTGGTAACAGATAGAAACAAGAGAAAGTACACAGTGATTCATCTACCTACAGAAGTTACAGAGGTTTACACAGAGAATTCCCAGTATAAGTACAAGAAAATAAGACAGACTTAGAAAACTGGTAAAACCTACATTGTTGATAGAGATGGGAGTACCTAGCACTGTTAAAACAGCACTTTCCCAGAGAGAAATCTACTTGTCTAAGACCGGGAAACAGTGAACAGAGAATGTATGAGGTTCTCAAGATTGGTAACAGATAGAAACAAGAGAAAGTACACAGTGATTCATCTACCTAGAGAAGTTACAGAGGTTTACACAGAGAATTTCAAGTATAAGTACAAGAAAATAAGAGAGACTTAGAAAACTGGTAAAACCTACATTGTTGATAGAGTTGGGAGTATTTAGCACTGTGAAAACAGCACTTTTGCAGAGAGAAATCTACTTGTCTAAGACCGGGAAGCAGTGAACAGAGAAGGTATGAGTTTCTCAAGATTGGTAACAGATAGAAACAAGAGAAAGTACACAGTGATTCATCTACCTCGAGAAGTTACAGAGGTTTACACAGAGAATTCCCAGTATAAGTAGAAGTAAATAAGAGAGACTTAGAAAACTGCTAAAACCTACATTGTTGATAGAGTAGGGAGTACTTAGCATTGGGAAAACATCACTTTCGCACAAAGAAATCTACTTTTCTAAGACCGCGAAACAGTGAACAGAGAATGTATGAGTTTCTCAAGATTGGTAACAGATAGAAACAAGAGAAAGTACACAGTGATTCATCTACCTAGAGAAGTTACAGAGGTTTACACAGAGAATTCCCACTATAAGTACAAGAAAATAAGAGAGACTTAGAAAACTGGTAAAACCTACATTGTTGATAGAGTTGGGAGTACGTAGCACTGTGAAATCAGCACTTTCGCAGAGAGAAATCTACTTCTCTAAGACCGGAAACAGTGAACAGAGAATGTATGAGTTTCTCAAGATTGGTAACAGATAGAAACAAGAGAAAGGACACAGTGATTCATCTACCTTGAGAAGTTACAGAGGTTGACACAGAGAATTCCCAGTATAAGTACAAGAAAATAAGAGAGACTTAGAAAACTGGTAAAACCTACATTGTTGATAGAGATGGGAGTACCTAGCACTGTGAAAACGGCACCTTCGCAGAGAGAAATCTACTTGTCTAAGACCGGGAAACAGTGAACAGACAATGTATGAGTTTCTCAAGATTGGTAACAGATAGAAACAAGAGAAAGTACACAGTGATTCATCTACCTAGAGAAGTTACAGAGGTTTACACAGAGAATTCCCAGTATAAGTACAAGTAAATAAGAGAGACTTAGAAAACTGCTAAAACCTACATTGTTGATAGAGTTGGGAGTACTTAGCATTGTGAAAACATCACTTTCGCACCAAGAAATCTACTTCACTAAGACCGCGAAACAGTGAACAGAGAATGTATGAGTTTCTCAAGATTGGTAACAGATAGAAACAAGAGAAAGTACACAGTGATTCATCTACCTGGAGATGTTACAGAGGTTTACGCAGAGAATTCCCAGTATGAGTACAAGTAAATAAGAGAGACTTAGAAAACTGGTAAAACCACATTGTTGATAGAGTTGGAAGTACTTAGCATTGTGAAAACATCACTTTCGCACAAAGAAATCTACTTTTCTAAGAAGGCGAAACAGTGAACAGAGAATGTATGAGTTTCTCAAGATTGGTAGCAGATACAAACAAGAAAAAGTACACAGTGATTCATCTACCTACAGAAGTTACAGAGGTTTACACAGAGAATTCCCAGTATAAGTACAAGAAAATAAGACAGACTTAGAAAACTGGCAAAACCTACATTGTTGATAGAGTTGGGAGTACTTAGCACTGTGAAAACAGCACTTTCGCAGAGAGAAATCTATTTGTCTAAGACCGGGAAACAGTGAACAGAGAATGTATGAGTTTCTCAAGATTGGTAACAGATAGAAACAAGAGAAAGTACACAGTGATTCATCTAACTAGAGAAGTTACAGAGGTTTACACAGAGAATTCCCAGTCTAAGTACAAGAAAGTAAGAGAGACTTAGAAAACTGGTAAAACCTACATTGTTGATAGAGTTGGGAGTACTTAGCACCGTAAAAACAGCACTTTCACAGAAAGAAATCTACTTCTCTAAGACCGCGAAACAGTGAACAGATAATGTCTGAGTTTCTCAAGATTGGTAACAGATAGAAACAAGAGAAAGTACACAGTGATTCATCTACCTAGAGAAGTTACAGAGGTTTACACAGAGAATTCCCAGTATAAGTACAAGTAAATAAAAGAGACTTAGAAAACTGGTAAAACCTACATTGTTGATACAGTTCGGAGTACTTAGCATTGTGAAAACATCACTTTCGCACAAAGAAATCTACTTTTCTTAGACCGCGAAACAATGAACAGAGAATGTATGAGTTTCTCAAGATTGGTAACAGATAGAAACAAGAGAAAGTACACAGTGATTCATCTACCTAGAGAAGTTACAGAGGTTTACACAGAGAATTCCCAGTATAAGTACAAGAAAGTAAGAGAGAGTTAGAAAACTGGTAAAACCTACATTGTTGATAGAGATAGGAGTACTTAGCACTGTGAAAACAGCACTTTCCCAGAGAGAAATCTAATTGTCTAAGACCGGGAAACAGTGAACCGAGAATGTATGATTTTCTCAAGATTGGTAACAGATAGAAACAGGAGAAAGTACGCAGTGATTCATCTACCTAGAGAAGTTACAGAGGTTTACACAGAGAATTCCCAGTATAAGTACAAGTAAATAAGAGAGACTTAGAAAACTCGTAAAACCCACATTGTTGATAGAGTTGGGAGTACTTAGCATTGTGAAAACATCACTTTCGCACAAAGAAATCTACTTCTCTAAGACCGCGAAACAGTGAACAGAGAATGTATGAGTTTCTCAAGATTGGTAACAGATAGAAACAAGAGAAATTACACAGTGATTCATCTACCTAGAGAAGTTACAGAGGTTTACACAGAGAATTCCCAGTATAAGTACAAGAAAATAAGAGAGACTTAGAAAACTGGTAAAACCTACATTGTTGATAGAGTTGGGAGTACTTAGCACTGTGAAAACAGCACTTTCGCAGAGAGAAATCTACTTGTCTAAGACCGGGAAACAGTGAACAGAGAATGTATGAGTTTCTCAAGATTGGTAACAGATAGAAACAAGAGAAAGTACACAGTGATTCATCTACCTACAGAAGTTACAGAGGTTTACACAGAGAATTCCCAGTATAAGTACAAGAAAATAAGACAGACTTAGAAAACTGGTAAAACCTACATTGTTGATAGAGATGGGAGTACCTAGCACTGTTAAAACAGCACTTTCCCAGAGAGAAATCTACTTGTCTAAGACCGGGAAACAGTGAACAGAGAATGTATGAGGTTCTCAAGATTGGTAACAGATAGAAACAAGAGAAAGTACACAGTGATTCATCTACCTAGAGAAGTTACAGAGGTTTACACAGAGAATTTCAAGTATAAGTACAAGAAAATAAGAGAGACTTAGAAAACTGGTAAAACCTACATTGTTGATAGAGTTGGGAGTACTTAGCACTGTGAAAACAGCACTTTTGCAGAGAGAAATCTACTTGTCTAAGACCGGGAAGCAGTGAACAGAGAAGGTATGAGTTTCTCAAGATTGGTAACAGATAGAAACAAGAGAAAGTACACAGTGATTCATCTACCTCGAGAAGTTACAGAGGTTTACACAGAGAATTCCCAGTATAAGTACAAGTAAATAAGAGAGACTTAGAAAACTGCTAAAACCTACATTGTTGATAGAGTAGGGAGTACTTAGCATTGGGAAAACATCACTTTCGCACAAAGAAATCTACTTTTCTAAGAAGGCGAAACAGTGAACAGAGAATGTATGAGTTTCTCAAGATTGGTAGCAGATACAAACAAGAAAAAGTACACAGTGATTCATCTACCTAGAGAAGTTACAGAGGTTTACACAGAGAATTCCCAGTATAAGTACAAGAAAATAAGAGAGACTTAGAAAACTGGCAAAACCTACATTGTTGATAGAGTTGGGAGTACTTAGCACTGTGAAAACAGCACTTTCGCAGAGAGAAATCTATTTGTCTAAGACCGGGAAACAGTGAACAGAGAATGTATGAGTTTCTCAAGATTGGTAACAGATAGAAACAAGAGAAAGTACACAGTGATTCATCTAACTAGAGAAGTTACAGAGGTTTACACAGAGAATGACCAGTATAAGTACAAGAAAGTAAGAGAGACTTAGAAAACTGGTAAAACGTACATTATTGATAGAGTTCGAAGTACTTATCCCTGTGAAAACAGCACTTTCGCACAAAGAAATCTTCTTCTCTAAGACCGCGAAACAGTGAACAGAGAATGTATGAGTTTCTCAAGATTGGTAAGAGATAGAAACAAGAGAAAGTACACAGTGATTCATCTACCTAGAGAAGTTACAGAGGTTTACACAGAGAATTCCCAATATAAGTACAAGAAAATAAGAGAGACTTAGAAAACTGGTAAAACCTACATTGTTGATAGAGTTGAGAGTACTTAGCACTGTGAAAACAGCACTTTCGCAGAGAGAAATCTACTTGTCTAAGACCGGTAAACAGTGAACAGAGAATGTATGAGTTTCTCAAGATTGGTAACAGATAGAAACAAGAGAAAGTACACAGTGATTCATCTACCTAGAGAAGTTACAGAGGTTGACACAGAGAATTCCCAGTATAAGTACAAGAAAATAAGAGAGACTTAGAAAACTGGTAAAACCTACATTGTTGATAGAGATGGGAGTACCTAGCACTGTGAAAACGGCTCTTTCCCAGAGAGAAATCTACTTGTCTAAGACCGGGAAACAGTGAACAGAGAATGTATGAGTTTCTCAAGATTGGTAACAGATAGAAACAAGAGAAAGTACACAGTGATTCATCTACCTAGAGAAGTTACAGAGGTTTACACAGAGAATTCCCAGTCTAAGTACAAGAAAGTAAGAGAGACTTAGAAAACTGGTAAAACCTACATTGTTGATAGAGTTGGGAGTACTTAGCACCGTAAAAACAGCACTTTCACAGAAAGAAATCTATTTCTCTAAGACCGCGAAACAGTGAACAGAGAATGTCTGAGTTTCTCAAGATTGGTAACAGATAGAAACAAGAGAAAGTACACAGTGATTCATCTACCTAGAGAAGTTACAGAGGTTTACACAGAGAATTCCCAGTATAAGTACAAGTAAATAAAAGAGACTTAGAAAACTGGTAAAACCTACATTGTTGATAGAGTTCGGAGTACTTAGCATTGTGAAAACATCACTTTCGCACAAAGAAATCTACTTTTCTAAGACCGCGAAACAATGAACAGAGAATGTATGAGTTTCTCAAGATTGGTAACAGATAGAAACAAGAGAAAGTACACAGTGATTCATCTACCTAGAGAAGTTACAGAGGTTTACACAGAGAATTCCCAGTATAAGTACAAGAAAGTAAGAGAGAGTTAGAAAACTGGTAAAACCTACATTGTTGATAGAGATAGGAGTACTTAGCACTGTGAAAACAGCACTTTCCCAGAGAGAAATCTAATTGTCTAAGACCGGGAAACAGTGAACCGAGAATGTATGATTTTCTCAAGATTGGTAACAGATAGAAACAGGAGAAAGTACGCAGTGATTCATCTACCTAGAGAAGTTACAGAGGTTTACACAGAGAATTCCCAGTATAAGTACAAGTAAATAAGAGAGACTTAGAAAACTGCTAAAACCCACATTGTTGATAGAGTTGGGAGTACTTAGCATTGTGAAAACATCACTTTCGCACAAAGAAATCTACTTCTCTAAGACCGCGAAACAGTGAACAGAGAATGTATGAGTTTCTCAAGATTGGTAACAGATAGAAACAAGAGAAATTACACAGTGATTCATCTACCTAGAGATGTTACAGAGGTTTACACAGAGAATTCCCAGTATAAGTACAAGAAAATAAGAGAGACTTAGAAAACTGGTAAAACCTACATTGTTGATAGAGTTGTGAGTACTTAGCACTGTGAAAACAGCACTTTCGCAGAGAGAAATCTACTTGTCTAAGACCGGGAAACAGTCAACAGAGAATGTATGAGTTTCTCAAGATTGGTAACAGATAGAAACAAGAGAAAGTACACAGTGATTCATCTACCTACAGAAGTTACAGAGGTTTACACAGAGAATTCCCAGTATAAGTACAAGAAAATAAGACAGACTTAGAAAACTGGTAAAACCTACATTGTTGATAGAGATGGGAGTACCTAGCACTGTTAAAACAGCACTTTCCCAGAGAGAAATCTACTTGTCTAAGACCGGGAAACAGTGAACAGAGAATGTATGAGGTTCTCAAGATTGGTAACAGATAGAAACAAGAGAAAGTACACAGTGATTCATCTACCTAGAGAAGTTACAGAGGTTTACACAGAGAATTTCAAGTATAAGTACAAGAAAATAAGAGAGACTTAGAAAACTGGTAAAACCTACATTGTTGATAGAGTTGGGAGTACTTATCCCTGTGAAAACAGCACTTTTGCAGAGAGAAATCTACTTGTCTAAGACCGGGAAGCAGTGAACAGAGAAGGTATGACTTTCTCAAGATTGGTAAGAGATAGAAACAGGAGAAAGTACACAGTGATTCATCTACCTAGAGAAGTTACAGAGGTTTACACAGAGAATTCCCAATATAAGTACAAGAAAATAAGAGAGACTTAGAAAACTGGTAAAACCTACATTGTTGATAGAGTTGAGAGTACTTAGCACTGTGAAAACAGCACTTTCGCAGAGAGAAATCTACTTGTCTGAGACCGGTAAACAGTGAACAGAGAATGTATGAGTTTCTCAAGATTGGTAACAGATAGAAACAAGAGAAAGGACACAGTGATTCATCTACCTAGAGAAGTTACAGAGGTTGACACAGAGAATTCCCAGTATAAGTACAAGAAAATAAGAGAGACTTAGAAAACTGGTAAAACCTACATTGTTGATAGAGATGGGAGTACCTAGCACTGTGAAAACGGCTCTTTCCCAGAGAGAAATCTACTTGTCTAAGACCGGGAAACAGTGAACAGAGAATGTATGAGTTTCTCAAGATTGGTAACAGATAGAAACAAGAGAAAGTACACAGTGATTCATCTACCTAGAGAAGTTACAGAGGTTTACACAGAGAATTCCAAGTATAAGTACAAGAAAATAAGAGAGACTTAGAAAACTGGTAAAACCTACATTGTTGATAGAGTTGGGAGTACTTAGCATTGTGAAAACATCACTTTCGCACAAAGAAATCTACTTCTCTAAGACCGCGAAACAGTGAACAGAGAATGTATGAGTTTCTCAAGATTGGTAACAGATAGAAACAAGAGAAAGTATACAGTGATTCATCTACCTAGAGAAGTTACAGTGGTTTACACAGAGAATTCCCAGTATAAGTACAAGAAAATAAGAGAGACTTAGAAAACTGGTAAAACCTACATTGTTGATAGAGTTCGGAGTACTTAGCATTGTGAAAACATCACTTTCGCACAAAGAAATCTACTTTTCTAAGACCGCGAAACAATGAACAGAGAATGTATGTGTTTCTCAAGATTGTTAACAGATAGAAACAAGAGAAAGTACACAGTGATTCATCTACCTAGAGAAGCTACAGAGGTTTACACAGAGAATTCCCAGTATAAGTACAAGTAAATAAGAAAGACTTAGAAAACTGGTAAAACCTACATGGTTGATAGAGTTGGGAGTACTTAGCACTGTGAAAACATCACTTTCGGACAAAGAAATCTACTTGTCTAAGACCGGGAAACAGTGAACAGAGAATGTATGAGTTTCTCAAGATTGGTAACAGATAGAAACAAGAGAAAGTACACAGTGATTCATCTACCTAGAGAAGTTACAGGGGTTTACACAGAGAATTCCCAGTATAAGTACAAGAAAGTAAGAGAGACTTAGAAAACTGGTAAAATCTATATTGTTGATAGAGTTGGGAGTACTTAGCACTGTGAAAACAGCACTTTCGCACAAAGAAATCTACTTCTCTAAGACCGCGAAACAGTGAACAGAGAATGTATGAGTTTCTCAAGATTGGGAACAGATAGAAACAAGAGAAAGTACACAGTGATTCATCTACCTAGAGAAGTTACAGAGGTTTACACAGAGAATTCCCAGTATAAGTACAAGAAAGTAAGAGAGACTTAGAAAACTGGTAAAACGTACATTATTGATAGAGTTCGGAGTACTTAGACCTGTGAAAACATCACTTTCGCACAAAAAAAACTACTTCTCTAATACCGGGAAACAGTGATCAGAGAAGGTATGAGTTTCTCAAGATTGGTAACAGATAGAAACAAGAGAAAGTACACAGTGATTCATGTATGCAGAGAAGTTACAGAGGTTTACACAGAAAATTCCCAGTATAAGTACAAGAAAATAAGAGAGACTTAGAAAACTGGTAAAACCACATTGTTGATAGAGTTGGAAGTACTTAGCATTGTGAAAACATCACTTTCGCACAAAGAAATCTACTTTTCTAAGAAGGCGAAACAGTGAACAGAGAATGTATGAGTTTCTCAAGATTGGTAACAGATACAAACAAGAAAAAGTACACAGTGATTCATCTACCTAGAGAAGTTACAGAGGTTTACACAGAGAATTCCCAGTATAAGTACAAGAAAATAAGAGAGACTTAGAAAACTGGTAAAACCTACATTGTTGATAGAGTTGGGAGTACTTAGCACTGTGAAAACAGCACTTTCGCAGAGAGAAATCTATTTGTCTAAGTCCGGGAAACAGTGAACAGAGAATGTATGAGTTTCTCAAGATTGGTAACAGATAGAAACAAGAGAAAGTACACAGTGATTCATCTACCTAGAGAAGTTACAGAGGTTTACACAGAGAATTCCCAGTATAAGTACAAGTAAATAAGAGAGACTTAGAAAACTGCTAAAACCTACATTGTTGATAGAGTTGGGAGTACTTAGCATTGTGAAAACATCACTTTCGCACAAAGAAATCTACTTCTCTAAGACCGCGAAACAGTGAACAGAGAATGTATGAGTTTCTCAAGATTGGTAACAGATAGAAACAAGAGAAAGTACACAGTGATTCATCTACCTAGAGAAGTTACAGTGGTTTACACAGAGAATTCCCAGTATAAGTACAAGAAAATAAGAGAGACTTAAAAAACTGGTAAAACCTACATTGTTGATAGAGTTCGGAGTACTTAGCATTGTGAAAACATCACTTTCGCACAAAGAAATCTACTTTTCTAAGACCGCGAAACAATGAACAGAGAATGTATGTGTTTCTCAAGATTGTTAACAGATAGAAACAAGAGAAAGTACACAGTGATTCATCTACCTAGAGAAGGTACAGAGGTTTACACAGAGAATTCCCAGTATAAGTACAAGAAAATAAGAGAGACTTAGAAAACTGGTAAAACCTACATTGTTGATAGATTTGGGAGTACTTAGCACTGGGAAAACAGCACTTTCGCAGAGAGAAATCTACTTGTCTAAGACCGGGAAACAGTGAATAGAGAATGTATGAGTTTCTCAAGATTGGTAACAGATAGAAACAAGAGAAAGTACACAATGATTCATCAACGTAGAGAAGTTACAGAGGTTTACACAGAGAATTCCAAGTATAAGTACAAGAAAATAAGAGAGACTTAGAAAACTGGTAAAACCTACATTGTTGATACAGTTGGGAGTACTTAGCACTGTGAAAACAGCACTTTCGCAGAGAGAAATCTACTTGTCTAAGACCGGGAAACAGTGAACATAGAATGTATGAGTTTCTCAATATTGGTAACAGATAGAAACAAGAGAAAGTACACAGTGATTCATCTACCTAGAGAAGTTACAGACGTTTACACAGAGAATTCCCAGTATAAGTACAAGCAAAAGAGAGACTTAGAAAACTGGTAAAACCTACATTGTTGATAGAGTTGGGAGTACGTAGCATTGTGAAAACATCACTTTCGCACAAAGAAATCTACTTTTCTAAGACTCCGAAACAATCAATAGAGAATGTATGAGTTTTTCAATATTGGTAACAGATACAAACAAGAGAAAGTACACAGTGACTCATCTATCTAGAGAAGTTACACAGGTTTACACAGAGAATTCCCAGTATAAGTACAAGAAAATAAGAGAGAGTTAGAAAACTGGTAAAACCTACATTGTTGATAGAGTTGGGAGTACGTAGCACTGTGAAAACAGCACTTTCGTAGAGAGGAATCTACTTGTCTAAAACCGGGAAACAGAGAACAGAGAATGTATGAGTTTCTCAAGATTGGTAACAGATAGAAACAAGAGAAACTGCACAGTGATTCATCTACCTAGAGAAGTTACAGAGGTTTACACAGAGAATTCACAGTATAAGTACAAGAAAATAAGAGAGACTTAGAAAACTAGTAAAACCTACATTGTTGATAGAGTTGGGAGTACTTAGCACTGTGAAAACAGCACTTTCGCAGAGAGAAATCTACTTGTCTAAAACCGGGAAACAGTGAACAGAGAATGTATGAGTTTCTCAAGATTGGTAGCAGATAGAAACAAGAGAAAGTACACAGTGATTCATCAACGTAGAGAAGTTACAGAGGTTTACACAGAGAATTCCAAGTATAAGTACAAGAAAATAAGAGAGACTTAGAAAACTGGTAAAACCTACATTGTTGATAGAGTTGGGAGTACTTAGCATTGTGAAAACATCACTTTCGCACAAAGAAATCTACTTCTCTAAGACCGCGAAACAGTGAACAGAGAATGTATGAGTTTCTCAAGATTGGTAACAGATAGAAACAAGAGAAAGTATACAGTGATTCATCTACCTAGAGAAGTTACAGTGGTTTACACAGAGAATTCCCAGTATAAGTACAAGAAAATAAGAGAGACTTAGAAAACTGGTAAAACCTACATTGTTGATAGAGTTCGGAGTACTTAGCATTGTGAAAACATCACTTTCGCACAAAGAAATCTACTTTTCTAAGACCGCGAAACAATGAACAGAGAATGTATGAGTTTCTCAAGATTGTTAACAGATAGAAACAAGAGAAAGTACACAGTGATTCATCTACCTAGAGAAGCTACAGAGGTTTACACAGAGAATTCCCAGTATAAGTACAAGAAAATAAGAAAGACTTAGAAAACTGGTAAAACCTACATGGTTGATAGAGTTGGGAGTACTTAGCACTGTGAAAACATCACTTTCGGACAAAGAAATCTACTTGTCTAAGACCGGGAAACAGTGAACAGAGAATGTATGAGTTTCTCAAGATTGGTAACAGATAGAAACAAGAGAAAGTACACAGTGATTCATCTAAGTAGAGAAGTTACAGGGGTTTACACAGAGAATTCCCAGTATAAGTACAAGAAAGTAAGAGAGACTTAGAAAACTGGTAAAACCTATATTGTTGATAGAGTTGGGAGTACTTAGCACTGTGAAAACAGCACTTTCGCACAAAGAAATCTACTTCTCTAAGACCGCGAAACAGTGAACAGAGAATGTATGAGTTTCTCAAGATTGGTAACAGATAGAAACAAGAGAAAGTACACAGTGATTCATCTACCTAGAGAAGTTACAGAGGTTTACACAGAGAATTCCAAGTATAAGTACAGGAAAGTAAGAGAGACTTAGAAAACTGGTAAAACGTACATTATTGATAGAGTTCAGAGTACTTATCCCTGTGAAAACAGCACTTTCGCACAAAGAAATCTTCTTCTCTAAGACCGCGAAACAGTGAATAGAGAATGTATGAGTTTCTCAAGATTGGTAACAGATAGAAACAAGAGAAAGGACACAGTGATTCATCTACCTAGAGAAGTTACACAGGTTTACACAGAGAATTCCCAATATAAGTACAAGAAAATAAGAGAGACTTAGAAAACTGGTAAAACCTACATTGTTGATAGAGTTGAGAGTACTTAGCACTGTGAAAACAGCACTTTCGCAGAGAGAAATCTACTTGTCTAAGACCGGTAAACAGTGAACAGAGAATGTATGAGTTTCTCAAGATTGGTAACAGATAGAAACAAGAGAAAGGACACGGTGATTCATCTACCTAGAGAAGTTACAGAGGTTGACACAGAGAATTCCCAGTATAAGTACAAGAAAATAAGAGAGACTTAGAAAACTGGTAAAACCTACATTGTTGATAGAGATGGGAGTACCTAGCACTGTGAAAACGGCACTTTCCCAGAGAGAAATCTACTTGTCTAAGACCGGGAAACAGTGAACAGAGAATGTATGAGTTTCTCAAGATTGGTAACAGATAGAAACAAGAGAAAGTACACAGTGATTCATCTACCTAGAGAAGTTACAGAGGTTTACACAGAGAATTCCCAGTATAAGTACAAGTAAATAAGAGAGACTTAGAAAACTGCTAAAACCTACATTGTTGATAGAGTTGGGAGTACTTAGCATTGTGAAAACATCACTTTGGCACAAAGAAATCTACTTCTCTAAGACCGCGAAACAGTGAACAGAGAATGTATGAGTTTCTCAAGATTGGTAACAGATAGAAACAAGAGAAAGTATACAGTGATTCATCTATCTAGAGAAGTTACAGTGGTTTACACAGAGAATTCCCAGTATAAGTACAAGACAATAAGAGAGAATTAGAAAACTTTTAAAACCTACATTGTTGATAGAGTTCGGAGTACTTAGCATTGTGAAAACATCACTTTCGCACAAAGAAATCTACTTTTCTAAGACAGCGAAACAATGAACAGAGAATGTATGTGTTTCTCAAGATTGTTAACGGATAGAAACAAGAGAAAGTACACAGTGATTCATCTACCTAGAGAAGTTACAGAGGTTTACACAGAGAATTCCCAGTATAAGTACAAGTAAATAAGAAAGACTTAGAAAACTGGTAAAACCTACATGGTTGATAGAGTTGGGAGTACTTAGCACTGTGAAAACATCACTTTCGGACAAAGAAATCTACTTGTCTAAGACCGGGAAACAGTGAACAGAGAATGTATGAGTTTCTCAAGATTGGTAACAGATAGAAATAAGAGAAAGTACACAGTGATTCATCTACCTAGAGAAGTTACAGGGGTTTACACAGAGAATTCCCAGTATAAGTACAAGAAAGTAAGAGAGACTTAGAAAACTGGTAAAACCTATATTGTTGATAGAGTTGGGAGTACTTAGCACTGTGAAAACAGCACTTTCGCACAAAGAAATCTACTTCTCTAAGACCGCGAAACAGTGAACGGAGAATGTATGAGTTTCTCAAGATTGGTAACAGATAGAAACAAGAGAAAGTACACAGTGATTCATCTACCTAGAGAAGTTACAGAGGTTTACACAGAGAATTCCAAGTATAAGTACAAGAAAGTAAGACAGACTTAGAAAACTGGTAAAACCTACATTGTTCATAGAGTTGGGAGTACTTAAAACTGTGAAAACAGCACTTTCGCAGAGAGAAATCTATTTGTCTAAGACCGGGAAACGGTGAACAGAGAATGTATGAGTTTCTCAAGATTGGTAACAGATAGAAACAAGAGAAAGTACACAGTGATTCATCTACCTAGAGAAGTTACAAAGGTTTACACAGAGAATTCCCAGTATAAGTACAAGAAAGTAAGAGAGACTTAGAAAACTGGTAAAACGTACATTATTGATAGAGTTCGAAGTACTTAGACCTGTGAAAACATCACTTTCGCACAAAAAAATCTACTTCTCTAAGACCGGGAAACAGTGATCAGAGAAGGTATGAGTTTCTCAAGATTGGCAACAGATAGAAACAAGAGAAAGTACACAGTGATTCATCTACCTAGAGAAGTTACAGACGTTTACACAGAGAATTCCCAGTATAAGTACAAGCAAAAGAGAGACTTAGAAAACTGGTAAAACCTACATTGTTGATAGAGTTGGGAGTATTTAGCATTGTGAAAACATCACTTTCGCACAAAGAAATCTACTTTTCTAAGACCGCGAAACAATGAACAGAGAATGTATGAGTTTTTCAAGATTGGTAACAGATACAAACAAGAGAAAGTACACAGTGATTCATCTATCTAGAGAAGTTACACAGGTTTACACAGAGAATTCCCAGTATAAGTACAAGAAAATAAGAGAGACTTAGAAAACTGGTAAAACCTACATTGTTGATAGAGTTGGGAGTACGTAGCACTGTGAAAACAGCACTTTCGTAGAGAGGAATCTACTTGTCTAAAACCGGGAAACAGAGAACAGAGAATGTATGAGTTTCTCAAGATTGGTAACAGATAGAAACAAGAGAAACTGCACAGTGATTCATCTACCTAGAGAAGTTACAGAGGTTTACACAGAGAATTCACAGTATAAGTACAAGAAAATAAGAGAGAGTTAGAAAACTCGTAAAACCTACAATGTTGATAGAGTTGGGAGTACCTAGCACTGTGAAAACAGCACTTTCGCAGAGAGAAATCTACTTGTCTAAGACCGGGAAACAGTGAACAGAGAATGTATGAGTTTCTCAAGATTGGTAACAGAAACAAGAGAAAGTACACAGTGATTCATCTACCTAGAGAAGTTACAGAGGTTTACACAGAGAATTCCCAGTATAAGTACAAGAAAGTAAGAGAGACTTAGAAAACTGGTAAAACCTACACTGTTGATAGAGTTGGGAGTATTTAGCACTGTGAAAACAGCACTTTCGCACAAAGAAATCTACTTCTCTAAGACCGCGAAACAGTGAACAGAGAATGTATGAGTTTCTCGACATTGGTAACAGATAGAAACAAGAGAAAGTACACAGTGATTCATCTACCTAGAGAAGTTACAGAGGTTTACACAGAGAATTCCCAGTATAAGTACAAGAAAATAAGAGAGACTTAGAAAACTGGTAAAACCTACATTGTTGATAGAGTTGGGAGTACTTAGCACTGTGAAAACAGCACTTTCGCAGAGAGAAATCTACTTGTCTAAGACCGGGAAACAGTGAGCAGAGAATGTATGAGTTTCTCAAGATTGGTATCAGATAGAAACGAGAGAAAGTACACAGTGATTCATCTACCTAGAGAAGTTACAGAGGTTTACACAGAGAATTCCCAGTATAAGAACAAGCAAAAGAGAGACTTAGAAAACTGGTAAAACCTACATTGTTGATAGAGTTGGGAGTACTTAGCATTGTGAAAACATCACTTTCGCACAAAGAAATCTACTTTTCTAAGACCACGAAACAATGAACAGAGAATGTATGAGTTTCTCAAGATTGCTAACAGATAGAAACAAGAGAAACTGCACAGTGATTCATCTACCTAGAGAAGTTACAGAGGTTTACACAGAGAATTCCCAGTATAAGTACAAGAAAATAAGAAAGACTTAGAAAATTGGTAAAACCTACATTGTTGATAGAGTTGGGAGTACGTAGCACGGTGAAAACAGCACTTTCGCAGAGAGAAATCTACTTGTCTGAGACCGGGAAACAGTGAACAGAGAATGTATGAGTTTCTCAAGATTGGTAACAGATAGAAACAAGAGAAAGTACACAGTGATTCATCTACCTAGAGAAGTTACAGAGGTTTACACAGAGAATTCCCAGTATAAGTACAAGTAAATAAGAGAGACTTAGAAAACTGGTAAAACCTACATTGTTGATAGAGTTGGGAGTACTTAGCATTGTGAAAATATCACTTTCGCACAAAGAAATCTACTTCTCTAAGACCGCGAAACAGTGAACAGAGAATGTATGAGTTTCTCAAGATTGGTAACAGATAGAAACAAGAGAAAGTACACAGTGATTCATCTACCTAGAGAAGTTACAGAGGTTTACACAGAGAATTCCCAGTATAAGTACAAGAAAATAAGAGAGACTTAGAAAACTGGTAAAACCTACATTGTTGATAGAGTTGGGAGTACTTAGCACTGTGAAAACAGCACTTTCGCAGAGAGAAATCTACTTGTCTAAGACCGGGAAACAGTGAACAGAGAATGTATGAGTTTCTCAAGATTGGTAACAGATAGAAACAAGAGAAAGTACACAGTGATTCATCAACGTAGAGAAGTTACAGAGGTTTACACAGAGAATTCCCAGTGTAAGTACAAGAAAATAAGAGAGAGTTAGAAAACTGGTAAAACCTACATTGTTGATAGAGTTGGGAGTACTTAGCACTGTGAAAACAGCACTTTCGCAGAGAGAAATCTACTTGTCTAAGACCGGGAAACAGTGAACAGAGAATGTATGAGTTTCTCAAGATTGGTAACAGATAGAAACAAGAGAAAGGACACTGTGATTCATCTCCCTAGAGAAGTTACAGAGGTTTATACAGAGAATTCCAAGTACAAGTACAAGTAAATAAGGGAGACTTAGAAAACTGGTAAAACCTACATTGTTGATAGAGTTGGAAGTACTTAGCATTGTGAAAACATCACATTCGCACAAAGAAATCTACTTTTCTAAGACCGCGAAACAATGAACAGAGAATGTATGAGTTTCTCAAGATAGGTAACAGATAGAAACAAGAGAAAGTACACAGTGATTCATCTACCTAGAGAAGTTACAGAGGTTTACACAGAGAATTCCCAGTATAAATACAAGAAAATAAGAGAGACTTAGAAAACTGGTAAAACCTACATTGTTGATAGAGTTGGGAGTACGTAGCACTGTGAAAACAGCACTTTCGCAGTGAGAAATCTACTTGTCTAAGACCGGGAAATAGTGAACAGAGAATGTCTGAGTTTCTCATGATTGGTAACAGATAGAAACAAGAGAAAGTACACAGTGATTCATGTATGCAGAGAAGTTACAGAGGTTTACACAGAGAATTCACAGTATAAGTACAAGAAAATAAGAGAGACTTAGAAAACTGGTAAAACCTACACTGTTGATAGGGTTGGGAGTACTTAGCACTGTGAAAACAGCACTTTCGCAGAGAGAAATCTACTTGTCTAAAACCGGGAAACAGTGAACAGAGAATGTATGAGTTTCTCAAGATTGGTAACAGATAGAAACAAGAGAAAGTACACAGTGATTCATCTACCTAGAGAAGTTACAGAGGTTTACACAGAGAATTCCCAGTATAAGTACAAGCAAAAGAAAGACTTAGAAACCTGGTAAAACCTACATTGTTGATAGAGTTGGTAGTACTTAGTATTGTGAAAACATCACTTTCGCACAAAGAAATCTACTTTTCTAATACCGCGAAACAATGAACAGAGAATGTATGAGTTTCTCAAGATTGGTAACAGATAGAAACAGGAGAAAGTACACAGTGATTCATCTATCTAGAGAAGTTACAGAGGTTTACACAGAGAATTCCCAGTATAAGTACAAGAAAATAAGGGAGACTTAGAAAACTGGTAAAACCTACATTGTTGATAGAGTTGGGAGTACGTAGCACTGTGAAAACAGCACTTTCGTAGAGAGAAATCTACTTGTCTAAAACCGGGAAACAGAGAACAGAGAATGTATGAGTTTCTCAAGATTGGTAACAGATAGAAACAAGAGAAAGTACACAGTGAATCATCTACCTAGAGAAGTTACAGAGGTATACACAGAGAATTCCCAGTATAAGTACAAGAAAATAAGAGAGACTTAGAAAACTGGTAAAACCTACATTGTTGATAGAGATGGGAGTACGTAGCACTGTGAAAACAGCACTTTCGCAGAGAGAAATCTACTTGTCTACGATCGGGAAACAGTGAACAGAGAATGTATGAGTTTCTCAAGATTGGTAACAGATAGAAACAAGAGAAAGTGCACAGTGATTCATCTACCTAGAGAAGTTACAGAGGTTTACACAGAGAATTCCCAGTATAAGTACAAGTAAATAAGAGAGACGTAGAAAACTGCTAAAACCTACATTGTTGATAGAGTTGGGAGCACTTAGCATTGTGAAAACATCACTTTTGCACAGAGAAATCTACTTCTCTAAGACCGCGAAACAGTGAACAGAGAATGTATGAGTTTCTCAAGATTGGTAACAGATAGAAACAAGAGAAAGTACACAGTGATTCATCTACCTAGAGAAGTTACAGAGGTTTACACAGAGAATTCCCAGTATAAGTACAAGAAAATAAGAGAGACTTAGAAACTGGTAAAACCTACATTGTTGATAGAGTTGGGAGTACTTGGCACTGTGAAAACAGCACTTTCGCAGAGAGAAATCTACTTGTCTAAGACCGGGAAACAGTGAACAGAGAATGTATGAGTTTCTCAAGATTGGTAACAGATAGAAACAAGAGAAAGTACACAGTGATTCATCTACCTAGAGAAGTTACAGAGGTTTACACAGAGAATTCCCAGTATAAGTACAAGTCAATAAGAGAGACTTAGAAAACTGGTAAAACCTACATTGTTGATAGATTTGGGAGTACTTAGCATTGTGAAAACAGCACTTTCGCACAAAGAAATCTACTTTTCTAAGAAGGCGAAACAGTTAACAGAGAATGTATGAGTTTCTCAACATTGGTAACAGATACAAACAAGAGAAAGTACACAGTGATTCATCTACCTAGAAAAGTTACAGAGGTTTACACAGAGAATTCGCAGTATAAGTACTAGTAAATGAGAGAGACTTAGATAACTGGTAAAACCTACATTGTTGATAGAGTTGGGAGTACTTATGACTGTGAAAACAGCACTTTCGCAGAGAGAAATCTACTTGTCTAAGACCGGGAAACAGTGAACAGAGAATGTATGAGTTTCTCAAGATTGGTAACACATAGAAACAAGAGAAAGTACGCAGTGATTCATCTACCTAGAGAAGTTACAGAGGTTTACACAGAGAATTCCCAGTATAAGTACAAGTAAATTAGAGAGACTTAGAAAACTGGTAAAAGCTACATTGTTGCTAGAGTTGGGAGTACTTAACACTGTGAAAACTTCACTTTCGCACAAAGATATCTACTTTTCTAAGACCGCGAAACAGTGATCAGAGAATGTATGGGTTTCTCAAGATTGGTAACAGATAGAAACAAGAGAAAGTACACAGTGATTCATCTACCTAGAGAAGTTACAGAGCTTTACACTGAGAATTAACAGTATAAGTACAAGAAAATAAGAGAGACTTGGAAAACTGGTAAAACCTACATTGTTGATAGAGTTGGGAGTACGTAGCACTGTGAAAACAGCACTTTCGCAGAGAGAAATCTACTTGTCTAAGACCGGGAAACAGTGAACAGAGAATGTATGAGTTTCTCAAGATTGGTAACAGATAGAAACAAGAGAAAGTACACAGTGATTCATCTACCTAGAGAAGTTACAGAGGTTTACACAGAGAATTCCCAGTATAAGTAGAAGCAAAAGAGAGACTTAGAACACTGGTAAAACCTACATTGTTGATAGAGTTGGGAGTACTTAGCAAGGTGAAAACATCACTTTTCCACAAAAAAATCTACTTGTCTAAGACCGCGAAACAGTGAACAGAGAATGTATGAGTTTCTCAAGATTGGTAACAGATAGAAACAAGAGAAAGTACACAGTGATTCATCTACCTAGAGAAGTTACAGAGGTTTACACAGAGAATTCCCTGTATAAGTACAAGAAAATAAGAGAGACTTAGAAACTGGTAAAACCTACATTGTTGATAGAGTTGGGAGTACTTAGCACTGTGAAAACAGCACTTTCGCAGAGAGAAATCTACTTCTCTAAGACCGGGAAACAGTGAACAGAGAATGTATGAGTTTCTCAAGATTGGTAACAGATAGAAACAAGAGAAAGGACACTGTGATTCATCTACCTAGAGAAGTTACAGAGGTTTACACAGAGAATTCCCAGTATAAGTACAAGTAAATAAGAGAGACTTAGAAAACTGGTAAAACCTACATTGTTGATAGAGTTGGGAGTACTTAGCACTGTGAAAACAACATTTTCGCAGAGAGAAATCTACTTCTCTAAGACCAGGAAACAGTGAACAGAGAATGTATGAGTTTCTCAAGATTGGTAACAGAAAGAAACAAGAGAAAGTACACAGTGATTCATCTACCTAGAGAAGTTACAGAGGTTTACACAGAGAATTCCCAGTATAAGTACAAGAAAATAAGAGAGACTTAGAAAACTGGTAAAACCTACATTGTTGATAGAGTTGGGAGTACTTAGCACTGTGAAAACAGCACTTTCGCAGAGAGAAATCTACTTGTCTAAGACCGGGAAACAGTGAACAGAGAATGTATGAGTTTCTCAAGATTGGTAACAGATAGAAACAAGAGAAAGGACACTGTGATTCATCTCCCTAGAGAAGTTACAGAGGTTTATACAGAGAATTCCAAGTACAAGTACAAGTAAATAAGGGAGACTTAGAAAACTGGTAAAACCTACATTGTTGATAGAGTTGGAAGTACTTAGCATTGTGAAAACATCACATTCGCACAAAGAAATCTACTTTTCTAAGACCGCGAAACAATGAACAGAGAATGTATGAGTTTCTCAAGATTGGTAGCAGATAGAAACAAGAGAAAGTACACAGTGATTCATCTACCTAGAGAAGTTACAGAGGTTTACACAGAGAATTCCCAGTATAAGTACAAGAAAATAAGAGAGACTTAGAAAACTGGTAAAACCTACATTGTTGATAGAGTTGGGAGTACGTAGCACTGTGAAAACAGCACTTTCGTAGAGAGAAATCTACTTGTCTAAAACCGGGAAACAGAGAACAGAGAATGTATGAGTTTCTCAAGATTGGTAACAGATAGAAACAAGAGAAAGTACACAGTGAATCATCTACCTAGAGAAGTTACAGAGGTATACACAGAGAATTCCCGGTATAAGTACAAGAAAATAAGAGAGACTTAGAAAACTGGTAAAACCTACATTGTTGATAGAGATGGGAGTACGTAGCACTGTGAAAACAGCACTTTCGCAGAGAGAAATCTACTTGTCTACGATCGGGAAACAGTGAACAGAGAATGTATGAGTTTCTCAAGATTGGTAACAGATAGAAACAAGAGAAAGTGCACAGTGATTCATCTACCTAGAGAAGTTACAGAGGTTTACACAGAGAATTCCCAGTATAAGTACAAGTAAATAAGAGAGACGTAGAAAACTGCTAAAACCTACATTGTTGATAGAGTTGGGAGCACTTAGCATTGTGAAAACATCACTTTCGCACAGAGAAATCTACTTCTCTAAGACCGCGAAACAGTGAACAGAGAATGTATGAGTTTCTCAAGATTGGTAACAGATAGAAACAAGAGAAAGTACACAGTGATTCATCTACCTAGAGAAGTTACAGAGGTTTACACAGAGAATTCCCAGTATAAGTACAAGAAAATAAGAGAGACTTAGAAACTGGTAAAACCTACATTGTTGATAGAGTTGGGAGTACTTAGCACTGTGAAAACAGCACTTTCCCAGAGAGAAATCTACTTGTCTAAGACCGGGAAACAGTGAACAGAGAATGTATGAGTTTCTCAAGATTGGTAACAGATAGAAACAAGAGAAAGTACACAGTGATTCATCTACCTAGAGAAGTTACACAGGTTTACACAGAGAATTCCCAGTATAAGTACAAGTCAATAAGAGAGACTTAGAAAACTGGTAAAACCTACATTGTTGATAGATTTGGGAGTACTTAGCATTGTGAAAACAGCACTTTCGCACAAAGAAATCTACTTTTCTAAGAAGGCGAAACAGTTAACAGAGAATGTATGAGTTTCTCAACATTGGTAACAGATACAAACAAGAGAAAGTACACAGTGATTCATCTACCTAGAAAAGTTACAGAGGTTTACACAGAGAATTCGCAGTATAAGTACTAGTAAATGAGAGAGACTTAGAAAACTGGTAAAACCTACATTGTTGATAGAGTTGGGAGTACTTAGGACTGTGAAAACAGCACTTTCGCAGAGAGAAATCTACTTGTCTAAGACCGGGAAACAGTGAACAGAGAATGTATGAGTTTCTCAAGATTGGTAACACATAGAAACAAGAGAAAGTACGCAGTGATTCATCTACCTAGAGAAGTTACAGAGGTTTACACAGAGAATTCCCAGTATAAGTACAAGTAAATTAGAGAGACTTAGAAAACTGGTAAAAGCTACATTGTTGCTAGAGTTGGGAGTACTTAACACTGTGAAAACTTCACTTTCGCACAAAGATATCGACTTTTCTAAGACCGCAAAACACTGATCAGAGAACGTATGAGTTTCTCAAGATTGGTAACAGATAGAAACAAGAGAAAGTACACAGTGATTCATCTACCTAGAGAAGTTACAGAGGTTTACACAGAGAATTCACAGTATAAGTACAAGAAAATAAGAGAGACTTAGAAAACTGGAAAAACCTACATTGTTGATAGAGTTGGGAGTACCTAGCACTGTGAAAACTGCACTTTCGCAGAGAGAAATCTATTTGTCTAAGACCAGGAAGCAGTGAACAGAGAATGTATGAGTTTCTCAAGATTGGTAACAGAAACAAGAGAAAGTACACAGTGATTCATCTACCTAGAGAAGTTACAGAGGTTTACACAGAGAATTCCCAGTATAAGTATAAGAAAGTAAGAGAGACTTAGAAAACTGTTAAAACGTACATTGTTGATAGAGTTGGGAGTACTTAGCACTGTGAAAACAGCACTTTCGCACAAAGAAATCTACTTCTCTAAGACCGCGAAACAGTGAACAGAGAATGTATGAGTTTCTCAAGATTGATAACAGATAGAGACAAGAGAAAGTACACAGTGATTCATCTACCTAGAGAAGTTACAGAGGTTTACACAGAGAATTAACAGTATAAGTACAAGAAAATAAGAGAGACTTGGAAAACTGGTAAAACCTACATTGTTGATAGAGTTGGGAGTACGTAGCACTGTGAAAACAGCACTTTCGCAGAGAGAAATCTACTTGTCTAAGACCGGGAAACAGTGAACAGAGAATGTATGAGTTTCTCAAGATTGGTAACAGATAGAAACAAGAGAAAGTACACAGTGATTCATCTACCTAGAGAAGTTACAGAGGTTTACACAGAGAATTCCCAGTATAAGTAGAAGCAAAAGAGAGACTTAGAACACTGGTAAAACCTACATTGTTGATAGAGTTGGGAGTACTTAGCAAGGTGAAAACATCACTTTTGCACAAAAAAATCTACTTCTCTAAGACCGCGAAACAGTGAACAGAGAATGTATGAGTTTCTCAAGATTGGTAACAGATAGAAACAAGAGAAAGTACACAGTGATTCATCTACCTAGAGAAGTTACAGAGGTTTACACAGAGAATTCCCTGTATAAGTACAAGAAAATAATAGAGTCTTAGAAACTGGTAAAACCTACATTGTTGATAGAGTTGAGAGTACTTAGCACTGTGAAAACAGCACTTTCGCAGAGAGAAATCTACTTCTCTAAGACCGGGAAACAGTGAACAGAGAATGTATGAGTTTCTCAAGATTGGTAACAGATAGAAACAAGAGAAAGTACACAGTGATTCATCTACCTAGAGAAGTTACAGAGGTTTACACAGAGAATTCCCAGTATAAGTACAAGTAAATAAGGGAGACTTAGAAAACTGGTAAAACCTACCTTGTTGATGGAGTTGGGAGTACTTAGCATTGTGAAAACATCACTTTCACACAAAGAAATCTACTTTTCTAAGACCGCGAAACAATGAACAGAGAATGTATGAGTTTCTCAAGATTGATAACAGATAGAAACAAGAGAAAGTACACAGTGATTCATCTATCTAGAGAAGTTACAGAGGTTTACACAGAGAATTCCCAGTATAAGTACAAGAAAATAAGAGAGACTTAGAAAACTGGTAAAACCTACATTGTTGATAGAGTTGGGAGTACGTAGCACTGTGAAAACAGCACTTTCGCAGAGAGAAATCTACTTGTCTAAGACCGGGAAACAGTGAACAGAGAATGTATGAGTTTCTCAAGATTGGTAACAGATAGAAACAAGAGAAAGTACACAGTGATTCATATATGCAGAGAAGTTACAGAGGTTTACACAGAGAATTCCATGTATAAGTACAATTAAGTAAGAGAGACTTAGAGAACTGGTAAAACCTACATTGTTGATAGAGTTGGGAGTACTTAGCATGGTGAAAACATCACTTTCGCACAAAGACATCTACTTCTCTAAGACCGCGAAACAGTGAATAGAGAATGTATGAGTTTCAACTACAGGAAAGTAAAAGAGACTTAGATAACTGGCAACATCTACATTGTTCATGGAGTTGGGAGTACTTAGCATTCTGAAAACATCACTTTCGCAGAAAGAAATCTACTTCTCTAAGACAACGATACCGTAAACAGAGAAAGTATTAGTTCCCTGAGATTGAGACCAGATAGAAGCTAGAGAAAGAACACAGTGATTCATCTAACTGAAGAAGTTACAGAGGTTTACACAGAGAACTTCAGCTCTAACTACAAGAAAGTAAAAGAGACTTAGATAACTGGCAAAAATCTACGTTGTTCATGGAGTTGGGAACAGTTAGCATTCTGAAAACATCACTTTCGGAGAAAGAAATCTGCTTCTCCAAGGCAACGATACAATGATCAGAGAAACTGTTAGTTTCTTAGGCTTGATAACACATAGAAACTAGAGAAAGTACACAATGATTCACCTAAGCGGAGAAGTTACAGAGGTTTATAGAGAGCTTGAGCTATAACTACAAGAAAGTAAGAGAGACTTAGATAACTGGCAAAATCTACGTTGTTCAAGGAGTTAGGATTCCGTAGCATTCTGAACACATCACTTACGCAGATAGAAATCTACTTCGCTAAGACAACGATACAATGATCAGAAAAACTGTTAGTTTCTTAAGATTGAGAACAGATAGAAACTAGAGAAAGTACACAGTGATTCATCTAACGAGAGAAGTTACAGAGGTTTACACAAAGAGCTTCAGCTATAACTACAAGAAAGTAAGAGAGACTTAGATAACTTGCAAAATCTACGTTGTTCATGGAGTTTGGAGCACATAGCATTCTGAAAACATCACTTTCGCAGAAAGAAATCTACTTCTCTAAGACAACGATACAATGATTAGAAAAACTGTTAGTTTCTTAAGATGGAGAACAGATATAAACTAGAGAAAGTACACAGTGATTCATCTAACCAGCGAAGTTACAGAGGTTTACGAAGAAAACTTCAGCTATAACTACAAGAAAGTAAGAGAAACTTAGATAATTGGCAAAATCTACGTTGTTGATGGAGTTGGGAGTACTGAACATTCTGAAAACATCACTTTCGCAGAAAGAAATCTACTTCTCTAAGACAACGATACAGTGAACAGAGAAACTGTTAGTTTCTTAAGATTGAGAACAGATAGAAACTAGAGAAAGTACACAGTGATTCATCTAACCAGGGAATTCACAGAGGTTTACATAGAGAACTTCAGCTATAACTACAAGAAAGTGAGAGAGACTGAGATAACTAGCAAAAATTTACATTGTTCTTGGAGTTAGGAGTGCTTAGCATTCTGAAAACATCACTTTGGCAGAAGGAAATCTACCTCTCTAAGACAACGGTACAATGATCAGAGAAACTGTTACTTTCTTAAGATTGAGAACAGATAGAAACTAGAGCAAGTACACAGTGATTCACCTAACCAGAGAAATTACAGAGGTTTACACAGAGAACTTCAGCTACAACTACAGGAATGTAAGCGAGACTTAGATAACCGCTAAAATCTACATTATTCATGGAGTTGGGAGTACTGAGCATTGTGAAAACATCACTTTCGCAGAAAGAAATCTACTTCTCTAAGACAACGATACAGTGAACAGAGAAATTGTTAGTTTAAGATTGAGCAAAGATACAAACTAGAGGAAGTACACAGTGATTCATCTAACCAGAGACGTTAAAGAGGTTTACCCAGAGAACTTCAGCTATAGCTACAAGAAAGTAAGAGAGACTTAGATAACTGACAAAATCTACGTTGTTCAAGGAGTTAGGATTACTTAGCATTCTGAAAACATCACTTTCGCAGAAAGAAATCTACTTCTCTAAGACAACGATACAATGATCAGAAAAACTGTTAGTTTCTTAAGATTGAGAACAGATAGAAACTAGAGAAAGTACACAGTGATTCACCTAACCGGAGAAGTTACAGAGGTTTACACAGAGAACTTCAGCTATAACTACAAGAAAGTAAGAGAGACTTAGATAACTGGCAAAATCTACGTTGTTCATGGAGTTGGGAGTATTTAGCATTCTGAAAACCTCACTTTCGCATAAAGAAATCTACTTCTCTAAGACAACCATACGGTGAACAGAGAAAGTATTAGTTTCCTAAGATTGAGAACAGATAGAAACTAGAGAAAGTACACAGTGATTCACCTAACCGGAGAATTTACATCGGTTTACACAGAGAACTTCAGCTATAACTACATGAAAGTAAGACAGACAGAGATAACTGCAAAATCTACGTTATTCATGGAGTTGGCAGTACTTAGCATTCTGAAAACACGACTTTCGCAGAAGGAAGTGTACTTCTCTAAGACAAAGATACAATGAACAGAGAAAGTGTTAGTTTCTTAAGATTGAGAACAGATAGAAACTAGAGAAAGTACACAGTGATTCATCTAACCAGCGAAGTTACAGAGGTTGACACAGAGAAATTCAGCTATAACTACAATAATGTAAGAGAGACTTAGATAACTGGCAAAATCTACGTAGTTCACGGAGTTGGGAGTACTTAGCATTCTGAAAACATTACTTTCTCAGAAAGAAATCTACTTCTCTAAGACAACGATACACTGAACAGAGAAACTGTTAGTTTAAGATTGAGAACAGATAGAAACTAGAGAAAGTACACAGTGATTCATCTAACCGGAGAAGTTCCAGAGGTTTACACAGAGAACTTCAGCTATAACTACAATAAAGTAAGAAAGACTTAGATAACTGGCAAAATCTACGTTGTTCATGGAGTTGGGAGTACTTAGCATTCTGAAAACATCACTTTCACAGGAAGAAATCTACTTCTCTAAGACAACGATACAGTGAACTGAGAAAGTATTAGTTTCTTAAGATTGAGAACAGATAGAAACTAGAGAAAGTACACAGTGATTCATCTAACCAGAGAAGTCACAGAGGTTTACACAGAGAACTTCAGCTATAACAACAAGAAAGTAAGAGAGACTTAGACAACTGGCAATATCTACGCTGTTCATGGAGTTGGGAGTACTTAGCATTCTGAAAACATCATTTTCGCAGAAAGAAATCTACTTCTCTAAGACAACGATACAGTGAGCAGAGAAAGTATTAGTTTCTTAAGATTGAGAACAGATAGAAACTAGAGAAAGTACACAGTGATTCATCTACGCAGAGAAGTTACAGAGGTTTACACAAACAACTTCAGCTATAACTATAAGAAAGTAAGAGAGACTTAGATAACTGGCAAAATCTACGTTGTTCATGGAGTTGGGAGTACTGAGCATTCTGAAAACATCA
This sequence comes from Heterohyrax brucei, assembly GCA_028571685.1. Classification (NCBI taxonomy): domain Eukaryota; kingdom Metazoa; phylum Chordata; class Mammalia; order Hyracoidea; family Procaviidae; genus Heterohyrax; species Heterohyrax brucei. The sequence continues at coordinate 19,572,360 of CM053155.1, forward strand.
CTTTCACCGAAGGAAATCTACTTCTCTAAGACAAAGATACAATGAACAGAGAAACTGTTAGGTTCTTAAGATTAAGAACAGATAGAAACTAGATAAAGTACTCAGTGATTCATCTTACTGGAGAACTTACAGAGGTTTACACAGAGAACTTTAGCTATAACTACAGGAAATTAAGAGAAACTTAGATAACTGGCAAAATCTACGTTGTTCATGGAGTTGGGAGGACTGAACCTTCTGAAAACATCACTTTCGAATAAAGAAATCTACTTCTCTAAGACAGTGAACAGAGAAAGTATTAGTTTCTTAAGATTGAGAACAGATAGAAACTAGAGAAAGTACACAGTGACTTATTTAACCAGAGAATTCACAGAGGTTTACACCGAGAACTTCAGCTATAACTACAAAATATAAGAGAGACTTAGATAACTGGCAAAATCTACGTTGTTCATGGAGTTGGGTGTACTTAGCATTCTGAAAACATCACTTTCGCAGAAGGAAATCTACTTCTCTAGCACAACGATACAATGATCAGAGAAACTGTTAGTTTCTTAAGATTGAGAACAGATAGAAACTAGAGAAACTACACAGTGATTCATCTACGCAGAGAAGTTACAGAGGTTTACACAAACAACTTCAGCTATAACTACAAGAAAGTAAGAGAGACTTAGATAACTGGCAAAATCTACGTTGTTCATGGAGTTGGGAGTACTGAGCATTCTGAAAACATCACTTTCGCAGAAGGAAATCTACTTCTCTAAGACAAAGATACAATGAACAGAGAAACTGTTAGGTTCTTAAGATTAAGAACAGATAGAAACTAGAGAAAGTACACAGTGATTCATCTAACTGGAGAAGTTACAGAAGTTTACACAGAGAACTTCAGCTATAGCTCAAGAAAGTAAGAGAGCCTTAGATAACTGGCAAAATCTACGTTATTCAAGGAGTAGAGAGTACATAGCACTCTGAAAACATCACTTTCGCAGAAAGAAATCAACTTCTCTAAGACAACGATAGAGTGAACAGAGAAAGTATTAGTTTCTTAAGATTGAGAAGAGATAGAAACTACAGAAAGTACACAGTGACTTATTTAACCTGAGAATTTACAGAGGTTTACACGGAGAACTTCAGCTATAACTACAAAATATAAGAGAGACTTAGATAACTGGCAAAATCTACGTTGTTCATGGAGTTGGGCGTACTTAGCATTCTGAAAACATCACTTTCGCAGAAGGAAATCTACTTCTCTAGGACAACGATACAATGATCAGAGAAACTGTTAGTTTCTTAAGATTGAGAACAGATAGAAACTAGAGAAACTACACAGTGATTCATCTAACCGGAGAAGTTACAGAGGTTTACACAGAGAACTTCAGCTATAACTACAAGAAAGTAAGAGAGACTTAGATAACTGGAAAATCTACGTTGTTCATGGAGTTCGGTGTACTGAGCATTCTGAAAACACCACGTTCGCAGAAAGAAATCTACTTATCTAAGACAACGATAGAGTGAACAGAGAAAGTATTAGTTTCTTAAGATTGAGAACAGATAGAAACTAGCGAAAGTACACAGTGATTCATCTAACCGGAGAAGTTACAGAGGTTTACACAGAGAACTTCAGCTATAACTACAGGAAAGTAAAAGAGACTTAGATAACTGGCAAAATCTACATTGTTCATGGAGTTGGGAGTACTTAGCATTCTGAAAACATCACTTTCGCCGAAGGAAATCTACTTCTCTAAGACAACGATACAGTAAACAGAGAAAGTATTAGTTCCCTGAGATTGAGACCAGATAGAAACTAGAGAAAGAACACAGTGATTCATCTAACGGAAGAAGTTACAGAGGTTTACAAAGAGAACTTCAGCTCTATCTACAAGAAAGTAAAAGAGACTTAGATAACTGGCAAAAATCTACGTTGTTCATGGAGTTGGGAACACTTAGCATTCTGAAAACATCACTTTCGGAGAAAGAAATCTGCTTCTGCAAGGCAACGATACAATGATCAGAGAAAGTGTTAGTTTCTTAAGCTTGAGAACACATAGAAACTAGAGAAAGTACACAATAATTCACCTAACTGGAGAAGTTACAGACGTTTATAGAGAGAACTTCAGCTATAACTACAAGAAAGTAAGAGAGACTTAGATAACTGGCAAAATCTACGTTGTTCATGGAGTTGGGAGTACTTACCATTCTGAAAACATCACTTTCGCAGAAAGAAATCTACTTCTCTAAGACAACCATACAGTGAACAGAGAAAGTATTAGTTTCTTAATTTGAGAACAGATAGAAACTAGAGAAAGTACACAGTGATTCATCTAACCAGAGAAGTTACAGAGGTTTACACAGAGAACTTCAGCTATAACCACAAGAAAGTAAGAGAGACTTAGTTCACTGGCAAAATCTACGTTGTTCATGGAGTTGGGAGTACTTAGCATTCTGAAAACATCACTTTCGCAGAAAGAAATCTACTTCTCTAAGACAACGATACAGTGAACAGAGAAAGTATTAGTTTCTTAAGATTGAGAACAGATAGAAACTAGAGAAAGTACTCAGTGATTCATCTAACCAGAGAAGTTACAGAGGTTTACACAGAGAGACTTAGACAAATGGCAAAATCTACGTTGTTCATGGAGTTGGGAGTACTGAGCATTCTAAAAACATCAGTTTCGCAGAAAGAAATCTACTTCTCTAAGACAACGAAACAGTGAACAGAGAAACTGTTAGTTTAAGATTGAGAACACATAGAAACTAGAGAAATTACACAGTGATTCATCTATCCAGAGAAGTTACAGAGGTTTACACAGAGAACTTCAGCTATAACTACAAGAAAGTAAGAGAGTCTTAAATAACTGGCAAAATTTACTTTGTTCATCTAGTTGGGAGTACTTAGCATTCTGAAAACATCACTTTCGCAGAAAGAAGCCTACTTCTCTAAGACAAGGATAAAATGCTCAGAGAAACTGTGAGTTTCTTAAGATTGAGAACAGATAGAAACTAGAGAAAGTACACAGTGATTCATCTAACGAGAGAAGTTACAGAGGTTTACACAGAGAACTTCAGCTATAACTAAAAGAAAGTGAGAGAGACTCAGACAAGTGTCAAAAATGTACGTTGTTCATGGAGTTGGGAGTACTTAGCATTCTGAAAACATCACTTTCGCCGAAGGAAATCTACTTCTCTAAGACAACGATACAATGATCAAACAAACTGTTAGTTTCTTAAAATTGAGAACAGAAAGAAACTAGAGAAAGTACACAGTGATTCATCAAACCAGAGAATTTACAGAGGTTTACACAGAGAACTTCAGCTATAACTGCAAGAAAGTAAGAGAGACTTAGATAACTGGAAAAATCTACGTTGTTCATGGAGCTGGGAGTACTGAGCATTCTAAAAACATCACTTTCGCAGAAAGAAATCTACTTCTCTAAGACAACGATACAGTGAACAGAGAAAGTATTAGTTTATTAAGATTGAGAACAGATAGAAACTAGAGAAAGTACACAGTGATTCATCTAACCAGAGAATTTACAGAGGTTTACACAGAGAACGTCAGCTATAACTCCAATAAAGTAAGAGAGACTTAGATAACTGGCAAAATCTACGTTGTTCATCGAGTTGGAAGTACTGAGTATTCTGAAAACATCACCTTCGCAGAAAAAAATCTACTTCTCTAAGACAACGATACAGTGCACACAGAAAGTATTAGTTTCTTAAGATTGAGAACAGATAGAAACTAGAGAAAGTACACAGTCATTCATCTAACAAGAGAATTTACAAAGGTTTACACACAGAACTTCAGCTATAACTCCAAGAAAGTAAGAGAAACTTAGATAACTGGCAAAATCTACGTTGTTCATCGAGTTGGGAGTACTGAACATTCTGAAAACATCACTTTCGCAGAAAGAAATCTACTTCTCTAAGACAACGATACAGTAAACAGAGAAACTGTTAGTTTCTTAAGATTGAGAACAGATAGAAACTAGAGAAAGTACTCAGTGATTCATCTAACCAGGGAATTCACAGAGGTTTACATAGAGAACTTGAGCTATAACTACAAGAAAGTGAGAGAGACTGAGATAACTAGCAAAAATTTACATTGTTCTTGGAGCTGGAGTGCTTAGCATTCTGAAAACATCACTTTCGCAGAAGGAAATCTACTTCTCTAAGACAACGATACAATGATCAGAGAAACTGTTACTTTCTTAAGATTGAGAACAGATAGAAACTAGAGAAAGTACACAGTGATTCACCTAACCAGAGAAATTACAGAGGTTTACACAGAGAACTTCAGCCCTGAGTACAAGAAAATAAGACAGACTTAGATAACTGGCAAAATGTACGTTGTTGATGGAGTTGGGAGTAATTACCATTCTGAAAACATCACTTTCGCAGAAAGAAGTCTACTTCTCTAAGACAACGATACAGTGAACAGAGAAAGTATTAGTTTCTTAAGATTGAGAACAGATAGAAACTGGAGAAAGTACACAGTGATTCATGTAACCAGAGAAGTTACAGAGGTTTACACAGAGAACTTCAGCTATAACTACAATAAAATAAGACAGACTTAGATAACTGGCAAAATCTACGTTGTTCATGGAGTTGGAAGTATTTAGCATTCTGAAAACATCACTTTCGCAGAAAGAAATCTATTTCTCTAAGACAGCGATAGAGGGAACAGACAAAGTATTAGTTTCCTAAGTTTGAGAACAGATAGATACTAGAGAAAGTACACAGGGATTCATCTAAGCAGGGAAGTTACAGAGGTTTACACATAGAACTTCAGCTATAACTACAAGAAAGTCAGAGAAACTTAGATAACTGGCCAAATCTACGTTTTTCATGGAGTTTGGAGTACTTAGCATTCTGAAAACATCACTTTCGCAGAAAGAAATCTACTTCTCTAAGACAACGATACAATGAACAGAGAAACTTTTAGTTTCTTAAGATTGAGAACAGATAGAAACTAGAGAAAGTACACAGTGATTCATCTATCCAGAGAAGTTACAGAGGTTTACACAAAGAACTTCAGCTATAACTACAAGAAAGTAAGAGAGACTTAGATAACTGGCAAAATCTACGTTGTTCATGGAGTTGGGAGTACTTAGCATTGTGAAAACATCACTTTCGCTGAAAGAAATCTACTTCTCTAAGACAACGATACAGTCAACAGAAAAAGTATTACTTTTCTTAAGATTGAGAACAGATATAAACAAGAGAAAGTACACAGTGATTCATCTAACCAGAGAAGTTACAGACGTTTACACAGAGAACTTCAGCTATAACTACAAGAAAGGAAGACAGACTTAGATAACTGGCAAAATCTACGTTGTTTATGGAGTTTGGAGTACTTAGCATTCTGAAAACATCACTTTCGCAGAAAGAAATCAACTTCTCTAAGACAACGATACAGTGAACAGAGAAAGTACTAGTTTCTTAAGATTGAGAACACATAGAAACTAGAGAAAGTACATAGTGATTCATCTAACCAGAAAAGTTACAGAGGTTTACACAGAGAAATTCAGCTATAACTACAAGAAAGTAAGAGAGACTTAGATAACTGGCAAAATCTACTTTGTTCATGGAGTTGGGAGTACTTAGCATTCTGAAAACATCACTTTCGCAGAAAGAAATCTCCTTCTCTAAGACAACGATACAATGATCAGAGAAACAATTAGTTTCTTAAGATTGAGAACAGATAGAAACTAGAGAAAGTACACAGTGATTCACCTAACCGGAGAAGTTACGGAGGTTTACACAGCAACTTCAGCCCTGAGTACAAGAAAATAAGACAGACTTAGATAACTGGCAAAATGTACGTTGTTGATGGAGTTGGGAGTAATTACCATTCTGAAAACATCACTTTCGCAGAAAGAAGTCTACTTCTCTAAGACAACGATACAGTGAACAGAGAAAGTATTAGTTTCTTAAGATTGAGAACAGATAGAAACTGGAGAAAGTACACAGTGATTCATGTAACCAGAGAAGTTACAGAGGTTTACACAGAGAACTTCAGCTATAACTACAATAAAATAAGACAGACTTAGATAACTGGCAAAATCTACGTTGTTCATGGAGTTGGGAGTATTTAGCATTCTGAAAACATCACTTTCGCAGAAAGAAATCTATTTCTCTAAGACAGCGATAGAGGGAACAGATAAAGTATTAGTTTCCTAAGTTTGAGAACAGATAGATACTAGAGAAAGTACACAGGGATTCATCTAACCAGGGAAGTTACAGAGGTTTACACAGAGAACTTCAGCTATAACTACAAGAAAGTAAGAGAGACTTAGATAACTGGCAAAATCTACGTTGTTCATGGAGTTCGGAGTATTTAGCATTCTGAAAACATCACTTTCGCAGAAAGAAATCTACTTCTCTAAGACAATGATAGAGTGAACAGAGAAAGTATTAGTTTCTTAAGATTGAGAACAGATAGAAAGTAGAGAAAGTACACAGTGATTCATCTAACGAGAGAAGTTACAGAGGTTTACACAGAGAACTTCAGCTATAACTACAAGAAAGTAAGACAGACTTAGATAACTGAAAAATCTACGTTGTTCATAGAGTTCGGAGTACTTAGCATTCTGACAACATCATTTTCGCAGAAGCAAATCTACTTCTCTAAGACAACGATACAGTGAACAGAGAAATTATTAGTTTCCTAAGATTGAAAACAGATAGAAAGTAGAGAAAGTACACAGTGATTCATGTAACCAGAGAAGTAACAGAGGTTTAAACAGAGAACTTCAACTATAACTACAAGAAAGTAAGAGAGACTTAGATAACTGGCAAAATCTACGTTGTTCATGGAGTTGGGAGTACTGAGCATTCTGTAAACATCACTTTCGTAGAAAGAAATCTCATTCTCTAAGACAATGACACAGTGAACAGAGAAAGTATTAGTTTCTTAAGATAGAGAATAGATAAAAACTAGAGAAAGTACACAGTGATTCATCTAACCGGAGAAGTTACAGAGGTTTACACAGAGAACTTCAGCTATAACTACAAGAAAGTAACATAGTCTTAGATAACTGGCAAAATCTACGTTGTTCATGGAGTTGGGAGTACTTAGCATTCAGAAAACATCACTTTCGCAGAAAGAAATCTACTTCTCTAAGACAACGATACAATGAAGAGAGAAACTGTTAGTTTCTTGAGATTGAGAACAGATAGAAACTAAAGAAAGTACACATTGATTCCTCTAACCAGAGACGTTACAGAGGTTTACACAGAGAACTTCAGCTATAACTACAAGAAAGTCAGAGAAACTTAGATAACTGGCCAAATCTACGTTTTTCATGGAGTTTGGAGTACTTAGCATTCTGAAAACATCACTTTCGCTGAAAGAAATCTACTTCTCTAAGACAACGATACAGTCAACAGAAAAAGTATTACTTTTCTTAAGATTGAGAACAGATATAAACAAGAGAAAGTACACAGTGATTCATCTAACCAGAGAAGTTACAGACGTTTACACAGAGAACTTCAGCTATAACTACAAGAAAGTAAGACAGACTTAAATAACTGGCAAAATCTACGTTGTTTATGGAGTTGGGAGTACTTAGCATTCTGAAAACATCACTTTCGCAGAAAGAAATCTACTTCTCTAAGACAACGATACAATGAACAGAGAAAGCATTAGTTTCTTAAGATTGAGAAGAAATAGAAACTAGAGAAAGTACACAGGGATTCATGTAACCAGCGAAGTTACAGAGGTTTACACAGAGAACTTCAGCTATAACTACAAGAAAGTAAGATAGTCTTAGACAACTGGCAAAATCTACGTTGTTCATGGAGTTGGGAGTACTTAACATTCTGAAAACATCACTTTCGCAGAAAGAAATCTGCTACTCTAAGACAACGATACAATGATCAGGGAAACTGTTAGTTTCTTAAGATTGATAACAGAGAGAAACTAGAGAAAGTACACAGTGGTTCATCTAACCGGAGAAGTTGCAGAGGTTTACACAGACAACTTCAGCTATAACTACAAGAAAGTAAGAGAGACTTAGATAACTGGCAAAATCTACGTTGTTCATGGAATTGGGAGTACTTAGCATTCTGAAAACATCACTTTCGCAGAGAGAAATCTACTTCTCTAAGACAACGATACAGTGGACAGAGAAAGTATTAGTTTCTTAAGATTTAGAATAGATAGACACTAGAGAAAGTACACAGTGATTCATGTATATAGAGAAGTTACAGAAGTTTACACAGAGAACTTCAGCTATAACTACAATAAAATAAGACAGACTTAGATAACTGGCAAAATCTACGTTGTTAATGGAGTTGGGAGTACTCAGCATTCTGAAAACATCACTTTCGCAGAAGGAAATCTAGTTCTCTAAGACAGCGATACAGGGAACAGACAAAGTATTAGTTTCTTAAGATTGAGAACAGATAGAAACTAGAGAACGTACACAGTGATTCATCTAACCAGCGAAGTTACAGAGGTTTACACAGAGGACCTCAGCTATAACTACAACAAAATAAGAGAGACTTAGATAACTGGCATAATCTACATTGTTCATGAAGTTGGGAGTACTGAGAATTCAGAAAACATCACTTTCGCAGAAGGAAATCTACTTCTCTAAGACAAAGGTAGAGTGATCACAGAAACTGTTAGTTTGTTAAGATTGAGAACAGATAAAAGCTAGAGAAAGTACACAGTGATTCATCTAACCGGAGAAGTTACAGAGGTTTACACAGAGAACTTCAGCTATAACTACAATAAAGTAAGAGAGACTTAGATAACTGGCAAAACCTACGTTGTTCATGGAGTTGGGAGTACTTAGCATTCTGAAAACATCACTTTCGCAGAAAGAAATCAACTTCTCTAAGACAACGATACAGTGAACAGAGAAAGTATTAGTTTCTTAAGATTGAGAACACATAGAAACTAGAGAAAGTACATAGTGATTCATCTAACCAGAAAAGTTACAGAGGTTTACACAGAGAAATTCAGCTATAACTACAAGAAAGTAAGAGAGACTTAGATAACTGGAAAAATGTACGTTGTTCATTGAGTTGGGAGTACTTAGCATTCTGAAAACATCACTTTCGCAGAAAGAAATCTACTTCTCTAAGACAAAGATACAATGAACAGAGAAACTGTTAGTTTCTTAAGATTGAGAACAGATAGAAACTAGAGAAAGTACACAGTGATTCATTTAACCGGAGGAGTTACAGATGTTTACACAGAGAACTTCAGCTATAACTACAAGAAAGTAAGACAGACTTAGATAACTGGCAAAATGTACGTTGTTCATGGAGGTGGGAGTACTTAGCAATCTGAAAACATCACTTTCGCTGAAAGAAATCTACTTCTCTGAGACAACGATACATTCTGTTTTCAGAACTTCATTTATAACTACAAGAAAGTAAGAGAGACTTAGATAACTGGCAAAATCTACGTTGTTCATGGAGTTGGGAGTACTTAGCATTCTGAAAACATCACTTTCGCAGAAAGAAATCTACTTCTCTAAAAACGATACAGTGAACTGAGAAAGTACTAGTTTCTTTAGATTTAGAGCAGATACAAACTAGAGAAAGTACACAGTGATTCATCTAACCAGCGAAGTTACAGAGGTTTACACTGAGAACTTCAGCTAAAACTACAAGAAAGTAAGAGAGACTTAGATAACTGGTAAAATGTACGTTGTTCATGAAATTGGGAGTACTTAGCATTCTGAAAACATCACTTTCGCAGAAGGAAATCTACTTCTCTAAGACAACGATACAATGATCAGAGAAACTGTTAGTTTCTTAAGATTGAGAACAGATAGAAACTAGGGAAAATACACAGTGATTCATCTAACCGGAGAAGTTACAGAGGTTTACACAGAGAACTTCAGCTATAACTACAAGAAAGTAACATAGTCTTAGATAACTGGCAAAATCTACGTTGTTCATGGAGTTGGGAGTACTTAGCATTCAGAAAACATCACTTTCGCAGAAAGAAATCTACTTCTCTAAGACAACGATACAATGAAGAGAGAAACTGTTATTTTCTTGAGATTGAGAACAGATAGAAACTAAAGAAAGTACACATTGATTCATCTAACCACAGAAGTTACAGAGGTTTACACAGAGAACTTCAGCTATAACTACAAGAAAGTCAGAGAAACTTAGATAACTGGCCAAATCTACGTTTTTCATGGAGTTTGGAGTACTTAGCATTCTGAAAACATCACTTTCGCAGAAAGAAATCTACTTCTCTAAGACAACGATACAATGAACAGAGAAACTTTTAGTTTCTTAAGATTGAGAACAGATAGAAACTAGAGAAAGTACACAGTGATTCATCTATCCAGAGAAGTTACAGAGGTTTACACAAAGAACTTCAGCTATAACTACAAGAAAGTAAGAGAGACTTAGATAACTGGCAAAATCTACGTTGTTCATGGAGTTGGGAGTACTTAGCATTGTGAAAACATCACTTTCGCTGAAAGAAATCTACTTCTCTAAGACAACGATACAGTCAACAGAAAAAGTATTACTTTTCTTAAGATTGAGAACAGATATAAACAAGAGAAAGTACACAGTGATTCATCTAACCAGAGAAGTTACGGACGTTTACACAGAGAACTTCAGCTATAACTACAAGAAAGTAAGACAGACTTAGATAACTGGCAAAATCTACGTTGTTTATGGAGTTGGGAGTACTTAGCATTCTGAAAACATCACTTTCGCAGAAAGAAATCTACTTCTCTAAGACAACGATACAATGAACAGAGAAAGCATTAGTTTCTTAAGATTGAGAAGAAATAGAAACTAGAGAAAGTACACAGGGATTCATGTAACCAGCGAAGTTACAGAGGTTTACACAGAGAACTTCAGCTATAACTACAAGAAAGTAAGATAGTCTTAGACAACTGGCAAAATCTACGTTGTTCATGGAGTTGGGAGTACTTAGCATTCTGAAAACATCACTTACGCAGAAAGAAATCTGCTACTCTAAGACAATGATACAATGATCAGGGAAACTGTTAGTTTCTTAAGATTGATAACAGAGAGAAACTAGAGAAAGTACACAGTGGTTCATCTAATCAGAGAAGTTGCAGAGGTTTACACAGAGAACTTCAGCTATAACTACAAGAAAGTAAGAGAGACTTAGATAACTGGCAAAATGTACGTTGTTCATGGAGTTGGGAATACTTAGCATTCTGAAAACATCACTTTCGCAGAGAGAAATCTACTTCTCTAAGACAACGATACAGTGGACAGAGAAAGTATTAGTTTCTTAAGATTTAGAATAGATAGACACTAGAGAAAGTACACAGTGATTCATGTATATAGAGAAGTTACAGAAGTTTACACAGAGAACTTCAGCTATAACTACAATAAAATAAGACAGACTTAGATAACTGGCAAAATCTACGTTGTTAATGGAGTTGGGAGTACTCAGCATTCTGAAAACATCACTTTCGCAGAACGAAATCTAGTTCTCTAAGACAGCGATACAGGGAACAGACAAAGTATTAGTTTCTTAAGATTGAGAACAGATAGAAACTAGAGAACGTACACAGTGATTCATCTAACCAGCGAAGTTACAGAGGTTTACACAGAGGACCTCAGCTATAACTACAACAAAGTAAGAGAGACTTAGATAACTGGCATAATCTACATTGTTCATGAAGTTGGGAGTACTGAGAATTCAGAAAACATCACTTTCGCAGAAGGAAATCTACTTCTCTAAGACAAAGGTAGAGTGATCACAGAAACTGTTAGTTTGTTAAGATTGAGAACAGATAAAAGCTAGAGAAAGTACACAGTGATTCATCTAACCGGAGAAGTTACAGAGGTTTACACAGAGAACTTCAGCTATAACTACAATAAAGTAAGAGAGACTTAGATAACTGGCAAAACCTACGTTGTTCATGGAGTTGGGAGTACTTAGCATTCTGAAAACATCACTTTCGCAGAAAGAAATCAACTTCTCTAAGACAACGATACAGTGAACAGAGAAAGTACTAGTTTCTTAAGATTGAGAACACATAGAAACTAGAGAAAGTACATAGTGATTCATCTAACCAGAAAAGTTACAGAGGTTTACACAGAGAAATTCAGCTATAACTACAAGAAAGTAAGAGAGACTTAGATAACTGGCAAAATCTACTTTGTTCATGGAGTTGGGAGTACTTAGCATTCTGAAAACATCACTTTCGCAGAAAGAAATCTCCTTCTCTAAGACAACGATACACTGATCAGAGAAACTATTAGTTTCTTAAGATTGAGAACAGATAGAAACTAGAGAAAGTACACAGTGATTCACCTAACCGGAGAAGTTACGGAGGTTTACACAGAGAACTTCAGCCCTGAGTACAAGAAAATAAGACAGACTTAGATAATTGGCAAAATGTACGTTGTTGATGGAGCTGGGAGTAATTACCATTCTGAAAACATCACTTTCGCAGAAAGAAGTCTACTTCTCTAAGACAACGATACAGTGAACAGAGAAAGTATTAGTTTCTTAAGATTGAGAACAGATAGAAACTGGAGAAAGTACACAGTGATTCATGTAACCAGAGAAGTTACAGAGGTTTACACAGAGAACTTCAGCTATAACTACAATAAAATAAGACAGACTTAGATAACTGGCAAAATCTACGTTGTTCATGGAGTTGGGAGTATTTAGCATTCTGAAAACATCACTTTCGCAGAAAGAAATCTATTTCTCTACGACAGCGATAGAGGGAACAGACAAAGTATTAGTTTCCTAAGATTGAGAACAGATAGATACTAGAGAAAGTACACAGGGATTCATCTAAAAAGGGAAGTTACAGAGGTTTACACAGAGAACTTCAGCTATAACTACAAGAAAGTAAGAGAGACTTAGATAACTGGCAAAATCTACGTTGTTCATGGAGTTCGGAGTACTTAGCATTCTGAAAACATCACTTTCGCAGAAAGAAATCTACTTCTCTAAGACAATGATAGAGTGAACAGAGAAAGTATTAGTTTCTTAAGATTGAGAACAGATAGAAAGTAGAGAAAGTACACAGTGATTCATCTAACGAGAGAAGTTACAGAGGTTTACACAGAGAACTTCAGCTATAACTACTAGAAAGTAAGACAGACTTAGATAACTGAAAAATCTACGTTGTTCATAGAGTTCGGAGTACTTAGCATTCTGACAACATCATTTTCGCAGAAAGAAATCTACTTCTCTAAGACAACGATACAGTGAACAGAGAAAGTATTAGTTTCTTAAGATTGAGAACAGATAGAAACTAGAGAAAGTACACATGGATTCATCTAACCAGAGAAGTTACAGAGGTTTACACAGAGAACTTCAGCTCTAACTACAAGAAAGTAAGAGAGACTTAGATAACTGGCAAAATCTACGTTGTTCATGGAGTTCAGAGTACTTAGCATTCTGAAAACATCACTTTCGCAGAAAGAAATCTACTTCTCTAAGACAACGATACAGTGAACAGGGAAAGTATTAGTTTCTTAAGATTGAGAACAGATAGAAACTACCGAAAGTACACAGTGATTCACCTAGGCAAAGAATTTACAGAGGTTTACACAGAGAAATTCAGGGATAACTACAAGAAAGTAAGAAAGACTTAGATCACTGGTGAAATCTACGTTGTTCATGGAGTTGGGAGTACTTAGCATTCTGAAAACATCACTTTCGCAGAAAGAAATCTACTTCGTTAAGACAAAGATACAGTGAACAGAGAAACAGTTAGTTTAAGATTGAGAACAGATAGAAACTAGAGAAAGGGCACAGTGATTCCTCTAACCAGAGACGTTACAGAGGTTTACACAGAGAACTTCAGCTATAACTACAGAAAAGTAAGAGAGACATAGATAACTGGGAAAATCTACGTTGTTCAAGGAGTTGGGAGTACTTAGAATTCTCAAAACATCAGAAAGAAATCTACTTCTCTAAGACAACGATACAGTGAACAGAGAAACTGTTAGTTTAAGATTGAGAAAAGATAGAAACTAGAGAAAGTACACAGTGATTCATCTAACCAGAGAAGTTACAGAGGTTTACACAGAGAACTTCAGCTATAACTACAAGAAAGTAAGACAGACTTAGATAACTGGCAAAATCTCCGTTGTTCATAGATTTGGGAGTACTTAGCATTCTGAAAAAACCACTTTCGTAGAAAGAAATCTACTTCTCTAAGACAACGATACCGTGAGCACAGAAAGTATTAGTTTCTTAAGATTGAGAACAGATAGAAACTGGAGAAAGTACACATTGATTATGTAACGAGAGAAATTACAGAGTTTTACACAGAGAACTTCAGGTATAACTACGAGAAATTAAGAGAGACTTAGATAACTGGCAAAATGTACGTTGTTCATGGAGTTGGGAGTACTTAGCATTCTGAAAACATCCCTTTCGCAGAAAGAAATCTACTTCTCCAAGACAACGATACATTGAACAGAGAAAGTATTAGTTTCTTAAGATTGAGAACAGATAGAAGCTAGAGAAAGTACACAGTGATTCATCTAACCAGAGAAGTTACAGAGGTTTACACAGAGAACCTCAGATATAAGTGCGACAAAGTAAGAGAGACTTAGATAACTGGTAAAATCTACGTTGTCATGGAGTTGGGAATACTTAGCATTCTTCAAACATCACTTTCACAGAAAGAAATCGACTTCTCTATGACAACGATACAGTGAACACAGAAAGCATTTGTTCCTTAAGATTGAGAACAGATAGAAAGTAGAGAAAGTACACAGCGATTCATCTAACCAGCGAAGTTATAGAGGTTTGCACAGAGAACTTCGGCTATAACTACAAGAAAGTAAGAGAGACTTAGATAAGTGGCAAAATCTACGTAGTTCATCTAGTTGGTAGTAGTGAGCATTCTGAAAACATCACTTTCGCACAAGGAAATCTACTTCTCTAAGACAACGATACAGTGATCACAGAAACTGTTAGTTTCTTAAGCTTGAGAACAGATAGAAACTAGAGAAAGTACAGAGTGATTCATCTAACCACAGAAGTTACAGAGGTTTACACAAAGAACTTCAGCTATAAATACAAGAATGTAAGAGAGACTTAGATATCAGGCGAAATGTACGTTGTTCATGGAGTTGGGAGTACTGAGCATTCTTAAAACATCACTTTCGCAGAAAGAAATCTACTTCACTGAGACAACGATAGAGTGAACAGAGAAAGTATTAGTTTCTTAAGATTGAGAACAGATAGAAACTAGAGAAAGTACACAGTGATTCATCTATCCAGAGAAGTTACAGAGGTTTACACAAAGAACTTCAGCTATAACTACAAGAAAGTAAGAGAGACTTAGATAACTGGCAAAATCTACGTTGTTCATCTAGTTGGGAGTACTTAACAGACTAAAAAACATCACTTTCGCAGAAAGAAATCTACTTCTGTAAGACAACGATACAGTGAACTGAGAAAGTATTAGTTTCTTAAGATTGATAACAGATAGAGAAGAGAAAGAACACAGTGATTCATCTAAGCAGAGAAGTTACAGAGGTTTACACAGCGAACTTCAGCTATAACTACAAGAAAGTAAGAGAGACTTAGATAACTGGCAAAATCTACGTTGTTCATGGAGTTCGGAGTACGTAGCATTCTGAAAACATCACTTTCGCAGAAAGAAATCTACTCTAAGACAACAATACAGTGAACAGAGAAACTGTTAGTTTAAGATTGAGAACCGATAGAAACTAGAGAAAGTACACAGTGATTCATCTAACCGGAGAAGTTACAGAGGTTTACACAGAGAACTTCAGCTATAACTGCAAGAAAGTAAGAGAGACTTAGATAACTGGCAAAATCTACGTTGTTCATGGAGTTCGGAGTACTTAGCATTCTGAGAACATCACTTTCGCAGAAAGAAATCTACTTCTCTATGGCAACGATACAGTGAACACAGAAAGCATTTGTTCCTTAAGATTGAGAAAAGATAGAAACTAGAGAAAGTATACAGCGATTCATCTAACCACCGAAGTTACAGAGATTTACACAGAGAACTTCAGCTATAACTACAAGAAAGTAACAGAAACTAAGATAACTGGCAAAATCTACGTTGTTCATCTAGTTG
The DNA here is from genome assembly GCA_028571685.1 of Heterohyrax brucei. NCBI lineage: Eukaryota > Metazoa > Chordata > Mammalia > Hyracoidea > Procaviidae > Heterohyrax > Heterohyrax brucei. Next base: position 19,588,406 of record CM053155.1, read on the forward strand.
GGAGTACTTAGCATTCTGAAAACATCACTTTCGCAGAACGAAATCTACTTCTCTAAAACAACGGTACAGTGTACTGAGAAAGTATTAATTTCTTAAGATTGAGAACAGATAGAAACTAGAGAAAGTACACATTCATTCATCTAACGAGAGAATTTACAGAGGTTTACACAGAGAATTTCAGCTACAACTACAAGAAAGTAAGACAGAGTTAGATAACTGGCAGAATCTACGTTGTTCATGGAGTTGGCAGTACTTAGCCTTTGAAAACATCACTTTCGATGAAAGAAATCTACTTTTCTATGACAACGATACAGTGAACAGAGAAAGTATTAGTTTCTGAAGATTGAGAACAGATAGAAACTAGAGAAAGTACACAGTGATTCATTCAACCACAGAAGTTACAGAGGTTTACACAGAGAAGTTCAGCTATAACTACAGGAAAGAGAGACTTAGATAACTGGCAAAATCTACGTTGTTCATATAGTTGAGAGTACTGAGCATTCTGAAAACATCACTTTCGCAGAAAGAAATCTACTTCTCTAAGACAACGATACAGTGAACAGAGACAGTATTAGTTTCTTAAGATTTACAACAGATAGAAACTAGAGAAAGTACACAGTGATTCATCTAACCAACGAAGTTACAGAGGTTTACACAGAGAATTTCAGCTATAACTACAAGAAAATAAGAGAGACTTAGATAACTGGCAAAATCTACGTTGTTCATGAAGTTGGAAGTACTAACGATTCTGAAAACATCACATTCGCAGAAGGAAATCTACTTCTCTAAGACAACGATACAGTGATCACAGAAACTGTTAGTTTCTTAAGTTTGAGAACAGATAGAAATCAGAGAAAGTACACAGTGATTCATCTAACCGGAGAAGTTACAGAGGTTTACACAGAGAACTTCAGCTATAACTACAAGAAAGTAAGAGAGACTTAGATAACTGGCAAAATTTACATTTTTCATGGAGTTGGGAGTAGTGAGCATTCTGAAAACATCACTTTCGCAGAGAGAAATCTACTTCTCTAAGTCAACGATACAGTGAACAGAGAAAATATTAGTTTCTTAAGATTGAGTACAGATAGAAACTGGAGAAAGTACACAGTCATTCATCTAACCAGAGAAGTTACAGAGGTTTACACAGAGAACTTCAGCTATAACTACAAGAAAGTAAGAGAGATTTAGATAACTGGCAAAATCTATGTTTTTCATGGTTTTTAGAGTACTTAGCAATCTAAAAACATCACTTTCAAAGAAAGAAATCTACTTCTCTAGGACAACGATACAGTGAACAGAGAAAGTATTAGTTTCTTAAGATTGAGAAAAGATGGACACTAGAGAAAGTACACACTGATTCATCTAACAAGGGAAGTTACAGCGGATTACACAGAGAACTTCAGCTATAACTACAAGAAAGTAAGAGAGACTTACATAACTGGTGAAATCTACGTTGTTCATGGAGTTGGGAGTACGGAACATTCTGAAAACATCACATTCGCAGAAAGAAATCTACTTCTCTAAGTCAACGATAGAGTGAACAGAGAATTTATTAGTTTCTTAAGATGGAGAACAGATAGAAACTAGAGAAAGTACACAGTGATTCATCTAACCAGTGAAGTTACAGAGGTTTACACAGAGAACTTCAGCTATAACTACAACAAACTAAGACAGACTTACATAACTGGCAAAATCTACGTTGTTCATGGAGTTGGGAGTACTTAGCATTCTGAAAACATCACTTTCGTAGAAAGAAATCTACTTCTCTAAGACAACGATACAGTGAACAGAGAATGTATTAGTTTCTTAAGATTGAGAACAGATAGAAACTACATAAAGTACACAGTGATTCATGTATCCAGAGAAGTTACAGAGGTTTACAGACAGAACTTCAGCTATAACTACAAGAAAGTAAGACAGACTTAGATAACTGACAAAGTCTACGTTGTTCATTAAGTTGGGAGTACGGAACAGTCTGAAAGCATCACTATCGCAGAAGGAAATCTACTTCTCTAAGACAACGATACAGTGAACAGAGAAAGTATTAGTTTTTTAAGATTGAGAACAGATAGACACTAGAGAAACTATACAGTTATTCATTTAACCGGAGAAGTTACAGAGGATTACACAGAGAATTTCAGATATAACGACAAGAAAGTAAGAGAGACTTAGATAACTGGCAAAATCTACATTGTTCATGGAGTTGGGTGTAGTGAGCTTTCTGAAAACATCACTTTCGCAGAAAGAAATCTACTTCTCTAATACAACGATTCATTGAACAGAGAAAGTATTAGTTTCTAAAGATTGAGAACAGATAGACACTAGAGAAAGTACACAGTGATTCATTTAACCACAGAAGTTACAGAGGTTTACACAGAGAACTTCAGCTATTACTACAAGAAAGTAAGAGAGACTTAGATAACTCGCAAATTCTACGTTGTTTATGGAGTTGGGAGTACTTAGCATTCTGAAAACATCACTTTCGTAGAAAGAAATCTCCTTCTCTAGGAGAACGATAGAATGAACAGAGAAAGTATTAGTTTCCTAAGATTGAGAAAAGATAGAAAGTAGAGAAAGTACACAGTCATTTCTCTAGTTTGTATCTGTTCTGAATCTTAAGAAACTAATACTTTCTCAGTTCACTGTATCGTTGTCCTAGAGAAGTAGATTTCTTTCTACAAAAGTGATGTTTTCAGAAAGCTAAGTACTCCCAAATCCATGAACAACGTAGATTTTGGAAGTTATCTAAGTCTCTCTTACCTTCTTGTAGTTATATCTGAAGTTCTCTGTGTAAACCTCTGTAACTTCTCTGGTTAGATGAATCACTGTGTACGTTCTCTAGTTTCTATCTGTTCTCAATCTTAAGAAACTAATACTTTCTCTGTTCACTCTATCGTTGTCTTAGAGAAGTAGATAACCTTCTGCGAAAGTGATGTTTTCAGAATGCTAAGTACTCTCAACTCCATGAATAACGTAGATTTTGCCAGTTATCTAAGTCTTTCTTACTTTCTTGCAGTTATAGCTGAAGTTCTCTGTGTAAACTTCTGTAACTTCTCTGGTTAGATGAATCACTGTGTACTTTCTCTAGTTTCTTTCTGTTCTCAATATTACACTAACAGTTTCACTGTTCACTGTATAGTTGTCTTAGACAAGTAGATTTCTTTCTGCGAAAGTGATGTTTTCAGAATGCTCAGTACTCCCAACTCCATGAACAACGTAGATTTTGCCAGTTATCGAGGTCTCTCTTACTTTCTTGTAGTTATAGCTGAAGTTCTCTCCGTAAACCTCTGTCACTTCTCTGGGTAGATGAATCACTGTGTACTTTCTCTAGTTTCTATCTGTTCTCAATCTTAAGAAACTGCCATTTCTCTGTTCATTGTATTTTAGTCTTAGAGAAGTAGATTACCTTCTGCGAAAGTGATGTTTTAGAATGCTAAGTACTCCCAACTCCATGAACAACGTAGATTTTGCCAGTTATCAAAGTCTGTTTCACTTTCTTGTAGTTATAGCTGAAGTTCTCTGTCTGAACCTCTGCAACTTCTCTGGTTAGATGAATCACTGTGTACTTTCTCTAGTTTCTATCTTTTCTCAATCTCAAGAAACTAATACTTTCTTTATTCACTGTATCTTTGTCTTAGAGAAGTAGATTACCTTCTGCGAAAGTGATGTTTTCAGAATGCTAAGTACTCCCAAGTCAATGAACAACGTAGATTTTGCCAGTTATCTAAGTCTGTGTTACTTTCTTGTAGTTGTAGTTTAAGTTCTCTGTGCAAACCTCTTTATCTTCTCTGGTTAGATGAATCACTGTGCACTTTCTCTAGTTTCTATCTGTTCTCAATCTTAAACTAACAGTTTCTCTGTTCACTGTATCGTTGTCTTAGAGAAGTAGATTTCTTTCTGATAAAGTGAAGTTTTCAGAATGCTAAGTACTCCCAACTCCATGAACAACGTAGATTTTGCCAGCTATCTAAGTCTCTCTTACTTTCCTGCAGTTATAGCTGAAGTTCTCTGTGTAAACCTCTGTAATTTCTCTGGTTAGATGAATCACTGTGTACTTTCTCTAGTTTCTATCTGTTCTCAATCTTAAGAAACTAATACTTCCTCTGTTCACTCTATCGTTGTCTTAGAGAAGTAGATTTCTTTCTGCGAATGTGATGTTTTCAGAATGCTAAGTACTCCCAACTCCATGAACAACGTAGATTTTGCCAGTTATCAAAGTCTGTTTTACTTTCTTGTAGTTATAGCTGAAGTTCTCTGTGTAAACCTCTGTAACTTCTCTGGTTAGATGAATCACTGTGTACATTCTCTAGTTTGTATCTGTTCTCAATCTTAAGAAACCAACAGTTTCTCTGTTCATTGTATCTTTGACTTAGAGAAGTAGATTACGTTCTGCGAAAGTGATATTTTCAGAATGCTAAGTACTCCCAACTCCATGAACAACGTAGGTTTTACCAGTTATCTAAGTCTCTCTTACTTTCTTGTAGTTATAGCTGAAGTTCTCTGTGTAAACCTGTGTAACTTCTCTGGTTAGATGAATCACTGTGTACTTTCTCTAGTTTCTATCTCTTCTCAATGTTGAGAAACTAATACTTTCTCTGTTCACTCTATCGTTGTCTTAGAAAGTAGATTTCTTTCTGCGAAAGTGATGTTTTCAGAATGCTAAGTACTCCCAACTTCATGAACAACGTAGATTTTGCCAGTTATCTAATTCTGTCTTACTTTCTTGTAGTTATAGCTGAAGTTCTCTGTGTAAACCTCTGTAACTTCTCTGGTTAGATGAATCACTGTCTAGTTTCTCTAGTTCCTATCTGTTCTCAATCTTAAAAAACTAATACTTTCTCTGTTCACTGTATCGTTGTCTTAGACAAGTAGATTTCTTTCTGGGAAAGTGATTTTTCCAGAATGCTAAGTATTCCCAACTCCATGAACAACGTAGATTTTGCCAGTTATCGAAGTCTGTCTTACTTTCTTGTAGTTATAGCTGAAGTTGTCTCTGTAAACCTCTGTAACGTCTCTGGTTAGATGATTCACTGTGTACTTTCTCTAGTTCGTATCTATTCTCAATCTTAAGAAACTAATCCCTTCTCTGTTCACTGAATCGTTGTCTTAGAGAAATAGATTTCTTTCTGATACAGTGATGTTTTCAGAATGCTAAGTACTCCCAACTCCATGAACAACGTAGATTTAGCCAGTTATCTAAGTCTGTCTTACTTTCTTGTAGTTATAGTTTAAGTTCTCTGTGTAAACCTCTGTAACTTCTCTGGTTAGATGAATCACTATGTACTTTCTCTAGTTCCTATCTGTTCTCAATCTTAAGAAACTAATACTTTCTCTGTTCTCTGTATCTTTGTCTTAGACAAGTAGATTTCTTTCTGCGAAAGTGATGTTTTCAGAATGCTAAGTACTCCCAACTCCATGAACAACGTAGATTTTGCCAGTTATCTAAGTCTGTCTTACTTTCTTGTAATTATAGCTGAAGTTCTCTGTGTAAACCTCTGTAACTTCTCCGGTTAGATGAATCACTCTGTACTTTCTGTAGTTTCTATCTGTTCTCAATCTTAAACTAACAGTTTCTCTGTTCACTGTATCGTTGTCTTAGAGATGTAGATTTCTTTCTGATAAAGTGAAGTTTTCAGAATGCTAAGTACTCCCAACTCCATGAACAACGTAGATTTTGCCAGTTATCTAAGTCTCTCTTACTTTCTTGTAGTTATAGCTGAAGTTCCCTCTGTAAATCTCTATCACTTCTCTGGTTAGATGAATCACTGTATACTTTCTCTAGTTTCTATCTGTTCTCAATCTTAAGAAACTAACAGTTTCTCTGTTCATTGTATCTTTGACTTAGAGAAGTAGATTACGTTCTGCGAAAGTGATATTTTAAGAATGCTAAGTACTCCCAACTCCATGAACAACGTAGATTTTACCAGTTATCTAAGTCTCTCTTACTTTCTTGTAGTTATAGCTGAAGTTCTCTGTGTAAACCTCTGTAACTTCTCTGGTTAGATGAATCACTGTGTGCTTTCTCTAGTTTCTATCTCTTCTCAATGTTGAGAAACTAATACTTTCTCTGTTCACTGTATCTTTGTCTTAGGCAAAGAGATTTCTTTCTGCGAAAGTGATGTTTTCAGAATGCTAAGTACTCCCAACTCCATGAACAACATAGATTTTGCCAGTTGTCTAAGTCTGTCTTACTTTCTGGTAGTTATAGCTGAAGTTCTCTGTGTAAACCTCTGTCACTTCTCTGGTTAGATGAATCACTGTGTACTTTCTATAGTTCCTATCTGTTCTTAGTCTTAAGAAACTAATACTTTCTCTGTTCACTGTATCTTTGTCTTAGAGAAGGAGATTTTTTTCTGCGAAAGTGATGTTTTCAGAATGCTCAGTACTCCCAACTCCATGAACAAGGTAGATTTTGCCAGTTATCGATGTCTCTCTTACTTTCTTGTAGTTATAGCTGAAGTTCTCTGCGTAAATCTCTGTCACTTCTCTGGTTAGATGAATCACTGTGTACTTTCTCTAGTTTCAATCTGTTCTCAATCTTACGAAACTAACAGTTTCTATGTTCATTGTATTTTTGTCTTAGAGAAGTAGATTACCTTCTGCGAAAGTGATGTTTTCAGATGGCTAAGTACTCCCAACTCCATGAACAACGTAGATTTTGCCAGTTATCTAAGTCTGTCTCTCTTTCTTGTAGTTATAGCTGAAGTTCTATGTGTAAACCTCTGTAACTTCTCTGGTTAGATGAATCACTGTGTACTTTCTCTAGTTTCTATCTGTTCTCAATCTTAAACTAACAGTTTCTCTGTTCACTGTATCGTTGTCTTAGAGAAGTAGATTTCTTTCTGATGAAGTGATGTTTTCAGAATGCTAAGTACTCCCAACTCCATGAACAACGTAGATTTTGCCAGTTATCTAAGTCTCTCTTACTTTCTTGTAGTTATAGCTGAAGTTCTCTGTGTAAACCTCTGTAACTTCTCTGGTTAGATGAATCACTGTGTACTTTGTCTAGTTTCTATCTGTTCTCAATCTTAAGAAACTAACAGTTTCTCTGTTCATTATATCTTTGTCTTAGAGAAATAGATTACCTTCTGCGAAAGTGATGTTTTCAGAATGCTAAGTACTCCCAACTCCAGGAACAACGTAGATTTTGCCAGTTATCTAAGTCTCTCTTACTTTCTTTTAGTTATAGCTGAAGTTCTCTGTGTAAACCTCTGTAACATCTCTGGTTAGATGAATCACTGTGTACTTTCTCTAGTTTCTATTTGTTCTCAATGTTAACAAACTAATACTTTCTCTGTTCACTGTATCTTTGTCTTAGAGAAGGAGATTTCCTTCTGCGAAAGTGATGTTTTCAGAATGCTAAGTACTCCCAACTCCATGAACAACGTAGATTTTGCCAGTTATTTAAGTCTGTCTTACTTTCTTGTAGTTACAGCTTAAGTTCTCTGTGTAAACCTCAGTAATTTCTCCGGTTAGATGAATCACTGTGTACTTTCTCTAGTTTCTATCTGTTCTCAATCTTAAGAAACTAATACTTTCTCTGTTCACTGTATCGTTGTCTTAGAGAAGTAGATTTCTTTCTGATACAGTGATGTTGTCAGAATGCTAAGTACTCCCAACTCCATGAACAACGTAGTTTTTGCCAGTTATCTAAGTCTCTCTTACGTTCTTGTAGTTATAGCTGAATTTCTCTCCGTAAATCTCTGTCACTTCTCTGGTTAGATGAATCACTGTGTACTTCCTCTAATTTCTATCTGTTCTCAGTCTTAAGAAACTAATACCTTCTCTGTTCACTCTATCGTTGTCTTAGAGAAGTAGATTTCTTTCTGCGAAAGTGATGTTTTCAGAATGCTAAGTACTTCCAACTCCATGAACAACGTAGATTTTGCTAGTTATCGAGGTCTCTCTTACTTTCTTGTAGTTATAACTGAAGTTCTCTGTGTAAACCTCTGTAACTTCTCTGATTAGATGAATCACTGTGTACTTTCTCTAGTTTCTATCTTTTCTCAATCTTAGAAACTAATACTTTCTCTGTTCACTCTATCGTTGTCTTAGAGAAGTAGTTTACCTTGTGCGAAAGTAACGTTTTCAGAATGCTAAGTACTCCCAACTATATGAATAACGTAGATTTTGCCAGTTATCTATGTCTCTCTTACTTTCTTGTAGTTAAAGCTGAAGTTCTCTGTGTAAACCTCTGTAACTTCTCTGGTTACATGAATCACTGAGTACTTTCTCTAGTTTCTATCTGTTCTCAATCTTAAGAAACTAATACTTCCTCTGTTCATCTATCGTTGTCTTAGAGAAGTAGATTTCTTTCTGCGAAAGTGATGTTTTCAGAATGCTAAGTACTCCCAACTCCATCAACAACGTAGATTTTGCCAGTTATCTAAGTCTGTCTTACTTTCCTGTAGTTATAGCTGAAGTTCTCTGTGTAAACCTTTGTAACTTCTCTGGTTAGATGAATCACTGTGTAGTTTCTCTAGTTCCTATCTGTTCTCAAACTTAAAAAACTAATACTTTCTCTGTTCACTGTATCGTTGTCTTAGAGAAGTGGATTTCTTTCTGGGAAAGTGATGTTTCCAGAATGCTAAGTACTCCCAACTCCATGAACAACGTAGATTTTGCCAGTTATCGAAGTCTGTCTTACTTTCTTGTAGTTATAGCTGAAGTTCTCTGTGTAAACCTCTGTAACTTCTCTGGTTAGATGATTCACTGTGTACTTTCTCTAGTTCCAATCTGTTCTCAAGCTTAAGAAACTAATCCTTTCTCTGTTCACTGAATCGTTGTCTTAGAGAAGTAGATTTTTTTCTGGGAAAGTGATGTTTTCAGAATGCTAAGTACTCCCAACTCCATGACCAACGTAGATATTTCCAGTTATCTAAGTCTCTGTTACTTTCTTGCAGTTATAGCTGAAGTTCTCTCCGTAAATTTCTGTCACTTCTCTGGTTAGATGAATCACTGTGTACTTCCTCTAGTTTCTATCTGTTCTCAATCTTAAGAAACTAACAGTTTTTCTGATCATTGTATCGTTGTCTTAGCGAAGTAGATTTCTATCTGCAAAAGTGATGTTTTCAGAATGCTGCGGAATCCTAACTCCTTGAACAACGTAAATTTTGCCAGTTATCTAAGTCTCTCGTACTTTCTTGTAGCTATAGCTGAAGTTCTCTGGGTAAACCTCTTTAAAGTCTCTGGTTAGATGAATCACTGTGTACTTTCTCTAGTTTCTATCTGTTCTCAATCTTAAGAAAGTAACAGTTTCTCTGATCATTGTATCGTTGTCTTAGAGAAGTAGATTTCCTTCTGCGAAAGTGATGTTTTCAAATGCTAAGTACTCCTAACTCCAAGAACAATGTAAATTTTTGCTAGTTATCTCAGTCTCTCTCACTTTCTTGTGGTTATAGCTGAAGTTCTCTATGTAAACCTCTGTGAATTCTCTGGTTAGATGAATTACTGTGTACTTTCTCTAGTTTCTGTCTGTTCTCAATCTTAAGAAACTAACAGTTTCTCTGTTCACTGTATCGTTGTCTTAGAGAAGTAGATTTCTTTCTGCGAAAGTGATGTTTTCAGAATGTTCAGTACTCCCAACTCCATCAACAACGTAGATTTTGCCAGTTATCTAAGTTTCTCTTACTTTCTTATAGTTATAGTTGAAGTTCTCTGTGTAAACCTTTGTAAATTCTCTGGTTAGATGAATGACTGTGTACTTTCTCTAGTTTCTATCTGTTCTCAATCTTAATAAACTAATACTTTCTCTGTTCACTGTATCGTTGTCTTAGAGAAGTAGATTTCTTTCTCGGAAAGTGATGTTTTCACAATGCTAAGTACTCCCAACTAGATGAACAAAGTAGATTTTGCCAGTTATCTAAGTCTTTCTTAGTTTCTTGTAGTTTTAGCTGAAGTTCTCTGTGTAAACCTCTGTAACTTCTCTGGTTAGATGAATCACTGTGTAATTTCTCTAGTTTCTATGTGTTCTCAATCGTAAACTAACAGTTTCTCTGTTCACTGTATCGTTGTCTTAGAGAAGTAGATTTCTTTCTGCTAAAGTGATATTTTCAGAATGCTCAGTACTGCCAACTCCATGAACAACGTAGATTTTTCCAGTTATCTAAGTCTCTGTTACTTTCTTGCAGTTATAGCTGAAGTTCTCTGTGTAAACCTCTGTAACGTCTCTAGTTAGATGAATCACTGTGTAATTTCTCTAGTTTCTATGTGTTCTCAATCTTAAACTAACAGTTTCTCTGTTCACTGTATCGTTGTCTTAGAGAACTAGATTTCTTTCTGTGAAAGTTATGTTTTCAGAATTCTAAGTACTCCGAACTAGATGAACAAAGTAGATTTTGCCAGTTATCTAAGACTCTCTTACTTTCTTGTAGTTATAGCTGAAGTTCTCTGTGTAAAGCTCTGTAACTTCTCTGGTTAGATGAATCACGGTGTACTTTCTCTAGTTTCTATCTGTTCTCAATCTTATGAAAGTAATACTTTCTCTTTTCACTGTATCCTTGTCTTAGAGAAGTAGATTTCTTTAAGTGAAAGTGATGTTTTCAGAATGCTAAGTACTCCCAACTCCATGAGCAACGTAGATTTTGCCAGTTATCTAAGTCTCTCTTACTTTCCTGTAGTTATAGCTGAAGTTCTCTGTGTAAACCTCTGTAACTTCTCTGGTTAGATTTATCACTGTGTACTTTCTCCAGTTTCTATCTGTTTTCAATCTTAAGAAACTTATACTTTCTCTGGTCACTGCATCGTTGTCTTAGTAAAGTAGATTTCTTTCTACGAAAGTGATGTTTTCAGAATGCTAAGTAGTCCCAACTCCATGAACAACGTAGATTTTGCCAGTTATCTAAGTCTCTCTTACTTTCTTGTAGTTATACCTGAAGTTTTCTGTGTAAAACTCTGTAACTTCTCCGGTTAGATGAATCACTGTGTACTTTCTCTAGTTTCTATCTGTTCTCAATCTTAAGAAACTAACAGTTTTTCTGATCATTGTCTCGTTGTCTTAGAGAAGTAGATTTCTTTCTGCGAAAGTGATGTTTTCAGAATGCTAAGTACTCCCAACTTCATGAACAACGTAGATTTTGCCAGTTATCTGAGTCTCTCTTACATTCTTGTAGTTATAGCTGAACTTCTCTGTGTAAACCTCTGTAACTTCTTCGGTTAGATGAATCACTGTGTACTTTCTCTAGTTTCTATCTGTTCTCAATCTTAAGAAACTAACAGTTTTTCTAATCACTGTATCGTTGTCTTAGAGAAATAGATTTCATTCTGCGAAAGTGATGTTTTCAGAACGCTAAGTACTCCCAACTCCATGAACAACGTAGATTTTGTCAGTTATCTAAGTCTCTCTTACTTTCTTGTAGCTATAGCTGAAGTTCTCTGGGTAAAGCTCTTTAACGTCTCTGGTTAGATGAATCACTGTGTACTTCCTCTAGTTTCTATCTTATCTCAATCTTAAACTAACAATTTTTCTGTTCACTGTATCGTTGTGTTAGAGAAGTAAATTTCTTTCTGCGAAAGTTATCTTTTCAGAATGCTCAGTACTCCCACCTCCATGAACAATGTAGATTTTAGCAGTTATCTAAGTCTCGCTTACATTCCTGTAGTTGTAGCTGAAGTTCTCTGTGTAAACCTCTGTAATTTCTCCGGTTAGGTGAATCACTGTGTACTTTCTCTAGTTTCTATCTGTTCTCAATCTTAAGAAAGTAAAAGTTTCTCTGATCATTGTATCGTTGTCTTAGAGAAGTAGATTTCCTTCTGCGAAAGTGATGTTTTCAGAATGCTAAGCACTCCTAACTCCAAGAACAATGTAAATTTTTGCTAGTTATCTCAGTCTCTCTCACTTTCTTGTAGTTATAGCTGAAGTTCTCTATGTAAACCTCTGTGAATTCCCTGGTTAGATGAATCACTGAGTACTTTCTCTAGTTTCTATCTGTTCTCAATCTTAAGAAACTAACAGTTTCTCTGTTCACCGTATCGTTGTCTTAGAGAAGTAGATTTCTTTCTGCGAAAGTGATGTTTTCAGAATGCTAAGTACTCCCAACTCCATGAACAACGTAGATTTTGCCAGTTATCTAAGTCTCTTTTACTTTCTTGTAGTTATAACTGTAGTTCTCTGTGTAAACCTCTGTAACTTCTCCGGTTAGGTGAATCATTGTGTACTTTCTCTAGTTTCTATGTGTTCTCAAGCTTAAGAAACTAACACTTTCTATGATCATTGTATCGTTGCCTTGGAGAAGCAGATTTCTTTCTCCGAAAGTGACGTTTTCAGAATGCTAAGTGTTCCCAACTCCATGAACAACGTAGATTTTTGCCAGTTATCTAAGTCTCTTTTACTTTCTTGTAGTTAGAGCTGAAGTTCTCTGTGTAAAGCTCTGTAACTTCTTCCATTAGATGAATCACTGTGTTCTTTCTCTAGTTTCTATCTGGTCTCAATCTTAAGAAACTAATACTTTCTCTGCTCACTGTATCGTTGTCTTAGAGAAGTAGATTTCTTTTGGGAAAGTGATGTTTTCAGAAGGTTCAGTCCTCCCAACTCCATGAACAACGTAGATTTTGCCAGTAATCTAAGTTTCTCTTACTTTCTTGTAGTTATAGCTGAAGTTCTCTGTTTAAACCTCTGTAATTTCTCCGGTTACATAAATCACTGTGTACTTTCTCGAGTTTCTATCTGTTCTGAATCTTGAGAAACTAACAGTTTCTCTGATCATTGTATCGTTGTCTTAGAGAAGTAGATTTCTTTCTGCGAAAATGATGTTTTCAGAATTCTAAGTACTCCCAACTCCATGAACAACGTAGATTTTGCCAGTTATCTAAGTCTCTTTTACTTTCTTGTAGTTATAACTGTAGTTCTCTGTGTAAACCTCTGTAACTTCTCTGGTTAGATGAACCACTGTGTACTTTCTCTAGTTTCTATCTGTTCTCAATCTTAAGAAACTAATACTTTCTCTGTTCACTGTCTTAGAGAAGTAGATTTCTTTATGCGAAAGTGATGTTTTCAGAAGGTTCAGTCCTCCCAACTCCATGAACAACGTAGATTTTGCCAGTTATCTAAGTCTCTCTTACTTTCTTGTAGTTATAGCTAAAGTTCTCTGTGTAAACCTCTGTAAGTTCTCCAGTAAGATGAATCACTGAGTACTTTCTCTAGTTTCTATCTGTTCTCAGCGTTAAGAAACTAATACTTTCTCTGTTCACTCTATCGTTGTCTTAGAGAAGTTGATTTCTTTCCGCCAAAGTGATGTTTTCAGAGTGCTATGTACTCTCTACTCCTTGAATAACGTAGATTTTGCCAGTTATCTAAGGCTCTCTTACTTTCTTGAGCTATAGCTGAAGTTCTCTGTGTAAACTTCTGTAACTTCTCCAGTTAGATGAATCACTGTGTACTTTCTTTAGTTTCTATCTGTTCTTAATCTTAAGAACCTAACAGTTTCTCTGTTCATTGTATCTTTGTCTTAGAGAAATAGATTTCCTTCTGCGAAAGTGATGTTTTCAGAATGCTCAGTACTCCCAACTCCATGAACAACGTAGATTTTGCCAGTTATCTAAGTCTCTCTTACTTTCTTGTAGTTATAGCTGAAGTTGTTTGTGTAAACCTCTGTACCTTCTGTGCGTAGATGAATCACTGTGTACTTTCTCTAGTTTCTATCTGTTCTCAATCTTAAGAAACTAGTACTTTCTCTGCTCACTGTATCGTTGTCTTAGAGAAGTAGATTTCTTTTGCGGAAGTGATGTTTTCAGAAGGTTCAGTCCTCCCAACTCCATGAACAACGTAGATTTTGCCAGTAATCTAAGTTTCTCTTACTTTCTTGTAGTTGTAGCTGAAGTTCTCTGTTTAAACCTCTGTAATTTCTCCGGTTACATGAATCACTGTGTACTTTCTCGAGTTTCTATCTGTTCTGAATCTTAAGAAACTAACAGTTTCTCTGATCATTGTATCGTTGTCTTAGAGAAGTAGATTTCTTTCTGCGAAAATGATGTTTTCAGAATGCTAAGTACTCCCAACTCCATGAACAACGTAGATTCTGCCAGTTATCTAAGTCTCTCTTACTTTCTTGTAGTTGTAACTGTAGTTCTCTGTGTAAATCTCTGTAACTTCTCTGGTTAGACGAACCACTGTGTACTTTCTCTAGTTTCTATCTGTTCTCAATCTTAAGAATCTAATACTTTCTCTGTTCACTGTATCGTTGTCTTAGAGAAGTAGATTTCTCTCTGCGAGGTGATGTTTTCAGAATGCTAAGTACTTCCAACTCCATGAACAGCGTAGATATTGCCAGTTGTCTAAGTCTCTCTTACTTTCTTGTAGTTATAGCTGAAGTTCTCTGTGTAAACCTCTGTAACTTCTTCGGTTAGATGAATCACTGTGTACTTTTTCTAGTTTCTATCTGTTCTCAATCTTAAGAAACTAACAGTTTTTCTAATCATTGTATCGTTGTCTTAGAGAAGTAGATTTCATTCTGCGAAAGTGATGTTTTCAGAACGCTAAGTACTCCCAACTCCATGAACAACGTAGATTTTGCAAGTTATCTAAGTCTCTCTTACTTTCTTGCAGTTATACCTGAAGCTCTCTGTGTAAACCTCTGTAACTTCTCTCGTTAGATGAATCACTGTGTACTTTCTCTAGTTTCTATCTGTTCTCAATCTTAAGAAACTAACAGTTTTTCTGATCACTGTATCGTTGTCTTAGAGAAGTAGTTTTCTATCTGCGAAAGTGATGTTTTCAGAATGCTAAGTAATCCTAACTCCTTGAACAACGTAGATTTTGTCAGTTATCTAAGTCTCTCTTACTTTCTTGTAGCTATAGCTGAAGTTCTCTGGGTAAACCTCTTTAACGTCTCTGGTTAGATGAATCTCTGTGTACTTCCTCTAGTTTCTGTCTTTTCTCAATCTTAAACTAACAATTTCTCTGTTCACTGTATCGTTGTCTTAGAGAAGTAGATTTCTTTCTGCGAAAGTGATGTTTTCAGAATGCTAAGCACTCCTAACTCCAAGAACAATGTAAATTTTTGCTAGTTATCTCAGTCTCTCTCACTTTCTTGTAGTTATAGCTGAAGTTCTCTATGTAAACCTCTGTGAATTCCCTGGTTAGATGAATCACTGAGTACTTTCTCTAGTTTCTATCTATTCTCAATCTTAAGAAACTAACAGTTTCTCTGTTCACTGTTTCGTTGTCTTAGAGAAGTAGATTTCTTTCTGCGAAAGTGATGTTTTCAGAATGCTAAGTACTCCCAACTCCATAAACAACGTAGATTTTGCCAGTTATCTAAGTCTGTCTTACTTTCTTGTAGTTATAGCTGAAGTTCTCTGTGTAAACGTCTGTAACTTCTCTGGTTAGATGAATCACTGTGTACTTTCTCTTGTTTATATCTGTTCTCAATCTTAAGAAAAGTAATACTTTCTCTGTTGACTGTATCGTTGTCTTAGAGAAGTAGATTTCTTTCAGCGAAAGTGATGTTTTCACAATGCTAAGTACTCCCAACTCCATGAACAACGTAGATTTTGCCAGTTATCTAAGTCTCTCTTACTTTCTTGTAGTTATAGCTGAAGTTCTTTGTGTAAACCTCTGTAACTTCTCTGGTTAGATGAATCACTGTGTACTTTCTCTAGTTTCTATCTGTTCTCAATCTTAAGAAACCAAAAGTTTCTCTGTTCATTGTATCGTTGTCTTAGAGAAGTAGATTTCTTTCTGCGAAAGTGATGTTTTCAGAATGCTAAGTACTCCCAACTCCATGAAAAACGTAGATTTGGCCAGTTATCTAAGTCTCTCTGACTTTCTTGTAGTTATAGCTGAAGTTCTCTGTGTAAACCTCTGTAACTTCTGTGGTTAGATGAATCACTGTGTACTTTCTTTAGTTTCTATCTGTTCTCAATCTCAAGAAACTAACAGTTTCTCTCTTCATTGTATCGTTGTCTTAGAGAAGTAGATTTCCTTCTGCGAAAGTGATGTTTTCAGAATGCTAAGTACTCCCAATTTCATGAACAACGTACATTTTACCAGTTATCTAAGTCTCTCTTACTTTCTTGTAGTTTTAGCTGAAGTTCTCAGTGTAAACCTCTGTAACTTCGCTGGTTAGATGAATCACTGTGTACTTTCTCTAGTTTGTATCTGCTCTGAATCTTAAGAAACTAGTACTTTCTCAGTTCACTGTATCGTTTTTAGAGAAGTAGATTTCTTTCTGCGAAAGTGATGTTTTCAGAATGCTAAGTACTCCCAACTCCATGAACAACGTAGATTTTGCCAGTTATCTAAGTCTCTCTTACTTTCTTGTAGTTATAGCTGAAGTTCTCTGTGTAAATATCTGTAACTTCTGCGGTTAGATGAATCACTGTGTACTTTCTCTAGTTTCTATCTGTTCTCAATCTCAAGAAACTAACAGTTTCTCTCTTCATTGTATCGTTCTCTTAGAGAAGTAGATTTCTTTCTGCGAAAGTGATGTTTTCTGAATGCTAAGTACTCCCAACTCCATGAATAACGTAGATTTTGAAAGTTATCTAAGACTATCTTTCTTTCTTGTAGTTATAGCTGAAGTTCTCTCTCTAAACCTCTGTAACTTCTCTGGTTAGATGAGTCACTGTTTACTTTCTCTTGTTTCTATCTGTTCTCAATCTTAAGAAACTAATACTTTCTCTGTTCACTGTATCGTGGTCTTAGAGAAGTAGATTTCTTTCTGCGAAAGTCATGTTTTCAGAATGCTAAGTACTCCCAACTCCATGAACAACGTAGATTTTGTCACTTATCTAAGTCTCTCTTACCTTCTTGTAGTTATAGCTGAAGTTCTCTGTGTAAACCTCTGTAACTTCACTCTTTAGATTAATCGCTGTGTAGTTTCTCTAGTTTCTATCTCTTCTCAATCTTAAGAAACTAATGCTTTCTCTGTTCACTGTATCGTTGTCTTAGAGAAGTAGATTTCTTTCTGTGAAAGTGCTGTTTTCAGAATGCTAAGTAGTCCCAACTCCATCAACAACGTAGATTTTGCCAGTTATCTAAGTCTCTTTTACTTTCTAGTAGTTATAGCTGAAGTTCTCTGTGTAAACCTCTGTAACTTCTCTGGTTAGATGAATCACTGTGTACTTTCTGTATTTTCTATCTGTTCTCAATCTTAAGAAACCAATGCTTTCTGTGTTCACTGTATCGTTGTCTTAGAGAAGTAGATTTCTTTCTGCGAAAGTGATGTTATCAGAATGCTAAGTACTCCCAACTCCATGAACAACGTAGATTTTGCCAGTTATCTAAGTCTCTCTTACTTTCTTGTAGTTATAGCTGAAGTTCT
The DNA here is from genome assembly GCA_028571685.1 of Heterohyrax brucei. Classification (NCBI taxonomy): domain Eukaryota; kingdom Metazoa; phylum Chordata; class Mammalia; order Hyracoidea; family Procaviidae; genus Heterohyrax; species Heterohyrax brucei. The sequence goes on from CM053155.1 coordinate 19,605,670, forward strand.
CTGTGTAAACCTCTGTAACTTCTCTGGTTAGATGAATCACTGTGTACCTTCTCTTGTTTCTATCTGTTCTCAATCTTAAGAAACTAATACTTTCTCTCTTCACTGTATCGTTGTCTTAGAGAAGTAGATTTCTTTCTGCGAAAGTGATGTTTTCACAATGGTAAGTACTCCCATCTCCATGAACAATGTAAATTTTGCCAGTTATCTAAGTCTCTCTTGTTTTGTTATAGTTATAACTTGGAGTTCTCTGTGTAAATCTCTGTAGCTTATCTGGGTAGATGAATCACTAGGCACTTTCTCTTGTTACTTTGTTTTCTGAAATGTCTGAATCTCATAGTTTTTTTGTTCCCTGTCTATACCAGCATCTGTACCATCTTCTTGGCCTACGTTTCACCTTCATGTGTCAGGTGGCAGACCAGCTTTTTTCTGTACCAAAGCAGGTCTTTTCACTCCTCCCAGGAACCAACCAACTTCTGATCAGAAAAACCTGCCACTCAGTAAAGAGTAGGAATCATCAGGGAAGCCAGCCAAAGCCTATAGGGTAGGAGACAGGTAAAACAGCAAGGAAGGAAAAGAGAAGGGACACAGCCGGGAAAAAAAGCAAAAGAAAAAGGGGACAAATAAAAAGAAGCAAATGTTGCCAAAAGTTCAAGGTAAGAATTTTTTAAATCACTTTGTAAAATATCCTCACTGTTTTTTATGGGCGTCTAGGACATAGAAAGTCAGTTGATTCTTATCTTTTGTGTTATTTATGTGGTTGATCACACTAATTATTTTTCTGTTGTTCAACCATCCTCACATACGTTGTACTTGGTCATGATAGATTTCTTTTGCTATGTTGTTGAATTCTATTGGCAAGGATTTTGTTGAAGATTTTGTGTCCAGTTTCATGAGTGATACTGGTCTGTAATTTTCCTTTTTTGTGGCATCTTTCCCTGGCTTTGCCATCAGGATTATGTTGGCTTCATAGAATGAATTTGGGAGTATTCCATCCCATTCTATGCTGTGAAATCATTTTAGTAGTATTGGAGTTAACTCTTCTCTAAAAGCTTAGTAGAACTCTGTGGTGAAGCCATGTGGATCAGGACTTTTTTTGGTTGGTAGTTTTTGGATGACTTTTTCAATCTCTTCCTTTGTGATGTTCTGCTTCCAAGTTGGAACAAATCTTAAAGATGATCTAGTTTAAGTTTTCTCATATGCCTGATGAATAAGCCAAGGAACGGGAATGGTCTCATACAGGACCCTGCATACATCAGCAATGGGGGAGAGACTGGAACTCAGTTCTCCTGGTGCAACTCAAGAGCCTTTTATGAAAGCACCCAAGCTTGACAGGAAGGTACCTCCGACCCCTGAAACTCATAATCTACTGATTAAATAAAACATTGAGTTAAAAAGATGCTCAAGTTATCCTTACATGGCAGAAATGGAAGGAAGAAAAAGATTTTCCCAATAGTTAAGCTTTTGAAGGATGGAGTCAAGCTGGCAGACTAAGCACATGTCTTCCTAAATACCTCTGGAAACTAAGACCTGAATTGATAGTTAAATGGAGTCTTCTGGTCACCTACTGAGCCCTAGGACATGGCATAGGGCTGTGAATTTGGACTTCATACCTGAATGGAAAACCTCCTCTCTTTAACTGACTCCCCACTCCTGGCCAGTCTTAGCTTTCACAGACTGAAGGTAACTCACCATTTTGACGTTTTTTCTCTGTCTTGGCCAGGTGGCAGAGGTGGGTCTTGACTAGCGGCTAGTCTCAGACACACAGCTGGTGGAGTCACCAGGTGAAATTGCCATATTTTGAGAGCCTGGCTTAGGACTGTGCGTTTCACCACTTTTGGCCTCTCTTTCTGCCTCTGTCATAGTGTAGTTTGTATGGAGGCGGTGAGTGGCAAGCTTGTGTGGGATGCCATCTTGGATATGGAGGCCTCAGCTGCACTTAATTCTTAGCCTGGGAGGCAGTGCTGGCAGGACAGCCCTTTTCTGGCAGAAAAGCAGTAGCTTACAGTGTCACCTATGGCCAGGGCCCAGCAACAGATGCTGTGGTCTCTGTGCACCTCGGCACCTTTGGCCTCTCTTTCCACCTCTGCCATAGTGTAGTTTGTACAGAGGCAGCAAGTGACGAGCTTGCGTGGGACGCCGTCTTGGATACAGAGGCCTCAGCAAGACCTAATTCCTAGGCTGGGAGGCAGTGCCTGCCCACAGGAGAGCACTTTGCTGGCAGAAAAAGCAGTATTTTACACAGTGTTGCCTATGGCTGGGGCTTGTCAGCAGAGACCAACAGGGCAGTAGCTCTGCTGTGTCTTGAATTAGTTTGTAACATCTGGGATTGGATATAGAGGTGCTCACTTTCCCAGGTGGGAAGAGGGCCCTCTACACCTGAAAATCTGACTGACCTGGGAAATGGTTAGATACCTTTTACCTTTCATTTTAAGACAGTTTAGAGAAAAAACCGTGGTCCAGCCTCACAGCATCTCTCCCAGCCTTTATTGACTCACATGAAGCCCAAAAAGCAACAAACTCTGGAGAAAGTGGTAACCAAGAAATCACCCAAGACTTCAGACAGCCCCCAAATGAAACAACCAAAAAACCTTCCAGATGAAGAAACCTTTCTGAAATTATCAGAAGGTGAATACAAAAAGATTATACAGACAGCCTTCCTAGACCTTATACAAAATGCATCAGAACAACAGGAAAAATTAAGCAAACTGTTCAATCTGATGGAAGACCAGTACTCTGAAATCCAACAGATCAAGAACAAAATCAAAGCCACGGACACTTCCATTCAAAGCCAAGAAAGCAGAATGGAACAAATGGAAAATACACTTTCTGATTTGGAAGACAGAGCCACTGACTCCAGCATCTATGAGGAGAAATCAGAAAAATGGAGAAGCATTAAGAAGCATATGGGACCATATTAAGAGGAACAACCTATGACTGACTGGAGTCCCTGAACAGGGCAAGACACCTGAGAACACAGAGAGTATTGTTGCTGAGCTGATGACAGAAAACTTCCCAGAAATCATGAAGGAAGAGAATATACATATCCAAGATGCATGTTGAATGCCACTCAATATAGATCTCAAAAGAAAGACTCCAAGACATATTGTAATCAAGCTTAACAAAATGAAACATATGCAGAAACTCTTGAAGGCAGCAAGACTCAAAGTAAAGCTAGCATTCAGAGGGAAATCCTGTAGGCTTTCGTTAGATTTCTCAGCAGAAACAATGCTGGCACAGAGACAGTGGCATGACACATTCAAAGCCTTGAAGGAGGAGAATGTCCAACCAAGAAATATATATCCTACAAAACTATCTTTCAAATACAAAAAAGAAATTAAGACATTTGCAGAGAAACAGAAACTCAGAGACTTTGTAAAAACCAAGCCAAAGCTACAAAAAATACTGAAGGAATCTCTTAGCTTTGGCTGAGAAGAACAAAAACACTAACTTTATATTTCAGAAGGACGCATCATCGAGAATCCTACTCAGTTAGGGAAGGCTCCAAATGCAATCAAAGCTATAGTAGTGAAAGTGATCATATCATGAAATCTATGATGTCATCATATTAAAAAGAAGGATGTACTACAGTCATTATAGGAAATTGACAAGACTGGTAGTAATTAAAATTTGGTTTATACATAATTTTTTAATCAGGATCATAGGGGCGGCCTTAAAGCACAATAAAGATGCAACATACCATATCAAGAAACATAATACAGAAGTCTCAACAACCACAAAACCAACCTTCAAAAAGGTGAAAAATCAGCTCACAAAATAGAATGTCTCAGAACAGACTAATAAGAACAACAGAGAAAACATCAACACAAAAATAAACGTATCACAATGGTTGCACTGAACACATATCTATCAATAGTTACATTGAATGTAAATGGACTGAATGCTCTAGTAAAGAGACATCGAGTGACATCTCGGATGAAAAGACATGACCCATCCATATGCTGCCTACAAAAAACTCACCAATAGTTCAACTTTTCTATAACCTGTTTTATAGTTATTAGATGACTAAAGAATAAAGAAGAACTCTGGTGCTACAGTGGTTAGGAGCTTGGCTGCCAACCAAAAGATCAGCAGTTCAAATCCACCAGCTGCTCCTTGGATACCCTATGGGAGGTTCTGCTCTATCCTACAGAGTCACTATGACACAGAATCCACTCAGTTGTATAGAGTTTGTTTTATTTTAAGGAGCAGAGGAAGAAAGATAGATTCCTCATGAAAAAACTAAAATATTTTACATTCCTACCACTTATCAGCATTTTATAGATATCATCTCTTTATATAACCTGTTTGTTGTCCTCATATTGCAAATGAGATTTTTAAAGTATGCTCAAATTCACTGAGGTATTATTATTTCTGGATACCATTTCTGGATCTCTTGCTGGAAGGCCAAGATTACCCCTTGGGCTAACATAGGTATTTCTAATTCAGGAACTGTTACACTCAGCCCCTTTTCAACATGGACCCTTGCTCCAGCTATTCCAATCTACCTGAGGTTCCCCTGACATGTTGTATAATTTCTAGACTCCATAACACACATTCAGAAACCTTGGTGGTGTAGTAAGTTAAGTGCTACTTCTGCTAACCGAAAGCTCAGCAGTTCAAATCCACTATGTGCTCCTTGGGGCAGTTCTACTCCGACATCTAGGGTTTCTATGAGTAGGACCTGACTCAATGGCAGTGGGTTTGGTTTTGTGTTTTTAACACACATTCATTTCCTTCTGCTTGGAATGTCCTTCCTCCCAACTCTGTCACCTCTGATCCCTTAAAGCTTAGTTTGTAGGCCTTCTCCTCCAAGAAGCCTTTCCTCCTGTCCTGGGCTAATTTGGATGGCCCATTCTGGGCTTCTTTAGAACCCTCTGCGTACCCCTGTTATAGCATTTATTACACTACTGTGAGCTTTAATTTACTTGCCTACCTTCTTTATACTTTCTTTTATTATATCTTGGAAGGCAGATTCCAAATATAACTGAATTTTTTCCATTCCAGGTGCTTAACACAGTTCTGGGCATATAGTACTGGTGCTCAATAAGTGTCTGAAAAAATGAATGAACAAATGAAACATTACCCTTCCTTCCCTTCCATCAGGATGATTTAATTACAAGGCTCATTTCCAAACTCTTGACCCTTGGGTAACTTGAGGAGAAAAGGAAGATATCACTGTTAAAAGCTTTCCATCCCTTCAGACCTAACACACCACTCAAAAGCAATATCTAAGTTTGGATCTGGCAGTCTGAACAATCTGCTTCCTCATAAAAGGCACTGATAGTAGAAGAATGTACATGTCCTAAGCCACAAGTGGAAACCTTGGCTGCTATTCAAAAGGTGGCAGTTCAGATCCCCCAGGCAGCCCTTGGAAACTCTATGGGGCAGTTCTACACTATCCTTTAGAGTGCAATTGACTCACTAGCGGTGGGTTTTTTTGCTTTTTCTTTTTGTCTTTTTGGTTTAGAAACCATAAGGACGAAAGGAACAGGACAGGAACAGCAGCAGATTAGAGATGTCAACACCTGTTTGAAAGATGGAAAGTGAAGGGACAAGTGATAAGGCCTGGGCCCACAGTGGGATGGCAACACAGAGACAAAGGGCCCAGAAGTGTCACAGGGATCGCGGTATCTTGATCTCAGAAAACAGGGTAAGGAAGAGAGCTGAAAACAGTAAAAGAAGGGAAGTATATTTCCTAGAGAAGTAGATTAAAGAAACACCAGGTTTATGGACACCCAGCACAACAGAGGGTGGATTTAGGCACAAAGCTAGAAACAGAGAGATTAGAGAAAGACTCCATGCTGAAATATAATATTCCCTTATTCTTTCTTTGGCTTATCTCCCAGAACACAAAATACCAACTGACACTGCTCCCTACTGTCCTACCCTACCCTTATCACTGAGCAGAAAATTTAAGGGTTCCTGGTAGCATAATGGTTCAGTGCTATGTCTGCTTACCAAAAGGTCAGCAGTTTGAATTCATCAGGTGCTCCTTGGAAACTCTATGGAGCAGTGCTACTCTATCGTATAGGGTCAATATCAGTTGGAATTGACCTGGAAACAGTAGATTTGGTTTTGGTTTCTGTATAGAAAGAAACTCTGGTTACATAGTGAGTAAGTGTTACATCTGCTAGCCCAAATGATTGGCTCTTCAAATCTGCCAGGTGCTCCTTGGAAACCCTATGGGGCAGTTCTGCTTTGACCTATAGAGTCACTGTGAGACATACAACTCAGCAGTAGTGGCTTTGGCTTTGGCTCAAAGAGAAAAACACTATGAACACTAGTACTTGGGGTCCCCCAGTGAAACCCTGGCAGTGTAATGGTTAAGAGGTATGACTGTTTACCAAAAAGGTAGGCAGTTCAAATCCATGAGGAACTCTTTGGCAACCCTGTGGGGCAGTTCTAATCTATTCTCTAGGGTTGCTATGAGTCAGAATTGACTTGATGGTAACAGTTTTTTTGTTTTAACGAAACTTCCAGGAACCCTGTAGATTATCCTCCAGTAGAGTCCAATAATAGGCAAGCCCTTTCCTTACACACAGAGCTTCCAGCAGTCAAGGAGTAGTTGCCAAGGACCAGCAGATGTAGGATGCAAGCCTGTGATGTTGAAACAGGGTAACCCAGAGAGCTGAAAATCACCAGCAACAGCAACCACAGCCACATCAATATCCCCATACCAAGATCAAGAAAAATAGTATAACCACGAATTAAGATCAGGATGCCAATTTAAATATATGTGTTATAGGACAAGGAAGATGCAACAGACAAAAGAACAACTGGAAATTTAAAAATTAAATTGAAGCACCAAAGGTTAAATTGAGAAAATCTTCCAGAAATTAGGATATAAAGGAAAAGAGGTTAAAAAAAAAAAAGAGGAAATTTGAAGGATCCATCCAGGAGCACTCACGCCAATTCCAAAAACAGATCACAGAGAAAATGGCGGGCAACAAATTTACCAAATAATACTAATTCCTCAGAAATCTACCATAATGAGAAAAACACTAACTGGACAATAGGTAAGTAGTAACTTTGGTGAATGGTAAGACAGTACACAATACTGGGTAAGCCAAAACATCTTGTACAAGGTGAGGTCATGGAAGCTGTGTAGACACATTCAAACTCTCTGACAGACCAAACTGCTCGGCTTGAGGGCTGTGGGAACCATGGTCTCAGGGAACATCTACCCCAAATTACATAATATGGTTTATTAAAAAAGTATTCTACATTCTACAACAGCAGACCTGGGATCTTAAAAGCCTGTGAGCAACAATCTATGAGATTTCCCTTCAAAAGCAAGGAAAAATAAAGAAAACTAAAGATACAAGCGAAAGGTTAGCCCAAAGGACTAATGGACCACATCTACAATAGCTTCCAGCAGATTGAGTTCAGTACAACTAATGCTGCTCAGTGATCACCACTGACTGCTCTGACAAGGATCGTAATACAGGGTCCTGGACAGAGCTGAGAAAAATACAAATTTTTACCTCATAAAGAAAGATCAGACTGGCTGGCCTGACAGAGACTGGAGAAACTGAGAACATGATCCTTGGACAGATTTTCAGCTCAGTAATGAAGTCACTCCCAAGGTTCACCCCTCAGCCAAAGTTTGGATAGGCCCATAAAACAAAATGAGACTCAAGGGAGATGCCAGCCCAGGGGCAAGGACTAGAAGGCAAGAGGGGACAAGAAAGCTGGTAACAGGGAACTCAGAGTTGAGAAGGTAGAATGTTGACCTGTTGCGGGATTGTTAACCAATGTCATAAACTGTGTCTACTAACTGTTTAATGAGAAACTAGTTTGTTCTGTAAACTGGTAAACTTCCATAACAAAAGAACCTAGTGAATGCCCAACACAATGACACTTTCACTAAAGCACTTCACTGAAAATGGTAGCACACTGGGAATGCAAGGATTCCCAAAGTCCTAGAGAAAATAAAGCAGTTCTCAGATCAACAACTTGCAATGTAAACAGCAGCTGGACTTCTCATTAAGAATCCTGGAAGTTAGAAACTGAAAGGCAAAACACCAATGTTATCCAATTCCGAGAGAAAATAATCTCCAATCTAGACATCTTCACAGAGCCAAACCATCATCAGTCAAGGAAGGCATAAATAAGGATAAGCAAGCAGAGCTCACCAGAGCTGCCATAGTGGTTTTATGTGAGCAGGGTCTGATTGGTGGCTGACTATGTAAAGGTGTTAAAAATGCTAACTTCACGTCCGCATGCAAGATCTCAAAAACCTTATTCAAGAGAAAGTAAACTAAGAAAAACAGGAGTTCAATGGTGGATGGCAAAGAGGCATCCCAAGATAATGAGCCATTGAGTTCCTCATACAAAGTGAAGCAAAAGGGCTGAGGGCCCCCAGGAGGACTGTCTACAAGAAAATAAAGAAATTGATAGATTATCCAATTAATTTGGCCTTTTTATATGATTTCATAGCTCTTGTCAAGGTTTAAAGAACATGGACAACTAAGTATGCAAACAAACAAAGACCAGATAATTATTAACCCTCTGTTGCCAACTAGGAACACTGATTATTGATTTAATGAGAAACTATGATAGAGTTAGGAATTGAGAAGGAAGAGAATAAGTGTCTGTTGTAAGGAGGCAAAATCCTAATATCACAGTAGGAAAGTTAACAAATAAATTTCCAAAATCACAAGATCAAGAAATAGCAGTTGCAAGCATTTTGTTTAAAGATGGGAATTTGATTCCTAGGGGAAAGCCTAAGATTTGGCGATGGTTAGCTCTGAGCCAGAGTAGGGTGAGGAACGAAGGAACAAGGATTGCTGTTATTCACTATTCTCATTTTGGTATCATTTGACTTCTTGAATTATATTCAGAAAAATAAAACTTAGGAAAAAAAAAAAGGAGGAATCTCATCATAACAACCATCTCCTAGGAATTACATTATAGCCACTAGTCAATATGCTGATGCCTGGAGCCATTAAAGCAACTCTCAAACAGGCTATAGTTCAACTATTTACCTAATAACCTACAGCAGCAGTATATAGTCAGCAACAGATCTGTCACCAAGTTGCTTCAGTGTCACCTGGGGAGTTTTATAAAAATATAGATTCCAGGGTCAACCGGTAAGATTCTGATTCAGTAGCCCTTGGTGTGGACTGAGTATCTGTCCTTTTAGTTCTCCAAATGATTCTGTTGCAAAACAAAGCATAGGAAGCACTGGGCAAGAGCACAAATTGTAGCATGGGGGTTATGGACAAGGAAGGGGCAGTTACCTGTCTGTGTATGTGTACCTGTTTCCATGTATGTGTTAGTATATTATGAGGCTCTCTTCTTCACTCTCTCCATCTTTTATCTTCTTTCTCAATTTTAAAGCCATGGTGGTAGAATGGTTAAGGCCTTGGTTGCTAACCAAAAGGTTCTTAGTGTGAATCTAGTAGATTCCAGCTACTTGGAAACTCTAAGGGGCAGTTCTATTGTGTCCTATAGGATCACTATGAGTCAAAATTAACTTAGTAGCAATGGGTTTGTTTTTTAGTTTATCTTAACTTAATGGATAAATTCCTCTGGACTACTGAAAACATTGTCAGAAAGTAAACGCCATCTCTGAGGCCTCCTTCCCCAGCAGTCCTATCTTTCTCTCCCAGCCCTGGGCCACCCTCTGCTGGCAAGTCTGTTAAAACCCTTAGTGTCCTAAATCTAGAAACTCTCGGTAGGTTTCTGTTTAGTTCATTTTCTGGGGCCATTTCCAAAGCCCATGAACTTCCATTATACAAAAAAACAGAAAATAATTCTTTGGAAAGATTTTTTGCTTTGAAGGTAAGATACATAAAGATGATAAGGGAGCAAGAAGAGGTAAAAATAAGAATGAGACATGCATAATGTGATCGAGAAAAAGGAAGAAGATACAAACAAGGTTTTTGACTCCCTACATTCATCTTCCTCACCTTCCCCCAAGAGATATGGATGGGTGGAGAAGCCTTATTCATCTGCCTCCCAAAAGTAGAAGGAAGGAAACAAATGAGGCTAAAAAATTCTCTGAATTTGGAAAAAGAAGTCACGCATTCAATATATACCTTTACTTTGTTTCCTTTAGTCTCAGAAGAGGAATACTGACGACGCAGTGACACTGCTAACCAAAAGGCTAGAGTTGGAATCCCCCAGTCACTCTCTAGAAACCCTATGGGGCAGTTCTACTCTGTCCTATAGGGTCCCTATGAGTCAGAATTGACTGGGCAGCAACAGGTTTTGTTTCTTTTTGGTAGTCTCAAAAGAAGCGGTTCCCTGTCCCAGACTAATGTTTTACATCATCTGGAATAAAACCCCAAACTAAACCCACTGTCATCAAGTCTATTCTGACTCATAGACACCCTTATAGTGGTTAAGTGCTACATCTGCTACCCAAAAGGTCAGCAGTTCAAATCCACCAGGCCCTCCTCAGAAACTCTATGGAGCAATTCTACTCTGCCCTACAGGTTTGCAATGAGTCATCTGGAATGGCAGTCCATAATCCATCCCATATAACACTCCTGTCTTTCTACTCTCTGCTGGACCACAAGTTCAAAACATGGTCAGACTAGCACTGTCGCTGGCACAGAAGAAATCCTCAAAAACATTTGGATGATAGCTTAACTCCTTCCTTTTCTCAAAATTGAAATACTCTTTCAGATCTGCTGCATGCTTCTCAAGCTCCTCAGAAGTATCTTCCCATGGCACAGCTTTCTCCCCATACCTCTGAACTAAAGAACAACACACCCTCAAACTTCCAGATCCCACTTCGGTGAAATGTGAAGCTACTTATTTCACACTCATTCTGGGGATTTTGAGGGGAATTCCCAGCCTGTGTACTCTCACCCCATACCCACAGTTGTATAAAGGTCAAATCGTGACTGAACCAGGAGAAACAATGGTTGAGCCAGGTCCTGAAATGGTATCTTCAGATTTTCTCACCTTGACAAGTTCTTTAATGTTTTTGTAGCAGTTTTTGTTTGTTTTTTATTGTTTTATAATGATAGTGTATGGGGGGAAATTAAATCTCTAAAATACGCATATATATCCACCATGCTCACGCTAACAATTTCATATTCTCATATATCTTCACTCTTTAGCCCACAGCATTCTGGCTTTAGATCTTTCAGAACACCCAGAGTGCAATGAGCCCTACACTCAAGAATCAAAGTATTCCCTCCTTTATTTTTTATGTACATAATATGTATGCGTATGTACACACATATGTGTGTGTATATGTACACATGTGTGTATATATGTGTAGTATATATATACACACACATCATTTGACATTCCTACCATTTTCAGGTGTACAGTTCAGTGACAGTAACTGTGTTCACCGTTATCCATTTCCAAATTTTTCTACCACCTTTTACAGGAAGCCAGTGTACCCTAAGCAATAATTCTCCCTATCCCCCACTCCCATTTGTCCTGATAATCACTTATGAAATTTAGTCTATACATTTGCTTATTATTTCTTATATAACTGAGATCATACAATCATACACGCAACTATGTAAAAATATTTGCCCTTTTTTTGTCTGACTTATTTCACTCAGCATAACGTTTTCAAGGCTTGTTCATGTCATAGGATGTATCACAACTTCATTTCTCTTTATGCAAATAATATTCCATTGTGTGTATATACTGTGTTTTATTTATCCATTCGTCTGTTATTGAGCATTCGGGTTGTTCCCAGCTTTGGGCTTTGGGGAATAAGGCCGAGACGGACATCAGTGTAGAAATGTCTGTTCAAGTGCTACTTTGAGCTGGGATTTTTTTCCCATGAATGTAATTTCTGGATGACATGGCAGTTCTATGTTTAACTTTTTGAGGAACAGCCAAACTGTTTTCTACAGCTGCACTATTTTATATGTCCACCAGCAATACATCAATTTTCCAGTTTCTCCACATCCTTACCATCTTTTCATATACATATGTATGTCATCTCTAATGAAATGCATTGATCTGCTGCAGAGTGAAGAAGAACTGAGAGTAAAGTTCACAGGGAATTTTCACAGTGCTAACAATTTTCCACATCTTATGTTAGACGGTGGGCTTATAAGGCTTCCATCTTATAATTAGGTTTCACGAAATATTTGTTTTCATATATTCTTTTGTGCAGAGCAAATATTTCACAACTTTTTTTTTCATAAATGGATTGAAGAAAGTGAGATGGGCAAAGAGGTTACCACAACAAAAAATAACAGTGGCCCAAGTTAGGATACTGACGGTGAAGGTGAAGACTTGCAGGTGGTTCTAGAGATTCTTAGGAGGTGGAATTGACTGGATTGAGAAATTAATGGAATGTGAAGACACAATGAAAGAGGCCTCAAGAAGGACTCTGGATTATTATTTGGATGTGTGTGAAGCCATTGATTAAAATAGAGATCATAAGAAGATTGTGTATAAAAATAACAAGGTCATTGGAAAACATTTTGGCTGTTTCTTAAAAAGTTAAACATAAGTTTACTGTAGATTCTAGCAGTGCCATTCCTGGATATAAACTCAAGAGAAATAAAAATGTATATTCACACAAAGACTTGCACGCTGGTATTCATAGCAGCATTATCAGCATTATTTATAATAGCCAAAAAGTGGAAATCATTCAAAAGACTATAATGTGGTGGGTAAATAAAAAAATATTTTGTATCCATACAATGTAATACTACTTAGCAATAAGAAGGAACAAAGTACTGATGAATGTACACTATAATATGAATAAACCACAAAACATTATGCTAACTGAAAGAAGATAGACACGAAACTCACATATTGTGTTATTCCACATATAAGAAATGTCCAGAAAAAACAAACCTATAAGGCATTAAGATTAGTGGTTAGCTGGGTGCCTTTGCTAGTGCTGCTTTAACAGAAATACGATGAGTGGATGTCTTTCAAAGGATAAATAAAATTTGTCATGGTCCAGTAAGCTACAAGTCCAAATTCAAGGTGTCAGCTCCAGAGAAGGTTTTTTCTGCTGGATCTGAAGGAAGGTCCTTGCTATCAATTGTTCCCTGGACTAGAAGCTTCTGAGAAGCACAGAGACCCCAGTTCTTTCCAAAGAATGCTCTCAGCTTTTTGGTGGTAAGAGGTCCCCCAGTCTCTCTGCTAGCTTCTTCCTTTATATATCAAGAAAGTACCTCAGGGCGCAAAACAATGTTACCCACTGAGTCCTGCCCCACCAACAGAACTGTCACCTATCCACCCTTAATAATATCAGAGAGGCAGGATTTACAACTTTGAGAAATATAAAACAATACCAGAAATCACGGCCCATGAAAACTGCAACACACATATGTTAGGGAACAATTCAATCCATGACACTGAGTGTCTTAGCCATCTAGTGCTGCTGTAACAGAATTATGACATGTAGATGACTTAGAAAGAGAAATTTTATTCTGTCACAATCCAATAGGCTAGCAGTCCAAATTCAGGGTGTCAACTCCAGAGGAAGACTTTCTCTGTTGACTCTGAAACAGGGTCCTTGTAGTCAATCTTCCCCTGGACTGCTAGCTTCTGAGGCACAGGGCCCCTGAATCCTTTACAAAGGACATGCTCTGCTCCTGTCACAGCTTTCTTGGTAGTATGAGGACCCCAAATCTCTACTTGCCTCATTTTCCTCTATATCCCAAGAGGCTGCCCCAAGATGCAGTACAAGTCCATGTTTTGAGTTATATCTTACTAACACAACTGCTGTCCATCCTGTCTCATAAACATCATAGAGGCAGAGTTTACAATATAAAGGAACATGACACAATCCAAGGAATCACGGCCCAGCCAAATTGCTATACATTTTGAGAGGAACACAGTTCAATCCATGACTGGAGTGACATTTCTCTCACCTGTGCTGAGGACTCTCTGAGGTGAGAGAAATGGTCTAAAATTGGATTGTGGTTTTGGTTACCCAACTCTGTTAATTTACACTTCTAAATTCAAAATCATGGAATTGTATACAAAAACATGATAATTTTCTGGAATATAAATTGTGCTTTGATAAAGCTGTTTTACAATGTCCATTTCAGCATGTTGAGTTCTATGTGCCTAGGAGGCATTCAACAGCAAGGGTTGAGTAAAGAGGTTATACCATTTGGAGCTTAGGAGAAATGCTGTACAGGGAATACCTATTTTCAAGACTTAGCAACATAAAATAACATTTGAATCCATGATAGTGAGGAAAATTACCCAGAGAGAGTGTGTATAGACAGAAGGCAACAGAACAGAATTAAGACCAATTCCAACATTCATGGAATGCCAAAGGAAAAAAGAAACCTACAAAGAAAACTGAGAAATAAAAGTAGAGGGGAAAAAAAAAGACAGTGAATAAGAGCTGACAGAAGACAAGGGAACAAGATGTTGGGGAAAGGCTACAGAGAAGTCAGGTAATTGTTAACTGGCCTAAAGAGTGGAAGGCAAGGTAGAAAAATCCAGTTGGATAATATCTCTAGGCATAGTTCTGGAGGCTGCACACCTTCAGGGAACAAATTTACATCCATGATGGCATGGCTTGTAGAGTGCAGCATTGATAGAGGAAGGATTAGCAAGCCTGAAGAGTTCAGGGAAATCTCAAATAGTTTTCATTTGGCAATGAAGGCACACAAAGGGCCAGTGGATAGACAGAGGTATAGGATGGGGATAGATAGGCCACAGGGTGCAGGGATTCCATCACTGGAAGCAAATAGTCAGCAGTACAGACTCTAGCAGTGAGGATTCAAGGTCCTCAAAAGATATGGGCCTTGCTTGCTGTTGCAGATTTATTCTCGTCATGTAATTTCACGTCTTAAGATCCAGCCATATGTAACTATTTGCAAATTCTTAAACATGCCATTCGTTTTCATACCTCCTTCTAATGTGTCGTACAGGTTTTTCTATGTCAAATATTCCTATAAACCAACTTCTGTTCTCCCCACACTTCTGAACTCAACTCAGTGCTCACTCCTCTGCTTGCTAATTTGCCAGAGCATCCCTTCTCAAATTTCAGTATGGATCAAAGTTAACCTTTCCTACCTACCCACATGTTGTTTTTAGTTGCCATGAAGTCACATTCGATTCATAGTGACCTAAGTACAAAACAACCAAATATTGCCCAGTCCTATACCACCTTCTTTACAGCCACTGTATATTTTGAGTGACTTCTAAACTAGTAGGGAGCTGGGTAGTGTAAAGTTTAAGCACTCAGCTGCTAGCTGAAAGACTGATGGTTTGCACCCACCAGCAGTTCTTTGGGAGAAAGGTGTGGCAATCTGCTTCCATAAAGATTTATAGCTTTAGAAACCCTGTGGAGCAGTTCTACTGGACAATGATTAATTTCTCTTGTTTTTTTCCTTTTTGGTTTTCCAAACTAAGGGATTCATCTTTCAGCATTATATCAGACAATATTCTGTTGTGATCCATATTGTTTTCCGTGGCTCATTCTTAGAAGTAGATCACCAAGACTTTCCTCCTAGCCTGTCTTAGTCTGGAAGCTCAGCTAAAACCTGTTCACCATGAGTGACTTTCCTGACATTTGAAATACCAGTGAAGTAGCTTTCACCATCATAGCAAGCCACCACAGTATGCCACCACAGTATGACACTCAAGCCACCACAGTATGACAAAATGATGGATGAGTGGTGACATCCCCCTTGTAAACAGGCTATTTCCTTCTTTATGTTCCCACAATAGACTTCTACTGTAACACTGGCAACACTTTACATGTTTCACTTATTACCATGTCTTTCTTCTTCTGTTGCTTGGAAAGCATTTCATTTTCTGTTGTTTGTTTAATTCATAGTGCTTGACCCATATCAGTCCCTAGTTGATGCAAATACTGTGCGCTCAACTACTAGCCTAAAGACTGGTGTTTCAGACCTACTTAGCGTATCAAGAAAGAAGGGCCTAGCAATCTGCTTCCATAAAGATTATATCCAAAAAATACCTTCTGTAGCACATAGGGTTACCATGCACCAGAACCAACTAGATGGTAACCGGCATGGTTTTTGGGTTACGTGACCCTAGTCAAGAAGTCCTGGTAGTGCAATTGTTGACTGCTAACTGAAAGGTTAGCGGTTTCAACCTACCCAGTGGCTAACCTGAAAACCAGGACAGGGAGAGGGAGTCTATGCTATTGGATAAAAATGATCTTGCAACCTGCTCCTATAAAGATTACAGCCTAGAAAACTGTATGGAACAGTTCTACTCTGTCTCCTGAGATCACTATGAATCAAAATCAACTCAGTGTCACCTAACAACAACATCAACAATCTGTGGTAAGTAGACAATACTATAAATGCTAGTAGATGAAACCTCCAGTCAGCCATTGTGTGTGTTTACCCTTTTTGTTCTTTCCTACGAGGACCCTTTAAGGGGCTGTCTATGGCCAAGCTGCTGAGTTCCAACATGGCAAAGGGCAGTAGGTATGAGTAAGGATGCTTTTTCCACATCCAAGACATAGTCCCCCAGGGTTCCCAAAGCTCTTCCTTCAACCAGTTCTAGGGGAACCAAAGAACACAGGACGCCAGTTCCTCAGATCAGATTGGGAGGACTCACCAGTCTATGTCATGCCTGCCAAAGTCTGTTTCCAGCTACCATTTAATATCGTCTTATCCAGTAACAGCTAGCTTTGTTGCCATAGCAGTGAAAAGAACTTTGTTTAGTAAAGATTCGAGTTGAAGCAAATGCTATGTGAAACAATCTTACTTCTTTTTTTTATCTTTCATATACATTTGTCCTAGTGAGAACCACTGGAAATGAATTAAAAGACAGGAATTGATCTGTTCTGACTGGGATGCTGACTCACAGTGATTTCTGTAGATTAACTCAAATTCCAGAAAGACAAGTCCCTGTGTAGTACAAATGTTGATGTGCTCACCTGCTAAGGTTGCAGGTTTGAGTCTGCCCATAGATTCATCAGAAGAAAGGCATGGTAATCTCTGAAAAATCAGCCACAAGAAACCTCACGGAGCACAGGTCTACTCTGACACACAGAGAGTTGTCATGAGTTGGAATCACAATTTGTGCTCAAAAAGACAACAATTTTCTCATTGCTGCAGCATCTCAAAAGCATTAGAACACAAACGCTTGTTGAATATCTATTTTGAAGCAAGGCTACAGGGCAATGGAGAGAAGCTAAGATGAATAAAAACATAGCCCACATCTTCCAAGAGCTACAAGTTAATGAGAGAACAGGACATTTAAGAACGGGCATGCAGCAGATCTGGTTTCCATTACATAATGTGTCAAAATGTGGTCTAAATTGGTCTTCCTCTTGGAAATTTGAAAGGTCAAAATTATTTTCAAATTATACTAAGACATTATTTGCCTTTTTACCACTTATTTTCTCACTGTGCTTTCTGGAGGCCTGGTAATGGAACATATGCTTATGCATTTTTGTGTTTAAAAATTTCAGACTTAATTTCCAACAATAGTGTCATTAACAATGCATTAATACATTAATATTAAAGCATAATAAATACAATGATATTTTACTACCATGATGGATAGAATTGTGTGTCAGGTTGGCTGGGCCATGATTCTGTGTCTGTGTGTGACCACTGCTGTGAGTAGCCAATCAGTTTGATGTCAGGAAACAATCTGAAACTTCCTCTTGAACATCTAGTAACTAAAGCCAAAGTAAAACATGGTGAAGTAAAAGAATGGAACAGAAGATTTCAAAGGTCAGCTTGAGAAGACAAAGTAAAGTATCACAATGATATGGGCAAAGAGCTGAAGATAGACAACAAAAAGGGAAGAATATGCTCTACGTTTTTCAGACCAAAAGAACTAAAGAGGTGGTTCAAGCCTTGAGTTGCAATAGTGAAAGATTCTACAAAGAAAATATTAAATGACACAGAAAGCGTCAAAAGAAGATGGAAGGAAAACATACAGTAATTATACCAAAAAGAATTTGTTAGCATTTAGCCACTTCAAGAAGTAACATATATGATCTGGAACCAGTGGTATCTGAAGGAAAAATTCAAAGCTACATTGAAGGCATTGGCCAAAAGTAAGGCTCCAGGAATTGATGGGCTATTGATTGAGATGTTTCTGTTGGTGAATATAAGTCTAACAAAGGTCACTTAGGTTGTTAAACTACATTCCATCCTCTGCCTCAATTATCACCCTCAGACCAGATTAGCAGGTCTGCATTCCTCTCCCTATCCCCAGGGAAGTAAAACTGATTAAGACCTGAGAGACATACTGAAATTTTGGGTAATTCACACTGCTTGATAAGATGCAATGAAATCTTATGATATAATGGAATCTTGTGACTCCCAGCTATTGTTCTGTGACAGATGCCAATCTCTTTGAAATCTGGCTATAAAAACCACTGGAAATGTAACCCAAGGGAGGACAGTTTTTTTGGAGAAGTTATTCTTCCTGTTCCCTCATATTTGCCAGCTTGTCTGCAAATAAAGCATTCCTTGAACTCCGTGCCATCCCTGAATTTTTGGATACAGTGACAAGCAAAACAAACTTGCTTTAGTTTGCCAACTTTTCAACAAATGAATGCAGCACTGGAACTGCTCATCCATCTATGTCAAGAGGACATGGAACTAAGCATATCATTGCTAGTATCAGAGGGATCATGGGTGAAAGCAGAAAATATTGGAAAGACATTTACTTGTGTTTTATTGACTATTGCCTTCGGAGCACTTCAATTGGTGGAGCTACCGAGCTTTGGAACACTTGACCCAGCAGGGCAGATGCAGGCCTGAAGCCCTGGCCATGAGGCCATAGGAAGCAGAAGCTGAGCATAAGAATCTGAACTGTCTCAGTCTCAAAGGTGTAGCCATGACCTCAGGGGT
Source organism: Heterohyrax brucei (assembly GCA_028571685.1). Taxonomy (NCBI): domain Eukaryota; kingdom Metazoa; phylum Chordata; class Mammalia; order Hyracoidea; family Procaviidae; genus Heterohyrax; species Heterohyrax brucei. Next base: position 19,624,431 of record CM053155.1, read on the forward strand.
TTAAAAGGGTAGAGGCTTGGTCCCTAATAATTGTAATTGTGGATTTGTCACTCATGTGGACTTGGAAAATTTTGTGCCTGAAGCTAACGAAGCAAAAGTCACTGTGCCAGTGAGCCTGGAAGCCAGAGCTGTAGTACAGGGCCAGGGGCTTCCACTCAAAATATGGAGAGGGTGACCAATGACTAGAGTTTGGAGAGCAGGGCCATTGTGTAAAATGTCTCAGAGAAAGGTAAATTCTTTTTGAAGCCTTAAGAAATAATGCAATGTGTTCTGTTAATTTTTCTTGGTGTCTGTCGAATGCCTTCTTTCTCTGTGATTTCCCCCATTTGCAACAGAAATGTCTTGCCTGCCTATTCTGCCACTGTATTTTAGAAGCAGAGAACTTGTATTCTAGATTTCACAGCTGAAGAGGAATTTTTAGATTTCTGGACTTGGACTTTAAGATTTTTGCTATGATGGGATGAATATGTTTTACATGTTACAAAGATGTGATGTTTTAGAGAAAAAAGAGTGGGATGTCATAGATTGAATTGTGTTCCCTAAAAAGTCAGTAGCAGCTTGCCTGGGTCATAATTCCTGATATTGTGTGATGTTCCTCTATGTTGTAATTCTTGCCTTTATGATGTTGCAGAAGGTTCAATGGGCAGCAGTTGTGTTGGTAGAGCAAGATTCAATGTGTGGGTTTGTTTTGTGCCTTGAGGCAGTCTCTTAAGATATAAAGAGAAGCTGGCAGGGACAGTTGGGGACCTCATACCAAAAAGAAGTGCCAGGAGCTGAGTGCATCATTTGGACCAGGGTCTCTGTGCCTCAAAAGCTTCCAGTCCAGGGGAAGATTGATGACAAGAAGCTTCCTCCAGTGCCGGCAGAGAAAGTCTTCCCGTGGAGCTGACAAACTGAATTTGGACTTTTAACTTACTAGACTGTGACAAATAAATTCCTCTTTTTAAAGCCACCTACTTGTGGTATTTCTGTTAAAACAGCCCTAGATTAAAACAACTATGCAAAGGCATGGTGTGGATCACAACATACTGCAGGTAACATTGTGGTGAATAGGAATTCCAGAGCACTAGAGGGCAGTTCTACTCTAGCCTCTAGGGTCGCTATGAGTCAGATCTGACTCGACGGCACTTCGCTGGCTGGCTTATTGTGCTCACGATCAATCTGTATGTGGATCAAAAGGCAGTCCTTCAAACACAACAAGGGGACATTGCAGTAGTTTAAAGTCAGGAAAAGTACGCATCAGGATCGTGTCTTTTCACCATACCCATTCCATCTGTATGCGGAGCAAATAATCTAAGAAGCTGGGCTATATGTAGAAGAAAATGGCATCAGATTGGAGGAAGACTCATTAACAACCTGTGTTTCACAGATGACAGAAGCTTGCTTGTTGGAAGTGATTTGAAACACTTAATGATGAAGGTCAAAGACCACAGCCTTTACTATGAATTATACCTTAACATCAAGAAAACAAAAATGCTTACAACTGGACCAATAATAAGCATCATGATAAATAGAGAAAAGATTGATGTTGTCAGGGGTTTCATTTTACTTTGATCCACAATCAACACTCATGAAAGTAGCAAAGATGTCACTGTGAAGAATAAGGTGTACTTGACCCAACCTGTCTTAGTCATCTACTGCTGCTTTAACAAAAATACCACAAGTCGATGGCTTTAAAAAGAAAATTTTTATTTCATCACACAGTAGGCTAAAAGTCTAAATTCAGGGTGTCAGCTTCAAGGGAAGGCTTTCTCTGCTGGCTGTGGAGGAAGGACTTTGTTATCAGTAGTCCCCTGGACTGGAAACTTCTGAGGCACAGGGCCCTTGCTCCTTTCCAAGGGATGAGCTCAGCCCCTAGCACTGCTTCTTGGTGGTATGAGGTCCCCCAATCTCTCTGTTAGTTTCTTTAGTTTATATCTCAAGAAACTGCTAAAAGGCACAAAACAATCTCACCCATTGAGCCCTGTTCCACAAACAAAACTGCCACCCATCCTCCCTTCTTAACATAATAAGAGGTAGAGTTTACAGCATACACAATACCAGGAATCATGGCCCGGACAAATTTCTACACACACTTTTTTGGGGAGAACAAAACCAATCCATGACACAATCCATGGTATTTTTAGTCACATCTTACACATGCTAAAGCTGGACAATAAATAAAGAAGACAGAAGGCAAGTTGATGCTTTTGAATTCTTTCGAATTGTGGTGTCAGAGAAGAATTTGAATACACATGTACTGCCAAAAGAATGAACAGATCAGTCTTGAAAGAAGTGCAACCCTAATGCTTCTTGAAGGCAAGGATGATGAGACTACATACTTCAGACATGCTATCAGGAGAGATCAAACCCTGGAGAAGGACATCATGCTTGGTAACATAGAGGGTCAGTGAAAAAGAAGACCCTCATGGAAATAGACTGACACAGTGGCTACAACAATGGGCACAAGACTGTAGACATAGTACAGGACCAGTCAGTGTTTCATTCTGTTGGGATGGGGGGTGGGGTGCTATGAGTTGGAATCCACTCTATAGCATCTAGCAACAACATCCTTGGAGGGATACAACATTCTGTATTCATACATAAGAAGATGTTCTATTTTTTTGCTTGCTCTGGATCCTGTGGCTGCCTCTGGTTAGTCTGACCTCCAGCTCTTGGGATTTGAACTATCAGCTTATCTGCAGATCTTGAAATTCATCAGTTTTCACAACCCAAGAGCAAGATCCCTACCCTGTGACCTTCTGGATCTTGGATTCACCAGTCCCTGTCGGTACAAGACTTGAGAAAAGCCTACTTTCTACTTCCAGACTTATAATGTTCCAGCCTGTACAATCACGTGAACCATTTTGCTGATACAAATTTCTCTCTACATATATCTGTAGGCTTTCCTGGTTTAGCTCTCTAGAGAACCCAGCCTAAGACACCTACACGCACTAAAGTCCTTCAAGATTCTTGGTAATTTTTGAAAGTGTGAAGCAGTTCTGAAACCAAAAAATTTGAGAATTGCTAGCTTAATGAATCACATGTCATTATACATTGTTTTTGTTTCTCATCAATGTATTTTCTAAAACAGTAATTTATTTAATTCTATGAAAATGGCTTTATTCTATACTTTTCTGTATCCTTGTTTCCTGGAATGATACTATTAGGACATCTAATTAATAATCTATTTAGGTCTTTTTGGCTTAAATGTGTGTTTTGAGGAAGCACAGTGTTTGATTTTATTTTTTAAAAAATAAATTTAAAATCTAGCCAGTGATTAACAATAGATGATGCATTTCCTTTATGTTCTATCACCCTGACAATTTTTCTTCTTCATTAGTTTTTTAAAAAAGAATAGTAATATAATGTAGTGTACTTTAAGTTCTTTATTTCTCTTTGGCAGAAAATAAACTTCCTAAGTCTGCCTATCTCTCTATCATTTCAGCATCTTTGTAATTTAAAGCAACTTCTCATTGTTTACTGTGATTTGACTATCAGTAGTACAATACTAAACAAAAGAGGAGTCCTGTGTGGTAGAAATGGGTAACTCAGTCAGTCATTAACCCAAAGGTTGGAGTCTGCCCAAGTGGGCCTCAGAAGAAAGGGCTGGAGATATACTTCAAAAAGTCATCTATTGAAAATCCTGTGTGTGTGTCTACTCTGACACACTTAGGTTCATCATGAGTTAGAGTTAACCTGCCATCAACCAGTTTTGTTTATTAAACAAAACAACGAAGTATAGTCTATGACATATCTTGGTAACATAAATTTTTTTTATAAGATTGTATATGTATATACATATATATATACACACATACATATGTAAATCTTGCATTCCTGACTATGTAATCTAACTTTCAACTTGAATTTCCTTCTTCACTTTTTATTTTTGTTAGGGTCTGGATTTCAAGATGCAACGCAGTTTCTCTTTAAAAGTTAAATTTTATTAAAAATGTGCCCAATAGGAAAAAAAAGGGGTTGGTGCACCAGAGACACACTCCAAACTACGCAGAGCAGGAGGTTACCCCAGGCTTCCTTAGCACACAGTCTTTAAGTCGTAAAACCACAGAGTAGGGAGGGGGAGCTGGTTTTTGCATTGATTGGTTGAGGCCATATGGAATTTCTGCAAGTTACAAAATGTAGCTGTTGATGAATGTGTCAACTACATTGGTGAATGTTTCAACCACGTGGAATTTCTGTAAGTTGTAAAAATGGATGTTTCAATAGCTTGTGGTTAGGGTTGGCTCCAGGGGTTATTTGTAAGGTTGTCTCCAGGCTTTGTCTTTTACAAGATAAAGGTGAAACTACTCTAGGGTATTTCCTGCTATTTTCTGCTAAGTTATTTCCTAGAGCCTTCTACCCTGAATTTTCATTGCCCTTTTCCCGAGATGGAATCTGAGGTTCAAAATGGAGTCTTCCATAATCCTTGAAATCTATCTAGCTCTTAAATGTTGTCAGATCTCCATAGTTTTCTGGAAATGAATGTCATAGCTTTAGGCCTTTTATGATAAATTGTTTCATCTCCTCTGGGTCTTAGTTTTCCTTGCTCTGAAGTAAAAATTCAGTGAGCATTTTCAGATACTGTACTTATGGTCCTAATGAGATTTTTCTTAATTTTTTGTGAATTTCCCCTAAGCCTAGCCCCTCCTCCAAAGCCCTGATGCCATTTTTATTGTTACGTTTAAATTGTTTTCTCAGCTCTGTTCATAACTTCTGAATTCCAGGCTTATTTGCAAAGAAGTAATTTCCATGGTTTAGTTCACTTGGCTGTCTTCAAGGATACTTCTTAAATTCTTTTTTTTGAGGATCGTTTCTTAATAATTTCATGTGGTAGTCTTATATAGATGATTATTTCCATCCTCCCCTGATAATAAACTCTAAGTTGACAGTGGTCCCTCCCCTCTCTACTGTTACCAGATCTATTTTGAGCTGGGATATGTTCTTCCCAGGCAAGTTTTTCTTCAGTAATACTGGTTCTTTCTTTTTCTGTACCTGGTATGGTCTTAAATCTTTCTAGCATCCTCTCCACATTTCTTGTTCCTCTGTAACACTGATAAAACCCAGTCTGACAACTTACTATCTTTTTGTTGTTGTCCTTTATTTTGTTTTATTTGTTTATTTTTGGCATAGTGGGTTAAGTGCTATGTCTGCTAACCAAAAGGTCAGCAATTCAAATCTGCCAGGAGCTCTTTGGAAACTCTATGGGTCAGTTCTACTCTGACCTCTAGGGTCTCTATGAGTCAAACCCCACTTGACAGCACTGTGGGTTTGTTGTTGTTGTTTTGGCTTGTTTATTTTTCACTCCTTTTCTCCTCTTTATTCTCTGTTAAAGTAGTAAGCATATCTCCCTTTGTGCTTGCCTGAGAGTCTTGAACTGATCTTAACACTATGTGCCATCTGGGCTCTAGCTAGCTTGTAGTTTCCTTTTGGTGTTGTAATAATTTTTCATTCAATTTAAGTGTGGGGCTTATGGGACCTATTTGCTTTTATTTTTTTACAGGATGTGCACATGTTTTCATAAGCTTATTTTGGTGCATTATGTTGTTATTTTTAATTGCTTCCTAATGCGGGGTAGGGCTGAAAGGGAGATTGGCTTGGATTTGTCTCTTGTTGCTACTACTCATATTTTCCCAGAAGCCTCTCAAGCATTCTTTCTTTCTCTGACACACCACTTTTGAAAGGCAGTTGATTCCTGACATACATGGTGTTAAGGGGAAGATGGACTTCAAGTAGGGATGTTCAGGAAACCAGTCATGAGACTGGCCATCTGGAAGTCTCTTCTTGTTCAATGAAATGGAGTAAACATTGTCCATTATGAAATCTACCAAGCTGGCTGCCAGGACAAATGGGATCCCACCCAAGGCCAATCACTACTCTGACAGGGAAATTGGCAAGCACTGCCTAGACTACTCCAGGCTCTCCCATCCCTGGTATGACAATTCAGGCTGCCTGCCTAGGAAGTTGTAAGAAGTTCTGTAGGTTCTTTCTCTGTGTCCTACAGGGATCCATGTACCAGGTCCCTGCCTGATGGCTTTAATGAAAAAATATCTCCTCCCCATTGGGGTGCTTTTCTTGGCCTACTACTTCTATTCTCCACATGAGGAATTCAGACCAGGTAAGTACCAATCTGTCTCATTTTGTAAGAATAGATTAAAAAACCACAGGGATACTGGAGGGTTTCTGAGGATCAAGATGAGTTCCTGGTACCCCGAAATGCTGAAAAAGATGGGACCCTGATGTAGGACTGTATTTCTGTATCCTCCAACACAGGCTGTGTGCAGGAGGGATGTGGGGAGGGTGAACCATGAAGCTGAGCACTTGCCAGACAGGCCATGCTTTATTTGGCTCCTTGAATGGAACATGATTTCCAGTCCTCTGTGAAAATGAAGGTTAATTTTAGAACAGGCAACTCAACCAGAAAATTAGGCTCAGCAGAGGGACTGGTAAGTAGGAAACAGAAAGGACTCTGAACCTAACAACTAAATAAAAGTGCAGGCGATCCCCAGAATCGTTATGAACACAGGTATTTAAATGGCTTTTCAAATTTTCCTTGAATTGAGAAAAACTGGGTAAGTCCAAGAATGTCAGGAACTCCAGTATTCTTCCTGAACCATGGCCTTCCTAGCCTTGTCCTATGAGCTCTGCTCACATGAATTTTTAGAAATAGCTAGAGGGAGGCTTGGTTTTGGGTAACTCAGCCAACCCCCCATTTCAGAGCGTATTTACCTAAGACCGTCAGTGTTCTTTCTGTAACTATGCACAGTTTGAAGCCAAAATATCTAAGACCACAGACTTGAAAAGTTAAACTTTGAGATAAGACTGTCCACATGCAGAGAGGGAGGCGGGACATTGCTGCCATGTTGGATATAGTCCTCACTTCCTTTTGGGGTTCCCCAGAAATGCTCCAAGGAAAGAAAGCGATTGTCACAGGAGCCAGCAAGGGGACTGAAGAAGAGATAGCTTAACAGCTGGTGAAGATGGGAGCCCATGTAATGGTGACAGCAAGATCAAAAGAAACTCTACAGAAGGTGAGGGTTTTGTATCCACAGACTTATGTACTCTCATGTGCCCACATGCATTCTTGTAGGTACTCACAAAGAAGCTAGCACTTCCTTATAAAGATGCCTATACCTATATACACATACATACTAACATTCATCTGCTTCAATTTATACTCTCATGTGCAGTTTCAACACTAACAGGGATATAAGTGTCTGCATTTAGGCATTCAGTCCCATATATACATGTATATACTGCATACTCAGACACAAAGCTCTTGGGCTATCTGTGATTGCAGACATGGCTATTTCATGCTTACTTGCATGTGGATTCATAGATATATATTATTCAGATACCAAAATTTCAGTAGGTGCTAATGAATATATTCCTACCAACACCATTTCTCACCCATGTGCCCTCATATTTTCAGATTCCCAGACATGGTGATGTAGAAACACCCACAAACCTAACACTATCCACATAGAAAGCAGCATCCATACCCTTAACATTTTCAGAAACATACATTCACAGAAACCTATGAGTATAAATCATGGACTTAACCCCCCAACACAGTGAAAATTTGTCCATTTATACTCTCCCTCATTCCAGAAAGTATTTCAGAGAACAATGAATTGTTCTGCAAAAATCATGTCCTGAGCACGCACGTATGCACACACATTGCTACCGTTTCTTATCAAAACAAGGCTGTGAGCAGCCTCTCGCTTAAATCCCTATTACTTCCAAGACTGCCCTTCAGAGGTCGGCAGCCAAAACTGATGCCACTGATGCCTTGTTCCTGCAGGTTGTATCATGCTGCCTGGGACTGGGAGCAGCCACTGCACACTACATTGCTGGCACCATGCACATGATCTTTGCAGAACAATTCATTGCTGCAGCAGGAAAGCTCATGAGTAAGATTGCCTCTCCTTCCTCCTCCTTGAAGGAAGGGACCAACACAAAATAGTTTCTCTCAGCACAGCCATCTCCTGCAGGGGGACTGGACATGCTCATTCTCAACCAACATCACTAACACATGTGTGACTTTATTTAACAATGAGATCCACCATGTATGCAAAAGCATGGAGGTCAATTGTTGTCCTAAATGTACCTGCTTTGCCCAGCTGAAGCAGAGCAATGGAAGCATTGTTGTGGTCTCCTCAGCAGCTGGTAAGTGCAACAAAGAACTATGTGGGAGGTAAGCCTAGAAGTGCCATGCGTTTACCCATTTCCATACAGAGAAGAAACACAATATAAACTTGAAATTGAAATACTCACAGTGATGGTAAGCCAAAGTTGATTAACAGCCTGCTCATATGCCTGGGCAGTAAGACATATTAACTAGAGATTAGGTATATAAACTTAATGAGGGGTGTGCATGCTGAGTAAAAGAGGAGCTATTAAGAGTGAGACCATAAAAACTGAGGGATTGGTCAAGGTTCGTGGGCTACAAAACCTCTGAAAGTAAATGAGAGAGAAGAGCAGTTCAGGGTGGCCACCAGAAGCCTGGCTTGTGATCTACAAACAGACAACAACCGTGTAGACACTGAAAGGCTGCTAGAGGTATAGCCTGATCCCAAGAAAGATACCTGGTCACATACATACACATTGGCATATATAGATGAAAAAAAAGACTTTGCTTCCTCTATTATCAGCAGCTGTCATTCAGTAAGATTAGCTGATGCAAAGATAAAACTGAAAAGTAAAATATTTTAACAGTATATGGCAATCTGGTAAGTGGGTTAAGCTGAGGCAAAAGAAGACACATTAGTAACAGACTTGCCTATATTTGCAATATTCTCCCACATTTTAACTTGCTACATTAAAACATTAATTTAAAAATCCAACTGAATACAGAGGTTTGTGTGTACAGAAGCTGTGTGTACAGGTTATATGGAATCAAGAAAGTCCCCTAATGCCAGCAAAAAGCCAGAGTGTCAGCTTAGGGGATTTTTAGATCCGTGTCAGCATGAGTCCAGGAGAGCAGTTTGATATTTCTTTCTAGATCAGTCAGTTGAAGGGATTTGGCTGGAAGATGCAAACACCAGGATCCAAATCAATCTTTCAATATGGTCCTAGCAATGTAAAAACAAATAACCTAGGAGTCAGTCAGTTGTTAAGTACTTTCCAAATGCTTATTATTGTGATAACCAGCAATACCATCTATGCTGTGAAGAGTTCTATTGCTGGCCCAGAGAAGGTCTGAATAGCGATGAGATAACAGGCCAGCTCCTCTTGCAAGATCTGCCAGACAGTGATTGATACGCATCCCTGTGCTTAGGAGACAGAACTGACACCTCACCCATCCCAGAGGCAGCTTCACCTCAGGCTGAAAGGAAGAGAGAGCTTCCAAATGCATACTGAGTCGTAGTGTGCTGTGCAGTTTCCCAGTCCAACCAAGAACATCAGCTAAAACCTTCAAATCAGCTATCATGTGGGTAGTTTTACTGATTTTGGTTGCTTAAATAACACCCATTATAGGATATGCTTTACCTTTGTTTGGAGAATTTAATTTTCAATAATGCTCTGGCTGGCAATGCTCATGCAGTAGAAACATGCTTGGAAGGAGTTTATTTACTGGGGAAGACCAAAGACGTGATGAAATTCTGACAACCTCTGTTCCCACATGTCTTGTACAGTTACCAAACGTCACTTTGTATTTGTATGCTCTGGGAGGTTGAAATCTAGTTGGACTACTACTTCTTGTGACTAGTATTGTCTGTTTGCTTTGAAGTGTGCCTGAGAACTTGCAAAATACAGACACATTACCGTCTCCCCCTAGCTGAAGAATATTCTCTGTTCCGTGATGTATTCTTTTAAATAGTGTGCAATCTTGCTCACTAATCCTTCAGATTTAATTTCTGGATTCTACAAACATGTGATGCTAAACCTCAAATTTATCCTAAGGTCAGCCAAAAAGTATGGGTTAAGGTTTTAACAATTCCTATCAGGAACTCCTTTAAGTTATTTATTGAAATACAGTGCGGAACAGTTGTTTTCACCCCCTAACTCATTTCCAAGTATTGAATTCCAATGTCAAGGCTTGGCTGGTAAGCGATGCTTTGTAGGAGAAAGAGGTGGCAATCTGCTTCTATGAAGATTACAGCCTTGGAAACCCTACAGGGCAGTTCTATTGCCATACTTTAGGGTCGCCATGAGTTGAAACTGACTCAATGGCAAGAGGCTGAGTAGCTGAAGTGTGCCTGAGAACTTGCAAAATACAGACACATTACTTTTAGTATCACTTTCAGAATACAGACACATTGCCTTTTAGTATGTTCTGCAAAGGCTTCTTTAGCATCAACATAGACAGTATTGTGTGTATACAAAACTCTATCCAGGACACATCCATCTAGCCTCTTTTGCCACCTACTAATCCAGCCTCTAAATATATGTAACATCCAGTTACATGGTCTAGTTTCCCCTTTTTCTATCACATATTAGTTCAGGAATAAATTCAGCTGCAGCAATAACAAAGACCCAAATTTACAATGGCTTAAACAAATCTAATTTTATTTTTATTTCATAACACAGACAGGATAGGCCATCCAAAGCTAATATGGTAGTTCTTTCTGCCACATGAGGTTGTCCAGGAACCCAAATACCTTCTGTCTTAGCGAGCCTATCCCAGAGCTGTAATCCTCATCTGCATGTTCAAGATGGCTCATCATCATGTCTGAATTTTATCACAGAGAATGGAGAAAGATATAGCTTGAAAGCTGTGTATGTCTGTTTTACTCACATCCCAATGGCCACCCAACCCCTTGCCAGTGAGTCAATTTCATCTCATAGCAACCCTGTAAGACACAGTCAAACTGCCCTATAGAGTTTCCAAAGAAGCAGACTACCACACTTTTCTCTTACAAAGCATCCTCCAGTGATCCCACCTGGCTACAGTTTTGCCCTTTTTCAAAGTGGACATGTGCCCAACTAAAAATCAGAGGTTCTGTCTCTATAAAAGATGCTTGATGATAAACAGCTAACAGTCTCTCCCATTTCACCCATGTCAAGAAGTACACAAGACTACAAGGAATCTTGCCCTCTAGTCTACCCTGCATGTGTACCCTCCTATGTCTGTCTCTCTCAATCTCTCTCTCTCTCTCTCTCTCTCTCTCTCACACACACACACACACACACACACTCCAGACCCATTCTCACTCGCAATCAAGGTCCATCACAAAAATAAAATCCCGTCCATCAGACAGTGGTACAGTGGACAGTGGGAGATGAAAAAGAAGGGAAAGAGAATGTCTGGAAGGTGTTTATAACACAAACTGAGACAAAGATAATAATGCTTGAATTTCATGGTAAAAAAAGTCACTGGATTAGACAGAGAGTATTTGGAAACATCTAGAAAAGATTTGTCAGCCATTAGCTAAACTCAGTCTTCTTAACTTAGATTCAGTTACAGAAAAACCAAAAAAAAACAAAACAAAACCACTGCTGTCAAGTCGGGTCTGACTGATAGCAACCCTAGAGATCAGAGTAGAACTGTGCCATAGAGTTTCCCAGGAGCACCTGGTGAATGTGAATTGCTGACCTTTTAAATAGCAGATGTAGTGCTTAACCCTCTATGTTACCAGGGTTTTCAGTTACAGAAAAGTTTATTCCATGCCTGGGCCACTTAAGGTTTTCTAAACCCCCAAACCATGGTCATCATCATGTTAATTATACACATACAGCTAGAGCAGAACTCTTAATGCTACTCCTCCTCCTCTCCTTTATTCCCTATCATGGGAATCATGGACAAACCTTATTGCCCATCTGTTCCCTTCTCTTTCCAAGATCTTTTTAGTCTTTCTCCACAATCAGCAGAGCTGCTTAAACATTTTATCTTCCTCTCCACTGCAATTTAGTAATTTACTGTCGGAAATCTTCCTTTCCTGTTTTTTAGATTTACTGCTATGCTGATTCTAACAATAATAATAAAAATGCTAAGCACAACAGAGACACATAAGTGTAGGCATAGTAATTCTCCTTGACCAAGAAAACTGAAGGACATGTTTTTAAGTGGAACTAAAACCTACCTCATATGCTTGTGAAAGCTGGAAAATGAATAAGGAAGACAGAGGAATTGACACTTTTGAATTATGGTGCTGGTAAAGAATACTGAGCACCAGAATTCATGGCAAAGAATACATGGACTGCCAAAAGAACAAACAAACCTGTATGGAAGAAGCACAGCCAGAATGTTCCTTAGAGCGCATGCTTTGGACGTGTTATCTGCAGGAATCAGTCTCTGGAGAACAACATCATGCTTGATGAAGTAAAATGTCCCTGAAAAAAGGAAGACCCTAAATGAAGTGGACTGACACTGTGGCTGCAACAACAGGCTCAAGCCTAATAACTGTGAGAATGGTACGGGACCAGCAGTGTTTCCTTCTGTTGTACACAGAAGTCACTGTGGGTCAAAACTGATTTGACAGTTTTCTATAAACATGAAAACATGTCAAAAGCAATGACAGAATCTGCTGTTAACTTCTGAATGCTCAGAACTCTCTTTTGAAGCTCAATAAGAGTCACCAAATAACCTGTGTATTTTTCTCCAAGGAACTCCTTTAAAAAAAGGATTAACATTCAAGATGTATGTGTTTTTAAGTCTTATCCAGATATACTGATTTCTGGGTTACTCATTCACAGCATTGTTTTGTACTTTTTAAATGAAAATACGCAGTATTCAGGCACATTATGAATCAGAATATACTCAGTGGCAACAGGATTTTTTTTTTAATACGGAGCTGACTTTTAAAAAGTGGGGGAAGCTATCATCACTGACTGACCAGATTTATCTTCTCATCCCTCTGTTAACTGAGACACAGAAAAACAATATTAACCAAATTTATAAGGATTCTTTTGGGGCCCTGATTATCAGTGGGAAGCCAGGGCATGAGCTGGCCTACAGAGAAGGAAGCATAGGTGACGATGGTCCTAACGGACACTGTCCACAAGGACCCTTGCATGCCAGCACTGCAAACAAAACCAGCTCCTGGGAATGCAGCTGAGAAAACCAGGACAATGTTTCCTCTCAGTGCAAGCCTCAGACAGAAACATCAACAGAATCTGAATGCCAAAAGATAAGTACAGGCACTCGCATGTGGATCAGAACTTTTTTCTTTGGGGGACAAAATCTCTTTCTCCACCAGAAGCCCCCTTCCTCCCCTTTCTTTTCTGTCCTATGCCAGGAGTCTAAACTGAAGTCGCAGTCAGTACCAAGCAAAGGAATCTTTGCACCAGGCAGTTTCCCCAGGTTTAAATCTGCAGAATGTTAACCTTTCTGGACCTGGGGAGGGCCTCTTTACCCTCTATAGCTTGCGCAATGGGCTACCTGAGTCTACACTAATCATCACTCCCCCAAAGACACTGCACACATGGGGGCCATCTGACTGGGAGACTGGGATGAACACACTAGGTGACTGGGATGAACACACAAGAAAAGTAAACTAGCATGTGGGCACCTGTGCCTAGCTACAGGACTAATCACCCAGTGATAGCCAAGCCAAGTGCCATCGAGTCGGAACCAGTGATAGGCATTCAAAATTTCTGTGGCTCCACTCCATAAAACAGCATACATGACTGCTCTACTTTGACACTCAGAAAACTAAAGATGCATAAAGCCATATGTACTTAATTCACATTCAGCACTTAACATTAAAACAATCTCCTGATGACTTGGAGGCAACAAAGTATTTCAAATCATTTAAAGAAGCAGACAACCATTGCTTCAGAAATCTCCCAAAACAAAGAATTAAAAAGCTTTCCAAAATGAAGAATTCATACAACTATCAGAGGCAGAATACTGTAAAGTTATGTTCTAAGATTTCATAGACTCTAGGAGTGAAATTAGGCAAACTGCAACAGAGCCCACAGAAAAATTGAACACGCTGCAAGGAATACTTGAGCAACTAAGATCTGAAATTCAGCAGGTTAACAATAAAATTACCAACTTAGAAATCTCAGTATAAAGCCAAAGGAGTAGAATCAAGGCAATAGAAAGCAGAATTAATAAAACTGAAGATAAAACAACCAATACTAACATATGAGAGGAAAAATCAAATAAAAAATTTAAAAACAATGAAGATTCTGTGAGAGTCACATGACATTGTACCAAGAGGAATAACTTATGTCTGATCAGAGATCCAGAACAGAGTGGAATGCGAGAAAACACAGAATTGTTGAGAATATCTTGATAGAAAATTTTCCTCATATTACAAAAGACAGGAAAATTACTATCCAAGATGCTCTTCAAACAACAAATGCTGGAGAGGCTGTGGAGAAAGTGGAACTCTGCTACACTGTTGGTGGGGTTGCAAAATGGTCCAGCCTCTTTGGAAAGCTATCTGACATTTCCTTAAAAAAAATGGATATAGATATACCATTTGACCCAGTAATTCCACTACTTGGAATATATCCTACAGAATCAAGGCCTTTCACACCAACAGACACATGCACAAGAATGTTTATCGCAGCACAGTCCATGATAGCAAAAAGATGGAATCAATCCAGATGCCCAGCAACAGAGGAATAGATAGGTACGCTGTGGTATATATACTCAATGGAGTACTATGCAATGATAAAGAACAATGATGATTCCAGGAAACATCTCATAACCTGGTTTCAACTGGAAGACATTATGTTGAGTAAAAGTAATCAGTGACAAAAGGACAAATATTGTATGAGACCCCTATGATAAGACCTCAAAAACAGACTTATGTATAGAAGAAAAGACTCTTTGACAGCTGCAAGGGAGGGGAGAGAGGGAGGGCAAGGCAGGGAGGATTTAGATTAGATAGTTGGTAGAAATTTGGTTGGGTGAAATCAGTGATAGCACACGTTAGAAACAAGAACAAATTAAGTGGACTTCAGCGTAACTTGAATACTCCTTCCATCTTAACCTAATATTGCAAGGACCGAGTAGCTGGGGCTGGGAGCAGAAGACCACGCTCGTAGGCAAAATTGAGGCCAATTGACACAACTAGCATTTTGCTAAGAGGGCTCTCTGCACCCAACATTGGTGAGTGGTGTCTGGAGTCTTAAAAGCTGCCAAGCTGCCATCCGAGGGCACAGCAAACGGTCCCAACTCAGCAGGAACAGATGCTCACCGAGGACCAAGATGACATGGGGTAAACACAACCCAGAAGATAGAGAGACCCACATGAGTGAATGCCTACATAGACTTGGGACCAGACGAATCAGATGGTGCCCAGCCGCCACCAGTGATAGCTGCAATGGAGCTCACTAAGTTGAGTTTCACTGGCAGCATAAGAATAGAAAGGGGATCTCCACTAAAAGACAGCAATTGATGGTCCAGCAGCTTCAGGGTTCCCCTGGGAGCATGGACCCTGGTCCTGATGCTGCCCTTGCCCATAAATCATAATGAAGGTCCACTCCTCGGACACAAATGGATTGGACTTGGTGATGCATTGAATGCACTTTATGGTTCTATGCATCTATAGAATATCATCCTGCTGACCTCTGGCTGGAGGAAGGAGAGTGGGTGGAGAGGAGGGGAAAGGAGACTGTTAGGAGGATGAAGCATATATGGAGCAGAAAGGAATAGAGTGCTGTCACCAGGCAGGGAGAGCAGTGGAAGCCACATATAGGTGGGCATGTAAATTTATATGGGAATGTACATTTTCACTGAGTCATAATTAAGAAAAAAAAAAGATGCTTGTCAAACTCCACACAAGTTTGACTCCAAAAGAAAGACACCAAGAAATATTATCATCAAATTTAATTGAATTACAGACAAGGACAAAGTTCTAAGTGCTTCAAGATGTACACAAAACATAATATACAAAGGTCAGTCTCCGCAAATTAGCTCTATTTATTCAGCTGAAATGATGTTGTTGGAGCACAGACAATAGGTTGACATATACAAAGCCTTAAAGGAAGAAAAACTGCCAATGAAGAATTACGTATCTGGCAAAACTCTCTCAAATATAACAGCAAAATTAAGATATTCTCAGATAAACAGAAGTTTAGAGAATTTGCTGAAACCAAATCAAAATTACAAGAAATTATGATGGGAGTCCTTTGACTAGAAAAATCAATAACTTCCATCATAAATTCACAAATACACAAGACAGAATATCCATTTTTCAATATGATCAGGGAACCCACAAAAAATAAACCAAAGGTTAAATGCTGTAAAGAGGGAAACAGACATCTCAGTACGTAAATGATGACAACATTATGCTTCGTGAGGGATAAATTAATGTATTCACATTCCTTTTGGATGAAGAGGAGTTGAAGGAGATGCAATGATATTAAAGACTGGTTTAAACTTAAAACACTGGGGGTAAACATAAAAGTAACCACAAAGAGAACTAACAATCTTACATATCAAAATCAAGAAATCTCAGCAGATATAAAACCAACAAGAGTGATAATGTTGAAAAGGAAACCCACAAAGAATAATGACTCAACACATAAAATTAAGTGGAACAAAGAATCTCAACAACTCACCACATAAGGCATCAAAGTGACAGCACTAAATTCATACTTGTCAATAATTACATTGCATATTAATGGTTTAAATGCATCAATAAAGAGACAAAGGTTAACCGAATGGCTAAAAAAAAAAGACCCACCTGTATCTGCTTTCAGAAGACTCACATTAGTCTTAAGGATACAAGCAAACTGAAACCTAAGGGATGGAAAAATATATACCAAGCCAACAAAAAAAAGCAGGTATGGCAATGTTAATTTCAGATAAAATAGACTTTTAAGTAAAATCCACCACAGCAGACAAGTAAGGTCACTACATAACTACTTAAAGGGTCAACACATCAGGAGGATGTAAACATTAAATATTTATGCTCCCATCAACAGAAATGCTAATCATGCCAAATGAACTCTAATATTACCAAAAAATGAGGGAGATAGCTCCACGATAATATAGGAGACTTAAATATATCACTTTTGGTGATGAACGTAACAGCTAGAAAGAAGCTCAGTAAAGACACAGAACACCTAAATGTTACAATTAACCAACGTGACTTTGTAGACATGTAGAGGACATTCTACCCATTACAGACAAGTATACCTTCTTTTCCAATGCACATGGAACATTTTCTAGAATAGTCCACTTATTAGACTATAAAGTAAGTCTCAACAAAATCGAAAACACTGATATATTGCAAAGCTTTTTCTCAGACTATAAAATCATAAAAATCTATATCAACCATAGAAAAAGCAAGCACTGAAAATCAAACACTTTGAAACTGAACAGCACCATACTCAAATATTTATGGTTGTAGAAGACATCAAAGATGGAATAAAGAAATTCATAGAATCAAATGAGAATGACAAAACATCTTACCAGAACCTATGGCACACAGGAAAAACAGTGCTTAGAGGTCAATTTATCTCAATAAGTGCACACATCCAAAAAGAAGAACGGGCCCACCAAAAGAAAAGAGGTAATAAAAATTAGATGAGAACTGAATGAATTAGAGACTAGAAAAACAGCTGAAGGAGTTAACAAGGCCAAAAACTGGTATTTTGAGAAGATCAACAAAATAGACAAACCACTGGCCAAGCTAACAAAAGAAAACCGGCAGACTCTAACAGCAGACTGCATCCAGCACAGGGACCAGCTCCCCAGACAAAGACTGACTTGGACCGTATAAAACATAAAGTGACATAGGAGGTGAACAAACCTTTAAAAATGTAAATGGGGTTCTCTGAGGGACACTTTGCTGGAGCAGAGTTGATTCAGTGAGGAGAGCTTTTATCAAAAGGTCACAGGACACATGACCTGTGACCTTTATTAAAAGATCACAAGAAGTTCTAAACAAAAGGGGAAGCATGCTGTCATGTCAGAGTGGTGAGGGGGGCAGCTAGAATACAATAGAAGTGAAAGCTATGGGTGTTATATGGCAACATGATACAGACTGTAAAATTGTTCTTAATTCACAATAAATAAAAAGAAAAAAAACTGGATGAATTAGAGATAAATTCCTTCTTAAGACCACAGATGTTTATCACACTTATTATGGCTTTGTAATTTAACTACCATACTTAGAACTACCCAAAGATGATTTATGTTATGGATAATGTATATTATTAGTGTTCAATACTCATGTTTTTTACCAAATAATACGTGAACTTACTCATGCTCTATATTTTAAGGTGACAAAAAAAGTACTGAATAAAAGAATTAATCAGGAAGAAACAGAAAGAAAAACAGGGGAGCAAAAAAACTTGAAAAAGAAATGAGATGGGCAATATCACAACTGAAATTTTAAAAAATCAGAATACTATGAAAAATGACAACTGATAAATTTAAAAATCTAGAGGAAACAGACAAATGTCTTGAAACAATTTACCAAAATTTACACAATCAGAAGTAGAACAATTTAATAAACCTATCACACAAGATAAGATTGAGCAAGATGGCAGACTAGACACATGTCTCCTCAATTCCCTCTGAGAACTAAGTCCTGACTTAATAACTGAACAGAGCACTCTGGATACCTAGGAAGCCCTACGATATGGTAGGAGTTGTCAGATTGGACTACACACCACTAAGCAGGAAACTACCTCTCTCTGATGAGGCAGTGCACACTGAGTCCCCCTCCTGCTAACTCACTGCTTGAGTGGACTGCAGGTACTGATGCCATATTTGTTATCCGGGAGGTAGGGGATGGGCATGAGCCGGAAAACATGTTGAACTGCCGTGCTGAAGTAAACAGCATGTAGTGCAACAAAGAGACAGTATACGAAATAGCCACATTTTGAGAGTCCAGCTGCTGAGTGAGGGAACCACCGTCCTCTACTCACTCTTTTCTGAGCTACACCATTGATTCTGTGGTTTCACTGTGGGAAGGTCAGAGTGGTCAGGATGCCCTCTTGGTCAGCTGGGAGGCAGAGTCACCCAACCAGAGGCCTCAGCAGAGGTTAATTCACAAGCTGAGAAGCATCGCCAGTCCAGAAAGAGCTTTTCAAGAAGTAAGGCTCTGTAGGACAGTGTTAATGTACAAGAGTGGCCAGGCTGAGGATGGCCACAAGGTCGTAACCCCTCCCTAATTAAACTATGTCATGCCAACTGGGGACGACCATAGAGGCACTTCTGTTGTCAGCCACAAGGTGAGGACTGCTGTACCTGACAGCCTGATTGATTTTTACAACTGTCAGCCAACTCCCAGCTTCTTACAACAAGGCTGCCTGGTGAAATAACCACTGAGTGGCACAGCAGCATCTCTTTCAGCCTTTTCTGACCCACATCATAGGGTCATTTGACAGTCTCTGAGTGAATTCATAAGTAGAGAGTCATCTTCTCCAGGCAGGAGGCAGTGCTTGCCACTTCAGGGAGTCCACCAGAGCCAGTCACTGGAGTACACAGAGATGGCTGGTGACCAACTCCCTTCTCAGAACTATGCCTCAGCTCACGTTGAGGTAACACCAGAGCCTCTAGATGGCTCAAAGGCAACAAATGATTCCTAACCATTTAAGAAACAGTCCACTATGGCTCCAGAAAACTCCCAAAATAAAGAACCAAAAAACTTCTGAGATGAAGAAGCCTTTCTGAAACTACCAGTGATTTCATGCAGATGAATTATATATAGAGCCCTCCTAGAGATTAAACAAAATGCAGCACAGTAAAATGAAAAATTAAGCAAGCTATTTGAATTAATGGAACAACAACAGTGTGAAATGCAATAGATCAATAACGAAATTACAGAATTAGACAATTCAATACAAAACCAAAAGAGCAGAATTGAAGAGATGGAAGTCAGACTTGGTGACCTTGAGAACAGGGCAACTGACACCAGCATTTATGAGAAGAAATAAGAAAAATGAAGAAGCATGAAGAAACATGTGGGACTTTATTAAGAGGAATAATCTACAATTAATGGGAATTCTTGGACAAGGGAGGGATAGCATAAAACACAGAAAGTATTGTTGTTGATTTGCTGACAGAAAACTTCCCTGAAATCATGAAAGAAGAGAACTTAGAGATCCATGACATGTATCAAACACCACAAAAACTGGACCCCAAATGAAATACACCAAGTTATATTATAATCAAGCTTAACAAAATGAAACGTAAACAGATTATCTTAAAGACAGTGAGGCTCAAAGCAAAGCTAACATTCAGAAGGAAGCCCTGTAGGCTTTCATCTGACTTCTCAGAAGAAACAATGCTGGCAAAGAGGCAGTGAGATGAAATACTCAAAGCCTTGAATGAGAAAAACTTCCAGCCAAGAATTATATATCCTGCAAAACTCTGTAATATGAAGATAAAATTAAGGCATTTGCAAATAAACAGAAACTTAGAGACTTTGTAAAAACCAAACCAAAACTAAAGGAAACATTGAAAGAAGCACTTTGCTTAGTAAAATGAAACCGTTAAGTATATATTTAAGGGAGCAATGGAGGATACGTCATCCAGAATTCTACTGAGTTAGGGAAGTCACAAAACTCAATCAAAGCTACAATATTAGAAGAAGTGAACCAGTGATCATATCATGAAAACTATGACACCATCACACTAAAAAGAGGAATATACTACAGTAGTTAGAGTCCCTTCAGATGCTGAGAAAATTAAAAAGACACGCAGAGGTTAAAATTGGGTTTAAACTTAGAATAGTAAGGGGGATCATCAGGAGTAGCTTTAAAGCACAATAACAATGCAACATATCAGAACAAGAAATGTAATACAAGAGTCTCAATGACCTCAGCACCAACACTGAAAAAGATGAAAATTCAACCCATAAAGAAGAATGATCCAGAATAGAATATTAAGACAAACATAGAAAACACCAACTCAAAAACAAATGCATCAAAATGGCAGCACTAAATACATATCTATCAGTAATCACACTAAATGTAAATTGACTGAATGCTCCAATAAAGAGACAATGAGTGATATCCTGGACGAAAAGACATGACCAGTCTATATGATGCTTACAAGAAACATACCTTAGACTTAAAGATTTGAACAACCTGAAAACTTAAAGGATGGAATAATATATACCAAGCTAACAAAATACAAAGAAGAGGATGTATGGCAATATTAATGTCAGATAAAATAAACTTTTATGAAAAATCCACCATAATGGACAAGAATGGTCACTATTTATTGTGGAAAGGTTCAACACATAAGCAGGATGTAACAGCATTAAGTGTTTATTCACTCAGTACTAGAGTGCCTAAATACATTGAACCAACACCAACTACACTGAAAAAATGAGCTAGATCACTCCACAACAACAGTTGGAGACCTCAACACTCCACTTTCAGTAATGGACAGATCATCCAGAAAAAAACACAGTAAAGAGACAGAAAATCTTATTGCAACTATTGACCAACTAGACCTCATCAAATTGTACAGAACTTAACAGATAAGTACACATTCTTCTCCAATGCACATAGAACATTTTCCAGAATAGACCATGTGTTGCAACATAAAGCAAATCTTAACAAAATCCAAACCACTGAATTATTGCAAAACATCTTCTCAGACCATAAAGTCATAAAAGTTGAAATCAATAGCAGAAAAAACATACACAGAAATTCAAATTCATGGAAGCTGAACAACACCTTGCTCAAAAATCTGTGGTTAATAGAGGAAACAAGAATGAAATAAAGAAATTTATGGAATCAAATGAGAATGAAAACACATCGTACCAGGATCTATTGGATACAGCTAAAGCAGTGCTCAGAGGTCACTTTATCTCTACAAATGCACACATCGAGAAGGAAGAAGAGTCCCAAAACAAAGAATTAACTCTACAGCATGAAGAAGTAGAAAGAGAACAACAGAGGAACCCCTCAGGGACCAGAAGAAAACAGATAATAAAGATTACAGCAGAATTAAGTGAAGCAGAGAACAGAACAATTGAAAAAATTAACAAAACCAAAAGCTGGTTTTTTAAAAACATCAACAAAGTTGATAAACAACTAGCTAAATTTACAAAAGAAAAACAGCAAAGGAAACAAATAACCCAAATAAAAAAGGAGATGGGAGATGTCATAACAGACCAAACTGAAATCAAAAGTATCATAACAGAATACTACAAAAGATTGCACTCTAACAGACTTAAAAACCTAGAGGAAATGGACAAATTTCTGGATTCGTATCATCTACCAAAATTATCACAAGGAGAAGTAGAACAACTTAATAAACCTATCACAAAGGAGCCAAGCCAAGCCAAGTGCCTTCGAGTTGGATTCGACAAAGAAAGAGATTTAAAAACTCATCAAAAAACCACCAACCAAAAAAAAGTCCTGGCCCAGATGGCTTCACCAGAGAATTCTACCAAACTTTTAGATATGGGTTAACTCCAATACTACTGAGACTATTTAACAGCATAGAAAGGGGCAGAATACTCCCAAATTCATTCTACGAAGCCTCATACCAAAGTCAGGGAAAGATTCCACAAAAAAGCAGGATTACAGACCAATATCACTCATGAACCTAGATGTAAAAGTCCTCAACAAAATCCTTGCCAATAGGATTCAACAACATAGCAAAAAAAATAACTCATCATGACCAAGTTGGATTCATACCACGGATGTAAGACTGGTTCAACATGAGAAAAATAGTTAATGTGATCAACCACTTAAATAACACAAAAGACAAGAATCACCTGATTTTGTCAATTGATGCAGAAAAGGCTTTTGACAGAGTCCAACACCCATTCATGCTAAAAACTCTCAGCAAGATAGGAATACAAGGCAAATTCCTTGATGGCATCTATGCAAAGCTAACCATCTTCATCATCGTGAATGGAGAGAGACTGAAAGAATTCCCCTTGAGAACAGGAACTAGACAAGAGTGTCCACCCTCTCCATTTCTATTCAACATTGTACTAAAAGTTCTGACCAGAGCAATTAGACAAGACAAAGAAATAAGGGGCACCCACATTTCTGCATTGGCAAAGAAGAAGTAAAAATCTCTCTATTTGCAGATGACTCCTAAAGAATTCATAAGTAAACTATTTGAACAAATAGAAGAGTTCAGCAAAGTGTCAGAATATAAGATGAACATAAGTAAATCAGTAGGACTCCTTTATACGAACAAAGAGAGCATCAAAGAAGAAATCGCCAAATCAATATCATTTACTACAGCCCCAAGAAGATAAAATACTTAGGAATAAATCTAACTAGAGAAATGAGACTTATACAAAGAGAGCTACAAAAGCTTATTGCAAGAAACCAAGAGAGACTTACATAAAAGGAGAAACTGACCCTACTCATGGATAAGAAGAGTTAACATTGTGAAAATGTTTATTTTACCCAAAGCAGTCTACATATACAATGCAATCCCAGTACAAATTCCAGTGACATTTTTTTAATGAGATGGAGAAACTAATCACCAACTTTGTCTGGCAAGGGAAGAAACACTGGATAAGCAAAGCACTGCTTAAGAAAAGAAACCTAGTGGGAGGCCTCACAATACTCAACCTTAGAATCTACTGCACTGCCATGGTAGTCAAAACAGCCTGGTACTGGTACAAAAAGAGACATATAGACCAGTGAAAAAGAGTTGAGACCCTAGAGATGCCACCATTCTCTTATGAACAGTTGATATTTGACAAAGACTCTAAGATCCTAAACTGGTGTAGAAACAGTCTCTTTAACAAATAGTGCTAGCAAAATTGGATATCCATCTGCAAAAAATTGAAGCCAGCCAAGTGCAGTCAAGTCAGATCCAACAACACTTGTATCTTACACCTTACACAGAAACTAACTCAGATTGGATAAAAGACCTACATATCAAACCTAAAATGATAACAATCACGCAAGAAAAAATAGGGTCAACAGTGGAAGCTTTAATACACAGCTTAGACAGACTTCAAAATCTGACAAACAGAACACAATCAATGGAAGAAAAAATAGATAAATGGGAACTACTAAGAATCACACATTTTACCCATCCAAAAACTGTATCAAGAGTTAAAAGACCACCTACAGAGTGGGAAAAAATATTTGGCAACTACATGTTGGACTGACAACCGATTTCCATAATCTACGAGGTACTGCAAAATATCAGCAACAGAAAGATAAATAACCCAGTTAAGCAATGGGCAAAGGAGATGGGCAGACACTTCACCAAAGAAGACATCCAGGCAGCCAAAAGACACATGAGGAAATGCTCACAGTAGTTAGCTATTAGACAAATCTAAATCAAAACTACAATGAGATACCATCTCAACCCAACAAGGTTGGCCATGATTCAAAAAACACTAAATAATAAATGCTGGAGAGGCTGTGAGGAGACTGGAACTCTCCTGCACTGCTGGTGGGATTTCAAAATGGTACAACCTCTTTGAAAAGCAATCTGACACTTCCTTAAAAAGCTGGAAATAGATATACTGTTTGATCCAGTAATCCCACTGCTCAGAATACATCCTACAGAATCAAGGGCAATCACACAAACAGATACATGCACATGAATGTTTATTGCTGCACAGTCCACAATAGCTAAAAGATGGAATCAATCCAGATGCCCAACAACAGACAAATGTATAAACAAACTATGGTACGTATAGTCAGTGGAAGACTACGCAATGATAAAGAACAATGATGATTTTAGGAAGCATCTCATAACCTGGTTTCAATTGGAAGATGTTGTGCTGAGTGAAATCAGTTAGCAGTATAAGGCCAAATAAATTGTATAAGACCCTTCTACAGGAGCTTAAAAATAGATTTACGTAAAGAAGAAAGACTGCTTGATGGCTGCAAGGAAGGGGAGGGAGGGAAAGGGCTGGTCGTAGCTTAGATAGTTAATAGAAATTTGGTTGGCTGAAGCAGTGACAACACCCAGAAAGAAGATGAACTTAGCTGGACTTCAACATAAACTGAAAATTCTTCTAATCTTAACCTGATATTACAAGGATAGAATAGCAGGGACAGGGGTCTGGGGACGATGCTCTCAAGGGACATCAAGACCAATTGGCTTAACTAGCCTATTCTTCACCCCATGTTGGTGAATGGCGTCTGGGGTCTTAAAAGCTAGCAAGTTGCCATCTGAGGTACTCCAAATGGTCCCTACTCACCCAGAACAACCACCAAGAACAACAAAGACATGAGGGAAAAAAGCCCAGGAGACAGAAGGACCTATGTGTATGAGTGGGTGACTGTATCAACATGTAACCAGTAGAACCAGATGGTGCCCAGCCACCACCAAAGACAGCCATGATGGGGCACACAATGTCAAGTCCCAGTGGCAACATGAGAAAAAGAGAGGTACATCTCAAGAACTCCACTAAAAGACCACAACTGATGGTCCCTAGGAGTATAGCCCAAACCTGCTGCTGCCCCTTACCAGAAAACATTACTGAGGTTAACTATTCAGACAAGAATGGACTGGACTTGGGGAAACAGTGTGACCATATGATGTGTGTACTTTATGGTTCTATGCATTTATGGATGCTGTCCTGTGGGCATCTTACTAGAAGGGAGAGGAGAGGGTAGATAGGAGGGGACTGGAGATTTTTAAGAGGATATGACATACATAGAATGACCAACTGTCACTGGTCAAGAAGATGAGAAGGAGCGGCAGATGGACTGTATTGAATTGTATACTTTCACTTAATCACATAAAAAAATCTTTCCTCTATAGAATCATTTTGCATGCAAATAGCACCTATCACCCTAGTTCCTAAAAATACTGTAAGCAACTTAAAACATTTTCCGATCCTTCCTCAAGTTGTTTTCTAATAAACAGGTCATTTGGGGGGAAAAAATTTACAAGTCTAAGTAAATGTTTTCAACAGCATAAAATCAAAATTCTGAAGGATAAAATATCATTATATTATCACAGACAAATCTAAATTTTTGTAGGGATTAAGTTACTGGGCTGAGGTTTGGGTACAATGATCTCAGGGTATGTCCAGCTTAGTTGCCAGAAAATAGTTTATAAAGAAAACTTTTTATATCCTACTTTGGCAGCAGGCATCTGGGGCCTTAATAGCTTGTTAACTCCCATTTAAGATACCACTTGTTCCACCCTGTCTGAAGCATAGAAAAATGAAGAAAACCAATACTGTAAGGGAAACAGTCCAAATGTCGTATTAAATATTAGTTCAAAGAAATAGAAAAAAATTCTAGTCCAAAGGCCATGAAGCCATAAAAGTAGAAATCAGTTAACAGAAAAAACAATGAAAATAAACCAGACACATGGAAACTAACAACATCTTTTTAAAAAACAACTGGATTGTAGAAGAAATTAAGTGTGAAATAAAGAAGTTCACAAAATCAAATGAGGATGAAAACACATCCTACCAGAACTTTTGGGACACAGCAAAAGCACTACTCAGAGGTCAATTTATTTCAACACATGCACATATCCAAAAACAAGAAAGAGGCAAAATCAAAGAATTAACTCTACAACTCAAGTAAATAGAAAGAAAGCAACAAATGAATCCCTTGGGCACCAGACAAAGTAAATAAATAAATAAAAATCAAAGCACTGTTAAATGCAATAAGAATAGAAAAAGAAATGAAAGAGTTAACAAAACCAAAAGCTGGTTCGTTGAAAAGATCAACAACATTGATAAACCACTAGCCAAAAGATGAAAGAAAAATAGGAGAGAAAACAAATAACCCAAATAAGAAACGAGACAAACAGTATCACAATAGACCCAACCAAAATTAAAAAAATAAAATCATAACAAAGTACTATGAAAAATTGTACTCTAATAAATCTGAAACCTCAAAGAAATGGAAAAAAATTCTAGAAACACACTACCTACCTAAACTAACACAGAGGTAGAACAACTAAGTGCATCAACAATAAAAGACGAGATTAAAAAGGTAACTTCAAAATTCCTAACCAAAAATAAAGCCCGGGCCTTGATGATTTTGCTGGAGAATTCTATGAAATTGTAAGAGAACAATTAATACCACTATTACTAAAGGTATTTCACAGCATAGAAAAGGATGGAATACTCCCAAACTCATTCTATGAAGCCAGCATTGCCATGTTGCCAAAAACAGGTAAAGATACCACAAGAAGGGAAAATTACATGCCAATATCTTTCATGAATTTAGATTCAAAAATCTTCAACAAAATTCTAGCTAATAGAAGTCAAAAATAAATAAAAAAGTTATTCACTATTACCAAATGAGATTCATACCAGGAATGCAGGGATTGTTCAACTTGACAAAAACAATCACTATAAATAAAACAAGAGACAAGAACCCCTTTATTTTATCAATTGACACAGAAAAGGTATTTCACAAAGTCCAACACCCATTCCAGATTAAAAATCTCAGCAAAATAGGAATAGAAGGAAAATTTCTCAACCTACCATCATCCTAAATGGAGAAAGTCTGAAAGCAATCCCCTTGGAACCAGGAACCACTTGTATTCAGCATTGTCCTGGAGGTTCTAGTTGGAGTCATCAGGCAAGATAAAGAAATAAAGGCATTTAAATTGGTAAAGAAGAAGTAAAAACATCTCTGCAGATGACATGATCTTACACACAGAAAACTCTTAAAAAGTCCACAGAAAACCACTGGAATTAATGGAATAGTTAAGCAAAGTATCAAGATACAAGATAACCATAGAAAAGTTAGTTTGATTCCTCTAAACAAAGAGAACATCAAAGATGAAATCACTGAATGAATACCATTTACAATAGCTCCCGGGGGGATAAAATACTTCAGAATACATTTTACCAGAGACCTGGAAGACCTATTCATAGAAAACTACGATACACTATTGTAAGAAACCTACACAAGTAGAGAAACCTACCTTACTCATGGAAGACTCAACATCATGAAAATGCTTATTCTGCCCAAACTGATCTATACATACAATGCAATCCCAATACAAATTCCAATTGCCTTCTTTAATGAGACCACAAAACAAATCATCAACTTCATATGATTCTAATTGTCTTTTTTAATGAGACCAAAAAATAAGTCACTAACTTCTTACAGAAAGGAAAGAAGCCCTGTATAGGTAAAGGGTTAATAAAGAAGAAGAAGAAGAAGAAAGTAGGAGGACTCACACTGCCTGAATTCAGAACCTATTACACTGCCATGGTAATCAGAACAGCCTGGTACTGGTACAAAAACAAATACAGAGACCAGTGGTACAGAATTGAAACTCCAGACATAAAATCATCTACCTATGAGCAGCTGATATTTGACAAAGACCCTAAGTCCACAAATTAGGAAAGAGGCAGTCTCTTTAACAAATTGTACTGGCTTAACTGAATATCCATCTGCAAAAATATGAAAAAAGACCCGTATATCACACCATGCACAAAAACTAATTCAAAATGGATCCAAGACCTAAATATCAAATCTAAAATGGTAAAGATCATGGAAGAAAAAATAGGGACTGGGATCCCTAGCACACAGAATAAAGATAATACAAAGCATTAGTAACAATGCACAAACATCAGAAAAGAAAATAAATAACTAGGAACTCCTAAAAATCAAGCACACTCATCCAAAGCCTTCACCAACAGAGTAGAAAGAACCTACAAACTGGGAAAAAAGGCTTGGATACAACAAGTTCAATCAATGTCTAATCTCCGTAATCTACAAGATACTGCAAAACCTCCACAACAAAAAGACAAATGATCCAATTTAAAAAAATAGGCAAAGTACGTAACAGGCACTTCACGAAGAAGGCATCTAACTGGATAACAGATATGTGAGAAAATGCTCATAATCATTAGCCATTAAAGAAAAACAAATCAAAACTACAATGATAATGCCATTTCATCCCAACAAAAACCAAAAACCAAACCAAACCTACTGCCATTGAGTCAATTCTGACTCACAGCGACCATATAGCATAGGGTAAAACTGCCTCATAGAGTTTCTAAGGAGTGCCTGGTGGATTTGAATTGCTGACCTTTTGGCTATCAGGTATAGCACTTAACCACTAGGCCACCAGGGTTTCTCAAGGCTGGCATTAATCCAAAAAACACAAAATAGTAAATGTTGAGGAAGCTGTAGAGAGGTTAGAACACTGCTGGTGGAAAAGAAAAATAATACAATCACTTCAGAAATCGATTTGGCACTTTCCTAAAAAGCTAGAAATAGAAATACCATATGATCCAACAAGGCTACTTCTTGGAATATTTCCTAGAGATATAAGAGCTCCCAGACAAATAGACACATAAACACCAATGTTCATCGAAGCACTGTCCGCAATAGCAAAAATACAGAATCAACCTAGGTGCCCGTCAGTGAATGAATGGATAAACAAACTGGTATATTCACACAATGGATTATTGTGCAATGATAAAGGACAACAATGAATTCAAGAAACGTCTCATAACATGGAGAATCTGGAAGATATGATTATGAGTGAAATCAGTCACAAGAGGGCAAATATTGTATGAAACCACTATCATGAAGACCCAAGAAAAGGTTTAAACACAGAAGAAAATGTCTTTGATGGCTACCAAAAATAACAAGAATTATTTTTGTTGAAATGAGGGACAACACATAATAGAGGAGAAGTCAGCACAGCTAGACTAAATCATAAGCTAAGAAGTTTCATGAATACAACCAAACACTTCAGGAGCAAAGAGTAGTATGGTAAGGGACATGGGAGGCATGGTATCAGGGGATATATAGGTCAACTGGAATAACAAAATTCACTAAGAAAATGTTCTGCCTTCCACTTCAGTGAATGGTAGCTGGAATCTTAAAATCTACCAAGCAACCATCAAAGAAGTATCAGTTGGTCTCAGTCCACACAGAGCAAAGGAGAAAGAAGAGCATTAAAGACAAAAAGAAAATATGAGCCCAAAAGACACAAACAAAAGAAAAAAAAAAAAACAGGGCCGTTGAGTTGATTCCACTTCACAGGACAGGAACAGAAAGGACCATATAAACCAGAGACTGCATCAACATGAGACCAGAAGACCTCAATGGTACCAGTCACCACCAAAGCCTGCCCTTACAGGGAACTCAATAAAGAGTCCCTGAAGGAGCAGGTGAATTACAGAGCATGGAACTCAAACTCTAGTAAAAAGACCAGTCTTGGTGGTCTCACACACTGGAGTATCCATGGAAGACATAGCCCATGGACTCCCTTTTAGCCAGGAGCTAAAATCATTCCCAAAGCCAATTCGTTAGGTAAAGATTAGACTGGATTATAAAACATAAAAAAGATACTCTGAAGTGTGTGCTTCTTGGCTTGCGTACATACATGAGACTAAATGGGCAGCCTTTGCCCAGAGGCAAAATGAGAGGGTAGAGGGTGACAAGAGCTGTTTAAATGGACACGGAAAATACAGAATGGAGGGAAAGAGTGTGGTGTCACGTTGTGGAGGAAGCCACTGGGGTAACATGACAATACATGTGTAAATTTTTATCTGACTGTTTTTAGTCAGCGAGGGCTGCTCTAACAGGAGTACCACAGAGTGGATGGCTTTAATAAAAGAAAGTTTATTCTTACATAGTCTGATAGGCTGCAAGTCCGTATTCAGGGTGTCCCGCTCCAGGAGAAGGCTTTCCTCTTGTCAGCTCAGAAGGAAAGTCTGGTGTTGCATCAGTCTTTGTCCAGGGAGCATCTTGGTGCAGGAATCTCAGGTTTGAAGGACGTGCTCTTCTCCCGGTGCTGCTTTCTTGATGGTATGAGGTTCCCAATTCTCTGCCCTCTTCTCTGTCCTTTTATCTCTCGTAGGATGAAAGGATTAAGGGTTGGGCAAGCCATACTCCATGGAAACTCCTTTTAGTGGTCAGGATTATGTCAATTTGGCTACTTCATATTTGGCTGCTGTATTAAGTGGCAGGGCAGGGTTTGTGGTGGCTTCCCACCCCTGAGTTCTCATCTCTCGACCTTCCACTACTACTGCTGGTCTGCTCACGTAGCCAGGAGCTCCTGCTCTCTTCTTCCAGAATCTGGTTCCTGGACTTGAACTAGCAGCTGATGGATTCACCAATCCTTACAGTCAGCACTTGAGAGTCAGGCTCCCTGACCTGCTGATTCTGGGTTCACCAGCCTCTGCTGCTCCGTCTCGCCACCAGCTTGGGATCCACTGACCTACACAACTGGTGATCTAGAACTCTGGTCTCCGACCTGCTGACTTTGGGTTCCTCAGCTTCCATGGCCACGTGAGGTTTGTGCCAGAATTTGGGACATTCAGCTTCTGTGATTGAGTGATCTGTTTCCTATATCTATCTGTCTATATATGTTATAAATCTTTCCTTGTACCAACACATGTTACTGATTTTGCTTCCTTAGAAAACCCAGTCTAAGACACTGACGAACCGACTTGAATTGTAAACTTTCACTTAAAGCACAATTTAAAAAGTCCAAAAGAGTAATGGAACACAGCTACCACAGCCTCTACAATAGATGGCACCCAGGTATCAACTCCAACTGCTGTAGCAGTGAACATGATGGAGGATTTCAGACAGAGCTGGAGCAAAATATAGACCAAAATTCCAACTCACAAAAATAAAGAGACTGGAGAAAAACCCCAAGAACATGGCCCTTGGAGACCTTTACAAGTCATTACTAAAATCTCTCCTAAGGTTCACCATTCATCCAAAGTTTAGACAGGCCAATAAAACAATACCACACGTAGCCCAACCACATTTACAAGACTAAATGAGTACATGAGACAAGAACAAGGATAAGAAGGCAGGAGGGGACAGGAAAGAGAGACAAATGGAAATGGAGAACCCAAGGTTGAGAAGGGGAGAGTGTTGACACGTAGTGTGGTTGACAACCAATGTCACAAAACAATGTGTATTAATTATTTAATGAAACAAAATTGCTCTATGTAACTTCACCTAAAATACAATTTTTTTTAATTTTTATTTTTATTTAACATAACTGAGTGAAAATGTACATTCACATGTAAATTTACATGCCCCCCTATATGCAGCTTCCACTGCTCTCCCTGTCCGGTGACTGCACACTATTCCTCTCTGCTCCATACATGTCTCATCCTCCCAACAGTCTCCTTTCCCCTCCTATCCGTCCACTCCCCTTCCTCCAGCCAGAGATCAGCAAGATGATATCCTATAGATGTATAGAACCATAAAGTGCTTCCAATATCTGGTTACTCTGCTTTGCCAAGTCCAATCCATTCCTGTCCAAAGAGTGGACCTTTGTTATAATTTATGGGAAAGGGCAGCATCAGGGCCGGGGGCCATGCTCTCAGAGGAACCCCAAAACCGCTGGACCATCAATTGAGGTCTTTTAGTGGAGATCTCATGATGCATCTCTTTTTATTCTTGTGTTGCCAGTGAGGCTCCTCTCTGTGAGCTCCGTCGTGGCTATCACTGGTGGTGGCCGGGCACCATCCGGTTCTTCCGGTCCCAAGTCGATGTAGGCACCCACTCTTGTGGGTCTCTGTGTCTTATCGGTTGTCTTTACCGCATGCCATTTTGGCCCTCGGTGAGCATCCGTTCCTGCTGAGTTTGGACCATTTGCTGTGTCCTCGGATGGCAGCTTGGCAGCTTTTAAGACCCCAGACGCCACTCACCAATGTGGGGTGCAGAGAGCTCTCTTAGCAAAATGCTAGTTGTGCCAATTAGCCTGGAATTCACCTAAGAGCACGGTCCCCCGCCCCCTACCCCAGCTACTCTATCCTTGCAGTATTGAGTTAAGATGGAAGGTGTACTCAAGTTATGCTGAAGTCCACTTAATGTTGTTGTTGTTACTAATGTGTGCTGTCACCGCTTTCTCCCAACTAGATTTCTAGTAACTATCTAAACTAAACCCTCCCCCCATTGCCCTCCCTCCCTCCCCTCCCTTGCCACTGTCAAAGAGTCTTTTCTTCTATACACAAGTCTGTTTTGGAGATCTTATCGTAGAGGTCTCATACAGTATTGTCCTTTTGTCGCTGACTACTTTCACTCAACATAATGTCTTCCAGTTGAAACCAGGTTAGGAGATGTTTCCTGGAATCATCGTTATTCTTTATCATTGCATAGTGCTCCATTGAGTATATGTACCACAGTTTATCTATCCATTCTTCTATTGTTGGGCATCTGGGTTGAATCCATCTTATTGCTATCACGGACTGTGCTGCAATAAACATTCTGGTGCATGTGTCCGTTGGTGTGAAAGGCCTTGAATCTGTAGGATATATTCCAAGTAGTGGAATTACTGGGTCAAATGGTATATCAATATCCATTTTTTTAAGGAAGCGCCAGATTGCCTTCCAAAGAGGCTGGACCATTTTGCAACCCCACCAACAGTGTAGGGGGGTTCCAATTTCTCCACAGCCTCTCCAGCATTTGTTGTTTTGTGTTTTTTGGATCATGGCCAATCTTGTTGGGATGAGGTGGTATCTCATTGTTGTCTTGATTTGAATTTCTTTAATAACTAAAGATTGTGAACATGTCCGCATGTGTTTTTTGGCTGCCTGGATCTCCTCTTTAGTGAAGTGTCTGTCCATCTCCTTTGCCCATCGCTTAATTGGATGGTTTATCTTCTTCTTCTTGATATTTTGTAGTATCTTATAGATTATGGAGATCAGGCATCGGTCTGACATAGAGTTGCCAAATATTTTTTCCCATTCTGTGGGTGTTCTTTTAATTCTATTAATAGTCTTTGGATGAGCAAAAGTGTTTGATTCTTAATAATTCCCATTTATCTACTTTCTCTTCTGTTGACTGAGGTTTCTTTGACAGATTTTGTAGTCTGTCCTCATTGTGTATTAAAACTTCCATTGTTGTTCCTACCTTTTCTTGGATGAGCTTTATCGTTTTAGGTTTGATATTGAGGTCTTTTATCCAGTTGGAGTTGGTTTTTGTATAAGGTGTAAGATATGGATCTTGATTCAGTTTATTGCAGATGGATAACCAATTTTGCCAGCACCATTTGTTGAAGAGACTGTTTTTACCCCAGTTTAATGTCTTAGGGCCTTTGTCGAGTATCAGCTGTTCATAGGCAGATGGTGTCATCTCTGGGGTCTCAATTCTGTTCCATTGATCAATCTGTCTGTTCTTGTACCAGTACCAGGCTGTTTTGACCACCGTGGCAGTGTAGTAGGTTCTAAGGTCGGGTAATGAGAGGCCTCCCAGTGTGTTCTTCTTCTTTAGTAGTACCTTACTTATCCGGGGCTTCTTCCCTTTCCAAACAAAATTGGTGATTTGTTTCTCGATCTCATTAAAAAATGATGCTGGAACTTGTATTGGGATTGCATAAAATACAATTTTTAAAAAGTTGTATAGAAAAAGAGAAAAGCTCATTGTATTACAGCATAAGGTCACTGTGAGTTAGAATCGACTCAATGGCAGTGGGTTTGGTTTTCAGGTTATTGGCAGTCTATTGGAAGTCTTTTTGTTTCTTGACACATAAGACAATGGTGTGTACAGCAACTAAATGCCAAATCAGTTGCCAATAATTCATCTCCCACTCATGGCTATTCCATGTGTGTTGGAGTAGACTCATCCTTCTTGGGCTTTCAGAGGCAAATTTTTCAGAAGTGGGTTGTCAGACCTTTCTTCTGAAGTACCTCTAGATGGATTCAAGCCTCCAACCTTTTGGTTAGCAGCTGAGCACATTAATCATTTTTACCACACAGAGACCGATGACATTGTGTTGCAGTTGTTAGGTGTTACCAAGTTGGTTCTGACTCATAGCAGCCCCTTGTGACACAGCTGAACTGCCCTGTCAGGCTTGCTTCACTGTAATCTTTATAGCAGCAGATTATTAGGTATTTCTTCCACAAAGGTGTGGGTGAATTCAAACCACTGAACTTTCATTAGCAGTCTTAACCATTGCACCACTACAGCCACACGATGGCATCTCGGATCTGATGAACTACATCATTTTTCCCACAGTAACTTAGGCTGTGCACTCCTTAAAGGGAGAAACTTTGTTCATGCATCTCTGATTTCTTAGAGCTAACACAACTGGCAAGTCATCAACAAATTCTTGAATGAATATGTGGTGAAATGGTTTGTTAGTAGCTGGATTTCTGATTTCACGTCTCTCCTTTAACAGTGATGAAGTCATATAGCCTTATTTTCCCTCCCTGTTTTGCTTTTGTTTCTAGGCTTTTATGTCAGGGCTTCTTAGTGCTGTTACTATTGGACTATGCAGTTCTTCATTTTGTGGGGCTAACATTTTGTAGGACATTTAGCTTCCTTGGCCTTGACACTGAATGCCATCGTCCCCAGAGTAACTGTGTCATCTTAAAGTGCCCCATTTAAGTTGTGCTACTCCCATTAGAAAACCGCTAAAAGGTTCTGGAATTGAGACCATATATATCAGAGAGCTTCAGTGTAGCCATGAAGTCCATGCAAGATTGTAGATGGTGAAAGAGAAAGAAAAGGACTACACCCTACGTAGCATCACACATTTTTACTCCTTCTGGTTCTTTTTGTCTGCTTTTAATTTTTTTTAAATCAAGTATCTCATTTTGTAAAGATTAATCTACCAACAACCTGCAATCCTCTACTTTCTCAAACCCCACCCTTCTATATAATATTTAGTCTTTATTTTGTTAAAAGAACATTTATCTTTTTCTCAACCTTAACTTTCAATTCTCTCTGATTAACTGAGAGCAGTCAAACCCCTTCACATATCAGTTGTTCAAAAAGCAATTCACAGAAAGCAAAGTGTACTCATGAACAAATATATTATTTTGAAATTTATGAAAAACATCTAGTATAGACCATCTTTGCTGACCTAATTTTGAAGAGGTATTGCATGCATAGACATTTTATTACTAATCGTTGATATCTGAGGTGTAACAGTAATGTACTTCTAAAACTCAAACCAAACCTGTTGCTGTCGGGTCAATTCTGACTTATAGCAACCCTATAGGACAGAATAGAATTGCCTCACAAGGTTTCTTACAGAAGCAGACCATCATATCTTTCTCCTGATATGTCGGAGTCACCTTATTACAACAGGTAGTAACAGGTTTTATCACACTATCTCTGCAGCATCTTGTACTGTTTTAACGCAATACGCTACTCCTTTGTCTTCTGCCAAAACACTTCCCTGGTTTTCCTCCCATCCTTCTGACTGCCCTTCTTGCTGTTGAACTAAAACAAGATTGTTTCACCTGTCACTGTACCCAAAAATTCAGATATGGTGTGGGGTTCAAGGTATACCAGCAAATCTGGGGAACAGCAAGCATAGCTTCTCCAAAACAACTGCCCCATTTGGGTTACATTTCCAGCAGTTTTTATAGCCACAATTCAAAGGGATTGGTGTCTGTCACAGAACAATAGTCAGGAGTCACAAGATTTCATTACATCATAAGGTTTCATTACATCTTATCAAACAGTGTGAATTACCCAAAATTTCATTGTCTCTCTCTTTACTTCCTCAAAGATAGGGAGAATGTAGACATGTTAATCTGGTCTGAAGGTGGACTGGAGCTATCTAGATTTCTATCCTCCTCTCTCCTTTTTCTACTTCCTCTTTACTTTCTCTTCCTTATTCTTCCTTCCTTTCTCCCTGTTTTTCCTTTCTCTTCTTTTTCTTTTTTTTTTCCTCCTTTGTTTCTTCTCTCTCCTTTTGCCCTTTCTCCCCCATTTTTCTCTCACATGGTAATGTCTCAAACTTTTGATGGAGTCTGACCCACAATGTTCAGTATGTGTCTCAACAAATGTGACCCCATCAGACATAAAACCAAACTTTTCACCTTGGGTTTTTAGTCCAAGCCAGAAATTACACGGTCTCACTTGGAGACTTGGCCCATTTAAGGTAGAGAAGATAGCTTTTGATGTCTAAGACAAATTCAATCTCCTTACCTTCCATGTCAAGTATAACCTTTGGTCTCCCCACAGAGATGTAAACAGTGTGGCCGAGAGTCAGGCAGGTCTCGGGGCTCTGTCTGTCTCTTCAGACCCCTTTTCCAAGAGTTGTTATAGGAGGTCCTTTCATCTGGGCCTGTGAGAAGTCAGGTAGGCACACTGTTTTAGGGCACTCAGAACATTCCACTTTCCTAGCCTCATATTTTGACAGTACCTGTACTGACCAGGACCAGTATTTATCAGCCGGTGAGGTGATCCAAGTCTTGATCTCAGGGACCAAATGGGTTACCTTGAGGTGTGCACCAGAGGGGTATAGCCAACAAGTGGACCTTCTTTTTCACCTATTTTTTTTTCCTGCTACCAAGTTTCTTCTTATTACATAGCTTAAAGCCCTCCTCTGGCAATCAGAAGAGTAGGGTCTGAGGTTTTGAAAGAGGGCCATAAAAGTCTGTGTACAGGGGATCTTTTCATTTTCCCCTATGTTTACAAAACAGAACACTCGGAGTAAAACAGCTAAACTTAGTCTATCTAGATCATCATTTGACTTAAGCGGCTTTAGGAATCAGCTTTCCCAAAGCCCACAGTTTAAAGGGATATTAATTGAATATTATCAGATTTTCAAGATCTCAAGCATCTTGCCATGAATTATAAAGTATAATAGGAACACTAACAACATTAGGCCAATTAACTGAAAGGACCAGTGAAATTATGACTCTATGGTCTCTGAACAAGGCATGAGGCATTTATACGTTAAGTAGCATCAGTAATCATTTTTCATGTGCCTCTACAGCAATTGTGTTTTATAAAACCTTAGATTCCATGTTAATAAACTTCTTAGATTAATCTGACTCGACAGCAGTTGGCTTGGCTTACAAAGTTTGGCTTGGCTTTACAAAGTAGGACCTCAAAACATCAGCAATATTTTTTTACATAAAACCCACAGTATGTTTATTTACCCAGCTTTGTGTAATTGTTCTCTGTTTCACTTATTCTAGACCAGCCACAGTTTGTGAGGCCATCAATTCTACACAAGATCCTTGGATATCTCAAGCCACAGTCCTTTTCAAAAGCCTAAAATCTTTGTTGAGATATTCTGGACAAATATTTTCAGAAAATCAGCATTAAAAAAAACCCTGTAAATGGCAAATCTTAATAAGACCAAGATTAATAAAAATAACAAAATGTAAAGGCCAAATAAAATTTAATCTGCTAGGAAACTTTTGACAATATTTCTAAATATAATCATTACCCATACTTTAAAGAACTTCAGAGACCACAAATAATAATCTTGAGGCATAATACCACACAGTCAGGATATAACATGATTATTAAGTCTCTGAATACCTATATAGGATAGAAATAAATTTATAGGTAAATAATTTGAATTCCCCAGTCAAAACATTGGCTTTGATGATGTTAGACTAAAATAATAATAAAGTTATAATCAAGTTAGCAATTAAAGCCAAACCAAGTGTTGTAGAGTTAATTCCAAATCACTGCAATCCTATAGGACAGAATGGAACCACTCCACAGAGCTCCCAAAGAGCACCTCACAGACTCGAACTTCTGACATTTTGGATAGCAGGAATAGCACTTAACCACCATGCCAACAGGGTTTCTCCAGTTAGCAATTAAGACATAATAATAAAATTATGACTTAATATTATGCATTTATTAAATATTATTAGGCAAAAACATAAGAGGAAATAACAAATTTTAACCCAGTGAGAACTGGGACTTGATTTTAATCCATGTTATATAATTTATTAAATAAGACTCCTTCCACCTTTTGCTTTAGTAAAAGATATTCACGGCTTTCTATGAAGTTTCAGAGTTACTACAAGTTTGTGACAGGTTAACAAGAAACAATACTAAAGTTATTTAACTAAAGATCTGTAAGTAAGAAAACCTTAGCTTTTTCTCCTTTATTAAGTCCTATAGCATGATTTTCTGATTCAGGAAGTCTTATTTTAATGAAGATCAAATCTTTCCCTTCAAGGGAGATTGTATAAGGAATAAATTAACTATTTACTCAGAAATCAGAGAAAACTATTATTTAGCAGCAAAAAAGCCAATTCTTTTTAACATTAATGTCCTTAACAATCTCATAAATTAAACCATTAAACTTTGGCAGACAAACAAAATTTTGACCATATCAAATAAATCTTTCAATAAACTTCTATAGTGCAACTCTTTAAACAGCAAAAAGAAAATTCATTAAGACTTTTGTAATATATATATTTCCTTGTTGCTTGAGAAGCAAACGGTGTATAAGCTTACATTATATCAGATGTCCATTAAGCTCAATTACTCTAAGGTACTGGGCTGAAATAAAGCTTGCTCAAACATTCTAGGTCTTTAATTAATTGCTGAAGTTTTATCAGCTGACTTTTAGAAATTACAGAAGTCTCCATTCAACTGACTTGGAAATCATGAAGTCCTATCCTTGATATAGCCATATCTCTAAGTCTCTCAGATAGATCTCAGAGCTGCCCTACAATAGTGAGAAGTCTTTTCTGGATTTACCCAATTACTGATAATCAAAGTAAAGCAGTAATCCTTACCTGTTTTTTTCCTCAAAATCTTCCCTGGAGCTATGACTTGAAGGCCAATTTCTGCCCCGCTGTCTACTTCTTTCTGGAGGGCAAAAGATCATTAATTTCCCTTCTACTGTTTTGGAGTTGTTAATTTCTCTTTACGACAAAGTTGTCTCTCTAACTAAGGGCTGTAAAGTTAGTTTTTTCAGCCCAGTAAGAGTATGTCTGGATCTACTTGAAATTCATCTTCTTTATCAACCTTAATTTAGCTCAAGCAAGATTCTTAAAATTAGGTACATTGGCCGAGACAAGACAAGACACTTGACAGGCAGACTGTTTTATGAAAGCAGATGCTGAATAAGACAACACTGGGGAAAAAAATTTCTGAGGTTGAAATGACCAAAATGTATAGTCCAAAGCAAAACATTAAGCACTCAGTCTACAGGAATCAGACACTTTTTCACTGAAAATTATAAATCTGGATCTCTACAAACAGCTTATGCAAGTACAACAATGACAAAGATATTTCCAAAACCCCACAAAGACAAATGCAAAAGCATGCTGCAGATACATTTATCTTATCAAATACACACAGGAGGCCTCACACTTTGTCACACACACACTCACAGTTTCACTTTACACAGCCTGATTCTTTCTTAGTTAAAGTGAGGTTAGCAAGTACTTTTCTGTTTTTTGATAAAAGAGCTCTAATTGCAGGATGGCAGAATAATTTTATGGATCCATTCAACTGCTAACTTTGTCCAGAGTCTAGCTGGTCCTTGGCCAGGCCATATTATAGTAAAACTTCGTTTGATTTTTAGTCACAGGTAGATACCCATACTGAAACCAGACAGACAGAATCTGGCCCATTGGGTTTACTTGGGAACAGAGGCCTTATTTCTCATATTACAGAGCATACAGATACAGTGAAAGCTTTCTGAGTTGGGACAGACATTCCTTTCTTACCAGGAAGTTGGTACTGAGACAGACAGAAATGCAAACCCTGATGAGAACTTGAGTTCTATGTGCGCAACCATGATAAAGCACTTGAACCCTTTTTAATTCAGTGCATTGCTGCCGGGCACAGACGGACAGCCTTAGAGGGCTCCCAAGAAAAAGATCCTTGGCAACACTGCTTAGAGTATTTGGAAGCTGCATCTTTGGACTCATCTGTGCGGGTGGATAAGGGGGACCCCTCCAAATTCCCTCGTCCCAGGTTGAGCAGAAGAGAGGAGGAGGAAAGGAGAAGACACTGAAGAATCCGCCTTTTAACCTAACGGGATAGCAGAGGTCCAGGGAATGGGAGGTGTTACATTTGGACCAATGTGTACCTCACATTGAGTGGAGTTTATATTGCTGGGAACAGACACTTTCCTCGTCTGTTCTGCATACTCCTTTGTCCTGTCATGGGAGCCTTCAATTTGCAGCCTACCCGTGTTCACAAATTATTTTATGGACCTTATCTTCAGCCTTTGAAAGGAACAGATATGTTCCCTCACCCAATCAGGCCAGAGTTAGTGAGGCTATTTGAGCATTCAGTCCTTCAAAATTTACCAGGAAGTGCCCTGATCAAAAATTCTTCAACTGTCATTGTGGCTATCTACCTGTTCACTGAGGGCTTTTAGAGATGTAGCAGGAAAGTGGAAGAGAGAAAAGTCAGCTCTTCCCTGGGAAAGAACTTACTGGAGGGATCCCCGAAGTCCCGCCATGGTGCAAGAAATGCTGCTGAACTAAAGCAAGTTTGTTCAGAAACAGTGTGGGGTTCAAGGTATACTTTATTTGAAGGTGCCAGAAAATCTGAGGGACAATGAGAATAGCCTCTCCAAAAAAAAAAAAAAAAAAACTGCTCCATTTGAGTCACATTTCCAGCAGCTTTTATAGCCATAATTCAGAGATTGGTGTTTGTCACAGAACAGTAGTCAGGAGTAAAAGATTTCATTACATCATAAGGCTTCATTACATCTTATCAAACAGTGTGAATTACCCAAAATTTTGTGGTTTCTCTCTGAAGT
Source organism: Heterohyrax brucei (assembly GCA_028571685.1). Taxonomy (NCBI): domain Eukaryota; kingdom Metazoa; phylum Chordata; class Mammalia; order Hyracoidea; family Procaviidae; genus Heterohyrax; species Heterohyrax brucei. The sequence continues at coordinate 19,665,619 of CM053155.1, forward strand.
CTGATCCAACTCGACGGCACTTGGCTTGGCTCTGAAGTCTCAATCAATTTTACTTCCTCAGAGATAGACAGAATGCTGACCTGCTAATCTGGTCTGAGGGTGATAATTGAGGCAGAAGACGGAATGTAGCTTAATAACCTAAGTGACCTTACCACCATTCTCAGTGCCTTCTAAGCTGGCTTTCCCCTAATCCTTAGTTATTTGCTTCATCGGGATTGTTTACAACCTAAGAATGATTCTGTCCATCTTACACCCTGTTCTCTTTTTATTCAACATGCTCTCTCTGAGCAATGAAGTTAGCTGTATTTGGAAGAGGCAACTTTCTTACCTAGTTGTATTTTGAGCAGCTCCTGATCTGATGTGCTCATCCTTTGGCACTGTACTGGATGGCATGGTATTTGCTACTTATGGGGTTTTCCCTGGCCAGTTTCTTCAGAAGTAGACAGTCAAGTCCTTCCAGCTAGTCTGTCTTAGTCTAGAGGCTCATCTGGAATCTATCTACCTTGGGTCACTCTGCTGGTATTTAAGATGCTTGTGTCATTGCTTATAACATCACAACAACAAGCAGGCTACCACAGTAAAACACATTCACATGTAGTGGAATAGTACTATACCTTACAGATATAATCCCATCTGGGAATGGGGTTTCTTTGTTGTGTTAATGAGTCCATATGAGTGTATGGTATGTTCTAAGCCAATTATTTTTAGATGTAAAAACAGCGGTTTAGGCACAGAAACAAGCACAAATGGAGGAAAATGTACAGGTCACATGGAGGTCATCAAGTAAATGATGGATAGAAGCTGAAAGGAAACAAGAATCTTCTTCCAGAACCAAAAGAGAGAGAAAGCCTTTTTCCTGAGGCCAGGGCTTCATTCCCATTGCTTCAGTTATCATAGAACTGTACATTATCTCAATACGTACATAACACCTCACATCTTCCAGGGACAAGAGTCGGTAGATGAAATTATTCTAAGAACCTGATAGGGTAACCTTAATGACAAAAGAGTCCACTAGAGTCCAACTAAGGCAAATTTTTATTTTTATTGTGATTAAGTGAAAAACTACAATCTGAACATCTTGACGCAGGAACCTCAGGTCTGAAGGATGCGCTCTTCTCACAGTGCTGCTTTCTTGATGATGGTATGGAGGGTCCCAGTTCTCTGCTTACTTCCCTTTCCTTTCATCTCTTGTAGGATGAAAGGATTAAGGGTGGTACAACGCATTCTCCAGGGAAACTCCTGTTACAGTGGAGCAGGGAGATGATTCCATGATGGGATTTACAGTCCCATCCTAATCCTTTAACATACAGCATAGGAAAATTACAAAATGGAGGACAATCATAGAACACGGGAAATCCTGGCCCAGGCAAATTACTACACATATTTTGTGGGAAATTCAACCCATAAAACAATCCAGATTAATTTGCCATATAAAACCCTGAGCACCCACTTCTGTGAAATGCTCTGCTCTTCTCACCCTGTGACATCACACTTTTCCTTTCCACCCTGTATTTTTAGTATCTACTCAACCAAGCCTTGTCTCCTCTTCTCCACCCTCTCCTCTCCCCTCTAGAAAGAAATCAGCTGGACAGCCTCACATAGATATTAAATCATTAAGTACACACACTACCTGAATCACTCTATGTCCCATAGTCCAGCCTTATGTTTGACAGTTGGCTTCAGTACTGGTTTCAGCTCTGTGCTAGCAGGAATTCCAGAGGCCACATTCTCAGGGTACCCTCTAGGTTGTTGGACCAAGTCTGGTCTTTTAATAGAGCTCTAGGTCTGTACTCCCCTTTTTCTCATGCTTCATTAGGAAGTCTACATTGTGTTCCCTGTCAGGCAGTCTTTGATGGTGACCAAGCACCACCTAGCTCTTATGGTCTCATGCTGATGTAGTCTCACACTCATATGGACCCTTCTGTCTCTTGAGCTCATATTTTCCTCATATGGTTGATGTTATTGATTTTCACCTGCACCAGGTGTGTTGGGACCAACTGATATTCCTTAGATGGCAGCTTGCTGACTTCAAGACCTCAGGCACCACTCAACAATACAGGATGCATAACTATTTCTTAGGAAAAAAAAAAAGCTAGTTATGCCAATTGACCTTGATATCCCCTGATGTTGCCGAAACTGGGGCAAGTTCATTCTGCCTGTCACTGTAGCTGAAAATTCAGAGATAGCATGGGGTTCAAAGAATAATTTATTTGCCAGCAATCTGAGACAGGAAGCCAAAAGCTGTCCTGTTTGGGCTATATTTCTAGTGCCTTTTACAGCCAAAATTCAAAGGGGTAGGAGTTTGTCACAGAACAATAGTCAGGAGTCACAAGATTTCATTACAACATAAAATTTCATTACATGTAACAAACAATGTGAATTACCCAAAATTTCATTATCTTTATCTGAGGTCCTAATCAACTCTGTCCTTAGAGGTAGGGAGAGGGAGACATAGGGAGAGGAAGGAAGACCTGCTAGTCCAGTCTCGGAGTGGTAATTGAGGCAGAAGATAGATAGAATGTAGCCTAATAACCTAAGTGATCTTTGTTAGGTCCTTACATTTACCATCACTGAAACCACGGTCCCCAGTTTTAGGGAAACAGTGGCCCAAAACAGAGGGAGAGACACACCAGTGCAAGAGTCCAGTGAAGATTATTTGAAGAGAAAGGGTAGGATCTAAGCTGAGGGTGGCTCTGTTTGCCTCTCACTAGTAGGGCAAGTTTTTTTTACAGTTTGTATAGTTTTAAAGTTCCAGTTAAGTAGTGTGAGGTGAGAGGGTTTATGGTTTGATAAGGAAAGAAAGAGAAGAGGTGTAGCAAGAAATTCTGGTTAGCGGATTTATGGTCTGATAGGGAAGAAGTGTTGATTAGACGAGGGAGGGGATAAGATTTGTTTATGGTCAAGGTTTTGAAAAGGGAAAAGCTTTGATTAGAACAGTGGGAGTGGCAGGCATAAAGTTATTTACAGATTTATGGTTACACCAGGTGGGACACAGCAGGCTGATCATTGGATAAGACAATCTCCCTGAATTTCAGGGACAGAGTCTCCTCAGCCAGCCCCCTATCCTTGTTATTCTGTCCTTCAAAATGTTGGGTTGGGTTTAGAAACCTTTTAGGTTATGGTGTGGTGTTAACTTCCCTTCTAACGCATATTGTCACTCCCTTCATGTAATAGAATTACTAACAACTATCTAATCTAAACCCTGGTGGTGTAGTGGTTAAGTGCTATGGCTGTTCAAATCTACCAGATGCTCCTTGGAGACTATGGGGCAGTTCTACTGTATCCTATAAGGTCAGTATGAGTAAGCATAGTCTCAACAGCATTAGGTTTGCTTTTTTAAAAAAATCTAATCTATGAATAACCCTCTCCTCGACCCCCACCCTTGTAGCCACCAAAGAGTATTTTCTTCTGTGCATAAGCCTTTTCTTAAATTCTTATAATAGTGGTGTCCTACAGTATTTGTCCTTTTGCAACTAACTGATTTCACTCAGCATAATGTCTTCCAGATGATTCCAGGTTATGAGATGTTTCATAAAATCATCATTGTTCCTTATTATTACATAGTGTTCCATTCTATAAATATAAAATAGTTTATCCTTTCATCTGTTGATAGGCACCTTGAGGAAACTTTTAAAGAACAGCTAGAAAAAAAGGAGGGCAGGGCTCAAGATGAGTTCCTAGCCTTGAAACCAGCTAGTGAAACCTCAAGGAGAGGCTCACTAAAGGGTGTGGCTGTTTTCCCTTTGGTCTCTTTTAAAGTCTAAAAGCAGAGGAGAATGAAATCTTTTAACCCTCTCACAATCAATTTTGAGAACTTAAAGCAGTTTAAAACCCACTTTTGAAATAGAAATCACTTTAAAATCTCAGTAAGACAGTTTGGGACAGATATTGGGAGTAGGTGAATAAAATGACTTAAGCGTCCTTTTGACCTCTGTGCTCAGTTAACGAACCTCTGTGCATGGCTTCTGTGAGAGCTCTTACCATTTCCACAGTCCCAGCACTTCTGGGACTAATTGCTAATACTCTGCCCCATTTTCCACAAAGCTTGCATTCATATTTGTCAGAGTCCCGTTATTTTTGCTTCAAGAAATATAGCTGGGGTGGAGTCAAGATGGCGGACTAAGCATATGTCTCCTTATATCCCTCTGGAAACCAAGACCTGAACTGATAATCAAATGGAGCCTTCTGGTCACCTAGTGAGCCCCCAGGACATGGTACAGGGCTGTTAAATTGGACTTCACACCACTGAACGAAAAACCTCCTCTCTTTCACTGACTCCCACTCCTGGCTAGCTCTGGCTCTCATGGACTGAAGGTAAAAGAAGCATTTTGACTTTTTTTTTCCTCTGTCTTGGCCGGCGGGCGGAGCTGGGTCTTACCTAGTGGCTAGACTCAGACACACTGCTGGTGGAACAGGCAGGCGAAATTCCCATATTTTTGAGAACCAGGCATTGAACTCTGTTCATCTAGCCACTTTGGGCCTGTCTTTTTATCTCTGCCACAGCACAGTTCATGCGGAACCACAGTGCCTGTGTGCAGGATGCCATGTTGGATACGGAGATTTTAGCAGGGCATAATTCTTAACCTGGGAGCCAGGGCATACAAACAGTACAGCGCTTCTCTGACAGAAAAGCAGTATTTTATTTATGCAGTGCCACCTACGGTGGGGGCCCGGCAACAGAGGCGGAGGACTCACTACCTCTCAGCACCTTCGGCCCCTCTATCTGCCAACTGTGTGGAGGGTTCCTTCTTAGATACGGTGGCCACAGCTGGGCGTAATTCTTAGCTGGGGAGCCAGAGCCTGCCCACAGGAGAGTGCTTTCCTACCAGAAAAGCAGTAGTTGACACAGTGTCGCCTAAGGCTGGGACTGTCAGCAGACGCCAACAGGGCAATATTATTGGTGTGTTTTGAACTAGTTTGTATTATCTGGGGTGGGATATAGAGATGCTTAGTTTGCCAGTTTGGAAAAGGGACCTCTACACCTGAAAACCTGACAAACTTGGAAAGTGATCAGATATCTTTTGTTTTACATTTTAAGACAGCCTAGAGAAACATCAGTGGTCCATCCTCATAGTGTCTCTCCCAGCCTCTACTTACTCACATGGGACCTGTTTTAGTCAGCTAGGGATGCTCTAACAGAAATACCACAAAGTGGATGGCTTTAACAAAGAAAGGTTTATTCTTACACAGTCCAGTAGGTTGTAAGACTATATGCAGGGTGACCGCTCCAGGGGAAGGCTTTCTCCTTGTCGGTTCTGGAGGAAAGTCCGATATTGTATCAGTCTTTGTCCAGGGAGCATCCTGGCCCAAGAACCTCTGGTCTGAAGGACACGCTCTTCTCCCGGTGCTGCTTGCTTGATGGTAGCGAGGTTCTCAATTGTCCTTTGTTTCTCTTTCCCTTTTATCTCTTGCAAGTTGAAAGCATTAAGGGTGGGGCAAGCCATACTCTGGGGAAACTCCCCCTACAGCAGGAGTTTACAGCCCCACCCTAATCCTTTAACATACAGTTTAGCAAAACCACACAATGGAGGACAGTCTCAAGATACTGGGAACCATATCCCAGCCATGTGGCTACACATATTTTGGGGGGGACACAATTCAACCCATGACAGGACCCAAAAAGCAACAGACACTTGTGGCATACAAGAAATCACCCATGGCTTCAGAAGGCTCATAAACAAAACAACCAAGGAGTTTTCCAGACGAAGAAACTTTTCTGAAATTATCAGAAGATGACTGTAAAAGGATTATAGACAGAGCCCTTCTAGACCCTACACAAAATGCAGCACAACAAAATGAAAAATTAAGCAAGCTGTTCAATCTGATGGAACACCAGTACTCTGAAATCCAACAGATCAAGAATAAAATAAAAGACATAGAAACTTCCATTCAAAACCAAGAAAACAGAATGGAAAACATGGAAAAAAGAATTTCTGACTTGGAAGACAGAACTACTGATGCCAGCGTCTATGAGGAAAAATCAGAAAAAAGAAACAAGAAAAATGAAGAAGCATTAAGAAGCATGTGGGACTCTATTAAAAGGAACAGTCTTTGATTAATTGGAGTCCCTGGACAGGATGAGACACATGAGAACACAGAGTATTGTTGCTGAGCTGCTGACAGAAAATTTCCGAGAAATCATGAAGGAAAAGAATGCAGATATCCCAGATGCATATCATATGCCACCCAATATAGATCTCAAAAGAAAGACTCCAAGGCATGTTATAATCAAGCTTAACAAAAGGAAACATAAGCAACAACTCTTAAAGGCAGCAAGACTCAAAGCAAAGCTAACATTCAGATGGAAACCCTGTAGGTTCTTGTCAGATTTCTCAGCAGAAACCATGCTGACATGGAGACAGTGGCATGACACATTCAAAGCCTTGAAGGAGAACTTCCAACCAAGAATTATATATCCTGCAAAACTATCTGTCTGTTGAGGCCCATCACCCACAAAGGCCTCTGTGAGCAAAGTGATGGCAGGTGGACGCATCTCATCCCTGAAATATTTTGGGCCATACTCTCCCTGATGATATTTTGCATCCTAATTAAATCTTCCTTAAAAATACCCCCTCATCTCCCAGCGTAAGGATTAAGGAAGATGCCTTCTAAGAACTCCCAGTCCAGGAACGCACAGCCTGGGAATGCACAGCCCGGGAATGCCAAGGCCGGCCCAGCCCCGCTGGCTTCCCCCAACTGGACATAACCCTCCACATATGAAATGCAAGATTTCCAGAAGGCCCTGAGAAGCTCCCCAGGGACGACCCACACACAGCCTTTCCACTCCCTGCACCTCTTGACCTTGAAGCATAGATAGAGCTGATTAAGCTCAAGGCATAACTTTTGTTTCCACTGTTGATTATAATAACAATATACTTGTCTTGGGCCATTACCTAGAAGGCCCTAATGATTAACATGCTGTCTTAGTGACCTGGTACTGCTCTAATGGAAAGTACCACGAGTGGAAGGTTTCATGTGGAGAAGCTTTTATTGTCTCAGTCCGATAAGCCACAAATCCATTTACAAATTGTAAGTCCATTCATTAGGAGAATTTATTACAGTCCGGTAGGCTAAGTCCACATCCAGTGAGAACATCTTGGCACGGGAACCTCGGGTCCAAAGGACATGCTCTGCTCTTGGTGCTTCTCTCTTGGTGGTATGAGGTTACCAACTTCCTCTGCTCACTTCTCTCCCTTATATTCCACAAGCTTATAGCTTTGGTCCTGCCTCACTAACACAACTGCAAACCATTCTTCATCATCAGTATCACAGAGGCAGGATTCACTACACATGGGAGGAAGGGCACCATGTTGGAACGCCAAGCCAATTCAAATCAACACATACATTTTTGGGGGGACACAGTTCAATCCATGACACATGTAAAGAGACCACTTGTCTCAGGCCATTACCCAGTAGGCCCCAATAATTAACATGAAAGAAGGCCACAAGGTATCAGTTCTTTGTTAGCCAACAGCTTGTGTGGTCAAGGGGGCAGGATGAAATCGTGTCACCAATTGTATAAAAAATAAAGAAAGACAGGCCCTAACAGGCTGCTGATCTCCAGATTCCTGGTTGTCTCAGTCTGATTTCTTTATTCGCCGACGCCACCTATCTCTTCGTGATCCCAGATACTGCTGAGACTGGCTCCCGGCATCTTTCAAATATGAAAATAAAATTAAGACATTCCCAGATAACACAAACTCAGAGACTTTATAAAAACCAAACCAAAACTACACGAAAGACTGAAAGAAGTTATTGGCTTTGGCTTAGAACAACAAAACCACTAACTTTATATTTTAGAACGACACATCATCCAGAATTCTACTCAGTTAGGGAAGGATCCAGACTCAATCACAGCTTTAATACTGAAAGAAACAATCCAGTGATTATCATGAAAACTACGGTGCCATCATATTAAAAAGAGGGATGTACTACAGTTGTTATAGTCCTTCCAGATGGAGAGGAAGATGACAAGACTGGTTGTAATTAAAATGGGGTTTATATATAGTGTATTAAGGGGGATCATAGGGGCAGCTGTAAAGCACAACAAAGATGTATCATAGTATTTCAAGGAATGTAAGACAGAAGTCTCAACAACTACAAAAACAGCTCTGAAATAGGTGAAAAATCAACTCACAAAAAAGAATGTCCCAGGACAGACTAATAAGAACAACAGAGATAACATCAACACAAAAATAAAGATATTAGAATGGCAGCAGTGAACACATACCTATCAATAATTAAATTGAATGTGAATGGACTGAATGCTCCAGTAAACAGACATCGAGTGACATCTTGGATCAAAAGACATGATCCATTCATATGTTGTCTACAAGAAACTCACCTGAGACCTAAAGATAGGAACAAACTGAAAATTAAAGGATAGAAGGCTATATATCAAGGTAACAATGAACAAAGAAGAGCAGGTGTGGCAATTCTAATCTCAGACAAAATCAATTTTAATGTAAAATCCACCATTGTGGACAAAGATGAACACTGTTTAGTGCTGACAGGTTCAGTACACAATGAAGACTTAACTATATTAAATATCTATGCACCTGATATCAGAGCACCTAAATACATTGAAGAAACTGACTGCACTCAAAAAAGAGTTAGATGACTCCACAATAATAGTGGAAGACTTCAAAACTCCACTCTCAATACTGGACAGATCATCTAGAAAAAAGCTCAGTAAAGATACAAAAGACCTCACTGACACAATTAACCAACTAAACCTCATCAATTTATACAGAACTTTCTACCCATCAACAGACAACTACACCTTCTTCTCCAGTGCACATAGAACATTCTCCATAATTGCCCATGTGTTAGGACATAATGCAATTCTCAACAAAATCCGTACCATTGAATTAATGCAAAGTATCTTCTCAGATCATAAAGCCATAAAAGTCAAAATCGATAGCAGAAAAAACATAGATAGAAAGTGGAACTCTTGGTAACTGAACAACATCTTGCTCAAAAAACCATGGGTTATAGAAGAAATCAAGGATGAAATAAAGAAATTTGTGGATTCCAATGAGAATGAAAACACTTGCTACCAGAACCTATGGGATACAGCCAAAGCACTGCTCAGAGGTCTGTTTATCTCTGTAAATGCACACATCTGGAAGGAAGAAAGAAACCAAATCAAGGAATTAACCCGACAGCTTGAACAAGTAGAGAAAGAACAACAGAGGAACCCCTCAGGCAACAGAAGAAAACAGATCATAAAGATTAGAGAAGAACTAAATGAATTAGAGAATAGAAAAACAATTGAAAACATTGAAAAGACAAAAAGCTGGTTTTTTGAAAAGATAAACAAAATCGACAAACCACTGGCTAAAGTTACTAAAGAAAAACAAGAAAGGAAACAAATAACCCAAATTAGAAGGGAGAGGGGAGAGGTCACCACAGATCCAACAGAAATTAAAAATATCATAACAGAATACTATGAAAGACTGTACTCTAACAAATTTGAAAACCTAGAGGAAATGGACAAATTCCTTGATTCATACCACCTACCCAGATTATCACAATGTGAAGCAGAACAACTTAATAAACCCATCACAAAGGAAGAGATTGAAAAAGTCATCCAAAAACTGCCAATCGAAAAAAGCCCAGGACCAGATGGCTTCACCGTAGAATTCTACCAAGCTTTTAGAGAAGAGTTGTCTCCAATAATACTGAGACTATTTCACAGTATAGAAAGGAATGGAGCACTCCCAAACTCATTCTATGAAGCCAGCATAATCCTGATACCAAACCAGGAAAAGATCCAACAAAAAAGGAGAACTACAGACTGATATTATTCATGAATCTAGATGCAAAAATCTTCAACAAAATTCTTGCCAATAGAATACAGCATATCAAAAAAAAAATAATCCATCATGACCAAGTGGGATTCATACCATGGATGCAAGGCTGGTTCAACATCAGAAAGACAATTAATGTGATTAACCACATAAATAACACAAAAGACAAGAATCACCTGATTTTTTCCATTGATGCAGAAAAGACTTTTGATAAAGTCCAACACCCATTCATGCTAAAAACTCTTAGCAAAATAGGCATAGACAGAAAATTCCTCAACGCAATAAGGGCCATTTATACAAAACCAACTGCCTATGTCATCCTGAATGAAGACAGACTGAAGGAGTTTCCCTTAAGAACAGGAACAAGACAAGGATGCCCACTCTCACCTCTCCCATTCAACATAGTACTAGAAGTTGCAGCCAGAGCAATTAGACAAGATCAAGAAATAAAGAGCATCTGCATAGGCAAAGAAGAAGTCAGAATCTCCCTGTTTGCTGATGATATGATTGTATACGCAGAGAATCCCAAAGAATCTATAAGTAAACTACTCAAACTGATAGACGAGTTCAGCAAAGTCTCAGGATACAAGATAAACATAAATAAATCAGTAGGATTCCTTTTTACCAACAATGAGACTGCTAATGAAGAAATCATCAAAACAATACCATTTACTATAGCCCCCAAGAAGATAAAGTACCTAGGAATTATTCTAACCAGAGAAATAACAGACCTTTACAGAGAGAACTACAAGCCCTTACTACAGGAAACTAAGAGAGACTTAGATAAATGGAGAAACCTACCCTGCTCATGGATAGGAAGACATTGTGAAAATGTCTATTTTTCCAAAAGCAATCTACTTATATAATGCAATCCCAATACAAGTTCCAGTGTCATTTTTTAATGCGATGGAGAAATAAATTACCAATTTTGTTTGGAAAGGGAAGAAACCCTGGTTAAGTAAAGTACTACTAAAGAAGAAGAACACACTGGGAGGCCTCTCATTATCTGACTTCAGAACTTATTACACTGTCACAGTGGTCAAAACAGCCTGGTACTGGTACAAGAACAGACAGATCAATCAATGGAACAGAATCGAGACCCCAGAGATGATACCATCTGCCTATGAATAGTTGATATTCAACAAAGGCCCTACGACATTAAACTAGGGCAAAACAATCTCTGCTAAAATCATTGTGTTACAAAATGGCAGAGTAAACAGACGTCTCCTCATCTCCCTCTCAGAACTAAGGCTTGAATGATATTTTTTATGGAGCATTGAATACCTGAGAAGCCTTGAGTCCTAACATATTTAACTGGGCAACAGTATGGGACTAATCTTCTCCTCTCAAAAACAATCCAGCGACCATTTGACCTCTCCTTCTGCTGCTACACTGTAACAGAGAACTGCAGCTTCTGCAATCCGCCAGTAACAGTAACATACTTTCATTATAAGCTGGCAGGTGAAGTCTGCTGTTCCCCACTGCCTGTTCAGGCCTGCCTGTTGGATAGCTTTCAGCTCCCAGTTTAGCATCTGGACAGCTCCCTGCACAGAAGTGCAGTTTATTTTTACTTTTAAGGCTTACTTTTTTTTAAGGCTGAGAGGCTTGTATTTTCTCTCTGGAAACCTCTCTATTGAAAAACCTCTTTTCTCTAACTTACATTATAAGATTGGCTGATAGCCCCAGTTTCTCTATAAACAGAGCAGCCTCTTTGCTACCCAGTAAGCAGTCTTCCACCCTTAAGGGTCCACCTGGAGAAAACCACTAGAGTGTTAGAGTCAGCTGGTGACCAACAATTCTCTTAGATCCATTATCAGAGAAATCAAATAGCATATAGATGGCATGCAGGCAACAGACCATACTTAATCATTTAAAGAAACAGTCTTCAAATGCTCCAGAAAATTCCCTAAGTAAAGATTCAAAAAAATTCCCAGATGAAGAAGCCTTTCTGAATCTAACAGAGGTTGAATACAAAAAAGTTATATAAAAACCCTCCTAGAGATTAAACAACATGCAATAAAACAAAATGAAAAATTTGGTAAACTATTTGATATGCTAGAACATCTATGATCTGAAATACATCAGATTAATAACAAAATTACAGAATTGGATAATTCTATCCAAAGCCAAAAAAGTAGGATTGAACAGATGGGAGTTAGAATCAGTGGACTAGAAGCTAAAGTAACTAACGCCAATGTTTACGAGGTAAAATCTGAGAAAAGAAATAAGAAAAATGAAGAAACATATGTGACTCCATGAAGAGGAATAATTTACATTTAATTGGAGTTCCTGAACAAGGGAGGATTAATGACAACATAGAAAGTATTGCTGTAGAGATGCTGACAGAAAACTTTCCTGAGATTATGAACAAAGAAAACATAGATATCCAAGAGATGTTTATTGAACACCGCAAAAGTTAGATCACAAAAGAAGAAAGCCAAGGCATATTATAATTAAGCTTAATAAGCTAAAACACAAAGAGATGCTTCTGAAGACAGCAAGGCTCAAATCAAAACTAACGTTCTGAGGGAAACCCTGTAGACTTTCATCTGACTTTTCTGCCGAAACAATGCTGGCTAGGAAACAATTGGCAGACACATTCAAAGCCGTGAATGAGAAAAACGTCCATCCCAGAATAATATATCCTGCAAAGCTGTCTATCAAATATAATGATTAAATTAACACTTTTGAAAATAAAGAGAAATTTAAAGACTTCATAAAAACTGAACCAAAATTACATGAAATATTGAAAGAAGCTCTTCCCTAAATATATGTTTTAGGTAGTAATTTAAGGCACTTGATCCAAATTTATAATCAGTTAAGGAAGGCAGAAAACTTCAGCAAACCAAGTCAAAAGCTACAATATTATAATAAGGGAATCCACGATCGTATCATGACAACTATAATATCATCACATTAAAAGAGGGGTACACTACAATAGTTACAGTTGTTTTTGATGCAGCAACAGTTTCTGACTTCTAAAATAGTTAAAATTGATTTCAATAATTATATGTTAAGGGGAATTAGGTATGTAGCCATAGAACAGATCAACAATATATCATTTGAAATTAAAAATCACAATACAGGAGTCTCAACAAATATAAAATCAAAACTCATACCATCCATAAAGAAGAATGTCCCAGAGCAGATTAATAAGAACAACAGAGAAAACATCAACATGAAAATAAACATATTACAATGATGCCACTAAACATTAACCTATCAATAATCACATTGAATGTACATGGACTGAACGCTCCAGTAAAGAGACAGAGAGTGGTACCCTGGATCAAAAGACATGACGCATCTATATGTTGCTTACAAGAAACACATCTTAGACTTAAAGATAAGAACAGGTTGAGAATTAAAGGTTGGAGTAATATGTATCAAGCTAATAATACATGAAAAAGAGCAGGTTTGGCAATATTAATCTCAGATAAAATAGATTTTAATGTAAAATCCACTATTGTGGACAAGGATGGTCACTATTTATTGCTGGAAGGTTCAATACTCAAGCAAGACTTAACAATATTAAATATTTATGCACCCAATACCAAAGCACTTAAATACATTGAACAAATACTGACAACATTGAAAAATGAGATTGATCATTCCACAGTAATAGTTGGGGACTTTAACACTCCCCTTTCAGCTAAGAATAGATTATCCAGAAAAAAGCTCAGTAAAGATGCAGAAGATCTCATTACAACAATCAACCAACTTGACCTTATTGACATATACAGATCTTTTCATCCATCAACGGATAAATACACCTTCTTCTCCAGAGCGCATGGAACATTCTCCAGAATAGACCATATGTTAGGTTATAAAACAATTCTCCATAAAATCCAAAACATGGATTTATTGCAAAGTACCTCCTCTGACCACAGAGCTATAAAAGTTGAAAACAATATCAGAAAATTCACAGGTAAAAATTCCAACTTGTGGAAACTTAACAACACTTTACTCATAAAGCCTTGGGTTATAAAAGAAATTAAAGACACATTAAAGAAATTTATGCATTCAAATGAGAATGAAAACACATCCTACCTGAATTTATGGGATACAGCAAAAGCAGTGCTCAGAGGTCAGTTTATCTCTATCAGTGCACACTTCCGGAAAGAAGAAAGAACACAAATTAAAGAATTAACCTCACAGCTTGAACAAGTAGAAAGAGAGCAGCAAAGAAATCCCTCTGGCATCAGAAGAAAACAGATTATAAAGATTACAGCAGAACTAAATGAATTAGAGAATAGAAAAACAATTGAAAAAATTAACAAAACCAAAAGCTGGTTTTTCAAAAAGATCAACAAAATTGATAAACCACTGGCTAAACTTACAAAAGAAAAACAACAGAAGATACAAATAACCCAATTAAGAAATGAGTTGGGAGATGTTACAACAGACTCGTGTGAAATAAAATATAACAGAATACTATGAAAATCTATACTCCGATAGGTTTGAAAACCTGGGGGAAATGGACAAATTTCTAGATTCATATGCCTCACCAAGACTATCACATGGAGAAATAGATCAACTTAATAAATCTATCACAAAGGAAGAGATTGAGGAAGTCATCAAAAATGTACCAACCAAAAAAAGTCCTAGCCCAGACGGCTTCACCAGAGAATTCTACAAAACTCTTAAAGAAGAATTAACTCCAATACTAATGAGGCTATTTCACACCATAGAAAGAGATGAAATACTTCCAAATTCATTCTATTAAGCCAGCATAACCCTGATACCAAAACCAAGGAAAGATCCCACAAAAAAGAAAATTGCAGACCAATATCACTCATGAATCTAGATGCAAAAATCTTCAACAAAATTCTAGCCAATAGAATCCAACAGCATATAAAAAAAAATTCATCATGATCAAGTTGGTTTCATTCCACAGATGCAAGGTTGGTTCAACATCAGAAAAATAATTAATGTAATCAACCATATTAATAACACAAAAGATAAAAATCACCTGATTTTGTCAATTGATGCAGAAAGGCATTTGACAAAGTTCAACACCCATTCATGCTTAAAACACTCAGAAAAATAGGAATAAAAGGGAAATTCCTCAATATAATCAATAGCATCTACGCAAAGCCAACTACTTTCATCATCCTGAATGGTGAAAGACTCAAAGAATTTCCTTTGAGAATGGGAACTAGACAAGGGTGCCTGCTCTTACCACTTCTATTCAACATTGTGCTAGAAGTTCTAGCCAGAGCAATTAGACAAGACAAAGAAATAAAAGGCATCCTTATTGGCACTGAAGAAGTAAAGATTTTCCTCTTTGCAGATGATATGATTGTTTATACAGAGAATCCAAAGAAATCCATAAGTAAGCTATTAGAGCTAACAGAAGAATTCGGCAAAGTATTGGGATACAAGATAAACATAACTAAGTCAATAGGATTCCTTTATACCAACAATGAAATTATTAATGAAGAGATCACCAAATCAATTCCATTTACCATAGCCCCCAGGAAGATAAAATACCTAGGAATAAATCTAACTAGAAAAATAAAAGATCTTTACAGAGAAAACTACAAGACCTTGTTACAAGAAACTAGGAGAGACTTACATAAGTGGAGTAATCTGCCCTGCTCATGGATGCCAGCCAAGTGCTGTCGAGTCAGATCCAACTCATGGTGACCCTAGGGGCCAGGGTAGAATTGACCCCCAAGTATTCAAGGAGCACCTGGTGGAGGAAGACTTAATATTGTGAAAATGTCTATTTTGCCCAAAGCACTCTACTTATATAATGCAATCCCAATACAAATTTTAGCAACATTTTTTAATGAGATGGGGAAACAAATTGTCAGCTTTATTTGGAAAGGGAAGAAACCCCGAATAAGTAAAGCACTACTGAAAAAAGAAGAACGTACTGGGAGGCCTCTTACTACCTGACTTTAAAACCTATTACACTGCCACAGTAGTCAAAACAGCCTCATATTGATACAAAAGGAGACATATAGACGAATGGAACATATAGACCCCAGAGACGCCACCAACCTCCTATGAACAGCTGATATTTGACAAAGGTCCTAAGATTTTAAACTGGGGTAAACACAGTCTCTTTAACAAATGGTGCTGGCATAATTGGATATCCATCTGCAAAAAATTGAAACAAGATCCATATCTCACACCATATACAGAAATCAACTCAAATTGGATAAAAGACCTGAATATAAAAGCTAAAATGACAAAGCTCATCCAAGATAAGATAGGGTCAACAATGGACGTTTTAATATGCAATATAGACAGACTTCAAAATCTGACAGACAAAACACATTCATCAGAAAAGAAAATAGATACAAAGCCAGTTGTCCACATCATCCTGAATGGAGAGAGACTGAAAGACTTTCCCTTGAGATCATGAACTAGACAAGGATGCCCACTCTCACCTCTCCCATTCAACATTGTGCTAGAAGTTCTAGCCAGAGCAATTAGACAAGACGAAGAAATAAAGGGCATCTGCATTGGCAAAGAGGAAGTTAAAATCTCCCTGTTCGCAGATGATATGATTGTATATGCAGAGAACCCCAAGGAATCTATAAGTAAACTACTCAAACTGATAGAAGAGTTCAGCAAAGTCTCAGGATACAAGATAAACATAAGTAAATCAGTAGGATACCTTTATACCAACAACGAGACTGTTAAGGAGGAAATTATCAAATCAATACCATTTACAATAGCCCCTAAGAAGATAAAGTACCTAGGAATTAATCTAACCAGAGAAACAACAGACCTTTACAAAGAGAACTACAAGCCCTTACTACATGAAACTAAGAGAGACTTAGATAAATGGAAAAACCTACCCTGCTCATGGATAGGAAGACTTAACATTGTGAAAATGTCTATTTTATCCAAAGCAATCTATTTATATAATGCAATCCCAATACAAGTTCCAGCATCATTTTTTAATGAGATGGAGAAACAAATCACTGATTTTGTTTGGAAAGGGAAGAAGCCCCGGATAAGTAAGGTACTACTAAAGAAGAAGAACACACTGGGAGGCCTCTCATTACCCGACCTTAGAACATACTACACTGCCACAGTGGTCAAAACAGCCTGGTACTGGTACAACAACAGACAGATCGATGAATGGAACAGAATTGAGACCCCAGAGATGACACCATCTGCCTATGAACAGCTGATATTCGACAAAAGCCCTAAGACATTAAACTAGGGTAAAAACAGTATCTTCAACAAATGGTGCTGGCAAAATTGGTTATCCATCTGCAATAAACTGAATCAAGATCCATATCTTACACCTTATACAAAAACCAACTCCAACTGGATAAAAGACCTAAATATCAAACCTAAAACGATAAAGCTCATCCAAGAAAAGGTAGGAACAACAATGGAAGTTTTAATACACAATGAGGACAGACTCCAAAATCTGTCAAAGAAACCTCAGTCAACAGAAGAGAAAGTAGATAAATGGAAACTATTAAGAATCAAACACTTTTGCTCATCCAAAGACTTTATTAATAGAATTAAAAGAACACCCACAGAATGGGAAAAAATATTTGGCAACTCTATGTCAGATCGACGCCTGATATCCATAATCTATTAGATACTACAAAATATCAATAAGAAGAAGATAAATCATCCAATTAAGTGATGGGCAAAGGAGATGGACAGACACTTCACTAAAGAGGAAATCCAGGCAGCCAAAAAACACATGCGGACATGTTCCCGATCTTTAGTTATTACAGAAATTCAAATCAAGACAACAATGAGATACCATCTCACCCCAACAAGATTGCCGATGATCCAGAAAACACAAAACAACAAATGCTGGAGAGGCTGTGGAGAAAGTGGAACCCTCCTACACTGTTGGTGGGGTTGCAAAATGGTCCAGCCTCTTTGGAAGGCAATCTGGCGCTTCCTTAAAAAAATGGATATCGATATACCATTTGACTCAGTAATTCCACTTCTTGGAATATATCCTACAGATTCAAGGCCTTTCATACCAATGGACACATGCACCAGAATGTTTACCGCAGCACAGTCCAAGATAGCAAAAAGATGGAATCAACCCAGATGCCCAACAATAGAAGAATGGATAGGTAAACTATGGTACATATATTTGATGGAGCACTATGCAATGATAAAGAATAACAATGATTCCAGGAAACATCTCCTAACCTGGTTTCAACTGGAAGACATTATGCTGAGTGAAAGTAGTCAGCGACAAAGGGACAAATACTGTATGAGACCTCTACGATAAGACCTCAAAAACAGACTTGTGTATAGAAGAAAAAACTCTTTGACAGCTGTAAGGGAGGGGAGGGAGGGAGGGTGAGGGGGGAGGGCTTAGTTTAGGTAGTTACTAGAAATCTAGTTGGGAGAAAGCGGTGACAGCACACATTAGAAACAAGAACAACATTAAGTGGACTTCAGCATAACTTGAGTACTCCTTCCATCTTGACTCAATACTGCAAGGATAGGGTAGCTGGGGCAGGGGGTGGGAGACCATGCTCTTAGACGAATTCCAGGCCAATTGGCACAACTAGAATTTTGCTAAGAGGGCTCTCTGCACCCCACATTGGTGAGTGGCGCCTGGGGTCTTAAAAGCTGCCAAGCTGCCATCCGAGGACACAGCAAATGGTCCAAACTCAGCAGGAACGGATGCTCACCGAGGGCCAAAATGGCATGCGGTAAAGACAAC
Organism: Heterohyrax brucei; assembly: GCA_028571685.1. Taxonomy (NCBI): domain Eukaryota; kingdom Metazoa; phylum Chordata; class Mammalia; order Hyracoidea; family Procaviidae; genus Heterohyrax; species Heterohyrax brucei. Next base: position 19,684,105 of record CM053155.1, read on the forward strand.
CGATAAGACACAGAGACCCACAAGAGTGGGTGCCTACATCGACTTGGGACCGGAAGAACCGGATGGTGCCCAGCTACCACCAGTGATAGCCACGATGGAGCTCACAGAGATGAGTCTCACTGGCAACACGAGAATAAAAAGGGGTGCATCCTGAGATCTCCACTAAAAGACCTCAATTGATGGTCCAGCGGTTTTGGGGTTCCTCTGAGAGCATGACCCCCGGCCCTGATGCTGCCCTTTCCCATAAATTATGACAAAGGTCCACACTTCGGACAGGAATGGATTGGACTTGGCAATGCAGAGTGACCACATATTGGAAGCACTTTGTGGTTCTAAACATCTACAGGATATCATCTTGCTGACCTCTGGCTGGAGGAAGGGGAGTGGATGGAGAGGAGGGGAAAGGAGGTTGTTGGGAGGATAAGACATGTATGGAGCAGAGAGGAATAGTGTGCAGTCACCGGAAAGGGAGAGCAGTGGAAGCTGCATATAGGGGGGCATGTAAATTTATACGTGAATGTACATTTTCACTCAGTTGTGTTAAAAAAAATAAAAATTAAGAAAAAAAGAAAAGAAAATAGATAAATGGAAACTACTAAGAATCAATCACTTCTGCTTATCCAAAGACTTTATTAATAAAATTAAAAGGCCACCTTCAGAATGGGAAAAAACATCTGGATCTGACTCAACGGCACTTGTCACTTGGCATGTCAGACCGACACCTGATCTCCATAATCTACAAGGTTCTACAAAATATCAATATGAAAAAAACAAATCATCCAATTAAGCGATGGGCAAAGGAGATAGACAGACACTTCTCTAAAGAGGAGATCCAGGCAGCCACAAAACACACGTCAACATGTTCACGATCACTAATTACTAAGAAATTCAAATCAAAACAACAATGAGATACCATTTCACCCCAACAAGATTGGCCATGATCCGAAAAACACAAAACAATAAATGTTGGAGAGGCTGTGAAAAGATTGGAACTCTCCTTCACTGTTGGTGGGATTGCAGAATGGTGCAACATCTTTGGAAAGCAATTTGGTGTTACTTTAAAATAATGGATATAGGTATACCATTTGACCCAGTAATTCCTCTGCTCAGAATATATCCTACAAAATCAAGGCCATTCACACCAACTGCTACATGCACACAAATGTTCATTGCAGCACAGTCCACAATAGGAAAAAGTTGGAATCAACCCGGATGCCCAACAACAGAAGAATGGATAGGTAAACTTTGGTATATATACTCAATGGAGTACTATACACTGATAAGGAACAACGATGATAGCAGGAAACATCTCTCAATTTGGTCACAAATGGAGGACATTATGTTGAGTGAAACTAGTCAGCAACAGAAGGACAAATATTGTATGAGACCCCTACGATAAAAACTCAAAAACAGACTTAGGCATAGAAGAAAAGACTCTTTGACGGCTGCAAAGGAGGGGAAAAAGGGAGGGGGTGGGTGAGGATTTAGATAAGATAGTTGGTAGAAATTTGGTTGGGTGAAATCAGTGATAGCACACATTAGAAACAAGACAATATTAAGTGGACTTCAGCATAACTTGAGTACTCCTTCCGTCTTAACCCAATACTGCAAGGTCAGAGTAGCTGGGGCAGGGAGCAGGGGACCATGCTCTTAGGCAAAATCGAGGCCAATTGGCACAACTAGCATATTGTTAAGAGTGCTCTCTGCACCCCACATTGGTGAGTGGCATCTAGGATCTTAAAAGCTGCCTAGCTGCCATCCGAGGGCACAGCAAGTGGTTCCAACTCAGCAGGAATGAATACTCTGAGGACCAAAATGACATGGGGGAAAGACAACCCAGAAGACAGAGAGACCCACATGTGTGGGTGCCTACATCAACTTGGGACCAGAAGAACCGGATGGTGCCCGGCCACCACCTTTGACAGCCGCAGTGGAACTCACAAAGTTGAGTCTCACTGGCAACACAAGAATGAAAAAGAATGAAGAACTGGATGGTGCCTGGCCACTACCTGTGACAGCCGCAGTGGAACTCACAAAGCTGAGTCTCACTGGCAACACAAGAATGAAAAGGGGTGCACCTGAGATCTCCACTAAAAGACCGCAATTGATGGTCCAGCGGCTTCAGAGTTTCCCTGGGAGCATGACCCCTGGCCCTGATTCTGCCCTTGCCCATAAATCAGAGTAAGGGCTGTGCGTGGAGAGGAGGGGAAAGGAAACTGTTGGGAAGATGAGACATATATGGAACAGAGAGGAATAATGTGCTGTCACTGGGCAGGGAGAGCAGTGGAAGCTGCATGTAGGTCAGCATGCAAATTTATATGAGAATGTACATTTTCACTCAATCATAATAAAAAAATTTAATTAAAAATAAATAAATAAATAAAAGAAATACAGCCACCGTACTAGATCTGACAAATCTGCAAACTTAATTGTTCTGTGTGTACATACCTCATTGCTGAACATCACTATGATCACCTTTGAAGTACTCCCCTTGAGAAGTTATGCACTGATGCCAGCACCTGGTCCACCCTCCAAAGCAATTTTGGAACTCTTTCTGCAGCGGCCACTACAGAAACTCTTTCTGTAGTGGCCACTACATGGTGGCAAGGTGGCAAGTTCGTGAACTTAATTGTATAGTTGTCTGTGAAGGAGTTTTTAGCCAGTAAACAAATAACTCTATTAGAACACCCTCCATACTCACCTCATCTGGCTCCCAAGGTCTTTTTTTCTTTACCTGAAGATAAAGGAAATATTGAAAGGTGCCCCGACCCGCGGGGCGAATCAACGGAGGGACCAGGGGGAGCCTGTGAAAATGAAAGTGGAGCAAGGGATGCGAAGAAATGGAGGCAAGACAAAATTCTGATCAAGCCTCGAGGTTTTATTGTAGCAGAGTAATATATATAGAAGTTGGGGAGGAGAAGGGCTTAGGACCAGAAGATAGCTGGTATGAGACAGTTGGCGTTCTATGATTGGGCAGACAGTATGCCTGTACAGTTGACGTTAGGCAGTGACGCGGGGGGTGGTTTGAGAACCCGCGCCCGAGTTCTCAGGGACTATCCAGACTTCCTGTTTGTTAGGGGCCTGAGGCTTCCTCATGGCCCCTGACATCTCCTCCATTTTTGTTTTGTTTGTTGGGCTTTAATCGGGAGAGGGGGTATTGACCACGGCTCCTCCAAGTAATTTTTGGCTCTTGGTATCTTTTGGGGAGGAGAGGTAGAGCCGCCTTGATTTTGTGATAGATACCAACCTCTATGCAAGCCAGGTGTGCCCCAGGGAAAGGTAGAGGAGTTTAAGATAACTTTCCCTTGCAATGCTTTGCTTCGCACTTCTCCCGATGCCCATACCTCTCTTGCACACTGGTGAGGAGGTAAGCATGCCTCTACTTCTCATGCTGTTCCACGAGGAAGGAAGTCGGAGTGTCCGTTATTGGTGGCATATTCTTCATCAACTGCCAGACGATGATAGTGAATCTGGATAGGTTTAGCTAAAGCAGAGTCTATCTGCTGTTTGATAAGGCTTGTAAGTCTTTTGAAGGCCCAAGGGCCAAAAGACAGAATTAACATTAAACCGAGAAGGGGGCCAAGGATGGGGAGGAGATAGGGAAGGAATCCGTTCAGTCCAGTCCAAAATGGATTTTCTTGTAGTTTTCTTCGTCTGTTTTGTAGATCTTCTTGTAAATCCTTTATCTTGTTTCGGACAATCCCGGATTTATTGGCATAGAAGCAGCAGTGTTCCTGTAAAACTAAACAGATGCCACCTTTTTCTGCAGTAAGAAGGTCTAAGCCCCTTCGATTTTGTAAGGCTACCTCAGCTAAGGAGTCAATTTGATCTTGTAAATCATTGATAGTACCGGAGAGGGTTTGGACATCGTCTATTAATTGATGGGATAACTTATTGTATTTGTCTATGGCGATGCCCAGGCTGGCAGAGCCGGTGGCTGTAGCCCCGGCAACTCCCAGGCCCACAAGAAGGGGTATGAATTGGAGGGCTCGTTTTGATCATCCGGCTATGTAGTCAAAACTGGGGACAGGGACAGGGGTGTCTCCTGATATGATAGAAATATCTGGGAGGAGGTTAGCCTGAACACAGAGTCCTGTCCAGTTTCTGGGTAAGGCTGTATAGGCTAAGTTATTTCCACATATAAAAACCTGTCCAGGGGCTGGACAGAGGGGCTCTGTATGGTTGGTGGTATTGGTACAATTATTAAATGTTATAAATCCGACATCTAGATCAAAGCTGTTATTTTGGAATGACCCTTGGTAGCAATGGGAAGAATTAAAGCCAACAGGCTGTATTCGAAAAGGTGGGCTGAGGCTACAGTTACTGGATGAAAGTGTAGAGGAGTTGTTTGTGGGAATAGCTGTTGGCATGGGAGACCCAAGAGTCATGCATAGCCAACAATCGCTAGCCAGGGAGGGGTTGGAGGAATTCAAGACTTTATGGGTGGTTTTAAGAACGTTATCGGTTTCAGTATCCAAGTTAATAGTCCGAGGCTTCGGGAGAGCCAAGGGGTGATAATTAAGAGAAGGATACTGCTGGGAAATGAGTTGATTGATTTTTGCTTGTACTACAGCCTCCCTGGCTCTGTCTGATGGCCCACCACTGTCTGATACGTGAATAGGTTGTTTTGGAGGCCAGCATACATGGTCACCGACTTTTCCTGCACAAGAGGCTTGACTATATTTACTGCCACCTCCTGGTGACATGTCCCAGTCACCCTCTGTGGAGCCCCGATATTGCTTTTCTTGGACGGCAGTTAGATATACTTGGCCGTCTTTACTACAGGATCGGGAAGTTTGGTAACAAGTGGAGTGCATTTGGGTCAGTATCGAGCACTTATCGGGACAAGGCCCTGGCTGGCCGTTTACTGAGGGGATGGTTCGAGGTTTGGTCACACATGTCCACTCCTGTTTGTACCCCCCTCCAAGTTGGGATGAATGGGTTAAGAAAGCGGTTTTATCTCCGCAGTCATTTGAGCGGGTATAACTAGTGGGCTGATTCCTTTGGGTACCTCCTCCGCAGTCGCAGGGGTTACCGAACAAGGCGCTGATGAGTTGTTGTTTGTTCACAGGGCCTCCGAATCCTCCATGCACCGGTGGAGTGAGGATTATTAACAGGATGACAATTTTCATGATCTAGAAACAAGAAGAATCTTTCTCAGGGGTTCTTTCCCTGGATGGGGGTTTATCATTAATGGGCTTAACAAAACGTTCGGGTAACCACCGAGGGGCCCCCTCTGGGGTATCATACACACAGGCGTGGCCTCTTCCCCAGATAAGAACTGGATCAGGACCGTGCCATTTGTGGGTTATAGGATCTTTCCACATAACCTTGGCATATTGATTTTTAGTTTCTTGGTGCCAAAGGCGATCTGCTGCAGATTTTTCATTAAGATCCAATTGTAGGAAATTAAGGATGAACAATGCATGATTTAGGAGGTTACAAGGGGAACCTTTAGTGGGGTAAACAGCGTTTGTTTTAAGTTTGGGCATGGTGTTCTTAAGGGTCTGGTGAGCTCGTTCTATTATGCCCTGTCCCTGAGGATTATAGGGAATGCCAGTTACATGTTTAATCTGGAATTGACTACAGAAGTTTTTAAAGCTTTGTGATGTATAGCCTGGCCCATTGTCTGTTTTGATTTGTTGGGGCTTTCCCATGATGGCAATACATTGGAGAACATGTGCTATAACATTTTTAGAGGCCTCACCACTGTGGAGGGTGGCATGGAGGAACCCACTATAGGTGTCAATGGTTACATGGGTATATTTGAGGTTACCAAATTCAGGAATGTGGGTAACATCCATTTGCCAGATTTCATTGGGGAGTAGGCCCCTTGGGTTAACCCCCAGATGGGGGAGTGGCAAGAGAGTAACACATTCTTTAACGATTTGTCTAGCCTGTTCTCTGGAAATCTTAAACATAATGTGGAGTGTGCGGGCATTGAGATGGTGAAGGGCATGGCTTTGTGTAGCCCTAGTGATAGGGTCAGTGGTAATTGAGAGGACAAGGCGGGTTTGTTTGTCTGCAAGATCATTACCCTGTGAAAGTGGACCAGGGAGGTCCGCATGGGCCCGCAAGTGTCCAATGAAGAAAGGAGTATGTCTTTTTAAAATGAGGGATTGGAGTTGTTGAAAAAGAGACACAGCATTGGAAGATGGTTTGATATAAGGAACTGTCTCTAACACTTGGACTGAGAGAGCTATGTAAGCACTGTCGGTGTAAAGATTGAAGGGGACATCGTGTAGTATTGTGAAGACCTGTAAGATAGCGAAAAGTTCCACAAGCTGGGCTGACTTAAAGGGAGATTGGGCACTGTAAGGCTGTGAATTTATGACCCATGCCACAATGCCAGAGGAGGATCCATCTGAGAAGACCAGAGAGGCTTCTTTCAAAGGACTTAAAGAGGTTATTTTGGGAAAGGTAAAAGGATGTAGCCGCGCGAACTGAAGGAGTTTATGGGACGGATAGTGGTTATCAACAGAACCTAGAAACATGGATAGGGTTATTATCCAATCATCATCATTTTGGGAAAGCCAGTCTATTTGTTCCTTGGTGTAAGGAAGGATAAGTTGGTCAGGGTCCCTGCCGAAATGTTGGTGCCTCTTTTCTCGGCCCAGTCTTATAAGTTTGGCCACTAGGGAGGGATAGGTGAGGAGAACTTTAGTTGGGGTGGAGGATAGATGTATCCACAAGAGGGGGCCATTCTGCCACAAAACCCCCGTGGGTGTATGTTGTGCGGCACAGACAATAAGGGCAAAGTGCTGCTCATAAGTTATGAAGGTAACCTGTTGTTGTTGTATGGCCTTTTCAACAATGTGAAGGGCCCTTTTTGCCTCAGGGCTAAGGTGATGGGGAGAGAGGGGGCTGGCATCTCCATGAAGAGTACCAAACAATGGTTTTAATTCCCCTGTTGTAAGTTTGAGGTACGGTCGGTGCCAATTAATATCTCCCAGGAACTTTTGAAAATCATTAAGTGTGTGTAGATGAGAGGTTTTTAGGTTAAGTTTTTGAGTGGTGATTTGATTATTATTTAATTCAAAACCGAGGTAATAATAAGGGTCAGTAAGCTGTATTTTGTTCGGGGCAATTTGAAGTCCAAGGGAAGTTAGTTGGCAAGTTACGTCCTGGCTGCACTTAAGTACCTCTAAGCTGGAGGCCCCTGCCAGTAAAATATCATCCATGTAATGAATGATATAAATGGAAGACCACTGACGCCTAAGAGGGTCTACAGCCTGAGCAACAAATTTTTGACACAGAGTGGGACTATTGGCCATGCCCTGAGGGAGAACCTTCCACTGATAGCGCTGCATTGGTCCTTTAAAATTAATAACTGGGAGGCTAAACGCAAAGTGTTCTCTATCAAGTGGGTGAAGAGGGATGGTAAAGAAGCAATCTTTGAGATCAATAATGATCTTAAAATAGTTAGCTGGAATGGCAATGGGGGAGGGGAGTCCAGGTTGGAGAGCCCCCATTGTAAACATGGTTTTATTAATTTCTCTGAGGTCCTGAAAGAGTCGCCATGACCCATTTTTCTTTTTGATCATAAATATAGGAGTATTCCAGGGAGAGGTGGTTGGTTCTAAATGTCCAGCAGCCAGCTGTTCCTGCACTAATGCTGTGGCAGCTGCAAGCTTTTGTTCAGTCAAGGGCCATTGATCTACCCACACTGGAGACTCAGATTTCCACTTAATCTTATCAGCGTGGGGTGCAGGGGAGTCAATGACCGCTAAGGAAAATTTTCACTTCCCAAGCCTGAACGATTATTTTTAGGCGTTACAGGAAGAGGCTGCTTTATACCTTGATTATTTTTTCCCAGTCCTTGTCCCGGTAGGAAGCCTAGGTTAAGCATCTGTTGGGTAATTATCTCATTTGGGCTACACATGATGACCCCCAGCTGGGATAAGACATCACGACCCCATAGATTAACAGGTAAACCCGGAACAATGTAAGGTTGAATCTGTCCTGAGTTACCCTCAGAGTCCTTCCAAGTAAGAATTTTTGAGCTTTGTTTAGGGTTGACAGACTGGCCAATGCCTTCAAGATGAGTTATTGAGGCCTCACAGGGCCAGTTGGAAGGCCAATATTTAGCTGAAATTACTGTGGCATCTGCCCCTGTATCCACTATCCCTTCAAAGGCCTTACCATCTAATTGAAGGGTGAGTCTTGGCCTATCAGGGGTTACTGGTTTCACCCAATAGGTGTCGGAAGACCCAAAGGCAGAATTGAACCTAATGGACTGTATGTGTTTGGTGGGTGTGGAATCTAAGGGAAGTAATATAAGTTGTGCTATTCTCTTTCCTTTTGGAACAGACAGGGGCCCCGATGGAGCCGAGGCCCAAAGAGTAATTTGTCCTGTGTAGTCATTATCAGTGACCCCAGGGATGACATGAAGGCCGGCCAATGAGGAACTGCCACGCCCTAAGATCAAACCAAACATTCCCGGGGGTAGCGGCCCATAGACCCCTGTAGGGATGAGCTGAACACCCTGATCGGGCACTAATATTGTATCGGTGGCGGAACAGAGGTCCAATCCTGCGCTTCCAGGGGTGGCATGGCAGAGGGAGCTGATACTTGTCTTTGTGTCTGTTTCTGGGGGATGAACCTGACTACCCCTAGGTTCTGTCCCAAGGGTGGGGCCAGGGGCTGGCCCCGCTGGGAGTTTCCCTGTTTTGGGGGGAGAGGCTGACCGTTGATGTCAGTTTTAGAAAAACAATCTGAGGCCCAATGTTTGCCCTTCTTACATCGGGGGCACACTGAAGTAGGAGGTCCCCGATTCCGTTTACCTGTGGGACACTCGCGTATATAATGTCTGGGCTGTTTGCAATTGAAGCAAGTTTTTTGTTGTTTATCATGGTCAAGACCTTTGAGAGCGGCCCCTATAGCTATACCAATGGCATGAGAAGCTCCTATTCCTGAACAAAGTTTAACATAATCAGAAAGGCTACCACTGCGGTGGGGTCTTAGAGCCTGTTGACAAAAGGGATTAGCATTTTCAAAGGCAAGATGTTTAATGAAGGCACTATCGGTTTCTCCTTCCCCCACCAAACGCTCAGCAGCGTCAGTTAGGCGGCTGACAAAGTTACTGTAGGACTCATCAGGGCCTTGACAGATTTTAGCTAAGGAGGTGGTGGCTGAACCCTTTGGGGGAAGACGCCTCCAGGCCTTGAGGCCGGCGTTTTGTATTTGTGCTAATAAACCAGGGGGAAAATTTGCCTGTTTCTCATTAGTATCATAGGGAGTTCGCCCCAAGAGTTTATCTCTTGTCCAAGAGCGGGACGTCCTGCTTTCACTATTACGCTGGGCGGTCTCGTGGCAGTTTTCTGCAAAATCAGTGCACCAGAGTACGAAATCACCCCCGGATAAGGTGGCTCGTGCCAAGAAATGCCAACCATTAGGGGTTAGCCATCGCTCACTTAGGCTTTCCAGTATGGCCAGGGTGTAGGGGGCAGTAGGGCCATAGTTATTAACAGCTGCCTTTAAGTCTTTTAAATGTTTGAGGTTTAGGAGGCGGTATTTTTGTCTGTCTGAACTACTCTCTTCCGGGGTGGGGTTTTCTTCGTCAGAAGCCTCTCACCCCGAGCCTGGGCCCTCACCAGGCTCGCTACTTACTTCCTCTTCTTCAGTATCATGTTGAGGCCTTTGACTGCGGGTTACGGGAAATGTGAAAAGGGGGCCTTTGGGACTTGAGCCCTTGGGGGTTTTCTTTGAAACCTGGCTGAGTGTTGTGGAAGCAAGCTCCGCCTCAAGGGCTCGGATTTCTTTGATAAGCTTTAAGTGTTCGCGTTTCTGAGTCAGCAGTTCTCTTAAGGAGGAAACTTCTTGAGTGAGGGAGATTTTAGCCTGCCGAATGGGGTCTGAAACCATGATTGTGCTGTGCTCTGGGTTAAGGGGTGAGGTGAGGGGAGCTGAGGAACCCTGGAGATATGGAGGAGGTTGTAGAGTTTCATTAGGGGGACCGCGGAAGGCAGGGGCGGTGAAAACCCAACGGTCGCCGCTGCCCTGATATTGTGCAGCCTGACTTTCTAATATTTCCCGGTCTTTGGGGGACAACTGGCCCGCATTGGAATTGTCCCTAAAGGGTTTTAAAGATGGGTAAATCAGGCTAGGTGGGTCAGGATTTCTTTGGGGCATTTCTTTTATATCAGCTGTCTGAGGCTCCTCTGGAACATTTATAGAAACCGATGGGCAAGCGGAGGGGGGGCGAGAGCTATTTCGAAGGACCGTCTCTCCAATGTGAGCAAGTTTTTGAACATCTGGGTCTTTAAGGGAGCTTTGTAACACATCATTAATCAAACTCCAATATGAAAAGGCAGTTACAGGGAACTTCTCAGGTCCAAAAGTTCTATAATAATCATTTAAGCAATCTCCAACTCTTCTCCAACATCTAGAGTCTATTGTCCCCTGCTGGGGAAACCAAGCACAAACATCAGACAAAAATGTAAAGAATTGTGTGAGATCTTTTTTCTTAGCCTTAATCCTTCGCATCTTGAAGGAATCTTTGATTCCCGTGAGAAAGAGCTCATGTGAACTCAATTCTTGCCCCATGCTTCTTCCCCACTTACCTCTAACAGATCAATCTCGCAGGGCGGCTAGTCCGGCGGTGATCAGGTACGAGTCTTCTCACGGGTCAATACTGCGCGGTAACTCAGGACGAGCCAAACTCACACCTCGTGGAGGCTCAAGGAGTGCCTGGCCAGGGCTTTTCAAGCGGGTCTTTTCAGCAGCTCCGTACCTCGGGCCCCACGCTGGGCGCCAGTTTTGCCCCGACCCACGGGGCAAATCAACGGAGGGACGAGGGGGAGCTTGTGGAAATGAAAGTGGAGCAAGGGATGCAAAGAAATGGAGGCAAGACAAAATTCTGATCAAGCCTCGAGGTTTTATTGTAGCAGAGTAATATATATAGAAGTTGGGGAGGGGAAGGGCTTAGGACCAGAAGATAGCTGGTATGAGATAGTTGGCGTTCTATGATTGGGCAGACAGTATGCCTGTACAGTTGACGTTAGGCAGTGACGCGGGGGGTGGTTTGAGAACACGTGCGCGTTCTCAGGGACTATCCAGACTTCCTGTTTGTTAGGGGCCTGAGGCTTCCTCATGGCCCCTGACAGAAAGGAAAACATTTTGATGACATTCAGGACAGCGAGGATAATACAACAACAGCCTTAACTGCCATTCTAGAAAAAGAATTGCTAAATTGCTCCGAAGGGTGGACTAAGCACTGGCATGGGAATACTTTGAAGACGACCATAGTGATATTCAGTAATGAGGTATGTAGCACTTTTTCTAGGATGAGTTTGCGCATTTAACTGGCAGTCCTTGTACTTATGTTTCTTTGTGGTTTAAAATGTCCCAAACAGAAACTAAGCTGCAATTATCTAGTCTCCCCACCTAAACCAAAATTTAACCTTGGACAAAAGCACTCAGGAGGCTGGCAAATCCCTTTAATGAGTCTTCATTCATGTTTACTTAACACTTACATACATTCACATTTATTTAAGGAAGTTCACATTATGGCATATTATTTTTAACTAGTAGTTTAACTAGTAGTAGTTTAACTAGTAGTTTAAAACGTGAGTCTCATAGGAAGCAATCTCAAAATAGCTTTGTTCTTTCCTTCCACTACCTATTTAGATTCTCTCTACAGAGCTAACTCATCCTGGAAGACAGATGTAAATGAGGGCAGGCAGCAACACTTTTGTAGTCACTTAAAGATAATAGAAAACTGATTGCTTCTGGTCTCAAGAACAGTCTCATTTTAGAAATGAAAATATCCAGTCACGTGTAATTTGATTTTTTAAAGCACTCCTTTGTCACTGTTGGATCTGCTACTGATAGAAAATCTGGAGTCATACATAAAGAGGGCTATGTTTGGTCTTTTCTTCACTTTTGCCATGTTCTTCTCACTCAAGGTGCTACTGCCAGCCTCTCTTGGGTTAAAAGAATTGGGGAGAATTCAGGGAAGAAGAGAAATTACAGATAGGAAAGATCTTGCTTTGTGGGCACCTAGCTAATATATCCTTGGTCTCTGCTGGCCCCAGCAGGTGTTCAAAGCTCAGTGGATGACCAAAACTGACTTTTGCACTGAGTGCTTTCTTGAGTTCCTTGGAGGTCCCTGCTGGGAATATTGGTAGTTCTTCCTGTTATTTAGGCAGTACTTGAAACCACACCAATGGTTCTGTGCCCAACATGCAAGAAGTCCATCTCTCAGATGCTGTTTTTGAGAGGGAGAGTTTATTTCATAGGCTAGCAAGCAGAAACTCAGAGGTATCAACGTCACATTGAGTTCTCCAATCTACTTCAACAATCACAATTTTATACTTATACATACTTATTTAGGGGAGGAGGAAGGCAGTGGGCAGGACCAGAAAATTTTAACTATTCATAGTTTCTACTGATTATTTATTACATGGTTGGGCTAAGACTTTCCACAGACATATTCCATGGAATTTCACTTCTGAAATAGGTTCAGCGACAGCCAATAACGTACATCTGGAGATTTTTGGCTCTGTGGCATGAGTCTTTCCATTTCTTGACAGAGTTCTATTTTATTACTGAGCAAGCCTAGGGTTGTTTCTAAGTCACCATTGTTAGTTCTACCAATGTCTGACTATTCTGAACTGATTAGGGCTGAATTCCTCCAGGGCTGTCTAACCAAACCCAAACCAAATTCACAGCTGTTAAGTCAATTCCAAGGCTCTCCTAGAGAGTCTAAAAAACAACTTAGAGGAAATGAGTGACAAAGTGAGGGAGGTGACTAGCAATAGCCTGATAACTAACTGGTGGAGTACTAATTAATTAGGCATCCCAACCTCTGAGGTTGACTAACATACTCACTTTTGGTGTTTGCCCTTGTCTCCAGAATGTAGTACACAGATCCTAGAAAGTATGCCCACCATTTCAGGCTACCCTTTGAGGAAGCCTTGGAAATGCCTCCAAGTGAGAACAGGTCTGGGTGGTGAGCAGAGCATGAGCTAGATTTCAGACTCACCCACAAAGACAGTTCCTTTGTCTCCTGCACAATTTGTACTAGTTATAGCAGCCATGCCTATAATCATAGCTTCTTATTTTTAGGTTAATGAGATTGGATCAGACTCCAGTCCTTGGAGGCCCTCAAATTCTTGCTGGAAAGTTCCTCAAGAGTCCCCTTTAAAGCTCCTCTGATGAGAACCAATGGGAAGGGAAGTCCATTCCATCTTTCCTCTCTTAATTCCTATCCTTTGTGGCCTCATCATTTCAGCCCTTCTATTATTCACTAAGGTGGAAACCCTAGCGGTATAGTGGTTAAGTGCTATGCTGTTAACCAGAAGGTTCAGCAGTTGAAATACACAGGTGGTCCTTGGAAACTCTATGAGGCAGTTCTACTTGATCTGTGGAGTCACTATGAGCCAAAATGGACTTCACAGCAGTGGGCTTGGTTTCAGTTTATTCCCTGGGGTTGGCGGCAGGTCTAAGTGTTACAAACTTATACTTGTTTTACCACATCTGGGGTAAGTGCCCAACTGATCTAGAACCTTCCTTAGAATGTGGAGGCATTTCCAAATACTGTATTGTTCTTAGCCTTTGAACTACAGCTGAAACTGGGTTAGGGGAAGTCAAATTTTAACATTCTGTTACATATTATTTATTATATTTTTACTAGGACTTTTAACCCCAAAGCCAAGCCAGATCCCCAAAGTCTTTTTAAAAAAATAAAAACCTGGAGTCTAAAAGAACTTTGCTGTTTTCACCTTTTTCAAGCTCCTAAATATATTGTTAAAAAGAGCAGAATACAGAGGTTTCCAGACACAAACCAATTAACATTATGTAAAAAGATGTTTAAGAATCATATCGGTGAATGAAAACATAGACTTAAAACAAAATGCACTCAGGTCATTTTGGAATGATGAAGATAAACATTTTTCTCTTTTCTCTTTTTTTTTCTACTTTTTTGATATGTTTAGTCTTCTTTGTTAAAAAGGAAAGCTAAATGTGCAGAGAAAAGAACAAAAATTAACATGGTAGAATGTATTTACTGTAAGTACATAAGATTTGAATTGGGCAGTGTCAACTAGAAGGTATCAGAAAGGCACTCTGAAGAAGTGACTTTGACAGTAGATTATATAGGTGGGTCTGGGTAAGGTATTCTCCCAAGGGTCGCTGTAATTTCCTTCCACATTGTTTTCTCAAAGCACCTTCAAGGCCTTAGGGTCAGTCCATTATAAAAAGAAAGCTGTAAAGACATGCCACATAGTATACAAAACAGCTTCCAATTAATACCCTGGAGCTTCTCAAAACTGCCTACGCAGAAATAACTCCTCCAAAAGATCCCAATGCCTGATGCAAAACAGTCTCTGTAAAGCTGCTTACTAGGCTAGGGGTTGACTTGAAGGTGACTCTTGGAAGACAGTTCTGTCAAGTTTCAAAGTTCAAAAGGACACCTAAAAGCAAACTCCTGGATGAGTCACCCCAACTCCACGGACCCAGAAATCTGGATTCGAGGAGAATTAAAATGATCTCTTATCTTTAATAAGCTTATACTTGTTCACAATTCATTGTCTAAAATACCAAAATCCGAAAAACTCTGGGGAAAAGAAAGAGGAACAAAACATACCCACACACTCAAAAAACTAAGGGTGTTTTGAATTTGGGTTTTGTTTTTGTAATGATTCTATTGCAATTAATTTAATCTGAACTGAAATGAGATTACTAAAAGCCTTTATCACAATGTGAATTTTCAAATACTTCATTGAAGAAGTAATGATGTATCTGCTTACAGGATGATTCCCCAGGACCTACCATGGATGTTGTGTAATATATAGCATACTCCTCATACCACCTTTCTAAAATTAACAAAACAAAATCTGAATTCTTTAGCACACATAGCCACTAGGGTTTTGGATAATGCTTTCAAATCTATAAAGAAGAACTATCAGGAGCTTTTTAGTGTTTTTCGTATTCTACTAACTTCTCACTGCCTATCTAACTCATTCCCACCTCTGGTCCTTTCTGTACTTTTTTTCATTAAAGTACAGTTAAGAATTTACCTCCTCTTGGCAGACTTTCCTCTTAATCCAATTCGTCTTCTCTATGATCTTTCTTCATCTGAATGTTCAGTTTGGATTTAGTGTTATGAAAAAAGACCAGGAATTTGGTTATCTGCCCTCACTGAGACAGGAACTTTTGTGGTGAGATCAAAGGTTTTGCAAAGGGACAGGGAGATATTCCCATCCTCAAACCCTGTATAAATTGGTTAGGCAAAGTCTGAGTATTTAAAGGGAAAGACCACATGCATATGTAGGGAACAATGTGGGCAGTTGGGGCATCTGACTGAGTGGAGTCAGCTGCATAGAGGTCTGCTTCACAATCTCCCAGGCCATCACAGGCCATCAAGAAAAACAAAGTGGTATTAGACTCCTCTGGACAGTAACCTGGAAGAATAATGCTCAAACATAAGTTACTTCTCAATCCTCGCCTTCTGCTTGAATCTTTTATCATGACTGCATCAAGACAAAAGGAGTCATTTATTGTCTACAGACTGGATCTATAGTGGAGCCTATAGAGGGCCCCACTCTAGCATCACTACCTTGGGCTTCTGCAGAGTGGAGATCATGTCTTTCCTTGTGTGTTAGTGGTGATCTGCAACAGTTTCTCTCAAGTCCCTTTAGTTTTGAGGACCCCTGATCTGAAGGCTTTTTCAGCCTCTGGTTTTATTAGGACCCATGTTTTCCCGCAAAAATCCATAATTCAGTGATTACTCACATTTACCTACAATTATGAGATTTCAGGTCACTTTGTTACCTGTAAAACACAGGTTTAGGCCACCTGCCACAAAAGTCAATACTGAGACAGCGGTAAAGTAAATACCCAAGAGGCTTATTACACGACAGCATGTAAGGGACAGTGGAATTCGGGACTTCAGAGCCTGTCCACCTTCTTCAGGCAAACTCTGGGTTTTTAATGGGTAGGTGGGGCCAAATATGCGGGCAGTTGGGAGTGTGTAGACGCTGACTGGGTGGAAGTTGACGGCTTCACAATCTTGCAAGCCATCCAGGAAAACAAAGTGGTGCTGGATGTCATCTGGCCAGCAATCTGAAAGAAGAAAGAAGAATGCTCAGACACAAGCTACTTCCCTGTCCTCCTGGCCTCCTACTTAATTCCGTTATCATTAGTTAGAGTTCAGTTATCAAGACAAAAGGAGTCATTCCTGATTCATAGTTCACTGAATCTATAGATGTGCCTCCAAGGGTGCCATCCTAGCAAGGGCACCACTCTAGCAAGGGCATCACCCTAGCTTCACTGTCTGGGACTTATGGAATGTGCAGATCATTTCTTCCCTGCAAATTGGGGTGATCACTGAAACAATGCTTCTCAGGCCTTTGGTCTTAAGCACCCCTCACCCTGGGGCTTTTCAGCCTTGGGTTTCACCTCCAAAAACTTACCTTTACCCTTTCATTTGCACATTCCTAGATCAGATTCAACAACCTAATGCTACTACCACCCCTCCCTCAAAACCTACCGCAAATGTGATTTATACATGAAGACATTCTTTCCTACTGAAATCTTCAACACATCCCTCCATCTTAGTATATAGATGAGAAGAATCTGGGGAGGTGGGAAAAGGTTTAGGCTAACAGGAGCTCCATATGATCGTTATGCATGAAGAATTTGAGAACTACTGGTTTAAAGCCAAAGCCAGCCAAGTGCCGTCAAGTCAGATCCGAAGGTTTGTAAATCAATAGCAGGCCACAAAATATGACACCACCCATTTATTTTTAAAGAGATTAAATGCAGTTATAATGTATGTCCAGGGCAGCAGCAGTCTTTGCCTGAAAGACTGACAGTACTCAAAGGTAGTTATGCTACAATGTACCTCATGCATAATCTTAGTAATAATGCTTAATATTTCATTAGTCTTTATCCAATCTTGACTACTGTTTAATAATTCAGTAATTTCCTTCCCTATTTAAAAAATACTTTTAAAGTTCATTTCCTACCTTTCTCCTTTCTTGGTCTTTCTCTTGCTCCCTTCTCTCACCTTTCTGTCAAGAACAAAACAATTTTAGCTTTCCCCTGTAACACAATTTAAGATTCCTTTTTCTTACCTTTAGCAAAATTGCCTGTAACTCAACTTACAACTACGGATAAAAAATTGATGCACTTAGCTCGATGAGAGGTACAAACAAAAATCAACGTTTTAGAAATTCAGACTACAAGCTCACATGGTCTCTTGCTTCTGCCCCTTGATTGCCTAAACAGATACTTCATAAAATGTCACAGTAACTATCTTTGTCTTCATCTAGGAGGGTATAATGGGTTGAATGGTAAACTCAAAAGAAATGTGACCCCAGATATGTTACTTCATTTGGAAAAAGTATCTGTGGCACTGTAGTTAAGGACCTTGACATGAGGTAAGCCTGATGTCTTAGTCATCTAGAACTGCTGTAGCAGAAACACCACAAGTGGATGGCTACAAGAAAGACATTTATTTTCTCACAGTCCAGTAGCCTGTAAGTCCAAATTCAAGGTGTCAGCTCTGGTTGAAGGCTTTCTCTCTCTTGGTTCTGGAGGAATGTCCTTCTGATGCATCAGCCTTTCCTTGGTCTGGGAGCATCTCAGCACAAGAACTACAGGTCCAAAGGATAACCTCTACTCCTGGCACTGTTTTCTTGATAGTAAGAGCTCTGCAACTCTCCATTTGCTTCCCTTTCCTTTTATCTCTTGTAGGATAAAAGTGGCGCAAGCTATAACCCAGGGAAAATTCCTTTACATTGGGTTAGGGAGGTGGTGACCTTAACAAGCATATTATAGTCCTACCCTAATCCTCTTTGGAAATCCTGGTGACATAGTGAATAAATTCTATGGCTGGAAACCAAAAGATCAGCAGTTCAAACTGTTAGGCTGAAACCCAAACCCCTCCCCCAGCTGGCCCAAGCCAGCTATTCCCGGAAGCACCTCAACCACCCCTGGAAGGTCCTTAGTTGTTTTCTCTCATTCAAATGAGACTGCTGCTTCCTGTCCATAGGCTCTACTAGCCCTCTCCTCACCTCACCCCACTGAAACGACACTCCTTATGCTAATCGAATGGTCCTAATCATCCACAACCCCATTGGTTACTTACCAACAAGTTACTGTCCTCAACAAGGTCCGCCTCCACACTTTATAAATCCCTGACTCCCCAGCCAACGCATAGTTTTGCAGACTCCTTCCCAGGAACTCTGTAAAGCCACCTGGGACGCAAATAAACTTTTTCTCTCTCTTTCTCTCTTTCCTTGGTCTCCTTTCATGGCATGATTTAAACTAAATAAAACCTTTCACATCCAAAAATCTCTAACACAAACCCACCAGATTCTCCTTGGAAACTATGGAAACCTATAGAATCACTATGTGTCAGCATTTCCTCAATAGCAATGGGTTTTTTAATCCTCTTTAACATAATCCACTTTTTCCCTGTTAACCACAGGCAGAGGTTAGGATTTACAACAAAGGAAAATCACAAAATGGTGGACAACCACAAAATACTGAGAATCATGGCCCAGGAAAAATTGCTACACACATTTTGGGGGAGACAAAAATCAAACCATGATATTCTACCCTTTGGTCCCCAAAATCATATCCTTGAGCATGCAAAACATATTCACCCTTTCACATCATGCCAAGCCAAGCCGAGTGCTGTCGAGTCAGATCACAGCAAATTCTTAAATCAAATCCAAGTCCAAAACACAGAAATTCTTCTATATCTAAAATCTGAAACATAAGTTATCTACATCCAAAGACAATGGAAGAACACTTAGACACAAGCTAGACATTTCAATCAATATGGGAGATTGCTGGAGGGAGAGGTCACAAAACAAGTCAGCAGAACATGTTATACCCTTCATGTCTTGAAAACAATCCTCTGTTCTTTGAGATAAGTTAACACTAGTCCTGCCCTCCAAACTCTAGGTATTCACCACATTCTGTGGATTCTGAGTAGAGGCCCCTCAGCTCTGGGTTTCACCTCTTCCTTCCAGGCGCACTGGGACAATACCTCTGAGTCCTCAGCTTTAAGCACACCATTCTCCTAGTCCAACTGAGTGAAGATCTGACTCCCTTGGCCCTGGAAAGGCAGTTCTTCTGTCTCTTGGACACAGTAGCCCCACCCCCTCAGATTTGCACAGCAGATCTGGGCCCATCACACTGGCACTTGTCAATGGCAGCCCCATGCTCTGGAACCAAGTTGGTAAAGATCTGGCTTTGAAACCTAGGAGGTTGTAGCCCCATATTTTGAAGCTCCAGAGGCCATGGTTTCACTCTTTGAACCTTCTGAAGTGAGGCCATACCTTTTGAAACAGAGGCAACTTGGCCCCTTGTGTTCCTTTTCTTCTTTTGCTACTGCTTTCTCTGGTCCCTCAACTGAGGCCTTGTGCCCACATGTGCCCTGCACAGACAAGTGTTCCAAAGCTTCGTAGCTCCACTGATAAGTGCCTGGAGGTATCTCACTCTATTCATGAAGTGTCCTGCACACGGGCACTCAGTTCTCACCCACTCTGTGGGTCAGCTCCAGCACTATCGCACACTACTCTCCTGATTCTGCTACTCTTGCTTCTCTGCTGCTGCAAGTCCATTGCTGCTGCTTCACACCATCTGAGTCACCTCCACTGTAACAACTCTCATTGCCTTCTGAGTTCTCTATCCATTCATAGTTTCAAAACCAGTCCACATTTGGGTATCTGTTACAGCTGTATCCAGCTCCTAACACCAAATTCTGTTTTAATTATCTCATGCTTCTGTAACAGAAATATCACAAGTGGATGGCTTTAACAGAGACACCTAGATTATCATGTAGGTTCTAAATCCAATGGCAAATATCCTTGTAAGAAGAGAAGACAAATATGAGAATGTCTTATGAAGATGGACACAAGGATAGGAGTGATGCATCTAATAGATAAGGAAAGCCTGTGAACCATTGATGTCAGTTTCTATCTGAGAGTTTTCAGCCTTCCTGCTTGCTCTGTGGATTTGAGACTTGCCTAAGCAGCCTCCATGAGTTGGAAAAAAACTCAAAAGCAACAGGTTTGGTTTTTCTTGTAATCTTCACAATTATGTAAGCCAATCCATTGCAATAAAGAAGTCTCTCTCTCCCTCTTTCTCTGTCTCTCTCTCTCTCTCAGTATACATATATACATATGTGAGCAGCTGCTACTTGTCTGTCAGTGGAGGCTTGCTTGTTGCCGTGACATGGGAAGCTATGCCACTGGTATTTAGGTACCAGAAGAGTCAACCATGGTAGACAAGTTTCAGCTGAGCTTCTAGACTAAGACAGACTGGGAAGAAGGACCCAGCAGTCTACTTCTAAAAGGAATTAGTCAGGAAAAACCTTATGAACAGCAGCAAAACACTGTCAGATATAGTGCTGGAAAGTGAGACCTCCAGGTTGGAAAGCACTCGGAAGATGACTGGGGAAGAGCTGCCTCTTCAAAGCAGAGTCAACCTTAATGATGTGGGTGGAGTAAGGCCTCTGGAAGCTTCATTTGCTGATGTGGCACAACTCAAAATGAAAAGAAACAGCTGCAAACATCCATTAATAATCAGGACATGGAATGTACAAAGTCTGAACCTAGGAAAATTATAAATTGTCAAAAATGAAATGGAACACATAAATATCAACATCCTAGGCATTAGTGAACTGAAATGGACTTGTGTTGGCCATTTTGAATCTAACAATCACATAGTCTACTATGCTGGGAGGGAAAATTAGAAGAGGAATAGTATTGCGTTCATCATCGAAAAGAACATTTCAAGATCTGTCCTGAAGTACAATGCTGTCAGTGATAGGATAATATCCATATGCCTACAAGGAAGGCCAGTTAATAGGACTATTATTCAAATTTGTGCACCAACCAATAAGGCCAAAGATGGAAAGGCTGAAGATTTTTACCAGCCTCTGCAGTCTGAAATTGATCAAACATGCAATCAGGATGCGTTGTTAATTACTGATGACTGGAATGCGAAAGTTGGAAACAAAGAAGAACGATCAGTAGTTAGAAAATACTGCCTTGGTGACAGAAATAATGCCAGAGATCACATGATAGAATTTTGCAGGACTAACGACTTTTTCATTGCAAATACCATTTTTAACCAACACAAACAGTGACTGTACACACAGACCTCATCAGATGGAATACACAGGAACCAAACTGACTACATCTGTGTAAAAGGATGATGGAAAAACTCCATATCAGCAGTCAGAACAAGACCAGCTGCTGACTGTGGCATCAACTGTTCATATGCAAATTCAAATTGAAACTCAAGAAAATTAGAGCAAGTCACAAGAGCCAAAGTACAACCTTCAGTATATCCTTCCTGAGTTTAAAGATGATATCAAGAACAGATTTTATGTGTTGATCACTAATGACTGAAGACCAGACGAACTGTGGAATGACATCAAAGACATCATCCATGAAGAGAGCAAGAGGTCACCCAAAAGACAGGAAAGAAAGAAAAGACCGAATTGGATGTTAGAAGAGACTCTGAAACTTGCTCTCAAATGTTGAGCAGCTAAAGCAAAGGAAGGAACAGTGAAACAAAAGACCTAAACAGAAGATTTCAAAGAGTAGCTTGAGAAGACAAAATGAAGTATGATAATGATATATGCAAAGAGCTGGAAATAGAAAACCAGAAGGGAAGAACACATTCTGCATTTCTCAAGCTGAAAGAACTGAAGAAAAAATTCAAGCCTTGAGTTACAGTAGTGAAGGATTCTACAGGGAAACTATTAAATGACTCAGGGAGCATCAAAAGAAGGTGGAAAGAATACAGAGTCATTATACCAGAAAGAACTAGTTGATGTTCAGCCATTTGAAGAGGTAGCATATGATCAGGAACCAATGGTACTGAAGGAAGAAGTCAGAGCTACATTGAAGGCATTGGGGAAAAAAAGGCTCCAGGAATTGATGGAACATCAATTGAGATATTTCAACAACCAGATGCAGCTTTGGAAGGGCTCACTCATCTGTGCCAGAAAATTTGCAGCACAGCCTGGCCAACGGACTGGAAGAGATCCATATTTATACCTGTTCTGAAGAAAGGTGGTCCTATCAAATGTGGAAATTTCTGAATATTGCTGACACCACACACAAGTAAAATTTTGCTCAAGATCATTCAAAAGCGACAGCAACAGTATACTGACAAGGAATTGTCAGACATTCAACCTGGATTCAGAAGAGGATGTGGAATCAGGGATATCATTTCTTTTTTTTTAATATAACTGAGTGAAAATGTACATTCCCGTATAAATTTACATGCCCACCTATATGCAGCTTCCACTGCTCTCCTTGTCCAGTGACAGCACATTATTCCTCTCTGCTCCATACATGTCTCATCCTCCCAACAGCCTTCTTTCCCCTCCTCTCCACTCACTCTCCTTCCTCCAGCCAGAGGTCAGCAAGATGATATCCTATAGATGTATAGAACCATAAAGCGCATCCAGTATATGGTCACTCTGCATTGCCAAGTCCAGTCCACTTGTGTCCAAAGAGTGGACCTTCATTATGATTTATGGGCAAGGGCAGCATCAGGGCCAGGGGCCATGCTCTCAGGGGAACCCCGAAACTGCTGGACCATCAATTGAGGTCTTTTAGTGGGGATCTCAGGATGGATCCCTTTTTATTTGTGTGTTGCCAGTGAGACTCATCTCTGTGAGCTCCATTGTGGCTATCACTGGTGGTGGCCAGGCAACATCCAGTTCTTCCGGTCTCAAGTCGATGTAGGCACCTGCTGATGTGGGTCTCTCTATCTTCCAGGTTGTCTTTACCCCATGTCATTTTGGTCCTTGGTGAGCATCCGTTCCTGCTGAGTTGGGACCATTTGCTGTGCCCTCGGATGGCAGCTTGGCAGCTTTTAAGACTCCAGACGCCACTCACCAATGTGGGACGCAGAGAGCCCGCTTAGCAAAATGGTAGCTGTGCCAATTGGCCTCGATTTTGCCTAAGAGCAGGGTCCCCTGCCCCCACCCCAGCTACTCTATCCTTGCAATATTGGGTTAAGATGGAAGGAGTACTCAAATTATGCTGAAGTCCACTTAATGTTGTTTTTGTTTCTAACGTGTGTTATCACCGATTTCTCCCAACCAGATTTCTAGCAACTATCTAATCTAAACACTCCCCCCGTCGCCCTCCCTCCTTCCCTTCCCTTGCAGCTGTCAAAGAGTCTTTTCTTCTATACACAAGTCTGTTTCTGAGATCTTATCGTAGAGGTCTCATACAATATTTGTCCTTTTGTTGCTGACTACTTTCACTCAGCATAATGTCTTCCAGTTGAAATTAGGTTATGAGATGTTTCCTGGAATCATCGTTATTCTTTATCATTGCGTAGTGCTCCATTGAGTATATGTACCATGGTTTACCTATCCATTCTCCTGTTGTTGGGCATCTGGGCTGATTCCATCTTTTTGCTATTGTGGACTGTACTGCGATAAACATTCTTGTGCATGTGTTCGTTGGTGTGAAAGGCCTTAATTCTGTAGAATATATTCCAAGTAGTGGAATTACTGGATCAAATGGTATATCAATATCTATTGTTTTAAGGAAGTGCCAGATTACTTTCCAAAGAGGCTGGACCATTTTGCAACCCCACCAACAGTGTAGGAGGGTTCCACTTTCTCCACAGCCTCTCCAGCATTTTTGTTGTTTTGTGTTTCTGGATCATGGCCAATCTTTTTGGGATGAGATGGTATCTCACTGTCATCTTGATTTGAATTTCTTTAATAACTAAAGATTGTGAACATGTCCGTGTGGGTTTTTTGGCTGCCTGGATCTCCTCTTCAGTGAAATGTCTGTCCATCTCCTTTGCCCATCACTTAATTGGATGAATTATCTTTTTCTTATTGACATTTTGTAGTATGTTATAGATTACGGAGATCAGGCGTTGGTCTGACATAGAGTTGCCAAATATTTTTTCCCATTCTGTGGGTGTTCTTATAATTTTATTAATAAAGTCTTTGGATGAGCAAAAGTGTTTGATTCTTAATAATTCCCATTTATCTATTTTCTCTTCTGTTGATTGTGGTTTCTTTGACAGATTTTGGAGTCTGTCCTCATTGTGTATTAAAACTTCCATTGTTGTTCCTACCTTTACTTGGATGAGCTTTATTGTTTTAGGTTTGATATTGAGGTCTTTTATCCAGTTGGAGTTGGTTTTTGTATAAGGTGTAAGATATGGATCTTGATTCAGTTTATTGCAGATGGATAACCAATTCTGCCAGCACCATTTGTTGAAGAGACTGTTTTTACCCCAGTTTAATATCTTAGGGCCTTTGTCGAATATCAGCTGTTCATAGGCAGATGGTGTCATCTCTGGGGTCTCAATTCTGTTCCATTCATCGATCTGTCTGTTGTTGTACCAGTACCAGGCTGTTTTGACCACTGTGGCAGTGTAGTATGTTCTAAGGTCAGTGTGTTCTTCTTCTTTAGTAGTACCTTACTTACCTGGGGCTTCTTCCCTTTCCAAACAAATTTGGTGATTTGTTTCTCCATCTCATTAAAAAACGACACTGGAACTTGTATTGGGATTGCACTATATAAATAGATTGCTTTGGGTAAAATAGACATTTTCACAATGTTAAGTCTTCCTATCCATGAGCAGGGTAGGTTTTTCCAGTTATCTAAGTCTCTCATAGTTTCTTGTAGTAAGGCTTGTGGTTGTCTTTGTAAAGGTCTGTTATTTCTCTGGTTAGATTAATTCCTAGGTCTTTTATCTTCTTAGGGGCTATCGTAAGTGGTATTGGTTTGATAATTTCTTCCTTAACAGTCTCATTGTTGGTATAAAGGAATCCTACTGATTTACTTATGTTTATCTTGTATCCTGCAACTTTGCTGAACTCTTCTATCAGTCTGAGTAGTTTACTTATAGATTCCTTGGAATTTTCTGCATATACAATTATATCATCTGCAAACAGGGAGATTTTAACTTCCTCTTCGCTGATGCAGATGCCCTTTATATCTTGGTCTTGTCTAACTGCTCTGGCTCAAACTTCTAGTACAATGTTGAATAGAACAGGTGAGAGTGTGTATCCTTGTCTGGTTCCTGATCTCAAGGGAAAGTCTTTCAGTCTCTCTCCATTCAGGATGACGTGGGCAATTGGCTTTGTATAAATGGCCCTTATTGTGTTGAGGAATTTGCCGTCTACGCCCATTTTGCTAAGAGATTTTAGCATGAATGGGTGTTGGACTTTATCAAATGCCTTTTCTGCATCAATGGACAAAATCAGGTGATTCCTGTTTTTTGTGTTATTTATGTGGTTAGTCACATTAATTATTTTTCTAATGTTGAACCAGCCTTGCATCCCTGGTATGAATCCTACTTGGTCATAATGAATTATTTTCTTGATATGTTGTATTCTATTGGCAAGAATTTTGTTGAAGATTTTGCATCTAGATTCATGAGTCATATCGGTCTGTAGTTCTCCTTCTTTGTTGGGTCTTTCCCTGGCTTTGGTATCAGTGTTATGCTGGCTTCACAGAATGAGTTTGGGAGTATTCCATACCTTTCTATACTGTGAAATAGTCTCAGTAGTATTGGAGATAACTCTTCTCTACATGTTTGGTAGAATTCTGCAGTGAAGCCACCTGGGCCCGAACTTCTTTTGGTTGACAGTGTTTTGATGACGTTTTCAATCTCTTCCTTTGTGATGGGTTTATTAAGTTGTTCTGCTTCACATTGTGATAATTTGGGTAGGTGATATGAGTCCAGGAATTTGTCCATTTCCTCTAGGTTTTCCAATTTGTTACAGTACAGTCTTTCATAGTATTCTGTTGTGATATTTTTGATTTCTGTTGCATCTGTGGTGACAACTCCCCTCTCATTTCTAATTTGGGTTATTTGTTTCCTTCCTGCTTTTCTTTAGTAAGTTTAGCCAGGGGTTTGTCAATTTTGCTGATCTTTTCAAAAAATCAGCTTTTGGTCTTTTCAATTTTTTCAATTGTTTTTCTATTCTCTAATTCATTTAGCTCTGCTCTAATCTTTATGATCTCGTTTCTTCTGGTGCCTGAGGGATTTCTCTGTTGTTCTCTTTCTACTTGTTCAAGCTGCAGGGTTAGTTCCTTCATTTGGTTTCTTTCTTCCTTCCAGATGTGTGCATTTACGGAAATAAACAGACCTCTGAGCACTGCTTTGGCTGTATCCCATAGGTTCTGGTATGAAGTGTTTTCATTCTCATTGGAATCCACGAATTTCTTTATTTCATCCTTGATTTTTTTAGCAAGATGTTCAGTTTCCAAGAGTTCCACTTTCTATCTATGTTTTTTCTGCTATTGATTTCAACTTCTATGGCTTTATGATCAAAGAAGATGCTTTGCAGTATTTCACTGATATGGATTTTGTTGAGCACTGCATTATGGCCTAACACAGGGTCTATTCTGGAGAATGTTCCATGTGCACTGGAGAAGAATGTGTAGTTGTCTGCTGATGGGGGGAAAGTTCTGTATATATCAATGAGATTTATTTGGTTAATTGTGTCAGTGAGGTCTTTTGTATCTTTACTGAGCTTTTTTCTAGATGATCTGTCCAGTTTTGAGGTGGAGTGTTGAAGTCTCCCACTATTATTGTGGAGTCATCTAACTCTCTTTTAGGTGTAGTCAGTGTTCCTTTGACATATTTAGGTGCTCTGATATTAGATGTATAAATATTTAATATAGTTAAGTCTTGCTTGTGTACTGAACTTTTCAGCAATAAATAGCATCCATCTTTGTCCACGATGGTGGATTTGACATTAAAATTGATTTTGTCTGAGATTAGAATTGCCACCCCTGCTCTTCTTTGTTCATTGTTAGCTTGATATATATTCTTCCATCCTTTAATTTTCAGTTTGTTCCTATCTTTAGGTCTCAAGTGAGTTTCTTGTAGACAACATATGGATGGGTCATGTCTTTTGATCCAAGATGTCACTCGATGTCTGTTTACTGGAGCATTCATTCCATTCACATTCAATGTAATTATTGATAGGTATATGTTCACTGCTGCCATTGTGATATGTTTATTTTTATGTTGATGTTTTCTCTGCTGTTCTTATTAGTCTGTTCAGGGACATTCTTTTTTGTGAGTTGATTTTTCACCTTTTTCAGAGCTCGTTTTGTAGTTGTTGAGACTCCTGTGTTACATTTCTTGAAATGGTATGATAAATCTTTGTTGTGCTTTACAGCTGCCCCTGTGATCCCCCTTAATACACTATATATAAACCCAATTTTAATTACAACCAATTTTAATTACGACCAGTCTTGTCATCTTCCTCTCCATCTGAAAGGACCATAACAACTGTAGTACATCCCTCTTTTTAATATGATGGCACCGTAGTTTTCATGATGATCACTGGATTGCTTCTTTCCATATTAAAGCTGTGATTGACTTTGGAGCCTACCCTAACTGAGCAGAATTTTGAGCAGTGTGTTGTTCTAAAATATAAAGTTAGTGGTTTCATTATTCTAAGCCCACGCCAAGAACTTCTTTCAGTATTTCTTGTAGTTTTGGTTTGGTTTTTACAAAGTATCTGAGTTTCTGTTTATCTGGGAATGTCTTAATTTCATTTCGTATTTGAAAGATAGTTTTGCAGGATATATAATTCTTGGTTGGAAGTTCTTCTCCTTCAAGGCTTTGAATGTGTCATGCCACTGTCTCCGTGCCAGCATGGTTTCTGCTGAGAAATCTGAAGAGAGCCTACAGAGTTTCCCTCTGAATGTTAGCTTTGATTTGAGTCTTGCTGCCTTTAAGAGTTGTTGCTTATGTTTCATTTTGTTCAGCTTGATTATAACATGTCTTGGAGTCTTTCTTTTGAGATCTATATTGGCTGGTGTATGATATGCATCTGAGATGTCTATATTCTCTTCCTTCATGATTTCTGGGAAGTTTTCTGTCAGCAGCTCAGCAACGATACTCTCTGTGTTCTCAGATATCTCACCCTGTTCAGGAACTCCAATTAATAGAAGGTCGTTCCTCTTAATAGAGTCCCACATGCTTCTTAATTCTTCATTTTTCTTGTTTCTTTTTTCTGATTTCTGCTCATAGACGCTGGCATCAGTAGCTCTGTCTTCCAAGTCAGAAATTCTTTTTTCTATTTGTTCCATTCTGTTTTCTTGGCTTTGCATTGAAGTTTCTATGTCTTTGATTTTGTTCTTGATCTGTTGGATTTCAGAGTACTGGTGTTACATCAGATCGAACAGCTTGCTTAATTTTTCATTTTGTTCTGCTGCATTTTGTATAAGGTCTAGAAGGTCTCTGTATATAATCATTTTGTATTCACTTTCTGATGCTTTCAAAAAAGTTTCTTCATCTGGAAAACTCCTTACTAGTTTTGTTTGGGAGCCTTCTGAAGCCGTGGCTGATTTCTTGTGTGCCACAAGTGTCTGTTGCCTTTTGGGCCCCATGTGAGTAGGTAGAGGCTGGAAGGGATACTGTGAGGATGGACTGCAAATGCTTCTCTAGGCTATCTTAAAATGTAAAGCAAAAGGTATCTGACCACTTCCCAAGTCAGTCAGGTTTTCAGGTGTAGAGGTCCCTCTTCTCAACTGGCAAAGTAAGCACCACTATATCCAACCCCAGATGATACAAACTAGTTCAGAATACAGCTATGCTACTCTCCTGTTGGCTTCTGCTGACAGGGCCTAGCCTTGGGCAACACTGTGTAGAGTATTGCTTTTCTGGTAGAAAAGCACTCTCCTGTGGGCAGGCTCTGGCTCCCAAGCTAAGAATTAGGTCCAGCTGTGGCCACCATCTCCAAGATGGCGTCCTCCACACAGGCAGCAGATAGAGGGGCTAAAGGTGCCGAGAGGTAGTGATTCCTCTGCTTATGTTGCAGGGCCCGCAACATACGTGCCAGTGTGTAATTTACTGCTTTTCTGTCAGAGAAGCAATGTCCTGTTTGCGGGCACTGGCTCCCAGGCTAAGAATTAAGTCCTGCTAAACTGTTGGTACCAACATGGCGTCCCACACACTGACTGCGAAATTACACACAAACGCCGCTGAGGCAGAAATAAGATGACAGGCCCAAAGTGGCTAGGTTAACAGAGTCCTAAGCCTGGCTCTCAAAATATGGGAATTTCACCTGCCTATCCCCCCAGCAGCACGTCTGAGTCTAGTCGCTAAGCAAGACCCAGCTCTGCCTGCCGGCCAAGACAGAGAAAAAAAAAAAAAGTCAAAATGGTGCGTTTACCTTCAGTCCGTGAGAGCCAGGGCTAGCCAGGAGCAAGAGTCAGCGAAAGAGAGGAGGTTTTTCGCTCAGTGGTATGAAGTCGAAAGTAACAGCCCTGTGCCATGTCCTGGGGCTGATTAGGTGATCAGAAGGCTGCGTTTGATTATCAGTTCAGGTCTTGGTTTCCAGAGGGATATAAGGAGACATATGCTTAGTCCACCGTCTTGACTTCGCCTCCAGGGATATCATTTCTGATGACAGATGGATCTTGGCTGAAAGCAAAAAATACCAGAAAGATGTTTACTTGTGTTTCATTGACTATGAGAAGGCATTTGACTGTGTGGATCATACTAAATTATGGCTAACATTGCAGAGAACATGAATTCCAGAACACCTAATTGTGCTCTTAAGGAATCTGTATATGTATCAACAGGCAGTCATGCAAACAGAACAAAAGGACACTGCATGGCTTAGTGTCAGGAAAGGTGTGTGTCAGGAATCATTTCACCATAGCTTTTTAATCTCTATGACAAGCAAATAACCTAAGAAGCTGGATTATATGGAGAACAAGGAGGCATCAGGATTGGAGGATGACCATTAACTACCTGTGTTATGCAGACGACACCACCTTACTTGCTGGAAATGAAGAAGGTTGAGACACTGATGAATACCAAGGACCACAGCCTTCAGTATGGATTGCACCTCAAATTCAGGAAAACAAAATTCCTCACAACCGGACCAGTAAGCAACATCATCATAAATGGAGAAAAGATTGAGGTTGTCAAGGATTTCATTTTACTTTGTTCCACAGCCAACACCCATGGAAGCAGCAGTCAAGAAATCAAAAGATCCATTGCATTGGGAAAATCTGCTGCAAAGGACCTCTTCAAAGTATACAAAAGTAAGGATGTCACTGTGAAGACTAAAATGCATCTGACCCAAGCCATGGTATTTTCAATTGCTACACAGTGCAAAAGCTGGACACTGAACAAAGAAGACAGAAGAAGAACTGAAGCCTTTGAATTGTGATGTTGAATGTACCATGCACAGCCAAAAGAACAAACAGCTCTGTTCTGGGAGAAGTACAGTCAGAGTGCTCCTTGGAGACAAAGATGGCAAGACTGCATCTTACACACTTTGGACATGTTGTCGGGAGAGATCAGTCCCTGAAGAAGGACATCATGCTTGGTAGAGTGGAAGGTCAAGGAAAAAGAGGAAGGTACTTGACAAAAGGGATTGACACAGTGACAGCAACAATGGGCTTAAGCATAAAAATGATTGTGGACATGGCACAGGACCGGGCAGTGTTTCATTCTGTTGTTCAGAGGGTTGCTGAGTCGGAACTGACTCGCCAGCAGCTAACAACAGCAACAGATACATATATATGCAAATAACAACAAAAAAATTGCCAGTGAGTTGATTCTGACACAGTAGAACTGTCCCATAGCATTTTCAAGGGCCAGCTAGTGGTTTTGAACTGCCAACCTTTTAGTTATTAGCCAAATGCTAAGCCAGTATGCCACTAGAGTTCTGTATATGTATGTATACGGAAATCCTCATTGTGTGCTACATAAATACTATGGACGCACTAATTTACAGCACAGATTAGCTTTTTATTCAAAAGTTTGTACACAAATTGTTGTCTGACATTGGTTGCAGTCTCCACAATGGATAAGCACTGTCCTTTCTCTTTCTACCCTGGGTTCCCTTGTCCATTTGCCCAGTTTTTCTATCCCTTCCTGCCTTCTCCTCTTTGCTTTTGGGCAAGTGTTGAGTATTTGGTCTTCTACACTTGCTTGAATTAAGAAGCATGTTCCTCATGTGTGTTATTGTTTTGTAAGTCTTTCTAACCTTTGAAAGGCACTAGATTTGCTTCAACTCTGAGTTAGTAGATGTCTTGGGGCTATAGTCTCAGTAGCTCCTCCAGTCTCTGTCAGACCAGTAAGTCTAATTTTTTGTGAATTAAAATTTTGTTCTACATTTTTCTCCCACTTTGTCAGGAACTCTCTGTTGTGATCCCTGACAGAGCAGTTAGTGGTAGTAGTCAGGAACCATCTAGTTCTTCTCGGCTCAGGCTAGTAGAAGTGGTGGTTACTGTGGGCCTTTGGGCTAGTGTTTTCCTTGTTCTTTCATGACCACTTGCAAGCTTTTAAGACCACAGATACTACTCAATGAAGGAGGATGTGGAACATTTTCTTAATGAACTGTATTACGCCAATTGACTTAGTTGTCACCTAAGGTCAAGCCCCCAGCCCTCAACCCTAGTAACACAGTCTCCTAAGGTGTTTGGATGTGTCTAAGAAGCTCCTACGACTCTGTCTTGGTCAAGGTGACTGACTTCCCCTACATTGTGTTGTCTTCCCCTACACTAAAGTAGCACCTGTCTACTATCTAATTTTCCCTGCCCATCTCTCCTCTCCTTCATAACTAGTAAAGATTGTTTTTCTGTGTATAAATCCTTTCTTGGGTTTTTATAATAGCGGTCTCATACAGCATTTGTCCTTTTGTGGTTGACTTACTTCACTCAGCATAATACCCTCTAGGTTCATCCTTGTTACGAGAAGTTTCACAGACTTACTATTGCTCTTTATCATTGTATAATATTCTGTTGTGTGTATGTACCATAATGTATCCATTCATCTGTTACGGTCACTTAGATTGTTTCCTACTTTAGGCTATTGTGAATAATGCTTCAGAGAACACAGTGTACGTGTCTACATCTGCGACAACCCTTATTTTTATAGGACACATTCCTAGGAATGAGAATGCTGGATACATAATATTTTTACTTCTAGTTTTTTAAGGAAGTGCCATATCATTTTCTAAAATTCTGCCATTTTACCTTCTCACAGGTTCTAATCTACCCACAACTTCTCCAACATTTGCTATTTTCTGTTTTGTTTTGTTGTAGTGCTGGTAAAATCGAGGTGAGATGGTATCGCAGTATGATTTTGATTTGCATTTCTCTGATGGCTAATGACTGTGAACATTTCATAGTATGTCTGCTAGCTGCTAGATTGCCTTCTGTAATAAAGTGTCTATTAATATTATTGCCCTTTTTTAAATTGTATTATTTGTATTTTTGTTATTGAGGTGTTGAAATAGCCCGTAGATTTACAGATTAGACCACTGCTGGATAAGCCATAGCCAAAATTTTTGCTCTGTCCACAGTTACTTTTTACACTCTTGGGGTGAAATCTTCCAATGAGTGTAAGTGTTTGATTTTTAAGAGCTCCCAGTTACCTAGGTTATCTTACGATGTTTGTGCACTGTTAGTTACAGTTTATATTCTATTGTGCCATGTATTAAGCCCTCTAGAATTGCCTCTATTTTTTCTTTCATGATCTTTATCATTTTAAATTTTACATTATGTCCTTGATCCATTTTGAGTTAATTTTTGTATCTAGTATAAGGGTCCTGTTTCATTTTTTTAGAGATAGACATCTTGTTTTGTCAATACCACTTGCTTAAAAGACTGCCTTTTCCCCCACTTAATGGACTTTTAAGAAAATGGACATGACAGAAGGCTGTAATGTATCCTTTGTCAAAGATCAGATGACAGAGATGATGTATTTACATCTGGGTTATGTATTCCGTTTCATTGGTCTATGTGTCTGTCCACTGTAGCAGTATCTGGCTGTTTTTACTACCACGGCAGTACAGTAGGTTTGGAGATCAAGTTGTGTGAGTCTTCCTATTTTGTTTTATTTCTTTTACAACTTTTTTTTTTTTTTTTATCCAGAGTCTCTTTCCTTTCCACATAGCGCTGGTGATCAGTTTTTCCATCTTGTTAGTATTCAGATCACTATTGCATTATATTTGTATATTGCATTGGGTAAAATTGACATTTTTATAATGTTGAGTCTTCCTAGTTGTGAGCATGGTATTGTTTTCCATTTATATAGGTCTCTTGTGGTTTCTTGTAATAGTGGTTGCAATCATTTTCTTTGTATAGGTCTTTTATGCTTCTGATTAGATTTATTCTTTGTATTTTACTTTGGGGGAAGACTATTGTAAGTGGGGAGCAAAGGGAGAGTGAGCAGGCTAGGAAGACTGAACAAAGGGAGAGTGAGCAGGATAGGATGATTGAGTAAAGGGAGAGAGAGCAGGCCAGGAAGAGTGAGCAAAGGGAGAGGGGGCAGGCAAGGAAGACTGTGTAAAGAGAGTGAGCAGGCTAGAAAGACTGAGTACAGGGTGAGCAAACAGACTAAGAATATTAAGTTAAGGGAGAGCAAGAAAACTAGAAAGATTTGACTAAAGGTAGAGTGAGCACCCTCTACTTCTCTGTCAGTGGAGCCTTACTTGTTGCTGTGATGCTGGAAGCTATGCCATTGGTATTTAGGTACCACCAGGGTCACCCGTGGTAGATAGGTTTCAGCTGAGCTTCAAGACTAAGACAGACTAGGAAGAAGGACTCAGTAGTCTAGTTTTGAAAAGAATTAGCCAGTGAAAACCTTATGAATAGCAATAGAATATTGTTAGATATAGTGCTGGAAAATGAGCTCCCCAGGTTGGAAGGCACTCAGAAGACAAATGAAGAAGAGCTGCCTCCTCAAAACAGAGTTGACCTTAATGACATGGATGGAGTTAAAGCCTTCAGGATCTTCATTTGCTGACGTGGTATCACCCCAAATGACAAGAAATAGCTACAGACATCCATTTATAATCAGAACATTGGATGTACGAAGAATGAATCTAGGAAAATTGGAAACTGTCAAAAACAAAATAGAATGCAACTACAACTACTATTTAAATTTACATACCAAGCACTAAGGCCAAAGGTGAAGAAATTGAAGATTGTTACCAGCTTCTGCAGTACGAAATTGATGGAACATGCAATCAGGATACATTGATAATTCCTGGTAATAGGAACACAAATGTTGGAGACAAAAAGGATTTGTAGTTGGAAAATATGGCCTTGGTGATAGAAATGATGCCAGAGATCACATGATAGAATTTTGCAAGGTTAACAACTTCTTAATTGCAAATACCTTGTTTAACCAACACAGATGACGACTGTACACAATAGACCTCACCAGATGGAATACGCAGGAATCAAATTGACTACATCTGTGGAAAAAGACGATGGAAAAGCTCCCTGTCAGCAGTCACAAGACCAGGTACTGACTGTGGCACAGATCATATGCAACTGCTCATAAGCAAATTCAAATTGAAACTGAAGAAAATTAGACCAAGTCTGTGAGAGCCAAAGTATGACCTTGAATATATCCCACCTGAGCTTAGAGTCCATTAGTGTATTGAACACTAATGACTGAAGACCAGCCAAATTGTGGAACAACATCAAAGACATCATCCGTGAAGAAAGCAAGAGGTCATTAAAAAGACCGGAAAGGAAGAAAAGACCAAATTAGATGTCAGAAGAGACTGAAATCTGCTCTTAAACATCAAGTAGTTAAAGTAAAATGAAGGAATGGCAAAGTAAAAGAACTGAACAAAAGCTTTCAAAAGCAGCTCGAGAAGACAATGATAATGATATGTGCAAAGAGCTGGAAATAGAAAACCAGAAGGAAAGAACACATTCTACTATTCTCAAGCTGAAAGAACTGAAGAAAAATTCAAGTCTCAAGTTGCAATAGTGAAGGATTCTACAGGGAAAATATTAAACAACTCAGGAGGCATCAAAAGAAGATGGCAGAAATACAGTCATTATATGAGAAAGAATTAGGGAACATTCAGCCATGTGAAAAGATAGAATATGATCAGGAACCAATGGTACTAAAGGAAGAAGTCAAAACTGTATTGAAGGCATTGGTGAAAAACAAGGCTCCAGGAACTGATGGAATATCCCTTGAGATATTTCAACACAGATGCAGCACTGTAAGTGCTCACTTGTCTATGCCAAGAAATTTGGAGGACAGCTAACTGGCCAACTGATTGGAAGAAATCCATATTTATGCCCATTTATGCCCATCCAACCAAGTGTAGAAATTATCAAACAATATCATTAATAGCACACACATGTAAAATTTTGCTCAAAATCACTCAAAGGTGAATGCACAGTATATTGACAAAGAACTGCCAGAAATTCAAGCTGGATTCAGAAGACGACATGGAACATTTGTGTCATGTATTAAGCTCTCTAGAATTGCCACTATTTTTTCTTTCATGATCTTTATCATTTTAGATTTTACATTATGTCTTTGATCCATTTTGAGTTAATTTTTGTATATAGTATAAGGTCCCTGTTTCATTTTTTAGAGATGGACATCTTGTTTTGTCAAGGAATATCATTGCTGATGTCAGATGAGCTTGGCTGAAAGCAGAGAATACCAGAAAAATGTTTACCTGTGTTTCATTGACTATGCAAAGGCATTTGACTGTGTGGATCATAACAAATTATGGCTAACACTGTGCAAAATAGGAATTCTAGAACACTTATTGTGCTCATGAGGAATCTGTATATCAGTCAAGAGGCAGTCATGTAAACAGAACAAGGGAACACTGCATGATTTAAAGTCAGAAAAGGTGTGTGTCAGGGTTGTATCCTTTCACCATACCTTTTAATCTGAGAAGCTGGACTGTATGAAGAAGAATGAGGCATCAGGATTGGAGGAAGACCCATGAATAACCTGCATTACACAGATGACACTGCCTCACTTGCTAGAAGTGAAGATTGGAAACACTGATGAAGATCGAAGACCACAACCTTCAGTATGAATTGCACCTCAACACAAAGAAAACAAAAATACTCGCAACTGGATCAGTAAGCATCATCATCATAAATGGAGAAAGGATTGAGGTTATCAAGGATTTCCTCTTGCTTTTGTTTTGTTTGGTTTGGTTTGGTTTTTGTTTTGTTTTGTTTTAGCTCATTCCACAATCAATGCCATGGAAGCAGCACTGAAAAATCAAAAGACATATTCCATGGGAAAAGTCTGCTGCAAAGAACCTCTTAAGATGTCACCATGAAGACTAAAGTGTACCTGTACCTGACCCAAGCCATGATGTTTTCAATCACATCATATGCATGCAAAAGCTGGACAATGAACAAGGAAGACAGAAGAACTGATGATTTTGAATTGTGCTGTTGGAGAAGAATACTGAATTTACCATGGACTGCCAAAAGAACAAATAGATCTGTTCTGGAAGAGGTACAACCAGAGTGCTCCTTGGAAGCAAAGATGACAATACTGTGTCTTACATATTTTGGACATGTTGTCAGGAGGAATTAGTCCCCAGAGAAGGACATCATGCTTAGTAGAGTGTAGGGTCAGACTGAAAGAGGAAGACCCTTGGTTAGATGGATTGACACAGTGGCTACAACAATGGGCTTAAGCATCAAAACAATTGTGGACATAGTGCAAAACCAGGCATTGTTTTATTCTGTTGTGCATGGGGTCACTATAAGTCAAAATTCACTCAACATACCTAACAACAACATTATTAATGATGTTATTTTGTTGATTTTCTTTTGAAATTCTCATTGTTGGTATAACCAAAAAACCCGGTGGACTAAATATACCTCTCCCTATATCCCTCTGGAAACCATGGCCTGAACTGATGATCAAAAGGAGCCTTCTGGACACCTAGTGAACCTTAGGAGATGGCATAGGGCTGTCTATTCAGAATACATACCAATGAGTGGGAAACTTTCTCTTTCACCAACCCCCGCCCTTGGTGAGTGCCTGGCTCTCCCAGACTGAAGGTAACTTGCCATTTTAATTTTTTTCTCTGTCTTGGCTGGGAGGCGGGTGGGTCTTGACTGGTGGCAGGACTTGGATGCACTGCTCATGTGATCAGCAAGTGGAGGCGTCACATTTTGAGAGCCTGGCCTTGGAGTCTGTGCACCTCGGTGCTTTTGGCTTCTTTCCCTGAATCTCTGCCACTGAATAGCCTATTCAAAGATAGGAGGGAGAGCTTGTGTGGGACACCATCTTGACTGTCTGGGAGGTGGAGTTACTCATATGGAGGCCTTGGCTGGACCTATGTCCCAGGCTAGTAGACAGTGCCTGCTCAGAGAGCACTTTTCAGAAAGAAAAGCAGTCTTTTCACAGTGGGGCCACCAGATCACAGCAGGGCAGTAGTCTTTCCGTATTTCGAACTAGTTTAAAGCTTGTGGGATTGGATATAGAGCTACTTACTTTTCCAGATCTCACATTATAGGGTCAGCTGATGGCTCCCCAGTGACTGTAAGTAGAGCCATGTCTTTGTCAATCAGGAGGTGGAGCCTGCTATCTCAGAGATTCCACTGACCGCAGTCACTGGAGTACATAGAGGTGTCTGGTGATCAATTTCCTTTTCATACTGACATTTAGATCCCATTAAGTTAACACCAGAGAAACAAAACAACCTCTAGATGACAAAAAGAAACAAACTCTGGACAAAAACATTAAGAAGAATTCACCTATCACTTCAGAAGGCCCCCAAAAAGAAAGAACTAAAGAACTTACCAGACAAAGAAGCCTTTCTGAAACTATCAGAGGACAAATACAAAAGGATTACATATAGAGCCCTCCTAGACCTTATACAAAATGCAGCATAACAAAGTGAAAAATTAAGCAACCTGTTTGATCTGATGGAACACCAGTACTCTGAAATCCAACAGATCAAGAACAAAATCAAAGAGACAGAAATTTCAATTCAAAGCCAAGAAAACAGAATGAAACAAATGGTAGACAGACTTTCTGACTTGGAAGACAGAACTACTGACTCCAGCATCTAGGAGGAGAATTCAGAAAAAAGAAACAAGAAAAATGAGGAAGCATTAAGACACCTGTGGGAATCTATTAAAAGGAACAATCTACAATTAATTGGATCTCCTGAACAGGGTGTGACACCTGAGAACACAGAGAGTATTGTTGCTGAGCTGCTGACAGAAAACTTCCCAGAAATTATGAAGGAAGAGAATGTAGATACAGGTAGATATAGATATAGATATAGATGATATAGATATAGATATAGATACAGATATAGATATCCAAGATGCATATCAATATGATCTCAAAAGAACGACTCCAAGACATATTATAATCAAGCTTAACAAAATAATACACAAGCAGAAACTCTTACAGACAGTGAAACTCAAAGCAAAGCTAACATTCAGAGGAAAATTCTGTCGGCTTTCTTCAGATTTCTCAGCAGAAACAATGCCAGCACAGAGATAGTTGTGTGACACATTCAAGGCCTTGAAGGAGAATAACTTCCAACAAAGAATTATTTATCCTGCAAAACTATCTTTCAAATATGAAAATGAAATTAAGACATTTGCAGATAAACAGAAACTCAGAGACTTTGTAAATTCCAAACCAAAGCTACAAGAAATACTGAAAGAAGCTCTTGACTTAGAAGGACAAAATCATTAACTTTATATTTTAGGAGGAAATACAGTACTCAGGGAAGGCTCCAAACTCAAAGTTATAATATTAAAAGAAGTGATACAATGATCATATCATGAAATCTATGATGTCATTACATTAAAAAGAGGGATGTACTACAGTTGTTATAGTCCTTCCAGTTGGATAGGAAGTTAGTAAGACTTGCAATACTTAAAATTGGGTTTAAACATAGATTATTAAGTGGCATCATGGGGGCAGCCGTAAAGCACAATAAAGATGCAACGTATCAAATCATGAAACATAATACAGGAGTCTCAACCACAAAACAAATACTGAAAAAGGTGAAAAATCAACTCATAAAGAAGAACGTCCTAGAAGAGATAAATATGAACAACAGAAAAAACATCAACACAAAATAAACTTATCACAATGAGAGCACTAAACACATACCTATCAATAATTGTACTAAATGTGAATGGACTGCATGCTCCAGTAAAGAGACAAGTGGCATCTTGGATCAAAAGACATGACCCGTCCATATGTTGATTATAAGAAACTCACCTTAGACTTAAAGATATGAACAAATGGAAAATTAAAGGATGGGAGAATATATATCAAGCTAACAATACACTAAGAAGAGCAGGTGTGGCAATACTAATCTTAGATAAAACAGATTTTAATGTAAAACCCACTATCATGGACAAGGATGGACACTATTGCTGAAAGGTTCGATACATAAGCAGGACTTAACACTATTATTTATACACCCAATATTTATGCATATTTATGCACCCAATACTAGAGCATCTAAATATATCAAAGAAGCACTGACTATACTCACAAATGAGACAGATTACTCCACAATAACAGTGGGAGACTTCAACCCTCCACTGGAGGACATTATGTTGAGTGAAAGCAGTCAGTGACAAAAGGACAAATATTGTATGAGACCCCTACGATAAGAACTTAAAAACAGACTCATGCACAGAAGAAAGGACTCTTTAACAACTGCAAGGGTGGGGAGGGAGGGAGGGAGAGGGTATGGTGTAGATTGGACAGTTCATAGAAATTTGGTTGGGTGTAATCAGTGACAGCACACATTAGAAAGAAGATCAATTTTAACTGGACTTCAACGTAACATGATTACTCCTCCCATCTTAATGCAATATTGCAAGGACAGAGTAGCTGGGGCGAGGGGTTGGGGACCATGCTCTCAGGGGTAATCGAGGCCAATTGGCACAACTAGCATTTTGCTGACAGAGTCTTCTGCACCCCACTTTGGTGAGTGGCGTCTGGGGCCTTAAAAGCTGCCAAGCTGCCATCTGAGATACAACAAATAGTCCCAACTCAACACGAACAGATGATCACCAAGGACCAAAATGACATGGGAGACAAAGAACCCAGAAGACAGAGAGACCCTTGTGAGTGGGGGACTACATCGACATGTGAGTGGAAGAAGTGGATGGTGCCCAGCCACCACCAGCAACAGCCATGATGGGGCTCACAAAGTTGAGTCTCACTGGCAACACAGAATAAAAAGGGGTGCACCCTGAGATCACCACTAAAAGACTGTAACTGATTGTCCAGGGGCCTCGGGGTTTCTCTGGGAGCATGGTCCCTGGCCCTGATGCTGCCCCTGTCCATAAATCATAATGGCGGTCAACACTTTGGACGAGAATGGATGGAACTTGGTGATAAGAGTGACCACATCATGTGTACACTTTATGGTTCTATGCATCCATAGGATGTCATCCTGCTGACCTCTTACTGGAGGCAGGGGAGAGGGTGGAGAGGTGATAGGAGATTGTTAAGAGGATATGACATGTATAGAATGGAGAAGAGTGTGCTGTCACGGGGTAGGGAGAGCAGTGGGAGCTGCACATAGGCTGGCATGCAAATTTATGTGGGAAAGTACATTTTCATTCAATCATAATTAAAAAAACTCACTGCTGTCGAGTTGGGTCTGACTCATAGTGACCCTAGAGGTCAAAGTAGAGCTGCCACCATAGAGTTTCTGAGGAACACCTGGCGGATTTGAACTGCCAATTTTTTGGTTAACGGATG
Source organism: Heterohyrax brucei (assembly GCA_028571685.1). Classification (NCBI taxonomy): domain Eukaryota; kingdom Metazoa; phylum Chordata; class Mammalia; order Hyracoidea; family Procaviidae; genus Heterohyrax; species Heterohyrax brucei. The sequence goes on from CM053155.1 coordinate 19,724,599, forward strand.
TAGCACTTAACCCACTATGCCACCAAGGTTTCCATTGTTGGTATATAGGTATCCAGTAGACTTTCGTATGTTAGTCTTGTATATTGCTACTCCGCTGTGTGTTAGTCTGGTATATTGCTACTCCGCTGAATCTTTCTATTAGTTAGTTTTCTTGTGGAATCCTTGGGGTTCTCTATGAAGAAGATATATCATCTGCAAATAGGAAAATTTTTATTTCTTCCTTTCCAATAAGGATGCTATTTATTGTTTTTTCTTGACTTGCTGCTCTAGCTGCTCCTAGCATAATGTTAAATAGGAGTACAGATAAAAGCCATCCTTGTCACGATTTCCTTCTCAAGGAGAATGCTTTCACATTCTCTCTGTTGAGAATGGTGTTGGCTGTTGAGGGCTTTATTATGTTGAGGAATTTCCCTTCCGTCATTGATTGAATTGTGTGCCCCAAAGATGTATGTAGCAGTTTGGCTGGGCCATGATTCCTGGTATTGTGTGATGTTCCAGTGTGTTGTTAAGTCCTTCTATGATGTCAGTGAGGGAGAATGGATGGTGGTGTTGTTGGTGAGACAGGACTCACTGTGTAAGATTATATCATGCCTTGAGGTAATCTCTTGGGATATAAAGGAAAGGGAAACAAGCAGAGAATGGGAACCCCATACTACCAAGAAGCTCTGCCAAGACCAGAGCACATCCTTTGAAACAGACCTGGGATCCTTGTGCCTCAGAGGCTCCCCCTCCAGGGGAAGACTGAAGATAAAGACCATCATCTAGAGCCAATAGAGAGTCTTTCCCTAGAGCTGACATGCTGAATTTGGACGTTTAGACTGCTTTTCTGTGAGAAAATAGATTTCTCTTTTTAAAGCCATCCACTTGTAGTATTTCTGCTATAGCAGCACCTTCTATTCCTATTTTATTGGGAGTTCTTTTGGTTTTTTTTAATCAAGAGTGGGTGTTGGACTTTCTCAAATTCCTTTTCTGTGTCAATTGAGATGAGCACGTTTTTGTTGTTTGTTTTTTTACGTGTTGGATTACAGTGTTCAGCCACCCTTGCATACCTTGTATTATGAACCCCACTTGGTTGTTGTGCTTTTTTTTTTTTTTTAGGTGATGTGGTACTCTGTTGGCTAGAATTTGGTTGAAAACTTCTGTATCTATATTCATAAATGACATTAGTCTGTAATTTTCTTTCTTTTTCTTTTGTTGTGTGTTGTTGTTTTTTGTTTTTTCTTTTTTTTGCTTTGCTTTGCTTTGCTTTGTTTTTTTGTGGTATCTTTGCGAAACTTTGGTACTAGTGTTATGTTGGCTTCCTAGAGTGAATTCAAGACTATTCCTTCCTTTTCTATGATCTGAAATAATTTGAATAGTACTGGTGTGAGCATTTCTCTGAATGTTTCACAGAATTCTTGAGTAAAGTGGTCTAGGCCAGGAGTTTTTGTTGCTGAGAGCTTTCAAATTACCTTTCCAAACTCTTCTCCTGATACAGATCTTTTCAGATTTTCTATCTCAGTTTGTATTTGTTTGGGAAGTACTATGTTTCCAGAAATTCGTCCATGTGTTCTAGGTTCTCAAGTTTGTTGGAATATAATTTTTCATACGATCCTCCCCGACTCTGCCAGTTAGGTCTGTTGTAATATCCTCCATCTCTTTTCTTATTTGTGTTACTTGCTTCATTTTTGGTTTTCTTCCATCAGTTTGGCCAGTAGTTTGTTAATTTTGTGGATCCTGTCAAAGAACCAACTTTTGGTCTTACTGATTTTTTTCTGTTCTCTATATCATTTATTTCTGCTGTAATCTCCATTGTTTCCTTTCTTCTGCTGCTTGTGGGCTTCTTTTGCTGTTCTCTTTCTAATTGTTCAAGTTGTAGGGCTAGTGATGTGATTTTGGTTATTCTTTTCTGATGTTTGTGTTTATGGCTATAAACTGAGCACTGCTTTTGCTGTGTCCCAAAGATTTGGGAAATCACGTATTTTCATTCACATTAGATTGTAGAATTTTTAAAAATATCCTCTTTGACTTTGTCTATAATCCAGTTGTTTTTTAGGAAGTTGTTATCCAGTTTGTGTGTGTCTGATTTTTTTTCCTTGCTATTTCTGATGTTTTGGATTTTGATGTTTTGGATTTTATTGAAGGTTGCTTTGTGGTCTAAAATGTGGTCTTTTCTGGAGAATGTTCCATGTGCATTTTGAAAAGAACATATATTTGTCTGTAGTTCAGTGAAGTGTGAGTGTCTTCTTCTTTTTCACTGACCCTCTACTTTTCCAGGTATGATATCCTTCTCCAGGGACTGGTCCCTCCTGATAATATGTCCAACGTACATAAGATGAAGTTTTTCTATCCTCACTTTTAAGAAACGTTCCGGCCATACATCTTCTATCACAGATTTGGTAGGTCTTCTAGCAGTATTCTTTGCCAACACCACATAATTCAAAAGCATCAATTCTTCTTCAGTCTTCCTTAATCATTGTCCAGCTTTCACATGTATATGCAGCAACTGAAAATAGCTTAGGTCAAGTGCAACTCAGCCCCTAGAGTGACATCTTTACCTTTTAATACTTTTGAAGAGCAGATTTGCAGAGGATTTGCCTAATGTAATCATTTGATCTCTTGAATACTGCTTCTACAGATGTTGATTGTAGAGCCAAGTAAAATGAAATCAATGTTCCACTGATATTCATATGGTTTGCACTGTCCAGTTGTTTTCAGAATCAGAGCAATAGGTCCTTTTTCCTATTGTGAAGCCAAGCCAAGTGCCGTCGAGCATGATCTGACTCATGGTGACCCTAGGAGAAGCTTCACTAAAACCTCTTCACCTTGGATGGGTAACCCTGCTAGCATTTTAAACAGTAATGGTATAGATTACATCATCACCACAGCATACAAGCCACCACAGTATGACAAACTGACAGACAGGTATAAATCCCATTTGGTCATCATGGTTTTTCTTTTGATATGCTATTTAATTCTACTGACCAGGATTTTGTTGAGAATTTTTGCATCTATATTCATGAGGGACATTTGTCTGAGTTTTCTTTTTCAGTGTTGTCTTTGTCTGGCCTTCGTATCAGGGTTATCCTGGCTTCATAGAATGAATTCAAGAGTATTTCATATTTTCTTATGCTCTAAAATAGTTTGCATAGAATTAGGCAACTCTTCCCTGAACATTCAGTAGAATTCTCCAGAGAAGCTGTCTGGGCTTTGGCTTTTGAAGATGGTTTTTTTTGTTTGTTTGTTTTTTAAATAAACTCTTTGTCATGGGTTGAAATGTGTCCCCCCAAAAAAGTGTGTAGCAATTTGGCTAGGCCATGATTTCTGGTATGGTATGATGTTCCTATATGCCATAAAACCTGCCTCTGTGACGTTAATGAGGGAAGATGGCTGGCAGTTGTGTTAGTGGGGCAGGACTCAATTTATTTATAAGACTACATTGTGCCTTGAGACAATCTCTTGGGATAGAAAGGAAAGGGAACCAAGCAGATAGTCGGAAATCTCATACCATCAGGAAAGAAATAGTGCTAGTAGCACAGCTTGTCCTTGATCCCAGGGTCCCTGCAGCTCAGAACTTCTCAGTCCAGGGAAAGAATGACAACAAGAAACTTCCTTCAAAGCCAACAGAGAAAGACTTCCCCTGGAGCTGATACCTGAATTCAGATTCGTAGCCTACAAGCCTACTGGATTGTGGCAGAATAAAATTTCTGTTTGTTAATGCTAGCCACACGTGGAGTTTCTGCTAGAGCAGTACCAGATGACTAAAGCATTCTTCAATTTCCTTTGCCATGCATGTGTTCAAATTTTCTTAGTTTGTATTAATTTAGGTAGGCAGTGTGTGTCTGGGAAACGCTGGTGACAACCTAATGATTAAGTCTGCTAACTAAAAGGTTGACAGTTTAAATCCACCAGGCACTCCTTGGAAAATCTATGGAATGGTTCTACTCTGTCCTATAGTGTCACTATGAGTCAGAATTGACTCAGAAGTAGTGGGTAGTATGTATCTAGAAATTCAACCATTTCTTCTAGGTTTTCAAATTTATTAGCTCATGATGTTTTGTTATCTTCTGTTATGGTCTTTTTCATTTCTATAGGTTCTGTTGTAATGTACCTACCCATTTCCTATTTTAGTTATTTGCGTTTTCTATTTGTTCGAGTTTTATGGTTCAGCTATTCTGGCCCTTCTTTTTTGATGTGTGTCATGGTTGAACTGTGTCCCTGGAGAATATGTGCATCACTTTGGCTGAGCTATGGTTCTTGGTATTGTGTGACTGTCCACCATTTTGTCATATCTGATGTGATTTTTTGTGTGTGCTGTAAATACTATCTCTTAGATACTGATAAGATGGATTTTCTGCAGTTATGATAATGAGGCAGCACTCAATCTATAAGGTTGGATTGTGTCTTTGAACCAATCTCTTTTGGAATAGAAAGGGCAGAAGTGAGCAGACAGACATGGGAACTTCATATCACCAAGAAAGCAATGCTGGGAGCATAGAGCATCATTTGTACCCAAGGTTCTTTTATACAGAAGCTCCTAGGCCACAGGAAGATTGATGACAAGGACCTTTGAGAAAGCCATCCCCTGCAGCTGGTACCCTGAGTTTGCACTTGTAGCCTACTGGATTATGAGAAAATAAATATCTATTTGTTAAAGCCATTAACTTGTGGTATTTCTGTTACAGCACCACTAGATAACCAAGATAGAATTTGGTTCAAAGAGTGGGAGGCTGCCCCAGAAGATACCTACACTGTGGGTGTGGTTTTGAAGATCAATGAAGGCTGGAAGAGTTTTATGATTGCCTTGAAAAGACTATTGCTTGAATTATGGACGGCAAAGATAATTCTGGTGAAGAATCAGAAGGAAGTGAGGAGTGCTGTTATGCTGGAAACACCACTGATGGCAAGAAACAGCAGACAACCAGCAGGGACAGAGGACCAGAAGTGGCAGAGAACTGGCAGCCTCAGGGAAACAGCTGTGACAGAACCAAGAGAAGAGTGCAAGACATCCCTGGAGTGAATCTGCAGAGTGAGAAAGCTCAGTGTCTGCATAAGAGGCTTCCTGGTGAAGTGGGGTACCTTAGGCAGTTATCAGTGGAGCTACAGAGCTCTGGAACACTGTCCAACAAGGAAGACATGGGCAGCAAGCCACGAGGGCCCCAGAGGCCAAGGAACTAGGAAGCAGAAGCTGAAGAAACAAGAAACAGGAAGCAGAGCTGCCTTAGTCTCAAAGGGTAAGGCTATGACCTCTGGGGTCTCAAAGAGTGGAGCCATGGCCTCTAGAGTTTCTAAGGGTGGAGTTGCCACCAATATGGACTAGGAGAATGATTCACCTACAGCTAAAGGAACAAAGTTGCCATTCTAGTGGGCCTGGAAGAAAACACTGAAGCCCAGGGCCAAGGGGCCTCCACATGGAATCTTGATAGTGTGGTCATTACCTAGAGTCTAGAGGTCAGGTCCATTGTATAAATGGTCTCAGAGAACAGAAGATCATTTTCAAAGACTTGAGGGCTAAGGAAATGTGTTCTGCTGACTTGCTTGATACCTGTTATTCCCTCTTTCCCTCCAATTTCTTCCACTGGTAATGGAAATATTTAACTTGTGCTGTTCTACCACTACATTTTGGAAGCAGATAACCTGTAATCTAGATTTCACAGATGAGGAAGAATTTCTGTATTTTGGACTTGGAGTTGATTTAAGATTTTTGCTATGATATGATGGGGTGAATGCGTTTTACAGATGGCAAGGACATTAGTTTGTCAGGGCCAAAGTCTAGAATGTTGTAGATTGAACTGTGTTCCCCAAAATTATCTGTGATTTCGTTGGGCCATGATTCCCAGTATTTTATGATTTTCTACCATTTTGTCATCTGATATGATTTTCCCATGTGTTGTAAATCCTATCTCTACTGTGTTAATGAGATGGGATTAGTGGCAGTTATGTTAATGAGGCAAGTTACAAATTGGATTGTGTCTTAAGCCAATCTCCTGTGAGATATAAAAAAGAGAAACATGCAGGATAAAAGACCTAAATATCAAACCTAAAACGATAAAGCTCATCCAAGAAAAGGTAGGAACAACAATGGAAGTTTTAATACACAATGTGGATAGATTCAAAACTCTGTCAAACAAACCATACTCATCAGAAGAGAAAATAGATAAATGGAAACTATTAAGAATGAAACACTTTCGCTCATCCGAAGACTTTATTAATAGAATTAAAAGAACACCTACAGAATGGGAAAAAATATTTGACAACTCTATGTCAGACTGATGCCCGATCTCCATAATCTATAAGATACTATAAAATATCAACAAGAAGAAGACAAATCATCCAATTAAGAGATGGGCAAAGGAGATGGACAGACATTTCACTAAAAAAGAGATCCAGGCAGCCAAAAAACACATGCGGACATGTTCACGATCTTTAGTTATTAAAGAAATTCAAATCAAGACGACAATGAGATACCATCTCACCCCAACAAGGTTGGCCATGATCCAAAAAACACAAAACAACAAATGCTGAAGAGGCTGTGGAGAAAGTGGAACCCTCCTACACTGTTGGTGGGGTTGCAAAATGGTCCAGCCTCTTTGGAAAGCAATCTGGCGCTTCCTTAAAAAAATGGATATTGATATACCATTTGACTCAGTAATTCCACTACTTGGAATATATCCTACAGAATCAAGGCCTTTCACACCAACGGACACATGCACCAGAATGTTTATCGCAGCATAGTCCACGATAGCAAAAAGATGGAATCAACCCAGATGCCCAACAACAGAAGAATGGATAGATAAACTATGGTATATATACTCAATGGAGCACTACGCAATGATGAAGAACACGATGGCTCCAGGAAACATCTCATGACCTGGTTTCAACTGGAAGACATTATGTTGAGTGAAAGCAGTCAGCGACAAAAGGACAAATATTGCATGAGACCTCTACGATAAGATCTCAGAAACAGATTTGTGTATAGAAGAAAAGACTCTTTGACAGCTGCAAGGGAGGGGAGGGAGGGAGGGGGTGGGGAAGGGTTTAGATTAGATAGTTGCTAGGTATCTGGTTGGGTGAAATCGGTAACAGCACACATTAGAAACAAGAACAATATTAAGTGGACTTAAACATAACATGAGTACTCCTTCCATCTTAACCCAATATTGCAAGGATAGAGTAGCTGGGGTGGGGGGCGGGGGACCATGCTCTTAGGCAAAAGTGAGGCCAATTGGTACAACTAGCATTTTGCTAAGAGGGCTCTCTGCACCCCACATTGGTGAGTGGCGTCTGGGGTCTTAAAAGCTGCCAAGCTGCCATCGGAGGGCACAGCAAATGGTCCCAACTCAGCAGGAACAGATGCTCACGGAGAATCAAAATCACATGGGGGAAAGACAACCCAGAAGACAAAGAGACCCACATCAGTGGGTGCCTACATCAATGTGGGACTGGAAGAACCAGATGGTGCCCGGCCACCACCAGTGATAGCCACGATGGAGCTCACTAAGTTGAGTCTCACTGGCAACACAAGAATAAAATGGGGTGCACCCTGAGATCCCCACTAAAAGACCTCAGTTGATGGTCCAGTGGTTTCAGGGTTCCCCTGGGAGCATGGCCCCTCACCCTGATGCTGCCCTTGACCATAAATCATAACAAAGGTCCACGCTTCGGACAGGAATGGATTGGACTTGGCGATGCAGAGTGACCATATATTGGATGCACTTTATGGTTCTATACATTTATAGGATGTCATCCTGCTGACCTCTGGCTGGAGGAAGGAGAGTGGGTGAAGAGGAGGAAAAAAAGAGACTTTTGGGAGAATGAGACATGTATGGAGCAGAGAGGAATAGTGTGCTGTCACCGGGCAGGGAGAGCAGTGGAAGCTGCATATAGGTGGGTATGTAAATTTATACGGGAATGTATATTTTCACTCAGTTATATTAAATAAAATATTTTAAAAAAAGAGAGAGAAACACGTGGAAAGCAATAGGAACCTTGAACTACCAAGAAAACAATGCCAGGAGCGGAGCTTATCCTTTGGACCCATGATTCCTGCACAGAGAAGCCCCTAGATCATGGGAATATTGATGACAAGTGCTTTGCTCCAGAGCTGACAAGACAGAAAGCCTTCCCCTCGAGATGGCACCCTGAATTTGGACTTCTAGCCTACTATACTTTGAGAGAATAAACATCTGTTTGTGTCATGGATTGAATTATGACACACACTGCCCCCCAGATGTGTGTAGCAATTTTCCTGGGCCATGATTCCCAGTATTGTGTGGTTGTCCTCTGTTTTGTGATTGTAATTTTTATATGTTGTAAATGCTAATTTCTGCCTGTGGTTAATGAGGCAAGATTGGATTACATTAAAAAAGATCACAGAGAGACTGTAATATCCTTACTAAGGTCACATCACTGATCCGTTGTAAATAGAATTTCCCTTGGGTGTGACCCATACCACCTTTTATCTTACAAGAACTAAAGGGGAAGCAAGCAGAGAGGTGGGAACTGTCTTATGTGAGTTCTCTAGAGAAGGGAAACCAGTAAACTATACAAATACACACAAAGAAAAATTTATATAAAGGAAACAGCTCATGCAATTGTACAAGCTGAAACATCCCAACTCCTGGACCAGGATACAAACCTCATGCAGCCACATAAGTTGGCAAACTGAAGGTCATCAGGTCAGAGAACAGGGTCCCCACTTACAGGCTGTGAAGGTCAGAGAATCACAAGACAGCAGGCAAGATTTCAAGGTTCCTCCTGATTCATGTAACTCCAGGGACTAGCAAATGTAGGATCAGTAAGTTAGAGAACAGGAATCTTACTCACAGGCTGTGAAGATCAATGAATCCCAAGATTAACAGATAAGTGGTTAGCTCAAGTCCCAAGAATAGGATGTCAGAAGACAAGAGAGAAGCAGCTGCTGAATCCACAACAAACCAGGATGAGCAGGCAGGAATAGGCAGTGGAACTCAGAGAGATGAAGCCTGAGGGTACAGTGAGCCATCACAGGTCTTGCCCCTGTTAGTACTGTAGAACATTCCATCACGGCGGTGATTGCAATATATAACTGTGAAAACACTCAGAATCATGGCCCAGCCAAGTTGGCACACAACCTTAATGATCACAGATATGATACCATACAACCAAGCAAGCAGTACCAGGAACAGAATTTATCCTTTGGACCTGAGGTTCCTGTGCTAAAATGCTCCCAGACCAAAGAAAGGCTACTGCATTACAAGGACCTTCCTTTAGAACCAACAGAGAACGAGAGCCTTTCTCTGGAGAAAGTGACCTGAATTCAGACTTCTAGAGTACTCGGCTACGCAAGAATAAACTTATGTTTGTGAAAGCCATCCATTTATGGTATTTCTATTGTAGCAGCACTTAGATAACTAAGACAATGTATGTATGTATTGCTATAAATTTTCCTCTGTGTACTGCTGTTGCCATACCCTAAAGGTTTTGGTATGTTGTGTTTTCATTGTCATTTGATTTCAGGAATTATTAAATTTTATTTTTAATTTATTCTATTATCCAGAAGTTTTTAAGCAAGATGTTATTAATTTTATGTGTATTTCATTTCCCTTGGTCTTCCTGTCATTGATTTCTAATTTTATAGCACTGTGATCAGAGAAGATGCTTTGTATTATTTTAATGTTCTTGGAGTTACTGAAGCTTACTTTGTGGCCTAAAACACTATTTTGGAGCATGACTCACGTGCATTGGAGAAGAATGTAGTGTGCTGCTGTTGGGTGGAATGACTGCAGACATCTGTGAGGTCAAATTAGCTGATTGTGTTGTTTGTCTGTATCTTTGCTGAGTTTCTTTTTCATTCTTCTGTCCTTTATCAAAAGTAGTATGCTAAAATCTGCTATTATTGCTGGATTATTTCTTTTTTCAAGGTTATTAGAGTTTGCTTTATGTATTTTGGAGCTGTGTGATTCAATTCATAAATATTTATTATGGTTATGCCCTCTTGGTGAATTGACACTTTTGTCATTATATAGTGCCCTTCTTGTCTCTTTTGATGAATCTTGCCTTAAAGTCTGTTTTATCAGAGATTTGTATTGTCACTCCATATTTTTTTGTTTGCGTAATATATTTTTTCCTTTTTTTGATTTTTATCTCTCTATATTTTTGCATCTAAGGTGTACCTCTTGTAAGCAACATATTGATGGGTCTTCTTTTTTATCAGTTTTTCCACTGTCTAACTTAACTGGTACATTTCAACTGTTTGCACTCATTGTTATTATCAATAGTTATGAATTTACTGCTGTAAATTTGTTATACTTATTTTTTTGATGTTGACAGTTTCTTTGTTCCTCTAATTTTCTATGCCAAGGTCTTTTTATTTATGGATTTTCTTTTCAATTCTTTCATTGTTGCTGAGCTGGCATTTTCTGAGTCTTTATAATTTTCTTCTTTTTTATTTTGCTGGATAGGTTCATTAATTTTCTTTGTGGTTAATCTGAAATTAACCTTTATCTTCATAAGTTTAAACAGCCTGTTATTTCTTCATACTGCCTTGAAATCCTATCCATATGGAAGTTCTATAACTACACCATTCCTTCCTTCCTTTTGTTTTAAAGTTGTTGTCACTTATAAATTAACATCTCTGGTTCCCCATTTTCAGCTTGCAGCTTCATTTTACTTTTGAAAATGCTTTATCTGGGTTGCTATCTGGATGGTGTTCCCATGTGTCTTAATCCCAGGTTGCTGTCTGATGTTGTTGATTTTCTGTCTGAAGGACACCCTTTCATATTTCTTGAGAGATTAATCTGGTTTTCACAAATTCCTTTAATTTCTCTTTATCTGGGAATACCCAAGTTTTATCATCATATTTCAGAGACAGTTTTGTTGTACACATGATTCTTGGTTGGCAATTCCTTTCTTTCACGGTTTTACGTATATCATCCCATTGCCTTCTTGCCTGCCTGGCTTTTGCTGAGAAAGCAGAGCTTACTCTCAGAAGAACTAAGAATTTTCCAAGACACGGCAACAAAATTCCTGTCAGGTCTCACTGGTCCAAAATGGGCCACATACCCATTCCTGTATCAATAATGTGCAAATAGGACGAGATTATACAAACCCACCCCTATAAGTGATACCAGCTTTCCTTTGCACATGGGCTGTTCAGAGGTAAGAAAGAATCTTAGTAAGGATTATAGTCAGCTATGAGGTACAGAAAATCCCAAAGAACAGTGGATTAAACAAGTAGAAGTATATTTCCTTTTTCTATCACAGTAGTCTCCCACACTCAACATGTAGCTTCTATATCACCATCAAAGAAAGCTTCCAAGCCACAGCCATCACAACCACTTCCAAGCACCAAAAAAGAAGAAGGAGAGGAAAGAGACAGTCTGATCTCTCTCTGAGGACATGTCCCAGAAGTCACATGATATATCTCTTCTTACACCCTGTTCAACACAATTTAATCATTTAGAAATACGCAGCTTAAAAAAATACGGATTTTTTTCCAGGAAATCATGAGCCTACCTAAAAAATCAGAGGTTCTACTCTGTGGTAGAAAGTCCTAACAATTAATTCCAAAAACTCAGCCATTGAAAACCCTAGGGAGCACAGTTCTAGTTGCAGTCAACTCAGTGACAACTGGTTTATTACTAAGGTTTACCACTAAGGGCAGAAAATTATTGAGAGATAACCAGTAGTCTCTGCAACAGGTGGAAACATGCATTAAACTAGGGTTCTGTTACAAGGAAGATAAGGAACTAAATGTTGTTTAGGCAGCTAAGAATGTGTGCTGTAGTCCTCCTTCGATCATTGTTCCACTCCCAGACTACTCAGTATGCTTGGTGATATGAGATACTCTGACCATCCTATATCACACATCCATCCCTGAAACTTGGTTGTGGAGTTATCCCAATCTAAAATACATGATTGAGAATGGTCACTAAAGAGAGTCCAAGCTAACCAAAAAAGTAAAGACAAAAAATTCCCTAGAGTGTTTGTATTTTATTATTATTTGTAAGTGCTCTGTGTATACTAATAATGGAGGATATTAAGATTGTGTCTGTCTGATACGCTGGAAATGGTCTCTCAGTTTATCATTTTTCCTTTACTTTTATAGTGATGTTATTATATTGTTTTGACATACAGAAATTTTGTATTTTATATAATCAGACATACTTCGCTTTTGTTTTTTCTTTTTATTAGATATTTCAAAACTAATTATCTGATAAATATTCCACTATATTATTTTCTTTTTCTAATTGAATTGTTTTTGTGTCAGTCAAATTGCACTTTGACGCATATATAACAAAAATCTCACAGTGGCTTACTACACGGGGATTTCTTTTTCTCTGCCAGCAGAAAGTTCAGAGCTGATTTGGTGGACTTATAACACCTTCAAGGATTCAAGCTTATTCCGCATTTCTCTTCCTCTACCTCTAATATGTAAGTTTTCCCTTCAAGTTCACAAGATAACTGCTGCAGTTATAGGTATCACATCTTAATTCTATTTCAGAAGAAAAGAGAATAGCAAAATGTATAAGTTACATGCCACCTAAGTCCACCTACTTAGCAGGAAATAAGACCTTTTCTAGAAACTTCACCTGTTAAGCTTCTCACTGACAAGAAATAATTCATATGCCTACCAACAGAAGCAACGGAATCTTGAAGGGATGAATATTTTTATCTGATCATTTTGGTCCTATACAAAATCAGGCTCTATTATTAAAGAAGAGAAAGTAAGCAGACAATACTATCTGTCACAATTTTTCACCCAGAATTTTATGTGTGTGTGCGTGTGTATACACACTCACCAAACCAGTTGCTACTGAGTCAATTCTGACTCATAGCAACCCTACAGGATGCAGCAGAACTGCCCCACAGGGTTTTCAAGGAGCAGCTGGTGGATTTAAACTACAGTTCTTTTGGTTAGTGCTGAATGCTGAACCACCAGGGCTGAATGCTGAATGCTGAAACATCAGGGCTACACACATGTGTGTGTGTGTGTGTGTGTGTGTGTATTTATATGGAATCCCTGGTGTCATAGTGGTTAAGTGCTATGACTGGTAACCAAAGGTGCTCCTTGGAAACTCTATGGTGCAGTTCTACTCTGTCCTATTGCGTTACTACAAGTCAGTGTCAACTTGATGGTACTGCGTTTGTTTTTTTGTTTTACATACACATATAAAATACAAAATAAGTAAACACTTTTTTCAATTAATGAAACAATAATTTTCCCATCATTTTATTGAATAAGCCATCATTTCCTTACTGATGTGGCATTCAACTTCATAATATTAGAAAATTATAGAGGTTCCAATACTAGTAATGACACAGCTGTATCTTATGGACCAACTTTCCCCAGGCAACAACTGTAAAATTTGCATAAAATACAGGAAGCAACTTTGGAAAGCACTGAACAGTGACCGAAAACAGACAGAAAGTGGAGGGTATTGATACTTGGAAGAAAGAAGTGATAATAGATGAGTTTCCCAAGTTGTAGCTTTTTGTCTAAGGGTGAGTCCCAATCAGTGTCATATCTTGAATAGAAACCTATACTCTTATTAGCTTAAAGAACTAGAGGGAGAGTTCGCGATTACTGTTCCAGTAGAAGAGTTAAGAAGGACATCCTAGAAAGGAACATGCCACAAAGAAGGAAACACCAACTTTAAATTATAAACTGCCCAAATCTCTAGTTGACAGGTGAATTTTTCATGGTCAGAATGCAGACACAATTAAAATTCAAGTGACTAAATAAAGATTTCAATTGGTTTCTACTGCAAAAGACACTGAGTTCTAGCCAAGTTAATTACTGTATTTTTATACAAATAACATGCACCTTCTGCATTTACTGGCTGTACCCTCTCTCTGTGAGGTATTTTGGTAAGCACAATATGCTAACAGTTTTTACAGCAACATGTGGAAGAAGACTAGCACTGCAATGCTTGGAACGGTGCCTCACAGGGGAAGGGTACTGCCAGCAAGCAAACACAGAAGAATCAGCTATTTGTGTAGAAATATAGTATTCACCAAAACATAATGAAATCAACAGACCTTGGAGGAATATGACAGACGCCAGAGACTCTAAAATGCATCACTTGCAATATCCAGGATACAATCCAAAGTTTCTAGATGTTGAAAGACTAGGAGATATGGTCCATACTCAGGAGGAAAGGCAATCAGTCTTGAAGTGGAAAACAATCTCGAAGTGACCCAGATTTTAAAATTAGAGGACCAGGTTTTTAAAGCAGCTATTTTAGCAATGTTCAGCAAAGGGTCTGAAGTCTCAAGCCACTCTGCTCCTTCTTCTTGGAAAGAGTATAAAGAGTAGACTATTTTCTTAGGAGTATGCTCTCCAAAAAACAGGAGTGAGAATCAACCAGACTGATAAAGTTACATATATTAGTTTTCCAGGGCTTCTATATCAAAGAACTACAAATTGAGTAGCTTAAAACAACAGAAATTTATTCTCTCAAAATTCCAAAGACTGCATGTCTCAACTCAAAGTGTCAGCAGGGCCCAGAAAAAAATCCTCCCTTGTCTATTCCTAGCTTTGGCGGTTGCTGGTAACCCTTGGTATTCCTTGTCTTGTAGCAGCACTACTCCAATCTCTGCCTTCATCTTCATAAGGCATTTTTCCTGTGGTGTCTGTGTATCTCTATGTGTTCACATGGACTTCTTATAAGGACTCAGTCATTGTATTTAGGGCTCACTATAATCCAATATGACCTCATTCTAACTTAGCCAGTTACGTCTGAAAAGACTCTTTTTCCAGATTAAACTAAATTCTGAGGTTCTCTTTGTACATGAATTTGGCAGGCAGATGCTCCTCAACCCAGTACAATGCACAAAGTACTCCGGGTAGAAAAGCAGGATAAAGATTTTGCAGACACAGGACTTTTCATGCTCTCTGTGTAGAAGGCAAAACATACTCTTTGCATTATCAGTGATAGATCACTGAGTTGTTAGAAGGCTCCTGCCAAATCCATAAATCCCTGGCTTTCTTGGGTCAAAAGTGGGAAGACTGACAGATGTGCAATTACATGGCTCTTTTGTCACCCATCTTATTTATACCCTTACTGAAAATGTAACTAATCCTTCTACAAAGGCTGTACTTCACCACACCCCAATCTACCCAAGGAGAGTTTCTTCAGCATCTTAATGATTTTTCCTTTCAGTGGGTCAACACAACAGGAGAATCTCTACGGGAATAGAGAGAAACTATAATTCCAAGGAGTAAAAGGACTCTACAGAAGTTACAAAACCTCTGATAAATACAGCAAAGATGAGCTCTGTCAGAAGCTGAAGTGGGTAACTTTGTTAACCCATTTCTTTAATCCATCATTTAGGGAAAATAGCTAATCAACTGATTGTTACCTATTCTGCAGGCAAATTTGTTCTGGACGGATTCTTCTCCTCCATCAGGACAGAATATTCTGCGACCAAAGTCAATGTGTCTATCACTCTTTGTGTCCTTGACCTTATAAACAGAGGTAAGGTCAAGACATTGTACCAAATGATCAGCAAATGAACTGCCTGTCTTACTATTGTGTGTAAAGAAGAGTGCTAAATTCTGACTCACAGGTGATGCACTAAAAACATGTGAGAGAAAACACTAATCTTCTCATTTAATGCAGGGTGTCTATTACCAGGGGAACTTCCTGACCGCTCTTTGACCCTCCTTTCCATTCTGACCATCAAGGATGCTAAGTGACACCACACTCATCACCTAACCCCTCTTTGAACACCTTATGTCTGTATGGACACTCAATGACCATTGCTTTTTCATATGACATTTACCAAATACAAGCTTGTGTTCTTTAGATAGTATCAGCAGTAATAACCCAACCCACTGCCATAGAGTCAATTCTGACTCATATCGATCCTACGGGACCAGGTGGAACTGCCCCATAGCTTCTAAGGAGTGCCTGGAGGATTTGAACTGCAGACCTTTTGGTTAGCAGACATAGCACTTAGCTACTATACCACCAGGGTAATAGACATATCAATATTATGAAACTTTTGATGTAGTACAGAGAAAGACATGGCAACATTTTTGTGTGTTGTTGCCAAAAACATATAATCTCACTCCAGTCATGACATAAAGGACGTGCTACAAAACAATTGATCAGTACTCCTGAAAAGTATCAATTCTACAAGAGACAAGTCTAAGAAAAATGTCACAAACTGAAGGAGACAACGGAGAAATAACTAAACACAATCTTGGATAGGATTCTGGTACAGAAAGTGGGGATTAGTGAACAAATAAGTTCTGTGGTTTAGTTATGGTAACTGTTCTTTATCATTGCATGCGTTATGTATGATGTTAAGATTAGGGGAAGCAGGGTGAGGGATACAAGGGAACATTTTGCACAATTTTTGCAACTTTCCTTTAAGTCCATACACAAGTTTATCTAAAACATTCAGCAGGTACTGACTGTAAGAGAACTTCATTTAAACAGTAACTGGGATCCGACTCGATGGCACTTGGCTTTGGCTGGGGTAGTTGTTTTCTTTAGAAAAGGGAGGGAGGCAGATGGAGGGAGAAAGAGATAAGAAAGAAGTGGAGACAGAGAGAGGACATAAAGCCTTGAAAAGAGAAAGAAGGCAACAGTAGAGTTATCCTCTAAATGAAGTGACTAGTGACAAGGGATGAAAAGCCTGGATTCTTATGTATCTCTGCTTTTTACAAGTTGTAAGTCATTATCATACAGCACTCTGCTTTTGCCCACTGATTCTTCCTATTAGTTACTGGTTCATCATGCGACCTGTTATTACTCTGGTCCCCTACATCCCTCCCAGCCAAAACACCAAAGATAGCGTGATTCAAATCTCCCAACTAATCACCTCTAACTTCCCTGACAAATCTTCACGTGGGAAGACAGATCCACATTAACACTACAGCTTCTTTTTGTTCCTCAGGACCTAAAGATACATACCCACTCTCTATATGTTCCCAACAGTGCCAAACAAATACTAACAGCCCTTGGCAGCTGAGTCATTTGTGTCTGCAAGTCTTCCATCATGTAAACTGTACTAGTTTTCAATAACTCCACTCTTCCCTTGTCATTCTACAGAAACAGCCATGAAGGCAATTTCTGGAATAATTGATGGTAACCCAGCTCCGAAGGATAAATGTGCCCTGGAGATCATCAAAGGGGGAACCCTGCACCGAGAGGAAGTATATTATAACAATTCACCCTGGTTTGCTCTCTTGCTGGGAAATCTAGGTAGGAAACTCATGGAATTTCTCACTTTAAGAAGTTATAATATGGAAAATTTATAAACAACTAGAAACTCCCTTGTGTTTAGGAAAAACCTTGGGCTGTTCTGTCAGATAGTCATCTGAGCTCCGTCTGGAAAGCTGTTTTCCAGAAGGATAAACGGAGTACCCCTAGAGATTTGTAAGTCACAGTTCACATCTCACAATTTGAATGTGTTCTTTTAACAGTTGCTCAATAGAAATTTAATTATAGTAAATGTCAAGAACCACTGCAACATGTGGTCATAAAATTGGTAATTGCAAGGTAGTTACATTGACTTTACCTTTTATGCATAATAACATTATGTTGGTCAATAAAATATTAATGATAATACAGTTCAAATAAACTTGAAAAATTTATAACTGGTACCTCTAACTTGAATTCATTCAATATGGTTTCTTTAAAACACATGTGAAATCTTTCAATACTCATTTTATAATTTGTGGTTTAACCACCAAATCTGTTCCTGAGTTGAAAAAAATGACTTTATGCTTGATGGACATAATATCCTTATCAATTCTGTATATTTCTGATGGTCTTTTGTATTTGCTCTGACTCATAGTGCCCCTATAGGTCAGAGTAGAACTTCCCCAAAGAGCATTCAAGAAGTGCCTTGCAGATTTGAACTGCCGACCTTTTGGTTAGCAGATGTAGTACTTAACTACTATGCCACCAAGGTTTCCTATAGGGTTGCTATGAGTTGGAATCAACTCAGTGGCAGTGGTTTTATATTTGTTGATCCTTCTCCTGTTGGCAAGATGCCTGGGCGGAGTCACTAGGGCAAATCTGTGGAAGTAGAGGTCACTAGAACATGGAGCCCCAGAACCTATGCCTGTTTATTGGGCTGAGATTACATAAAGCATTTCTATTTTGTATGTGAATGCTCAGCTGTACCTTGGAAGTTTGGAAGAGAGGGGCTGTATTTGAATCTTGCCGCTCAAGCATTTGGTCAGTCATTTGTTCCACAAATATTTATCGAATACTTGACACTTGAAAATGACCAAATGTGAAACAAAATATCAGCTATATCAGAAACTTGTGCATTGATCAGGGCCCCAATGAGTAAGAGATGGCACACTCTGATTGGATATTTTTAGTAGAGTTTAATAAAAAGGAACTGAACAAAACTGGCAAGGTATAAGGAAACCACAAGCAAGTGCAGTGTCTCAAGGCTAGTAGAGCTGTCTCCACGCTTAGGCTCATAGAAACAAAAAGAGAGAACTGTTTCCAGAGCCCAGAGATGGCAATAACTATTTGGAGAGGACCATGTGAGAGAAGCTATGGCATTCAGTTAAGGAATACAACTAGCATACCAAGAACCATCTAGGATGAAGCAGGGTGAATACTAGCCTCACTCTCTTACCTCACTCAGACCTTGTGGTGGTTCTTTCCATCAGCTGAACAGAGAGGCAAGCAAGCAGACTGATAGAGACCTTGTAAATCAGCTTTCTAGAGCACAGAGCAGAAAGGAAAGGATGGAGTATTTTCTGGAGTGACAGATGGAGTATATTCAACATGAACCCAGTCCTCTCCAATGTATGGCTTTCATGGTAAGTGATTCTAACACATGAGACATGGTCCAGGAAGCATAAGATAATTTTCTCCTTCTAATTCCTCTGAATTCAAATGCTTGGGCAGCAGAACAGATGAGTCCATTGAGCCAGCCAACCACATAGACAAGTAACTGGATCTGACAGTATGAATATAGCTGGACTTGTCTTAGAAAGAGGTACTTTGCAATGAATGCTCAGTGCATGGAAGCAAGAAAAACCTGATCAAATAGAGCAAAAATCTAAAGTCTGGCTTCTGATTACATAGCACAATAACACACACACACACACACACACACACACACACACACACACACATATTCAGTACGATCTAACAGATGTCTCCATTTCTGCTCAGTCAAATTAACACGCCAAACTTTTTTTGTAGAAATGAGGGTCCCTTTTCACAGACTTGGTGAGAGGATGGAATTCCTTTACTGAAGGATTGAGACAGTATTAAAATTAAATTAGAATTTGGATGGGGAGACATTAAATTTCTTCCTAAATGAGTTTTCTTCATAATCCAAAAGGGAAGATCTCAGAAATTAGGCCTCAGAACTAAACTGCCTGTAAACATATCTCTTACTGTCTTCACTTATATGACATTACAACTCGACTCTCCTTATCACAATGACTTCACTATTCCAGAAAACGCTTGTCCAAGAAGATAAATGTTGCAAAGCCATTTTAAAAGTTCAACTTTTCAACAAGCAGCATCAAATGACTATTACTCTTGAAGAGGAAACTGTGTATAGGTAATCAAGAATACTGAAAATAATCTGCTTAATAAATGTAAAACCATTCATTATCTACAGAGCAATAATCAACCGCATCTTTATGATGCAATTTTCATATCTATGGACAAGAATCATTTGCATTATTACAAGCATTCTGTAACTTAAAGAGTGGTAAAAGAGCTCAAAGACAACAAGAAGTTGAGGACATCCAGAAGTTCCACTACAGAGTATACCCACCCAGTCATTTTATTTGGTGAGTGGGGAGGCGGGAGTAGGCTGTAGGGAAAAGGGTGTGTTTCAGAGTCTTCTGCATGTTAAACCTCACTAGTAATCAGCAAAACACAACTTAAAACAATGAAATATGGTATTACACCTGTGATGGGAATGAAATACCAATAAGAATAAATGTTGGCTATATGCAAGAAGGAAGAGTCATATTTTGCTGGTTGGAGTACACACTGAGAATCTGTTTAGACGCCTATGGGTACACTCAACTCAAAATAATTTAAACATTAAGATAAATTTGTTTTTATCAAATAAAAGGTCTTAATATGGGTAGTTGTGGTGATGGTTATTTTATGTCACATAAAGTCCAAGTTATTTTTATCTCTCCTCTTGGGCTACCTCACCTCTTGGTTTCAAGATGGCTGCTGTAGTTCTAGTTGTTACGTGTAAATTGTAATATCCTCAGACAGCAAAAGTTTTTCTTTTTAGATTATTATAGTGGCCTCCTTAACTAGTCTCTCTGCTATCACTCTTAGCCCCTACAGTCCATTCTCTTCATAGCAACCAGTCATGTTTTCTGATGTATACCAGAGTATATTATTTCAGCCACACTGGCCCTGATGCTATTTCTTGACATGCCTAGAATGCTCAGAACTCAGTCTTTTGCCTTCTACATTGTGGTCTGCTTCTTTAAGTCATTTGATATTGATTTTTGTCTCTGAGCCATCAGTAAATTGTTTATTTATTTTATGTTTGCTTACTGTGTTCTAGCTTTGTTTTGCTTTAAAATGTCTAATTAGGCTAGTCATGTGTGCTAGCTTGGTGGTTGGCATCTTTGAAGCTCACAGGCAGTTAGAGGTGTTACTAGGCATGTGAGTCTACAAGTCCAGTTGCTCTTCTTATATGGATTCAGGTAGTTAGTCAACAAGTGCATGGTACAAGATTTCCCCTACTGTCCTAGATGGGCAGGGATGACTGGTATCTGGTTACACATGCTAAGAAAAGAATGTGCTGATAACTCTTCCTGTGTGTCTGTGAGGAAGGTGTTTCTCTTATGCTTGTTCCCAAGGAACCATTTCTACTCTGAATTTCCAGCTCAGATGAGTCAGCAAATGTCTTTCCCCTTCCCTGTTTGTTAAATTGTTCTCTTTCCAAGTTTAGGAGAATAGCTCAGGGTGCTCACAAGGAGTCCTACTTCCAGTTTACTTAATCACATCAGACTCAGGCACCAGGCAGCAGTGCAGGGAAGTCAGGGGAAAGCACTGAGAAAAGGGATAAAGGTCTACCCCAATGAAAGTTTCAGATCTACACAGTAGGTTAGATGCTACTTAACTTTAGTTGATTGAGTGGCATTTTTTACTGGTTCTTGAGAGGGAAGGAGACTCCCCACTCTGCTCAGTTTCTCTGGCTGAAGAAGACATGCTCCAAACACCACTGCTCTGTTCACTACACTGGCTGCAGTTGATACTGGAAGATCAGATCTGGTCAGTCCTAGGTAATTCTGGACATGCTCTCCCTTCCCCATCATTCAGTCCTATTTCTCAACTTTACTTTTGATGCTTAGGACTCCTATAATGTTGTATATAATCATTTGTTCTTTGGGGTCTTTGTTGTTAGAGAGATCACATGAAGCATCTGAATACTCTGCTACCTCGGTTCTACCTTTCTGTCTGATTCTAGGTAGATAGGACAACCTTACTAATTTTATTTTTCTCAAAGCATAGTGGTAAGGCTCAGACTGTGATGTCAACCAAACCTGGGTCCAACACTTGCTGTGTGATGCTGAGTACATTATTAACTTCTCCAAACCCCGGTTAAAGTGGGTATAGCATACCACTGAGTGTTGTAAAGACTTAAAAGGGCTTTTTTGTACACATTTCCTTTTCATTTTTAATGGATCCCAAATAGTTGGTCTGCAATAATTACCATCACAATCTCCTATTCTCTTATGCTCTCGTGTCCTAGAATCCCAGAACCCTCTCACTTAGGACAATAAAATTGTCTCCCTTATTCTACCATCCGTCCTTTACTCATCTCATCACCATATATAATGTTCTAACACATGGTCCTGAGGGAACATTCTTTGTATTCAGTTCTAATGCTTTTCTCTCAATAATTCATTCCCTGCACTCCTTCTGTATCCTTTGTTCTTTTTCTCCTTTCACAGTGGTGGAAAAAGAAGGCAAAAAGATTGTGACAACTCTTACATATTTATGTTAATAAAGTTTATTTTATTGTAGTTATTTAATAGCCTCATTACTTTATAGTCACACCTCACATATATCAAACCTTAGTGTTCATGGAACCACAGAAATCATCTGACCACAAAACTGAGTAGATCACTTAGACAAGCTGAATTGCACAAGCTTACAATGCTAATCAGCTAACTTGTCGCAATTCAGGTCTTGCCATTATTTTATGCTGAATTTCTTGAGTATAAAATCTGCAATAATTTTTCAATGCAAGCATATAAGTTCCCTTTATTTTTTCCTCCAAGTAGTGCATCTGACTGGGAAAACTAATGTTTTACAAGATTCTGCCAAACTAACAACAAAAAGATAAACAATCCAATAAAATCTGAGCAAAAGACTTGAACGAGTAGTTCACAAAGAGGATAGTCAAACAAACAAATGAATAGATGCTCATTATCATCAATTGTTGTTGCTAGGAGCAGCCAAGTGGCTTCCAACTCACAGTGACCCCATATACAACAGAATCAAACGTTGCCTGATCCTGCACCATACTCACAAGTGTTGTTCTGTTCATCCCAGTGTCATAGCCATTGTGTCAATCCATCTAGCTGAGTGTCGTCTTTTTTGCTGACCCTCTGCTACCGCCTTCCAACCCAAAGGGCTCATCTTCTAGCACTATATCAGACAATGTTCTGCTGCTATTCATAAAGCTTTCACTGGCCAATTTTTTCAGAAGTAGACTGTCAGATCCTTCTTCCTACTCCATCTTGGTCTGAAAGCTCAGCTGAAACCTGTCCACCAAAAGTGGCCCTGCTGATACTTGAAATATCAGTGGCAACGCTTCCAGTATCACAGCAACACACAAGCTACCAGAGTGCAACAAACCGACAAACACTTGGTGGCATGAACCATTAGAGAGATGTAAATTAAAATTGCAACAAGATATCATCTCACCCTTATTAGAATGGCAATAATAATTCTTAAAAAAATAAGTATTGGAAAGATTGTAGAGAAAATAGAACTCTTATTCACTGATGCTGGGTATATAAGATGTGCAGCCACTGTGGAAAACTGTTTGGCAGTTTCTCAAAAAGTTGGACACAGGATTACCATATTTCTCAGCAATCCCAATCCTAGGTATATACACAGAAAAAGTGAAGGAAAGAATACAAACAGAAGCCTGTGCGCCAGTGTTCACTGCAGCACTTTTCACAACAGCTGAAAGATGGAAACCACCAAAACGTCCATCAAAAGACAATGGGAAAAACAAAATGTAGTATATATAAAGTCTTCCAATAAGGATGTCCTATTTTTGACAGCTCACAGTGGTGATTTTCACGAAGCTATAGTGGCCATATTTATCACTTTTTAAAAAATTATTATTACTCTTGACAAATAGCCATGAAAAGTTGTACAATTCCACAGCACATAGAAATCATTAAAGTTTATTATCAAAATGGATGTTCCATTTGCCAAACATTCTATGCATTGTGTGAAATTTATGACGCACATAATCCCACTGAGAGAACAATTCTATGTTCAATCAAAAAATTTGAGACAATCAGCTCTGTTGCCAATCAACAACACCTGTACATCAAGCTGCACATTCCAGTGAAAACATTGCCACCGTTTGTCAGAATGTACATGAGAATTCATCCCAATCAATTTCTCACCAAGCCCTGGGCATTTTTCCAATCACAACTTGGTGGATTTTGCATCTGGACTTGAAGCTTTACCCTTACAAAGTTGTTTTAACTCAAGAACTGAAGTTCAATGGCCGTAGATTGCACTGTACATTTGCTGACTGGGCTGTGGAGCAATTGGAAGTTGACCTTGCTTTTGGCCAAAAACTCATCTTCAGCAGTGAGGTCCACTTTTGGATGAATGGTTTTATTAACAAACAAAACTTGAATTTGGAACAATGAGAATCCAATGTAGATTCAAGAATGTCCACTTCATCCTCCAAAAGTTACTGTTTAGTGTGGATTTTGGTCTGGTGGAATCACTGGCCCTTATTTTTTCCAAGATAAATGATGAGAGGCTGTGACTGTCAATGGTGACAGATACTGGGCTATGATAACTGATTATTTTTGTTTCCATTGGAAGGTGCTGTAGTGCCATTACCTTTAGTTCTTTTCCACACATGATGCCATCAAATGTACTTCAAAATAATAAAACAATTAAAAATTGTATCATTTGCACAACTTGTTTTATTCAAGTTCAAAGACAGGACACCCTTACAGGACGACCCTTTACACAATAGAATACTACTCAACCATAAACAGAAATGAAGTCCTAATGCACGCCACAACATAGGTGAACCTTAAAAACATTATGCTGAGCTAAATAAGCCAGTCATAAAGGGACAAATACTGTATGACCTCACTTATACAAAATAAGTAAATATGTAGAAATCAAAGATTATTAGTGGTTTCCAAGATATGGGGGAGTGAAGGAGAAGGAGAAAATTTTTGTTTAGAGGATACTGACTTCCTATTAATTGTGGTAAAATGATTTGGAAAAGAGAGAAAATGGTTGCACAGTTTGAAGAGCGTAAATCACTGTCAGTGAATTGTACATAAGTTGTCAGTTAGCATATGTTTTGTCCTGTGTATTTTCATCCAATAAAATTTTTAAAAGAGAAAAGAGACACAGACATTAGAAAAGATGGTCATGTGAAGAAGCAGAGATTGGAGTGATGTATCTATAATCCAAATGTTATGGATTAAATTGTGTTCCCAAAGAATGTGTGTTTACTTGACTAGGCCATGAGTCCTCGTATCATAAATTGAAGCATGTTCCACAAAACATCTGTCAACTTGGAATGATGGTTAAGATTGTGTGTCAACCTGGCTACACCAATGTTTTGGCATCTGTATACAGTGGCAGGCGTGGGGCCTATGATGGCTTACTGCCCACCCTCAGTCTTTCTCTACCCACCTTCCACTACCTACTTCCGTCTGCACATGTTGCCAGCAGCTCTTGCTCTCCTTATGTCTGGTTCCTGGGACTTGAACTAGCAGCTGATGGATCCATTGAACCTCACAGCCTGTAAGAGCCCTGTTCCCCAACTTGCCATTCCTAGGTTCACCAGCCCCTGCAACTCCATGAATGAGCAGAAATCTTGAAGTCTTGCCTGCCACCTTTAGCATCTGCCAACCTACACAGCCTGTGACCTGGAACTCTAATTTCTGACCTGCCAACCTTGGGCTCACCAGCTTTATGGCTGCACGAAGCTTGTACTCCAATACAGGACTAGAGACATTTCAGCTTCTACAATTATGTGAGCTGTTTCCTTATATAAAGCTAAGCCAAGTGCCATCGAGTCAGATCTTTCTTTATACATATTATATGTTACTGGCTTTTCTTCCCTACAGAACCTAGCCTAAGACAATTTTGGTACTAAGAGAGTGGGGTGCTTCTCTAACAAATACCTAAAATGTGGAAGTGGTTTTAAAACTGTGAATGGAAAGAAGACTCAGAAGGAACTGAGAACTGTTAACACCAAAGAAGGTGCAGAAGGTGAGAAGCAGCAGAGCACCAACCACAGCAACAGCTGCAGATCAGCGTGAGACAGTGCTGGAGCCAACCCATGGAGTGAGAGAGCTGAGGGCCTGTGCAAAGGTTTCCTCATACAGTGGGATACCTCTGGGCACTTGAATCAATGGAGCTAGACTTGCGGACCACAGAGTGAGTGAGCTCAGTGCCTGTGTGCAGAAGGCTACCTGGCAGAGTATGGTGCCTCTGGGAACTTGATTCAGTGAAGCTACAGAGCTTTGGAACACTTGCCCCAGCAGGGCAGATGCAGGTTTGAGGCCCAGGTCATGAGGCCATGGAAAGCAGGAGCTGAGCATGAGAAGCTGAGCTGCCTCAGTCTCAAAGGTATAGCCATGACCTTAAGAGTTTGAAGGCATGGAGCCACGGCCCCTCGTGTTTCTAATTGTGGAGTTGCCACTCACGTGGACTTGGAAAATTGTGTACCTGAAGCCGAGGGAGCAAGAGTTGCTATCCCAGTGGGCCTAGAAGGCAGAACTGTAGTACAGTACCAGTGGGCTTCCACTCAGAATCCAGAGAGGGTGGCCAATACCTAGAGTTTGGAGAGCAGTGCCATTGTGTAAAATGTCTCAGAGAGTGGAAAATTGTTTTCAAAGCCTTGAGAGTTAATGTGATGTGTTCTGTCAATTTGCTTGTTGTCTGTTAAATGCCTACTTTCCCTGTGATTTCTTCCATTTGTGATGAAAATGTCTTTAACTTGTTCCTGTCATTGTATTTTAGAAGCAGATAACTTGTATTCCAAATTTTACAGCTAAAGAATTTCTGGATTTTGGACATGGACTTTAAGACTTTTGCTACAATGGGGTGAATATATTTTATATGTTGCAAAGATATGATTTATTTGGAGAACAAGATGTGGGATGTCATGGATTGAATTCTGTTCCCTAAAAAATCTCTAACAATCTGACTGTGCTGTAATTCCCAGTGTTGTACAATGTTCTTCCATGTTAGAATTCCTACCTCTATGATGTTAATGAGGGTGGATGGGTGGCAGTTGTTTTGGTAGAGCAAGTTTCAATGTGTACATTTGTCTTGTGTCTTGAGGTAGTCTCTTGAGATATAAAGGAGAGGAGCTAGTAGAGACATTTGGGGACCTCATTCCATTAAGACTGAAAGCAGTGCCAGGAGCTGAGTGCATCCTATGGAAAGGACCAAGGTCCCTGAACCTCAGACGCTTCCAGTCCAGGGAAAGACGGACCTTCCTCCAGTGCCAGTAGAGGAAGC
Source organism: Heterohyrax brucei (assembly GCA_028571685.1). Classification (NCBI taxonomy): domain Eukaryota; kingdom Metazoa; phylum Chordata; class Mammalia; order Hyracoidea; family Procaviidae; genus Heterohyrax; species Heterohyrax brucei. Next base: position 19,751,292 of record CM053155.1, read on the forward strand.
CTTCCCCTGGAGCTGATATCCTGAATTTGAACTTTTAGCTTACTAGACTGGGACAAAATAAAATTCTTCTTTTTAAAGCCATCCATTTGTGGTATTTCTGCTACAGCAGCACTGACAAAGTTAGCTAGGGAACCTGATTTCTGCTACCACATACCAACATCTTTTACTCCAAAATCTAACATTTTCTGTGGATAACAAAGATTTACATTATAGAATACACATGGTATTGATAAGGTTACAAGGGAACCTGATCTGCCACATACCAACAGTTCCTCCTGGCAATTTGTGATGCAAATATAACAGTTCTTTCTTGACAGTTGTGATGCAGATATAACAATTCTTCTCACAGTTGAGACTTGGCCACACCTGCAAAAGATGACCTAGGAAAGACCTAGCCCGTATTTCCATCGTATCTCCATCATTCAGTTGCTGACTATGGCCCATAACCAAAAACTAAGAACCAAGTCACTACCCCCTGCTTCTATCTATGACATCACCCCCTGCTTTGCCAATAAAAGGGACCTCCAAAATCCATACAGGGTCTTTTCTCCACTCTTGGAGACTGATCTGTTCCCTCTTTGCAGTGTACTGTCATTTAATAAAATTTTTCTGCATAAAACCTTGCTGCCAAGAAGGTTGCATGCCTTGGAAGGGGAGCTCAGTTTGCCACCCACAAGGAGACTGAACTTTCTTGCCCGATCTCTGGAATCCAAACAAAGTCACTTGAGATCTAATGAATTTTAGAACCTCAACAGCACTAGCTGACTAAAACACTTGGTTAGGTCATGATTCCCAGCATTGTATGATTGTCTACCATTTTGTCATCTAATGTGACTTCCCTGTGTGTTGTAAATCCTGTCACTACGATGTACTATGCTGTATTAGTTGCAGTTATAATGATGATATCCACAAGATTAGATAATCTCTTAATCCAATCTCTTTTGATACATAAAAGACAGAAGTGAATAGAGAGACACGGGGACCTCACACCACTAACAAAGCAGCACCAGCAGCACAGCACATTCTTTGGACCCAGGATCCCTAAGCCTGAGGAGCTCCTCAACCAGGGGGAGATTGATGACAAGAACCTTCCTCTAGAACCAACAGAGAGAGAAAGACCTCTCCTGGAACTGATGCCATGAATTTGGACTGCTAGCCTCCTAGACTGGGAGATAATAAATTTCTTCTGTTAAAGTTATCCATTTGTGGTACTTCTGTTATAGCAGCACCAGAGAACAACTATGACACACAATTATTATGTGACTGTGTCCACCACTTTGCCATCTAATGTGATTTTCCCATGTGTTGCAAATTTTACCTCTACAACGTTAATAAGAATGGATTAGAGGCAGTTATGTTAATGAGGGAGGACTCAATCTACTGGATTAGTTGTAGCTTGAGTCGGTCTTTTCTGAGACATAAAAGAGAAAAGAAAGCAGAGAAACAGGGGAAGCTCATGCCACCTAGAATGAAGAACCAGGAGGGGGGCATCCATTTACAGTATTTCTGTTCGAGCAGTGCTAGGCAACAAAGATACCGAGGAAGACCAAAGATTGCCAAGAACCACCAGAAAATGAGAGAAATGAGGAAGAACTTTTTCCCACTAGAGTTTCCAGAGGGAACAGGGCCCTGCTGATAACTTGATTTTGGACTTCTGGGCTCTAGGACTGTGAGAAAATAAATTCCTGTTGATTTAAGCCTCCTTAAAAACAAAGGAAGAAAAAGATTCTGCCTACTATTCCCCCCTTCATTCTTCAGTCAGCCACTCACCTCATTTTCACTCCCTCCTCATTCCATCAAAAAGGAGCAAACCCAGAGGTAAACTCACTGCAAAACTTTGAAGAAGACAGCAGCTACTTTAGAAGAGTGGAAACTGTACTACACCAGGGTTGGGGAGAGATGACGGAAGGAAAGAGAAAAGTTGCATGCAGAGAATTACCTGATATACATGAAAACTCACACTGGGAACATCTCTTCTAAATTTAGGTCCCATCACCCAAATGAATTTTTTCCCTTACAGAAACTACAGGGTTTGATTCTGATCTGGAGGCCTATCCTTGTCTCATCCTGAAATGAGAGCTTAACTTGTAATGGGAGTAGCTTCCACCAATACAGTTGTAAGAGAAAGGCTGGCTACAGTGCCCACTGATGGGAGGAGCTCCTGAGCCTAGCCCAGAAGCCTCAAGAGTTTGGGGGCCCACTCAGATCATGACACAGAGCAAAAGAGAGGAACTGGGGTTTGTGAGTACTGTGGTTTTGTCTGTTTCCTGTTTCCGCAAGGCTGCTGTACAAAAAAGAAAGATATTACCAAGAAGGGAAACGCCAATGGGGGCCAGGGCCATGGACTGAGAGCTTGCGCTTCACTCAGCTGCTGTCTTGCCCCTCTGGAGACTAGAAGCAAGATTTTTCCAGGGGCTGGCATGCTTTCCCGAGCTGCTGGGGCTGAAGTCTGTCATCTGAAGGTAACTGATAAAGAGAATGCTTTTGCAACTAGGTGTGGGGCCTTCAACTTGGGGGAAGGGGGAAAGCAGAAGACATTCTGTCATTTAGGCAACATGGGCTGAAGAGAGAGATACAGGAGTGGGTGGCATAGCTTAAGAGTGGCATCGATTTGAACAACCAAGAAAGGTCTCTGTTGATTTTCAAAGGCTTTAGCCATAGCACAGGGCTGGAGCTTCCATCTCTTCTAGATTAGAAGCAAGTCAAAAGATTATGCTATCAGTGACAGGAACATGGATTAAATGACCTTTTAGAGTTCTTCTCAAGGCAGGGATCCCCACAACACGAAGCTGCTGTTCTAGCAGCTTAGATGCTGGCAGTTCTCAGCTCACACTGAGAGCTCTGGGGAAGGAAAGTCAGACCTCTGCAGGAAGCCATCCATGGTTTCTACTGCACACATATCCAGGACATAAGACCAGAGACTTGGAAAGCCCGGGGCAAACCCTCTGACGAGAGCTGTATTCACCCTGAATTCTTTTCTCTATAGTAGCAAAGGAACCCCTCCCAGTCACCATCATCCATTTTCTAAGTTCCAGTTGGTCCCTGTCATGTTACCAAGGGTCAACCAGAGATGGCAGAAAGCTTGGGCAGTAGCTCAGTGACCTTTCTTTGAACTGTAAAGGGACCAGTTCCTTTTTCTTTTATATACCATCATTGTCACTCAGCTGCCCCACAGGGTTTCTTGACTTTAAGCAAGTCAGAGTGGTTAAGATAAGCTGGAAAGCTGGGTATAGTTTTACTCAACTGTGCCACACTGGACGTGGGGTTCTGGGGACACAGAAGCTCTGCTCTAAGGAATCACTTCTACTACAACTCCCTCTTGGATAATGAGTTTTGACATCTATTCGTCTGCTGTCTGTTCAGTGCACCAGTATACCCAGCCTAGGTGAAGAACCCAGAGAGACCCACCCCCATCTCTGCACCCACCAACTCTTTCCTCTTTGTGACAGGGAAGTAGAAGGTTTCTGAATCATTAGGGGATGTTTATCTATTAAAAAGCCTGAGGGTAACCTGGGGCCAAACAGGAAGGTGATCTAGAACTATACATTTCACTTAATCATAAAAAAAAAAGAATGCCCAAGATTGGCATGGCAAGCGTAATAATTATATTCATTACTATAAGAGGCTAATGTTTATTACGTGCTATGTGCCAGGTGTTTTCATGTGCATTCTTATTTAATCATCATAACCCTAACATTTTACAGCTGATTCAAAAACACACAGGTAGATGAGAGAGCCAGGGATCAATCCACACAGTCTGACTGCAGAATCAGGGCTCTCAGTCACTACTTATGGCAAAATAGTTAGGGTGCTATGGCTTAGGGATATCAGTAGTATAATTTAGCCCAGGGAATTGACATGCAAATACTGATGAATATCGTCTATACCTTAGTATGGTTGGGCTATTCAGATATTTTATTAACTTTTTAAATAAAAGTAGTGAGTATAAAGTCAAGAGACTTCCATAGAGTAGGTGTGAGAAGTTTGGAGAAAGAGGAGACCTGTTTCAAGGATGATATGCAAAGGACAAACATTAACAACTTTACAATTCACTGCACTCCTCAAGCCCAGGAGGGTCAGACATCTGAGACTGTCCAGGGCTTGGCCACCTAAGTCCACTCTCAGGCAATGAGAATTTCCCACTTGTGACTCTAGGAAATGATGAACATAACCAGAAAAAACAAAAATCCTCATCCAGACTGAGCCAAGACAAGCAAAAGAGTTCTAATAAAGAGGCACAGAGGCTGCTACCTGCCTAGTCGGTTTGGCCTGTAAACATGAGACAGTCAGATTTCCTTCTCTAACCTGCCTAGAAATTAAGTTTCCCAGGGTGTAGCAAGTAATAAAATTTGAGGAAGAAGAGGAGAAGCAGTGGCTGTGAGGAAGAAACCCACTTCCTTCATCAGTCTTTGGACTGACTCTAGGGGCCAGTGCAGGGAGGACAGAATTGCCAGTGCTCAGGATACAGTTTACCAAGATGCACCTCAAATCAGCAAAGCTATCATAGTATACTACAAAATAAGCACATTTTCAGAAAATAGATGGCCAGAGTATGGATGAGAGTGGAAGGAACAGAGAAGAAGATATAAGAGTTTGGGTGCTATGTGAATGGTGAAAGGTAAATCCGTACAAAGGGCCCTCAAGTGTGGCCTTTACACTGAGCTTGAGTCCCTGGAGACCTCTAGTTACCACTTTTTGTTTTTCTTTTATTATAATACCTTTGTTGAGGAATAAGTCATGTGGCTACTGGTTTTGATGGGGCTCTCTGTGCCTGAGCCCAGGGAAATTAGTGGGCTAAGGAAAGCAGTTTCAGTACCAGCCTTCGGTCTGACAGGATGTTGATCCTGAAAAAACAACCAGAAGCCTCAGTTAAGAGAATTGCTGAGCCAGACACTCTGAAATGGATCCTGGGAGCACTGAACATGTGGCAGATGCTCAGCCAATACTGACCTGGAGAGTTAGAGCCCTGTCCTGGGAATGGGATCTAAGCGCACTATTTCAGAACTTCATGATGAAAAACCCAAACCATGCCTGGGACTCGGCTCACGAGCTAGTCATCAAGGGTCATGATGACAGCAATGAGTTGTGGTCACAACCTGGCCACATTATGAGGGTAGAATCTGATTATCCCTCCAGGCCTTGAGAAGAGTCACTCACCTATTTTAGTAGCAACTTAGGCTGTCAGCACTAAAGATGCTGATTTTCCTCCTAGATTGTGAGAAAGGAGCCAATTTAACTGGTTCTCTGTAAGTCCCTTAGAGTATGAATGTCCATCAAACACTTCACCTGCTGCCACCCAAAGAGCTGTAAGTGAATTATGATTTTTATCATTTCTAATGTTCCCCTCACTTGGAGGCACGGTGAGACGTTCAGTCAAGGAAGTAGTAGCCACAGAGATCCTTCTCACTTCACAGAATGGGAGACACAGCCTAGATAACAGCAGGATTAGCATACAGACTGAGTTCAGGAGTCCTGACACCCAGTGTGATACCAAGACCTCTTTTGCTTTAGCCCACATGTATGGAATGCTATGTTATTTCTGCCCACCTTGTCCGGGGAGATAGTAATTTTTTTTCTGCCCATCTTCTGACTCCTCCTCTTATTCTCCTTGCCATTTGGCAGATTCAGGCAGCTATTCTAGGAACTGGAAGCCAAGCACAACAGGTGCTCAGGAGAGTGTCATGACCAGCTCAGACCCCAGCTCCCCACCTGGCTTGGGCCAATGGGCTGAGAGCTATGAAGCCAAGTGTGAGCGACGACAGGAGACCCGTGAGAACCTCCGCTGCCGTCATAATGTGACCACTTGCCGCCAGGTCGGGAAGACATTGAGGGCCCAGCAAAGAGAGCAACTCAAGATAGCTCGACAACAGCAGTTCTTCAGGAGAAGGAACCTGGAAGTGGAGAAGAAAGACAAGGCACAGAGTTCCCGCCCTAGGCAGCAAGGAACCTCCAGGAGGCCAGGCCAGGCAAGTGATCTTAATACACCCTCATCCTGGGCCAACAGGAGCTCTTCCCACAGACAGAATGTGGGCTATGTCCATGTCGAGGGATGCACTGCCCTGTGGTGTGGAAGGGGGAGTAGAAAGAGTAAAGCGCAAGGTTATTAAAAAGTGATTTAAAGTCAGTCCCCCTTTCTCAGTCATACAGCAAAGCCCCTGTTAGCCATTTATTTTTGAGAATTGTTATTTTGTGTTTATTTACTTCCTTTTGCGCTTATCTCTTAGGAAAAGAAAAGTACTTTTTAAAACAATTCCACAGGTACTTAGGAAACCTCTACCAACCTTCTACAGCTATCCTATACCATTCATTCACCCATGACTCAGTAGACACTGAACGGTATCACAGACCAGGTACCCAGGCCAATTCCTCTGATGCTCCTCTCTCCTGAAACTCACATACATAATACATCATTTTCCTTCTCCATTCCTCTGCCAAGCTTTTGCACCCACATATTTTCTTTCTTGGGTCATTCCAATTCTACTAAATTTATTCAGTTAAGGCCTTATCTGGTCTAGGAAGCCAATACACTTTCTATTCTCTGTGAGCCCTGTGAGTTATAAATTGTCCAAGATTGTGTAACTCCTAGAGATCCTGTTAGTCTGGCCTGGGCGAAAGAAGTCTTGGCTAAAAAGTAGGGTACACTGAGATGACCTCAGCCAGCAAATATCTGTGTCTTCCCTCTCATGTTGTACACACATTCACAGCAGGGATGAAACTGCTGTTGTAGGTCCTCAGTCAAGGTTTAACTAGTGGATCTGTTGCTACAATAGAAGTACTGTTCAGAAGAAAGCATCCTAGGGCACTGTGGGTTCCTATTTTAAGAGAAAACCAACCATGTGCATTTTGGTTGTGGGGATGAGACGCTTTTGAGGGGAATGAAAGAACAGAAAATACAACTAGCTAAAGAACTCTATCTCTAACCTATCAGTTATTTAAAGTTTCATTGTGATTGAGTCAGTCCACATGGTTGAATACCACAGGCATTTCTAAGTCTTTTAATGTTATGCTTATAGACATCAAACTTTTGAGTAAGAAGCAAACATAAAAAAAGCACACTAAATTATGAAGAGACCTGCTACACTTCTGCATACAACTCCCTGCTCTTCCTTCTCTTCACACAAAACCTGAGCAATTTCCTGCTATTACTACTAAGACAGAAGCCTACATGTAGAATATGGAAGGATCTTAACCTATTGCTGTCAAGTGGGTTCCAATTCAAAAGACCCTATAGGACAGGGTAAAGCTGCCTCCATAAAGTTACCAAGGATGTAAACCTTTACAGAAGCAGACCGCCACATCTGTATCCCGTGGAGCAGCTGGTGGGTTCAGACTGCTGACATTTTGCTCAGCAGCCAAGTGCGTAACCATTGTGGTACTATGGCACCTTGGAAGGGACCTTAGACCCAAACCAAACCTGTTGCCATCTAGCCGATTCCAACTCACAGCGACCCTATAGAACAGACTAGAACTACCCCATAGAACTTCCAAGGAGCACTTGGTGGAGCCAAACTGCTGACTTTTTGGTTAGCACCTATAGCACTTAACCACTATGCCACTAGAGTTCCCAGAACGGCCCTTAGGAATCATCAGTTCCAAACTGTTCACTATATCGACAGAAGACTGAGACCTACTAAAGGTCACAAATTGGATCACTGAGGATTTGAACTCAGATCCCCTTACTTGCCACTCAGAGCAGTTCTCTTTCTACGTCACCATCCTGACTGTGTAAGTGGCTAAGACCAAACACCATAACTTGGGGATTCTACAGAGACTAACTGGACACAAGTCCGGGTCCCTGTTTCTTTAGAATGCAGAGGACCATTGCTGCTAGCCAGGAGGGCAGAGAAGGGACAACTCTATAGCTCTAACAAGTGGAACACGACACTGATTTTTTGAGCCTGAAGATCACGGGTTCATCTTGGAGTAATGAGCCAGAAAATCTTCTAAGAGGTGCTGGGCATTAGTTTTCAGCATCCCTTGCTTGCTTTCCAGGTAGCAGGGACCAGTTCTGAGATCGTTCCAATCCAGCATCATCTGCCCTCAAATGTCCAAAGGGATCTGGCTGACCACCTCTCCACACAGGATGGGGACCTTCCACCAGACAACTCTTCCATTAAGAAGCCACCCAAATACCACCAAGGTAAGAGCAGAGCCTACTCATTCAGTGGGGCCTGCAGAGAATACTGCAGTGGCAGTTTCAGCTTACTAGCGGTGAACAATCCATGCCCACCCCAATGCCCCAACTTTTTCCAGGAATGGTATCTGAATCAGTCTATCTTCCATCTCTCAGGCACTCAGACAAAGGCAGAAGAAGCACAGCCAACAATGAAGAATGATGCCAGTCAGCAAACCAAGTGAGTACTTTTCATGGGTCACTTCCTGACTCAAACTCCTTTATACCGTAACCGTTCCTCTCTTAGTTTTCTTTTTTTCCTTTTTTATTGTGATTAAGTGAAAGTATACAATCCAAATCAACTTTGCATGCCTGCCTATCTGCAGCTTTTTCCACTCGACTTGCCCAGTGACAGTACACTCTTCTTTTTTTATTTTATACTTGTCATATCCTCATAACAAGCTCTTGACCCCTTCTCCCCATGCTCTTCTCTTCCATCTAGAAAGAGACTGGTAGAAAAGCCTCCTATAAGTGCATAGAACCATAAAGCACACACACCATATGGCTACATTGTGTCCCCAAGTCTGCTCCATTTTTGTCTGAAGAGTTGACCTCAGTACAGTTTTCTAGACAGAGGCAGCAGCAGGTCTAGAAGCCATGCTCCCAAAGGATCCCACAGGCCATCAACTGTGGTCTTTTAGTAGAGTTGTTGAGCTGTACCCCTCTTTCTCTCTTGTTGCCATAGGGACTCAACATTGTCTGCCCCATCACAGATGTCTTTGGTGGTGGCCAGGCACCATCTGTTTCTTCTGATCACATGTTGATACAGTCTCCCATTCACATGGGTCCTTCTGTCTCCAGGGCTCTGTTTTCCTTGTGTCTTTGGTGTTCCCAGTGATCATCTGTATCAGATGAGTTGGAACCATTTGGTGTACCACAGGTGGCAGCTTGCTAGCTTTGAAGGCCCCAGATGCCACTCACCAACATGGGGTGTAGAAGACTCTTAGCAGTAAGCTAGTTATGCCAATGGACCTCAGTGTCCCCAGAATGCATGGTTCCAAGACCCTGCCCCTGCTACTCTATCCTTGCAATATTGGGTTGAGATTAGAAAAGCTTTCAGTTTATGGTGAAATCCAGTTAAGTTGATTTACTTTCTGCTGTGTGCAGTCACTGCTTTCACTTAATCAAATTTCTATCAACTATCTAATCTATGACCAACTCGTGTGCCCTCTCCACACCCGTAGCCATCCGAGTCTTTTCTTCTATACACAAGTCCATCTTTAAGTCCTTACATAAGAGATCTCATACAGTATTTGGCCTTTTGCTGCTGATTTTACTCAACATAATGTCTTCCAATTGAAACCAGATTACAAGATGTTTCCTGAAATCATCATTTTTTACCATTGCACAGTGTTCCATTGAGTGTATGTATCATAGTTTGTTTATCCATTCATCTGTTGATGGTCTTCTAGGTTGACTGTATCTTTTTGCTGTTATGGACCATACTGCAATAAACATTTGTGTGCCTGTGTCTGTTTGTGTAACCGTCCTTGTTTCTGTAGGATAAATTCCAAGCAGTGGGATTACTGGACCAAATGGTGTATCTATTTCCAGCTTCTTAAGGAAGCACCAGATTGCTTCAAAGAGGTCATACCATTTTGAAATCCCACTAGCAGTGGAGGAGAGTTCAGACCTCTCCACAGGCTCTCCAGCACTGTTTTAAGTTTTTTCAATTATGGCCAACCTTGTTGGGGTGAGATGGTATCTATCACATTACAATTTTGATTTGGATTTCTCTGATAGCCAATGATCATGAGCATTTCCTCATGTGTCTTTTGGCTGCCTGGATGTCCTCCTTGGTGAAGTGTCTGCCCATCTCCTTTGACCATTGCTTAGGGCAAAGGAGATGGGAAGTTGATATTTTGTTGTTGATATTTTGCAGTACTTTGTAGATTATAAAGATCAGATGTCAGTCCAACATATAGCTGCTAAAATTTTTTTTCCCATTCTGTAGGTGATCTTTTAACTATTGATATAGTCCTTAGATGAGCAAAAGTCTTTGATTCTTAGTAGTCTCCATTTATCTATTTTCTGTTCTGTTGATCATGCTTTGTTAGATTTTCAAGTCTGTCTCAGCTGTGTATTATAACTTCCATTATTGACCCTATTTTTTCTTGCATGATCTTTATCATTATAGGTTTGATATTTAGGTCTTTGATCTATTTTGAGTTAGGTTTTCTGTAAGGTGTGAGATACAGTTTTTGCAGACAGCTATACAATTTTGCCAACACCATCTGTTAAAGAGATTGTTTTTACCCCAGTTTACAATCATAGGGCCTTTGTTGAATAGCAACTGTTTATAAGAGGATGGTGGCATCACTAGGGTCTCAACTCTGTTCCATCGGTCTATATGTCTATTTTTGTACCAGTACCAGGCTGTTTTGACTACTGTGGCAATGTAAGAGGTTCTGAGGTCAGGTCGTGTGAGGCCTCCCTCTGTTTTCCTCTTCTTCAGTAGTGCTTTACTTATCCAGAGTTTCTTCCCTTTCCAAACAAAGTTGGTGATTTGTTTCTCCATCTCATTAAGACACTAGTACTTGTATTGGGATTGCATTGTATATGTAGATTGCTTTGGATAAAACAGACATTTTCACAATGTTAAGTCTTCCTATCCATGAGCAGGGTAGGTTTCTCCATTTATGTAAGCCTTTTTTGGTTTCTTGCCAAGCCAAGTGCCATCTAGTTGGATCCGCCTCATGGCTTTGGTTTCTTACAGTAAGGTTTTGTAGTTCTCTCTGTACAGGTCTCTTATTTCTCCAGTTAGATTTATTCCTAGGTATTTTATCTTCTTGGGGGCTATAGTAAATGGCATTGATCTGGTGATTTCTTCTTTGATGATCCTTTTGTTGGTATAAAAGAATCTTACTAATTTCCTTATGTTTATCTTCTATCCTGATACTTCACTGAACTCTGTTAGTTTCAGTAGTTTACTTATGGATTCTTTAGGATTCTCTGCATATACAATCATACAATCTGCAAATACAGAGACTTTTACTTCTTCTTTGCCAAGGTAGACCCTTTATTTTTTTGTCTTGTCTAATTGCTCTGGCTGGAACCTCTAGTACAATGTTGAATAGAAGCGGTGAGAGTGGGCATCCTTGTCTAGTTTCTGTTTTCAAGAGGAATTCTTTCAGTCCCTCTCCATTCAGGATGATGTAGGTGGTTGTTGGCTTTGTGTAGATGCTGTGACATAGCTTCAGTAATTGTTAACTCAGTTAATAGTTCTCTAAAAGTCTGGCAGAAATCTCCAGTGAAGCCATCTGGGCCAGGATTTTTTGGCTAGCAATTTTTGATGACTTCTTTAATCTGTTCCTTCTTGATGAGTTTATTAAGTTGTTCTACTTCTCCTTGTGATAATTTCAGTAGATGATATGAATCTAGAAAGTTGTCCATTTCCTTTAGGTTTTCAAATCTATTAGAGTACAGTCTTTTGTAGTATTCTGTTATGATACTTTCGATGTCAGTTGGGTCTGTTGTGACATCTCCCATCTCAATTTCTTATTTGGGTTATTTGTTCCCTCTCTTGTTTTTCTTTGTAAGTGTAGCCAACGGTTTATCAATTTTGTTGATCTTTTCAAAGAACCAGCTTTTGGTTTTGTTAGCCTTTTCAATTGTTCCTCTATTCTCTAATTCACTTAGTTTTGCTCTCATCTTTATTATCTGTTTTCTCCTTGTGCCTGATGGGTTACTCTTTTGCTCTCTTCCTAGTTGCTCAAGCTGTAGGATTAATTTTTTGGTTTGGGTCCTTCATTCCAGATGTGTGCATTTATAGAAATAAATTGATCTCTGAGAACTGCTTTGGCCGTATTCCATAGGTTCTGGTAGGATGTGTTTTCATTCTAATTCCATAAATTTCTTTATTTTGGCATTGATTTATTCTATGATTCATGAATTTTTGACCAAGGTATTGCTCAGTTTTCATGAGCGTGAATTTCTATCATTTTTCTGCTATTGATTTCAACTTGTGTGGCTTTATGGTCTGAGAAGATGCTTTGCAATAATTCAGTGGTTTGGATTTCATTGAGACTTGCTTTATGTCCTAACACATGGTCTATTCTGAAAAATGTTCCATGTGCACTGGAGAAGAAGATGTACTTATCTGTTGATGAGTGAAAAGTTCTGTATATGCCAATAACGTCTAGTTGATTGTCGCAACAAGATCTTCTGTAACTTTACTGAGCTTTTTTCTGGATGGTCTGTTACTGATAGTGGAGTGCTGACGTTTCCAACTATTATTGTGGCATGATCTCATTTTTCAACGCTTGTCAGTGTTTGTTTAATGTATTTGGATGCTCTGATATTGGGTGCATAAATATTTAATATTGTTATGTCCTGCTTATGAATTGAATCTTTCATCAATAAATAGGGACCATCCTTGTCCAGGATGGTGGATCTTACATTAAAGTGTATTTTATCTGAGATTAGTATTGCCACTCATGCTCTTCTTTGTATGTTGTTGGCTTTTTATATATTTTTCCATCCTTTGCTTTTCAGTTTGTTCATATGTTTGGGTCTTATGTATCTGTCTTGTAAGCAACATATAGACAGATCATGTCTTTTAATCCATGATGTCACTTGCTGTCTCACTGGAGTGCTCAGTCCGTTCACATGCAGTGTAATTATCAATATGTATGTGTTTAGTGCCGTCATTTCAATGCATGTACTTTTGTGTTGATGTTTTCTATGCTTTTCTTAATATTCTGTTCTGGGTCATTCTCCTTTATGGGTTGACTTTTCCTCTTTTTCAGTGTTGGTTTTGTGTTTGTTGAGACTCCTATATTATGCTTATTGTTTTGATACATCACATTGTTATTTTGCTTTGCAGCTAGTCCTATGATCCCCCTTACAATTCAAGTTTAAAACAAACTTTAACTCATGCATATATTTTTAATTTTCTCTCCATCTGTAGGTTATAACTACTGTAGTATATCGCTCTTTTTAGAGTGATTATGTCACAGTTTTCATGTTATGATAACTAGTTCCCTTCTTTTAATAATATAGCTTTGATTGAGCTTTCTGACTTCTCTAAGTGAGTAAGATTCTAGATGCTGTGTCCTGCATTGCCTACTTCATTATACACTTGATGCTTTTGTTTTTCTATTCAAAGAGCTTTGTTCAGTATTTCTTGTAGTCTTTGTTTGGTTTTTACAAAGTCTCTAAGCTTCTGTTTATCTTTCAACATCTTAATTTTGCTGTTACATTCCAGAGACAATTTTGCAGGATACATAATTCCAGGTTGGAAATTTTTCTCCTTCAGGCCTTTGAATGTGTCATACCACTGCTTTCTTGCCAACATCATTTCTGCTGAGAAGTCAAATGAAAGCCTATACAGTTTCCCTCTGAATGTTAGCTTTTCTTTGAGCCTCGCTGCCTTTGTTTCTGCTTATGTTTCATTTTATTAAACTTGATTATAATATGTCCTGCGTCTTTCTTTTGGGGTCTGGTTTTTGTGGCATTCAATACATGTTTTGAATATCTATCTTCTCTTCTTTCATAATTTTAGGGACATTTTTTGTCAGCAATTCTATGACAATGTTCTCTGTATTTTCATCTATCCCTCCCTTTTCAGGAACTCTAATTATTTGTAAATTATTCCTCTCAAAAGAGTCTCACATGTTTCTTAATGCTTCTTCATTTTTCTTATTTCTTTTCTCGGATTTCTCATCATAAATGTTGATGTTGGTTGCTCTGTCCTCAAGATCAGTAAGTCTGACTTCCCTCTCCTCAATTCTGCTCTTTTGACTTTCGATTCAATTATCTAATTCTGTAATTTTGTTATTGATCTGCTGGATTTCAGATCACTGATGTTCCATCAGTTCAAATGGCTTACTTAATTTTTCACCCTGTTCTGCCGCATTTTATTTAGCATCTAGCCAGCCAAGTGCCGTCGAGTCAGATCCGACTCATGGCGACCTGAAGGGATCTATATATAATTCTTTTGCACTTGACCTCCAATAGATTCAGAAAGACTTCTTCATCTGGGGAGTTCTTTGATTATTTTGGGAGTTTTCTGATGCCATAATGGACTGCTTCTTTAAATGGTTAGCATTGACTTTTGTTTGCATGCCATCTAGAAGCTGTTTGATTTCTCTGGTGTTACTTCAACAGGAGGTGAGGCATAGTACTCTAGTGACTAACACCAGGTAGAGTCTCTGGGGCGGCAGGCTCTGCCTCCTGGCTGGCAAAGATAGCACCCTATTTATAGAGTCACTAGAGGGCCATCAGCTGACCCTATTATGTGGATCAGTGAAAGGTAAAAGAGATGCTGCAAGGCCTCTCAGCAGTCAGTTCTCCAGGTGGTCTTATTTTAAAAGGGTATTTTACTTCTGAGCGGAGAGCTGTCCAACAGCTGCTGAAAACAGTCCCTCAGGTGTGGCAGGCTCTGCTTCCTGGCTGATAATGAAAGTACCTCATAGACCACCCCCAAATGCTATGACATGGTTCAAAGTAGGAGGCATTAGGAGCTTCCTGCCATTCTCTGCCAGTCCCCACCTGTAAAGCTAGACACAAATTGTCTCAAATGCTGCTTTTCTGCTGGAGAAACACTTGCCAGACAGGCTGTTGCTTCACCTGAGAATCAGCTGCAGCTAAGGAGCCTGGTGGGTGACTTTGCTTCCCAGCCAATGAACATGGCATCCCAGCAGAGCTGCTCCTCCTGCTGTGAAACAGCAGAATCTATGGCACAGCTCAGAAAAGAGGGAGGGGTCATGGTGCTCTCAGACAGCAACTAGGTTCTCAATATGTGGCTATCTCACGCACAGTCTCTCTGCTGTGCTATACGCTGTTTACTTAAGCATGCAGTTCAGTGTAGTCCCTGCTTCCAGGATAATAAAGAAGGCATCAGTGCCTGCAGTCCTCCAAGATGATGAGTCAGCAGGAGCTAGACTCAGAGGCCTCTGGTTCATCTTTGACAGAGGTAGTTTAGTCCTTTACCAGTGCCTAGTCAAATCTGACAACTCTATGACAGATCCTAGGGCTCCCTGAATGTCCATGCTGCTCCATTCAGTTATTCTAGGTCTTAGTTCTGAAAGGGAATTGAGGAGATGGGTGTGTAGTCCACCATCTTGGCCCCCTCCTCTTACTCAGTTTCTAAGATTTTATTTGAACACCCCTACTCAGGATGTGGAGAGGGAACACAATGAATTTCCAAGCCCACCTCCATTAAGAAAGTCCTTTCCCACCCTACTGTCTCTTGAGACTCACCAGAGAAGGAATCAACACTACAACCTAACACGCTTGCTTCTTTCACCCATTATCATTCTTTTATTTCTTGTCTTTCCAGCTGTGGAGTTGCAGTTCTGGATAAGGTAAGAAAATTTTTACTTTAAAGGGGTTAGATGGTATCTAAGCTACTTTAAGTTCTGACATTCTACAATGCCATGATAAACACGAGCTGGGATGGAAAAGCATTTTCTTCCTGGAGAGCAAAGGATACTGAGCACAGATATAAAGGCCTAGAGGGATCATGCGAGAGCCAAGGCAGAAGATCTTTCCCATACACAACCAACCCTGGCTCTGATTCCAGGGTGTCTAGTATCTTTTTAACTACCCTCTTTCTTTCTCTCCAGGAAATCATCCAGCTTTCTGAATACCTCAAAGTAAGTGACCTGCAAATTTACCCTCCAGCTCATCCATCTACCTCCCCCTCTTTCCTTCTTCAAGTTCACCTCATCCTCTTGCATTTTGCCCCTTAGGAGGCCCTACAACGGGAACTGGTCCTAAAACAGAAAATGGTGATTCTCCAAGACCTACTTTCCCACCTAATTCAGGCCTCTGACAGCTCATGGAAGGTAAGGGGATGAAATCTTTGTTCAAACATAACTCATGAGCTTCTGTGTATATCCATCTCATCTTCTTTCCATAGCATCTTTGCAAAAGATGGAGTTTTCTCACTACTGTATAGTAGTCTAGGGAGAGGTAGGAGGTGAGGGTGCACTGCTGAGACCTAGAGGTCAAGCAGGTCATAGTAAATATACAGGAGAACTAGGCTAAATGCAGGGTCATCACCTGAAGTCCTTGCTATCACATACCCAAGGAAAACTGGAAAGTAAAAGCAGGAAGAATTCCCATTTTTTAATTAGAAGAATCTGAAACAGTTAATATCACTGAATATGGTAAAACATCAACCATCTGTATATGAAATTCACACCAATATTAGCTCCAAGCCAGCATGTGCCCATTACTCAACCCATACATGAATGTTTGAGTGGAACAGAACTTTAAAGATCAACTAATCTGATTTTTATTTTATAGAGGAGGAAACTGAGTCTCAGAGAAGTCAAAGGACTTGCCTAAAGTCACACAGCTAGTTAATGGAAGAGATGGTACTAAAATTCAGGCCTCATGATTTTAGTTTATTCACTCAATCAATACTCATTGATTCTGTTCTCCATACCAAGCACTGGGCTAGCACTAGAAATAATGAAATGAATTAGACAAGGTTCCTGTTTTTAAAGAGCTTATGTCTTCATAAGGGAGACAGATACCTAAGCAACACATTCGGAAGGAGAAATGAAAACTATGTTTCCAAGATATAGATTATAAGCAGGAATAAGTGACTGGGGAAGAGAAGAGCCAGGGAAATATTCATAGTTACATAAGCATTTGCCAAGCACGCATGGAAGCAAGGCCAGTATTCTAGACCGGGCATATAGCACAAGCAAAGGCCCAGGGGCATAAGATAGTCTAGTATAGTAGTTCTCCAACATATTTAACTCAAGACCTCTGTATACTGTTAAGAAAATTATTGACAAGACAAAGAATTTATCACATTAGAATTAAAACAAATTCATATTTTAAAAAACTATTTTTAAAAAGTGTAATGAGAGGAATGTCATTGTTTCACATTTTTGCAAATCTTTTTAATGACTGGCTTTAAAAGAAAGCAGATTCTCATATATGCTTCTGCATTGAATTTGCTACAATAAATTGTCTTCATGCAAGTATATGAAGACAATTGAGTTCACAGAGACGCACAGTTGGAAAAGGTACGACCTGAGATTTTTTACAGGTCTAGTATGCTCAGAAAGTTACACACAGCTTAATGCCACAAAAGCATAAATCACCAGCTGTGGTGAGAGAAAGTACACAACCTCACAGGCTTCTATGAACATCTAATCCTACTGCATAGAGATGGCTTGTTTTTACAGAGGTATAACCGGAAGGAGTGAAAGAACTGAGAAAAGTTTGCAATGATGACTTCCTAAGCGCAGTCTACCTCCTCACTGCAGTCACATAACTGGATTTACTGCCTATGGAAGACCCCTGGAATGTTAAGGAAGTCATTTTAGTATCCTAAGCTCAGAACTTCAGGGTCTGTGGCAGGCCCCTGGACTGGAATGGAAATCATTTTAGTAGAAGAGTAGGATCACAGGAAAGATAGCTGTGTATGCCAGGTAGTTTCTGGTGCTGAACTAAACCGAGATAAACAAAAACAGCTGCAACTGAACTAAATTGAGATAAACAAAAACAGTTGCTATTGAAACGATAAGGAGCCCTCATAGCCAGCTGAAAACCAAAAGGTCACAGGTTCAAGCCACCAGCTATTCCTGGCAAGAGAGAGGTGGCAGTCTGCTTCCATAAGGACTACAGCCTTGGAAACCCCATGGGGAAGTTCTAGTCTATCCTACAGCATCAGAATCAATTTGACAGTAAAGAGTATCAAGCTGATTCCCACTCATGGTGACCACATGTGGATTATATCAGAACTGTGCTCCATGGAGTTTTCAGGGCTGATATTTTTCAGAAGTACATCATCTGATTTTCCTTCTGAGGAACTTCTGAGTGGACTGAAACCTCCAACTTTTTAGTTAGTAGGTGAATGCGTTAACTGTTTGCATCACCCAGGGACTCCAAATTGTATTAGTCTCACTCATTTATTTGCCAGACAGTTACAAGATTTGACTATGTGCTACAGAGGAAAAAGCCGAATATTTGCTCTCAAGGAATTCACCATCTAGTCAGGGAGAAAAAGACCAAAACCCATTGCTGTTAAGTCAATTCCAACTCACAGCAACCCTATAGCACAGAGTAGAGCTGCCCCATAGAGTTTCCAAAGACAGCCTGATGAATTTGAACTGCTGACCTTTTGATTAGCAGCCATAGTTCTAAACCATTACACTACCAGGGTTTCCAGGAAGACACAGACACGTAATAAATAATAAAAATAGTATAATCAAAGTATAATATCCATGTAAAAAGTGCTACAGGATAAAACAGCAGGGAACAATTACCCTACCTGTGGAGAAGAAGGAAGACTCCAAAAGAAGGAAGCTGTTTTAGTGGGATCCTCAAAGATGGCTACAAGTTTACTGATAAAGAAATTGGTGTGGTAACGGGGATTAAACAGCAACAAAGAGAAGCATCTAAGGTGAAAGAATCAGAATGATTACAGGGTCTGTGTTTGACAGAGCATTAGGCACAGCGCAACGTGACTGAAATAAAGGGATCATGTCAGAGAAGTACCAAAGACCAGAAAGGGCTTCAGACAGCCTCTAGAATTATGTAACAAACTTCTTCTGTTGAACACAGTATCTCTACCTTCTACAATGTATAGATCCTTTTTTTAAAGGAAATATATATATTACATAATACAAATACAGATATATAATCTTACAGATTCGTGAGCATGATGCTACTCCCAATTTGAAAAACACTGTTACAAGCAGTGGAAACCCTGGTGGTACAGTGGTTAACTGCTACAGCTGTCCACCTGACATCCCTTAGAAAATCTACTCTGTCCTATAGGGTCATTATGAGGCAGAATCGACTTGATGGCAGTGGTTTGGTTATAAGCAATAACTGGAGTAGCAAGAGAACCCATGCTTTATTCAGGTTTGAAGTCCTTCACCTAACAGTATCTGGTATACTGCTTGGGCAATGTCTACGAAATTGTATTGAAAATAAATGACCAGATGTTTTGCAAGGTTCACTGGTAAACAAGACCCTAGTTCCAGGTGCACACACAGGCTGTGGGAGTTCTTACAACATCCATGGAAAGAGAACCTGGATTACAGCGAGCTTGGTAGAGAAACAGGGAGGGTTACGAGATATTTCCATGGTAGAATCTGAGGGGGCTGGCTTCACTTCACACCCCATAGGCAAACAGAAGTTCTTCTGGTGGTGGTTTTCTCCTTCCATGCTTCTCATCTCTACTTGCTTGCCTCTCTTCTTCCTCCTCCCCACCAATCCCTAGTTTCCTATTTTTAAGAAAAATAGCCTCAGACTTTTCACTTGAGAGCTCTTGCTTCCCATAAAGCAAGACAATTCAACTTCCTATATGAAAGTCTCAACTTAAATGAAAACAATAGTTCCAGTCTGTAGTATTTGGGAGAAATAATTTGAAAATGTGGCCAGAACTAGGGCACTGACATTCAGTCAAGTCGAACCTTGATTTTTTCCACCTGGCTTCTACGGTTTGCATTTCAGTCCTTACATGCAGAGTCACTCAGCACAAACTCGGTATCAGAACACTGAGGATCAGGATTAGCTCCCTCTGTTGCCTCTACTCCCCAAGCCAACCTTGGGCCTTTTGGATACAAGAGTCCCTGGGAAACTGCGGAGACTCCCAAACTGGGTCTAGCCTTCAGGAACAGCACAGGCAGAAGAGAAAGCAAGACTCTCAATATTGGGTAATGCAAAAAAAAGGAAGCATGGCACGCTTGAACTTTAAGATCTGCCACGTGGAATAGAGATCTTCATATGACAGCAGGGGATTGGCTGCAAGCCCTAAGCAACCTCTGCTAAGGCAGAGACATCAGCTGTGAATTGGTGCTTCTGTGGTGTGGTTGTGCTGTTTCTGGAGAATAGATCAGACACAGGGGAAACTAAGCAGAAGCTGAAGCTGAAGCCCTCACAACAGTACCAGGTGTGTACTGCTTCAGCTTCCCTCACCCCCCTCATTACTTTGCTCCTCGAAACCCTGGGCTCCTGGGTTACTGTGCCTATAAAGGCCCCTCTTCCGACCTACTTTAAAACTGGATGGACTTCAGTATGGGGAGAATTAGGGCTCACAACAGTAAACTACATGCCTCCTTTGCAACAACTTGGCTGCCACTTTTCTGCCTGCCCTGAGGGTATAGGAAGGCGGAGTTGTGGACCTGGGTGGCCCTTCCCTTTCACCAAAGGGGCTATCCTAAATTGTCTTCTATTGCAACATAAATGAAACAGTAATCTGGGGCTGATCCGAAATACACCTACAGTAGCAAGAGGCAAAGTACTGGATTAAAGCCATATTCACAGGGAGAAAAGAGCTACAGCCTAGGAAGAAAAGCTCCCAGAGAGGGTAATGTAGGATACTGAGGAAACTTAAGAACATTGTCTTGTACCAGTCTTTTTTCTTCCTAAAATGCAGCAAGGTAAGTCTTTAAACTGAGTGGGTTTAATTTTCATTCTGCATAGTAGCAGTTCAGGACCAGAAAAATGCATGGAGCTGTAGGAAGGGCTGCTGAACCTAAAGAGAGATTAGTTCTAGACCTGTGGATTCACAATTAATAGCCCACTCTAGGCGGGCATGTAGCCATTTTACCAGTTATTCCACACATCAGAACAGTGGAAGTCTTTGTCCATCTCTATCTGCCCCAAAGTGTTGTGGTTACTACATACACCAAATCCCTGATTCTTCACACTCACATGAGACATTAGGAAAAATATTATAGCAAGAGGCACTTGAAAAAATTATATTTGCCAAAGCCTTTTTTTTTTTCTTTTGCAAGACTCAGCTGAGTAACACAGGAAACAGAAAGGGTGGTTAGAAGAACTAGCCAAACAAGAGCAAAACAGAAGCTGTGAGATACCACTTCCTGCCTCCCCAGGCACCCTGAAAGTCACTGAGGGGGAAAGGTCTCAGAATATAGTCACAGGCTGCAAACATGATGATGACTGGAAACATCCAGGTCTTATAAGAAAGGCTACAGAGCCTTAGGCCTGAGGGTCGTGAAAATTTTAGTACCTCAAATTTTAGTACCTCACGAGTGACCTATCTGATAACAGTCAGAGAAGAGTATGGAAGCCAAACCAAAACACCAAGCCTGTTGCCATCAAGTTGATTCTGACTCATAGTCAGGTCCTATAGAAAACAGCAGAACTGCCCCACACTTTCCAAGGAATACCTGGTGGATCTGAACTTCCAACCCTTCAGGTAGCAGCCAAAGCATTTAACCACTATGCCATCTGGGTTTCCATATGGAAACCAGTTACTGCTAAAAAGGCCCATGACATTTCTCTGGGAAATTAGCTGCCAGTGATGACACTCCCTTCTCTCCCCATACATACACATCGCTTAAATAAAACTCAGGGCTAGAAAAAGGGACAAGTCCACAGGTGGAAGGAAAAACAAAGTATCAGGAAGGAAGCTGTTAGCTACTTAGCTGAAATACTGAAAACTTGAGAAAACAGTAATGACCCTTCTTGCCTTTCTCTATTCTAACCCTTAAGACTAGCATCCTTCTTGGAATGTCCATAATGTCATTAGACATTATGGCTTTTTGAGCAGTTCTTTTACCAACTCTCCCCTCAAATATTTATCCCTCCATTTCTTGCCTTCCTAAAGAATTTCTAATCTTAAGTCCAGTATATGTGTATAGTTGCCCTGGGAGAGGAGACCCCTTTAGCCTCATTAGCCTATAGTTTGGAGAGAAGTAGCTCTGGTGGTGCAGTGGTTAACAGAGAGCTGTGGCTGCTAACCAAAATGTCTGCAGTTTGAGTCTACCAGGAATTCTTTTGAAACCCTACGGTACAGTTCTACTCTGTCCTACAGAGTTGCTATGAGTTGGAGCAAACTCAACAGCAACAAGTTTAGTTTGGTTTTTGATTAGAGGAAAAGGTCCATGATCTCACAGTCCTTGACAGAGAAAAGTTAGGGAGTACAGAAATGCCTAGACAGGGAAAAGGGTGAAAGAAGGAGGTACTGGAGCATTTAGAAGTTTTCCTTTCAGTAAGCTCCTGCTATGATATCCTGAGTCATTCGATAGAGACCTTCAGGGTACAAACAGGACTTTGGGTGCCAGTCTGATTTTCCCTTTTCCTACTGTAGAGAATGGAGAAACCTCCTTTTTCATTTTTCCTTCTCCCTACCTCTGGGAAAAATTCAGTTCCAGAAACACTGTTTAAGCACCTACTACATGCTAGGACATACAGAACAAAACTCTTCGACTGCACTTTAGTCCAAACTAATGTACTCATTCCATATACTTCAGGGGCAACTCAATGAAGACAAGCTGAAGGGCAAACTGAGATCCTTAGAAAACCAACTGTACACCTGTACCCAGGTAAGCATTCTGAGACACCTCCAATCCAGGATCTTAGAATTAACAAAGAATGTTAGAATCTCAGTCTTTCTAGAAATGTCATTAAATAGAGATTAACACACCGATTCCTACTCACCTGGTTCTGGCTCTGCCATTTTCACTTTGGTCCTCAATTTGCCATATCACTATTTCTGTCTTCCTCTTTCTCCCAGTGTCCCTCCCTTTGTGCTCTGGGAAGGAATCCCAGCACTAATACTGTCAGTTCCAGAAGAACTTGAGACTACCTAGAGCTGCAGGTAGAGGTCCTTGGTAGATGCACACCACCCAGAAAGAACTTCACAGCTGCCGATCTTTAAACAGATGAGTTAGTTGCTACAATGCAGTCTTGCAAAATTGTTTTCATTTCAGTGACAACCTTTATCTTGTAGTAATCGCTATGAGAAAGTAAAAAGACATTTCTGTGACATTTTTATCCAGCTTTCATAATCCCTTATTTGACCTGATCTTGTATTACAAGAGATAAAAAGGAAAAAATCAGTTTCACACTTGAAAGGTGATGGATTCCTGACAGGTGGGGAGATGTCAAATTAAAGAATGGGATGGAGCAGGCAGACTGCTCCCATCTGGAGTTAGATAAGGTAGACACAGTCGCACAGTTGGGATTTTGCAGGGATAGAGAGTTTATAAAGTCCATAGGCTTGTTGAACCACAGCTTTTCTTCTCTTTTTTTTTTCAGTATGACCTCACTTGTCAGGCTCTTGTGAACTAAGTAATGACATCTAGGCTTACAGGAAACCAATGTATTACCCAAATGCAAGCCTATTCAATGACGGATAAACCTGACAATGACTAGCATGGTTAAGTCCAATAACTAAGACATCCTTATACATGAACTCAATTAGTAACTCCTGGATCTTGTTTTCTAATGAAACTTCTGAGACCATTAGTCCATAAACATTTAAATTAAAATTTTCAGACGATTTCAAAACTAAATGTACATTATTTCATGCTGATCCCTAAATTTGGATTAACTGGACTACTCTTGTGTCTTTCTTTCTTGACTTGATCTACAAGCCAGATTTTTAAAAAATAAAGGCAAATATACTAAGTTATTGGGGAATTCTCAAAGTCTTGAATCTACAAAGATAAAGATACTCTCTGCCTTGAAAGATTTTACAGTCCATAAGGAACCCTGGTGGTACGACGGTTAAGCACTGGGCTGCTAACAGAAAGGCTGAGGTTTGAACCCACCAGCACCTCCATGAGAAAAAAGACTTGGTGATCTGCTCCTGTAGAGATTATAGCCTAGAATTCACGTGGGGGCAGTTCTATTTTGTCATACAGGATCTCTATGAGTTAGAATCAACAGCACCTAAACATAACAACACCAAAGAGACATGAGGTCATAGGTGTAACAGTATGTTCCCTGTGTAGCACCAACAGCTTACACTTGACTGTAACCTAAAGGTTGGTGGTTTGAACTTAGCACTACCACTCTAAAAAAAGGCCTGGTGATTTGATCCTGTTAATATTAAACAGCCAAGAAAACCCGACAGAATGGTTGTACTCTCTTAACACATGGGGTCACCATGAGTTGGAATCGACTCAGTGGTAACTAACAAGCAAGAAAGATAACAAAGTTGGAAAAATAAAAGCATAAAAAGAATACAATTCAAACACTGAGGAAGTCTACTTTCATGGACTGAATTCTCTCTCCCCAAAATGTGTGTCAATTTGACTAGACTGTGATTCCCAGTATTGTGTGACTGTCCTCCATTTTTTCATCTGATACAATTTCCCTATGTGTAGTAATCCCTATGTGTGGTAAATCCTACCTCTGCGATGTTAATGAGGCAAGATTAGAGGCAATTATGTTAAAGATTAGGTTGTGTCTTAAATCAATCTCTTCTGAGATAAACAAGAAAGAAGCAAGCAGAGACAGGGAGAACTCACAACAAAGAAACAAAAGCCAGAACAGTGAGTGCATCCTTTGGTTCCCAATGCTGAGAAGCTCCATGACCAGGGAAGACCGATGACAATGACATTCTTTCAGAACAAACTGAGACAGAAAACATTTCCCTAGAGCTGGCATCCTAAAATCCTTCCAGACTGTGAAATAAATTTCTCTTTGTTAGAGCCATCCACTTGTGTTATTTGTTATAGCAGCACTAGGTGATTAAAACAGCTACCTGATCCATAAGGAGTTAGGGGATAAGGGTTTTTAAGAAGGTTTATCTGAAGTCACGGACACCTGGGTTGAATCTTGAGTATGAATAGGAGCTAACCAAGTAAAAACAGTACGTAAGGATGCAACAGCCAGAAGCAGGATAGAGAACAGCATGGTGTTTAGATCTACAATCAGTACCCTGAATGGAAGAAGCCATGAAATGAAGTCTGTGCTGCTTTTAATAGCCACACCAAGGGGTTTGGACTCAATCCTTAAGACACTGAGAATCCACTAAAAGATTTAAGCAAGGAGTGACACGGTTAGACTTGCATTTTAGAAAGAACTCTCTAACTATAAAACCCACAAGTTGGAAGGAAGGCTTGGAGGTGTTCAAACTATTAATCCATACGATCAATATTACTAGAGCCTGAAGTAAAGAGGTAGCAATAGGGATACAGATAAGACAGCTATGAGCTATTAAGAAAGTTGAGAAGTCCCAGTGACCAGCTGATTAGTGGAAGACTCATTCTGAGTCAGTCACTGAGAAACAAAGCCCAGGAAGAAGGAACAGGTATACAAAGATTTCTATTCGGTATGTTGGATTTCAAGTGCCTATGGAAAGTCTAGGAGACACGGTTCAGCATGCCCAGGCACTGTTTTCCTCATTCACTCACTTCACAGAGTCCTACCCAGCTCTAACTGAAACCTAAAGAGCCACCTGATTATTGGCACCTCTGAGCTAGGGGCAGGGACCCTGCTTTTCACTGTCATAACCCAGCTCAGTGTTTGGCACATGGAATCTCAATGTGTTTCGTTCAATTGCATCAACTTTACAGAAATACTCCCCTTGGGGGATGAAAAAGGTGCTACTGGAGATGGAAGACCAGAAAAACAGCTATGAGCAGAAGGCCAAGGAGTCACTACAGAAAGTGCTGGAGGAGAAAATGAGTGCAGAGCAGCAACTGCAAAGCACACAGGTATGGGGTATTCTACAGAGTCCTGGGGAAGGTCTGAGGAGCAATGGAGCCAGCAGTACCACTCCCTGCAATCCCCAAGGCACCTCTTTCCTCTCTGATCTCCATCAGCGGTCCTTGGCCCTGGCAGAGCAGAAATGTGAAGAATGGAGGACCCAGTATGAAGCTCTGAAGGAGGACTGGAAGACCCTGGGGACCCAGCACAGAGAGCTGGAAAGCCAGCTCCATGTGCTTCAGTCCAAACTACAGGTACCAGGAACTAGGAATAAGGAAAGGAAGCAGGCTCTGGGGAGTAATGAGACAAGCTGCAGATAGGTTCAGGGACCCAGAGGTAGCTGAGAATATCTAGCTTTTGGTTCCCCACGTAACTTAATCAGCTACTGCTGTTTTAACAGAAATACAATGAATGGATACCTTTAAAAATAGAAATTTTACTTGTCACAGTTCAGTCAGCTAAAAGTCCAAATTTGGGTATTAGCTCCAGGGAAAGGCTTTCTCTGCTGGCTCTCAAGGAAGGTCCTTGTCATCAATCTTCCCCTGGACTGCAAGTTTCTGACGCCCAGGGACCCAGGTCCTTTCCAAACCACAAGCTCAGCTCCTAGCACTGCTTTCTTCCTTGGTGGTCCGAGGTCCCCCAGATATCTCCATTAGCTTCTTTCCTTGAAATATCAAGAGACTGCTTCAAGGCACACAACAATCTTACACAGAGTCCTGCCCCACCAACAGAACTGCCGCCCATTTGTCCTCATTAACATCACAGAGGCAGGATTACAACACAGAGGAACTGAACAAAATACCAAGAATCATCATGGCCTAGCTAAATCACTATACCGATTTCTAGGGGAACACAATTCAATCCATTTAATTTTTGTACCCAGATTCATTGCTCTGACTCTGAAATTTAATTTTGTCTTTAGAAAGGATGAGGGCTGGGTTAGGATATTCAATAGTTTGCTAATGTTATACCCAATCCACTCTGCTCACACCATTCTAATAGAGTATCCACCTTAGGATTGCTCACTGTTGGCACTGAACAAATGCCATTACCTTATTCAAAAGCAAGTATTGACCGACACATCCTGCCACCGTGATTTTTGAGTGATTACACAAGACTCTTGACATTCCCAAATGTTTTGATATTCCCAGTCTGCTATTCTTAAGGGCCTGACATTTCCAATCTGCACTATCTTGGGGAAGTTAACTAACCTCCAACACCTTAGTGTCCTTCCTCATCTCTAAAATGAGGATAATAAAAAAAACCAAACTCATTGCCAATGAGTCAATTCAGACTCACAGTGGCCCTATGGGACACAGTAGAACCGGCCCCACAGTTTCTAAGGAGCAACTCCTAGTGGATTTGAATTGCTGGCCTTTTCATTAGCAGCCATAGCAGATAACCACTTATACCACCAGGGTTTCAAAATGAGGATAACAAAACCAAGATAAGACTGTTGTGAGGATTAAATGAGGTATCTATCTAAAGCATTTAGTACAATACCTACCATATATAAAAGCCCAAACCCATGGCCACAAATTCCAAATCATAATGGCCCTATGGGCCGAGCAGAACTGCCCCATAGGGTTTCCAAGGAATGCCTGGCACATTTAACTGCTGATCTTTTGGTTAGCAACCACGTAACCACTGTGCCACCAGGGCCCTAGTACATATAAGCACTCAATAAATATTAGCAGTTATTTTCCATAATTTTACTTACATAGTTTGAAATTTTGACCTACCTTAAAATCTGCTCTTCATGATGTTACTGAAGTGAGGATCTGCATAGTCCATTTGACAAATGACACAGGGAGTGAGCCTTATCAAATGAGTGAACCTAGCTGTCCATTCTACATCCATATCTCAGCCCGTGTTGGTCTTCTCATCACCTACAACGTTACTCTTAGGAAGTTTCTATTAGTTTTTAATTCTTTATGGAAATTGACCCTTCCCATACCCCAAAACACTGACAGTGCCAGTAACAGAAGTAAATACATCCAGAAAAATGGTAACAATATTTCTTAATTTGGGGATTTACCAAGGTGTCAGGAGATACATTTCCCATGAACACGAAAAGCCTAAGTAAGGTACTAAAGAACACAGCAGAGAGAATACAAAAACAACCCAAAAGCTTATTTTTCCATTTCTCTAATAACTTCTTCTAACTCTGAATTTCTGTGATTTTTTTTTTACCCTCTTCTATGGGGCCTCCATCCCACCTCCACCCCTACCCTAACTTGCTTTTGTGTGGGCTCCCTCTCCTTACAGGGTGCAGATAGCAGAGACATACAGATGAACCAGGCCTTGCAAGTTTTGGAGAATGAGCACAAAGAGCTGCAGGCCAAGATTGAATGTCTGCAGGGGGACAAAGAACTATATAGCTCGAATACCCAAGACCTACAAGGTATCCTCTTTGGAGGCCTCAAAAGCTTGGGAGCTCAGAAAGGAAAATGGGCGGAAAAGAAGGCCTTTCACTGATTTGCTTGGTTGGCTCTGTGAGTTTGTTTTACCTTGAAGGAAAGACAGAAGTGTTTTAATCATACTAGTTTGAAAATTATTTTAACTGCTCTGGAGAATCCTGTAGAATCAGCTGTCTTTTCCAGCCTATTCCTCTGGGCTGGATCAGAGCTAGTCCCCTATTAGTCACATGTGTCAATGCCACATTCCTAAAGTGAAACAGAAACATCACTTAGAACACAAGACACGCTGGAGTGGAGGTGTCCCAGTTGCAGCTTGTGTGTCAGCTACAAGAAAAGACAAGATAGTGTATAAATAATGTCCTTAATTCAACCCAACATTGTTGATGCACATGTACTCCAAAATACCTGGGTTCTCATTTCTGTCTTCAAAACTGGGACAAACAGAAGATAATTCAACTTTCATTTGATACATGTCAAAGTCCATGGATTCTCCATTTGGTTTGCGTTATTTCATTTTCAGATCAACTACAGAGGTCAGAGGAAGAGAAACTCAATCTGGTGGCCAGAGTACAGGAGATACAAAGTGAGTTCCCTTTCCAGATTCTGTAAATAAAACACATAGGTGGCTTCTTGGGGCTCCTGCCCACAGAAGAAATCCAAGGGAGAAATCTGAGGCCTAATATATGGCAAATTCTCTACCTTTGTGGATTTTCAGACCCTCTTCTTGTGAAATGAAATCATTTATTTAGCTCTTCACAAGTTATGTAATAGCTTGTTCTTTTTTTTTCTATTTCACCCTTCCACAAGTACTTGTTTTTCCACAAAATTGTGGATTTTAAAAAGACCATAAGCCTACCAGAATGTTGGCTTTTCTAAAGCAGTTCTTATTTTAAATATTCTAAGTTGTCACACACACACATACACATACATATGTGTGTGTGTGTATATGTGTATGTCTATATGTATATATACACATTATGTGTATTTATACATATGTGTGTATATATGCATATATATATACACACATAGATATATAGAGATATACACATATCTTTCACACATGAAGCATTGGTGGTTCAGTGGTAGAAATCTGACCTATGCAGAAGACTCAAGTTTAATTCCTGGCTAATGCACCTCACCACAGCCACACCTAGCTTGTACATGGACAGGTTTCAGTGGAGTTTCCAGACTAAAACAGAGTCTAAGAAGAAAGGCCTGGTGCTCTACTTCCAAATATCAGTCAGTGCAAACTCTGTGTATCACAATGGTTTGATCCATAACCCATCACAGTGATGGAATGGGACCAAACACCACTGCATCCTAGTGTGCATGGGGAAGCCATGAGTCGAGGGTCAACTGAATGACAGCTAACAATAACAACAATAGCACATAGGCCTTCGTCTCCAGGAATTATTCAGAAAATAAGTTTGTAAGATACAGGGTCGTTATGGGTCAGAATCAACTCAGCAGCAATGGGTTTTGGTTTTTTTTTTTGTTTCTTTTTTGGTTTACACTTGCCTTGATTCACTTCAAAGCTATATTATTAGCAATAGAGATGAAAAAGAACTTTTTAGAAGAAAAGCAGAAAATGTCTGAAACGCCAGAGAACCTTTAATGCCTCTGCTGGTTGCCTACAACCTTAACCTCTGACATTACCAAAGAAGCTTCACACAAATGACAATGACTTTTAAATGAATAAGGCAGCCTAATTACAATGGAAAGGAAAACTGAACACATTTCTGGAGAAGAGGAGCTCCTAAACAGCAGGTGACAGGAAGTCACTTCAAAATTACACCTTTATGCACTCAATACCTATGTGTTGAGCCCCTACTAAATGCCAAACACTGTAGATACAAGCACTGAGGATACGGTAATGAACAAAACAGTTCCTTCCCTCATGAAGCTTATATTCTAAGTAAGCTCTAGAATAGTGTAGAGTTTCTCTTAACAAATAAATGCATAAGGTTGTAATAATTGTTACGTAGAAAATTTAAAGGTGATTTAAGAAAGAATAGTTGCTACTAACTCTACATAGAGTCCTCCAGGAAAATCTTTCTTTTAAGGTAACATTTAAGCACACTTGATGGTTAAAGAGACATGGTAAAACCAAAACCAAACCTACTGCTGTCAAGTTGATTCCAACTTACAACAACCCTACAGAGCAGAATATCTCTATTGAGTTTCCAAGAAGCACCTGGCAGATCTGAAGTGCCAACTTTTTGGTTAACAACCATAGCATGTAACCACTGTGCCACCAGGGTTTCCAAAGACATGGAAGGAAGGTATATAATTATAAGAACATTTTTCATAATCAAGATTCTAAGCAAAGTTATAAAAAGACATTCTTTGCAGTAGTTTCTTATGCTTTCCAACAGGTCTGCTTCAGAATCAGTCCTTACAGCTTCAAGAACAGGAGAAACTTTTAACCAAGAAAGGTCAGCAAATTTATGACCACAAATTCTAAGATGCTGCTCTTTCCTTGCCTGCCTAGAGGCAGGGTGGGTGGACAACATGGCCTCTTTAAGTCCCACCCAGTTCTGGGAGTCTGTTACATCAGGAATGTAGGGGAGCTTTTTAAGGACTAAGAACACTTTAACTAGTTAGCTTTCTATCCAGAGAGGTATATAAACTATATACATATACATAAAAAGGGGATGTATACTCTTCCTGAAAACATGTTTGTGTTGAACATTTCAATAAATTGATTCTGAACCCAGGATTTCATGTCAATTTTTACACACTTGAACTTCCAAATTAAATCCAACCCCAGCTCCAACACACACCTCACTCTTGGCCCTGAAGAGTCTGTTGCCTTAGCTTCCTCGAAGAATCCATTGTGCACGTGTGGATGGCGATGCACTTGCCTCCTCACTTGTCTACCACATGTGGCTTTTTGCTGACATGTTTCCTTCTCACAATCACTGGGTATAATAGATAAAGCAGACACTATCATGCCTACATCATATGAATAAGAAAATGCAGGTTTACAGTCACACAAATTATAAATAGAGCTAAAACAACAATCCAAAACTTCTGACCTCTAGCCTAGCCCGGTGCCTTTCACCACACTAAAACTGCAAGGTGACTGAAAAACCATCTTCAGCTACATGAAGATGGAACTCCAAGGCATGCCTTGCCAGTATGACTCTGAAATGCGGACAGAAGGGGAAAAAAGGCTCTAATGAGGTATCTAGCAAACTTACCTAAGTAGCCAGACAGTATGTGACACAGAACCAAGGAGATGTAATTAATAAACATTCCCTAAAGTATCTAGCACTGAACAAGACTAGGGACACAAAGAAAAGATGGCAGGGATTCCACCTCTCTCTTCTGGTTGAACTGGGTGCCCATGAGAGTTCTTTAGAAGTTTCTTTATATTCTGTGCAGTCTTGCCAGCCCCTCCCTGGCTCTCTCCCCTCCCCCACCACCTAAGAATCCTCACTCAGTGACAGACGCACAGGCATCACTGTTACGGAGACTCTGCTTTTTTAGATCAGGCTTTTCCTGTGTGGAGTCTAAAACCCTCCTACAATGAAGTGCAACATGAAAGTACAAGTGAGGACAGAGACTGGGATCTCAGAGACAAGCTGCAAAAGAAGACTTTGCAGCTCCGGGCCAAGGAAAAGGAGGTGAGAGACTGCGGTCCAGCCTAGGAGGAGCTCATCTGAAGTGGCAGCAAAATCCAGTGACAGCTCAGTACTCACTCCTGAGAGATAGCCAGAGCAGGGATTTCAAGAGTTCAGGTTTAAACTGTGATCAGAAGCTCCCAGGTATTTATTTGCATATGTAAAGTGACTGTGCTTTAGGCATGACTTCTGTCAATCTTTTTCCTTCCATATTTATAACAACTACTATTTACGACTGATTTTATCAAACAGTTCCCTTCTGGAAAGACAATCTAAACTCAAACATATTCAATAAATGTATTGACTCTTCCAACTTTGTCCCATGTTGAGTAGGTCTCTTTAAGCTTTAGTGTCTTTTAGATAATAAAACTATTCCTACCTATATATTCACAAGCATACACAAACACATGCAACCAGCTCCTGGGAAAGACATTTGTATTATGATCACTTGTAGGTCTTTTGTGCTTTAAGGACCTCAGAGCATTTGCACATATAGTGTCACATAACAGCATTTACATGTACGCCAAGCCAAGTGCCGTACAGCAGCATAATAATTAACCACTTAAATGAATGTATTTCTGACAAACTGAAAAATCTCTGAAAAATGCTGGGAGGGAAAAGGGGTATTAAAAATTTCAAACGACTGAAGGGGTTAATTTACACAGGGCTGTCTCCCTCCCCTACCTGGGCTCTATCCCAGACAGAAATGGTGGTGATGATCTTGGTGATATTCTCCCTCTCAGTGCACAGAACTGCATTCTGAGTTGGACAGCCTCAGTGATGAGTACCTCTCCTGCCTGCGGAAGTTGCAGCACTGCCGAGAAGAGCTGAATCGGAGCCAGCAGCCAAAGCCCAGAGTAAGAGAGTCTATCATTCCATATAGTCCAAGATAATGATGGGATGATTCCTCTTTTAGTACAGTCTACAGATTAGATTTATGACTCATGCCAACATCTGACCAGCCTGTCCCACTAAACTTGGTTATTCTACCAACCATGGTATCATCTACAGCAACAAGGGAAGAAATATTGGTTATGCATCTTAGTCCAACTGTCATGGAACTCAAGTCTGGAGGATAATAGTTAATATACAGGAACAGTGTCCTTTTACTCTGTTAGGAATTTGGCAATGATAGAGGGCAAACCAAAAAAAAAAAAAAAACAACCAAACCCACTGCCATCAAGCCAATTGTTGACTCACGGCAACCTTATCAACAGAGTAGAACTGCCTATAGAGCTTCCAACAAGGATCTGGTAGATCTGAACTGCCAACCTTTTGGTTAGCAGCTGTAGCACTTAACCACTACACCACCAGGGGCTGAAAAATATGAACAACGAAAACACAATTTAGGTGAGCTGTTTTCCACACGTTCATTCATAGCAACATTTTACTATCTAGTTCTCATTGAATCTATTTTCTGAGCCAGTGACCACTAACCAAACCAAACTCACTGCCATCGGCTTGATTCTGACTCACAGTGACTCTATAGGACACAGAACTGCTCCACAGAATTTCAAGGTGTGCCTGGCAGATTCAAACCACTGACCTTTCGGTTAGCAGCTATACCACTTAACCACTATATCACCAGGTTTCCCACAGTGAAGTAGTTTTAGGTGAAGACAGATGAAAGACAGTGAGAAATAATGAAGTAATCTTTTTTCCTGCATCAACCCAAAGTTTCCCACTAAGCTAAAATGGGAAAAAAGAAGACTTTTTTTGCCATTGTCCTCTCTAGCCATTCACAGTCTTTTTCTCCTGTTCGTCCCTTCATACAGAGGCAATGTGGCCAATGGCTTCCAATGCTGATCGTGGTGACTGCTATAGCACTGACAGTATTCTTGGCCAACAAGGACAGCCTGATGATCTAAATAGGCTGTGATGGCTACCTTGCATGAGAATCACAAGTGAGAAGGTTTGGATATTTTACAGTTTGGGTTTCTCTCCCCAACTGAAGCTGCAATTTCTATTTGTCTTTTTGAATTTACTGTAAAATAAATGAAATTCATTTGACCAGTGTCTTCCTCAGAACTCTTTGTTTATTCCTGAGTGACACAGCATTTAACAAAGACACTTAAGCATCCTGGTCTATTCTTACTAGTCCAATTCAAGTGGAGGCCAAAAAAAAAAAAAAAACCCGAATCTGTTGCCATCAAGGTGATTCCAACTCATAATGCCCTACAGGACAGAGCACACCGCCCCACAGGAACCATGTGGTGGATTCTACCCGCCAACGTTTTAGTTAGCAGGACTCCAGTCTATTTGCTGGACAGAGTCTACCCACACAAAACAGGTATATTTACAAGGCTACCATTCAAGGGTGTACAACTTATTCTCCACCCACCCTTCCTCTTTCCTACTATCTCTTTCCTTTTATAACTTATCCAATAAACAAACAGCAGCTAAATCAAGATTACCTAATAAATGGCAAATAGGTTGTACCACTGCTACCACCACCACTGTTACCTATTCCCATTTCCATTGCAGATGTGACCAACTGAGGACAGCATTCTTTTCCCTTAAGCTCAGAGGTCACCTCAAAACTCTTTTCTAATGTTCTCAAGACAGCCACTGCCAATGGAACGAAAGACATTTGAGATGATCCCTGCCCAAGAGTTCATCATTCACTGAGCATCCACTATATGGAAGAAGAGTTGTAACTAGAGGGCCACAGCTAACAGTGTGACTGTCTCAGAGGAGATTCTGAGGTCAACAAAGTCATTTTGAGTCATGTATCGGGTTCTGAGGTCCTCTTCCCAGGTGTTCAGAATGTCCTTCAGAGCTGGGCACAAGCTCTCTGGAACACTAAAGGAATACAGTAAGACTGGGGGTTGACCCGGCAGCCATGAAATTCGGGCCATGAACACTCGTAGTGGAGTCAGAGCTAAGCAGTTGTCATCTCCTTGGTTCAGGTGAAAGGTATAGGGGACAGGATAGCCCAGGAGGATCCCAAACACAGTACAGAAATTGCAGCCTGTGAAATGGAGCTTGCTGCGGGAAACTGCCACAGGTAGGTTCTTCTGCAGCCCCTGTAAATGCACAATGATCTCAGCCAGGAGACCCTTCAAGTCCTGAAGCTGGTTCAGGGAACAGATAGAAGGGTGAGGCTGGGAGCTGGAAACATCCACAAAGGCTATGGTTCCAAGTAGCACCTCCTCCAAGTGCCGGCATACATGCTCAGGATTGACAATCAGGCTGTTCTCCCCAACCTCAAGAATGTGAAGTCCCAGGGTCGGAAAGCCCAGCCTCTGCAGCTCCTCCAGATAGCTGTGGATCTTCGAGGCCCCTGCACCATTACAATCATACAGCAGAGCTGGCTTCAGTTCCCGAGCCACAGCTAGGACTTCTCCAGCTAAGTGAAGACAGGTGGCTGGGGGTGGACTCCGTCTCTTTCCCATGCCCAGGGTCTGCTGAGCAGCCGCCACCAACAACTGAGGGTTCAGCATCGACATGGGACCTGGGAGCCAGGTGGAGGAACAGCTTCCTCAGCTATTCATGGTTCCTTCTCCTGGGCTGCATCTCTCAGCTCCACAAACCTGCTGAAGGGCCTAGAAATACAGCATTAATATATTAACACAGACCAACAACACAGGCAACCTGCCAACAGTCTTCCCATGAGTCTTACAGATTTTCCAAAGGTCATTTTGTCCCTTCTTCTGCTCTGGAATGCTCTAACACAGGCCAGACAAGAAGGATCATCAATGCTGCTGATTTTTTAGGACTCTGTCTCCCAAATTCTTCTGTATCCTTGGCAGGATTTATACTCTCTGGCTTCTATGCTAAATTTCACCTGTTATAAACTATGTTTTGATTCACAAAGAGTGTCGGAGCCAGGATGGGAGAGGAGGAGAGACAAAGAACAGACAGGGTGGTTTCTGGCAAAATTGAGCTTTTAACCAAGAACCACCTTTCTAGAACAGGATTCTAAGTTACTCTTAGTCTAAGTTACTCTTTCCGGTGCCAACTTCCCCTTCTCTTCCCTCCAAGACTAGTTTTAAGAAGAGCGCCATCTGACGAAACTATTGTACACTAGAACGTGGACTAACAGCCATCTCACTTTAAGATACAACATACTGTTAAAAGTGCAGAAGGCCTTTAAAGATTATTTGAGGACAGCGAGGGCTTTTTGACTCCTTGCTAAGTCATACTTCCCAGGGGTTGCTCCTTTCTCTGGAAGTCTGACAGTAACACTTCAAACTATGGTTAGTTTCAATTCACTTTTTTTGTCTCCTCCAGGTAAATCAGGCTATGCCAAGGGACCGTGTTCAAATGGCTTTCACTTTCTGGGCATCAGTTCTCACGCACAAAACGGCACCCCAATCTTCTGTAAGTGCCTTAGGGTCGTATTTTAATTTCTGTTGGTTCCACCTTTACGCTCTGAGCGCCGCCTTAGGATCCTCGACCGATGGGCTCACTCCAATCCTCCCACCCTTCAACACAACATCGCGACTATTTGGTAAAAGAGGCAGGAATCTCTCTCACATGTATTTTTCTTCCACTTCCGCAAGAGGTTCGCAGGCACTCCTTCCGGTTTCCTGCCTGTTGCAAAGTAAGCAGTGAAGCTTCTCCCACCCAGCCGCAGCTCCTGTAATAGCCCCGGCCAAGAGATCATAGCTCCCCACGCCCACTTCGCTTCCGGTCGAAGAAGGGCTGGTGCGCATGCCTGGCCTCCAGGGATCGGCTGTCTCTTCACCCGGTTCTATCGTGATGTCATCTAGGCAGCTGGCGCACCTCTCTAGAGCAGGTTCTGCCACCTCGCAGAGTGCAGGAAATGTGAGCTGCTCTTTACGGCCAGACAAAACCTGACCCCGCCCGTCTGCGGAGGAACGGGTGGGGCAGAAGAGGGAAGGAAGGGAGAAGCCTGGCGAAACTGCGTGCGGGTTTCTGCCTTCGCGGTTTACACTATACCCGCTGCCTCGGTCCATTCATACTCATAGCAGCACTATAGGGCGGGTAATACAGCTCTATAGGGTTGCTGAGGCTGTAAATCTTGAGGCTGACACATTTCGCCGCAGAGCGAAGAACAGCTAACAATTTCTATCCATGTTCTGGGTTAGCAGCCCAGCAGTTTAACCACTGCGCCTCCAAGGCTCCTTGTGCCATGCCCTACCAGTGGTTTAAGTCTGGTATTCACTTGACTGGGAAGCCAGTGCTTATTACTGATATGAAGCTAGGGAAATACACTTTTTCTCCCAAGCAAAACATCTCAAAACAAGGACCTGGTTTGCTGAGTATTATTTTACCCGGAAGGTTATGGGTTACAGTTCTGCATAACAATCCCCTATTGTGGGACTGCTGCAAAGCCTGTTTTGTTTATCTTGGACCTTCCTAAATCCTAAATTTGAGAGGCTGAGTTCCAAAGAGATGAATTGGGGACAAGTGCGCTCCTAACCAAGGTTGGAATTTCAAGGAAGGATGTGAGCATTAGATTTGAAGGTGTTGCAGTATGTAAAAGACAAAAACCCATCCCTCGGGGAGCTTAACATCTAGGAACTCAGTTTGCTGCTTTATGTGAGAAAAAGGAGAAGCGGGGATGCAGAGATTTTCAGTCATAAAGTACTAAATGTGCTATTTCACTTATGTTGTGTTTAACTACCAGCAACCTCTGACTACCGAGGGAGTTGCTTGAGAAAATTCCTGACAAGATGACTGAATTTTATTTATACATAAGCTAAGGAACTTGTGCACACCTATATTGAAGGTTTACCCCTGCAAAATGCCCATCTGGAAAGAGTATGCAGCTGTGGCTTTACCTAGATAGTATCTAGGTTGTGGCAAAAGGTAACTAAAGATGGGGCCCGGGCTGGAAGGAGGGTCAGCTTGGAGGGGCTCCCAGCTACCTTTGGTTTTAGCTCAGAGGTGGCTAAAACTTGTCCCTTAATTTTGGAATTTTTTTTCCTTCCTTATATTTATTACATTCCAAGGCTGAATAGCAAAAGAAAAAAAAAATCCTATAATGACGTAGTTTATTCATTTATTCCAGCAATAAATACTTGAAAACTTATTGAATACTATGCAAGATGCTAGCAGCAAAGTACAAGACAAATGATTGCTATCCTCAGCAAATTTGTAGTCAAGCACATGACAGATACTGATACAAGGGAAATGATTAGTCTGAAGGGGAGCTATTGTACAGAGGGCTATGTGAACATATGAGACATAATCTAGTTTAGAAGGGTAGACAGGAACAAAAAGCTGGGGACACTATCTTATTCCTTTATTATTCCCTATCCATTACCTAAATAAAACCCATTGCCAGTGAGTCAATTCTGACTCATAGTGACCTACAAGACAGCAGAACTGCTCCACAGTTTCAAAGGAATGCCTGGCTAATTCAAACTGCTGACATTTTCATTAGCAACCAGAGCACTTAACCACTAGAGTTGCCATCTATCCATTGCAAAACCAAAAGCCAAACCCAGGGCCTTCAAGTTGATTCTGACTCATAGTGACCTATAGGACAGAAAAGAACTGCTCCATAGCTTCCTAGGAGTACCTGGCAGATTTGAACTGCTAGTCTTCTGGTCAAAAGGTGTAGCACTTAACCACTGTACCACCAGAGTTGGAAAAAGAGTACCAGTGGAGATAAGTGGAGCACCTTGAATACACTTACCCAACATTCCATAAAAGATCCCAAACAAGAAAATTATCTAGTTAAAACCACATAAAACCATTTATCCAACCCTCTGACTTTCTTAATTTCCCACTACCATCACATATTGAAAGTTTAGTCCTTTTTGGCACTTCAGAGCACTCTATTTTTGCTTCCTTTATCAGCTCACATTATTTGAGCTCTCATCCAGACTGACAGCCTTGTTGCTGAACCAAAGCAAGTTTGTTCTACCTGTCACTGCAGCAGAACCCAGAGATGGGGAAAGGTTCAAGCAGGCTTTATTAACAGATAAGCATGCAAACCTAGGGAACAGTAACAATGGTTTCTCCAAGACTGTTATACCTTGGTTACAATTCCAGCAGTTTTTGTAGCTATATTACAAAGGGATTTGCATCTGGAAAATGTCAAACCTTGTCCTAAGACAGAACAGAGTCATGAGATTCCACTACATCTTATCAATGTAAATTACCCAAAATACCATTACCTTCCTGAAGCTTTGAGATAACTGACTTTCTACCCCAGAGACAGGGAAAGGAATGCAAAAACAGGCAATGGAATGTAGTTTAGCAATCTAGGCAACTTTCATTAAGTCCTGTCTCTACATCCACTAACATTCCCCATTCTTAAACATCAATTTCGTATCTATGAAACAGTTTTTACTGAAAATAGCTGCTTTGATTTATG
This sequence comes from Heterohyrax brucei, assembly GCA_028571685.1. Lineage (NCBI taxonomy): Eukaryota > Metazoa > Chordata > Mammalia > Hyracoidea > Procaviidae > Heterohyrax > Heterohyrax brucei. Next base: position 19,790,187 of record CM053155.1, read on the forward strand.
GCACTAACTCTAGAATCAAATCTGGAACTGTGGCCTAGCTCGCTACAGCATGAGATAAATAGTCATGAAGCAGGGTGAACACTGTATAGTTAACAAATAATTCACAAATAATGATTCTGATTACCATCACTAGTATGCACAGCCAACCCGGGTTGGGGAGCCATGAGAATAATTTCTGAAACTCTGACCTGAAGAAGCCTTCCCAATAAACAGAAATCAGAAACATTCATTAAATTATGTACAAGATATGTGCATATGTTTTCATTTTCTCAGAAAGGGATAATGGCTTGTCCTAGAGCTAAACTGAGTCCAGTGAAGAGAGAGAGGACTCTGGAAGACATTTCTTGAACTTTATCTTGGTTTCTCCTCTAGGAGAGTGGTTCACTGCTCATGGTCAGGATCTGTCAAGGACGCATTTATATTTGTGTCTGCTGAAGGGTACAGCAGCAGGTCTGATGTGTCCAGGACTTCAGTCTGGCCAATTTCATGGCAGTGGGGTGGTTACTGAATCTATAGTGGTGCCTCTGAGGGCCCCACCCTAGTGAGGGTCTTACCCCAGCATTACCACCTGGGGCTTGCGGAATGTGGAGGTCATGTCTTTCCTTGTGAATTGGGGGTGATCAGAAACAATGCCTCTCAGACCCTCGATCTCAAGCACCCTCAACCCTGGAGCTGTTCAGCCTTCGGTCTCAACCTCCTCCCCCTTTTGTTTTAAACCTTCACAATCTTTGGAAGAAGGGGCATTGACTGTTCTAGCTACTTCCTGCTGAGTGGGGGCACAGAAGGGGGTGAAGGTTGTCAGTACAGAGGAGACCCCACCAGAGGTATGAGAAGGCACCACGTCCTGTTGGACCCAATAGTATGTTGACTCCAAGGGGAGACTGTCAAGAACACTCCCCCAACTGGTAGGGTCTAGACCATTTCCTTGGTAACTATTTTCAGGATACAGGACCCAAAGATGTAAATGAGGATGATTATAATAGTAACCAAGAGGGGAATGGCCCAAGAATTTACAGACCCAAACCATTTACAGACAGCTGGCTTTACCAACCCGAGTAGCAAAGAGGACTAACTCAGGCACTTCCAGACGGTGGTGTGGAGTCAGCTGTTCACAGGATTCTAAAACCTGACTCAGTAGAGCTGCATATGTAGGAAGGACATCTCGGTTTAAACAGCACAAATCCAGGTATTTGGCATGGAAATGTCCCAAAACTCAAGTAACTGAACTATTTTCCTGGTATATATCCCCAAATCAACAATATAACCAATTTTAAGCCTTATTTATGTTCCAGTCAGTAATTTTTGTCCCAGTAACTCAACAGGGCATTGAAGGACACATGGAAAGGAGTGTCTTTTTAACTACAGCCACATTAGTCATTGTCAGACATAAGAGCAAACTTATCAGATATGCGAGAACTTAAACTTCACACAGTCCTGCTTAGAGAGCAGAGCCTACTGGGTAATCCAAGATAGAGAAAGTGGCTTTCTTATCTAAAACAAGTCTAATTTTTACTTCTTTAAGTCCACGTCAGAGTGGACTTAACCCTTAGCTTTCTGATGTGCAGCCAGGGGGCAGATAGGCCTTGGGACCCTCGTCATTGGTCAGTTTTCTAGATTCCTGAGAGTCCAGGAGGGCCTATACATCTAGACCTCTTGGGGGAAGTCTACTGAACATCTTGTCTTAAGGCACCCAGGACACTCTGCCTTTAGTGGCCTCATTTTTTGACAGTACCGGGGTCCATATTCTACAGGCCAGTGGGGTAATCCAAGTCCTGACTTCTGGGGGCTAACTGGGTTACCTTGAGGTGGACCTTGGAGGGCTACAGCCACAACTGGGATTTTTTTATTTTTTTCTCCCTGCTGCCAAAATCTACTGTTAAAATACCTTAAGGGTTTCCTCTACCAACTGGGAGTGGGGGCTAAGGTTCTGCCTCAAGCTTTTGCCATTTGTCTTATATCTGATGAGGATGAGGATACAAAATGCATGGCCATAATGGCTTCTCTAACAGTGTCCAGAGCAAAACAGTAGACCAGTTTATCTGCACCATTATTTGACTTCAGGTGGCTTGAAGAATCAGTCTTTTCCAAAGGTAGTAGCCTGCATGGGCCACTTTAATTTCTACAGCAGTCAGAAATCTACACCCTAGAAAAATTATATAGCTCACTATAAAATCCTCAATCAAAGTGTTCAATAAATAGTAACTGAATACCATCAGATTTTTAAGATATCAGGCACCAAACACATAGCAACACTTACCTGTCAAGGCTGAAACTGTTTCTTGATAGAGTAGGAAACCTAACATGATTTTAATTGTAAAATCACAGCCAAAATTTTAGACATTTTTCTGGATATATTTCCAACTCTGTTAATTTTACTCACAGGAATTTCTAATTGGAGGGTTACAACAACCCAAACCCATTAGCTACACAATTTTAAGAGAATGGAAAATGATTTCCTAGCTGTTCTGTTTCACCTAATTCTGAGTCAGCTGCTGTCTGTGAAGTTATCATCACAGTGAAAATCATAAAGTCCAAGTCCAAGGTCCTGAAATTTCTCTTTAGCTGTAAAATCTAGAGTATAAGTTATCTGCTTCCAAAATACAGAACAGGAAAACATTAGCCATTTCCCTTATAAATAGGAGAAATAAAGCAAAACAGGTTACAATGGCCCTGTCCTCTAGACTCTGGGTATCAGCTACCTTGAAGATTCTGAGTGGAAGCAATGCCCACCCCCAGCCTTATAGAAATATCAAGGGGAGTAGCACCACTCTTTCATACCCCTGAGGTCATGTCTCTACCTTTGATACTGAGGCAGCTCAAGTTCTTATGTTCTCTATCTTTCCAGCTTCTGCTTCCTGTGGCCTCATGGCACAGGCCTCAGACCTGCATCTGTCCTGCTGTTTTTTTCACCAAGTTACAAATTAAGAAACTAATGACTTAATATGCATTTCTTAGAAAATATTAAGAGGAAACAATAGAAGTTTTAACCCAGTGAAAGTCAAGCACTTTTTTCCATTTCCAATTTGTGTCAAAACCTTTTAACCCTTTTCTCTCAGAAAAGGCTGTCTTTGGCTTTTGGCTTTTGCTTTCTCTCCTTTTCCAAGCCTTGTGCTCAGAAATCCTATCCTGAGACACCAAATTTTTGTCATCAAAGAATAAATCAACCATTTTACTCAGAAGTCAGAAAACTTTGTCACTAAGTTTTTCTAGTGTTAATGTTCTTTAAAAAAAATCACATGGATATATATAATTATTAGGCAAACAAAACCTTTAACCAGACCAAATAAAGTTTCCAAAAAAGAAAAAAACCTTTTATAGCATACTCCCTAAACAGCAAAAATAAACTCATTCCTTAGGCTTATATACTGTATGTGTATATACTCTTGTTGCTTGAAAAGCAAACAGTATATTAACTCAATTGCCCTAAAGTCCAGAGCTGAAATAAAGCTTGCTGAAACATTCCAGGTCTTTGATCAACTCCAAAGGTTTCAGTTGGCTGTTAGAAGTTACAGTCTCTGTTCAACTAACCTGTTATTAATATATACATAACTTTAAATCTCTTGTTGGAGTTGAAACACCCCTCCAGGCCATTTCAGATATGTCTCAGAGTTGCCCAGCAATAGAAACTTGTTTGTAGTTGTTAAGATTTAGAGCCATCCAATCTCTGATAATCAAAGTAAAGTAGCAATTCTTACCTGCTTTTTGTCCAAAAAAGGTCTCCACCCAATTAGAAAGGGTTTTTCAAAAGCCTCCCTGGAGATACGACTTTAGAAGGATGACCGTGCCCTGCCCTCTACTTCTTCCGTGAGGCAAAAGATCATTAATTTCCCTTTTCTTGTTCTGGAATTACTTTCCTTTAAGACAAAATCATCCCTTTTACCAAGGGCTGTAAAGTTAGTTTTTTTCAGTCCAGTGACAGTATGTGTGTATCTACTTGAAATTTGGCTCCCTTATCTATTTTCCTTTATCTCGTTTAGCTCAAGCGAGACTCACCCTCACCCGTAATTAGGTGGATGTGAGTATGAGACCTTTTCTGACTTGCCAAACAAGTTTGTCTCAAAGAATTAAAACAAGAAATATTGTAAAATTAGACTGGGGGTGGAGTATGATAAATTGGCAATGACATGGGTATCTGGACAAGACACTTACATAGACACTAAATAAGACAACACTGGGAGAGAAAAAAATCTATTATCTATCTATCACCTATCTATCTATCTTGAGGTTTAATTGGCCAGATGTGTGGCCCGAAGCCAAACTTGTAAAGTCTTGCACAGACATTAAACACTCAGTCTACAGGAATCAGACACTTTTAACAGAAAATTACAAATCTGGGGGCCCCACAAACAACTTGTGTAAATACCACAATGAAAGAGACCAGCCCAGATCCAATATCGTCTTTTCCAATTTACCTACTGCATTGGGGCTGCTCAGAGTTAAAAACAACCCCTAGTAGGTAAATTGGAAAAGCAGTCATTCAGTGACTGGATTTTAAGAGCAGCAAACCAGATGTAGTCCTCCTTCCTAAGGTCTGGTACACACAGGCATCCAAGGGGAATGGGGCATCTTGTTTTCTGTTTTGGTCTTGGAGTTTAAATTATGTATAACTACCATTGCCCACCCCCCGCAAAAGAAGCAAAATTATCAGTAAATAAATAAATAAACCCAAACCCATCATTGTCAAGTTGATTTCAAGTCATTCATAGCAATCCTATAGGACAGAGTAGAACTGCCCCCAGGGTTTCCAAGAATTAGAAGCAGTTGGTAGATTTAAGAGTTGAGCTCTTAACCACTGTGACACCAGGACTCCATAAAACAGTCAGAAACTGAGAAACAGTTACTAGATGAGGTCAATCTGGTAGACACAGATATTTGTTCTATACCACTCTTCAATTAGTTATTCACACCCAGCTGCCTCCATTAGGAATAGGGGCAAAGTAGGTTTGTGCTAGTTGGGCCTTTACCAGGATAATATAGCCTAGCTCTTTTCCAGCCTGGCCATAACAACACAACAAACACCCCATCTTTCCCATCTGCACAAATCCAAGTGACAGGAAGAATCTGTAAAAGCCTATAAACAGGGAGGAACTGTCCTTTTTGTAGTCAGAGAAGTTTATCCAGATGCCTAGCTCACGCCCAGACAGTGGTACTGGAAAGGTGGCAAGGTAAGGACCTGACAGTCCGTTCTTTCACAGAACCCCTAGGCTTTCTGTGTCAACAGCTTCTCCTTAGAGTTTCAACCTATGAGTTTTTACTCTACAGGCAGGGTGACCATCAGGCTTTGGCAACCAATTCTATTTAGATGTCAAACTGAGTTCCTAAGCAACCAGCCAGTCCCCCTCCCTCTCACTCCCCACATGAGGACGCCAGCTTACCATAACAGCCGAACAGGTCAAAGAGAGCTCAATCATGGACAAATCAGTGTCTGCAAGAACTTTAATGAAGGCAGAGGAAAAAAAAATACATGGTACAAGAACAATGCAGAAAGGTTCTGTTCCAAGCAGTTTTGCCCTGTACAGCTAGAATGAAGTCACTGAATCTGAGTTTCAAAGCTAGGCATAATTTCAGGCATCATTCCAACCTCTGCACTTGACAACTGATGAGTGTGAAGCCCAAAGCTTGACTTGTTCAAGGTCACACTATTAATAGCAAAGCTGTAGCTAAAACCTGGTGTCCAATTCCCATGCCAGATCTCCTTCCACAACCTTACACTGCTGTTGGGAGGTTTATAAAAGGAGTCTGAAGAATGATTTTTCCATAAATTACTTCAATCTTAAAGCTAAGCATATTTGGAGGGAGTCACAGACTACTAACAGTGTTACACAGAAGACAGATTTAAAAGCTGGTTAAACCCGAATAATAAAAATATCCATATGTACAATATTTTAAAAAAGAGAACAAGGTGGTCTTCATGATTACTGGGCTGGCAGGGCAGGGGGTAGTTGGATGCTGGGGGTGGGCTGCATGGGCTGCCAGCTTTCTTGGGTTTGCAGGATGCGATACAGCTGTTTCAGCTGAGCAACAATATTATCTTTGATGTCTGGAGTTGAGATCTGCAGGCGGACACTGCCACTGTCAAAGGATCGTGTGAAATCACCAGAAAACATCTCGTAGATCATCCGAGCCACCACTGGAATGACCTGCCCAAGACACAGAATGCACAGGTATTCACTGACAAAAAGGTATTTTGGGGTAACAGTAGGGACCCAAGAGGAAGGTAAAGACCAATGAGGCTCTGGAGAAGCCCCCTGCTCTAATGTCCACAGAAGACACCCATATCTCTGGACAATCCTGCCAACACTCATTCTAGAAATTGGTCCAAACATCACATTACATGTCTAAATAAATGACTGCCTAAATAGCAAGACTTGATTTTTAACCAAATTTAATCTATTGCCTGCCTCACTGCACAATTCTGGGGACAAACCCAAGCGGCCTTTCTGCCACTTCCCACAGTAAGGTTATATTCCTAACAGCACTCAAAAGGTTGTTCTTAACAGGGGCTGGGAGGAAAGGAAATGGGGAGTTTTTATTACTTAAAGTGTACTGAGTTTCTATTTTCTTGTTGCTGGGTACCATCAAGTTGATTCTGACTCATGGCAACCTCATACGACAGAGTAGAATTGCCTTGTAGGGTTTCCTGGCTGTAATCTTTACAGGAGCAGATCACTACCCCTTTATCCTGTGAGCGAGTTGTGGAGTTAGAACCACCAACTTTTTGGTTAACAGCAAGCACTTAACCATTGCACCACCAAGGCTTCCAGTTTCTGCTTAAATCTACTACTGCCAACTCATAGTCACCTCCCAAAGTTTCTGCAAATCTGTGTGGAAGCTGACTGCCACATCTTTCTCCCTCAGAGCTACTGGTAGTTCCAACTGCCAACCTTTCAGTTAGCAGTCAAATTATTTAACCACTGTGCCAGAGGAATGAAAAACATCTGAAAATAGATAGTGCTAATGGTTGCATAACAAGGTAAATGTAGTTAACTGCAAATGTTTTGTTATATGTATTTTATCTCTATTAAAAAAACATTGATGAAAAGGACTTTACTAAGAAAAGCTTCAAAGGGTCATGCACTGTTAACTCTCAGCAAGACTCATATGTCAACAAGGGGATAAAAGATCTGTTCTCCTCTATCTTAGCCACCCATTTTGAGCAAGGCTTCACACTGGTTCAAAACAATTCAGTCATGGCTGAAGGAAACAAGGGCAACCATCCATGTTGCATAGCAATCAAATCTCTTGCACATTGGCTTTTGACCTGAGTAGGAAACAGACAACAGTACCCTGCTCAAAGATGGCACTTGACCATGCCGCTCTGAACATGTGTTTCTCTCTCCATGGTCCTACCAATATCCTAATCTCCCCTATCAGGAAACTTTCAGGAGCCAATCATCTAACTTTCCATATCAGAAAGCATTCAGGAGCCTGATGCAGGAAGATGGGTTACTGGTAGGACAGTGGAGAACGACACATATTCAAAGCAGCACAGTCACCATCTTTGAGTGAGGCATCACTACCTGTTTCTTACTTCAGTCAAAATACTATAAGCAAGAGATGTGGTTGCTATGCAACATGGACCCCTGCTCTCAGTTTTCTTGACCTCTTAGAACTGGTTCAAAGCCCTACCTTGTTTCCATTGCCCATAAATGAACCAGTTCAAAGCCCTGACTTTGAGTGCCCTGTATTCTCCTGCTTGACCTTATTGTATAAACCCCAAGTCTGCTGCCACAATCCAAGGTTCAACCTCATACCTGGGGGCTAAAGCACTGGCAAAAAGGAGACGAGCTGTTGACATATCCTTATCTCCTCACCTGAACCAAGATGAGTTTCCTTTCCAGGGGTTTCCCATCTGGCCATTCTTCCCCAAAACATAAGTAGATCTCGAATGGTGGCTGCTTCTCTATCTGTCCTTTCTGGTGGGCAATAAGATCTGCAGAAGGTAGATGAGGAAGTTGGGTATACTAGGTCACTCTAATACCATCTTCTATGCTGTTCAATATAGTAGCCACTAGTCACATGTGGCTATTTAAATTAAATAGTTCCATAGTCACATGAGTTGCAGAGGGTTCACTCTATTGGAATCATTGAACTAAACTCACTTAAGAGTTCAAACCCCAAATTTAGAAAATTCACAACCTGTGCTTTCTCTAAAACTGTCTGTTTAAATTCACTACTCAGCTACTTCCCAAAAGAAAAGAACATATAATTTGCTGAACGTAACAAATAGAGTCAATTTCCAAAGTTTAGTATAAGGTAGTAACATTTTAAGGGTAACAACAAAGTTGTCTCTGTCTTCTGCCACTGAAGGAGCCAACCCAGCCTGTTGCTGTTGAGTCATTTCCAACTCACAGTAATGCTATATGGCAGAGTAGAACTGCCTCAAAGAGTTCCTAACGAGAGGCTGGTGAGTTTGAACTGCTGGCTTTTTTGTTAGCAGCCAAGTTAGTTCTTAATCAGTGACCACCAGGGCTCCAAAGGAACAAAAACTAACCTAAAAATAGCTCCCAGTTACCTAGTTTTGCTGTACAACTCCCTCTTCATTGCTTAAGTCACTTTCATTTTTCAGAATCAAGATGTCCTCTCTCTTCTTTCTCCATAATTATTTTTGTTTTATTAAGATCTTTGTAGAGCCAAGAAAGAAAGGAGTAAGAAAGGGGAAGGGTGGGAAAGGGAAGGATGGGAAGAGAGAATAGGAGGAGGAAGATATCCTCCCAGGAAGCAATTTTCACCATCAACCTGCTGCAAAGAGACTCACCACTAAGGAATGTTTCCAGGCAAAATAACTTGACCTTCTTTTGTCTCTCAATAAGGTTGGGGGCAACAAGTGATGGGGCACACGGCCCAGACCAGTACACTTTGCACTGGCACAGCCTAATGGCATAAATGGCATGACCACTGACTTCCAGGATCAGTCCTCTGTCCATGACATCCAGCAGCTTGCTAGTGAAAAGCTTCTGCTTCTCATTGGTGATGTGCTCCGGACCTGGAAACTTGACCTGCTCTAGGCTGACTGGACCAAAGAGCTCCTCCTGGTCAGGCATGGGGCCTAGGTCCCCATAGAAAAGCCGGCAGCCCTGGGGGTTGCTCACAGTCATGGTCTGCCCATACTCTTTCCCACGGTACTGGAATTTGATGTCCAGGTCAGTCACTGCAAGATAAGAGAGGCCCATGAGAGTCCTGCTCTACTGTTCATCTCTGAGATTCATGCCAGTCCACCAAGATTGAACTTCCTTTCAACTAGCTTTCAGGAAAGCCACTGCATAGCTGTCCTTCCTACAACAGAAGACGACATCAAAATATCCCTGGGATATTCACTAAGCAGGCTGCCTTGAAGGAAACAGTCCAAAGTTCATCTGTATTATCTCTAATTGTCACACTCTAGAGCCAGAATTTTACCAAGCCAAGTGATAGGTCTTGGTATCCCTTCTTCTTACTGAGTTTTGACATTAATGAACACCAATAGGAATTTAAAAGTAAGATACTTTGTGTCTCATTCTTGTCTCCTTGTTTTTAGAGAAATCAAAGGAACAAGAAGAAATACAAATGTTTCTGAAAATACACACTGGATCTTGCCAAAGAATATAAAAATGTGCACACTGTGGATCTGCGCAAAGAATATACAGCAAAAGCACAAAATTTACACCAAAGTAGATCTTCACTCCACAAGTCTCTGTTGGGACCTACAGGTCTTATCAAAGCTACACAGCTTTTTGCAAAAAAAATTGTTTTTAATACTCACATCTCCGTCTTATTTAGTGTGGAAGGGAGACTGGAGCTATGAGGCTGATTCTTCATTAAAATAAACTTGTGCCCAATTTAGAAACAGACTTTTATCTCTAGGTCCCAAAGCTTCTCAAATCTAGAGCCTCCTTAACCAAATCCATGACTATTAACCTCTCTATACCATAACTGGCCTATCCCCAAATCTCCTAGCCAGGCTCCGCTCCCACCCACCTTGAAGGTGAGTGACCTGATGCTATAACCAATTACAGCATTACCAGGAACAAGTAGGCATGAGCTGATGTTTCTTCAGTCCTCCCCTAGTAACTCACCAGTCAACTAGAAGCCAGGCACAGGCAGCTACTCAGTACATGACAAAGAAATCAAAGCAGAAGGCAAACAGGAAATGGACCATAACAGGAGCTAAAGACTCAGCAAGAAAGATCAGGACTCACTTGGGAGAGAACTGATCCATAGCTCTGGAGAGCTATAGAAGGGCTGGATAGGTGCCTGGGGTACTTCCATCTCCAGAGGTTCCGTTTTGGGCCACACTGCTTCAGGGCTACAGTTACCCACACTGCAATTGCCCACACTGGCTGGTGCCATGGGAGAGCCTAGGACAGAAGGATGTAGGTTAGCAAGCGCAGAGGCACCACATGCGCACATCAATTGGTTTGACGCTCTAAGAACAAGGTCAGTAAACAACAGTCAAACTCCAGACCATGACTCAGTGGTGATTTCCTAGACCATCAACAATTCCCACAGCTAACACCATAAGAAATATGGTGTTAGCTTTTCTTCCCTGCTTTTCTTCCCAAACATATTAGTTATCCCATAAACATACAGTTCTAAAAACATGTGTTTGCTGAAGACAAGAGGATACAAAAGTACTATGTCTCTAGAGGCTTAATCAGAAACAGCATAAGTGAGAGGTTTCCAGTTGGAAAAGGTGGCCCCAGCTGTCAAATAGAAGCTGTCTGCCATAAAAATGAACTCAAGTGAATTAGTTGGTTAGCTTCAAGTAAATGTTAATATATAAAAATTCAATTAAGGTAAAAAAATACTTTTACATGTATACAATGTCTTTTTAAGAATACTCAACAATCTAAAAGGTATGTCTCTTTCAGAGAAGGAACTAAGAGGCTAGGGAACAGAACAAAAAGGAATCTTTTTGAACTAAATTATTTTGTATACCAGTATGAATTTTAAGCCACATGAAAGTACTGTTTATTCAAAATAATCCAATGAACTATTCTAATGAAAAATCCATCCTATTTCCCTGCTGTTATCAAAGTTGGCTCCCTCCCAAGTCCATAGATTTCTTCCTCTAGCCTCACCTCTCAGGCATCTACAAAAGTTCTTTTTCCTATGCAACAACAGATCTGTTTCTTTCATTCTTTGCGTATAACTCTAGTTAAATCTATGTACCCATTTGACATTTTTAATACATGTCTCCTACCTTTCAAAAAAAGGTTTGAGACTGCCCATAACAGATGGACACAGAACAACTTTAACAACATGTAAACATAAATAAAAAAATCAGGATCCTAGAAATAGATTACATCCTTTCAGCAGGTAAGAATAAAGGATGAATCAACCAAGCATTGGGGAAAAGATCCCAGATTTCCAGATGTGCAAGTCTTACAAACTCTAGCAAAGTGACAATACTGACTTCAAAGACCACAAGAAATTTTTCTTTACTTACGACTTGGTTGCAACGATATAAATGGCAGGATAAGTGGAAGATAAATGGACAGACAAGAGTCACTTCCTGATTCTTAAAGCTGGGGCATCATCTAGAGCAACCTAAAATCCTACAGAAATCAACTTGATACATCAGGTTTGCTAAATGACAAAAGTATTTCATTTGACTCACAGTAGGCAGATGGTACTAAAAAGGCAAAAAAATAAAATTAAAAAAAAGCTGCTCAACTGAATACATGTCATTTCACTAAGAGCATTTCAATGGACAGCTGAGGTGAAGACGCTGCAGAAGAGCACATCAACTTGTGTTTCAGAATCCTCAGATTGTTTCAGCACCTGTTCTGCTTTTCAACTTCTCCTTTTTCCTAGGAAGCTGAATTCAAAATATTCACAAAGAAAAGTCTCTTGCAGGTAAATTCTATCAGAATTAGCAGTGCAGTTTCCTAAGAGACAGCCTAAGTAGAGTGAACCCGGAATTTATACCAAGGGAAATAAAGAAAAATTTGCCTACAGTTCATGAAAATGACATACGGACTTAGCCAGATGGCAATTAAAAGCCAAGCGCCATCGAGACAGAAATTAAGTCAACTTTTAAAACTGTGGATATATTTATAAATGAGATTCAGAATGAACTTAAATTTATTTATTTCCTTGTATTATCACAGAAGATTCATAAGATTTTCTCTGTGCCTAGAACTCACCCCACTCTATACCTAGGCCATTGAAGTTCCCTTGCATATGACTCCTGTTTACTAACAGACAAGCATCCTGGCCCCAGAGCCTGGTCTTTGCTCCCAGTGCAGCAGTGGCTGAGGAGTCAGGAGTTCCAATGTAAAAGCCCCTTAGCCTTCTTCATTCTTGTGTGCTGCCTACCACCCACACTCACCACTGATGTTCAGGAAGGGGAAGGTGTCCTGGATGGGAATGTGGTGCTGTGACTGATCTAGCTCATCTTCCTCGTCGTCTTCATCTATATCATTATCCTTTTCATCCCAAGGAACAGACCCTGTGGATCCTACCGAAAAAACAAAGACACAAGCCTAGAAGTAAGCAGCTGAGGCTGCACTGTCATCCCTGCAGCTGACTCACCCCACAAACTAGGAACTATGCAGAGGATCCTCAAATTCTGTGTGTAGCTTCACTGCTCCAGAGAACCAGAGTAAGTGAGCCAAGGTATATTAACCACTGGTTCCAATTCAACCTACAGCCCTAATGTAAGCTCTCTTCCTCTGTTCTATTCAGGAACTGCAGACCCTACTCCAATCTAGAAATCTCTTAATTGCTCTCTAACCCTCTTCTTACACATTAGCAGTGTCTCACCTGCTTAAGCTTAGCGTGAGGAAGACGTTCTCACTTAAGGGTCTCACTGGGTTCACTGGAAAGTAATTCTAAATTATCTGACTCAGCTGGTATTTGCTGAACATTGTCTGTATAACAGAATCAATCATATTCTTTTAGCAAAAGTGTCCTATAAATTGAATAGCTTCTACATGTCATGTCAATAGATTTTTACAGCCTTTGAAGCAGGTCAGAAAAATGAGAGCCCACATTTTACAACTGCAAAAACTGCAGCTCAGGACGTAAAGTGACTTAATTCAACATCCACAACCCAAGCAGTAAAATGATAAGGGTCTGGTATAGAACTCAAATCTTCCACATCTTCTCTTTCTTCTAAACTACCTGGCTTTTCAACTCAGGGTTGAGTCCCAAAACAGGCTATTTTTACAGTAGAACTCTATCCTCTCTCTACTTTTTTAACAATTTAAGTTAATAGACCATTCCCCTAAAAAACAAGATTGTTTTGAGTTTACATTTTTCGTTCTCTGGTCATTCCTCAGGAAAGGCTTTCCTGTTTTACCAGTCTCAAACTTGGTTAACCTCTTTAAGAGTCCACCCCAGGATCTGGCATACTGCCCACCTTCTCCCCAGAAGCTGGAACCTCACCTGGGTTAATGATTGAACCCTGGGGCTGTGGGATGTCACAAACTTGATAAATCTTCACTGGGTTCATTGGAACCTCCTTGGTGCCATCGTACATCAGGGTGAATTCCCTGCTTTTGTTGAGAGCACAGCGGAGCTGGGCCTTCCATTTAGCTGGGTCAGGGTCATCCACCCCTTCCTGGTACTTTCCTGTCTCCACAGCCCAGGCCTAAGGAATGGGAAACTGCAGTGAGTGTCTACTATTGCCCAGAACCATGGTAAACCATAAGCTCACTTTCCCATTCACATTCTCTCTCTCTGTCTCACTCACACATAGACATATACCCCTTTGTCTGCCTGCCCACCCCACCATCCCAACTCCACCAAGTAGAAACACTGCCCTCAGGCAGAGCCTGAGGGACATTAAGCCATGAGCAAACAATCTCATCACCTATACTTGTCAGATGAAAGCACTGTAATGAAGGGCTGAGAAGACAGGTCTGGAGGAGTGTGCCAAAATGCTAATGGTAACTCTGGGCAGCAGGGTTTCAGGTAATCTGGGGAAATTATTTGACTTTTCCCTATTTCTGCAAACTCATACATCATCGGAAGTACTATACTGCCAGCCACACCTGTGGATGGCGGCATGGGCTAAAACCACTCTGGCTCCTCCTCTCTGGTTTTCAAATATGGAAATTCCCAAAGCTTGCCTCAACAAGCCAACAAAGCAGTCTCTCCACAGAACAGTAGAAAAGGCTGAGCTGCTCAGACCACAGACCGTGGTCCTCGGGAACAATGCAGGGAGCAGAAACTGAGTCCTACTTCTGGATCTAACAGGCATCTATATTTCTGTTGTCAAGACATTCACTCAATCCCACTGCTAACTTATTTCCAGATCTCTAAACTTTCTTTAGAGCATGGAGCCAGTAACACCAAGGTCACAGGTTTGATGCCCACAGAGGCCAAGAAAGGACACAGCTTCTGGAGCCCTGGTGGCACAGCAGTTAAGCATTTGGCTGCTAACCAGAAGTCTGGCATACCTTAGAAATCCCGTGGGGCAGTTCTACTCTGTTCTAGAGAGTAGATGGCAATGGGTTTGGTTTGGTTATTTTTTAAGCTTTCTTCAGGAGCCCTGGTGGTGAAACACTTAAACATTCAGCTGCTAACCAAAAGATTGGCAGTTCGAATGCACCCAGCAGTAACACCCATTGTCTCCACACAAAAAAAGACCTGGTGATCTGCTCCTATAAAGACTACAGCCTAGAAAACCTTACAGGGCAGTACTACTCTGTTACTCTGGGTCACAATGAATTCAAAATCAACTCGACAGCACCTAACAACAAGCTTTCCTCACAAGTGTGACACATACTCTGATGTGGAAAAGAGTAGCATAGCAATAGCAGAGAACTGAAACTGAAAGCACACGTTATCAAATTTTTCCAGTTGGCAGGGCTTATTGCCTTGTCCACCCCTACCTCACTGCCTCTGCTCCTGACCACAGACTCCCTCCAAGCTTCTACTGAGGACACTTTCTGCCCCATTTGTGAAGACCTCTGAATCCCCCTCAGCCAGTCACTCACTGTAGAAGTCTCTTCCAATAGTAAATCTATATCCTTACTCTGTCAGTTCAGATTCATCTCCTCTTACCCTTTTCTTGGATTTGGGCTCTTCAATTTGTTTTACAGTATGGGATAAAATTTGACAGTTGGGTCTCCTCAGGAGACTTAGCAGACACTAGGGGTCTTGACTGCTGTTCCATTCCATCTGACCTCCCTCAGGCAATTTCAACTTTCCTGCTCCCTAGACTTTGAGAGGCACATACCCAGTTATGGGTACCTGGCTGCTGTCAACCCAGTCAACTCAGACTGAGTTCTGAAAATTTCTATGGCTCTCCAGTGCTCCACCCTTCCACGAAGAGCAGCCAGACTAGGCCCAGCCTTCCTGCTTACCACTGCTATTCCCCCAGAGTTCACTCAGATGGCACTGAGGACTTAAGGTTGATGTAGCAGAAGGTAATGCCTTTGATGTTTAAACTTTAGAGTCAAGAAAAGGAGGGCCTGCAAACACCATGGGTAACAAACATTACTCTGTTCAAATCCCTTTTGACTCTTGCTTCTGCAAAACTCTGGTCACTGTGAAGGGCTTTCTCTTCCTAAAATGGAAATAATCCTTGCATTTCTATAGTACTCCACAATTTTCTATACAAATATCATTTCACTTAATTTTCACAATAATCTTGTGAGGGGAAAGGCTGGTTTCATCCCCATTTTACTGACAGGGAAGCTGATGCCTAGAGAAGTTCTATAACTGGCTCAAGATCACACATACAGTCGGCGATAGTAGGGTGTGAAGGCAGGTCTTTTAATTCCTGGTCAGTAAGGACAGTATGATAATAGGGGCAGATAAACCTCAGTTCCAATCTCAGCTCCACCACCTACTAGCTGTGTGCTTTTGGCAAGTTACTTAGCTTCCTTGGAGACTTAGCTTTTGCATGAACAACAGAAAGGTATTACGTCCCATATAAGGTTATCATAAGAATTAAATAAGACAGTAGACATAGGGTACATAGCAGGAGCCCATTTGACTGATGTTAGTGCCCACTGCAGATCCCATCAAATGTCCATCAGAGTTCAGGATCTGTTAAAGTACCCATATACTTTTCCTGGCTTCTCCAGGCCTTCTTTGTCACCCTTCTGTAATGAGACACCTAAAAAACCACTGCTATCAAGTTGATTCCAACTCATAGCACCCCTACAGGATAGAGTAGGACAGCCCCATAGGGTTTCTAAGGAATGCCTGGTGGATCTGAACTGCTGACCTCTTGATTAGCCATCATAGCTATTAACCACTATGCCACCAGAGTTCCCACAATCAGATAGATACAAATAAAACAAAGCAACCTCCTCATAGTCAGCTTTTCCTCTCATGAGGGGAGCTTTTAGGAACAAGCCTCTTCTCCAATGGCTAGCCACCACGAGTTACTTTAATAACAAACCTAGCTTCAGAGAAAGATCCTAACAGGAGGTCTGCTGGTCTAGAGGTAACGGTACACTGTCAGGCCTATTACCTTTGCAGTGCTAACACCAATAAATAAACATGGTTTACAGATATTTTCCTTGTCACTATTACATCATTATTTAATATCTAAAACTAAGACAGAACTCACTTTTTCTAAGTAACCTCAGGCCAGTTTTCTCTTTTCTATCCGTCGGATCCGACTCGACAGCACTTGGCTGGCATCCCAGATATAAATGAGTTGAGTAGAAACATCTCTAGGATGGCTCCCTTTGAACAACGAATCCACCCTTTCTGAGCTTTCTTAATTAGCCTCAGAAACAATTAATCTGCAGAGGCCTAAGGCAGGGACTGCAATGCGCTTCTGATACCCAGCTTGTAAATCATGAAAGAAAAAAAGCAAACTCACATCTCCATGTATTTGGGTACTGGAACTCTAGCTACTCAGGAGAGTAAACTGACCAGCCAAGAGAAGGTGGTCTACAACACAGGCATGGCCTTCAGAGTTGCAGACCACATGAAACCCTTTCGCACCAACCAGCTTCCCACTTATTTCTATCTTAAGTCAAGCTTGAGTTTTCCTTAAACTTGGCAAAATGTCATGTGATTAAATTTTCTCTTCAGTTAAGAAAATATTTGTAGACTAAAAATTTTTTCCCTGAATCACTTTCAATTTTTGGCAGAGGTTACAGGTCTACACAAAATATTTTAATATTCAATCCTGAGGACCCTCTACCCACATGCCACCAAGCTATGTTAGGAGCTTGCTAACAGTTGACAGCTTAGCCCTAGTCCCAATAGCTGTCCCCAGGATGAAGCACCTCTCTTTACAGCAAGGGCTCTGAGTGAATCAACAGGAGTCTTTGAACCCTAATCCTCAGAAGCTTTTGGAATAACCACATCATCATCTATAGGAGTCTAGATAACCCCATCTCTGACCCTTTGAGACATAACTCAGCACTTTGGGCCAGTGGGAAAGAATAAAAGATGTCAAACATCACAAACATGTCCCAACAAGAATTACTATGTCACTAAGACTGGGCACCCCATCACAAACATTATTTTTCACAGCAGTTTTGGATCAAATGTATTTGCTGTGCCAAAAGAGAAAATGAAACAAAAACAGAAAGGGCTGAGAGAACTGGAAAAATTTCAAGTTAGCTGCTAAAAGTTCTTTACCTTAAAAATGGTATTTTCTTCCTCCTGTTGGGGACTATGTCGGGTGGCATGTTTCCAGGGAATCTGGAAGCGTTTGGCATCCCTGTGTAGCCATATGAGCCCAGGGTACAGGCCACTGTCCACCTGGGCCACAAGCCAGGGCTTCAGACGGACTCTACGGGGGTGGAGGGCCATGATCTAGGGGTGGAGAAAGAATAAAGAGAACAGAAGAGTTAGGACAGCCACGAGGAACTTTTCCCAGGCACTGTTCCCATATGACAGAGCTACAGTTTCATTAGATTACATCAAAGAAACTAAATATGGGAACAAACTATGCCAGGCAAGAAAGAAAAGAGGTTAAAAAATTCTTTTGATTCTTATTTCAAGGCCATTTACACTTCATGCCATAGCCAAATCAGACTTATCATGCAAGCAGATCACATTTCTTCTATTTAAATCCTGAAGCAGAAAAATAAAAAGGTGATGATGTCACTTTGCTGGCACACAGCCCTTCCTCAAGCACTGAGGGCTTTGGAAGAAAAGGGAAGTGCTCTTCTCATGTTCACCTCAGGACAGGGAATAAAATATTACAGAAATAGCAAGTATACAGGCAAGAAGCAGAAGTATCTTCTTTTAAGCAAGACAACTAAAGGTGAATGTTAATATTTTATTAGATTATACCCAGCACGTGAGAGAGAAGTAAGTGAGGAGTGGGTACTGGGTTCCAAAGTACCACTTACATGGACAAGCAGGCAGCGTGTCCACCAGAAGCTGAAGAGTTGGGCCTTGGGTCAGCCTTCCTTCCTCCTAGCCACCCCAAAATTCTCCACCTAGAAAGAGGGGTTTCAGCTGGTTGTCCATGAGGCAATTCAGTGTCTGATAAAAGGTGTGAGAACTTTGGAGACAAAGGCTCTGAGACTACTTTGCTGAAACTGAGTCTGTAAAGCTCAGAAGCCCTAAGATAACATCACAGTTCCTAAGCCTAGAGTACTAGGAACAGTGAAAAAATGAGTCCTGTGCAGCTAAGACAACATTCTCACCTGTGTCTATTTCTCTCCCCTACAGAGACTGCAGTAAACAGATTGGTTTTGATGAGCCAGCCTGGATAAGTCTGCAATTCAGTCTCATAAAGATACAAGGGCATAGCAGGTAACAAATGGCTGCTGGCAATCACCGTAGGAAACAAAGATTTCCCCATATTCGGTGCCTAAAGAAAAAAACAGTCACTAGACAACTGTTAAAAGGAGTCCAGGTGCTACAACGGTTAAGCAGCTCAGCTGCTAACCAAAGGTCAGAAGTTTAAATCCACCAGCTGCTCTTTGGGAGAAAAAACTGGCAATCTCCTTTCCTAAAGATCACAGCCTAAGAAACCCAATGGGGCAGTTTTACTCTGTCCTGTAGGATCACAGAGTCCGAAGAGCTGACTGCACTCAACAACTGTTTGCCTGGGCCATTATGTTGGGCCATTTTGGTGTTTTTGTTTAGCTTTTATTTGAAGTGAGGCAGGGGTACTTGAAAAAACAATATTCATTACACAACAAATTTTTTGCTCATCAGCTACTATGTGACAACTGTGTTAGAATCAAACTCATGTTTTCACCAGAGGCTCTTTCCTGAAGTCACTCACACTGGAACTGCTAAAAGCTCCACAACGATCTGAGGAAGCTAAGTCACCTTCACACCTAGAAAGGTCCCCACGTAGATCATCATTTGGAATATAACCAGCTGAGGGAGCTTAAGGTGACCATCTGGAAGAGATTACTTAGCTTAGAGGGTGTCCCTAACACCACCTCTCCCTCTAACCAGACTCACATGGGAAAAACCCAAACCCAACTCAGCCTCCGGCACTTTAAGAGCAAGGCAGGACAGACTCTCACTAGAGCTTTCTGACCCAGTTACTAGGTCTTGCAACTGAAACCTCCCCAAGGGAGAACATAGCTCACTGTGGCGGGTGAGGGTGGGTGGGTAGGGATAGTGTTCAAGTCCTCCCTTCCCCCTTGTTCCTGAAGTTGGTTAGACTGTTTTATAGGGAGGCAAATCAAACTACAGAAGACATTTATACTTTACAGAGAGGATGAAATACATATTCTCCATAGGGCAAATTCTACTTTCTCTCCAGTCTTAGCCCTACTAGCAGTTTGGGAGAAGGGAAGGACTAGAAGAATATGGAAGTGGGCAGTAAATAGTCAACCTCGTGAAGAGCTTTCAAAAATTCTGTTGCAATATTAGCAAGTCCTGTTTCTGAGCCTGTCAGACATACGAAAGCCACGCAAATTGACTGATCAGAGATTCTGGAGAAAAGGGCTTATCGTGTGTGCTACAGCCCATGGAGAAAAAAATTCATGCAAACTCAGACCAAGATAAGCAGTTGTGATGGGGAGTGAGAAGCAATCACCCACAGAGGTCAGTGATTTAAGATCTAGAGCTCTGGTCGTCAGTGTTCTCTGAATCAGGCACTAATATGAGTAACCTTGCCTCCTAGGTCCACAGTAAGGGGTCCCGGCCTACTCCTCCAAAGTCCCACCTCCCTCACTGCCAAACCTCTGCATCTTTTGAAAGTCAGACAAGACCTCCCCCACCTGCCACTGGTAACCTAGACAGGCACATCCATAAGCTACAACACTAAATAACCATTAACCACAGTTTTTCTTGAAGAATTTTTTTTAAATGTGGCGAAATGTTTACAAAAAGAAGTTAATGGGGAAGTGCACCATACAGCCCTAACTGTATAGCAGTACTTCCATTTCATAATACATCATTTTAACAAGGGAAGGAACACACCAACTCAACAAGAGTACATAATGTTTACTCAGTGATACAATTTTGAGTGATTTTTTTACTCTCCTGTATGCTTTCAAGAACTCTGGTGGCATAGTGGTTAAGTACTATGGCTGCTAACCAAAAAGTCAGTAGTTCAAATAAACACAGAATTTCTTTGGAAATTCTATGTGACAATTCTACTCTGTCCTGTAGGGTTGCTATGAGTTGGAATCAACTCGACAGCTGACTTTTTTTCTTTGGTTTATATGCTTGATTCACATTTTCCTACACCGAGTATGTTTCAACTTAGCATTTTTAAAACTCTACAAGCATTTTTTTAGCCACAAGAGGATAAGACATTTATTGGCCACTGGAAGGTATAAAAAACAATGGCCTTGAGCAGATTAGAACACAGCAACAGCAGTCCTTTAGGCTCACTAGGAGTCAGAGCCAACTGGGCACCTAACAACATCTGCATAGGTTTTTACCTCTTTCTTTCTTTCTTTTTTTTTTTTTGACTTTACATTTTTAAATGTACTTTTACCTAAAAGTGTTTAATTTTATCCTAACACTCCTGGAAGTCGTATTATTATCCCCATCTTACAGTTAGGTAAGTACAGTACAGTTAAATGCTTTATCTGTGGCCTGGACTCAACACTCCCAAAGTGCTCATTACTGAATCCTATGCTATTCTCTCCAAGTCCCTCCCGTCTTCCACTGGATCCTCACCCTAAGGGGACCATAACACCAACAAAGATCCCAACAGCATGTAGGGCAAAAGAAGTGATTAGGGAGACTTCCTGACACCCACCCTCAAACACAACTAAATCAGAATCTACTTTCAAAACACCCTCACCAGCCAAATCCCAACGCCCACAGAATCACCTTAGCTTAGCAAACTCAGTCTGGTATCTCTGGCCACCATTACAGCAATTTTCAAGGCCTGTGTCTCCAACAAATATTTAACCAGCCAACAGACAAACATGCCAACTCAGCTGCTCCCCTCATACCGGGCAGAGAGCAGGGAACTATAGTTCCCGGGGAACTATCTCCTATTCACACCTGTATTCCAAGGAGCAGTTTGTCCATAAACACCCCTACTTCCATTCCCTGCCCAGGCTAATTTCCAAGTGGCACTACTGCCCCAAAGTTCTTTGTTTTGTCAACGTAAGACACACCTGCATTTCTTGCAGACAGTCTTTAGTTACAGGCCCCTTCCTTCCATCCAAAGGAAGAGAACGGAAATGCTACCCCTCCAAATCCTTCAGCCTTCCTTCCATTTAGTTAAGGTAAATTCTGGGCATCTAGCCATATTCCCATGCTCTTCCTCCCTCCTGGATGGAAGGTGGGGAATAGTGACACGGAGTTCCACAGTATTAGGTGCTGCTGTTGTGCATTATATATACATCAAACCCAAAACTACTCTCCCGAGTCAGTAGGAACCTCTACCAATCTCAAGCACCTTCTTTCTCTCCCTTCCTTGGCTGCTACTCTTGATACCCATCAAGACAAGGTTGGGACGGGGTGACCCCTGCGTCATAATGCAGACTTGCAGTAAAGAGCCATATACCAGCCTCCTTTCCAGTCAGACTTGGGGACCTTTCTCCACACCCACCCTTCAACCCCTTCAGGCAAAGAGGGCCTCATCTCTAGATGAACCACACCCAGGCACCACCCACCAACCACCTAGCTCGGCTACTCAGAAATTCATGGGTGTTTCCCAGGCCCAGAGCAAGGAGCCTGACTGTGTTAAAGAAACTCCAGCCAAAGAACCAAACCGGCCAATACTCCAGGTCGTCCCTACTCCCAACTTCAAAACGCCCACGAGAACTAAGCCTGAGTGGGTAGTACCCTCTCTGTAAACACAGGGATCAGAAACCAAGCAAGCTGGTGAGACCTGAGGAGGACTTTCGTTCTACCCCACTGTAGCGTGCCCCCACCTGAGGACCCAGAGCAGCACACTTGACGCCTGCCAAGAAGTAAAAGAAGTAGGTACAAGTATGGGGCCGGGAGGTTCCCAGCGTTCCAGGGCTAAAATCGCCCCAAAGCTGCCTGGATCTGTGCGAGAGGCACCCAGCCCCAGCGCATGTCCCCAAACAAGCCCAAACAGAAGTCCCCAAGCAAGCTCTCCCACCTCCCACCTCCCAGAAACACCGCATTGGCCCTTTCCCTCCCGCGGGCCTGTTCGCCCTTCCCTCTAGCTAGTCTCCAGAAGTTGGCGTCCTCACCTTTCCGCAACCCGACTACCAGAAGCAAATGTCCCTCCGAATCAAGTCCCAGCAAGCCTCACCAGCCGCCACTGCGTCCCTCGACGGTTTGGGTAAGGGGAGTCCGCTCTGCGCAGGAAGGAACTGCGGGATCCACTCCCAGGCAAGCACCAGCCCTTACCTGCCCTGCCCAGGTGCGCCCGGCTCACGTCAGCGCCTTTGCCCCCAGACGCCGCGACTCCTCCGCCGCCGGGCCCCGCCTCCCAGGTGTGGTCACGCCCCCTGGAGGCCGGGAGTGGCGGTTCCGGCGAAAAGAGTACTCTGCGTTCTCCGGGGGCCCCAGCTCTGTCCTGCTCCTTCCCCACCCGACTCCCGCACTACAACCCAGACCAAGAAATGTCCCTGACTGCCCTTAAATCTCAAGGCTGGGAACTGGAAGGGCCTGAAAAGTAAGATTTAAGTGGAGAAGAAGCCTCCCCTCTCTCACTCTCCATGTTTACCACACGATGTGGAAACCAAAAACCAACCAACAAACCAACCCATTGCTGTCCAGTGAATTCCAACTCCGAGGGACACTAGAGGACAGAGGAGAACTGCCCTATAGACTTTCCAAGGAGCATATGGCAGATTTGAACTGCCGAGCTCTTAACTAAGCACATACAAAAGTTTTGTGATTTCTAAGGAGTCCAGGTAGCTCGGTGGTTAAAAGCTCAACTGTCAACTTCTTGTTAGCACATGAATCCACCAGACAGACACTTCTTGGAAACCCTATGGAGCAGTTCTACTCTGTCCTACAGAGTCGCTATGATTCAGAATGACTCAGGCCACGGGTTGGTTTGAGTTTGTTACGTGGGGGCCTGAACTCCTAAGTGGAATGGGATGTGGGATATGGATAAAGAATTGGTGCAGTCCAGAGGAAATGGTATGGCTTCCGTGACAGGAACTCTGCCTCTTACTCATATGGGGTATGTTCCTTAAGTTCCTGATTTCAGTTTTCTCATCTCTTCAATCAGAATAATTAATCATCTGTACTTTTTCTAATCACTACCCCACCCCAGTGATGTCAAGTCAATTCCAACTCATAGCAACCCTATAGTGTAACAATTAAAATCATGGACTCTGGAGGCCAACTATGGGGTTTAAAAACCCACCTCCATCAGTTACTACAGAATTGGGAAAGTTTCTGAAGCTCTCTAGGCCTCTATTTCCTTATCTGTAGGTTAGTAACAGTACCTACTTCATAACGTGGCTGTGGGAATTGTTAACTGTCAAGTTGGTTCCGACTTATGGCAACCTATGTACAACATAACAAAATGGTCCTGCACCATCTTCATGATCACTGGCATGTTTGACTCCATGGTTGTCACCATTGCGTGGTGCGTTTCAACACTATTTTGGACAACTCTGTTGTGATCCACAGGGTTTTCATTCACCAGTTTCCTTAAGTAGATAGCCAGACTTTTCTTCCTAACCTATCTTTGTCTAAACACTCCACTGAAACTTGTCCAACATGGTTGATGGTATTGGAAATACCCATGGCATAGCTTCCAGCATCATGGCATCTCACAGGCTGATGGTGGTTGAAGTTCTACCTAAGTCCATAAGTTATTTCTGAGATGATAGAGCATTGATGGCACAGTGCTTAAGGGCTATGACAGCTAACCAAAAGGTCAGCAGTTCAATTCCACCAGTCACTTCTTGGAGACCCTATGAGGCCATCCTACTCTTTCCTATAGGTTTGTTGTTTTGTTTGTTTAAGAACAAAGAGAGAACATATTCTGCCCCACAGAATACGGTGGCATCTCTTATTGTTATCTGAAAGACAAAGCCTGTACTTGCACTAACAGGTGATGAAATCCCTAACTTTCCCCACTGTAGTGAACCCCCTTGTTTATCTACCTATAGTCACATACTTACATGAACTGTGTCCCATTGAGTAAGTAAGAGACAATCCTCCACCCACAGAGCTGTCACCAGCAATATGGAGCATAAGTACAGTCTTTAGGTTTTCATGTTTAAAGTAATGAACGAGAGATCATGGAGGAGTTAAATTGGTAACAATGTGGAGTTCATTCCTAGATACAGCCAGCTCTGGGGCATAGCTAGCTCAAGTCTAGGCAGGAAGCAAGGCCCTGAGGCCTGACTTAGCCAGCTTCCATTTCAGCCACTGTCCTGTGACCCCTCTTCCCTTCATGCAGGAGAAAGGCTATTTTGTCAGTACAGCCAACACTTTACTGCTGATTAGCTCACTGGACAAGTGGCTCCTACCACATGGCTAGACTCCTAGACTAAGCAACCAGTTAACTACAGGTGTGTGTGAGCGATGGGGGGAAACCACTGGGAGACAGTCACTACCAGGGGGGTTTCAAAAGCCCAGTGGCACACAACTATGGGTCTACATACAGGTTCTCACTTTCACACCAGGCTAGAGTCCCATGACCAAGGTTATTTTTTAAGACTCTTGGAGAGAGAGGTAAGACAGGTAAGTCTGGGTGGGCTGGTTGAAGGCAAATAATCAGCAAAGGGCATGCCAAGTCAACAAACCTCCTGGTAAGCCAGAAAAATTAGTTTCAGAGACACTGACAGAGGGACGGGGAGCACAAAGGAGGTTCTTCAGTTTCACCGGCACATCCTGACACTACAAGCTTACATTCAGCCATTCACCTCTAAGGGTCCACTATGAGCCAGGCATCATTCTAAGTAGGATTAAGGCTGAGCTGACACGTACCAGTACAGTTCTTTCAGCACTTAACATGTTGTAATAATTCTATGACAGTGAACAGCTACTGTTTCAGTCCCCCTGTACTCAAGCCCTCCCAGACTCCTCCCAGGGGCCTCCCACCATTTATCCAGCAACTAGACAATTGACACCTAGTCCAAGATTCATTCTGAATAGTGGAGCACTAGTTGCTAAATATTAAAAACAAACAAAAAACCCTGGATCTAGGCATATGAACAAAACAGAATCCCTAGTTCCATGTCACTTTATTGGAGACTCAATTAAAGATGATAAAACAGAGGTAATTAAGGTAGAAATCAGGAAGGACTTCCTGGATCTTCAAGTGATATGACCAAGCAATTGGCAAACTCAAGTCTTCTGTGTTTGAGACACATTTCATTGCTTGCTCTGAATAAATTAGAATATCTTATGTGAAAATAACAGGAGCTGTCCCTTCAAGGCTCTGTAAGAGTCAACTCCTCTGTGTTCTTAGAAAATGGTGACCTGGGCATGTTCAGATGGGGCACTGATGACTCACTTGTGAGTCTGAGTTTCAGGCAATAGGGTGTACGGTTCAGCCCAGAGGCCTTGATTCACAGCCACAAGGAATCAGAGAATTCCCCTCTCTTGCTCCCAGGTCAGCTCTTACTTTGAAGAGGGATCACTTTTACCACCCAGAGGCTTCAACATCTACAATACCATGTGACAATAAAGCCATGTGATTAAAATCCTATTGTCTTCAGGGAAAAGTAGAAGTGTGGCAACTGGGCACTTCCCCAAAGTTTCAGTACAATGGAGGGTTTAGGATTACTAGAGTCAGTGATACCAAATAATCTCTAAGGTTAGGCTGGGCATCAGCGGGGTTGGTGAAGAGGAATGGGACATCAACCAAAATGATCCAATTCTGTGATCTCTTAAAGGACCTCAAACATTAGTCTTCAGAAGGCATTCTGAGACCCATCAGGACTACCCTTAGGCCCTCCTGCTGCCTTTCTCAGCCCTGGTTTATCTCTGGCTCTACCCAAGTATTTCAGGGTACTGAGGTTACGGATGAGCTTCACAAACATTGGTTGCTGTTTTCCTAGTGCCCTTTATTCTCCACAGGTCACATTCCTTGAAATCCCCAAACTGCTCCAAACCCTGGATTCACTGAGATGATGTGAAGCTGCAGTATGCTGCCCACAGAAAGAAATACTTTCCAAAACAGGCAATGCACCAGACTTTGGTATGCCAGTTGAATTCCCCGCTGAAGTGCTCCAAGTTACTTGTTTTTCACTCTCTTCATTATTAAACCAAGCTGAGCACTAATAATGTTCTCAAAGAAGCAAATTTCTTTATTCCAAACTTAGATCCACACAGGAGGAGAAGAAAACAGAGAGCCCAGTCAAACACTTGGAATTGAGCTCCCCTCTCTTCATTCCTCTTCCTCTTCCCTGCAGATCTGTGAGTCCCATCACACCCTGACAACAGAAGCTTCCCTTGGTTCTGCAGACAAAAGAGCCAAAAAAGAAACTACAGCCAACGTGAATGTGAGGGTTCATAGCCCAGGTGTGAAACTCACTGTCTTGATCCTAGCTTCACAGTCAGCATCAAACAGCTCCATAGTTGTATACACCTTGGAAAAGAGACAGACAATGGACCAGAAAGCTCTCTGAAACTGGTAAAGTGCTGTGTGGATGAGAGAAATCAACACTGCTGCTGTCTGCTTGCTCACTGTTTCCTCTTGTAAATCATTCTGTCCTGGCATCCATCTTCTACGGCAGCATGACACGAGCCAGATGAAAGTTCTTGCAACCAGTGCTAGGCTCCATGTGAGCCAAAATGAGCTCTGTACAATTTGCTGACTTCAGGAAAATGAGTTATCTGGGGATACAAAATCTTTCAGGGGCAATGATATCACCAGGAGGATGCTGGTGGTGACACCAAAATGACTGTCAATAAAATTTTGGGGCAGTGTTTCAGCAGAAATTTACCATGTTTTATAAAAATATCCCTATAGTTATAATGATGAAAACATTTTTTGTAAGCCCAACTTACATATATCAATATAGGAGGCTAAACATCCACAATAATTTACTTTTTGAAACTCACTCTGGACAGAGCTGTCATTATTACCCAGTTACAATGATACTTTTAATCACCCATAGCTCTCCATACCTGTCGTGCTGTTGCTTTCGTTGCTGCTGCTGTTTCTACAGTTGCTGATTTTGCCAAATTTTCTAGTGTTTTAGTTACAATATTGTGATAATTAGTATCTGTGAACCTGTATCAATAGTTTTTTTGAGACTGAGGTAGTAATTAAAGGAAAAAGAGCAATATGCCACAGAAATTATGAGTTATTAGTAATATTAGCATAAAAACCTTTACTAAGGACTCCATATGATCTGAGGAGATCCATGGATGGGGGTGACACCTAACCCTAGTGATGCAACTGTTTGGGGTAGTGTGGTAAGAAACTACTAGTTACCAGTTGCTGTTGACTCATCTCCAACTCATGATGACCTTATTTGCTCCATAAGCTTTTTCATGGCTGATTTTTCAAAAGTAGATCAGCAAGCTTTCTTCTTAGAACCTCTTGGTGGACTCAAACCACCAACTCTTCAATTTGCAACCATGCAGGGACTCTGTTAAGAAACTGGACTCCTGTTACATATTGCTGATGGGCAAAATGCTTTTATCTTCTGTCCCTCCTTAGGCCACTCCAGTACAACAACAATCAAGAAATTTTAAAAATAAAAATTAACTCATGAGGTTAAGAGAGGAAAAGGAAAAGGAGATGAGAGTGGATGAGCAATTTCAACAAAAATATTAGGAAACAAAATATTATTTCAACAAAAATAGAACATGAGGGAAAGGTACAAGGGCTGTTGTAGTTACAAAGCTTTCGGTGCTATGAATTTTAAAGCAAATACACATAATATTTAACAAAAATAATCTCATTCCTCACCCCCCTTTTTTAAGAAAGAAAAAAGAACACTCAGGAAACAGGGGACCTGGGTATCAGAACCTTCTATGGCATTCAATGACAGCAGAGCTTGAGCCTCTTCATCTGAAGGAGCTGAACAAATTCTACAGTTGCCTTCTAGTTCTAGCAAACCGTAGATCTATGCTTACATTTTATAGGCAGCACTGATGTCCCCTGAAAAACAACCGATGTTTTGGAATAAGTCAAAATATGCTTCAAATTTCCCTTCTATTATATCCTAGCTGTCAGAGGTTCAGCTTATTCATCTCATGAATGAGGGTAATGTCCATTTCAAAAGACTGACAAGAAGGCTAAAAGAAATAAATAATACAAGCACTGCTATCAAGTCAATGCTGACTCATGGAAACCCTGCATGTGCACAGCAGAACAGCTCCACAGAATTTTCAAGATTGAGACCTTTCAGAGGCAGTGTTTCAGCAGAAATCTATTTATTTATTTATAAAAATGTTGCTTTACCAGTTCAGAACCAGTCAAGAGAGTAGAAATCTCTGTTACCACCATTTTTATCTTCTCTGTAGGACCTCAGGGTAATTTGGGTTAAGGAAATATTTGTTCCCTCTTCTGCTGTAAACCACTCCTCCATCTTTAGCCAAAAATCAGGCAAAGTACTGGCCACCTGGTATTCACTTAACAAAAACCTGCAGAATTCAGTAATGAGCCACTATATATTTATTCTTGAGTCAAGAAGAATATAAAGAACCTCATTTCTACTGATTGCAATTGGAGGAAGGCCCATGTGTCAATCTCAGGGCCTGGTGTATATGTAATTCCCTTAAGGAGATACATCTAACTAAAGGGCAAAGAAGGGATGATATAAATGTAAGGTTCTTTGACCAAAGGAATCCCTGGTAGTGTAAATGTGTAATGCACTCAACTACTAATCAAAAGCCTGGAGGTTGGAGTTCACCCAGAGGTACCTTGAAGGAAGGTCTGGCAATCTATTACCAAAAAAGCAGCCATTGAAAACTCTATGAAGCACAGCTCTACTCTGACACACACTGGAATCACCATGAGTCAGAATCTACTCACTAGCAGCTGGTTCTTTGACCAAAAAGAATTCCCACTCCCCAACCCCACTGCTGAGGAAACTTTCTCTTAACACAGTCTACTTACTTAGCCTCAACCTAGATTGCTCTGGGGGTTCTACAGAGAAGTTAAAGATGGTATCACAGAAATTTCTACTTTCTTGAGTGGTCACAAATTGGCAAGCAAAGTCCCAGCAATTCCCTTCCATGATAATTTCTCCACACTGCATAAAACTTTAGTTTTTAGCATTCAGAAAGTCTTTCAATCTTGTCCCTGCCCCTAAACTCTTACTGCCTTAGCCTCAGATTTGTCTAAGTTAAGCTGAAGCCTAGAGAGTGACTAGATACCATGCAGGTTTAGCCAAATAGAAAGAGGAAAAGGAGATGTCATGGATTGAAATGGATTGAACTGTGTCCTCCATAAATGTGTTTAACCATTTCACTGGGCCATGATTCCCAATATTTTGTGATTGGCCTCCATTTTGTGACTTTCCTATGCTACAAATCATTATCTCTGCCTGTCGTTAATAGAGTGGATTATTGTTGTTGTTGTTAGGTGTCATTGAGTCAGTTCCGACTCATAGTGACCCAATTCATACCCTTGGTATAACACCTATAACACCCTTGCCAAAGTCATCTCCCAGCTCCAATGTCAAGGGAGTTTCCCTGGAGTGTAGCTTATACCACCTTTTATCACACAAGAGATAAAAGGAAAGAGAAGCAAGCAGAGAGTTGGGAACCTCATACCATCAAGAAAGCAGCACCTGGAGTAGAGTGTGTCCTTCAGACATGAGGTTCCTGCACAAAGATGCTTTCTGACCAAAGGCTGATATAACACAAGGACCTTCTCCAGAGCTGACAAAGAGGGAAAGCCTTCCCCTGGAGTGGACACCCTGCATTCAGCCTACTGGACTGTTTAAGAATAAACGTTTCTTTTTATAAGGCCGTTCACTCATGCTATTTCTGTTAGAGCAGCACTAGTTGATTTAAATAGGAGGTATACATGCAAATACAGGTGTGCAGTGTTGATTTCCTGGGGTCCACAGCCTGGAGAACCCTAGAGTCATGAGCAAAAGAGGTTCAAATGTTCTCTAACACAGATCTAGACTAGAGGCCTAGACCACAGTACATGAGACACAAGCATCATTCCTTCATTCTTCATTCATTCATTAGTCAATATTTAGCATTCAATATTAGCAGTCATATTCATATTGATCCCTGATATATTACAGAGTATGTTAGCTGGTGGTTAAGTTCTAAGAAGACTATGACAACAGAAGGATATTAGGAAAGGAGGATTATCCAAAGCCAAGTGCCGTCGAGTCAGAGGATTATATAGAGTAAATTTTTAGATAGAATAACCAAGGAGATGACATTTTGGTACAGATCTAGAAAAAATGATGGAATGAGCCATGGACATCAGAGGGAAGATAGTTCCCAGAAAGGGAGGTTGGCAAGTGAAAAGATCCTGAGGCAGAAGCATGTTTGCATGTTAAAGGGCCAGCATGGAGGTAAGCGTGGCTGGAGCCAAGTGAGGAGTGTGTAAGGGGAGAGTAGTGGGATATGATGTCTATGAGGTAAAGACTTCAGCTTTTACTCAAAGAGATGGAGAGCACTGGAGGTTTTTGAGCAGAGGAGTGACATGAGGTGACTTGTTTTTTACAGGATCACTCTGCTGCTGTGCTTATGATAGACACAAAAAATGGCAGAGTATGGAGACCAGTTGGAAGGCACCTGTCCCAGATTAAGTTGTGTCCCTCCAAAATATATGTCAACTTGGTTAGGTCATGATTCCCAGTAATGTATGGTTATCTTCCTTTTTTTATTGTAATTTTATAATAAAGATGATTACTCAAGACTGTAACACCCATATTAAGGTCACATCCCTGATCCAATGAAAAGGGAGTTTCCCTGCAGTGTGGACTGCACTACATTTTTTCCTACATGAGATAAGAGAAAAAGGAAGCAAGCAGAGTGGAGACCTCACATCACCAAGAAACAAGAGCTAGGACAATAGCACATCCTTTGGACCTGGAGCTGAGAAGCTCTTCAACCAGGAGAAGATTGATGACAAAGACCCTCTTCTGGGGCCAACAGAGAGAAAGTCTCCTGGGGCTGAAGCTCTGAATATGGACTTGTAGCCTATTAGACTGTGAGAGAATAATTTTTTTCTTTTTTAAAGCAACCCCCTTGTGGTATTTCTATTACAGCAGCAGTAGATAATTAAGCCCCTTTCTGACCTTGGTATACTTTTCCAATCATACTGCTCATATTCTTGATATCCTTCAAGCATCCTAGACTCTTCTTCCCTGAATACACTCGGCACCTGCTGATCTACCATCCCTGATGAAGGTGCCTCCACTTGGAATACTATTAACAACTGGGATACTGGCTACTGTTGATAAAACATCAAATAACTCTGTTTAAGATATTTTTCATATATTATCTAATTTAATTTACAGATACTATTTCATTTAATGTTCATGTGTTTGTTCCCAATGACTGGGAAGGACGAGACTTTTTACAAATTGTTATCAGTAGGAAGGCCCCTGGGCCCAAACACAAGATACAGAACAAATGATGACCCTTTGGTCTCAAGTGGACCATATGTATTTCTGAAGGTCTTCAAACCAGTTAACTTCCTGTGTATTTCCACACAGGAGTTCTTCACAAAGAAAGGATGGAGTTTAAGATGATCCTTAAAGGTCCATTTCAGGTTTCTGGAAAGAAAAATGGAAGCAAAAAGCATCCTGACAAAGAGGTTCAAAGGTACTATAAGGGACAGTCAGGAAATAGCAACTGCCAGACCACAGTGTTTCCAGAGTATAGACTTGCAGAAAACATCTAGAAGATTTTGAGTGCCATGTCAAAGAGTGGAAACTTTTCCTCTTTACAACGAGGAAGTAGTGAAAGGTTTTAAATAAAAAAACAAACAAACACAAATACTATTTAAGATTCAGCAAGATAAGAGTATCTAGAAATGATGATGACTGTGGCTACTAGGGAGCCCTAGTGGCACAATGGTTAAAAAGTCAGCTGTTCACAAAAGGGTTGATAGTTCAAATCCACCAGCCACTCCTTGGGACAGTTTTACTTTGTCCTATTGGGTTGCTATGAATCAGAATCCACTCAATAGCAATTAGTTTGTTTCGTTTTTTTCTTTTCTTTCTTTCTTTCTTTTTTTTTTTTTTGGTAGTTACTGGGAAAACACGCTTTGTATTTAAAAGGAACAGCCACTAAGCCCTATGCAGGAATATAGGCCCAATTTTGTCACTGGGAAATCTAGATATGTATATAAAATATACAACTTTTTAAGGCTTTCAGCAAATTAATAAAACATCTTAATTACATTTGTCATATAAAACACCCCACAGAGGCGACCATCTGGGGTTTCAGTCCTGAAGTGGAAGGCCTAGAAGGTCAAGGGCTTTGTTGGTCTCATTCTCAGTGCCTGGCACAGGGCTTAGCAACACAGCAGGTCTTCAATGCATATTTTCTGAACAGAAATGTAAAGGTTAAGTATATTCCTATTTTACACTTGAGGAAACTGAGGCTTACAGAAAACGATACCCAAAGTTGCATGAGAAACAGCCAAGCTCTGGTTAAAGTTCAAATCTGCACTGTCAAAATAGGCAAAATGACTTACAGGAGAGATGGAATAAAAGTAGAAGCAGGCATTGCCAAACCTCTACACCACTCTCTATTCCAGAACTGTCTCTACATGTTACCAACATCCTGTATGTGGCTCTATCTAGTTTTTAAATCCCCTGGGAACTTTTTTTCTTTTTTCTTTTTTTAACTGTGATTAAGTACAACTTTACAATCCAAGTCAATTTTCCATATCTGCCTCTCTCCAACTCTATCTGCTGTCCTCACCCTGCAACACATTTTTCTTTTTATACTCTTTACTTCCCCTGGGAAATTTCTGATCCCACTATCTGGGATGTTTTTTCCTCTTATTTTGTTCAGGCCTGGGAATCAGAGATAGGCAGCCTACTTACCACCTTGTCCCTCTCCAGCACAGTGACATCTGCCTAATGCTGAGATGGTAGCAGTAACAGTTTTTCCTAGTCTTTTGAAAAAGGACCCACTAGGTCTAAGCTGGCCAGGTGCCTAGCTGGTTAAATCCTATGGAGGTAGCCAGGTAGCTTCAAAGCTCTTTCTGCTCTAGTTCACTATTTGTAAACATTATTGGCAGAGCAAAGCATTTACACTGTTGTGTAAATGGAAATGGAGGAAGATGGGAAATCAATGGAGTCAGTGAAAGGGAATTTGAGAAAGCATACCAGCATTGGGAGCTTCTGAAGAGTCAGGGGTTCTATTCAAGTCTACTCCATTGAAATAAAATCAGTCCTCCTTTCTTTCCTCCCACCCTTTCTTCCCTCTCTTTTTTCCTCTCCTTCTTCTAGTCAGACAAGTGGCTAGTCAGTCACTAGACTTTTAATAAATACCTCATTACTCAACATGTTAAAAAAAATCCCCAAACTCACTGCCATCGAATCAATGCCAACTCATAGTCACCCTATAGGGCAGGTTCCAAGAACCAGCTGTTGGATCCGAAGTTTTTGTTAGCAGTTGAATGCTTAACCACTGTGTCACCAGGGCCCGGTTAAACAGGTTAACTAGCAAGTAATGATTTGAATAGTGCCCATCAGCCAATGGGTCAGACTTCAACCAAATATTCATGTGCATTTCATTTGTTAAGGGAAAAGAGAGGAGGGAATACTGCATGCTTTACCAACTGCTACAATTCATAGGGGAAAATTTCATTGTTGTTGATGTTCTCCAATAAAATTCCAACAGGAATTTACAGTATCAGTTTTTCTGGACTCTTTCAAAATCTTGAATTCTTACACTGTGAAGGAACAACCATGGCCATGTGTCCTGAATACCAATACAGGAATTCCCTGCACAGCACTGCTGGCTCATCAACCAGGTTTATCCTCAACACTCTCCTTTTCCTTCAGTAGTTTTAAGTACATCAAGGAATTTTCTTTCTTTTTTTGGTTTTAATTTTTAAGTAAGTCTTAGCCACAGTCACTACAGCTGGTAAAAGGTGAGGAAGAAGTTGACCCAACCTGACCCATCTGCCTCTTTGTTCTTCCCATTAGGTCATGAAGGGAACCCAGAGGTTTCACTTTGGAATGTTAATCTTGCCCACTGAGATGTGCATTGTGACCATCTGTGTGTCCTCCCCCAAACCCCACTGCTTTTGAGTCAAGTTTGACTCATAGAGACCCTATAGGTTAGAGCTGCACTGCCCCATAGAGTTTCCAAGGAGCACCTGGCAGATTTAAACTGCCGACCTCTTGGTTAGCAGATGTAGCACTTAAACCACTATGCCACCAGGGTTTCCTTCTGTCTGTCCTAGAATTGTGAAAAAAGAAAGCTCTGCCCTTGATTCTAACTGAGCCTGGGGCAGCTCTGGAATTTTAGCGGCCTGGGAACGTAAGTGTGGCAATATCTGGAGGGCCCAAGAGTTCCACTTTAGTTCACAGCAGGCATTACAACCTCCAAGTTATTATTCTGCACTGTGGCAAGTATCAGCTTGTCTTACCTTCTCCACCCAGCCTGGAAAACCAGTGGCATATCTAGTTCAGGCCCAGACCTGTCCTGGTAGCCCAGATTTCACCGCCTAGGCAGAAAGCTACTCTCAACTCGGTGGCCACTTGTGTACAGTTTTTGTCACAGGGGAATTTCCACTCCAGTAATATAGAGAGATGAGGGTGGGTGGTCACAGGTTTCTCCCTTAAGCTAGAGGGTAGGGTAGAGTAAATATAAAGCTATAGAGAAGAAAAACTGAGAGAGAAAGGTAATTGGGAAGCTTCAGACTCTATTCCTGAGGACTTTATCCCAAAATTCCAGGGCAAAGGAATCTAGAAGACTGAAATATCTGCTCAGCTGCCCAGCTCTTGAGCTCCAGCAGCTAGAGACCTGAACTGAGATGTTTCTTACATTCTCAGATAAAGTTGGGAAGGAAGCTGGGCCTGGGCAGGTCTGGTCAGTACTTGTTTCCTGGGAGAGCATGTCCCAACTTGCTGACCTCTTGGGTAGAAGTCTGTCAGAGTGCAAGCAGTGCCTAAAGCTGTGCTTATGAATCTACGCAGGGAGTGGTATAAAAGGTAGGGTTGCCACATGTGACATACAAAAATACAGGATACCCAGTTAAATATGAATTTCAGATAAACAGTGTTTTGTTTTGTTTTTTAAGTGTATTCACTGATTATCTGAAGTTCAAATTTAGCTGAGTGTCCTATCGTTTATCTGGCAACCCCAATCCAGGGGCCCAGGGCTAGGGAAACTGCACTGGGGTTGACACTCCATTCCCCTCAAACTTTAGCAAAGTGCGGGCCAGTTTCTGGACAAATATCCCTACCTTGACCTGCTCATTACCCTGAAATGTAAATCCTTGGGCACTGGCTTTCCAGGCCTCTGCTAGGGTCCTAGGGCCCCCACAGCTAAGTCCCTCTACTTTCACTTTTCAAACTGTAGACACTTTCATGTCAACTGCTAATGCCTCATCCTGGAGCCCCTTTGAAGATGAAAAGGTCTCCTGAGGAGTGAAATATTCCGTTATTGTAATTAACATAATTAAAAGCAATTTTTTCTTACAGTCTCGTAGAAAACTGAGGGACTTCACTTCCCGTAAGAAATACCTACCTTGCTCTCTCAGAAGATGGGCAGTTTCTTCTGACCCAATAATAGCATAATTTTCCCACCAGCCCCATCCCTGTCCCACCTAACCTAAGACTTGTTTTTTTAGGTGATTTTTCACCAAGACAAAGCACTCAGCATTCCAGGACCCACCCTCTCCTGGGACACGTCAGTGTCTATGTTCCTGAGTTGAAAATGTCTGCTGAATGGCAAAGCTACAGCTACCATTACTACACTAGTTCTGGACCTAAACAGAAGGGATGCGTCCTTCTAAAATCAATCTTACCTTTCAGCCTGAATGCTCTGCTCACTAGCAGTCAAACTCTTCCTTGATTCCAAGAAGCAGGCTACAGCTGTGGAGTGGCCATGTTGGAGGATATGTAAGCATTTCTCTACTAAGGCAGCTAGTCACACAATGGGATCCAAGGCAGATAAAGGTCATATCCACAGGCCCGGTACAAAGTCTGTGGTCTTAATTTTTTCTAGGATGGCACTGTTCTTCTTTCCCTAAGGAGGTGATAAACTCCTCTACAGGGAGAGCCACAGCATTTTATTCCCTGCAGGCCTAGCACAGAGGAGAGACTCAGTATTAAGTAATTTACTTATGCAAAATTTTTCTATTTGTAATAGGCTTAAGAAGTATCTCTTTCTGAATTCTCAGGGATCATAGCTCTGGAGTTACCTGACATGCATATTGTATTATCTGTGCCTAGCCTGTTTCAAGATTATCAGAACTTTTACTGTTGGTAGCACAAGGCTTTTACTTAAGCTGGCCAAAAGTTCAAGAATTTTAA
Source organism: Heterohyrax brucei (assembly GCA_028571685.1). Taxonomy (NCBI): domain Eukaryota; kingdom Metazoa; phylum Chordata; class Mammalia; order Hyracoidea; family Procaviidae; genus Heterohyrax; species Heterohyrax brucei. The sequence goes on from CM053155.1 coordinate 19,826,852, forward strand.
ACTACAGACTAATTCTGATGTTGGCAAATTAGTAAGAAATTATAAACCTTTCTTAATCGTCCAGAATATTTTTAATAACTTTATATTTGTTCTACCCTAGATTTTCACAAGAAAGAAGAGTCATGGATTTCAGACGAGTATGTTCTCAGGGGCTGGTTTTCAAAACCTGCTGCTCTTCCCAGCAACATCCATACACACTCACATACACGCACGTATGTACATGCATACATACATACACACACATTCTAACTACAGTGTAACAGAATCAACTCCTCCCCACCCTGTTTCATTCAGGAACAAGTCCCTAAACAGTCATAGGTGGTGCTCAACAACAATATCCATATCAAACATTATTGGCCTAGTCTCTTCGAGATCCAGAAGTTCCAGATCTATCAAATGAACTAGAAGTGCTCTGTCAATGATAGACAACTGCAAGCAAAGCCCCCGTGATGAGCTGCACCATAAGAGAGGGCAGAATACAGCCTGGTAATCCAGTGCCCCGCTCATCACAAAGGAAGGCTAGCTCTGGGAACAGTGGACAGGTTTGCTCTTGTCCTTTAAAGCACAACCAGACTCCAGTCATGACTGATCAAGATAAGTATAACCAGGACTGACCTCTTGGGGTATGTCAAATCTCTGACAGACTTAGCTAAATTAGGGAAAAGACAGGACTCCCTGTGTGGAGACAGTATGGAAGGCTGTTTCACTAAGGCCTTCTGGCTGAGAGTGGTTCAGGAGTTACGTGACTTTTTGGCCAGGAGCAGGGCTTCCGGCCAAGACTAATTCCATTGATTGAGCCTACTTATATAACTTGTTTATGACACTGGGACTCAAATCTGGCAGCCAGCCACCTTTGTGTAAAACTAGTGTTTCAGTCAGCTAGTGCTGCTCTAATAGAGATAGTACCAGTGGATGGCTTTAACAAAGGAAAGTTTATTCTTACACTGTCCGGTAGGTTACAAGTTCAAATTCAGGATGTCCGCTCCAGGCAAATGCTTTCCCTTTCGTCGGCTCTGGTGGAAAGTCCTTGTGTTGCATCAGTCCTTGTTCAGGGAGCATCTTGGCACAGGAACCTCAGGTCTGAAGGACCCGCTCTTCAACCCATGCTGCTTTCTTGATGGTGTGAGGGTCCGGATTCTCTCTGCCAGATTTTTTCCTTTATAGATCATAAAATGGCCTCAAAGCACAAAACAAACTTACACACTGAATCTTCCTCTACCAACACAACTGCTGCCCATACCATCATTAAAATCATAAGGAAGGAATTCCAACAGGGAGGAACATCACACAATACCTGGAATTATGGCACTGCCAAATTGATACAGATTTTTTAGAGAACACATTCAGTCCATGACATCCTCAGCTAGTGCTCCTCTAACAACTCGCACTGGCTTGGCATACCGTGATACACTGCTACCCACTGTAGTCTGCTGCCTGGCTGTTGTGCACTGTGTGTTGCACTCTGCCTGCTGCCTGCCAAATGTTGTACCTGCCTCGAGTTATTGCACCAATAAATCTGCCATAACTACACCTGCTGAGCCTCTGTTGTTACTGGGTCCGCCTGAACCTCAAACCTGCATTCCTGATCTTGAGTACCTCCATTCAGACATCCTATTAATCCAAACATGTAAAAGCTATCATCATTGGTTTTTCTAATATTAAACTTACCCCTTCTAGTTAAAGTCTGAAGCACAGGGACAGATGGATACAATTATTATCACTCAAAGAATACACCTACTACTTACAGAATATACCTTTACTCTCCTTTCTAAGAGAAAAGGCTAGTATTTTCTCTTTTATAATCATAAATACATAATCTTTTTCAATGGCTTCTCAAGGTCTTTATTTTTCTCCACTAAAGAGCAAACACTGATTCCAGGGTATGTTTCTAGGTGGCTGAAACAATTCTTTCTTGGATCTCAGCTGAGAACACTTGACCTTCACCCTTCTTCCCTCATCTTTCCTTATGCTAAAGCCTGTCAGTACCTAAAGCATTCACCATCATTCACCCATCCATCAAAGGAAATACAGTTGTAGCTACATTAGGATTGGAAGACTCAATTATCCAGACATTCATCTGGTGGCAAAATCCCTAGTCATATCTTCACACAGAGCTACAGAAGCTGTAAGTTTGCAGACTGAGTGTAGGATGTTCCTGTGCTCAGTAATGCACGATGAACAGCTCTGCAATCCACCTTTGTGGAATTTTCAATGCAAGAATTTACAATAAAGTCATAAAAAGATATTTTTAGTTTCAAATTTCATTTCTAAAATGTTCAGTTCTAGCCTGAAGGGATGCATGGAGAAGAAATCAAAAATTAAAATGCACAGTAAGATAATAGGAAATCCTGTTCATAGAGAAATATCAGTTTGTTCAAGTAAATGTGAAAAAGGCTGATGTTGTTAGAGTTTCACTATTTGGAAAAGAACAGTTGGCCCCAAATGGAAGGAAAATTATTGCCCAAAGAAAAAAGATGAAGCTAGTAACACCTACTGCACTAGATGTGATAGGCTTGGTAGCTACAGCTGGGATGGCAGAACTAAGCTGAGGACTGACTCCCATAACAGTGAAAGTGGGAGAACTATCAGCAGCTGCTGTTGATTAGGCTGGTAGGTGACTATAGACTCAATTTCATTCAAGATGGTAATTCTTTTTTATTTATTTTTTAATTATGATTGAATGAAAATGTATATTCCCATATAAATTTGCATGCCGACCTACATGCAGCTTCCACTGCTCTCCCTGCACAGTTTCAGCACACTCCTCTCTACTCCATACATGTCTTATCTTTCCAGCAGTCTCCTATCTTCTCCTCTCCACCCAATCCCCTTCTTCCAGTGTGAGATCAACAGGACGGCCTCCTATACATGCCTAGAACCATAAAGTGCCTATACAATATAGTCACTCTGCATCCCCAAGTCCAATCCATTGCTGTCTGAAAAACTGACCTTCAATATGATTTATGGACAGGGGCAGCATCAGGGCCAGGCAGGAGAACTTCAAGGCCCCTGGACCATCAATTGCAATCTTTTAGTGGAGATCTCAGGGTGCACCCCTATTTATACTTGTGTTGCCAGCGAGACTCAACTTTGTGAGCACCATTGTGGCTATCACTGGTGGTAGTCAGGCACCATCTGTTTCTTCCGGTCACAAGTAGATGTAGACATCCACTCACGTGGGGCTCTCTGTCTTCTGGATTCTCTTTCCCCCATGTCGTTATGGACCTTGGTGATCATCCATTCCTGCTGAGTTGGGACTATTTGCTGTACCCTTAGATGGCAGCTTGGCAGCTTTTAAGATTCCAGACGCCACTCACCAATGTGGGGTGAAGAGAGACCTCATTAGCAAAACGCTAGTTGCGTCAATTGTCCTCGATTTTCCCTGAAAGTTCGGTCTCCAGCCCCCCACCCCAGCTACTCTGTCCTTGCAATATTGGGTTAAGATGGGAGGAGTACACAAGTTGTGTTGAAGTCCCATTAATATTGATCTTCTTACTAATGTGTGCTGTCATCAATTTCACCCAACCAAATTTCTAACAACTATCTAATCTAATCCCTCCCCTCTCACCCTTTCACTCTCCCCACCCTTGCATCTATCAAGAGTCTTTTCTGTTATGTATGAGTCTGCTTTTAAGTTTTTATCGTAGGGGTCTCATACAATATTTGTTTTTCTGTCACTGACTACTTACACTCATTAATGTCTTCCAGTTGAAACCAGGTTAAGAGATGTTTCCTGCTATCATTGTTATTCTTTATCATTGCATAGTGTTCCATTGACTATATATACCATAGTTTACCTATCCATTCTTCCGTTGTTGGGCATCTGGGTTGATTCAATCTTTTTGCTATCGTGGACTGTGCTGCAATGAACATTCTTGTGCATATATCAATTGGTGTGAATGGCCTTGATTCTGCAGGATATATTCCAAGCAGTGGAATTACTGAGTCAAACGGTGTATCTATATCCAATATTTTAAGGTAGTGCCAGATTGCTGTCCAAAGAGGTTGCACCATTTTGCAATCCCAACAACAGTGTAGGAGGGTTCCAGTTTCTCCACAGCCTCTCCAGCATTTAGTGTTTTGCATTTTTTGGATCATGGCCAACCTTGCTGGGGTGAGATGGTATCTCGTTGTCATTTTGATTTGAATTTCTTTTATAGCTAATGATTGTGAGCATGTCCACATGTGTTTTTTGGCTGCCTGGATCTCCTCTTTAGAGAAGTGTCTGTCCCTCTCCTTTGCCCATTGCTTAATTGGGTGATCTATCTTTTTCTTGTTGATATTTTGTAGTACCTTATAGCTTATGGAGATCAGGTACTGGTCTGACATAGAATTGCCAAATGTTTTTTCCCATTCTGTAGGTGGCCTTTTAATCCTATTAACAAAGTCTTTGGATGAGCAAAAGCAATTGATTCTTAATAAATAAATTGTTCCCATTTATTTATTTTCTCTTCTGTTGTTTGTGGTTTATTTGACAGATTTTGAAGTCTATGTTGTGTATTAAACCTGCCATTGTTGTTCCTACTTTTTCTTGGATGAGCTTTATTGTTTTAGATTTGATATTTAGGTCTTTTATCCAGTTTGAGTCGGTTTTTGTATGAGGTGTAAGATACGGTTCTTGTTTCAATTTAGTGCAGATGGACATCCAATTTTGCCAGCACCATTTGTTGAAGAGATTATTTTTACCCCAGTTTAACGTCTTAGGGCCTTTGTTGAATATCAACTGTTCATAGGCAGATGATGTCATCAAGATGGTAATTCTTAATTTCACTTTTCTTTAAGAAAAAAAAATATATCTAAGTACAATCTATACCCTGAAGAATATTTTGCCCCTTCTTTTCTCCAAAAGAAAACAATTCTCATAAATTATCACACTGATTGATAGTATCCAGAAAAAGTCATGATTTTGTTGGACAACATTCCATGTAAAAGGTTAATAACCGAAAAATACATCAATTTCAATCAGACCACCCCAGACCACTTCTCATCTGTGTTCTCCCAATGTGTAGCTCAGATGTTCCTTTAATAACTTACTGTATTGTGGAAAATCATCAGTTGCCATGCCTGGTCCCCTCTCAGAGCTACAAGCTCCTTGAGGCCCGAAACTTTGTTTTATTCATTTACATATCCCTAGTACTCAACACAGTATACACCCACACTGCAGTGACACCCAATCAATGAAAACTCAGTAAAAAAATACCCTCCAGGTTCCATAGTGGATATGGTGACATAAAAGAAATGTAAAAATCATTTAATACTTAATGGGCGACAGATTTGAATCCAGAGCTATCTAATTCCAGTGAGTATTCCCTCAGTCTTACTCACTTTGTAACCATGCTTTTCCTAAGAAGAATCAGTAAATGCGACATAATATTAGCTTTCCTGTTCTCAGTTACCTTGCTGGTTCCTTTCTTCTATTTTTTAACATTATGTTTTTGATGAAAGATTACAGAGGAAATTAGGCTCTCTTTTAACCATTTCTAAAAATACCGTCCAGTAACACGGCTTACAATCTTCACAATGTATCAGTTGTTGTTAGGTGCCGTCATCGAATGGGTTCTGACTCATAGAAACACTATGAACAACAGAACGAAACACTGCCTGGTCTTGTGTCACGTTCACAATCGTTTTTATGCTGAAGCCCATTGTTGCGACCACTGTGTCACTCCATCTCATCCAGGGTCTTCCTCTTTTTCGCTGACCCTCCACTCTGCCAAGCATGATGTCCTTCTCCAGGGACTGATCTTTCCTGGTAACATGTCCAAAGTATGTAACAAGCAATCTTGCCTTCTTTGCTTCCAAGGAGCACTCTGGCTGTACTTCTTCCAGAACAGATCTGTTGGTTCTTTTGGCAGTCCATCACACATTCAACATTCTTCTCCAACACCACAATTCAAAGGCATCAATTCTTCTTCTGTCTTCTTTGTTCATAGTCCAGCATTCACATGTATACGATGGAACTGAAAATACCATGGCTTGGCTCAGGCGCATTTTAGTCTTCAAGGTGACATCCTTACTTCTGAATAGTTTGAAGAGGTCCTTTGCAGCAGATTTTCCCAAAGCAGTGGGTCTTTTGATTTTCTGACTGCTGCTTCCAAGGGTGCTGATTGTGGACCCAAGTTAATGAAATCCTTGACAACTTCAATCCTTTCTCCATTTATGACAATGTTGCTTATTTGTCCAGTTGTGAGGATTTTTGTTTTCCTGATGTTGAGGTGCAATCCTTATGGAAGGCTGTGATCCTTGATTTTCATCAGTAGGTGTCTCAAATCTTCTTTACTTCCAGCAAGGTGGTCTTGTCTGCAAAATGCAAGTTGTTAATGAGTCATCCTCCAATCCTGATGCCTCATTCTTCTTCGTATAATCCATCTTCTCAGATTATTTGCTTGGCATACAAATTAAAATGATATGGTGAAAGGATACAATCCCGACACACACCTTTCCTGACCTTAAACCATGCAGTGTCCCCTTGTACTGTTTGCATGACTGCCTCTTGATTCATATACAGATTCCAAATGTATCAATATTATCCTTATTTTCATTTTGGTTATGCTTTTTCTGCTAATATATTTCTCACATCACCTACCTTTCTCCACTTTGACTAGGGTAAATGTTAACCATTTGATATCATCTGGATGCCTATTTTGAGTATGGCAGTATTAAAGGGTGATTTTATGTATTTTTTGGGCCAATCCATCATTTGACTAAAAGGTGACTCTGGGAGTGCTTTGAGTTCCAAGTTTAATGAGTTTCTTGGAGTGACAGTCTCAGGGTTCATCTAGTCTTTACTGGTCCAGTTAGTCTGACCTTTTGCTTAGGAATCTGAGTTTTGTTCTAAATTTTTCTCCCATTCTATTCAGGACCATCTATTGGGTCCCTGGTTGCAACATTTTGTGGTGGTAGATGGGCGCCATCAAGTCCTTCTGATCTCAAGGTGATATTGTTGTTCTTGTCAACTATTGGTTCTGTAGACTGGTTTCTTCTTAAAATCTTTGGTTTCCTTTTTTCTCTTTAGCTCTGAGCAAGTACACAGACCAACAGCTGTATTTCAGATGGCTACTCAGATGCTGCTCACCAAAATAACATGTAGAACATTGTCTTTATGGACTATATTATGCCAGATGATTGGCTTGCTCCATCAGAGTGAGGTCCTGAGCCCTCAGACCAGTAGACCAACCCTATGAGGTGTTCTGTTATGTCTAGGAAGTATCCATAATTTTGCCCCCTGTGTGCTTTACTTCATACTTGAAAATATTAGCAGCACACATAAACATGTATATATAAGTTTGCAGTTATCCACATCTTCCTGTACACACTTAATCATATTTATCTATGTAAGCAAACACATATTTTTAGTTGTTATTATTGTTGTAAATCTGTATACCCACCTGTGGTGGTCAGGATTATGTTAACTTGGCTACTACCATATTTGGCTGCTGTATTAAGTGGCAGGGTGGGGGTCTGTTGTGGCTTCCTGACCCTCAGCTCTCATCTCTCGACCTTCCACTACTACTGCTGGTCTGCTCATGTAGCCAGGAGCTCCTGCTCTCTTCTTCTGGCGTCTGGTTCCTGGACTTGAACCAGCAGCTGTTGGATTCATCAATCCTTACAGTCAGCACTTGAGAGTCCTCCTTCCTGACCTGTCAACTCTGGGTTCGCCAGCCTCTGCTGCTCCATCTCGCTGACAGCTTGGGATCCACCGAACTACACAACAGATGATCTAGAACTCTGGTCTCTGACCTGCTGACTTCGGGTTCATCGGCTTCCATGGCCATGTGAGGCTTGGGCCAGGACTTGGGACATTCAGCTTCTGTGATTGCATGAGCTGTTTCCTAAATCTATGTCTATCCATCTATTATAAATCTTTCCTTGTACCTACAAGTGTTACTGGTTTTTCTTCCCTAGAAAACCCAGCCTAAGACACCACCTCAATGACTTTGTCTTTACAAATTTCCAGATAAACTGTTCACTGATATAAGTTCCATTTACCACAATTTGTCAGCATTCTCTTTAATTGTGTCTATACCCTTTTATTTGTACTCAGACATTTATGTTTACTATGGTTGTGCTCTGCTCACTTCCACACTCAGAGCCACATTTCCCATCACGAAAAGTAACAAGTCTCTGAGTTCTAAAGTGTACTTATTACCCGCCCCTTTTCCCTGGTAAGCATCAAAGAATATCAGTCTCTTGATATTTACCTGTTCTTGTCTTCTTATAAAACAAAGATCATATGATATTTGTCTTTACACGTGTGATTTATTTCACTTAGCATTATGTCATCTAGGTCCATTTATATTTCACGTACTCATCACTGTTATCTACAGTTGTATTCCATTGTGGGTATGTGCCACAATTTTCTTTTCTCTTTTTCTTTTTTATTATGATTGAATGAAAAAGTACATTCCCATATAAATTCGCATGCTCATCTATATGCAGCTCCCATTGCCCTCCCTGCCTGGTGACAACACACCCCTCCTCTCTGCTCCATACATTCCTATCCTCCCAACAGTCCCCTATCCTCTCCTCTCCACCCATTCACCTTCCTCCAGCAAGAGGACAACAGGATGACATCCTATAGACGCATAGAACCATAAAATTCCCACAAGATATGGTCATTCTGCGTTGCCAAGTACAGTCCAGTGAAGTCTGAAAAGTTGACCTTCATTATGATTTATGAACAGGGGCACCATCAGGGCCAGGAGTCATGCTGCCAGGGGAACCCAGAAGCCCCTGGACCATCAATTGTGGTCTTTTATTGGAGATCTCAGGGTTCACCTCTACATATTCTCTGCTTGCCAGTGAGACTCAACTTTGCGAGCTCCATCGTGGCTATCTATCACTGGTGGTGGCTGGGCACCATCCAGTTCTTCTGGTCACAAGTCAATGTAGAGACCCACTGACACAGGTATCTCTATTTTCTGGGTTCTCTTTTCTACGTGTCACTTTTGTCTTCGGTGATCATCCGTTCCTGTTGAGTAGAGACCATTTTCTGTGCCCTCAGATGGCAGCTTAGTAGCTTTTAAGACCCCAGATGTGACTCACCGATGTGGAGTGCAGACAGACCTCATTACCAAAACACTAGCTGTGCCAACTGGCCTTGATTTCACCTGAGAGCACAGTCCCCAGCCTCCAGCCCCAGCTATTCTGTCCTTGCAATACTGGGTCAAGGTGGAAGGAGTACTCAAATTGTGTTCAAGTCCAGTTATTATTGATCTCCTTTCTAATGTGTGCTGTCACTGGTTTCATCCAACCAAATTTCTATTAACTATCTAATCAAATGCTCCTCCCTCCGCCTCCCTCCCTCCACCCCTTGCAGCCATCAGAGAGTCTTTTCTTCTATGCATGAGTCTGTTTTTACGTTCTCACAGTAAGGGTCTCATACAATATTTGTCCTTTTGTCACTGACTACTTTCACTCAGCATAATGTCCTCCAGTTGAAACCAGGTTAAGAGGTGTTTCCTGCTATCATCTTTGTTCCTTATCATTGCATAGTGTTCCATTGAGTATATACACCACAGTTTATCTATCGATTCCTCTGCTATTGGGCATCTGGCTTGATTTCATCTTTTTGCTATTATGGACTGTGCTGTGATAAACATTCCTGTGCGTGTGTCAGTTGGTGTAAATGGCCTTGATTCTGTAGGATAAATTCCAAGCAGTGGAATTACTGGGTCAAATGGTATATCTATATCCACTTTTTTAAGGGGGTACCAGATTGCTTTTCAAAGAGGTTGCACCATTTTGCAGTCTCAACAACAGTGTAGGAGAGTTCAAATACCCCCACAGCCTCTCCATCATTGTTTTATGTTTTTTTTGGATTGTGGCCAACCTTGTTGGGGTGAAATGGTATCCAGTTGCCATTTTTATTTGAATTTCTCTAATACCTAATGATCATGAGCATGTCCTTGTGTGTTTTTTTGGCTGCTGGGATCTCTTCTTTAGAGACGTGTCTGCCCATCTCCTTTCACCATCACTTAACTGGATGATTTATCTTTTTCTTATTGAAATTTTGTAGTACCTTATAGATTATGGAGATCGGGCATCCATCAGACATATAGTTGCCAAATATGTTTTCCCATTCTGCAGGTGGCCTTTTGATTCTATTAATAAAGCAATTGATTCTTAGTAGTTCTCATTTATGTATTTTTCATCTGATGATTATGGTTTGTTTGACAGATTTTGAAGTCTGTGTATGTTGTGTATTAAAACTTCTATTGTTAGAAGCATTAAGAAGCATGTGGGACTCTATTAAGAGGAACAGCCTTCAATTAATTGGAATCCCTGAACAGGATGAGACACCTGAGAACAGAGAGAGTATCACTGCCGAGCTGCTGACAGAAAACTTCCCAGAAATCATGAAGGAAGAGAATATAAACATCTCAGATGCATACTGTATGCCACCCAATATAGATCTCAAAAGAAAGACTTCAAGACATGTTATAATCAAGCTTAACAAAATGAAACATAAGCAACAACTCTTAAAGGCATCAAGACTCAAAACAAAGCTAACATTCAGAGGAAAACCCTGTAGGCTTTCGTCAGATTTCTCAGCAGAAACCATGCTGGCATGGAGACAGTGGCATGATACATTCAAAGCCTTGAAGTAGAAGAACTTCCAACCAAGAATTATATATCCTACAAAACTATCTTTCAATATGAAAATGAATTTAAGACATTTCCAGAGAAACAGAAACTCAGATACTTTGTAAAACCAAACCAAAACTACAAGAAATACTGAAAGAAGTTATTGGCTTTGGTTTAGACGAAAAAAACCACTAACTCTATATTTTAGAACAACACATTATTCAGAACTCTACTGAGTTAGGGAAGGCTCCAAATTTAATCACAGCTTTAGTACTGAAAGAAGCAATCCAGTGATTAACATGAAAACTATGTTGACATCATATTAAAGAGATGGATGTACTACAGTTGTTACAGTCCTTCCAGATGGAGAGGAAGATGACAAGACTGGCAGTAATTAAAATTGAGTTTATACATAGTTTATTAAGGGGGATCATAGGGGCAGCTTTAAAGCAAAACAAAGATGTATCATAGTATTTCAAGAAATGTAACACAGAAGTCTCAACAACTACAAAAACAGCTCTGAAAAAGGTGAAAACTCAACTCACAAAAAAGAATGTCCCCAAACAGACTAATAAGAACAACAGAGAAAACATCAACACAAAAATAAACATATTGCAATGGCAGCACTGAACACATACCTATCAATAATTACATTGAAAGTGAATGGACTGAATGCTCCAGTAAAGAGACATCAAGTGACATCTTGGATCAAAATCTGTATGTTGCCTACAAGAAACTCACCTTATGCTTAAAGATAGGAACAAACTGAAAATTAAAGGATGGAAGGATATATATCAAGCTAACAATGAACAAAGAAGAGCAGGTGTGGCAATTCTAATCTCAGATAAAATTGATTTTAATGTAAAATCCACCATCATGGACAAGAATGGACACTATTGCTAAAAGGTTCAGTACACAAGCAGGACTTAACTATATTAAGTATTTATGTACCTAATATCAGAGCACCTAAATACATCAAAGAAACACTGACTATACTCAAAAAGGAGTTAGATTACTCAACATTAATAGTGGGAGACTTCAATACTCCACTCTTAATACTGGACAGATCATCTAGAAAAAAGCTTGGTAAGATACAGAAGACCTTTCTGACACAATTAACCAATTAAACCTCCTTGATATATAACGAACTTTCTACCCATCAGCAGACAATAACACCTTCTTCTCCAGTGCACATGGAACATTCTCCACAATTTACCATGCGTTAGGATATAGAGCAATTCTCAACAAAAGCCATACCACTGAATTACTGCAAAGCATCTTCTCAAATCATAAAGCCATAAAAGTCGAAATCAATAGCAGAAAAAACATAGATAGAAAGTGGAAATCTTGGAAACTGAACAACATCTTGCTCAAAAAAACATGGGTTATAGAAGAAATCAAGGATGAAATAAAGAAATTCATGGATTCTAATGAGAATGAAAATAGGTTCTGCACCTATGGGATACAGACAAAGTGGTGCTCAGAGGTCTGTTTATCTCCATAAATGCACACATCTGGAAGGAAGAAAGAAACCAAATCAAGGAACTAATCCTACAGCTTGAACAAGTAAAGACAGAACAACAGAGGAATCCCTCAAGCACCAGAAGAAACTAGCTCATAAAGATTAGAGCAGAGCTAAATGAATTAGAGAATAGAAAAACAATTGAAAACATTGAAAAGACCAAAAGCTGGTTTTTTGAAAAGATCAACAAAATTGACAAATAACTGGCTAAACTTACTAAAGAAAAACAGGAAAGGAAACAAACAACCCAAATTAGAAACAAGAGGGGAGTTGTCACAACACATCCAACAGAAATGCAAAATATCATCACAGAATACTATGAAAGACTGTAGTCTAACAGACTTGAAAACCTAGAGGAAATGAACAAATTCCTTGATTCATGCCACCTACCCAAATTATCACAACGTGAAGCAGAGCAACTTAATAAACCCATCACGAAGGAAGAGATTGAAAAAGTCATCAAAACACTGCCAAACAAAAAAAGCCCGGGCCCATATGGCTTCACTGCAGAATTCTGCCAAGCTTTTACAGAAGTGTTATCTCCAATACTACTGAGACTATTTCACAGTATAAAAACAGATGAAGTACTCCCAAACTCATTCTATGAAGCCAGTATAACCCTGATACTCAAACCAGGGAAAGACCCAACCAAAAAGGAGAACTACAGACCAATATTACTCATGAATCTAGATGCAAAAATCTTCAGCAAAATTCTTGCCAATAGAATGCAACAACATATCAAAAAAATAATCCATCCTGACCAAGTTGGATTCATATCAGGGATGCAAGGCTGGTTCAACATCAGAAAAACAATCAATGTGATTAACCACATAAATAACACAAAAGACAAGGATCACCTGATTTTGTCCATTGATGCCGAAAAGGCATTTGATAAAGTCCAACACCCATTAATGCTAAAAACCTTTAACAAAGTAGGAATAGACGGAAAATTCCTCAACACAATAATGGTCATTTATACAAAGCCAACTGCCTACGTCATCCTGAATGCAAAGAGACTGAAAGACTTTCCCTGGAGAACAGGAACTAGACAAGGATGCCCAATCTCACCTCTCCTATTCAACATTGTACTAGAAGTTTTAGCCAGAGCAATTAGACAAGACCAAGAAATAAAGGGCATCTGCATCAGCAAAGAAGCAGTCAAAATCTCCCTGTTTGCAGATGATATCATTGTATATGCAGAGAATCCCAAAGAATCTATAAGTAAACTACTCAAACTGATAGAAGAGTTCAGCAAAGTCTCAGGATACAAGATAAACATAAGTAAATCAGTAGGATTCCTTTATGCTAACAACAAGACTGTTAAGGAAGAAATCATCAAATCAATGCCATTTACTATAGCCCCTAAGAAGACAAAGTACTTAGGAATTAATCTAACCAGAGAATACAAACTTTTACCAAGAGAACTATAAGCCCTTACTACAAGAAACTATGACAGACTTAGATAAATGGAAAAACCTACCCTGCTCATGGATAGGAAGGCTTAATGTTGTGAAAATGTCTATTTTACCCAAAGCAATCTACTTATATAATGCAATCCCAATACAGGTTCCAGCGTCATTTTTAAACAAGATAGATAAACAAATCACCAATTTTGTTTGGAAAGAGGAGAAGCCCCAGATAAGTAAGGTACTACTAAAGAAGAAGAACACACTGGGAGGCCTCTCATTACTCGACCTTAGAACATACTACACTGCCACAGTGGTCAAAACAGCCTGGTACTGGTACAAGAACAGACAAATGGATCAATGGAACAGAATTGAGACCCCAGAGATGACACCATCTGTCTGTGAACAGCTGATATTCGACAAAGGCCCTAGACGTTAAACTGGGTAAAAACAGTATCTTCAACAAATGGTGCTGGCAAAATTGGATATCCATGTGCAATAAATTGAAACAAGATCCATATCTTACACCTTATACAAAAACCAACTCTAACTGGATAAAAGACCTAAATATCAAACCTAAAATGATAAAGCTCATCCAAGAAAAGGTAGAAACAACAATGGAAGTTTTAATACACAATGAGGACAGACTCCAAAATCTGTCAAAGAAACCTCAGTCAACAGAAGAGAAAGTAGATAAATGGAAACTATTAAGAATCAAACACTTTTGCTCATCCAAAGACTTTATTAACAGAATTAAAAGGCCACCTACAGAATGGGAAAAAATATTTGGCAACTCTTAGTCAAACTGACGCCTGATCACCAGAATCTATAAGATACTATAAAATATCAATAAGAAGAAGATAAATCATTCAATTAAGCATGGGCAAAGTTGATGGACAGACATTTCTCTAAAGAGGAGATCCAGGCAGCCAAAAAACCCATGCGGACATGTTCACAATCTTTAGTGATTAAGGAAATTCAAATCAAGACTACCATTAGATACCATCTCACCCCAACAAGGTTGGCCATGATCCAAAAAACACAAAACAACAAATGCTGAAGAGGCTGTGGAGAAAGTGGAACTCTCCTACACTGTTGGTGGGGTTGCAATAATGGTCCACCCTCTTTGGAAAGCAATCTGGTGCTTCCTTGAAAAAGTGATATAGATATACCACTTTACCCAGTAATCCCACTACTTGGAATACATCCTACAGAATCAAGGCCTTTCACACCAACGGACACATGCACAAGAATGTTTATGGCAGCACAGTGCACGACAGCAAAAAGATGGAATCAACCCAGATGCCCGACAACTATGGTATATATACTCAATGGAGCACTGTGCAATGATAAAGAATAATGATGATTCCAGGAAACATCTCATAACTACTTGAAGACATTATGTTGAGTGAAAGTAGTCAGTGACAAAAGGACAAATATCGTATGACACCCCTATGATAAGATCTGAAAAACAGACTTATGTATAGAAGAAAAGACTCTTTGGAGACGAGGGAGGGAGGGCGTGGGGAGGGGAGGGTTTAGATTAGATAGCTGGTAAGAATTTGGTTAAGTGAAGTCAGTGATAGCACACATTAGAAACAAGAACAATATTAAGTGGACTTCGGCATAACTTGAATACTCCTTCCGTCTTAACCCAATATTGCAAGGACAGAGTAGCTGGGGCAGGGGGCAGGAGACCATGCTGTTAGGCGATACTGAGGACAATTGGCACAATTAGCATTTTGTTAAGAGGGTTCCCTGCACCCCACATTGGTGAGTGGCTCTGGGGTCTTAAAAGCTGCTAAGCTGCCATCTGAGGGCATGGCAAATGGTCCCAACTCAGCAGGAACGCACGCTTACCGAAGACCAAACTGACATGGGGTAAAGACAACCCAGAAGATAGAGAGACCCACATGAGTGGGTACCTACATTGACTTGGGACCAGAAGAATCAGATGGTGCCCAGCCACCACCAGTGATAGTCACGTGGAGCTGACTAAGATGAGTTTCAATGGCAACACAAGAATAAAAAGGGATGCACCCTGAGATCTCCACTAAAAGATCACAATTGATGGTCCAGCGGCTTCGAGGTTCCCCTGGGAGCATGGCCCCTGGCCCTGATGCTGCCCTTGCCCATAAATCATAATAAAGTTCCACTCTTCGGACACCAGTGGATTGGACTTGATGATGGAGAGTGACCACATACTGGATGCACTTTATGGTTCTGTGCAACTATAGGATATCATCTTGCTGACCTCTGGCTGGAGGAAGGAGAGTGGGTGGAGAGGAGGGGAAAGAAGACTGTTGGGAGGAAGAGACATATATGGAGCAGAGAGGAATAGTGTGCTGTCACCTGGCAGGGAGAACAGTGGAAGCTGCATATAGGTGGGCATGTAAATTTATATGGGAATGTACATTTTCACTCAGTCACTAAAAAAAAAAAAAACAACTTCCATTGTTCCTACTCTTTCTTGGATGAACTTTATCATTTTGGATTTGATATTTAGGTCTTTTATCCAGTTGGAGTTGGTTTTTGTATAAGATGTAAGATATGGGTCTTGTTTCAATTTAGTGCAGATGGATATCCAGTTTTGCCAGCACCATTTGTTGAAGAGATTGTTTTTACTCCAGTTTAACGTCTTAGGGCCTCTGTCGAGTATCAGGTGTTCATAGGCAGATGATGTCACCTCTGGGGTCTCGATTCTGTTCCACCATCTATCTGTCTGTTTTTGTACCAGTACCAGGCTGTTTAGACTACTGTGGCAGTGTAATAGGTTCTAAAGTCAAGTGATGAGAGGCCTCTCATTCTTCTTTAGTAATGCTTTACGTATCTGGGGCTTCTTCCCTTTCCAGACAAAGTTGGTGATTTGTTCCTCCATCTGATTAAAAAATGTCACTGGAACTTGTATTAGGATTGCATTATGTAAGTAGATTCCTTTGGGTAAAACAGACATTTTCATAATGTTAAGTCTTCCTATCCATGAACTTGGTAGGTTTCTCCATTTATCTAAGTCTCTCTTGGTTAAATTTATTACTAGGTACTTTATCTTCTTAGGGGCTATAGTAAATTATATTGATTTTTTTATTTCTTTACTAATAATCTCATTGTTGGTATAAAGGAATCCTACTGAATTACTTATGTTTATCTTGTATCCTGAGACTTTGCCGAACTCTTCTATCAGTTTGAGTAGTTTCCTTATGGATTCTTTGGGATTCTCTGCATATACAATCATATCATCTGCAAATAGTGAGATTTTTAGTTCTTCTTTGCTGATGCAGATGCCCTTTGTTCCTTGGTCCTGTCTAATTGCTATGGCTAGAACTTCCAGTACAATGTTGAACAGGAGAGGTCAGGGTGGGCATCCTTGTCTAGTTCCTGTTCTCAAGGGAAACTCTTTCAGTCTGTCTTCATTCAGGATAATGTAGGCAGTTGGTTTTATATAAATGGCCCTTATTGCATTGAGGAATTTGTCGTCTGTTCCTATTTTGCTGAGAGTTTGTAGCATGAATGGTTGTTGGACTTTATCAAATGCCTTTTCTGCATCAATAGAGAAGATCACGTCATTCTTGTCTTTTGTGATATTTATGTGGTTGATCACATTGTTTTTCTGATGTTGAACCAGCCTTGCATCCCTGTTATGAATCCAACTTAGCCATGATGAATTATTTTTTGATACGTTGTTGTATTCTATTGGTAAGAATTTTGTTGAAAATTTTTGCATGAGTGATATACCAGTCTATAGCTCTCCTTTTTCGTTGGGTCTTTCCCTGGCTGTGGTATCAGGGTTATGCTGGCTTCCTAGATGAATTTGGGAGTATTCCATCATTTTCTATACTGTGAAATAGTCTTAGTAGTATTGGAGATAACTCTAATGGCTTGGTAGAATTCTGCGGTGAAGCCATATGGGCCAGGGCTTTTTTTGGTTGGCAGTTGTTTGATGACTTTTTCAAACTCTCCCTTTGCGATGGGTTTATTAAGTCGTCCTGCTTCACCTTGTGATAATTTTGGTAGGTGATATGAATCAAGGAATTTGTCCATTTCCTCTAGGTTTTCAAATTTGTTAGAGTACAGTCTTTCATAGTATACAGCTATAATATTTTTCGTTTCTGTTAGATCTGTTGTGACGACTCCCTCTTATTTCTTATTTGGGTTATTTGTTTCTTTACTGCTTTTCTTTAGTAAGTTTATCCAATGGTTTGTCAATTTTGTTGATCTTTTCAAAAAACCAGCTTTTGGTCTTTTATTTTTTCCAATTGTTCTTCTATTTTCTAATTCGTTTAGTTCTGTTCTAATCTTTATGATCTGTTTTCTCCTGGTGCCTGAGGGGTTCCTCTGTTGTTCTCTCTCTACTTGTTCAAGCTCTTGGGTCAGTTCTTTAACTTGGTTTCTTTCTTCCTTCCAGATGTGTGCATTTATGGATTTCAACTGCCCTCTGAGCACTGCTTTGGCTGTATCCCACAGGTTCTGGTAGGAAGTGTTTTCCTTCTTGTTGGAATCCATAAATTTCTTTAATTCATCCTTGATTTCTTCTATAACCCATGGTTTTTTGAGCAAGGTGTTGTTCAGTTTCCATGAGTTCTGCTTTCTATCTATGTTTTTTCTGCTATTGATTTTGACTTTTATGGTTTTATGATCTGAGAAGATGCTTTGCAGTAATTCAATGGTATGGATTTTTTTGAGAATTGCTTTATATCCTAACACATGGTCTATTCTGGAGAATGTTCCATGTGCACTGGAGAAGAAGGTGGAGTTCTCCACTGATGGATAGAAAGCTCTGTATATGTCAGTGAGGTCTAGTTGGTTAATTGTGGCAATAAGGTCTTCTGTGTCTTTGTCGAGCTTTTTTCTAGACGATCTGTCCAATTGAGAGTGGAGTGTTGAAGTCTCCCACTATCGTGGAGTGATCTATCTTATTTTTGAGTGTAGTCAGTGTTCCTTTGATGTATTTAGGTGCTCTAATATTAGGTGCACAAATATTTAATATTGTTAGGTCCAGCTTGTGTATTAAACCTTTCAGCAATAAATAGTGTCCATCGTTGTCCACGATGGTGGGTTTTACATTAAAATTGATTTTATCTGAGATTAAAATTGCCACACCTGCTCTTCTTTGTTCATTGTTACCTTGATATATGTTATTCCATCCTTTAATTTTCAGTTTGTTCCTATCTTTAAGCATAAGGTGAGTTTCTTGCAGGCAACATATGGATGGGTCATGACTTTTGATCCAAGATATCACTCAATGTCTCTTTACTGGAGCATTCAGTCCATTCACGTTCAATGTAATTATTGATAAGTATGTGTTCAGTGCTGCCATTGCAATGTGTTTATTTTTGTGTTGATATTTTCTCTGTTGTTCTTATTAATCTGTTCTGCAACCTCGTTCTTTGTGAGTTGATTTTTCACCTTTTTGATGGTTGGTTTTGTGGTTGTTGAGACTGCTGTGTTACATTTCTTGATATGGTATGTTACTTCTTTATTGTGCTTTATGGCTGCCCCTATTATCCTGCTTAATAAACTGTATATAAACTATACATATAAACCCAATTTTGATTGCTACCAGTCTTGTGAACTTCCTCTCCATCTGAAAGGACTGTAACAACTGCAGTACATCCCTCTTTTTAATACAATGATATCATAGTTTACATGATATGATCAATAGATCATTTCTTTCACTATTAGAGCTTTGATTGTGTTTGGAGCCTTCCCTAACTGAGTAGGATTCTCAATAATGTGTCCTTCTAAAATATAAATTTAGTGGTTTTGTTCTTCCAAGCCAAGAGATTCTTTCAGTATTTCTTGTAGCTTTGGTTTGGTTTTTACAAAGTCTCTGAGTTTCTGTTTATCTGCTAATGTCTTCATTTCATTTTCATATTTGAAAAAAGTTTTGCCGGATATATAATTCTTGGTTGGAAATTCTTCTCCTTCAAGGATTTGAATGTGTCATGCCACTCTCTCTGTGCCAGCATTGTTTCAGCTAAGAAATCTGACAAAAGCCTACAGGATTTCCCTCTGAATGTTAGCTTTGCTTTGAGTCTTGATGCCTTTAGTAGTTTCTGCTTATGTTTCATTTTGTTAAGCTTGATTATAATATGTCTTGGAGTCTTTCTATTAAGATGTATATTTAGTGGTTGTTTTAGTCAGCTAGAGCTTCTCTAACAGAAATACCACCGAGTAGATGGCTTTAACAAAGGAAAGTTTATTCTTACACAGTTTGGTAGGCTACAAGTCCATATTCACAGTGTCTGCTCCAGGGGAAGGCTTTCTCCTTATCAGCTCTGGAGGAAAGTCATGTATTGAATCAGTCTTTGTCCAGGGAGCATTTTGGCACAGGAACTTCAGGTCTGAAGGAAACGCTTTTCTACCAGTGCTGCTTTGTTGATTGCACAAGGTTCCCAGTTCTCTGCCTGCTTCCCTTTCCTTTTATCTCTTGCAGGATGAAAGGATTAAGGGTAAGGCAAGCCATACTCCCTTTCCCCAGGGAAACTCCCTTTACAGTGGAGCAGAGAGGTGATCTTATAAAGGGAATTACAGTCCCACTCTAATCCTTTAACGTACAGCATAGGAAACCACAAAATGGAGGACAGTCACAAGATACTGGGAATCATGGCCCAGCCATGTGGCTACACATATTTTTGGGGGGACACAATTCAATCCATGACAGTAGTGTTCAATACGTATCTTGGATATCTATATTCTCTTCTTTCATTATTTATGGGAATTTTTCTGTCAGCAGCTCAGCAGCAATGCTCTCTGTGTTTTCAGGTGTCTCTCCTTGTTCAGGAACTCTAATTAATCATAGATCATTCTTCTTAATAGAGTCCCACATGCTTCTTAATGCTTCTTCATTTTTCTTGTTTCTTTTTTTCTGATTTCTCCTCATAGATGCTGGAGTCAGTAGCTCTGTCTTCCAAATCAGAAAGTCTCTTTTCCATTTGTTCCATTCTAGTTTCTTCACTTTGAATTGAAGTTTCTGTATCTTTGATTTTGTTCTTGATCTGTTGGATTTCTGAGTACTGATGTTTCATCAGATCGAACAGCTTGCTTAATTTTTCATTTTTCTCTGCTGCAGTTTGTATTAGGTCTAGGTGGGCTCTCTATATAATCCTTTTGTATTCACCTTCTGATAGTTTCAGAAAAGCTTCTTTGTCTGGGAAGTTCTCAGGTGGTTTCTTTTGGGGGCCTTTTGATGCTATAGGTAATTTCCAGGTTACGGTCTTCTCCAAAGTTTGCTGCTTTTTAGGCTTCATGTGGGTCAATAGAGGCTGGGAGAGATGCTGTGAAGATGGACCACAGTTGTTTCTCTAGGCTATCTTAAAATGAAAAGTATTTGACAACTTCCAAAGTCAGTCAGGTTTTCAGGTGTATAGGTCCCTCTTCCCAGCTGACAAAGTAAGCATCTCTATATTGAACCCTGGATATTATAAACTAGCTCAAAATACAGGAAGGCTACTGGCCTGCTGGCCTCTGCTGTCAGGCCCCAGACGTAGGTGATACTCTGTAGAATTCTGTTTTTCTGCTGGAAAAGTGGTCTTTTCTGGATATGCACTGCCTCCCAGCCCAGGAATTAGGTCCAGCTGAAGCTTCCAAATGAATGACTCCACCTCCCAGCAAAACAAGATGGTGTCCTGCACAAGCTCACCAGCTGGCTGGGACCAAGCTCCCGGTGGAAAGAGAGGCCAAGAGTGCCAAAATGCCCAGAGTCCACAGCCTCTGCCACTGGTCTCCAGACCCAGGCAACATTGTGCAAAACACCGCCTCCCTGTTGGAAAAGTACTCTCCCCCTGGCAGGTGCCACCTCCCACCCTAGGAACCAAGTCAAGGTAGGGCCTTTGCTGGGCTTCTCCATTTCCCAGTGGATCAAGATGGCATCCCTGACAAGCGCATCTGTATGGCTCCGACATGGTGGAGGTAGAAAGATAGGCCAGAGGAGCTGAGGTATACAGAGTCCAAAGCCAGGCTCTCAGAACCTGTCACTTATGCTTGCTGGTCCCACCAGCAGTGCGTCCAAGACTAGCAGCTGTCAAGTCCCAACTCTGCCTGCCAGCCAAGACAGAGGAAAAAAAAATCAAAATGGTGAGTTACCTTCAGTCTGTGCAAGCTTGTGCTCACCAAGAGTGGGGTCAGTGAAACAGAGGACGTTTTGCTTTCAGTGCTATGAAGTCCATATTAACAGCCCTATGCTGTATCCCAGGGCTCACTAGCTGTCCAGAAGCTTCTGTTTAATTATCATTTCAGGTCTTGGTTTCCAGAGGGATTTAGGGAGATGTGCG
This sequence comes from Heterohyrax brucei, assembly GCA_028571685.1. Lineage (NCBI taxonomy): Eukaryota > Metazoa > Chordata > Mammalia > Hyracoidea > Procaviidae > Heterohyrax > Heterohyrax brucei. The sequence continues at coordinate 19,848,637 of CM053155.1, forward strand.
TTTAGTCTGCCATCTTGACTCCACCCCTCCACAATTTTCTTAACCACTCATCCAGTAATGGTCACTTCCATTAGGATGATGGGTTGTTTCCACTATATTACTATTGTGAAAAAACTTCAGTGACCATAAGTCCATTACCATCAAGTCAATTCCGACTTGTGTGACTCTACAGGACAGAGTGGAAATGTGCCATAGAGCTTCCAAGAAGCACCTGGTGGATTTGAACTGCTAATCTTTTGGTTAGGAACAGAGCTCTTAACCACTGTGCCACCAGTGCCATGCAAGGACTGTATATATCTATCTGATCATGTCCATAGTTTTAGGTCTCTAGGGTGTATTCCTAGGAGTGATATTGCTGGATTGTAAAGTAGCTCTATCATCTTGTTTTCTGAGGAAATATCCAGTCAATTTCAATAGTGATTATATCATTTTACTGTCATACCAACAAAGGATAAGGGTTCCAATCGCTTCACATCTCACCAACACTTATTTTCTATTTTTTTTTTTGTCCTATCAGTGTCAGAGATTTTCTAAACTTCCGGAGACTGGAAGCTTAACTGGTATGTCTTTCAGAAAACAAAACAAACAAAAAAATCCAGTCTGTAGGTTCTCTTTTTATTCTTTGGATAATGTCTTTTGATAGCCATAAGTTTATAATTTTCATGAGATCCCATTTATCTATTTTGACTTTTTCTATTTCTGCATTTGTTGTAATGCTTGTTAACCTATTTTTACAGAGATTAGGTCCCATACTTTTCTCTTGATGTTTTCTTCCATGAATTTTATAGTTTTAGGCTTGATGTTTAGAGTTAGTTTTTTAGTTTGGTGTGAGATACGGGTCTTGCTTTATTTTTCTGCAGGTGAATATCTAGTTTTACCAGCATAATTCATTAAAGAGACTGTCTGTACTCCACAGGATGAATTCTGAACATCTGTTGAAATCAGTTGTCCACAGATGTTTTGGTTTAGTCCTGAGTTCTCAGATCTCACTGGTATATGTGTCTACCATTGAACCAGAAGCAGACTGTTTTGATTACAATGGCTGTACAGTAGATATTTTAGTTTCAATTTGAACTTGCATGTGAGCAAATCTTGTCATTAGTAAGAACAAGGCCAGCGGCCAACTGTGGAGCAGATCATCAATTACTTATACACTGATTCAGATTGAAACTGAAGAAAATTAGAACAAGTCCACAAGAGCCAAAGTATGACCCCAGTATATCCCACCTGAGTTTAGAGATCATTTCAAGAATACATTTGGCACACTGAACACTAATGACTAAAGACATGCAGTGGAATGACATCAAGGATATCATACATGAGGAAAGCAGAAGGTCATTAAAAAGACAAGGAAAAAAAGACCAAAATGAATCTCAGAAGATACTCTGAAATGTGCTCTAAGACATCAACTAGCTAATACAAAAGGAAGAAACAATGAAGTAAAATAACTGAAAGGAAAATTTCAAAGGGCAGCTTGAGAAGACAAAGTATTGTAATGACATGAGCAAAGAGCTGTAGATAGGAAACCAAAAGGGAAGAACATAATCTGCATTTCTCAAGCTGAAAGAACTGAAGAAAAAATTCAAGCCTCAAGTTCCATTAGTGATGAATTCTACTGGTAAAATATTAAACAATATAGGAAGCATCAAAGGAAGATGGTTGGAATACAGAGTCATTATACCAAAAAGAACTAGTCAACATTCAACCATTTCAAGATATAGCCTACGATCGGGAAACGATGGTTATGAAGAAAGAAGTCTAAGCTCCAAGGAAGGTATTCATGAAAAACAAGACTCCAGGAATTGACAGACTATCAAGTGAGATGTTTCAACAAACAAATGGAGCACTGAAAGTTCTCACTCATTTATGCCAAGAAATTTGGAGGTCAGCTACCTGACCAACAAACTGGAAGAGATGCATATTTATGCCTATTCTCAAGAAAGTGATGCAATCAAACATGAAAATTATTGAAAATAGTATCACTAGTACCACACACAAGTGAAATTTTGCTGAAGATCATTCAAAAGTGGCTGTAGCAGAATACTGACAGGTAACTGCCAGAGATTCAGGACAGATTCATGAAAGGACACTGAACCCGGGATGTTACTGCTGATGTCAGATGGATCCTGGCTGAAAGCAGAGAATACCAGAAAGATATTTATGTGTTACTGACTGTGCAAAGGCATTCAGCTGTTGTGGATTATAACAAATTTTGTTTAACAATGTGGAGAATGGGAATTCCAAAATACTTAACTGTGCTCATGAGGAATGTGTATATGGATCAAGATGCAGCCACTAGAACAGAGCAAGAGGACACTGCATGGTTTAAAGTTACGAAAGGTGTGCATCAGGGTTGTATCCCTTCATTGTACCTTTTCAATCTGTAGGCACAGCAAATAATCTGACAAGCTAGACTATACGAAGAACAGGCACCAGGATTGGAGGAACATTCTTTAACAACCTGCATTAAGAGGATGATACAACCTTGCTGCTGAAAGTGAAGGGGAGATTTGAAATACTTACTAATGAAGATCAAAGAACACAACCTTCATGAAAGCAAAAATCCTTACAACTGGATCAATAAGCAACATCACAACAAACAGAGAAAAGATTGAGGTTGCCAAGGGTTTCACTTTACCTGGATACACAATCAACATCCATGAACGCAGCAGTCAAGAAATCAAAAGACACGTTGCACTGGGCAAATCTGTTTCAAAAGACCTCTCTAAAGAGTTCAAAAACAAAGACATTATCTTGAAGACTAAGGCGTGCCAGACCCATGGGATGGTTTTTTCAATTGCCTCATATGCATATAAAGGCTGGGCAAGGAATAAGGAAGACTGAAGAACTGATGCCTTTGAATTGTGGTACTGGTGGAGAATACTGAATACACCATAGACTGTGAGGAAAATGAAGAAATCTGTCTTGGTAGGAGTATAGCCAGAGTGTTCTTTAAAAGCAAGGATTGCAAGACTGTCTTACCACTTCGAACTTTTTGTCAGCCAGGGATAAGTCCCTACAGAAGACACCATGCTTGGTAGAGTGAATGGTCAGTGAAAAAGAGAAAGACCCTCAACGAGGTAGACTGACACACTGGTGGAAACTATGAGCTCCAGCATAGCAACAATTGTGGGCATGGTACAGGGACTGGGCAGTGTTTCATTCTGTGGTCACTGTGGTGGTTAGGATTGTGTCACCTTGGCAACTCCATGTTTGGCTGCTGTATCGAGTGGCAGGGTGGGGCCTGTTGTGGCTTCCCTCCTCTCAGCTGTCATCTCTTCACCTTCCTCCACCTACTTCCGGTTTGCTCCCATTGCCAGCAGCTTCTGCTCTCTTCTGGAGTCTGGTTCCTGGACCTGAACTAGCATCTGTTGGATTCATCAATGCTTACAGCTGGCATTTGTGAGTCCTGTTCCCCATCATTCTGAAGCAGCTGGCTTGACAGAACAATGGAATGGTCTCCTGAAGACATAACTACATCACCAGCTAGGTAGCTATACCTTGAAGGGTTGGGGAAATGGTCTCCAGGAGGCTGTATATAATCTAAACCAGCATCCAATACATGGTGCTGTTTCTCCCAGAGTCAGGATTCATGGGTCCAGGAATCAAGAGGTAGAAATGGGAGTGGCACCACTCACTGTTACCCCAAGTGACCCACTTGCAAGATTTTTGCTTTCTGTCCCCATGAACTTATGCTCTGCAGTTCTAAATGTTTTAGTTCCAAAGGGAGGAATGCTGCCACCTGGAGACATATCAACAATTCCACTGAACTGGAAGTTAAATTACCACAAGGCCATTTTGGGCTCCTTGTGCCTCTGGATCAATAAAGAAGGGAGTTTCGATACTGGCTGGTATGATTGATCCTGACTACGAAGATGAAACTGGACTGACATTACATAATGGAGGTGAAGAAGAGTATGTTTGGAATGCAGGAGATGCATTAGGATGCCTCCTAATGCTACCATGTCCTGTGATTAAGGTCAATGGAAAACTACAGCAACCCAATTCCAAAATGACTGCTAACAACGCAGACCCTTCAGGAATGAAGATTTGGGTCACCTTGCCAGGCAAGGAACCATCACCAGCTGAGGTGCTTGCTGAGGATAAAGGGAATACAGAATGCACTGTAGAAGAAGGTACTTACAAATATCAGTTATGGCCACGTGACCAGTTGCAGAAACAAGGATTGTAATTGTTATGAGTATTTCTGTTTTGTATGTATCAGATATTTCTGATAATTTATAAAACATAAGATGTAAATGGGCTAATGCATTTTCAGTAGTACATGTATTACTTATGTCATGTTAGACGTAAGTACGACTTCATAACTATGGGTGGTAAGGGGAGATGTGTGCAGATGCCAAGTTGACAAAACGGAGACTGTGGTGGTTAGGATTGTGTCACCTAGGCAACTCCATGTTTGGCTGCTGTATCAAGTGGCAGGACAGGGCCTGTGGTGGCTTCCCTCCTCTAAGCTGTCACCTCTCTGCCTTCCACCACCTACTTCCTGTCTGGTCACATTGCCAGCAGCTCCTGTTCTCTTCTGGTGTCTGGTTCCTGGACCTGAACTAGCAGCTGTTGGATTCATTAACACTTACAGCCAGTGTTTGAGAGTTCTGTTCCCTGATCTGCCAATCCTGGGTTCGCCAGCCTCTGCAGCTCTGTAAGTCAGCAGAGACCTCAAAGTCTCACCGCCAGCTTGGAATCCACTGACCTACACAACCAGTAATCTAGAACTCTGGCAACCTGCTGACCTTGTTCACTAGCTCCTGTGGCCACATGAGGCCTGTGCCAGGACTTGGGATGCTTAGCTTCTACAATTACAGGAGCTGTTTCCTTTATATGTAAATCTTTCCTTGTACTTTGTGTATAAATTTTTCCTTGTACGTACACGTGTTACTCCCCTAGAAAACCCTGCCTAAGACAGTCAATATGAGTGAAACCAACTAAAGGCACCTAAAAAATAATATAGAATGTCTTGATATCAGGGAGTGTGAGACCTCTTGCCTTGTTCTTTTTTCTCAGTATTGCTTTGGCTATTTGGGGTTTCTTTCCTTTCCATATGAAGGTGGCCTTTGAGTTTTTCACTTCAGTAAAGAACGTTGTTTGGATTTGTATTGGAATTGCTCTGAACTCATAGATCACTTTAGGTAGTATTGAAATTTTTATCATGTTAAGCCTTCTTAACCATGAGCACAAGATGTCTTTCCATTTCTATAAGTCTCTGTCTTAATCATCTAGAAATACCACAAGTAGATGGCTTCAACAAAAAAAAGATTTATTTGCTCACAGTCTAGTAGGCTCTAAATCCAAATTATGAGCATCAGCTCCAGGCGAAGACTTTCTCCCTCTATTGGCTCTGGAGGAGGGTCAACATAAGTCTTCCCTTGGGCTGGGAGCATCTTAGTGCTGTAACTTCAGGTACAAACAACGTGCTTTGTCACCAGCACTTCTTGGTAGTATGAGATTCCCATGTCTCTCTGCTTACCTTTCTCTTTTATGTTGCAAAGAGATTGGCTTAAGACACTGTCCAGTCTTGCAGACCTCATCAATACAACTGCTGCTAATCTACTTATTAAATCATGACAGAACTAACAACACAAAGGAAAATCCCACCGAAGACAAAATGGTGGACAATCACACAACACTGGGAATCAGGGACCAACCCAATTGTTAGACACATTTTTGGAGGGGACATAGTTCAACCCATGACATTCTACACTTTGCCCTACCCCCCAAATCACATCCTTGCAACACAGAAAACACATTTACCCCCTCATAGCAAAAGTCTTAACTCCAAGTCCAAAATCCAAAAATTTGTCTTTATCTGTGAAATCTAGAATACAAGTCATCTGCTTCTAAAGGCACAATGGCAGAACAGGTACAAATTAGACATTTCCATTACAAAAAAGAGGAATTGGAAGGAAAAAAGGTGTAACAGGCAACAAGCAACTCAGCAGAACTCATTACATTAGCCATCAAGGCTTGCAAACAATCCTGCTTTCTGAGACAATTTACACAATGTGCCTGCCTTTCAGACTCATTATTGGCTACACTCTCCAAATTCTGAGTGGAAGGCCCCTGGCCCAAGGCTTCAGTTCCACTTTCTAGACCCTCTGAGACAGAATCTCTGCTCCCTTAGCACACCATTCTCAGCGTGGTGACTCCACACTTAAGAGTACCTGGGGCTATGGGTCCACCCCTTGAAACCTCAGAGTAGCCATATCTTTCGGGACTGAGTCAGCTGGCTTCTTGTATCCCTGTCTGTTTAGCTTCTGTTTCCTTTCTGGTTTCTTGACCTCTCAGCCTTTGGGCCTTACCACCATATCTGCCCTGCTGGGGCAAGTGTTTGAAAGCTCTGCAGCTCCACTCATAAGTGCCTGGAGGTACTCCAACCACTAGTAAACTTTAGCTAGAAGGTACTCGGTTCTCTTGGTCCATTAGTCAGTAAGTCCAGCTCTACCAATACATGCCCAGAGATACCTCACTGTGCCAAGGAGAATTCTTTTCACAGGTACTCAGCTCTCTTGCTTCATTGGTCAGCTCCAATGCCGTATCATATCATGTTGGCCTCCCTGGTTCTGCTGCTGCTGGTTCTTGGCCAGTCCTCTATCCGTTAAGTTTCAAAACCTCACCCACATTTTACATATGTGTTAGAGCAGCACCCCCTCCCAGTACCAGCTTCTGTCTTAGTCATCTTGTGCTGCTATAACAGAAATATCACAAGTGGATGGCTTCCACAAACAGAACCTTGCTCTCTAACAGTCCAGCAGGCTAGAGTTTGAATTCAGGGTGAGGCACTCTCTTCGTCAGCTCAGGAGGAATGTCCTTGGGTTGCACCAGTCTTCTTTTGGTCTGGCAGTATCTTAGCACAGGACCCTCAGGTCCAAATGACTTGCTCTGCTTCTGGCACTGTTTTCTTGGTGGCATCAGGTCTTCCATGTCTCCTTATTCATCTCGCAAAGAGATTGTCATAAGACACTATCACTGGTGTAAATGTTGCTAATAGGATGGTTTCATCCTATTAAATCATAGTGATAGAATTAACAGCACATAGGAAAATCCCATCAAATGACAAAATGACAGATAATCATACAATACTGGGAATCATGGCCTAGCCAAATTGATACATACATTTTTGGGGGGACATAACTCAATCCACGACAATCCCTTTTAGTCTCTTGTAGCAGTATTTTAGAATTTCATTGTTTAAGTCTTTTCTATCCCTGGTTAGGTTAATCTCTAGATATGTCATTGATTTGGGGGCTATGGTAGAAAATATTGTTTTCTTGATTTTTTTTGGAGTAGTCTCTATCATTGTAGAGGAGCCCAGTCGACTTTTGTCCTGCAATGTTACTAAATTCTTCTGTTAGTTCCAGAAGTTTTTCTGTTGAATCTTCAGGGTCTTTTATATATGGGATCACAGGTTATTACTGAGTCTCATGATACTATATATAAAAGACACTAAAGATTCCACAAGAAAGCTCATTAACAGGACCCATTAACAAAATGCAATATGCAGATAACACAATCCTATTTGCCGTAACATAAATAAAACAAAAATCCTCACAACTGGGCCAAGAAACATCATCAGGATAAACGGAAAAAAGATGGAAGTTGACAAGGATTTCATGTTACTTGGAGCCACACAATCAAACCCCATGGAAGCAGGAGTCAAATCAAAGGACACATCTCATTGGGCAAACTGGCTACCAAAGACCTCTTTAAAGAGTTAAAAAGTGAAGATGTAATTTTTAAGGATGAAGGTGCACCTGAGCTAAGCCATGATGTGGTTAGTTGCCTCACCTGCATGTGAAAGCTGGACAATGAATAAATAAGACTGAAGAAGAATGAATTCTGTTTTAGTCTTCTGGTACTGCTCTAACAGAAATACCACAGAGTAGATGGCTTTAACAAAGAAAAGTTTATTCTTATACAGCCTGGCAGGCTACAAGTCCAAATTCAGGGTGTCCATTCCAGGGGAAGACTTTCCTTCTGTTAGCTCTGGAAGAAAGTCGCTGTGTTGCATCAGTCTTTGGTCGTGGGTCATCTTGGAGCAGGAATCTCAGATCTGAAGGGCATGCTCTTCTCCTAGTGCTGCTTTCTTGATGGTGTGAGGTTCCCAAGTCTCTGCTTGCTTACCTTTCCTCTGTCTCTTTAAGATGAAAGGATAAAGGGTGGTCCAAATCGTAATCCAGGGAAATACCCTTTACAGTGGAGCAGGGAGGTGATCTTACAAAAGGATTTAGAGTCCCACCCTAATCCTCTAACATACAGCATAGGAAATTCACAAAATGGATGATAATCATAAAATATTAGGAATCAAGGCCCAGCCAAATGGCTACACATATATTTTTTCTTTTTTATTTTTTATTATGACTGAGTGAAAATGTACATTCCTGTATAAATTTACATGCCCACCTACATGCAGCTTCCACTGCTCTCCCTGCCCAGTGACAGCACACTATTCCTCTCTGCTCCATACATGTCTCATCCTTCCAACAGTCTCCTTTCCCCTCCTCTCCATCCACTCTCCTTCCTCCAGCCAGAGATGATATCCTATACACGCATAGAACCATAAAATGCATCCAATATATGGTCACCCTGCATCACCAAGTCCAATCCATTGGTGTCCGAAGAGTGGACCTTCGTTATGATTTACGGGCAAGGGCAGCATCAGGGCCAGGGGCCATACTCCCAGGGAAATCCCGACACTGCTGGATCATCAGTTGAGGTCTTTTAGTGGAGATCTCAGGGTGCACCCCTTTTTATTCTTGTGTTGCCAGTGCGACTCAACTTAGTGAGCTCCATCGCAGCTATCACTGGTGGTGGCCGGGCACCATCTGGTTCTTTGTGGGGACACAGTTCAATCCATGACGGATACCTTTGAATTATGGTGTTGACAAAGAATACTGAATACTACATGGTTTGCCAGAAGAATGAACAAATCTGTCTTGGAAGAAGTACAGAGTGCTCCTTAGAAGCAGGATGACAAAACTTTATCTCCTGTGTGAAGTCTGACAGCTAAGTCCGTGAACTTAATTGTTTTTAGTGACACATACCTCATTGCTGAATATCACTATGGTCACCTTCAAAATACTCCCCTCTGGAAGTTATGCACCTACACCTGCACCTAGTCCACCCCTCAAAGCAATTTTGGAACTCTTTTTGGCACGGCCACTGCATACAGTGGCATGGTGGCAAGTTCACAAACTTAACTGTCTAGTTGTCTGTGAAGGAGTTTTTAGCCAGTAAACAAATAACTGTATTGGAATACCCTCCCTACTCACCTGATCTGGCTCCCAATGAATTCTTTCTTTACCTGAAGATAAAGGAAATATTGAAAGGAAGACATTTTGATGACATTCAGGACATCAAGGGCAATACCACTTCAGCTCTGATGGCCATTCCAGAAAAAGAACTCCAAAATTGCTTTGAAGGGTAGAGTAGGTGCTGGCATCAGAGCATAGCCTCCCAAGGTGAGTACTTTAAGGGTGACTGTAGTGATTTTCAGTAATGAGTTATGCAGCATTTTTTCTAGGATGAGTTTGTGAACTTAACTGGCAGTCCTCGTACTTTGCACATGTTATCAGGAAGGATCAATCCCTGGAGAAGGACATCATGCTTCCTCAAGTAGAGGGTTGGTGAAAAAGACATTTAATGAGATGCACTGACACAGTGGATGCAACAATGGACTCTCAAGCATAACAACATCTGTGAGGATAACACAAGACTAGACAGTGTTTCCTTCTGTTGTACACAGGGTAGCTATCAGTCAGAACAAACTTGATAGCACCTAACAAGAACAACACATAGGATTGTGTTATTTGCAAACAGTGATAATTTCACTTCTTTTTTCCCCAAATTTGGAAAAGTTCTATTTCTCATTCTTGTCTTACTGCTCTGGCTAGGACCTCCAGCACAATGTTGAATACAAGTTGTGATAATGGGTATTGTTGCCTCATTCCTGTTTTCAGAGGGAAGATTCTCAGCCTTTCTCTGTTGAGTATGATGTTGGCTATTGGTTTTTCATATATGCTCTTAGTTACATTGAGGAATTTCCCTTCTGTTCCTATTTGCTGAGAGCTTTTATTAGGAAAGTATGCCAAATACTTTGGAATAACTTTTCTGTATTGACTGATACACTCAGGTGGTTCTTTTATTTATGTGGTGGATTACATTGATGTTCTGATGTTGAACTACCCTTGTAATCCTTGTACAAATCCCACTTCATCGTGGTGTATGATAATTTTTTTTTGGTATGTCACTGTAGTCTGTTGTCTAGAATTTTGTTGAAAAAAATTGCATCTGTGTTCACAAGGGATCTTAGTCTGTAGTTTTCTTGTTTTGTGATATCTTTGCCTGGTCTGAATATCAGGGTTATGCTGGCTTCACAATTCAGTAATAGCATTCCTTTTTCTCCTGCTTTGAAGTGACTGAGTAGGATCCACATCAATTCTTCTCTGAGTGTTTGGCAGAAGTCATCTGGTCCTAGTATATTTGTTGCTAGTAATTTTTTTGATGACATTTTCAACCTTTTCTTCTGTGACGGCTCTGCTTAAATTTTCTACTTCTACTTTGGGTAGGTAGTGTATTCCTAACAATTTATTTCTGCTAGGTTTCCAAATCTGATAGAATATAATTTTTCATAGTAATCAGTTATGATCCACATTATTGCTGATGGGTCAGTTATAACGTCACCAATTTCATTTCTTAATTTGGTTATTTGCCTCCTCCGGATTATTTTCTTTGATCAGTCTAGCTAGTGGTTTATTTTGTTGCTCTTCTCAAACAGCCAACTTCCAATCCTCTTAATTCTTTCAATTGTCTTTCTGTTTTTAAATAAGTCTATTCCTGATCTGATTTTTATCTAACTTTTTCTGCTGTTTGCTTTTGACTTCCTTTGCTCCTTCACTTCCTTTTCTATTCATTCAACTTTCCAGTTTAAGTTTAGAACTTTCTTTTTTTAACAAACTCATTTATTGCTATCAATTTTCTTCTCAGTGTCTCAGATTGAACTGTGTCTCCTCAAAAATGTGTGTAGCCATAGAAGAACGAAACCACTAACTTTATATTTTAGAACGACACACTACTCAATACTCATTTAGGGAAGGCTCCAACGTAAATCACAGCTTTGATTTGGAAACAAGCAATCCAGTGATCATCATGGAAACTATGGTGTCATCATAATAAAAGAGGGATGTACTACAGTCGTTATAGTCCTTCCAGATGGAGAGGAAGATGATCAGACTGGTAGTAATTAAAATTGGGTTTATAAATAGTTTATTAAGGGGGTTCATAGGGGCAGCTGTAAAGCACAACAAAGATGTATATCATACCATTTCAAGAAATCTAACACACGAGTCTCAACAACTATAAAACCAGCTCTGAAAAAGGTGAAAAATCAACTCACAAAAAAGAGTGTCTCAGAACAGACTAATAAGAACAACAGAGAAAACATCAACATAAAAATAAACATATCACAATGGCAGCACTGAACACATACCTATCAATAATTACATTGAATGTGAATGGACTGAATGCTCCAGTAAAGAGACACCAAGTGTCATCTTAGATCAAAAGACATGACCCATCCATACGTTGTCTACAAGAAACTCACTTGAGACCTAAAGACAGGAACAAACTGAAAATTAAAGGATGGAAGAATATATATCAAGCTAACAATGAACAAAGAAGAGCAAGGGTGGCAATTCTAATCTCAGACAAAATCAACTTTAATGTCAAATCCACCATCATGGACAAAGATGGACACTATTTATTGCTGAAAGGTTCAGTACACAAGCAAGACTTAACTATATTAAACATTTATGCACCTAATGCCAGAGCACCTAAATATGTCGAAGAAACACTGACTATGCTCAAAAGAGAGTTAGATGACTCCACAATAATAGTGGGAGACTTTAACACTCCACTCTCATTACTAGACAGATCATCTAGAAAAAAGCTCAGTAAAGATACAGAAGACCTCATTGACACAACTAACCAACTAAACCTCATTGATATATACAGACCTTTCCACCCCTCAGCAGACAACTACACCTTCTTTTCCAGTGCACATGGAACATTCTCCAGAATTGACCACATGATAGGCCATAATGCAATGCTCAACAAAATCCATACCATTGAATTATTGCAAAATATCTTCACAGATCATAAAGCCATCAAAGTTGAAATTAATAGCAGAAAAATCAGAGATAGAAAGTGGAACTCTTGGAAACTGAACAACATCTTGCTCAAAAAAACATGGGTTATAGAGGAAATCAGGGATCAATTAAAGAAATTCATGGATTCCAATGAGAACGAAAACACTTCCTACCAAACCGGTGGGATACAGCCAAAGCAGTGCTCAGAGGTCTGTTTATCTCCATAAATGCACACATCGGGAAGGAAGAAAGAAACCAAATCAAGGAACTAACTCTACAGCTTGAACAAGTAGAAAGAGAACAACAGAGGAACCCATCGGGCACCAGAAGAAAGGAGATCATAAAGATTAGAGCAGAGCTAAATGAATTAGAGAATAGAAAAACAATTGAAAAAATTGAAAAGACCAAAAGCTGGTTTTTTGAAAAGATCAACAAAATTGATAAACCACTGGCTAAACTTACTAAAGAAAAGCAGGAAAGGAAACAAATAACCCAAATTAGAAATGAGAAGGGAGTTGTCACCACAGATGCAACAGAAATCAAAAACATCATAACAGAACACTATGAAAGACTGTACTCTAACAAATTTGAAAACCTAGGGGAAATGGACAAATTCCTTGACTCATACCACCTACCCAAATTATCACAACGTGAAGCAGAACAACTTAATAAACCCATCACAAAGGAAGAGATTGAAAAGGTCATCAAAACACTGCCAACCAAAAAAAAGTCCGGGCCCAGATGGCTTCACGGCAGAATTCTACCAAGCATTTAGAGAAGAGTTATCCCCAATACTATTGAAACTATTTCACAGTATAGAAAAGGATGAAGTACTCCGAAACTCATTCTATGAAGCCAGCATAACCCTGATACCTAAGCCCGGGAAAAATCCAACAAAGACAGAGAACTACAGACCGATATCACCCATGAACTTAGATGCAAAAATCTTCAACAAAATTCTTGCCAACAGAATACAACAACATATCAAGAAAATAATCCATCATGACCAAGTAGGATTTATACCAGCGATGCAAGGCTGGTTCAACATCAGGAAAACAATTAATGTGATTAACCACATAAATAACATAAAAGACAAAGATCACCTGATTTTGTCCATTGATGCCGAAAAGGCATTTGATAAAGTCCAACACCCATTCATGCTAAAAACTCTTAGCAAAATGGGCATAGACGGCAAATTCCTCAACACAATAAGGGCCATTTATACAAAGCGAATTGCCCACATCATCCTGAATGCAAAGAGACTGAAAGACTTTCCCTTGAGATCAGGAACTAGACAAGGATGCCCACTGTCACCTCTCCTATTCAACATTGTGCTAGAAGTTCTAGCCAGAGCAATTAGACAAGACGAACAAATAAAGGGCATCTGCATCGGCAAAGAGGAAGTTAAAATTTCCCTGTTCGCAGATGATATGATTGTATATGCAGAGAACCCCAAGGAATCTATAAGTAAGTTACTCAAACTGATAGAAGAGTTCAGCAAAGTCTCAGGATACAAGATAAACGTAAGTAAATCAGTAGGATTCCTTTATACCAAGAACGAGACTGTTAAGGAGGAAATTATCAAATCTATACCATTTGTGATAGCCCCTACGAAGATAAAGTACCTAGGAATTAATCTAACCAGAGAAACAACAGACCTTTACAAAGAGAACTGCAAGCTCTTACTACAAGAAACTAAGAGAGACTTAGATAAACGGAAAAACCTACCCTGCTCATGGATAGGAAGACTTAACATTGTGAAAACGTCTATTTTACCCAAAGCAATTTATTTATATAATGCAATCCCAGTACAAGTTCCAGCATCATTTTTTAATGAGATCGAGAAACAAATCACCAATTTTGTTTGGAAAGGGAAGAAGCCCCAGATAAGTAAGGTACTACTAAAAAAGAAGAAGACACTGGGAGGCCTCTCATTACCCGACCTTAGAACATACTACACTGCCACAGTGGTCAAAACAGCCTGGTACTGGTACAACAACAGACAGATTGATCAATGGAACAGAATTGAGACCCCAGAGATGACACCACCTGCCTATGAACAGTTGATATTCGACAAAGGCCCTAAGACATTAAACTGGGGTAAAAGCAGTATCTTCAACAAATGGTGCTGGCAAAATTGGTTATCCATCTGCAATAAACTGAATCAAGATCCATATCTTACACCTTATACAAAAACCAACTCCAACTGGATAAAAGACCTCAATATCAAACCTAAAACGATAAAGCTCATCCAAGAAAAGGTAGGAACAACAATGGAAGTTTTAATACACAATGAGGACAGACTCCAAAATCTGTCAAAGAAACCTCAATCAACAGAAGAGAAAGTAGATAAATGGGAACTATTAAGAATCAAACACTTTTGCTCATCCAAAGACTTTATTAATAGAATTAAAAGAACACCCACAGAATGGGAAAAAATATTTGGCAACTCTATGTCAGACCGATGCCTGATCTCCATAATCTATAGGATACTACAAAGTATCAAGAAGAAGAAGATAAACCATCCAATTAAGCGATGGGCAAAGGAGATGGACAGACACTTCACTAAAGAGGAGATCCAGGCAGCCAAAAAACACATGCAGACATGTTCCCGATCTTTAGTGATTAAAGAAATTCAAATCAAGACAACAATGAGATACCACCTCATCCCAACAAGATTGGCCATGATCCAAAAAACACAAAACAACAAATGCTGGAGAGGCTGTGGAGAAATTGGAACCCTCCTACACTGTTGGTGGGGTTGCAAAATGGTCCAGCCTCTTTGGAAAGCAATCTGGTGCTTCCTTAAAAAAATGGATATTGATATACCATTTGACCCAGTAATTCCACTACTTGGAATATATCCTACAGATTCAAGGCCTTTCACACCAACGGACACATGCACCAGAATGTTTATTGCAGCACAGTCCACGATAGCAATAAGACGGATTCAACCCAGATGCCCAACAATAGAAGAATGGATAGATAAACTGTGGTACATATACTCAATGGAGCACTACGCAATGATAAAGAATAACGATGATTCCAGGAAACATCTCCTAACCTGGTTTCAACTGGAAGACATTATGTTGAGTGAAAGTAGTCAGCGACAAAAGGACAAATACTGTATGAGACCTCTACGATAAGATCTCCAAAACAGACTTGTGTATAGAAGACTCTTTGACAGTGGCAAGGGAGGGGAGGGAGGGAAGGCAAGGGGGGGAGGGTTTAGTTTAGATAGTTACTAGAAATCTAGTTGGGAGAAAGCGGTGACAGCACACATTAGTAACAACAACAACATTAAGTGGACTTCAGCATAACTTGAGTACTCCTTCCATCTTAACTCAATACTGCAAGGATAGAGTAGCTGGGGTAGGGGGCGGGGGACCGTGCTCTTAGGTGAATTCCAGGCCAATTGGCACAACTAGCATTTTGCTAAGAGAGCTCTCTGCACCCCACATTGGTGAGTGGCATCTGGGGTCTTAAAAGCTGCCAAGCTGCCATCCGAGGACACAGCAAATGGTCCAAACTCAGCAGGAACGGATGCTCACCGAGGGCCAAAATGGCATGCGGTAAAGACAACCGATAAGACACAGAGACCCACAAGAGTGGGTGCCTACATCGACTTGGGACCGGAAGAACCGGATGGTGCCCGGCCACCACTAGTGATAGCCACGACAGAGCTCACAGAGAGGAGCCTCACTGGCAACACAAGAATAAAAAGAGGTGCATCATGAGATCTCCACTAAAAGACCTCAATTGATGGTCCAGCGGTTTTGGGGTTCCTCTGAGAGCATGGCCCCCGGCCCTGATGCTGCCCTTTCCCATAAATTATAACAAAGGTCCACTCTTTGGACAGGAATGGATTGGACTTGGCAAAGCAGAGTAACCAGATATTGGAAGCACTTTATGGTTCTATACATCTATAGGATATCATCTTGCTGATCTCTGGCTGGAGGAAGGGGAGTGGACGGATAGGAGGGGAAAGGAGACTGTTGGGAGGATGAGACATGTATGGAGCAGAGAGGAATAGTGTGCAGTCACTGGACAGGGAGAGCAGTGGAAGCTGCATATAGGGGGGCATGTAAATTTACATGTGAATGTACATTTTCACTCAGTTATGTTAAATAAAAATAAAAATACAATAATCACAGTTAAAAAAAAATGTGTGTAGCCATTTGCCTGGTCCACAACTCCCAATATTTTATGATTTTCCTCCATTTTGTGATTTTCCCATGCTGTACATTAGACTGTAAATCCTTTTATAAGGTCACCTTCCTACTCCCTTATAAAGGGAGTTTCCCTCGAATGTGGCTTGTACCACCTTTTAACCTACACAATACAAAAGGAAAGGGAAGAAGACAGAGAGTTGGGTATTTTAAACCACCAAGAAAGCTGGGTAGAGTCAAGATGTCAGACTAAACACATATCTCCCTAAATCCCTATGGAAACCAAGACCTGAGTCGATAATTAAATGGAGCCTTCTGGACACCTAGTGAGCCCTAGGACACAGTATAGGGTTGTTAATTTGGACTTCGTACCACTGAACACAAAGCCTCCTCTCTTTCACTGACCCAACTCTAAGCAAGTCAGGGCTTGCATGGACTGAAGGTAACTCAACACTTTAGGTTTTTTTTCTCTGTCTTGGCCAGCGGGCAGAGCTGGGACTTGACTAGTTGCTGATCTCAGACACATTGCTGGTGGGATCAGCAAGCGAAATTGCTGTATTTTGACAACCCAGCTTTGGACTCTGTGCATCTTGGCACCTTTGGCATCACGTTCTCCCTCTGCCGCACACTGGCTGGTACTGAGGCAGTGGGAAGTTTGTGCAGGATGCCATATGGGTGGCAGATACACTCATATGGAGGCCCCAGCTGGACTTAGTTCCTAGGCTGAGAGGCAGCGCCTACTCGGGGGAGAGCACTTTCCCAGTAGAAAAGCAGTATTTTACACAGTGTGGCCTACAGCTAGGACACAGGAACAGATGCTACAGACTCTGTGCATCTTGGCACCTTTGGCCTCTCTTTTCATCCCAGCCAGGTGTCAAGCACGTGCTGGACACCATCTTGTTCCACTGAGAGGTGGATATACCCACACAGAAACCTCAGCTAGACCTAATTGCTGTGCTGGAATCCAGCACCTTGCCAGAGGACAGCACTTTTCCAGCAGAAAAGCAGTATTCTACACAGTGTTGCCTGCAGCTGGGGCTCAATAGCAGTGGCCAGCAGGCCAGTAGCTTTTCTGTATTTTTAGCTAGTTTATAACATCTGGGATTCAATATAGAGTTGCTTACTTTGCCTGCTGGGAAGAGGGACCTATACACCTGAAAACCCGACTGACTATGGAAGTTGTCAGATACTATTTACTTCTCATTTGAAGATGGTCTAGAGAAACTGCTGCAGTCCATCCTTGCAGCATCTCTCCCAGCCTCTACTGACTCACATGATGCCCCAAAAGCAACAAATTCTGGAGAAAACCATAATGAAGAAATCATCCATAGCTTCAGAAGGCCCCCAAAAGAAAGCACCTCAGAACTTCCTAGATGAAGAAGCTTTTCTGAAACTATCAGAGGTGAATACCAAAAGATTATATAGAGAGCCCTCCTAGACCTAATACAAAATGCAGCAGAGCAAAATGAAAAATTAAGCATGCTGTTCGATCTGATGGAACATCAGTACTCTGAAATCCAACAGATCAAGAACAAAATCAAAGACATAGAAATTTCAACTCATATCCAAGAAGCCAGAATGGAACAAATGGAAAAGAGAATATCTGGTTTGGAAGACAGAGCTACTGACTCCAGCATCTACGAAGAGAAATAAGAAAAAAGAAACAAGGAAAATGAAGAAGCATTAAGAAGCATGTGGGACTCTATTAAGAGGAACAACCTATGATTAATTGGAGTTCCTGAACAAGGAGAGACACCTGAGAACACAGAGAGTATTGCTGCTGAGCTGCTGACTGAAAACTTCCCAGAAATGATGAAAGAAGAGAATATATATATCCAAGATAGATCTCGAATGGCACTCAATATAGGTCTCAAAAGAAAGACTCCAAGACATATGATAATCAAGCTTAACAAAACGAAACGCAAGCGGAAATTCTTAAAGGCAGCAAGACTCAAAGTAAAGTTAACATTCAGAGGGAAACCCTGTAGGCTTTTGTCAGATTTATCAGCTGAAACAATGCTGGCACAGAGACAGTGGCATGATACATTCAAAGCCTTGAAGGAGAAGAACTTCCAACCAAGCATTATATACCCTGCAAAACTACCTTTCAAGTTCGAAAACGAAATTAAGACATTTGCAGATAAACAGAAACTCAGAGACTTTGTAAAAACCAAACCAAACCTAAAACAAATACTGAAAGAAGCTTTTAGCTTAGAAGAACAAAACCACTAACTTTATATTTTAGAAGCAAATACAGGACACATCATCCAGAATCCTACTCAGTTAGGGAAAGCTCTAAACTCAATCAAGGCTATAATAATAAAAGAAATAATCCAGCGATCATATCACGAAAACTATGTTATCATATTAAAAAGAGGTATGTACTACAGTCATTATACTCCTTCCAGGCGGAGAGGAAGTTGATAAGAATGGTGGTAACCAAAATTGAGTTTATACATAGTTTATCAAGGGGGATCTTAGGGGCAGCCATAAAGCACAATAAAGCTGCAACATATCCAATCAAGAAATGTGATACAGGAGTCTCAACAACCACAAAACCAACCGTGGAAAAGGTGAAAAATCAGCTCACAAAGAAGAATGTCCAGAATAGATTAATAAGAACAACAGAGAAAACATTAACACAAAAATAAACATATCACAATGACAGCACTGAATACATACCTATCAATAATTACACTGAAGTGAATGGACTGAACGCTACAGAAAAGAGACATAGACTGACATCTTAGATCAAAAAACACGACCCATCCTTATATTGCCTACAAGAAACTCACCTTAGACTTAAAGACATGAACAAACTGAAAATTAAAGGGTGAAAGAATATATATCAAGCTAATAAGTGCACATGGAATATTCTCCAGAATAGATCATGTGTTAGGACATAAAGTAGTTCTCAACAAAATCCACACCATTGAAGCATCTTCTCAGGTTATCTTTTCAGATCATAAAGCCATGAAAGTCCAAATCAATAGCAGAAAACACATAGATAGAAAGTGAAACTCAAGGAAACTAAACAACATCTTGCTCAAAAAGCCATGGGTTATAGAAGATATCAAGGATGAAATAAAGAAATTTATGGATTCCAACAAGAAGGAAAACACTTCCTACCAGAACCTGTGGGATACAGCCAAAGCAGTGCTCAGAGGGCAGTTGAAATCCATAAATGCACACATCTGAAAGGAAGAAAGAAACCAAATCAAAGAATTACTCTATAGCTTTAACTAGTAGAGAGAGAACAACGGAGGAAGCCCTCGGGCAACAGAAGAAAACAGATTATAAAGATTACAGCAGAACTAAACAAATTAGTAAATAGAAGAACACCTGAAAAAACTGAAAAGACCAAAAGCTGGTTTTTTGAAACGATCAACAAAATTGACAAACCTTTGGCTAAACTTAATGAAGAAAAACAGGGAAGGAAACTACCCAAATGAAAAATGAGAGGGGAGTTGTCATAACAGATTCAACAGAAATCAAAAATATCATAACAGAATACAATGAAAGACTGTACTCTAACAAATTCGAAAACCTAGAGGAAATGGACAAATTCCTTGATTCATATCACTGACCAAAATTATCAAAAGATGAAGCAGAACAACATAATAAACCTGTTACAAAGGAAGAGATTGAAAAAGTCATCCAAAAACTATCAATGAAAAATTGCCAGGGCCCATATGGCTTCACTGCAGAATTCTATCAAGCTTTTAGAGAAGAGTTATCTCCAATACTACTGAAACTATTTCACAGTATAGAAAGGGATGGAATACTCCCAAATTCATTCTAGGAAGCTAGCATAACCCTGACACCAAAACCAGAGAAAGATCTCACAAAAAAAGAAAATTACCAACCAATATCACTCATGAATCTACATGCGAAAATCTTCAACAAAATCCTTGCCCATAGAATTCAACAATGTATCAAAAAATAATCCATCATGACCAAGCTGGATTCACACCTGGGATGTAAGGCTGGTTCAACATCAGAAAAACAATTAATGTGATCAACCACACAAATAACACAAAAGACAAGAATCACCTGATCTTGTCTATTAATGCTGAAAAGGCATTTGATAAAGTCCAACACCCATTCATGCTAAAAACTCTCAGCAAAATAAGAATAGACAACAAATTCCACAATGTAATAAGGGCCATTTATACAAAGCCAACTGCCTACGTCATTCTGAATGGAGAGAAACTGAAATCGTTTCCCTTTAGAACAGGAACTAAACAAGGATACCCACTCTGACCTCTCCTATTCGACATCATACTGGAAGTTCTAGCAAGAGCAATTAGACAAGACCAAGAAATAAAGGTCATCTGCATTGGCAAAGAAGAAGTAAAAAATTCGTTATTTGCACATGATATGATTGTATATGCAGAGAATCCCAAAGAATCCATAAGTAAACTACTAAAACTGATAGAAGAGTTCAGCAACGTCTCAGGATACAAGATAAACATAAGTAAATCAGTAGGATTCCTTTATACCAACAACGAGATTATTAGTGAAGAAATCACCAAATCAATATAATTTATGATAGCCCCTAAGAAGATAAAGTACCTAGGAATAAATCTAACCAGAGAAATAACAGACCTTTACAAAGAGAACTACAAGTCCTTACTACAAGAAACTGAGAGACTTAATATAAATGGAGAAACCTACCCTGCTCATGGATAGGAAGACTTAACATTGTGAAAATGTCTATTTTGCCCAAAGCAATCTACTTACATAATGCAATCCCAATACAAATTCCAGTGACATTTTTAATGAGATGGAGGAACAAATTACCAACTTTGTTTGGAAAGGGAAGAAGCCCCAGGTAAGCAAAGCACTACTGAAGAAGAAGAACGCCCTGGGAGGCCTCTCACTACCTGACTTTAGAACCTATTACAGTGGTGTCACAGTAGTCTAAACAGCCTGGTACTGGTACAAAAAGAGACAGCTAGATCAATGGAACAGTATTGAGACCCCAGAGATTACACCATCTTCCTATGAACAGTTGATGTTCGACAAAGGCCTTAAGACATTAAACTGGAGAAAAGACAATCTCTTCAACAAAAGGTGCTGACAAAATTGGATATCCATCTGCAGAAAATTCAAACAAGAACCGTAACTTATAGAAAAACCAACTCAAACTGGATAAAAGATCTAAATATCAAATCTAAAACAATAATGCTCATCCAACAAAAAGTAGGAACAACAATGTAAGTTTTAATACACAACATAGACAGACTTCAAAATCTGTCAAACAAACCACAAACAGAAAACAAATAAATGAGAACTATTAAGAATCAAACACTTCTGCTTATCCAAAGACTTTATTAATAGAATTAAAAGGCCACCTACAGAATGAGAAAAAATATTCAGCAACTATACGGCTCTTGGCTTGGCATATCTCAGACCAACAGCTGATCTCCATAATCTATTGGTACTACAAAATATCAATAAGAAAAAGATAAATCATCCAATTAAGCACTGGGCAAAGGAGATGGACAGACAGTTCTCTAAAGAGGAGATCTAGGCAGCCAAAAAACACACATGGACATGCTCACAATCACTAGCTACTACAGAAAGTCAAATCAAAACAACACTGGGATACAATCTCATCCCAACATGGTTGGCCATGATCCAAAAAATGCAGTGCAACCTCTTTGGAAAGCAATCTGGTGCATCTTTAAAAAGCTGGATCTAGATATACTATTTTACCCCATAATTCCACTGCTCGGAGTATACCCTACAGAATCAAGGCCATTCACATCACCTGATACATGCACACGAATGTTTATTGCAGCACAGTCCACAACAGCAAAAAGATGGAATCACCCCAAATGCCCAACAACAGAGGAATGGATAGATAAACTATGGTATATATACTTCATGGAACACTATGCAATGATGAAGAACAACGATGATTTCAGGAAACATCTCATAATCTGGTTTCAGTTGAAGGACTTTATGTTGAGTGAAACTAGTCAGCAACAAAAGGGCAAATATTGTACGAGACCCCTAGGATAAGAACTTAAAAACAGATTCATGCATAGAAGAAAAGACTCTTTGACAGCTACAAGGATGGGGAGAGAGGGAGAGCGAGGGGGGGAGAGTTTCGATTAGTTGACAGAAATCTGGGTGAAATCTCTGACCATACACATTAGAAAGAAAATCAATTATTAACTGGACTTCAACATAACATGATGATTCTTCCTAGCTTAATCCAATATTATAAGGACAGAGTAGCTGTTGCTGGGAGCCAGAGACATGCTCTCAGGGGAAACTGAGGCCAATTGGCACAACTACCATTTTGATAAGAGAGCCTTCTGAACCCCACATTGGCCAGCAGCACCCAGGGTATTAAAAGCTGCCAAGCTGCCATCTGAAGGTACAGCAGATGGTCCCTACTCAGCAGGAATGGATGATCACCAAGGACCAAAAGGACATGGGGGAAAGCAAACCCAGAAAACAGAGAGACCCACGTGAGTGTATGACTACATCGTCTTGTGACCGGAAGAACCAGATGATGCCCAGCCACCACCAGTGATAGCCACGATGGAGCTCACAGAGAAGAGTCTCGCTGGCAACACAAGAATAAAAAGGGGTGCATCCTGAGATCTCTACTAAAAGACCTCAATCGATGGCCCAGCGGTTTTGGGGTTCCTCTGAGAGCATGGCCCCTGGCCCTGATGCTGCCCTTTCCCATAAATTATAACAAAGGTCCACTCTTTGGACAGGAATGGATTGGACTTGGCAATGCAGAGTGACCATATATTGGAAGCACTTTATGGTTCTATACATCTATAGGATATCATCTTGCTGACCTCTGGCTGCAGGAAGGGGAGTGGACAGAGAGCAGGGGAAAGGAGGCTGTTGGGAGGATGAGACATGTATGGAGCAGAGAGGAATAGTGTGCAGTCACCGGACAGGGAGAGCAGTGGAAGCTGCATATAGGTGGGCATGTAAATTTATACGTGAATGTACATTTTCACTCAGTTATGTTAAATAAAAAAAAAAAAAAGATCACAACTGATGGTCCACGGGCCTCAGAGTTCCCTTGGGAGCATGGCCCCTGGCCCTGATGCTGCCCCTGTCCATAAATCATAATGGAGGTCAACTCTCAGACAGAAATGGATTGGACTTGGTGACACCTCATGGTTCTATGCATCTATAGGATGTCATCCTGCTGACCTCTTGCTGGAGCAAGGTGAGTGGGTGGAGAGGAGGGGATAGGAGTTTGCTGGGAGGATAAGACATGTATGGAGAGGAGGGGAAGAGTGTGCTGTCACCGGGCAGAGAGAGCAATGGGTGCTGCATATAGGTGGACATGCAAAGTTATATGGGAATGTACATTTTCATTCAACCTTACTAAAAAAAAAGAAAGAAAGCAGCACCAGGAGTAGAATATATCATTCAGACCTGAGGTTCCTGTGCCAAGATGCTCCCCAACCAAAGACCAAGGCAACACAAGGACTTTCCTCCAGAGCTGACAGAGGGAAAGCTTTCCCCTGGAGCAGACACCTTCAATTTGGACTTGCAGCCCACTGGACTGTGGAAGAATAAACTTTTCTTTTTTAAAGCCATCCAGTCTTAGTATTTCTGTTAGACCAGTACCAGATGACTGAAACACTGAGTAATGATTTTTGTTGTTCCACAAAGTTTTTGATATATCGTATTTTCATTTTCACTTGATTCCAGGAAGTTTTTAAATTTCAGTTTGATGTCTTATATGAATGCAAAATTTTTAGTAATTATTTAGTTTTCACATATTTTTTTCTCCCTCTTATTCTGCTGTTGATTTCTGGCTTCACACCATCATGGTCTGAGAACATGTTTCGTATGATTATAGTCTTTTTAAAATTTCTTTAGACTTGTTTTGTGACCCAGTATATGGTCTGCTTTGGAAAATGATCTATGTGCACTGGAGAAGAATGTATGCTGTTCTGATTTCAGGTAGAGTGTTCTATATGTCTGTTAGGCCCAACTGGCTTACAGTTTCACTTAAGGTTTCCATGTCTTTAATGATTTCTTTTTTAGGTGTTCTGTCTATAAACAAAAATGGTATGTTGAAGTCCCCTCCTATGATTGTGGCATTGTCTATTTCTCCTTTCACATTAGTCAGAATTTGTTTTGTGTATTTTGCTGCACTGCTGTTAGGTGCATATATGTTTATAATTGTATGTCTTCTGCTGACTTGCTTTGTTATTATTATGTAATGTCCTTTATACATTGTAACAGGTTTTAAGGTCTCTTTTAGCTGACATCAGTATGGCCACCCTTGCTCTTTTCTGTTTACTGTTTGCATGAATATTTTTCCCATCCTTTTATTTTTACTCTGTGTCTCTGTGCAGAAGCTGTGTTTCTTGTAAACTAAAAAAAAGGTTGGATCATGTTTTTTAATCCTTTCTGCTGTCTGCATCGGGCATTTAGACCATCTACATTTAAGGTTATTACTGAAAAGCAAATTGTTTACCTCACTCATTTCGTTACTATTTTTTATTACACTGACTTTTCTGTTTTTGAATTTGGCTGCTTTCTTATGATGAGTTTTTTTATTAACTTGCTTCTTTTCTCTTGTGTGTTTCTTCTTAGCGATTTCTTAGCGGTTAACCAAATGGTACATTACTTATAATTACTACATAGTCTAGCATAAGAGTAACTCGTAATATATAACCTTAACATAATCTATGCCTCGTATTTTCCTCCCTCCCCCTTTTCTGTTGGTGTGGCTCCACAAATTTCATAGGCTTAATTTGTACTTATTTCGCTATGGTCTTTCCTTTTCATGAGGAGTATTTCCTTGACTAGTACTTATAAAGCTGGTCTGGTAGTGGCATATTTCCAGAACTGCTGTTTGAGAATGTCTTAATTACCTCCTTGATTTTAAATAACTTTGCTAGGTGAAGTATTCTTGCTTGGCAATTGTTTGGGTTCAGTATTGCATACACGTTGCTCCACAAGAATCCAGCTTCTGGAGCTTCTGGATAGAAGTATCCACTGATTCTTATGAAAGACATTCTGTATGTTAAATTTAATTTTTCACTTGATGCTTTCAAAATTCTCCCCCAGACTTTGATTTTCAAGAATTTTATTAATACTGCAGAGTTGATCTTTTTGTGTCTCTTCTGACTTGGGTTTCTGTAGCTTTCTGTGTTTGTAAGCTTGGTTCTCTCCTCAGGTACAGGAAATTCCAATTATTTCTTGGAAAATTATTTCTATGCCTTCACTGTCACCATGGTGTTCCACGATTCCAATAATTCTAATGTTAGATTTTCTACTTGAACCCCACATTTTTTTTCTGGAGTTTGTTCATGTCTCTTTGTTCTTTTTTCATTTCACTTGAGACTTGGTAAGTTCAGATATTTTGTTTTCTAATTCAGATATTCTGTCTTCCACTTATTGAACTCTATTGTTGCTTCTCTTGTTTCTTCTAATTCAGACTTTTATTCTTCAGTTCCAGTGTTTCCAGGCATCTCAGTATTACAGACCCATAAGAGGTTCTTGCCTCCCACTGTTGAAGAATGAACATGAAAGTCACACAGAAAAATCTTTCCTCAAGAGCAAGGTTTAGTCAGAAAGAAAAAGCCTACAGGGAATACAGAGGAGTCTTGTTGGCAGCTTATACTCACTGAACAAAGGCTTGTCTGGACTTTTTAAAAGTTTTGAGGTAGGAAGGGGAATTACAATTTGTTGCTGATATAGTGGGGGAAGGGAAAGGTACAGTCAGGATAATAAAATGTATGCAAGCAGATTTCAAGATAGCCCCTGAAGATTTCCGGAACTTGTAGTAGTGCTTCTGATGTGTGTTACACATTGCAGTTTCTTGCTCTCTTGGTTTGATTCCCCAGCCCTGACTGCAGTCTTTCGACCAAATGGGGACTTTCTGCATGTATCCCTAGAACTGGTTTTACTTGATTCCTTCTGAAGAACAACTCTGGTGTTCCATCAGATCAAACAGCTTGTTTAATTTTTCATTTTGTTCTGCTGCATTTTGTATAAGGTCTAGAAGGGCTCTGTATATAATCATTTTGTATTCACTTCCTGATGCTTTCATAAAAGTTTCTTCGTCTGGAAAACTCCTTGGCTGCTTTGTTTGGGAGCCTTCCGAAGCCATGGGTGATTTCTTGTATGCCACAAGTGTCTGTTGCTTTTTGGGTCCCATGTGAGTTTGTAGAGGCTGGAAGAGGTACTGTGAGGATGGATTGCAAATGTTTCTCTAGGCTGTCTTAAAATGTAAAGCAAAAGGTATCTGACCACTTCACAAGTCAGTTGGGTTTTCAGGTGTAGAGGTCCCTCTTCTCAACTGACAAAGTAAGTGCCACTATATCCAACCCCAGATGATACAAACTAGTTCAGAATACAGCAATGCTACTGCCCTGTTGGCCTCTGCTGACAGGGCCTAGCCTTAGGCAACACTGCGTCGAGTACTGCTTTTGTGATAGAAAAGCGCTCTCTTGTATGCAGGCTCTGGTTCCCAAGCTAAGAATTAGGTCCAGCTGTGGCCACCATATCCAAGATGGCATCCTCCACACAGGCAGCAGATAGAGGGGCTAAAGGTGCCAAGAGGTAGTGATTCCTCTGCTTCTGTTGCAGGGTCCCCAACGTAGGTGGCACTGGGTAAATTGCTGCTTTTCTGTCAGAGAAGCACTGTCCTGTTTACAGGCACTGGCTCCCAGGCTAAGAATGAGATCCCGCTAAAATCTCCATATCCAACATGGCATCCTACACACTGACTGCGAAATTCTGTACAAACCCCACTGAGGCAGATATAAAACGACAGGCTCAAAGTGGCTAGATTAACAGAGTCCTAAGCCTGGCTCTCAAAATATGGGAATTTCGCCTGCCTATCCCCCCAGCAGCATCTAGCTGCTAGGCAAGACCCAGCTCCGCCTGCCGGCCAAGACCAAGAGGAAAAAAAAAGTCAAAATGGTGTGTTGACCTTCAGTCCATGAGAGCTAGGGCTAGCCAGGGGTGGGAGTCAGCGAAAAAGAGGAGGTTTTTCGCTCAGTGGTATGAAGTCCAAATTAACAGCCCTGTGCCGTGTCCTGGGGCTGATTAGGTGATAAGAAGGCTCTGTTTGATTATCAACTCAGGTCTTAGTTTCCAAAGGGATATAAGGAGACATGTGCTTAGTCCGCCATCTTGACTCCGCCCCCCCAAAGAACAACTCTGAAGAATTTTACATAATCACTGAATGACTTATCTCAGTGTCTCAGGCTGTGATTAAATCTTTGGGTCTTTTATCATTTACCACCTGTTTGTAGTTTTCTGCACTGTTTACTGAAAGGCAGCTGCAAAAGAAGGACTTGAGAGATCTGGATCTGGGCAATGGGTTTTACTTACAAGGAAAAGGAATTCAAAAGAGGCATTCCAGTCTCCCTGCCTCATCAGTAGTTCTCTTCAGTTTTCGTTTTTGTTTATTCAGATCCCTTGTTGAATCTCTCATTTTGTTCCTCCATTTGCTTCATGAACTCTACTAGTTTTTTTTTCTTTTTCTTGCTTTGACATATTTAGCACCATAGTCTGAAAATTATCAATTTTTTGCATTATTCTGGCTTCCACAGGAGAAATTTCCTCTACTTCATTGCCTTAGAGTGTTCTTCTTCTCTTGTGCTTCTGTGTCTTTTGTAGTTTTTGTTGAACGTGAGCCATTTTCTAATCTTTTGTTAAATTTTTTTTTATTTTTTATTGTGGAAGAATGTAAGAGGTATGTATACTTGGTCTCTGGGGTTCAACATGCATGAGGAAGAGGGGAGTGTTACTGGGTGCTTCTGCTGTGGAATACAGGAGAGATCATGGTGGGGATCAACCTTACTGTGGAGATGGTGCGGTTTCTATCTTTTTTTTTTTTTTTTTTTACTTTTTAAGCCCTTCTTTCACCAGCGCCCCTGCACTGACACACCCTCTAGCTATAGCGTCCTACTGCAGGCCACCTCCTGCTTGCCTGTCAGTACGAGCTATTCCCCTCATCTTGTTACCTTTGTAGCTCTTCTGATTCTAGTTCCTTTCCCATTAGTTTTGGGCCTCCTTGAGGTTCAACAGTCTCCCCACCTGTGAAGCCCATAAACGCCTACTGCCAAGCTGTGCTGCCTTAAAAAAATACGTAAATTCAGCTATAGCTTCCTCAGTTTAGCTGCCTTTCTCTATACCTGCTTAGGACGTTACCCAGTCCCTTCCCAAAATGGTTCTAATGAGTTTGTGATCCTGATGTTAGCAGGTAGAATCTCTCCATTTCTGCACTGATCCTGTTCTTCTTCTTCCCAACCTCTGGACTCAACCTGATTCTCCAATCCTTAGCTGCTGTCTTGAGTTCTGAGATCTTAGTCTATGCTTGTTCCTTGTTCAATGTGTTAGCTGTGTTAGATGGAAGTATCCATTCACTTCATCATCTTGCTTTACCCCTCCCCAGCTTCTTATATTTGCAAGGCCTCATGGCTCAGCTCTTACACATCTTTTCCATTTACCCTAAGTGATCTCATTCAGAGTCATAGCTTCAAAGACCATTCCTATGCTGACCACTCCTGAATCTCATCTCTGAATTCCAAATGCATACACAAATTCAGGAAAATTTTGGTGGCATTGTGATTATAAGCTTAGCTGTCTGTGCATAAGGCTTTGTATGACAAACTGATTTTGACTGTAAACTTTCACTTACAGCACAATCTTTTTTTCTTTTTTTAATTGTGATTAAGTGGAAGTATACAATCCAAATCAATTTTGCATGCCCGCCTACCTGCAACTCCATCTGTTCTCCTCACCTAGTAACAGCATATTCCTCCTTTTCACTCCATTCTCTCAATGAGCACCTGTCCCCTCCTCTCTACCCTCTTCTCTCCCATCTACAAAGAAACTAGTAGGACAGCCTCCCATATGTATACTGCAAGTACACACAATATATGGTCACACTGTGTCTCCAAGTCCAGTCTGTTCTTGTCCGAAGAGTTGACCTTAGTACTGGTTTCCAGTCAGGGCCAGCAGCAGGTCTAGGGGCCATGTTCCCAGGGGACCCTCCAGGCTGTCGGACCACCAATTCTGGTCTTTTGGGACAGTTCTTAAGCTGCACACCTATGTTTCTCATGTTGCCCCAGGGATTCTTGTGTCCCCTGTCATGGCTACCTTTGGTGGTGGCTAGGCACCATCTGGTTCTTCTGGTCTCATGTTGGTACAGTCTCCCGTGCATATGGGTCCTCTGTCTCCTAGGCTTTTTCCTTGTGTTTTTGTTGTTCTTGTTCATCATCTGAGTTGGGACCATGTGGTGTACTTCAGATGGCAGCATGGTAGTTTTAAGACCCCAGATGCCACTCACCAATATGTGGTGCAGAAGACTCTCTTAGTAATAGACTAGTTAGGCCAATTGGCCTTGATGTCCCCTGAAAACATGGTCCCCAGACCTCCATCCCTGCTACTCTATCCTTTGAAATATTGGGTTGAGTTTAGAAAACCTTTCAGTTTATGGTATAGTCCAGTTAGATGGATCTGTCCTCTACTACGTACTGCGTACAGCACAATAGTTTACATTTTTTATAAAGGTAGCCTCAAAACAAAAATGGCTATTAAACACAAGGCCAGTAGTCCGAATCCATCAGATGCTCCTTGGAAGCCCTTTGGGGCAGTTCTGCTCTGTCACATATAGTCCCTATAAGTCAAACTTCATGACAACAGGTATGCATATTCAGTTACCTAATAGGCATCTCAAGCTTAACATATCCAAAATTCAATTCCATTCTTTGTCTCCAAAAACTTGCTACTCCCTCATCTTCCCTCTCAGTGAAAATCAATCTCATTCTTCACTCAGGCCAAAAATCTTTGTCTCTTATCTTTCGCTCACATCTCTCACTCAATACAATCCATCAGCCAATCCTATTGTTTCTGTCCTCAAAAAGTATCCAGAATGAGGATACTTCTTATCATTTCTACTACTGTGAACTTGGCCCAAGTCATCATCATCCCACACCTGGGTTACTGCCAAACTCTCCTAATTCATTTCCTTGTTTCCAACCTTGAACTTCTTCATTCTACTCTCAACACAGCTACTGTATTATCCTTTTGAAACATGTCATATTGTGTCAGTTCTCTGAGAAAACTCTTCAGTGGCTTCCTAACTCACTCAAAATGAAATTAAATATTCTTCCAATGGCCCCAAAAGCCCAAGATAATCTTTTCCCCAATAACTTCTCTGACTTCAAGTTCTGCCATCCATCCCTTGCCCACTAAGTTCTAGCGACACCAGTCTCCCTGCTGTTGCTTAATGTACCTATCAGACTCTGGGATCAGCACCTTTGCTTGAGTGACCATGACCAAAACTTTCTCCCTCACTTCTCTCAGGTTTCTGTTCAAATGTCATCACATCAGTGAAGACTTCCTAGACCATCCTGTGTAACACACCCCTTTTACATAATGCAATGAAACCTGTGAGAGATGAAATATCCACTGCCTTGTTTTTCAGGGTCTTGTAAGTCTTCCACCTTTGATGGGGTAAAGTCTTACCACTTTTCTATCACTTGTTTTAGTGGGAAATAATTGAGTTTTCCTTCTCTGACAGGTTTCTACCTTCTAGGTTGTGGATCTCACAGGTTTTGCTTATATATTTACTTCTTTATTTATCAACTGTCTCCTCTGGAATGTAAGCTCCATGATGAGATTTCTTATAATTTTGTTCACTGCTGTATCTGAAGCATACAGTAGGCCACTAGGTACAAATCCTCACAACTTGATCAATAAGTCTTAAATGTGGAAGACTTAAATTTTCAAGGATTTCATTCTATTTGGATCTACAATCAGTACCTATAAAACTATTGGGGAGAGAATGATGTGAAACAGAGGCAGAGACACACTAGTATGAGGGTCCAGTGAAGTTTATTCAAATGGAAAGAGAATGGGGTATGAGCTGAGGGGTGATTCAGCCCACCCCTGGCCAGTAGGGCAAGTTTTTTACAGTTCTAGGCTTCTGATGAGGTAGTGTGGGTGAGGGGATTTATGGTTTGATAAGCAAAGAATGTTAAAAAGAGGAAAGGGAGCAGTAAGAAATTCCTGTGAGGGGATTTATGATCTGATAAGGAAGAAGTGTTGATCAGAAGCGGGAGGGGGTAAGGTTTGTTTACGGTCAAGGTTTAATAAGGGAAGAGCTTTGCTTAGGAAGGTGGGAGTGGCAAGCATAAAGTTTTGTTTGTGGTCAAATTCCTGTGGGCTGTTTGCGAGTAATGGCAGGGGAGGATGGCTCATGCTAAAACCTTTCTGAAATCCAGGGACTTGGTACAAGATGGCTTTTGTTAAACCTTTCCAAAATCCGAGGACAGAGTCCCCTCAAAAAACACAGTCAAAAAATTCAGGATTCATTGTATTGGGCAAATCCACTGCAAAAGACCTCTTTAGGGCTGAAAGACCAAGATGTCACCTTAAAGACTCAGATGTGCCTCACCCAAGCCATAGCATTTTCAATCACCTCCTATGTATGTGAAAGCTAAAGAATACACTAAGAAGATGGAAGAAGAAACAATGTCTTTGAAATTATGTCGATGGAGAATAATTACAATAGACCATAGACTGCCGAAAGAATGAACAAGTACAACCAGAATGCTCCTTAGAAGCAAGAATGGTGAGACTACATCTCACATATGTTGGACATGTTATCAGGAGAGATCAGTCCCTGCAGAAGGACATCATGCTTGGTCAAGCAGAGGGCCAGCAAAATGAGATGGGCTGACAAAGTGACTGCAACAATGGGCTTAGGCATAATGACCATGAACATGGTACAGGACTGAGAAGTACTTTGTTCTGTTGTATGTAGGTGGCTATGAGTCAGAACTGACTTAATGGTACCTAACAATAACAGGTGCTATAGATGCTGCTTAGTAAATAGTTAAGTGATTGAAATAAACACTGAGAAGTACCCTAAGAGATGATAAGGTGTAGTTCCTATCTTCAAATTTGCTGGTATCTTAGGCTGAGTTTCTGTTTAAGGAATGATGGGGCTTGTCTACATTGTTCACTGCTAAATACTACACATCATGCACAAGGCCCCAAATATAGGCATTTCTGCATATTGAATTCAGCCTTCCTGGTTCTGCAGTAAACCTGAAATAAAAGCCCTAGGTTCTCTAAGCTGAATGATACTAACAGCGATATCCAAATCACTTTAACATTTACAAAATACCTAAACATATGTTCTTCATTTGCCTTTCCATTTCCTATCTATTGGATTTGTGATTGCTAACAGTAAACTTAGTAGTATCAGGACACACCTTTAATACAAAGAGATAAAAGTCAAGGAATAAATGGGGCTGGGAAATGCTACATCTGTCATTTCTCCCAGCAAGTCTGTAGGTATTATCATCATCCCAATTTGACACATGAAAATATTAAGGCACAGAGTCAGGCAAGTGATATGTCAATGGTCACACAACTAAGAAGTGGCAGAGGAAGGACTCAAACATAGGTCCTCTGATGTGAAACTACCTTTTATATATCAGAGCACAATTGCCTTCTGTAGACTATTGCCCAGTAGGCAAGCAACTGGCTGTATGGAGCTGCTAGTCATTTTAATATCAAGAACTGATGAGGTATTTTTGGTTTTCCAATTTGCATAAAACTTTGCTTGTCTTTCACCTTAACTGATATAACAAAATCCTCTCCTACTCACCCTTTTTGTTAATTTATAAGAGTTTATTTGTGCTTTTCCAAAGGAAACTGGCACATGGGGCACAGGAGGTAGATATGGAACAGATGTGGGACATCAAGATCACTGGACCACTCTAACCAGAGTATAATAGATACCCCTTTGTCACGGACTGAATTCTTTTCCCCCAAAAAATGTGTGTAGCAGTTTGGCTGGGCCATGATTTCCAGTAATGTATGACTGTCCTCTATTTTGTGATTGCAATTTTCATGTGTGTTGTAAATCTCAATCTTTGCCTGCGGTTAATAGGGCAAGATTGGATTATATTAAAGAGGATTAAGGTGGAACAATAACATCCTTACTAAAATCCCATCCCTGATCCAAGGTAAAAGGGGATTTACCTTGATAAAAAAAGATAAAAAGGAAAGTGAAGTATTTTAGTTACCTAGTGCTGCTTTAACAAAATACCACAAGTGGATGGCTTTAAAAAGATATTTTATTTTGTCACAGTCCAGTAGGTTAAAAGTCCAAATTCAGGGAGTCAGCTCCAGGGGAAGGCTTTCTCTGCTGACAGTGGAAAAAGGTCCTGGTTGTTAGACCTCCCCTGGACTGGAAGCTTCTGAGGTGTAGGGACCCAGTCATTTCTAAAGGACGTGCTCAGCTTCCGGCACTGCTTCTTGGTGATATGAGGTCCCCAAAGTCTCTGCTACCTTCTTTCCTTTCTATCTCATGAGACTGTCTCAAGGCACATAACAATCTACGTATTGAGTTATGCCCCATGAACAGAATTGCTACCCACCCATCCTCATTATCATCACAGAGGCAGGATTTACAACCTAGAGGACATCCCACAATATCAGGAGTCATGGCCTAACTAAAATGCTGCAGATCTTTGGGGAAATACAACTCAACCAATGACAAGAATCCAACAGAGTGTTGGAGACCTCATACAGCATGAAAGCAGTGCTGGGAGCAGAGCATATCCTCTGGACCTGAGATTCCTGTGCTGAGATGCTTCCAGGCCAAGGGAAGACTGATGCATCACAAGGATCTTCCCCCAGAACTGAAAGAAAAAGCCTTCCCCTGGAACCAGCACCCTGACTTCAGACTTCTAGCCTAGTGGACAGTGAGAGAATAAACTTTACTTTGTTAAAGCCATCCACTTGTGATATTTCTGTTACAGCAGCACTAGAGGATCAAGGCATCCTTGATGTGGGCAGAGAGCTTTGCCAGAGACTGATCACTATATACTGGAAGAGGGTGCTGCTGCTGCTGAGTTTAGACTTCTGATATGTGAGGTTATTTTTAAAGATTACTAGCCCTTTGCAACCAGAATGTACATAACTGCCAATCTTTAGCCTGTACATGACTCTGCTTCTTACAGAGCCAAGCCTTACAGAAGCTTCCTTTATTTGTGGTTGGAACAATTTGAAAAAAAAAAAAATCACATGAAACTAGCTCATAAGGGTCTTAGCAGCCATCTTGTTCTCAACCTTTAACAGAGGAAACAACTGGGACCATTTAAGACAAGCATCATATCTGAAGTCACATGGCCAGTTGATGACAGTGTCAGGAACAGACTCCTCAGGCAGAACTTCTAGGCCAGAGTTCCAGTCACTCTGCTGCTCCTATTTTACACAGAGGGTGAGCTGGGTACATACTTATCTTAGAATCTCATACTACAAAGCCTAAGCATGAACCTCCTTCATTTTGTTGACTTCTTAGTCAAGCAACAAGCAGCCCTTAATCAGCCTATGTACCTACTCAAAAATGTTTCATGCTCCAAAGGGGAAAAAGTTCAATATTTTGCATATATTGTCCTCAGTGATATTTTGGGAGAAATGGAGTCTGAAAAGTTCTTTTAATTGAGACATAACAAGTGTATAGCACAAGGAAATTTTACTTATGTATACTCATATAACCATCACTTTGATCAAGATACAGACATTTTCAGCATGTCAGAAGGCTCTTTCCTACTTTTTCACTTCAACCCAGCAGTAATCACTATTTTGACTGATATCAACTGTACATCAGCCATACTGTTCTTGAGTATTGTGTAAAGAGAATTGCAAATTGTAGACTCTTTTATGCATAACTTCTTTCACTCACAGCTATGACTAGAGATTTACTGACACTGTTACATGTAGCAGTTTATTCTTTTTATAGATGTGTCAGTGTATGAATATATCACAGTTTATTACGTATTCTACTAATAGACATAGAGTCAGTTTCTAGTTTGGAGCTGTTATGAATGAAATTGTTCAAAATATTCCTAATGTGTTTGGTGGACACATGTACTCTTGGGTATGTACCAAGGAAGAAAATTCTTTGATCATAGATGTATGTATGTTTAGCCATTTTTTGCTGTGATAGATTGAATTATGAACTCCCGAAAGTGTTTGTAGCAATTTGTCTGGGCCATGATTCCCAGTACGGTGTGGTTGTCCTCTATTTTGTGATTTTCCTAAATTGTAAATCTTAATCTCAGCCTGTGGTTAATAGATGGGATTACATTAAAGAAGATTAGGGTTAGATTATCACACCTTTACCCAGTTCACCTTCCTGATCTGATGTAAAAGGATGTTCCCTGGGGTGTGGCTTGCACTACCTTTTATACTTTTACCCTACAAGAGATAAAAGGAAAAGGAAACAAGCAGATGAGAGACCTCATACCAAGAAAGTAAAGCCAAGAGCAATGTGTATCCTGTGGACCTGAGGTTCCTGTGCTGAGATGCTCCCAGACTAAGGGAAGACAAGGACCTTCCTCCAGAGTCATAAGTGCCAAAAAGCCTTCCCGTGGAGCCGATGCCTTGAATTTAGACTTGTAGGCTACTGGACTGTGAGAGAATAAACTTTTCAGAAATGCTTGTGGTATTTCTGTTACAGAAGCACTAGATGACTAAGGCATTTATGAAAGCTGTTGTACCAACTTATACTCCCACAAATGTTTGAGAGATCTAGTTGATTCTCACCAGCATTTGGTATTATCAGCCAAAGAAAACTGTATTTTCAAAAAATAGCAGGAGCAGTATTTCTGCTCCCTCATGTTCTTTCAGAATCTTGCCATTCTGCACCAAGAATTGATTCTATTTCTCCAATTCTGCTGTTGTTAAAAACACAACAAAACATACATCAATTCAACAGTTTCTACACATACCATTTCAGGACATTAATTACTTTATTTAACTTGTGCAACCATTTTCGCTCTTCTTTTCTGAACTGTTCCTACATCATTAACAGAAATTCACTGCCTGTAAAGTTCCTATCTAATCTTTCAAGTTGCTCCTTCTATTCTTTTTACTAGGTGAGCTAAACTACTACCTGATTTTAAGAAGACTTCAGGGGATATTTTTGGTTTGAGGTTTAAACATTATTTCAGAACGACAGTTTCAGGTGTTCATCTACCCTCCATGGCTCCAGCAAGTTGGAAGTCCACGAGAATTTGAAATTTTTTTCTGCATTTTTCCCACTTCTGATTGTACTCTTCTATAGATGCTTCAATCAAAATGTTCAAATGGTAGCCAGCCACTGTTAAGTTCTTCTGGCCTGTCATAGATTGAGTGGTGTTCCCCAAACAACGTATGTATCAGTTTGGCTGGATCATGAGTCCCAATGTTGTGTGACTTTCCATCATTTGATGGGATTTTCCTGTGTCCCGTAAGTTCTATCACTATGATTTAATAAGTGGATTAGCAGCAGGTGATGTGATCTACAAGATTGGATATTGTCTTAAGTGAATCTCTTTTGAGATCTAAAAGACAAAGGCCATCAGAGAGACAAAGGAACCCCATACCACCAAGAAAACAATGCTGGGAGCACAACGTGTCATTTGATCCTGTGGTTCCTGCACTGAGATGCTTCAGACCAAGGGAAGACAGATGTGTCACAAGGACCTTCTTCAAGAGCTGAGACAGAAAGCCTTACCCTGGAACTGATGCCCTGAATTTGGACTTGTAGCATACTGGACCCTGAAAAAATAAATTTCTCTTTGTTGAAGCCATTCACTTGTGGTATTTCTGTTACAGCAACAACCAATGACTAACATAGGGTCTCATGGCAAAGAAGAAAGACAGCTGTTCATGGAGGCCACACATTCCACTTCCACCTTCTATTCTTGACTCTTCTTCTTCATCTATTGCTCCAGGCAAATATAGATAAATTATTGTGCCTTGGATGGCCCCTTTCAAGTTGTTAAGACCCCTGGCAATACACAAAAACCTGGGAGGTAGAAGAGAAGCACTAAGTAAGTTAGTAGGGTAATTAACTGGGATGTCCCATAAAACCATGACACTATAATTCCAAACCAAGAGACCAAATCCTGTGAGGATTTTGGTCCCACCTAAGCAGCCTGAGCAGCTACTCTCTTTTTGATAAATATATCTATCACACAACTTTTGCCAGTTGATCTTTTTACAGGCATACAACTTGCTGACAGCAGTTACAATACTCAGCAATGTAATCCTATCCTTAATCAATGCAATCTTTCTATCACCATTGTCACAGATGTGTTAATTTGGTTAGTCTGTGATTCCCAGTATTGTGTGGTTATCCCCCATCATCTGATTGATGTAATTTTTCTGTGGAGTTTTAGATTCTAATCTCCGCCTATAGTTAATAAGTCAAGTTTAGGTTATGTTAAAGAGGATTAGAGTGAAATGTTAACACCCTTACTCAAGTCACATCCCCTAATCCAATGTAAAGGGACTTTTCCCTAGGTTATTAGCCTACCCCACATTTTATCTTGAAGAGATCAAAGGTAAAGGAAGCTAGCAGAGAGTCAAGGACTTCATACCAACAAGAAAGCAGCACCCAGAGCAAAGTGTGTTTTTTGGACCCAGCACCCCTGTTCTTGAGAAGCTACCAGACCACAAGACGATTGATGACAAGGACTTCCTTTAGAATCAGCAGAGAGAAAGCCTTCCCCTGGAGCTGATGCCCTGAATTTGGACTTTTAGACTACTAGACTGTGAAAGAATAAACTTCTATTCATGGAAACTACCCACCTGCAGTATTTCTTTATAACAGCACTAGATAACTAAGACAGCCATTAACCCTTCTCTTTACCCCTCACTTCCACCCACGGTAGCTAATAATAAGCCTTGGTCTCTATATATCTTCCTTGTCTTTTTATACAAGTGAGGTTATATAATACTGATCATTTTGTAATTAAACTATTTCACTCAGCTTGTTTTCCAGCTCCATCCATATTGTCGCATGTATTAAGACATCATTTCTCCCACCATTGTATGTACATAACACATTTTATCTGTTCACCAGCTGATAAGCATTTAGGTTGTTTCCACCTTTGGGCTATTGTGAACAGTACTACAGTGAACACTGGTATACTATTTCCCTAATTCTTGAATTTGGGTGGGTCTTTGTGACTACCTAGGCTAATAGACTGCAGTAGAAGTAATGCCATGTGTCTTGCAAGGTTACACCATAAAAAGCAATAGAGCTTCTACCTGGCTCTTTATATTGGGAAGCACTCATCCTTGGAATTCAGCCACTGTACAGTGAGGCATTTGAGGCCAAATGCAAAGACCATGTGTAGGTGATTCAGCTGAAGACCCAGCTAATGTCTAAATTGAATTTAGCATCAACTGCCGTATTTGAGTGAATGAGCCTTCAGGTGACTCTAGCTCCCAGCCTCTGTATCCTTTAGCTGAGACCCAAGACACTGTGCAGCAAAGACAAGTCATGCCCACTTCTCTGTTCAAATTCCTGAACATAATAAATGGTTGCTTAATGCTAGCAGATTTTTGGATAATTTATTATATAGCCATTATAACTGGAACACTAGTAGTTTGAATTTATCCATTCTTGTATTAGCTAGCATCTCAGTGAGGTTTTAAAATGCACTTCCCTAATGAAAAATGCTGTTGAGTACTTTTACATATGCTTATTGGTCATTAAGGAGCCCTGGTGATGCAGTAGTTTAAGTACTAGGCTACTGCTGAATTGTCAGAAGTTCAAAGCTTTCAGCTGCTCCATGGGAGAAAGATACCGGCAGTCTGCTTCTGTAAACATTTACAGCCTTGGTAACCCAAAAGGGCAGTTCTACTCTGTCCTATAGGGTCTCTATGAGATGGAAGCAACTCAGTGGCAATAGGTTTGGTTTGAGGGTACTAGACACTGGAGAACTTTATTAGGTGCCTTTCTTTGAGCTGTCATTTTCACAGATTTGTAGAAGTTCTTCACATATTCTTAACAGGTCTTCTCTGTCAGATGCAAGATTGCAAATATCTTCTCCCAGTCTGTGGTTTGCCTTTGTGCTCTTAAGAGTGTCTTTTAATGAAATTTAAGTTCTTAATTCCAAGACAGTCCAATTTATCAGTGCTGTCTTTTACCTTTGTACTTTATTTACTACTTAAGAATCTTTGCCTATCCATGAAGATATCTTCATATGCTTTCTACTAGAAGTTTTACTGCTTTATATTTCATATTTCAGTCTATAATCTATTTTACAACATGTGAGATGGAGTCAAGGTTAACTTTTTCCCACATAAATACTTAACTGAGCCAGTGCCACTTATTGAAAAGACTATCCTTTCTCCACTGAATTATCTTTGTCATAAGTCAGGTGATGATATATGTGTGGTCTGTTTTGGAACTCTTTTCTCCTGTCCACGGAAACCCTAGTGGCACAGTACTACAGCTGCTAACTAAAAGGTCAGCAGTTTGAATCCACCAGGCACTCTTTAGAAACCATATGGAGCAATTCTACTCTGTCTTATAGGGTCGCTATGAGTCAGTGGGTTTTACCCTGTCCCACTGGTCTATACTTATATCTTAGGCAAAGCCAAAGCCACTGACATCAAGTCAATTCTGACTCACATCAATCCTATAGGTCAGAATAGAACTGCTCAACAGAGTTTCCAAGGAGCACCTGGCAGATAGGAACTGCCAATCTTTTTGTTAACAAATGGAGCACTTACACCATCAGGGTTTCCATCTTCTTAACCCCCTGCTGTAGAGTTCTGACTCACAGAGACCCTATAGAACAGAGTAGAATTGCCCCACTGAGTTTCCAAGAAGCGTCTGGTAGATTTGAACTGCTAACTTTTTGGTTAGCACATATATTACTTAATCCCTATGCCACCAGGGTTTCCTTCATCTTACCTAGCCACTGCCATTGAGTCAATTCTGACTCATAGCAACCCCACAGAGCAGACTAGAACTACCTATAGAGTTTCCAAGGTGCGCCTGGCAGATTCTGTCATTTTTAAATCTTGTTTGATAATGGCAAAGATCAGACCAAGACTTCTCTACTTTCTTTTAGGTTCAAGTAGATACACTCAGGTAGGGCTTGTGAGTTACACTGAATTGGAATGAATCATTCCAACACTTGCTGGGCAAAAGGACGCAGGGTCTCTGAAGTCACAGGGATAAAGGGAGAATATAAGTTAAAGGCTCTGGGAAGCAGGACTGTTAGATTTCCCTATGTGATCCCATTATCTTGTAACCCTATTTCTCACAGTGACTAGCATGGATGGCATGGATTTCATTAATGTTTGTTGATAGACTGAATTCACCACAGCCTTAATTTATCATGAATGTGTCAGGAGAAACCTGAGATACTGGTTTTAAGAAATGCTGGAAAGTAGGAAGGAGCATTTGGTAAAAGAATGAAAACAACTCCACAGACTTGGCAAGTGGTATGAACACCAAACTACTTACAAAAAGAAGGCTCTGAAAAGAAAGATCTAACACTCCTCTGGGTCACCCATGCTGGATATTATTGCAATTACCCTAAAGTCCAAATCTGTTTACACAGCCCTTGTGCTTGAAGTCCTTTAATGACTCCTCACTTTCTATGAATGCAACATCAGTCCTCCTCAAGTTTCAAGAAGTTGAAGCTGCATTAAAGGCACTGCTAAAAAAACAAGGCTCCAGGAATCGACAGAGTATCAACTGAGATACTTCAACAAACAGATGCAGTACTGGAAGTACTCACTTGTATATGTCAGCTACCTGGCCAACTAACTGGAAGAGATCCATATTTATGCTCATTCCAAAGAAAGGTATTCCAACTAAATGTGAAAATTACCGTGTAATATCATTAATATCACACACAAGAAAAATTTTGCTCAAAAATCAATCAAAAGCGAATGCAACAGTATATTGACAAGGAACTGCCAGAAATTCAAGCTGGATTCAGAAGAGGATGTGGAAGCAGGGATATTATTGCTGATATTAAACAGATCTTGGCTGAAAGCAGAGAATACCAGAAAGATGTTTACCTGTTTTTCACTGACTATGCAAAAGCATTCGACTGTGTGAATCGTAACAAATTATGGCTAACATTGCATAAAATGGGAACTCCAGAACACTTAATTGTGCTCTTTTAAGTAATCTGTGTTTGCTTCAACAGGCAGTTATGCGAACAAAACATGGGGATACTGCCTAGTTTAAAGTCAGGAAAGGTATATGTCAGGGTTGTATCCTTTCACCATACTTTTTTAATCTATATGCCAAGCAAATAATCTGAGAAACTGGATTATACAGAGAAGAATGAAGCATCAGGATTGGAGGGCGACTCATTAACAACCTGTGTTATGCAGACAACACCACCTTACTTGCTGGAAGTGAAGATTTGAAACACTTACTGATAAGATCAAGGACCACAGCCTTCAGTATTGATTGCACCTCAACATCAGGAAAACAAAAATCCTTATAACTGGACCAGTAAGCAACATCATCATAAATGGAGAAAAGATTGAGGTTGTCAAGGATTTCATTTTACTTGGTTCCACAACCAACACCCATGGAAGCAGTAGTCAAGAAATTAAAAGACCTACTGCACTGCAAAATCTGCTGCAAAGGCTCTCTTTCAAGTATTGAAACTTAAAGACGTAACTTCGAAGACTGAAGGGGGCCTGACCCAAGCCATGGTATCTTCAGTCTCATGATGTGCATGTGAAAGCTGGACAATGAACA
This sequence comes from Heterohyrax brucei, assembly GCA_028571685.1. Lineage (NCBI taxonomy): Eukaryota > Metazoa > Chordata > Mammalia > Hyracoidea > Procaviidae > Heterohyrax > Heterohyrax brucei. The sequence goes on from CM053155.1 coordinate 19,890,528, forward strand.
AAGAAGACAGAAGAAGAATGGTTAGATGCCTCTGAATTGTGGTGTTGGAGAAGAATGTCGAATGTACCATGGACTGCCAAAAGAACAAACAGATCTGTTCTGGAAGGAGTAACAACTAGGGCATTCCCTGGAAGAAAAGATGGCAAGATTACATACTCTGGACATGTCAGGAGGGATAAGTCCCTGGGGAAGGACATCATGCTTGGTAGAATGGAGGATCAGCAAAAAAGAGAAAGACCCTTGATGAGATGGACTGACACAGTGACTGCAACAATGGGCTTAAGCATAAAAACCCCTGTGGACAGATACAAGACCAGGCTGTGTTTCATTCTGTTACTCATAGGGTCACTATGAGTTGGAACCAACTTGACAGCACCTAACAACAACACCTTCCATGGGACTGCACTTAAACTCCACAGTAAAGCATACAAGGCCTTGCGTGGACTGGTTCCTCACCACCTGCCTCTTCAGCCCCTTCTCACTCATCCCTCCTCTTAACACCATGGAATACCTGCAGTTCTGAATACATCTTTATGTTTTTGCTCATGTTATTCCCTGTGCCTGGAACATTCTTTATCTACTTGTCCAACCAGGAAACATCATTCTTTGTGCAGCTATCCATGACCCTCTCCCTCACTCCACAGCACAGTGAATTTCTTTATATGCTGGGCTTCTCTAACATTTTATTATTATTATTGTGATTAAGTATACAATCCAAACAGATTTTGCATGCCCACCTATCTATAGCTCTTCTATTTTCCTTGCTCTGTGACAGCACACTCCTCACTTTCATTTTATACTTGTATCCTCTTAACAAGATCCTGCCACCTCCTCTCCACTCTCTTCTCTCCCTCTAGAAAGAGACCAGTAGGACAGTCTCCTATAAATGCATAGAACCATAAAGTACACACACCATGCGGTCACATTGTGTCCCCAAGTCTACTCCATTTTTGTTAGAAGAGTTGACCACTATAGTGTTTTCTAGACTGGGGCAGCAACAGATCTATGGGCCCTGCTCCCAGGGGATTCCCCCAGGCTTTTGGACCATCAATTATGGTCTTTTATTAGAGTTATTGAGCTGCACCCCTCTTTTTCTCATGTTGCCACAGGGACTCAACACTGTGTGCCCCATCATGGCTGTCTTTGGTGGTGGCCAGGCACTATCTGGTTCTTCTGTTCCCATGTTGATAGTCTCCCTATTACATGGGTCCTTCTGTTTCCTGGGATCTTGCTATCTTGTGTCTTTCGTGTGCTTCGTGGTCACCTATTACGGCTGAGTTGGGACTATATGGTGTACCTCAGATGGCAGTTTCCTAGCTTTTAAGACCCCAGATGCCACTCACCAATATGGAGTGCAGAAGACTCTCTTAGCTATAGGCTAATTATCCCAATTTACCTCAATGTTTCATGAGAGCATGGTCCCCAGACCACGCCCCTGCTACTCTGTCCTTGCAATATTGAGTTGAGCTTAGAAGAACTTTCAGTTTTTGGTGAAGTCCAGTCAAGTTGATCTACTGTGTGCTGTCACTGCTTTCACCTAACCAAATTTCTATCAACCATCTAATCGCTGATCAATCCTCGACCCCCTCCCCACCATTGTAGCCATCAAAAAGTCTTTTCTTCTGTACATGGGTCTATTTTTAAGTTCTTATAGCTGGGGTTTCATACAATATTTGTTGTTTTGCTGTTGACTAATTTTACTCAGCATAATGTCTTCCAATTGAAGCCAGGTTGTAAGATGTTTCCTGAAATCATCAGTTTTCTATCACTGCATAGTTTTCCACTGAGTATATGTACCACAGTTTGTTTATCCATCCATCTGTTGATGGGCATCTAGGTTGATTCCATCTTTTTCTTGTCATGGACTGTGCTGCAATGAAGATTCATGTGCATGTCTGTTTGTGTGACAGCCTTTGTTTCTGTAGGATAAATTCCAAACAGTGAGATTACTGGTATATCTATTCCCAGCTTTGTAGGGAAGCACCAAATTGCTTTTCAAAGAAGTGGTACCACTTTGCAATCCCACCAGCAGTGTAAGAGAGTTCCAATCTCAATAGCCTCTCCAGCATTTGTTGTTTTGTGTTTTTTGGATCCTGGCCAACCTTGTTGGGGTGAGATGGTATCTCACTGTAGTTTTGATTTGGATTTCTCTGATAACTAAAGATCATCAGCATTTTCTCATTTGTCTTTTGGCTGCCTGGATGTCCTCTCTAGTGAAACATCTGCCAATCTCCCTTGCCCATTGCTTAATTGGGTTATTTACCTTCTTCTTGTTGATATTTTGCAGTACCTTGTAGGTTATGGAGACCAGTCATTGGTCTGACATTGCTTGCAAATATTTTTCTCCCATATTGTAGGTGGCCTTTTAGTTCTTTTGATATAGTCTTTGGATAAGGAAAAAGTGTTTGATTCTTAGTAGTTCCCATTTATCTATTTTCTATTCTGTTGACCATGCTTTAGTTTGTCAGATTTTGAAGTCTGTCTAAGCTGCGCATTATAACTTCCATCACTGCTCCTACTTTTTCTTGCATGATCTTCATTGCTTTAGGTTTGATATTTAGGTCTTTGATCCATTTTGAGTTAGTTTTTGTGTAAGTTGTGAAATAATGGCTCTTGTTTCAGTTTTCTGCAGATCGAGATCCAATTTTGCCAACACCATTTGCTACAGACTGTTTTTACCCCAGTTTACAATCTTAGGGCCTTTATAAATATCAATGGTTCATAAAAGGATGGTGGCATTTCTGAAAACTAAACTCTTTTCCATTGGTCTATATATCTGTTTTTGTACCGGGACCAGGCTGTTTTGACAACTGTGCCAGTGTAATAGGTTCTCACGTCAGGTAGTTTGAGGCCTCCCCCTGTGTTCCTCTTCTTCAGAAGTGCTTTACTTAGCCAGGGTTTTTTCCCTTTCCAAAAAAAGTTGGTGATTTGTTTCTCCACCTCATTAAAAAATGACACTGGAATTTGTACTGGGATTGCATTCTACATGCAGATCACTCTGGGTAAAATAGACATTTTTACAATGTTAAGTCTTCCTATCCATGAGCAGAGCAGATTTCTCCATTTATATAAGTCTCTTTTGGTTTCTTGCAGTAAGGTCTTGCAGTTCTCTCTGTATAGGTCTCTTATTTCTCCCCTTAGATTTATTCCTAAGTATTTTATCTTCTTGGGTTCTACTATAAATGGCACTGACTTGGTGATTTCTTCTTTGACGATCCTGTTGGTATAAAGGAATCCTATTTATTTACTTTCGTTTATCTTATATCTCAATACTTTGCTGAACTCCTGTATTAGTTCCAGTACTTTACTTATGGATTCTTTAGGATTCTCTATATACACAACCATGTCATCCGCAAATACGGAGATTTTTACTTCTTTGGTAATGCAGATGCCTTTTACTTCTTTGCCTTGTCTAACTGCTCTGGCTAGAACCTCTAGTACAACACTGAATAGAAATGGTGAGAGTGGGCATCTTTGTTTAGTTCCCATGCTCAAGGGGAATTCTTTCAGTCTCTCACCATTCAGGATGACATAGGTGATTCGCTTTGCATAGATGTTCCTTATTGCACTGAGAAATTTTCCCTCTATTCCTATTTTGCTGAGAGTTTTAGCATGAATCATTGTTGGACTTTGTCAAATACCCTTTCTGCATCAATTGACAAAATCAAGTGATTCATACACTTTGTGCTGTTTATGTGGCTGATTATATTGCTTTTCAGATGGTGAACCAGCCTTGTATACCTGGTATGAATCCAACAGAGTCATGAATTATTTTTTTTTTGATATGCTGTTGAATTCTATTGGCTAGGATTTTGTTGAAGATTTTTGCATCTCAGTTCATGACTAATAATTGGTCTCTCTTTTTCTTTTTTAGTGGGATCTTTCCTGGTTCTATTATCAACTGGCTTCATAGAATGAATGTGAAAGTATTCTAACCCTCTCTATGCTGTGAAATAGCCTCAGTAGTACTGGAGTCAGTTCTCTAAAAGTTTGGTGGAATTCTCTGGTGAAGCCATCTGGGCCAGGACTTTTTTTGGTTAGTAGTTTTTTGATCACTTTTTCAATCTCTTCCTTTGTGATGGGTTTATTAAATTGTTCTGCCTTTCCTTGTGATAATTTTTGTCAGTGACATGAATCTAGAAATTGTCCATTTCATCAAGGTTTTCAAACCTGTTACAGTTTTTCGTAGCATTCCGTTATGATACTTTTGATTTCAGTTGGGTCTGTTGTGTCATCTCCTGTCTCATTTATTATTCAGGTTATTTGTTTCCTCTCCCGTTTTTCTTTGTAAGTTTAGACAATGGTTTATCAATTTTGTTGATTTTTTCAAAGAACCAGCTTTGGGCTTTGTTAATTTTTTTCAATTTTTCTTGTATTCTCTAATTCATTATGATCTGTTTTCTTCTAGTGCCTGATGAGTTCCTCGGTTGCTCTCTTTCTATGTTCAAGCAGTAGGGTTAATTCTTTAGTTTGGGCCCTTTCTTCATTCAAGATATGTGCATTTACAGTGACATCATAGCATCACTTTTGCTGTATCGCACAGATTCTGGTAGGATGTGTTTTCATTTTGATTCCATAAATTTCTTTATGTCATCCTTGATTTCTTGTGGAACCCATGGCTGTTTGAGCAAGGTGCTGTTCTATTTCCCTGAGTTCAGTTTCTACCTATCACTTTTCTGCTGTTGATTTCAGCTTTTATGGATTTATGTTCTACCTGGAGTGGGGTGCTGCTCTAACAAATATCTAAAATGTGGAAGCCGTTTTGAAACTACGAATTGATATAAGACTCAGAAGGAAGGAAGAAGGCACAGATGGTGAGAAACAACAAAGGATTGGTGGCAGCAGCAACAGAACGAGAGGCAGTGCTGCAGCTGACCCATGGAGCAAGAGAGCTGAGTGCCTATGCACAGTTTTCCTAGTGGAAGGTTGCCTCCAGGCACTTGAATCAGTGGAGCTAGCTTTGCTGACCCATGGAGCAAGAGATATAAGTGCCTTTCTGCAGGAGGCTTCCTAGCTGAGTGGGGTGCCTCTGGGCACTTGAATCAGTGGACGTACAGAGCTCTGCAACACTTGCTACTGCATGGGCAGATGGTGGCCTTAGGACCAGGCCATGTGGCCATAGGAAACAGAAGCTGAAGAGACAAAGAGCATGAAAAGCTGACATGCATCAGTCTCAAAAGGTATGGCCATCATCTCAGGGGTTTGCAATGGTGGAGCCAGCACTTCCTGTGGTTGTAAGGGTAGAAATGCCACTAAGTTGGGCTTACTGTGTACCTTAAACCAATGAGGCAGTGTTTCTGTCCAAGTGGGCCTTGAAGGCACAGTTGTAGCACAAGGCTGGGAGTTTCCACTCAGAATACAGAGAGTTTTGCTAATACTGAGAGTCTGGAGGACAAGGCTATTGTGTAAACTATCTCAGAAAATGGATGATTATTTTCAGAGTTTTGAGAGCTAATGTAATGTGTTCTGCTGACCTGCCTGTTGCCTGTTAATGCCTCCTTTCCCTACAATTTCTTCCATTTGTAATGGAATGCCTAACTTGTGCCTGTTCTGCCATTGTACCATTGGAAGCTAACAGCCTGTGTTCTAGGTTTCACAGATGTAGAAGAGTTTTTGTATTTTGGACTCAGAACTGATTTAAGATTTCTATCACATGGGATGGACAGGAGTTTGCTATGACAGGATGAATGTGTTACATGTTTCAAAGATACGATTTTTAGGGTGCCAAATAGTGGGATGTCATGGATTGAATTGCATCCCCCCCCCCAAATAGGTGTAGCCACGTGGCCGGGCTATGATTCCCACTATTTTATGATTGCCCTCCATTTTGTGATTTTCCTATGCTTTATGTTAAGGCATTAGGGTGGGACTGTAAATCCCTTCATGAGATCATCTCCCTGCTCCACAGTAAAGGGAGTTTCCCTGGAGTATGGCTTGCACCACCCTTAATCCTTTCATCTCACAAGAGATAAAAAGAAAGGGAAGCATACAGAGAATTGGGAACCTCATACCACCAAGAAAGCAGCACCGGGAGAAGAGCACATCCTTCAGACCTGAGGTTCCTCTGCCAAGATGCTCCCTGGGCAAAGATTGATGTATTTACTAGACTTTCCTTCAGAGCCAAACAGGGAAAAGCATTTCCCTGGAGCAGACATCCTGAATTTGGACTTGTAGCCTACCAGACTGTGTAACAATAAACTTTCCCTTGTTAAAGCCATCCACTCTGTGGTATTTCTGTTAGAGCAGCACTAGCTGACTAAAACAGATGTGTCTTCATTTTTATTTGATTCCATAAATTTCTTTATTTTGTCCTTGATTTTTTGTATAACCCATGGTGTTTTGAGCAAGGTATTGTTCAGTTTCCATGAGTTTGAATTTCTACCTATCATTTTTCTGCTACTGATTTCAACTTTTATGGCTTTATGGCCTGAGAAGATGCTTTGCAATAATTCAATGCTTTGGATTTTGTTGAAGCTTGCTTTATGTCTTAACACATGGTATATTCTGGAAAATGTTCCATGTGCATTGGAAAAGAAGTTTTATTTATCTGTTGATGAGTGAAAAGTGCTGTATATGTTGATGAGGTCTAGTTGGTTGATTGTTGTAGTAAGATCTTCTGTATCTTTACTGAGCTTTTTTTCTGGATGATCTGTCCATTACCGGTATTGGATACATAAATCTGTCCATTACTGGTATTGGATACATAAATATTTAATATTGTTATGTCCTGCTTATGTATTGAAACTTTCAGCAATAAATAGTGACTATCTTTGTCCACGATGGTGGATCTTAAATTAATGTCTATTTTATCTGAGGTTAGTATTGCCACTCCTACCCTTCTTTGTAGTTGTTAGCTTGGTATATATTTTTCCATCTTTTGATTTTCAGTTTTTTCATATCTTTGAGTCTTAGGTTTCTTGTAAGCAACATGTAGACAGGTCATGTCTTTTGATCCATGATGTCACTCATTGTCTTTTTATTGGAGCATTCAGTCCCTTTACATTCAGTGTAATTATTGATAGGTATGTGTTTGCCAAGCCAAGCCAAGCCTTTGTTTTCTGTTGTTGATGTTTTCTGTTTTTCTTAATATTCTGTTCTGGGTCATTCTTCTTTATGGGTTGCCTTATCATCTTTTTCATTGTTGGTATTGTGTTTGTTGAGACTCCTGTATTATGCTTCTTGTTTTCCTATGCTGCATTGTTATTTTGCTCTGTGGCTATATGTAAAAAACCACACCAAACCCACTGCCATCGATTTGGGTCCAACTCATAGCAACCCTAGAGGTCAGAGTAGAACTGCCCCATAGAATTTCCAAGGAACATCTGGGGCATTTGAACTCCCACCTTCCGGGTAGCAGACAGAGCACCTAAGTCACTACACCACCAGGGTTTCCAGCTAACCCTGAGATCCCCCTTACTATTTTAAGTTTAAACTAGACTTAACTTCTGTACATCTTTCTAATTTCCTCTCCATCTGCACGGCTTACATATACTGTAATATAGCTCTCCTTTTAGAGTGGTGATGCCATAGTTTTTGTGTTATGATGACTGGTTCCTTTCTTTCAATGGTGTGGTTTTTATTGAGCTTATTTAATTCCATAAGTGAGTAGGATCCTGGATGCTGTGTCCTACATTACCTCCTTAAGTATTCACTTAATGTGTTTTAGTCAGCCAGTCGGTGCTGCTGTAACAGAAGTACCACAGAGTGGATGGCTTTAACAAAGGAAAGTTTACTGTTACACAGTGTGGTAGGCTACAAGTCCAAATTCAAGATGTCCGCTCCAGGGAAATGCTTTTCCCTGGTTGGCTCTGAAGGACAGTCCAGTAATACATCAGTCTTTGTCCAGGGAGCATCTTGGCATAGGAACCTGAGGTTTGAAGGATGCGCTCTTCTCCTGGTGTTGCTTGTTTGATGTGTGAGGTTCCCAGTTCTCTGCTTGCTTCTCTTTCATCTCTTGCAGGATGAAAAGGATTAAGGTTGGGACAAGCCATATTCCAAGGAAACTCCCTTTGCAGTGGAGCAGGGAGGTGATCTTCTGAAGGGATTTACAGTTCCACCCTAATTTTTTAACATATAGCACAGCAAGATCACAAAATGGACAATTGTAGAATAGAGGGAATGAAGGCCCAGCCACAGGGCTACACCTATTTTGGGAGGGACACAATTCGATCCATGACATCCCGCCCTTTGGCACCCCAAAACTCACACCATTGAAACATGGAGCACATTCATCCCATCATAGCAAAATCATGTCTATTCCATATCACAGAAGTCTTAAATCAGTTCCAAGTTCAAAATTCAAAAATTCCTTTACATCTGTGAAACCTAGAATACAAGCTATCTGTTTTCAAAGCTACAATGGCAGAAAAGGCACAAGAGAGACATTCCATTGCAAACAGGAGAAATGGCAGGGAAAGAAGGCATTAACAGGCAACAAGCAAGTCAGCAGAACACACTACATTAGCCCTCAAAGCTTTGGAAATAATCTTCAACTTTCTGAGCCCTCCAGGCTCTAGGTATTGGCCACACTCTCTGGTTTCCGAGTGGAGACTCCCAGCCCTATACTACAACTCTGCCTTCAAGGCCCACTTGGACAGAAACTCTCCCCCATTGGCTTTAGGTGCACCCTAAGCCCAAATGAGTGGCAATTCCACCCTTACTGACACAGGATGTCATGGTTTCACCCTTTCAAGCCCTTGAGGTAATGGCCATACCTTCTGAGACTGAGGCAGCTCAGCTTCTCATGTTGTTAGTCTCTTCAGCTTCTGCTTCCCATGGCTGCATGGCCTGGGCCTCAGGCCCACATCTGCCCCGTCAGGGAAAGTGTTTCAAAGCTCTGTAGCTCCACTGGTTCAAGTGCCTGGAGGCACCCCACTCTTGCTGGAAAGCCTCCTACACAAAAGCACTCAGCTCTCTCACTCTGTGGGTAAGGCTGGCTCCACTGATTCAAGTACCTAGAGGCACCTTGCTCCACAAGGAAAACTCTGTGCACAGGTACTTAGCTCTCTTGCTACATGGGAGGGATGCACTGCTGCCTCTGGTTCTGTTGCTGCTGCTGCTGCGGCCATCAGTCCTCTGTTGTTTCTCACCATTTGCACCTTCTTCGGTGTTAACAGTTCTTCTCAGTTCCCTCTGAATCTTCTATCCATTCACAGTTTCAAAATGGCTTCCATATTTTAGGTATTTGCTAGAGCAGCACCCCACTACCATGGTACCAAATTCTGTTTTAGTCAGCTAATGCTGCTCTAACAGAAATACCACAGAGCAGATGGCTTTAACAAAGGAAAGTTTATTCTTACACAGTCTAGTAGGCTACAAGTCCATATTAAGTGTGTTGGCTCCAGGAGAAGGCTTTTCCTTGGTTGGCTCTGAAGGAAAGTCCAGTAATACACCAGCCTTTGTCCAGGGAGCATCTTGGCACAGGAACCTCAGGTCTGAAGGTGTGCTCTTCTCCCAGTGTTGCTTGTTTGATGGTGTGAGGTTCCCAGTTCTCTGCTTGCTTCTCTTTTATCTCTTGCAGGATGGATGGATTAAGGTTGGGACAAGCCACACTCCAGGGAAACTTCCTTTGCAGTAGAGCAGGGAGGTGATCTTCTGAAGGGATTTACAGTCCAAACCCTAATCTTTTAATATATAGGACAGCAAATCACAAAATGGAGAACAATTGTAGAATACAGGGAACCATGGTCCAGCCACAGGGCTACATATATTTTGGGGAACACAGTTCAATCCATAACATAATGTTTTTGTTTTTCTAGGCAAAGAGCTTCTTTCAGTACTACTTGTAACTTTCATTTAGTTTTTACAAACTCTCTAAGCTTCTCTTTATCTGTAAGTGTCTTAGTTCCACCGCCATATTTCAGAGACAATTTTGCAGGACATACAATTCTTGGTTGGAAGTTTTTTTCCTTCAGGTCTTTGAATGTGTCACACCGCTGCTTTCTTGCTAACATTGTTTCTGTGGAGAAGTCAGATGAAAGCCTACAGAGTTTCTCTGTAATGTGAGCTTTGCCTTGACCTTTGCTGCCTTTAAGAACATCTGTTTATATTTCATTTTATTAAGCTTGATTATGTCTTGGGGTCTTTCTTTTTGGGTCTAGTTTTTGTGGCGTTCAATACACATCTTGTATATCTATGTTCTCTTCTTTCATGATTTCAGGGAAGTTTCTTTCAGCAACTCTATAGCATTGCTCTCTGTATTTTCACTTATCTCTCCTTGTTCAGGAACTCCAATTATTCATACACTGTTCCTCTTAAGAGAGTCCTACTTGTTTCTTAATGCTTCTTCATTTTTATTATTTCTTTTCTAAGATGTCTCCTCATAAATGCTGGTGTCATTTTCCCTAAGCTCAAGGTCACTAAGTCTGACTTTCATCTCCTCAATTCTGCTGTTTTGGTTTTGGACTGAACTGTCTAGTTCCATAATTTTGTTACTGATTTGCTGGATTTCAGATTGTTGATGTTCCATCCGTTCAAATAGCTTACTTAATTTTTCATTTTGTTCTGCTGCATTTACATATAATTCTTTATACATAATTCTTTTGTACTTACCTCTGATAGCTTCAGAAAAGCTGCTTCATCTGTGAAGTTTTTGATTCTTTATTTTAGGAGTTTTCTGGAGCCATGGTAGACTGCTTTGTTAAATTGTTAGCTTTGGTCTGTTGTCTGTTTGCCATCTAGAAGCCGTTTGATTTCTCTGCTGTTACTTCAATAGGAGGTGAGGCATAGTTCTAAGAAGAGAGTTGGTCACCAGCTGTCTCTATGTCCTCTAGTGACTGGTCCCAGGTGGACTCTCTGGAGTGGCAGTCTCTGCCTCTAGGTTGGTAATGATGGCACCTGTTTTAGTCAGCTGGGGCCGCTCTAACAGAAATACCACAGAGTGGATGGCTTTAACAAAGAAAGATTTATTCTTACACAGTCCGGTAGGTTGCAAGTCCATATTCAGGGTGTCCGCTCCAGGGAAAGACTTTCCCCTTGTCGGCTCTGGAGGAAAGTCCGGTATTGCATCAGTCTTTGTCCAAGGAGCGTCCTCACGCACGAACCTCTGGTCTGAAGGACGCGCTCTGCTCCCGGTATGGCTTGCTTGATGGTAGCGAGGTTCTCAAATTGTCCTTTGTTTCTTTTTCCTTTTATTCCTTGCAAGCTAAAAGCATTAAGGGTGGGGCAAGCCATACTCCAGGGAAACTTCCCCCACAGGAATTCACAGCCCCATCCTAATCCTTTAACATATAGGTTAGCAAAACCACACAATGGAGGACAGTCCCAAGATACTGGGAACCATATCCCAGCCACGTGGCTGCACACATTTTTGGGGGGACACAATTCCAACCATGACAGCACCCTACTTATGGAGTCACTGGGAGGCCATCAGCTGACCCTACAATGTGGATCGGTGAAGGGTGGAGGGGAAGCAGTCAGATCTCCAGGTCTTATTTAAAACGGTACTTTAATTCTAAGCAGGGAGCTGCCCAACTGCTGCCCAAAACAGTCAGGCCCTCAGGTGTGGTAGGCCCCACCTTCTGGCTGACAACAAAAGGACTTCATAGGCTGTCCTTAGATGCTATGATGTGGTACCAAGCAAGGAGAGGTTAGGGCCTTCCAGCCATGCTCTGCCAGACACCACCCCTGAAGCTAGACACAAATTGTCTTAAATGCCACTTTTCTGCTCAAGAAGCACTTGCCAGACGGGCTGTTTCTCTGCTTGAGAATCTGAGGCCACCAGCTGGGTGACTGTGCCTCCCACCTGACCAAGATGGAATCCCAACCAAGCTGCCCTTCCTGCCATGAAACAGCAGTCTGTGGAACAGCTCAGAAAGGAGAGGGTTGGGGAGCAATGGTGCCCTCAGTCAGCAGCTCGGGTCTCAATAATGTGGCTGTCCTGTGGACTGTCTCTCTTCTGCACTATATACTGTTTACTAAAGTGCTGCAGTTTGGCATGTTTGTCATCTCAAGCCCAGTCCCTGCTTCCTGGATAACAAAGAAGGTGCTAGTACCTGCAGTTCTCAGATATGGTCAGTCAGAAAAGCGGGAGTCAGTGGCCACACGCTTGTCTTTGAGAGGGGTAACTGAGTCCATTACTGGTGCCTAGTCAAATATGACAACACTATGCCAAGTCCTGGGGCTCTCCAGATGTCCCTACTTCATTTAGTTATTATTCCAGGCCTTAGTTCTCCCAAAGGAATTGAGAAGATGTGTATCTAGTCCACCATCTTGACCCTGCATCCTCCTCTAACATTTTATATATTCTTCTAGCATAGCTTTTAGGACATAACAATGGTTTATTGCTTTGTCGTCCTAACTAGACTATGAGATCTTTGAGGAAAAGACTGATATCTGAGCTTTTTAAATCCTTGATGCCTAGCATTAAGCCTGGTGTCATGGATTGAATTGTGTTCCCCCAAAAATCTGTGTAGCAATTTATCTAGGCCATGATTTCTGTTCCTCAATTTTGTAAATCCCGCCTCTATGATGTTAACGAGGGCAGATGGGTACAGTTGTGCTGGTGGAGAAGGTCTCAATGTATAAGACTGTTTTGTGCCTTGAGGCAGTTTCTTGAGATATACAGGGAAGGAGCTAACAGAGGGATGTGAGGACCTCACACCGCCAAGAAGCTGAGCACATCCTTTGGGTCCCTGCAGCTCAGAAGTTTCTAGTCCAGGCAAAGACTGAATATAAGGACCTTCCACCAGATCCAGCAAAGAAAGCCTTTCTCCGGAGCTGACAACCTGAATTTGGACTTTTAGCTTACTGGACCATGACAAATAAAATTTCTCTTTTAAAAGCCACCCACATGTGGTATTTCTACTAGAACAGCACTAGACGACTCAGACACCTGGATCATAACTGCTTAATAAATGCTCGAAAAGTGAACAAATACATGCATGCTGAGCCAGTCAGAAAATATGAGGAAAAAAAGGAAGGGGTTTAGTTATAAAACTATTCTACTAGAGGTAACGACATAAACCTTTATACCCCCTAACCCAGCATTTTAGGTCTGTTCTCAACCAGATAAATATACTCTAATAAAATCAATCCATAATAAATCTGAAGGAACGTACTTCTTTTTGTTCTAGTCACCATCAAACAGATTCTGACTCATGGAGATCCTATATGTGCAGAGCAGAACTGCTGCATAGGGTTTTCAAGGCTGACCTTTCAAAAGCAGGTCACCGAGCCTCTCTTTTGAAGTACCTCTTCAAACTGAGACCTTCTGGCTAGTAGTCAAGCACTTAACTAACTGTACCATCCAAGAACTCTACATATTTATTAAAGGTCACTATATGTCAAGGGAAACCCTGGAGGTGTAGTGGTTAAGTGCTACAGTTGGTTACCAAAATATCAGCAGTTCAAATCCACCAGGCCTTCCCTGGGAACTCTATGGGGCAGTTCTACTCTGTCCTATAGGGGTGACTATGGGTCAGAAATGACTCAACAGCAACAGGTTTGGTTTTTTTGGTTTTATATGCCATGAATCGGACGCGACTCAACAGCACTTGGCTTGGCATGCCACACTCTAAGTTTGACAATGAGTAGTTCTCATGGGTGCAGATAAATAGAAAGGAAAGAGACCATATATATTTCACATTTCTATGTCATGCAGAATGCATTATAATGCCTTCCATGACTTTTATTTTCTGTCACACAATCTCCTTATCTACAGTCTATTCTACTGAGAAAACTAACTGCTCCACACACAATAAACATGGTGAAATCTGATGACTACACAGCTCTTTCTAATTTCTTGCCATTCTGTGTCTCTCATATCCTGTCTTGAACACATAAATTGATTGTCAGGACAGCAGTACCAATTCACACAGCCTAATATCTAGAATCTAGATCAATTTTGGGTTTAACATTAATACTGAATATGATTGATAGATGTCCAATGACAGCCTGAGAGCTGGACACTCCCCACTATAGACTTATCTTTGCTGCTTTTTTACCACCTAGTATTTATCAGGGTATACTGTAATTGTCTGTGTACTTATCTATCCTCTGAGAAGACTGTAAACTCCTTTAGGTAGTTGGGAATGGATTTCATTCTTCCTTCTAGTCTCAGCAGCTTGCATAGCTCCTGTCACATGGTAAATGTCATTTTTTTCTTTTAAACAAATACATTAATTCAATTCATTATATGCATAGTAAAGGACTGATTTCTGCCAGCACTCTCAGGGAAAAGCTGGATTGCTCTGAGTATATGCAGAGACATATATGCGGTGGATGAGGGGATCTTGTACATATGAAGCGTCTGATTTAAAAGCCTCTGGGAAGAGTCTAACCCCCACCTCCCTACACACACACACACACAACCTTCCCAGAAACTCACCAAACCAGAAATTGAGGTGCCTAAACTTTCATTACTAGAGATTCATACCCATACCTTTGGACTATTCATTGCTTGCTCTCAATACTTGGAGTCTACGTGCCTTGCTACTGCATAAGTTAATGAAATAAGTCATCACATAGGTTTCAAGTCTCAAATGTCCCCAGTATGAGACAGGCAGCATCAACTTGTGTTCCCCAGGGTCTGCTGAAAATCTCAGATAAACCTCTGGTTACTTTCTGTAGTTTACCTTAGAAAGTGGTGTACTTGTATTTTCAAATATATAGCAAATAAGCTCTTCCAAACAATATACATCACAGTATCTTCAAGATATTAAACTCTATCAAATTTGAATAACCCCGTAAGTTTATATGTGATACTTTAAAAAAAAGAAAAAACTTGACCGGTCACCATTGGAAGATCTAACAAAGTAATTTCTTATGGTAACTAATAGGAAAGAATCAAGTACTTATTATGCTTTTTCTACATGAATTCTATCTACTAAATTTTAGGGAGAAACTTGTCTTCACAGAAGTAGTCCCAAAAGTAAGTGCAGAAGAAATGACAAAACTAGAATATCACCATATTGCAACCTAATTAATTAATTCATATACATCTGTCAGTTCTGTTGTATTATGGTGGCTTCTGTGTTGCTATGATATTGGAAACTATGCCAGTGGTATTTCAAATATCTGAAAGGGTACCCATAGTGGATAGATGTTAGCTGAGCTTTCAGACTAAGAAAAGACTAGCAAGAAAGACCTAGTAATCTACTTCTGAAAAAAATTAGCCAGTGAAAACCTTGTGAATGGCAGTGGAATACTGTCTGACATAGTGCCAGAAAATGATCCCCTCAAAGCCAAGTCAAGCTTAATCATGTAGATGGAATGAAGCTTTTGGGACCTTCAATTGCTGAGGTGACACAAGCCAAAATGAGAACAAGTAGCTACAAACATCTGTTAATAACACAAACTTGCAACATACTAAGTATGAATCTAAGAAAATTTGAAGCTGTAAAAAATAAAAATGAATGCATAAACATTGATATACTAGGCATTAGTGAGCTGAAATGGACTGCTACTGGACATTTGGAATCAGAGGATCATGCAGCATATTATGCTGAGAATGACAAATTGAAGACAAATGGTGTTACATTTATTGTCTAAAAGAAGATTTTGGCATATATCCTGATGTACAACACCGTCAGTGATAATACGTACATCTCTTCAAGGAAAAACAGTTAACATGACTGTTACTCAAATTTACACACCAACCATTAATGACAAAGACTAGGAAATTGAAGATTTTTACCAGTTTCTGCAATCTGAAATTTATCAAACATGCAATCATTATGCATTGATAATTCCCAGTGATTGGAATGCGAAAGTTGGAAACAAGACTTGGTAGTTAGAAAATATGTCCTTGGTGACAGAAACAATAACAAAGATTGCATGACAGAATTTTGTAAGATGAACAATTTCTTTATTGCAAATACTCTTTTTCAACAACATAAACAGTGACCATATATGTGTACTCTTCCAGATAGAAAACACAGAAATCAAATTGACTATATCTGTAAAAAGAGATAATGAAGAGCTCAATATCATCTGTCAGCTCAAGGCCATACAATGCAGGAAGTGCTCACTCATCCATGCTAGAAATTTGGAAGACAGCTACCCAGACAACTAACACAAAGATATCCACATTTATGCCTATTCCCAAGAAAGGTGATCCAACTGAATGTGGAAATTATTGATCAATATCATTAATACCGGAAACCCTGATGGTGTACAGGTGAAGTGCTATGTCTGCTAGCCAAGAGGTCGGTAGTTCAAATCCACCAGGCACTCCTTGGAAACCCCTATGGGACAGTTATACTCTGACCTCTAGGATCACTACGAGTCAGAAGTACTCCAATGGCACCTAACAACACAACATCATTAATATCACATGCAAGCAAAATTTTGCTGAAGTTCACTCAAAAGCTACTGCAGCCATATATTTACAAGAAATTGCCATAAATTCAAGCTGAATGTAGGAGAGGATGTGGAACTAGGGATATCATTGCTGATGTCAGATGGAGTCTAGGTGAAAGCAGAGAACACCAGAAAGATGTTTAACTGTGTTTATTGACTATGCTAAGACATTTGACTGTGTGGATCAAAACAACTTACAGATAACATTGTGGAGAACAGAAATTGGAGAACCTTTAATTGTGTTCATGAGGAATCTGTACACGGATCAAAAGGCAGCTGTTTCAATAGAACAAGGGAATACTGAGTGGTTTCAAGTTAGGAAAAATAAGAGTCAGGGTTGTATCCTTTCATCATATGTTTTCAATCTGTATGCTGAGCAAATAACTTGAGAAGCTGGACTATTTGAAGAAGAATGGGGTAAGAACATTGCAGGAAGACGCATTAACAACCTGCAACATGCAAATGACCTTGTTTGCTCAAAGTCATGAGGACTTGAAGCATTTAATAATGAAGATCAAAATTCACAGCTCAACATGGATTATAATTTAACACGAAGAACACAAAAATCCTCAGGACTGTGTCAATAAGGAACATTATGATAAGTCAAGAATTCAAAAGATGGATTGCAGACCTCTTTAAAGTCTTGAAAAGCAAAGATGTCACCTTGAGGACTGAGGCAAGCCTGACACAAGCAATGGTGTGTTTTCAATCTCCTCACATGCACATGAAAGCTGGACAGTGAATAAGGAAAACAGAAAAATTATTCATGCCTCTGACTCCTGGTACTGGCAAATAATATTGAATATGCCCTAGACTACCAAAAGAACAAACAAATCTCTCTTGGGAGAAATACAATCAGAATGCTTTTTAGAAGTAGGGATGGTGAGACCACCTCTCACTTACTTTGGACATGTTGTCAGGAGGGATCAGTCCCTGGAGAAGAACATCATGCTTGGTAAAGGGTCAGTGAAAAAGAGGAAGACCCTCAACATGAAGAACTGACTCAATGGCTGCAACAACAGGCTCAAGCATAACAATGATTGTGGACATGGCTCAGGACTGGGCAGTGTTTCCTTCTGTTATACGTAGGACACTATGAGTATGATCTGACTCAACAGCACTTAAGAACAACAAGTTAGGATTTAACAAGAAAGACCAAGACAGAAGCCTCAACCGAAATCCCACCTTTATCAATTTACCCTGTGGAAATAAAAACTCCAATATGAAGAAAATACTGTATAACAGGATTCACTGTAGGGTTGCAACATCCTTCAATTAGGCAAGTTGAGTGAATGATGGTTGTTACATATTGCATTGTGTCCACCTAAAATATGTGTTGAAATTCTATCTCCAGTACCTGTGAAACAATTTTCTTGTGTTATGTTAATGAGAGTATCCCAGAGCAGGGTGGGTCCTACAGCTAATCACTTGCGAAAGCAGAACAGACACAGACACAAACACACAGAGGAAGATAGACACCATATGAGGACTATCTACAAAGGAACTTGAAGGATCCCAGGCATTTCTCCAAGAGAGGTTCATGGAAGAAATTAACATGAGTGAAACCCTGATTTGGACTTTTAGCCTCTAGAACTTGAGAAAATAAATTGCTGTTCTTTAAGGCCACACACTTGTATTTTGGCTGCAGCAGTCCTAGGAGACTTAGGTGGTGGTCCATCCCAAGCACAGAATATTTTACAATCCAAAAAGAACAAGAAGGACTGTATGCTTGATAAGGATGTCCACAGGATACAAATTTAAAACCAAGATGCTGACAGATATGAGCAATTCAATGCCAAGTGTATGAAATAAAAATGTGTTGCATAAAAAAAATTAAAAAAAGCAAGGCCAGAGGGCCAACTGTGAAATAGGCCATCAGTTACTCATATTTAAGTTCCATCTAAAACTGATTAAAATTAGAAAAAGTCCATGAAAACCAGACTATGACCTTGCGTATATCCCGGTGGAATTTAGAGAACATCTCAAAAATAGATTTAACATATTTAACACTAATGACTGATTAGATGAGTTGTGGAAGGACATCATCCACAAAGACAGAGGTCATTAAAAAGTCAGAGAAGAAAGAAAAGACCAAAATTGATGCCAAAAGACACTCTAAAATTTGTTCTTGAAAACTGAGTGGCTAAAGCAAAAGAAAGAAAAAAGTAAAAGCTGAACAGAAGATGCCAAAGGGAGACTTCAATGACAAAGTATTACAATGAAATGCGCTAACACTTAGAAAAGCAAAAGAGAAGAACATGCTTAGCAATTTTAAGATGAAAGAATTGAAGAGGAAATTTAAGCCTCCAGTTGCATTTCTGAAGGATTCTACAGGGAAAATAGTAAATGACACATGAAGCATCAAAAGAAGATGGAAGGAATACTGTCACTATACCAAAAAACAGTTGGGTGACATCAACCATTTTAGGAGGTAGCATGTGACCAATCACACTAAAGGAAGAAGTCTAAGCTGCACTGGAGGCATTGGCAAGAAACAAGGCTCCAAGAATTGACAGAATACCAAATGAGATGGTTCAACAAATGGATGCAGGGCTGGAGGTGCTCGCTCACTTATGCCAAGAAATTTGGAAGACAGCTACCAGCAAATGACTGGAAGAAATCCATAACTGTGCCCACTCCAAAGAGAAGTGATCCAATAGAACGCAAAAGTTACTGAACAACATTATTAATATCACACACAAGTAAAATTTTGCTGAAAATCTCTGAAAAGCAGTTGCAGCAGTATATCAACAGTGAACTGCTGGATTCTGAAGAGGATATGGAATGAGGGATATCACTAATGATGTCAGATTGATCCTAACTGAAAGCAGAGAAGGCCAGAAGGACGCTTACCTGTGTTTCATTGACTATGCACAAATATTCGATTATATTTATTGTATCTAACTGTGGATAACATTACAAAGAATGGGAACTCCAGAGAATTTATATGTGCTCATGAACAAACTGTACATTGCACTGGTCATGACACAGTCATTCAACAGAACAAGAGAATACTGCATGGTTTAAAATCCAGAAAAGTGTACACCAGGGCTGTATTCTCTCACCTTACTTAGTATTTTGTATGCTGAGAAAATAATCCAAGAACCTGGACTTTATGAAGAATGTGACATTAGGAGTGTAGGAAGACTAATCAACAATCTACGATATGCAGATGACATAACCTTGTTTGCTAGAAGTGGAGAGGACTTGAAACACTTACTGATGAAGATCAAAAACCAAAGCCTTAGGCATGGATTACACCGCTACGTAGAGAAAACAAAAGTGCTTGAACTGGACCAATAAGCAATATCATGATAAACAGAGAAAATACTAAAGTTATCAAGGATTTCATTTTACTTGGATCCACTATCAATGCCCAGTGAGGCAGCAGTCAAGAAATCAAATGATGCATTGTACTGGGTAAATCTGCTACAAAAGACCTCCTCAAAGTGTTAAAATGCAAAGATGTCACTTCAAGGAAAAAAGTGCACCTGATCCAAGCTATGATGTTATTAGTTGCTTCATACGTATGCCAAAGCTGGACAATGAGTAAGGCAGGCCAAAGAAGAACTGATATCTTTAAATTATGGTACTGGCAAAGAACAGTGAGTATACTACAGATTGTCAGAATGACGAACAAATCTGTGTTAGAAGTACAGCCAGAAAGCTCCTTAGAAGCAAGGATAGCCAGACTTCATCTTACATACTCTGTACATGTTATTAGGAAGGACCAGTCTCTGGAGAATGATATCAAACACCTAGTAAAGTTGAGGCTTAGTGAAAATGAGGAAGACTCTCAATGAAGTAGGTTGACACAGTGGCTGCAACACTGGGCTCAAGTGTAACAACTGTAAGAATAGCCCAGAACCAGAAAGTGTTTCATTCTTTGGACACGGGGTCCCAGCGACTTGACAGCACTTAACAACAACAACATAGTGAATTTATGGATCCAGATACTGAGCACCAACGACTGCCAACATTGAAAAAAATTACATTATGTTCCTTCTGATGGAAGCAGCATAGTGGTTAAGTGCTACAGCTACTAAACAAAAGGTTGGCAGTTTGAATCCACGCTCCTTGGAAACTCAACGGGACAGTTTTACTCTGTCCTATAGGATCACTGGAAATCCTGGTGGTGTAGTAGTTAAGTGCTACAGCTGGTGACCCCCCCAAAAATTGAGCAGTTTGAATCTGCCAGGTGCTCCTTGGAAACTCTATAGAGCAATTTCTCTCTGTCCTATAGGTTCGTTATGAGTCAGAACTGACTCAACAGCAGTGGGTTTTTGGTTTACAGGGTCACTATGAGTCAAAACTGACTGGAGAACAATGGGTTTGGGTTTTTTATTGTTGCTGTTTCGATAGAAGAATATATAGTATCATCTTTAACACTGTCTTGCCAGTCTGACCAAACTTATTAAACTCAACTACCAATTCATGCAAAACATAGACAGCATAGGAACTTGTTAAAACAATAGTTAACTACATATATAACAAAACTTATTAGACAATCAGAAATTTGAACAGACAAGATTCTTTTATCATGATTACGTGGAAGTATACAATCTAAGTCAACTTTATATGCCCACCTCTCTGCAGCTCTATCCACTCTCCTCACCCCGAGACAGCACACTCCTCCTTTTCACTCTTTACTTCCAGTATCCACTTAACACTTATCCCCTCCTCTCTACTCTCTCCTCTCCCCTCTAGAAAGAAACCAGTAGGATACCCTCCTACATATGTATAAAACCATAAAGTACACATACCACATGCTCATTCTGTGTCCTCAAGTCCAGTCCATTCTTTGTCTAAAGTGTTAACCTCAGTACTGGCTTTAGGTCTGGGCTAGCAGCAAGTCTAGGGGCCATCTTCCCAGGGGTCTCTCCAGGCTGTCAGATCATCATTTCAGGTCTTTATCTACACATTTCTTTTTCTTGGTCTATGTCAGAGGCTACATTACACTGCCTGTTAGGGTTGTCTTTGGTGGAGGCCAGGTACCATCTGGTTCTTCTGGTCTCGCGCTGATGTGGTCTCCCAATCATACGGGTCCTTTCGTCTCCTGGGCTCATTTTTCTCCATGTCTTTTAACACTCTCTGTCCGTGACCCCACCCGTCCAGCAGGTAGAAAAAGGACACACGGACCACCATACGCTGTTTCAAGATTCTATTTCCTATGTTCTTCTTTGTACAACTACTACAATGTCCCTCACCCATTATATAGTCCAATCCCACCAATCATAAGGCACAGCTGATTCATGTGTAGTGCATGAGCAGAACATAGCATTGCAAAGAGAAGCTGAGTGGCTACGGGCTCTAGAGGCAAGCAATCAGAAAGCTGATCACGAGCTGTTCACACGCCAGGAAGGAACTGCGTCAGCAGGCTAATCATCAGACCGGGAGTGTCTCGGGGAGGAACTCCTGATAACAGGCGCCATCTTTATGGCGCAGTTTCTTTTCGCTCCCGACAACTCTCAGTTGTCATTTGTTCCAGGTGAGTTGGGACTAATTGATGTTCCTCAGACGGCAGCCTGCTGGCTTTTAAGACCCAGATTCTATCACCAATATGAGGTCCAGAAGACTCAGTTAGCAAAAGACTAGTTATGCCAATTAACCTCAGTGTACCCCGAGAACATGGTCCCCAGGTCCCTGTCCCTTCTACTCTGTGTTTTGAAATGCTGGGTTGAATATGGAAAACCTTTTCACTTATGGTGCAGTCCAGTTATGCCGACCTGGCTTCTACTGCATGCTGTGAACACTGACAGGATATTAAGCAATGATTAGCAAATTTTTAAGTGAAATAGTAATATTGTGGATATGTTAAAAGAACCTGTGTCTTTTATAAATGCTTGTTAAAATATTTATGTCCAGGATATGTTTCAAAATAATACAAGGGTAGTGGATGGGAATATATTGGAAACAAAATGGACAAGAGTTGACAAATGTTGAAGTTGAGTAATGGGTCCATGGGGAGTTCATTATGCTACTGTAGAGGAATTCTGAATTTTGGCCTTGAAACTCATTTAATAATTTTGCTATCACACAAGATGAACATGTTTTTGCTATGACTTTTGCTGTGATGGGAAACCCTGGTGGTGCAGTGGGTTAAGTGCTACCACTGCTAACCAAAAGGTCAGCAGTTCAAATCCACCAGGTGCTCCTTGAATACTCTAGGGAGCAGTTCTACTATGGCCTCTAAGGTCGCCATGAGTCGGATCCGACTCGATGGCACTGGCTTTTGCTGTGATGGGATAAATCCATTGCGTGTTTCAAAGATGTAGTTTTGGAGGGACCAAAGAGTAGAATGTCATGGATTGAACTGTGTCCCCCAAAAGGCATGTAGTAATTTGGCTGGGCCATGATTCCCTGTATTCTGTGACTGTCCTCAATTTTATGATTCTTCTGATGTTGTAAATCCTGATCTCTGCCTGTGATTAACAAAGAGGGTTATGTTAGAGAGGATTAGAGTGTGACTGTGAAAAGCCTTCCCAAGATCACCTCACAGCTCCAATGTAAAGGGATTTTCCCTGGAGTGTGGCTTGCACTACCTTTTATCCTCTCACCCTACAAGAGATAAAAGGAAAGGGAGCAAGCAGAAAATTGGGAACCTCATACCATCAAGAAAGGAGCACCAGGAGTAGAGTGCATGCTTCAGACTTGAGATTTCTGAGCCAAGATGCTGCCTGACCAAAAACTGATGCAACACAAACACCTTCCTCCAGAGCTAAAAAGAGGGAAAGCCTTCTCCTGGAACAGACACCCTGAATTTAGATTTTTAATCTACTGGACTGGGACAAAACAAAATTTCTCTTTTTAAAGCCATCCACTTGTGGTATTTCTGTTAGAGCAGTATCAGATGACTATTTTGTCTATTTTATATCTCCCATAGAAAAATTATTATTTTTTAATTATTGGCACCATCTTGCATATGCTGATACTCTTGTCCTAAGAGACAGCCAGATCCTCCCAACCTCTTGAGAATCTTTATCCTAGAGTATCCACTCAAACAATTTGAGGAAAAGTAACTTATTTATCCATCAACATCTCTTTGTGAACTAATATAAGAGATTATTTCCTCAGCTGCTTTTACTCCTGAAGACTTTGTGAGAGGGAAAAGGAGTGCTAAAGACAGAAAGAATTTTTTTTAAGTATCTTATTGTGTTTTAAGTAAAAGTTCACAATTGAAGTCAATTTGTCATACCAAAACTTGTACACACACACTGCTATGTAACTCTAGCTGCTCTCTCCACCCTGTGACAGCACACTTCTCCTTTCCATGTACATTACCTGTATCCATTCAACCAGCTCCTAGCCCCCTCTGCTCTCTCATCTCGCTTCTGGACAGGAGCTGCTCAGTTAGCTTCCTGTATGTACTTAAGCCAAGAAGAACACATTTCACCAGTATCATTTTATGTTAACAGAGTCCAGGGGCCATGTCTTTCAGGGACCCTCCAGGCTGTTAGACTGTGAAGTCTGGTTTTAATAGCTTTAGTTCTGCAAACCTGTTTTTTTTCCTGCGACATTAGGTATTCTTTGTTGTATTCCTTGTCAGGGAAGTCATTGGTGGAGGCCAGGTACCATTGAGTTCTTCTGTTCTCAGGCTAATGTAGTCTCTGGATTATGCAGCCCTTTCTGTCTCTTGGGCTCATATTTTCCTTATGTCTTTGATGTCTTTGATTCTCTTCTGCTCTAGGTGGGTTGGGACCAATTGATGCTACTTATATGGCCACTTACTAGCCTTTAAGACCCCAGATGCCACCCACCAAAGTGGGATGCAGAACAGTTTCTTTAAAAACCTTGGTTATGAAAGTTGACCTAGATGTCCCTCAGTCTATGGTCCTCAGATCCCTGCCCCTACTACACTGCCCTTCAAAGCTTTAGGTTATACTTAGGATACCTATTATCTTTCAGCTTAGTTCATCTGTACTGATCTCAAGATGGGAAGAATTGAATAAAAAAAAAATCACCTTCATTTCAATTTACCTAGGTCTTCCTTTGTTGGTGTGTACTTCTTTGTGTAGGTTCAACTATGAGTTTCCACTTTAGGTATGAAAAAAGTGTTTTAATTCTGGTTTCTTTAGTTATGATTTCACAAAGACTCCTTTCTTATTTTATTGAAAGCTAATAGAGATATTCTCAGAAGAGCATTTTTCCCCCCACAGCTCAATGAAGCAATGAGGAGACTACCTGGGAGACAGGGTGCATTTTTGCCTAGCTCTCAATATAAATTACAAAGATATGAAACCCAAGAAAGAGTAAGGAGTCACTTCAAGTGGTCAAGAGCATAGCTTCTTACAGATAAACTCTGAAAGAGGGAAACTGGGGTCCCTGGTATGCAGTGGGAAGAGGGAAAAAAAGCATAGGTCTTCATTGTTCACTGTGGTTGGTGCCTTAAAATACATGATGACATTTTGCAAGCATCCTTTTGTTGACATAAGTGACTGTACCTTTTATCTCATATGTTCATGGGTTCATGGGCTGGGCCAGGTGCTCGCACCACTTACCCTGTTTACATACAGTCTTGATATGGTATCTCCAGATACCAACTGACCAGTACAACCAACAAGAATAAGATGCTAACCATTTCACACAGGTGTACCATGGTATTAGGTAAAGCATAAATTTTTCCACAGAAGCACCCCAACAACAGAGCCTCCTGCTTTATCTTAATTATTTGGATCAATTTTAGGCTCTGTAATTTATTGCTGTTAGTTGCCATCAAGTTGATTCTAGCTTATGTGTGGAAACCAGAACTGCTCCATAGAATTTCAAGGCTATGACCTTGCAGAAGCAGATTTTTAGGCCTGTCTTCCTAGGTACCTCGGGCAAAGGCCAACCTTTGGGCTAGTAGTCCAATACTTAAGCATTTGTGCCACCTAAGGACTCTCGGTCTACAATTTAGCACTTTGTTTTCTAACAGAATATGTAAGTTACTATTTGGAGAAAATTTTCTCACTATGTTTATCATGTGGTCTCAAAAAAACTTGCACCAGTCTGCATACTCCAGGTGCCAAGCGCAGGTCTATGATTTTTTGTTTATTTAAGTTATTTATGTACACAAAATTAATCAATTTTTAGTGTACAGTTTGATGAATTTTGGTAACAAGGTGAAATAACTACTTTTATGATCAAGAGATAGTATAGTAACCTGCCCCAAATTTTTCTCCACCCTTCTTTGCCTGAGTCCAGTTTTGAGACACTGGATTGAGTTCTACCATTTTCTCTAACATTCACTTCGAGACTGATTTTAGAAAAGTCAATTTACCTCTCTGGATGTTTCTACTCCTACAAAATGAAGAAAGCGAGGCCCGATTTGTTTCCAGAATGTCTTCCAATACTTTCACAAAATGCAGGGGTGGGGTAGGGTCAGAAATATCAGCCTTGTGGTGTTTTCTTTGCCAGAGAATCGATTCTGACTCACGGAGAAATCCTCTGTGTCAGTGCAGAACTGTGCCCCACAGATCACCCGGGTATCTTCCCAGGCGCCTCTGGGTGGGTTCCAACAGCTAACATTTCAGTTCAGCGATTAACCTATTGCACCACACTGGAAACACCTGAGGGTGGCACAGCCTATGGGTAAAAGCTTGTGGTGGCATCAGAGAAGCCTGGGTTATCAATTCCTTCCTTGCTGGCACGTAAACTTTTGTAAGCATCTGTTTTCTCATCTAGCAATATCATGTTTGTGTCAGGACCTGTTTGAGCACCGCGGTGAGGATGAAGTCAGATATACTACGCACCTTTAAATACTGTTTTTGGTTGTTTTTGTTTTTGTTTTATCATAATATCACAGAAAGTTACCGCACTCAAATATATCCATTACTACGTATTTACGCAGACTGAGTCCTATAATCAAAACATAAGTGGCACGAAACAAGTACCACTCACCCATCTTGCCCGGAAAGCCACAAGCTCGGGACGCTCAAGTTCCGGTGCTCAGGCAAAAAATGTATGAGTGCGCAAGTCCTTCCCAGAAGCGTCGGCAGGGGGCAGAATCGGGACCGGGAAGTTCTACCGCCTGACGTAAAGCGGATGTGCTTTGTGGTACTGTCTCCGCCGTAAAGCGCTGTTCGACGAACCGGCGTGTATTAGTTGACCGAGCAGCTATCAGGTGAGAAACTGGGCTTCCGGAGGTAGGTCAACGTGACGTTTTTTGCCATGGGCAAAAGGAGGAACCGGAGCCAGAGCCAGCTGCTCAGCACCTTAACTAAAAAGCAGAAGAAGCACCTTCGGGATTTCGGCGAGGAGCATCCCATCTGTGATAGGTATGGAGTGGAGGGGCCGCGGCCTGCACTGCCAGCTTGTGTCCTGAGTTTCCAGGTTTTTGGTGAGCAGGCCTCCCAAAGGGTGGCGACCTCTGCTCCCGCTTCTTCTCAAGCTTCCCAGTGGGTCCTCGACTGAGGAGAATTCTGCGAAGACTCTGCCTGGAGATGGGGTTCTTCATGAATTTCCTTACCTATTATTGAATTGTTGACTTAATGCTGGAAAACACGTCCTTTTTTTTCAACTGAGTTTTGTACTGGCAGAGAGCTTACGAAGTTTTTGTATATGAAAAACTTGTTGGGGTTTCGACATTATATTGATCGATGCAATTACAATAAGAAACCGGATATGTCTAGTGCAGGCTGTGCTTTCAGTAGCTGTGAGTGTATGTGTAATTGTCCAGATTCTTCAAAGTTAGAATGTGCTCATCCTACCATTCTGTTGGAAGGGACATTCTAATTAAGAGATCGACTACGAAAAAGGGAGAGCCAGAGCCTTTTACTTGTTAAGCTTTATCATTCTTTTGTATGAGAACAAGTTAATATTCTAGTGTCTGTCATGACTACTTTAAACGTTGTATTTGTCACTTATCTAACATTGAAGGTTTTACAGTCCTTGTCTGAGTACGTATGTAGCTTTTACATGACTATTATCATAGTGTGTTTATTAATGGTATGTTCTAAATTTTTCATTTAAAGTTTCCATTGGACTTTTTCCTAATAGCCACATTGTAGTTTTTAGAGTTTACCATTATTTGTTTCTTCCTAGGGTTTCAAGAAAGGAAGGAAAACCACAGATCCATAAACTGGTAATGCTTTATACCATCTCTATATTAGTGAGTTCTGGGTTTGTTGCTTTTTTAAGAGTGCATGTAATAAAGTTTGATCACATTGTTCCTCTTGAATTTTAGATGTAAGCTATTATTTTAGTAATATTGCTTAGTTTTGAATGCAAATGCCTAGAAAAAGGCCATTGTGGTAACTAATGCAACGCCAGCATTTAAAACTGTCGTGAGTTTGAAACTAGCCATAGAACCAATTAAGGGAACTTACCAAAGGGTCTTAGGGAATACCAAGGGGGCATTCTTGTTTGCTTGACATAAAAAGGAGCCACAAATAGAGTGCAAAATGAACAAAGATTCTGTCTTACTGTAACACACTGAGGTAAACTATGTTGTAGTATTATAATTTCTCTTATTGGCCCTTTAAACATGAATTATGTCCTACATCTGGGGCATAGGTTAAATACCACTATAATCTCAAGTTCTGTCTTAAAAAGGCATTGTTCTTCTCACATGGGGAGTTAACCATTTAGAAAATACAAAGAGCTTCTAGGGTCATAGCTAAGCCAAAAAACCCACTGCTGTCAAGTCAATTCTGACTCATTGTGACTACAGAGCAGAGTAGAATTGCCCCATAGTTTCCAAGGAGTACCTGGCAGATTTGAACTGCTGACCTTTTTGTTGGCAGATGTAGCACTTAACTACTATACCACCAGGGTTTTAGGATCATAGATAGCTAGATGGCTATTGTAAGTAAATTTGATGCAGGGTTTCAGTATATAAGATTGCATGATATTGCAGAAAAACTAGTCTTTAGTTTAAACCTTTCCACAGTTGGCCTGGTGATACAAGGTAACAATGGGAGCAGTATAGTTTTAGTTTTTAAAATTCTCATTTTTTTTTTTAGTCAGAGAGTTCAAATTCTTCAGATTCTGAAAATGAAGCAGAGAGTGAACCAGAAGCTGTTTCTGGATATCATAAACTACTTGCTACATTAAAGAATGTTTCTGAGGAAGAAGAGGATGATGAGACGGAAGAGGAAGAAATTATAGATGAAGAGCCAGAAATGAGTTGTGAAGGTGATGATGGTGATGTCATTGTGGAAGAAGAGATGGCAGCAGAGTCTGCTGAAATGCAGGAATGTAGGTGCCTTCAGTGTGGGCTCACGTCTATGCTAGGACTACAGACAGAATTCCCTGGGTACTATACTCTCTACTGTAGTTGGGCAAGAGTAAGATTAGTAGTTTTGTTGGATTCATTGATATTTTTGAGAATGTTGAAAACACTGTGATCAGAAAAGTGCAAAAACTTTTTGTTTGTTTTTTCAGTGATATCAGTGATCCTAAAATCCCTCTGATACTGAGCAAGGGGAACATTGTTCTATGTTTGTGACATTATTAGTTTATTGATGAGGTTACTTTTCCTCATCAATAGACACGAAATATACAAAAACTTTCAAGCAGTTGATTTGCACATAGTAGCTTCACGTGAATTGTTGAAGAGATGCAGATTTGCCTACACTGCCATAGTAGCACTTAGGGATGCAAAGCTGAATGCCAGCCAAGTGCCATCGAGTTGGATCCGACTCATGGCGACCATAGGGGCCAGGGTAGAACTGACCCCCCGAGTATTCAAGGAATAACATAAAATATAGCTATTTTAAGAGTTTTGGCAAATGTGTACATCCGTGTTGTTGTGTACTGTTAAGTGGATCACAACTCATAGCAATCTTATAGGGTAGAGTAGAAGGCCCTAGGCTATGATGATCTTTACAGGAGAGAAAGTTGCCAAGTTTTTTCTCTTGCAGAATGGCAGAATAGTTCAAACTGCCAGCCTTTCAGTTGACAAATGAGAGCTTAACCGTTGTACTACCAAGGTTCCATAAGCTTCCCCCACCAAAGCAAACTCAGCTACCATCAAATCAGTTTTGACTCATAGCAACTGTATGGGACAGTAGAAGAGCAGAATTGCCCATAGAGTTGACAAGGAGCCCCATGGTGGATTAGAACTGCTGACCTTTTGGGTTAGCATCTGCAGTACTTAACTACTGTGACACCATGGTTTCCTACGTCCATATTAATGCAACTAAAATCAAGACATAGAACATTTCCATTACTTCCAAAACTCATTTTTCCTCTGTAGTCATTTACTTACCTCTGGCATCAGGCAGTCACTGGTTGTCTTTGCTATTGCTGTATAAAGTTTTGCTTGTGTCAGAATTTCACATACATGGAATCATACAGTATATAGTGTTTTGCATCTGGCTTCTCTTGCTCATCATGTTTTTATGAACCATCCTAATTGTATGTATATACTAGTAGTTCATTCCTTTTCATTACTGGAGTCATATTCCACTGTCTAAATATGTCTAGGTAACTTTTTACATTTCACTGTCTTAATGGTTATTTTCCTTAGAGCCTTGTAGTTTTTGATGTTTGTTTTCGTATATTTATAGTGCTGTAAACCTCTCAATATTTTAACTGATCTATTTTACTGGGATAAAAATTTATTCCTAAGACTTAGAGTTTTTTGTTGTTTGTTTTCTTTTTTTTTTTTTTGCTTTGGGGAATTTTTTCAAACTATGAAAGCCATATATATTTGCTATAAAAATTTAAGGTAGTAGTATTGTTAACCTGTATCCCTACCACCCAGAGATAAACACCTTTAACATCTTATATAACCTTTCAGGCTACTTTTTTTATTGATGTATGTGTGAGTTTAAGTATGTATATATAACTGTGTGTGTATGTATAGTAGATTCTATGTATTTTCATAAGTTTTTTCCTTTAATAATATGCCGTGGGTCTTTTTTCCATGTCTGTTTCTGTGGGTTCCTATTAGCTTTGGAAGTGCGTGGCATTCCATTATACGTGATAAAATACAGTAATTTATTTCATTAATACCTGTCTTAGCTAGTGCTGCTATAACGGAAATACCTCATGGATGATTTCAACAAACAGATGTTTATTATCTCACAGTCTAGTAGGCTAGAAGTCCAGATTTAGGGTGTTAGCTCCAGAGAAAGGCTTTCTCTGTCAACTCTGGAGAAAGGTCCTTGTTCTCAATCTTCCTCTAGAATAGGAGCTTCTCAGTGCAAGGACACATCCAAAGGACACACTCTTCACCTGCCACTACTTTCTTGATGGGCCTGCTGCGTCTCTGCTTGTTTCGTCTCTCTTTTATGTCTTAAGAGAGATTGACCTAAGATACTACCTAATCCTGTAGATTGAGTCCCGTCTCATTAACGTAACTGCCATCTGTCCTACCTCATTAACATCACAGAGGTAGAATTTACAGCACAGTGGAAAATCATATCAGATGACAGAATGTTGGACAATCACACAGTATACTGGGAATCAGTGATTAGCCAAGTTGACATGCGTTTTTATGTGGGTGGCACAATTCAGTCCATAACATTCCAGTCTTCCCCCTCTCTAAAATCACAGCTTTGAAGCATGGAAACATATTCACCCGTCATAGCAAAAGTCTTAACACTAAGTCTAAAATCCAAAAATTCCTGTTCATCTGTGAAGTCTGGAATACAGGTTATCTGCTTCCAAGGGTATAATGGCAGAACAGGCACAAGCTACACATTTCCATTACAAATAGAAGAAATTGGAGGGAATAAAGGCATAACAGGTATTGAGTCAGTAGAACACATTACATTGGCTCTTAAGTCTTGAAAAAAATTCTTTGTTCTGAGACCATTTAGATAGTGTTGCTGCCCACAAGACTCCAGGTATTGGCTACACTTTCTTGATTCTAAATGGAGGACCCTTGACCCTGGGTTTTAGCTCTGCCTCCCAGGTCCACTGGAACAGCAGCCCTGCCCCTTCGAATTTCAGTGCCCCACTCTTCTACTTCATCTGACTGGTGCCTCCACCCTTTGAGGCCCCAAAGGTTGTAGCTGTAACCTTTGAGAATGAGGTAGCTCTGCTTTTTGTGTTCCTTGTCTGTTCAGCTTCTGCTTCCTGGTTCTTTGGCCTCTTAGCCTCTCAGGCCTCACAGTCAGCATCTTCACTGCTGGAACAAGGGTTCCAGAGCTCTATAGCCCCAGTGATAAGTGCCTAGAGGCACCTCATGCTGCTAGTGAACTTCATCCTGAAGACACCCAGCTCTGTAGCTCCGTGGATCATGGGTCAGCAAGCCTAGTACACTGATAAGTGTTCAAAGGCATCTTGCTCTTCTAGGAAGCCTCTTGTGCGAAGGCATTCAACTCTCTCCCTCTGTGGGTCAGTCAACCCTGGTGTGTCTTTCTCATTGGTCTCCTGGTTCTGCTGTTGTGTTTTGCCATCTGCACTATGTCTAGTATAAAAGCTCTCCTCATTTCTTTTGGAGTCCTCACCAGAATTGTCAAGGATTTCTGTAATTCTACCAACAGTCTCTAAAGGCAGTCTGGGCTTTGCTTCTCCAGCCTCGTTCACAGTTTCAAAACTGCTTCTACATCTAGGTATCTGTTAGTGCAGCAGCCCCCTCTCTCAATAGCAAATTCTTAATTATCTAGTGTTACTGTAACAGATACAAAAAGTGGATGGCTTTAACAAGCAGAAGTTTATTCTCTCACGGTTTAGTAGACTAGAAGTTGAAATTCAGGTCAGCAGCTTCAGAGGAATGCTTTTATCAGCTCTGGAAGAAAGTCCTTGTCATCCTTCATTAGGAGCTTCTCAGTGCAGAGACCCTGGTTCTGAAGGACATATTCGTATTCTGGTATTGCTTTCTTCATGGTATGAGGTCCCCCTGCCTCTTTGCTTGTTTCTCTCATATCTCAAAAGAGATTGGCTTATGACACAACGTAATCTTGTAGATTGAGTCTTGCCTCATTAACATAACTGCCACCTATCCCACCCCATTACCACCATAGAGGTGGGTTTACAATACATGGGAAAATCACATCAGGTGACAAAATGGTACATAGTTACACAATACTCGGAATCACAGGCTAGCCAGATTGACACGCTTTTGTGTACTGGAGACACAGTTCAATCCTTAATAGTACCCTATTGATAAATATTTTGTTTTCCTCAGCTGTTTCTTGTCATAGCCAGTGCTGGATTGAATGTCATTATATCTTAGTGTAATTTGTCCAGATATTATCCTAGTATAAGTTCTTAGGATTGGAATTAGGTCAAAGATTCAAGCACAGTTTTTAAATCTTTGTGTCTGCCATCTGAATTTTCATAAAAGTTAAACAGAAATTCACATCTACCCAATGAATGCTACAGTTGGCACACATTAAGGAATTCAATTTTTTTTCTCTTTGTTATGATCAAGTGAAGAAGTATGCAGATCAGTTTTGCATGCCCACCTATCTGCAACTCCATCTGCTCTCCTCACCCTGTGAAAGTACACTCCTCCTTTTCACTTTCTGATATCCTCTTAATGAACACCTGCCCCTTCCTTTCCACCCTCTCCTCTCCCATCTAGAAAGAAACCAGTAGGACAGCTTCCTGTAAATGTGTAAAACCATACATACAGCACATGCTCAGACTGTGTCCCTGAGTCCAGTCCATTCTTGTCTGAAGAATTGACCTCAGTGCTGGTTTCCGGTCAGGGCTAGCAAGTCTAGGAACAGTGTTGCCAGGGAACCCTCCAGGCTATTGGACCACCAATTCTAATCTTTTAGTAAAGTTCTTGAGCTGCATATCTCTTTCTCGTGTTAAGCTGAGGGACCCTACATTGTGTCCACTGTCACAGCTGCCTTTGGTTGTGGCAAGGCACCATCTGGTTCTTCTGGTCTCATGCTGATGCAATCTCCCATATGTATGGGTCCTGTCCCTTGGGCTTATTTTTCCTCATGTCTTTGATGTAGGAATTGAGTTTTGTCAGCATAAATGTATTTATGATTGAAAAGTTTTACAAAATGTTTCTCAAACTTGCAGGTAGGGCATTAAATACTGACTCTGAAGACAAAGATGAGGAAGGGCCACGTGGCACATCACAAGAAGAATCTCTTGAGTTCACAGATGCAAAACATGAGTCACTCTTCAGTCTCGAAACCAATTTTCTCAAAGAAGAAAGTGGAGGCAACTGGTGTCTGTTGTCACAAGGTTAGAGCACACTATAAGTTGTCTGAATTTGCCAGATGCTTAGTCCTACTAAATCTAATACAAGTTAAATCTCCTGGTATTAAAATGAGTGGAAGTAAAGCTGATAGTTCAGCAGGTGTATCTAGGAAAGCTTCTCTAGAAGTATGTTTAGGAGAACAAACAGTCAAAGAGTGGCAGTGAGGAAGATCAACTCCCCAGGCCTCATATTTTCATAATTGGGGTTGGGAGGAGACTTCTGCTTTTTACCCCAAGGGAGGAAGTAGTTCAGTGAAGACTCATTTTTCTCTCTACCCTGCCTTTTTGTTTGACCCTGGAGTTAAGCTGATTGGTCTTTATTATAGGGAAAACCCCCAAAGCTAGAAAGGCTCCACCCTGTCTCATATCTCTGTCAGCCTCTTGGCTGTTTTTGTGCCCAGAAGTCAGTCACATGGACAAATCTTGCATATGGCATGCTTAGACAGGCATGTGCTCCCTGAGGTCCAGTTTCTCAGTCTGTGACCAAGCAGACAAGTCAGATTGGTCTTGTTACGTGTTCTCACTGCCTTCATTGATCTCAGTGCTGTTCTTTACTTGGGCTTGGTTTGGGGCAATAGGTCAGGAATTATACTGAAAAAGTACATTGGAAGGGTATCCTGCAGTATTTTGAAATTCAGGCTGAGTAGTCTGACTTTTCTTCAAGGATTTTTGAGCTGGGAAATAATGTGAGTAGAGAACTGTTTTAGGAAAATGAATGTGTCAGAAGCTTTTATGCTCTTTTCTGGAATAAAAATCAAACCTGTTGCGATATAGTTGATTCCAACTCATAGCAACCATATAGAGTTGATAGGAACATCCCCATAGGGTTTTCTTCACTATAATCTTTATGGAAACAGACCGCCACATCTTTCTCTTGAGGAGTGGCTGGTGGGTTCAGAACACTGACCTTTTAGTTAGCAGCATAGTGCTTGGCCACTGGGGGAAGTAGATAGAAAAAATGATGAATGAAGAGCAGCAGGAAGTTTACTAGGAAGAACAAAAATTTCCTACCATTTGCTCTCAATATTCTGACATTCATTCTGCATCAGATCCATTTCTACAACATGTGAACAAAGAACTGAAAGAAAAAGAGGTACAGGCCATGGCCACAAATCCCGAAACTACCCACCAACTAAAAGTAAGTACTACTTTGTTATACCAGTCACAAATGGAGAAGAGCTCTAAGTAAGACAGTGGTATTGGATTTTAGTGGTCTTCCCAGATAGGTGACATCCAGTAACAGTACATGGCTCAACAATAGGGCAAGATGTAGGAAGGTTGAGAGAGCTTAGCAGGGCACAAGTGTAGCTAGGAACAGCATTGGGAAGCTGGAAAGGGGGAGTCAGGTAATATAGAGGGTGAGTACAAGTGGTGTTAGAGACAAATGCCCCAGGTTTTAGACGGATGTCGGCAGTGGGCTTTCACGTGACCTAAGACAAGTTAATAGACCTCTCAGACCTTCGTTGTCTTCACCTATTAATTAGGTCAGTAATGCCTGCATAAAAGTAATTTAGTGTACTGACTAATATATGGTGTATGTTCAGGAAAGTGGTAGCTACTTCAGCTGTTACTTGTTTAAAATATTGGAGACAGGCTCATAACTAAATTATTCAGATAAGTGACAGTTTTTGCTGCTTTGCTTTTCCCTATCACTGCTACTCTATGAGAGTGAGTCATCCTCTTCTTTAATTATAGTTTTTACTGAAATAATCATTACAGATTCACGTGCAGCTGTAAGAAACAGCACAGTGGCATCCCATGTACCCTTTACCTGGTTTTCTTCAGTGGTAACATCTTGCCAAACTATTTTGTACAGTGTCCTAGCCAGAAGTTGCCACTGATACAGTCTGTTTGTCTTACTCCCATTTCCCTAGTTTTACTCTTGCTTAATGCCGAGTGCCTGTATGTATATTTAGTTCAATACAACTGTATTATAGGTGTAAGTTCCTGGATCTTCTACCACAATCAAGACATAAAACACTTTCAGTGGCATAAGAATCCCTCCTATTGGACTTTTATAGCTATCCCCACTTCTCCTACTCTCCTCCTACCCTGAGCATTCCTAACCCCTGGCAACTACTATCTGTTTTGCATTGCTATAATTTTGTCATTTCAAAAGTTGTATTAATGGAATCACACAGTATGTAACCTTTTTATACTGGCTTTTTTCACTTAGCTAATTCCTTGGAGATTCATACAACTTGTGTCTAACAGTAGTTCATTCCTTTTTGTTGCTGAGTTTATCCTTTTTTTAAGATCAGCAGTTTTGCTTTGATACAAAAATTACCAAAGTAGAATCCCACAAAATAGTATTCCTAGGGATTCTGATAAGTGTGTCTCAAAAAAAAAAGTCTTGTACCCAGATAAATTTGGAAAACTGGATTAGGCAGAATGAAACAGTTTTGTCATAGGACTTGTCACTAGTGTGTGTTACTAGTCTTCCTGATGAAGGTTAGGTTTTGTGGTGCTTACTAAAGTTGTTTAACTGTGAAGCTCCTTTTTTCCCAGAATGCATTCAACTCTTCCCAGAATATATTCCGTGAAAGTTTAGGAAACACTGATACAGTGGACAGAACTCATATTTGAAGTCAGAAACCTTGGGTTCTAGCCATCAGCTGTGTTCCCTCCCATGTAAACTTTGGATCATACAACTTTTCTTAACCTGAGTTTCCTAAGCTATAACACAAGCATTCTAGTATCTGTCTGAAGGATTATTATAGGGATTAAGTAAGATGATCTATATATGTGAAAGTTCTTGGTAGATTATAAAGTACTATGTTAATGTTAAGTATTACTCCTTTTTAACTTAGCTCTTGATCTGTCTCTCTCCTAGTGGCCCACCCTAGGCCAGCTCATTTTTTCATCCAAGTTTCAGAAGTTGGAAACATTTAAGCCACCAAAGGACATTGACTTAGAATCACTTCATCTTCAGAAGCCTCTGGAATCTACCTGGACCAAAACCAACATCCAGTTCTTGTCTGGCCTCCCAAAGTCAAGTAGTCCCTTCACCTCCCTCCAGAAAGAACTTTTCTTAATTATGAATTCTTACCAGGACCTATTCTACTCAAAAAGGACTGCCGTGAAGAATGGTGAAGAGATCCGCCATGTGTATTGCCTACATGCTATGAATCATGTCCTCAAAGCCAATGCCCGGGTACTTAGCAACAACAGCATATGCCGAAGCCAGAAACTTGGGGTGGGTAATGATGATGACTTCAGGGACCAAGGGCTTACAAGACCTAAGGTGAGTCGTAGCAGGAGGCCTCACCCTCAAGATGGAGGCTGCAAGATACTGCATGTAGGTGCCTGGTACCTAACAGATACTCAGATGTTTTAATGAATGACTAGAAAAATGAATGAGCCAATGAGTGGGCACACTAGATAGGCCAGGTGGTATCACCTCCATCGACAGATTCTGACAGTGTATCTATCTGTAGATTTGTGAGAAGGAGGTATCTCCATGGTACTCTCCTTAAAGATAAATCCTGAACATATGTAAGCAACACTTCACTATAAATGTCTTTAATGAAACTTTTATTCATTCTGTGTTACAGCTGTGGACGGAGACCCAGATTGGTAGAGGGCTTTGCTAAAAAGAATTAGAGAGAGTAGCAGAAATGGAACTAGAACCAAGGCTGTTCTTAACTAAGCCATGTGAATGTGTAACCCCATGAAAACAAAAAAACCTGCTTTACAATGTGTAGTTATTGCTGTTTAAAGTGATGTTCATGTTTATTGGTATGTGAAACTCTGAACTTCTTTGGACTTGGGGCTTGGATAGATGATGTCTCCTAATTCTGCCTACACTTATCAAGATTTTATGATGCTAAGTCTGTACCCCATCTGCTCCTTCCCGTCCCTTCTTCAGTCTGTGTTTTTCCGTATTGAAGAAAACTCATCTTTTTTAGATTTGTTGTCATTCAGCTCAGTAGGCATCTGGGATTTTAATACTGAAATAGTTCTTCAGAGACTTTCTTGTCCAGTCTTCTTGTTTGGTGCCAAGAAAACTAAAGCGCAGACACTTGGTGTACACAGCTGAGACAGTAACTTGGCCCTCTTGAATTCTGGCTCATCCTCGTGTATACCAGGCAGCTTTGGCCATGCTGGTTGCTCTTCTGGGCAGACACATCACAGTGTTGAACACAGGATTATAAAGTTACCTGTTCCCATTTATTACTACATAGAAGACTAGAAAGCAGATTAACCATGAAGTGTATTTATAATTTGTTGAATTACATGATTTGAGATTGTTTCTATTGATTATATTTTATATAGAAGAGTATTTAGAAATCAGCCATTTAGCAAGCATTTTCTGTTTTTGTTCTCTCCAGTAGAAATTCTTGGAAGACTGAGTCATATTTTTCCAGTTGAATTGTGGTTGTATTTCAGAAATGCGTTATTTCTGAAAAATGTGCTAAGAATGTGCTAGAGAAGTAGTGATGGATAAGTCATTTTCCTTATTTACCAGCTTTATTGTTTCAGTACCTGTTCTATCTAGTTCATTTATATCAGCACATATTTATTTGATAGGTCTTAGGTTTAAAATTATTGTACTTAGCTCTGTGGGAGACAGAAAGAAAGAACATTCATAGCCATCCACAAGCATATGAGTTTACATCTTTGAGTTTTTGCTAGTGGGCATATCTGTTAAAAACATTAGCTCATCCTAAAAGGTAACTTCACATTCTGCTTGAGACATGCCAGTCACGGAGACATGAGACTGAAATCCATATATAATGGTACTGTATATGAAAGGTACCCAGCTTGTAGTGCTGAGTCAAATGCAAAGAAAAAGGTGACATAAATGTAGTGTTTGCCACAGGCAGCTTACACATCAAGAAGGATGACCTAAAAAAAAGAAAGGAAATGGAAAGAAGGATGACCTGTTGTTGCCACAGGGCTTCAGCACTCCACATCCTCAAGCAGGTTCACTTTATGGTGACTCCTTTTCTTACCCCCACCATGACTGTGCATTACTTCCTCCACAGGTGCTGATAGTGGTACCTTTCCGGGAAGCTGCTTTACGGGTAGTACAGGTCTTCATCAGCCTCCTAGAAGGTGATAGCAAGAAGAAAATAATTGTGAGCAATAAAAAGAGGTTTAAGGGAGAGTATGGATCAGATCCTGAGGAGAGACCACCCAACCTGAAGAGACCTGAGGATTACGAAGCTGTATTTGTTGGCAACATTGACGACCACTTCAGGATAGGTAATTTGTCCTTATCAAGACCCCAAGTGCAAGGCTCGTGCAGCTGTGATTAGAGGTTCTCTTAGACTCAGCATCCTAAGTAGAATCAATGTGCATTTGTAATATCTTGTCTGTCAGAGTAGAGAGTGCTGTCTTGGTTGACAGGATAGAGAGAGTCTCTAAGACCATCTTAAAAAAACATGTGCACATTTATAGTAGAAATACACATCCGTAAGAGGTAGCACATGATCAGATGCTGGAAGGGCATTTTGGAGGAGTGGGAAGGGAAAGGAGCTAGATGGGATCAGTCTGGGAAGGCTGCATAGACTGAGTATCTGTGTATCCTGACAGACTTACCTCCTGTATGCTGTGTGGAGAGCCTGACAGTGAACTGTCTCTCTTCATGACTTACCAGCTCCCAACCAACTCTTCATGCTTTTGCTTCTCTGGTTCAGTTCCCATTTACTTGGTTGGTCGTGTGTACCTCATCAGAGCAAAGTTCTTGGTAAAGTGTCATATGTGCTCATTCAGCAAGCATCTATTGAGCACTTAATTATGCTCTAGGCTCTCCTAAGAAGCTGGAGGTACAGAAATAACAGTTAGATTCCCACTGTCAGTGAAGTCCAGCTGACTGGGGAAATGGATGGTCCAGCATAAGTGTTATGATCGGAGTGTGCTACGGGTATTCCAGGAACACTGAAAGCAAATTCCTTTACTCCATGAGGTTAGGATGGTTAGGGAAGGCCTCCTACTTGAGGTAACATATGCGTTAAGTAAAATGTATCCAGTTGCAGAGGAAGCAGTGGGAATGGAGGAAATGTTTCTGATAGGAGGCTACATGTTCAGAGTATCAGGGTGACGAAGCTTATCAAGACCTAAGAATATGAACAGTTGATATTCGACAAAAGCCCTAAGACGTTAAACTGGGGTAAAAACAGTATCTTCAACAAATGGTGCTGGCAAAATTGGTTATCCATCTGCAATAAACTGAATCAAGATCCATATCTTACACCTTATACAAAAACCAACTCCAACTAGATAAAAGACCTCAATATCAAACCTAAAACAATAAAGTTCATCCAAGAAAAGGTAGGAACAACAATGGGAGTTTTAATACACAATGAGGACAGACTCCAAAATCTGTCAAAGAAACCACAATCAACAGAAGAGAAAATGGATAAAGGGGAACTATTAAGAATCAAACACTTTTGCTCATCCAAAGACTTTATTAATAGAATTTAAAAAACACCCACAGAATGGGAAAAAATATTTGGCAACTCTTTGTCAAACTGACGCCTGATCACCAGAATCTATAAGGTACTACAAAATATCAATAAAAAGAAGATAAACCATCCAATTAAGCGATGGACAAAGGAGATGGACAGACATTTCACTAAAGAGGAGATCCAGGCAGCCAAAAAACACATGCGGACATGTTCACGATCTTTAGTTATTAAAGAAATTCAAATCAAGATGACAGTGAGATACCATCTCACCCCAGCAAGATAGGCCATGATCCAGAAAAGACAAAACAACAAATGCTGGAGAGGCTGTGGAGAAAGTGGAACCCTCCTACACTGTTGGT
Source organism: Heterohyrax brucei (assembly GCA_028571685.1). Classification (NCBI taxonomy): domain Eukaryota; kingdom Metazoa; phylum Chordata; class Mammalia; order Hyracoidea; family Procaviidae; genus Heterohyrax; species Heterohyrax brucei. The sequence goes on from CM053155.1 coordinate 19,930,696, forward strand.
GGGGTTGCAAAATGGTCCAGCCTCTTTGGAAAGCAATCTGGTACTTCCTTAAAAAAATGAATATCGATATACCATTTGACCCAGTAATTCCACTACTTGGAATATATCCTACAGAATCAAGGCCTTTCACACCAATGGACACATGCACCAGAATGTTTATCACGGCACAGTCCACGATAGCAAAAAGGTGGAATCAACCCAGATGCCCAACAACAGAAGAACGAATAGGTAAACTATGGTACATATACTCAGTGGAGCACTACGCAATGATAAAGAATAACGATGATTCCAGGAAACATCTCCTAACCTGGTTTCAACTGGAAGACGTTATGTTGAGTGAAAATAGTCAGCGACAAAGGGACAAATACTGTATGAGACCTCTACGATAAGATCTCAAAAACAGACTTATGTATAGAAGAAAAGATTGTTTGACAGCTGCAAGGGGGGGGGAGGGTTTAGATTAGATAGTTGCTAGAAATCTGGTTGGGAGAAAGCGGTGATAGCACACATTAGAAACAAGAACAACATTAAGTGGACTTCAGCATAACTTGAGTACTCCTTCCATCTTAACCCAATATTGCAAGGATAGAGTAGCTGGGGCAGGGGGCAGGAGACCATGCTCTTAGGTGAAATCGAGGCCAATTGGCACAACTAGCATTTTGCTAAGAGAGCTCTCTGCACCCCACATTGGTGAGTGGCGTCTGGGGTCTTAAAAGCTGCCAAGCTGCCATCTGAGGACACAGCAAATGGTCCCAACTCACCAGGAACGGATGCTCACCAGGGACCAAAATGACATGCGGTAAAGACAACCTTTAAGACAGAGAGACCTACAAGAGTGGGTGCTTACATCAACTTGGAACCGGAAGAACCCGATGGTGCCCAGCCACCACCGGTGATACCCACGATGGAGCTCACAGAGAGGAGTCTCACTGGCAACACAAGAATAAAAAGGGATGCATCCTGAGATCTCCACTAAAAGACCCCAATTGATGGTCCAGTGGTTTTGGGGTTCCCCTGAGAGCATGGCCCCCGGCCCTAACGCTGCCCTTACCCATAAATTATAACGAAGGTCCACTGTTTGGACATGAATGGACTTGGCAATACGGGGTGACCATATATTGGATGCACTTTATGGTTCTATACATCTATAGGATATCATCCTGCTGACCTCTGGCTGGAGGAAGGAGAGTGGGTGGAGAGGAGGGGAAAGGAGGCTGTTGGGAGGATGAGACATGTATGGAGCAGAGAGGAATAGTGTGCTGTCACCGGACAGGGAGAGCAGTGGAAGCTCCATATAGGTGGGCATGCAAATTTATATGGGAATGTACATTTTCACTCAGTCATATTAGTGAAAAATAAAAAATAAAACTAAGAATTGCACATTGTTCAGTGTGGCTGGAGGCAGCATTCAGGGGAAGGTGGGAAGAGAGTTGAGGTTTAGTGTGGACATGGGCAGGTATTCAGTAAGCAGCTGGTATTGAGTGTGGAGCACAGTAAAGAGGTGTAGAATTGAATATAAATTTATATGAAGATAATGTTAAAGCCACACCTAGTGAGAATATATAGCAATAGCTTTATGTAAACTAAGAGTAAAACTGGAAGATGAATCCAGGGATTTGTGGAAAAAAGAGGAATTTGGATCTGGAAAGATTGATAACAGGCCAGATCAGTGATAGATGCAGAAATGGACATTGGAATTTTCCCCCACCAGTGAGGGAAAGAGGCTTCAGGGAGAGGTGTTCCATCTGCTGCTGTGCAGTCATGGTGAGGAGCACCAAACAGTATCCACTGGATTGGTAACCAAGAGCTGCTGGTGACATTTGTAAGAGGAATTTCAGTGGCATCGTAAAACCAGAAGCCGGTTTCAGTGGATTGAGAAGTGGCTGAGACATATCAAAGTAGAGACAGTTCGCTGGATATATTTCACAGTGAAGAAAGGGTAGAGTGGGAACCAGAAGAGTCCATAGATGCAAGGGAAGGGTGATGATAATTATTGTTATTGAATTGTAGCAGTTTGAGCATGTAAGAAAAGACACATGGGCATGTGTAACAAAAATATCTCAGCACACCCACAGCTGGTGGCACATAAATTCTTGAAGGGGATCTTGGAGGAATTGGGGAGGCTAAGGGGAAAATAGTAATGTGGGAGATAAAGGAAAGAAGAGGGATCCATTGGGAGAATGGAAGACAGTTGTTTGGTGGTGACTAATGAACCTGTATGTGCTTGGCTATTTTATGCAGGAGTTGCAATACTTCAGAGAAGCATCCGACTGTATGCTCCCTTTTATTCTTCAGACATCCTCATTGCCTCTCCTTTGGGTTTGAGAACTATTATTGGTGGAGAAGGAGAGAAGAAGAGAGATTTTGACTTTTTATCTTCTATCGAACTTCTCATCATTGATCAGGCTGACATTTACCTGATGCAGAACTGGGAGCATGTCCTGGTAATGTTAATCAAGCACATTAGAGGGGCAAGATTCACGGTTAGGATCAGCAAGAAGCTCAGTGGTTTTAAGTTTTAGGGGCTTTAAAACTCAGTTTGGAAACAGTTTCTGTGTCCACTTTGAAAAAAGCCTTTGGTTCCTTCTACCCACAGATTGTCAATAATTAAACTAAGCAGAAAAATGGAAACCTCATCAGTATTTTCAAATCTTCAGAAATTAATTCTCTTAAAGATATCTGTGTGTTAGTCAACTTTAGTATATTGGTTGTTTGGTTACTTAGTTTAAAATAAAATTTCCCTCGTTAGACATGTCTTTTTGTAATGTAATTCCCGATACTGTTTATGCCCATTCTCCTTTGTTTGGTCTTCAGTGGAGAGGAGGAAACGTTGGTTAAGCTTTCTTCATGTGTGCCCTGTGTTACAGAAAATGGAGGATGTCATTATGACCTTGCTATGTATAGTTTTGCTGTAATTTTTCCGCTATACATGTTCTCTGCAGTGTTATCAGTAGTAGGACTGGAAAACCTTGCTTGTGGAACAATCCTTATTACAGAACAACAGGATTTCTTTTGAAAGGTGTATAAAAAACTCACCTCTTCTAACCTAGGACTTAAAACTTGCTAATTTGGGGCAAATAAAGGGGAGTACCTATTTATAAAGTAGGTAACAAATTAGAACTCATTACCCTTTAGTATTTTTTACAGGGTGAAATTATAACTAAAATGGAAAAAGTGTGCTGATGGTACAGTCATACTGCTTACTTTGAGTGAAAATCAGGTTTAATGGTTCTGAGAATATTCCTAACATTTTGAGAAATAGCTCATTGAAGGACAGTACTATTTCCGATACCATTTCCTTTTGTGTCCACGTTTGTGACTGAGGGCCTCATAGAGATGATGGTGGTATTTCAGAAGTTTCTTTTACAGAAATACTCCTGTAGGTACTGTTTTGATTGTTTTGTTTGTTTGTTTTTTAAGGTCCCATTGGCAGCTAGTACTTGTTGGGGTTGTTCTTGTTAGAAGTATTCAGCAAACTATGAGCTAAAATTATTTAACCTTGGGTTCCATGCCTGTCTGAGGCGTAGTTTTCTTGTTGTAATTTGGGAGATGAAAAAACATGCTGTGTTGACTTACATGAGATGATAAACTCATGAAATGTCAATCTGCCTGGCATGGAAGTACTGGATAAATACTAATGGTAATGTTATTTGTGCTCAAAGCTCTTGATGAGTCACATGAACCTGTTGCCCTTGGACTCACATGGGGTGGACTTTTCTCGAGTACGGATGTGGAGCCTCAATAATTGGTCCAGGTACTACCGCCAGACACTGCTTTTTGGCGCTCTGCAGGATGCCCATATCAACTCACTGTTCAACAAGCACTGCGTCAATTTTGAAGGCCAGGTAGGTTCTCTCCTCATTTCCTCCAGACTCTCTGAAGTGTTGTTAATTGCTGGAAATGGCTCACTTCATGCTCTCATTGACTCCTGGCAGGTGGCTATAAGGAATGTCCCAAAGACAGGCTCCATCAGCCATGTCCTGGTGCAGCTCCCACATGTCTTCCAAAGGATGGAAGCAGAAAATGTAGCTTCAGTGATTGATGCCAGGTAACCCACCCCTCCCCGTAACCTGTCAGGTACCTCCTCAACCAAGAAAAAATATTTGACTTTGGCAGACAATTTAGTCTTGGATTCCATATCTATTTTATTGATGACCGTGTACCAAATTAGATGAGATAATTCAACTAGTCATACCATTTGACAGAGAGAAATGGTATCTTGGTCTGAGTCTCATAGCTAGTTAGTGACAGAGTCAGTACTGTATCTTGTGGCACTTTTAGATTATATTACATTGTTCAGTGCTATAAAATGTCCTGTGTTGGTAACTTAATTGCGAGCCTTTCAAGGGCCAGGAGTATTTTTCTAATTCTGTATGTATTTTCCCACTTTCTCTATATTGTACTTAGTTAGGAAGCCCTGTAGTAGTGGAATGATGCTTAGTGTATGGTAGGCATTCAATAATTGTTGACTGACTGAATGGTGTGGTCACATACTTCTAGAATAATGTGGGGGGATATAATGGGGTTGCATCTACTTTTTACAGGGAATAATAGTAGCATTACTTTTATTAGTGTGCTCCTCAAGTTTTATCCTTCAGTTATCTAATTAAGATGAAGTTAAGTCTTTCCTCTTTGGTGATATAAAGGGAGATTATGACTTTTCCAGGGTCACATGGTTTTCGGCTACACTCAGCTAACTTTTGCCATTTCCCTTTCAAAATCAGGTTTAACTTTTTTGTGAACAAGATTTTACCTCAGTATCATGACGCAGTCATGTCTCATACGCTCATCTATGTCCCCTCCTACTTTGATTTTGTGCGTCTTCGAAATTACTTCAAGAAGGAAGAACTGAACTTTACCCACATCTGCGAGTACACTAAGAAGTCTGGTATCTCCAGGGCCAGACAATTCTTCTCTCAAGGAAAGAAGCAGTTTCTACTCCTCACAGAGCGTTTCCATTTCTACAAAAGGTAAAGTGGCACCAAGTTTAGAGCATCCTTTCTGGAGGGAAAATGCAAATCATGGCCTGCTTCACAGCAGTGGTAGGCTGTAAGTCCTCCCTGTGCCACTTGTGCAGAAAATCAGAAGACTTTGGAGGCTGGACAGACTCTTCTTAGGTTTGTCAATTTCCTCCCAAAATCGACCTTGTTGTGAAAGATTATGGAAATGAGTGAATACAGTATACCCTGTGGTTCTGTACTTGGGATACTTTATGTAGCTGTGGTTGCATACTTCATGTTGACATAAAAACATAACTAACTTTAACATCTCTAGAAAGGGACAACTCTATGAATACACAAAGGGGAGGGGCGGGTCATACAAGGTTGGACAATACTGTGGGCTGTGTAGTCTGTGAAGATGGTGACTGGGCATGATGTCTGTTTGGAAAGTTGCAGTGTGTCTTCAGGAGGTACAACATAGGATTTCTTCAACAAAGAGGGCCAGAATTGAGGGGCCCCATGACAGTTGCAGGAGGCAAAAAATGAAGGGCTTAGAGGATTTGGGTGTTTGCTTAGTTTACCTGCCATGTGGCTTTGATTAAATAAATTTGTCATTTTATTTATTTTCCTAATTTTAGTTGGAGTGTTAGTAATGTTAGCCCTCTGTTATTGTTCAGTTAGTTTCAGCATTTCATGGCCCTGTATCCCAAGTATTTTATTGTTTGGCTAAATATTTCTTTTCTGCCAAATGAGAAAGGCTTTTTAAAGCTCTTATGTGTAGATAGATGAGTATCACATCCTGTCACTTCTTCCTTCCCTGTATCTTAATAATGCCCAGTGTTTTATTAACTCCCAGCAATATATATACTATTAATACAGAGCATTTTCTCAAAGAACACCAAAGAAATAACTCTCCCAGATGTTGGGACATTGTAGATGACACACTTTGGCATTGCATCACCTTTTGGTTTATGCTGATTATCATACAGCATTCTCCAGACATGTTCTCCTTGCCACAATAGAACTGGCATGACATGACCTCTTTAGGAACATTCTGTTGCCTAAGCGATCTGTGAATGGAGAAGTAACAGTTGTTAATATTCATGTTTCCCTGGACTCTATGCTTGGCTGTCTAGACAAGGCTGCGTGGTCAGAGAGTGTTAATGCATGACTGCTGATCGGCAGCATTATTTGCTTTGTTCAGGTAACTTGTTTTTTAGTGGCATTTTGGGGGCATTTGCATTCACGAGGTCTTAAGAGCACTTAATTTTCTATCCACTTGACAAATGAAAGCAAGCCTTTTAAGTGAAGTGGATGGATTGGGAAACTTCCCAATATGATTGTATGTAGTAAGTGTGTGAATTAAGCTGTGATGAGGACTGCTTTCAAATATCTTGGCAGCTTTTCACGGAAGAGGCATGGTGTCAGGGGGGGCCCTTTCTCTGAAGTAGGTATAGCAGTCCTCTTCCACGCTGTTCATTTATTTTTACCAAGCCAGTTCGCCCCCGAAGTCACCATAAGGACAAATCTCAGCATGTGCCATGTGCTTTATGCCCTATGTCAGGTTAATGGCTGTTTCTTGTGTTGAGAATGAGTAGAAATAGTGTACTTCAGAGTTCTGCAACAGCTAATTATCTCAGGGTTTTGGACTGTGGAATTTATTGCTTGAGAGAGCACCAAGGTTAGGATGAGTGTTTTGGTGTGCAGTGCCTTTGAGATTGGGTTTTCAATTTGACTTTGGGGAAAGAACACGTATTTAAACAATACTCTGAAATTCTGTTGTTAATGTTCTCTGTGGCAGCAGGCAGTGTTGAGTAATTAGGAATTATTTAGGAGCTAGCAAAAACTTTAAACCTGAAAAGCTGTTTTCTTTGTGGGAGATGTAAACAGTAGAATTTTGGGAGTTGGATGGGCATTTGATCATTATTTTCCTACAAAGGATGCTTCACAGGTTTGTCACTGTGCATTCCTGTCGTTCAGTGGCTTTTTAGCTGCAAGTCAAAGACTAGACAGGGGTGTTTTTTGTTTTTTCAATTGTAGATATATACATATAAAACACAGCCTTTGCCGTTTCACCATTTTTCAGGTGTACACTTCAGTGACATCAATCAGTCATTCTGTGCCACGCCACCCATAACAACCATGGCCAGAATTTCCCATCACATAAATAAACACTCACTAAACAAAAATTCCTCTTCTTCCCACTCTTCCATCCCTGGTAACCACTACTAAACTCTGCTCTCTGTAATTTGCTTGTTCTTGTTAATTCATGGAAATGAGATTATTTGATACTTGTCCTTTGGTTACTGATCTGTTGCGCTGAGCAGAAGGTTTTTAAGGTTCGTCCATGTTGTGGAATTCCATTGTATGTATGTACCACATTTCGGTTATCCATTTTCATTGGCTGATGGACACTTAGGGTTGTTTTCGCCTTTGGGCTTTTGTGAGTAGTGCTGCAGTAACCTTTGGTGTTCTTGTGTCTGTTTCCATTGCTGCTTTTGCGTCTCTTGGATGTATACGTAGGACTGGAATTGCTGGGTCATATGGTAGTTCTGTGTCTGGAGGGGCTACTTAGGAAGTTTAGAAAGGCTGTGCCAGTATTTCTGAATACTTCCTGCACCCATATGAGACAAGTAGTAGACCTGCTTGTTACAGGCAATACTGACAAGTCAGCCTTTTACATCAGTTGTGATTGCCTCGTTTATCCAGTTGGCAGGCAGAATAGATACCTGGAATGTCCTTAGTTTTAGCTCCTGTGAAGGCATAAATTCATTTATAGGGGCTATAGGCCATATTGATAGGAGTTATAGGCCATATCTATAAGGGTTATTGAAGGAGGAAAGCATATGCAAGAGGAAGGCAGAAGATCAGTGCAGGGGAAGGTGTGCTTGAAGATGTGGAGAATTAGTACCAACTGCCTCGTGTGGAGGGATTTTGTTCACTTTTTCTGTTCCCTAGAAATTCTTCATGTCTATTATGGGCAAATTGGGACTCAGAGATTTTTGTTTTTTAAGTATAATACAAATTGGTTTTTGTTTTTTCCTGATTATAAAAGTATTGTACAATTATTTTAGGAAATTTCGTTTAAAAAAAAAACAAGCCACCTGTGTAATACCACTGCTGTGATAAAGATACTCATTTTGGTATTTCTTTTTAGTCTTTACTGCATGAAAAATATATGCATGTACATTCATATTCACACATGCAAATATATAGGCATTTTTCTAAAATACCAAAATTTGGAACACATTGCACATACTGAAATTTTTTTTCCTTAAATTTTTTATTTCATATGACTGAGTAAAAATGTACATTCCTGTGTAAATTTACATGCCCACCTATATGCAGCTTCCACTGCTCTCCCTGTCCGGTGACAGCACACTATTCCTCTCTGCTCCATACATGTCTCATCCTCCCAACAGCCTCCTTTCCCCTCCTCTCCACCCACTCTCCTTCCTCCAGCCAGAGGTCAGCAGGATGATATCCTATAGATGTATAGAACGATAAAATGCATCCAGTATATGGTCATTCTGCTTTGCCAAGTCCAATCCATTCGTGTCCAAACAGTGGACCTTCATTATAATTTATGGGTAAGGGCAGCGTCAGGGCCGGGGGCCATGCTCTCAGGGGAACCCCGAAACCACTGGACCATCAGTTGAGGTCTTTTAGTGGAGATCTCAGGATGCATCCCTTTTTATTCTTGTGTTGCCAGTGAGACTCCTCTCTGTGAGCTCCATCGTGGCTATCACTGGTGGTGGCCGGGCACCATCCGGTTCTTCTGGTCCCGAGTCGATGTAGGCACCCACTCTTGTGGGTCTCTCTGTCTTCTAGGTTGTCTTTACCCCATGTCATTTTGGTTCTCGGTGAGCATCTGTTCCTGGTGAGTTGGGACCATTTGCTGTGTCCTCGGATGGCAGCTTGGCAGCTTTTAAGACCCCAGACGCCACTCACCAATGTGGGGTGCAGAGAGCCCTCTTAGCAAAACACTAGTTCTGCCAATTGGCCTCGATTTCGCCTAACAGCATGGTCTTCTGCCCCCTGCCCCAGCTACTCTATCCTTGCAGTATTGGGTTAAGATGAAAGGAGTACTCAAGTTATGCTGAAGTCCACTTAATGTTGTTCTTGTTTCTAATGTGTGCTATCACCGCTTTCTCCCAACCAGATTTCTAGCAACTATCTAAACTAAAACCCTCCCCCATCACCCTTCCTCCCCTCCCTTGCAGCTGTCAAAGAGTCTTTTCTTCTGTAGACAAGTATGTTTTTGAGATCTTATCATAGAGGTCTCATACAATATTTGTCCTTTTGTTGCTGACTACTTTCACTCAGCATAATGTCTTCCAGTTGAAACCAGGTTAGGAGATGTTTCCTGGAATCATCATTATTCTTTATCATTGCGTAATGCTCCATTGAGTATATGTACCATAGTTTACCAATTTTTTTTCCTTTGATCTTAAAACATTCTATTTGCTCAGTGGAAAAAAAATCAAACATGGTAATACTTTGGTATGTATATTTGTCTAACGGATATATTCTTAATTTGATATGTATACTGTTATCACATCCCTCCTGAATTTTTATTAATAAGTACAAAGATGTTGGACCAATACTAAATTGTAAGGCTGTAATAGTGAATGTCTGTAATTTCTTTCACTTTCACTAGCACTTTGCTACATTTGCACGTACTCATGGTGTCTCTTTTTGCTTCTCTCCCTCTATCTCACCTATTTTTTTCCCTTCCTGAATCATACGAAAGTCAGTTGCAGACTGCTTGACATGTAATCCCTGAATGTCTCAGCATGTACATCCTAAAAACACTGTTCCTGACTCTTCAGCACCCTTACCATACCACTTGACATTGCTTAAGTAATACCATCTGATATATGGTTCTTGAGGAGCCCTAGTAGCCCAGTGATTAAGTGCTTGACTGCTAACAGAAACGTTGATGGTTCAAACCTACTGAGTAGCTCCATGGGAGAAACACTTGGCAATCTGCTCACATAAATATTGTACTGTAGAAAACCCTATGGGGCAGTTCTGTGTTGTCATATGGGCTTGCTATGAGTGAGAATCCACTCAGTGGTACACAACAACATATGACATTTAGATTTTCCTAATTATTCAGTGACCTAGTTGTCAAAATGAGCATTATAGCTGTTTCCACTCTTAATCCAGGATTCAGTTACAGATCATACATTGCATTTGGTTAGCGTATTTCTTTCGTTTCCTTCGTCAGTGGTGGTAGTGCTCAACCAGGAACAGTTTTGCTCCTCAGGGAACATCTGGCAAAGATACCTGGACATTTTTGGTTGTTACAACTAGCATCTAGTGCATACAGGCTAGGGATACTGCCAAAAATCCTGTAGTATACAGGACAGCTCCCCAAAACAAAGAATTACCTAGGCCAACATGTATTTTTAATTTAATATATATACTTCTGTCACAGGTATCAGTATCAAATAGTCTAAATATGAGTGGTGCTAAGATTGAGAAACTCAAATCAAGAATAAACCTTTTGCCTATTTTTTTTTTATGACTCTGACATTCTTTTGAAGAGTTCTGCCTAGTTTCCTATAGGATGTCCTACAATTTAGATTTGTCTCATGGTTCCCTTATTATTTAGAGCATTGGTTTCCAAATTTTGCTGCACAGTAGGATCTGTTTGGGAAGCTGTAAAATATCCAAATGTTCAGGTTGCACCCCGCATGCCAGTTAAAAAGGTCTGGGGATGGCGGCCAAGCACAGATATTTAGAAAGGAAGGGGTGATTTCAACATGCAGTGAAGTTTGGGAACCACTGATTTAGATTACACTTTTCTGAGGGGCAAGAATTCTACGTAGAGGCTAGTGTGTAATTCCCACTCTACAAGGACTGGCAGTTAAGTTCACATGCTCATCCTAGAAAAAGTGCTGCGTATCTCATTGCTGAATAGCACTGCAGTTGCCTTTTAAGTACTTCTCTTGAGAAACTGCGCCAATGCCAGCACCTAGTCTACCCTTCAAAGCAGTTTTGGAACTCTGTTTCTGCAATGGCTATCAGAGCTATCATCATATTACCCTTGATGTCATGAATGTCATTGAAATGTCTGCCTTTCAATATTTCCTTTATCTTTGGGTAACGAAAAATGTCACTGAGGCACAGGTCAGGTGAGTAGGTAGGGTGTTCCAATACAGTTGTTTGTTTACTGGCTAAAAACTCCATCACAGACAACCGTACAATTAAGTTTGCAAACTTGGCACTGTGCCACCATGTGCAATGGCCATTCCAGAAATGTCCAAAATTGATTTGGAGTAGGTGCTGGTATCACTGTTTAGTTTCCCAAGGGGGGTACTTTGAAGGTGACTGTAGTGATACTCAGCAATGAGGTATGTAGCACTTAGAACAATTAAGACCATGAACTTAATTGTCAGACCTCATACTGCAAGCTACACCCAAACTCAGTGTCATCAAGTTGATTCTGACTCACGGTGATACTGTAGGGCAATAGAACTGCTTCACGGAGTTTCCAGGGAGTGCCTGGTGGATTCAAATTGCCAGCCTTTTGGTAATCAGAAATAGCACTTAACCACGACACCACCAGGATTTCTGTATGTCATCAAGAAGTGCCTAATCCCAGTTTGTCCCAGTTTCAGTGATATAAGTTGTTTTAAGTTTGTTACCACAATTCTGCTCAGTCCACTATAGAGTTACTTTTCCTCATAATTTAATAAGTAATGTGAAGTGATCTCTGGGTATAAATCTTATTCTTTTTGATAGTTACATGCTACTGCATTGTATGGATACATAATTAATCCAGTTTTACTTTTTTACTTTTTAAATATTTTATTGTGCTTTAAGTGAAAGTTTACAATCCAAGTCGATTTGCCACACAAGCCCCCTCCCATACACCTCTATCCAATATAAAACCCCCTCCTGCATACATCTGTGCAGCTGTAGCTGCTCTCCCCATCTTGTGACAACCGCTCCTCCTTTCTATCTTGTACTTCTCATATTCATTTAACTAACTCCTTTCACCACCACCCTCACCCTCCCATCTTCCCTCTGGACAGGAGCTGCTCTAAGAGCTGCATGTATATATTTAAGCCAGTAAGCACATACTTCACCAGCATCACTTTATGTCTTATAGTACAGTCTGGTCTTTGTTTGGAGAATTGGCTTTGGTACTAGTTTCAGCTCTGGGCTGGCAGCAAGTTTACAGGCCGTGTTTTAATAGAGTTCTGGATCTGCACCCTCATATTTTTCCTGCTGTGTCAGGGACTCTACATTGTGTTCCGTGTCAGGGCAGACATTGGTGGATGCTGGGCACTGTCTGGTTCTTCTGGTCTCATGCTAGTGTAGTCTTGGGATCACTTGACCCCTTCTGTCTCCTTATCTCATATTTTCATCATGTCTTTAATGTACTTTGTTCTCCTCTGCTTCAGGTGGATTGGGACTAGTTCATACTCCTTAGATGGCAGCTTGCTAGCTTTTAAGACCCCAGATGCCACTCACCAAAATAGGATGTAGACTATTTTCTTAAAAAAAACCCAAAAACTTAGTTATGCCAGTTGACCTTTCACCTTGAAGCCCTCTAAAACCGTGGCCCCAGACCCCTGCCACTGCTACTGTGACCTTCAAAATACTGCACTGTGTGTAGGAAACCTCTTAGCTTTGGGTATAGTTCAGGACTGGTAATCTGCTGTCTACTGCATGCTATCACTTCCTTAACCCACTTCATGTCTACTATCTGATCTTGAATACCTGTCTCCCTCTTTCCCTCCCCTCCTTTTACCTATCAGAGATTTTCTTCTGTGCATAAACTTTTTCTTGAGTCCTTGTGATAATGCTGTCATACAGTGTTTGTCCTTTTGTGACTAATTTCACTCATCAAAATGTCTTACAGATGACTACATGTTCTCAGGTGTTTCCAAAGATCATCATTGTTCTTTATCATTGCATAGTATTCCATTGTGTGAACATACCATAATTTGTTTATCCCTCCATCTCTTCATCGGCATCTAGGTTGATTCCATCTTTTTGTTGTTGTGGGCAGTGCTGCAATAAACATTCATTGATGTGCATGTACACAATCTCTTCATGTGGCAGCCCTTATTTTTCTAGAATATATTCCAAGAAGTGGGATTGCTGCATCATATGGTATTTCTATTTCTAGCTTTTTAAGAAAGCAACAAATCGATTTCCAAAGTGGTCGTACCCTTTTACATTCCTACCAGTAGTATGGAAGAGTTCCAATGTCTCTAAAACCTCTCCAGCATTTTGTTGTTTTGTCCTTTTTGATTAATGCCAGCCTTGTTGGGGTGAGATGATGTCTCATTATAGTTTTGGTTTAGATTTTTCTAACGGCTAATGATAATGAGCATTTCCTCATGTGTCTTTTACATGTGTCTTCCTTGGTGTAGTGCCTGTTCATATCTTTTGCCCGTTTTTTAATTGGGTTATTTTTCTTTTTCTTGTTGAGGTTTTACACTACCTTGTAGATAATGGAGATTAGACCCGAATCAGATTCATAGTTGCCAAAAATTTTTCCCCTAATCTTTAGGTAGTCTTTTTACTCTTTTGGTGAAGTTTTTAGATAAGTGTAAGGCTTTGATTTTTAGGAGTTCCCATTTATCTATTTTGTCTTTTGGTGTCAGTACATTGTTAGTAATGTTTTATAGTCTGTTATGCTGTATGTTGGAGCTTCCAGCATTGTTCCTATTTTTTCTTCTATGATCTTTGTCATTTTAGACTTTATATCTAGGTCTTTGTTCCATTTTGAGTTAGTTTTGTGCATGGTATGAGATATGAGTCCTATTTAATTTTTAACAGTTTTGCAGACACCATTTGTTGAAGAGACTGTTTTTCCCCCAGAAGCAAGTTCCTCTCAAGGGTGCAAATTTAATTCTGGCCAAAGTAGTTGCTTGTGGACCTGCTCTTCCTTCTCTCTCATGCAGTGTGATCTCTCAGCTTTCTCTCTTGTATTCAGGACTCCTAGAATATCCTAGATAATCCATTCAGTTGTTTTTCTGGTTCTTTGTGAAAAGGATCAGAGAATGTGTGTAGCTACTCTGCCATCTTAGCCCCACCCTCTCCATTTTCCTTTTGTGCTTTATAGTTTTATTTATTTTTTACAATAGATGAATAAAATTTCTAACATCTGTCAACTGTCAAATCTGTGATAAACCCTCACCCCCCACACCCTTGTAGCTGTCAAAGAGTTTTTTTTTACTGTAGCTAAATCTATTTGGGGGTCCTTGTAACGGGTCTCATACACTATTTGTCTTTTTGCTGTGGACTGATTTCACTTAGCATAATAACTTCCAATGAAACCATGTTATGAGATGTTCTACAATCATTGTTTTTTATCATAGCAAAATGTTCCATTGAGTATATATACCATAGTTTGTTTATGCATTCATCTGTTGATGGGCATGTAGGATGATTCCATTTTTTTGCTGTTGTGGACTGTGCTGCAATAAACATTCTTGTGTATGTGTCTGTACATGTGATAGCCTTTGTTTCTGAAGGATAAGTTCCAAGCCGTGGGATTACTGGATCAAAGGATGTATCTCTTTCCAGCTTTTGAAGAAAGCAGTAGATTGCTTTCCAAAGGGGTTGTACTATTTTGCAGTCTCACCAGCAGTGTAGGAGAGTTCCAATCTCTCCACAGCCTCTGCAACATTTCTTGTTTTGTGTTTTTTGGATTATAGCCAAGGTCGTTGGGGTGAGATGGTATCTCATTTTAGTTTGGGTTTGGATTTCTCTGACAGTTAATGATAGTGAGCATTTCCTCATGTATCTTTTGGCTGCCCGCACATTCTCCCTAGTGAAGTGTCTGTCCATCTCCTTTGCCGATCGCTTAATTGGGTTATTTACCTTTTACTTGTTGATACTTTGCAGAATCTTGTAGATTATGGAGATCAGACAATGGAGTGACATGTACTTGCCAAATATTTTTTCCCATTCTGTAAGTGGTCTTGTAAGTCTTTTGATAAGTCTTTGGATGAGCAAAAGTGTTTGACTCTTAGTAGTTCCCATTTGTCTGTTTTCTATTAATCATGCTTTGTTAGATTTTGAAGTCTGTCTAAGCTGTGTATTAGAGCACCCATCACTGATCCTATTTTTTCTTGCATGATCTTCATAGTTTTAGGTTAGATATTTAGGTCTTTGATCCATTTTGAGTTAGTTTATGTGTAAAGTGTGAGACATGGGTCATTTCAGTTTCTGGCGTATGGGTATCCAATTTTGCCAACACCACTTGTTGAAGAGACTTTTTTTACCCTAGATTGCAATCCTGGGGCCTTCGTCAAATATTAACTGTTCATAAGAAGATGGTTGCATCTCTGGGGTCTCCACTGTATTCCGTTGATCCTTATGTCTCTTTTGGTACCGGTACCAGGATGTTTTCTCTACTGTGGCAGTGGAAGAGGTTTTAAAATCGGGTAGTATGAGGTCTCCCATTGTGTTCCTCTTCTTTAGTAGTGCTTTATTTGTCCGGGGTTTCTTCTCTTTCCAAACAAAGTTGGTGATTTGTTTCTCCATCTCATTAAAAAATAACACTGGAATTTGTATTGAGATTGCTTTGTATAAGTAGATCACTTTAGGTAAACTAGACATTTTCACACTGTTAAGTCTTCCTGTCCATGGGCAGGGAAGGTTTCTCAATTTATATAGGTCTTTTTTGGTTTCCCGCAGTAAGGCCTTATCATTCTCTCTGTATAGGTCTCTTATTTTTCTAGTTAGATTTATTCCTAGTTACTTTATCTTCTTGGGGGCTATAATAAATGGTATTGATTTCATAATTTCAACTTTTATTTCTTTGTTGGTATAAAGGCATCCTACTGATTTACTTATGTTTATCTTGTATCCTAATACTTTGATAAACTCCTCTGTTAGTTCCAGTAGTTTACTTCCAGGTTCCTTAGGATTCTCTATATATACAATCATATCCTCTGCGAATAGGGAGATTTTTGCTTCTTTACTGCCAGTGCAGCTGCCCTTTATTTCTTTGTTTTTCTGATTGCTCTGGCTAAAACCTCTAGTAAAATGTTGAATAAAACTGGTGAGAGTGGGCATCCTTGCCTATTTCCTCTTCTAAAGTGGACTTCTTTCAGTCTTTCACCATTCAGGATGATGAAGTTGGTTGGCTTTGCATAGATGCCCCATATTGCATTGAGGAATTTCCCCTCTATTCCTGTTTTGCTGAGAGTTTTTAACATGAATGGGTGTTGGACTTTGTCAAGTGCTCTTTCTGCTTTAATTGGCAAAATCAGGTGATTCTTTTGTGCTGTTTATGTAGTCGATCATATTAATTGTTTTTCTGATGTTGAAGCAGCCTTATATATCTGGAATGAAACCAACTTGGTCATGATGAATTATTTTTTTTTACATGCTGTTGAATTCTATTAGCTAGGATTTTGTTACAGACTTTTGTGTCTAGATTCATGAGTGATACTGGTCTGTAATTTTCTTTTTTGTGTGGGATCTTTCCCTGGCTTAGGTATCAAGGTTATGCTGGCTTCATAGAATGAATTTGGGAGTATCCCATCCCACTATGGGGTGAAATAGCCTCAGTAGTATTAGTTAACTCTTCTGTAAAAGTTTGGTAGAATTCTCCAGCGAAGTCATCTGGGCCAGGATTTTTTTGGTTGGCTGTTTTTGATGACTTTCTCAGTCACCTCCTTTGTGATAGGTTTACTGAGTTGATCTACTTCTCCTTGTGATAATCTTGGTAGGTGATATGAATTTCAAAATTTGTCCATTTTCTCTAAGTTTCCCCCTTTGTTAGAGTACAGATTTTCAAAGTGTTCCATTATGATACTTTTAATTTCATCTGGGTCTGTTCTAACATCTCCCATCTTATTACTAATTGGCATATTTGCATTTTCTGATGTTTTGTTAAGTTTAGCTAGTGGTTTGTCAGCTTTATTGATCTTTTCAAAGAACCAACTTTCGGTTTTGTTAGTTTTTTAAGGTCGTCTATTCTCTAATTCATTTAGTTCTGCTCTAATCGTTATTGTCTGTTTTCTTCTGGTGTGTGAAGTTTCCTCTGTTGGCTCTCTTTCTGCTTGTTCAAGCTGCAGGCTTAATTCTTTAGTTTGGGCTTTTTCTTCCTTCCAGATGTGTGCATTTATAGACATACATTGACTTCTGAGCACCGCTTTTGCTGTATCCCGTAAGTTCTGGTAGGATGTGTTTTCGTTCTCATTTGAATCCATAAATTTCTTGATTTTGTCCTTGATTTATTCTATAACCCATGTTTTTTTGAGCAAGGTGTTGTTCAGTTCCCATGAGTTCAGATTTCTACGTATCATTTTTATGCAGTTGATTTCAACTTCTATGATTTTATGATCTGAGAAGATGCTCTGCAATAATTCATTGATTTGAATTTTGTAGAAAATTGCTTTATGAGTTAACACATTGTCAGTTCTGGAGAATGTTCTGTGTGCGTTGGAGAAGAAAGTGTTGATGGGTGAAAAGTTCGGTATATACTGATGAGATCAAGTTGGTTGATTGTTGCAATAAGATCTTCTATATCTTTACTGAGCTTTTTTTCTGGATGATCTGTCCTTTACTGAAAGTGGAGTGTTAAGTCTCCACAGCTATTGTTGTGGAATGATCTAGCTCATTTTTCGTGTGTTGTCAGTGTTTGTTCAGTATATTTAGATGCTCTGGGATTGGGTGCATAAATACTTAATATTGTTATGTCCTGCTTATGTATTGAACCTTTCAGCAATAAATAATGACTATACTTGTCTACGGTGATGGACCTAACATTAAAGCGCAATTTATTTTAGATTAATATTGCTGCTCCTGCTCTTACTTGCATGTTGTTGGCTTGGTATATATTTTTCCATGATTTGATTTTCAGAATGTTCATATTTTTGAGACTTAGGTGTGTTTCTTATAAGCAACATAAAGATGAGTTGTGTCTTTGGATCCACAATGTCACTCGTCTCTTTATTGGAACAGTCACACCATTTACATTCAGTATAATTATTGATAGGTATGTGTTTAATAATGTCATTTTGGTGGATTCTGTTTTGCGTAGATATTTTCTATGTTTTCTTTGTGTGTGAAATTTTCTTTTTTATTAATATGATTGAATGAAAATGTACATTCCCATATGAATTTGCATGCTCACCTATATGCAGTTCCCACTATTCTCTGCCCAGTGACAGCACACCCCTTCTCTCTGTTCCACACATACCCTTTCCTCCCAACAGTGTCGTATTGCCTCCTCTCTACACACTCCCCTTCCTCCAGCAAGGGGTCAGCAGGATGACATCCTACAGATGCATAGAACCTTAAAATTCCCACAAGATGCAGTCATGCTGCATCGCCAAGTCCAATCCATTGCTGTCGGAAAAGTTGACCTTTTTTACAGACAGGGGCAGCATCAGGGCCAGGGGCCATGCTTCCAGGGGAACCCTGAATCCCCCGGACCATCAATTTCTGTGTTTTATTGGTGATCTCAGGGTGCACCCCTATTTATTCTCTTGTTGCCAGTGAGATTCAACTTTGCGAGCTCCATTGTGGCTGTTACTGGTGGTAGCCGGGCACCATCTGGTTCTTCTGGTCACAAGTCTGCGTAGAGACCCACTTACATGGGTCTCTCTGTCATCTGGGTTCTCTTTTCCCCATGTCGTTCTTGTCCTGGGTGATCATCCATTCTTATTGAGTTGGGACCATTTGCTGTACCCTCAGATGGCAACTTAGCAGTTTTTAAGACTCCAGATGCCACTCACGGATCTGGAGTGCAGAGAATCCTCATTAGCAAAACGCTAGCTGTAACAGTTGGCCTGGATTTTGCCTGAGAGCATGGTCTCCAGCCCCCTGCCCCAGCTACTCTGTCCTTGCAGTATTGGGTTAAGATGGGAGGAGTACTCAAATTGTGTTGAAGTCCAGTTATTATTGATCTTTCTAATGTGTGCTGTCACTGATTTCACCCAACCAAATTTCTGTTAACTGTCTAATCTAAACCCTCCCCCCGACCCTTGCATCTGTCAAAGAGTCTTTTCTTCTATGCATGAGTCTGTTTTAAGTTCTTATCATAGGGGTCTCATACAGTATTTGTCCTTTTGTCGCTGACTTCTTTCACTCAGCGTAATGTCCTCCAGTTGAAACCATTTTCAGGGTTGGTTTTGTGGTTGTTGAGACTCCTGTGTTACATTTCTTGATATAGTAAGTTGCTTCTTCACTGTGCTTTACAGCTGCCCCTATGATCCCACTTGATAAACTACATATAAACCCAATTTTGATTTCTACCAGTCTTGTCAACTTCCTCTCCATCTAGAAGGACTGTAACAACTGTAGTACATCTCTCTTTTTAGTATGATGATATCATAGTTTACATTATATGAACACTAGATCGTTTTCTTTCACTATTATAGTTCTGACTGTGTTTAGAGCCTTCCCTAACTGAATAAGATTCTGGATAATATGTCCTTCTAAAATATAAAGTTAGTGGTTTTGTTCTTCCAAGCCAAGGGATTCTTTCAGTATTTCTTGTAGCTTTGGTTTGGTTTTCACAGAGTCTCTGAGTTTCTGTTTATCTGCGAGTGTCTTGATTTCATTTTCATATTTGAAAGATAGTTTTGCAGGATGTATAATTCTTGGTTGGATGTTCTTCTCCTTCAAGGCTTTGAATGTGTCATGCCACTATCTCTATGCCAGCAACGTTTCTGCAGAGAAATCCAAAAAAAGCCTACAGTTTCCACCTGAATGTTAGCTTTGGTTTGAGTCTTGCTGCCTGTAAGAGTTTCTGTTTGTGTTTCATTTTGTTAAGCTTGATTATAATATGTCTTGGAGTCTTTCTGTTGAGATCTATATTGAGTGGTGTCCAATACGTATCTTGGATATCTATATTCTCTTCTTTCATAATTTCTGGAAAGTTTTCTGTCAGCAGCTCCGCAGCAGGACTCTCTGTGTTCTCAGGTGTCTCTTTCTGTTCAGGAACTCCAATTCATCGTAGATTGTTCTTCTTAATAGAGTCCCACCTGCTTCTTAATGCTTCTTCATTTTCCTTGTTTGTTTCCTCTGATTTGTCCTCATAGATGCTGGAGTCAGGAGTTCTGTCTTCCACATCAGAAAGTCTCTTTTCCATTTGTTCCATTCTGTTTTCTTGGCTTTGAATTGAAGTTTCTGTGTCTTTGATTTTGTTCTTGATCTATTGGATTTCAGAGTACTGGTGTTCCATCAGATCGAACAACTTGCTTAATTTTTCATTTTGCTCTGCTGCATTTTGTATAAGTTCTGCCAAGCCAAGTGTATAAGATCTAGGAGGGCTCTATATATAATCCTTTTGTATTCACCTTCTGACAGTTTCAGAAAAGCTTCTGTGGTGGTCAGGATTATGTCAACTTGGCTACTCCATATTTGGCTGCTGTATTAAGTGGCAGGATGGGGTTTGTGGTGGCTCCCCACCCCTTGGCTCTCATCTCCCAACCTTCACTACGGCTGCTGGTTGCTCATGTAGCCAGGAGCTCCTGCTGTCTTCTTCCAGCGTCTGGTTCCAGGACTTGAACTAGCAGCTGTTGGACTCATCAGTCCTTACAGTCAGCACTTCAGAGTCCTCCTCCCTGACCTGCTGATCCTGGGTTCACCAGCCTCTGCCACTCCTGTTCCCTGATCTACCGATCCTGGGTTCGCCACCCTCTGCCGCTCCTGCTCCCTGACCTGCTGATCATGGGTTTGCCAGCCTATGTCGCTTTGTCTCGCCACCACTTTGGGATCCACAACCAGTGATCTAGAACTCTGGTTTCTGACCTGCTGACTTTGGGTTCCTCAGCTTCTGTGGCCACGTGAGGCTTGTGCCAGAACTTGGGACATTCAGCTTCTGTGATTACGTGAGCTGTTTCCTATATCTGTATCTATCTGTCTATATATATTATAAATCTTTCCTTGTACCTACACGTGTTACTGGTTTTGCTTCCCTAGAAAACCCAGCCTAAGACATCTTCTTCATCTAGGAAGTTCTGAGGTGGTTTCTTCTGGGGGCCTTCTGATGCCGTGGGTGATTTCCGAGTTAACCGTCTTTTCCAAAGTTTGCTGCTTTTGGGGCTTCATGTGGGTCAATAGAGGCTAGGAGATATGCTGTGTAGATGGACCACAGTTGTTTCTCTAGGCCGTCTTCAGTCTGTGCAAGCCTGTGTTCACCAAGAGTGGGGTTAGTGAAAGAGAGGAGGTTTTGCATTCAGTGGCGTGAAGTCCAAATTAATAGCCCTATGCTGCATCCCATGGCTCACTAAGTATCCAGAAGACTGTTTAATTATCATTTCAGGTCTTGGTTTCCAGAGGGATTTAGGGAGATGTGTATTTAGTCCGCCATCTTGACTCTGCCTCCCTGTTTTTCTTAATATTCTGTTCTGGGTCATTCTTCTTTACAGGTTGACTTATCTTTTTCAGTGTTGGTTTTGTGTTTGTTGAGACTTTTGTATTATGCATCTTGTTTTGATATATTGGATTTTTATTTTGCTTCATGCTACTCCTCTGATGCCCCTTAACTATTTTCAGTTTAAGTTTCTGCATATCTTCTTAATTTCTGTCTGAAGGGGTTATACCTACTGTAACATATTCCTCTTTTCAGTGTGGTAATGTCATAGTTTTTGTGTTATGATCACTGGCTCCCTTCTATTAATAGTTAGGATTGAGCTTTTTGACTTCCCTAAGTGAGTAGGATTAAGGATGCTGTGTCATAGATTGCCTCCTTCAGTATACACTTAATGATTTTGCTTTTCTAAGCAAAAAGCTTCTTTTGGTATTTCTTGTAGTTTTGGTTTAGTTTTACAAAGTCTGTAAGCTTCAGTTTATCTGTAAATGTCTTAATTTCACCATCATATTTGATAGACAGTTTTGCAGGATTCATAATTCTTGGTTGGAAGTTTTCACCTTCAGGACTTTGCATGTGTCATTCCACTGCTTTCTAGCCAACATCATTACTGCACAGAAGTCAGACAAAAGTCTGTAGGGTCTCCCTCTGAATGTTAGCTTTGCTTTGAGACTTGGTGCCTTTAAGGGCATCTGTTTATGTTTCATTTTATTGAGCTTGATTATAATGTGTCTTGGTGTCTTTGAGGTCTGGTTTTTGTGTTGTTCAGTACACATTTTGAATATGTTCTTTCATAATTTCAAGAAAGTTTTCTTTCAGTAACTCTACAGCAGTGCTCTCTGTATTGTTGTCTATCCCCCCTTTTTCAGGAACTCTAGTTAATCATAGATTATTCCTCTTAATAGAGTCCCAGATGTTTCTTGATGCATCTTCATTTTTCTAAATTTCTTTTCTCTTATTTCTCCTCATAAATGCTACTATCAGTTGCTCTGTCCTCAAGATCAGTAAGTCTGACTTCCATCAACCTCATTTCTGCTCTTTTGGCTTTGGATTGAAGTGTCTAATTCTGTGATTTTGTTATTGATCCGCTGTCTTTCAGATCGTTGTTCCATCAGTTCAAATAGCTTACTTAATTTTTTGTTTTGTTCTGCTGCATTTTGTTTAATCTCTAGGAGTGTTCTATATAGAACTCTTTAGTACTCGACCTCTGATAGTTTCAGAAAGACTTCATCATCTGGGAAATTTTTTGATCTTTTATTTGGGGAGTTTTCCAGAGCCATGTTGGACTGCTTGTTTAGATGATTAACTGTGGTCTGCTGTCTGCGTGCCATCTAGAAGCTGCTTGATTTCACTGATGTTACGTCAGCAGAAGCTGACGAGTAGTTGTAAGAGGGGAAGTGATCACAGTTGTCTGTACATACTCTGGTGACTGGCCCCAGGTAGACTCTCTGGGGTGGAAGTCTATGCCTGTTGGGTGGCAGAGATGGTGCCCTAGTTATGGAGATACTGAGGGCTATCAGCTGACTCTAAGATGTAGGTCAGTGAGAAGAAGCTGCTGGACCTCTCAACAGACAGATATCCAGTCAAATACATAGGCCTCTCAACCCTTTAAGCTTTATTTCTGTGCGGAGAGCTGTCCAGTTTCTGAGAAGCAGAGAACTGTCCAACTGCTCAGAAGTGGAGAACTGTCCAACTGCTACCAAAAACAGGCCCTCAGGGGCAGCAGACCCCACCTCCCAGCTGACAGTGAAAGTACATCATAGGCTGTTCGCAGAAGCTACAGTTCTCCAATACAGTGAAACAGTAGGAGTGGAGGTCAGCAGCCCCTGGCTCATCTTTGAGAAGAAAAGTTTAGTCTGATACTGGTGCCTAGTCAAATATGTCAGGTCCTAGGGCTCCCAAAATGGCCTGTCATTCCAGGCCTTAGTTCTCAGAGGGAATTGAGAAGACGTGTGTCTGTTCTGCCATCTTATAATGTTTTTTTCCATTTGCCTTTTAATGGGCATATAGAGTTTTTCTTATTTTCTTAATGTACATACAGTATGTACATTTCTCCCAATATTGAATGGTTATATGCCAAAGATCAGATGATTATACAAAAATCAGTTTTACCTGTAAGTTATGAAAGCTTTACATAACTGCCACATTATATTGTCACATAATGTAATTGCCAAATTACTGAGCAGTATGGCTCAGGCAGGTTGACACATAACCTTTACCGTCATAGCTAGTATTACTTCTGCCTGACACCTTACCAGATGCATGGTGCTAATTCAGAAAATAGTAAATTTTTTTGTTATTGTGAATGTATAATGTCAGATAATGAGAATCAGTAAGTGAGGAGTCTTAGTTAACAAGTGCTGCTGTAACAGAAATGCCACAAGCTTTAAGAAAGAGAACTTTATTCTCTCACAATTTAGGATGCTAAAAATCCAAATTCAGGGTCTAAGCTCTATGGGGAGGCTTTCTCTCTGTCTCTTCTAGGGGGTGGTCCTTGTCTTCTCCTGGTCTAGGAGCTTCTCAGTGCAGGAACCTTGGGTCCCAGAACCATGGTCTGCTCTCAGTGCTGCTTTCTTGATGGTCTGAGGTTCCCCTGTCTTTCTGCTACTTCTGTGTTTTATATCTCAAAAGAGATTGGCTGGTAGATTGAATCCTGTCTTAGTAACATAACTATCTCTAATTTCACTTCATTAGCATTATAGAAATAGGGCTTTGCAATGCATAGGAAAATTCATATTGCATGACAAAGTGGTACAGTCACACAATACTGGGAAATACCATCTAGCCAAGTTGATGTACATTTTGGAAGGATACATTTCAATCCATTACAGCCAAGAATATCTGTACATAGATTTTGATGGCATAGGTACCTAATTGCTTCTTCTGGATAAATTTTGAGAGGAAAACTTGTTAGCTGAAAGGCAGTATACAACCAAAAATTTGATATACGTTGCCACTTAATTGTTCTTTCCCGTTTTCCCTGTATATTTTTTTCAAAAAAATACACCCAAAGAATAGTAATTTATGCTCCATTGTCAGTCCATGAGAAGGACTCATTTTTGCCAAACTTTAACAGGTTAACTTCTTGCCAGTGACATAAGTCAAGAATGCTATTACTGTTTTAGTGTTTTTTTCTTTCTTGATTATGTTTTTCATACCTTAAGATTAAATGCCTGACTGAATGCAGAGACTGAGAGAAAGTCCAGAAACAGATGCACGTTCTCTTCTGTGAGGTCACTAGTATGATGGTTGAGTCAATCACGTGAGGTGTTGGATATGTATTTTGTTACCACTATAGTTAGCGTCCCTACATCACAGGTTCCAAATTCCTCTAGCAGACGGTTGAATATTTGGCCTGGGGTGTTGGATTGCTTTTCTCAGTTTTGCTAATTTCAGCTCTCAGCAAGCACTATATATCAGAGCCTCAAAGGAGGGTCCACAAACTCTTGTGTGTCCGCCAGCACTAAGCTGCTCTTGCTCGGTATTCCTCACCAGGCTTGAGTTAGGCGTCGAAGACTCCCCTCCCTGTCCAGTTTAAGCAGGCTTGTTCATTCCAGCTTTGGAGGTAGGGCTTCTTCAAGATTTCTTCCCACTCACCCTCTCCATGGCAGTCACACTCTTACCTTGTATCTGTGTGAGTCTTGGTAGGAAATCATTTCCTGCCCCTCACTCGGCCTTGGCAAATCTCTGCTCATACCAGCAAAGGATTTCTGGCTGAGGATTTACTGTCCATTTCCTAGGGGCAAACTACTCTCATTTGTGACTGGGTATAAATCTCATGGAATGGTGTGTGAAAAGTTTGCTACTCTACTGTAGGGATAGATGGCTTTTGCTTCTCTCACCACCGTCCCACTAGCAGTTTACCTTTGTCTAGGAATGGGGGGAATGGAGCATGTCTGCCCCTCTCAGCTCCTTTAGGCTTCTCTTCATTTATGAGGTGAATAGGGAGGTAGGTAGATGGGGTTTCATGCATCTGTACCACAAAGGAGAACTTTCTCAGGTCCTCTATCTTTCCTCCATCTTCTCCACAGCTCCTGATAGAGGCCCATGAAAAAGAGCTTGTGAGTGAATGTGAATTACAAATTGTCTGGGGCTCCTAGTGATTCTCCATTGTCAGCTAGCCCACTCTTGCCCTTTAAGAACTTGGTATATGTGTAGCTATCACCCTCCGACTCATTTTTTTGGAAGCTGCGTACTTTCTTCCATGCTCTGCTAAACATGAGGCAGTTTGTATGTTTTGTCTTTCTTCAGAGGGTCTTGTTACCCTCTAGAATTTAGTTGGCTGTAGGCTGAAACTGGCTCACATTGGCTCACAAAATGGGGTTGGGAGTCTCTTGCCAATGCTGTGGCACAGTAGCTTCACACTGGCCGTGGTAGGAAGGTTTACATCACAGAACATCGCAAATGCTTCAAATCAGCAGACCCTTTCTACCCTGAGAACAAATTATTAAACATAACCCAGCACTGAGTTCAGTTCACTGGTTTGCCTCATGACCTCAACTCTTTGGGCTCAAGAAAAAGAGTACATTTATAGATTATCTGGGGTTTTTTTTTTTTGTTTGTTATTAGTATGGGAATGATAATGTCTTTAATTTTCTGCATGCTAAGCAGGAGCAGAACTCCTAATGGTTTTTGTTGTTTGTTTCTTTGTTTTGATAAATAGTGAAGTTGAATAGTTTGTTTAAGTTGATTCTTTCATATGGGGAGTTAATGTTGAAAAGTGAGCCAAGTAATGAATTGTAGTTATTACAGTTTAAGAGAAGAGGGTCTCTAGAGAAATTAGGGTGATCCCTGAGAGTAAAAGATAAGGAAAGGTTGTCCTCTCTGAACAGAATAAAATTCCCTGGAGGTCTAACATTGGCAGTGTATAAGAGAATCTTAACAGGAAAAGTCAGATCCTCATGGATATAGAAAATCTTGTTATGGTGTATCAGACCTCATCCCCAACCATACAGTGAGTCCCAAGGGTCTGTATGTCCTCCCACCACATGTAGCACTGTGCGGCAGGGAAGAGATGGAAATGCAAAAGCTGTTGAAACTAATTGCATTCCCATAATGCCAGATGGGTCCTCATACAGAATTTTGTAAATGGGTAAACTTGGGACATCTGCCATGGAGTTACTGTGTCTACAATCGTGACAAGAAAAGACTAGCAAGGAATACATTTGTGGTTTATGTCTACTGTTATTCCCCACCCCACCTCAGCCTACCCAGGGTAAGCTCAGTAAATGTAGTATTGTTGTAATGATCTTAAACTGAACATAAGGAAGCAAGTAAGTTGACAGAAAAATCAGCCCTTCAGGCTTAAGTTAAAATGTTGTTATTGGGTGTTGTACAGTAGATTTTTGACTCATAGTGACCCCATGGCACAGAGTAGAGCTGCTCCACAGGGTTTTCTTGGCTGTGATCTTTAAGAAAGGAAATTATCGGATCACAATCCTGTGGAGCTGTTTGTGTGTACTTGAACCACTATTTTTCAGTTAGCACCTGAGTTATACCACCATGGCATCTTAGAATACCGTTTGGCTTCTCTGTTATTTGTGCTGTTGTTTTCTTGCAGTAGTATGAAGCAACCAGAGTGAACTTAGCCCCCATGAATCTCTTAGAGAGCTTTTCCACAACATTATTTCTCACGTGAATATATCTACTTCCTTTTTCCCATTCTAACAGGTATACCATAAAAGGTATTAGGAATCTGATTTTCTATGAATTGCCAACATATCCTCACTTCTACAGTGAAATCTGTAACATGCTCAAACCCATCAATAGAGGAGAGGAAGCCACGTGGACCTGCACTGTTCTCCACTGTAAGTATGATGCCCAGAGATTAGCTGCTGTGGTTGGTGTGGAGCGGGCCGCACAGATGCTGCAGTCGAAGAAGAATGTCCACCTCTTCATTACTGGAGAAAAATGAGACTTTATTGCACTGTAAATAGCATTTGGCATGATACGTAACACTTGATTCTGTGCCCTTTGGACCCAATTCTGATTACTAATAAAAGAGAGGAACTGATACAAGAAAAGGGTTTTAGGCAACATCAGTGTTACTTGATACTTCTTTTTAGGTTATGTGTTCTTGAAAAGTTAGCCGTAAACCAAATTTTGATATATCACATCTTTCAAGGTCAAGAAGGGGGGCTAGAAGGATTCCTTAAGAAGTTAACAGAAAAAATCTTTAATTTGTGAATCTTTTCATGAGCCATGCATTTTTTATGATTTGACCTGTTTGATACTTTCTTAAAATGTACACGTCAATACACCATTGCTTATATGAGAACTGGTTGTGAGAAACTGGAATAATTACTGCTGCTGAATATCTCCTTAATTTTGTATCATAGCAGATTTTGCAAAATTGATTTTTTCTTAACCAAGCTTTTTTTTAAAAAAAGAATCTTCAAATATTTTAATACAACCTTTAAAAATGCATTCACTCACTGATTAATAATAATAATCATGATAGCAGTGTGTTGTTAGTAGTAAGTGTCTTAATTCCACTTGAAATACACATTTAAGGTAACGTGTCAAGAAATAACTTTGTTAATACAGTTTACAACTGTATTCAACACTGTTTTCAACATTACTACGGCCATTTTTGAAGAATATGACATAAAAGTAAAAAGGAAGTTTTAAATACAGCACTTACAAAAACGTTTTTATTTTGAAACATTTTTACACATAGGGAAAAATTACAAATGTGGAACAAAGACCTTTCTTTATTCTGAACCATTTGAGAATAAGTTGCCAACCTGGTAGGCCTATCATCCTCAAGTTCTTGAGCGTGTGTTTTCTATAAAAAGGGATCTTCTCCTATATACAATATAACCATCAAAATTAGAAAATTGTCATTGCTGCCTTTAGAAGAAAACCAAACCCATTTACATCAAGTTGATTCCAACTATAGTCAACACCTAACAACAATAGTGTTCCAAATGTCCAGGTCATAAGTTCTTATTATGTGTTAATCTAGAGAGGAGAGCATGTAAGGGGCAGAATCAGGGACATTTCTTACAGATAACTGAACACCTCTTAGGATGATGTTCCCAGCTCAAAGGCAAAGGACCATAGATGTGAGAAAAATTTACATCATTTGGCACAATATAGTTCAAAAAAGATGATGTTCTACATCCTACTTTGGTGAGTAATACCTAGGGTGTTAAAAGCTTACAAGCTGACATCTGCAATACACAGTGAGTTCAAAGGACCAGTGAATCACATGAACCACATCCTGCAGAACCCTGAGACTAGAAGAACTAATTGATGCCTAGCAACTGCTGCTGACTGCTCTGACAGGGATCACAACAGAGGGTCCCAGACAGAGTAGGAGAAAAATGTAAGAAAAATCAAGTTTAAAAAAATCTGCAGAGACTGAAGAAACCCCTGAAATTGTGACGTAGTGCTGAAGCTATTCACAGAAACCACTTGTCAGCGAAACAACAGACAAGACCATAAAATAAGAATAGAAAGGAATGTGTTCCTTAGAACAATCAATTATATGGGATCAAAGGGCAATATTTGTCCAAAAGCAAAGATAAGAAGGAAAGGATAGAAAATTCAGTCACACCGTAAACAATACAGCCTGGTATTCATACAAAAACGGACATGTAGACCAGTGGAACAGAATTGAAAATCCAAATATAACTTGACCTGTGAACAGCTGATATTTGATAAAGGCCCAAAGACAGTGAATTTGGGCAAAAACAGTCTTTTCAAAAAATGGCATAATTGGATAACTGTCTACAAAAAAGGAAACAAGACACTTACCTTACACCATGCACAAAAATTAATTCAAAATGGATCAAAGACCTAAATATAAAAGGTAACAATAAAATTCTTGGGAGGAAAAATTGGGAAGATGCTGGAAGTACTAACCTGTGGCGTCAACAGTCTACCAAAAACCACCAACAGCCTTCAATCATCAGAAACAAAAACATAATGGGGAACTCATAAACACGTTCTTCCAAAGCCTTCATCTAAAAAGTAAAAAGACTGCCTACAAAGTGGGAACGAATATTTGTCCACCATCCTTCTGACCACCACCTAATCTCTCTAATCTACAAGATACTGCAAAACTTTGACAAGAAGAAGACAATTAAAAAATGGACAAATGAACAAAAGAAGACATACTAGTTGCCAAGAGATACATGAGAAAATGTTCACAATCACTAGCCATCAGAGAAATCCAAATCAAAACCACAATGAAATACTATCTCACCGCAACAAAGCTAGCAATAATCCAAAACACAGAATGTTTAATGATGGAGAGGATGTAGAGAGATTGGAACTCTCCTACATTGTTGGTAGGGCTGTAAAATGCTTCAGCTACTATAGAAATCAACTTGGTGCCTTCGTAAAAAACTAGAAATACTATATAATCCAGCAATCCCACTCCTTGTAATATATCCCAAAGAAATAATGTACATCACTCAAACACATATTTGCACACCAATGTTTACAGCTGTTGTTTTCATAATAGCAGAAAGTTGAAAACAACCTAGATGCCAATCTACAGATGAATGGTTAAACAGACTGTTATATTCATACACAGTGTAATACTACACAATAAGAAACAACTATGGCTTAGAGAAATACCTATCAATATGGGACCATCTAGAGGGAAATTATGCTTAATGAAATTAGCCAGGCACAAAAGGACACATTTTGTATGAGACCACTATTATAAGGATACAACTAATTGTGTAAGCACAGAAGAAATAAATCTTTGATGGTTACAAGGATGGGGGATTGAGAGGGAGAGGTTTTTTTCACAAATTAGACAGTGATTAGGATTAGGGATGGGTATAGGATGTGTCAACATGCACTAGAAGTGGGGTGCCCACAACTACTCAACTTCCAATGTCCCCTTAATGTGTACCATCTCTTTGAAAGAACAAGGCCACAGGGTCTGCGATCTGGGGACCACACTCTCAGGGAACATCCAGACTAATTGGCATACTTAAGCTTTTTCTCTCTCCCTCTCTCAAAATATTGAGGTGTTTATTAAAAACTAGCGAGCTCACGTCTATGTGGCACCAAATTGTCCCAGTCCACTTGGACCAGAGGCAAATGGAGAACACCGAGGACAGGAGAAAAATATGAGGCCACAATATGGAGGGGGCCATGTGAACCATAGCCTACTTCAGCATGGGACCAGAAGAACTATATGTTACCCAGCCATCACCAGTGACAGCCTGGATACAGTACAAAGAATGGAGCTCTAGACACAGCAGGTGTCTAGAGGGCAGAACTAGAACCCTACCAAAAGACCACACTTGATGGTCCTTCTGAACAGAGGGCCCCTGGGAGCATGGCCCTCCACACTCTTTAACCCCAAACTACATCCAGCACTGGCACCAGCGTCCCAGACAAATTCTGACCTGGACCATACGAAAGTAAGAGTGACACTGGGGGAAACAAACCTTCAAAAATATACATGGGATTTTTTGAGGGACTCTGCTGGAGCTGAGT
This sequence comes from Heterohyrax brucei, assembly GCA_028571685.1. Classification (NCBI taxonomy): domain Eukaryota; kingdom Metazoa; phylum Chordata; class Mammalia; order Hyracoidea; family Procaviidae; genus Heterohyrax; species Heterohyrax brucei. The sequence goes on from CM053155.1 coordinate 19,961,407, forward strand.
TGATTGGGTGAGGAGGGCCAGATCTTGTCAAAAGAACATGGGGCGTTCCAAACAACGGGAAGCATGCAGTCACGTGGGAGAAGGGGGCGGGCAGAGCAGCTAGACTAAAATAGAGGTGAAAGTTCTGGGTGTTACATAGTAACTTGACACAGACTATAAAATTGTTATTCACAATTTTAAAAATCTAAAAAACAAAAGAAAATTAAGGGGGAGCAGAGTCAAGATGGCGGACCAAAGCACACATCTCCCTATATCCCTCTGGAAACTTAAGACCTGAATTGATAATCAAACGGAGCCTTCTGATCACCTAATCAGCCCCAGGACATGGCACAGGGCTGTTAATTTGGACTCATACCACTCAGCAAAAAACCTCCTCTCTTTTGCTGACTCATGCTCCTGGATAGCCCTGGCTTGCACGGACTGAACATAAACGCACCATTTTGACTTTTTTTCCCCTCTCTCTTGGCCGGCAGGCAGAGCTGGGTCATGCCTAGCGGCTAGACTCAGATGCACTGCTGGGGGGATAGGCAGGCAAAATTCCAATATTTTGAGAGCCAGGCGTAGGACTCTGTTAATCTAGCCACTTTGGGCCTGCCCTTTTATTATGGCCACAGCAGGGTTTGTACGGAATCGCACTGCCAGAGTGCGGGATGCCATGTTGGATATGGAGATTTTAGCAGGACCTAATTCTTAGCCTGGGAGCCAGTACCTGGAAACAGGACACCGCTTCTCTGACAGAAAAGCAGTAATTTACGCAGTGTCACCTGTAGTGGGAACCCTGCAACAGAAGCAGAGGAAACACTACCTCTCGGTACCTTTGGCCCCTCTACCTGCTGCCTGTGTGGAGGGTGCCATCTTGGATACGGTGGCCGCAGCTGGACCTAGTTCTTAGCTTGGGAGCCAGAGCTTGCCCACAGGACAGCACTCTTCTACCAGAAAAGCAATACTTTACACAGTGTCCCCTAAGGCGGAGCCCTGTGACCAGAGGCCAACAGAGCAGTAGCATTGCTGTATTCTAAACTAGTTTATATCATCTGGGGTTGGATATAGAGGTGCTTACTTTGCCAGTTGGGAAGAGGGACCTCTACACCTGAAAACCTGACTAACTTGGGAAGTGGTCAGATACCTTTTGCTTTACATTTTAAGACAGCCTAAAGAAACATCTGTAGTCCATCCTCACAGTATCTCTCTCAGCCTCTACTTACTTACATGGGACCCAAAAAGCAACAGACACTTGTGGCACACAAGAAATCACCCATGGCTTCAGAAGGCTCCCAAAAAAAGCAACCAAGGAGTTTTCCAGATGAAGAAACTTCTTTGAAAGCATCAGAAAGTGAATACAAAATGATTACATACAGAGCCCTTCTAGACCTTATAGAAAATGCAGCAGAACAAAAGGAAAAACTAAACAAGCTGTTCGATCTAATGGAACACCAGTACTCTGAAATCCAACAGATCAAGAACAAAATCAAAGACAAACTTCCATTCAAAGCCAAGAAAACAGAATGGAACAAATGGAAAAAATAATTTCTGACTTGGAAGACAGAGCTACTGACACGAGCATCTATCAGCAGAAATCAGAAAAAAGAAACAAGAAAAAGGAAGAAACATTAAGAAGCATGTGGGACTCTATTAAGAAGAACAATCTTTGATTAATTGGACTCCCTGAACAGGGTGAGACACCTGAGAACACAGAATATCGTTGCTGAGCTGCTCAAAGAAAACTTTCCAGAAATCATGAAGGAAGAGAATATAGACATCTCAGATGCATACTGTATGCCACCCAATATAGATCTCAAAAGAAAGATTCCAAGACATAATCAAGCTTAATAAAATGAAACATAAGCAGAAACTCTTAAAGGCAGCAAGACTCAAAGCAAAGCAAACATTCAGAGGGAAACCCTGTAGGCTCTCATCAGATTTCTCAGCAGAAATGTGCCAGCCAATGCTGGCACAGAGACAGTGGCGTGACACATTCAAAGCCTTGAAGAAGAACTTCCAACCAGGAATTATATATCCCACAAAACTATCTTTCAACTACATAAGTGAAATTAAGACATTCCCAGATAAACAGAAACTATAAAAAACCAAACCAAAACTACAAGAAATACTGAAAGAAGTTCTTGGCTTTGGTTTAGAGGAACAAAACCAGTAACTTTATATTTTAGAATGACACACTACTCAAAACTCTACTCAGTTAGGGAAGATGCCAAAGTCAATCACAGCTTTACTACTGAAAGAAGCAATCCAGTGATCATCATAAAAACGATAATGCCATCATCTTAAAAAGAGGGATGTACTACACTTGTTATAGTCCATCCAGATGGAGAGGAAGCTGACAAGACTACAAGACTGGTAGTAATTAAAATTGGGTTTATATATAGTTTATTAAGGGGGATCATATGGGTAGCTGTAAATCACCAAAAAGATGTATCATACCATTTTGAGAACTGTAACACAGGAGTTTCAACAACTACAAAACCAGCTCTGGAAAAGGTGAAAAATCAACTCACAAAAAAGAATGTCCCAGAACAGACTAATAAGAACAAGAGAAAACATCAACACAAAAATACCACAATGGCAGCAGTGAACACATACCTGTCAATAATTACATTGAATGTGAATGGACTGAATGCTCCAGCAAAGAGACATCGAGTGACATCTTGTATCAAAAGGCATGACCCATCGATGTGGTGTCTACAGGAAATGCACTTGAGACCTGAAGATAGGAACAAACTGAAAATTAAAGGATGGAAAAGTATACACCAAGCTAACAATGAACAAAGAAGAGCAGGGATGGCAATTCTAATCACAGAGAAAATCAATTTTAATGTAAAATCGACCATCGTGGACAAAGACGGACACTATTGCTGAAAGGTTCAGTACACAGGCAAGAATTAACTATATTAAGTATTTATGCACCTAATATCAGAGCACCTAAGTACATCGAAGAAACACTGACTACACAAAAAAGTTAGATTACTCCACAATAATACTGGGAGATTTCAACACTCCCCTTTCAATACTGGACAGATGATCTAGAGAAAAGCTCAGTAAAGATACAGAAGACCTCATTGCCACAGTTAACCAACTAAACCTCATCGATATATACAGAACTTTCCACCCATCGGCAGACAACTCCACCTTCTTCTCCAGTACACATGGAACATTTTCCAGAATTGACCCTGCATTAGGACATAATGCAATTCTCAACAAAATCCATACCACTGAATTACTGCAAAGCATCTTCTAAGATCACAAAGCTGTAAAACTCAGTCAGTAGCAGAAAAAACATAGAAAATGGTACTCTTGGAAACTGAACAACATCTTACTCAAAAAAACATGGGTTATGGAAGAAGTCAAGGATGGATTAAAGAAATTCATGGATTCTAATGAGAATGGAAACACTTCCTACCAGAACCTATGGGATGCAGCCAAAGCAGTGCTCAGACGTCTGTTTATCTCCATAAATGCACACATCTGGAAGGAAGAAAGAAACCAAATCAAGGAACTAACCCTACAGCTTGAACAAGTAGAGAGAGAACAACAGAGGAACCTTCCCTCAGGCACCAGAAGAAACCAGATCATAAAGATTAGAGCAGAGCTAAATGAACTAGAAAATAGAAAAACAATTGCAAACGTTGAAAAGACCAAAAGCCGGTTTTTTGAAAAGATCAACAAAATTGACCAACCAGTGGCTAAACTTACTAAAGAAAAGCAGGAAAGGAAACAACCCAAATTAGAAATGAGAGAGGAGTTGTCACAACACATCCAACAGAAATGCAAAATATCATCACAGAACACTATGAAAGACTGTAGTCTAACAGACTTGAAAACCTAGAGGAAATGGACAAATTCCTTGATTCATGCCACCTACCTAAATTATCACAATGTGAAGCAGAACAACTTAATAAACCCATCACAAAGGAAGAGATTGAAAATGCCATCAAAACACTGCCAACCAAAAAAAGCCCAGTCCCAGATGGCTTCACTGCAGAATTCTACCAAGCTTTTAGAGAAGACTTCTCTCCAATACTACTGAGACTATTTCACAGTATAGAAAGGGATGGAGTACTCCCAAACTCATTCTATGAAGCCAGCATAACCCTTATACCAAAGCCAGGGAAAGACCCAGCCAAAAAGGAGAAACACAGACCGATATCAGTCATGAGTGTAGATGCAAAAATCTTGAACAAAATTCTTGCCAATAGAATACAGCAACATATCAAAAAAAATAATCCATGCTGAACAACTGGGATTCATACCAGAGATGCAAGGCTGGTTCAACATCAGAAAAACAATTAATGTGATTAACCACATAAATAGCACAAAAGACAAGAATCACCTGATTTTGTCCATTGATGCAGAAGAGGCATTTTGATAAAGTCCAACACCCAGTCATGCTAAAAACTCTTAGCAAAATAGGCATAGATGGAAAATTCCTCAAAGCAATAAGGGCCATTTATGCAAAGCCAACTGCCTACATCATCCTGAATAGAGAGAGACTGAAAGACTTTCCCCACTCTCACCTCTCCTATTCAACATTGTGCTAGAAGTTCTAACCAGAGCAGTTAGTCAAGACCAAGATATAAAGGGCATCTGCATTGGCAAAGAAGTCAAAATCTCCCTGTTTGCAGATGATATGATTATATATGTAGAGAATCCCAAAGAATCTATAAACTACTCAAACTGATAGAAGAGTTCAGCAACATCTCAGTACACAAGATAAACTTAAGTAAATCAGTAGGATTCCTTTATACCAACAACAAGACTGTTAATGAAGAAATCATCAAATCAATACCATTTACTATAGCCCCTAAGAAGATAAAGTACCTAGGAATTAATCTAACCACAGAAATAACAGACCTTTACAAAGAGAACTATAAGCCCTCACTGCAGGAAACTATGAGAGACTTAGATAAGTGGAAAAACCTACCCTGCTCATGGATAGGAAGACTTAACATTGTGAAAATGTCTGTTTTACCCAAAGCAATCTACCTATATAATGTAATCCCAATACAAGTTCCAGGGACATTTTTTAATGAGAGGGAGAAACAAATCACCAAATTTTTTTGGAAAGGGAAGAAGCCCCGGATAAGCAAGGTACTACTAAAGAAGAAGAACACACTGGGAGGCCTCTCATACCCAACCTTAGAACATACTACATAGCCACAGTGGTCAAAACAGCCTGGTACTGGTACAAGAACAGACAGATCGATCAATGGAACAGAATTGAGACCCCAGAGATGACATCATCTGCCTGTGAACAGTTGATCTTCGACAAAGGCCCTAAGACTTTAAACTGGGGTAAAAACAATATCTTCAACAAATGGTGCTGGCAAAATTGGATATCCATCTGCAATAAATTGAAACAAGATCCATGTCTTACACGTTATACAAAAACCAACTCCAACTGGATAAAAGACCTAAATATCAAACCTAAAACGATAAAGCTCATCCAAGAAGAGGTAGGAACAACAATGTAGACAGACTTCAAAATCTGTCAAAGAAACCACAGTCAACAGAAGAGAAAATAGATAAATGGGAACTATTAAGAATCAAACACTTTTGCTCATCCAAAGACTTTATTAATAGATTCAAAAGGCCACCTACAGAATGAGAAAAAATATTTGGCAACTCTGTGAAACCGACGCCTGATCTCCATAATCTATAACATACTACAAAATATCAGTAAGAAGAAGATAAAGCATCCAATTAAGCAGTAGGCAAAGGAGATGGACAGACATTTCTCTAAAGAGGAGATCCAGGCATCCAAAAACCACATTTGGTCATGCTCAAGATCCTTAGTTACTAAAGAAATTCAAATCAAGACTACCATGAGATACCATCTCACCCCAACAAGGTTGGCCATGATCCGAAAAACACAAAACAACAAATGCTGGAGAGGCTGTGGAGAAAGTGGAATTCTCCTACACTGTTGGTGGGGTTTCAAAATGGTCCAGCCTCTTTGTAAAGCAATCTGGTGCTTCCATAAAAAATTGGATACAGATATAATTTTGACCCAGTAATTCTACTACTTGGAATTTATGCTACAGAATCAAGGCCTTTTACACTAATGGACACATGCACAAGAATGTTTATCACAGCACAGTCCACGATAGCAAAAAGATGGAATCTACCCAGATGCCCTACAACAGAGGAATGGATAGGTGAACTATGGTACATATACTCAATGGAGCACCATGCAATCATAAAGAATAATGATGATTCCAGGAAACATCTCATGACCTGATTTCAACTGGACGACATTATATCGAGTGAAAGTAGTCAGTGACAAAAGGACAAATATTGTTTGAGACCCCTATGATAAGATCTCAAAAACGGACTTATATATAGAAGAAAAGACTGACAGCTGCAAGGGAGGGGAGGGATGGAGGGCAAGGGGGGGAAGGGTTTAGGTTAGATAGTTGCTAGAAGACTGGTTGGGTGAAGTCGGTGATACTACACGTTAGAAACAAGAACAATATTAAGTGGACTTCAGCATGACTTCAATACTCCTTCCACCTTAACCCAATACGAGGCCAATTGGCACAACTAGCATTTTGCTAAGAGGGCTCTCTGCACCCCACGTTGGTGAGTGGCATCTGGGGTCTTAAAAGCTGCCATCCGAGGCCACAGCAAATGGTCCCAACTCAGCAGGAACAAATGCTCACCAAGGACCAAAATGACACAGCGTAAAGACAACCCAGAAGATAGACCCACATGAGTAGGTGCCTACGACCTGGGACCAGAAGAACCGGATGATGTTATGACTGGGCACCACCAGTGACGCCGCGATGGAGCTCACTAAGTTGAGTCTCACTGACCAAACAAGAATAAAAAGGGGTGCACCCTGAGATCTCCACTAAAAGACCTCTATTGATGGTCCAGTGGTTTCAGGGTTCCCCTGAGAGCATGGCCCCTGGCCCTCATTCTGCCCTTGCCCATAAACCATAACAAAGTTGCACTCTTCGGACACAAATGGATTGAACTTGGTGATGCAGGGTGACCATATATTGGATACACTTTATGGTTCTATGCATCTATATGATACCATCCTGCCGACCTCTGGCTGGAGGAAGGAGAGTGGATGGAGAGGAGGGGAAAGAAGAGTGTTCGGAGGATGAGACATGTATGGAGCAGAGAAGAATAGTGTACTCTCACCGGGCAGGGAGAGCAGTAGAAGCTGCAATATAGGTGGGCATCTAAATTTATACAGGAATGTACATTTTCACTCAGTCATATTAAAAAAAAAAGAAAGAAAATTAAGGCAAAACGAACCCAAGGCAGAAATGTAAAGACTGCCGATACATTGTGGGAAATCAAGTCAAGGCCATGGAACACTTTATACACAAACTAGAATGGGAGTATAATTCATTCTGTAAACTTTCACCTAATGTACAATAAAAGGAAAAAAATAAGATACATTGTTTAAGTGGAAAACAATCTCTGACTATCTTGGTTAATTCAGATGCTCATATGACCATAGATGCAGTCAGTGGGAAGAACATCAAGCTGGTTCCTATGGCTTGTGTTTGTGTTAAAAAATACACATAAAACATTCCAACTCAACATGTAAATGTATAATTCAGTGACATTGGTTCAAGTTGTGCAACCATTCACACTATACCAAATCATTCCATTGCCATTAAAATAAACTCAATGTCATGTGTCCTTTGGACATGTCCCCATTGTATGCTGAACACTTCTTGCTGACACAAGACATTTCAGGTTCATCTTTTACTTTTCTTACCCCAGCTTCAATTTCTTTTAGTGGAAAATTATTTTCAAAACTACAGTTTGTGTGCTAAGTGTGCTCATAACTATTGTGGTTCCCAGAACTTGGGAATATGTTCAGGTTTGTGCAGATAGACACACATCATAGCTTGGGAATGTGTTCAGGTTTGTGCAGATGTACACACATATGTACGTCTCAATATGCACACATTAACATCTAAGTTTACCTCTGTATATTCTGGTGTCGCAATGGTTAAGAACTTGACGGCTAACTAAAAGGTGAGCAGTTTCAGTCCAGCAGCTGCTTCTTGAAACCTTATTAGGAAGTTCTACTCTGTCGTTTAGGGTCAGGGTGAGTTGGAATCAACAGCAGTGGGTTGGTTTATAAGGGTGAGTTACCATAGGTTTATACCAGTGCCTCCAAATCCAGTCCACCACCAGACTTTTGTTTTGTTTTTCTCCGTTTCCATACTTGTAACCCCTCTCTCAGTGACAGACCTGCCTCACGTTGTCCTCAGTGAATCAACATAATAGGTACAGATTTTTTTGTACTTGAACACACTTAAGATTACTTATCAAAAAAACTGAAATCAGGAGGTGGAGTCAAGAAGGCAGACTAGAAACATCTCCTTAATTCCCTCTGAAAACTGAGGCCTGGATTGACAGATCCTTTTGGACACCCAGTGAGCCCTAGGACATGGCATAGGGCTGTCAGTTTGGACTACATGCCACTGAACAGGAAACTTGTCTTTTGCTGACACCATCCCTCTCCCCGCTTCCTTGTTGAATGGCCGGCTCTTCTGGACTGAAGCTAATTGGTGTTTTTAATTTTTTCTCCTTTGTCTTAGCCAACAGACAGGACTTGGGCTTAACTGGCAGCAAAGCTCAGCAGCACTGCTGACGTGATAAGCGGATGTAATAGCCACATTTTGAGAGCCTGGTTCTGAACTCTGAGCACCTTGGCCCTTCTACCCTCTCTTTGTGAACCTCCACCATTGATTTGGCTACCTCAAAGCAGGCGAGAGGGCTTGTGCAGGATGCCATCTTTTTTAACTGGGAGGTGGAATCACCCAACCAGAAGCCTCAGCAGGGGCTAATTTTCAGGCTGTGTGGCAGTGGCAGCACAGGGAGCACCTTCCCAGAAGAAAAGCTGTGCTTACCACAGTGTAGCATTATGGGTAGGGCCTAGCAGTGGATGACAGCAGAGCAGTAGCCTGTCCATGCTTTGAACTAGATTACAGCATCTGAGGATGGACATAGAGGTGCCTCCGTTGACAGCAGGAAAGAGAGACTTGTACACCTGATAGCCTGCCTGATTTTGGAAGCCATCAAATAGCTTTTACCTTTCAAAATAAGACTACCTGGAGAAATAACTGCAGTGCAGCCTGACAGCATCTCTCCCAGCCTTTACTAACCCACAACATAGGGTCAGCTTATAGCCCGCATATGACTCCATAAGTAGGGCTGTGTCTTTGCCAACCAAGAGGTGGAGCCTGCTACCCCAGAAAGTCCAGTTGGCTGAGTCACTGGTGTACATAGAGGTAACTGGTGATCACCTTCCTTCTTAGACTGACTCACATCCTATTAAGGCAATACCAGAAAAACTAAACCACTTCTAGATGCCCCAAAAGAAATCTTGGCCAAACACTTAAAGAAAAATCCACCCATGGCTCCAGAAGGCTCCCAAAAGAAAGAACCAAAGAAATTCCCAGATGAAGATGGCTCTCTCAAACTATTGGAGGTTGAGTACAAAAGGATTATATATACAGCCCTTGGTTTCTAGACATTATACAAAATGCAGCAGAGCAAAATGGAAAATTAAGCAAGCTGTTCATACTGATGGAACACCAGCATTCTGAAACCAAAATTCAGGAATTAGACAATTCAGTTCAAAGCCAAGAAAACAAAATTGGACAGCTGGAAAATAGACTTTCTGACTTGGAAGACAGAGTTACTGACATCAGCATTTATGAGGAGAAATTAGAGAAAAGAAACAAAAATGAAGAAGCATTAAGAAATGTGGGGCTCTATTGAGAGGAACAATCTGCAGTTCGAGTTCCTGAACAGGGAGGGACAACCGAAAACACAGAGTATTGTTGAATTACTGACAGAAAACTTCCTTGAAATTGGAAGTGAACAGATATCCAAGATGCGTATCAAATGCCACACAATATAAGCCCCAAAAGAAAGATGCTAAGACATTATAATCAAGCTTAACAAAATGAAACATAAGCAGAAATAAAGGCAGCAAGACTCAAAGATAATATTCAGAGGGAAGCCCTGTAGGCTTTTGTCGGACTTCTCAGCAGAAACGATGCTGTCACAGAGGCAGTAGGATAACGCATTCAAAGTCTTGAAGGAGCAGAACTTCCAAACAAGAATTATATATCCTGCAAAACTGTCTTTCAGATATGAAAATGAAAGTAAGACATTTGCAGATAAACAGAAACTCAGAGACTTTGTAAAAATCAAACCAAAGCTACAGGAAATACTGAAAGAAGCTCTTGGCTTAAAAGAACAAAACCATTAATTATATTTTAGGAGATAATACTGGGCACATCATCCAGAGACCTACACAGAGAAGACACAAAACTGAATCAAAGCTATAATATTAAAAGTGATCCAGTGAGCATATCATGAAAACTGTGATATCATATTAGAAAGGATATACTACAGTAGTTATAGCCCTTCCAGATGGAGAGGAAGTTTATAAGATACATAGAAATTAATAATGAGCTTTAATATAGATTATTAAGGGGGATTCTATGGTAGCTGCAAAGCACAGTAAAGATGCAACATATCAAATCAAAAAGCATAATACAGGGACTCTCACAAAAACACTGAGAGGGGGAAAAGGCAACCCATAAACAAGAATCTCCAAGAACAGAATAGTAAGAACAAGTGAGAAAACATCAACACAAAAATAAATCAAAATGACAGCACTAAACATACCTGTCAATAATTACATTGAATGTAAATGGCCTGAACACTACGGTAAAGAGAAAATGAGTGACATATTGGATCAAAAGACACAACGAATCTGTATGTTGCGTACAAGATATGAACAAACTGAAAATTAAAGGATAGAATAATATATACCAAGCTAACAATATGCAAAGAAGAGCAGGTGTGGCTATACTAATCTTAGATAAAATCGATTTTAATGTAAAATCCACCATCGTGGACAAGGATGGACATTATTGTTGAAAGGTTCAATACACAAGCAGGACTTAACACTATTAAATATTTATAGACCCGTTACTACAGCATCTAAATACATTGAAGAAACACTACATTCAAAAATGAGAGAGATGACTCCGCACTAATAGTGGGAGGCTTCAACACTCCACCTTCAGTATTGGTCAGATCTAGAAAAAAGCTCAGTGAAGACACAAGATCCTGTTGCAACAATTAACCAACTAGACCTCATCGACGTATACAGAACTTTCCGTCCATCTGCAGATAACTACACCACCTTTTCCAGTGCACATGGAACATTTTCCAGAATAGACCATGTGTTAGGAAATAAAGCAAATCTCAACAAAATCCATACCATTGCATTATTGCAAAGCATCTTCTTAGAACATAAAGCCATAAAAATCAAAATCAATAGCAGAAAGAACATAGAGATTGGAACTCATAGAAACTGAACATCTTGCTCCAAAAGCCACAGGTTATAGAAGAAATCAAGGATGAAATAAAAAAATGTTATGGATTCAAATGAGAATGAAAACACTTTTTACCAGAACCTATGGGATACAGCCAAAGCAGTGCTAAGAGGTCAGTTTGTCTATAAATGCACGCATGTGGAAGGAACCAAATCAAAGAATTAACCCTACAATTTGAACAAGTAGAAAGAAAGCAATAGAGGAACCCCTTGGGCACCAGAAGAAAACAGATCATAAAGATGAGAGCAGAACTAAATCAATTAGAGAATAGAAGAACAATTGAAAAAATTGATACAACTTTTTGAAAAGATCAACAAAATTGACAAACCATTGGCTACATTTACTAAAGAAAAATAGGAAACAACCCAAATAAGAAATGAGATGGGAGATGTGACAAAAGATCCAACAGAAATCAAAAATATAACAATACTATGAAAGACTGTACTCTAACATATTTGAAAACCTAGAGGAAATGGATGAGTTCCTAGATTCATATCAGCTACCAAAATTGTCACAAGGCGAAGCAGAACAATTTAATAAACCTATCACAAAGGAAGAGATTGAAAAAGTCATCCAAAAACTATCAACCAAAAGAAGTCCTGGCCCAGATGGCTTCACTGCAGAATTCTACCTAGCTTTTAGAGAAGTGTTAACTCTGATACTACTGAGACTATTTCACAGCGTAGAAAGGGATGGAGTGCACCCAAATTCATTCTGTGAAGCCAACATAAGCCTGATACCAAAGTCTGGGAAAGATCCAATAAAGAAGGAGAAGTACACACCAATATTACTCATGAACCTAGATGCAGAAATCTTCAACAAAATTCTTGCCCATAGAATTCAACAACATATCAAGAAAATAATTCATCATAATGAAGTTGGATTCCTACCAGGGATGCAAAGCTGGTTCAACATCAGAAAAACAATTTAATGTGATCAACCTCATAAATAACACAAAAGACAAGAATCACCTTATTTTGTCTATTGATGCAGAAAAGGCATTTGATGAAATCCAACACCCATTCATGCTAAAAACTCTCAGCAAAATAGGCATAGAGAGCAAATTTCTCAATGCAGTAAGGGCCATTTGTACAAAACCAACTGCCTACACCATCCTGAATGGAGAGAGACTGAAACAGTTCCCCTTTAGAATGGGAACTATACACGATGCCCACTCTCAACTCACGTCTTCAACATTGTACTAGAAATTCTAGCCAGAGCAATTAGGTAAGACAAAAAAAATAAAGTGCATCTGCATCAGCAATGAAGAAGTAAAAATCACACAGTTACAGATGATATGACTGTATATGCAGACAATCCTGAAGAATCCATAAAAAACTACTCGAATTGGTAGAAGAGTTCACCAAAGTCTCAGGATACAAGATAAACGTAAGTAAATCAGTAGGATTTCTTTACACCAACAGAGATTATTAAACAAGAAATCAAATCAATACCATTTACTGTAGCCCCTAAGAAGATAAAATGCCTGGGAATAAATCTAACTACAGAAACAAGAGACCTTTGCAAAGAACTACAAGACCTTACTACAAGAGACTAAGAGACATAAATGGAGAAACCTATCCTGCTCATGGAAAGGAAGACTTAACATTGTGAAAATGCCTGTTTTACCCAAATAACACAATTGCAATAGAAATTCCTGTGACATTTTTTAATGAGATGGAGAAACAAATCACCACCTTTGTTTGGAAAGGGAAGAAATGCTGGATAAGTAAAGCACTACTGAAGAAGAACACACTGGGGGGCCTCTCACTACTCACTACCTTAGGACATATTAAATTGCCACAGTTGTCAAAACAGCCTCGTACTGGTGCAAAAAGAGACATACAGACCAATGGAACACAGTTGAGACCCCAGAGATGCCACCATCCTTCTGGGAACAGTTGATATTTGGCAAAGGCCCTAAGATTTTAAACTGGGATAAAAACAGTCTCTTTAACAAATGGTGCTGGCAAAATTGGATATTCATCTGCAAAAAAATTGAAACAAGACCCATATCTCACATGTTATACAACAACCAACTCACAGTAAATAAAAGACTTGAATATCAAATCTAAAATGATAAAGTGCTGTGGCGCATCACCCACAGAAACCCCTGTAAGCAAAGCTACACGCCTATGTGCTGGCAGGCGGAGGCATCTCACCCTTGGCATATTTTTGGCTGTACTCTCCCTGATAATAATTTGCATCCTAATTAAACCTTCCTCAGAAGTACCCTCTCATCTCCCGGCACAAGGATTAAGGAAGATGCCTTCTAAGAAAGGCTGTACAACCCCCTCGGCTTAATGAATCCCGACAGCATGCCCAGCCCAGGAACACCGAGGCCGGCCCGGCCCCACTGGCTCCCCCCAACTGCACATCCCCCTCCACATGTGAAATGCAAGATTGCAGGAAGGCCCTGGGAAGCTCCCCAGGGATGACCCTCCACATAGCCCTTAGATATAGACATCCCACTCCCTGCCATCAGGAAGATGGATAGGCTCCCAAGTTTGTGATAATTGGTATGGCAAATGAGTGAATACTAAAGAAATACCCTTCTTAGAACAGCTTAAGAGAGACACATGGTGGGGGCGGTAGGTGCTTACTGTCACCACAGCCAAAGCCCCACAGGAAGAGATAAGAGCAAAGAAGGAACAAATAGAGACAGCCAGATAATAAATTTTAGATGAGCCTACCCGTCTTCCTGTACCTTTGACCTTGAGGCATAGATAGAGCTGATTGAGCTCAAGGCATAGTTCTGTTTTCACTGTTGATTATAACCACAATATACTTGTCTCGGGCCATTACCTAGAAGGCCCTAATGATTAACGTGAAAAGAGACCACTGTCTCAGGCCATTACCTAGAAGGCCCTAACGATTAACATGAAAAGAGACCACGAGGTATCAGTTCCTTACTAGCCAACAGCTTATGTGATCAAAGAGCAGTCACCTCATTGATTATATAAAAATAAAGACAGGCCTTAACAGGCTGCTGACCTCCCGATTCCTGGTCGTCTGAGTTTCTCTTCACCGATGCCACCCATTCCTTCGTGATCCCAGACCCTGTCGAGGTTAGCCCCTGGCAACTGGCGCCCAGATGTGGGGCACGAAGGGTAAGTTGAGGTACAAGCGGGGTGGCTAGGACTTTGCCCTGGGGAATCTGCAGAGCCCCTATTATGGTATAATAGGAATAAGTGAGGGGGCGAATAGTCAGAACTTTTGAGAAGCTCATGGGCCATAAAGAGTCTAAAGAAAGAGGGCTCTTTATAGATACTGTTAGGCAAACTTTTGAGGTTATGGGCCATAAAGGGTCTAAAAAAAGACTATAGATGTTGTTAAGCACCTGCTGCACCAATGTTAAGGTTAAAGTTTCCACCAGAGATTTAACAGGTTTCGTGGGCTTTGTCCAAGAATGCAGCCCTTGGTTCCCTGATGAGGGTACACTGGATAAAGAACCATGGGAATGTGTTGGTTGCAGTATGCAGAAGTTTTATCATGACAGGGGGCCTAGTAGTACCCCCATAAGTGCCTCATTGGAATTTAATTTATCAATCTCTGACTGGTATGGGGGATTCCCCTTCTGAGTCTTCTCCCTCAACACCTGAGGCTGCTTTGAAAGATTTAACCACAAACACTCAGGTGGCACCTCCTAAGCCCGTGCCGGGGGTTTATGTTTCACAGCACGATTCTGACTCAGAGTCAGGACCTGAAGAACCTGATGAGCCTCTGTCACTGGCCAACATGGAGGAGCAGGCTGCCCATTCTCTTTCTGCTCTCAGCCTCGCCCCTAAGGCTTCCACGCCAGTCTCCCTGAGACCACAATCGTGTCGCCCTCGTCCCCCATCTACTACAGTGATGGGTTTTCGTGGTGCCCTCCGTCGGGCGTCTCTCCAGGGGGATACCTCTTTCCTGTGCTGTCCGGTATTGTATGATACACCTGACTGGGATCATGAACCCGTTTGGGAACACCTTCCTTTCAAGCTTCTTAAGGAAATCAACATGGGAACCCCTTCCTTTCAAGCTTCTTAAGGAAATCAAACAAGCGGTTAAGGACTACGGTCCTACCTCCTCTTATAACATTGGTGGAGGGTCTTAGCAGTAAATGGATGACTACTTATGATTGGCATGAAACTGCTAACAGGGGGGACTATTTGTTGTGGAGAGTTGAGTTTGAGGAGCTGGCCAAAAAGGAGGTCGCCACAAAAAAATCCAAGCGGGTTACCTTGGATATGATAATAGGACAGGGTGATTATGCCTCAACTGCTGATCAGCTTCAGACCTCCCAGGAGGCAGTAACTGTGGTAACCTCCTGTGCCTTACAAACATGGTGCCACCTGTCCACGGCGGGAACAAAGGCACCGGGCATTGTAAACATCCACCAGGCACCTGAGAAACCTTAAGAAAAGTTCCTTGCTAGGCTCGTGGACGCAGTTGGGAAAGTCATACGTAATGATGAAGCTACAGAGATTTTGATAAAGCAGTTGGCTTTCGAGAATGCCTCTTCAGCCTACTAGACCCTGCTTCACCCAGTTTGGAAGACTTGGACATTAAACGATTTGGTCCACCTTTGTGCAGAGGTTACACCCTCTTATCTGCAGAGGCTTACTGTTGCAGCTATTCTGAAAGGCTAGTCCACCAAACAAGTTACGGCCCAACTACAACAGCCCCCCCCCCTCAAGCTCTCATGAAAATGAGAAATGCTACAATTGTGGACAGGCAGGACATTTTAGTCGGACATGCCCGCTTTGGGTAGCCTCTTTACCTGCGGCTACGCCTGGTTCCCCCTGTCTTCCTAAAACTATATGACCCATTGTGAAAACGGGTTCCACTGGGAGAAGGATTGTCATTCCAAGTTTCACAAAAATGATCATCCATTACACCCTTTGCCAACACCGGCTGCCGTGCGTAGCAGCTGCCCCTAATTCGGGGAATTGGGTGCGGGGCCAGTCCCAGGCCCCACAAACAATGGGGGCATTCACCAACCTTTTCCTTCCAGAAGGATTGACTCCCTCTGCCATGATGTAATTCAACACCTCTTTTACTGTTTTGCATATTGCCAGAGCACACCAAACATTAAAGATTCAAATTACCAAATTACAGGAAGGAGAGTATAAACACAGTTTGCCACATCATTTATTAAATCATACCCTTTTTGTTATCAATCACTTGAATCTAGACTCTAATGGGCTGTCAGCTATGCAGAGACACTGGGAGAGCCCCAATAAAACCCCTCACATTTGGGTGAAATGGAAGGACCTTTTAACAGGCCAGTGGAAAGGCCCAAATCTATTCCTAACCAGCGGCAGAGGCTATGCTTGTGTTTTTCCACAGGATGCTGACTCCCCTATCTGGATTCCTGATAGGTTAATTTGACCACATGGCCAACCCACTGTCATACTGCAGACGCAGCCCAATGACTTCTGAGATGTTCAGTGTCCGTGCCTGTGTTCCGTCCCCTTACGCTATAGTATCCACGGGCCCCAGTGGTTCTCTCCATTATGCCTGAAAAAGGCACTGTATTGGTTACTTGCAAGAATTGCATACTGAGTAATTGCTTAAATTCTTCTATGTCACCCCTTACCTTTATTATAGTGAGACAACCCCTTTATGCCCTGCTGCCTGTGAATCTCACAGGAGAATGGTATGAAGATTCAGGCTTGCATGCTTTAAAAATGGTAACTGATTATCTTAGTCATCCTCGACGCTTTATTACAGCTTTGATATTAGGGATAACTGCTTTAATTGGAATTAAAGCCTCAGTGACTGCCTCCTCTATAGCCCTTACAAAGGAGGTCCATATGGCTCACTACATTAATAATCTGGCTAGAAATGTCTCACTAGCATTGGCCACACAAGAAATTATAGATAGAAAATTAGAAAATAAGGTTAACTCACTAGAAGAAACCGTTATGTATGTTGGCAACCAACTGCACAATCTGAAGGTACGCCTGTTTCCTGTCATACCAAATACAAGTTGGTCTGTGTGACCCCATTACCTTACAACAAAACAGATCTTACATGGCCACAAGTACAGGCTCACCTACAAGGAGTCTGGAGTGACTCACCTGTTGCGTTTAACATAACACAGTTACATGCCCAAATACAAGCCATCAGTCACTGTACCTTAGAAACAACATCAGCCAAGGAAATTGCATCTAATTTTATAAATATGTTTAAGAAGGCCTTATCCACAGAATCTTGGAGCTCTCTTTTGGTAAATCTAGGCATTTGTGCTGGGATAATCTTAATACTGTTATTTTGCCTTCCAGTCATCCAACAACTTGGACAGACCATAAAGATATACAAGTGGAATTACAAACGCTGAAGCTAAAAAATAAGGAGAAAGATGCTGAGGCCTGTCACCCACGGAAGCCCCTGTAAGCAAAGCTACACACCTATGTGATGGCAGGCGGAGGCATCTCACCCTTGGCATATTTTTGGCTGTACTCTCCCTGATAATATTTTGCATCCTAATTAAATCTTCCTCAAAAGTACCCTCTCATCTCCCGGCACAAGGATTAAGGAAGATGCCTTCTAAGAAGGGCTTTACAACCCCCTCGGCTTAATGAATCACGACACAGCACACCCAGCCCGGGAACACCAAGGCCGGCCCGGCCCTGCTGGCTCCCCCCAACTGCACATCCCCCTCCACATGTGAAATACAAGGTTGCAGGAAGGCCCTGGGAAGCTCCCCAGGGATGACCCCCACATAGATATAGACATCCCACTCCCTGCCATCAGGAAGATGGATAGGCTCCCAAGTTTATGATAATTGGTATGGCAAATGAGTAAATACTAAAGAAATACCCTTTTTAGAACAGCTTAAGAGAGACATAGGGTGGGGGGTGGTAGGCGCTTACTGTCCCCACAGGAAGAGATAAAATAAGAGCAAAGAAGGAACAAACAGAGATGAGCCTACCCCTCTTCCTGCACCTTTGACCTCGAGGCATAGGTAGAGCTGATTGAACTCAAGGCATAGCTTTGTTTTCACTGTTGATTATAACCACAATATACTTGTCTTGGGCCATTACCTAGAAGGCCCTAATGATTAACATGAAAAGAGACCACTGTCTTGGGCTATTACCTAGAAGGCCCTAATGATTAACATGAAAAGAGACCACAAGTTATCAGTTCCTTACTAGCCAACAGCCGACGTGGTCAAAGAGCAGTCACCTCATTGATTATATAAAAATAAAGACAGGCCTTAACAGGCTGCTAACCTCCAGATTCCTGGTTGTCTGAGTCTCTCTTCTTCACCAACACCACCCATCCCTTCGTGATCCCAGACCCTGTCGAGGCTGGCCCCCGGCAACAAAGCTCATCCAAGAAAAAAATAGGACCAACAATGGAAGTTTTAATACATAACGTAGACAAACTTCAAAGTCTGACAAAGCACAGTCAACAGAAGAGAAAATAGATAAATGGGAATTATTAGAAACACTTTTGCTCATCCAAAGACTTTATCAAAAAAGTTAAAAGACCACCTACAGAATGGGAAAATATCTTTGGCAGCTATATGTCAGACTGACCTCTGATCTCCATAATCTATAAGGTAATACAAAATATCAACAAGGAAACGATAAATAATCCAATTAAGCATTGGGCGAAGGAGATGGACAGACACGTTCTCTAAAGAGGATATCCAGGCAGCCAAAAGACACATGCAGAATTGCTCACGATCATTAGCTATTCAAGAAATTCAAAACTACGATGAGATACAGTCACACCCCAACAAGGTTGCCATGATCCAAAAAAACACAAAACAACAAATGCTGGAGAGGCTGTGGAGAAATTGAAACTGTCCTACACGGCTGGTGGGATTGCATAATGGTACATCCTCTTTGGAAAGCAATCTTGCACTTCCTTAAAAAGCTGGAAATAGATACACCATTTGAACCAGTAATCCCACTGCTTCGAATATATCCTACAGAAGCAAGGGCATTGACATAAACAGATACATGCACACGAATGTTTATTGCAGCACAGTCCACAATAGGAAAAAGATGGAATCAACTCAGATGCTGAACAACAGAGGAATGAATAGGTAAACTACGGTATACATACGCAATGGAACACTATGCAATGATAAAGAACAATGATGATTTTAGGATGCATCTCATAACCTTGTTTCAACTGGAAGACGTTATGTTGAGTGAAATTAGTCAGCGCTACAAGGACAAATATTGTATGAGACCCTTACGATAAGGTCTTAAAAATGGACTCATGTACAGAAGGGAAGACTCTTTGATGGCTTCAAGGGAGGGGAGGGACGGAGAGGGCTGATTATAGATTAGGTAGTTGATAGAAATCTGGTTGGGTGAAATTAGTGACAGCACACATTAGAAAGGAGATCAGGTTTAACTGGACTTCAAAATAACATGAATGCTCTTCCAATCTTAACCCAGTATTGCAAAGACAGAGTAGCAGGGGCAGGGGACCAGGGACCATGCTCTCAGGAGACATCGAGGACAATTGGCATAACTGGCATACTGCTAAGACAGTCTTTCTACCCCACATTGGCGAGTGGTTTCTGGGGTCTTAAAAGCTAGCAAGCTGCCATCTGAGTTACCAAATTGTCCCAAGTCACCAGGAACAGGTGATCACCAAGGACCAAAACAACATGGAAGAAAGAGAACCCAAAAGACAGAAAGACTTATGTGAATGGGTGACTACATCAACATGTGACCAGGAGAACCAGATGGTGCCCAGTCACCACCAGTGACTGCAGTGATGGGGCTCAGAAAGTTGAGTCTCAGTGGCAACACAAGAAAAAGGGGTGCACTCATAACTCCACTAAAAAACCATAATTGATGGTCTGAAGGCCTTGGGGTTCCCCTAAAAGCATGGCTCCTGGACCTGATGCTGCCCGTGTCCATAAATCATTTACTGAGGTCAGTGCCTCAGACAGGAATAGGTTGGACTCAGCGACACAGAGTGACCGTATCATGTGTGCACTTTATGGTTCTATGCATCTATAGGATGTCATTCTACTGGCCTCTTACTACAGGGGCTGGAAAGGGTGGAGAACAGAGGACAGGAGATTGTTAAGAGGATATGACATGTATAGAACGGAAAGGAGTAGTGCGCTGTCACCAGGCAAGGAAAGCAGTAGGAGCCGCACATAGGCAGGTATGCAAATTTAAACTTGATTGTATACTTTCACTGAATCACAGTAAATAAATGGAAAATAAATAAATAAAAGACCTGAAATCACTTTTGGACAAATCTTCCTGCTAAATATTTAAATAGGCATTTTTATTTCTCTCTGCCCCTGCTCATCATGATAAATAGAACCATTCATTTCATTTTGTAGGTATATTCCTGAATCCCAGAGAAGTTAGGAGACTGGCATAAGCCAACTGAATGCACACGACAAAGAACTTTTTATATCCACAGATATGTCCTGTGGTTATTGCCATATTTGTGCTGCTGTTTACTATGCAGCTTATGTAGTATTATAAATGAGTTTATATCATTTAGTTCAGAGAGCTGAGGAAGAAGGTGCTATTATTACCTTCATCTTCTATTTTCATATCCTTTTTCTACTGAATTGTAGCTAAACTTGTGGATTTGATTATCACTATTCACTAGATTCCAAAATCTCCAGCTTCTCTGGATCTCCACTTGTGTATCAGCCTGAATTCCAAATCCTGTACTCCATGATGTAGCCCCAGGAATTTGCATTTTAGTAAGTGCCCTAGTGATTCTAATACTGGTTTACAGCCAAACTCAGACACAGAGAACACTGGACATTGCCAAGTGTGAAGAATGTGGTGTTGCCTTTATTCTTGCTCAGCACCTGGGAAAGAAGGTAAGCCTGGACAGTCGGCCTTGGCTCCAAAGTTGATTACACAGTTCAGTCCCTGGAATGGTTTCATTAAAAGAAGATTTATTAACAACATCTAGTCTCTCTCACATATGCAAAGTAAAAGAATAAGTCACTGGACTATGGGTAACAAATGAGCTGGAATTATATACTCTCTTGATATTAGCAAACCTGTTTGTAGCAAGCATCTGTGTGACTGTAGGAGTTAAGGGAATGGTACCAGTGCCAGAAAGAGATGGAATTATATAAAGTGGAGAAGACAACTTACCCAGAAATTCAGACTTAAAACTTTTTTTCTTCTTCCACATAGTAACAACAACTAGTTTAGGGCCCTTCTTTCTGAGAGGAAAAATCACACATTGAGAATGCTTCTCACAACTGGCTGTACCACATGCCAGTACTCAACAAGAACAAGCTAATTGCAGAGAACCAGTAACATGTAATTAGCCCTCTGCTGGCTTCCAGAGGGCTTAGAAATGAGTGCAGATGGCCTTGGTGGGGCTAGGAAGTGTGTCCGTACTGACTTCTCACACCCTGGGCAGGGGGTGGTGTACTCAAGAAGGCTCTTACTCTGGTTGTGCCCACATGGGATCCAGGAGTCTGGCAGCTGTGGGAGAAAAGGCTAAGGCAGGTGGTCCAGAGCCTGCTAGTCTCCTGCCCAGCTTTCCTCAGGAACAGAGAGAGCTTCAGGCCACCAGACTTCAGGTTTGATGAGCCTAAGGTCACTAGGTCACAGAGAGCCTGGGGTGAGACAGCAGAAGTTGGAAGTTCTTTGTAACCATCTGAAGAGCCTCACTGTGGAGCTGCAGGCAGCTGTGAGGAGGTAGCAGCTTCCTAGAAGAAGAGTGAAATGGAAATGCATAGACTGTGCCTTGCAGGAACTACAGTGATAAATTCAAGTTCTCCCCTTTCCTGTCTCCCTCCCCTCCACCTTAAAGAAATATAGCAGTGATCTCCCATCTGTTTCAAATTTCTACCCTAGGCTTCTTGTTTAAAAAAGGTTTTCTGGAAACCTGACTAAACACTGTGGGTCAGCTTTTAGTAACAAAGTTAGTGAATGGGGAGTAGATAGACAAGATAAACTAAATTTGATGGAATCTCTGAAACAAAAGACAGGAAGACACTCTGATCTCTTCAAGACAAGTCATTCCTCCTCAGATGAGCCCCACCACATATAGCTGAACAGGAGGAAGTACATTTCTTTCTAAAAACTTGCATGCCATTGTCCTGTTTCACATGCTGTAACTGGAGTTGTGATACAATTCTGTGCCTTTTGTGTTCTGTTTCTAAAGCTATTCTATCCACTCCAGTTTATTTCTTGTTTCCTATAAAAACTTTCCTTCCTTCAGATCTAGGAATGAGTTGCCTCTTCACATCGCATGTATTCTAGAAGCATTTACCACAGTGACATTTTCCTTCTGTCCCGGTGAATCCTGGGCTCACTTTACCCCTCCAGCCACATTGCCATCATTCCTGTGGGAAGTGAGGGCCCAGGAAAGAATAGAGCACTGAGCCTTGAGCAAGCAACCGGACTGCTTATCTCCATAATGTCTTGTATTCAAAAGGAGCCCAGAACTGAGAGGTGACTGCTATGCTGTCTGCCCTTGGGCCTGGCTTAAGAGTGGACAGCTCAACTCTGGTCGCCTGTATTTCTGGGAGAAACAGTTCCATTTGCGTGTCCTCCTGAATGTTCCTCACAGTCAGATGGCACATTCTCAAGCTCCTCTAGGCTGGGCCTCTGCAGCTGGCTGTGGCCAAGCATTGGTTGACACTAAACAGAAAGGCAGGCAGTATTTGCTTCTGGGCTGTTTGAGAAGCTGCACTGAATTGCTGCCCATCTGTCCTTCCAACAGAGTCAAAGCCAAAGCTATCTACCTCTTGCCAAGAAATGGCAAGGAGTACTGTTGCTAAGGCATCTGCCCTGATGGCACAGAATACCGTCATTCCCAGTGTCTGGCATGCTCTGTCCTTACTGACTTCTGAGGCCTCTCATCTACCCATCTGACTGTCCATGAAGAGATGGCCCTGGGCTCACAGTTGTGTTTTGCCCACAGGTACTCATAGCTTTCTGCTTTTCATGTTTCAAAGAGAGCCCTTAGCTGGGTGCCGAGACTAGTATCATCACTGACATACTGTGTGGCTCTGAGCAGGTCCTCTCCAGCCACTTGCAGTTTACACAGCTTTCCCTTCCCCCCTAAAACTCCAACATACAAGAAGTGAAGAAACTCTAAGACAGTTATAAAAATTATGCTTTGATTGAATTGTTTATATTTAAAAGTTAACACCTTAAAAGATGATTCTATAAATAGCATGTTTATTTTAGCAAACAGTTTTTGTAGAGCAGTGTACTTCATATTTTAAGAAATGGAATATCTCCTGTAGATTCTATGGCATATTTACATCTACAAATGGTATTTTTTTAACCCCAAATTATAACAACTTTTTAAATAAACCCATTTGTATGTTTGACCTAAATTGTATTATGAAGCCTAAGCCAAATGGCCCCCTGGCTTCCTGTTACCAAGCTCTGACAACATCTTTTCTGCAGAGAAGAGCTTGGCAACATTCACTGAGAATTTTGGTTGCTTGTCTAAACCTTCACTTTAGATAGTTTTTCTCATAGAGGAAACTGGGCCCTTTTCTAGTCTCTTGTTGTCCTCTCCCTCCCAGTCCTGGCTTATCATTCACTTCTTTCCTCAGATCATCTACGACCGTACTGTGCATGCATCCTCAGATCTCCTGCCTCTCTGGGCCTTTTCTCAGGAACAGTACTTTCCAGGATGCCATGGGCAGAGAGGTAAGTATATTAGTATTTATAGAATACCTGCAGTGGGCCAGGAACTCTCCTGAGAACTTCACATGTATACTCTCACACCAACCCTTAAAACAAGCCTGTTGTTACTTATCACCTCTTCTTGCTCCTTACTTAACAGAATTCTAGCTCTACCATAACAGAATCTGTCTTTGAGAGTGAGGAAGTTGTGGTGGTTTCCTTTTCTCCTTCAACAAAAAGCAGGGTTACTTACTGGGACACTAATTTATGCTTTGTTTTTGTTTCTATAGATGTTGCTTTATTTCCACCAACATGCTTATTAACAAGGCCTTTATGTTTCCCTGCTTTGGAGTGCCCTGGGGTTATAGAGTAGAAGAATAGTATTTTCCAGGTAGGCCAAGAGAACTCTGCTGGCCTGTCTTTTCTATGGAAGACACTGAGGCCAAGGTTGTAGGTAAGGAGACAGAAGCATCCAAAGGGGAAGAGGCTTGAGGGCTTATCCAGCCAGAAAAGGTAGTGCAAAGACACTCCTGAGGAAGCGTGGTACAAAAACAAAGGAATTGTTCCCATTACCAAACACAAGTTTGGACGATGAACAGGTCAACAGGCCCCAGGGTAGCTGAAAACCAGAACAGAAAACCTTTCCTAAACACTCTAGACTTTCTATGCTGGACTCAGGTCCTTTGCATATGTCTGGAAGAGAGAGCTCCAACTATGACTGAGGTTGAGTTTTTGGAAGGCATGAAGCTCGGAGCTGCTTAAATCTGGTTTGTTTCATTTTGTAAAAGTATAGATAACACAACATTTGCCAATCCAACGTCTTTCATGTGTATAATTCGGATACCAGTTACATCATTCTTGTGTGATCATCATCAAACAAAAACTTACTGCTTTCTAAACACTGAGTACGCTTCCCCCTTCCTCCTGCTTCTTGTAACCACTGTTAAACTTTTTTCTCTATATACTTGTGTATCCTATGTATTTCATATAAGGTGGAAACAACATAGATGTCCATCAAAGATGAATGAAAGAATAGGCAAAATGTATATTCATTGAATAGTAGTCAGCTGTAAAAAGAAATATATGTTTTAAGAAATGAAATGTGATATTAATTGTACACTATATTATGGAGCAGTAGGTATACATGAATCAAAATATTGATCTTCTTATGACTAAACAACAAAAAAGAATTGGAAAGGAAATCACCAGGAGGGACCTCAATAACATCTCAACCTTCTAATGACAGTGGGAAGCATTAGGCCTGTGTTTGAGGGGAAATGTAACTGACATTCTAGAATGAGTAGTCATACCCCCGTTATGCCCAAACCTCAATACAAATATGGATTCATCAATATGTTGGAAAAAGGAGGCCACAACTCCGGGAGTAAACAGTATTCCTACATGAGTTTATAATAACACTATATCAAACAAAAATGACAACAAAGTAAACAGACTGGTCACCAGTAAACAATCCTAATGAATCACTTCATTATCTTTAAAACTGATGAATAGTAGGAAAGAATGAGGTGCTTATTCCTTGTTGGAATTCAAATTGGATAACAAAGAAAACAAATGTTAAATAAAGAGAATTTATCTATGATAGAGTTTCAACTAAAAAAAGAAATCATAGACTTGAAATATTACATTCTGCAACCACTAATGAAGCAAGGCAGCTAGTGTCATTTATAAAGTGGCACTAGAGTATATTCCAACTCTTAGTCACTCTATAGGACAGAATAGAACTATCTATAGGGTTTCTAAGGTTGTAATCTTTATGGAAGCAGGCTGCCATGTCTTTCTCCCCCAGAGCACTTGGTGGGAAGCAACATCCGAGAGGAGTAAATATAGTAACTGCAGTAGGTGTGGTTAATAGATGGGGAAACTGAGAGTCTATTACCAATATGTATTTTGTTACTTCCTATAACTGGACTGCAAGGCAAGGGCATCACCCCATAGTCCTGTTTGCCCCTCACCCTCCTATGAACAGCCTGGAAAAGCATGCTGATGTTTTCCTTTTCCCTCTCCAACTACTTCAGGTTCAAGTCTGCAGGGCATGTCAGCAAAGAGCTGTAAATATTTTACTGCAGAGAAAGTGTTTAAAAAAAGAAAACCAACTACCTCGTAGTAGGCTTTTTCAGAAACTTACTAAGTCTTTAGGAAACTACCTTATTAGACTATTGTCTCGGTCATCTGGTACTGCTCTAACAGAGCAGTGGATGGTTTTAAAAAGAGAAATTTTATTATCACAGTCCAGTAAGCTGCAAGTCCAGCTTCCTTTTATTTTCAAAGTCTGCTACGCTACAAGTCCAAATTCAGTATCAGTGCATCTTGGTGCAGGAACCTCAGGTCCAAAAGACTCGCTCTGCTTTCAGTGCTGCTTTCTTGATAGTATGAGGTTTCAGACTCTTTTGCTCACTTCTCTCTTTTATATCCTAGAAACTTGTCGATTAAGTCCTGCCTCACCAGCACAACTGCTGCCCATTCTCCATCGTCAATATCGTATAGGCAGGGTTTACAAAACATGGGAAAAACCATTGAACACTGATACATACATTTTGGGGGACACACAATGCAATCCATGAACAACTGTTCAGTGTGAAAAACTGACCCTAGAAGGTAGGCTCTAGGTCAAGACCATTCTTAGATGCTGTCAAGTGGTTCTAACTCATAGCAAACTTATGTATAAGAAAACAAAATGTTGCCCAGTCCTGCACCATCCTCACAATCATTCCTATGTTTGAGTTCATTGTTGCAGCCACTGCATCAGTCCATCTCACCAAGGGTCTTCCTGTTTTACTCTGATCCTTTCCCTTACCAAGTATGATATGTTTCCCCAGGAACTGGTCTCTCCTGATATATAACAGTCCAAAGTACATGAGATGAAGTGTCACCATGCTTGCTTCTGTACTTTCAAGATAAACTTGTTCATTCTTCTGGCAGTCCATGGTATATTCAGTGTTACTTGCCAATACCATAATTCAGAGGTACCAGTTCTTCAGTTTTCATTATTCTTTCTTAGCTTTCACATGTGTATTAGACAATTGAAAACACCGTGGCTTGGGTCAGGTGTACTTTAGTGCTCAAAGTGCTTAGTCCTCCCTTTGCTTTTTAACACTTTAAAAATAACTTTTTTGCTGCAGATTTGGTCAATGCAATACTTTATTTGACTTCTGGATTACTGTTGTCATGGATGTTGATTGCAGATCAAGTTAAGTGAAACACTTGACAGCTTCAATCTTTGTTTATCATGACGGTTTTTACTGATTTGGCTGTGAGGATTTTTGTTTTCTTTATGTTGAGGTATAATTCATACTGAAGTCTATAGTCTCATCTTCATCACGAAGTGCTTCATGTCCTCTCCACTTTCAGCAAGCAAGGTTGTGTCATCTGCCTATCTCATGTTGTTAATGAGTCTTCCTCCAATCTCATGACACTGTATTCTTATTCATATAGTCCAGCTTCCTGTAGTTTTTGCTTGGCATACTGATTAAATAAGTATGTTGAAAAAATACGTGATGGTTAAGATTGTGTGTCACCTCAGTTGAGCCACGATTTTCAGTGGTTTGTCAGTTATGATGTAGCTTGGCAGTTGTCTTAGTCATCTAGTGATCACTATCCCCCTATTTCCATCCCCAGTTCTTAGCCTCTTATGCAAATATACATATGGTCCTTAAAGTCTTTGCTTTAAACTTCTCTTCTTTTGTATCAACACTGAACATGCTGGTCATTGCTTCTGATCTTGAAGGGATAATAAGATCAGAGTAAGTCTCCAAAATATCCCTCAAAGTTTGATGTATACAAGAATTCAGAGAGGCTAGAGAACTCCCTGCTTAGAACAATTTTTCCCTCAAACTCTTCCCAGGAATCTTTACTATTTTACTCTAAGTTTCTCCTCATCCCCAACACACACACACACACATACACATGCACAAACTCCTCTGAGTTCACTACCAGGCTGCATGATGATGCTGTTTGATGTGAGAAGGCAAGGGAACAAGAAGAAAGGAATGTGTCTATGAAGCTGGTGTGTTTTATAACTTCCCATTCTATAACCCCAGCATCTGTCTGCTGGTTTATCAGTAGGGCAAGAGATCATTTAAAACTGATGGGCAGTCCTCTGAGGAAGTAATGCCAGAAGCATGGTGAGCATAAATGCTGAGCAAGATCCTGGCTGAGGGGAATTCAATCTCCCAGCCCATTTAGTCTGGGTCAGAGCCAAGACAGATTGAAACTTATTACAGCAACAATCATCTTTCTTGCTACATTTTTTCATAGATTCTAGAATAAAATCAAATTAATCTCAGAGCTCAAGGTAGTTAAGTGGTCTGAGTATACCATAGCAATGTCTCAAAACAGATGACGATGGTAAATTATACATGTAATTCTTTTCCCACCACTGGTCTGCAAGGTGGTTAAGTATGGAGGCTGTGACTTTTCCTCTGTAATTTATGGAGTAACCAACACAAAACTGGTTCCAAAAGATCACCAGGCAACTAGCAACTAGTGACTTGGCTTCAAAGTAGAAATGAAAGAAACTTTCATTTGTTATGACAGAGACCTTGTCTAATTTGTGAGGAGGGAAATGAAAGTCAGATAAGTCCAATTCTTTATGTTGTATAGAGACGAATAATTATACACAGGGAAGCATTCAGTGATTTTTGGAGGAAGGGATGAATTACATACAAATACATAGTCAAAGATTACTCAATTTATTAATGAGGGAGCCAGTGGGATGAAAAAGTGAACTCAAAAGAGAACACCAGAGATCTTATATAATACTTACACGTGAAACTTTGTATATGGTTTATATCATTATTAAAATAAAGATGTGGAATTAAGTTTGCCAAGTTAGGCATAATTGTTCAGTTTTACATGGCAGTTGTATCATTCCTCTTGCGGTTATGTTTTCTATTTGACAAAATTCATTTCTATTGAACGAAAGTCATTTGTTGCCTATAGATCTTCTCCAGTTAACAGCTAATTTGACTGAGTCTGGGTCCTAATCATTAATAATTAGTAAGTCAACCTAAGTTACTTCTCCTAAAGCATTTACCACTATGGATGGGAATCGTAGTTGTTAAGTTAGTGTTTGTTTTCTTTTTCTTTTTCTCTCACACACCAAAAACAGTTTCTCCGTATTCTACTCAAGTTTAGGTAGACTGTGCCTGTACCAATACCATCATTTACAAGGACTGCATTGATAGGCAAGTGGTACCAGACAGCATAGGGCATTGCTTGTTAAATGACTTCAAGGGCATCCTTGCCCTGGTTGAACCAGAGTTAATAAACTCAGCTCTAGAGCCACGGAGGCGCTACTGTTACACAGCAGAGGGGATGACTTGGGAAGGGTACTAACTTGCCTCTGTGACATACTGAAACTGACAGAAGTAGGTGAGAGGATTAACACTTATTCTGCTTGCTAAACCAGCATGGCATTATGAATAATAATGATGAGATAGCAGTTACATAACAAAACAGCAATTTCTCTAGTTCAAACCATTTTCTTCTGCAAACTCTCTAGCCTCTCATATTCTTCCCAGATGGCTCTAGGGGACCCCAAGAAGTATTTCATACATAGAATACTTTTCTGAGTTATCACTAGCATCTCATCTTTATCCCTACTCCTACCCTAGCTTTCTGTGCTGAATTTTATGATGGAGATTGCTTAAGCCTGTAAAATTATCAGTAAACAACCACAGACACCACTACTCACTGGTACCAAATCGACTAGCACAAAGGCTACAGATCCCCTTCGTAATCTTATATGTTCCATGGTGACCAGTGTAGTGAAACAACTCCTTTGGTTTTAATTCTCTCCTTATTTCAGCCTTTTCTGCCTCGGACTCAAGTAGGTCTTATCATTAGTGATTACATGGAGGACCATATGACTTTCTCTGCTCCTGTCACGTGGACTTAGATTTTTACAGCTCTATCCTCTGCTCTGAATCCCCAGGTGGTGCAAATTATTAAAGGGCTTTGCTTCTACCCGTACAGTTGAGGTTTCCAGTCTACCCAGAGATGCCTCAAAAGGAAGTACTGGTGATCTACTTCCAAAGAATCAGTCTTTGAAAATCCAATGAAAACCTAGTATCCAAAAAATACGTAAAATGTCTTCAACCTAACAATAAAAAGGTGGACAATCCAGTCAAAACAGAGCAGAGGATTTGAACAGGCATTTCACCAAAGAGGACATTCAAATGACCAGTAGGCACAGGAAAAGATGCTCAATATCATTAACCATTAGACGAAAACCATTGTTAGGTGCGTTGAATAGGTCCTCACTCATAGCAATGCTATGCACAACAGAACAAAACACTGCCCAGTTCTGAGAAATGCCCACAAGATTTCCAAGACTGAAAATCTCTATGGAAGCAGACTACCACATATTTCTTTGGTAGAACTACTGGTGTTTTTGAACCACTGACCTTCTGGGTTAACAGTCAATTGCTTTAACATCTGTACCACCAGGGGTCCATTAATAATTACCCATTACTGTTGAGTCAGTTCTGACTCGTAGTGACCCTGTAGGACAGAGTAACAGAGTAGAACTGCCTCACAGGGCTTCCAAGAAGGGACTGATAGATTCAAACTGCCAACCTCTTGGTTAGCAGCCAGAACTTTTAACCACTGTGCCACCATTAACCATTAGGGAAAAGAAAATTAAAACCACAATGAGATGCCGCCACCACACTCCTATTAGGAAAGCAAGGACTAAAAAAAAAGAAAAAGAATGTGTTGGTAAGGTTGTGGAGAAAGTAGAACACTTATCCATTGCCACTGGGAGTGTAAAATGGTACTTGAACTGTAGAATACAGTTTGGCAATTCCTCAAAGAGTTTAACAGACCTAGCAGTCTGCTAGGTGAATACCTGGAAGAAATGATGCAAAAACATGAACAGAAACCTATATATCAATGTTCATTGCTATACTTTTCACAATAGCCAAAAGGTGGAAAGAACAGAATTGCCTGTCAACAGATGAGTGGATAAACAGAATGCAGTATATACACTCAATGGAATACTACTCAGCCATGAAAAGAAATGCCACAACATGGATGAACTTTGTAGATATCATACTGATGAAATAAGTCTGTCACAAAAGAACAAATAATACACGATTTTACTCAGATTATTAGTGGCTACCAGGGGTGGGACCAAAAAACCCAAACCAAACCTAGTGTTGTCAAGTTGATGCCAACTCATAGTGACCCTATAGAACAGAACAGAACAGAAGTCCCCCATAGAGTTTCCAAGAAGTGCCTGGTGGGTTTGAACTGCTGATGTTTGGGTTAGCAGCTGTAGCACTTATCCACTACACCACCAGAGGCTGGAGAAAAAGGGAAATGGAGCAATTGTGCTTAGATAGCATTGAGTGTATGTTTATGGTGGTGGAATGATTTGGGAAAGTATAGAGAGAATGGTTTCACTGTTTGAAGAATGCAATCAGTGTTACTGAATTTTACATGTGGAAATTATTGAGATGAAATATACTTTGTATATTTTCACCATATTTGAAAAAGTGAAAGAAAGAAGAAGACATTGTGGAGCTGAAATGTACTAGTGTCTTAAAGTCCCCTAACTTCAGAAAGAGAGAGGAGAATCAAGATCAGCCCAAAGCTGATTCCTGTGAGAGAGAGTTCTGTCAGTTAAGTTTGCAAACTCATCCTATAAAAAGTGCTACATACCTCATTGCTGAATATCACTATAGTCACCTTTGAAATATTGCCCTTGGGAAGCTATACACCAATGCCAGTGCCTAGTCTACCCTTCAAAGCAATTTTGGAACTCTTTCTGGAATGGCCATCAAAACTGTTATCATATTACCCTTGATGACCTGAATGTCATCAAAATGTCTTCTGTCAATATTTCTTCTATCTTCAAGTAAAGAAAAAAGTCACTGAAGACCAGATCAGGTGAGGAGGGAGGGTGTTCCAATACAGTTAATTGTTTACTGGCTAAAAATTCCCTCACAGACAGCACCATGTGAGCTGGTGCACTGTCGTGATACAAGAACCATGAGTTGGTGAAAAGTTCAGGTAGTTTTTTGTCTAATTTTTCCACCCAGGCTTTTCAGCACTTTCAAATAGTAAACTTGGTTAAACTGCTTGTCCAGTAGGTTCAAACTCATAGTGAACAATCTCTTTGATATAAAAAAAGATTAGCAACATCATTGTGATTCTTGATTTCGACTGACAGAAATTTTTGGTCATGGACCAAAAATTGTGCACTTTGACACTTTGTTTCAGGGTTCTATTGGTGCTCCCATGTTTCATCACCAGTGATAACATGGCTCCAAACATTGTCTTGCCTCTC
Source organism: Heterohyrax brucei (assembly GCA_028571685.1). Taxonomy (NCBI): domain Eukaryota; kingdom Metazoa; phylum Chordata; class Mammalia; order Hyracoidea; family Procaviidae; genus Heterohyrax; species Heterohyrax brucei. The sequence continues at coordinate 19,993,719 of CM053155.1, forward strand.
CAAAAGGTCTTGGCAAACTTCAGCTCTCCTTTGCTTTTGTTCATTGGTGAGCTCCTTTGGTACCATTTTTGCACACGTCTGTTTCATGTCAATATTTTCAGTTAGGATTTTCCTAAATGTCTCTCTATCAGTATTTACTTGGTCTGCTATGCTTCTCACAGTCAGCCGAAAATTTTGACACAATATTTGGTGAATTTTTGCAATGTTTTCATCATTGCTCGGTACTAGTTGCCCTGACCTCTCTTCATAAGTGATGCTTTCTCTCCCCTCAGAAAAATGCTCAATCCATTTGTACACTGCCATTTTCTTCATGGCAATATCCCCATAAACTTGGAATAACCACGTCCCTGATTTCACTTCTACTGTTGCCAAGTTTAACAAGAAATGTAGTGTTTGTTCATTGCTCTAATTGAAGCTCCTACATTCTTGCAGTGGCACACAAAACATGGCAACAACAATAATGCACTCCATTCAGCAAGATACTGCCACACTTCAACATAAATGCAGCTGTGAGACACTGATACACCAAAATTATGAAACCTTACTGAGTTGTTTGTACAGTGCTGCCAACGTAAGTGCATCAGGTACCAAATTCACAAACATAACTGTCAGACCTCATACCTTCACTCTCCAACCTTTTTTAATTTTTTTTTTTTACCAGTTCTGACACCAGTCAGTCCTCTGTGACACTCTACTTCTTTGCCATATGGAACTCACAGACCATACTCACAAATATATGGCTTATTATGGAAGTAACAGGCTACAACTCAGGATCAGGATCAACTTGAGTGTAACAAGACACAGTCAGTCAGTCAGTCGGGACAGCTTCCAACCAAGACAGATTTTGTTTCCTTCTCTGCCATGCCCACAGGCTGGCAGCACTTAGGCCTCTGCCACTGGGCCCAACTTGGTCTGGTCTCTGCCCAGCTTGAGCAACTGTTACAACTCTTTAGTTCTGCCAGCACGTTCATGGAGTCACCCCACTCCACTAACAAGCCTCCTGCCCAAAGGCTCTCCACTCTCTCACTCTGTGGGTCAGCAAACCCCACTACAGTCATATTGTACAGGTCTCCCAATTCCCAAAATTTGTAACTGTGTCGTATTATCTCTTGATATCTTCATTATTATGGCTCTCTCTCCTGGGTGTAGGAGGTTTTCAGAACAGGTATCACAGCCCCAAAGGACATATTTTGCTCCTGACTCTTTATCTTTTTTTTTGAATTGCGATTGAGTAAAAGTGTACAACCCAATTTAAATTTGCGTGCCACCTATCTGCAGCTCCTTCTTGCCCAGTGGCAGCACACTCATTTCCATTCTCTACATGTCGTATCCGCTTAACAATCTCCTGTCTCCTCCCCTCCACACTTTCCACTCCCATCTAGTAACAGGCCAGTAGGACATCCTACAGATGCATAGAACCATAAAGTACACACGTGATATGGTCACTCTGTGTCCCCAAGTCCAATCCATTCCTGTCTGAAGAGCTGACCTCAGTAATGATCTATGATCAGGGGCAGCATCAGGCCTAGGGGCCATGCTCCCAGGGGAACTCCCAGGCCTCTGGACCATTAATTGTGGTCTTCTAGTGGAGTTCTTAGGATGCACCCTTTTATTATTGTGTTGCTCCTGGGACTCGACCTTGTGTACCCCATCACGGCTGTCACTGGTAGTAGTAGCTGGGCATCATCTGGTTCTTCTGGTCACATGTTGATATAGTCCCCATTCACATAGGTCCATCAGTATCTGGGCTCTTTTTCCCTCGTGTCATTGTTGTCCTTGGTGATCACCTGTTCTGAGTTGGGACCATTTGGTATACCTCAGATGGCAGCTTGCTAGCTTTTAAGACCCTGGATGGCACTCACCAATCTGACTCTTCATCCTGATGGTGGTGAGGTCCTGCTGAACTTCCGTGGAATTCATTGGCTCTTCTATAAGCCTGCTCCTCCTGCCGAGACCATGAAATGGTCAATCCCTTGGTAAAGTCACAGTCACTCTACTGTCATATTAAACTGTCCAGTCCCTTTACAAGATTGTGACCTAGTGAATCATCTTGGCAGAACTACAAACACAGGGTCAAAAGGGCCATATATAAAGAACATGTTGCCCTGCAGGAGCACAGTTCTGCTCTGACATAAATGGGGTTGTCATGAGTCGGAGTCCACTTTTGGGGAACTAGTTTTGCTGTTATTATTTTTGATCCTTTACTCCTCAACATGAACTGTTTGGGTTGCTCGTGGGGAAAGCCATTTAGGACTTCCATGCAATGGTTCCCCAAACATGTCAAGGGATGTCTGACTTTAAGGTTGAACAATGTTTAGTTTCAGGCTGAGACACTTTAACCTCTTAAAATGGATGTGGATGGGTGTGAGGTTAACTTTTCCCAAAGAATTTAGCTTTTATCCTTGGTTCCTGAAAGGTAACCTCTAAAATACTCGAATTTTCCCAGTTACTGCAGTGTTTTTGATTAATCTGCTGTACTATACCTGAGGTCACTCAGGTGGGAGCTGACCAAGCCATAAAGATCACCCCATGATATCAGCCAACCTGAGGTGGAGACTTGATTCAATCAATCATACATATGTAATGAGACCCCAGTAAAGGCACAAGACATGAAGCTCCATGGGCTGGCTTTTTGGTTGGTAAAAGACATTGATACATGTGGGAAGACATTGTGCCCCTTTTTGGGACATAGGGGCTTCAAGCTGGAAACCCTCCCAGCCTCTCTTTACCCATCTGTTCATTTGTGTTCTTTCTCTTACAGTCAAACTGTATTTGTAAGTATAGCATTTTCCATGAACTTTATGACTCATTCTAGTGAGTTGTCAAACTCAAAGGATTAGTGGAAGCCAGCAGGTCAGAGGTGATGAGAGCTGAAGACCCCTGCGCTTTGGGATACCATCCTGACAAAGTAATGGGAAAACCTCAAATTTGTAGGCAGTGGTTCAGAATAGAGTGTCATGGGGGCTCACAGGCTTGCAGCTAGAGAATGAGGTCTTGAGCAGGCTTGGCAGCCTGGAGGACTGTGTTCTTTAAATTGTGATACACAAGGGGTTAGGATCACAGAAAGAAGTGCTATATGTGCACCTGGCATCAGAACAGAGGATAACTGAATTGATAGTAGATTTGGGTTAAATTGATCCTTACAGTTTAGAATCAGGAAATTAGGATTTGGATTTTTTCCACACAGTGGGAAAACAGGAATAGCTGTCAGTTCTAAGAGGAAGCTCATAAATATTTCATTATCAAGGCAGAAGAACATAAGAGAATGTTTCCTGACTCCCACTGAATAAGATCTTCAAAGTGAGCTTTCATTTTCTGGGAAGAAAGGATGGGGTAGTCAAAATGGGAAGCATGACACTAAAGATCTGAACTATATGATAAATGAGCCAGGGCAAGTCATTTTCTCTGTCTGCCCTAGCTTTCCCTGTATTTAAAATGAAAGTGGTACTCTAGATTAAAAACAAACAAAAAACTCGTTGCTATCAAGTCGGTTCTGACTCATAGCAACCGTATACCCCAAACCAAACCCAACTCTCTGCTGTCAAGCTGATTCCTACTCATAGAGAGCTTACAGAAGATAGTTGAACTGCTCCATAGAGTTTCCCAAGATGCGCCTGGTGGATTTGAACTGCCAACCTTCTGGTTAGCAGCTGTAGCACTTAACTGCTGCGGCACCAAGATTTCCAGGAGCCTTATAGGACAGAGTGAAACTGCCCCACAGAGTTTCCAAAGAATACCTGTTGGGCGTGAACTGGTAGTAGCAACTGTACCTTTCACCACCACACTACCAGCGTTTCCAGCTCAATCTAAATTAAAGTTTGGCAAAATTTTTCTGCAACAGGCCAGATAGTAAATAATTTTGACTTTGTGAGCCCTGTGGTCTCTTCCACAACTACTCAGCTCTGCAGCTGCAGGGTGAAAGCAGCCATAGACAATATGTGGCTGCATTCCAAAAAAAAGCTTCAAAGAAAAAGGCAATTGACTGCATTTGACCCACCAGCCATGGTTTACCAACCCAGGTGGAGATGCTCTCTGAATTTCATTTAAGTTTCAACAATTTCTTTAGGTCAGAAGTAAATTTCTTAAATACCACCCTGCCCCCTACAAAAACACAGTACTTATATGTAAGATCCCAAATATAATAATACCAAGAGTTTTATTTGTTTTGTATAACAACTTTTCTTCCCTCTTCCAGTGACATTTTTAATACCAATCACATTTAAAAAAATTTTATTTTATTTTTTATTTAACATGACTGAGTGAAAATGTACATTCCCATATAAATTCAGATGCCCACCTATATGCAGCTTCCACTGCTCTCCTTGTCCAGTGACAGCACACTATTCCTCTCTGCTCCATACATGTCTCATCCTCCCGACAGTCTCCTTTCCTCTCCTCTCCACCCACTCTCCTTCCTCCAGCCAGAGGTCAGCAGGATGATATCCTATAGATGTACAGAACCATAAAGTGCATCCAATATATGGTCACTCTGCATTGCCAAGTCCAATCCATTCCTGTCCAAAGAGTGGACCTTCATTATAATTTATGGGTAAGGGCAGCATCAGGGCCAGGGGCCATGCTCTCAGGGGAACCTGGAAACCGCTGGACCATCAATTGAGGTCTTTTAGTGGAGATCTCAGGATGCACCCCTTTTTATTCTTGTGTTGCCAGTGAGACTCCTCTCTGTGAGCTCCATCGTGGCTGTCACTGGTGGTGGCCAGGCACCATCCGGTTCTTCCGGTCCCAAGTCGATGTAGGCACCCACTCTTGTGTGTCTCTCTGTCTTCTAGGTTGTCTTTACCGCATGTCATTTTGGTCCTCGGTGGGCATCTGTTCCTGCTAAGTTGGGACCATTTGCTGTGTTAAAAATTTTTTATTTTGTTGTTGTTGAGACTTTACCCCCCAAAAAACCCACTGCGGTTGAGTCAGGTCCGACTCACAGCGGCCATATGAGTAGAACTGCTATCAGAGTAGGATTGCCCATAGAGTTTCCAAGGGACACCTGGCAGATTTGAATTGCTGACCTTGTGGTTAGCAGATGTAGCATTTAACCCACTATGCAACCACTGTTTTGAGAATATACAGAGCAAAACATATACCAACTCAGCAGTTTCTCCATGTACAATTTAGTGACATTGATTACATTCTTTGAATTTTGCAACCACTCACCATTTTTTTCTGAGTCATTGCTCCCCAATTATCACAAACTCATTGCCACCTAAATAAGGTTTCTGTCTAAACTTTCACATTGATGTCAATTTGATCTTATATGGATAGTTCTCAAAAGAACATAATAATCAAGGCAGACATTTTATACAACTTATGTATGATTGGCTTAGAAGACTTCAAGAGATATTTTTAACTTAAGGTTTAAAGACTGGAACAGGACAATAGTTTGGGGAGTTCATCCAATCATCGTGCCTCCAGGAAGTCTGGATTCCCTGAGAATTTTTTTTCTTTTTTTTTATTATGAATGAGTAAAAATGTACATTCCCATCTAAATTTACATGTCCACCTATATGCAGCTTCCACTGCTCTCCCTGCCCGGTGGCTGCTCCCTGCCCCTCTCTGCTCCATACATGTCTCATCCTCCCAACAGTCTCCTTTCCCCTCCTCTCCACTTTCCTTCCTCCAGCCAGGGGTCAGCAGGATGATATACTGTAGATGCATAGAACCATAAAGTGCATCCAATATATGGTCACTCTGCGTCACCAAGTCCAATCCGTTCATGTCTGAAGAGTGGACCTTTGTTATGATTTATGGGTAAGGGCAGTATCGGGGCCAGGGGCCATGCTCCCAGGAGAACCCTGAAGCTGCTGGACCATCAATTGTGGTCTTTTAGTAGAGATCTCCCTGAGAATTTTAAATACTGTTTTGTGTCCTTTGCTCTTTTAATAAGGATTATTCTATAAAAACTATTATTGAAATGTTCAGTAATGTGTAAGTGGAAAAATGTACTATGCTTATGGATAGGTAGACTCAACATTATTAAAGTATCAATTCTATGCAAAGCAATCTACAAATACAATGCAATCTTGATGAAACACCAGAAGGTAAGCTTGATAACTGGGATCTTCTAAAGCTTAAATATTTATACTCATCAAAACACTTCACCAAAAGAATAAAAAGAGAGTCAATAAACTGGGAAACAATTTTTAGCTATGACAAATCCGACAAAGGTCTATATGTCTAAAATCTACAGAAAAATTCAGCACCTCTACAGCAAAAAGACAAGTAATACAATCAAAAATGGACAAAGGGATAGGAACAGACACTTCACCAAATAAGACATTCAGGTGACTCACAGACACACAAGGAAATAGTGTCAATCACTAGCCATCAGAGAAATACAAATGAAAACCACAATGTGATACAGTCTCACCTTGACACTACCGGCATTAATTTAAAAAAAAAACTAAAAAAAAAAAAACCCTCAAAAAACAAAAAATAACAAATGTTGGAAAGGCTGTGGGAGATTCCAACTGTTAAGTACTGCTAGTAGAAATGTAAAATGGTACTATTTTGGAAAATGATATGGTACTTCCTTTAAGAAATGTAAAATGGTACTATTTTGGAAAACGATATGGCACTTTCTTTAAAAGCTATAAATAGAAGTAGAAATACTGTATGTTCCATCAGTCGCCCTCCTAGGAATATGGCCTAGAGAAGTAAGAGTTGTCACACAAGTAGATACATGCACAGCCATGTTCATTGAAACATTGTTCACAACAACAAAAAGGTGTAAACAACCTAAGTGCCCATCAACAACCTAGGTGCCCAAAACTATGGTACATACATGCAATGGAATACTACACAACAATAAAGAACAATGATGAATCTGTGAAGTATCTCACAACATGAATGAATATGGAAGGCATTATGCTAACAAGTGAATCACAAAAGGACAAATACTATATGAGACCGCTACCGTAAAACTCTTGAGATTGTTTACACACAAAAAGAAACAATATTTGATGGTCAGTAGAGAGGGAAAGGGAGGAGATGGAAAAGTCCTAACGAGACAGTAGATAAGCAATAACTTTGAAGAATGGTAAGACAGTACACAATTCAACACAACTTGTCCAAGCAAAATCACATCCAAAATCTCTGAGGGACCAAATTACTAGGCTGAGGGCTGTGGGGACCATGGTCTCAGGGAACATCTAGTTCAACTCACATAACATAGATTATAAAGAAACTGTTCTGCATTCTGCTATGGTGAATAGCATTGGGGTCTTCAAAACTTGTGAGTGGCCATCAAACATACTCACCTGGTCTTACCCCTTCAGAAACAAGGGAGAATGAGGAAGACAAAAGATATAAGAGAACAATTAGTCTAAAGGACTAATAGACCACACCTACCACGGCCTCCAGCAGACTGAGTCCAGTACAACTAGATGGTGTTTAGGTGCCACCACTCACTGCTCCGGCAGCAATCACAATAAAGATCCCCAGACAGAGCTGGAGAAAAATGTAGAACAAAATTTTAACTCACAAACAAAAAGACCAGAGTTACTGATAGAATACAGACTGGAGAAACTCCAAAGATGTGACCTCCATACTCACCTTTAACTCAGTTATGAGTCATTCTGAGGTTCACCTGTCAGCCAAAGATTAGATAGGCCCCCAAATCAAAACAAGACTAAAGGGGTGCACCAGTCCAGTGGAAAGGATGAGAAGGCAGTAGAGGACAGTAAAGCTGGTAATGTGGAACCTAAAGTCAAGATTTATGTAGGGTTGGCAACCAATATGTATATTGTTTAATTAGTTTGTCCTGTAGAATTTTGTCTAGAGTACAATAATTTTTTTTTAAAAAGTTCAGTAATGTGTGCACCATCCAGTTCTTGTTGTGTTATGGCAAAGGAAGCAGTTGTTCATGGAGGCAATTAGCCACACATTCCATATGTCCCTCCTTTAACTGACTCTCCTTCCTCTGAGATGAATGGAGACCAATTGCTCTGCTAGCAAACTTTTAAGAATACAGGCACTACAAAACAAACTAGAAGGTAGAACCAAAGCACTGAACATGTTAATCCAATTAACTGGGATGTCCCATGAAACCATGACACTAAATCTCTAAACCAAGGAACCAAATCCCAGGGGGTTTCTGGATGTGCATAAAGTAGCCTCAGCAGAGACTCTTTTTTATTGTTGCTGCTGTGAATATTTCTGTAACACAGCTTTTGCCTGTCACCTTTTTACAGGTGTACAATTTACTCACAGAAATTGCAACTACAATACGCAACAGTGCAGCTCTAAATCAATGGGATATTTCCATCATCATTAATCCCTCCACCTATTTAAACTTTGTTCTCTATACATTTGCCTTTTCTTTTCTTTTCTCTCTCTTTTTATTTCTTTCATTGTGTTTAGGTGAAAGTTTATAGCACAAATTAGCTTTTCATTGAAAACTTTAAACACAGATTGTTTTGTGATACTGGGTCACAGTCTCTGCAATATCAGCTCTCTCTCCGTTTACCCTTTGCATGTTGTGTCCTCCTTATCCAATTTTCCTGTCCTTTCCTGCCTTATCTTTGCTTTGGTCAAGTATTGCTCATTTGGTCTCATACACTTGATTGAACTAAGAAACATGTTCCTTATGTGTGTTATTGTTTGTTTTATAGGACTGTCTATTCTTCGGCTGCAAGTTGAACTTCAGGAGTGGCTTTAGTTCTGAGTTAGCGAGGTGTCCAGGGACCATAGTCTCAGGGGTTCCTTCAGTCTCTGTTAGGACCCTGTTTTGTGAATTTTAATTTTGTTACATTTTTCTCCTATTCTGTCCTGGACCCTCCAATGTTATCTCTGTCAGAGCCATGGGTGAAGGTTGCCTGGGATCATTTTGTCATTCTGGGCTCAGGCTGTTAGTGGCTCTGGTTCATATGATCTATTAGTTTTTTGGACTAATAATTTCCTTATGTCTTTCTTTTCTTCATTTTACTTTTCTCCAAACATAGTAGGACCTTACATAGTAGTAGTACCTTAGATGGCAGCTCACAAGCTTTTAAAGCCCCACGTACTAGTTCCCTCACTAGGATGTAGAACATTTTCTTTACAATCTGTACTATGCCAATTGACCTACATGTCCCCAAGACCATACTCTCACACTTCAGCTCCTATAATTTAGTCCCTCAAGGGTGTTTGGATATGTCTAGGAAGCTTCTATGACTTTGCCTTCGTGAAGCTGTGCTGACTTACCCTATATTGTGTATTGTCTTCCCCTTCACCAAAGTAAAATCGTATCTATTGTTGTTGTTGTTGTTGTTAGGTGCAGTCAAGTCAGTTCTGACTCATAGCGACCCTGTGAATAGCAGAACAAAACACTGCCAAGTCTTGCACCATGTCCACAATCGTTTGTATGCTTAAGCCCACTGTTGTGGCCACTGTGTCAGTCCATCTCATCACAGTCTTCCTCTTTTTCTCTGACCCTCCACTCTACCAAGCATGATGTCCTTCTCCAAGGACTGATCCTTCCTGACAATATGTTGAAAGTGTGTAAGACAGTCTTGCCATCTGTAATGGGTTGAATTGTGTCCCCCCAAAAATGTCTGTGTTGATTTGATTTGGCTGTGAGTCCCAGTATGGTGCCCTTCCTCCCATGTGTTGTGAAGCCTGCCTCTGTGAGCTTGATGATGGAGAATAGGCAACAGTTGTGTGAGTGAGGCAAGTCTCAAGCGACAAGCTTGGGACATATAAGGGTGAGAAGTGAGCAGAAGTTGGGAACCTCATACCATCAAGCAAGCAGTACCGGGAGAACAGCACGTCCTTCAGATCTGAAGTTCCTGCGCCAAGATGCTCCCTGGACAAAGACTGATGCAATATCGGACTTTCCTCCAGAGCTGACAAGGGGAAAGCCTTACCTTGGAGCGGACACCCTGAATATGGACTTGCAGCTACCGGACTATGTAAGAATAAACTTTCCTTTATGAAAGCCATCCACTCTGTGGTATTTCTGTCAGAGCAGCACTAGCTGACTAGAACACCATCTTTGCTTCCAAGGAACAATATGGTGTACTTCCTCCAGAACAGATCAGTTTGTTCTTTCGGCAGTCCATGGTACATTCAACATTCTTCTCCAACACGAAAATTCAAAGGCATCAATTCTTCTGTCTTCTTTGTTCATTGTCCAGCTTTTGCATGCATACAGTGCAATTGAAAATACTGTGGCTTGGGTCAGGCCCATCCTAGTCTTCAAAGAGACATCTTTACTTTTTAGTACTTAAGGGGGATAACAGCATCAGGTCAAGAAGGTAATAGCATCAGGTAAAGAGGATAACAGCATCAGGTAGGGGGATAACTAACACCTGTCAACTATGTAATAAATGATTTTCCCTCCCTGCTCCTCCCTTCCTTTGTACCATCAAAGACTTTTTCCACTGTATAAACCTTTGTTTTAGTTTTTATAATAATAATCTCATACAGTATTTGTCCTTTAGTGATTGGCTTATTTCACTCAGCAAAAAGCCCTCCAGATTTATCCATGTTGTGAGAGGTTCCGCAGAATCATCATTGTTCTTTACCATCGTGTAATATTCCATTGTCTGTATGTAGTGTTATCTGTTTATCCATTAGTCTGTTGATGAGCACCTATGTTGTTTCCATCTTTTTGCTATTGTGACGAGTCCTGCAGTGAACCTGGGTATGATACGTCTAGTTGTGTGGTGACTGTTATTTCTCTAGGACATACTTCTAGGTGTGGGATTGCTGGATCATATGGTATTTCTATTTCTAGATTTTTAAGGATGTGCTGTATTATTTTCCATAGTGGTTGTACTATTTTATATTCCTGCCAGCAGCGCATAAGGGTTCCAGTCTCCTCATGACTCTTCTAATATTTGTTATTTTCTGTTATTTTGATTAATGCCAATAATGTCAGGGTGAAATGGCACCTCATTGCAGTCTTGATTTGCATTTCTCTAACGGCTAATGAGCGTGAACATTTCCTCCTGTGCCTGTTAGCTGCATGAAGGTCTTCACGTTTGGTGAAATGTCACATCCTTTGCCCATTATTTAATTGTATTATTTGTCTTTTTGTAGTTGAGGTTTTGAAGTATTCTATAGATTTTAGACATTAGATCTGTGTCTGATATGGTGTAGCCAATTCCTGTTTTCTTAGTCTATAGATTCTCTTTTTACTCTTCTGGGAAAATCTTTTGGTGAATGTAAGTGTTTAATTTTTAGGAGTTACACTTATCTAGTTTATCTTCTGGTGTTTGTGCATTGTTAATTGTGGTTTGTATTGTATTAATGCCATGTATCAAGGCCTCTTATGTTGTCCTTACTTTTTCATTTGTAATCTTTAACATTTCAGGTTTTATATTTAGGTCTTTGATCCATTTTAGGTTAGTTTTTGTGTATGGTATGTGGCACTGATTCTTTTTTTCTTTTTTTAACTGAGGAACATCCAGTTTAGCCAGCACTATTTGTTAAAAAGACTGTCTTTTCTCCACTTAATGGACTTCGGTCCTTTGTCAAAAATCAGCTGACTATAGGTAGTTAGATTTATGTCTAGATTCTTGATTCTGTTCCATTGGTCTATGTGTCTGTCATTGTTTGACTATTCTGGCTGTAATATAGTAAGTTCTGGGATCTGGTAGTCTTATCCACAAGCACTGATTTTCCATTTATGTAGATCTTTATTGGTTTCTTGCAGCAGTCTTTTCTGTTCTTCTTTATATAGGTGTTTTACATCCCTTTTTGGATTTACTCATAAGTATTTTATCTTTTTATAGGCTATTAAAAATGATATTGCTTTCCTAATTTACATTTTGAAGTTTTCTTTGTTGGTGAATAGGAATCCAACTGATTTTTTCTATGTTGATATTGTATCTTGCTACTGTGTTAAAACTTATTAGTTCCAGAAATTTTCTTGTGGAATCTGTGGGATTCTCTATGTACAGGATCAAACTGTGTGAATAGGGATAGTTTTACTTCTTTTCTTATTTGAGTATACTTAATTTCTTTTTCTTGCCTTATTACTCTAGCTAGAACTTCTAGTACAATGTTAAATAGTAATGATAATAAAGGGCATCCTTGTTCCTATTTTCAGGGGGATGCTTTCAGCCTCTATTAAGAATGATGTTGGCTATTGCCTTTATATAGATACATGCCAAGCAATTTCCCTTCTATTCCTATTTCACTGACAGTATTTTTTTTTAATCAGATATGGGTATGGAATTTATTAAATGCCTGTTCTGTGTTGATTGAAATGATCATGTGCTTCTTTTCTTTTGCTCTGTTTATGTTGTGCATTACATTGATTAATTTTCTAATGTCAGACCATCCTTGCATATCTGGTATGAATCCCAGTTGGTCCTGGTGGATTCTTTTATTGATTTAATGCTGACTTTTATTGGCTAGAATTTTGTTGAATTTTTACATCTATATTCATGAGAGCTATCAGTCTTAATTTTTTTTTTTTTTTGTGGTGTCTTTCTTTGCCTGGCCTTGTATCAGGGTTATGCTGGCTTTCTAGAATGAATTTGGAAGTTGAAAACCCTGGTGCCATACTGATTAAGTGCTGCATCTGCTAACTTAAATGTCTTCTGTTCAAATCCGCCAGGTGCTCCCTGGAAACTCCATGGAGCAGTTCTACTCCGTCCTATAGGGTCACTATGAGTCAAAACCCACAGTCTTAGACAGGCAGGGGTTATTGATGTACACACGGGTATCTGGCTGCAGCAAGAGGTCACAGATGAGCAAGGCAGGGGGCTAACAGCTGCCCCTGCATGTTTATGGGGAAAGCATGTCCCTGTTTTCTAGAGTGCATCAGGGGTGGGTTTTGCAGCCAGGTACCCAATACTGTTGGCTGTAAGGACTGGGAGGCACCACTTATTTTTAGACCCCTTGGTGGGCAGCTAGGTGGTGTTGGTGGAGCCACTAGTCCTTGGGCCCCTGATGTGGGTAAGTGAGGACACTGCTCAACAGGCAGAGTGATGTCAATTATACGAGCCTGCCTCTCTACCATATAGCTAATACAGTTGAAATTAGGCTTTGGGTATATACCCTGTTATACTGTGCTAATGAGGGCCTACACTGTTGAAATTAACCCACAGAGGTCTATTTAGGGGTGAAGGGCATTCAAAGTCTAGGATCCCTTGATGGCTGTGCTCAGGCAAAGGAGCTATTTTTGCAGAGTTACCAGTTTAGGGGAGCTGGCAGATTTTTTTCCTGCTTTTTAATTTGTTCCCTCTCCAAGGCATTGACAATGGTTCAGGGCATGTGACATATCCTGCTTCCAGCCCAGGGAGTGTGTCAATCTCTGAAGCCAGCTGGGACTCAGTGCAGAGTGGGCAGGGGACAGGCAAATAGAAGTTTTTCCCAAAGGGATATTTTTTAATCCATGTGATAGGTTAGACACATGTAATTATCTTTTGTGAATGAGTGTTGCTTTTCATTGATTCTGAAGGTGTGGGTAGACTCTCTGACATTCAGTCTCTCCCAATGTACAAAACACATCCTGAAAGCCACTGCTTGTCTCACCACTGGGGCTAGTTAATCTAGCTGTCATGTAGTGAACTGTGTCCTCCCCAAAATGTGTGTAACAGTTTGAGCCATGATTCCCACTATGGTGTGATTCCCATGCTGTAAATCTTAATCTCTGCCTGTGGTTAATAGACTGGATTACATTAAAGAGGACTAGGGTGGGGCTGTGACACCATTATTGTAAAGAGAGTTTTGCTGGGGTGTGGTTTGTACTGCCTTTTATCCTCTTATGTTACAAGACAAAAAAGGAAAAGGAAGCAAGCAGAGCACTGGGAACCTCATACTACCAAGGAAGCAACACCAAGAGCAGAATGCGTCTTTTTGGATCTGAGGTTCCTGTGCCAAGATGCTTCCTGGCTAAAGAAAGACTGATGTAACTCAAGAGCCTTCCTCCAGAACAAAGAGGAAAAGCCTTCCCCTCTAGCGGACACCCTGAATTTGGACTTATAGCTATTGGGCTGTGTAAGAATGAACCTTGCTTTGTTAAAGCCGTCCACTTGTGGTATTCCTGTTGGAAAGGCACCAGATGATTGAGACATTGTCCACCAGGGTTCTGGTTCCCGCTGGGTCAGCTCTGACAACTCTTTACTGCTTCTGAAACATCTCTCCCTCTCCCTCCTGCTCAGTTATCTTTGCCTTTGACTGTTTAGGGCTTCTAGATTGTCATAGATAATCAATTCACTTGCTTTTCTTGTTTTGTTTTGTTTTTTAGTCTTTGTTGTAAGAGGAACCACAGAAAGTATCTGATTATTCTGCTGTCTCAGCACCCCCCCCCCCATTTTCTATTTCATTTATTTCTGCCCTAGTCTTTATTGTTTCCTTCCTTCTGGTGGCTTTTGACTACCTTGGCTAGTTCTCTTTCTATTCAGTTGAGTTATAGAGCTAACATTTTGATTTGCCCATACTTTTTTTTTTCTTTCTATATATGTTTATTGTTATAAGTAACTGTTGAGACTTTGCTGTATCCCAGAGATTTTAGTATGATATGTTTTCATTCTTATTTGATTTTAGGATATATTTTTAATCCCTCCTTGATCTTATCTATTACCAGTTGTTTTTATGCAAGATATTATTCAGGTTCCATGTATTTGATCTTTTTACTTTGATGTTTCTGTTGTTGATTTGTACTTTTATTGCAATGTAATCAAAGAATGCTTTTTGTTATTTTCATGTTTTGGATTTTATTGAGGTTTCTTTGTGGTCTAACATGATAGGTTCCATGTGCACTGGATAAGAATGTGTACTTTGCTGCTATTGGGCAGTGTTCTGTATTTGTCTGCAAGGTCATGTTCATTGATGTGGACTTTAGATTTTTTTTTTTGGTATCTTTGTTGATTTTCTGTCTAAATGTTCTGTCCTTTACTGAGAGTGGTATTTGAAATCTCCTGCAATTATTGTGTAATGCTCTATTTGTTTTTTCAGTACTGTTAGCATTTGTTTTATGTGTTTTGGAGGCCTGTCATTGGATGCCTAGAGTTTTTTAAGATCATGTCTTTTCTTTGAGTTGTCCTCTTAATCGTTATATAATGTCCTTCCTTGACTTTTATAATTGATTTTGACTTAAAGTTTATTTTATCTGAGCTTAATATTGCCACTCATTTTTTGGGGGTTACTGTTTGCTTGATACAATTTTTTCTATCCTTCTATTTTTTGCATATTTGTGCTTAAGGTGTGTCTTTTGCAGACAGCATATTTATGGTTCTTTTTTTAAAAAAAAAAACATTCTGCCACTCTCGCTATGAATACATTTAATCTGCTTGCATTCAGTGTGATTATTGATTGGTATGAGTTTACTGCTATCATATTGTTTTGCTTTTTTGTTGTTATTGTGCTGATGTTTCCTTCTTACTCTTCCGTGCTGTGTCCCTCCAAAAATGTACGTACTGATTTGACTTGGCTATGAGTCCCAATAATGGTGTAGTTCCTCCATGTGTTGTGAATCCTGTCTCTGTGATGTTCATGAGGAAAACAGTTGTTTTGGTGAGGCAGGACTCAAATTACCAGCTGTGGGATATAAAGGAGACAAGTGAGCAGACTAAGTTGGGAACCTCCTTTTGTTTGTGGATTTCCTTTATTTTGTTTCACTATTACAAATTTTGTCATTTACAGCAATTTTGTTTCCTTTCTTTTTAGTCTGATGCGTAGGTTTGTCAAATTTATTTGTGACTTTCCTGAAGCTTGCCTTTATCTTCTTAAGTTTGATCTAGTCTTTTACTACTTAATATTACCTTGACTTCCTCAACTTTGGGAAATTTTATACCTAAACTGTTTATTCATCTTTTATTGTTTTGACATTGTCATCATTTACAAATTGACCTCTCTATTTTCCTATTTTAATTCTTTTAGCCTTGTTTATTATTGAAAGTTCTTTAGGTTGTTATGTAGTTGATTCTATCCTGTGTCCTAGACTGTAGTTGTTGCCTGATGTGGTTAGTTCTCTAACTGAACACTCCTATCATAGATTCCATTGTGTTCCTCAAAAAATATATGTATTGATTTGACTTGGCTGTGAGTCTCGATATGGTGCAGTTCCTCCAATGTATTGTGAATCCTGCCTTTGTGATGTTGATGAGGGAAAATGGACAGCAGTTGTGTTAGTGAGGCAGGACTCAAGTTACCAGCTGTGGAATATAAAAGAGAGAAGTGAGCTGAGTAAGTTTAGAACCTCATACCACCAGGAAGGCAGTACCAAGAGCAGAGCATGCCCATTGGACCTGAGGTTCCTGTGCTGAAATGCTCTCATTAAGTTGGGACTCAACCGACTGTACTGTGATAATTTCTCTTATTGAGTGGACTGGTAACTCATAAATGGATTTTTGGCTTACTGGACTGTGACAATAAAGTTTCTCTTCATGAAGCATTCCAGTCATGGTATTTTCTGTTAGAGCAGTACCAGGTAACTAAAACAACTCCCTTTAATAGTTCTTGTGAGTTTGGTTTTTATGATTTCTCTTAATATTTGTTTATTTGGAATTGTACTAATTTCACCATCTGAGAGATTTTTGCAGGATATACTATTCTTGGTTGCCAGTTTTCTTTTGTTTTTTCATTCAAGGTTTTATATATGTCATCCCATTGTCTTCTTGCTTGCATAGTTTCTGCTGAGTAATCAGAGTTTTACCTTCTTGTTTCTCCTTTGTAAGTGACTTTTCCTTTTCTCAAGCTGCTTTCAGGATTCTTTGGGTTTGATAAGTATGATTATGATACATCTTGGTAACTTTTGGGGGAAGTCTATTCTGTATGGTGTTTTTGACCTTCTTAGATGGTCATCTTTTCATCTTTGATGATACTTCTGAAGTTTTCTGTCACCAAATTTACAACAATCTTCTCTGTGTTTCCATTTTCCCCTTCTGTTTTGGCACTCCAGTCAAGCACAAATTTTTGCTGTCAGTTGTGTCTCTTAGGCTTCATTTTTTTTCCTCTGATTTTTTTCTCAAAGTGGCATTCATAGATTTATCCTCACTCTCATTGATTTTTATCTTCCATTGTTTCAAATTTGCTTCTAAGACCTTCTATTGAGTTGTCCTTTTCTGAAATTTTGTTAATTTTCTGTATAAAACCCTGAATACCTGCCTCTGTACAGCCCTATCTGCTCTCTTCATCTTGTGACAGCACACTCTTCAACTTTTTATTTCTGGTATCCAGTCAAAACGTGTTCCTTCCTCTCTACCCTGCCCTCTCCTATTGAGAAAGAAATCAGTTGGGCAGCCTTATATATATTAAACTACAAAGTACACACACCACCTGCATCACTTCATGCTCTATAGTCCAGTCCAATCTTTGTTTGTAGTGTTGGCTTCAGTACCGACTTGTTTCATCTCTGGGCTAGCAGCAAGTCCAGGAGCCATGTTCTCAGTGGACCCTCCAGGTTGTTGGATCGTCAAGTCTGGTCTATCTGCTCACCCTTTTTTTCATGCTACGTCAGGGACTCTATGTTGTGTTCTCTGTCAGGGCTGTCTTTGGTGGTGGTCAGGTACCATGTAGCTCTTCCAGTCTCATGCTGATATAGTCTCCCAATCATATGGACCCTACTGTCTCCTGGGCTCATATTTTCCTCATGTCTTTGATGTTCTTGGTTTTTGTCTGCTCCAGGTAGGTTGGGACCAACTGATGTTCCTTAGATGGCAGCTTGCTGGCTTTTAAGACCTCAGGCACATCTTCAACAAATGGTGCTGGCAAAATTGGTTATCCATCTGCAATAAACTGAATCAAGATCCATATCTTACACCTTATATAAAAACCAACTCCAACTGGATAAAAGACCTCAATATCAAACCTAAAACGATAAAGCTTATCCAAGAAAAGGTAGGAATAACAATGGAAGTTTTAATACACAATGAGGACAGGCTCCAAAATCTGTCAAAGAAACCACAATCAACAGAAGAGAAAATGGATAAATGGGAACTATTAAGAATCAAACACTTTTGCTCATCCAAAGACTTTATTAATAGAATTAAAAGAACACCCACAGAATGGGAAAAAATATTTGGCAACTCTATGTCAGACCGACGTCTGATCTCCATAATCTATAAGATACTCCAAAATATCAATAAGAAGAAGATGAACCATCCAACTAAGCAATGGGAAAGGAGATGGACAGATATTTCACTAAAGAGGAGATCCAGGCAGCCAAAAAACACATGCAGACATGTTCACGATCTTTAGTTATTAAACAAACTCAAATCAAGACTACCATTAGATACCATCTCACCCCAACAAGAAAGGCCATGATCCAGAAAACACAAAACAACAAATGCTGGTGAGGCTGTGGAGAAATTGGAACTCTCCTACACTGTTGGTGGGGTTGTAAAATGGTCCAGCCTCTTTGGAAAGCAATCCGGCGCTTCCTTAAAAAAATGGATACCGATATACCATTTGACCCAGTAATTCCACTACTTGGAATATATCCTACAGAATCAAGGCCTTTCACACCAATGGACACATGCACCAGAATGTTTATCACAGCACAGTCCAAGATAGCAAAAAGATGGAATCAACCCAGATGCCCAACAACAGAAGAACGGATAGGTAAACTATGGTACATATACTCAATGGAGCACTATGCAATGATAAAGAATAATGATGATTCCAGGAAACATCTCCTAACCTGGTTTCAACTGGAAGACATTATGTTGAGTGAATGTAATCAGCAACAAAAGGACAAATACTGTATGAGGCCTCTATGATAAGATCTCAAAAACAGACTTGTGTATAGAAGAAAAAACTCTTTGACAGCTGCAAGGGAGAGGAAGGAGGCAGGGTGAGGGGGGGAGGGTTTAGATTAGATAGTTGCTAGAAATCTGGTTGGGAGAAAGTGGTGATAGCACACATTAGGAACAAGGACAACATTAAGTGGACTTCAGCATAACTTGAGTACTCCTTCCATCTTAACCCAATATTGCAAGGATAGAGTGGCTGGGGCTTGGGGCAGAGGACCATGCTCTTAGGTGAAATCGAGGCCAATTGGCACAACTAGCATTTTGCTAAGAGAGCTCTCTGCACCCCACATTGGTGAGTCGCATCTGGGGTCTTAAAAGCTGCCAAGCTGCCATCCGAGGACACAGCAAATGGTCCCAACTCAGCAGGAGCGGATTCTCACCGAGGACCAAAATGACATGCAGTAAAGACAACCTAGAAGACAGAGAGACACACAAGAGTGGGTGCCTACATCAACTTGGGACTGGAAGAACTGGATGGTGCCCGGCCACCACCAGTGATAGCCACGATGGAGCTCACAGAGAGGAGTCTCACTGGCAACACACGAATAAAAAGGAGTGCATCCTGCAATATCCACTAAAAGACCTCAACTGATGGTCAAGCGGTTTCGGGGTTCCCCTTAGAGCGTGGCCTCCGGCCCAGATGCTGCCCTTACCCATAAATTATAATGAAGGTCCGCTCTTTGGACAGGAATGGATTGGACTTGACAATGCAGAATGACCATATACTGGATGCACTTTATGGCTCTATACATCTATAGGATATCATCCTGCTGACCTCTGGCTGGAAGAAGGAGAGTGGGTGGAGAGGAGGGGAAAGGAGGCTGTTGGGAGGATGAGACATGTATGGAGCAGAAAGGAATAGTGTGCTGTCACCGGACAGGGAGAGCAGTGGAAGCTGCATATAGGTGGGCATGTAAATTTATACAGGAATGTACATTTTCACTCAGTCATGTTAAATAAAAAATAAAAAAATCTCTTCGTCAGTGATCCCTAAACTCAGATGGGATGTACTCAAGGTCATAACTTCACTCCAGTGGATTTTTTCTAATATTCTTCAGTTTGAACTTGCATATCAGCAACTGATGGTCTGTACTGCAGTCAGCACCTGGTGTTATTCGGAATGATGATACTGAGCTTTTCCATTGTCTGTTTCCACAAAGTCAGTTTGATTCCTGTGTATTCCACTTAGTAAGGTCCATTTATATAGCTGCCATTTATTGGTGAAAAAAGGTATTTGTAATAAAGAGGTCATCGGTTGTGCAAAAAAAAAAAACTCAGGCACTGCTCACCACTATGGGATGCAGAACAGTCTCTTAGAAAAAGACTGGTTATGCCAATTGACCTCAGTGTCACCTAAAACCATGGCCCTCAAACCCCTGTCCCTGTTAGTTCTGTCCTTTGAAATGTTGCATTGTATTTAGAAAACATTTCAACTTATGGTACAGTCCAGATGTGTGGACCTGCTTTCTGCTGCAAGCTGCCACTCCTTTCATCTAATTGAATTCTTATCTACTATCTAATCTATAGGGTCACTATGAGTCAGAATCGACTCAACAGCAGTGGGTAGCTAATCGGTGAATAATCCCTTCTTTCCTTCCTCACCCTTGCAGCCACTGAAGAGTATTTTCTTCTGTGCATAAGTCTTATGATAGAGATCTCATGCAATATTTGTCCTTTTGCAGCTGACTGATTTCACTTAGTGTAGTGTCTTCCAGTTGATTCCAGGTTATGAGATATTTCATAAAATCATCATTCTTTATCACTGCATAATGTTCCATTGTGTACATATACCATAATTTGTTTATCCGTTCATCTGTTGATTGGCACCTAGGTTGATTCCATCTTTTCGCTGTTGTGGACTGTGCTGCAATAAACATTCATGAAAATGTATCTGTTCATGTGACAGCCATTATTTCTGTAGGATAAATTGCAAGCAGAGGGATTGCTGGATCACATGGTATTTCCATTTCTAGCTTTTTAATAAAGCACCAAATTGCTTTCCAAAGAGTAGGGTGCCTCCCGGCACTTCAATCAATGGAGCTAGACTTGCTGACCCACAGAGAGAGATTGCTGATTGCCTGTGTGCAGGAGCCTTCTTGGCAGAATGTGGTGCCTCCTGGTACTTAAATCAGTGGAGCTACAGAGTTTTGGAACACTTACCCCTGAGTCCCAGGCTATGAGCCATAGGAAGCATAAATTGAAGAGACAGAGAGCATGGGAAGCTGAGCTGCATCAATTTCAAAGTTATAGCCATGACTTCAGGGGTGTGAAAGGTAGAGCCACAGCCCCTAATGTTTCTAACTGTGGAGTTGCTACTCCTGTGGGCTTGTAAAATTGTAAGCCTGAAGCCAAGAAAGTAAGAATTGCTATCCCAGTGAGCCTGTAAGGCAAAGCTGTAGTACAGGGTTGGAAGGCTTCCATCTGCTCTGCCAGGGAGCCTCCTGCACACAGGCACTGAGTTCTCTCCCTCCATGGGTCAGCTGCAGTGCTGTCTCACACTGGTCTGATTTTGCTGGTGCCACTGCTGCTGGTCCTCTGTTGTTGTTTCTCACCATCTGCACTTTTGTTAGGGGTTAACAGTTTTCCTCGGTTCCTTCTGAGTCTTCTGTTAATTCAGTTTCAAAACTGCTTCTACATTTAGGAATTTGTTAAAGCAGTACCCCACTCTCTTGGCACCAAATTCTGTTTTAGTCAGCTAGTGCTGCTCTAACAGAGATAACACCAGCACTGTAGAAGAGTCCAGTCTCTTCACAGCCTCGCCAACATTTGTTATTCTGTGTTTTTTCGGATTAGTGCCATATTTTTTGGGAAGTGATAGTATCATTGAAGTTTTGATTTGGATTTTTCTAATGGCTAATGATGGTGAGCATTTCTTCACGTGTCTTTTGGTTGCTGGGATGCCTTCTTTGGAGACATGTCTGTCCATATCCTGCCCATTGTTTAACTGGGTTATTTGTCTTTTTCTCATAGATATTTGCAGTACGGCACTTGGCAGCTTGGCCTGTAGATTATGGAAATTAGACATCTATGAGATACATGGCTGCTAAGTATTCTTTCCCAGTCTGTATTCAGTCTTTTTACTCTCTTGATACAGTCTTTGGATGAGTGTGTTTAATTTTTACTAGTTCCCGTTTATCTGTTTTCTTTCCTGCTGTTTTTGCATTGTTGGCAATATTTTGTAGTCTGTTTAAGCTGTGTATTAAAGCTTCCAGTGTTGTCTCTATACTTTCTTCCAAAATTTTTATCATTTTATATTTCATATTTATGTCTTTGATTGATTTTGAGTTAGTTTTTGTGTAATACGTGAGATATGGGTCTTGTTTCACTTTTTGCAGATTGATATCCAATTTTGCCAACATTACTTGTTAAAGAGACTTTTTTCCCCATTTTAAGGCCTTTGGTCCTTTGTCAAATATCAGCTGTTAATAGGTGGATGGTGTTATTTCTCAATTCTCTATTCTATTCCGTTGGCCTATATATCTGTCTTTGTACTGGTGCCAGGCTGTTTTGACTACCATGGCAGTGTAATAGGTTCTAAGGTCAAGCATTGTGAGGCCTCCCAATGTGTTCTTCTTCTTCAGTAGTGCTTTATTTTCTCTATTTCTTCCCAGTGATTTGTTTCTCCATCTTGCTAAAAAATGACACTGGAATTCATATTGGGATTGCACTGTATATGTAGATCTCTTTGGGTAAAATAAACATTTTCACAATGTTTAGTCTTCCTATCCATGAGCAAGGTCGATTTCTCCTCTTAAGTAAGTCTCTTTTGGTTTCATGCAGTAAGGTCTTTTAATTTTCTCTGCATAGGTCTCTTATTTCTCTTGTTAGATTTATTCCTATGTATTTTATCTTCTTGGGGCTATCATAAATGGTACTGATTTGGTGATTTCCTCTTTGATGGACTTTTTGTTGGTGTAAAGGAATCCTTCTGATTTATTTATGTTTATCTTGTATCCTGATGGTTTGCTGAACTCTTCTATTAGTTGCAGTAATTTATATATGGGTTCTTTGGGGTACTCTGTGTAAATGATCATATCCTATGCAGATAGGGATATTTTTATTTCTTTGCCAGTGCAGTTGCCTTTTATTTGTCTTGTCTGATGGCTCTGTCCAGAACCTCTAGCACAATGTTGAATAGAAGTGGTGAATGTGGACATCACTGTCTAGTTCCCATTCTCAGGGGTAATTGTTTTGGTCTGTCTCCATTCAGGATGCTATAGACAGTTGACTTTGCGTAGATGACCCTTATTGCATTGAGGAATTTCCCTTCTATTTCCATTTTGCAGAGAGTTTTTAACAAGAATGGATGTTGGACTCTGTCAAATGACTTTTTGATAAAATCAAATAATTCAGTTATGTGGTTGACTATAATTGTCCAACTTGATGGCACTTGGCTGGCTTAATGTCAAGTTATCTAAAGGAAACATTTAAAACACCCATAATTATTGAACTATTTTTTATGTATCTGGAACATGTCAATCACATAATACACAGATATAATTATTGAGGTCTCTCTTGACAAAAATGATGCCAGTTTCCTTTAGTTCTTGAGAAGATATTGCTTAAAGATTCCATTGCTTAGAATCTCTGAGCTCATTTCTGTCTGAATTCTGGAATATTTGGTCTCTTGAGTTCCCCATAGCCACGATCTGATGTTATACTTTTCTTCTTTCATCATTGAAAAAGATTTCTTTTCTCATTTGCTAAGACCTCTGAAAGAAATTGGTGGTCCTGGCTTTCTGCTTTATGACCTCCATTTCTCTCTCATGCTTTCATTTTACTTTGGCTTTGGTGGAAAATTCCACTGCAGCCTTCTGTGGACAAATGCAAATTATTTAACTATATTGGATCTGCAAGGATTAATTTTTATAACCTTAACAGATTTTTCTTCCACTGGCCAATTTTTTAAAGATTAGATTTACAGCTCTTTCTTCCTAGTTTGTCTTAGTCTGGATGCTCTGCTGAAACCTATCTACCGTGGGTGACTTGGCTTGAATTTTAAATACCAGTGGCATTGCTCCCAAGCATCATAGCACAAGTCACCACAGTACAAGTGGTAGAAATTATTGAACAATGTCATTAATATGGCATGCAAGTAAAATTTTGCTGAAGATAATTAAATGGTTGCAGCAGTAAATTGATAGGGAGCTGTCAGACATTCAAGCTGGACTCATAAGAGGATGTGGAACAAGGTCTATCATCATTGATGTGGAACAAGGTCTATCATCATTGATGTCAGATTGATCTTAGCTGAGAGCAGAGAATACCAGAAAAATGTTTACCTGGGCTTTATTGACATGCAAAAGCATTCAACTGTGTGGATTAAAACAAATTATGGATAGCATTTCAAAGAATGTGTGTTTCAGAACACTTACATGTACTCATGACTCAGGCAGTCATTCAAACAAAACAAGAGGATACTGTGTGGTTTAAAATCATGAAAGGTGTGCATTGGGATTACATTCTTTCATCGTGCTTATTCTATCTGTAGGCTGAGCACATAATCCAAGAAGCTGGACTATAGGAAGAAGAAAAAGACATCAGTACTGAAGGAAGACTCATTTACAACCTGTGAGATGTATTGCACAACCTTGCTGGCTGAGATCAAACAAGGACTTGAAGTAATTGCTGATAAATATCAACGACTACAGCCTTCAGTGTGGATTACACCTCAACACAACAAACAAAATTCCTCACAACCAGACCAAAAAGCAGTAGCACGATAAAACACAGAAAAGATCAGTGTTACTAAGGATTTCATTTTACCTGGATCCACAGTCAAAATCCACGGAAGTAGCAGCCAAGAAATCAAATGATATATTGCATTGAGCAAATATGCTACAAAAGACGTTTTCGAAGTGATGAAAACCAGAGATGCCACGTTGAGGACTAAGGTGTGCCTGACCCAAGGAATGGTATTTTCAATCACCTCAGATGTACGTGAATGCTGGACAATGAATAAAGAAGACCAAAGAAGAATTGATGCCTTTAAATTATGGTGTTGGTGAAGAGTATTGAATATCCCACCAACTGCTAGAAGGATGAACACGTCTGTCTTGGAAGAAGTATTATCATAATGTTCCTTAGAAGCCAAGATGGCAAGACTTCATCTTCTACTGTGGAC
This sequence comes from Heterohyrax brucei, assembly GCA_028571685.1. NCBI lineage: Eukaryota > Metazoa > Chordata > Mammalia > Hyracoidea > Procaviidae > Heterohyrax > Heterohyrax brucei. Next base: position 20,018,544 of record CM053155.1, read on the forward strand.
ACGTTATCAGTAGGGACCAGTTCCTGGAGAAGGATAACATGCTGGTAAAGTAGAGGGTCATCAAAAGACAGAAAGACCCTCAATGAGACTTACTGACACAGTGGCTGTGGCAATGGGCTGGAACACATCAACAGTTGTGAGGATGGCACAGGACCTGGTGTTGTTCACTTCTGTTGTGCATGGGGTCACTATGATTTAGAACCAGCTCAATAACACCTAATAGAAACAGGGTTAGTTCCTGAATTCTTGTGATTTCTGGGTGATGGTAGACTCATTCCTCTGAGTACAGAGGCCTACTGGGGAGGCTAACTGATGCTGGCCAGTGACCTATCTTAAGTAATTTCCATTGTGATAGAAAATATAAATGTATGGGTTTTAATCCATATTTTTCCTTCTGGGCCAGCATCTTTTGGCTCCATCCAGTTTTGGACACTTTGAAGCAACAGCAGTTTTGTTTCCCTTCTGTTGGAAATAAACTCATGCTTACTACAGTTTCTCTGAGGGCTTTGACTGTGAAGGAAACCAGAAAACAATCATAATTAGGCCTGCATTTCATTCTCACTCTCTCCCATTCATATTTTCTTACTGTCTCCTTTCTTCCACACTTTTTCTCTTCCCTTGTTTCTGTTGCTTTCTTCCCATCTCACTCCTCCTACCATCTCTATTTCTGTGTTTGCTCTTTGCAATTCAATAAATATGATTAGATACTCATTTGACTGCTCTGTTGTAGTTGTTGCTAGGTGCCACCAAGTTGGTTCCCACTCATAGTGACCCTATGCACAAGAGAACCAAACACTGCCCAGTCTTGTGCCATGTCCACAATTGTTTTACGCTTAAGCCCATCATTCAAGCCACTGTGTCGGTTAATCTGATTGAGGATCTTCCTCTTTTTTGCTCACCTTCTGCTCTGCCAAGCATGATGTGCTTCTCCAAGGACCGATTTTTTTGAAAATATGTCCAAAGTATGTAAGATGCAGTCTCACCGTCTTTGCTTCCAAGGAGCATTCTGGTTGTACTTATTCCAGAACAGATCTGTTTGTTCTCTTGGTGGTGTATGGTACATTCAGTATTCTTCTCCAATACCACAATTCAAAGGCATCAATTCTTCTGCCTTTATTCATTATCCAGCTTTCACATGCATATGATGCAGTTGAAAATACCATGGTTTGGGTCAGGCACACCTTAGTCTTTAAGGTGACATTTTTACTTTTCAATACTTTAAAGAAGTTCTTTGCAGCAGATTTTCCCAATGCAATGCATCTTTTGATTTCTTGACTGCTGCTTCCATGGGCATTGATTATGGAATCAAATAAAATGAAATCTGTGACAACCTCAATCCCTTCTCTGCTTATCAGGTTGTTGCTTACTGGTCCAATTGTGAAGATTTTTGTTTTCTTGGTGTTGAAGTGCAATCCACACTGAAGACTGTGGTCTTTGTTCTTCATCAGTAAGTGTTTTAAACCCTCACTTGTGCAAGCAAGTTTGTGTCATCTTCATAACACAGGATTGTTAATGAGTCTTCCTCCAATCTTGATGCTTCATCCTTCTTCGTATAGTCCAGATTATTTGTTCAGCATACATATTGAAAAAGTATGATGTAAGGATACAACCCCAACACACACCTTACCTGACTTTAAATGATGCAGTGTCTCCTTGTTCTGTTGCATCTTGATCCAAATACAGATTCCATAAGACCACAATTAAGTGTTCTGGAGTTCTCATTTTACACAATTTTAGCCATAATTTGTTATGATCCACACAGTTGAAAGCCTTTGCATAATTAATAAAATGAAGGTAAACATCTTCCTGGTATTCTCTGTTTTCAGCCAAGGTCCATCTGACATCCATCCTGATGCAGTGGTTAAGTGCTACAACTGCTAACCAGAAGATTGACAGTTGAAATCTGCCAACTGTTCCTTGAAAACTCTATGAGCAGTTACACTCTGTCTATTGGGTTGCTATGAGTCAGGATCGACTAGACAGCAGTGGTATGATCAGGCTAGAAAATTGAATACCCCAAAATGAAATTATTTCTGCTGTCAAGGAACTTACAGCCAAAGCTTCTATTACATTTTCTTCTTTTTTCTATTTTATGTTGATACTGAAAATCTAGATATTACTTAGGGTTAGTAAGATTCTTTTACAAAAAGGCAAACACCTTTGAAGAATTCTGGCTTAAGTAGTCATTCACACACTGGCATGAACTGATATAAGAAGATTGCTGTTGAACACCTAGTTAAGCAACAGTTCTGTAAGAACAAAAATTCTGGCTGGAAAAGGAAAAGTATGGAATTTTGGACCATATCAACTTTAGAATTTGGCAGCCTCACAGCAGCACTTAGAACACCGTAAGGACACTGTTCATTTTGGTAGGAATAGTTTACTCAGGGCTTGTGGAATACCTCTGTGACCTACAGTTTTTCTTTGAGCCAAGGCTGAATTAGAGAATTTGGGGGGCTTATAAGTTTTATTTCTCCAGCTGTACCAATATTTGACTCTGTCAGCAGCAGCAATAGATAGAACTTGTTTGCCGTATACCTCTCCAACTAGACTCTTAAGTTTTGTGACATCAGGACATTATCTGCCTTGTTCAGTATCTAAAACAATACCTGGTTCACATAAAAATGAAAACCACTGCCACTAGGGTGATTCCAGTTCATGGCAACCCCGTATGTTATAGAGTAGAACTGCTGTAAGATTTTCTCAGCTGTATCTTAAGAAAGTAGATCCCCAGACGTTTCTCCCATAGAGCTGCTGAGTAGGTTTGAACCAACAACCTTTAGGTTAGTTAAGTACAAACTGTTTGTACCATCCAGGGCCCCTGGTTCACACATAAATTCATTGCCAATCTGACTCATGGAGACCCTACTGAACAGAGTAGAACTGCTTCCATAGGATTTCCTAGGTCGTAATCTTTACAAGGAATAGATCACCAGGTCTTTTCTCCTGAGGAGCTGCTGGTAGATTCAAGCTATTGACTTCTTGCTTAGCACCTGTGCTCCATCAGGGCTCCTCAGTTTACACATCCAAACTAAAATGAAACCCATGCCATTATCAGTACTGACTCGTAGTGACTCTACAGGGTTTCCAAAGCAATAAACCTTCATGGAAGGTGACTGCCACCTTTCTCACACAGAGTGGCTGGTGGGTTTGAATTGCCAACATTAATTAGCAATCAGCCACCGTGGCACCAGGACTCTTCAGTTACACATACACAGAAAACTGAACCCACTGCCGTTGTGTCAATCTCAACTCATAGCAACCCTGCTAGACAAAAATAGAACTGCCCCATAGTTTCCAAGGAGTGCCTGGCAAATTTGAACTGCTGACCTTTTGGTTAGTGGATGTGGCATTTAACCACTATGGAATCAGGGTTTCCATAGTAGGTTCTTAACAGATACTTGCTGGATGAATGAAGTGGCAGTAGGGTGAAAACTGCTGTAAGAGTGCAAAGGGGCAAGGAAATTATATCAGGTTGAAGGGTTTAAGAAAATCTTCACAGAAAAGGTTTTTCAGTTAAGTGAACCATTTGCATGGAGCTCAAGATCAGCAGAAGAGGAAAACAAATTTTCTGAGAATCCATAACCAGTTGGAACCATAACACTATGTAAGAAACAACATTGTGACAATTAACTTTCTTCAACACAGTGGAAAGTGCAATGAGATGTTGGCATGCATGAGGCCAGGGGATGATTTTCCTTCCTTTCTGAGCAGTTGTGAATTTTCAGGAAAATGAAAGTAACGTTAGGCCTGAAAGGGTCATTTGATGCTGTACCAGGCAAGGCCTCTCGCTGAAGACTCCATTGACCATTGGAATTCTCAAAGAAAAATAAAACCCAAGAAACCAACAGTGGTGCCATTGAGTCGATTCTGATTCATAGTGACCCTATGGGACAGAGTCAAATTGCACCCATAGCTTCCCAGGAGTACCTGGTGGATTCAAACTGTAGACTTTTTGGTTAGCAGCCACAGCACTTAATCACTATACCATTAGGGTTTCCCAAACAGAGATGAGCATACTATTTCCTCAAGGGTTGTACTCTTTAAGTCCAGAAAGCCTCCTGGTATTTGTTCTGTAGGGTTGTGCCTAGCCAGAGAGAGTAACAAGATGATAATTATACAGTCTCCTTCCAAGGAAGGCTTTCTGTCCCAGGCTGGCATGGATGTGAGAATGATTCTACACCAAGGCAAAGTGCAGATCAAATGTCCTTCAGAGAGCCCATGCCGCCAAAGAATCCATGATTATCCTATACAACTGGCTGCATTCTCTTGACCTATATTTCAACTGAATGAGTGATGGCAGATGTTGTTAACAGAATAGTTTTTCATCTTCTACTGCACATTAACCCACTCTCCAATCTAAACTCAGAGATTGCTACATCTTGGTGCCTTTTTTTTTTTCCTTTTTCCTTTTCTCCCAAATAACAAGGTATCATGAAACTGCAATCAGCAGCAAGTGGTGACTTCTGATTAGTGGAAAACCACAAGAGCTGCAAACAGAAGGGACCATGGCAATGCTGACTGCTGGTACCTGGCAACACTGTCATCCCACAGAGACTAGTGCTCCATTATGTCGGTAGTAATCCACCTGGATGTTATTCATGGAGCAGAATATAATTAATTCAATTGGGCATAAAGTAGGTTTTTGTCAATGGTATTAGGATCAAGCTAAGTAATGAGATGTGTCCGTACCAGAATAATGCCCATTTATTTGTTTCTTTGGGAACACACATGTTAGGAAAACCACATTTTGCATGATTTTGCAGCTAAGGGAACTATTTGTTAAAAATTTCCACTCAAGCAACCTCAAGCTAAAGATTTTGTACTACAAAGAGCTGGGTCTATTTCACCAAAAGTATTTACATGCAAGGCAGAAAAATCCCAGAAGCCTAATGAATTAAAATGACTCTGCTTTACATGAAATCTCTGTGATAAAGTCAACCTTAGTGGAGGAGAAAAGCTGTAAGTCTAGAGAGAGAACAACCCAGGGGAAATGGCTGACACATGCTGTCTTTGAACACAATGTCAACTGGCTTTTTTCAAATGGAAACATGGAATTTAATTGTATATGAGTTTGCACTGGAAGCAAGAATAGACTTGCAGGCTGTCAGGAGAAGCAGCTGTCTATTTGTATCAGAGATTAGGGAAAGGTTCCCTCCGTCCTCATCAGAAACCTCTTAGTTCAACTGATGAACATCTCACCACTTCAGATCCATTTCTTGACTCTCCTTCAGCCCAATTAAAGATATCCTAAGGAAGTGTTATACATTTAGCCTTCTGGAATTGTACAGTGCTGTACCATACAACTGCATATGGCGGTCCTGCCACTCACTATTGGCATAAATGATTTGAAACCCTTCCTTTTCGATGCTGTTGGATGGAAGAGAGACTGAAAAATTAGAAAGCTCTGAGACTCCGTGTAGGAGAAAGAGAATATAGACTAGGTAGACAGGAGATGGGAGCAGTAGTTTCTGAGAGGTGAGGAAAGTGGATCTGAAGATAAACTTTGCCTTTTTCCCAGTCTTGCAAAGAAAAATTTAATAAATAAGTCTCAGTATCTGTCTTATAAATCTAGAATGCTTTGCAAGGCATAACACATGCAACTTGCGCAGCTGTTCTCCACAAAGCCAAGATGACAGGTTTAAAAGTGTCTTCATGGTATACTTTTTTTTTTTTCCAGAAACTGATAGATTTGGTTGGGAAGAAAAAGCAAGAATGAAGGTGAAGATGCTGATGTGAGGCAAATCCAACACTTCTTTTCCACGCCAGAAGTCTCCCTCCGTTCAGGGTGCAGGTAGCAGTGAATGAGCCCCTATTTTTCCCTGCATCTGCCAAATCACCTCCTTTATCTATCATTTCAGCTTAGCTAATGTAATGAGCTTAAGTAGACAAACAGGCAGCCTGTGGAGTCAGAATGATTGAGTTCAAATTCCAACCCATCACTTAATCCTTAGTTTCCTCATCATTAAAATTGGAAGAATAAAATCTGTCTCGTGTGGTTGTTGTAAGGAGGAATGGAATCAATCCTTGTAAAGATCTTAGACAGTACAATAGTCTCTGGCAGAGTGTTTGGTAAATGTTCCCTATTGATACTGTTATTATCAGTATTATCAGCATGGTTTTTATAGAATTCCATTTTCTCTGTCAATTCATCAGGCAGATTTTACCCTGTGATGTTGGAGAGGTGGTGTGATGACCATGTAATCAGCAGCCACATTGGCCACTGACTGGTGCAGATGCTCACTGAGATATGTGGCTGTGCGAGTAAAAGCACATCCTTCCCCACCCACTCCACCTGCTTTCTATTTTATAAAGGGAAATCATAGCATGGAAGAGTATTCCCTGCCTCTGTTTAGGATTAATGCCACCAGCATTTTCTGCAAATCAGCCAGAATCCAAGATGCTCCAAACTACTTCATTATCTCCCACCATTGTAGGCCACTTCCATGATTTCATGTGGTCCCCATAGTAACCTCATAATGTTTTAGATTTCTCTACTGACAGCAGACTCTGTTACAATGCCTCTCAAATGCTTTAGTTGCTGCCACATGAATGGACACTCAGAAAAACACTTTATCTAAAACATTTGCTTTGGTGATTTTGTGTAGATCTAATCAGCAGAGATTGTTGGCAGACAGGCTAAACCCAAGCCACTAAGAAAGGAAAAACCTGGAAATTTGGTCTGGTTTTGTAAAAAGATCCATGTTTTCCAACTGAATAGGAAGCAGCTTTAACAAGAAAAAGAAAAAAAAGGAAGGGAAGATGCTGAGGCATATCCTTCCCCACAGATGATGCGGTATGTTTACCAGGTGATCTGCAGTGGCCACAGCATCTGTTACAACTCAGTGATTACTGAAATGCCTTGGAGATAAGGAAACAGTTATGAGTCTACTCTGGCCCCTAGGGTCACCATGAGTCGGATCCGACTCGACGGCACTTGGCTATGAGACCTAGGAAGAAATGAAAGAAAACCCAATAGCAGTTGAATAGGACTTGCAACTAGTAACAAATTATTACAGGATGAAGCAGGTTTTAATGAGATTTTAAGAAATCTAGTCACGTTCCTCTGGGCAAAGAGATTTTATTATGTGAATGATTAAGAGGTAAGAGGCCCTCTTCTCAGAGTTCCAATAGAGAGAAAATGCACAAACCTGTTATCCTGGTTTTCCAAAGGGCTCGGACTCCCATTTAAGATGAAAAGCTCTTGGAGCAAAGGACCTACATAATAGTGTTCTAGAACACACTTTATTTTGATATCTGGCCTGGTCAGCTTAGACAAGCAAATCAATAGGGAAAAAAAAAAGTTCTAGACTTACGTGACGTGATTCCAATAGAGCACTGCACTATCCTCCACACTCATGAAATTCGTACACCAGAGAGTACAGTGACAATACTAATTGGGAAAAACAGGAGGCTAGCTGGAGTCCAGATCTGCGTACCCATGACCTTGTAAAACCACTGGGGTTTCAAAAGAGAAGTTTATACAAGTCTGATGTTTCTCTTCAAGAGGAGAAACACAAAATAGGTTGTATGGAGTGGGTCAAAGGGAGAGAGAGAAACATGAAACTCAAAAAAGACACTGTGGACTTGCTCAGCTACGCTGGACTTCTTGCATGGATTGAATGTTTCTTTATTTCTCCCTCCTCTTTCATTTATCCACTAAAGGAAAATTTTTAAGTACTCAACAATATCAAAGACAGGAATAACCATTTCTTTCTTTCTTTTTGTTTCTTTTTTAAAGATTAAATGTATGTTATGGCCTAGCCAAATTGAAATACGTGCTAACTTGGTTAGGCTGTGATTTCCAGCATTATATGGCTAGCTTACATTTCATGATGTGCTGTAAATCCTAACCTCTGCCTGTAGTTATAATCCCATTTCTGAATGAGTTATATTACATTAATGAGGCAGGATTGGTGTATGTTAATAAAGATTAGTTTATGTTCTCTATCTTGTTATGTTAATGAAGCAGGATTAGGATATATCTTGAGGCATTCTCTACTGAGATATAAAAGAAATTAAGTAAGCAGGCTAAGTAGTAGAAATGTGGGAAGAGATGCCAACCCACATGAAGATTGCCCAGAAATAGAATTTCAGAGGAGACAAAGACTGTCATTGATTGAATTGTGTACCCTGAAAATGTGTATAAAAATTTGGCTGGGCCATGATTCCCAGTATTGTGTGATTGCCCTCCATTTTATGATTTTACAATCCTGTGAATCCTAATTTCTGCCTGTGCTTAATAGACTGGATTATGTTAAAGAGGATTAGGGTGAGACTGTAACACTCTCCCTAGGGTTACCTTCCTTCTCTAATGTACAGGGAGTTTCTCTGGAGTATGGCTTGTGCCATCTTTCATCCTTTAATCCTACAAGAGATAAAAGGAAAGAGAAGCAAGCAGAGAGTTGGGGACCTCATACCATCAAAGAAGCAGCACTGAGAGCAGAGTGTGTCCTTTGGACCAGAGGTTCCTGCACTGAGCTTCTCTCAGACTAAGGCAAGACTGATGCAACACAGGGACCTTCCTCCAGAGCTGACAAAGAGGGAAAGCCTCCTCCTGGAGCAGATACAGGAATATGTACTTGTAGCCTACCGGAATGGATAAAAATAAACTTGTCTTTGTTAAAGCCATCTACTTTGGCATTTCTATTAGAGCAAGACTGGATAACAAAGAACAAGGACCTTCCCCCAGAGCCAACAGAGAAAAAGCCTTCCCCTACAGCTGGTACTCTGAATTTGGACTTTTAGCTTCCTGAACTGTAAGAGAATAAATTTCTGTTTATTAAAGTTACCCATTTAGGGTATTTCTGTTATAGCAGCACTAGATAACTAAGCATATTTTATACTTATTATGAGTATCTTTTATTCATTTTATGAACAATTATTTACTAAATGCCTCCTGTGTGCCAGGTGGTACCTGGTGGAAGAAAAATAATGTACATAAACATTTACCAAAGTGACTGGTACGTGCTATAGAGTGGATTCTGACTCACAACTGTGTATGACAGAGTAAAATTGCCTCATGAGGTTTTCTTGACTGTAATTTTAAGGAGAATATTGCCAGGGTTTTTTCTCCCATGGAACCAATGTGTTGGTTTGAACCACTACCTTTTTTCAAAACTGTCCTTTAAGAGAAAGTTTACAATTCAAGTTAGTTTCTCTTACACAAATTAATGCACACAATGTCACATATTTTGTGGTTGTCCTCCATTTTATGATTGTAATTTCATGATAAAGAGTATTAGCATGGGATTTTAACACCCTTACCCTGGTTACATCCCTGATCCAATGGAAAGGAGTTTTCCTGGGGTACGAGCTGTACCACTTCTTATCTCTCAAGACATAAAAAAGAAAGGGAAAGAAGTAGACAGCTAGGGACCTCATACCACCAAGAAAACAGTACCATGAGCAGAGAGCATCCCTTGGTCTTTAGGTCCACGTGTAGAGAAGCTCCTAGTCCAGGGGAAGATTGATGAGAAAGCCAACAGAGAGAGAAACCTTGCCCTGGAGCTGATGCCCTGAATTTGGACTTTTAGTCTATTTCACTGTGAAGAAATAAATTTCTCTTTGTTGCTGGCTTGGCTTGTTAAAGCCACCCACTTGTATTTCTGTTATAGCAGCACTACATGACTAAGACACTCACACAAATGTTCACTGCCTCATTGTTCACAATAGCAAAAAGATGGAAAACTGCTTAGGTGGTGATCAACAGATGACTGGATAAACAAACTACGGTAACATCCACACAATGGAAAACTATGCAACAATAAAGAACAATATTAAATCTGTGAAACATGTCACACATGGATGAATCTGGAGGACATTATACTGAGTCAGATAAATTCAATCATAAAAGACAAATAACTTACAAAAGCACTATTATGAAAACCTCCTGAAAGAGTTTATACACAGAAAGAAACAATCTTAGATGGTTAAAGAGGCAGGGTATAGAGGGAAAAGCACTAACTAGGCAATAGACAAGTAATAATTTTGCAGAATACTGGACAAGTTAGTTAAGCTTGACCAAGGCAAGGTAATGAATGCTTCACAGACACATCCAAACTCCCTGAGGGACCAAATTCCTTGGCCAAGGGCTAAGGACTATAGTCTCAGGGAATCCCAAGCTCAACTGGCATAAAATAGTTTATAAAGAAAATGTTCTACATCCTACTTTAGTAAGTAATGTCTGGGACCTTAAAAGCTTGTGAACTGCCATCTAGGGTACATGTATCTGTCCCACCCTGTCTGGAGCAAGGGACAACATGGAAAACCAAAAACACAAGAGAAAAGATTAGTCAGAAGGATTGATTTAATTACAACTACCACATCATCCACCAGACTGAGTCCAGCACAACTAGGACGGTACCTGGTTACCACTTTTAACTGCTCTGACAGGGATCACAATCAAGGGTCCACAAACAGGCCTGGAGAAAAATGCAGAAGAAAATTCAAACTTAGAAAAGAAGACCAGACTTGATGGTCTGATAGAGACTGGAGAAACCCCAAGAGCACAGTCTGTGGATACCTTTTTAACTCAGCACTCAGAACTCACTCCAGTGATTCACCCTTCAGCAAAACATTAGACAGGGCCATAATACAAATTGAGACTAAATGGGCATACCAATTTAGGGACAAGAAGGAGAAGACAAAAGTGTTCAGTAAAACTGGTACAGGGAACCCAAAGTTGAGAAGGTGAGAGTGTCGACATGTTATGGTTTTGACAACAAATGTCACGAAACAATATGCGTAGTAATTGCTAAGTGGGGAACTAATTCACTCTGTAAACCTTTATCTATAATACAAAAAGAAATGACCAGACCAGATTATTTTCACAGCTTTCATAACATGCAACAATATCAAGCAAAGAGTAAGAACACAGTTTTTTTAGTTAGATTGCTAACTACTGAGTGACTTGAAACAACTAGTTACTTATTCTTCTGAGCCTGTATTTCCTCATCAGAAACCCTAGTGTTGTAATGGATAAGTACTACAGCTGCTAATCAAAAAGTTGCTGGTTTGAATCCACCAGGCCCTCTTTGGAAATCCTATGGAATAGTTTTACGCTGTCCCATAGGGTAACTACGAGTCAGAATCAACTCAGTGGCACTGGGTTTGTTTTTTGTAGGGTCCATCTCCTCTTCAGTTCAATAGGGGTTACAATATCTATGTAATTTTGGGAAAATTAAATGTATGCTAGGTGCTCTGTATACTGCTTTATCTATAACAGCTATGTTAGACGCAGTTTAGAAGTAAATAATTCAGACAGAGACTCACAAGTCCTATGGATCGCACTGGTGAAAAGATTATGACCAACAGGAGAGAGAATGAACCAGGTTTATAGTACTGATAATCAAAGTGGAATTTAGAAACCATGGAAGTACAGTCAATAAATATGTTGGGAAGGTTTTCTAATAGCTTATTCTTGATTAAGAATATAAGTGTATCTGCATACACATTTGGAAGACAGATAGTAAAAATTCCCAGTGACCACACAGTAGGACAACTTTTGGTTCATTATTTCTGTGGCAAAACATCTAATTTGTAGATCTTGTATTTACTTACTTATCTTCTGGAGAGCTGTTCAAATTACCAGAACACAGACAGGGAATACTTCCATTAATGCGTTCTGTTTTTCTTGGCGTTACAATGTAAATTGCTAAGAAAGATAACAATGTCCTTCCAAGAAAGATATCTTACTTTTTCAGTTGCATATGATAACAGCAGTAGTAGAGCATTTAAGTAATCACAAAAATCTTTATTGACAGGGAACATACCTTTATGATATATTTTGCAATGAAAATTTATTGTTGTTCAGTGCTGCTGAGTTGCTGACTCATGGCGACCCTGTGCACAACAGACGAAACAAAGCGCAGTCCTACACCAGGCCCACAATCGCTTTTATGCTTAAGCCAATTGTTGCAGCCACTTTATCAATCCATCTTGTTGAGGGTCTTCCTCTTTTTTTTCTGACCCTCCACTTTACCAAGCATGATTTTTTTATCCCTCCTAATAACATGTCCAAAGTATATGAGATGCTGGGTCGCTATCTTTGCATCCAAGGAGCACTTTCATATTCTTCTCCAATACCACAATTCAAAGGCATCAGCTCTTCTGTCTTCCTTATTCATTGTTCAACTTTCACATGCATATAATGTGATCGAAAATACCATGGCTTGGGTCAGGTGCACCTAAGTCTTCAAGGTGACATTTTTCCTTTTCAACACTTTAAAGAGTTTTTTTGCAGCAAATTTCACCAATGCATTGTGTCTGTTGATTCCTTGACTGCTGCTTCCGTGGGTGCTGGTTGTGGAACCAAGTAAAATGAAATCCTTGGTAGCCTCTTTTCTCAGTTTTTCATGATGTTACTTACTGTTACAAACCAAACCAAGCCCACTGCCGTAGAATGGATTCTGACTCATAGAGATCCTGTAGGATAGAGTAGAACTATTTCATAGAGTTTCCGAGGAGCACCTGGTAGATTTGAACTGCAGACTCTTTGGTTAGCAGCTGTAGCTCTTATCCACTACACCACTAAGGTTTCCTCACTGGTCCAGTTGTGAGAATTTGTGTTTTCTTGTGGTGCATTCCATACTGAAGGCTGTAGTCTTTGAAGTTTGTCAGTGAGTGTTTCAAATCCTCTTCATTTCCAGCAAGCGAGGCTGTTTCGTCTACATAATGCAGGTTGCTAATGAGTCTTCCTCCAGTTCTGATGCCTTGTTTTTCCTCATATAGTTCAGCTTCTCAGATTATTTACTCAGCATACAGATTGAAGAGGTATGGTAAAATGATACAGCCCTAATGTACACCTTTCCTGACTTTAAGCCACATGGTGTCCTCTTGTTCTGTTGTAATGGCTGCCTCTTGATCCATGTGCAGATTCCTCAGGAGCACAATTAAGTGTTCTGGGATTCCCAGTCTCCACAGCATTATTCATAATTTGTTATGTTCTACATAGTTGAATGCCTTTACATAGTCAATAAAAGTAGGGAAATACCTCTGCTTTCAGCCAACCTCCATCTGACATCAGAAACAATACTACTGGTTCCACAGCCTCTTCTGAATCTGGCTTGAATTTCTATCAGTTCCCTGTCAAGATACTGCTGCAGTTGCTTATGAATGTTCTTTAGCAAAATTTTACTTGCTTATAATATTGCTTGATAATTTCTGCACTTACTTAGATCACCTTTCTTGAAAATAGGTATAAATATGAATTTCTTCCAGTCTGGTGGCCAGGTACCTGTCCTACAAATTTCTTGGCATAGATGAGTGAGCACTTCCAGCACTGCATCCATTTGCTGAAACATCTCAATCAATATTCCATCAATTCTGGAGCCTTGTTTTTCTCACCAATGCCTTCAACGTGTCTCACACTTCCTTGTTCAGTTCCATTGCTTCCTAATCATATGTTCCCTCTTGAAATGGCTGAACATCAACCAGTTCTTTCTGGTATAATGACACTATATTCCTCCCATCTTCTTTTGATGCTTCCTGAATCATTTAATATTCTCTCTGTAGAATCCTTCACTATTGCAACTAAGGGCTTGAATTTTTTCTTCAGCCATTTCAGCTTAAGAAATGTAGAGTGTGTTCTTCTCTTTTGCTTTTCTATTTCCAGCTCTTTGCACATGTTGCTTCTCTAGCCCTTTGAAATCTTCAGTTCTTTTACTTCATTTCTTTCACTGTAGCTACTCGATGTTTGAGAGCAAGTTTCAGAGTCTCTTCTGACTTCCAATTTGGCCTTTTCTTTCTTCCTGTCTTTTTAATGATCTCTTGCTTTCTTCATGGATGATGCTTTGATGTCACTCCAAAATTTGTGCAGTCTTTGGTCATTAGTGTTCAATGCATCAAATCTACTCTTGAGATGGTCTCTAAACTCAGATGGGATATACTCAAGGTCTTGTGCACTTGTAAGTGTCTTAAATTTCGGTTTCAACTTGCATGTGAGCTATTGATGGTCTATTCTGCAGTCAGCGCATGGTCTTGCTCTGACTGATGTTGCTCAGCTGTTTTACCTTCTCTTTCCACAGATATAGTTGATTTTATTTCTGCGTATTCCATCTGGCGAGGTCCATGTGTAGGATGGATTATGTTGGTGGAAAATGCATTTGCAATGAAGAAGCCATTGGTCTTGGAAAATCCTATCATGAGATCTCCAGCTCGTTTCTATCACCAATGCCATATTTTCCAAATGCCAACCCTTCTTCTTTGTTTCTAGCTTTTGCATACCCACAATCAGTAATTATCAATGCATCCTGACTGCATGCTTGATCAACTTCAGACTGCAGAAACCGGTAGAAATTTTTAGTTTCTTCATCTTTGATCTTAGTAGTTGGTGCATTAATTTGAATAATGGTCATATTAACTGTCCTTCTTTGTAAGTGTATGACTATTATCCTGTCACTGACAGCATTGTACTTCAGGATAGATCTGGCAATGTTCTTTGTGACAGTGAATGCAACACCATTCCTCTTCAAGTTTTTGTTCCCAGTATAGCAGACCATATGATTGTCCAGTTAAAAGTGGTCAATATCAGTCCATTTCAACATTAATGCCTAGGATGTTGATATTGATGCATTCTATTTCATTTTTTATGATTTCTAATTTTCCTGGATTCATACTTCATACATTCCACATTCTGATTATTAATGGATGTTTGTAGCTGTTCCTTCTCATTTTGAGTTGTGCAACATCAGTAAATGATGGTTCCAAAAGTTTGACTCCATCCATGTCATTAAGGTTGACTCTACTTTGAGGAGGTAGCTCTTCCTCAATGATCTTTTGAACATCTTCCAACCTGGGGGGCTCATTTTCTGGCATTATGTCTGACGATGTTACACTCCTATTTACAATGTTTTCACTGGATAATTCTGTTCAGAAATAGACTGCTGGGTCTTTCTTTCTAGTATGTCTTAGTCTGAGAGCTCAGGTGAAATGTATCTGCCATCGGTGATCCTGTTAGTATCTGAATACCAGTGGCAGTTTCCAGAATCACAGCAACACTCAAGCACCCACAGTGCAACAGACAGACAGACAAGCGCGGCAGTGGAAATTTTGTTCCCCAATTTTTTTCTTCTCTTAACTTCATAGTGATTTTTAAAATTTGCTTACATGTCAAGCATATAGATTGTAATTAAGTAAGTTTATGGGCAGAACTTTCAGAAACATCAATTTTTTAGAAACAATTATTTAAAAAAAAAAAACCTCATAAGGGACTTCCACTACAGTGTCCCACTCAGCTTTTAAAAGCTAGTGCTTCCCCTTGTGGGAAGATAGATACTCTGATAAGGCAGTAAGTAGCGCTCTGGGAGCTACCTTTACTTCTCCTGACTGCTACATTGATGTTTTTGTTGTTGAATTAAGTCTAACTCATAGCGACCATAGACAGAATAGAACTGCTCCATAGTGTTTCCAAGGCTGAAATCTTTACAAGAGCAAATTATCAGGTCTTTTCCTCAATCTATGACCTTTTAGTTAGCAGCCAAGTGCTTAACCATTGCACCACAAGGGTACCTTACTAGGTTGATAACTAGGCTTACATTTCAGCATGCTTAGTTGTAGACATACTGGGCATGAAAATGGAGGGAAGAGATTATACTCTAAAGAAGCTGTAAGAATTAGCTGGCATGTGCTGTAGGAGCCAGACTAGGTAAGCAAAACTTCATTGCCTTAGGGAAACTTCTCCACAGAAGAAGCAGTGGGTCATGAAAGACTGGAGAAATTGATAGTTCACACAGAGTGATCTTTAAATTCCTGACTGGCTACAGCAGATGGTGGAAGAATATTAAAAGACTTGGGTAAATGGGCATGTTGGAATAAATACATTAGGTGAGGCCAGCAGACCCACTAGAATTTATGCTCCACAGGAAAGTCTAGAAGACAAACCACCAGGAACGTGCTAGTGAGTAGAGCAGAATCATTAAGTTCAATGTTGTCTCTTCTCTGAAGGCCAGGGCTGGTGGTAGGAAAAACAGTCACAGAGCTGGGTTCATTAAGAGCAATGGGGATGATGGTCTTCTGAAATAATAGAGACTAGTTGGTTGCATTTAACTGCCAGAAGCCCAGGAAAACAACCACCACAATAACAGGTAAATTTGGAGGGACAGAATCTACAGGGAACTGTGGGGATGATTAAGTTAACAATGCTTTCCTGGGGGCAAAATAAAAGGGCAACCGCCAAGGATGCTACTTCACATATTCAATAAAAAGCAAGAATGAATGAACAGAAGGTTGAGGTCAGTTGCTCCAAAAAAAGTTTTGATCTGTAGCTCACTTCCTAAACCAACTGTACCTAAGCCAATTTTCAGATGCTAAAATGATTAACAGAAAATGTGACGAGGTCCTCAGGAGAAAAATATAGTAAAGGTTTCCGTCTTCTCCAAAGGGACCTACAGTTATTTATTCAGGTGACCATACATTGGATAAAGAGAATGTCCAGGCATTTAGAGAACTATTGGATGCAGAGACTAAATTCACCCAGAGACCTGAAGTGTTATCAACGTCCTGCTGCTTGAAGGGTGGCAGGAAATAATAAATGGAGACTTGGCTAAAGTTTGCCTCATAGTCAGTTGATTGGGTCTGCAGACTCGCTGAATGGTTATTTCACTTGTCTCTTAGTATAAATTGGGCTTGATACAGTTGGCAATTGGAGTAAGCTCCACACTGGTTCCTAGATCTGCGGAATAGGAGTCATAATTGTTGAAAAAGCAAAATAGAAGTCTCTGAAACTAGCTACAGCTTTCCCTTCCCCTAGAGCCAAGATAGCAAATAAAAACATTACATTGTGAAAGAATAGATGATGAAGTCATCTATTCAATGCAGACTTAGTATTGTCAATACAGTCATCTAAGTCAACAAGGACTAAGTGCTTCTGTCACAAGAATACCATAGGTGGATGCTTTAATGAAGTGAATTTTATTCTCTTACAGATTAGGAGGTTAGAAGTCCAAATTCAGGGTGCCAGCTCTTGGGGGAAGCCTTTCTCTCTCTCTAGGTTCTAGGGGAATGTCCTTGTCATTAGTCTTCCCCTGGTTTAGGAGTTTCTCAGCAGAGGGACAGCAGGTCCAAAGACACACTCCACTCCCAGTATGTCTTTCTTGGTGTTATGAGGTCCTTCTCCTCTCTGTTCAATTCTCAAAAGAGATTGACTCAAGATATAACCTAATTCTGTAAATTTAGTCCTGCCTTATTAACATAATTGTCTCTAATTCTAACTCATTAACATCACAGCAGTTAGAATTTACAACACATAGGATAATTGTATCAGATGACAAAATGATAGACAACCACACAATACTGGGGATAATGGCCTAGCCAAGTTGACACACACTATCAGGGGACACAATTCAATCCATTACAATATCCAGTTACTGAATTATTTTGGTTCTTTATTTCAAATTCCTCTTACATCTATCCTGTTATTTTTATTTCCATTACCACCAGCATAGTTTGGGCATTTGAAGCTTGAATCTTGTACTACTACAGTTGTCTTCACAATTGTCATCCACAGGTCTCTCTGCATCCAGTCTTTCCCATGGTTGTAATCACAGCAATGCTGTTATAAGCTGCTATCCAGTCATCCCCTAACTTCTGAGGACACCATCCACAATGGAAAGACATACTTCCTAGTCCTTCACTATCCTCATGACTAATTTTGAATCTGAATGTTATGATCGATATGGTCCTCAGTTGCTGATTTTCAGAAGTAGAGGACCAGGTCTTTTCTTCTAGTCTGTTTCAGTTTGGAAGATCTGCCCAAATCTCTTCAGCATCACAGCAACACCAGAGTTGCACTGACCAGGAATTAAATCTGGGTCTTCTGCTAGAAGGCAAGAATTCTACCACTGAACCACCACTGCCCGCCAAAACTGTCTATTGTTGTTGTTAGGTGCTGTCAAGTCACTTTAAACTCATAGAGACTCTGTATAAAATAGAACAAAACACCACACAGTACTGTGCCATCCTCACGATTGCTGTTATACTTTAGCCCACTGTTATGGAAACTATGTCAGCTCATCTCATTGAGGATGTTCCTCATTTTTGCTAACCCTAAAAGATGATGCCCTTCTCTAGGGACAGATTGTTCCTGATAATGTGTCTTATACAAATGAGATGAAATCTCATCAATCTTGCTTCTAAAGAGCATCCTGGCTGTACTTCTTCCAAGAGAAATGTTCATTCTTTTGGCAGTCCAAAAGATCTGTATCAAATCAAACTCACTGCTGTTAAGTCGATTCGGATTCATAGCAAACCAGAGTAGAATTGCTCCATGGAGTTTCCAAGGAGTGCCTGGAGAATTCAAACTGCCAACCTTTTGGTTAGCTAACATAGCACTTAACCACTATGCCACCAGGGTTTCCTGATATTTTATATAGGGATGAACATTCTGTATTTTAAATCAAGCTCTGCACAGTGATTCCTAAGTGTGATTTGTATCAAAATCATGCTTTTTAAACTTGCAGATCCTTGGAACTTATCCTCAGAGATTCTGATTCATTTGATCTGAAATGGAGCCTGAGGATTTGTATTTTTAATAAATAAACCCAGGTGGTAATAACTCAGGATTAAGGATCACATTTAAGATAGACCTTTATGGAAGGCCTTTTATATGCTCTGTAAAAAACAAACAAAAAACCTCTGATTTTATTTTATAGCCCAGAAAACACATGAATGTATAAATCAAACCAAACCAAACCTTTGAGTCAATTCCAACTCATAGTGATCACATAAAGCAGCATTGAAATGCTCCATAGGGTATCCAAGGAGCAGCTAGTAGATTAGAACTGCCAGCCTTTTGGTTAGCAGCCAAGCTTTTAACCACTGTGCCACCAGGACTCCTGAGTATATAATGTAAGGTCATTAAAAGAAAGGTATAGATATTTAATACTCTGGTAGGAAACATCTTGCTTAACTCTCAACTTTGGATGGCTACCAGAGTAAATTCTTGGCAAGGGTTATGAAGTTGCTGCCAAAGGTTCTTAGTGAAAGATGTAACTCGAGAACCCAAATCAATGAGTGCACAGCATAACAACATAATTATTGCAGCCACTACATTACCCACTGGCCTAAATCCGTTTTGGTGGAAAAATATTTCTTAACTCTCAGAAGTTGTATTTAAAATTTTTCTGTATTCTCAAGTAGATCACTGTCATCACAAAGGCATTAGACTTAATTTTCCTTAAGCTAAGTGCGAAGTATTTTATCATGGGATTAGAGAATTTGGTTCATGGAGGAAATTTTTTGAAAAAATTAATCCATTGTTGCCTTAGTTTTCAGAATGAACTATTATTCAGTTTTTTTCCTTTGTTTGAAAAGAATTGTTACGGCACATCAATAGAAAGTTTTCTTCTTGTGTATTCAAATTATTTTATTTATTTTTATTTTACTACAACTGAGTGCAAATGTACATTCCCATATAAATTTGCATGCCCACTTATGTGCACTCCCACTAGTCTCCCTGTCCGGTGACAGCACACTCTTCCTCTTTGTTCTGTACATGTCATATCCTCCTAACAATCTCCTATCCCTTCCTCTCCAACCTCTCCCCCATCTCCAGTAAACAGTCAGCAGGATGACATCCTGTAAATGCATACAACCATAAAGTGCACACACAATATGGTCACTCTGTGTCACCAAGTCCAATCCATTCCTCTCTGAAGAGTTAACCACCATTATGGTTTATGGACATGGGCAGCATCAGGGTCAGGAGCCCTGCTCCTAAGAGAACTCCGAGGCCCCTGGGCCATCACTTGCAGTCTTTTAGTGGAGATCTCACGGTGTACCCCTTTTTATTCTTGTGTTGCCAGTGAGACCACTTTGTCAGCCCCATCACAGCTATCGCTTGTGGTGGGCTGGCATCATCCAGTTCTTCCAGTTACCCACTCATGTGCATCTCTCTGTTTTCTAGGTTCTCTTTCTTACCTCTCAGAAGTTGTATTTAAAATTTTTCTGTATTCTCAAGTAGATCACTGTCATCACAAAGGCATTAGACTTAATTTTCCTTGAGCTAAGTATAAGGTATTTTATCATGGGATTAGAGAATTTGGTTCATGGAGGAAATTTTTTGAAAAAATTAATCCATTGTTGCCTTAGTTTTCAGAATGAATTATTATTCAATTTTTTTCCTTTGTTTGAAAAGAACTGTTACGGCACATCAATAGAAAGTTTTCTTCTTGTCTATTAAAATTATTTTATTTATTTTTATTTTACTACAATTGAGTAAAACCCCCGTGTGGTTCTGGTCATTGGTGATCATCCATTCCTGCTGAGTTGGTACCATTTGCTGTACCTCAGATGGCAGCTTGGCAACTTTTAAGACCTCAGCCGCCACTCTCCAATGTGAGGTGCAGAAGACTCTCTTAGCAAAATGCTAGATGTGCCAATTGGCCTCGATTTCCTCTGAGAACACGGTCCCTGGCCTCCTGCCCCAGCTACTCCATCTTTGCAATATTGGATTAAGATGGGAGGAGTAATATGTTATGTTAAAGTCCAGTTAAAATTAATCTTCTTTCTACTGTGTGCTGTCACAGATTTCACCTAGCCAAATTTCTATCAACAATCTAATTTAAACCCTACCCTTCCCCTCTCTCTCTTCCCACCCTTGTAGCTGTCAAAGAGTCTTTTCTTCTATGCACGAGTCTGCTTTTAAGTTCGTATCTTACGAGTCTCATACAATATTTGTCCTTTTGTCGCTGACTACATTCACTCAACATAATGTCCTCCAGTTGAAACCAGGTTATGAGATGTTTCCTAAAATCATCATTGTTCTTTATCATTGTATAGTGTTCCATTAAATATATATACTATAGTTTACCTATCCATTCCTCTGTTGTTGGGCATCTGGGTTGATTCCATCTTTTTGCTATTGCAGATTGTGCTGCAATAAACGTTTGTGTGTGTGTATCTGTTGATGTAGGATATTTTCCAAGCAGTAGAATTACAGGGTCAAATGGTATATCTATTTCCAGCTTCTTAAGGAAGTATCAGATTGCTTTCCAAAGAGGTTGTACCATTTTAACAATCCCACCAACAATATAGGAGAGTACCAGTTTCTCCACAGCCTCTCCAGCATTTGTTGTTTTGAATTTTTTGGATCATGGCCAATCTTGTTGGGGTGAGATGGTATCTCATTGTAGTTTTGATTTGAATTTCTTTAATAGCTAATGATCGTGAGCATGTCCATATGTGTTTTTTGGCTGCCTGGATCTCCTGCTTTGAAAAATGTCTGTCCATCTCCTTTGTCCATCACTTAATTGGATTATTTATCTTTTTCTTATTGATATTTTGTAGTACCGCATAGATTACTGAGATCAGATGTCTGTCTGACATATAGTTGCCAAATATTTTTTCCTATTCTGTAGGTGGTCTTTAAATTCTTTTGATAAAGTCTTTGGATGAGCAAAAATGTTTAATTCTTAGTAGTTCCCATTTATCTATTTTCTCTTCTGTTGATTGTGGTTTGTCAGATTTTGAAGTCTGTCTATGTTGTGTGTTAAAACTTCCATTGTTAATCCTGTTTTTTCTAAGATGAGCTTTATCGTTTTAGATTTGATATTCAGGTCTTTCATCCAGTTTGAGTTGGTTTTTGTACAAGATGTGGGATATGTGTCTTGTTTCAATTTATTACAGATGGATATCCAATTTTGCCAGCAACATTTGTTGAAGAGATTACTTTTATCTCAGTTTAATGTCTTAGGGCCTTTGTCGAATATCAACTGTTCATAAGAGGGTGGTGTCATTTCTGGGGTCTCAATTCTGTTCCATTGATCTATCTGCCTCTTTTTGTACTAGCACCAGGCTGTTTTGACAACTGTGGCAGTGTAATAGGTTCTGAAGTTGCACAGTGAAAGGCCTCTCAGTATGTTCTTCTTCTTCAGTTGTGCTTTAGTTATCCAGGGCTTCTTCCTTTTCCAAAAGAAGTTGGCGATTTGTTTCTCCATCTCATTAAAAAATGTCACAGGAATTTGCATTGGGATTGCATTATACAAATAGATTGCTTTGGGTTAAATAGGCATTTTCACAACATTAATTCTTTCCATCCATGAGCAGGGTAGGTTTCTCCATTTATGTAAGTCTCTCTTAGTTTCTTGTAGTAGGATTTTGTAATTCTCTTTGTAAAGGTCTGTTATTTCTCTGGTTAGATCCATTCCTAGGTATTTTATCTTCTTGGGGGCTATAGAAAATGTTATTGATTTGGTGATATCTTCTTTAATAATCTCATTGTTGGTATAAGGGAATCTTACTGATTTACTTATGTTTATCTTGTATCCTGAGACTTTGCTGAACTCTATCAGTTTGAGTAGTTTACTTACGAATTCTTTAGGATTCTCTGCATATACAATCGTATCATCTGAAAATAGGGAGATTTTCTCCTTTCCTCTTTGTTGATGCAGATTCCCTTTATTTCTTGGCCTTGTCTAATTACTCTGGCTAGAACTTCCAGTACAGTGTTGCATATGAGAGGTGAGAATGTACATTCTTGTCTAGTTCCCTTCCTCAAGGGAAATTGTTTCAGTTTCTCTCCATTCAGGATGATGTAGGTAGTTGGCTTTGTATAAATGGCCCTTATTGCACTGAGGAATTTGCCATCTATTCCTATTTTGCTGAAAGTTTTTAGCATGAATGGATTTTGGAACTTATTAAATGCCTTCTCTACATCAATAGACAAAATTAGATGATTCTTGCTTTTTGTGTTATTTATGCAGTTGATCACATTAATTTTTTTTCTTGTGTTGAACCAGCTTTGCATCCCTGGTGTGAATCCAAGTTGGTCTTGATGAATTATTTTTTTGATATGTTGTTGTAGTCTATTGGCAAGAATTTTGTTGAAGATTTTTGCACCTGGATTCATGAGTGATATCGGTCTGTAGTTCTCCTTTTTGGTTAGATCTTCCCCTGGTTTTGGTATTAAGGTTATGCTGGCTTCATAGAATGAATTTGAGCATATTCCATCCCTTTCTATGCTGTGAAATAGTCTCCGTAGTATTGGAGATAACTCTTCTCTAAAATCTTGGTAGAGTTCTGTGGTGAAGCCATCTGCACCAGGGCTTTTTTAGTGGTAGGTTTTTTTTTTAATGATTTTTTAAATTTCTTTTGTTGCGATGAGTTTATTAAGTTGTTCTCCTTCACCTTGTGATAAATTTGGTAGGTGATATGGATTTGTTAGTATCCTGTTATGATATAGTTTATTTCTGCTAGATCTGTTGTAGCAACTCCCCTTTCATTTCTTATTTGGGTTATTTATTTCCTTTCCAGTTTTTATTTAGGAAGTTTAGCCAGTGGTTTCTCACTTTTCTTGATCTTTTCAAAAAGCCAGCTTTTGGTGTTTTCAATTTTTTCAATTGTTCTTCTATTCTCTAATTCATTTAGCTCTGCTCTAATCTTTATGATCTGTTTTCTTCAGGTAACTGTGGGGTTCCTCTGTTGCTCTCTCTCTACTTGTTCAAGCTGTAGGGTTAGTTTCTAGGTGTGGGTTCTTTCTTCCTTCCAGATGTATTCATTTATAGAGATAAACTGACCCCTGAGCACTGCTTTGGCTGTATCCCATAGGTTTTGGTAGGAAGTATTTTCATTCTCATTGGAATCCATAAGTTTCTTTATTTCATCCTTGATTTCTTCTATAATCCATAGGTTTTTGAGCAAGATGTTGTTCAGTTTCCATGAGTTCAAATTTCTATCTATGTTTTTTCTGCTATTGATTTTAACTTTTATGTCTTTATGATCTGAGAAGACGCTTTGCAATAATTCAATGGTATGGATTTTGTTGAGATTTGCTTTAGGTTCAAACACATGGTCTATTCTGGAAAATGTTTCATGTGTACTGAGAAGAAGTTGTAGTTGTCTGCTGATAGAAAGTTCTGTATACATCAATGAGGTCTAGTTGGTTAATTGTGGCAATACGATCTTTTACGTCTTTATTAAGCTTTTTTCTAGACGATCTGTCCAATATTGAGAGTGGAATGTTGAAGTCTCTCACTATTATTGTGGAGTGATCTGTCTCATTTTTCAATGTACTCCATGTTTCTTTGATGTATTTAGATGCACTAGTATTGGGTGCATAAGTATTTAATATTGTTAAGTCCTGCTTGTGTATTGAAACTTTCAGGAATAGTGTCCCTCTTTGTCCATGATGGTAGATTTTACATTGAAATCTGTTTTATCTGAGATTAGTATTGCCACACCTGCTCTTCTTTGTGTATTGTTAGCTTTATATATATTCTTCCATCCTTTAATTTTCAGTTTGTTTTTGTGTTTAAGTCTGAGGTGAGTTTCCTGTAAGCAACGTATAGACAGATCGTGTGTTTTGATCCAAGATGTCACTCATTGTCTCTTTACTGGAGCATTCAATCCATTCACATTCAATGGAATTATTAAGTATGTGTTTAGCACTGTCATTGTCATGTGTTTATTTTTGAGCTATGTTTTCTGTTCTAGGACATTCTTTATGAGTTGGTTTTTCACCTTTTTTCAGTGCTGGTTTTGTGGTTGTTGAGATTCCTATATTACGTTTCTTGATTTGATATGTTGCATCTTTATTGTGCTTCATGGCTACCCCTGTGATCTCCTTTAATTAATCTATGTTTAAACCCAATTTTATCTACTGCAAGTCTTATTAACTTTCTCTCCATCTGGAAGGACTATAACAACTGTAGTATATCCCTCTTTTTAATATGATGACCTCATAGTTTTCATGATATGATCACTGGATCACTTCTTTCAATATTGTAGCTTTGATTGAGTTTGGAGCCTTCCCTGAGTAGGTTTCTGGATGATGTGTCCTGTATTTCCTCCTAAAATACAAAGTTAATGGTTTTGTTCTTTTAAGCCAAGAGCTTCTTTCAGTATTTCTGGTAGCTTTGGTTTGATTTTTCACAAAGTCTCTGAGTTTCTGCAAATGTCTTAATTTCATTTTCATATTTGAAAGATAGTTTTGCTGGATATATAATTCTTGGTTGGAAGTTTTTGTCCTTCAAGGCTTTGAATGTGTCATCCTATTGTTTCCATGCCAGCATTGTTTCTGCTCAGAAGTCAGATGAAATCCTACAGAGTTTCCCTTTGAATGTTAGCTTTGCTTTGAGTCTTGCGGCCTTTAAGAGTTTCTGCTTATGTTTCATTTTGTTAAGCCTGATTACAATATGTCTTGGAGTCTTTCTTTTGAGGTCTATATTGAGTGGCATTTGATATGCATCTTGGATCTCAATATTCTCTTCTTTCATAATTTCTGACAGTTTTCTGTCAGCAGCTCAGCAGCAATACTCTCTGTTGTCTCAGGTGCCCCACACTGTTCAGGAACTCCAATTAATCATAGATTCTTCCTGTTGAAAGAGTCTCGCATGCTTCTTAATGCTTCTTCATTTTTCTTGTTTCTTTTCTCTGATTTTTCCTCATAGATGCTGGAGTCAGTAGCTCTGTCTTCCAAATCAGAAAGTCTATTTTCCATTTGTTCAGTTCTGTTTTCTTGGCTTTGATTGAAATTTCTATCTCTTTGATTTTGTTATTGACCTGTTGGCTTTCAGTGTTCTGGTGTTCCATCAGATTGAACAGCTTGCTTAACTATTCATTTTGCTCTACTGCATTTTGTATAAGGTCTAGAAGGGATCCATATATAATCCTTTCGTACTCACCCTCCGATAGTTTCAGAAAGGCTTCTTCATCTGGAAGTTCTTTAGTTGTTTCTGTTGGGGGCCTTCTGAAGCCATAGGTGAATTCTTTACATTTATACCCAAAGTTTGTTGCTTTTTGGGCATCTGGAGGTTGTTTTGTTTCCCTGGTGTTACCTTAACAGGATCTAAAGCTCAGTCTGTAAGGAAGGTGACTACCAGACACCTCTACGTACTCCAGTGACTGGGTTCCATGGAACCTATGGGGCAGCAGGCTCCACATCCTGATTGGCAAAGACATGACCCTACCTATAGAGTCACTGGGGAGCCATCGGCTGACTGTATGATGTGGATCAGTAAAGGGTGGAAGAGAAGCCTTCAGGATGCTCCACAGTTATTTCTCTAGGCTGTCTTATGTTGAAAGGTAAAAGGTATCTGACAGCTTCCAAAGTCAGCCAGACTTTCAGGTATATGGGTCCCTCTTCCCAACTCACAAAGTAAGCAGCTCTATATCCAACCCCAGATGCTGTAAACTAGTTCAAAATATGGGAAGGCTACTGCCCCTCTGTCATCTGCTGCTGCCCCCACCTGTAGGTCATACTGTGCAAAATATTGCTTTTCTAATGGAAAAGCACTCTCTTTCAGTCAGTCACTGCCTCCCAGCCTGGGAATTAGATCCAGCTGAGGCCTCCATATGGGTAATCCACATCCCAGTCAAACAAGATGGCATCCTGTGCAAGCTCCCCTGCCTGCCTCTAAACAGGCTACCCAATGACAGAGGCTCAGAGAGAGGCCAAAGGTGCAGAGGTACACAGAGTTCAAAGCTGGGCTCTGAAAATATGGTGATTTTTCCCATGGATCCCACCAGCAGTGCGTCTGAGCTTAGGCACCAGTAAAGCCCCAGCTCTGCCCTCTTGCTAAGTCAGAGAAAAAAAAGTTAAAATGGTGAGTTACCTTCGGTCTGTGAGAGCTGGCACTCAACAAGGGCGGGGGTCAGCGAAAGAGAAGAAATTTCCTGATCAGTGGTATGTATTTCAAATTGACAGCCCTATACTGTGTCCTAGGTCTCACCAGGTGTCTGGAAGCCTCTGTTTCATTATCAATTCTGGTCTTGGTTTCCAGAAGGATTTAGGGAGATGTGTCTTTAGTCTGCTATCTTGACTCCGCCCCCCTCAAATTATTTAAAATATGCCAAGTTGTTATTTAAAGTAATTTTAACTTAACTTCTGTTGTTGTTGTTTGGAAGTCACAGAAGAATGTTGCTAGAAAACATTTATAGTATGTGCCGGGGTTGCACAAGCAATTTGTGATCAGTTGTGAATCTAAAGTTTGGCGGTTTGATCCCACTCAGTTGTTCTGTGGAAGAAAGACCCAGTGCCTTGCTCCCGAAGAAATTACAGTCAAGAAAATCCTATGGACAGTTCTCTTCTGTAACATAAGGGGTCACCATGAGTCAGAATCAACTCAACATACAATGGTTTTATTAAAATAATTATTTTGATTTTAAGCTGTGTTACAACAAATCAAAATGTTTAATTTGAAAAAATTAGCAGATTATGTTAATAAAGGATATGTATGGTAGAAAACAATTTCACATAGGCTATGTACAAGAGTTCAAAATAAAAATACTGAAAAAGATCATCTTATTACATTGAACAAGCCCAATATGCCACCCTTGTACACTGATTTACATTATAGTTTCATGTCTCATGTATGTGCCATATCTATGTCTTATACCTAAAACCTCTCACCAATGTACATATTTTTTACTAACCTTATTAACTTACAATGCATTTTTAAATTATCTTTTATTATTTGTTTTCATTGTTTTAAGTGAAAGTTTACAGTTAAAGTCAGTTTCTCATACAAAAGCTTCTATGTATGTTGTTACATGAGCCTAGATGCTCTCCTCACACTGTGAAAACACACTCCTTCCCTCTACCCTATATTTATCATGTCCATTCAACTAGCTTCTATCTTCTCTGTCTCCTCATCTTACTTCTGGTCAAGCGCTGCCCAGTTAGTCTCCTGTATCTACTTAAGCCAAGAAACACCTACTTCACAAATATCATTTTTTGTCTAATATACCAGTGCAATCTTTGTCTCAGGGGGTCAACTTTCAGAATGGTTTCAGTTATGAACTAACAGAGAGGCCAGGGGCCATGTCTTCCAAGGACCCTTCAGTCTGTCAGATCATCAAGAAAGGTATTTTTGTTAGAGGTGGAGTTCTGAACCCTACATTTTCCCCACTCCATCAGGGACTCTATGTTGAGTTCCCTGTAAAGATAGTCATTGGTGGTAGCCAGGCACCATCTTGTTCTTCTGATCCCTTACTGATATAGTTTCTGGGTTATGTGGCCTTTTATGTCTCTTGGGCTCATATTTTCCTAGTGTCTCTGGTTCTTCATTTTCCTTTGCTCAGGTGGGTTGAGACCAGTTAGTGCTTCTTAGATGGCCACTGGTTATCTTTTAAGATCCCAGACAACACTTACCAAAGTGGAATGCAGAACATTTTCTTTTTTTTTCTTAATTTTTTACTTAACATAACTGAGTGAAAATGTACGTTCCTGTATAAATTTACATACCACCTATATGCAGGTTCCACTGCTCTCCCTGCCTGGTGACAGCACACTATTCCTATCTGCTCCATACATGTCTCATTCTCCCAACAGTCTCTTTTTTCCCTCCTCTCTATCCACTCTCCTTCCTCCAGCCACAGGTCAGGAGGATGACATCCTACAGATGTATAGAACCATAAAGTGCATCCAATATATGGTCACTGCATTGCCAAGTCCAATCCATTCCTGTCCAAAGCGTGGACCTCCGTTATGATTTATGGTCAAGGGCGACATCGGGGCGAGTGGCCATGCTCCCAGGGGAACCCCGAAACCACTGGACCATCAATTGAGGTCTTTTAGTGGGGATCTCAGGGTGCATCACTTTTTATTCTTATGCTGCCAGTGAGACTAAACTTAGTGAGCTACATTGTAGCTATCACTGGTGGTGGCCGGGCAACATCCAGTTCTTCCGGTCCCAAGAAGATGTAGGCACCCACTGATGTGGGTCTCTTTGTCTTCTGGGTTGTCTTTCCCCCATGTCATTTTGGTCCTCGGTGAGCATCCGTTCCTGCTGAGGTGGGACCATTTGCTGTGCCCTCGGATGGCAGCTTGGCAGCTTTTAAGATCCCAGATGCCACTCACCAACGTGGGGTGCAGAGAGCCTGCTTAGCAAAATGCTAGTTGTGCCAATTGGCCTGGATTTCGCCTAAGAGCATGGTCCCATGTCCTCTGCCCCAGCTACTCTATCCTTGCAATATTGGGTTAAGATGGAAGGAATACTCTTGTTTAAGTCCACTTAATAGTGTTCTTGTTTCTAATGTGTGCTATCACCAATTTCACCCAACCAGATACCTAGGAACTATCTAATCTAAATCCTTCCCCCCTCCCTCTTCTCCCTTGCAGCTGTCAAAGAGTCTTTTTTTCTATAGACAAGTCTGTTTTTGAGATCTTATCGTAGAGGTCTCATATAATATTTGTCCCTTTGTCGCTGACTACTTTCACTCAGCATAATGCCTTCCAATTGAAACCAGGTCATGAGATGTTTCCTGAAGTCATCGTTGTTCTTTATCATGGCGTAGTGCTCCATTCAGTATATATACCATAGTTTACCTGTCCATTCTTCTGTTATTGGGCATCTGGGTTGATTCCATCTTTTTGCTATCGTGGACTCTGCTGCGATAAACATTCTGGTACATAAGTCCGTTGGTGTGAAAGGCCTTCATTCTGTAGGATATATACCAAGGAGTGGAATGACTGGGTCAAATGGTATATCAATATCCATTTTTTTTAAGGAAGCGCCAGATTGCTTTCCAAAGAGGCTGGACCATTTTGCAACCCCACCAACAGTGTAGGAGGGTTCCACTTTCTCCACAGCCTTTCCAGCATTTGTTGTTTTGTGTTTTTTGGATCATGGCCAACCTTGCTGGGGTGACATGGTATCTCATTGTCGTCTTGATTTGAATTTCTTTAATAACTAAAGATTGAGAACATGTCCGCAGGTGTTTTTGGCTGCCTGGATCTCTTCTTTAGTGAAATCTCTGTCCCTCTCCTTTGCCCATCACGTAATTGGATGACTTATCTTTTTCTTGTTGATATTTTGTAGTATCTTATAGATTATGGAAATCAGGTGTCGGTCTGACATAGAGTTGCCAAATATTTTTTCCCATTCTGTAGGTGTTCTTCTAATTCTATTAATAAGTCTTCAGATGAGCTAAAGTGTTTAATTCTTAATAGATCCCATTTATCTATTTTCTCTTCTGATGATTGCAGTTTGTTTGACAGATTTTGGAGTCTGTCCTCATTATGTATTAAAACTTCCATTGTTGTTCCTACCTTTTCTTGGATGAGCTTTATCGTTTTAGGTTTGATATTTAGGTCTTTGATCCAGTTGGAGTTGTTTTTTGTATAAGGTGTAAGACACGGATCTTGTTTCAGTTTCTTGCAGATGGATATCCAATTTTGCCAGCACCATTTGTCAAAGATACTGTTTTTACCCCAGTTTAATGTCTAGGGCCTTTTTCGAATATCAATTGTTCATAGGCAGAGGGTGTCATCTCTGGGGTCTCAGTTCTGTTCCAATGATCGATCTGTCTGTTCTTATATCAGTACCAGGCTGTTTTGACCACTGTGGCAGTGTAATATTTTCTAAAGTCAAGTAATGAGAGGCTTCCCAGTGTGTTCTTCTTTAGTAGTACCTTGCTTAACCGGGGCTTCTTCCCATTCCAAACAAAATTGGTGATTTGTTTCTCCGTCTAATTAAAAAGTGTCACTGGAACTTGTTTTCGGATTACATTATATAAATAGATTGCTTTGGGTAAAATAGACACTTTCACAATGTTAAGTCTTCCTATCCATGAGGAGGGTAGGTTTTTCCATTTATCTAAGTCTCTCTTAGTTTCTTGTAGTAAGGGCTTGTAGTTCTCTTTGTAAAGGTCTGTTATTTCTCTGGTTAGATTAATTCCTAGGTACTTTATCTTCTTAGGGGCTATCGTAAAGGGTATTGACTTGATAATTTCTTCCTTAACAGTCTCGTTGTTGGTATAAAGGAATTCTACTGATTTACTTATTTTTATCTTGGATCCTGAGACTTTGCTGAACTCTTCTATCAGTTTGAGTAGTTTACTTATAGATTCCTTGGGATTCTATGCATATACAATTATATCATCTGCAAACAAGGAGATTTTAACTTCCTCTTTGCCCTTTATTTCTTGATCTTGTCTAATTGCTGTAGCTAAAACTTCTAGCACAATGTTGAATAGAAGAGTTGAGAGTGGGCATCCTTGTCTAGTTCCAGATCTCAAGGGAAAGTCTTTCAGTCTCTTTCCATTCAGGATGATGTGGGCAATTGGCTTTGTATAAATGGCCCTTACTGTGTTGAGGAATTTGCTGTCTATGCCCATTTTGCTAAGAGTTTTTAGCATCAGTGGGTGTTGGACTTTATCAAATGCCTTTTCTGCATCAATGGACGAAATCAGGTGATCTTTGTCTTTTGTGTTATTTATGTGGTTAATTACATTAATTGTTTTCCTGATGTTGAACAAGCCTTGCATCCCTGGTATGAATCCCACTTGGTCATGATGGATTATTTTCTTGATATGTTGTTGTATTCTATTGGCAAGAATTTTGTTGAAGATTTTGGCATCGAGATTCATGAGTGATATCGGTCTGTAGTTCTCCTTTTTGGTTGGATTTATTTCTGGCTTTGTTATCAGGGTTATGCTGGCTTCATAGAATGAGTTTGGGAGTACTCCATCCCTTTTTATATTGTGAAATAGCTTCAGTAGCATTGGAGATAACTCTTCTCTAAATGCTTGGTAGAATTCTGCAGTGAAGCCATCTGGACCCGGACTTTTTTTGGTTGGCAGTGTTTGATGACTTTTTCAATCTCTTCCTTTGTAATGGATTTATTAAGTTGTTCTGCTTCACGTTGTGATAATTTGGGTAGGTGGTATAAGTCAAGGAATTGGTCCATTTCCCCTAGGTTTTCAAATTTGTTAGAATACAGTCTTTCATAGTATTCTGTTATGATATTTTTGATTTCTTTTGCATCTGTGGTGACAACTCCCTTCTCGTTTCTAATTTGGGTTATTTGTTTCCTTTCCTGCTTTTCTTTAGTAAGTTTAGCCAGGGGTTTGTCAATTTGGTTGATCTTTTCAAAAAACCAGCTTTTGGTCTTTTCAATTTTTTCCATTATTTTTCTATTCTCTAATTCATTTAGCTCTGCTCTAATCTTTATGATCTCGTTTCGTCTGGTGCCTGAGGGGTTCCTCTGTTGTTCTCTTTCCGCTTGTTCAAGCTGTAGGGTTAGTTCCTTGATTTGGTTTCTTTCTTCCTTTCAGATGTGTGCATTTATGGAGATAAACAGACCTCTGAGCACTGCTTTGGCTGTATCCCATAGGTTCTGGTAGGAAGTGTTTTTGTTCTCACTGGAATCCATGAATTTCTTTAACTCATCCTTGATTTCCTCTACAACCCATGTTTTTTTGAGCAAGATGTTGTTCAGTTTCCAAGAGTTCCACTTTCTATCTATGTTTTTTCTGCTATTGATTTCAACTTTTATGGCTTTATGATCCGAGAAGATGCTTTGCAGTAATTCAGTGGTGTGGATTTTGTTGAGCATTTCATTATGGCCTATCACATAGTCAATTCTGGAGAATGTTCCATGCATGCTGGAGAAGAAGATGTAGTTGTCTGCTGATAGGGGAAAGTTCTGTATATATCAATCAGGTTTAGTTGGTTAATTGTGGCAATGAGGTCTTCTGTATCTTTACTGAGTTTTTTCTAGATGATCTGTCTAGTATTGAGAGTGGAGTGTTGAAGTCTCCCACTATTATGGTGGAGTCATCTAACTCTCTTTTGAGTGTAGTCAGTGTTTCTTTGACATATTTAGGTGCTCTGATATTGAGCTCTGATATTAGGTGCATAAATATTTAATATAGTTAAGTCTTGTTTGTGTACTGAACCTTTCAGCAATAAATAGTGTCCATCTTTGTCCACAATGATGAATTTGACATTAAAATTGATTTTGCCTGAGATTAGAATTGCCACCCCTGTTCTTCTTTGTTCATTGTTAGCTTGACATATTTTCTTCCAACCTTTAATTTTCAGTTTTTTTCTATCTTTAGGTCTCAAGTGAGTTTCTTGTAGACAACATATGGATGGGTCATGTCTTTGATCCAAGATATCACTCGATGTCTCTTTACTGGAGCATTCAGTCCATTCACATTGAATGTAATTATTGACAGGTATGTGTTCAGTGCTGCCATTGTGATATGTTTATTTTTATGTTGATGTTTTCTCTGTTGTTCTTATTAGTCTGTTCTGGGATGTGCTTTTTTGTGAGTTGATTTTTCACCTTTTTCAGAGCTGATTTTATGGCTGTTGAGACTCCTGTGTTACATTTCTTGAAATGATATGATACATTTTTGTTGTGCTTCACAGCTTCCACTATTATCCCCCTTAATAAACTATATATAAACCCAATTTTAATTACTACAAGACTTGTCAGCTTCCTCTCCATCTGAAAGGACTATAACAACTGTAGTACATCCCTCTTTTTAATATGATGACACTGTAGTTTTCATGAGGATCACTGGATGGCTTCTTTCCTTATCAAAGCTGTGATTGGCTTTGGAGCCTTCCCTAACTGAGTAGAGTTTTGAGTAGTAAAGTTGTTCTAAAATATAAAGTTAGTGGTTTTGTTCTTCTAAGCCAGAGCCAAGAACTTCTTTCAATATTTCTTGTAGTTTGGGTTTGGTTTTTACAAAGTCTCTGAGTTTCTATTTATCTGGGAATGTCTTAATTTCATTTTCGTATTTGAAAGATAGTTTTGCAGGATATATAATTCTTGGTTGGAAGTTCTTCTCCTTCAAGGCTTTGAATGTGTCATGCCACTGTCTCTGTGCCACCATGGTTTCTGCTGAGACATCTGAAGAGGTTTCCCTCTGAATGTTAGCTTTGCTTTGAGTCTTGCTGCCTTTAAGAGTTGCTGCTTATGTTTCATTTTGTTGAGCTTGATTATAATATGTCTTGGAGTCTTTCTTTTGAGATCTATATTGGGTGGTGTACAATGTGCCTCTGAGATGTCTGTATTCTCTTCCTTCCTGATTTCTAGGAGGTTTTCTGTCAGCAGCTCAGCAACGATACTCTCTGTGTTCTCAGATGTCTCACCCTGTTCAGAGACTCCAATTAATTGAAGGTTGTTCCTCTTGATAGAGTCCCACATGCCTCTTATTGTTTCTTCATTTTTCTTGTTTCTTTTTTCTGATTTCTGCTCATAGATGCTGGCCTCAGTATCTCTGTCTTCCAAGTCAGAAATTCTTTTTTCTATTTGTTCCATTCTGTTTTCTTGGCTTTGCCTTGAAGTTTCTATGTCTTTGATTTTGTTCTCGATCTGTTGGATTTCAGAGTACTGGTGTTCCATCAGATTGAACATCTTGCTTAATTTTTCATTTTGTTCTGCTGCATTTTGTATAAGGTCTAGAAGGGCTCTGTATATAATCATTTTGTAATCACTCTCTGATGCTTTCATAAAAGTTTCTTCATCTGGAAAACTCCTTGGTTGCTTTGTTTGGGAGCCTTCTGAAGCCATGGCTGATTTCTTGTGTGCCACAAGTGTCTGTTGCTTTTTGGGCCCATGTGAGTATGTAAAGGCTGGAAGAGGTACTGTGAGGATGGACTGCAGATGTTTCTCTAGGCTGTCTTAAAATGTAAAGCAAAAGATATCTGACCACTTCACAAGTGAGTTATGTTTTCAGGTGTAGAGGTCTCTGTTCTGAACTGGCAAAGTAAGCACCACTATATCCAACCCCAGATGATACAAACTAGTTCAAATATAGCAATACTACTACCCTGTTGGCCTCTGCTGACGGGCCTAGCCTTAAACGACACTGTATAGAGTACTGCTTTTCTGATAGAAAAGCGCTCTCCTGTGAGCAGTCTCCGGCTCCCAAGCTAAGAATTAGGTCCAGCTGCAGCCACTGTATCCAAGATGAAGCCCTCCACACAGGCTGCAGACAGAAGGGTTAAAGGTGCCGAGAGGTAGTGATTCCTCTGATTCTGTTGCAGGACCCCCAAAGCAGGTGGCACTAGGTAAAATAATGCTTTTCTTTTGGAGAAGCGCTGTCCTGTTTGCAGGCGCTGGCTCCCAGGCTAAGAATGAGGTCTCGCTAGAATCTCTGTATCCAACATGGCGTCCCACACACTGACTGTGAAACTCCGTACAAACGCCACTGAGGCAGATATAAAACGACAGGCTCAAAGTGGCTAGATTAACAGAGTCCCAAGCCTGGCTCTCAAAATGTGGGAATTTCGCCTGCCTGTCCCCCCAGCAGCGTGTCTGCATCTAGCCGCTAGGCAAGACCCTGCTCCACCTGCCAGCCAAGACAGAAGAAAAAGAAAGTCAAAATGGTGCGTTTACCTTCAGTCTGTGAGAGCCAGGGATAGCCAGGCACGGGAGTCAGCGAAAGAGAGGAGGTCTTTTGCTCAATAATATGAAGTCCAAAGTAACAGCCCTGTGCTGTGTCCTGGGGCTGATTATGTGACCAGAAGGCTCCGTTTCATTATCAGTTCAGGTCTTGGTTTCCAGAAGGATATAAGAAGATGTGTGCTTAGTCCGCCATCTTGACTCCACCTCAGAACATTTTCTTAATAATCTTTGTTATGACAGTTGACCTGGATGTCCCCTGAAACCATGATCACTAGAACCCTGCCCCTGCTACTCTGTACACCCAAGTATTTGGTTATGTTTAGAAAACTTGTTAGCTTTTGGTTTAGTCCAGTAGTATGACTTCTCTACTGTGTGTTGTTACTTTATTCTCCTAAAATACTTCTTGTCTATTATTTAATTAGTGAATACCACTTTCCCTTCCTCACCACCCTTTTAACCTTCCAGAAATGTTTGCTTTTGTTAAATGTCTTCTTAAGGCCTTAAAATAATGGCCTCGTATAATATTCATTCTTTTGCAACTAATTTCACTCATCATAATGCCGTCCAGAATCCTCTGTGTTATGTTTTCCAAATTTGTCATTATTCTTTATCATTGTGCATTACTCCATTGTGTGAATATATTATGGTTTGTCTGTCCATTCATCCACTGATGGACACCTACATTGATTTCATCTTTTTGCTGTTACAGTCAGTGCTTTGATAGATATTGCTGTGCATGTATCTGTTTGTGTGTCAGCTCTTATTTGTCTAGTATATTGTCATGGATTGCATTGTGTCTCCCAAAAAATATATGTATTGATTTCACTTAGCTGTGAGTACCAATGTGGTGTGATTCCTCCCATGTGTTGTTAATCCTGCCTCTGTAATGTTGATGAAGGACAACGAGTAGCAATTGTCCTAGGGAGGTAAGATTCAAGTTACCAGCTGTCGGGTGTAAGGGATAGAAGTGAGTGTAAAGAGTTAGGGACCTCATGCCACTAAGAAGGCAACACTGAGAGCAGAGCATGTCCTTTGGACCTGAGGTTTCCATGCGAAGATGCTCTTGGATGAACTTAGATTCAGCCTACTGAACTGTGATAATTTCTCTTATTGAATGGACCTGTAACTCATAAATGGATTTGTGGTTTACCACTTGGCTTGGCTAGACTGTGACAATAAATATTCTGTTCATGAAGGCTTCCACTCATGATGTTTTGTTAGGGCTATACCAGGTGACTAAAACACATGTATTCCAAGAAGTAGGATTGCTGAATGATATGCTGTTGCTATCCTTTTATGAAAGCACCAAATCTATTTCCAAAGTGGTTGTACTATTTTAAATTCCCACCAACAGTTTATGCATTTTCCAGTGTCTCTACAGCCTTTCTAACATTTCTTATTTTGTGTTTTTTGGATTAATGCCAGCCTTGTTAGGGTGAGATAGTATTTCATTGTAGTTAGAATTTGCAGTTCTCTTTGGTTAATGTCTAAGCATTTCCTCACATATCTGCTAGCTGCATAAATGTCATATTTGATAAAATGTCCATTCATATCCTTTCCCTATTGTTTGGTTTGGTTATTTGTCTTTTTGTTGTTGAGGTTTTCTAGTACTTTGTAGATTTCAGACATTAGACACTAATTGGATTTGTCATAGCCAAATTTTTTTTCCCAGTCTGTAGGTTGTCTTTTTTTTTTTACTTTTGTTAAAGTCTTTGGATGAAAGAAAGTATTTGATTTTTAGGTGTTCTCAGTTGTCTAGTTTCTCTTCTGGTGTTGTACATTGTTAACAATGTTTTATATTCTGTTTATGTCATGTTTTAGGGCTATCAGCATTGTCCTTATTTTTTTCTTCCATGATATTTATCATTGTAGACTTTATATTTAGGTCTTTGATCCATTTTGAGTTAGTTTTAGTGTGTGGTGAGATATGTTGGTCTTTTTAAATAATTTATTTTATTTTTTTATTTTTGCAGATAGATATTCAGTTATACCAAAACCATTTGTTAGTGAGATCTTTTCTCAAAGACTTTGGGCCTTTGTCAAATATCAGCTGCTTATAGGTAGATTTTGTGTCTAGGTTCTCAATTCTGTTCCATTGTTATACCAGTATCAGGCTGTTTTGACTACCATGACAGTGTAATAGCTTCTAAAGTCAAGTACTTTGACACCTTCTACTTAGTTCTTCCTCTTCAAAAATGCTTTATCTGTGACTTCCTCTCTTTTCTTATGAATTTGGAGATTTGTTTCTCTATTTCATTTTAAAAAATGCCATATGGAGGTGAGGCCAAGATAGCAGACTAATCACATGTATCTTCTCCTCCCTCTGATAACTAAGTTTGTGCAAAACAACTTAATGGAACAAAAATGACATTCTAGGAGCTCCAAGACCAGGAGGAAATGTGTGAGATCAGACTGAGTGAATGAACTTGGAGAAACTACCTTTGTCAGAGGCGAATTGGCAGTGCAAGGGGTCTTGCTTCTGCCAGTGCAGTAGTGGAGAAGTTGTTCAGCTGTGGAGGCCATTTTTGTCAGCTAGGTGGCTAAAACTGGAGCTGCTGCCCCTGAGAACATGGCTGGGGCCAGATGCTGCACTGAGTAGAGGTGCCTAACTGGAGAGTATCTCTTTCATTTAAGAGGCAGAAGTTGGGATGACTACGCCTGAAGAGTGTGGTGGTGGCTGGTGGCTGTGTGTGCAGTAGCACTCTCCCCTGCTCCCTTCTCTAAGCTCTACTGGAGGCAAAATTCTGGTTCATTACCTGGACCAGAAGTGGGATTTTGTGTGAGTGCCTTGAGCCTTTGTCCTGGTCATAGAGAGGGACACAGATAAGTGCTTAAGCAAACCTTGGCTGAATCACCAGAGCTACAGTGAAGATTCCAAGGCTAATACTAAAGATAATCTCAAGATAAGTGCTTGTGATTACTTAGGGCTCAATCCTTTCCTATGTGCTGATTTCCCTCTCTAGTCCCAGACTTTTCTGTCCACTTTCTGTCTTCCAGGGGCAAAATTCTGGTGTAGTACCCAGGAGGAAGTGGGTCATTTTACCTGCATTCCCTGAGATTTTCTCCTAGTCTCAGAGAGGGAAATAAAGGGAATGACAAAGGACAGTTTCCACTGCATCCTTTGAGCTATGAATAGCTACAGAGAGACTCATAGAAAAAGTTCAGCTTTCGTGACTCAACTTTTCCTACATGCTGACTTCACTCCCTATGCCCAGCCAGTTCCAACTCCATTCTCTGCTCTACACCTGACTCTCAATTCTAGAGCACTACCTGGGCCAGTGGTAGGGGATTTTATGGGTGTGCCTGGAGTTTTTCCCTGGACCTGGGGAGGGAAACAAAGCAAGGGCTGCAAGAATTCTACTGTCCCCCCTGAGCCAGAAATTCTTACTACATTTCTCAGTGTAGTCATCACTCCAAACATTAAGTGACAGGACATCAGAATTATTAAGGATCATTAGATCCTTAACCATTCTAGTTCAAAGGACTAGAATGTTTGAACAATGAAACTCAAATTAAAATACACATGTATGTGTTACACTATGTGTGTGTGTTTACATATACACACACACAAATATGTAAGCTTGCAATAACATATCAATTAAATCACAATAGCTTTCTGATGGCTTGGAGACAACAATCATTCTCTAACCATTTAAAGTAGCAGACTACCATGGCTTCAGAAAACCCACAAAGAGAATCAAAAGTTTTCCCTGATGAAGATAACTTCCTGAAACTATCAGATGGAGAATATAAAGAATTATGTATAGAGCCCTTCTACCTCTTAGGATGGAAATCAGACAAGATGGAAATCAGACAAAGTACAGCAGAACAAAATGAAAAGCTAAAGAAGCTGCATGAATTTCTAGAACAACAATAATATGAAATTCAGCAGATTAATACTAAAATCTCAGAAAATTCAATTGAAAGTCAAAGGAACAAGACTGACAAAATGGAATGTGAGATCAAAGATAAATCAAATGATAGCAGGACTTATGAGGAAACATCAGACAAAAGAATTAAGAAAAATGAAAAATTATTAACAGTTATGTGTTATGTGTGACTCAAACAAGAGGAATAACTTATGAGTAATTGGAGAATGAAAACAGGCAGGGAGAGCAGAAAATACAGAGAGAATTGTTGAAGAGTTGCTAAGAAAAACCTTCTCTGACATCGTGAAAGGCAAGAGGATATCTATCCAAGCTGCACACTGAACTCCACTAAAGGTAGATCCTAAAAGAAAGACACCAAGACATATAATCAAGCTGAACAAAATAAAACATAAGGAGAGGGTCTTAAAGGTAGCTAGCCTTAGACCAAAACTAACATACAAAGGAAAGTCTTTTAGACCAACTTTCGTTTACTCAGCCAAAACCATCTTGGCAAGAAGACAATAGAATGACACAGATAAAACCTTGAAGGAAAAAACTTCCAACCAAGAATTACATAGCCTACAAAGGTGTCTCTGAAATACAGTGGTGAAATTAGGACATTTCCAGATAAACAGAAGCTTAGAGACTTTGCAGAAAACCAAACCAAAATTACAAGAAAAAATGAAGGAAGTTCTCTGATTAGAAAATCAATAATATCAGACATATAATCAAGGATGCAATACAGGACACAGCATCCAGAGTCCTACTTGGTTAGGGAAGTAACAAAGCTCAATAAAAGCTAAAATACTAAATTAGGGAAACAGAGATCTCGGTATACATAAATTATGACAACATTATTCTAAAAATTTCAATATTTCTTGTAATTTTGGTTTGGTTTTTGCAAAGTCTCTAAGCATCTGTTTATCTGGGAATGTTCTAATCTCACCATCATATTTCAGAGACAGTTTTGCAGGCAATATAATTCTTGGTTGGAAGCTTTTTCCTTCAAAGCTTTCTTGTGTGTCATCCCACTGTCTTCTTGCCAAGATGGTTTTGGCTGAGTAACCGGAGGTCAGTCTAAAACACTTTCCTTTGTAAGCTAGTTTTGGTCTAAGACTAGCTACTTTTAAGAGCTTCTACTTATGTTTCATTTTATTGAGCTTGATTATAACATGTCTATAATATGTATAGACATTTTGGATCAAGAAGTCAAGGAGGTACAAAGAAGGTAAAGACTGACTTAAACTTGGAATGTTAGTGGGGAATGGTGGTTGTTTTAGTCATCCAGTACTGCTCTAACAAAAATACCAGGAAGTGAATGACTTTGAAAGGGAAATGTTTATTCCTACATAGAGGTAAGCTACAAGTTTGAATTCAGGGTGTCCACTCCAGGGGAAGCCTTTCTTTCTGTCAGTTCTGGAGGAAAGTCCTTGTGTTCCATCAGTCTCTGGCCAGACAGCATCTTGTTGCAGAAACCTCAGTTCTAAAGGATGCACTCCTTTCCTGGTGCTACTTACTTGATGATATGAGGTTCCCAATTTTCTGCTTTCTTCCCTTTCCTTTTATTTCTGGTAACATAAAAGGATAAGGGTGGTGGAAGCCACACTCCAGGGAAACTCCCTTTACATTGGAGCAGGGAGGTAACCTTAGGAAAGGATTTACAGTCCCACCATAATCCTCTTTAACATACAGCACAGGAAAATCACAAAATGGAAGACAACCATAAAATATTGGAGATCATGGCCCAGCCAAATGGGTACACACATTTTTTGGGAGACACAGTTCAATCCATGACAGTGGTGCACCCACAAACCAAACTATCGATACCACGCATCAAAGCAAACACAATCTAGAAGTCGCAACAGAAACAAAACCAACATGGAAAGGATGAAAAGAAAACCTGTAAAGAAAGATGACTCAGAACAGAATATTGAGGAAAACAAAGAAACTGTCAACAACACA
Source organism: Heterohyrax brucei (assembly GCA_028571685.1). Taxonomy (NCBI): domain Eukaryota; kingdom Metazoa; phylum Chordata; class Mammalia; order Hyracoidea; family Procaviidae; genus Heterohyrax; species Heterohyrax brucei. Next base: position 20,059,456 of record CM053155.1, read on the forward strand.
CAAATAAAGGCAACAAAATGCCAGCACTAAATTCATACCTATCAATAATTACACTGAATGTAAATAGATTAAATGCACCAATAAAGAGACACAGAGTTACATTTTGGATCAAAAACCACAATCTGTCTATACATTGCTTAAAAGTAAGACACCTTAGGTTCAAAGATAAAAACAAACTGAAAATCAAAGGATGGAAAAATGCATACCAAGCCAACAACATGTGAAGAAGAGCAGAAGTGGCAACACTAATCTCAGATAAAATAGATTTAAAGTAAAATCTTTCACTGTTGACAAGGATGGGCACTATTTATTGCTTAAAGATTCAAAACATAAGGGAGATATAACAATATTAAATAATCATACACCCAATGTCGGAGTTTCCAAATACGTCAAGTAAGTGCTGTTAACATTGAGAAATGAAATCGATCACACCACAGTCATAGTAGGAGACATCGACGTTCTGCTGTCAGCAATGGACATAACATCCAGAAAAAAGCTCAATAAAGATACAGAAGATCTTACTGCAACAATTGACCAACTCAGCCTCGTGGACACACACTGAACTCTCCATGAAGCAAAAGATAAGTATACCTTCTTTTCCAATGCACATGGAGCATTCTCCAGAATAAATCACCTATTATGCCATAAAGCAAGTCTCAACAAAATCTAAAGCATTAAAATGTTGTGAAGCATCTTCTCAGACTACAAAGCCATAGAAGTTTAAATCAGCAACAGAAAAAAACATGAGTAGAATCTCAAACTCATGGAAATTGAACAACACCTTGCTACAAAATTCCTAGGTATGGAAAAAATCAAGGATTCAATAAAGAAATTCATAGAAACAAATGAGAATGAAAACACATCCTAACCAAACCTACGGGATACAGCAAAAGAAGTGCTCAGAGATCAATTTATGTAAATAAATGCACATGTCTTAAAAGAAGAAAGGGTACAAACCAAAGAATTAACCATACAACTTGAACAAATAGAGAACGCCAAAAGAGCCCCTTGGGCATCAGAAGAAAACAAATAAAGAAAATTAGAGCAGAATTAAGTGAATTAGAGAATAGAAAAAAAAATTGACGGAATTAACAAAACCATAAGCTGTGTTTCTGAAAAGATCAACAAAATTGATAAACCACTGGCCAAACTCACAAAAGAAAAACAGGAGAGGAAACAAGTAACACAAATAAGAAATGAAACAGAAGATATCACAACAGCTCCAACTGAAATTAAAAGAATCATAACAGAATACTATGAAAAACTGTACTCCAATAGATTTGAAAACATACAGGAAGTGGACAAATTTCTAGAATTATATTACTTAACAAAACTATCACAAAGAGAAGTAGGACAACTTTATAAACCCATCACAAAAGAAGAGATTGTAAAACTAATCAAAAAATTATCAAACAAAAGAGTCCTGGCTCAGACAGCTTCACTGGGGAATTCTACCAAACTTTTACAGAAGAATTAATACCAATCTTACTAAAGGTATATCACAGCATAGAAAAGGATCCCACTCTGTGAAACCAGATGCCAGAAACCAGATACCAAAGTCAGATAAAGATAGCACAGAAGAAAATTACAGACCAATATTTCTCCTGAACCTAGATGTGAAAATCTTCAACAAAATCCTAGCTAACGGAATTTAACAACATATCAAAAAGTAATTCACCACAACCAAGTAGGATTCATACCAGGGATGCAAGTTTGCTTCGACATCAGAAAAACAATTAATATAATCAACCACATAAATAAAACATGACAAGAATCACTTGACTTTAACAATTGATGTGGAAAACACAAAGTCTAACACCCGTTCATGTTAAAAGCTCTCAGCAAAATAGAAATAGAAGGGAAATTCCTCAATGTAATAAGAGGCACCTATGCAAAACCAACAGCCAACATCATCCTGAATGAAGAGAGACTGAAAGACTGAAACAGCCAACACCATCCCGAGTGAAGACAGACTGAAAGACTTCCCTTTGAAAACGGAAGCCAGACAAGGATGTCCATTACCACCACCTCTATTCAACATTGTTCTAGCCACAGCAATCAGACAAGATAAAAAAAAAAGTAAAGAATTAAAAATATGCCTATTTGTAGATCACATGATTGTATACACAGAAAACACTAAAGAATCCATAAATAAACTACTGGAACTAATAGAAGAGTTCAGCAAAGTATCAAGATATAAAATAAACATAAATAAATCAGTAACATTTCTTTACACCAACAAAAAGTCCATCAAAGAGGAAATCACCAAATCAATACCATTTACAATAACCCCCAAGAAGAGAAAATAGCCAAGCCAATCTAACCAGATATGTAAGGACCTATACAAAGAAAATTACAACACCCTACTGCAAGAAACCAAAAGAGGCTTTCGTAAGTGGAGAAACCCACCTTACTCATGGACAGCAGACTTACACTGTGAAAATGTCTATTCTACCCAAAGCAATCTATGCACACAGTGCAATCCCAACACAAACTCCAGTGTCATTTTTTAATGAGATAGAGAAACAAATAACCAACTTTGTCTAGAAAGGGAAGAAAGCCCAGGTAAGTAAAGCACTACTGAAGAAGGAGAACACAGTGGGAGGCCTCACACTACCCTACTTTAGAACCTACTACACTGCCGTGGTAGTCAAAACAGCCTGGTACTGGTACAAAAAGAGACATATAGACCAATGGAACAAAATAGAGAATCCAGAAGTAACACTATCCACCTGTGAACAGCTGATATTCAACAAAGGCCCAAAGGCCATACACTGGGGAAAAACAGTCTCTTTAACAAATGGTGTTGGCAAAATCAGTATCTATCTGCAAGAAATAGAAACAAGACCTGTATCTCACACCTCACACAAAACTAACTCAAAAGAGATCAAAGATGTAAATACCACATCTAAAATGATAAAGATTATGGAAGAAAAACTAGGGACAACACTAAGTTCTAATACACAGCTTAGACTACGTAATTTTACTAACAGAATACAAACAGCAGAACAGAAAAAGAATGAGTGGGAACTACCAAAAGTCAAACACTTATGCTCATCCAAAGTCTTTATCAAGAGAGTAAAAAGATTGTGTATAGACTGGGAAAAAATATTTGGCAACCACATTTATCTGGTCAGCATCTAATTTCTCTATATACGAAGTACTGCAGAATATCAACCAAAAAAAGACAAATAACCCAATTAAACAATGGGCAAAGGATACGGACAGACATTTCACCAAAGAAGACATCCAGGCAGTCAAAAGACACATGAGAAAATGCTCACGATCATTAGTCATCAGAAAAATCCAAAACAAAACTGCTGTGAGATACCATCTCACCTCAGCAAGGTTGGCCATGATCCCAAAATACAAAACAACAAATGTTGGAGGGCCTATGGAGAGAATAGAACTCTTCTTTACTGCTGGTGGGAATGTAAAATGGTACATCCTCTTTGGAAACCAATTTGGAACTCCTTAAAAAACTAGAAATAATACCATATGATCCAGCAATCCCACTGTTCAGAATATATCCTACAGAAATTAAGGCAGTCACATGAACTGATAACATACACACAAATGTTTATTGCAGCACTGCCCACATAGCAAAAATATGGAATCAACCTAGATGCCCATCAGCAGATGAATAGATAAACTACGGTACATATACACAATGGAACACTATGAAATGATAAAGGACAACGACGATTTCATGAAATATCTCATAACCTGGAATCAACATGAAGTTATGCTGAGTGAAATCAGTCAGCTGCAAAAGGGCAAATATTGTATGAGACCATTATTATAAGTACTTAAGAAAGGATTTATACACAGAAGAAAATACTTTTTGATGGCCACAAGGTTGAGATGGGAAGCAGGGGATTATTCATAGACTAGATAGTCAATAGGAATTTGGTTAGGTGAAAGTATTGACAGCACACAGTAGAACACAGCGTAACTGGAGTACACCATGAGCTAAATGGTTTTCTAAATTCAACCCAACATTCAAAGGACAGAGTAGTAGGTACATGGGCCTGGGGGGCTTGCTTTCAAGGGACATTAAGGTCAATTTGCGTAACTATTCTTTTTCCAAGAGTCTTCTGCACCCCATATTAGTAAGTGTCACCTGAGGTCTTAAAAGCTAGCAAGCTGCCATCTGAGGAACAGCAGTTGGTCCCAACCCACCTGAAACAGATAACAACTGAGAACATCAAAGAAATGAGCCTAGGAGTCTATTTAGCATAAGAGAAGATGAACTAGATGGTGCCTGGCCACCATCAAAGACAGCCCTGATATGGGACTGCCATGGATTATATTGTGTCCCCCCCAAAATGTATGTATTGTTTTAATTTGGATATGAGTTCCAGTATAGTGCAATTCCTCCCATGTTTTGTAAATCCTGCCTTTGTAGTGTTGATGGGGGAAAACAGGCAGCAGTCATGCTGGTGAGGCAGAACTCAAGATAGTAGCTCGCGGGATACAAAGGAGAGAAGTGAATGAAGTAAGTTGGGAACCTCATATCACCAAGAAGGCAGCACTGAAAGCAGAGCACATCCTTTGGACATGAGGTTCCTGTGCCATGATACTCTCCTTAAACTTGGACTCAGCCCCTGAACTGTGACAAATTCTGTTACTGAATGGACCTGTAACTCATAAATGGATTTGTGGTTTACTGGACAGTGACAATAAAGATTTTTTTCAGGAAAACATCCACTAGTGGTATTTTCTGTCAGACCAGTACCAGGTGACTAAAACAGGGACATGTGTGGAGACCCTGACGCTGCAGAAGAAAAAGGGATGTATAGATCTAGAACTCTATTGAAAGATCAGACTTGATGGTTTGACAACCTGGAGGGTTCCCTGAGAACATTGCCCCTGGACTTGCTGTTATCTCAGAGCTGAAATCAGTACTATAGACAACACTTCAATCAAAGAATGGCTTGGACTTGGGAACACAGAGTGACACATGTGATGTGTGTACTTTATGGTTTAATTTACATATGAGACTGTTCTACTGTTTTCTTTCTAAATAGGAGAGAAGAAGGCAGAGAAGAATGGAGGGGGAGCTTGTTAAGAGGATACTAGAAGTGTAGAATGAAAAGGAGGAGTGTGCTGTCACTAGACAAGGAGAGCAGAAGGAGCTGCTCTCAACCACAAATGTAGGTTGAGTAGATATTGGAAGTAAAGAGAGTAAGGTGAGAGAGCAGATAGAGTTACAGAGAGGTGGGTACTTAGGGTTTTATATGGAAATTTGACTTGGATTGCAAAGTTTCACTTCATCACAATACAAAAATTTTTAAAGAGGCCATGGAAATTTGAATTGTGATTGCATGGTATCTATAGCTCAGACATTTTCACAGCATTGAGTCTTCCCTTTACACAAGCAAGGTAGTTTTCTCCACTTATGTAGGTTTTGTTTGGTTTCTTGTGGTAGTCTCTTGTACTTTTCTTTGTATAGGTTTTATATGTCTATAGTTCGATCTTTTCCTAAGCACTTTATCTTCTGTGGGCTGTTGTAAATGGTATTGATTCAGTGATTTCCTGTTTAATGTTCTCTTTGTTGGTGTAGAAGAATCCAACTGATTTTTGTATATTTAACTGATATTTTCCTGAACTCTTTTATTAGTTCCAGTAGTTTTTTGTGTGTGTGTGTGAGTGTATGTATATTCTTTGGGGTTTTCTTTGTAGAAGATCGTATCATCTGCAAATAGAGAAACTTCTACTTCTTGCTTACCAATTTGGCTACCCTTTATTTCTTTTGTTAGCCTAGAACCTCCAGCACAGTGTTGAATGAAAGCATATGTATTGTTTCCTGTTAGCAAGGGAATGCTTTCTGAGTCTCTCCATTTAGGTTGATGTTTGCAGTTTGCTTTGTATAGACACCCTTTTTTATGCTGAGGAATTTTCCTTCTGTTCCTATTTTAGAGTTTTTGACATGAATGACTGGATTCTGTGAAATGCCTCTACAGCGTCAACTGATAAAATCAAGTGGATCTTGTGTTTCTTTTTATTGTTGTGGTTAATGATGTTGACTGTTTTCTAATGTTTAACCATCCTTGCATCCCTGCATCCCTGATACGAATTCCTTCTGGTCATGCTAAATTATTGTTTTGATACATTGTTGAAGTCTGTTGGCTAGAATTTTGCTGAAGACTTTTGCATGTAAGTTCATGAGAAATACTGGTTTGTAATTGTCCTTTTTTGAGGTATCTTTATGTAGATTTGCTATCAGGGTTATGCTGTTTTCATAAAATGAGCTTTCAAGTATTCCATTCTTTTTTATGCTCTGAAATACATTTAGTATCACTGGTGCTACGTCTTCCCTGAAAGGCTTGTATAATTCACCTCTGAAAGGGTCAGGACCAGGACTTTTTGTTGTTGTTGAGAGGTTTTCTTTTTTCTTTTTTTAAACTGTGATAAATGAGTGTACAATCCAAAGCAATTTTGCATGTCCGCCTATCTGCAGCTTCTTCTGTTCTCCTTGACCAGTGATAGCACACTCCTCCTTTTCATTATATACCTCTAGTATCCTCTTTAACAAGCTCCTGTCTCCTCCTTTCCACCTTCTTCTCTCACATCTAGAAATAGACCAGCAGGACAGCCTCCTATAAATGCATAGAACCGTGAAGTACACACACCATATGGTCACATTGTGTTCCCAAGGCCAGTCCATTCTTGTCCAAAAAGGTGAGCTCAGTAGTATTTTCTGGTCAAGGGCAGCAGCAGGTTTAGGGTCTATGCTCCCAGGGGGTCCTCCAGGCTGTCAGACCATAAGTTCTGGTCTTTTAGTAGAGTTCTTGAGATGCACCTCTCTTTTTCTTGTGTTGCCACTGGGACTGTACATTACGGGCCCCATCACAGCTGTCTTTGGTGGTGGCCGGGCACCATCTGGTTCTTCTGGTCACATGTTGACACAGAGTCCCATTCACATGAGTCCTTCTGTATCCTGGACTCTTTTTTTCCCTCATGTATTTGTTGTTCTCAGTCATCATCTCTTCCAGATGAGTTGGGACAATTTGGTGTATCTCACATGGCAGTTTGCTAGTTTTTAAGACTCCAGACACCACTCACCATTATGGGGTACAGAAGACTCTCTTAGCAATGGGCTAGTTATGCCAATTGGTCTCGATGTCCCCCAAAAGCATGGTCCCCAGACCCTACCCCAGCTACTCTATCCTTGCAGTATTGGGTTGAGTTTAGAAGAGCTTTCAATTTATGGTGAAGTCCAGTTAAGTTGATCTACTTTCTATTGTGTGCTGTCACTGCTTTCACCTAACCAAATTTCTATCAACTGTCTAATCTATGATCAGCCCTCTCCCTCTGTCTCCTCTCTTGCTGCTGTCAAAGAGTATTTTCTTCTGTATATAAGTCTATTTTTGCGGAGGTCCGCCATCAGCCTTGTAGACAAAGTCACGAGCTCCTGCAAATGACGGGCTGAAGCATCTCACCTGTGACATGTTTTTTAGCCTACTGCCCTTGATATTATTTGGCTTCCTAATAAAATTTTCTTCAAAAAGATACCCCCTCCTCTCCTGGCACAAGGATCAGGGGAGATGCCTTCTGAGAGGGGCCCCCTTTTTACTACCCCCTTGGTCTATGAAATAATATCGGGAAAACTGTACAGGAATTTTCTGAGGAAAAAGAGCTCAGAGGAATGATTTCTAACACAGCCAGCTTGAGAGCAGCAAGGCCAGCCCAACCTCTGCTGACTTCCCCCAACTGCACATCCCCACCCATGTGAAAGGAATTATCCTCTTTAGAACAGCTTGAGAAGGACATAGGGTGGGGGACGGTAGATGTTTACTATCCCCGCAGGAGGAGATAAAGAGCAAAGTAGGAACAAATAGAGATCATAAACTTTAGACCCTTCCTCGTGAACCTTTTAACCTTGAGGTATAAGTAGGGCTGATTGAGCTCGAGGCATCCATAGGCCATTATCTAAAAAGCTTTGACAGTTAAAAGGATCACCAGGTTTCAGTTAACTAATAGCTCATGTGGCAGGGTAAAAAATTACATCACCTCAAGACCACGAGGATTTTGGTTTCAAATTTGCCAACCACGAGGTTTTGGTTTTGAACTAGCCAATAGATTGTGTGGTCAGTGGGCAGGGTAAAATTCACGTCACTCTTACTATAAAAACAATAAAGACAGCCTTCTCTCTTGCTCTCTGGGTCGGGCTGCCTTAAACCAGAAAAGTCTTTTCTGTCTCCTTGATTCATTTCCCGCCGCGCCTCTCCCTCCCTCCGTGCGGGACCCTGTAAAGTGTCGGGGCTGGCCCCCGGCATATTTTTAAGTCCTTATAGCAGAGACTCGACGGCACTTGGCATAGCAGAGGTCTCATAGTATTTGTCCTTTTGCCGCTGACTGACTTTACTAAGCATAATGCCTTCCAATTGAAACTGGGTTATGAGATGCCTCCTAAAATCATCATTGTTCTTCATCATTGCATAGTGTTCCGTTGAGTATATGTACTGTTGTTTGTTTATCCATTCTTCTATTGTTGGGCACTTAGGGTGATTCCAGCTTTTTGCCATTGTGAGTGTGCTGCAATAAACATTCATGTGCGTGTATCTGTTTGTGTGACAGCCTTTGTATCTGTAGGATATATTCTGAGCAGTGGAATTACTGGATCAAATGGTACATCTATTTATAGATTTTTAAGGAAGCGCCAAATTGCTTTCCAAAGCAGTTGTACCATTTTGCAATCCCACTAGCAGTGTAGGAGAGTTCTGATCTCTCCACTGCCTCTCCAGCATTTGTTGTTTTATGGTTTTGGGGTTATTGCCAACCTTGCTGAGGTGAGATGATATTGTAGCTTTGATTTGGATTTCTCTAGTAGCTAATGATCGTGAACATTTCCTGTGTCTTTTGACTGCCTAGATGTCCTCTCTAGTGAAGTGTCTGTCAATCTCCTTTGCCCATTGCTTAATTGGGTTATTTACCTTTTTCTTGTGAGTACTTTGCAGTGCCTTGTAGATTATGGAAATCACACATCAGTCCAATATGTAGTTGCCAAATATTTTTTTCCATTCTGTAGGTGGTCTTTTAACTCTTTTGATAAAGTCTGTGGATGAGCAAAAGAGTTTGACTCTTAGTTCTTATTTGTCTATTTTCTCTTCTGTATGTGCTTTGTCAGGTTTTGAAGTCTGTCTAAACCATGCATTAGAATGGTTGATCTTATATTTTCTTGCATGACCTTTATCGTTTAAGCTTTGATATTTAGGTCTTTGATCCATTTTGAGTTAGCTTTTGTATAAGGTGTCAGATAAGGGTTTTGTTTCAGTTTTCTGCAGATGGATATCCAATTTTACAAACACCATCTGTTAAAGAGACTGTTTTTACCCCAGGTTTAAAATCTTAGGGCCTTTGTCGAATGTCGACTGTTCACAGGATGGTAGTGGCATCTCTGGGGTCTCAACTCTGTTCCACTGGTCTATATGCCTCTTTTTGTACCAGTACCAGACTGCTTTGACTACTGTGACAGTGCAATAGGTTCTAAGGTTGGGTAATGTTAGGCCTCCACTGTGTTCCTCTTCTTCAGTAGTACATTAATAATCCAGGGTTTCTCCCCTTTCCAAACAAAGTTGGTGATTTGTTTCTCTATCTCATTAAAAAAATAACATTGGGATTTGTATCGGGATTGGGTCATATATGTAAGTCACTTTGGGTAAAAGAGACATTTTCACAATGTTAAATCTTCCTATCCATGAGTAGAGTAGTTTTCTCTCCTTATGTAAGTCTCTTTTGTTTCTTGCAGTAAGGTCTTGTAGTTCTGTCTGTATAGATCTCTTATTTCTCCAGCTAGATTTATTCCTAGGTGTTTTATCTTCTTGGGGGCTACAGTAAATGTTATTGATTTGGTGATTTCTTTTTTTGGTGTAAAGAAATCCTATTGATTTACTGCGGTTTATCTTGTATCCTGATACTTTGCTGAACTCCTCTGTTAGCTCCAGTAGTTTACTTACTTATGAATTCTTTAGGATTCTCTGCATGCACAACCATATCATTTGTAAATAGGTAGAGTTTTACTTCTTCTTTGCTGATGTGGATGCCCTTTATTGCTGTGTCTTGTTTGATTCTTCCGACTAGAACCTCTAGTACAATGTTAAACAGAAGTGGTGAGAGTGGGCATCCTTGTCTTGTTCCCATTCTCAAGGAGAATTCTTTCAGTCTGTCAACATTCAGGATGATGTAGGACATTGGCTTGGCATAGATGCCCCTTATTACATATAGAAATTTCCCCTCTATTCCTATTTTGCTGAGAGTTTTTAACATGAATGGGTGCTGGACTTTGTCAGATGCCTTTTCTGCATCAATTCACAAAATCAGGTGATTCTTATACTTTGTGGTATCCATGTGATTGATCACAGTAATTGTTTTTCTGATGTTGAACCAGCCTTGTATCCGTGGTATGAATCCAAGTTGGTCACGAAGAGTTACTTTTTTGGTATGTTGTTGAATTCTATTGGCTAGGATTTTGTTGAAGGTTTCTGTATCTAGGCTCATGAGTGATATTGGTCTTTAATTTTCTTTTTTTATGGGATCTTTCTCTAGTTTTAGTATCAAGGTTATGCTGGCTTAATAGAATGAATTTTAGAGTACTCCATCCCTTTCTATGCTGTGAAATAGCCTCAGTAGTATTGGAATTAGCTTCTCTCTAATCTTTATTATCTGCTTTATTTTGGTGCCTGAGGGGCTCCTTTGTTGCTCTCTTTCTATTTGTTCAAACTGTAGGATTAATTCTTCGGTTTGGGCCCTTTCTTAATTCCAGATGTGTGCATTTATAGAGATAAACTGACCTTTGAGCATTGCTTTTGCTGTGTCCCATACGTTCTGGTAGGGTGTGTTTTCATTCTCATTTGATTCCATGAATTTCTTTATTTCATGCTTGATTTCTTTTATAACCCGTGCCTTTTTGACCAAGCTGTTGTTCAGTTGCCACGACTTCAAATTTCTACCTATGTTTTCTCCATTATTGATTTCAACTTACATGGCCTTATGGTCTGAGAAGATGCTTTGCAATAATTCAGTGGTTTGGATTTTGTTGAGATTTGCTTTATGACCTAATGTACGGTCTATTTTGGAGAATGTTCCCTGTACATTGGAAAAGAAGTTGTACTTAACTGTATGTGTCGGTGAGGTCTAGTTGATTGATTGCTGCAATAAGATCTTCTGTATCATTATGAGTCATACCTGACTCAACAGCAGCGGGTGGGAATCTTTACTTAGCTTTTTCCTGGATGATCTGTCCATTACTGAAAGTGAGTATTGAATTTTGCTACTACTATTGTGGAATGATCTATCTCATTTTTCAATGATGTCAGCATTTGATAGATGTACATGATCTAGTATTTGGTGCATAAATATTTAATATTGTTATATTCTGCTTATGTATTGAACCTTTTAGCAATAAATAGTGACCATCTTTGTCAATGATGGTGGATGTTACTTTAAAATCTATTTTATCTGTGATTAGTATTGCCACACCTGCTCTTCTTTGTATGTTGTTAGCTGGGTGTATATATTTTCTATTCTTTGATTTTCAGTTTGTTCATATCCTTGAGTCTAAGGTGTGTTTCTTGTAAGAAACATGTAGACAGATTGTGTCTTTGGATCCAGGATGTCACTCTGTGCCTCGTTACTGGACTATTCAGTCCATTTACATTCAGTGTAATTATGCATAGATATGTGTTTAGTGCTGCCATTTTGATGTCTTTATTTTTGTGTTGTTGATGTTTTCTATGTTGCTCTCAATATTCACTTTTGAATCATTATTCTTTAGAGGTTGACTTTTCATCTTTTTCAGTGTTGGTTTTGTGTTTGCTGAGACTTCTGTGTTACGTTTCTTTTTTTGATATGTTCATTGTTATTTTGCTTTGTGGCTACTGCTATGATTTCCCCTAATATTATACGTGTAAACCTGACTTTAACTTCTGCATATCTTTTTAATTTCCTCTCTATCTGAAAGCGTTATGCTTATTGTAACTTCTTCTTCTTTTTTGTTTGATGATGTCGTAGTTTTTGTGTTAAGATCACTGGTTTTTGCAGGCTGCTTGGAATGTACTGTCCCACCTATTGTCTTACTGATATTGATTTATGCTTTTCTCAGGCATGACAAAACCTCCGGGAAGGCATGACCTTTGTCTCTCCTTCTTCTTCTTATCTCCCACTTTACTGAGACTTCCGCACAAATATTTAGGCTTTTCTCAAGTATGATAGATGGTCTTAAAAAGCCTGACCTCTACCTGTTTCTTCTACCTCCTGCCTTGATGATACTTCCATGTATGGATCAGCCAATCATGACATACCCCCATATCATTGTAACCATTTTTGGCTAAATAGACTCCCCTGCCAACCTCCTCCTGATTGTAAGCCTATGAATAAAGTTTCCTATTGAGGAATGGTGGCCATTTTTCTCCATCAGAGACTTTGGTCCTACCTGGCCTCAACGAGTTTTTTCTCATGCCCTTTCCTGTCTCCCTCAGATATGGTTTGCTGGACACGACATTTGGCCCCCTAACAGGGCCTACAAGAAAGAGACCATCGCTGACTGAAGCTACAAAGTGAGGGGACACCTCTGATAAAAAGCATGCACAAGCAAAACTGAATAGTGGGGGGAGGTGCAATAGGATACACCAGGTGTAAAACACTAGGCAATTAGGCTCACATGAGCAGGTACTTTACACCCAGATGTTTTATGCCTTATTGAAGGCAAAAGGGGGAGAAGTAAAAAAGATTGTAAAAAAGTAAAAAAGATTGAGCCAGTTAGGGTTAGGGCACAGTTTGAATTGGCCACTGTTCCCCCAGGTTTGCTGCAGAAACCTGCCAATAAATTATTCCTTGAACCCTACATTGTCTGTACAGTTTCCAGTTATAGTGACAGGCAGATAAATGTAGATTCGATTCGGCAGCATATTTTGCTGAGCCAGGGAACAGCAAACTTTTTCTCTACTGTCCTTTACTGAGTAACATCTGCTAAGGCCTTCTGTGAACAGGTTGGATAGTGGCTGTGGTAATTGAGGAATTCAGACCAGAGCACACCTGGTGTGTTCTGAAGGCCCAGCTACTTCAACCTTAGTAACTCTGGCTGGAAGTGTGAGGGTCTCCGTCTGTTCCATTCAAAGGCCGACGATTGGGTTCATAAGATAACTTGTGGGCATGGGTCAGACAACTAAAAGCCAAGGGTGTCTGCTGCTTTAAGGCTCCCGTGACAGGATGAGGGGGTATGCAGAGCGGACGAGGAGAGTGTCTGCCCCCTGCAAGAAAATTCCGCACAATGTGAGGCACACTGTTCAAAGCATAACACACCCCAATTCCCCAGACCTCTGCTACCCCATCAGGTTAAAAGCAGATTCCTCGGCCTCCTCTCCTCTCCTCCTTTTCGGATCGACCTGGGACAAGGGATGTTTGGAGAGGTTCCCTTTCTCTCCCTGGAGAGACTGGTCCGGAGTTAAGGCTTCCACCTTAGAAAGCCATCCACCTGCACCCGGTGTCAATTCACTAAATTAAAGAAGATTCAAGTGCTTTATCTTATTTGCGTGCAGAAAACTAGGTTGAAGCTTCTGTCTATCTCAGTTTTGTGTCTGTTCAAATGTTTGTTCTGTTTGTATGCAGAGAACTCTAGGTTCTCACCAAGTTTGGAGCTTTTGTCTGTTTTGGTACTGTCTGTCTGGTAAGAGGAATGTCTCTCCCACTTAAAGTTTTCTCTGTATCTGTATATTCTATAATGTGGGAAAGAATGCCTCTGCTCCTTCAGGGAGCCAAATGGGGTGAATTCTGTCCGATTATTTTTTGTATGGGTACCCACTTGTAATAATATGCCCTGGCCAGGTATTAAACTGTGGAGAGTTAAACAACCAAATGGATCCATAAGGTTATCTTTTCGTCCTACAATTAAAATGCTCATCAGCTCATTTTTTTAAGTAAAGAAACAGTCTGTGTACATACTGGTGAAGCTGGATATGTATGTGATAAAGTGTGGGGCCTCATGTGTGTGTGTGTTTGAGAAAATAAATGTATTCGTGGTGCATTTCTGTATTTGTCTTTGTAAGAGTTTGGAAATATTTCTGTCATTACATATATTGTTTTTGGTAAAGAGTTATCTTTTGTCTTTACCAATGTACCTGATTTTAAGAGTCTTATTTGAACTAAATTAAGGTTGATAAAGTGCCAAATTCCAAATAAATTCAGATGTGTTGGCTGGACTAAAGAAAACTTAACCTCACAGTCCTCAGGTGAAGCAATGGTTTTGTCTTAAAGACAGAGGGTAGAAGAGAAGCTGCTGATCTTTTGTCCTTCAGGAAAAGCAGAGAGCATGGCAGAAAATGCCTTCAGCTGCAGGAAAACTTTTGTGAAGCAAAAAAGCAGGTAACAATTAGTGCTCTGCTTTGATTGTCATAAATTGGGACTTTTGAGACTTATCTGGGAGGTGTAGAAAGAGGATTTCCAAGCCAGTTAAACAATGACTTATGAAGGTCAGCTAGTAAAACCTTAGGACTTTGTTGGGGACCTAAAATGTTTAAATAAACTTTATTTCAACACTGGACTTTAAGGTAATTAAACCAACAAGTGTCTGATATAATGTAAATTACATGTTGTTTGCTTTTCAGACAATAGAGATTTGTTGATAAGAAATTTCTAGAGAAACAGTTGATTTGTTCCTTATATAATCTCTCTTAAAGGCAAAGATTTGATCTCTCATTGAAATAAGATTCCCTGAGTTGACAAATCATGCCACAAAACTTAACAGAGAAAAGGCTAAGGTTTTCTTACTTTAGATATTTAAAACTTTAGTATTTTCTCTTGTTGACCCTGTAAGAAACTCCTGACAGCTCTAAAACATCATAGAAACCATGAGTGTCCTTTTCTGAGAGAAAAGGATAATAAGAGTCTTACTCAATGTATTATATGACATGGGTTAAAATCAAGTGCTCATTTCTCACTGGGTCCTAAATTTATATTGGCTATTTCATTATTTTTAATTACTATCTGGAAAAACCCTGGTTAAGTGCTATGTCTGCTATCCAGAGGTCAACAGTTATAGCTTTATACAACAGTCCTATTCTGCCTGATAGAGTTGCGGTGATTCAAGCTTAACTCCGTAACACTTGGTTTGGTTTGATTTTAATTGCTAACTTGGTTATAAATTTATCAGGCATCAACAAAGCCACTGCTTTGACTAGAGAATTCAGATATTTACTTACGAATCTATTTTATACTGAGTACTTAAGAGAGTTTTAATAATATTGATATGCCCTGTGTGGTATTATGCCTCAAGATTATTACATATGGTATCTGAAATTCTCTAATAATATGAATAATTATATTTAAAATTATAGTCTAAAGTTTTTTGACAAATTAATTTTATTTAACTCTTATGTTTTACTTATTAATCTAAATCTTATTAAATTTTATTACCTACAATTTTTGCTGATTTTTCTAAAAACATTTGGCCAAAATATTTCCACAAAGATTTTAGACTTATAAAAACGACTGATTTTTCAAAATAGATAAAACAGAAAACAATTTTACAAGACTAGATAAATAAATAATACCATGAGTCTTATATTACTGATGTTTTAAAGTTCTAAACATTTCCCTTTTCTCTTAAAATGTTTAACCAGTGGATTTAAATCTGAAATTTTACAAAATACAGTTGCTGTAGAGAAATGAAAAAACAGTTACTAATCCTATTTAAGAGGTGTTTAAATTTATTTTCTTGTCAGAAGAACTTACAGTCATAATTTCATTTGTTATTTAAGATAACTGGCCTAATAGCATTTCTCTTTTACTTCTTAATTCACTGTATGGTGCCTGGAATTTTAAAA
The DNA here is from genome assembly GCA_028571685.1 of Heterohyrax brucei. NCBI lineage: Eukaryota > Metazoa > Chordata > Mammalia > Hyracoidea > Procaviidae > Heterohyrax > Heterohyrax brucei. Next base: position 20,075,280 of record CM053155.1, read on the forward strand.
ACTTGATGGTATTCAATTATCACTTATTAAACATTTTTGATTAAAGATTCTATAGTAAGATCATGATCCAAAAGAGAAAACCATAAAAGAGACATGTAATGCTTCTAAAATCTAAATTTCTGGCTTCCATGGAAATTGAAGCAACCCACACAGCCTACTGTTTATAAAAGGAAAAGCTAGGTTCTTCAAGCTATTGAACCCTTTTGCTTGAGGGGCAAAACGGGAAAAGAGCCCAGTTGACACCTTAAATGGCCCTCCCCTATACTATCAGGAAGAAGGCCTGAGTAGTAAGTGTCTCATTTACATTAGAAAAGATAAGGGACTAGTTCTTAAACTATCTTTTCAGCTGGGGACTTAAAGAAATAAAATGAGTGGTTTTGCTCTAGCGGGACTCGCTAAACTTTTTGAAACATGCTGATGATATAAAAATAAAAAGGGAGAGTCCTTCCTGCACTATACAAAATTATACCATCTATGATCATTAATTTGGCCATCTATACTTTAAATTTTTTGAATAGTAATGAATGTGGCAACACAGTAGCCAAGAGGCATTATCACCCCTCATCCCCATCTCAGGACAAGCCCAGATAGGTATGTTGGAAAAATCACAAAACAGTGGAATAGTCCTAGCCCAGTGGTTAGGGGAGGGTGGGGTTTTGTTTCTGTCTCCCCACAAGGAACAGGACCAGTGTGGATTCCTGCAAGATTTGTGTGAGAGTGTGATGAATGAACTGCTGGGTACTGTTACCAACCCAGATGCAACCCCCCCGCCCCCAGGAGATGGTGGCCAGATTACAGCCACTGATGCAAGACATGGAGAAGTTTGCCCCAAAGGGGCCAACCCCTCAAGGACCTACTGCTCTGACTAGCCAAGCTTCTCCCCTAACTTGGGGACAGGTTAAAAAATTCAGTATACAAGCCTAAAACATGGTCAGAGATTTAGGGGGAGAGTCCAGATCCCCTAATCTGGTTTTTGTAGCAGTGCTGGCATTCCTCACAGTCCAGGTGGGTTCAGCACAGTGGAAACCTCACTGGACCTTTCTCCCTGACCCACCTTTGGCTCGTTTAGTGCCCTGGGAAATAGCAGCCACAATTCCTGTGTTTGCCAATCTTTCCCAGCTTTTAGGAGGTAGCCCAATAAACACATAATGCCAGTATACAACAGCTCATTTAATTATACAGGAAAGACTGTGGTGCTGCCTTTGTGTCTAGGACCCAGCTCCCTGTGTATGCCATTGTGAGAAGTAGAAAAGTCAACTATTGTTACCAATGGCTCCAAGAACAGGAATGAGATTATCATTTATAAAACCTTCAAACTGGAAGGCCAGCAGCCGCTTAATGATTCTTGTCCCTCTCAACTATGTCATAACTGAAGCGCCACTATAACCAGGGAAGGCTTCATATCCTGGCTTGAGTGTTGCACCCCATGGGTCAACACAACTTCCATTGCCTCAGTGCGATTTCAAGATTACTTTCATGTATCCGTTAATTACACTGGTTTCTTCCCATCTCCTTCTCTCTGTGTCAATGGCCATTAAAGGAACCACATCTGTGACACTTGGCTGCCTACTAAGGAAGTATAAATTTATCTAGCGCCAGTGTAAAAGATCTTGGTGGGGTTGGATCCAGACCATTCTGGTGCACTGTGTGTGTACAAAATCCTTATGTTTTTATTCATAGAGATATACATATTAATAACAACACTGATGGGACTTTTAATATTTCCTGTAGTAATTGTAAACTTACAAATTGTGTTACTAAATTTAATTGGGAGAATAATGCTTCTGTTCTCATACTGTATAGACTATCACTTCTTATGGTACCTACTAATCTTTCTGGGCCCTGGTATAAGGATCGTGGTCTACAAGTTCTCAAAAAATAAAAAATCAATTGGATTGGCCTCACCGTGCAATTGGATTATTTTGGGTATAGTGTCATTAGTCACTTGTTGGCCTCTACCATAACTGTCTCCATAGCTTTGGCTCAGAACATACAAACTACACATTTTGTTAATCAGCTTGCAAAAAATGCTTCTTATACTTTGGAGATCCAAGAAGTCATAGATAATAAACTCCAAACACATTTGGATGTTTTGGAGGCTACTGTCCTCAATACTGGGGCTCAAATGAGGGCCATACAATACCATATGGGGTTACATTGTCATGCAGAGTTTAAACACATTGTGTCACTGCTCTGCCTTACAATCAGAGTAAGTGGCCATGGGATGACATGGCTCCCCACCTAATGGGCATTTTTCAGCATGCCAATACCTTCAAAAATTACCCTAGCAAGTCCTGGATATTCAGCATACTGAGGTACAAAGCCTCACACCTGAACAGACAGCAAAAGCAGTTTTGGATTTACTCAGTGGATTTAATCCTTTCAATACGGCCAGACACTCAGTAATTGCTATTATTGTAGTGATGAGTCTACTTTTCTTATTGCTTTGTGTTTTTCCAGTTGGATGCCAAATCTTCCAGCAACAACTGATGAAGTTGGCCCTAGCACATCATAAAACCAAGCTGACTATAAAAGGAAGAGATGCTTACATCCCAGTCTGTGCTCTCACAGTTCTTGCCTTCTTATCTGCCTACCTATTTGTCTGATTCTGTGGCCTTTCTTCTTCCTTCTTATAGAATCTTCCTGTTCTGTTGTTCCTAAATGACTTGGCATCTCTTTTACCTACTATTACCAAGGAGGTGTTTTGTACATGACCCATACGTGAGATTGACTTGTGTTTTCCAGGTCATATGGAGGTTGAGGCCTCCCGGGGGCTGATGCCATGTACTCGATTTTTTGCCTGATGCTGTTAGTGGGGTAATCTTAGAATAGAAATCTGGTTTCCCCAAGACCTGTGACATCAGCCAGGGACCTACTAGCAGGCAGGGAGATCCCAAGACAGCTGTTGGGCATGGAAGCTATGGGGCATAGGCTACAAAGGAGACATAAAACTTCTACTTGCCACCTCACATCACCCTGTTTGACCCCAGAGGAGGGCTGGTTAGCCAGAGATGGGTAAGATTCCTCAAAGGAGGAACAACCTAAGACAGGCACAGTTGCAGGGGAGCATTGGAAAGAATGACTGGTTAGCCAAAGATGGGTAAGATTACTCACGGGAGGGACAACCTAAGACAGGCACAGTCACAGAGAGGCTATTCAGGAAGTACCTTCTGGTGGGAATTAGGCCTTCACCCCCAAGGTTTCCTGAAGAAGGTCTCCTCCCCCCATGACTGCTTCATGTCCAGCATCTGGCTTAGCATGGGACCCAGGTAACAAATAGACATGGCAAACAACAGTTGCACTGGCCACACTAACACTTAATTTCATTTACCTCTTTCACCTTCTGCTTATCACCTTATTGATACTCCCCTTTAGAAAAATAAAAAGGGGGAGATGTTGAGGGTTGCCTGGAATGTACTGTCTCACCTATTGTCTTACTGATGTTGATTTAGGCTTTTCTGAGATATGGCAGAACCTCCGGGAAGGCCTGACCTTTGTCTCTCCTTCTTCTTATCTCCCACTTTACTGAGACTTCCACACAAATATTTAGGCTTTTCTCAAGTATGATAGACCCTCTTAAAAGCTTGACCTTTACCTATTTCTCCTACCTCCTGCCTTGATGATACTTCCATGTATGGATCAGCCAGTCATGAGATGCCCCCATACCATTGTAACCATTTTTGGCAAAATAGACTGCCCTGCCAACCTCCTCCTGATTGTAAGCCTATAAATAAAGTTTCCTATTGAGGAATGGTGGCCACTGTTCTCCATCAGAGACCTTGGTCCCACTTGGCCTCAACTTTATCTTGTGTGATGTGAGTTTTTCCTCATTTCCTTTCCTGTCTCCCTCGGATATGGGTTGCTGGATGAGACAGCTAGTTCCCTTCTTTTAATATTTTAACTTTGACTGAGCTCTGTGACTTCCCTGAGTAAGATTCTGGATGCTGTGTCCTGCCTTGCCACCTTAAGTTTTTTGATGTTTTTGTTTTTCTAAACAAAGGGCTTCTTTCAGTATTTCTTGTAGTTTCGGTTTGGTTTTTACAAAGTCTCTAAGCGTCTGTTTATCTGTGAATGTCTTAATTTCACCTTCATACTTCAGAGACAATTTGGCAGGATATATAACTCTTGGTTAGAAGTTTTTCTCCTTTAAAGCCTTGAATATGTCATCCTACTGCCTCCTTGTCAACATCGTTTCTGCTGAGAAGTCAGATGAAAGCCTACAGGGTTTCTCTTTGTACATTAGTTTTGCTTTAAGCCTTGCTGCCTTTAAGAGCCTCTCTTCATGTTTCACTTTATTAAGTCTTCGTGTCCTTTTTTTGGTGTCTGGTTTTTGTGGCATTCAGTAGGCACCTTGGATATCTATATTCTTTTCTTTTGTAATTTCAGGGAAGTTTTCTGTCAGCAACTCAACAACAGTACTCTCTGTATTTTCACCATCCCTCCCTGTTCAGAAACTCCAGTTATTTGTAGATTATTCATTTTGATAGAGTCTCACATGTTCCTTAATGCTTCTTCATTGTTCTTATTTCTTTTATGTGATTTCTCCTTGTAAGTACTGGTGTCAGTACTTACTCTCAAGCTCACTAACTCTGGCTTCTATCTTCTCAATTCTGTTCTTTTGACTTCAGATTGAATTGCCTAATTCTGTAATTTTATTATTGATCTGCTGGATTTCAAATAGTTGATGTTCCATCAGTTCAAATAGCTCACTTAATTTTTCATTTTGTTTAATCTCTAGGAGGGCTCTGTACATAATTCTTTTGTACTTGACCTCTGATAACTTTAAAGCCTTCTTCATCTAGCAAGTTTTTTGATTCTTTGGGATTTTTTCCAGAGCCTTGGTGGACTGCTTCTTTAAGTGGTTAGATATTGATTGTTGTCTTGCACTATCAAGAAGCTGTTGTTTTTTTTTTTTCTGGTGTTACCCCAACAGGAGCTGAGGTGTAGTTCTAAGATGGAGTAAAGGTACTGCTAGATTTGGTCACCAGCCACCTCTGTGTTCTCTAGTAACTGGCTCCAGGTAGACTTTCTGGGATGGCAGTCCCCACCTCCTGGCTGCTAATGGTGGGAGTTGCCTGTGATGACCTTCTGTCATTATGCCAGTTGAGCCTATGGTGTAGCTTAAGCAACAGAGGAGAGAGGGATGCCACCCCCCTCAGCTGCCTGGACTGCTGTGCTCTGTAGGTGCATTTAGCTTACAAAAATTGCTTATTTGCTAAGGGGACATTGTGTAGTATCCACCAAAAGCATCTGGCCCCTCAGTGATGGCAGGCTCCGCCTCCTGGCTGGCAAAGATGGAGCCCTAGTTATGGAGTCACTAGGAAGTTGTCAGCTGACACTATGATGTGGATCAGTGAAGGGGGGTAAAGATGCTACCGCCCCACTCAGCAATCATTTCTCCAGGTCGTCTTATTTTAAAAAGGTGATTTACTGCTGAGCTAAGAGCTGTCCACCAGCTGCCAAAATCAGTCAGGCCCTCAGGTGTGGCAGGCCCTACCTTCCAGCTGACAGCAAAAACATAGGCTGTCATAGGCTGTCCCAGATGCTAGGATGTGGTTCAAAGAAGGAAGGGGTTAGGGCTTTGCTCCCCACATCTGCCCAGCCCCACCTATATCTCTAGGCACAATTGTCTTAAACATAGCTTTTTTGCTGGAGAAGCACTCTCATGATAGGGACTGCTGCTCCTTGTGAGTGTTGAGACCTCAGAGTAGCTGACTCTGTCTCCAGCTGAGACCTCAGAGTAGCTGTCTCTGCCTCTCAGCTGACTAAGTTGGCATCCCACCCAAGCTGGCCTTCCTGCAGTGAGTCAGCAGAATCTGTGGTACAGCTCAGAGAAGAGAGGGTAGAGTGGTACTGGTGCCCTCAGTGAGCAGCCAGGCTCTCAATATGTGGCCATCCCAAGCAGTCTCTCTGTTGCACTTCGTGCTGTTTATTTAAGCACTGTAGTTCAGCATATTAGCCAGCTCATGCCTAGTCCCCACCTCCCAGCTAACAAAGAAGGCACCAGTACCTGCTGGCCTCCCAAATGATGTGTCAGCAGAAATAGGTCTCGGCATGCCTCTGCCTTGTCTTTGAGAGACGTCATTTCACTGTTACTGCTGCTTAGTTCAGTCTGACAACCCTATACCAGATCCTAGAGCTCCCAGGATGTCCACACTACTCTGTTCAAATATCATTCCAGGGGCCTTAGTTCTCAGAGGCAATTGAGGAGATATGTGTCTAGTTCATCGTTTTGGCCCCACCTCTTTTGAGAAGTTTTTAATTACCTTTGCAATCTCTTCTTTTTAATGGGTTTATTTATTTGTTCTATCTCTATGTGTGTTAGTTTAGGTAGATAGTGTGTTTTTAGAAATTTGTCCATTTTCTCTAGGTTTTCAAATTTGTTAGAGTACAGTTTTTCATAGTGTTCTATAATAATTTTTTAAAAACATCAGTCGGATCTATTGCAATGTGACCCTTCTCATTTCTTATTTGGCTTATCTTCTTTCTCTCCTGTTTTTACTATTTGGCCAGTAGTTCATCGATTTTGTTGTTCTTCTCAAAAACCAGCTTTTGGTCTTGTTAACTCTTTTATTGCTTTCCTACTCTCTAGTTAATGTAATTCTGCTCTAATTTTTATTGTTTGCTTTCTTCTGGCACCAAAGGGCTTCTTTTTCTGCTCTTTATACTTGTTCCAGTTGTAGGGTTAATACTTTGATTTGGGGAGTTTGTCCTTTTTGGATGTGTGCATTCATTGAAATAAATTAACCACTGATCACTGCTTTTGCAGTGTCCCAGAGGTTCCAGTAGGATGTGTTTTCATTCTCATTTGATTCTGAGAATTAATTTCTTTATTCTGCCCTTGACTTCTTCTATAATTTAGTAGTTTTTGAGAAAGGTGTTGCTCAGTTTCTATGTGTTTTATTTTTTTCCTTGCTTTTTCAGTTTTTGTTTTCTAGTTTTATGCTCTGAAATGATGCCCTGCATTATTTTGATACTCTGGATTCTGTTAAGGCTTGCTTTATGGCCTAATATGGGGTCTATTCTGGAGAATGTTCTATGTACATTAGAAAAGAAAGTACACTTAGTTGCTTTTGGGTGCAGTATTCTATATATGTATGAGGTCAAGTTGGTTGATTGTGGCATTGAGATCTGTCTTCACTGAGCTTCTTTCTGCATGTTTTGTCCCTTGCCAAAAGTGGAATGCTGAAGCCTCCTACGATTAAGGTAGTACTGTCTGTTTTTCTTTCCAATTCTGTCAGAGTTTGTTTTATGTACTTAGGAGGCCTATCATTGGGTACGTATTATTTAATATGGTTATGTCCTCTTGGATATTGACCCTTTAATCACTATATAATATCTTTACTTGTCCAGTGTGGTGGATTTTACTTTAAAGTCTGTTTCATCAAAAATTAATATTGCCACTCATGCCCTTTTTTGAATGTTATTTGCTTGATATATATTTCCCATCCTTTGAGTGTTTATTTGTATCTTTCAGTTTGAGGTGTGTCTCTTGTAGGAAGCATGTAGATGGATCATGATTTTTTTTAATCCATTCTACCACTCTGTGTTTCTTTATTGATGAATTTAATCCATTTACATTCTTTGTAATTATTGATAAGTATGAATTTAGTGCTATCACTTTGATGTTTTTTGTGCATTGTTAACAATTGCTTTGTTCCCTTAATTTTCTGTGCTGAGTCAGTTTTCCTTGTATGTTTTCACCTTTTGCATTGTTGTTGGTTTTTTATTTGCTGAGACTTCATATTTTTCTTGGTTTTTGTTTTGATGTGCAGGATTGTTAATTTCCTTTGTGGCTATCTTAATACCTCTATTTTTGTAAATTTAAACCAGTCTTTTAAATTTTTGTATCACCTTGATTTCCTATGTGTCCAAAAGATCTGATTACATTTTTTAGCCCTTCTTTTTTCCATGTTTTAGCTTTGTTTTATTAATGTCATTTCCCATCTGGGTTGATACGTGTTTGCTCTGTCTTGGGTTCTAGTATTGTTTTGTTATCTGATGTTATTGATTTTCTAATCAAAGGAATCCCTTTAATATTTGTCTTTAAATTTGATTTGCTTTTTGAAAATTCCATAAATTTCTGTCTATCTGAAAGTTTTGTAATTTCACCATCACATTTTAGACAGAGTTTTGTCAGATATGTAATTTTTGGATGGTGGTTTCCCCCCACCAAGGGTTTGTATATGTCATTCCATTGTCTTCTTGCCTGCATGGTTTCTGCTGAGCAGTCCAAACTTAGTTTTATTGACTCTTCCATGTAGCTCATTTTTCATGTATCCCTAGCCAATTTTAAAATTGTGTTGTTACATTAGCTTTGGCAAATTTGATTATAATATGTCTTGGTGTCTTTCTTTTGAGATCGACTTTGTGTGGTGTTTGATGAGCATCTTTGATAGAAATCTTCTCATCTTTCATGGTATCAGGGAAATTTTTGCCCACAAATCTTCAACTGTTCTCTGTGTATTTTCTGTTATCTGCTCTGTTATGATATTCCACTCACTTGTAGATTATTTCGCTTGATAACATCTGACAAACTTCTTAGCATTTATTCCATTTTTAAAATTCTTTTCTCATTTTTCCTCAAATATGTTGCTGTCAAGTTCTTTATCTTCAGTCTCACTAATTCTGACTTCCATTGCCTCAATTCTACTCCTTTGACTTTCTATTGAGTTGTTTACTTCCATAATTTTATTATTAATCTGAATTTATGCATTCTGTTTCTCTGTGGTTTTTTGCAGTCTGTTCAATTCATCACTACACTCTGCTGCATTTTTTCATGATCTCCTTCCTGATCTCTTAAAGAGTTTGAAACACTGATCTTTTGTATTTTACTTCTGGTAATTCCAGGAAGTTCTCTTCAGCTGGAAAACTTAATTTTTTTTGTTTTGGGAGCTTTCTGAAGCCATCACGGTCTGTCTGTCTATGTGATTTGTGAATGCATATTGTCTCTGAGCCATCAGTAAGTTATTGTATTTATTTATTTAATGTTTGCTTACCGTGTTCTAGCTTTTTTGTTTTGAAGTGCCCAAATAGGCTGGTCATGTGAGCTAGTTTGATTATTGGGGCCTTTGAAGCTGTAATATCCTGTCAAGTTGTTACAGCTGTTACTAGGTATGTGAGCTCAAGAGTCCATTTACCTTTCTTGTATGGATTCAGCTCAGGTGTCTAGGTGTCCAAGTGTTTGGTACATGCTCTCCCCTACATTCTTAGATGGGCAGGAGTGATTGGTGTAGGCTCATGTATCTGGCACAGGTACTGAGGAGAGGGCTGATAGCTGTCTGTTATTGTCTGTGAGGAAAGTGTGTCCCTGTTTGTTAAAGTGTGTAGGTACATGGGTTTTTCTGCAGGACTATGGGTGCCTGATGCTGTATCAGAGGTGAGAGCTCTTCAAGGTTTGTAGACTCTTTATCCTTTCACCAAATCAAATACGTATTTCTGCCCCAAGTTCCTGGTTTAGGGGAGCTGGCAGATTATTTTGTTTTCCTGTTTGTTCCCTTTCCAAGGCTGAAAGAATGCCTCAGGATTCTTTAAGGGGTCCCACTTCCTTGCCAGGGATGCATCACCTCTTTAGCCAGCTTGGGTGCTATGCAGAGAAGGGAGAGGGAAGCAGTGGTAAAGGGGAGAAAGATTTATCCTGAAAGAAAAGTTTAGATCTGTCCTCAGTAGGTTAGATGTAAGCTACTTAGTTTTTACAATCAAATGGCATTTCTCACTGGTACTGGAGGTGTGAGTGAGCTCTGTGTTACCCAGTCTCTCCCACTGTGCAAGATGTTTTCCAAGGACCACTGCTCACCTTACCATGCTCATTGCCACTGATCTGCTTTGCAGGCTGCTGATTTTTGATGGATAAGGTCTGGCCAGTCCTAGGTATTTTTTGACCTACTATCTCTTCCCTGACACTCAGTTCAATTTCTCAAATTTCTCTTTGATATTCGGGTTCCTAGAATGTGATATAAAATCAATTCAATTAAATCTTTGATTTTAGGGAAACCCTGGTGGTGTAGTAGTTAAGTGCTCTCGGCTGCTAACCAGCAGATCCGCAGTTCAAATTCACCAGACGTCTCTTGGAAACTCCATGGTGGAGTCTACTCTGTTGTGTTGCTATGAGTTGGTATTGATTTAACAGCAATGGGTTTGGTATTTTTTGTTGCTGTTAGAGGGATCACAAGAAACATCTGACCTCTACTTGTCTTAGCTCTGCCTCAATTACTGTACCAGTTTATTTGAGTATCTTGTTGCAACTCATCTCACATCGAATGTTTGTAATCCCCAGATTTCTGAGTATGTATTCTGGTCTTCTATGCCTATAATCTTAGAATTACCTTTTCTTTTTGTCCTCTACTTAATCTTATATCTGTTTTATCATACAAAGACTGCCAATTAAGTTTGTGAAACTCATCCTAGAAAAAGTGCCACATACCTCATTGCTGACTATCACCATGGTCACCTTCAAAGTACTCCCCTTGGGAAGCTATGCACTCACACCAGCACATAGTCCATCCTTCAAAGCAGTTTTAGAACTCTTTTTCTGAAACGGCCACTGCACAAATATTCAGCAGTGAGGTATGTAGCAGTAGAACAATTATGTTCATGGACTTAATCGTTGGACCTCATATATATAAATGTTCGTTGGGTCTCTTTTGACTGCAAGGGCAGAGTTTGAAATTCCAATTATTTAAAAGAAAAAAAAAGAGGATTTATTGAAAAAGCCTTAGATTAGCTTGCAGAGTTAAAAAAAAAAGACCCTGGCCCTGATGCTGCCCTTGCCCATAAATCATAATGAAGGTCTACTCTTTGGACATGAATAGATTGGACTTGGCAATGCAGAGTGACCATATATTGGATGCACTTTATGGCTCTATGCATCTGTAGGATATCATCCTGCTGACTTTTGGCTGGAGGAAGGAGAGTGGGTGGAGAGGAGGGGAAAGGAGACTGTTGGGAGGATGAGACATGTATGGAGCAGAGAGGAATAGTGTGCTGTCACCAGACAGGGAGAGCAGTGGAAGCTGCATATAGGTGGGCATGTAAATTTATACGGGAATGTACATTTTCACTCAGTCATAATAAAAAAAAAAAAGCTGCAGGACTCAGGGCACATCCAGACATCCAGGAATCTCACGAGCTAGAACTGGGAAACTAGTGCCACCTGAACATTCTTCTGTTTCTGTCTGGACAATAGCTAGACTGTGTATGTATTCCACAACACTGGGATGAGACCAGTGGAATATTTGAAGTCACACACCTACAGATACATATAATTCTACCTCCAGTTTGTAAGACCAGTTGTAGCAAAGGTTAAAAGGTTGGCTGCTAACTGAAATGTTGGTGGTTCAGACAAACACAGTAGCTCTGAGGGGGAAAAACTTGGAAATCTGCTCCTGTAAATATTGCAACCTAGAAAACCTTATGTGGCAGCACTGCTCCATCACATGGGGTGGCTATGTGTCTAACTGGCTCCACAGCACCTAAAAACAACCACTTCCAGCTTAAATTCAGTCTGTCTCAAGTAAACATAGTTATTGTTCCAGCTTGGGCAAGATGTCTATTTGTTGGACTAATCCTTGTGCCTAGTAGGGTCACGGCTTAGCCTGGGTCACTTGCAGTAGTATCTCTCTGGTGTGGGAGGGGAATTTATGGGGATGGGGGGGGTCCTGTGATTACATTAGTCCATGTCTTCTAAGAAGCAGATGCCAAAACAGGATTAAATGTACAAAGATTTCATTAGGGAAAATAGCTCTGTGAAAAGAAATATGGAAGACATGGAAAAGGCTGGGAAGTCATCAAATTACAATGTAATCTGACCCTAAGTGAAAGGAAGAGAGAAGAGAGAGAAATACAGAAAGAGGGGTAGAAGTATCCTGGATTGCTGGGTTGCCTATAGAAGGTTGGATAAGACTATCAATAAGCCCTTGAGCCAGAGTTGGCTGATTAAAAAGTTCTGTGGCTCCCAGGAATAGTTCTGCTCTAGTGTCACCCTCACACTCAGTTATTGGTGAGAGCAAACTGTGGGAGGCATGGCCTTGATGAAAACATGGAAATGGATTTTGAAACTCTGCAGTCGGGGCCCTTGATCAGCTTGGCTTCCTGTAGTGTGGGATATCTGTGAGGGGCATCTCATGGCTGCACATCAGTCCCAGTCAGAATCATTCAGCTGGAATAGGAGTGGATTAAGTCCCCCGAGGAAGAGATACACTGTTCTGGACAGAGAAAGCAATAATTTCTAGTAAAGAATTACTGTCAGTATTCTTCTACTATTCCTTTTCAGTCCAACTTCCTTTCCATTCCTATAGCTGCTGTCATTCCCCATGCTTTCATCATCTTAATTTTGGACTACTGTGGCAACTTACATTAGCCTATGTCATTATTCTGTATTTCACCAACCAGACCCGTACTCCACCTTAAAATTTTCTGCCTAGAACATCACTTTGAACATGTCACTTTCTTGCTAAAGCTATAAAAGATTTTCAGGGATCTCATTTCCTCAGACTTGAATGTAGAGCCCTCTAATATGACTCTTACTATTCTTCAATGTGAATATTACTATCCATCAGGCATCTCACATTCATTTTTAATTCAAGCTTCTCTTATAGTACAGGTTGTTAGAAGCCCAAAGTCCTTATAATTAGTATCAACAGCTTTCCATCTTATCTTTTTAATCTTAGGGATACTAAAGGTGAGTCTTTAAGAAGTCTTTGAGAACTAAGGCAAAAGTGTTGAGTGAAGAGGAGGGAGACTATGTATATGTAAGACACGCAGATAAAGAGGGGGAGAACCTAAAGTATTGAAATCTCATTCCTCACACAAAATCAGCATGTGATCTTTTAAGATTTTTTAAAAACAATATTTTATTTTATTTTTAATGAAAGCTTAAATAGTGTTCATTTGTGGTTGTTCCATTTCCAGTGCTTTAGTATTTCAGTCATCCAGTACTGCTCAAACAGAAACACCGTGAGTGGATGGCTTTAGAAAGACAAATTTTATTTTCCCAGTCTGGTAAGCTACAAGTATAAATTTAATATGAAAAATTATCACATTCCAGTAGGTTAAGAGTCCAAGAGCAATATGAGAGAATCCTGGTGCTGGAACCTCAGGTCCAAAGGCCATACTCTGCTCTTGGTGCTGCTGCCTTGGTAGTATGAGGTTCCCGACACTTTGCTCACTTCCCTTTTATCTCCCAAGAGATGACCTTAACACAATCCAAGTTCGTAGATTATGTCAAGCCTCATCAACAGAGCTGCCATCCATTCTCTCTCACTACCATCATAGAAGCAGCATTCACAACACATGGGAGAAATGACATCATATTGGGAATCATGGCTGAGTAAAATTGATACACACATTTTGGGTGGGGTGGGGAGACACAATGCAATCCATAATCCACCATTTGGCACCTCCCCCCAAATCACATCTCTATAACCTCCAAGACATATTCATTTATATCACAGCAAATGTCTTAAGCCCAAGTCTAAAATCCAGAAGTTCCTCTTCAACTGTGAATTCCAGAACATGTTATCTACTTGCAAAGTAAAGTGGCAGAACAGGTGGGTACAAGTTAGACATTTTCATTACACATGAGAGAAACTGCAGGATAAGGCATAACAGACACCCAGCAAATTAGCAGAACGTGTCACATTAGCCCTCATGGCTTCAAAAATAGTACTCTACACTTTGAAACATTTTACACAATAGCCCTTCTCTCAAGTCTCTAGGTATTCGTCATACTCTCGAGATTCTGAGTGGAAACTCCTGGGCCCTAGTCTTCACTTCTGCCTTCCAGACCCACTAGGACAGCAACTCTGCTCTCTCAGATTTAGGTGCCCCATTCTTTGAAGCCCCAGAGGCCATGGCTCCACCCTTTATCTTTTAGCCATATCTTTTGAGAATTAGGCAGTTCAACGTCTTCTCTTCCTTGTCTCTTCAGCTTCTGCTTTCTATGGCCTCATGGCCCAGGCCTGAAACCCACACCTCCCTTCTAGGGGCAAGTGTTCCAAAGCTCTATAGCTCCACCAATTTAGGTGTCTGGAGGTACCCCACTCTACCAGAAAGTCTCCTGCATACAGATAAATTCAGCTTTCTCACTCCATGGGTCAGCAAGCCTAGCTTCAATAAGTGCCCAGAGGTACCCCACTACCAGGAAGCCTCCTGCACAAAGACATTCAGCATTTCTCACTTCATGGCTTGGCTCCTGGTTCTGCTGCTGTTGGTTCACTGCTGCTTCTCACCATCTGTGCCTTCTCAGGTATTAGCAGTTCTCTTGTGTTCATTCTTAGTCTTCCATCCATTCACAATTTCAAAACCAGTTCCACATTTTAGATATCTGTTATAGCAGCACCCCATTCTCTCAGTATGAAATTCTGTCTCAGTCAACTGGTACTGCTCTAATAGAAATGCCATGACTGGATGGCTTTAGAAAGACAGACTCTATTTCACAGTCCAATAAGCTACAAATCCCAAATTCAGTATGAGAAATTATCACAGTCCAGTAGGTTGAGAGTCCAAAATCAATATGAGAGCATCCTGGTGCAGGAACCTCAGATCCAAAGGATGCAATCTGCTGACTCCTTGTTGGTATGAAGTTCTTAACACTCTGCTCACCTCTTTTCCTTTTATCTCTCAAGAGATGACCTTAACATGATCCAGGCTTGTAGATGGAGCCCTGCCTCATCAACAGAACTGCCATCCATTCTCCCTCACTACCATCATAGAGGCAGCATTCACAATATATGGGGGAAATCACACTATATTGGGATTCATGCAGAGCCAAATCGATAAACACATTTTTGGGGGGAACACAATGCAATCTGTAACACCAAGTTCCTACACTCTTATGTCCTCATCTTTGCTTTATGGTAATGGTTGATCTTTTGGTCTCATATGGGTGGTTTTTTAATGCAGCATCGTACTCACAGATAATATGCTTTATTTTGTGTGCTGGGCTACACAATTGTTTTTATGCTTATGCCCATTGTTAATATGGATAACTGAGACTGGAAGATTTTTCTTCCCCCTATACTATTCCCGCACCCGCCTGACCCCTGCCCCCCTTTCACAGCAACTCTCGCCTGAGCAAGGACTCTTTCCTTTGATACGCTGGGTGCCCGGCAGGACACTCCCCGCCTCCTGCCTCCTCCCTGTGGGTTACTCCCCTCCGGACTCTGGTGCCCAGCAGGACACTTCCCGTTCCTGCCGCACCTGCACGGGAACCCGCTCCACTTGGCCCCTTTCCCATCTCTTTGATAAATCTCACACCTGCCTGATAAAGATGATCCCCATTTCAAAGCCTCCCAACCACCTAAGAGGATGTCCCCTCCTCAGAACCCCGCCCATTTACCCCATTTGTCTCAACCACGACTACACTATAATTAGCCGCTGAAAACTTGACTGGGGGCAATTTTGTTGGAACCTGCAGAGGTCCCGTTTGGCCCGTCGACATAATAAACTGCCCCTTGCCTCTTCCTGGGTGTCGTTGGCTTCTTCATTTTTCTATAACATTGTTGCAAAAAAAAAAAAAAAAAGAATTGTGGGCATGGTGCAAAATGGGGCAGTGTTTCACTCTGTTGTTCATAGAGCTACTATGAGTGAGAACTGACTCAATAGTGACTACCCCTGCCACTCGCTCCCCACCCTTGTAACCATCAAAGAATATTTTCTTCTGTGTTGAAACTTTTCCTTAGGTTCTTGTAATAGTGGTCTCATACAGTGATTGTCCTTTTGTGACTAGTTTTGCTCAGCATAAAGCCTTTCAGGTTCATGCATGTTATGAGATGTTTCACAGATTCTTCATTGTCCTTTACTGTTGGGTAGTATTCCATTACGTGAATATACTGTAATTTGTTTATCTGGTCATCCGTTTAAGGTTGTTTCTATTGTTTTGCTATCATGAAGAGAGTTGCAATGAACACGAGGGTGTGCATGTATCTATTCCTATGAGTGCTCTTATTTCTCTAGGACATATTTCAAGAAATGGAATTGTTTGATCATGTGGTAGTTTTTCCTAGCTTTGAAAGAAAGCACCAAATTAATCTCCAAAGTAGTTGTACCATTTTACATTCTTAGCAGCAGCATATAGATTGTCTGTTTTCTCCAAAACCTCTCCAACTTTTATTTTGTGTTTTTTCAATTAATCCTTGGGTATTTAACTTTAAATTGAACAAGTGTAAATAAAACTGAAAGTTCAATTACTCAGTTGTACTAACTGCATGTCATGGAATGAACGTGTTCCCTAAAAGTCTGCAACAATTCGGCTGTGCTGTAATTCCTGGTATTCTGTGATGTTCCTCCATGTTGGAATTCCTGCCTCTATGATGTAAATAAGGGTGGATGGGCAGCAGTTGTTTTGGTAGAGCACGATTCAACATGTAAGTTTCTTTGTGCCTGGAGGCATCTTTTGAGCTACAAAGGAAAAAATCTGGCAGAGACAATTGGGAACCTCGTATCATCAAGAAAGCAGCACTGAGAACAGTACATCCTTCAGACCTGAGGCTTCTGAGCCAAGATGCTCCCTGATCAAAGACTGATGCAATACAAGGACTTTCCTCCAGAGCTGACAGAGCAAAAGCCTTCCCCTGGAGCAGACAACCTGAATTTGGACTTGTAGCGTATCACACTGTGAAAGAATAAACTTTCCCTTGTTAAAGCCATCCACTTTGTGCTATTTCTGTTATGGCAGTACCAGATGACTAAAACACTATACTTCGAGTTCTTAAAAGCCACAAATGACTGTGGCTCTCATATTGGATGGCAGGAATATAGACTCTTTTACCATTGTAAGAAAATTATTTTGGACATCTCTGCTCTCACAGAACTTGAAATAAATGCCCTCAGAAGTCAGTGCTTGAAAGTATTAGGAAACAGACATGTTGAGGTACATGTCTAAGCTACAAAACCCTTGTAATCATCAATTATATTTTCCTTGTCCAACAAACCTCTTTTGGGGGCTATCCTTTGCTCTCCCCAGTTTATCTATGTAAGTCCCATGAGAGCTGTTGTATTCTTCCATGACCCTGCCACAGAGAATTTGTTCAAAGGCATGTACCTGTCCCAACCTTGGCCAGTCTTAGTATACTAACTCCCAATTGGTCTGGAGTAGAATATCTCATTCAAGTGGAGCCAACAGTACCCTATGATTTTTGGAATTTATGAATTTGTGGAGCACAACATTGGCAGAACCTGGGAGCTGTAAAGCTTGAAAGTGCTCAGGGTTCATGGTTTCCACCATAGGGAGAAAGTTAGCCTGTGGTGCACAGGCCAAATGAAGGCCAACATGCAGAAAAAAACACAGAAAACAGGCTGAAAGTAGACTGATATAACTGAGATTCCCAAGTCTAACTGATTCCAAGGCCCAGCTTTATTTCTGTCATTGTACCTCTATAATTAACTTGTCATTTACCTTAAGCTAATTCAAATTGAGTTGCTCTTGTTTGTAACTATAAGAGTCCTAACTAATGCAAAATCAGTTGGAAACATAGTTTCTTAGGATGTACAAGTTCAGGGAGGCAAGTGTAATTCAAATTTGTAGCATACCAAATACAAACAAAATAAGTTAATTATATACATTGATAAAGATCTAAATATAGTTACTTTAAACAGGAACTAGTTTATAAATGCCAAAAATGGACCATATGATTTTATACTGTACTGTCTAGTAACTAGATGAGGGCTGGAAAAAAGAGAAAACCATTAGAATAATGTGTCTGTTACAATGCCATTGTAATTCATGAAATAAATATTAATGATTTTCACTGAATCCTTAGCTCTAGCTCTATATTTTCAAATAATCACAGTTGTCAACAAAACTTAAGTTTTTAAAATGTCTCTCTTATTTAAAAACTCAAAATCCCTAAATGATATAATATCTACTAGATTTTTGAAATTTAATAATTTGTAAACCCCCCAAATCTGTAAACTGTTGTTTTAATTTCTATACATGCTTATAGAAAAATTGCTATATAGTGTATATTCCTGTATAGTAACGTTTCATTCCTTTAGTGACTTCGTTCTTTTTCACTTGAATAGCTTAAACTGAATATAGGAAGTTTACATCTTTAGAAGTGGTTCTTTCTGAATAGTACACTGGTAAATCTTACAACTTAGAGAATACCTTTCTATCAGGTGGTATTTCTAGTAATAGTGAGTAGTAATTTGGCTGCGCCATTATTTCTGGTATTGTGTGATGTCCTTCCTGTTGTAAATCCTCCCTCTGATGTTAATGAGGGTGGATGGGCTACAGTGAGTCTGTGGGGCAGGACTTAACGTGTGGGAATGTACTGTGGCTTGGGGTGGCCTCTTGGGATATGAAACAAAGGAAGGTAAGGTGAGATTTGGGGGCCTCATACCATCAAGAAGCAGTGCCAGAAGCTGAGTGCATCCTTTGGAAAGGACTGGGGTCCCTGTGCCTCAGAAGCTTCCAGTCTAGGGAAAAATTGATGACAGCAGAGAAAGCCTTTCCCCCCAGAGCCGACGCCCTGCATTTGGACTTTTAGCTTACTGTTGTTGTTAGGTGCTATCTAGTCAGTTATAACTCATGGCAACACTATGCACAATAGAATGAAACACCACACACGCAGTCTTGCACCACATCCACAATCGTTATTATGCTTAAGAGCATCATTTCAGCCACTGTGTCAACCCATCTTGTTGAGGGTCTTCCTCATTTTCACTGACCCTACACTCTACCAAACATGATGTCCTCCTCCAGGGACTGATCCCTCCTGACAGCATGTCCAAAGTATGTAAGATGCAGTCTTGCCATCTTTGCTTCCATGGAGCACTCTGGTTGTACTTTCCAGAACAGACCTATTTGTTCTTTTGGTGGTCCATTTAACACCACAATTCAAAGGCTTCAATTCTTCTTCTGTCTTCTTTATTCATTGTCCATCTTTTGTATGGATATGATGTGATTGAAAATACCATGGCTTGGATCAGTCACAACTTAGTCTTCAAGGTGACATCTTTACTTTTCAATACTTTAAAGAGGTCCTTTGCAGCAGATTTTCCCAGTGCAATGCATCTTTTAATTACTTGATGGCTGCTTCCATGGGTGTTTATTGCAGTAAAATGAAATCCGTGACAACCTCAATCGCTTGTCCATTTATGAAGATATTGCTTACTGGTCCATTCGTGAGAATTTTTGTTTTCTTGATGTTGAGGTGCAATCCATGCTGAAGGCTATGGTCTTTGATCTTCATTAGTAAGTGTTTCAAATCCTCTTCACTTCTAGCAAGCAAGGTTATGTCATCTCCATAAAAGCAGATTGCCCTCCTCCGATGCTGATGCCTCGTTCTTCTTCATATAGTCCAGCTTCTTGGATTATATTTCCTCAGCATACAGATTGAAAAGCTATGATGAAATAATACAACCCTGACACATAAGTTTCCTGACTTTAAATCACTCAGTGTCCCCTTATTCTGTTTGCATGACTGCCTCTTGATCTGTATACAGATGCCTTAAGAGTACACAAAATGTTCTGGAATTTCCATTCTCTGCAATGGTAGTCATAATTTGTTATAATGAGCACAGTTGAATCCCTTTGCGTAGTCAACGAAACACAGGTGAACATCTTTCTGCTATTCTCTGCTTTTAGCCAAGATCCATCTGACATTAGTAATGATATCCCTGGTTCCACGTCTTCTTCTGAATCTGGCTAGAATTTCCAAAAGTTCCTTGTCAATATACTACTGCAGTTACTTTTGAATGATCTTTAGCAAAATTTTACTTGTGTGTGATACTAATGATATTGTTTGATAATTAGCTTACTGGACTGGACAAATAAAATTACTTTTTTGAAAGCCACCCACCTGTGGTGTTCCTGTTACAGCTGTAACAGTAACTAAAACAGTAACTAAAACAGTAATGTAAGTGGAATTACTTTTTACTTCCCTTTAGAGGTGATCTTCCCACGATTTCCTTCCGGTGTTCACTTTTACCAGTGATGGTTTAGCCATATTACTGGGTGAGTAAGCTTTGTGGCCTTGCTCTAAATCAAAATGTCATTTAAAATAATACTTCTACAAAAGACTGAGCTGAAACTGAAAATACCAGAGAAACATTTCCATTGCATAGTCAGAAGAAGGAAATTATTTTGATTTACTTTTTATGTCCCATCTCAGCCCCAACTATCTCCAGAATGCATGATTGGAAAATTCAGTAACTGCTTCACTTACATATCTGGTAACTTTATTTTTTATTTTTATTATTTTTTTTTACAAAGAATTCATTTAATAAAGACGAATGGAGATTAAAAATTAAGCATGTCGACTGGTGAACGGGAAAACCTGGTGGCATAATGGTTAAGGGCTACAGCTGCTATGCAAAAGGTCAGCAGTTGAATCCATTAAGTGTCCTTTGGAAACTCTGCAGGGCAGTTCTCCTGTCTATAGGGTTGCTATGAGTTAAAATCAACTTGATGGAAAAGGGTTTTTGGTATTAGTAAATAAGGTATGTAGACTAAAGATAGCTTGCAAGTATAAGGTCAAGATTAGAAACAACCTATGTTATTGGATAGAATATATAATTACATTTTTGTAAAACATTAAAATTATAAATAGTTGATACTCTCTTAAATTAGAAGTATTAAAAACTCGTATTTCAAAAGCCATATGAAATACTGTGAAGTTGGTATACTCCAACACTAGTCTCAGAAATTTTCCAACTAGTATTTGGAGACCAGTTTTAAAAAAATTGGAAATGTCAGTAGGATAATTCTGTTTCCTGACTACAGTATTTTCAAGAAACAATCTGGGGCAAAATGTCACCAGAATTGAATAGCTTAAGTTGCCCTAAGTTCCCTGGTTGACAAATCTGAAGTTCATATTTAAAACACACACAGACACACAGGAAAACAAACATGCAGACACACATTCACCACATTTTCTGATTGAACTGTGGAAATATTAACCTGGGCCATGGAAGCTTACATAAGTTGATCTTGTATTCGTAAGTGGAGTAACTGGCGATGAAATGATACTGTTTTTCTAGCTTAAAGATGAAATTTTTAAAAAGGGTTGAACAATTGGATTACTCAGATCCAGCCAGAAATCACAAACCCAGAACTATGGTTTCAAGTTCAAGCCAGTATCTTGGGAATTCAATCTCTCTGTATGTGAGACTGCTCAGGGAAAATGTCATTGGAACTACATCTTTTTGATAGCAGCCCAGTTCTTAACCAGTATGCCACCAGGGCTCCTTTAAAGTTTACCAATTAAAAAAAAAAAAAAACAGAAAACTGCATGTGACATGCTTTTACAGGCCCTTTGTCAAAATGTCTGACTTCTACTTTGGGGTGGCTTCAAATGTGTTTACAAAGTGCAAGTCAAATGCCAGCTCATGTGTAAGTCAAACGCCAACTCATGTTTCTAAGTGGGATATCAAGCTCACCCTTGTGACAAGCCTTAGCAGGAGGGGATCTCAGAGGGTGAGGCGTGCAGAGCGAGGAGGGTTGCTGTTCTCAGTATCCCGTTCTTCTGTTTGCTCTTGGCCAACTTGCAGTTTCTCCATCCTACAGAGGAGATCTTAGGCGAGTGTTTGACTGATCAAAGGAAAACAAACCAAACCAAACCTTGATACTAGCAATTCTGCGAAATCTCTGAGCCCAACTGTGTGTCGAAGAGACCTGTCCACGGTACTGAACGGACCATAGTCCCATCTTCTCCCCAACAAAATGGGATGCTGCAAGCACCTGAGGAGGTATGGACGCCCAAAGCTCGCTTCTGGTTCTCGAGAAACCTCGGGCCCACCAAGGCCGCAGCCACCTGGGTGCACAGACTCAGTGTGGCTCGGGCAGGATCCTGGCTACCCGCGCTGGGAGCCTGTTTTGAATCCCGGCGCGAGCAGTAGTGGGGGCGGGGCAGTGTCACGTGCAGGCGGCTACCGCGGCGACCCCGGAAGGTTCCATTGCTCCTTGCCCGGCTCTCCCGGTGCTCCGCCCGCCGTACGCCCGCCGCCCCTCCCCGGCTGCGTTGCCTGCGATCCAGTGCCTGCTCACCGCCCTCCCTAGCGGCCTCACGCGCCCTCCGCCCACCGACACCACCCCCGCCAACTAGTTGGTGCGGTCCATGGCGAACGCATCATGGCGATTGAAGGTAAGTAGAGGCCCGCCGCGTTTCGCGAGGCAGGGTGAGTGCAAGGGGAACAGTGTGCTGGAGGCAGCGGGAACGCTGCGGCGCAGAGAAAGCGGCCCAAGAAGGCAGGGAGCTGGTGCGGAGGCGCGGGGTTCCGACCTAAACCGGAAGGCGAGGACGCCAGAGTAATCCTGTCATCGTTCCCGGTGGCGGTGGTCCCAGCCTTTGGCTGGCGCGGGGAGAGCTGGAAGGGCCTGCGTTCCAGCTGTGCGTAGCTAAGCTCCGTTTGTGGTTCTGAGGCCTCGTGGGCGGCCCAGGGAGCAGGGAACCGCGCACACCCCTTCTGTCGCCACCAGCACCCGCCCTCCAGCAGTGTCAGCTGTGGTTCAAAAGGAGTGTCCAGTTTTGCTTTCCCAGCCCTAACCCATCCCGTCCGTACTCAGAGGCTGAGGCTGGTTGTGTTCTCCGTTCACTCTTCTGTTCGTTGTTGTCGGAGAGCAGGAAATTGAGAGTGAGATTAAGTTCCTCCTCAAATGATTTTTTTCCCCGACACTCCGAACTGCTTTTTTCTGTGCAACAGTGAAATAAGTCTATTTTAAACTGACACTCTTTGAATGCTGCATATGTCAGTCTACTAAGGGTTAGATTGTCAGTAATACTCACTTTTTAAAAGTAGCTTCATAAAATGTAAAGCAGTTGGCACTAAAAGTGTATTTTTCCCTTGTTTCCAAAACATGTCACTCAAATGAAGTATCTAGTTTTGCTTTGCTTTTAAGGAGGAATTTGTGAAAATTCCTGTCGTAAGTCTAGGATGCTGCGTGAAAGTGGAACATTTTCCACTCGTAGGTTCTAACTTCTTCCTCTAAATTAAGTCAGACAATGAAAAGGATCCGACTCCACGGCACTTGGCGTGGCTAGTTTTCCAGGAGGTGTATGCATGTGTATGCGTCCATACAGATGTGCAAGGTGCCTGTAAGCTGTATCATTGTTAGTCTACATTTTATGTGTTCCTCTTAAATGAAACTTTTCAAAGTGCTTCCCACTGACCAATCACTGATGGCACATCCATCTTAGGGGACTCTTTTTTGCCTCATCTTGTGGAAGCCGAATTACTTTAGCTGTGTGTTTAAGGCTCTGTTATTTAAGAGATTGCTTGGGTACTTGTTATATGCAAGATATAAATTTCAGACATCTTCATATATCTACTGTGGCAAAGATGATGAGCACTGGGGATATGATCTCCTTATACCTTTTATATTGTTATCTGAGCATTAATTTCAACCTCTATCCTCACTTTAGTTTTTACTAAAGGTTAAAGGTCAACGAACCAAATTCATTGATTTATGTTTTATAGTTTATTTCTCCATCCAAATCGTAGAATTGTTTATAAAGTGGTAAAGGTAAAAAGTTTTATTCAGAAGGTGAGAAAGGATTAGCCACATAGTATACAGAGATAATCCTATAGCTTTTAATTTCTTAAAATATCTTCCAGTTTTTCTTCTTCTCAGTTGTTCCTTTTGATCCTTAGCTGTTAAATTTAGTTTAATCCTTTTGCTGTACCAACTGATGATATTTTGTTCTGTGTGTTTGAAGGATAAGATTTTTTAAATTCTTATTCTAGAGATTTTTCTGTGTTTGGATGTGCTTGTAAATACTTTCAGATGCAAACATTTATTAAAGGTTCCATAATGAAGGATCAGGGCTGAAATTATATTCTTTCTAGTTTGGTGAACTGTTAACGTTTCAAATAAATATGTCACAGCAAGTTAGTCTTTTGTGTTATTGGAATTCTGATGGTGTAGTGGTTAAGTGCTGCAGCTGCTAACCAGAAGATTGGCGGTTTAAATCCTCCAGGCGGTCCTTGGAAACTCGATGAGTCAGAATCGAATCGATGGCAGTGAGTTTGGATTGTTGTTGTTAGATGCCAACTCATAGTGACCTTGTGAATAACAGAATACAGTTGTTTTTGTGCTTAAACCGATTGTTGCAGCCACTGTGTTAATCTCATCTCTTTCTCTCTGACTCAACTCTCTACCAAGCATGATGTCCTTCTCCAGGGACTGATCCTTCCTGAAACATGTACCAAGTATATAAGAAACAGTCATGCCATCTTTGTTTCCAAGGAGTACTCTGGTTATTCTTCGAGAACAGAGCCATTTGTTCTTTTGGTGAGCCGTGATACATCCAGCATTCTTCTCCAACTGCACTATTTAAAGTTATCAGTTCTTCTGTCTTCTTTGTTCATTGTCCATTATCACATACTTTAGTATATTATTGATGCACACCATTCCTACACCTGTGGTATGACGTAAAATGAGCTTTGGATGAGGACTTTGTATTGGGGACATTTGAGAACATTTGGGACCCAAAAGGCTATTTCATCCAACGTTCTTCCCAGTGAAGTGTCCTTAAAATGAAGTGCCCTTAAAACATTCAGTCCGCACATGTACATGTTAATTCACTAGACATTTATTGAGCACCAGCTTTTTGCAGAGTTCTGTGCTAGTCTCTGTGGAGCTGTATAGATGAATAAGATCACATTCCTGTCTTCAGGGATCATATAATTTTAAACATGTAATTGTAGTATAGTGTGACCACCAAGAGGTGGATCATTCTTCCTTTGTATTAAATTCAATGGTGATGAGTTCAGGAGTTTTTTTGGGAAGAAATGATTATACTTCATAAAGTCTTTGTGATTTGTCCCCGGATCTGCTAATCAGTAACTTTTATCTATCCTACCCATCCTAGTTCTGCTTTCTGGAACAATAAATTAGAAGCCTATTATTCTTTTGTACATGATGTCCTTTCTGCTACTCAGAGGCAACTCTTGAATATTCTTTTTTCTAGACAAAAATTCAGTTTTCTCCTCTTGGGTGCTCTGTAGTTATATGTTTTAAAATTTGAAATTCAATAGTGAGCATTCCATTCAGATGTAACCTCTAATGTGTTGTTGTTAGGTGCTATCCAATTGCTTCTGACTCATAGTGACCGTGTGTACAACAGAATGAAACACAGCCCAGTCATGTGCCATCTCACATTGGTTATTATGCTTGAGTGTATCATTGCAGCCACTATATCAGTCTGTCTCATTGAGGGTCTTTCTCTCTTTTGCTGAGCTTTTACTTTAGCAAATATGAAGTCCTTTTGCAAGGAGTGATGCTTTCTGTTAACATGTTGACGTATATGAAATGAAGTATGACCATCCTGGCTTCTAAGGAGCATTCTGGCTGTGCTTCTTCCAAGACAGATTTGTTCATTCATTTGTCATCTGTGGTATAGTAATTATTCTTTGCCAGCACTGTAGCTCAAAGATATCAGTTTTTCTCCGTCTTCCTTATTCATTGTCCAGATTTCGCATATATATGAGGCAATTGAAAACACTGTGGCTTGGGTCAAGCACACTGTCTTTGTTTTTTAGTACTTTAAAGAAATCTTTTGAGGCATATTTGCCTGTTGCAGTGTGTCGTTTGCTTTCTTGACAGCTGCTTCTGTGTTGATCATGGCTCAAAGTAAAATGAAATCCTTAACAATTTCAGTCTTCTGTTTATCACGATGTTGCTTACTGGTCATTTGTGAGAATTTTTATTTTCTTTATGTTGAGGTGTAATCTGTATTGAAGGCTGTGGTCTTTGATCTTCATAAGTAAGTACTTCAAGTGTTCTTCCCTTTCAGTAAGCAGTGTTGTGTTTTCTGTGTAATGCAGGTTGTTAATGAGTCTTCTTCCAATCCTGATGCCGTGTTCTTCATAGAGTCCTGCTTCTCGTATTTCTTCCTCAGTATTCAGACTGAATAAGTATGGTGAAAAGATACAACCCCCATGAGCACCTTTTCAAATTGTAAAACCACACAGTGTCCCCTTGTATTTGCACTGCTGCCTCTTGATCTGTGTACAGGTTCTTCATAAGCACAAGAAATTTGGAAGACAGCTACCTGACCAACTGACTGGAAGATTTAGAATCTTGAATAACTACATTAAAACTGTTACAACACTTAATTGACTGGGTTATAACCCTATTAATGTAGCCAAATATTAGCATGTTAGAATGGTGTCCCTGAATGATGCAAATGGTCCACCCTTTGGTGCCTTGGAAGAAAGTCCTGGTAGTCTGCTTCCAAAAAATTTGCCATTGAAAACCAGATAGAGTACTGTTCTGCTTTGGCACACGGAGTCACCATGAATCAAAATCTGCTCAACAGCTTCTAATAATAGTGTTAGTGCAGCCTGCCCCACAGCAGTCTACAGTGTTTAGCTTGGGACATGAAATATGTCTTATCTGTAATCACCAAATCTACCCTCTACACTCCCCCACTTCAAGCATATTTATCACCGAAATGACGTTTTTAGTGAACCAAACATCCAAACTGGAAACCAGCCATACTTTGTGCTTCACTACTACATGTTCTTGATCGCTGAGCTCTGTCAAGTCTACATCTCAAGTTAGTAATTCCACAGCTGCAGTTTATGTCCTTATTTTGTATTAACTGACAAGTATTAGTTTCCTAACAAGTTGTATTTCCAGTCTTAAGTTTCTTTCTAAACCTTGTTCCAAACTATTGCTAATTATCTTTCCAAAATGGAGATACAAATTATTTGAAACCTCATGATGAAGCTAGTCCTTAATCATCTGACCCGTGCTTTTCTTTCAGCCAGTCCAGCTCTTTTGTTTGTCAGAAGACTCTGCAGAATGTTTTGCTGAAGTAAAGATATCTACCCTTGTTGTTAACTAGCTATATTAATTCTAGCTGCTTCTCTGGAAAACATTTTTTAAATTGTAAAATGTGATTGAACTAAAAAGAATCTATATATGTATATATAATTTTTATTCATAGTGTACTTTATTTTTTGCCATACACTTTCACATGTATCATACTTTTAGTCATCAGTGCAGTTCTGAGATGCTCTTTAAGGATTGGTTTGGCCTAAAGATTTTTTATTTATTTAATGTTTCAAGTTCATAAAAGTTTACAAGTCAGTTTGCCATATAACACCCCCCCACCTCTATGCAACTTTTGCTGGTCTCCCAACTCCTGTCCCCTCCTCTCTACCCTCACATCTCCCTTCTGTAGAGGTGTACTACAACAAAGCAGTGAGTCTAGGAACCATGTTCTCGGGGGACCCTCCAGGATATCTATTATACCATTTAGTGTGGTCTTTATAAAATTGTAGATCTGCTCCCCCATTTTTCTCTTTCTATATTAGGAAGTCTACCTTTGTTACCTGTCCAGGCAGTTGTTGGTGGTCTCTAGATTATATGATCGCTTCGGTCTGCTAGCCTGATACTTTCCTTTTGTCTTTGATGTGCTTTCTTTTGCTCTGTTCTGGATGAATTGGGATCAGTCGATGCTCCTTAGATGGCAGCTTGCTAATTTTTAACACCCTAGACACTCTTCACCAAAATGGGATGTAGAAAATTTTTTTAAACAAACACAAAAAAGCTTAATTATGCCAATTGACCTAGATGTGCACTGAAAGCCTGGTCCCCAGACCTGTGCCCTTGCTACTCTGACCTTCAAAATGTTCTGTTGTATTTATGAAATCTCTCAGCTCTTGCTATAGTCTAGCAATGTTGATGTCCCTTCTGTGTGCTATTACTTCCATCACTTGACCCAGTTCCTATCTACTGTCTAATCTATGAATACCCCTCTGCCTGCCTCCCCACCGTGGTAACCATCGAAGATTATTTTCCTCTGTACTTAGACCTTCTCATCAGTCCCCAAAACAGTCCCCAAAAATATCATATGATATTTGTCCTTTTGCGACTGATTAATTTCACTCAGCATAATTCCTTCCATGTTATCAGATGTTTCCCAAGGTTGTCATTGTTCTTTGTCATTATGTAATATTCCATTGTGTGCATGAACCATAGTTTGTTTATCCATTTATCTGTTGACGGGCACCTTGTGTTTCAGCCCTTATTTCTCTAGTCCAAGAAATGGGATTGCTGGATCGTATGGTATTTCTATTACTAGATTTTTAAGAAATTACCAAATCGATTTCCAAAGTGGTTGTAACATTTTACATTCCTGCTAGCAGTGCAGAAGAGTTCTAGTCTCTCCACAGCCTCTCCAGCATTTATTGTTCTGTGTTTTTGGATTAATACCAGCCTTGTTGAGGTAAGATGTTATCTCATTGTAGTTTTGATTTGGGTTTCTCTGATGGCTAATGATCGTGAGCATTTTCTCATGTATCTGTTAGCTGCTTGGATGTCTTTTTTGGAATTACTGGGTCAAATGGTATATCAATATTGATTTTTTTAAGGAAGCGCCAAATTGCTTTCCAAAGAGGCTGGACTATTTTGCAACCCCACCAACAGTGTAGGAGGGTTCCACTTTCTCCACAGCCTCTGCAGTATTTGTTGTTTTGTGTTTTTTGGATCATAGCCAACCTTGTTGGGGTGAGATGTATCTCATGGTAGTCTTAATTTGAATTTCTTTAATAACTAAAGATTGTGAACATGTCTGCATGTGTTTTTTGGCTGCCTGGATCTCCTCTTTAGAGAAATGTCTGTCTGTCTCCTTTGCCCATTGCTTAATTGGGTAATTTATCTTCTTCTTAATATTTTGTAGTATCTTATAGATTATGAGAGATCAGGCATTGGTCTGACATAGAGTTGCCAAATATTTTTTCCCATTCTGTAGGTGTTCTTTTAATTCTATTAATAAAGTTTTCAGATGAGTGAAAGTATTTGATTCTTAATAGTTCCCATTTATGTATTTTCTGATGATTGTGGTTTGTTTGACAGATTTTGGAGTCTGTCCACACTGTGTATTAAAACTTTGATTGTTGTTCCTACCTTTTTGTGGATGAGCTTTATCATTTTAGGTTTGATATTTAGGTCTTTTATCCAGTTGGAGTTGGTTTTTGTATAAGGTGTAAGATATGGATCTTGTTTCAGTTTCTTGCAAATGGATATCCAATTTTGCCAGCACCATTTGTTGAAGATACTGTTTTTACCCAGTTTAACGTCTTAGGGCCTTTGTCGAGTATCAACTGTTCATTGGCAAATGATGTCATCTCTGGGGTCTCAATTCTGTTCCATTGATCGATCTGTCTATTCTTATACCAGTACCAGGCAGTTTTGGCCACTGTGACAGTGTAATATGTTCTAAGGTCAGGTAATGAGAGGCCTCCCAGTGTGTTCTTCTTCTTTAGTAGTACCTTACTTATCCGGGGCTTTTTCCCTTTCTAAACAAAATTGGTGATTTGTTTCTCCATCTTATTAAAAAAAAGACTCTGGAACCTGTATTGGGATTGCATTATATGAGTAGATTGCTTTGGGTAAAATAGACATTTTCACAATGTTGAGTCTTCCTATCTGTGAGCAGGGTAGGTTTTTCCATTTATCTAAGTCTCTCTTAGTTTCTTGTAGTAAGGGCTTGTAGTTCTCTTTGTAAAGGTCTGTTATTTCTCTGGTTAGATTAATTCCTAGATACTATATTTTCTTAGGGGCTATAGTAAATGGTATTGATTGGATGATTTCTTCCTTAACAGTCTTGTTGTTGGTATGAAGGAATACTACTGATTTACTTATGTTTATCTTGTATCCTGAGACTTTGGTGCACCTTTCTATCATTTTGTGTAGTTTACTTACAGATTCTTTGGGATTCTCTGCATATACAATGATATCATCTGCAAACAGGGAGATTTTGACTTCTTCTTTGCTGATGCAGATGCCCTTTATTTCTTGGTCTTGTCTCATTGCTCTGGCTAGAACTTCTAGTAATAGGAGAGGTGAGAGTGGGCATCCTTGTCTAGTTCCTGTTCTCAAGGGAAAGTCTTTCAGTCTCTCTCCATTCAGTATGACGTGGGCAATTGGCTTTGTATAAATGGCCCTTATTGTATTGAGGAATTTTCTGTCTATGCCTATTTTGCTAAGAGTTTTTAGCATGAATGGCTGTGGGACTTTATCAAATGCCTTTTCTGCATCAATGGACAAAATCAGGTGATTCTTGTCTCTTGTGTTATTTATGTGGTTAATCACATTAATTGTTTCTCTGATGTTGAACCAGCCTTGCATCCCTGATATGAATCCCACTTGGTCATGATGGATTACTTTTTTGATGTGTTGTTGTATTCTATTGGCAAGATTTTTGTTGAAGATTTTTGCATCTAGATTCATGAGTGATATCAGATATTGGTCTGCAGTTCTCCTTCTTTGTTGGGTCTTTCCCTGGCTTTGGTATCAGAGTTATGCTGGCTTCATAGAATGAGTTTGGGAGTACTCCATACCTTTCTATACTGTGATATAGTCTCAGTAGTATTGGAGATAACTCTTCTCTAAATGCTTGGTAGAATTCTGCAGTGAAGCCATCTGGGCCTGGCCTTTTTTTCATTGGCAGTGTTTTGATGACCTTTTCAATCTCTTCCTTTGTAATGGATTTATTAAGTTGTTCTGCTTCACGTTGTGAGAATTTGGGTAGGTGGTATGAATCAAGGAATTTGTCCATTTCCTCTAGGTTTTCAAATTTGTTAGAGTACAGTCTTTCATAGTATTCTGTTATGATATTTTTGATTTCTGTTGGATCTGTGGTGACACCTTCCCTCTCATTTCTAATTTGGGTTATTTGTTTCCTTTCCTGCGTTCCCTTAGTAAGTTTAGCCAGTGGTTTGTCAATTTGGTTGATCTTTTCAAAAAACCGGCTTTTGGTCTTTTCAATTTTTTTCAATTGTTTTTCTATTCTGTAATCCATTTAGCTCTGCTCTAATTTTTATGATCTGGTTTCTTCTGGTGCCTGAGGGGTTCCTCTGTTGTTCTCTCCCTACTTGTTCAATGTGTAGGGTTAGTTCCTTGATTTGGTTTCTTTCTTCCTTCCAGATGTGTGCATTTATGGAGATAAACAGACCTCTGAGCACTGCTTTGGCTGTATCCCATAGGTTCTGGTAGGAAGTGTTTTCATTCTCCTTGGAATCCATGAATTTCTTTAATTCATCCTTGATTTCCTCTATAACCCATGTTTTTTTGAGCAAGATGTTGTTCAGTTTCCAAGAGTTCCACTTTCTGTGTATCTTTTTTTCTGCTATTGATTTCAACTTTGATGGCTTTATGATCTAAGAAGATGCTTTACAGTAATTTAGTGGTATGGATTTTGTTGAGAATTGCATTATGTCCTAACACATGGTCAATTCTGGAAAATGTTCCATGTGCACTGGAGAAGAAGGTGTAGTTGCCTACTGATGGGTGGAAAGTTCTAAACCAACGAGGTTTAGTTGGTTAATTGTGGCAATGAGGTCTTCTGTATCTTTACTGAGCTTTTTTCTAGGTGATCTGTCCAGTATTGAGAGTGAAGTGTTGAAGTCTCCCACTATTATTGTGGAGTCATCTAACTCTTTTTTGAGTATAGTCAGTGTTTCTTCGATGTACGTAGGTTCTTTGATATTAGGTGCATAAATATTTAATATAGTTAAATCTTGCCTGTCAGCAGGAAATAGTGTCTATCTTTGTCCATGATGGTGGTTTTTACATTAAAATTGATTTTGTCTGAGATTAGAATTGCCACCCCTGCTCTTCTTTGTTCATTGTTAGCGTGATATATATTCTTCCATCCTTTAATCTTCAGTTTGTTCCTATCTTGAGGTCTCAAGTGAGTTTCCTGCAGACAGCATATGGATGGATCAGGTCTTTGGATCCAAGATGTCACTTGATGTCTCTTTACTGGAGCATTCAGTCCATTCACATTCAGTGTAATTATTGATAGGTATGTGTTTGGTGCTGCCATTGTGATATATTTATTTTTGTCCTGATGTTTTCTCTGTTGTTCTTATTAGTCTGTTCTGGGACATTCTTTTGTGTGAGTTGATTTTTCACCTTTTTCAGAGCTGGTTTTGTAGTTGTTGAGACTCCTGTGTTACTTGTCTTGAAATGGTATGATACATCTTTGTTGTGCTTTACAGCTACCCCTGTGATCCCCCTTAATAAAGTATATATAAACCCAATTTTAATTACTACCAGTCTTGTCATCTTCCTCGCCATCTGGAAGGACTATAACGACTGTAGTACATCCCTCCTTTCAATATGATGGCACCATAGTTTTCATGATGATCACTGGATTGCTTCTTTCTGTATTAAAGCTGTGATTGACTTTGGTGCCTTCCCTAACTGAGTAGAGTTTTGAATAGTGTGTCGTTCTAAAATATACAGTTAGTGGTTTCGTTCTTCTAAGCCAGAGCCAAGAACTTCTTTCGGTATTTCTTGTAGTTTGTGGTTTGGCTTTTACAAAGTCTGTGAGTTTCTGTTTATCTGAGAATGTCTTAATTTCATTTTCGTATTTCAAAGATAGTTTTGCAGGATATATAATTCTTGGTTGGAAGTTCTTCTCCTTCAAGGCTTTGAATGTATCATGCCATTGTCTCCGTGCCAGCATGGTTTCTGCTGAGAAATCTGATGAAAGCCTACAGGGTTTCCCTCTGAATGTTAGCTTTGCTTTGAGTCTTACTGCCATTAAGAGTTGCTGCTTATGTTTCATTTTGTTAAGCTTGATTATAATATGTCTTGAAGTCTTTCTTTTGAGATCTATATTGGGTGGCATACGATATGCATCTGAGATGTGTATATTCTCTTCCTTCATGATTTCTGGGAAGTTTTCTATCAGCAGCTCAGCAACGATACGCTCTGTGTTCTCAGATGTCTCACCCTGTTCAGAGACTCCAATTAATTGAAGGTTGTTCCTCTTAATAGAGTCTCACATGCTTCTTAATGCTTCTTCAGTTTTCTTGTTTCTTTTTTCTGATTTCTGCTGCTAGATGTTGGTGTCAGTAGCTCTGTCTTCCAAGTCAGAAATTCTTTTTTCCATCTGTTCCATTCTGTTTTTTTGGCTTTGCATTGAAGTTTCTGTGTCTTTGATTTTGTTCTTGATCTGTTGGATTTCAGAATACTGGTGTTCCATCAGATTGAACCGCTTGTTTAATTTCTCCTTTTGTTCTCCTGCATTTTGTATAAGGTCTAGAAGGGCTCTGTATATAGTCATTTTGTATTCACTTTCTGATGCTTTCACAAAAGCTTCTTCATCTGGAAAACTGCTTGATTGCTTTGTTGGGAGCCTTCTGAAGCCATGACTGATTTCTTGTGTGCCACAAGTGTCTGTTGCTTTTTGGGTCCCATGTGAGTAAGTAGAGGCTGAAAGAGATACCTCGAGGATGGACTACAGATGATTCTGTAGGCTGTCTTAAAATGTAAAGCAAAAGGAATCTGACCACTTCCCAAGTCAGTCAGGTTTTCAGGTGTAGAGGTCCCTCTTCCCAAGTGGCAAAGTAAGCACTTCTGTATCCAACCCCAGGTGATACAAACTATTTCAGAATACAGCAATGCTACTGCCCTGTTGGCTTCTGCTGACAGGGCCCAGCCTTAGGCAACACTGTGTAGAGTACTGCTGTTGTGGTGGAAAAGTGCTCTCCTGTGGGCAGGCTCTGGCTCCCAAGCTAAGAATTAGTTCCAGGTGTGGCCACTGTATCCAAGATAGTGCCCTCCACACAGACAGCAGATAGAGGGACTAAAGGTGCCGAGAGGTAGTGATTCCTCTGCTTCTGTTGCAGGACCCCCACCATAGCCGGCACTGTGAAAATTACTGCTTTTCTGTCACAGAAGCGCTGTGCCGTTTGCTGGCACTCACTCCCAGAGTAAGAATTAGGTCCCGCTAAAACTCTGTACCCAACATGGCGTCCTGCACACTGGCAGTGGGAATCCATACAGACCCCATTGTGGCAGAGATAAATAGACAGGCCCAAAGTGCTAAATGAACAGAGTCCTAAGCCTGGCTCTCAAAATATGGGAATTTTGCCTGCCTATCCTGCCAACAGCACGTCTGAGTCTAGCCACTAGGCAAGACCCAGCTCAGCCTGCTGGCCAAGACAGAGGAAAAAAAAAAGTTAAAATGTTGCGTTTACCTTCAGCCTGTGAGAGCCAGGGCTAGCTAGGAGTAGGAGTCATCAAAAGAGAGGAGGTTTTTCGCTGAGTGGTATGAAGTCCAAATTAACAGCCCTGTGCTGTTTCCTGGGGCTGATTAGGTGATCAGAAGCCTCCGTTTGATTGTCGATTGAGATCTTGGTTTCCAGAGGGAAATAGGGAGACGTGTCCTTAGTCCGGCATCTTGACTCTGCGTCCAGTGCTTGGTTTTTAATAATTTCCAGTTGTCTATTTTTATTTCAGGTTTTTGAGGGTTATTGGTGATTTTGTGTAAACTGCTAATGCCATGAGTTTGGTCTTCCACTGTCATGCCAACCTTTTCTTCCATGATCTTTATTGTCTTAACTTTTATATTTAGGTCTTTGATCCATTTTTAGTTAGTTTTTGTGCATGGTGTGAGAGACAGGTTTTGTTTCATTTTTTTGTAGATGGATATCCAGTTATGCCAGTATTGTTTGTTGAAGAGACTTGTCTTTTCCACAGTTCACAGCCTTTGGGCCTTTATGAGATATGAGTTGCTCGTACTTAGATGGTGTTACATCTGGATTCTCAGTTTTGCTCCATTTGTCTGTCTGGTTTTGTGCCAGTGCCAGGCTGTCTTGACTGTTGTGGCAGCACAGCACATTTTAAGGTCAAGTAGAGCGAGGCCTCCTGCTTTGTTCGTGTTTAGTAATAATTTACTTATCCGTGGTTTCCTGTCTTTCTGTGTGAAGTTGGTGATTTGTTTCTCCATCGCATTACAAATGTCACTGTGATTTGTGTTGGGATTGCATTGTATGTATAGATGACTTTGGGTAGAAGAGACAGTTTTACAATGTAACCTCTTCCTAAAAACCCAGTGCTGTCATGTTTGATCTGACTCATGGTGACCCCAGAGTAGAACTGCCCTCTAGAATATTCAAGGAGTCCTGGTGGATTTGAACTGCTGACCTTTTGGTTAGCAGTGGTAGCACTTAACACTCTACACCACAAGAGTTTCCCAACTTCTTATCCAAGGGCAAAATAGGTTTCTCTGCATATGTAAGTCACTTTTAGTTTCTTGTGGTAGAGTCTTGTAGTTTTCTTTGATTAGGTGTTTTATATCTCTGGTTAGATTTATTTGTAGGTATATTATCATCTTGGGGGCTATATTGTTGTTGTTAGGTGCCATTGAGTCAGTTCCGACTCATAGCGACCCTGTGCACAACAGAATGAAACACCTCCTGATCTTGGTGCCATGTCCACAGTCATTTTGATGCTTAAGACCATTGTTGTGGACTCTATGTCAGTCCATTTCATTGAGGGTATTCCTCTTTTTTGCTGACCCTCCCCTCTACCAAGCATGATGTCCTTCTCCAGAGACTGATCCTTCCTGACATGTCCAAAGTATGTAAGATATAATCTTGCCATATTTGCTATAATCAAACCTACTGCCATTGAGTTGATTCTGTCTCATAGAGACTATAAGACAGACTAGAACTGCTCTGTGGAGTGTCCACGGAGCACCTGGTGGATTGAAATTTCCAAACTTTTGGTTAGCAGCCATAGCACTTAGCTGCTACGCCACGAGGGTTTCCTTTTTTGGTATAGTAAATGGTATTGATTTTGAGATTTCCTCTTTAATTCTCTCTTTGTTGGTATAAAGGAATCTAACTGACTTATGTATGTTTATCTTGTATCCTGATACTTGCTGAAGTCTTCTCTATGGTCCAGTAGTTTTTCAATGGATTCTTTAGGGTTCTCTATGTACATGAGGTCTGACAGTTACGTCTGTAAACTTAATTGTCCTAAGAGCTACATACCTTGTTGCTGAATATCACTACAGTTACCTTTGAAGTACCCCGCTTGGGAAGTTATACAGCATTGCCAGGGCCTAGTCCACCCTTCAAAACAATTTTGGAGTTCTTTCTGAAATGGCCATTGGATGAGGTGACATGGCAGCAAATTTGCGAACTTAATTGTCTAGTAGTCTGTGAGAGAGTTTCTAGCCAGGAAACAAGTAGTTGTATTGGAACACCTGATCACCTGATCAGGCCCCCAATGACTTTATTCTTTACCTGAAAATAAAGGAAATATTGGAAAGAAGACATTTTGATGACAGTCAGGACATCAAGGGTAATATGATGGCAACTCTGAAGGCCATTCCAGAAAAGGAGTTCCAAAATTACTTTGAGGGTGGGCTAGGCACTGGTATCAGTGCATAGCTTCCCAAGGGGAGTACTTCAAAGGTGAGAGTAGTGACATTTAGCAGTGAGGTATGTAGCACTTTTTCTGGGATGAGTTCATGAAATTAATTATCAGTCTTTGTAAGACCATGTCATCTGCAAATAATGATATTTCTTTTTTATCAGTTTGGATGCCCTTATTTCTTTATTATACATGATTGCTCTGGCTAGGATCTCTAGAACAATGTTATATGGGCTTACTTGCTGGTACCTGTTCTTAAGGGGACTGTTTTTAGCTCCTTCCCATTAACAGTGATGCTGGCAGTTGGCTTTGCATAAATCCCCCTTATTATTTTGAAAAATTTCTCTTCTATTCCTGTTTTGCTGAGAGTTTGAAACATGATTGAGTGTTGGCCTTTCCTGCATCAATTGAGAAAATCAGGTAGTTCTTCTCTTTTGTTTTATTTATGTGGTTGATTACATTGATTGTTTTTCTAGTGTTGAACCATTCCTGCAGCCTTGGTATGAATCTTACTTTATCATGGTGTGTTGTTGAATTCTATTGGCTAGGAATTTTTTGAGGATTTTTGCATGTAAGTTCATGAGAGGTACTGGTGTGTAATTTTCCTTTTTTGTGTTGTCTTTACCAGGTTTTGGTATTAGGGTTTTACTGGGTTCATACAGTGAATTTGGGAATATTCCATTGTTTCCTACGCTTTGGAATACATTTAGTGATAGTAGTCTTGTCTTCTCTGAACATTCGATAGAATTCTCCAGTGAAGCCATCAGGGCCAGGCCTTTTTTAGTTGTGAGTTTTTAAATTACTGTTTCCATCTCTTCTTTTATGATGGGCTTATTAATTGTTCTATCTCAGTTTGTGTTAGTTTTAGTAGGTTGTGTTTCTCTAGAAAATTGCTTCCTCTAGGTTTTTGAATTTATTAGAGTACATTTATTTTCACAGTATTCTGTTATGATTCTTTGAATTTCAGTGGGGTCTATTGGGATATTGCTTATCTTATTTCTTATTCAGTTTCTTTCCTCTCCCATTTTTTTGTCATTTTGGCCAGTGGCTTGTCAATTTTGTTGATCTTTTCAAAAAAAGAGCTTTTGGTCTCGTTGATGCAATGATTTTTCTATTTCATTTATTTCTGCTCTAATTTTTAGATAAGTAGGATAATCAGGTAAGGAGAATAACAGCTTCAGGTGAGGAGGGTGAGGGTAACAGCGTTAGGTAAGGAGGGTAACAGCATCAGGTTAGGAGGGAAAAGACAGTGTGAGCAGCCCCACTTGTCTGTCTGTCATTGGAGGCTTGCTGCTATGATGCTGGAAGCTATTTAGATACTAGCATCTTAGATTGCAGACTAAGAGACTAGAAAGAAGGAACTGGCAGTCTATTTCTGAAAACAATTAGCCAGAGAAAACCTTATGAATAGCAGCAGAACATTGTCAGGCATGGGGTTGGAAAGTGAGTGCCCCAGGTTGGAAGGCACTCAAAAGACGACGGAGGAAGAGCTGCCTCCTCAAGTAGAGTTGACCTGAATGATGTGGATGGAGTAAGACCTTTGGGATTTTCATTCACTGATGTGGCACAACTCAAAGTGAGAAGAAACAGCTGCAAACATCCATTAATAATTGGGATAAGGAATGTATGAAATGAGAATATAGGAAAATTGGAAATAAAAAATGGAGTGGAATGCAAAAACATGGATGTCCTAGACATGGACTGGTTTTGGCCGTTGTGAATCTACCAAATCATATGGTCTACTATATTGGGAAGGAAAACTTGAGGAGGAATGGTATTGCATTCATCATTGAAAAGAACATTCCAAGATCTGTCTTGAGGTACAGTGCTGTCAGTGACAGGATAATATCTGTTTGCCTACAGGGAAGGCCAGTTAATATGACTATTATTCAAATTAATTCATCAGCCACTAAGGCCAACGATGAAGAGACGTTTTTAGCAGCTTCTGCAGTCTGAAATTGATGGAACATGCAGTCAGAACACATTGATAATTACAGGTGACCAGAACGCAAAAGCTGGAAACAAAGGAGAAGGATTGGTAGTTGGAAAATACGGTCTTGTTGATGGAAATAATGCTGGATATTGCATAATAGAATTTTGCAAGACTAATGAATTCTTCATTGCAAATACCTTTTTCAACCAACACAAATGGTGACGGTACACGTGGACCTCACTAGATGGAATACACAGGAACCTAATTGTTTACATCTGTGGAAAAAGATGATAAAAGACAGGAAAGACAGAAAAGACCAAACTGGTTGTCAGAAGAGACTCTGAAACTTTCTCTTGAATGTTGAGCAGCTAAAGCAAAATGAAGGAATGGCTAAATAAAAGACCTAAACAGAAGATTTCAGAGAACAGCTCAGGAAGATAAAATGAAGTATTATAATGACATGTGCATAGAGCTGGAAATGGAAAACCAGAAGGCAAGAAAATGTTCTGCATTTCTTAAGCTGACCTGAAGAAAAAACTCATGTCTTGAGTTGCAATAGTGAAGGATTCTACAGGAATCTATTAAATGTCTCAGGGAGCATCGAAGGGAGATAGAAGGAATGTGCAGAACCATTATACCAAAAAGAACTGGTAGATGTTCAGCCATTTGAAAAGGTATCATATGATCAGGAACCAATGGTACTGAAAGAAGAAGTCAAAGCTGCATTGAAGGCATTGGCAAAAAACAGCTCTAGGAATTGATGGATTGTCATTTGAGACACTTGTAACAAACAGGTGCAGTGCTAGAAGTACTCACAGGTCTCTGCCAAGAAATTTAGAGGACTGTGTCTTACATACTTTGGACATGTTGTCAGAAAGGATCAACCCTGGAGAAGGACATCATGCTTGGTATAGTGAAAGGTCAGTGAAAAAGAGGAAGACCGTCGATGAGATGGGTTGACACAGTGGCTGCAGTGTGGGATTCAGCATAAAAATGATTGTGGATAGAGATGCATTTGGTTCGTTTATATCAACTGACTGGAAAAGATACATATTTATGCCCAATCCAAAGAAAGGTGATCCAACTGAATGCAGAAATTAACAAAGAATGTCAACATCAAACACAAGTAAAATTTTGCTCAAGATCGTTGAAAAGCAACTACAACAGTGTATTAACAAAGAACTGCCAGAAATTCAAGCTGGATTCAGAAGAGGATGTGGAACCAGGGCTATCATTGCTGATGTCAGATGGATCTTACCTGCAAGTAGATAATACCAGAAAGATGTTTACTTGTGTTTCATTGACTATGCAAAGGCATTCAGCTATATGGATCGTCATAAATTATGGCTAACATTGTGCAGATGACACCACCTCACTTGTTGGAAGTGAAGAAGATTTCCAACACTGATGAAGATCAAGGGCCACAGCCTTCAGTATGTATTGCACCTCAACATCAACAAAAGAAAAATCCTCACAACTGGACCAGTAAGTGACATTATCATAAATAGAGAAAGGATTGAAGTGGTCAAGGATTTCATTTGACTTGGGTCCACAATCAACACCCATGGAAGTAGCAGTTAAGAAATTCACAAATACGTTGCATTGGGAAAATGTACTGCAAAGGACTTCTTTAAAGTATTGAAAAGTAAAGTTGTCACCTTGAAGACTAAGGTGCGCCTGACTCAAGCCATGGTATTTTCAGTCGCACTGTGTGCACGCAAAAACTGGACAATGAACAAAGAAGACAGCAGAGGAATTGATGCCTTTGAATTGTGATGTTGGACAGGAATGTTGAATGTATCATGGACTGCCAGAAGAACAAACATCTGTTTTGGAAGAAGTATAACCAGGGTGCTCCTTGGAAGCAAAGAGGCAAGACTGTGTCTTACATACTTCGGACATGTTGTCAGAAAGGATCAATCCCTGGAGAAGGACATTATGCTGGGTATAGTGGAAGGTCAGTGAAAAAGAGGAAGACTGTCGATGAGATGGGTTGACACAGTGGATGCAGTGTAGGATTCAGCATAAAAATGATTGTGGATAGAGATGCATTTGGTTCGTTTGTATTCATTGATTATGATAGGTACAAGGCAGTGCTGTCATTTTGATGTCTTTTTTTGTGTGTGTATTGTGGGCAGTTCCTCTATTCAGTTTTCTGTGTTGTCTTTTTTTAAATGTGTTTCATGTCTCTTAGGTTTTTTTTTTTTTTTTGATTGCTGAAACTTCATGTTTTCCTTGTTTTTTATTTTGTTTCTTGCTTTGATGTGTAGTGTTGTAGGTTACTTTTTCAGTTACTTCTAGTCTCCTCTATCCATCTAAAAGTAATCTAGTCTTTAATGTCTTTATATCACCTTGTATCCTCCCCATCTGAAGGATCTATGGATATATTAATTTGTCCCTGTTTTTCATGTAATGTTGTCATCATTTAAATCCTGAATCTCTGAATTTCCGTTTCATGTTGGTTTGTTTGGATGTCTTTTGTGAACTTCCTATCCTCATTTTTTCTGGGTGCTTTACTGAGTGCTGAATCTTTGAGTGTGTGTCTGATATCATTGATTTTCTAATTGAACAAATTCTTTTAATGTTTCTTGTAATTTTGCTTTGGGTTTTGCAAATTCTCTACTCTTCTGTTTATCTGTGAAAGTCTTAATTTCACCTTTGTATTTGAGAGACAGTTTTGAACAGTGTATAATTCTTGGCAATTTTTTTGTTCAGGGCTTTGTGTATGTCATCTCTTTGTCTTCTTGCCAGCATGATTTCTGCTGAATAATCTGACATTGGTCTTAATGGTTTCCTTTTGTAGATTATGTTTTGTTTAAGTATAGCTGCCTTTAAAAATATTTTCTTGTCTTTAGGTTTATTAAGTTTGATTATAGTACACTTTGGTGTATTTCTTTTGGTATCTGTTGTAAGTGGGTGTTGATGAGCATCTTGAATGGATATCTTCTTTCATGATGTTGGGAAACTCTGTCAGCAGTTCTTTAACAATTCACTGTGTATTTTCCGTTATCCTCCCTTGTTCTGGTTCTTCAATCATCTGTATTTTACTCCTCTTGATAGAATCCTACATAACTGTTAATGATTTTTCATCTGTATTGAATCTTTTATCTGATTTTTCCTCATGTATACTGGTATTGTTTACTTTGTATTCAGTCTTGCTAATTCTGCATTCTGTTTCCTTGAATCTGCTCCTTTGACTTTCTATTGAGTCATCTAGTTTAATTTTAATGTTTATCTGTCAAATTTCAAATTGCTGATGCTCAGGCATTTCATGCAGCTTGTTTACTTTTTCAGTGTGCTCTGCTGCATTTTGCCTGATCTGTTTCCTGATATCTAGCACTGCT
Source organism: Heterohyrax brucei (assembly GCA_028571685.1). Classification (NCBI taxonomy): domain Eukaryota; kingdom Metazoa; phylum Chordata; class Mammalia; order Hyracoidea; family Procaviidae; genus Heterohyrax; species Heterohyrax brucei. The sequence goes on from CM053155.1 coordinate 20,116,687, forward strand.
GTGTACATCAATGTTTTGTATTCTACCTTTGTAAATTTTATGATGTCTTCATCTGGGAAATCCATTGATTCTTTATTAGGGCAGTTTTTGGAAGCCTGGTAGTCCCCTGCTTTAGATGTTTAGAAATTGTCTCCCAGCCATCAAAGTCATTGGAATTTTTTTGTTTAGTTATTGTGGTTTAAGTTTTATCTGTGGATGTTCAAGATGTTTGACTTGGTTTGAGTTTTGAACTCTCAATACTTCATTTGACCTGTCTGGAATCTCTCTTTTGGACCTAGGCCAGAGTTTCTTTGTGCATTCTGGTGGCCTTTGGCAGCATGACCTTACTGCCCCACAGTGTTTTGACAGGGCAGCACTGCTCTGCTCAGTCTGGCTCAGTGCACCTTCACCTGCCTGATCCCTCACTACCCTGGGCTGTGCTCCCTCCAATCCACCACTGTCCTGGACCATGTATACCCCCATGCCACTGCTGCCCTGGACCATGTGCCCTTTTGCTACTGCTGCTCCAAGTCATGTGTGTTCCTTCCACTGCTGCTCTGGGTCTCCTGGACCTAAGCTTCTCTGACCTGCATGGCACTAAGCCCTGCCAGACCACTGTGTCCTAAGGCCCTTCAACCTGTATAGCCATATGCCCCACTGGCTGGCCTGGACCCCAGCCTCTCTGACTGTGTAGAGACCTTCAGCCCTAGGCTGCATTGTTTAGGCTGGGGTTGATCTCCTTTGCCAGACCCAACCCTGCTGCATGGCATCTCTCAGTCCCGCACTATACCTTTGTTTTGCCTGGGGAAGTTTTACTCTGCACAGCTAACCTCCAGCACAGGAGTCTGTCTACCTGGTGCTGCCTTGTTTTACCTGGGGTGTCCCAGCATTCCTATAACCTGTAACTTGCTTCTGCTTAGTTTACTGGCTCATATATTTGCTATTGGTACTCTTCTTCCTGTCATCCAGTCTGTTCTTTGAGTTTTCCACCTGGTGTTCTGACTTCCTGGAATTCTCAAATTTAGTTGTTTTTAATTGATTTTCTAATTCTTTGTTGTTAGAGGGATCAGCAGGATCATCTCCATTGCCATCTTGGCCCTGCCTCCTCATTATTCTTTATGGGTTTTCTTTTCAACCTTCTTATTGCTGTTGGTTTCATATGTGCTGAGACTTCTTGACTTTTTCCTTATTTTGATGTGTAGGATTGCTAATTTCTTTGTGGTTAGCTGTACATTTACTTCTTATGTTCTAAGTTTAAACCAGTCTTTCTTTGTATCACCCTGACTTTCCCTCTGTCTGAAAGATCCATGAATACATTAATATGTTCCTTTGAGAACAGAGTGTTGTTTACATTATGAAATGGAAGAATGTTTCCCTACTTTTATGTTATCGCTTTCTATTTTTGACTCAACGGCACTTGGCTTTTTTTCTTTTTTTGGGTTCCCTGCTTCATGTTGATATTTAGATGCTCTGTCTTGCTTTTGTCTTATTGTTTTAGTTGGGTAGGGCTGCTGTAGCAGAAATACCACAGAGTAGACGGCTTTAATAAAGGAAAGTTTATTCTTACACAGTCTAGTAGGCTACAAGTCCAAATTCAGAATGTTCACTCCAGGGGAAGGCCTTTCCCTTTGTTGGCTCTGGAGGAAAGTCCGTTAGTACCACAGTCTTTGTCCAGGGAGCATCTTGGTACAGGAACCTCGGATCTGAAGGACACGCTTTTCTCCCGATGTTGCTTGCTTGATGGTGTGAGGTTCCCAATTCTCTGCTTGCCTATCTTTCCTTTTGTCTCTTGTATGGTGAAAGGATTAAGTGGGGGGCAAGCCATACTCCAGGGAAACTCCCTATGAAGGAATTCACAGCCCCACCCTAATCCTTTAACATACAGTATGAGAAAATAACAAAATGGAGGAGAGTCACAAGATACTGACAATCATGGCCCACCGACATGGCTACACATATTTTGGGGGGGGACACAGTTCAATCCAAGGCAAGTATATTTCTGTTATTGGTTTTTAGTGGAAGACCTTCCTTCAGTGTTTCTTGTAATTTTGGTTTTATTTTTTTCAAATTCTCTAAACTTCTGGGACTGTCCTAATTTTACTGTCATACTTGGGAGACAGTTTTGCATGATATGTAGTTCTTACTTGGGAGTTGTTTTCTTTCAAGCTTTGTGTATATTATCATATTTCCTTCCCAACATTATTTTGGCTGAGTAATCAGCTCAGTCTCAATAACTGTCATTTGTATGTTTTTTTTTTTAAGCCTTGATGTCTGTAAAAGTGTCTCTTATCTTCAGGTTTGTTAAGTCTGATGATAATCTGTCTTGCTGTTTTTCCTTTGGGATCTATGTTGTGTGGAGTTGGATGATCATCTTGGATAGATATGTTCTTGTCTTACGTGACATCAGGGAAGTTTTCTGTCAACATATCCTTAACAGTTATCTCTGTATTTTATGTTGTCTCTTCCTGTTTTGGAAGTCAGTTACTCATAGATTGTTACTCTTGGTAGACTCCCGTGTAACTCTCAGTGATTCTTCATTTCTAAAAAATCTTTCATTTGATTTTTCCTCAAATATGTTGGTGTCTGTTGCCTTATTTTCGCTTTCAGTAATTCTGCATTCCATTACCTCATTCTCCTCCTTTGATTTTCTATGGAGTTGTCTGATTCTCTAATTTCATTGTTATTCCGCTGAATTTTAGGTCGTTGTTGCTCAAGTGTGTCTTGCAGCCTGTTTAATTTTTCAGTATGTTCTGTTGTGGTTTGTCTAATCTTCTTCATGTCTATCAGAGCTCTTTTGTATTCTATCTCTGATAATCACAGGCTTCACCTGGAAAATTTTCCCACTGTTTTGGTAGTTTTGTGAAGCCATGTTGGTGTCCTTCTTTAAATGATTTGAAATAGGGTGTTGTCTCTGAGCCGTTGGAAAATTGTTTCATTTAATTTCAGTTATTTTGTTCCAGTCTTTCTCTGTGTATGTTTTATTTTCTTTAATTTTTAAGTGTCCACACAGAGTAGTGGAGTGTGCTTTTTTGTTAATTGGAGCTGTAGGAATTCCAAAACCTTGTCATTGAATTGTCAGAGCTGTTAGTAGCTATAGGGCCCCAGTGTCAGTTTACTTTTCTTGTTTATATTCAGCCTGGGTGCCCAGTCCCTTGGCCCCCACCTATGCAGTGTCTGCTGCACAGTGTTGGTTAATGTGGACTCTGGTTGCTGGCTGTACATGCTGTGAAAGCAAGGGTGTTGTGCTCACACTGAGACAGGAAGGAAGCCTGTACCAAGAAAGGTAACTGGTCAGCGGGTAGACTTATGCAGAAGGAAATAGCCCGTTTTTGTCCTGAGTTTCTAGCTCAGTGGAGCTGGCAGGCTGCCTTTTGTGTTCTATTTTGTTCTCTTCTTGTTAAGCTGTGCATCTGCCACTTCAGGTACTACATCAGAATCAGGTGCCCTGCCCAGCATGGAATACAAAGTGGGGAGTGCTGAAGAGAGGAAATTTGTGCCCCAAAGCAAGGGTTTTGATCCACATGTGTCAGCAAGAACTTACCTTTTTGTTTGAAATGGAAGAATGTTGCAGTTCTGTAGTTGTGTCTGTCTAAGCTTGACTTCTTTACTGAGAAATACGCTCTCTGAATGCTGTGCTGGTACACAGTGCCCTCCTGAAAAGTGTGGACTCCCATCAGTCCGTCCTATTCTGTCTGGGCAACTTTCAGTATCTCTTTACCATTCTGTTGGCCAGCTCATTTTCCGGCTTTCCTATTGGTGTTGAGGACTCATAGAATATAGTATTTAAATTGTTATCTTGTTTTTTCCAGGTTATAGTTGTTAGAGGGATCAAAAGATGGCTCTGGCTATTCCATTATATTAGCTCTGCCTGTCCCTAAGACTTTTAAAAACAAAACTTAGACTTTTGAAAATTGTTTAAAATAACATTTAAGAAATTCAGTAGATACATGGTATTAGTCTCGAGGGAGTGTATCACACTGTTTTCCTATTTTCTGGGGTATTGGTAGAGAAGTGTCACTATGTAGTTAAAGGATAACCTAATTAGAATACCAGACTTATTCCTCAGTCTGGGGTAGAGCGAGAAACAATTTATTTAACAGTGTATTTATTATCTGAAAAAATATTTTATTGTGTTCAAAGTGAAAGTTGACAATCCAAATCAAATTTGCTGTATCAAACCGGAACACACACCATTATGCTACTATAACTGCTCTCCCTCCCCAGCCACGCCATGACAGCACATTGTTTTCCACCTTATACTTTCTGTATCTATTCAGCCAACTCCTTTTTCCCTTTACCCTCTCATTTATCGTCTAGAGAGGAGCTACTCAGGCAGCTGCATGTATATATTTAAGTCAAGAAGCATGTTCTTTGCCAGCATCACTCGCTGTCTTATAGCCCATTCCAATCTTTGTCTGAAGAGTTGACTTTGGTATTGGTTTCACTTCTAGGCTTACAAGAGAGTATGGGTGCCATATCCTCAGGGGACCCTCCAGTCTGATGTATGATCTTGTGTGGTTTTTTAGTAGAGTTCTAGATCTGCACACCCATTTTTCTCCTGCTGCATCAGGGACTTTGTTGTGTTTCCTGCCCAGGACAGTCATTGGTGGTTTGCTGGGTACTATGTAGTTCTTGTGGTCTCATGGTGAGGTAGTCTCTGGATCACATGGCAACTTCAGAACAATTTATTTTTAAAGGAAATACAATTCAGTTCAATTAGTGGTATTCTTGAAAGGAATCCTCTGACTTGTTGGGGAGGAAGGTGGCCCAAAACAGAGGTAGAGACACACAAGTCCAAGGGTCCAATGAAGTTTATTGGAAGAGAAAGAGAGTGGGGTCTGAGTCAAGTGGCTCAGCCCAGCCCCTACCTAGTCAGATAGGTTTTTTTTTTTAATAGTGTTAATGTTCCAGTGAGGTAGTGTGAGGTGGTTTATGGGTTGATAAGTAAGGAAAGAAGAGTAGCAAGAAATTCTGGTTAGGGGACTTATGGTCTGAATAAGGAAGAAGTTATGATTAGAAGAGGAAGGGCGAAGGTTTGTTTATGGTCAAGATTTTGATAATGGAAGCCATGTAATTTAGGAGACTGGGGAAGACAGGCTTAAAGTTATTTATGGTTGTACCAGGTGGGGCCTACCTGGCTGTTTTCAGCTGATGGCAGTTCTGATCATTGGGTAAGATGACCATCCTGAAGGACAGAGTCCTCTTAATGACCTCCCTGCATTTTAGAGACAGAGTTGCCTCATGACTTTATGGCAAAGATAAAATTTCTGATGTTTTAGAGAAACCATATGTCACAGACTTAAAACATATTTATTTAATTAGGTATATTTATTCAGTACTTTTGAAGTTGTGGATACAGTGTCTTCCTTGTTACTTTTCTAAGTCATTAAGAATAGAAACTAGAGAAATGTATGTATTTAGAAACATTTTTTACTGTTGTGAAGTAATATGGGTCTTCAACAATATATATGAATGGTTTTAGTTATCTAGTGCTGTTTTAACAGAAAGACCACAAGTGGATGGCTTTAGAAAGATAAATTTTATGTTGTCACAGTCCAGTAGGCTACAAGTACAAATTCAGGGTATCAGCTTCAGGGGAAGGTTTTCTTTGATGGTACTAGAGGAAGGTCGTTGTTGTCAGCCTTCTGCTGGACTGGAAGATTTCTGAGGTGGATGGATGCCGGTCCTTTCCAAAGGACATGCTCAGCTCCTAGCATTGCTTTTTTGGTGTATGAGGTCCCCCAAGTGTCTCTGCTGCCACCTCTCCTTTCTATCTTGAGACTGCCTTAAGGCACAAAACAAGCTTATGCATTGACACCTGTCCCACTGACACAGCTGCTGCCCATCCATCTTCATTAACATCGTAGAGGCAGGGATTCCAACATGGGGGAACATCACAGAATACCAGGAACCATGGCCCAGCCAAATTGCTACACAGATTTTTTTTTTTGAGAATACAGTTCAATTCGTGACATCCCACCCTTTGTTAAAAAAAACACATCTTTGCAGCATGTAAAATATATTCACCCCATCATAGCAAAAGTCCAAGTCCAAAATCCAGAAACTCTTCTTCAGCTGGGAAATCTAGAACAAAAATTAACTGCTTCTAAAATACAGTGGTAGAACAGGCAGGCACAAGTTAGATATTTCCATTACAAATGGGAGAAAGTAGGCAAAATAGGCAACAAGCAAGTGAGCAAAACACTTTATAGTTGCCCTTAAAGCTTTGATAAGACTCTTCCATTCTCTGAGACATTTCACACAGTGTCCTTTGCCTTCCAGACTCTAGATGTCAGTTACCCTCTCCAGATTCTGAGTGGAAGACCCCTGGCCCTGCGCTACAACTCTGCCTTCCAGGTCCACTGGGATAGCAACTCTTGCTCCTTCAGCTTCAGGCTCACAATTTTCCAAGTCAGTGAGTGGAATCTCCATGATAAGAGGCATCAGGGGGCGGTATGACTCCACCCTTTTAGGCTCATGAAGTCATGGTCATACTTTTGAGACTGAGGCAGCTTAGCTTTCTATGCTCTCTGTTTCTTATGACCTTATTGTCCAGGCCTCAGGCCCACATCTCCCCTGCTGGCGCAAGTGTTCCAGAGCTCTGTAGCTCCATTGATTTAAGTGCTGGGAGGCTCTCCACTCTGCCAGGCACTCAGCTTTCTTGCTCTGTGGGTCAGCTCCAGCACTGTCTTGTGCTGCTCTGGTTCTGCTTCTGCCTATCAGCTGCTTCTGATGGTATTCTGCTGTTGTTTCTCACCATTTGCACCTCCTTCCATGTTAGCAGTTCTCCTTGTTTCCTTCCGAGTCTTCTATTTATTCCATTTCAAAGCTGCTTCCACACTTCAGGTATTTTTTAGAGCTGTAGCAGGAAAAAGGTAAGTTTGGCCTGCAGAGCAGAAAGTACCTCGAACAACTACTTTGTTTGTAGAGGAAGAGGTGTTTATTAGCTAGCGATGTGGCAGATGGACTCAAGTCTGAAAAATAGCCACCTGCCCCATTCTGTTATCAGATATACATATTTATACATTTTTCCAAGAAAGCAGACAAAGGCATTTCCATATATTCTCTTAATTGACAGTTACAGGTGTAAAGATTTTCACATTGCATTCCTATTGGCCCAGTATACTTAAAGAGGCACTAGATAAGCAGTTAGTATTAAGTTATGTGAGAAGAAGCTACCCTCTTCTTAGAAACTGGGCTTATCAAGGATTTCTGTGGTAGGAGGAGAGATCATCCTGGGATGGTGCTGGAGAGAGGCATCTGGACTTCTGTCTTTTCCTTAGAAACTGAGCTTATTTCAGGATTTCTGTGGGGGGTGGAGGGAAGCTGGTATCTGATGCTTTAACCCTAATTTACACATCAGGCAGAAAGCAGACACTGATTTGAATAGGGTTTGGGAAGTTCCTCACAAAGCAAACTGGTGCCTTCTTATCTACACAGTGTAACAAAAGCTACTTCCTCAGGTGAATTCACCTCTCAAAGAGGAAAGCAGTAGGCCTGGGTGTGGGTCACATTCAGCATTCAGCGGGTCAGACCCATCATTTTGGAGGATCTGATGTCATGCATTCTAGCCATTTTTGGCTGTTTACAATCACTCATTCACAGACTCACTAGCCCTGCACCCAGGCCTTCTGGAATTTAAGTGATATCTTCTTAAAAGCTTTTGCTTCTTCTCAGAGCAGCACCCCAGTCTCTTGGTACCAAATTTTGTTTCAGTTGCCCAGTGTTCCTGTAACAGAAATACCACAAGTGGATGCCTTTAAAAAGAGAAATTTTATTTTGTTACCATCGAATAGGCTAAGAGTCCAAATTCAGGGTGTCAGCTCTAGGGGAAGGCTTTCTTTGATGGCATTGGAGGAAGATTCATCAATCTTCCTCTGGACTGGAAGATTCTAGATGCAGGGACTTCAGTCCTTTCCAAAGGACACGCTCAGCTCTGGGCACTGCTTGTTGGTGGTATGAGGTCCCCTAAGTGTCTCTGCTGGCTTTTCTCCCTTATTTCTCAAAAGGCCCCCCTAAAGACACAAAACAAAGTTACAGGTTGAATCCTGTCCCACCAACAAAACTGCTACCCATCCACCCTCATTAACATCATAGAGGTAGGAATTCCAACATGGAAGAATGTCACAGGAACCATGGCCCACCCAAATTGCTGCACAGATTGTTTTGGGGAATACAATTCAATGCATGACGCCACTGTACAGGTCTGACAGTTAAGTTTGTGAACCCAACCTATAAAAAGCACTGCATACCTCATGGCTGAATATCACTATGGTCACCTTTGAAGTACTCCCCTTGGGAAGCTATGAGCTGACGGCAGTGCCTAGTCCACCCTTCAGAGCAATTTTGGAACAGTTTTTCTGGAATGGCCATCAGAGCTATTGGTATTACCCTTGATATCCTGAATGTTGTCAACATGTTGTCCTTTCAATGTTTCCTTTATGTTTGGGTAAAGGAAAAAGTTATTGGAGGCTAGGTCAGGTGAGTAGGGAGGATGTTCCAATACAGTGATTTGTTTACTGGCTAAAAACTCCCTCACAGACAGTGCCTTGTGACTTGGTGCATTGTTGTGATGCAAGAGCCATGGGTCATTGGCAAAAAGTTCAGGTCCTTTTCATCTAACTTTTTTATGCAGCCTTTTCACTGCTTCCACATAGTGAACTTGGTTGTTTGTCAAGTTGGTACATATTCATAGTGAACAATCCTGATAACAAAAAAGGTTAGCAGCAGTGGTTTGACTCTTGATTTGGACTGATGAAACTTTTTTGGTCATGGAGAATTGACTGACTTCCGTTGTACACTTTGATATTTTGTTTCAGGGTCGTACTGGTACACCCATGTTTCATCATCAGTGATAACATGGCCTAGAACATTGTCTTGTCTCTCCACAAGGTCTTGGCAAACTTTGATTTCCTTTGCTTTTGTTCGCCGGTGAGCTTCTTCGGGACCATTTTTGCACACACTTTTCTCGTGCCAAGGTTTTCAGTTAAGATTTTCCTAACTGTTTCTCTGTTGATTACTTGGTCTGCTATGTTTTCATAGTCAGCCTGTGATTTTGATGCACACTTCAATATTTTTTCGAAATGTTTTCATGAGTTCTGCTTGTTTCTGGCCACCCTGTCCTCTCTTCGTCAGTGACACTTTCTTTTCTCTCACTAAAATGTTTAATCCATTCGTGTGCTGCTGTTTTCTGCTTGGTATTATCCTCATAAACTTGGAGGAACATTTCCCTGATTTCACTTTTACCAAGCTCAGTGAGAAATTTAATGTTTGTTGCTGAAATTCAAGCTCTGACCTTCTTGTGACAGTACACAAAAACATGCAACAACAATAATGACACTTATCATGGATTGAATTATGTTCCCCCCAAATAGATGTAGCCATGTGGCCACAATTCCCTGTATTCTGTGATTGTCCTCCATTTTGTGATTTTGCTATGCTGTATATTAAAGCATTAGGGTGGGAGTGTGATCTTCTAAAGAGATCCCTTAATTCTTTCATCCTGCAAGAGATAAAAGGAAAGAGAAGCAGGCAGAGAATTGGGAACCTGATACCATCAAGAAAGCAGCACTGGGAGAAGAGGGTATCCTTCAGACCTGAGATCCCTGTGCCAAGATGCTCCCTGGACAACAACTAATGCATTACCGGACTTTCCTCTGGAGCCGACCAGGGGGAAAGCCTTTCCTTGGAGCGGACATCCTGATTTTGGACTTGTAGCATACCGGACTGTGTTATGTATAAAGCTTCATTTGTTAAAGCCATCTGCTTTGTGGTATTTCTTTTAGAGCAGCACTAGCTGACTAAGACACCACTCAATAGTACACTGCCACATGTTGACACGAACACAGCTGTGAGACACTGATATACCAAGGTTATGAAACCTTACTGAATTGTGTGTACAGTGCTGCCAACGTAAGCATGTGGTGGCAAGTTTGCAAACTCAGTTGTCATATCTTGTATTCTGGATATAGTAAGAATCCACAGAAGAATCATAACCGGCAAAGTGATATGGCCTTATTTATGTTTAAAAGAAATAACTGACTATTTGGAAAATGAAGTATAAAGAAGTAAAAGTAGGGAAAATAGTTAAGAACTATTACAGTGGTTTAGGCAAGAGATGGTACAGATCCAGATTACAAAGACAGTGGCATGATGGTAAAAATAAAAATGAATTCAAGTGGATGTCTTAGTCATCTGGTACTGCTTTAACAGAAATACCACAAGTGGATGGCTTTAACAAAAGTTTATTTTTTATGTAGTCTGGTAGGCTCCAAGTTCAAATTCACGGTGTCATCTCCAGGGGAAAGCTTTTCCTCTTTGTCAGCTCGAGAGGAAAGTCCTTGTATTATATCAGTATTTCTTTGGTCTGAGAGCATTTTGGCATGGGACCTCAGGTCTGAAGGATGTGCTCTGCTCTCAGTGCTGCCTTCTGTTGTGGATCAGACCATTGTGATCCTTGAGGTATTCATGGACTGCGTGTTTTAAGTACGTTGATAGATCTTCCTAGTCCGTCTTAGTCTGGAAATGCTTCATCACTGTTATGGATTAACCCCCCCCCCCCCATTTTTTGTTATGAATTCTAGCCTGTGAACCTATGGTTGTAATCCCATTTGTGGATGGTTTGTTGTATTAATGAGGTAGGACTAGGTGGGTGTATGTCTTGAGTCAGTCTCTTACGAGATATAAAAGGAATAGATCAAGTAAACAGAGATGATGGAAGACACAAGCCATGTGGAGATCTCCAGGGAAACAAGAAACAAGTTGAAGAGACAAAGATCTTCCTCCAGAGCTGACACAGGGAGAAAGCTATCCCCTGGTGCTGGTACCCTGTATTTGGACTTCTAGCTTCCTAAACTTCTGTTTGTTAGAGCCATCCACTTGTGGTATTTCTGTTATGGCAGCACTAGCTATCTAAGACAGTTTGGTACCAGGAGTGTGGTTGCTATTCTAACAGACACCTAAAATGTGCACATGGTTTGAAGTTAGGTGATGGCAGAGTCTGGAAGAAATTTGATGTGATTCACAGTCAGGCCCCAGATTGCCTTGAAGAGATTGTCAAAGATAATTCCAATGAGGATTCAGAAAAAATTGTTAGCTGTTGTGAGAACTTCTGTTATGAACAGAATGTTACTAGAAATGTGGATGTTAAGTGTGTTTCTGGTGAGGCTTTAAAAGGAAGTGATGAACATATGATTAGACAGTGGAAGAATGCAGTGGCAAAGAATTTGTCTGAATTACAGTCAAATGTTTGGTGGAAGGTAGTACTTGTATGCAGTAAATTTGAGTATTTGGCTGAGGAGATGTTTAATGATGATCTGTAAGGTGCTGTCTGGTTTCTCCATGTTGCTTATTGTGAAACACAAGAAGAAAGAGATAGACTAAAAAATGAGCTGTGCAAAATGAAAACAAAAGTTAGGGATTTGGAAAGTTCTGTTGTACAAACTGAGAACATGTGTTTTAGAATTTTCATCCGTGACGTGGCTATATGATCTTTTGTAAAAAGAGATTAAGCTTTTTACAAGTGGGTGTAATTACCAGAACAGAGAGCTCATCAGCTTATACTGAAGAGGACAGAAGGCTGCCTGCCTTTTAGAAGTTTTACAGGTAGGAAACAGTCCAAAAGAGCTACATCTGTTGTTCTCCAAAAAAAGAAAAGGACTGTCCCCTGGAGAAGTTTGGAGATAAGCATGCCTGTTTGAAGGAGCATGGAGAGCAGGGTTGTTCGGGTTTTAAAGGGTGGAACCATGGCCTCCTGAATTCAAAGGCTGCAATCACAGCTGCCTAGATTTCACAGTCAGGTCTTCGCCAGCTAGGTTTTTGAGTATGGGACTGCCATCCACAAATGCCAGGAGAATAGAGCTGCTGCCCAAAGCTGAGCCATCCCCCAGGGGCAGAAGAACAGAGCCTGCTGGGCCTAAGGGGATAGGGTTGCGATTCAGACAGATTAGGAGAAGGGGGCCAAAGGAGTAGACTGACTATTTCAGAGGGCTTAGAACATGTAGCTGAAAGCTAGTGCTGAAGGGCCTGTACCCAGAATCCAGAGAACATGGCCAACACCTAGAATCTGGAGGGCGGGGCCATTTCCCGGATGATCCCACAGAAAAGAGGATTATTTTCAAAGCCTTGAGAATTAATGTAAATTGGTATGCTGTGCTGTGGACTTGGTTGGTGCTGGTTATCTCTTCTTTCCCTCCAGCTTCTCCCATTTGTAAAGGAAATGTCTACCTGGTGCCTGCTTTACCATTGTACTTGAGAAACATAACTTGTGTATTTCCCAGGTTCACAGATGAAAACAAATTTTACTGCAAGGTAAAATATTTAAAGTCTTACATTTTATTTATATAGTTTAGAAGACCATAGTTTGGATTTTGAGTTGATTTAATACATTTTGGAAAATGTGATGAGAGGGATGTGTTTTGCATGTGGCAAGGACTTGAATTTTGGGGGACTATGGAATGGAATGTTATGGATTGAATTGTGTGCTCCAAAAAGACCGTAAATCCTAACCTTTAAGCCGGTGATTATAATCCCACTTTGGGAATGGGTTGTCTTTATTGTGTTAATCAAGCAGGAGTAGCATTAGCTGTGTTTTGAGTCGATTCTTACACATTACAAGAGGAGCAGATTGAACAATCAGATATAGAGGAAGACATGCCAAGTCACATGGAGATCTCCAAGGAACAGAAGCTGAAGAGACAAGGAATTTCTTCCAGAGCCAACACAGAAAGCCTTCCCCTAGAGCTGACAACCCAAATTCAGAATTCTGACCTTCTAAACTGTGAGAAAATAAGTTATTTGTTTAAGCCATGCAGTTTTTTTTTTTTTTTAATAACACCACTCGGTAATTAAGATGAGCATCAGAGCAACACTAAAGCCTCCTGGGAGGCTTTAGTAGTAGATGGGTGGTGGATGTTGATGATATGCATTGGCCGGAAATTGAAATTCGATCTCTGAATGTGAAATTCTATCGCCAAACCACCAGTGCCTTCAAGATATTAATAGAAACTGCAAATTGTGGTAATTTAGCCTAATAGTATAATCATGGTGGAGAAAGTGAAGTTAAATTTTAAAAAGGAAATCTTGGATCCATTTTAAGAGAGTTAAATCTTTGAGTTTAATTCCATTATTTGTGTACCTAGGCATGTTCTGACTCGACGGCACTTGGCTTGGCAGGCATGTTTTAATGGGAAAACAACATTACTACAGATTTTCCTTCTGTGATTATGTGAAATTCCCTGTTCCTAGGTTCCCTCATGGAAACCCTGGTGGTATAGTGGTTAAGCACTGTGTCTGCTAACCAAAAAGTTGGCAGTTTGAATCTGCCAGGCACTCTCTGGAAACTCATGGAGCAGTTCTGCTCTGCCCTGTAGGGTCATTATGAGTTGGAATTGACTTGACATCACTGGGCTGGGATTTCTTGGTTTAGGCTCCCTCTTAATTGCATGATTGTTCACGTACAAACATGGACATATTTACAGCACATGTGGGTGTGTGCCTACAGACTTATTTCTGTTTATCTTCCTACTGATGCCAATTGCAAAAGATTATGCCAGTTCACATTATTCCTACATGAGTTTGCTTGAGAGAAAATGTAGAAACTTTGACTAAGCTTGTCTTTTTTTATCTATTTCTCATTTCCAGGTTGCTGAGATGATTATTTCAAGAGCTGTACTAATATTATCTCAAAGGGTAATTTTTGATGACTTCACTTTTGTTTAATTACCTTAGAGGTTTAGAAAATGGTTTTGTAATTTTAATCTTTTACATAAAAAACAAATACAAATCAATCTTGACTTTCTTACTCTAATTAAACATAGTGTTCTATTTTTTTTTCATTAACCATGATTGACTAGTAATCCTGGGTAGCTTTGTGTGACCTTTCAAAGCCTTACTTGGTTTATCACTTTAAGAAGAGCTAGACAACTTTGAGTTCTGGGCTCCTGTATTTTGTCATTCTAATCCAGTCTTCAAATATCCATTATTATTATATCTTTTGAAGTAAATCTGATGTGCGGAAATTTGTATTTATGTAAGAGTCATTTGGCAAGAGTTCACTTAGGGGGGCTATTACTTATTTTAACATCAAGATTCATTGTTTTATAAAGAGATTGGCTAACAAATTACATATGTTAAATAATTGTTCTCCCTTGTGTATTATACTCTTAAGATTACTAAAACAATTTTTGGATACCACCATATCTAAGTCAAAGTATACCTGCATATCTTGCTTTTTGTTGACAAATTAGACATTTCTCTTAGAACCTTTTCAGATACACCTTTAGAGATCAAATAAGGCATACAGTTTGGTGTTCACCCTCTGTTTGAATGAAAAGCATTTACCATAAGCCTTTCACTCTTTAAAAATTTTTTATTATGATTGAATGAAAATGTACATTCCCATATAAATTTGCATGCTCACCTATATGTAGCTCCCACTGTTCTCCCTGCCTGGTGACAGCACACTCTTCCTCTCTGTTCCATATGTGTCATATCCTCCAAACAGTCTCCTATCCCCTCCTGTATACCCACTCCCCTTCCTCCAGTAAGAGGTCAGCAGGATGATATCCTGTAGATGCCTAGAACCATAAAGTGCCCACAAGATATGGTCACTCTGCGTCGCCAAGTCCAATCCATTGCTGTCCGGACTGTTGACTTTCATTATGATTTATGGACAGGGGCGGCATCAGGGCCAGGGGCAGCATCAGGGCCAGGGGGCATACTCCCAGGGAACCCTGAAGACCTAGACCATCAATTGCAGTCTTTTAGGGGAGATCTCAGAGTGCACCCCTATTTAGTCTTGTGTTGCCAGTGAGACTCAATTTTGTGAGCTCACTGGTGGTGGCCGGGCACCATCTGGTTCTTCCGGTAACGAGTTGATGTAGACACCCACTCACCTGTCTTTTGGATTCTCTTTCCCCCATGTTATTTTGGACCTTGGTGATCATCCGTTCCTGCTGAGTTGGGACCATTTGCTGTACCCTCAGATGGCAGCTTGGCAGCGTTTAAGACCCCAGACGTCACTCACCAACGTGGGGTGCAGAGAGTCCTCATTAGCAAAATGGTAGTTGTGCCAGTTGGCCTCAATTTCACCATACAGCATGGTCCCCAGCCCCCTGCCCCAGCTACTCTGTCCTTACAATATTGGGTTAAGGTGGGAGGAGTACTCAAGTTGTGTTGAAGTCCAGTTAATATTGATCTTCTCTCTAATGTGCACTGTCACAGATTTCACCCAACCAAACTTCTAAAAACTATCTAAGGCCTCCCCTCCCTCCCTCCCTCCCTCCCTCCCTCCCTCCCTCCCTCCCTCCCTCCCTCCCTCCCTCCCTCCCTCCCTCCCTCCCTCCCTCCCTCCCTCCCTCCCTCCCTCCCTCCCTCCCTACCCTTGAAGCTGTCAAAGAGTCTTTTGTTCCATGCATGAGTCTGTTTTTAAGTTCTTATTGTAGGGGTCTCATACAGTATTTGTCCTTTTGTTGCTGACTACTTTCACTCAACATAATGTCCTCCAGTTGAAACCAGGTTATGAGATGTTTCCTGCAATCATCGTTGTTCTTTATAATTGCA
Source organism: Heterohyrax brucei (assembly GCA_028571685.1). Lineage (NCBI taxonomy): Eukaryota > Metazoa > Chordata > Mammalia > Hyracoidea > Procaviidae > Heterohyrax > Heterohyrax brucei. The sequence goes on from CM053155.1 coordinate 20,132,227, forward strand.
TAGTGTCCTATTGAGTATATATACCATAGTTTACCTATCCATTCCTCTGTTGTTGGGCATCTGGGTTGATTCCATCTTTTTGCTTTTGTGGACTCTGCTGCGATGAACATTCATGTGAATGTAATCAGTTGGTGTGAATGGCCTTGATTCTGTAGGGTATACTCCAAGCAGTGGAATTACTGGGTCAAATGGTATATCTATATCCAGTTTTTTAAGGGAATGCCAGATGGCTTTCCAAAGAGGTTGCACCATTTTGCAATCGCACCAACCATGTAGGAGAGTTTCAGTTTCTCCACAGCCTCTCTAGCATTTGTTGTTTTGTGTTTTTTTGGATCATGGTATCTCATTGTAGCTTTGATTTCAATTTTTTAATAGCTAATGATCGTCAGCATGTCTGCATGTGTTTTTTGGCTGACTGGATCTCCTCTTTAGAGAAGTGCCTGTCCATCTCCTTTGTCCATCGCTTAATTGGATGGTTTATCTTTTTTCTTATTGATATTTTGTAGTACCTTATAGATTATGGAGATCAGGCATAGGTCTGAAATATAGTTGCCAAATTTTTTTTTCCCATTCTGTAGGTGGCCTTTTAATTCTATTAATACAGTCTTTGGATGAGCCTGAGTGTTTGATTCTTAATAGTTCGCATTTATCTATTTTTCTCTTCTGATGATTGTGGTTTGTTTGACAGATTGTGAAGTCTGTCAGTGTTGTGTATTAAAGCTTCCATTGTTGTTCCTACTTTTTATTGGATGAGCTTTATCATTTTAAATTTGGTATTTAGGTCTTTTATCCAGTGTGAGTTGGTTTTTGTATAAGATGTAAGATATGAGTCTTGTTTCAATTTATTGCAGATGGATATCCAATTTTGCCAGTACCATTTGTTGAAGATACTGTTTTCACCCATTTTAATATCTTAGGGCCTTTGTTGAATATCAGCAGTTGATAGGCAGATGGTGTCATCTCTGGGGTCTTGATTCTGTTCCATTGATCTATGTGTCTCTTTTTGTACCAGTACCGGGATGTTTTGACTACTGTGGGAGTGTAGTAGGTTCTAAAGTCAGGTAATGAGAAGACTCTCAGTATGTTCTTCTTCTCTGGTAGTGCTTTACTTTTCCTGGGCTTCTTCCCTTTGCAGACAAATTTGGTAATTTGTTTCTCCATCTCGTTAAAAAATGTCACTGGAACTTGTATTGGTATTGCATTGTATAGGTAGATTGCTTTGGATAAAATAGACATTTTGACGGTGTTAAGTCTTCCTATCCATGACCAGGGTAGGTTTTTCTATTTATGTAAGTCTCTTTTTGTTTCTTGTAGTAAGAGCTTGTAGTTCTCTTTGTAAAGGTCTGTTATGTCTCTGGTTAGATTTATTCCTAGGTACTTTATCTTCTTAGGGGCTATAGTAAATGGCATTGACTTGGCAGTGTCTTCCTTAATAATCTTGTTGTTGGTATAAAGGAATCCTACTGATGTATTTATGTTTATTTTGTATCCTGAGACTTTGCTGAACTCTTCTATCAGTTTGAGTAGTTTGCTTATGGATTTTTTGGGATTCTCTGCATATACAATCATATCATCTGCAAATTGGGAGATTTTTACTACTTCTTTGCCAATGCAGATGCCCTTTATTTCTTGGTCTTGTCTCATTGCTCTGGCTAGAACTTCTAGTACAGTGTTGAATAGGAGAGGTGAGAGTGGGCATCCTTGTCTAGTTCCTGTTCTCAAGGGAAACTGTTTCAGTCTCTCTCCATTCAGGATGACATAGGTAGTTCGCTTTGTATAAATGGCCTTTATTGTACTTAGGAATTTGCCGTCTATTCCTATTTTGCTGAGAGTTTATAGCATGAATCGGTGTTGGGCTTTATCAAATGCCTTTTTTCCATCAATAGACAAGATCATGTGATTCATGTCTTTTGTGTTGTTTCTGTCATTTATCATATTGATTGTTTTTCTGATGTTGAACCAGCCTTGCATACCTGGTATGAATCCAACTTGATCATGATGGATGAGTTTTTGGATATGTTGTATTGTGTTGGCAAGAATTTTGTTGTTTACATCTGGGTTCATGAGTGATGTTGGTCTGTAATTCTCCTTTTTTGGTTGGGTCTTTCCCTGGCTTAGGTATCAGGGTTATGCTGGCTTCATAGAATGAATTTGGGAGTATTCCATCCCTTTCTATAATGTGAAATAGTCTCAGTTGTATTGGAGGTAAGTCTTTTCTAAAAGCTTGGTAGAATTCTGTGGTGAAGCCATTTGGGTCCAAGCTTTTTTGGTGGACATTTATTTTTTATTTTGATTGAATAAAAATGCACATTCCCGTATAAATTCGCATGCTCACCTATATGCAGCTCTTCGTGGGCAGTTTTTTGATGACTTTGTCAATCTCTTCCTTTGTGATGGGTTTATTAAGTTGTTCGGTTTCACCTTGTGATAATTTTGGTAGATGATATGAATCAAGGAATTTGTTAGAGTACAGTCTTTTCATAGTATTCTAGTATGATATTTTTCATTTCTTTTTGATCTGTTGTGGCAACTCCCCTCTCATTTCTTGTTTGGGTTATTTGTTTCCTTTCTTGTTTTTCTTTATAAGTTTAGCCAATGGTTTGTCAAGTTTGTTGATCTTTTCAAAAAACCAGCTTTTATTCTTTTCATTGTTTTAGTTGTTCTTCTATTCAATCCTTTCACGCTTAAAGAAACTGTACATTAAAATGCACACTTAAAAAATACTTATTTTTATTGCGCTTTAGGTGAAAGTTTACAGTCCAAGTCAATTTGTTGTACAAAAGCTTACATACACATTGCTTTGTAACTCTAGCTGCTCTCCCCACCCTGTGACAGCACACTTCTTTCCATCCTGTACTTCCTGTGTCCATTTAACCAGCTCGTGTCCCCCAGTACCCTGTTATCTCTCTTGGATAGGAGCTGTCACGTTAGCCTCAGATATGTCTTCTTAAGCCAGGAGGGACTTTTCGCCAGTATCGTTTTATGTTTTATAGTCCAATCCAATTTCTCTTGAAGAGTTGGCTTCAAGAATGGTTTCAATACTGTACTGAGAGTTCAGGGGCCATGCCTTTTGGGGACCCTCCAGTCTGCCAGGGTATTAATTCTGGTCTTTTATTAGATAAAACACTTCCAAGATACATGATACGTTTTTTATTGTATAGTTTTTTTGGTCTTAGGAAGAATTGGGGGCAAAAAGATACTGAATATTAAAAAAAAACCCAAACCACTTGATGCTGAGTTGAGTCTGACTCATAGCAGTCCTGTTGGACAGAGTAGAGCTACCCCATAGGATTTCTAAGGAGCTACTCGTGGATTTAAACTTCCAGTCTTTTGGTTAGCAGCTGTGGCTCTTAATCACTGTGCCATCAGGATTTCCTACTGAATACGTAAACTGAAAAACCCAGTGCCATTGAGTTGATTCCGACTCCTGATGACCTATAGGCAGAGTGGAAACTGCCCCATAGAGTTTCTAAGGAGTGTCTGGTAGATTTGAACTGCCAAATTTTGGTTAGCAGACATAGCACTTAACCGCTAAGCCACCCAGGTTTCCTACTGAATACTAGTACGTGAGAAAACTGAAAATCCCAAACCTGTTGCTGTGAAGTCAATTCCGACTTGTAGGGACTGTATAGGATGAGTAGAACTGCCACATGGGATTTCCAGGGAGCAGCTGGTGCATTTCTACTGTCAGCTTCAGCTGCTTCTATACTGATACTGCTTACTGGTGCCTGGTAATGTTATACATTTTATTTAGCTTTTTCATGCTTTTTCTGTACTTAATTTATTGGCTGACATTAGTTTATCCTTAATCTATTCTGTTCCAGTAATAATAGTGATTACTCTTGAATTCTACGCATACATTAGTAAAATGTTACTTGTTGTTTGGAATTTTGGAAACAAAGACCAGGAATAGTAAAGCACAATCTTATTTACTTATTCAATATGTGTGATTTTTGCAATTGCTCCTTCAAATTTGACAATGATCAATTGATTCTGTGTATTTGAAGAGCATAATTTTAAAAAATTTTCTCCTTTTTATTATGATTAAGTGCAGGTATACAATCCAAATCAGTTTTGCATGTCCCTGTGAGAGCACACTCCTCCTTTTCACCCTTTACTTCTAGTATCCTCTTAACAAACACCTGGTATCTCCTCTCCACACCCTCTCATCTCCCATCTAGAAAGAAACCAGCAGGACAGCCTCCTATGAATATATAAAACCATAAAATGCACACACCACATGCTGTCACTGTGTCCCTGAGTCCAGTCCATTCTTGTCTGAAGAGTTTGAATAGCATTTTTTGATTTAGCTTTTCTTATTTTTCAGGTTCTTTTATTTGATACACGAGATGCCAATTAAGTTTGCAAACTCATCCTGGAGAAAGTGGTACATACATCATTGCTGAATATCACTATAGTCAGCCTTCCAGGTACTCCCCTGGGGAAGCTGTGCACCAATGCTGGTGCCTAGTCCACCCTTCAAAGCAATTTTGGAACTCTTTTTTTCTGGAGTGGCCATCCTAGCTGCCATTGTATTATCCTTGATGTCTTGAATATCATCAATATGTCTTCCTTTCGATAATATCTTTATCTTCTAGTTGAGAAAAAAGTCATTGAGGGCCAGATCAGGTAGGCAAGGGGGGTGTTCTAATACCATTATCTGTTTACTGGCAAAAAACTCTCTCACGGACAACTAGGCAATTAAGTTCGTGAACTAGCCACTGTTGCCGCTGTGTACAGTGGCCATTCCAGAAAGAGTTCCAAGATTGCGTTGACAGGTGAACTAGGCACTGGCGTCTCTGCATAGCTTCCCAAGGGGAGTACTTCAAAGGTGCCCATAGTGATATTCACCAGTCAGGTATGTAGCACTTATAGCAGTCAAGTTCACAGACTTAATTGTTGGACTTTGTAGTTAAATTGGATGTTCTTTAAAGCAGGAATTAGCTGTCATTGACATTTTGTAATTTTGAGACGCCTTATAGAGAATTTAATAGTTTTCATTATTGCTCTTTAATACTAAGCATTGTGACAATTATACATCTATATATATATATCTACATATAAGACTGGATGTGTATAGTAAAACTTAACTAATTTGTTAGTTAAATATGAGGGTAAGTCCAGTTGTAATTAAGTCTTTAAAAAGTACAGCTTTAACACAAGAATTAAGTATGTCTTGGATTGAATTATATCTGCCCAAAAAAATGTGTGTAGTAATTTGACTAGGGTGTGATTCCCAATACTGTATGATATTCCTGTGTGTTATCTATTCTTCCTCTATGATGCTAATGAGGAAGGCTGGGCAGTGGTTGTTTTGGTGAGTCAGGACTCAATGAATAAGATTATATTGTGCATTGATGCAGCTTCTTGGGATATAAAGGAAAGGGAAGCAAGCGGAGAGTTGGGGATCTCATACGATCAGGAAAGAAGTAATGCTGGGAGCAGAGCATGTACTTTGGACCTGGGATCTCAGCACTTAAGAAGGTCTCAGTCCACGGGAGGCTGATGACAAGGAACTTACTCCAGAGTCAACAGAGAAGGCCTTCCCTAGGAGATGATGCCTTGAATTTAGACTTGTATCATATTGGACTGTGACAGAATAAAATTTATCTTTTCAAAGCCATCCACATGTAGTTCTGTTATAGCAGCTCTAGGTGACTAAGACAAAGTATGTAACTCTACCTTTACAAGTATTACTTTCTGGAGTATATGGCTTAATGATTAATTACCATTGATTTCAACTTATAATGACTCTAAAGGGCAGAGTATAACTGCCCATAGGATTTCGAAGGAGTAGCTGGTGGATTCAGATGGCTGACTTTTTGGTTAGTAGCCAGTGTCTTAACCACTGAGCAGCCAGGGCTCCAGAGTAATCTGTGAAAATATCAGTGATAACTTCAATATACATTGTGGTTGTTACTGTTTTTACATGATTTTTCTAAGTGTCTTGAAAATAGTTTCTTTTAATTTGGTAAATATTCTTCCACTTATTTGATTTTTCCTCAGTTTTTAGAATGTGTGACATTCAAGTATACTTAATTCTAGCCCACTGAATACTCAAAATCATAATTGGTTTAAATTACATGATTCTTCAAAGTGGGTGTATCTTTCTGATAATCAGAGATTGATCTGTAAGGTTGATAATAATAAAGCTATGGTATTGTTACAACCAAATTGGAATGTAGATCTAACCTACTTTACTGATAGAAATACTGTTTTCTATATTTCTAGATTGCTTCTAAGATGACCTTTGTTTGTAGTGGATATGTTGTTTTTAAACTTTATTATTGTTATAGGAGATTTTTGTTTCTTGTAACTGAAGTGTTCGTAACAAGCTACTATAATAAAATAAAATTATTAGTAAATTTTTCATTATGCGAAGGTTAAAGGTAATTCGCAGTATAATTGTAAGGTTATGCTTATATAGAACACTACAAAATTTTATTCAGCTTACATTTATTTAAAGTAGTGGCAATATGCTTCAGACAAAAGGAGATGTAATGCTTTTATAGTAACAAATGAATGCATTTACTCTTATGATGAATTAGAATACTTTGGTTAACCTTTGTACTTTTTATTATTTCATCCATTTATTAAACTTGTGTTATCATTATAAACTTATGGGACTAGGTAGCTGGAGATTGGTGAAAGGGTCATGCTTTTTATCTGATATGAGTATGTGTAATAACATATAAACAGGGCTGACCCTTCAGTAATTGCTTACCTATGGTAAGACAGATTCAAAAGTGGATTTTGACTTGCAGTGTTTCCTTTTAGATGATACAAAAAGGTACTTAGGAAATTGTGATGTAATTTCTGTTCTGGCGAAGCTTGCTACTGACAACATACTGGAATGAAGCTTCTTTACTCTTAAGACTTTGTAAGATTTTATTTTCTGGGTTGTTCAGGTGAATTCTGGATATTAGGCTGTCTTATTCACATACCGTATTTTTATGTACGTAACATACGCCGTCTGTGTTTGCTTGCCAACTGCGTCCTCTCCCTGCAAGTGCCACTATGCCAGTTTTTTGACCTGTTGTGGTAAACGTGAAAATTAGTGTAGCACACCTGAAAAAACACCTCACTGAGGGGAGATGCAGTCGGTAAACAAGCGTAAAAATGTAGTGGTTAAGCTTCAAGAGAGGAGTGGGGAACTTTTTTGCTGAGGTCATGTCTGGCAGCTAATTTAAAACTCATCTGTGTAGCAAGTTCAGGTTATTTTTTTATGTTCTTAAATACTAATTAAACTATTCTTAACAGGTGGAGAAAGAACCTGTGGAGTACATGAACTTATCTGTATTAGAAAAGGTAAGTAAATGCTTCGTGTGACTATTTAAATACTAAATGAACTTTTCATGATGTATAATAAAGTTTAGTAAGATGGCAGATGATGTAGACTTATAAAGCATAAAATTTAATAATGACTAACTTTGTTGTTTATTAGACACTTGAAAAAATAGTAGCTAAGCCTGTTGCCATCAAGTTGATTCCGACTCATAGCAACTTTATAAGACAGAGAAGAACTGCTGTGCCCCATAGGGTTTCCAAGAGGCAGCCAGTGGATTTGAACTGCTGACCTTTTGGTTAATCACTGAGGTCTTAACCACTGTACCACCAGGGCTTAAGCATATGTGTGTATTGCTTACTATGTGATTATTGAGAGTTGCTATTTTATATTTAATTTTGATAGGCTGATAAAGCCTCGTTTGTAACATATTGGTTATTGATAAAGAGGGAAAGAACAGAGGGTTTGATTTTTGTTCCCTTAGAATCTCGAATCTGAGTACATGCTGATTTCCCATTGACTTCTGTTCTATTACTATACCCCATGAGAGAGATGTGAAGAGTTGGTTGCAATTCAAATGGGGAACATGTCCAAGAACCACAACATCTTTTGACACCAACTGTCCATGCTTTTTTAGAAGGAGGCACCTGACAACTAGCTGGTTCAACAAGGTAGCCCCAGGAAAGGTAATTCAGTTATTAGGTGGTAGGCAAGGAACCACCTACTCTCTAGATTTGGAAGAATTAGTAGAACCCTAGGGAGTCCCCACAACTTATAAATAATCAAGAATCTGTGAAATATGTAGACTCACTATTATCTCTTTTTAAACTTGGCCAATTTTCTTTTTCTTGCAACTCTACTGAAAACTGACTTAGCCCTTCTGAGTGTGGCCAGCTAGCAGCACCTGCTTCTTATTTCACCCTAAGGGGGTTTAGGGCAGTGCCAGTATTTGTGATACATGAGTATGATTGGCATGCTAGATAAATTTCAGCATATTGTCAGTAAGTTTTCAGTGGCTCTGAAAAGCCTCTTCTTTTTATAGAGTTAAAACAATTTTTAATACTTATTAGGTAACTGTGTGACTGTCAGTGACATGGTCATACTATCTTATCTGTTTGTCACTGCCTGTAATTGCTTTTCATTTAAAAAAGAATTTCATTAGTTTATTAAAATATGTTTTATCTGTGTATTTTCCTCTGATACCAAAATGGAGAAATTGAAGTCCATTCTCTGAAATTTAGGAGTATGATCTTAACATTGTAACCATTGTCGATTTGCATTTCTTACCTACAGTTGGAATGAGGATGAAGCCAACTCTTCAGACAAAGATTAGACTAGACTGTAAGACCTATGATGATATTGATGAAGAGTGTACCTCTTGGCTTAAGTAGATACATAAGGCTAACTGCGCAGCTCCTTTCCAAAAGCTAGATAAGAAGGCAGAAGGGGAAGGAGCTGGTTGGACATGGGTATACAGGGTGGAAAGGAGGCTAGTGTGCTTAGTGTGCTGTCATAGGATGGGGAGAGCAGGTGAAGTTAAATAACTATGTGTGTAGTTTTTTCTATAACAAATTTGACTTGGATTGTAAACTTGTGCTTAAGCACATTAAGATATTAAAAAAATATTGGAGGTGGAAGAGGCAGATCTTCCTCTGTAAGCATTTGTAGTTTTCTATTACATTTGGTAAGCTAGAATTGCTAAAACTGTTTTAAATGATTCTTTGCCTATTACCGGAAACCCTGGTGGTATAGTGGGTAAGTACTACATCTGCTAACAAAAGGTTGGCAGTTCAAATCCATCAGGTGCTCCTTGGAAACTCTATGGGGGAGCTCTGTTCTGACGCATAGGGTCCAGAATTGATTCTACTGCTACTGGATTTGGGTTAGGTTTTTATACCTATTGCCTTCCCCCCTAAAACTTTTAACATTTAATTCATTTGAGTAGACAGCAAAAAGATACTGTGCATCTCAGTTGAAATCCAAAGCTATTAAAACTGTGATCAGGTAAAGAAATATAAGACAAAATGGGTTTTTAAAGGTAGCTGGAAGAATGAATTAAAAATCCACAGAAGATCTACCTTCTCATCTCACTTCCAGTCAGGAGCTGCCGAGTTAGTCTCACATATCTATTTAAACCAAGAATACTCTTGGCCAGTATCATCGATGTCTTTGTTTGAAGAATAGGCTTTGGGAATGGTTTCAGTTCTGGGCTAACAGAGAGTCCGGGGACTTCTGGGACTCACCATGTCTGGCAAACCATCAAGTCTGATCTTTTTACTGGATTTTGAAGTCTGCACCCTGTTTTTCTCCTGCTAAGTTAGGGACTCTTCGCTGTGTTTCCTGTTCCAGTGGTGGCTGCGCACCATTTAGTTCTTTTGTTCTCATGCTGACATAGCCCCTGAATTATGGTGGCCTTTTCTGTTTCTTGGGCTTATATTTTCCATTTATCTTTGATGTTCTTCATTCTCCTTTTTTGCACATGGGCTGGGACAAATTGATGCTTTGTAAATGCCTGCTAGCAAGCTTTTTAAGATCCCAGATGCCATTCACCAAAGTGAGATGCAAAACATTTTTCTTGAAAAACTTTGGTATGCCAATTGACCTACATGTTGCCTGAAACCATGGTCCCCAGACCTCTACTCCTGCATACTCTGCCCTTCAAAGTATTTGGCTGTATTTAGGAACCGTCTTAGCTTTTGGTTTAGTCCAGTTGTGCTGACTTCTCCTCTATTGTATCTTATCCCTTCACCTAACTTAATTCTTATCTACTGTCTAACTAGTGAGTGCCCCTTTGCCACCCCCCTTATAAGGATCAAAGACTGTTTTTTTGTGTTTAACCATTTCTTGGATCCTTATGAGATTGGTTTCATATAGTATTTGTTGTTTTGTAACTGCCTATTTTCACTCAGTGTAATGCCTTCCAGATTGTTCCATGTTATGTTTCCCAAATTCATTGTTCTTGTTTATCAATGTGTAGTATTCCGTTGTGTGACTATACCACAGTTTGTTTATTCATGTATGGATAAACATCCATGTTGATAGATTCCTGGATTGATTCCATCTTTTTGCTATTTTGGGCAGTACTTTGATTAACATTGGTGTGCATGTAATCTATTTGTGTGACAGCTCTTATTTCTTTAGGCTATATTCCAAGAAGTAAGACCACTGGATTGTGTGGTATTTCTAGCTTTTTAAACAGCAAATCAATTTCCAAAGTAGTTGTACCATTTTACATTCCCACCCCCAGTGTGTAAGTGTTGCAGTCTCTCCCTAGCCTTTCCAACATTTATTGTTTTGTGATTTTTGGATTAATGCCATACTTGCGTGGGTGGTAGTTTTGATTTGTATTTCTGTAATGGCTAATGACCGTGAATATTTTTTTATGTGTCTGCTAGCTACCTGAATGTCTTTGGTGGAAGTCCTTTGCCCATTTTAAAAGTTTTTTTGTCTTTTTGTTGTCGACGTTTTGCACTGTTTTGTAGAGTTTAGAGATTAGACACTGGTTAGATTGGTGGAAGTCAGAAGTTTTTTTCCCAGCCTATAGGTTGTGTTTCACTCGTTTGGTGAATGGATGAGCATAACTGTTTGATTTTTATGCGTTCCTAGTTGTCTATTTTCTCTTCTGGTGTTTGTGCATTGTCAGTAATGTTTTGTGTTCTATTTCTGTCATACATTAGGGCTCTCAGTGTTGCCACTATCTTATTTTCCATGAGCTCTATCATTTCAGATTTTATATTTAGGTACTTGATCCATTTTGAGTTAGTATTTGTGCATGATATGAAATAAGGATCATTTCATTTTTTTTGCAGGTATGTATCCAGTTATACCAAAACTATTTGTTAGAGAGACTTCCTCAATTTATGGACTTTGGGCCTTTGTCAGATATCAGCTGCTCATACGTAGATGATTTTATGTCTGTATTATCAATTCTGGTTCCACTAGTAGCAAGCTGTTTTGACTACAGTGGTGGCGTAACACATTCTAAAGTGAGATAACCTCAGGCTTTCCACTTTTGTTACTTCAGTAATCCTTTCCTAGTCCAAAGCTTTTTCCCTTACCATGTGAAGTTAGCAACTTGTTTCTCCATCTTATTAAAAATGCCATTGGAATTTGGGTAGGGCTTGCACTGTATCTGTAGGTTGTTTTGTGAAGGATAGTCATTTTCACAGTGTTGAGTCTTCCTGTCCATGAGCAAGGTAGGTTTCTCCACTTAAATAGCTCTTTTTTGGTTTCTTGCAATGGTATCTTGTGAATTTCTTTGTATAGGTCTTGTGCCTGGTTAGATTTATTCCTAATTGGGCTCTTATAAGTGGTATTGATTCTGTGATTACTTCTTTGAAGTGGTGTAGAAGAATCCAGCTGAATTTTGTGTGTTTTTCTTATGTCCTGAAACTTTGCTGAGCTGTTCTGTTAGTTTTAGTAGTTCTTTTATGGTTTCTTTGGGGTTTTTTGTGTGTATAATATTATATCATCTGTAAATAGAGATACTTTTACTTTTCCTTACTAATATGAATACTCTTTATTTACTTTCCTAACCTGATTGCTCTAGCTAGAACCTTCAGCAATGTTGAATAAAAGTGGTGATGATGGGCATCCTTGTCTGTTTCCTGTTCTCAAGTGGTATGCTTTCAGGCTTTCTCACTTTAGGATGATGTTGGATGTTGGCTTTGTGTAAATGCCCTGTATTATGTTAAGAAATTTTCCTTGTATTTGTATTTTTCTAAAAGTTTTTAACATGAATGAGTGTTGGACTTTGCCAAATGCCTTTTCTACATCAGTTTGTAAAATCAAGCAGATCTTGTCTTTTCATTCTGTTTATGTGGTTGATTACATTGATTGTTTTTCTAATGTTGAACCACTCCTGCATCCCTGGTATTAATCCCACTTGGTCATGGTAAATTATTAATTTTTGATGTGTTCTGGCTTGGCTATTGAATTCTGTTGGCAAGAATTTTTGTTAAGGATTTTTGAGTTTATGTTTATGAGAGATACTGGTCTGTAATTTTTCTTTCTTTTTTTTTGGTATTGTTACCTGGTTTTGGAATCAGGGTTATGGTGGCTTCATAGAGTGAATGTGGGAACATTTCATCCTTTTCTGTGCTCTGAAATACCCTCAGTAATAGTGGTTGTTTTAGTCAGCTAGGGCTGCTCTAACAGAAATACCACAGAGTGGATGGCTTTAACAAAGAAAGATTTATTCTTACACAGTCCGGTAGGTTGCAAGTCCATATTCAGGGTGTCCGCTCCAGGGAAAGACTTTCCCCTTGACGGCTCTGGAGGAAAGTCCGGTATTGCATCAGCCATTGTCCAGGGAGTGTCCTAACGCAAGAACCTCTGGTCTGAACGATGCGCTCTGCTCCCGGTGCTGCTTGCTTGATGGTAGCGAGATTCTCAAATTGTCCTTGGTTCTTTTTCCTTTTATTCCTTGCAAGCTAAAAGCATTAAGGGTGGGGCAAGCCATACTCCAGGGAAACTTCCCCCATAGCAGGAATTCACAGCCCCACCCTAATCCTTTTAACATACAGATTAGCAAAACCACACAATGGAGGACAGTCCCAAGATACTGGGAACCATATCCCAGCCACGTGGCTGCACACATTTTTGGGGGGACACAATTCAAACGATGACATCCCACCCTTTGACAACCCAAAAATCACATCACAAAAACATTTAACACATTCATCTCACCATAGCAAAATTATGTCCATCCATATAACAGAAGTCTTAAATCAGCTCCAAGTCCAAAATACAAAAACTCTTCTACATCTGTGAAACTTAGAAGGCATTAACAGGCAACAGGCAAGTCAACAGAACACATTACATTAGCCCTCAAAGCTTTGGAAATACTCTTACATTTTCTGAGACATTCTACACAACAGCAATGCTCTCCAGACTCTAGGTATCGGCCACACTCTCTGGTTTCTGAGTGGAGACCTCCAGCCCCGTGCTACAACTCTGCCTTCAAGGCCCACTTGGACAGAAACTCTGTCCCATCAGCTTTAGGAGCACCCTAAGCCCAACTGAGTGGCAATTCCACCCTTACGAACACAGGACACCATGGTTCCACCCTTTCAAACCCCTGAGGTCATGGCCATACCTCTTGAGACTGAGGCAGCTCAGCTTCTCACGCTATCTGCCTCTTCAGCTTCAGCTTCCTATGGCCGCATGGCCCGGGCCTCAGGCCCACATCTGCCCTGCCGGGCAAGTGTTCCAAAGCTCTGTAGCTCCACTGGTTTAAGTGCCCGGAGGCACCCCACTCTTGCTGGAAAGTGTCCTGCCCAAAGGCACTCAACTCTCTCACTCCGTGGGTCAGCAAGGCCAGCTCACCGATTCAAGTGCCCAGAGGCACCCCGTTCCGCGAGGAAAACTCTGCGCAGGCACTGACCTCTCTCGCTCCACAGGTCGGCTCCAGTGCTGCCTCTGGTTCTGCTGCTGCCGCTGCTGCTGCTGCCAGTCCTCCGTTGTTTCTCACCATCTGCGCCTTCTTCGTTCCTTCTGAATCTTCTATCCATTCGCAGTTTCAAAGTGGCTTCCACATTTTAGGTATTTGCTAGAGCAGCACCCCACTCCTGGTACCAATTCTGTTTTAGTCAGCTAGGGTTGCTCTAACAGAAATACCACAGAGTGGATGGCTTTAACAAAGAAAGATTTATTCTTACACAGTCCAGTAGGTTGCAAGTCCATATTCAGGGTGTCCGCTCCAGGGAAAGACTTTCCCCTTGACAGCTCTGGAGGAAAGTCCGGTATTGCATCAGTCATTGTCCAGGGAGTGTCCTAACGCAAGAACCTCTGGTCTGAATGACGCGCTCTGCTCCCGGTGCTGGTTGCTTGATGGTAGCGAGGTTCTCAAATTGTCCTTGGTTCTTTTTCCTTTTATTCCTTGCAAACTAAAAGCATTAAGGGTGGGGCAAGCCATACTCCAGGGAAACTTCCCCCATAGCAGGAATTCACAGCCCCACCCTAATCCTTTAACATACAGGTTAGCAAAACCACACAATGGAGGACAGTCCCAAGATACTGGGAACCATATCCCAGCCACGTGGCTGCACACATTTTTGGGGGGACACAATTCAAACCATGACAGTGGTGTTGATTCTTCTCTGAAAGTTAGAATTTTCCAAGGAAGCCATCAGGGCCAGGGCTTTTTCTGATTAGGAGTTTTTATATTACCTTTTCAGTAGCTTCTTTTGTAATGGGTTTATTTATTTGTTCTACCTTTGTTTGTGCTAGTTTAGATAGGTACTGTGTTTTTACAAATTTATCTGCATCCTCTAGATTTTCAAAATTGTTCGAATAAAATTTTTCATAGTATTGTGCTCTGACTCTTTTAATTTCACTTGGGTTTGTTGTGATACCATCCATCTTATTTCTTGTTTGAGTTACATGGTTCCTCTTCTGTTTTTCGTTTGTTAGTTTGGTGGATGGTTTTTTTCTTTACCAAAGAACCAGCTTTTGGGCTGTTAATTCTTCAATTGTTTTTAGTTGGGCTCTAGTTTTTATTATTTGCTCTTATCTTGTGCTCGGGGGCTTCTTTTGCCCCTCCCTTTATGGTTTCTCTAGTTTTAGGGTTAAAGCTTTGGTTTAGGCCCTTCCTTCTTTTTGAATATGTGCATTTATTGACATAAATTGACCTCTGAGCACTGTTTTTGCTGTGTTCCAGAGCTTCTGGTAGGATATGTTTTCATTCTCATTTGATTCAGTGAATTTCTTTATTCTGCCTTTGATTTCTTCTTTTTTATTTTTATTAAATGAAAGTATACATACTCTGTGCTTACAATATTGGCTTAAGAAGGGAGGAGTACACACGTTGTGTTGAAGTCCTATTAATATTGGTCTTCTTACTAATGTGTATTGTCACCAATTTCACCCAACCAAATTTCTAACAACTATCTAGTCTAAACCCTCGCCCCTTGCCCTCCTCCTGCTGTCCCACCCTTCCTACTCTTGTAGCCGTCAAAGAGTCTTTTCTGTTATCTATGAGTATACTTTTAAGTTTTTATTGCAGGGTTCTCGTATAATAATTGTCCTTCTGTTGCTGACTAGTTTCACTCAACGTTATGTCCCCAGTTGAGACCAAATTGAGAGATGTTTCCTGCTGTCATCGTTGTTCTTTATCAATGCATAGTACTCCATTGAGTACATATACCAGAGTTTACCCATCCATTCTTCTGTTGTTGGGCATCTGGGTTGATTCCATCTTTTTGCTGTTGTGGACTGTGCTGCAATGAACATTTGTGTGCATTTATCAGTTGGTGTGAATGGCTTTGATTCTGTAGGATATATTCCAAGCAGAGGAATTACTAGGTCAAATGGTATATCTATATCCATTATTTTAAGGTAACGCCAAATTGCTTTCCAAAGAGGTTGCACCATTCTGCAATCCCGCCAACAGTGTAGGAGAGTTCCAGTCTCTCCACAGCTTCTCCAACATTTAGTGTTTTGTGTTTTTTGGATCCTGGCCAATCTTGTTGGGGTGAGATGGTATCTCATTGTTGTTTTGATGTGAATTTCTTTAATAATTAATGATTGTGAGCATGTCCACATGTGTTTTTTGTCTGCCTGGATCTCCTCTTTAGAGAAGTGTCTGTCCATTTCCTTTGCCCATCGCCTAATTGGATGATTTGCCTTTTTCTTATTGGTGTTTTGTAATACTTTATAGATTATGGAGATCAGGCGTTGATCTGACATAGAGTTGCCAAACATTTTTTTCCATTCTGTGGGTGGCCTTTTAATTCTTTTGATGAAGTCTTTGGATGAACAGAAGTGTTTGATTCTTATTAATTCCCATTTATCTATTTTCTCTTCTGATGAATGTGTTTTGTTTGTCAGATTTTGAAGTCTGTCTGTATTGTGTATTAAAACTTCCATTATGGGCTAACCTATTTTATCTTGGATGAGCTTTATCATTTTAGCTTTTGTATTTGTATCTTTTATCCAATTTGAGTTGATTTTTGTATAAGGTGTGAGATATGGGTCTTGTTTCAATTTTTATATGGATGGATATCCAATCATGCCAGCACTGTTTGTTAAAGAGATTGTTCTTACACCAGTTTAAAATCTTAGGACCTTTGTCAAATATCAGCTGTTCACAGGAGGATGGTGGCATCTCTGGGGTCTCTACTTTGTTCCGTTGGTCTATATGTCTCTTTTTGTATCAGTACCAGGCTGTTTTGACTACTGTGGCAGTGTAATAGGTTTTAAAGTCAGGTAGTGAGAGGCCTCCCAGCATGTTCTTCTTTTTCAGTAGTGCTTTACTTATCCAGGGCCTCTTCCCTTTCCAAATAAAGCTGATAATTTGTTTCTCCATCTCATTAAAAAATGTCTCTGGAATTTGTGTTGGGATTGCATTATGTAAGTAGATTGCTTTGGGCAAAATAGACATTTTTGCAATATTGAGTCTTCCTATCCATGAGCAGGACAGATGACTCCACTTATGTAAGTCTCTCCTTCTTGTAGTAAGGTCTTGTAGTTTTCTCTGTAAAGATCTCTTATTTCTCTGGTTAGATTTATTCCTAGGTATTTTATCTTCTTGGGGGCTATAGTAAAATGGAATTGATTTGGTGATTTCTTCTTTAATAATTTCACTATTGATGTAAAGGAAGCCTACTGATTTAGTTGTGTTTATCTTGTATCCCAATACTTTGCTGAGTTCTTCTAGTAGATCTAATAGTTTACTTATGGATTTCTTTGGATTCTCTGTATAAACAATCGTATCGCCTGCAAAGAGGGAAATCTTTACTTCTTCATTGCCAATACAGATGTGTTTTATTTCTTTGAGTTGTCTGATTGCTCTGGCTAGGACTTCTAGCACGATGTTGAATAGAAGTGGTGAGAGCGGGCATCCTTGTCTAGTTCTGTTCTCAAAGGGAATTGTTTCAGTCTTTCATCATTCAGGATGATGAAAGCAGTTGGCTTTGCATAGATGCTACTGATTATATTGAGGAATTTCCCATTTATTCCTGTTTTTCTGAGAGTTTTAAGCGTGAATGGATGTTAAACTTTGTCAAATGCCTTTTCTGCATCAATTGACAAAATCAGGTGATTTTTATCTTTTGTGTTATTAGTGTGGTTGATTACATTAATTGTTTTTCTGATGTTGAACAAGCCTTGCATCTCTGGAATGAAACCAACATGATCATGATAAATAATTTTTTTTATATGCTGTTGAATTCTATTGGCTAGAATTTTGTTGAAGATTTTTGCATCTAGATTCATGAGTGATACTGGTTTATAATTTTTTTTTGTGGGCTCTTTCCCTGGTTTTGGTATCGGGGTTATGCTGGCTTCATAGAATGAATTTGGAAGTATTTCATCTCTTTTTATGGTGTGTAATAGCCTCGTTAGTACTGGAGTTGATTCTTCTCTAAAAGTTTGGTAGAATTCTCCGGTGAAGCCGTCTGGGCTAGGACTTTTTTTTTGGTTGGTAGATTTTTGATGACTTCCTCAATCTCTTCCTTTGTGATAGATGTATTAAGTTGACCTATTTCTACTTGTGATAGTCTTGGTGAGTCATATGAATCTAGAAATTTGTCCATTTCCCCCAGGTTCTCAAACATGTCAGAGTATAGATTTTCGTAGTATTCTGTTATGATATATTTTATTTCAGATGAGTCTATTGTAACATCTCCCAACTCATTTCTTAATCGGGTTATTTGTATCTTTTGTTGTTTTTCTTTTGTAAGTTTAGCCAGTAGTATATCAATTCAGTTGAACTTTTCGAAGAACCAGCTTTTGGTTTTGTTAATTTTTTCAATTGTTTTCTTTTCTCTAATTCATTTAGTTCTGCTCTAATCTTTATAATCTGTTTTCTTCTGGTGCCTGAGGGGTTTCTTTGTTGTTCTCTTTCTACTTGTTCAAGTTGTGAGGTTAATTCTTTAATTTGTGCTCTTTGTTCTTTCTGGAAGTGTGCGCTTACAGAGATGAACTGACCTCTGAGCACTGCTTTTGCTGTATCCCATAAATTCTGGTAGGATGTGTTTTCATTCTCATTTGAATCCATAAATTTCTTTAATGTGTCTTTAATTTCTTTTATAACCTGAGGCTTTATGAGTAAAGCATTGTTCTGTTTCCACAAGTCTGAATTTTTACCTATGAATTTTCTGTTATTGATTTCAACTTTTATAGCTCTGTGGTCCGAGAAGGTACTTTGCAATAAATTAGTGGTTTAGATTTTATGGAGAATTGTTTTATTACCTAACATATGGTCTGTTCTGGAGAATGTTCCATGTGCTTTGGAGACGAAGGTGTATTTATCTGCTGATGGATGAAAAGATCTGTATATGTCGATAAGGTCAAGTTGGTTGATTGTTGCAGTAAAATTTCTGTATCTTTACTGAGCTTTTTTCTGAATGATCTATCCTTAACTGAAAGGGAAGTGTTAAAGTCCCCAACTATTATTGTGGAATGATCAATCTCATTTTTCAGTGTTGTCAGTATTTGTTCAATGTATTTAGGTGCTTTGGTATTGGGTGTGTAAATATTTAATATTGTTAAGTCTTGCTTGAGTGTTGAACCTTTCAGCAATAGTGACCAGCCTTGTCCACAACAATGGATTTTACATTAAAATCTATTTTATGTGAGATTAATATTGCCACACCTACTTTTTTGTGTGTATTATTAGCTTGATATATATTATTCCAACCTTTAATTCTCAACTTGTTTTTATCTTTAAGTCTAAGATGTGTTTCTCGTAAGCAACATATAGATGGGTCATGTGTTTTGATCCACGATATCACTTGCTGTCTCTTTACTGGAGCATTCAGTCCATTTACATTCAATGTGGTTATTGATAGGTATATGTTTAGTGGTGTCATTGTGATGTGTTTATTTTCATGTTGATGTCTCATAGTGAATATTTCATATTCATTTCATGTTTATATGTTTTCATTCTCATTTGATTCAGGGAATTTCTTTATTCTGTCCTTGATTTCTTCTATAATCCATAGTTTTTGAGCAATATGTTGTTTAGTTCCCATGTGTTTGATTTTTTTTCTGTTGTTATTGATTTCTAGTTTTATGGCTTTGTGGTCTGAAAAGATGCTTTGTAGTATTTTGATGCTTTGAATTTTGTTAAGGCTTTTGTTATGACCTTGTCTATTCTGGAGAATGTTCCATGTACACCGGAAAAGAAAGTATACTGGGCTGCTGTTGTGTGGATTGTTCTATATGTGTCTGAGAGGTCAGATTGGTTGATTGTGGCATGTAGATTTCCATGTACTTGTTGAACTGCTTTTGGTTGTTCTGTCCTTCACTAAAAGTGGGTGTGTTAAAGTTGGCTACTGCTGTTGTGTTGATGTGTTTTTTCTTTTCATTGTTTTTAGAGTTTTCTTTTATGTATTTAGGTGCCGTATTATTGGATGTAGATTATTATGTTCTCCTTTAATCGTTATATAGTGTCCTTTCTTATCCATTGTAGTGGATTTTGCTTTAAAATTAATCAGAAATTAATATTGATGCTCCTGCTCTGTTTTGAATGCTTGTTTGCTTGATATATTTTATGCTAGCCTTTGAGTTTTAATTTGCTTGTGTCTTTATGTCTGAGGTATGTCTCTTATAGTCAACATATAGACATATTGTGAATTTTTTTTTTTTGGTCCAGGCTGCCATTCTCTGTCTCTTTATTGGTGCGTTTAATCCATTCACATTCTCTGTAATTATCAATAGGTATGAGTTTAGCGCTGTAATCTTGATTATCTTTTTTTGTATGTTGTTGACAGTTTTGTCTTTCCACTTAAATTTCTCTGTGAATTTGTTTTTCTGTATGTGTTTTCTTTGTATGTTTTTGATTGTTGTTGGGTTTGTATTTGTTGAGGTGTTAATGTTTTTCTTCTTTATTCTTTTGATGTGTATGATTGTTAATTTCCTTTGTGGCTACCTTAATACTGTTACTTGAACTTTAAACCAGTATTTTATTTCTTTGTATAGCCTTGAATTCATCTCCATATGAATGATCTGTGACTGTATTTTTTAAATTCCTTTTTTTTGTTACAATATTGTTGTCTGTCACATAATGACACTTTCTTCTTCCCTATTTTCAGTGTTTTATGTTTGACATATTTTTGTGATTTTCCTACCTGGATTGATACTCAGTTGCTCTGTCCTGCGATCTAGTCTTGAGTTGTTATCCGATGTTTTAACAAAAGTTCTCTCTTTAGTATTTCTTGTAATTGTGGTTTGGTTTTTGTAGATTACCTAAATTTGTGTTTATCTGGAAGTGTCCTAATTTTGCAGTCATATTTGAGAGACAGTTGTGGTGGATATAAAGTCCTTGGCTGGCAATTTTTTTTCATTAGGGTTTTGCATGTATCATTCCATTGCCTTCTGGCCTGTATCATTTCTTCTGAAGTAGTTTAAACTTAATATTATTGACTCTTCTTTGAAGATTATGCAGATCATGGTTGTGTAATGATTAAGTGCGATAGCTGCTAACCAAAAGTCTGGCAATTGGAATCTACCAGCTGCTCCTTGGATAATCCATGGAGCAATTCTAGTCTGTCCTGTAGGATCACGATTTGTCAGAATCAACTTGATGGCAGTGAATTGGGTCCTTTTTTTTTTTTTTGTTAGTTTTTTTCAATTGTCCTCTAATTCATTTAGTTCTGCTTCAATCTTTATTATATGTTTACTTCTGGTGCCTAAGAGGTTCCTCTGTTGCTCTTTTTCTACTTGTTCAAGCTGTAGGATTAATTCTTTTGTTTTGGTCCTTTCTTCTTTCCAAATATGTGCATTTACAGAGATAAACTGATCTCTGAGCACTACTTTTGCTGTAGCCAATGGGTCCTGGTAGGATGTTTTCATTCTCATTTGATTCCATAAATTTCTTTATTTTGTCCTTGATTTCTTGTATAACCCATGGATTTTTGAGCAAGTTGTTGTTCATTTGCCATGAGTTCTGATTTCTACATATGTCTTTTCTGTTATTGATTTCAACTTATATAGCTTTATGGTCCAAAAAAATGCTTTACAATAATTCAGTGATTTGGATTTTGTTGAGACTTGCTTTATGTCCTAACACATGGTCTATTCTGGAAAATGTTCCATGTGCATTGGAGAAGATGTACTTGTCTGTTGATGGATTAAACATTCTGTGTATGTCAATGAGGTTTAGTTGGTTAATTGTTGCAGTAAGATCTGTATCTTCACTGAGCTTTATTTTCCATTACTAAAAGTGGAATGTTAAAATCTCCAGTTATTATTGTGAAGTAATCTATCTCATTTTTCGATGCTGTCAGTGTTTGTTTGGTGTATTTAATATTATGGCAGCAATTCAGCATCTAAAATCTCATGTAAATAGCATTAGATGAGGATCTTGTCATCTGAATAATCTAAATCAGATATGAATCACACTCTGAATATAATCCATCTGGGGCAAAATTCTTATCCATCTGTGCCGGGGGCCAGCCCCAACACTTTACAGGGTCACTCATGGAGGGAGGGAGAGGCACGGAGGGAAAAGAATCAAGAGAGACAGGAAAGAATTTTCTGGTTCATGGCAGCCCGACCCAGAGAGCAAGAGAGCGGGCTGTCTGTCTTTATTGTTTTTATAGTAAAAGTGATGCGAATTTTACCCTGCCCACTGATCACACAATCTATTGGCCAATTTGAAACCAAAACCTCGTGGTCTTGAGGTGATGTAATTTTTACCCTGCCCCCTTACCACATGAGCTATTAGCTAACCGAAACCTTGTGATCCTTTTAATTGTTAAGGCTTTCTAGATAATGGCCCAAGGCAGGTGTGTAACTGACAGTGAAAACAAGGTTATGCCTCGAGCTCAATCAGCCCTACTTATACCTCAGGGTTAAAAGGTTCACGAGGAAGGGTCTAAAGTTTATGATCTCTATTTGTTCCTACTTTGCTCTTTATTTTATCTCCTTCTGTGGGGACAGTAAACATCACCCACCCTATGCCTTTCTTAAGCTGTTCTAAAAGGATAATTCCTTTCACATGGGTGGGGATGTGCAGTTGGGGGAAGTCAGCAGGGGTTGGGCCGGCCTCGCTATTCTCAAGCTGGCTGTGTTAGAAATCATTCCTCTGAGCTCTTTTCCCCAGAAATTGCTGTACAGGTTTTCCCGATATTATTTCATAAACCAAGGGAGTAGTAAAGGGCCCCTCTCAGAAGGCATTTCCCCTGATCCTTGTGCCAGGAGAGGAGGGAGTATCTTTTTGAAGAAAATTTGATTAGGAAGCCAAATAATATCAAGGGCAGTAGGCTAAAAGACATGTCACAGGTGAGATGCTTCAGCCCGTCATTTACAGGGGTTCGTGACTTTGTCTGCAAAGCTGATGGCGGACCTCCGCACATCTGTGGAGCTGTGGAACTAGAAAACAAGTTACCTGCTTCCAAAAATATGGTGGATAGAAAAATAGTTATAAACATTCCTGTCCCCAAAGTGGAAAAATGAGAGAGCAGAATGAATCACTGGTCCGAAGTAGCTTTGATATGCAACTTGGTATTTCTAAGGATGGAATTGCCAGTCAGATGAAGTAGGAAAATTTGGCACCTAAAGCTGAGAGAACAGAGTTATTGTCTCAGTGGGCCCGGACAGCAGAGCTATTGCACAGGGCCAAGGGGTCTTTAAACAGAATCCTGAGAGTGTGGTCAATAGCTAGAGTCTGGAAGGCAAGGCCATTGTGTACAATATCTCAGAAAATGGAAGAATATCTTCAGAGCTTTGAAGGCTAATTTAATGCATTCTGCTGACTTGTGTATTGCCTGTTTTGCCTCCTTTCTCCCATTTGTCGTGGAAGTGTCTAACTCGTGCCTCCATGTTCTGCCATTGTATATTGGAAGCAGATAACTTGTGTTCTGGATTTCACAGTTGAGGAATTTCTCGATTTTGGACTTGGACTGTAAGACTTTTCCTATGATGGGGTGAATACACTTTTATATGTTTCAGTGTTGTGATTTTCTTGGGAACAAAGGGTGGAATATCATGGATTGAATTGTATTTCCTCCAAAATGTGCATAGTGTTTTGGGTAGACCATGACTCTTAGTATTTTGTGATACTCCTGCATGGTGTAAACTCTACTTTTATGATGCTAATGAGGTAGGACTGGTGGCAGTTTGTGTTGGTGGGGCAGGACTCAATGTGCATTGTGCCTTGAGACACTCTCTTGAGATATAAAAGAGAGAAGCTAGTAGAGAGATTTGGGGATCATCTGTCACCAAGAAGCATTGCAGGAGCTGAGCATGTCCTTTGGTAAGGGGTCCCTGTACCTCAGAGGCCTGCGGTCTAGAGGAAGATTGATGACAAGGACCTTCATCTAGAGCCAGCAAAGAAATCCTTTCCCTGGAGCTGACACCTTGAATTTGGACATCTGACCTTCTGAACTGTGACAAATAAAGTTTCTCCTCTTAAAGCAATCCACTTACAGTGTTTCTGTTGCAGCAGCACTAGATGACCTAAGACAGAGGTCAGTGTAAGACAGTGATAATTTAAAATGATAAAAGAAAAACAAAGAATATGCAATATGCTTTTAGTGATGAGGAACTTATATTATAGCCAGACCACCTCTGGACCCCAAACAGCAATTAAGATATAAACACATCTAGTATGTGACCATTGTGTCCACCTACAGGAGAGTAACATTCTTCAGATTCCTAGGACTCATAAAGCCTTATCCCCTTCTCCTGTAAAACCTCCAGCTTGTCTCAATATTGGGACAAGATTTTGGAAACCCTAATTAGTGTAGTGATTAAGTGCTATGTCTGCTAACCCAAAGACTGGCAGTTCGAATCCCCTAGGTATTCCTTGGAAACTCTATGGAGCAGTTCTACTGTGTCCTATAGAGTTGCTTTGTGTCAGAATTGACTCACTGGCAGTGGGTTTGGGTTTTGTTATTCCCTCTGTCTCCTTGTATACCAGTGTGCAATAAAATACTTTGTTTCTCATTTCACCCTGTCTCAAAGATTCACTGTTTGTCGCAGGTAGCAAACACTCCACTTAGGTTTGCTGTGACACCATCTTCTTTTACTGCTTACTCTGATCTCTTGCCTCCTTAAGATGTTTAGACTGTTGTGATTCCATCAGACTCACCTGACTAGTCCAGAATAATCTTCTGTTCTCAACATGTGTAATACAGCTGTGTCTGTCATTGTTGTTGTTAGGTACTATTGAATGGGTTCTGACTCTTACTGACCCTGTGAACAACAGAACAAACACTGCACAGTCTTGTGCCATGTGTACAATCATTTTTATGTTTAAGCCCCTTGTTGTAGCCACTGTGTCAGTCCATCTCGTTGAGGATCTTCCTCTTTTTTTCTGGCCCTCCACTCTGCCAGGCATTATGTCCTTCTCCTGGGACTGATCTTTCCTGACAGCATGTCCAAAGTATGTAAGATGCAGTCTTGCCATCTTTGTTTCCAAGGAGCACTCCAATTGTACTTCTTCCAGAACAGATCTGTTTGTTCTTTTGGTGGTTCACAGTATGTTCAACATTCTTCTCCAACACCACAGTTCAAAGACATCATTTCTTCTTTGGTCATCTTTGTTCATGGTCCAGCTTTTGCATGCATATGATGCAATTGAAAATATCTTGGTTTGTCAGGTGGACTTTAGTCTTCAAGGTGACATCTTTACTTTTCACCATTTTAAAGAGATCCTTTGTGGCAGATTTTCCAAATACAATGTGTCTTTTAATTTCTTGACTGCTGCTTCCATGGGCATTGATTGTAGACCCAAGTAAAATGAAATCTTCGACAACCTCAATCTTTTCTGCATTTATGATGATGTTTCTTACTGGTCCAGTTGTAAGGATTTTTGTTTTGTTTATGTTGAGATGTAAGCCACGTTGAAGGCCGCGGTCTTTGATCTTCATCAGTAAGTGTTTCAAGTCTTCTTCACTTCCAGAAGGCAAGGTAGTGTCATCTGTGTAACACAGGTTGTTAATGAGTTGCCCTCCAATCCTGATACCTTGTTCTTTTTTGTATAATCCAGCTTCTTGGATTATTTGTTTGGCATACAGATTGAAAAGGTGTGGTGACACATGCCCTTCCTGACTTTAAACCATGCAGTGTCCCCTTGTTCTGTTTATATAATTGCCTCTTGAGCCATATACAGATTCCGTAAGTGCACAGTTAAGGGTTCTGGAGTTCCCATTCTTTGCAACATTAGCCATAATTTATTATGATCTACACAGTCGAATGCCTTTGCATAGTAAATGAAACACAGGTAAGCATCTTTCTGGTATTCTCTGCTTTCAGCCAAGATCCATCTGACATCAGCAATGATAGTCTTGGTTGCACGTCCTCTTCTGAATCCAGCTTGAATTTCTGACAGTTGCTTGTCTGTGAACATACAGTTGCAGTTGCTGTTGATCTTGAGTAAAATTTTATTTGCATATGATGTTAATGTATTGTTCAGTAATTTCTGCATTCGATTGGATCACTTTTCTTCGGAGTGGGCATAAATATGGATCTCTTCCAGTCAGTTGGCCCGGTAGCTGTCTTCTAAATTTTGGCATTGATGAGTGAACACTTCCAGTGCTGCATCTGTTTGTTGAAATATCTCAGTTGATACTCCATCGATTCCTGGGGCTTTGTTTTTTACTAGTGCTTTCAATGCATCTTCAACTTCT
This sequence comes from Heterohyrax brucei, assembly GCA_028571685.1. Classification (NCBI taxonomy): domain Eukaryota; kingdom Metazoa; phylum Chordata; class Mammalia; order Hyracoidea; family Procaviidae; genus Heterohyrax; species Heterohyrax brucei. The sequence continues at coordinate 20,158,090 of CM053155.1, forward strand.
TTCTTCAGTACCATCAGTTCCAAACCATATGCTACCTCTTCAAATGGCTGAACATCAACTAGTTCTTTCTGGTATTATGACTTTGTGTATTCCTTTCATCTTCTTTTGATGCTCCCTGATTCATTTGATATTTTCCCTGTAGAATCCTTCACTATTGTATCTTGAGGCTTGGATGTTTCCTTCAGCTTGGGAAATGCAGAATGTTTTCTCCCCTTCTGGTTTTCCATTTCCAGATCTTTGCACATGTCATTATATTACTTTATTTTGTCTTTTTTAGCTGTTTTTTGAAATCTTTTGTTTGGGTCTTTCATTTCGCCATTCCTTTTGCTTTAGTTGGTCAACGTTTGAGAGCAAGTTGCAGTCTCTATTGACGTGCAGTTTGGTCTTTTTTTTCTTTCCTGTGTTTTTAATGACCTCTTGCTCTCTTCATAGGTGATGCCTTGGATGTTATTCCACAGTTTGTCTGGTCTGCAGTCAGTGATAAACACGTCTTATCTGTTCTTGAGATGGTGTTTAAACTCAGGAGGGATATACTTCAGGTCATACTTAGGCTCCTGTGAATTTCTTCTAATTTTCCTCAGTTTTGGTTCAAATTTTCTTATGAGCAGTTGATGATGTGTGCCACAGTCAGCACCTAGTCTTGTTCTGACTGCTGATATGGAGCTTTCCCATTGTCTTTTTCCACAGGTGTAGCCAGTTTGGTTTTTGTTTATTCCATCTGGTGAGGTCCATGTGTACAGTCAGCATTTGTGTTGGTTAAAAAGGTGTTTGTGATGAAGAATTTGTTAGTCTTGCAAAATTCTGTCATGCAATCATGAGCATTATTTGTATCACCAAGGCTGTATTTTCCAACTACAGATCCTTCTTCTTTGTTTCCAACTTTTGCATTCCAGTCACCTGTAATTATCAATGCATCCTGATTGCGTGTTTGATCAATTTCATTCTGCAGAAACTGGTAAAAATCATCAATCTTTTCATCTTTGATCTTAGTGATTAGTGTGTAAATTTGAATATTAGTCATATTAACTGGCCTTCCTTATAGGTGTATGGATATTATCCAATCACTGACAGCATTACACTTCAGGACAGATCTTGAAATGTTCTTTTTGATGATGAATGCAGCACTGTTCCTCTTCAAGTATTCGTTCCCAGCATAGTAGACTGTATCACTGTCAGATTCACAACGGCCCAAACCGGCCCATTTCAGCTCACTAATGCCTAGGATATCCATGTTTTTGCATTCCACTTGATTTTTGACAACTTCCGATTTTTCTAGATTCATATTTTGTACATTCCATGTCCCGATTATTAATGGATATTTGCATCTGTTTCTTCTCAAGTTGTGCCACATCAGTGAATGAAGATCCTGAAAGTATTACTCCATCTACATCACTAAAGTCAACTCTACTTTGAGGAGGCAGCTTCCCTAGTCATCTTCTGAGTGCCTTCCAACGTAGATCACTCACTTTCTTACACCATATCTGACAATTTTCTGTTGCTGTTCATGTTATTAGAAGTATTAGAAGTGGACTATTAGAAGTAGACTGCTGGGGCCTTCTTCCTAGTCTGTCTTAGTTTGGAAGCTCCTCTGAAACCTCTCTAACTAGCATGGGTGACCCTGCTGACACCTAAATACCAGTGGCATAGCTTCCCACATCACAGCAACATGCAAGCCTCCACTGACAGACAAGTCGGGGCTGCTCACTCTGTCTTTAAACACCTTGCCTGATGCTGTTATCCTCTTACTTGATTATGTTACCCTCCTTACCTGACACTGTTATCTTTCTTACCTGTCGCTGTTATCTCTTTACCTGATGCTTTTACCCTCCTTACGTGACACTATTGGCCTCCTTACATTTCTTTGTTAACTTCCTTACCTGACTCTCTTACCCTCCTTCCCTGATGCTGTTGCCCTCCTTATCTCAGGCTGTTACCACACAGCTGTATCTACAAAGTCGTTTTGGCCATATAAAGTTACATTTTCAAGTTTTGGGAAATTAAGGGGGTTGGAGATTCCTGGTGGGGGCACTGTTCAGCTTATCAGTCATATATCATCTGACTCCTGCTGACTTCATATTCCTTTTTTCATATGTACTCACTCTTACTACTTTAGTTCAGTCGCATTGATTTTCTTTTGTTTATGTTTAATTGTATCAGGGTTGTTCTTGACTCAAGACTCTGTTGCAGGCTCTTTTCTCTGCCTATAAATTTCCCCCCCACTAGCTCTTTGAATAATTAAGTCCCCTAATCCTTCAGATAACATTCCCCAGTGTCACTTTCTCAGTTTCACGTTATCTACTAACCATATCTAAAGTAGCCCCTCCCCTTCCTCTGTTCCTTAATTTTCCATTATATTACCTTGTTTATTTAATAACAACTATATTAATTGGCAATTATCATTTATGTAGTTGTTTACTTTTTGTCTCCCCCATTAGAATATAAACTCCAAGAGGGTAGGGACTTTGACTTCTTTTGCTACTATATCCCTAGTGCCTGGAATAGGCGTAGAGCATAAGGCAGATAATAAATGTTAAATTAAAGAATGAATAAGTGAATAGTATTTGGCTGAATTAATCACTAAAAATGTTATTTAATACCTACCATTTAATTAGAAGGCATTTGTTGTATACGTCCCCTATGAAAGCATTATTCTAAATATAATATGAAGTCTGATAATTAAGTTTGTGAACTCATCATTGCTGAATACCACTATGGTCACCTTTGAAGTCTTCTCCTTGGGTAGCCATGCACTGATGCAAGTGCCTACCCTAGTCAACCCTTCAAAGCGATTTTGGAACTCTTTGTCTGGAATGGCCGTCAGAGCCGTCGTTGTATGACCCTTGATGTCCTGAATATCATCAAATTATATTCCTTTTGATACTTCCTTATGTTTGGGTAAAGAAAAAAGTCATTGAGGGCCAGATCAGGTGAGCACGGTGGCCATGGAATATTGGCTGACTATAACATAGCCCAAAACATCATCTGGCCTCTCTGAAAGGTCTTGGCAAACTTCGACTCTCCTTTGCTTTTTTCATTGGTGAGCTCCTTTAGACCATTTTTTTTGCACACACCTTTCTCATGCCAAGATTTTCAGTTAAGATTTTCCTGTTTCTCTATCGATGTTTACTTGGTCTGCTATGGTTCTCACAGTCACCCAATGATTTTGACACACAGTTTGATGAATTTTTGCAATGTTTTTGTCATTGCTCATTACTGGCTGTCCTGCCCTCTGTTCATCACCCCGCTTTTTTTCCCCTCAGAAAATTTTAATCTGTTTGTACACTACCATTTTCTTCATGGCGTCGTCCCCATAAACTTGGACTAATATGTCTCTGATTTCACTTCCACTCTTGCCAAGTTTAACAAGAATTTAATTGTCATTCATTGCTCTGATTCAAGGTGTGACATTATGGTGATGGCACATGAAAACATGCAACAACAATAATGAACCCCAGTCAGCAAGACACCACCACACATTGACACGAACACAGCTTTGAGACATCGATATACTAAGATTGTAGAATCTTACTGAGTTGTTTGTGCAGTGCTGCCAGTGTAAGCACACAGTGACAATTGTACAAACTTAATTGTCAGATGTCGTAACTGATAAATAAGGAGTTTTTTTTTCCCCTAGGAATATTGTGAACTAGGTAATCTGAAACATTTTGTTGTGAAACACCCAGAAATAACTAGACGGGGTATAACAAACATACCTTTAAATGAAACATTGAGCCCAGAGAGAAGTTAGAGACCCCTCTAGGATGAAAAACATAGAGGGTTATTCCAAAAAACCGGACTCATTGTTGTTGACTTGATTTATACTCACGGTCATCCTATGGGATAGAATAGAACTGCCCTGTAGAGTTTCCAAGGAATGACTGGTGGATTCTGTCTGCTTACCTTTTGGTTAGCAGTTATAACACTTAACCAGTGTGCCACCCGGGTAAATATAAACAAAAACCTAGTGAAATACCATTTCACCCCTATTCCCCAAAAGAAAACTCATTGCCATTGATTCCAACTCACAGCAACCCTACAGGACAGAGCACAACTGCCTCATAAAATTTCCAAGAAGTATGTGGTACATTTGAACTGCCTACCTTTTGGTTTGCAGACATAGCTCTTAATTGCGATGCCACCAGGGTTTCTTTCACCCCGTTAGGATAGCTAAAATAAAAGACAATAGCAAGTGTTGGAAAGAATGTCGAGAAACTGGAAACTTCATTATTGGTGGATTTATAACATTGTGCAACAGCTCTGAACAATATTTTGGTGATTTCTCAAACTACGAAGCTAGAGTTACTGTCACTGACTGAATTGTGTTCCCCAAAAGTCTGCATAGCAATTTAGCTAGGCTGTGATTCCTGGTATTATATACTGTCCCTCCGGGTTGTAAACCCTGCCTCTGTGATGTTAACAGGGGCAGATGTGGGTGGTTGTGGTGTTCAGGGGCAGGACTTAATGGGTGAGATTGTTTTGTGCCTTGAGGCAGTCTCTTGAGAGATAAAGGCAAGAATAGCAGAGAGATTTGGGGACTTCATAACACTAAGAAGCTGTACTGGAAGCTGAGCACGTTCTTTGGAAATGACCGGGGTTCCTGCACCTCAGAGGCTTCTAGTTTGGGGGAGGATTGACGATATGAACCGTCTTCCAGATATAGGAGAGAAGGCATTCTCCTGGGGCTAACACCCTGAAATTGTACTTTTAGCTTACTAGACTGACAAAATAAAATTTATCTTCTTAAAGCCATTCACTTACATTGTCGCTGACTAAAACAGTTACCATGTGAGCCAGCACCTCTACCTGAGTATAATATACTCAAGAGAATTGAAAAATGTATCCACACAAAGGCAAGTATGCTGATGCTCATAGCAGCATTACTTGTATTGGCAAAACAGTGGAAACAACTAAAGTGTTCACTGACTAATGGATAAACAAAATGTGGTATATCCATAATAAGGAATATTATTCAACAATTAAGAGGAGAACAGTATTCTTATGTGCACTAACATGGATAAACCTCAAAAAGATGATAAATGAAAGAAGGCAAACACAAAAGGTTATCTTTTACAGAATTCCGTTTGATGTATCCAGAGTAGGTAACTCCTTAATGACAGAAGGTAGATTAGTAGTTTCTGTAACTGGTGGAAGAAGGGAATGAGGACTGACTGTTAGTGGATATGGGGTTTCAGCATAATGAAAATGTTCTGGAATTAGATAGTGCACAACTGTATGAATATATACTGATTTGTATACTTTAAAAGGGTGACATGGCATATGAGGTATACCCTAATAAAGATGTTACTAAAAGAAACACATAACAAAACTGAAAATCAGCAGTAGGATCGTCTGGTGACTTCTTAGATGACAGTCAGTGGTTTGAAAGATAAGGTGAATACTGTGTGACCTCTTATGACCTCATCTTTTTGTATCAGGAGTATTTCATAGTAATTCTGGCATACTGTGTTGCACCAACAGTTACCGGATTCAAGAGGAAGGAATGTAGGCCCCACATCTTGATGGCAGTTGTATCAGTGAACCTGAGACTGGTTTCAAAAAGAGTAATATGCTCACATGAGGAGAGAAGAAAGGAAAATGTATGAGATAAGCTACCAGTGCAAGAAGCTGGAAACATGTCATAAATCCAAGAAGAGTAAAAATGCAAATAGTGCAAAGTTAGTGAAATAGAACTCACAGATGAGTAAGAATCAAGAGAGTTGGAATGTTTTTACTTTGAATATGCTTATGAAACAGAAAGATCACCAGTATGACTAATCAAAAAAATAAAGTCTGAAATAAACATGTACATAAAAGATGTAATTACAAGTAAGATTTAAAAAGTTATGAGTTTTAATTATACATTGATCATAAATTTGAAATCATGGATGAGTAATTTTTGAGAAAATTAATTTAAACTGATAGAAAACTTGAATTAACATTAATTATTTTTGGGGGACCACTACTGTTCTTCAGAGAAACAAGGACCAGTCATACAAAAATTGTTCCAGAGATTAGAAGAAAAGAAATATTATCTCAAATTATTTCATGAAGCCATAGTATAATCCTGACACTAAAACCAGGCTTGTATATTATGAGAGAGAAATACATGCTTATTTTACTTAGAAATACAAAATAAGAATTAGCAAACCAAATGTAACAGTAAAGGAAAAACAAGAAGTTGGTTTGTCCCAGGAATCTTGTACAGGTATGTGTTTGTATAATTTATCATGTTAACCACATGATCACCTCAATAACACAAAAAGCATCTGATGACATTTATTACTTGTTTGTAATAAAAGCTTGTAACAAACTTCTTTAGCCTAATAAGGGATATGTATTTAATTTTTTATTATGATTGAATTAAAATGTACATTCCCATATAAATTGGCATTCCCACCTATATGCAGCTTCCATTGCTCTCCCTGCCTGATGACAGCACACTCTTCCTCTCTGTTCCATACATGTCTTATCCTCCCAACAATCTCATATCCTCTCTGCTCCACCCACTCCCTTCCTCCAGTAAGAGGTCAGCAGGATGACATCCTATAGATGCATATAACCATAAAGTGCACACATGATATGGTCACTCTGTGTTACCAAGTCCAATCCATTCGTGTGTGAGAGTTGACCTCCATTATGATTTATAGATGGGGCAGAATCAGGGCCAGGGGCCGTGCTCTTAGGGGAACTCCGAGGCCCCTGGACCATCAATTGTGGTCTTTTAGTAGGGATCTCAGGGTGTACCCCTTTTTATTCTTGTGTTGCCAGTGAGACTCAACTTTGTGAGCTCCATCGTGGCTATCACTGGTGGTAGCTGGGCACTATCTGGTTCTTCCAGTCACAAGTTGATACAGTCACCCACTCACATGAGTCTCTATCTTCTGGGTTCTCTTTTCTCCATGTTGTTTTGGTCCTTGGTGATCATCCATTCCTGCTGAGTTGGGACCATTTGCTGTACCCTCAGATGGCAGCTTGGCAGCTTTGAAGACCCCAGACGCCACTCAGCAATGTGGGTTGCAGAGCGCTATCTTAACAAAATGCTAGGGGTGCCGATTGGCCTCGATTTCAATAAGGGACATTTATTAAAAAATAACCTAAATAATTAATAGTGAAACATTGGAAACATGAATGGTTCTATTCAGTAGTGCATTGGAGATCATACATGGTTTAGTAAGACAGCATAAAAAAATGAAGAATATATAGTTGAAGTGAAAAGGATAAAACTAGTTGATTCAGAAGACTATATGCAAATTAATAGAAAAAGAGAGTTTTGCAAATATAATGAAAACTAGACCAATATAATAAAAATTGGTTACCTTGCTATATAGTCAACAGCAAACAATTAGGAAATACGATAAAAGAAGGTTTCTTTTAGAGTAGTGAACAAATCTGGAATATAGTGAATGTCATGAATTGTATTGTACCTTCCCCTCCTCCCTCCCCCATCTTTTTGTCAATTTGTCTGGGTTATAATTCCTAGTGTTGTAAGGTTGTCCTTTAATCTGTGATCTGATGTGTTATGTATCCAAGCCTCTGTGATGTTAATGAGGCAGTTATTAATGGGTCAGGATACAATCTATAGAATAAGATTGTGTTTTGAGTCCCTCTCTTTTGACATATAAAAGAGAGAAGCAAGCAGAGGAGAGGGATTACCTACCACCAAGAAAGAAGAGCCAGGAACAGAGTGTATTCTTTGTACCTGAGTCCCTGTGCTGAGAAGTTCCTAGGCCAGGCAAAGATTGATGGCAAGGACCTTACCAAAGAGCCAGGAGTGAGAGAAAGCCTTCCCCTAGAATTGGTGCCCTGAATTCAGAGTTGTACCTTCCTAAACTGGGAGAGAATACGTTTCCCTTTGTTAAAGCCGTCTACTTGCAGTATTTCTGCTATAGCAGCGTGAGATAAATAAGATACCAAGGAATAGCTTGAATGAAAGATTTATATGACTTTTTATTTTATTTTATTGTGTAGAACCGTATGTACCTGTCTTAGTCATCTGGTGCTCGATAACAGTACTACCACAAGTGGTGACTTTAAAAAGAGAAATTTTATTCTGCTGCAAATCCAAATTCAGGTCATCAGCTTCAGGGAAAGGCTTTCTCTGTTGACTCTGGAGGAAGGTCCTTGTCATTATTCTTCCTGTGGATGGAGAGCTTCCAAGGTGCAGGGATCCCAAGTCCTTTCCAAGGATGTACTCTGCTCCTGGCAATGCTTCTTGGTGGTAGGAGGTCCTCAGCTTTTCTGCTTGCTTTTCTTTCCTTTGCATCCCAAGAGATTGCCCTAAGGCACAATACATACTTAAACTTTGAGTCCTGTTTCACCAACACAACTCCCAGCCAGTGTCCCTCATTAACATCATAGCCGCAGAGTTTACGGCACAGAGAAACACCAAATAATACCAGGAATCGTGGCCTAGTCAAATTGCTCTGTGCATTTTTGGGGAGGACGCAGTTGAGGCCATGACAGCACCAGAACAGTTGTTAGTGTGACAACTGTGCTTACAGTCATTAGTATTGGTTATATTTTTCATGTTGTACCACTGAAATCAGAGGCTGAAACCCCCTTCCAGGGTGAGATCTAAGATGGAAGCCCGAGAAGCATTGTTCCAGATCACCCCAACACACAGAGAAAGACATGACCTCCACATTCCACAAGCTCAAGGTGTTGATGCTAAGGGTGAGGCTCTCAGACACTATCATAAGTGTAGTGGACTATGGGCTATGAATGACTCCTCTTGTTTTGATAATTGGGCTCTGACCAGTGATAAAAGAATTAAGTTGGAAGTCAAGAGGGACAGGGAGATGACTTGTGTTTGAACATTCTTCTTTCAGATTGTTGGCCTGGTGGTGTCTAGCACCAGTTTGTTTTCCTTGATGGTTAGTGGTGGCCTGCAAGATTGTGAAGCAGATAACCTCCATCTGTTCTACAATCTGTTGACTCCCATACACTCCCCAGTTGCCCACATTGTTCTTTGAATCTGCATGTGGCCTCTCCCTTTAAATACCGCAACCTTACCTGACAACTTTGGACAGGCTTTGAAGATGAGAATGCTGTCTGTTCCCAGTGTTGCCTGCAGCACATAAATTGTCTCAGAGATTGGTTTAGTGATGGGTAGCATAAACTCTGAGGCCTTTCCTGTAACACCACCATTGTCACTGTTTCAAAAATGTTCTGCAACCAGTGAGATAAACTCAGTGCCTTACAACAAGAATTCACCTTTCTTCATCTCTGGTTACCACTTATAATCTTCAGTTTCTAAATATTTTCTTATTTCACATAAGTGAAATAATGTCATGTTTGTCTTTCTGTGACTGATTTTTGCTCAGCTTAATGTTTTCAAGGTTCATCCATATTGTGGCACCTGTCAGATCTGTATGGCTCTTCACAGCTGTGTAGTATTCTATTGTGTGTCTTTATCCATTCATATGTTGATGGGCATTTTGATTGTTGCCCCCTTTGACTATTGTGGAAACTGCTGTGGTGGACATAAGGGTATGGGTTTCTGTTTGTGCATCTACCTTTACTTTTTGTAGAAGTAAAGTTTGAGATTGCTAGGGTGTATGGCAATTCTGTGTTCAATTTTTTGAGGAATTGCCAGACTATTTTCCTCAACAGCTACACCTTGTGGCGTTCTTCCAGCAGTGGATGAAGGTCCTAGTTTCTTCACAACCTCTTCAATACCTGCTGTTTTCTTTCATTTTTTTTTTTAATTGTCATTCTAATGTGTATAAGGTAATAGCTTACTGTGGTTTTGATATGCATCTCCCTAATGGAACCTTGGAAACTCTGGTGGTGTAGTGGCTAATTGCTACATCTGCTAACCGTGAGGTCAGTATTTCAAATCTGCCAGGCACTCCTTGGAAATTCTTTGGAGCAGTTCTGCTCTGTCCCATAGGGTTGCTGTGAGTTGGAATTGACTTGACAGCAGTGGTTTTTGGTTAATGGGCCTTGGAACCTTGGTAGTGCATTGGTTAAAAGCTACTATTGCTAACCAAGAGGCCAGCAGTTCACATCAACCAACCACTCCCTGGAAACCCCATGGGTCAGTTCTGTTCTGTCTTCTACAGTAGCAGTGAGATGAAATTGACTCATTGGCACTCAGTAGCAGCCACAACAACAGTGGAACATTGTTTGCACAGTGGTTAAGAGCACAGCTGCTAACCAAAGAAGTCAGCAGTTTGAATTCACCTGCTGCTCTTGGAAATCTTGTGGGGCAGTTCTACTTTGTCCTAATGTTTGCTATGAGTCAGAATCGACTCTGGCAACCAGTTTAGTTTATTTTGATTTAATTGCTAATGATGCTGAACATCTTTTCTTATACCTCCTGGCTAGTTGAATATCCTCTTTAGTGAACTGATGAAGTTTAGTTTGTCCAGATTTTAATTGGATTGTTCGTGTTTTTATTGTTAAGTTCTAGAACTTTCGTATATATTTTGGCTATTAGGCCTTTATTTGATACATGGTTTCCAAAATTTTTCTCAAATCTGTAGTTTGTCTGTTCTCTTTGTCAGTAAAGTTCATTAGGTTCCATTTATCTGGTTTGTCCTTTGCTGCTTAAACTTATGTTATGATATCTGATAATCTGCATTAATCCTAGGTTCTACAACCTGGCTCCTTTCATTTTCTCGTGCAAATTTTGTGGTTTTAGTTTTCACATTTACATCCTTGACCCGTTATGAATTGGTTTTTATGTATAGTATGAGGCATGGATCCAGATTAAGACATATATGACTTTCATAGAGAAAATTTAAAAAATTTTGTGTAGAGACATGAATAAATCATGTAAATGGATAATTTAGTTGATTTTAGAATATGCTACATCCTGCATTTATCTTGTTTATAGGTAATATAATATTGAATATATATATACATATATGTATGCTCTTATTCCTTCCTCCTTTTTACAAAAAGTAGCATTTATTTATATTTCTCCATCTACCTACCTGCTGGCCTACTTCACTCCTTCCCTTCCTCCCCTACCTCTATTTCTCTTGTTTTATACCTTGATGTTTTCTTAATGTAACAGAATATTCTAGAATTAAATTCATATCAGCATAGGGATCTTTCTTATTTTTGGGGGGGTTCATTGCACTATAAAATGTAAGGATACCACAATTATTCAACCAGTTTTCTAACAGTCAAAATTACTTTGTTCTTAGTTTTTTGCTATTAAAAAATAACATTACAGGCACACTTATAAATAATTGAATTGACGAAAGTTATCTGATATATCTATTAACAACAACAAAAAAGACTGTATATACAACCAAAAACCTTGTGGGATTTTGTTCATCAGGTTGGAGGTTTAGGGTCATGGTTTCTTGGGACACCCTAGTAATTGGCCTAATAACATATTTAATGCCTCTGTTCTATCTCCTAGTTTGTCCTATAGTGCCTGGGATCTTGAAAGCTTACAAACTTCTCTGGAGCAATAGAGGAATAAGGAGAAAGAACAGACAAGGACATGGAATGTGTGGCTGATTGCCTCCATGAACAACTCCCTCCTTTGCTGCTATGAGACCAGAACTGGCTTGTGTGTGGCTACTGTTACTGAATGTTTTGATGAAAGATTCTGTAAAAGAATCTTGATTAAAGGTGGGAAATGCAGAACAGAATTTACAATTTTCACGGACTCCAGACTTCCTGTAGCCATGAAGGTTGGCAGAACCCTTGAAAACTGTTGCCCCGAGATAAGCTTTAAACCTTAAACCAAAAATATCCTTTGAAGTCTTCTTAAAACCAAAGTTTACCTTAACTAGAAAAAACTGTCTTGAGCATTATGCTTTTTTTAAGAGCTATCTACCTATATGGCATCAAGTTGTTGATAAAAGCAACTGAAGAAGTTAGATAGTAAACTTAGGGGGCAGTAATTAATCACCAAACAGAAGGTGAGGAGCATGGCCACTGTAATGACTGGCAGTCTAACCAGTGATCACAATAGTCTGTTGATTTGCTTCTGACTCAAGCAACCCTTTGCACAACGGAACGAAATATAGCCCAGTCCTGTGCCGTGCTCACAATTACTTTTATGCTGAAATCTGTGCAGCCACTGTGTCAATCAGTCATTTTCCTTAAGGGTCTTCCTCTTTTTTGCTGACCCCTCCACTCTACCAAGCATGGTGTCCTTCTCCAGGCATTGATATGATACCTCCTGACAGCATATCCAAAGTATGTGAGACACAGTTTCACTATCGTCGCTTCCAAGGAGTACTCTGGCTGTGCTTCTTCCAGAACAGATCTGTAGCTGTCCTCCAATTTTTTTGGGATAGATGAGTGAATACTTCCAGTGTTGTATTTGTTAGTGGAAGCATCTCAGTTGATATTCCGTTAATTCCTGGAGCCTTGTTTTTCACCAGTGCCTTCAATCCAGCTTCAACTTCTTCCTTCAGTACCATCAGTTCCAGATCATAGGCAACCTCTTCAAATGGCTGAACACTGACCGGTTCTTTCTGGCATGACTCTGTGTATTTCTTCCATCTTCTTTTGATGTTCCCTGAGTTGTTTAATATTTTCCCTGTAGAATCCTTTGCTACTGCAGCTTGAGGCTTGAATTTTTCATCAGTTCTTTGAGTTTGAGAAATGCAGGACATGTTCTTCCCTTTTGGCTTTCTATTTCCAGCTCTTTGTACATATTATTATAATACTTTGTCTTCTTGAGCTGCCCTTTGAAATCTTCTGTTCAGTTCGTTTACTTCATCAGTTCTTCCTTTTGCTTTAGCTCCTTGATGTTGAAGAGCAAGCTTCAAAGTCTCTTCTGACATCCAGTTTAGTCTTTTCTTTCTTTCCTGTCTTTTTAATGACCTCTTCTTTTCTTCATGAATGATATCTTTGATGTCATTCCACAACTTGTCTGGTCTTTTGTCCTTAGTGTTCAACACATCAAATTTGTTCTTGAGATAACCTGTAAACTCAGGTAGGATATATTTAAGATTATAGTTTGGCTGTCATGGACTTGTTTTAATTTACTTCAGTTTCAATCTGAAGTTGCATATGAGCAATTGATGGTCTGTGTGACAGTCAGTCTACATAATACTTATTTGGTCTATGGAAATGGAAAATTTCTAGATTAAGTGAGTTTAACTGTAACTCGAATCACCACAACAAGAGAGTCATGCCCCCCCAGTTACTTGTTGGATTTGAGCCATTGTACAACCCACAAATCCTTGAATGAAGTTGGCTGGATCCTTGGCTGGATCTCCTTGAAGAAACCACTAAACTGCTGAAAATTTATCCTGTTAATCTTTCAGCAGACTTCCTTGCAGGATCTACAGCCTTTGAGCAGTTTAATTGTATATTGGGGAAAAGGAAATAATGAGACGTTTCAGGAATTAGTGGACATTTATTCTGACCTGACGCTAATCCCAGAAAAGCTGTAACACCATTTTGGCCTATCATTCGGAGTAGGGACTTATGGAAGTCAGGTGATTAATGGAGTTTTAGCTCACGTTCATCTCACAGTGGGTGTAGTGTTGCCCTAAACTCATTCTGTAGTAATTTTCCCAGTTTGAAAATGTATAATTGGAATAGATATATTAGCAATTGGCAGAATCCCCCTCATTTGTTCTTTGGCTTGTACAGTGGTGGCTGTTATGATTTAAAAAGGCCAAGTAGAATGTCAAATCTACCATCATGGACAAAGATGGACACTATTTATTACTGAAAGGTTCAGTATACAAGCAAGACTTAACTATATTAAATATTTATGCACCTAATATCAGAGCACCTAAATATGTTGAAGAAACACTGACTACACTCAAAAGAGAGTTAGATGACTCCACCATAATAGTGGGAGACTTCAACACTCCACTCTGAATACTAGACAGATCATCTAGAAAAAAACTCAGTAAAGATACAGAAGACCTCATTGCCACAATTAACCAACTAAACCTCATTGATATATACAGAACTTTCCTCCCATCAGCAGACAACTACACCTTCTTCTCCAGTGCACATGGAACATTCTCCACAATTGACCATGTGATAGGCCATAATGCAATGCTCAACAAAATCCATACCATTGAATTACTGCAAAGCATCTTCTCAGATCATAAAGCCATCAAAGTTGAAATCAATAGCAGAAAAAACATAGATAGAAAGTGGAACTCTTGGAAACTGAACAACATCTTGTTCAAAAAAACATGGGTTATAAAGGAAATGAAAGATGAATTAAAGAAATTCGTGGATTCCAATGAGAATGAAAACACTTCCTACCAGAACCTATGGGATACAGCCAAAGCAGTGCTCAGAGGTCTGTTTATCTCCATAAATGCACACATCTAAATCAAGGAACTAACCCTACAACTTGAACAAGTAGAAAGAGAACAACAGAGGAACCCCTCAGGCACCAGAAGAAACGAGATCATAAAGATTAGAGCAGAGCTAAATGAATTAGAGAATAGAAAAACAATTGAAAAGACCAAAAGCTGGTTTTTTGAGAAGATCAACAAAATTGACAAACCCCTGGCTAAACTTACTAAAGAAAAGCAGGAAAGGAAACAAATAACCCAAATCAGAAATGAGAAGGGGGTTGTCACCACAGATGCAACAGAAATCAAAAATATCATAACAGAATACGATGAAACACTGTACTCTAACAAATTTGAAAACCTAGGGGAAATACACCAATTCCTTGACTCATACCATCTACCCAGATTATCACAACATGAAGCAGAACAGCTTAATAAATCCATTACAAAGGAAGAGATTGAAAAGGTCATCAAAACACTGCCAACCAAAAAAAGTCCGGGTCCAGATGGCTTCACTGCAGAATTCTACCAAGCGTTTAGAGAAGAGTTATCTCCAATACTACTGAAACTATTTCACAGTATAGTAAGGGATGGAGTACTCCCAAACTCATTCTATGAAGCCAGCATAACACTGATACCTAAGCCAGGGAAAGACCCAACAAAGAAAGAGAACTACAGACCGATATCACTCATGAATCCAGATGCAACAATCTTCAACAAAATTCTTGCCAATAGAATACAACAACATATCAAGAAAATAATCCATCATGACCAAGTGAGATTCATACCAGGGATGCAAGGCTGGTTCAACATCAGAAAAACAATTAATGTGATTAACTACATAAATAACACAAAAGACAAAGATCACCTGATTTCGTCCATTGATGCAGAAAAGGCATTTGATAAAGTCCAACACCCATTCATGCTAAAAACTCTTAGCAAAATGGGCATAGATGGCAAATTCCTCAACACAATAAGGGCCATTTATACAAAGCCAATTGCCCACGTCATCCTGAGTGGAGAGAGACTGTGAAAGACTTTCCCTTGAGATCAGAAACTAGACAAGGATGCCCACTGTCACCTCTTCTATTCAACATTGTGCTAGAAGTTTTAGCCAGAGCAATTAGACAAGACCAAGAAACAAAGGGCATCTGCATTGGCAAAGAGGAAGTTAAAATCTCCCTGTTTGCTGATGATATGATTGTGTATGCAGAGAATCCCAAGGAATCTATATGTAAACTACTCAAACTGATAGAAGAGTTCAGGAAAGTCTCAGGATACAAGATAAACATAAGTAAATCAGTAGGATTCCTTTATACCGACAGCGAGACTGTTAAGGAAGAAATTATCCAATCAATACCATTTACGATAGCCCCTAAGAAGATAAAGTACCTAGGAATTAATTTAACCAGAGAAACAACAGACCTTTACAAAGAGAACTACAAGCCCTTACTACATGAAACTAAGAGAGACTTAGATAAATGGAAAAACCTACCCTGCTCATGGATAGGAAGACTAAACATAGTGAAAATGTCTATTTTATGCAAAGCAATCTATTTATATAATGCAATCCCAATACAAGTTCCAGTGACATTTTTTAATGAGATGGGAAAACAAATCACCTATTTTGTTTGGAATGGGAAGAAGCCCCGCTTAAGCAAGGTACTATTAAAGAAGAAGAACACATTGGGAGGCCTCTCATTACCTGACTTTAGAACATATTACACTGCCACAGGGGTCTAAACAGCCTGGTACTGGTATAAGAACAGACAGATTGATCAGTGGAACAGAACTGAGACCCCAGAGATGACACCCTCTGCCTATGAACAATTGATTCGACAAAGGCCCTAAGACATTAAACTGGGGTAAAAACAGTATCTTCAACAAATGGTGCTGGCAAAATTGGATATCCATTTGCAAGAAACTGAAACAAGATCCATATCTTACACCTTATACAAAAACCAACTCCAACTGGATCAAAGACCTAAACATCAAACCTAAAACGATAAAGCTCATCCAAGAAAAGGTAGGAACAACAATAGAAGTTTTAATACACAATATGGACAGATTCCAAAATCTGTCAAACAAACCGCAGTCATCAGAAGAGAAAATAGATAAATGGGATCTATTAAGAATTAAACACTGTTGTTCGTCTGAAGACTTTATTAATAAAATTAAAAGAACACCTACAGAATGGGAAAAAATATTTGGCAACTCTATGTCAGACTGACGCCTGATCTCCATAATGTATAAGATACTACAAAATATCAACAAGAAGAGGATAAACCATCCAATTAAGCGATGGGCAAAGGAGATGGACAGACATTTCACTAAAGAAGAGATCCAGGCAGCCAAAAAACACATGCGGACATGTTCCCGATCTTTAGTTATTAAAGAAATTCAAATCAAGACGACAATGAGATACCATCTCACCCCAGCAGGGTTGGCCATGATCCAAAAAACACAAAACAACAAATGCTGGAGAGGCTGTGGAGAAAGTGGAACCATCCTGCACTGTTGGTGGGATTGCAAAATGGTCCAGCCTCTTTGGAAAGCAATCTGGCGCTTCCTTAAAAAAATGGATATTGATATACCATTTGACCCAGTAATTCCACTACTTGGAATATATCCTACAGAATCAAGGCCTTTCACACCAACGGACACATGCACCAGAATGTTTATCGCAGCATAGTCCACGATAGCAAAAACATGGAATCAACCCAGATGCCCAACAACAGAAGAATGGATAGGTAAACTATGGTATATGTACTCAATGGAGTACTATGCAATGATAAAGAACAACGATGACTTCAGGAAACATCTCATGACCTGGTTTCAACTGGACGACATTATGTTGAGTGAAAGTAGTCAGCAACAAAAGGACAAATATTGTATGAGACCTCTAAAATAAGATCTCAAGAACAGACTTGTGTATAGAAGAAAAGAGTCTTTGATAGCTGCAAGGGAGGGGAGGGAGGGAGGGAGCTTCGAGGGTTTAGATGAGATAGTTGCTAGGTATCTGATTGGGTGAAATCGGTGATAGCAGACATTAGAAACAAGAACAATATTAAGTGAACTTAAACATAACTTGAGTATTCCTTTCATCTTAACCCAATATTGCAAGGATAGAGTAGCTGGGGCGGGGGTCAGGGGCCCATGCTCCTAGGCGAAAGCGAGGCCAATTGGCACAGCTAGCGTTTTGCTAAGAGGGCTCTCTGCACCCCACGTTGGTGAGTGGCATCTGGTGTCTTAAAAGCTGCCAAGCTGCCATCCGAGGGCACAGCAAATGGTCCCAACTCAGCAGGAACAGATGCTCACTGAGGACCAAAATGACATGGGGGAAAGACAACCCAGAAGACCAAGAGACCCACATCAGTGCGTGCCTACATCGACTTGGGACCGGAAGAACTGGATGGTGCCCGGCCACCACCAGTGATGGCCGCAATGGGGCTCACTAAGTTGAGTGTCACTGGCAACACAAGAATAAAAAGGGGTGCACCCTGAGATCCCCACTAAAAGACCTCATTTGATGGTCCAGTGGTTTCGGGGTTCCCCTGGGAGCATGGCCCCTCGCCCTGATGCTGCCCTTGACCATAAATCATAATGGAGGTCCACGCTTCGGACCAGAATGGATTGGACTTGGCGATGCAGTGACCATATATTGGATGCACCTTATGGTTCTATACATCTATAGGATGTCATCCTGCTGACCTCTGGTTGGAGGAAGGAGAGTGGATGGAGAGGAGTGTAAAAAGAGACTGTTGGGAGGATGAGACATGTATGAAGCAGAGAGGAATAGTGTGCTGTCACCGGGCAGAGAGAGCAGTGGAAGCTGCATATAGGTGGGTATGTAAATTTATACAGGAATGTACATTTTCACTCAGTTATATTAAATAAAAAATTTAAAAAGAAAAAAAAAAAGGCCAAGTACAAGTCAGTAAAACATCTCTCCTTAGGAAAGTAGTATACCAAAGGAAATGTTATATTCCTGGAGGTATTACAGCGATTAATCTCACTCTTAATGACTTAAACAATGCAGGGGTAGTGAATCCCACCGTACTACCATTTATCTCACGTACTTGGCGTTTTCAGAATGCAGGTGGATCTTGGAGAATGACAATGGATTATTATAAACTTAAGTGGGCAGTAACTCCAGTTACAGTTGCTGTTCATAGCTGTTTTCATTGCTTGATCAAATTAATACATTTCTTAGTACCTGGTATGCAGCTATTGATATGACAAATTTTATTTTTCTGAAATCTGTTAGTGAAGACCACCAGAACAGTTTTCTTTCAGCTGACAACATAACAATACATCTTTGATGACCTGCCTCAGGGATGTATCAGCTCTTCTGCCCTATATGATAATTTAGTCCACAGGCAGTTTGATCACCTTTCCCCTATGCAAGACATCACACTGATCCCTTACATTGATGACATAACAGTAATTAGCCTGAGTGGGCAAGATTTATTGATAAGACGTGTATGTCTCAGATTGTGGGAAATAAGCCCTGCAGAAAATCAGGGGCTTTTCATTTCAGTGAAATTTCTAGGGGACCAGTGGTATGGAACATGTCAGAAACACCTTTTCTGAGGTGAAAGTATAGCTGTTGCATTTGGCTCCTCCTCCAACTATAAAAGAAATACAATACCCAGTGCACCTCTAGGAATTTTAGAGGCAACATGCTCCTAATTTGGATGTGGTATTCCAGTGCATTCGTTGAGTGACCCAAAATGCTGCTACTGTTGAGTTGGTTGTAGAATTAGAGAAGAGGTTACAGTAGGTTTAGGCTGCTGTGTAATCTGCTCTGCCACTTGGGTCATGTAATCTGGCAGATCCAAAGGTGTTTGACATGTCGGTGGTGGATAGAGCTATTTGGAGCCTTTGGTTGGTCCTATTGGCAGTCACTGTATAGAACCTTAGGATTTTGGAGTAGCACCTTGCCATCATCCACTGATAACTACTCTGTTTTTGAGAAACAGCTTTTGACTTATTACTCACCCTTAGTATAAACTGAACACTTAAACATGGACCACCAGTTGACTGTGAAAGAGAAAACTTGGGCCTGGTTTTCAGATGATTTTGCATGATATGCGGGCACCATTTGAGAGTGAATAGTTGCACTCTGCAGCCTCTTTCTGGGACATCCATAAAGATAGTGGTGAAAGAAGTCCTTTCTAGGGGCAGATCTTTGATGCAGTACACCTGCTTGTTCATTTTGCTTACAAGGAGAAATGGTGAGATGTACAACTGTGTACCAATTTGTGGGCTGTGGCTGGTGATTTGACCAATCATTAGAAACTTGGGGAAACATAACTGAAAAACTGGTAAAAAGGAGACTTGAGGAAGAGGTATATGGGAAGATGTCTCTTAATGGGCAAAAAAAAAAAAAAAAAAAAAAAAGATATTTGTGTTCCATGCAAATGCTCCCCAAATAGTGACTTCAGCTCAGGATGAGTTTAATCATCAAGTAGATAGGATGATGTATTTGGTGGACACCAATCAGCCTGTTTCCCCATGTACTCTGTTACTGGCCAGTGGGTCCATCAACAAAGTTGCTGTGGTGTGAGAGATGGAGGTTATACATGGGCTTAGCAACATGGATTTTCATTCATCATCTGGTAGCATTCCTGGTAGTGATCAGCTAGCAGCCTAGTGGAAGGTTGATTACACTGGTCCACTTCCATCATGGTAGGAGCAGTGTTTTGTTCTTACAGGAATAGACACTTTGGATATAGATTTCCATTCCTATACTCAATATTTCTATCAAAACTACAACAGAATGTATTATTCACTCTGTTGGTGATATTTCTTACAACACTGCCACTGATCAAGGAATTCACAGTAAATGATGTCCATCACTGGGCTCCAGCTCATAGAATTCTCTGATTTTACCGTGTTCCTCCTAATCCTGATGGAGCTAGATTGATAGAATTGTTGGATGGCCTTTTGAAGACTCCGTTACTGTGCTTACTAGGTGACAATACCTTGCAGGGCTGGTGTGATTTTCTTCAGAAAGCTATGTATGATATAAATCTGTGTCC
The DNA here is from genome assembly GCA_028571685.1 of Heterohyrax brucei. Lineage (NCBI taxonomy): Eukaryota > Metazoa > Chordata > Mammalia > Hyracoidea > Procaviidae > Heterohyrax > Heterohyrax brucei. The sequence goes on from CM053155.1 coordinate 20,178,377, forward strand.
ATTTTGTATGTGGTGTAGCTTTTTCTATAGCTAAGGTTATGTGTCAGATTGGCTGGATCTTAATTATGAATGGTTTGACAGCCATATAGTGTCATCAGTCCATGATGAGATTTGATATAGTGTAGTCACCTCTGTGATGGGATCTGCTGTGAGTAGCTAGTCTGCTGAAAGGGAGTTTTCTTGAGCATGTAGCCTACATCTAATGTAAGTGTGGACATTTTGACAGGACTTGTTTGCTTTTGTTCATTCTGGGCTCTGCAGCTGGTTCTTGTTCATCCAGCTTCTGGTTCTTGAGACTTCTGCTTACCTGAGGTCTTGCCTGCTGATCCTGGGATTCATAGGTCTTTGCAGCTTATAAGCAAGAGCCCTAGTCTCTGACCTGCTAATCTTGGATTCTTCAGTCCCTGTAGCTGTGTCAATCAGGAGACACCTCTCCTGACCTCTAGACTTGGAATGTTTCTAACCTCTACAACTGTGTAAGTGATTTCATTGATATAAATCTCTCTCTACATATTCTTTTCTCATTTTCCTTTTCTAGAGAACCCAGCGTAAGACAGCTAGGGTTCATGAGTCAAGGAATCAAGGGGGTGGAAAAGGGAGGTGCACCATTCATTGTTAACCCTAGTGTTTCCATTAGCAAACTTTTTGCTTCCTGTCCCTGCCACTTTATGTTTGTGTAGTCTTGGAAGCCTCAGTTCCAAAGGAAGGAAAGATTCCACCAGGAGACACAAGAATTGTTATTTGGAACTGGCAGGTAAGACTTACACTTGTCCATGTTGAACTCCTCATACATGTAAATCAGCAGGCAAAAAAGGAAATAACTACACTGGTTGTGATTGATCCTGACTACCAAGGAGTGATTGGACTAGTATTACACAAGAAGCATATTCTGGAATACAGTAGATCCTTTAGAGAATCTCTTAGTATTACCATACCTTGTGATTAAAATGAATAGTGAATTACAACAACTTAAGGCAGAACTACTCATTGCCAAGACCCTTTCAGGAATGAAGGTTTGAGTTATTTTACCAGGCAAAGAACCACAACCAGCTACGGTGCTTGCTGAGGCAAAGGGAGTGTGGAATGGGTAGTAGAAGATAGTTATTAAATATGAGCAGTCACCATTGGGTCATTTGTAGAAATGAGAGCTGAAGTTATATTTATTTCTTGTTTTGTTAGGAGTATGTGTGTGTATAGCGATAATTTTGTTTTCTTCCCTCTCTTATCCAATTACTTATAAAATGTAAGATGTATTAACTTCATATCATAGTGTATAGGTTACAAGGTATTAAGGTAAAAGAGTAAACATTATTCATTAGTTTTGCATTGTCTCTAGGAAATGGGGTAGTGTGTTTTCAGTTGAACGCAGGATAGTTGTATCTGGTTAGGTGAAAGAATGACTTTGTTATTGTCCTTATTTGGAAGTTAAGTATTTTTTGAGGTATTGGAAGCCCAGCTGACAAGGGGTGCACTATAATCGTTAATTTTGGCATTCACTTGGCTGGGCTGTGGTAATCAGACCAGATGCTGTTATGAAGTAGGAAGACTGAAGAAGAATTGAGAACTTTGAGTTGTGGTGTTGGTGAAGAATATTGAATATACTATGGACTGCCAAAAGAATGAATAAGTCTGTCTTGGAAGAACTATAGCTGGAATACTCCTTAGAAAGGAAGATGATGAGACTTCATTTCACACAGATGAGACATGTTATCACGTGGGACTAGTCCCTGGAGAAAGATGACGTGAACTAGTCCCTGGAGGAGGATGGCATGATTGATAAAATAGAGGGTCAGCAAAAAAGAAGAAGACCCTCAAAGGGGGTCTTGGACTGACACAGGAGCCACAGCAGAATGATTGTGAGGGTGGCACAGAATTGGACAGTGTTTCATTTTGTTGTACACAGGGTCACTGTGAGTTGGAACAGACTCAACAGTACCTAAAAATACCACATAATCAGTTGACCTGAAGTAAAATGGTTTACCCTCAATAATGTATCTTTCCATTCAGTTGAAGGCCCTAATAGCAAGAAGAGAATTTTCTCTAGGGAGTGTTCTGCCTGCAGACTAAACAGACCTTTTTTCCCAGAACTCTTCTACTCTTTTCATTGCCTGAACTGTGGATTTTAGGACACAACACTGAAAAAATCTTGAGCTGGTCACCTGATGTATGGGACAGATTTTGGATTTGATAGTGCCCACAACTGAGTGATCCAATTCCTTAAAATCTGTCTATAGATGTGTTTCTTACTGTTACTTTTTCTGTTGAGAGCACTGAGTAACACACAAGAGAGTATGTTGTCCATGAAGAACAGGTTGGATAGGGGGGTGAGAAGTGGAACCGGGGCAGTCTAGAACACTGTTCATAAGGGGTAGGTCTTAGATGCAAAGGGTAGGCTATATACAACATAAAGGAGAAATTGCAACTATTTTATAGTTTTACTGTGAGCTAATTGACGTTGTCTCTGCTTTCTTTTTCCAAGTACAGAGGATATTCCAGCCCCCCTGGCTATGCTTGTCTCTTTCTTGACTTCTGGTTAGTAAGGGAGTTTAAAACCTGAAGAGAAAGGCCATTCTTAGTAATGTGGTCTTAACTGGTTTTATAATGTTGGAACCTTGCCATGCCTTTTTTGACAACTAGACCCTAGAATTGCAGGCAAGGGTTGGCTTTTTGTTCCTCCCTAACCTCCCTTTCTTTTTTAATTGGCTTGTCTCTCTTTATTTAATTGGCTTCTCTATCTTTGTGACTGCTTTACTGTATATTTACTGTCCAGTAATATTTTACTTTTTTTTGGAAGGTACAGTAGGGGTATATGGATTCTAATGTCATGCTAAAGGGTAACATTGGCAAGCAGAGAGTCCCCTTTAAAGGTCCATTATCAACTATCCGGCTCTCTTCTTGTACAGTTGTTATTAGATCCTGTCAAATTAATTCTAACTCATGGTGACCTCATCTGTGCAGAATAGAACTGCTTCCTAGAACAGTCATCTGTGTGAGACCTAAAGAGTAACATCTACCCAAAAGGGTGACAGCTGCTCTGTCGTATTTTCAAGCCTGTGATCTTTAGAAGCAAAGTGCAAAGTGAGTTGGTTCCAGTTTATTCTGTACAATAGAATCACTGTGCCATCCTCATGATTGTTGCTGTTTTTAAGCTCATTGTTGCAGCCACTGTGTCAGTTATCTCACTGAGGGTTTTTTTATGTCGACTCTCTGCTTTACCAAGCATGATGTCCTTCTACAGGGGCCAGTCACTCCTGATAACATGTCCAGAGTACGTGAGATGAAGTCTTACCATCTTTACTTGTAAAGAGCATTCTGGCTGTGTTTCTTATCACAGATTTGTTGATTCTTGTGGCAGATTCAGTATTCTTTGCCAACTCTAATTTAGAGGCACCAGTTCTTCTTTGGTTTGCCTTATTTATTGCGTGGCTTTTTCATGTATATGAAGTGATTGAAAATACATTAGGTCATAGGTTTCTTAGTTCTTAAAGTGACATCTTTGTTTTTTAACATTTTAAACAGGTCTTTTGCAGATCTGCCCAATGGAATAGTATTTGATTTTGCTTTTTTAATTGTACTTTAGATGAAGGTTTGAAGAAGAAACTAGCTTCTCATTGAATGTATACATTGTTTTGTTAAAGAATTTCCCTTCTATTCCTATTTTATTGAGAGTTTTATCATGAACAGTTGTTGGACTTTATTGGATGTTGTTTCTGCATCTTTTTTGTTTCATTTATGTTAATCCATCATTGATTGATTTTCTAATATTGAACCATCCTTGAATATCTGATATGAGTCCCACTTGGTTGTAATATAGTATTATTTTTATATGGTGTTGCATCTTCTGGCTGGAATTTTGTTAAGAATTTTTGCATCCGTATTCATGAGAGATAATGGTCTGTAATTTTCTGTTTTTTTGTGTATGATTATCTTTTTCTGCTTTTGGTATCAGTTATGCTGACTTCATAGAATGAATTCTTAAGTGTCCCTTCCTTTTCTGTGTTCTGAAATAGAATAATAGTGGGCTCTTCTTTGAATGCTTGCTGGAATTCGCCAGTGAAGCTGCCCAAGCAAATTCTTTTTTGGGGGGTATGTTTTAAATTAGCTGTTCAGTCTCTTCTGTTATTAAAGGTCTGTTTAGATTTTCTACCTTAGTTTGTGTTAATTTCAATAAGTAGTGTGTTTCTAGAAATTTGTCCATATCCTCTAAGTTTCACATTTGTTAGAGTATAGTTATTCATAGTACTCTAATTTGATCCTTTTTATTTCAGTTGAGTCTGTGCTAATGTCTACCATTTTGTTTTTTATTCAGGTTATTTGCATCCTCTCCTGTTTGTCTTTTGTCAGTTTGGCCAGTGGTTTGCCAATTTTGTTAATCCTTTCAAAGAACCAAGCTCTCTCTTTCATTCATTTCTGCTCTGACCTTTATTTCCTTTCTCCTAGTGGCTGAAGGCATCTTTTGATGTTCTCTTTCTGTTTGTTGTAGTTGTAAAGCTAACATTTTCATTTTTTCCCTTTCTTTTTTGTTGTGTGCATTTATTGCTATAAATTGACCTCTGAACACTGCCTTTACTGTGTCCCAAAGGTTTTGGTATGACGTGTTTTCATTCTTACTTGATTCTAGAAATTTGTTTTGTTTTGCTTTTAGTATGTTTATTTCAAACTTTGTTAAAAATAGGTTTAAGTTTTATTCTTACTGAAAGTTTACAATCCATACAAAACCCTGAACACTTGCCTGTACGCAGCTCTGTCTGTTCTCCTCACCCTGTGACAGCACACTCCTCCTTTCCACCCTGTATTTCCGGTATCCACTCAATCAACACTTGTCCCCTCCTCCCCACACTCCCCATTCCTCTCTAAAAAGGAAGCAGTTGGACAACCTCATGTATATCTTAAGCCAAGAATTACACACACTGTCTGCATCACTCTGTGTCCCATAGTCTAGTCTTTATCTGAAGAGCTGGCTTCAATACTGGTTTCAGCTCTCAGCTAAGCAGCAAGTCCAGGGGCCATGTTTTCAGGGATTTTCAGGATGTTGGACCATCAAGTCTGGTCCTTTAATAGAGTTCCAGACAGTGCTGCAGTAAACATTGATGTGCATGTATCTGTTCATGTGACTGCCTTTATTTCTGTAGGATATGTTCTAAACAGTGGAATTGCTGGATCGTATGGTATTTCTGTTTCTAGCTTTTTAAGAAAGCACCAAATTACTTTCCAAAAAGGTTGTACAATTTGCATTCCCACTAGTAGTGTAGGAAAGTTCCAGTCTTTCTATAGCCTCCTCCATCATTTACTGTTTTTTGGTTTTTGGATCAGCACCAGCCTTGTTGGGGTGAGATGGTATCTCCCTGTAGTTTTGATTTGAATTTCTCTAATGGCTAAGGGTTGTAAGAATTTGATTGTAGGAATTTTTTGGTTTCATCTTTGATTTATTTCTGTTACCCAGTGGTTTATAAGGAAGGTATCAGTTTACACATATTTAATTTTTTTACTTGCTTTTCCTGTTGTTACTTTTTCTTTTAATGAAATTGTGATCAGAGAAGATACTTTGTATTATCTCAGTGTTATGGATTTTGTGAGAGTTTGCTGTGTGTGAAAGATGTAGTTTGTTCTGTAGAATGTTCCATGTGTGTCAGGACAGAATGTGTACTTTGTTGCTATTGAGTAGAGTGCTGTATATAGAGGTCTTGTTTTAATGCAGTTAAGTCGTGCCCTTAATTGTTTTAATTGATCCTTGTCACTGTATATCACTGTGGTCACCTTCAAAATACTCCCCTTAGGAAACTATGCACCATTGCCAGCACCTGGTCCACCCTTCAAAGCAATTTTGGAACTCATTCTGGAATGACCATTGCACATGGTAGCATAGTGGCAAGTTCATGAACTTAATTTATTGTTGTCTGTGAGGGAGTTTTTATACAGTAAATAACTGTATCGCAACACCCTCCCTACTTGCCTGATCTGGCCTCCAGTGATTTTTTTTTTCTTTACCTGAAGATATAAAGAAAATACTGAAAGGAAGGCATTTTGATGACATTCAGGACATCAAGGATAATACAATGACGATAGCGCTGATGGCCATTCCAGAAAAAGAGTTCCATAATTGCTTTGAAGGGTGGACTAGGCACTGGTGTCGGTACATAGCCTCCCAAGGGTAGTACCTCAAAGGTGATCGTAGTGATATTCAGCAGTGATGTATGTAGTGCTTTTTCTAGGATGAATCGCAAACTTTATTTTTAGAGCTAGTGTGTTGGGTGATTGTACCCCTTAGTTCTGTATCATCTTTTTTTTTTTTTCTGGATGTTCTGTCCATAGCAAAATTGTATGTTAAAGTCTCCTGCTGTTGTTGTGGAAATGTCAAATTCTTTTTTCAGTGATTATGTATTTGGAGCTGTTAGTGGGTGCATATACATTTATTATGGTTATGTCATTATGGGGGATTTTAGTCATTGTGTAATGTCCTTCCTTGCTTTTTTTGTGGTAGATTTTGGCTGACAATCTATTTTATCTAAGATTAGCACTACCAATCTTGCTCTTTTTTGGTTGTTTGCTTGATATGTTTTTTTCTCATCCTTTGATTTTTAAAACAGTTACGTCTTTGTTGACCGCATATTAATGGGTTGTGTTTTTTTAATGCCTTCTCTTGGTTTCTGTCTCTTTATGGGAAAATTCAGTATAATTGCTGAGAGGTATGAGTTTATTGCTATCATATGGTTGAAGGATTTTTTTTGTGGTGCTGAAATTTTGTTTCTCTTTCTTGTACTCAGTTTCTTTTGTTGTGGGTTTTTCTTTTTATTTCTTTCATTTTTATAAATGTGTTTACTGAGACTTTCTCATTTTCATATTGATTAATAGTTTTGTTAACTTTATTTAAAGTTACCTTGATATTTATCCACATCTCCCTAGTTTTGAACCTATGTTTTGCTGCTTGATATCACTTTGACTTCTCTGTTTGAAAATGCTGTGCTGGTTTATCACTCCTTTTACTGTTGTGATGTTATTGTCATTTACAGATTGATGTTTGATCGAGAGTTCATTACCTAGGTTGGTATTTGGCTGATGCTGTCCTGTATCCTGAAATCCTGTTGTTTTCTGAAATTGTTTATCCCTACCTAAAAATCCCACTGCTGTCAAGTTGATTCTGACTGATAGCGACCTACTAAGACAGAGTAGAACTGCCCCATAGAGTTTTCAAGGAACACCTGGTAGATCTGAACTGCCAAACTTTTTGTTAGCAGTCATAGTACTTAACCAGTGTGCCATCAGGTTTTCCCACTAAATAAAGGACTTGCTAGTAATTCTTGTCATTTTGGTTTGACTTTTCTTATTTCCTTTATTTCTGTTTATATGGAAATGTCTGATTTTTCCATCATATGTCAATCAGAATTTTGCAGGATATGTTGTTTTTGGTTGACAGTTCATTCAAGGTTTTATATATATGTGTCATTCCATTTTCTCTTTTTCTGCATTGTAAAACAGTTGAGTCATCAGAACTTAGTCTTATTCTTTCCCCTTGTTTGATTTTTTTGTTTTTCTCAAGCAGCTCTCAGATTCTTTGTTTCTCTTTGGTTTTAATGAGTGTGATTATGATAAGTATTCTATGTGGGGTTCATTGAGCTTCTTGAATGGTCAGCTTTTCATCTTTCATGATACTAGGTAAATTTTCCATCAGCAAATCAGTGATCCTTTCTGTGCTTTCCATTTTCTTGCTGTGTTCTGGAACTCTGCCCATGCACAGGTTTTTTTTCTCTTGATTGTATACCACAGTCTAGTTAAATTTTCTCTGTTTTTCCTTATTGTTAATTCTCTGATCAAAAAATCAGACACCTCAAAGTGGTATCCAAAGTTTTATCTTCAGTTTTGCTGATCCTGTCTTCCATTCTTTCAAATTTGCTCCTAAAGCCTTCTGTTGTGCTGCTCATTTCTCAAATCTTGTTTCAGTTTTTGATTTCTAATTGGGCTTTTTGTATGATTATTATTTATTTTGGCATTTTGTTCTTGCGTATTTTCCTGAATTCTTCCATTGTGTTGTCTGTGTGTTCTTTGATTTTGTGTGTTATTTTCTATGATTTTATCTTTTCCTCAGTTTTGTTTGTATGTTTTCCTTCATTTCTTTCCTAATCTTTTGGTGAACACTTAATATCAGACTTTTTGAATTCCCTAAAGATAATTCCACTGCCTTTTCTCCTACCAGAAGATCATCTGGTGGTGTATTTTTGTTGCTTGCTGGTGTTATCCTGTCCTGTTTTATTTTTCAAAGTGTCCTTTGATACTGTGTGCTGTCTCTGAGGCATTCAAGAATTATTTTCTTTGTTTAGTGGTTATAAGTTTTAGTTTATCAGGTCTTTGCTGTAGAGGGATGGTGTGGTGCTTCTGTCTATAGTGCCATGTTGGCTCCACCTTTATCTCTGTGTTTTGATTGTTCTATTTTTTTGATAAACTTATTAATTGAAATGTTCTATATGTAAAATGTAAAATTTTTAACTGTATGTCTTGTTAAATATGATATTAACTATGCAATCGCCGTTAAAAGAAACCCCAAATCAAACCTCCTGGCATCAAGTGCATTCTGATTCACAGCAACCCTAGAGGACACAGTAGAACTGCCATATAGTTTCTAAGGAGTGCCTGGTGGATTCAAACTGCCGACCTTTTGGTTAGCATCTGTATCACTTAAATGCTATGCTACCAGGCTTTCTCCCACTTGCCTGTCAGTTTGTTATACTGTGTGGACTTGTGTGTTGCTGTGATGTTGGAAGCGATGCCATTGGTGTTTAGATACCAGCAGGGACACCATGGCGGACAGGTTTCAGCTGAGCTTCCAGAGTGAGATAGACTAAGAAGAAGGACCCAGCAGTCTACTTCTGAAAAGAATTAGCCAGGGAAAACCTTATGAACGGCAGCCAGACACTGTCAGATGCAATGCCAGAAAATGAGCCCCCAGGTTGGAAGGCACTCGGAAGATAACTGGGGAAGTTTCCTCCTCAAAGTAGAGTCAACCTTAATGATGTGAATAGAGTACAGTCTTCAAAATCTTCATTTGCTGATGTGGCATGACTCAAAATGTGAAGAAACAGCTGCAAACATCCATTAATAATCAGAACATGGAATGTACACAGTATGAATCTAGGAAAATTGGAAATTGTCAGAAATGAAGTGGAACACATCAACATCGCGATCCTAGGCATCAGTGAGCTGAAATGGACCGGTACTGGCCGTTTTCAATCTGACAGTCATATGGTCTACTATGCCAGGAAGAAAAACTTGATTTTCAAGATCTCTCTTGAAGTATAATGCTGTCAGTGATAGGATAATCTCTATACACATACAAGCAATGCCAGTTAAGACGACTGTTGTTCAAATTTATGCACCAGTCACAAGGCCAAAGATCAAGAAATTGAAGATTTTTACCAACTTCTATAGTCTGAAATTGATCAAACATGCAGTCAGGATGCATTGATGATTACTGGTGATTGGAATGTACGACTTGGAAACAAAGAGTATCTGTAGTTAGAAAATATGGCCTTGGTGATAGAAGTGATGCCAGAGATCACATAATACAATTTTGTAGGACTGATGACTTCTTCATTGCAAATACCTTTTTTAACCAACACAAATGGTGACTTTACACATGGACCTCACCAGATGGAATACACAGGTTCAAGTCGACTGCATCTGTGGGAAAAGATGATGGAAAAGCTCCATATCAACAGTCAGAACAAGACCAGGTGCTGACTGTGGCACAGACCCATCAGTTGCTCTTTGCAAATTCAAATTGAAACTGAAGAAAATTACAACAGCTCCATGACAGCTAAAGTATGACCTTGAGTATGTCCCACCTGAGTTTACAGATCATCTCAGAGACAGATTTGATGTGTTTAACATTAATGACAGAAGATCAAATTAATTGTTGATTGCTGTCAAACACATCCATGATGAAAATGAGAAGTCGTTAAAAAGACAGAAGGAAAGAAAAGACCAAACTGGGTATCAGAAAAGACTCTGAAACTTGCTTGAATGTGAATGTCAAACAGCTAAAGCAAAAGGAAAGAATGACAGAGTAAAGGAACTAGACATAAGATTTCAAAGGGCAGCTCATGAAGATCAGGTAATTATAATGACATGTGCAGAGAGCTGAAAATAGAAAACCAAAAGGGAAGGACATGCTCTATATTTCTCAAGCTGAAAGAACTAAAGAAAAAATTCAAGCCTCGAGTTGCAATAGTGAAGAATTCTGTAGGGAAAGTATTAAACGACTTAGGGAGTGTCAAAGAAAGATTAAAGGAACACACAGAGTCATTATACCGGAAGTAACTGGTCAGTGTTCAACTATTTCAAGAGGTAGCATATGATCAAGAGCTGATGGTACTGAAGGGAAAAGTTGAATCTGCACTGAAGGCATTGGAGAGAAACAAGGCTCCAGGATTTGAAACATCAGTTGAGATATTTCAACAGAGTTAGCACTGGCAGTTCTTACTTATCTATGCCAAGAAATTTGGAGGACAGCTGCCTGACCAACTGACTGGAAGGGATCCATTTTTATGTCCATTCCAAAGAAAGGTGATCCAACTAAATGTGCAAATTACCAAACAATATCATTAGTATGATAATGTGAGTAAAATTTTTCTCAAGATCATTCTGATGCAACTGCAACAGTATATTGATGAGGAACTGCCGGAAATTCAAGTCAGATTCACAAGAGGGCGTGAAACGAGAAGTATCACTGCTGAAAGCAGAGAATACCAGACAGATGTTTACCTGTGTTTCATTGACTAGGCAAAGGCATATGACTGTGTGGATCATAACAAATTGTGGCTAAATTGCAGAGAATGGGAACTGCAGAACATTTAATTGTGTTCTTAAGGAATCTTACATTCAAAAAAACAAGAGGACCCTGCGTGATTTAAAGTCAGAAAAGGTGTGCATCAGAGTTGTATCTTTTGACCATACCTTTTCAGCCTGTATGTTGAGCAAAATAATCCCAGAATCTGGATTATATAAAGAAGAACGAGGCATCAGGATTGGAGGACGACTCGTTAACAACCTGTGTTATGCAGATGACACCATCTTGCTTGCTGGAAGTGAAGAGCATTTGAAGCACTTACTGATAAAGATCAAGGACCACAACCTTCAGAATGGATTGCACCTCAACATTAAGAAAACAGAAATCTTTACACCTGGACCAGTAATCACATTGTGATAGATGGAGAAAAGATGGAGGATGTCAAGGATTTCATTTTACTTTGTTCTATAATCAGCCTATGGAAGCAGCAGTGAAGGAAACGAAAGACACATTGCATTGGGAAAATCTGCGGCAAGGGACCTCTTTAAAGTATTGAAAAGTAAAGCTGTCACCTTGAAGACTAAGGTGTACCTGACCGAAGTCATGTTATTTTCAGTTGCATCATAACGCATTTGAAAGCTAGACAATGAATGAGGAAGGCAGAGAAGAATTGATGCCTTTGAATTGTGGTGTTGGAGAAGAATATTGAATCTACCATGGACTGCCAAAAGAACAAACAGATCTGTTTTGCAAGAAGTATAACCAGAGGGCTCTTTGGAAACAAAGAAGGTGAGGCTACACCTTACCTACTTTAGACATGTTGTGAGGAAGGATCAGTCCTTGGAGATGGATGTCATATTTGGTAGAGTGGAGGGTCAGCAAAAAAGTGGAAGACCCTAGATGAGATGGATTGACACAGTAGTTGCAACCTCGAGCTTAAGCATAAAAACAATCGTGGACATGGCACAAGACTGAGTGGTGTTTTCATTCTGATGTGTATAGGGTTGCTATGCATTGGAACTGACTTGACGGCACCTGACAAGAACAGCAATTAACATTTAGTCCAATGTTAGAACATTGCTCTTCTAAGTTAGTGCAAAAGCAAAACTAAATCTACTATCATCAAGTTGATTCAACTCATATCATTCTTATAAAAAAACAAAACAAAACAAAACAAAAAAGAAAACACTACCTTCAAGTCGATTCTGACTCATAGTGACCCTATCAGACAGGCTAAAACTGCCCCATCGGGTCTTCAGGGAACAGCTAGTAGGGTTCAAACTGCCGACACGTCAGCTAACAGCCAAGCACTTTAACCACACACCAGCAGATCCCCTGCAAATGGCTGCACTGTTGTGATCTCCGAGTCCTGGTTGCTCAGTGTTTAAGAGCTCATCTGGCAACCAAAAGGTTGGCAGTTCAGATCTTCCAGTTGCTCCCTAGAAACTGCGTAGAGTAGTACTACTCTGTCCACAGCATTACCATGAGTTAGAAGTCACGTCATGACAATGACTTTTTTTTTTTTGATTGAATTATGACCTTGAGTAAACAAATGCTAGTTTTTTGGTCTGTTTTTAGATTTCACATAAATGGAATCTGTCATAGATTGAAATGTTTTCCCCTAAAAATGTGTGTAGTTATTTGGCTGGACCATCATTCATAATATTTTGTGATTGTCTTCCATTTTGTGATTTTCATATGCTGTAAACCCTAATCTCTACCTGTGGGTAGTAGATAGGATTTAAGTTCAAGGGGATTAGAGTGGGACTGTAAAACCCTTTCTAGATTACCTCCCTACTCCAGTGTAAAGATAATTTCCCTGAGGTGTGGTTTGTACCACCTTTTATCCTTTCCCTCTACAAGAAATAAAAGGAAAGGGAACAAGGAGAAAGATGGAAACCTCATACTTTCAAGAAAGCAGCACCGGGAGTAGAGCACATCCTTCAGACCTGAGGCTCCTGTGCTGAGATGCTCGCTGCCCAAAGGCTAGTGCAATACAAAGACCTTCCTCCAGAACTAAGAGGGAAAGCCTTTCCTTGGAGTGGACACCCTGAATTCAGATTTGCAGACTACCAGACTGTGCTAGAATTAACTCTTCTTGTTTTAAAGCCATCTACGTGTGATATTTCTGTTAAAGCAGCAGTAGATGACTAAAACAGGATTCAACATTATGCTCTTTTTAATCCATGTCTTCTTTCATTTAATATGTGACATTCATCTTTATATTTGCAGGAAGTTACAGATATGGTTTTGTTGTTGCAGTGTATGAATGTACTATGTTTGTTTATTGATTGTTGCTAGGTATTTGAATTGTTACCTGTTTGAGGTTAAGATGATAAAGCTGCTGTCCATATTCTTAGACATGTCTTGTGGTAGGCATATTTACTCTCTTCTGTTAGGCATATGTATATAAATGGAGAGAGTACATGCATATGTTTACCTTTAGTATTCTGCTCAAGCAGTGGTAATGGTTTTATCAATTCACATCTCCATTGTACTGTGTGAAATTTCCTGCTGTTATGTTGGTGTCGTGAGGTGCTGTGGTAAGTTACTCTAGTTTTAAAATGCTTCTTGATATTTAATAGAGCAGTTTCTTCTCATTATTTTTTATTCTTTGCTCACCAAGTAATCTTTTAATTACTATTTCATTTTTTTAGATACTCTAATACTACAAAGATGTGTACCCTGGTTTAACAGCCTATTAATATTATTTATATTATAAATAAGTGTTACCCGATGTGAATGTAACAGTGTATATACGCTTTTTCATTCGAACTTGGCTACTATGTAGTATGTAAAGGATGAGTTGATACCTCTCTGTGTAGATTTTTTTTTTTTCTCATATAGACCCTTGGCATCTTGAAAAAAGACAAGTTTCTGTATTTTTAAAGGTGAAAACAAGACAGAAATGAATTCATCACAGAACATGGTGTTCTTGGAAGTTGTTAGCCTTATGTGCTGCTGGAGCTTTTTTCCTTGATACTTTTAAGCTATTATAGTCCTTTACACTGTTAGGATTGGTAACTAAAATTTCTGAACGTGGATTGTTTGAGTGCAGATTATAGTTTTTCTGTGAAACAAAGTTATTGCTAATTCATAAAACAGATACTTTCGAATACTGACATATACTGGATGTTGTGCTAGGCACTTGCAATGGAACCAGTGATATATTTGGGAGTCTGCCGTCAGAAAGCTAATCAGCTGTTGGGGGAGACACACTGCCTGTTTTGTTTTATTGTGATAAGTTCTCTGAAAGGGACATGTTCAGGGCATAATAGGAGCTCGTAATTAGGGCCTAGAATGTGTCTTTAAGAGCTCTGGTGATGCACTGGTTAGAGAGTTTGGCTGCTAATTAGAAGGTCAGTAGTCCATACCACAGGAGGAAAATGTAGTAGTATGCTTCTGTAAAGACATAGAGTCTTGGAAACCCTATGGGAAAATTCTTCTTCTGCCAGCTTGCTATGAGTCAGAATTGACTTGACAGCCATGGGTTTGGTTTTTTGAATCCATCCTAAGGAGGCAGAAGGCTGTATGATCACATCTGAACAGAGCCTTGAAAGTAAGACGAATTGGCCAGATGAAGTGAAGACGATAGAGCGGCAGAGACAGGAAGTTCAGTCAAGTATGTGAAAAGTCTTAGAGTGAAAGAACAACTTGGGACTGAATGGAATTTATTTTGAGTACTTTTTTTTTAAAAAAGTAATAACCCTCTCCCACCCTCAAAACTATCATCTGTGTTTAAACATTTTCTTGAGCCCTTATAGTAGTGGCTTCATACAGTATTTGTCCCTTTGCAAGTAATTTCACTCAGCATATTGCCTTCCAGATTGTGTCGTATTGTGAGATGTTTCCCAAATTGATCACTGTTCTCATTGCATAATATTCTATTGTGTGAGTATACCATAATTTGTTTACCTATTCATCAGTTATTGGTTACCTAGGCTAAATCCATCTCTGCTGTTGTGGAGAGTGTTGCAATGAGCATTATCTGTTTGGGTGCTAGCTGTTCTCTCAAGGATATGTATTCCAAGATCATATAGTATGTGTATTTCTAGCTTTTTAAGAAAGCGAAATATCAGTTTTCAAAGTGGTTGTACCGGTTTACATTCTTACTAGCAGTGTTTAAACATGTTCCATTCTTTCCACAGCCTCTCCAATATTTATTATTTTGTGTTTTTTGGATTAATGCCGGTCTTGTTGGGATGAGATAGTATCTCTTTGTAGTTTTGATTTGAGTTGTAGTTATAATTTGTATTTCTCTACTGTCTAATGATTGTGAACATTTCCTCATGTATTTCTTAACTGCCTGAATGTCTTCTTTGGTGAACTGCATGTTCGTATCCTTTGTCCATTTTTTAAATTCGGTTCCTTGTCCTTCTGTTGTCTAGGTTTTGCAGTATCTTGTAGATTTTAGAGATTAGATATTGATTAGGTTCGTCCTACCCAGTTTTTTTTCCTGTAATCTGTAGGTTGTCTTTTTACTCTTTGGTGGAATGTTTAGGTGAGTATACACTTTTTATTGGTGTGAGTTCCTCGTAGTCTGTTTTTTCTTCTGTTGTTTGTGCACTGTTAGTAATGTTTTATGCTCTGTTTATGCCATGTATTTGGGCTCCAAGTGTTGCCCCTATTTTTAATTTTTATGATCTTTGTCATTTTAGACTTTATATTTAGGTCTGATCCATTTTGAGTTAGTTTTTGAGCATGCTGTGAAATACGGGTTTTGTTTCATTTTTTATCAGATGTGTATCCAGTTATGCCCACATCATTTGTTACAGAGACTGTCTTTCCCCCAGTTAATGGAGTTGGGGCCTTTATCAAGTATCCGTTACTCATAGGTGGATGATTTTGTGTCTGGATTCTCAATTGTGTTCCTTTGGCCAATAGATCTGTTGTTACAGTAGTACCAGGTTGTTTAGGCTACAATGGCAGTGTAGCAGATTTTCAGGCAGTGTGGGACATCCCACTTTGTTGTTCTTCTTCAGTAATGCTTATTCAAGACTTTTGCGCTTTCCATATGAAGTTAGTAATTTGTTTCTCCATCTTATTAAAAAATGTCATTGAAATTTGGATAGAGATTGCACTGTATCTATAGATCACTTTGGGTAGAATCATGGTAATCACAATGTTGAGTCTTCCTGTCTGTGAGAAAAGTAGTTTTCTCCACTTCTGTAGATCTCTTTTGGTTTCTTGCGGTAGTGTCATACAGTTTTCTTTGTATAGATCTTCTATGTAAATTTATATGGTTAGATTTATTCCTAAGCATTTTATCTTTTGGGGGACCATTTATGGAGTCTGTGATTTGCTCTTTGAAGTTGTCTTCGTAAAGTAATCCAGTTTATTTTTGTGTATTTGTTATCATGATACTTAGCTGAAGCAGTAGTTTTTTAAGTGGATTCTTTAAGATTTGTTGTGTATAAGGTGCTCTCATCAGCAAATAGAGATGCTTTTATTCTTGCTTACTGATTTGGATGCCCTTTATTTCTTTTTCTAGCTTGATTGTTCTGGCTAGAACCTTCAGCACAGTGTGGAGTAAAAGGATCCTAAAAGGGTGTCATCATGTGATTCCTGTACTCAAGGGGCATGCTTTCAGACTCTCTCCTTGTGGGTTGATGTTGGCTACTGACTTTGTATAAATGCCCTTTATGATGTTGAAGAATTTTCCTTCTGTTCCTATTTTGCTGAGAGTTTTTAATATGAATGGGTGTTGAGCTTCGTCAGATGCCTTTTATGCATCAATTGATGAAATCAAGTGGTTCTTGTCTTTTTACCTATGTGGTTGATTACATTGAATGTTTTTCTAATGTTGAACCCTCTCTGCATCCCTGGTACGAATCCCACTTGGTTGTGGTGAATTATTTTTCTTTGATATGTTCTTGAATTCTATTGGATAGAATTTTGTTGAGGACTTTTTTATGACCATAAGTGATATTGGTCTGTAATTTTTCTTTTCTATTTTGAAAGCCCTGGTGGTTTAGTGGTTAAGTGCTACAGCTGCTAACCAAAAGGTGAGCTATTCAAACCTGCTGGGTGTTCCTTGGAAACTCTATGAAGCATTTATACTCTGTCTTATAGGGTCACTATGAGTCGGAATTAACTCGACAGCACTGGGTGTGGCTTTTTTCGTTTTGAGTTGATGTCTCCCAGGTTTTGGTATGAGGATTATGTTGGCTTCATAGAATTAATTTGGGGCTATTGCATCTGTTCTTGAGCTCTGAAATACTTTAAGTAATAGTGATGTTAACTCTGTATGAAAGTTTGGTAGAATTCTCCAGTGAAGCCATTGGGGCCAGGGCTTATTTTGATTGGGAGCCTTTAAGTTACTTTGTCGTTGTCTTCATTTGTCATACATTTATTTAGTTCTGCTTCTGTTGTGTTGGTGGCGTAATGGTTAAGTGATTAAGTCTAGTGACCAAAGGGTTGGCAGGTTGAATCTGCCAGGTGTTCCTTGGAAACTCAATAGAGCAGTTCTGCTGTGTTCTATAGGGTCACTGTGAGTTGGAATCAACTTGACTGCAGTGGGTTTGGGTTTTTTAGAGTGTGTTTCTAGAAATTTGTTGATTTCCTTTAGGTTTTCAAATTTGTTACAGTATAATTTTTCATAGTACTTTTAATTTTTTTAAATTTCATTTGAGTGTGTTGTGATATATCACCCATCATTTCTTATTTGGGTAATTTGCTTCGTCTCCTGTCTCCTGTATTTTTTTTTTCCCACAGTTTGGCTAATGGTTTGTCAATTTTGTCAATCTTTTCAGAGAACTAGCTTTTAGTCTCATTCACTCTTTCAGTCATTTTTCTATTCTGTAATTAATTTGATTTCTACTGTATTTTTTTCTTCATTTTTTTATAATTGTGATTGAGTGAAAGTATACAGTCCAAGTTAAATCTGCATGCCTGCCTGTCTGCAGCTCCTTCTCTCCTTGCCTGGTGACAGCACACTCCTCATTTCCATTCTATACATGTCATATCCTCATAACAATCTCCTGTCCCCTCCTCTCCACTGTCTCCTCTCCCTTCAAGTAAGAGGCCAGTAGGACAGCATCCTATAGATGTGTAGAATCATAAAGTACACACATGATATGGTCACATTGTGTCCTTGAGTCCAATCCATTACTGTCTGAAGAGGTCTGACCTCAGTAATGATTTATCATCAGGGACAGCAGCAGGTCTAGGGGCCATACTCCCAGGGAAACCCCTAAGTCTTCAGGCCAGCAGTTGTGGTCTTTTAGTGGAGTTCTTAAGGTGCACCCCTCCTTTTCTCATGTTGCCCCTAGGACACAACCTTGTGTGCCCCATCCCAGCTGCCAGTGGTGGTGGTCAGGCACCACCTGGTTCTTCTGGTTACCTGTTGATACAGTCATCCATTCACTTGGGTCCTTCTGTCTTCTAGGCTCTTTTTCCCTCATGTTTTTGTTGTCCTTGGTGATCATCTCTTCTGGGTGAGTTGGAACCATTTGGTGTACCTCAGATGACAGCTTGCTACATTTTAAGACCCCAGATACCATTCACCAATATGGAGTGCAGAAGACTCTCTTAACAATAGATTAGTTATGCCAGTTGGCATTGATGTCCCCTGAGATCATGGTCCTCAGATCCCTGCTCCTGCTACTCTGTCTTGGCAATATTGGCTTAAGATTATCAAAGTTTTTAGTTTATGTTGAAGTCCAGTTAAGTTGATCGTCTTTCTAATGTGTATTGTCACTGCTTTCACTCAACCAGATTTCTATCAGCTATCTAATCTTTAACCAGCCTTCTCCCTCCCTGCCTCCCCTTCCTAGCAGCCATCAAAAAGTCTTCTGTTCTGTACAGAAGTCTGTTTTTAAGTCCTCGTAGTAGGGGTCTCATATAATATTTGTCCTTGTGCCACTGACTGATTTCACTCAGCATAATGTCTTCCAGTTGATACCAGGTTATGAGATGCTAAAATCATCATTGTTCTTTATCATTGCATAGTGTTACGTTGAGTATATATACTGTAGTTTTGTTTATCCATTCATCTGTTGTGGCACATCTAGTTTGATTCCATCTTTTATCTATTGTGGACTGTGCTGCTGTAAACATTTGTGTGCATGTATCTGTTCATGTGATTGCCCTTGATTCTGTAGGATATATTCAAAGCAGTGGGGATTACTGGGTCTAATGGTATGTCTATTTTCAGCTTTTTAGGGGAGCACCAGGTTGCTTTCCAAAGAGGTTATACCATTTTGGAGTCCCACCAGCAGTGTAGGAGAGTTCCAGTTTCTCCACAACCTCTCCAGCATTTGTTGTTTTATGTTTTTTTGGATCATGGCCAACCTTGTTGGGGTGAGATGGTATCTCATTGTAGTTTTGATTTGGATTTTTTTAATAGCTAATGACTGTGAGCATTTCTTCATGTGTCTTTTAGCTGCTGGGATGTCCTCTTGAGTGAAGTGTCTGTCCATTTCCTTTGCCTGTTGCTTAATTGGGTTATTTGTTGGTATTTTGCAGTACCTTATAGATTATGAAGTTCAGACATTGATCTGACATACCATTGCCAAGTATTTTTTCCCATTCTGTAAGTGGTCTTTTAATTCTTTTGATAAAGTCTTTGGATGAGCAAAAGAGTTTGAATCTTAATAGTTTCTATTTATCTGTTTTCTGTTGATAGTGCTTCATTTGTCAGATTTTGAAGTCTAAGCTGTGTAGTAAAACTTCCATTGTTGATCCTGTTTTTTTCCTTTGATGGTCTTCATTGTATTAGGTTTGAAATTTTGGTCTTTTATCCAGTTTGGGTTGGTTTTTGTGTAAGGTGTGAAATATGGATCTTGTTTCAGTGTTTTGCAGATTTATATCCAATTTTGTTAGAGTCGTTTATTAAGGGACTGTTTTTACCCCAGTTTACAATTTTAGGGCCTTTGTCAAATATCACTTGTTCATAGGAGAATGGTGGCATCTCTGTAGTCTCAACTGTCTGGTCCGTTGGTCTGTATGTCTCTTTTTGTACTAGTACAGGCTGTTTGACTACTGTGGCAATGTAATAGGCTCTCGGGTTGAGTAGTGAGAAGCCTCTCACTGTGTTCTTCTTCAGTAGTGCTATACTTATTTGGGTTTCTTCCCTTTCCAAACAGTTGGTGATTTGTTTCTCCATCTCATTAAAAAATATCACTGGAATTTGTTTTGGGATTGCATTGTGTATACAGATCATTTTGGGTAAAAGCCATTTTCACAGTGTTAAGTCTTCCTATCCACAAGCAGGGTAGGTTTCTCTACTTTTGTGAGTCTCTCTTGGATTTTGCAGTAAGGTCTTGTGGTTCTTTTTGTATAGGTCTCTTGTTTCTGTAGTTAGATTTGTTCCTAGGTATTTTATCTTCTTAGAGGCTATAGTAATTGGTATTGATTTGGTGATTTCTTCTTTAAGGATTTCTTTGTTTGTATAAAGTTTTCCTACTGATTTACTTATGTCTATATCCTGATACTTTTCTGAACTCTTAGTTCGACTAGTTTACTTATGGATTCTTTAGGATTCTCTGTGTATACGGTTATATCATCTACAAAGAGATTTTTACTTCATCTTTGTTGATGTGGATGCCCTTTATTTCTTTGTCTTTTCTAATTGCTCTGGTCAGTACTTCTACTACAATGTTGAGTAGACATGGTGAGAGTGGGTATCCTAGTCTAGTTTCCATTCCCAAGGGGAATTCTTTTGGTCTTTCTCCATTCATGTGGTTGGCTTTGTGTCGATGCACCTCATTGCATTGGGGAATTTCCCTTCTGTTTCTATTTCTCTGAGAGTTTTTAGCATGAATGGATGTTGGACTTTGTGTAATACCTTTTCTGTATCAATGGACAACATCAGGTGATTCTTACCTTTTGTGTTACTTATGTGGTTGATAACATTAGTTGTTTTTCTGATGTTGAACCAACCTTGCATCTCTGGTATGAATCCAAGTTAGTCATGATCAATTATTTTTCGGATATTTTGTTGAATTCTTTTGGCAAGGATTTTGCTGAAGATCTTTGTATCTAGGTTCATGAATGATAGTCATCTGTAATTTTCCTTTTTCTGTGGGATCTTTCCCTGGCTTTGGTATCAGAGTTATGGTAGCTTCATAGAGTGAATTTGGGAATATTCCATCCCTTTCTGTGCTGTGAAATAGTCTCAGTAGTATTGTAGTTAATTCTCCTATAAAAGCTTGATGGAATTCTGCTGTGAAGCCGTCTAGGCTAGGGCTTTTTTTGGTTGGTAGGTTTTGGATGACTTTTCCTTTGGGATGGGCTGATTAAATTGTTCTCCTTCTCCTTGTGATAATTTTGGTAGGTGATATGAATCTAGGTGTTTGTTCCTTTCCTCTAGGTTTTCAAATTTGTTATACAGTCTTTCATAGTATTCTATTCTGATACTTTTGACTTCTGTTGGATCTGTTGTGACATCTCCCATCTCATTTCTTATTCAGCTTATTTGTTTCCTCTCCTGTTCTTTCTTTAGTACGTTTAGCCACTGGTTTGTCACTTTTGTTGATCTTTTAAAAAAAACAGGTTTGGGTTTTATCAATTTTTTCAGTTGTTCTTCTGTTCTCTAATTTTTGTGATCTGTTTTCTTCTGGTGCCTTAGGAGTTCCTCTGTTGCTGTCTTTCTGCTTGTTGACACTGTAGGGTTAATTCTTTGGTTTCGGTCCTTTCTTCCTTCTGGATGTGTGCATTTCTAGAGATAAATTGACCTCTGAGCACTGCTTTGGCTGTTTCCCATAGTTTCTGATACAGTGTGTTGTCCTCATTAAAAATATGGAATGCCTCACGAGTTACATGTCATCCTTGCGCAGGGGCCATGCTAATCTTTGTATTGTTCCAATCTTAGTATATGTGCTGTCAAAGCGAGCACTATTTCCGCTCTCATTTGTATTGTTTGCTGTTTTTCTGGTGCTTGTGGAGTTCTTTCCTTCTTTCTTTCTACTTGTTTTGAGTTGTAGCATTAATACTTATATTTGATTCTTTTCTTATTTTAGTATATGTGCATGTATTTGGGTAAATTTTCCTCTGAGCACTGCCTTTTTGCTTTGTTCCAAAATGTCTGATAGGATGTATTTTCATTCTCATTTGATTCTGTGAATTTCTTTACTCCATGAGTAATTTCTTCTGTAACTGAGTAGTTTTTGAGCAAGGTGAAGTTCAGTTTGCATGTGTTTGATTTTTTTTCCTTTACTTTATCCATTATTGATTTCTACTTTTATAATTTTATGGCTTGAAAAGATGCTTTGCAGTATTTCAGTGCTTTGAATTTTATTAAGGATTGTTTTATTGTCTAACATGTGGTCTCTTCTGGATAATGTTCCATATGCACTGGAGAAGAAAGTATAATTGACTGCTCTTGGATGAAGTGTTTTCTATGTGTCTGTGAGGTCAAGTTGTTGATTGTGGTATTTGGATCATTGTGTCCTTATTGAGTTTCTTTCTGGGTATTTTGTCCTTCGCCAAAAATGGTGTGTTGAAACTGCCTACTTTATTGTGGAGCTGTTTCTTTTTCTTCTCAGTGCTGTTAAGGCTTGTTTCATGTATTTGGGATCATGATCTTTGGGTGTGTGAATATCTAATATGGTTTTATCCTCCTGGTGTATTGATCCTTTGATCGTTATATAATGACCTTCCTTATCCGTTATGTTGGGTTCTGCTTTAAAGTCTATTTTATCAGAAATTAATAGTGCCAGTCTTGTTCTCTTTTGGATGTTGTTTACCTGATTTTTCTGTCTTTTCAGTTTTATTTTGTTTGAGTCTTGTAAGTCTAGGTTGTGTTTCTTGTAGACAGCATATAGACAGGTCATGTTTTTGTATCCATTCTGCCTCTTTCTCTTTCTTTATTGGTGAATTTAATTCATTTACATTCAGCGTAATTATTGGTAGGTATGAGTTGTGTTCCATTATTTTGTTCATTTTTTTGTGTGTGTGTTGTTGACAGTTTCATTGTTCCAGTTTTCTGTGCTGAGTCATTCATTTCTCTTCATGTTTCTTTCTTTTTCATTGTTGTTAGTTTGTTACTTGCTGAGAATTCATGTTGTTTTTTATTTTGGTGTGTAAGTTTAATTACTTCCTTTGTGGTTACCTTAGTATTTACCTCTATTTTGCTAAATTTGAGCCTGTCTTAATTTGTTTGTATTGTCTGGGCTTCCTCTCCATATGAAAGATCTATGACTGCATTTTTTTAATCTCTCTTTTTGTTACAGTATTTTCATCTTTTACATAATTACATTTGTATTTTCTTGTTTTTAGTGTTTTGGATTTAATTTTCATTATTTCCATAACTGAGTTGTTATCTTCTTGCTCTGTCCCACTTGCTGAGCTTCGGTTGTTATCTGATGTTACTGATTTTCTGACTGAAGGTCTATCTTTGTATTTCTTGTAATTTTGGTTTGATTTTTACAAATTCTCTTATCTTCTTTTTATGTGGAGTGCCCAAATTTTATCATATGTAAGAATCAGTTTTGGTGGATCTACTGTTGTTGGCTGCCAGTTTTTTTTTTCCTTCAAGGCTTTGTATATGTCATCTCATTGCCTTCTTGCTTGCATGATTTCTGCTGAGTACTCCAAGCTTAGTCTTACTGAGTCTTCTCTGAATATTATTATTGTTTATTCCTAGCTGCCTTTAAAAATTCTTTCCTTACCTTTTGTGTTGGCAATTTTGATTATAATATATCTTGATGTTTTTCTTTTGGGGTGATATGCCTTGTGTGGAATTTGATGAGTATCTTGGATAGTTATCTTTCATGGTATCAGGGAGGCTATCAATGAACAAATCTTCAACTATTCTCTCAGTGCTTTCTGATATACCACCTGTTCTGGTACTGTGGTCATTAGTAGATTATTTCTCTTGATAGAATCTTACATAATTCTTTATTTTTTATTTAATGTGACTGAATGAAAATGTACATTCCCGTATAAATTTACATGCCCAGCTATATGCAGTTTCCACTGCTCTCCCTGTCCAGCGACAGCACACCATTCCTCTCTGCTCCATACATGTCTTATCCTCCCAACAGCCTCCTTTCTGCTGCTCTCCACCCACTCTCCTTCCTCCAGCCAGAGGTCAGCAGGATGATATCCTATAGCTGTATAGAACCATAAAGTGCAACCAATATATGGTTGCTCTGCATTGCCAAGTCCAGTCCATTCCTGTCCAAAGAGTGGACCTTTGTTATAATTTATGGGTAAGGGCAGCATCAGGGCCGGGGGCCACGCTCTCAGGGGAACCCCGAAACCGCTGGACCATCAGTTGAGGTCTTTTAGTGGAGATCTCAGGATGCACCCCTTTTTATTCTTGTGTTGCCAGTGAGACTCCTCTCTGTGAGCTCCATCGTGGCTGTCACTGGTGGTGGCTGGGCACCATCCGGTTTTTCTGGTCCCAAGTTGATGAAAGCACCCACTCTTGCGGGTCTCTCTGTCTTCTGGGTTGTCTTTGCCGCATGTCATTTTGGTCCTCGGTGAACATCCACTCCTGCTGAGTTGGGACCATTTGCTGTGTCCTCGGATGGCAGCTTGGCAGCTTTTAAGACCCCAGACGCCACTCACCAATGTGGGGTACAGAGAGCTGTCTTAGCAAAACGCTGGTTGTGCCAATTGGCCTCGATTTCGCCTAAGAGCATGATCCCCTGCCCCCTGCCCCAGCTACTCTATCCTTGCAATATTGGGTTAAGACAAAAGGAGTACTCAAGTTATGCTGAAGTCCACTCAATGTTGTTCTTGTTTCTAATGTGTACTATCACCACTTTCTCCCAACCAGATTTCTAGCAACTATCTAAACCAAACCCTCCCTGATCACCCTCCCTCCCTCCCCTCCCTTGCAGCTGTCAAAGAGTCTTTTCTTCTATGCACAAGTCTGTTTTTGAGATCTTATCGTAGAGGTCTCATACAATATTTGTCCTTTTGTCACTGACTACTTTCACTCAACATAATGTCTTCCAGTTGAAACCAGGTTAGGAGATGTTTCCTGGAATCGTTATTCTTTATCATTGTGTAGTGCTCCATTGAGCATATGTACCATAGTTTACCTATCCATTCTTCTTTTGTTGGGCATCTGGGTTGATTCCATCTTTTTGCTATTGTGGACTGTGCTGTAATAAACATTCTCGTGCATGTGTCTGTTGGTGTGAAAGGTCTTAATTCTGTAGGATATATTCCAAGTAGTGAAATTACTGGGTCAATGATTTAAAATTTATATTTGTGTCATCTAAGACCCAAGACTCAAATTGCTTCCCACTTGACATCATTAACACTGACAGGTGTGTTCAGAGGTTGCTCAGTAATTGTCTGTAATTGGGATATATCACTTTAGCAAAACTATGCTTTTTTAGACTGGGCAGCCTTTTGTTACGTCATACTCAGAGTCACCAACTCAGCAGCAATTTAACAATAATAATATACTTTTGGGGGGTAATTTTTGTTTTCTGTAGTCGGAATCAACTTGACAACAGTGGGTGTATATCTATATGTATATTATGTCTAAAAGTAGAAAGACATCACTTTGTAAGTGAGACTCCACATTTTTTGTTAAGTACAAGTTGGAAATGCAAGTGAATAGTACTTAAATATTTAAACTGCTATATTCAGGTACCCATAAACCCACTCCCTCCAGTTAATTTTGGCTCACAGTGACCCTATTCCAGTAGGAGCTCAATATTACCTGGTTCTCTTAACACTGCTAGTAAAGCATTAGACCTGTTTATTTAGTGGTGACAAGAAAACATACTAGTAGGGTGGAAGGACTTGGAATACACATGTATGTGCTCAGACACAGTGACTCCATATTCCTTTTAGCTATGCAGTGTTTTAAGCAAAGGCCTAGTTGATATGAAGTTAAGCAGGATTAAGGGAGAAAAAATGTTTACAAGATAAACAGAAGATGAGTTGGAGTCCATTAGAAGGCAGCTGACTAATTGCTTTAAGAAAATAACCGATTGACGTAACATTAAAATTTAGTAGGAAGGTACTATGTTTCTGATGGATTTTAAAGAGACGACTTCAAATTTATCCTCAATGTGATGGATTTGGACTAAATCTTGAAGTAAACATATCTGAAACTGATTGACGTCACAGATTAGGTTTAGTGAACTAGAAGAGTCTTCTGCAGTTGTGGTTGAATTTTGAGAATCTTCTTTATAGTAACTTGGCAATAAAATCTAACTGAAAAGGAAGGGCAAAGAAATATTGGGAAAATAAGGAGGGGGAAGTATCTATCATTCAAGTAATTTTAGAGAAATTAGTGTACATTGAATAGGCACTGAAAACTTTTAAGACCCAAACCAGAAAAAGCAAACCCACTGCCTTGAGTCAGGACCAACTCATAGCGACTTTTGAGACAGTTACTTCTAATTTGTAGTTCAAAAGAATAGCTCACCGTTGCTATAGGGAAATTTGCCAGGAAGTAGGTATGTCTCAGTCTATACTTTGTTGGAACTTTAATTTTGAAGCTTCAACCGTGACTGTCCCTGAAGAAAAATCTCTCCCAGAGAGTGTTTGGCAGAGCCTTTCTAATAAGTATTTGGTTTAAATATATATTTGTTACATCTACTTATCAAGCATATTAAGTATTTGGTTTTCCATAATTAATATTTAGATTTTTTAAAATTTCAATATTTTTCAAGATTGATTTTTTGTTACACTAGCTGAATGGAATTTCAGTTTAATAATGATAATGATAGGAAATATATGTCTTATAAAATAATAAATCTATTACATATAATATATATCTATTATAATATAATATAAATCTATTTATGATTTGGCATGTGCAATGAATTGAGTTGTGTCTGCTTCATTGACCTGACCAGGTAAGTATTTTTTATTTCTATGTTTGGAGGCAGTCCCCCATACCACTGTCATCTGTACCTTCGCCCCTTGGTTCTTTAAGGTACTCAACGGTGAGTTATACCACGTATCAGTAAGTGGTCTTTTTACTGATTGTTTAATGAAACCCAGGGTGTATGGTTAAGTGTTCTTCTTCTTTTTTTTATTTGTATGTCATCTTGCCTGTTTTGCATTATTCATATCATAATGTAACAATTTCAGTGGAGATTTTATTTGTGAAGGTAATTGAGATGTTACAACAGAAGTTTAAAATTATCACATTAATCTTTTATAATCTTAAGTTGTTTCTTGGGATCACAGGTGATTTCTCTGTTTTGCATCCAAACTAAAGCAAAACAAGTTGTGAATTTATTCTGATTAAGATATTGCAAAAATATTAAGGCTCAGTAAATAGAAAGTATTCCTTGTAACATGCAAGTTGATTTCCTACATAGTTTGGGTCTAGAGATAGAATTGGTCAATCTAGAGACAGACCTTATTTTGGGTCAAGAGATAGAATTGCATCTGTGAATGAATTATTAAAGTGTCCACAACAAGTGGTCGGAGAACTAGAGTTGTGTAACCAGCAGAACAAATGAGCAGTACAGCCCCTACTTTGCAAATAGTAAGTTGCTCCTTTTTACCCTTTTTATTTCCTCAGGAATTAAAAGAAGTATAGGTAGTTTTTGTTTGATTTTGTTTTTGTGATACAGTGAATAGGATAGTTTTGTAAATTTGTTTTAGAAGTTAAAATTAATTTGCTTTGATACAAATGCATTTTATTTGTGGTAGAGTAATTGTGATTGTGATACAAATGATTCAAAATTTAAACTTCTTTGGTTTACATAACTATCTCCTTTGAGATAGTGCCAAAGATGTATGTGTGATTGTTTGTGTGTGTGTCCTAATATTTTCCTTATGAACATCATACAAAAATTTTTATGAGAAAACTTAAATTAGAATTTAAGTGAATTCTGTAGGACTTTGGAAATTAAAATGTATTTACTTTTACTTTGACCAGATTATAATTTTATCATTTTATTTTAGTAACCAATGCATGTGTAGAAATTAAAATGATTTTTTTTCACTACTGTAGAGCTGTAAATTTTGATAATTGTTTTCAAGTTTGGCCCTTTGTAAGTACATTTACATATATATGTATGTATGTATACATATATGTAGACTTATTTTTAAATATATAGTGAGGATAACTGCCACAACCAATTCAGTATGCAGCCAAGTGCCGTTGAGTCGGATCCGAATAATCAGTAATCTTGGACACGCTGAACTTTTTCTCTGTTCTGATGCCCCTTTCGAGCAGCCCTGGTAGCCCAGGGATTAAGCATTCCACTGCTAACTGAAAGATCAATCGTTTGAACTCGTCAGCTGCTCTGTAGGAGAAACCCAATGGGCAGCTCTGTCTGTCCTTTAGGGTCCTTGAGTTGGAACTGAACTGATGGCTGTGGGTTTTATGCCTGTTCTCACTTTGAAGTAGTGTCTTTAGATACTTTATATAGAAGATCGTATAGTGTACAAAGAGCATAATTTAGTTTTACATAGAGCATTAGTAATAAGTATCAGGCTTGTTGTTCTGTAAAATACCTTTCGTTTTGGCATATAGCATAAAAATGTATCATTGATTTTGGTTTCTAAGCATCACACTGAAATTAATTTTAAAATACTCTGAAAAGTATCTTGGATAAGAGAAATTGTGATTCTAGCTTTATAATTTATATATTTATTGCATTCTGTTTTATGTTTTAACATTTAGCAAAGCTAGACCATAAATATTTTCTCATAATGTATGTAGTAGGCTGTGCTGCTTTTGTCACATAGCTTTCCTTTATTTTTTGTATTGCAGGTTGGCATATAGAGAAGCAGTGTTGCTTGGTGTTTAAGATCATGGGCTCTTGACAAACCATCTTGGTTTAAATCCAGGTTCTACAAATTCCTAGAAGTATGACTTTGGCCTGAGTTCTTCTAATCTACAGACTGAGATAATAATATTATAATACTTACCTATCATAAAATTGTTCTGGGGATTAAATATTATAATGAAAGCAATTATAACAGCACCTAGCCAGTGGGAGGCTGTAGAGGTAAAGGGAGAAGAGTTTGGGCTCAGGAGTCAGTGTGCCTGAGTTCAATCCAGATTCTGTCTCTTAAGGAACAATTTTAAGATTTTAGAACATTTATTTACTTTTTTTGAGTTTCGATTTCCGTATCTGTAAAGTTGGGTTGTTGTGAGGATTAAATGAGTCAGGTACTGACAAATCATAAGCACTTTTTTTTTGATATTGTCCATGGTATTTTAGTCAGTCTTGGTTTTATTGTTTACCACATTAAAATTTTGAAAATCTGGGGAAGCAACATGCTAGTGAATTTTGAGTTATTGTTAAATTCAGGAGATTCAGTTCTTCAAATGCATATATTAACTTCATCTAATCACTAACTGTTGTTAAATGGAAATTTTGAAGTTTCTTGTTAAGAGGAGAGGTGTATTTTTAAATATCACTTGTTTTTGAGTCCCGACGGCACTTGGCTTGGCTGTTTTTGAGTCTGTAAATCTTTATAGGAACAGGTTGACGTATCCTGCTCTCACAGGATAGCTGCTGAATTTGAAGTGTTCACCTTACAGTTAGCAGCCAAGCACTTAATTATGGTGCCACCAGTGTACCTTAGTGAAGTCTAAGTTAATGAAATTCATTAATTTTTTCTTGTTGGTGTATAGCATTCATATCTTTAGTTTGATTTTAGTATATTTTCTGCTTTATGTAAGGTGGGATTTGTCAAGTATATTTGGAACTGTTATTGGACAGTTTCTGGTATATCATTTGAAATAATATTTTAAATTCTAAGATAAGGATAAAAAATGTAAGTTGAGGCTTTTTAATATTTTTTTACAAATTTATTAATTTTCTTAACTACAGGTTTATTACTCTAAAAAATTTAAATGTATAAAATATTTACAGTGAATGGGGAAAATAAACATTTAGTGGATGGGCAAAAAGGAATTGTTTGAACAGTATGCTTACTCAGGCATCTTTCAGCTTTTCCTTTTTTAATTTATCCCAAGTCACAGTTTTTATGAAAAAATTTAGAATGTAAGAAATGTATCACTAATAAAGCCTAGTCCTGTATATCATTTGTTTGTTTGATTTGTAACCTAGAGAATAGTTTTATATTGTCATTTATATAGATTGTGGAGTAAGAGAGAAAATTCTCAAAACTTTTTTAAGTACTTCACATTCATAAGAGTGTCATATTTCCCACTGTGTACTGGATGCTAACATTTCTAATGTAATGTGTCAAAAATATTCTGCTGACATTTCTTATGTAACAGGTCAAAAACAAAATTAGTTTGCTTCTCTTCTTCCCTTTCTCTGTCCTTTAGCTTCTGTGTCTTAAACCTAGTTTACCTTTCCTCTTGCCGAGCCGAGTGCCGTCGAGTCGGATCCGACTCATGGCGACCCTAGGGGCCAGGGTAGAACTGACCCCTCTTGCATTTTTTATTTTTCATATCCTCAGCTTCTCTTCGTCCTTTGCCTCTACTGCTTCAGTCATTACCAGTGTTCTTTAAAGAAGCACTCTGGAATTTACCCCTTTGCTCTGTCATCAGTGTTACTGCACAGTTTAAGAACTTGACATGTATATATATTTTTAATTGTGCTTTAGATGAAGATTTATGTGCAAATTAGTTTTCCATTCAGTTGTTTGTACACAGATTATTTCATGCCACTGCTTGCATCCCTGCAGTATGTTGGTGCTCTGTACTTTACTGCCCTAAGTTCCCCATTTCCATTCATGGTTTTTCTGCCCCTTCTTGCCTTCTCGTCTTTGCTTTTGAGCAAATTTTACCCATTTGGTCTACTATAGCTGATTGTTCCAAGAAGCAATTTTCTCACAAGTGTTACTATTTATTTATAGGCCTGTCTGTTATTTGGCTGGGAAACCCTGGTGGTGTAGTGGTTTAAGTGCTAACATCTAACTGCTAAGCATAAGGTCGGCAGTTCAAATCTGCCAGGTGCTCTTTGGAAACTATGGGGCAGTTCTACTGTGACCTCTAGGGGTTCTATGAGTTGGACCTGACTCGACAGTAGTGGGTTTGGTTTTTTTTTAGTATGTGGCTGAATGTGATATCCGGGAATGGCTTCAGTTACAAGTTAAATGATGTCTAAGGTGCTGAGTGTTGGGGTTCCTCTAGTCTTTATCGGACCGTTTAACCTGGTGTTTTTAATGAATTTGAGTTTTGTTCTACAATTTTTCTCACTTTAACCAGGGCTTTCTGTTGTGATCCTGGTCAGAGTGATCTGTAGTGGTAGCTGGCTGCCATCTAATTCTTTTGGTCTCAAGCTAGTGGAGGCTGTGCTTCCTGTGGTCCATTAGTCCTTTGGGCTAAGTGTTTCCTTGAGTCTTTGGTTTTCTTCACACTTCTTTGCTCTGGTTGGAGGGGGATCAATAATTGTATCTCAGATGGCCGTTCACAAGCATTAAAGACCCTAGATACTGCTCACCGAAGTAGGATGTAGAACTCATTTTTATGAACTGTGGTATACTAATTGACCTAGATGTCCACTGAGATTGTGGTCACTAACCCCAAACCCAGTAATTCAGCCTCTTGAGGTGTTCAGTTATGTCTGGAATATTTCCATGACTGTGTCCCCTATGTGCTCTACTACATGTATATGTGACTATACATGTACTGTATACAAATATGTATGTAGGAATAAGCACAGGAAAACCTATATATGCATGGGGGTGTACTCCCATATGTCCTTCCTTATCTGTTCAGCACAGCATACCTACGTACCTGTAGACAAGGACTGGCAATTAAATTCGCAAACTTATCCTAGAAAAAGTGCTGCACACCTCATTGCTAAACAGCAGTACAGTCATCTTTGAAGTACTCCCCTTGGTAAGCTAATGCACTGATGCCAGTGCCTAGTCTACCCTTCAAAGCAATTTTGGAGCTCTTTCTCTGGAGTGGCCATCAGAGTTGTCATGGTCGTAGTACCCTTGATGTCCTGAATGTCATCAAAATGGCTTCCTTTCAATATTTCCTTTATCTTTGGGTAAAGAAAAAAATCACTGGGGACCAGAGCAGGTGAGTAGGGAGGATGTTCCAGTACAGTTATTTGTTTACTGGCTAAAAGCTCCCTCACAGACAACTATCCAATTAAGTTTGTGAACTTGCCATCTTGCCGCCGTGTGCAATGGCTATTCCAGAAAGAGTTCCAAAAAATTGTTTAGAAGGGTGGACTAGACTCTGGTGTCAGTGTATAGCTTTCCAAGGGAGTATTTCAAAGGTGAACGTGGTGATATTCAGCAGTGAAGTGTGTAGTGCTTCAAACAACTCAGTTTGCAGACTTCATTGTTAGGCCTTGTGTCCCTTCTAACTTACTGTTTGTTATTATTGTTGGTACAGAATTGCACGTTATAGTATTTTCCGTAATTGCCTTTTATTTTTGCACACTTCTCAGTATCTTCCCTTGTGTTGATTATATTGTGCAGACATTCTCCTATATTGTGTATTATTGCCTTTCTCTTTACCAAAGTTAATGTCTCAGCTTTCTAGTTAGTGATTTTCCCTCTCTCCCTCTCCTATCCCTGGTAATGATCAACAAATGTATATTTCTGTGTGTAAACCTTTTCTTGTCTGTTTATACTAGTGGTCTCATGCAGTGTTTGTCCTGTTGTGATGGGCTTATTTTCCTCAGCGTAACATCTTCCAGATACATCCATGGTGTGAGATGTTTTGCATATTCATCATTGTCCTTTATCATTGCATGGTATTCCATTGTGGGTATGTACCATAGTTTATTAGTTCATTTGTTAATGGGCACTGAGGTTGTTTCCATCATTTTACTATTGTGAATAATGCTGCAGTGAACATGGATGAGTTTCTGTCTGTGTGATGGCTTTTATTTCTCCAGGATATATTGCTAGGAATGGGATTGCTGGATCATATGATATTTCTATTTCTAGCTTTTTAAGGAAGCCTCATACCATTTTTCATAGTGATTATATCATTTTGCATCATACCAGCTGTGTATAAGGGTTACAGTCTTCCTACAGCCAGCATTTGTTCTTTTCTGTGTTTTTTCAATTAGTGCTATTGTTGCCGAGTTGAAATGGTGTCCTGTTGTGGTTTTAATGTGCAGCTCTCTAATGCCTAATGATTGTGAGCAAGTTCTTATGTTTTCGTGGAACTTTTCAGCTGTTTTTAGCAATTGGCTTCCTGGCCACCGTTCACTCCCTACTATATTTGATTTTCTGATTATTTTAAGGCATTATTTTTCTACATGTGACAAACATGTAATCATGTTGCTCCCTTAGCATTAAATGTGTAAGATGTAGTAAAGTGTTTTTTTTTTGACAATTTGTATTCTACTTCCTCTTGAGTCTCATGTCCTCTGATATATTCTTGTTTTTTCCTGAACATTTATTCATTCATTAACAATGTATATTGAAAGTCAGCTATATGCTAGACATTGTGCTAGGTGCTTTGAGGATACATATATATAAAACAACCATGACTTTAGCCCTGTAGTGCTTATGGGATGCCACATACATTGTTTCTTTGTCTTGACTATGCTATTTGAGCTGACGTTTTACTGTTTATAAAGATTTTATTAATCTTTCAAACTGCTCAAGTGTCATCTCCTCTCTAAAGGCTTTTTGTAACTTTCTCGCAGTTAGTGTTTCTTCTTTGGACCCCAGTACTACTTTATTTATATTCATACCTCTGTTACAGTATTTATTACATTGCATTATATTTATTTGTTTGTTGTTGATGCTTCCCATTAAATTAGATTTACAAGTGAGAAGAAAGGAGATGAAGGAGGAGCACAGAAACAGGACTGAGGTAACCAGTAGGAAGGAACAAGTAGAGAAGGACAGGTTAAGTAACATGAGCATCGTTGAAAACACAGTCTTCAGAGCCAGATGGGGTTTGAATCCTGACTTTCCACTAGTTAGCTGACATTTAGTTTAATAATCTATCTCTCAGTGTCTCTGTCTCAATTTATAATAGGGATAATAAAGTCCTGGTGAAAATTAAGGTTGTTAATATATGTAATATGCTTAAAATGATGAATGCATCTTAATATGTGCTATATGTGCTTGATACTGTTGTTATTAGCAATAACTAGGTTTCTTATTTCTTTGTTAAATGAGGTGAGCTGGGTTTTTTTTTCTCTCATCTAGTCTTCAAGAACAGAGATCTTTGGGTTGCCTAATATTTAACCTCATGTGGCCACTTAAGGCATCAAACTTTTGAGTGTGTTTTGTTTCAGGGATAAAAGGGCAGATTCTGTATATATTTGTTACTTAAAAC
Organism: Heterohyrax brucei; assembly: GCA_028571685.1. Classification (NCBI taxonomy): domain Eukaryota; kingdom Metazoa; phylum Chordata; class Mammalia; order Hyracoidea; family Procaviidae; genus Heterohyrax; species Heterohyrax brucei. The sequence continues at coordinate 20,212,282 of CM053155.1, forward strand.
GTTGTATTAAAGTACTACTTTCTTCTGACGCTTCACATCAGATTCTATCCAACTTCTGACTTTCCTGGCCACTAGTAGTGCTGATGACAGCCTTCTGTTTTCATTCTTAACTCATCCCTGAGGCTTGAAGCACACTGTTGTTTTTATGTTACGTACCTTGGCTTTTTTCATTAAAATGTTATTCTCTTCCCTGGCTGCACTCTGGACAGACAATGAGATAGGTAGAACTATGTCTAGGTATAACTTATTGGATCTAGCACTTGCCCTTGGATCTGGTATCCGTATAGCACTGCTGCCATTTTTACCACTTCTTCCTCTCACTGTCATTGTCTGTCCCCTACAGCATCACTCTTTGCTGGATCCTCTACCATGACACTGTTGACTCAACTTTGAGAAGACAGGGCTGTCGCATTTAATTCTGTACCTGGAATGTGTAGCTTTCACAACTAGTGAACATTGATAATAGATAAAGCACTAATTATTAAGCAGTTTGTGACTTCTTTTTTTTTTATTATGATTGAATGAAAGTGTACATTCCTGTATAAATTTGCATGCCCACCTATATGCAGCTCCCACTGCTTTCTCTGCCCGGTGACAGCACACTCTTCCTTTCTGCTCCATGAATGTCTTCTCCTCCCAACAATCTCCTATCTCCTCCTCTCCACCAACTCCCTTTCCTCTAGTAGGAGGTCCACAAGACAACATCCTATAGATGCATAAAACCATAAAGTACACACATGATATAGTCACTCTGTGTCGCCGGGTCCAGTCCATTCCTGTCCAAGAGGACTTCCATTATGATTTATGGACAGGGGCAGCATCAGGGCCAGGCAGGGGTCATGCTCCCAGGGGAACTCTGAGGCTCATGGACCATCAATTGCAGTCTTTTAATGGAGGTCTCAGGGTGCACCCCTTTTTATTCTTGTGTTGCCAGTGAGACTCAACTTTGTGAGCTCCATTGCAGCTATTACTGGTGGTGGCTGGGCACCATCTGGTTGTTCTGGTCACAAGTCAATATAGTCAACCACTGACATGGGTCTCTCTGTCTTCTGGGTTCTCTGTTGTTTTGGTCCTTGGTGATCATCCATTCCTGCTAGTGACTTCATTTTTAGCAAATGAGTTAGTTAATACTTACTATAGCTCTTCTTATTAGAGAAGAACTCTGGCAGGCTGTGACATTTTAGCTGTTGAATGAGTGATGGAGGAATAAAATGTAAGATATAGATGCAAGGGATATTTGAGGCTTAGATATCACTGTTAGCTAATATTCAAATATTATGTGGAAGGCACTGGGGTACACAAAATTAGTTCATATCTAACTTTAAAGGACCAGTGTAGTAACAGTAATGCAAAAATTGAAAAAGTGATAGATGGTTGGACTAGCTGGGGAAGATTTTGTCTCTTCTTGCTCTATAACATTGTTCTTTGGGTGATTTCATCTGTTCTGTCAAGACTTGTATATATGGTAGCTCATCATAGCAAATTTTTTATACAGTGATGTTCTGTCTCTGGGCCTTTGTACATGCTATTTCTTCTGCCTGGGATAGGCTTAACTTGGCGTCTTCTTACTACTTCTTAAGATATAATCACAGAAGTTGTAACTTTCAGAAAAGCTCCTTTGCTCTCTGAACATTTGATTGTGTTCCTCTGGTTCTCATAGTTCCTGTTCTTCCCCCATCATGGCTTTAATTACATTTGTTTCATTGCCTGATACACAGCTGATGCCCCCAGAATGTTTGGGGCTGAGTGAACGAATGATGAAATAGAGAAGACTTGCTCATTCTGGACAAGAAGAGGATGAACAAAAACAAGGAGTGTGGAAATGCATATAGCTAATTCAAAAGCAATGGGTGGATCCGTGTAACTACTGAAAAGAGGCTAGAGCTTTGAATGCCAGGTTAGAGTGTACAAAATTTATTAGAAGGAAAGGGACATTGAAGCTTTTAGAGATGATGATAATAATACATGGCATAATAATATATGATATAGTAATATATAACATATAATACTAATTAATTTAATTACTAATTACTTGAGCTACTTTCTTACATTAATGTTTTTGTCATACTCTTCAATGGATGAAACATATAATGCTTATTTTGTAGACTCCCGTCTTTGTTTTGAGATAATTTGTTTCTAATTAATTTATAGGAAAAGGTGTAGAAGAATTGAATGGATGCTGTTGATTGAATTAAAAAAGAATCATTAAATAGTTTGTTTTTCTTAGCAATGAACTATTTTGAACTATGACAATTAAATAATACAGATAGGGCAGTAAGTTAATGTATGTATGGGGTTTCCTTTTATTTGTAGTTTAAAAGAAATAAATGCTTACAGCTGTGACTTTTTTTTCTCTAGTATCTCCAGAGGCAGTTGGATTTTTGTCAGCTGTTGGGGTGTTTATTGTCTTGATGCTGCTCCTTTTTCTCTATATTAATAAGAAGTTCTGTTTTGAAAATGTTGGAGGGTTTCCTGATCTTGGTTCAGATTACAGTACAAGGAACAATTCACAAGATAAAATTTGTAAGTATCACATTACTGCTTCTTGTTTGTTTTTTTAATCTCTGCTTTTCTGTTTTTGTGGTTTTAAGTATATATATGTAGATAGACACAATAAAAAGGTTGGCTTCAACATTTAATAAACTAACATTTAAGCTACTTTTCTGTGACAGTAAAGGATTTATGGTTAAGTAAATTATTCCAGTTGTGCTTTAGTTATGTAAAAATTACCAATGTACTGCATACAGGTGAATCGTCTACTATTGGCAGAATGATGTTTTAATTTTTTTATATATATAGTGTGGAAACCCTGATGGCGTAGTAGTTGTGTGCTACAGCTGCTCATCAAACAGTAGCAATTCAGATCCACAAGGCTCTCCTTGCAAACTCTATGAGGCAGTTCTGCTCTGTTGTATAGGGTTGCTATGAGTTGGAATTGATTTGACAGCAGTGGGTTTGGTTTTTGGTAATATACAGTGTTTGCTTTTTAATGTATAACTTGAACAGATACATGTTAGGAAGCTGAAAGTATCTTGATGCACATAGCTTAAATTCATTTTTCAGATAGCTCTCTAACCCTTTAAAGGATGAATTATTATTTCAGTTTTTATGATGCCACTCTTTTCACTAATGAGATGGTGCTGAATCATTGCTTGTTGGTAGTTTTTTTTAATTATCTGAAAAAATGGGGTACCAATTGCAAGCTGGCCATATTGCTCCCATTTCTATGTTGTGTCATGAACATGATACATATTAATCCTATGGCCCAGGAAGTGCATCACATTTACTGGTTACACTTATGTTGTAAAATATCATACTCAGCATTCCTAAAATACGCTTGAAATACTAAGTAAACATTGCACTTGCTGCAGATAATTGTAATCAGTTTGATTTTGAGTAAAGCTTCAGAAAACATGGGGTGATGCTTACAGGCATTTTGCACTTTCTGTGCATAATTGCTTGAGTGTGCTTCTGAGTGCTGCGTTCTCTGCTTTGCTCACTGCTTGTGGTAAGCAGGAGATGTTCTTCATCAGGGTGGTGGATACTTTATAAAAAATGTCATCATGGCAGTGACTAACGCAGGCACATGTATTGGTCACATTGCTCCATGGAACACGTTACACATGTGGTACATATTAGTCCCATGCCTGAGGAAGTACATTACAAACTATTTTAACTGGAAAAACAACTCATTTATTTGAATATTTCTGAATACTGGTAATCATACCTTACTACTAATACAAAGGAAATAATAAACATACTTGAAAACCTCATCGTGTTGTTCAGAAGCCAGGAGACACAAAAGTTTCACGTAGTGAGTCCTCTCAGAAGCATTCTGTTATATGAGTGGCTCTCAGCACTCAAATGTGACTCAGACCAGTATCTGCCATGATTCGAGAACATGCTAAAGGCTTAAGTGCTGTCTTCCAGGAGTGGAAAATGTAGCAAGACCATATATGTACCAGAGCCCTTGAAAGGGCTAGAGAGCTGTTTTTAAATGTTCACCCTTTTCTTTGCCTGCTTTTGAATTCCCAGCTGATGGATAATTTTATTGTCTAGAGAATGAATTTTTTTGTAGTAATTTAGCATATAGACTCTGATTATAAAAAGTAGTGGGCCACTTCATCCCTTGGCATTATACCTATTATATAGTTTTAATATTACTACCTACCATGAGGGCTTTAATATTGTTAGTACTGTTGTGGAAAAGTTTTCCTTTTAATTCTTTCAAGAGTTATTAATTTGTTATTTCTGTATGAATGACTGCAGGAACAAGTTCAGAATTATAAAAGCAAAGTGTGAATTTAGAATTTTGAGAATACTTTTCTTGATGCACGTATGTGGAAAGGTGCTTTTTTCGTACAATGTAAAAGTTAATGGCTCCATTATTTTTAAATGTTAATTTAAATGTTAATTCTGTAACTTAAAGGTTAGAAAACTATAGTACTCTGTATGGTTTTGATTGGGTTAAGTTCACTCTTTCACATACTCCATTCCAGTTTTACTTTGTGATCATTCGTGTAGAATGACTGTCTAAATGTATGTTTCTTAGCAGTCTTCAATAATTCTCTGGTTCAGCAGCTCTCTCTCTTTTTGGTCTGATGACCCCTTTATGCTCTGAAAAATTGTTGAGGAACTCGAAGGGCATTTGTTTGTGTGGGTCTGATGATTAAAAAAAAAAAACAAACCCACTGCTGTCAAGTCGATTCCAACTCATAGCAACCGTGTAGGACAGAGTAGACCTGTCCCACAGAGTTTCCAAGAAGTGCCTGGAGAATTTGAACTTGAACCTTTTGGTTAGTGCATGTAGCACTATGCCACCAGGGTTTCCTGTTGGGCATACAGCTATTGATGTTTACATATTAAAGTTAAACTGAAAAAATTTAAAAATATTTATACCAGTTTACTTAAAAAGCAATAAACTTATTATATTAATACAAATAATGTATTTTAAAACTATTTCAAAAACAAAAATGTTTGGTGAGAATAGTAGTGTCTTACATTCTTTTGCAAACCTTCAATGTCTTGTGTTACAGACAACAGCTGGATTATCATATTATGTTTCTGCATTCAGTTTGTCATGTAACCTCTGGAAAACCTCTCGTCATTTGAGAGTAGACGAGAATGAAAAAGTTGACTATCACCTTAGTATCGTTATAGAAATAGTTTTAACCTTGAAGATGCCTTCAAAATATCTTGGGGGCCTTCTGAACTTGGATTTGTTTCCATTTATTAAGTAATAATAATTACCTTGTAGAATTTTTGTAGGATCAAGTGAGATAAATGTGTAAATCACAACACCTTGTGTGCCACAGCCACTCAGCAGATGCCCAACCTCTTCTCTCTCCTGTTCTGAACTTTTTTCAGAATTATTCCTGTATTTCCCTTTGATTCTTCTCAAAGGAATGCTCTCTTCCTTAGTTTTTTCCTATAATTTGAAACTATGTTAGTAGTATGTTAATGACATAAGCCAAGTAGTACCCAAATATAGACTATTAACAAATAAAGTAAAAGTGTATAATAAAAATCCTTTTTATACTTCTTCTTTACAGGTGTAGAATAAAAACTCGATAGTATTTGAGGGGAAAATATTGTCTTGCTGCTGTTATGATAGCTGTGGAGTGGGAAAATGTCACTACCGAGTCTTTATCTACAACATATTTCTTCCATTGCATAATGCATTTACAGAAACATTAAAAGCTACCCTGTGAAATACTAGTAGTTGAGCTGATGAGTAGCAGCATTTTAGTAAATATTAAATTTATGTTGTCAAATGGTTGATATTTTACTTAAGAAGACAAAATTCCATTATTGCACCATTTAGGAAGAAAGAATTAGAAAATGGCATTTTTCAAAAATTTTCAACAGCATCTGTCTTCAGTGTCCTCTCTGGTGGACACAATTAGTAGTGCTGTAGAAGACTTGACCACTGCTGTTGGGGAGGTCAGCTATGCTTTAACTGATTCAGTTGCTGGACAGGTGACGAGTATTATAAGTGGCTTTTGCCCAGAAGAGGAAAGCTCTGCAGCAGAAGAAATCATAGATACTTCTAAACGAGAAAACGTCGTATTACCAGAAGTCTACAAAGATGCCAGTTGTCAGAAAACCCAATCCAATTTAGAGCACAGAATAAAGCAAATAAATTGTTATACTTCATTTTCACAAAAGCAAGAACAAGGTATACATGAAGAAAACATACTTAAACATAATAATGATAGGCAACAGACTGTATCAAAATATGAAACTAGTACTGCTGATGATTATTCTTTGAAAGGACACATAAGTAATGGGACATCAGTTCTCAAGCAGTGTACATGGGCTGGATCTACTTGTCAAGAACTTGAAAGCACTGACAGATGTAAAGAAACTAGTTCTAAAGATAGATTAAATGGAAAAATCAAAGAGCAAACAAATCCAACAAAATACTACAGAGTGAAAGGACACACAAAAGTAAAGAAAAATGAAGCCATTTGGGCCAAGAAAGGGACAGCACAAACTAAAGATGAAAAATATTCTAAGATAATACCAAAAAAAGGTGAGGTCTCCTCATGTTGTTTTGAATGGCTAAATTTTCTCTTGATTATTTTTTTTTCTTAGTTAGCAAAGCATCTCCTCAATTTCTCAACTTTCCTATACATGTCTCTGTATCTAATATAAGGCTTTTTTTTTTTTTTTCATCTTCTTACTGAGAGCTATTGTTAAAGGCATTTAATCTTTTCTCACACTCATTTCAAGAGGATTCATGTTGTTCATTCAACTTTAAGGAAAATATTGTCCCTGTGTTTTTGTCCAGTTTTCCAGTGGCCCTAGTTTTTCTAAGTTTCAGTTACTTTACAAGCAGAAACTTCATGGTTTCTTTAAGCTGTGTGTATGCTTCACTTGGTGCATACATGCTTTAGCATATGCCTTTTTATTCATTTATCCACACATTATTGATTTTATATGATTCTTTTATGTTTACAATGAATAAGCACAGTCTGTTGACATTTATGGGTTCTGTAAAATTTAAACTAAGTAAGAGTTTTCATCCACAGTATTTGTGATAATTTTCAAAACAGCCGACAGGTAATTGGTTTTGGTTGCAGAAGTGCTTCTTACTACTGGTAACTGCTTTTGGTAAATTTCTAAATCGTTTCCATTTATTGCTGATCTGATTACATATAAATGCCAGAAGTGTACTGCCATTTATTTACAGAAGATAGATCTGCTTTTTTTCTATAAACTTGTATTCCCATGAAAATAACAAAAACTGAGTAGTAGTAGAAATGAGTAAGACTTTTTTCAGTTCTCACATATGACTATATTTAAAATAAGGATCTGCCCTTTACTGAACATATTAATGATTTCTAAATGATATAGTAGAGGGTAATACCAGTAGGATGATGAGCTAATTAAAAAGGAATGCCATTTTTTCACAATATACTGCTCTTGGAGCCTTCTTCTAGCAGTTGTTTGAATGCAGATTCAGTGGTTCCATAGCAGCAAATTTGGGTGTTTTTTGGTTCGTTTAGTTTGAGTAGTTTTATTTCTTGAAGTAGCAAAAATAAAATAAAGTAGAATAGTTTGTTGTTGTTGTAAGGAGTCATTGAGTTGGTTTCAACTCATAGTGACCCTAGGCCCAGAGGAAAGAAACCCAGCCCAGGCTGGTGCCATCGTCACAGTCATTGCTGTTTCAATCCACTGTGGCCGCCCCTGTGTCAGTCCATCTGGTTAAGGGTTTTCCACTTTTTCAGTGACCCTCTACTTTGCCAAACATGATGTCCTGTTCCAGGGACTGATCCCTCATGATAACATGTCCAAAGTACTGGAAATGAAGTCTTGCCTTCCTTATTTCTAAGGAGCATTCTGGCTGTACCTTATCCAAGACAGATTTGTTCATTCTTGAAACATTCCATGATGTATTCTATATTCTTCACCAGCATCTTAATTTATGTGCACCAGTTCTTCTTCAGTATTCTTTATTCATTGTCCAGCTTTCGCACGCATATAAGATGTTTCAAAACACCATGGCTTGGGTGATGTGCACCTTTTAGTCTTCAAGTGACATCTTTGGTTTTTAACACTTGAAAGAGGTCTTTTGCAGCAGATTTGCCTAATGCAATACATCCATTTGAGTTCTTGACTGCTGCTTTGGTGGGCGTCGATTGTGGATCCAAGTTAAGAGAAATCCTTGACAACTTCAGTATTTTCTCTGTTTAAAATGATGTTACTTGTAGGTCCAATTGCGAGGATCTGTTTTATGTTGAGATGTAATCCATACTGAAGACTGTAGTCTTTGATGTTCGTTAGTAAGTGCTGGAAGTTCTCTGCTCTTTGAGCCAGCAAACTTGTTTCATCTGCATCCTGTAGACAGTTAAATGCATCCTCTTCTACTCCTGATTCTGCCTTCTTCATGTAGTCTAGCGCCGTGTATTATTTGCATAGCCTGCAGATTGAATAAGTATGATGAAATGTTACAGCCCTCATACACACTTTTTTTTTTTAACTTTAAACTTTGCAGTTTTCCCTTGTTCTGTTCAAAGAACTGCCTCTTGGTCTAAGTACAGTTTTTGCTTGAGCACAATTAAGTGTTCTGTAATTCCCCATTCTTTACAGTGTTATCTGTAATTTCTTATGATTTGCACAGACAAATGCCTTTGTATAGTCACTAAACATAAGTAAACGTTTTTCTGGTAGCCCCTGCTTTCACCCAAAATCCATCTGACATCAGTGATGATAGACCTCGTTCCACATTCTCTTCTGAATTTAGCATGAATTTCTGGCATTTCCCTGGTCATGTAGTGTTGCAACCATTTTTGAGTTATCTTCAACAAAATTTACTTCCATGTGACATTAATGCTGTTGGGTTTGATAATGTCTGCATCCTGGTGGATCACTTTGCTTTGGAATAGGCATAAAGACGGGCCTCTCCCAGTCACTTTACAAGGTTGCCATCTTCTAGGTTTCTTGTCATAGATGAATGAGTTTCTTGAAATGTCTTAATTGATATTCTATCAATTTCTGGAGCCTTGTTTTCCACCTGTACCTTCAGTGCAGCTTAGACCTCTTCATTCAGTACCGTTGATTCTTGATCATATGTGTTTTAGTTATCTAATACTGCTTTAACAGAAATAACACATGGAGTTAGCTTTAAAATGAGAAGTTTAATTTGTCGCAGTCCAGTAAACTAAACTTCCAAACTCAGGATGTCAGCTCCAGGGGAAAGCATACCCTACTGGCACTGGAGGAAGGTCCTTGTCATCAATCTTCCCCTGGACTGGAAGCTTTGGAGGCACAGGGACCCTGATCCTTTCCAAAGGACACACTCAACACCTAGCACTGCCGTCTTGATGGTGTGAGGTCCCCAAATGTTTCTTCTAGCTCCTGTCCTTTATATCTCAAGAGACTTCCTCAGGGCACAAAGCAAACTTACACATTGAATCTTGTTCTACCAATGCAGCTGTCACCCATCCACCCTCATTAATATCATAGAGACAGGAATTGCAACCTGGAGGAACATCACATGATAGCAGGAATTGTGGCACAGCCAAATTGCTACAGATTTTTTTAGGGAACAGAATTCAATCCATGACACCCAACTCTTTGTTCCCCCCAAAATCATATCGTTGTAATGTAGGAACCATATTTACTCTATCATAGTGAAAGTTTTGAAGTCCAAGTTCAAAATCCAGAAATTCGTTTTCAGTTGTGAAATCTAGAAGACAAGTTATCTGCTCCTAAAATACAGTTCCAGAATAACAAGTGTGAATTAAACATTTCCATTACAGGTGGGAGAAATCACAGGGAAAGAAGGCATTTAACTGGCCAAGCAACTTTACAGAAGGGGTCATACTAGCTTTCAAAGCTTTGAAAAGAATTTTCCAGTCTCTGAGACATTTACACAGTGGCCCTGCCCTCCAGATTCTAGGTATCAGCTGACCTCTCCAGATTTTGAGTGGAAGCCACTTGACCATGTACTACAACTAACCTCCAGGCCCACTGGAGTAGCAACTCTTGCTCTCTTGGCTTTAGGCTCACAATTTTCCAAGTCCACATGAGTGACAGCTCCACAGTCAGAAACATCAGAACTCCACCCTTTCAAATCCCTGAGGTCATGGCCATACCTTTGAGACTGGGGCAGCTTAGCTTCCCAAGCTCTCCATGTCTTCAGCATCTGCTTCTTATGGCCTCAGGTCCATATCTGCCTTGCTGGTGCAAGTGCTCCAAAGCTCTGTAGTTCCACCAATTCAAACGCCTGGAGGAACCCACTTCACCAGGTGGCTTCCTGCACACAGGCACTCAACTCTCTTCACTCCATGGAGGCACCCCACTCTGCCAGGAAACCTCTGTGTATAGGCACTCAGCCCTCTTGCTTCACAGATTGGCTCCAGTGCTATCTTAACACTGGTCAGGTTTTGCTTTTGCTGCTGCTGCTGGTCCTCTGTTGTTGCTCACCATCTGTACCTTCTTCGCTGTTAACAGTTCTTGATTCCTTCTGACTTGTCAATCCGTGCACAGTGTTAAAACTGCTTCCACATTTTAGTTATTTCTATTAGAGCAGCACTGACTAAAACAATATGCTGCCTTCTGAAATGGTTGGATACAAACCAGTTCTTTTTGGTGCAGTGACTATATTCCTTTCATTGTCTTTTGATGCTTCCTGCATCATTCAGTATTTTGTCCATAGAACCCTTCAGTACTGGAACTTGAGGCTTGAATTTTTCTTAAGTTCTTCCAAGTTGAGTAATACTGAACATACTCTCTCTAACTCCAGGTCTTTGTACACTTCATTATAATGCTTAATTTTGTCTTTTCAGGTTGCCCTTTGAAAACTTCTGTTCAGCTCTTTTACATGGTCATATTTTCCTTTTGCTTTAGCTACTCTGTTTATTAAGTTTCAGAGAGTAGCTTACATACTTTTTGTCCTTCAAAACATAACAGTGGAATGGTTTATCCATGGACAAGTATCATTACAGGGTTTGAAAGTTTTGATTTGTTTTCATTAAGAACTATGCTGGTACTGAAAGGATCCAAATATCTTTCAAGTATTCCAGAATATAACCCCAAACCATATCCATTGTGATTGAGTTGGTTCTGACTCATAATGACTCTATAGGTCATATAAACCAAAAAACCAGAGCCATCGAGTCGATTTTGACTCATAGTGACCGTATAGGACAGAGTACAACTGCCTCATAAAGTACCTGGTGGATTTGAACTGCCCACGCTTTGGTTAGCAGCCATATCACTTAACCACGATGCTACCAATGGTGCCATAGGTTATATAGCCTATATTAAACTTAAATGTGTTATGTTCTAAAAAATGTTTTGACCTGCAGATTAAGCCTTCATTTAGCTGAACTGCTTTATTTACAAGGGGTAGTGCTGGTTCAGTGATAGAATTCTTACCTCTGTGTGGGAGTCTCAAGTTCAGTTCTCAGCCAGTACAGCCACTGTGTGTCTTTTACTGGAGGCTTGTGTGTTGCTGTAATGATGAGCAGGTTTCAGGGGAATTTCCAGTCTAGCAGTAGGAAGAAAGGTCTGTCTACTTTTGAAAAATCAGCCTATGAAAGTCCTATGGATCACAGTACTGTTCTACATGAAGTTGCTGTGAATTAAAGACTTAATTTGACAGCAGCTAACAACAACATAGTATTAATATTACCTACGTTATAGGTTCTGACACAGGAGTTATAGGTATAGAAGAGGGAAGATTTTCCTTATCTATTTCTGAAGCACTGCTCTGTTAGGTAAAATTTTGAAATAGGTTAAGTTTGAGTAGAGTTTCTAGTTATCTTCTGCAAGAGTTTAAATCTCCCACATATTGCCCTAAGCCTGATGGTGTGCCACAAAGTGTAAAAGCTCTAACTGAGAGGCAGAGGTGTAAATGAACAAGCCTCTCCCATCTTTTCAGCAGTGTCCAACTGACTCTGCAGTAAAGAAAACATCCCCTCTTTCTTCCCTCAGTACAGTAACAGCTATCCACATGTGGCTGCTTAAGTATTTGAAATGTAGCTAGTACCACTCCAGAGCTGGATTTTAAATTTTACTTAATTTTATTCGTTTAGATTTAAATAGCCACATGTGACTGGTGACTCTGCTTTGGGCAGCACAGAATATATTGGTTATAGTTTACTCTCTTGTTTATTTCACTAAACTGCAAAAGTTTAATGAGTTTAAGCTTCTTTCTAATTCTTTAAACAGTCAGTTTTTTAACAGTGGTTTCCTTTTTATTTATTTTTAAATTTTATGGTGCTTTAGGTAAAAGCTTACTGTGCAAATAAATTTCTCATTCAAAAATTTAGGCACGGATTATTTTGTAACCTTGTTTGTAATCCCTGAAAAGTGTCAAGACTCCTCCCCTTTGCACAGCGGATTCCTCATGTCCATTCATCCAGTTTTCGTGTTCCTTCCTGCTTCCTTGTCTTTGCTTTTGGGCAGGTGTTGCCTTTTTGGTCTTGTATACATGATTGAACTAAGAAGCACATTTCTCATACGTGTTGTTGTTTGTTTTTATAGGCCTGTGTATGTTTGGTTGAAAAGTGGGTTTCTGGAGTGGCTTCAATTCTAAGTTATCAGGGAGTACAGAGGCCATAGCATTGGGGGATTCCAGTCTCTGCTGGGCCAGTAAGTCTGGTCTGTTTTGTGAGAGTGAATTTTGTTCTATGTTTTTCTTCCACCCTATCCAGGACTCTTTATTGCAATTCCTGTAGATAGTAGCCAGGCACCATCTAGCTGTTCTGGGCTCAGGCTGGTGGAGACTGTGGTTCATGTGGTCAGTTACACCTTTGGACTAATATTTTACTTGTGGCTTTTTTGTTGTTGCTGTTGTTCTCTTTTGCTCTGAATGTCCTGAGACCAATAGATGCATGTTAGATGGCTACTTGTAAGGTATTAAGACCCCAGGCCTTGCTATCAAAGTAGGATGTAGAACATAATTTTTATGAAGTATGTTATGCCATTTGACCCAGAGATCTGAAACCATGGTTCCTAGCCCTCAACCATAGTACCTCAATTCTTCAAGGTGTTGGGATATGTCTAGGAAGCTTTTATGACTTTGCCTTGGTCCCATTATACTGTCTTGCCTGCGATTGTGTGTATTTCCCTTCACCACAGTTAACACTTGTCTACAGTTTAGTTGCTGATTTTTCTAAATACCCTTCTAGCTCTCAACATTCAAATTTTGTCCATGTTCTTTTCATGTTTTTCCCATTTTATTGAGGTATGATTGGCATACAGTAAATTGCACATGTTTGAATTGTGTAATTTGATGTTTTGACACATATGCATAACATGAAACCTTTAGCACAATCATAGATAATGAACGTGCTTGTTACCCCCAGAAGTTGTCTTATGCCTCTGTTTTTCTTTTTTATTGTTACATTATTTTTTTCCCTTTTTAAAATTACTTACTCTATGCCTTCTTATCCAAACTTCATACTTTGGTTCCTTTAGTGCAAATGACCTTAACTGAGTATGAAGAGAAAGATAATTAGATTCAACTAGTCATTTCTAATTTTTGTGCCCTCCTTGCCATTCTAGAGTGATTTAGTAATTCTGAGAAGGTTGCATCTTGGTTTAAATGAATCTCAATATGGTGCAGTTTTAAACTGTGTCAACTTTTTTTTAAAAAAAGGATAAGTGGTGTTTTAAAAAATACTATATAGTATATAGGTTCTGAAAATTTTATGTGAAATTTAGGTATAACTTTCAGTAAAATTTTCCAAGTAACTGTCTTTCACAGGTAGTATTTTTTATTTTTTTATTTGTCCTTTCTCATTGAAAACAATTCTCCAGTGAATTGTTTCAAATGTATCTCTATTCACAGTAATTATCTCCTTAGGCTGAATTCTTAAAAGTGGAAGGCATAAATTCTTAGAAATAGATCAAATGCTGCCAGCCAAGTGCCATGGAGTCGGATCCGACTCATGGCAACCCTAGGGGCCAGGGTAGAACTGACACCCAGAGTATTTAAGGAGCACCTCGTGGATTTGAACTGCCGACCTTGTGGTTAGCAGTGGATCAAATACTATGTAAATTTAAAAAAATTGATATACGTTGACACATTGCTCTGTAGAAAAGTTACAGTAACTTTAATTGTACTGATGGTATATAAATCTACACATTTCTGTGTTCCCTTTCTAATGCTGAGTGTTGTTTTGATAAATTTTGCTAATATGGTAATCAAAAATATCTGTTGATAACACAAATTTTTATTATTTGAATCGGGTTCATTTGTTGTACTGACACCTACTTAAACTTCCTACTTAAACTTTCCTTTCTTTTTTAAAGAAAGGAAAACTTGATTGCTTTCTTGGGCCAACTTACATATTTTTCTAATGTTTTCCATTTAATATGAAGGTATGAGAGGTACATGAACAGACACTGAATACTCCTGTGAAATGTGTGTGTATGGTATGGCTCCAAAAAGTATATTTTAATTTTTTAACAAACTGTATAAGATGATGAGTGCTGTATTTCTTTTATATCTAACATGGTTGAAAAATCCATGTGACTAAGATTATTGATGCAATTAGAACATGCATAGTTGATGTTTTTCTGTTAAAGCTTAATGCAGAAATCCTTAAATGAAAAAATTATATTTCTCTAAAGTTACAATTTCCCATAATTTGTGTGTATGTCTATGTAAATATATAGATATGTTGTGATTGGTTGTGATTATATATATATTTAAAAAACTTCTGCATTTTTGTGATATTTTACTGCATTGAAATTTTGTTCTTTTCATTTCAAATAGATAATTCATACATGGATAAAGATGAGCATGGTTCATCCTCTGAAAGTGAAGATGAAGCGCTGGGTAAATATCACGAGGCCTTATCTAGAACATACAATTCCAGACTATCGCTGGTGGATTCTAGACAGAAGAACTATGCTTGGGAAACAAGACAAAAATACAGTCCTCTGTCTGCAGAATATGATGGATACAGTAGTGAAGCATCAATAGATGAAGGTAACATAAGTTAATTGTTTTATTTTGTTTATCACAAACTGCAGTGTTAGAGTGTAGAGTATTGGCACTTAAAATTTTAGGCATCTGTGGTTGCATAATGAAAAAGAGATAGTATATGTAGAAGAGCCACATTTCTTGGAATATAACCTACTCAAATTAAAATATTTGAGTGAAAGCTGCAAAACAAAATACAAAACAAAGAAAATACCAAAGTAAAACAGTAAATAATTTAAATACAATAGTAATTCTAGTTCTTGTTGTGCAATGACCATATTCCCTAGCAAGGATGACATAGATGAGAGATAAGAATTTGCTGTTTTCTTGGATGGAATGAGTTCCTATACAGAAACTGATACAATTTAGGAGTCTCACAATGTCGAATATGCTTCCAGTGTGTAAATACATGCTTTTTTATTCATTATGGCCTTGAAACATGAGCCAAATTCACAGTATATGACACACAGCATATGAAACGATGATCTCATTCATGCGGGGGGAGAAAACTGAGATGAATTTATTGAGAGCTTTAATGTCAGTTGAAAGAAATTTCAAGTATTATTTTTCCCTAATTGATATTTGCCTTATGTACTGATACTGACTTTAGAACTCGACCTGTGTAGAAAATACAATTCCACTGTTAACATCTTTTTAAATCCGATTTGATGGCACTTAGCTGGCTGAAAGAGAAATAAAAAAATGATATACCCATTAACGAGTTATTTTTCCACATTTAAGTAAAATGTTTACTTGATACAATCCATGTCTACTCATA
This sequence comes from Heterohyrax brucei, assembly GCA_028571685.1. Classification (NCBI taxonomy): domain Eukaryota; kingdom Metazoa; phylum Chordata; class Mammalia; order Hyracoidea; family Procaviidae; genus Heterohyrax; species Heterohyrax brucei. The sequence continues at coordinate 20,228,007 of CM053155.1, forward strand.
GTAGTTATTATATTTATATCCAGATATAAAGAAACGAGCAGTCAATCCTAGATATCTTTTGTATTATGACAAATACATGTTTTTGTGGTTGAGGTTTGTGTTTTAAGCTCTGTTATTATTAATGACTTAAGGTCTTATCTCAACATATAGTTCTCAAAGGAGCTAAATCATTTAGTTTTGTATTTGGTTATATGCTAACCAAAGATTGGTGTGGTTCCTTTTTATTTCTACTAGTACATATATGTAACAGTAAATCAAATACTGTGTGATTTCTGTATATGAGACTCACTGTGAGTGAGATACTAGGAAGGAAATTAAAAAAAAAGGAGACATAAAAAGTATTACTAGCAGAAAATAAGATGTGCTTACAAAGGTAACTAAATAATGGAAAAATATAAAGCCATGTATGTAATATACCCTGATAGTTTTGTCATGACTGTTGAATGATATATACAGTACAGCTCTTAGCATACTGTGCTAAGTAGGCAAGTGGTAAGTAAATAGTACTTGTTAATGAGGATAGTGACAACAGTGATGAAAATGAGCAGTTGTGACCCAGTCCTGAGTTTAATCTGTGACCCTGTATACTTGCCATTTTGCAGCTACAATTTAGGCATTTTTTTCCCCGACTTTCTCATTCTCTTTTATCCTCTGCACTTGATTGCTCCGTGATTCCTTCTTTATTGTGGTCCTGCTACTTTAGCATGGCTCTGTAGCCTGTGGGAAAAGTATTAAGAATGAGGAAGGTATATCACATGCTTTTCTAGGTGTTTTGATTCAAAATTATTTCATAAGACACCAAGAGTAGATTGATTTTAAACATTCTGAAATTAAATTTATTTCGTAGACATTTGTGAAGACTTTTTATGTGCCAAATACTGTTAGATACTATTACTATAAATGTGAATCAAACAAGCTTGTTTCTCTCGAAGAGGGCACAGTCTGGATTAAGAAGACAGTGAGTGTATGTTTAATATAATGATGAGAGATCTCTTAGGTATATGACTAAAGTACTTGTTTTAGTCAGCTAGGGCTGCTCTAACAGAAATACCACAGAGTGGATGGCTTTAACAAAGAAAGATTTATTCTTACACAGTCCGGTAGGTTGCGAATCCATATTCAGGGTGTCCGCTCCAGGGAAAGACTTTCCCCTTGACTGCTCAGGAGGAAAGTCCAGTATTGCATCAGTCATTGTCCAGGGAGCGTCCTAACGCAAGAACCTCTGGTCTGAACGACGCGTTCTGCTCCCGGTGCTGCTTGCTTGATGGTAGCGAGGTTCTCAAATTGTCCTTGGTTCTTTTTCCTTTTATTCCTTGCAAGCTAAAAGCATTAAGGGTGGGGCAAGCCATGCTCCAGGGAAACTTCCCCCATAGCAGGAATTCACAGCCCCACCCTAATCCTTTAACATACAGGTTAGCAAAACCACACAATGGAGGTCAGTCCCAAGATACTGGGAACCATATCCCAGCCACGTGGCTGCACACATTTTTGGGGGGACACAATTCAAACCATGACAGTACTGTAGAAATACCGCAATTAAACAATTCAGACTTTATTTGGAAGGTACACATATAGGGGAAGTATAATGGCAGCTTCACAGAATACGCGATGTCATTCAGTGCTGCTGTAACAGAAATATCAAAAGTTGGTGGGTTTAACAAAGAGAAGTTTCTTCTCTCATAGTCCAGTAGGCTACAATTTGAAATTCAGGGTGCTGGCTCCGGGAAAAGTCATCTGTGGAGGAAGGTCCTTGTCGTAAGTCTTCCGTTGTTCTGGGAGCGTCTCACTGCAGTAACTGCAGGTCTAGAGGACACACTCTGGTATTGGAACTTCTTTCTTAGTGGTAGGAGGTCCCTGAGTCTTTCTGTTTACCTGTCTTTTATATCTCAAAAGAGGTTTGCTTAAGACACTATACAGTCTTACAGACCTCATCAGCATACCTGTTGCTGGTCTATTTTATTAAACAATAATGAGAGAATTTGCAACATATAGTAAAGTCTCATTAAATGACAAAATGGTAGACAGTAAGACAATACTGGGAGTCATGGCCCAGCTAAATTAATACACATATTTTTACGGGGACATAATTCAGTCCATGGCAGGTAGTGTTGGAACTGGGCTTGAGCATGGATTATGTGAACAAGAATAGTGTGGATTATGTGACGGCATAGAATATGAGAAGAAAGGAGAGTATATTTCAGTGTTGAGCCTAGAATCTATGTTTAGAGAAGGGGCAAGAGTAGACGCCATGCTCAGGAGTTTGGATATTATAGGAATGGTATAGCCCTGGAAAGTTTATAATTCAAGTTAATTTCTTATACAAAAAATTACACACGTTGTTGTGTAATCCCAGTTGCTCTCTTTCTAATGTTACAGTGCATGCCTCCTTTTCACCTGTTTACTTGTGTCCATTCAACCAGATCCTGTCCCATTCTGCCTTGTTATCTTGCCTATGAATTAGAGCTGCACATTTAGTCTCATGTATCTGTTTGAACTAAAATCGCACTCTTCACTTAGTATAATTTTATGTGTTCTGTTCCAGTAATCTTCATCTGACAACTTTGCTTTGGGAATGGTTTTAGTTCTGGGTTAACAGAGAGTCCAGATGCCCTGTCTTCTGGGGCTCCCAGTCTCAGTCAGACCCTCAAGTCTGCTCTTTTTATTAGAATTAGAGGTCTACACTCCAATTTTCTTCTGCTCCATGAGGGACTCTGTTGTGTCCCCTGTGAGGGTCATCACTGGTAGATGGGAACCGTATATGAAAACTGCCAATTAAGTTAACGACTCATCCTAGAAAAAGTGCTACATAGCTGTCATGGATTTAATTCTGTCCCACCCAAAATAAGTATAGCTACGTGGCTGGGCCATGATTCTCAGTATCTTGTGGCTGCCCTCCGTTTTGTGGTTTTCCTATGCTGTATGTTAAAGGATTAGGGTGAGACTGTAAATCCCTTTATAAGATTACCTCCCTGTTCCTCTGTAAAGGGAGTTTGCCTGGTGTATGGCTTGTCCCACCCTTAATCCTTTCATCCTGCAAGAGATAAAAGGGAAGAGAAGCAGGCTGAGAATTGGGAACCTTACATGACCAAGCAAGTGGCACTGGGAGAAGAGTGCGCCCTTCAGACCTGAGGTTCCTGCGCCAAGATGCTCCCTGGACAAAGACTGATGCAGTACCAGACTTTCCTCCAGAGCCAGTAAGGGGGAAAGCCTTCCCCTGGAGCCGACATCCTAAATTTGGACTTGTAGCCTACTGGACTATGTAAGAATAAACCTTCCTGTTTTAAAGCCATCCACTCTGTAGTATTTCTATTAGAGTAGCCCTAGCTGACTAAAACAGTACCTCATTGCTGAGTATCACTATGGTCACCTTTGAAGTACTCCCCTTGAGAAGCTAAAGAGTGACACCAGTGCTTAGTCCACCCATCAAAGCAATTTTGGAATTCTTTTTTCAGAATGGTCGTCAGAGCTGTCGTCATATTAGCCTTGATGTCCTGAATGTCATCCAGATGTCTTCCTTTCAGTATTTCGTTTATCTTTGGGTAAAGAAAAAAGTCAGTGGGGGTTAGCTCAGTTGAGTAGGGAGTGTGTTCCCATACAGTATTTGTTTACTGGCTGAAAACTCCCTCATAGACTACGACAAAATTAAGTTTGCGAACTTCCCACCATGCCACTGTACCACTGTGTACAATGGCCATTCCAGAAAGAGTTCCAAAATTGCTTTGAAGGGTAGACTAGGCATTGGCATCAATGCATACCTTACCAAGGGGAGTACTTTGAAGGTGACCATGGTGATATTCAGCAGTGAGGTATGTAGCACTTTCTGTAGGCTGAGTTTGCAAGCTTAATTGTCAGACCTCATAGCTCTATTCTCAGGCTGGTGGAGTCTCTGGTTTATGTGGCCCTTTCTGTCTCCTGGGCTCATATTTTTTTGTGTGTCTTTGGTGTTCTTCATTCTCCGTTGCTTCAGGTAGGTTGGGACTAATTGATAGATCTTAGATAGCTACTTGCTAGCTTTTAAGACCCCAGGTGCTTCTCACCAAAGCAGGATGAAGAATGTTTCCTTTTTTTAAAATTTTTTTATTATGGATAAGTGGAAGTATGCAATCCAAGTCAATTTTGCATACCTGCCTTTCTACAATTCTATCTGCTCTTCCCACCGTGTAACAGCACACTCCTCCTTTTCACTATTGTAGTATTCTCCCAACAAACACATGTCCCCTCTTCTCCATCCTCTCCTCTCCCATCTAGAAAGAAACCAGTAGCACAGTCTTCTACAAATGTATAAAACTATAAAGTACACATATCGCATGCTCGCTCTGTGTCCCTAGGTCCAGTCCATTCTTTGTCTGAAGTGTTGACCTCAGTACTGGTTCAGGTCTAGGGCAGCAGCAAGTCTAGGGGTTATGTTGGCAAGGGACCCTCCAGGTTGTTGGACCATCAATTCTGGTCTTCTGGTAGAGTTCTTGGTCTGCACACCTGTTTTTCTCATGCTACATCAGGAACTCTACACTGTGTCCCTCATCAGGTTTGTCTTTGGTGGTGGCTGGGCACCGTCTGCTTCTTCTGGTCTCATGCTGATGTAGTCTGTCAGTCATATGGGTCCTTCTGTCTCCTGGGTTCATTTTTCTTTATGCCTTTGATGTTCTTGGTCATTATCTATTTTCATTTGGAATGGGACCAATAGATGTTCCTCAGATGGCAGCGTGCTGGCTTTTAGAACCCAGATGCCACTCACTAATACGGAGTGCAGAAGATTCATTTAGCAGTAGACTAGTTATGCCAGTTGACTTAGATGTCCCCTGAAAACCTGCTTCCCAGGCCCCTGTCCCTGCTACTTTATCCTCTGAAATGCTCGGTTGAATGTAGAAAACCTTTTAGTTTATGGTGTAGTCCATTTGTACTGACTTGCCTCCTACTGAGTGCTGTCACACTCTTCATCTAACCAAATTCTTGTCGACTGTCTAATCTGTGAACCACCTTCTCCCTCCCTCCCCACTCTTGAAGCTGTCAAAGAGTCTTCTGTGTATAAATCCTTTTTTTAAGTCTTTATGGTAGTGGTCTCACAGTGTTTGTCCTTTTGCAACTGACTGATTTCATTTAGTAAAATGTCTTGTAGTTGATAACTAGTTTACAAGACGCTTCATAGAATTATCATTGTTCTTTGTCATCACATAGTGTTCCATTGTGTGTATATACCATAGTTTGTTTATCCATTCATGTGTTGATGGACACTTAGGTTGATTCCCTCTTTTCGCTATTGTGGACAGTGCTGTAATAAATATTCATGTGCATGTATGTTTGTGTGACTGCCTTTATTTCTGTAGGATATATTCCAAGCAGTAGGATTGCTGAGTCGTATAGTGTTTATATTTCAAGCTTTTCAAGAAAGTGCCAGATTGCTTTCTAAAGAGGTTGTACAATTCTGCATTCCCACGAGCAGTGTGGGAACATTCTCATCTCTCCAAAGCTTCTCCAACATTTGTTGTTTTGTGTTGTTTTTGGATTATTGGCAACCTCATTGGGGTGAGATGGTATTTCATTGTATTTTTGATTTGGATTTCTTTAAATAGCTAATGACGGTGAACATTTCCTCATGCGTCTTTTGGCTGCCTGGGTGTCTTCTTTGGAGAAGTGTCTTTCCATGTCTTTTGCCCGTTGTTTAATTGGGTTATTTGTCTTTTTCTTGTTGATATTTTACAGTCCCCTGTAGATTATGGAAATTAGATGTCAATCTGATTCGTAATTGCCGATTTTTTTTCCCCATTCTGTAGGCAGTCTTTTAACTCTCTTGATAAAGTCTTTGGATGAGCATAAATGTTTGATTTTTAGTTCCCATTTAACCATTTTTCTTCTGTTATTTATGCATTGTTGGTAAGATTCTGTAGTCTGTCTAAGCTGTGTCTTAAGAACTTCCATTGTTCTCCCTATTTTTTATTCTATAGTTTTTCTTGTTATATTTAGGTCTTTGACCCATTAGTTTTGTGTAAGGTGTGTCACATGGGTCTTGTTTCAGTGTTTTGCAGATGGATATCCGATTTTGCCAACATCATTTGTTAGAGACTCTTTTTACCAAAGTTTACAACCTTTGGGGTTTTGTTGAATAGTGCCTATTCATAGGAAGATGGTGATGTTTCTGTATTCTGTTCTGTTTGGTCCATATGTATGTTTTTGTATCAGTACCAGGCTGTTTTGACTACCATGGCAGTGTAATAGATCCTAAGGTTGGGTAGTGTGAGGCCTCCCACTGTATTCCTTATCTTCAGTAATGTTTTACTTATCCCGGTTTTCTTCCCTTTCCAAAGTCTGTGATTGGTTTCTCCACCAAAATGATACTGGAATTTGTATTGGGATTGCAGTATATGTGTAGATCTCTTCGGGTAGGATAGACATTTTCACAATATTAAGTCTTCCTATCCATGAGTAAGGTAGATTTCTCCTTCCACTTAATGTAAGTCTCTTTTACTGTCTTGCTGTAGGGTCTTGCAATTTTCTCTGTATAGGTCTGTTATTTCTCTGGTTAGATTTGTTCCTAGATATTTTATTCTCCTGGGGGCTATTGTAAATGGTATTGGTTTGGTGATTTCCTCTTTGAAGATCTCTTTGTTGATGGAAAAGAGTCCTTCTGATTTATTTATGTTGATCTTCTGTCCTGCTGAAGTCTTCTGTTAGTTCCCATAGTTTATTTATGGATTCTTTAGGGTTTTCTGATCACATGATGTGCAAAAAGGGATACTTGTACTTCTTTATCCATGTGGATGCTCTTTATTTCTTTGTCTTGTCTTATTGCTTTGGCCTGAACCTCTAGCACAGTGTTGAATAGAAGTAGTGACAGTGGGCATCTTTGTATAGTTCTTGTTCTCAGGGGGAATTCTTTCAGTCTCTCTCCATTCAGGATGATGTTGTTGGCTTTGCATAGACAAGCCAGTTTGCATAGATGTCCCTTATTGCACTGAGGAACTTCCCTTCTGTTCCTATTTTGCTGAGAATTTTTAACACGAATGGGTGTTGGACTTTGTCAAATGCCTTTTCTGCATCTGATAAAATCAGATAATTCTTATCCTTTGTATTATTTATGTGGTTGATCACATTACTTGTTTTTCTCATGTTGATCCTATCTGCATCACTGGTATAAATCCATTTTGGTCGTGATGAGTTATTTTTTTGATATGTTGTTGAATTCTAGTGGCTAGGATTTTGTTAAAGACTTTTGCATCTAGGTTCATGAGTGATATTGGTCTGTAATTTTCTTTTTCTGTGGGATATTTCCCTGGCTTTGGTATTAGGGTTATGCTGGCTTCCTAGAATGAATTCGAGAATGTTCTATCCTTTTGCATGTTGAGAAACAGTTTCAGTAGTATTAGAATTAATGCCTTTGCAAAAATTTGCTAGAATTCTCCAGTGAAGCCATCAGGGCTTTTTTTAGATGGTAGTTTTTTTTTTTTTTTTTTAATTTTCCAGTCTCTTCTTTTGTGATGGGTTTATTAAGTTATTCTACTTCTGTTTGTTATACTTTTAGTAGATGATGTGAATCTAGAAATTTGTCCATTTCCTATAGGTTTTAAAATCTGTTTCAGTACCACTTTTCTTAGTATTCTGTCATGATCCTTTTGTTTCCAGTTGGGTCTGTTTTGACATTTCCTGGTTTGTTCTTACTCTGGTTATTTGTTACCTGTTTTTCTTTTGTGAGTTTAGCCACTGGTTTATCAGTTTTGTGGATCTTTTGGAAAAAAAAAAAAAAACAGATTTTGGTTTTGTTAATTCTTTGAATTTTTTTCCTATTCTCTAATATGCTTAGTTCTGCTCTAATTTTGGTCTTTTTTTTTTTTTTTTTTGTGCTTGAGAGATTCTTTTGGTGTTCTCTTTCTGCTTGTTCAAATTGTGGGTTTAAATCTCTGGTTTGGGCCTTTTCTTCATTCTGGGCGTGTATTTATAGAGAAAATTTGACCTCTGAGCACTGCTTTTGGTGTATCCCATAGGTTCTAGTAAGATGTGTTTTCATGCTTATTTGATTCCATGAGTTTCTTGATTGCATCCTTGATTTCTTCTATAACCCATGGACTTTTGAGCAAGATATTCTTCAGTTTCCATGAGTATGAGTTTCTGCCTATGTCTTTTCTGTTATTGATTTCAACTTTTATGGCTTTATGATCTGAGAAAACGCTGTGCAATAAGTCAGTGATTTGGACTTTGTTGAGACTTGCTTTATGGCCTAACATGTGGTATCAATGTCTGTTGTGATTGTGGAGTGATCTATCTCATTTTTCAATGTTGTCATTGTTGGTTTGATACTTTTAGGTACTCTGATATTGGGTGCATAAATATTTATATTGTTATATCCTTCTTATGTATTGAACCTTTAAGTGATAGTGACCATTTTTGTCCACAAGTGGATTTGATTTTAAAATATATTTTATCTGAGATTAGTATTGCTACTCATGCACTCTTCTTTTCATGTTGTTAGCTTGGTATGTAACCGTCTATCCTTTGATTTTTCAGTTTGTTCATATGTTTGAGCCCAGGGTGTGTTTCTTGTATACAGCAAATAGACAGATTGTGGGTTTTGATCCATGCTGTTACTCTCTGCCTCTTAATTGGAGCATTCAGTACATTTACATTCAGTTTAATTATTGATAGATAGGTATTTAGTGCTGTAATTTTGCTGCCTTTATTTCTGTGTTGTTGACATTTTCTTTGTTCCATTTAATGTTCTGTTCTTGGTTGTTTTTCTTTTTGAGTTTCCTTTTTATCCTATCAATGTTGGTTTTGTGTCTGTTGAGAATTCTGTATTGTGTTTCTTATTTTGATAGGTAGTATTGTTAGTTGCTTTGTGGTTACCCTTTTTTTTACCCCTAATGTTCTAAGTTTAAAGCAGTCTTTAACTTTTTATTTTTTTTTATTTTTTATTTAACATGACTGAGTGAAAATGTATATTCCTGTATAAATTTACATGCCCACCTATATGCAGCTTCCACTGCTCTCCCTGTCTGGTGACAGCACACTGTTCCTCTCTGCTCCATACATGTGTCATCCTCCAAACAGCCTCCTTTCCCATCCTATCCACCCACTCTCCTTCCTCCAGCCAGAGGTCAGCAGGATGATATCCTATAGATGTACAGATTCATTAAGTGCATCCAATACATGATCACTCTGCATTGCCAAGTCCAATCCATTCCTGTCCAAAGAGTGGACCTTTGTTATAATTTATGGGAACAGGCAGCATCAGGGCTGGGGGCCATGCTCCCAGGTGAACTCTGAGGCCCCAGACCATCAAGTGCGGTCTTTAGTGGAGATCTCAGGATACATCCCTTTTTATTCTTGTGTTGTCAGTGAGACTCCTCTCTGTGAACTCCATCGTGGCCATCACTGGTGGTGGCTGGGTACCATCCAGTTCTTCCAGTCCCAAATCAATGTAGGCACCCACTCTTGTGGGTCTCTCTGTCTTCTAGGATGTCTTTACCGCATGTCATTTTGGTCCTCGGTGAGCATCTGTTCCTGCTGAGTTGGGCCCATTTGCTGTGTCCTCGGATGGCAGCTTGGCAGCTTTTAAGACCCCAGATGCCACTCACCAATGTAGGGTGCAGAGAGGTCTCTTAGCAAAATGCCAGTTGTGCCAGTTGGCCTCGATTTCGCCTAAGAGCATGGTCCCCTGCCCCCTGCCCCAGCTACTCTATCCTTGCAATATTGGGTTAAGATGGAAGGAGTACTCAAATTATGCTGAAGTCCACTTAATGTTGTTCTTGTTCCTAATGTGTGCTGTCACCGCTTTCTCCCAACCAGATTTCTAGCAACTATCTAAATTAAACCCTCCCCCGTTACCCTCCCTCCCCTACCTTCAGTTGTCAAAGAGTCTTTTCTTCTATACACAAGTTTGTTTTGGGGATCTTATCGTAGAGGTCTCATACAATATTTGTCCTTTTGTCGCTGACTACTTTAACTCAGCATAATGTCTTCCGGTTGAAACGAGGTTAGGAGATGTTTCCTGTAATCATCGTTATTCTTTATCATTGTGCAGTGCTCCATTGAGAATATGTACCATAGTTTACGTATCCATTCTTCTGTTGTTGGGTTTAACTTTTTTATATCTCTTTAACTTTGTCTCCATCTGAAGGAGTTATGAATATTATAATATATCCCTTATTATAGTTCAGTGTTATCATAATTTACACGTTGAGATCCCTGTTTCCCTAACTTTAATATTCTAACTTTAGCTGAGCTCTGTATCTTCCCTAACTAAAGTAGGACTCTGGAGGCTGAGTCCTGCATTGCATCCTTGAATATACATCTAATATTAGTGATTTTGTAATTGAAGAACTTTCTTCGGTATTTCTTGTATTTTGGTTTGGTTTTTGCAGTGACTCTAAGCTTCTGCTTATCTAATGAATGCCCTCATTTTACCATCATATTTGCTAGACAGTTTTGCAGTGTATCTAATTCTTCTTTAGAAATCTGTGTCCTTCATGACTTTGCCTTCTTGCCAACATGATTGCAGCTGAAAAATCAGAGGCTAGTCTTAAAGACTTCCCTGTGTTACATTAGTTTTGGTTTAAGCCTAGCTGCTTTTAAGGGTCTTTCTTATGCTTCATTTTATTAGCTTGATTATAATACATCTTGGTGTCTTTCTTGTGGGGTCTACCTTTTGTGGGGTTTGATGAGCACATTCGGTGCCTGTCTGCTTTCATGACGTCAGAGAAGTTTTCTGTCAGCAACTCTTCAACATTTCTCTCTGTATTTTATGATATCCTCTATGTTCTTGAACTCCTGTTACTCATGAATTATTCCTCTTGATAGAATCTCACGTGATTCTTAATGATTTGTTTTACTTGATTCTTTTATCTGGTTTCTCATAAATGATGGTGTCAATTGCTTTATTGTCAGTCTGTTTAATTCTTCATTCCATGTCTTCAGTCTTCCTCCTTTGGCTTTCAATTGAATTGTCTAACTCTCTACTTTTATTATTGACCTGCTGAATTTCATATTGTTGTTCTAGCAGTTCATATAGCTTGTTTAAATTCTCATTGTGTTCTTCTGTAATTTGTCTAATCTGCATTCTAAGATCTAAAAGGACTCTGCACATAATTCTTTTTATTCTGCGTCTGATAATTTCTGGAAGACTTCTTTATTTCGGAAGTTTCTTGATTCTTTATTTTGGGAGTTTTCTGGCTCCATGGTGATCTGCTTCCTTAAATGGTTTGATACTGATTGTTGTGTCGATCCATCAGAAAGCTTTTCAGCTTCTCCAGTGTCACACTAGTGTAAGCTGTGATGTAGTTTAGAGAAGGTAGTGGGGGAGGGCAGTACTTTACTTTGCCACCAGCTGCCACTGCATTCTCTAGGTGCAGTTGTTGTAAGTACAGCTTCTCTACTGAGAGAGATGCTTTCCAGTTAGGGAGTGTTGCTCAGCTTGGCATCCAGCCCCAGCTGGGCCCTTAGGAGTGGCACATCCTGTCTCCTGGCTAAGAAGGATAGTATTCTACTTTTGCAGACTCTGTGGAGTCAAGCCCAAGACTATGCCATAGCTCAGATAAGGGAAGGGGGAACTGTGCTGTCACTCTTGACTAACAGCTGCTGCTGAGTTCTCTAGGTGCAGCAGTCTTCAGAAAACCTTCTCTGCTGAGGGAGACACTGTATAGTCAGGCAGTGCTGCTCAGCTTGGCAGCCAGCCCCTCCTGGGCCCTCAGGCATGGCAGGCTCCACCTGCTGCACGATTTAGATGGCAACCTACTTATGCAGTCTCTCTGGAGTCACTGTAGTAGACTGTGGTATAGCTGGGAGAAGGGAGGAGGGAGGTGCACTGCTGCACTTGGTTGCCAGCTACTGCTGTGTTCTCTAGGTGCTACCTTCTTAAGAACAGCTTATGTGCTGAGAAAGATGCTGTCTAATAGCTGCTGGCCCCAGCTGGAAACTCAGGCTTGGCAGGCTCTGCCATCTGGGTGACAAAGATGGTGACCTACTTGTGGAATATCTCTGGAGCCATGCCAGTAGTAGGCTGTGGTGTGGCTTAGAGTAGAGAGGAAAGGAGGGAACTGCCACACTCTGCCACCAGCCTCCATTGTGTTCTCTATGTACAGTTGTCGTGAAGACAGCTTTTTGACTGAGAGAGTTATTGTTTAGTGAGGTGCTGCTGCTCAGCATGGCAGCCAGCCCCAGCTGACCCCTCAGGTGTGGCTGATTCCTCCTTGCACCTGACTAAGGTGGAGTCCTATCTGTGCAGACTCTCCTCTTCTACACCGGCAGAATGTGTGGCATAGCTCAGAGAAGAGAGGAGGAAGGGCATCTGCCCTTGGCTGCCCCCTACCGCTGGGTTCTTCTGATATGACCATCTTTAAGTTCACTTTCTCTGCTGTGAGAGACACTGTCTACTCAGGCACTGCTTCCCAGCGTGGCAATGGGCCCCAGCAAGGCTCTCAGCTCAGCAGTCCCAGTCCCAGTTTCTGAGTTGACAAAGATGGCATCAGTACCTAATAAGCCTTTCCACCACTGTACCAGCAGAAGTGGGACCTTTTGTGTTGCTATCTTGCCTCTAACAAATGTAGTTTTTCCCTTTCTTTTGCCCCATCCAGCCTCACAACTTTCTGCTGTATCTTGGAGCTCCCAAAATGTCCATTCCGCTCCATTCAGTTACTTCTCTAGGTCTTAGTTTTCAGAGAGAATTCAGGACATGTGTTACTAGTCTGCAGTGTTGGCCCTGCCTTTTTGTGGTCTCTACCTAGTTTCACTATCAAGGTTATAGTAGGTTATCTGGCTTCATAGAGTAAGTTTGAGAGTATCCCATATTTTACTGTGCTCTGAAATTCCTTTAAAGTTTGAGAGTATCCCATATTTTACTGTGCTCTGAAATTCCTTTAGTAGTAGTAGTGTTAACTCTTTGAAAGTTTAGTACAGTTCTGAAATTCTTTGGGCCAGAGCTCCATTTGGTTGGTAGTTTTCAAATTAGCTTTACAGTCTCTTCTTTAGTTACAGGTTTATTTAGTTGCTCTGCCTGTTTGTGTCAGTTTAGGTAGGTAGTATGTTTCTAGAAATTTGTTCATTTCCTTTAGATTTTCAAATTTGTTAGGAGTACAGTTTTTTATGATGCTCTGTTATGGTTCTTTTAATTTCAGTTGGGTCTGTTTTGATATCGCCTGTCTAATATCTTATTTAGGTTATTTTACTTCCTCTCCTGTTTTTCATCTGTTTGGACAGTGATTTATTGATTTTATTGATCTTTGTAAAGAACTGGCTTTTGGTGTTGTTGAGTCTTTCTTGTTTTCCTGTGTTCCATTTCATTTAATTCTGTTCTAATTTTATTTCCTTTCTTCTGGCACCAAAGGGCTTCTTTTACTGTTCTCTTTCTGTTTGTTCAACTGGTAAGATTAATGGTTTGATTTGGGCTCTTTGTTCTTTTAGGATGTGTGTATTTATGGAGATAAATTGGCACCTGAGTAGTGCATTTGCTGTGTCTCAAAGGTTCTGGTTAGATATGTTTTTATTCTCACATGATGCTGTGAATTTCTTTATTTCATTGTTAATTTCCTCTTTAACCCAACAATTTTTGAGCATAGTGTCATTCAATTTCTGTGTGTTTTAATTTTTTTCCCTATTTTTTCTGTTACTGATTTCAACTTTTATGGTTTTGTGGTCAGAAAAGATGTTTTGTGATATTTCAGTGCTTTAGATTATGTTAAGACTTGCCTTATGTCCTAAACGTATGGTGTATGCTGCAGAATGTTCCATTTTTGAGGTAAAAAAAGGTATACTTGGCTTATGCTGGTTAGAGTGTTTTATATAGGTCTATGAAAGGAAGCTGAATGATTTGTATCTAGATCTTCCATGTCTTCATTGAGCTTTTTGGGTTTTCTTTCACTGAAACTTTGCCACGGCCCACCATCTGCAAAGTCCCTTGTAGACAAAGTCACAAACTTCTGTAAGTGGCAGGCCGAAGCATCTCACCTGTGACGTGTTTTTTAGCGTATTACCCTTGATAATATTTTGCTTCTTAATTAAATTCTCCTAAAAAGATACTCCCTCCTGACATGAGGATCAAGGAGGTGCCTTCTGAGAGGGGCTTCGCAATCCCTCGGTTTATGAGATTGGGGCAATCTGACCAGGAAATTCTGGGGAAAAGAGATCAGAGGAATGGATTTCAATGCAGCATGCCTAATAGCACGAGGCCTGCCCAGCTTCACTGGCTTCCCCCTAGTTGCATTCCCCCCTCCCTTTGCTTCACATATACAGGTTTGCAAGCTAACCCTTGAAAAGCTCTCAAGGACAATTCTCCACATACCCATTAAAACCACACAAGAATAAATAAACTTCTAGATTCTTTATAGTTGGTATGGCAAACTGATAACACTAAAGAAACATCTTTCTTAGTGCAGCTGGCTTAATTAGAGAATGGCAGGCACTTACTGTCTGCACAGGAAGATATAAATTAGAACTTAGAGAAACAAATGGAGACAGCCAAATGGTGAGACCTTGAGGAGTCTGCCCTTCGGTACCTTCTGCTTTGAGGTATGAATAAAGCCGTTAATTGTGTCCACTGACACTTACCACCACGGATACCAGGTTCCAACTTTTATCCTGAAAGGGCCTTGACAATTAATTAGAAGTAGAAGACCACGAGGGGTCAGTTTCTTGTTAGCCAATGATGTTGGGTTAGTTTCTTGTTAACCAGTAGTTTGTATAATAAAGAAAATCGGGTGAACATTACATCACCTCACCTATAAAAATAAAGATGGACAGCTCTCGACACACAAAACTCTTTTGCTGGTCGGGCTGCCTTAAAGCAGAAAAGTCTTTCCTGTCTCCTTTGTTCATTTCCCGCTGCGCCTTCCCTCCCTCTGTGCGGGACCCTGTAAAGTGTTGGGACCGGCTCCCGGCAAAACTTGTGCATTCAAGTCTCCTGCTATTATTGTGGAGCTGTGTATTTCTCCTTTTAATGCTGTCATAGTTTATCTATTTTGGAGCCTTCTTGTTGGATGTGTGCTATTTATTATGGTTATGTCCTCCTGGTTTTGTTGTTGTTGTTATGTGCTGTTGCGTCAGTTCTGACTCATAGTGATCCTGTGAACAACAGAACAAAAGACTGCCAGGTCTTGTGCCATGTCCACGGCTGTTTTTATGCTTAAGCCCACTGTTGTGGCCACTGTGTTGGTCCATCGCATTGAGGGTCTTCCTCTTTTTTCGCAGACCCTCCACTCTACCGAGCATGATGTCCTTCTCTAGGGACTGATCTGTCCTGACAACCTGTCCAAAGTTCATGAGATGCAGTCTTGCCTTCTTTGCTGCCAAAGAACACTCTGGTTGTACTTCTTCTGGAATGGATCTGTTTGTTGTTTTGGAGGCCCATGGTACATTCAACATTCTTCTCCAACACCACAATTCAAAGGCATCAATTCTTCTTCTGTCTTCTTTGTTCATAGTCCAGCTGTCCCATGCATATGATGCGATTGAAAATACCATGGCTTGGGTCAGGCGTGTGTTAGTCTTCAAGGTGACATCCTTACTTTTGAATACTTTGAAGAGATCCTTTGCTGCAGATTTTCCCAGCGCAGTGAGTCTTTTGATTTCTTGACTGCTGCTTCCAAGGGCATTGATTGTGGACCCAAGTAAGGTGAAATCTTTGACAACTTCAATCTTTTGTCCATTTATGACAGTGCTGCTTACTGGTCTAGTTGTGAGGATTTTTGTTTTCCTGATGTTGAGGTGCAGTCCATACTGAGAGCTGTGGTCCTTGATCTTCATCATTACAGTATCATTCCTTATCCTTTTTGGTTGATTTTACCTTAAAGTATATTTTATCTGAAATTATTACTACCACTACTCCTGTTTTATTTTTTTTTAAATTTAGTTTAGATGTTTTACCAAACAAGCTGGCTTCTCAGTAACGAGATAGTACATACATTGTTTTGTCATTAGTTAACAACTGTTTGACATATCAGTACTTACGTTTCTCAGCCTTGGGTTCCCTCCTATCAGTTTCTTGTCCCCTCATACCTCCTAATCCTTGTCACTCTGCTAGTGTGCCCCTTTAGTCTCATTTGGTTTATATGTCTATGTAATCTTGGCTAAAAGATGAACCTCCAGAGTGACTTCATTAGTGAGGCAAAGGGGTTTCTGGGGCCTATACTCTATGGGTTTCCTTTGTCTCTGTCAGGCCACTGTGTCTGGTCTCTTTTGTTTTTTTATAGTAAGAAGTTTTCTCTAGTTTTTATTCTCCATCTTTGTCTGGGACCCTCTGTTTTGATCTCTGCCAGAGCAGTCTGTTGTGGTAGCTGTCACCATCTCATTGTATTAGAGGCTGTGGTAGTTATGGTCCATTAGTGCTTTGGACTAATCTGACTGTGTTTTCAGTTTTCTTCATTTTGCTGTGCTCCTGAAGGAGTGACACTGGTGAAGTGCCGTAGATGATCACTCGCATGTTTTAAATACCCCAGATGCTATTTACCAATGTAAAATGTACATTTTTGTAAATAAACTGTGTTACACCCATTGAGCTAGATGATCCCTGTGACAGTGGTCCTCGTGGCCGTCAGCCAAGTAATTTGGTCCCTAAGAGAGTTTGGATTTGTCCATCAAGCTTCCCTGGCCATATCCTGAACAAGTTGTGCTGTCTTCACCAGTATTGGGTACTGTCTTATCCTTCACTAAAGTTAGCATTTATCTGTTGTTTGTGTAGTGTGTTCCATTACTTTTCCTCCTCCCTTAGTGACAATCAAAGATTGTTTTATTTTTGTGTGCATACCATTTCATGAGTGTTTATAATAGTGACCTTGTAAAATATTTGTTGGTTTATGATTGACTTATTTCACTGAACATAGCGTCCTCCAGATTTATCCATGTTATAAAATGCTTTTCTGATTCATCACTGTTCTTTATCATTGTGTAATATTCCGTTGTGTGTATGTACCATAGCTTATCCATTTGTTTGTTGGTGAGCACCTGGGTTGTTTCCATCTTTCTGCCATTGTGAATAATGCTTCATTAAATGTGGGTATGTATATGTCTATTCATGTGATGGCTCTTACTTCCACAGGATATATTCCTAGGAGGGACATTGCTGGAACATAATAGTATTTCTCATTCTAGCTTTCTAAAATCAAAATCAAATCTACTGCGACTGAGTTGATTCCAATTTATAGCAACCCTATGTGACAGAATAGAACTGCTCCACTGAGTTCCCAAGGAGCAGCTGGTGGATTCAGACTGCCAAGCTTTAGGTCATGAGACGTAGCACTTAACCAGTGTGCCACCAGGGTTTCCCTAGCTTTCTAAGAAAAGCGTCGTATTATTTTAAAAAATGATTATACCTTATTCGTTCCTATCAGCAGTACATAAGGATTCCAGTTTCCCTCAGCCTCTCCAAAATTGGTTATTTTTTGACTTATGACAGTGAATTTGGGGAGAGATGGTATCCTATTGTGTTTTTGATTTGCATTTTTCTTGTGGTTAGTAATTGTGAGGATTTGCTTGTATGTCTATTAGCTATTGGAGTGTCTTTTTTGATCATGTGTTCACGTCTTTGCTCAGTTTTTAACTGGATTATCTTTTTGTTATAAAGGTGTTGTCTTTTTCTGTAGTATTCAGAGTTTAGACCTTTGTCAATTCTGTAAAAGCCAATTTTTTATTTTTTTTCAGTCTGTAGCTTTTTTTATGCTTTTGGTGATGTGTTGATGACTATGTTTAATTTTTAGATGATGATCCCAGTTATCTAGCTTATATTCTGGTGTTTGTATATTATTAGTTGTATTTGATATTCTCTTTATGCTGTGTATTTACCTTGTAATGATCTTTTATAATTTTTTGGATGTATATTTAGGTCTTTGATCCATTTTGAATTAGTTTTTGTGTATGGTGTGAGGTATGGGTCCTCTTTCATTTTTGTACAGGTGGACATCCAATTTTGCCAGTACCATTTGTCTTTTCTGCATGTGATAGACTTTGGCACCTTGTCAAAGATCAGGTCACCATAGGTGAATGTGTATCTCTGGGTTCTCCATTTTGTTCCATTGTCAGTGTACCTACCATTGTACCAGTACCAGCCTGTTTTGACTACTGTAGCTGTATAGCAGGTTCTGAGATAAGGTAGTGTGAGTCTTCCTACTTTGTTTTTATTTGCTTTCTTACCTACTTGGGTCTTCTTCCCTTTCTGTATATCATTAATGATTGTTTCTTCCATCTCTTTGAAGAATGTTGTTGGTATTTGGATCAGGATAGCATTGTCTTTGTAGATTGAATTGGGTTTAATTGTTATTTTCATGTTGAGTCTTCCTGTCCATGAGCATGGTATGTTTTTCCATTTATATCAATCTCTTTGTTTCTTGCATATGTTTTTTGTAGTTTTCTTTGTATAGGCATTCTACACCCCTGGTTAGATACATTCCTATATATTTTATTTTTTTTTAGAGGCTATTGAAATGGTTTTGTTTTCCTAATTTTCCTTTTTATCCATTCTCTTTATTTGTGTATATGAATCCAGCTTGTGCTTTATGCTTTATTTTACTGTTTGATATATTTTTCCATTCTTCGAGTTTTAGTTTTTGCCTTGAAGTCTAAGAGATTATATTTGTAGGCACGTTGTAGATGGATTGTGTTTTTTAAATCCATTCTGCTGTGTCTGTGTCTTGATCAGTCCATTTAGTCTATTTATGTATGTTGTAATTATTGATAATTTTAAGTTTAATGATGTCTGTTGTTGTGCTCATTGACATTTTCTTTGTCCGCCTTATTTTTTGTGTTGACTTGTTTTACTTTATATGTTTTCTTTTGTTATCGATGTTGTATTTCCTGAATTTATTTTATTTTGCTGTGTAGGACTGTTTCCTTTGAGGTTACCTTAATATTTAACTGCTGTTTTTCTGAGTTTGAATGAATCTTTCTTTTCTTTGTATCACCTCCTTGCTCTCCATATGAAAGATCTATGAAGATCTTTTCTTCTGGCTTTACTGTTGTTATCTTTTACATATTGACATCACTGTTTTCCTATTTTCAGTGTTTTAATTTTGATTTCTTTGCAAATTCTGTTTGATTTGATATTTGTTCTGTTCTATGTTCTAGTCTTGAAGAATTGTTTTCTGATGCTACTGATTTTGCATCTAGAGGACTCTAGTATTTTTTATAATTTTAGTTTGGTTTTTGCAAGTTCTCATTACTTTTCTTCATTTGGAAATACTCTAATTTTACCATCATATATGAGAGATGGTTTTACTGGATACGGAGTTCTTAGATGGCAATTTCTTTCCTTCAAGGCTTTAAATATGTCTTTCTATTGCCTTCTTGCCTGTTTGGTTTCTGCTTTGTAGTGTGAACTTCATCTTACTGACTCTGTGTTGTAGATGACTTTTTGTTTATCCCTATCCACTCATGAAATACTCTCTTTATCTTTGATTTTGGAAAGTTTGATCATAACGTATCTTGGTGACTTTCTTTTGGGATCTGCCTTGTGTGGGGTTTAACGTACTTGTTGGATAGGTGTCTTCTCATGGTTCACAGTATCAGGGAAATTTTCTGCCGACAAATCTTCAACTATTCTTTTTGTATTTTCTGTTATCCCCTCTGTTCTGTTACTCCAATCACTTGTAGGTTATTCTCTTGATAGAGTCCCACGTAATTCTTAGGGTTTGTTAATTTTTAAAAATTCTTTTATCTGATTTTTCCTCAGATATGTTGATTTAAGTGCTTTCCTTCAATTTCATTAATTCTAACTTACATTGCCTCAGTTTGGCTCATACAGCTTTTCATTGTGTTGTATTAATTCTGAAATTTTATTGTTAGTCTTTTGGATTTCTTTCTTTTTGTTAGTCTTTTTGCTTTCTCTCTTTGGATGCTTGTAGCCTGTTAAATTTGTCATTCTGTGTACCTTTCCAACTTCTTCTATTGCTTTGTCTGTATGCGCTTTGGCTTGTTGTGTCTATGTTTTGCCTGATCTCCTTCCTGGTCTCTTGAAGAGTTCTACATGTTAATATTTTTTAATTCTGCCCCTGGTGATTCTCAGAAGCTCTCTACCTCCAGAATACTTCTTAATTCTTTGTTTTGTTCACTTGTTGATGCTGTCATGAGCCTTCAATAAGGTATTATGTTTTTTTGCTTTTTATTTTATTTTTTTATGATGATTGAATGAAAATGTACATTCCCATATAAATTTGCATGCCCACCTGTATGCAGCTCCCACTGTTCTCTCAACACAGTGACAGCACACTCTTCCTCTCATTTCCATACATGTTTTATCCTCCCAACAATCTCCTATCCCCTCCTCTCTTCCCACTCCCCCGCCTCCAGTAAGAGGTCAGCAGGACAACATCCTATAGATGCATAGAACCATAAAGTGCACACATGATTTTGTCACTCTGTGTCGCCAAGTCAAATCCATACCTGTCCAGAGAGTTGGCGTCTGTTACTGATTTATGGACAGGGGCAGCATCAGGGCAAGGGGCCATGCTCCCAGGTGAACTCTGAGGCCCCCAGACCACCAAGTGCAATCTTTTAGTGGAGATCTCTGGGTGCACCCCTTTTTATTCTTGGGTTGCCAGTGAGACTCGACTTTGTGAGCTCCATCATGGCTATCACTGGTGGTAGCTGGGCACCGTCTGGTTCTTCCAGTCACCAGTCAATGTAGTCACCTACTCACGTGTTTCTCTCTGTCTTCTGGTCATTTTGGTCCCCAGTGATCATCTATTCCTGCTGAGCTGGGACCATTTGCTGTACCCTCAGATGGCAGTTTGGCAGCTTTTAAGACCCTAGTTGCCACTCACTAATGTGGGGTGCAGAAGGTGCTCTTAGCAAAATGCTAGTTGTGCCTATTGGCCTTGATTTCCCCTGAGAGCATGGTCCCTGGCCTCCAGTCCAGTTACGGTGGCCTTACAGTATTGGATTAAGATCGGAGGAGTAATCATGTTATGTTGAAGTCCAGTTAATATTGATGTTCTTTCTAATGTGTGCTGTCACAGATTTCACCCAACCAAATATCTATCAACTATCTAATCTAAACCCTCCCCCCTCCCTCCTCTCTTCCCACCCCTGTAGCTGTCAAAGAGTCTTTTCTTCTATTCATGAGTCTGTTTTTAAGTTCTTATCATAGGGGTCCCATACAATAGTTTCACTCAGCCTAATGTCCTCCAATTGAAACCAAGTTATGAGATGTTTCCTAAAATCATCATTGTTATTTATCATTGCATAGTGTTCCATTGAGTATATATACCATAGTTTATCTGTCCATTCCTCTGTTGTTGGACGTCTGGGTTGATTCCATCTTTTTGCTATTGTGGAAGGGTATTATTATTATTATTATTTTTAATGTTTGCTTACTGTTTGGCTTCTTGCTATGTTCTGATATGCCGAAAGAAGGTTGTCTTGTGAGCTAATTTGAGTATTGGCACCTTCGAAGTGCTCACATCTTATCACAGGGTGGTTAGAGCTGTTACTAGGTATGTGAGTCCAGGTACTTTTTTGTATCGATTCAGCTCAGGTGTCCAGGTAGTTGATCATTAAATGTATGGTGCAAGCTCTTATCTTTACAGGAAGAGATGATTATAATAGACAGTTATGTGGTTGCACTAGGGGGTCATGCATTGCTACCTGTGAGTGTCTGGGAAGAAAGCATGTCACTGTTTTGTAGAGCTAGTAGGTGGATGGATTTTACAGCCACGCTATAGGCATCCATTGCTGCTGTCTGTAAGGACTGTGAGGCACCACTTTCTTTGTACCCCTCTGTTAGTTGGCTAGGCAGTGTGGATAGAGCTACAAGTCCTCAGGCTCCTGTTGTAGACAGGTAAGGACGCTCCTTAATGGGCAGAGTCATGTCAGATGTTATGAATCTGCCACTTCATCTTATGTGGATATAGTTTATAATTTGCTTCAATTATATACCCTGTTATACTGTACTAATGAAGGCATATGCTGTTGAAATGGGCCCATACAAGTTTCTGCAGGGGTGGAAGACATTCAAGGTCTGTAGACCCCTTATGCCTGTGCCTTAATTAGAGGAATTGTGCTTGCTTTGGGTTCCTAGCTTAGGTAAGGTAGCAAATTATTTTTTCCTGCTTGTTAATTTATTCTCTCTTCAAAGCTGGAAGAATGGTTCAGGGCGTGCAATAGGCTCTACTCTTACCAGGGGATATGGCAATCACTGAAGTCAGATCAGAACCCTTTATGGAATAAGGAGGGGCCAGATAAATGGAAGAGAGGCTCTTCCCAAAAGAGGTGCTTTTTGATTCATGTGACAGGTTATACATGTCTTTGTATTTTGCTCCAGTGCCACTTTTCACCCATTTGGGCTCTTACAGTGTCATATATAATCAATTCATTTTTATTTTTTTCAGGTATTTGTTGTGAGAGGGGCCACAGGAGGCATCTGATAATTCTGCCATCTTCACCCTGCTTCAGATCATTGTTTTTAGGGAAGATAATTTAGCTGTTATAGAGTAAGACAAATTGGAGTTAGGACATAGTAGATTCATTGGCAATGGATGTAGGGATGAAGAATGCCTAAATTTAGGAATAGATTCATTACATGTTTGTGAATGATTGCATGTGTATAGTGATGGACTATTCAATTAGGTTTAGTTAACTAAGAGAGCCTTAAGAAGGTAAGTTGTTGGGAGAAGGTGATTTAGTTAGGGTCATGCTGAGTTTGAAGTGACTGAAATGAATTTGGAGATGAATATCCTTGTTAAAGTGCTATCATGGTAATTTAGGTTGGGGAGGGGACTAAATGAGGATGTAAGATAACAATGGACTTTGATAGGGATGCAGGGGAAGTATAACTGAAAGATATATCATAGGTTACTGGTTACTGAAAGACCAAAGATAAATATAAGCCAAAAATGGGTTCAGTGGAGTGTGAAAAAGACAGAAAAATTTGATTACAGAGGGATATTTCAGAGATCAGTATCCTGGGGGAATGTAATTTCAAGTGATAATGAGTAAGTACACAGGCTAAGATATGGAAATACAGAGAAATGCGTAGGCTTTAGGGTGGAGAGTTTCACAGAACAAGTGACATTTTAGTTCAGTTTTGATGAATGGATAGAAAGTTGATGAAAATAATAAGCAGACGAATTTCAGATAGAGAGAGCTTCATAACCCCCCAAATTGGTAAAATGTGGGAAATATTTCAGGAACAGAATAAAACAGTCTACTTGGCTGCACCTTATGAGGGAAAAAGAGATTTTTGTAAAACAGGTATGGGGAGATAGAGTTGGAGAGAGAGGTAAGGTGAAAACTTGGAATGTGTCCTTGACCAAGAAGTTTAGATATAATTTGTTAGCCAGTGAGATCTCAATCCAAGTTTTCAGAAGGTAACTATAATCAGAGATTTACTTCAAAAAGATTAATTAACAGTAGGAAGACTACAGTAAAAGATATCAATTAAGGATGTCTTTGGAGCAGTCTATGGAGGAATGATAAAATCTTAATTACGTTAGGGACAGAGCACTATAGGAGGGCAAGAGAAATTATGGAGATAGAATTTACTAGATTTACTAACTGAATGTATTTGGAACATTAGAAGAAGGAAGGAGGCATCAGAGATGATGCTGGTTCCCAGCATTAATAGGAAATTCAGAGAGGAATCTGTTTTGTTGTAAGTCAGAGGGATAGTTATTGTAGGAGATAATAATAAGTGGCTGTAGATATGTGATGTGGTGGGATATGTAAGCAGTTGGAAAGGCTTTTTACCTTGTTATGAATAGGGTTAGGGAGAGAGATTTTTCAAACCGTATGTGCATAGGGGTAGAAACAATGAGAATGGATTAAATTGATGAAGGAGATTGTATTTAGCAGAAAGATAAGAGGTTCATTTTTTTTTCTTGAAGGGAGGTTGCAGGGCATTACTGAAAAACACAATATGCAGTAAAAGATAAAGGAAAGAATACGGGACTGTTGTATTTTATCAGTATGGTAGGAGGGTTTTAAGGAAGATTATTGGGTACTATATGTCTGAGCATTTGGGGTGAATGAAAATTCATATGTTTCTTTTGATTTTTCCAGTAGAAGTTGATCACTGATTTTTAGTTAATATTCAGTAGAGTGGTAAGGAAAGAAGTCAGATTGAATGTTGTTAAGGAGAGAGTGGATGATAAGAAAGGGAACGTTTACTGCCTATACTTTCTTACCACTTCCTCACCTAACCTTTCTTTATAAACTTACAGAATCAAAAAGGGGAATTCATTGAAGGAATTTGTAACCCAGGTGTTCACTTTCTCTCTTACTCACCGATAGTTACCCTCTTGTACATATTTGTGAAGGAAGGGGATCTGACCCAATACACATTTGAGTTTCCACTAAGTAATTACTTGTTCCTCTGCATAGCTGATGCTTCTCTGCTGAAACACTGCTCACTTCATGGCTGACTATGTAAGGGGACTACTAGGTAGGTACTCTTCCTTGCTAGGATTGGACTTGCTTCTCTGAGTTACAAGTAAAGGGATGGGTGCTGCTCTGACCCTTTATTCCACATATTACCTCCATACAGGTTTATGGAGGTCTGACTTGATTAATGTGGTTGAGATAGCTAAAGAGAGTTAAAAGGTAAAAGGAAAAATATTTTAAAATGTGCATTTTTATATAATATAGTATTACCTTACTAGTACCGATAATGTAAATTTAATCCATTTCTTAATGGCCTGATGTATTCTGGTAGAGAAGCTTTGAAATAATTAACACTGTAAACAAATCTGCAGGAAGGGAAGAGGTTAGGAAGGGTCTGGACAGGACTTGATGGAGACCCCAAAACAGACCCACCACCATCAAGTCGGGTCTGATTCATAGCAACCCCAGAGGTCAGAGTAGAACTGTCGCATAGTTTCCAGAAAGCACGTGGCAGATTTGAACGGCCAACCTTTTGGTTAGCAGACGTAGTAGCACTTAACCCATTATGCTACCACTGTTAAGGTTACCTTAATGGAGACCAGTGCTGGAGAACTTTGTGACTAGGCAGTAAGAACTACGATTTACAGAACTGCTATGTACGTGGTTCGGTATGCATTGTTCCATTTAGTTATCACCACAACTCACTGTAGTGGGTAAGATTGTCCCCATTTTATAGAACTGAGAAAATATATATGTTTTTAGATTAAAGAATTTTAGCCTGTCACACAGCACATTAGAAAAACTGTACTTGAAAATCCAACTGCAAAATTAATGTGTAGCTTCCAGTAGGTTATCACTGTTACTTTAGTATCCTTCCTGTTTCGTACGTGATTAACCTCTCCTCCAGGGTTGCTATGAGTTGAAATTGCAATGGCAGTGTGTTTGGTTTTGTTTTTCTTAGCTGGCTCTATGGGGTGGTTTATATATCATGAATCCAAAAATTGCAATACCAATTCTAGAAAAAACAAGAAAATGTGATGATGTATTTGTTGATCATGTTTTCTCCTCTAGGTGGCCCTATTGATCTTCTATTTTTTTATAACTACAAAAAAAGAGATGACATTAAATTTTCCAGGAAAAAAGTAAATATTAAAATAATTTATCAAATTACTTTTATTCATGATTTGAATTTTTACTACATATTTTTTTAAAATTAAGGGCATTTTCTGATAATCTCTTATTTTAAAAAGATTTCAGAGTCAAATACTAGGTTGTGAATTTTTTGTTTAAATTAGACTCAATGGCACTTAGCTTGGCAATAGGATAGATCAACCTGTTCATGCCAAATATTACTTTCTATTTTTGTATTAAATAGGAGAGACCTATTAAAGATGATTTTATAAAAACAGCAAATATAAAATTGTTAGAGTATCTTTTCATTATTTGGAGCTTTTCATTGTTAGTTTACCATAGAGATTACCAAACTATTTATCATGGCATAGCTGTATCATTAAAATTATATGATGTCATTTTTTTTGGTGAGTTAATATAAAGTGCTATAATTTTTGACATTGTTTATGTCTTAGGGTATGTAACCCCACCCACCCATTCTCTTTCCTTTTGGTTGTGTCAGAAGCTTTATGATATTAATTCTTATACTATTTTAAAATTAGGAACACTAAAACTTACTTTTTTATTTAAATGTTATTTTAAAAATAATTTATTACTTTAGAGTAATAAAGGATTTTTGTATTTGCCTTAAGTGCGTTCTGACTTTGTGTTTGCCTTAAATGCATTTTGATGTTCTGTTGCTTTCCGTAATTTCTTTGTGAGGAGGGTAAGTACAAAAATTTTTGTGTTTATTTTCCAGAGGCCTTGGACACAGAAATGTTTAATTACTTAGAATAGTGAAAATTAGATTATCCCATGGCTTATCTGTTTATATTTCTAGTCAACTTTTTCTTCAAATTGTTGTTTCTGAGCATGTCATCTCTGAAAAATTCTTTATTGTAACTTTAATATGGCCAGTTTGGTAGGAAATTGATCTTGAAGACTTTTTACTGCATTTTGTTTTGAAGATCTTTTTTATGTGATGAGATAATTTGTTCCCAGTAGTTTAGAATCTGTTATAGTACTGCTTTTGTAAATCTCCTGTGGCCTCTAAGGTGAGATATGTTTGTGCAATTTATTTAATTTTTATTTATTTATGTAACTGTGTTTTGAGTAAAAGTTCACAGTCAAATTAGTTTCTCATTAAACAGTGCACAGATTGTTTTGTGACATTGGTTATTAACCCCACAAGATGACAGTACTCTCTCCTTCTTGACCTTTACTTTCCCATTTCTATTTGTCTCGTTTTCCTGTCACTTCCGGCCCTTTTGTCTTTGCTTTAAGACTAGTTGTGCCCATTTAGTCTTTTCATTGTAGATTTTGTATTTGCTGTCTTTTTTTTTTTTGATCTGTAGGATTGTTTCCTTTGCAGTTACCTTAATATTTAACCCGATTTGTCTAGGTTTAAAACCTATCTTCTATTTTTTGTAATGCTTTGAGTTTCTCTCCATATGAAAGATCTATGGCTACATATTTTGGTCCTTTTTAAAAAAAATGATGTCATCTTTTACATAATGATGTCTTTATTTCCCTGTTTTTGGTGTTTTAACTTTGATTTATTTTTTGGTTTTTTATTTTTTTATTCTTATTTTTTATTAAATAAAAAAATGAAAGTGTTCATATTCTGTGCTTACAATATTGGGTTAAGAGAGGAGGAGTACACAAGTTGTGTCGAAGTCCCATTAATATTGATCTTCTTACTAATGTGAATTGTCACCAATTTCACCCCACCAAATTTCTAACAACTATCTAATCTAAAGACTTGCCCCTTGCCTTCCCACCCTCCCACCTTCCCTACCCTTGTAGCTGTCAAAGAGTCTTTTCTATTATGTATGAGTACACTTTTAAGTTTTTATCATAGGAGTCTCATATAATAATTGTCCTTCTGTCACTGACTAGTTTCACTCAATATAATGTCCTCCAGTTGAGACCAAATTGAGAGATATTTCCTGCTATCATCGTTGTTCTTTATCAGTGTATAGTACTCCATGGAGTATATATACACCAGAGTTTACCTATCCATTCTTCTGTTATTGGGCATCTGGGTTGATTCCAACTTTTTGCTATCGTGGACTGTGCTGCAGTGAACATTCGTGTGCATGTAGCAGTCGGTGTGAATGGCCTTGATTTTTCAGGATATATTCCGAGCAGAGGAATAACTGGGTCAAATGGTATATCTATATCCATTATTTTAAGGTAACACCAAATTGCTTTCCAAAGAGGTTGCACCATTTTGCAATCCCACCAACAGTGAAGGAGAGTTCCAATCTCTCCACAGCCTCTCCAACTTTTGTTTATCTGGAAATGTCTTCATTTTGCCATCATATTTCAAATACAGCTTTACTGGGTATGTATTGTATATATGTATTGTATATATGTATATATATATGTATATATATGTATATATGGTATTGTATATATGATTCTTAGACATGTAATACTTTTCCTTCAAGGCTTTCTATATCATCTTATTGCCTTCTTGTCTGCCTTGTTTCTGCTCAGCAGTCTGAGCTTAGTCTTACTGACTTTCTTGCAGGTGGCTTTTTGTTTATCCCTAGCCACTCTTAAAATTCTCTGTGTTTGGTTTTGACAAGTTTGATAACCATTCATCTTGGTAACTTTGTTTTGGGATCTGCCTTGTGTGGGCTTCAGTGAGCTTCTTGGATAGATATCTTCTTATCTTTCACAATAGCAGGCAAGTTTTCTGCCAACAAATCTTCAACAATTCTCTTTATATTTTATGTTATCCTACCCTCCCTTTCACCCTTCCCCCCACTTTCTGGCACTCCAACCACTTATAGGGTATTCGTCTTGATAGAGTCCAACATACTTCTTAGGATTTGCTCTCTTAAAAAATTTTTTTTTATCTAATGTTTTTCTCAGATGTATTAGTGTCAAGTTCTTTATCTTCAGTTTCACTGATTCTGACTTCCATTGCTTTAGTTCTGCTCCTATGAATTCCTGTTGGGTTGTGTGATTCTGAACTTTTATTGTTAATCTTTTGGATTCCTGTTGGTTCTTTTTGAATCCTTGCGTCTTGTTAAATTTGTAATTATGCTCTTTGCCAGCCTTTGATTTTTATGTTGTTATGTTTGTGTCTTTCTTAGCGTGTCTTGTATTTTGCCTGAATTCCATCCTAATCTCTAAAGAGTTCTATGTATTAATCTTTGGTATTCTACATGAGGTAATTTCAAGAAGTTCTCTTCATTGGGAAGATTTCTCAACTTTTTGTTTTGGAGGCTTGCTGAAGCCATCATGGTATACCTCTTTTGTAGTTTGATGTTGACTGTTGTCTCTGAGCCATCAATTAATTATTGTATTTATTTGTTTTATGTTTATTGACTGTGTCCTGGCTTCTTGTTTTGTTGTGATGTACCCAAATATGCAGCTCATATGTGCTAGTTTGATTATTAGGACCTTTGAAGCTCTAATGTCTTGTTACTAGTGGTTAGAGCTGTAATTAGGTATGTGAACCGATTTAATTTCCTTGTATGAATTCAGCTCAGGCATTCAGGTAGTTGGTCACCAAGTATATGGTGTAGTTCTTACCTGCTGTCCCAGGTATAGGCAGGGGTGATTCATACAGGCATGGGTATCTGGCTGTAGCAGGGAGTCACACGCTGAGCAAGGCAGAAGACTGATAACCCTCCCTGAGTGTCTATGAGGAAAGCATTTCCCTGTTCCTTTGAGCATGTAGGTGGGTGAGTTTTGCAGCCTGATTGTGGATGTCCTGTGCTGTTGGCTGTAAGGACGAGGAGGCACCACTTGTTTTTGGATCTCTGTCATGAGTGACTCAGTGAAGTGGGTGGAGGCATTAGTCCTCAAACCCCTGATGTGGGTGGGTTAGGACCCTGCTTAATAGGCAGGGTGGTGTCAAATGTCACAAACCTGCCTCTCCATCAAATAGCTGAACCAGTTGACGTTAGACTTCAGTTATTTACCATGTTGTGCTGTGCTAACAAGGGCCTCTGCTGTTGAAAGGGGCCCACATTTACCTATGCAGAGGTGAAAAGTATTTGAAGTCCATGGGTCCCTTATTCCAATGCCTAGACAAAGAAACTGTTATTGCCTTGCATTCCCAGCTCAGTGTAGCCAGTAGATTTTATTTATTTCTTCTCTCTTTAATTTGTTCCCTGTCCAAGCCTAGGAGAATGGCACAGGGTTCTTGTGACAGGTCCTACTTCCTGGGTTTGAGGACATGTCAATCTCTGAATCTAGTTTGGATGCAGTACAGAGTGGGCTAGGGGAGGCAGGTGAATAGGAGAGAGGTTTTCCCCAAAGTGGTGTTATTTTGATCTGCATGGTAAGATAGACACAGGTACTTGTCTTTTGTCGATCGAGCACCACTTTTCACTGATCTTGGAAGTATAAGTGTACTCTGTTGTTCCGTGTTTGCTAGCATGGAAAATGTGTCCCAAATGCCAGTGGTTGCCTTACCACACTCTGGTCTGCAGTGTGCTGGTTCTCACCTGGTTATGTCTGGCAGCTATTTTCTGCTTCAGAATTGTCTCTCCCTTTCCCTGTTGCTCAGTCTGACTCCTCAACTTTGCCTTTGCTATTCAGGGATAATAGATCATCATATAGAATCTGCTGGCTTGTCACATGTAATTGATTCACTTTTTTTTTTTAATCTTTGTTCTAAGTAGGACCACAGGAAGTGTCTAACCATTTTGCCATCTTGGAGCTGCCTTCCCATTTAGTCTCATATACCTTGTTGAACTACTTGAGTTATTTGTTTTATAGGCCTGTCTAATCTTTGACTGAAGGGTGAACTTCATGAGTAATGCCAGTATTGAGTTAAAAGGGTGTTTGGGGGCCATGCATACAGGATATTGGGGTTTCTGCAGTCTTTCTCAGGCCAGTAAGTCTGGTCTTTTTTCATACATTTGAGTTTTGTCCTCCAGTGTTCTTCAGCTCTGTCTGGGACCTTCTATTATGATTGTTGTCATAGCAGTCAGTGGTTGTAACCAAATACTATTTAGTTGTGCTGTATTAATTCTGGTGGTGTTTGTGGTAGCTGTGGTCCGTTAGTCGTTTGTACTAAATCTTTCCTTTGTTTCACTGGTTTCTTTCATTCTCATTTGCTTCAGGTGTGGTGGGACTAGTAGATGTATCTCAGATGGCTATTCACAAGCTTTGAAGACCCCTAATCGAAGTAGGATGTAGAACATTTTCTTTATAAACTATGTTATGCTAGTTGAGCTTGATAATCTCACAAGAACATGGTCCCCAGCCCTGAGTCATATAACTTGGTCCCTCAGGGAGTTTGAATATATCTGTGAAGCTTCTGTGACTTTGCTGTGGTTAAGTTGTGCTGACTTCCCCGTAATTGTATACTGTGTTACCCTTCACCAAAGTTAAACTACTTGTCTGTTTTCCAGTTTGTGTTTTTTCTTTCTTACTCTTTCCCTCTCATGTAACCGTAAAAGATTGTTCCTTTCTCTGTGTAAACCTTTTCATGAGTTTTTATAACAGTGGTTTCATACATCTTTGTCCTTTTTTGATTGACTTCACAGCATAATGCTGTCCAGTTTCATCCTGGTTGTGAGATGTTTTGTAGATTTGTCATTGGTCTTTATCTTTACGTAGTAGTTTATTGTATATATGTACCCTAGTTAGTTTATGTGTTCATCAGTTGATGAGTACCAAGTTTTTTCCATCTTTTTTGCCATTGTGAACAATGCTACAGTGAACACAGATGTGCGTATGTTTATTCATGTGATGGTTTTCTTTCTCTAGGATATATTCCTGTAAGTGGGATGGCTAGATCATGCGGTATTTCTGTTTCAACTTTCTAAGGAAGCTATATACTGTCTTCTAAAGTGGTTATACCATTTTACGTTATCACAGTCAGTATGTAAGAGTTCCAGTTGCCCCTCGGCCTGTCCAATATTTCTTATTTTCTGTTTTATTGATCATTGTCAATAATCTTGGGGTGAGATGTTATCTTATTGTAGTTTTGATACACATTTCTGTACCAGCTAGTGAGAAGCTTTGGTGATGCAGTGCTTAAGAGATTAACTGCTAACCCAAAAGTTGGCAGTTTGAATCCACCAGTGCTTGTTGGCAATATTATGGAGCAGTTCTACCCTGTTGTGTAGGGTTCTTGTGACTTGGAATGTGCTTGACAACAGGTTTGATTTCTGGTATGAATGGCTAGTGATTACGAGCATTTCCTTGTGTGTCTATTAGCTGCCTCAATGAATGGCTTCTCAAGTGAAGTGTTTGCTTATATCCTTGCCAATTTTTAAATTGAATTCTTTGTCTTTTTGTTGTAGAAATTTTGACTTTCCCATAGATTTTAGAAATTAGCCTTTTATTTGATATGTCATATTCTAAATGTTTTTCCAGTTCTCTTTTCTCTCTTGTGTTGAAGTCTTTTGATATCCGTAAGTATTTAATTTTTTGACTATTCTGGCTACCTAGCTTATCTTCTGGTGTTGGTATATTATTTGTTATAGTTTGTATGCTATTTATGCCACCTATTAGGACCTCTAGCATTGACCCTAATTTTTCTTCTATGATCTTTATACCTTTTGGCTTTATATTTAGGCTTTTGATTAATTTTGAATTAATTTTTGGTGATGATGTGAGGTATGGGTCTTGTTTTATGTTTTTACAGATGGACATTTGGTTTTGTGAGCACCATTTGTTAAAAAGATTGTCTTTCCTCCTGTTAATGGGCTCTTGGGCCTTTGTCAAAAATCTGGTGTCTGTAGGTGAATGGATTTACATCTGGGATATTGATTCTGTTTCATTGATCAGTGTGTCTGTCATTGTACCATTACTGGGCTGTTTTGACTACTCTGTAGTATTAGGTTTTTGAGATCAAGTAATACAAGGTCTCCTACTTTATTCTTCTTCAGTAGTTCTTTACTTATCCAGGGTTTCTTTTCTTTTTATATAAAGTTAGTGATTAGATTTTCATCTCTTTAAGGATTGCTGTTGGTATATGAATTGGCATTATATTGTATTTATCAGTTGTTTTGGGTGCAGTGGACATTTTCACAATGTCGAGTCTACCTGTCTAGAAGCATGGTATGTTTTTCCATGTGTGGGGGTCTCATTTGTTTTCTTGTAGTTGTGTTTTGTGTTTTTCACTGTATAGGTCTTTTACATCTCTGGCTAAATTTATTCCTAATTATTTTGTTTTATTAGGGGCTATTATAAACGGTATTGCTTTGGTGATTTCCTTTTCATTTTTCTCTTTACTGGTGTATAGCAATCCAGCTGATTTTTGTATGTTTATGTTGTATCGTGTTACCCTGCTGAATTTTTCTATTAGTTCTAGTATTCTTGTGGAGTTCTTTATATTCTCCGTGTATAGTATTATATCCTATAAAAGTAGATGTAGTTTTATTTCTTCTTTACCAGTTTGCATGCCCTTTTTTTTCTCTCCTCCCCTCCCCTCGTCTTCTCCGTCCCCTCTCTCTTCCCCCCCTTGTCCTCCTGTCCCTTCCCCTTCTGTCTCGACTTATTGCTGTAGTTAGGATTTACAAAACAGGAGTGATGATACAGTTCATCTTTGTCTTATTCCTTTTCTCAGGAGGAATGTTTTCAGCCTCTCTTTGCTAAGAATGATGTAGGCTGTTGGTTTTGTATTTAAAAATAAAAAGAAAAGAACAAAATCTGTCGCTGTCAAGTCAATTTTGACTCATAGCTACCTCATAGGACAGAGTGGAACCACCTAGTAGTTTTCCAAGGAGCGGTTGGTGAATTCATGCTGCCAATCTTTTAGTTAGTAGTTGTAGATCTTAACCACTGTGTCACCATGTTTGTCTTTGTCTGGGTGGCCTTTTTTATATTGAAGAATTTCTATTGTATTTATATTTTATTAAGAATTTTTATCAAGAATGGACATTGGACTTACCAGATTCCTTTTCTGTCTTTGGAGATGATCATGTACTTCTTCTGTTTTATGTAGTGGAGTACATTGATTTCTTATTTTCAGTAATATATTCAACTATCTTTGTATATCTGGTATGATTCGTACTTGGTTGTAGTATATTCTATATGATACTAAAAAAAATTCTGCTTTAAGTGAAAATTTACAATTCAAGTCAATTTGCCATATAAAACCGTGAACACACACCACTTTGCAACAGTAACTGCTCTCCCTGACCAGCACCCTGTGATGCCACACTCCTTGTTTCCATCCTGTACTTTCTGTATCCATTCAGCCAACTCCTGTCCCCCTCTACTTTCTCATCTTGCCTTTAGAGAGGGGCTGCGTCGGCAGCGTCGTGTATGTTTAAGTCCAGAAGTGTATTTTTGATCAGCATCACTATGTCTTTTAGTCCAATCCAGTCTTTGTGTGAAGACTAGGCTTCGATACTGGTTTCAGCTCTGGGCTAATAGAGAATTGGCCATGTCTATAGGGACTCTCCAATCTGCTTGACCATCAAATATGTTCTTATAATGGAGTTCTAGTTCTGCACACTGATTTTTCTCCTACTGCGTCTTAAGTTGTGTTCTGTATCAGGGCATTCATTGGTGGTGGCTGGTCACCGTCTGGTTCTTCTTGTCTCGTGCTGATGTATTCTGTCAATCATTTGGCACCTTCTGTTTGCTGGCCTCGTAATTTCCTCATGTCTTTGATGTCGTTCATTTTCCTTTGCTCCAGGTGGATTGAGACCATTTGATGCCATTTAGATGGCTGTTTGCTAGCTTTTAAGGTCCCACTCACCACTCACAAAAGTGGGATGCAGAATATTTTCTTAAAAAGAATTTAGGCTTGTCAGTTAGCCTAGATGTCCCCTGAAACTGTGGTCCCCAGACCCCTATTTCTGCTGCTTTGTCCTTCAAAATGTTGGGTTGCATTTAGAAAACCTTTTAGCTTTTGATGTGTTAAGTGCTATATCTGCTAACTAAAAGGTTGGCCATTCAGATCTGCCAGGCACTCTTTGGAAACTCTATGAGGCAGTTCTACTCTGATCTCTAGGGTTGCTATGAGTTAGTCATCTTCTTGGGGTGAGATGGTATCTCATTGTAGTTTTAGTTTGGATTTCTATGATGACTATGATGACTGTGATTGTGAATGTTTCGTCATGTATCTGTTAGTGTGTACTGGTTAGAACTCTTGTAAATTTTTGCATGTCTATTCATGAGAAATACTGGTCTGTAATTTTTTTGTGTGTTATCTTTGCCGGACTGTGGTGTCAGAATTTTGTGCTAGCTTCATAGAATGAATTTCGAAGTATCTTTTCTTTTCTAAGTTATAAAAGAGTTTGTGTAATACTGTTGTTAGCTCTTCTTTGAATGTTTGGTAGAATTCTCCAGTGAAACCATTTTGAGCATGATTAAAAATTTTTTTTTTTTTAATTCTGATTAAGTGAAAGTATGTAATCACAGTTAGTTTTGCATTCCTGCCT
The DNA here is from genome assembly GCA_028571685.1 of Heterohyrax brucei. Lineage (NCBI taxonomy): Eukaryota > Metazoa > Chordata > Mammalia > Hyracoidea > Procaviidae > Heterohyrax > Heterohyrax brucei. Next base: position 20,262,773 of record CM053155.1, read on the forward strand.
ATCTGAAGCTCCTTCTGCTCTTCTTTCCTGGTGACAGCACACTCCTCCTTTTCATTCTATATTTGTCATATCCTCATAACTATTTCCTGTCCCCTTCTGTCTACCCTCTTTTCTCCCATCTAGAAAGAAACCAGTAGGAAAGCATCCTATAAATGCATATATCCATAAAGTACATATACCACATGGATAGATTGTGTTCCTGAGTCCAGTCCACTTTTGTCCAAAGAGTTGATCTCCATAGTGTTTTCTTGACAGGGCAGCAGCAAGTCTAGGTGCCATGCTCCCAGGGGATCGCCCAGGCCACCAGACCATTAATTGTGGTCTTTTAATAAAGTTATTGAGCTGAACCCCCTTTTTCTCCTGTTGCCTCAGGGATTCAACATTGTGTTGCCTTTCATGGCTGTCTTTGGTAGTGGCTGTACACCATCTGGTTCTTCTGGTCAGAAGTTGATATAGTCTCCCATTCACATGGGTCCTTCTGCCTCCTAAGCTCTTTTTTCCTTGTGTCTATGTTGTTCTTGGTGGTTGCCTGTTCTGGATAAGTTGGGATCATTTGGTGTACCTCACATGGCTTGCTAGCTTTTAAGACCCCAGGTGCCATTTACCAGTATGGGGTGCAGAAGACTCTTATCAATAGGCTAGTTATGCCAATTGGCCTCGATGTCCCCCAAGAGCATTGTCCCCAGAGCCTGCCCCTGCTACTCTACCCTTGCTGTATTGGGTTGAGATTAGAAGAGTTTTCAGTTTATGGTAACGTCCAGTTACATTGATCGACTTATCTATTGTGTGCTGTCACTGCTTTCACCTAACCAAGTTTCTGTCAATTATCTAATCTATGTCCAGCCCTCTCTCTCCTTCCCCACCATTACAGCCATCAAAGAGTCTTTTCTTCTGTACATAGGTATATTTTTAAGTCCTTATAGTAGGGGTCTCATAGAGTGTTTGTCTTTTTGATGCTGACTGTTTTCACTCAGCATGATGCCTTCCACTTGAAACCAGGTTATAAGATGCTTCCTAAAATCATAATTATTCTTTATCATTGCATAATGTTCCATTGAATATATGTGCCATAGTTTGTTTATCCATTCTTCTGTAGATGGGTATTTGAGTTGATTCTATATTTTTGGTAGTATGGACTGTGCTGCAGTAAACATTCATATACATGTATCTGTTTGTGTGACAGCCTTTGTTTCTGTTAGATATATTCCGAGCAGCAGATCAAATGGTATATCTATTCCTAGCTTTTTAAGGAAGTACCTAATTGCTTTCCAAAGAGGTTGTACTGTTTTACAGTCTCTCCAGCAGTGTAGGATAGTTCTGATCTGTCCACAGCCTCTCCAGCGTTTGTTGTTTTGTGTATTTTGGATCATGGCCAACCTTGTTGGGTGAGGTAGGTATCTCACTGTAGTTTTGACTTGGATTTCTCTGATAGCTAGTGATCGTGAGCATTTCCTCATGTGTCTTTTGGCTGCCTGTATGTCTTCTTTAGTGAAGTGTCTGTCCATATCCTTTGCCCATCACTTAATTGGGTTATTTACCTTTTTCTTTTTTATTTTTTCTTACAGACTATGGAGAGCAGACATCGGAGGGACATGTAGTTGCCAAATGTTTTTTCCCATTCTGTAGGTGGTCTTTTAACTCCTTTAATAAAGTCTTAGGATTCTTAGTAATTCCCATTTATGGATTTTACATTGATTTGCTTTGTCATATTTTGAAATCTGTCTAAGCAGTGTTAAAACTTCCACTGTTGACTTTATTTTGTTTTTAATTGTGATTGAGTGAAAATATACAATCCAAATTAAATTTATATGCCTGCTTATCTGCAGTTCATTCTATTCTCCTTGGCTAGTTACAGCACACTCCTTTTCATTCTGTACTTGTTGTATCTTCTTAACAAGCTCCTGTCTCCTTACCTCCACCCTCTTCTCTCCCGTTAGAAAGAGACCAATAGGACAGCATCCTATAAATGCATAGAACTGTAAAGTATGCACACCATATTGTTGACTCTATTTTTTCTTGTATGATCTTTATCGTTTTAGGTTTGACATTTAGGTCTTTGATCCATTTTGAGGTAGTTTTTGTGTAAGGTGTGAGATATGAGTCTTGTTTCATTTTTTTTGCAAATAGATAAACAATTTTTACAACACCATTTGTTAAGGAGACTGTTTTTACCACAGTTTACAATCTTAGGGCCTTTGTTGAATATCAGCTGTTTATAAGGTGATGGCATCTCTGGGATCTCAACTCTGTTCCATCATGTTTTGTTCTTTTAGAACAAAAAATTGGTTTTAAATTGGTTTCTTAATTTCATTTTCAGATTGCTTATTGATGTACAGTTGATTTTTATGTTTTTTATTGAGCTTTAAATGTTTACAATTCTGCTGCTGAACTAAAGGAAGTTGTTCTGCCTGTCACTGTAGCTGAAAATTCAGGGAGGACATGGGATTCAAGGAATGCTTTATTTGCAGATATACCAGCAGATCTAGGGGATAGCGAGAATAACTTCTCCAAAAATTGTCCTATTTGGGTTACATTTCCAGCCATTTTTGTAACCAGAATTCGAAGGGATTGATTGGTATTTGTCACAGAACAATAGTCAGGAGTCACAGGATTTCATTACATCATAAGCTTTCATTATATCTTATAAAACAGTATGAATTATCCAAAATTTTACTGTCTCTTTCTGAATTCATAATCAATTTTACTTCCCTGGAGATAGGGAGAGGAATGCAGACCTGCTAATCGGGTCTGAGAGTGATAATTGAGGCAGAGAATGGAATGTAGCTTATTATCTAGTTGACCTTTGTTAGATTCTTATGTTCACCACCAATTCAAGTCAGTTTCTCATGCAAAAAATTATATACCCATTGTTATGTCACCTGAGGGTGCTACAATGTTACAGCACATTCTTCCTGTCTAATTGTGCTGGCTGGAACCTCTAGAACAATAATGAATAGAATATTGAATAGAAGTAGTGACAGTGGGCATCCTTGTGTAGTTCCTGTTCTCAGGGAGAATTCTTTTAGTTTTTGTCCATTCAGGGTGATGTAGGTGGTTGGCTTTGCGTAGATGCCCCTTGCATTGAAGAGTTGCCCCTCTATTCCTGTTTTGCTGGCAGTTTTTAACACAACTGGGTGTTGAACTTTTTCAAATGCCTTTTCTGCATCAATTGACAAAATCAGGAGATTCTTATCCTTTGTGTTATTTATGTGTTGATCGCATTAACTGTTTTCCCGATGTTGAACCAGCCTTGGATCCCTGGTATGAATCCAAGTTGGTCATGATGAATTATTTTTTTTTATTATGTTGTTGAATTTTATTGGTTAGGATTTTGTTGAGGATTTCTGCATTTAGGTTCGTGAGTAATATTGGTCTGTCATTTTCTTTTTTGTGGGATCTTTCCCTGGCTTTGGTATCAGGGTTGTTGGCTTTGTAGAATGGATTTGGGAGTATTTCATCCCTTTCCATGCTGTGAAATAACCTCAGTAGTACTAGAATTAACTTCTCATTAAAAGTTTGGTGGAGTTCTCTGGTGAGGCTGTCTGGTCCAGGGCTTTTATTGGTTGGTAGTTTTTGATTACTTTTCCAATCTCTTCTTTTGTGATGGGTTTATTAAGTTGTTCTCCATCTTATTGTGACAGTTTTGGTAGGTGATGTGAGTCTAGATATTTCTCCATTTCCTCTAGGTTTTCCAATCTGTTAGAGTATGCTCTTTCATAATATTTTATTATGATACTTCTGATTTTGGCTGGATCTTTTGTGACATCTGTCATCTCATTTCTTATTTGGGTTATTTGTTTCCTCTCCTGTTTTTCTTTTGTAAGTTTAGCCAATGGTTTTATCAATTTTGTTGCTCTTTTCAAAGAACCAACTTTTGGTTTTGTTAGTGTTTTCAATTATTCTTCTATTCTCTAATTCATTTAGTTCTGCTCTAAACTTCATTATCTGTTTTCTTCTGGTTATAGGGTTAATTCTTTGGTTTGGGTCATTTTTTCATTTCAGGTGTGTGCATTTATAGAGATGAACTGACATCTTTGAACTGATTTTGCTGTATCCTCTAGATTCTCATAGGATGTGTTTTCATTCTCATTTGCTTCCATAAAGTTCTTTATTGCATCTTTGATTTCTTCTATAACCTAAGGATTTTTAAGGAGGGCATTGTTCAGTTTTCGTGAGTTCAGATTTCTAGATATGTTTTTTTCTGCTGTTGATTTCAACTTTTATGGCTTTGTGGTCTGAGAAGCTGCTTTGCAATAATTCAATGGTTTAGATTTTATAGAGAATTGCTTTGTGTTCTAACACATTCTGGCGAATGTTCCATATGCATTGGAAAAGAAGGTGTACATATTTGTTGATGGATTTGAGATTTCTTCATATGTTGATGAGGTCTGATTGATTGATTGTTACAACAAGATCTTCTGTCTCTTTACTGAGCTTTTCTCTCTGTGTGATCTGTGTATTACTGAAAATGGAGTCTTCAAGTTCTCCTATTGTGTAGTGATCTATCTCAGTTTTCACTATTGTAAACATTTCATCAATGTATTTAAACAGTGTGGTATTGGGTACATAAGTATTTAATATTGGTATATTCTTCTTATGCATTGAACCTTTCAGTAATAAATAGTGACCATCCTTGTCCTCGATGGTGGAGCTTACAATAAAATTTACTTTATCTGAGATTAATATTGCCACTGCTGCTCTTCTTTCTATGTTGTTAGCCTGGTATGCATTTTTCCATCTTTTGATTTTCAGTTTGTTCATATCTTTGAATATCAGGCATGTTTCTTGTAAGTAGCATATAAATGGATTGTGTCTTTTGATTCAGGCTATCACTCTCTGCCTCTTTATTGGAGCATTCGGCCCATTAACATTCATTGATGTTATTGATAGGTATGTGTTTATTGTGGTCATTTTCGTACCTTTATTTTGGGGTTGTTGATATTTGCTTCTGTTAATATTCTGTTCTGGGTTGTTTTTCTTTATGAGTTTACTTTTCATCTTCTTTAGTATTGGTTTTGTGTTTGTTGAGACTCCTGTATTAGGCTTCTTGTTGTGATATGTTGCATTGTTAGTTTGCTTAGTGGCTACCCCTTTGACTCCTCTTAATATTCTAACTTTAAACATATCTTTAACTTCTGCATATCTCCTTAATTACTTTTCTATCTGCCAGGGTTTTAACTTCTGTAGTATTTTCCTCTCTATAATGTGATATCATAGTTTTCTCTACTTTTAATATTTTAGCTTTGATTGAGCTTTATGTCTTCTGTGACTGAGACTGGATGCTCTGTCTTGCCTTGCATCTGTAAGTATACAACTGATATTTTTCTAAGCAGAGATTCTTTCAGCATTTCTTGTAGTGTTTGTTTGGTTTTTGCAAAGTCTCTAAGCTTCTCTTTGTCTGAGAATGTCCTCATTTCACCATAATATTTGCAGACAGTTTTCTAGAACATAAAATTTTTGGATGAAAATTTTTCTCCTTCAAGCCTTGTTGTGTGTCATCCCACTGTCTTCTTGCCAACATGGTTTGTGACAAGAAGTCAGACGAAAACCTGCATAGCTTCCCTTTGTACATTAGCTTTGCTTTAAGCCTTGCTGCCTTTTCATCCTCTGTTTGTATTTCAGTATATTAAGCCTGGTTACAATATGTCTTGGTGTCTTTCTTTTGACATGTAATTTCTGTAGTGTTCAGTATGCACACTGGGTATTGTTTTAGTCAGCTAGGGCTGCTCTAACAGAAATACCACAGAGTGGATGGCTTTAACAAAGGAAGATTTATTCTTACACAGTCCAATAGGTTGCAAGTCCATATTCAGGGTGTCCGCTTCAGGGGAAGGCTTTCCCCTTGTCGGCTCTGGAGGAAAGTCCAGTATTGCATCAGTCTTTGTCCAGGGAGCGTCTTGGCGCAGGAACCTCAGGTCTCAAGGACGCGCTTTTCTCCCAGTGCACATTTCTTGATGGTGCGAGGCTCTTCTCTTTGTTTCCCTTTCCTTTTATCTCTTGCAAGCTGAAAGCATTAAGGGTGGGGCAAGCCACACTCCAGGGAAACTCCCCCTACTGCAGAGCAAGGAAGTAATTCTATGCAGGAATTTACAGCCCCTTTAACATACAGTTTAGTGAAACCACACAATGGAGGACAGTCCCAGGATACTGGAAATCATGTCCGAGCCACACGGCTGCACATATTTTTGGGGGGGACACGATTCAACCCATGACAGGTATGTTCTCTTCTTTCGTGATGTCTGGGAAGTTTTCTGTCAGCAACCATTAAACAATTCTCTCTACATTTTTCTGCTGTCCTTCCCTGTTTGAGACCCAAGTATGTGTAAATTATTTCTCTTAATAGAGTCCCATGTGCTTCCTAATGCTTCTTTATGTTTCTTGTTTCTTTTATCTGAGTTCTCTTCATGCATGTTAGTATCAGTTGTCTTATGTTCAAGTTTCCTAATACTGTTTTCCATTTCCTCTGTCCTGCTTTTTTGACTTTTCACTGAGTTGTCTAATTCTGTAATTTTATTATTGATCTGCTGGATTTCAGACCATTGATTTTCCAGCAGTTCATACACCTTAATTAATTTTTCATGTTGTTTTTCTGCATTTTGTGTAAATTCTAGAAGGGCTGTACACAAAATTTGTTTTGTATTCTGTCTCCAATAATTTCTGAAAGTCTTCTTCATTTGGGAATTTGTTTGAATCTTTATTTTGGTAGTTTTCTGGAGCCATAGTGTTCTGCTTCTTTAAATGGTTAGGTTAGATATTGATTGTTTCCTTTGTGCCATCTAGAAGCTGTTTAGATTCTCTGGTGTTACACCAACGGGAGCTGTGGCTTAGGTCTAAAAAGCGTATGAGTAACAGGACTGATTAATTTGGTTGCTATCCCAGCAGCTGCTGCATGCTTTAGGTGCAGTTGACTTACATATAGTTTCTCTGGCAGTATAGATTCTGTCAAGCCCTATGGTGCTGCTTGGCTTGTTGGCTGGCTCCATCTCCTGGGTGATAAAGGAGGTGAGCTACTTGTCCAGACAGGTATTGCTCAGCATGAGAATTAGCCTCAGGTTAGCCCTCAGACAAGGTTGATTCCGCTTTTCAGCTGACCAAGGTAGCATCCAGCCTAAGCTGCCTGTTACATTGAATCAGCAGAATCTTTGATGCAGCTCAGAGAAGAGAGGTGGGAGGGGCACTGGCACCCTCAGTCACTTGCCTCCTCTGGATTCTCCAAATGCAGCTGTCCCAAGCCCAGTCTCTGTGCTGTGGGATACTGTTTACTTAGTTACTGCAGATCATCAAAGCAGCTGGGCAGTGCCAGGGTCACTGTCTCAGCAGACCCAATCCCAGCTTCCCTGTCAAAAATGATCGCACCTGTAACTGCAATCTTTCCTGGTGCTGTGCCAGCAGAAGCACTACTCACTGTGCTGCTGTCTCTCCACTGAAAAGGTTTTTCCCCGCTTCCTGTTGCAGTGTCCAGTCTCATGACCATACACCCGATCTTGGCATTCCCAGAATGTCCACATTGCCCTTACTTCTCAGAGGGAATCGAGGAGGCATGTGTCTAGTCTGCCGTCTTAGCATAGCTTGTTCAGTTTGTCGTTATGCTCTGCTGTTTTTGCTTATCTCCTTTCTCATCTCTTGAAGAGTTCTAGATATTATTCTTTTGTATTCTGCCTCTAATTATTCCAGGATGTTTTCTAGCTCTGGAAAATTTGATTGTTTTAGGAGCTTTCTGAAGAGATAATGTTCTGCTTCTTTAAGTGGTTTGATATGGACTGCTGTTTCTGAGCTGTTGGTAAATTGTAGTTATTTATTTTATGTTTGCCTGCTATTTTGTAGCTGTTTGTTTTAAAATGTACAGTTTACTTTTCTTATATGGATTCATGTCAGGTGTTCAGGTCATTAGTCACCAAATGTGTGGTTCTGGTTGTTGCCTTCTATCCCGTGTGGGGTGGTGTGATTGGTACAGGTACAGGTGTCTTGCTTTAGTTTCTGACAAATGCAGGGCGCTAAACGCTGTGCCTGAGTGTCTGTGGTTTTGTATCTACTTTTTTCTGAATGTAGGTAAGGAAATGGTTTCTGCCATGTTTTTCCAACTTAGGGGAGGCTGCAGAAAAATGTTTTCTGCCCTTTCCCTGAGTTTTCTTATTTGTTCTCTCTCCAAGTCTTGGTGAATGGCTCGGGCTGGGCTTAGGGAGTCCAATTTTGAGCTCAGTTAACGTCAGACTCCAGTCTGGCACAGGGTAAAGAAGGGATGTGGAGAATGGCTCAGGGCAGCCTTCAGTAGTACTACTTCCAGCTCAGTTAATGGTGTCAGACTCTAGCACCAGTAGCAGTTCAGTCAAAGGAGGGGGTATTGCTGGTAGAAGGGAGATAGGCTTATTTTGAAGGAAAGATTCAGATTTGTGCACATAATAGATCACATGGAAAGGTGTAGATTTACATGATCTGGTGCTGTCTCTCACTGGCTCCAGAGATGCAAGTGAATTTTCCAGATAGTCACTGTTTCAGTCAGCTAGGGGTGCTGTAACAGAAATACCAGAGTGATTGGCTTTAAAAAATGGAAGGTTATTCTTATACAGTCTGGTAGGCTACAAGTCCAAATTCAGGATGTCCGCTCCAAGGGAAGCCTTTCCCCTTGTTGGCTCTGGAGGAAAGTCCGGTATTGCATCAGCCTTTACCCAGGGAGCGTCTTGACTCAGGAACCTCAGATCTGAAGGACATGCTCTTCTCGTAGTGCTGCTTTCTTGATAGTGTGAGGTTCCCAATTCTCAGCCTGCTTCTCTTCCTTTTATCTCTTGCAGGATGAAAGGACTAAGGGTGAGGAAAGCCATACTCCAGGCAAACTTCCTTTGCAGTGGAACAGGGAGGTGATCTTTTAAAGGGGTTTATGCCAAGGTCCCACCCTAATCCTTTAACATACAGCATAGGAAAACCACAAAATGGAGGACAGTCACAAGATACTGGGGATCATGGCCCAGCCATGTGGCTTCACCTATTTTTAGGGAGACACAATTCAGTCTATGACAGTATGCTTTCTACTACTGTGTTTTATTGCTTTTATGCCCTTTCAGTAAATACAGTGATTCTGATACCACTAACTCAGTTTCAGTACCACAGTCTTTCTTTTCCTTTCCCCGTTCAATGTCTCTCTCTTTACACATAGGAAGAACTGTGGTTTCAAACAAAATTCATGGGATTATTTGATTGCTGAATCCTACAATATATGTGTAATAATTTGAGAATTATTACACAAGCACCATCACCATTAACAAACATTTAATAAAATTTAGGAAATTTTTGCTTTCTTTTTATCTTTTGAATCTGTCTTATGAAGGCTACATAGAGTACTATGTTCAGAATTTATGCAGATTAGTTATTTATTGTTTACGGTTAGTCAACTGTTTGCTGTAAAATTAATTTTATATTGTTTTATTTGGGTTTTTCATCTTTACTGATTTAATTCTATTTTTGAATTTGTAAAATTTGGCATAGTTTAAAGATAAAAGCTAAATAAGAAGATATATTCACTGTCCTGGTAGTACAGTGTTTAAAGCCATTGGTTGCTAACTAAAAGGTCTGTGATTGATACCCACCATCTGCTCTCTGGGAGAAACATGTGGCAGCCTAGAGTCTTGGAACCCTATAGGACAGTTATACTTCATCCAACAGTTTGGCTGTGAGTTGGAATAGACTTGGCATTTGTGTGTTTTACTCCAAGAAATCTCATTCTTTTTGTTATTCCTTCAGCTTCGTTGCTCCTTACCTCTGTTGGTAACCACTTTCATTAGTTCCTGATTTATACTTCCTGTGTTTTTATTTTCAAAAAAACAAATGCATGTGTTTTCTTATTATTGTTACATAAAACATAGTGTCTTAGGCTGTGTTCTCTAGAGAAGTAAAGCCAGTAAAGCATGTGTATGTGTATCTGTGTGAGTATGTGGGGGGAGAGAGAGAGAGAAATTTATATCAGCAAAATAGCTCACATGATTTTTAGAGACTGTAACATCCCAAGTCTGTGGGAAAGAGAGTTCTGCTGATTCATTAGCCACAGGGGCGTGCTAACCCAAGGTAAGCAGGCCAAGGAGCAGGGCTGATGCAGGCTGTGAAGATAATAAATCTTAAGATCGGCAGGCAAAGTCACAGGTAAACTGCTACCTCAAGTTCCAGGAACCAGATGCTAGATGAACAGTCACCAGATGAAGGATCTAGAGCAAGCAGAAGCCCTGGCAAGGCAAGTAGAAAGAGCTGGGTGATAGAGGGCAGAGTGATGAAGCCTGGGGGTGGGCAGTGAGCCACCAGAGACCCTGCCCCACTGATACCCTAGCATATTCCATCATGGGGGTGTTAACATAACAGATCTCAACAGGGATGTGATGACAGTTTACCCAGCTGACAAAACACTGAGAATCATGGTCCAGCCAAGTTGACATACTCTTATCCATCACAGGCAGCATACTGTGTATATATGTTTGTGTATGTGTGTTTTTTATGTCTTCCTCTGTCACCACTGTATCTTGAGACTCACTCCATGTTGGTTTATAGAAATAATCTCCCTTCATTTTCACATCTGCAGGGTACTTTTTTAGGTGCATGAATCATAGTTTGGAAACCTAGGTGGTATAGTGGTTAAGTGCTATAGCTGCCAAACAAAAAGTCAGCAGTTTGAATCCACCAGGCATTCCTTGGAAACCATAGGGCAGTTCTGCCCTGTCCTATAGGGTGACTATGAATTCGAGTTGATGTTGATGTTGACTCAAAGACAATGAATTTATTTATTTTTAGGGGTTTGTACATCATAGTTTATTCAACCAATCTTCTGTGTGTAGGAGAGATACCTATCAGACTGCTTACTATAGAGTGTTAACATCAGGTATCTTTGAAAGTCTAATTATCCTTATGTTTATCCTTTTATGCTGGTTTTGTTTCATTTGCTTTATACTTCATATGATTAAGACTAATGACTATTTTAATTGTTTTGTGTTTGTACTTTAGTTACTTTTAATGGATAATTGAACTTTCTAGTTGTTTGCTACTTATATTAATTCACAGGTCCTTTTCATATGTGTACATTTGAGTTTACACTGCATGCGCACACACACACAAACTGTCTCTCAAATTTTCTGGCTAATATTCTGAAGTGAAATCAGTCAGAAGCAGTCTGCTTTTAAACAGATTGCTGGAAATTATGTACCAAATTCTTTTTAAGGCTCTTGTCTATTAAGTATCTTTTTAAGAAAAATTTTATTTTTATTGTGATTTTAGAACTTTACCCCCATAAGCTATTTAAACTATTTAAAAGCTCGTTTAGCTCAGAAACAATGACATTCTAAGGCAATTATAATATATAATAAAGACTTGAGAGGCTGAAAGCATTATAAATGGTTAGGAGTCCATTCAGCATGTTGTTAACAGGATATTAATGATGTGTGGTATTTAAATTTTTAGATTAAAAGTTTATGAGTTTCTCTTTTATTAAAATCCAGACCAAAATGTTTGCTTTGAGCTTTGGATGTGTTATTAAATACCAGGGCTGTTCTGCAGTATTCTCCACATTTTTGGTACAATTTCTAATATTACACATTATATGGAATGTGACCACAGGTTTTTTTTTTATTTTCATATATCTGCCCAAAGGCATAGCCCAGATTAAAACAGGCCAGTCTGTATCAAAACATGAAAATTTGGTATCCCAGTATACAATATAAATGTATTTTTATTTGACTTCGGTTTATTTTCATATACAGAGATTATAGTAGTATGGAATCGACTCTCCTTTTTTCTTCTAGAGCTGATTGCTAATTTATGCCATGATATTGCCTGCTGTGGTATGCACAGAAAAGGAAAAGTAGTTTTATAGAAGATAATGAACTTATTTCTGTTCAGTTTAAGAAGCAGCAGTGGTAGAGTAACATGAATCTAAAGAGTTAAGTTGTTGTAGATCATTTAAATGTAAAGCCTTGTTTGCTGAGCTAAGCAATGTGGACTTTTAGGAATGAGGAACCATTAAAAGATTTTTAAGTAGGAGTATTATATGACCTGACCTTTTTTCAAGGAAGATAACAAGATATAGAGAATGGATTGAAGATGTGAGAAATTAGAGGTAGGAAAATAACTTTTCAGATAAGAAAATTGTATAGTTTGAATTATGGCAGCAGTAATAGGAGTTTTATCATGTAGTTAAATGTAACAGTTGCTAATACTCACTAAGCAGTTCTGTGGACTCTTCCTGTAGAGTGACTGCTTAGATATTGAACTTCTGCTACCAATCTCACTGACTTCTAAAGCCACTAACCATTACGCTGACTGCTTAGTTTTATCATAAAGATGTGAAAATAATTAAGCCATTGAGCACTACATAGCTTGTTAAAGAAAGTACTCCTTTTTGTTTATTTCGTCATTTTGGTATAGGGAATATCTTCCAGTAGCTTCCAGAGAAATAGTATATGGGAGGAGAGATTTTGCAGGTGCTGCACATCTAAAAATATCTTTATTCTAACTACTTCTGTTTTTTTTTTTTTAAATTATCCTTTAGGTGAAAGTTTACAGGTCAATTTAATTTATAATACAAAAATTTATACATAGATTTTTGTATAATCGTAGTTGCTTTCCCTGCAGTATGACCCCACATTACTTCTGGTTTATTGACATGTAATCATTTGATAGTATTGTTCTTTACCCTTTGTGGTGGATTTTGCTGTAAGCTCTATTTTGTCAAAGGTTATTACTGCCACTCCTACTCTTCGTTGATTGTTGTTTGCTTGACATGGAATCTGACAAATAATTCTGCGAACTTCATTGTTTTAAGTGCTACATACCTCATTGTTGGATATCACTATGGTCACCTTGGAAGTACTCCCTTTGGGAAGCTATGCACCAGCATCAGTTCCTAGTTCACCCTTCGGAGCAATTTTAGAACTCTTTCTGGAATTGCCATTGTGCACTGTGGCATGGTGGCAAGTTCATGAACTTAATTGTATAGTTGTCTGGAGGCAGCTTTTGGCCAATAAACAACTGTATTGGAATACCCTCCCAACTCACCTGATCTGGGCCCCAGTCATTTATTTTGACCTGAAGACAAAGGAAATAATGAAAACCTTGTAATGACATTCAGGACATCAAGGGTAATACCTTGGCAGCTCTGATGGCCCTAACAGAAAAAAAGTTCCAAAATTGCTTTGAAGGGTGGACTAGGCACTGACTTCAGTGCATAACTTCCCAAGGGCAGTACTTCAAAAGTCACTGCAGTGGTACTCAGCAATGAGGTATATAGCATTTTTTCTAGGGTAAGTATGTGAAGTTAATTGTCAAACCTTGTATATGTTTTCCGTACTCTGAGTGTTTGTCTCTGAATCTAAGGTATGTCTTTTGTAGGTAGCATATAGACAAGTAGTGGTTTTTCATGCGTTCTACCACTCTGTGTCTTTATTGGTGCATTCACTTCATTTAAAATCAGTATAATATTGATAGGGCTATATTTAGTGGTATCATTTTGATTTTTTTGTGTGTGTATCACAGGTTTTTTGTTCCACTTAATTTTCTGTGCTGAATACTTTTTCATCATGCCTTTTCATATTTTTCCTTGTTGATTTTATATTTGCTGCAACTTTATATCCTTCATAGTTTTTTCTTCTTTTTAAATTTTGATGTATAGAATTGTTAGTTTCCTTTGTGATTACCTTAATATCTACCCACGTTTTTACTAGGTTTAAACTAATCTCTTATTTCATTATAGTGCCTTGATTTCTATATATGAAACATCTTTAACTACATTTTTTAGTCCTGTTTTGTATTGATATTGTCATGTTTTACATATTGATGTCTCTGTTTTCTTTTTTCAGTGTTTTAGCTTTGATGTATATTTGTGACTTTCCTATCTGGATTTACATCTGGGTGCTCTGTTCTTTGTTCTAGTCTTGGATTGTTATCTGATGCTATTTTCTAACTGGTGGGCTCCCTTAAGTATTTCTTGTAATCTCTTTCTTTTTTTTAAAAAACAAATTCCCTAATCTTTTGTTTGTCTAGAAATGCCCTAATTTTGCCATCACATTTGAGGGCCCGTTTTGCTGGATGTATAATTCTTGGCTGACAGTTTTTCCTTTGAAGTCTTTATATATGTCATTACATTGCCTTCTTGCCTGCATTGTTTCTGCTTAGTAGTCTGAGTTTAGTCTTGGTGACTCTCCTTTGTAGATGACATTTTGTTTGCCTATAGCCACTTTTAAAATTCTTTCTTTGTTTTTGATGTTAATAAGTTTGATTTATAATATGACTTTGTGATTTTCTTTTAGGACCTACCTTCTGTGGGGTTTGATGAGCTTCTTAGATGTCTTTTCACTATATCAAGAAAGCTTTATGCCAACAAATACTAGACAAATTTCTCTGTATTTATGACATTGGCTAACAACCCCACAACAGGTCAACACTCTTCTTTCTCAACCCTGGGTTCCCTATTATTAGCTTTTGTGTCTACTCCTGCCTTGCAGTATTTGCTCCTTGGCTGGTATACTCCTTAAGTCTCATTTTGTTTTATGGGACTGTCCCATCTTTGGCTGGAGAGTGAACCTCAGGAATGACTTCATTATAGAACTAAAGGTGTGCCTGGGGAGCCATACTCTCAGCATTTCTCCAGTTAACTGTCACGTTCGCAAGTCTGGACTTCTTTTTCAGTTAAAATTTTGTTATATATTTTTTGTTAAGCTCTGTCTGAGACCTTCTGTTGTGATCTTTTTCAGAGCAGTCAGTGCTGACAGCTGAACAGACATTTAGTTTAACTGGATTCGTTGTGATGGAGACTGTTGTAGATGTGGTCCATTAGCCTTTTGGACTAATCTTCCCTTTGTTTCTTTAGTTTTCTTCATTCTTCGTTGCTCCTGGAGGGGTAAGACCACTGGAGTATTCTAGTGGCTGTTTGTAGAATTTAAGTCCTCACACTACTCACTGAACCAGAATATAGAACATTTTCTTTATAAAGTATGTTAGGTCAGTTGAGCTATATGTTTCCTGAGATCATGGTTCCCACTGCCCTCAGACAAGCAGTTTGGTCTCTTAGGGATTTTGGATGTGTCAGTGGAGGTCCCATGACCTTGTCTTGGACAAGATATTCTGCCTTATAATTTTTATGTACTGCCTTAACCTTCACCGTAGTTACCACTTATCTCTTGTCTGTTTAGTATTTTTTGACATCATTCTTTCCCTCCCTTGTAACTATCAAAGATTGTCTTTTTTGTATAAATATTTTTATGAGTTTTACATAAGTGTTCTCATATGATATTATCCTTTTGTAACTGACTGACTACACTGAGTATAATGCCCTCCAGTTTCCTGCATGCTATGAAATCTTTCACAGACTCATCATTGTTCTTTAAAGTTGCAAAATACTCCATTGTGTACATGCCACAGTTTCTTTATCCATTTGTCAGTTAGTGGGCATTTAGGTTGTTTCCAACTTCTTGCTATTGTAAACAGTGCTGCAGTGAACATAGGAATGCATATGTCTATGAGGTCTGACAGTTAGCGCTCATGAACTTAATTGTTCTACATGCTACATACCTCATTTCTGAATATCACTATGGATGGCTTCAAAGTACTCCCTTTGGGAAGCTATGCACTGATGCCAGCACCTAGTCTATCCTTCAGAGTAATTTTGGAACTTGTTCTGTGATGGCCAACTTGATTGTGTAGTTGTCTGTGAGGGAGTTTTTAGCTAGTAAGCAAGTGACTATGTTAGAACACCCTCCTTACTCCCCAGATCTAGTCTCCAGTAACTTTTTTCTCTACATGAAGATAAAGGAAGTATTGAAAGGAAGACATTTTCATGACATCCAGGACAACAGCTCTGATGGCCATTACAGAAAAAGAGTTCCAAAATTATTTTGAAGGTTGGACTAGGCACTTGCGTCAGTGCATATCTTTCCAAGGGGAGTACTTCAGAGGTGACCGTAGTGATATTCAGCAATAAGGTATGCAGCATTTTTTTCTAGGATGAGTTCATGAACTTAATTGGCAGTCCTTGTATTGATGTGATTATTTACTTCTCTAGAATGTATCCCTGGGGTTGGACTGCTGGATCATATGGTGTAGATTCTATTTGTAACTTTCTAAGAAAGCACCATATTGTTTTCCAAAATGGCTGTATCATTTTACATTTCTATCAATAGTGTATAAGATTTCTAATCCCCTGCTTAGTATTTTTTGCTTTTGTGGTTCTCGCCAGTAATGCTAAGGTGAGATGGCATCTCATTGTGGTTCTGATTTGAATTTCTCTAATGGCTAGTGATTACAAGCATTTTCTTCTATGTTAGCTATATGAATGTTTTCTTTGATGCAGTGTTCATTTCCTTTGCCCATTTCATAATTACATTGTTTGCCTTTTTGTTGTACAGATGTTGAATTTTCTTGTAGATTTCAGATATTAGGCCTTTGTCTATTTCATAGTAGGCATTTTTTTTTTTTTCTAATCTTTTTCCACTCTTTTGGTGAAGTCTTTTTATGAGGGTAAGTATTTAATTTTTAGAAGATCCCAGTTATCTATCTTGTGGCATTTATGTGTTGTTGGTTGTGGTTTGTGTTCTGTTAGTTCTGTGCATTAGGGTTTCTAGCTTTGGTGCTATTTTTTTCTTATATGATCTTTCTAGTTTTTTTGGGCTTTGTATTTAGGCCTTTGATCCATTTGAATTATTTTTTTCTATATGCTCTGAGGTATGGATAGTGTTCCCATTTTTTGCAGATGGATACCTAGTTTTGTCAGCATCATTTTTCAGAAAGACTGTCTTTTTCCCCATTGATGAACTTAGGCCCTTTTTGAAGATCAAGTGATGATTGGTGGATGGATTTACATCTGGATTCTCAGTTCTGTTACATTAGTCAATGCATCTGTTGTTATACCAGTACCATGCTATTTTAACTACTCTAGCTGCACACTAGATTCCAAAATCAGGTAGTGTGTGTCTCCCTACTGTATTATTCTTCTCCAGTAGTGCTTTACTTATCCAAGGATTCATCCCTTTCCAAGTAAGGTTAATGGTTAAGTTTTTCCACCTCTATAAGTAATGTTTTTGGTAGTTAGATTAGAATTGGATTGTGTTCATTAATTACTTTTGGTAGAATTATCATTTTCACAATATTGAGTCTACCTGTTCATGAACATAGTATGTTTTTCCATTTATGTAGACCTCTTGTGGTTTCTTCCAGAAGTGTTTTGTAGTTTTCTTTTTATAGGTCTTTTATATCCCCAATTAAATTTATTCTTAATCATTTTATTTTCTTAGAGGCTTTTATAAATGGAATCGTTTTCTTGATTTTGTGTTCATTGCTCTCTTCGTTTATGTATAGGATTCTAACTGATTTTTCTATGTTTATCTTGTGTCCTGCTACTCTGTTGAATCCTTCTAGTCCAATGGTTTTCTTGTAGAGTCATTTGGGTTTTCTGTGTATAGTAACATTATCTGGAAATGGTAACAGTTTACCTTTTTCAGCACTTATTTGGATGTTCCTTTTCTTGCTTTATTGCTCTAGCTATGACTTCCTGAAGATTGTTAAATAGGAATGATGATACAGGGCATCCTTGTGTTGTTCCTGTCCCGAAGGGGAATGTGTAAACCTCTTTCCATGAAGAATAATGTTGGCCATTGCTTTGGAGTAGATGTCCTTTATTATGTTGATAAATTTCAGTTCTGTCCTTATTTTATTGAAGCATTTTAGAATCAGGAATAGGTGTTAGATTTTGTTGAATGCCTTTTCTGCAGTGATTGAGATGATTGTATGATTCTTTTCTTTCATTTTGTTTTTGTAACGGATTGCATTGATTGATTTTTTTTTTAATGTTGAACCATCCTTGCATACCTGGTATCTACCTTACTCAGTCATGGACTATTATTTTTTTCAAAATGATGCTGAATTTTTTTTTTAATAAATAAAAAATGAAAGTGTACATACTCTGTGCTTACAATACTGGGTTAAGAGAGGAGAAGTACACAAGTTGTGTCAAAGTCCCATGAATACTGATCTTCTTACTAATGTGTACTGTCAACAATTTCACCCAACCAAATTTCTAACAACTATCTAATCTAAACCCTTGCCCCTTGCCCTCCCGTCCTCCCACCCTCCCCACCCTTGTAGCTGTCAAAGAGTCTTTTCTACTATGTATGATTATGCTTTTAAGTTTTTGTCGTAGGGGTCTACATTTTATTGAGAAATTTTGCATCTGCATTCATGAGAGCTATTGATCTCTCGTTTCTTGTGTGTTGTCTTTACCAGGTTTTGGTATCAGGGTTATGCTGGCTATGTAGAATGAAATTGTAAGAATGTCTTTTATTTCTGTATTCTGAAATAATTTTAGCAGTAGTAGTGTAAACTCTTTGCTGAATGTTGGGGAGAATTCTCCAGTGAAGCCATGTGCACCCTGTTTTTCTCCTGTTGGGAATTTTAATTTTTTGTATTATTATGACTTTTTCTGTCTCTTTTTTTGCTATGGATTTGTTCAAATTTTGAACATTATTTTGTAGTAGTTTGGGAAAGTAGTGTGATACTAGAAATTTGTCCATTTCTTCTATCTTTTTAAAATTGTTAGAGTATACTTTTCATAGTACTCTGTTGGCATGGGTTGAATTGTGTCCTCCAAAAATATATGTAGCCATTTGGCTGGGCCATGATTCCTGGTATTATGTAATATGCTGTCATGTTTTAAATCCTTCGTATATAATATTAATGAGGGAGGATGGGCAGCAGTTTTGTTGGTGAGACAGGAAGCAGGGTGTAAGATTATATAGTGTGTTAAAGCTGTCTCTTAGAACATAAAAGGAAGAAGCTAACAAAGAGATCTGGGGACTTCATACCTTCAAGAAAGAAGCAGTGTTGGGAATAGAGCACATCGTTTGGAAAGGAGCTGGGGTCCCTGCACCTTAGAATCTCTCAGCCCAGGGAAAGAGTAATGATAAGGTCCTTCTTCCAGAGCCAACAGAGAAAGCCTTCCCCTGAAACAGACACCCTGAATTTGGACATGTAGCGCACTTGACTGTTACAGAATTTAAAAAAAATTTTTTTTTTTCAAAACCACCCACTCGTGATATTTCTCTTGTGGCAGCACTAGGTGACTAGGACGTCTGTTACATTTCTTTTTATTTCAGTTAGCTTCTACCAGGTGCTCCTTGAATACTCTGGGAGTCAGTTCTACCCTGGCCCCTAGGGTCGCAATGAGTTGGATCCAACTCGATGGCACTTGGCTGGCTGGCTTGGCTAGCTGTGTTATAACATCCACATGTTGTTTCTTGTTTGGGTTGTTTGAGTCTTCTGTTTTTATTTTGTCAATTTGGCTGGTGGTCGCTCAATTTTGTTGGTCCTTTCAAAGATATATCTTATAGTTTAGTTGATTCTGTTTTCTTTTTTCTCCCTATTCTTTATTTCATTTATTTCTGCTCTGATCTTTATTATTTTGTTTCTTTTAGTGACTACAGGTGTTTTTTTGTCTGTTTTCTCTGTATTTGTTTGGATTGTGTAGGGACTATTTTGACTGTGTCTGTTTCTTCTTTTTTGATGTATTTGTCTTTTGCTATGAATTGACCTCTTAGGCCTGCCTTTGCTGTGTCCCTATGGTTTGGGCATGTTATGTTTTCATTTTCACTTAATTCTAGAAATTTGTTTTATTCCATATCTGATTTCTTCTTTTACCTAGTGATTAATAAGGAGGGTATTACTGAGTTTCCATGTGATCATTTTTTTTTTTATTTTCTTGCTCTTTCTGTTGTTAGTTTCTGCTTAAATGGTGTTATAGTCAGAGAAAAGACTTTGTATTATCTTGCTGTTGTGGATTTTGTTGAGTTTTGTTGTGTGACCTGAAGATGTGGTCTGTTCTGGAGAACATTCGTTTTGCTTTGGAGAAGAAGAATGTGTACTTTGCAGTTGGTGTACATCTGCAGTTGCAGATGGAGTATTGTGTATACGTCTGTGATGCAAAATGAGCTGATTGCACCATTTAGCTCTTCTGTATCTTTGTTAGCTTCTTTCTGGTTGTTCTATCCTTTAGCAAAAGTGATGTGTTGAAGTTTCTTATTGTGGAACTGTCATTTTCTCTTGCAGTGTTGTCAGAGTATGTTTTATGTATTTTGAACCAATATTGTTAAGTGCATAGAGTTGTATTATGATTAAGTCTTCACAGTAGGTTACCCCTTGAATCATTCTGTAGTGCTCTTCTTTGTATTTTGTGATGGATTTTTCTTTAAAATCTATTTTATACAAAATAGGTATTGCCACATCTACTCTTTTTTTGTTAGCTGTTTGCTTGGTACATTTTTTTCCATCTTTTGATTGTTATTATTTTTTAAATTTATGTCTGTGTTTCTCAGGTGTGCCTCTTTCAAACAGCATATTGATGTATCTTCTATCACCTTCTAAAATTTTTTCTATCACTCTTCATCTCTTTATGGGTACTTTTATACCATTTACATTCAGTTTAATTATTAATAGATGTGAGTTTACAACTGCTATTTTATACTGCTTTTCCTTATGCTGCTGACCTTTGTTCCTTTTACTCTCATGCTGAATTTCTTTGATTTGTGAATTTATTTTCCATTTTTGTACTTTTTAAATTTTATTTTTTATTTAATATGACTGAGTGAAAATGTACATTCCCATATAAACTTACATACCCACCTATATGTAGCTTCCAATGCTCTCCCTGTCCGGTGACAGCACACTGTTCCTCTCTGCTCCATACATGTCTCATCCACCCAACAGCCTCCTTTACCCTCCTCTCCACCCACTCTCCTTCCTCCAGCCAGAGGTCAGCAGGACGATATCCTATAGATGCACAGAACCATAAAGTGCATCCTGTATATGGTCACTCTGCATTGCCAAGTCAATCCATTCCTGTCCAAAGAGTGGACCTTCGTTATCATTCATGGCTAAGGGCAGCATCAGGGCAAAGGGCATGCTCTAAGGGGAACCCAGAAACCGCTGGACCATCAATTGAGGTCTTTTAGTGTAGATCTCAGGATGCACCCCTTTTTATTTTTGTGTTGCCAGTGAGACTCCTCTCTGTGAGCTCCATCGTGGCTATCACTGGTGGTGGCCGGGCACCATCCAGTTCTTCTGGTCCCAAGTAGATGTAGGCACCCACTGCTGTGGGTCTCTCTGTCTTCTAGGTTGTCTTTACTGCATGTCATTTTGGTCCTCGGTGAGCATCCGTTCCTGGTGAGTTGGGACTATTTGCTGTGTCCTCGGATGGCAGCTTGGCAGCTTTTAAGACCCCAGACCCCACTCACCAATGTGGGGTGCAGAGAGCTCTCTTAGCAAAACGCTAGTTGTGCCAATTGGCCTCGATTTCGCCTAAGAGCATGGTCCCCTGCCCTGTGCCCCCACTACTCTATCCTTGCAATATTAGGTTAAGATGGAAGGAGTACTCAAGTTATGCTGAAGTGCACTTAATGTTGTTCTTGTTTCTAATGTGTGCTATCACTAATTTCTCCCAACTAGATTTCTAGCAACTATCTAATCTAAACCTTATCCACCTCGCCCTTCCTCGCTCCCCTCCCTTGCAGCTGTCAAAGAGTCTTTTCTTCTGTACACAAGTCTGTTTTTGAGATCTTATCGTAGAGGTCTCATACTATATTTGTCCTTTTGTCGCTGACTACTTTCCCTGAACATAATGTCTTCCAGTTGAAACAAGGTTATGAGATGTTTCCTGGAATCATCGTTATTCTTTATCATTGCATAGTACTCCATTGAGTATATGAAACATGATTCACTTATCCATTCTTCTGTTGTTGGGCATCTGGGTTGATTCCAACTTTTTGCTGTTGTGGACTGTACTGTGATAAACATTCTTGTGCATGTGTCCGTTGCTGTGAAAGTCCTTAAATCTGTAAGATATATTCCAAGTAGTGGAATGACTGGGTAAAATGGTATATCAATATCCATTTTTTTAAGGAAGTGCCAGCTTCCTTTCCAAAGAGGCTGGAACATTTTGCAACCCCACCAACAGTGTAGGAGGGTTCCAATTTCTCCACAGCCTCTCCAACATTTGTGGTTTTGTGTTTTTTGGATCATGGCCAATCCTGTTGGGGTGAGATGGTATCTCATTGTCGTCTTGATTTGAGTTTCTTTAATAACTAAAGATTATGAACATGTCTGCATGTGTTTTTTGGCTGCCTGGATCTCCTCTTTTGTGAAATGTCTGTCCGTCTCCTTTGCTCATCGCTTAATTGGATGATTTATCTTCTTCTTATTGATATTTTGTAGTATTTTATAGATTATGGAGATTAGGCTTCGGTCTGACATAGAGTTGCCAAATATTTTTTCCCATTCTCTGAGTGTTTTTTGAATTCTATTAATAAAGTCTTTGGATGAGCAAAAGTGTTTGATTCTTAGTAATTCCCATTTATCTGTTTTCTCTTCTGTTTGTGATTTGTTTGACAGATTTTGAGTCTGTCCACATTGTGTATTAAAACTTCCATTGTTTTGTCTACTTTTTCGTGGATGAGCTTTATCGTTTTAGATTTGATACTTAGGTCTTCTATCCAGGTGGAGTTGGTTTTCGTATAAGGTGTAAGATATGGATCTTGATTCAGTTTCTTGCAGATGGATAACCAATTTTGCCAGCACCATTTGTTGAAGATACTGTTTTTACCCTAGTTTAATGTCTTAGAGCCTTTGTCGAATATCAGCTGTTCATAGGCAGAGGGTGTCATCTCTGTGGTCTCGATTCTGTTCCATTGATCCATCTGTCTGTTCTTGTACCAGTACCAGGCTGCTTGGACCACTGTAGCAGTGTAGTATGTTCTAAGGTCGGGTAATGAGAGGCCTCCCAGTGTGTTCTTCTTCTTTAGTAGTACCTTACTTATCTGAGGATTCTTCCCTTTACAAACAAAATTGGTGATATGTTTCTCCATCTCATTAAAAAAATGACACTGGAACTTGTATTGGGATTGCATTATATAAATAGATTGCTTTGGGTAAAATAGACATTTTCACAATGTTTAGTCTTCCTATGCATGAGTAGGGTAGGTTTTTCCATTTATCTAAGTCTCTCTTAGTTTCCTGTAGTAAGGGCTTGTATTGTAGTTCTCTTTGTTAAGGTCTGTTATTTCTCTGGTTAGATTAATTCCTAGGTACTTTATCTTCTTAGGGGCTATCGTAAATGGTATTGATTGGATAATTTCTTCCTTAACAGTCTTGTTGGTATAAAGGAATCCTACTGATTTACTTATGTTTCTCATGTATGCTGAGACTTTGCTGAACTCTTCTATCAGTTTGAGTAGTTTGCTTATAGATTCCTTGGGATTCTCTGCATATACAATCATATCATCTGGAAACAGGGAGATTTTAACTTCCTCTTTGCCAATGCAGATGCCCTTTATTTCTTGGTCTTGTCTAATTGCTCTGGCTAAAACTTCTAGTACAATGGTGAGTAGAAGAGGTGAGAGTGGGGACCCTTGTCTAGTTCCTGATCTCAAAGGAAAGTCTTTCAGTCTCTCTCCATTCAGGATGTCGTGGCAATTGGCTTTGTATAATTGCCCTTATTGTGTTGAGGAATTTGCTGTCTGTGCCCATTTTGCTAAGAGTTTTTAGGATGAATGGGTGTTAGACTTTATCAAATGCCTTTTCTGCATTAATGGACAAAATCAGGTGATTCTTGCCTTTTGTGTTATGTATGTGGTTAATCACATTGCTTTTCTAATGCTGAACCAGCTTTGCATCCCTGGTATGAATCCCACTTGGTCAGGATGGATTTTTTTCTTGATATGTTGTATTCTATTGGCAAGAATTTTGTTGAAGATTTTGGCATCTAGATTCATGAGGGATATCGGTCTGTAGTTCTCCTTCTTTGCTGGGTCTTTCCCTGGCTTTGGTATTAGGGTTATGCTGGCTTCATAGAATGGGAGTATTCCATCCCTTTCTATACTATGAAATAGTCTCAGTAGTATTGGAGATAACTCTTCTCTAAATGCTTGGTAGAATTCTGCCGTGAAGCCATCTGGACCCAGACTGTTTTTGGTTGGGAGTGTTTTGATGACCTTTTCAATCTCGTCCTTTGTAATGGATTTATGAAGTTGTTCTGCTTCATGCTGTGGTAATTTGGGTAGGTGGTATGAGTCAAGGAATTGGTCCATTTCCTCTAGGTTTTCAAAGTTGTTAGAGTACAGTCTTTCATGGTATTCTGTTATGATATTTTTGATTTGTGTTGCATCTGTGGTGACAACTCTCCTCTCATTTCTAATTTGGGTTATTTGTTTCCTTTCCTGATTTTCTTTAGTAAGTTTAGCCAGGGGTTTGTCAATTTTGTTGATCTTCTCAAAAAACTAGCTTTTGGTGTTTTCAGTTTTTTCCATTGTTTTTCTATTCTCTAATTCATTTAGCTCCGCTCTAATCTTTATGATCTCGTTTCTTCTGGTGCCTGAGGAGTTCCTTTGTTGTTCTCTTTCACCTTGTTCAAGCTGTAGGGTTAATTCCTTGATTTGGTTTCTTTCTTCCTTCCAGATGTGTGCATTTATGGAAATAAGCAGACCTCTGAGCACTGCTTTGGGTGTATCTGATAAGTTTTGGTAGGAAGTGTTTTCGTTCTCATTGGAATCCATAAATTTCTTTATTTCATCCTTGATTTCCTCTGTAATCCATGGTTTTTTGAGTAAGATGTTGTTCAGTTTCCAGGAGTTCCACTTTCTGTCTCTGTTTTTCCTGCTGTTGATTTCAACTTTGATGGCTTTATGATCTGAGAAGATGCTTTGCAGTGATTCACTGGTATGATTTTGTTGAGCACTGCATTATGGCCTAACACGTGATCAATTCTGGAGAATGTGCACTGGAGAAGAAGGTGTAGTTGTTTGCTGATGGGTGGAAAGTTTTGTATGTATCAAGGAGGTTTAGTTGGTTAATTGTGTCAATGTGGTCTTCTGTATCTTTACTAAGTTTTGTGCTACATGATCTGTCCGTATTTAGAATGGAGTGTTGAAGTGTCCCACTATTATTGTGGGGTCATCTAACTCTTTTGAGCGTAGTCAGTGTTCCTTTGACATATTTAGGTGCTCTGATGTTAGGTGCATAAATACTTAATATAGTTAATTCTTGCTGGTGTACTGAACCTTTGAGCAATAAGTAGTGTCCATCTTTGTCCACAGTGGTGGATTTGACAATAAAATTGATTTTGTCTGAGATTATAATTGCCACCCTTGCCCTTCTTTGTTCATTGTTAGCTTGATATGTATTCTTCCATCCCTTGATTTTCAGTTTGTTCCTATTTTTAGGTCTCAAGTTAGTTTCTTTTAGAGAAGATATGGATGGGTCATGTCTTTTGATCCAAGATGTCACTCAGTGTCTCTTTACTGGAGCATTCAATCCATTCACATTCAATGTAATTATTGATAGGTATGTCTTCACTGCTGCCATTGTGATATGTTTATTTTTATGTTGATGTTTTCTCTGTTGTTCTTATTAGTCTCTACTAGGGCATTCTTTTTGGTGAGTTGACTATTCACCTTTTTCAGAGCTGTTTTTGTAGTTGCTGAGACTCCTGTGTTAGATTTCTTGAAATGTTATGATCCATCTTTGTTGTGCTTTACAGCTGCCCCTGTGATCCCCCTTAATAAACTATATATAAACCTAATTTTAATTACTACCAGTTTTGTCATCTTCCTCTCCATCTGGAAGGACTATAAACAACTGTAGTACATTCCTCTTTTTAATATTAATGCATCATAGTTTTCATGATAATCACTGGATAGCTCATTTCAGTATTAAAGCTGTGATTGTCTTTGGAGCCTTCCCTAAGTGAGTAGAGTTTTGAGTAATGTGTTGTTCTAAAATGTAAAGTTAGTGGTTTCGTTCTTCTAAGCCAGAGCCAAGAACTTCTTTCAGTATTTCTTGTAGTTTGTGTTTGGTTTTTATAAAGTCTTTGAGTTTCTGTTTATCTGGGAATGTCTTAATTTCATTTTCGTATTTTAAAGATAGTTTTGCAGGATATATAATTCTTGGTTGGAAGTTCTTCTTCTTCAAGGCTTTCAATGTGTTATACCACTGTCTCCGTGTCAGCATGGTTTCTGCTGATAAATCTGATCAGAGCCTACAGCGTTTCCCCCTGAATGTTAGCTTTGCTTTGAGTCTTGCTGCCTTTAGGAATTGCTGCTTATGTTTCATTTTGTTAAGCTTGATTATAATGTGTCTCGGAGTCTTTCTTTTGAGATCTGTATTGGGTGGTATACGATATGCATCTGAGATGTCTATATTCTCTTCCCTCACGATTTTTCGGAAGTTTTCTGTCAGCAGCTCAGCCACGATACTCTGTGTTCTCAGGTGTCTCACCCTGTTCAGGGACTCCAATTAATCGAATGTTGTTCATCTTAATAGAGTCCCACATGCTTCTTCATTTTTCTTGTTTCTTTTTTCTGATTTCTACTCATAGATGCTGGTGTCAGTAGCTCTGTCTTCGATGTCAGAAATTCTTTTTTCTATTTATTCCATTCTGTTTTCTTCGCTTAGCATTGAAGTTTCTATGTGTTTGATTTTGTTCTTGACCTGTTGGATTTGAGAGTACTGTTGTTCCATCAGATGAAACAGGTTGCTTAATTTTTCATTTTGTTCTGCTGCATTTTGTATAAGATCTAGAAGGGCTCTGTATATAATCATCTTTTATTCACTTTCTGATGCTTTCATAAAAGTGTCTTCATCTGGAGAACTCCCTGTTTGCTTTGTTTGGGAGCGTTCTGAGGCCATGGGTGATTTCTTGTATCCCACAAGTGTCTGTTGCTTTTTGTGTCCCATGTGAGTAATTAGAGGCTGGAAGAGATACTGTGAGAATGGACTACAGATCTTTCTGTAGGCTGTCTTGAAATGTAAAGCAAATGGTATCTGACCACTTCCCAAGTCAGTGAGGTTTTCAGATGTAGAGGTCCCTCTTCTCAATTATCAAAATAAGTGCCACTATATCCAACCCCAGATGGTACAAAATAGTGCAGAATACAGCAATGCTACTGCCCTGTTGGCTTCTGCTGACAGGTCCTAGCCTTAGGCGACACTGTAGAGTACTGCTTTTCTGGCAGAAAAGCACTGTCCTTTGTGCAGGGTCTGGCTCCCAAACTAAGAATTAGGTCCAGCTGCGGCCACCGTATCCAAGATGCTGTCCTCCACACAGGCAGCAGATAGACGGGCTACAGGTTCGAAGAGGTAGTGATTCCTCTGCCTCTGTTGCAGGGCCCCAAACGTAGGTGGCACTGTGTAATTTACTGCTTTTCTGTCAGAGAATTGCTGTCCTGTTTTCAGGTGCTGGCTCCCAGGCTAAAATTAGGTCCCGCTAAAATCTCCATACGAACCTGGCATCCTACACACTTACTGCGTAATTCCGTACAGGCCCTGCTGTGGCAGGGATTAAACGACAGGCTCAAAGCTGCTAGATTCACAGAGTCCTGAGCCTGGCTCTCAAAATATGGGAATTTTCCCTGTCTAACCCCCCAGCAGTGTGTTTGAGTGTAGCCACTAAGCAAGACCCAGCTCCACCCCCTGGTCAAGACAGAGGAAAAAAAAGTCAAAATGGTGCGTTTATCTTCAGTCCGTGAGACCCAGGGTTAGCCAGGAGCCCGAGTTAGCGAAAGAGAGGAGGTTTTTTGCTCAGTGGTATGATGTCCAAAGTAACAGCCCTGTGCAGTGTCCTGGGGCTGATTAGGTGATCAGAAGTCTCCGTTTGATTATCAGTTCAGGTCTTGGTTTCCAGAGGGATATAAGGAGACGTGTGCATAGTCCGACATCTTTACTCCGCCCCCTGTACATTTTTTCATTATGAGTGAGTGAAAATATACATTTCCATATAAATTTACATGTCCACCTATTGGCAGCTTCCACTGCTCTCCCTACATGGTGGCAGCACATTATTCCTCTCTGCTCCATGCATGTGTCATCCTTCCAACAGCCTCTTTTCCCCTCCTTTCCACCCACTCTCCTTCCTCCAGCCAGAGGTCAGCAGGATGATATCCTATAGATGCATATAACCATAAAGTACATCCAATATATGATAACTCTGCACCACCAAGTCCAATCCATTCGTGTCTGAAGAGTGGACCTTCGTTATTATTTATGTGCAAGGGTAGCATCATGGACTGGGGGCATGTTCCCAGAGGAACTCCAAAACTGCTGGACCATTAACTGAGGTCTTTTATTGGAGATCTCAGGGTGCACCCTTTTTCATTCTTGTGTTGCCAGTGAGACTCAACTTAGTGAGCTTCATCACAGCTATCAGTGGTGGTGTCCGGGCCCCATCCGGTTCTTCCAGTCCCCATCCGGTTCTTCCAGTCCCATGTTGATGTAGGCACCCACTCATGTGGATCTCTCTATCTTCTGGGTTGTCTTTACCGCATATCATTTTGGTCCTCGGTGATCATGTGTTCCTGCTGAATTGGGACCATTTGCTGTGCCCTCGGATGGCAACTTGTCAGCTTTTAAGACCCCAGACACAACTCACTAATGTGGGGTGCAGAGAGCCCTCTTAGCAAAATGTTAGTTGTGCCAGTTGGCCTTGATTTTACCTAAGAAGATGGTCCCCTGCCCCCTACCCCAGCTACTCTATCCTCACAATATTGGGTTAATATGGAAGGAGTAGTCAAGTTATGCTGACGTCCTTTTAACATTGTTCTTGTTTCTAATGTGTGCTATCACCGATTTCACCCAAGCAGATTTGTAGCAACCGTCTAATCTAAATCCTGCCCCCCTCGCCCTCCCTCTCTCCCCTCTCTTGCAGCTGTCAAAGAGTCTTTTGTTCTATACATAAGTCTGTTTTTGAGATCTTATCGTGGGGGTCTCATACAATATTTGTCCTTTTGTTGCTGACTACTTTCGTGGAATATAATATCTTCCAGTTGAAACCAAGTTATGAGATGTTTCCAGGGATCATCGTTATTCTTAATCATTTCATAGTGCTCCATTGAGTATATATACCATGGTTCACCTATCTATTCCTCTGTTGTTGGGCATCTGGGTTGATTCCATCTTTTTGCTATCATGGACTGTAGTGTGATAAACATTCTTGTGCATGTGTCCATTGGTGTGAAAGACCTTGCTTCTGTAGAATATATTCCAAGTAGTGGAAGTACTGGGTCAAATGGTATATCTGTATCCATTTTTTTAAGGAAGCACCAGATTGCTTTCCAAAGAGACTGGACCATTTGGCAACCCCACCAGCAGTGTAGAAGAGTTCGACTGTCTCCACAGCCTCTCAAGCATTTGTTGTTTTGTGTTTTTTGGACCATGGCCAACCTAGTTGGGGTGAGATGGTATCTAATGGTAGTCTTGATTTGAATTTCTTTAATAACTAAAGATCGTGAAGATGACCGCATGTGTTTTTTGGCTGCCTGGATCTCCTCTTTAGTGAAATGTCTCCATCTCCTTTGCTCATCGCTTAATTGGATGATTTTATCTTCTTGTTGGTATTTTGTATTATCTTATCAATTATGGAGATGAGGCATCAGTCTGACACAGAGTTGCCAAGATTTTGTTTTTATTATGATGTTATTTTTTTCCTGATTTTGATGAGTAAGCTTGTTAACCTTCTTTATGATTACCTTGAAGTTTATCCTTATCTTCGTAGGTTTTAACCAGTCTATATTAATTGTTACAGTCTCTAGTTTGCACTGCTTTATAAAATTCTATACATACACTGTTTATTCCCACTGATATTGTTCTGACATTGTTGTTATTAACAAATTAACATCTCTGGTTCCGTGTTGTAATTCTCTTGGTTTTGTGTAGTCCTGGGGTAATATCTTGGAGGTATAATCTTGTAGTATACATTCAGATTGCTGTCTGGTGCTGTTTGCTTTCAGACTCATAGACTTAGTAATTCTTGTAAAGTTGGTTTGTTTTTTTAATATATTCACTTATTTTGTGTTTATCTGAAAATGTTCTAATTTCACCATCATAATTCAATGAATGTTTTGTACAATATATTATTTGTGGTCAGCAGTTTTTTTGTTTCATGGTTTTATATGTGACATCTCATTACCCTGTTGCCTCCATGGCTTCTGTCAAATAATGAGAGCTTAGTCTTAATTGTTTCTCTTCTGTATTTGACTTTGAAAAAATCTGCTGGCAGAATTTTTTCTTTGGTTTTATGGAGTGTGATCATGGTATACGTTGGTGGTTTTCTTTTAGAGTCTGTATTATATGGGGCCTATTGAGCTTCTTGGATTTCCAGGTATTTTATCTTCAGTGATATTAGTGAAGTTTTCTATCAGCAGTCCTTCAGTGATCCTCTCTGTGTTTTCTATTTTCTCCCCTTGTTCTGAAACTCTGATCCCTCCCAAATTTTTACTTTTGATTTTGTCCCACATACTTCTTATGGCTTCTTCATTGTTTTTGTCCCTTTTTCTGATGTTTCCTCGAGGAGAGGTGTGTTTGTTTGTGTTCAGTTTTACTAAGCCTCTCTTCCATCATTTGAAACCTGCTCTTCAGCCCTTCTGTTAATGGAATTTTGTCGTTTATCTTTCGGATTTCTTTTTCTTGTTTTTTATGATTTCTGATTGTGAATCTATTTTGGAATTTTGTTCCTGTAGTATTTTCCTGAAGTTTTTCATGAATTTGTTTGTTTTTTCTGCATTTTCGTCTGCTTTTTGTTTCAGCATTTGAATAGCTCTGAATTTTAGAGATTGGAATTGCCTTTCTGGTGGTCTGGTGTCTTCTGCTGGAAGATTGTGTGGTGTTTTATTTTCATATCTTCTGGAACTATCCTTTAAAAAAAAGTTTTATATTGTTTGCTGTTTTTGTTTTCTTCATTGACTGTAGATTTTTTAAATTTTTTGTACTGCTTTTTTTAATTTGGTTATATGAAAGCAGGTGTGCTGTGTGTTCTCTGTTATTTACTTGTTTGTGGTCACAACACTTTCCACCTCCTCCTCCAGTGGACAGAGCTGGTGCAGGAGGGCAGTTAGAAGTAAATCAGAGGAGTATAATTAGCTGTATGTGGCATGTACTAGGGCAAGAGGGAAAACCAGGAATCAGTCACTGTTTTGTGACTGTGCTGCTCAGTGCCGTAATGTTCAGCACATAGTGCATGTAGGCAGGAAGGAGTGGGGAGTTTGTGATGTGTGAAATGGGTGATCCATGAGCTTCTGGGGGCTTCTTAAGATTCTTTTGTGTGCTCCCTGACTGCCAACCTCTGATGTGGGTTGGTAGAATCCTGGTGATGTGGACTCTGCACTTCCCACCTGGCTGAGCCACTAAGTCAGAGGTAGAGTAGCAGAGAGAAGGTGGGGGGAATAGGAATGTATATATTGCCAGTTAGCAGTTATTTTGTCTCCTGCTAGGATTTCAGTGAAGCTCCTTTTCCATTCTCTGGAGTCCAGGATGGCGAATCCGTGCTGAATTAACAGATAGAGGACAATCCTCTTGTATCTCTTCTCACTGTCTGTTCTCTGTTATTTGTTTATTCTATAGGGTCGCCATGAGTCGGATCCGATTCGACGGCACTTGGCCTTGGCATTTGGTGTTTAGCTGAGATCTGTATTTCTTCATGTGACAACTTGGGTTCCAGGATTGATGTTTGTGTCTGTTTTATTTAGTTTTTCAGGCCTTGCTGTGTAGGCACAGTGTGGTACCGCTGTCTGTGGTGCCGTGTTGTCTGGAAATCCTCAAATGCTTTATTTTCAATCGTACTAATTCTGTATGGTCACTGCTGCTCCTAAGACTTTATGTTGAGTCGTTTTAAATTTTATATTTAGTCTTTTAAATTTCTGTTTCTCAGTGAATTCTTGCAGCCTGTTAAATTTGCATTTTGCTCCTGTATACATTTGTTAAGTTCCTCTGTTGCTTTTTCTGTGTGTTCCTATACTCCTTCTGCGTTTTGCCTGATTTCCTTTTTCATCATGTATGACTTGAAGATTTCTGTAGGTTAATCTTTTGAGTTATACCTCTGATAATTTAAAGTTTTTTTTCCCTTTGAAAGGTTTTCTGATTCTTTGTGTTGGTAGCTTGTTGATGTCATCATGGTCTGCTTCTTTATTTGATTTAATTTATATTGCTGTCTCTGAGCCATGGATTTATTACATCTATTTTATGTTTTCTTACTGTGTCCTAGCATCTTTTTTGTTCTTTCATTCTGATACACTCATATTTGTGGCTTGTTTGAGCAAGTTTGATTATTGGTGTCTTTCAAGATTTCATATCCTGGCTCCAGGTTTCTAGCTCTGTTGCTAGTATGTGAGCCTATGAGTCATTTTGTTTTTCTGTTGTGGATTCAGATGAAGTGCCTAGGTTGTTGGTCACCAAGCATGTAGTGTAGCCTTCACCTACAGTCCTTGACTGGAAGTGTTGATTGCTGTAGGTACAGGTCTTTAGGTATTGTAGGGTGTCATGCAGTGAGCAAGGCAGGGGGCTGACTGCTGTTTCTGAATGTATGGGTGATAGATGTGTCCCTGGTCTCTCAAGCAGCTGGTGGGTTGATTTTACAGCAGGACAGGTATTCCATGTTTTTAGTTGTTAGGGCTGGGTAGCACTGCTTAATTTTGGACCCCTGCCATGGATAATTCATTAGAATTGGTAGAGCCACCAGTCCTCAGGCCCCTGATGTATGTAGGTAAGGAAATTGTTTAATGGACAGGGAGTTGTCACTTATCACTAATCTGCACCACATGTTATAGCTGATACAGTTGAAAATAGACATCAGGTATGTACCATGTTGTGCTGTGTTGATGAGGGCCTATGCTAGTTAAATGGGCCCACACAGGGCTATGCAAGGATGAAAGGCATTCATGGACCTCGTATGTCTGTGCCTAGGGAAAAGGGCTTTGTCTGCTCTGAGTTCCTATCTTAAGGGAGTTGCAAGATTATTTTTTCTTGCCTAGAGAATCACTCAGGGCACACAATGGATACATCCTACTCAAAGCCCATTTAGTCTAGCAGTCACTGAAGGCTGACTGGAATGCAGAGTAGAGCAGAGAGGGATCAAGTAAATGGGAGGGATGTACTTCTGGATACTCTGTGGAGCAGTTCTACTCTGTCCTATAGTATTGCTATGAGTCTGAATCCATTCAGTGGCAGTGGGTTTGGTTTTTAGTTTTAGGTACATAATCACCATTTTTTTTATCAGGTGAATAGGAGTGAATGTGACCATTTAGAGTTCTCACATACGTGAGAACATTTCTCTGAGTTTTTGCCATATTTCAGAAGAATCCTCCATTATTCTGCTTTTGGCGAGATACGTGTTTGACTGCCAGTGTTCTTGCAAACGAGTAATAAAACGTAACTGAGAATTACAGCATTCATCATGTATGCTTTCGTTTAATTAAATGAATTTTATTGTGTATGCATTGCATAGCAACTGCATCTCTTGCTCATTGAATTTGAGCAGAGCTGGTTACAGTAGTCCCCAACTCAGTGATGGCAGCTGACCCCACCACAGTCTTGGCGATACTCAAGTCTTATTCATCAGTTTCCTGAAAGGGCTCACTTGTCCTTCTTTGAGTTTCCTATTCCTGGGCTTCCACCCATAACTTTTCTTGTTCTGGTGATCATTCCACAGCACCTTAATTGTGAAAATTTGGGTCTGTTTCAATTTTGTTTCTGTGATGAACACTGAACTGGTTTATACCAGTTTGAAGCCCTACTTACATAGTTGGTATTAGAAGCGTAGGCCATTTTGGTTCCTCATCATTTTTAGATGATTTCTGTTCTCTAAAAGTTCTAAGAGTATTTTCCTTCTTATCTTGGAAAGTTTTGTGATACTGTGTCTTATATATGTACTTTTTATGCTAAATACTTGGTATAGGTCTTTTTAGTGTGAATTCTCATTTTTCTCAGTTAAGAGAAGTTTTCCTGAATCACTTTTTTGAATGTTCTAGACTGTCCCAATACTTAGATGTTTTGTATTTTCCACTTTTTATTGGTTTTCTACTATTATTTGAAGTTTTCAAGAATTTGTTCTTAGTCTCTGCTGGTCCTTTTATAGCATTTTGTTCTTGTTTATGAATTGTAGTATCTTTTCATTTCCAAGGACCTTCTGTCTTTCCTTCAGTCTCTCTGAAACTATTTTTTTTGTCCTTTTTTTCCCCTTGTCTGTTATATTCTCTTTTCTTTTTATTTATATTGGTCTCTTGTGTATTATGTTCAAATTTTCTGATCTTTATGGGGATTCTCTGTCTTACAAAGAGTGATACATACAAAAGGAAATGAAAAAAGTCTGTATGGGCTGAGGTTGTCAGCAGTGGGCTTTATTATCAGGTGAGTAAGAATGAATCTGACCATTTAGAGTTCTCACATTGGTAGAGATATTTCTCTGAGTTTTTGCAGTATTTCAGAAGAATCCTCCGTTATTCTGCTTTTGGCGAGATATGTGTTTGACTGCCAGTGTTCTTGCAAACGAGTAATAAACCATATCTGAGAATTACAGCATTCATCACATATGCTTTTGTTTAATTATCTGCTTTCAGTATGATGCTTCTTGTCCTCCATTAATTGGAACATTCAGTGTTAACAAGGACATGATTATTTGCACAGGGGAGGTGGTGGCTCAGTTACGTCGTGATTCCTAATTGCTTATTATGTAGGCTTTCATGTGCTTTTCTTATACTTTACCTACCATTTTCCATAGCATCTGATGCCTCCGGTTCTGTCTGAAGTTTATTTACCTTCATACTCAGATTGGGCCATATGCATTAATACAAATTAATAAACTATTGACAAACAATTTAGATTGCATCTTTGCTGATTATCTGTGTAACATAGTTAACTTTTCTGAATATTTGTCTTCTTATCTATAAAATGTAGATAACAATACCTACCTTAAAGAGTTATCGTGATGACTAGAAATACTGCATATCTTTGAGAGAATAATAACTGTGAATAGTAGATATGACTTATTTGTACATATGAAAGTTCTTTAAAAGCATGAAATTAAACTATATCGTCGTTAAGTGCTCTTGAGTGACTTTCAGCTCATAGCAACCCTATGTACAATGCAGTGAAATGCTGCCCAATACTGTGCCATCCTCACAGTCATTACTTGAGCCCATTGTTGCAGTCACTGTGTAAGCCTGTCTTATTGAGAGCCATACTCCTTTTCAGTGACCTGCTTTACCAAGTAGGATGTCCTTTTCCAGGGATAGTCTCAGCATCCTTGCTTCTAAGGAGCATGTTGGCTACACTTCTTCCAAAACAGATTTTTTCATTCTTCAGACAGTCCATAGTCTATTGACTATTATTTTCTAACACCATAATTCAAAGGCATCAATGCTTTTTCAATTTTCCTGAGCTTTTACTTGTATATGAGGTTATTGAAAACACCGTGGCTTGGGTCAGGTAGATCTTAGTCCTTGAAATGATGTCTTTGTTTTTAATAGTTCAAAGAAATCTTTGGCAGCATAGTTGCACAATGACATGCATACTTTTTTAAGGTGAAAAGAAAACTTTATTTGGCCTATATTCAAAAAGGCAAAAGGGAAAAGCACACAAGGATGATGTAAGGGCCGTGTCTACTAAAGTCCAAGGAAATTACAGAATAGACAGAAGTCAGAAAATGGGTAAGTATGCTGCCACAGCCATCTCAGTCCAAGTCCTAGGAATGTTGCAGAGTCATCAGTATATGCTAACATTGTAAAATAGGCAAAACCATTGAAAGCTTCACCTTTTCGGAGATTGGCTGGAAACAGCGATCCTACATTTTGAATTACCTTTCTTAACAGTCACTGGTACATGTTTCAGTAACGACATTCCTTCGTCCAACAATTTTTCCACTCACTAAGTGCTATCAGAAAGGAAAAGAATGCTCAGAGAAATGATTCTATCATAGTGGAAAGTCTTTTGTGTTCTGTTTGATTGGCTTTTTGTGAAAGATTCCGTAAAAGACATTTTCTAAGATTAACCTGGCTATTTTCTTCATACCTCAGGGCCCAGCTGATGGGTACTTGTGAGCCCTTCTTCAGCTGGGTCAAATGATCTATGCTTAAGGACAGGAAATACTGATTTCAATATTATTTCCAAAATCATTCACTCCTTTTGATTGGTGATCAGTAGTAACATATCAGTAATCCATACCAGGTTGTAGTTACGCTTCTGGATGGCAGCCATTGCAAGCTCTGTAGGTGGATCGTGCTGATTTTCCACTGGGGAACATCTGAGTCTTCACTGGGATTTTAAGAGTGATGTTCTCATTAAGTGCATTGCTAAAGTGATCAGACTCAGTGTAGCATTAACTTTTCAGCCTAACGTTGTTTTATTTCTTGACTGCTGCTTCCATGCATGGCTATTGATTGTGAATCTAAATAAAGTGAAATCCTTGACAACTTTAGTCTTTCTCTGATTATTATGGTGTTCCTTATTGGTCCATTTGTGAGGATTTCTTTTTTTTATGTTGAAGTGTGATCCATACTGAAGGCTATAGTCTTTGATATATTTCAATACATGCTTCCAGAAAGTGCTTCAAGTCCTCTTCCCTTTCAGCAGGCAAAGTTGTGTAATCTGCAAATTGCAGGATGTTAATTTGTCATTCTGTAATCCTGATGCCGTACAGTTCTTCATGTAGTCCACTTTCTCAGATTATTTGCTTAGAATACAGATTGAATAAATATGGTGAAAAGACACAACCGTGAAACGCACTGTTTGTATCTTTAAACCACGCAATATCCTCTTGGTCTGTTTGAACAACTGCCTGTTGGTCTTAGTATAGGTTCTTTTATTACAGGTTCCTCTTGAGCACAGTTAAGTGTTCTGGAGTTCACATTCTCCACAATGTTATCCATAACTCGTTATGATCCAGGTTGTCTAATGCCTTAGCATAGTCAATAAAACACAAGTAAATATCTTTCTGGCATCCTCTGCTTTCAGACAGGATCCCTGTCTGAAATAATATAGTATAATATAATATAATAGTAATAATATCCCTGGTTCCATGTTCTCTTCTTAATCTGTCTTGAATTTCTGATGTACCGCTGCAACCACTTCTTAATAATATTCAGCGAAGTTTTATTTGCATGTGACATTAATAGTATTGTTTGAAAATTACTGCATTCTGTTCAATCACCTTTCTTTGGATGGATCTTAGTATGGATATCTTCCAGTTGATTAGCCTGATAGCTATCCTCCAAATTAATTGGCACAGACAAGTGAGTGTTTCCAGCACTGCATCTGTTCATTGAAATAGCACAGTTAATGTTTTGTCAATTCCTGAAGCTGTATTATTCACTGATGTATTCTGTGAAGCTTGGACTTCCTCCTCTGATACCATTAGTTCTTGCTAGTATGTAACCTTCTGAAATGGTTGAACTTCAACCAGTTCTTTTTGGTACAGTGATTCTATGTATTCCTTTCATCTTGTTTTGATGCTTCCTGTGTCATTCAATATTTTCCCATAGGATCCTTCACTGCTGCAACTCTAGGCTCAGATTTTTCTTCACTTCTCTCTGCTTGAGAAATGCTGAGTGTCTTCTTCCATTTTGGTTTGCACATTTTATTATACTACATTACTTCTTGAGCTGCCCCTCAAAGTCTTCTACTCAGCTTTTTATCACTTCTTCCTTTTTCTTTAGAAACTCAGTGTGTTCAAGAGCAAGCGTCAGAGTCTCTTTGACATCCATTTTGGTCTTTCCTGCATTTTTAATGTCCTCTTGCTTTCTTCATCTATGATGTCTTCTACAGCTTGTCTGATTGTCAGTCATTGGTGTTTAGTGTGTCAAATCTATTCTTGAGATAATTTCTAAATTTAGGTGGGATATGCTCGAGATCATACTTTGGTCATCATGAACTTCATCTAATTTTCTCGACCTTCAACATACAAATGGTAATGTGTTCTATAGTATACCTCTAGCTTTATTCTGACTGATGATACTGAACGTATCTATCATATTTTTCAGTAGATGAAGTCAGCTTGATTCATTTATATTCATCTGCTGAAGTCCACATGTATAGTTTCCATTTATGTTGTTGAAAACAGGTATTTGCATTGGAGAAGCTCTTTGTCTTGCAAAATTCTATACGAGATCTCCTTTGTCATTTTTTTAAAAATATGATTAAGTGAAACTATACAATCCAAGTTAATTTTACATGTCCGCCTTACTGCAACTCTATATGCTATCCTCACCCTGTGACAGCACACTCATCCTTTCACTCTTCAGTATCCACTTGATGAATACCTGCCCCCACATCACCCTCTCCTTGCCCCTGTAGAAAGAAGCCAGTAGGACAGTCTCCTATATATGTATAAAACCATAACATATGCACAGCATGTGCTAAATCTGTGTCACCGACTCTAGTCTATTCTTTGTCTGAAGTGTTGACCTCAGTACTGATGTCAAGTCTGGGCTAGCAGCAAGTCTAGGGGCCATGTTCCCAGGGGACCCTCCAGGCTGTTAGACCATCAGTTCAGGTCTTTTTGATAGAGTTCTTGATCTGCACACCTCCTTTTCTTGTGCTGCGTCAGGGACTCTGCATTGCACAAGAGACTCTAAAGAATCCATAAATAAACCACTGAAAGTAATAGAAGAGTTTAGCAGATTATCAGAACCTCTAGCACAATACTGAATAGAAGTGGTGAAAGTGGGTATCTTTGTCTGGTTGCCATTCTCTGGGGGAATTCTTACACTCTGTCTCCATTCAGGATGATGTTGGTGATTGGCTTTGTGTAGATGCCCGTATTGTGTGGAGGAATTTCCCTTCTGTTCCTATTTTGTTCAGAGATTTTTAACATGAATTTGTCAAATGTGTTTTCTGCATCAGTTGATAAGATCAAGTGATTCTTACTCCTTGTGTTTTTTATGTGGTTGATCACGTTGTTTTCCTGATGTTGAGCCAACCCTGCATCCCTGGTGTGAATCCTACTGGGTCATGGTGCATTATTTTTTTGATATGCTGTTGAATTCTATTGACTAGGATTTTTTTTTTTTTTGAAGATTTTTGCATCTAGGTTCATGAGTGATACTGTTCTGTAATTTTCTTTTTTGTGGGATCTTTACTTGGCTTTGGTATCAGGGTTATGCTGGCTTTGTGGGATGAATTTGGAAATATTGCTTCCTTTACTATGTTGTAAAGTAACTTCAGCAGTATTGGAATTAACTCCTCTCTGAATGCTTGGTAGAAATCTCCAGTGAAGCCATTTGGGCCAGGACTTTTTTTGGTTGGTAACTTTTTTTAATTGTAATTACTTTTTCAGTCTCTTCTTTTGTGATGGGTTTATTAAATTGTTCTACTGTCTGTGATAATTTTGGTAGGTGATGTGAATCTAGAAATTTGTCCATTTCCTCTAGGTTTTCAAATCTGTTAGAGTACAGTCTTTTGTAGTATTCTCTTGTGACGCTTTTAATTTCATTTGAATCTGTTGTGACGTCTCCTGTCTGATTTCGTATTTAGGTTATTTGTTTCCTGTCCTGTTTTCCTTTTGTGAGGTTAGCCAGTGGTTTATCACTTTTGTTGATCTTTTCAAAAAGTAAGCTTTTGGTTTTGTTAATTCTTTTGATTGTTTCTTATTCTCAAATTCATTTAGCTTTGCTCTAGTTTTGTTATCTGTTTTCTTCTGGTTCCTCAGGGGTTCTTTTCTTGTTCTCTTTCTACTTGTTCCAGTTGTAGGATTAATTATTTGTTTTGGGCTGTTTCTTCATTCCGGATATGTGCATTTACAGAGATAAATTGACCTCTGAGCAGTGCTTTCGCCATATCCCATGTGTTTTCATTCTTGTTTGATTCCATGAATTTCTTAATGCATCCTTGATTTTTTCTGTAACCTATGAATTTTTGAGCAAGATATTGTTTGGTTTCCATGAATTTGAATTTCTACCCATGTTTTTTTCTCCTTTTGATTTCAACTTTTATGGCTTTGTGGTCTGAGATGATGCTTTGGAATAATTCAGTGGTTTGGATTTTGTTGAGTCTGGCTTTATGGCCTCATGTGTGGTCTATTCTGGAGAATGTTCCATGTGCATTAGAAAAGAAAGTATACTTGTCTAATGTTGGGTAAAAAGTTTTGTGTATGTCCATGAGATTGAGTTGGATGATTGTCACAAAAAGATCTTTATCTTTTTAATTTTTTTTCTGGATGATCTGCCCATTACTGAAAGTGGAGTGTTGAAGTCTCCTATTATTGTGGAGTGATCTGTCTCATTTTTCAATGTTGTCAGACTTTGATATATTTAGATGCTCTGATACTGGGTTTGGAAATATTTAATATTGTCATATTCTCCTTATGTATTGAACCTTTATGCAATAGCTAGTGACAATCTTTGCCCATGATGGTGGATTTTACTTTAAAAATCTGTTTTATCTGAGATTAATATTGCCACTTCTACTCTTCTTTGCATGGTTTTAGCTTGGTGTATGTTTTTCCATCTGTTGATTTTCATTTTGTTCATAAGTTCTATTCTAAGGTGTGTTTCTTGTATGCAGCATATAGATGGATCATGTTTTTTGATGCAGCCTGTTACTCTGTCCCTTTATTGGAGCATTCAGTCCATTGAAATTCAGTGTAATTGTTAATAGGCATGTATTTGGTACTTTCATTTTGGTGCCTTTGTTTTTGTGTTGTTGACATGTTATTTGTTCCACTCACTGTTCTATTCTACTCACTATTCTGTTCTGGATCATTTTTCTTTATGAGTTTTCTTTTCATCCTTGTTAGTGTTGGTTTTGTATCTGTTGAGACTTCTATGTTGTGTTTCTTGCTTTGATGTGTAATATTGTTTTTTTGCCTTGCAGTTACCCCCTAATGTTTAAACCAGTCTATATCTTCTTTATATCTCCTTAACTTTCTCTCCTCCTGAAAGATCTATGAATATAATAGTATGTCCCTCTTTATAGCGTAATGCTGTCATAGTTTACGTATTGAGATCTCTGTGTTCCTAATGTTAATATTATTACTAATAATGATTGAACTTTGTGACTTTCCTACCTAAGTAGAACTCTGGATGCTGTGTCCTGCATTGTATACTTGTGAATACATCTGGTGTTACTGACTTTCTAATTGAAGCACTTCCTTCAGTATATCTTTTAATTTTGATTTGATTTTTGTAGAGTCTGTATGTTTCTGTTTGTCTGAGAATGTCTTATTTGAGAGACCATTTTGCAGAATATGTAGTTCTTGGTTGGAAATTTTTGTCTATCAAGGCTTTGTATGTGTCATCCCATTGTCTTCAAGCCAAATGGTTTTAGCTTTATAGTCAGAACTTAGTTTAAGAGACTCAGCTTTATAAGTCAGTTTTGGTTTAAGCCTTACTGTTCTTAAGATCCAATTGGTATGTTTCATTTTATTAAATTAATTATAATATGTCTTGGTGTCTTTTCTCTTGGGGTCTACCTTTTGTGGAGTTTGATGAACATCTTAGTTGGCTATCTTCTCTTTCATGACATCCAGGAAGTTTTCTGTCAGCAACTTTTCAACAATTCTCTGTATTTTGACATCCATTTGTGTTCTGAAACTCGTTTGTCATAAATTGTTCCACTTGATAGAATCCTGAATAAATCTTAATGCTCTCAATTTTTCTTGACTCATTTTTCTTCTTTGTCCTCATAAATGCTGGTGTCAGTTACTTTTTCTTCACTGTTGTTAATTCTGCATTGCATTTCCTCAGTCCTGCTCCATTGGCTTTCAGTTGAATTGTCTAACTCTGTAATTTTATTATTGATCTGCTGGATTTCAGATTTTTGTCATTCTAGCAGTTCATATAGCTTGTTTAATTTTTCGTTTTGTTCTGCTGTATTTAGTCTAATCTCCATCCTAAGATTTAGAAGGGCTATATACGCAATTCTTTTTTAGTCCACCTCTGATAATTTCTGGAGGGCTTCTTCATCTGAGAGGTCTTTTGATTCTTCATTTTGGGAGTTTTTTGGTGCCATGGTAGTCTACTTCTTTAAGTGATTAGTTATTGATTGTTGTCTTCGAGCCATCAGAAAACTGTTCAGCTTTTCTGGTATTTTGCCAGCATAAGCCACGGCATAATTTAGAGAAGGAAAGGAAGAAGGGTGCTGCTGTGCTTGCTGCCAGCTGCTGCTGTATCCTGTAGAGCAGCTGTCTTCAGTATAACTACTCTGCTGAGAGAGATGCTGTCCAGCCAGGTGGTGCTGCCCAGCGTGGCAGCCAGCCTACACTGAGTCCTCAGGCATTGCAGGTCCTGCCTCCTGGCTGAGAAAGATGGCAGTCTGTCAACACCTGTGCTGGCAGGTTCTGTGGTATATCTCAGAGGATGGAGGGGGGAAGGGTGCCATCGCACTCAGCTACCAGTCACTGCTGTGTTCTCTAAGTGCAATTGTTTTCAAAACAGCTACTCTGCTGAGAGAGGTGCTGTTCGGGCAGGCGCTGCTGCTTAGTATGATAGCTCGCACCAGCTGGACCATCAGGTATGGCAGACCCTATCTCCAAGCTGAGAAAGATTGTATCTTACCTGTGCTGCCCCTCCTGTGCTGTGCCAGCAGAATCTATGCCAAAGCTCAAAGAAGAAAAGGGGTGAAGGTGCTGTTGAACTTGGGTGCTAGCCTCTGCTGCATTCTCTAACTGTGGCTGTCATTAAGTACAGCCTCTCTTCTGAGAGAGATGCTGGCTGCTCAGGCATGCTTCTCAGTGGGGCAGCTGGCCCCAGCAGACTCTCAGGCTCAGCAGCCCCAGTTCCCATCTTCTGGCAGACAAAGATGGTGTCTATACCTGTAAGCCTCTCTGCTGCTGTGTTAGCAGAAGTGGGACCCTTTGCCCTGCTGCCTCACCTCCAACACAGGTATTTTTCCTCATCTTGTTACCCATTTTGATCTCACCACTTTTTGCCTCATCTTTGGACTCCTGAAATATTCACTTTGTTCTGTTCAGTTGTTTTTCTAGTCCATGGTTCTTAAAGGGAATCAAGGATATGTGTGACTAGTCTGCCATCTTGGCCTCGCCTTTCTCTTTTATTGTTTCTATCCCTAAGGCCATATTTTTTGTTTCCTGTTTTTGGCTTCAAATTATGGTAATTATCAATGCATCCTGATCGCATGTGTGATCAATTTTTAACTGTAGAAGTTGCTAAAAATCTTCAGTTTCTCAATCTTTGGCCTTAGTGGTTGGCTAGAAAATTTGAAAAATTGTCATATTAACTGGTCTTCCTTTGTAGGTGTATGGATGTGATCCTATCATTGATAGTGGTCAACTTCAGGATAGATCTTGAAGTATTCTTTTTGACAATGAACACTATGCTGTTTCTTTACAATTTGTCATTCTCAGCATAGTAGATCGTTGATGGGTTCAACATGGCTGATGCCAGCCCATTTCCTCCTTTTAATATGTAAGAAATTGATGTTTATGCATTTTATTTCCTTTTTGATGACTTCAGATATTTCTAGATTCATACTTCTTCACACTTTCAATATTCCAGTTCTTGATTTACTTACTTTGAATCCAGGTAAGTATCCATATATTTTAATATTTATTGGCAATTTTTACTACCCCTACATATGGTTATTTTTTATTTTTTCATTGTGATTTAAGTGAAGATTTACAATTTGTGTTAGTTTCTCATACAAAAACTTACACACACTTTGCCATGTGACCCTAGCTGCTCTCTGGATACTGTAACAGTACATTCTTCCCCTCCACTGTGTATTTCTCATGCCCATTTATTGAAGATTTTTGCATTTAGATACATGAGTGATATCAATCTGTAGTTACGCTTTTTTGTTGGGTCTTTCACTGTCTTTGGTGCCAGGGTTATGCTGGCTTCATAGAATGAATTTGGGAGTATTCCAGCCTGTTCTATATTGTGAAACAGTCTCAGCAGTGTTGGAGATAACTCTTCTGTAAAAGCTTGGTAGAATTCTGCAGTGACGTCATCTGGGCCTGGGCTTTTATTGGTGGGCAGTTTTTTGATGACTTTGTCAGTCTCTTCCTTTGTGATGGGTTTATTAAGTTGTTCTGCTTCACCTGGTAAGTAATTTGGGTGGTAATTTGGGTAGGTCACATGAATCAAGGAATTTGTCTATTCCTTCTAGGGTTTCAGATTGTTAGAGTATAGCCTTTTGTAGTATTCTGTTATGATAGTTTTGATTTCTTTTTGATCTGTTGTGACAACTCCCCTCTCATTTTTTATTTGGGTTATTTCCTTTCCTGTTTTTCTTTAGTATGTTTAGCCAGTGGTTTGTCAATTTTGTTTATCTTTTCAAAAAACCAGTT
Organism: Heterohyrax brucei; assembly: GCA_028571685.1. Lineage (NCBI taxonomy): Eukaryota > Metazoa > Chordata > Mammalia > Hyracoidea > Procaviidae > Heterohyrax > Heterohyrax brucei. The sequence continues at coordinate 20,306,838 of CM053155.1, forward strand.
TTCATTCCTTTTGATTTTTTCTATTGTTCTTGTATTTTCTAATTTGTTTAATTCTGCTCTCATCTTTATGATCTGTTCTCTTCTGGTGCCTGAGTGGTTCCTCTGTTGTTCTCTCTCTACTTGTTCAAGCTGTAGGGTCAGTTCTTTGATTTGGTTTCTTTCTTCCTTCTGGATGTGTGCATTTATGGAGGTAAACTGACCTCTGAGCACTGCTTTGGCTGCATCCCATAGGTTCTGGTAGGAAGTGTTTTCATTCTCATTGGAATCCATAAATTTCTGTATTTCATCCTTGATTTCTTCTATAACCCATGGCTTTTTGAGAAAGATGTTCAGTTTTCATGAGTTCTACTTTCTGTGTTTCTTCAGCTATTGATTTTGACTTTAATGGCTTTATGATCAGAGAAGATGCTTTGCATTAATTCAGTGGTATGGGTTTTGTTGAGAACTGCTTTATGTCCTAACACATGGTCTATGCTGGAGAATGTTCCATGTGCACTGGAGAAAAAGGTGTAGTTGTCCGCTGATGGATAGAAAGTTCTGTATGTGTCGATGAGGTTTAGTTGATTAATTGTGGCAATAAAGTCTCTCTTTATTCAGCTTTTTTCTAGATGATCTGTCTAATATTGAGAGTCGAGTGTTGAAGTCTCCAACTATTATTGTGGAGTGATCTATTTCATTTTTGAATGTAGTCAGTGGTTCTTCAATGTATTAGGTGCTCTAGTATTAGGAGCATAAATATTTAATATTGGTAAGTTCTGCTTGTGTATTTAACCTTCCTAGCAATAAATAGTGTCCATCCTTGTCCACAGTGGTGGATTTTACATCAAAATCTATTTTATCTGAGATCAGAATTGCCATACCTTCTCTTCTTTGTTCATTGTTAGCTTGCTGTATATTCTTCCATCCTTTAATTTTTAGTTTGTACATATTTTTAAGTCTAAGGTGAGTTTCTTGTAGGCAAGATATGGATGGGTTGTGTCTTTTGATTCAAGATGTGACTCGACGTCTCTTTACTGGAGCCTTCAGTCAATTCACATTCAATGTAATTATTGATAGGTTTGTGTTCAGTGCTGCCATTGTGATATGTTTATTTTTGTGTTGATGTTTTCGCTGTTGTTCTTATTATTGTTGTGTTGTTCTTATTAGTTTTTGTGAGCTGATTTTTCACCTTTTCAGGGTTGGTTTTATGATTATTGAGACTCCTGTAGTATGTTTCTTGATTTAATATGTTGAGTCTTTATTGTGCTTTATGGTTACGCCTATAGTTCTCCTTAATAAACTATGTATGAACCCAATTTTAATTACTTCCATTCGTATCAACGTTCTCTCCATCTTTGGAGTATAATGACTTTAGTACATCCCTCTTTTTAATAAGACAACATCATAGTTTTCATGATATGATCACTGGATTATTTCTTTTACTATTATAGCTTTGATTGAGTTTGAAGCCATCCCTAACTGAGTAGGATTCTGGGTGATGTGTCCTGTATTTGCTTCTAAAATATATAGTTAGTGGTTTTGTTCTTCTAAGCAAGAGCTTCTTTCAGTATTTCCTGTAGCTTTGGTTTGTTTTTTACAAAGTTCCTGAGTTTCTGTTTATCTGCAAATGTCTTAATTTCACTTTGATATTTGAAAGATAGTTTGGTAGGATATTTAATTCTTGGTTGGAAGTTCTTCTCCTTCAAGGCTTTGAATGTGTCATGCCACTGTCTCCATGCCAGCATTGTTTCAGCTGAGAAATCTGGTGAAAGCCTACAGGTTGCCTATGGATGTTAGCTTTGCTTTGAGTCTTGCTGCCTTTAAGAGATTCTGCTTATTTTTCATTGTGTTAAGCTTGATTGTAATTTTGAGATCCATGTTGAGTGGCATTGAGTATGTATCTTGGATATCTATATTCTCTTCTTGCATAGTTTCTTGGAAGTTTTCTTTCAGCAGCTCGACAACAATGCTGTCAGTGTTCTCAGGTGTCTTGCCCTGTTCATGAACTCCACTTGATCATAGATTGTTCCTCTTAATAGAGTCTCACATGCATCTTAATGCTTCTTCCTTTTTCTTGTTTCTTTTTTCTGATTTCTTTTCATAGATGCTGGAGTCAGTAACTCTGTCTTCCAAATTAGAAAGTCTATTTTCCATTTGTTCCATTTTGTTTTCTTGCCTTTGAATTGAAGTTTCTGTTTCTTTAATTTTGTTCTTGATCTGTTGAATTTCAGAGTACCAGTGCTCCATCAGATCGAACAGCATTCTTAATTTTTCATTTTTCTCTGCTGCATTTTATATAAGGTCTACTAGGGCTCTATATACAATCCTTTTTCATTCACCTTCCAATAGTTTCAGAAAGGTTTCTCCATTTGGGAAGTTTTGTGATGCTTTCTTTTGGAGGCTTTCTGAAGCCATGGGTGATTTCTTGGTTACGATTTTCTCCAGGGTTTGTTGCTTTTCGGGCATCATGTGAGTCATTAGAAGCTAGGAGTGATGCTGTGAGGCTGGACTGCAGTTGTTTCTCTAGGCCGTCTTCAGTCTGTGAAAGCCAGGTCTTGCAAATCAGTGAAAGAGAAGTGGTTTTCCATTTAGTGGTATGAAGTCCAAATTAACAGCTCTATGTTGTGTCCTAGGCCTCACTAGGTGTCTAGAAGGCTACATTTAATTATCAATTCAGATCTTGGTTTTCAGGGTGATTTAGGGGAGATATGTGATTAATCGACCATCTTCCCTCTGCCCCCTCTTATGCTGATTTAACCAGCTTCTGTCCTCTTCTGTCTTCTCACTTTGCCTTTGGACAGGAGTTGCTCAGTCTTCCGTACCTACCTAAGCCAAGAAGAAAATTCTTCACCAGTATCATTTTGTGTCTTATCTACCAGTTCTGTCTTTTTCTGAGGAATTGTCTTCTAGAATGGTTTCAATTCTGGACTAACAGAGTCCAGGGCCCGTGGCTTACAGGGACCTTACAGTGTGCCAAACCATGAAGTCTGGTCTTTTTACTAGAGTTCAAGTTCTGCACTCCACATTTCTCACACTCCATCAGGGAATGTTTGTTGTTATCCCTGTCTGGGCATTCTCTGGTTATGGCCAGGTGCTGTCTAATTCTTCCAGTCTTATGTTGAGGTAGTCTTTGTTTTGTGGGGCACTTTCTGTCTCTTCAGCTTACACTTTCCTTGTATCTTGAGCTTAGACGTTCCTTGTATCTTTGATTTTCTTCTTTCTCCTTTGCTCCAGGAGGGTTGATACCAATTTATGCTTCTTCTTTTCTTCTTTTTTAGTAGTTCATCTGTCTGTCTGTATTGTGATTGATTGAAAATTTACAATGCAATTTATATTTGCATGCCTGCCTATCTACATTTCCTTTTGTTCTCCTCACCTTGTGATGGCACACTCCTTCTTTCTGTTGTATACGTATCATGTCCTCTCCTGTACCCTCCTCTCCCTCCCCTCTAGTAAGAGGCCAGTAGGACATTATCATGTAGATGCCTAGAACCATAAAGTACACGCATGATATTGCCACTCTGTCCCTGAGTCCAGTCCATTCTTGTCTGAAGAATTGGTGCTTGATAACTTTTAGGACCCCACACACCAGTCACCAGAGTGGAATACAGAGCATCTTAATAAAATTTGTTGTACCAGTTGGTCTAGATGTGTCCTGAAACTGTGGCCCCCAGAATCCTGCCCCCCTACTCTAACCTTGAAAGTGCTTTTACTCTAAATAAAAGTTTAGAATACTTCTAAGGTTTGGGCTTAGTCCAGTTGTTCTGATTTCTCTACTGTGTGTTGTCTCTCCTTTCACATAAAATAATTTTAGTCATTATTGAATCAGTGAATAGCCCTCTTAGTCTTACCCCTCCTCATAACCATCAAAGAAATGTTTTGATATATGTTTAAAGTCAATTCTTTTTATTTTTATTTTTATTTAACATAACTGAGTGAAAATGTACATTCACGTATAAATTTATAAAGTCAGTTCTTGAGTCTTTGTAATAGTGGTCGCTATTTGTCCTCCTGCAGTTATTTCAGTCTGGAAATACAGGTGGTATAATGGTTAAAAGCTATGGCTATTAATCATCCCTCATTAACATTATAAAGGCAGGATTTATAACATATGAAAGCATCATAATACCAGGAATCATGACCTTTCCAAATTGCCACACAACTTTGTAGGTGGACACAATTCAAAACATGACAGGCCTAATATGTGTTCTTTTCTGGAGAATGTACCATGTGGATTGAAAAAGAAAATGTACTTGTCTGGTGTTAGATGGAGTGTTCTATATGTGTCTGTGAGGTCAAGTTTTTTCATTTTGGCGTTTAAATCTTCCATGGCTTAATAGAGCTTCTTTATGAATGTTTTTTCCTTTATTGAAAGTAGAGTGTTACTGATTGATTTTGAAAACTCTCAGCAACATAGGAATAGAAAGGAAATTCCTCAGCAAAATAAGGAACATGTGCACAAAACCAACATCCAACGTCATGCTGAATGGAGAGAAGTCAAACACAGTCTCCTTAAAACAGGTGCCAGACAAGGATGCCCACTGTCACCACTTCTTTTCAGCATTATTATGGAGGTCCTAGCCAGAACAATCAGACATAATAAATAAATAAGGGGAATCCAGATTGCTAAAGAAGAAGTTAAATTATTCCTATTTGTGGATGACATGATCCTATACACAGAAAACCTCAAAGAATCTACAAAAAAATGACTAGATCTAATAGAAAACTTTTGTAAAGTATGAGGTTATAAGATAAGCATACATCGATCAGTTAGATTCCTTTACACCAACAGAGACAGTCAGAGAAAATCTTGACATAATTACCATTTACTATAGCCCCCAAGACAATAAAATACGTAGGCATAAATCTAACCAGAAATATAAAAGACCTGTAGAAAAAAAGTACAAGACCCTACTACAAGGGACTAAAAGTAACTTAAGTGGAGAAACCCAGGTTGCTCTTGCACAAGAAGGTTCAACATTGTGCAAATGACTATTCTACCAAAGTGATCTATACATATAATGCAATTCCAGTACAGGTATATACAAATCCCAGTGATGTTGTTTAATGAGATGGAGAAACAAATTACCAACTTCATATGGAAAGGGAGGAAACTGCAGATAAGTAAAATATTGGTAAGGATGAAAAACAAAATAGGAGGCCTCACGCTTCCTGATCTCAAAACCTGTTAATATGGCTACACTAGTCAAAACAGCCTGGTAATGGCACAAAAACAGATACACAGACTAATGCAACCAAATTAAGAATCCAGATATAACATCGTCCACCTATTACCAACTGATATTTGATAAAGGCCCAAAGGTTGTGATCTTGGGAAAGGCAGTCTTTTCAGCAAACAGTGTTGGCATAACTGGATATCCATCTGCATAAAAACTAACTTTAAATGGGTCAAAGACCCAAATGTAAAATGCAAAACAAAAAGAATCTTAGAAAAAATTTGGGAAGACTATTGAAGCTGTAATCCATGGTGTTAACAGCCAGTAACAATCACAAGTAACTCTCTAACACCAGAATTGAAAATAGACAAATGGGAACTGTCTTAGGTTGGGTTTTGTAGGGGTACAAAACCAGTAACACTGTATATGTACAAGGAATGATTTATATATGAAGGAAACAGCTTACACAGTTGTAGAAGGTGAACATCCCAAGTCATGGCACAAGCCTCACGTGGCTGTGGGAGCTAGTGAACCCAAGGTCAGTGGGTCAGAGATCAGAGTTCTAGATCACTGGTTGTGTAGGTTGGTGGATCCCAAGCTGGTGGTGAGAGTGTGAGGTCTCTGCTGACTCATGGAGCTGCAGAGGCTGGTGAACCCAGGATCAGCAGGTCAGTTCTGTTCCAGGACTCTCAGGCACCCGCTGTAAGGGTTGATGTATCCAGCATCTCCTAGTTGAGTTTCAGGAACCAGATGCCAAAAGAGAGCAGGAGCAGGCAATGTGAGCAGACAAAAAGTAGGTGGTGGAAGGTGGAGAAGTGAGAGCTGAGGGGCGGGAAGCCATGACAGGCCCCACTCTGCCACTTGATACAGCAGCCAAACATGGAATAGACAACTTGACACAATCCTGACCACCACTATCCACTCCTTGTCAACTTGGCATCTGCACACATCCATAGTCTCTGAAGGAATACAGTTACAAAGTCATACTTTATCTAACATGACATAACTAACACGTGTACAACTGAAAATCCATTAGCTCATTTATATCTTAAGTTTCATAAATAAACAAAAATATCTCATACACACATGCAGAACAGAAATAACAATTACAGCCCTCTTTTCTGCAACTAGTCACATGGCCGTAACTGATATTTTGAACTACCTTATTCTAAAACCCACTCTGTATTCTCTTTGCCCTCAGCAAACACCTTAGCCAGTCATGGTTCCTTGCCTGGTGAGGTGACTCAAACCTTGATTCTTGAAGGGCCTGGGCTATTAGCAGTCATTCTGGAATTGAGTTGCTGTAGTTTCCCATTGATGTTAATCACAGGACATGGTAGTACTAGGAGGTGTTCTAAGGGCTCTCCTGCATTCCAAATATAGTCTTCCTTACCTCTGTTATGTAGTGTCAATCCAATTTCATCTTTGTAGTCTGGATCAGTCACACCAGCCAATATTGTAACTCCGTTCTTTGTCTATTAATCCAGAGGCAAAAGAAGCCCCAAATGGCCTTGTGGCAATTTTAGCTTCCAGTTCAGTGGAATTGTTGATGTGTCTCCAGGTGGCAGCATTCCTCCCTTTGAAAGTAAGACATTTAGACCTGCAGAACATAAGGTCATGGGGACAGGAAACAAAAATCTTGCAGGTGGGTTACTAGAGGTAACAGTGAGTGGTGCCACTCCTGTTTCCACCCCTTGATTCCTGGACCCATGAATCATGGCACTGGGAGAAACAGCACCACATATTGGATGCTGGTTTAGAGCATACACAGCCTCCTGGAGAACATTTCCCCAACCCCACAAGGTATGGCCACCTAGCTGGTGGCATAATTGTGTCTTTAGGAAGCCATTCCATCGTTCTTTCAAGTCACCTGCTTCAGGTTGGTGGGGAACATGGTAAGACCAGTGAATTCGGAACCTCAACATCAAGAAAGCAGCACTGGGAGAAGAGTGCATTCTTCAGACTTGAGGTTCTTGTGCCAAGACGCTCCCTGGACAAAGACTTTCCTCCAGAGCTGACAAGGAGGAAGCCTTCCCTAGATCAGACATCCTGAATTTGGACTTGTAGTCTACTGGACTGTGGAAGAATGAACTGCCCTTATTCAAGCCAAGAAATACTCTGTGGTATTTCTGTGAGAGCAGCGCTAGCTGACTAAAACAGGAACTCTTAAAAATCAAACACTTGTGCTCCTTGAATACTCTGGGGGTCAGTTCTACCCTGGCCCCTAGGGTCGCTATGAGTCGGATCAGACTCAATGGCACTTGGCTCGCTATACTCATTCAAAGCCTTCATCAAAAGAGTAAAAAGAGTAACTACAGAGTGAGAAGGAATTTTTGGCTACCATGTTTCTGATTGGCATCCACTGTCTGTAATCTATAAGATAATGCAACATTTCAAGAAGAAAAAGACAACCAAATTAAAAAATGGGCAAAGGACATGAACAGGTGCTTCATGAGCAAATGCTAACCATCACTAGCCATCAGAGAAAGCCAAATCAAAGTTCAATTGAGATACCATCTGTGCCCAACAAAGCTGGCAATAATCCAAAAAACACAAAATAATAAATGCTGGAGAGGATGTGGAGAGATTGAAACTCTTCTATACTGTTAGTAAGAGTGTGCAGTGGTACAGCTACTATGGAAAGTCATTTGGTGCTTTCTTAGAAAACTAGAAATAAAAATACCATATGATCTAGCAGTCCCTCTCCTCAGAATATGTCTTAGAGGAATTAGGGCCACCACTCAAACAGATATATGCACCTCAGTGTTTATTGCAGCCTTCTCCACAATAACAAAAAAATGGAAGCAAGAGACAAATGGTTAAACTAACTTGTATATTCATAGAATGGAATACTACACAATGATGAAAAACAGTGATAGCTTAGGGAAATACTTGATCACATGGGACTATCTGGAGGACATTATGGTGAGTGAAATTAGCCAGAAGTGAAAGGACAAATTTTGTAGGATACCATTGTTGTAAGAATGCAACAAATCATTTAAGCACAGAAGAAATCAATCTTTGATGATTACAAGGGTGTGTAGGGAGGGAAAGGAATTTATACCAATTAGATAGCACTTTGGAATCTGATTGGGTGCAGGATGTGACAGCTTGTACCAGAAAAGAGGTACCCGTGACTGCTCTACTTTAAACTGTTCCCTAAATGTGGTCCATCTCTTTGGAAAGACAGAGTAACAGAGTCTGGGGTCAGTGGGCCATGCTTTCAGTGGACATCCAGACTAATTGGCATACTCAGGCTTTCTTTCCTTTTTCTTTTAATAAAATGCTCCGCATACCACCTCGGTGAATGGCATCTAATGTTTTAAAAGCTAGCAGTCTGCCATCTAATTCACATCAGTTGGTTCCAGTACACTTGGACTAGAGGACAGGAGGAAAATATGAGCCCAGCAGATAGAACGGGCCATATGAGCCACTGTCTGCTCCAGCAAGGGACCAGAAGAACTAGATGTTGCCCAACCATCAGCAGTAACTGCCCAGAAGAGGTAGACAGTACGGATCCCTCGACATAGCAGTAGAAGGACAGGGCAGAGCTAGAACTCTACCAAAAGACCAGTTGATGGCACATCAGACTGGAAGGCCCCCCTGGGGACATGACCTCAGACCCTAAACCACATCCAACACCTAGGCCAGCTCTCCTGGCAAAGACTGATCTGGACTTTATAAAACTTGGAGTGCAGCTGGCTACAAACAAACCTTTAGACTTAAATATGTACCCAGGACTGTTCTAGAGGCTCATCACTGGAGCTGAGATGAGAAGTTGAGGGGGGTCAGGTATTGGTCAAAGGGTCACAGAAAGTTCTGGATGAGAGAAGAAAGTGTGCTGCCATGGGAAGGGGAGAGAGCAGTTAGAATAGAGGTGCAAGTTCTGGGTGTTATGTGGCAAATTGGTACAGATCTTTAAGTGGTTCTTAAATCACAATAAAATTTATTAGAAAATAATAAAAGAAAAGAAATGGTGTGTTAAAGTCTCCTACTGTTATTGATTTCTCTTCAGTGCTGTTAGAGTTTGATGTACTTTGGATAACTTTGATTGTGTAAATATTTAACATGGTTATGTCTTCTTGATATATTAACCCTTTATTGATTATATAGTGTCCTTCCTTGTCCACTGTTGTGGATTTTATTTTAAAGTCTGTTTTATCAGGAATTAATATTACCACTCATGCTCTTTTCAGTGTTATTTGCTTGATATGATTTTTTCATCTTTTGAGTGTTTGTGTCTTTAAGGTGTGTCTCTTGTAAATAGCATACCAATGAATTACATTGTTTTTAAATCTGTTCTACCAGTTAGCATAATTGTTAATAGCTGTGCATTTAATGCCGTCCTTTTGATGCCTTTTTATGTCAATTGCTAAGATTTTTTTTCTTGCATGTAATTTTTGGTGCTGAACTGTTCTAATCTTTTTCATTGTTGCTTTGGTATGTTCTGAGATTTAATGTTTTTATAGCTTTTAAAAAATATGTAGGATTATTCATTTCCTTCATGATTAATATCTTAATATTTGCCCTTATTTTTGTAACTTCAAAGCAGTCTTTGTATTATTTTGACATCTCAATATTAAAGATGTGTAACTACATTTTTAGTACTTCTTTTTTGTTACAGTGTCACGTTTTACGTATTTACATTTGTGTTTCTGTATTTACTATGTTTTAGATTTAATTTATTTATGTAATTTCAGTAGGACAGTTGATGTCAGTTTACTTCATCTTGTATTTCAGTTCTGATATTTTCTAACCAGAGGACTCCTTTTAATATTTCTTGTAGTTTTCATTTGGCTTTTACGGATTGTCTAAAATTCTTTTTATCTGGACATGTTCTAACTTGGCCATCATATTTGAAAGACTGTTTTGCTGGATATATAATTCTTGGCTTGTAATTGTTTTCCTTGAGATCTTTGTATATGTGATCCCATTGCCTTCTTGCCTGCATGGTTTCTTCTGAGTCATCCACAGTTAGTCTCCTTGACGCTCCTCTATGGATTATTTTTGTTTATCCTAGATACCTTTAAATTTGATTCCTTATCTTTAACGTTGACAAGTTTTATTATAGTATGTCTTTATATTTTCCTTTTGGGGTCTACTTTGTGTAAATACTGGTGATGATCTTTAATAGATGCCTTCTGTTATAATGTTAAACAAGTTTTCTGTCAACAAATCTTTTATAATTCTGCCTGTATTTTCTGTTGTTCTCACCTGTTTTGGTACTCCAATGACTTGTAAAACATTGCTCTTAATACAGTCTCACAAAATTGTTAGTGTTTCCTTTTTTAAAATTCTTTTGTCCAATTTTTTTCTCAAGTATGTTGATGTCAGTTGTTTTCACTTCAATCTCACTAATACTGCTTTTCATTTTTTGACTTTTGTTGTCTTGTCTAATTTTGTAACTTTATTATTAATCTGCTGAATTTCTGATTGCTTTCTCTCAAGGATTTCTTCCAGCCTGTTTTGTCATTATGTTTTTCTGCATTTTGCCTGATCTCCTTTCTTATCTCTTGAAGAATTCTAAATGTTAGTGTTTTGTGTTTCGTACCCAGTAGTTTGAGGAAGCTCTCTGCATCTGGAGTATTTCTTGATTCTTGGTTCTGAGAACTTTCTGAAAGCATTGTGTTCTGTACTGTCTCTTCCCTACAATTCCTAGATGGGGTACGGGTGACTGGCATTGGCACAGGTATCTGGGTGCATGCAATGAGGAGGATAGGCAGCTGGTGGCCATCTGTGTTTCTTTAAGAAGTCTTGTTCCCATTCCTTAACTAGAGTAGGTTGGTAGCATTTAGTGTAGGAAGATGAGTGCTGAATGCCGTATGTAATTCTGAAAGACCTTCAAGGTCTGTGGATCCCTTATACCTTGCCTAGACAAAACTAAAAACTAAAACCAAACCCACTGCCATGAGTCAGGTCCAACTCATAGCAACCTTATGGATTAGGGTATAACTGCCCAGTAGAGTTTCCAAAGAGTGCCTTTTGGTTCGCAGACATAGCACTTAACGGACGACACCACAGGGTTTCCTGCGTAAACAGAGGACTTCTTTTTTTTCCCCCCTGGCTTAATGGCTCGTAGGAGCTGGCAGATTTTATTTTTCCCCAAGTTTGTTAAATCGTTCCCTCTCCAATACTGGGACAACAGCTCAGGGCATGCATAAAGGATCCTACTTGCGTTCCAGGTAGTGTGTCAGTCTGTGGAATCCAATTCAGTGCACAGGAGGGTGGAAAAAGCCCTGAGAAAAGGGAGAAAGGTTTATCCTGAAGGAAAGTTATATATCTGCACTCAGCTAGTTAGATGTAAGCCACTTAGCTTTTGGTGATAGTATACCACTTTTCACTATTTTTGGAGGTGTGAGTGGGCCGTCAGCCACGCACTCTCTTTGAGGAAGATGCTTTCTGAGTGCCACTGCTCTGCTCTCCTCTTATGGGGTACTAATTCTTGCCAGGTCACTAGAAAATTTGGCCAGTCCTAAGACCTGCTGCCTCTTCCCTGTCACTTAGTCTGATTTCTCAACTTTTCTTTTGATGTTCAGGGCTCCTAGAATGTTGTAAATAATCGGTTTATGTGTCTTTCTGGATCTTTGTTGTTAGATCACAGGTAGCCTGTAATTACTCTGTCATATCCCAGAGTTATTCTCCAGTTATTAATGGATGCATGTAGCTGTTTCCTGTCATTTGAATCATGCCACATCAGCAAATGAAAGTTTTGAAAGCTTTACTCCATCTATATCATTGAGGTTGACTGTTAGTTTTTGTGGGGGCAGCTCTTCCTCAGTCATACTTTGAATGTTTTCCAACCTAAAGGGCTCATGTTCCTGCAACATATCAGACAGTGTTACACTGATATTCATGAGATTTCTGCTGGCTAGTATTTTAAAATGCTTACTGTGAGTCCGTATTTCAAGTCTGTCTTAGTCTGCAAATTCAGCTGAATGTTATCTATCAAAGGTGAACCTGTCAGTATTTGAAATACCTGTAGCAAACCTTGTAGTATCATAGCAATATGGAAGCTACCGTAGTACATAAAATGACAGACATTTGGTAGTAATTGGGTTTTTTTTTCTTTTTTTTTTTTAAAAAAAGAGTTAAAAGTGCTAACAGTATCTAGAAAAATTGGATTAGCTTTTTATTTTGGTCAAGATAACAAGAATAAGACATATCACTGTGTTATTCTTAAAAACAGATTTATCTTCTGTATTAAGTTATTTGCAGTTATAGTTATGAGTTGTCATTATTATTGTTAAATGCCATCGAATTGGTTCTGACTTACAGCAACACTGTACAAGAGAGTGAAACATTGCCGTCTTGAACTGTGTCTATAGTTATTGTTATGCTTGAGCACATTGTTATGGCCACTGTGTCAGTGCATTGTGTCTTTCTCATCTGGTCTTTCTCTTTTTTGGTGACCTTCTACTTTACCAAGCGTGATGTCCTTTTCCAGTGATTGATCCCTCCTGATAACATGTCAAAACTATGTAAGACTTAGTCCTGCTATCCTTATAAGAATCACTGTGGTTGTACAACTTGTAAGAGAGATGCATTCATTCTTTTGGTAGTGTATGGTATATTAAATATTTTTATGCAACACCATAATTTGAAGACATCAATTTTTTTTCTGTCTTCTTTATTCATTGTCTAGCTTTTATCTTCTTTGCATGCCTGTGATACAAATGAAATACCATGACTTATTTCTGGCACACCTCAGTCTCAAGGTGGTATCTTTGCTTTTCAACACTTTAAAGAGGTCTTTTACAAAAGAATTGCTGAAAGCAATATGCCTTTTGGTTACTTGATTGCTACCTCTGTGGTTGTTGATTGTGGATCCAAGTAAAATGAAATCCTCGACAACCTCAATCTGTTCTCCATTTGTCATGGTGTTGCTCATGGTCCTCTTTTGAGGACTTTTGTTTTCTTGATGCTGAGGGTAATCCATATGGAAGGCTATGGTCTTTGACCTTCACCATAAGTGTTGTAAGTCCTTTTCAATTTCTGCAAGCAGTTTTGTGTTGTCTGCATCTCAGAGGTTGTCAGTGAGTCTTCCCCATTCCTGATGCCACGTTTGTCTTCATGTAGTCCAACTTCTCAGATTATTTGCTCAACATACAGACTAAATAGGTATGGTAAAAACATACAACTGTAAGGCACACATTTCGTGACTTTTAACTCTGTGGTATACCCTTCTTCTGTTTGAACAGCTGCCTCTTAATCCATGTACACATTCCTCAAGAACTCATTTAAGTGAACTGAAATTCCCACTCTCTGCCACACTGTCCATAATTCATTATGAAATGTTCACATAGTTGAATGCCTTTGCATAGTCAGTAAAACACAAGTAATCATCTTTCTGGTATTTGTTTCCAAGCCAAGATACATCTAACATCAGCAATGATATCCTTGTTTCCATATCTTCTTAATCTGGCCTGAACTTCTGGCAGTTCCCCATCAGTATAGTGTTGCAGCCGCTTTTGAATGATCTTAAGTAAAGTTTTATGTGCATGTGATATTAATGATATTAATGATAAAGTTGTATCATCTTTCTTGGGATTAGTCATAAATAAGTGTGGATCTCTTCCAGTCAGTTGGCCTGGTAGCTATCTTCCAAATTTCTTGGCATAGATGAGTGAGCATTTCCAGCACTGTATTGATTTTCTGAAATATCTCAAGTTTTGAGATATTTCTTTTTGATCTCGAGCTGCTCTTTGGTTTTCTGTTTGTTTCTTTCACTTTATAATTTTTTCTTTTATTTATTAAACATTCAATAGCAAGTTTAAGAGTCTCTTCTGACATGTAGTTTGATTTTTTCTTTGTGTTTTTAGTGACCTTTTTCTTTCTTCATGGGTGATGTCCTAATATCATTCTACATTTAGTCTGGTCTATGGTCATCAGTGTGCAACATCACGTCTTTTCTTGAGGTGCTTTCTAAACACTGATAGACTATATTGAAAGTTGTACATTGGCTATCATGGACTTTTTCTGATATTATTCAGTTTTTATTTGACCTGGTGTATGAGCTACTGATGGTCTTTGTTGCGTTTGGCACCTGGTCATTGTTCTGACTGATAACTGAGCTTTTTCTGTTGTCCCTTTCCACAGATGTAGTCAATTTCATTCCTATGTATTCTTCCTGATAATTCTCTGTGTGTAGTTGCTGTTAATGTTGGTGAAAAAGATATTCACAGTGAAGAAGTCATTGGTCTTTCAGAATTCTGTCATGCAATCTCTGACATCATTTTTTTCACCACACCATGTATTCCAACTACCGATTTTCTTTGTTTCCAACTTTCCCACTCTAATCACTGATAATTATCAGTGCACTCTAATTACATGTTAGATCAAACTACAGAGGCTGGTGAAAATCTGCAGTTTCTTTATCTTTGGCTTTAATGGTTGGTGCATAAATCTGAATAACAGTCATATTCACTGGCCTTCCTTATAGGCATATAGACATTATCCTATCACAGGTGGCATTGTGCTTCAGGATAGATCTTTAAATGAATGCAGCACCATTATTCTTCAATTTGTTGTTCCTGGTATAGTAGATCAGATGGTTGTCTGATTCAGAGTTGTTAATACCAGTCCGTTTAAACTCACTAATGCCTAAGATATCCATGTTTATGCCTTCTGTGTCTTTTTTGATGATTTACATTTTTCTTGATTCATGCTTTGTACATTCCACAATCCACTATTTAATGGATGTTTGCTGTTGTTTCTTCTGATTTTGAGTTGTGCCACATCAACAAATGAAGGTTCAGAAAGCCATTCCGTCTATACCTTTAAGGTTGATTCTTCTTTGAGGAGGCAGCTCTTCCCCAGTCATCTTATGAGAGCCTTCCCAGGTTGGGGAATGCTCATCTTCTAGCATCATATCAGACAGTGTTTTGTTACTATTCATAAGGTTTTCACTGGCTAATTCTTTTCAGAAGTAAACTGATGGATCCTTGTTCCTAGTCTGTCTTAGTGTGGAAGCTCAACTGAAATGTGTCTGCCATGAGTAACCCTGCTGGTTTCTGAATACTAGTTGCATAGCGTCTAGCATCACAGAAACACACAAGCCCCTATAGTATGACAAACTGACAGACATTTGGGGGAGATACTGGTTAGTAACAATTAAAATAAGTTCCCTCTATTATTGCTATTTTTAGCTGTACCAAACCGTTTAGATTGTAAACAAGGATCTTTGTCTTAGAAAACATTTTGAAATACCAATTAAATAATGTCTGTATATTTTATTTCATCCTTTAACCTGAGAGTAACACGGTCTTTAGGTAAAAGCCTATAATTAGACAAAATATGCCTATAAAATCTTATAAAATACCCTCAACGGCACTTGGCTTGGCTTTGTATCTTATTTATGTATATTTATGTTCTTTAAAGTAGCTTTTTTGACTTGGTATTGCAGAGTCTGAGGGCATCATGGTCAAGAGGTTTATCTGTTAATCAAATGATCAGCAGATAGAATACACCAGCTTCTTCTTGGAAATCTGTGGGGCAAAATCTCCTGTCCTGTAGGTTCACCACAGGTTAGATCAACATGACAGCAACAGTTTAGTTTTTCACTTGGTAATTAAATATTCCCCAAATTTATCTCTTTTTGGCTCATGTCTCTTAAGAGTTTACAGTGGAATCGTAGGGAAAGATGTTTATAGAGTATGAAATTAGATGAAGAATGAAACAACTTAATGGTAGATAAAACAAAACAAAAAGTCCCACAGTAGCTTTCAACCTGTGCCCCATGAATGGGGTCTGTGGATCTTTGATAGGGTTTTATGTAGGTCTAAAATAAAGCGAGTGTCAGGAAATAAAAGTAAGGGAGACAAAAATCCTACTGCTTTTCACTTCTTTTATTGATTTCCGTAAGAGCCCCTGTGTTAGATTTTATCTACGTAAAGTGTTCTGTAACTAAAAAAATTTTGAAAGATCTGTAGCTGATACAGCATTGATAATTCAAATGAGAAGACTGAAAACCAATCTAGAGTATATAAATACGTAAATTTACCTCTCATTGTTTTCCCACTGATAAATACCATCTCTAGGTAGCTAGTCTCCTTATTCATGTCTGTGTTTATCATGCGTATACTTGGTGGTGTACCATTACTGACACTGTATGCCAATGTAGTGTTAAAGATATTTTCTACTTATTTAGCTGTATATTTGAAAACCAAAAGAAAGATAGGATCCTGCCATGAGCTTTGTTGCTAATATTTCTACAAGTTGGTCCTTCTGTTCTCAGAATTTCTGTAGACATTTATTGTACTTCTTTGAGTTGGTTTTTTGGTTGTATTTGCTGACTTACTTCACCTTATTTCAGTTTTAATTCCCAGTGTCTTACAGAATGCTTGCTGAGTACAGTTTTTTTCTTAAATTGTGATTGAGTGAAAATGTACAATCCAATTTAAATTTACATGCCTACCTAAACTGTGGTGGCGTAGTGGGTCAGGTGATATATCTGCTAACCAAAAGATCAGCAGTTCAAATCCGCCAGGTGCTCCTTGGAAACTCTATCAGGCAGTTCTCCTCTGACCTATGGGGTTGCTATGAGTTGGACCTAACTTAACGGGCCTGGCTTTTGTTTTTTTTAATTTTTATCTGGAGCTCCTACTCTCCTTGCCTGGTAACAACACACTCGTCCTTTCTGTTCTATACATGTCATATCCTCTTAATAATCTCCTGTCCCCTCCTCTCCACCCACTCTACTCACCTCTAGTAAGAGGCCAGTAGGATAATATCCTATAGATGTGTAAAACTGTAAAGTACACATATGAGATGCTCACTCTGTGTCCCTGAGTCTAATCCATTCCTGTCTGAAGAGTTGACCTCAGTAATGATTTATGATCAGGGCAGCATCAGGTTAAGGGGCCATGCTCCAAGGGGAACTCCCAGGCCTTCGGACCATCAATTGCTGTCTTTTAGTGGAGTAACATTAACAAGTGAATAACTTTTATATGTAATTAAGATGAAGTCATTAAACTGGATTTTTCTAGTTTAAAAGCATTTATGTATGTTTTTTCTCTTGTTACCATGAAGCATTAATTTTCTTAATGATTTATGTATTTGGAACTCTTGAGTTTGATTCTGTAGTATGCTTTATCCTTTCTCTTATTTTGTATTTGTATTGGTATGCTTGAAAAAGGGAATTGTAAGTCATTTGTGTTTGATTATTAGCAGTGCTCCTGATTCCTATAGTGTGACAACAGAATCCTCCTTAACATATGCAGATTTCTTATCAGATGTTTGAGGAGAAAGAGGATCATCCTTCAGAATATGTAGAATACACTATTAAACATTGTGCTAGAAGTTCTAGCCAGAGCAATTAGGCAAGGCCAAGAAATAAAGGGCAGCTGCATTGGCAAAGGAGTCAAAATCTCCCTGTTTGCAGATGATATGATTGCATATGTGGAGAATTCCAAAGAATCTATAAGTAAACTACTCAAACTGATAGAAGAATTCATCAAAGTCTCAGGATACAAGATAAACATAAGTAAATCAGTAGGATTCCTCTATACCAACGAGACTGTTAATGAAGAAATCATCCAATCAATACCATTTAATATAGCCCCTAAGAAGATAAAATACCTAGGAATAAATCTAACCAGAGAAATAACAGACCTTTACAAAGAGAACTACAAGTCCTTGCTGCGAGAAACTAAGAGAGACTTAGGTAAATGGAGAAACCTACCTTGCTCATGGATAGGAAGACTTAACATTGTGAAAATGTCTGTTTTACCTAAAGCAATCTACTTATATAATGCAATCCCAATACAAGTTCCAGGGACCTTTTTTAATGAGATGGAGAAACAAATCACGAAATTTGTTTGGATAGGGAAGAAGTTCTGGATAAGTAAGGCACTACTAAAGAAGAAGAACACACTGGGAGGCCTCTCATTACCCGACCTTAGAACATACTACACTGCCACAGTGGTCAGAACAGCTTGCTACTGGTGCAAGAACAGACAGATGGATCAATGGAACAGAATCGAGACCCCAGAGATGACACCATCTGCCTATGAACAGTTGATAGTCAACAAAGGCTCTAAGACATTAAACTGGGGTAAAAACAGTATCTTCAGCAAATGGTGCTCACAAAATTGGATATCCATCTGCAATAAATTGAAACAAGATGCATATCTTACACCTTATACAAAAACCAAATCCAGCTGGATAAAAGGCCTCAATATCAAACCTAAAATGATAAAGCTCATCTAAGAAAAGGTAGGAACAACAATGGAAGATTTAATACACAGTGTAGACAGACTTAAAAATCTGTCAAGCAAACGACAGTCAACAGAAGAGAAAATAGATAAATGGAAACTATTAAGAATCGAACACTTTTGCTCATCCAAAGACTTTATTAATAGAATTAAAAGGCTACCTACAGAATGGGAAAAAATATTTGGCAGCTCTATGTCAGACTGACACCTGATCTCCGTAATCTATAAGATACTACAAAATATCAATAAGAAGAAGAAGATAAAGCATCCAGTTAAGTGATGGGCAAAGGAGATGGACAGACATTTATCTAAAGAGGAGATCCAGGCAGCCAAAAAACATATGCAGTCATTTTCATGATCTTTAGTTGCTAAAGAAATTCAAATCAAGACTACCATGAGATACATCTCACCCCTCCGAGGTTGGCCGTGATCCAAAAAACACAAAACAACAAATGCTGGAGAGGCTGTGGAGAAAGTGAAACTCTTCTACACTGTTGGTGGGGTTGCAAAATGGTCCAGCCTCTTTGGAAAGCAGTCTGGTGCTTCCTTAAAAAAATGGATATTGATATACGATTTGACCCAGTAATTTCACTACTTGGAATATATCCTACAGAAGCAAGGGCTTTCATACCAACGGACACATGCACAAGAATATTTATTGCAGCACAGTCCACGATAGCAAAAAGATGGAATCAACCCAGATGCCCAACAACAGAGGAATGGATAGGTAAACTATGGTATATATACTCAGTGGAGCACTATGCAATGATAAAGAATAATGATGATTCCAAGAAACATCTCCTAACCTGGTTTCAACTGGACGACATTATGTTGCGTGAAAGTAGTCAGCGATGAAAGGACAAATGTTATATGAGACACCTACGATAAAATCTCAAAAACAGACTTATGTATAGAAGAAAAGATTCTTTGACAGCTGCAAGGGAGGAGAGGAAGGGAGCGCCGGGGGGGAGGGTTTAGATTCGGTAGTTACTACAAATCTGGTTGGGTGAAATCGGTGATAGCACACGTTAGAAACAAGAACAATATAAGTGGACTTCAGCATAACTTGAATACTCCTTCCATCTTAATCCAATATTGCAAGGATAGAGTAGCTGGGGCAGGGGGCAGGGGACCATGCTCTTAGGTGAAATCGAGGCCAATTGGCACAACTAGCATTTTGCTAAGAGGGCTCTCTGCACCCCACATTGGTGAGTGGTGTCTGGGGTCTTAAAAGCTGCCACGCTGCCAAGCTGCCATCCTAGGGCACAGCAGATGGTTCCAACTCAGCAGGAATGGATGCTCACCGAGAACCAAAATGACATGGGGTAAAGACAACCCAGAAGATAGAGAGACCCACGTGAATAGGTACCTACATCGACTTGGGACCAGAAGAACTGGATGGTGCCCAGCCACCACCAGTGATAGCCACGACAGAGCTCACTAAGTTGAGTCTCTCACTGCAACACAAGAATAAAAAGGGGTGCACCCTGAGATCGCTACTAAAAGACCGCAGTTGATGATCCAGCGGTTTCGAGATTCCCTTGGGAGCATGGTCCCTGGCCCTGATGCTGCCCTTGCCCATAAATCATAACGAAGGTCCACTCTTCGTACACAAGTGGATTGGACTTGATGCAAAATGACCATATATTGGATGCACTTTATGGTTCTATGCAACTTTAGGATATCATCCTGCTGATCTCTGGCTGGAGGAAGGAGAGTGGGTGGAGAGAAGAGGGAAGGAGACTGTTGGGAGGATGAGACATGTATGGAGCAGAGAGGAATAGTGTGCTGTCACCAGGCAGGGAGAGCAGTGGAAGTTGCATATAGGTGGGCATGTAAATTTATACGGGAATGTACATTTTCACTCAGTCATGATAAAAATAAAAAAGAATATGTAGAATACATAACTTTCTATCCCTATCTGCTCTCGTGTAAACATTTTATATTTTTAGATTGTTTATCAAGACTTAAGCCTAAAACAGGTTATAGTACTGTATAAAGAAGATAGATTATCTCTGTATTAATTGTAAAGAGTTTTCTAAATAAGGTGTCCTGTATTTCAAGTTGAATAAAACAAGTTGTATAAATGACACCGTTTTAATTGTTTTATCAGTTTGAAGTACATTTGATGGCTTTATGTGTGGAAAAGAACTTTGGGTGAATGGCTGCCACAGCACCTTCCTAATGGGGCCAAAAATTATGAATTATCATAGCCCAATACCTTTCACCATTGACAGTCACAGCCTCTCCTTGATCATCTTGGAAAAAATACGGGCCATTGATTATCCTGAACCAAAATCCACACCAAATGGTAACTTTTGGAGGATGAAATGGATGTTTTTGGATCTCTGTTGGATTCTGATTGCTCCAAATGCAACAATTTTGTTTGTTAACAAACCGTTTCTCCTGAAATGGACCTTGTCACTGAAGATGAGTTTTCCTCCAAAAAGCGGGGTTGGCTCTCAGATCCTCCAATATATGGTGCAGTCTGTGGTTGTTGGAGTTCATTTCTTTCTATCTTTCTTTTTTTTTCAATTTTGATTGAGTGAAAGTATACAATCCAAATTAAATTTTCATGCCCATCTGTCTGCAGCTCCGTTTGCTCACCTTCCCTGGTGACAGCACATTCTTTTCTTCTACACATGTTGTCGTGGTTGGAATTGTGTCCCCCCCAAAATGTGTGCAGCCACGTGCCTGGAATATGGTTCCCAGTATCTTGGGACTGTCCTCCATTGTGTGGTTTTGCTAACCTGTGTGTTAAAGGATTAGGGTGGGGCTGTAAATTCCTGCTGTAGGGGGAGTTTCCCTGGAGTATGGCTTGTCCCACCCTTAATGCTTTTAGCTTGCAAGGAATAAAAGGAAAAAGAAACAAAGGACAATTTGAGAACCTCGCTACCATCAAACAAGCAGCACCAGGAGCAGAGCACATCCTTCAGACCAGAGGTTCTGACTTGTGTCAGGACGCTCCCTGGACAAAGACTGATGCAATACCGGACTTTCCTCCAGAGCCGACAAGGGGAAAGCGTTCCCCTGGAGCGGACACCCTGAATATAGACTTGCAACCTACCGGGCTGTGTAAGAATAAATCTTTCTTTGTTAAAGCCATCCACTCTGTGGTATTTCTGTTAGAGCACCCCTAGCTGACTAAAACACATGTCATGTTCTCTTAACAATCTCCCATCCCCTCCCCTCCACCCTCTCATCTCCCTTCTAGTATGAGGCCGGTAGGACAGCATTCTGTAGATATGGAGAACCATAAACTGGACACACCATGTGGTCCCTTCGTGTTCCCAAGTTCAATCCATTCCTTAGTAATGATTTATGATCGGGAGCAGCATCATGTCTAGGGATCATGCTCCCAGGGAAACCCCCGGGGCTTCGGCCCATCAATTGCATTCTTTTAGTGGAGAACTTGAGGTGCACCCCTCTTTTTCTCATGATACCACTGGGACACAACATTGTGTGCCCCATTGCCATTGGTGGTGGCCAGGCACCATCTTACTCTTCTGCTCACATGTTGATACAGTAACCCATACACGTGGATCCGTCTGTCTTCTGGGCACTTTTTACCCCATGTCTTTGTTGTCCTTGGTGGTCAACTGATCGGGCTGATTTGGGACCATTTAGTATACTCAGATGGTAGCTTGCTAGCTTTTAACACCCCAGATGCCTCTCACCAATATGGAGTGCAGAAGACTCTCTTAGGAATAGGCTACTTATGCCGGTTGCCCTCTATGTCTCCTGAGATCATGGTCCCTGGACTCGTGCCCCTGATACTTTATCCTTGCAATATTGGCTTAAGGTTAGAAGAGTTTTCAGTTTATCTTAAAGTCCAGTAAAGGTGATCCTCTTCCTAATGTGTGTTGTCACTTCTTTCATCCAACAAAATTTCTATCAACTATCTAATCAGCCTTCTCCCTCCCTCTCTCCTTTCCCTGGTAGCCGTGAAAAAGTCTTTTGTTCTGTAGATGAGTCTGTTTTTAAGTCTTTATAGTAGGGATGTCATACAATCTTTGTCCTTGTTCTGCTGACTGATTTCACTCAAGATAATGTCTTCCAATTGAAATGAGGTTATGAGATGCTTCCTAAAATCATCATTGCTCTTTGTCATTGCATAGCTTGTTTATCCATTCATCTGTTGTTGAGCATTCAGGTTGATTCCATCTTTTGGGTGCTGTGGGCTATGCTGCAGTAAACTTTCTTGGGCATGTGTCTGTTCGTGTGACGTCCCTTGATTCTGTAGGATGTATTCTGAGCAGTAGGATTACTGGGTCAAATGGTATATCTGTTTCCAACTTTTTAAGGAAGTGCCCAGTAGCTTTCCAAAGAGGTTGTGCCATTTTGCAATCGCACCAGCAGTGTAGGAGAGTTCCAATTTCTCCAGTCTTTCCAGCATTTTTTATTTTGACCTAGTTGCCAAATGTGTTTTCCCATTTTGTAGGTGGCCTTTTAATTCTTTTGATAAAGTCTTCAGATGAGCAAAAATGTTTGATTCTTAGTAGTTCCCATTTATCTATTTTCTGTTGATCGTGCTTTGTCTGTTAGATTTTGAAGTCTGTCTACATTGTATATTAAAACTTCCATCATTGACCCTATTTTTCCTTGCTTGATCTTCATTTTTTTAGGTTTGAGAGTTAGGTCTTTTATTAAATTTGAGTTGGTTTTTGTGTAAGTTGTGAGATGTGGGTCTTGTTTCAATTTTTTGCAGATGGATATCCAATTTTGCCAGCACTGTTTATTAAAGAGACTGTTTTTACTTCAGTTTGCAATCTTAAGGCCTTTGTCGAATATCAGCTGTTCAAAGGAAGGTGGTGGCACCCCTGGAGTCTTAGCTATCTGTTCCATTGGTCTGTATGTCTCCTTTTGTATCAGGCTGTTTTGACTACTCTGGCAGTGTAATAGGTTCTAAGGTTGGATAGTGCAAAACCTCCCATTCTGTTCTTCTTCAGTAGTGCTTTGATTATCCGGGGATTCCTACCTTTCAAAACAAAATTGGTGATTTGTTTCACTAGCTGATTAAAAATGTCCCTGGAGTTTTTATTCGGATTGCATTGTATATGTAGATTGTTTTGGATAAAATAGTCATTTCACAATGTTAAGTCTTCCTATCCATGAACAGGGTAGATTTCACCATTTACGTAATTCTCTTTTAGTTTCTTGCAGTAAGGTCTTATGGTTCTCTTTGTATAGGTCCCTTATTCCTCTAGTTATATTTATCCCTAGATATTTTATCTTCTTGGGGCTGTAGTAATTGGCATTGATTTAGTGATTTCTTCTTTATTGGTCTCTGTTGGTTTGTAGGAATCCTACTGATTTATTTATGTGTATCTTGTCTCCTGATACTTTTCTGAACTCTTCTATTAGTATGAATAGTTTACTTATGGATTCTTTAGGATTCTCTATGTATACAATCATATCATCTGCAAATAGGGAGATTTTGACTTCTTTGCTAATGTGGATCTGACTCGACGGCACTTGGCTGGCTTGCTAATGTGGATGTCTTTTATTTCTTTACTTTGTTTAGTTGCTCTGGCCAGAACTTCTAGTACAATGTTGAATAGAAGTGGTGACAGTGGGCATCTGTCATGGATTGAATTGTGTCCCCCCAGAAATATATGTAGCCATGTGGCTGGGCCATGACTTCCAGTATCTTGTGACTCTCCTCCATTTTGTGGTTTTCCTATGGGTGGGACTGTAAATCCCTTCATAAGATCACATCCCTGCTCCACTGTAAAGGGAGTTTGCCTGGAGTATGGCTTGCCCCACCCTTAATCCTTTCATCCTGCAAAAGATGAAAGGGAAGCAGGCTGAGAATTGGGAACCTCACACCATCAAGCAAGCAGCAGTGGGCGAAGAGGATGTCCTTCAGACCCGAGGTTCCTGCGCCAAGACACTCCCTGGACAAAGACTGATGCAATACTTTACTCTCCTCCAGAGCCGACAAGGGAAAAAGCTTCCCCTGGAGCGGACACCCTGAATATGAACTTGTAGTCTACTGGACTGTGTAAGAGTAAACTTTCCTTTGTTAAAGCCATCTACTCTGTGGTATTTCTGTTAGAGCAGCCCTAGCTGATTAAAACAGCATCCTTGTCTAGTTTCAATTCTGAAGGGGGATTCTCTCAGTCTCTCCATTTAGGATGATGTAGCCAGTTGGTTTTATGTAGATACCCCTTATTGCTTTGAGGAATTTCTTTTCTATTACTATTATGCTGAGAGTTTTTGGCATGAATGGGTGTTGGACTTTGTCAATTGCCTTTTCTGCATCAGTTTACAAAATCAGATGATTCTATTGTGCTATTTATGTGGTTTATCACATTAATGGTTTTTTGGATATTCAACCAGACTTGCATCCTAGCTATACATCAGCTTAGTCATGATCAATTTTTTTTTTTAATATGTTGTTGAATTCTCTTGCCAAGGATTTTGCTGAAGATTTTTGCATCTAGGTTCGTAAGTGATATTGGTCTGTAATTTTCCTTTATTGTGGGATCTGTCCCTAGCTTCTGTATCGGGGTTATGCTGGCTTCATAGAATGAACTCAGGAGTATTCCATCCATTTCTATGCTATGAAATAGTCTCAGTAGTACTGGAGTTAACTCTTCTCTGAAAGCTTCATAGAATTCTGCAGTAAAGCCATCTGGAACAGGGCTTGTTTTGGTTGGTGATTTTTTGATGATTTTTTCAATCTCTTCCTTTGTGATGGGTTTATTAAGTTGTTCTGCTTTACCTTGTGATAATTTTGGTAGGTGATATGGATCTAAAAATTTGTCCATTTCCTCTAGGTTTTTAAGTCTGTTAGAGTACAGTCTTTCATAGTATTCTGTTAGGATATTTTTGATTTCTGTTTGATCTGTTGTGACAGCTGCCCTCTGACTTCTTACTTGCATTATTTGTTTCCTGTTTTTCTTTAGTAAGTTTAGTGAATAGCTTGTCAATTTTGTTGGTCTTTTGAAAAAAACACTTTTTATCAGTTTTTTCAGTTGTTCTTCTGTTCTCTAACTCACTTAGTTCGGCTCTAATCATTATGATCTGTTTTCTTCTGATGCTGGAGGGGTTCCTCTGTTGCTCTCTTTGTACTTGTTCAAGATATGGGGTTAATTTTTTGGTTTCAGTCTTTTCTTCTTTCTGTATGTATGCATTTATAGAAATAAATTGAAACTGAGCACAGCTTTGGTTATATCCCATGGGTTCTGATAGGAAGTGCTTCCATTCTCATCTGAATCCATAAATTTCTTTATTTCATCCTTGATTTCTTCTATAACCCATGGCTTTTTAGGCGAAGTGTTTTTTGGTTTCTGTGAGTTCCAGTTTCTATGTATGTTTTTTCTGCTATTAATTTAGGCATTTGTGGCTTTATCATCTGAGAAGATGCTTTGCAGTAATTCAGTGGTTTGGATTTTTTTGAGATTTACTTTGTTTCCTAGCATATGGTCTATTCTGGAAGATATTCTGTGTGCATCGGTGAGAAGGTGTAGTTATCTGTTGATAGATAAAAAGTGATGTATGTTGTCATGGACTGAATTGTGTCCCTCCCAAAATAAGAGTAGCCACATGGCTGGGCCATGATTCCCAATATCTTGCGACTGTCCTCCATTTTGTAACTTTGCTGTGCTGTATGTTAAAGAATTAGGGTGGGACTGTAAATCCCTTTATAAGATCACCTCCCTGCTCTACTGTAAAGGGAGTTTGCCTGGAGTATGGCTTTCCCCACCCTTAATCCTTTCATCCTGCAAGAGAAAAGGAAAGGGAAGTAGACAGTGAATGGGGAACCTCACACCTTCAGACCCGAGGTTCCTGCACCAAGACGCTCCCTGGACAAAGACTGATGCAATACTGGACTTGCCTCCAGAGCCAACAAGGGGAAAGCTTTCGCCTGGAGCGGACACCCTGAATTTGGACTTGTAGCCTACCAGACTATGTAGGAATAAACAAACATTCCTTTGTTAAAACCATCTACTCTGTGATATTTCTGTTAGGGCAGCCCTAAAAGTCAATGTTTAATTGGTTAATTGTGGCAATAAATTCTTCTTTGTCTTTACTGCTGTGCAGTATTTCAAAGTATGGAGAGGCTGCTGTGCTGTGGACATTGCCTGCTGAGTTCAACACCTAAGGCAACACTGAGCTAAACACAGACTTTCTGCTGGAAAAGCATTCCCCACATTGGCACTGCCTCCCAGCCTGGGAATTAGCTCCTGCTGAAGCCTCCCATATGGAACCTCCTCCCAGCAGAGCAAGATAGCATCCCATTCAGGCTATCCCTTGTACAGTGAAAGAGCCAAATCTGTGGTGGAGCTCCGAAAAGGGAGGGTGAGGGGCTATGGTACCCTCGAGACTGCCGCTGAGCTCTCACAATGTGGTTATTCTACACAGTGTCTCTCAGCTGCGGAACACGCCTGTTAACTTAAGAACTTTGGTTCAGCATAGCTACCAGCTCATGCCTGTGCCCCGCCTACTGGCCAACAAAAAGGAAAAAAGTTAAAGACACCAAATACCTTTAATCCCCATGAGCTGTCCTCCGAGTGAGAGTGTAATTCAGTGATAGAGAGAAAGTTTCCAACTTAGTGGCATGTAGTCCAAACTGACAGCACTATGCTGTGTTTTACGGCTCACTGAGTGTCTAGAAAACTCCATTCAGTTATCAGTCCAGGCCCCAGTTTTCAGAGGAAATTGCGGGGACATGTGTATTCTGCCATCTTAACTCCACCACCTTAAGTTTTTTAGTTAAAATAATTTTGTAACAGTAAAGCTTCAAGTCCAGATGTAAAATGTGCCAAATTATGGTGAAGGAAAGGGCCCGTTCTTGTGCTTGGCAAGAAACTGATTGGGATCGATTCTCGTGTACGCTGTAATACGTGGTGGTGGTGATTGTTTGATTGGAATGGGTGGTTTTGCAGTTTGTTGATGTACAGGTATTGTCTGATTGGCAACAGACCCAGTTGTCATGACATATTTTCTTTTTTAGTTATATTTTTCTTTTTTAGTTATGATTGAATGAAAATATACATTCGCGTGTAAGTTCACATGCTCACCTATATGCAGCTACCGCTGCTCTCTCTGCCTGGTGATAGCACACCTCTCTACTCTGCTCCATACATGTCTTACCCTCCCAACAGTCTCCTATCCCCTCCTCTCTACCCAATCCCCTTCCTCCAGCAAGAGGTCAGCAGGATGACATCCTATAGATGCTTAATTGGATGATTTATCTTTTTCTTATTGATATTTTGTAGTACCTTACAGATTATGGAGATCAGGCGTCGGTCTGACATAGAGTTGTGAAATATTTTTTCCCATTCTGTAGGTGGCCTTTTAATTCTATTAATAAAGTCTTTGGATGAGTAAAAGTGGTTAATTCTTAGTAGTTCCCATTTATCTATTTTCTCTTCTGATGATTGTGGTTTGTTTGACAGATTTTGAAGTCTGTCTGTGTTGTGTATGAAACCTTCCATTGTTATTCCTACTTTTTCTTGGATCAGCTTTATCATTTTAGATTTGATATAGGTCTTTTATCCAGTTTGAGTTGGTTTTTGTATAAGTTGTGAGATATGGGTCTTGTTTTAATTTAGTGCAGATGGTCATCTACTTTTGCCAGCACCACTTGTTGAACAGATTGTTTTTACCCCAGTTTAATGTCTTAGGGCCTTTGTCAAATATCAACTGTCCATAGGCAGATGGTGTCATTTCTGGGGTCTCAATTCTGTTCCACTGGTCTGTCTGTTTTTGTACCAGTACTAGGCTGTTTTGACTACTGTGGCAGTGTAATAGGGTCTAAGGTCCGGTAATGAGAAGCCTCCCAGTGTGTTCTTCTTCTTTAGTAGTGCTTTACTTATCCGGGGCTTCTTCCCTTTCCAACAATGTTGGTTGTTTGTTCCTCCATCTCATTAAAAAATGTCAGTGGAACTTGTATTGGGATTGCACTATATAAGCTTTGGGTAAGATAGTCATATTCACAATGTTAAGTCTTTCTATTCATGAGCAGGGTAGGTTTCCCCATTTATGTAAGTCTCTCTTTGTTTCTTGTGGTAAAGGTTTGTAGTTCTCTTTGTAAAGGTCTGTTATTTCTCTGGTTAGATTTATTACTAGGTACTTTATCTTCTTAAGGGCTATAGTAAATGATATTGACTTGGTGATTTCTTCTTTAATAATCTCATTGTTGGTATAAGGGAATCCCTCTGATTTACTTATGTTTATCTTGTATCCTAAGACTTTGCCAAACTCTTCTATCAGTTTGAGTAGTTTACTTATGAATTCTTTGGGATTCTCTGCATATACAATCATATCATCTGCAAATAGGGAGATTTTTACCTCTTATTTGCTGATGCAGATGACCTTTATTTCTTGGTCTTGTCTAATTGCTCTGACTAGAACTTCTATCTAGTACAATGTTGAATAGGAGCGGTGAGAGTGGGCATCCTTCTCTAGTTCCTGTTCTCAGGGGAAGCTGTTTCAGTCTCTCTCTATTCAGGATGACATAGGCCATTGGCTTTGTATAAATGGCCCTTATTGCATTGAGGAATTTGCCATGTATTCGTATTTTGCTGAGAGTTTTTAGCATGAATGGGTGTTGGACTTTATCAAAATGCCTTTTTTGCATCAATGGACAAAATCAGGAGATTGTTGTCTTTTGTGATATTTGTGTGGTTGCTCACATTAATTGTTTTTCTGATGTTGAACCAGTCTTGCATCCCTGGTATGAATCCAACTTGGTCATGATGGATTATTTTTTGGATATGTTGTTCTATTCTTTCGGCAAGAATTTTGTTGCTTTTTTCATGTAGATTCATGAGTGATATCAGTCTGTAGTACTCCTTTTTGGTTGGGTCTTTCCCTGTCTTTGGTACCAGCATTATGCTGGCTTCATAATCTGTATTTGGGAGTATTCCATCCCTTTCTGTACTGTGAAATATTCTTAGTAGCACTGGAGATATCTCTTCTCAAAAAGCTTTGTAGAATTCTGCAGTGAAGCTGTCTGGGCCAGGGCTTTTTTTCATTGGCAGTTTTGTGATGGGTTTTTCAATCTCTTCCTTTGTCATGAGTTTATTAAGTTGTTCTGCTTCAATTTGTGATATTTTGAGTAGGTGGTATGAATCAAGGAATTTGTGCATTTCCTCTAGTCTTTCAGATTTGTTAGAGTACAGTCTTTCATAGTATTCAGCTATGACATTTTTAATGTCTGTTGTGAGAACTCCCCTCTCATTTCTTATTTGGGTTATTTGTTTCATTTCCTGGTTTTCTTTAGTAAGTTTAGCCAACGGTTTGTCAATTTTGTTGATCTTTTCAAAAACCCAGCTTTTGGTCTTTTGAATTTTTTCAGTTGTTATTCTGTAATACGTATAGTTCTGTTCTAATCTTTATGATCTGTCTTCTTCTGGTTCCTGAGGGATTCCTCTGTTGTTGTCTCTCTACTTGTTCAGGCTATAGGGTCAGTTCTTTAATTTGGTTTCTCTCTTCCTTCCAAATGTGTGCATTTTTGGAGATAAACTGATCTCTGATTACTGCTTTGGCTGCATCCCATAGGTTTTGGTAGGAAGTGTTTTTGTTCTCATTGAAATTCATAAATTTCTTTATTTCATCCTTGATTTCTTTTAGAACTCATCATTTTCTGAGCAAGGTGTTGTTCAGTTTCCGTGAGTTCCACTTTCTATGTTTTTTTCTGCTTTTGATTTTAACTTTTATGGCTTTATGATCTCAGAAGATGCTTTCCATTAATTCAATCGTATTGATTTTGTTCAGAATTGCTGAATGTTCCGTGTGCACTGGAGAAGAAGGTGTAGTTGTCCACTGATGGATAGAAAGTTCTGTATATGTTGATGAGGTCTAGTTGGTTAAATGTGGCAATAAAGTCTTCAGTGTCTTGAGTGAGCTTTTTTCTAGACAATCTGTCCAATATTGAGAGTGGAGTGTTGAAGTCTCCTACTATTATTGTTCAGTGATCTGTCTCCTTTTTCAGTGTAGTTAGTGTTTCTTTGACATATTTAAGACAAGTGCCGTCAATCAGGGGCTCTAGTATTATGTGCATAAATATTTAATACTGTAAAGTCCTGCTTGTGTATTGAACCTTTCAGTAATAGTGTCTGTCCTTGTCCACAGTGATGGATTTTACATTAAAATGTATCTTATCTGAGGTTAGAATTCTCACACCTGCTCTTCTTTGTTCATTGTTAGCTTGCTGTATATTCTTCCATCCTTTAATTTTCAGTTTGTTCCTATCTTTAAGTATAAGGTGTGTTTCTTGTAGGGAACATATAGATGGGTCATGTCTTTTGATCCAAGATGTCACTTGATGTCTCTTTACTAGAGCATTCAGTCCATTGACATTCAGTGTACTTATTGATAGGTATGTTTTCAGTGCTGCCATTGTGATATGTGTAGTTTTGTGTTGATGTTTGTTGTTCTTATTAATCTGTTCTGTGACCTTCTTTGTGAGTTGATTTTTCACTTTTTTCAGGGTTGGCTTTATAGTTGTTGAGACTCCTGTATTACATTTCTTGGTACAGTATGTTGCTTCTTTATTGTGCTTTACGGCTGCCCCATGATCCTGCTTAATAAACTATATATAAACCCAGTTTTGATTGCTACCAGTCTTACCAACTTCCTCTCAATCTGGAAGGACTATAATGACTGCATTTCATCCCTCTTTTTAAAATGACGATATCATAGTTTACATGATATTATCACTAGATCGTTTCTTTTACTATTAGAGCTTTGATTGTGTTTGGAGCCTTCCCTAACTGAGGAGGATTCTGGATAATGTGTCCTTGTAAAATATAAAGTTAGTGGTTTTGTTCTTCCAAGCCATGAAATTCTTTCAGTATTTCTTGTAGCTTTGGTTTTTACAAAGTCTCTGAGTTTCTGTTTGTCTGTGAATGTCTTAATTTTGTTTTAATATTTGAAAGATAGTTTTGCAGGATATATAATTCTTGGTTGGAAGTTTTTCTCCTTCAAGGTTTTGAATATGTCATGCCACTGTCTCTGTGCCAGCATCGTTTCTGCTTAGAAATCCAACAAAAGCCTACAGCGTTTCCCTCTGAATGTTAGCTTTGGTTTGAGTCTTGCTGCCCTTAACAGTTTCTCCTTACATTTCATTTTGTTAAGGTTGATTATAATATGTCTTGGAGTCTTTCTATTGAGGTCTATATTGAGTGGTGTTTGATATGTATCTTGGATATTTGTATTCTCTTCTTTCATAATTTCTGGGAAGTTTTCTGTCAACAGCTCAACAACAATACTGTCAGTGTTCTCAAGTGTCTTGCCCTGTTCAGGAACTCCAATTAGTCATAGATTGTTCTTCTTAATAGAGCCCCACATGCTTCTTAATGCTTCTTCATTGTCCTTGTTTCTTTTTTCTTATTTCTCCTCACATATGCTAGAGTTAGTAGCTGTGTCTTCCGAAATAGAAATTCTCTTTTCCATTGTTCCATTCTGTTTTCTTGGCTTTGAACTGAAGTTCTGTGTCTTTGATTTTGTTCTTGAGCTGTTGGATTTCAGAGTACTGATGTTCCATCAGATTGAACAGCGTACTTAGTGTTTTGTTTTACTCTGCTGCATTTTGTATAAGGTCTAGGAGCGCTTTATATATAATCCTTTTGTATTCACCCTCTGATAATTTCAGAAAAGCTTCTTCATCTGGGAAGTTCTGAGGTGGTTTCTTTTGAGGGTCTTCGTATGCCATGGGTGATTTCCAGGTTCCTGTCTTCTCCAGTGTTTGTTGCTTTTTGGGCTTCATGTGGGTCAATAGAGGCTGGGAGAGATACTGTGAAGATGGACCACAGTTGTTTCTCTAGGCCTTTAAAATGAGTCAGTCAGGTTTTCAGTTGCATAGGTTCCTCTTCGCAGCTGGCAAAGTAATCACCTCTATATTGAACCCCAGATGTTATAAACTAGTGGAAAATACAGAAAGGCTACTGGCCTGCTGGCCTCTGCTGTCAGGCCCCTGCTGTAGGTGATACTGTGTAGAATTCTGCTTTTCTGTTGGAAAAGTGGTCTCTTCTGGGTAGGCACTGCCTCCCCGCCTAGGAATTAGGTCCAGCTGAGGCTTCCATATGGATGACTCCATCTCTCAGCCAAACAAGATGGTGTCCCACACTAGCTCGCCGGCTGGCCGGGACCAGGCTCCCGACAGAAATAGAAGCTAGGGGTGCCAAATGCGCCGAGCCCATAGCCTCCAGCACTGAGCCCGAGACCCAGGCAACACTGTTCAAAACACCACCTCCCTGCTGGAAAACACTGTCTCCCTGGAAGGTGGCACCTCCTAGCCTAGGAAGCAAGTCTGGCCGGGGCCTCTGCCTTGGCTTCTCCATTTCCCAGTAGATCAAGATGGCATCCCGCACAGGCGCATGTGTACAGCTACCACATGGTGGAGGCGGAAAGATAGGGCAGGGGAGCCAGGATTTGTAGAGTCCAAAGCCAGGCTCTTAGAACCTGGTAATTACATTTGCTGGTCCTACCAGCAGTGCGTCCGAGACCAGCAGCTAGTCAAGTCCCAGCTCTGCCCACCAGCCAAGACACAAGAAAAAAATCAAAATGGTGCGTTAGCTTTGGTCCGTGCAAGCCCCTGTTTGCTAAGAGTCAGGTCAGTGAAAGAGAGGAAGTTTTGAGTTCAGTGATGTGAAGTCCAAATTAACAGCCCTGTGCTGCACTCCAGGGCTTACTAGGTATCCAGAAGGATCTGTTTGATTATCATTTCAGGTCTTGGTTTCCAGAGGAATTTAGGGAGACATGCGTTTAGTTCGTCATCTTGACTCTGCCCCCATCTCAAATTTTTTTTGATTAAATGTTGAATTGTTCTCTTTGTGTGACAATTATGCGCAGTGTAAATTTCATGTAACACAGAAAATGTTTGGCAAATGGAGCACCCGTTTTGATAATAAGCTTTAATAATTTCTACATGTTGTGGAATCATGAAACTTTTCATGGCTAATCAAAAAAAAAGAAAAACTGCTTGTCCAATTTGTCATACTGTGTGGGCTTGTGTGTTGCTGCAAGCTATACCACTGGTATTTAGATAACAGCACAGTGACTCATGGTGCATGGGTTTCAGCTGAGCTTCCAGACTAGCATGGAGTAGGAAGAAGGATTTATTAATCTACTGAGACCTTTACGAATAGCAGTGGAACTTTGTCAGATATAGTACTGGAAAATGAGCTTTTGAGGTTGGAAGGCACTGAGAAGATGACTGTGGAAGAGCTGCTTCCTTAATGTGGAGTGATATTAGTGACATGGATGGAGTAAAGCCTTTCGGATCTTCCTTTGCTGATGTGACATGACTCAAAATGAGATGGAAAAACTGCAAACATTCATTAATAAGTGGAACATAGAATGTACGAAGTATCAATGTAGGAAAATTGGAAATTGTCAAAAGTGAAATGGAATGCATAAACATGGATATCCTAGTCATTTGTGAGCTGAAATGGACCAGTATGGGCCATTTTGAATTTGATAATCACATAGTCTGCTATGTCGGCATTGAAAACTTGAGGAGGTGTTGCGTTCAACATCAAAAGAATATTTCAAGATCTGTCATGAAATACAGTGCTGTCAATAATAAGACAGTATCTATATGCCTACAGTGAAGGCCAGTTAATACAACTGTTACTCAATTTTATGAATAAAAATGAACAAACTGAAGATTTTACCAGCTTCTGCAGTCTGAAATTGATGGAATATGTTTTCAGGATGTATTGATAATTACTAGTAATTATAATGCAAAAATTGGAAACAGAACGATCAATAGTTAGAAAATATGGCCTTTGTGATAGAAATGATGCTGGGGATCTTGTGATAGAATTTTGCGAGACTAACGACTTCTTCACTGAAATATCTTTTCACCAACACAGTGAGTGACTCTATACATGGAACTCACCAGATGGAATTCACAGGCATCAAATTAACTACATCTGTCGAGAAAGATGATGGAAAAGTTCCATATCAGGAGTCAGCACAACACAAGATGCTGCTGAGAGCACAGACTATCAATTGCTCGTCTGCAAATTTAAGTTGAAACTGAAGAAAATTAGAACAGCTCCATGAAAGCCAAAGTGTGATCTTGAGTACATCCCACCTGAGTTTAGACACCATCTCAAAAACAGATTTGTTGCTTTGAACACGAATGACCAAAGACCAGACAAACATGGAATGACATCAAAGACATTGCACATGAAGAAGGCAAGAAGTCATTAAAAAGATGGAGAAGAAAGAAAAGACCAAATTAAATGCTCTTTAACCCCAAGCAGCTAAAGCAAAAGGAAGCCATGACAAAGTGAAAGAACTAAATAGAAGATTTCAAAGGCCAGCTTTAGAAGACAAAGTATTATAATTACATATATGCTGGAATTACAAAACCAAAAGGGAAGAATACATTCTGCATTTCTCAAGCTGAAAGAACTGAAGAGAAAAATTCAACCCTTGAGTTTGAATAGTGAAAAATTTTAAAGGAAAGTATTAACTCATCAAAATAAGATGAAAGGAATACACTGTCATTATACCGGAAAGAACTGGTTGACATTCATCCATTTGAAGAAGTAGCTTAGGATTGGGAACCAATGGTACTGAAGGAAGAAGTCAAAACTGCATTGAAGGCCTTAGTAAAAAACAAGGCTCCAGGAATTGATGGAATTTCAATTTTAGTGTTTCAACAAATAGATGCAGCACTGGCAGTGCTCATTCATGTATGCCAAGAAATTTTGAAGACAGCTATCTAGGGCAACTGAATGGAAGAGATTGATGTTTATGCTCATTCCAAAGAACGGTGATCCAACTGAATGAGGCAGTTAGCGAACACTTATCATTAATATCCTATGCAAATAAAATTTTGCTTCAGATCATTCAAAAGTGATTGCAACAGTATATTGACAAGGCACTGCCAGAAATTCAACCTGGTTTCAGAAGCAGATGCGGAACTAGGGATATCATTGCTGGTGTCATCATGATAAGTGGAGAAAGGATTAAGTTTGCCAAGGATTTCATTTTACTTGATTCCACAATCCACATCCATGGATGGACTGCATTAGGAAAATCTGCAAACACCCTCGTTAAATACTTGAAATTAAAGATGTCACCTTGAAGACTAAGACTAAGTCTAAGACTAAGGACCCAAGCCATGGTATTTTCAATGCATCATATGTATGTACAAGCAGGACAATAAATACAGAAGACATAAGAAGATTACATGCCTTTGAATTGTGGCGTTAGGAAGGAGTAGTGAATGTACCATGGACTGCCAAAAGAACAAACAAATCTATTCTGGAAGAATTACAACCAGAATTTTCTTGGAAGCAAAGGTAGTAAGACTGCATGATACATACTTTGGACATGTTGTCTGGAAGGATCAGTCCCTGGAAAAGGACATTATGCTTGGTAGAGTGGAGGGTCAATGAAAAAGAAGACCTTCAACAAGGTTGATTGACACAGTGGCTGCAGCGATGGACTTAAGCATAAAAACGATTGTGGACATGGCAAAAGACCAGGCAGTGTTTTGTTCTGTTGTGCATAGGATTACCCTGAATTGGAATTCACTCAATGACACCTAATAACATCAACAATTTAAAAAACATGATTACTATTGCCTTTTTCGCTTCACAGATATCACCACCATGAGCAGTCAAAAATAGGATGCCCTGATTAGAAGACCCTATATTTGTATCAGCGCATCTTAGTGTCATGACTTGAGGCGTAAAGGTGAAATGAGGATGCTTTAGTCAGCTAGTGCTGCTGTAACAGATACCACCAGTGGATGGCTTTAACAAAGGAAAGTTTATTCTAACACAGTCCAGTAGCTTAGAAGTCTAAATTCAGGATGTCGGCTCCAGGGGAAAGCTGTCTCCCTTGTTGGCTATGGAGGAAAGTCCTTGTGTTGTGTCAGACTTTGTTCAGGGAGCATCTTGTTGCATAAACCTCAGATGTGAAGGATGTGCTCTTCGCCTGGTGCTGCTTTCTTGGTGGTGTGAGGTTCCCAATTCTCTGTGCCAGATTTTTTCCTTTATAGCTCAAGAGAGGGCCACATGGCACAAAACAAACTTACACATTAAATCTTGCTCAACCAACACAACTGCTGCCCATCAACCCTCATTAACACCATAGAGGCAGGAATCCAACATGGAGGAATGTTATAGGAATTATGGCACAGATTATTACAGAATTTTTAGGAAACACATTCAATCCATGACAGAGGAGATGATAAAGCATTCTAACACACACCATATTTCTCATTCTAGACCTGAAAGTGACTTCTGGCCAACATAGTGCCATATACAGAGTACCATACCTTCTCTCCACAGCAAACTCCCCAAAACTTAAGTCAAACTGACAAATGCCAGTCCTTTAACCCACAGTGTCAAGTACAGAGGTGAAAAACCCAGCCAAACAGTGAAAGAAATAAGAAAGTGTCAGATAAGAGAGAGTGACCAGAGATAACCAGCAGAAGTAGAACAGATTTGCCATCTTGTACTTTTGACAGACATCAGCAGACAGGGACCTTAGCAAAGCAGCTTCTTAGAAATAGCA
This sequence comes from Heterohyrax brucei, assembly GCA_028571685.1. Lineage (NCBI taxonomy): Eukaryota > Metazoa > Chordata > Mammalia > Hyracoidea > Procaviidae > Heterohyrax > Heterohyrax brucei. The sequence goes on from CM053155.1 coordinate 20,343,703, forward strand.
ATGGGATACAAAGCACCCAATAACTAGCTATACATGCTTTCCCACCCTTCATCCTCTCTCTGCTCTACCTCCAACACTTCCTGGCTAGCTTGTACCCCTTCTAGTCAGATTTTACTGTAGAATCTGGCAGAGACTTTCCTGATCTTTGCATCTGCACCTGTGTGGCCCATGGGGTCCTTTCTTTTCCAAATTTTTATTTAGTTTTTTCCTTTCCATTTTGTTTTCCTTGATTTCTCATCTCTCTACTCCAATGAGAAGCTCCCTTAGCACTCTTTTGTATGTTTGTTAGCTCTGCTAGCCAGGCAGTGCAGCATCTGTGCCTGTTGGATTTTCCCTGATTACATCAGAGATCTGTTGCCAGGGAGTACAGTATCAGCTTCAGGGTGCTACCAGAGTGCCCTTAGCATTCTTTTGTATGTTTGTTTTACACCTCTGTTTCTATTTCCTCTCTCTCGTACCTGTGTTAGCTCACACATCATAATACTCCTTCCTCTTTCATGACTACCTCTACTATATGCTGAACAGCACACCTCTTGCGTTACACAGGCACTGCCTAACAGAACCTGCCCAGCACTGATTTCCAGCCCACCCTGTTAGTACATGACATAAAGAACCCATCCCAATCCCTCCCCTTGAGGTGGATCTTCACTGTTAGACCACAGCTGAGCGACTAGCTCTGCCCACTGGACAAGGAGGTAGAAAGTATTATGACTTGTAGATGACCTCACGAAAAAGGATGCATAGCCCACCTGCTCTGGCATAACTAAATAAAACAGAAAAGCAGAAACAAACAAATCTAAGATCAGTAAAGCAAGAGGTACTGAACCGAAGACATGAGACAAAATTAAAACTTACTGAAAAAACAGGATATTTCCATTAGGTGTCCAAAATACAATACCAGATACCTTTCCAGCAGAATAAAAGGCACCAGAATCAGAGCCATTGAAGAGTTCAAGCAAAAACAGACACACAAAAAAAGAAGGTAGGTATATTCATTGAAAAGGCAGACAAATTCAAAAAAATTCATGAAAACATTACGAGAACAAAATTCCAAAATAAATTCAAAACTGGAAATCATAAAAAAGAATAATTAGAAATTCAAAAGATAAATAAGATTTCAGAAATGTCATAGAATCACTGTAGGAGCTGGTTTGAAATTACAGAAGACAGGATAAATGAAATTGAATACAACTCTGAGGAAACATCAGAAAAAAGAGGAAAACTGAAGAAACTAAGAATTATGTGGAATGTAATCAAGGAAATTAAAATTTAATATTGCTGGCCATCAACATAAAGGCAAAAAAATGAAGTCTCAATTAAAGCAAAGAAAATAAATCTACATACAAAGGGAATTAATTCAGCACAGGATAATAAGAGGAACTGTGAAAATTGAAGCACCACAAAAAAGAAAAGCATTACAAAATGACATTAGTAAACTCAAATCTATAATATAAATAGCCTAAATTCATCCACAGACAGAGTGACACATGGATATTAAAACAAGATCCATCAGTATGCTGTTTACAAGACCCGTACTTTATAAACAAAGATGTAAATTTATTAGAAATCACAGGTAGGAAAAGCATACATCAAGCAAATAGCTGCAAAAAAAATCGAGTGACAGTACTAACTCAGAAAAAATAGAGTTCGAAACAGAGCCCACCATAAAGGACAAAGAAAGGCAGTATATAATGGTTAAAGACCAGATATGTCATAAAGAATTAACCATAATAAACGTTTCTGCCCCCAATGATATGGGTCCAGAATACATAAGACAAACTCTAACAGGACTCAAAAGAGAAATGGACAGTTCTGAAATAATAGTAGGAGAGTTCAACACACCACTCTTGGTAAGGGACAGAACATCTAGAAAGAAACTAAGCAAAGATAAAGAAGAGCTAAAGGCTCCTATGAACCAACTTGACCTCGTAGACATATATAGATCACTCCATTCAGTACCTGCTAAATAAACATTCTTTGTTGATGTACATAGAACATTCTTCAGAACAGACTACATCTTAGACCACAGAGAAACCCTCGACAAAATCCAAAACACTGAGATAATATAAAGTGTCTTCTCTGACAATAGTGTCATCAAGTATAAATTAGCACAGGAAGACCAAGGGAAGAAAAAAAAATTACATGATCACTGAATACCACCCTGATTTAAAACAACTCAGTAATAGATGAAATTAACGGTGGAATAAAACAAATTTCTATAATCAAGTAAGAATGAAAAGACATCACACCAAAAATATTGGTACATAGGAAAGGCTGTCATCAGAGGTCATTTTTACAGCAGTAAATGTGCACATAAGAAACATGAGATGAAATCTAAACAGTAGCTACAGAATTCTGACAAATAGAGAACAGCAAAAGAAAGCCACAGCCTGCAGAAGAAAAGAAATAATAAAGATCAGAGCAGAAATAAATGTAATAGCAACTAGAACACAATATCAAAAATATGCCATAAACGTAGATGCACATCAGCAGGTAAATGGAAAAACTCTGGTACATACAACAAGGCATTATGCAGCAATAAAGAATAATGATAAATTTGTAAAGCTTCTTACAACATGGAGGAAACTGGAAGACATTATGCTAAGTGAAATAAGTCAAAGGTTGTTTTGAGAACAGTACTGTAAAAACTCATGAAAAGGTTTTCACACAAAAACAGTCTTTGATGGTTACCAAGGCAGCAAGGGATGGAGATGGAAAACATTAAATAGATAGTAAATAAGTGCTAACTTTGGTGAAGAATAAGACAATACATAATAGTGAGGAAATCAGTACTGTTTGTTAAAGGCGAAGTTACGGAAACTCCATAGACATATCCAAACTCCCTGAGGGACTGAATTACTGGATTGAAAACTGTGGAGAGTTATCATCTCAGGGAATATCTAGCTCAACTGTCACAACGTAGTCCACAAAGAAAATGTTCTACATTCTGTTGCATCTGGGGTCTTGAAAGCTTGTGAACAGCTGTCTAGGGTATTCCACTGATCTCACACTTTTTTGATCAAGCAAGATTGAAGAAAACTAAAGATAAAGGTGAAAGATTAGTCTAAAGGACTAATGGACCACATCTGCAACAGCCTCCACCAGACTGAATCCACTACCACTAGATGGTACCTGGCCATCACCACTGACTAATTTGACTGGCATCACATCAGAGGGTCCTGGTCAGAGCTGGAGGAAAATATTGAACACAATTCTAGCTAAAAAAGGATGTCCAGACTTGCTGGCCTGACAGAGACTGTATAAACTCTGAGAACATAGCCCAGAACATGCTTTCAGCTCAGTAATGAGGTCATTCTTGAGATTTACTCTTCAGTGCAAGATTGGACAAGCCCATAAAACAAAACTGGACTAAGTGGACACACTAGACCAGGGGCAGAGACTAGAAGAAAGGAGGGGAATGGAAAGCTGGTAATTGGGAACCCAAAGCTGAGAATGGAGTGTGTTGAACTGTTATGGGGTTGTTAACCAGTGTCATAAAACAGTATGTGTACTAAATGCTTAGTGAGAAACTGGTTTGTTTTGTAAATGTTCATGTAAAGTAAAAAAAAAAAAAGAAAAGAAAGCTGTTGACCGTTTGGATGTTTATTAAAAGGAGGTAAGCCAAATTGGTTCTCTTACTCTCAAATACTATTCTAACTGTTGAACCACCACTCCTACCCTATATCAAATAAGCAGAAGACTAGAGAATGAAAATAGAAGGGAGTCAGAGTTTTAAGGTTGGGAGATGCTTTGCTAACAGCTCTCTTATCCCATTCTACTTCTCAATGGCAGTTGAAATCCTTGAAGGGCATGGAAAGTGCATTGAAAATAGTAGAAAGCACTGCTGAGGAAGAATAAAGTAGGAGGACTTGTACTACCTGACCTCACAATGTTCTATACAGCTACAGTAGTCGAAACAGCCTGGTAGTAGTACGATGACAGATATATAGACCAGTGGAACAGAATTGAGAACCCAGATGTAAATCCATCCACCTGTGGTCACCTGATCTTCAACAAGTTCCTTAAGTCTTTCAAATGGGGGAAAGACAGTCTTTTAATAACTGGCAAAAGTGAATGTCCCTCTGTAAAAAGTTGAAGCAGGATCTGTATCACACACTATATACAAAAGGTAATTCAAAATGGATCAAAGGCCTAAATATAAAGCCCCAAACTACAAAGGTTATAGAAGAAAAAAAGAGTCAAAGCTAGAAATTGTAATGCACATCATTAGCAGGGTGCAAACTGTAGTCCACAAACTTCAGAAGATAAGCTAGATGGTTGGGATCTTCTAGAAATTAAATGCTTATTCTCAATCAAAAGACTTCACCAAAAGAGTAAAAAGAGAACCTACAGACTGGGAAAAAAATAGTTTGGCTATTATAAATCAGACAAGTGCCTATACTGTAAAATCTACAAAATATCTAAAACCTCTACAACAAGAAGACAAACAACTCAGTTATAAAAGGGGCAAAGGAAAGGAACAAACACTTCACCAAAAAAGACATTCAAGCAACTAACAGATACAGGAGGAAATGCTTGTGATCCCTATCCATTCAAGAAATGCAAGTCAGACCCACAGTGAGATGCTATCTCTTCCCAGCATTACTGGCACAAACCACAAAAAGAAGACATAACAAATACTGGAAGTGGTGCAAGGGATTAGAAATCTTACGCACTGCTGATGGAGAAGCAAAATGATACAACCATTTTGGAAAACAATATGATACCTTTTTAGAAAGCTACAAATAGAATCTATACCATATGATCCAGCAGTCTTACTCGTAGGAATATATGTTAGAGAAGTAAATCATTGTGTCAGTAGACATATGCACACTTGTGGTCACTGCAGTGTTGTTCACAATAGCAAAGTTGAAAATGACTGCCTATCAACAGATGAATGGATAAACTGTGATACATACACACTGTGGAATATCATGCAACATAAAGAACAACAGTGAATCTGTATAGTATCTCATAACATGGAAGAAACTGGAGGGCATTATGCTGAGTGAAATAAGTAATCACAAAAGGACAAATACCATTATGAGACCAGTAGTATAAAATCGCATGGAAAGGTTTACATGTAAAAGAAACAGTCTTTGGTAGTTACCAAGGAGGCCAGGGATGGGGTTGGAAAAACACTAGATAGACAGTAGATAAGTGGTAACTTTAGTGAAGGGCAAGACAGTACACAGTATTGGGGAAGCCAGTGGGATCCAATTACTGGGCTGCAGTCTGTGAAGACCATGATCTCAGGGAACATCTAGGTCAGTTGGCATAACATAGTTTATAAAAAAAATGTTCTACATTCTATTTTGATGAGTAGCACGTGCTGTCTTAAAAGCCTGTGAGTGGCCATTAGGATACTCTACTGCTCTTACCTTTTTGGAGGCAAGTAAGAATGAAGAGAACTATGAGAACAAGGGAGAGATTAGTCCAAAGGAGTAATGGATAATATCTACAAGAACTTCCTGTAGACTGAGTGCAATTCAACTAGATGATGCTTGCTACCTTCACTTCCTGCTGTGACCAGGATCACATCAGAGGATCCTGGAAAAAGTTGGAGAAAAATGTCAAACAAAAGCTTAACTCGAAAAGAAAGACCAAAATTGCTGTCCTGACAGATTGGAGAAACCCTGAGACTGTGGCCACTATAGATCTTTTCAGCTCAGTAATGAAGTTACTCTTGGAGTTCACCCTTCAGCCAGATGTTTGTCAGGCCCATAAAACAAAACACAACTAAAGGGGCACACCAGCCCAGGGGCAAGGACTAGAAGGAAGGAAGCAAAAGGAAAGCTGGTAATAGGGATCATATGGTTGAGAATCCGTATGTGATCAGGAACCCATCGTACTGAAGAAGTTGAAGCTGCACTGAAGGCATTGGCAAAAAACAAGGATCCAGGAACTGACGGACTATCAACTGAACATTTCACCCAACAGTTGCAGTGCTGGAAGTGCTGATTCATCTATGCTAAGAAATTTGGAGGACAGCTTCCTGGCTGACTGACTGGAAGAGATCCATACTTATGCCTATCCCCAAGAAAGCTAATCCAACTGAATGCACAATTTACTGAACAATATCATTAATATCACATGCAAATAAAATTTTACTAGATATCATTTGAAAGTGACCGCAACACTATATTCAGAAGGAACTGCCCGAAATTCAAGCCAGATTCAGAAGAGGGCATGGAACCAGGGATATCACTGCTGATGTGAGATGGATCTTACCTGTATTGTGTTGACTATGCAAAAGCATTCAACTGTGTAATCATAACAAATTGTGATTGACATTGTGGAGAATAGGAATTCCAGAACACTTAATTGTGCTCTTAAGGAATCTGTACATGGATCAAGAAGCAGTCGTACATAGAATAATGGGGCACAGCATGGTTTAAAGTCAGGAAATGTGTGTGTCAGTGTTGTATCCTTTCACCATAACTTTTCAATCTGTATGCCAAACAAATTATAATACAGAATCTGTACTGTATGAAGAAGAACAAGACATCAGGATTGGAGGAAGACTCATTAACAACCTCTGGTAAGCAGACAACACAACCTTCCTTGCTGGAAGTGAAAGGGATTTGAAACACTTCCTGATGAAGACCAACAGCCATGGCTTTCAGTATGGATTGTGCCACAACATCAAGAAAACAAAAATCCTCACAACTAGACCGGTAAGTAAAACTGTGATATATAGAGAAAGGATTGAGGTTGCCAAGAATTTTCATTTTACTTGGTTTCCACAGTCAACACCTACGGAAACAACAGTCAAGAGATCAAAAGATACATTGCATTGGGGAAATCTGCTGCAAAGAACCTTTTTAAAGTATTCAGAAGTAAAGGTACCACCTTTAAGACTAAGGTGCAACACATGTAATCCATGATATTTTGAATTGCTTACATGCATGTGAAGGCAGGACAGTGAATAAGGAAGACAGAAGAATAGATGCCCGTGAATTGTGGGATTGGAAAAGAATATTGAATGTACCATGGGCTGCCAAAAGAACAAACAGATCTATTCTGAAACAAGTACAATGAGAGGGCTCTTTGGAAACAAAGATGGTGAGATTGTGCCTTACATACCCTGGACATGTTGTCAGGAAAGGTCAGTCCCTGGAGAAGGTCATCATGCATGGTAGAGTGGAGGATCAGCAAAAGAGGAAGACCCTCATGGAGATGGATTGACACAGTGGCTACAACAGTGGGCTTAAGCATAAAAACAATTGTGGACATGGTGCAAGACCGGGCACTGTTTGGTTCTGTTGTGCATAGGGCCGTTGTTAGTCAGAACCGACTCAGTGGCACTTAACAACAACAACATGGTTGAAAAGGGATACCATTGACCTGTTGTGGGGTTGTTAAATAGTGTCATAAAACATTGTATGTACTAACTTTTTAATGAGAAATTGATTTGTTTTGGAAACTTTCATCTAAAGAAAAAGGTAAAGAAAATCAAATGGAGATAAGTGATATGGAAGTACTCAGGCAGTCAGATAGCCAAGAGATGCCCTGACTATTAAGGGTATTGGAAAATGGACTGTTGGCCCAGGGTGAAGCAGAATTCACTGTCCTATTTTGAGAATGTTCTCAGTGACAGAGCAGGCTGGTATGAAACTGAATATTATGCAGATGAATTTGCAAATGTATTTATGTAGAAAACTCAACATTGGAAAAGGCTACCACAGCTGACTAGAACTAGAGTGAGTTTTAGGGTTTCTCTCTGCCATCCTCAGGCTACCAGGAAGGCAGTCATAGTAATTTCTTCTATTTTCACTATTCCAACACATTTGAACAGTTAGAAAGGGGACAGAAAGGAGAAGACAGTGTTGAAGTGCTAAATCACCATCCTCACAACACTTCAAGATGCTGTGATGGGGAGGAATAAAAATGTAAACCAGGAGACTATTAAAAGTGGGTGGACTAGACACACGTCTCCTCATTTCCCTCTGAGAACTAAGGCCTGAAATGGTATTTACATGGAGTACTGAACATTTCAGGAGCCCTAGGACCTAGCATATTTGACTAGGCATCAGTATCGGACTAATCTTCCCCTCTCAGAAACAAGCCAGTGACTGTCTGACCTCCACTTTCACTGTTTCCTGGTATAGCAGAACTGCAGCTTCTGTGAACTGCCAGTAACATACTTTCATCATCAGTGGGAAGGCAGAGTCTGCTGCTCCTGACAGCCTACTTTGAACAGCACATTGGACAGCTCCTAGTTCAACACCTGGACAGCTCTCCATATAGAAGTGAAGTTTACTTTTAAGACTCACAGGCCTATGTATTTGCCTGGAGATCTGTCTGTTGAGAGGCCTGGCAGCTTTTCCTCCCACCCTTGTCTGACACACATTGTAGGGTTGGTTAACAGCCTCCAATTTCTCCATAAGTAGGGTGGCCTCTTTGCCATCCAATAAGCGGAGACTTCCACTCCAGTGAGTCCACCTGGGACAAATGACTACAGTATTAGAGAAAGCTAGTGACCAACAATTCTCGTAGATCTAATAGCAGAGAAATCAAACAGTGTCTGGATGGCATGAGGGCAGCAGACCAGAATTAATCATTTAAAGAAGCAGCCTGGACAGCCTTCAGGTGCTCCAGAAAACTCCCAAAATAAAGATTCAAAAATTTCCCAGAAGAAGCCTTTCTAAGTCTATCAGAGGTCGAGTACAAAAGAAATATGTATAGAACCCTCCTAGAGATTAAACAAAATGCAACAGAACAAAATGAAAAATTAAGTAAGCTATTTAAACTGATGGAACACCAGTAATCTGAAATACATTAGATCAATAACAAAATTACAGAATTAGATAATGGAATCCAAAGCCAAAAGAGTAGAACTGAACAAATAGAAGTTAGACTCAGTGACCTTGAGGACAGAGCAACTGCCACCAGCATTTCTGAGGAGAAATCAGAGAAAAGAAGAAAAAGGAAGAAGCATTAAGAAACATGTGGGACTCCATTAAGAGGAATGATTTACGTTTAATTGGAGTTCCTGACCAAGAGGGGTAAATGACAACATAGAAAGTATTGCTGTAGAGATGCTGACAGAAAACTTTCCTGAGATTATGAGCAATGAGAATTGCTCCAGGATGTTTATCAAACACCACAACAGCTAGACACCAAGACATATTATAGTCAAGCTTAATAAAGTGAAGCATAAACAGATGTTCCTGAAGGCAGCAAGTCTCAAAGCAAAGCTTTCATCTGACTTCTTTGCAGAAATGATGCTGGCTAGAAAACAGTGGACTGATACATTCAAAGCCCTGAAGCAGAAAAACTTTGAACCAAGAATTATTTATCCTGGGAAATTGTCTATCAAATGTGATGGTGAAATTAAGACATTTGCAGGTAAAGAGAAGGTTAGAGACTTCATAAAAACTAAACCAAAACTATATGAAATGTTGAGAGAAGCTCTTTCCTTAGAAAAACAAAACCATGAAATGTGTATTTAAGGTGACAATGCAGGACACATCATCCAAATTTCTGATCAGTTGAGGAATTCAAAAAACTTAATCAAAATTTATAATGTTAAAATGTGGGCATCTGTGATCAAATCATGACAACTATGACACCATCACATTAAAAGAGGGGTGCACTACAGTAATTATAGTTGTTTCAGATGGAGAAGTTAAAGAGTTATGCAGTAGTTAAAATTGGGTTTAATCTTAGTATATTAAGAGGATTAATAGATGTAGCCATGAAGCAAATTAACAATGCGTTGTATCAAAATAAAAAATGCAATACAGGAGTCTCAACAAGCACAAAACCAACACTGAAAACACAACCCATGAAGAAGAATGGCCCAGAACAGAACGTTAAGAGCAATATAGAAAACATTAACATAAAACTAATTTCATCAAAATGATGACACTAAGCACATACCAATCAATAATTACACTGAATGTAAATGGACTGAAAGGTCCAGTAAAGAGACAACGAGTGACAGCCTGGATCAAAAGACATGACCTGTCTATATGTTGCTTACAAGAAACACACCTTAGACTTAAAGATATGAACAAATTGAAAATTAAAGGATGGAAGAGTATATATCAAACTAACAACGAACAAAGAAGAGCAGGTGTGGCAATTCTAATCTCAGATAAAACAGATTTTAGTGTAAAATCCACTATTGTGGACAAGGATGGTCACTATGTATTGCTGATTCAGTACTCAAGTAGGACTTAACAATATTAAATAGCTGTATACCCAATACCAGAACATCTAACTACATTGAACAAATACAAACAACACTGAAAAATGAGACAGATCATTCCACAGTAATAGTTGGAGACTTCAGCACTTTCCTTTCAGTTATGGATAGATCATCTGAAAAAAAGTTCAGTAAAGATACAAAAGATCTTATTGCAACAATCAACCAACTTGACCTGATTAAGACATACAGATCTTTTCATTCATCAACGGATAAGTACACCTCCTTCTCCAGTGCACATGGAACATTCTCCAGAAGAGACTATGTGTTAGGCCGTAAAGCAGTTCTCTATAAAATCCAAACCACTGATTTACTGCAAAGTATTTTCTTGACCATAGAGGTATAAAAGTTGAAATAAATAACAAAAATCATAGGTAGAAATTGAAACCTATGCAAACTAAACAATACTTTGCTCAAAAAGCCTTGGCTTATAGAAGAAATCAAGGACAAAATAAAGAAATTTATGGAATCATATGAGAATTAAAACACATCCTACCAGAATTGATGGGATACAGCAAAAGAGGTGCTCAGAGGTGAGTTTATCTGTCTAACTGCACACATCTGGAAAGAGGAGCCCAAATTAAAGAATTAACCTTATAGCTTGAACAAGTAGAAAAAGAGCAACAGAAGAACCCCTCAGGCACCAGAAGTAAACAGGTAATAAAGACTAGAGCAGAACTAAATGAATGAGAGAATAGAAAAACAATAAAAAAATTAATAAAACCAAAAGCTAGTTCTTTGAAAAGGTCAACAAAATTGACAAACCACTGGCTAAACTTAGAAAAGAAAAACAGCAGAAGATACAAATAACCTGATTAAGAAACAAGATGAGAGATGTTACAACAGACCCAGCTGAAATAAAAAATATCATAACAATATTATGAAAAGCTGTACTCTAACAGGTTTGAAAACCTAGAGGAAACGAACAAATTTCTAGATTCATATCACCCATCAGGATTATCACAAGGAGAAGTAAATCAACTTAATAAATCTATCACAAAGGAAGAGATTGAAAAACTCATAAAAAATCTACCCACCAAAATAATCCTGGCCCAGATGGATTCACCAGAGAATTCTACCAAACTTTAGAAAAGAGTTAACTCCAATACTGTTCAGGCTACTTCACGCCATAGAAAGGGATAGAATACTCCCAAATTCAATCTATGAAGCCAGTGTAACCCAAATACCAAAGCCAGGGAAAGATCCCACAAAAACAGAAAATGACAGACCAGTATCACTCATGAACCTAGAGGCAAAAATCTTCAACAAAATTTTAGCCAGTAGAATTCAGCAGCATACAAAAAAAAAAAAAAAGAATTCATCATGATCAAGTTGATTTCATTCCAGAGATGCAAGGCTGGTTCAGTATCAGAAAAACAATGTCATCAACCACATAAATAACACAAAAGACAAGAATCACCTGATTTTGTCAGTTGATGCAGAAAAGGCATTTGATAAAGTTCAACATCCATTCTTGCTAAAAACTCTCAGAAAAATAGGAATAGAGGGGAAATGCCTCAATGCAGTCAGTAGCATCTATGCAAAACCAACTGCCGTCATCATCCTGAATGGTGAAAGACTGAAGGAATTCCCTTTGAGAACGAGAACTAAACAAGGATGCGCACTCTCACCACTTCTATTCAACATTGTGGTAGAAGTTCTAGCCAGAGCAATTAAACAAGACAAAAAAATAAAGGACATCTGTATCAGCAATGAGGAAGTAAAAATCTGTCTATTTGCAGATGATATGATTGTTGATACAGAGAATCCAAAGGAATCCGTAAGTAAAGTTTAGCAAAGTATCAGGATACAAAATAAACATAAGTAAATCAGTAGAATTCTTTTGTACCGACTATGAGATTGTTGAAGAACAAATCACCAAATTAATTTCATTTACTATAGCCCCCAAGAAGATAAAGGACGTAGGAACAAATCTAACTCGAGAAATAAGAGACCTTTAGAAAGAGAACTACAAAACCTTACTAGAAGAAACTAAGAGAGACTTGCATAAATGTAGTAATCTACCCTGCTCATGGATAGGAAGACTCCACATTGTGAAAATGTCCATTTTACCCAAAGGAATTTACTTATATAATGCAATCCCAATACAAATTCCAGTGACTTTGTTAATGAGATGGAGAAACAAATCACCAACTTTGTTTAGAAAGGGAAAAAACCTGGGATAAATAAAGCACTACTGAAGAAGAAGAACTCACTGGGAGACCTCTCGCTACCTGACTTTAGAACCTATTACACTGACACAGTTATCAAAACAGCCTGGTACTGGTACAAAAAGAGACATATACATCAATGGAACAGAGTTGAGACCCCAGAGATGCCACCATCCTCCTATGAACAGTTGTTATTGGACAAAGGCCCTAAGATTGTAAACTGGGGTAAAAATGGTCTCTTAAACAAATTGTGCTGCCAAAATTGAATCTCCATCTGCAAAAAATTGAAACAAGACCCACATCTCACACATTATACAAAACCCAACTCAAATTGGTTAAAAGACCTAAATATCAAATCTAAAATGGTGAGGGTCATCCAAGAAAAAATAGGATCAACAACGGAAGTTTTAATACACAATGTAGACAGACTTCAAAATCTGACAAAGCACAATCAACAGAAGAGAAAATAGAGAAATAGGAACTGCTAAGAAGCAGATTCTTTTGCTCATCCAAAGAATTAAAAGACCACGTACAGAATGGGAAAACGTATTTGGCAACTCTATGTCATACTGACGTCTGATCCCCATAATCTACATGGTATTACAAAATATCAATAAGAAAAAGATAAATAATCCACTTAAGTGATGGGTGAAGGAGTTGGACAGACCCTTCTCTAAAGAGGAGATCCAGGCAGCCAAAAGACACGTGGAAATGCTTACGATCATTAGCTATTAAAGAAATTCAAATAAAACTGCAATGAGATAGCATCTCACCCTAACAAAGTTGGTCATATTCCAAAAAATACAAAATAACAAATGCTGGAGAGGCTGTGGAGAAATTAGATCTCTCCTACATTACTGGTGGGGTTGCAGAATGGTACAACATCTTTGGAAAGCAATCTGGCGCATCCTTAAGAAGCTGGAAATAGATATTCATTTGATCCTGTAATTCGACTGCTTGGAATTTATCCTTTAGACACAAAGATTGTCACATGAACAGACAAATGTACATGAATGTTTGTTGCAGCACAGTCCACAATAGCAAAAGGATGGAATTAACACCAATGCCTATCAACAGATGGATGGATAAACAAACTGTGGTACATATACTCAGTGGAACACTGTGCTATGATAAAGAAAACAATGAGTTTAGAAAACATCTTATAACATGGTCTCATTTGGAAGAGATTGAGTGAAATCAGTCAGTGTCAAAAGGACAAATTTTGCATGACACCCCTGTTATAAGGACTTAAAAAGAGATTTATCCACAGAAGACAATGTGTTGGCTATAAAAGTTGGTAGGGGGCTCAAGGTTTATCATAGATTAAGTAACTGATAGATGTTAGAAATTTTATTCTTTTACTATAATCAATAAAAAGATAAAAAAAATGTAAACTATACTTGCTCTCCCAGTAAAAGTTCCATGAGCAAAAGCTTGGTTTGCAGCAGAGAAAGTATAAGAAAAGCTATTACTTATATGGAGCTCTGGTGGCATAGTGGTTAAGAGTGTTAGTGCTAACCTAGAGGTCAGCTGTTCAAATGCAGCATATGCTTCTTGGAAACCCTATGGGACAGTTCTGTTCTGTTCTGTAAAGTCACTCTGAGTTGAACACCAAACAGGAGTACTACTTATATAGTGCTTACTTTGAAATGTGATTTGAGTCAGATCTGGGGGTGAGATTTTGAATTCTACTAGACTGAAATTGTTCAGTAACAGAAAGTGACTAGAAATTAATGAATTCTTCTTTAAGATAAATTAATTGCAGAATAGGGAATTCAATATCAAAATTTTTGTAGAGATTATAGGAAAAAAGTGAGCAGTTTAATATATCATTAAGTGCTATGGCTGCTAACCAAGAGGCTAGCAGTTTGAGTCCTTCAGAAGGTTCTTGGAAACTGTAGGGGGCAATTCTTCCCTGTGCTATAGGGTCCCTACTATGAGTCGGAATCAACTTGACAGGGGTGAATTATTTTGCTTATCTGTGATAAATATGGAGATATATTATGAAGTAATTATCATATAAAGGAGTATAAGCATTAAAGTTATATAGAACCTATAATGTTTAGTAATGTGGGAATGTATTTAGTGCTTATGGTTGATAAATTCACCCTTGCTGAGAAATAATGTGTGTGTGTATAAGTATAATGATTTGCAGATGTGTATGTATACATGTATTTTAAAAAACCTGTTGCGCTTATGGCACTTGGAAGCTGCTGCTTCTTGGAAACCTTTTGGGGCAGTTTTGCTATGTCCTATAAAATCACTGAGTTGAACACCTAACAGTAGTACTACTTACGTGGTACTTACTAGGTCAGAGGTACTGTTTTAAGCCTTTCATTAACTCATTTTCTCTTTTAACATGTCAGGGCAGTTATGAACTGTTACAGTTATCACTGTTTTAGAAGTTAGAATACTTAGGTATAGAGATGAGATTTGAGTCAGACTCATGTTGACCCCATGTGTGTCAGTGTAGAACTGTACTGTGTAGAGTTTCCACTAAGTAACTTTCTTTTCAGAAGTTTAGTCACCAGGCCTTTCTTACAAGGTGCCTCTGAGTAGTCTCAAACCACCTGCCTATTAGTTAGAAGTCAAACGCTTAACCATATGTTCTGCCCAAGTGCATGTGCGTGCACACACACACATTCATGTAACAGAACATAGAGATAGTTGTAATACAAACACACCATAGTTCTCCAGTACGTGGACATAAATTAGGAGTATGTTCTAATGCCCAAATCTTAATAGCTGTATCTACTCCTAAGATGACTCAGATCACTTGTCTTTTTCAGTCCTTCAGCTGTTTTAGGGAGCTGTCAAAGAATGCCGTTTTACCTCACAGATTTAGCCAGGCCACTGTTCCCTTGCTGACCTCTGCTACTCTAACCTATGCTTCTCTGGCCAGTTCTGAGGATATCTAAGACATTGTCAGTGGTGTTCTCAATTTTACTAACTAGCCTCTACCACCATTTTATTTGCTATGTGGCGTCAGTTTTTGCTTAGACATGACAGTGTAGTGTTCCTGTGCAAATGAGAAATAGAATTCTTTGATTAGTTTGAGGAATCCTCGGATCCGACTTGACAGCACTTGGCTGGCTATAGGAGTGGTGGACGCCAAAGCGTTTACATAGTATAAAGAATCTGTTCTTTCAATTGACACAGCATGTTTTCTTTCCAGGGTATGTTTGTGTTGCCAGAATAGTTTGGCAGGGTGGATTAATTTACCAGCCATTTGCTTGTACTGGAGCTTCTGCTTTTCTCAGTCATTGTGCCCTGTAGCTTAGAATCGCTTTTTGTGAGATACCTCCTTACCTTGTTGTGAATGTCAAGAGTCTTTGCTGCTTCAGAAATTTGGATTGCCTCATTCAGTAGAGAAGTGGAGGGTGGGTAGGAGGTGGACAGTTGGGATAAATGTGTCATTATTTCCATATATGAGATGCATCTGAATCTCAGCTCCGGTCTGGATTTGGCCCCAGCCACAGCTTTATTTCCATTAAAACTTTCTGTGCAACTTCCTTATGTATTTTTGTTTAAACTTGCTTAAGGTAAGTGGGCAGAGCCACCGTGTTTGGTTGTGTGTGTCTGCACTCAGCAGCCCTAGAGTGGCAGACATGGCTACTAGTCTTTTCTGTAAACTGTATTATAGGGTATGTCACAGGCCCTCTGTGCTTCTTTTTGCAGAAATGGTAGAGGTGAGCAGTATGATCTAAAGTTCATTTAGTTCTTGTATTCAGAGTTGCTGTATTGCTAAGCAAAACTATTAAAGTTCCTTTTATTGCCTTCATGATTTTCAGTATAGTAAAACAATTGAGTCATGAAAGTATTTACAATGTACGTATTAAATAGTTTGCAATCTCTAGTTCTTTTTCATTAGTTAATTTTCTAAAACTCATTAGTCTCTCTGTCAAAATAAATATGAAAATAATCATGCTCTTTGACTTTGGTGCTACAGATTTTCTCTAAAGTAGGTCTGTAAATAAAGAACACTGAGCTAACAATTTGTTTTTAGAGAGCTAGGTTGTAATTGTAGGCAAGGAGTATGGGAATTTAAGGGGAAATATTCCTCTAAAGAAAGGACAAGATACATTCAAACCCTTTTTTCTATACCAAAAACCCAAAGCAAACTCAGTGCCGTCAAGTTGATTCTGAGTCATAGCAGACCTATAGAACAGAGTAGAACTGCTGCATAGAGTTTCCAAGGAGTGCCTGGCAGATTTGAACTGCCAGCTTTCTGGTTAGCAGCTGTAGCGCATAACTGCTATGCTACTAGGGTGTCCTTTTTCTATACGTGTCCTTATTATTGCAAGGTGATATTGAACATTTTAAGGATAATTTTCCATTTGCTATTGCTGTTAGCCATTTCTGTGCATCAGTTTACCCAGTGTTGGGAGTTGACCTTCTGGAAAAACTTGTTCTCTTGCTACTTTTTTTTTAGCGGGGGAACTAAGGAAATTTATTTTTCTTTTTTTTCTTTTTTCTTTAACATGACTGAGTGAAAATGTACATTCCCATATAAATTTACATGCCCACCTATATGCAGCTTCCACTGCTCTCCCTGTCCGGTGACAGCACACTATTCCATACATGTCTTATCCTCCCAACAGCCTCCTTTCCCCTCCTCTTCACCCACTCTCCTTCCTCCAGCCAGAGGTCAGCAGGATGATATCCTATAGATGTATGGAACCGTAAAGTGCAACCAGTATATGGTCACTCTACATTGCCAAGTCCAATCCATTCCTGTCCAAAGAATGGACCTTTGTTATAATTTACGGGTAAGGGCATCATCAGGGCCGGGGGCCATGCTCTCAGGGGAATCCTGAAACCGCTGGACCATCAATTGAGGTCTTTTAGTGGAGATCTCAGGATGCACCCCTTTTTATTCTGGTGTTGCCAGGGAGACTCAACCTAGTGAGCTCCATCGTGGCTATCACTGGTGGTGGCCGAGGACCATTCGGTTCTTCCGGTCCCAAGTCAATGAAGGCACCCACTCTTGCGGGTCTCTCTGTCTTCTAGGTTGTCTTTACCGCATGTCATTTTGGTCCTCGGCGAACATCCGTTCCTGCTGAGTTGGGACCATTTGCTGTATCCTCGGATGGCAGCTTGGCAGCTTTTAAGACCCCAGATGCTACTTCTCTTGCTACTTTTTTCAGAATAATTATTGAACAAATTTGACCAATATTGTAATCTGTCAGCTCCTAATTAAATTCAGGTCTTAATCAGTGAACACATTTGATTTTTTAAAAAATTTTTCTATCTCTACAAGAAAACAGAAAGATATATACAGTGTACTTGAACTAGATTGTGTCTTCTGTGAAAAGTTGATTCTGTGCCTTTAACTTTGTTTCCCAAAGCATTTAATCTTTTTTTTTCATTATCCCAGATCTAATCAAGTCCTTACTATCCTGTTAATTTCATCTTTTGTATTATTGTACCTTGACTTTAATAGACTGTTGTTTATAGGATATTATGTTTGTTAAATGTGTATATTATTGCATAGAACCAATATGAAATTTTCACAGTTGAGTTACCTGGGCAATGATGTCACTCATATCTGGAGGATTTCTTTAGATGATGAATCAAATTTAAAGCTCCTATATAAGGTTGGAATTGACTTGATGGCAATGCGTTTTGTTTTTGTTGTGTTTTCTTGGTTTGATGAGGAAAAATTACCAAACTATGTATATATATTTACCCTTGAGTCAAATCTGACTCGACAGCACTTTGCTGGCTTGGCTGCTCATGAAAATTTTGATCTAGGGTGTAATCAGTTGTGTCACATTTCAAGTCATTGCTAAACATTTATGTTTTTAGTAATGTCAAAGATATAGCTGTGTAAATTAAGACCCATTTGCTTTCTTATGGAAACCCTGGTGTCTTAGTGGTTAAGAGCTACCACTGATACTCAAAAGGTTAGCGGTTTGAATCTGTTAGGTGCTCCTTGAAAATCCTATGGGGCAGTTCTACTCTGTCCTTGAGAGTAGCTATGAGTTAGAATCAGCTTGACAGCAACAGGTTTGATTTTTTTTTTTTTGTTTACTTTCTTATGTTATTAAAAGCAAATAGCATCCCCTGTAAAAATAACAACAACTAGAGTCTCGTGTAGTGGATAGTCAGTGCTGTGTCTTACCTACTTGCCAGTGAACCTCTATTTAAATTTGGTAAATGCAAGTTGTTCTAGACATGGGCCATTTCTAGATATATTTCTAGTTAATAGAAATTCAGTTGGAGCAGTTTTACTTAAGGAATCCAAATGAAGTTAATTTTAGTGATATGAAAACTGTAATCTAATTTAAGTACAAAAATAACTCTCAATTCTCATTATGACCTAGATCCTTGGTTTTGTAACATTTATATATTTTGGTTTTGAGCAAAGCTTCATGTAATCTAATGATATCTTATGAGCTTGCTATTGAATCTTGTTCAGCTTTGTATCTCTCACTACTTAATTTGCTTAAACTATGGTAGTTACTTTTTTTATCTTTACAGTTATCTCTTTTTAAAAAAAATACTGTGATGTCCTATTATATAGTGGATTCCCATTTTTGGTCTCCACTGAAGAAAGTATCGATTTGTCGGATTAAAAAGAAATACATATACTTTATTCATGTACAGTAACATCCTAGTTTTGACTTAGAGTTTCAAGCCTGAGGATATTGATGTGAATTATGCATGACTGTCTGGCTTGGTCTGGTGTTAAGTTATATTAGCCTACTGAATGGGTAATGTAAACATGTTCTGAATTTTAAATACATGACAGTAGATGAATGGCAGGTCAAAAATAGAACTCATAAGTAAGTGTGTAGTTTGAAATTTGACTCTTACAGTGTAAAACTACACAGATGATATCTACAGATGGTTAACTCCAATTAATAACTTGCTTTGGTATTTTACAAATAAAAATGTTATGTGATAGGTATACTGGGTCAGTCATATTTTTTTTCTAGTCCATTGAACTTTTGGCAGTAGAAAAGAAAATCAGTAATGGACAAGTGAAGAAGTCTGCCTTTTATAGCTTATTAATAAATTATTTATGCTAAAATATTTTAAAATTGTCAACCATGTCATTCCTACTTTTTTGGAATATATAGGAAGCTTTCTGTTGCTAATCGTACCAACTTGCCATCAGTACATCTATTTTGAATCCTAGCATTGCAGTTGGTACTAAACATTATAGATTTGCAAATGAAATTTGATGTTCTATTCTCATAAAATCTTGTATCTTTCATTCCTGTTTGAAATGGGGAGAAAAACAGTCAATTCTGAGTATAATTTTATATCTTAGACACCTACACTTTTGTGTGTATTTCCTCCACCATGTTGCAATAGCTCCTTAATGTAATCTTGAAAATAATTGCTCATTTTAGAGTTTTATAGTACATGTTTTAATTTTTATATTTAATGTGCTTGTATTGTATGTGTATGTTTTTGAATTTTTTTATTTGATATGATTGAGTGAAAATGTACATTCCCATATAAATTTACATGCCCACCTATACGCAGCTTCCACTGCTCTCCCTGTCTGGTCACAGCACACTGTTCCTCTCTGCTCCATACATGTCTCATCCTCCCAACAGTCTCCTTTTCCCTCCCCTCCAACCACTCTCCTTCCTGCAACCAGAGGTCAGCAGGCTAATATCCTATAGATGTATAGAACCATAAAGTGCGTACAATATATGGTCACTCTGCATTGCCAAGTCCAATGCATTCGTGTCCAAAGAGTGGATCTTTGTTATTGAATTTTGATAAATTTGGACAATGGATTGATAGTATTATTTTGGCTAATTCCTGAGAGATTATGGCTATTAGGAAAGTTAGCCTTTTCTCATGTACTAAATATATTTTTTAATTCAGGAAAGCATGGTTGCATAGAGGTTAAGTGCTATGCTTGCTAACCACAAGGTCAGCAGTTCAAATCCATCAGATGTTTCTTGGAAACTCTGTGGGGCAGTTCTGTTCTGACTAATAGGGTCACTGTGAGTTTCAGTCAACTCGACAGCAGTAACAATTGACATTTTTATATTTTTGATGATGATTTTTGCCAACCTAGAAATTAGAGATTAATTTATGTTCTCCAGAAAATCTGTGTAGCTATTTAGCTAGGCCATGATTCCTGGTATTGTGTAATGTTCTCCATTTTATAAATTCTGCCTCTATGATGTTAATGAGGGTGGATGCATCACAGTTGTGTTGGTGGGGCAAGACTCGATGTGTAAGATTGTTTTATGCCTTGAGGTATAAAAGAAAGAAGCTAGCAGGGACATTTGGGAACCTCATACCGTCAGGAAAGCAGCACAGGGAATGGACTGTGTCATGGATTGAACTGGGCCATGATTCCCAGTAATTTATGGTTGTCCTCCATTTTGTGATTTTCCTATGCTGTATGTTAAAGAGGTTTAGGGTGGGACTGTAAATCCCTTTCTAAGATACTCTCCGTGCTCCATTGTAAAGGGAGTTTCCCTGGAGTGTGGCAGAAAATTGGGAACCCCACACCATAAAGAAAGCAGCACCAGGAGTAGAGCTCATCCATCAGACCTAAAGTTACTGCGCCAAGATGTTCCCCAACCAAAGACTGATGCAACACAAGGACTGTCCTCTAGAGCTGACAAAGGGAAAGCCTTCCCCTGGAGTGGACATTCTGAATTCGGACTTGTAGCCTACCGGACTGTGTACGAATAAACTTTCCTTTGTTAAAGCCATCCACGTTGTGGTATTTCTTCTAGAGTCATCTTCTGGATGACTAAAACAGAGTTCCTGCATCAAGATGCTTTCTGGACAAAGACTGATGCAACACAAGGACCTTCTCCCAGAGTCAACAGAGGGGAAGCCTTCTCCTGGAGCTGACACCCTGAATTCATACTTGTAGCTGACTGGGCTGTGTAAGAATAAACCTTACCTTGCTAAAGCCATTGACTCATGATATTTCTGTTAGAGCAGCACTAGCTGACTAACACCAGAGTTTTAATGTTTTGTTGTCAGATTTTTCAGTCTTTTCATTTATGGCGTCTAGATTGTATACTGTTTAAAAACATCTTTACTGTATTCAGGTTATGGATTTTTTTCCTTTTTTAATAGCAGTTTTAAAGTTTTACTTTTTAACCTGTGAATCTCTGATCCATGTAGAATTTATGTTGCTTGAAGGACTCAAGTGGAGATCTAACTTTCTCTTCTAAATTGCTAGGCATTTATCACTGTTACTTACTGAATAATTTTTAAACCACTGATTTGAATCATACTTTTATCATACACTAAACTTATTTTTGGACTTCGCTTCTTGATGTTATTCTGTTCCAGTTAATTTCTCCATGTAGTAGTGTCTAATGGTAGTGAAATATGAAGTTTTTAAATGCCACTCTTTTCCTTTGAAAATAGCTTATGTTTTTATTCATTAACTTTTTATTTCAGAGGTAAAATAATTTTCCTGTGCTTTTGTTGATTTCTTCTTTGGCCTTGCTGGACTCAGTTCATCTCTCAGTTGTCATTTTTTGTTAGGTAGCATAGCGCTTTCTACTCCTTGACTCAATTCTGTTCTTGTACACTCAGATGACCCAATCTCAGCAATGCCTATGCTTCTCATTTTCTCTTTAAGGTTTTTTTTTTTTTAACTGTACTTCAGATGAAGGCTTACAGAACAAACATTCTTCTCGTTAACCAGTTAGTACACAAATTTTTTGCGACATTGGTTAACAACCCCATGATATATCAGTTCTCTCCCTTGTCTGCTGTGGGTTCCCTATGACCAGTTTGCCAGTTCCTTCTTGACTTCTAGTCCTTGCTGCTGGGCTAGTGTGCTGCTTTAGTTTCTTTGCTTTATGGGCCTGAAACAAAATCTTTGTCTAAAGGATGAACCTCAAGAGTAACTTCAGTACTGAGCCAAAAGAATATCTGAGGATCATACTTACAGTTTCAACCAGTGTCTGTCAGGCCAGTAACTTTGGTCTGTTTTTGTGAGTTAGAATTTTATTCTACATTTTTTTCCAGCACTGTCTGGGACACTCTAATGTGATCCCTGTCAGAATAGTAAGTGGTAGTAATTGGAAACCATCTACTTGTACGGGACTCAGTCTGCTGGAGGCTGTGCTAGTTGTGATCTGTCAGTTCTTTTGACTCCTCTTCCTCTTGTGTGTCTAGTTTTCTTCATTATACCTTGCTCTGAAGGGGTGAGACATATGGATCATCCTGGATGACCATTAACAAGCCTTTAAGACTCAAGATACTACTTACCAAAGTAGAAATAGAACATTATTAACTGTGTTATACTAGTTGAGGGAGATGTTCCTTGAGACCATGGTATCCACAGACCTCAGCCCTATAATTTGGTCCCTCAGAGAATTTAGATGTGTCTGCAGAGCTCCTATGACTTTGCCTTGGATAGGTTATGCTGGCTTCCCAAGCATGTAATTCTCTTACCTTTCATCATACCTAATTGTCTATTTAGTGTTTTCCAGCACCACCCCTTCCTTCCCTGGGAATCATCAAAGGTGGTTTCTTTTTGTATGTAAACCTTCTTGTGAGTTTTTATGGTAGTGGTCTCATGCAGTATTTGTCCTTTTCTGATTGACTTATTTAGCATAACCCTCCATATTCATTCATGTTGTGAGATACTTCACAGATTGATCGTTTGTTATCATTGTGTAGTACTGTGTTGTGTGTATGCATCATAGTTTATGTATCCATTTGTCTGTTGACGGGCATCTAGATTGTTTCCATCTTTTTGCTATAACAGTGCTGCAGTGAAGATAGTTATGCATATGTCTGTTTATGCGATAGCTGTTATTTCCCGAGGATATATTCCTGGGAGTTAGATTTCTGGATCATATGGTATTTCTATTATTAACTTTCTGGAAAAGAACCATACCATTTTCCAAAATGGTTGTACCATTTTGTCTTCCTACCAGCAATGCATGAGAGTTGTGTTCTCTCTGTACACTTGCCAATATTTGTTCTTTCTTTCCTTTTTTGATTCCTGCAATTAACGTTGGAGTGAGATATTATCTCATTGTTGTTTTGATTTGCAGTTTTCTAATGGCTAGTGATCACTAGCTTTGCCTCATGTCTATGCTGGTTGCTTGAAAGGCTTCTCTGGTGAAGCGTCTGTTCATTTTTTTTTTTTTTTTTTGCCTGTTTTTTAATTGGATTTTTTTTGTTGTTGTAGAAGTGTTGGATTTTCCTGAAGATTTTAGAGATTAGACTTTTGTCAAATTTGTAGTAGCCTCTTTTCCCAGACTGTGAGTCTTCTTTTTTACTCTCTTAGCGAAGTCTTTTGGTAAGTGTAAGTATTTAAGTTTTTGAAGATTCCATTTATCTACCATATCTTCTGGAGTTTGTGTGTTGTTATGGTTTACATTCTGTTAATGCCATGTATTATATCGCCTAGAGTTGATCCAATTTTTTCTACTATGATCTTTATAGTTTTTGGCTTTATATTTAAGTCTTTAATGTTTGTTAAATTAGTTTTCACATTTGGTGTGAGGTATGGGTCCTTTTTCAAGTTTTTGCAGATGGACATCCAGTTTTGCAGTACTGTTTGTTAAAAGAACATTCCCCATTTGGTGAATTTAGGCCCATGTTGAAGATAAGGTGACCATAGGTTAAAACCACTGCCATTGAGTCGATTGCAACTTATAGTGGCCCTATAGACAGAGTAAAACTGCTCCACAGAGTTTCCAAGGAGCACCTGGTAGATGTGAACTGCCAGACTTTGGCTTAGCAGATGTAGTACTTAAGCACTATATCCAAGTGACTGTAGGTGGGTAGATTTACATTTGGAGTCTCAATTCTGTTTCATCAATTAGTGTTATCTTTTGTTGTACCAATACTAGGCTATTTAGACTGCTGTCCCTGTATAGTAGTTTCTGAGGTCAGGTAGTATGAGTCCTGCTTTATTCGTCTTCAGTAGTACTTTACTTACTTGTTAAGTGTTACTTAAGTTTCCATACAAAGTTAATTATTAACTTTCCCATCTTTTTAAAGAGCCCTGTTGATATTTGCATCAGAATTGTGTTACATTTGCAAATTACTTTGGGTTTAGTTGTCATTTTCTTGTTGTTTTTTCTACCCATCCATGAGTATATATTTTTCCATTTATGTAAATCTCTTTCAGTAGTGTTTTATAGTTTCCTTTTTGTAAGTGTTTTGCATCCCTTGTTAGATTTAATGCTAAATAATTTATTCTTTTAGGGGCTATTATAAATGATACTATTTTCTTGATTTCCCTTTAGTCATTCTCTTCATTGATACATAGGAAGCCAACTGATTTTTGTATTTTTCTCTTTTCTCCCATTTTCCTGCTAAGTCATTCTATTAGTTCCAGTAGTTATTGTGTGGAGCCTTGGGGTTTCTCTGTATAGTATCGTACTATCTACAGATAGGGACCGTTTTATGTCATTATTACCAACTTAACCAAAAACCAAACCTTCTGTCGTTGAGTCAGTTCCTACTTATAACGACCCCATAGTTCAGAATAGAACTGGCCTATAGAGTTTCCCAGGACTGCTTGGAGGATTTGAACTGCCAACCTTTTGCTTAGCAGATGTAGCACTTAACTACTATGCCACCAAGGTTTCCAGACTTAGATGATGTTTATTTCTTTTTCTTGGCTTATTGTTCTGTCTAGGACTTCCAGCACAGTGTTAAATGGGAGTAGTCATAAAGGGCATCCTTGTCTTGTTCCAGTTTTCATGGGTAATGTTTTTGTACTCTCTCCATTAAGAATGATGTTGACTTGGTTTTCTGTGCTGTTCCTGTTAGATGCTGTTGAGTAGTTCCTGACTTGTAGTGATAGTGTGCATAATAGAACTGAACAATACCAGGTCTTCTTCCATCCTCACAATTGTTGCTATGCCTGAGCCCATTTTTGCAGCCACTATGTCAGTCCATCTCATTGAGGGTCTTCCTCCTTTTCACTTACCGACTGTTTTACCAAGGAGGATGCATTTCTCCAGGGACTAGTCGCTCCTGATAACATGTACAAAGTATATGAGAAGAAGTCGTGCTATCATTGTTTCTAAGGAACATTCTGGTTGTACTTCTTACAGGGCAGACTTTTTCATTCTTCTGGCAGTTCACAAGATATCAGTATTCTTTGCCAACATGTTTCAAGGGTGTCAGCTTTCATTGGTCTTCCTCATTCATTGTCTGTCTTTTTCATATGTGTGAGGTGATTGAATAACCATGGCTTGGATCAGATGCATCTTAGTCCTCAAGGTGACATCTTTGCTTTTCAACACTTTAAAGTAGAATTGCCCAATGAAATGTGACTTTTGATTTTCTGACTACTGCTTCCATGAGTATTGATTTTGGATCCATGTAAAATGAAATTCTTGACAACCTCAGTCTTTTTTCTGGTTAAGAACATCCTACTTAATTTGTCCAGTTGTCAGGATTTTTGTTTTTTATATATCGAGGTATAATCTGTACCAAGGGATATAGTCTTTGATCTTCATCAGTATTTCAAATCCTTTTCAATTTCAGCAAGCAAGGTTGTATTATTTGTCTATTGCAGGCTGTTAATGAGTCTTTCTCCAATCCTGATGCTCCATTCTTTTTTATATGGTCCAGCTTCCTGGATTATTTGCTGAACAGTCAGACTGAATAAGTACAGTGAAAGGATACTACCCTGATATGCACCTTTCCTGACTCTGAACCCCACAGTGTCCCTTAGTTCTAACAACTGTCTCTTGATTCATGTACAGATTCCTCATGAGCACAGTTAAGTGTTCTGGAATTCTCATTCTCCACAATATTATCTATAATTTGTTATGATCCACACAGTTGAATGCCTTTCATAGTCAATGAATTATAGCGAAACTTCTTTTTGGTATTCTCTTCTTTTAGCCAAGACTCGTCTGAGATCAGCTGTGATACCCCTGGTTCCACATCCTTTTCTGAATCCACCTGTAATTTCTGGCAGTTTCTTCTGGATGTACTGCTACAAATACTTTTGAATGATTTTCAGTGAAACTTTGCTTTCCTGTGATATTAATGATGCTGTTCAGTGATTTCTTCATTGGGCTGGATCACTTTTCTTAGGAATAGGCATAAACTTGGATCTTTTCCAGTGTGTTGACCAGATAGCTGCCCTCCAAATTTCATAGCATAGATTATTGAGCACTTGCCAGTGCTTCATCCCTTTGTTGAAACATCTCATTTGTTATTTTGTCAATTAACAGAACCTTGTTTATACCCTAACGCCTTCAGGGACTTCTTCCTTCATTAGCGTTAGTTCCTGATCATAGTTTATCTCCTGAAATTATTGAAGATCTGCCAGTTCTTTGTGGAATAGTGACTCCAATTTTCCTTCAATTTTCTTTTGATACTTCCTGTATCCTTTTATATTTTCCCTGTAAAATCTTTGAGTATTGCAGTTTGCAGCTTGAAATTTCTGTCATTTCTTCTAGCTTGAGAAATTCAGAACATAATCTTTTGGTTCTGTATGTCCAAGTCTGTGCATGTGTCATTATAATACTTTGTCTTTTCAAGCAGCCCTTTGAAACCTTCTGTTCAGCTATTTTGTTTCATCATTACTTCCTTTTGCTTTAAGCTACTTGGCATTCAAGGGCAGGTTTCAGAGTCTCTTATGACATCTGTTTTGGTCTGTTTTTTCTTTCTTGTGTTTTGAACGACTTCTTGCTTTCTTCATTTTGATGTCATTTCACGACTTGTCTGGTCTTTGGTTTTTAGTGTTCGGTGTTCCACATGCATTCTCGAGATGGTCTTTGTATTCAGGTGGGACATACTCAGAGTCATACATTGGCTTTGATACAATTTTTCTAATTTTCTTCAATTTCAACTTGAACTGTCATATTAGTAATTGATGATCTGATTTGCAGTTGGCCCCTGCCTTTGTTCTGATTGTGAAGATGATGAGCTTTTCCATCGTCCCTTTCCATAGATATTGTCAGTTTTATTCCTGTGTACTGCATCTAATGAGGTTCCTGTGCTCAGTTGTAATTTCTTATTTTCAATAGGTGTCATCTAGTTGATTCCAGCTCATAGCAACCCTGTGCACAACAGAACAAGACACCACCCAGTCTTGTGTGATGCCCACAATCATTTTTATGCTTAAACCCATCGTTGCAGCCACTGTGTCAATCCATCTTACTGAGGGTCCCCCTCTTTTTTGCTGACCTTCTCGACGGCACTTGGCTTGGCTTGGCTCTATTCTACTAAGCATAATGTCCTTTTCCAGGGACTGATCCCTCCTGGCAACATGTCCAATGTATGTAAGATGCAGTCTCGCTATCTTTGCTTCCAAGAACAACTCTGGTTGTACTTCTTCCAGAACACATCTTTTTGTTTTTTTGGCAGTCCATGGTACATTTAACATTTTTATCCAACAATACAATTCAAATGCATCAATTCTTCTGTCTTCCTTATTCATTGTCCAGTTTTCACATGTACATGATGTGATTGAAAATACCATGGTTTGGGTCAGTCACACGTTAGTCTTCAAAATATTTATTTTTTTTAACACTTTCAGGAGGTCCTTTGCATCAGATTTTTTTTAAGTGAAAAAATTTTTGCTTTCAACTGTATCCAACATCATTTTCAGAGTTTCTTCATTTTCCTTTATTTCTTCGTCTGATTTTTCCTCAAAGTGGTATCCAAGTACTTGGTTTTGATTTTACTGAGCCTGTCTTCCATTATTTTAAATCTACTACTCATTGTGTGACACTGTACATTTCTGAAATATTGCACTTTATCTACTGGATTTTTAATTGTTGTTTTTATATTATTTCTAGTTGTGAATTTATTTTGACATTTTGATCCTGCATTATTTTTCCTGAATATTTCCTTAGCGTATCTATATTTTCCATGAATTTGTTTGCCTTTTCATGAATTTGTCTATTTTTTCCCCTCATTTTGTTCTTCTTTGTTCTTCAATTTTTATATAACTCTGAATATTAGTACTTTGAATTCTGTATCATGTAGTTCTAGTGACTTTTCTTCTACTGGATGCATACTGGAACCATCCTGTCCTTTTTTTTTGTATATTTTGATATTTTGTGGTGTCTTCAGGATATTTGGTATTTATTATCTTCAGGATATTCGGTATTTTCTTCACTTAACTGGTTGTTGTTGATATGTTTCTCTAATCCTGCTTTTTTGTTTTATTTGGTTATGTCAGAACAGGCAGCCAGTGCTTTGTTTGTGATTTGTATGTCTGTGAGTGTGATATTTTACCTCTTTGTCCAGCTAACAGAACCAGTCACTCAGCCACAGTGTAGCATGGCAGGTCCATATGAAGGGAAGAGACTAGGAATGGAAAAGGTAGTTCTGACTTCTGTTTATGACCACATGACCAGTTGTAAACATGAGGACTATAATTGTTATGAGCATTTCTCCCTTGTTAGTTTGTGTGATAGTTAAGATTGTGGGTCAGCTTGGCTGGGCCATCATTGATCAGTGTTTTGGCATTTGTATAATACTGTAATCATCCCCATGATGGAATCTGCTGAGTGATACAAGTTACGCTGGAGCCTGTGGTGGTTCACTGTCCTCTAAACCTTCATCTCTCTACCTTTCATTTTCTTCCCACTCACTTTACCAAGGTTTTTGGCTTGTTGTAGACCATTGCATAGTGTTCCATTGAGTATCTATACCATAGTTTATTTATTCATTCATCTATTGTTGGGCTTCTGGGTTGATTCCATCTTTTTGCTGTTGTGGACTGTGCTGCAATAAACATTCGTGTGCATGTATTTGTTCATGTGAATGCCCTAGCTTCTGTAGGATATATTCCAAGCAGTGGGATTACTGGATCAAATGGTATACCAATTTCCAGCTTTTTAAGGAAGTGCCAGATTGCTTTCCAAAGAAGTTGTACCATTTTGCAATCCCACCAGCAGTGTAGGAGAGTTCCAATTTCTCTGCAGCCTCTCCAGCATTTGCTGTTTTCTGGTTTTGGATCATGGCCAACCTTGTTAGGGTGAGATGATATCTCTTTGTAGTTTTGATTTGAATTTCTTTAATAGCTAATGATTGTGAGCAATTCTGCAAGTGTCTTTTGGCTGCCTGGATGTCCTCTTTAGAGAAGTGTCTGTCTATCTCTTTCCCCATTGCTTAATTGGATGATGTATCTTTTTCTTATTGATATTTTGTATTGATATTGGTATTTCTTATTGATATAGATTATGGAAATGAGACATCAGTATGACACATAGTTGCCAAATATTTTTTCCCATTCTATAGATGCTCTTTTAATTCTTTGGATAAAGCCTTTGGATGAGCAGAAGTGTTTGATTCTTAGTACTTCCCATTTATCTATTTTCTCTTCTATTGATTGTGCTTTGTCAGATTTTGAAGTCTGTCTACGTTTTGTATTAAAACTTCCTTTGTTGATCCTATTTTTTCTTGGATGAGCTTTATTGTTTTAGATTTGATATTTAAGCCTTTTATCCAATTTGTGTTGGGCTTTGTGTAACCTGTGAGATATGGGTCTTATTTAAATTTTTGTAGATAAATATCCAATTTTGCTAGCACCATTTGTTTTTACCGCAGATAAAATCTTAGGGCATTTGTTGAATATCAGCTGGTGACAGGACGCTGGTTGCATCTCTGGGGTCTCAACTCTGTTCCATTGGTCTATATGTCTCTTTTTGTACTAGTGCCAGGCTGTTTTGACTACTGTGGCAGTGTAATAGGTTCTCAAGTCAGGTAATGAGAGGTCTCCCTGTGTGTTCTTCTTCAGTAGTGCTTTTCTTATCCAGGGTTTCTTCCCTTTCTAAACAAAGGTGGTGATCTGTTTCTCCATCTCTTTAAAAAATGTCGCTGGAATTTGTATTGGGATTGCATTGTATGAGTAGATTGCTTTGATTAAAACAGACAGTTTCACAATGTTAAGTCTTCCTATCCATGAGCAGGGTAGACTTTTCTATTTATGTGAGTCTCTTAGTTTCTTGTAGTAAGGTCATGTAGGATTCTTTGTAAAGATCTCTTATTTCTGTAGTTACATTTATTCCTAGATATTTTATCTTCTTGGGGTCTATAGTAAATGGTATTGATTTGGTGATTTATTCTTTAATAATCTCTTTGTTGGTATAAAGGAATTCTACTGATTTACTTAAGTTTATTGTGTATCCTGATATTTTGCTGAACTCTTCTGTTAGTTTGAATAGTTTAGTTTAGGATTCTTTGTATCTACAATCATATCATCTGCAAATAGGGAGATTTTTGCTTCCTCTTGGCTGATGCAGATGCCCTTTATTTCTTGTTCTTGTCTAATTGCTTTAGCTAGAACTTCTAGTACAGTGTTGAATAGGAGAGGTGAGAGTGGATATCCTTGTCTAGTTCCTGTTCTCAAGGGAAATTGTTTCAGTCTGTCTCCCTTCAGGATGATGTAGGTTGTTGGCTTTGTATAAGTGGCCCTTATTGCGTTGAAGAATTTGCCGTCTGTTCTTATTTTGCTGAGAGTTTTTAGCATGAATGGATGTTGGACTTTTATCAAATGCCTTTTCTGCATCGATAGACAAAATCAGGTGAGTCTTTTGTGTTATTCATGTGGTTGATCACATTAATTGTTTTTCTTATGTTGAATCGGCCTTGCATCACCAACTTCATGGTGATAAATTATTTTTTTGATATGTTCTTGAATTCTATTGGCAAGGATTTTGTTGAAGATATTTGTATCTAGGTTCATGAGTGATATTGGTATGTAGTGTTTTTGTTGTTGTTGTTGGATCCTCCCTGGCTTTGTTATCAGTGTTATGCTGCTTTCATAAAATGAATTTGGGTGTAATCCATCCCTTTCTATGCTGTTAAATACTCTCAGTAGTATTGGAGTTCACTCTTTTCTAAAAGCTTGGTAGAGTTCTGCGGTGAAGCCATCTGAACCTAGGCATTTTGGGGTTGGTAGCTTTTAGACGGCTTTTTCAATCTCTTCCTTTGTGATGGGCTTATTAAGTTGTTCTGCTTCACTTTGTGATAATTTGGGTAGGTGATATGAATGAAGGAATTTGTCCATTTCCTCTAGGTTTTCAAATTTGTTAGCATACAGACTTTCATAGTATTGTGTTACAATATTTTTGATTTCTGGTGGATCTGCTGTGACCACTCCCCTCTCATTTCTTATTTGGGTTATCTGCTTTCTTTCCTGTTTTTCTTTAGTAAGTTTAGCACATAGTTTGTCAATTTTGTTGATCTTTTAAAAAATCCAGCTTTTGATCTTTTTAATTTTTGAATTGTTCTTCTCTTCTCTAATTCATTTAGTTCTGCGCTAATCTTTATGATTTATTTCCTTCCAGTGTCTGAGGGGTTGCTGTGTTGCTCTCTCTCTACTTGTTCAAGCTGTACTGTTAATTCTTTGGTTTGGGTTGTTTCTTGCTTCCGGATGTGTCCATTTATAGAGATAAACTGACCTCTAAGTACTGCTTTCACTGTATGCCTTATATCTGGTAAGATGTTTTCATTCTCTTTGGAATACATAAATTTCTTTATTTCATCCTTGATTTCGTCTGTAATCCATGGCTTTTTGAGCAAGGTGTTCAGTTTCCATGTGTTCTGCTTTCTGTCTGTTTTTTCTGCTATTGATTTCAACTTTGATTTCTTTGTTGTCTAAGAAGATGGTTTGTAATAGTTCAGCGCTATGGATTGTGTTGAGATTTGCTTCATAGCCTAACACATGGTGTATTCTGGAAAATGTTCCATGTGCACTGGAACAAGGTGTAGTTGTCTCCTGATGGATAGAAAGTTCTGTATATGTCAGTGAGATCTAGTTGGTTAATTGTGAGAACAAGATCTTCTGTGTCTTTAGTGAGCTTTTTTATAGACGGTCTGTCCAATATTGAGAGTGAAGTGTGAAGTCTCCCACTATTATTGTGGAGAGATCTGTGTTGTTTTTGAGTGTAGTCAGTGTTTCTTGGATGTATTTAGATGGCTTTATGGTCTGAGAAGATGCTCTGCAGTATTTCAATAGTATGGACTTTTTTGAGATTTACTTTATGTCCTGACACATGGTCTGTTCTGGAAAATGTTCCATGTGCAGTTTTCTGCTGGTAAATGGAAGAAGGTGTATTATCTGCTGATGGAGAGAAAGTTCTGTATATGTCAATGAGGTCTAATTGATTTATTATGGAAAAAAGATTTTTTTGTGTGTTTACATACATTTTTTCTAGAAGATCTGTCCAATCCTGACAGTGGATTGTTGAAGTCTCCCATTGTTATTGTGGAGTGATCTATTTCATTTTTGAATGTAGTCAGTGTTGCTTCAAGGTATTTAGATGCTCTAGTATTGGATGAATAAATATTTAGTATCGTTAACTCCTGCTTGTGTGTTGAAACTTCCATCAATAAATAGTGTCCATCCTTGTCCACAATTGTGGATTTAACGTTAAAACCTGTTTTATCTGAGATTAGTATTTCCACACCTGCTCTTCTTTGCTTATTGTTAGCTTGCTATATATTCTTCCATCCTTTAATTTTCAGTTTGTTTGTATCTTTAGATGAGTTTCTTAAAAGAAACTTATAGACAGATCATGTCTTTCTATCCATGATGTCACTCATTGTCTCTTTACTGGAGCTTTCAGTCCATTTACAATCAGTGTAAATATTGATAGGTATATGTTTAGTGCTGTGATTTTGATGTATTTATTTTTGTGTTGATTTTTTCTGTGTTACTCTTAATATTCTGTTTTGGTATGTTCTGCTTTATGGATTGATTTTTCACCCTTTTCATTGTTGTTTTGTGTTTGTTGACACTCCTGTACTACATTTCTTGATTTTATATGTTATGTCTTTATTGTGCTGTGTAGCTACCCTGGTGATCCCCTGTAATGATCTATGTTTAATTCTTAACTTCTAAGTTTAATTTTATGTTTAATTCTAAGTTCTAATTTTAACTAATCTAAGTTCATTTTAACTTCTGCATATCTTATTAACTTCCTGTCCACCTGGAAAGACTGTTACTACTGTAGTACATCCCTCTTTTTAATGTAATGATATCATAGTTTTCGTACTATCATAGTTTTCATGATATGACCACTGGATAACTTCTTTTAATATAGGTTTGATTGAGTTTTGTGCCCTTCCTAACTGAGTAGGTTTCTGGATAATGTGTCCTCTATTTTTTTCTAAAATATAGAGCTAATGGTTTAGTTCTTCTAAGCCAAGCGATTCTTTCAGTATTTCTTGTAGCTTTGGTTTGGTTTTTACAGTCTCTTGAGTTTCTGTTTATCTGTGAATGTCTTGATTTCATTTTCATCTTTGAAAGACAGTTTTGCAGGATGTATAATTGTTGGTTGGAGATTTGCTCCTTCAGGACTTTGAATGTGTGGCACTGCCTCTGTGCCAGCATCGTTTCTTCTGAGAAGTCAGACAAAAGCCTACAGGGTTTCCCTCTGAATGTTAGCTTTGCTTTGAGTCTTGCTGCCTTTAAGAGATTCTGCTTATGTTTCATTTTGTTAAGCTTGGTTATAATATGTTTTGGTGGCTTTCTTTTGGGGTCTAGATTATGTGGCGCTCGATACACATTTTGGATATCTATATTCTCTTCTTTCATAATTTCAGGGGGCTTTTCTGTCAGCAGCTCAACAACAACACTCTGTTTTCAGGTATCCCTCCCTGTTCAGAAAGCCTAGTTAATTGTTGATTGTTCCTCTTGATAGAGTCTCACATATTTCTTAATGCGTCTTCATTTTTCTTGTTTCTTTTCTGTGGTTTCTGTTCCTAGATACTAGAGTCAGTAGCTCTCTCTTCCGAGTCAGAAAGTCTATTTTCCATTTGTTCAATTATGTTTTCTTAGCTTTGAATTTTCTGTTTCTTTGATTTTGTTCTTGATCTGTCCAATGTGAGAATGCTGGTGTTCCATCAGACCAAACAGCTTACTTAACTTTTCATTTTGCTCTCCTGCATTCTGTATAATGTCTAGGAGGGTTCTATATATTTTGTACTTGACCTCCGATCATTTCAGAAAGTCTTCTTCATCTTGGAAGTTCTTTGGTTCTTTCTTTTAGGACCTTTCTGGAGTCATGGGTGGATTTTTCTTTAAGTGTCTTGCCAAGGTTTGTTGCTTTTTAGGCATCTAGAGGTTGTTTAGTTTCTCTAGTGTTACCTTAATGGGACCTGTAGCACAGTCTGAAAAGGAAGGTGATCTCCAGTCACCTCTATGTAATCCAGTGACTGGTCCGAGTGGAATCTCTGGGTTAGCAGACTTCACCTCCTGATTAGCAAAGACATGGCGCTACTTAAGGAGTCACTAGGGGGCCGTTGACTGACCGTATGATGTGGGT
Source organism: Heterohyrax brucei (assembly GCA_028571685.1). Taxonomy (NCBI): domain Eukaryota; kingdom Metazoa; phylum Chordata; class Mammalia; order Hyracoidea; family Procaviidae; genus Heterohyrax; species Heterohyrax brucei. The sequence goes on from CM053155.1 coordinate 20,378,307, forward strand.
CAGTAAAGACTGGAAGTGATGCTGTCAGGATGCACCGCAGTTACTTCTCTAGCTACTCTTATTTTGAAAGGTGAAAGCTATCTGACAGCTTCTAAAATCAGTTAGGCTGTCATATGGGCAAGCCCCTCTTTCTGGCTGGCAATGTAAGCACCTCTGTATCTGATCTCAGATGCTGTAAGCTAGTTCAAAATACAGACAGGCTACTGCCCTGCTGTCATCCACTGCTGCATCCCACCCATAAGGCTACACTGTACAGAACCCAGCTTTTCTTCTGGGAGAGTGCTCCCTGGGTTAGCACTGCCTCCCGGCCTTGGAATTAGCTCCTGCTGAGACTTTTGTTCAGATAACTCTGCCTCCCACTCAAACAAGATGGTGTCCTGTACAAGCTTTCCCGCCCACTGTGAAATAGCCTGTAGATTGTCTTTTTACTCTTTTGGTGAAGACGTTGGATAAACATAAGTGTCTTAGCTATCTAGAGCTGCTATAAAAGACATACCACAAGTTGAATGGCTTTTAAAGGCCAGATTTCTTACAGTGCAGTAGGCTAAAGGTTCAAATTCAACTCCGGGGAAAGTCTTTTTCTCTTGTCTCTGGAGAAAGGTCCTTGTCATCAGTCTTCTTTATGGGGAGCTTCTGAGACATTCGGACCCTAGGTCCACAGGATATTATGTACTCCAGGCATTGCTTCTTTCTTGTAGTTTTGGGATCCCCATCTTTCTGCTTGCCTCTCTTTTCTTTATGCCCCAAGATATTGCCTCAAGGCACAGTGGAATCTTACACATTGAGTCCTGTTCTGCCAACACAACTGCCATCCACCCTCCTTCCTTAACATCATAGAGGCGAGGTTTATAGCATATAGTTATATCACAAAGTAGCAGGAATTATGACCTAGCCAAATGTCTACACACATTTTGGGAGAGACATGTTAATTTGTTACAATAAGTATTTGATTTTTAGGTCTTCCCATTATCTATTTATCTTCTGTTGTTTGTGCATGCTAGTAATTTTTTTATGAGTGAATGAAAATGTACATCCCCATATAAATTTGTATACTCATCTATATGCATCTACTACTGCTCTCCCTGCCCAGTGACAGCACACCCTTCCTCTCTGATCCGTACATGTCCTAGCCTCCCAACAGTCTACTATCCCCTTCTCTCCACCCACTCCCCTTCCTCCAGTAAGAGGTCATCCTAAAGATGCCTAGAACCATAAGGTTCCCACAAGATGTGGTCACTGTGTGTCACCAAGTCCAATCCATTGCTGTCCAAAAAGTTGACCTTCATTATGATTTGTGGACAGGAGCAGCATTAGGGCCAGGGGCCATGCTCCCAGGGAACCGTGAAGCCCGGGGACCATCAATTGCCGTGTTTAATGGAGATCTCAGGGTGCATTCCTATTCTTGTGTTGCCAGTGAGACTCAATTTTGTGAGCTCCATTGTGGCTATCACTGGTGGTGGCCAGGCACCATTCGGTTCTTCCACTCACAAGTTGATGTAGTCACCCACTCACGTGGGTCTCTCTTTGTCTTCTGAGTTCTGTTTCCCCCATGTCAGTTTTGTCCTTGGTGACCATCCATTCCTGTTGAGTTGGAACCATTTGCTGTACCCTCAGATGGCAGCTTGGCAGCTTTTAAGACCCCAGACGCCACTCACCAGTGTGGGGTGCACAGAGCCTTTGTTAGCAAAATGCTAGTTGTGCCCCCTGCCACAGCTACTCTGTCCTTGCAGTATTAGGTTAAGATGGGAGGAGTATTCACATTGTGTTGAAGTCCAGTTAACATTGATCTTTTTTCTAATGTGTGTGGTAACCAATTTCACCCAACCAAATTTCTGTCAACTGTCTAAGTGCTCCCCCCTCACACTCCCTCCCTCCACACCCTTGCAGCCATCAGAGTCTTTTCTTCTATACATGAGTCTGCTTTTAAGTTCTTATCATAGGGGTCTTATGCAGTATTTATCCTGTTGCTGACTATTTTCACTTAGCATAATGTCCTCCAGTTGAAATCAGGTTATGAGATGTTTCCTGCAATCATCGTTGTTCTTTATTATTGCATAGTGACCCACTGAGTGTATATACCATAGTTTACCTATCCATTCCTCTGTTGCCGGACATCAGGGTTGATTCCCTCTTTTTGCTATTGTGGACTGTGCTGTGATGAACATTCGTGTGCGTGTATCAGTTGGTGTGAATGGCCTTGATTCTGCAGGATATATTGCAAGCAGTGGAATTACTTGATTCAATGGTATATCTATATCCAGTTTTTTAAGGAAGCACCAGATTGCTTTCCAAAGAGGCTGTGCACCATTTTGGAATCCCACCAACAGTGTAGGAGAGTTCCAGTTTCTCCACAGCCTGTCCAGCATTTGTTGTTTTGGGGTTTTTGGATTACAGCCAACCTTGTTGGGGTTAGACAGCATCTCATTGTCATTTTGATTTGAATTTCTTTAACAGGTAATGATCATGAGTGTGTCCACATGTGTTTTTTGGCTGCCTGGATCTCCTCTTTAGAGAAGTGTCTGTCCCTCTCTTTTGCCTGTCACTTAATTGCATGATTTATCTTTTTCTTACTGATATTTTGTAGTACCTTATAGATAATGGAGATCAGGCATGAGTCTGACATATAGTTGCCAAATGTTTTTTCTCATTCTGTAGGTGTAGTAATTTTTTTTTGTATTCTGTTTGTGCTGTGTTTTAGTGCTCCCAGAGTTGTCTGTTTTTCTTCTATGATCTTTATCATTACATTTTTTATATTTAGTTCTTTGATCCATTTTGAGTTAGTTTTTGTACACAACTTGGGATGCAGATCTTGTTTCATTTTTTGGCAGGTGGATATCCAGTTATGCCAACAACATTGTTAAGTAGATTGTCTTTTTTCACCTGTTTACAGAATTTGAGTCTTTGTCAAATGTCAGCTGCTCATAGATAATTTCATGTCTGGATTCTTGATTCTTTCAAATTGGTCTATGCATCTGTTGTTGTGTAAGTACCAAGGTGTGTTGACTGCGGTGGCAGTGTAATTAAAGTCAGGTGGTGTGACGCCTCCCACGTTTTTGTTCTTCAGTAATATTTTGCTTTTTCCCTTTCCATATGAGATCAATAATTTGGTTCTCCATCTTATTGGAAAATGCCATTGGAGTTTAAGTCGGGATTGCATTGTATCTACAGATTACTGTTGATGGGTAAATAGTCATTTTCACAATGCTGAATTTTCTTTTTCCATGAGGAAGGTAGGTCTCTTCACTTATATAAGTAGCTCTTGGTTTCTTGCAGTACTTCCTTGTAGTTTTCTTTGTATATGTCTTTTGCATCTCTATTTAGATTTATTTCTAAGTGTTTTATTTTGTTGGGGGCTGTTGCAAATATGGTTGATTCCCGATTTTTTTGTTGATATTCTCTTTGTTAGTATAGAGGAATCCAGCTGATTTTTGTATGTTTTATCTTGTACTGGGATGCTTTGCTGAACTCTTCTGTTAGCTTAGGTAGTTGTTGAGGATTCTTGAGGGTTTTCAGTGTATGAGATCATATCATCTGCTAATAGAGATATACTTTTGCTTTTTCATTTCAAATTTGGATACCATAATTTTTTTTCTAGCCTGATTGCTCTACTAGAACCTCCAGGGCAGTGTTGAATAAAAGTGGTGATAAAGGGCATCTTTGTCTGGTTTTCATTCTCAAGGGGAATGCTTTCAGACTCTCTGCATTAGATATGGTGTTGGGTGTTGGCTGTTGGATTTGTATAAAAGTTTTTTGTTGGGGCATTTTCCTTCTGTTTCTGTTATGCTGAGACTTTTAACAGGAATGGGTATTGCACTTTGTCAAATGCCTTTTCTACATCAATTTGTGAAATCAGATGATTCTTGTGGTTTTTTTTGTTGTTGTTTATGTGATTGATTACATTGGTTGTTTTTCTAATGCAGAATCACCCATATTTCCCTGGTGTGAATCAGATTTGGTCGTGGTGAACTAATTTTTTGGTTATGTTGTTGAATTCTTTTGGCTAGAATTTTGTTAACGATTTTTGTACCTAAGTGCATGAGAAATACTGGTCTGTAAGTTACCTTTTTGTGCTGTCTTATGTGGTTTTGGTATCAGGGTTATACTTGCTTCATGGAATGAGTCCAGAAACAGTATCCTTTTTTAAGGTCTGAAGTAACTTTGGTAATAATGGTGTTAGTTCTTCTGTGGAAGTTTGGTAGAATTCTCTAATGAAGCTGTTAAGGGCCAGGACTTTCTTTTTTGTCATTAGGAGTTTTTTAATTACCTTTTCAATCTCTTTTTTTTGTTATGGTTTTATTTAGTTGTTCTAACCCTGTTTGAGTTAGTGGTTTATTGATTTTGATGATCTTTTCAAACAAACAGGTTTTGGTTTTGTTGACTCTTTCAATCATTTTTCTGTTCTCTAATTCATTAATTCTCCTAAAATTTTTATTATATGTTTCTTCTGGTATCCAAGGGTTTTTTGTTTGTTTTGTTTTGCTCTCCTGAGTTGTAGGTTTTTGTTTCTTTTTTAGGCCCTCTCTTCTTTTTCAGTATGTGCATTTGTCAAAATAATTTAACATCTGAGTAGTGCCTTTACTGTGTCCCAATGATTCTGATAGGATGAGTTTTCATTATCGTTTGATTCCATGAATTTCTTTATACCATCTTTCATGTATTCTGTAACTCAATAGTTTTTATCAGGGTTTTGTTCAGTTTCCATATGTTTAATTCTTTCCCTTGATTTTTCTGTTACTGATCTCTGCTTTACATCTTGATGTTCTAAAAGATGCACTGCAATATTTCAATGCTTCAAATTTTGTTAGAGCTTGCTTTATGGCTAATGTTCTAGAGAATGTTCCATGAGTGTTGGAGAAGAAAGTATGTTTGGCTGCTGTTGGGTGGAATGTTTTATATGTGTCTTCAAGTTGGTTGATTGTGGCATTTAGATCATCTGTTTCTTTACTGAGGTTTTTTTTTTTTGGATTTTCTGCCCTTCACTGAATGTGACGTATTCAAATCTACTGTTTTGGGGAGCTGTCTCTCTTCTCAGTGCTGTTTGAGTTTGTGCATTTAGGAGTGATATCATTGGGTGCGTAAATATGTAATATGGTTATATCCTCCTGATGTATTGACTCTTTAATCTTTATGTAGTGTCCTTCATTATCATTGTGTTAGATTCAACTTCAAAGTCATTTTTTTCAGAAGTTGATATTGTAACTACTGCTCTTTTTTGATTGTTGTTTGCTTGATTTATTTTTTCCATCCTTTGAGTTTTAGTTTCAGTCTTTAAGAATAAGACATATCTCTTGAAGGCAACATATAGATCGATCATGTTTTCTTATCCAGTCTACCACTCTGTATATCTTTATTGGTGCATTTAATCTAATCCACTTACTTTCAACATAATTATTTGTAGGTATGGGGTAGTGCTGTCATTTTGATGCCGTTTTTATGCATTGTTAACAATTTCTTTGTTTCACTTAATTTTCTGTGCTGAGTTGTTTTTCTTTATGTATTTTCATTCCATCTTTTTATTGTTGGTTTACTGTTTGCTTAGACTTTGTATATGCAGAATTGTTAGCTTCCTTTATGGCTAGTGTAATATTTTCCTTATTTTTTTAATTAAGCCAGTCAGTAATTTCTTCATACCATTTTGACCTCTACACATGAGAGTTTTATGAATACCTTTTTTAAGTCTCTCTTTTTTGTTATAGTATTTACATAGCAATATCTATGTTTCCCTGTTTTCCATGTTTGCTTTTCATTAATTTTTGTTATTTTCTTTTCTGGATTGATATCTGGTGGCTGTGTTCTGCATTCTGGTCTTTCGTTGTTATCTGACATTACTAATTTCCTAACTAAAGGACTCCTTTTAGTATTTCTTGTAATTATGGTTTCTTTATTGCAAATTCCCTAAATTTCTGTTTTTCTGGAATGGTCCTAGTTTTGTCAACATATTTGAGAGACAGCATTACTAGATTATATAATTCTTGCCAGGCAATTATTTTCTTTCAAGAATTTGTATGTGTAATCCCACTGCCTTCTGGCTTGCATGGCTTTTGTGTTGTAGTCTCAGCTTAGTCATGCTGACTCTCCTTTTTAGATTACTTTTTGCTATCCTTGGCAACCACTTTTAAAATTGTCTCCTTATCTTTAGTTTTGTCAGGTTTAGTTATAATGTGCTTTGATGCCTTCCTTTCTGATCTGCCTTGCGTAGCTTTTGATGAGTGTCTTGAATAGATATCTTCTTGTGTTTAATGATATCAGGGAAATTTTCTGTAAAGAAATTTTCAACAATTTTATATTTTTTGTTATTCTCCACGTTTTGTTCCTCTAGTTACTCATAGATTATTCCTCTGTCTTCATTGCCACATTTTTCTTAGTGTTTCTTATTTTTAAAGTTTCTTATGTCTAATTTTACCTCATATATATTGATGTCACGTGCTTTATCTACAATCTCAGTGATTCTGCCTTCCATTGCCTCTGATCTGTTCCTCTGACATTTGATTGTGTTGTCTAATTGTGTAATTTTTGTGGTTAGTGTTTTGAATTTCTAGTTCATGTCTCTGTACCTTTACTTACAAAATTCTATCCTGCATTTTGCCTCGTCTCCTTCCTGATATATTGAAGAGTTTTAAATATTAATATTTTATATTACACCTCTGGTAATCCAAGGAAAACCTTTTCAAGTGAAAAAAAATTATTATGATTGAATGAAAATGTACACTTCCATATAAATTGTATGTCCACCTATGTGCAGATCCCACTGCTCTCCCTGCCCAGTGATAGCACACTCCTCCTCTCTGCTCTATAGATGTCATATCCTCCCAGGAATCTCCTATGCCCTCCTCTCTACTCATTCCCTTTCTCCAGTAAGAGATCCACAGGGCAACATCCTGTAGATGACAGAACCATAAAGTGCACACATGATATGGTCACTCTGTGTCACCAAGTCGAATCCATTCCTATAAGACAGTTGACCTCCATTATGTTTTATGGACAGGGGCAGCATCAGGGCTAGGGGCCATGCTTCCAGGGGAACCCTAAGGCCCATGGACCATCAATTGTGGTCTTTTAATGGAGATCTCAGGGTGCACCCCTTTTTATTCTTGTGTTGCCAATGAGACTCAACTTTGTGATCTCCATCACAGCTATCACTGGTGGTGGCTGGGCACCATCCGGTTCTTCCAGTCACAAGTTGATGTAGTCATCCACTCACATGGATCTCTTTGTCTTCTGGGTTCTCTTCCCCCATGTTGTTTTGGTCCTCAGTGCTGAGCTGTTCCTGCTGAGTTGGGACCATTTGCTGTGCCCTCGGATGGCAGTTTGGCAGCTTTTAATACCCCAGACGCCACTCACCAATGTGGGGTACAGGGGGCTCTCTTAGCAAAATGCTATTTGTGCCAATTGGCCTCGATTTCCTCTGAGAGCATAGTCCCGGCCCCCTGCCCCAGCTACTCTGTCCTTGTAATATTGGATTAAGATGGGAGGAGTAATCACGTTATGTTGAAGTCCAGTGGATATTGATCTTCTTTCTAATGTGTGCTGTCCCATATTTTAACCAACCAAGTTTCTATCAACTATGTAACCTAAACCTTCCCCTTCTCACCCTCTCTTCTTCCTGACCCTTGCAACCATCAAAGAGTCTTCTATGCACGAGTCTGTTTTTAAGTTCTTGTCATAGGGGTCTCATACTATATTTGTTCTTTTCTCACTGACTGCATTCACTCAACATAATGTCCTCCAGTTGAAACCAGGTTATGAGATGTTTCCTAAAATCATCATTGTTCTTTATCATTGTATAGTGTTCCATTGTGTATATATACCATAGTTTATCCATTCGCCTGTTGCTGGGCATCTGGGTTGATTCCATCTTTTGCTGTTGTGGACTGTGCTATGATGAACATTCATGTGCATGTATCAGTTGGTGTGAGTGGCCTTGATTCTGGAGGATACATTCCGAGCAGTGGAATTACTGGGTCAAATGGTATGTCTAGACTAAGATTTTCAAGGAAGCGCCAGATGGTTTTCCAAATAGGTTGCACCATTTTGCAATCCCACCAACATTGTAGGAGAGTTCCAATTTCCCCACATTCTCTCCCGCATTTGTTGTTTAGTGTATTTTGGATCATGGTCAACCTTTTTGGGGTGAGCTGGTATCTCATTGTTGTTTTGATTTGCATTTCTTTAATAGCTAATGATCATGAGCATGTCCACATGTGTTTTTTGGCTGCCTGGATCTCGTCTTTGGAGAAATGTCAGTCCATATCCTTTGCTCATCACTTAATTAAGTGATTTATCTTTCTTGTTGATATTTTGTAGTACCTTATAGGTTACGGAGATCAGGCATTGGTCTGATGTGTAGTTGCCAAATATTTTTTCCCATTCTGTAGGTGGCCTTTTAATTTTTTTGATGAAGTCTTTGGATGAGCAAAAGTGTTTGATTCTTAATCGTTCCCATTTATCTATTTTCTCTTCTGCTGTTTGTGGTTTATTGGACAGACTTTGAAGTCTGTCTACGTTGTGTATTAGAACTTGCATTATTGTTCCTACTTTTTCTTAGCCAATTATTGTTTTAGATTTGATATTTAGGCCTTTTACCAGTATGAGTTGGTTTTTTAATAAGGTATAAGATACCGGTCTTGTTTCACTTTTTTGCGGATGGATATACAGTTTTGCCAGCGCTATTTGTTGAAGAGATTGTTTTTACCCTAGTTTAATGTCTTAGGGACTTTGTCAAATATCAGCTGTTCATCAGAAGATAGTGTCATCTCTGGGGTCTCAGTTCTGTTTCATTGACCCTATCTGTCTCTTTTTGTATCAGTACTAGGCTGTTTTCACTACTGTGGCAGTGTAATAGGTTCTAAAGTTGGGTAGTGAGAAGCCTCTCAGTGTATTCTTCTTCAGTAATGCTTTACTTATCCGGGGCTTATTCCTATTCCAAACAAAGTTGGCAATTTGTTTCCCCATTTTCTTAGAAAATGTCACTGGAATTTGTATTGGGATTGCGTTATATAAGTGGATTGCTATAGGCAAAGTAGACATTTTCATTGTGTTAAGTCTTCCTATTCATCGGCAGGGTAGGTTTCTCCATTCATGTAAGTTTCACTCAGTTTCTTGTAAGGACTTGTAGTTCTCTTTGTAAAGGTCTGTTATTTCTCTGGTTACAGTTATTCCTAGGTACTTTATCTTCTTAGGGTCTATAGTAAATGGTATTGTTTTGGTGATTTCTTCATTAATAATCTCATTGTTGGTATAAAGGAATCCTACTGATCTACTTATCTTTATCTTGTATCTTGAGACTTTGCTGAACTCGTCTATCAGTTTGAGTAGTTTACTTATGGATTCTTTAGGATACTCTGCATATACAATCATATCATCTGCAAATAGGGAGATTTCGACTTCTTTGCCGATGTAGATGCCCTTTATTTCGTGGTCTTGTCTAATTGCTCTGGCTAGAACTTCTAATACGATGCTGAATAGGAGAGATGAGAGTGGGCATCCTTGTCTTGTTCCTTTTCTCAAGGGAAACTGTTTCAGTCTCCATTCAGGATGATGTACACAGTTGGCTTTGTATAAGTGGCCCTTACTGCATTGAAGAATTTGCCATCTAGTCCTATTTTGCAGAAAGTTTTTAGCATAAATGGGTGTTGGGCTTATAAATGCTATTTTAGTCAGCTAGGGCTGCTCTAACAGAAATACCACAGAGTGGATGGCTTTAACAAAGAAAGATTTATTCTTACACAGTCCGGTAGGTTGCAAGTCTATATTCAGGGTGTCCGCTCCAGGGGAAGGCTTTCCCCTTGTCGGCTCTGGAGGAAAGTCCAGTATTGCACCAGTCCTTGTCCAGGGAGCGTCCTGATGCAAGAACCTCTGGTCTGAAGGACGCGCTCTGCTCCCGGTGCTGCTTGCTTGATGGTAGCGAGGTTCTCAAATTGTCCTTTGTCTCTTTTTCCTTTTATTCCTTGCAAGCTAAAAGCATTAAGGGTGGGGGAAGCCATACTCCAGGGAAATTCCCCCTACAGCAGGAATTCACAGCCCCACCCTAATCCTTTAACATACAGGTTAGCAAAACCACACAATGGAGGACAGTCCCAAGATAGGGGGAACCATATCCCAGCCACGTGGCTGCACACATTTTGGGGGGACACAATTCAAACCATGACAAATACCAAAATCAAATGATTCTTGTCTTTTGTGTTATTTATGTGGTCGATCACATTAATTGTTTTTCTGATGTTGAACCAGCCTTGCATCCCTGGTATGAATCCAACTTGATCATTATGGATTATTCTTTTGATATGTTGTTGTATTCTGTTGGTAAGAATTTTGTTGAAGATTTTTGCATCTAGATTCATGAGTGATGTTGGTCTGTATTTTTCCTTTTTTGTTGGGTCTTTCTGTCACTTTGGTACTAGGGTTGTGCTGGCTTCATAGAATGACTTTGGGAGTATTCCAGTCTTTTCTGTACTGCGAAACAGTCTCAGTAGTATTGGACATAGCTCTTCTCTAAAAGCTTGATAGAATTCTGCAGTGAAGCTATCTGGGCCTTGCTTTTTTTCATTGGTAGTTTTTTTGATGATTATTTCAACTTCTTCCTTCATTATGGATTTATTAAGTTGTTCTTCTTTGCCTTGTGATAATTTTGGTAGGTGATATCAATCAAGGAGTTAGTCCATTTCCTCTAGTTTTCAAATTTGTTAGAGTATAATCTTTCATAGTATTCTGTTATGGTATTAATTATTCCTGTTGGATCTGTTGTGACAGCTCCCCTCTCATTTCATATTTGGGGTATTTGGTTCTTGTTTTTCTTTAGTAAGTTTAGCCAATGGTTTGTCAATTTTGTTAGTCTTTTCAAAAAGCTAGCTTTTGGTCTTTTGAATTTTTTAAATTGTTCTTCTATTCTCTAATTTGTTTAGTTCTACTCCAGTTTTTATGATCTGTTTTCTTCTGTTGCCTGAGGGGTTCCTCTTTTGATCTCTCTCTAGTTGTTCAAGCTGTAAGGTTACTTCTTTGACTTGGTTTCTTTCTTCCTACCAGATGTGTGCATTATGGAGATAAACTGATCTCTGAGCACTGCTTTGGCTATATCCCGTAGGTTCTGGTAGGAAGTGTTTTCGTTCCCATTGGAGCCTGTTTTAGTCAGCTAGGCTGCTCTAACAGAAATACCACAGAGTGGATGGCTTTAACAAAGAAAGATTTATTCTTACACAGTCCGGTAGGTTGCAAGTCTATATTCAGGGTGTCCGCTCCAGGGAAAGACTTTCCCCTTGTCGGCTCTGGAGGACAGTCCAGTATTGTATCAGCCTTTGTCCAGGGAGCGTCCTCACGCAAGAACCTCTGGTCTGAAGGACGCACTCTGCTCCCAGTGCTGCTTGCTTGATGGTAGCGAGGTTCTCAAATTGTCCTTTGTTTCTTTTTCCTTTTATTCCTTGCAAGCTAAAAGCATTAAGGGTGGGGCAAGCCGTACTCCAGAGAAACTCCCCCTACAGCAGGAATTTACAGCTCCACCCTAATTCTTTAACATACAGGTTAGCAAAACCAGGCAATGGAGGACAGTCCCAAGATACTGGGAACCATATCCCAGCCACATGGCTGCACACATTTTTGGGGGGACACAATTCCAACTGTGACAGAGCCCATAATTTTTTTTATTTCATCCTTGATTTCTTCTATAACCCATGGCTTTTTCACCAAGATTTGTTCACTTTCCATAAGTTTCACTTTCTGTTTTTCTGCTATTGATTTCGACTTTTATGGCTTTATGATCTGAGAAGATGCTTTGCATTAATTCAGTTGTATGGATTTTGTTGAGAATTGCTTTATGTTCTAACACATGGTCTATTTAGGAAAATGTTCCATGTCCACTGGAGAAGAAGGTGTAGTTGTCTGCTGATGGATAGAAAGTTCTGTATATGTTGATGAGATCTAGTTGGTTAATTGTGGCAATAAGTTCTTTTGTGACTCTAGTGAGCTTTTTTCTAGATGGTCTGTCCAGTATTTGCAGTGGAGTGTTGAAGTATCTCACTATTATTGTGTGTCTCTTTTTTGTGTGTAGTGAGTGTTTCCTCAATGTATTTAGGTGCAGTAATATTGGGTGCATAAATATTTAATATTGTTAAGTCCTGTTTGTGTATGGAACCTTTCAGCCGTAAATAGTGTCCATCCTTGTCCACCATGGTTGATTTTGCATTAAAATCAATTTTGTATGAGATTAGAATTGCCACCCCTGCTCTCCTTTGTTCATTGTTAGCTTGATACATATTCTTTCATCCTTTGATTTTCAGTTTGTTCATATCTTTAAGTCTAAGGTGAGTTTCTTGTAAGCAAGATATGGATAGGTTGTGTCTTTTGATCCAAGATGTCATTCAGTGTCTCTTTATTGGAGCATTCAGTCCATTCACATTCCGTGTAATTATTGATAGGTATGTGTTCAGTGCAGTCGTTATGATATGTTTATTTTTGTGTTGATGTTTTCGGTGTTGTTCTTATTAATCTGTTCTGGGACATTCTTCTTTGTAAGTTGATTTTTCACCTTTTTCAGCGTTGGTTTTGTGGTTGTTTAGACTCCTGTATTACGTTTCTTGATATAGTGTGTTGCATTTGTATTCTGCTTCATGGCTGCCCCTATGATCCTGCTTAATAAACTGTGTACAACCCCAATTATAATTACTACTAGTCTTGTTAACTTTGTCTCCATCTGGAAGGAGTATAACGACTGTAGTACATCCTTCTTTTTAATATGATGATATCATAGTTTTTGTGATGTGATCACTGGATTATTTCTCTCACTGTTTGAGTTTGGAGCCTTCCCTAACTGAGTAGGATTCTGCATGATGTATTCTGAGTATGCTTCTAAAATATAAAGTTAGTGGTTTTGTTCTCCTATACTAAGGCTAAGAGATTCTTTCAATATTTCTTGTAGCTTTGGTTTTTACAAAGTCTCTGAGTTTCTGTTTATCTGCGAATGTCTTAATTTCATTTTCATATTTGAAAGATAGTTTTGCAGGATATATAATTCTTGGTTGGAAGTTCTTCTCCAAGACTTTCAATGTGTCATGACACTGTCTCCGTGCCAGCATTATTTCAGCTGAGAAAACCAACGAAAGCCTACAGGGTTTGCCTGTGGATGTTAGCTTTCCTTTGAATCTTGCTGCCTTTAAGAGTTTCTGCTTATGTGTCATTTTATTAAGCTTGATTATAGTATGTGTTGGAGTCTTTCTTTTGACATCTATATTGAGAGTGGTGTTCAATATATACCTTGTAAATCTATATTCTCTTCTTTCTTAATTTCTGGGAAGTTTTCTGTCAGCAGCTCAGCAACAATACTCTCTGTGTATTCAGGTGTCTTACTGTGTTGAGGAACTCCAATGAGTCGTAGATTGTTCCTCTTCATAGAGTCCCACATGCTGCTTAATGCTTCTTCACTTTTCTTGTTTCTTTTTTCTGATTCCTCCTGATAGATGCTGGAGTCAGTAGCTTTGTCTTCCAAATCAGAAAGTCTCTTTTCCATGTGTTCCATTCTGTTTTCTTGGCTCTTTCTGGATCTTTAATTTTGTTCTTGATCTGTTGGATTTCAGTGTACTTGTGTTCCATCAGGTCAAACACCTTGCTTAATTTTTCATTTTGCTCTGTTGCATTTTGTATAAGGTCTAGGAGACCTCTCTATATAATCTTTTTGTATTCACCTTCTGGTAGCTTCAGAAAAGCTTCTTCATGTGAAAAGTTCTGAGGTGGTTTCTTTTTGGTGCCTCCTGATGCCATCGGTGATCTCCTGGCCACAGTTTTCTCCAGAGTTTGTTCCTTTTTGGTCTTTGTGTGGGTCAGTAGAGGCTGGGGGAGACGCTGTGAGGATGGTCTGCCATTGTTTCCTTAGGCTGTCTTAAAATTAGAAGTAAAAGGCATCTGATAACTTCCAAAGTGAGTCAGGTTTCAGGTGTATAGGTCCCTCTTCCCAGCTGGTAAAGTAAGCACCTCTGTATTGAACCCCAGATGTTACAAACTAGCTCAAAATACAGAATGACTACTGGCCTACTGGCCTCTGCTGTCAGGCCCCAGCTGTAGGTGATACATGTAGCATTCCCCTTTTGTGCCAGAAAAGCTCACTCTTCCCAGCAGGCACTACCTCCCAGCCCAGGAGTTAGGTCCTGCTTAGGCTTCCATATGGATATATCCATCTCCCAGCAGAACAAGATGGCGTCCCGTGGAAACTTGCCACCTGGCTGGCACCAGGTGGAAATAAAGGCCAAAAGTGCCAGGATGCCCAGAGTCCACAACGTTTGTTGCTGGTCCCAGCCTCAGGCAACACTGTGCAAAACACCGACTTTCTGCCGGAAAAGCATTCTCCACCCAGCACGCACCGCCTCCCCACCTAAGAGCCAAGTACAGCCAGGGCCTCCACCTGGGCATCTCCAGTTCAGGTCTTCATTTCCAGAGGGATTTAGGGAGATGTGTGTTTAGTTCACCACTTGACCCTGCCCCAGAAATTTTCTTGATTCTTTGTTTTCAGAGCTTTCTGAATCCATTATGTTCTGCTTCTTAAGTGATTTGATATTGAGTATTGTCTCCTAGTCATCAGTAAGTTGCTGAGTTTATTCATTTTCTGTTTATTTACCATGATCTAGTCTCTTGTTTTGTTTGTTTTGAACTGTGAAAAAGCTGGTCGTGTGTGGTAATTTAGTTGTTGGTGCCTTTCTCTATAGTCCTTTCAACAGGTTATTAAAGTTTTTAGTAGACATGGAAGCCCAGGAGTCTGTTTACTTTTCTTGCATGGATTCAGCTCTGGTGTCTTAAATAGTTAGCTGCCTAATCATGATGCAGGCTCTCTTCTACTGTCGTAGATGGACAGGGATAATTAACACAGGCACAGGTATCTGGCTGCATGTTCTGAGACAGGCATGGGGATAACAGCCATCGTTGCGTGATTGTAAGGAACACATGGCCCTTTATGTCTGATTCTAGGTGAAGAGACTGTTTCTGCCCTGAATTTCCGGTTGTAGGGAGTAGACAGATTTTTTTTTTGTCCCTGTTCCCCTAGTTTTTTAAATTATTCCCTCTGTCGGTCTATGAGAATGGCTCTGCACATGTATAAGGTGTCCTACTTCTGGCTCAGGTAATGGGTAAGACTATGGGTCTAGGCTCAGTGTGGAGAATGGAGGGGGAAGTACTGGGAAAAGGGAGAAACATGTATCCCAAAAGAAAGATTTAAATCCACTTGATTTAGAGGTAGATTAGACACAAAACACTCAACTTTTGATTATCTAGTGCTGCTTTTCACTCGTTCTGGGGGTGCATGTGTATTCTCCATTGCTATATTTCTTCCTCTCAGGAGGATACCTTCCAAACATCATTGATCTACTCACCATGCTGGCTGTAGCCAATTTCCAGTGGGTTGGGTCCCAGTTGTTAGCCTTGAATTCCCTTCTCTATAACACCATCCATTTTCTTATCTTTCCCTTTGATGTTTAAGACACTTTTGGTATCAGATGTAGTTCATTTATTTGTTCTTTTGTGTCTTTGTTGTTAGATGTATCATAGGAGGTATCTTGGCCCCAGCTCTTGGATAGATATGTCTCATCTTTTGTAATATCAGGGAAGTTTTTTGTCAACAAATTTTAAGCAGTTCTGTCTGTATTTTATGTTATTTCCCCCTGTTCTGGTACTCCAGTCACTCATAGATTGTTCCTCCTGCTAGATTCCCGTATAATTGCTAATGTTTCTTCACTTTTTTAAAATTCTTTGAACTCATTTGTTCTTGAATATGTTAGTGTTATGTATTTAGTCTTCATACCATTAATTCTGGCTTCCATTGCCTCAATTATGCTCCTTTGTCTTTCTGTGTAGTTGTCTGATTCTGTCATTTTATTATTTACCCTCTGAATTTCTGCATGTAGTTTCTCTATGCTTTCTTGTAGGATGTGCTGTTTCATTATGCTCTGCTGCATTTTGCCTGATCTCTGTTATGATCTCTTCATGAATTCTAAATATTAGTCTGGGTATTCTGCCTCTAATAATTTTACCAAGTTCTCGTCATCCTGAAAATTTCCTTATTCTTTGTTTTGGGAGCTTTTTGAAGTCATCATGGACTGCCTCTTTAAGTGATTTGATATTGACTGTTGTCTCCAATACTCTCATTCAAACTTGATGGTGAAATTTGGACAAAAATTAAGGGACTATGTAAAACCCAAACAAAGATTGTAAGGATTATTAAAGACAGCTTTTGACCTCAGAACAAACAGTATTATACCACAGCTTGAATCTATGTTGCAAGATTTTACCAGCCAGATACCAGCCTTGGAAATGAACTCACTAGGACTTTCCAACAACAAAAGTATTACAGTACAGAACCAGAGACATTAATCTGTAAATGAAAACATCAGAACTATGAAAGACTAAGTAAACAGGATAGGTATAGAACTTTCTAATGGCGTGGCAACCAAGGTTATACCATGTAATAGTAGATTTATTTAAACTGAAGAAAATAAGGATAAATTTCAGGGCGACAACAAAGAAAATTAACAAGCCTCCTCCTCAAAATAAAGATGAAAAATAAAGTCTCAATGAAAATGAAATGTATACAAACAATAGAAATGAAAAAGAAATCCATGACAAAAGGAATTCACAGAAGAGTAAGAAGAACAAAGAAAATGTCAGCACCACCAACAAGCATTACAAAATGATAGCAGTAAATTCACAAGTAACTACACTGTATGTATTAGGCCTATATGTATCCTTAAGAAACAGAGAGTGACAGGAAGAATAAAATGCAAGCTACATCAATGTTTTTTTCAAGAGACACACCATAGAAACAAAGACATTATAAATTTCATAAAAATCAAAAGGATAGAAAAAATGTATTCAGCAAATAGCTTCTAATATAAGATCAGGAGTATTAATATTAATCCAGATAATAGACTTTAAAACAAAATCCACTGTAAAAAACAAAGAAGGGCACTATTTTATGATTACAAGGACAATCCATGATAAACAGTTAATCATAATAAACATCTATGCACCTGATGACAGGGCTTCAAAATACATAAACAAACTCTAACAGCAATTTGAAAAGAGAAACGAAAGTTCCACAATAATAGTAGGAAACTCCAACACACTATTCTTGGCAAAGGAGAGAACATTTAGAAAGAAACTCAGCAAAGGTAAAGAAGAGCTAAAAGCCACAATGAACCAATTTGTCCTCCTAAACATGTATAGAATACTTTATCCAACAGCTTCGGTGTATACATTCTTTTTTATCACATATGAAATGTTCTTTAGAACATCTTAGGTCACAGAGCAACCCTGAACAAAATAAAAAACACTCACAGAATACAAAGTATCTTCTGTGGCAACACCACCATCAAATTAGAAATTAAGTACAGAAAGAACAAGGAAAAAAATATATACATGAAAACTGAATTACGCTGTGATGAAATACCTCTGGGAAATACAAGAAATCAAACATAGAATCAAAAAATTTCTACAGTCAAACAAGAATGAAAACACACCATTGTGAAACATTTGGGTCACGGCAAAGATAGTTGTCAGAGATCAGTTTATATCAGTAAACTGCACATCAAAAAAGTAGAAAAGGACAAATCAAAACATTAGCTACACAACTCAAAACAATAGAAAGATAAAAGCAAAAGAAAGTCCAGAGCTACCAGGAGAATAATAAAGTTCAGAGCAGTAATAGAGAATAGAAAAACAGTAGACAGAATAAACAAAATGAAAAGTTGGTTTTCTGAATCAAAACTGGCAAATTGATGAAATAAAAACAGGAAATGGACAAATGATCTAAATAGAAAATGAAACATGATACATTACAGCAGAGCTTCTGAAATAAAAGGATTATAACAGAGTATTATGTAAAACTACCCTCCACCAATAAATGGACAAATTTCTAGAACCACATTATATAACCCAACCAGCACAAAAAAAAACCCTGAACAGACCCAGTAAAGAGAAGAGATTGAAAAGGTAATAAACAAGGGGGGTGCAGTCAAGATGGCGGACTAAGCACATGTCTCCTTATATTCCTCTGGAAACCAAGACCTGAATTGATAATCAAATGAAACCTTCTGGTCACCTAATTGGCTCCAGGACACGACACAGGACTGTTACTTTGGACTTCATACTACTGAGCGAAAAACCTCCTCTCATGCGCTGACTCCCGCTCCATGCTAGCCCCAGCTCTCACGGACTGAAGGTAAATGCACCATTTTGACTTTTTTTTTCCCTCTGTCTTGGCCGGCGGGCAGAGCAGGGTCTTGCCTAGCGGCTGGACTCAGACATGCTGCTGGGGGGACAGGCAGGCGAAATTCCCATATTTTGAGAGCCAGGCTTACGACTTTGTTAATCTAGCCACTTTGAACCTGTCATTTTATATCTGCCTCAGGGGCGTTTCTACAGAGTTTCGCAGTCAGTGTCCTAGACACCATGTTGGATACAGAGATTCCAGCGGGACCTCATTCTTAGCCTGGGAGCCAGCTCCTTGAAACAGGACAGCGCTTCTCCAATAGAAAAGCAGTAATGTACCTAGTGCCACCTGCTTTACGGGTCCTGCAACAGAATCAGAGGAATCACTACCTCTCGGGACCTTTGGCCCTTCTGTCTGCTGCCTGTGTAGAGGGCGCCATCTTTGATATGGTGGCCACAGTTGGACCTAATTCTTGGCTTGGGAGCGAGAGCATGCCCACAGGAGAGCGCTTTTCTATCAGAAAAGCAGTGTCGTCTAAGGCTAGGCCCTGTTAGCAGAGGCCAACAGGGCAGTAGCATTGCTGTATTCTGGATTAGTTTGTATCATCTGGGGTTGGATATAGTGGCGCTTACTTTGCGAGTTGAGAAGAGGGACCTCTATACCTGAAAACCTAACTGACTTGTGAAGTGGTCAGATATCTTTTGCTTTACATTTTAAGACAGCCTAGAGAAACATCTACAGTCCATCCTTCCAGTACCTCTTCCAGCCTCTACATACTCACATGGGTCCCAGAAACCAACAAACACTTGTGGCATACAAGAAATCAGCGATGGGTTGAGAAGGCTCCCAAACAAAGCAACCAAGGAGTTTTCCAGATGAAGAAACTTTTATGAAAGCATCAGGAAGTGAATACAAAATGATTATATACAGAGCCCTTCTAGACCTTATACAAAATGCAGCAGAACAAAAGGAAAAATTAAGCAAGCTGTTCGATCTGATGTAACACCAGTACTCTGAAATCCAACAGATCAAGAACAAAATAAAAGATAAAGAAAGTTCCATGCAAAGCCAAGAAAACAGAATGGAACAAATAGAAAAAAGAATTTCTGACTTGGGAGACAGAGCTACTGAGGCCAGCATCTATGAGCAGAAATCAGAAAAAAGAAACAAGAAAAATGAAGAAACATTAAGGAGCATGTGGACTCTATTAGGAGGAACAACCTTCAATTAATTGGAGTCTCTGAACAGAGTGAGACATCTGAGAATACAGAGAGTATCGTTGCTGACAGAAAACTTCCCAGAAATCATGAAGGAAGACAATACAGACATCTCAGATGCATATCATACGCCACCCAATATAGATCTCAAAAGAAAGACTCCAAGACATATTATAATCAAGCTCAACAAAATGAAACATAAGCAGCAAGTCTTAAAGGCAGCAGTAGAAACCATGCTGGCACGGAGACAGTGGCATGACACATTCAAAGCCTTGAAGGAGAAGAACTTCCAACCAAGAATTACATATCGTGCAAAACTATCTGTCAAATACGAAAATGAAATTAAGACATTCTGAGATAAACAGAAACTCAGAGACTTTGTAGAAACCAAACCGAAGCTACAAGAAATATTGAAAGAAGTTCTTGGCTCTGGCATAGAAGAAAAAAGCCACTAACTTTATATTTTAGATCGACTGTACTACTCAAAAGTTTACTCAGTTAGGGAATGCTCCAAAGCCAATCACAGCATTGATAAGGAAAGAAGCAGTCCAGTGATCATCATGAACACTGTGGTGTCATCATTTTAAAAAGAGAGATGTACTGCAGTTGTTATACTCCTTCCAGATGGAGAGGAAGATGACAAGACTGGTAGTAATTAAAATTGGGTTTATATATAGTTTATTAAGGGCAACCATAGGAGCAGCTGTAAAGCACAACAAAGATGTATCATATCATTTGAAGAAAGGCAACACAGGAGTCTCAACAACCACAAAACCAGCTCTGAAAAAGGTGAAAAATCAACTCACAAAAGAGAACGTCCCAGAACAGACTAATAAGAACAACAGAGAAAACATCAACATAAAAATAAACACATCACAATGGCAGCACTGAACACATACCTATGAATAATTACATTGAATGTGAATGGACTGAATGCTCCAGTAAAGACACATCGAGTGACATCTTGGATCAAAAGACATGACCCATCCCTATGTTGTCTACAAGAAACTCACTTGAGATCTAAAGATAGGAATAAACTGAAAATTAAAGGTTGGAAGAATATATATCAAGCTAACAATGAACAAAGAAGAGCAAGGATGGCAATTCTAATCTCAGACAAAATCAATTTTAATGTCAAATCCACCATCGTGGACAAAGATGGACACTATTTATTGCTGAAAGGTGCAGTACACAAGCAAGACTTAACTATATTAAATATTTATGCACCTAATATCAGAGCACCTAAATACGTTGAAGAAACACTGACTACACTCAAAAGAGAGTGAGATGACTCCACAATAATACTGGGAGACTTCAACACTCCACTATTAATACTCAACAGATCATCTAGAAAAAAGTTAGTAAAGATACAGAAGACCTCACTGACACAATTAGCCAACTAAGCTGCATTGATATATACAGAACTTTCCGACCATCAGCAGACAACTACACCTTCTTCTCCAGTGCACATAGAACATTCTCCAGAATTGACCATGTGATAGGCCGTAATGCAATGCTCAACAAAATCTATACCATTGAATTACTGCAAAGCATCTTCTCAGATCATAAAGCCATCAAAGTTGAAATCAATAGCAGAAAAAACATAGATAGAAAGTGGACCACTTGGAAACTGAACAACATCTTGCTCTAAAAAACATGAATTATAGAGGAAATGAAGGATGAATTAAAGAAATTCATGGATTCCAATGAGAACGAAAATACTTCTTACCAGAACCTATGGGATACAGCCAAAGCAGTGCTCAGAGGTCTGTTTATCTCCATAAATGCACACATCTGGAAGGAAGAAAGAAACCAAATCAAGGAACTAACCCTACAGCTTGAACAAGTAGAAAGAGAACAGCAGAGGAACCCCTCAGGCACCAGAAGAAATGAGATCATAAAGATGAGAACAGAGCTAAATGAATTAGAGAATAGAAAAACAATTGAAAAAATTGAAAAGACCAAAAGCTGGTTTTTTGAGAAGATCAACAAAATTGACAAACCCCTGGCTAAACTTACTAAAGAAAAGCAGGAAGGAAACAAATAACCCAAATTGGAAATGAGAGGGGAGTTGTCACCACAGATAGAGCAGAAATCAAAAATATCATAACAGAATACCATGAAAGACTGTACTCTACCAACTTTGAAAACCTAGGGGAAATGGACCAATTCCGTGACTCATACTACCTACCCAAATTACCACAGCGTGAAGCAGAACAACTTAATAAATCCGTTACAAAGGAAGAGATTGAAAAGGTCATCAAAACACTGCCAACCAAAAAGAGTTTGGGTCCAGATGGCTTCATGGCAGAATTCTACCAAGCATTTAGAGAAGAGTTATCTCCAATACTACTGAGACTATTTCACAGTATAGAAAGGGATGGAGTACTTCCAAACTCATTCTATGAAGCCAGCATAACCCTGATACCTAACCCAGGGAAAGATCGAACAAAGAAAGAGAACTACAGACCGATATGACTCATGAATCTAGATGCAAAAATCTTCAACAAAATTCTTGCCAATAGAATACAACAACATATCAAGAAAATAATCCACCATGACCAAGTGGGATTCATACCAGGGATCCAAGGCTGGTTCAACATCAGAAAAAGAATTAATGTGATTCACCACATAAATAACACAAAAGACAGGTATCACATGATTTTGTCCATTGATGCCGAAAAGGCATTTGATAAAGTCCAACACCCGTTCATGCTAAAAACTCTTAGCAAAATGGGCATAGATGGCAAATTCTTCAACACAATAAGGGCCATTTATACAAAGGCAATTGCCCACGTCATCCTCAATGAAGAGAGACTGAAAGACTTTCCCTTGAGATCAGGAACTAGACAAGGATGCCCACTGTCACCTCTTCTATTCAACATTGTGCTAGAAGTTTTAGCCAGAGCAATTAGACAAGACGAAGAAATAAAGGGCATCTGCATCGGCAAACAGGAAGTTAAAATCTCCCTGTTTCCAGATGATATGATTGTATATGCAGAGAATCCCAAGGAATCTATGAGTAAACTACTCAAACTGATAGAAGAGTTCAGCAAAGTCTCAGGATACAGGATAAACATAAGTAAATCAGTAGGATTCCTTTATACCAACAACAAGACTGTTAAGGACGAAATTATCAAACCAATACCATTTACAATAGCCCGTAAGAAGATAAAGTACCTAGGAATTAATCTAACCAGAGAAACAACAGACCTTTACAAAGAGAACTACAAACCTTAATACAAGAAACTAAGAGAGACTTAGATAAATGGAAAAACCTACCCTGCTCATGGATAGGAAGACTTAACATTGTTAAAATGTCTGTTTTACCCAAAGCAATCTATTTATATAGTGCAATCCCAAAACAAGTTCCAGTGACATTTTTTAATGAGATGGAGAAACAAATCACCAACTCTGTTTGGAAAGGGAAGAAGCCCTAGTTAAGCAAGGTCCTACTAAAGAAGAACACACTGGGAGGGCTCTCATTACCTGACTTTAGAACATATTACAGTGCCACAGGGGTCAAAACAGCCTGGTACTGGTATAAGAAGAGACAGATCGATCAGTGGAACAGAACTGAGATCCCAGAGATGAAAAATTGATATTTGACAAAGGCCCTAAGACATTAAACTGGGATGAAAACAGTATCTTCATGAAATGGTGCTGGCAAAATTGGATATCCATCTGCAAGAAACTGAAACAAGAACCATATCTTACACCTTATACAAAAACCAACTCCAACTGGATCAAAGACCTAAATATCAAACCTAAAACAATAAAGCTCATCCAAGAAAAGGTAGGAACAACAATGGAAGTATTTCTTATTTTTTTTAACTTTTATTTTTATTTAACATAACTGAGTGAAAATGTACATTCACATATAAATTTACATGCCCACCTATATGCAGCTTCCACTGCTCTCCCTGTCTGCTGAGTGCACACTATTCCTCTCTGCTCCATACATGTCTCATCCTCCCAACAGCCTCCTTTCTTCTCCTCTCTGTCCACTCCCCTTCCTTCAGCCAGAGGTCAGGAAGATGATATCCTATAGATGTATAGAACCACAAAGTGCTTCCAATATATGGTCACTCTGCATTGCCAAGTCCAATCCATTCCTGTCCAAACAGTGGACCTTTGTTTCAATTTATGGGAAAGGGCAGCATCAGGGCAGGGGGCCATGCTCACAGAGGAACCCCCAAACCGCTGGACCATCAATTAAGGTCTTTTAGTGGAGATCTCATGATGCACCTCTTTTTATTCTTGTGTTGCCAGTGAGACTCCTCTCTGTGAGCTCCATCGTGGCTATCACTGGTGGTGGCCCGGCACCATCTGGTTCTTCTGGTCACAAGTCTATGTAGGTACCCACTCTTGTGGGTCTCTGTCTTCTCGGTTGTCTTTACCGCATGTCATTTCGATCCTCGGTGAGCATCCGTTCCTGCTGAGTTGGGACCAATTGCTGTGTCCTCGGATGGCAGCTTGGCAGCTTTTAAGACCCCAGACGCCACTCACCAATGTGGGGTGCAGAGAGCTCTCTTAGCAAAACGCTAGTTGTGCGAATTGGCCTGGAATTCGCCTAAGAGCATTGTCCCCTGCCCCCGCCCAGCTACTCTATCCTTGCAATATTGAGTTAAGATGGAAGGAGTACTCAAATTATGCTGAAGTCCACTTAATGTTTTTCTTGTTCCTAATGTGTGCTGTCACTGCTTTCTCCCAACTAGATTTCTAGTAACTATCTAAACTAAACCCTCCCGACCGTGCTCTCCCTCCCTCCCCTCCCTTGCAGCTGTCAAAGAGTCTTTTCTTCTATACACAAGTCTGTTTTTGAGATCTTATGGTAGAGGTCTCATACAGTATTTGTCCTTTTGTCGCTGACTGCTTTCACTCAACATAATGTCTTCCAGTTGAAACCAGGTTAGGAGATGTTTCCTGGAATCATCGCTATTCTTTATCATTGCGTAGTGCTCCATTGAGTATATGTACCATAGTTTACCTATCTATTCTTCTATTGTTGGGCATCTGGGTTCATTCCATCTTTTTGCTATCGTGGACTGTGCTGCGGTAAACATTCTGGCGCATGTGTCCATTGGTGTGAAAGACCTTGATTCTGTAGGATATATTCCAAGTAGTGGAATTACTGGATCCTATGGTATATTGATATCCATTTTTTTTAAGGAAGTGCCAGATTGCCTTCCTAAGAGGCTGGACCATTTTGCAACCCCACCAACAGTGTAGGAGGTTTCCACTTTCTCCACAGCCTCACCAGCATTTGTTGTTTTGTGTTTTGTGGAACATAGCCAGTCTTGTTGGGGTCAGATGGTATCTCATTGTTGTCTTGATTTGAATTTCTTTACTAACTAAAGAAAGTGAACATGTCTGCATGTGTTTTTTGGCTGCCTGGATCTCCTCTTTAGTGAAGTGTCTGTCCATCTCTTTTGCCCATCGCTTAATTGGGTGATTTGTCTTCTTCTTATTGAGATTTGTAGTATCTTATAGATTATGGAGATCAGGTGTCGGTCTGACATAGAGTTGCCAAATATTTTTTCCCATTCTGTGGGTGTTCTTTTAATTCTATTAATAAAGTCTTTGGATGAGCAAAAGTGTTTGATTCTTAATAGTTCCCATTTATCTACTTTCTCTTCTGTTAATTGAGGTTTCTTTGACAGATTTTGGAGTCTGTCCTCATTGTGTATTCAAACTTCCATTGTTGTTCCTACCTTTTCTTGGATGAGCTTTATCGTTTTGGGTTTGATATTTAGGTCTTTTATCCAGTTGGAGTTGGTTTTTGTATAAGGTGTAAGATACGGATCTTGATTGAGTTTATTGCAGATGGATAACCAATTTTGCCAACACCATTTGTTGAAGATACTGTTTTTACCCCAGTTTAATGTCTTAGGTCCTTTGTCGAATATCAACTGTCCATAGGCAGATGGTGTCATCTCTGGGGTCTCAATTCTGTTCCATTCATCAATCTGTCTGTTCTTGTACCAGTACTAGGCTGTTTTGACCACTGTGGCAGTGTAGTATGTTCTAAGGTCAGGTAATAAGAGGCCTCCCAGTGTGTTCTTCTTCTTTAGTAGGACCTTACTTATCCGGGGCTTCTTCCCTTTCCAAACAAAATTGGTGATTTGTTTCTCCATCTCATTAAAAAATCATGCTGGAACTTGTATTAGGATTTCATTATATAAATAAGTTTCTTTGGGTAAAATAGACATTTTTACAATGTTAAGTCTTCCTATCCATGAGCAGGGTAGGTTTTTCCATTTATCTAAGTCTCTCTTAGTTTCTTGTAGTAAGGGCTTGTAGTTCTCTTCTTACAGGTCTGTTGTTTCTCTGGTTAGATTAATTCCTAGGTACTTTATCTTCTTAGGGGCTATCATAAATGGTATTGATTTGATAATTTCCTCCTTAACAGTCTGGTTGTTGGTATAAAGGAATCCTACTGATTTACTTATGTTTATCTTGTATCCTGAGACTTTGCTGAACTCTTCTATCAGTTTGAGTAGCTTACTTATAGATTCCTTGGGGCTCTGTGCATATACAATTATATCATCTGCGAACAGGGAGATTTTAACTTCCTGTTTGCCGATGCAGATGCCCTTTATTTCTTCGTCTTGTCTAATTGCTCTGGCTAGAACTTCTAGCACAATGTTGAATAGAAGAGGTGACAGTGGGCATCCTTGTCTAGTTCCTGATCTCAAGGGAAAGTCTTTCACTCTCTCTCCATTCAGGATGACATGGGCAATTGGCTTTGTATAAATGGCCCTTATCGTTTTGAGAAATTTGCCATCCATGCCCATTTTGCTAAGAGTTTTTAGCATGAAAGGGTGTTGGACTTTATCAAATGCCTTTTTGGCATCAATGGACAAAATCAGGTGATGTTTGTCTTTTGTGTTATTTATGGAGTTAATTACATTAATTGTTTTCCTGATGTTGAACCAGCCTTGCATCCCTGGTATGAATCCCACTTGGTCATGATGGATTATTTTCTTGATATGTTGTTTTATTCTATTGGCAAGAATTTTGTTGAAGATTTTTGCGTCTAGGTTCATGAGTGATATCGGTCTGTAGTTCTCTGTCTTTGTTTGATCTTTCCCTGGGTTAGGTATCAGGGTTACGCTGGCTTCATAGAATGAGTTTGGGAGCATTCCATCCCTTTTCATACTGTGAAATAGTCTCAGTAGTATTGGAGATAACTCTTCTCTAAATGCTTGGTAGAATTCTGCCGTGAAGCCATCTGGACCCAAACTCTTTTTGGTTGGCAGTGTTTTGATGACCTTTTCAATCTCTTCCTTTGTAATGGATTTATTAAGTTGTTCTGCTTCACGTTGTGGTAATTTGGGTAGGTAGTATGAGTCACGGAATTGGTCCATTTCCCCTAGGTTTTCGAAGTTGGTAGAGTACAGTCTTTCATGGTATTCTGTTATGATATTTTTGATTTCTGTTCTATCTGTGGTGACAACTCCCCTCTCATTTCCAATTTGGGTTATTTGTTTCCTTCCTGCTTTTCTTTAGTAAGTTTAGCCAGGGGTTTGTCAATTTTGTTGATCTTCTCAAAAAACCAGCTTTTGGTCTTTTCAATTTTTTCAATTGTTTTTCTATTCTCTAATTCATTTAGCTCTGTTCTCATCTTTATGATCTCATTTCTTCTGGTGCCTGAGGGGTTCCTCTGCTGTTCTCTTTCTACTTGTTCAAGCTGTAGGGTTAGTTCCTTGATTTGGTTTCTTTCTTCCTTCCAGATGTGTGCATTTATGGAGATAAACAGACCTCTGAGCACTGCTTTGGCTGTATCCCATAGGTTCTGGTAAGAAGTATTTTCGTTCTCATTGGAATCCATGAATTTCTTTAATTCATCCTTCATTTCCTCTATAATTCATGTTTTTTAGAGCAAGATGTTGTTCAGTTTCCAAGTGGTCCACTTTCTATCTATGTTTTTTCTGCTATTGATTTCAACTTTGATGGCTTTATGATCTGAGAAGATGCTTTGCAGTAATTCAATGGTATGGATTTTGTGGAGCATTGCTTTACGGCCTGTCACGTGGTCAATTCTGGAGAATGTTCCATGTGCACTGGAGAAGAAGGTGTAGTTGTCTCCTGATGGGTGGAAAATTCTGTATATATCACTGAGGTTTAGTTGGTTAATTGTGTCAGTGAGGTCTTCTGTATCTTTACTCAGCTTTTTTCTAGATCATCTGTGAAGTGATGACGGTGGAGTGTTAAAGTCTCCCACTATTATTGTGGAGTCATGTACCTCTCTTTTGAGCATAGTTAGTGTTTCTTCGACATATTTAGGTGCTCTGGCATTGGGTGCATAAATATTTAATATAGTTAAGTCTTGGCTGTGTACTGAACTTTTCAGCAATAAATAGTGTCGATCTTTGTCCACGATGGTGGATTAGACATTAAAATTGATTTTGTCTGAGATTAGAATTGCCACCCCTGCTCTTCTTTGTTCATTGTTAGCATGGTATATATTCTTCCATCCTTTAATTTTAAGTTTGTTCCTGTCTTTAGGTCTCAAGTGAGTTTCTTATAGACAACATATGAATCGGTCGTGTCTTTTAATCCAAGATGACACTCGATGTCTCTTTACGGGAGCAATCAGTCCATTCTCATTCAGTGTAATTATTGATAGGTATGTGTTCACCGCTGCCATTGTAGTATGTTTATTTTTATGTTAATGTTTTCTCTGTTGTTCTTATTAGTCTGTTCTGGGACACTCTTTTTTGTGCGTTGATTTTTCACCTTTTTCAGAGCTGGTTTTATTGTTGTTGATACTTGTGTGTTAGATTTCTTGAAATGGTATGATACATCTTTGTTGTGCTTTACAGGTGCCCCTATTGTTACCCTTAATAAACTATTTGTAAACCCAATTTTAATCACTACCGGTCTTGTCGTCTTCCTCTCCATCTGGAAGGACTATAACAACTGTAGTACATCTCTCTTTTTATTATGATGACAACATAGTTTTCATGATTATCGCTGGATTGCTTCTTTCCAAATCAAAGCTGTGATTTACTTTGTAGCCGTCCCTAAATGAGTAGAGCATTGAGTAGTGTGTTGTTCTAAAATATAAAGTTAGTGGTTTTGTTCTTCTACGCCGAAGCTAGCAACTTCTTTCAGTATTTCTTGCAGTTTGTGTTTGGTTTTTACAAAGTCTGTGAGTTTCTGTTTATCTGGGAATGTCTTAATTTCATTTTCATATTTGAAAGATAGTTTTGCAGGATATATGGTTGGAGGTTCTTCTCCTTCAAGGCTTTAAACGTGTCGTGCCACTGTCTCCATGCCAGCATGGTTTCTGCTGAGAAATCTGATGAGAGCCTACAGGGTTTCCCTCTGAATGTTAGCTTTGCCTTGAGTTTTGCTGCCTTTAAGAGTTGCTGCTTATGTTTCATTTTGTTAAGCTTGATTATAATATGTCTTGGAGTCTTTCTTTTGAGCTCTATATTGGGTGGCGTACAATACGCATCTGAGATGTGTATATTCTCTTCCTTCATGATTTCTGGTAAGTTTTCTTTCAGCAGCTCAGCAACAATACTCTCTGTGTTCTCAGATGTCTCACCCTGTTCAGGGACTCCAATCAATCGAAGGTTGTTCCTCTTAATAGGGTCCCACACGCTTCTTAATGTTTCTTCATTTTTCTTGTTTCTTTTTTCTGATTTCTGCTGATAGACGTTGGCATCAGTAGCTCTGTCTTCCAAGTCAGAAATTCTTTTTTCCATTTGTTCCATTCTGTTTTCTTGGCTTTATATGGAAGTTTCTATGTCTTTGAGTTTCTTCTTGATTGGTTCGATTTCAGAGTAATGGTGTTCCGTCAGATCGAAGAACTTGCTTTATTTTTCATTTTGTTCTGCTGCATTTTGTATAAGGTCTAGAAGGGCTCTGTATATAATCAATTTGTATTCACTTCCTGATGCTTTCATAAAAGTTTCTTCATCTGGAAAAATCCTTGGTTGCTTTGCTTGGGAGCCTTCTGAAGCCATGTGTGATTGCTTGTATGCCACAATTGTCTGTTGCTTTTTGGGTCCCATGTGAGTATGTAGAGGCTGGAAGAGGTATTGTGAGGATGGATTGCAAATGTTTCTCTAGGCTGTCTTCAAATGTAAATAAAGCAAAAGGTATCTGAGCAGTTCACAAGTCAGTTAGGTTTTCATGTGTAGAGGTCCCTCTTCTCATCTGACAAAGTAGGTGCCACTATATCCAACCTCAGATGATAACAAACTAGTTCAGAATACAGCAATGCTACTGTCCTGTTGGCCTCTGCTGACAGGGCCTAGTGTTATCCAACACTGCGTTGAGTACTAGTTTTGTGATAGAAAAGCGCTCTCCTGTGCGCAGGCTCTGGCTCCCAAGCTAAGAATTAGGGCCAATTGCAGCCACCGTATCCAAGATGGCGTCCTACACACAGGCAGCAGATAGAAAGTCTAAAGGTGCCAAGAGGTAGTGATTCCTCTACTTCTGTTGCAGGGCCCCCTACGTAGGCAGCACTGTGCAAAATCCCTACTTTTTTATCAGAGAAGCGCTATCCCATTTGCTGGCCCTGGGTCCCAGTCTAAGAACGAGGTCCTGCTAAAATCTCGGTACCAACATGGCGTCCCACAACCTGACCGCTGAGCTCCGCACAAATCCCGCTGAGGCAGCTACAAAACGAAAGGCTCAAAGTGTCTAGATTAACAGAGTCCCGAGCCTGGCTCTCAGAGTATGGTAAATTTGCCTGCCTATCCCTCCAGCAGCGTGTCTGAGTCCAGCCTCCAGGCAATACCCAGCTCCGCCCGCCAGCTGAGACAGAGGAGAAAAAAAGTCAAACTGGTGCATTTACCTTCCGTCCTTGAGAGCCAGGGCTAGCCAAGAGCAGGAGTCAGCGGAAGAGAGGAGGTTTTTCGCTGAGTGGTATGAAGTCCCAATTGACAGCCCTGTGCCGTGTCCTGAGGCTAATTGGGTGATCAGAAGGCTCTGTTTGATTGTCAGTTCAGGTCTTGGTTTCCAGAGGGATATAAGGAGACATGTGCTTAGTCCGCCACCTTGACTCCACCCCCCCAACAATGGAAGTTTTAATACACAATATGGACAGACTCCAAAATCTGTCAAACAAACCACAGTCATCACAAGAGAGAATAGATAAATGGGATCTATTAAGAATTAAACACTTCTGCTCATCCAAAGACTTTATTAATAGAATTAAAAGAACACCTACAGAATGGGAAAAAATATTTGGGAACTTTATGTCAGACCGACGCTTGGTTTCCATTATCTATAAAATACTACGAAATATCAACAAGAAGAAGATAAATCACCCAATTAAGCGATAGGCAAAGGAGATGGACAGACATTTCACTGAATAAGAGATCCAGGCAGCCAAAAAACACATGTGGACATGTTCACGATCTTTAGTTATTAAAGAAATTCAAATCAAGACGACAGTGAGATACCATCTCACCCCAACAACGTTGGCCATGATCCAAAAAACACAAAACAACAAATGCTGGAGAGGCTGTGGAGAAAGTGGAACCCTCCTACACTGTTGTTGGGTTGCAGAATTATCCAGCCTCTTTGGAAAGCAATCTGGTGCTTCCTTAAAAAAATGGATATGGATATACCATTTGACCCAGTAATTCCACTACTTGGACTATATCCTACAGAATCAAGGCCTTTCACACCAACGGACACATGTATGAAAATGTTTACCACAGCACAGTCCACAATAGCAAAAAGATGGAATCAACCCAGATACCCAACAACAGAAGGATGGATAGATAAACTATGGTATATATACTCAATGGAGCACTACGCAGTGATAAAGAACAACGATGACTTCAGAAAACATCTCATGACGTGGTTTCAACTGGAAGACATTATGTTGAGTGAAAGTTGTGAGCGACAAAAGGACAAATATTGTATGAGACCTCTAAGATAAGATCTCAAAAACAGACTTGTGTATAGAAGAAAAGACTCTTTCACAGCTGCAAGGGAGGGGACAGAGGGAGGGAGGGGGAAGGGTTTAGATTAAATAGTTGCTAGGTATCTGGTTAGGTGAAATCATTGATAGCACACATTAGAAACAAGAACAGTATTAAGTGGACTTAAGCATAACATGAGTACTCCTCCCATCTTAACACAATATTGCAAGGATAGAATAGCTGGGGCAGGGGACGGGGGACCATGCTCTTAGGCGAAATCGAGGCCAATTGGCACAACTAGCGTTTTGCTAAGAGGGCTCTCTGCACCTGACGTTGGTGAGTGGTTCTGGGGTCTTAAAAGCTGCCAAGCTGCCATCCGAGGACACAGCAAATGGTCCCAACTCAGCAGGAGTGGATGCTCACTGAAGACCAAAGTGACATGGGAGAAAGACAACCCAGAAGACAGTGACCCACATCAGTGGGTGCCTACATCGACTTGGGACCGGAAGAACCAGATGGTGTCTGACCATCACCAGTGATAGCCGTGATGGAGCTCACTAAGTTGAGTCTCACTGGCAACACAAGAATAAAAATGGGTGCACCCTGAGATCCCCACTAAAAGACCTCAGCTTATGGTCCAGTGGTTTCGGGGTTCCCCTGGGAGCATGGCCGCTCGCCCTGATGTTGCCCTTGACCATAAATCGTAACGAAGGTCCTCGCTTTGGCCAGGAATAGAGTAGACTTGGCGATGCAGTTATCATATATTGGATGCACTTTAAGGTTCTATACATCTATAGGATGTCACCCTGCTGACCTCTGGCTGGAGAAAGGAGAGTGGGTGGAGAGGAGGGAAAAAAGAGACTGTTTGGAGAAGGAGACATGTATGGAGCAGAGAGAAATAGTGTGCTGTCACCCAGCAGGGAGAGCAGTAGAAGCTGCATATAAGTGGGTATGTAAATTTATACGGGAATGTACATTTTCACTCAGTTATATTAAGTAAAAAATTTAAAAGAAAAAAAAAGTAATAAACAAATGGCTACCAAAAAGAAAAAAGTAAACCCTCGCCCAGATCATTTCACTGGATGATTCTATCAAACTTTCAGAGAAGAACTTATAGAAAAAGAGACAATAATTCTGAATTGTTTCTATGAAACTAGCCTAAATTTGCTACCCAAACCAGTCAATGACACCCCAAAAAAATATTACAGAGCAGTATCTCTTATGAACTTAGATGAATTCTAGGCATTAGAATTCAGCATCATATCAAAAAAGTAATACACTGCAACCAAATAGGATTCATACCAGGTATGCAAGGATAGTTCAGCATTAGAAAATCAATGTAATCTACTGCATAAATAAAAGGAGAGAAAAGAACCATATGATTATCTCTCTGAATACAAAGACCTTTCACCAAGTCCAACACCTTTTCCTGATATAAATTCTCAATAAAATATATATAAATCGGAAATTTCTCAGTATAATTAAGGGTATCTCTACAAATCCAACAACCAGCATAATTTTGATTGACAGAGGCTGAAAGCATTATCCTTGAGAACAGAAAGAAGACAAGGATGCCCATTTTCACCACTATTATAAAGGGTATCTGGATTGGTAAGGAAGAAGCTAAACTGACACTATTTGCGTGTGATGCTATAGTATACATTGAAAACCCCAAAGATTGTAGAAAAGTACTAAATCTAATGGATTTAGCAGAGTTGTCTGATACCAGATTAACATACAAAAATCATTTGGAGTCCTGTTCACCAATAAAGAGTACAATGAAAAGGAAATCAAGAAAACTATACCGTTTATAATAGCCCTTGATAAAAATAAAACACTTACGAATGTATCCAACCAGGGAAGTAAAACACCTATACAAAGTGTAGTAGTGTAAAACACTACTGCAAAAACCAAATGAAGTCTTCATAAATGGAAAAACATGCCATGCTCATGCATAGGATGACTCAATATTGTAAAAATGAGAATTCTATAGAATGAATTACAAATACAAAGCAATGCCAACATTCTTTGAAGTGGTGGAAAAGCAATCATTAACTTTATATGGAAATAGAAGAATCTCTGGGTCAGTAAAGCATTATTGAAGAGGAAAAATAAAGTAGGAGGTCTTGCAGTACATGAGCTCAGAAGCTACTGTAGCATGACAGTATTCAGAACATCCTGGTACAGGTACAATGACAGATACACTGACCAACAGATCAGAATTGAGAACCCAGATGTAAATCCATATACCTTTGGTTACCAGATCTTCTACAAGGATCAGAAGATCATTAGATATGGATAAGACAGTCTTTTTAACAAATGGTGCTGGTGAAACTAAATGTCCATCTTCCAAAAAATAAAAGAAAAGAAACAGGACCCCTTCTTCACATTGTACAAAGAAAACTAACTCAAAATGGAACAAAGACCTAAATGTAAAGCTATAAACTATATGGTTCATAGAAGAAAAAAATAGCATCAAATCTAGAAGTCCTAATACACAGCATTAACAGAATATAAAACATAATAAACAATACACAAACTCCAGAAGATAAGATAAATAATTGGGATCTTCTAAAAATTAAACACTTATAGATATCAAAAGACTTAATCAAGAGAGTGAAAAAGAACCTACAGACTGGGAGAACAAATTGCCTGTTACAAAGTAGACAAAGGTTTAATCTCTAGAGTCTACAAGAAAATCTAATAAATGTACAGTGTAAGGGCAAACAATCCAATTTAAAAAATGGGCCAAGACATCAACAGGCGCTTCACTGAATGTGACTTCATGTGACTGACAGAGGAAACGCTTGTGGTCACTAGCCATTAGAGAAATGCATATCAGAACCACAATGAGATATCATCTTACCCTGGCATTACTGTCATGAATCACAGAAACAAGAAGTACCACATGTTGGAGAGGCTACCAAGAGATTGGAACTCTTAGGCATTGCTGGTGTCAGTGCAAAATGGTAACAGTCATTTCAAGACAATTTGACATTTTCTTAGAAAACCACGAATAGAAATATATATTTCTACATATATATATGTATATATATATTTCTATATTTCTACATATATATATGTATATATACATATATATATGTATATTTCTACATATATATATATATTTCTACATATAATCCAGCAATCCCACTCCTAGGAATATATGCTAGAGCAATGAGTTATTGCTTGAGTACAGGTATGTCCACCCGTGTTCATTGCAGCATTGTTCACAATAGCAAAAAGAGAATGAACCTAAGTGCCCATCAATAGATGCATGGATAAACTGGTGTATACATACAGTGGAGTTTTGCATAACAATAAAGAACTGATGAAATCTGTCAGTCATCTCACAACACTGCTTAAACTGGAGGACATGCTGAGTGAGCCAAGCAAATGCCGTCAAGTTGGATCTGACTCATGACAAAGTAAGTGAATTACAGAAGGTGAAGTGAGAGACCAAACTAAAAGTAAAAAACAAACCCACTCCTGTTCAGTCCATTCTGACTCACAGCAACCGTAGAAGAGAAAGTAGAACTGTGCCATAGAATTTCCAACGAGCTCCTCATGGTTTTGAACTGCTCACCTTTTGCTTAGCAGCTGTAGCACTTAACTAGTAAGCCACTGGAGTTTCCATATGAGATCACTAGTATAAAAACTCAGGAAAAGGTATATGCACGAAGAGAAATAATCTTTCATGGTTAATGAGGGGATTTAGGGGTGGGAATAAAAAATGTTAAATAGATAACAGTGGTAATTTGGGTGGAGGATAAGACAGGACACAATACTGGGGAAGTCAGTACTACTTGTACAAGTCAGGGTCATTGAATCTTCATAGAGATGTCCAAACTGCGTGAGAGACCAAATTCCTGGATTGATGGCTATGGGGACCATGGTCTTTGAGGAACATCTAGCTCAACTGGTTCCACCCCTTCAGGAGCAAAGAAGAATGAAGAAAATTAAAGATACAGGGAAAGATTATCAACAAAGACTAATGGATCGCATATGCAACAGTCTCCACCAAATGGAGTCTAGTACAGCTAGATGGTGTCCAGCTTCTACCACTAGATAGGGATCACATCAGGAAGTCCCAGATGGAGCTGGAGAAAAATGTGTAACTAAATTTTAACTGAGAAACACCAGACTTGGTGGCCCAACAGAGAGGAATGCTGAGAGTACACCACCAGACACACTTTCAGCTCTTTAATTAAGTCACTTCTGAGATTTACTCTTCAGCCAAAGATTGGGCGGGCTGCCAAAACAAAATAAGACTAAACAGGAACACCAGGCCAGGGACAAGGACTAGAAGACAGCAGGAGATAGGAAGCTCTTAATAGGGAACCCAAAGTTGAGAAGGAAACATATTGACTTGTTGCGGGATTATTAGCCAATGTCATGAAACAGTTTATGTGCTAACAGTTCTAATGTGCAACTGGTTTATTCTGTAACCTTCACCTATAATACAAAAAAAAAGCAGGTTTCTGGCTATATTTAATAATTTTTGTGAATTGTAATATCATGTGAAGATAGTGAAACCTGTGATTTCTGTATGTACATTTATCTTAAAAATTATGTATCTGTGAAAAGTCAAGACCCCTGGTGTCACAGTGGATAAGCACTCTGCTGACTAAAAAGTCAGCAGTTGGAATCCCTCAGGCACTCTTTGGCAACTCTGTGGGGCTCTTCTACTCTGTCCTGTAGGGTCAGTTTGAGTGAGAATCGAGTCAGCAACAGGCTTAGTGTTTTTGGTTTTGATAGGAAGTCACTGTCACTATCCAATATATATTTATAGTATATTTAAAACTGTAAGTCACGGAAGTGGTTACTGGAAATATTTTTGTTAGAAGACCTGTTTGATATTTAATTTCTGATTTTTTTTAAAGATCCCATTTGTAATAGCAGAATTGTAAATAAGAAAACATTGATTCCTATAAGAAGAATTTATAGATGGAATTAGATGATTTCTGGGATACTAAAAAAAATATTCTACTGCATTAATATTTTTGTTACAAGCCAACAGTTAACCTTGAATAATCTATATATTCTCACAAATAAGGACATGTAAAACTTTTTTGGTGTTGTTATGAGTTGCATAATAATAATGTCCCTGCACTTGGCTTGGCTGGTAATTGTCTATAATGCTATTAGAAGTTTTCATTTCTGAAAAATGTCAAAATCCTGGCTTGCTTTGAGCTAAGGGTTTAACTGTGGACTCTATAAATTAGTGACTGACTGTAATTTCTTTTATATTACCTTTTATTTTCTATCCCATGATATGTCCATTCATTTTTTAAAACTGTGCTGGTTGACTGATTTATTTATTCACATAGATTCTAATTTTTGTAAAGCATGGGTAATGGTACTAGTAATTAGATATTCATACTGTCTAAGTGGCTTAGATTCCTGCCCTGTCAGTTTTCTTCTGTTTGATGAAACACATAAAGCAGTTGTGGGAGAGTGCGTGTCAGTGGTATCTATGGCAACTCCAAAGATACTTGGAACTCAGAGAGATAAAGTAATCCACAGTAATAGGTCTCATTATGAGGGCAAATGCATAAAAGTATCAGACATGTGCTTTTAATTAGTTGCCCAAATAGCTAGAACTGGAAAAGAGGTACTGAAATAATATTTTTCACTATTAAAAAGAGCATAGGAAGGTCTGAAATGATTGTTTTTTACTAATGTAAGGAATCTTTATACTCTGAATACTCACAATAGTGTAGTTTCTTAATCATAAATTTGACATAGGACTGCACATTGATAAAAGGGAGGCCTATATTCACATTGATACATGTGTAGGATTGGCTTATTATTTTATATTCTTATACCTGCTGTTCAGAATAGACCCTGTAGGCTTTTCCTTGTGTAAATGCAGATTGCTCTGTGTCAGCTCCCTCGGCAAGAATGATACAGGCATGGTACTATAAAAGGCAAATGAGACAGTGGCCAAGATTCTTGTTTTCAGGTATATAAACTTTCTGTCTTTTTTGTAATATATTCAATTTGAATGAGTTAAAACAGGATTCAGGAAAAGTAGACTACAGTAATTATTTTTTGTGAGAGAATTATGATAGGTGAGAAGATTAATAATTCTTCCAAGACAATTGTTTTTTAAAGATTTCCTTTTGAATTGCAGTCTGTAAAGAACAATTTTGTATTGCTTTGCAATTTAACACATTATTTCGTCCTGTTGCTATAGAAACTAATTCTAGTGCAGCTGTGATTGCTAATCAAAATTCTAATATTATACAACCTTT
The DNA here is from genome assembly GCA_028571685.1 of Heterohyrax brucei. Classification (NCBI taxonomy): domain Eukaryota; kingdom Metazoa; phylum Chordata; class Mammalia; order Hyracoidea; family Procaviidae; genus Heterohyrax; species Heterohyrax brucei. Next base: position 20,415,853 of record CM053155.1, read on the forward strand.
TTCCCCCTGTTAGTGCTTCATTTCATTTTGTTACAAGATGAGAAATTTCAACGGTGAGTTCACAACAATGGTCAAAATATTAATGCAAAGTTTTTTATTGAGTCCTTTTCTGTGAAGAAAAGAGATATTGTTATTGTATCGTTTCAATATGAATAACAACAAAACAAAGCCTTTTTTCTGAATTACAGAGGTCTCTAATTGCTGTATTACATCAACAAATTGTGAAGCACTTAACTGCTTCAGAATCCTAAATTGCTGCTATTTCATCCCTCTATTTTTTAAGTGTCTAGCTACTTGATGTTATAAAGATGAAAAAAGAAAAAGCCCTTTAATACCAAATGGAAATAAAAACTGCTCTAGTGTTTTATCCTCAAATAATTGAGATTGAATTCCAATTTATGTTATATGTACAGTCAAATTGGTTGTTCTCGTTCTTGCCTTTACTGGTTTATATATCCCCCTAAAAACTACATTATTGACATCTTTCACTGTACACGTGTGTCTGTGTAACAGGCCAGGAACTGAATTATGTTTTTTGTCTTTCTAAGAATATTGGTTATTTTCCATTTTATAAAACAAAAACTTCTCTCAGAATTATTCATAGTGGTAAAGGTAAGATAATATATGTAAAAGCTGCACTGGAATTATGCTGACTTTACAGTTAAATCTTTGATATGTTTTACACTGTCAATTATGTTAGTCCCATATGATATCATAAAACTTTACATTCTGATTTGGTACATGAAATAAGGGTAAAGGCAAACTTTATATTTCCTGTGATTTGATTTAAATTAAAACTCATCAGTGTGTGAAAATACTATTGGTTATCTTCTTTGACATGAGTAAAATAAATCAGTGGAAGAGTAGATATGATTTAATAATGTAATTTTATCAATTTTTACTTTCACTTATTGGTGGCACATCTAAGATTTGTTGCTCCTCTAGTAGAATGTGAATAATGTAAATCTGGCTGTGTGTATGTTTCAGAGATAACTGGGAACTAATTCCTTTAACAGGAAGATTCAACACTTTTATGAAGATACTTCTCATTTGTATTTTATGCTTAGATTGTGTCAGGTAATTTAGGATCATGGTCAATGCTGATTGTTGGATGGAAGCTGTAATAAATTAAGATGCTCAGGCTAATACAGATGTCATTAAATATTTTGTGAATAGCACCTGGTACATGCAGAAATCCTATGTCTTGCTTTTTTTTTTTTAAGTTGTGCTTTAAGTGGAAGTTTGTAGTTCAGGTTACTTGCTGATACAAAAATTTATACACACATTGTTATGCGACTCTGGTTGCTCTTCCCGTAATGTGACAGCAGACTCCTCTTTTCTACCTGGAACCTCCTATGTCCATTCAACTTGCTCCTTTCCATTTCTGCCTTCTCACCTTAGCTTTGGACAGGAGCTACCTACTTAGTCTCGTGTGTGTACTTCACCTGAGAAGCACACTCTTTGTGAGTATCATTTTATGTATAATGGTTCAGTCTACTCTTTGTCTGAAGAGTTGGCTTTGGGAATGATTTTAATTCTTGCCTAACAGAGAGTCCAGGAGACAGATCTTACAGGGTCCCTTGAATTTCAGTCAGACTTTAAATCTTTTTTTTTTTTTTCACTAGAATTTGAGTTCTGCACTCCACTGTTCTCCTACTCATCAAGGACTCTCTGTTGTGTTCCCTATCAGGGCAGTCATTGGTGGTAGCCAGGCACCATCTGGTTCTTCTGGTCTCAGGCTAGTGGAGTCTTTGGTTTATGTGGCCTTTTCTTTCTCTTGCACTCATGTTTTACTTATGTCTTTGGTATTCTTCATTTTCCTTTGCTCCAAATGAATTGGGCCCAAATGATAAATCTTAGATGGTAGTTGACTACATTTTAAGACCCTTGATGCCAGTCGCCAAAGTAGGATGCAAAACATTTTTTTTTCCTAATTTTTATTTATTGCAGTTGAGTGAACGTGTACAATCCGGTTTAAGTTCGCATGCCCACCTATGTGCAGCTCCTGCTGCTCTCCTTGCCTGGTAACAGCACATTCCTCTTTTCTGTTCCATACAAGTCATATCCTCCTAACAATCCCCTGTCCCCTCTTCTCCACTCTCTCCACTCCCCTCTAGTAAGAGGCCATTTGGGCGATATCCTGTAGATACATAGAACCATGAAGTGCAGACACGGTATGGTCACTCTGTGTTGCCTAGTCCAATCTATTACTATCCGAAGAGTTGACCTCAGTAATGATTTATGATCAGGGGTAGCTTCAGGTCTAGGGACCATGCTCCCAGGGGAACCCCAAGGCCTTCGGACCATCAATTGTGGCCTTTTAGAGGAGTTCTCAGAGTGCAGCCCTTCTTGTTCTCATATTGCCACTGGGACTCAACTTTGTGAACACCATCAAGGCTGTCTCTGGAGGTGGCCACGCATCATCTGGTTCTTCTGGTTGCATGTTGATGTAGTCACCCATTCACTTGGGTCTTTCTGTCTTCTGGGTTCTCTTTCCCCTGTATAGTTTTTGACCTTGGTGATCATCTGTTGCTGCTGAGTTGGGACCATTTCGTATACCTCAGATGGCAGCTTGGTAGCTTTTAAAACCCCAGATGCCACTCACCAATATGGGGTGGAGAGGACCCTTAGCAATAGGCTAGTTATACCAGTTGGGCTCGATGTCCTCTGAGAGCATGGTCTGCAGCCCCCTACCTTGCTACTCTGTCCTTACCTATTGGGTTAAGATTGGAAGAGTTTTCAGGTTATGTTGAAGTCCAGTTAACATTGATTTTCTTTGTGATGTGTGCTGTCTCTGATTTCACCCAACCAAATTTCTGTCAACTATCTAATCTATAACCAGCCCTCTCCCTCCCTTCTCCCCTCCCTTGAAGCCGTCAAAGAATCTTCTCTTCTGTACATGAGTCTGTTTTCAAGTCCTTGAAGTGGAGGTCTCATACCATATTTGTCCTTGTGCTGCTGACTAATTTCACTCAACATGATGGATAGAAAGTTCTGTATGTGTCGATGAGATCTAGTTAGTTAATTGTTACAATAAGGTCTTCTGTATCTTTATTGACCTTTTTTTTTAAAAATAGTATAATCTGTTTTATCTGAGATTAGTATTGCCACACCTGCTCTTCTTTGTATATTGTTAGCTTGGTATATATTATTCCATCTTTTAATTTTCAGTTTGTTCATATCTTTAAGGTGAGTTTCTTGTAAGCAACATATAGATGGGTTGTGTCTTTTGATCCAAGATATCACTCGTTGTCTCTTTACTGGAGCATTCAGTCCGTTTACCTTCAGTGTAATTATTGATTGGTATGTGTTTAGTGCTGTCGTTTTGTTGTATTTATTTTTGTTTTGATGTTTTCTCTGTTGCTCTTACTATTCTGTTCTGGGACATTCTGCTTAATGTGTTGATTTTTCACCCTTTTCAATGTTGGTTTTGTGTTTGTTGAGACTCCTGTATTGCTTTTCTTGTTTTGATATGTCACTTCTTTGTTGTGCTTTGTGACTACTCCTGTGATCCCCCTTAATAATGTATGTTTAAACCTGATTTTAACTTCTAAATATCTTGTTAACTTCCTCTCCATCTGGACAATGTATAACTACTGTAATATATCCCTCTTTTTAATGTGATGGTGTCGAAGTTTTTGTGATATGATCACTGGATCACTTCTTTTAGTATTATAGCTTTGGTTGGGGAACTAACTTTGATTAGGGAACTAACTGAGTAGGTTTCCAGATGATATGTCCTGTATTGTCTCCTAAAATATAGAGTTAATGGTTTTGTTCTTCTAATTCAAGAGCTTCTTTCAGTATTTCTTGTAGCTTTGGTTTGGTTTTTATAAAGTCTCTGAGTTTCTGTTTATCTGAAAAGATCTTAATTTAATTTTCATACTTGAAAGACAGTTTTGCAGGATATATAATTCTGGAAGTTTTTCGGAACTTTTTCTTAATAAACTTTGTTATATCACTTGACCTAGATGTCACCTGAAACCATGGTCTTCAGACCTCAACTCCTGCCACTCTGTCCTTTGGAGTGTTTATTTGTATTCAGGATGCTTTTTAACTTTCGGTGTACTCCATTAGTGTTAACTTCCTCTGTTTTGTTTCTTGTCCTTCCTTTCACCCAAGATAATTTTGTCTACTCTCTAGTAAGTGAATGCCTCTCTCCCTCCCTTCCCCATATGCATCAAAGAATGTTTTCTTCTGTGTTTAAACATTTTCTTGGGTTCTTATAATAGTGATCTCATATAATGTTTTTCCTTTATGAATAAACAGTTTCAGCATAATGCCTTCCAGATTCATCCATGTTATGAAATGTTTCACAGATTCACCATGGTTCTTTATCGTTGCATAGTGTTCCACTGTGTGACTATGCCATAATTAGGTTATCAATTTGTCTGTTGTAAGTTGTTCCATCTTTTTGCTATTATAAACAGTACTGCAATGAACATACACCAAAGCTGCTGCCTTCAAGTCTATTCCAACTCATAGCAATCCTGTAAGTCAGAGTAGACCTACCTGTACAGTTGCCTAGGACTGCCTGGTGGATTTGAACTGACAATCTTTTGGTTAGCAGATGCAGCACTTAACGACTGTGCCAGCAGGGTTTTGGTGTGCATATAAAACCTGGTGGTGTAGTGGTTAAGTGCTGCATCTGCTAACTACAAAGTCAGCAGTTCCAATCCACCAGGCACTCCTTGAAAACTCTATGGGACAGTTCTGCTCTGTCCTATAGGGTTGCTGTGAGTTGAAATTGACTCTGTAGTCCTGGGTTTCATTTGGTTTTGGTTATATCTGTTCGTGTACCACTCTTAATTCTCTAGGAGATATTCTGTCTCAGTCGTCCAGTACTGCTGTAACAGAAATACCACAAGTTGATGACTTTAACAATGAGAAGTTTATTCTCTCACAATATACTAGATAAGAAGTCCAAATTCAGGGCACTGGATCGAGAAGAAGGCCTTCAGTCTCTGTCAGCTCTGGAGGAAGATACTCATGATGAATCACTCTTCTGTTTGTTTGGGAATAACTTAGTGCAGAAACCTCAGTGATTTCTTGGTGGTATGAGGTCCCTATGTCTCTGTGTTAATTTCTCTCTTTTATATAGCTGAAGAGATTGGCTTAAGACACTACCTAATCTTGTAGATCTCAACAATATAACTGCTACTAATCCATTTTGCTACATGAAGTGATAGGATTTACAACACATAAAGAAATCACATCAGATGACAAAATGGTAGATTATACAGCACTGGGAATCATGACTTAGCCATATTTACAAATATTTTGGGGGGACACAGTACAGTGCATCACATATGCCAAGGAATGTGTTTGCTGGATCAAATGGTACTTTTATTTCTTACTTTTTAAGGAAGTGCTAAATTGATTTCCCCCATTTGCCTTTCACTTTGTTGTACTGTGGGGACTTGTATGTTGCTGTGATGCTGGAAGCCACGCCACTGGTTTTCAGATACGAGCAGCATCTCTCATGGTAGACAGGTTTCATCTGGGCTTCCACACTAAGACACACTTGGAAGAAGGACCCACCAAAATTCTTCTGAGAAGAATTAGCCAGTGAAAACCTTAAGAATAGCACTGGAAAATGCGCTCCCAAGGTTGGAAGGCACTCAGAAGACAACTGGGGAAGAGCTGCCTCCTCAAAGTAGAGTTGAACTTAATGACATGAATGGAATAAAGCCTTCATGACCTTCATGTGCTGATGTGGCATGACTCAAAATGAGAACAGCTACAAACTTCCATTAATAATCAGAACCTGGAATGTATGAAGTATCAATCTAGGAAACTGCAAATCATCAAAAATGATATAGAATGCATAAATGTCAATATCCTAAGACATTAATGAACTGAAATGAACTAGTACTAGGCATTTTGAATCAGACAACTGTATGGTCCAGTATGCTGGGAATGAAAACTTGAAGAGGAATGGTGTTGCATTCCTCATTAAAAAGAACATTTCAAGATCTATACTGAAATACAGTGCTGTCAGTGATAATAGAATATCCATATGCCTACAAGGAACGCCAGTTAATACCACTGTTATTCAAATTTACCCACCCACCATTAAGACAAAAGATGAAGAAATTGAAGATTTTTACCAGCTTCTGCAGATTGAAATTGTTTGAACATGCAATCAGGATGCATTGATAATTACTGGTGAGTGGAATATATAAGTTGGCAACAAAGAAGGAGGAACAGTGGTTGGAAAATACAGCCTAGGTGATAGAAATTGACACCGGAGATCACATGACAGAATTTGCAAAACCAGTAACTTCTCTGTTCCAAATACCTTTCTTCACCAACACAGATGGCAACTATACACATAGACCTCACCAAATAAACTACATCTATGGAAAAAGACGATTTAAAAGCTCCATATCAGCCGTCAGAACAAGACCAGGTGCTGACTGCAGTACAGGCCATCAGTTGCTCATGTGTGAGTTCAAACTGAAACTGGAGAAAATTAGAGCAAATGCTTAAGAGCCAGAGTACAACCTTCAATATATTCCACCTGAGCTTAGAGACCATCTCAAGAACAGATTTGATGTGTTGAACATTAATAACTGAAGACTAGACAAACTGTGGAGTGACATTAAAGACATCATCTGTGAAGAAAGCAAGAAGTCGTTAAAAAGACAGTAAAGAAAGAAAAGATCAAATTGGATGTGGAAAGAGACTCTGAAACTTGCTCTCAAACATTGAGCAGCCAAACCAAAATGAAGGAATGATGAAGTAAAAGAATTCAATGGAATATTCCGAAGGATAGCTCGAGAAGACAAAAGGAAATATTACAATGATATGTGCAAAGAGCTGGAAATACAAAACCAAAACACAAATACAAAACCAAAACACATTCTGCATTTCTCAAACTGAAAGAACTAAAGAGAAAATTCAAGCCTCAAGTTGCAATAGTGAAGGATTCTACAGGGAAAATATTACTGAATCAGAAGGCATCAAAAGAAGATAGAAGGAATACACAGAGTCATTATACCAGAAAAAAATGATCAATGTTCAGCCTTTTGGAGGGGTAGCACCTGATGAAGAACCGATAGTACTGAAGGAGGAAGTCGAAGCTGCACTGAAAGCACTGGCAAAAAACAAGGCTCCTGGAATTGATGGAATATCAGTTGAGGTGTTTCAACAAACAGGTGCAACACTGAACATGCTCACTCGTCTATGCCAAGAAATTTGGAGTACAGCTTCCTGGCCAGTCGACTGGAAGAGATCCATATTTCTGCCTATTCCCAAGAAAGATAATCCCGCTGAATGCAGAAACAATGTCATTAATATCACACGCAAGTAAAATTTTGCTCAAGATCATTCAAAAGCAACTGCAACAGTATGTTAACAGGGAATTGCCAGAAATAAAAGCCAGATTCAGCAGAGGGTGTGGAACCAGGGATATCATTGCTGATGTAAGATGGATCTTGGTTGGAAACAGAGAATAGCAGAAAGGTGCTTACTGTGTTTCACTGACTGTGCAAAGGCATTCAACTGTGTGAATCATCATAAATTAACATTGCAGAGAATGGGAATTCTAGAACTTTTAATTGTGCCCTTAAGCAGTGTGTACAAAGATCAAGAGGCAGTCCTGCAAACAGAATGAGGGGACTTTGCATGGTTTAAAGTTAGGAAAGGTGTGCATCAGGGTTGTATCTTTTCGCCATACCTTTTCAATTTGAAGGCGAAGCAAATAATTTGAGAAGCTGGACTATATGAAGAACAAGGCATCAGGATTGGAAGAAGACTCATTAAACCACCTGCATTATACAGATGACACAACGTTGTATGCTGGAAGAGGGTTTGAAATGCTCACTGATGAAGATCAGAGACCAGAGCCTTCGGCATGGATTGCACCTTCAGTATGGATTGCATCTCAGCATTGACAAAACAAAATTCCTCGTAGCTGGACTGGTAAGCAGCATTGTGAAAAGTGAAGAAGTGGTTGAGGTTATGAAGGATTTCATTTTACTTGGTTCCACAGTCAACACCTATGGAAGCAGCAGTTAAGAAATGAAAAAACGCATTGTACTGGAAAATCTTCTACAAAGGACCTCTTTAAAGTATTGAAAAGTGAAGATGTCACCTTGAAGACTAAGGTGCACCTGACCCAAGCCATGGTATTTTCTCCTTTCTTTCTCTCTCTCTCTTTCATTGTGATTAAGTGGAAATTTACAATCCAAGTCAATTTTCCATACTCACCTCTCTGCAATTCTGTTTGCTCTCCCTCACCCTGTGACAGCACTCTTCTTTTTCACTCTTTACTTCCAGTATCCACTCAACCAACACTTGTCTTCTCCACCCTCTCCTCGCTCCTCTAGGAAGAAACCAGTAGGACAGCTTCATATATATATGCGTGTGTATGTATGTATAAAACCACAAAGTACACAGACAGTATGCATCGCTTCTGTGTCCCTAAGTCCAGTCCATTCTTTGTCTGAAGTGCCAGCTGCAGTACTGGTTTTAGGTCTGGACTGGCAGTGAGTCTAGGGGCCATGTTCTCAGGGGACCTTCTAGACTGTCAGATCTTCACTTCTGGTCTTTTAATAGAGTTCCTATCTGCACACTTCTTTTTCTCATTCTGTGTCAGGGACTCTATATTGTGTTCCCTGTCAAGGCTGGTTTTGGTGGTGGCTGGGCTCCATCTGGTTCTGTAGCCATAGTATTTTCAATTACATCGTATGCATGCAAAAGCTGGACAGTGAATAAGGAAAACAGAAGAAGGGTTGACTTTTTTAAATTGTGTTTTTTCAGTAGAATATTGAATATACCATGAGCTACCAAAAGAACAAACAGACTGGCTCTGGAAGAAGTGCAACTGGAGAGCTCTTTGGAAGCAAAGATGATGAGACTGTATCTTATATACTTTGGATATGTTATCAGGAGAGGTCAGTCCCTGGAGAAAGACATCCTGCTTGGTACAATAAAGGACCACCGAAAAAGAGGAAGACCCTCAACAAGATGGATTGGCATAGTGGCTACAATGATGGACTTAAGTGTAAAATTGATTGTGGACATGAAGAAAGACTGGGCAGTGTTTTGTTTTATTGTGCATATGAGTCAGAACTGCCTTGACAGCACCTAACAACAACAACAAAATTGATTTCCAAGGTGGTTATAACATTTTAGGCTTCCATCAGCAGTGTTTAAGTGTTCTAGTCTCTCCACAACCTCTCCAACATTTATTATTTTATGTTTTTTGGATTAATGGTAGCCTTGTTGGGATGAGATAATATCTCATTGTAGTTTTTGATCCTAGTGCCATAGTGGTTAAATGCTACAGCTGCTCACCATAAAGTTGGTTCACATCCACCAGGTGCTCACTGAAAACTGTGGGGCAGTTCTGCTGTATCCTGAGCACTGCTTTTGGTATGTCCCAAAGTTTCAGGTAGAATGTTTCTTTTTCTCATTTGATTCTATGAATTTCCTTATTATGTCCTTAATGTATTCTGTAACCCAGTATTTTTTGAGCAAAGTATTATTCAGTTCTGTTTGATTTTTTTTTTCCTTGTTTTTTCTTTTACTCATTTCTACTTGTAGGACTTTATGGTCAGAAAAGATGCTTTGTAATATTTCATTGCTTTGGATTCTGTTAAGGCTTGCTTGAAAACTTAATTGTGGTCCATTCTAGAGAATGTTCCTTGTCCATTGGAAAAGAAAATATATGTGGCAGCTCTCGGGTAGTGTTTTGTGTGTACTTACGAGATCAAGGTGATTAATTGTGGCATTTATGTCTCTGTTGTTTTCATTGAGCTTCTTCCTGGGTGTTCTGTCCTTTTCACTTGAAGTGGTGTGTTGGAGTCTACTATTTTTGTAGAGCTGTTTGTCATGGCTATGTCCTCTTGGTGTATTGACTCTTTAATTATTATATAGTGTCATTCATCATCCTTTGTGGTTGATTTTAAAGTCTGTCTTTCAGAGGTTCATGTTGCCACTTCTGCTCTTTTTTGATTGTTGTTCACTTTATATGTTTTTTCCTATCTGTATTAGATTGTGTATTTAAGTCTAAGGTGTGTTTCTTCATTGGTGCGTTTACTCCATCTACATTCAACATAATTTTGATAATTGTGAGTTTACTGCTGTCATTTTGACTCATTTGTGTGTTTGTGTATGTTATTAATAGGTTCTTTCTCCACTTATTTTTTTTGTGCTGAGTCATTTTTCTTTATTGTCGTTCTTTTCATTGTTGTCGATTTTTTGTTTTCTGAGTCTTTATGATTTTCTTGTTTTTTATTTTGATATGTAGGATTGCTAGTTTGCTTTGTGGTTATGTTAATATTTGCCTATGTTTTTAAGTTTAAACTAATTTTGTTTCTTTCTATTACCTTGGCTCCCACTCTGTATGAAACATGTATAACTACGTTACATAGTCCCTTCTTTTTGTTTTAGTGTTATCATCTGTCGTGGATTGAACTGAGTTCCCACAAAAGTAAATATAGATATTTGGTTGGGTTGTGATTGCCAGTATTGTGTGATTGCCCACCATTTTGTGATTTTCTTATGCTGTATGTTAAAGAGGAGTAGGCTGGGATTGTAAATCCCTTCCTAAGATCACCTCCCTGCTCCATTGTTGTAAAGGGAGTTTCCATGGAGTGTGGCTTGTTTCGCCTTTTATCCCACAAGAGATAAAAGGAAAGGGAAACAAGCTGAAAATTGGGATCCTCACATCATCAAGAAAGCAGCACTGGGAGTACAGTGCATCCTTCATACCTGAGATTCCTGCACTAAGATGCTCCCTGACCAAAGACTGATGTAACACAAGGACTTTCCTCCAAAGCCTTTCCCTGGAGCAGACATGCTAAATTCAAACTGACAGCCTACTGGACTGTGATGTAATAAAATTTCTCTTTGATAAAGCCATCCACTTGTGGTATTTCTGTTAGAGCAGTACCAAATGACTGAAACACTGTCTTTTACATACTGATGTCTCTGTTTCCCTATTTTCAGTCTTTTAGCTTTAGTTTATTTGTGACTTCTTTATCTGTGTTGATGCCCTGTTGTTCTGTCCTGTGCTCTAGTGTTGGATTGATATCTGGTAGTACTGATTTTCCAACTGGAAGACTCTCTTTTGCATTTCTTGCAATTTTGGATTGGGTTTTACAAATTCTGTAAACTTCTGTTTGCTGGGTAATGCCCTGATTTTACCATCATTTCCGAGAGACCGTCTGGATGTATAATTCTTGGGTAGCATTTTTTTCCTTCAATGCTCTATATATGCCGTCGTATTTGTCTTCTTGCCTGCATTGTTTCTACCAATCAGAATTTAGTATTACTGACTTTTCATTTGTGGGGGACTTTTTGTTTATCCCTAGCCACTCTCAAAATTCTTTCTCTTTGCCTTTGGTAAGTTTATTATAATAAGTCTTGGTGACTTTCTTTTGGTATCTACTCACTGAATTTCTTGCATAGATATAGTCTCAGCTTTAATGATATTTGAAATTTCCTGCCATCAAATCTTCAACAATTCTCATTTATTTTCTGTTATCCACTCCTGTTCTTATATTGCAGTCCCTCATAGCTTGTTCCTCTTGATAGAGTCCCACATGATTCTTAAGGTTTCTTCATTTTTTAAAAATTCTTTTTTCTAATTTTTGTCAAATAAGTTGATGTCAGGTGCTTTATCTTAAGTTTCACTAATTCTGAATGCCATTGCCTCAGTTTACTCCTATGGTTTTCTGTTGAGTTTCCTTATTCTGCCATTTTATTAGTTTTTGAATTGCTGTTTGCTGTCTCCCTATGGATTCTTTCAACCTGTTAATTTTGTTGTTATGCTCTTGTAGAACCTTCTTAAGTTTCTTATTTCTTTGTGTGTGTGTTCCCTGGCTTGTTTTACATTTTGCTTTATCTCTTTTCTGGTCTCTTGAAGAACTCTGTATATTAATCTTTTGAATTCTATCTCTAGTAATTCCAAGAAGTTTTCTTCCTCTGGAAGATTTCTTGATTCTTTGTTTTGGGTGCTTGCTGAAGCCATCATGGTCTGCCTGTTTATGTGATTTGATATTGACTGTTGTCTCTAAGCCATCAATAAGTTAATTGTATTTATGTTATGTTTGCTTACTGTGTCTTAGATTCTTGTTTATTTTTGATAAGCCCCAAAACGCTAGTCATGTGAGCTAGTCTGGTTACTGGAGAATTTGAAGCTGTCATTCTGGTTACCAGGTGTTTAGGGCTGTTACTAGGTATGTAAACCCATGAATCTGTTTACTTTTATTGTATGGATTCAGCTCTGGTGTCCATGTAGTTGGTCACCAAGTGTGTGGTACAAGCTCTGACCTTCTGTCATAGATGGGCAGGAGGATTGGATTAGGCTCAGTTATCTGGCTCCACAAGGGGTCATGTGCTGAGCCAGTTAGGGGATAGATGACTGTTCCTGAGTGTCTGAGGAAAGTATGCCCCTATTCCCTAGAATGCATAGGTGGGTAAGATTTGCACCTGGTGCATGAGCATCTAATGCTGTTTGCTTTAAGGACTTGAAAACCAAACCAAACCCACTGCTGTTGAGTCCATTCTGACTCATTGTGACCCACTTATTCTTGGACCACTTTTGTGGGTGGCTAGATTGGATGAGTGGAGCCAGCAGTCCCCAGGCCCCTGATCTGGGTTAAGTGAGCTTAATGAACAGAGTAGTGTCAAATGTCACAAACTTCCTTCTCACCGTATAGCTGATACAGTGGATACTTCAGGTATATACGCTGTTGTACTGTGCTAATAAGGCCTGCTCTGTTGAAACTGGCCCATGGAAGTCTGCAGCTGCAAAAAGCATGAAAAGTCTGTGGACCCATTTTGCCTGTGCCTAGGTAAAGAAGCTATGCCTGCCCTGAGATGCTGGCTTGCAGATTATTTTTTTTGCTGTTGCTTAAATTTATTCCCTCTAGAAAGTCAAAAGAGTGGCTCAGAGTATGGAACACATCCCACTTCCAGCTCAGGGGATGTGGCAGTCACTGAAGCTGACCCAGACCCAGTGTACAGTTGGAAGGGACAGGTAAATGAGAGTGAGTTTCTTCTAAAAGGGAGCATTTTTTTGATTCATGTGGTGCGTTAGACCCTTGTATTTATCTTCTGCCGATTGAGCACTGCTGCTTTTCTGGTTCTGGAGGATTGAGCAGACTGTTCATCACTCATTCTGTCCCTATATGGAAAATGTGTCCCATTGCCTCACCATGAACGCCAGCCAGTCCGTCCTGCAGGGTGCCTCTTCTCCGTGCCACTCAGTGTGATTCACCAACTTTGCCTTTGGTTTTCTGGGCTGCTAGATTGTCATATATAATCAATTCACTTGTGTTTTCAGGTCTTTATTGTAAGAAGGACCACAGGAATTATCTGACTAACATACCATCTTGGCCTTGCTTATGTATCTTCCTTTTTTAAAAATCTGTTTATAATACTTTTGGTAAAGCTTCTGTCTTATAAAGTTGAAATAATATTCTATGAAGTTTACAAGGTAGAACTCCTGCAAGGTTAATCTGCATATTGCCAGATGGAAGCTCCAAGTTCTTACTTGGCATGACTTATAATGACCAAGAAATAAGACTTGAGGTGGGAAAACAGCAAAGCCCCATTTATTTTTTGTACAAGAAAAAGGAGTCAATTAGAGGTGCTGCTCCTGAGACTACTCAACGAAAGGCAGGGAGGCGAGTTAGTTTTTCAGGGGGTTAAAAATACACAGTTCCTAGTAGTTACATCAGCAACGTTCTTGTTTGTACTATTCAGGCACAATGGAGTTTACATATAACCTTCAAGCAAAAGCAGAATTCAGATGCAAAACTGGGGTGGTAAGGAGAGAAGCCCAGCAAAAGAAATAGGATTTTTCAGTACAACACCATGGGGAAGGAAACCAGGCAAAGAAAATATGATTTTTAATACAGCATTGTGGCTGCTCTGTCTCATGCCAACAAATTAAGTTCTGCTTCTTTTTCTGAAGAAGATGAAAAACAAAGAAATGTGCATCTAATTCAGTGCTCTTCTCTGAGCCATGCTTGCCCTGCCAATTTACTGTATTAATGCTAATGCAATAGTTATAATGTGAGTACATTTATTACTATGAAAAACTATGCTAAGCACTTAAAACCATTAACTTAGTTAATCTTGAAAAATTCAAATTTTTAATTAAAATCATTAATTTACAAATAAGGAAATAAAGACAACAGAGATTTAAACACATTATCTATGGTCACTCAACTAGTAAGTGCCAGAGTTTGTATTAAGAAGCCTCATTCCTAACATACATTCTTAACCGCCTATGAAATTTGTTGGGTGCTGTTGAGTCAATTTGCTGCCAAACTAAAGCAAGTTCATTCCTCCTGTCACTGACAGCCAAAATTCAGAGATGGGGAGAGAGGTTCCATGGTTTATTTGCAGATAGCTGGCAAATCTAGGGGACAGCAAGAATAGTTTCTCCAAAAAACTGTCCCATTTAGGTTACATTTCCAGCAGTTTTTATAGCCAGAATTCAAAGTGATAAGTATTTGTCACGGAACAGTAGTCAGGAGTCACAAGATTTTATTACATCATGAAGTCTGGTTATATCAAACAGTGTGAATTACCTAATATTTGTTGTCTCTCTCTGAGGTCTAAATCAATTTTACTTCCTCAGAGATAGGGAGAGGAATGCAGACCTACTAATACAGTCTGAGTGATAATTGAGGCAGAGAACGGAATGCAGCTTAATAACCTAAGTGACCTTTGTTAGATTCTTACATTTACCACCAAATTCCAACTCATAGTGACTCTGTACAGAAGTGCTGCATACAATTTTAGAGTATAGATTAGTATATATGAGTAAGATATTAAGGTACACATAGACAACTCTTTATCAGCTTGCTTGTCATTCAGAATATTTATTTATAATGCTGGGAAAAGTGTCCCTTACTCTTAAAAATTTCTATAAAGATGTTTTGTTTGTAAATTTGGTCTAAATTTTGTCAATTCTTTTATACCAGAAGAAAATGCCCTCCAGAATGCAGTGCATTTATTCTAACTCTCCATCGTTTTCCTTTATACATTTCTGGTACTAAAGGTATAAATTTTTTATTTTAATAGAGGACTTGAATTTTTATATAGTCATACCTGCATGATAGGTTTGTTTTTAAATATTGTAAAGGGTTATATTTTGTATAACCTCCTTTCCCATAGGAAACAATGTCCTTTTAGCATACAACATTGAACTCTATTTTATGTTATTTGCAGCTAATATGTATTTGTTATTTATTAAATATTACTTATGCATTGAAGCCTTAGATTTTATCAGGCTCTGGATTAGACTGGGAATGTTAAGTCTCAATTCCTCCATTAAAGGATAAAAAGCAAGTAGGAGAAATATGCATATTTTTAGCAGTTTTATTGAGACATGATTTACTTACTATAAATTCTACTTATTTAATGTTTACCATGCAGTGGGTTTAAGTTTGTTTATAGAATTGTATGGTGATCTCAATAATTAAATTTAAAACATTTTCATTGCCTCAAGAAGATACCTCATATCCATTTGCAGTGTTGTTTCTACTGTTTAGCTAGTGTGTATAATATTGCTGTGAACATTCATGTACAAACTCTTATGTGTACAAATGGCCTGGGGCAGTTTTCAGAACATTTTTGTTTCTTTTAGTAGTTACAAATAATAAAAATGGAATTTCAAGATCATATGATAACTGCATGTTTACCATTGAAAATCTGTCTACCTGTTTTTCAGAGTGGTTGTATCATTATTTTTCACTATTCCATATCCTCACCAACACTTATTATTACCTTTACTTCTTATTACTGTTATTCTATCTGCTGTGGATTTGTATCTTATTGTGGTTTTGAGGAAAGCTTTTAAAACAAAGAATTATGTAGTGTGCTAAGTTCTATGGTAAGTAGGTACGCAGAGCTATAGTGGAACAAAGAAAGCGATGATTGAACAGACCAAGGTAAATTTTATACCAGAACTGGAGACTTGGGTACTGGAAATAAAGAGCATGCTACATGGACTTGCTGAACAAAGAACATCGTAGGTAAAGAGAATGTTGATGTGTGCCATGTAGTCAGTTCCAACTCACAGTGACCCGTAGAGTTTCTAACCTTTATAACAGCAGACTGCCATATCTTTCTGTCTTGAAGCTGATGCTAGTTTCAAATTACCACCTTTTTGATTAGCAGTTGATTCCTTTAACCACGGTACCACCAGGGTTCCTCAATAACCCTATACAGCAGATTATAACTGCCTCATAGAGTTTCATAGGCTGTAATCTTTACAGGAGCAGATTGCCATGTCTTTTCTCCTGTGCGTCTAGTGGTAGGTTTAAATGCCAGCTTTTCAGTTAGCAGCTGAACACTTAATCTTTGTGCCAGCGGGACTGCTTGATAGAGGGCATGTTGTAGTTGGTAGTACTGTAGAGTCAGTTCAGACTCTCAGTGAGCCTGTGTACAACAGGAGAAAACAAAACAAAACACTGGTCCTGCACCATCCTCAAAATCATTGCTGTGTTTGGTCTTGTTGTTGCAGCCACTGTGTCAATCCATCTTGTTGAGGGTCTTCCTCTTTTTCACTGATCCTCTGCTTTGCCAAACACTGTGTCCTTCTCTAGGTCTTGTATGTCCAAAATCAGTGAGACATGGAAATATACATGAATTTCAGAGAATTATAAGTAAGTTGTTCAACATAGCTGATATAGTGGTTTTGAAGCTGAGTATGTGTAATTAGTTATTTGGATCATGACATACAGTTAAATGGTGAAATTAATATAAACAATAGTTATTATTGTGTACTAAGGATAATTGTCATAGTTAACCTAATGCTGTTATAGCAGAAATACCACAAGTTGATGGCTTCAACAAACAGTTTAGGAAGTTTGAAGTCCTAATTAAGAGTGCTGGCTCTAGGGGAAAGTCCTTGTCTATTCAGATTCTATTTCCTGGTTCTTGGAGATCTTCATATGGTTTGGCATCTGTCTTCTATCTTGGCATCCATCCATCTCTGCTTGTGTAATCTTTTATGTCTTTTAGAGATTGACTCATAATGTACTCTACACTAATTCTGCATCATTAGGATAACAGGCAGCCCAGTCCCAAATGAGATTATAACCACAGGCTTAGAGGTCAAGATTTACAACATGTGTTTCAGGAGAGAACAGTTCAATCCATTACAGTTAGGCTCATGAGTGATGCTTTTCTGTGGGGCGCGGCGCCCGGGCCCTGCACCCCACCCTAGAGCGCCAAGATGGCGCCTACCCCTGATACCCCACCCTGACCTACATCCTGTTGATCCCCAAGTACGGAGTACTGCGCATGTGGCGGTCGCAAGCCTGCGTGGGCGTGGAGAGAGCTGATTGGTGTTTGTGGGCGCCCATATATACCCCTGGTTGGAGAAAATAAAGTAGCTTTTTCTGCAGAACAAAAGCGGCTCACAGCGTGGTCCTTTGTGTCCTGCCTCTTTCCCACTGGATGGCTGGGGGCAGCGACAAGGGGGCAGTGACAAGTGGTGGCCCATACGGGGACCCCTGTTGAGCCCCATCGTGTGACGCCCTTTGAGGCGGGTCGCTAGCGGGGTAAGCTCTCCGGGTAAGAGGAGACCATCGGGAGGGGAAGTTCTCCGGGGAATCGGAGACCATAGCCAAGTGCACTAAGCACTGGCAGAGCCCGGGGCAGGGAGCGCCGGGCGGGAGCGGGGTAGTTGTCGTGGGAGGTTAGTTTCACTTTCGCCATGGGGAATCAGCCGTCCGCCAGACACCTTCAGAATGCCTGTAAGAGTTTGTTTAAGCAGCGTGGCATTGGTATAAAGCAGGCTACGCTGGAACGCTTCCTCTTGGCGGTGGAGGAAGTGGCCCCCTGGTTTTTGGTGTCTGGTCATCTTACTGTTGCCGCATGGATGAAACTGGGGAAAGACCTCACAGCGGCTGATACCAGCGGCACATTGCCTCCGGGAGTAATGGGCATCTGGATACTTATTTTGACCTGTTTGGAGGATGAGTCTGGTGTATTCCAAAGATGTTTGCAGAAGGGACAATCAGCTTTAGAGCAAGTTAAGGAGGAACACTCCCAGCAGAGCAGTGTCTGCAGAGAACAAAAGAGCAGTGTCTGCAGAGAACAAAAGAGCAGTGTCTGCAGAGAACAAAATGTAGAACAGAAAGTGAGTGAGTCAGAGGGGGAGGAGAGTGCAGAGGAGTCAGAGGAGGAGAAAGTGGAAGAAACGGCAAGTCGTTTTGGGCGTCTCCGTCTGACATCCCTGAAACCCTCAGCGCCGGAGCTGCCCAAGAAACCGCCGGATGTACATCAGGATACACCCCCACCGTATAACCTGAATGAAAAACAGCTTAGAACAGGGACCGAAGGATCAGGCAGAAGTTTCTGCCCCGAGGTATGGAGAGAAGTGCCGTACACCATGGGTGCTTTTCCAGTGTTTCAGGATCAGCAGGGTAATAGGTACCATGAGCCCCTAGACTGGAAGATAGTTAAAAACATAGCGGAGGGAGTGAGAACATATGGTGTGGCCGCCTCCTTTGTGATAGCCTCATTAGATAACCTACATAGGTATGCTATGACCCCAGAAGACTGGCAGAATCTAACTCGTGCTTGTCTCACATCGGGCCAGTACTTGGACTGGAAGTCCCTTGTAATTGAGTTCGCCATTGAGCAGGCCGCACGCAATGCGCGCAGTGGTCAGCAGGCCTGGGATGTAGACATGCTGATGGGCCAAGGGCGCTTTACTAACCAGCAGACTGGCTATCCTCAACAGGTGTACGAGCAAGTTAATAACATCGAGCAGGTCATTAGCACAGCTGCCCTTAGGCGGCATGATCCCAACGCTGAAATTCAGCTGTGCATTCTCCTCTCACCTAATCAACCTACAGGGACCCTATGGAAGGGGGGCCCACTTTACTGGATCCATCCTAGAATTTCAGCAGGGAAAAGCATTACTTGGTACCCTGCTGCAGTTGCCCAACTAGCCCTACTGGGACTCCAGGCTTGTACTCAGATCTTTGGGTTGCCCCCTTCAAAAGTGGTCATACCCTACACAAGAGAGCAAGTACAGACACTTGGTCTGGCAAGTGATGATTGGGCAATATTGCTGTTCATCTTCCAAGGCAATGTTGACAATCATTACCCAAAGGATCCTCTCTTACAGTTTATGGAAAAACATCCTGTTGTGTTCCCGAAGTTGACTTCTAACAAAATCTTTGAATATTACTTTACCAGGCCTGCTTTGTTTTGCTATCCCCACTGACCACAATAATTCCAGTAACTCCAGTAACTATAATTCAGACAACCCCCCTGTGTCACCTTGTATAATCAGACAGCAGGATGGTTTGACACCCCGAAGCATGCGGATGGCAATAGTTCTAGTAATGGCACGATCCTGCAAGGATGTATCCGTGCTCTTGTGCTTAAAAACAATGCCTCCATTCCCCCCCAGCCTTGGTGGGCACCCCGGTGTGTTGGCTCACGATCGTGGCCCCATGCGTGGACGGGCTGTCAGAACTTACTTCAATCAGACTTCCCACCATGGCTGTCCATTCTAATCCACTTGATCTCTGGCTTCTACATGGCGTCAGTGGAAGCTGTTCTGATATATCTCCCCTCAGTATGATTCGTGGAGGGCTTATAGCAAACTGCACCGGTGTCTGGAACTCCACTGAGGGTTTTGAGACAGGCCTTAAGGTCCCTGCCTGTTAATGCCTCCGAGTTTCACCTAGCAATAGTTACTCGCCTGCCTCACACAACTGCACGTTGATCAGCAGCTCCGTGCCGGCATTGCTCTTGTGCTGTTCAATTTCAGAATTTCTCTCATGCTGCTAACCTCTCTAGAATGTTGTCTCAACAGATTAGGTCAAACTGGAGCAAAGATGTTGAAAACACTCTTGAGGACCTGCGGCTAGAAATCACCAGGATCAACGGGACGCAGGTAGATCCAGTTTCTGCTAGAACTCTCCTGCAGCTATTTTCCTCGACCCTTTCATACCTTAAGGGTCTGATGGGCACTGGATCGCTGACCCTCCTCCTTTTCTGTTTTTGCATTTACTTGTATGTGGCAGTCCGACGTGCCTCCCGACAGAGGAAGCAGGAGCAGGCCCTGCTTGTACAGGCTATTGCAGCCACTCCTAACGAACAGCCCTTGGCAAATGTCTGGCTCAGCTTGATAGAAGGACCGCCGCGGCAATGCACACCGAGCTGCGGGCGATTCGCCAACTGAAAGCTGGCCTGGCCCTGGTTGGTGGGGCTCGACGGCATATACCATCCTGACGGCAAACAGCGCGCGGGTGGATTTGTCTGCGGCCGAGGGCCTCCTTTTGGCCCTTTGGTTCTTCACCGCCGGCTTTATAGAGTGGGCAGGGGTCTTAGTTCTGAGCACCCTCCCTCTGGGTAATTGTGTGTGAGTATGTGTGATTCTTCACCACTTGCAGCGTCGGCAGCACCACGACCGTGCGCTGCTCATTGAAGCGGTGGCTGGTATCTCCGGGGGAAAGGCCCAGGTGTGGCTCAGAATGCTCGAGGGCAGCCAATGACGGGCAACCTCCCTTGGAGATGTTACCAACCTAAGACAGGGACCCCACCATGCTGTGCGGTGCTCCCAAGGACGGGTAAGGTACGCCTTAGCCAGGGATGACCCAAGCCAGGTGCCTCGGTGCCCAGTTGCTCTAAGGAAAGAAAATGGGGGAGATGTGGGGCGCGGCGCCCGGGCCCTGCGCCCCACCCTAGAGCGCCAAGATGGCACCTACCCCTGATACCCCACCCTGACCTACATCCTGTTGATCCCCAAGTACGGAGTACTGCGCATGCGGTGGTCGCAAGCCTGCGTGGGCATGGAGAGAGCTGATTGGTGTTTGCGGGCGCCCATATATACCCCTGGTTGGAGAAAATAAAGTAGCTTTTTCTGCAGAACAAAAGTGGCTCACAGCGTGGTCCTTTGTGTCCTGCTTCTTTCCCGCTGGACAGCTGGGGGCAGCGACAAGGGGGCAGCGACACTTTTCTGTCCCCAGGAGAAAACATATATTTGTAAAATATATTTGTTGTGTAAATCCTGGTTCAACAGTTTGAAACAGCCTAATTAGATGATGGGCATTGTTGAATGGTGTATTTTGTTATGTTCTGCTAAAGAATGTTTGTTGTGCTTGCAGTTAAGTTTCTTGAGGATTAGTTTAATCCTTTTGAGACTGGCTTTCAAATTTTGTTAGAGTGGGTCCAAAGAAGCTTTAACTTTAATGCTAAATTAATCTCATTTCTAATGTATGACTTTTATGAGGACTATACTGAAAGCATTGTGTAGTATAAGATCTCTACGTTTGCCAGTAAGAATGTAAATTATTCCTAGTCCTGGGTAAGTTCTGGGAAGTATTTAGCCAGCTGCTCTCTGGTGGTTCTTTACTCAGCCTAGGGTAATTTCCTCACATGTATTCGTAGAATGCTACGCAGTAAACAACATGAGGGAAATACTCTGACAATCTTTGCTTTCTAATGTCCAACACTGCTCTGCAGATTCTAGCAGCTTCAGTCTGCCTGAGCTTGAATCTCTGTCTCTTCAATTCAAGAAACTGCCAGGTTCCATTTTGGTTTCCTCTCCCTGGAGCCTGGGAACTGCCTTTAGGCCATCAGCTAGGGTTATTATAGATACCATTTCATGTATGTGTGTTTTCTCAGGGATCACAGTGTTAACCTGCTTCCAGTCTAATGAACAAAGGTTTTCTAGTTATTTGTAGCAGAAAAGCAATTCCCATAGCAGTTATGTTTCAATGTGGAAACACAGAAATTCCAAGTATCGTAACTTTAAACAATATTGGGGGTAATGTTACCCCTATAGGAGCCTGGGTGGCACACTGGTTAAGTGCTCAGTTGCTAACCAAAAGATTGACAGTTCAAACCCACCAGTCACTCTGAAAGAGAAAGATGTGGCAGTCTCCTTCTGTAAAGATTCAGACAAAACTCATTGCCACTGAGTTAATTCATACTCAGTGTTCTGTAGGACAGAGTAGAACTACCCCTACAGAGTTTCCAAGGAGTGATTAGCAGATTTGAACTGCCAACTGTTTGATTAGTAGCCATAGCACTTAAATGCTATGCCACCAGGGTTTCCTCTGTAAAGATTACAGCCTTGGAAGTCTTACTGGGCAGTTCTACTCTGTTCTATATGGACACTATGAATCAGGTCTACTTGACAGCAAACAGGTTTTTGTTTGTTTTTTAACTCCCAACAGGGCAAAAATTGGTTCTTGGGATATCAGTCAAAAAAATGTCTTAGGTATACAGTGTTTTCTGGCCCTAAAAACTTATTCCTACCTGAAAAAAGAAAATCTTACTGTTTAGTATTTAACTTCTCTCATTAGGCAGAAATGGAATTTGGTTATTTATTTTTATGATTTCTCCCTGTAGGATAGTGTTAATGAACAATGCTGAGAAATGCAGATCCAGATAGTTTTATGAGTCTTCTACTCTGGTTAAAAAAAAAAAAAAATGGAAAACAAAATTTAAAAAAATCATAATCCTAGGACATTAGGGCATTCATATATGTATCACAGATTATACAAAGATGGTCAGTGGCACTGTTTTCTGATTTTCCCTTCAACTACTTAATAATTCTAGAAGAGGTCCTGAGGAAACATGTTTCTTCATCATTTTGAAACCATTAACATTCGGGTAATTGGAAACTCACAAGGGATAGAATTAAAAAAAAGTATTTGAAAGTATAATGGCTACATTATGGAAAATTGTGATAATTCCTCAAAAATGTAAACATAAAATTACCATATGATCCATTATTTCCACTCACAGCTGTATGTCCAAAAGTCTTGAAAGCAGGGAACCAAACAGCTGTTTGTATATCAATATTCACTGTAGCATTATTCACAGTAGGCAAAATGTGAAAACAACACAAGTGTCCATCAGTAGATAGGTGGATACACACACTGCAATATATATATGAAGTGGAATATTATTCAGTTATGGAAAGGACTGATGTAGTGATACATGCTACAGTATAGATAGACCTCAGAAAACATTGTACTGAGTAAAAGAAGCCAGGCATAAAAAACGTGACATATTGTATGATTCCATTTACATAAAATATTCAGAATAAGCAAATCCATAGAGATAGAAAAGAGATTAGTGGCTGCTGGGGGTTTGGGGGAGGAGGAAATGGGGAGCAGCTTCTTAATGAGTACAGGTTTTCTTTTGGGGTGATGAAAATATTTTGGAACTACTTAGAGGTGATGTCTGCACAATTGTGAATATACTAAACCCCACTGCATTGTTATTTTAGTCAGCTGGTTCTGCTCTAACAGAAATACTACAGAGTGGATGGCTTTAACAAAAAAGCAATGTTTATTCTTATACAGTTCAGTAGACTGCAAGTCCAAATTTAGTACGTCCACTCCAAGGGCAAGGCTTTTCCCCTTGTCGGCTCTAGAGGAAAGTCCTTGTGTTGCATCAGTCTTTGTTCAGGGAGCATCTTGGTGCAGGAACCTCAGGTCTGAAGGATGCACTCATCTCCCAGTGCTACTTTCTTGGTGGTGTGAGGTTCCCAGTTCTCTGCTTGCTTCCCTTTCCTTTTAGCTCTTGTTGGATGTAAGGATTAAGGGTGGGGCAAGCCATACTCCAGGGCAATTCCCTTTACAGTGGAGCAGCGAGGTGATCTTATGGGAGGTGATCTCATAAAGGGATTTACAGTCCCATCCTAATCCTATTTTGATGGAATTTGTCTATTTCAAGTTATCACATTTATTGGAATACAATCTTTTTTTAACATCCACAGATCTACAGTGATCTACATCTTTTACTTCTGATGCTGATCATTTGTGCCTTTTCTTTTTTTTCCTGGTCAGTATAGCTAAAGATTTATAAACTTTATTGATCTTGCTAATAATAAGGTTTTGGTTTCAGTGATTTCACTTTTACTTCTCTGTCTACTTATTGATTTCTGCTCTTACGTTTATTATTCCCGTCTGCTTCTTGGGCTCTGACACTGTATATTGGGCTGCACCTCTCATGGACACCCTTTTTACTTTACTTGGGCTCAAAGACAGCATGCTGGGCTTCTTCTACATGGGGATGACATCGTCATTCTGCTTGGGCTCTAATATTATGTTTGAGTCAGTGCAGCTTCTCCTGCCACTACCAGAGTAGACATCTACCTTCCTCTGCCCCATGGTAAACAGCTTTAGGACTAAAATTTTCAGAAAGGGAAAAGCAGAATAAAAGCACTTTTATCTTTTTCTGGTATTTGAAATGATGTTTCTTTTTTATTCCTGATGTTAATAAGTTTGTTATATATTTTTCTTCCTAACCAGTCTTTTCCAGCAGTTTATCAATTTTATAAGTGTTTTCAGTGGCTTTTATTAGTTTCCTGATACTCTACTGTGTGTATATTCTCTATTTAATTTCTGTTCTGTGCTATTTCTCCTATTAGGGGGTTTAATTTTCTGTGTTTTTTTTTTTTAATTTATTCATATGGATGTTTAGGATTTAGATCATTGATTTTTCAGCCCTTTCGCCTACTTGGTTACTTAAAAACCAAACCTGTTGCTGTTTAGTCAATTCTGACTCATAACAACCCTACAGGACAGAGTAGGATTACCCCATAGGGTTTCCAAGGCAGTAGATCATTATGGAAACATTCCTATGGAGTGACTAGTGTGTTCCAACTGCCAACCTTGGGTTAGCAACCAAGAACTTAATGACTGCATTACCAGGATTCCAAATATGTTTACTGTAACCCGTAAATATCTTTTAACTGCATTCACAAGTATTTCTGTGGATTCTTTTTTATTATTCTCTTCAGTACATTTTGTAATTTCTGTTGTGATTTCTCTTTTGATCCATTTTTTTCAGAATTATGTTTTAACCTCTAGTTTTGTTTAGGTTTCTGTGTAAGTTCTGTAGTTTGCTGGCAACTGGGCAAGGCCCTAATATAAAAAAGTAAACCAAAGAAAATAAGGCATAATATTGTTATCAGACAGAAATTGTGTTGTAATAATGATGTCTAAAGAGTTTCAGAGAAGGATATTGTGGTATAAAGTCTACTGAGGGAAAAAGAGCCACAGAGATGTAAGATAGTCTAATAAAGATAAAAACAGAATTGACACCTTGAAGGATAAGGAAGGCAAGTGGTGTACATGTTGGTTTTCTAGCCAGTAACCTTTTCCTGCCTTTCTCCTTCCTAGACCCTGCATTGTCCAAGCATATACCCTTCTCCATGTAGTATGAACAGTGAAGCTGGCCCCACTTCCAGCTCCAAATTTTGGTACTTATGGTTAATCTAAGCTAATTACAGTAATCACATTTCCTTTACCAGAAACGGGTTTAAGAACAGATGTGTAAGCCATTTCTGTCCTATGAGATCTGTGGGACAATATGCTGAGAAACTTCTATAAAATATTACCTCTCTTATAAGAAAAAAGAGAAAAGATAGCATGCTGACTCATAGAAACACTGTACTGGGAAATATTTAATTGACTTCATATTAATGTATTTATGTATTACCATTTAATATAGTTCAGTGACTGGTGAAATACACATTTTTAAATGGGGGTATTGATTTCCTGGTTTATAGATTGTATCAGTCATGAATGAATTTGCAAACAAGAAATCCAACTTTCAGTTATTTTAACAGAAATTTGTATATCTCGGGCATCAAGAAGTTTGGGAGTAGCTACCCAGTGATATTTTAAAGATCCAGCCTCTTCTGTTTTTCTGCTTCTCCATCCCTCATCCTTATCACTTCATGGTTGTAAGATGACTGTATAACATCCAGGCAAAAAGAAACCGGGAGACAAAGGGGGATAAAGGAAATACCAGTTGAGTTTGCCTGCTTTTATCAGGAAAAAGACTTTAACTAGAAGCTCTGCCCTAAAGTCTTCTGCTTGGATCTCATTGGCCTGCTTTGATATCATTGGCCACTCATAGTTGGAGTGCACCTAGAGAAAAGGGAAGATTATGGATTTGATTTGGCTAGCCAATCAGCTATTCCAGGCACATACAGTTTCCTACCCCATATAAATTGATTAAGCCAGTTAATCATTTAAAGCTACTTGTCTCTCTATTAGTCTAGAACGTTCTTTTTCATTAACTACTACTTACAGTGTGTCAATTTAATGTGTCTTCTGTAATTTAGATTTCCTTATGTATTAATTTGGCATCTTCTCTACTTTTTATTATGTTTTACATACTAGAGTTAGTGTATTAGACTTAAAAGAAAATAATCCCACTGCTGTTGAATCAATTCCAACTCATAGTGACCCTGTAGACAGAGTAGAACTGCCCCATAGAGTTTCCAAGGAGTGCCTGGTATATTTGAACTGCCAATCTCATGGTTAGCAGACATGGCACTTAACTACTGTGCCACCAGGGCTTCCATATTAGACTTATTAGGTATGATATGTGAATCCACCAGACACTCCTTGGAAACTCGGTGAGGCAGGTCTACTCTGTCCTTTAAGGTTCATGATGACCCAAAATCAACTCAACGGTAGGTATGACATTTAATCATCTTTTTCCAAAATTAGGACTCCTTTAGAAGAATATATATCAAGGTAACAATGAACAAAGAAGAGCAGGTGTGGCAATTCTCAGCTAAAATCAATTTTAATGTAAAATCCACCATCATGGACAAAGATGGACACTATTTCCTGCTGAAAGGTTCAGTACACAGTGAAGAGTTAACTATATTAAATGTCTATGCACCTAATATCAGAGCACCTAAATACGTCGAAGAAACACTGACGGCACTCAAGAAAGAGTTAGCTCACTACACAATAATAGTGGGAGACTTCAACACTCCACTCTCAATACTGGACAGAGCATCTAGAAAAAAGCTCAGTAAAGATGGAGAAGACCTCATTGCCACAATTAACCAACTAAACCTCATCAATTTATACAGAACTTTCTATCCGTCAGCAGACAGCTCCACCTTCTTCTCCAGTGCACATGGAACATTCTCCAGAATTGACAGTTTGTTAGGACATAATGCAATTCTCAACAAAATTGATACCATTCAATTCATGCAAAGTATCTTCTCAGATCATAAAGCCATAAAAGTCAAAATCAATAGCAGAAAAAAACACAGATAGAAAGTGGACCTCTTGGAAACTGAACATCATCTTGCTAAGAAAACCATGGGTTATAGAAGAAATCAAGGATGAAATAAAAAGATTCATGGATTCCAATGAGAATGAAAACACTTCCTACCAGAACCTACGAGATATAGCCAAAGCAGTCCTCAGAGGTCTGTTTATCTCCATAAATGCACACATCTGGAAGGAAGAAACCAAATCAAGGAACTAACCCTACAACTTGAACAAATAGAGAGAGAACAACAGATGAACCCCTCAGGCACCAGAAGAAATGAGATCATAAAGATTAGAGAAGAACTAAATGAATTAGAGAATAGAAAAACAATTGAAAACATTGAAAAGACCAAAAACTGGTTTTTTGAAAAGATCAACCAAATTGGCAAACCACTGGCTAAACTTACTAAAGAAAAACAGGAAAGGAAACAAATAACCCAAATTAGAAATGAGAGGAGAGTGGTCACAACAGATCTAACAGAAATTAAAAATACCGTAACAGAACACTATGAAAAACTTACTCTAACAAATTCGAAAACCTAGAGGAAATGGACAAATTCCTTGATTCATACCACCTACCGAAATTATAACAACATGAAGCAGAACAACTTAAGAAACCCATCACAAAGGAAAAGATTCAAAAAGTCATCAAAAAATTGCCAACCAAAATAAGTCAGGGCCAGATGGCTTCACTGCAGAATTCTACCAAGCATTTAGAGAAGAGTTATCTCCAATACTACTGAGACTATTTCACAGTATAGAAAGGGATGGAGTAATCCCAAACTCATTCTATGAAGCCAGCATAACTCTGATACTAAAACCAGGGAAATACCCAACAAAAAAGGAGAATTACAAACCGATACCACTCATGAATCTAGATGCAAAAATATTCACCAAAATTCTTGACAATAGAACACAACAACATATCAGAAAAATAATCCATCCTGACCAAGTGGGATTCATACCAGGGATGCAAGGCTCGTTCAACATCAGAAAAACAATATGATTAACCACATAAATAGCACAAAAGACAAGAATCACTTGATTTTGTCCATTAATGCAGAAAAGACATTTGATACAGTCCAACACCCATTCGTGCTAAAAACTCTTAGCAAAATAGGCATAGACGGAAAATTCCTCAATGCAGTAACGGCCATTGTGTATACAAAACCAACTGCCTACGTCATCCTGAACAGAGACTAAAGGAGTTCCCTTGAGAACAGGAACTAGACAAGGATGCCCACACTCACCTCTCCTATTCAACGTAGTACTAGAAGTTCTAGCCAGAGCAATTAGAAAAGACCAAGAAATAAAGGGCATCTGCATCAGCAAAGAAGAAGTCAAAATCTCCCTGTTTGCTGATGATATGATTGTAGATACGGAGAATCCCAAAGAATCTATAAGTAAACTATTCAAACTGATAGAAGAGTTCCACAAAGTCTCAGGATACAAGATAAACATAAGTAAATCAGCAGGATTCCTGTATACCAACAGTGAGACTGCTAATGAAGAAATCCTCAAAACAATACCATTTACTATAGCCCCCAAGAAGAGAAAGTACCTAGAAATTAATCTAACTGGAGAAATAACAGACCTTTACAAAGAGAACTATAAGCCCTTACTACAAGAAATTAAGAGAGACTTAGATAAATGGAAAAACCTGCCCTGCTCATGGATAGGAAGACTTAACATTGTGAAAATCTCTGTTTTACCCAAAGCAATCTACTTATATAATGCAATCCCAATAGAAGTTCCAGTGACATTTTTTAATGAGATGGAGAAACAAATTACCAATTTTGTTTGCAAGGGGAAGAAACCCCGGATAAGTAAAGTACTACTAAAGAAGAAGAACACACTCGGAGGCCTCTCATTACCTGACTTCAGAAGCTATTACACTGCCACAGTGGTCAAAACAGCCTGGTACTGGTACCAGAACAGACCAGCGGAACAGAATCGAGACTTCAGAGATGACACCATCTGCCTATGAACAGTTGATATTCAACAAAGGCCCTAAGTCATTAAACTGGGGCAGAAACAATGTCTTCAACAAATGGTGCTGGCAAAATTGGATATCCATCTGCAATAAATTGAAACAAGATCCGTATCTTACAGCTTATGCAAAAACCAACTCAAACTGGATAAAAGACCTAAATCTTTTATCAAATCTAAAATGATAAAGCTCATCCAAGATGTAGGAACAACAGTGGAAGTTTTAATACACAATGTAGACAGACTTCAAAATCTGTCAGACAAACCACAATCAACAGAAAATAGATAAATGAGAACTACTAAGAATCAAACAATTTTGCTTATCCAAAGACCTTATCACAAGAGTTAAAAGACCACCTACAGAATGGGAAAGAATATTTGGCAACTCTGTATCAGACTGACACCTGATCTCCATAATCTACAAGGTACCACAAAATATCAATAAGAAGAAGATAAATCAACCAATTAAGCGATGGGCAAAGGAGATGGACAGACATTTCTCTAAAGAGGAGATCCAAGCAGCCAAAAAACACATGAGGACATGTTCATGATCTTTAATTATTAAAGAAATTCAAATCGAAATGACAATGATATACCATCTCATGCCAACAAGGTTGGCCATGATCTGAAAAACACAAAACAACAAATGCTGGAGAGGCTGTGTAGAAAGTGGAACTCTTCTACACTGTTGGTTGGGCTGCAAAATGGTCCAGCCTCTTTGGAAAGCAATCTGGCACTTCATTAAAAAAATGGATATAGAGATACCATTTGACCCAGTAATTCCACTACTTGGAATATATCCTACAGAATCAAGGCCATTCACACCAATGGATACATGCACGAGAATGTTTATCGCAGCACAGTCCACGATAGCAAAAAGATGGAATCAACCCAGATGCCTGACAACAGAGGAATGGATAGGTAAACTGTAGTTTATATACTCAGTGGAGCACTATGCAATGATAAAGAACAACGATGACTTCAGGAAACATCTCATAACCTGGTTTCAACTGGAAGACATTATGTTGAGTGAAAGTAGTCAGCAACAAAAGGACAAATATTTTATGAGACCCCTGTGATAAAAACTCAAAAACAGAGTTATGTATAGAAGAAAAGACTCTTTGACAGCTGCAAGGGAGGAGAGGGAGGTAGGGGGAGGGGGAGGGTTTAGATTAGATAGTTGGTAGAAATTTGGCTGGGTCAAATCGGTGATAGCACACATTAGAAACAAGAACAATATTAAGTGGACTTCAACATAACTTGAATATTCCTTCCATCTTAACCCAATATTGCAAGGTCAGAGTAGCTGGGGCAGGGGCAGGGGACCATGCTGTTTAGGCGGAATCTAGACCAATTGGCACAACTAGCGTTTTGCTAACGAGGTCTCTCCGCACCCCACATGGGTGCGTGGCGTCTGGGGTCTTAAAAGCTGCCTAGCTGCCATCCGAGCGCACAGCAAATGGTCCCAACTCAGCAGGAACAGATGCTCTCTGAGGACCACGACAACATGGGGGAAAGACAACCCAGAAGACAGAGAGACCCACATGTATGGGTGCCTACATGACTTGGAACCGGAAGAACCAGACGGTGCCTGGCCACCACCTGTGACAGCCGCGATGGAGCTCACAAAGTTGAGTCTCACTGGCAACACAAGAATGAAAAAAGGGTGCACCCTGAGATCTCTACTAAAAGACCAC
Source organism: Heterohyrax brucei (assembly GCA_028571685.1). Lineage (NCBI taxonomy): Eukaryota > Metazoa > Chordata > Mammalia > Hyracoidea > Procaviidae > Heterohyrax > Heterohyrax brucei. The sequence goes on from CM053155.1 coordinate 20,446,580, forward strand.
AATTGATGGTCCAGCGACTTCAGGGTTGCCATGGGATCATGGCCCCTGGTACTGATGCTGCCCTTGCCCATAAATCATTATGAAGGTCCACTCTTTGAACATGAATGGATTGGACTTGGCGATACAGAGAGACTGCATATTGGATGCACTTTATAGTTCTATATGCATCTATAGGATATCATCCTGTGAAGCTCTGGTAGGAGTAAGGGATATGGGTGGAGAGGAGGGGAAAGGAAACTGTTGGGAAGATGAGATGTGTATGGAGCAGAGAGGAATAATGTGCTGTCAATGGGCAGGGAGAGCAGTGGAAGCAGGTGGGCATGTACATTTACATGGGAATGTACATTTTCACTCAATCATAATTTAAAAAAATAAAATAAAAATAAAACAAAATTAAGACTCCTCAGCAAATATGTAAATGTGTGCTTATTTTGTGCAAATTAATATTTTTTATTTTGAACCAGCCATTGTGGTAATTTTTAAATTAGCCTGTAGTTCTTGTGTAGAATTTTTCTTTCTTAAGAAGAGCAGAACTATTGAATATTTGAATTTCTTTTTTTAGAAGGAAGATATGCAGTCCATTAAAAGAAAATAATAGTAGTGTTTAAATTTCTATCTGATATTGCATTAAGGATTTAATTATAGAAACTTAACTATTCTTAAATTGTATACTGAAATTTATTTCATTACATCTTCCTCCAATCTACACTTACATCCTCTTTCATGGATATGTTTATTCTCAATAATTGAGGTAAAAATATTTACATTATTTGAAACTGAAAGAAAATATTGAGTTACCTAGGTAGAGATGCCTGTTATAGTCAAGATGGAGCCATACTTTTGCACAGAATATAGACGTACATGTGGAATGGGGTGGGCGATAATGGAGAAGAGACGTATCTTTCAGTCTTTGTTGGTGAATGGGCTTAATTTACAGTGCATCTCATTTTAGGATTCTGGATCCAGGATAGATGTAGAAAAATAACTTCTGATACAACTAAGCTGAATCCTACTTTAAGTTCATCTCAGTAACTGGGAGGGGAAGAGAAGATGCTGTTATGTCTGTTTTACAAACCATATTTTTATTGCTTTGGTTAGGTAGGCCACAGATCACAGGGTAGTAAATGATGAAACAACATATGCTGAGAGGGAGAACCACACAAATAAGCTGTTTTACTAATACTTATTCTCCCATGTTCAAGGTCTCTTTTAGTGTGTGATTTTGTTTTCCATAATCTTATTATGCACAAGGAGAGGGTTGGAGAGCCAGGTGTTTATTTTTGTTTCTGAAGAAGAAGAAAACTCACTGGTAAATCTAATAGCTACATTGCCACAAACTTTCATACAGTTTTTACACTTATCTATAGTTATACATTGTACTTCATGTGAGGCTAATTAGAAACAGTGACCAGATTCTTAATCATTATCAGGAAACTGCATTCAGAGAATGAGAAGAACACCACCCCTGGATGAATTGCAGCCACCACCGTATCAGGATGACAGTGGTTCTCCCCATCTCTCGTGTACACCCTCAGAAATTGGTGACAATAAATGTGAATATTCCCACTGCAGCAATAGTCCAAGATACTCATATAACAAATGCCCAAGTGAAGGAAGCACAGGTCACGAAATGGAAAGTTTGCATAATAAAGGATATGAAGAAGATGTTCCAAGTGACAGTACCGCAGTCCTGAGCCCTGAAGTAAGTAAAAGCACAGAAAATATTTTAAATAAATGTGATTTGGAGGGTAATAATGCCATACTTCTCCCTAGGTAAAAAGAATTGGTTTCATTCTTTTCCTCGTGGCTATCTTTCTAGTTTTTATCCTGAATTCTTCTTTATCCAACAATCTTATAAAGCTGTTCCAGTCCTCGACTCCTAGCAAAAAAATGAGTAGCTTAAATTGACAACAGACAAGACTGTGAAGAATAATCTTCCTCAGGTTTCAACCTCAAGATTTGTTTGTTATTTATCACTTTATAAATAACATTCTGACATTATTTACGTATTTGTTTCAACTTATGTTTGTTATATATGTGGGTTTTTTAAATTATTCTTTTTTACTATTGTGAACATACTGGTTAGTACTGTGCACAGATCTTCAAAATATTGTGTTTTCATACATAGATTTGGAAGGAATCAGTGGTAATCAGCTTATAAAATTTCAGTTCATGACGTGATACACTGAGAGTGGTTAGTAGCTGAATTTTGAGTTGCCTGTCTTTTTGGAGCAAAAATGTGAAAACAACAACAAAAATAATTGTGCTATACCTTTGAAGTCTTGCCATATGCTAGAAAGGATTTGTTTGAACTTTTCTGTAATAATGAAAATTAAAAAGGTTACCTAGGAGTTTTCATAAGGTAACCTTTACCTTTAGAATTTGCCTTTCCTTCTAAGTTTCAAAACTTTTGTCGTAAAAAATTATGAAAACTTTTGTCTCCCCATCATGGTACATAACTACAAGATCTCTTTTAGTGTGTGACTTTTATTTTTTCTAATCTTATTATGCAGAAGGAGAAGGGTGGAGAACGAGCTGATTTTACTTTTGTTTCTGAAGAAGAAGAAAACTCACTAGTAAATCTGATTTTTTTGTCTTAGGCAACATTTCATAATTTTGTAGCTCTTCCTAGTTGAATTGTCTGATTTACTGTCAAGATTAATGTATGTAGTTCCTCAATACATAGAACAATTGAACTAGAGATAGAATTCCTTAATTTTAACTATTTCTTGTAAAATTAAAAAACACTTTGTATCTGTTACTACTATTTCTAGTAATAAAACATAGTACCTGACCTAAAAGAACATCCTATATTAATAGTTTAATATGTTGGTGTTTTCGTGATTTTCCACGAAGAATGTTTTTCTGTGTTCTGTCATCTGTACAAGTTTGACCAGCTGCTTTATAGATTTTCAAATTATATAGATAGCCAACAATGAAGCCTAGATTGTGTAATTAACAACAATAATAGCTATCACCAGTTGTGCTGGGAATTGTGCTATGCAGCGTATTTAATTATAGCAGTCATGTCTTCAGGAGGTTGTTATTTCCACATTACAGATGAAAACACTGAAACACAAGAGAGTTAAGCAACATACCAAGGCACAGGCAGCTTTTAAATGGTGAAACTGTTATTCAAGCCCAAGTCTACTTAAAGAAACAGTGTTCTTAACTGTGTTAGAGGACTCACAGACCATATTAAAGCACTTGAAGTATGTGTGTGTGTGTCTATTTCAAGTGTAAAGCTAGAAGTTATGAGAGCAAGATGAGTTAGGCTAATACATTTAGGATAGGATGCAAGTGGTAGAAGGACCACACTACGAGAATCCTAGCGTGTGTATTATTCATATGTCCTATCGTATTCTGTCTGCCTGGTTAGCCTTTTTTATTTATGGTGTGGTAACAAGGACCAGAGTTGAGATTTGATCAACAGTTCCTTGGGCCAATAATATACACTTGGTCTGTGGGCGAGATACAGGGGTGAGTGTACCCGGCCACCACTGAAACTTACTACTTTGTCTACTGAACAGACATGTTTTATCTGCATTTCTTAGGTAGAATGTGTGAATGGCATTGTTGTCAGCCAGAGGTGACACAGTCAAAGTTTCTGCTTTTCATTGTCTTTTCTACTTATTCTGTCTAGCTTTGGCACATCTCACAAATTAACAACCTACTGTCTATCTTTAACATATCTTAACTCTATCCATATCTTATAAGCTACCCTCTTACTTATATCTATAGTTATAAGCTTTATCCACATTACCAGCCAAGCCGTAAGTTACTAATTTGCTATCTGTGTTAACCCCTTCTTAGAAGTTTCTTCTGTTCTGCTTGTTTTTGTGTCTACTCTAGAAACCCTGGTGGTGTAGTGGTTAAGAGCCATGTCAGCAGTTCAAATCCACCTGGCACTCCTTGAAAACTCTGTAGAGCAGTTCTACTCTGTCATATAAGACCACTATGAGTCAGAACTGACTTGATAGCATTTTTTAATAGAAATATTGACTATAAAGAATATAGCAAATAACACATTACATAAATATTTAGATGTGGAATGAGGACAACCTTTTAGTATAACATTTACTCCTATGTTTTCATAAATTCTTTTTGCTTTCTTACATCATCATGGATATCATTTATCAAATAGAAAATTTGTACCTTCGTCTTGTTTTAATCCAAGATACAGCTGTATTGTTACACAGCCTATCCACATATGCAGTTGAACTAGAAGAGCAGAGAGGGTTCAAGGAATATATGACAAGTTTATAAACTCTATTGATGGCCTGCTGGTAGCTAAAGATTATTTAAATCTTTGATTTGGACACTTGAAAGCAAACACTGTTTGGAGAATGCAAATAGTAGCTTTCATCTGGTTTTGCTAAAAGCTACTATTTCCATTTATCAGTAGCTTTATTTTTTCAGTAGTTTTTATCTGGCTCTACCAGAAGCCCCAGTGGCACAGTGGTTAAGTGCTTGGCTGGTAACAGAAGGATCAGTGATTTGCACCTACCAGCCACGTCAAAGGAAGAAAATGTAGCAGTTTCCTTCCATAAAGATTACAGTCTTGGAAACCATATGGGGCATTTCTGCTCTGTCTTGTAGGATCACTGTGAGTTGGAGTCAGCTTAGCAGCAGCAGGTTTGATATCATTTTTTATCTGCTTTCAATATGGATTATCAGATTGCCCAGGGAGAAAAAAAATTAGGTGGCACAAAGAGAAAATTCAGAAACATCTACCTAGGACGTTACAAGATGTTTTACTATCATGAAAATCTTAGCTTTGTTATAGTATTTTAGAAAATATTTAACTGAAATATGTAAGCCATGCTATTAAAAGTCTTTACCAATTACAAAGTGAAATTCATTATAGCACTTTATTCTAAACTGTAAGGTTTGGTTTGGGTTTGAGGTTTTGTTTTTGTTCATTTTTTTTTTTTAACAAGAGTGTGTTTATCTGATTTAGTCCTATTGCATTAAAAGGTCTACATTCTTCCATAAGAGGTCTTCCCTTCTGTGCCCTCCCCCCGCCCCCACTGCTGCTACCAAGTAGTGATTTTTTTTCCACACATGTTACTAAGTGGGTCATAATGACATTAGTGGATAAATCTTATGAGGTTCAAAGACTTTGTGTTTTTTATTCTCTACTGCATCCCTCCCCTAAAATAGGGCCTGGAACATAAGAGTTAGTAGTAACCAAGGTATGTGTTAAGCTATCATAACAAAGAGACTGCAAATGCAATGCTAAAAAAAAAACAGAAACTGATTTCTCTTTTATTTAACAGCAGTCCGCAGATGAGCAGATAGTCTAGGATAAGTAGATACCTTTGCTGTATAATATTATTTGGGAATTCATTTCCTTCTCTCTTGTCACTCTGCCATTCCCTAGTGTGTTATCATACTTCACATGGTCTCAAGCTGAGACCATCTATTTTAGTTATCTAATGCTGTTATAACAGAAATGCCCAAATGGCTGAATTTAACAAACAAAAATTAATTCTCTCACAATCTAATAGGTTAGAAGTCCAAATTCAGGGCACCAGCTCAAGGGGATGGCTTTCTGTCTCTCTTGTCTGTGGAAGAAAATCTTGGTATCAGTCTTCCCCTGGGTCTAAGAGTTTCTCAGTGCAAGGACCCTGGGTCCTAAGGCCATGTTCAGCTCCTGGCTGTTGTATTGCGTGGTGGCAGTGGGGTCACAGAAAGTGGCCACAGTGCTGCTGCTGGCCTCTTTCAAGTGCTTCCTGTAAATTAGGCACAAGTTTTCTCTTCTACAGTCAACTGATCATACAGCTCTGCCCCATGCAGCCATAGGTACAGACTGAGAAGTGCAAGGTGTCGTGGACTGAATCATATTCTCCTAAAAAACGTGTGTAGCGATTTAGCTGGCTATGAGTCCAAGTGTTGTGTGATTGTCCACCGTTTTATGTGATTTCCGTATGTTTTATAATCCTGACAACTGTGATGGAATGTGTTGCGTCAGTGGCAGTTAAACTAAGGAGATCTGGAGTATTAGACAGTGTCTTAAACCAGTCTTTTTTGAGATATAAAAAAGAAGTGCATGAGATAGGAAACCTCATAACACCAAGAAAGTAGTGCTGAGTGCAGAGCTCACTCTTCAGACCTGAGGTTCCTTTAGTGAGATGCTCCCAGATCAAAGAAAGACTGATGACAAGGACCTTTCTCCAGAGCTGACAGACAAAACCTTCCCATTGAATAGATGTCTTGAATTTGAACTCTCAGCCTACTAAGCCTTGAAAGAATAAAATTCTCTTTGTTAAAGACATCTACGTGTATATTTCCATTATAGCTGCAGTAGGCAACAGAGAAAGTAATATGACAGGAGTGGAGACCAATGACATTTGGGACACTTCTTCATTCAACGTACTTGTACCTGCAGGTCCTGCTCAAACCTGATCTTGTATATACCATTTCTACTTAATGATGGAATGCTGCTGTGCATATTCAACTTTATGTCTCGGTGGGTCAGACAACCCTCAGTTCATGATGGGCAGCTGAGGCTGCATGGTGACCTGGTGGCCAGTGGTTAAATGCTCAGTTTCTACTAAGACCTAGTCAGAAGCCAAAAACTGTTTCTCAAAAGAGTAGTTATCTGCAGAGAATGGTAGGGATTTGCTTCAGAATGGTAAGGGTTTGAGGTGTGGTTCACCAATAGGGACCTGCCAGAGACTCCAAACAGCATCTGTGTATACCACTGACATCTCAAGCACCACTGGATCAGCCAGATGATATGGCTCAAGTGGCAGAGTGACTTGCATGGCAGCTTGAACCTGTTGGAGAGTCTTGTCTTGTTCTGTGCCCCGCTCAAAACTAGCAGTTCTTTGAGTCACTTGATAAATAGGCTGGAGAAACCTACCCTAAGAAGGATATGTTGCCTCCAAAATCTGAAGAGGTTTGCTGGGCATTTTGCCTCCTTTTTAGTTGTAGAGGAATTGAGTACAATAACTTATGCTCACTTTAGAGAGACTATTTCAAAATGTTGACACCACTAGACCCTGTGGTAGTAGAGGCCAAATGGCAGTACTCAGTTGACAAAGACAAGATGGGCATGGTTACCAAAATTAACAGCGGAGTCAAAGCTGCAATCAGAATAGTCTGACTTATAAGGATTTATGGTGTTGACTACTTAGTTATGGTATCCCTGGGAGTGAAATATATGGGAAATCTACTAAGTATTTACTTGATCTGTACAAGTGAAAGAATTCTAGGTCAAGTGAACAATAGTCAAATTGAATCACCAGAACAGAGAGTCATGGCCCTCAGTCAATTCCCAGACTTCAGTGAGTTTACAGTCCCACAACTCCTTGAATGAGGGGGAGGCTAGACAGCAATTACTGTTATCTTTATTGAACCACTCAGAATTTTTGTTTCCTGCCCCCATGACCCTATGCTCTTCAGGTCTAGAGTTCTTAGCTCCCAGGGGAGGAGTGCACCCATCTGGACACATACCACTGATTCTGTTGAACTGGAAGTTAAGAATGCCACCTGGCCACTTTGGGCTCCTTATGCCTCTGGATCAATAGGCAAAGAAGGGAGTCACCATATTGACTCACGTGACTGATTCTGATTACCAAGAGGAAAGAGGATTGATATTACGTAATGGAGGCAAAGATGAATATGTCTAGAATATAGGAGATACTTCACAGCATCTCTTAGTACTGCCATGCCCCATGATTAAAGTCAGTGGAAAACTACAGCAACCCATTTCTGCTGTGACTACTAATGGTCCAGACTGTTCAGAAATGAAAGTTTGGGTCACCATACCAGGCAAAGAACAACTACTAGCTGAGGTGCTTGCGGAGGACAAAGGGAATACAGAATGGAGGTTGAAGAAGGCAGTTCTGTATATCAGTTACAACCACATGCTCAGTTGCAGAGATGAGAACTGTAATTATTGTGAATATTTCTGCTTTGTATGTGTGCATCAAATATTTTTGTTCTATACACTTACAAACAAGATGTAAACAGGGCTAGTGCATTTCAGTTGTATGTATGTTAGGTGTTTAGATACAAGTAGGACTTTATGATTGTCTTTATTCGGAGATTACGTATGGTTTAAGGAGTTGTATACAGCTTCCAGGTTGGCAAAGAGTGAACTTGGATGGTTAAGGTTGTGTGTCAACTTGTCTGGACCATGATTCTCAGTGGTTTGGCAGGTATGATGTAGTTTGGCAGTTGTATAATGATGTGATCACTTCCATGATGAGATCTGATATAACATGATCACCTGTATGATGGGATCTACTGTGTGTAGCATCAGTTGCAAGGAAATTTCCTTGGGATTGTGGCCTTTATGCAGTATAAAACAAGAATGCAAACCCACTGCCATGGAGTTGGTTCTAACTCATAGTGACCCTATAGGACAGAGTAGAACTGCCATAGAATTTCCAAGGAGCACCTGGTAGATTTGAACTGCCAGTCTTTTGATTAGCAGATTTAGCACTTAACCACTATGCCACCAGGGTTTCCTTCGTCCAGTATAGGTGTACTAAATGGATGAAGGGAAGAGGTGGGGTCAGTAATAGTGATTACTGTAATAGATACTGAATAAAAATTTAGAAAATTAAGGAATGATGGTCAAATTAAAATATTAGTTCACATGCTCAAATGACAGACTTTTGAGATCTGTTAAAATACTTGAAGGGACAAAGTGGAATAGTTTAAAGGTCCAAGATTTGATCAGTAACTACTTAAAACTCCCTTCGTATTCCAGATAGTTGGATTGAAACAACTGCAGGTAAAATGGGTACAATTTCTTTTTTCTTTCTTTCTTTTTTTCCCTATTATTGTGACTTAAATGAAAACTTACAATCCAAGTCGTCATATGAAAACTTGTCCACACGCTGCTGTGTAACTCTAGCTGTTCCCCACACCTGATAACAACAGACTCCTTCTTTCCACTCTGTATTTTTCATGTTCACTCAACCAGCTCCTGTCCCCCTCCACTCTCTTACTTCTGGACAAGAACTTCCCAGTTAGCCTCATGTATGTACTTAAGCCAAGAAGCACGCTCTTCACCTGAATCATTTTATGTCTTATATTCCAGTCCACTGTTTGTCTAAAGAGTTGGCTTAGGGAATAGTTTTAGCTCTAAGCTAACAGAGAATGTGGGACCGTGTCTTCCACTGACCCTCCAGTCTGTCAAATCATCCAGTCACCTCTTTTTACTAGAGTTATAGTTCTGCATACCCAAAAAATGAGTATAATTTCTGTTAATACCATAATTAAAACATATAGTTTCAGTCTTAATGATCTTTTCTAAAAGTACATATTCCTTCACTTTCAGCAATAATTAATATTAGAAAATAATATTTAGTCTTAAAGTCAGTTAAAAATCAGAGAAAATATTCTCATCATGGAGAATAAAAACTTTGCTGCCGATATACTTGAGGCCTTTATATTTATACTTCCATATTTTGTATTTCCATTGATTTTTAAGTCCAGCTCTGTTTACGTCCTGAAAATGTGAACAAAATTTTAATAGTAATGTAATTTTATGTATTTTTTTTTTTTGTCTCAGTGGCACTTGGCGTGGCTGGCCAGCCTAGTATTGTTGTCAAGTGCGTTGTTTATAATGTTGAAACTAAAATTTAGTGTTTTGCTTTCTTATAAAAGAAACAGGTGCGCATTACTTAATTTACAGTTTTTTGTAAAAATATATGTCCAACTTTATAATGTCATGATGGTGAATATTAAATTGTAAATTTATTCTAATAAGTTTTTGAGTTTTACTTACCTGCATAAACTGCTTTGCTCCTGTAGTCAGCTTTTGATTATATTCAGCTGTTTCTTTGTAGAAGTGCATCAAAATTGTTTTCCTGTGACTTCCTGATGAAATATCAGGTATTTATTTGTATACTAGGTTAAATAATAGTGTTGAAATGTAAAATATTTAAATTTCCTTTCTTAGGAATCAGCTCAAGGATCATCTTCACAGCTTCCTAAACCTTTTGATTCTGAGCCAGAAGCTAAATATGGCACACTGGATGTGACTTTTGACTATGACTCACAAGAGCAGAAGCTTCTGGTAACAGTGACAGCTGTCACAGATATCCCAACATATAACAGGACAGGTGGCAACTCATGGCAAGTACACCTTGTTCTTCTACCTATAAAGAAACAGAGAGCAAAAACCAGCATCCAGAGAGGACCACGGCCTGTCTTCACAGAAACATTCAAATTTCATCATGTTGAATCTGAGATGATTGGAAATTATGCAGTTCGGTTTAGGCTGTATGGTGTACATCGCATGAAAAAAGAAAAAATTGTGGGAGAAAAGATTTTTTATTTAACGAAATTGAATCTTCAAGGAAAAATATCATTACCTGTGATACTGGAACCTTCTTACAGTCATTCTGTGAGTATCTCATCAAATAACCTGATTACACTTTATGTTCATAGCATATTGTGCACACAGTTTTTAACCTATAATCAACCCAACAATTTTCTCAGTCTGTTCTTTATGTACTGATAATGTGTTTACAAAATGTCTAAGCCCTGGATAAACAAAAGCAAACAAACAAAAAAACCCTGTTGCTATTCAGTTGATTCCCACTCATAGTGATCCAGTAGGACAGAGTAGAACTGCCCCATATGGTTTCCAAGGAGTACCTGGTAGAGTTGAACTTCTGAGCCTTTGTTTAGAACCTGTAGCTCTTAATTACTACACCACCTGAGTTTCCAAACCTAGGATAGCTATATATAATGTTTTCTAATCTACTAAAGTTGCCCTTGAAGATGCTATATGATTTATTTTAAGTATTTTATTTTATTCTTCACAGGGTCTGACTTGGGGCCCTACACGTTTATTCTTGTGTTGAATATTTATTAGATGGCTCACCATGGTGTCATATGAACTCCTTAGAGAATTCAATTATTTTCTTTTCAAGTTAAAAGTAGGTGATACATTAAGATGTGTATCTAGTCCCACATCCTATTGCTATGTCTAAAAATTGTTTGCTCTTAGAGAATGTGTACTACTCCCTAAGCCATGACTGATTATCTTTCAGACCTGCTATGAAATTATTTTAAAAGTTGGAAAATAATCCAGCCTCATTATACTTTCCATCCTTTTTAAATACAGGTTTTGATGTATATCTGGAAGAATTCTTAACTTGGAGATATTTTCCCTTTTTCTTTTTTTTTCTCTCCAGGTTCTAATCATATACAAGTCTCTCCCTCTCTCCATATTTTTGGCAAAATTCCCACAGGCATTACAAATCAAAGGAGGCAAATGTCTGCACTGTTTATTTAAACAGACGAGATGCATTATGCCACATAGTTATTTAGATTATAAGAAAATCTAAGTGTAAGTTATGGGCTATAGTTATCTCTCTGTTATGTTAAATAAAAAAGCATTTTAATAATACAAATATTTTTGGAGTAGATTTATATTTTAAAATGAAAATACAGTATTTTATTTCATGGATTTTTTTTTTTTTTAATTAGTCCAAGGTTAAAATCTCATTGAATTTATACCAGGCGGCATTTATCTTGTGGAACCTTCATTTGTCATTTGTCATGGGATCTTACCATTTTAACCAGGTGATTTCAGCATGTTTGGAAAAAAAGGTGATAGTAAAAATAATATATACATATGGGTTTGTGGGACAAGATTGAGCCTTCGTTGAGAGAACTGATAACTTGTTATAGTTTTGAATTATTAGAATTACCACTTTGAATAAGGCCTTTTTGAAATGGCATCTGTAGTTTTTCAGAAGAGTGAAAAATAGAAAGTACCAGCAAATGTAACAGAGACAAAAAGGAGCAAATTTTTTTGTGTGTATCATAAATTGAATATTCTGTAATTCTTAATACAATTTTAAGGTCTGAGCAATCACTAGTTAACCTGTGGAAAATACATCTTTATATAGAAATACCATTGATTTAAATTAAAAGAAAATGGCAGTATCATCAAGAGGTATGTATTTGGCATTGGTTTTTTAACTTCAAATTATGTGTTACTAATTCTGTGTTTACTGTATTCATTTCACCAAGAAAAGGACACCACTGAAAATAATGTGGTTTTGTCTCTGGTCAAACTGATTAATCCTATTTTTATACGTACCACCATTGTGTGTGCTGGTTTATACTAATTGATTCTGTAATCTGTTTTTGCCAACTGATATAATAAATTTCTGAAGAGTGCTCTTAAAAAGTGTAAAAATACTCTATAGTTTTTAAAGCTTGAAGTTTAGATCTGAGTAAAACTATCCATCTTCTATGTTTATAGAATTTGTTTTATGCATTAACACACTTGTAAATTTTATAGCTGTGTTTAATTGTTCTTTCTCTTGTATCTTTCTTCTTTCTCCACCTCCTCAAAATATCATTGCCTCCTTTCAGGTTTTGGTGCCCAAAACAATTCAATACACTATAAATTTATAACTCATAATTCTGTCTGCTGTTTGTCTTCACAAAAACATAATACTGATAGAATCCATATATTCTGTATGTTGTTGTTAGCTGCCATCAAGTTGGTTCCCAATTCATGGCAACCCCATGTGCAACAGAAGGAAATACTCCCCCCCGATCTGTCGTGTTATCCCCATAATCAGTTGCAGATCAGACTACTGTGATCTACAGGGTTTTCATTGACTCATTTTTTGGTGAGTATATGACCAGGCCATTCTTTTTAGCTGTCTTAGTCTAGAAGCACTTCTGAAACCTGTTCAGTATCCTAGCAACATGTAAGACTTCACTAACTGGGCTGTGGCTGTGTATGAGGTGCAGTGGCTGAGAATCAAACCTGTGTCTCTTGCATGGAAGATGAGAATTCTGCCACTGAACCACCACTGTCACTGCCACCATTATGTATATTATATAGTTTTAATGTTGGCTTTCTTGGAGTTTTAATATTAACTATATAGAAAAATTTTGTGAATATAGTTTACTTGGATAAGTTTAGGTATAATTTTGTAAGTTATGTATTCACTTACATATATAAAACTAATGTTCATAGTCAAACATCCTAGTAGCCTTTGAGTAATTGCTATTCTTCAAAAGTGGAGGAAAGGGGATCCTTGTTATGTGGTGTCAGAAAGCTTAGCAGAATTATCTCCTGCAGTTTGGTGGAAAGCAGAGCTTGTAGATGATGAACATGTGTATTCATTCTTGTTGTTAGGTGTTCTTGAGTTAGTTCTGACTCATAGTGACTCTGTGTGCAACAAATGAATTACTTCCTGTTTCTACACCATCTTCAAAATCTCCTGGTTGTGTTTGAACTCACTGTTAAGCCACTATGTCAGTCCATCTCAGTAAGGATCTTCCTCTTTTTCACTGATCCTCTACTTGACCAAGCATGATGTCCTTCTCCAGGGATCAGTCCCTCCTTGTAACATCTCCAGAGTATTTGACATGAAATCTTAACATTTGTGGTCCTAAGGAGAAGTTTGGCTATACTTCTTCTAAGGCACATTTGTTTATTCTTGTGTAAGTCCATGGTCTACTCAATTTTGCTGCTTTATGTTGAAATGTAATCCATACCAAAGGCTTGTATATTTAGCTGAGGAGATTTTCCAAAGTGTTGAAGGTATAGCCAGGTTTGTTCTCGCTATAATAAAATGCAAGAGGTGAGAGAGAAACTTGTTAAAAAAAGAACCAACACTTGATGAATTGGGAAATTCATAGCATACCCAGATGGCAAAAGATATTAATATAAAAATAGCTTCTGAAAGCTGATGTAGAGAAAAGACTGAGAGTGTGACTGTACAACTTTTCTTGAAACCTAGAAAAGATTAAAAGGTCAGAGTATTTAGACATGTAGAAGATCTTTCTAGGAGATTAGGAATGTTACTGGCAGAGTCAAGATGGCAGACAAGACACATGCCTCTTTGATACCCTCTGAAAACTAAGTCCTGGGTTGATAATTAAATGGAGCTTTCTAAACACCCAGTAACCCCTAGGACATGGCATAGGGTGGACAGTTTGGACTACATGCCACTGAACAGGAAACTGTTTGTCTTTGGCTGAGCCCCACGCTGGTTGAATTGGCTGGCTACTGTGGATGAAAGGTAACTGGTGTTTTTACTTTTTGTTGGCCAGTAGGCGGGAGAGTGGCTTAGACAGCAGCTACACAGACCCACAGTACCAAGGTGATCAGTGGGTGGAACAGCCACAGTCTGAGAGCCTGGTTCCAGACTCAGAGCATCACAGCCCTTCTACTCTCTCTTTTTGGACCTCCACCATAGATTCTGCTGTTTTGCAGGGGTGGAACAGCCTGGCCGGGACACCATCTTGTTTGACTGGGAGGTGGAAATACTCAATTGGAGGCCTCAGCAAGAGCTGATTCCCAGGCTAGGAGGCAGTCTCAGCCCATGGAGCGCTTTTCCAACAAAAAAGCTGTGTTTAGCACAGTGTAGCCTTTCGGGTGGGGCTTGGCAAGGAATATGAGCAGGGCAGTAGCCTGTCCCTTGAACTACAGCACAGCATCTGGAAACAGCTCATCAGGTGCGTCCATTCTCAGCTAGAAGGAGGGGTTTCCCACAACTGCTAGCCTGACTGAATTTGGAAGTGGTCAGATAGCTTTTACCTTTCCAAGTAAGACTGTCCAGATAAATAACTGAGATGCAGCAGGATGGCATCTCTTCCAGCCTTTACATACTCAAATCATAGGGTGGTCTGACAGCCCCATAGCAGCTCAATAATAGGGCTATGTCTTTGCCAGCCAGGAGATGGAGCCTGCTACCCCAGAGATTCCACTGGATCCAGTTCCTGGAGTACATAGAGGTAGCTGGTGATCAACTTCCTTCTCAGAACTGCACCTGATCTCCTGTTATAGCAACACCAGAAAAACTAAACAGCGTCTAGATGTCCCATAAGCAACCCCAATGAAACACTTAAACATTCATCCATGGCTCCAGAAAACTCTCAAAATAAAGAATCAAAGAACTTCTCAGATGAAGAAGCCTTTCTGAAGCTTTCGGAGGTCAAGTACAAAACAGTTATATGGAAAACTGTCCTAGACATTATACAAAATGCAGCAGAGCAAAATGAAAAATTAAGCAAGCTGTTTGAACTGATGGAACATCAGCATTCTGAAATCTGACAGATTAATAACAAAATCACAGAATTAGACAATTCAACTTACAGCCAAAAGAGCAAAATTGAACAACTGGAAACTAGACTTACAGACCTAGAAGATAGAGCTACTGACACCAGCATTTATGAGGAGAAATCAGAGAAAAGAAACAAGAAAAATGAAGCAGCATTAAGAAACATATGGGACTGTATCAAGAAGAACAATCTACAATGAACTGGAGTTCCTGAACGTGAAGGGTTACCTGAAAACACAGAGATTATTGCTGTTGAGTTGCTGACAGAAAACTTCCCTGAAATTATGAAAGAAGGGAACATAGATATCCAAGATGTGTATCGAATGCCACATAAAATTGAGCCCAAAAGAAAGACTTCAAGACATATTATAATCAAACTTAACAAAATAGAGCATAAGCAGAAAATCTTAAAGGCAGCAAGACTCATAGCAAAGCTAACATTCAGAAGGAAGACCTGTAGACTTTTGTCTGACTTCTCAGCAGAAATGATGTTGGCACGGAGGCAGTGGGATGACCCATTCAAACCCTTGAAGGAGAAGAACTACCAACCAAGAGTCTTTCAAATACGAAGATGAAATTAAGACATTTGCAGATAAACAGAAATTTATAGGCTTTGTAAAAGCAAGCCAAAGCTACCCAAAATATTGAAATTAACTCCTGGCTTAGATAAACGAAACCATTAAGTATATTTTTAAGGAGGCAGTGCGCGACACGACATCCAGAAACCTAGTCAATTAGAGAAGGCTCAAAACTCAATCAAAGCCATAATATTAGAAGAGGGGATCTGGTGATCGTATCATGAAAACTAAGATATCATCATATTAAAAAGAGGGACGTACTACAGTGGTTATATGCCTTCCAGATTGAGAGGAAGTTAATAAGATATGTAGAAATTAAAATTAGGTTTACACTTAGATTATTAAGGGGTATCCTAGAGGTAGCTGCAAAGCACATTAAAGATGCAGTACATAAAAACAAGAAATAACACAGGAGTCTCAATAAACACAAAGCCAACACTGAAAAGCTAATATTCATAGTCAAACATTTATCCTAGTAGCCTTTCAATAATTACTATTCTCAACCCATAAAGAACAACCCAGAACAGAAAATTAAAAGCAACAACACCAACACAAATGTATGTCAAAATGACAGCACTAAACACATACTTACCAATAATTACATTAAATGTAAACGGTCTGAACACTCCAGTAAAGAGACAGTGAGTTACGTCTTGCATCAAAACACGCGACCTGTTTATGTGTTGCTTACAAGAAATTCACCTTAGACATAAAGATATGAACAAACTGAAAATTAAAGGATGGAATAATACATGCCAGGCTAACAATATACAAAGAAGTGCAGGTGCGGCAGTACTAATCTCAGGTAAAGTAGATTTTAATGTAAAATCCACCCTCATGAACAAGGATGGTCGCAGCACTTAACAATATTAAATATTTATGCACCTACCTGGCTTGGCTGGCAATACTAGAGCATCTGAATACATTGAAGAAACACTCGCTACACTGGAAAATGAGGTAGGTCACTCCAGTGAGATAGATCCAGTGGGAAACTTCAACACTCCGCTTTCAGTATTGAACAGATCTTCTAGAAAAAAGCTCAGTAAGCACACGGAAGATCTTACTGCCAGAATAAAGCAATTAGACCTCATCGACATATGCAGAGTGTTTTATCCCTCAACAGAGAACTACACCTTCTTCTCCAGTGCACATGGAACATTTTCCAGAATAGACCATGTGTTAGGACGTAAAGCAAATCTCAACAAAATCCAAACCATTGAATTATTGCAAAGTACCTGCTCAGACCATAAGGCCATAAAAATCTAAATCAGTAGCCAAAAAAACATACATAGACTGGAACTCATGGAAACTGAAAAACACCTCACCTAAAAAGCAGTGGTTTATAGAAGAAATCAAGGATGGAATAAAGAAATTTATGGATTCACTCAAGAATGAAAACACTTCCCACCAGAACCTTTGGGATACAGCCAAAGCAGTGCTCAGAGGTCAGTTTATCTCTATACATCCACACATATGGAAGGAAGGAAGGACCCAAACCAAAGAATTAACCGTACAGCTTGAATGAGAGAGAGCTACAGTGGAACCCCTTGGGCACCAGAAGAAAACAGATCATAAAGATTAGAGCAGGATTAAATGAATTAGAGAAGAACAATTGAAAAAATAGATAATACCAAAAGCTGGGTTTTTTGAAAAGATTAAAAAAATTGACAAACCATTGGCTAAACTTACTAATGAAAAACAGGAAACAACACAAATAAGAAATGAGATAGGAGATGCGATGACAGATCCAACAGAAATCAAATGTATCATAGGAGAATACTGCAAAAGACTATTCTCTAACAGATTTGAAAACCTAGAGGAAATGGCCAAATTCCTAGATTCATATCACCTACCAAAATTATCACAAGGTGAAGCAGAACAACTTAATAAACCCATCACAAAGGAGGAGATTGAAAAAGTCATCTGAAAACTATCAAACAAAAAAAGCTCTGACCCAGATGCCTTCACAGCACAGAAAGGGATGAAATAGTCCCAAATTCATTCTATGAAGCCAGCATAATCCTGATACCAAAGCCAGGGAAAGATCCAAGAAAAAAGGAGAATTACACACCAATATCACCAGTGAACCTAGATGCAAAGATGTTCAACAAAATCTTTGCCAAGAGAATTCAACAACATACCAAAAAAAAATTATTCATCCTGACCAAGTTGGATTCATACCTGGGATGCCAGGCTGGTTCAACATTAGGAAGACACTTAATGTGATCAACCACATAAATAACACAGAAGATAAGAGTCAGCTGATCTTATCTGTTGATACAGAAAAGGTATTTGACAAAGTCCAACATCCATTCGTGCTAAAAACTCTCAGCAAACTAGTAATAGAAGGGAAATTCCTCGATGCAGTAAGGGCCGTTTGTGCAAAGCTGGCCACCTACATCGTCCTGAATGGATAGAGACTGAAGGAATTCCCCTTGAACATGGGAACTAGACAAGGATGCCCACTATAACCACTCCTATCAACATCATAGTAGAAGTTCTGGCCAGAGCAATTGCACAAGACATAGAAAGGGCATCCGCATCAGCAAAGAAGAAGTAAAAATCTCTGTGTTTGCAGATGACGTGGTTTTATACACAGAGAATCCTAAGATATCCATAGGCAAACTACTTTAACTAATATAAGAGTTCAGCAAACTATCAGAATACACAACAAACATAAGTGAATTGGTAGGATTCCTTTAAACTAACACAGAGATTATTAAGAAATCACTGAATCAATACCATTTACTATAGGCCCCAAGATGATAAAATACCTAGGAATAAATCTAACTAGAGAAATAAGAGACCTATACAAAGAGCACTACAAGATACTACTCCAAGAAACTAAGAGAGACACAAATGGAGAAACCTACCCTGCTCATGGATAGGAAGACAACATTGTCAAAATGTCTGTTTCACCAGAAGTGATCTACATACACAATGCAATCACAATACAGATTCCAGTCGCACTTTTTTTAATGAGATGAATAAATAAATCACCAACTTTTTTTGGAAGGGGAAGAAAACCTGGATAAGCAAAGCACTACTGAAGAAGAACACACTAGGAGGCTTCTCACTACCTGACTTTAGAACCTATTACACTGCCGTAGTAGTCAAAACAACTTGGTACTGGTACAAAAAGAGACATATAGAGCAATGGAATAGAGTTGAGACCCCAGCGATGCCACCATTCGGTTGTGAACCATTGATCCCGTAAGGTTGTAAACTGGAGTAAAAACAGTGTCTTACAAATGGTGCTGGCAGAATTGGATATCCATCTGCAAAAGATTGAAACAAGACCCGTATCTCACAGCTTACACAAAAACCAACTTAAATTGGATAAAATACGTAAATATCAAATCTAAAGCCCTGAAGATCATGCAAGGAAAAATAGAGTCAACAGTGGAAGTTTTAATACACAGCTTAGACAGACCAGAATCTGATGAACAAATCACGATCAACAGAAGGGAAAATAGATAAATGAGAACTACTAAGAATCAAATACTTTTACTCATCCAAAGATTTTATCAAAAGAATTAAAAGGCCACCTACAGAATGGGAAAAAATATTTGACAACTGTGTGTCAGACTGACATCTGATCTCCATAATCTACAAGGTACTGCCAAATATCAACAAGAAAGGGATAGATAACTCAATTAAGCATTGGGCAAAGGAAATGGACAGACACTTCTCTGAAGAGGATATCCAGGCAGCCAAAACACACATGCAGAAATGCTCACAATCATTAGCTATTAAAGAAATTCAGATCAAAACAACGATGAGATACCTTCTCACTGCAACAACGTTGGCCATGATCCAAAAAACACAAAACAGCAAATGCTGGAGAGGCTGTGGTGAGATGGAAACTCTGCTACACTGCTGGTGGGATTGCAAAATGGCACAACCTCTTTGGAAAGCAATTGAACACTTCTGCAGAAAGCTGGAAATAAATAAACCATTTGATCCAGTAATCACACTGTTCTGAACATATCCTACAGAATCAAGGGCAGTCACATGAACAGACACATGGGCATGAATGGTTACTGAAGCACAGTCCACAATAGCAAAAAGATGGAATCAACTGAGATGCCCAACAGCAGATGAACGGATCAACAAACTGTGGTATATATACTCAGTGGAACATAATGCAGTGATAACGAACAATGATGATTTTAGGAAGCATCTCATAACCTGGTTTCAATTGGAAGACATCATGTTGAGTGAAATTAATGAGCTGCACAAGGACAAATATTGTA
This sequence comes from Heterohyrax brucei, assembly GCA_028571685.1. Taxonomy (NCBI): domain Eukaryota; kingdom Metazoa; phylum Chordata; class Mammalia; order Hyracoidea; family Procaviidae; genus Heterohyrax; species Heterohyrax brucei. The sequence continues at coordinate 20,466,479 of CM053155.1, forward strand.
TGAGGCCCCTACTATAAGGAGGTCATGTATGGATGAAAAGACTCTTTGACAGCTGTAAGGGAGGAGAGGGAGGGAGCATAGGGTTGGTTATAGAATAAATAGTTGATAGAAATTTTGTTGGGTGAAATCAGTGACAGCACACATTAGAAAAAAGATCAGTTTAACTGGACGTCAACATAACCTGAAAACTCTTCCAGTCTTAATCCAGTATTGCAAGGACAGGGAAGCGGGGGCAGGTTTTGAGGGACCATGCTTTCAGGGCACATCAAGGCCAATTTGCGTAACTGGCCTATTGCTCACAGAGTCTGGGGTCTTAAATGATAGTAAGCTGCCATCTGAGGTACACCAAATGGTCCCGACTCAGCTCGAACAGATGATTACCAAAGACAACAATGACATGTGGGAAAAAGAACCCAGAGAACTGAAAGAACCATGTGACCAGAAGAACCACAGAGTGTCCGGCCATTGCCAATGGCAGTCATGATGTGGCTCACAATGTTGAGTCCCAGTGGCAACGTGAGAAAAAAAGGGGTGCACCCTAAGAACTCCACTAAAAGACCACAACTGATGGTCTGAATGCCTGGGGATTTCCCTGGGAGCATGGCACCTAGACCTGCTGCTGCCCCTGAACAGAAAACATTACTGAGGTCAACTCTTCAGACAGGAATGGATTGGACTCGGTGACACAGAGTAACCGTATCTTGTCTGCACTTTATGGTTCTGTGCATCTATAGGATGTCACCCTTCTAGCCTCCTACTAGAGGGCAGTGGAGAGGAGGGGACAGGAATTGTTAAGAGGATATGACATGTAGAGAACAGAAAGGAGGGGTGTGCTGTCACCAGACAAGAAGAACAGAAGGAGCTCCAGATAGGCGGGTATGCAAAGTTAAGCTGGATTGTATACTTTCACTCAATCGCAATTAAAAAAAAAAAAGAATATTCCTCAAAGATCATCTCAATCAAACTAGAGAGCCTCTAGGAAGCTTAAGAGAATGGTCTCTTAGCCATCTAAGCAGATGTTAAAGATAGAAAAGGAATTATCCTGAAAAGATTTGTGGGTACACATTAGTAAGAAGATCAGTATTAACTGGACTTCAACACTATTAACTGGACTTAACACAATTTGAGTACTCCTCCCAGTTTTGCAAAGAACAGAATAGCTGGGGTGGGGGGCCAGGGACTATGTTCTCAAGCAAAATCGAGGCCAAATGGCACAACTACCATTTTGCTAATGAGGACTCTCTGCACCCCACACTGGTGAGTGGTGTCTGGGATCTTAAAAGCTACCAAGCTACCATCTGAGGGTACAGCACATGGTCCCAACTCAGCAGGAATGGATGATCACCAAGGTCCATAATGACATGGGGGAAAGAGAACCCAGAAGACAGAGAGACCCATGTGAGTGGGTGTCTTCATCAACTTGTGACCGGAAGAACCAGATGGTGCCTGGCCACCACCAGTGGTAGCCACGATGGAGCTCACAAAGTTGACTCTCACTGGCAACAAGAATAAATAGGGGTGCACCCTGAGATCTCCACTAAAAGACCACAGTTGATGGTGCAGGGGCTTTGGGGTTCCTCTGGGGGCATGGCCCTTGGCCCTGATGCTGCCCCTGTCCATAAATCGTAATGAAGGTCAACTCTTTGGTGGCAGTGGATTGGACTTGGTGACACAGAGTGACCATATTTTGTGGGTACTTTATGGTTCTATGCATCTACAGGATGTCGTCCTACTGACCTGATACTGGAGGAAGGAGAGGGTGGAGAGGAGGAGATAGGAGACTGTTGGGAGAATGGGACATGTATGGAGCAGACAGGAAGAGTGTACTGTCTCAGGGCAGGGAGAGCAGTGGGAGCTGCATATAGGTGAGCATGCAGATTTACATGGCGATGTACATTTTCATTCAATCACGATTTAAAAAAAAAAAATATGTAGGTATAGCTTTAATCTAATGGAGTGAACCTTTGTAAATTAACACACGACCCAGGACATTCTTGAAAAATTATATAGGCACAACCACAGTCTGCTTGGACTGAAAGAAACAGAGACTTCAAAATTAAATAAGGCAGCTTTACCTCTCTCAGGGAGCAACCTGAGAAAACTGTTGCTGTTTTGAGTTGCCATCAAATTTGTTCCAACTCATGGCTGTGAGGAAATGACTATGTAATTAAACCTTTAAATTTATCTTAAAATACATAGAAAAAAAGACTTTTTTTTAAAAAATAATGGACCAGTAAAATGGGGATTAGAGATGAAAGAAGACTTTGTGCTGCAGTAGTTAGGTGCTGAGGTGGTAACCAAAGAGTATGCAGTTTAAACCCACCAACTCTCTGCAGAAGAAAGATGTGACAGCCTTCTTCCATAACGATTACAGGAATCCCTACGCAGCAGTTCTACTCAGTCCCACAGGGTCCATATGAGTTGGAATCAACTTTACAGCAACAAGTTTGGCTTTTTGGTTTGAGCTAAGCTCAGCTTCTCATTGTACTACTAAGATATTTAGAGTGATCACACTGCTTGTTTAGTCTCTCATGGCCACGTGATTCAAGAATCTGGGCTAGAATGTAAAGTTTCCTGATTCCAAGACCAGACCTTTTGGAAGAATCAATCTGTAAAAATTCAATTTAGTTCAAGAAGAATTGCTAAATCATTCTGTGCATGCTCTCTTAATACACAAACTAGCTTCAACCATCCAGACTGAGACCGAACCCACTGCCAGTGAGTCGGTTCTCACTCTTAGCGACCTTATAGGACAGGGTAGAACTGCTCTGTAGAGTTTCCATGGAAGGCTTGGCAGATTTGAACTGCTGACCGTTTGGCTAGCACTTAATGACTATGCCACCAGAGTAACCAATGTGTACACAAGGTCCAGCAATTAAGTTCATGAACTTGCCACCATGTGCTTACTTCGGCAACACTGTACAAACAACTTATAAGGTTTCGTAACCTTGGTGTATCCATGTCTCACAGCTGTGTTTGTGTTGACATGTGGCAGTATCTTGCTGGGTGGCGTTCATTGTCGTTGCATGTTTTTGTGTGCCATGATGAGAATGTCAGAGCTTGAATCAGACCAATGAAGAAACATTAAATTTCTTGTTAAGCTCGTCAAGAGTGGAAGTAAAATTAGGGACATGTTAGTCCAAGTTTCTAGAGATAATACTATGAAGAAAATGACAGTGTACAAATGGATTAAGTATTTTTATAAGTGGAGAAAAAGCGACACTGATGAAGAGAGGTCAGCGTGGCCAGTAATGAGCAGAACTGAGGCAAACATTACAAAAATTCACTGTATGTGCATCAGAATTGTCAGCTGACTGTGAGAAGCTTAGCAGTCCTAGTAAACGTCTACTGAGAAACAGGAAAATCGTAACTGACAATCTTGGCATGAGGAAGGTGTTTGCAAAAATGATCCTGAAGGAGTTCACCAGTGAACAGAGCAAAGGAGAGTTGAAGTTTCCCAGGAGCTTTTGGAGAGCCAAGATGTTTTGGGCTATGTTATCACTGGTAATGAAACTTGAGTGTACCAATGTGACTCTGAAACAAAGGTCACAGTGCACAGTGGAAATCAGCTAGTTCTCTGCAACCAAAACAGTTCTACCAGTCCAAATCAAGAGTCAAAACAATGTTGCTAACTTTTTTTGATACAAGAGGAGTTGTTCATTGTGTATTTGTACCAACTGGACAAACTGTTAACCAAGGTTACTATTTGGAAGTGCTGAAAAGGCTGTGTAAAAAGTTAGACAAAACGACCTGAAATTTTTACCAACAGCTCATACTAGCTCTTGGATCACAACAGTGCACCAGCTCACATGGCACTTTTTGTGAGGTAGTTTTTAGCCAGCAAACAACTGTTTTGGAAGACCCTCCCAACTCACCTGATCTGGCCCCCAGTGACTTTTTTCTTTACCTGACAACATAGGAAATGTTCAAAGGGAGACATTTGGATGATGTTCAGAACATTAAGGGTAATACGACGACAGTTCTGATGGCCATTCCAGAAGAAGAGTTTGAAAACTGCTTTGAAGGGTAGACACAGTGCGGGTGTCAGTGCATAGCTTCCCAAGGGAATTACTTCTAAGATGACAGTAGTGATATTCAGCAGTGAGATATGTAGCACTTTTTCTAGGATGAGTTCGTGAACTTAATTGTCAGACCTCATATTTGTTACTGCTACCGTCTTGTGAAATAGGTATCCTTAATTTAATGTAAATTATTGTTACTTTTTTATTGTGATTGAGTAAAAGCGGTATACAATCCGAGTTAAACTTGCATGCCCACCTGTCAGCAGTTCCCTCTGGTCTCCTTGCCTAGTGACAGTACACTCTTCCTTTCCATTCTATAGATGTCATGTCCTGCTAAGACTCTCCTGCCCCCCCCCCTTTGCATTCTGCTAAGAGGCCAGTTGGATGGCATCCTTTAGATACATAGAACTGTGAAGTGGACACACATTGTGTCTCTGAGTCCAATCCATTCCTGTTTGAAGAGTTGACCTCAGTAATGAATAATTAACTTGGGCAGCAGAAGGTCAAGGGGGCCATGCTCCCAGGGGAAGTCCCAGGGCATTGGACTATCAACTACCATCTTTTAGTGGAGTTCTCGAGGTGCACCCCTCTTTTTATTTGTGTTGCTACTGAGACCCAACATTGTGTGCCCCATCACAGCAGTCCTTCTGATCACATGTTGGTACAGTCATCCATACACATGGGTCCTTCTGTCCTCTGGGCTCTTTTTCTCTTATATCTTTGCTAACCTTGGTGAACATCTGATTCAGTCGAGATAAGATCATTGGGTGTACCTCAAATGGCAGCTTGCTAGCTTTTTGTTGTGATTGAGTGAAAGGAAAGTGTACAATCAGATTGAAATTCATACACCCGCTTATGTGAAGCTCCTACTGCTCTCCTTGCCTGGTGACAGCACACTCCTCTTTTCTGTTCCATACAAGTCATATCCTCCTCTAACAATCTCCTGTCCCCACTTCTCCCCCCTCTCCACTCCCCTCTAGTAAGAGGCAAGTAGGACAGCATCCTATAGATGCATAGAACCATAAAGGGCACATACAATATGGCCACACTGTGTTGCTGAGTCCAGTCCATTCCTGTTTGAGGTGTTGACCTCAGTAATGATTTATGGACACGGGTAGCATGAGGTCTAGGAGCTGTGCTCCCAGCCAAACCCGAGGCCTTCAAACCATCAATTGTGGTCTTTTAGTGGAGTTCTCAGGGTGCACTCCTTTTCATTCTTGTATTGCCACTGCGACTCAACTATGTGAGCCCCATCACAGCTGTCACCAGAGGTGGCCAGGCACCATCTGGTTCTTCTGGTCAAATGTTGATGTAGTCACTCATTCACATGGGTCTTTCTGTCTTCTGGGTTCTCTTTCCCCCATGTCAGTTTTGTCCTTGGTGATCATCTGTTCTTGCTGAGTTGGGACCATTTGGTGTACCTCAGATGGCAGCTTGCTAGGTTTTAAGACCCCAGACACCACTCACCAATATGGAGTACAGAAGACTCTGAGCAGTAGGCTAGTTGTGCCATTTGTACTCAATGTCCTGTTAGAGAATGGTCCCAGGACCACCACCACCCCACCCCACCCCCCGCCATCGCCTGCTACTCTATCCTTGTAATATTAGGCTAGGAATAGAAGAGTTTTCAGTTTATGTTGCAGTCAAGTTAAGATAATCGTCTTTCTGGGAGTGCTGTCACTGCTTTCACCCAGTCAAATTTCTATCAGCTATCTAATCTATATCCATCCCTCTCCCAATTTCCCTCCCTTCCCTTGTAGCCATCAAAGGGTCTTTTCTTCTGTACGTGAGTCTGTTTTTAAGTCTTTATTGGAAGAGTCTCATACAATATTTGACCTTGTGTTGCTGACTGATTTCACTCAACATAATGGCTTCCAGTTGAAACCAGATTATGAGATGCTTCCTGAAATTGTCATTGTTCTGTATCATCGCAGTGTTCCCATGAGTATGTACCACAGTTCGCTTATCCATTCATCTGTTGCCAGGCATCTGGGTTGGTTCCATCTTTTTGCAACTGTGGACTGTGCTGCAATAAATATTCGCATGCATGTATCTGTTTGTATGACTGACCTTAATTCTGTAGGATATATTCCAAGCAGTGGGATTACTAGTTTAATTGGTGTATCTATCTCCAGCTTTTTAAGGAAGTGCCAGATTGCTTTACAAAGAGGTAGGTACCATTTTGCAATCCCACCAGCAGTGTTGGAGAGTTTCAGTTTCTCCACAGCCTCTCCAGCATTTGTTGTTTTGTGTTTTTTGGATCATAGCCAATTTTGTTGGAGTGAGATGATATCTCATTGTAATTTTGATTTGAATTTCTTTAATAGCCAATGATCATGAACATTTCTTCATGTTCATCCATGCCTGGATGTCTCCTTTAGTGAAGTTTCTGCCCATCTCCTTTGCCCATCTAATGTAAATTATTTTATCATTATTTACTATTTTCAAGTTTAAAGGTATTCTCTGATCTTAAAAGAAATAATTATTGCCTTTTCAGTATCTCATAAACCTAGAATTGTTTATACAGGTTGTATCTTAACTATTTGCAGTGGTCTTTCATATAGTATGCCGCTTTTGAACAACTAATTACTAGTCCATGTATCTGTCAGTTTCTTGAACTGTGGGGGCTTGCATGTTGCTGTGGCACTAGAAGCTCTAACACTGATATTCATATACCAGCAAGACCACCCATGGTAGACAGGTTTCAGCTGAGCTTACAGACTAAGACAGAGTGGAAAGAAAAACCTGGTGTTCTGATTCTAAAAAAACTTAGCCAGTGAAGACCTTATGAATAACAGCAGAACAGTATCTGATAATCATGCTAGAAAATGAGCTATTCAGGTTAGAAGATACTTAAAAGATGACTGAGGAAGACCTGCTTCCTCAAAGTAGAGTAAACCTGAATGACATGGATGGAGTCAAGCTTTCAAGACCTGTGTTTTCTGATGGGGCATGACTCAAAATGAGAAGAAACAACTGCATATATCCATTAATAATAGGAATGTAGAATGTAACAACTTTGAAACTAGGAAAATTGAAAATCATCAGAACACATTAAGATTTATATCCTAGGCATTAGTGAACTTAAATGGGTAGGTACCCACGATTTTGAATCACAAATTATGTGGTCTCCTTTGCTGAGAATGACAGATTGAACATGAATGGTCTCATAATCATTGTCAAGAAAACATTTTAAGGTCTATCCTGAAATACAGTACTGTCAAAGTGATCGGATAATATTCATGTGCCTACAGGGAAGACTATTTAACACAAATGTTATTCAAATATATGCAGCAACCACTGAGGCCAAAGATGAAGAAATTGAAGATTTTTAATTACTTCTGGAATCTGAATTGATTAAACATGCAATCAAGATGCACTGATAATTAGTGGTGATTAGAATGCAAAAGTCGGAAAGAAGAATCAGTAATTGGAAAATATGGCCTTGGTAATAGAAATAACTCTGGCAATTGCATGATGGAATTCTGCAAGACCAATAGTTTCTTTATTGCAAGCACCTTTCCTTCATCAACATAAACAGCAACTGACTGTACACGTGGACCTCACAAGATGTAATACATAAAAATCAAATCAAGTGTAACTGTGGAAAAGAGGAATATCCTCAGTCAGAATAAGACCACTATATATCTGTGGGATGGACCAGCAATTGGGTACCAGTCCATAAGAACCAAAGCATGACCCAGAGTAATATATCCCACCTGGTTTTAGAGACCTTTGCAAGAATAGATTTGACACATTGAAAACCAGTTGCCAAAGACTAGAAGAGTTATGGAATGACATCAGGGTATCATACAGAAGGAAAGCAAGAGGTCATTAAAAAAAAAAAAAGAGGACACAAGTAAAAGACCAGAATGAATGTCAGAAGACACTCTGAAAGTTGCTCTTCAACACTAAAGCAAAAGGAATAAATGATGAAGTAAAAGAGCTAAACAGAATATACACTCAATGGTACACTATACAATGATAAAGAACAACGATGATTTTAGCAAACATCTCATAACCTGGTTTCAGAGGACATTATGTTGAGTAAAAGTAGTCAGCAACCAAAGGACAAATATTTTATGAGACCCTACGATAAGAATTTAAAAACAGATTCATACATAGAAGAAAAGACTTTGATGGCTGCAAGAGTGGAGAGTGAGGGAGGGTGAGAGTAGGGGGTTTAGATTAGATAGTTGTTAGAAATTTGGTTGGGTGAAATCGGGGACAGCACACACTAGTAAGAAGATCACTATTAACTGGACTTCAACATAGCATGATTACTCCTCCCATCTTAACCCATTGTAAGGACAGAGTAGCTGGGGTTGGGGGCCAGGGACCATGTTCTCAGGGGAAATCGAGGTCAGTTGGCACAACTAGCATTTTCCTAATGAGGTCTCTGTGTACCCCGCATTGCTGAGTGGTGTCTGGGGTCTTAAAAGCTGCCAAATTGTCATCTGAGGGTACAGCACATGGTCCCAACTCAGCAGGAATGGATGATCACCAAGGTCCATAACGTCATGGGGGAAACAGAACCCAGAAGACAGAGAGACCCATGTGAGTGGGTGTCTGCATCGACTCATGACCGGAAGAACCGGATGGTGCTTGGCTACCACCAGGGATAGCCGTAATGGAGCTCACAAAGTTGACTCTCACTGGCAACACAAGAATAAATAGAGGTACACCCTGAGATCTCCACTAAAAGACTTCAGTTGATGGTCCAGGGGCTTCAGGGTTCCCCTCAGAGCAAGGGCCTTGGCCCTGATGCTGCCTCTGTCCATAAATCTTAGTGAAGGTCACCTCTTTGGACAGCAATGGATTGGCCTTGGTGACACAGAGTGACCATATTTTGGGGGCACTTTATGGTTCTATGTATCTGTATGATATCATCTTGCTGATCTCTTACTGTAGGAGTGGGAGTGGGTGGAAAGGAGGGGATAGGAGACTGTTGGGAGGTTAGGACATGTATGGAGCAGAAAGGAAGAGTGTGCTGTCACTGGGCAGTGAGAGCAGTGGGAACTGCATATAGGTGAGCATGCAAATTTATATGGGAATGTACATTTTCATTCAGTCATAAAAAAGCTGAACAGAAAATTTCAAAAGGCATCTCAGGAAGACAAAGGAAACCATTATAATCAAATATGCAAAGACCTGGAGATAGAAATCCAAAAGGAAAGAACATGTTTGGTAGTTTTCATTCGAAATAATAGAAGAAAAAATATTTAGCCTCGAGTTGCAATATTGAAAGAGTGTATAAACAAAGTACTAAATGACAGGAAACATCAAAAGAAGATAGAAGAAATATATAAAGTCACTGTACCGAAATGAAAATTAGTTGACATTCAGCCATTTCTGGAGGTAGCATAGGATCAAAAAACAAAAGAAGTAGTCCAACTTGCACTGCAGTCACTGGTGAAAAGCAAGGCTCCCAGAATTGGCAGAATACTAATTGAAATGTTTCAACAAACAAATGCCATGCTAGAAGTGCTCACTTGTCTCTGTCAACAAATTTGGAAGGTAGCTACCTGGCTAACTGGCTAGAAGAGATCCGTATTTGTAGTCATTCAAAAGAAAGGTGATATAGCATAATGCAGGAATCTTTTAACAATGTCATTTATCCTACCTAATGCTACCCACACGTAAAATTTTACTGAAGATCATTCAACAGTAGTTACAGCAATACAACAGCAGGAATTGCCAGAAATTCAGACCAGATTCAGAAGAAGATATGAAACTAGAGATATCATTGCTGATGTCAAATGGTTCCTGGCTAAAAGCAAGAGAATATCAGAAAGATGTTTACCTGTGTTTTATTGATTATGCAAAGGCATTCAACTGTGTGGATAATAACAAATAACATTGCAAAGAATGGGAATTCCAGAACACTTACGTACATTCATGAGGAACCTCTTTTTAGACCAAGAAGCAGTTGTTCAAACAGAACAAGGGGATACCGCATGGCTTAAAGTCAGGAAATATATACACATTTAGTCTGTATGCTAATCAAAGAACCCAAGATGTTAGACTATATGAAGAAGAATGTGGCATCAAGATTGGAGGAAGACTCATTAACAACCAGTGTTATGCAGCTGATGCAACCATGCTTGCTTAGCGTGAAGACGACTTGAAGCTCTGATGAAGATTCAAGCCTTTAGCATGGATTATACCTCAACAAAAAGAAAAGAAAAATCCTCATAACTGGACCAATAAGCTACATCATGATAAATAGAGAAAATATTGAAGTTGTCAAGGAATTCATTATATTTGGATCCACAATAACGCCTATAGAAGCAGCAGTCAAGGAATCAGATGACAAGAGGGCCGCATACACCAGAGAGTACTTCCACATGAAACCAGAAGAACTGGATGGTTCCTGGCCACCACCAACGACTGTTCTTATAGGAAAATCAACAAACATTCCTGGATGGAGTGGGAAAAATGTGGGGTGTGAAACTTGAACTCTGGTAAAAAGACCAAACTTGGTGGTCTCATAGATTACAGGGTCCATGGAAGATGTAGCCCCTGAACTCTGTGTTAGTCCAGAACTGAGACCATTCTGGAAACCAATACCCAGAAGATTTAACTGGTATGTAAGACATAAAATGATACTGGTCAAGAGTGTTCTTCGTGGCTTTGGTAGATACAGGAGACTAACTAGACAGCTCCTGTTTAGAGGCTAGAGAAGACAACAGGGGGACAGGAGCTGGTTAAATGGACTTGAGAAATACAGGGGGAAGGGGAGGAGTGTACTGTCACAGTGCGAGGAGAATAGCTAGGATCACATGGCAAAGTGTGTGTAAGTTTTTGTATGAGAAACTCGTTAAGTGTAAACTTGCACTTAAAAAAGTTAAAAAAAAATCAGTGTATTGCATTGGGTCATCTGCTGCAAAAGACCCCTTAACAGTGTTGAAAAGGAAAGATGTCATTTAAAGGACCAAGGTGTACTGACCCAAGCCGTGATGTTTTCAGTGACCTTATATATATTTCCCTCAGTTATCTGTCAGTTTGTCATACTGTGGGGGCTTGGGTGTTGCTGTGGTGCTGAAAGCTATGCCACTGGTATTCAGATACCAGCAGGGTCACCCATGGTGGACAGGTTTTAGACGAGCTTCCAAACTAAGATACATTAAGAAGGACTCAGCAGCGTACTTTTGAAAAGAAATAGCCACTGAAAACCTCATGAATAGCAGAGGAACGTTGTCTGATGTAGTGTCAAAAGATGAGGCCCGGAAGTTGGAAGGCACTCAGAAGACAACTAGGGAAGAGCTGCTTAATGACCTTAATGATATAGACGGAGTCAAGCTTTTGGGACCTTCATGTGCTGATGGCACATAACTCAAAATGAAAAGAAACAGCTGCAAACATCCATTAATAATCAGAACATGAAATGTTCAAGGTATGAAGCTGGGAAAATTAGAAATTGTCGAAAATGAAATGGAATGCATACACATGGATATTCTAGGCATTAGTGAGCCCAAATGGAGTGGCATTGGCCATGCTGAATTGGACAGCTTCTGCAGTCCAAAACTGATTGAACATGCAATCAGAAACATTAATAACTCATGGTAGTTGATAATTCATGGTGATTGGAACATGAAAGTTGGAAATGAAGAAAGACTGGTAGCTGGAAAATATGGCCTTGGTGATAGATCTCATGACAGGATTTTGCAAGTCCAGCCATTCTTTCTTGCAAATACCTTTTTCATCAACACAAATGAGAACTATAAACATGGACTTGGCCAGATGGAATACACAGGAATCAAATCAACTACATCTGTGGAAAGAGATGATGGAAAAGCTTGATGTCATCAGTCAAAACAAGGCCAGGTGTCACTTGCAGTGCAGACCATCAATTGCTCATATGCAAGTTTAAATTGAAACTGAAGACAATTATAACAAGTCCATGAGAGCCAAAGTACAACCTTGAGTATATCCCAATGAAGTTTAGTGACAATGTCAAGAATAGATTTGATGCATTGTACACTAATGACAAAAGACCTAACAAGTTGTGGAATGACATCAAGGACATCATACATGAAGAAAGCAGGAGGCTATTAAAAAGACAGAAAAGAAAGAAAAGACCAAATTGGATGTCAGAAGAGACCCTGAAACTTGTCTGGAATGTTGAATAGCTAAAGCAAAAGGAAGAATTGATGAAGTAAAAGAGCTGAATGGAAGATTTCAAAGGGCTTCTTGAGAAGACAAAGTATTATAATGACAAGTGGAAAGAGCTGGCGATAGAAACTTGAAAGGGAAGAACACACTCTGCATTTCTCAAGCTCAAAGCATTGAAGGAAAAATTCAAGCCTCAGGTCACAGTAGTGAAGAATTCTTCAGTGCAGGGATCATCAAAAGAAAATAGAAGAAAGGCACAGAGTCATTATACCAAAACTAATTGGTCAGTATTCAACCATTTCAAGAGGTAGCATGTGATGAGGAACCAGTGGTACTGAAGGAAGAGGTCAAAGCTGTGTTGAAGGCATTGGTGAAAAACAAGGCTCCAGGAATTGGCGAAATATCAATTGAGATGCTTCAACAAAAGGGTGCAGCACTAAAAGTGCTCACTCATGTATGCCAAGAAATTTGGAAGACAGCTACCTGGCAAATTGACTGAAAGAGATCTATATTCATGTGTATTCCTGAGAAAGGTGAGCTATCTGAATGCTGAGTTATCTCACAATATCCTTAATATCACATGTAAGTAAGATTTTGTTGAGTACCACTGAAAAGTGGCTGGAGCAGTATATTGACAGGGAACTACTAGAAATTCAAGCTGGATTCAGAAGAAGCTGTGGAATCAGGGATATCACTGCAGATTTCAGATGGATCTTGTCTGAAAACAATACAAGAAAGATATTTCCTATTTTTAATTAACTATACAAAGGCCTTTGATTGTGTTGATCATAACAAATTATAGATAGCATTGCAGAGAATGGGAGTTCCAGAACACTAAAATGTACTCATGAGAAATCTGTACATGGGTTAAGAGACAGTCTTTCAAGCAAAACAAGGGGATACTGTGGTTTAAAGTCAGGAAAGGTGTGTGTCAGAGTTGTATCCTTTTGCCATACCTACTAAGTTTGTACGCTGAGCAAATAATTCAAGAATGTGGACTATATGAAGAATAGTTCATTAGGATTGGAGGAAGACTCATTAACAACCCGAGTTAAAGCAGGTAACACAACTTGTATTAATGTAGATAGCACAACCTTGTTGGCTGAAACTGAGGAGAATTTGGAACACTCACTGATGAAGATCAAAAACCACAGCCTTTGGGATGGATTACACCTCAACATCAAGAAAACAGAAATCTTCACAACTGCACCATAAGCAACATAATAAGAAACTGAGAAAAGATGGACCTTGTCATCGATTTCATTTTACTTAGTTCTGCAATCAACACTCATGGAAGCAGCAGTCAAAAAATCAAAAGATGTATTGCATAAGGAAAATCTGCTACAAAAGACCTCTTTAAACTGTTGAAGAGATATACCCTTGAAGACTAAGGTGCACCTGAGTCTTTTCTGTCATGTCATATGCATACAAAAGCTAAACAGTGATTAAGGAAGACAGAAGATGAACTGACCCCTTTGAATTGTGCTGGAGAAGAATATTGAATATACCATAGACTGCCCAAAGAACATACAGATTTGTCCTCAAGGAAGTATAATCAGTGTGCTCCTTGGAAGCAAGGATGGCGAGACTACGTCTTACATACTTTGGACATGTCAGCAGGGATGAATTCCTGGAGAAGGTCACCATGCATGGTAAAGTGGAGGGTTAGTTGTAAAGAGGAAGAACTTCAATTAGATGGATGGATTGACACAGTGGCTGTAACAATGGCCTTAAGCAAAAAGCGATTGTGGGCATGGTGCAGGACCAAGCATTGTTTCCTTCTGCTATACATAGAGTCACTGTAAGTAGAACCAACTCAGCAGCACCTAACAGCAATATGTATATATATATATATATACATATATATATATATATATATTTGAAAGCTGAACAGTGAATTAAGAAGACCAAAGTATTGATACCCTTGAATTATGGTCTTGATGAAAAATATTTAGTATATTGGATTGACAGTAGAACAAACAAACTTTCCCTGTTAGTACCATAGCCAGAATGTTTGTTAGACATGAAGGTAGTGAGACGACTTCTCCCATACTTTGGACATTATATCTGGAGGAACCAGTTCCTGGGAAAGGATATCATCCTTAGAACAGCAGAGAGTCAAGCAAAAAAGAGGAAGACCCTCAACAAGGATTGATACAGTGTTTACAACAAAAAGCATAATGATTGTGAGGATCGCTCAGGACTGGGCAGTGTTTTGTTCTTTTGTACATACAGTCATTGTGAATCTGAACTCATGGGACAGCAACAGTTATTAGAATGATGCTGAATTGTGCTCTTGTTTTCCTGTAGAAAAAGCTAGTAAAGTTAACAGAAACTGAAGATTTAGTAAGTTTGGTGAACATAATTATAGTTTGTTTTATTTTAGAATTATCTGATCTATAACTTCAGGGGCTGTTTTATCTTTTTTGTCATTTATAGTGAAAATATAAATAGCAAAGTGATTACACTTCAAGTTGGCACAGTTTTAAGGGAATAAATTATAATTTTAGTTCATAGAAAAACAGCATGTATGATAAGCACATTTCTTATATTTGTCAACTTATTTTTGGTGTACCAAACTTGGCAACTCCATAGTAAGTCATTCTGATGTTAGTTGAATACCTCTTTTTCCTTATAATTATTGCCTTTTATTATTAATATCTTTATAAATCCAGTTTCTACTTGTCTTGGTATTGTAAACATTACATACAATCATACAGATGTATTTTAATGAATAAAAAATACACAAAGCATAAAACTTAGTCTGAGAATGAAGACTTATACAGCCTTGACATTTTGTTGGTTGTAGTTAATAACTCTGGTTGTGGAATAATCTGGATCATCTGGATTATCCCTGGGAATGGGAATGGTGTTTCTAGTCAGAAACTTAGTGGAAATTGTATGAAACTTTTCTCTTTTTCTTACTATTTTGTGGTAATACCTTCCTGCTTCCTGAATCTTAGGAAAAATGGGTGCTTGTGAATACATTTCATCATAAGCCTGAGACTACGTGTATATTTTCCTTGAAAGAAAGCTGGCATTGTCTCTTAAGCTGTGTCCAAGTTATAAAAATGATCTATTTATACCAACTCATTTATGATTGTTACAAAAGGTGAGAAAATAAGAAGAAATCTATCATTGTAATGGCCCAAATGTTAGTCTTTCAAGACCAGGCTTATAAGGGTCTTCCAGTAAAAGTGTCTTATCTTTGAACGTCAATAGAACAAGTTGTATAAATGATATAGTTGTAATTTTTTTTATTATTGTTTTGAAGTACATTTGACGGCATTATGTGTGGAAAAGGCTTTGGGTAAATGGCCATCATGGTACATTCCAAGAGGTGCCAAAAGGAATCAGTTATCATAGCGTGATATCTTTTGCCATTGACAGTCACAGCCTCTCCTCATTAATCTTGGAAAAAATAAGGCCCAGTGATTCCACTGGACCAAAATCCACACTGTGTGGTGACTTTTTGGAACTCAAATGGCCTTTCTTGAATTTCCACTGAATTCTCATTGCTCCAAATGTGACAGTCTGTTAACAAAACCATTCATGTAAAAATGAGCCTCATTGCTGAAGATAATTTTTCACCAAAAGCGGAGTCAACTTTCAATTACTCCAGAGGCCAGTCAGCAAATGTACGGTGTAATCTATTGTCATTGGACTTCAGTTCTGGAGTTAAAACAGTGTTGTAAGGATAAAGTCTCAAGTCCACATACAAAATCTGTCAAATTATGGTCGAGGAAAGGCCCAGATCTTGTGCTCAGCAAGAAATTGATTGGGATGGATTCTTCTGTACACTCTGATGAAGACTGGCAGTGTTTTCATTGGAACATGCAGTTCATTGATGCACAAGCATTGTCTGATTGGCAAAAGATCCAGTTGCTCAATTTTTTTTTCTTACTGTGATTGAGTGAAAGTATAGAATCCAAATTAAATTTGCATGGCCACCTATCTGCAGCTCCTCTGCTCTCCTTGCCCAGTGACAGCACACTCCTCCTTCTGTTCTATACATGTCATATCCTCTTAACAATCTCCTGTCCCCTTCTCTCCACCCTCTCCTCTCCCTTCTAGTAAGAGGCCAGTAGGATAGCATCATATAGATTGATAGAACCATAAACTACACACACCATATAGTCACATTGTGTCCCTGAGTCAAATCCATTCCTGTCCAAAGAGTTGACCTCAGTAATTTTCTGGTCAGGGGCAGCAGCAGGTCTAGGTGCCATGCACCTGGAGGAACCCCCAGGCCTTTGGGCCATCAGTTGTGGTCTTTTAGTGAAGTTCTTGAGGTGCACCCCGCTTTTTGTCATGTTGGCTTTGGGACTCAGCATTGTGTGCCCTATCACGGTTGCCATTGGTGGTAGCCAGGCACCATCTGGTTCTTCTGGTCCCATGTTGATACAGCCACCCATTCACATGGGTCATTTTGTCTTCTGGGCTGTTTTTCCCCCTTGTCTTTGTTGTTCTTTGTGATCATCTGTTCCAGCTAAGTTGGGACCATTTGGTGTACCTCAGATGGCAGCTTGCTAGCTTTTAAGACCTCAGATGCCACTCATCAATATGGGATGCAGAAGATTCTCTGAGCAATAGGCTAGTTATGCCAATTTGCCTTTCTGTCCCCTGAAAGCACGGTTCCCAGACCCCCGCCCTGCTGCTCAATCTTTGCAATATTGGGTTAAGATTAGAAGAGTTTTCAGTTTATGTTGAAATCCAGCTAAGTTGATCTTCTATCTAATGTGTGCTGTCACTGCTTTCACCCAACCAAATTTCTATCAGCTGTCTAACCTATGACCAGCCCTCTCCCTCCCTCCCCTCCCTTGTAGCCATCGAAGAGTCTTGTCTTCTGTATATGAGTCTGTTTTTAAGTACTTATAGTACAATATTTGTCCATGTACCACAAACTGATTTTGCTCAGCATAATGTCTTCCAACTAAAACCAGTTTATGAGATGCTTCCTGAAATCATCCTTGTTCTGTATCATTGCATAGTGTTCCACTGAGTATATGTACCACAGTTTTGTTTATCCATTCATCTGTTGTTGGGCATCTGGGTTGATTCCATCTTTTAGCTATTGTGGACTGTGCTGCAACAAACATTCGGGTGAAAGTATCTGTTCATTTGACTGCCCTTGCTTCTATCAGATATATTCCTAGCAGTGGGATTACTGGATCAAATAGTATATCTATTTCCAGCTTTTTAAGGAAGTGCTCAATTGCTTTCCAAAGAGGTTTTGCCATTTTGCAATACCACTAGCAGTATAACAGAGTTCCAGTCTCTCCACAGCATTTCCAGCATTTGTTGTTTTGTGTTTTTTGGATCATGGCCAACCTTGTTGGGGCGAGAGGGTATCTTATTGTAGTTTTCATTTGGATTTCTCTAATAGCTAATGATTGTGAACATTTCCTTCTTGTCTTTTGACTGCGTGGATGTCATGTTTAGTGATGTGTCTGTCCATCTGCTTTACGCATTGGGTTCTTTACCTTTTCCTTTTTGATATTTTGCAAAACCTTGTAGATTATGGAGATGAGATGTCAGTCTGATATATATTTGCCAAATATTTTTTCCCATTCTGTAGGTGGCCTTTTAATTCTTTTGATAAAGTGTTTGGATGAGCAGAAGTGTTTGATTCTTAGTTCCCATTTGTGTATTTTCTCTTCTGTTGATCGTACTTTATCAGATTTTGGAGTCTGTCTAAGCTGTGTACTATAACTTCCATTGTTGACCCTGTTTTTTGTTGAATGATCTTTATCGTTTTGGGTTTGATATTTAGGTCTTTTATCCAGTTTGAGTTAGTTTTTGTGTAAGGTGTGAGATATGGGTCTTGTTTAAATTTTTTGCACATGGATATCCAATTTTGCCAGCACCATTTGTTAAAGAGACTGTTTTTACCCCAGTTTACAATCATAGGGCGTTTGTCGAACATCAGCTGTTCATAGGAGGAGGATGGCATCTCTGGGCTCTCAACTCTATTCCATTGCTCTATATATCTCTTTTTATACCAGTACTAGGCTGTTTTGACTACTGTGGCAGTGTAATCAAATTTTTGATTAAACATGGAATTGTTCTCTCAGTAGGATGATTATGTGCATTGTCAGTTTCATGTATGGCACAGAATGTTTGGTGAATGGAACACTAATTTTTTTATAATAAAGTTTAGTAGTAATGTCTATGCCTTGTGGAATCATGTAGCTTTTTGTGACTACTTTTCAAGACCAATAAAAATAAATAAATAAATATGGCTGCTCTGGGTTCACAAATCTCGCTGCAGTGAGCTGTCAAAAATAGGAGGTCCTTATTGGAAGACCCTTTATTTGCATTTAGGAGAGTTAGGGGATCCCAGAGGTTGGAGTGCAGACTCTACAGTCATAACCTAGATTATCATCTTGGCTTCCTACTCCTTCCTAACTGTGTGGCTTTGGGTGAATACTCAAACTCTCTCTTTCATGTATAAAAAAAAATAATAATAATAACTGCCTTACAAAATTTTTGTGAGTTTTAAAGGAGATAATCCATGTAAAGTACTTAACATGTCATTTGGCATAGAATAAGGCTGTGATAAATGTTAACTCTTACCTTTTGGTATTTTTCATGTGTGAATGAATTTAATGTTTTAATTTCATATTGTAATCTTAATTAGATACTAGTCTATAAGTAAAGAATTCTTACATTTGTGTTTTTCAGGTTTCAAAATCAGGGAAAATAGGAATCTGGAAGATAGTAAATGTACTTGTGCTTAATCCAGTATATATATTTTTGAAAATGAATTTTTATTGAAACCCAGCCACACTCATTTGTTTATATCATTTTGTGCTAGAAAAGTGAAGTAAATACTTATGAAAAAAATTAAATAGTCCTTGAAACCACAAATATTTACTGTTTGGCCCTTTCCAGAAAAAGTTTGCTGACCCTTGATTGGAAGATAAAAGTGAGAAAAAGAATCTCCAGGAAATATATATATATATGCACATATATATATGTATATATATATAAAAGATGGATAGATAGACAGAAAACAGAAAGATTTGAATAATCCAATAAGGTCTAATGTATAACTAAGATGTTTCATAAGAAAACAGGGAAGGAAATTATGTTAAAAATACAAAACAGGTTGCCAAAGCTGAAGGATTTGAGTCTTCAAATGGAAGACCTAAATAATAAATGAAAATGTTTACACCTTGACCCATCATTTTGAAATTTGTAAGCATAGGGAGTAAGAAGAACATCCTATAAAGTCCCAGAGAGGAAAACCAGATAATACAAGGGTAGAAAGATTAACATGGTATCAAACTTCTCAAGCTATGAAACTTGATACTGAAAAAAACAGAGACTACATAACTGAAAGCAATTTTTTTTAATATGTAGTATCTCTCTAACTCCTTACCACAACATTGTGAAATGGATATTGTTTATCCCCATTTTACAGATGAGAAAATTATTCAGTGACTTTGACTATCCAAAGTTACTGTATTAAATTTGATTACTTGGCAATCTGCAAATATTCTCAACCCTTTCTTGTGCTTCAGAGGAGTATATTTACCAGATTCCCTAGAATTCTGGATGTTCATCAGGTTCTGTCAATTATATGAGTTGTGAAAATTTGCAAGGTGTAAGTGAGGCAAATGCCATCTTCCTGCTGCTACTTCAGGTAGGCAAGTTCAAAGAGAGTTGTACTTCCCCTGCAGTACATATTCTATTAGCTAGTTCCCAGCTTCCTGGGTATTAAGCTCATTGCAATGGCCATGATGACTCTCTTGTCCCTGCCTAAGCATGTTGTTTAATTGAGAAATTTCTTACCCCTCATCTACCCATCTCCCCTCCCCCCCCCCCCCGCCGGTTCCTTTTGGCAAAGGTGGTAGTAGCTCCTTTGATGGATCAGTTTTTCAGTGTTCTGGAAGCCATCCCTGCAGAAGCCACCTAGACTTTGCTTCTCTAGCCTTTCCAGAGATTTTGCAAGTATCTGATTTTCTGAATTAAATCCCTTTTTTCTCAAAATACTGAATGAGATTTTCTTTGTTCACTGGACCGTGAGAAACAACATTCACAGTTAGCACTCAGCATTAACCTTTGAATGAAAAATCAGAGATTTTTTTCAAATTTTAAAATTTAAATCCGGGCAGTTGTCCTATACTGAGACATCGTCAGTCATAAGTAGAGTTTGATTTTAGTTAAAATAATTGTTTAACATATAATTTGTAAGAAAATTTACTTTAGTAGAAAGAAGTAGAAGAAAAGCTACATTTGTTTGCTTTCCTCTGATTTTATGTAATAGTTACATATGTTGGGCAAAATATTAAACACTTTGTGTACATTAACAGATTTAATCCTCATGATTATCTTCTGAGATTGGTAGTAGTATTCTCAGTTTATGTCTGAGAAAACAGACATAGAAAGGTTAACTGAATTGTCAGGGTCATACAGTAAGTAACAGAATAGGGATTTAAATCCATCTGTCTTCACAATTTGTACTTGTAGCTACCTGGTTGTCTTAGGTGGCTTGCACTTAACTACTAACCTAAAGGTTTGCAGTTCAGACCCTCCAAGTGTCACCATGGAAGAAAGACCTGGCAGTCTGTTTCCATAAAGATTACAGCCAAGAAAACTCTATGGAGCAGTTCTCTTCTATAACACATGGATTTACCATGAGTTGGAATCAACTCAAGAGCAACAGGTTATATTTTATCATTCTGTCTTTGTTTGTTTGTTTGTTTTTATTATGACTAAGTGAAAATGTACATTCCCATATAAATTTACATGCCCACCTATATGCAGCCTCCACTGCTCTCCCTGCCCAGTGACAGCACACTATTCCTCTCTGCTCCATACATGTCTCATCCTCCCAACAGTCTCCTTTCCGCTCCTCTCCACCCACTCCCCTTATTCCAGCCAGAGGTCAGCAGGATGATATCCTATAGATGCATAGAACCATAAAGTGCATCCAATATATGGTCACTTTGCGTCACCAAGTCCAATCCATTCGTGTCTGAAGAGTGGACCTTCATTATGATTTATGGGCAAGGGCAGCATCAGGCCCAGGGGTCATGCTCCTAGGGGAACCCCGAAGTCACTGGACCATCAATTGCGGTCTTTTACTGGAGATCTCAGGGTGCTCCCCTTTTTATTCTTGTGTTGCCGGTGAGACTCAACTTAGTGAGCTCCGTCGCGGCTATCACTGGTGGTAGCCGGTCCCAAGTCAATGTAGGCACCCACTGATGTGGGTCTGTCTATCTTCTGAGTTGTCTTTACCCCATGCCATTTTGGTCCTTGGTGGGCATCCGTTCCTGCTGAGTTGGGACTGTTTGCTGTGCCCTTGGATGGCAGCTTGGCAGCTTTTAAGACCCCAGATGCCACTCACCAATGTGGGGTGCAGAGAGCCCTCTTAGCAAAACGCTGGTTGTGCCAATTGTCCTCAATTTTGTCTAAGAGCATGGTCCCCTGCCCCTTGCCCCAGCTACTCTATCCTTGCAATATTGGGTTAAGATGGAAGGAGTATTCAAGTTATGTTGAAGTCCACTTAATATTGTTCTTGTTTCTAATGTGTGCTATCACCTATTTCACCTAACCAAATTTCTGCCAACTATCTAATCTAAGCCCTCCCCCCTTGCCCTCCCTCCCTTCCTTTCCTTGCGGCCATCAAAGAATCTTTTCTTCTATACATAAATCTGTTTTTGCAATCTTATCGTAGGGGTCTCATATACAGTATTTGTCCTTTTGTATCATTATGTCTTAAAATACTAAGTGTGTCTAGGAATGAGGACAAAACCAAGTTTGAAGTGTGAATATTTCTCTACTCCCATGTAATTTGGTACTGCCAATAATAAGATTCTGTTTACTGAAAAATACCACCTATGGGTAATGCTCAAGCTGTGGATTTCGTAATATTTTATGACCAAAATAATTCCATGAAAAAATGCTAGATTCCATCCTTATTGCCTTGTGCCACTTATCTGTAAATGTCAGTCCTTTGGGAACTCTTAGCAATTGTTTTATATTTCCCATCATTTCTTTTTGAATATTCTATGACTCTGTACCCAGTAGTGTATAATGGAATGTAGTAATTCTAACAATTCTGTAAAATCTCATACCTCACTTTCTGACTCGACGGCACTTGGCTGGCTCACTTTATAACAGTTAACTAAGTTATGTTGGTTACATCTGATTAGAGCATTTGATAATTTTATGCTCCTTAGTGAATGGAGTTCTTAGATTAGGAGTTTGTATGTTGAAGTGGGAAAAAGGAGAAAGTATGTTTTTACAGGTAGTCCCCAACCTAATGACTCCATTATATTCCCAAAGTCAGTGTTTGGACATTGTTTGGGAACTAAACTAAGACTAGATATAACACAGGCACCAAAGATTCTAAGAAAACTTAAAGATCATTTAGACTTTGTTTCCACTGGATAATAAAATATTTTCCATCATCACCTTCACTCCCATGACACTGCCTTTCACAGTCTACAAACAAGTTGATCAGGAGGCCTTCCATCGAGGATTCTGGTAGAGGAGATGATATTTAAGTGTAGCTGTGCTGGTGATGGCTATAGAAAAGGTCCTCATTAGACATCCTCTTAGCTTTTGTCAGGTACAATTTGGTCACATGCCTATAGTCTCTGTAAGAGAGACTGGAAAGCCAAGTGACTGGAAAGGGAGAGCTCTTCCAATAAGAAGGAGGTTAAGAATAGCTCTTGAGTGAACAACCAGCGGTCTTCACTGTGGCTTTACCACCATGGATTTTGATGGCAGGCTTCAAGTTTGTACGTTCAGGAGTCTATGCTTTTAACATAAACATAATTTTTTGGAAGAATGTGCATAAAATGAATGATTATCCTTTAAATTTCTCATCTTTTTCCAAGCATATAGTATTTCATATTTAAAATATGATTATTGTGTTCAGTATAACCAAAAAAACAAAAACACATTGCCACAGAGTTGATTCCAATTCATAGTGACCTTATAGGTCTGAGTAGAACTGCCCCATAGAGTTTCCAAAGAGCATGTAGTAGATTTGAACTGCTGACCTTTTGGATAGCAGCCATAGTACCTAACCACTACACCACCAGGATTTCCAGATTCAGTATATAACCATTAATTATTTTCAAGGTAGATTTATATATGTGATTTACTCACTACTTACGAGTAAACAGCTGTCTTATACTTTAAAAGCATTCAAAAGTTTACAACTCACGTATCTCTTTTTTTTTTTTGCTTTGTATACCTGTTTTGATTACCTATTGCTGTTATAATACAAATACAACAAGTGGTGGCTTTAAAGGACAGAAATTTATTTTCTTTACACTTCTGGATGCTAAAAATCCAAATCAGGATCTTGCCCATGTCAATTCTTGTCAGTAGCCCTGGTCATTCCTTGGTCTCTTAGAATTTCTTAGCTTGTTGTGATCCCCACATGGCATCTGTCTTCTCCATGCGTGCCTGCGTGTCCATTCTGCTCTTTTATAACTCAGACGTATTTAGATTTAGAACCCACTTTTTTCAGGTATATCCTAGTTAATAGAACAAACTCTGTTTTCAAACAGGATCTTATTTACAGGTACAGGGACTAGAATTTCAGTATATATTAAGGGAAGGGGGCACAATTCGATCCATAACACCACCCCAAACTGTGTTCATCTTCTTTTAATAACAACTCCAACTTTTTTTTTAACATTTGAGTTTTTGGTTACGTATTTTTACAGATATATTAGAAATGCCACTCAAATAGCTCCATATTTAAAATATGAAATTAAAACCTGTGTATTCTGAAATGGATCTACTACCAAACCCTCTCCTTTCCTGCAGTTTAAAAATCAGAATTTCTCAGAATGAAGTCTACCATTCAAAGATGCCTCAAAAGAGAAGCCTGGTGACCTAATTCTGAAAAATCAGCCATTAAAATCCCCATGGAGCAGAGTTTCTACTTTGACACACATGGGGTCACCATGAGCCAGAATCAGCTTAAAGACAGTTGGTTGGCAGTTTCTCCATAAAGAACAGAGATAGTATTGAGTAAATATTTACATCAGTTAAGATTCTATGAGTTTCAAGTGAATGAAATCCAGTTCAAAACAGCTGAAACAATAAAGGGAGTTTTTTTTACCTCAGACTAGAAGATTCAGAGGATAGGCCTCTCCTCAGAAGTAGCTTGATCTAGTGACTCAGTATCATTGTGCTTCTGGTTTCTTTCTTTCTACTGCCCTGCATGTCCACTCTTGTTTTCTGTGAGCCAACTTCATAAGCAGGTTTCACGTAGTGGTCCTGTTGGAACTTCTTATGTCCCATTGGGTTACCTGCCCATCGCAGCACCAACGTGACCACAGGAATGGCCTATACTGTAATAGTTTAAGCTGTGGGTCTGGGTAATGGGTCAAACCACATGAGGTAAGAGAGAGGAGTAAGTTTAGGACACCACTACTGGACAGAAGTGGTGAATGGATGCTAGGGAGATAACCATAACCAACTAATGCCTAATAAAATGTGTCTATACTAAATGTGAAATAAAATTAACTTAAGCTTTCATGATTGGGCACACCGTAAATGAATTCCTCTTTTAACCAATTTGTGAATACACCAGAACTGAACAAATTTTTATAAACATGGTTTAAGAACTTTGAGTTCTTAGCTTCTCATCACAAATAGTGTCTCCCTAATACGTTTCATTGGCTGCAAGCTAAAAGCTGAAGACTGGTGTCTAATCCAGATCACACTAGAATGACCTGAAGAGTTTTTGAAATGAAGTTGCCCATACCCCCACTTAGACCTCTTGAATCAAAAATTCAAGAGAGTGAAACCTGAGTATGTGTGACTTTAAAATGTTCCACACATGAATGTAGTGCTGAATCTGCATTGATAGCCATTGTTCGTCTGGCATCTGTCTTCTCTCCACATCTGTCTTCTCTCCACATCTGTCTTCACCATTTCTTGGATAGCCATAAGGAGTACAATGTGGTGTTGCCAGTTTCTGAAACTGCTGTTGGTTCTGACCATAAGATTTAGCATGAAACTAACCATATCATTCAGAAAACTCTATTATAGTACTTATTACTGGCATAAAATACTTTGTCAGAACTGCTCAAATTGCATAAAATTAAGTATTAAAAATCATTTTAAATATAATCAGTTTCATCTAAAATACTTCTGTTGGGAATTTTTTTTTTTTATTCTATTGAAAATGACCTGCATGGGAAGAAATGGTTATGCACACACTCAGCACACACACACACACACACACACAAACAACTGCCATTGAGTTGATTCTGTATACACAAATAGGTGTTAAATTAGCTATTTCATTGCCTTTGGCTTCTTGTACAGCTTTATATTTCAGATGTATTGTAAACAATAAAAATTATCTCTGATTCATCAGAAGGCTGGTATATTTTGAAAGCAGATGATATAAAACATTTTTGAAGGAATTAAAACTGTTACGGCCATAAGAAAAAAAACCTAAGCCAGTGTTCATTATTTATAACCTTCAATAACAGAGGTTAGATTTTTTAAATTTATTTCATCTCAACAGAGTTTACTATGGCATGTAAGACTTGAGAACTGAATTTAGGAATTCACAAATTCAGACTTCCCTGGGCTTCATTGTTCTGTTAGGAACATAAGTCTGTCAGAAGAAGCCAAGTAACCTGTTAACAGCCCTGAAGGCTCTCTTTGTAGTGAAGTTGCACTTGGACCATCATGAAATTCACACTGTAGAATGACAGAGAGTTAAGATAGCATTAAACTTTGTCTTCCAAAATAGTACACGCCATGATAAAGTGAAACAAATAGTATTGCTATTTCTGTAGATACTTCCTGGGGCCTACTTGAGTGCTCTGTGAGGATATATACAAAAACAACAATAATAACATTATATGAAATAACTCAGGTAAGTAGAGAATTCCCTATAAAGTTAAGACTTCCAGGAGTATTTCTACATATTTTAATGAACATATAAATCATTTCTTACCATTTCATTTGTCAGTAAGTTATTCATAACATTCGAATTTGCATCAGAACTAATTCACAGATTGTCTGGTTTGGGGCCTGTGAGAATTATTACCGTTTTAAAGCTTAAGAAAAGAAATTTAAAACTCAAGATTTCTCTAAATTTCAAGTGAAATCATCATTGTTCTGTTTCATGAGTACAATGTGTGTTGTGTGGTTAGTGAGTGCTCAGTAGACACTGGCTCTGCTGCTTTTTTCATTCTCATCACTGCTCCTTCTAATGCTACTGTCCCCACTGCCGCCACCACGTTTCACCCATTTCTTGCATAAGAACAGTTCAATTTGATTTCCTTTTGATGGGAATTCATAGTTAGTTATTTTCAGAACCCATTTTGTCCCTACTGAAGTACTAAATGAATAATTTTTTTAAAAAAAATATTCCTCTCACTGACGCTGCTACTCTGACCTCCAGGGAGTCGGGCCCGACTCGGCCGGCAGTGTTTCAGATATTGATATTCTTAGTAATAGAGAAGCACAACTTGTGAAATGTGAAAGGAATAGGTGAATTTTGAAATACCAGTTTTAGATTGGTATGATATATGGCCATATTGAGTATCTTGAATGTCTTGTGTCACTTTTTTAGAAAATCAAGCTGTATGCAATATTCTGTTTTGAAGAATTACTATTTACTATTCTGTTATAAAATAGATGTATATTTACATGTACATACATATACAGGTTTATATACTGAAAGCCATCCAGTCACACTGAGACTGCCACTTCCAATCCAGCACCACAGAGTCATTTTAATTTTCTACCTTTTCACTTTTGTAATTAACTACCTTCTTCGATGTTGAGAAGGCCAGCTCTTATTATCCTTAGTGTATTAACATACAGGATCAATTCCTCTGTACATTGCCAGTGCTCTGTCACATCCACCACCTCCACATGATATCTTGCTCCTCAAACTCACATTCCAACTCCCTGTCTCAATTTGTTCCTCGTATGTCAGTACTCATCATGCTTGCCCTCTGAAAGCCCGTTCTAGTCCCACCACCACCAGCAGCCCCACGTAGGTGCTTTCCTGACCTTGCACAGGGTTTGAATTTCCACATGGGGCTACCCATCCAGGCTCTGCCCGTCCACCCAGAGTCGTCATTTCCTCTGTTTCTTTTGTCACCAGTATTTAGCCTCTGACACCATTGATGTGTCACTTCTTTGAATTTCTTGGTTTTTGTAAATTAGGGGCCCCTTGTAAGATCAAAAATGATGATATGCTGAGTATGGCAGCAAACTTACATTGACCACTAATACACGTATGGTCAAATTGCAATTAGTGATATTTCATTTTCTAGGAGTCTATAAAATGGCCATCAGCTATAAACATCAAAATATCATAACTAAGTATAATGAATCAAAACAGCAATGGGTTTGGTTCTGGGGGCAATCAACCAACCCCTGAGAGAAACTGTTTAGCAGCTGGTACTGATAAGTCCCTGGCCTCCCTTCTGGACCACCTGGAATCTTGCTTCTGTTTTAGATTTAAGGGCACAGTAATTAAGAGATGTGGCTGCTAACCAGGTCAGCCCTCCAACCTACCAGCCACCCCTTGGAAACCCTATATGACAGCTCTGCTCTTTCTTGTAGTGTTGCTCTGAGTTAGGATGTATTTGACAGGAACAAGTTTGTTACACCTCTTACTAGGAGCCATCTTTGTGCAGTGGTTAAGCACTTAGATACTACCCACAAGGTCAATGGTTTGAAACCGCCAGCCATTCCATGGGGGAAAAATGTGGCGGTGTGCTTCTGTGAAGATTTACAGCCTTGGAATCCTCACGGGCAATTCTCCTCTATCTATCCTTTTGGGTCCCTGTGAGTAAGAATTGACTCAACAGCAATGGATTGTTTTTTTGTTTGATACCTCTTACCTGTCCTTTTGTCAGTCTTAAACCCCACTAAATCTGACTTTATGCCTGTGCTTCAACTGTTAGCATCCTGTAAAAATCTTTGAAATATATGATACCATTTTCTGAATTTATTATAACATTAGGATATTTACATAGAAGAGTAGGAATCACAGTGGTCAACGAACCTCGCTATGGACCTGCAGGAGGAAAGGTTGTTGAAAAGTGGTGACTTTTTCTTCCTTAAATATTTTATTGTGCTTTAAGTAAAAGTGTGCTATCCAAATCAATTTGCCGTATAAGACCTTGAACACGCACTACTGTGCAGCTCTAAGTGCTGTCCCCCACCACCAACCTATGACAGCACACTCCTTTCCAAACTCTAACTCCCATATCCATCCAGCCAACTCTTGTCCTCCTCCACCCTCACATCTTGCCTCTACAGAGAAGCTGTTCAGGCAGCCTCATGTAAGTCAAGAAGCATATTCTTCATCAGTATCACTCTGTGTCTTATACTGCAGTCCAATCTTTCCCTGAAGAGTTAGCTTCGTTACTGGTTACAGTTCAGAGCTAACAGAGAGTCCTCAAGGGACCCTTCCAGTTTGACAAACCATCAAGTATAGTCTTATCATAGACTTCTAGTTCTCTTTCTTTTTTAATTTATTGTGATTAAGTGAAAGTGTACAATCCCATATAAATTTGCATGCCTGCCTATGTGCAGTTCCTGCTGCTCTCCCTGCTTGGTGACAGCACACTCCTCCTGTCCATTCTGTACATGTCATATCCTCCTAACAATCTCCTGTCCCCTCCTCTCTACCCACTTCCCCTCCTCCAGGAAGAGGCCAGCAGGACGACATCTTATAGAAGCATAGAACCATAAAGTGAACATACAGTATTGTCACTCTGTGTCGCTGAGTCCAATCCATTCCTGTCCAAAGAGTTAACCTCCGTAATGATTTATGGACAGGGGAAGCATCAGGGGAACCCTGAGGCCCCTGGACCATCAATTGCAGTCTTTTAGTGGAGTTCTCAGGGTGCACTCCTTTCTATTCTTGTATTGCCAGTAAGACTCAACTTTGTAAGCCCATCATGGCTGTTTCTGGTTCACATGTCAATGTAGTCATCAGCAACGTCTCTCTATCTTCTGGGTTCTCTTCCTCCATGTCGTTTTGGTCCTTGGTGATCATCTGTTCCTGTTGCGTTTGGACCACTTGGTATACCTCAGATGGCAGCTTGCTAGCTTTTAAGAGCCCAGATGCCACTCACCAATATGGGGTGCAGAAGACTCTCTTAGCAATATGCTAGTTATGCCAGTTGGCATCAATGTCCCTGTCCCCTGAGTCATAGACTTCTAGTTCTGTGTACTCATTTTTCTCCCACTACATCAGGGGCTTTCCATTGTGATCTCTGACAGAGCAGTCAATTGGTGGTGACTAGTTCTTCCAGCCTCTTGTTAATACAGTCTCTGGTTCATAGGGCACCTTCAGCCTTCTGGGCTCATATTTCCCTCATGTCTTTGATGTCTCTCATTCACTGTTCC
This sequence comes from Heterohyrax brucei, assembly GCA_028571685.1. Lineage (NCBI taxonomy): Eukaryota > Metazoa > Chordata > Mammalia > Hyracoidea > Procaviidae > Heterohyrax > Heterohyrax brucei. The sequence continues at coordinate 20,495,989 of CM053155.1, forward strand.
AGATGGATAGGGAGCAGTTGGTGCTACTTAGATGGCCACTTGCTAGCATTTAATACCCCAGATGCTACTCACCAAAGTGATATGCAGAGCATATTCTTAATAAAAACTTAGTGATGCCAATTAGTCTATACAGATCCTGAAACCATGATCCTGGGGCCCATGTTCTTGCTACTCTGTCCTTCAAAGTGTTGGGTTGTATTTAGAAAAACTTTTAGCTCTTGGTATAATCCACTTGTGCTAACCTTGCTACTGCAAGCTGTCACTCCCTTCACCTGACCCAATTCCTATCTACTATCTAGTCTGTGAATACCCTTCTCTCTCCCTCCCTCCCCTTGTAATTATCAAAGATTATTTTCTTCTGTGCTTAAACTTTTTCTTAAGTCCTTATAATGATCTCATACAATGTTTGTCCTTTTCTAATTTCATTCAGCATAAGGTCCTCCAGATGATTCCCTATTATGGAATATTTCCTCAAATCACCACTGTATTTTATTGTTGCATAGTATTCCATTGTGTGAGTATACCATAGTTTTGTTTATCTATTCATGTGTTGATGGGCACCTAGATTGATTCCTTATTTTTGCTATTGTGCACAGTGCTGCAGTAAACATTTGTGTACATGAATCTGTTTGTGTGACAGCCCTTATTTATTTAGAATATATTCCAAGAAGTGGAATTGCTGGGTTGTATCGTATTTCTATTTCTAGCTTTTTAAGAGAGTGCCAGATTGATTTACAAAATGGTTGTACCATTTTACATTCCCACTGGCAGTTCAGAAGAGTTCCAGTTTCTCCACAACCTCTCCAACATTTATTTTGTGTTTTTTTGATTAAGGCCAGCCTTGTTGGGGTGAGAAGGTGTCTCATTGTGGTTTCTCTGATAGCTAATGATAGTGAGTTTTCCTCATGTATCTTTTAGCATCCTGAATGTCTTCTTTGGTGAAGTGCCTGTTCTTATACTTGGCCCATTTTTAATTGGGTTATTTATCTTTTTCTTGTTGAGGTTTTGTAGTACCTTGTAAATTATAGAGATTAGATACCAGTCAGATTTGTGGTAGCCAAAAATTCTTTTTCATTCTGTAAGTAGTCTTTTTCCTCCTTTGGTGAAGTCTTTGAATGAGCATAAATGTGTGAGTTTTAGAAGTCCTCAGTTACGTATTTTATCTTCTGGGTGTTTGTGTGCATTGTTAGTAATATTTTGTAGTCTGTATAGGCCATGTTTTAGGGCTTCCAGCATTGTCACTATTTTTTTCTTCCATGATCTTTACAATTTTAGATTTTATATTTAGGTCTTTGATCCATTTTGAGTCAGTTTTTGTGCATGGTGTGAGATATAGGTCTTGTTTCCTTTTTTTGCAGGTGGATATCCAGTTATGCCAACATCATTTGTTAAAGAAACTAATTTTCCTCTGTTTACAGACTTCAGACCTTTGTCAAATATCAGCTACTTGTAGGTGGATGATGTTATATCTCGATTCTCAATTCTGTTCCATTGGTTTGTGTGTCTCTTTTTGTTGCATTATCAGGCTCCTTTGACTATTTGGCAGTATAATAGGTTTTACAGTCAGGTAGAGTGAGACTTCCCACTTTGTGCTTCTTTTTCACTAATGCTTTACTTAGTTGGGGCTTTTTCCCTTTCCATATGAATTTGGTGACTTGTTTCTCTATCTCTAAAAATGCCATTGGAATTTGCACTGGAATTCCATTGTTTCTATAGATTGCTTTCGGTAGAATAGACATTTTCCCAAACTTGAGTCTTCCTATCCATGAGAAAGGTAGATTTCTCCACTTATGTAGGTGTCTTTGGTTTCTTACAGTAGACTCTCATAATTTTCTTTATATAGATCCTTTGTGTCTTCGGTTAAATTTATTCCTAAGTATTTTATCTTCTTGAGGGCTATAGTAAACAGTAATCATTCAGTGATTTCCTCTTTGATGGTCTCTTTGTTGGTGTAAAGGAATCCAACTAATTTATGTACATTTATATTGTATCATAATGCTTTGCTGAACTCTTCTATTAGCTTAGGTAGGTTTTTTTTTGTGGATTCTTTAGGGTTTTCTGTGTGTAAGAGCATATCATCTCCAAATGGAGATATTTTTACTTCTTCCTTATCAACTGGGATGCTGTTTATTTCTTTATCTTGCCTGATTGCTCTGGTGAGAACCTCTAGGACAATGTTTAGTAAGAGTAATGACAGTAGGCATTCTTTTCTGGTTCCTGTTCTTAATGGGAATGCTTTCAGTCTCTCTCCATTTAGGATGATACTGGCTGTTGGCTTTGCTTAGATTTCCCTTTTTATGTTGAGGAAGTTCCCTTCTGTTCTGATTTTGTTAAGAGTGTTTGTTTGCTTGTTTTTGGTGAAACTTCACAATCCAAGTCAATTTGCCTTATAAAACCCTGAACACATGCCTCTGTACAACTCTTATCTGCTCTCCACGCATTGTTAGAGCATACTACTCCTTTCTACTCTCCTTGTATCATTCAACCAACACCTGTTCTTTCCTCTCCACTACCCCTTCTCACATTTAGAGAGGAGATGGTCAGATGGCCTCATATATGTATTTAAGCGAAGAAGTACACATAACCCCCCTATATCTCACAGCCCAGTCCAATTTTTGTCTGAAAAGTTGGCTTCAGTACTGGTTTCAGCTCTGAGCTAGCAGGAAGTCCAGGGCCGTGTTCTCAGGGGACCCTCCAGGATGTCAGACCATCATACCTGGTGTTTTAGTGGAATTCTAGGTTTGTACTCACCCCTTTCTTCTGCTGTGTCAGGGACTACATTGTGTTCTCTGTAGGGGCAGTCTTTGGTGGTAGCCAGGCACTACCTAGTTCTTCTGGGCTCATACTAATGTATTCTCCCAATCTGTCTTTTGAGCTCGTGTTTTCCTCATGTGTTTGATGTCCTTGCTTTTCATCTGTTCCAGGTGAGTTGGGACCAATTTGTGTTCTTAGATGGCAGCTTGCCACTCACCAATATGGGATGCAGAGCATTTTCTTAAGAAAAAATTAATTATACCAGTTTACCTTGATGTCCCAGAAACCATGGTCTCCAGACACCTGTCTCTATAACTCTGTGCTTTAAAATGTTGAGTTGTATTTAGAATACCTTTTAGCTTATGATATAGTCCAGTTGTGGTAACCTCCCTTCTACTGTGTGTTGTCACTCCCTTCACTTAACCAGATTCTTGTTGACTATCTAATTTATGAATGCCCCTCTCTTCCCCTCCCCACCCTGTATCCGTCAAAGATAATTTTCTTCTGTGCATAAACCTTTTCTTAGGTCCTTATAAGAGTGGTGTCATACATCATTTGCCTTTTTGCAGCTTACTGTGTTCACTCATCATAGTGTCTTCCAGATGATTCCATATTATGTTTCCTAAAATCATCACTCTTTATTGTTGCATCATGTTCCATTGGATAAATTATGTTTTGGAATTTCCCTTATATTCTTATTTTGCTGAGAGTTTTTTAATGAATGGCTGTTGAACTTTGTCACATGTCTTTTCTGTTATCAGCTGATAAAATCAAGTGATTCTTATTTTTGCTATATTTATGTGGCTTACTAACTACTTGTTTTTGTAATGCTGAAGTGTCCCTGCCACCTTGATGTGAATCCCAGTTGGTCATGGTGATTTTTTTTTTTTTTTTATAATATTGTTTAATTCTACTGGCTAGTGTTTTGTTAAGGATTTTTGCATGTAAGTTCATGAGTGATATTGGTCTATAATTTTCCTTTGTTTTGTGCTGTCTTGTTTTTTTGTATCACAGTTATAGTGACTTTATAAAATGAATTTGAGAGTATTCTATCCTTTTCTGTGCTCTGGAATACCTGTAGTAATAGTGGTGATAACTCTTATCTGAAAATTTAGTAGAATTATTTACTGACATTGTCCAGGCCAGGGCTTTGTTTAGTTGGGAGTTTTTTTATTACATTTTCAGTCTTTTGTAATGGGTCTGTTGTTCTGCTTCTGTTGGTGCTAGTGTTGGTCAGTGATGTGTTTCTAGAAATTTGTCCATTTCCTCTACATTTTCTAATTTATTAGAGTACAGTTTTTCATAATATTCTGTTATGATTCTTTTCATTTCAGTTGGTTCTGTGTGATACCACCCATCTGATTTTATTCTTCAAGTTACTTGCTTCCACCCCTGTTTTTCTTTTGTCAGTTTGGACAATGGTTTATCAATTTTGTTGATCATTTCAGAAAAACAGATTTTGGTGTAGTTAACTTTTTCAGTCATTTTTCTATTCTTCATTTCATTTAGTTCTGCTCTAATTTTTTTCCCCCCCTTTTGGTCCCTGAGAGCTTCTTTTGGTGCTCTCTTTCCACATGTTCAAGTTGTAGAGTTAATTCTTCGATTTGGACTCTTCCTTCTTTTTTGGATGTGTGCATTTATTGAAATAAATTGACCTCTGAGCACTGCTTTTGCTATGTCCCATAGATTCTGGCAGGATGTGTTTTCATCCTCATTTGATTCCAGGAGTTTCTTTATTCTGTCTTTGATTTCTTCTATGATGTAGTCATTTTTGAGCAAAATGTTGTTCAGTTTCTGAGTGTTTGATTTTTTTCCCTTCTTTTTTCTGTAATTGAGTCATATTTCTATGGCTTTATCATCTGAAAAGATGCTCTGTAGTATTTCAATACTTTGAATTTGTTTTTAAGGATTGCTTTGTGGCCAAAAATGTGGTTGATTCTTGAGAATGTTCCATATGAACAAAAACACTTCCTACGAGAACCTATAGGATACAGCCAAAGCAGTGCTCAGAGGTCAGTTTATCTCCATAAATGCACACATCCAGAAGGAAGAATGAAACCAAACCAAAGAGTTAACCCTGCAGCTTGAACAAGTAGAGAGAGGACAACAGAGGAGCCCTTCAGGAACCATAAGAAAACAGATCATAAAGATTAGAGCAGAACTAAACGAATTAGAGAATAGAACAATTGAAAAAACTAAGACCAAACGCTGGTTTTTTGAAAAGATCAACAAAATTGACAAACCGTTGGATAAATTTATTAATGAAAAACAAGAAAGGAAACAAATAACCCAAATAAGAAATGAGAGGGGAGTTGTCACAACAGATCCAACAGAAATAAAAAGTATCATAGCAGAATGCTATAAAAGACTGTAACAAATTTGAAAACCTAGAGGAAATGGACAAATTCCTTGATTCATATCACCTACCCAAATTATCACAAGGTGAAGCAGAACAACTTAATAAACCTATCACAAAGGAAGAGATTGAAAAGGTCATCAAGAAACTGCCAACTAAAAGAAGTCCTGGCCCAGATGGCTTCACCGAAAAATTCTACCAAGCTTTTAGAGAAGAGTTATCTCCAATACTATTGAGACTATTTTACAGTATAGAAAGGGATAGAATACTCCCAAGTTCATCCTATGAAGCCAGCATAACCCTGATACAAAAGCCAGGGAAAGACCCAACAAAAAAGGAGAACTACAGACCGATATCACTCATGAACCTAAATGCAAAAATCTTCAACAAAATTCTTGCCAATAGAATACAACAACATATGAAAAAAATAATCCATCATGACCAAGTTAGATGCCTACCAGGGCTGTAAGGCTGGTTCAACATCAGAAAAACAATTAATATGATCAACCACATAAATACTGCAAAAGATAAGAATCACCTGATCTTGTCTATTGATGCAGAAAAGGCATTTCATAAAGTCCAACACCCATTCATGCTTAAAACTCTCACCAAAATAGGAATAGATGACAAATTCCTCAATGCAATAAGGACCACCATTTATAGAAAGCCAAATGCCTGTGTCATCCTGAATGGAGAGAGACTGAAACAGTTTCCCTTAAGAACAGGAACTAGACAAGGATGCCCACTTTCATCTCCTATTCAACATTGTACTAGAAATTTTAGTCAGAGCAATGAGACAAGACCAAGAAATAAAGGGCATCTGCATTGGGAAAGAAGAAGTCAAAATCTCCCTATTGGCAGAAGATATGATTGTATATGCAGAGAATCCCAAAGAATCCATAAGTAAACTGCTCAGATTGAAAGAAGAATACAGCAAAGTATCAGGATGCAGGATAAACATAAGTAAATCAGTAGGATTCCTTTGTACCAACAAAGAAATTATTAAGGAACAAATCACCAAGTCAATACCATTTACAATAGCCCCTAAGAAGATAAAGTACCTGGAAATAAAGCTAATCAGAGAAATAAGAGACCTTTACAAAGAGAACTACAAGCCCTTACTACAAGAAACTAAGAGAGACTTAGATAAATAGAGAAACCTACCCTGCTCATGGACAGGAAGACTTAACATTGTGAAAATGTCTATTTTACCCAAAGCAATCTACCTATACAATGCAATCCCAATACAAGTTCCAGTAACATTTTTTAATGAGATGGAGAAACAAATTACCAACTTTGTCTGGAAACGGAAGAAGCCCCGGATAAGTAAAACACTACTGAAGAAGAATAACACACTGGGAGGTCTCTCATTACCCAACTTTAAAACGTATTACACTGCCACAGTGGTCAAAACAGCCTGATTCTGGTACAGAAAGAGACAGCTAGATCAGTGGAACAGAATTGAGACTCCAGAAATGACACCATCTGCCTGTGAACAGCTGATATTCGACAGAGGCCCTAAGACATTAAACTGGGGCAAAAATCTCTTCAACAAATGGTGCTGGCAAAATTGGATATATATCTACAGTAAATTGAAACAAGACCCGTATTTCACACCTTATACAAAACCCAACTCAAACTAGATAAAAGATGTAAATGTCAACTCTAAAATGATAAAGCTCATCCAAGAAAATGTAGGAACAATAATGGAAGTTTTAATACACAACACAGACTTCAGAATCTGTCAAAAAAGAAAATCCACAATAAACAGAAGAGAAAATAGGTAAGTGGAACTATTAAGAATCAAACACTTTTTCTCATCCAAAGACTTTATCAATAGAATTAAAAGACCACCTACAGAATGAGAAAAAATATTTGCTAACTATACATCAGACTGACGCCTGATCTCTATAATATATAAGGTACTACAGAATATCAATAACAGAAAGATAGATCATCCAATTAAGCGATGGGCACAGGAGATGGACAGACATTTCTCTAAAGAGGAGATCCAGGCAGCCAAAAAACATTTGCGGATGTGCTCACTATCATTAGCTATTAAAGCAATTCAAATCAAAACTATAGTGAGATACCACCTCACCCCAACAAGGTTGGCCATGATCCAAAAAACCCAAAACTACTAATGCTGGAGAGGCTGTGGAGAAATTGGAACTCTCCTACACTGTTGGTGGGATTGCAAAATGGAGCAACCTCTTTGGAAAGCAATCTGGCGGTACCTTAAAAAACTGGACATAGATATACCACTTGACCCAGTAATTCCACTGATTGAAATATATCCTACAGAATCAAGGCCATTCACACCAAGTGATATGTGCACAGTAATGTTTATCACAGCACAGTCCACAATAGCTAAAAGATGGAAACAACCCAGATGCCCAATGACAGAGGAATGGATAGGTAAACTGTGGTATATATACTCAATGGAGGAACACTATGAAATGATAAAGAACAATGATGATTGCAGGAAATATGACCTGATTTCAACTGGAGGACAGTATGCTGAGTGAAAGTAGTCAGCGAAAGAAGGACGAATATTTTATGAGACCCCTACCATAGCCAAGTCCCGTTGAGTTGGATGTGACTCATGGCGACCCTGACCCCTACTATAAGAACTTAAAATCAGACTCATGCATAGAAGAAAAGACTCTTTGATGGCTGCAAGGGTGGGGAGGGTGGGAGAGTGATAGGGTAAGGGTTTATATTTGATAGTTGTTAGAAATTTCATTGGGTGACATCAGTGACAGCACACATTAGTAAGAAGATCAATATTAACAGGACTTCAACAGAACTTGTGTACTCCTCCATCTTAACCCAATATTGCAAAGATAGAGTAGCTGGGGTGGTGGGCCAGGGGCCATGCTTTCAGGGGAAATTGAGGCCAATTGGCACAGCTAGTGTTTTGCTAATGAGGTCTCTCCACACCCCACATTAGTGAGTGGCATCTGGGGTCTTAAAAGCTGCCAAGCTGCCATCTGAGGATACAGCAAATGGTCCCAACTTAGCAGGAATGTATGATCACCGAGGTCCACAACAACATGGGAGAAAGAGAACCCAGAAGACAGAGAGATCCACGTGAGTGGGTGTCTACATTGACTTGTTACTGGAAGAACCAAATCGTGCCCGGCCATCACCAGTGATAGCCACAATGGAGCTCACAATGTTGAGTCTCACTGGGCACACAAGAATAAATAGGGCTGTGCACCCTGAGATCTCCACTAAAAGACCACAATTGATGGTCCAGGGGCTTCGGTTCCCCTGAAAGCATGACCCCTGGCCCTGATGCTGCCTCTGTCCGTAAATCATAGTGAAGGTCAACTCTGTGGACAGCAACTGATTGGCCTTGGGGACACAGACTGGCCATATTTTGTGGGCACTTTATGGTTCTGTGAATCTATAGGATGTCATCCTGCTGACCTCATACTGGAGGAAGGAGAGTGGGTGAAGAGGAGGGGATAGGAGACTGTAGGGAGGCTAAGACATGTATGGAGCAGAGAGGAAGAGTATGCTGTCACCATGCAGGGAGAGCAGTGGAAGCTGCATATAGGTGAGCACGCAAAATTATATGGTGATGTACATTTTCATTCCATCATATTAAAAAATAAAATTTGTTGGATTCTCCAGAAATACCACCATCCTCCTATGAACTGTTGATATTTGACTAAGGTTCTAAACTGGGGTAAGAACAGTCTCTAACAAACAGTGGTGGTAACACTGGATATCCATCTGCAAAAAACTGAAACAAGATCCATATCTCACAGCTTACACAAAAACTAACTCAAAATCAATCAAAAACCTAATTATCAGACCTCTAAGATTATGGGAACAAAAATAAGGTCAACAATGGAAGTTCTGATACGCAGCTTAAACAGAATCTTACTAACAGTGCACAAAAACAGAAGAGAAAAAGATAAATGGGAAGTACTAAAAATCAAATGCTCATCCCAAAACTCTATCAAGTGGGTTAAAAGACTTCCCACAGAATGAGAAAAAATATTTGGCAACTACATATCAGATTGACATCTGATTTCCATAATCTACAAGGTACTGCAAAACGTCAAGAAAAAGACAAATAACCGTAAACAATGGGCAAAGAACACAGACAGATACTTCACCAAAGAAGACATCCAGACAGCTAAAAGACACAGGAGGAAATGCTCACAGTCATTACCCATCAGAGAAATCCAAATCAAAACTGCAGTGAGATACTATGTGATCCCAGTGAGGTTGACAATAATCCAAAAAGCACAAAACAGCAAATGCTGGAGAGGCTATGGGGAAATTGTTACTCTCCTGCACTACTGGTGGGAATGCAAAGTCGTACGGCCTCTTTGGAAAGCAATTTGATGCTTTCTTAAAAAGCTAGAAATATAAATTCCACATGAACCAGCAATCCTACTGCTTGGAATATATTCTGCAGAAATAAGAGCTGTCACATAAACAGATAACATGCACATGAATGTTTGTTGCAGCACTGTCCACAGTAGTGAAAAGGTGGAATCAACCTAGGTGCCCATCAACAGATGAATGGATAAACAAACTGCGAAACACTATGCAGTGGTAAAGAACAATGATGAGTTTAGGAAGCATCTCATAACCTGATTTCAGCTGGGAGACATCATGCTGAGTGAAAGTAGTCAACTGCAAAAGGACAAATGCTGGACTTAAAAAATGACTTACCCATAGAAGGAAAAAAAGATTTCGATGGCTACAAGGGTGAGAATGGAGGGAGAGGATTGTTCATAGATTAGTTGATAGAAATTCAGTTCGGTGAAGGGTGTGACAGCATTCAGTAGACGGCAGGTCAGTGTAACTGGACTTCACCATAAACTAAAAGGCTTTCTAAATTCAACATTTCAAAGGATAGAGTCTCAGGGGCAGGGGTTTTTGGGGACCATGTTTCCAGGGGACATCAAAGTAAGTTGGCATAACTAGCCTTTTGCTAAGAGAGTCTTCTGCACCGCATATTGGTGAGTGGTGTCTGGGGTCTTAAAGGCCAGCAAGCTCCCATCTCAGAAACATCAGCTCGTCCCACTCCACCTGGAACAGATGACACTGAGAACATCAAACACAAGGAATAATGAGCCCAGGATACGGACCCATATATTTGAGAGACTACATCAGCATGAAACCAGAAGAACCAGATGGTGCCTTGCCACTACCAAAGACAGCCTTGATAGAGGACACAATGTAGAGTCCCTAACATAACACAAGAAAAAGAGGTGTGCAGATCAAGAACTCTACTAAAAGACCAGAATTGATGGTCTGGCAACCTGGAGGGGTCCCTGCAAACATGATCTCTAGACTTGCTGCTGCCCCAGGCCTGAAACCAGTACTGAGCTCAGCACTTCAGACAAGGAACGGACTGGACTCAGGGCCACAGAGCGAGCATGTGGTGTGTGTACTTGATGGTTTTATGCATCTATCAAAGGCTGTCGTACTGGTTTCTTTCTAGAGAGGAGAGGAGAAAGTGGAGAAGAGGGGTCTGATGTTTGGTGGGAGGATACAAGAAGTAAAGAGTGAAAAATATGAGTGTGCTGTCACAGGGTGGGAAGAGTGGACGGAGTTTTAGAGAAGCAGGTATGCAAAATTGACTTGGATTATATGCTTAATCATAATAAAAAAAATTTAATTAAAATAAAATTTATTGGCTTCTACTAAGTATAGTTAGGAAACCAAATGTAAATAGATAATAGCATTAACCCCAAACTTAGAAGACATTTAAAAATAATTTTGGCTATTTTGTAATTAGTATGCTATTTGGTTATCTAATAATATAATATATATGTATTTATATTAAAAACACAGACTGAAATAATTTCACTTAAAACATTTAACGCATTTGGAATACACCCTGTTGGAAAGAATAACAATGAGTGTTGCACTATATAAATTTAAAGTCCAGTTGTGCTGTCCAGATGTATAAATGAGACCATTCCTGATGTGCAGTATCTTGACTATCTTGTTGTTAGGTGACAGTAAGTGGATTCAACTCATAGTGACCCTGTGTGCAACAAACTAAATACTGCTTGGTCCTGCACCATACCCACAACCGTTGTTCTGCTCAAGCACGTTGTTGCAGCCACGTGTGTCAATCCGTCTTGTTAAGGGTGCTCTCTTCTTCAATAACCTTCTACTCTACCAAGCATGATGTCATTCTCCAGGGACTGATGCCTACTAACAGCATGTCTAAAGTATGTAAGATAGTTATGACATCTTTGCTTCTAAGGATCACTCTAGCTGTACTCTTTCCAGGTTAGATCTATTTGTTTTTTTGGCAGTCCACAGTATTCTCAATATTCTCAGTCCACAATGTTCTCCTTCAGCACCATAATTCAGAGGCATCAGTTCTTCTGTCTTGTTCATTGCCCAGCTTTTGCATGCATATCATGTGACTGAAAATATCTGGCTTGGGTCAGGTGCACCTTTGTCTTCAAGGTGACATCTTTACTTTACAACACTCTAAAGAGGCCTTTTGCAGCAGATTTTCCTGGTGCATTGCTTCCTTTCATTTCTTGATTGCTGCTTCCGTAGGTGCTGATTATGGAACCAAGTAGAATAAAACATCCTTGACAACCTCAGTCTTTTCTCTGTTCCCTGTTGCCTATTGGCCTAATTGTGAGGAGTTTTGATTTCTTGATGTTGAAGTGTAATCCACACTGAAGGCTTTGGTCTTTGATCTTTATCAGTAAGTGTTTCAAGTCTACTTCACTTTCAGAAAGTAAGGTTATGTTATCTGCATAATGCAGGTTTTTAATGAATCTTCCTCTGATCCTGATGTCCTGTTCTTCTTCATAGAGTGCAGCCGCTAAGATTATTTGCTTAGTATATAAATTGAATAGGTATGGGGAAAGGATACAACCCTGAGGCACACCTCTCCTGCTTTTAAACCATGTGATATTCCTGTGTTCTGTTCGAATGACTGCCTCTTAATACATATACAGATTCCTCATGAGCACAATTAAGCAATCTGGAATTCTCATTCTCCACAGAGTTATCTGTAATTTGTTATGATCCACACAGTTTGCATAGTTAACTAAAATGAATAGAAACTACAAGAAAAAGTACTGGAAAAGAGGCAGATTTAAATAATAACTGTATGGAAATTTTAGAATGGAAAAGAGGGTAAGATGAATAGAAAGAGAAGTGAAAATGTTTAGCATATTTTCTAATAAGAAATCCAGAGAAACAGACTAGAGAAAATGAGAAGCAATATTTTAAATAGATAGGTCATCAGGTTGAGAAAGCCCAGTCTCTGAGCAGGATGATTAGCAATGAAGGCATGCCTGTAAAAATTTTGGCAAAGATACATAGCAGCAAAGACAGAATGACAAAAGCAACTGCCAAGGAAGATATACTAGAACAACAATTTGACTAACCGCAGAATTTTCAACAACCACAGTAAAGTCCAGAAGACAGTGGTATAATATCTTTAAGATGTTAAGGCAGAGTAACTACTGACTTAGAGTAGTACAGCCACCTAGATTATTACTTACGAAAGAGCAAGAGACTTTAGCTCTCATAAATCATTGCTGGGGTATATTTACTGCTTAGTGTATTATTTACTATTTGGTATATTTTCTAAAAACTCAAAAGAACTGAGATGAAAGGAAGTGAGATTGTTAAATGTGTAGCAAAAAAAAAAAAAAAAAAAAAACCTAAATGAGTGAAGATAAATCAAGCAAAAAAAAAAAAATACTAGTAAAAATAGGGAAGATTTGATTTAATGAATATATGTGCAGTTTCCACCTGATAAATTACAAAGTACATACTTTTGTCAAGCATACATGGAACATTTACAATAGTCAGCACTGTTAGACTGCAAAATAAGTCTCCACATACACCAAAGAATCACTATCATATAAACTTCAATTTTTTGACTTCATTGCAATTAGAAATTTATTTAATAAATAAATTGTATTAGGTATTCTGTGTGTTAGTGAAAAAGAGGTAAATTCTGACCTGCTTGGGATTTATATTCTAGCTAGGGGGTAGATAGAGAATGATAAGAAACATATAAAATACAATAATTGTATGATGTGAGAAGTTGGTAAGTAATAAGAGGGAAATAAAACTGGGTTGGGTAAGCAGCATAAAGAATGCTAGTGGGGAAGAAGATGTAAGAGTTCAGGGTAAGACTCAATGGAAATATAATACGAACAAAGGAGGTGATTCAGGTGGCCTTGTGAATATCTGGGGAAAGAACATCACAAGCAGAACAGCCAATCACAAGACCTCAGGTTATGTGTGGTATATTCAAGAAACAGCAAAAAGGGGTAGAGTAGTAGGAAACAAAGTATAAAAGGTGTTCTTTTCTGACCTCACTGGAAAAGAAATCTGTGTTTAATACCAAAACAGCAAGAAAAACTCTTTCTGCATTAACCCAAGGTCAGAAATAAAAACAAAATGGAAATTAGAAATATTTTGGCATAAAAATAAAAGCATTGCTAAATTTGTGGGGGTTCCTCTGTGACAGGATTTTAGGGAAATACATAGCCTTAAATAAATTTGTTAGAAGACAAGAATGAGTGCAAATTGATTAGCTTTTTTCTTCAAGAAGTTACAAGAAGATACCAATAAAGAGTAGAAATTAATGAAAGAAAAGAGGTTTAACAAAAGAACTGATGTTTTAAAATAACTAATAAACCTCTGGAGACAGTGATGAGGAAATAAAAAATTATATGTTCAGTGTAAAGGGAGAACTTAAAACCCTTACTGATGAAGATCAAAAACCGCAGCCTCAGTATAGGTTACACAGCAACATAAAGAAAACAAAAATCCTCACAGCTGTGGGCCAATACATAAGTTCATGATAAATAGAAAATACTGGGGATGGAGTCAAGATGGCGGACTAAGCACACGGCTCCCTATATCCCTTGGAAAATCAAGACCTGAATTGATAATCAAAGGGAGTGTTCTGATCACCTAATCAGCCCCAGGACATGGCACAGGGCTGTTACTTTTGACTTCACACCACTGAGCGAAAAACCTCCTCTCTTTCGCTGACTCCTGCTCCTGGCTAGCCCTGGCTCTTAAGGACTGAAGGTAAACGCACCATTTTGACTTTTTTTTTCCTCTGTCTTGGCCGGAGGATGGAGCTAGGTCTTCCCTAGCGGCTAGACTAAGACGTGCTGCTGGGGGTATAGGCAGGCAAAATTCCCATATTTTGAGAGCCAGGCTTAGGACCCTTCTAATCTAGCCACTTTGAGCCTGGTGTTTTACATCTGCCTCAGGGGGGTTTGTACAGAATTTCGTGGTAAGTGTGCGGGACGCCATGTTGGTACCGAGATTTTAGTGGGACCTAATTTTTAGCCTGGGAGCCAGCTCCTGCAAACAGGACAGCACTTCTCCGACAGAAAAGCAGTAATTTACAGAAGGCCACCTACGTTGGGGGCCCTGCAACAGAAGCAGAGGAATCACTACCTCTTGGCACCTTTAGCACCTCTATCAGCTGCCTATGTGGAGGACACCATCTTGGATACGGTGGCCGCAGATGGACCTAATTCTTAGCTTGGGAGCCAGAGCCTGCTCACAAAGGAGCGCTTTTCTATCACAAAAGCAGTACTCCACACAGTGTCGCCTAAGGCTAGGCCCTGTCGGCAGAAGCCAACAGGGCAGTAGCATTGCTGTATTCTGAACTAGTTTGTTATCATCTGGGGTTGGATATAGTGGTGCTTACTTTGTCAGTTGAGAAGAGGGACCTCTACACCTGAAAACCTAACTGACTTGTGAACTGGTCAGATACCTTTTGCTTTACATTTGAAGACAGCCTAGAGAAACATTTGCAATCCATCCTCACAGTACCTCTTCCAACCTCTGTATACTCACATGGGACCCAAAAAGCAACAGACAATTGTGGCATACAAGCAATCACTCATGGCTTCAGAAGGCTCCCAAACAAAGCAACCAAGGAGTTTTCCAGATGAAGAAACTTTTATGAAAGCATCAGGAAGTGAATACAAATTGATTATATACAGAGCCCTTCTAGACCTTATACAAAATGCAGCAGAACAAAATGAAAAATAAAGCAAGTTGTTCGATCTGATGGAACACCAGTAATCTGAATCCAACCGATCAAGAAGAAACTCAAAGACATAGAAACTTCCATGCAAAGCCAAGAAAACAGAATGGAACAAATGGAAAAAAGAATTTCTGACTTGGAAGACAGAGCTACTGATGCTAGCGTCTATGAGCAGAAATCAGAAAAAAGAAACAAGAAAAATGAAGAAACATTAAGAAGCCTGTGGGACTCTATTCAGAGGAACCACCGTCAATTAGTTGGAGTCCCTGAACAGGGTGAGACATCTGAGAACACAGAGAGTATCGTTGCTGAGCTGCTGAAAGAAAGCTTCCCAGAAATCATGAAGGAAGAGAATATACACATCTCAGATGCATATCGTATACCACCCAATATAGATCTCAAAAGAAAGACTCCAAGACATATTTTAATCAAGCTTAACAAAATGAAACATAAGCAGCAAGTCTTAAAGGCAGCAAGACTCAAAGCAAAGCTAACATTCAGAGGGAAACCCTGTAGGCTCTCATCAGATTTCTCAGCAGAAACCATGCTGGCACAGAGACAGTGGCATGACACATTCAAAGCCTTGAAGGAGAAGAACTTCCAACCAAGAATTATATATCCTGGAAAACTATCTTTCAAATACGAAAATGAAATTAAGATATTCCCAGATAAACAGAAACTCAGAGACTTTATAACAACCAAACGCAAACTACAAGAAATACTGAAAGAAGTTCTTGGCTCTGGCTTAGAAGAACCAAAACCACTAACTTCATATTTTAGAACAACACACTACTCAATACTCTACTCATTTAGGGAAGGCTCCAGAGTCAATCACAGCATTGATACAGAAAGAAGCAATCCAGTGATCATGATGAAAACTGTGGTGTCATCATATTAAAAAGAGGGATGTACTACAGTTGTTATGGTCCTTCCAGATGGAGAGAAAGATGACAAGACTGGTAGTAATTAAAATTGGGTTTATATATAGTTTATTAAGTGGGATCTTAGGGGCAGCTGTAAAGCACAACAAAGATGTATCATAACATTTCAAGAAATGTAACACAGGGGTCTCAACACCTACAAAACCAGCACTGAAGAAGGTGAAAAATCAACTCACAAAAGAACGTCCCAGAACAGACTAATAAGAACAACAGAAAAAACATCAACATAAAAATAAACACATCACAATGGGAGCACTGAACACATACCTATCAATAATTACAATGAATGTGAATGGACTGAATGCTCCAGTAAAGAGACACCAAGTGTCATCTTGGATCAAAAGACATGACCCATCCATATGTTGTCCACAAGAAACTCACTTGAGACCTAAAGATAGGAACAAACTAAAAATTAAACAATGGAAGAATATATATGAAGCTAACAATGAACAATGAAGAACAGGGGTAGCAATTCTAATCTCAGACAAAATCAATTTTAATGTCAAATCTACCATCGTGGACAAAGATGGACACTATTTATTGCTGAAAGGTTCAGTACACAAGCAAGACTTAACTATATTAAATATTTATGCACCTAATAACAGAGCACCTAAATACGTCAAAGGAACACTGACTACGCTCAAAAGAGAGTTAGATGACTTCACAATAATAGTGGGAGATTTAACACTCCACTCTCATTACTAGACAGATCATCTAGAAAAAAGCTCAGTAAAGATACGGAAGACCTCATTGACACAATTAACCAACTAAACCTCATTGATATATACAGAACTTTCCACCCATCAGAGGACAACTACACCTTCTTCTCCAGTGCACATGGAACATTCTCCAGAATTGACCATGTGATAGGCCATAATGCAATGTTCAACAAAATCCATACCATTGAATTACTTGCAAAGCATCTTCTCAGATCATAAAGCCATCAAAGGTGAAATCAATAGCAGAAAAAAACATCGATAGAAAGTGGAACTCTTGGAATCTGAACAACATCTTGCTCAAAGAAACATGGGTTATAGAGGAAGTCAAGGATGAAATAAAGAAATTCATGGATTCCAGTGAGAACGAAAACACTTCCTACCAGAACCTATGGGATACAACGAAAGCATTGCTCAGAGCTCTGTTTATCTCCATAAATGCACACATCTGGAAGGAAGAAAGAAACCAAATCAAGAAACTAACCCTACAGCTTGAACAAGTAGAAAGAGAACAACAGAGGGACCCCTCAGGCACCAGAAGAAACAAGATCATAAAGATTAGAGCAGAGCTAAATGAATTAGAGAATAGAGAAACAACTGAAAAAATTGAAAAGACCAAAAGCTGGTTTTTGAAAAGATCAACAAAATTGATAAACCACTGGCTAAACTTACTAACAAAAAGCAGGAAAGGAAACATATAACCCAAATTAGGAATGAGTGGGGAGTTGCCACCACAGAGGAAATAGACCTTTACAAAGAGAACTACAAGCCCTTACTACAAGAAACTAAGAGAGACTTAGGTAATGGAAAAACCTACCCTGCTCATGGATAGGAAGACTTAACATTGTGAAAATGTCTATTGTAGCCAAAGCAATCTCTTTATATAATGCAATCCCAATACAAGTTCCAGTGTGATTTTTTAATGAGATGGAGAAACAAATCACCAATTTTGTTTGGAAAAGGAAGAAGCCCCAGATAAGTAAGTTACTACTAAAGAAGAAGCACACACTGGGAGGCCTCTCATTACCTGACCTTAGAACATACTACACTGCCACAGTGGTCTAAACAGCCTGGTACTGGTACAAGAACAGACGGATGGATCAATGGAACAGAATTGAGATCCCAGAGATGACACCATCTGCCTATGAACAGCTGATATTCGACAAAGGCCCTACGACATTAAACTGGGGTAAAAACAGTATCTTTAACAAACGGTGCTGGCAGAATTGGTTATCCATCTGCAATAAACTGAATCAAGATCCATATCTTACACCTTATAAAGAAAAGTTCAACTGGATAAAAGACCTAAATATCAAACCTAAAACGATAAAGCTCATCCAAGAAAAAGTAGGAACAACAATGGGAGCTTTAATATACAATGAGGACAGACTCCAAAATCTGTCACAGAAACTAGAAGAGAAAATAGATAAATGGGAACTATTAAGAATCGAACACTTTTGCTCATCCAGACTTTATTAATAGAATTAAAAGAACACCCACAGAATGGGAAAAAATATTTGGCAACTCTATGTTGGACCGACACCTGATTTCCATAATCTATAAGATACTACAAAATACCAATAAAAGAAGACAAACCATCCAATTAAACGATGGCCAAAGGAGATGGACAGACATTTCACTAAAGAGGAGATCCAGACAGCCAAAAAACACATGCAGACATGTTCACGATCTTTAGTTATTGAAGAAATTCAAATCAAGACGACAATGAGATACCATCTCACCCCAACAAGATTGGCCATGATCCAGAAAACACAGAACAACAAATGCTGGAGGGGCTGTGGAGAAAGTGCAACCCTCCTACACTGTTGGTGGAGTTGCAAAATGATCCAGCCTCTTTGGAAAGCAATCTGGCGCTTCCTTAAAAAAAATGGATATCGATATACCATTTGACCCAGTAATTCCACTACTTGGAACATATCCTTCAGAATTAAGGCCTTTCACACCAACGGACACATGCACCAGAATGTTTATCACAGTATAGTCCACGATAGCAAAAAGATGGAATCAACCCAGATGCCCAGCAACAGAAGAATGGATAGGTAAACTATGGTACAGACACTCAATGGAGTACTACACAATGATAAAGAATAATGGTGATTCCAGGAAACATCTCCTAACGTTTTTTCAACTGGAAGAAATTATGTTGAGTGAAAGTAGCCAGCGACAAAAGGACAAATATTATATGAGACCCCAATGATAAGATCTCAAAAACAGACTTATGTATAGAAGAAAAGACCCTTACAGCTGAAAGGGATGGAAGGGACGGAGGGCCAGGGGGGGCTGGGTTTAGATTAGATAGTTGATAGAAATCTGGTTGGGTGAAATCGGTGACAGCACACATTAGAAACAAGAACAATAATAAGTGGACTTCAGTATAACTTGAGTACTCCTTCCTTTTTTAACCCAGTATGGCAGGGACAGAGTAGCTGTGGCAGGAGGCAGGGGACCATGCTCTTAGGCGAAATTGAGGCCAATTGGCACAACTAGCATTTTGCTAAGAGGGCTCTCTGCACCCTACATTGGTGAGTGGCATCTGGGCTATTAAAAGCTACCAAGCTGCCATCCGAGGGCACAGCATATGGTCCCAACTCAGCAGGAATGGATGCTCACCAAGGACAGAAATGATGTGGGGTAAAGACAACCCAGAAGATAGACCCACATGAGTGGCTGCCTACAATAACCTGGGACTGGAAGAACCGGCTGGTGCTCGGCCACCACCCGTGATAGCCACGATGGAGCTCACAGAGAGGGGTCTCACTGGCAACACAAGAATAAAAAGGGGTGCATCCTGAGATCTCCACTAAAAGACCTCAGTTCATGGTCCAGCAGTTTCAGGGTTCCCCTGATAGCATTGCCCTCGGCCCTGATAGTGCCCTTACCCATAAATTATAATGAAGGTCCACTCTTTGAACAGGAATGGATTGGACTTGGGAATGCAGAGTGACCATATATTGGATGCACTTTATGTTTCTGTACATCTATAGGATATCATCCTGCTGACCTCTGGCTGGAGGAAGGAGAGTGGGTGGAGAGGCAGGGAAAGGAGGCTGTTGGGAGGATAAGACATGTATGGAGTAGAGAGGAATAGTGTGCTGTCACCGGACAGGGAGAGCAGTGGAAGCTGCATATAGGGGGGGTATGTAAATTTATATGGGAATGTATATTTTCACTCAGTGATATTAGATAAAAAAGAAAAAAAAATACTGAAGTAGTCAAGGACTGTCCTCCATTTTGTGGTTTTCCTGTGCTGTATGTTGAAGGATTAGGGTGGGACTGTAAATCCCTTTATTAGATCACCTCCCTACTCCACTGTAGAGGGAGTTTCCCTGGAGTATGGCTTGCCCCACCCTTAATCCTTTCAGCCTGCAAGAGATAAAAGGAAAGGGAGACAGGCTGAAAATTGGGAACCTCATACCATCAAGAAAGCAGCACCAGGAGAAGAGCGTGCCCTTCAAACCTGAGGTTCCTGCACCAAGATGCTCCCTGGACAAACACTGATGCAATGCAGGACTTTCTTCCAGAGCCGACAAGGGGAAAGCCTTCCCTTGGAGCAGACACCCTGAATATGGACTTGTAGCCTACTAGACTATGTAAGAATAAACCATTCTTTGTTAAAGCCATCCACTCTGTGGTATTTCTGTTAGAGCAGCCCTAGCTGACTAAAACAGAATTTGGTACCGTGAGAGTGCGGTGCTGCTCTAGCAAATATCTAAAATGTGGAAGCCACTTTGAAACTGAATGGATAGAAGATTCAGAAGGACTGAAGAAGGCTCAGATGGTGAGAAACAGAGAACTGGTGGCGGCAGCAGCGGCGGCGGCGGCAGCAGAACCAGGGACAGCGCTAGAGCCGACCCATG
Organism: Heterohyrax brucei; assembly: GCA_028571685.1. Classification (NCBI taxonomy): domain Eukaryota; kingdom Metazoa; phylum Chordata; class Mammalia; order Hyracoidea; family Procaviidae; genus Heterohyrax; species Heterohyrax brucei. The sequence continues at coordinate 20,516,673 of CM053155.1, forward strand.
GAATGAGACAGCTGAGTGCTTGCACAGAGTTCTCCTCGAGGAACGGGGTGCCTCTGGGTACTTAAATCAGTGGAGCAGGCCTTGCTGACCCACAGAGCGAGAGAGCTGAATGCCTTTGGGCAGAATGCTTTCCAGCAAGAGTGGGGTGCCTCCGGGAACTTGAATCATTGGAGCTACAGAGCTTTGGAACACCTGCCCCATCAGGGCAGATGTTAGCCTGAGGCCTGGGCCATGCGGCCATAGGAAGCAGAAGCTGAGGAGACAAACAGCGTGAGAAACTGAGCTGCCTCAGTCTCAAAAGGTATGGCCATGACCTCAGGGGCTTGAAAGGGTGGAACCATGGCATCCTATGTTCGTAAGGGTGGAATTGCCACTTATTTGGGCTTAGGGTGCTCCTAAAGCCAATGGGGCAGAGTTTCTGTCCAAGTGGGCCTTGAAGGCAGAATTGTAGCACAGGGCTGGGGTCTCCACTCAGAATTCAGAGTGTGGCCAATACCTGAGTCTGGAGGGCAGGGTCATTGTGTAGAATGTCTCAGAAGATATAAGAGTATTTTCAAAGCTTTGAGGGATAATGTAATGTGTTCTGTTGACTTGCCTATTGCCTGTTAATGTCTTCTTTCCCTGCAATTTCTCCCATTTGTAATGGAATGTCTAACTTGTGCCTATTCTGCCATTGTACCTTTAGAAGCAGATAGCTTGTGTTCTAGGTTTCACAGATGTAGAAGAGTTTCTGTATTTTGGACTTGAAACTGATTTACAACTTCAGTCATGTGGGATGAATGTGTTATATGTTTCAATGATGTGATTTTTGGGATGCCAAATGGTGGGATGTCATCAATTGAATTCTGTCCCCCCCAAAATAGGTGTAGCCATGTGGCTGGGCCATGATTCCCAGTATTGTGACTGTCCTCCATTTTGTGGTTTTCCTATGCTGTATGTTAAAGAATTAGGATGGGGCTGTAACTCCCTTTGTAGGATCACCTCCCTGCTACACTGTAAAGGGAGTTTCCTTGCACTGTGGCTTGCCCCACCCTTAATCCTTTCAGCCTGCAAGAGATAAAAGGAAAGGGAGACAGGCTGAGAATTGGGAACCTCGTACCATCAAGAAAGCAGCACCAGGGGAAGAACGTGTCCTTCAGTCCTGAGTTTTCTGTGCCAAGATGCTCCCTGGACAAAGACTGATGCAATACAGGACTTTCTTCCAGAGCTGACAAGAGGAAAGCCTTCCCCTGGAGTGGACACCATGAATATGGACTTGTAGCCTACCATACTATAGAAGAATAAACCTTCCTTTGTTAAAACCATCCACTCTGTGGTATTTCTGTTACAGCTGTCCTAGCTGACTAAAACAGCACCTAACAACAATTGGAAAGGAGGGACTACCAATTCAGTGGAAATTTCAAAATCATAAAATGATAACTGTAGGAAAATAATTTGACAAGCCAGGAGAAATACACAATTTTCTAGAAAAATCTGAATTCCCAAAAAGAGAATTAGGAATGAGTAGAAAACCTGAAGAGATGTATTACCATTAAAGAAATCCAGTCAGTAGTCAAAAGGATCCTCTTAAAAGGAAAAAAGAAAAGATTCAGTTTCACAGGCAAGTTTTACCCAACTTTTAGAACAGATTAACTTCTATGTTATGTAAAGCTATTTAAAGAGAATTAAAAATAAAGGAAAGCTACCAAGTTTGGCTTTTGACATCTATATAATTTTAGCACCAGGCTAGACAAGAAGAGCATGTGAAGAGAAAATTGTAAACCGGTATCAGATACAAACATGTGTGAAGACTGCCAGTTAAGTTCACAAACTCATCCTAGGAAAAATGCTAAATACCTCATTACTGAATATCACGACAGTAACCTTCAAAGTACACCCCTTGGGAAGCTCTGAGCTGGCGCCAGCACCTAGTCCGTGCTTCAAAGCAATTTTGGAACTCTTTTTTTGAAATGGCCATTAGAGCTGTCATCATACTACCTTTCTTGTCCTGAATGTCATCAAAATGGCTTCCTTTCAATATCCAATTCCTTTGGGTAAAGAAAAAAGTCATTTGGGCCCAGATGAGTAGGGAGGGTGTTCCAATAGTTATTTGGTTACTGGCTAAAAATTCACAGACAACTATACAGCTAAGTTCAAGAACTTCCCACTGTGCCTCCATGTGGAATGGCCATTCCAGAGAGAGTTCCAAGATTGCTCTGATGGGTGGACTAGGCACTGGCATCAGTGCATAGCCTCCCCAGGGGAGTACTTAGAAGGTGACTGTAGTGATATTCAGATTCAGCAATGAGATATGTAGCGCTTAGGACAGTTAAGTTCCCAGACTTAATTGTCAGACCTCATATGCAGAAACACCGAATTGAAGGTTTTCAAATTGAATTCCAAAAATATATATATGTGTATATATATCCTCATGTGCACTTGTATGCATGCATGCGTGTGTGTGTGTGTGTGTGTGTGTGTGTGTGTGTGTGTGTGTATCCATTCATCAAATATTCCAGGAGGGCATGGGAAAGACAAACTTGGTAAACCCATCTCACTTAATACACACACACACAGAAATTCCAAATTAAATATTTCTATATTGAATCCCCAAAAATATGTACATGTGTGCGTACACATACATACATTTTCTTCAGGAACTGTTCATCACTATTTACACATCATGATATGGTCAAATATTAGTGATGTAAAATATTTTTTTTGTTGTTCCTTGCACCTTAGTGTTCTTATCAGATCTGTTAAGTTTTCTGTGTTCATATAGACAGCTTATGAAAGAAAAATGTAAGTTTTCCATTTTTTTCTTTAAGTCGTCTTTACCTGTATGTTGGTGCTATAGTCTATGAATATAGTGACATTCCCTTGGAACCATTTTTCATCTGCAGGGGTAACAACTGCAGACCCAACCCACCAAAAAAAAGTATTAGGGTGCTAGTCACAGCTGTAAAAACAGTAACAATAGTAGCTTCTCAGTAACATGGGTAACACCTCACTGAAGGCCAGGGGGAAGAAAGGGGACAAATGACTCAGCTGAACAGGCTTTTAGTAAATACCTGTCATTTCTGCCTAGCATCCATGTTTTCTTCTTGTACCTGAGTTTGCTTGGGAAATCTTCCTGCCCTATGTACTTTTGATAAGTGGACTTCATTTGAAAGCCCTGGAATGAAATCTCATAGGCCCTGACTTATCCAGTTCTTTGATTTTGTTTGAGCAGTCCTCTTTCCAATAACACTCAAAACTGCTGAAAGCCATGTGGCAAGGAAGGGGGAAGAAGCTGTCTAAAAATGAGCCCCAAATTTGGTGACAAACTAGAGAAATAGAGAAAAAGGAAATGGTTCCTAGTGGCATGGATTGAGCACTGAAACCATGAGTGCTTGGAGCTACCACCATACTGTTACATTATGTAAGCCACTAAATAACCTTTCTTGTCTAAGCCTGTTGGATGTTCTGTCACTTGCAACCAAAATACCCTAATTGATAGCACTATTTTAAGACAACTAGCTTCCAATTGTTGGTAGGTACTGGCAAGTAAATTTTGATTCATAGTGAACCTCTGTGACAGACTAGAACTGCTCATAGGGTTTTCTAGGTTGTAATATTTATAAAAACAGCTTTTGTTCCCCCATGGGGCTACTGGGTGGGCTCAAATCACAAACCTTTTGATTAGCAGCCAAGTGGATAACTGTCAGGCCACCAGGACTCCCATCCTCCTCACTCCAGTATACTGTCCTTTATATTGATACCTACCACAGTATAGAGTGGCTCTTCCTTCCTCTGGGAAAAAGGCTTTGAAGCATTTATGCTGCTCTGGCTTGCTTTCTGCTTCTGTCACTTCTGGCTGTCTCCTCCTTCCTCTCCTGACAGATGTTCATTTCCCTCAGACTAGGAAAGGGCCCTATGGAGGAAGCACTGCTGCAGGAGATGAGACTCACCATTGGTGATAGCACCAACAGTGCAGCAAGTGATTTCCCTTCTGTATACTTCAGCTCACTTTGCACCCTCATTGCCCCATTTTCAGAAAAGTACAGTGGAAGCATTCCTTAAGCAAATCAGATTAAAAACCGAAAAATATCTTTCAGTAATTTCACCTTAAGATACTGAGTGTACAGGTGAAATCAAGGCCAATTGGCACAACTAGCGTTTTGCTAACGAGGTCTCTCCAACACCCCACATTGGTGAGTGGCATCTGGGGTCTTAAAAGCTGCCAAGCTGCCATCTGAGGGTACAGCAGATGGTCCCAACTTAGCAGGAGTGGATGACCACCAAGGTCCATAACGACGTGGGGGAAAGAGAACCCAGAAGACAGAGAGACTGAGTGGGTGTCTACATTGGCTTGTGACTGGAGGAACCAGATGGAGCTCACAAAGTTGAGTCTCACTGGCAACACAAGTATGGATGGGGTGCACCCTGAGATCTCCATTAAAAGACCGCAATTGATGGTCCAGGGGCTTCAGAGTTCTCCTGGGAGCAGGGTCCCTGGCCCTGATGCTGCACCTGTCCGTAAATCATAATGAAGGTCAACTTTTCAGACAGCAATGGATTGGACTTGGTGACACAGAGTGACCATATTGTGTGAGCACTTTATGGTTCTAGGCATCTATAGGAGGTTGTCCTGTTGTCCTCATACTGGAGGAAGGGGAATGGGTAGAGAGAAGATAGGATACTGTTGGGAAGATAAGACATGTGTGGAGCAGTGAGGAAGAGTATGTTGTCACCGTGCAGGGAGAGCAGTGGAAGCTGCATGTAGGTCAGCATGCAAATTTATATGGGAATGTACATTTTCATTCAATCAATAAAATATATATATATATTGAGTGTAGTTGTTATATGAGAGCTGGAATTAGTTCAGTATTAATAAAAATCCCAGTATGTTAGTTGTATCCTGTATTCTAATTTTATGTTTTTTCCATATATATTTATAGGTTTCCACTGTATTTTCACCTATAAGCATCGCTAAGGAAAGTTAATGGCTCTCATAATCACTAATTCTGGTTGTCGTACATAGTATTACATAGAAAATACTGCTTTCTCTGAAAAATGAAATAGTTTTTTTCTACTTTCACAGAACTGCTTATGATCTCTCACCTTAGGACAGAGGACTTAGGGAGAAGGGAGGAAGTATTGAAATGAAGATATTTTGCTAAATGGAAAGTTTTACTTTTGGGAGTCTGTGAAATTTTCATTAAGTAGACCTCGTAATGATTGGAATTTGACTCTGAGCTAATCACTCACAGAAATTGTCACCCAGGCAAGCCTCAGTTATAAATTAATTGTGGAATCTGCAGGGAGAAGTGGTAGTGAAAGGTTCCCGAGAGGGGGGGACCCCTCCTCGAGTCACAGGCGACGATGTAAACCCCAATCAGTCACGAAGTCCGCAGCTTGATGCAAACAGCAAGAGGCTTTATAGAAAGAACCAGCGCACTGGGGCCCAGCTTCTGAGAGCTGGCACACCGAGCAGCGTGCGGGGTTGGGTATTTAAGGGCTAAATTTGTAGGTGGGACCTTTGTTCAGTAGCCTGTAACATCGGTGGGACTTTCACTCAGTAGCCTGTAACATCTTTGAGAACTCAGGACGTTGGGGGGAAGGGTTGTTCTCTGTGGCGGGAAAAGGTTGCTCTCTGGAACAAAGAACAACTCAGAAAGTTGGGGGGAAGACCAGTTCGGGCTAGTTAGAATTTTCCATTACATTCCCCCCTTCTTCTTTTTGGGAATGTTTTGGGGTCCAATCTTGGAACCCTTAAGGTATGGCCATTTCTCTAGTTTCTATCTGCTGGTATTGTTGTCTGAGTACCATAATCTGTACAGTACTTATTCTTTCTCTTATAAAGGCTACTAAATTGTAAGTGTCAGAATAGTGGGTGTGAGTACAAGGCTGCACGAATTTCATAGTGATTAAACCTGGGGATGGATTAGTAGTCTATTTCTACTCCCCATCATTTGTTGTTATGCAAGCGCAACTTCTACAATATAAAACTTCTATTCCCCCCGCATTCATTTTCTCTCATTTTTGGGCCTAAACCCGGGATATGCATAGAATTTATTTCTACTTATAAGAGACCCTCTGTTGTTTTTGTCTCTATATTTCCTGGATCCCCTTGAGATCTGTCACTTCTTTCAGGTTGAAATAGGGGTCCGGGTACCAAGTGCCCAAGGGGGCCACTATTGAGGTGGAATTGAGGGTTTCATGGGTCTGGAAATTAGCTATTTTCCAAATTAATGTATAAGGGGTGTGAGGGTTGGTATTACTTATCACTGGAGGTAGAAACGCGACGCAAACGAAGCTTAAGTGGATTATCAGTCTTATCTATAGTCTATTGTTGGTTCCCATGTGGAGTGGGCTTGGCATGGGAGGCATGGATCCAGGAGCTGACTCCGTCTATCTTGATGGCAGTGGGGGTGCTCAGGAGCACAATATAAGGTCTTTTCTACCTTATCTCAAGGTTCCCAGAGTGATGTCGTCTCACGTAGACGGTGTCTCCGACCTGGAACTGGTGTGGAGTCTTGATATCACCTGGCTGATAGACAGCTGTGAGGGGTTTCCACACCTCCTGTTGGATTAACTTAAGGGCTTGGAGTCTAGAGAGTAGAGAGGAATTAGTTACATTTTCGGGGGAAGCCTGTGATCTTAGAGTGGCTAAGGGCAGAGTTGTTCCATATAGGATTTCAAAAGGGGTCAGTCCCATCCAATTAGGGGTATTTCAAGCCCTGAATAGGGCCATAGGAAGGAGGGCTATCCAGTCTGTTAAGCCAGTCTCTATGGATAATTTAGTCATGGTCTCTTTTAGAGTTCTATTCATTCTTTCTACCTGACCTGAACTTTGGGGCCTGTAAGCACAATGTAATTTTTATGGTACCCCAAGGATCTTGGCCAGACCCTGACTTACCTGGGCAATAAAGGCAGGACCATTGTCTGACCCCAACATCTTGGAGACTCTATACCTGGGTAAAATTTCTTCTAGGATCTTTTTGGTAACCACCAACGCCGTTTCAGTCTTTGTAGGGTATGTCTTAACCCATCCTGAAAAGGTATCTACAAATACTAGTAAATATTTGTTTCTATATTTTGCAGGTTTTACTCCTGTGAAGTCCACTTCCCAATAGACTCCAGGGCAGTCTCCTCGGAATCTATTGCCTTGGGTTTTAGAGGAGGCATAAGTATTTACTAGTTGACAAGGCACACAGTTCTTTACTACCTGTTTTACATTTTCTCTCAGTTTCTTTAATGTATGAGGACATTGGTAGTGGGGAGATTTTTGAGTTAACGCTTGGAGGCGCCGTACTCCTAGATGAGTCATCTTGTGAAGGTGCTCAATATATTTGAGATCTCCATCGGGCTTCAAGTTCTCATCTATAGGGGTCTGAGAAAGCAGTCCTAGAGACATAGTACTTGTAGTGGGAGTGTCCTGAATCGGGGGTTATCTGGCAACCAGGATAGTGTCGTCATTAGCAGCCAATTTGGTTTTAGATGTATTTAGGGTGAGGACATTTAGTCTTTCAGCTGCTCGTTTGGTTTCTTTATCAGCCCATTGGTTCTCAAGGGCTATATCTGACTGTCCCCGCTGATGTCCTGGACAGTGGATAATAGCCACTTTTTGAGGTTTATGTACTGTTTCTAACAGATCTACCGCAGCCCCAGCCAATCTCTTACCTTCTGCGATGTAACTGCTTCTGTTGGTGTACCAGGTAATCTCGGTGTCGGGAAGGGGCTGGTCGCTGAGGTCTCGTTGAACTCCTGTTTCCTCTGCTAGAATCTCCTGGCAGGTGTGGAGCACCTCAGTTCCTTCTTCGATTTCAGGCATCAGGGTGGTAGGGTTCAGGGTGGTTGGGGAAGCGAACTGGATCCGTTCTTTATGTAGGAGGAGACTTTGATAATGAGTCATTGTGGCGTTAGACAGCCACCTCTCGGGTGGCTGGCGAATAATGCTTTTTAGGGCATGTGGTGCCACTATAGTTAGTTTTTGTCCCAGAGTTAATTTGTCAGCATCTTTGACCAGGGTTGCTACCGAAGTAACTGATTTTAGGCAGGCTGGCCATCGTCTGGTAACCGGGTCCAGTTTTTTAGATAGGTATGCTACTGGTCTTTTCCAGGGCCCCAGGGTTTGGGTTAGGACTCCTCTGGCTATTCCCTTTCTCTCATCCACGAAGAGGGTGAAGGGCTTGGTCACATCAGGGAGGGCCAAAGCTGGGGCTGACAGCAAGGCTTGTTTGATGTCATCGAAGGCCTGCTGTTGGTCCTTACCCCAGACAAAGGGAACTGAGTTCTTGGTTAATGGGTAGAGAGGAGTGGCTTTAGTAGCAAACCCAGGTATCCATAATCTACAAAATCCCACTGTACCTAGAAATTCTCTTACTTGTCTTGGAGAGGAAGGTATTGGGATTTGGGTAACCGTCTGCTTTCTGGCTTCTGTTAGTCACCTCTGTCCATCTCTTAAAATATATCTCAGGTAGGTTACCTCCTGCCGACATATTTGAGTTTTCTTTGCTGACACACGGTATCCCAAGGAAGAGAGCTCCTGTAGTTCAGTAGTGCCCTGGCATCAGGCGTCAGCAGTCGAGGCAGCTAAGAGGAGGTCATCCACATACTGAAGCAGAGTTACCTGTGGATGAGAGGTCCTGAAAGGAGCTAGACCCTGATGTAAGGCCTTGTCAAACAATGTAGGGGAGTTTTTAAACCCCTGTGGTAGCCTTGTTCATGTTAACTGCCCAGTAATTCCTGATTTAGGATTTTTCTATTCGAATGCAAAGATGTGCTGACCGCAGGGGTGAAGATGAAGAGAAAAGAACGCATCCTTCAAATCTAAGGTTGAGTACCAGGTATGCTCAGGGGGTAACATACTCAGTAATGTATAAGGACTTGGGACGGTGGGATGGATATCCAATACTCTTTTATTAACCTTGCGCAAATCCTGTACTGGGCGGAAATCTTGAGTACCCGGTTTATGTACTGGGAGAAGAGGAGTATTCCATGGAGACTTACAAGGGATCAATACCCCTTGTTTCAGTAGTCTCTCGATATGTGGTTTTATTCCTTCCCTGGCTTCCTGGCTCATGGGACATTGGCGGATTGTAATAGGGTCAGCCGAGGCTTTCAGTTCTATGACCACAGGAGGTCGCTGTTTAGTTAGTTCCATTTCAGCCGTTTCAGCCCAGGCCTCAGGAAAATTTTTTTATCCAGTCTTTTATCTCTACAGTCTTGGGGGCCGACTCAAAAAGTCAGTGTTTGTCTTCTAACCTCATGGTAAGGGCTGTAATTATTTGGTCTTCTTTAGTGACTTTGAGCCCTTCTGGGGTAAAGGTAATTTGAGCCCCCAGCTTGGTTAATAGGTCTCGCCCCTGAGCCCCCGTATCTACCAGGAACTCAACTGGCTTCTCCTCTACTTTAAGAGTTACCCTAGGCTCAGGGGGGGGGTCTGAGCCCTGACTTCCCTAATCATCCTCCGTTAGGCTCAGGACTTTTTTTCTGGGTCTTTTTCTCAGGGTGATCCCGGGCCCAATGCACTTTTTTTCTTTCAGGAGGCACATTGATCTTTTTCAAGTATCCGTCTTCTGGTCCCCTGATTGCCCAGGTTGCCCTTTCTCCCTGACCGGCTCGCTCCCTCCCTATCAATAACTGCAGCCAAGATCCATGTGAGATTTTTATTTCGTCTGCGATCTCTTTGTCTTTCTATTTCCTCCTGTTCCTTTTTTATGCATGGTTTTTTTTTTCTCCTCTCCCGTTTCCCTACGATGGTATATCTTTTCTGCCTCTCTAACAAAATCCTGCAGTGATTGATCCTGCAGCCCCTCTAACCTCTGTAGCTTCCTTCTAATGTCTGGGGCAGCTTGTCCTACAAAAGTCATGGCTACTGAGCCACTTCGTCCCTCAGAGGTTGGAGCGAAGGGAATATACCTTTTAAAAGCTTCCATTATTCTTTCTAAAAAGACAGACGGAGCCTCTTTTGGCCCCTGCTGAATCTCCCTTACCTTAGCCAAATTGCTCGGGCGCCGTGCAGCCCCTCGGAGACCTGCCGCAAGAGCTTGGCGATAGACCATTAGCCGCTCCCTACCTTCAGGAGTGTTGAAGTTCCAAAAGGGTCTTGTCAGGGGAAACCCTCGGTCTATCTCGTTAGGGAGCTGCGTGGGTCGTCCATCGGTCCTTGGCACGTTTTTCCTTTCGTGTGGCACCTCACCCTGCTTGGCCAGCCTCTCCTTTTGGGGGTGGGCGGGTCACCATGACGTACATCTGTTCCCTGGAAAATAACTGATAAATAAAGATTGAAAGAGCCTTCGTGGGACCATCCCACATTGAAAGTGGGCCATTCTGAGGCGCAAAAAGTTCTCCAAGACTTCTTCCGGACTTCAACGGACAGATTACGAGCTCTTCCCTTCACCTCAGTCCAATGGTTAAGTGTCAAAGCAAGGGGGGGTAGTCACCGTCCGACCCATCGTCAGTCACACACTCAAAACAAAGACAAAGACAGAACAAGACTACGGCCGCACTGAGAGTTTCTGCCACGGACGTTTCTTTACCTGTGAGCCAGAGTCTGCAGCCAGGCTTAGTCTTTCACAAAAGGAAGAGGGAGTCAGACGGGCGGTAATCGGGAATTCCACATCCAAAAACCGAACCGTATCCTCGTCCTTCTCATAGGAGGCAACCAGGCGTCCCTGGTCCCTCTTTCTCTCTCCCTGGGGCATCCCCCAGGGTGCAGTTTGAGACCCTTCAGGCACGTCTACTGGCCTCCGTTTGCTCACCCTCACGGTGAATTCAAACAACTGCAAAACCAAAACCGAAACCAGAAGTTTAAGTGGCTGTACTGAAACAAAAACACAGACACGATGAACTGGACAAACAGACAAGGCTAGCCTGTTATTTTACCTCCAAGAGCGGATTCGAAACTGAGGGGGTGGTCGCCCTGCTTCCTGGCCAACGCACCAAATGAAAGGTTCCCGAGAGAGGGGGGACCCCTCCTCGAGTCACAGGCGATGATGTAAACCCCAGTCAGTCACGAAGTCCACAGCTTGATGCAAACAGCAAGAGGCTTTATTGAAAGAACCAGCGCGCTGAGGCCCAGATTCTGAGAGCTGGCACACCGAGCAGCGGGCGGGGTTGGGTATTTAAGGGCTAAATTTGTAGGTGAGACCTTTGTTCAGTAGCCTGTAACATCGGTGGGACTTTCACTCAGTAGCCTGTAACATCTTTGAGAACTCAGGACGTTGGGGGGAAGGGTTGTTCTCTGTGGCGGGAAAAGGTTGCTCTCTGGAACAAAGAACAGCTCAGGAAGTTGGGGGAAGGGTTGTTCTCTGAAACAAAGACCAGTTCAGGCTAGTTAGAATTTTCCATTACAGTAGAAATGCCCAGTTATGCACTGAACTGATCAGCATGCCTGGAGGAATCGTCTGAGGAGAGGTGCCACTGGAGTATGTAGTATCTGTATTTCATTTGGTCTCGCTGCAGTTATTCTGTGTATGCAGTTGTTTCTGTACTGCATTTGTTGTTTTCAGTGATTCCCTTGAACTGCCACAACTTCATTGACCTTGGATCAGTATTAATAAAAACTCCAACACGTTAGTTGTTTGCTTACTATGAGTTCTGTTGTATTGTAATCATATGTTTTTCTCTATATATTTATAAGTTCCCACTTCATTTCCACCTATTTGCAGCACCAAGGAAAATTATTGACTTTCATAAGCACTAATTCTGGTTATGGTACTGCTACTGGGAAAGCCCTGGAGTTCAACTACTTGCCTCTAAAAAGCTAGTTGCAGAGACAAGTATTTTTTGGATGAGTGATCAAAAGTTTATTTGCATACCAGTATGCAAAGGAACAAGGAAGTATTTTTGTCCTCCAAGCTAGTCCACCTTTGCAGGCAAGGTCAGAGTATTTAAAGGGAAAGATCACATGCAGATGCAGGGAACAATGTGGGCAGTTGTGGAGGCAGTGTATAGGGGTTGACTGGCTGGAGGTCATCTGCTTCACAGTCTTGCAGGCCATCACCAGTCATCAAGAAGAACAAAGTGGTGGTAGATGTTATCTGGCTAGCAGTCTGAAAGAAGAGTGCTCAAAACACAGTTTCCTTCCCTGTCCTTCATGGCCTCCTGCCTGATTGTTTTATCATTGGTTAGAACCTGATTATCAAGACAAGGGCAGTCATTCATTGCGTGTAGCTTACTGAATCTATAGTGTTGCCTCTGAGGGCCCCACCCTAGTGTCAGTACCGAGGGCTTGTGAAATGTGGAGGTCTTGTCTTTCCCTGCAGGTCAGGTGTGATCTGAAACAATGCCTCTCAGGCCCTTGATCTTAAGCACTGCCTTCCCTAGGGTTTTTCGGCTTCCAGTTTCAATCCCCCCTTTTGTTTTTAACCTTCACAATCTTGGGAAGAAGGGGCGCCAGCTGCTCTGGCTACTTCCTGCTGAGTAGGGATGCAGAAGGAGGTAAAGGTTGTCAGTGCAAGGAAGACTCCACCAGAGGTGTGAAAAGCTATCACATCCTGTTGGACGTGAGAGTATGTTGTCTCCAAGGGGAAATTGACAAGAACACTGCCACCCTAGCTGGTAGGGTCTGGGCCATTCCCTTGGTAACTATTTTCTGGTTACAGGGCCCAAAGATGTAAATGAAGATGATTATAATAGTAAACAAGAGGGGAATGGCCCAGGAATGTACAGACTTAAACCATTTTGGTGACTGGCTCCACCAATTTGAGTGATAAAGGAGACCAAACTGAGGCATTTCTTTGGAGAGTGGTGTGGAGTCAGTTATTCATAGGATTTTAAAACTTGACTCCTGGTTCAACCAACACAACCTAGGTATTTAGCATAGCAATATCCCAAAACTCCTCATGTAATGAAACTATTTCCCTAGTATGTATCCACAAACCAACAATACAACCAATTCTAGACCTATTTATGTTCCATTCAGTAATTTTTGTCCCAGCAACTTAACAGGGCATTCAGAGACACATGGAATGGAGTGTCTTTTTCACTGTAGCCACATTAGACATTATCAGATATAAGAGCAAACTTCGTCAGACATAAGAATAAAACTTCACATAGTCCTCCTTGGAGAGTGGGGTCCATTGGGTAATCCAAGATAGAGAAGGTGGCTCTGCTGTCTAAGACAGGCCTAATTTTTGTCCTTTAAGTCCCCATCAGAGTATAACCCTTAGCTCTCCCGTGGGATGCTGATGTGTGGCCAGGAGGCAGATGGGCCTCGGGAACCCCTGTCAGTGGTCAGTTTTCTAGACTCATGAATCCCAGAGGGCCTATCCATCTGGGGCTTTTGCGGGAGGAGTCTACTGAACATCCTATTGTTGGGCACCCAAGACACTCTGCCTTTTAGTGGCCTATTTGCGACCCTTTATCAGGGTCCATATTCACAGGCTAGTGGGGTAATCCAAATCCTGGTCTCTGAGGGCTAACTGTGGTACCTTGAAGTGGACCTTGGAGAGCTGTAGCCACAGCTGGGCTTCTTTTTCATCTTTTTCCCTCTGCCACCAAAATCTCATTTATTAAAATGTCTTAAAGGTCTCTTCTACCACTTGGGAATATGGACTGAGGTTCTGCCTCAAGCTTTGTTAACTGTCTAATGTCTGATATGGACTGGGTCACAAAAATATGTGGCCATACTGGCTTCTCTAACAGTGTCCAGAGTAAAATAGTATACCAGTTTATCTGGACCATTATTTGACTTAAGGTGGTTTGAGGAACCAGTATTTTCCCAAGGCAGTAGCCTGCATTGGGCAACCTTAATTTCTATGGAAGTCAGAAATCTAGACCCTGGAATAATTATATATCCTAGTATAAAACCCTAAATTGAAATGTTCAATAAATAGTAATTGAACACCATCAAGTTTTCAACTTAATATAAATACTGCAACATTTATCTGTCAAGACTTAAACTGTTTCTTGATAGAATAAGTTTACCCACAGAAATTTCTAATTGGAGAATTACAACACCCAAACCCATTAGTTAAATAATTTTAGGAAAATGGATAATGATTTCCTACATCCAGAAGGCAGGACTTTTAAAAAATCTCAGATTAACCAAATACTCCGGTTAATCAGCAAAAAATGTAGATGACAAAAACTTAATCTGACCATGATCCGTTAAAAACATCTTGTTAACAGTGACATAAGTCAAATACAAGCAGGATATGAAGATGAAAGAAAACTAGTCTGCTGGGAAAAAACCTTAGACAGTTGTATTTTTAACATCATTACTCATAATTTTAAGGAACATTAAACACCGTACATAATAATCTTGAGGTATAATATCACATATTCAGTATATACCAAGATTATTAGATCTCTAATGGCAAATACTTATATTGTATAAAAATAAATCCACAGGCAAACAATTTGAATTCTCCAGTCAAAGCATAGACTTTGATAATGTCAGATTAAATAAACCTATGACATCCCACCCTTTGTTCTTTAAATTATAACCTTGCAACATGTAAAGCACATTCACCCCATCACAGCAAAGTCTTAGAGTCCAAGTTCAAGGTCCAGAAATTTCTTATTAGCTGTAAAATCTAGAATACAAGGTATCCATTACCAAAACACAAAACAGGCAGGCACATTTTAGACATTTCCACTATAAATGGGAGAAAGAAGGCAAGACAAGTAACAAACAAAACATATTACAGTAGTTCCCAAAACTTTTAAAAGAATTTTCCGTCCCCTGAGGCATTCTTTACAATGGCCCTGTCGTCTAGACTGTAGGTATTGGACATCCTCTCCAGACTAAGTGGAAGCCCCCATCCCTGTATTCTTTAAGTCCACAGGAGTGGCAATGCAGTCAGGGGCTATGTCTCCACTGTGTCAAACCCCCCGGGCATGACTGTATCTTTGAAACTGAGACAGCTCAGCTTTTCATCCTCAGCTTCTGCTTCCTATGGCCTCATGGCCCTGGCCTCAGCAATTAAAACCAAATCGAACCCACTGTTAATGGTGTTGATCTGATCTATCACAACCCCATAAACAGAATAAAACTGCCTTATAGAGTCTCCAAGGAGTGCCTGACAGACTCAAACTGCCGACCATCTGGTTAGCAGCTGCAGCACCCAACCACTGTGCCACCAGGATTTCTCCAGTTAGCAATTAAGAAATAAATGACAATATGCATTTGTTAGAAAATATTAAGGGGAAATAACTAGTACAAATTTTAACCCAATGAGAATAGGGCACTTTTTTCCAATTCTAATTTGTGTCTACACCTTTTATCCCTTTTCTCTTAGAAAAACCCATCCTTGGCGTTTGCAGTCTCTCATTTCCCAAGCTTTGTGGCTTGGTTTTTGATTCAGAAATCTTATCCTAATGAGACGTCAAACATTGGCCTTTAAGAGAGATTATTCAAAGAATAACTGTTTACTCAGAAGTCAGAAAATTTTATTATTTTGCAATGAAAAGCCCAATTTTTCCAACTTTAATCTTCTTAGAAATCTCATAAATTAAACCATTAAATCATTAGACAAAACCTTTCACTATACCAAATAAACATTTTTAATCCCAATCTAATTTAGTTTACAAAGTTTCCATCAACTGGCTTTGGAAATCACCAAGTCCCATCCCTGATATAGATATAATTCTAAATGTCCTGATAGGGCTGAAACACTCCTCCAGGCCATTTCAGATATGTCTCAGAGTTGCCTTTCAATAGAGAAAATTTATTTGCAGCCTGTAAGACTGGGATCCACCTGATTTCTGATAATTAAAGTAGCAATTCATGTCTGCTTTCTGTTTTAAAAAAGTCTCAAACCAGCTGTAAAGGGTTTTTGAAAAGCCTAGCTGGAGGTATAACTTTGGAGGCTGATCCTGCCCTGCCCTCTTTTTTTTTTTTAATGAAGGACAAAAGATCATTAATTTCCCTTTTATGTTTTGGAATTGTTAATTGTTCTTTAAGATAAAACTATCCCTTTGACCACAGGCTCTAAGGTTAGTTTTTTTCAGCCCAGTGACACTATGTCTGGATCTGCTTGAAATTCAGCTTTGGTATCTATTTTCATGTAGCTCAGTTGGGCTTGAAAGACCTTTTTTGACCTACCAAACAAGTTTATCTCAAAGAACTCAAACAAGAAAGATCTTAAAATTAGACCAGTAAAACCTGCATTGGCAATGACAAGACAAGGAAGTCTAGACAAAACATACAAAATTCAGACACATAAGAAGTGCTTAACAGGCAAAGATTGTTTTACAAAAACAGAGATGTTGAGTAAGACAACACTGGGTGAAAAAGCCACAATTCTGAGGTTGAAGTGGCCAGATTCATGGCCCGAGGACAAACTTGTGAAGTTTTGCACAGACATTAAACACTCAGCCTACAAGAATCAGACACAGTCTACAGAAAATTACAAATCTGAGATTCCCCACAGTTTGTGTTAAGTTCAACAATGAAAAAGACATTTCCAAAAGCTTACAACGGCAAATACGGAACACCACCATTAATGCATTTATCTTATCAAATACAGGCAGGAGCCCTCACTTTATCACACACACAGCCTTACTTTACCAGACACAACAATCTGTTTCTTTCTCAATTAAAGTGAGCTTGGGAGCACTTTCCCAAGCTACCTCATCAAAGTCCGGGCACTCACCCTGTCCTCTCAATTCATCCTCTCAGGCGGATTCCAAGCTTTGCCCATTATTACACACACACCCACGCCCTGAGCTAGCTCTCCCACACTGACACACACAGAAAGAAGGCCAGAGGGCTGCTCTGCCAGATAGAAAATTTAGGAGGCTACCCTGCTAGAAACCAACACATTCCTCTCATGGAACAAAGAAGAGAAAGCAAAAAAACTCTGGTAAAAACACCAGGATTTACCCTATTCGCCAGAGATACCCAGTGGAGAGAAAAATTGCCCTAGGAGGCCAGTCCACCAAGGGAAACACCCTGACTAGTGGGAAAAAAAAAACTGCAGGCTACAGTCCCCAGCACCATGGGAAGGGAATACATGGAGAAACAGAAACCTGAACCACCCCCCTAAAAAAACATTTGATCACTCATTCTTAGCACGATTAGTTGCCAACGATTTCCTGGCAAGAGGAGGGAGTCAGCAGAGGTCCTGTATGTTGTGGCAGTTTGGGGAGCCCAGCCAGTCCCTTGTTCCTCCAGGAGGCCCTCAAGACCAGGCAGTGCATAATGTCACGTGGGATGCCAGAATTTGTTACTGAAAAGCCCTGGAGTTTGGCTACTTGCTGCTAAAAAGCCAATTACAGAGACATGTATTTTTGAATGAGTAATCAAAAGTTTATTTGCATACCAGTATGCAAAGGAATAGGGAGATATTTCCATTCTCAAAGCCTGTCTGCCTTTGTCAGGAAAGGTTGGAGCATTTAAAGGGAAAGACCACATGCAGATGCAGGTAACAATTTGGGTGGTTGTGGGGGGGGTTACTGAGTGGCTGGTCTGCTTGATGATCTCGAAGACCATCATCAGCCATCAAAGAAAACAAAATGGTGATACACCGTCATCTGGCCAGCATTCTGAAAGAAGAATACTCAAAACATGTTACTTTCCTGGCCTCCTGCTTGATTCTTTTATCACTGGTTAGAACCTGATTATCAAGACCATGGGAGTCATTCCTTGCCTGTAGTTTACCGAACCTATAGTGGTGCCTCTGAGGGCTCCACCCTAGGGTCAGCCCCTAGGGCTTCTGGAATGTAGAGATCATGTCTTCCCCTGCAGGTTGGGGGTGATCTGAAACAACGCTTCTCAGGCCCTCTGTCTTAAGCACTCTACCCTCCATGGTTTTTCAGCCTCTGGTTTCCATACACCAGAAGAGACCAGGAAATGAGCACTTTTCCTAATGCAGAAATTCACTGTAAACTCCTAGAAAATAGTTTTTCCTGGTACATTGTTTGCCTGCTTGCCTGCTGTTTGTGTGTTTTAAAGATTTTCTAGCTAGTTTGTTTTGGAAATTATTTTATGTTTTTATGGTTTCCACTACTTTACACAGAAAAATGTTCATGTAAATAAAATTTTGAACACTGAACTTTTTTTATGATTGAGTCAAAATGTACATTCTCATGTTAATTTGCATGGCCACCTACATGCAACTCCCACTGCCCTACCTGGCCAGTGGCAGCACGCTCTTCTTCTCCACTCCATGTTTTATCCTCTCAACAATCTCCTATCCCCTCCTCTCTGCCCATTCCCCCCACCTCCAGTAAGAGGTCAGCAGGACAACATCCTCTAGATGCATAGGACCATAAAGTACACACATGATGTGGTCACTCTGTGTTGCCAAGTCTAATCCATTTCTGTTCAAAAAGTTCACTCCATTATGATTTATGGACAGAGGCAGCATCAGGTTCAGGGGCCATGCTCCTAGAGAAACCCCGAGACCCCTGGACCTTCAGTTGCAGTCTTTTAGTGGAGATCTCAGGGTGCACCCGTTTTTATTCTTGTGTTGCCAGTGAGACTCAACTGTGTGAGCTCCATCATGGCTATCACTGGTGGTAGCCAGGCACCATATGTTTCTTCCAGTCACAAGTCAACATAGTCACTCACTCACACAGGTTTCTCTATTTTCACCCATGTGGTATCGGTCCTTGGTGATCATCTATTGCTGATGAGTTGGGACCATTTGCTGTACCTTTAGATGGCAGCTTGGCAGCTTTTGAGATCCAAGACACTGCTCTCTGATGTGGGGTGCAGAAGGCTGTCTTAGCAAAATGCTAGTTGTACCAGTTGGCCTCAATTTCCCCTGAAAGGATGGCCCCTGGCCCACCACCCCAGCTACTCTATCTTTGCAATATTGGGTTAAGATGGGAGGAGTAATCATGTTATGTTGAAGTCCAGTTAATATTGATCTTCTTTCTAATGTGTGCTGTCCCAGATTTCACCCAACCAAATTTCTAATCTAAACCCTCCCCCGCTTGCCCAACCTCCCTCCCCATCCTTGCAGTGCTCAGTCTTTTGATCTATGCATGGGTCTGTGTTTAAGTTCTTATCGTAGGGGGTCTCATACAATATTTGTCCTTTTGTCACTGACTACTTTCACTCAGCGTAACGTCCTCCTGTTGAAACCAGGTCATGAGATGTTTCCTAAAGTCATCGTTGTTCTTTATATATACCACATATAGCATAGTTTACCTATCCATTCCTCTGTTGTTGGGCATCTGGGTTAATTCCATCTTTTTCCTATTGTGGACTCTGTCGTGATAAACATTTGTGTGCATGTATCAGTTGATGTGAATGCCCTTGATTCTGTAGGGTATATTCAGAGCAGTGGAATTACTAGGTCAAATGATGTATCTGTATCCACTGTTATAAGGAAGTGCCAGATGGTTTCCAAAGAGGTTGCACCATTTTGCAATCCCACCAACAGTGTAGGAGAGTTTTGATTTCTCCATGGCCTCTACAACATTCATTGTGCATTTTTTGGATGATGGCTAATCCTGTTGGAGTGAGATGGTATCTCATTGTAATTTTGATTTGAGTTTCTTTAATAGCTAATGATCCTGACGTGTCTGAATATGTGTTTTAGCTGCCTGGATCTCTTCTTTAGAGAAATGTCTGTTCATCTCCTTTGCCCATTACTTAATTGCATTATTTATCTTTTTCTTATTGATATTTTGTAACACCTTATAGATTACAGAGATCTGACGTCAGTCTGACACGTAGTTGCCAAATATTTTTTCCCATTCTGTAGGTGGCCTTTTAATTCTATTAATAAAGTCTTTGGATGAGCAGAAATGTTTGATTCTTAGTAGTTCCCATTTATTTTCTCTTCTGTTGTTTGTGGTTTGGTTGATAGATTCCAGAGTCTGTCTACGTTGTGTACTAAAACTTCCATTGTTGTTCCTGCTTTGTCTTGGATGAGCTTTATCATTTTAGATTTGATATTTAGGTCTTTTATCCAGTTTGATTTTTTATATAAGGTGTAAGATATAGGTCTTGGTTCAATTTATTGCAGATGGATATCAAATTTTGCTAGCACCATTTGTTGAAGAGATTGTTTTTACCCCAGTTTAATGTCTCAGAGCCTTTGCTGAATATCAACTGTTCATAAGAAGACAGTGTCATCTCTGGGGTCTTGATTCAGTTCCATTCATCTATCTGTCTCTGTTTTGACTACTGTGGCAGTGTAATACATTCTAAAATCAGGTAGTGAGAGGCCTCCCAGTGTGTTATACTTCAATAGTGCTTTACTTACCCAGGACTGCTTCCCTTTCCAAAAGAAGTTGGTGATGTGTTTCTCCATCTCATTAAAAAATGTCACTGGAATTTGTATTGAGATTGCATTATATAAGTAGATTGCTTTGGGTAAAATAGACATTTTCACAATGTTACGTCTTCCTATCCATGAGCAGGGTAGCTTTCTCCATTTATGTAAGTCTCCCTTAGTTTCTTGTGGTAAGGTTTTGTACTTCTCTTTATGAAGTTTTGTGATTTCTCTCGTTAGATTTATTCCTAGAAACTTTATCTTCTTCGCAGTTATAGTAAATGGTATTGATTTGGTGATTTTTTTTTCATTAATGTTGTTGGTATAAAGGAATCCTACTGATTTAATTATGTGTATCTTGTATCCTGAGACTTTGCTGCACTCTTCTATCAGTTTCAGTAGTTTCTTTATGGATTCTTTGGGATTCTCTGCATATACAACCATATCATCTGCAAATAGGGAGATTTTTGCTTCTCTGCTGATGCAGATGCCCTTTATTTCTTAGTCTTGTCTAATTGCTCTGGCTAGAACTTCTAGTACAGTATTGAACAGGAGAGGTGAGAGTGGGCGTCCTTGTCTAGTTCCCATTCTCAAGACAAATTGTTTCAGTCTCTCTCCGTTCACAATGACGTAGGCAGTTGGCTTTGTATAAATGGTCCTTATTGCACTGAGGAATTTCCCATATGTTCATAATTTGCTGTGAGTTTTTGACATGAATGCATGTTGGACTTTACCAAATGCCATTTCTGCATCAATAAACAAGATCAGGTGATTCTTGTCTTTTGTGGTATGTATGTGGTTGATCACATTAATTGTTTTTCTGATGTTGAACCAGCCTTGCATCCCTGGTATGAATCCAACTTGGTCATGATGGATTATTTTTTTGATATGTTGTATTCTGTTGGCAAGAATTTTGCTGAAGATTTTTGCATGTAGGTTCATGAGTGATATCAGTCTGTAGTTCTCCTTTTGGGTTGGATCTTTCCTTGTCTTTGGTACCAGGGTTGTGCTGGCTTCATAGAATGAATTTGGGAGTATTGCATCCCTTTCTATACTGTGAAATAGTCTCAGTAGTGTTGGAGATAACTCTTCTCTAAAAACTTCATAGAATTCTGTAGTCAAGCCCATCTGTGCCTGGGCTTTTTTTGGTTGGTGGTTTGGGGATGACTTTTTCGATCTCTTCCTTTGTGATGGGTTTGTTACATTGTTCTGCTTCACCTAATTTGGGTAGGTGATATGAATCAAGGAATTTGTCCATTTCCTCTAGCTTTTCAAATTTGTTGGAATACAATCTTTCATAGTATTCTGTTATGATATTTTTAATTTCTGTTGGACCTGTTATTACAACTGCCCTCTCATTTCTTATTTGGGTTATTTGTTTTCTTTCCTGTTTTTCTTTCATAAGTTTAGCCAATGGTTTGTCAATTTTGTTGATGTTTTCAAAAAACCAGCTTTGGATCTTTTAAATTTTTTCACTTGTTCGTCCATTCTCTAATTCATTTAGTTCTGCTTTAATCTTTATGATCTGTTCTCTTCTGGTGCCTGAGGGGTTCCTCTGTTGTTCTCTCTCTACTTGTTCAAGCTGTAGGGTTAACTCTTCTGTTTCGTTTCTTTCTTCCTTCCGGATGTGTGCATTTATGGGGATAAACTGACCTCTGAGCACTGCTTTGGCTGTGTCTCATAGGTTCTGGTAGGAAGTGTTTTCATTCTCATTGGAGTCCATCAATTTCTTTATTTCATCCTTGACTTCTTCTATAGCCCATGGTTTTATGGGAAAGATGTTTTTCAGTTTCTGTGAGTTCCATTTTGTATCTATGTTTTTTCTGCTACTGATTTAGACATTTATGGCTTTATGATCTGAGAAGATGCTTTGCATTAATTCAGTTGTATGCATTTTGTTGAGAATTGCTTTATGTCCTAACACATGGTCTATTCTGAAGAATGTTCCATGTGCACTGGAGAAGGAGGTGTAGTTGTCTGCTGATGGATAGAAAGTTCTGTATATGTCAGTGAGGTCTAGTTGGTTAATTGTGCCAATAAGGTCTTCTTTATCTTTATTGAGCTTTTTTCTAGACGATCTGTCCAGTATTGAGAGTGGAGTGCTGAAGTCTCCCACTATTATTGTGGAGTGATCTATCTCATTTTTGAGTACAGTCAGTGTTTCTTCGATGTATTTAGCCAAGCCAAGTGCTGTCAAGTCAGATCCGACTCATGTCGATGTATTTAGGTGCTCTACTATTGCCAAGGTGCATAAATATTTAATATAGTTAAGTCCTGCTTGTGTATTGAACCTTTCAGCAATAAATAGTGTCCATCCGTGTCCACTATGGTAGATTTTACATCAAACTCTTTTATCTGAGATTAGAATTGCCACCCCTGCTCTTCTTTGTTTATTGTTAGCTTAATATATATCCTTTCATCATTTAATTTTCAGTTTGTTCGTATCTTTAAGTCTAAAGTGAGTTTCTTGTAGGCAACATGTGGGTGGCTCATGTCGTTTGATCCAAGATATCACTCAATGTCTCTTTACTGGAGCATTCAGTCCATTCACGTGCAATGTAATTATTGATAGATATGTGTTCATTGTTGTCATTGTGATATGTTTATTTTTGTGTTCATGTTTCCTCTGTTCTTGTTATTCTGTTCTGGAACATTCTTTGTGAGTTGATTTTTCATTTTCTGGATTGGTTTTGTGGTTGTTAAGACTCCTTTATTATGTTTCTTGATTTGATATGTTGCATCTTTATTGTGCTTCATGGCTGCTCCTATGATCCCCCTTAATAAACTATGTGTAAACCCAATTTTAATTACTACCAGTCTTATTCACTTCCTCTCCAATTGGAACGAGTATAACAACTGTAGTACATCCCCCTTTTTAATTTGATGACATCATAGCTTTCATGGTATGATCTCTGGATCATTTCTTTCACTTATTATAGCTTTGATGAAGTTTGGAGCTTTCTCTAACTGAGTAGGTTTCTGGGTGGTGTGTCCTGTATTTGCTTCTAAAATATAAAGTTAGTGATTTTGTTCTTCTAAGCCAAGAGATTCTTTCAGTATTTCTTGTCACTTTGGTTTTGTTTTTACAAAATCTCTGATTTTCTGTTTTTCTGCAAATGTCTTAATTTCATTTTCATATTTGAAAGATAGTTCTGCAGGGTATATAATTCTTGGTTGGAAGTATCATGCCACTGTCTCCAGCATTGTTTTGGCTGAGAAATCCAATGACAGTCTAGAGGATTTGCCTGTGAATGTTAGCTTTGCTTTTATTCTTGCTGCCTTTAAGAGTTTTTGCTTCTGTGTCACTTTGTTAAGCTTGATTATAATATGTCTTGGAGTCTTTCTTTTGAGATCTATATTGAGTGGCATTCAGTATACATCTGGGATATCTGTATTCTCTTTTGTAATTTCTGGGAAGTTTCCTGTCAGCAGCTGAGCAACAATACTCTCTGTTCTCAGGTGTCTTGCCTTATTCAATTAATCATAGATTGTTCCTCTTAATAGAGTCCCACATGCTTCTTAATCCTTCATCATTTTTCTTGTTTCTTTTTTTCTGATTTCTCCTCATAGACGTTGGAGTCAGTAGCTCTGTCTTCCAAGTCAGAAAGCCTGTTTTCCATTTGTTCCATTCTGTTTTCTTGGCTTTGAATGGAAGTTTCTGTGTCTTTGACTTTGTTCTTGATCTGTTGTATTTCAGAGTACTGGTGTTCCATCAGATAGAACAGTTTGCTTAATTTTTCATTTTGCTCTGCTGCATTTTGTATAAGGTCTAGGAGGACTCTATATAATACTTTTGTATTCACCTTCTGATAGTTTCATAAAGTTTTCTTCATCTGGGAAGTTCTGGGGTGGTTTCTTTCGGGGGCTTTCTGTAGCCATGACTGATTTCTTCATGATGCTTTTCTACAGAGTTTGTTGCTTTAGGGGCATCATGGGAGTCAATAGAGGCTGGGAGAGATGCTGTGAGGATGTATCACAGTTGTTTCTCTAGGCTATCTTAAAATGAAAGGTAAAAGGTATCTGACCACTTCCACAGTCAGTCAGGTTTTCAGGCGTACAGGCCCTCTTCCCAGATTGCAAAGTAAGCACCTCTACATCCAACCCCAGATGTTATAAACTAGTTCAGAATACAGAAAGGCTACTGCCCTGTGGGCCTCTGCTGTCGGGCCCAAGCCATAGGCAACACTGTGTAAGATACTGCTTTTCTCTCAGAAAAGTGCTCTCCTCTGAGAAGGCGCTGCCTCCCAGCCTAGGAATTAGGTCCAGCTGAATCCTCGGTATGGGTATATCCTCCTCCCGGTGGAACAAGATGGCGTCGCGCACAAGCTGCCTGCCTGCCTTGATACAGTCTGCTCAGTGGTGGAGGCAGAGAGAGAGGCCAATGGTGCTGAGATGCACAGAGTCCTCAGCCTCTGTCGCCAGGCCCCAGCCATAGGCGACACTGTGTAAAATACTGCTTTTCTACCTGAAAAGCACTCTCCTCTCGGCAGATGCTGCCTCCCAGCCTAGGAACTAGGTCCAGCTGGAGCCTCCATATGGATATCTGTGCCTCCCACTGGATCAAGATGGTGTCCCACAGAATCTGCATGCCTGCCTCGATACAGGCTACTCAATGGTGGAGGCAGAAAGAGAGGCCAGAGGTGCCAAGATGCAAACAGAGTCCAAAGCCTGGCTCCCAAAATGTGGCAATTTCACGCACCAATCCACCAGCAGTGCATCTGAGATTAGCTGCTAGTCAAGTCCTGGCTCTGCCCACTGGCTGAGGCAGAGAAAAAAAGTTAAAATAGCAAGTTACCTTCGATCTGTGAAAGCCAGCGCTCAACCAGTGTAGGGGTTGGTGAAAGAGAAGAAGCCTTCTGTTCAGTGGTATGAAGTCCAAATTTACAGCTCTATGCCATATCCTAGGGCTCACTAGATTTCTTGAAGGCTCCATTTAATTACCAATTCAGGTCTTGGTTTCCAGAGGGGTTTAGGGAGATGTGCGCTTAGTCTGCCATATTGACTCTGCCCCAAACACTGAACTTTTTATATGAATTAAGATATACTTTGCTGATTTCTATTTGGTCTTCAGATTACAGCAGGCTATGAGCTTTCAGTGTTGCCACCCTACCACACCAAGCTGCACCCTCCTCACCATATTACTGAGTCAAATAATTCAAGATACACACAAAAGCACACTGGAACAGATACAAATAAACCTTTGTAACTAAACATGTCTTTTATAATGGAGTTAACTGCACATTCTGGAAATTGTTTATATCACGTTTACTTCTGAAATTGGATGTTTACATCAATTAGACAATAAATCTTAATAGAGTTAAGAGTTTATCTCTGAAAACTCAAGTAATTATTGATGACAATATTTTTAATTCTAAAAAGGGTGGAGTGTCAAAGGCCAAAAGGAGAAAACCACTTCAAATAATCAAAACAAGAGAGTTCTGAAAAATAATATATTTAGGAGCATGGGGGAAAAAAAATTTTAAGTGTATTTTCTGTTGAAAATATTGATATTTAAACAAATAGCTTTGGACACATTGCCAGTAATTTAGATTTTCTTAAGAGTTGAGAAGTGTTAATTTTATTATAGTAAGATACATTAATTCTTGGAAATCATAGTGAGAGACTTGAACAATTTAATTTCTATAAAAATTGCTTGTACCAAGTACCAAATATGAACAGTAGTATAGTAGGAAATTAATTGGCAAAAATAATTATTCAGTCAGTAGTAATAATTAAGACAACCATTTCAAAGACTTTTTTATGCACAAAGTATAAAAAGGTATTGTTACAGGATTTTACAGCACACAGATTCAACACTAATTCATCATTATTCTATATACTATTATACTTCTTTCTTCCTCACTATCAGTGGACCCACGTTGTGTCTTGTCATTTCTTTGTTATGTGAGCCACTGCAATCAAGTATGTCAGCCTTTACAATAAGATGACTTGTTGTTAGGTGCTGTCAAGTTGTTTGTGACTCATAGTCACCCTATGTACAACAGAACAAAACACTGCCTGGTCTTGTGCCATGCCTACAAATTGTTTTTATGCTTAAACCCATCATTGCAGTCACAGTGTTGATTTAGCTTGTTGAGGGTCTTCTTCTTTTTCACTGACCCTCCACTCTACTGAGGATGATGTCCTTGAGGGACTGATTCTTGCTGATAACATGTCCACAGTATGTAAGCCATAGCCTCTCCATCTTTGCTTCCAAGGAGCACTGGTTGTATTTCTTCCAGAATGGACTGTTTGTTCTTTTGGTCGTCCATTGGACATTCAGTCTTCGTCTCCAACACTACAATTCAGAGGCATCCATTTTCCTGTGTAAAATGTTTCAGAGAATGGAAGATTATTTTCAAAGCTTTGAGGGCTAACGTAATGTGTTTTGCTGACTTGGCTTGTTGCCTGTTAATGCACTCTTTTCTTGCAATTTCTCCCTTTATAATGGCAATGTGTAATTTGTGTCTGCCTATTATACCATTGTATTTTGGGAGTATAATACCTGTTCTGGATTTCACAGTTGAAGAAAAATTTATGGATTTTGAAACTGGATTTAAGATGTTTTCTATGCTATAAATGAATACATGTTCTAATGATATGATTTTGGGGGGGCCAAAGGGTAGAGTGTCATGGATTGCATTGTGTCCCCCCAAAAATGTATGTATTGATTTGACTTGGCTATGAGTCTGAGTATGGTGCAGTTCCTCCCATGTGCTGTGAATCCTCCCTCTGTGATACTGATGATGGAGAATGAACAGCAGTTGTGCTGGTAAGGCAAGACTCAAGTTATAAGCTACGGGATATAAGGGAGACAAGTGAACATAGAGCATTTGGAAGCTTGTACCACGAAGAAGACAGCACTGAGAGCTGAGCACATCCTTCAGACCTGAGGTTCCTGTGCCAAGATGGTCTCCTTGAACTTGGACTCAGCCTACTATCCTGTGACAATTTCTCTTAACTTGTAAATGGATTTGTGGTTTACCAGAGCGTGGCCATAAAGTTTCTCTTCATGAAATCATCCACTCATGGTATTTTCTGTTGGAACAGTACCAGATGACTAAAACGCTGGTCCAGTTGTAAGGATTTGTGTTTTCTTGATGTTGAGGTGTAATCCATACTGAAGGCCGTGGTCTTCGATCTTCTTCAGTTAAATTCTCTTCACTTTCAGCAAGCAGGGTTGTGTTATCTTCATAACAGTTGTTAATGAGCCTTCCTCCAATCCTGATCTCATTCTTCTTCATATAGTCCAGTTTCTTGGATTATTTGCTCAGCAGACAGATTGGTAAATTATGATGAGAAGACACAACCCTGATGCACACCTTTCCTGACTTTGAACTATGCAGTGTCCCCTTGTTTAGTAGGTGTCATGGTTTGAATTGTGTCCCCCCAAAAATGTGTGCAGCCACGTGGCTGGGATATGGTTCCCAGTATCTTGGGACTGTCCTCCATTGTGTGGTTTTGCTAACCTGTATGTTAAAGGATTAGGGTGGGGCTATGAATTCCTGCTATGGGGGAAGTTTCCCTGGAGTATGGCTTGCCCCACCCTTAATGCTTTTAGCTTGCAAGGAATAAAAGAAAAAAGAACCAAGGACAATTGGAGAACCTCGCTACCATCAAGCAAGCAGCACCGGGAGCAGAGCGCGTCCTTCAGACCAGAGGTTCTTGCGTTAGGACACTCCCTGGACAATGACTGATGCAATACTGGACTTTCCTCCAGAGCCATCAAGGGGAAAGTCTTTCCCTGGAGCGGACACCCTGAATATGGACTTGCAACCTACCGGACTGTGTAAGAATAAATCTTTCTTTGTTAAAGCCATCCACTCTGTGGTATTTCTGTTAGAGCAGCCCTAGCTGACTAAAACAGTAGGACACAAATCTTCAGAGTTTATTTCATTCACCACTTTGGAATTTTCCATTTGGATTTTAATATTAGTGAAACTACCCTTCTATTGCTTTTTCTTTGGGAGGAATGGTAGTCAAATAGTAGTTGCAAGAACACCAAGAAAAGGCACTAACTGAAGACATTTCTGAAACAGCAAGCCAGGTGAACCCAGTAATGTTCTTGAGGACTGGGAACCACTTAAAGTACTTGGGAGTTGTACCTTCATGAGATGGGCCTGCTCTCTAGCACCATCCTCACCAGTAGTGTCAGCTTTTCTCAAGCTCTGACCACTCTGTTTTTCTGTTATTTAAACACTACTATATTTCAGCATGGAAACCCTGGTGGCATAGTGGTTAAGTGCTGTGGCTACTAACCAAAATGTCAGCAGTTCAGATCCCCCAAGTACTTCTGGGAAGCTCCATGCAGCAGTTCTACTCTGTCGCTTAGGGTCATTATGAGTCAGCATTGACTTGACGACACTGGGCTTGGTTTTGGCTTGTTATATTTCAGCAGGAAACCCTGGTGTCATAGTGGTTAAGTACTATAGTTAGTAACTGAAAGGTCAGCAGTTCAAATCCAGGAGACGCTCCTTGGAAATTCAATGAGGCAGTTCTACTGTGTCCTATAGCATCACTATGAGTTGGAATCGACTCGACAACAGTAGGTTTATAGTTCAGCAAAGATTACTAAAATAGGGTGTGTCTCATTGTATGGCAGTGTGTATGTAGTATATTAAGTTCCTGAAGAATCTCTCCTTAAAAACTGATTTTAGGGAGATAAGGCAAAGATGGCAGAGGAGCCAGACACATCCTGTGATCCCTCTAACAAAAAGATCCACATAAACAACTGTAAGGATTATTTAGGACATTTTAGGAACCTGACCCAAAGGCAGTGGGTGAGGAACTCTGAACATCAGGGGGAAAGCAAAGAGATTAGACTGGGCAATAAGGAGTGCAGAGTAGGTCCAGACGTAGCTAGACCAGCCAGATTTCACCCGATGGGAATCTCTACTCAACAGGAAGATCTGCTACTGCCAGTAAGGGAAACACAGTGGCAATCTTCAGAAAGCATCTTTCTCGGTAGAGAGGCCAAACTTCAGAACAGTCACATCCCGCAGAATTACAGAAGACTCTCATTTGAACGTCAGAAGCTGTGTCACTAGTGGACTCTTACAGATCTGAAAGTTTCATTTGGGCTAAACCTCTTTCTCTTTCACCAGCACTTCCCACTCTCTTCTCTGCACTGTACCAGACATCAAATTCTCATGTTCTACCTGGGCCAGAGGTAGGACCACTTATGCATGAACTAAGCTATTCTACCACGCTTTCAGAGGGAAAAATTTAACAAACTGGGAGGAATAAAAAGTAAACCAGCCTCCTTGAGAAAGGAACTCGGGAGTGAAACAAGTCCTTTGCCTAGGCGAAGACAGTTAATGGCACCCTACCTTTCTTAGCATGTATAACCAGCAACCTGTGCCTATACTGATCACTCATGCCCAGCTAGAACTATGGGAAATAGCAGGCACTACACACTTGGGCTCCTGAGCTGAATACATGCAAGAAAAGTAAACTGATGCTTGGGCTAGCATGCCTAGTAACAGCTCTAACCATTTGGTGACAGAATGTTAGAATTTCTAAGGTTTCAGTAACCAAACTAGCTCACATAATCAGCCTATTTGGACGTTTAAAAACACAATTACACACACACAGTATAGAAGTTGGAACACAGTAAACAAACATAAATAAATTACAACAACTTTATGATGGCTCAGGGACAACAGTCAATATGAAACCATTTAAAGGAGCAGGTTGTGATAGCACGCAAAACAAAGAATAAAAAAAAAAAATCCAGACAACGAGGACTTCCTGGAATTATCAGAGGTAGTGTACAAAAAATTAATGTTTAGAGCTCTTCAAGAGATCAGAAAGTATACCAGACAAAGTGCAGCAGAGCATAATGAAAAGTTAAAAAATAGGATGCAAGAAATACTTGTGTGACAATGATCTGAGAATCAGCATATTAACAATAAAATTACAGAATTAGACAATTTAGTTGAAAGTCAAAGAAGCAGAATTGAGACAATATTAGATTGAAAATAAAGCATTGACACCAACATACTTTAAGTAAATCAGATGAAAGAATTTTTAAAAATCAAGAAATACTAAGATTTATGTGGGACTCTATCAAGAGGAATAGTCTATGAGTGACTGGAGTACCAGAACAGGGAAGATAATGGAAAATACAGAGTCAATTGTTGAAGATTTGTAGGCAGAAAACTTCCCTGATACCATGAAAGATGAGATGATATCTACAATGCTCATTGAACTCCACACAAGGTAGATCCCAAAAGAAAGACATATTAAAATCAAACTTGCCAAAACCAAAGATAAAGAGAATCTTTCAAAAGCATTACAGTTAAATGAAAAGACATAAAAAGGAGAATCAGTAAGACTAAGCCCAGACTACTCAGGAAAAACCATTCAGGCAGGAGGGCAATGGGATGACATATAAAAAGCATTGAAGGAAAAAAGCTGCCGGCCAAGAATGATATAATCTGCAAAATTATCTGTGAAATGTGACAGCAAATTTAGAACATTCCCAGAGAAGCAGAAGTGTAGAAAATTTGCAAAAACCATACAAAAATTGCAAGAAATACTGAAGGAAGTATTTCAGTCAGAAAATCATTATCATCAGACAAAAAATGAAGACTACAGTGGAGGACAGAGCATCTAAATATCAACCCAGATAGGGAAACTACAAAAATAAATCAAAGCTAAAGCACTAAAAATAGGGAAACAGTGATACCAGTATGTAAAAGATGACAACATTATGTCAAAAATGAACTCAACAGTGTAGCCATAGATCTTTCATATGGAGAACTCGCAATGCAAAGACATTGAATACTGGTTTAAATTTAGAACAATAAGAGTAAATGTTAAGGTAACCACAAAGGAAATTATTAATTCTACACATTGAAATAAGAAACAAAACTAAAAAGTCTCAGCAAATCTAAAACCAACAACAATGAAAAAGGTAAAGAAGAACACTCATTAAAAAAAATGACCCAGCACAGAAAATTAAGTGCAAGATACAAACTGTTAAAAACACACAAAAAGAGACACCAAAATGACAGCATTAAATTCATATCTGTTGATAATTGCACTGAATGTAAGTCAGTTAAATGTATCAGTAAAGAGACTAAGTGCAGCATAATGGATTTTAAAAAAACTCTGTGCTGTCTACAAAAGACGGACCTTAGACTTAAAGATACATACAAACTGAAACTCAAAAGGTGGAAAAACATCTAGGAAGCAAATAACACTCAAAAAACAGCAGGAGTGGCAATATTAATTTTAGATAGCCTGTAAATTAAAATCCACCACAGTGGACAGTGAAGGACACTACTGACTAAAGTGCCAGTACACCAGGAGGACAAAACTGTATTAAACATTTACACACCCAACAATAGGGCATCTAAGTACATCAAACAGACAGCATTAAAAAGTGAATTAGACAGCTCTATGATAATAGTAGATTTCAACACACTACTTTCAGTGGTAGACAGAAGATCCAGAAAGAAACTAAATGCTTGGAGGATCTAAATGCCCCAGTCAACTAATTTCACCTCATAGACATATGCAGAAGACTCCATCCAACAACAAACAAATGTACCTTCTTTTTCAATGCACACGAAACGTTTCCCAGAGTAGACCACATATTAGGCCATAAAACAAACCTTAAAAAAATCCAAAGCATTGAAATATTACAAAACATCTTTTCAAACCATAAAGCCATAAAGGTTGAAATCAATAGCAGAAAAAACAAGAGAGAAAAAAAATCAAATGCATTGAAATTGACAAGACCAAAAACTGGTTGTTTGAAAAGATCAATAAAACTGATAGACTGTTGCCCATACTGACAAAAGAAAAACAGTAGAGGAAACAAATAACCTGAATAAGAAATGAGATGGGCTGTATCACAACAGACCCAATTGAAATGAAAATAATCATAACTGAACACTCCTCACTCTTGACAGACTTGAAAACAGAGGAAATGGACACATTTGTAGAGACATACTACCTATTTAAACAAACCAGAGGTAGAGCAGCTAGATAAACCCATAACAAAAGAAGAAATTGAAAAGATCGCTTAAAAACTCTTCCAAAAAAAAAGAAAACCTGTCCCTGATGGCATCACCAGACAATTCTACCAGCCTTTCACAGAAGATTTAATGCCACTGACATGGATTGAATTGTGTCTTCCCAAAAATGCGTGTAGCAATTTGACTAGGCCATGCTTCACTATATTGTGTGAAGCTCCTATGTGCTGTAAACCCTGTCTCTATGATGTTGCTGAGGGAGGATGAGTGGCAGTCATGTTACTGGGGCAGGACTCAAGTGTTTAAGATTGTATTGTGCCTTGAGGCAATTTCTTGGGATATAAAAGCAAGCAGACAGTTGGGGACTTCATACAACTAAGAAAGCAGTGCCAGGAGTGGAGTGCATCCTTTGGAAAGGACCCAGGGTCCCTGTGTCTCAGAAGCTCCCAGTTCAGGGGAAGTTGGATGCCAAGGTCCTTCCTTCGAAGCCAACAAAGACCCTGGAGCTGATGCCTTGAATTTGGACCTGAATAAAATTTCTCTTTTTAAAACCATCCACTTGTCATATTTCTGTTATAGCAGCACTAGGTGACTAAGACAACCGCTATTACTAAAGGTGTTTCAGAGCATAGAAAAGGATGGAATACTCCCAGACTCATTCTGTGAAGCCAACATAACCTTGATACTGAACCCAATATCTCTCATGAAGTTAGATGCAAAAATATTCAACAAAATTCTAGCCAATAGAATTCAACAACATATCCAAATAATAATAATAATTCACTGTGAACAAATGAGATTCACACCAGGAGTGCAGGAATGGTTCAACATTTGAAAAACAGTATCATCAACCACATAGATAAAACAAAAGACAAGAACTACGTGATTTTATCAATCGATGCAGAAAAGGCATTTGACAAAGTCCATTCATGTTTAAAAGACAAAAAGCTCAGCAAAATAGGAGCAGAAGGAAAATTCCTCAGCGTAGTAAGGGGCATCTATGCGAAGCCAACAGGCAACATCATCCTAAATAGAGAGACTCGTATTCCCCTTGAGAACAGGAACCAGACAACAATGTCCTCTGTCACTGCTTCTATTCAGCATTGTGCTGCAGGTTCTAACCAAACCAGTCAGGCTAAAAAAAGAAATTAAAGACATTCTAATTGATAAGAAAGTAGTGAAACTGTCTCTGTTCACTGATGATATGATCCTATACACTGAAAACGCTAAAGAATCCACCAAAAAAAAAAAAAAAAAAAAAAAACCATTGGAACTAATAGACATGTTCAGCAGAGCATCAGGATACAAGATAAATGCAAAAATCAGTTGGACAACAAAAAAGAGAATGTCAAAGAGGAAATACCAATCAATACCATTTACAATAGCTCCCAAGAAGATAAAATACTTAGGAATAAACCAGAAATGTAAAAAACCTATACAAAAAAAAAGAAAACAAGAGTGTATAGCAAGAAACCAAAGAAGACCTACAGAAGTGAAGAAACCTACCTTGCTCGTGGATTAGGGAGACTCAACATCATAATAATGTCTATTCTGCCCAAAGCAATCTATAAATACAATGCAATCAGGTGCCAATGACGCTTTTCACTGAGATGGAAAAACAAATCACCAACTTCATATGGAAAGGAAGGAAGCCCTGGAAAAGTAAAGCATTACTTAAAACCTATTACACTCCTCCAGTAATCAAAACAGCCTGGTACTGGTACAACAACAGACACATAGACCAATAGACCCGTTTGAAAATCTACATGTAAGATCATCCACCTGTGTGTAGCTGATATTTGGCAAAGACCCAAAGTCTGTAAACTGGGGAAAAGACAGTCTCCTTAACAAATGCTGTTGGCATAACTGGACATCAGTCTGCAAAAAATCAGTCAGAACCCAAATCTCACACCATGAACAAAACAATTCAAAATTGATAAAAGACCTTAAGTATCAAATGTAAATTGATAAAGGCCATGGAATTAAAAATAGGGACAATGCTGGGAGCCCTAGTATGTGGCATAAACATTAGGAAACACACAAACGCCAGAGAGAAAATAGATCAATGGGAACTCCTAAAAATCAAACATTTGTGCTCATCCAAAGACTTTGCCAAATGAGTAAACAGCCTACAGACGGGGGGGTAAAAAATACCATAAATCTAGTCAGCATCTAATTTATGTAATCTACAATATACTGTGAAACCTCAACAATAAAAAGATAATTCAATTGAAAATGGACAAATGATACGAACAGACATTTTACCAAAGAAGACATCCAAGTGGCTAAGAGATGCATGAGAAAATTTTCTCCATCATTAGCCATCAGAGAAATGCAAATTAACACAATGAGATACCACCTCACATCAACAAAGCTGACATTAATCCAAAAAATACAATACAATAAATATTGGAGAGACTGGAACACTCCTACACTGCTGGTGGGAATGTAAAATGTAAAATTGTTCAGCCATTTTGGAAATCTGTCTGACATTTCCTTTAAAACCTAGAAATCGAAATACTGTGCAATCCAGCAACCCCACTTCTTGGAAAATATCCTAGAAAAATAAGAGCAGCCACACAACCCAGTATATGCACACCAATGGTTATTGCAGCAGTGTCCATAACAGCAAAAAGATGGAATCAATCTAGGTGCTGTTTGACAGAGGAATAGGTAAACAAACTATGGCATATTCACACAATGGAATACTATGCAATGATAACAAAAACTGATGAATTTGTGAAATATGAAATGGTGTAATCTGGAAGGGACTACGCTGTACAAAATTAGTTGCTGAAGAACAAATATATGAGACCACTGTTATAAGGATTCAAGAACTGGTTTAAACAGATGAAAACATTTTCTGATGATTGTGAAGGGGGTATGAGAGAGAGGGCTATTCACTAATCAGATAATTAACAAGAACTATTTTAGGTGAAGGGAGAGACAACACAAGCAGAGAAGAAGTGTGCCAAATGGACTAAACCCAAAGCTTAGAAGTATTCAAAATAAAACCTAACACTTCTAGGGACAGAGTATCAGGGTCAGGGCCCTGGGGACTTATAGTTTCAAGTGGACATGTGAGTCAATTGGCATCACAAAGGTTTTTAAGCAAATGTTCTACATCCCGCTTTAGTTAGTGGTGTTTGGAGTCTCAGAAGCTAGCAGGTGGCCATTTAAGAAGCATTAATTGGTCTCAACTCACCTGAGGCAATGGAGAAAGAGCATCAACAAGAGGAAAGTACAAGCCCAAAACACAGACAGCACAACGTATAAGAGAGACTGCATCAACATGAGACAAGAAGAACTATGTGGTACCTGGCCACTACCAAAGACTGCCTTTAGAGGTAACTCAGTGAACAGTCTCTGATGGCATGAGAGACATTGGGAGGCATGACTCAAAATCTAGTAAGGGGGCCACACTTGATGATCTGATGGGCTGGAGGGTCCCAGGAAGACATGGCTCCTCAACTGTCTGTTAACTCACAACTGAAAACAGTTTGGAAGCCAACTGTTCAGACAAAGAGTGAACTGATACATAACACATGAAATGATACTGGTGAAGAGTATGCTTCTTGGTTTGGGCACGTACAGGAGACTAACTGGACAGCTTCTGTTCAGAGGGTGAGCGGGAACATCAGAGCGATACAGGAGCCTGTCAAATGGACAAGAGAAATGTGAGTTGGGTGGGAGGTGCAAGGTCACGTGGCAAAGTGTAAGTTTTTGTATGAGAAACTGACTGTAATTGTTAACTTTCACTTAAACACATTTAAAAAAAAAAGTAGCTGCTAACCAAAAAGATTAGTAGCTTGAATCCACAAGGCACTGACTGCTTGGAAACTCTTTGGGACAGTTCAACTCTGTCCTACAGAGTTGCTGTTAGTTGCAGTTGAGTCAGTGGTGACCGATATACTTTTTTGGTTTTGAATTTATGTTAATGGTGGAGGAACTACTCAGAAAGGAAGTGAGAATAATTGCACAATTGGAAGAATGCAGTCGATGTCACTGAACTGTGCATGTGGAAACTATTGATACATGTTCTGCTGTGTACATCCTCAACAAAACAACAGAAATGAAGTATTTTTCCCTTCCTTTGATTTTTATTTAATTGTGATTAAGTGAAACTATACAATCAAGTCAGTTTTGCATGCTTGCCTATCTGCAGCTCCTTCTGCTCTCCCCTGGTGACAGCACACTCCTCCTTTTCATTCTGTACTTGTCGTATCCTCTTAAAAATCTTGTCCCTTCCTCTCCATCCCCTTCTGTCTCATGTAGAAAAAGACCAGTAGGACAAAATCCTACAAACGCATAGAACTATAAAGTACATGCACCATATGGTCACATTGTGTCCCTGAGTCCAGTCTGTTTTTGTTCACAGTGTTGTCCTCCGTAGTGTTTCTAGTCGTGGGCAGCAGCAGGTCTAGAAGCCATTCTTGCAGGGAGTCCTCCAGGCCATCAGACCATCAGTTGTGGTCTTTTAGTAGAGTTCTTGAGTTGCACCCCTATTTTTCTCGTGTTGCCACAGGGACTCTACACTGTGTGCCCCATTACAGCTCTCTCTGGTGGTGGCCGGGCACCATCTGGTTCTTTTGGTCACATGTTGATGCCATCTCCCATTCCCATGGGTCCTTCTGTCTCCTGGACTCTTTTCTACCTCATGCCTTTGTTGTTCTCAGTCATCATCTGTTCCAGATGAGGTGGGACCATTTGGTGTACCTCAGATGGCAGCTTGGTAGCTTTTATGACAACTCCCTTCTCATGTCTTATTTGGGCTATTTGTTTCCTTTTCTGTTTTTCTTTAGTAAGTTCAGCCAATGGTTGTCAATTTTGCTGATCTTTTTAAAAAACCAGCTTTTGGTCTTTTCCACTTTTTCAGTTGTTCTATAGCTTGGTAGCTTTTAAGACTGCAGACGCCACTCACAAACATAGGGTACAGAAGACTCTCTTAGCAATAGGCTAGTTATGCAAATTGGTCTTATAGTTCCCCGAAAGTATGGTCCACAGACCTCTACCGCTGCTATTCTATCCTTGCAATGCTGGGTTGAGATTGGAAGAGCTTTCAGTTTATGGTGAAGTGCAGTTAAATTGATCTACTTTCTACTGTGTGCTGTCACTGCTTTCACATAAGCAAATTTGTATCAAGTATCTAATCTATGACCAGTCCTCTTCCTCCCTCCCAACCTTGTAGCCATCAAAGTCTTTTCTTCTGTACACACGTCTGTTTTTAAGTCCTCGTCTTGCTGCTGACTGATTCACTCAGCATAATGTCTTCCAGTTGAAACCAGGTTATGAGATCTTCCTGAAATCATCGTTCTTTATCATTGCATAGTGTTTCATTGAATTTATCTACAGTAATTCGTGTATGCATTCATCTGTTGATGGACATCTAGGTTGATTCCATCTTTTTGCTATGGTAGACTGTGCTGCAGTAAACATTTGTATGCATGTATCTGTTCATGTGACAGCCTCTGTTTCTGTAGGGTATATTCTGATCAGTTGGATTACTGGATCAAATGTTATATCTATTTCCAGCTTTTTAAGGAAGCACCAAATTGCTTTCCAAACAGGTTGTACTACTTTGCAATCCCACCAGGAGTGTAAGAGAGTTCCCATCTCTCCACAGCCTCTCCAGCATTTGTTGAGTTTTGTTTTTGGTTTTGGATTATGGTCAGCCTTGTTGGGGTAAGATGGTTTCTCACTGCAGTTCTGGTAATAACTAATGATTGGGGGCATTTCCTCACTTGTTTTTGGGTGCCTGGATGTCTTCTTTGGTGATGTGTCTGTCAATCTCCTTTGCCCATTGCTTAATTGAGTTATTTACCTTTTTCTTGTTGATAGTTTTCAGTACCTTTTAGATTATGGATATCAGACATCAGTCCAACATGTAGTTGCCAAATATTTTTTCTTATTCTGTAGATGGTCTTTTAACCCTTTTGATAAAGTCTTTGGAAGTGTTTGATTTTTAGTAGTTCCCATTTATCTGTTTTCTGTTGATCATGCTTTGTTACTCAGATATTATAGTCTGTGTAAGCCATATATTAGAACTTCTGTTGTTGACCTTTTTTTTTTTTTTTTTTTACATTGATGTTTATCGTTTTAGATTTAACATTTAGGTCTTTGTTCCATTTTGAGTTAGTTTTTGTGTATGGTATGAGATATGAGTCTTGTTTCAGTTTTTTGCAGATGTATATTCAAGTTTGCAGGCACCATTTGCTAAAGAGACTGTTTTTACCGCCGTTTACAGTCTTAGGATCTTCATCGAATATCAACTGTTCATAAGAGGATGGTGACATCTCTGGGGTCTCAGCTCTGTTCCATTGGTCTATATGTCTCTTTTTATGCTAGTACCAGACTGTTTTGACTACCTGTCTTATGCTGGGTTTTCTAGGGAAGCAAAACCAGTAACATATATGTACAAGGCAAGATTTATATATAAAGGAAACAGCTTACGCTGAACATCCCAAGTACTAGCATAAGCTTCACGTGGCCACAGGAGCTGGTGAACCAAAAGTCAGCAGGTCAGAGACCAGAGTTCTAGATCACCAATTGTGTAGGTCGGCAAATCCCACGCTGGCGGCGAGATGGAGCGGCAGAGGCTGGCGAGCCCAGGATTGGCAGGTCAGGGAACAGGACTCTCAGGTGCTGTCTGTAAGGGTTGATGCATCCAACAGCTGCTAGTTCAGGTCCAGGAACCAGATGCAGGAAAGAGCAGGAGCTGCTGTCTAGTGAGCAGACAGGAAGTAAGTGGTGAAAGGCAGAGAAATAAGAGCTGAGGGGGTGAGAAGCCACCACAGGCCCCACCCTGCCACTTGGTACAGCAGCAAAACATGGAGTAGCCAAGTTGACACAATCCTGATCACCACATTACTGTAGCTAGCAGTGTAATAGGTTCTAAGGTTGGGCAGTGTGAGGCCTCCCACTGTGTTCCTCTTCTTCAGTAGTGCTTAGCTTATCCGGGGTTTCTTCCCTTTCCAGACAAAGCTGATGATTTGTTTCTCCAGCTCATTAAAAAATGTCACTGGAGTTTGTATTGGGATTGCATTGTATACACAGATCGCTTTGGGTAAAATAGACATTTTCACAATGTTAAGTCTTCCTATCCTTGAACAGGGTACGTTTCTCCACTTATGTTAGCCTCTTTTTGTTTCTTACAGTAAGATCTTGTAATTCTCTCTGTATAGGTCTCTTATTTCTGCTGGTTAGATTTATTCCTAGTTATTTTATCTCCTTGGGGGCTATAGTAAATGGCATTGGTTTGCTGATTCTTCTTTGATGCTCTCTATTGCTGTAAAGGAACCCTACTGATTTACTTATGTTTATATTATATCCTGATAGTTTGCTGAACTATTCTATTAGTTTCATTAGTTTACTTTGGATTCTTAAGGGTTCTCTGTGTATACGATAATATCATCTGCATATAGGGAGATTTTTACTTCTTCTTGCCAATGAGGATGCCTTTATTTTTTTGTTTTGTCTAATTGCTCTGGCTAGAACCTCTAGCACATTGTTGAATAGAAGTGGTGGGAGTGAGCATTCTTGTCTAGTTTCTTTTCCCAAGGGGAGTTCTTTCAGTCTGTCTCCACTCAGGATGATGTAGGTGGTTGGCTTTGCATAGATGCCTCTTACTGCACTGAGGAATTTCCCCTCTATTCCTATTTTCCTGAGAGTTTTTAACATGAAAGGGTGTGGGACTTTGTCAAATGCCTTTTCTGCATCAATTGACAAAATCAGGTGATTCATATACTTTATACTAATTATGTAATTGATCACTTTGTTTTTTTCATGTTGAAGCAGCCTTGCATCCCTGGTGTGAATCCAACTTGATCATGATGAATTGTTTTTTTGACATGTTATTGAATTCTGTTGGTGAGGATTTTGTTGAAGATTTTTGCATCTGGGTTCATGAATGATACTGATCTTCAATTTTCTTTTTTTGCCTTGTGGGATCTGTCCCTGGCTTTGTTATCAGGGTTGTGCTGGCATCATAGAATGAATTTGTGAGTATTCCTTCCCCTTCTGTGGTGTGAAATAGCCTCAGTAGTATCAGAATTAAGTCCTCTCTAAAAGTTTGGTAGAATTCTCTGGTGAAGCCCACTGGTTGTCCATCTTATGATGACTTTTTCAATCTCTTCCTTTGTGATAGGTTTATTAAGTTGTCCTACTTCTTGTGATTCATTTTAGTAGGTGATGAGAATCTAGAAATTTGTGTATTTCTTCTAGATTTTCAAGTCTATTGGAGTACAGTCTTTTATTCTGTTATGATACTTTTGATTTCAGTTTTGTCTGTTGTGACATCTACCATCTTATTTCTTATTCAGATTATTTGTTTCCTCTCCTGTTTTTCCTTTGTAAGTGGTTTATCAATTTTGTTGATCTTTTCAAAGAACTGACTTTTGATTTTGTTAATTTTCTCAGTTGTTCTATTCTCTGATTCATTTAGTTCTGTTCTAATCCTTAGCATCTGTTTTCTTCTTGTGCCTGAGGGGTTCTTTTTTCCTCTTTCTGCTTGTTCAAGTTGTAGGGTTAATTCTTTGGTTTGGGCCCTTTCTTCCTACTGGATGTATACATGTATAGAGATAAACTGACCTCTGAGCACTGCTTTGGCTGAATCCCATAGGCTCTGGTAGGATGTGTTTTCATCTCATTTGATTCCAAAAATTTATTTTGTCCTTGATTTCTTCTATAACCCATGGATTTTTGAGCAAGGTGTTGTTCAGTTTTCATGAGTTCAAATTTCTACCTTTTTTTTTTTCCTGCTATTGATTTCACCTTTTATGGCTTTATGGTCTGAGAAGGTGCTTTGCAATAATTCAGTGGTTTGAATTTTGTTGAGACTTACTTATGTCCTAACACATGGTATATTCTGGAAAATGTTCCATGTGCATTGAAGAATAAGTTGTACTTATCTCTTGGTGAACAAAAGTTCTATATATGTCAATGAGGTCTAGTTGGTTGATTATCACAGTATGATCTTCTCTATGTTTACTGAGCTGTTTTCTGGATGATCTGTCCGTTACCAAAAGTGGAGTTTTGAAGTCTCCAACTATTATTGTGGTGTGATCTATCTCATTTTTCAGTGTCGTCAGCATGTATTTGACATATTTAGATGCTCTGGTATTTGGTGCATAAATATTTAATATTGTTATGTCCTCCTTATGTATTGAACCTTTAAGCAATAGTGACCATCCTTGTCCACAATGGTGGATTTCACATTAAAATCTATTTTATCTGAGATATTGCCACTCCTGCTCTTCCTGTGTGTTGTCAGCCTGGTATATATTTTTCCATCCTTTGATTTTCAGTTTATTCATGTCTTTGAGTCTAAGGTGTGGTTTTTGCAAGCAATATATACACAGATCATGTCTTTTGATCCATGATGTCACTCTCTGTCTCTTTATTCGAGCATTCAGTCCACTCACATTCAGTGTAACTATAGATAAGAATGTGTTTAGTGCTGTCGTTTTGGCACCTTTATTTTTGTGTTGATAGTTTCTATGTTGCTCTTAATATTCTGTTATAGATCTTTCTTATTTATGGGTTGACTTCATCTTTTTTGGTGTTGGTTTTGTGTTTGTTGAGATTCCTGAATTATGTTTCTTATGTTAATATGTTGCACTGTTATTTTGCTTTGTGGCTACCCTTAAGATCCCCCTTGATATTCTAAGTTTAAACCAGACTTTAACTTGGGCATGTCTTTTTAGTTTCTTCCCTATCTGAAAGGATCGTACTTAGTTTAATATATCCCTCTTTTTAGTGTGATGTAATAATTTTCATGTTAAGATTACTAGTTCCCTTCTTTTAATATTGTAGCTTTGATTGAGCTTTGTGACTTTCCAACTGAGTAGAATTCTAGATCCTGTGTCCTGCTTTGCCTCCTTAAATACACACTTGATGTTTTTGTTTTTCTAAGCAAAAAGCTTCTTTCAGTATTTCTTGTAGTTTAAGTTTGGTTTTTACAAAGTCTGTAAGCTTCTGTTTATCTGTGAGTGTCTTAATTCCAACTTTGTATTTGAGAGACAATTTTCTGGATATATGATTCTTGGTTGGAAGTTTTTCATCTTCAAGGCTTTGAATGTGTCATCCCACTGCCTTCTTGCCAACATCATTTCTGTCGAGAAGGCAGACAGAAGCCTTCAAGGCTTCCCTTTGTATGTTGCCAAGAAGCCAAGTGCTTTGCTTTAATTCTTGCTGCCCCTAGGAGCCTTTCTTATGACTTGTTTTATTAAGCTTCATTATATTTCTTGGTGTCATTTAGGGTATAGTTTTTGTGGCATTGAATAAGCATCTTGGATATCTATGTTCTCTTCTTTCATAATTTCAGGGAAATTTTCTGTCAGCAACTCTACAACAATATTGTCTGTATTTTGAGCTATCCCTCCCTATTCAGGAACTCCAGCTATTCATAGATTATTATTCTTAACTAAATCTCACATGTTTCTTAATCCTTCTTCTATTTCTTTTCTCTGATTTTTTCTCTTAAATGCTGGTGTCAGTTGTTCTGTCCTCAAGCTCAAACTCAGGCTTCTCTCTCCTCAGTTCTGCTATTTTGGCTTTGGACTGAATTGCCTAATTCTGTAATTCTATCATTGATTTGCTGTATTTCAGATCACTGGTGTTCCATCAGTTCAGATAGCTTACTTAATTTTTCATTTTGTTCTGCTGCATTTTGTTTAATCTCTAGGAGGGCTGTATACATAATTCTCTTTTCCTTAAGTTTTTTTTTATTATGATTGAGTGAAAGTGTACATTGCCATATAAATTTGCATGCCCACCTATATGCAGCTCCAACTACTGTCCCTGCCTGGTGACAGCACACTCTTCCTCTCTGATCCATATGCAGAATTCTTTTGTACTCACTCTCCAATAATTTCAGAAAGCCTTCTTCATCTGGGAAGGTTTTTGATTCTTTATTTTGGGAGTTTTTCCAGAGTCATGGTGGACTGCATCTTTAAATGGTTTGGTTTTGATTGTTGTCTTCATGCCATCTAGAAGCTGTTTGGTTTCTCTCATGTTAACAGGAGCTGAAACATAATTCTAAGAGGGGAGTAAGGGCATTACTGGATTTGGTCAGCACTCACTTCTGTGTACTCTGGTGACTGGCCCCAGATGGACTTTCTGGGGGTGCTGGCTCCAACTCCTGGCTAACAAAGATGACACTCTACTTATAGCGTCACTGGGGGGCCATCAGCCAATGCTGTGATGTAGATCAGTGAAGGGTGAATGGAGATGCTGCCACTCTGTTCAGTAGTTGGTTCTCCTGGTGGTCTTATTTTAAAAGGTGGTTTACTGCTGAGTGAGGAGCTAACAGCTGCTTAAATCAGTAGGTCCTCAGATGTGGCAGGCCTGCCTTCCAGCTGACAGTGAAAGCACTTCATAGGCTGTCCGCAGACACACTGTTGTGGTTCAAAGAAAGGATGGGTTAGGACCTTGCTGCCATCCTCTGCCAAGTCTACCCATAACTGTAGGCTCCACCATCTTAAACACAGCTTTTCTACTGGGAAAGCACCATCCAGATGGGCTTCTGCTCAGCATGAGAATTAGCCCAGCTGAGACCACCAGGTGGCTTACTCCATCTCCCAGCTGACCAAAACAGCATCCTGCCTGAGCTGCCCTTGAAGCAGCAGAATCTATGGCACAGCTCAGAAAAGAGTGTGGAGGGGCAGTGGTGCCCTCATTCAGCATGCAGGCTCTCAGTATGCGGCCATTCCAAGCACAGTCTGTCTGCTGCACTATATGCTGTTTACTTAAGCACTGCCATTCAGCATCTTAGCTGGCTCATGTCCAGTACCTGCAGTCCTCCCAAATGATGAATCAGCAGAAGCAGCACTCAGCATTCCACTGCGTCATCTGTGAGAGAGGTCATTTTTCCCTTGGCACCTAGTCCAATCTGACAGCCCTACCCCAGATCCTAGGACTCCCAGGATGTCCATGCCTTAGTTCTCAGAGGGAATCAAGGGGACACGTCTAGACCACCGTCTTGGCCCCACACTCCCCAAAATAAATTATTTTTAAAGTAAAACAAAAACTTTGCATTTAATACTTTGTGCATCTGAGATTTGAATCAAGTAGTAGCAGTGTTAAAACAAAAACTCTCTACTCCTGATCATTATTTCAAAGTTTTTGACTGTTCCCTTGTTTTTCTATGACTGTTGTAACTTAAAACTTTTTGAACCAAGTTGCTTCAAATAAATTGAGGGTTTGTTACTGAAAGAAAAAAAGAAGAATGTATTTACCAAGGATCTTATCATTCTTGCTTTTTTCTTGGACTTGGAGATGTGCATATTTCCCCATACAGTGGTGAAATGGGGAAGAAAATGGGCTACTACTTCCCTCATGAGCAAACAAGACCTTTTCCTGGC
Source organism: Heterohyrax brucei (assembly GCA_028571685.1). NCBI lineage: Eukaryota > Metazoa > Chordata > Mammalia > Hyracoidea > Procaviidae > Heterohyrax > Heterohyrax brucei. The sequence continues at coordinate 20,561,160 of CM053155.1, forward strand.
TTTAGACATCACTTTGTTGCTCGGAATTGGCATTTTATTCTCAATGTTGATAAATTATTAGCTTCACATCTTACTATCTGACACTAAGTTATTGAATTTGAAAAATATTATGAAAAATGTATTTCACAATTTTCTAACAGATGTTATGGAGTATACTAGCCTAATTTAGCAAATACACCAAATGTGCCTTTAGCAGATGTTTGACACTGTTTTTTCGAGTGATGATACATCATAATGGAATGTTACTAAAATTATATTTTCTTCTCCATACCAAGCTATGTGTTTTGTGTACCCCTGATTTACAAATATAAGGTGCATATTTCTTTTGGCTTTCTACTCTTCAGTCAGGTTAGACTTGCAATTATGAGATTTCATCTTTCTGAACATTAGCCCAATGGGCAAATTCAGTTCTCAGATAGGTAACAATTTTTCTTTGTCACTTGAATAGCGAACAATAGATTTAAACTTGAATATCTGCATAAATATTATCCTTTCCCAGGCACCACTCCTTCTCCTGCTCTCAGAGTTAACGAAAACACTGATGTTTGTATCAGCTACTGTCTTGCTTTCCTTCATAATTTTACAACCTATTTGTGCATTTCAAACATTTCTGGCATTTTCTTTTACCAGGTCATTTTTATTTTAAAAAAGTACCTTAAATAAATGGAATTTTTTAGCTGAGTGTCCTTTTGGCTCCAGCATTTTTCCTTCATTCATGTTTGTTAATTGAGTTGGAATTGGTTTTTATTTTACTGTATAGTATTTGATGATATGAACTCACAGTAAAGTATTTACCCATCCTACTTGACACATGGACTGTTCCTGTTTGGGGTCATATGAATAATGCTGACATGAACATCTTTTACATGCCTCTAAATAAGTGTTGCACATATTTATGAGGAATATGTACTTAGGAATGGAATTGTCAAGCCATTTTGTTGGTGATATTAGTTGCCATTGCGTCAATTCTGACTCATGGTAACCCCATGTGTACAGAGTATCATAGAGTATATCTGTTTTATTTAAAGTGTCATCACTTTATCCTTCCACCAGGGGAATATGAGTGTTCTCATTGCACTGTGTCATCACCATATCTGGTATTGCCAGACTTCTTGATTTCAACCCATCTGTTTGTTATGTAGTGTCACATCATGGTTTAATAATGAGATTAAGCATCATTTCATATATTTGTTGACTGAAGTAGTTGGTACAACTGTGTTTCTCTTACTGATATATAGATGTACTTTACATATGCTGGGTATGAGTTCATTATTTGTTGCAAATGTCTTCTCCCATGTGGTTGGTTGTCTTTCCACTATTTTAACAGTTTCTGTGGAAGATCAGATTAGCCAAACTTTCTTTATGATCAATGCTTTTATGTCATCTTTAGGAAGTCTTTCTCTACCCTGAGGTTATGAAAGTAGTTCTGTGTATTAGCTTGTATGGTATTTATTGTTTTACCTTTTACATTTAAATGCAGAATTGAGTTTTTGGTGTGTTTTGAGGGAGGGGTTAGTTTTCATCCATTTCTGTGTGGATAGCCATTTATTCTAGCATCATATTTTAGAAACACTGTTCTTCTCCACTGCATTGTAGCTCCACCTTTGTTGTAAATCATGTATCCATATATACATACTATCTTTACTTAAATAATGCATGCCTTCTATGTTTGTTTGCCAACTATGCTCTCCCTCTGTGAGGGAGAGCTATGATAATTTTTTACAGTAACATGTAAAAATGAGTAGCATAGTGGCACTTAAAAAATACTTCTGCAGGGGAGGGTACAGTTAGAAACAAATGTAGAAGGTGCACACTATTTATGTCAAAGTACTGTAGATCTATGTGTGCCATTTCTGTTTGGTTCTGTTAGTTCATTTCACATTGCTAAAGGGCTTTTGAAGGTATTTTCATTATGCTAAGGCATTCTTTTCTATTTCTGTTTCTATGAGTGAATGTTGAATTTTATCTGCTTTTACTGAGATAATCATGTTTTGTTCTCCTTTTTTCTGGTTAATGTGGTGAATATATTGATTGACTGTGAGATCTTAAATAAGCTTTTACCCTTTATTTACCCCAATTTAATAGTTAATGCATATGGCTACAAAAAGATTGAAGTCCATCAAGAGACACCTTGTAAGAAAGGCCTGGCCGACTGCTTCTGAAAAATTAGCCATTGGAAACCCTCTGGAGTGCAACTGTGATAAAATTTTTTTTTTTTTATGTATTGCTGGATTTGGTATGCTTATTGTTTATTTAGGCTAGGGAATTTTAATCTAGATTTATAAACAAGAGCATGCTATAATTTTTCTTCTTTTATGATGTCTGTTTTAGTCAGCTAGTGCTGCTCTAACGGAAATACCACAGAGTGGATGGCTTTAGCAAAGGGAAGTTTATTCTTACACAATCCGGTAGGCTACAAGTCCAAATTCAGGATGTCTGCTTCAGGGGAAGGCTGTCCACCTTGTCAGCTCTGGAGGAGAGTCCAGTAATGCATCAGTTTTTGTCCAGGGAGCATCTTGGCACAGCAACCTCAGGTCTGAAGGGTGTGCTCTTCTCCCGGTACTGCTTGCTTGATGGTGTGAGGTTCCCAATTCTCTGCTTCCTTCCCTTTCTTTTATTTCTTGTAGGATGAAAGGATTAAGGGTGGTGCAAGCCATACTCCAGGGAAACTCCCTTTACAGTGGAGCAGAGAGATGATCTTATGAAGGGATTTATAGTCCCACCATAATTGTTTAACATACACCAAAAGAAAATCACAAAATGGAGGACGATCACAAAATACTAGCAATCCTGACCCAGCCACATGGCTACACCTATTTTCAGGGGAACACAATTCAGTCCATGACATCCCACCCTTTGACACCCCAAAAATCACATCTTTGAAACATTCAACAGATTCATCCCTTTACAGCAAAATCATGTCCATCCCATAGACAAAAGTCTTAAATCAGTTCCAACTCCAGAATTCAAGAAGTCATTTACACCTGTGAAACCTAGAATACAAGCTATTTGCTTCCAAAGGTACAGTGGCAGAACAGAAACAAGTTAGACTTTCCTTTACAAATGGGAGAAACTTCAGGGGAAGAAGGCATTAACAGGCAGCAGGCAGGTCAGCAGAACACTGTAGTACACAGTAGTTGAGTACTACACAGTAGTACTCAACGCTTTGAAAATACTCTCACATTTTCTGAGACATTCTATACAATGGCCCCGCCCTCCAGACTCTAAGTGTTGGCCACACTCTCTGGATTCTGAGTTGTAGCCGTGTGCTACAACTCTGCCTTTAAGACCCACTTGGACAGAAACTCTGCCCCATCGGCAGAGTGGCTATCCACTCTGACAAAACACAGGATGCCGTGGTTCCACCCTTTCAAACCTGTGAGGTTATGGCCATACCTTTTAAGACTGAGGCAGCTCAGCTTCTCACACTGCTTGTGGCTTCAGCTTCTGTTTCCTGGGGCCACATGGCCTAGACCTCAGGCCCACATCTGCCCTGTAGGGGCAAGTGTTCCAAAGCTCCGTGGCTCCACTGATTCAGGTACCCTGGAAGCACCCCGCTCTTGCTGGAAAGCATCCTTCATGGAGGCACTCAGCTTTCTCACTCTGTGGGTCAACAAGGTTAGCTCTGCTGATTCAAGTGCCCAGAGACACCCTGTAGTATGGGGAAAACTCTGTGCACATGCACTTAGTTCTCTTGCTCCATGAATTGTCTCCAGCGCTGCCTTGGGTTCTGTTGCTGCCACTGCTGCTGCCACCAGTCCTCTGTTGTTTCTCACCATCTACATCTTTTTCATTCTTCCTGAATCATCTATCCATTCACAATTTCAAAATGACTTCCACATTGTAGTTAGTTATTAGAACAGCACCCTAGTCTCATGGTACCAAACTCTGTTTTAGTCAGCTAGGGCTTCTCTAACAGAAATACCACAGAGTATTGGTGGCTTTAACAAAGGACAGTTTATTCTTTTGTAGTCCCGTAGGCTACAAGTCCATCAAGAGGCACCTTGCAAGAAAGGCCTGGCAGATTGCTTCTGAAAAACTAGCCATTGAAAACCCTCTGGAGCGCAACTGTGATATATTTTTTTATGTATTACTTGATTTGGTGTGCACATAGTTAATTTAGGCCAGGGGTTTTTAATCTAGATTAAACATTCTGTGACCTTTTTTTTTTGTAGTGTCTGTATTGGGTTTTATTATAAGGTTTTGCTACATTCTTAAAGGAAAGTAAGGAGTGTTTCCTCTTTATTATCTGGAAGTGTTTTGTGTAAGACTAACATTATTTTTTAGAATTTACTAAAGTCACCTGGGCTGAAGTTTTTTATTTGTTGTATTGGAAATTTTTTTATTACAAATTAAATTTCTTGAATAGTTATGAGACTTCATATTTTTTATTTCTACTTGGGTGCATTTCAGCTAGTTTTTTTTTTGTAGGGATATGTCTTTTTCTTCTAAATTGTCAAAATTTTTTGGAAGAAAGTTATTCATACTATCCTTATCTTTTCACTGTATATAGAATATGTAGTAATGACCTCTCTCCTCTTACTCCTCACATTACTTTACATGGCAAACATTTTTCCAACCCATTATTTCAACTTTTCTATGTTTTTGTTTTGCATGTTGGCATATAAATAGCAGATACCTTTATTTTATTCAGTGACATGCAACAGTCTTTAAGGCATGGATAGGACACTTAATTTAAAGTAATGGAATTTAAATCTGTATCAGTCTTTTAAGGCCAGTAGTTCTTCAAATAACAGTTTTTCAAGTTCAGAAATAAACAGTTTATTAACAATTGGGAGCTTATCTTCTCTTATATGATTATAAGTATGCAGAAACTTATGAAACCTCATCTATCATTTCTTTGACTACTATATAATGAATAGAGGGATTAAAATACAGTAAGGGAAATATTTCCAATCTGGTGTTTTAGGAATTTGGTTTACAAATCTCTTTATGGTGATTTACCTATCTAATGTCAATATATATATGTAATATATAATATATAATATATATCTTTTGCAAGATACTATAAAATTCATTTTTTATTACAGGGCTGTGGCTCCCAGATGAGCATGTCAGAAATGTCCTGTAGTGAGAGTACATCCTCATGTCAGTCTCTTGAACATGGCTCAGTTCCAGAAATTCTCATTGGCCTGCTTTATAATGCCACAACTGGAAGACTTTCAGCAGAAGTGATAAAAGGCAGCCACTTCAAAAACTTGGCAGCAAACAGACCACCCAGTGAGTGAAACAACAAAAAAAAAACTTATGTTTTCTGCCCTTATAGGATCTAAATGTTAGTAGCCTCAGTTCTGTCGTTTAGTCTGAACCAATCAAAATGAATTGGTGTAATAATTAGCTAACCTGTTTCATGTTTTCTGTTTCAACTCATTTGGAAAGTAGAAAAATTTGAAATTCAAAATACTAATTGTAAAGTGACAGAACTTTTAATTTTCCATAGTGACTGCAGAATAAATTACCCCATCTAGCCATTATAGTTGAATGTTAGAAAAAATTAGTCTTTTTAAAAATCAAGTCATATTCCTCAGCTGTTAACAGGACTGTGGATGGTTCTTGTTGACTAAAGATTGATGCTGTGTTTCCAGTCTGCATGCAGTGCTATGAACTAATGTTTTTACTTCTTTATTTTCCATCTTTAACAATTTCAGAAGAAACCATTTCTTCACATTTTTTCTCCTTTAAAACTATAAACCAGTACTACCAGCAGAGACTTTAAAATGGAATATCCTTTGCCTTTGCCAGAATATAAAAAGGAACTGTTTGCTGCTTACCCTAGATTCTAGGAAGGGAAAGCCAGGTGATTTGCCCCTGCCCTTTCACTTGCTCTCTTCATATTTCTGTCAGCTCAGGGGGAATGAGGAGTGAATTATGGAAGTACAGAGAAATTCTCACCCGGTGTACCTCCAGAACTGATAGTTGGTACTTATGAGAGAGAAATGGGAAAGTAGCAGCTTCTTTATACTTTTCTACAATCAATGCTATTAATGTCCTAAACTAAAAGTTTTAAAGGAAATCTTGAATAATGATGTCCCCTTCACAGACATCTGTAAAGCCATCTTTTAGTCCAAGCATCAAATAATTACTGGAAAAGGGTAAATGTTTTCCATCCTTGAGATAAAATAGCTCTACTTCCAAGCATCCTATAAACTCTGGATGTACATTGTCCTTTATAGATGAAAAGTCATAAAAATATATTTAGTTTGCCCCGAGAAATATCAGAAACCTCACTTCTTGTTTTTATCCCTGTATTAAAAGTCAGAAGACTAAAATTGTATTCCTATTTCTACAATTGAGCAAGTGACCTAATTCCCCTAAGTCTGTTTCTTTATGAGTAAACGTAAGGTCATGTCTCTCACAGGATTATCATGTGACTCATTACATAAAGACACATAGAAGAAAGGTGGAATTGTTACTGTTCTTATTTCAGAAGGAAAAATTCAGAGGGAAGAAAGAGGCAGATACTATAATAAACAGAATGGAAAGTGAGTTTATTCTCTTCATTTACATACACTTAGAATGCAAACTCAAATGACCTGGGAAGCACCTTAAATGAGCAGAATTTGTGAGTGAAAAATAACGAATATGGTGAGGCATGTGACAAACCCAAGAGTGTAGATTCTGCCTTAAGGCATACAGATTTTTTTAAAAAATACACACTGTCCCAAATTCTCACAACGTGAAGCAGAACAACTTAATAAATCCATTACAAAGGAAGAGATTGAAAAGGTCATCAAAACACTGCCAACCAAAAAAAGTCCGGGTCCAGATGGCTTCACTGCAGAATTCTACCAAGCATTTAGAGAAGAGTTATCTCCAATACTACTGAAACTATTTCACAGTATAGTAAGGGATGGAGTACTCCCAAACTCATTCTATGAAGCCAGCATAACACTGATACCCAAGCCAGAGAAAGACCCAACAAAGAGAACTACAGATCAATACCACTCATGAGTCTAGGTGCCAAAATCTTCAACAAAATTCTTGCCAATAGAATACAACAACATATCAAGAAAATAATCCATCATGACCAAGTGGGATTCATACCAGGGATGCAAGGCTGGTTCAACATCAGAAAAACAGTCAATGTGATTAACCACATAAATAACACAAAAGACAAGGATCACCTGATTTTGTCCATTGATGCAGAAAAGGCATTTAATAAAGTCCAACACCCATTCATGCTAAAAACTCTTAGCAAAATGGGCATAGACGGCAAATTCCTCAACACGATAAGGGCCATTTATACAAAGCCAATTGCCCACATCATCCTGAGTGGAGAGAGACTGAAAGACTTTCCCTTGAGATCAGGAACTAGACAAGGATGCCCACTATCACCTCTTCTATTCAGCATTGTGCTAGAAGTTTTAGCCAGAGCAATTAGACAAGACCAAGAAATAAAGAGCATCTGCGCTGGCAAAGAGGAAGTTAAAATTTCCCTGTTCGCAGATGATATGATTGTATATGCAGAGAATCCCAAAGAATCTATACGTAAACTACTCAAACTGATAGAAGAGTTTAGGAAAGTCTCAGGATACAAGATAAACATAAGTAAATCAGTAGGATTCCTTTATACCAACAATGAGACTGTTAAGGAAGAAATTATCAAATCAATAACATTTATGATAGCCCCTAAGAAGATAAAGTACCTAGGAATTAATCTAACCAGAGAAATAACAGACCTTTACAAAGAGAACTACAAGCCCTTACTACAAGAAACTAAAAGACACTTAGATAAATGGAAAAACGTATGCTGCTCATGGATAGGAAGACTTAACATTGTGAAAATGTCTATTTTACTCAAAGCAATCTATTTATATAATGCAATCCCAGTACAAGTTCCAGTGACATTTTTTAATGAGATGGAGAAACAAATCACCAATTTTGTTTGGAAAGGGAGGAAGCCCCGGTTAAGCAAGGTACTACTAAAGAAAAAGAACACACTGGGAGGCCTCACATTACCTGACTTTAGAACATATTACACTGCCACGGGGGTCAAAACAGCCTGGTACTGATATAAGAACAGACAGATCGATCAGTGGAACAGAACTGAGACCCCAGAGATGACACCATCTACCTATGAACAATTGATATTCGACAAAGGCCCTAAGACATTAAACTGGGGTAAAAACAGTGTCTTCAACAAATGGTGCTGGCAAAATTGGATATCCATCTGCAAGAAACTGAAACAAGATCCATATCTTACACCTTATACAAAAACCAACTCCAACTGGATCAAAGACCTAAATATCAAACCTAAAACAATAAAGCTCATCCAAGAAAAGATGGGAACAACAATGGAAGTTTTAATACACAATATGGACAGACTCCAAAATCTGTCAGACAAACCACAATCATCAGAAGAGAAAATAGATAAATGGTATCTATTAAGAATTAAACACTTTTGGTCATCTGAAGACTTTATTAATAGAATTTAAAGAACACCTACAGAATGGGAAAAAATATTTGGCAACTCTATGTCAGACCGATGCCTGATTTCCATAATCTAGAAGATACTACAAAATATCAAGAAGAAGAAGATAAACCATCCAATTAAGCAATGGACAAAGGAAATGGACAGAGATTTCACTAAAAAAGAGATCTAGGCAGCCAAAAAACACATGCGGACATGTTCACGATCTTTAGAAATTCAAATCAAGACGACAATGAGATACCATCTCACCCCAACAAGGTTGGCCATGATCCAAAAAACACAAAACAGCAAATGCTGGAGAGGCTATGGAGAAAGTGGAACCCTCCTACACTGTTGGTGGGATTGCCAAATGGTCTAGCCTCTTTGGAAAGCAATCTGGCACTTCTTTAAATAAAATGGATATTGATATACCATTTGATCCAGTAATTCCACTACTTGGAATATATCCCACAGAATCAAGACCTTTCACACCAACGGACACATGCACCAGAATGTTTATCGCAGCACAGTCCACGATAGCAAAAAGATGGAGTCAACCCAGATGCCCAACAACAGAAGAATGGATAGGTAAACTATGGTATATATACTCAATGGAGCACTACACAATGATAAAGAACAACGATGACTTCAGGAAACATCTCATGACCTGGTTTCAACTGGAAGACATTATGTTGAGTGAAAGTAGTCAGCGACAAAAGGACAAATATTGTATGAAACCTCTACGATGAGATCTCAAAAACAGACTTGTATATAGAAGAAAAGACTCTTTGACAGCTGCAAGGGGGGGGGAGGGTTTAGATTAGATAGTTGCTAGGTATCTGGTTGGGTGAAATCAGTGATAGCACACATTAGAAACAAGAACAATATTAAGTGGACTTAAACATAACATGAGTACTCCTTCCATCTTAACCCAATATTGCAAGGATAGAGTAGCTGGGGCAAGGGGCGGCAGACCATGCTCTTAGGTGAAATCGAGGCCAATTGGCACAACTAGCGTTTTGCAAGAGGGCCCTCTGCACCCCACGTTGGTGAGTGGCGTCTGGGGTCTTAAAAGCTGCCAAGCTGCCATCCGAGGGCACAGCAAATGGTCCCAACTCAGCAGGAACAGATGCTCACCGAGGACCAAAATGACAGGGGGGAAAGACAACCCAGAAGACAAAGAGACCCACATCAGGGGTGCCTACATCGACTTGGGACCGGAAGAACCGGATGGTGCCCAGCCACTACCAGTGATAGCCTCAATGGAGCTCACTAAGTTGAGTCTCACTGGCAACACAAGAATAAAAAGGGGTGCACCCTGAGATCCCCACTAAAAGACCTCAATTGATGGTCCAATGGTTTTGGGGTTCCCCTGGGAGCATGGCCCCTCGCCCTGATGCTGCCCTTGACCATGAATCATAACGAAGGTCCACGCTTCGGACAGGAATGGATTAACTTGGCGATGCAGTGACCATATATTGGATGCACTTTATGGTTCTATACATCTATAGGATGTCATCCTGCTGAACTCTGGCTGGAGGAAGGAGAGTGGGTGGAGAGGAGGGAAAAAAGAGACTGTTGGGAGAAAGAGACATGTATGGAGCAGAGAGGAATAGTGTTCTGTCACCGGGCAGAGAGAGCAGTGGAAGCTGCATGTAGGTGGGTATGTAAATTTATACGGGAATGTACATTTTCACTCAGTTATATTAAATAAAAAATTTAAAAAAGAATCACATGTTAAAAAAATATGTACACTGTACCAGATAAAACATTATTAAGCGGTCAACATTTAGCCACAGGCTCTAACGGTTTGCCACTCTCGCTGTAGCTCGAGTTTGAATTTTAAAATATTAAATATTTAGCTGAATACAATAAAACAGAGAGAGGAAATGTATTTCTGCCTTTCTGCCCCTAATGTAGCCGCTCTGATAGAAACAGAGAAACACTAATCAGAACTAAAATGGGTAGGGAAGTGGCAGATACTAAGTAAAGGAAGAATGACTTGTGAGAAGAATGGATAATGTTATGCTAAATACCCAAGAATTTATTAAGCTTTGATAAGGGCCTTAGAAGGCTTACCATATACAACATAGATATTTCACATTAAAGAATAGGTTATTACTATTTTTATTTTAGGATTATAATCACTGTCATTTTAGGATTATATTTTCAGTATCAAATGGCTAATGGTGTTTGTCTGAGAGGTAACTGGTGAGTATAAAAATACAGCATTAAAATAATTATATGAATGTGAGGCATTTACAGAGTAAAATATAAGAGTCTTATCAGTTTGTTCTAAACTGCATGTATTACATAAGATTGTAAACTTGTATATATACCTAGACTGTAAGGTTTCAAGCTATGTTATATATTGAGTAATCCAAATTTATCCAAAAATAATAGCAGCAGTCAAGAGCAAAAATTTCAAGTTACATTTTATTTTGTTTAACTCAATTTTATATTACCTACATGTAATGGAAGTATTTAAAATGTTATGTATTGTATAGATAAAGTTTAGACTAATAATGACCTTATGATTACTTTTATTCTGTCTACTGTAGTCTGGTAATTTGCATGATTCTGTGTTCAATGTGTTTCAGAACAAGAGTATATCATTATAAAGATGTCTTCTTTTTAAAAAGTATCGTTTTTGTTTATGATTTCACAATGACTTTAAAAAATCTCATTCTATGGTATTTACCCAACAGTCCTTTTGTTCAACCCTGTGCCTGAATTGAAATGCTAAGGTTTTGTGTTCTTCCACTCCAGTGAGCAGCATTTCCTCTTTAATTCTAACCTTTGACCCTCTCTCACCCAACAATTGACATCTGGTCATTATTTCTTTTACTGCTTTCCACCCCCTGTTGTCAGATGGACTGTTCTGTTGTCTAAAACACTTGATAGGTGGACAGGTTTATATAATCCGAGGTGAGTTGCTGTAGAGGCTAATTGGATGTTGTCTTTTCATGCAAAAACAAGATACCCTAAAACTTGCCAGCAGTGAAGCTGTCCACCATGTTGGTTTCCTAAAAATTGCACATTTATTATCTGTGGTACTTGAAATAAAACTAACTTAGAGTTATCTCTGATTATGGATGATGGTATTCAGAATATCTATAAAACAAGCAAAAATTTTTATAATAAAAGTTTTATAAAACAAATAAAGCAACTATTTCTTGAGAACTACAGCAGTTTCATTTAAAATTAATTGAAATTTTGATATGAAGTACATATGATGGATCAAAATACTAAAGATTATTAGCATGAGCCTAAAACACTTGAAAATGCAGTGTTTTAAAAAGAGGATTTATTTCCCAAATAATGAGACAATGAACTTTTACATTTCACTTTGTACACTGAACATCACATCAGTTTTTTGTTTTCTTTTTTTATAATTCATGAAAATACTCAAGATGTCATAGTTAAAACTCCCCATTAAATTGGGCCAAAAATAAATTTTAATTCACCAAAAAGCATGTTAAATGTACTCTTACATAAACCTAGGGGAAAGTTTTTTTACTTGGTATGCTAATCTTCGAGCCCTTAATATATTTGGTTTCACTTGGGCCCTTTAATGTTTAAAAATATCCTTAAAAACCACATCCATGCAGAGATGTTTCGACATCTCATCCTGAGCTGTTTTATGTCACTGCATCCTTGTTGTCCTCTGTTCCTCCTCACCATCTGCCTTCATTTCTATTTGTTTGTTTATTCTTATTCTTTGAAAACACAATGGAATGCTTTACAGTGTTGTGGCTAATATTAAGCTTGCTAAATGTTTACTAATGCTGTGATGTCCTGCTTAATAAAGCTAAGTGGGAATGGGCATGGGTGGCAGTAGTATGTCAAGGAGGCGGGTATGAGGATGGAGGAAGGATTATGAGGTATACCTTTAAATTCTGACTATAATATAGAAATAGTGAGGTTAAGACCTTATTATCTCCAAAATATTTTCTGTCTACTTAGCATTCTCTGTACGTGTTGCATTTTTTAAGCCACTGTATCAAAATGGAATTGGTTGAATTTCCATTAAACATGGTATACACCATATCCTTATAAAATGTAAATACTTAATCTTCTTAGGAAATATTGCCAGAGAATTGTTTTAAGTTTGTTTCAAATGATGTTTATTTTGTTGTGTTTTTTTCTGTAGATACATATGTTAAGTTAACTCTACTGAACTCCATGGGCCAAGCGATGTCCAAATGCAAAACATCCATCCGCAGAGGGCAGCCAAATCCAATATATAAGGAAACCTTTGTTTTTCAAGTGGCCCTGTTTCAGCTTTCAGATGTGACACTCATACTATCTGTATATAACAAACGCAGCATGAAAAGAAAAGAGATGATAGGCTGGATTTCTTTAGGTCTGAACAGCTCTGGAGAAGAGGAACTCAATCACTGGACTGAAATGAAAGAGTCCAAAGGACAGCAAGTCTGTAGATGGCATGCATTATTGGAGTCGTAATGAATAGAATAAATGTGCAATCTCAATCCAAGGCAGCATTATTTCTACTTACAACATCACTCTTTTAATCTAGCTACCATTCAAAGACCTGATCTTTGAAGAATCATGTTCAGCATTCTACCAAAATACTTCAAGTTTTGTGGAAAGAACTCTAATGAATACATAAATGGAGAACAGATGTGTCTCTGGTAGGACTTGTTTGGGAAAAATGAGAAACTTATATCATCAATGTTAATTGATAATCCTCCAGAGATTTAGTAACATGCTTTTGGTTTGAAGTTTATTTTACTTTACCAGAAGGTCTAGTAATTTCATTAAAAATCAAAATTATAAGTGAATTTAAAAAAAATCGTAATTGTAGTGGTAACAGTATTTCAGTACTGCTCTGCACCCTCCATAAAAACTACTTGGACTGGACAGTCCCTGATGTTTGTTGTCTTACTCAGTATGAAAAAGTAGTTCTCTAATTTTGTCATTATATGTCACATTTAGGTTTCAAACACGTTGAAAATTATTTCATTTGAGATGTTTCCCTTTTGTGCCCCTAGTTTCATTGTGCCTGAGTTCTTCACATGTTGTCAAAAAATTCTGTTTTTCTTCATTTGCCTCTGTTTTTGCCCGATCTGAAGAGACCATGTCGCTGTACTGGTCCCTGCCAGTCTTTTAGACAGGTTGTACTGTAGAACTATGTAACTTTCTGTTGAAAGCACTTCCTGTATTCTTGTATTCCAATGTAGGAAGCTAATAGAGCAGGACTATATAATTTCTTTGAATGATTGACTCTTTATTGTGGTAATGTGAAAATATGTTTTTTACAAACTATATATGGTAGCTAAGCTGCTGAAAATTGAAAATAGTTCAAGTTGAAGAAAATTTTAATTAACTGCTCTGAGTATTTTAGTAACCAGTACTGCATAAAGCAGGTAGCACTCAAAATAAATTGTTTGTTCTCAAGATCTTATTCACTCTTACTTCAAACAATTTATATTTGTGATATAAAGACTATCCAGTTCTTGGTTTGAGTCAACATCCTGGTAAAAGCAGTTCTGAAAATCCTTCTGAAGTTTCTAGTGACTTGTGACTAGATTTTATGAAATTTACAGGTATGTTCTGCAACGTGATGTCATCTGTGCCTTTCATGTAAGTTAAATTTGCTCATACAGCTTGAAAGTTGTATTTGCAAAATTAGGCCTTCAGTTTTTATAAATGTAAGGATTTCTCAGAACAGCGTCACAAGGTCTTTATTTCCTCAGAATGATATAGAAGTTGTATAATGTACTATTTTTTTAATGTTGAGTCATTTTCATCTCTTGCTTTATATTTAGAAACCGGTTAATCAGGAATATTGTTTTAATTTTGCTTCTTACCTGATATATAATTTTAAGTAAATTCTTTATTAGAGTATCTTTTATATATATATGAAAAATGTTTTCTTTTTTCTGTTTCATTTCTAGTTAAACTAGATTAAAATGTTCTATTTACCAATTTCTAAAAAGCAGTGTATGATTGTTCCTAATCCCAACTAAGTACTATATATTATAAACTTAAACTTGTTGCTATCATAATAACAAAACCACACATAGATATTATCACTTTAGTTTGGCTGTACTAAAAGGCCTTAAAAAAGAAATCCAAAAAGACAGTGAGCTCCTAATATTTTTTAGTTTAGAAATGGCAGCTCTACAAATTCATACACATAAATTGTAAGAAAAAATACGAGTGCTGTATTGGGTAACATGAAGTTTAAAGTGTGTGTCAGGAAGTTGCATTAAAAGGGAAAATCCATTTTTTTATTATCACACCAATGAGCTTTTTTCGGTTTTTAATAAATGAGTTAGTTTATAGAGTTAACACATGACTCAAAAGGCATAATGCCTTCTTTACACATTTTTAGCCAAAATTGGAAAAAAAAGTACTGAGGGAAAAAATACAGAATTTAGTGAGAAACTGAATTTAGGCATTTTAGGCTACAAATACTTTTCCTGGCTTTGAGAACACTGACTGCATTGCTGACACTTGAGATCTTTTTTAAAAGAATTATCAGTCTTATTTGTAACTGTAACAAAAGCTAATCAAACGTTAATAAGACCAGCTTGGTGTTTTCACCTTTAGTGAGAAAAAGACATAACTAGATGTTATCTGTTAAGCTACTTTTCTTCCAGTTATGCCCAGAACTGTGTGCTTTGCTATATTCTTAGGGTTTTATCTGGAATAAGAATCCAGTCCAGTGTGGCTTAAAAGTTAATCAACAATTAACGAAAAATGAAGAAGGACCCAACCTCCACACCAGCTGCCAGATCCTCAATGATTATGATTTATCTATATATTGTAGGTATGTGTGCATATTGATGTACATCAGGATGCACCCACACGTGTACAGACATAATATATTTTTTAAGGAATTTTTTTAAGTGAAGATGCCCTTTTTCAAATAACTGAATGGAAAACATTTATCCAGCTTATGGATCATTTTTTCCTCTGTATACTTAGAAATCGTGTTTGGTTTTGGGTGCTATCTGCTGCATATCTTTCACACACAGCAAAATATACATCTTTTTATTCTATGGATTGATACAACTTAGAGTACTCTAAAAAAAGGTCTATTCTTTCAGAAAAGAATTAAATGGAGCTCAAGAGATTTCACTCTACTGAGTCTAATGTGCAAGACAGTACTACTGCTTTTTGTGTGCTTGAATTTGCATGAAAGCTTAGAGGCAAAATTCTGTATTTTAGTAATTATAGCAAATAGGGGCCAACTGTTGGGCAGCAGATGTTGGCTCAGAATCTTGAGACAGCTCATTCTCTTATTGTTCTATGAAAATCTCCTAAATTTTATAATAAAATAAGTCCAAATGTGGTAATAGCTGATATTTATGTGAGCTCTTGAACCTTGAATTACAGCCATTGTCTCCAGATGAGCTGCAAAATGTATCATTGCCTAGGAAACAAAGTATATTTCAAATAAGTAAAGAATTTGTTTAGTATAATATTCTTCTTACCTTTTGGAAGTGTGACTTTTTGTCTTCAGTACTGACTGCATTTTATGTGAAATTTATTTGCATTTTATCTTGCTAGTCATTCATTGAATCCACTGTGACATTGTATTTAGTGACAAAAATAACAAGTTGGATCACAGTTTAAAAAAGGAAAAACCAATTAGAAAATGTGTAAACTGCCCTGATTAATATGTTGTTAATGACTTGGAACAAGTCTAGGCACAGCAGGATCTGTCATGACCTATAGGACTTGCATTGGCTGAACTTTCAGAAATAGATAACAAGAGCTTTTTTCTCAGTCTGTCTGTTCTAGAAGCTCCCCCTGCACCTTGTTCAGCATCATCACAACACATAGCCTCTGCTGACAGATTAGTGGTAGCTGCTCTTGAGGTGCATGAGGCTAGAAATTGTATTCCAGTCTCTCAGATGGAAGACAAGAATTCTATCACTACACCACCACTGCCCCCTGATTAATGTATACATTTTTAAATGGAGGACTCATAGGCAGTTTCTTCCAGCTTAGGGCAGATGCCAAGGGCAATAAATTAAGTCAGCTCTTTGATTACCATCATTTTCATTTTGCTTATCAAATGAATCAGAGGCAAAGTCAGTGATTGCGAAGTGTTATGGTGCAAATAGAGATAGGTGGGAGTACCAAATGATATCAGTCATTCAAGTGTAAAAAGACCTAGGTATTTGAGAGTAAAAAGTTAGTTGCAGGTAGGAAGTATGGTAAGCACCATTTTTTTTCAAAGTTCGTATCTAGATATGAATAGAAAAATTAATTTTCATAAAAATGTCCTTTGCTTAAGTAAATTAGATAGTCAATTTAGATAATTTTCATATTGATAGTTACTATGTACAAGTTTTCTTTGTTTTTTTTTCTTCCCACTCACCATGCCCAGTTTACTCATGGCCACCATGCTATTGTCGTCACCAAGAAAACTTCATATTGAGCACTAACGTTATTTAAAACGTTGTCTATACCCATCATCATTTACTGAGATCTAATACATTAATGTATTCTTTTATTTAATTCTTACAAAACTATGAAGTAATATTATCAACATTTCAAAGACTTTGGAATTGATTTAATTAATTTATATTCTGAAAGTATTGACCAGTTTGTTCTGTTCCTTGACCACCTTTATGAGTCCAGTATATTTTAATTGTATATTATCACCTTTATGTCCTGTGAAAGAGATAGCTTATGCCTGTTAATTCCATAGCTTACCTCTGTCGGTGACAAGAATAAAGATTGTTGTTTTCTTCTATACTCCCGTTGCTATGTATTTATGTTTCTCCTGTATGTATTATAGAAACCCTGATGTTGTGTCATTTAAGACCTACAGCTACTAACCAAAAGGTCAGCAGTTCAGATCTATCAAATGTTCCTTGAAAACCCTATGGGCAGTTCTGCTCTGTCCTCTAGGGACACTATGAGTTGGACTAGATTTGATGGGGAATAGACTTGAAGGCAACAGTTTCAGGGTTTTCTTTTTTTATATACCCGGTGAAAGATTGAATTGAAATTACAGTGAGTTTGACGACATAGGTCTCTATTTCCTCCCTGAAGCCCTAGTGAACCACTAGTTAAGAGCTATGGCTGCTAACCAAAAGGTTGGCAGTTCAAATCTACCAACCATTCCTTGGAAACCCTATGAGGCAGTTCTCTGCCCTGTAGGGTCACTATGAATCAGAATTGACTCCATTACAGCTCCCCTACTTCCTGCTGTCAAGTCAATTCTGATTCATAGCAACCTTATAAAGGATCACTGGTTGTGCAGTAGTTTAAATACTTTGCTGCGGGTCAGTTCTACTCTGGTCCCTAGGGTCGCCATAAGTCGGATCCAACTCGACAGCACTTGGCTTGGCTGGCTAAACCAAAGCCATTGTTTAAATCACCAACCCCTCTGTGAGAGAAAGTGGCAGTCTACTTTCTTAAAGATTACAGCCTTGAAAACCCTGTGGGGCAGTTCTTCTGCTCTGTCCTGTAGGGTTACTATGATATTTTCCCCTGTTGTTGTTAGGTGCCATTGAGTCGGTTCCAACTCCTAGCAACCTGTGCACAACAGAACAAAACACTGTCCAGTCCTGTACCATGCCCACAATCACCTATATGCATAAGCCCATTGTTGCAACCACTGAGGTTGCTGAGGATCTTGATCTTTTTTGCTGAGCTTCTACTTAACTAAGTATGAATTCCTTCTCCAGAGACTAATCGCTTTTGACAACATGTCCAAAGTATGCAAGACGTATCTCTCCATCTTGCACTTCTTGTGCAAGATCTGTTTGTTCTTTTGGCAGTCCATGGTGTATTCAGTATTTTTCTCCAACCCCACAGTTCAGAAGTGTTGGCTCTTGTGTCTTCCATACTCATTGTCCAGCTTTCACATGCATCTTACTTTGCAATTGAAAATACCATGGCTTGGGTCGGGCACTCCTTAGTGGTCAAGATGACTTCCTTATTTTTTCAGTACTTTAAAGAAGTCTTTCACAGCACATTTGCCCAATGCAGTGCATCTTTAAATCTTGACTGCAGCTTCCATGGATGTTGATTGTGGAACTAAGTAAAATGAAATCCTTGACAACCTCAATCCTTTCTCCGTTAATCATGATGTTGCTTACTGGTCCAGTTGTGTAGATTTTTGTTTCCTTGATTTTGAGATGCAATCCATATGGAAGGCTGTGGTCTTTGGTCTTCATCAGTGTTTCCAATCCTCTTCAGTGTCAGCAAGCAAAGTTGGGTCAATGAGTCTTCCTCCAATCCTGATGCAGCTGTCAGTGAGTCTTCCTGCAATACTGATGCCCTATTCCTCTATCCAGCTTCTCAGATTATTTGCTCAGCATACAGATTCAATAGGCATGGTGAAAGGATAGAATCCTAAATACACCTTTCCTGACTTTAAACTGAATTTTCCCCGTGTTCTGTTCAAACAGCTGCCACTTGATCCACGTACAGATTCCTCATAAGCACAAATTAAGTGATCTAAATCCCTGTCCTCTGCGATGTTATCCTAATTTGTTATGATCCACAGAATTAAATGAGGGATTTCCCCTTAGGTAGTAGTAAGTTTCCTGTCTTGATGTACCCTTTCTCTCATAGTAGGTACACAATAAATACTGAACTAAATTCTCTGTGGAAGAAATCAGTAATACTTCATGTGTCAATATCTATGAATCTTGTGTTATGCGTGGATTTATTTATTCCTTCATTTAATAAATATGAATAGCTACTATGTACACTGTGTTACTCTAAATACCAGAGATGCAGAGGTAATAAATTTGATAGACAGTCTTTGCCCTCATGGAGTTTATGTTCCAAAGTGGGATAATATCTGCAGAATGGTGTTATTCAGTCTAGAATAACCAATTGTGAGATAAAGCCATGCACACAATACTCAGGGAATTTAGGAGAGTTGTACATCAACCCTCAATTGGGTCTTAAAGAGCAAAACAGGTTAGACTCCCATAAAACTCCAAAACATACTGTCTTTAAGGACAAAATGCAAAACAATTGTTCCCAAGCTTTTGTGCACTTGAAGAATTATCTCAAGAACTTGTATTCCAAAACATCCACCCCCAAAGATTGTTTCCTTTGGTCTGGGATGGAGTTCTAGAATCTAAGTTCCCCCAAGAAATGCTGTCTGATATATATTGATAGAGAATATTGGGCTTATTGTATAGAGTTACTGACAGCAGTGTTCTCATTTCCATGAATTAAATTTTTAAGTGTTACAATGATAAACAAGAGAGTCAAGAGATCAGATTTGATCCCAGTTACAAGTCCTCAAGCCCAGCCACCACCCCTGTGAGCAAAGGTTTACATGTTGCTGCAATAAGAGATTAAGCCTAGAGTATTATTAGTCTTGTCCTTCCTTAAAAAGTTTTTCAATGAAAAAAGAAAAGTAATATTTAATTACAAGCATGTGTGTGTTCACAGTCAACGTAGCTTTTTCAGTGTTTTTTTGGTATAATAAATAGCATTGATTTTGATGTTGATCTTATGATTCCTACAAGTTTCTCTGGATTATTGTCAAATATTTCCTTTGAACCTATCTTTACAAGGGTAGGTAAACAGCAAAGTGTTTGAGAAGGTATTTCTCTAAAAAAGATGTTCTATAGCAGATTCATATTTTCCATGTTGTAGGACAAGAGAAAGAATCACTTTCAAACTACTTTAACAATAAACTACCAAATTCCTTGCCGTTGATTCCTACTCATACCACCCTATAGGACAGAGTAGAACTGCCCCGTAGGGTTTCCATGGAGTGGCTGGTGGACTTGAACTTGCTGACCTTTTGGTTAGAAGTTGAGTTCTTAACCACTGCACCACCAGGGTTCCGAAAAACTACCCCCTAAAAAAACAAATTTGTTGCCATCTAGTTGATTCTGATGCATAGTAACCTGATAGGACAGGGTCGAACTGCCCTCATAGAGTTTCCAAGGAGCACTTGATGGGATTTGAACTGCCTCCCTTTTGGTTGGAAACCCTGGTGGCATAGTGGTTAAGTACTACAGCTGCTAACCAAAAGGTTGGCAGTTCAAATCCACCAGCTGTAGCCCTTAACCATTATGACACCAGGATTTCCAATAAACTATAGTAGATCATTTTGTTCATTGTTTTTTTACCATGAAGGGGAAAAAGTGGCCTTTTAGGTAAGAGATTTTTAGTAAATTTTTTTAAAAATGAAATAATAGCAGACACCCCTACATCTTCCTTCCACATCACTTAAAATTCTTTTCAGCCAACACTACTCATAGTATGAAAACACTACCCATAGTATAGTTGTGATTTAGGCCATTTTTAAAGAAAGAATTTTTATTTTCACGGATGTTTTTAATACTGCTTTCTGCTTGAACCATTTAGTGAGGCTCCTGCCCCGTACTTTTTTGTTTGTTTGTTTGTTTGTTTGTTTTATTAGTCGAAATAAATCATGCCAAATGAAGAGCTAAAAACCTTGGTTTGAAACTCTTCTTTAAGATTATCAAAATCTTAACAGGGGATAGGGGGTGGGATGGGGGAGATCCATCTCACCAAATTAAAATTTATCTTGGTAATGATCTCCTTTATTTTCCTAATTTATCTCATATATTCAAGTCAAGATGTATTATTATACTTTTTGTAGTCTAGATGTTACTTCTGTAACTAAAGCTGCTTCTTGTCAAGACTACAATGCAGATTGATGCTGAATAGTAGTTTGAATCACAGCTCTCTTTTAAAATTGTGCCGTTAATAACTGAATAATCTCTATGAGACCATCTTATCATGTGTAAAATTGGAATGATAATAGCATTTTGGTTGAGTTGCAGTGAGGATTAAACAAGACGAAGCACCTTAATAGTAGCTTTATTTGAAAGAGAAGATTAAGGGAAGCCCATTGTAAAATGTTAGAGTCAGAGAACGTATCAAACTCCAACAAATTCTCCAAAGCTGGAATCAGAATTCCTTCCTATGTTACAAGACTTTCAAAAATTGAATGTATTCCCACACGCTCATTGAAGAAGCATTGGAAACCCTAGTGACATAATGTTTAAACGTTTGGCCACTAATCAAAAGGTTGGCAATCTGAATCCACGAGATGCTCCCTGAAATTGCACTAGGGGGCAATTCTATTCCATTTTTATAACATAGCTATCAGTCATTATTGACTGGACAGCAAGAGATTTGTTATGGTGTTGTTACTGAAGCATTTCCATGTAAAAAGCATATTAATGGAAAAGCCCGTGGTGTGTACTTGTTTGTATACTCTTCAGTGTTTGACACAATCTGGGATGTTCAGTACTTAACAATTCACAATTCTCCACATACACAAAGCCCGTAACTCTTTTCATATGCCCCCCAAAAATCCACTGCTATTGAGTCGATTTCTGATTCATAGTAAACCTATAGAACAGGGTAGAACTGCCCTGTGGAATTTCCAAGGAGTGCCTGATAGATTCAAACTGCTGACCTTATGGTGAACAGCTGTATCACTTGATAACCAGGGTTTCATAATACAGCAGTGGAAAAACTGCTGGTAAACAGCTTGATCTTGCCAGAGTCATGTTGCTGTTATAGCTTGCAAAATTTCTGAAAATGAGATAGCACAGTGAAGGTGTATCTGTCAGTTCACTCTCATTTTCTCTCCCCACCCTAACCAAAATGGAAAATCCTGATTATAAATAGGAAAGATTATTGGGGAAATCATGGCATCTGAGTCTACATTGACAAACTAAGTATGGCTTGACAGGATTAGTATATCCATGTTAGTATTCTTACTGATGTAAAACTGACCTTTGAGCAAATGGATAGCTGCAGCCACAGGTGATGGTGTCTTTGCAATCTTGGTGTGTAGTAAGCTTTCTTAATTTCTCCTTATTCTGAATTGCTTCACTGTCATCACACTCCACAAATGGACTTCAGTCCCAGATTTTTCAGTAGGAACACAATATTTCTGTCATCTCTGCTCTAATACTTTTTTTTTTTAACTGTTTTGTTCTTTGGGGTCCTTTTTTTCAAATAGCACATTAATACAGCTGCCTCAGGTCCTCCTTTCTCTAAAAATAAATGCTGTGCATAAGATACCACTGAGATTCTATTTTCACTCATTTCAGATGTAACCATACTTCTCTGTATGATAGTTTGCATGAATATATTTCACATTTTAAAATGTTTTTTCTCCCGTGCCAGTCGGTGGTCACTAAATTAACCCACTGAAAAATGAAGTTATTTGGATATTTGAACTAATGTGCTTACGTAATTTGGGTCTTTTGTCACTGCTGTGTTACTGTTTGACCTGGTCATGGCTTGAGGTCTACTTAATACTCTTCCTTGCCTTTTTCTCCCCCACTTCTGTCCATACACATGTGCACACATTGTCAAAGTAATACCTATTGAGTATTACTGAGTAATACCCATTATTACCTTAATCACGTAAACTGGATGGTACAGTAGCCAGGGTGACTTTCTTAGAGACTTTGTTGAAACAAACAGTACATAGTATTCTTTAATCATAAAACAATTATTGTTGCTGTTGTAAGTGGTTTTATTACACACTAATTGTGAACAGTGTGAAGTGCCCTCAAATCATTTTATATGAGTGGGAGCCAATCAGGGAACTGACTGTTACTCTAACAAAAGTTTGACATAATTTTATTGTAGAATTTCAGTCCCTTAGTACATAAAATTAATAGTTATAAGAACAAAGTGGCTGCTTTGGCAGTAGTTGTGTGAGGGTGATATTTTTTCATTTAACTATCTGTATCCTAAACTGTCTTATATTGGGGCCCCTTCTTTCCCCCCTTCTGAACTATTATGATTATCAATAAACCTACTTTGAACTATTTGATATCTCAGTTTATCTTTTAAATACTCAAGATTACTTTAAAAAGAAAAACCCTAAATATTTTTCAGGTTATTCCTTTAGCATGTGATGTCTCACCTGACACTGATTGTGTTTAACATGAATATCCAATAGATGAAATATAAATACATAGCGGCTTGGCTATGCTGGAAAAATTTTCTGAAATTAGTTTATATATTCAGATTTGCTAGTTTGTTTATTGCTATAAATCTAATCAGTTACTATTAAATATAACTATTTTGTTTAATTAGAAGTAGGCATTCTTTTACTCTGCGATTTGTTTCTTTTTGGCTTTCCTATTGTTTGAAGGAAGACAGCTGTGAACTTTTCATTTGTCAGTTTCAGCTTCTGAGCCTGCAACCTTCCTCCTCATGCTGTTGTTTTCAGTAACTACCAAATCTTTTATATCCTCAGGGATAGAGCCTCGTGCAGATTTCTGTCCATACCCATTTATGTTGATAAAAATCATATACATAAGCACCGACAGGGAAAATACACTAAAGTGTGAGAAGGATCAGTGTCTCAAATGTGAGGTCAGTTGTAATGGAGTAGAAGCCACCTTGGAAATGAAGAATTGTAGATCATTTTGTCACCAAAACAAAACCGAACTCACTGCCATTGACTCGGCCTCATAGCAACCATATAGGACAGAGTAGAACTGCTCCATAGAGTCTCCATAGAGCGCCTGGTAGATTTAAACTGCCAGTCTTTCGGCTACCTGACGTAGCACCTAACCGCTGTAGCACCAAGGTTTCCCATTATGTTACAGCCTCTCCGTGTAGCCTCCTCCCCTCCCCTTGTCACT
Source organism: Heterohyrax brucei (assembly GCA_028571685.1). Taxonomy (NCBI): domain Eukaryota; kingdom Metazoa; phylum Chordata; class Mammalia; order Hyracoidea; family Procaviidae; genus Heterohyrax; species Heterohyrax brucei. The sequence goes on from CM053155.1 coordinate 20,585,205, forward strand.
TTTGTGTGTTTCTTATGTGAGTAGACCTGAAAAAAAGCCTGCTTGTAAAACTTTTTCACAGGCAATTTCAAAAAATAGAAAACTGACATAAATGCCACACAGTCATTTGAGGGTCTAGTGTTGTTTGTTTGTTTGTTTGGGACAATCTTTTCAGATAAATATTGAGACTATTTGCAATATTCTGTAATTACATCTGCTTTGTTTGAGAAGACCAGGGTAGATTATGCATATAAATTGATTGTCTTAGTATGTAAGTGTACTTGAACAATTATTTGAAGCACAGCTAGAAATTAATGGTGATCCTTTTGATGGCATTGTGATGTGATAGATATCACTAAGTTTACCAAGAGAAAATTCCAACAGCATGTTGTATTTCAAAATTAATTTACAATGTTTCTGCGTGATTTTATTGAAATTTTTTTTGTGGTAAAAATAATATAAATGGGAACAATTTTGAGAAGTCTTTAAAGCAGTCATATAGAGGCCAGCCAACTTGAGCTAAATTTTTATTAGAATTTTGAAATAAGAAAGTACAGATACTACTTTTTAGTTAAATTGGCTTGGAGAATATCACTTATTATATGATTTGAAAGGTCTTGATAATATTGGAATCTACTCTTTTTATAAAATTTACCAAAATTACTGCTTCAGTGTTCTTGCATTGTGTTTTATTTCTCATAAGAGTGTAATTTTCATTACAATTAGTATAATCTTTTATTTAGTGTTTCCTTGCTTGCTCCTTCCATTTTTCTTTATCTCACTCATACTTTTAGGGCAAGAAGCTTCCTTGAGTGTATAGTTTTTACAGAGCTTTCTTGTTTTTCTAATAATGGATGTAAGAGTATGATGAAGTCTAAATGCTCTGTGAGCAAAAGTCTCCCAAACAACCTGAAGAAATACACAGCTGATTAACATTTTGCTTGATCTTGAATTGTTTCCAGCTTATTTGCTAGTGACTCTAAACCATTAGTGGATCTTATTAATATGTACAAGTGTCTGTGTTGTATTGTTGTCACATGCTAATTTACATTTGTAGTCAAAAATATAAACAGATGTGTGTGAAACAATCCATTTGATAGAAGAAGCATATATCTAATCATTCTCATGTAACTGATAATGTGTTATATGTTGCATTTTATTTACATATCTAACTTTTCTACTCTCTATTCACCGATTATCTTGGTGCCTTTTTCCTTTTGTATAATTGTATTATATAAAGAAATTGCTGATTTGTTTGTAAACTGTGTGAAAATATTAAACTTATTGTTCCAAAATGGCAGTTTAATTTTTCAGAGAATAAATTTTTGTGTAGGTAAAAAGTTACTTTTGTTAACCTCATAGAAGAGGTTCACATTTTTAGTACTCACTTGGAATGGGTCCGTATCTGACTTCTCTGATGATACAAAAAACTTAGCCCTAATTCTTATCATTGACGAGTGTTAATAAGACTATTACACAATAAAATAATGCTATCAGTTACATAAGCAAATATCAAATGTGCATATATGAGTATTACTAAGATCTCAGGTTCATAAGGAATCTCATTTAAATGTGCTTAAAAATTTTACTATCAAAATATTTGTGTCATATTATTTTCTTTAACTGTAAGTCTTATTAGGAAACCCTGGTGACAGAGTGTGCTAAGTGCTGCATCTGTTAACTAAGAGGTCAGCAGTTCAAACCCACCAAGTGCTCCTTGGAAACTCTGTGGGGTCATTCTACTTTGATGTCTAGGGTTGCTATGAGTTGCACCCAACTTGACAGCAGTGCGTGAGTAAGTCTTATCAGGCCTCCAAAGAAAAGAGACTGCAGGCAAATTTAAACATTTTAAAATAATCTCCTTTAAAATTTATAAATCTGTCAAGAGTGAAGCTAGGTAGTTTTAAAATGACCTCAGTATTTTTAGTGGGAGTATGAATAGATATACACTTATCTATCTTGCTTTCAGTTATGTAAATTTGCCACAATTGATATCTACTGTCATTCTGTTTATCAAAATCATTTTCTATTTGGTAATAAAGTTCACTGATTTTTAATTATTTTTAATTTGATAATTATTACTCAAAAACCTTAAGGTTAGGTATTTTTCATATGTTTTTACACTGTCCATTTCTTATTTCCAGCAGCAAAAGATTATGACAGAATTCACAAGTACTATTTTACAGATGAGAAAGAATTTAAACTTCTGTTGCTTTAGTATTGACAGAAATTAAAGTTGCTCCATTATCTAATTTCTGATTATCTTGGAATCCTTAGTTCATTAATTAATTGGCAGTGTCAGCATAAGAGTTAAGCTAACTTTTTTAAAGAGTGGAGCATTAATGATAAGTGGTCTGGTTTAAATTTTATGAATAGTAGTCCCTGCTGAAACAGAAAGAAAACATGAAATTCTTCTACCTAAAATGAGTAGGTTCATAATTTAGTCTCCTACAATTTTGGAATTTATATCCTTTCCCAGTACCTGCTGCTGCTTTCGTCCCATCCTCTCAAACATTTTTCACTTCCATTATTAAGACATTTAAGTTTGAAAAAGCAAAAATAGTAGACTTGCTTATGAGTGTTTGCAAATGAAATACTGCATCGTATTAATGATGAGTTGAATTATGGATAAGTAGTTATTTAGTAGTCTGAAAAAGCCATTTTCATCTGGATCATGGTTTATTGTCTTTCAGAGAATTAAACTGCTGTAGAGTGAAATGACAGCAGAAGACAGGCACGTTTGCATCCTCACAACCAGTCATTGTGACCATTTCCTATTGTTACACAAGGATTTTCATCATACCATGTTACGATACTTGATGATTTTTAAATTGAAATTTATTGTAACTGTTTTGATCTCCAGTATGCAAAAAGATGTCATTTTTTTTCTTTCCATGCTGTTTTTGTTACATTGCCCAATCCTTTGCCATGCTCACAATCATTGTTGTGCTTGAGCCCATCGTTACACCAATTGTGTAACTCCATCTCGTTGAGGGTCTTCCTGTTTTTCACTGACCCGGAGCTTACCAAGCCTGATATCCCTCTCCAGGGACTGATCCCTCCTGAAAATATGTCAAAAATACCTAACTAGTGGTTTTGCCATTCTTGCTTCTGCAGAGCATTCTGATGGTACGTCTTGCAAAACAAATTCGTTTGGTTTATTTGGGGGGCAGTCCATGGTATATTCAGTATTCTTCAAGACTACAATTCAGAGGCATCAGTTCTTCAGTCTTCCTCATTCATTATCCAGCTTTTACATGCATCTGATTCAACTGAAAATACTATGGGTTGGGTCAGACTCACCTAAATCTTCAAGGTGACATCTCTGCTTTTCAACACTTTAAATTTTCACAATGTAATGCATCTTTTATTTCATGATTACTGCTTCCATGGATCTTGATTGTGGAGCTGAATAAAACACAAATGTTGACAACTTCAGTCTTTTCTCTGTTTATCATGATGTTGCTTGTTGGTCACGTTATAAAGATATTTCTGTTCTTTATGTTGTGGTGTAATCTGTACTGAAGGCTGTGGTCTTTGATCTTCAACAGTAAGTGCTCCCTGTCCTTTCACTTCCAGCAGTTAAGATTGGATCATCTGTATAATGCAAGTTGTTAAGAAGCATTCCTGCAACCCTAATGCCCCATGCTTTGTATTCACCAGCTCTTTAGATTACTCAGCATACAGATGGTGTAGGTATGATGAAAGGATACAACCCTGACACACATTTACTAACTTTTAAACCACACAGTAGTCCCTGTTCTGTTCAAACAGCTGCATCTTGATCTATGTACAGGTTTCTCATCCGCACAATGAAGTGTTCTAGAGGTCACATTCTTCACAGTGTTATCCATAATTTGTTATGATCTACAACACATAGATGCCTTTGCAGAGTCAATAAAACACAGGTAAACCTCCATCTGGTATTCTCGACTTTCAGCTTAAGATCCATCTGACAGTGATGATATCTCTGGTACCACATCCTTCTCTGAATCTGGGCTGGATTTCTGGCACTTCCCTGCAGGTGCTTTTGAATGATTTTCAGAAAAATTTTACTTGTTTGTCATATTAATGATGTTGTCTGATAATTTCTGTATTCAGTACTATCACCCTTCTTTGGTATAGGCATAAATATGTATCTCTTCTAGTCAGTTGACCAGATAGGTGTCTTCCCACTTTCTTGGCATAGATGAGTGACCACTTTTCAGCACTGCCTCCATTTTTTGAAACATGTTAGTGGATATTCCTTAAACTCTTGAAGCCTTGTATTTCTCCAATGCCTTCACTGCAGGTTGAGCTGCTTCCTTCAATACCATTGGTTCCTCATCATATACTATCTCCTGAAATGGTTAAATGTCAACCAATTCTTTTTGGTATAATGATTCTGTGTATTCCTTCCATCTTCTTTTGATGCTTCATGCATTGTCTAATATTTTCTCCATAGAATCTCTCACTATTGCAACTCAAAGCTTGATTTTTTCCTTCAGTTTTTTCAGTTTAAGAAGTGCCAAATTGCAAATTTAAACTGGATTGTACCCTTTAACTCAGTCGCAATAAATAAAAAAAAAAGCCACATGTATCATTCCTTTGTGGTTTTCTGTCTGAGTGTAGACTAATGGTGCAGTGGTTCAAGAACTACAACTACTAACCGAAAAGGTGCAGTTCAGAGCCATCAACTGCTCCTTGGAAATCCTATGGGGCAGTTCTACAGTGCCATGTAGGCTCATTATGAGTCAGAATTGATGGCAATAGGTTTTTTCTTCCCGTAGGTTATCAAAATATTCCATGATGTTTCTCATTTGAAAACGAAGTCATTCTCCATTTTAAAGTAAAATATATCAGTAAGACACATGGAATATTTTGATTAGTATTTTGTTTCTGTGTAATTACATGTCATACAAATGGAGACAAGTTATGTAAGTATGTCATAAACTTCCATTAATAAATAAAAGAAAAAAATGAAGGCATATTCCTGGTTAACATACAGAAATACATCTAAGAGAAAACCTTACAGGCAGAACTCTTAGTATGTGTTGTATACTGCCAACTCTTAATAAAAACCTATGTTTTTCTGTTGGTTGTATGTCTAGGTTATATTTCTTAGGCTCCCTTGAAGTTAAAGCCAATGGAATATGAGCAGCAGTGATTCTAGGAGGCTTGTGACAAATATATCTTCTCCATGGTTGTTTTCCCTGACTGGATAAAGTGGAAAAAGAGGCTGGAGGATGGCAGAGCTACCAGCTATACAGGTCGTGGTTCATTACACCACCTCACAAGAGAACAACTAGATGTTAACATTCTCTTGTTTTAGAGCCATTATAACTTTTGGAGCCCATTTGTTACTGCAGACAATGGATATTAAAACAAAGATTGGGACCTTCAAATGGGGTCTGAATGAAAACCTAAGATATTACATTGGCTTAGCAGTCAAGCATCCAGTAGTGAGGAAATAGATACAGGTGGATGAAATATTAATCCCTATTGGGCAGTGATGAAATTTTTGGTAGAACAGCTGCTTTGTTAAACTTGGAAGGCAGTCGTTAGAACTGTTGAATCTGTAGGTCAGGGAAAACGACTGGAAAAGATAGTGTATTCAAGATGTTATCTGCTGAAAGACATTATGAAAAGCAGTAAATTCTGGCAAGAATTTAATGGTTTTCAAGCAGATATAAAAAGTGGAGATAGCCTAGAGATTATATGCCTTCAGTGTTAAGAAAGTCTACTGCTGCTATTGTTGTAGTAGCTGTTGAGTCAGTTCCAAACCTGTCAAGTCAGTTCTGACTCACAGCAACTTGATGGGGCAGAGTAAAACTACCCTATGTAGTTTTTAAAGCAGTAATCTTTATGTATGGACACTGCCACAGTTTTCTCCTGAGGAACAGCTAGTAGGTTTCAACAACCATCCTTTGGTTAGCAGCCAGCAGTTAACTACTGCACTGCCAGGGCTCCCTGAAGACACTTCTAAACCCCAAGAATTAAGGTGCAAGACTAAAAAAGATTTTGAGTAACAAAAGCCCATTCAGACTGCTCAACTAAACAAAGGGACAATACCATGTGGTAAAGATCAGATCTTAACAGGGTTGCCTCTTGTTTCAGAGGAATTCAAGGTATACTTGCAAGTTCACAAAGCAAACTGTGGAAATCTGTAACCCCCAAGAAGAAAGTAAGTCTTAACACCTACCTCAAGTGAGACCAGAGAGTATAACTGACAAGGAACCTCCCCAAAGTCAGAATAGAGGACCATGGAAAGTACTGCCTGAGCCAAGTCCTCTTAGAGAGTGGATCCAGAGTCAAATATGGCCTCTACTGAGAGCGAAGTGGCAGTTTTCACTGCTATGAATCAATGATTGGGCTGTCATTAATTGCAGCTATTTTCCTGCTCTGTCTTGTATATTTGGTTGGGAACTGGGGGACACATAACTTGTCTTTAAGTTCATAGGTCTCCAGATGTGATGGAAATGACAGAGATAATGGGTTTGCAAATGAGTGCAATAAGTGAGTAAATGGATGGGAATTAAGATTGCTTTTCTTAGGGAGAATATAAACTATTTAACAAAACTCTTCTTTTCTTGGGCACAAAGCTAGACTACATTTTCCAGTCACTCTTGCAAGTGTTTTAAGTATGTGACATGGTTCTAGACAACTGGAATGTGAGTAGAAATGATACACATTATTAGTAGACCAAATGCCTCCTTCATGCTCTTTCTCCATCCAGTAGCTCGTTATAGATGATAATGAACATCCTAGGGGATGGTGGAGCCAAAAAATGAAAGGAGCCTAGGTCCTTTAATCTCTCCTTGGAGATCATCTGCCAGCTACCCTCTTCAAAGTGCTACCTGAACAAGATATAAACTTCCATTGAGTGTTGGACCTATTAGATTTTCTGGGTCTATTTTTGTTGCTGCACCACCTAGCCTATATTAATAGGTGACCTTCTGGATTCCAAGTTAGCAACTGAGTGAAATTTAGATGACATTATGTACTATTTGTGCAGCTCAAAAATAAAACTTCTATACCGTATTAGGAAAAACAGGGTCTGAAACCTAAATGTTCAAGAGACAAAATGAAGGAAATAAATCCCAAGGGCACTGCCTGAAAGTGCTATTTGAAAGAAGTAATTTTCAAGAATGGACTTTAATGTCATTTGAGGCTCCAAATACTTGGTTGTCTCTACAACTTGACCAAACTAAAAGAAGCAAGTTGAACTGTGATCCAAGAGATGAAATGAAATGATGGATTGAAGTCCAGAGGAGCATCTAAAACTATGTATCATCCCTAGAAACAGAACTGAGGCATTAAGAACACAAGAGGAACTACAAAATATCAACAAGAAGAAGACAAATCATCCAATTAGGTGATTGGCAAAGGAGATGGACAGACATTTCTCTAAAGAGGAGATCCAGGCAGCCAAAAAACACATGCAGACATGTTCACAATCTTTAGTTATTAAAGAAATTCAAATCAAAGCTACAATGAGATACCATCTCACCCCAACAAGGTTGGCCATGATCCAAAAAACACAAAACAACAAATGCTGGAGAGGCTGTGGAGAAAGTGGAACTCTCCTACACTGTTGATGGGGTTGCAAAATGGTCCAGCCTCTTTGGAAAGCAATCTGGCACTTCTTTAAAAAATGGATATAGATATACCATTTGACCCAGTGATTCCACTACTTGGAATATATCCTACAAAATCAAGGCCATTCACACCAACAGACACATGCACAAGAATGTTTATCATAGCACAGTCCACGATAGCAAAAAGATGCCCAACAACAGAGGAATGGATAGGTAAACTATGGTATAAATACTCAGTGGAGCACTAGGCAATGATAAATAATAACGATGATTCCAGGAAACATCTCATAACCTGGTCTCAACTGGAAGACATTATGTTGAGTTAAAGTAGTCAGTGACAAAAGGACAAATGTTGTATGAGATCCCTACGATAAGTCAAAAACAGACTTATGTATAAAGGACTCTTTGGCAGCTGTAAGGGAGGGAAAGTAGGGAGGGTGAGGAGAGGAGGGTTTAGATGAGATAGTTGGTAGATATTTGGTTGGGTGAAATCAGTGATAGCACACATTAGAAACAAGAACAATATTAAGTGGACTTCAACATAACTTGAATATTCCTTCCATCTTAACCCAATATTGCAAGGACAGAGTAGCTGGGGCAGGGGGCAGGGGCCCATGCTCACAGGCAAAATCAAGGCCAATTGCCACAACAAGCATTTTGCTAAGAGGGCTCTCTGCACCCCACATTGGTGAGTGGCATTTGGGGTCTTAAAAGCTGCCTAGCTGCCATCCAAGGGCACAGCAAATGGTCCCAACTCAGCAGGAACGGATGCTCACCAAGGACCAAAATGATGGGGTAAAGACAACCCAGAAGATAGACCCACGTGAGTGGGTGCCTACATAGACTTGGGACCAGAAGAACTGGATGGTGCCCAGCCACCACCTGTGATAGCCGTGGTGGAGCTCACTAAATTCTCACTGGCAACACAAGAATAAAAAGGGGAGCACCCTGAGATCTCCACTAGAAGACCTCAGTTGGTGGTCCAGTGGCTTCGGGGTTCCCCTGGGAGCATGGTCCCTGGCCCTGATGCTGCCCTTGCCCATAAATCATAATGAAGATCCACTCTTCGGACACCAATGGATTGGACTTGGCAATGCAGAATGACCATATATTGGATGCACTTTATGGTTCTATACTTCTATAGGATATTATCCTGCAGACCTCTGGCTGGAGGAAGGAGAGTCAGTGGAAAGGAGGGGAAAGGAGACTGTTGGGAGGATGAGACACGTATGGAGCAGAGAGGAATAGTGTGCTGTCACCGGGCAGGGAGAGCAGTGGAAGCTGCATATAGGTGGACATGTAAATTTATATGGGAAGGTACGTTTTCACTCAGTCATAATTAAAAAAAAAAAAAAAGAATTCCCAGTGTAGAAATTGCAAATGGGCAACTTGCAAATAAAACCTACTTCTTCTACTGTCTAAAAAAAAAAAAAAAACAGGAGGAATATATTTGTAGGGTGAGAAGACACAGAAGTCAAACAGTAAACAAATAGCTCAGCAGACTTAAAGCAAGACATCCTGAAAATTTTCTAGGGACAGATTGTCGGAAACCTTGGATCCAGTCTAAAGATCTTTAGATTCAACTTTATGAAGTTTGGAGTAGAAGAATCTAGGAAGGAGATCAATGAGGAAGCTATTTTTAAATTTCAGTTGTTTAAAATTGTATATGGCTAGATGTGAAGTAATACTAACAGATTAGATCAAGATGATGGAGAATGTTTTCTAAAATGAGATTGGTGATAGAGATATTGTAAAGTAAGAGTTTCTAGAACTCAGTGACTTATTGAATGGCGGAAGGGAGAAATACATGAAAGCAGTTGGAATTGAAAGTGTTTTTTTGGTGATGGCTGAACAACATAATAAGCATATATAATGTTACTGAACTGTACATGTGGAGATTGCTGAAATGGAAAATGTTTTGGCACCTATATATTTACCACAATGTTTTTAGAAAATACTTTAAGTAACAGTTAAAGGAATGGTGCAACCAAATGAAGGAGTCTAGAGGAGAAGCTGAAGTTTTTTTAAACGTTTTACTTTCTTGTTCTTTTATTTGTTTTAAATATTTTATTCTGCTTTAAGTGAAAGTTTACAACCCAAATCAATTTGCTGTATGAAACCCTGCAGGCACACTACTATACAACTCTAACTGCTCTCCCTGCCCCTCACCCACCGTGACACCACACTCCTTTCCACCTTTTACTTGCTGAGCCAGTTCAACTAACTCCTGTCTTCCTCCACACTCTAATCTCCAACTCTGAACAAGAGCTACTCAGACAGCCTCATGTATACATTTAAGCCAAGAAGCACATTCCTCGCCTGCATCACTCTGTGTCTCATAGTCTAGTCCAAACTTTGTCTGAAAAGTTGGCTTCAATATTTGTTTCAGCTGTGGGCTAACAAAGACTCCTGGAGCCATATCTTCAGAGGACTTGCAATCTGGCAGACCATCAGATATGGTCTTTTAATAGACTTCTAGTTGTGCACACCTGTTTTTCTCCTGCTACCTCAGGGACTTTACATTGTCTTCTCTGCCAGGGCAGTCATTGGCAGTGGCTGGGCACCATCCAGTTTTTCTGGTCTCCTGCTGATGTAGTCTCTGGTTCGTTTGGCAGCTGTGAGAAGCTGAATTTTTAAGGGACCAGAGAAAGGACAAGATATTTTAACCATGCTAACTTTCAACAATATTTCATGAAAAAATGTTCTTGAATTGGAAATGAAGAACTGAAATTTAGGAGTTTTGGGAGCCGTGCAAAACAGTTGTTGTCACTGGAATTGCTGCAATCGAGAGCCAACAACCACATCCTGTCACTAGAATGTAAGGACCTTGATGGCAGGAATTGTTTTCTTCACAGCTATGCTCCAAGGCCAGTGATAATATCTGAGAAGTAACAAATATTAATGACTCTTTGTTTTGGAATAAGTTTGGGACCTTGGGAAGTTAGTGGTCTTTTGTTTTAATCAAGCAGAATCATCTGAAAAAGATTAATTGTATTTATTATACATTATCTACTAAGGCAAAGAAAAATAGACAACTATATTTTAGTAATTTTTAATAAAACTTGAAAAGTATTCTTCCTACAAAAATATTTGATTTAATTAAACCTCATACTTTCTGTGATTTCTAGTATATTGATAAATACTCTTTTTCTGATCTAGCTGTATCATTAACAGGAAAACAATATGAAGCTATTACAAAACTTAAGCTTTTTAAATAATGTTTTTATTTTAGAAGAGTTTTAGATTTATAAAAAGCAGTGAGAAGCTAATACAGAGTTCCTATATACCCTGCACCAGTTCCCTGTTATTAAGATATTAGAATGGTACATTTGTTGCTGTAATTAATATTGATATAATTAGCTAAAAACCTAACCAGAACCAAACCCACTGCTGTTGAGTCAGTGCTGACTCATAACAACCCCTATAAGACAGAGTGGAACTGCCCCATAGAATTTCCAAGGAGCACCTAGTAGATTTGAACTGCCAACCTTTTAGTTAACAGACAGCACTTAACTACTAAAGTCCATACTTTAGTCATACTTTCTTACTTTTTATGTAGTGCCCTTTTCTCGCTCCAGGATCCCATTTAGAATATCACATTACATTTAGCCATCCTGTCTCCTTAGGCTCTTTTTTCTTTTTTTCTTTTTTACTGTGTTGTTTTTGAGAATATACACAGCAGAACATATACTAGTTCAATCATTTCTACATGTACAGTTGAGTGACACTGAGTACACTCTTCACCCTGTGCAACCGTTCTTACCCTCCTTTTCTATGTTGTTTCTCCTGCATTAGTATAAACGTACTGCCCCTTAGGTTCCTGTCTAATCCTTTGAGTTACTGTTATCACTTCAATCTCATATAATTTTTAAAAGAGCTTAATGCCCAAGGCAGATATTTTTTACTAGTTCAGATAAACTACTGTTTGATTTTAAGACGACTTCTGGAGATATTTCAGTTAGGGTTTGTTTTTTGGGTTTCTGTTTTTGTTTTTTTAATGTAAAGAGATTTCATTATACTTTAGGTGAAGGTTCAGAAAGAAATTAGTTTCACAACAAACAATACACAGATTGTTTTGTGACTTTGGTTGCCAGCCCCACAATGTGTCAACACTTCTCCCTTCAGAACGTCAGTTTCCCCATTTCTTCCGGTCTTCCTGCCTTCTCCTCTGCTTTTGGGCTGGTGTGCCCATTTAATCTCATATACACATGGTTGAAAAAGTATGTTATTTGTTTTAGTCTTTGGCTGATAGGTGAACTTCAGGAGTGGCTTCAGTACTGAATTAAAAGGTGTACTTTCAGGGTTTCTCCAGATTCTTGTCAGACCGGTAAGTCTGGCATTTGATATTTCTATTTCTGTTTTTTAAAGGAAGTGTCATACTGTTTTCCAAAGCTGTTGTACCATTTTGCATTCCCACAAGCAGTGTGTAGGAGTTCCAACCTCCATGTAACCTCCCCAACATTTGTAATTTTCTGACTTTGTTTGATTAGTGCAAGTAACATCAGGGTGAGATGATATCTCTTTGTAGTTTTGTTTAGCATTTCTCTAATGGCATGCAGGCACAAGCGTTTCCTCTTGTGTCTGTTAGCCACCTGAATGTCTTCTTTGGTGAAGTATCTGTTTATGTCTGTTGCTCACTTTTTAATTGTATTATTGGCCTTTTCGTTGTGGAGGTGTTGGATTTTCCTGTAGATTTTAGAGATTAAACTTTTTTCAGATTTATCATAGCCAATTTCTTTTCCCAGTCTAGATTCTCTTTTTACTCTTCTGGTGAAGTCTTTTGATGAGCACAAGTGTTTAATTTTTACAAGAGCCAAATTATCTAACTTACCTTTGGTGTTCATGTATTGTTAATTATGGTTTACATCCTATTTACACCATTTATTAGGGTCCCTAGCATTGACGCTATTTCTGTTTTTTCCATGATCTTTATGGTTTTCATTTTATATGGTTAGATCTTTGATTAATTTTGAATCACTTTTTGTGTATGGTGTTAGGAATATGTCCTATTACATCTTTTATAGATGGACATCCAGTTTTTCCGGCACCATTTATTTGTTAAAAACACTGTATTTGCCTCCACTTAATGAATTTAGGGCGTTTGTCAAAAAACAAGTGACCGTGGGTGGATGGATTTACATCCAGGTTCTCGATTCTGTCCTGTTGGTCAGTGTGTCTGTTATTGTACAATTAATAGGTTGTTTTTGACTTCTGAGGTCAGGTAGTGTGAGGTCACCTACTTTGTTCTTCAATAATGCTTTACTTACCCAGGATCCCTTTCCTATTCATACAAGTTAATAATTAGCTTTACCATCTCATTAAAGAATGCTGCATTGGTATTTGGATTGGGATTGCATTGTAAATTTGTAGATTGTTTTGGGTAGAACTGAGGTTTTCACAATGTTGAGTGTACCTATCCATGAGCATCATACATCTTTCCATGTGCAATGATCTCTTTTGGTTTCTTCCAGTGTTGTTTAGTGTTCTTTGTATAGGTCCTTTGCATCACTGGTTAGATTTAATCCGATCCAATTTGACGGCACTTGGCTATCTTTAGTTTCGTTTGCTTGTTATTTTAAGGAGATTTTATAAATGGTGTTCTTTTCCTGGTTTCCTTTTCATACTTCTCTTTTTTGGTATATAAGAATCTAACTGATTTTTGTACATTCATCTTGTGTATCATGCTACTCTGCTGAATCTAATAGCTATAGTAGTTCTCTTGAAAAGTCATTAGTGCTCTCATATCATTTAAGAATAAGGATAGTTTTACTTCTTTCTTGCCAGTTTGTATGCCCTTTATTTCTTTCTCTTACCTTGTTGCACTAACTAGGTTTTTCAACACAATGTTAAGTAGGAGTGGTGATAAACGGCATCCTTGTCTGTGTTCTTGGAGTGTTTTCAGCCTCTCTCTATTGAGAATGATGTTGGCTGTTGGTTTTGTATATACTAAAAAACCAATCCTGTTGCAACTGGGTTGATTTCTGACTCAGAGTGATCTAATAGTAGATGCCAGATGCCATTTATTAAGTTGGGACTTTCCCCCTGTTTCTATTGTATTAGGAGTTTTTGAAATGGACGTTGTACTTTGTCAGCTGCATTTTCTGCTTTGATTTAAATGATGATGTAATTCTCTTATTTATGTGGTGGATTACATTGATTTTCTAATGTTGAAAAATCCATGTATACCTGGTGCGAATCCCCCTTGGTTGGGGTATATTATAATTATTATTGTATTTGTATATTATACTAAATGTTACTAGCTAGGCTATTGTTGATAATTTTGAATCTATATTCATGAGATATTGACCTGTGGGGTTTTCTTGGGGTGGTAGGATGTCTTTGCTTAGTTTGTGTATCAGAGTTATGCTGGCTTCATAGAATGAATTCTTAAGTATCCCTTTCTGTTTTGTGATCTAAAGTAGTTTGAGTAGTAATGATATGAACGCTTCTCTCAAAGTTAGGTTAGAATTCTCCAGTGACACCATCTGAGCCACAGAATTTTTTTGGTTGGGAGTTGTTTTTTAATTACCTTTTTAAACTTTTGTTATGGGTCTGTTACAATTTTCTGACTCACTTGGTGTTAGTTAAGTACTGTGTTTCCGGAGGTATGTCCATTTCCTCTAGGTTTTCACATTTGTCAGAGTATTGTTCATAGTACTGTGTTATTTTTTTATTTCAGAAGAGTCTGTTGTAATGTCCTCCTTCCATTTCTTATTCGCATTATTTGCTTCCTCTCCTGGTTTTCTTTTGTCGTTTGGCCAGTGGTTTGTCAATTTTAGGTGATCTTCCCAAGGAACCAAATTTTTGTTTTCTTAATTCTTTCTATTGTTTTTCTAGTCTCTGTTTCATTTATTTCTACTCTGATCTGTATTATTTCATTTCTTTGGTGGCTGTGCGTTTCTTTTGCTGTTCTCTTTCTGTTTGTTTGAGTTGTTAAGCTAATGCTTTTATTTAGTCCCTTGTTTTTTGCTGTGTGCCTCTATTGCTATAAATTGACCTCTAAGCACTGTTTTTTCATGTCCCAAAGTTTTGGTATGATGTGTTTTCATTCTCATTTTATTCCAGGAATTTTTTATTCCATCTATGATTTCTTCTATTACACAATGATTTTTAAGGAAAGTGTTATTTGTTTTCCATGTATTGGCTATTTTTCTTTGCTCTTCCTGTTATTAATTTCTACATTTGTAATGTTGTGATCAGAGGCAATGGTTTGTATTATGTCAGTGTTTGGGATTTGTTTTTGAGGGCTACATTGTGACCTAAAATGTTATATATTCTTGAAAACATTCCATATGCATTGGAAAATAATGTATACTTTGCTGCTGTTGGGTGGAGAATTCTATATATGTCTGTAGGCTCAAGTTGGTTGATTGTGGCCTTTAGATTTTCTGTATCTTTGTTGAGTTTCTTTCTAAGTACTATGTCATTTGCTGAGACTAGTGTATTGAGGCTTCTTACTATCATTATGAAAATATCAGTGTCTCTTTTCAGTGCTGTTAGGGGCAATTTTATGTATTTTGGAGCCCTGACTTAAGGTGTGTAGATAATTATTATAGATAAGTCATCATGGTGGCTTTTTCCTTTAATCTTATATAATGTCCTTCCTTGTTTTTCGTGGTAGATTTTGCTTTAAAGTCTATTTTATCTGAGATTAGTATTTCCACTCCTGCTCTTTTTTGATTGCTGTTTGCTTGATGTATTTTTTTCTCACCTTCAGCTTCTAATATATTTATGTTTTTATTTCTAAAGTCTGTCTCTTGTAGCAAACATGTTTATGGATCATGTTTATTTAGCCATTCTGTGACTCTGTCTCTTTATGGGTACATTTAATCCATTTACATTTATTGTTATTATCAGTAGATGTGAATTTGTTGCTGTCATTTTGTAGTACTTTTTTGTGTATGTGTGGTGCTGCCATTTCTTTGTACCTTGTAATCCCTGTCCCAAGATTCTTTTGTTAGTGGAATTTATTTTCATTTCTTTCAGTGTTGTACATTTTGTGTTTACTGAGTCTTTATGTTTTTCTTACTTTGATGAGTAGTTTTGTTAACTTTCTTTGTGATTACCTTGAAATTGACCTCCTCTTCCTAAGTTTGAGCCAGTCTTTTATTACTTGATTTTGTCTTTGACTTCCTCTCTATTTGAAAGTTCTATACCTATGCCATTTATTCCCTCTCATACTGCTCTGACTTTGTTGTCATTTACAGATTGACCTCTCTAGTTCCTTGTTGTAAATCTTTTAGTTTTATCTTTGAGAGTTCATTGCATATAATGGTATCTGGCTGATGCAGTCCTGTATCCTAGATTCAGGTGGTTGTCTGATGCTGTTGGTTCTCTAACCAACAGATTCCCTTTAGTAATTCTTGTTAAGTGTGCTTTGACTTTTACATATGTCCTTACTTTCTGTTTATCTGGAAGTGTCCTGATGTCCTCATCATATCTGAGCAAGAGTTTTGCAGGAATATAGTATTCTTGGTTGGTAGGATTTTTCTTTCAAGGTTTTATATGTGTTATCCCACTGCCTTCTTGCCTGTATGGCTTCTGACAAGTCATCAGAACTTAATCTTGTTGTTTCCCCTTTGTCTGTGACTTTTCAGGATTCTTTCTTTGTCTTTGATTGGGGAGTGTGATTATGATAATGTCTTTGTGACTTTCTTTTGGAGTTTATCCTATACAGGGTTCTTTGAGCTTTTTGGGTGATCAGATTTTTGTTTTCTTGTTATTTGAGAAGTTTTCTGTCAGCAAATCTTCAGTGATCTCTGTGTGTTTTCCATATTCTCCCCCTGCTCTGGAGCTCTGATCACAGTGAACTTTTGCTCTTGCTTGTATCCCACATAGTTCTTAGGTTTTCTTCATTTTTATTCATTCCTTTCCTGATGTTACCTCCCAAAAGCGATGCACATGAATTTCTTAAATTTTGTTGATCCTGTCTTCCCTTGTTTCAGACTTGCCTTTAAACTTTTAACACATTGTCCATTTCTGAAACTTTGTTATCTTTTGAATTTCTAATTGCTTTTTTTGTGTGATTTCTAATTTACTTTGGCATTCTACTTTTTGTATCATTTTCCTGAATTCTTCCACTGCTTCAACTGTGTTTTCCCTGACTTTGTATGTATTTTCCATAATTTTGCCTATTTTTTCCTTAGTTTTATCTATGCTTTTCTTGATCTCTTTCCTAATCTCTTAAAGAGCTCCAATTATTAGACTTTAAAATTCTCCATCAGGGACTTCTAGTGCCTTTTCTTCTAAAGTCATTTGGTAGTTTATTTTGCTTACTAGAGCCATCTTGTCCTTTTATATATATGCATGATTGTTCTTACCACCTTGTACAAATGGGCAGGGCTGGTCACTCAATTAGGGTAAAGCAGGACACATCCAGTATGGGGGACAGTGGGAATGGGTTATTTGTCTGCAGCACAAACCTGACTGTCAGTGCAAGTCTGGTGACATTGTGGCAGGATGAAGCCAGGATTCTGGAGCTCCACAACTGTCCCGCATGGAACTGTGGCACTCAGCAGAATGGACTGCACTATTTAGCAGGGTCGAGGTAGAGGGCATCATGGGGTCCAGGGGTTCATGCCAGTCCCACTCCAGGGTGCAATGTTCCTTCGGGGTTAGGGTGGTAATGCAAGGTGGGGTCCAAAAGTCTGCGCTGATATGGTTCAGTGCTGTGTCATTTGCCAGAATGAGGCCAAGGATGTCACTAGAGGGAATGTTGCTAGGTGCAGTGGGTCTGGGGTATGGTACAGAATGGAGTCCAAGGGTCTGCATCTGTGCTGCCCAGCATGGCTCTCATCAGGGCAGGAATATTAGCAGCATGGAATGGACACCAGGGATCTGGAGGTCTGTGATGGTACCTCTCAGGTATGCAGCATTGATAAGCAGGTAGGAGAATCCGGATGTGATGAAGAGGATGTCGTGTGCAGAACTACGTAGGAAAGAGAAAGGAAAAAAATAAGGAAGAAACAATGGCAAAAAAATAGTGGCACAACAGAAGCTGGTGGAGGAGCAGAACCAGAGCAGCAATGAGCTGGTGTCTGTTTTGCCAGGCTACATGGCATGGTCTGTCAGATAGGGGCAGAGGCAGCACAGAGAGCTAAATAAGAGGAAGAAAGAAAAGGGAGAAAAGAAAAGAGAGAAAAACTATGACACAGAGGGAGCCAGCTGGTGAGGTCAGCAGACTTATGGTAGCAGCTGAGCTGCTGACTCTCCAGCCAAGATACCATAACCCACTGGAAACTGGCAGAGGCAACATACAGGAACTGGAGTGTGAAAGCATGTATCCCTGGTTTCCGAATGCTCTGCCTCCTGTTGGGAGTTTCATATACTTGCTTTCTGTATTCCCTGTGCCAGGTTGTTACTGGCTGTGCTCCAAGATCATGAAGCTGTGCCATGTTAGCTGGCAGGGGACCTCACCCTGTAGCTCACCTTGTTCTCTGTTCTCTTGTCAGTTTCATCTTCCATTTAGTACTTGATATAGCTCTTTATCCCTTCACTGATGCTCACTGTTCCAGGATTGACATTTGTTTCTGTTTTACTTAGTTTTTCAAGTCTTTGCTACAGAGGGACATTGTGCTGCTTCTGATTATAATAACATGTTGGCTCTGCCTCCTTGTTTTAGTTTCAAAAATTATCCCAGGGTCACAATTTCAGGGATATATCCAGCTTCCATAGCACCAGAAAATCTGGAGTCCATGACAGTTTGAATTTCCTTCTGCATTTTTCCCCCTTTGATCAGGATTGTTCTATGGAATCTTAAATCAAAATGTTCAGCAAAGGTGGTCAGACACTGTACCATCCTGATCTCATGGCAGAGGAGAAAGTTGTTCATTGAGGTAATTAGCCACACATTCCATATCTTCCTTTCCCTGACTTTCCTTCTTCCTCTGTTGCTGCAGGCAAATAGAATTCAACTGTCACACCTTGGTTGGACACTTGCAAATTTTTGAGACCATAACCATTACAAATGAACTTAAGGAGTAGAACAGAAGCATTAAACACAATGTTAAACCAATTAACTGAGATGTCTGATGAAACTATGACTCTAAACTGCCAAACAAAGGAATCAAATCCTATGAGGTTTTTGGTTGTTCGTAAACAGTCTCAAACAACAGTGTGTGTGATGTTTTGTTGTATTGTGGGGGCTTGCATACTGCTGTGATGCTGGAAGTTATGCCACAAACACTATCAGGGTCGCCCTTGGTGGACAGGTTTAAGCTGAGCTTCTAGACTAAGACAGACTAGGAAGAAGGACCTTGCAGTCTACTTCTGAAAAAACTGGCCAGTGAAAACCTTCAGAATAGCAGCAGAGCACTGCCAGTTTAGTGCTGAAAGATGAACCCCTAAATCCGAAAGGCACTCAGAGATGACTGGGGGAAGAGCTGTTTCCTCAAAGGAGAGTCAACTTTAATGGCATGGATGGAGTCAAGCTTTTGGCACCTTCGTTTGCTGATGTGGCATGACTCAAAAATGAGAGAAAACAGCTTCAAACTTCCATTAGTAATAGGAATGTGGAAGGTACAAAGTATGAATCTAGGAAAATAGGAAATCATCAGAAATGACATAGGCCACATAAAAATTAATATCCTGGGCATTTGGGAGCCGAAATAGACTTGTACTGGCCATTTTGAATCAGACAATCATGTGGTCTACTATGCTCGGAATGACAACTTGAAAATAAATGACATTAAGCTTGTCATGAAAAGAAAGTTTCAGAAACTATCCTGAGGTACAGCACTGTCAGTGATAGGATAATATCCATATGCCTACAAGGAAAACCAGTTAATACAACTATTAATCAATTTACGAACTCACTATTAAGGCCAGAGATGAAGAAATTCAAGATTTTTACCAACTTCTGCAGTCTGAAATTGATAGAACATGCAAAAAGAATGCATTCGTAATTAACGGTAACTGGAATTCACAAGTTGGAAACAAAGAAGGAGGATAAATAGTTGGAAAATACAGCTTTGTTGATAGAAATGATGCTGGAGATCACGTGATAAAATTTTGCAAGATCAACAACTTCTTCATTTCCCTTTTTTCACCACCATAAACTACAACTATACATGTGACCTCACCAAGTGGAATACACAGGAATCAAGTCAACTACGTCTATCAAAGAGATAATGGAAAAGCTCGATATTATCTGTCAAAACAAGACTAAAGGCTAACTGTGAAATAGGTCATCAGTTTCACTTATATAAATCGAAGTTGAAGCTGAATAAAATTAGAAAAATTTCAAGAGAGCCAAAGTACAATCTTGAGTATATCTCGCTTGAATTTAGAGACTGTCTTATGCGTACATTTTAAGGCATTGAACACTGATGACTGAAGAGCAGATGAAGTGTGGAATTATATCAAGGACATCATACATGAAGAAAGCAAAAGATCATGGAAAAAAAATAAAGAAAAGACCAAATTGGATGTCAGAGGTGACTCTGAAATTTGCTACACTGAGTAGATGAATCTAAAGGAAGAAATAATGAAGCAAAACAACTGAACAGAAGATTTGAAAGGGAAGCTCAAGAAGACAAAATAAATATTATACTGACTTGTGCAAAGAGCTGGAGTTAGACAACCAAAATGGACAAACACATTTGGCATTTCTCAAGCTGAAAGAACTGAAGAATAAAGTCAAGCCTAAAGCTGCAATAGGGAAGGGTTCTAAGGATAAAATATTAAATGATGCAGGAAACATCAAAAGAAGATGGAATAAATACACAGAGTCATTATACCAAAAAGAATTGGTCAGTGTTCAACTATTTCAAGACACAGCCTATGATCAGGTACCAATGGTACTGAAAACAAAAGTCTAAGCTTCCCTGAAGGCACTGGTAAGAAACAAGGCTTCAGGAACTGACAGAATATGAATGGGGATGTTTCAATAAACAGACAAGGCTCCAGGAATTGACAGAATATCGACTGAGATGTTTCAACAAATGGATGCAGTGCTAGAAGTGATCACTTATTTATGCCAAGAAATTTGGAAGACATCTCACTGGCCAACCAACTGGGAGAGATCCGTATTTTTGCTTATTCCACAGAAAGGTAATCCAATCAAATGTGGACATTATTGAAGGATATCGTTGGTGTCACAGACAAGTAATATTTTGCTGAAGATCACTCAAAAGAAGCTGCAGCAGTATTTATATCAACAGGGAAATGCTGTAAATTCAGATTGGATTCAAAAGAGGATGTGAAACCAGGGATATCATTGCTGACGTCAGATAGACCCTGGCTGAAAGTGAGAATACCAGAAAGATGTTTGCGTGTGTGTTATTGACTATGAAAAGGCATTCAACTGTGTGAATCACAACAAATTATGAGTAATATTACAAAGAATACAAATTCCAGAATACTTAATTTTGCTCATGAGAAACCTGTATATAGTTCAAGAGTCATTGTTGAAACACAACAGGAGTATACTGTACTGTTTAAGGTGAGGCCATATGTGCATCAGGATTGTATTTTTTTTACCATACTTATTCATTTGGTATGATGAGCAAGTAATCTGAGCAGCTGTACTATGTGAAGAATAGCAGCTGTACTGTGTGAAGAATAATGGGGCATCAGGATCAGAGGAAGACTTATTAACAATCTGCATTATTCAGATGGCACAAACATGCTTGCTGAAAGTGAAGAGAACTTGAAGCACTTACTGATGAAGATCAAAGACCACAGCCTTCAGTATGAATTACACCTCAATATAAAGAAAACAAAGATGTTCACAACTGATCCATTAAACCCTATTGTGATAAGCAGCAAAAACAACTGAAGTTGTCTAAGATTTCATTTTACTTGGATCTGCAATCAACACCCTTGGAAGCAGCAGTTACAGAATCAGAAAAACACGTTGCTTTAGGTAAATTTGCTACAGCTAGCCTTTTTAAGTGTTAAAAATTAAAGATGTCACCTTGAAGACTAAGGTACCCCTGCCCTAAACCATAGTATTTTCAGTTGTGTCATATACACGTGAAAGTTGGACAATGAATAAGGAGGACCAAAGAAAAACTGACACCTTTAAATTTCAGTGTTGGTGAAGAATATTATATAGAGTATGGACTGACAAAAAAAATCAATCTGTCTTGGAAGAAGTACTGCCACAATGCTTCTCAGAAGCAAAGATGATATGACTATGTCTCACATAAATAAATGTATCTTCAGATTCCTCTTGACTGTGACAGTTTCTCAGACTTTCTGTGTTTTTGGTGACCTTGACAATTTTGAGGAATAGTGGTCAGGTATTTTGTAGAATGTCCCTCTGATGATGTTTTATCTGATCTTTCTCATGTGATTAAACTAAGATAATGGGTTTTGGGTAGAAGATCACAGAAGTAAAGCGCCATTTTCAACACATCATATCAAGTGATGTTGACCTTGGTTACTTGGCTGAGATAGTGTTTTTTTTGGATTTCCCACCCTAAAGTTATTCTTTGTTACCTTTTTGCATACTATACTTTTGGAAGGAAGTCATTTATGTGCAGTCATTGCTTAAGGAGTGGGAAGTTACACTTCGCCTCCTTGAGAGCAAAAAGTCACATACACTATTTTTAATTTTTCTACATGGGAGACTTGTCTCATCTCCTACATTTTAGTATTTATTCAACATTTATTTATGTCAGTATAAACTCATGATTATTTTATACCTTGGGATGCTGTTGTATTTATTTTGTTACTCAAATTGTTTCAACTTTGGCCGTTGGGAGCTTTTCATTTGGTTTCTGTATCCTTTTGTCACATGGTTATGAGTTCTGTTTTTTGTTTTGTTTTGGCACTGCCTAATACTACAAGATGCTCACCTGGTATATTGTTGACTACCCCAGTCTTAGAATCAGCCATTCCTGCAAACAGTCCTGTTTCCTTTTACAGGAGAATTATATTACAAGCCAATATCTAGCAACCAAATCCCATGAGATTTTTGGTTGTATACAAGCATTCTCAGCAGCTGTTCTTCCCCCTCCACCTTTGGCAGTTATTGTAAATATATCTTTTGGCACCTCATGATTAATGTAAGTGTGCTCATTGCTACTAGTACGACATTGCCTCAAAGCCCTCACAGTTGACAGCAGAGAAATATTTGTGTATACTTAGCTGTGTATACTCCTAGACTTTTATAAATACTTCTGTATGTAATAATATGTATCTATAATAAGCTGAACACAAACTCGTACTTACATCTCCAACTGTAATACATTGCCACATGGATCATTCTAGCCTTCTTTCCCTATTTATCTGTAAACTCATACTGTAAAAGTGAGAAAACTGTCTTCCAGCACCTGCCAGCCATTTACTTAACTGTTCATTTCCAGTATACCTATAGCATCAGAGGTGTTAATTGAGTGCCTCTTTGGAAACAGCTTTATCAGCTAACGTACAGTGATTATCTAGAGTTTCTTTTGCTTTTATGCATGTAGCGCCCACCGAGTTTTCAAAATTACTAATTAGATCAGCACAGTTGCTTCCCCCACTCTACTCAGTGAGGCTGTTTACATTTGCAAGTCAGATTATTTTGTCACATTCTGCATTCCATGCAGTTCCCCTACCTCCTAAAGGACTTAAAAAAAAAAAAAGTTTTATATGTTAAGTTTGATTCTATACACCATAAAACTCTGTAGTTTTTAACAAAGGCATAATGCCATGTGCGAGGTCTGACAATTAAGTTCATGAACTCATCCTAGAAGAAAGGGCTACATACCTCATTGCTGAATTTCACTATGGTCACCTTCAAAGTACACCCCTTGGAAAGCTCTGCACTGATGCCAGTGCCTACCCCACCCTTCAAAGCAATTTTGGAATTCTTTTCCTGGAATGGCCATCAGAGCTGTCATCATATTAACCTTCATGTCCTGAATGTCATCAAAATGTCTTCCTTTCAATATTTCCTTTATCTTCAGGTAAAGAAAAAAGTAATTGGAGGCCAGATCAGATGAGTAGGTAGGTTGTTCCAATACAGTTATTTGTTTACTGGCTAAATCCTCCCTCAGAGACAGTGTCGTGTGAGCTGGTATGTTGTCATGATGCAAGGGCTGTGAGTTGTGGGTAAAAGGTTAAGGTCATTTTCATCTAACTTTTTCACACAGCCTTTTCAGTACTTCCAAATAGTAAAGTTGGTTAACTGTTTGTACAGTTGGTAAAATGCATAATGAACAATCCTTCTGATATCAAAAATAGTTTAGGAACATTGTTTTGACTCTTGATTTGACAATCACTAATCTTTTCACCATCACATTTTTATGTATTTATTTTTGCCCCTTTCAGACTGTCATATAATTGAAATTATACAAACTGGCTGCTTTTACTTAGCAATATGCACTTGAGATTCCTCTGTGTCTTTTTGTGGCATGGATAGTTCATTTCTTTTTGTTGCCAAACAGTATTTTGTTGTATGGATATACCATAGTTTGTTCATCCATCAGCCTATTAAGAACATCCTGGTTGCCTCTAGCTTTTGTTGATTATGAATAAAGCTGCCCTAAGCATTTATGTGAAGGTTTCTATGCAGACATAAATTTTCATGACAGTTCAGTAAATACCTGGAAGCAACGGTTTGATTATATGTTAACACTATGCTTAGCTTTGTAAGATACTGCCAGACTACCTCCCAGAGTAGTTGTACATTTTGCATTCCCACCAGCAATGAATGAGAGTTCCTGTTGCTCTGCATCTTGTCAGGTTTTTCAGTTAATCTAATAGGGGTGTATTGATATGTTGCTGTTGTTTTAATATGAGGTGTCCTACAGATAAAATATACAATTATCATCTGTATTTTTTTTTTTTTTTTTGGCAACTTCAGCTCTTCACCCATTTTTAATTGGTTTGTTTGTTTGTTTTCTTATTACTGAGGTTTATGTGGGGTTTTGGTATATTTTAGGTACAAGTTTTTTTATCACACATGTATTTTGCAATCATTTTCTCATTCTGTGGCATACCCTTGCATTCATTTAACAGTGTCATTTATACACAGGAATATTACATTTTCTACATTGCAACTTGTCTATTATTTTTTCTTCTATAGATCAAGCTTCTAGTGTTGTATCTAAAAACGAAATAAACCTCATCGCCAAACCCCAAATCTAGATTTTCTTCTATAAGTTAGTAGTTTTGCATTTTACATTTGTCTCTATGATTGATTTTGAGCTAATATTTAAAGATAGGAGGTCTGTGTTGAGGTTCCTTATTTGACACGTGGACATTCAATTGGTCTAGTATCATTTGTTGAAAAGACTATCCTTTCTCTACTAAATGGTTTTGCTACTTTGTGGAGTCTAGTTGTATAGCTCTGGCATCTAATCTGTTCCCTTGATGTTTGTCTATTTTTTCGTCAGTGCCTCACCATTTTAATTGCTGTAGTTCTACAGTAAGTCTTGAAGTTGGGTAGTGTCGATCCTCTGACTTTATTCTTTTAAAATACTGTGTTAGCTATCCTGGGTCTTTTGCCTTTCCATATAATCTTTAGATTCACGTTGTTGATATCTACAAAATAGTTTGTTGCAATTTTAATTAGGATTATATCAAATCTATAGATCATTTTAGGAAGAATTGTTGCATTAACAGTCAGCCAGCCAGCCAAGCCAGCCAAGTGCCGTTGAGTTGGATTCGACTCATACATTGATCTTCTAATCCAGGAATGTAGAATATTCCTGCATTCACGTGGATTGTTAGATAATTTATTTCATTATGGTTTTGTAATTTTTCTCGTGTAGATCCTGTACACATTTTGTTAGATTTCAAATTTGAGATGTTGAGTGTTGTTTATATGAAAACAATTGAACTTGGTGTATTTAACTTGTATCCTTGAATTTGCTATATTCACTTGGTAATTCCAGGAGTCATTTTGTTAATTCTTTTTATTTCTCTACATAAGCAATCATGTAAGTTGAGGACAAAGACAATTTTATTTCTTCCTTTCCGACCTGTATACCTTTGACTTATTGGAATAGAAAAGAGTTTCTTTATAATGTTCAGTGTGATTGGAAGACACTTTTATGTTTTCCAGAGTCTAAGGGAGAAAGTGCTTAGTTTTCATCGTTAACTCTGATGTTAGCTGTAGACTTTTTGTATGTGCCATTTATGAAACTAAGGAAGTTTTCTTCTATTCCTAATTTGCTGAGAGTTTTTGACATTACTGAGTGTTGAAATATGTCAAATGCCTTTTCTGCATTAATTGATAATGATTATATAATGTTTCTTCTTTAGGCTGTTGATGTGGTAGATTACATTAATGAATTTTCAAATGTTGAGCCAGCATTCCATATCTGGAATAAATTACCTTGGTTGTGGCATGTAATTCATACTATACATTGTTGGATTCAGTTTGCTAAATTTTCTTTTAAAGACTTTTATAGGAGAGATGTTGGTAGTTTTCCTTTCATGTAATGTGGTTTTCCCCCACTTGTCTGTCAGTTTGTCATATTGTGGGGCCTTGCATGTTGCTGTGATGCTGAAAGCTATGCCACTGGCATTTAGATAACATCAAGATCACCCATGGTAGACAGGTTTCAGCAGAGCTTCTAGACCAAGATAGACTAGGAAGAAGGACTCAGAAGTCTACCTCTGAAAAGAATTAGCTGGTGAAAACCTTATGAATAGCAATGAAACATTGTCAGATATAGTGCCAGAAAATGAGTCCACCAGATCTTTCCCACTGGGGAAGAGTTGCCTTCTGAAAGTATAGTCAACCTTAATAAAGCAGATGGAGTAAAGCCTTTGGGACCTTCACTTGCTGATGTGACATGACTCAAAATGAGAAGAAACAACTGCAAGCATTCATTAATAATTGGAACATGGAATGTATTAAGTATGAATCTAGCAAAATTGGATATCATCAGAAACGAAATGGAACACATAAATACTGATATCCTAGGCATTAGTGAGCTGAAATGGACTGGTGTTGGCCATTTTGAATCAATCATATGGTCTACTGTGCTGGTAATGAAAACATGAAGAGGAATGGTGTTGCATTCATCATCAGAAAGAACATTTCAATATCTGTCCAGAAGTACAATGCTGTTAGTAATAGGATAATATCCATACACCTACAAGGAAGACCAGTTAATATGACTATTATTCAAATTTACACACTAACCACTAAGGCCAAGATGAAGAGATTGAAGATTTTTACCAGCTTCTGCAGTCTGAAATTGATCAAACATGCAGTCAGGATGCATTGACAATTACTGGTGATTGGAATGCAAAAGTTGGAAACAAAGATGAAAGATTGGTAGCTGAAAAATATGGCCTTGGTGATAGGAATGGTGCTGGAGACTGCATGATAAAATTTTGCAAGACCAGTGACTTCTTCATTGCAAGTATGTCTTTTTACCAACACAAATAGCAACTATACACATGGACCTCACCAGATGGACTACACGGGAATCAAGTTGGCTACATCTGAGGGAAAAAAATGGTGAAAGAGCCCCTATTAGCAGCCAGAACAAGATCAGGTGCTGACTGTGGCACAGATCATCAATTGTTCATATGCCAGTCCAAATTGAAACTGAAGAAAATTAGAATAAGTCCACAAAGCCAAAGTATAGCCTTGAGTATATATCCCACCTGAGTTTAGAGACCATCTCAGGAACAGATTTGATGTGTTGAAAGCTAATAACCAAAGATCAGACGAATCATGGAATGACATCAACGACATCACCCATGAAGAAAGCAAGAGATCATTAAAAAGACAGGAAAGGAAAAAAAATCAAACTGGATGTCAGAAGAGACTCCAAAACCAGGTCTTGAACATCTAGCCACTAAAGCAAAAGGAAGGAATGATTAAGTAAAAGAACTGAACAGAAGATTTCAAAGGGAAGCTTGAGAAGACAAAAATAAAGTATTGTAATGATATGTGCAAAGAGCTGGAAATGGAAAACCAAAAGGGAAGATATGCTCTGCATTTCTCAAGCTGAAAAAACTGAAGAAAAAAATTCAAGCCTCGAGTTACAGTAGTGAAGGATTCTACAGGGAAAATATTAAATGACTCAGAAAGCATCAAAAGAATATGGAAGGAATATGCAGGATCATTATACCTTGAAAGAACTGATCAATGTTCAGCCACTTAAAGAAGTAGCATATTTGCAGGAACTGATAGTAGTGAAGGAAGACACAGCTGTACTGAACGCATTGGCAAAAAAACAATCCTCCAGGAACTGGTGGAAAATCAGCTGAGATAGTTCAACAAGCAGATGCAGCACTGAAAATGCTCAATCATCTATGTGAAGAAATCTGAAGGTCAGCTACCTGGCCAACTGACTGGAAGAGATCCATATTTATGCCCATTCCAAAGAAAGGCGATCCAACTGGATGTGGAAATTACCAAACGTTATTGTTAACATCACACACAAAGGAGGCCAGGCCAAGATGGCAGACTAGACACATGTCCCCTCACTTCCCTCTGAGAACTAAGGCCTGGAATGATAACTGAAAGGAGCAACCTGGACATCTGGGGAACCCTAGGATCTGGCATAGGGTTGCCAGATTGGATCAGCCACCATTAAGTGGGTAACCATCTCTCTTAAAGACCAAATAGCACCATGCTCAGACCAGTTTTTGCTGACTCACTGTTTGTGAAGATTGTAGGTACTGATTTTTTCTTTGTTATCTGGGATGCAGGAGCTGGAAATGAGCCAGCAAATACACTAAACTGCAGTGCTTGAGTAAATAGCATATAGTATGGCAGAGAGACTGTGGTTGGGATAGCCACATTTTGAGAGCCTGGCTGCTGACTGAGGGCACCACTGCTCCTCCTCTCTCTCTTTTCTGAGCTGCACCATAGATTCTGATGTTTCATGGTAGGAAGGACAGCTGAGGTGGGACACCATTTTTGATAGCTGGGAGGCAGAGTGACTCACCTGGAGGGTTTAGCTGGGGCTAATAGTCACACTGAGAAGTAGGGATAGTCTGAAAAGTGCTTTTCCAGCAGAAAATCTGTGTTTAGGATGGTGCCTAAGAGATGTGGATGGGACTTGGCAGAGTATGGCAAGAAGGCCCTAACTCCTCCCTACTTTGAATTACATCATAGCATGGAGTGGACAGCCTATGAGGTGTTTTCATTGCCAGCCAGAAGGCAGGGCTTGCCATGCCTGAGGGCCTGACTGATTTTGGCAGCTGTTGGACATGTCCTCGCTTAGCAGTAAAGTACCTTTATACAATAATACCACCTGGAGAACTGACTGCTGCCCAGCAGTATCTCCTCCACCCTTCACTGATCTACATCATAACACTGGCTGATGGCCCCGCAATAACTCCATAAATAGGGTGCCATCTTTGCCAGCCAAAAGGCAGAGCCTGCCACCTGGGGCCAGTCACTAGAGTAAACAGAGATAGCTGGTGACCAACTCCCCTCTCAGAACTACACCTCAGGTCCTGTTGAGGGAACACCAGAGAAACTGAACAGACTCTGTATGGTGTGTAGGCAACAATCATTTGCTAACCACTTAAAGAAACAGTGCACCATGGCTCTGGAAAACTCCCAAAATAGAGAATCAAAAAACTTTTCATATGAAGAAGCCTTTCTGAAACTATCAGAGGTCAAGTACAAAGGAATTAAATAGAGTCCTCCTAGACATTAAAAAAAATGCAGCAGAACAAAATGAAAAATTAAGAAAGCTATTTGAACTGACGGAACATAAACAATCTGAAATCCAGCAGATCAATAGTAAAATTACAGAATTAGACAATTCAAGCCAATGTGAGCTTGAGGATACAGTAACTGACACCAGCATTTATGAAGAGAAATTAGAGGAAAGAAATAAGAAAAATGAAGAACTAAGAAACATGTGGGACTCTATTAAGAGGGATAACCTATGAATAATTGGAGTTCCTGAGCAGGGAGAAATAACTGAAAATGCAGACAGTATTGTAGAGCTGCTGACAGAAAGCTTCCCTGAAATTATGAAAGAAGAGAACATAGATACCCAGGAGGTGTACACAATGCCACAAAAACTAGACCTCAAAAGAAAAACACCAAGACATATTATAACCAAGCTTAATAAAATGAAACATAAAGAGAGGTCCTAAAGGCAGTGAGGCTTAAAGCAAAGCTGACATTCAGAGGGAAGCCCATAGGCTTTTGTCTGACTTCTTGCCAGAAATGATGTTGGCAAGGTAGTGGGATGACACATTCAAAGACTTGAAGGAGAAAAACTACCAACCAAGAACTGTATATCTTGCAAAATAGTCTCTCAAATCTGCAGGTGAAATTAAGGTGTTCACACATAAACAGAAGCTTAGAGACTTTGTAAAAACCAAACCAACACTTCAAGAAATACTGAGACTTGTGTATAGAAGAAAAGACTCTTTGACAGCTGCAAGGGAGGGGGAGGAGGGTGGGTGAGAGGGGGAGGGCTTAGTTTAGATAGTTACTAGAAATCTAGTTGGGAGAAAGCGGTGATAGCACACATTAGAAACAAGAACAACATTAAATGGACTTCAGCATAACTGGAGTACTCCTTCCATCTTAACTCAATACTGCAAGGATAGAGTAGCTGGGGCAGGGGGCGGGGGACCATGCTCTTAGGCGAATTCCAGGCCAATTCGCACAACTAGCGTTTTGCTAAGAGAGCTCTCTGCACCCCACATTGGTGAGTGGCATCTGGGGTCTTAAAAGCTGCCAAGCTGCCATCCGAGGACACAGCAAATGGTCCCAACTCAGCAGGAACGGATGCTCACCGAGGACCAAAGTGACATGCAGTAAAGACAACCGAGAAGACAGAGAGACCCACAAGAGTGGGTGCCCACATCGACTTGGGACCGGAAGAACCGGATGGTGCCTGGCCACCAGTGATAGCCACGATGGAGCTCACAGAGAGGAGTCTCACTGGCAACACAAGAATAAAAAGGGGTGCATCCTGAGATCTCCACTAAAAGACCTCAACTGATGGTCCAGCAGTTTTGGGATTCCTCTGAGAGCATGGCCCGCGGTCCTGATGCTGCCCTTTCCCATAAATTATAACAAAGGTCCACTCTTTGGACAGGAATGGATTGGACTTGGCAATGCAGAGTGACCATATACTGGAAGCACTTTATGGTTCTATACATCTATAGGATATCATCTTGCTGACCTCTGGCTGGAGGAAGGGGAGTGGATGGAGAGGAGGGGAAAGGAGGCTGTTGGGAGGATGAGACATGTATGGAGCAGAGAGGAATAGTGTGCAGTCACCAGACAGGGAGGGCAGTGGAAGCTGCATATAGGTGGGCATGTAAATTTATACGAGAATGTACATTTTCACTCAGTTATGTTAAATAAAAGTAAAAAAAAAGAAATACTGAAAGAAGCTCTTTGCTTAGAAAAACATAAAGTGTATACTTAAGGACACAGCATCCAGAATCCTACTCAGTTAGTGAAGTCATAAAGCTCAATCAAAGCTACAATGTTAAAAGAAGGGAACCAGTGATCATATTACAAAAATTATGACACCATCGCACTAAATGGAGGGATATATCCCACTAGTTATATTCTTTTCAGATGGAGATAGATATGCAGAAGTTAAAGTCTGGTTTAAACTTAGAATATCAAGGAGGATTATAGGGTAGCTGCAAAGCAAAATAACAATGAGACATGTCTCAAGAAACATGAAACCAACAAAGAAAAAGTTGAAAAGTCAACCCCTAAAGAAGAGTGACCCATAAAAGAATATTAGGAGCAACATAGAAAACATCAACAACACAAAAATAAAGGCATCAAAATAAAAGCACCAAACACGTTCCTATCAATAATTACACTGACTGTAAATGGACTGAATACCCCAACAAAGAGACAGCAAGTGGCATCCTGGATCAAAAGACATGAACCATCAATATGTTGCTTACAAGAAACACAACTTAGACTCAAAAATATGAACAAACTGAAAATTCAAAGATGGAAAAATATATACCAAGCCAACAACATACAAAGAAGAGCAGATGTGGCAATACTAATCTCAGATAAAAAAGCTGTTAATGTAAAATCCACCATTGTGGACAAGGATGGTCACTGTTTCAGTCAGCTACTGTTACTCTAACAAAAATACCACAGAGTGGATGGTTTCAACAAAGGAAGGTTTATTCTTACACAGTCTGGTAGGCTACAAGTCCAAATTCAGGATGTCCACGCCAGAGGAAGGCTTTCTCACTTGTTGGCTCTGAAGGAAATTCCAGTATTGCATCAGTCTTTGTCCAGGGAGCGTCTTGGCACAGGAATCTCAGTTCTGAAGGACATGCTCTTCTCCTGGTGCTGCTTTCTTGATGGTGCGAGGTTCTTCATTCTTTACTTGCTTTACTCTCCTTTTATCTTTTGTAGCATGAAAGGATTAAGAGTGCGGCAAGCCATACTCCAGGGAAACTCTCTTTACAGTGGAGCAAGGAGGTAATCCTATGTAGGGATTTACAGTTCCACCCTAACCCTTAACATACAGCACAGGAAAATCACAAAATGGAGTACAATCACAAAATATTGGGAATCATGGTCCAGCTACATGACTAACATATTTTTGGGGTGATACAATTCAATCCATGACAGCCACTATTTATTGCTGTAAATTTCAATACACAAGCAAGACATAACAATATTAAATATTTGTGCACCCAATACCAGAGCATCTAAATACATCAAACAAACACTGACAACATTAAGAAATGAGACACACCACTCCACAATAATAGTTGGACACATCAACACTCCACTTTCAGTAGTAGATCATCCAGAAAAAAGCTCAGTAAAGACACAGAAGATCTCATTGTGACAGTTCATCAAGTAGACCTCATCAACATATGCATAACTCTTTACTCATCAATAGATAAATACACCTTCTTCTGCAATGCACATGGAACATTTTCCAAAACAGACTGTGTGTTAGGACATAAAGCAAGTCTCAACAGAATCCAAACCACTGAATTACTGCAAAACATCTTCTCGGACAATAAAGCCATAAAAGTTGAAATCAATAGCAGAAAAACATAGCTAGAAATTATAACTCATAGACACTGATCAACATCTTGCTCAAAAACCCATAGGTTACAGAGAAAAAAAAATCAAGGATAAAATAAATTTTATTTAGAAATTTAGGGAATCAAATGAGAATGAAAACACATCCTACCAGAACCTATGGCATACAGCAAAAGCAGTGTTCAGAGGTCAGTTTATCTCTGTAAATGCACACATCTAGAAGGAAGAAAGCAACAAAAGCAAAGAATTAACTCTACAGCTTGAACAAGTAGAAAGAGAGGAACAGAGGAACCCCTCACGCACCAGAAGAAAACAGATCATGAAGATTAAAGCAGAACTAAATGAATTAGAGAATAGAAGAAATATTGAAAAAATTAACAAAACCGAACACTGGTTCTTTGAAAAGATCGACAGAATTGATAAAATATTAGCTAAACTTACAAAAGAAAACAGGAGAGGAAACAAAGAACCCAAATAAGAAATGAGATGGGAGATGCCACAACAGACCCAACTGAAATCAAAAGTATCAAAGCAGAATATTACAAGAGACTGTAACAGATTTGAAAACCTAGAGGAAAAGGATACAGTTCTAGATTCACATCATCTACCAAAATTATTACAAGAAGTAGAACAACTTGATAAACTCGTCACAAAAGAAGAGATTGAAAAGGTAATAAAAAACTACCAACCAAGAAAAGTCCTAGCCCAGATGGCTTTACTGGAGAATTCTACTAAACTTTTAGAGAGAAGTTAACTCCAATACTACTGAGACTATTTCACAGCATGGAAAGAGAATACTCCCAGATTTATCCTGGTACAAGCCAGCATAACCCTGATACCAAAGCCAGGGAAAGATCCCACCAAAAAAAAAAAAAAATTACAGACCAGTATCACTCATGAACCTAGATGCTAAAATCTTCAAGAAAACCCTTGCCAATAGAATTCAACAGCATAATAATAATTCATCATGATCAAGTTTGGTTCATACCAGTGATGCAAGGCTGCTTCAACATCAGAAAAACAATTAATGTTATCAGCCACATCTATAGATGTGATAAGAATCACTTGATTTTGTCAATTGAAGCAGAAAAGGCATTCAACAAAGTCCAACACCTATTCATGCTAAAAACTCAGCAAATAGGAATAGAGGGGAAATTCCTCAACACAATAAGGGGTATCTATGCAAAGCCTACCACCTGCAGCATCCTGAATGGAGAGAGAAACTGAAATAATTAGCCTCAGAACAGAAGCTAGACAAGGATGCCCACTCTCATCATCTCTGTTCAACTTTGTACTAGAGGTTCTATCCAGAGAAATTAGACAAGACAAAGAAATAAAGGGTATCTGCATTGTCAAAGAAGTACAAATCTCCCTATTTGCACATGATATGATTATATATACAGAGAATCCTAAAGAATCCGTAAATAAACTACTGGAACTAATAAAAGAGTTCAGCAAAGTATCATGATCTGAGATAAACATAAGTGAATCAGTGCACATGCCAAACGATTAATCCAAGAAGCTGGACTATATGAAGAAGAACAAGGCATCAGGATTGGCAGAAAACTCATTAACAACCTGCATTATGCAGATGACACATCCTTGCTTGCTGGAAATGTAGAGGATTTGAAACACTTACTGAAGAAGCTCAAAGGCCACAGCTTTCAGTATGGATTTGCACCTCAACGGCAAGAAAACAAAATTGCTCACAACTGGACCAGTAAGCAATATCATTGGAAATGGAGAAAGGATTGAGATTGTTAAGGATTTCGTTTCACTTGTGTCCACAATCAACACCCATGTAAGCAGCAGTCCAGAAATCAAAAGACGCACTGCATTGGGAAAATCTGCTGCAAAGGACCTCCTTCAGGTAGTGAAAAGTAAGACTAAGGTGCGCCTCACCCAGGCTATGGGATTTTCAATCACATCACATGCATGCAAATACTGGACCATGAATAAGGAAGAAAGAAGAATCAACGTCTTTGAATTGTGGTGTTGGAAAACAATACTGACTGTCCCATGGACTGCTAAAAGAACAAACAGATCTGTTTTATAAGAAGTACAACCAGAGTGCTCCTTGGAAACAAGGATGGAGAGACAACATCTTAGAAACTTTGGACATGTCTTCAGGAAGGATCAGTCCCTGGAGAAGGACATCATACTTGTTAAAGTGGAGAGTTAGTGAAAAAGAGGAAGACCCTCAATGATATGGATTGACACAGTAGTTGCAACAATGGGCTTAATCATCAAAACAATTGCGGACGTGACACAAGACCTAGTAGTGTTTCATTCTGTTGTGCATAGGGTTGCTATAAGTTGGAACTGGATCAGTGGCACCTAACAACAATGACAATATGGTTTTGATTTTGGTATTAGGGTAATGTAGGTCTAATAGAATGAGTTGAGAATATGAAATGCTGACAAGATGCAGAGCAACAGGAACTCTCATTCATTGCTGGTGGGAATGCAAAATGCACAACTACTCTGGGAGGTAATCTGGTAGTATCTTACAAAGCTAAGCATAGTGTTAACATACAATCAAACCGTTCCTCCTGGGTATTTACTGAACTGCCATGAAAATTTAGGTCTGTGTAAAAACCTTCACATAAATGCTTACGGCAGCTTTATTCATAATCAACAAAAGCTAGAGGCAACCAAGATGTCCTTAATAGGCTGATGGATGAACAAACTATAGTATATCTATACAATAAATGTTCTTCAGCAATAAAAAGAAATGAACTATCCACGCCACAAAAAGACATAGAGGAATCCTAAATGCATATTGCTAAGTGAAAGCAGCCAGTTTGATAAGGCTATGTATTGTATTATTTCAACCACATAACATTCTGAAAAAGGCAAAGAAAAAAAAGAAAGTGATGGAGAAGATTAGTGATTGCCAGGTACTTTTTTAGAGAGAAGATTGGTAATTATTAATTCATTTTTAAAAAGATTTAAACCTATTTATATTAGCTATTTCTTTTTCTGTGGATTTTGTTAGTTTGTGTCTTTCAAGCAAGTGGTTCACTTCATCTAGGCTATGAAGTTTCATAACCCATATATTTGAAGCCCAAAGATTTGTTCACAGAACTTCTTTACTATTATTTTAGCATCCATTGAATCAGTAATGATGACCCCTCTCTTATATCTGATATTGGTAATCTGAGCTTTCTTTTCTCTTTGGTTTGACTGGCCAAAGGTCTGTCAATTTTATTGATCTTTTCAAGGAACCAGATTTTGTTTCATTGATTTTCTCAATAGATTTCCTTTTCTTTATTCTTAATGGTACTTTAGATGAAGACCTACAGAACAAACTAGTTTCTCATTACACAGTACGTATATTGTTTTATGACAATGGTGAAGAACCTTACAACATGTCAGCACTTGGGTTCACTATTCTCAATCTTGAGTTCACTATTACAGCTTTACTGCCCCTCCTGCCTTCTAGTTTTGTGCTCCTATAGTCTTGTTTGTTTATTTATTTAATAAGCCTGTCCCCAGATGCTACTCATCAAAGCTGAATGTATAACATTTTCCATATGAAGTAGTTACGCCAAGTGAGTTAGATGTTCCCCAAGACCATGATCCCCACAACACAAAGCCCAACATTCTATCCCTCTGGGATTTGGAAGCATCTATGCAGCTTCTATGACCTTGTCTTGCACAAGCTGTGCTGGTTTCCACAGTATTGTGTGCTGTCTTACCCTTCACCAAAATCATCACTTCCCTGTTGCCTTTTTATTGTTTTTCTTTCCCCGTCCTTTTCTTCCCTCACCACCATCAAAGATTGTTTCTTTTTGTGTATAAACCTTTGTGTGAGCTTTTACAGCGGTGGTCTTACAGTATTTGCCATTTTGTGCTTGATTTATTTCACTCAGTATAATGCCCTCCAGTTTCCTCCATGTTACAAGATGCTTCACAGATTCATCTTTGCTCTTTATTGTTACATAACACTCCATTGTGTGTATGTACCAGAGTCGTTTTATCCATTCATCAGTTGATGGCATCTAGGTTGTTTCCATTTTTTTACTACTGTGAACAATGTTGCAATAAACATGAGTGCGCATGTGTCTATTTGTGTGATCACTGTTGTTATTTCTCTGTAATATATTCCTAAGAGTGGGATTGCTGGATCGTAGTGATATTTCTATCTTTAGCTTTCAAAGGAAGCACCATATTGTTTTCCATAGTTGTTGCATCATTTTGCATTCTAACCGGCAGTACATAAGGGATTCACTCTCCTTGCAGCCTCTCCAACACTTGTTACTTCCTATTTTTTCAATTCCTCCCAGTTTTTCCAGCACATTTGTTAGGAAGACTGTCTTTTCTCCCATTTGATGGATTTAGGACTCTTGTTGAAGATTAGGTGATGGTAAAAACACACTGTTGTTGAGCCAATTCTGACTCACAGTGACCCTATAGGTCAGAGTAGAACTGCCCTGTAGAGTTTCCAAGGAATGCCTGGTGGATTTGAAGATAGGTAGATAGATTTACATCTGCGTTCTCAATTCTGTTACACTGATCAGTGTATCTGTTTCTGTACAAATACCAGGCTATACTTGACTACCATAGAACAATATGTTCTAAGGTCAGGTAGTGTGAGTCCTGCTTTATTCTTCTTCTTCAATAGTGATTTACTTATCCTGGGCTTCTTTACTCTCTGTAAATCATTACTGAAAAAGAATGGACATTATTCATGTTAACGACAATTTTTTTCTCTCTCTTTAAAGAATGTTGCTGGTATTTAGATTGAGATTGCATTGTATTTGTGAATCACATCGGGTAGAATTGTCATTTTCGTAGCATCTGGTCTACCTATTCATGAGCATAGCATGTTTTTCATTTATGCAGATCTCTTCTGGTGTCTTGCAGTAGTGTTTTGTTATTTTCATTGTTTAAGTCTTTTACATAATTGGTTAGCTTTATTCTGCAATTTGGTTTTTTTTTTTTCCCTTAGTGCTATTAAAAAACGGTATTGTTCTCTTGCTTTCCTTTTCATCATTCTGTTTATTGTTGTATAGGCACCTAAATGATTTTTGTGTTTATTTTGTATCCTTCTACCCTGCTGAATCTTTCTATTAGTTCCACTAGCTTTCTCATGGAGTCTTTTGGGTTTTCTATAGGTAGTATCATATCCTGTGCAAATAGGGACCGTTTTACTTCTTCATTTCCTATTTGGATGCTGTTTATTTCTTTACATTGCCTTGTTCTAGCTAGGACTTCCTGCACAATATTAAATAGGAGCAGTGATTAAAAAAAAAAAAAAGAACATTCAAGGGGAATGTTTTCTGCCTCTGTATATTAAGAATTATGTTGACCATTGGTTTTCCATAGACACCTTTTTGTTATGTTGAGAAATTTCCTTTCCATACTTATTTTATTGGAATAGATGTTAAACATTATCAAATGCCTTTTCTGTGTCAGTTGAGATGATCATGTGATTCTTTCCTTTCATTTATGAGATGGATTACACTGATTGATTTTAATGTTCAACTATCCTTGCATACCTGACATGGCTTCTACTTGGTCATTGTGTTTTTTGTTGTTTTTTCTTTGTTGTTGTTTGTTTGTTTGTTTCATGATGCTGAATTCTTCAGCTAGAATTTTGTTGAGAATTTTTGCATCTATATTCATGAGGCATTTTCATAATTTTCTTCTGTGTGGTGTCT
Organism: Heterohyrax brucei; assembly: GCA_028571685.1. Classification (NCBI taxonomy): domain Eukaryota; kingdom Metazoa; phylum Chordata; class Mammalia; order Hyracoidea; family Procaviidae; genus Heterohyrax; species Heterohyrax brucei. The sequence goes on from CM053155.1 coordinate 20,623,349, forward strand.
TCACATGGTTTTGGTGTCAGGGTTATGCTGGCTTCATAGAATGAATTTAGAATTACTGCTTCCTTTCCCATATTTTTTCTTTTTTATCACAGTAAATGAATAGAATTTCTAACATCTATAATTTTCTCATCTGTGATAAACCCTCACCCCCACCCACCCTTGTAGCCAACACAGTTATTTTCTTCTGTAGATAATTCTATTTTTAAGTCCTTAGAACAGGGGTCTCATACAATATTTGTCCTTTTGACACTGATTTCACTCAGCATGACATCTTCCAACTGAAACCATGTTATGAGATGTTTTCTAAAATCTGCATTCTTTATCATAGCATAGTGTTCCATTGAGTATATGTACCATAGTTTGTTTATCCATTCATCTGTTGATGGGCATCTTGGTTGATTCCATCTTTTAGCTATTGTGGACTGTGCTGCAATAGACATTCTTATATATGTGTCTGTTTGTGCAACAACCTTTGTTTCTGAACAATAAATTCCAAGCAGTGGAATTACAGGGTCAAATGGTATATCTATTTCCAGCTTTTTAAGGAAGTGCCAGATTGCTTTCCAAAGAGGTTGTACCAACTTGCAATCTTAAAAGCAGTGTAGCAGAGTTTCAATCTCTCCAAAGCCTCTCCAGCATTTGTTGTTTTGTACTTTTTGGATCATGGCCAATCTTGTTGGGGTGAGATGACACCTCATTGTAGTTTGGATTTGGATTTCTCTGATAGCTAATGATTGTGAGCATATTCTTATATGTCTTTTGGCTGCATGTATGTCCTCTCTAGTCAAGTGTCTGCCCATCACTTAATTGGGTTATTTACCTTTCTCTTGTTGATATTTTGTAGAACCTTGTAGATTCTGGAGATCAGATCACAGTCTGACATGTCATTGCCAAATATTTTTTCCCGTTCGGTAGGTGGTCTTTTAAATCTTTTGATAAAGTTTTTGGATGAACAAAAGTATTTGATTCGTAGTAGTTCCGAATTATCTGTTTTCTCTTCTGTTAATAGTGCTTTGTTTATTAGATTTTGAAGTCTATCTAAGCTGTGTAATAAAACATCCATCGTTGATCCTATTTTTTCTTGCATGATTTTTATTGTTTTAGGTTTGATATTTAGGTCCTTGATCCATTTACAGTTAGTTTTTGTGTAAGATGTGAGATATGGGTCTTGTTTCAGTTTTTTTGCTGATAGATATCCAATTTTGCCAGCACCATTTGCTAAAGAGACTGTTTTTATCCCAGTTTACAATCCTAGGGCCTTTGTCAAATATCAACTGTTCATAATAGGATGGTGGCATCTCTGGGGTCTCAGTCTATTCCATTGGTCTATGTGTCTTTCTGTACCAGTACCAGGCTGTTTTGAACAATGGTAGTTCAATAATTTCTGAGATAGGGTAGTGTGAGCCCTCCCATTGTGTTCCTCTTCTTCGGTAGCACTTTACTAAGCCAGGGTTTTGTTGTCTTTCCAAACAAAGTTGGTGATATGTTTCTCCATCTGTATAAAAAAATGACACTGGAATTTTTATTGGGATTGCATTGTATAAGCAGATCACTTTAGGTAAAATAGATATCTTCATAATGATAAGTCTTCTTATCCATGAGCAGGGTAGGTTTCTCCAACTTTGTAAGTCTTTTTTGGTTTCTTGCAGTAAGGCCTTATCGTTCTCTCTTTATAGGTGTCTTATTTCTCTAGTTAGATTTATTCCTAGATATTTTACTGTCTTAGGGGCTATAGTAAATGGTATTGATTTGGCGATTTCTTCATTGATGAACTCTTTGTTGGTATAAAGGAATCCTATGAATTTACTTATGTTTATCTCGTAGCCTATTACTTTGCTAAACTCCTCTACTAGTTCCAGTAGTTTACTTACGGATTCCTTTGAATTCTCTGTAGATACAGTCATATCATGTGCAAATAGGGCGATTTTTACTTCTTCACTGCTGATATGGATGCCCTTTCTTTCTTTGTCTTGTCTAATTGCTCTGGCCAGAACTTCTAGCACAATGTTGAATAGAAGTGGTGAGAGTGGGCATCCTTGTCTAGTTCCCATTCTCAAAGGGAATTCTTTTAGTTTTTCACTGTTCAGGACAATGAAGGTCTTCGACTTTGTGTAGATGCCGCTAATTACATTGAGGAATTTCCCCTCTAGTCCTATTTTTCTGAGAGTTTTTAGCATGAATGTGTGTTGGACTTTGTCAAATGCCTTTTCTACATCGAGTGTCAAAATCAGGTGATTCTTATCTTTTGTGTCCTTTACGTTGTTGATTATATTAACTGTTTTTCTGATGTTGAACCTCCCTTGCATCCCTGGAGTGAAACCAGCTTGATCATGATGAGTTGTTTCTTTTATATGGTGTTGAATTCTATTGGATAGAATTTTGTTGATTTTTGCTTCTAGGTTCATGAATGATATTGGTCTGTAATTTTCTTTTTTTGTAGAATCTTTCCCTGGCCTTGGTATCAGGGTTATGCTGGCTTCATAGAATGAATTTGGGAGTATTCCATCTCTTTCTATACTGTGAAATAGCCTCAATAGTATTGGAGCTAACTCTTCTCTAAAAGCTTAGTAGAATTCTCCAGTGAAGCCATATGGGCAAGGATGTTTTTTGGTTGGCAGATTTTTGATGACTTTTTCATTCTCTTCCTTTGTGATAGATTTATGAAGTTGATCTATTTCTCCTTATGATAATCTTATTGATATGAATCTAGAGATTTGTCCACTTCTTCTAGGTTTTCAAACCTGTTAGAGTACAGCCTTTTGTAGTATTCTGCTATGATATTTTTTTTATTTCAGCTGGGTCTGTTGTAACATCTCCCATCTTGTTTCTTAATCAGGTTATTTGTGTCTTCTGCTGTTTTTCTTTTCTAAGTTTAGCCCGTGGATTATCAATTTTATTGATCTGTTCAAAGAACTAGCTTTTAGTTTTGTTAATTTTTTTTATTGTTTTTCTATTCTGTAATTCATTTAATTCTGCTCTGATCTTTATTGTACATTTCTCCTGGTGCCTGAAGGGTTCTTCTGTTGCTCTCTTTCTACTTGTTCAAGCTGCAGGGTTAATTTGTTAATTTGGGTCCTTTCTTCTTTGTGGATGTGTGCAGTTATAGACATAAATTGACTTCTGAGCAACGCCTTTGCTGTATCCCATAGATTCTGGTAGGATGTGCTTTCATTCTTATTTGATTCCATAAATTTCTTTATTTTGTCCTTGATTTCTTCCATAACCCATGACTTTTTGAGCAAAGTATTGTTCAGTTTCCACAAGTTTGAATTTTCTGCTATTGATTTCAACTTTTATGGCTCTATGGTCCAAGAAGATACTTTGCAGTAAATCAGTGGTCTGAATTTTATAGAAAATTGCTTTATGACCTAACACATGGTCTGGAGAACGTTCCATGTACATTGAGAAGAAAGTGTACTTATCCATTGATGGGTGAGAAGATTTGTATATATCAATAAGGTCAAGTTGGTTGATTGTTGCAATAAGATCTTCTGTATCTTTACTGAGCTTTCTTCTGGATGATCTATCCATAACTGAAAAGAAGTGTTGAAATCTCCAACTATTACTGTGGAATGATCTGTCTCATTTTTTTCTGTGTAGTCAGTGTTTGTTCAAGGTATTTAGATGCTCTTGTGTTAGGTGCATAAATATTTAATATTGTTAAATCCTGCTTCAGTATTGAAACTTTCAGCAATAGTGCCCATCTTTGTCCACGATAGTGGATTTTACATTAAAATCTGTTTTATCTGAGGTTAGTATTGCCACACCTGCTCTTCTTTGTATGTTGTTAGCTTGGTATATATTATTCTATCTTTTAATTTTCAGTTTGTTCATATCTTTGTCTAAGGTGTGTTTCTTGTAAGCAACATATAGACAGGTCATGCATTTTGATCCAGGATGTTACTCGCTGTCTCTTTATGGGAATGTTCAGCCCATTTACATTCAGTGTATTATTGATAGATATATGCTTAGTGCCATCATTTTCATGTTGATGTTTTCTATATTGCTTTTAATATTCTGTTCTGGGTCATTCTTCTTTATGGGTAGACTTCAGTGTAGGTTTTGTGTTTGTTGAGACTCCTATATTGCATTTCTTGTTTTGATAGGTTGCATTGTTAATTTGCTTTACAACTATGCTTATTATCCCCCTTAACATACTAAGATTAAACCCAATTTTAACTATTGCATAAATCTTTAACTTCCTCTCCATCTGAAACAACTGCAACTACTGTAGTATATTCTTTTTAGTGTGATGGTGTCACAGTTTTCATGATATGATTACTGATCCCCTTATTTTAATATTGTAGCTTTGTTTTGTGACTTCCCTAACTGAGTAGAATTCTGGATGCTGTGTCCTGCATTGTCACCTTAAATATACATTTAATGGTTTTGTTTTTCTAAACAAGGAGCTTCTTTCAGTATTTCATGTAATTTTGGTTTAGTTTTTACAAAGTCTCTAAGCTTCTCTTTATCTGCAAATCTCTTAATTTCACCATCATATTTGACAGGCAGTTTTGCAGGATATATAATTTTTGGTTGGAAGTTTTCTCCTTCAGGGCTTTGAATGTTTTCTAGCCAACAACCCACTGTTTTCTAGCCAACAACCTTTCTGCAGAGAAATCAGATGAAAGCCTACAGGGTTTCCTTCAAAGTGTTAGCATTGTTTTGAGCTTGCTGCCTTCAAAAGCATCTGTTTATGTTTCATTTTATTAAGCTTGACTGTATGTTTTGGTGTCTTTTTTTGGAGTCTAGCCTTTGTGGTATTTGATACACATCTTGGATACCTATGTTCTCTTTGCTCATAATCTCAGGAAAGTTTTATGTCGGCATCTCTACAGCCATACTGTCTATATTGTCATCTATCTACCCTTGTTCAGGAGCTCCAATTAAATGTAAATTAGTCTTCTTACTGGAGTCTCACATGTTTCTTAATGCTTCTTCATTTTTCTTGTTTCTTTTCTCTGATTTATCCTCATAAATTCTGGTGACAGTTGCTCTGTCCTCAGGGTCACTAAGTCTGACTTCTGTCTGCTCAATCCTACTCTTCTGGCTTTGGATTAAATTATATAATTCTGTAATTTTTTTACTGATCTGATGTATTTCAGATCATTGATGTTCCATCAGTTCAAATAGCTCACTTAATTTTTCATTTTGTTCTGCTGCATTTTGTTTAATCTCTAGGAGGGTTCTATACATAATTCTTGCGTACTCGACCTCCAGTAGATTCAGAAAGGCTTTCTCACCTGGGAAATTTTTTGAATTTTTATTTTGGGAATTTTCTGGAGCATTTAAAGGCTGCTTCTTTAAATGATTAACTATGATCTACTGTCTGTGTGCCATCTAGATGCTGTTTGATCTCTCTGGTGTTACCTCACAGGAGCTGAGTCATAGATATGAGAGAATTTTTGGTCACCAGCTGTCTGTATATACTCTCCTGATTTGCCCCAAGTGGAAGTATCTGCTTATTGGGTGGTAAAGACGCTGCTCTACTTATGGAGAAACCGGGGGCTGTCAGCCAACCCTACCATGTGAGTCAGAGAAGTGTAGGCTGCTGGCCTTCTCAACAGAGAGATCTCCAGACAAATACGTAAGCCTCTCAACCTTAGAAGTAAACTTCCCACTTCTATGCAGAGAACTGTCCCAGGTGCTGAAATAGGAGCTGTCCAATGTGCTGGCCAAAAACTGGCTTTCCAGCTGATAACGAAAGTACGTTACTGGCTGTTCACAGAAGCTGCAGTTCTCTGATACAGTGAAACAGCAGAAGCAGAGATCAGACGGCCTCTGGCTCATTTTTGAGAGGGGAAGATTAGTCTGATACTGGTGCCTAGTCAATTATGCTGGGTCCTAGGGCTCCCCAGATGTTCAGTGCACCATACAAATATCATTCCAGGCCTTATTTCTCAGATGGAAATGAGGAGACATGTGTCTAGTCCGCCATCTTTTAATGGTCCTTCTTTTCCATATCCTGAAGTAGTTCGAGTAGTAGTGGTGCAAGCTGTTCTCTGAATGTTGGTAGAATTCCAGTGGAGCCATCTGTGCCGGGGATTTTATTTATTAGCTTTTCAATATCTTCTCTTACTATGTGTCTGTTCAGATTTTCAACAATTTTTTGTATTAGTTTGGGTAGCTAGACTGTTTCTGGAAATTTGTGCTTTTCCTCTAGGTTTTCAAATTTGTTAGACTACAGTTTTTCATAGTACTTTATTATGATCCTTTTTGTTTTATTTAGGTCTATTGTAATGTGCCACATTTCATTTCTTATTTGTGTTATTTGCACCCTCTCTTGGTTTTCTTTTGTCAGCTTAGCCAGTGGTTTGTTGATTTTGTTGATCCTTTCAGAGAAACACTGTTTTGTTTTGTTGATTCTATTATTTTTCTATTCTCTGCTTTGATCGTTATTATTTCCTTTTTTCTGGTGTCTGTGGGTTTCTTTTGCTCTTCTTTTTCTACCTGCTCAAGTTGTGTAGCTAATGGTTTAATTTTTGACCCTTCTTTATGACACGTGTATCTTTTGCTATAAATTGACCCCTGAAGACTGCCTTTGCTGTTTCCACAAAGATTCCAGTATAATGTGTTTTCATTTTTATTTAACTCTAAAAATGTTTATATTTCATCTTTGATTTCGTCTGTTACCCAGTGGTTTTTAAGTAGTTTTCATGTAATTGATTTTTTCCCCGTACTCTTCCTGTTAATTTCTACTTTGATGGCATTGTTGTCAAAAAAGATACTTCATATTATCTCAGTGTTTTCAGTTTTGTTGAGTGTTGAATTTGTGGTCTAAGATGTGATCTATTCTGGAGAATGGTCCATGAATATTGCAGAGGAATGTGTACTTTGCAGCTGTTGGATAGAGTGTTCAGTGTCTGTGAGGTCAAGTTGATTCACTGTGACCTCTAGAACTTCTGTATCTTTGTTGAGTTTCTTTCTTTCTAGATGTTCTGTCCTGTCCTGGTTGTGGTGTGTTGAAGTCTCCTACTAGTATTGTGGAACTGTCAATTTCTCTTTACAGTGCTGTTACAGTTTGTTTTAAGTATTTTGGATCCCTGTCATTGTGTGTGTAGTTGTTTATTATGCTTAACTCTTGATGATGGATTGTTCATTTAATCATTATATATTGCTGTCTGTCTTTTATGATGGATTTTGTTTTAAAGTCTCTTTTATCTGATGACTATTCCTGCACCTTTTGATAGTTGTTAGCTTGATATACTTTTTTCCTTCCATTGATTTTTAATAAATTCACTTCTTTGTTTTTAAAATGTCTCTTATAGACATATTGATGGATCTTGTTTTTTTAATTTGTCTGTCATTCTGTCCCTTTATGGGTGCATTTAGACCATTTACATTCAGTGTAATTAATGACAAGTGTGAGTTTATTTGCTCTGATTTTGTAGTGCATTTTTGCTGGTGCTGACAGTTTCTTTTTATTCCTCTTACTCTCATGTGCTGAACTTCTTTTGTTTGTGGACTTTTTTATGTGTATATTTTGTTATTACTGAGATTTTATATTTTTCTTTCTCATTTGATGAATATGTTTCTTAATTTTCTTTGTGGTTACCTTGAAATTTAAATTTGTCTTCCTAGATTTGAACCAGCCTATTATTACTTACTATCTTCTTGCCTTCCACTCCATTAGAAAGTTCGATACTACACTATTTCATACCCCATTTCATTGTTCTGATGTTGTCATTTCCAGATCAACCTCTCTGGTTCCCTGTTATAATTCTTTAGTTTTGGATAGTCCTTGAGATTTCATTTCCTAAGCTGATATCTGGCTGGTACAATCTCGTGTCCTAGATTTAACCTGTGGTCTGATGTTGTTTGTTCTCAGTCTGAAGGCCTACTTTTAATAATTCTTGTTAGTTTCATTTGACTTTTACATATTCCCCTAATTTTACTTAATCTGTTAATGTCCTCAATTCACCACCATATTTGAATGAAAGTTTTGCAAGATGTGTTATCCTCGGTTGGCAGTTTTTTTCTTCCAAAGGTTTTGTATATGTCGTACCACTGCCTTCTTGCCTGCATGCTATTATTGTTGTTGTTAGGTGCTATCAAGTTGGTTCTGACTCATAGACACCCTATGAACAACAGAACAAAACACTGCCTGATCTTGTGCCATGTCCACAATCATTTTTATGCTTAAGCCCATAGTTGCAGCCATTCTGTCAATCTATCTCATTGAGGGTCTTCGTCTTTTTTGCTGACCCTCCACTCTACCAAGCATGATGTCTTCCTCAAGGGACTGATCCCTCCTGACAAATGTCCAAAGTATGTAAAACACAGCCTCTCCATCTTTGCTTCCAAGGAGCACACTGGTTGTACTTCTTCTAGAACAGATCTGTTTGTTCTTTTGGCAGTCCTTGGTCCACTCAACATTCTTCTCCAACACCACAATTCAAAGACATCAATTCTCCTTCTGTCTTCTTTGTTCATTGTCCAGCTTTCACATGCATTTGATGCAATTAAAAATACCATTACTTGGGTCAGGTTCACTTTAGTCTTCAAGGTGACATTTTTATTTTTTGATGCTTTAAAGAGATCCTTGGCAGTAGATTTTCCCAATGCAATGTGTGTTTTCATTTCTTGACTGCTGCTTCCATGGGAATTGATTGTGAAGCCAACTGCAATGCAATCCTTGACAGTCTCAATCCTTTCTCCATTTATTACAATGTTGCCTACTAGTCCAGTTGTGAGGGTTTTTGTTTTCTTAATATTAGGTACAATCTATAATGAAGGCTGTGGTTCTTGATCTTCATTGGTAAGTTTTCAAGTTTTCTTCACTTCTGGCAAGTAAGGTGATGTTGTCTGTGTAACACCGGTTGTTAATGAGTTGTTCTTCAATCCTGATGCCTCATTCTTCTTCATATAATTCAGCTTCTCAGATTATTTGCTCAGTATACAGATTAAAAAGGTATGGTGAAAGGATACAACCCTGATCCACACCTTCCCTGACTTTAAACCATGTAGTATCCTCTTGTTCTGTTTGCACAACTGTCTCTTGGTCCATGTACAGATTCCTTAAGAGCACACTTAGGAGTGCTGGAATTTCCATTTTATACAATGTTAGCCATAATTGGTTATGATTCACACAGTCATATACTTTTGCGTAGTCAATGAAACACAGGTGAACATCTTCCTGGTATTCTCTGCTTTCTCCCTGCATGGTTTCTGCCAAATAGTCAAAGCTTAGTTTTATTGTTTCTCCTGTGTATGTTTTCTGTTGTTTTTCTTGAGCTGCTGTCAGGATTTATTCCTTATGTTTGGTTTTAGCAAGCATGATTATGATATGCCTTGGTGATTTTCTTTCAGGGACTATTCTATGTGATGTTCATTGAGCTTCTTGTATGGTCACCTTTTCATCTGCCATATTATTAAGGAAGCTTTCTGTCAGCAGTTCTTCAGTGATCCTCTTTGTGTTTTCCATTTTCTCCCCCTGTTCTTGAACTCCAGTCATTCACAAATTATTGCTTTTCGTTTTATCCTACATAGTTCTCAGGTTTCTTCATTTTTCTTCTTCTTTTTCTTTTTCTGATCTTTCCTCAGAGTTGTATTCCTAGGTATTTTATTTTCTTGGGGTCTACTGTAAATGATATTCCTTTGGTGATTTCCTCTTTGATGATCTCTTTGTTGGTGCAAAGGAATTCTACTGATTTATTTATATTTGTGTTATATCCTGATACTTTACTGAACTCTGTTAGTTCCACTAGCTTATTTATGGATTCTTTAGGGTTTTCCTGTGTATATGATCATATCATCTGCAAATAGGTATACCTTTACTTCTTCTTTACCAATACGATTGCCCGTTATCTCTTTATCTTGTCAGATCCCTTTGGCTAGAACCTCCAGCACAATGTTGAATAAATGTGGTGACAATGGGCATCCTTGTCTGGGTCCCGTTCTCAAGGTGAGTTCTTTCAGTCTCTCTCCATTCAGGATGATGTTGGCTGTTGGCTTTGCATGCCAAGCACATAGATGCCCTTTATTATGTTCAGGAGTTTCCCTTCTATTCCTATTCTGCTGAGAGTATTTAACCTGAATACACATTTTACTATGTCAAATGCCTTTTCTGCATCAGTTGATAAAATCATGTGATTCTTATCTTTTGTTTTATTTATGTGGCTGACTACATTACTTTTCTTATCCTGCATCTCTGGTATGACTCCTACTTGATCATGGTGAATTTTTCTTTTTTTTATATGTTGTTAGATTTTAGTGGTGAGAATTTTGTAGAGGATTTTTACATCTAAGTTCATGAGAGATATTGGTTTATAATTTTCTTTTTTTGTGCTATGAGGGTTATGCTGACTTCATAGAATGAATTTGGGAATATACTGGCCCTTTCTATGCCATGAAATATCTTTAGCGGTATTGGTTTTAACTCCTCTCTATAAATTTGCTGGAATTTTCAAGTGAAGCTATCTGAGCCAGGACTTCTTTGGGTTGGTTTGTTATTATTATTACTACTTTTTAAATCTCTTCTATTGTGATGGGTTTATTAGGTTGTTCTACTTTTGTATGTAGTAATGTTGATAGGTAATGTGATTCTAGAAATTTATCCATTTCTTCTATGTTTTTGAATCTATTAGAGTAAAATTTTTCATTATATTCTGTTACAATTCTTTTAATTTTGGTTGGGTCTCTTGTGAAATTGCCTGTGACATTTCTTGCTCGGGTTATTTATTTCCTCTCCTTTTTTTCTCTTATAAGTTTGGCCAGTGGTGTATCAATTTTGTCAATCTTTTTAAAAAAACAGCTTTTGGTTTTCTTAATACTTTCAGTTGTTTTTCTATTCTCTAAGTTCTTTAGGTCTGCTCTAATTTTTTATTATCTGTTGTCTTCTAGTGCCCCAGGAATTCTTTTGTTCTCCTTGTCCTTGTATGGTATGTAGAGTTAATTAATTGATTTGGTACTTTGTTTTGGATGTGTGCACTTGTTGAGATAAACTGACCTCTGAGCACTGCTTTTACTGTGTCCCATAGGATCTGGTAGGATGTGTTTGTATTCTCTTTTGATTCCAATGAATTTCTTTACTCCATCCTTGATTTCTTGTATAACCGAGGAATTTTTAAGCAAGGTGTTGTTTAGTTTCCATGACTCTTAGTTTCTACCCATGTTTTTTCTGCTATTGATTTCAACTTTTATGGCCTTTTGGTTTGTGGAAATGCTTTGCAATATTTTAATGCCTTGGATTTTGTTGAGACTTGTCTTATGGCCTAATACATGGTCTATTCTGGAGGACATTGCATGTGCACTGGAAAAGAAGGTGTATTTGTCTCTTTCGGGGTGGAGAAGTCTATATATATCTATGAGTTGGTAGGTTGTTGCAATAAGATCTTCCATGTGTTTACTGAGCTTCTTTCTGGATGTTCTGTCCATTACTGAAAGTGGTGTGTTGAAGTCTCCTACTATTATTGTGCAGTGATCTATGTTACTTTTCAATGTTGTCGTCATTTATTCGATGCATCTAGAAGCTTTCATGTTGGGTGTGTAAACATTTGATATTGCTGTCTCCTCCATATATACTGAACTTGAAGCAATAAACGGTGACCATCCTTGTTCATGATCATGGTTTTTACTTTGAAATCTGTTTTGTCTGAGATTAACATTGCCACTCCTGATCTTCCTTGCGTGTGGCTAGCTTAATACATATTTTTCCATCCTTTGAGTTTCAGTTTGTTTATATCCTTGCATGTGTTTCTTATAAGCAGCAAATGAGTGGATAGTGTTTGATTCAACTTTTTACTCTCTGTGTCTTTATTGGTGCATTTAACCCAACTACATTCAGTGTACTTATTGATAGGTACGAATTTAGTGCTATCATTCAGTGCCTTTTTGTGTGTGTTGTTGAGTTCCTTTGTTCCAATTAATGTTTTGAGTCTTTTCTTTGTAGGTTTTTTTTTTTCATCCTTTTTAATGTTGTTTTTATATCTCTTGAGACTTTTAGATTCTGTTTGTTTCAACGTGTAGTACTGTTTGCTTTGTGGCTATCCTACTGTTCCCTCTAATGTTCTAAGTTCAAGTCAGTCTTTAACATCTATGTATTGTCTTGATTTCCTCTCCATCTGAAAGTTCTATGAAGACATTAATTTATCCCTCTTTTTAGTACAATGTTGTTATAACTTGCATACTGATATCTCTCCCTAATTTTAGTGTTTTAGCTTTGATTGTGGTTTATGGCTTCCCTAATGAGATGCTGTGTCCTGCATCTATCCTTGAATGTATGTTTTATGTTATTGATTTCATAATCTAAGAACTTCCTCCTGTAATTTTGCTTTGGTTTTTGCAAATTCTCTAAACTTGTTTATCTGGGAATGTCCTAATTTCACCACCATATTTGGGAGACAATTTTGCAGATATGTGATTGTTGATATGAAGTCTTTTGCTTTCAAGGCAACCATTGCTTTCTTGCCAACATGGTTTCCTTTAAATAACCAGAGTTCAGTTTGGATGACTCTTCTTTTTAATTTAGTTTTGGTTTGAGCCTAGCTGCTAGCCTCTCTTTATCTTTTATTTTGTTAAGTTTGTGTGTGATATTTCTTGGTGTCTTTCTGTTGGGATATAGTTTTTGTGGAGTTCAAGGAGCATCTTGGGTAGATATCTTGTCTTACATGTTGTCAGGGAAGTTTGCTGTCAACAAATCTTCAACAATTCTCTATGTATTTTCTGCTTACATCCCCTGTTCTGGTACTCCAATCACTTGTTAATTATTCCTCTTGATAATATTCCCCCATAATTCTTAATGATTCTTAATTCTTATCTGATTTTTCCTCATAAATGCTGTTGTCAGTTGCTTTATCTTCACTCTCACTAATTCTACATTCCACTGCCTTGATCCTGCTTTTTTGACTTTCTATTGAATTGTCTAACTCTGTGGTTTTATTGTTAATCTGCTGGATTTCAGATTGCTGTTGCCATAGCAATTCTTGTAGCTTATTTAATTTTTCATTTTGTTCTGCTGTACTTTGTCTGATCTCCATCCTAATTTTTTGAAATTTTCTTTATGTAACTCTTTATTCTACTTTTGGTAATTGCAAGAAAGTCTTCATCTGGGATTTTTTTTTTTAATTCTTTATTTTGAGAATTTTCTGGAACCATGATGATCTGCATCTTTAAATGACTAGAAATTGATTGTTATCTCAAATCCATCAGAAATCTGTTGTAATTTATCTGATAGGGGACTGCAGTCTAACGTATGCATACATATGTACATACACGTGTATTTTAATTTGGTTTTGACTAAGTCATCTCACTGTTTGAGCTAGAATGGTTATTAGAACCTTAGTAATTCTGATGCCTGTCACCCGATGGTTGGAGTGAGGACTACACAAGAAAGGTAGCAGGAATTGCTGGCTCAGGGGGAGCCAACAGAACACTTCTTTCAGCCCTTCCTTTGTTTCCATCCTCAGATCCAGGAGTAAGTCTCAGGGCACATATGTAAAATACCCCACTTCCAGCCAACGTAGTGCTCCAGGATTTAGAGTCATGTGTAGAGCAGAGAAGAGAAGGGGAAAAGACTTGGTATAAGGAGGGAAATCAGTGTATAGGAAAGGTTTACATCACGAACTTTGACAAGAACTTGGTTTGTGATGCTTCAATGAACTTGTTCTGTGGCTCTGTAGGTGCAGCAATCTGCAGTTCAGTGGAGCTAGTGGAACTTATCCTCTACTCCTCCCTTTGTTTCCCTCTCTGATTCTGGGAGAAAAACTCAGTACACACAAGTAAAATGTCCCACTTCTGCCTAGGTAGTGCATAAGAATTTAGCCTTAGGTGTAGAGCAGAGAAAGTAGATGGGAAAGGCTAGGAATAGAGAAGTAAATCAGCACATAGGAAATGATTGAGCCCTGAGGGACCATGAGCTCATAGCTTGAGACAATTGGGTGGAATTTGCCTGGACGTCTGTAGGTGCAGAGGAGGTTTTTTTTCTACCCTTCTCTTTGTTTTCCTCTCCGAGTCTGGGAGAAAAACTCGCTGCACACATACAATCCCGCTTCCAGCCCACGTAGTGTACCAGAATTTAGCCTCATGTATAGCTCAAACAAGGAAGGGGAGAAGAGCACTGCTGCTCTTGACTACCATTTGCTGCTGTGTTATCTAATTGCAGCTGTCCTAAGCTCAGCTTCTCAGTTGAGAGAGACACTCTCCATTTTGGCACTACTGCTTAGTGTTACAGTTTGTCCCAGCTGTGCTTTCATGTACAGCAGTCCCAGTCCTAGGCTCCTAGCTGACAAAGATGGCCTCTGCCCCTGCATTGTCTCTCCACTACCTCTCTGCTAGCTGAAGCAAGACCCCCCATTATACTGCCAATTCACTTCTGACAAGGGTAGTTGTTCCCCTTCCTGCCACCCAGTAGGATCTCACAACTTTCCAACTCATCTTGGGGCTCCAAGAATGTCTTTTTTTGTTCTGTTTGGTTGTTTTTCAAGACCTTAGTTATTAGAGGGCTCAGAGGAGATATGTGGCTAGTTTGACATATTAGCCCCACCTCTCCTCTGTCTCTTCATTGATGTGTTTAGTCCATTTACCTTCTGTATTATTATTGAGAAGCATGTGTTTAGTGCTGTCATTTTTATGCCTTTTTGGAAGTGTTGTTGACAGTTTCTTTGTTCCACTTAATTTTCTCCACTGAGTCATTTTTGGTTTTGTATTTTCTTTTAGTTTGTTACATTGTTGTTGATTTTATGTTTGCTGAGTCTTTATGTTTTTCTTGTTTTTAATTTTGGCAAGTAGGGAGTTTAGTTTCTTTTGTGGTCACCAGGCCGACTCTATGGCACTTGGCTTGGCTTTCTAAGTTTAAACCAATCTTTTATTTCTTTACCTTCTTTTGGCATCCTCTGCATATGAAAAATCTGTGACCCTCTATTTCAGTGCCTCTTTTTTTGTTTGCTTTAATGTTACCATCTCTCTGTTTCCTACTTTTAGTGTTTTAGCTTTTATTTATTTTTGTGTTTTCCCTATCTTGGTGGATATGTGCTTGCTCTGACCTGTGTTGTAGCCTTGGGTTATCTGATGTTACTGATATTCTAACCAGAGGACTCCCTTTAGTATTTTTGTAATTTTGATTTGGTTTTTGAAAATTTCATAAACTTCTGTTTATCTGGAAATGTCCTAATTTTGCTCTCATATCTGAGAGACAGTTTTGCTGGATATATAATTCCTGGCTGGCAGGTTTGCTTTTTTTCTTTCAAGTTCTTTCCCTTGTCCAAGTCATGCCATTGCCTTCTTGCCTACATGGTTTCCACTAAGTAGTCTAAACTTGTGGTTATTTTTCACTTATCCCTAGCTGCCCTTAAAATTCTCTCTTCATCTTTGGTTTTGGCAAGTTCAGTTAATATGTCTTAGTGATTTTCTTTTGGATCTACTTTGTATGTGGTTTATTGAGCTTCTTGAATAAATATCTTCTTATGTTTCATGATATCAGGGACTTTTTCTGCAAACAAATCTTCAACAATTCTGTCTCTATTTTCCGTTATCCTTCCCTGCTCTGGTTCTTCAGTCATTCATAAGTTATTCCTCTTAGTAGAGTCCCACATAATTCTTATGGTTTCTTCATTTTTTTAAAACATTTTTGTCTGAGTTTTCCTCAAATAAGTTGATGTCAAGTGCTTTATCTTCAGTCTGAATAGTTGTGACTTCCATTGCCTTCATTCCTGGCTTAGGAGATCTTGCAGATTTTCTTCTCCTATTTGTTAATTTTTCCCTCTCCAAGTCTCTGAGAATGGCTCAGGATGCATCACAGATCTTACTTCCAACCCAGAGGACACAGCAAACTATGAAGCTGACCTGCTCTTGTACAGAGCAGTGAGGGAATAGGGAAATACAGGTGGGTTTTTTTCCTAAATATGAGTTTTTTGACCTGCACAGTAGGTTAGATGTATGTACTTGTCTTCTGCCAATAGAGTGTTGCATTACACTGGTTCTGGAAGTTTGAGTAGACTCTCTTCCCCTCGGTTTCTCCCAATGTGGAAAACATATCCTGTGTGTTACTGCTTACCTCACCACTAACACCAGCCTATCTGGCTTTTAGGGTACCAGTTCCCTCTGGATCCAGTCTGGCAGCTCCTTGCTGCTTCTGAACTGTCTCACCTACCACCTGCTGCTCAGTTCAGTTCCTCAACTTTGCCTTTGCTGTTCAGGCTTCAAGATTGTCATGTGTAATTGATTCACCTGTTTTTTGGATCTTTGTTGTAAGACTGACCACAGGAAGCATCTGACTACTCACCATCTTGGCCCCACCTCTCTGTTTATATTCTTTACATTCATAACATGGTTCTATGTCTAAGTTCAGAAATTTTCTAAATAACTTTCTTGTGATATTCTGGTTACTAATGACTTACAGTTAATGTTAAAGAATCTCACAAAGGTCTATGTATTTCTATTTCTATGTTTGTATTATAAGCGCTTATTCATGTATATTTTGAAAGCACAATAATTACCTGTGCTTCATGAGGTTTGAGATCATTGCAGAAGCACATAGACAAATACACATATGTTGAAATACACTAACATTAGCAGTATGATTTTGACAAATGGACACATTTTTGTACCCCACACATCTATCATAATATAGACTATTTCCATCTACCCAGGAAGTTTCCTTGTGTTCCTTCTTGATCCATTGCACTTAGAGGTTCAATTCATTATCTGAGATTAATTTTACCTGTTCTAGAACTCAAATAGTGGAATCAAACAGTATATACCCTATGTCTAACTTGTTTTTCTCAGCATAAAATCTATGTCATTCATTGATATTGTTGTGTTTATCAGTACTTCATTCCTTTTTATAGTTAAATAATATTCCATTGTGTATATATACCACAATTTGTTTATCTATTTTCTATGTTTCAGGTTTCTATTGTTGCATAAAAACTACCAAAATTAAGTGCCTAATGAAAATGACAAGCATTTACTTTGATTCTGTGCTTTGTGCACAGTATGGCCAAGACAGCTTCTCTCTGTTCTGCCTTACACCAACTGTAGTGGCTCAAAGGCTGGAGGTGACTTGATGGTGAGAAGCTAGAATCATCTGAAGAGTCACTCATCTGGTGGTTGATGCTGGCTGTCAAATTCTTGACTTTGTTACAGAATGGTGGCTAGAGTCCAAGAACAAGCATTCCAGAAAAGAAGGCATAAGTGTGTAGCATTTTTATGGTGTGGTCTCTGGTGTTGCATGATGTTACTTCCTTCATATTTTATTGGTCAGCAGTCACATAGTTAGTCTAGGTTCACAGCAATAGAGCATAGACTTCATAATTTGATGCAAAGAGCATCAGTGTCACATTGTAAGACTATATGAGAGGCTACATTATAATGATCATCTTCAGACAGTACACCCTAACCACAATAGCTCCCATTCCTTCCACATATAAAATATACTCAACACCTCTTCCAGGAACCTTAAATCTCTTACCATTATGGCATTAACCTAAAATCCAGGATTTCATCATGTCAATCAGGTCCATGTATGGATGAGTCCCATCAGGTGAAATCCTTAGAGTTTAGCTACTTGAGTGGAGTTCTGAAGAACTGTGAACTAAGAAAAAAAAACAAGTTATATGCCCACATACATGCAGTGCACTATTATGGAGCAGGCAGAACAACATACAATGCTGGGACAGTCAGAGTGTAATCACTGTAGTCACTGATGTCCAAAACTTGTTCTGCCTTCTGAATATTCCTTCCTTTTCTATAAAAATTAGCCTATATTCCCAGCTGAGTGATTTCATCAGACTATTTCCTGCCCATAGAAGTTTGGACAAACAGCCTCATTTCATTCTGTACCATCTTTGTTCCTTTCTGTCCAAGCAGTATATTTATTTTTTAATCTTGTAAGTTGTGTATCAATTCTTAATATAGTCCATTAGATGAAAGCCACACCCAGAAATCTCTTCAAGATAAATACTCTACCACGAAATCTCTAGGGTTTCTGTAGGACAACACCCTTAAGATATTTGGATGCTCTATTATTTAACAGGAACACTCTGTGAAACACTTGCTTAAGATCCTTAGAAAGGCTTTTGTTTATTTGAAAAGGCCTGTACACACCACTTGAAGTCTTTATCAGATCTTAATAAAGAGATTTCCAGTCACTCCTTTGGCTTCATACTAAGACCATATTTTCTGCAGCACCACTGATTTGTCTAGATATCATTTCTTAATTTGAGCATCATTTACCATCTGGAGAAGCTGGAAAAGAGAAGCTCGTTGATTTTTAAACCCATCAGGTCGTAACTTCTTACAGTTCACTATTCTTTTTCTTATCTCTCTTTTCTTGTATTTTTATTGTAGCTGGTGAGAAGCCAAATGATGTTTTCAATATTCTGAATCATCTTAACTAGATTATTGAATTAATTAGGTATATCTCCTATATTTTCACATTACTGCAGGTGAGAGTAGTGACAACTCTCCACCAATAGAAAACAAAGATTTTTTTCCCCCCAGCTTCCAATAACATTACTCTGAACTTCTTTTCAAACCCCATTGATAGCCTCTTCCAGGTCCTGAAGATTCCAGAAAACACATATTTTAGGTTTTTGTTTCAGCAGCACTCTATCTCTGGTATCAGAATCAGTTCTAGTTCTCTGTTGCTAAACAACCAATCACTCCACACTTACTAGCTTAAAACATCAACATTCACTTAATTTTCTCATAAATCTGAAGTTTGGCCAGTGCTTGACAGAGACATCTTATCTGTGTTCCACTTAGCATCACTTGGGGTAACTGAAAGACTGGAAATGATTCCATGGGTAAGGGCTGAAAGCATCTGAAAGCTTTCATACCTTGAGATGGGCTGTCAACTGGAACACCTACACTTGAACTCTCCTTATTAGTTTCCTTGCAGTGTAGCAGCTGAATTTCAAAGCAAGCATCCCAAGACAAGAGGAAAGTCAATAACATTTATATGATGTCTTAATTATCCAGTGTTGTTTTAATAGAAATACCACAAATGGATGGCTTTAACAAACAGAAATTTATGCTCTCAGTCTAGGAGTCTACAAGTCTGAATTCTGGGCACCAACTCCAAAGGAAGGCTTCTTCTCTGTGTTAGTTCTGGGGTAAAGTCCTTGTCATTAATCCTTCTCAGTCTAGTTGCCTCTCAGCACAAGGACCCTGGGCCCAAAGTACACATTCCACTCCCAGAACTTCTTTCATAGAGGTGTGAGGTCTCATGTCTCTCTGCTTGGTATTCTGTCTTTTTTTGTTTCTTGTAAGATAAAAGGTGATGCAGACCACACCCTAGGGAAACTCCACTTACATACAGTAGGGCTATGACCTGAGTAAGAGTGTTGCATCCCACTCTAATCCTCTTTAACAGTACCTAATATTGGCTCATTAACTACA
Source organism: Heterohyrax brucei (assembly GCA_028571685.1). Classification (NCBI taxonomy): domain Eukaryota; kingdom Metazoa; phylum Chordata; class Mammalia; order Hyracoidea; family Procaviidae; genus Heterohyrax; species Heterohyrax brucei. The sequence goes on from CM053155.1 coordinate 20,642,687, forward strand.
GGTAGACATCAGGATTTACAAAACAGGATAATTATATCAGATCACAAAATGGAAGGTGTCATAGATTGAATTATGTTCCTTAAAAAATGTGTAAGAATTTGGCTGTGCCATATTCCCTGGTATTGTATGATGTTCCTCCATGTTGGGATTACTGTGTCTACGGTATTAATGAGGGAGGAAGGGCAGCGATGTGTTGGTAGAGCAAGATTCAATGCATAAGATTGTTTTGTGCTTTGAGGTGGTCTCTTCAGATATAAAGAAGAGAAGCCAGCAGAGACATTTGGGAACTTCATACTACCAAAAAGCAGTGCTGGGAACTGAGCAAAGGGAACTGAGCAAATCCTTTGGAAAGGACCAGGGTCCCACAGCTCAGAAGCTTCCAGTCCATGGTAACACTGACAATGAGGATCTTCCTCCAGTGCCAGCAGAGAAAGCCTTCCCCTGGAGTTGACACCTGGGATTTTGACTTTTAGCCTACTGGACTGTGAGAAATAAAATTTCTCTTTTTAAAGCCATCCACTTGTGGTATCCCTGGTAGAGCAGAGCTAGCTGACTAAAACAGAATTTGGTAACAAAGAGTGGAGGTGCTGCTCAAACAAATACCTAAAATGTGGAAGTGGTTTTAAAAGTGTGAATGGATAGAAGACTCATAAGTAACAAAGGGGAGCTGTTAACACTGAAGAAGGAACAAATAGTGAGAAACAGCTGAGAACCAGCAGCAGAACCAGACTAGAGTGAGACAGAGCTGGAGCTGACCCATGGAGTGAAAGAACTGAGTGCCTGTGCACAGACGTTTCCTGGTGGAGTGGGGTGCTTCCTGTCACTTAAATTGGCAAAGCTACAGAGCTTTGGAACACTTGCCTCAGCAGGGCAGATGCAGGTGAGGCCTGGACCATGAGCGCCTAAGAAGCAGACCTGAAGAGACAAAGAACATGAGAAGCTGAGTTGCCTCAGTGTCAAAAGGTAGGGCCATGACCTCAGGGGTTTGAAAGGGTGGAGCTTTGGCTTCCTTTATTTCTAAGAGTGGAATTGCCACTGCATTTCACTTAGGGTGTTCCTGAAGCTGAGGAAGCAAAAGTTGCTGTCCCAGTGAGCCTTGAAGGCAGAGTTGTATGGAATACAGGGCCAGTGGGCTTCCTCTCAAAGCCTGGAGAGGGTGGCCAATATCTAGAGTCCAGGAGGACAGAGACAATATATAAAACGTCTCAGAGGATGAAAAATTCTTTTCAAAGCCTTGAGAGCTAATGTGATATGTTCTGTTAATTTGCTTGGTACCCATTAAAGGCCTTTTTTCCCTGTAATTTCTCCCATTTATAACAGAAATGCCCTTAACTTGTGCCTGCCATTGTACTTTAGAAGCAGATAATGTGTGTTCTAGATTTCACAGTTAAAGAGAAATTTCTAGATTTTGGACTTTAAGGCTTTCACTATGATGGGATGAATTATGGTTTACATGTTGCAAAAATGTAATTTTTTAGAGAACAAAGGGTGGTGTATCATGGATTGAATTGTGTTCCCTAAAAAAGTCTGTAACAGTTTGGCTTTGATATAATTCCTGGTATTGTGTGATGTTCCTCCATGTTGGAATTCCTGCCTCTATGATGTTAATGAGGGTAGATGGGTTGCAGTTGTGTTGGTAGAGCAAGATTCAACGTGTAAGACTGAAATGGAAGGCTGAAAAGAGCTAGTGAGAGAGGAGCATCTAACACTGAGTGTTTGAGAGACATTGTTTCAGAACACCCTCCACGTTCCACAAGACCTGGGCTGTGACACTAGGGTGAGGCCCTTGTTAGGGTGGAGCTCTTAGAGGCATCACTATAGATTTAGTAAACTACAGGCAATGAATGACTCCTCTTGCCTTGATAAAACCAATGATAGAGGAATTAAGCAGGGGGCAGGGAGGACAGGAAAGTAACTTGTGTTTGAGCATTCTTTCAGACTGTTGGACAGATGTCATCTATCATCACTTTGTTTTCCTTGATGGCCTGTGATGGCCTGCAAGACTGCAAAGCAGGTAACCTCCACCTAGCCAACCCCCCACCACCTAGTCAGCCTCCAGCCAGTCAACACTTGCCCAGTCAACCCCACCACCACAGACCCTCAACTGCCTACATTATTCCCTGCATCTACATGTGGTCTTTCCCTTTAAATACTGCAACCTTGCCTGACAAATTTGGACAGGCCTTGAGAACAAAAATTCTGTCTGTCCCCTGTGCTGCCGGTGGCACAGAAATAAAACATTTGATCACTAATCCAAAGCTCCTGTCTCAGTGATTGGTTTCATCAACAGGTAGCTGAACTCCAGGGCTTTTCTGGTAACAAGATTGTTTTATGTCTTGAGGTGATCTGTTGAGATATAAAGAAGAGAAGCTAGCAGAGACATTTCTTTACCTGATACCACCAGAAAGCAGTGCCAGGATCTGAGCATGTCCTTTGGAAACAACCAGGGTACCTGCACCTCAGAAGCTTCCAGTCTGAGGGAAGATTGATGACAAGAATCTTCCTCCAGTGCCAGCAAAGACAGCCTTCTCCCTGGACCTGACACCCAGGATTTGGACTTTTAGTCTTCTGGACTGTGACAAAAGAAAATTTCTCTTTTTAAAGCCATCCACTTGTGGTATCTCTGTTAAAGCAGCACTAGGTGACTAAGGCAAAAGGTAAAGCACATAATACTGGTGTCATGGATTGAATTGCGTCCACCCAAAAATATGTGTAGCCATGTGGCTAGGCCATGATTTCCAGTATCTTGTGACTGTCCGCCATTTTGTGGTTTAACTATGCTGTATGTTAAAGGATTAGGAAGGGACTGTAAATCCCTTTATAAGATCACCTCCCTGCTCCACTGTAAAGGGAGTTTCCCTGAAGTATGGCTTGCCCCACCCTTAAGCCTTTCATCTTGCAAGAGATAAAAGGAAAGAGAAACAGGCAGAGAATTGGGAACCTCACACCATCTAGCAAGCAGCACCAGGAGAAAAGCGTGTCCTTCAGACCCGAGGTTCCTATGCCAAGATGCTCCCTGGACAAGGACTGATGCAATACCGGACTTTCCTCCAGAGCCGACAAGCAGGAAAGCCTCCCCCTGGAGCGCACACCCTGAGTACGGACTTGGAGCCTAGCGGACTGTGTAAGAATAAATCTTCCTTTGTTAAAGCCATCCACTTTGTGGTATTTCTGTTAGAGCAGCCCAAGCTGGCTAAAACAACTGGGAATCATAGCTGTCGTGAATTTAGTTGTGCCTCCACCACCACCAAAAAAAAAAAAAATGTGTGTAGCAATTTGGCCAGGCCATAAATGTTCCTATATATTGTGAATCCTGACTCTATGATGTCAGTGAGGGAGGAGGGCCGTAGTTGTGTTGGTAGGGCAGGACTCAGTGTATGATTGTATTGTACCTTGAGGCAATCTCTTGAGATACAGAAGAAACTAACAAAGAGATATGTATTGGACCTCGTACTATCAAGAAAGCAATGCCAGGAGCAGAGCATGTCCTTTGAAAAAGACTGAGAGTTCCTGCATCTCAGAGGCTTCTAATCCACAGGAAGATTGATAACAAGGACCTTCCCCCATAGCCAGCAGAGAAAAACTTGCCCTGGAACTGATGCCTTGCCTTTGGGCTTGTAGCCTACTAGACTGTGACAAAATAAATTTCTCTTTTTAAAGTTATCCTCTTGTGGTATTTCCGTTACAGCAGCACTAGGTGACTAAGACAATGGCCTAGCCAAGTTGACACATATTTTAGGGTGACATAATTCAATCCATGACTACTACCCTTTGGCCTCTCAGAAATTCATGTCCTTGCCACATGTAAAACACATTTGCCTCATATCATCCCCAAAGTCTTAAATCAATTCCAAGTCCAAATTCATCCTGGAGCAAAATTCCTCTTCATTTGAAATCTAGAATACAAATTATCCCTTTCTAAAGTATGATGGTGAAACAGGCACAAAGAGACATTTCCATTACAAGTGGGAGGAATTGTAGGGAAAGAAACAGTAAGAGTCACCAGCAAGTCAGCAGAACACAATACGTTAGCTCTCAAGGCTTGAAAATCTCTGTGCTCTAAGACCATTTAAGTAATGGCCCTATCACCCAGACTCTGGGTGTTAGCTACACTCTCTGGATTTTGGACATTTTGGGTGGAGGCTCCCTGGCTCAAAGCTTCAGCGCCTCCTTCCAAGCTGACTTGTACATCAATTATGATCCTTTAGATTTATGTGGCCCAGTGTCCTTACCCATTTGAGTGGCCTACTCCCTTGGCCCTGGTAGACCCCCTTCTTCTGCTCCGTAGGTGTGGAAGCTTGTCCCCTCAGCTTTGGGCACAAATCCAGCCCCGTCACATAATGAAAGGAAGCCCCACACTGCAGGACCAAGTTGGTGAAGTCTCTTTGAAACCTAGGAGGCTGTGGCCATACTCTTTGAGGCTCAGCAAGTTGTGGCTCCACCCTTTGAGACCTCAGATGTTGTGGCCCTACTTTTATGGGACTGAGGCAGCTTGCTTAATGTACTTATTGTCTCTTTAGCTTCTGCTTCCTGGTTCATTGGCCTCTCAGTCTTTTGGGCCCTCAGACCTCTTGGGCCAGCCCATTGTCTGCGTTGCTCAGTCAAGTGTTCCAAGCCTCTTTTTTGCTACCAATAGGCCTCTACCTGAAGGCACTTGGCTCTCTTACTGTAAGAATTGACTCCTGTGCCATCTCACACCAATCTCTTGGTTCTGATAGCGCCATTTGTCTGCTGCTGTTTTCCCTGGTCTGTGCTATCTCTGATGTCATAGCTCTCCTCACTTCCTTCTGAACCCTCACCAGAATTGAATTTGATATCCATAATTCTCTTAAAGACAATCTAGGCCTTTAGTATTAGGCACTTCAAATGCTGTCAACCTCTACCCATTACTCAATGCCAAAATTTCTTCCACATTGTAGGTATCTGTTAGAGTTATCACCCAACTCCCTGTACCAAATTCTGTCTTATTTAATGCTACTGTAACAGAAATATCACAAGTGGCTGGCTTTTACAAACAGAAATTTATTCTCTTACAATCTAGGAGGCTGTGAGTTCAAATTTAGGGTACCAGTTCATAAGAAAGGCTTTCTCCATTGTCACTTTGTAGGGGAAGGTTTTTGTCATTGATCTCCCTCTGGTTTAGGAGCTTCTGAGCACAGACACCACAGGTTTGAAGGATATACTTCACTTCCACTGCTTATTTCATAGTGGTATCCAGTCCTCTATTTCTCTGCTCCCCTCTCTCTCCTATCTTGTAAGATAAAGGGTGATACAGGCCACACCCTAGGGAAACTTCCCTTATGTTAGATCAGGGCTGTAACTTGAATAAGAGTGTTGCATTCTAACCTTATCATCTTTATAACAATGTCTAATCTTGCCTCACTAACCACAGACAGATTAAGATTTACAGCACATAAGAAAATTACATCAGACAGCAAAACAGAGGACAACTACACATTACTGGGAATCATGGACTAGCCAAGTTGACACATATTTTTTGGATAGCACAATACATGATATGTGACCTAGCATCAAAAGTCACATACTGTCACTTCTTCCATTTTGTATTGATTGACAGAAGAGTTTGGCCACATGCAAATGAAGACAAATGGTGAGACCATTGTTTATGTCACATTGTAAGAAGAGTCTGGAAATGTGTTATTGTCATGGATTTAAATGTCCCCCTAAAATTGTGTGTACCAATTTGGCTGGGCCATGATGCCCAGTATTGTGTGATATTCCTATTTGTTATAAATACTGCCTCTGTGATGTTAATGAGGAAGGATGGGTAGCAGTTTTGTGGGTGGGGCAGGACTCAATGTATAAGATTGTATTGTGCCTCAAGGCAGTTTCCTGAGATATGGAAGAAAGGAACTAGTCGAGAGATCTGGGGACTTCATGCCACCAGGAAAGAAGCAGTGCTGGGAGCAGAGTGTGAACTTTGGAAAGGACCTGGGTCCTTGCACCACAGAAGCTCCCAGTCCAGGGGATGACTGATGACAAGGACCTTCCTTCAGAGCCAGCAGAGAAAACTTCCCCTGGAGCTGATGCCCTGAATTTGACCTTTCAGCCTGCTTTTCTATGAGAAAATAAATTTTTCTTTGTTAAAGCCATCCACTTTTGGTATCTGCTGTGGCAGCACTAGATAACTAAGATAGTTACATTGTAGTGGATATTTTTGTGAAAAACCATCTGCTGCACACCTGTTGAGTGAGGTTAGTAGTTTTAACCTTCATATTATTCAAAATACTAGATTTCAATTTTTGTTTTTTACTGTTTTTGGCGATCACATCGGTTGTCAATGAACCTTGGTTGAGAATGTAAGCACATTTCTCCTTACCTAAGAAAGGTCTGGCCTTTGTCCTAGGCTTCTGATAGGTAACCTGTTGTCATACCTCACAGGAGTGTCTTTGTTTTTGTTTTCGGTAGAGGAATCTTGCAGTGGGACATGTCACACCTGGAAGATTTTTTTTTTTTGTAATTGTACTTTGTTTTAGGTGAAAGTTTACAGAACACGCTAATTTCTCATTCAAAAATTCGTACACATAATTGTTCTGTGACATTGATTGCAATCCCTGCAATGTGACTGTCATGGATCAAATTGTGTCCCCCAAAAAATACATGTAGCCATGTGGCTGGGCCATGATTCCCAGTATCTTGCGACTACCCTCCCATTTTGTGGTTTTCCTATGCTGTATGTTAAAGGATTAGGGTGGGACTGTAAATCCCTTTATAAGATCACCTCCCTGCTCTACTGTAAAGGGAGTTTCCTTGGAGTATGGCTTGCTCCACTCTTAATCCTTTCAGCCTGCAAGAGATAAAAGGACAGAGAAGCAGGCACGGAATTGGGAACCTCACACCATCAAGAAATCTACACCCGGAGAAGAGCGTGTCCTTCAGATCTGAGGTTCCTGTACCAAGATGCTCCCTGGACAAAGACTGATGCAATACTGGACATTCCTCCGGAGCCGACAAGGGGGAAAGCCTTCCCCTGGAGCAGACACCCTGAATACGGACTTGCAGACTACCAGACTGTGTAAGAATAAACTTTCCTTTGTTAAAGCCATCCACTCTGTTGTATTTCTGTTAGAGCAGCCCTAGCTGACTAAAACAGTGACAGTACTTTCCCCCTCTCCATCCTGGATTACTTGTGTGTATTCATCCAGTTCCTGTCCCCTCCTGCCTTCTTGTCTTGCTTTGGGGCAAGAGTTGTCTATAAAAATATTTGATTGAATTAAGAAGCACATTCTGCACATGTGTTAATGGTTGTTTTACAGGCCCGTCTAACCTTTGTCTGGAAGGTGGGCTTCAGGAGTGTTTTCAGTCCTGAGTTAGGAGAATGTCTGGTGGCCAAAGCCTCGGGATTCCTCTGGTCTCTCTCATACCAGTTAAGTCTGGTCCTTTTTTGTGAATTTGAATTTTGTTCTCTATTTTTCTCCTGCTCTATGTAGTACTCTCTGTTGTGATCCCTGTCAGAGAATTTTGTGGCATCATCTAGTTCCCTTGGGCTCCGGCTAGCAGACACTATGATTTGTGTGCTCCTTTAATCTTTTGGGGCTAATATTTGCGTTCTATCTTTGGTTCATTCTTCTTTACTTGGAATGGAGTGGTATCACTAGATATATTTTAGCTGGCTACTGACAAGCTTTTAAGACCCAGACAATTAAACTAGGTCTCTCCCAAGAACTATGGTCTCCAGTCCTAAGGCCCAGCAACTTAGTCCCTCAGGGTATTTGGATGTGTCTGTGACTTTGCCTTGGTCAAGTTGTGTGATTTTCCCTATATTGTGCGTTGTCTTTCCCTTCACCAAAGTCAACACTTCTCTCCTCTCTAGTTAGTGATCTTCTCTACCCCTCCACCCAAACAAAGGATGTTTTTTTCTGTGTATAACCCTTTTCTCGAGTTCTCATAATAGTGGTCTCATCTTGACGGCACTTGGCTGGCTCTTTGGCTTCATACAATATTTGCCTTTTTGTGATTGACTATTTAGCATAATGCCCTCAAGATTCATCCATGTTGTGAGATATTTCTCAGTATCACCATTGTTCTTTCTCTTTGCATGGTATCCAATTGTGGTATGTACTTTATTTATCCATTCATCTATTGATGGGCACTTAGTGTCCATCTTTTTTCTATTGTTAGTAGTAGCAATGAACATGGATGTGTATATACCTGTTTTAGTCAGCTAGGGCTGCTCTAACAGAAATACAACAGAGTGGATGGCTTTAACAAAGGAAAGTTTATTCTTACACAGTCTGGTAGGCTACAATTCCATGTTGAGGGTGTCCACTCCAGGGGAAGGCTTTGCCCCTTGTCAGCTCTGGAGGAAAGTCTGGTATCGCATTAGACTTTGTCCAGGGAGCATGTTGGCGCAGGAACCTCAGGTATGAAGGACGCTCTTCTCCCAGTGCTGCTTGCTTGATGGTGTGAGGTTCCCAATTCTGTGCCTGCTTCTCTGTCCTTTTATCTCTTGCAAGATGAAAGGCTTAAGGGTGGGGCAAGCCATACTTCAGGGAAACTCCCTTTACAGTGGAGCAGGGAGGTGATCCTACAAAGGGATTTACAGCCCCACTCTAGCTCTTTAACATACAGCATAGGAAAACCACAAAATGGAGGAAAGTCACAAGATACTGGGAATCATGGCCCAGCCACATGGCTACACCTATTTTTGGGGGGAATTCAATCCACGACACCCCACCCTTTGGCACCCCCAAAATCGCATCACTGAAACATGTAATACACTCATCCCATATGACAGAAGTCGTAAATCAGTTTCAAGTTCAAAATACAAAAATTCTTCTATATCTCTGAAACCCAGAACACAAGCTATCTGCTTCTAAAGTTACAATGGCAGAACAGGCACAAGTTAGACATTCCATTACAAATGGAGAAATTGCAGGGAAAGAAGGCATTAACAGGCAACAAGCAAGTCAGCAAAACACATTACATTAGCCCTCAAAGCTTCGGAAATAATCTTCCACTTTCTGAGACATTCTACACAATGGCCCTGCCCTCCAGACTCTAGGTATTGGCCACACTCTCTGGTTTCTGAGTGGAGACCCCAGCCCTGTGCTACAACTCTGCCTTCAAGGCCTACTTGGACAGAAACTCTGCCCCATTGGCTTTAGGAGCACCCTAAGCCCAAATGAGTGGCAATTCCACCCTTACGAACACAGGACTCCATGGTTCCACCCTTTCAAACCCCTGAGGTCATGGCCATACCGTTTGAGACAGAGGCAGCTCAGCTTCTCAGCTGTTTGTCTCTTCAGCTTCAGCTTCCCATGGCCACATAGCCCGGGCCTCAAGCTCACATCTGCCCTGCCAGGGCAAGTGTTCCAAAGCTTTGTAGCTCCACTGATTTAAGTGCCCAGAGACACCCCGTTCTGTGAGGAAAACTCTGTGCCCAGGCACTTAGCTCCTCTCCATGGGTCGGCTCCAGCGCTGCCTCTGGTGCTGCTGCTGCCACTGCTACTGCCACCACCAATCCTCTGTTGTTTCTCACCATCTGTGCCTTCTTTGTTCCTTCTGAACCTTCTGTCCATTCTCAGTTTCAAAGTGGCTTCCACATTTTAGGTATTTGCTAGAGCAGCACCTCACTCTCAGTCACCTGGTACTGCTCCAACAGAAAATGCCATGAGTGGAAGGTTTCTTGAAGAGAAGCTTCATTGTCACAATCCAGTAAGCTGCAAATCTATTAACAAATTACAAGTCTATTGCATATTAGAAATCATCACAGTCTGGTAGTCTGAGTCCAAATCCAGTGAGTCCAAATCAGTGCTTCTCTCTTGGTGTTATGAGGTTCCCAACTTCTTCTGCTCACTTCTCTCCCTTATATTCCACAAGCTTGTAGCTTGAGACCTGCCTCAATAACACAACTGTTGCCTATTCTCCACCATCAATCTCACAGATGTAGGATTCACAACACATGGGAAGAAGGGCACCATATTGGGACTCACAGCCAAATCAAAACAACACAGACATTTTTAGGGGGACACAATTCAACCCATGACAATGCCAGTTAGTATGATGGCTTTTGTTTCTCTAGGATATATTCTTAGGAGTAGGATTTCTGGATTATATGGTATTTCCATTTCTAACTTTTTAAGGAAGTGCTGTATTGTTTTCTATAGTGGCTGTGCAGTTTTACATTCCCATTGGTAATGCATAAGAGTTCCAAGCTCCCTGCAATCTTTTTAACATTTGTTATTTACTGAGTTTCTTTGGTTTGTTTTTTAAATGACAGTATTGTTGAATGAGCTTGTATCTCATTGTGTTTTTGATTTTCATTTCTCCAGTGGTTAATGGGAAACTCTGGTGGAATAGGGGGTTAAGTGCTACGACTGCTAACCAAAAGTTAGGCAGTTCAAATCCTCTAAGCGCTCCTTGGAAACACTATGGGGCAGTTCTACTCTGACCTATGAGTGGGTTGCTATGAGTGGGACCCAACTCAATGGCAGTGGGTTTGGTTTGCTTTTAGTGGTTAACAATCATGAGCATTTCTTTATGTGTCTGTTAGCCACTTGAATATCTTCTTTAGTGAAGTATTTGTTCATATCCTTTGCCCATTTTTAAAGGGATTATTTGTCTTTTCATTGTTGAGATATTGAAATATTTCATAAATTTTAGAGATTAGACCCTTGTCAGATGCAACTAAACAATTATTTCCCAGTCTGCAGGTTCTCTTTTTATACTTTTGGTAATGTCTTTTGATGAGTATAAATGTTTAATTCTTAAGAGCTCCCAGTTTGCTAGTTTGTCTTTTAGTGTGTATGCATTGTTGTGAGTTGTATTATATTTATGCCATGTACTAGGGCCCCTAATGTTTTCTCTATTTTTTCTTCCATGTTCTTCATTGCTTTAGATTTTGTATTTAGGTCTTTGTTATATTTTCAGTTAGTTTTTGTGTGTGATGTGAGATACGTATCTTGTTTCAGTTTCAGTTGTATCAGTTTCAGTTATGCTAGCACCATTTGTTAAAGAGATTGCCTTTTCCACTATTTAACTGACTTTGGCTCTTTGTCAAATATTAGCTGCTCATAGATGGATGGAAACCCTGGTGGAATAGTGATTAAGTGCTACATCTGCTAACCAAAAGGTCAGTAGTTTGAATCTGCCAGGCACTCCTGGGAAACTATGGAGCAGTTCTTCTCTGTCCTATAGAGTTGCTATGAGTCAGAATTGATTCAACAGCAGTGAATTTTTTTTATAGAGGGATGGATATTTTTTTTTTGATGATGATTAAGTCAAAGTATACAATCAAGTCAATTTTGCATGCTCGCCTTTCTGCAACTCTATCTGCTCTCCTCAACCTGTGACAGCACACTCTTTTTCACACTACTTCCAGTAGATGAATTTATTTCTGTGTTCTCAATTCTGTTCTATTGGTCTATGTGTCTGTTGCAACAGTACCCAGCTGCTTTGCCTACTATGATTGTATAATAAGTTCTGAGATCAGGTAGTGTGAGGCCTCTCTGTTTGTTTTCTTCTTCAATAATGCTTTACTTATCCAAGGCCTCTTCCCTTTCCATATAAAGTTGGTGATTTGCAAAAGGACATGTATTGTTTGAGCCCACTGTCATAAAACGTCAATAAAAAGTTTATACAGAAAATGACCTTTGGTGTTTATAAGGAAAGAGAGGGGTAGGAGGACAAAACCATTAAATATTCATTAGATAAGTGGTAATTATGATGAAAGGTATGGAGGTACACAATACTGGGGAATCCAGCACAATTTGGCAAAGGCAAGGTCACAGAAGCTCCATAAACACATCTGAAATCCCTGAGGAACCAAATTACTGGGGTGAGGACTGGGGTCTTAGGAGACATCTAGCTCAACTGGCATAATAAAGTTTGTAAAGAAAATGTTCTACATCTGACTTTAGTGAGTAGCATCAGGGGGGTCTTAAAATCTTGCAAGCAGCCATCTAGGATACTCCATTGGTCTCACCTCACCTGGAGCAAGACAGAATGAAGAAAACTGAAGACACAAGGGAAAGATTAGTCTAAAGAGCTAAGGAACAACAAGTACCACAGCCTGCACCAGACTGAGTCCAGCACAATGAGATAGTGCCTGGCTACCACCAAGTGCTTGGCAGAGATCACAATAAAGAGCCCTAGACAGAGCTGGGGGAAAAAAAAAAGTAGAACACAATTCTAGCTAAGAAAAAAAGACCAGACTTAGCGGTCTGACAGAGACTTGAGAGATCCTAACAATATGGCTCCTGGACTCCCTTTTAACTCAGTACTAAAGCCACTCTGAGATTCACCCTTCAGTCAATGATTAGATGGGCCCATAGAACAAAATGAGACTAAATGAGTGCATAGACCCAGAGACAAAAATAAGAAGGCAAGAGAAGACAGGAAAGCTGGTAATGGGGAACCCAAGATCAAGAAGAGAAGAGTGTTAATATGTCATGGTATTGGCGATCAATGTTTAAAAAAACACTATGTGTATTTATTGTGTAATGAGAAACTAATAAGCTCTGTAAACCTTATCTAAAATCCAGTGGGGGGGGGGAAGAGCTGGAAAAAAATCATAAAGTTGGTGATTTGTTTTTCCATCTCTTTAAACAATACAATTGAAATTTGGATTGAGATTGCATCGTATCTGTAGATCCATTTGAGTAATATTGACATTTTCACAGTCTTGAGTCTCCATGAGCATCATACATTTTTCCCTTTTATGAAGGCCTATTTTTGTGTTTTGCAGTAGTTTTTCGCAGTTTTCTTTGTATAGGTTTGTATGTCCCTGGTTAGATTTATTCCTAAGTATTTTGTTTTCCTGGGAGCTATTACAAATAGTATTGGTTTTCTGATTTCCTTTTCAGAGTCTTCTTTGTGTAGAGGAATCCAACTAAATTTTGTATGTTAGTCTTGTATCTTACTATTTATATGAAATCTATTAGTTCTAGCAGCTTTCTTGTGGATTCTTTGGAATTTTTACTTATAAGATCGTATCATCTGTAAATAAGGATAGTTTTACCTCTTACCAAATTAGATACTCTGTATTTCTTTTTCTTGCCTTCTTGCTCTAGCATGATACAGAATATAAATTGTGATAAAGAGGAACCTTGTCTCATTGCCATTCTCAAGGGAAATGCTTTCAGTCTCTGTTCAGAATGGTGTTAGCTGTAGGTTTTGTATAAATGCCCTTTATCATGTTGAAGAATTTCCCTTCTTTTGCTATTTTGCCAAGAGTTTTTACCAGGACTGGGTGTTAGATTTTGTCAAATGCTTTTCTGCATTAGTTGAGATAATCGTTCTTTTCTTTTGTTCTATTTATGTGGTGAGTTACATTGATTGATTTTCTAATGTTGACCAATCCTTGCATAATTGGTGTGAATACCTCTTGATTATGATGTATTATGTGATATGCTGTTGAATTCTATTGGCTGGAATTTTGTTCAGAAATTTTCCTTCTATAGTCATGAGTGCCATTGTTCTGTAGTCATTGCCTGCATTTGGTATCAACATTCTGTTGGCTTCACAGAATGAATTTGGTAATATACATTCTTTTTCCATGTTCTCAAATGATTTGAGTGCTGTTGGTGTAAGCTTCTGAAAGTTTGGTAGACTTCTTTAGTGAAGCCATCTGGGCTAGGGATTTTTTTGTTATTGTTATTGGGAGCTTTTCTTTCTTTCTTTTTTTTTAATTACCTCTTCAACCTCTTCTCTTGTTATGGGTCTGTTTAATTTTTCTACTTTACTGTTAATTTATGAAGGTAGTACATTTCTAAAAATTTGTTCATTTCCTCAAGGTTTTCAGATTTGTTGGAGTACAATTTTTCATAGTATTCTGTATGATTCTTTTTATTTCAGTTGGATATGTTGTGATATCACTGTCTCACTTCTTTTTCAAGTTATTTGGGTACTCTCTTGTTTTTCTTTGTCTGGCCAATGGTTTGTCAATTATTGAGCTTTTCAAAGAACCAACTTTTGGTCTTGTTTCTTTAGTTTCTTCTGTTTTCTATTTCATTTAGTTCTGCTCTCATCTTTATTATTTCCCTTCCCCTGGTGCTGTGGGCTTCTTTTTGTTTCTGTTTGCTTTGTGGCCTAAGATTGGTTCTGAAGAATGTTCCATGTATGTTGGAAAAAAATGTATAGTTTGCTGCCATTGGATGGAGTGTTCGGTGTATGTCTTTGAGGTTGAGTTGGTTTATTGCAGCATTTAGATCTTCTGCATTTGTATTGAATTTCTTCCTAGATATCTGTCTTTCACTGAAAGTGGTGTGTTAAAATTTCCTTCTGTAATTGTGGAACTGTCTACTTTTCTTTTCAATAATGTTACAGTTTGCATTATTTATTTTGGAGCCCTGTCATTGAGTGCTTACATATTTATTATGGCTACATTGTGGTGGGAGTGATTTGGGGGACAAGGCAGGAGGCTGTCAGTTGTTCACTGGTGCCTAGTTGAAGGACATGCCCCTGTCCACTACAGCACTCAGGGGAAGTAGTGTAACCCTCTCTTTGGTCAGAGGAATTGAGGGATAATACTGGTCCTTGGGCCCCTGTCATGGGTAGCTTGATTGAGTAGGGATAGTGTTGGCCTGCAAGCTCCTGGTGTTGGTGATTGACAGCCTTGCTTAGGGTGTGAGGTGGCAATGAATGCCACAGGTCTGCAGTTCCTGCTCGGGTTTTTCAGGTGAAGTGCACTTCAATTGGGTATACTACCCACCTTTCTCCAATATACACATGATGTAGGTACACCAGAAAGGTACTGGTGTGGCTGATCACGGAGGGGAGAGTGCCACAGGTACACAAATCCCGTGTCTTAGTGGCTTGCTGAAGGGGCAGGCATCTCAGACTGTGCAGAGAACTACATGGGACAGGGTGATGTCAAATGCCACAGGTCTGCAGCTCCCGCTTGACTACTGTTAGCAGGCTTTGGCTGAAGGCCCTGGCTGCCTCGACTTAATGAGGGTGTGCTGTGCTGGCTCAGCTAGCAAAGCCCTAGTGCAGGTAATTGGAATGGGTGAAGAGTGCTGTAACTTCTTGGTCCACCTGGGCCAATGCCTGGGCAAAGGGAGTAGAGGATCCTTGGACCAATGTGAAAAGTATTGGTTTAGAGAGCAGTGCTGTGTTGAATGCTACAAATCCATTGCTCTACTTTGCTGCTGCAGGTGAAAATGAACTGAAACTGGGAAACCTGCCTGCCTTAAGTGAATGTGGACATGCTATGTCAGCTAGACCAATAGGGCACTCGTGTGGATGATCAGAAGGGGTAGAGGACACCTCAAGCCTAGGAGCTTGGGCAAAAGGGCAGGTGCCTTCAGATTGGGGCTGTGAGTTCTTTGCTTAGATGGTGTTGAATGTCATCATAATGGTGTCAGAATGGGCAGAAGAATGGCTAAGGGAGTAGGAGTGCTCCTTAGTAGCCCACAGAGTTCTTGAGTTCACATGGTGGCAAAGGTGAATGCACTTAACTTCTGTAGGTCTAGTATCACTCCTGTTTGACTCTAGAGGTGTGTGCAGTGTTTCTTCTGTTTAGCTGTGCCAGACGTGAATGGGTTTCAGCTTAGGCTGCTGATGCATATCTTAATGTCTGCACTGTGTAGCTTTAGCAAATAGGCTGCTAGCAATCCATAATATTTCTTTTCCTCTGTGTTTAGATGTTTCAGCTGTCTGAAGTATCTGCCTGATACTTCAGCTTTGCCTTTGTGCTTACAGTTCCTAGATTGTTTGGGGGGCTGGGATAGAGGGACCTTTGTTGCAAAAGGGGAAATGTGAAGCATTTGACTATTTCAGCATCTTGGCCTGCCTCTCCTACACCTGATAGTCTTAAACTAAGAGCTGGCCACCACAGAAATGAAACCAGAGGCTGAAATAGCCTCTACTTCAGGGGTGCTCAATACTAAGGGCAGCTGGGTAACATTGTTTCAGATCACTCCTAACACGCAAGGAAAGACATGAACTCCCCAGTACCTAAGCCCCAGGTGGCAATGCAAGTGTGGGGCCTTTTGTAGTCTCCATCATAGATTCAGTGAACTATAGAAAATAAATGACTCCTTTTGTCTTGATAAAAATCAAAGATAAAAGAACCAAGCAGGAGACAGGGAGGATGGAGAAGGAACTTGTGTTTGAGCATTATTCTTCTAGGTTACTAGGCAGATGAGTCTAACACCACCCTGTTTTCCTTGATGGCTGTTGAGATTGTGAAGCCGACTTCCACTCAGTTGATTGCCTGTACCCAGTCGGGCTCCACCCAGTTGACCCCCACATGCCTCAACCTGCCCACACTGTTCCCTATATCTGCATCTAGTCTTTCCCTTTAAATATTCAGACTTTGCCTGACCAATTTGGACAGGATTTGAGGATGAGAATATCTACCTATCCCTTTGCAATGGTGGCTTGCAAATAAAACCTTTGATCTCACCCCAAAAGTTCCTGTCTCAGTGCATTGGCTTTTTGTGGAGGGTAGTCAAACTCTCAGGCTTTTCCGGTAACAGAAAGACCGGCTATGTCATTTAGGGTGTGGATTCTTGATCATATGGTTTCAGTCAACCTGGAGGTAGATTTAAACCAGAAGTGAGCAATCATGCCTACGTAGTATAGCCTCAGTAAAAACTCTGGTCTCAGAAGTTCAGGCAGACTTTCTTGGTTGACAATATTCCATGTATACTTTTCCTAGAGAAAAATGTTACCCTGACACCATGAAGGAGACGACAAGGGAGGCTTCACATTTGGAACCCTCCCAGGGTCTGCCCTACATGTCTCTTCCTTTGGCTGATTTTAATCCTTATCCTTTCACTATAATAAACTAACAATGAGTATAATAGCTTTTAGTAGGTCCTATGAGCCCTTCTAGCAAATTGTCAAGCCTGTTTTTCAAGTCCCTTAATTTGTAGCCAGTGTCAGAAGTGAAGGCAGTCTTAGGGATTGTGTTGAACTGTGTTCACCTAAAAATCTGTAGCAAACGTGGCTAGGCCATAATTCCTGATATTGTGTGATATTTCTCTATGTTAGAATTCCTGTCTCTATGATGTTAATGAGGGTGGATGGGTGCTGGTGTGTTGGTGGGACAGGATTTAATGTGTAGGATTGTTTTGTGCCTTGAGGCAACCTCTTGACATACAAAAGAAAGAATCTAGCAGAGAGATTTGGGAACCTCATGCAACCAGAAAGCAGTACCAGGAGCTGAGCACATCATTTGGAAAGAACTGGGTTGGTGCTGAGGGAACTCTGTCCCTGAAATTCAGGGAAGTCATTGAGAGGATCAGGGAGGTCATCTTATCCAATGATCAGCTGAAAACAGCCTGATAGGCCCCATCCAGTATAAATAAATATAAATATAAATATAAATAATATAAATATAAATATAAATAACTTTAAGCCTGTTTTCCCCACTCCCCACCCCCGAATTGAAAACTCTTATCAAATCTTGACCATAAACAAATCTTAGCCTTTCCCCTTCTAATCAACACTTCTTCCTTATTCAGACTATAAGTCCCCTAACCAGAATTTCTTGCTACTCCTTTTTCTTTCATTATCAAACCAGAAACCCCCCTCGTACCACACTACGTCATTAAAACTTTGAAACTATAAAAAAAAGCTGCCCTACTAGTGAGGGTCTGGGCTGAGCCACTCAGCACAGACCCCACTCTCTTTCTCTTCCTAAAAACTTCACTGGACCCTTGGACCAGTGTGTCTCTGCCTCTGTTTTGGGCCACCCTCTCCCCAACACCTGCACCTCAGAAGCTTCCAGTCCAAAGGAAGACTGACAATGAAGGCCTTCCTCCAGTGTCAGCAGTGAAAGTCTCCAATGGAGCTAACACCCTGAATTTGGACTTTCAGTTTAGTGGACTGTGACAAATAAAATGTCTGTCTTTAAAGTCATTCACTTGTGGTATTTATATAAAAGCAGTGCTAGATGACTAAAACACTGGGTAAAAAGAATGAAGTGGACACTTTCAAATTTCAAAAGAATTTTGAAAATATTTTGAACAAAGACATCATCATTAGAAATTGTTTGAACTTGTGTGTAACTCTAACGATTAACCCTTCAGAATAGATTATTATATGCATAATTGTATCATGTACTGTGACTATTAGTTACAACGGTTAGGTTATATGTACATATTGGACAAAATTAGATTACTTATCAAGACGAGAATTAAATTTTGCTGGTGTGGTAAATTGATTCCTGAAGCTCCCCAATGCTTACCAATAATTTTATAAAAATACTTTGAGAACTTTGGTATTATTAACATAACTTGATTTTTCTTTCCCGCTAAGCACATTTCTATGAAAAGAACCAAATGTTACATGCTTTTCCGTGAATACAACTCAAGGGTATATAACAATCTAATTGTATGCTTAGTTCTTTCAAGCAACCATTTGTTTAAGTGTCGGTTCTAACAAGCTCTTTGACTAAACTCTGTATAGAAAGATAGCCATAACTTATATGAACTTTTAAGGAATACCTGAACAATACTTATCTGTAATCTTTTCTGCTACATTTAAGATACCCAGTTGTGTCAAGGGTATTCTGTGGGCTGCTCTGAGCTTTTTTAGGATGTATTTCTATGGGATCAAGATGACAACAGCAATTCAAAAAAGATTAGTCAAAAACTTTAAGAGGCAGTGATTTTTTTTTATTTTTATTTAACATAACTGAGTGAAAATGTGCATTCACATGTAAATTTACATGCCCCCCTATATGCAGCTTCCACTGCTCTCCCTGTCTGGTGACTGTACACTATTCCTCTCTGCTCCATACATGTCTCATCCTCCCAACAGCCTCCTTTCCTCTCCTCTCTGTCCACTCCCCTTCCTCCAGCCAGAGGTCAGCAAGATGATATCCTATAGATGTATAGAACCATAAAGTGCTTCCAATATATGGTTACTCTGCATTGCCAAGTCCAATCCATTCCTGTCCAAAGAGTGGACCTTTGTTATAATTTATGGGAACAGGCAGCATCAGGGCCGGGGGCCATGCTCTCAGAGGAACCCCAAAACCGCTGGACCATCAGTTGAGGTCTTTTAGTGGAGATCTCATGATGCACCTCTTTTTATTCTTGTGTTGCCAGTGAGGCTCCTCTCTGTGAGCTCCGTCATGGCTATCACTGGTGGTGGCCGGGCACCATCCAGTTCTTCCGGTCCCAGGTCAATGTAGGCACCCACTCTTGTGGGTCTCTCTGTCTTCTCGGTTGTCTTTACCACATGCCATTTTGGCCCTCGGTGAGCATCCGTTCCTGCTGAGTTGGGACCATTTGCTGTGTCCTCGGATGGCAGCTTGGCAGCTTTTAAGACCCCAGACGCCACTCACCAATGTGGGGTGCAGAGAGCTTTAAGAGGCAGTGATTTTATGTTAATGAGGAACAACTCAGGAAACAAGGGTGATAACAGTTGCACAGCTTGAGGAATGTAATCACCAAAAACCAAACCAAACCCATTGTCACCGTGTCAGTTCTGACACTTAGCAACCCTACAGGTCAGAGTAAAATTGCCCTACAGAATTTCCAAGGACCACCTGGTGAATTTGAACTGCCAACCATTTGGTTAGCAGACATAGCACTTAACCCACTATGCAACTAGGGTTTCCAGAACGTAATTGGTGTCACTTAATTCTACACATAGATACTTGAATTGTTTATCTTTTAGCTGCAAGTATTCTCCACAGTAAAGTATTAAAAAGAATAATATTTATGTATAGAGATGATGCCTTTCCTCTTGAAACCTTCTAAGTATAAGCTAATCATCAATTAATGGGGACATAGGTTGTTACCACTCTGCCATTTACAGGGAGAAAGGCAAGAATAATGAAAAATATGGAAATGTTGATTATTACTGCAGAGTGTACTGAACTAGAGTAGTTTCACTTGCTAAGAGGGTAAAAGCCACACTAGCTGAAGAAGAATGATCCCAGCAATGTAGATGCCTAGAGAGGCTACACATATTCTGGAGACTTGTACTCATCCCGTAAGAGGGCTTTTGACTTTAAAAGTAAAAGAAGCAGAATGGGTTATTCAAAGCTACACACTTGTGGTATTTCTGTTACAGCAGTATTAGGTAACAAAGATGGTGAGACATTGCTACCATTTCGTCTTGCTCTACCCCAGTTGCTGAAGGAAGAAAACACACAACTTTTTGAGTATCAGGCTTGCAAATCTAATCATAGAAAGGTTCATGAGTAATTTTTTAAAGTACAATTTAAGTATTATTTTAGATAAAAACAGGAAAAAGGCTTTTTTCCTATTTACATTTTGTGAGCCATCCTTCAGAGGGTTCCTATAGCACCACATCTTCCTCCCCTCGCTTTAAACATTAACCTGTTTTTCAAAATGATGTGGTCTTCTCTTTTCATTGATTATTCACTTGATTCTACTTTATTATTGAGAATATTTTCCAGCTAAGAAAACTTTTTTGGCACTGTCCATATTATCAGTTATCCATAGGATATCTTAAAAGGTGAAAATGAATTTGGTTATTCCTGTTAGTCAAGGTTTTTAGCCTTTATTTCTTGAAACCCATTAGTGGGTGATTAACATTGCCTTCTCATTGCCACTGCAAACATAATCACTTTGATCCCAATAGTTACTTCTGATTATATCTTGGTTTTTATTTTATTCTAAATGGGTCTCTCTTTGACAGCAATAGGGTGAAATATCTTAAAGGACAAACTGCTGCATGTAATAATTTTTAAATAAAATGCCTGTCAAATTGGATTCACAGGGCTTCTGAATGCAGTAATACTAAGTGAAGAAGGTATTTTTCACAAAAATCTTTAGATGACATATGAGTCACAGCACTAAACAGTTTACAGTGTCACATGGGAGCTTGTGATGTGAATATTAAATGCTACTTAAAATAGTGCCAAATTCACTAGACTCTATAGAGATATGATTAGTGCTTGAGGCATAGAAAAAAGAAGGAAACGCCTTTGGATTATCCAGTATGTTTTAGTCTTTGTTTCTTGAAACCTATTAGTAAATGATTATTCTGGCTTCCTGTTGCAACTACAAACATAGTCACTTTGTTTCAACTGGATTTTGATTTTATTCTAAGTGAATCCCACCTTCACAACGACAGAGTAAAACGTCTTGAAGGTCATTTGGGAGGACAACTGGTAGAAGAGGAACAGGAAAATGACTTAGGTTTTTCAATGCTTACAGCAGTGGTCCTCAAACTTTCATGTCCTTAAGAATCACCTGGCAAGATGGTCTTGCTAAAAATATAAATTTTCAGCTTGAATTCTCACAGATACATCCCAATCAATATATTTACATTTACATCCAACAGAGTAACTCTTGATTTGATTAGGCATCAGTTTTCTACACTCTGTAGCATTATTCTTCCTGAATCCTTTCTTTGGGGAAAAAAAAAAATCACTCCTAATCTGTCTTCTGAAGTAACATGGACCTAGTCAAGTGCAGAAGCTACTCTCAAGAACCATAAGGTTTTAAATAAATGTGTAATCTCATATTGCCTCACTTTAATGTCACTGTTGGCCAAAAAGAAATTGATTATACATTGAATATCATTTAAAGATTGCTTCAGTAATTTATATGTGTTCATTTTATATAATTATTTATAATTGGAACTCATATTCTTCTTAGGTAGGTATGCCTCATCTTCTTTCTCTTAAAACAATAGCAGTCACTTATTTTTCACATGAATCTGTGGCTCAATAATTGGGTTAGGACACAGTGAGTGACGGTCCATCTATGCTCTGTGGTATCTGGAGTCTCAGCTGGGAATAACAAATTTACAGGCCTGGAAAATCTAGGGCTGTCCAGCCATCCTCTGTCTCTCTCTCCACTGGTGGTCCGAGCATCCTCAAGGCATGGCAGCCTCAGAATGGTCAGACTTCTTACGTGACAGTCATGGCTCCAAAAGCAAGCATTCTAAAGGGTCTGTGTGGAAGCCATAAGGCTTTTTGTGACCAAACTTCAGAATTTCTAGAAAACTAGTTCTGCAACATTTTTTCAGTCAAATAAATACTAAGGCTAGCCCAGATTTAAGGGGAAGGAGATAGATGTATTTCAGTGGGAACAGTAGAAAAGAATATGCAGCCATCTTCGATCAGCTGCAGGTTTTCCTCTGGTCACAAATTACTTACATTTATATTATCCCACATGCAAAATACACTTGCCCCCTCCCAAGTCTCCCAAAAGTCTCACCCTGTATCAGCATTGGTCCAAAGTCCGGGATCTCATCATGCAAATCAAGATGAGTCTCCACACTGACTTTCTTTAGTTCACATTCTCTAGATACAAAAACCTGTGAAACAAAGATACAAGTTATCTGCTTCTCCCCACACACACAATACCTCCCCCTGACATACGGTGGTGACATGGAGATAAGATAACAGCAATATGAACTGTTATTCAAAATCAGGGATGAAAGAACAAAAGGCGATAACACATCACTGGTATAAGTAATTACGAAATCCAACCAGACCCATATCAACAGTTTCTTTGCTTTGAAGCCATTTCTTACTTGGAGAATCCTTGCTGAAAGAAAATATTGCTTTAAGCCACTAGGTTTGTGGAACTTTGCTATATAGCAATAGAAAACTAATTCAGGCAGCAAGACAATCTGGCAGGTTGTGGCAGAGGCCGAGTCATTCTAAGGCCAAAAGATGTATTACAGAAGATTCCTGAGTGACAGCTTCTTGATCTTGGCAGAGGTTGGTAGTCTCTTGGTAGCCAGCTCTGTAGTGAATTTGGGGTCACTTCTGGAAGTTCATTGTAGAGTCTCTTTCTTAAATTTTTCCATGAGTTCTGTAAGCAAAAGTGGATTTTTTTCTCTGCATTTGGCTAATAAGTTTGTTCAGACCTACAAGCCATACTCAGTACCAAGATCAAATGAATTTTCCTTAGTGCTTGACATCACCTTTGGGCAATGTGTCTGTGTATTTGTAAACTAATAGTGATCCACATTTATGATACAGTGTGATTAAAATACTTAGTACTTGAACATTTTTCTATATTGCAACATCAAACAATAGAACATAACGTGGGAGCAAATAGAAAGTGAAATGGGTGAGTAAATAAATATAATTAACAAAAAGTCGAAACCACGTAAATGGTGAAAGTAGATCTAGCTACACATAAGGTTTCATATTCAGATTCTTTTAAATCTGCAAAATTTCTAGCAAATATATTTAGACATCATGTGTCAGCACAACCTTGAACTCAATTACTTCTCATCAGACTGTCAGATAATGGGTAGACACCATTTGCTCTAAAGACGAACAAGTAGCTTAGTTCCTCTGTCATGCTGGGCATTCTGCTCAGTCATTTAGTACTGATGATTTAAAAAATGGTGTAATGTAAACCCAGCGGGGTCCTCAAAATGTGATTACAAAGCACAAAATCACAAGGAAGCAATAAAATTGATCCAGTAGGAGCATGTAATAGATCACGTGACTATTACAGAAACAATTTAGATCATAGTCAACCCATATGATTATAAACAATGTGAGCTTGTTTCATACTTAAGAAACGTTGCATATCAACTATTAATAATCAAAAGTGATTTCTTCAAACACGTTATCATGTTCACATGCACTGTTGCTGGGCATCTCAGATATCCTCACGGATCAAGAACAAACACATAAGGCACAGACAATTTTTCCCCAAAAGCAAAATGTTAAAGAGACTTGCAAGCAGAAACATGGAGGGCCTGGGCAATGCTTACCCTGCCTGCCTGAACACAGGACTTGTCCACTTGTCCTGGCTTTTAAAGATTTTGAGGTGAAAAGGGACATCATGTTTATCCATGAGATAGACTAGGTTTTTCCAGAAAATTGTGGGGTTAGGGAAATTGGGATGCTGGCAGCATGTTTCTGAAAACTGGTGGTGTAGTGGGTAAGTGCTATGGCTGCTAACCAAAACGCCAGCAGTTAAAATCTGCTAGGCGTTCCTTGGAAGCCCTATAGGACACTTCTACTCTGCCCTGTAGAGTAGCTATGAGTGGGAATCAACTCCACGGCACTGGGTTTGCTTTTTTTTTTTTTTTTGGCAGCAGCTTTCTGTAAGGTGAAGTTGACAAGTGTTCTCGGAGAAGCTCGCAAGACTCATGGGATGTCACACATGGGTCATTGTTGTTGCTCATAGTTTGTGTCCTGGTCCTGTACTGGAGGCCTCACCTGCCTCTGTGGAGGGTCGTATCGCATTTAAAGTTGGGCATTTTGCCCATGTTCCCAGAGCCAGTTCTTTCTGGTTACTTCTGAAAAGCAACTCTGAGGAAGTTTACACAGTGGTTAGGGTACTTTATCTCACTGTTTAGGATGTGGGTAATTACTAGGTTCTTTTATGCCCCTTCAACTGCATGTAGTTTTGATTACAAGGTTTACGTAAAGGTGTTTATAGAGGCCTCTAGGTTCCTTTTCTCAGTGCCAGATAGGATAAAACAGAATCTAAGCAACTGTTTTCAGTAAAAAAAAAACTGGCTTTGAGTCGATTCTGCCTTATAGCAACCCTATACACAAAGTGGAACTTCTCTGTAGAGTTTCCAAGGAGCGCCTGGTGGATTTGAACTGCTGACCTTCCAGTTAGCAGCCAAAGCACTTAACCACTACACTACCAGGGTTTCTGTTTTCAATTGTAGCTTTAAATTATATTTTCCAGATTTCCACATTTTAACTCTGTGTGTATTTGTATCCCTCTACTCACAAACTGTTAGAATCTTACTCTGCCCACTGTGCTTGATAATAAGCTGAAACATTACATAATGAAAAAAGGGTCAATTCACACAGACACACACACATGCACACACACAGAGACATACATACCTCACAACAATCCAAAACATGTACACACTTATAGCCAATACTTTGCATTTATCCTTATGTATTTTCCTGGGCTAAATTGGCTAGATCTAAAGAAGCATTAAGATTTATACCCCAGGGATTAATGAGCTGAAATGGACCAGTATTGGCTGTTTTGAATCAGACAATTATGTGATCGACCATGCCAGAAATGACAAATTGAAGAGGAATACCATCACATTAATTATCAACAGGAATATTTCAAGTATACTAAATAAAATAAAACACGTCCATCGACACAACACCATGGTCAGGGGTCTGAGGACCATGTTTTGAGGGGACATCTAGGTTAAATAGCATAACAAAGTTTTTAAAGTAAGTGTTCTGCATTCTATTTTTGTTAGTGGTGTCTGGGGTTTAAAAACTAGCAAGTGGCCGTCTAAAAGGCATCAAGTGGTCTCAACCCATTTGGGCAAAGGAGAAAGAAGAGCATCAAAGACATGACAAAAATGTGATCCCAAGAGACAGAAAGGGCCACATGTACCAGAGACTACATTAACACGTGACCACATGAACTAGATGGTGCTCAGTTACCACCAAATATTTCTCTTACAGGGAACCCAATAAGAGTTCCTGATGAAGCAAGAGAAATGTGAATGCAAAACTCAAACTCTAGTACAAAGACCAGACTTGATGGTCTGACAAATTGGCCCCTAGACTCTCTGTTAACCCAGGACTGAGACCATTCTAGAAGCCAACTTCTCAGACAAAGATCAATCTGTATATAAAATACAAAATGATACTAGTGAAGAGTGTGCTTCTTGGCTTGAGCAGATGCAGGAGACTAATTAGGTAGCTCCTGTTTGGAGGCAAGAGGAAATGACACAGGAGTACAAGAGCAGGTTAAATGGACAAGGGAAATATGGGTTGGAGAGGAAGAGTGTGTTGTCACAGTATGGGGAGAGTAGCTAGGGTCACTTGGCAAAGCATGTGTAAATTTTTGTATGAGAAACTAATTGTAAAATTTCACTTAAAACACACAAAAAATTAAACATTATAATAAAAAAAGGACTATTTTGAGATACATCCTGAAGTACAATGCCATCAGTGATAGGATAATATCCATATGTCTACAGATAAAAACAGTTATTATGACTATTGCTCAAATTTATACACCAACCATGAAGGCCAAAGGTGAAGAATTGAAGTTTTGTTTTTTTTTTTACCAATTTCTGCAGTCTGAAATTGATAATTCATGCAATCAAGATGCATTGATAATTATTGGTGTTTAGCATGCAAAAACTGGAGGCAAAAAAGAATCAGTAATAAGAAAATATGACCTTGACACCAGAGATTGCATGATAAAATTTTGCAAGAACAACTAACTCACAGAAAACACCATTTTTCAACAACATAAATAGTGACTATTCACACGGACTGCACCAGATGGAATATGCAGGGGTCAAATCAACTACATCTGTGGAAAGAAATGATGGAAAAACTCAATATCATCTGTCAGAACATGGCTAAGGGTCAACTTCAAAACAAAACATCTGTTGCTCATATGAAAGTTCAGATTGAGGCTGAATAAGTTAGAACAAGTTCAGGAGAGCTGAAATACAACTTTGAGTATATCCCGCTTCAATTTAGAGACTGTTTCAAGAATAGATTTAATGCATTCAACATTAATAACCAAAGACCAGACAAGTTGTGGGATGACATCATAGATGAAGAAAGCAAAATGATCATTAAAGAGACAGCAAAGACCAAAATGAATGTCGGAAGAGACTACGAATGTTGCTATTCAGTGTAGAGTAGCTTAAGCAAGTGGAAGAAATGATGAAGTGAAAAAACTGAATAGAAGATTTCCAAGGGCAGTTTGAGAAGACAAAGCAAAATATTATAAGGAAATGTTAAAAACTCTGTAGTGAGAAAACCAAGATGGAAGAACACACTTGTCATTTCTCAAACTGAAAGATCTGAAGGAAAATTCAAGCTTTGATTTGCAATTTTGAAGGATTCTACAGGGAAAATATTGAAAGATGCAGGAAATATCAAAATAAGATGGATGGAATACACAGTGACTGTACCAAAACAATTGGTTGTTATGTAGCCATTTCAGAAGACAGCATATGACAAATAACCAGTGGTGGTGAAGGAAGAGGTCCAAGCTACCATGAAGGCATTGGTGAAAAACAGAGACACAGGATTGACAGAATACTAATTGAGATGTTTCAACAAAGGAATGCAGTGTTGGAGGGGCCCACCTGTCTACGCCAAGTAATTTGGAAGACAGCTACCTCGCCAACTGACTGGAAAAGATCCATATTGGTGCTTGTTACAAAGAAAGTGATAAAAAAAAGAATGCAGGAATTATCTAATACTGTCATTAATACCATACACAAAATTTTGCTGAAGGTCATTCAAAAGCAGTTGTAGCAGTACACTTATAAGGTACTGCCAGAAATTCAAGCCATATTCAGAAGAGGACATAAAATGAGTGATACTGTTGCTGATGCCAGATGGCTATTGGCTGAAAGCAGAGAATACCAGAAAGATGGTTACTTGTGTTTTATTGACTATCCAGAGGTATTCAACTGTGTGGATCATAACAAATTGTGGACAAAATTGTGAGGAATGGTAATTCCAGAAAGTTTAACTGTGCTCATACAGAACCTGTACACAGACCAAGAAGCAAGGGAATATTGCAAGGTTTAAAGTCAGGAACAGGATGGATCACAGGTATATTGTTTGACCATACTTACTCTGTATGTGGAGCAAATAATCTAAACCCTGTGCGCCATGAAGAACAAGGCACCAGCATTGGAGGAAGACTCACTGACAGTTTGCAATACGGTGATGACACAACATTGCTTGCTGAAAGTAAAGAGAACTTGAAGCACCTACTGATGAAGTTCAGTGACTGAAGCCTTTTTAGTGTGGTATGTACCTCAACACTAAGAAAACAAAAATCCTCACGCCTAGACCAATAAGTAACTTCATAATAAATGGGAAAAAGATCGAAGTTGTTGAGAATTTCATTTTACTTGCATTCATAATCAGTGTGCTGGAAGCAGTGGTCAAGAAATCAAAAGACACATTACATTTATGCAAATCTACTACAAAAGACCCCTTTAAAGTGTTAAAAAGCAAAGAAGTCACTTTGAGGACTAAGATGTGCCTGATCTAAATGATGATATTTTCAGTTGTTTCGTCTGCATGGACAATAAAAAAGGAAGACCAAAGAAGAATTGATGCCTTTGCATTGTGGTGTTAGGGAAGAAAATTGAATGTAAAGTGGTCTGCTGGGAGACGAAACAAGTCTGTCTTCGAGGAACTAAATCTCACATACTTTGGGCATGTTATCAGCGGGAACTAGTCCCTGGAGAAGGGCTTCATGCTTGGTAAAGTAAAGCCACTGCAAGTGAGTCAATTCCAACTCATAGCTAGGGTAGTGCAAAAGAGAAAGGCCCTCAATGAGATGGATTAACATAGTGGTTGCAACAAGGTACTCAAACATAACAGTGATTGTGAGGGTGGTGCAGGACCAGACAGTGTTTCATTATGCTGTACATAGGGTTTCTGTGAGTCAGAAACAACTTGACAGCATCTGACAACAACACAAAGGTGTACATTTTCAAACCTTCTGGCATATCCTGCTTTATTGCCCTCCATAAGGGTTATGCCAATTTATACTCTTAACCAGAAATGCCTGGATAGTGCCTGCCTCTCTTTAGTGCCACCAAAACCAGATGACCATTCTGTGTAAAACAGAAATGTGGTTTTGAACTACAAAAGCGTAAGTATTTTTTTAAGTATTTGTTCTTGTACTTGCTTTCCAAAAAAAGAACACAAAATGTATTATATGTAAACCTGGTGCTTAAGAATTGTTCTGGTCTTTCTGCCACCACCTTGGTTTTGCATTCCCCACACAAAATGCCCAGTAAAGCCACAGAAACCGTCCCTGCCACAGAGCAGGAGTTGCCACAACCCCATGCTGAGACAGGGTCAGGTACAGAATTTGACAGTGATGAATCAGTACCAGAGCTGGAGGAACAGGATTCCACACAGGCACCCGCACAATAAGCCCAGTTGGCAGCAGCAGCTGAAATTGATGAAGAACTAGTCTGTAAGGCAAAACAGAGTTGGAGTGAAAAGAAGGCAAGGAAGGCTATGTCCAAACTGGGTCTTCGACAAGTCATAGGAGCTACTAGAGTCACTATCCGGAAATCTGAGAATATCCTCTTTGTCATCACAAAGCCAGATGTCTACAAGAGCCTAGTTTCAGATACCTACATGGTTTTGGGGGAAGCCAAGATTGAAGATTTATCTCAACAAGCACAGCTAGCAGCTGCAGAGAAATTCAAAGTTCAGGATGAAGCTGTCTCTAACATTCAGGAAAACACACAAACTCCAACTGTACAAGAGGAGAGTGAAGAGGAAGAGGTTGACGAAACAGGTGTGGAAGTTAAGGACATAGACTTGGTCATGTCACCAGCAAACCTGTCAAGTGCAAAGGCAGTCCAAGCCCTGAAGAATAACAGTAATGATATTGTAAATGCCATTATGGAATTAACAATGTAACCATCTGAAAACAAGGACTTTTTTGGTGTTTCAAAAGAGTAACTGCAGTTTGGTTTGAAATTTGTACTGTTTCTATCATTAATAAAGTTAAGGCTTCTTGTTGGATGAAAAAAAAAAACGGAATTGTTCTGGAAAAAATATTTGGCAACTACGTGTTAGACCGATGTCTGATCTCCATAATCTACAAGAAAATGGTAAATGACCCAATTCAGCAATGGACAAAGGAGATGGACAGACCCTTCACCAAAGAGGACATCCAGGCAGCCAAAAGACACATGAGAAAATGCGTGAGATCATTAGCTATTACAGAAATCCAAATCCAAACTACAATGAGATACCATCTCACCCCAGCAAGGTTGGTCATGATCCAAAAAGCACAAAACAACAAATTCTGGAGAGGCTGTGGAGAGAAGGGAACTCTCCTGCACTCCTGGTGGGTTGCAAAATGGTACAACCTCTTTGGAAAACAATTTGGTGCTTCCTTAAAAAGCTGAGAATAGACATACCATTTGATCCAGTAATCCCACTGTTCAGAATACATCCTACAGAATCAAGGGCAGTCACACCAACAGATACATGCACATAAATGTTTATTGCAGCACAGTCCACAATAGCAAAAAGATGGAATCAACCCAGATGCCCCAAAACAGATGAATGGATAAACAAACTATAGTATATACATTCAATGGAACACTATGCAATGATAAAGAACAATGACAGTTTCAGGAAGCATCTCATAACCTGGTTTCAAATGGAAGACATTATGCTGAATGAAATCGGTCAGTGGCAAAAGAACAGATATTGTATGAGACCTCTACGCTAAGGACTTAAAAATAGACTTACGTAAGAAAGAAAAGACTCTTTTATGGTTGTAAGGGTGAGGAAGGAGGGAGAGGCTGGTCATAGATTAGACAGTTGATAGAAATTTGGTTGGGTGAAAGCAGTGACAGCACACAGTAGAAAGAAGATCAATTTAACTGGACTTAGACATAAACTGAAAACTCTTCTAATCTTAATCCAATGTTGCCAGGATGGAATAGCAGGGGCAGACTCTGGGGACCATGCTCTCAGGGGACATCAAGGCCAATTGGCATAACTAGCCTATTGCTAAGAGAACCTGCTGCACCCCATATTGGTGAGTGGTGTCTGGGGTCTTAAAAGCTAGCAAGCTGCCGTCTGAGGTACACCAAATGGTCCCAACTCATCCGGAGCAGATGATCACCGAGCACAACAAAGACACGAGGGAAAAAAGAGCCCAGGAGACAGAAGGACCCACGTGAATGGGTAACTGTATCAGCATGTGACTACAAGAAACAAATGGTGCCTGGCCATCACCGAAGACAACTGCGATGGGGCACACAATGGTACGTCCCAGTGGCAACCCGAGGAAAAGAGGGGTGCAGATCAAGAACTCCACTAAAAACCACAATTGATGGTCTGGTGGCCTGGGGGTTCCCCTGGGAATCTGCTACTGCTCCTGACCAGAAAACATTACTGAGGTCAATTCTTTGGACAGGAATGGACTGGACACAGGGACACAATGTGACCATATGGTATGTGTACTTTATGGTTCTATGCATCTATAGGATATTGTCCTACTGGCCCCTGATTAGAAGAGAGAGGAGAGGGTGCAGAGGAGGGGCCAGGAGATTGTTGAGAGGATACAACATACATAGAATGAAAAGGAGGAGAGTGCTGTCACTGGGCAAGGAGAGCAAAAGGAGCTGCAGATAGGTAGGCATGCAAATTTAATTTGGATTGTATACTTTAACTTAATCACAATAAAAAAAAGAATTGTTTAAAGATATTCTTTGAAATTTGGTCATTTAAGACACTTTTGTGTGGCTGGTGATGCCAATGTAAACAAATTCTTGCATAGGAGCCTGTTTCTACCTCTATCACTAAATCGTCACATTATTTTATAATTATCAAATTATTGATCTGGATTGTGTCCCTCATTAAGGGTAGGGATTTTTATTTGTTTTGAGCATCTTGCAATTTTTTTTTTGCAAAGTTTGTTATCATAACCAGTAAATGGCGTTTGATGGAAGGCTGGAATCAAAGAAAGGAAAGAAGACTATGTTAACTTGGCCATTACCAAGCGTGTCACAGATTTCAATTAACACAACCATATTAAATGTATTCATTATTTTTTATTATTTTGTTGGATTTTAAATCAATTGACTTTAATAAAAAAATCACATAGGACATGTTGCAGAGGTCTGAAGTCCTTCAGAAAATGCTCTTTGGTTCAACATTTTTAAAAAACACCAGAGAATAATATGCACTTTACGTTTATTTAAGGGGCTGGACAAGTTGACAGTTGTCAGAATGTTACATGTGACTTGCTTCAACCTACATATATGGGGGTTACGTTTCTGTCTTTCCTGGTGATTTTCAGTTGTATTTTATTTTGTTAAAGTGAGAATAAATTGTTCAATACAGTTGAAATTTTATATTTGAAAAACTCTCTTGAAAGCTAATCTAACTAGGATCTTACCAGTCTAGAATTTCTGTTTAGCTAGAACTTTGCTATGCTGTTCATAAGAATGACTCTAAAGCATGCAGTGTTTTGAAATATGTTCTGATTTATCAAATATTTAATTATACTTAAAATATTTTCAATATGTAGTGATTTTAGAGCTGTAGTGGATTTTAAGATTATCAAATTCTACTGCATCTTTGTAAACATAAAAAAACTGAGGTCCCAGATAGGTTAAGTGCCTTGTCTAGAGTCATATGGTGATATGACGATTATGACCAGGGTCATTGGTGGATCTGGAGTCCAAGTCATATCACAACTGATTGCAATATCCACTAACTGGCCAAGATCACGTCTTTGTTCAACTGACCGTAATTCCTCACCTGGAGAATGAGATATTTTTCTGTAATAATAGGTAAAACAATGGCCAGTCGCATAAAAGTTACCAGATTTCTATGAGAATGAAAAATTAGGTTAATTTTCCTGAGTTCTAATTATTTTAAAATGCAGTCTCTCAGAATAAACTCCTTTAGTCTAGGATACCATTTATTTTTAATTTTATATATTCGTTTTTATGCAATGCAATGTGCTTTTCTCCTGTCTTATCACTGCATGGAAATCTGGTGGTGTAGTGGTTAAGTGCTACATCTGCTACCTGAAAGGTTGGCTGTTTGAATCTGCCAGGCACTCCTTGGAAACTTGATGAAGCAGTTCTGCTCTGTCCTATAGTGTTGCTATGAGTTGGAATTGACTCGATGGCAGTAAATTTTGGCTTGGCATCACTGCACATGAAATTTAGCCATCTTGATACATGCTGTTGGGTGCCATCTAGTCAGTTCTGTCTCATAGGCACCCATGTGATAGAATTTTCTAGGCTGTAATCTTTATGGGAACAGATGGCCAGATCTTTCTCCCACAGAATGGCTGGGTGAGTTTAAACTACCAGCCTTTTGCTTAACAGCCAAGCACTTAACCATTGTACCACCAGGTTTTTTTTTTTATAACACTAGCTTGGAAACACTCACTCAGCATCTGGTACCTACTTGTTAGGCAACAATGAAGAATTATAAGAATTAACAAGAAGTAACAGTCCTCATTTTCCCCCCTCCCCTTGATAATCAAGTTGAGCATCTTTATTTCATTAATATCTGACTGTGAACTCCCTTAACACCTGAAAAACTATTTATTTTTAAGAATATGAAACACTACTGTAAAGCTTTCTGTCAGCAGAGATTCTTCAAAGATTTATCTTTCTTATGGAGTAAATATTATATTCACGTTTCTTTTGTTTTACTATAAGCTTCCTCAGAGGACAGAAGTGCATTAAGACTCTTCTGTTACTATCAGAGTATGAAATGTGAATAGAGTGTGTGAAATGTGAATTGTGTGTGTGTGTGTGTGTGTGTGTGTGTATTAGCATTTCATTGTTATTCTGGGCAAATAAAATTAAACATGACTTGCAAATGCTCCAGTCAGAAGCAACAAAAGGTGTAAAATGATGCATCAGAATTTAGATTGCATGCACACCACACAACTTAGATGAAAAATATTTGCAGTTGAAGTGGAATGTGGAAAGATTCATATTTTTAACAGCTATATTAGGGAGGCAAAAATGCAAGCTTGCTCATAAATATGACCAGGAAAGCTTTATTTAGATTTCTGCTAAAAAAAAAAAACCCAGAATAACAGTTAACTGCTTCTATACAAACTGTATTTGGTAAACTGCCTCTTCTCATACTGAATACTTAATATTCAGTCAAAAAAGAAAAAAGGGGGCATACTTTTCTGCCTTTATGTGGTTACCTAGAACCACTGCATTACTAACTTACACATCCTAAAGCTGAAAGTCACCCCCTAGGCTTTTGGGTTTTTTTTTTTTTTTTTCAGTTTTATTGCACACAGTAAAATTAGTTGTTTTAGAGCATAGTGTTAAGTCCTGTCAGGTCCCTGGGTGGAACAAACTGTTTGCACTCAGTTACTAACTGAAAGGTTAGCAGATCAAACTTACCCAGCAGAATAATGGAAGAAAGTCCTGGCAGTCTGCTTCTATAGATTATAACTAACTCAATCATAAAATAGGTAAAAGACCTTGAAATGAGCATTTCACCAAAGAGAGCATTCAAATGGCCACCAAACACATGAAAAGATGTTCGACATCACCAGCTATCAGATAGGCGCAAATCCAAACCACAATGAAATACTATTTCACTTTCACTTGAATGGCTAAGATGAAAAGGCAACAACAACAACAACAGAAAATAACAAACATTAGTGAGGATGTGAGGAAATTGGAACCCTTATCCATTGCTGGTGAGAATGCAGACTGGCGCAGCCATTGTGGAAAACAGTGTGGTGGTTCCACAAAAAACTAAAACTGGACTTACCCCAAAATTCCACTCCCAGATATATACCCCAAAAGACTTGTAAGCAGGGACTTGAACAGAATTCTATACTAGTCCTCACTGCAGCACTGTTAATAAATAGTCGAAAGGTAAAAATAATCTAAAAGCCCATTAACAGATGAATCGATAAACAAAATGAGATTATGTATGGTTTAAGGAGATGTATGCAAGTGCCAAGTCACGAGGGGAGTACTGTGATGCTTAAAGCCATGTGGCAATGTTGTTGGGTCATGATTCTCAGTGATTTGGCAGTTATAACAGCGTGTGGCAGTCATATGATGTTGTGATCACTTTCATGATGAGATTTGATATAATGTGATCACCTCCACGATGAGATCTGCTTTTAGTAGACAATTAATTGAAAAGAAGTTTACCTGGGCGTGTGACCTCCATCAAATATAAATGGGCATTATAGCAAGGCTTGCAAGTTTTTCTCCCTCTGGATCCTGCAATGCCTCCTGTTCATCTGACCTCCAGTTCTTGGGACTTGAGCTTGCAGCTAAACTACAGTCTTGTCTGATGATTCTGGGATTCACCAAACTCAGCCTATGAGGCAGAGGCTTTTTCTTTGATTTTCTGGTCTTGGGTTCACCAGCCTCCGCAGCCACATGAATCAAGAGCAACTTCTATCTGACCATGACTAGGGGAGTTCCAGCCTTTGCAACAGCGTGAGCCAGTTCCTTGATATAGATCTCTCTTTTTATATATTTTTATGCACTTTATTGATTTTGCTTACCTAGGGAACCTAGCCTAAGACAGTTACTGTAGCTTGATAGTAAGTCTTGAGATCAGGCAGTACAATTCTTTTCTTTTTCAAAATTGTTTTATTCTAGTTTCACATCCTTAAAATCTGTTTATCAATTTTTTTTTCATTCCATAGGGATTTTGACTTGAATCACATTGAATTTGTAGATCAGTTTGAGGAAAACTGATGTTGTAACAATGTTGATTCTTCCAGTATATGACCAGAATGTATTATCTCTATTTACAAGATTTATTCTTTGTTTCTTCAGGGTTTTATACTTTTCACCACAGTGTAGCTTGTACATATTTTGTTAGATTTATACCTTATCATTCCATATTTTCTGGTGCTATTGTTTTTCTGGAAACCCTGGTGGTGTAGCAGTTAAGTGTTATGGCTGCTAACCAAAAGGGCAACAATTCAAATCCACCAGGACCTCCTTGGAAACACTATGGGGCAGTTCTACTCAGTCTTATAAGGTTGTTTAGTCAGAATCATAACAAAACATAACAATGGGGTTTTTTGGTGTGGTACTTCTAAAAAATTAAATTTCTAATCATTTATTGCTAGTATATAGCAATATGATCAATTTTATGTCAACTCAGTACCCTATGAACTTGCTAAACTCTAGTTTTTGTACTTTTGTAGATTCTGTGAAAATTTCTCCTTAGACAATCATGTCATATCTGAATAGAGACCATTTTATTTCTTTCTTTCCAATCTGTCTGCACAGGGATGGATTACTCAGTTAGTAAGCTATACTTGGACATACTTCTGCT
This sequence comes from Heterohyrax brucei, assembly GCA_028571685.1. Lineage (NCBI taxonomy): Eukaryota > Metazoa > Chordata > Mammalia > Hyracoidea > Procaviidae > Heterohyrax > Heterohyrax brucei. Next base: position 20,678,388 of record CM053155.1, read on the forward strand.
TACGTGCTAACCTATAGTGCTAAATTTTATTTGTTTTTCAAATGTGAAATTATTTACTGCACATTAGTTAAGTAAACATAATTAAGCCCATGCATACTGTGCTTACTGTAAGCTCATGTGTACCTTGCTTGCTGGTTAATTTGCCCCATCTGTGAATTTTATTATTTTTTATTGCCTTACACCACTGGCTAGGACCTCCAGTACTACACTGAATAGGAGTAGTTAGACTAGAGACCCATACTTCTTACGTGATTCAAGAGAGAAAACACTTGTCTTTCAACCATTAAATATAAAGTTACTGTATGGTTTTGGGTGGCAGAATCAAGATGGTAGACTAGACACATGTACCCTTAATTCCTTCTGAAAACTAAGGCCTGGATTGATAATTAAATGGAGTTTCTGGACACCCAATGACCCCTAGGACACAGCATAGGGCTGTCAGTTTGGACTACATGCCACTGAATGGGAAACTTCTCTTTCTCTGAAATTTCTCTGCTCTTGTTGAATGGCTAGCTCCCATGGACTGAAGGTAACCAGGTTTTTAACTGTTTTTCCTTTTTGTTGGCTGTCAGGAAGGGTAATGGGCTTCACTGGCAGCCAAGCTGAGCCACAGTGCCGAAGTGATCAGCAGGTGGAATAGTCACATTCTGAGAGGCCAGCTCTGGACTCGGACCACTGTAGCCCCTCCACCTTCTCTTTTTGGACCTCTGCCATAGATTCAGCTATTTCATGGCAGGTGGGACAGCTTGACCAAGACACCATCTTGTTGGACTGGAAAGTGGAGTTACTCAACTGGAGGCCTCAACATGGGCTAATTCCAAGGCTGGGAGGCAGTGCCATTGTAGGGAGTGCTTTTCCAGCAGAAACACTAAATTTGGCACAATGTAGCTTCACAGGTGGGGCCTGGCAAGGGATGACAGCAGAGCAATAGACTGTCCCTACTTTGAACTACGTCACAGCATCTGGGGATGACTGAAGAGGTGCCTCCCTTGTCATCCAGAAGGAGGGGCTGCCACACATGATGGCCTGACTGATTTTGGAAGTGGTCTGATAGCTTTTAGCTTTTTTAAATAAGACTGGAGAAATAACTGTAGGGCAGCCTGAATGGCATCTCTTCCAGCCTTTACTGACCCACATCATAGGGTCAGCTGATGGCTACCTCCAGTGACTCTGTAAGTAGGGCCATGTCTTTGCCAGCTAGGAGGTGGAGCCTGCTAACTCAGAGAGTCCACTGGGCCCAGTCACTGGGCTACATAGAGGTGGCTGGTGTGACCAATTCCCTTCTCAGAACTGTACCTCAGCTCTTGTTAAGGCAATATCAGAGAAACTAAACAGTCTCTAGGTGTCCTGAAAGCAACAAACCCTAAACAAACATTTAAAGAAACATCCAACCGTGGCTCCAGAAAACTCCCCAAATAAAGAATCAAAGCACTTCCCAGATGAGGAATCCTTTGCAGCAGAGCAAAATGAAAAATTAAGCAAGCTGTTCAAACTCATAAAGCATCAGCATTCTGAATTCTGACAAATGAATAACAAAATTACAGAATTAGGAAATTCAATTCAAAGCTGAAAGAGCAGAATCAAACAACTGGAAATTAGACTTACAGACCTTGAAGATACAGTTACTGACAACAGAATTTATGAGGAGAAATCAGAGAAAAGAAACAAAAAAAGTGAAGAAGCATTAAGAAACATGTGGGGCTCTATCAAGAGAAATAATCTACAATTAATTGGAGTTTATGAACAGGAAGGGATAGCTAAAAACACAGAGTACTGTTGTTGAATTGTTGACAGAAAACTTCCCTGAAATTATGAAGAGAACATAGATATCCAAGATGTGCATCAAATGCCACAAAAAGCAGACCCCAAAAGAAAGACACAAAGACATATTATACTCAAGCTTAATAAAATGATACATAAGCAGAAAACTCTTAAAGGCAGCAAGACTCAAAGCAAAGCTAACATTCAGAGGGAAGCCCTATAGGCTTTTGTCTGACTTCTCAGAAGAAACAATTTTGGCATGGAAGCAGTGGGATGACACATTCAAAGCCTTGAAGCAGAAAAATTTCCAACTAAGAATTATATATCCTGCAAAACTGTCTTTCAAATATGAAGGTGAAATTAAGACATTCACAGGTAAACAGAAATTTAGAGACTTTGTAGAAACAAAATGAAAACTATAATAAATACTGAAAGAAGCTCTTTGCTTAGAAAATTAACTGTATATTTAAGGAGACAATGTAGGACACAACATCCAGAAACCTACTCAGTTAAGGAAGACACAAAACTCAATCGAAACTACAATATTAAAAGAAGGGATCCTTACTAGAGGAAGCTAGTAAAATATGTAGCTGTTAAAATTGGATTTGAACTTAGATTATTAAGGGGGATTACAGAGGTGGCCACAAAGCATAATAAAGATGCAGCGTATCAAAACAGGAAATGTAATACAGGAGTCTCACCAAACACAAAACCAACACTGAAAAGGATGAAAAATCAACCCATAAAGAATGACCCAGAACAGAATATTAAGAGCAACTGAGAAAAAGTTACTGTATGTTTTTTTAAAAAAGTGTTCTTTGTCAAGTGCAGATGTTCTTCACTAATCTTGGTTTGCTGAGAGTTTTTGTCATGACTGCGTGTTGAATATTTTCAAACATTTTCTCAGCATCCATTGAAACGATTGCTATATATAAATTTAAGTTCTGGCCCTGTCACCTATGGATGTGATCCTCTTTGTGGAAATAGAATTTGATGTTATTGTAATTAGGTCATACCTGAGTAGGAGGGTTCTAAATATAATCACTACAAAGTTATTAAAAGACCAGAATAGACAGGGAAGACAGACATTAAAGAACACCTGAAGCTACTGATAAGGAAAGACCTCCTCCTAAAGCCAAGCTCTGAATTTGGACTTCTAGCCTCCTGAACTGTGAGAAAATAACTTCTTGCTCTTCAGAGCTATCCACCAACAACATTAGGTCAGCTAACATTAGGTAGCAAGAGCAATTATCATACAGTTTTGTTTTTGTTTAATTTCTTGGCATTTTCTGCTGTCAGTTGTTATCAAGCCAGTTCTGACTCATGGTGACCCCATGGGTGCAGGGTGAAATTGTGCCATAGGGTTTTCAAGGCTATGACCTTCCAAAAACAGATATATGGCCTGTCTTCTAAGGTGCCTGTGTGATGTTTCACACCACTAACCTTTTGGCTGGTTAACATTTGTGCCACTCTGGGAGATGGTGAGTTACACTGATCATTGTCAAATTTTGCATAAGCATCATATCTTAGTCATCCAGTACTGTTCTAACAGAAATACCACAAGTGGATGGGTTTAACAAAAACAAGTTTATTCTCACACACTCTGGTAGGAGCCTAGAAATCCAAATTCAGGGTGCATGCTCCAGGGGAATGCCTTCTCCCCGCCCCCCTTGCCTTTTCAGTTCTTGAGACACCTGGATTGCATCAGTCTTTTCTTTGGTCTGAGAGAATCTTGGTGCAGGAACCTCAGGTCCAAAGGATGCATTCTGCTCTTGGTGCTGCTTTCTTGGTGTTAAGAGTTCCCCAACTCTCTGCTTTCGTACCTTTCCTTTTTTCTCTTGTCAGATAACTGCAGGAAAACTCCCTTTACATTCGAGCAGGGAGATGGCCTTAGGAAAGGTGTTACAGTCCCATCCTAATCTTCTTTAACATAATTTGGTCTGGTAACCATAGACAGAAATTAGGATTTACAGCATCAGAAAATCACAAAATGAAAGACAATCACAAAATACTGGGAATCAAGGCCCAGCCAAATTGCTACACACATTTTGGGGGAACACAATTCAATCCATGACAACTTGCATTCCCAGGATAAACCCCCAATACATGAAACCAAACCCAACCCAGTGCCGTCAAGTTGATGCCAACTCACAACAGCCCTATAGGACAGAGTAGAACTGCCCCATAGAATTTCCAAAGAATGACTGGTGGATCTGAACTTCTGACCTTTAGGTTAGCAGCCATGGCACTTAACCACTACACTACCTCCCATTGTCGTGACCTTCTTAAAGTTTTGTGTATGCCAGAACTACATGTCTGCTAGCTGAGATGTTTCAGAGACTCCAGTTTGTTTAGAAGGTCTTCCTAACAGGTCTCTTGTACCATGCTAGCCCTTATAGAAAAGTCATCTTCAGTAGTCACAGCGCTCAAGGGCTTGACCTCCAGAAGGATGAGACAGCTTTTCCAAAATAAAAAGGAGCTGTCTGCCAAAGCCTCAGAAAAGAACCAGTTTACAGGGCTAATAGCCTACACAAGCCATGGCCTCATTTACCCTAAGACCAGAAGAATTAGTTGGTGCCTGGCTACCACTACCAACTGTACTGATCATGGCCACAGTAGATGGACCCTGACTGAACAGGAGAAAAATGCAGAACAGAATCTAAATTCTTAAAAAGTTCTAATGGATTAGACTGGTTGAAACTAGAGGACTCCCTGAGACTATCAACCTGAGATACCCTTTAAATCTTGAATAGAAACTATCTCCTGAGGTTACCTTTTAGTAAAATAACACATTGGCACACAAAAGAAAGGATACTATCAGTAAGTATAGTATTCCATTAAATAACCATTTATACAAGACCAAAAGTTCAAAACAATTATTCTAAAACAAAGATGAGAAGTGGCAGGGAAACTAGAGCGCTGGAAATGAAATAACTAGAACCAATTAGAAGAATGTGGGCACATTGTGTAACTTACATTGCTGAATAATTTGTATACAGACTGTCAGATGGCAATATAATTTGCTGTATAAATTTGCACCAAAAATACAATAATTTTTTTTAAAGGAACTATCTTTTACCAAGAAAACATGGACCATTTTCTGTGAGGATCATAGGCATGCTCCATATAACCCTGACAGAAGGAAATGAGAATTTCCTTCAGAGAGAACTTACTGTCTCTACTACTTTATAAACCTTTCTAGCATCATTACTCATTGGTGGTTGAAATTATTGAGATGAAAATCTGTATTTACATTCAGAGATAAGGCTTAAAATGTAAATAACTGTTTTTTAAAAAGGTAAACATAATCCTAACATATCACCCAGTAATTCTACTGCTAGGTATTTATCCAAGAGAAATAAAAATAAGTGCCCACAAAAACTAGCACATAAATATTCATAGCAGCATTATTCTTAGTAGTTTAAAAATGGAAACAGCCAGTGTGTCTATCAACTGGAGCATGGATAAACAAAATCTAGTACATCCATACAATGGAATACTATGTAGCAATTAAAAAACAGAATGAACTAATACAAGCCATAGTATCTCAAAAATATCATAAATGAAAGAATTCTACACAAAAGATCACATATTGTATGTGACTTCATATATATGAAAAATCTAGGAAAGGTAAATATACACAGATACAAAGTCTATTAGTGGTTGTCTGGAACTGAGGTGGAAATTGGGATTAACTGTAAATGGTAGGAGAGGATTCATGGAGGTGATAAGAATAAATATTCCTGAACTGGATTGTGAGGATGGTTGTACAGCTCAGTGAACTTACTAAAAAAATCACTATATACTTAAAACACAGCCAGTGAACCAATGCCGACTTATAGTGACAACCCTACAGGACAGAGTAGAACTGCCCCATAGACTTTCCAAGGGAGTGCCTGGTAGATTTGAACTGCTGACCTTTTGTTAGCAGTTGTACCTCTTAATCACCATACCACTAGGGTTTCCAAATTAGATGCTTACAATGGCTGAATTTCATGGTAGATACAAAATAAAGTATTACAATGACATCTGCAAAGAGCTGGAAATGTAAAATCAGAAGAGAAGAACACATTGTACATTTCTCAAGCTGAAAGAACTGAAGACAAAATTCAAGCCTCAAGTTGCAATAGTGAAGGACTCTGCAGGGAAAATATTGAGTGTCTCAGGGAGCATCAAGAGAAGATGGAAGGAAGACAGAGAGTCGTTATACTAGAAAGAACTTGTCGATGTTCAGCCATCTGAACAGGCAGCGTATGATAAGGAACCAATGGTACTAAAGAAGGAAGTCAAAGCTGCATTGAAGGCACTGGCAAAAACAGTGCTCCAGGAATTGATGGAATATCAACTGAGATATTTCAACAAACAGATGCAACACTGTAAGTGCTCACTTGTCTATGCCAAGAAACTTGGAGGACAGCTACCTGACCAAGTGACTGGAAGAGATCCATATTTATGCCCATTCCAAAGAAAGGTGATCCAACCGAATGCACAAATTACTGAACAATATCTTTAATATCACACACAAGTAAAATTTTGCATAAGATCATTCACAACCAACTGAAACAGTATATTGACAAGGAACTGCCAGAAATTCAAGCTAGATTCAGAAGAGAACATTAAACCAGGGATATCATTGCTGATGTCAGATGGATCTTAGCTGAAAGCAGAGAATACAGAAAGACATTTACCTGTATTTCATTGACTATGCGAAAACACTTGATCATGTGGAGAATAACAAATTATGGCTAACATTGAGTAAAATGGGAATTCCAGAATACTTAATTGTGCTTTTAAGGAATCTGTACATGGACAAAGGGACAGTTGTAAGAATAGAACAAGGGCACACTACATGATTTAAAATGAGGAAAGATGTGTGTAAGGGTTGTACCTTTTCACTATACCTTTTCAATTTGTATGCTGAGCAAATAATCCAAGAAGCTGCATTATACAAAGAAGAACAAGGCATCAGGATTGGAGGACGACTCATTAACAACCTGCATTATGCAGACAACAGCACCTTACTTGCTGGAAGTGAAGCAGATTTGAGACACTTATTGATGAAGATCAAGGACCACAGCATTCAGTACGGATTGCACCTCAACAACAAGAAAACAAACATCCTCACAACTGGACCAGTAAGCAACATCATGATAAATGGAGAAAGGATTGAGGTTGTCAAGGATTTCATTTTACTTGGCTCCACAATCAATGCCCATGTAAACAGCAGTCAAGAAATCAAAAGATGCTTTACATTGGGAAAATCTGCTGCAAAGATCTCTTTAAAGTGTTGAAACTTAAAGATGTCACCTTGAAGACTAAAGCGTGCCTGACCTAAGCCATGATATTTTCAACTGTATCATGTGCATGCGAAAGCTGGACAGTGAACAAAGAAGACAGAAAAAGAAGCGATGCCTTTGAATTGTTTTGAGAAGAATGTTGAGTATACCATGGACCACCAAAAATACAAACCCTATGTACAACAGAATGAAACACTGCCCAGTCCTGTCCCATCCTCACAATCATTATTGTGCTGGAGCCCATTGTTGCAGCTACTGTGCCAGTGCATCTCCATGAGGCTCTTCCTCTTTTTTTGCTGGCACTCCACCTAAGGTGATAATAATGGAATACCCAGGAAGACACCTGTGTACAAAAGACCTAGGGGGCAACAAGTATCTGATTGGAGCAGAAAAAGAGAGGACTCCAGGAACAGTGCTGAGAGGGAGAAGGGGAAACAGAGAGAGAGAGGGAGAGAAGAAAAGAATAAAAAAAGAAAACAGAATGAGAAGATGTTTGAACACATTGAAAGGAGATTAATACTCTGACAGAATCTGAATATGGGTAAATGACAGGTACACCAAAAACTAAACAACAAAAAAAACCACACAATTATTAAACCCAGAGAAAACAAAACATATTATCAAAAAAGAGAAAGTAATTGTAGTTCACTGCAAAGCTAGTTGTGGAATCTATGTAAATCATCATCAAAACTCAAACACAGAACATTCAACTAGCCCCATACTGTGATATATTAGGAAGATGAGGTGAGAATGAAGGAAGAGAGGTGCGAGAAAATCAAAGCCTCACCTTACGTGTTACAATGTCAATAGATAATAACCTAAATGCAAAATACAATGAAGTAACATTATAAAAATGCTATTTATAAATATGAAGCTATATCAAACGATAGACCTAAGTGTGTCATAAACAATTATTTCTGAGTTGCATTTATTGGAATGGAAGTCATGAGATGAGGAATGTTAGTTTTAGTTATAAGACTTGGAGAATTTTGATTTTTTAAACTATGTCTACAGGTATCTTCAATAAAAATTTGGAAAAAGCTAAGTAGTAAAGGAGAATTTATTCAGTTTGGGTTGGAACGTGGGTCTAGGTTAAACATATTCCTTCTGTATGTGAAACATTTTAAAGTGTTATTTCAACTAAAAGTAGGTCCTAATAAAACAAGATGAGTCTAAGGGGCATGCCAGCCCAGGGGCAAAGACTAAAAGGCAGGAGAGGACAGGAAAGCTGGTGATAGAGAACCCAAGGTTAAGAAGGGAGAGTATTGATATGTGGTGGGGTTGTTGACCACTGTCATAAAACAATATGTATACTAAAAAAAAAGTGGACTTGAGCATACCAACAATCATGAAGATGATACAAACTGTATATTATGTTGCTGTAAGATGGAAAGTTACACAATTTAACTAATCATGAGAAAAGCTAGGTTTCTAACTTAAGAGTGTCTGACTTCAACCCCTCAAGCTGCTAAAAACTAGCTTGTGTTATCTTGCTCTAGGTTATATCAGATTCTAATTCTGCTAAACAGATGAGAACTTGTCACTATTAGTGATCAAGATATACTCTTTTTCTACAGATGGGCTTCAATTATGTTTTTCTAGTTAGCCTGAATGTTGTGAAACTTTCAGTTGGCCAAATAAAATCTTCTTGAGGAAGCAATTCTAATTTCGTACCAAAATTTTTTTTTGAAAGTTCACTTTTTGTAGTATAAAATCTATAAAGAATGATTTTTTCACAGAGGTCAAGATTTGCATTTCCATTGTCTTTACCTTCAGGTTGTACCTTTGAAGAAAGGGCTGAAGCAGTGCATTATGGAATTGCATAAACATGGCCTTCGTCCTTGCTTTTTATTCCTAATTATAATTTTTATTAAAAGAGACTCTTTCACAAAGAAAAGAAAAGTTGGTCCCAGTTCCCTGCTTAGGGCATTCTGTCGCAAGCATGAAGTCCTTGAACAGTAAAGCACTCACTCCTCAAATTTTCTGACAAGCGAAACCACAGTGTGTCGGAAAGAACCGAAACTTCTCATTTTACTCAGGGGTGACTAACTGAAAGTTGTTTGCATCTTAGGAAACTGATCAACATTATGGAGGGTAGTGGATCATACAAATACATACCTGTATGAAACCTTAGGAAATGTGCTTATTTTTCTCTGCTGTTAGGTATATTTCAGAATAAAAATTAAGAACTGCTGCTAGAATGGCTTGGCTGGCTAGAAGACTTCAAGGACGGAAAGAAATCTGAGTCACTTTAGTTGCCACAGTTACATCAGCATTAGAGCTTTGTAGATGTTTGCCTTTATGAAGCGTGTGCCTCTTTTGGTCTTTACAGATATACCACTCTTCAGTGCACTGTGGTGAATATTTATTGAACACTTGTCAACTGGCATCAAGTCATCCCCAACTTGTGGCAACTCCATGCACAATGGAGCAAAACACTGTCCCGTCCTGTCCTGTGCCATCCCCACAATCATCAGATGAGGCTATCGTGACCCACGTGGTTTTCAGTACTGACTTTTGGGAGTAATTTTGCTGGTCTTTCTTCCTAGTCCATTGGAAGCTCTGCCGAAACCTCTTTAGCATCATAGCAACATGCAAGCTTCCAGTGACAGACAGGCAATGGTTGTCTGTGAGCTACGTTAAACAGAAATACGATTCAGGTCTCATGCATGGAGGGCAAGAATTCTACCTGTAAATCACCAGTGTCTTCTGTCCTGTGTTGAATTTTGTCCCCACAGAAATGTGTGTATCAGTTTGACTGAGCCATGATTCTCAGTACTGTGTGATTTTCCTGTGCATTGTAAATCTTGCATCTATGATGGTAATGAGAGAGGATCACCAGCAGTTGTGTCAATGAGGCATGATTTGGTCTACAAGATTATATTGTGTCTTGAGGCAGTCTCTTGGAATATAAAAGTAAGAAGCAAGCAGAGAGACAGGGAACTTACACCACAAAGAAAGCGGTGCCAGGCACAGAGTATGTCCTTTGGACCCGGGATTCCTGTGCAGAGAAAGTCCTGGTCTGGGGGAACATTGATGAGAAGGCAGAGACAGAAAGCCTTACATGGAAGCTGACACCTTGAATTTGAACTATTAGACTGCTTTACTGTGAGGAGGAAACCCTGGTGGCATAGCGGTTAAGTGATACATCGACTAATGAAAAGATCTACAGTTCAAATCCGCCAGGCATTCCTTGAAACTCTACGGTACAGTTCAACTCTAACCTAAAGTGTCGCTATGAGTCAAAATGGACTCCATGGCAGTAGGTTACTGTGAGGAAACAAATTCCTCATTGTTAAAGCCATCCACTTGTGATAAAGGGTCTTCCAATAATGATGTCCTATCTTTGGACTTGAATAAAATTAGTTGTGTAAATGATACAGCTTTAATCGTTTTATTACTTTGAACTACATTTGATGGCATTATGTATGGAAAAGAACTTCTGGAAAACGGCCGATGAGGCACCTTCCAAACGGGCCAAAGATAATCAGTTATAGTAACCTGATGTCTTTCGCCCTTGACAATTACAGCTTCTCCTCATTCATCTTGCAAAAAATAAGGGCCAATGATTGCTCTGGGCCAAAATCCACACCAAATGGTAACTTTATAGGGATGAAGCAGACTTTCTTGAATCACCATTGGATTCTCATTGCTTCAAATGCACCATTTTTTTTTGTTAACACAACCATTCATCAAACAACAGCATTGTCACTAAAGATGATTTTTCAGCCATAAATAGGACCAACTTCCTATTGCTCCAGAGCCCAGCCAGCAAATAACATACAGCACAGTCTGTGGTCAACACACTTCAGTTCTTGAGTTAAAACGATTTTGTAAGGGTAAAGCTTCAAGTCCTGATGCAAAATCTGCCAAATGGTGGTCAAGGAAAGTCCCAGTTCTTGTGCTTGGCAAGAGATTGATTGGGATCGAATCTCAAGCACACTCTGAGGAACAGTGGTGATGTTTTCATTGGAGTGTGCAATTCATTGACACACAGGCATGAGCTGATTGGCAACAGACCTGGTTGTCTAAAATGTTTTGATTAAACATTGAATTGTTCTCTTGGTGGGACAGCTATGCACTCTGTAAATTTCAAGTAACACGTGGGATGTTTGGCAAATGGAACATTCATTTTGATAATATGCCTTAACAATTTCTATGTGTTGTTTAATTGTGTAACTTTTCATGGCTATGTGTTAAGACTAATCAAAAAGGTGATAAATATGACCTTTATAGCTTCACAAATATTGCCGCTGTGAGCTGCCAAATTGGGCACCCTTATTAAAGGAAACTTTACTTCTGTTATAGCAGCACTACACAATTAAGACATCCCCTTAAACAGTGTGTGTGTAATATGATTTTTAAAATTTAATTTTACATAGTGCTTTAAGGGAAAGTTTATAATTCAAGTCAGTTTTTCATACAAAAGCTTAAAACACGCTGTTTTGTGACTCTAGTTGTTTCCTTACAAATCCTCACCTGTCCCCTTCTGTATTTTCATCTCTCTTCTGCACAGGAGCTGCCCATTTGGCTCATGTGTCTACTTAAGTGAAGAAGCACATTCTTCACCAGTGTCATTTTATGTCTTGTAATCCAGTCAATTCATTATCTGAAGAGCTGACTTCAGGAATGATTTTAGTTCGGACCTAACAGAGAATCCATGGACCATGGCTTCTGGGTCCCTTCAGTCTCAGTTAGACCAGTAAGTTCAGTCTTTTTACTAGAATTTGAGTTTTGCACCCAACTTTTTCTCTTGTTCCATCAAGGACTCTTTATTGTTTTCCCTATCAGTGTGGTCGTTGGTGATAGCCAAGCACCACCCAGTTCATCCAGTCTCAGGCTGATGGAATCTCTGGTATATGTGGCCTTCTCTACCTCTAGGACTCTAATTTTCCTTATGTCTTCAGCATTTTTTTGTGTGTGTGATTAAGTGAATGTATGCAATCCAAATCAATTTTGCATGCCCCCCTGTCTGCAGCTCCATCTGCTCTCCTCACCCAGTGAGAGCATAGTCCTCCTTTTTACTTTAAATTTCTGATATCCTCTTAATGAGCACCTGTCCCCTCCTCTCTACCCTCTTCCCTCCCTCCGTAAAGAAACCAGCAGGACAGCCTCCTATATATGTACAGAACCACGAAGTACACACACCATATGGTCACACTGTGTCTCCAAGTCCAGTCCATTCTTATCTGAAGAGTTGACCTCAACACTAGTTTCTGGACAGGACCACCAGTAGGTCAAGGAGCTGTGTGCCCAGGAGACTCTCCAGCTGCTGGACTATCAGCTGTGGTTTTTTAGAAGAGTTCTTGAGCTACACCCCTTTTTATCTCATGTTGTCTCAGGAACTCTACGCTGTGTCCACCATCGTGGCTGCCTTTGGTGGTGGTTGGGCACCGTCTGGTGTTTCTGGTCATATGTTGATACACTCTCCCATTCATATGTATCCTTTTGTCTCTTCGGCTTTTGTTTTTTTCATGTTTTTGTTGTTCTTGGTCATCATCTGGTCCAGATGAGTTGGGACCATTTGGTGTACCTCAGATGGCAGCTTGCTAGCTTTTAAGACCCAAGATGCCACTCACCAATACAGGGCACAGAAGAGCAAAAGGCTAGTTGTGCCAATTGGCTTCAATGTTCCCTGAAAACAAGGTCCCCAGGCCCCCATCTTTGCTACTCTATCCTTTGAAATATTGGATTGAGTTTAGAAAATCTTTCAGTTTATAGTGTAGTGCAGCTTTGTTGATAGGCTCTCTACCACATGCTTTCATTGCTTTCATCTTTCCAAATTCCTATCTGCTATCTAATCCATGACCAACCCTCTCCCTCCCTCCGTAGTCTTCTAACCACGAGAGAGTCTTTTCTTCTGTACACAAGTCTGTTTTTCAGTCCTCATGGCAGAGGTACCATGCAATACTTGTCCTTTTGCAGCTGACTGATTGCATTCAGCATGTCTTGTAGTTGAAACCACGTTATGAGCTGCTTCCTGAAATCAGCACTGCTCTTTATCATTGTGTAGTGTTCCACTGAGTATAGGTACCATAATTTATCCATTCATCTGTTGATGGGCATCTAGGTTGACTCCATCTTTTTGATTCTGTGGACTGTGCCACAGTAAACATTTGTGTGCAAGTATCTGTTCTTGTGACTGCCTTTGTTTCTATAGGATATATTCCAAGCAGTGGGATTGCTGGATCATACGGTATTTCTATTTCTAGCTTTTTAAAGTCATTCCAGATTGCTTCCCAAAGAGGTTGTACCATTTTGCAATCCAACCAGTAGTGTAGGAGAGTTCCAATCTATGAACAGCCTCTCTAACATTTGTTATTTTGTGTTTTTTGGATCACAGCCAACCTTGTTGGGGTGAGATGGTTTCTCATTGTAGTTTTGATTTGGATTTCTGTAATAGTTAATGATTGTGATCATTTCCTCATGTATCTTTTGGCTGCCCAGATGTCTTCTTTGGTGATGTGTCTGTCCATCTCCTTTGCCTGTTCCTTAGTTGGGTTGTTTACCTTTTTCTTGTTGACATTTTGCAATAGCTTGTAGATTCTGGACTGGAAATCAGATGTCGATCCGACATGTAGTTGTCAAATATTTTTTCCCATTCTGTAGGTAGTCTTTTAACTCTCTTGATAAAGTCTTTGGATGAGCATAAATGTTTAATTCTTAGTAGTTTCCATTTATCTATTTTCTCTTCTGTTGTTCATGCACTGTTATTCAGATTTTGTAGTCTGTCTAAGCCGTGCGTTAGAAATTCCATTGTTGACCCTACTTTTTCTTACATGATTTTTATCATTTTAGGTTTGGTATTTACGTCTTTGATCTGTATTGAGTTAGTTTTTTTATAAGGTGTGAAATGCGCATCCTGTTTCAGTTTTTTGCAGATGCATATCCAATTTTGCCAACACCATTTGTTGAAGAAACTGTTTTTAGCCCAGTTTATAATCTTTGGGCCTTTGTTGAATATCAACTGTTCATAAGCCAGCCAAGTGCCGTCGAGTCGGATTCGACTCGATGGCACTTGGCTGGATAAGAGGATGGTGATATTTCTGGGGTTTCAATTCTGTTCTGGTCACCTATATGTCTCTTTTTCTGCCAGTATCAGGCTGTTTTGACTACTGTGGCAGTGTAACAGGTTCTAAGGTCCGGTAGTGTGAGGCTTCCTACTGTGTTCCACTTCTTCAGTAATGTTTTACTTACATGGGGTTTCTTCCCTTTCCAAATAAAGTTGGTGATTTGTTTCTCCATCTCATTAAAAAAATGACACTGGAATTTGTATTGGGATTGTATTATATATGTAGACCACTTTGGATAAAATAGACATTTTCACAATTTTAGGTCTTCCTATCCCTAAGCAAGGTAGGCTTCTCCACTTACGTAAGTCTCTTTGTTTCTTGCAGTAAGGTCTTGTAATTTTCTCTGTATAAGTCTCATATTTCTCTAGTTAGATTTGTTCCTGGGTATTGTATTTTCTTTTGGGCTATAGTAAATGGTATTGACTTGATGATTTCCTCTTTGATGATCTCTTTGTTGACGTAAAGAAATCCTACTGATTTATTTATGTTTATCTTGTATCCTGATACTTTGCTGAACTCTTCTATTAGTTCCAGTAGTTTACTTAGGATTCTTTAGGGTTCTCTGAGTATACAATCATATCATCTGCAGATAGGGCTATTTTTACTTCTTTGCCAATGTGGATGCTCTTTATTTCTTTGTCTTTTCTAATTGCTCTGGCTAGAACCTCTAGCATAATGTTGAATAGAAGTGGTGACAGTGTGCATCCTTGCATAGTTTCCATTCTCAGGGGGATTTCTTTCAATCTCCACTCAGGATGATATTGGTAGTTGGCTTTGCATAAATGCCTGTTATTGCACTGAAGATTTTCCCCTCTATTCCTGTTTTGCTGAGAGTTTTTAACATGAATGGGTGTTGGAGTTTGTCAAATGCCTTTTCTGCATCAAGTATGTGGTTGATCTCTCATTAACTGTTTTTCTGATGTTGAACCAGCCTCACATCCCTGGTATGAATCCAATCTAGTAATGATGAATTTTTTTTTTTGATATGTTGTTCAACTGTGTTGGCTAGGATTTTCTTGAAGATTTTTGCATCTAGGTTCATGAGTAATACTGAGTTGCAATTTTCTTTTTTTGAGGGATCTTTCCCCGATTTGGGTATCAGGGTTATGCTGGCTTCAGAGAAAGAATTTGGAAGTACTGCATCCTTTTCTATTCTATGAAATAGCCTCAGTAGTATTGGAATTAACTCCTCCCTAAAAGTTTGGTAGAATTCTCTAGTTAAGCTGTCTAGGCCAGGACTGTTTTTAGTTGGTAGTCTTTTGATTACTTTTTCAATCCCTTCTTTTGTGATGGGTTTATAAAGTTGTTCTACTTCTTGTGATAATTTTGGTATGTGATATGAATCCAGAAATTTGTCCATTTCCTCTAGGCTTTCAAATCTTTTAGAGTACAGTTTTTTGGGGGTTTTTTTTGTAGTATTCTGTTATGATACTTATGATCTTACTTGGGTCTATTGTGACATTCTTCTGTCTTGTTTTTTATTTAGGTTATTTGTTTCCTCTTCTGTTTTTCTTTTGTAAGTTTAGCCGATGGTTTATCAGTTTTGTTGATCTTTTCAAAGAACAAGCTTTTTTTAAAAAAAATTCTTTCAACTGTTTTTCTATGCTCTAATTCATTTAATTCTGCTCTAATCCTTATTACGTGCTTTCTTCTGGTGCCCAAGGAGTTCTTTTGTTGTTCTCTTTCTGCTTATTCCAGTTGTAGTTTTAATTCTTTGGTTTGGTCTCTTCCTTCTTTCTGGATAGTGCATTTATAGAGAAAAATTGACCTCTGAGCAGTGCTTTTGCTATATCCCATAGGTTCTGGTCACTTCTCATTTGACTCCATAAGTTTCTTTATTGTGTCTTTGATTTCTTCTATAACCCATGGATCTTTGAGCAAGGTGTTGTTTGGTTTCCATGAATTCAGATTTCTTCCTAAGTTTTTTCTGCTATTGATTTCAACTTTTATGGCTTTATGGTTTGAGAACACACATTATAATAATCCAATGATTTGGATTTTATGACCTAATACATGGTCTATTCTGGAGAATGTTCCATGAGCATTGGAAAAGAAGGTGTACTTATCTGTTGTTGGGTAAAAAAGTTTTGTAAATGTTAGTGAGGTCTCTTTAGATGATTTTCACAATAAGATCTTCTGTATCTTTACTGAGCCTTTTCCTGGATGATCTGTCCATTACTGAAAGTGCAGTGTTGAAATCTCCTACTGTTATTATGGGATGATTTATCTCATTTTTCAGTGTTTTTCAGTGCTTGTTTGATGTATTTTGATGCTCTGCTATTGTGTGCATAAATGCTTTATATTGTTATATCCTAGTTATGTGTTGGAATTTTCAGCAATAAATAGTGACCATCCTTGTCCACGATGGTGGATTTTACTTTAAAATCTATTTTATCTGAGATTAGTATTGCCACTCCTGCTCTTCTTTGTTTGTTGTTAGCTTGGTATATATTTTTCTATCCTTTGAGTTTCAGTTTGTTCACATCCTTGAGTCTAAGGTGTGTTTCATGTAAGTAGCATATAAATGGATTGTGTTTTTTGATCCAAGCTTTTACTCTCTGCCTCTTTAATGGAGTGTTCAATCTATTTACAGTATAATTATTGATAAGCATATGGTTAGTGTTATCATTTTGGTGCCTTTATTTTTGTGTTGTTGATTTTTTTTCTTTGTTTTTCTTAATATTCTATTCTGGGTTGTTTTTCTTTATCAGTTTACTTTTCATCTTTTCCATTGTTGTTTTTGTGTTTGTTGAGACTCCTGTACTATGTTTCTTGTTTTGATATGTTGCATTGTTAGTTTGCTTTATGGCTACCCCTTCAATTCCCCTTAATGTTCTAAGTGTGAGCCAATCTTTAACCTCTGTATATCTTCTTAATTTCATCTCCATATGAAAGTTATAGCTACTGTAATGCATCCCTCTTAATAGTGTGATGATGTCATAGTTTTCATATTAGGATCACTAGTTCCCTACTCTTAATATTTTAGCTTCAATTAAGCTTAGTGACTTCCCTAAATGAGTAGGCCTCTGGATACTGCATCCTGCACTGCATTCCTAAGTATACATTTGATGTTATTGTTTTTCTAAACATAGAGCTTCTTTCAGTATTTCTTGTAGTTTTGGTTTGGTTTTTACAAAGTCTCTAAAGTTCTGTTTATCTGTGAATGTCTTAATTTCACCATCATATTTGAGAGACAATTTTGCAGCATATATAATTCTTGGTTGGAAGTTTTTCCCCTTCAAAGCTTTGTATGTGTCATTCCACTGTCTTCTTGCCAACACTGTTTCTGCTGAGAAGTAAGACAAAAGCCTACAGGGCTTCCCTTTGTACATTAGCTTTGCTTTAAGCCTCACTACTTTTAAGAGCCTCTCTTTATGTTTTTATGTTTTATTTTATTAAGCCTGATTATAATATGGCTTTGTGTCTTTCTTTTTGGGTCTACATTTTGTGGTGTTCAATGAGCATCTTGAGTATATTCTCTTCTTTCATGATTTCAAGGAAGTTTTTCTGTCAGCAACTCTTCAATAACTCTCTCTATATTTTCTTTTGTCCCTTCATGTTTAGGAACTCCAATTTTTTGAAGACTATTCCTCTTGATAGAATCTCACATGCTTCTTAATGCTTCTTCATTTTTCTTGTTTCTTGTATCTGGTTTCTCCTCATAAAGGCTGGTGTCAGTAGCTTAATCTTCAAACCCACTAATTCTGCATTCTATTTCCTCCATCTTGTTCTTTTGGCTTTGCACTGAATTAGCTAATTCTGTAATTTTATTATTGATCTGCCAGATTTCAGATCATTGATTTTCTAGCAGCTCATATAGCTTTACTTAATTTTTCATTTGGTTCTGCTGCATTTTGTTTAATCTATAGAAGGGCTTTATACCTAATTTTTTTTGCATTGTACCTCTGATAATTTCAGAAAGACTTCTTCATCTGTAAAATTTTTTGATTCTTTATTTTGGAAATTATCTAGAGCCATGTTGTTCTGCTTCTTTAAATGGTTAGAAGTTGATTGTTGTCTTCATGCCATCAAGGAGCTGTTCAGTTTCTCTAGTGGGTTCTGTGGTGTACTTCTAAGAACGGAGTGGATAAGGGTGCTGCTAAATGTGGTTGCCAGAGGCCACAGCATTCACTAGGTACAGCTAACTTATGTATAGCTTTTCTGGCAATATAGACACTGTCAAGTCCTGCAGTGCTGCTCAGCTTAGTGCCTGGCCCCAGCTGGGCTGCAGAGGCAGCAGTCCCCACCTCCTGGCTGTTAAAGGTGGCAAGTTACTTGTGCTGACGCTCCATCAACACACCAGTTGAGACTATGGTCTAGCTCAGGGAAGGGAGGGGAGAAGGATGCCAGCACATTTGGTTGCCAGAAACCACTGCATTCTCTATATATATTTGTCTTAAAAACTGTTTTTTTTTGCTGAGATGGGTGCTGTCCAGTAGCAGCTGAAAGCAGCTGGGCCCTCAGAGGTGGAAGGCCCCACCTCTTAGCTGGCAAAGATCATGTCCTACTTATGGGGCCATCAGCTGATGTTATGATGTGGCTCAGTGAAGGGAAGTCAAAATGGTACCACCACATGCAGGTGCCAGTCACTGCTGTGTTTTCTAGCTGCTTTTAACATAAAAGCTGCCTTTCCACTGCCTTTCCATTGACCAGCAGAACTTCCACACTGTTCTGTTCACTTATTTTTCTAGGCCTTAGTTCTTGGACAGAATTAAGGAGACGTATGTCTAGTCTACCATCTTGGCCCCACCTCTCTGTCTTTGGCATTCCTGATTTTCCTTTGCTTCAGGTGAGCTGGGATCAATAGATGCATCTTAGAAGACCACTTCCTAGTGTTTAAGACCCCAGATGCCACACACCAAAGTAGGATGCAAAACATTTTCTTAACATACTTTGTTATGCAGCTTGACCTAGATGTCACCTGAAACCATGATCCCCAGGCTCCTACCCTTGCTACTCTAGCCCTCTAAGTGTTTGGTTGTATTTATACAGCTTCTCAGCTTTTGGATTAGTCTAGTTGTGCTGACTTCCCCTGTATTGTATTTCATCCTTTCCTTCACCTAAAACAATTCTTGTCTACTATCTAGTTAGTAAATAACCTTCCTTTTCCCTCTCTACCTTCATAACCATGAAAGATTGTCTTCTGTGTTTAAATATTTCTGGAGGTCTTATAATAGTGGTCTTATACAGTGTTTGTCCTTTGGTGACTGATTTCACTCAGCATAATACCTTCCAGATTCATCTATGTTATGTTTTTCAGATTCATCATTGTTTGTTATCATTGCTTAGTAGTCCATTATGTGAATATACCACAATTTGTTTATCCATTCATTCCTTAATAGGCATCTAGATTGTTTGTGCTTTTTTGCTGTTATCAACAATGCTGTTACAAGCATTGGTGTGATTGTATCTTTTATTTCTCTAGGATATATTCCAAAAAGTAGGATTGCTGGATTGTATGGTAGTTCTGTTTCTAGCATTTTAAGAAAGCACTAAATTGATTTCCAAAATAGTTAAACCATTTTGCATCCCCACCAACAGTGTGTAAGGATTCCAGTCATTCCATAACCTCTCCAATATTTATTACATTTTTGCTTTTTGGATTAATACTAGCCTTGTTGGGGTGAGACGCTATCTCACTGAAGTTTTGATTTCCATTTCTCTAATAGCCAACATTTATGAGCTTTCCTCCTGCATCTGTTAGCTGCCTGAATGTCTTCTTTGGTGAGGTAACTGTTGATAATCTTTGTACATTTTTAAAATAGGTTATTTGTCTTTTTGTTGTTGAAGTTTGGTAGTATCTCGTAGATTTTAGAGATTAGACATCGATTAGGATTGTCATAGCATTTTTTTTTCCGAATCTGTAAAAACCAAACAGAAGTCCCTGCCACTAAGGTGATTCCAACTCGTAGCAACTCTATAGACAGAATAGAACTGCACCACAGAATTTCCAAGGAATGCCTGGAGGATTTGACCTGCTCACCTTTTGACTAGCAGACCAGGATTTGCAGTCTACAGGTTTTTTACTTTTTGTTGAAGTCTTTGGATGAGCATATTTGATTTTTAGGAGTTCACAGTTATCCAGCTTCTCTTCCAGTGTTTTTGCATTGTTAGTAGTGTTTTATATTCTGTTTATGTTCCATATTAGGGCTCCTAGAGTTGGTCTTACTGGACGGCACTTGGCTGGCTAGAGTTGGTCTTATTTTTCTTCTATGACTTTTTTTTTTTTTTAGATTTTATATTTAGCTGTTAGCTCTATTTTGAGTTAGTGTTTGTGCATGGTTTGAGATGTGGTCCTTGTTTTATTTTTTTGCAGATAGATATCCAGTTATACCAGCAACACTTGTTAAAGGGACTGCATTTCCCTAATTAGCAAACTTTGGGTCTTTGTCAAATATCACCTGCTCATAAGTGGATCATTTTCTTTCTAGATTCTCAGTTCTGTACTGTTGATTTCTGTATCTGTTCTTGTACCAATATCAGGCTGTTTTGATTACGGTGGCAGTATAATCAATTCTAAAATCAGGTAGTGTGAGTCTCATACTTTGTTGCCCTTCACTAATGCTTTACTTATCCAGGGACCCTTCTCATTCCATATGAAGTTGGTAATTTGTTTCTCTGTGTCAATAAAAAAATGTTATTGGAATTTGGTTTGCATTGTATCAATTGATTGCTTTGGTACATGTCATGTATTGAATTGTGTCTCCCAAAAAATGTGTGCAGCCATGTGGCTGGATCAGGATTCCCAGTATTTTGTGATTGTCTTCCATTTTGCAATTTTCCTAAGCTGTATGTTAAAGGATTAGGGTGGGACTGTAAATTCCTTCATAGGATCACCTCCCTGCCCCACTGTAAAGAGAGTTTCCCTAGAGTATGGCTTGCCCCACCCTTAATCCTTTCATTCTACAAGAGATAAAGGGAAAGAGAAACAAGAAGAGAATTGGAAACCTCACACCATCAAGAAAGCAGCACCAGGAGAAGATCACATGCTTCAGACCAGAGGTTCCTGTGCCAAGATACTCCCTGGGCAAAGACTTATGCAATACCGGACTTTCCTCCAGAGCCGACAAGGGGAAAGCCTTCCCCTGGAGTGGAGATCCTGAAATTGGACTTGTAGCCTACTAGACTGTGTAAGAATAAACTTTTCTTTCGTAAAACCATCCACTTTATGGTATTTCTGTTAGAGCAGCAGTAGCTGACTAGAACTGTAGAATAGTCATTTTGACAGTGTTGAGTCTTCCTATTGAAGAGCAAGGTAGGTATCTCCATCTATGAAAGTCTCTTTTGTTTTCTTGCAGTAGTGTCTTGTAGTTTTCTTTTTATAGGTATTTTATGTCTCTGTTAGACTTATTCTTAAGTGTTTTATCTTCCTGGGTGCTATTGTTAATGGTAATGACTTGGTGATATCCTCTTCAACGTTCTCTCTATTGGTGTAGAGGAATTCAACTGATTTTGTGTTTTATTTTATATCCTGACACTTTGCTGAAATCTTCTACTGGTTCCAATAATTTTCTTGTGGATTCTTTAAGGGTTTTCTGTGTATAAGATCATACAATCTGCAAATAGAGACACTTTAAAGTCTTCCTTACAAATTTGGATGTCCCTTCTACCTTTTTCTAACCTTTTCACTGTGGCTAGCACCTGTAGCATGATGTTGAATAAGAGTGACAATAAAGGCCATCTTTGGTTAACATGCTCAAGAGGAATGCTCTCAGACTTTCTTCATTTGGGATGATGTTGGCGGTGAGCTTTGTACAAATGCCCTTTGTTATGTTGAAGAATTTCCCTTCTTTTCCTATGTTTCTGATAATCTTTTTTTAAAATCAGGAATGCTTGTTGCTGCAGGCTGGGAGCTACTGTGTCCTAGCCTCTTTACACCCTCCTCTCTCTCGTACCTCTCTGTTTGGAGTCTCAAAACTATTTCCTTGAAACTGTTTGCAGTATATTAGCCCAGACCAAGCTATTTGTAATATAATAAGCCCAAAGCTAGAGCTATTTCCTTGAAACTGTCTACAGGATAATGGTTCAAGTTAAAACTGTTTGCACATTCCTGTCCTTTGTTTGAAGACAAAACTTCCATGCACTCTGTAATCAATCAAAATACAAAGATCATGACCATTTTTGGCAACGTGCTGCCCTCTTGATTTCCTACTGTTAGGGAACTGGGGTTCAAGACGCGGCGCAGTTTCCTTTTATAAAAGTTGTGTTTTATTAAAAAATGTGCCCAATAAGAAAAAGACTGGTGCAGCAGGGACACACCCCAAACTATGCAGAGCAGGGGGTGACCCTGAGCTTCCTCAGCACCCAGTATTTAAGTCGTGAGATTACAAAGCAGGGAGGGGGAACTGACCTTTACATTGATTGGTTAAGGCCACCTGGAATTCCCATTAGTTGTAAAATGTGGTCAAGGTCCAGGGGTCACTTGCAAGGCTGTCCCCAGGCTTTGTCTTGTGACAGATGTTTTGTGAGACAAAGGTGAGATTACTCTATGGTATTTTCTGCTATTAAGTTGTTTCCTGGGGCTTTCTTTAATACCTTGAATTTTTACTGCACCCTTCCTCAAAATGGAGTCACTTATGCCTCATTTCAACATTCCTCCCTTGAGTTCTTGTCCCAGAGTTAAATCTTAGACTCTAAATGGCTGATCAAGGTTCTGATTGCTCAGGGGTGTGGGAGTTCTGGGGCAGATATTTTAGGACTAGAAGCTGGACTGTGGCTAGTCTTTCTTGAATGAATTTAAGTAGTCTTATTTAGAATGTAGGGACCCACAGTTAAAGCTAAGATGAAGAAGGTGGTCAGCCACGGAGACCAGGAGAACATAGACTCGACTGATTCTAAGGAGGTCCCTATTATCCTGATCTAGGGTGCATTGGTTTCACAGCCCCATGTATAACAGAAATAATTATTTGTTCCTCCACATGATCCATAGTCATTAGCCCTGGGACAGACGTAAAATTGTTTCTTAGTTGTTGTATGAGGCAGTTAGTAGCACACCCTCACCCATCAGCATGTATACATCCCCAAGTATTTATGAGTGCTCTGTGTACACGAACCAGGTATGGGTCTTTCTTAAGCTGTGAGCCTACAGAACCCCCCACAAGGTCACATAAATCAAGGTGAAAAACTGATGAAGTCACCACGGGAGGGCTGGTTAGGGTCAGTTCTAGAACATGCTGGCTGAGGTTTCTTGGAGTCGCCTCAGGGCCAGTATGTTGTCGTACATTGAAGGTCAGGGTTTAGCATTGTCTTTTTTAGATGGAAGTGATAGATCCAGGACCAGATCCCGTCAACCTTGACGGCAGTTGGAGTTGTCAGGATTACCGTGTGGGGTCCTTTCCAACAGGGCTCGAAAGTCTCCTTTTGGTGCCTCTGGACACAGACTAGATCCCCCGGCTGAAACTGATGTGGCTTTATAGGAGGTAGATCGTGGAGACATCTCAACAAGGGGAAAAGTAGATCTGGAATTTTCTGCAGGGCCTGGAGGGACTTAAGCAGGTCATGATCAGAGATTTCAGCAAACATGTCATCCCTTGGTTTAGGGCAGAGGGGTGGTGGCCTCCTAAAAACAATTTTATAGGGCGTAAGGCCTTGGAGGTAGGGAGAATTATGCACATGCATCAAGGCAAAGGGGAGCAGGGCCGTCCAGTCACCGCCAGTTTCTAGGGTTAATTTGGTTAAGGTCTCCTTAAGGGTCCAAAGGGTCCGGTTCATTCTTTCTACTTGTCCTGAACTCTGGGCACAATGTAAATTCCAATTAAATGTAAATTCCAATTAATCCCCAGAAAAGATGCTACTCCCTGAGAGACTATGGCCACAAAGGCAGGGGCATTATCTGATCCTAGTGTCAGCGGAACCCCAAACCTAGGTATGAGTTCTTCTAGGAGTTTTTTTTTTTTTTTTTTTTTTTTTTAAGACTACCTGGGCTGTCTCTCTCTTAGTGGAAAATGCCTCAGTCCAACCAGAGAATGTGTCTATGAAAACTAAAAGATACTTATATTCATATCTTCTGGGCTTAATTTCAGTGAAGTCCAGTTCCCAATGTACTCCGGACATAGTTCCTCTTTCTCGCTTACCTTGGTGGGCCTTACCAGAGCTGCTTACATTAGTGGCCTGGCAGGCTTGGTAGGTGTGCGTTATTCCTTTAGCCACTCTGGGTAGTTGGGGTATATAGTACCTTGGAGACAGAAGTTCCTGGATTTTTGCTGCTCCTAGATGAGTGGTCTGGTGCATCTGGTGGATGAGTTTCTCTCCCAATTTTTGAGGGAGAATGGGGAGCCCTCCCAAAGCATAGTGTCATCCTTTCTTCTCTTCTATTTCAGGAATCCTCTTGTGCAGGAGGGTATCCTCTGGGGTGTAGGTGGTTTCTTTGGGAAAGGTCGGCTTGGTGAGCTGGATAGAATTGATCTTGGGGAGGCTGAGGGCAGCTTCCTTAGCTGCTCGGTCCACTAGGTTATTGTCTCGGGCTTCCATTGTTTTGGTCCACTGATGTGGAAGGCATCTTCGTGGGCATTGTGTGTCTGGGGCACAGTGAGGGGTGGCGGGTCAGGGGGCAGGCTGGCGTCAGGAGGCTCCTCGTCATCTGAGAGGCTGGCATCCGGTGGGTAGGAGCTGTCAGAGTACAGGGAGGCGGACAGATCCTGGCACAGGCTCAGGTCTTGGCACAGGTGCTTGTAGTCCTGGATTGACTCATACAGACCCCACAGCTGGCACAGCAGCTACATGTCCAGTTGTCGCAGTCCCACCTGTAGACAACATCTCCTTGTGCAGCACCGCTAATGCAGTGTCAAGGTTGACTGGGCGGTGTGGAGCGGTGCGGCCGGAGACGGGGCCTGCGTTGGCAGTGCCAGCGCTGTGGCGGGATCTGTCTGGAGCACAGGCTGTGTGGCTCAGCTCATCATGGATGCGGCCACGCTGGCTGTAGACACGGTCCCGCCACAAGCCCCCGCTGGTATTAAGAAGGCTGCTGAGGCCACGCGGCAGCGGCAGGAGCCTGGCCAGGGAGAAGCCCACGCCTCCCAGTGCCTCGGCTGAGGACAGCCTTTTGCGCTGATATTCCAGATGGTAGGGCTTGTGATCAGAGAACCCAGTCTTCAGCTACCACTGCTGCCCCTGTGTACCTGGTGCCATCCCTGAGAAAACTGCTCCCGTCAGCAAACAGAGTAAGATCAGGGTCCTGCAAAGGCCATGCTGTTGGTCAAGCACCTCAGTGTAGTCATGTGGTTCAGCCTCCAGGTCTGGGTCAGGTAGCAACGTGGCTGGGTTAAGGGCTGAGCTAGAAGCAAACACAACTCGGGGCTGATCTAGTAATAAAGACTGGTAGTGGGTTAGCCAGGCATTGGAAATCCATTTATGAGGTGGGCTACGCAAGACTCCCTTGATGGCATGGGGGTTAGTAATGGTCAGGAGCTGTCCCATAGTCAATTTATCAGAGTCTTTCACTAGTTGAGCAGCAGCCGCAACAATTCTAAGTTACCTTGGCCATCCTGAGGCCACTGGGTCTAGCTTTGTAGACAGATAGGCCACTGGCCTTTTCCATGGGCCGAATGTCTGAGTAAGGAGTCCCTTGGCTATTCCTTTATTTTCATCAATGTATAGTTGGAAGGGCTTTTCCAGATTGGGTAATGCTAATGCCAGTGCCTCCAGGAGTGACTTCTTTATAGTCTGGAAAGCCTGCTCTGTTTCTTTAGTCCATATAAAATTCTTTTCCTTTCCTTGAGTCAGTTCGTATAGGAGGCGCACTATCTCTGAAAATTCTGGGATCCAGAGTCGGCAGAACCCAGTGGATCCCAGGAACTCCCTCACCTGCCGTGGCGTACATGGGGTGGGAATCCCAAGGACAGTCCATTTTCTTGCTTTGGATAGGGAGCGTTATCCGCCTTTGAGTTGGAAACCCAAGTAAGTCACCTCCCAAACGTAGACCTGTGTCTTTTTAGCGAAGACTTGATATCTCAGTTTCGCCAAGAAAGTTAACAGGGACTTGGTGGCCTTTAAACAAGTGTCCTCATCGGGTGCCCTGAGTAATAAGTCATCTACATATTGTAGAAGGAAAATGTCAGGCCATTGATGCCTGTACTCATGTAAGTCCCGATGAAGGACCTCATCAAAGATGGTGGGAGAGTTCTTGAACCCTTGTGGTAGGCGGGTCCAGGTCAGCTGCCCACTGAAGCCATCTTCCGGGTCCTGCCATTTGAAGGTGAAGAGTGGCTGACTCTGCAGGCTCAGGGGTATACTGAAGAATGCATCCTTTAAATCCAGCACTGAATACACCCGGTGTTCTGGTGACAGAGAGCTCAGGATAGTGTACGGGTTAGGACTGGTCTGTAGTACAGCCCTCCTGCCTTCCTCACTGGCAGGAGGGGAGTATTCCAGGGCGACTGGCAGGGCACCAGTATTCCATGTTTTCTGAGTCTTTGAATGTGGGCCCTGATCCCTCTCTTTGCTTCTGGCGCAATGGGGTACTGCCGCACCTGAATTGGGTCGGCAGATGGTTTTAAAGTCACTATAACTGGTGGTTGGTGTTTGGCCTGTCCTGGGGAGTTGTTTTCAGCCCAAACCTGAGGAATCTCTTTGATCAATCGATCCACTGATATCAGGAAGATAGAGTGGGGTCCCCTGTCAGAACCATCATAAAATCTGTATTCTTCCTCTAAAGGGGCTATCACATTGACTTGGGGTGTCAGGTAAGAATGATCCCCAGCAAAGTGGATAGTCGTCTGCATTTTTGATAACAAGTCTCTTCCAAGTAAAGGGTATGGGCATTCAGGCATTACTACAAACGAGTGGGAGACAGTCTTAGCCCCCAGATCTACCTTTCGTTTGTCAGTCCATGAGTAGACATTAATCACAGTAGCTCACTGTATCAAGGTCTTGGCTTCAGTTGCAGGCTCCAGGGGTTCAATCAGAACCGAGTCACTAGCCCCGGTGTCGACCATGAATTCTACTGGGTGTCCCCCTACTTTTAAGGTTACCCAGGGCTCAGGGGGGACCAGTGAGTCCCGTCGCCCTCAAGCCTCTAGGTTAAGAACCTTTGGAGGGGGTTTTCTCTTGGGGCACTCACCCTTCCAATGTTCAATCTCCTTGCAGTAGGCACACTGGTTTCTCTGAAGGGGAGGGTTTCCTGGCTTCCTCATCTGATCTAGCCTTTTTTTCCCAAGGGCGCAGCGGCACGTGACCCTGGGCTTCTGCCAGGAGGATTCTGCTCACCTTTTTGGCCCGCTTACCCTCCGGCTGTTCATGGTTGTTGAAGGTTTTCATGGCAATCTCCATCGGTTTGGACAGATTTTTACCTTCAAATACTTCTATTTCCTGGATCTTCTTTCTAATGTCAGAGGCTGACTGGACCATGAAGGTGATATTGACGGCTCGCTGGTTCTTGAGGGATTCAGGATCAATGGGAGTATATGTGTGATATGCCTCCATTAACCGCTCTATAAAGGCTGCTGGGGACTCTGAGGGTTCCTGAACTACTTGGGTTACTTTAGACAAATTTGTGGGGCACCCAGTGGCAGCCCGGAGACCCCCCCATTAGAAACTAGTGGTAGACAGGCACTGCTTACCTGCAGTGGTGTTCAGGTCCCAATCTGGACGGGTTAGAGGAAAAACATGATTAATCTCATCCAGGTCGCTCAAGAAGCAGCTATCTACTCCTGGTACCTGCTTCCTGGCCAGGGACACAATCCTATCCCTCTCTTCAGTAGTGAAAAGAGTCTGGAGGAGCTGTTGCACATCCTCCCAGGTTGGCTGATGTGTCACAAAGATGGTCTCCAACAGGGAGATCAGGACTTGGGGCTTCTCAGAGAAGTGAGGGCTTTGCATTTTTCCAGTTATAGTAAAAGGAGTACAGACTAAAAAAGGGGCTCCCTGCCTCAGTCATGTGCCCTATAGCGTGTAAGGGAAAGACGTGAGAGGGGGTCTCTGCGGATGGCTGGAAGGATAGACCCGAGTGGGTATGGGCTGGGCTCTGGAGGTCAGAAGAAGGTGGTGCTGTAGAAGTGGCGGGGATCGGGGGGGCAGTTGGGACTGGAGGGCCCGTGGGGACCCTATGTAGGCCGTAGCGACTGGCTTCAGCTCCCTCAGTCCTGGTGGTGGTGGGAACTGGGGGGTAGAGTGGTAGGAGACCCAATAGGTCATCTGGGTTAGGGGAGTCGGATGGAGGAAGGGGAACTAGAGGGGGTTTCGAGGAGCCCTGAACCACCAGGGTTGTAGGAGGCTGTTTAGGTGGAACATAGGTTGCAGCCATGCAGGTGGCTGCCTGAGGGGGTCCTGTCAAGTAACAGTGTATGGCATCTGATCAGGGTGACCAGTACCACCAAAGATGATCTGGAAAACAGAATGGGTTTGGTTAATGTCTAAGGATCCTGCGGGCGGCCATCCAGTACCAAAAGCTGGCCATTCCAGGTTAGAGGGTGTGGAGCTTTCCTGGCTGCTCCTTGCCGAAGTCTTGGGCTTGTTTCTGGAAATCTGAAAAGTGGTCAAGGAAGAGGTCTAGGGGTGTGAGAAGAAGATTGCCCCATGGTGGCAAAAGTAACAATCAGGACAAACAGCACAATCAGACAGACAACAGAACAGACACAGACCGGTCAAAAA
The DNA here is from genome assembly GCA_028571685.1 of Heterohyrax brucei. Classification (NCBI taxonomy): domain Eukaryota; kingdom Metazoa; phylum Chordata; class Mammalia; order Hyracoidea; family Procaviidae; genus Heterohyrax; species Heterohyrax brucei. Next base: position 20,707,105 of record CM053155.1, read on the forward strand.
CGAAACGGAAACCAGACTAGGACGCTACTTTGCATCTGCGGGACTTTGTGCCGCAGAACCAAGAAAGGAACTAGCGGCACCCGCCCACATGGAGAACTGGGGTGGCCCCCAGCCTCCAAAAACCAGACCAGGATGCTACTTTGTGTCTGTGGGACTTCCTGCTGCAGAACCAAGAAAGGAACTAGTGGCGCCCCCCAGTCTCAGACTCAGAGAGCAATTCTGCGTCCAGATTCTATCTTGTGAGTCCCAGAACCAGAGCTTGAGCACAGAGATTAACAGAAAATATCTAGACTCACTGGTGAGGTTCAAACCAGATCGGCCAGCCACGGAGGTCGCTCTTGAAATCCCAGGCAAGCCCCCAAATGTTAGGGAACCAGGGTTCAAGATGCAACGCAGTTTCCTTTTATTAAAGTTACTTTTTATTAAAAAATGTGCCCAATAAGAAAAAGACTGGTGCACCAGGGACACACCCCAAACTACGTAGAGCAGGGGGCAACCCCGAGCTTCCTCAGCACCCAGTATTTAAGTCGTGAGATTACAACGCAGGGAGGGGGAACTGACCTTTACATTGATTGGTTAAGGCCACCTGGAATTCCCATTAGTTGTAAAATGTGGTCAAGGTCCAGGGGTCGCTTGCAAGGCTGTCCCCAGGCTTTGTCTTGTGACAGATGTTTTGTAAGACAAAGGTGAGATTACTCTATGGTATTTTCTGCTATTAAGTTGTTTCCTGAGGCTTTCTTTAATACCTTGAATTTTTACTGTGCCCTTCCTCAAAATGGAGTCACTTATGCCTCATTTCAACACTACCTGTTAAGCCTATAAATAAAGCTTGTGAAAGCAGACCAGGGTCCATGGTTCTCAATCAGAGACCATGGTCTGACCTGGCCCCAACTTTATCTTGTGTGTGTGACGTGCTTCTTGTGTGATATGTTTTCTGTGAGTGAGTTTTTTTGCCATCCCTTTTCCTGTCTCCTACAGACATAAGCTCTCCCCAGTGCTGGTCACTGGGGTGCCTGACACGGTAGCTTGTTGGACTGTCAAATGTCTTTCTGCATCAACTGATAAGATTAAGGGATTCTTGTCTTTTATTTATACTAAGGATTGCATCAATTGTTTTTCTAGTGTTGAACCATCCCTGCATGTTGTTATTGTTGTTACATGCTGTTTGAGTGGGTTCTGACTCAAAGTGATCCTGTGTACAACAAAACAAAACACTGCCTGGCCCTGCACCATGTCCATAGTCATTGAGTTTTGAAAATTTCCAATTTTCATAGATTTATACATCATGCATTACATGCTGTGATTGCTAATGGATATTTGCAGGTATTTCTTCTTATTTTGAGTCATACCACATCAGCAAGTGAGGGTCTCGCCCAAAAAGCTTGACTTCATCCACATCATTTAAGGTCAATTCTACTTTGAGATAGCAGCTCTTCCCCAGTAGTGTTTTAAGTGTCTTCCAACCTGGAGAGCCATTTTCTGGCACTGTATCAGACACTGTTCTGCTGCTATTCATGAAGTTTTCACTGGTTAGTTCCTTTCGGGAGTAGACTGCCAGATCCTTCTTCCTAGTCTGTCTTAGTCTGGAAGTTCAGCTGAAACCTGTCCACCACTGGTGACTCTGCTGATACCTGAAGACCAGTGGCATAGCTTCCAGCATCACAGCAACACTCAAGCCACTACATTATGACAAACTGACAGACAGATGGGAGATCCACTTGCATACCTGGTATGAATTCTACTTGGTCATGGTGAATTCTTTTTTTGATATGTTGTTAAATTCTATCAGAATTTTGTTGAGGATTTTTACGTCTAAGTTCAGGAGGGATATTGGTCTGTAAGTTTCTTTTTTTGTGATGTCTTTATCTGGTTTTGGTGTCAGGGTTATACCAGCTCCACAGAATGAGTGGGAATATTCCTTTCTTTTCTATACTCTGAAATACTTTTCATGGCAATAATGTTAACTCTTCTCTGAAAATGCAGTAGAATTCTCTACTGAAGCCATCAGTGCCAGGACTTTTTTGTTGGGATTTTTTAAAATTATCTTTCAATCTCTTGTTTTTGGTTTATTTCATTGTTCTGTGTTAGTTTAGGTAGGTGGCATATTTCTAGAAATTTCTTTCTAAGTTTTCAAATTTTCTAGAGTACAATTTTTTGTAGTGTTCTATTATTGATTCTTTTAATTTCAGTCAGGTCTGCTGTGATGCACTCCATCTCATTTCTTATTTGAGTTATTCACTTCCTCTCCTGTTTTTCTTTGGCCAGTAGTTTATCAACTTTGTCAGTCTTTTCAGAGATCCAGCTTTTGGTCTTTTTAACTTTTTCAATTTTTTCCTATTCTATGTTTCATTTAATTTTGCTCCAATTTTTACTATTTTCTTTCTCTTGGTGCCCAAGGGCTTCTTTTGCTCTTCTTTTTCTTTTTGTTCAAGTTGCAGACTGAAGGCTTTGATTTTGGCCCTTTTGTCTTTTTGAATGTGTGCCTTTATTGCTGTAAAATGACTTCTAATCATCACTTTTGCTAAGTCCCAAAGGTTCTTGGAGGGCATTGGTTTAGTTACCTACTGCTGCTTTAACAGAAATATCACAAATGGATGACTTCAAAAAAGTGAAATTTTATTTATCACAGTCCAGTAAGCTAAAGTTCAGGGTATCAACTCTAGAGGAAAGCTTTCCTGCTGTTGGCTGTAGAGGAGCTCTGACTCTCTTGTGTTGCATCAGTCTTTGGTCAGGGAGCATCTTGGCCCAGGAACCTCAGGTCTAAAGGACAAGCTCTATTCCTGCTGCTGCTTTCTTTACGATATGATGTTCCCAAATCTCTCTGCTTTCTTCTTTCCTTTATAACACAAGAGACCACCTCAAGGCACAAAACAATTTTACACATTGAGTCCTGCCCTAGCAACACAAATGCTACCCATCCACCCTCATTAACATCGTAGAGACAGGATTTACAACATGGAGGATATAACACAATATCCTAACTAATAGCCTAACTAAAATGCTGCAGATTTGAGGGGAACATAATTCTGTGACAGATGTGTTTTCATGACCATTTAATTTGGTGGGTTCTGTTCTCAATTTCTTCTATAAGTCAATAGTTTCTGAGCAAAATGTTGTTCAGTTTCCATATGTTTGATTTTTTTTCCTTGCTTTTTCTGTTGCTGATTTATACTTTGAAGCCTTCGTGGTTGGAAAAGATGCTTTGTAACATTTTGATGCTTTGGATTCTTTTAAAGCTTGCCTTATGGCCTAATATTGTGATTTACTCCAGAGGATCTTCCATGTGCATTGCAAAAGAAAGTATACTTGGCTGCTTTGGGGTGGAGTGTTTCTGTATATGTCTGTTTCAGTCAGCTAGTGCTACTCTAGCAGAAATACCGCAAGTGGAGGGCTTTTTAAGGAAGGAAAGTTTATTCTTACACAGTCCAGTAGGTTACAAGTCCAAATTGAGGGTGTCTGCTCCAGGCGAAGGGTTTTCCCTTCTGTCAGCTCTGGAGGAAAGTCCTCATGTTGCATCAGTGCTTAGTCAAGAAGCATCTTGGCACAAGAACCTCAGGTCTGAAGGATGCACTCTACTCCCAATGCTGCTTTGTTGATGGTATGACATTCCCAACTCTGCTTACTTTCTTTTCCTTTTATCTTTCATAGGATGAAAGGATAAATGGTAGGGCAAGCCACACTCCAGGGAAACACCCTTTATAGTAGAACACAGAGGTGATTCTATGAAGGGATTTACAGCCCACCTTAATCCTCTTTAACATACAGCATAGGAAAATCACAAAATGGAGGACAACCATAAACTGTTGGGAACAATGGCCCAGCCAAATGGCCACACAAATTTGGGGACAGGGACAGTTTAATCCATGACAATGTCTATGAGATCAAGTTGTTTGATTGTGACATTTAGATCTTCCACGTCTTTATTGAGCTTCTTTCTGAGTGTTCTGTTCCTCACTGAAAGAGGTGTGTTGAAGTCATAATGTTTCTGTGGAGCCATGTATTTCTCTTTTTAATGCTGTAACAGTTTATTCCATGAATTTTGGAGCCATCTCATTGGGTGCATAAATATTTATTATGGTTATGTCTTCTTAGTGTATTGACTCTTTAATTATTATCAGTAGTGTCGTTCCTTATCCTTTGTGGTAGATTTTAAGGTCTACATTTGTCAGAAATTAGTATTGCCACTCTAGCTCTTTTTTAATTCTGATTTTCTTGATACATTTTTTTCTATCCTTTGAGTTTTAGTTTGTGTCTTTAAGTCTAAGTTGTGTCTCTTGTAGGTACAAGAGGGTTTTTTTGTAATCTATTTTGTTGCTCTCTCTTTATCCATGCATTTAGTCCATTTGCATTCAGCATAATTACTTCATAGGTTTGATTTTAGTGTTGTCATTTTGAAGTATTTTTTTGTGTGTATATTGTTGACAATTTCTTCCACTTAATTTTGTATGCTGAGTCATTTTGGTTTATGTCTTTTCTTTTCATCTATTTCATTTTTGTTGATTTTGTATTTGCTGAGTCTTTATGTTTTTCTGGTGTTTTATTTTGACATGTAAGATGGTTGGTTTCCTTTATGGTTACCTTAATGCGCAGCCCTACTTTCCTAAGTTTAAACCAGTCTTTTATTTCTTTATATCGTCTTTACCTTGTCTTCATATGAGAGATGTATGACTACATTTTCTAGTCCCTCTTTTGTTTTAAAGTTGTCATCTTTTACATAATGACATTTATATTTGCCTATTTTCATTGTTTTAGCTTTGATTTGTTACTGCAATAGTTATCTAGCTTGAGAGCTGGTTGCTCAGTCACATGTTCTAGTCTTGAGTTGTTATCTGATGTTATTGACTGTCTATCCAGAAGACGCCCGTTGGTATTTCTTATAATTTTTGTTTAGTTTTTCAAATTCCCTAAATTTCCATTTATCTGGGAATGTCCTGATTTCACCATCATATTTGAGAGACAGTTTTGCTGGATATGTAATTCTTGGCTGGCAATTTTTTCTCTTCAAGATTATATACATGTATCTCAATACATTGCCTTCTTGCCTGTATGGTGTCTGGAAAACTGAGTACTTCAAACTTAACTTTATTGATTTTCCTTTGTAGATGACTTTGTTTATCCCTAGCTGCTCTTAAATTTCTCTATCTTTCACTTTGAGAAGTTTGATTATATCTTGGTAGCTTTCTTTTGGGATCTACTTTGTATGTGCTTCAACGAGTACCTTGGATAGCTTAGGTATCTTCCCGTCATGATATCAGGGACATTTTCTGCCAACAAATCTTTAACAATTCTTCTTGTATTTTCTGTTTTCTCCCTTGTTCTGGTATTTCAATCATTTGTAGATTATTCTTTTTGATAGAGTCCCACGTAATTCTTTGGGTTTCTTCATTTTTTAAATTCTTTAACTGTCTTCTTCCTCAGATACATTGATGTCAAGAGCTTTGTCTTCAGTCTCATTAGATCTAACTTTCATTTCCTCAATTCTGCTCCTATGACTTTCTACTGAGTTGTATAATTCTGAAATTTTATTGTTAATATTTTGAATTTCTATTTCCTTTTCTCTATGGATTCTTTCAACTTGTTTAGTTTGTCGTTATGCTCTCCTCTAAACTTTTTAAGTTTCTCTGATGCTTTGTCTGTGTCTTTTGTGGCTTGTTCTTCATTTTGCCTGTTCTCCTTCCTGATCTGTTGAAGAATTCTATGTATTAATCTTCTGTATTCTACACCCAGTAATTCAACAAATGCCAAATGTCATGAACCTTCTTCTCTTCCAAATGTCTGAAACACTGAGGTTAGACTTCAGGTATACAAGCTGTTGTGCTGTGCTAATTAAGGCCTACATTGTTGAGATGGGTCCACATAGATCTATGCAGGAGTGAAAGGTACTCAGAGTCTGTGGACCCATTATGACTGTGCCTAGGCAAAGGAACTACTATTGCCCTAAGTCTTGATTTAGGGGAGCCAGCAGATTATTTTTTCTATCTGTTAAATTTGTTTCCTCACCAAGGCTGGGAAAATGGCTCAGAAGGAGTGATGGAAATGTCTCTCAAACACCACTGCTTGCCTCACTGCACTTCTGCCAGCAAATCTAGCCTACAGGGTGCTGGTTACTGCTAGGTAAGGTCTGGCAAGTCCTCACTGCTTCTGAACCATTTCTCCCTTATCACTGAGTCTGAATCCTAAACTTTGATGTTCAGGGCTCCTAGACTGTCATATATAATCAATCCATTAATTTTGAGGGGTCTTTCTTGTAAGATGGACCAACCACAGAAAGTATCTAACTACTCTGCCATCTTGGCCTGGCCTTCTCCTGATTTTCCTCTTAAGTGATGGGCTATTCCCCAGACAACTTTTTTCCTTCAAATACTGTCCAGAGTGTCACTATAGTTGCAGTGTATCTTCTCAATATAGTTTGTATCATCATCTGGCTTAAATTCTTCCTTATAGCTATTTGTATAGTTCTGTATGAATAGTTTTGAGGGAGATAGCAGAGAAAGGAAATGTAATTGCTAATTTCTTTAGACTGAATGAATAAATACACTTTTATTCTAGGGAGTAAAAGAGATGAAACTATTGAAAATTTTCCAGTTGCATTACTTACCTGATTTTGTAACTAATTCAACTTCTTTCAGTTTACATTTGCTAAGTTATTTATTTTTTTTTTTTTAGGAAATCAATGAATTGATATAGTTGTGTGTGGATTGCTTAGGATCTACACACTATGAAAAAAACAGTTGCCACCAAGGTAACTGTGTTCCGTAGAGTTTTCAGTGGCTGGTTCTTTTGGAAATAGATCATCAGGCACTTCTTCTGAGACACATCTGGATGGACGGAAACCTCCAACCTTTTAGTTAGCCACTAGGTGCATAAACTATTTGTATCACTTAGGGACTCAGTGAAGCATCAGTAAATACATTTTCCATTCAAAACATTCTCTGTCCTAAGACATGCATATTATACACAATTTTAAGTGGTTCAAGGATCTGTGAATACTGATAGAATTTTAATTATTTGTCAAACACAGAAGAAATTCTAATCACTGTTATGTACAAATCTCGATATTTGTCAGTCACAGATGTCATTAGAATATATGAGCTATCTCAGTATGCTCACTAGGAGTATCTCTAGAATAGGGCCCTGGAAAAGTTTTATTCCTGTTCATATTAATCAGAATTTCAATTCTGGTGCTTGAATCTATGCAGTCAAAGTAGAGTTGAGACTTGTGATACAGCTATGCTGACAATGTAAGTTAAAAACATGTTTTCTTCAATTAGCCGACGGAGGAAAAGCCAAGCCAAGCCAAATTTATTATCCAGAGAATTGACTGCATTTTTCATTTTATTTTGTTCACATAAACATGGTCTAAATCATTTGGTGAGAAACATTCCTAGCAATGAACTTCACTTCAAATTTTGGATAAAAAGTCTTTTATCTAATAACCAAATAGTAAATAATAGCTGTAATTCCTTACACTAGTGGCTTTGCAGTGTCCAGAGATTTTCCCATGCATTCTATGATGCAATTTGTTCTTCTTCACCCACCCCTTTGAAGTGGGAAACAGCAAGAACAAGGAGAAACTTAAAAAGTCAGGAGGCTGGATGGAGGTCATACAATCCTGGACTCAGGAGTCCTGGGTAACTGCTCTTCCTACTACCTTATCAAAAACCAAATCAAACCAGTCTCTGTCTGATCAATTCAGTTTCATGATGACTCCATATGTTTCAGGGTAGAATTGTGCTCCATATAGTTTTCAATGGCTAGGCCTTGCTTCAAAACCACTTCTAAGTGGACTTGAATCACTCACCTTTCAGTTAGTAGCTAAGTGCTTAACCACTTCTGTCACCCTTCTGAAAGCTTCCTTCTATGTTAACAACAAGAACAAACACCCAGTGCTGTCAAGTTGATTCTGACTCATTAGTGACCACATAGGATAAAGCAGAATAACCCCACAGGGTATCCAAGGAATGCCTAGTGGATTTGAACTGTCAACCTTCTGGTTAACAGTCAAAACTTTTGTGCCACAGTCCTCTTTTGGAATCTGGGAAAGTCTTTGGAAGCCATCTCAGTTAATGTTTTTAAGTGTATTTTTAAAACACCATAGAACTGAAAAAGGATACTGATTTTATTGAAACACAGTTATTAAGGTATTTTTAAAATTAATGATACAATAATAAAATGCTTCTTCATTAACAGATTAAATAACAAGATTCAGTGGCAGATCTACTAACTTTCAAAGTAGTGGTGAGTGTAATTGATAGTTTTAGGTATCTACAAAAACTGTAATATGATAGCAAATATCTGTGATTCCTCTTAATAAGAAAGCCATTGTTACTGAGCGGATAGATAAGACATTGTGAGTTCCCAATAAACAGTAATTCAAACAGCTTTGTCATTTGAGTTTTGAATTGATGTAATTATTTGATCAGTTTCTGGAATGACTGAGGAAGTCTTGTGAGGATCTAAAGAGCTACACTAACACTGTGGGATTGTTTGGCAATGGACAGGGATATCATCACTGAAAGGTTGGAAACCTCTGTGGGTTATATGTATCCTAAAACCTGGAAAGATCTGTAAGTGTATGTTGCAATGACATTTATTCAGTCAACAAACATAATCTGCTAAAAGCCATGATCTAAGTGGACAGTGTTCTCAGCAGCTTTGGTGTGTCTTCAGATACCTGAAAGACAAGAATAAAATTTCACAGATAAACAGGAAACAAAATTGCACTGTCAGTTTCATGGATTGAATTGTTTTCCCAAAAAATGTGTGTAGAAATTTGGCTGGGCCATGATTCCCAGTATTGTGTATGCTGTAAACTCTGCACCTGTGATGTTAATGAGGGAGGATGTTGCCCCACCTGTGTTGGTGGGGCAAGACTCAATGCATAAGACTGTTTTGGGTCTTGAGACAGTCTCTTTGTTGCCAAATTGAAACCAAGAAAGCATCACTCGGAGTAGAGTGCATCCTTCAGACTTGAGATTCCTGTGCCACGATGCTTCCTGACCAAACACTGATATGATACAAGGACCTTCCTCCAGAAGTGACAAAGAGGGAAAGCCTTACCCTGGAGTGAACATCCTGGATTCAGACTAATAGCCTACTGGACTGTGTAAGAACAAACTTTTCTTTTTTAAAACCATCCACTGCTGGTACTTCTGTTAAAGCAGCACTAGATCACTAGAAGAGTCAGACAAAGCAATTCATCTTGATGATTGTTGGATCAGACATTCTCAAGGCAGAGACAAAGACTACCTCTAGTCATGCCACTGGGTATTCCTTGGCCAGTTTACTTCTGTGTGTGTGTGTGTGTGTGTGTGTGTGTGTGTGTGTGTGTGTGTGTGTGTGTGTGTGTGTGTGTGTGCGCACGTGCGCGTGTGCGTGTGCACATGCATGTGCATGCGTGCACATGTGCCAAAATATTTTCATATACTTTATTCCTTTAGAACAGTTTTAGATTTCAAGAAAAATTGTGGAAACAGTTCCAAGGGTTCCCATATACTCTGCAGTCACTTTCCTATATTATTAGTATCTTGTACTAGTATGATACATCTGTTACAATTAATGATCAATATTGACAGATTATAAGTAGCCAGCCAGCCAAGTGCCGTGTAGTCAGATCCAACTCATGAACACTACTCAGATTTTCTTAGTTTTTACCTGATACACTTTTCTTGTTCTAAGATCCCAGTCTAGTGTAACAAAATGCCATTTGGATTCTTATCCTATCTTATTAGCTGATTGAAATAAGGTGGATACCAACTGCAAGGGAAACAGAAAGTGCCAAGTTTATTGTATTGTCTGCACAGACAAGGAGCAGCATGGGGCTTAGCAGCCATAATGCCATGTGTTCATCATCTCAGGAGTTTCGAGAGCTTTATTTCTTTGGCATCCAGGGGTTGGGTTTGGTACTGGAACTCTCCACCATTAGCCCTCTTGAGATCCCGATGTTGCATAGCCTTCCACTGTGGCTGCTTCAATGGTCTATGGTGGAAAGGTTGGCTGGGAAGTATCTACCTTTCCAGTGATAATTGTATCCGGGGTCTGGTGAAGGGGAAGGGGGTGATGGACATGATCTCCTCAATCTTCGTAAGCTCTAAGGTTTAGGTTCCACAGGTGTAGTGGATGAAGCCACCACCTGCTGTGATTTCCTGAAAGAGATTGTTCCAGACAAGCTTGTGGTTAACAAGACAAGTAAAGGAGGGGAAGGGATGTTGATTGGGTGTTTCACTAGGACACCATATTATGTTCACTAGTCATGCTTCTTCATGCTTGTCTTGGCTGTGACACTTTCTCAAGCTTTTTTGGTATTTGATGACCTCAACAGTTCTGAGGAATACTGGCCAAGTATTCTGTAGACTGTCTCTCTAGAAATAGGGGTCTGATGTTTTTATTTGTCTTTATCGTCCTTAGACAGGGGTTATGGTTTTGGGAAAGAAGACAGTAAAGTGCCATTTTAAATGCATCTTATCAAGATGACATGCTATCAATATGACTTATCACTATTGATGTTGACCTTGATAGCCTGGCCACAGGGTATGTTGGTCAGGTCTCCTCACTACAAAGTTGCTCTTTTTTACCCCTGCAAATGCACTGTTACCTTTCTAGGTAATTCTCATAAAGCACAGTGCTTTATGAAATGTTTGTCCTGAAAAATTTTGGTGAAATGAGTTAGTCTTATCTCTGCTCCCAACCATCTTGTGCAGATGGGCTTCTATCTGGTCTACTTTCAAAGACCAAGAAAAAGAAAAAGACTATACAGCAAAGGAATTCTGAATTTTTAATAACTGACGTTCAACAGTTCAATCAACAAATATGTAGAAAATATTAACCATGTACAAGTTGCTTAGACGTGTGCATGGCTGCAAGGCATTTACATCATTTTAAATCATTTCTAGAGCAAAATGGTGTACAAGTAAATAAGGATATGAATGGACAAACAACTGAATAAAATAAAAGCCAGTATAATACTGTGGGAGTCACTATGAAAAAAATTGTAGTGGTTATTGTTATAGGCTGAAACCCAAGCCTCCTCCCCCAACCATTCCAGGAGTGGCCCGAGTCAAAATGTTTCATCCGCCAGCTATTCCAGAAAGTCCATTCAAATGAGATTAGCTGCCAGGGGCCAACTAGCTATCACTTCTTTCCCATAGGCTCAACTCCACTGAAATAATACCCCCTTACGTTAGTTAAGTAACTCTAATAGTCCACAACCCCATAGACTACTTGCCACCGGCACTGTTCTCATCATCAAGGGTACTGTTTTCAGCACTGTCCTCAACAAGGTCTGCTCGCACCCCTTTATAAGCCCCCAACCCCCGAGCCAGCGCACTGTTCTACAGACTCCCATCCGAGAACTCTGTAAAGCCGCCTGGGACGCAAATAAACTCTTCCTTTTCTTTCTCCTCGTCTCTCTGGTTTTTCCCCTACATACTTTCGATTAAACGAAACCCATTACATCCAAAAATCTCTAACAGTTATAAACACAGTTTTGGACACTTAAGAGCTAAGTTTAAGTTCCAACTGTACCAAATCAAGGCATATGATTTTAGACAAGTCATTTAGCTATTCCAAGTTTCCATTTCCGTATTACTATAATCATTAAACCTGATAGTGATGCTGTGGAGTTGATTCTGAATCATGGCAACCCCATGTATTACAGAGTAGAACTGTTCCATAGCTTTTCTTGGCCATAATCTTTATAAAAGCAGGTTACCCGGACTTTCTTCCTCAGTACCACACGGTGAGTTTGAAATACCAACCTTTAGATTAGTAATTGAGTATAAACCATGTATGCCATCTAGGGACACTGAGATAATCATATCCACCATTAAAGGTTGCAAAGATCATATCACATATAGAAAACACCTGGGGCATAGAAGGTTCTCAATAAGTCGTAATTATTACTATTTTGTAGGCAATAACTAAGGGCTCACAATGAATGCTACTGTACATTAAATGGGATCTGTTTCAGATGAGTTGTCCTCTGCTGAAAATGAGTTTAGGGAATGCACACTGTATATTCTTCCTCTTAGTCTTTCTCCCTGCTCCCATCTTCTCCCTTCTTTCACCTTTACTTTTTCTTGAATTGCATTACCTCCTTCTTGTTCTCTTTGACTGCCTTTCCCACTGCCAAATTCCTCTTGCTATGCAGCTATTTCTGAAGCAGCAGGGTTTCTTCTTGAGAGATAAGAACTACTTCTCCTCCAGGTAGTCAAGTAGAGACAGAGAGCTGGCTGAGGGTGGGGGAGAGTCTTCCACGTGGGGACTTGGATTCCTATGTTTGCTTTAAATGGTTGCTTTTCTGATCACGTTACTGTAAAGAGTGATGATATTTCAGAATAAAACAGATAACAGAAGTAAGAACCAGAACTGTGGGATATAAAGCTTGTGTTAAAAATAGATTGTCGTTTTCAACTGTGTCAGCTAAGCCTTTTCCTAGACAGAAAGACACAAATACTGCTTCAAAGAGAGGAACAGATGCTGCATGGTGGCTGCTCTGCAACCAAAGGCATACTATACTCCCTAGCAAATGAACTTCTCTGTGGTGGTTGAACTCTGTCTTAACCACCTCCACTGGGTTACTCTGATGCAGACAGTGATACACTTCCTCCAGAGTAATAAATGTATTAACAATGGAAAATACAAACTGAGAACACTTTAGAATCTGCTTTGAGAACTTTGTTTCTTGACATAGTTATACTTCCAAGAAACATACATTGTTAAGTGTACTGCTGTACCAGGCAGGCTACACAGGGGTCTAATTAAATCTCACACATGAGCAAGGTTGACCAACAAGGAAATACAAGAAGACTGAACCTCAGGGTGAGAATTCAAAAGATAGCATCAGAAATGTCATACATTTCATCATCCCAAAGACTGGTCAAATTGAAATCCTGCCACCTCAGCACAGATGGCTGCCAACCATGCTTCTAGTGAGCTAAGAGAAAGCTGGCAACTATGCAAACAAGGACATTGTATTTAAAACATTCAGTCTCCAGTCCAGGAGACCAGATCTAGGATTGCAAGCCAACACATTACAACTAATGTGAGCAATTGCTCTGCCAACAATTGTGGTCTTGAACTTATTGCTTCAATGACTAAGTCACGGGCTAAAGCATTCTCCAGATTCTGCTATTGAATAGAGACGCTACCGCCTCTCCTGCTTCCCCGTGTCAAACACCAGGAATCTGCAAGGGCAGACTGCACAAAAGGGAAACGCCTATCAAATACTGTAGGAATATTAAATTCACTAGGAAGCCTTTATATGCCATTACTTTAGAAAGGATTTCTTGGTAGTCCTACCATTAAACAAATTGTCAGAGATAAATTCCACGCGTATGTGTACAGGGTGTGTAATTTCTCACTCAGGTGATGCCTGTTGTGAGGCTCTCTTTATTTCTTTTTTTCCCCACCCCAGTTTATGCTTTTCCCTTTACACTGTTAAAAATAAATACATCTCCCTGGTGGCATACAAAGTTTTTGTTACAAACTTGGATATGCCTACACATTTTATACTTCTTAGGATAGAAAGAAAAAAAAATGTTTGAAAATGAACTTTTCTTCAAGTATCTACCTGCCAGAGCATGATTCCTTAGCTTCCTTCACCTGACAGTAGATAGTGACTGCATTTTCATCATCTGTCTGTTCATTTTATCAAATGGCTCTTAGTCAAGTCAAGGCTAATGCCCATAAGTGGGAAGAATAGTTAGCAAATGTTAGGTTTCCTTTATATTGTCATTTGAGTTAGGGCTTTACACCCGCATAATACTTTACACCCGCAGATACTTATCAGGTATCTGCACTATAAGATGTTTGACTTACGAAAATCAAGAACACATATGAAAAGTACACATATTTCACTTACATATGGTATTCAGTATTTTAGTGAAGAGAGAACACTAGTTAAAACAAATTTGATAACATTTAATAAATACATTTAGAATCACATATCTCTGTACTTTCTTATATAGCACAGATTTTTATTTAGTTAGAACATATTTTTGATTTTGCAGCTACCAAAAAAACTCTCCTTTGGGGCTTTAGTCTTTCTTTTTTAATAACAAATACAGAATGGACACACATTAAATTAAGATGAAATGACTTCTGGAAATACTGATAATGTAAAGAGTCAAAGAAAATGATACCAGTATCTCTACAAGTCCTTCAGCCCCTGAAAGAACCATGTTGTATTAATTCTCTATGTACCAATACCATTATTAGTCAATTAATTAGTACTTCCTGATTGTGATGATAAGTTAAGTATCATAAATACACGTGGATATTAACCTCATAAAACTTTAGCCCACCTTGTTGAGTAACAATGTGGGGAACAGGCAAATGGAGAAGGAAAAGAATTTTGAAACTAATTAGGAATAGTTCCAGAGTCCCTGGGTCATGCAATCAGTCAACATGCTTGGCTGCTACATGAAAGATGGGCAATTTGAGTCCACCCACAGGTACTTTGGAAGAAAGGTGATCTACTGTGGAAAAACCAGCCACTGAAAACCCTGTGGAACGCAGTTCTACTCTGACACACAGAGTTTCCAGTTTCTCCACAGACTGCCTTTCTTTGGGCTCTCATTCAATCCCTTGGGTTAGGTCCTTTTTTAATAGGATGGCATCATTTTGGTTTTTGAAGCCTGCTCTTGTTACATGGTGAAATTTATATTTAGGCTTAAGAATAGCAGGAATACATGTCTTATCTTGCTCTGTTGTTAGGTGCCATCAAGTTGGTTCAGACTAATAGTGATTCTGGGTGCACCAGAATGAAACACTCCCAGATCGTGTTTCATCCCACAATTGTTATGGTTCAGCCCAGAGTAGCAGCCACTCTTTAAATCCGTCTTGTCCAGGATTGTCTTCTTTTTCGCTAACCCTCTACCTTACCAAACATGGTGTCCTTCTCCAGGGACTAGTCCTCCCTAATAACATGTCCAAAGTACGTGAGATGAAGTCTTGCCATCCTTGTTATGCTGCTTCCCAGACAGACTTGCTCATTCCTCTGGCAGTCCATGGTACATTTGATAATCTTTGCCAACGCTGTAATTCAAAGGCATCAATTCTTTTGTTATTCTTATTCATTGTACAGTTTTTGCATGCATATGAAGTGATTGAAAATACAATGGCTTGGGTCAGGTGCACCTTAGACCTCAAAGCAACATCTTTGTTTTTGAATACCATAAGTAACTCTTTTGCAGCACATTTGCCCTAAGTAGTTTGTGGTTTGATTTCCTGACTGCTGCTTTCATGGGAATTGATTGTGGATTCAAGTAAAAGGAAATCCTTGACCATGTCTGTCTTTTCTGCATTTATCATGATGTTGCTTATTGGTCCATTGGTGAGAATTTTTGCTTTCTTGATGTTGAGGAGTAATCCATACTGGAAGCTGTAATCTTTGATTTTTATCAGTAAGTGCTTCACATCCTCTTCACTTTTAGCAAGCAAGGTTGTACTATCTGCATATCGAAGTTTTTAGTGGGTCTTTAGCCATTCCTCATGTCCAATACTTCCTCATATAGTCCAGTATCTCAGATTATTTGCTTGCATACAGATTGAATAAGTATGGTGAAAGGACACAACTCTGACAAGTACCTTTCTTGATTTTAAATCATGCAGTATCCCCTGTTCTATTTAAAAAACTGCCTCTGATTTACACACAAATTTCACATGAACACAATTAAGTGTTCTCAAATTTCTATTCCCACACCTCCTGTGCTTGACAGTAGCATTGCTGCCATCACAAATATCTAGATTTTAAGCCTCAGAGTCAGCTTTGATTCACCCAAGGCCCTCATCTATCCCTGCAGCACTCCATGCTCTTGCTCACTTATGTGACTAATGAATTTATGGGATAATAAGTTTATCCCCTGATGGGTTCTCTCTCTTCTGCTCCAGTTACCCAAATTCCCCACCCCTCTTCATGTCTAATTTATTGCATATCTACAGGATGGAGTTGATGTGTACCTTATTACCACATACTTTTAGCTAATCAAGATTAGTAACAAAAATTTTTCAATGAATTTATTTTTTACATGAAAAAGGTATGAAGCATGTTAGAAGAACATCCACTTAGAGATAACTGCTGTTTACTACAAAGCAGTTCTACTTACTAACTTGGGTCTCCCCTGCCCTTCCCAGTCCCAGTAGCACCCTGAGCAAGAGGCCATATATGTTATGTAACTTGAGGGATTCCAAAAACACATGCATTCAGAAATGTTAACTTACTGGTTTGCTTTGTATTGAAATGTCATCAATTGTTCATTTCTTGGATTAAAAATTTTGTGGCAGGCATTAGGAGACTCTTATTAAAATACAAAAATCTCTGTGAGGGCTAACACTCCAAACTGCTTATCAACATGTTCTTTCTTTTGAGAGATTATTTCAGAATATCTGATAAAATAACAAATTCTTTCCCACCTCGGGTAGTAAATGTGTAAATGCAGTTACATGAACCCATTATCACTTTTGTATTGTGACTACAGGACAGTTGGAAGAGATTTCTGCTACCAAAAACTCACCCCACCATCTCACATTTTTTCTTTTACATCTATTCTAAGTAGGTCTTAGTACAATATCCATGCAAAAGGTCACACATTAGCCTGAAATGTATTTTCACCTCTTAAGAAATCCATTTGTCAGACTCTTCTAAGTCCTTCACTCTTTTCTTCTTTGTAATATCTTCAGTAATTTTGTTAAGACATCAATATTTACTGAAATAATCCTAAATTTTTATAATTTGCTCTCAAATTCTCTCCTAAAGTAGACTCAAATATACTGCTGTCTATTGGCCATCCCCATCTGTCTGTTCCATAAACAGCTCATCCTCAGCATACCGAGAACCATCTTAGTAATATTCTCTTCAAACCTGTTTCTTCTCTATTTTTATAGGTTTACCTGGCCACATAGGAACACAAGTAGAAACCTCAGAGTTATCTTCCCTTCTTACCTGCCTACAACCAAGCAACAGTTATATCCTAAGGATTCTATCTGGGTAATATCTTATACTTCTCCTTCTTTCTATTCATCTACCACTACCTTACACAGACCTCCATTTGTCTTTACCTAGACTTCCTAGTGTTCTCAGCCTACTCTCCATTTTATGTTACTCTTCCTAAAGCTCAGCTTTGATTTGTCATTTTCCAGCTCAAAAACATTTAATGCTCTTCTTTGCTTAGCAAATTTAAAACAAGCTCATCATGTTTTTCAGTGTTTATTACGTCATGGCCTCGTCTACCATCTACTGTCACATATCCTAACCCTTTAGCAAAACTGAAGTACTCACTGTTCTTTAAAGATCCTTCCTTCACTTGTAATACTTTCTAGTCATTCTCTATTTCTAGTCATTCAGGGCCTACCTATACCTCACTGTTAATTTCAGATTTTCCTTTCCTGAGTTAGTCTTTCTATCTCTGAGCCCCCTCCAGTGGGATGTGGCCTGTCCTATTGAACTCTTACGAACTCCCATAGTACCTACTATGCCCTGGATTATTATCTAGTACTATTGTTCTTATTAACAACTCCCTAAGTCCGTGGAGATGTCTTTTTTTTATACCTAAGCCACCTGAGGTGTCTAGGTCAATGCTTGCACACGAAATGCACACAATTATTGAAGTGTCTCTGAGGAATTGTGAAGGAGGATGAAAAAGAAGTTCATGGCTCCTGAAAGGTTGGCCTTGCCAAGAAATAACATTACATGGTCCTGGACAGCAACTTTACATATTCTTTTCTAAGACTATAGCTTGGGAAGAGCATCTTGACAACAAACAGAAATCTGGGAAACAGCAAAAGGAGATCTAGCCCAGAGTATCACCATCCACTTGGATGAAATACTGTCCTGAGGAGTCTCAGGTAAGCAGGGGCAGCATGAAACCACTGGGTGTCTGCAGTTTTGGAAAGGTACTCAGGTCCGGGAACATTGCATGCAGACAAGAATACTGTACCACAGAATTCTGGAGCAGGCAAATGAGATGGTGATAAAACTAACTACCAGCTCCACTATTCTATGTATGCTTGGCTGGTGCAGGTCTGCTTTTAGCCTTGTTTCAGTTTCTGTACATATGTGAAACTATTAAGTCAATTGGTCAATCAACACATATTTATTGAATGCTTTCAGGGTACCAGGTGCTGTGCTAGGTGTTGGGTATATAGGGACAAATTTTTAAAAAACAAAAATCCTTTCTCTTGTGGATCTTACTGTCTAGTGGGAGGTGATAACTGACAAATAACAACAGTACATAAGTTACAGACTTAATGTTGTTATTTGGCACCTAATAGAGTCTGATTCATAGTGATCCAGTATAAAGGATAAAACTGAACTCCATGGGGTTTTCAAAGCTTTGAATTTTTGGGCCTTTCATGTGAGGGAGTTCCAACACTTAATCTTTTTCTTTAAAAAAAAATAAATTTTTTTGTGACTTACGTACAAGTAAACAATCCAATTCAATTTTCCATATAACATTTGGAACTCACACCACTATTCAACTCTACTTGTTCTTTCCTCCCTTCTCCAACCTTCTGTGACAACAGCACACTCCCCTTTATCATCCCAAAATTCTCATGCCCACTTGATTAAGACCTGTCGCCCCTCAACTTATCTTCCCACCTCCAGCAATGAGTTTCTTGGACAGCCTCTATGTATTTATTTAAGCCCAAATTTTGTCTGGTGCCAGGATAACTGCATATCTTATATAATCCAGTTCTGTCTTTGTCTGGGGAGCTGGCATTGTTGCTGGACAACATCCAAATGTTTTTTCAGTGCTTAACCAGTTATACTAACCAGAGGCTCCTGAGTCTGAAATGTAGAGAAGGCCAAAAGGAGAAGTAGGGAGCTCAGTTAGGAAGTTCTTATAATAACCCAGGCAAGGG
Source organism: Heterohyrax brucei (assembly GCA_028571685.1). NCBI lineage: Eukaryota > Metazoa > Chordata > Mammalia > Hyracoidea > Procaviidae > Heterohyrax > Heterohyrax brucei. The sequence goes on from CM053155.1 coordinate 20,725,966, forward strand.
CTAGTGATAACTTGGATCACAGTGGTAGTATACACAGGTGAACATGTTCTGGAAAAGCTTTTAAAGGTAGAACCTTCAGGATTTTCTGATCTATTAGGTGCAGGGTATGAAGAAGAAAAAGAGAGGGAGAGAGTCCAGGACAATTTTAACTTTTTGCCTGGTGAACTAGTAAAACAGTGTGGCTTACTGACTGGGAAGGAAAGTATCAATGGTTGCACAGCAGTAGAAGGAGACAGTCTGTCAGGAGTTCAATTTTAGATTTGTGAAAATTATGATACCTAGGAGCTGAGTCAAGATGGCAGACTAAACACACATCTCCCTAAATCCCTCTGGAAAGTAAGCCCTGAACTGATAATTCTGGACACCCAGTGAGCCCTAGCACATGGCATAGGGCTGTTAATTTGGACTTCATACCACTGAATGGAAAACTTCTTCTCTTTCACTGATCCTACTCTTGGTGAGCACTAGCTTACATGGACCAAAGGTAAATCGCCATTTTAACTTTTTTTCCTCTGTCTTAGCTGGTGGGTGGAGCTGGGACTTGACTAGGAGCTAATCTCAGACACATGGCTGGTGGGAATGGCAGGCAAAATTGCCATATTTTGAGAGTCTGGCTTTGGACTATGTGCATGTCAGCACCGCCTCTCTTTCTGCCACCACCATACAGTAGCCAGTATGAGGCAGGTGGCGAGCTTGTGAGGGACGCCATCTTGACCCACTGGGAGGTGAATACATCCATATGGAGGTCTCAGCTGGACTTACTTCCTAGGCTGGAAGGCAGCGCCTGCCCAGAGGAGAGTGCTTTTCTGGCAGAAAAGCAGTATTTTACACAGTGTTGTCTACAGCTGGAGCCCAACAGCAGAGGCTAGCAGGGCAATAGCCTTTCTGTATTTTGAGCTAGCTTATAACATCTGGGGTTGGATATAGAGGTGCTTACTTTGCCAGCTGGGAAGAGGGACCTATACACCTGAAAACGTGACTGACTTTGGAAGTTGTCAGATACTTTTTACCTTTCATTTTAAAACAGCCTAGAGAAACAACTTCAGTTCATCCTCACAGCATCTCTCCCAGCCTCTATTGACTCACATGATGCCCAAACAGCAGCAAACTCCAGAGAAAAGCATAACCAAGAAATCACCCATGGTTTCAGAAGGCCTCCAAAAGAAAGCACTGCAGAACTTCCCAGATGAAGAAGCTTTTCTGAAACTATCAGAAGGTGAATACAAAAGGATTATATACAGAGCTCTACTAGACCTTATACAAAATGCAGTAGAGCAAAACGACAAACTAAGCAAGCTGTTCGATCTGATGCAACATCAGTACTCTGAAATCCAACAGATCAGTAACAAAATCAAAGATGTGGAAACTTCAATTCAAAGCCAAGAAAACAGAATGGAACAAATGGAAAAGAGACTTTCTAATTTGCAAGACAGAGCTACTGACCCCAGCATCTATGGGGAGACATCAGAAAAAAGGAACAAGAAAAATGAAGAAGCACTAAGAAGCATGCAGTACTCTATTAAGAGGAATAATCTATGATTACTGGAGTTCCTGAACTGGGCGAGACACCTGAGAATACAAGTATTATTGCTGAGCTGCTGACAGAAAACTTCCCAGAACTTATGAAAGAATATAGATATTCTAGATGCATCTTTAATGCCACTCAATATAGATCTCAATAGAAAGACTCCAAGACATATTATAATCAAGCTTAACAAAATGAAACATAAGCAGAAACTCTTACAGGCAGCAAGACTCAAAGCAAAACTAACATTCAGAGGCAAACCCTGTAGGCTTTCATCAGATTTCTGAGCAGAAACTATGCTGGCACAGAGACAGTGGCATGATGCATTTAAAGCCTTGAAAGAGAAGAACTTCCAGCCAAGAATTATGTATCCTGCAAAACCATCTTTCAAATATGAAAATGAAATTAAGACATTCACAGATAAACAGAAACTCAGAGACTTTGTAAAAACAAAACCAAACCCAAAAGAAATACTGAAAGAAGTTCTTGACTTAGAAGAACAAAACCACTAACTTTACATTTTAGAAGCAAATACAGGACACATTACACAGAATCCTGCTTAGTTAGACAAGGCTCCAAAATCAAAGCCATAATAGTGAAAGAAATAATCCAGTGATCACATCATGAAAACTATGATGTCATCATATTAAAAAGGGGGATGTACTACAGTCATTATAGTCTTTCCAGATGGAGAGGAAGTTGATAAGAATGGTAGTAACTGAAATTGGGTTTATACATAGTTTATTAAGGGGGATTACAGGGGCTGCTGTAAAGCACAATAAAGATGCAACATATCATATCAAGAAATGTAATACAGGAGTCTCAACAACCACAGAACCAACCCTGAAAAAAGGTGAAAATCAACTCACAAAGAAGAAGGTTGCAGAACAGATTAATAAGAACAACAGAGAAAACATCAACACAAAAATAAACATATCACAATGGCAGCTAGGGTCGCCATGAGTCGGTTCTGACTTGACGGCACTTGGCTGACCAGTGGCAGCATTGAACACATACCTATCAATAATTATATTGAATGTGAATGGACTGAACACTCCAGTAAAGAGACATCGAGTGACATCTTGGATCAAAAGACACGACCCTTCCATATGTTGCCTACAAGAAACTTGCCTTAGACTTAAAGATATGAACAAACTGAAAATCAAAGGATGAAAGAATATATATAAAGCTAACAATGAACAAAGAAGAGCAGGTGTGGCAACTCTAATCTCAGATCCTGCCAAGTGCCATCGAGTTGGACCCGACTCATGGCGACCCTAGGGGCCAGGATAGAACTGACCCCCCAGCCAGGGTTTCATAATCTCAGATAAAAGAGATTTTAATACAAAATCTACCATCGTGGACAAGGATGGACACTATTTATTGCTGCAAGTTTCAATACACAAGCACGACTTAACAATATTAAATATTTATGCACCCATTATTAGAGCACCTAAATACATCAAAGAAACACTGACTGTATTCAAAAAGGAGATAGATCACTCCACAATAATAGTGGGAGACTTCAACACTCCACTCTCAATATTGGACAGATCATCTCGAAAAAAGCTCAGTAAAGACACAGAAGACCTTACTGCCACAATTAACCAACTATACCTCATCAACATATATAGAACTTTCTATCCGTAGGCGGACAACTATACATTCTTCTCCAGAGCACATGGAACATTCTCCAGAATAGATCATGTGTTAGGACACAGCGCAGTTCTCAACAAAATCCATACCACTGAATTAATGCAAACCATCTTTTCAGATCATAAAGCCATAAAGTTGAAATCAATAGCAGACAAAAACAGATAGAAAGTGGAACTCACGGAAACTGAGCAACATCTTGCTCAAAAACCCATGAGTTATAGTAGAAATCAAGGGACAAATAAAGAAATTTATGGATTCCACTGATAATGAAAACAGTTCCTACCAGAACCTATGGGATACAGCCAAAGCAGTGCTTAAAGGACAGTTTATCTCCATAAATGCACATATCCAGAAGGAAGAAAGAAACCAAATCAACCTTACAGCTTGAAGAGAGAGAACAACAGAGGAACCCCTCAGGCACCAGAAGAAAACAGATCATAAAGATTACAGCAGAACTAAATGAATTAGAGAATAGAAGAACAATTGAAAAACTTGCAAAGACCAAAAGCTGGCTTTTTGAAAAGATCAACAAAATTGACAAACCACTGACTAAACTTACTAAAGAAAAACAGGAAAGGAAACAAATAATGCAAATAGGAAATGAGAGGTGAGATGTCACAACAGATCCAACAGAAATCAAAAATATCATAAAAGAATACTATGAAAGACTGTACTCTAACAAATTTGAAAACCTAGAGGAAATGGACAAATTCCTTGATTTATATCACCTACCAAAATTATCACAAGGTGAAGTAGAACAATATAATAAATTCATCACAAAGGAAGAGATTGAAAAAGTTATCCAAACACTACAAACAAAAAAAGCCCAGGCCCAGATGGCTTCACCACAGAATCCTACCAAGCTTTTAGAGAAGAGTTATCTCCAGCACTACTGAGACTATTTCACAGTATAGAAAGGGATGGAATACTCCCAAATTCATTCTATGAAGCTAGCATAACCCTGGTACCAAAGCCAAGGAAAAAGCCAACAAAAAAGAACTACAGACTGATATTACTCATGAATCTTGATGCCAAAATCTTCAACAAAATTCTTGCCAATAGAATATAACAACATATCCAAAAAATAATCGATCATGACCAAGTTACATTCATACCAGGGATGCAAGGCTTGTTCAACATCAGAAAAAACAATGTGATCAACCACATAAATACCGCAAAAGACAAGAATCACCTGATTTTGTCTATTGATGCAAAAAAGGCATTTGATAAAGTTCAACACCCACTCATGCTAAAAACTGTGAGCAAAATAAGAACAGATGGCAAATTCCTCAATGCAATCAGGGCCAGTTATACAAAGCCAGCTGCCTATGTCACCTTGAGTGGAGAGAGACTGAAACAGTTTCTCTTGAAAACAGGAACTAGACAAGGATGCCCACTCTCACCTCTCCTATTCAACATTGTACTAGAAATTCTAGCCAGAGAAATTAGACAAGACCAAGAAATAAAGGGCATCTGCATCAGCAAAGAGGAAGTAAAAATCTCCTTATTTGCAGATGATATGATTGTATATGCAGAGAATCCCAAAGAATCCATAAGTAAACTACTCAGACTGATAAAAGAGTTCAGCAAAGTATCAGGATACAAGATAAGCATAAGCAAATCAGGCTTCCTTTATACCAACAACAAGATTATTAATGAAGAAATCACCAAGTCAATACCATTTACTGTAGTGCCTAAGAAGATAAAGTACCTAGGAATAAATCTAACCAGAGAAATAACAGACTTTTACAAAAAGAACTACCCCCTATTACAAGAAACTAAGAGAGACTTACATAAATGGAGAAACCTACCCTGCTCGTGGACAGGAAAACTGAACATTGTGAAAATGTCTATTTTGGCTGGCCCAAAGCAATCTACTTACATAGTGCAATCCCAATACACATTCCAGAGACATTTTTTAATGAGATGGAGAAACAAATTCCTGACTTTGTTTGGAAAGAGAAGAAGCCCTGGTTAAGTAAAGCACTACTGAAGGAGAACACAGTGGGTGGCCTCTTACTACTTGACTTTAGAACCTATTACACTGCCACAGTAATCAGAACAGCCTGATACTGGTACAAAAAGAGACAGGTAGATCAGTGGAACAGAATTGAGACCCCAGAGATGAACACCATCTTCCTATGAACAGCTGATATTTGACAAAGGCCCTAAGACATTAAACTGGGGTAAAAACAACCTCTACAACAAACGGTGCTGGCAACATTGGATATCCAACTGCAATAAATTGAAACCAGACCCATATCTTACACCTTATGCAAAAACCAACTCAAACTGGATAAAAGACCTAAATATCAATCTAAAATGATAAAGCTCATCCAAGAAAAAGTAGAAACAATAACAGAAGTTTTAATACACAACACAGACAGATTTTAAAATCTGTCAAACAAACCATGAACAACAGAAAATAGATAAATGGGAACTACTAAGAATCAAACATGTTTGCTCATCCAAAGATTTTATTACTAGAATTAAAAGACCACCTACAGAATGGGAAAAAATATTTGGCAACTGTATGTCAGATCGATGTCTGATCTCCATAATCTATAAGGTACTACAAAATATCAATAAGAAAAAGATACTCAATCCAGTTAAGTGATGCCCAAAGAGATGGACAGACACTTCTCTAAAGAGGAGATCCACGCAGCCAAAAACCACATGCGGACATGCTCATGATCACTAGCTATTAAAGAAATTCAAATCAGAACTATAATGAGATACCATCTCACCCCAAAAAGGTTGGCCATCATCCAAAAAATGCAAAAAACAACAAATGCTGGAGAGGCTGTGGGGAAATTGGAACTCTCCTACATTGTTGGTGGGATTGCAAAATGGTGCAACCTCTTTGGAAAGCAATCTGGCACTTCCTTAAAAAGCTGGATGTAGATATAACATTTGATCCAGTAATTCCACTGCTCGGAATATATCTTACAGAATCAACTGATACATGCACATGAATGTTCATCGCAGCACAGTCCACAATAGCTAAAAGATGGAAGCAACCCAGATGCCCAACAACAGAGGAATAGATAGGTAAACTAAGATACATATACTCAATGGAACACTACGCAATGATAAAGAACAACGATGATTTTAGGAAACATCTCATAACCTTGTTTCAATTTGAGGACATTATGTTGAGTGAAAGTAGTCAGTGACAAAAGGACAAATACTGTATGAGACCCCTACAATAAGAACTTAAAAGAGACTCATGCATAGAAGAAAACACTCTTTTATGGTTGCAAGGGTGGGAAGGGAAGGAAGGCGAGGAGGGGAGGGTTTAGATTAGATAGTTGATAGAAATTTGGTTGGGTGAAATCTGTGACAACACACATTAGGAAGAAGATCCATATTAACTGGATTTCAACATAACATGATTACTCCTCCCATCTTAACCCAATATTACAAGGACAGAGTAGCTGGGGCGGGGGCCTGGGGACCATGCTCTCAGTGGAAATTGAGGCCAACTGGCACAACTAGCATTTTGCTAAGAGAGCCCTCTGCACCAGTGGCATCTGAGGTCTTAAAAGCTGCCAAGCTGCCATCTGAGGGTACAGCAAATGGTCTCAGCTCTGCAGGAATGGATGATCACTGAGGACCAAAACGACATGGGGGAAAGAGAACCCAGAAGACAGAGAGACCCACGTGAGTGGGTGACTACATTGACTTGTGACAGAATAACTGGATGGTGCCTGGCCACCACCAGGGATAGCCTTGATGGAGTTCACAAAGTTGAGTCTCACTGGCAACACAAGAATAAAAAGGGGTGCACCCTGAGAACTCCACTAAAAGACTGCAATTGATGGTCCAGGGGCCTCGGGGTCCCCCTGGGAGCACAGACCCTAGCCCTGATGCTGCCCCCGCCCATAAATCATAATGGAGGTCAACACTTTGAACAGGAATGGATTAGACTTGGTGACACAGAGTGACCATATCATACGTGTACTTTATGGTTCTATGCATCTGTAGGATGTCATCCTGCTGACCTCTTACTGGAGGCAGGGGAGTGGGTGGAGTGGAGGGGATAGGAGATTGTTGGGAGGATAAGACATGTATGGAACAGAGAAGGAGTATGCTGTCACGGGGCAGGGAGAGTCGTGGGCGCCACATATAGGTGGGCATGCAAATTTATATGGGAATGTACCTTTTCATTCAATCATAATAAAAAAAATTGTGATACCTACTAGACATGTATGAGTAGTCTGGAGACTGGAGAGAGGTCTGGACTAGACATATAAGTTTGCAAGTCATCAGCATATAGACAGTGTTTGAAGACATGAGAATGGGAATCAGCAACAGGATACAGAGAAGAGGCAAGGTTCAAGGACTGAGCTTGAGACATGCCAGCATTAAGAGGTCATGGAGAAGAGGAGAACCAGCAAAGGGCTCTAAGCAGGAACAACCAGTACAGTAAGAGGTAACCTAGGGAGGTTTGCTGGCCTAGAAACAAGAGTAAAAGCGTTTATTGCTAGGGACTCCTGTTAACACAGTTGTTAAGCACTAGCTGAAAGTTTTGCAATTCAAACCTGTACCACAGAAGAAACTCTACGGTACTGCTTTACTCTGATCCTATAGTGTTGCCATGAGTCAGAATCTACTTAGTGGTAATGGGACAGGTGGGTTGTTGTTAGCTGCCACTGAATCAGATTCAATGGTGACCTTATTTGTAGCACAAAATGTGTTGCCTGGTGTTGTACAATCTTTATGATCACTTGTATGTCTGAGTTCACTGTTTGGGCTGAAATAATAAACTGGGCCAAATGTTGCTTACAGGTCGAGTAAGATGAAAATAAATAAATGACCTTAACAATATGGAGATCACTGACGTCATTGGTAAGAGTAGGTTCAATGCAGTGGTGGAATGAAAGCCTAAATGGAGAGGGTTTGAGAATGGGGAGAACAAGAATTAGAGAAATTGAGTACAGATGACTCTTCTTGCGATACAGAGGTTTGACATCTTTTAATAAAAAGCTAGAAATTCAGGCTTTTCATTAATCCAAATGGGCATCACATCCTCATCAGTCTGCTTATGAAAATTTTACTTGTGAAATGCCTCTTTCCTGTTAAAAGTTTTTGCAAATTGGGTTTCAGCAGTTTTAAGTCTAGCACTCTCTTTATTCACCAAAGAAAAACAATCATTGCCTTCCGTGAATTTACAGCTCAAGTTATTTTAAGTTTTATAATCAAACTTAACACACATGCACATACGTAAACCCACCCAAAGATAGTGGCCTCACAGTTATCAGGTTGGACATTGTAACTTCTCTATAAATTACATTCACTCATTCAGAATATTTCATTATTGATGTAGTTACTTTTTTTTCCCTGTGTCATAACCACTGCTGACTCACCTTAAATGTTGAAATGATATTTCTCATTCAGTGAAAATTTAACTGCCTTTCTACTTGTAGACACAGGTTTATGATGTCAACAGTTGGATACTGAATTTCAGAAAACATTAAACTTGAGATTAAAAGCAAGGCAGGGAAACCTGTCAACAAAACATCCTAATCTAAGGTATTGAAAAGGAAACCCTGGTGGCATAGTGGGTTAAGTGTTATGTCTGCTAACCAAAAAGTCGGCAGTTCCAATCTCCTAGGTGTTCCTTGGAAACTCTATAGGGCAGTTCTACCCTGACCTCTAGGTTCTCTATGAGAGGGACTGACTTGATTGCAGGATTTTGTTACTTTGTTTTTTAAGGTATTAGAACAGGATAGGGTCAAGTTCATACTCAGATCCACCCAGGTACTATGAAGTACACTGATTTGATATTTGTGTTGCGAAGTTCTTGTAACATTGAAGCAGAAGGTTTCCCCACCTGAGGGAAATGTAATCCTTCAGAAGGCTTGCTTCTCAGAGCCAAAGCTCAGAAGATGCTGTTAATCTCATGTTATTTCTCAGTTCTAAGCTTAGTTTACTTTTTTTGGTTTTACGTATTTTGATACAGCTAAGTGTACATGGGGATTTCCCTACAGTTCTTTAAATGCCATAAAACTGTAATATTGGGAGATAAAGACAGTAATAAGCCATGCCTCTAAGCCCTCATATTTACGTCCTTATTTGAGTTAGATGTTAACTAGTTTAGATACTGTCATGGATTGAACTGTGTGCCTGCATAAACCCAGGTAGCCATTTGGCTAGGCCATGAATCCTGGTGTTGTATGATGTTCCTCCCGGTTGTAAATTCTGCCTCTATGATGTTAATGAGGGAGGAGGGCAGCAGTTGCTTGGTAGGCCAGGACTCAATGTGTAACACTGTCTTGTGGCAATCTTTTGAAAGGAAGGAAGCTAACAGATCTGAGAACCTCATACCATCAGGAAACTTGCAGTGGTGGGGCAGAGCACATCCTTTGGAAAGTTTCCTGGTTCCCTTCATCTCAAAAGCTCCCAGTTTAAGGGAAGACTGAGACAAGGACCTTCCTGCATAGGCAACAGAATAAGACTTCCCCTGGACCTGATGCCCTGAATTTGGACTTGTAGTCTTCCGGACTGTGACAGAATAAAACTTTCTCTTTTTAAAAGCTGACGATTCGTGGTATTTCTGTTACAGCAACACTAGATGACTAAGATAGATGCTGATTTTAATTTTCAAGTATTTGCACTGCTTTGAATGCTTTTGCCTTTTCTTACTCTCCTCACTCACAAACTGAGAATTGTATTCTACCTTTAACCTCAGTGTGGAGTTTTCACTGATTGAACACATGGCATGATTGCAATTCTTAAATGATCATGGTGCATGAGTCAATGCAACTGAATATGGCTCAGAATTAAGCCAAGACAGATGCTTAACTCCCAATTTTAGGCTTGCAGCCCTGAAATGTCTTCTGGAAAAAATGAATTAAAACTTCTGAATGTCTGCTGGGTTAGTTGGTTTTCACCATAACTGTTTTTTCTCAGCTTCCTAATACACAGAAAATCTTTGAGAATCTTTAATGTACAAAGTTCAACAGAAATAACTTCAAAACAGATTAGTTCTAATTATGTTTATTCTTTGTTTGCCATGTTATTGAATAAACTGCATGTGCTTTTAAAAAAGTTCACTTAACTGTATGTCAGTCTCCCAAACTTTAAGTGTACAAATGAAATGAAAAACATTTATTACACAAATTTAATTACAATTCTAAGAAATAAACATGCAAATTAGACAGTTCAATTTGCAGATGCTAATCCTCATCTTTGATTTCATTCCTTTCCTTCCTTGATTTTCAGTCTGTGTGTCTCGTTGATTCTTAGGGTGCCAGGCAGCAAGAGGTTAGACTTTTCACAGTCAAAGGATCACTGTCTTAAAGAATTGTTATATTTAGCACATCTGGCACAGTAGCAGTAAACAAACATTATAGTCTTTGTAATACTTGAGCACAGGTGCCTTCCCCTGATTTTATCCTATACCTCTAAGCCCGGATCCGCCTTCATTACATCTGAAATGACCCATCTCAGCTATGGAGGGGTCCCTAGACAGAAGTTATGAATTGATGCTTCAAAAAACAAACTCCAGTAGAGCCCAATACAAGGGAGAATAACTATTTGCAAAATAATGGGATCCTGGGGCTTAAATTACTTTTCTCTTGACAAAGGATAACCTCTTTTATTACTTTTTGGCGGAGGGGGAGAGGTTTTCCCTGGAGGCTCGCCACCCAGAAAGAGTTGCCAATTCAAGTTACCGCAGCACCAAGGTTGCTTTTTTGTACAAACGCTGTTTAAGAGAGGAACAGGAGGGGGCGGGCAGCAAGGGGAAATAACTGGTCCTACAAAGACATCTGTTTCTCATCTCCGTTTGCCGCGGCAAAGGAGAAGTCTTTTGCAAAGGGTGGGAAAAGCACAATTTTTCAAAAAATCACACACAAGCGCGCGCGCACACACACACACAAGCGCGCGCGCGCAAAACTGGACCGAATTAAAAAAAGATATTCCAGAAGGTTTCGGCTGGGGCTAGGCCCCCAGGACTAGAGCTGGAGCCGGGGAGCGCGTGGGGTCTAGTCTGTGGGCTGGAGCTAGGCCACAAGTCCCTGGGCACCGGGAAGAGAGGGGAGGAGAGAGAGGCGAGAGGGCGGGAAGGAGGCAGGGGGCGGGTTGAGGTGGGGATGAGGGGGAAGGCGCCCGGTGTGCTGCCTGACAAGCTGCGGCGGCGGCGGGAGCAAAGGGAGGGAGGGAAAGCGGGACCTCTTGTCATGTTCCCTCTCTCACCCTGGGGGCATCCTGTAGAACCTCTCCTCGGAAATCCACGGGGAAATGGCAAACAGGATTGACGGGTTTCACACGCTTCTCGCTAGACTGAGCCGCTTATTACCATAAGCGTCTGCAGCCACGGCGGCGCAGCGCCCTAGACGCGGCCGCGAGACCCGCCGGGACCCCAGCCCGCCGCGCACCAGCGGCTACCGCCGACCCGGCCGCCGGGCGGGGACTGGCGCAAGCGTGCCCGGGCAGCCGGGCTGGCGCCGCGCCCAGAGCGGAGAAGCAGCAGTCTTACCGCTGCGGCCGCCGCCATCCTGGGACCCCGCGGTAAGACACGGGCAGGGAGCGAACCGCGGGGGCAGTAGGCCGGGGAGGTAGAGGGCGAGGGCCGGTCCCCGGGGCGATTACACGCGCGGACTGGCACCCACGCGCCCTCCCATCCACGCGCACTCCCGCCCAGCGCTGCGCCGGAGTCACCTAATGGACTCGCAGCGGCCCAGGCGGGGCTGGAGAGCGACTCTGTTTCTCCCTGGCCCAGCGTGAGCCACGGCGACTTTCCCGAGCGGGAATCGCCTCCGCCTTCAAGGCTGCTCCTGTCGCCGCCTGCGCAGACATAGCCGAGTCAAGGGGCAGATGGAGACCGCGCCTCTCGTGAGATCTCAGGGTCCTCGGTCGCCCCTTAGTCCCTCATCCTAGCAGAGGGTTACCCGTATGGAGGACGCCCCTAGGTCTGGACGCCACAGCGATTGGCAGGTGGGGAGGGAGGTATTTTGCTGATGTCTGGAGCGCTCATTTGCAAACAAAAAGGAATAGCTGCAGGAACTGGCACGTCTGTCCGCTCCCACTTTCGCCCCCACACCTTCCTCGCAGTTAGCCGAGCCGTGCTGCAGTGGCTCCACTGTCCTCAGCTCACCTCCCCGCCAGGCTGAGACGGCTGCCCGCCTGGTCCACGCCTCCACCTCTTTCCTCCTTTCTTCCCCTTCCGCCTCCTCGGCCTTAGCAACTTTCCGGAGCAACCAGCTGGTGCCGCAGGGGCGGAAGGAGAGCCGCCAGGGGCCGGGGGTGGTGTGGACAGGGTGGACATCTGGCGGGCGACGCGGGCACTGCCCTCTCGGCCTGGGTTCTCCGTCTCTCTGGTGTGCCCCGTAGCCGCAGACTCTTGAGTGGGTTTTGCGGGCAAGGGAGGGAGAAGGTAGGGCTGGAACGTGGAGCTGGGGCCAGCTGCTGCAGAGCCCTGCCAACCGCTGTGAATCATTTCATTGGAATTCTACCTTTGCTGTTTATTTCCCTTAGAAGGAAACTCGGTTTATTAAAAAAAAAAAGAAAAGAAGAAGAAGAAGAAAGAAAAAAAGAGAAAGAATAATAATAGCTGTTATTCTTTGGGAGATGAGGCACACAGGCTCCCGCAGCATGTAAAGACACTTGCCCTTTGTTCCCAGACACTTGGGGGTGTTGTTTACTTTTTCCTGCGGTTGTCAGCCAGGTTAGCGGCCAGGCAGTTGCTGCTCCTGCTGTCCTGAAGAGAGGTCAGGGGCTGCAGCACCGACACCCGACATGGTGGTAGCTGCTGGCTTCCCACAGGGGTCAATCTTTGAAACGTTGGACCTTCCTACTGAGTCTGGTCTGGGGAAAAGAGACTCCGGGGCTTGGCCATCTGTGCTCCGCTCACTCTCCTCAGACCTTGCATCAGCATTCCCATTCTCAGAACCCAGCTTAAAGCTCCAGACCTTTCGAGGTGCAGCTGAGAAATGTTCTTCACAAGGTAGACAGGTGCACTGGGGAAACTGGCAGAGAAGCAGCTTCTGTTGGCTTAGAAAGATTGAAGGATTTGATTGTCCTTCCGCCACCCCTAGCCCCCACCCCTCCGCCACCTCCAAAAGCTTGACAAGCTGTTGGTCAATGTCAGGGGCTTGATTATCCCTGGGACATTTAAGAATGACAGTGTTAAAAAGAGGAAGTGGAAGTAGCAACCCTCTCCTTTTCAGTACTGGAGTCAGACCTCCAGTTTCAATAATGCTCTTAATAAAATGTCCTCTGATTTTCAGTAATAGATGTAGGAAGGAAAGCCAAGACTAACCAGGAGCCCTCTGTTAGACTAAAGGTGCCCCAGAATCTGGGATACCCAATGCTGTGTGTCTGCCATTCTTATTAGCATCATCGTAATGGGTTATGACGGCATAAGAACAAGCCTAACTGATCTGGAGAAGCCAAGTTGTATCAAAATACCAGGTAACTTTACTATGAACATCTGCTGGAAAAGTTTGATATTTTAGCCCTCAGCCTTGTGGGAATGCTTGAGGTGTCTTTCCACTGCATCCACTTGGCTTACCAGATAGACATGTGGGAGCCTGAAGATAAAGGGTTAGGTCTTTTTTAATCCCCAGTATAGACACAACACACATTAACACCCTCGTTTTGAATCCACTTACCTCTGATGTTTAAAAAAATGAGAAAGGAAGAAATTGCCATAAATACAAATCTTCATGGCTCTTTTTAATATTAACAGCGTATAATTTTATGGACAAGAACTTCTGAGTTCAGTAGCAAAATTATAATGTAAATCTCATCCTACAGAGTAATAGTTGGAATCTGTATATACAATACAAATAACCATGTGAAACATTGGTGCTTAACACTCAAGATTCCAATGTTTCATGAATGTTGAACCTGCTTTCTTAATTTAACATCCCAGTGTAAGACTCAATTGCCGATTTTCCCTGCTCCCAAGTAATTCCGACTCATTCATGTTTTATTCAGGTTAATCACTTGCAGAACTTAAACTCTTGAGTTTAAGGTTTTGTGTATAAAAGTTCCCAATTCAAAAACAAAAAAGTTACTGAAATTATATATTGTAAAGAAAAGAAACAGCCAAAATAGAAATGATTATGCCCAGTTTCAAATTCATATGCATGATAGAATTTAGATGCAATACTAACAGAAACACTGAAATCCTTAACCAAAAAACTCCACCAGTAAGTCATTAAAATATAAACAAACCCCTAACGTAGAAACAGCACAGGTTCCATATAATGTTCTATTAAACAAAGGTAATTGCCTTTACGAACAAACCCAACCCATTGCCATCAACTTGATTTCAACTAATAGCAACGCTATAGCACAGAGTGGAACTGCCCCATAGAGTTTCCAAGGAGAGCCTTGTGGATTCCAGTTGCTGACCTTGGATTATCAGGCAAGCGGTGCCACCAGGACTTGAGAGGCCTACAAATGCTTTTATTTCTTAAGGAGCATGGGTTTATCAACCTGTTTTTGCTTACATGGAATAAAAGTTCTACATAGGCAAAAAGACTGAATCTGTTTCCCAGAATCCAGCACAAAAATGAGTGTAAATTTCAAGCTGGAAAATACTGTAATCAATAAGAGAGTATTGTTGACTTTTAATACAAAGCTGTGCTCCATTTGCTCCTGGAAATAGCATTAAACCCACTGCCGTGGAGTCGTGTCCGACTCATAGTGACCCTATAGGTCAGAGTAGAACTGCCCCATAGGGTTTCCAGGGAGCGCCTGGCTGACCTTTCAGTTAGCAGATGTAGCACTTAACCCACTACACCACCAGGGTTTCATGATATAATTATCTCTTAGACTAGGTGAAGAAATTGGACCATTTCATGAAAACCTTCATAAGCTTTGATACCTTGCATGGATGCTGAATTTGAGGGTTGGTTGATAGAATGGCTTAGTTTGTTGGCTGTGTTTCTTGGTTGATGACTCAGAGCAAAATAAGTGACATGTCCCACTAGTTCTTTATAGAAACTAATTGAACTTCTTTTAGTCTCTTGTGATAACTTGTTTTAATGAATCCTTGCTGCTGTCTCTTTAGAAGTGCCCTAAGGCAGCTTAGAAGAAGGGTTATGAGTCCTCCTTCTAGCCACTGACTTGGACACCTTTGTCTTTCAGAAAGCTATTTGATCCAGCCTTGCTTCTTTTTTCAGTGAGACTGAGACAGGGTTTGGGATCTCAGAGAAGCCTGGGTGGATGAAGCTCCTTTGTTAGCCAGAAGTACACTGTCATTTTAATGAAACTGGTTCCCTCCCTTCACCTGGAAGTGGACCCTGTTATGACATGTAGGTAATGATAGTCTCCCATAAGACAGTGGTAGAGTCACCTTTTCCCCAAAGCATTACAAGCTGTGTAATTTGGAGAAGAAAGCAAAAATTAGACCCTTAGTGTATATTTGAAAGACAGTCTTAAGACAGCTGGCCTGACATCACTCTAACTTGACAGTTCTTTAAACCACAAAGTGGGATAGTGGAGGCTTTGGTCTCCTAGAGGAATTAGCAGTTAATAAGACATTGAGGCTGTCCTGTTGTAGTCTCTACTGTCACTACTGATCTGTGGCCCCTAGGTCTTTTGCCTGTAATATGAGAACCCTTCTCCCTTCAGCTGACTTAGAAAAACATTTTTTTTTAATTGTGCTAAACATCAATGGAGCAGGGAAGACATTAAACAGAAGCCATGTCAGTCATCTTCACATGTGTGATTCAGTGACATAAAGTTTGATTATCATGTTGTTAGCCGTCACCACTTAACCATTTCCTAATTTTGCCATCTCAGCAGAAGCTTAGTGTTCTGTAAGCATTGTGTCTTCTTTTCCTCTCTCTCTCCATCATACTCCTTCTGACTTACTTTTGACCCTACCCTGAGCCTTACTTACAACCAAGTGAAATAACTGAGCCCCATGGAGATGGCGCCACCACAGGAGCACTACAGGGGCTCCATCCAGGCATGTCACAGAGCCCGTGTCTCTGTGTAGGTCTGTGTTCAAGGCCTGAGCCAGAGAGAAGGGCAGTAATATGTTTCCTCTTGGAAAGTTCCTGCGTAGTGTCTGGACTTTTCAGTGTCAAGAGTTGTCAGCTTCCTCCGGCTTCGGAGCCCTGGCTCCTGTTTAATATTCTGCCTCCTTAGTTGATGTTGTGCTTGGCTCCTATGGGACTGCAACTCATGGCTTGAAACTGAAGCCAATTTTCTGTCTTCATCTCACAGTGTTTTGACTGGAGGCAGATCCAGTTCAGTCCAATTGGGGCTGGTGAAAACAACTACCAAGTGTCTCTCTGTCTGCTTCTTTTGGGGAGAAGAAAGTGGAGGGTGCCTCAGGATGTGTAGAGGGCCAGGCCCTTCAGAAACCAAGGAGGAGGGGTAGGGCACAGTGGAACATACTGCGAACCTAAGCATCAGTTGGAATTACAGTGCAAATCTCTCCCCTTTTTTCTTTTGATTGATTAGTGGATTTTCATCAAAGGAGACTCCAGAAGATGGACTAGAAAATTGATTTTGCTTATTAACAGAAAGGAAGCACAAGGATTTTGGCCCTGCCTCTTAGTGGTACGTTTGCTGCGGGAAGGTCAGGAGGAAAGTGTGTTTAGGAGGCAAAGCAGCTATCTCAAAGAGGCCTGAGGGGAATCCGAGAACAATAAAAATTGGGGTTTTAAAGATCCACCCTTGAAATACCGGTTGCTGAACCCAGATTCTGAGCTGATAGCAGTAGGAAAATTTGCTGAGGTTTTCTCTGAAAAAATAATAAAATGCTTCCTGGCACAGGGGAGGACTGAGAAGTAAAAGTTGCCTCAAAGCAAAGGAATGAAGCTGCCTGGGCCACCTCCAGGCTTGCTCCTGATGGGGCTGTTTTCCTTTTTTTTTTTTTCAGATCTGAGGCTATCAGCGATGACACTGGTTCTGTCCATGAATAGATTTTGCGAGCCCATTGTCTCAGAAGGAACTGCTGAAATTCCTGGGTACCAGACACTGTGGGAGGCTGACAGCTATGGAGGCCCAAGCTCCCCGGGGCCACCACAGGCCCCTCTGCAGGGAAACCAGGAAGCCAGTCCACAGCTGGCAGGTACTGCTTTTGACCTTCTCATGGTGCCCTTTGCAGCCAGACTGGTAGGCGGTAGGTGGTATGTGGGGTGCCCTTCTAAGCAGAAAGAGCTCATACTCCAGGGCTTTCCCTGGCTGCCTCTGTACCACTCATAAATGAGCCCAGGGCTTCAGGGAGAGGACCAGAGATGATATTTAGATTACATCCAAAGCTGCATCTACATGTGCTGCTGCTTCATATATAAGTCCTGCTTCTCTATTTTAAAGAAAACCAAACCAGATTTTTAAGCTCTATTTGGGTTTTGGTTTTCTACTCTGTGGGACCATATGGCTTCACAATGAAATCTCTGTACCATGAGACTTAAAGGAATCTACACTTGCATCCACAAGCTGCATGTCGTTTCTCTTTATTACACACACAATTGGCTTCAGTATTGCAGGAAAAAAAAAAGTTTAAAGCCAAGAAGATAGAAATACATTGCTCCTCACTGTCTATATCTTCAAAGTTCCTTTGGATTTTTGTATAGTAGCAGTTAAATTTATTTAAAAAAATAAAATAAAATGTAAAACAGAAAGATCCGTGAAGTTAGTTTTGCTAAAAAAGAGTAACAACTTTGGCCTTTAAAAAAAAAATCAGACATTGCTTTTATTCATGTTTAATATTTTTGAGGGTGAAATAGACTTGTTGCCCAACATTTTAATTTTAAAATTTTAAATTTCATATTTTGAAAGAAGGAATCCCCTAACTTCAGTGTACAGATAGCCATTTGTTTACTTGTGTAGAGCCAATAATATTTTAAAGTTGGTTGATTATCAGTGGTTATAAAGATATATACATTTGAACAATGGTGTTAATTAATCATGGATTTAATTAAACAATTAAGTATTATCTCAGTTGTTAACTCTTTCCTTTTATGGATTTTGCTGTTTACATTGTGTGTAGAATTAAGATTCTGAGTAATCAGTAAATTCTGAGACATATCATTTTTCTTTATAATTGTCTGGAAATTTTTGCTCAGCCTGATTTACAGGATTCCATGTGAGAACAACTACTAATATATATGTGTATTTTTAATCACCACACATACAGACAAATAAGCAACTGAGCTATCCTCTAGAAGGAAAGCAAACAAAAATATTTTGTTTGGAGAACCTCTGGCAAACTGCATGTCATTTATCATATCTGATTTATTACCACAGGATCACATTACAGGGGAATTTCAAATCCTGTAACCACATCCAAGATCACATACTTTAAGAGGAAGTATGTGGAAGAAGAGGATTTTCACCCACCACTCAGCAGCTGTAGTCATAAAGTATGTTTTTTTAATAGTCCTTATTTTTATTAAGAGTTTAAGACACTTAGTAACAGTTACTTGATCCATTTCCAAAAATTAAGTGGTTACACCCAGGCAATGAAAATGAACCAGTTCTTAGCAGAACCATGTTAATTCTTGTCAGTTTTTTGTGTCCTGTGTTATTTTTGTGAAGTAGTTTTAAAAAGAGCCAGCAACAGCTTGTCTACCCAGAAATAACAAAATTAAATGATGTAAGAAATGTCTTTTTTACTCATTATTTTTCTCCGGTGTCCTCAAGGGTATCATTAGCTTGTGCTCTTAAGCATACAGAAATGTGCTGGTTCTTTTCTGATAGCTTTTCCTTCTCTGAGCTCTGCCTGCCCTGTGCATGCTCTGCCACCTTTTGTGTCCACTTGGTAGTGGGGAAACTCAGAGCTTTTTCTAACTTCGTAAGAGTAGGCTCACGATCCTTTGAGTGTGCACATGAAAGTAGAAACATGCACCTCGTTGTATATTATTGCATATGTTGTTTATTAAAATATATATCTCATCCCCAAAAAAGACTGAAGAAAGCATTTTTGATATATAGAAAGAAAAGGACAGAATTGGGAAAGTGTGTAGGTTATTAGACAGGCCATTTAAGCTTTTGAAATATCTGTTCTTTTTCCTTATTATGATTTCTTTCAACAGCTGTCTGCTGATTTCATAGTGACAGAGGGTATACCACTTACTCAGCAGTTGATCCTACCTCATAATGCTCCCATATGTGTTGGAATAGAACTGTGCTCCACAGTTTTCAGTAGCAGATTTTTCAGAAGGTGATCACTAAGACTTTCTTTCAATGTACCTCTGGGTGGACTTGAACCTCCAGTCTTTCAGTCAGCAACCAAATTCTGAATCAATCGTAACTCCCAGGAATAACCCAGACCATAGTTGTCTGAAATGCTGGAAATGTTTTTAATTCATCTTCCTTTCTTTCTCCTCTTGACTCCTAGTCCCGTGGATGTTGCAAGACATCAGGATGTCTTGGCAGGTGAGGGGCTTTTCCCTCCTTGTGTAGTTCCTGCTTGTGGTCACCTGCGCTGGTTTAGCTAACAGCGCCTCGGGTTATGGTGCCAGTTTCCTTTTTTATGACCTGGGAACACTGACCTCAGGACCACAAGCAGCTTATGTCCTTTTTATTTTGTGTGTGGTTATAGCAGTTTTCCAATTGCTACTGGATTTACATCAGCTACCATATAGGAGTGACTCTTCTTATTCTCTTTCCTCCCATTCCCAAAAGGAAGCATGCTAAAGGTCATGTAAGCTCCACAGACACATCAGATTCCCTGAGGGACTGAGTTACTGGGCGGGGTGCTGTAGGAACCATGGTCTTGGGGAACATCTAACTGAACTGGAGTAACATAGTTTATAAAGAAAATGTTCTACATTCTGCTTTGGTGAGTGGGGCTTAAAAACTAAGACTCCACCAATCTCACCCTGTTGGGAGAAACAGGGAAGAATGAAGAATGCTAATGACACAAGGGAAAGATCAGTTGAAAGGACTAATGGAACATAACTTTCACAGCCTCCACCAGACTGAATCTGGTAAACTAGATGGGGCCCAGCTACCACCAACTTAGTACACTGATAGAAATTATAATAGAGGGTCCCAGACAGAGCTGGAAAAAAATGAAGAACGAAATTACAACTCATTAAAAAAAGATCAGACTTACTGGCCTGACAGAGACTGGAGAAACTTTGAGAGTTTGGCCCCTGGACACCCTTATAGCTCAATAATGAAATCACTACTGAGGTTCTCCCTTCAACCAAAGATAGGCCCATAGGTAAAAGAAGACTAAAGGGTCACACCAGCCCAGGGGTAAGGACTAAAAGGCAGGAGGAGATGGGAAGGCTGGTACTAGGGAACCCAAGTTCAAAAAGGGAGAGTGTTGGTAGAGTTGTTAACCAATGCTGTAAAAGAGTATGTGTACTAACTGTTAAATGAGAAGCTAGTTTGTTCTGTAAACCTTCATTTAAAGTACAATCATAAATAAGTAGGGCACATCCTTTCAGAGTCTGAACTTCAGGAATTAATTGTTGTACTCCATCAAGCAAGGCTAATTGCAACATGGAGCAGAGCTTAAAAGAAGAGCAAGACTGAAAGCCAGGTCTTATGCTCTTGATGGCTGGACCAAGGTTTGAAGTATATTCATGACCTGCATATTGGCATATTTTTAAAAGCATCTTATTCAAGCAAAATCTATATATGATATATGTGTATTTGTGTATATTATAAGGAGACTTGGTGGCACAGTGCTTACCTCCTGACTGAAAAGTCAGCTACTGCATGGGAGAAAGATGTGACAGTCTGCTTCCATGAAGATTATAGCCTTGGAAATCCAGTGGGACAGTTCTGTTTTCCTGTAGGGTCACTGTGAGTCCAGATCAACTGAATGACAATAGATTGTGTGTGTGTGTGTGTATGTGTGCATGCGTGCGTGTGTGCTTGTGTATAGGTATATGTGTGTATCCCAAGCCCAACCATTTGCCATCAATCAACTCTTACTCCTGGTGGACCTACATATGTCAGAGTAGAACTGACTCTTTGGAATTTGATCACCAGGACTTTCTTCCAAGGTACCTCTGGGTGGACCGGAACTGCCAACCTTTCAATTGGAAGCTGGGTCCCTAACCATTTGTGCCACTGTGGGACACAGACATATATACACACATACACACAAAAGTGCAAGTATCATAAGGTTGCAGCTCATAAATTTTCCAACATACCTGTGTAGTTAATATCCAGATCAAGAAACAAAACATAACTAGCAACACAGAAGACTCCTCGTGCCCCTTCTACACACTGTCTCCCCACCTCTCAAAATAGATTCTCTTCTGACTTCTAATGGCATAGATCTGTTGTATGTGCTTCGACATCCCCTTCATTGGGCCATAAATGAATGAACAACCTGAATATCTGTCAGTGCTGAGGTCTGAGTGTGGCTAGATTCTCTTATGCTTGGTCACACAGTGAGTTAGTAAAGGCCAGGAGAGAAAAGAGGGGCATCAAGGCCACAGTGTTCCCAGATCCAGAAAAAGATAGGCTGTGATGATATTTGTGTATCATCCTTTTCCTAAGCTTTCTCTTCCTTTATTGATTTGCAGACCATCTCAGTTTTTGAGGAGCGAGCCCACATCCTTTATATGTCCTTAGAAAAGCTGAAGTTTATTGATGACCCTGAAGTATACCTCCGAAGATCTGTCCTTATAAACAATTTGATGAAGAGGATTCATGGAGAAATTATCATGCAAAATAACTGGTGCTTTCCTGCCTGCTCTTTTAATGGCACCTCTGCCCAAGAGTGGTTTATGGCTCAAGATTGTCCTTACAGAAAACGACCCCGGATGGCCAAAGAAGAGTGTGAAAAGTTTCATGCATGCTGCTTTTACCAAGAATGTGGAGGTCACTACCTAAATTTACCATTTTCTATCAATGCTAGTGTTGGAAGTGCCTCCACTGTCTCTTCCTCCTCTTCTTCTTCCTCTTCCTCTCCCCCTCTACCTTTACCAAGTTGTTCCCACCAGGTGGATTATGATGTAGGCAGACCACCTATTTACAAGAGTGAAGTCCAGATACCTGCCAATGAAATATTCATTACTAATGTCAGGTCATTTGGTATTCAGGAAAAAGCCAAATTAAATGACGAGAAAGCAAACAGTGACACCAGCAGGGATGGTAGCCCCGTAAGCCATGAACTTGTGAGGAATGACATTGCTTTTGAGTGCAAAGGCCAATTTTGTGATTATTTTGAGACTGGATGTAATGAGAAAAACAATGTGAGTGAGTCGTGGAAAAAGTCCTTGAGGAAAAAGGAGCCTTCACCAAGTAACAAATTATGCTGCAGCAAATCAAGTAAAATATGAGCCATCTTTTCACCCAATCTTTGAAGCATGCACAGCATGGTCAATAAGCTCTCATAAATTTTATTTTGAATGGGTTTTGTAGTTTTATACAACTGATGAAATTATGCCATGAACATGCCATATTGCTTTAATGCCTGGAGAGCAGATTGCATAAAACATTTCTATAGAAGACATCAGAGAGCTACTTATAAATGTGATGATTTTAGCAAGAAAGCAGTTGACTTAGTGCTTAAAAGTATATGTCTCAGTTTTTTTTTGCTTTTTGTTTTTTACAGAAAAGATCGGTAGATTACCTTGGGGGACAGTGTGCCCTTGTGATATTTCCGTTGCCTCTCCCCTCAAGGAGCCTGTCACTAGTTAAAAACCTTCAACATGTTTGACAGTTAATTAGGTAGTTATTTGGTAAGCAAATCAACATAACCAGCAAAGAATGTCTGCTTCTATATTATACAGTATTTTTTCTGAATAAATGACTGAAGGTTAGGAGCTAGATGAAATGGCTTTGTGGTGCAGTTAAGTATTTGTATTTAACAGTCTTATGTGACAGATGAAATAGGATGGCACATAATAAGCACACTTGTCTAGTGGTGGAATCAACAATAGCAGAGAGCGTAATCCCTGCAAGTTGATGGCTTGCCTGTGACGGGTGATAAGGCTTTGAAAAACGTGTTATACAGGGCGATTTTTTGGTGCCTTACTTTATCTTAATTTTTGCCAGTGTGAAAATTAAGGATAAACCAGTGTTACAGCAGGGATTTAACAAACAGGAAAATTAAAAATAAAAACAGGGTGGATCAATATTGTTTGAAAACTGTTTAACTTTGAAATGTTGCATTCAAGTTTTAATTCAACATCTCTGTTCTTCCTTTATTTTTGATGCCCAGTTGCTCTTGGCTTTAGCATGTTTGGAAAGGAACAGAGGAGACAATAGAAAGAGCTGTTAGAAGCCAGCACGAGCTGCTTGAGCTTTTCTATGGTGACGGTCTGTTTCTGGGATTTGGGTGTTTTGGGTTTTTGGGTTGTTTTGTTTCACTGTCCAGTGAACTTCACAAACCTGTGGCATGCATTATACTTTAATCTGTTTTGCATAATTTTGCTCATTTAGATTATAAATGCATGTGGTTTTTTATATACAACTTTTGCTGTTAATTAAGAAGCACAATGTTAATAAATGATGTGGTGATTAATAAGGTTTTATCTTAAAGGATGTAAAGATTTTAGTTTTAGGGAAATTATTTTGGAGAAATGAAACTCAATCTGTAATAAACCAAACCAAACCCACTGCCACCAATTTGATTTTGACTCGTAGTGACCCTATAGGACAGAATAGAACTGCCCCATAGAGTTTCAAAGGAGCACCTGGTGGATTCACACTGCCAACCTTTTGGTTAGCAGCTATAGCACTTAACCACTATGCCACCAGGGTTTCTGATAGTCACTATGTATTTGGTCAACATTTTTCTCGATATTTCTTTTATCTGTACATTTGCAAGAGTGTGCAGAGTACCCTTATGACCATCCTTCCTCTTTCTCTAGCCAACTCCTTCTGATAAAGTGTGGTCCAGTTTCCAAGGTTGCTAATTGATTTAGACCTTAAGCAGTACTACACAGGAATCAAATGCCAAATGGAGGAAATAAGTTCTCCCAATTTCTCCAAGATAAAAGCTTTTTTATTATTGCTATAAATATTAAATATAGGTCTCATTCATACAGTGTATGAGTAGGATCATCATTTGGACAATTGTCCACAAGGACCAATTTTGAAAACATGTTCTTGTGTTACAGCTATCGTCTAGTAATGCTTGTTCTTTATTTTCAATATTTGATAAAGATTTGATGTTGAAAACTTAGATGATAGATGCTTGTATATGAATGTGTTGTAATAAAGTGAGGTTTTCTTGATATATATTTATTAAAAGGATCAAAATTCATTTAAGATTTTGTTGTTTTAATGTTACTGAATGTGTTATACTTTTCTGTTACACTTTTCTCCCTTAAAAAATTCAGAACATCTTGTAACTGTGGTGGACAGTGCCACACACGAATTTTCAGAATAAAGGCCAAACTGCAAGTATTTTAGAATGGTCTTAGTTTTGTAGGTTTAGATTTCTGTTGAGAAAAATTATGTAACACAAATCCACTAATACACAGCGTCACTGATTCCTTTTTAAAATGTCCAATTATCAAAAAGATGACCCATATATAACTGGTTTTACAGGCTATGCTAGTAGTATATTATGCAATTCTCTTTTATGGTTGTTCTTAGAAACTAATATTGTATGTGATAAATGAGGAAAGGTAGTTGAAGCTAATTAACTTGTCAAATGAGTGTAGTAAATCATGGAGATTTAAATATAAAAGAAAATTTGCTCTCTTACTTTATACAAGCCCCTGAGATTACCAGATAATGTTTTTCTTTTTTAAAATTGTGATTAAGTGAAAGTATACAATCCAAATTAAGCTTGCATGCCTTCCTATCTGCAGCTCCTTCTGGTCTCCTTGCAAGGTGGCAGCATACTCCTCCTTTTCATTCTATACTTGTCATATCCTCTTAACAAGCTCCTGTATCCTCCTCTCCACCCTCTCCTCTCCCTTCTAGTAAGAGGCCAGAACCATAAAGCACACACACCATATGGTCACATTTTTGTCCCCAAGTCCATTCCATTCTCTTCTGAAGAGTTGACCTCAGTAATGTTTTCTGGTCAGGAGCAGCAGAAGGCCTAGGGGTGATGTCCCAGTGGAAGGCCTGGGCTGCTGGACCATCAGTTGCAGTCTTCTAGTGGAGTTCTTGAGGTGCACCTCTCTCTTTCTCGTGTTGCCACTGGGACTCGACATTGTGTGCCACATCATGGCTGTCTTTGGTGGTGGCCAGGCACCATCTGGATATTCTGGTCACATGTTGATACAGTCACCCATTCACATGTGTCCTTCTCCCTCCTATGCTCTTTTTCCTTCATATCTTTGTTGTTCTTGATCGTGTGTTCCAGATGAGTTGGGACAATCTGATGTACCTCAGATGGCAACTTGCTAGCTTTTAAGACCCAAGATGTCACTGAGTGATAGGGGATGCAGAAGACTCTCTTAATGCTAGACTAGTTATGCCAATTGGCCTTCATGTCCCTTGAGAGCATGGGCCCCAGACCCCTGCCCCTACTACCCTATCCTTGCAATGTTGGGTTAAGATTAGAAGAGTTTTCAGTTTATGTTCAAGTCCAGTTAAGTTGATCTTCTTTCTACTGTGTGCTGTCACTACTTTCATCTAACCAAATTTCTGTCAACTATCTAATCCATGACCAGCCCTCTTGCTCCCCTCCCTTGCAGCCATCGAAGAGTCTTCTGTTCTGTACATGAGTCTGTTTTTAAGTCCTTATAGAAGGGGTCTCATACAATATTTGTCCCTGTGCCACTGACTGATTGCACTCAGCATAATGTCTTCCAATTGAAACCATGTTATGAGATGCTTCCTAAAATCATCATTGGTCTTTATCATTGCGTAGTGTTCCGTTGAGTATATATACCATAGTTTGTTGATCCATCCATCTGTTGTTGGGGGTATAGGTTGATTCCATCTTTTAACTATTTTGGACTGTGTTGCAATAAACATTCGTGTGCATGTATCTGTTTGTGTGACTCCCCTTGCTTCTGTGGGATGTACTCCAAGCAGTGGGATTACTGGATCAAATGGTACATCTGTTTACAGCTTTTTAAGGAAGTGTCCAGTTGCTTTCCAAAGAGGTTGTACCATTTTTCAATCCCACCAGCAGTGTAGCAGAGTTCTAGTCTCTCCACAGCCTTTCCAGCATTTGTTGTTCTGTGTTTTTTGGATCATGGCCAACCTTGTTGGGGTGAGAGGGTCTCTCATTGTAGTTTTCATTTAGATTTCTCTAATAGCTAATGATTGTGAGCATTTCCTCCTGTGTCTTTTGATTCCCTAGATGTCATCTTTAGTGACGTGTCTGTCCATTTCCTTTACCCATGGCTTCATTGGGTTCTTTACCTTTTTCTTGTTGATACTTTGCAGAATCTTGTAGATTATGGAGAGGAGACATCAGTCCAACATGTACTTACCAAATATTTTTTTTCCCATTCTGTAGGTGGTCTTTTAATTCTTTTGATAAAGTGTTTGGATGAGCAGAAGTGTTTGATTCTTAGTAGTTCCCATTTCATCTATTTTCTCCTCTGTTGATCATGCTTTGTTAGATTTTGAAGTGTATCTAAGCTGTGTATTAAAGCTTCCGTTGTTGACCCTACTTTTTGTTGTATGATCTTTATCATTTTAGGTTTGTTATTTAGGTCTTTTATCCGATTTGAGTTAGTTTTTGTGTAAGGTGTGAGATGTGAATCTTGTTTCAATTTTTTACAGATGGATATCCAATTTTGCCAGCACCATTTGTTAAAGAGACTGTTTTTACCTCAGTTTAGGATCTTAAATGTCCATTGTCAAATATCAAATGTTCATAAGAGGATGGTAGGTAGCATCTCTAGGGTCTCAACTCTTTTCCATTGGTCTGTATGTCCCCTTTTGTACCAGTACCACGCTGTTTTGACTACAGTAGCAGTGTAATAGGTTCTAAGGTTGGTAGTGTGAGGCCTTCCACTATGTTCCTCTTCTTCAGTAGTACTTTGTTTATCCAGGGTGTCTTCCTTTCCAAACAAAGTTGGTGAATTGTTTCTCTGTCTCATTAAAAAATGTCACTGGAATCTGTATTGGGATTGCATTGTATATGTAGATCGCTATGGGTAAAATAGACATTTTCAGAATGTTGAGTCTTCCTAACCATGAGCGTTTCTCCATTTATGTAAGTCTCTCTTGTTTTTTTTTTTGCAGTAAGGTCTTGTAGTTCTCTTTGTATAAGTTTATTATTTCTATAGTTAGATTTATTCCTAGGTATTTTATCTTCTTGGGAGCTATAGTAAATGGTATTGATTTGGTGATTTCTTCTTTAATAGTCTCATCGTTGGTGTAAAAGAATCAGTGATTTACTTTTGTTTATCTTATATTGTCATGCTTTGCTGAACTCTTCTATTCAAGTAGTTATGGATTCTTTAGGATGCTCTGCATATACAGTCATATCATCTGCAAATAGGGAGATTTTTACTTCTTTGCCAATGTGGATGTTCTTTATTCTGTCTTGTCCAATTGCTGTGGCCAGAACCTCTAGTACAATGTTGAATAGAAGTGATGAGAGTTGGCATCCTTGTCTAGTTCCCCTTCTCAAGGGGAATTCTTTCAGTCTCTCTCCACTCAGGATGATCTAGGTGGTTGGGTTTGCACAGATGCCCCTTATTGCATTGAGGAATTTCCCCTTTATTCCTATTTTGCTGAGAGTTTTTAGCATGAATGGGTGTTGGACTTTGTCAGACACCTTTTCTGCATCAATTGACAAAATCCTCTCTTCTGTGTTATTTATGTGTTATTTATGTTATCACATTAACTGTTTTTCTGAAGTTGAACCAGCCTTCCATCCCTGGTATGAAATTGGATAACTTGGTAACAGTGAATCATTTTTTTGCTGTTTTGTTGCATTCTATTGGCAAGGATTTTGTTGAAGATTTTTGCTTCTAGGTTCATGAGTGATATTGGTCTGTAGTTCTCCTTTTTTGTGGGATCTTACCCTGGCTTTAGTATCAGGGTTATGCTGGCTTCATAGAATGAATTTTGGAGTATTCCATCCCTTTCTATGTTGTGAAATAGTCTCAGTAGTATTGGCATTAACTCTTCTCTAAAAGTTTGGTAGAAATCTCCAGTAAAGCCATTTGGGCCAGACTTTATTTTGGTTTGTAGTTTTTGATGACTTTTTCAGTCTCTTCCTTTGTGATGGGTTTATTAAGTTTTTCTACCTTTCCTTGTGATAATTTTGATAGGTGATATGACTCTAGAAATTTGTCCATTCTGTCTAGGTTTTCAAATCTGTTAGAGTACAGTTTT
The DNA here is from genome assembly GCA_028571685.1 of Heterohyrax brucei. Taxonomy (NCBI): domain Eukaryota; kingdom Metazoa; phylum Chordata; class Mammalia; order Hyracoidea; family Procaviidae; genus Heterohyrax; species Heterohyrax brucei. The sequence goes on from CM053155.1 coordinate 20,754,302, forward strand.
TTGTAGTATTCTGTTACGATAGTTTTGGTTTCATTTGGATCTGTTGTGACATCCCCATCTCATTTCTTATTCAGGTTATTTGTTTCCTCTCCTGTTCTTTAGTAAGTTCACCCAGTGGTTTATCAATTTTGTTGATCTCTTTTAAAAACAAGTGTTTGGTTTTGTTAATTTTTTCAATTGTTCTTCTGTTTTCTAATTCATTTAGTTCTGCTATAATATTTATTATCTGTTTTCTTCTGGTACTTGAGGGTTTCCTTTGTAGCTGTCCTGCTTTTTAAAGCTGTAGGATTAATTCTTTGGTTTGGGTCCTTTCTCTCTTTAGGATATGTGTATTTATAAATTGACTTCTGACCACTGCTTTTCCTATATCCCATAGGTTCTGGTAGGCTATGTTTTCATTCTCATTTGCTTCCATAAATGTCTTCATTTTATCCTTAATTTCTTCTATAACTCATGATTTTTTGAGCAAGGTGCTGTTCAGTTTCCATGAGTCCAAATTTCTATCTACGCTTTTTTCTGCTTTTGAGTTTGACTTTTATGGCTTTATGGTCTGAGCAGATGCTTTGCAATAATTCAGTGGTTTACATTTTGTTGAGGTTTGTTTTATGTCCTAACACATAGTCTATTCTGGAAATTGTTCGATGTGCATTGGAGAAGAAGGTGTACTTATCTGTTGATGGATAAAAAGTTCTGTATATGTCAATGAGGTCTAGTTTGTTAATTGTCACAATAAGATCTTCTGTGTCTTTATTGAGCTTTTTTCTGGATCACCTGTCTATTACTAAAAGTAGACTGTTGAAGTCTCCAACTATTCTTGTGGAGTGATCTACCTCATTTTACAATGTAGTCATTGTTTCTTTGATGTATTTAGGTGCTCTAGTATTGGGTGCATAAATATTTAATATTGTTAAGTGCTGCTTCTGTACTGAAACTTTCAGCAATAGTGACCATCCTTATCCACGACAGTGGATTTTACATTAAACTCTATTTTATCTGATATGAGCATTGCCACACCTGCTCTTCTGTGTATATTGTTAGCTTGATTATTCCATCCTTTAATTTGCAGTTTGTTTATGTCTCTAAGTTGTGTTTCTTGTAAGCAATATAGACACGGGTCATGTCTTTTGATACAGGATATCACTTGTTGTCTCTTTATTGGAGCATTCAGTTCATTTACATTCAGTGTGATTATTGATAGGTATGTGTTTAGTGCTGTCATTTTGATGTATTTATTTTTGTTTTGGTGTTTTCTGTGTTGTTCTTAATACTCTCTTCTGAGTCATTCTTTTTTGTGGGTTGACTTTTCATCTTTTTCAATGTAAGTTTTGTATTTGTTGAGACCCTTGTATTGTGTTTCTTGTTTTGATACGTTACATTCTTATTGTGCTTTGCAGCTGCCCCTGTGATCCCCTTTAATATTGTTTCATCCCAATTTTAACTCTGCATGTCTTTCTAACTTCCTCTCCATCTGAAAGGACTAAAACTACTGTAGTATATCCCTCATTTTAGTGTGTTGGTGTCAGTTTTTTTGATATGATCACTGGTTCCCTTCTTTTAATGTTGTAGCTTTGGTTGAGTTTTGTGATTTCCCTAAATGAATAGATTTCTGGATGCTGTGTCCTGCATTGCCTACTTAAATATATACTTAATGGTTTTGTTTTTCTAAGCAAAGAGCTTCTTTCAGTATTTCTTGTAGCTTGGGTTTGGTTTTTACAAATTCTCTGTGCTTCTGTTTATCTGTGAATGTCCTATTTCATCTTCTTATGTGAGAGATAGTTTTGCAGGATACATACTTCTTGGTTGAAAGTTTTTCTCCTCCAAGGCTTTGAATGTGTCATCCCACTGCCTCCTTGCCAATATTGTTTCGGCTGAGAAGTCAGACAAAAGCCTACAAAGTTTCCCTCTGAATGTTAGCTTTGCTTTGAGCCTTGCTGCCTTTAAAAGAATCTGTTTATGTTTCATTTTATTAAGCTTGATTATAATATGTCTTGGTGGTTTTTTTTTGGTGGTCTAGTTTTTGTAGCCATTATATACACATCTTGGATATCTATGTTCTCTTCTTTCATAGTTTCAGGAATGTTTTCTGTCAGCAACTCAATAACAATACTCTCTGTGTTTTCAGCTATCCCTCCTTGTTCAGGAACTCCAATTAATCGTAAATTATGCTTCTTAATAGAGTTCCACATGTTTTTTAATGCTTCATTTTTATTATTTCTTTTATGTGATTTCTCCTCATAAATGCTCACGTCAGTTGCTGTGTCTTCCATGAAACTAAGTCTGACTTTCTTCTTCTCAATTCTGGTCTTTTGGGTTTGGATTTAATTATGCAATTCTGTAATTTTGTTATTCATCTGCTAGATTTCAGATCATTGATGTTCCATCAGTTCAAACAGCTTGCTTAATATTTCATTTTGCTCTGCTGCATTCTGTTTAATATCTAGGAGGGTTCTATATATAATTCTTTTGTACTCAACGTCTGATAGTTTCAGAAAGGCTTCTTCATTTGAGAAGTTTCTTATTCTTTGTTTTAGGAGTTTTCCAGAGCCAAGGTGGACTGTTTCTTTAAATGCTTAGAAATGGACTGTTGCCTTTGGGCCATCTAGAGGCTGTTTAGTTTCTCTGGTCTTACCTCAACAGGAGCTGAGGTGTAGTTCTAAGAGGCAAGTTGGTCACCAGCTTCCTCTTTGTGTATTCTAGTGACTGACCCCAGTGGACTCTCTGAGGTGGCAGGCTCTGCCTTCTATCTGGCAAAGATGGTGCCCTACTTATGGAGTGACTAGGGGCTGTCAGCCAACCCTATGATGTGGTCAAAAGGCTGGAAGAGATGCTGCTGGGCCACTCAGCAGTTATGTCTCCAGGCAGTCTTATTTTAAAAATTTTGGAGCTATCCAACAGCTGCCAAAATCAGGCCTTCAGGTGTGGCAGACCCACCTTCCAGCTGACAACGGAACCACCTGTTCAGCCATCCCCAGATGCTATGACATAGTTCAAAGTAGGGAGGGGTTAGTGCCCTCCTGCCATCCTCAGCTGAGCCCTACCCATAAGGTAACACTGTGCTATAAAAACAGCCTTTGTTCTGGAAAAGCACTTTCCAGACTAGCACTGCTTCTCAGCTCGGGAATTATCCCCTGCTGAGGCCTCCAGTTGGGTGACTCCACCTTCCAGCTGACCAAGATGTCATCTGAGCCGATCTGTCCTTCCCACTGTGAAACAGAAGAATCTATGGCCAAGGTGAGAAAAGAGAGCAGGGGGGCAGTGGTGTCCTCAGTCAGGAGCTGGCCTCTCAGAATGTAGCTATCCCACACACTGTGTTTCTTCTGTGCTATGCACTGTTTACTTTAGCACTGCAGTTCAGTGTATTTGCTGGCTTATGCCATCCCCCACCTCCTGGCTAAGGAAAAAAAAAAAAGGAAGAAAAATGCATCAGTACCTGCAGTCCACCCAAGCAGCGAGTCAGCAGGAGTGGGGCTCAGCATGCTCTTCCTTGTCAGAAAGACGTAGTTTCCCATTGGGTGGCATATAGTCCAATCTGACAACCCTATGGTGTATCCTAGGGCTCCCTGGGTGTCCAGAGTGTTCTGTTCAATTATCAATCCAGGCCTTAGTTTTCAGAGAGAATTGAAGAGACATGTATCTAGTCCGCCATCTTGGCTCTGCCCCAGTAATGTTTTTCTTGATGGCCAAAGCTCTAAAATTATATCATTGTTGAATTTCTGCAGTGCTCACTGGAGCTGTGGCACCTGCATCTGCTCAGTAGAACCTACAGATTTGCTGCTTTGCATGATGGTTGAGGCCATTGGACCCAGCAGCACTAAACTCTAATTTTTAGCCATCAAGGTTTTGTTTCCACAACTTTTCCGAAATATTTAAAGAAGAGTTTTCTTCACCAACAGATAGTCTCTAAATATCTATTGAAATAACAGTTTTCCTGCTGTGGCCTGTGAATACCACCAGTGTACCCAGCACTGACATTTCTACTCATTAGATATTAAGTTAGGTTTTCCCAGAGAGGCCAAGTCACTACTGAGTTTTATAGTGACATCCTCAGTGACTTAAAAAACCTAATATATGCTACACCACTGTCTACACTCCAGGATGTAACTAAGACCTTCGACATTATTGTGCTCTGCTTTAAGGAAAACCTGTTATTGCAGAATCTGTGAAGATAAATTAGAGGAAATCTTCATGTAAAATGGCCATGCTTCTGAGGCAGTCTTTAACTACTACTGCCCTAGAAGTTATTAGATGCTCATCATTAACCTGATCAGTAGCTGTTGTCTCTGCTCCTTCCTTTCTCAAAGTGGGTAATTGTAGGAGATGGTCTGGCATAGGTACTGGAAGAGGGCAAAGTATAATTATCATTACGCTTCCACCCTCAAAATCCTGTCTTTCACCTAGAATGAGTACTTGGGGCAAAGCTTGCTGGGTCAGGGGCATGGAGAAAGGGAAAGAAACTTGAACCTACAGAAGCAACTGTTCAAAAGCCAGTTAAAAGTGAGAGTAAGGTATCTTTGGCAGGATCTTTCAAGACAATAGAAATTTACAACAGTTTATATGCTGCTTTGTTAAATAAATGCTGAAGCCAAATGAATGAACATATTTATTTTTAGAGTTCCTAGTTTATTCCATCAAAGCATGACTGCCCATCTGTCATGGATTGAATTGCCTTCTTCAAAAAATGTGTGTGGCTGTTTGACTAGGCGAGGATTCTCAGTATCTTGTGATATTCCTTTATATTGTAAACCTTGCCCCTATTATGTTAATGAGGAAAGACGGGTGGCAGTCGTGCTGTCAGGACAGGACTCAAGGTACAAGATTGTTTTGTGCATTGAGGCAGTCTCTTGAGATATGAAGGAAAGAAGCTAGCAGAGAGATTTGGGGACCTCATACCATCAAGAAAGAAAGCACTGTTGGAAGCAGAGTGTGTCATTTGGAAAGGTGTGAGGTTCCTGCACCTCAGAAGCTTCTACTTTAGGGGAGCTTTGACTACAAGAACCGTCCTCTAGAGCCAGCAGAGAAAGCTTTCCCTAGGAGCTGACACTCTGAATTTGGACTTTTTGCTTACCAGACTGTGACAAAATAAAGTTTCTCTTTCTATAGCCATGTACTTGTGGTATTTCTGTTGAAGCAGCACTAGATGACTAAGACACCATCATAAACTTATAATATAGCTCCACCTGGTTACTTCCTTTCTGTGCAACTGGAGGAGAGGAAACAGCTTGCAGAAGACACGGACATTGAGCGATCTCAACTTCACAACAAATATCAGAAAAGGATATAGGATTCTTAGATGATGTAGTTCAGCTCAAACTGAACAGGATTTTTGGAAAAAATTTGTTTTCAAATTCATGTTTATGGCAGCCTCATATTTGAAGTTATTTTATTTGTAGTTAAGATTATCACATCCATGCCAATTTGACTATGTGTTTTTAAAAATCAAGGACTCCATCACATTAACAATGATGGTTTAAACTAGAAGCAGCAGTGTGCCATGAAGGAAGAATAAATTAGTACCAACAAGCTTTTGCCACTGAGTCAGTTCTGACTCATAATGACACTATAGGACAGAGTAGAACCTCCTCACAGGACCACCTGGTGGATTTGAACTGTCAACCTTTTGGTTAGCAGCTAAACTCTTAACCACCAAACCACCAGGGTTTCCAAAATCAGTACTGAACCCACTGCTCTTGAGTCGCTGCCGACTCATAGCAACCCTACAGGACAGAGTGAAACTGCCCCACAGTGTTTCCAAGGAGTGCCTGGCAGATCTGAACTGCCACCCTTTTGGTTAGCAGCTGTAGCACTTAACCAGTATATCAGCAGGGTTTCCAAGATCAGTACAGTATTTGATAACCAAGAAAAAAAGGACAATGTATGGTTTCCAGTCATTCATTTTCAAATTGCTGTGTTGGATTCACAGTATTTTGTGATTGTCCTCCATTTTGTGATTTTCCTAAACTGTATGTTAAAGGATTAGGGTGGGACTGTAAATCCCTTCATAGGATCACCTCCCAGCTCCACTGTAAAGGGAGTTTCCCTCGAGTATGGCTTGCCCCACCCTTAATCCTTTTGTCCTACAGAAGATAAAAGAAAGAGAGAAAAGCAGAGAATTGGGAGCCCTACACCATCAAGAAAGCACTGGGAGAAGAACGCGTCCTTTAGACCTGAGGTTCCTGTGCCAAGCTGCTCCCTGGACAAAGACTGATGTAATACCAGACTTGCCTCCAGAGCTGACAAGGGGGAATGCCTTCCCCTGGAGTGAACATTCTGAATTTGGACTTGTAGCCTACCAGACTTTGTAAGAATAAACTTTCCTTTGTTAAAACCATCCACTCAGTGGTATTTCTGTTAGAGCAGCACTTGCTGACTAAAACATTAGCCATTAGAGAAATCCAAATCAAAACTACAGTGAGATACCATTTCACACCAACAAGGCTGACATTAATCCAAAAAAACACAAAGCAATAAATGTTGGAAGAAACTGGAACTCTCCTACACTGCTGGTGGGAGTGTAAAATGGTATAACTACATTGGATATCTATTTGATGCTTTCTTAAAAAGCTAGAAATTGAAATACCATATGATCCAGCAATCCCACAGATATATGCACATGAATGTTTATTGCAGTACTGTCCACAACAGCAAAAAGATGGACTCAACCAGGTGTCCATCAACTGATGAATGGGAAAACAAAGTATAGTACATTCACACAGTGGAATACTATGCAATGATAAAGAACAGCAATGATCTCAGGAAATGTCAGATTGCAGACATTATGCTGAGTGCAATTAGTTGCAAAAAGACAAATATTGTATGTGACCACTATTACAAGGTCTTAAAAGGTTTCAGCACAGAAGAAAATAATTCTTGATTATTACAAAGGTGGGGAGGGAGGGGCATTCACAGATTGGATAGTAGACTGGAACTGGGTTAGGTGAAGGGAATGACAGTACACGGTAGAACAGAGGTTAGCATTGACATGGGTGTCTGGCGACCACAGTTTCAGGGGACATCTAGGCTAACTGGCATAACTAATTTTTTTATGAAAATGTTCTGCATACCACTTTGGTGAGTGGTATCTACAGTCTTAAATCTAGCAAGTGGCTATCTAAGGAGCATCAATTAGTCCTAATCCACCTGGGGCATAGAAAAATGAAGAACATCAAAGACATGAGGAAAACACAAGCCCAAGACACAGAAGGTGCCGTATGATGCAGGGACTACTTCAGCATGAGACCAGAAGAACCAGATGGTGTCTGGTCACTAACACTAATAGTCCTGACAGGGAACACAATGTAAAGTTCTTGATGTAGTGGGAGAAAAATCAATATGCAGAACTAGAACTCCATTACAGGATCACACTTGATGATCTGTCAGACTGGAGGGTCCTCTGAAGACCCTCAGTTAGCACAGACTGGAGAGTCCTCTGAAACCAGTACTAAAGCCAACTCCTCAAAGACTGGACTCAAAGATATAACTCTGTAAGACAGAGTTATGCTGGTGAAGAATATGCTTCTTGGCTTAGATATATACACAGGCTGTCTGAACAGCTCATGTTCAGAGGTGATGTGAGAGAGTAGAGGGGGATAGGGGTTGGCTGTACGGATCTGCAAAGTACTGGGTAGAAAGGAGGAGTGTGCTGTCACCAGCTGCGAGTTGGTGGGGGTGGGGGACTGCATGTGGAGGGGCGTAGAAGGAGAACAGTCAGAGTTTCATAGCGGTGTGTTTGTAGGGTTTTATAAGGCAAGTTGGTTTGAATTGTAAACTTTCACTTAAAGCATAGTAAAATATTTTTTAAAAATAAGTACTTCAGGAGAAAAAAAGCATCTTTTAAGCTACTGCATGGCTTTCTTAGAGTTATAGTGCATAAATGAGGTCTGCCTAGTGAGGTAGAGTCTCTTCACATAGGTAAACATTCTCCATCTATGTGATACAGCTACATGACTTGGGATGAAACACTTTAGAAATTATTGCCAGCCCTGGGTACATGCTGTATTTTAGCTGGGAGAGTACACTTACAAAAACCACTCATAAAGATATAAGTTATGAACACCTGAATCTCACATCCTGCCATTAAGTACAGCATCAAGTAAGTTTAATAAAACATGCTGTTTAAAATAGTCTGTAATTTCCTGTTTCTGCATTTCCCTTCAGTATTTGTGACAGGCTGAGGAATGATAACTAAGCAGAGAGAATTTACACAAGTAAGTTTGGTGGTGTTTGCAAACCATTGCCATGAACTTCATCTTCATTGGTAAACAGTTCTCTGGTGGGCTGTTGATGACTGTTTCCCGCCCCCTGGTGTTGATCCAGTTTGTTAATTTTGAGAATGCAGACTACTTATTCATAGCCTGGGAACACCTGCTTATGGCCACAGTGAAGCTAATAGAAAGTATGCAGATGGGTTAGTCATTCCTCATGAAATTTTCCATGTTTCTAAACTGCATCTTTATAACTGTCTACTTGATTTAAAATAATGAAGTATTATTAGATTTTGGGAGGGAGAACATACATAGAAAAGAACTTGTGCTTCCTACCAAGATCCTCAAAACGAACAGCAAATATAAAAAAAACTCTGGAGGAAAAGCAATGCTGTGCACCTTAAGACCAGTGCTGTCCAGCCTCATACTTTCAGAAGGTGCACTTCCATCCAGATCATGCCATACGAGCAGTGAGTGCGGCACCAGGCATGTGGTCCTCCACTGCCCCCTCAGCTTGGGTAGTTCACGTATGAACTAGATTTGAAAAGTCTTGAAACAGTGCTTTCTGTGCAGATGCCTTCCGAAGCAACAGATCAATAATCTTCATTTTAATAAGATTTAAGAATCACTTGGGGACATTTTTAAAATGGAAATTCTGTTGCAGTACATTTGGAGTGGAAATGCAAATTATCAGCAGGGGATAAAACCAGAATAAACATGTTTGAAGCCCCGCACATAACACATATATCCTTGCAATTAAGAGGTGAGTAGCAATGCACATCATGCACAGCCACCAACCCATCTGTCAAAGGAGATTTGCAAATTGCTATGATGTTGAACAGGTTTCATCAGAGCTACCAGACTAAGATTAGGAAGAAAGGCTTGTGATCTGCTTTGGAAAACCTGCTAATGAAAACCCTGTGGATCACAATGGTACAATCTGCAATGAATTATGGTAATGGTGCAGGGCCAGGCAGGGTTTTGTCCCACCGGGCATGGTGTCACTGCAAGTTGGAGTCCAACTCAGCGGCAGCTAACAATAGATCTGTGAAATCCACCTGGCACAGTTTTTAGGTGCCCGCATCATCTTCAAAATTCACAAAATCCCTGAGTGTGTGACAAGAAAGATAAGAGAATGACAAGCTATAAGACAAGCGATTTTGGCAAAACTTCAGAGTTGATTTTTGCCAAATTGGAGCGGAGAAAATCTGAGAAATAATGGTGTTGTTCCACATGCATTGCAGTGTTCACTTTAAGGAAAGGTCTAAAGACTAAGAGGAAAGAAATTGTTGTTGTCAGACCTCTTTATGAAGACAAGAAAAGCATTTTGGGAAGTAAAGATTTTCCTTTATGTTGTCTCAGAAAGAAATAGCGTGTCTACTCTTTCCGGGAGCTGAGAGGACATCTTATTGCTGTTCTCCCAGCTTTTAGATGCTGTGGCTTTGTGACTAAATATAGGCATTAGCCAAAGGCATCTCTCTCCTAAGTGGTTCAGGCACAGAGACCATGGGTTTCCATAAGACTGAAATAAAGCAGAGGGTTAAGAACTGAATTTTGAGTCAGACTGCCTGGATTCAAATCCCAACTCTGCTACTGAGTAGTTGTGCATTGGCCAGAAAGTTACTTTACCCCTAGTGCCTCAGTTTCCTTGTTTGTAAAATGGGACAACATACTGCATGACATTGTTGTCAAGCTTAAAGATCTTAATATTGGGGAGGTGACTCAGACTAGCCTGGAAATGCAGTAAGAATACATGGCCACGGCTTTTCCATTACAATCTCATGGGTGTCCATGAAGGCTGGATCTAACAGCACTGGATCGTCCTTTGTGTATAAAGTGCTCAGCCATCTGGGTTCTGTACAACTGTCTTAAAATTAAATAGGGGATATAGCCAAATCTGAAGTCCCAGGACCCTTGTATCTGAAAGTAGTCATTGCTGTCCTTGAGATTTTGTTTGTTTGTTTTTAATTGTGATTGAGTGAAAGTTGACAATAGAATTCAAATTTGCATGTCCACCTATCTGCAGCTTCCTCTGCTACCCTTGCCCAGTGTCATGCATTGAATTGTGTACCCTCAAAAATAGATGTAGCCACATTAGGAACAAGAACAACATTAAGTGGACTTCAGCATAACTTGAGTACTCCTTCCATCTTAACTCAATACTGCAAGGATAGAGTAGCTGGGGTGGGTGGCGGGGGACCATGCTCTTAGGCGAATTCCAGGCCAATTCGCACAACTAGCGTTTTGCTAAGAGAGCTCTCTGCACCCCACATTGGTGAGTGGCGTCTGGGGTCTTAAAAGCTGCCAAGCTGCCATCCGAGGACACAGCAAATGGTCCCAACTCAGCAGGAACGGATGCTCACCGAGGGCCAAAATGGCATGCGGTAAAGACAACCGAGAAGACAGACAGACCCAGAAGAGTGGGTGCCTACATCGACCTGGGACCGGAAGAACCGGATGGTGCCCGGCCACCACCAGTGATAGCCATGATGGAGCTCACAGAGAGGAGCCTCACTGGCAACACAAGAATAAAAAGAGGTGCATCATGAGATCTCCACTAAAAGAACTCAATTGATGGTCCAGCAGTTTTGGGGTTCCTCTGAGAGCATGGCCCCCGGCCCTGATGCTGTCCTTTCCCATAAATTATAACAAAGGTCCACTCTTTGGACAGGAATGGATTGGACTTGGCAATGCAGAGTAACTACATATTGGAAGCGATTTATGGTTCTATACATCTATAGGATATCATCTTGCTGACCTCTGGCTGGAGGAAGGGGAGTGGACGGAGAGGAGGGGAAAGGAGACTGTTGGGAGGATGAGACATGTATGGAGCAGAGAGGAATAGTGTGCAGTCACCAGACAGGGAGAGCAGTGGAAGCTGCATATAGGGGGGCATGTAAATTTACATGTGAATGTACATTTTCACTCAGTTATGTTAAATAAAAAAAAAAAAATAGGTGTAGCCATGTGGCTGGGTCAGGATTCCCACTATTGTTCTCCATTTTGTCATTTTCCTGTGCTGTATGTTAAAGGATTAGGGTGGGACTGTAAATCCCTTCATAGGATTACCTCCTTGCTCCACCATAAAGGGAGTTTCCCTGGAATATGGCTTGCCGCACCCTTAATTCTTTCTTCCTACAGGAGATAAAAGGAAAGAGAAGCAAGCTGAGAATGGGGAACCTCACACCATCAAGAAAGCAGCACCAGGAGAAGAACACATCCTTCAGACCTGATGCTCCTGAGCCAAGATGCTCCCTGAACAAAAACTGATGCATTACTGGACTTTCCTCTAGACATGACTAGGAGGAAAGCCTTCTCTTGGAGCAGATATCCTGAATATGGACTTATGGCCTACTGGACTGTGTATAAGAATAAACTTTCCTTTGTTAAAGCCATCCATTCAGTGGTATTTCTGTTAGAGTAGCACTAGCTGACTAAAACAAAATTTGGTACCAAGAGTAGGGTGCTGCTCTAGCAAATACCTACAAGGTGGGAGCCATTTTGAAACTGAATGGATACAACATTCAGAAGGAACTGAGAACTGTTAACACTGAAGAAGATGCAGATGGTGAGAACTGAGCAGCAGAGGACTGGCAGCAGCAGCAGTGACAGTGGCATCAGCAGAACCAGAGGCAGCGCTGGAGCTGACCCATGGAGCAAGAGAGGTAAGTGCCTGTGCACAGTTTTCCTCACAGAACACGGTGTCTCTGAGCACTTGATTCGGTGGAGCTAGCCTTGCTGACCTACAGAGCAAAACAGCTGAGTGCCTTTAGGCAGGGTGCTTTCCAGAAAGAGCGGGGTGCTTCTAGGTACTTGAATCAGTGGAGCTACAGAGCTTTGGAACACTTGCCCTGGCAGGGCAGATGTGGGCCTCAGGCCTGGGCCATGCAGCCATAGGAAGCAGAAGCTGAAGAGACAAAACAATGTGAGAAGCTGAGCTGCCTTGTTCTCAAAAGGTACGACCATGACCTCAGGGGTTTGAAAGGGTGGAACCACGGCATCCTGCGTTTTTAAGGGTGGAATTACCATTCAGTTGGGCTTAGGGTTCACCTAAAGCTGATGGGGCAGAGTTTCTGTCCAAGTGGGCCTTGAAAGCAGAGCTGTAATACATGGCTGGAGGTCTCCACTCAGAATCCAGAGTGTCGCCAATGCCTAGAGTCTGGAGGGCAGAGTCATTGTGTAGAATGTCTCAGAAAATGTGTTTTCAAAGCTTTGAGGGCTAATATAATGAGTTCTGCTGACTTGCCTGTTGTCTGTTAACACCTTCTTTCCCTGAAATTTCTCCCATTTGTAACAGAATGTCTAACTTCTGCCTGTTCTGCCATTGTACCTCTGGAAGCAGATAGCCTACATTCTAGGTTTCATAGATGTAAAGAAATTTTTGAATTTTGGACTTGGAACTGATTTAAGACTTCTATCATAGGCGATGAATCTGTTACATGTTTCAAAGATGTGATTTTTGGGGTGCCAAAGGATAGGATGTCACGGATTGAATTGTGTCCCCCCAAAAATGGGTGTAGCCATGTTGCTGGGTCAGGATTCCCAGAATTTTGTGATTGTCCTACATTTTGTGATTTTCCTAAATTGTATGTTAAAGGATTAGGGTGGGACTGTAAATCCCTTCATAAGATTATCTCCTTCTTCCACTGTAAAGGGAGTTTCCCTGGAGTATGGCTTGCCACACCCTTAATCTTTACGTCCTACAAAAGATAAAATGAAAGAGAAACAGGCAGAGAATAGGGAACCTCACGCCATGAAGAAAGCAGAACTGGGAGAAGAGCGTGTCCTTCAGAGCCGAGGTTCCTGTGCCAAGATGCTCCCTGGACAAAGACTGATGCAATATCGGACTTTCCTCCAGAGCTGACTAGGGGGAAATTCTTCCTTTGGAGCGGACATCCTGAATATGGACTTGAAGCCTTCTGGATGGTGTAAGAATAAACTTTCCTTTGTTAAAGCCATCCATTCAGTGGTATTTCTGTTAGAGCAGCACTAGCTGACTAAAACACCCGGTGAGGCACACTCCTTTCCATTCTATACATATTGTATCCTCTTAACAATCTCTTGTCCCCTACTCTCCCCCCCTCCACCCTTGTCTAGTAAGAGGCTAGTAGGACGATATCCTATAGATGCAGACAACCATAAAGTGCACACACATGATATGGTTACCCTGTGTCCCCAATTCCAACCCATTCCTGTACAAAGAGTTGACCTCAGTAATGACCTATGATCAGGGGCAGCATTGGGTAGAGGGGCCATGCTCCCAGGGGAACTCCCAGGCCCTCAGACCATCAACTGCAGTCTTTCATGAAATTCTTAGGGTGCACCCCTTTTTTTCTTGTGTTGCCACTGGGACTTAACATTGTGAGCCCCAACATAGCTGTCATTGGTGGTGGCCAGGCACCATCTAGTTCTCCTATCACACGTTAATATAGTCACCCATTCACGTGGGTCTTTCTGTCTTCTGGGCTCTGTTTCCCTCATGTCGTTGTTGTCCTTGGTGATCATCTGTTCCAGCTGGGTTGGGACCATTAGGTGCACCTCAGATTGCAGCTTGCTAGCTTCTAAGACTGCAGATGCCACTCACCAATATTGGGTGCAGAAGAGTCTCTTAACAATAGGCTAGTTATTGCATTTGTCCTCGATGTCCCCTGAAAGCATGGTCACCAGGCTCCCCCTCCCCCCTGCTTCTCTATCCTTGCAATATTGGGTTAAGATTAGAAGAGTTTTCAGATTATGTTGAAGTCCAGTTAAATTGATTTTTTTTCTAATGTGTGCTGTCACTGATTTCATCCAACCAAATTTCTATCAACTATCTAATCTATGACCAACCCTCTCCTTCCTCCCTGCCCCTCCCTTGCAGGTGTCAAAAAGTCTTTTCTTCTATACATGAGTCTGTTTTTAAGTCCTTTTGGTAGGGGTCTCATATAATATTTCTCCATGTGCCAGTGACTGATTTCACTCAATATAATATCTTCCAATTGAAACCAGGTTATGAGATGCTTCCTAAAATCATCATTGTTCTTTATCATTGTGCAGTGTTCCATTGAGTATATATATGATAGTTTGTTTATCCACGCATCTGTTGTTGGGCATCTGGGTTAATTCCATCTTTTTGCTATTGTGGACTGTGTTGCAATAAACATTTGTGTGCATGTATTTGTTCGTGTGACTGCCCTTGCTCCTGTAGGATATTTTCAAAGCAGTGGGATTACTGGATCAAATGGTGTATCTATTTCTATCTTTTTAAGAAAGCACCAGATTGCTTTCCAAAGTGGTTGTACCATTTTTCAATCCCATCAGCAGTGTAGGAGAGTTCCCATCTCTCCACAGCCTCTCCAGCATTTGTTGTTTTGTGCTTTTGGGATCACGGCCAACCTTGTCGGAGTGAGATGGTATCTCATCATAGTTCTGATTTGAATTTCTTTAATAGCTAACAATCGTGAGCATTTTCACATGTGTCTTTTGGCTGCCTGTATATCCTCTTCAGAGAAGTGTCTGTCCACCATCTTTGCTCAATGCTTAATTGGGTTATTTATCCTTTTCTTGTTGATATTTTGCATTACCTTGTAGATTATGGAGATCAGAGGTTGGTCTGACATATAGTTGCCAAATATTTTTTCCTATTGTGTAGGTGGTCTTTATTAAAATCTTTGGATGAGCAAAAGTATTTGATTCTTAGTAGTTACTATATATCTATTTTCTCTTCTGTTGATCGTGCCTTATCAGATTTTAAGTCTAAGGTGTGTATTCAAACTTCCATCATTGATCTTATTTTTTCTTGCAATGATCTTTATCATTTTAGGCTTGATATTTAGGTCTTTTATGCAATTCGAGTTAGTTTTTGTGTAAGGTGTGAGATATAGGTCTTGTTTCAATTTTTTGCAGATGGATATCCAACTTTGTCAGCACTATTTGTTAAAGAGACTGTTTTTAACCCAGTTTATAATCTTAGGGCCTTTGTCGAATATCAACTGTTCATAGGAGGATGGTGGAATCTCTGGGGTTCCAACTCTGTTTCATTGGTCTGTGTTTTAGTCAGCTAGTGCCGCTCTAACAGAAATACCACAGAGTGGATGGCTTTAACAAAGAAAGATTTATTCTTACACAGTCCGGTAGGTTGCAAGTCCATATTCAGGGTGTCCGCTCCAGGGAAAGACTTTCCCCTTGTCGGCTCTGGAGGAAAGTCCGGTATTGCATCAGTCTTTGTCCAGGGAGCGTCCTCACGCAAGAACCTCTGGTCTGAAGGATGCGGTCTGCTCCCAGTGCTGCTTGCCTGATGGTAGCGAGGTTCTCAAATTGTCCTTTGTTTCTTTTTCCTTTTATTCCTTGCAAGCTAAAAGCATTAAGGGTGGGGCAAGCCATACTCCAGGGAAACTTCCCCCACAGCAGGAATTCACAGCCCCACCCTAATCCTTTAACATACAGGTTAGCAAAACCACACAATGGAGGACAGTCCCAAGATACTGGGAACCATATCCCAGCCATGTGGCTGCACATAGTTTTGTGGGGGCACAATTCCAACCATGACATCCCACCCTTTGACAACCCAAAAATCACATCACAAAACATTTAACACATTCATCTCACCATAGCAAAATTATGTCCATCCATATAACAGAAGTCTTAAATCAGTTCCAAGTCCAAAATACAAAAACTCTTCTACATCTGTGAAACTTAGAAGGCATTAACAGGCAACAGGCAAGTCAACAGAACACCTTACATTAGCCCTCAAAGCTTTGGAAATACTCTTACATTTTTTGAGACATTCTACACAACAGCAATGCTCTCCAGACTCTAGGTATCAGCCACACTCTCTGGTTTCTGAGTGGAGACCTCCAGCCCCGTGTTACAACTCTGCCTTCAAGGCCCACTTGGACAGAAACTCTGTCCCATGGGCTTTAGGAGCACCCTAAGCCCAACTGAGTGGCAATTCCACCCTTACGAACACAGCACGCCATGGTTCCACCCTTTCAAACCCTTGAGGTCATGGCCATACCTCTTGAGACTGAGGCAGCTCAGCTTCTCACGCTATTTGTCTCTTCAGCTTCAGCTTCCTATGGCCGCATGGCCCGGGCCTCAGGCCCACATCTGCCCTGCCGGGCAAGTGTTCCAAAGCTCTGTAGCAACACTGGTTTAAGTGCCCGGAGGCACCCCACTCTTGCTGGAAAGCGTCCTGCCCAAAGGCACTCAACTCTCTCACTCCATGGGTCAGCAAGGCCAGCTCCACCGATTCAAGTGCTCAGAGGCACCCCGTTCTGCGCAGGCACTGACCTCTCTTGTTCCACGGGTCGGCTCCAGCGCTGCCTCTGGTTCTGCTGCTGCCGCTGCCGCTGCTGCTGGTCCTCTGTTGTTTCTCACCATCTGCGCCTTCTTCGTTCCTTCTAAATCTTCTATCCATTCACAGTTTCAAAGTGGCTTCCACATTTTAGGTATTTGCTAGAGCAGCACCCCACTCCTGGTACCAATTCTGTTTTAGTCAGCTAGTGCCGCTCTAACAGAAGTACCACAGAGTCTGCTCTAACAGTCTGTCTGTCTCATTTTGTACCAGTACCAGGCTGTTTTGACTACTGCAGCAGTGTAATAGGTTCTACGGTCGAGTGGTGTGAGGCCTCCCACTGTGTTCCTCTTCTTCAGTAGTGCTTTGCTTATCCAGGATTTCTTCCTTTCCAAAGTTGGTGAATTGTTTCTCCAGCTCATTAAAAAATGTCACTGGAATTTGTATTGGGATTGTATTGTGCATGTGGACCACTTTGGGGAAAACATTTTTCACAATGTTAAGTCTTCCTATCCATGAGCAGGGTATGTCTCTCCATTTATATAAGTCTCACTTAGTTTACTGCAGCAAGGTCTTGTGGTTCTCTTTGGGTGGGTTTCTTATTTCTCTAGTTAGATTTATTCCTAGGTATTTTATCTTCTTGGGAGCTATAGTAAATGGTATTGATTTGGTGATTTCTTCTTCAATAATCTTATCATTGGTGTAAAGGAATTGTACTGATTTACTTATATTTATTTTGTATCCTGATACTTTGCTGAAGTCTTCTATCAGTTTGAGTAGTTTACTTACGGATTCTTTAGGATTCTCTGCATGTACAATCATATCATCTGCAAATAGGGAGATTTTTTTTTCTTCTTCTTTGTCGATGCCAATGCCCTTTATTTCTTTGTCTTGTCTAATTGCTCTGGCCAGAACTTCTAGTACAATGTTGAATAGGAGGGGTGAGAGTGGGCATCCTTGTCTAGTTCCTGTTCTCAAGGGAATTCCTTTAGTCTCTTTCCATTCAGGATGATGCAGGCAGTTGGCTTTGAATAGATGGCCCTTATTGCATTGAGGAGTTTACTTTCTATTCCTATTTTCTGAGAGTTTTTAGGATGAATGAGTGTTGGACTTTGTCAAGTGCCTTTTCTGCATCAATTGACAAAAAATCAGGTGATTCTTATCTTTTGTGTTATTTGTGTGGTTGATCAAATTAACCACTTTTCTGATGTTGAACCAGCCTTCCATTCCAGGCAGTGATGGATTATTTTTTGGCTACATTGTTGAATTCCATTGGCAAGGATTTTATTGAAGATTTTGCATCTAGGTTCATATTGGTGCATAATTTTCCTTTTTTCTTGGATCTTTCCCTGGCTTTGGTATTTATTAGGGTTATGCTGATTTCACAGAATGAATTCGGGAGTATTCCATCCCTTTCTATGCTGTGAAGTAGTCTCAGTGGTATTAGAGTTAACTCTTCTGTAAAGGCTTGGTAGAATTCTGTGATGAAGCCAACTGGTCAGGGCTCTTTTTGGTTGGTATTTTTCTGATGACTTTTTCAATCTCTTCCTTTATGACAGGTTTAGTAAGCTATTCTCCTTCTCCTTGTGATAATTTCAGTAGATGACATGAATCCAGGAATTTCTCCATTTTGTCTAGGTTTTCAAATGTGTTACTGTACAGTCTTTCATAGTATTCTGTTATGATACTTTTGATTTCTGTTGGATCTGTTGTGACATCTCCTCTCCCATTTTTATTTGGGTTATTTGTTTTCTGTTGTTCTTCAGTAAGTTTAGCTATTGGTTTGTCAATTTTGTTGATCTTTTCAAAAGCCCAGTTTTGGGTCTTATCAATTTTTTCAATTGTTCTTCTATTCTCTAATTCATTTAGTTCTGCTCTAATCTTTATGATCTGTTTTCTTCTGGTGCCTGAGGGGTTCCTCTGTTGCTCTCTTTCTACTTGTTCAAGTTGTAGGGTTAATTCTTTGGTTTGGGTTTTTCCTTCCTTTTGGATGTGTGAATTTACAGAGATAAACTGACCTCTGAGCACTGCTTGGGCTGTATCCCATAGGTTTTGGTAGGAAGTGTTTTCATTCTCACTTGAATCCATAAATTTCTTCATTTCATCTTTGATTTCTTCTATAACCCATGTCTCTTTGAGCAAGGCATTGTTCAGTTTCCATGAGTTCCAGTTTCTATCTTTTTTCTGCTATTGCTTTTGATTTTCATGACTTTATAGTCTGAGAAGTCTCTTTGCAAGAATTCAGTGGTTTGGATTTTGTTGAGATGTCCTATATGTCCTAACACATGGTCTATTCTGTAAAATGTTCCATGTGCACTGGAGAAGAAGGTGTATTTATCTGTTGATGGATAAAAAGTTCTGTATATGTCATTGAGGTCTACTTGGCTAATTGTGGCCATAAGGTCTTCTGTATCTTTACTGAACTTTTTTTCTAGAAGATCTATCCAATAGTGAAAGTTCAGTGTTGAAGTCTCCCAATATTATTGTGAAGTGAGCTCTCTGATTTTTCAGTGTTGTCAATGTTTTCTCAGTGTATTTAGATGCTCTAGTATTGGATGCATAAATATTTAATATCATTAAGTCCTGCTTCTGTATTGAAACTTTCAGCGATAAATAATGACCATCCTTTGGTGGATTTTACATTACAATGTGTTTTATCTGAGATTAGTACTGCCGTACCTGCTTTTCTTTGTGTATTGTTAGCTTGATATACATTATTCCATCCTTTAACTTTCAGTTTGTTCATGTCTTTATGTCTAAGGTAAGTTTCTTGTGAGCAACATATAGACAGGTTGTGTCTTTTGATCCAAGATGTCACACATTTTCTCTTTACTGGAGCATTTAGTCTGTTTACATTCAATGAAATTATTGATAGGCATGTGTTTAGTGCTGTCATTTTGATGTATTTATTTTTGTGTTGGTGTTTTCTCTGTTGCTCTTAATGTTCTGTTCTGGGTCATTCTTTACAGGTTTATTTTTCATCCTTTTTAGTGTTGGTTTTGTTTGTTGAGATTCTTGTGTTACTTTTCTTGTTTTTATATGCTGCATCTTTATTGTGCTTTGCAGCTATCCCTATGATCTCCCTTAATAATCTAAGTTTAAAACCCAATTTTACCTTCTACATATCTTATTAACTTCCTGTCAATCTGGAAGGACTATAACTACTATAGTATATTCCTCTTTTTTAATGTCATGGTATCATAATTTTCATGATATGATTACTGGATCCCTTCTTTTAATATTGTAGCTTTGTGTTTTGTGTCTTCCCTAACTGAGTAGGTTTCTGGATGTTGTGTTCTGCATTGGCTCCTTAAATATAGAGTCAATGGTTTTGTTTTTCTAAGCAAAGAGCTTCTTTCAGTATTTCTTGTAGCTTTGGTTTGGTTTTCATAAAGTCTCTAAGTTTCCATTTATTTGTAAATGTCTTAATTTCATCCTCATATTTGAAAGGCAGTTCTGGATTAAATATAATTCTTGGTTGGAAATTTTTCTCCTCCAAGATTTTGAATGTGTCATCCCACTGCCTCTGTGCCAACATTATTTCTGCTGAGAAGTCAGAAAAAAGCCTGCAGGACTTCCCTGTGGATGTTAGCTTTGCTTTGAGTGTCACTGCCTTTAAGATTTTCTGCTTATGTTTCATTTTGTTAAGCTTGATTACAATATGTCTTGGTATCTTTCTTTTAGGGTTTATTTTTTGTGGCATTCAATACACATCGTGGATATCTATGTTTTCTTCTTTTGTAATTTCTGGAAAGTTTTCTGTCAGCAACTCAATAACAATATTCTCTGTGTTTTCAGCTATTAACCATAGATTATTCCTCTTGATAGAGTCCCACATTTTTCTTTCTTTTTCTTTAAATTTATTTATTGTGACTGAGTGAAAGTGTAAATCCGGTTTAAATTTGCATGCCTATCTATGTGCAGCTCCTACTGCTCCACATGTTTCGTAATGCTTCTTCATTTTTCTTCTTTCTTTTCTCTGATTTCTCCTCATAAACGCTGGTGTCAGTAGCTCTGTCTTTAAGGTAACGAAGTGTAATTTCCAGTTGTTCAATTCTACTCTTTTGGCTTTGAATTTAACTGTCTAATTCTTTAATTTTGTTATTGATCTGTCAGATTTCAGAATGCTGGTATACCATCAATTCAAACAGCTTAATTTTTCATTTTCCTCTGCTACATTTTGTATAATGTCTAGGAGTGCTCTATATTAAATTCTTTTGTACTCACCCTCCAATAGTTTCAGAAAGCCTTCATCATCTAGGAAGATCTTTGGTTCTTTATTTTGGGAGTTTTCTGGAGCCATAGGTGGATTTTTCTTTAAGTGTTTGGCTAGGATTTGTTGTTTTCAGGACATCTAGAGGCAGTTTAGTTTCTCTGGTGTTGCCTGAACAGGAGGTGAGGCTCAGTTCTGAGAAAGAGTTGGTCACCAGCCACCTCTATGTAGTCCAGTGACTTGGCCAAGTTGAATGTCTGGGACAGTAGGCTCTACCTACTGGTTGGCAAAGACATGGCCCTACTTATGGAGTCACTGGGGGTGCTGTCAACTGACTCTATGATGTGGGTCAGTAAGGCTGGAAGAGATGCCATCGGGCTTCATTGCAGTTATTTCTATAAGCAGTCTTATTTTGAAAAGTAAAAGCTATCTGACAGCTTCCAAAACCAGTCAAGCTGTACAGTGTGCAAGCCCCTCTGTCCAGCTGATAACAGAGGCACCTCTTCAGCTGTCCCCACATGCTGTGATATAGTTCAAAGTAGGTACAGGCTACTGGCCTGCTGTCACCCCCTTCCAGGCCCCACTGTGCTAAACACAGCTTGTCTGCTGGAAAAGCACTCTCCAGGCTGGCACTGCCTCCCAGCCAGGGAATTAGCCCCTGCTGGGATTTCTGGTTTGGTAATTCTGCCTCCCAGTGAAAAAAAAAATGGTTTCCTGGTCAAGTTTCTCCACTGCTGAAAAATAGCAGAATCTATGGCACAAGTCCATAAAGAGAGGGTGGAGGAGCTGTGGTTCTCTGAGTCCAGAGCCAGGCTCTCAAAATGTGGCTATTCTACCCACTGATCAAGTCAGCACTGCAGCTCAGTGTAATTGCTAGTTAAGCCCACTCCCCACCTGCTGGCCAGCAAAAAGAAAAAAAGTTAAAAATGTCAGTTACCTTCAGTCTTCAGGAGATGGCAAATTCAACAAGAGTGGATGGGGCTTAGCAAAAGATAAGAAGTTTCCTGTTCAGTGGCATATAGTCCAAACTGATAGCCTTATTGCTCACTGGGTGTTCAGAAAGCTCTGTTTAATTATCAATCCAGGCCTTAGCTTTCAGAGGGAATTATGGAGATGTGTTTCTAGTCTGCCATCTTGATGCTGGCCCCCTCCCCATATTTTTAATATTTCATTAATCTCATTGGAAATCATAAAATTTCCTGAAAGTGGTTGTACATGTAGCTTATCCAGATTTCATCTGTTCTGAATGGAACTGAATCAGCTCGATGTTGATGCATTTATCACAAATGGAGGGAAAAAGCTCTGGGAAAAATGAAGCTATTATCCCTGAAATGCAGTGTGTTTAGAAGACAATATATTTCACAACACTGGCTGTGTGATGAGAATAAGAAATGTGTCTTAGAAGCAAAGAACTAAAAATCACAAACTTCTAACTCATCCTCAAAATCTGCCAAAGTTCAAGTATATTCAGTTACTGTATTGAATGATTTTTTCAAACTTAGTTTTCCCTCAATAAAAATACAGGATTGAGAAAAAATCTGGATAATTTGTGTCAAACACTGACATGGACTGAATCATGTTCCCCCCCAAAATGTATGTAACAATTTGGCTGGGCCATGATTCCCAGTATTTTGTGATTTTCCTCCATTTTGTGACTTTCCTATGCTGTAAATCCTAATCTTTGTGATTAATATAGTGTATTATGTTAAAGATGTTTAAAATAGGACCATAACGCCCTTCCCAAAGTCACCTCCCTGCTGCTATGTAAAGTGAGTTTCCCTGGAGTGTAGCTTGCACCACCTTTTATTATTTTATCCTACAAGAGATACAAGTAGAGAGTTGGGGACCTCATACCATCATAAAAGCAGCATTGACAGCAGAGCATACCCTTCAAACTTGAGGTTCCTAGGCCAAGATATTCTCAGACCAAAGAAAGACAGATACAACACAAAGAACTTCCTCTAGAGCCAACAGAGAGTGTGTTGCTCTGGAGCTGGCACCCTGAATTTAGACTTCTCACCTAATGGACTGCGTAAGAATACATTTTCTTTGCTACAGCCATCCACTCATGGTATTTCTGTCAGAGCAGCACCAGCTGACTAAAACAAACACTATTCATAGTATTTCTATACCTACCAAAGTAGAATTTTATGGGTAACTATAGTTTTGAGGGTGTAGTCTATCATAAAATAATTAGGATACAGTTTCCATTTATAAGATCTGAACTCAAGGAGAAAATTTACCAGAAGTTTACCCTATTTCAAAACCTTACCTCTTTCCACATTTTCTTTAAACTCAGATGACTTCAAAATAAGAATTTATTTACAAAACTTACATTTCCATCTCTTAATTTTTCACAGGGGCATTTATTTTTCTGTAAGGTAAGGTATCCTTGCAGTGATGCTTGATAATTGGTAGGTCCTGAAATGAGAACAATCTAGAACCATGTTGGTTTGGGAATGAGAAGCAGGTACCAGAATACAATGAAAGCAAATGCAGTTTTGTGGTGAGATGGTTCTGGACTTCTCTGCTCTCCTCCTACCCTGCTGGACTCTGGAATCTCATGACTGCCACCAGTAGATTCCATCCAAGCCTGTCGAGCAAGGCAGTGGAACATCACAACAACTCAGTCTGCCCAAGAAGACCCAGGTTGACCATCTCCAAACACTTGTCCTCTCAGAGTCCTCTCCAGCTACTGAAACACAGTAGCTGGAGTAGATATTTTTATTTTCCAGTGATAGGATTCTAACTAGTAAGGATAATCAATTAGAATTCTCAGCTAATCCAGCCTTGACATAGTTGTTTTAGCCAAGATGCCATCCATGTACAAGGAACATGGAAGGAGCAGAGTCTCTCTGTTGGGAACCAGCACTGGTCCCTAAACAGACAGGACTTCCAGAGAAAGTTTAGTGTCATCTATCCACCTGTTTTCAGCTTTTCCACCCTGACTCACCATGAGCCATAAAATGTTAAGTGTAGATAAATACCTGAAGTCCCTCCTTTTATTTGCATGTTCAACAATCCATGACCCCTAGTACACACTTAACAAATATCAGTGAAATTAGTGGATAAAGTAAATATATAAATAAATGTAAGAACTCTAGGATGGAAGTTGCAAGAACTGATTTCCAACTCTTATTTTTACCACGGATCAGACAACCCAATCATTCTAAAATTCCTAACATTTTTATTTTCTTAGAGTCTGTTGTATCAGTTTCTGGCCACACAACTTGTTTCTTAACCACAGAATTACAGCCAAGTTAGTGGTGACAGCACGGGGGTAGAAAGGAGGGGACACGCTCTTGCCCAGCTCTTCCATCCACTAGCTCTCTAGCCATGAGCAAGCCCTCTTTATGTCTCTGGGTCTTAATTCCTGTCATGGATGGCACTGTGTACCCTCCCCTCAGCCCCTCACCCCTGGACCCCTTGCAAAATATGTGTATCAGTTTGGCTTGGCCGTGAGTCCCAGTATGGTGTTGATTTCTCCCATGTGTTGTGAATGCTATCTGTATGGTGGTAATAAAGGAGAACAGGCAGCAGTCATATTGGTAAAGCAGGACTCAGTCTACAAGTTTGGATTGTGTTGAGGTCATCTCCCGAGAAAGAAAAGAAAAGGGAAGCGAGCAGAGTGTTGGGAACCACATACCACCGAGAAAGCAGCACTCAGAGCACAACACATCCTTTGGACCCGAGGTTCCTGGGCCAGGATGCTTTCACTGAATTTGGACTCAGCCTACTTCGACTGTGATAATTTGTCATATTGAATGGACTCGTAGCTCACCGGTGGATTTGTAGCCTACTAAACCACAACAGAATTTCCCTTTGAAGCTATCCACTTGTGATATTTTCTGTTAGAGCAGTACCAGATGACTAAGACAATTCCCCATCTGTCAAATGGTGAGGCTGGACTCAGTGGGCCACCAGGGCTATTCTCTTCCTATCCTAACACTTGTGATTCTAACAAATGGAGAATCTTTATGAAGGTTTTCCCTTGAATTGTCTACACAGGTCATGTCTTTCCTTTCACAGGATGCTCTCCCTCCCCACCCTCTCCCTGCCCCCCACCGTAAAAGTGAGAAGCTGCTTCTCAGTATTTCTTAAAGAATAAACCACTGGGTTCTCCAGACCAGAATGATTGTTTTCTGCATATGGCTGCTAACCTATTGTCTGAAATACATTCCTCCAGATACATGCTCCCCACGCTGCCGCAAGACATTCACCCTCCCCCACTGCCGCGCCTCCGCTCCCATACCCTGTTAGCTTCACACACCCAGGGCCAGCCAGGCACAATGCCCTCCTGGCACAAGTTTGTCCTCCCTTCCAGCGACCAGACTGCCTGCACCACTCAAGGGGAAATCCGAGAAAGCCTTTCTCTTGTGTGTTTACCAGTAATAAAATTGCAGGCTTTCTCCTTTTGCGAAGACAGTCCTTGCAGCTGTGGCTATAGCTTTTTTCCTTTTTCCATACTAGTCAAGATTATGGCCCCATAACCCAATTAGTGTCATTTGGTGGTGGTCCAAATGCTTCCTCTGCACGAATTTTAATTTAGGGGATCCCCAGAGGCTGCACTGCACATCTGTAAACCAGCCTGTTCTTCCCTTTCTCTGTATTTGCTCAAGTTTTATGGGAGGATTAGCTGTGTGGTCTGAGAGGCGGCTGCTTCCTTTTCATCTGATCAGCTTCCAAGCTGCCAAGGAGACTTTTCCTTTTCATCAAGCCCTGGCACCTGGAGGACAGGCAGCCCAGGCGACTGAAAACAATCAGTGGATGCCCTGCAGGCCCTGCAGTGCAGCCCTGCAAGCATAGCGGGAGAGAAAAAGGCAAGGGCTGTGTGTTTGGCTACTCGCTACTGTGCTAACCCAGGCCGGGCAGGGCTCCGGACGCTGGGAGAATTGCCACCCCACCCTCACCCCCACTCACTGGTTGGCAAGGGCTGGCAAAGGCTCCAGGCTTTCCTTGTGCAAGCAGCTGACACCAGCTGGGAAGGGAATTAGCATAACAAAGAGCCGGAGCAGCGAAGCACAGCTTGGCTGGGGCTCTGCGCAGCGCCCGGGTTCCTAGGAGCCAGCTCTATTACCGAAGGAGCTCGTGAGAGCGATCCTGCCCCGAGACCCTCGGAGCAGCCGGGCCCAGTCCCATCGAAGGCATAGATGCCCACCTGGCTTTGCCCAAGCGTCATCCAGAGCAGACAGTGGGTGTGGGCGTGGGAGTGCGTGACAGCGTGAATTAGTGCATGTGGGAATGTGTCTGTTGGAATGTGATCGTGTGTGAGAAGGAATCACCCTTCTCCCCCGCCCGGACAGGCCTCTTTGTTGATCCCATCCTCCATTGCCTACTGGAAACCTTGGTCGTTTTGCTTAAATCACCGCATCTCACAACCACCTGGGGAGCTTTTAAAAAGTGTGCAAACGTAGGCCCACTCTAGAGACTCTCACCTCATACGTCTCTGCAGAGCCAAGGCAGCGGTGTTTCTTAAATTCCCTGACGATTGTGAAGCATAGCCACGGTGCGAACCGCCAGCCCCGCTTCTGACAGTGGCGGTGGCAAAAGGCCTAGCAGGGAGGGCCCGCCAGGCTGTGGCTTTGCAAGAAAGCCTTGATGCTTTTCTTTAGCCTCCAGTAGCGAAGGGGAAATTCACAGTCCGTCGGCAATAGGGCTTCTGTCTCATCTTTGGACTGGACAGTTTCAATCCCATCGCTGTATGTAGTCCTTACAGCAGCCTGTGGAAAGAAGATACTCTAGACATGAAGGGTCAGTTAGTGTCATAAAAAAAATCACAAAGTTAGAAATTCGGCCCACCAAATTGGAGCCCGGGCTATGGGTCTCCAAAGCTCAAGTTCTTTCCTCTGTAATACTTAAAAGACAACGCACTGTAGGACCTTGAGCTGGATGGACCTTGGGGGAAGACTGTGGGTATGAGACACTGGAATGGTAGTGGGAGAAGGTAGGGTCGGCGCGCGGCTTGATCACGCTTGGGTAAAGCAAACTCCGCTCAGGCGACATCCCTGGAAAAGGCTGAGGCATCTTCCAGCCCCAACTCCCGTGCCACCTTTGATCAGAGTATCCTCCCCTCCTCTTCCTGCCCCACCCCAAGTGTCACAGAAAGATCACCTCCAGACTCCGGTACCCAGTCACCTCTCTGCGGGAATAAAAAATGACAGCACAAGCGATTCACCATCACCCCGGGCCTGTCAGGAGCTGCGCAGCCCCAGGCTGATTGAGGAGGAGGTGAGAGCAAGCACGGTGGCTGGGGACCCAGGGACCCAAGAGGGACACCTAGGCGCCTCGCTGCACTGCGCTGCTTTCCTCCTGGCTGGAGGCTGGCATCTCCGAACTTCCATACTCGCTTTGCGACAAGAATCCCTTGCCTTGGCTGCCTCCGCAGAGCACCGAGAGAGGAAGAACTGAAATGAGCTGCTGGGCTCTGCCAGTCCCAAGCTCCCTCGCCTCCTAAAGTGTGCATTTTCGAGAGTTGCAGGCTGACAGCCCTAGAATCAGGGTCTAGGAGACCGAGGCCCAGGGACTTGAACAAGTCATTGGAGGCTCCCTGTTAGGGATTGAATTGTATGCAGCACCCCAAAAGGGTGTCACTTTGGCTAGCCATGAGTCCTAGTATTGAGCAATTGCCCACTGTTTTCTGATCCTATGTGTTGTAAATCCTAACTTCTACGATGTTAATGGATTCCTGGTGACACAGTAGTTAAGAAGCCAGTCAGCTAACCAGAAGGTTGCATTTCTGCCCCTTGGAAACACTATGGGCAGTTCTAATCAGTCCTCTAGGATCACTGTAAGTCAAGTTGATGTCAGGAAATGGGTTTTGGGGTTTTTATGATGTGATGGTGGCAGAATTACAGACAGTTAAATTAATGAGGCAGGACTCAACCTAGGGATCAGGTTGTATTTTGAGATATGAAAGAGGGAAGTGAGCAGAGAGCACAGGGATGTCATACCACCAAGACTGAATCACCTGAAATAGAGCATATCCTTTGGAGCTGAGGTCCCTGCTCTGAGAAGCTCCTTGACCAAAGAAAGACTGATGACGAGAATCGTACCTAACCAAACCTGAGCCCCACAACTGAAAGGGAAAGTCTTCTGCTGGAGTTGCCACCCTAAATTCATACTTCTAGCTTCCAAGTTTGTAAGAGAATAAATTTGTTTGTTAAAGCCACCCACTTGTGGTGTTTCTGTTTTAGCAGCACTAGATAACTAGAACCTTCCCTTGCTCCCAAACTTTACCCCTGCCTGCCTAGCATTCTTCCTGCGGTACCATGCCATTTGGTAGGCAAATCACAAAGCTTACTTACAGGGATGTATCCTTCCATGCTGCGGAGAGGAGCAGCTGTAGAAATGCAGGCAGCATCTGATCCCTATCATACCCTGGAGAGGAGAGGGTCAGAACCCTAAGCCCCAGGACTGAACGCCACCCCATCTGAGTTGAAAAGTAGGGAAATTAAACAGGTTGCAGGACAGGACGTGTGGGCTGCTGTTATTATTATGAGTTTAGAATTTTCATATGTTCTAAAAACTGTGTTCATTTTCAGTAAATGGTTTCTTAATAATCATTTTAATTAGCAGAAAGGCAGTCTTATTAAAGCTAATTAAAAGCAATTTAGGAATCTTATTTTCATACAATCATAAAATTAGAGAAATAAAAGACTGGAGAAATGAAGAATGTCTCAGCCTTCCTGGGGAGAGGGCAGGGAGGGGCTAGGAAGGGAGACTGTAGCCTCAAGCCAGGCCTACTGGGTAGGAATGCCAAGTGGGTAAGGAGAGCCATAGACTTGGGACCAGCTGAAGGAGGGAGCCTCTATGCACATCCTCCAGCTATAAGCTTCAGAGTTACCCAAACCTCTCTTCCTCTTCCCTCTGCGCCCACAATTGGCCACTATTGAAACTGGAGGCTGAAAAACCCCAGGGTGGGGGGGTGCTTAAAGGGGCCCAAGAAGCATTGTTTCAGATCACCCACAACCTGCAGGGATAGACATGCCTTCCACAGTCCACAAGTCCCAGGCAGTGACACTAGGGTGGGGCTCTCAGAGGCACCACCATAGTTTCCACAAACTGTAGGGAATGAATGACTCCCCTTATGTTGATGATCAGACTCTACCCAATGATAAAAGAATCAAGGAGGAAGCCAGAGACAGGGAAACAACTTGTGTTTCAGCATTCTTCTTTCAGAGTGCTGGCCCGATGACATCTAGCACTATTTTGTTTTCCTTGATGGCTGATGATGGCCTTCGAGAGTGTGAAGCAGACAACCTCCACCTATTCGACTTCCACCCACTTGATCCCCACACACCTCCCCAGCTGCCCACATTGGTCCTTGTGTCTGCATGCCGTTTTTCCCTTTAAATTCTCTGAACTTGACTGACAAATTTGGACAGGCTTTGAGAACAAGCATGTCCCCATTGCACCACATACTGGTATGCAAATAAAACTTTTGGTCATTCATCCGTACCTGTCTCTGAGACTAGCTTCTGACAGCAGGTAGCCACAAACCCCAGAGCCTTGCCCAGTAACAGTATCCCTCTCTCCAGTTACCAGTTGCCATGAGTGGATTCTAACTCTTCATAACCGTACATGCATCAGGTAGAATTGTGCTCCAAAGGGTTTCCAGTGACTGATTTTTCTGAATAGATCTCCAGGCTTTCTTCTAAAGTACCTATGAGTGACCTAGAACCTCCAACCTTTCGTTTAGCAGCAGTGGTCTAACTACAGAAAACAGTGGCTATAGCAATTAGTTTTAAATTGCTGATCTCTTACAGCTGGTGATGGAAACTTTGACGGCCAGCAGAAACTGCTCATGAGAGCCTCTCCTCAAGTTGCAGGTGCCCTACCTGCCATGCCTTAGTTAGTCCTTTGGTTCAGCAGACCTGCATTTCACCCCATTAGCTGTTTGTATCACTAGGGGACTCCCTGTCTGTCTCAGCTTATCTTGAGTTAGAAATAGGAAGGCACTGGTGGTGTAGGGTTAAGTGCTATGGCTGCTAACCAAAAGATTGGCAGTTTGAACTCACGAGGCGCTCCTTGGAAAGTCTATGGGGGCAATTCTACTCTGTCTTATCAGATCCAACAAGTCAGAATGAACTCAAAGGCAGTGGGTTTGGTTTTGGTTTTTGCCTATTGCTGTGCAGCCTTGAGCTTAGACAGGTCTCAGTCCTTCCCAGAAGCTCCCCTTGGGTCCTCATGTTGCTGTACTAGAGCAAGTCCATTCTGTCTGTCACTGAGAGCCAAAATTCAGAGATGGGGAAAAGGGTTCAAGGCTTTATTAGCCAACAAGCATGCAGGCCAGGGAGACAGTGAGAATAACTTCTCCAAAAACTGTCCATATTGAGTTACAATTAGAGTGGCTTTTATAATAGATTACAAAGGATTTGGATCCTGAAAATATCAAACCTTGTCACAAGATAGAACAGTGAGTCACAAGACTCCTTTATATCTTATCAAATAATGTAAATTCATTACCTCCCTGAAGGTTGATTTTCTACACTAGAGACAGGTAAAGGAATGTAAGTCTGTAGACCCAACTGGGACAGGGAATGGAATTTAGTTTAGCCGTCTAGATGACCTTGGTCACGTCCCAGCTACTAGCATTCAAACATTTCCTTCTCATCCATCCTGTGGTTGATTGTTCTAAATCAGTGACCATTAAACATATTTAACTGACTGCGCCTCTCTTTCCTCACTGCAGGCCTGACTTTCAAAGCCCTCTAGACCTCAGCCTAGGTTACATGCCCAGCCTCACCTTCTGCTCCCTACCAAGAACCTTCTGCTTTGTCAACCTACGTGCTCTCAAAGTCCTCCTCTGCTGACCTACTCTTTCCCACTTTCCAATCTTCACCCCTGCTTTGCCTTTAGCCTACGGTAACCTCTCTCAGCCCCTACCAATACAGACAGTAACTTCCCCCTCAAAGCCAATTTAAAGTCCACAATTAGTGTGAAGACTTTAGGTGATATACAAAATGTAATATCCCCGCTGTCTATAATTACTTTTCAGCTAGACTCACAGTTTTTTTGTTTCTGATTTTTAGAAAGTCCTTTGGTTCAGCAGACCTGCATTTCACCCCATTAGTTGTTTGTATCACTAGGGGACTCCCTGTCTGTCTCAGCTTATCTTGAGTTAGAAATAGGAAGGCACTGGTGGTGTAGGGTTAAGTGCTATGGCTGCTAACCAAAAGATTGGCAGTTTGAACTCACGAGGCGCTCCTTGGAAAGTCTATGGGGGCAATTCTACTCTGTCTTATCAGATCCAACAAGTCAGAATGAACTCAAAGGCAGAAGTATTGCATAAATTAAAATTAAAATAGAGATTAAAACCAGAGTTTTGAACTCAGAGACCTAAGTTACAATCCTGGCTTCATACACTTTGCATCTTTGAACAAGTCACCTGGCTTCTTGAAGTTCTGGTTTCTTTGTGAGTAAAATGAGGCTAATAACAACACCTCAATCCTAAATTACTAGGATGTACAGATAGATAATGCATGTAAATGTCTTTATACAGTTCTTGGCACATAGTGATAATATTAATAGCTCTGTGATCACTGTCCTTACTGATGCAACGGACAGTTCAGGAGGTAGGAGCAAGTCTACCAAGAAGAAAGCCCACAAAAATGGGATTCTCTGGCTGTGTGAACTCCCACCTGCCTTGTTTCTAGGGGTTTCAATGCCTCAGTGTCTGCCCTCCATCCTTGTAACTCCATAACCCTTTGCAGTTTATGGACACTAAAGAAGTCCAGGCATCGGAACTCAGCACAGGAAAGATATTGGACAGGGTGTCAACCCCCTTTCCTTCTTGCTTTAAGTTTCTCAGCTTCAGTCATCAGTAGACCTCCCTGTACACAAACTCATTCCTATGGGAATCTAACAGTTTGAAGGAACACAGTGGTAAATCCTACCATAATACCAAGAATTCTTGCCCGTCCTTGAAAAGACAGCCTAGTTGGAACACAGATTTTGCACAGCAGGCCTTGTGGTGCTCCTTATCTGTTGCGTGGGTCATGGGATAATGAGTGACCCTGAGTCAGCAGGGGTCTCCCCTTCTGTTCACACTGAGCATCCTCTGGATGAGGGCTTAATAACAGCAAAACTGACTGCAAGGGGACAATGGACAATTCACCGCATAGAGGTGTTCAGCCTCCTGTTCTTACAGTAACTGTTGTAGTAGGGGCCTCTGCCTTATTTGTAGTTATCATTACACTGATGACACTTGGCTTAGCTTTATTTATTCAAGTCTCCTCACCAGAGAAAAAGCAAGCCTATGGCAGTCTGATCTCAGAAGTGGAATACCATCACCTCCCAGGGGCTGTAATCACAGCAGAAGTATTGCATAAATTAACCAGCAGACCACCACATATCAGCCCCAGTGCAGACTTTCTTCATCTTAGCTGAGAAGAGACCCGCTTCCCATCCTTGAGCATCAGCGGCTATGTTCACCCCACCACAGCTTCTGGTGGAGCTGGAATTACCATGTGCATATGATTAAAGCTCAATGCTGTATAGCAGTGCAGCTTTTTCAAGAAGACGAAGGAAACCTCACAGTGCCCCTGGGGCAAGACACAACACTGCTCCTCAGAAAACTTGTTTTCAAAGAGTTGTTATGAAATCTAATGAACCAGCTGGAAGTCCAGTGTGGGCAGCACTGCTCAGAGTTAATAAATAATAGAACATCGCCTTCATTGGAAGGGATATTTTTCTTTTCTAAGCTTGGAGGCTCACAAGACCGCCCAGCAGGAAGAATATGGACCATGCCCCACTCTGCTCATGTCCTCAAAGTCTCAGTGAGTCTAGCAGTGAAGCTTCCCTAGAGATGTTGCAGAGTCCTGGGACACCTATGCCCTCCACCATCAGCTGTGAGAATTTATCAGCTCAGCCTTGAAAGTGAGGGAATGGGGAGACTTGAATAAATAAAAGGTGGCATGATAAAGACAGGGAATGGGGAGAGAACTGGAATGGCATCAGGAGCATTGGCCCTTGTTCCAAGCATGGCTCATTCTTGGGTAAGCTATTCAGTGGCTTATACCATCCACTGTAGATCATGGTATGGCCTTGTGAGGTGTGCATTGCAGACTCCCTTTACTAGCCTGCTTCCCCAGGTTAACTCCTCTGGGTAGGCTATTTGCCATGCTTTTGCTAAAAGAGGACTGTTCAGCAGAGATATAATGTAAATCACACATGCGATTGTACATTTTCTGGTTGTTATTGTTGGTAGCTGCCATCAGGCTTGCCCCTGATTCATGTTGACCCCACACACAATGGAATAAAAAGCTTCCTAGGCTTGCATCATCCCCATCATCAGTTGTGGATTGAACTGTCATGATCCATAGAGTTCTCAATGGCTGATTTTCAGATATAGATCACCAGGCCTTTGTTTCTAGTATTAGTCTGTGAGCTGTGCTGAAACCTGCTTAGCATCATAGCAACACACAAGCTTCCACCAACAGATAAGTAGCAGTTTTGTATGAGGTGCTTTGCCTGGAAAACAAATCCAGGTCTTCTGCATGGGAGGCAAGAATTTAACCACCACACGTGAAGGAAGGAAAGAAGGAAGGAAGGGAGGAAGGGAGGGAGGAAGACAGAGATAGCAAGAAAGAAAGAAGGAAGGAAGGAGGGAGAGAAGGAAGGAGGGAAGGAAGACAGAGACAGCAAGAGAGAGAAAGAAGGAGGGAAGGAAGGAAGAGGTGGCATTAATTTTAATAATTTATTTTCTTTAACCCAATGTATGCAAGTAGAAATTATCAGCTAATACATAATCAACATAAAAAATTGCGAATGTGATGTTTTATTTGGAAATGGGGTATGTATTTCACTACCAATTAGGTCAAAACATTTCAACTATTCAATAGCCCCATGCGGCTAGTGGCTACCACTTTGGGTAGTATACATGCAGACTCTTGGCCTTGCCAAAGGCTTTGCTGTGGGTCTACTCTTGTACTCCCATGATTCCTTGTACAAGCAAATATTTGTCTCCTGTCTGACTCACAACCTTGTCCATTTCCTCCCTGCCCTTTAGGTGTGGTATTCTTGCTTCTTGGACCCTTCAGGCCAGTCCTCTAATTTAAGGCTCCAGGAACACAGAAAGCACTGGAAGCTGCTGCTGCCATCTGCTGCTGTCCACTGGGACCTCCAGGCACCAGAAGGTCAGCATCTTGAGGGGCTGGGTGGGGAGATTTGGTTCATGTCCTGTCCACACCCTTCCCACTCCCAGGAGGTCTTACTTGAAGCCTTACTGGAGTGAGCACAGCCAGGGTTGGGAAGGCAGATAGAGCAGAGGGGATAGAGACTGGGTTGCTCCCAGGATGGCGAGAGCCTTTATTAAGAACAGATGGGGAGGAGGCCTTTAATCCTCTCTGCTAAGCAGAGAGGGAGAATATGGGTGGCAAGTGAGGTCTTGTTGGGGAAAATGTTGGCAGGAAGGTAAGTCACATACCTGAGTAATCACCACTTCCACTACTCTCCTCCTTTGATGTTGTGCCACAGTACCAGGCAGGCCAGGTCAGACCTGTGTCAGACACCAAAAGCTGGGATCTTCTCCATTTGGTTTGAGCATGAAGAGGTTTTTTACTGATAGCTAATGGGAGGATTCAGAAAACAGGCTGAGCTAGGAGTCACACTGCTGATCTGGCTGCTAAGAAAGCTGCTGCCTCTAGCAGGAGCAGAAAGCTGCTAGCTCCAGCCCACACCATCTCTGCGGCACCCCAGAAGCAAGTAAAACTGTAAAATACAGCTGGTTTTGTTTTTATCAGGAAGGAGGGATGTGCACTCTAAGGAAGTATTAAATATGCAAAAAGTGTCAAAAAGATTTGGGGGCAACCACTACTGTCTATGATACTGTCCCTTAGAATGATGTGGACTGAGTCCCAAGAAGCTAGCCTTACGAACTAAGTATGAGGTCAAACAATTGAATCTGTGAACTTAATTGTTCTAAGGGTTATCTGTATACCTCATTGCTGAGTATCACTAAGGTCACCTTCAAAGTACTCCCACTGGGAAGCTGTGGACCAAAGTCAGCACCTAGTCCAATCTTCAAAGCAATTTTGGAACTCTTTCTGGAATGGCCAATGGTAGCACAGTGGCAAGTTTGCAAACTTAATTGTATGGTTATCTGCGAGGGAATTTTTAGTCAGTAAACAAATAACTGTATTGGAACTCCCTCCCTACTCGCCTGATCTGGCCACCAATGACTTTTTTCTTTACTCGAGATAAAGGAAATATTGAAATGAAGACATTTTGATGACATTCAGGACATCAGGGGTTGAAAACAATGACAGCTCTGATGGCCATGCCAGAAACAGAGTTCTAAAATTGCTTTGAAGGATAGACTAGAGTGTTGCTGCATAGCTTCCTGAAGGGGGTACTTTGAAAGTGACCACAGAGATATTCAACAATGAGGTATGTAAGACTTTTTTTAGGATGAGTTCATGAACTTAATATCAGACCTCATGTTTTGAAGTCTCTTGTTTTAATTTAATAAAAAACTAATTCATGTGACTTCTGTATTATGTGTTACATATTTCTATACAGACATAGGTATATTCTACACATATATACTCATATAGTGACCACTTGATTCCAGCTCACAGTGACCTTGTATGTCAGAGTAGAACTGCACTCCATAAGGTTTTGAATGCCTGGTTTCTCCAAAGGAGATCACCAGACCTTTCTTCAGAGATGCCTCTGGATGGACTTGAACTGCCAACCTTTTGGCTGCAGCTCAATGTATTAACACTTTGGAACACTTTGGTCCTTCCCACATGTATACTATACAGATACTGTTCATACAAGTGGTCTGACAATTAAGTTCAGGAACTCATCCTAGGAAAAGTGCTACATACCTCACTGCTGAATATCACCACAGTCACATTCAAAGTACTCCCCCCAGGAAGCTATGCACTGATGCCAGTGCCTACTTTCCCTTCAAAGCAATTTTAGAACTCTTTTTCTGGAATGGCCATCAGAGCTGTCATCACATTAACCCTTGATGTCTTGAATGTCATCAAAATCTCTTCTTTTCAATATTTCCCATATTCTGTGGTAAAGAAAAAAGTCATCAGGGCCAGATCAGGTGAGTAGGGAGGGTGTTCCAATACAGTTATTTGTTTAATGACTAAAAATTCCATCCCAGACAACTATACAATTAAGTTCACGAACTTGCCACCATGCCGTCGTCAGTAGTGGCCATTCCAGAAAGAGTTCCAAAATTGCTTTGAGGAGTGGCCTAGGTATTGGCATCAAAGCATAGCTTCCCAAGGAGAGTACTTTGAAGGTGACTGTAGTGATATTCAGCAATGTGGTATGTAGCACTTAGAACAATTCAAACCTCATATGCACATACACATTCTATGAATATACTACATGAATAGCATATGTATGCATGGTGTTGCTGGTGCTGTGGAGTTGCTTCTGACTCACAGCAACCCTACATAGTCATAAAACAGAACAAAACAGCTCCTGGTCCTGTGCTATTCTCCCAATCATTGCTATATTTGAGCCCACTATTGGAGCCACTGTGTCAATCTAAATGTATCTTCTTCTTTTTTTCTGACCATCTGCCTTACCAAGCATGGAATGGCCATTGCTCACAGGGGAAAGGAGGCAAGTTTGTGAACTTAATTGTATAGTTTTCTGGGAGGGAGTTTTTAGCCAGTAAACAAATAACTGTATCGGAACACCCTCCCTACTCACCTGATCTGACCCCTAATGGCTTTTTTCTTTACCCAGACATAAAGGAAATTGAAAAGAAGAGATTTTGATGACATTCAGGACATCGAGGTTAATACAACGATGGCACTGATGGCCATTCTAGAAGTGTGGACTAGGCCCTGGTGTTGGTGCATAACTTCCCAAGGTGAGTACTTCAAGGGTAACTGTAGTAATATTCAGCAATGAGGTATGCAGCAATTTTTCTAGGATGAGTTTGTGAACTTAACTGGCAGTCCTCATAATATGAACACAGAATATAAGAAGTATGATTGTACAAAAATTGGAAATTGCCAAAAATGAAATGGAATGCATAACCATTGATATCCCAGGCATTAGTGAGCTGAAGTGGACTGGTATTGGCGATTTTGACTTGAAAAATCGTCTACGATGTTGGGAATAACAACTTGAAGAGGAACGAAATTACATTCATTGTTGGAAAATAATATTTCAAGATACATCCTCTTTTAGTCAGATAGTGCTGCTCTAACAAAAATACCAGACTGGATAGCTTTAACAAAGGAAAGTTGATTCTTACACAGTCCAGTAGGCTACAAGTGGTTAAGTGCCATATCTGCTAACTAAAAGGTTGACAGTTTGAATCTACCAGTCATTCTTTGGAAACTCAGTTCTACTCTGACTATGAGTCAGCGTTGACTTGATGCTGGTAAGTTTGGTTTGGTTTGCCTCTCCTGAAGTACAGTACTTTCATTAATAGGACAATATCCATATACCTACAAGGAATACCAGTTAATGCGACTATTATTCAAATTCATGCACCAATCATTAAGGCAAAAGATGAAAAAATTGAAGATTTTTATCAGCTTCTGCAGTCTGAAATTGATTGAACAGCTATCAAGAGGCACTGATAATTACTGGTGATCGGAATGCAAAAGTTGGAAACAAAGAAAGATTGGTACTTGGAAAATATGGATGGCCTTGATAATAGAAATGATGCCTGAGATCTTATGACAGAATTTTGCAAGAACAACAACTTCTTCACTGCAAATATCTTTTTTTCACCAACATAAATGATGACTATACACAGGGACCTCACCAGATGAAATACAAAGGAATCAAATTGAGAGTATCTGTGGGAAGTCACAATGGAAAAGCTCAATATCATCAGTCAAAACAAGGCCAAAGACCATCATGGCATAGACCATCAATTGCTCATATGCAAGTTCAAATTAAAACTGAAGAAAATTAGAACAAGTCCACGATGGCCAAAGTGGGACCTTGAATGTATCCCACCTGAGTTTAGAGACCATCTCAAGAATACATTTGATACATTGAACACTAACGACCAAAGACCAAGCAAGTTGTGGAGTGATGTCAAGGACATCATACATGAAGCAAGAGATCATTGTAAGGAAAAAACCGATCAAACTGGATGTTAGAAGAGACTCTAAAACTTGCTCTCGAACAGTGAGCAGTGAAAGCAAAAGAAAGAAGTGATGAAGAGAACTAAACATAAAATTTCAAAAGGCAACTTGAGAAGACAAAGTGAAGTAATATAATACCATGTGCAAAAAGCTGGAGAAAGAAAACAAGAGGGGAAACCATGCTCAACATTTTTCAAGGTGAGAAGAACTGAAAATTCTCAAATTGCAACAGTGAAAGATTCTAGAGGGACAATATTAAACAATACAGAAAGAATAAAAAGAAGATGGACGGAATATACAGAGTCATTATACCAAAAATAATTGGTCGACGTTCAGACATTCCAAGAGATAGCACACAAGGTCTGACAATAAAGTTCATGAACTTGCCACTGTGCACTTACATTTGCAGCACTGTACAAACAACTGAGTAGGATTTCATAACCTTGGTATGCCAGTGTTTCACAGCTGTGACCATGTCAATGTGCGGCAGTGTTATGCTGAGTGGTGTTCATTACTGTTGTTGCATGTTTTTGTGGGCCATCACAAGAATGTAAAAACATGAATTAGAGCAACGAATAAACATTAAATTTCTTGTTAAACTTGGCAAGAGAGGAAGTGAAATCAGGGGCAAGTTAGTTCAGGTTTATGTGGATAATGCCATGAAGAAAATGGCAGTGTATGAATGGATTAAACATTTTTCTGAGGACAGAAAAAGCATCACTGATGAAGAGAGGTCAGGGTGGCCGGTAACTAGCAGAGCTGATGAAAACATTGCAAAAATTTGTACCAGCTGGGCAAGCAGTTAACCAAGTGTACTATTTGGAAGTGCTGAAAAGGCTATGTGGAAAAATTACACAAAAACGACCCAAAATTTTCACCAACAATTCATCGCTCTTACATCATGACAGTGCACCAGCTCACATAGCACTGTCTGAGAGAGTTTTTTGCCAGTAAATGAGTAACTATATTGGAACACCCTACCTACTCATCTGATCTGGCACCCAATGACTTTTTTCTTTACCCAAAGATAAAGGAAATATTGAAAGGAAGACATTTTGATGACATTAGGGTTAATGTGACAACAGCTCTGATGGTCACTTCAGAGAAAGGGTTCCAAAATTGCTTTGAAGGGTGGACTAGACACTGGTGTCAGTGCATAGCTTTTCAAGGGGAGTACTTCGAAGATGAACATAATGATATTCAGCAGTGAGGTATGTAGCAATGTTTCTAGGATGAGTTCATTAACATAATTGTCAGACCTCATATGATCATGAACTAGTGGTAGGGAAGGAAAAAGTCAAAGGCGCACTTAAGTCATTGGCAAAAAACAAGGCTCCAGTGATTGATGAAATAGTAATTGAAGTGTTTCAACAAACAGATGCAGTGTCTATGCCACAAAATCTGAAAGACAGCTACTTGGCCAAACTATAGGAAGAGATCCATATTTATGCCTATTCCCAAGTAAGGTGATTCAACAGAATGTAGAAATAATTGAACAACGTCACTGGTGTCAAGTGATAGTGAAATTTTGCTGAAGGTTGCTCAAAAGCAGCTGCTGTAACATATTGACTGGAAACATCCAGAAATTCTGATTGAATTTAGAAGAGGACATGGAACCAGGGGTATCACTGCTGATGGCAGATGGATCTTGGCTGGAAGCAGAGAACACAAGAAAAATGTTTAATGGTGTTTCGTTGACTATGGAAAGGCATTCGACTGTGTGGATCATAACAAAATATGGATAACATTGCCAAGAACAGGAATTCCATAACACTTAATTGTGCTCGTGAGGAATCTGTACGTGGATCAAGAAGTAGTTGTTCAAACAGAAACAAAAGGTGTGCATCAGGATTGTGTCTTTTCAATCTGTATGCTAAAGAAATAACCTGAGAAGTTGTACTATATGAATTAGAAAATGACATCAGAATTGGAGGAAGACTCCTTAACAACCTGTGTCATGCAGATGGCACAACCATGCTTGTTAAAAGAAAAGAGGACTTGAAACACTAAGGAATATCAAGGACCACAGCTTTCAGTACAGATTACACCTAAACATAAAGAAAACAAAAATCCACCCAGCTGGAATAATAATCAACTTCATGATAAGTGGAGAAAAGATTGAAGTTATCTAGGATTTCATTTTACATGCATCAACAATCAACACCATTGGAAGCAGCAATGACGAAGTCAAAAGAGACATTGCATTGGGCAAATCTGCTGCAAAAGACCTCTTTAAAGGATTGCAAAGCAAAGATGTAACCTTGAAGACTAAGACACACCTACATGTTGTTTCAATTGTATCATATGCATGCCAAATCTAGACAATGACCAAGGAAACCAGAATTGATGTCTTTGAACTGCAGTGTTTGTGAAGAATGCTGAATACACCATGAATTGCCAGAAAAATGAACAGATCTGTCTTGAATGACATACAATTAGAGGGCTCCATGGAAGCAAGGATAACAAGACTACGTCTTCCATACTTGTGCCTTGGGCATGTTGTCAGGAGGGATCGGTCTCTGGAGTAGGCCATCACGCTTGGTAAAGTTGAGGGTCAGTGAAAAAAAAGAATACCTTCAATGAGATGGATTGCCACAGTGGCTGCCACAGTGGGCTCAGTCATACCAGTGATTGTGGGCAGGGTGCACAAGCAGGCAGTGTTTGTTCTCTGAGTCAGAACAGACTGGACAGTACCTAACAACAGCACCAACAATAAATTCACTCAGCGTGACGCCTTCCAGATTCCTCTATATTATGAAATGTTTCCCAAATTCATTGTTGTTCTTTATAAATGTGTAGTATTCCATTGTGTGAATATGTCATAATTTGTTTATCCATTCATCTGCTAATGGGAACTTAGGTTGACTCCATCTTTTTGCTCTTGTGGATAGTGCTGTGATGAACATTGGTGTGCTTATATCGATTTGTGACAGCTCTAATTTCTCTAGGATATATTCTAAGGAGCTAAATTGCTGGATTGTATGGTTTTTCTATTTCTAGCTTTTTAAGAAACCACCAAATCTATTTCCAAAGTGGTTGGACCATTTTAAATTTATACCAGCAGTATATAAGTATTCCAGTCTCTCCACCATTTATTTATTTTTGTTGTTGTTGTTGTTGTTGTTTATTAATACCAGCCATATTAGGAGATGGAAGCTTTGATTTGGATTTCTTTATTGGCTAATGATCATAAGCATTTCCTCATGTATTTGCACCTGAATGTCTTCTTTGGTAAAGGGCATTTCATATCTTTTGTCCATTTTTTTACTGGATAATTTGTCTTTCTGTTGTGGAGGTTTTGCAGTATCCTCCAGTTTTAGAGGCTAGACACTGATTGGGTTTGTCATACTCATATTTTTCCCCTAGTCTGTGGAATCCCTGGTGGCCTAGTGGTTTAGTGCTACAGCTGCTAACCAACAGGTTGGCAGTTCAAATATGCCAGGTGCTCCTCGGAAGCTCTATGGGGAAGTTCTACTCTATTCTGTAGGGTTGCTATAAGTCAGAATCAACTTGACAGCACTGGATTTAGTTTTTTGTTTTAGTCTGTAGGTTGTCTTGCACTCTTTTGGTGAAGTCTTAGGGCGAGCATAAGTGTTTGATTTTCAGGAGCTCCCAGTTACCTATTTTTTTCCTCTTACTTATGCATTGTTAGTAATGTTTTGTATTCTGTTTATGCTGTGAATTAGGGCTCCTGGTGTTGTTCCTATTTTCTTCTATTATTTTTATTGCTTCAGACTTTGTATTAAGGTCTCAATTCATTTTGAGTTAGTTTTGTGAATGGTGTGAGATATGGGTCTTGCTTCATTTTTTTTGCAGATGGATGCCCAGTTACACCAATATTATTTGTTACAGAGACTATCTTTACCACAATTTACATACTTTGCACCTTTGGAAATTATCAGCTGCTCACTGGTGGGTGATTTCATGTCTGGATTCTCAGTTCTTTTCCACTGGTTCCATGATGAGGCTGTTTTGACTACAATGTCTGTATAATAGGATCTAAAGTGAGGGAGTGTTCTTCTTCTTCTGTAATGGTTTACTTACATGAGTTTTCTTCCCTGTCTATATGAAGTTGGTGATTTGTTTCTCCATCTCATTAAAAAAAATGCCCTTGGAATTTATACTGGGATTGTAGTCTATCTACAGATCACTCTGGGTAGAAAAGACATTTTTTACAACGTTAAGTCTTCCTATCCATGAGCAAGTTAGGTTTCTCAGCTTATGTAGGTCTCAGTAGTATCCTATAATTTGCTTTGTATAGGTCTTCTGTGTTTCTGGTTAGAATTACTCCTAAGTAGTTTGTCTTCTTGGTGGTATTGTAAATACTATTGATTTGGTGATTTCCTCTTTGATGTTCTCTTTGTTGGTTTACAGGAATCCAAATGGT
Organism: Heterohyrax brucei; assembly: GCA_028571685.1. Lineage (NCBI taxonomy): Eukaryota > Metazoa > Chordata > Mammalia > Hyracoidea > Procaviidae > Heterohyrax > Heterohyrax brucei. The sequence goes on from CM053155.1 coordinate 20,796,459, forward strand.
TTTCGTATGTTTATCTTCTATCCTGATTTATTGTTGAACTCTTGTATTAGTTCCAGTATTTTTTGTGTGTGTGTGGATTTTTTAGGGGTTTTTGTGTATAAGATCATATTATCTGCAAATACAGATACTTTTACTTCTTTTTTATCAGTCTGAATGCCCTTTGTTTCCTTATCTTACTTGATGGCTCTGGCTAGAACCTCCAGCACAATGTTGAATGAAAATAATGATAAAGGGCATCTTTGTCTGGTCCCCGTGAAGGGTAATGCTTTCAGAGTCTGCTAGACATAGACTTTGTATAAGTATCCTGTATTATGTTGAGGAATTTCCTTTTTATTCCTGTTTTCCTGAGAGTTTTTAACATGAATGGGTGTTGGACTTTGTCACATGCCTTTTTTCCATCAATTGATAAAATCTTGTCTTTTGTTTCATTTATGTGGTAGACAACATTGATTGTTTCTAGTGTTGAACTATTCTGGCATCCCTGGTATGAACTCCATTTGGTCATGGTGAATTATTTTTATGATATGTTGTTGAAGTCTATGGATTGGAATTTTGTTGAAGACTTTTGCGTCTTAGTTCATAAGAGATACTGGTTTAGGATTTTCCTTTTTTGTGATGTCTTATCTGGTTTTGATATCAGGGTTACTCTGGCTTCATACAATGAATTTGGCAGTATACAATCCTTTTGTATTTCCTGAAATACCTTTAGTAACAAGGGTGTTAATTCTTCTCTCCAAGTCTGATAGAATTCTCCAGTGAAGCTTTGTTTTGTTGGGAGTTTTTTTCTTTTTTTCTGATTTTTTAAAAAAATTGTGATTAAGTATAAGAATCCAATCCAGATTGGTCTTGCATGCCCAGCTATCTACAGCTGCCTCTGCTCTCCCCACCTGGTGACATCACACATCTCCTTTTCACTCTGTATATCTAGGATTCTCTAAACAAACATCTCTTCCCTCCCACTCTCCTCTTCCATCCAGAAAGGAGCCAGTAGGACAGCTTCCTATAAATGCATAGAATCATGAAATACTCACACCATATGTGTCCCCGAGTCCAGTCCATTGTTTGAAGAGTTGACCTCGTAACTGGTTTCCAGTCGAGACAGCAATAGGTCCAGGGTCTATGTTCCCAGGGGATCCTCCAGGCTGTTGGACCATCATTTCAGGTCTTTTAGTAGAGTTCTTGGGCTGCACATGTCTTTTTATCATATCGCCTTAGGGAGTCCATATTGTGTCCCCCATCACGGCAGATTTCGGTTGTGGCTGGGCACCATCTGATTCTTCTGGTCTCATGTTTTCCATTTATATAGGACCTTCTGTCTCCTAGACTCTTTTTTCTCTTTTTTCCCCTCATATTTTTGTTGTTCTTGGTGATCATCTGTTCTGAATGGGCTGAGATCATATGGTGTACCTCAAATGGCAGCTTACTAGATTTTAAGACCCCAGGTGCCACTCACCAACATGGGGTGCAGAAGACTCTCTTGGAAATAGACTAGTTATGCCCACTGGCCTCCATGTTGCTTGAACACATGGTCCCCAGATCCCTGTCACTGCTACTCTATCCTCTGAAATAATTAGGTTGCGTTTAGAAAACCTTTCTGTTGTGGTGAAGTCCAGTTAAGTAGATACATTCTCTACCCTGTGCTGTCACTGCTTTCACCTAACCAAATTTCTATCGACTATCTAATCTATGACCAATCATCTCCCTCCCTACCCCACTCTTGTAGCCATTTAAGAGTCTTTTCTTCTGTGCATAGGTCTAATTTTTAAATCCTTATAACAGGGGTCTCATACACTACTTTTACTTCTGCCATGGACTGATTTCACTCAGCATAATGTCTTCCAGTTGAAGCTAGGTTATAAGCTGCTTCCAGAAATCGTCATTGTGCTTTATGATTGCATAGTGTTCCATTGAGTATATGCCCCATAATCTATTTATCCATTCACCTGTTGATGGGCATCTAGCTTGATTCTATCTTTTTGCTATTGCTGCAATAATCGGCTCCGACTCGACGGCACTTCGCTTGGCTGGCAATAAACATTTGTGTGCATGTATCTTTTCATCTGACTGTCTTTATTTCTGTTGGATATATTCTGAGCAGTGGGATTACTGGATCAAATTGTATTTCTATTTCTAGCTTTTTAAGAAAGCGCCAAATTGCTTTCCAAAGAGGTTGTACCATCGTGCAATCCCACCAGCAATATAGGAGTGTTCCCAACTCTCCACAGCCTCTCCGGCATTTGTTGTTTTGTGTTTTTTGAATTATGGTCAACCTTGTTGGAGTGTTTTGTTGGGAGTTTCTAAATGACCTTTTCAATGTCTTCGGTGTTATAGGTTTATCTGGTTGTTCTACTTCTGTTTGTGTTAGTTTAGATAGCTAGTGTGTTTCCAGAAATTTGTCCATTTCCTCTAAGTTTGCAAATTTTATAATACAATTTTTCATACTGTTCTATTATGACAGTTTTTCTTTCAGTTGGGTCTGCTGTGATCTGGTCTATCCCATTTCTTATTTGAGTTATTTACTTCCACTACAGTTTTTCTTTTATCACTTTGGCCAGTGGTTTACCAATTTTGTTTATCTTTTCAAAGTACAAGCTCCTGGTCTTGTTAACTCTTTCTGTCATTTATTTACTCTCAGATTCATTTATTTCTGCTTTAACTTTTATTATTTGCTTTTTTGGGGTGCCCAAGAGTTTCTTGTGCTACTCTCTTTCCACTTTTTCAAGTTGCAAGGTTAGTATTTTGATCTCAGCCCTTTCTTTTTGGATAAGTGCATTTATCAAGATAAACTGACCTCTGAGCACTGCTTTTTTGTGTCTCAAAATTCTGGTGGGATATGCTTTCATTCTCATTTGATTCTGTGTATTTCTTTATTCTATGCTTGATTTCTTCTGTAATCCAGTAGTTTTTAAGCAACACAGTTCCCATGTGTTTGATTTTTTTCTTCTATTGATTTCTGTTTGAATGGCTATATGGTCTGAAAAAATGCTTTGTAATATGTTGATGCTTCAGCTTTTGTGAATACTTGCTTTATAACCTAATATATTGTCTATTTTGCAGAATGTTTCATGTACTTTGGAAAATAAAATATACTTAACTTCTCTTGGGTGGATTGTTCTTACATGTCTATGACATCAGGTTGGTGGAATATGCACTTAGATCTCTTTTGTCTTTATTGGAAAACCCTGGTGTCATAGTGGTTAAGTGCTATGGCTGCTAATCAGGAGTTCAAATCCACCAAGTACTCCTTGGAAACTCCATAGAGCAGTTCTACTCTGTTCTGTGCAGTTGCTATGAGTTGGCTTCAACTGGATGGCAGTGGGTTAGGTTTGATTTTTTATTTGTCTTCATTGAACTTCTTTCTGGATGTTCTGTCTTTCACTGAAAGTGGTAGGTTGAAATGCCTTACTTTTACTGTGGAGCTGCCTATGTCTCTCTTCAGTCTGTTAGAGTTTGTTTGATGTAAATTATTTAGAAGCCCTATTGTTGGGTGCAAAATATTTATTATGGCTATACCCTTTTTGTGTATTGATCCTTTAGTCATTATATGGTGTCCTTCCTTATCCATTGTGGTGGATTTTACTTTAACGTCATTTCTGATCTTTTTAGAATACTGTTTGCTTGATGTATTTGGTTTCATCCTTTGAGTTTTAGTGTGTGTCTTTAAATTTATAGTGTGTTTCTAGTAGGCAGCATATAGTCAGATCATGTTTTTTTAATTCAGTCTGCCACTCTCTGTTTCCTTATAGGTGCATTTAATTCATTATATTCAACATAATTATTGATAGGTATGAGTGAGCTTAGTGCTGTTAATGTTATGTCTTTTTTGTGTGTTTTTGACAGTTTCTTTGTTCCATTTAATTTTCTGTGTGGAGTCACTTTTCCTGTGTTTTCATCTTTTTTATTGTTGTTGGTTTTTTATCTGTTGAGACTTCACATTTGTCTTGTTTTTTATTTTGATGTGTAGGACTGCTAATTTCCTTTGTGGTTACCTTAATATTTGCCCTCTATTTTTCTGAATTTAAACTAGTCTTTTATTTCTTTGTATCACCTTGACATCTTCATATGAAAGATCTATGACTGCATTTTTATTTTTAGTCCCTCTTTTATGTTACAGTGTTGTCACCTTTTGCATAATGACATCTTGGTTTCCTATTTTCAGTGTTTTAGCTTTGATTTTGTTTTTGTGACTTCTCTATCTAGGTTGGTATCCGGTTGCTCTGTCCTGCATCCTAGTCTTGGGTTACTACTTGACATTATTAATTTTCTGACCTAAAGGCTCCCTTTAGTATTTCTTGTAATTTTGTTTTGGTTTTTGCAATTTCTATAAATTTCTGTTTATCTGGAAATGTCCTAATTTTGCTATTACATTTGATGGAAATATAATTCTTGACTGGCAGTTTTTTTCTTTCAAGGCTTTGTATATGTCATCCCATTGCCTTCTTGCCTGCATGGTTTCTACTGAGTAGTCTATGCTAGTCTTGTTGAGTCTCCTTTGTACAGTATTTTTCCTTTATCCCTAGCTACTTTTAATAGTGTCTCCCTTAGTTTTGTCAAGTTATATTATGATATGTATTTGTGTCTTTCTTTGGGAATACACCTTGTATGGATTTCAATGAGCATCTTGGATAGATGGCTTCTCATCTTTCATGAAATTAGGGAAGTCAACAAATTCTCACAAATTTTCTATTTCCTATTACCTGCCTCACCACCCATTTTGGTACTCCAATCACTTGTGGAATATTCCCCTTTAAAGAGTCTCACATAATTCTTTTTTTTTTTATGATTGAGTGAAAATATGAAATTGCATATAAATTTGCATGCCCATCAATGAGCAGCGCCCACTGCTCACCCTGCCTGGTGACAGCACACTCCTCCTCTCCATTCTGTACACGTCATACCCTCCTAACAATCTCCTGTCCCCTCCTCTCCACCCTCTTCCCCACGTCCAGTAAGAGGTCAGCCGGGTGACACCCCATAGATGCATAGAACCATAAAGTGCACACTCTGTCACCAAGTCCAATCCATTTCTGTCCAAAGAGTTGGCCTCCATTATGATTTATGGACTGGGGCAGCATCAGGGCCAAGGGTCATGCTTCCAGGGGAACTCTGAGGCCCCTGGACCATCAATTGTGGTCATTTAGTGGTGATCTCAGGGTGCACTCCTTTTTATTTTCGCGTTGCCAGTGAAGAATTCCACATAAGTCTTACTGTTTCTTGATATTTTTAAAAATTCTTTTATCTGATATTTTCTCAAATTTGTTGGTGTCAAGTGCTTTATCTTCATTCTCGTCAATTCTGGCTTCCATTGCCTCAATTCTGCTCCTATGACTTTCTATTGATTTGTCTAAGTCTGTAATTTTATTATTAATCTTCTGAATTTCTCCATGCTGTCTCTCTATGGTTTCAGCCTGTTCAACTTTTCATTATGCTTTGTTGCATTTTCCCTGATCTCCTTCTTGACCTCTTGAAGAATTCTAAACATTTATCTTTTGTATTCTACCTCCAATAATTCCAGAAAGTTGTCTTTACCTGAGAAATTTCTTGATTCTTTCTTTTTAGAGATTTCTGAAGCCACTGTATCCTGTCTTTTTATGTGATTTGATTTTAGTGTTGTCTCTAAACCATTAGTAAGTTGTTATACTTAATTATTTTATGTTTGTCTTGTGCTCTAGCTTCTTATTTTAGTTTGAAATGCTAAAATAGTCTTGTCCTTTGACTTAGTTTAATTATAGGTGCTTTTGAGGCATTAACATCCTGTCACTAGGTGGGTTTGAGTTGTTATTCAGCACATGAACCCAGGAGTCAATTGCTTTTCTTGTATGTATTCAGCTCAGATATCTAGGTAGTCAGTCACTAAGGTTATGCCCTACAGTCCTAGAGGGGAGACGTAATTCATGTGGGCACAGTTATCTGGCTGTAAGATCTGAGAAAGGCAGGGAGCTGACAGATGTCTGTGAGAGCTTGTAAGGAAAGTAGATCCCTGTTCCTTAAAGTGAACAGGTATACAGATTTTGCAGCTGATTATGGCTGCCCAATGCTATATGCAGGGGTGAAAAGCATTCAAAGTCTATGGACCCCTTATGTCTGCACCTGGGCAAAGAAACTGTTTATGCTGTAGCTTCCCATATCAGGATAACTAATAGATTAATTTTTGCCATTACATCATTCCCTTTCTGAGCCTGGGAGAATGGCTTGGGGTGCATCAGGGGTTCTACTTCCTGCCCAGGAGATGCATTAGTCTCTGGAACTGGCTCAGGTGTAGTACGGCGGGGGGGGGGGGGGAATGGTGGACAAAAGGGAGAGAAGTTCGTCCTGAAGGAAAGTTTCAAATCAGTCCAAGGTAGGTTAGATGCAAGCTACTTGACTTTTGATTATTGAATGCCATTTTTTACTGATTCTGGAGACATGAATGGGCTCCTGCTGTTCTGTCTCTCCCACTGTGGAAGATACCTTCTGATCATTACTGCTCCCATCACCAGGCTTGCTATAGCTAATCCTTCTGCAGGTTGCTGATTCCCACTGGGTCAGGTCTGGTTAGTCCTCAGTACTTCTGAACCTACTTTCCATTTTCTGTCACTCAGTCTAACTTCTCAACTATCCCTTTGGTGTTCAGGGCTCCAGAATGTCACGTATAATTGGTTCATTTGTTTTGGGGGATCTTTACTGTTAGAGGGATCACCCAAAGCATCTGACTACTCCACCATCCTAGCCCGCCTCATACTTTTTTATGCTCTGCTGTGGCTTCCATGGGTGTTGATTGTAGATCTAAGTAAAATAAAATCCTTGGCAGCCTCTGTTTATCATAATGTTGCTTACTGATCCAGTTGTGAAGATATTTGGTTTCTTTGTGTTGGGGTGTAATCCAAAGTCTTTAGGCTTTGATCTTCATCGGTGAGTGCTCCAAGTCCTCTTCTTTTTCAGCGAGCAAGGTTGTGTCATCTGCATAACACAGGTTGTGAATGAGTCTTTCTCCAGTCCTGATACCTGGTTTCTCTCATATGTCTGACTTCTGAGTTTTTTTTTTTTTTTTTTTCTGTATACAGATTTAATAAGTATGGTGAAAGAATATAACACCAACACATATCTTTCCAGGTTTTAAACCACACAGTATCCCATTGTTCTGTCTAAACAACTGCCTCTTGGTCTAGGGTACAACTCCCACATGAGGACAATTAAGTATTCTGGAATTCCTATTCTTTGCAAACTATCAAATTTGTTATGATGCATGCAGTCAATTGCCTTTGCATAGTCAATAAAACATTAAGTAAACATTTTTCTGGTATTCTCTGCTCTCAGCTAAGTTCCATCTGATATTGGCAATAACATCCTTCCTTCCATGTCCTCTTCTGGATTTGGCCTGAATCTTTGACATTTCCCTGCTTGTGCAACCACTTCTGAATTATCCTTATCAAAATTTTACTTACCTGTGATATTATTAATGATTTGGCTCAATAATTTCCTTATTCTTTTGGATCACTTTTCTTTGGAATAAGCACAAATATGGATCTCTTCAGGTTGGCTGGCCAGTAGCTGACTTCCAGATTTCTTGCCACAGGGAGTAGAGTTAAGATGGTGGTGTAGCCACATAACTCTTCTGAATGCTCTAAAAACAAAGACAGACAGGATAAATTAATCTAACCAAATTGGGCACTCCAGGAGGCCTGATCACCTGGTATAAACATATAAGAACAGACTGGGTGACAGAAAGATTGTAGGAGTGCAAGACCACCAAGAGGAAACAACAGGTCTCCAGACAAAGAGATCCCATTTACAGAAGGTGAAGTAAGCAGAGCAAAACCCCACTACCAAAGAAAAATTTCAGCATAGGACTCAAAGAAGTCACTAGGTCTGAAGGCAAAGGTGATCCACACCTGCCTAAAGACAGAAGCACAGGACAGAGGGCATTAGGTCCCAGTGGCCTGGCAGGCCCTAGAATAGTCCAAGCCAAGAAAGCTTAACTCCCTCTGTACTGTGTGAAGTGAGGAGGAGATGCATGCGCGGGGCGGGCAGCAGCTTGAGACCACACAGCCTGGAGACAGAGGCAGTTTCAGGAATGCATGCTATTTTGGGGCTGCAGTGCCACTAACATGGGGTAAGTGCATGACCTGGCAGAGGCAGTGAGGGTGTGCACAACCCCTCCTCTGCCTGTGAACAATGGTTGTGTCTGAGGCTCCTTTGGCAACACTCCATCCCAGAGACAGCATAGGTGGTGACAAGGAGGACACACACATGGCCCAGGAGCTGTGGATAAGGGAGGCACAATCCCTCATCAGTGGGAGAACTACCAACAAAGCTCCCAGAGTTCCCTGTCCTCACTGCCCTCCCCACCCCACTCCCCACCAGGCAACAGAAACAGCAGCAGCAGTTGCAGCTGTGGTTTCAGAAAGAAGGAAGGCATGGGCAACCTGCTTCTCCCCCCATGCCTGAGAGCCCAGGCTGAGGTTCTGTGAGGGATCAGCCCAACCCAGAGGCAGCCACAGCAGTGGAGCTTGTGCTCTGCCCTCTTTGGGATAGCTGCAAAAGTGTAGTGCCTGCACTAGTGACCACCTGAGTCCAGAGGCAGATGCAGTATGGCACTGCTGAAAGCAGGCACAACTCCTCTACCCAGAGCTGAGCTGGCAGCAGCCCCATGTGGGACAGTAAGGTCAAGGAACAGAAAATAATCAGACTGTACTGAGAAACTATGGCCTAGCCCCAATAGAGAGATGCTGGTCAGGCCAACTGAACTACTAAATCTCTTTCACTGCAAAGACTTCCAGATGGCTCGAAGACAACAATAGATTTGTAAACACCTAAAGAAACAGACTATCATGGCTTCCCCAAACTCCTCAAATAAAGCATCAATGGATTTCCCAGACAAAGAAGAGTTCCTGCAATTATCAGAGACATAATGTAAAAAAAAAAAAAAAATGGTGCACAAAGCTGTTCAAGAAATCTGAAGACCTATCAGGCAAAATGCAACAGAGCACACTGAAAAATTAAATAAGCTGCAAGAAATGCTTGAGCAGCAATGCTTTGAAATTCAGCAGATCAACAATAAAATCATTAAACTTGATAACTCAATAGAAAGTGAAATAAGCAAGATCAAGCAAATGGAAAACCAAGCTGGTGACTTGAAGACAAATTAAATGACAGCAGCATACATGAGGAAAACTCAGACAAAAGACTCAATAAAAGTGAAGAAATGCTAAGGGTGATGTGGGACTCTATCAAGAAGAACAATATTAGAGTGACTGGAGTACCATAACAAGGTGGAATAGCTGAAAATACAGATAGAATTGTTGAAGACCTGCTGACAGAAAACTTCCCTGACATCATGAAAGATGAGAAGTTCTCCATTCAGGATGCTCATTGAACCCCACTTAAGGTAGATCCCAAAAGAAATACACCAAGGCATATCATAATCAAGCTCAATAAAACTAGAGACAGAATTAAGCAAAAACCAATTTACAAAGGAAAATTATTAAGATTATCCTCAGACCACTCAACTGAAACAATGCTGGCCAAAAGACAATGAGATAACATATAAAAAGCCCTGAAGGAAAAAAAACTGCCAAGTGAAAACAACATATTCTGCAAAATTGTCTCTGAAATATAAAGATGGAATTAAGACTTTCACAGATAAACAGAAATTTAGAGGATTTGTAAGAACTAAATCAAAATTGCAAGAAACACTAAAGGAAGTTCTTTCATTAGAAAAGCAACATCATTAGATATATACTTAAACTTCCAGCACTTGACAGTGCATCTGGATACCATCAGGAAAGGAAATCCAAAAGCAAAACCAAACCAAATCACAAAACAAGAAATTCAGAGATCTCAGGATATAATTGACAATTATATGAAAAAGAGTGTAAAAGTACACATAGACTTTCCAGACATGGAGGAACTCAAGAAGATACACAGACACTGAAGTTTAGACTACTTTTAGATTAACAAAGGGGACAAAGGGAGTAACCACAAAAGAAACTTATAATTCTACGTCTTAGAAAGCAACATATGAAATCACAACAATTTCAAGAAAATGAACACTGAAAACTATGAAGCGAAAACACATAAAGAAAAAAGTCTTAGCAAAGCATATGGAATGCAATAGAGGAACTGCCCACAACACCCAAAAAAGGCACCAAAATGACAACACTAACGTGATATATGTCAATAATCACATTGAATGTAAATGCACTAAATGCACCAATAAAGAGGAGAGTAGCAGACTGGATAAACAAAACATGACCTATCTATATGCTGCTTACAGGAGATACACTTTAGACTCAAAACCACAAACAAACTACAACCCAAAGGTTGGAAAAGTATGTATCAGACTAGTAACATTCAAAAAAAGAGCAGGAGTGGCAATGATAATCTCTGACAAAATAGACTTCAACGTTAAATCCACCAAACGAGATATAGAGGGTCACTATCTAATGGTCAAAGTCTCAGTACAGCAGGAGGACACAACCATACTAAATATCTAAGCACTCAGTGATAAAGCTCTGAAATACATTTAAAAAAAACACTGTTTGCACTGAAAACAGAAATAGACAACTTCACAATAATAGTTGGAGACATCAACACATCACTCTCAGTAAAGGACAGAACATCCTGAAAAAAGATTAGTAAACATATGGAAGACATAAATGCCACAATCAACCACTTGACCTCATGGACCTATTCAGAACACTTCAGCCAACAGCAGCCAAGTATATTTTCTTTTCCAATGTGCATGGAATGTTCTCCAGAATTGACCATATAGCAATACTCAACAAAATTCAAAACACTGAAATAACACAAAACTTCTTCTTAGATGACAAAGAATAGAACTAAAAACTAATAACAGAAAAAAGACACAAATTAAATATACATTTGCTCAAGAACTACTGGGTAATACAAGAAATCAAGGATGCAATAAAGAATTCCACAGAATCAAATGAGAATGAAGACACATCCTACCAAAATCTAGGGGACACAGCAAAAGCAGTGCTCAGAGGTCAATTCATCTTAATAAATGCTCACACCCAAAGAGAAGAACGAGCACAAATCCAACAATTAACTCTTCAACTTGAACAACTGGAAAGATCTCAGCAAAAGAATCCATTGGAGCCCAGAAGAAGGCAAATCATTACAATTAGAGCCAAAATAAATGAAACAGAAAAATGATCCAAAGAAGAGACAAGTCTAAAAGCTGTTTGTTTTTTTTTTAAAAAAAGATCAACAATATTGATAAGACATTGGCCAAACTGACAAAAGAAAAACAGGAGAAGAAATGAATAATCTTAATAAGAAATGGGATGCATGATATCACAACAGACCCTGCTGAGATTAAAAGAATCATAGGAGAATACTATGAAAACTTATACCCTATAAATTTGGAAACTCAGAGGAAATGGACAAACTTCAAGAAAAACCCCATCTATCTAAACTAGCAAAATCAGAGATAGAACAACTAAATAAACTCATTACAAACCAAGAGATTGAAAAGGTAACTTAAAAACTTCCATCCAAAACAAGCCCTGGCTCGGATGGCTTCACTGGAGAGTTCAGAGAAGAGTTAACACCACGACTTCTAAAGGTATTCCAAAGCATAGAAAAGGATGGAATATTCCCAAATTCATTCTGTGAAGCTAGTATAACCCTGGTACCAAAACCAGGTAAAGACAGCACAAAAAAGGAAAATTACAGACCAATATCTCTCATTAACTTAGACACAAAAATCCTCAACAAAATCCTAGCTAACAGAATTCAACATGTTAAAAAAAATAGTTCATGACAACTAAGTAGGATTCATACCAGGGACGCAGGGATGGTTCAACATTAAGAAAACAATGTAATCAACCACATAAGCAAAACAGAAGACAAAAACCACCTGATTCTATCAATTGATGCAGAAAAGGCATTTGATACAGTCCAACACCAATTCACGTAAAAAACTATCAACAGAACAGGAATAGAAGGGAAATCCCTCAAAATAATAAAGGCCATCTACACTAAACCAATAGCTAACATCATCCTCAATGGAGAGAAGTTGAAAACATTCCCCTTATGAACAGGTACTAGACAAGGAAGCCCACTTCTGTTCAACATTGTTCTAGAGGTCCTAGCCAGAGCAGTTAGGCGTGATAAAAAAATAAGGGGCATCCAAGTTGACAAAGAAGATGTTGAAGTATTGCTATTTGTGAATGATATGATCTTGTACATAGAATACATTAAAGAATTTACAAAAAAAAAAACACTACTGGATCTAATAGAAGACTTCAGCAAAGTATCAAGATACAAGATAAATATACATACATCAGTGGGATTCCTTTACACCAACACAGAGACAACCAAAAAGGAAATCATGAGATCATTACCATTTACTGTAGCCCCCAAGATGATAAAACACTTAGGGATAAATCTAACCAGAGATGTAAAAGACCTATACAAAGAAAGCTACAAGACCCTACTGCAAGAAATGAAAAGTGACTTACATAAATGGAGAAATTTACCTCGCTCTTAGATAGGAAGACTTAACACTGTGAAAATGTCTGTACTTCTCAAAGCAGTCTATACATACAACACAATCCCAATTCACACTCCAACAACATTTTTTAACAAGATGGAGAAACAAATCACCAACTTCATATGGAAATATAAGAAGGCCCAGGTAAGTAAATTGTTACTAAAGTAGATGAACAAAGTGGGAGGCCTCACCCTTCCTGACCTTAAAACTTACTACACTGCCACAGTAGTCAAGAAAGCCTGGTACTGGCACAGAAACAGACATATAGACCAAGGGAACAGAATTGAGAATCCAGATATAACTGCATCTGCCTATGAACAGCTGATATTTGATAAAGGCCCCAAGGTGGGGGAAAGACAGTCTCTTCAACAAATGGTATTGGCAAAAAATCCAACACTTGCAAAAAAATGAGACAAGACACTTATCTCACACCGTGCACAAAAACTAATTCAAAATGGATCACAGGACCAAATGCAAAAGCTAGAACAATAAAGTTCTTGGAAGGAAAAATTGGGAAGATGATGGAAGAACTAATCCATGGCATCAACAGTCTACCAAAAACACCGCCAACATTCTATCATCAGGAACAAAAACGGATCATTGGGAGCTCTTAAAAATTAAACACATGCTCATCCAAAGCCTTCATCAAACAGTAAAAAGACTACACACAGAGTGGGAACGAATATTTTCCCACCATGCTTCTGACCGCCATCTCATCTGTCTAATCTACAAGATATTGCAAAACCTCAACAAGAAAAAGACAAATAACCCATTTAAAAAATTGACAAAGGATATGAACAAGCATTTCACCAAAGAAGACATACAGTTGCCAACAGATACATGAGGAAATGCTCACAATCACTGGCCATCAAAACCATAATAATACCAACTCACCCTAGCAAAGCTGGCAATAATTCAGAAAACACAGAATAATAAATGCTGGAGAGGATATGGAGAGATTGAAACTCTTCTACACTGCTGGTGGGACTATAAAATGGTTCAACCACAATGGAAATAGAAATACCATATGATCCAGCAATCCCATTCCTTGGAATGTATCCCAGAGAAATAATGAACACCACTCAAAAAGATACATGCACACTAACGTTATTGTAGCTCTCTCCACAACAGCAAAAAGTTGGAAACAACCTAGATGCCCATAAACAGACAAATGGTTGTATATTCATACCGTGGAATACTACACAATGATAAGAAACAACAATGACTTAGAGAAATATATGTCAGTGTGAGACCAACTAGAGAAAATTATGTTGAGTGAAATTAGCCAGACACAAAAGGACAAATTTTGAGACCATTACTATAAGGACACAACAAATCATTCAAGCACAGAACAAATCAATAGCCGTCCTTTGCAAGGGTGGAGAGGGAGAGGGATTTTTAACAATTTAGATAGTGGTTAGGATTAAGATTGGATATAGGATGTGTCAGCATGCACTAGAAGTGGGGTACTGACAACTACTCAGCCTCGAAACCAAATTGTCCTCTTAATATTGACCACCTCTCTAAAGGACACAGAAAATGGGTCTGGGATCAGGGGACCATGCTCTCAGTGGTCATCCAGACTAATTGGCATACCCAAGGTATTCCTCTCTCCCTCTCTCAAGATACTGCTTCATATAGCTAGGTGAGTGGTGACTAGAGTCATAAAAGCTAGCAAGCTGCTGTCTAAATAGCACCAAATGGCTCCAATCCACCTGGTAATGGTGGTAAGTGGTGGTGAATGGTGGACACTGAAGACAGGAAAAAATTATGAGCCCACCAGATAGAAGATACCATAAGAGCCACAGCCTGTTCAGCATGGGACCAGAAGAATTAGATGGTGCCCGGCCACTGCCAATGGCAGGCTGGATGGGGTACGTGAAATGGTGTTCTCAATACAGTGGGTGATGGAGTGCAGGGCTGAGTTAGAATTCTACCAAAAGACCATGCATGATGGTCCCTCTGAACAGAGGGCTCCCTGAGAGCATGGATCTAGACTGTCTAACCCCAAACTGAATCCAGCACTGGGGCCAGCTTTGCGGACAAAGATTGACCTGGACTATACAAAACATACAGTGATACTGGAGGTGAACAGACCCTTAAACAAGTACACAGGTTGTCTGAGAGGCTTTTCACTGGAGCCAAGTTGAATGGGTGAGGAGACCCAGGCCTTGATCATGGGAAGGGCCGAACAAAAGGGGAAGCATGCTGTTATGTGGGAGGGTGGGGACGGGAGAGGGGAGGGCAGCTAGAATAGAACAGTGGCGAAAGTTCTGGGTGTTACATAGCAACATGATATAGACTGTAAAATTGTTCTTAATTCACAATTAAAAATGTTAAAAAAATTCTTGCCACAGATGCCTGAGAGATTCCAGTGTTGCATCTGTCTGTTGAAACATCTCAGCTGGCCTTCTGTTAATTCTTGGAGTCCTGTTTTTCACCAGTGCATTCAGTGCAGCTTGTATATATAAATATATTTTATTTATCATAAAAATTGTGATTTTCTGCAAATCTTTGAGGAAAATTGAAGTGCTCTGGAGACTATTCCAAGCAAATCCTTTGGTTTTTCATAACAGCTGCTCACACACCCAGTTCCTGAAGGATTTTAGTGAGAGAGTATGACTAAATGTCCTGGTTTATCTGGAATAGGCCTAGTTGATGCCTATGATCCCAGTATCCCTTACTCTGTCAAAAGTGCCTCTATTTAGATGATAAATTGTATGATCACCTTATTGTTGGGGGACACTTGACAGGTCCCTGACTTGTTGGATAAGCAGACAAGGATGTCACTGCAGTATGACCACCTGTCCAAGTGGTTCCACTTGAATTCCTTGGGAAATTCCTTGAATTCCTAAGGGAAAACTTAGCAGCCAGTTGATCTGTCTTTATGTTCTTACTATCAGATGTTGGACATTCAAGTGCTACCCCACTTCCCCAACCACATAAACTGCGACATCTGGGAACATGGAGCCCTTAAGTCTTAGTCCCTAGGAGCTGAGAACATACAACTCAGAGAATCTCACATGCAGGCTATTGTCCAGTTGTCCTTCATAAACCAATGCTCTCTGGCTGCTTTTGGAGGAGAGTTTTAGAATGTAAGTCCTTTAGTATGCAATGTCCTCACCTTGTATGAAATTCTCTGCATCTTATGCCAATTTTTGGTGTTTAACATCTGTGTCATTTACTATTGAACTCACTTTCTCATAAGACTGGGGATCCCAGGATGAGGAGCTATCTAATGGGGATCCCTAAGAGGGGAGATTATGTCTCCCCTATCAAGTTCTCCCCTATCAAGTCTCTGAAGGCAGAGTTGTATCCCAAAAGATCAGAGCCCACAAAGACAGGGCTCTTGTAATTTGGAAGACAAAGATGCTGTCTTCTCCTTATTGCCTCACCATCGTGCCAGACTTAGCTTCCAAGGGTCAGGTATGAGGCTTGTTTTCACTTGGGAAGGTAGAGAGGTGAAGTTTGTCCCCAACAGTCCCCTTCAGACCAGTTCTGATTTTGCCAGTCTCCTTGGGCCTCCAAGCTGTACAGTGGTGACTCAATGCTTAATGAAGTGCATCCTGCATCTGTGGTCTGGCCCTCCTGGCAGCTCCAGCTGCCTGGAGCCTAGCTTTGAGGAAAGCAGCTAAGTTCTCACATCCCTGGCCCACTCTCCAGGGGATCCACTTCCCTCTTCCCTCACAGCTAACCTTACTCCACCCATTTTAAGCTAATGAGATCCAGACCCCACAGGAGAGCTGTCTGATTGGGCTGACCTACTTAATTAAACCAGCAGCTTCCAAAAATGGGGGTTCTGCTCAAAGGCCATGCCCCTGACAGGCTCCGGCTGTCTGTGGTCAGTTGGGTCTCTGGCTTCTCTCTTTCTTTTCTCTCTTCCTTTTTCCAACATTTGGGTCCAGAAAGGAAGAAAAGCCCTGCTTGGACTGGCCTCTTTCCATTCATCATTTTTTTCTGCTTTCAAACATCTTGTCTGAAGCAGAGTCAGTTACATAAACATTCCACCTCTTTCCTTAAGTTGGCTGCAGTTTCTGAACAATAGAGTTACTGTGAAGGGGAAGAGAGAGCTGAGGCCACACCCAACAAGTGCTGGTCACTCAGCCAAACTGAACCAGAGGCTCATTCTTTGAAAGAACCCCAAAGGAAATCCAGAATCATCAGGCAAGGCTTTTTCTGTTGCACTTGGAACAGTCTCTTCAACCCCTCCTCCCTCGCAGCAAGGCCCTGCTTCAGCCATCCTGCAGTCTCTGGCTTCAAGCTGTTTGAGCTGATGCCCATTTCTGTTTTTTCCTTAGTTGCCTGACAGTGTGTCAGTGTTCGTCCTTGTCTGAGGGCTGAGCATGTGGACAGTGGTAGTAGTATGTGCAGGTATTTATGTCTTTTGGAGTGATTTTTGGAGGCACACCCTGGAGAGTTTGTTGCCATTTTCTTTAAATAGAAACAGTTAGACCTAACTAATTCAGACCACGTGGAGAAAAGTCTGGAGGGAAAGAATGAGAAGTCTGATTTAACAGAATACTTTTAAACTGAGGCTTGTTACCTCTTCCAAATGTACTCTGTTACTGGAACTGAGCTAAACATGTTGGCAAATATGGTTCTACCAGACCTGCTTCATGAGTAGATAAATACCACTTGTTTTCCTCCTCTTTTTTTTTTTTTTTAATCTAATTAGATGTAAGGGCTACTCAGGGCATGAAAACACATTATTTTCTTAATAGATCAGGTATCTTCAACATTAGTAGCATCTCTCATTAGCTTATCCAACTGTTTCATTACCCAGCTGTATGTTCTTTAAGGACACATATCATATCTTTAAAAAAAAAATGGATAAAAGATTTTAATAAACATTTATCTAGAGAAGACATAAATGGCCAATAACCACATGAAAAGATGCTCAACATTAGCCATTACCCTCCCCCCAAAAACAAAACCCTCTGCTGTCTAATCAATTTCAACTCATAGTGCCCCTATAGAACAGAGTAAAACTTCTCCATAAGGTTTCCAAGGAGTAGCTGGTGGACTTGAACTGCCAATCTTTTACACAGCAGCAGAATTCTTTTTTTTTTTAAATTAGTTACAATAAAAGAATAAAATTTCTAACATCTGTCAATTAACTCATCAATGATAAACCCTCAACCCCCATCTGCCCATGTAGCTAACACAGTCATTTTCTTCTATGGATAATTCTCTTGTTAAGTCTTTATAACAGTGTGTCATACAAAATTTGTCCTTTTGACACTGACTGATTTCACTCAGCATGATCTCTTCCAAATGAGACCATGTTATCAGATGTTTTCTAAAATTGTCATTGTTTTTTATCATAGCATAGTGTTCCATTGAGTATATGTACCATAGTTTGCTCATCCATTCATCTGTTGATGGACATAAGGGTTGATTCCAACTTTTTGTTATTGTGGGCTGTGCTTCAACAAACATTCGTGTGCGTGTGTCTGTTTGTGTGACAACCTTTGTTTCTGAAGGATAAATTCCAAGCAGTGGAATTACAGGATCAAATGGTGTATCTATTTCCAGCTTTTTAAGGAAGTGCCAGATTGTTTTCCAAAGAGGTTGTACCATTCGGCAATCCAACCAGCAGTGTAGGAGAGTTCCAATTTCTCCACGGCCTCTCCAGCATTTGTTGTATTGTGGTTTTTGGATCCTGGCCAACCTTGTTGGGATGAGATGATACCTCATTGTAGTTTTGATTTGAATTTCTTTAATAGCTAGTGATCGTGAGCAATTCTGCATGTGTCATTTGGATGTCAGGCTATCCCCTTTAGAGAAATGTCTGTCCATCTCCTTTGCCCATTGCCTAACTGGATTATTTATCCTTTTCCTGTTGGTATTTTGTAATACCTTATAGATTATGGAGATCAGACGTTGGTCTGACATAGAGTTGCCAAATATTTTTTCCCATTCTGTAGATGGTCTTTTAATTCTTTTGATGAAGTCTTTGGATGAGTAGAAGTGTTTGATTCTTAGTAATTCCCATTTATCTATTTTCTCTTCTGATGAATGTGCTTTGTTTGTCAGATTTTGAAGTCTGTCTATATTGTGTATTAAAACTTCCATTATTGTCCCTATTTTATCTTGGCTGAGCTTTATCGTTTTTATATTTAGGTCTTTTATCCAATTTGAGTTGATTTTGTATAAGGTGTGAGATATGGGTCTTGTTTCAATGTTTTGCAGATGGATATCCAATTTTGCCAGCACCATTTGTTAAAGAGACTGTTCTTACCCCGGTTTAAAATCTTAGGGCCTTTGTCAAATATCAGCTGTTCATAGGAGGATGGTAGCGTCTCTGGGGTCTCTACTGTGTTCCAACTGGTATATATGTCTCTTTTTGTATCAGTACCAGGCTATTTTGACTACTGAGGCAGTGTAATGCATTCTAAAGTCAGATAGAGAGACCTCCCAGTGTGTTCTTCTTCAGTAGAAGAACACATATCATATCTTAATCAATTTGCTATCCAATACAGAGTAAATGTGTGAAATATATGTTAAATAGTGGATGGACAGACGGACGGATGGATGGACAGACTGACTGATGAAACCAGTGAGACAGGAGTGGAGGGATGAAGAAGGAGCCTTGGTACACCCCAGTGAGTTGGGAGAAGTAGCAGAGAGACACGTCAGAGCAAGAACATGTAACCGAGAACCTTGTCCTCAGCCCTGCTCCCACAGCAAATGTCAGGAAATGATAATGGCAGAGATGGTTGTGGTTATGACTGAATGTGAATGACTACTGAGACTTAGCATAAAGCACAGGTAATAAAGACTGTGGTTGAATGGGAGTGTGAGAAGGTACAGTCATGTTAAGTGGATCTGTGAGCAAGTCTGGGACTGGACACAGATGTAAATATGAAAATATAGTAAGAGATTAGTCTGCTATGGGTAGAAAACCTATATTCCCTTAGAAAACTTATCTGCTGAGAAGGGGAAGAGGTGCTGAGTAGGCAACTACCCTCTGGTCCCATGACGGTCGTAATGTAATCTTCCTGATTCTGACTTCCTGAAACTGAAGAATGTACTCCTGGTCCTCTAGGTTATAGCTTGCTGCTTGGTTACTCGCAATGATTACTCACAGTGGTTACTCACATCACTAGAGTTCATTCTCCAAGCAAAGATATATATAGAAATGTCTTTTCATTTTGCTGGAGCAAAACAGACCAAATGGTTCCTGTAGACCTGGAGCTTTTAGTGTTATAAGGAAAACATTAATCAATTGTTAATCTGTATCAGTTAAGACATTTTTAGTTGCAAGTAACAGAAAATTTAGTTCAGTTGGCTTATACCAATGATTCTCAACTGGGAACAATTTTGCCTGCCAGGGGACATTTGGCAATGTCTGGAGACACTTTCGGTTGCCATAATTTGAAATTGGGAGTGCTACTGGTATCTAGAAGGCAGAGGCCAGGAATGCTGCACACTGTCCTATAACTCACATGACAGCTCCATGAAATGAAGAATTATATAGCTCAAAATATCAGTAGTCACATTGTTAAGAAATCTTGGCTTCAGCCAATAAGGAAGATTTATTTTCTCATGTAATAACCCATGCCAGGGTTGACTATTTTATCTGCTCATTGAGGTTTTGCCTTTGCCATCTATGGGGTCTTTGTTCCTTCAGGGCTATAGGACACTACCATTTCTCCAACTATTACATCTTCACTTAAGAGCATCCTCTTGTTTCTCAAAACTTCTGTTAAAACAACTTCAGTTTGTGTCTGTCTAGTTTTGTACGACATTCTTATTCCTAACAGAATCCTGGCAAGGGGATTATCATGATTACTTTACACTAACTGAGATTCTTTGCAATTATGTGCAGTAGAGACCCCAGAGATGCCACCATCCTCCTATGAACAGCTGATATTTGACAAAGGCCCTAAGATTTTAAACTGGGGTAAGAACAGTCTCTTTGAGAGTTTAGTGTCAGACATGGTGAGGCTGCAGTTTCTTTGAGATATTGAAGTGGAGATGAAAGTAGATAATTGCACATATGTGAGGTCTGACAATTAAGTCCATGAACTTAATTGTTGTAAGTGCTACATACCTCATTGCTGAATATCACTATGGTCACCTTCAAAGTGCCATCCTGGCACTGCAATAGGTGATCTGGAACCTGAAGAAAACCTATTATTGCCTTAGAAAACTTATCTGCTGGGACAATGAAGAGGTGCCAAGTAGGCAACTATCTTCTGGTCCTGTGAAGGTCATAATGTAGTCTTCCTTATCCTGACCTCCTGATACTGAAGAATGTGCTCCTGTCCTCTAGGTTATAGCTCCCTGCTTGGTTACTCGCAACAAGTCCATCCCTACAGTTCATTCTCCAAGCAAGGATATTTACAGAAATGTCTTCTAACTTTGCTATGGCAAAACAGACATGGTTCCTATAGACCGGGAGTTTTTAGTCTTGTAAGGGAAACACTAATCAAATTATCTTAGGAACTAGGTGGAATTAATGGACAGAAATGTGCTATAATTAAAAGGTCCCTGAATCTATGACAACAGGTTACACTGGAGATAGAAGAGAATCTAAAGAAAATCTTCCTTGGTTGAGCTAAGATCTAAATAGTGAATAAAAACTAACTAGATGATAAATGGGTGATGGAGAAGTTTGTCCTTGGGGAATAACAACCCATACAAATCCCTCTATTGGAAAGAACAGAGCACAAAATAGGAACTGACAACAGGCAGTGCTGATTAGAGCAGAGATGGAAACAATGATGGCATGGATTTTGAAAGCTTAGGCAAAGGTTAGATTTCACAGGGCTTTGTAGTGCATGTTAAAGATTGTGGTATTAAGAGCAAAGAAAAGTCATTAAAGTGTTTTAAATAAGGATTGGTTGTTTTGATTGTAATGAAGAATGACTTGGGGAGAATCAAACCAGTTTGGAGGAACAGGGAACTAGTGCAGGAGGGAATGCAAGTGAACAGTGACTGTGGTTTGGCAAGATGGTAGTTGAGATGAAGAGAAGTTGTTAGATTTGAGAGACATTTAAGAAACAAAATTGATCGGGATTTGTTGTGGGTACAGAGGGAGAGGAAAGGGGTAAGGATGATTCCTAAGTTTCTTGACTTTGAAAATAGTTGGAAGCTAGAACATTCGCTGAGAAAGAAAACATTGGACCAGATCTGTGGGGGAATGAGAGTTTAGTGTCAGATATGGTGAGGCTGCGGTTTCTTTGAGATATTGAAGTGGAGATGAACGTAGGTAATTGCACACATGTGAGGTCTGACAATTAAGTCCATGAATTTAATTGTTGTAAGTGCTACATACCTCATTGCTGAATATCACTATGGTCACTGTCATGGTTTGAATTGTGCCCCCCCAAAAATGTGTGCAGCCACGTGGCTGGGATATGGTTCCCAGTATCTTGGGACTGTCCTCCATTGTGTGGTTTTGCTAACCTGTATGTTAAAGGATTAGGGTGGGGCTGTAAATTCCTGCTGTAGGGGGGAGTTTCCCTGGAGTATGGCTTGCCCCACCCTTAATGCTTTTAGCTTGCAAGGAATAAAAGGAAAAAGAAACAAAGGACAATTTGAGAACCTCGCTACCATCAAGCAAGCAGCACCGGGAGCAGAGCGCGTCCTTCAGACCAGAGGTTCTTGCATCAGGACGCTCCCTGGACAAAGACTGATGCAATACCAGACTTTCCTCCACAGCCGACAAGGGGAAAGCCTCCCCCTGGAGCGGATACCCTGAATATGGACTTGCAACCTACCAGACTGTGTAAGACTAAATCTTTCTTTGTTAAAGCCACCCACTCTGTGGTATTTCTGTTAGAGCGGCCCCAGCTGACTAAAACAGTCACCTTCAAAGTACTCCTGTTGGGAAGCTATAGACCAATGCCAGCACCTAGTCCATTCTTCAAGGCAATTTTTGAAATCTTTCTGGAATGGTCTTTGTGCACAGTGGCACAGTGGCAAATTTGCAAACTTAATTGTGTAGTTGTCTGGGAGGGAGTTTTTAGCTAGTACACAAATAACTGTATTGGAACACCCTCCCTACTCACCTGATCTGACCCCCAGTGACTTTTTTCTTTACCTGAAGATAAAGGAAATATTGAAAGGAAGAGATTTTTTTTTTTCTTTAACATAACTGAGTGAAAATGTACATTCACATGTAAATTTACATGCCCCCCTATATGCAGCTTCCACTGCTCTCCCTGTCTGGTGACTGCACACTATTCCTCTCTGCTCCATACATGTCTCATCCTCCCAACAGTCTCCTTTCCCCTCCTCTCCGTCCACTCCCCTTCCTCCAGCCAGAGATCAGCAAGATGATATCCTATAGATGTATAGAACCATAAAGTGCTTCCAACATATGGTTACTCTGCATTGCCAAGTCCGTTCCATTCCTGTCCAAAGAGTGCACCTTTGTTATAATTTACGGGAACGGGCAGCATCAGGGCCGGGGGCCATGCTCTCAGAGGAACCCCAAAACCGCTGGACCATCAATTGAGGTCTTTTAGTGGAGATCTCATGATGCACCTCTTTTTATTCTTGTGTTGCCAGTGAGGCTCCTCTCTGTGAGCTCCGTTATGGCTATCACTGGTGGTGGCCGGGCACCATCCGGTTCTTCCGGTCCCAGGTCGATGTAGGCACCCACTCTTCTGGGTCTGTCTGTCTTCTCGGTTGTCTTTACCGCATGCCATTTTGGCCCTCGGTGAGCATCCGTTCCTGCTGAGTTGGGACCATTTGCTGTGTCCTCGGATGGCAGCTTGGCAGCTTTTAAGACCCCAGACGCCACTCACCAATGTGGGGTGCAGAGAGCTCTCTTAGCAAAACGCTAGTTGTGCGAATTGGCCTGGAATTCGCCTAAGAGCATGGTCCCCCGCCCCAGCTACTCTATCCTTGCAGTATTGAGTTAAGATGGAAGGAGTACTCAAGTTATGCTGAAGTCCACTTAATGTTGTTCTTGTTCCTAATGTGTGCTGTCACTGCTTTCTCCCAACTAGATTTCTAGTAACTACCTAAACTAAACCCTCCCCCCCTTGCCCTCCCTCCCTCCCTCCCCTCCCTTGCAGCTGTCAAAGAGTCTTTTCTTCTATACACAAGTCTGTTTTTGAGATCTTATCGAAGAGGTCTCATACAGTATTTGTCCTTTTGTCGCTGACTACTCTCACTCAACATAATGTCTTGAGAGGAAGAGATTTTGATGATGTTCAGGACATCAAAGGTAATATGCCTACAGCTCTGATGATCATTCCAGAAAAAGAGTTCCCAAACTGCCTTGACGGATAGACCGGGTGCTGGAGTCGGTGCATAGCTTCCCAAGGGGAGTACTTCAAAGGTGGCCATAGTAATATGCAGCAATGAGGTATGTAGCACTTTTTCTAGGATGAGTTCATGAACTTAACTGGCCATTCTCACAGATCTGGAGATTCAAGGAAAGGACTAGAAATATGAGTTTAGGAAACATTAGCATGTAAAAAGTATAGTAGTTGCCTATTGTTTAGTAAGAAATCTCCCCCAAACCTAGCAACTTGAAATAATAATTACTTATTGTCTTTTCCAGTTTTGGAAACCCTGGTGGTGTAGTGGTGCAGCGGTATGACTGCTAACCAAGAGGTCAAGAGTTCAAATCCATCAGGCACTCCTTGGAAGCTCTATGGGGCAGTTCTACTTTGTCATATAGGGTCAGTATGAGTAGGAATTGACTTGATGGCTGTAGGACCAGGATTGAGATATTTTCTATGTATTCATAGAGACCCCTAGCAGAGTTCAGCATTGGGCTAAACAAAGAGCAGGCATCCAATATTTGTTGCATCTGTTAAATGAAGATAAAGGAAATATTGATTGTGGCATCTAACAACCACCCTAGACTACATGTCCTCTGAGCCTGAAGATAAAGGAAATATTGATTCTGGTATCCCACAATCACCCTAGACAACACGTGTTCTGAGCCTGTAGCAGTAGCTGGACTCAGAACAGGAATAGGGGATGATTTGTTAAAAATCTGTTTGGTGAGTGCCTGGGGAACAAAAGGTAGGAGGCTCTTTCCCCATACTTGGGAAGTGTAGAGTTCAAAGTGGAGCCAGAGAAAGTAGGATGTAGTCCTTTGTGCCCAGAAGCACCCCCAAACACACAGCACACAGCAATAGCTAAACAAGTCCATTTAAGTATTGGTTACAGAATAAAGGAAAGACTGAGGCAGGATGGTCCTCTCTGGTAGCGTTTTTTTTTTTTTTTTTCGCCAAGAAAAATGTCTTATACATGATTTGAGAGAGACACAAAATATCGCTTATATACGGTATCACCTTTGTTCAAACCACGTAACTCCTCTGAGACTCAGTTTTCCAATCTTTGAAATGTTAGGAAATGTGATTAAGATTACACAGAAGTACCTGTATGTAAGTGCCTCATGTAGACAGGTACATAAAAGTGTTGATCTGAATCTCAGTGGAGAGGAGGGAAGCACTCCAAGGATTTATTTCTATAGTTGCCAACACTTTGACAAGAATTTGGCTCTAAAAAGTCAAAGAGGAATTTTCTCACTAGTCCACACCATTCTTGTCTCAGAGACAGAATTACAACACTAGGTCATAACCACTCCTACAGCTCTGTACAGTTGTGTAAATAAGAATCTTCCTGATAAGTTTCTGTCATTTTGTATCCTGTGAGTGCCTCATGCTTCTGCCCTTAGATAAGGAGCTCCAGGTAGGGGCTGTCCTTCGCCTCAGCTCCGATGTTTTGAGGAGGCCTTGTTTCTTCCTTTCTGTGTGTTTTCTTCTCTCCTTCCCTCCCTGCCTCAACTAGCTTATATTTCAGCAGTTGCTTCCATATTGGCTGAATCTAGCATAAAGAAAAGGAACAAAAGTCTCATCTAGGTCCACGTGTCCTTCTATGGTGTCCGGGAGGAACACCTCTGAGTATTAGCCTCAGGCTAGAACACATGGAAAGGAGACATGAGGGACCTGATTACCAGGTTTATCCCACAGGAAGCATTCAGGCTGTTCCTGCCCACCCTACACCCCATCTCTCCCCAGATGGTAGCTGCCTCAGGGGCAACAGCAAGGACAAGGGAAGGGGATAGGAGGTTTTATCTATACCTGAATCTGATTAGGCTCCTATTCCTGAGGCTCTCTTGAATAGTTTCTCCCCAGGATGCCAGGCAGCAGGTTGGAGAAAGTCTCCAAATTTGTGTGGAGGCTAGGGCTTGAGGCAACCTTGAGTGTAATGGGAGGGCTGTGGACTCTTGATCTTTATCAAAGGCCCTCTCAGCTTCCTGGCTTACTGACAACTTTCAGTAGCCCCTCAGTCAGAAAATCCTGGGAAATCAGAGCCTGAGAATTGTATTACCACCTGAATTCTATTACTGTGGTGAGGCCAAAGCAGAGGGGTGATGAAGTCGGGGCCTGGGAGGAAGGCACTGTCCAACAGTCTTTGGTGCCATGCTCTTGAGGGAGCAGGTGCCTTTAGTTGGTTGCCTTGCTTTCTCTACACCTTTCTAACATGAAGACTCTGCCTTTCTAACATGACTCCCCCTCTGGAGAGAGAACAGTTATAGCAATAATTATAAAATTATGTACAGGGCAGAGTTCTAATTGTTTTACATAGATGACCATATCTAATTCTCAAAATATCCCCATTTTATAGATGAGGACACAGAAGCAGAAGTTTCAAGACATTGTTATTTCTCCCTTCTAGATTGCAGTTTCTTCCTAACTACAAAGAGAGCTTAGACAAAATGACATCTGTCTTAGTAATCTAGTACTGCTGTAACAGAAATACCACAAGTGAATGGCTTTAACTGTTGGATATAGAGTGGTGTGAAACAAGGGCAAAGACACACCAGTCTGTGAGTCCAGTGAAGTTTATTCAAGGAGAAATAAAGTGGGTCTGAACTGAGATGTGCTTCAACCCATCCAATAGTGGGTAGGGGAAGTTTTCATAGTTTTGAAGTTTCAGTGAAGAAGTGACTGATGCAAAAAGTTATTTATAGTTTTATAGGGGAAAGCTCCAATAAGGAGATTTGTGGTTTATGGTTATACTAGGTGGGGCGTACCAGTCTGGTTTTGGTCATACCTGTGGGGCATACATACTAGACTGTTTTCAGTTAATGGCAAGTTCTGCTCATTGGATAAGATGACCTCCCTGTACTCCAAACACAGGGTTCCCTCAGCGACTTCCCTGAAATCCAGAGACAGAGTTCCCTCATTAACAAAGTTTCTTCTTACACAGTCTGGTAGGTTACAAGTCCAAACTTAGGGTGTCAACTGCAGGGGAAACTTCCCCTTTTTGTCAATTCTAGAAGAAGTTCCTTGTGTGCATCAGTTGTTCTTTTGTCTGAAAGCATGTCAGTGCAGGAACCTCGGATCTGAAGGATGCCCTCTGGTTTCAGTGTTGCTGTTTTGATGGTGTCCTCAAGTCTGCTAGCTTTTCTCCTTTATACCCCAAGAGATTGCCTCAAGGCACAATTACATTATTACACATTGATTACTGACCCACCAACACAACTGCTGCTCATCGACCCTTATTAACATCATAGAGGTAGGATTTACAACATGGAGGAATGTGACAGAATACCAAGAATCGTGGCCCATAATCCAAAGACTTTATCAAAAGAATTAAAAGACCACCTACGGAATGGGAAAAAATATTTGGCAATTATATGTCAGACTGACATCTGATCTCCGCAATCTATAAAGTACTACAAAATATCAATAAGAAAAGGACAAATAATCCAGTTAAGAAATGGGTGAAGGAGGATATCCAGGCAGCCAAAAAATACATGAAAAAATGCTCTCGATGATTAGCTATTAAAGAAATCCAAATCAGAATGACAATGAGATATCATCTCATCCCAACAAGGTTGGCCATGATACAAAAAATACAAAACAAGAAATGCTGGAGAGACTGTGGAGAAATTGGAAATCTCCTACACTGCTGGTGGGATTGCAAAATAGTTCAGCCTCTTTGGAAAGCAAACTGGTGCTTCCTTTAAAAGCTGGAAATAAATATAACATTTAACCCAGTAATTCTACTGCTTGGAATATATCCTACAGAATCAAGGGAATTCACATCAACAGATACATGCACACGAATGTTTATTGTAGCACAGGCCACAGTAGCAAAAAGTTAGGATCAACCCAGATGCCCAATAATAGATGAATGGATCAATAAACTATGGTATGTATACTCAATGGAACACTATGCAATGATAAAGAGCAATGACGATTTTAGGCAGCATCTCATAACCTGGTTTCAATTGGAAGACATTATATTGAGTGAAAGTAGTCAGTGACACAAGGACAAATATTGTATGAGTTTCCTACTATAAAAACTTAAAAGCAGACTCATATATAGAAGAAAAGACTCATTGGGTGGGGAGGGAGGGAAGGAGGAGGGAAAGAGGGAGGGAGAGGGTTGGTTATAGATTAGATAGTTGATAGAAATTTGTTTGGGTGAAATCTGTGACAGCACACATTAGAAAGAAGGTCAATTTAACCGTACTTCAACATAACATAAACACTCCTCTAATCTTAAGCCAATATTGCAAGGACAGAGTAGCAAGGGCAGGGGACCAGGGACCATGCTCTCAGAGAATATCGAGGCCAAATGGCACAACTAGCATATTGCTAAGAGAGTCTTCTGCACCCCATATTGGTGAGTGGCATCTGGAGTCTTAAAATCTAGCCAGCTGCTAGCTGAGGCACCCTAAATAGTCCCAACTCAGCAGGAACAAACAATCACCAAGGACCAAAATGACATGGGGGAAAGAGAACACAGAAGACAGAGAGACCCACATGAGTGGGTGACTGCATTGACATGTGACCAGAAGAAACAAATGGTGCCCGGCCACCACTGGTGATAGCCGTGATGGGGCTCAGAAAGTTGAGTCTCACTGGCAACATGAGAATAAAAAGGGGTGCACCCCGAGAACTCCACTGAAGACTGCAATTGATGGTCCAGGGGCCTCAGGGTTCACCTGGGAGCATGGCCCCTGTTCCTGACAGTACCCCTGTCCATAAATAATTACTGAGGTCAACTCTTCGGACAGGAATGGATGGGACTCAGTGACACAGAGTGACCATATTGTGTGTGTACTTTACGGTTCTATGCACCTATAGGATGTTGTCCTGCTGGCCTATTACTAGACGGGGGCGGATATGACATGTATAGAATGGATGGGAGGAGCATGCTGTCACTGGGCAGGGAGAGCAGTGAGAGCTGCACATAGGTGGGCATGCAAATTTATATTGGATTATATACTTTCACTCAATCATAATAAAAAAAAAATCATGACCCAGCCAAACCTCTACACACATTTTTGCGGGAACGCCATTCAATTCATGACAATATCTATAATTCTTTTTAATCTCCATTTGCTTCTTGTTTCAGTTGTGAGGTACCTATGAAAATATTGGGGCCCCTGTTGGTTTTTCCCTGGCTCATAAGGCCACACAATCCTATATTCAATAAAAGTATCTTTGAAAAATGAAAGCAAACATAAATGAAAAAGTATCTTTGAAAAATGAAAGCAAACATGTCTCTACTAGATAAACAAAAAATGAGAGAATTTGTTTCTAGCATGCCTGATTTACAAGAAAAAGTAAAATTCTTCAGACTGAAAACAAGTTGACCCCAGACAGTAACCTGAATCTACATGAAAAAAAGAACAGCAGTAAAGCTAATGTATTTCTAAAACACAGTGTAAATACGTATTTTCTCCTGTCTTCTCTTAGCTGTTTAAAAAAATTTAAAAAATATGTATCAAATGTATTGTTGAGCCTGTATCATATAGAAAAGCAACATATTTGTAATGTATTTGCCATTAATAGCACACAGGAGATGAGTGGGAGCAAAGCTCTATTAGTCTAAGGAAAGGACTATGGGTGGTAAACTAAAATTATAGCAATGTATCATTGGGTTTGTGACATTAATAGATAGTATATGTGTGTGTGTATATATATGTATGATCAATGCATGATGCAATCAATGATGCATATTCATTGATCCATGTATATCCATTGAGGCTGTGTCATGCATGTACATTGAGATCCCAATAACTAAGAGATCTTGAACCTTGCATCTTCCTCTTTTGGGAATTCTTGGGCTGGTGAGAACATCTATGATTGTTCTGTAACAGGACAGTGCTGCAGTACACACTGGCAAGAATGTATGTATTCATGTGATAGGCCTTATTTATCTAGGATGTATTCCAAGAAGGGTCTTACTGGATCATATGGTATTTCTGTTTCCAGTTTTTTTTAAGGGCCAAATCAGTGTCCAAAGTGGTTGTACCATTTTACATTTCTATTTTTCCCCAGTCTGTAGGCTGTCCTTTTTATTCTTCTGGTAAAGTCTTTGGATAAGTACAAGCATTTGATTTTCAGGAGCTCCCAATTATCTATTTTCTCTTCTAGTGTATGTGCATAGTTAGTGATGTTTTATATTCTGTTGATGTCATGTATTAGGGCTCCCAGCATTGACCCTATTTTTAATTCCATGATCTTTATTGCTTTAGATTTTGTACTTAGGTCTTTGATCCATTTTGAGTTAATTTTTGTGCATGGTGTGAGTTATTCATCTTGTTTGTTTTTTTTTTGTAGATGGATACTTAGCTATGCCAACACCATGTGTTAAAGAGATTGTCTTTTCCACAATTTACAGACTTTGGGCCTTTGTCAACTATGAGATGCTCACAGGTAGATGATTTCATGTCTGGATTTGCAAATCTATTCCATTGATTATGTATCTGTTGTACCACTATTGGGCTGTTTTGAATATGTGGCAGTTTAACAGGTTCTGAAGTCAGATAGCATGAGGCTCCCATTTTGTTCTTCTTCAGTAATGTTTTACTTATCCAGGACTTCTTACCTTTCCATAGGAAATTGGTGATTTTTTTTCTCCATCTCATTAAAAAATGACATTGGAATTTGGATTCGGATTGCATTGTATCTATAGATCACTTTGGGTGCAACAGACATTTTCATGATATTTAGTCTTCATACACATAAGCAAGGTAGGCTTTTCCTTTTATAAATTCTCTTTTGGTTTCATGAAGTAGTGTCATGTAATTGTTTTTTTGTGAGTCCTTCATGTCTCTGGTTCAATTTATTCCTAAGTAATCTTCTTGGGGGGCTATTGTAAACAGTATTGATTTGGTAATTTCCTCTTTGATGTTCTCTTTGTTGGTGTAAAGGAATCCTACTGATTACTGTATGTTGATTTTGTATCCTGATGTTTGCTAAACTCTTGTGCTAGTTCTAGTAGTTTTTTGGTAAATTCTGTAGGGTTTTCTGTGTATACTAAGATCATATCTTTTGCAAATACAGACACTTTTAGTTCTTCCATATCAGTTTGCATAATCTTTGTTTCTTTTGCTTGCCTGATTACTCTGGCTAGAACCTCTAGCACAGTGCTGAATAAAAGTGATGTCAAAGGGTGTCCTTGTCTGGTGTCTGTTCTCAAGGAGAGTGCTTTCAGACTCTCTCCATTCAGGATGATACTGTCTATGAGCTTTGTATAAACACCCTTTATTATATTGAGGAATTTTCCTTCTATTCCTATGTTCCTGAGAGTTTTTAACATGAATCAGTGTTGGACTTTGTCAAATGCCTTTTCTGCATCAGTTGATAAAATCAGGAGGTTCTTGTCTTTTGTTTTATTTGTGTGGTTGATGATACTGATTTTTTTTTTTAATGTTGAACTATCCCTGCCACCCTGGTCTGAATCTCTGGTCATAGTGAATTATTTTTTTGATATGTTGTATCTATTGGCTAGAACTTTGTTGAGCATTTTTGCATTTGAGTTCATAGAAGAAGTCGGTCTAGGATTTTCCTTTATTTGTGGTGTCTTAGTGGAAACCCTGGCGGTGTGTAGTGAGTTAAGTGCTACATCTGCTAACCATAAAGTTTGGCAGTTCAAATCAGCCAGGCAATCCTTGGAAACTCTATGAGATGGTTCTACTCTGACCTCTACGGTTGCTATGAGTCAGACCTAACCAGATAGCAGTGGGTTTGTGGTGTCTTTACCTAGTTTTAGTATCAGGATTATGCTGGCTTCATACAATGAATCTGGCAGGATACCATCCTTTGCTGTGCTCTGAAATACCTTAAGTAACAGTGACGTTAATGCTTCTCTGAAAGTTTGATAGAATGCCCAAGTGAAGACAGCAGAGCCAGCGCTTTTCTTTTGGGTAGGGTGTTAAATGATCTTTTCAATCTTTTACTATGGGTTTGTTTTAGTAATTTAGTGTTGCTATAACAGAAATATCACAAGTGAATGGCTTTAACAAGAAAAATTTATTCTTTCACAGTTTAGTAGTCTAAAAATCCAAATTGAGGGCATCAGCTCCAGGGAAGTCTTTCTCTGTTGACTCTGCAAGAAGGTTTTGTTGTCAATCATCCTCTGGACTGGGGACTTCTGAGATGTAGGGACCCCAGGTCTTGTCCAAAGAATGCTTTCTGCTCTTAGCATTGCGACTTTTCTGATGGCGCAAGGTTCCCACATCTCTCTTCTAGTTTCTTTATCTCATAGCTCAAGAGATTGCCTCAAGACACAGTACAATATTACACACAGAGTTCTGCCCCACCAACAAAACTATCACTCATCCTCCATCATTAACATCATAGAGGCAGAGTTTACAACATATAGGAACATCAACTAATACCGGGAAACACAGTCAAGCCAAAACGCTACACATATTTTTGGGTGAACACAATTAGTCTGATAGTTCTTTTGTCGTTGTTCTGATTCAGTTTATGTTAGTTTAGCATGCTTCTAGAAATTTGTCCATTTCTTCTAGGTTTTCAAATTTTAGAGTACAACTTTTCATAGTATTCTGTTATGATTATTTTTATTTCATTTGGGTCTGTTGTGATCTTGTCCATCTCGTTTCTTATTTAAGTTTTTTGCTGCTTCTGTAGTTTTTCTTTTGTCAACTTCTAAAATAATTAAAATTGATTTCAATAATTATACGTTAAGGGGGATTAGGTATGTAGCCATAGAACAAATAATCACATTGAATGTAAATGGTGTGAATGCTCCAGTAAAGAGACAGTGAGTGATATCGTGGATCAAAAGACATGACCCATCTATATGTTGCTTACAAGAAACACATCTTAGACTTAAGGATAAGAACAAGTTGAGAATTAAAGGTTGGAATAATATATATCAAGCTAATAATACACAAAAAAGAGCAGGTGTGGCAATATTAATTTCAGATAAAATAGATTTTAATGTGAAGTCCACTATTATGGACAAGGATGGTCACTATTTACTGCTGAAAGGTTCAATACTCAAGTAAGACTTAACAATATTAAATATTTATGCACCCAATACCAAAGCACCTAAATACATTGAGCAAATACTGACAACATTGAAAAATGAGATTGATCATTCCACAATAATAGTTGGGGACTTTAACACTCCCCTTTCAGTTAAGGATAGATCATCCAGAAAAAAGCTCGGTAAAGATACAGAAGATCTTGTTGCAGCAATCAACCAACTTGACCTTATTGACATATACAGATATTTTCATCCATCAACAGATAAATATACCTTCTTCTACAAAGCACATGGAACATCCTCCAGAATAGACCATAAGTTGGGTCATAAAACTATTCTCCATAAAATCCAAAACATTGATTTATTGCAAAGTACCTTCTCGGACCACAGAGCTACAAAGGTTGAAATCAGTAACAGAAAAATCATAGGTAAAAATTCCAACTTGTGGAAACTGAACAACACTTTACTCATAAAGCCTTGGGCTATAAAAGAAATCAAGACACATTAAAGAAATTTATGGATTCAAATGAGAACAAGAACACATCCTTCCAGAATTTATGGAATACAGCAAAAGCAGTGCTCAGAGGTCAGTTTATCTCTATAAATGCACACTTCCAGAAAGAAGAAAGAACACAAATTAAAGAATTACCCTCACAGCTTGAACAAGTAGAAAGAGAACAACAAAGAAACCCCTCAGGCACCAGAAGAAAACAGATTATAAGGATTAGAGCAGAACTAAATGAATTAGAGAATAGAAAAACAATTGAAAAAATTAACAAAACCAAAAGTTGGTTCTTCGAAAAGATCAACAAAATTGATAAACCATTGGCTAAACTTACAAAAGAAAAACAACAGAAAATACAAATAACCCGATTATGAAATGAGTTGGGAGATATTACAACAGACCCATCTGAAATAAAATATATCATAACAGAATACTATGAAAAGCTATACTCTGACAGGTTTGAAAACCTGGGGAAATGGACAAATTTCTAGCTTCATATGACTCACCAAGACTATCACAAGGAGAAATAGATCAACTTAATAAATCTATCACAAAGGAAGAGATTGAGGAAGTCATCAAAAATCTACCAACCAAAAAAAAGTCCTGGTCCAGATGGCTTCACTGGAGAATTCTACCAAAATTTTAGAGAAGAATTAACTCCAATACTAACGAGGCTATTTCACACTATAGAAAGAGATGAAATACTTCCAAATTCCTTCTATGAAGCCAGCATAACCCTGATACCAAAACCGGGGAAAGATCCCACAAAAAAAGAAAATTACAGAGCAATATCACTGATGGATCTTGATGCAAAAATCTTCAACAAAATTCTAGCCAATAGAATTCAACAACATATAAAAACAATCATTCATCATGATCAAGTTGGTTTCACTCCAGAGATGCAAGGCTGGTTCAACATCAGAAAAACAATTAATGTAATCAACCATATTAATAACACAAAAGATAAAAATCATCTGATTTTGTCAATTGATGCAGAAAAGGCATTTGACAAAATTCAACATCCATTCATACTTAAAACTCTCAGAAAAATAGGAATAAAAGGGAAATTCCT
The DNA here is from genome assembly GCA_028571685.1 of Heterohyrax brucei. Lineage (NCBI taxonomy): Eukaryota > Metazoa > Chordata > Mammalia > Hyracoidea > Procaviidae > Heterohyrax > Heterohyrax brucei. The sequence continues at coordinate 20,830,776 of CM053155.1, forward strand.
CAATATAATCAATAGCATCTATGCAAAGCCAACTGCTTTCATCATCCTGAATGGTGAAAGACTGAAGGAATTCCCTTTGAGAATGGGAGCTAGACAAGGATGCCCACTCTCACCACTTCTATTCAACATTGTCCTAGAAGTTCTAGCCAGAGCAATTAGACAAGACAAAGAAATAAAAGGCATCCATATTGGCACTGAAGAAGTAAAGATTTCCCTCTTTGCAGATGATATCATTGTTTATACAGAGAATCCAAAGAAATCCGTAAGTAAACTTTTAGAGCTAATGGAAGAATTCAGCAAAGTATTGGGATACAAGCTAAACATAACTAAATCAGTGGGATTCCTTTATACCAACAATGAAATTATTAATGAAGAAATCACCAAATCAATTCCATTTACTATAGCCCCCAAGAAGATAAAATACCTAGGAATAAATCTAACTACAGAAATAAGAGATCTTTACAGAGAAAATTACAAGACATTGCTACAAGAAACCAGGAGAGACTTACATAAGTGGAATAATCTGCCCTGCTCATAGATAGGAAGGCTCAATATTGCGAAAATGTCTATTTTGCCCAGAGCACTCTACTTATATAATGCAATCCCAATACAAATTCCAACGACATTTTTTAATGAGATGGAGAAACAAATTGTCAGCTTTATTTAGAAAGGGAAGAAACCCCGAATAAGTAAAACACTATTGAAAAAGAAGAACATGCTGGGAGGCCTCTCACTACCTGACTTTAAAACCTATTACACTGCCACAGTAGTCAAAACAGCCTGGTATTGGTACAAAAAGAGACATATAGACCAATGGAACAAAGTAGAGACCCCAGAGATGCCACCATCCTCTTATGAACAGCTGATATTTGACAAAGGTCCTAAGATTTTGAACTGGGGTAAGAACAGTCTCTTTAACAAATGGTGCTGGCATAATTGGATATCCGTCTGCAAAAAATTGAAACAAGACCCATATCTCACACCTTATACAAAAATCAAGTCAAATTGACCTGAAAATCAACTCAAAAAGACCTGAATATAAAAGCTAAAACAATAAAGCTCATCCAGGATAAGCTGGGTCAACAATGGATGTTTTAATATGCAATATAGACAGACTTCAAAATCTGACAGACAACACACATTCATCAGAAGAGAAAGTAGATAAATGGGAATTAATAAGAATCAAACACTTCTGCTCATCCAAAGACTTCCTCAAAAGAATTAAAAGACCACCTACAGAATGGGAAAAATTATTTGGCAACTCTATGTCAGACCGGCGCCTGATCTCCATAGTCTACAAGGTTCTACAAAATATCAATAAGAAAGAGACAAATCATCCAATTAAGCGATGGGCAAAGGAGATGGACAGACACTTCTCTAAAGAGAAGATCCAGGCAGCCAAAAAACACATACAGACATGTTCACGATCATTAATTATTAAAGAAATTCAAATCAAAACGACAATGAGATATCACCTCACCCCAGTGAGATTGGCCATGATCGAAAAAATGCAAAACAATAAATGTTAGAGAGGCTGTGGAGAGATTGGAACTCTCCTTCACTGTTGGTGGGATTGCAGAATGGTGCAACCTCTTTGGAAAGCAATTTGGCATTACCTTAAAATAATGAATATAGATATACCATTTGACCCAGTTATTCCTCTGCTCGGAATATATCCTGCAAAATCAAGGCCATTCACACCTACTGCTACATGCATACGAATTTTCATTGCAGCACAGTCCGCGATAGCAAAAAGTTGGAATCAACCCAAATGCCCAACAACAGAAAAGTGGATAGGTAAACTTTGGTATATCTACTCCATGGAGTACTATACACTGATAAAGAACAACGATGATAGCAGGAAATGCCTCTCAGTTTGGTCTCAACTGGAGGACATTATATTGAGTGAAACCAGTCAGTGACAGGACAATTATTATATGAGACCCCTAAGGTAAAAACCTAAAACCATACTCATACATAACAGAAAAGACTCTTTGACGGCTACAAGGGTGGGGAAGCTGGGAGGGCGGGAAGGCAAGGGGTGAGGGTTTAGATGAGTTAATTGTTAGAAATTTGGTAGGGTGAAATTGGTGACAATTCACATTAGTAAGAAAATCAATATTAATGAGACTTTGACACAACTTGTGTACTCCTCCTCTCTTAACCCAATATTGTAAGCAGAGTATGTACACTTTCATTTTTTTATTTAATAAAATAAAATAAGAATTATGCATAAAATCCTTCTAGAAATTAAACAAAATGCAGCAGAACAAAATGAAAAAAATAAGTAAGCTATATGAACTACTACAACATCAATGATCTAAAATCAGCAGATCAGTAATAAAATTACAGAATTAGATAATTCAACGCAAAGCCAAAAGAGCAGGATGGAGGAAATGAAATACAGAATTAGTGAGCTTGAAAATAAAGCAACTGACACCAGCATTTATGAGGAGAAATCAGATAAAGGAAGCAAGAAAAATTAAGAAACATTAGGAAGCATGTGGAACTCTATCAAGAGGAATAATCTACAAACAGATGGAGTTCTTGAACAGAGAGAGAGAGCAGAAAATACAGAGAGAACTGTTGAAGAGCTGCTGACGTAAAACTTACAAAAAACTTTGAAAGAAGAGAACACAGATATTCAAGATGCTTATTGAACACCACGAAAAAGTAGACCCCAGAAGTAAGACAAGACACATTATAACCAGGCTAAACAAAATGAAACACAAAGAAAGGTACTTAAAGGCAGTGAGGCTTAAAGCAAAACTAATGTACAAACATAAGTGCTGTAGATGGACTTCTTGGCAGAAACTACCTTGGCAAGAAGACAATGGGATGACACATACAAAGCCAGGGAGGAGAAAAACTTTCAATCAAGAATTATATATCCTAAAAAGCTGCCTTTCAAATATGACAGTGAAATTAAGACATTCTCAGGTAAACAGAAGTTTAGAGATGTTGCAAAAATGAAACCAAAACTACAAGAAATGCTGAAAGAAGTTCTTCATTTAGAAAATCAGGGCAGAGCTGAGACGGCAGAGTAACAACACATCCCTTCTAAACCCTCAAACAACTAAGAACCTCAAAATTAATGAAATCCACCAACTATAGCAATTTAGAAGGACTAAACCATGTTTAGAGAACCTTAAGTATAAAGAGAGTGAAAGAAAGATCTCAGGACCCCTGAACCACCTCAGGCAAAGCAAAGCAGCCTAGGCAGAAAGTCTCTGCAAACTGAAAGCAATACAGGCCTGGGAGAAAAGCCACCTCCATGGAATACTAGCAAGCAAGTGGAGCTGTGAAACAAGAGCTGGAGCAACCTTGAACTGGACTAAAGAGACCTGCCCCAGCCTAAGCATCGCAGCTGCATCCCACAGCCCAGATCTGAAGACCCTCCCCACCCCCCCACCCCCCACAGATTAGAACACTCTGGGACAAGCCTGGTTGTTGGTGAGTGCCCCGGCAGTCCCACCAGCCAGGCAGCCAGGCTCTGACTCAGAGCAGCAAAGGGCTGAGAGGCCTCAGCTGGAGGAGCAGGGAGATGGCATAGGGAGTGCAGGGACAGGAGGCCAGGGCTGCCAGCATCCCAGGGCAATAAGACAGGAGAGGCCAGAGCTGGGGGGAGCATGCAAGTATGCTCCACACAGCAGGCCTTAATCCTGCGGGACACTGGGAGGCCCAGGTTCACGTATCCCACAGCTATGAAGCAGGAGATCATGGAACCTGGGGGGGGGGGGTTGCAGTGAGTGAACAGCCCTGTTGCTGGCAGACCTGGGACCAGCCTTGGAGCCAGTGAGCCAGGATGCTCTGGGCTCCTATGGCCAGATCAGATCAGGGGGTTGTGAGAGCACACCCATGGCTGGGAGAGGACTGGAGCCACATGGGTCAGTGAGGCTTGGGCTCAGGCAACAAGGCAGATCTGGAGTGATCACTCCAGCAGCTGGGCAGCCATTGGAGCCATGTGTGCCAGGGACATCTGGACTCAGGCAACCACAGGGAAAGGATAGTGAGCACCAGCAGCTAGGCAACCATTAGTGCTGCGTGCACCAAGAAGGCTTTGATTCAGGTGAACCAGGAGGAGGGAAGAGATTACCTCAGTACCTAGGTAGCCATTGGAGCCAAGTGCACCAGAGTAGTTTGAGCTCAAATAACTTAGGGGGAGGGAAGTTATCAGCCTAGCACCTGGGCAGCCACTGGAGCCATGTGCTCTAGGGAGATCTTGGTTCAGGTGGCCATAGGGGAAGGGCAGTGGTTACCAGCAGCTAGACAGCCATCAGTGCTGCATGTACCAGGAAGGCTTGGGCTCAGGTGAACCGGGAGAATGGAAGGGAGAGATTGACCTAGTGGCTAGACAGCCACTGGTGCCATACGTACCAGGGAGAACTGGGCTCACGTGACCTGTGGGAAGGGTAATGATTGTCCTGGCAACTAGGTAACTATTGGAACCCGGGGTGCTTGGGTGGCCTGAGCTCAGGTGACCCTAGAGGAGTTAGGCAATAATCCCAGTGACTGGGCAGCCACTGGAGCCAAGTGTACCCAGAAGACTTGGGCTCAGGTGACCCAGGGGAAGGGGAGTGATTGCCCTAGTGGCTACATAGCCATTGGAGCCACTACTTGGGGAAGAGAGCGCAAGTGAGTGACCACTTCCTCTCCCTACACCTGAACCTGAGGCTTCACAAGGGAGGGATCTGCGCAACCCAGAGGCAGCTGCAGCAATGGCACTTGAATCCTGCCCAGTTTGGAGTGGCTGTGAAAGTGACCCCTCCTACACCAGTCCAGAGGCAGAAGCAGTGGTGGTACTGCTGAAAGCAAGCACAACTCCCCAACCTGGGAGCTGTGCCAGCAGCAGAAGCGCACCAATGGAGGACAGTAACAGCAAGCAACAAAAAATAATCAGACTGCATGGAGAATATGTGACCCAGCCTCAACAGAGAGACACCAGCTAGGCCAACTGAACTATTAAGTCTCTTTCATTGCAATGACTTCCAGATGGTTTGGAGACAACAATCAATCTTTAAACACCCAAAGAAACAGACTATCATGGCTTCTGAAAACTCTCAAAATAGAGCAACAAATTTCACAGATGGAGAAGAGTTCCTACCACTATCAGAGACAGAATACAAAAGATTGATGTACAGCACTGTGCATGATATCAGGAGAAAGATCAGGCAAAATACAGCACAGCACACTGAAAAATTAAATAAGCTGCAAGAAATGCTTGAGTAGCAAAGATCTGAAATTCAACAGATTACCAATAAAAATCTCTGAGCTTGATAATGCAATAAAAAGTCAAAGGAGCAGGACTGAGGATATGGAAATTAGAATTAATGAGCTTGGATACAAAGTAAATGACACCAGCACACATGAAGAAAAATCAGATAAAAGATTCAATAAGAGTGAAGAATCCTTTATGGGTGATGTGGGATTTTATTAAGAGAATTAATATTCATGTGATCTGAGTACCAGAAGAAGGTGGGATCACTGAAAATACAGAGGAAATAGTTGAAGACCTGCTGACAGAAAACTTCCGTGATACCGTGAAAGATGAAAAGATCTCCATTCAGGATGCTCTTTGAACCCCACTCAAGATAGATCCCAAAGAAATACGCTGAGGCATATCATAATCAAGCTCAACAAAACTAGAGACAAGGAGAGACTGCTGAGGGCAGCCAGAAATAAGCAAAAAATAACCTATGAAGGAAAATTATTAAGATTAAGGTCAGACTACTCAGCTGAAATGATGCTGGCCAGAACACAGTGGGATAACATATACAAGGCCTTGAAGGGGAAAAAAAAGTCAAACAAGAATAATATATCCAATAAATTATCTCTCGAATATGAAGATGAAATTAAGAATTTCACAGATAAACAGAAATTTAGAGAATTTGTAAGAACCAAACCAAAATTACAAGAAATATTAAAGGAAATTCTTCGATTAGAAAATCAATAGCATTAGATATGTATTTAAACATCAAGCACTCGACAGAGCTTCTAGATAACATCAGGAGAGGAAATCCAGAAAAAATAATTTTAAAAAATCACAAAAATAGAAATTCAGAGATCTCAGGATATAATTGACAATTACATTATATGAAAAAGACAACAAAGGATGCACATAGATCTACTAAATGTGGAAGAAGACAAGGAGATACACAAACACTGAGGTTTGGACTACTTTTAAATTAATAAAAGAGACTAAGGGAGTAACCATAAAAGAAACTTGTAATTCTACATGTCAAAAAACAACATACAAAATCACAATTTCAAGGAAAAAAAAAACTGTAAGCCACAAAAAGAAAATATGTAAAGAACAAAGGCTCAGCACAGAAAATGGAATTCAACAGACAAACTAACCACAACGCCCAAAAAAATGCATCAGAATGACAATCCAAGTGCCAAGTGCCATCGAGTCGGATCTGACTCATGGCAACCCTAACATCATATTTATTAATAATCACACTAAATGTAAATGGACTAAATGCACCAATTAAGAGGAGAGTAGCAGATTGGATTAAAAGAAAATGACCCAACTATGTGCTGCTTACAGAAGACATACCTTAGACTCAAAGATGCAAACAAACCACAACTCAAAGCTTGGAAAAAAATGTATCAGGCTAATAACATTCTAAAAAGAGCAGGAGTGGCAATACTAATCTCTGACAACATAGGCTTTAAAGTTAAACCACCAAACAAGATAAAACGGGTCACTACCTAATGGTCAAAGGCTCAATTCAATAGAAGGACATAACCATACTAAATATCTATGTATCCAGTGACAATGCTCCAAAATATATAAAACAGACAGCTCTGCAATAATAGTAAGAGACTTCAACACACCACTCTCAGTAAAGGACAGAACATCCTGAAAAAGCTTAGTAAACACATGGAAGATTTAAATGCCACAGTCAACCAACTTGACCTCACAGACATATTGAGAACACATCATCCAACAGCAGCTAAGTGGACTTTCTTTTTTAATATTCATGGAAAGTTCTCCAAAACTGACCGTATCTTAGGTCACAAAATGATACTCAACAAAATTCAAAATATTGAAATAATACAAATCTTCTTCTCAGACCACAAAGCTGTAAAACTAGAAATAAATAACAGAAAAAAAAGATGCAGATTAAATAAAAAGCCTGGAGACTGAATAACATTTTGCTCAAGCACTACTGGGTAATAAAAGAAATCAGGGATGCGATGAAGAATTTCATAGAATCAAATGAGAATGAAGACATGGTCTACCAAAACCTACGGGATACAGCAAAAGCAGTGCTCAGAGGTCAATTCGTCTCAATAAATGCAGACATGCAAAAAGAAGAAAGGGTACAAATCAAGGAATTAACTCATCAACTTGAACAACTAGAAAAATCTCAGCAAAAGAATCCATCAGGCTCCAAAGGAAAGCAAATTATTAAAATTACAGCAGAAATAAATGAAATAGAAAAACAATTTAAAAAGTAGACAAGTCCAAAATCTGGGTTTTTGGAAAGATGAACAAAATTGATAAGCCATTGGCCAAACTGACAAAAGAAAAACACGAGAAAAAACAAATAATCCAAATTAGAAATGAAATGGGCTATATCACAACAGACCCTGCTGAAATTAAAAGAATTGTACAAGAATATTACGAAAAATTATACTTTAATAAATTTGAAAATCTAGAGGAAATGAACAGTTTTCTGGAAGAATACCACCTACCTAAACTAGTGAAATCAGAGGTAGAATAACTCATTACGAAATAAGAGATTGTAAAGATAATAAAAAAACTTCCATCCAAAATAAGCCCTGGCCTGGCTGGCTACACTAGATAATTTTATCAAACATTCGGAAAAGAGTTAACACCACTATTTCTAAAGCTATTTCAAAGCATAGAAAAGGATGGAGTACACCCAAATTCATTCTATGAAGCTAGTATAACAGCATCAGGCAAGGAGGGTAACAGCAACAGGTAAAGAGGGTAGCAGCATTAGGTAAAGAGGGTAACAGCATCAGGTAAGCAGGGTAACAGCATCAGGTAAGCAGGATAACAGCATCAGGTAAGGAGAGTAACACCATCAGGTAAGCAGGATAACACCATCAGGTAAGCAGGATAACACCATCAAGTAATGAGGGTAAAGATAGAGTGATCAGTTCTCACCTGTCTGTCAGTGGAGGCTTGCTTATTGCTGTGCTGTGGGAAGGTATGCCATGAGTATTTAAGCACCAGCAGGGTCAACCATGGTAGAGAAGTTTCACAGGAGTTTCCAAACTAGGATAGACTAGGAAGAAGGACTCAGCAGTCTACTTCTGAAAGGAATTAGCCAGGGAAAACCTTATGAATAGCAGCCAAACATTGTCAGATATGGTGCCAGAAATTGAGACCCCAGATTGGAAGACATTCGGAAGATAACTGGGGAAGAGCTACCTCCTCAAAGTAGAGTCAACATCAACAATGTAGATGGAGTGAGGCCTTGGGGATCTTCGTTCTCTGATGTGGCATGACTCAAAATGAGAAGAAACAGCTGCAAACATCCACTAATAATCAGGACATGGAGTGTACGAAGTATGAATCTAGTAAAACTGGAAATTGCCAAAAATGAAGTGGAACACATAAACATTGACATCCTAGGCACTAGTGAGCTGAAATGGACTGGTTTTGGCCATTGCAAATCTGACAATCATATAGTCTACTATGCTGGGAATGAAAACTTGAAGAAGAACAATGTTGCATTCATCATCAAAAAGAACATTTCAAGATCTGTCCTGAAGTAAAATGCTGTCAGTGATAGGATAATGTCCATATGGCTACAAGGAAGGCCAGTAAATATGACTATTATTCAAATTCATGCACCAACCACTAAGGCCACAGATGAAGAAGCTGAAGATTTCTACCAGTTGCTACTGTCTGAAATTGATTGAATATGCAATCAGGATGCATAGATAATGACTGGTGATTGGAATGCAAAAGTTGGAAACAAAGAAGAAAGATCTGTAGTTGGAAGACACAGCCTTGGTGATAGAAATAATGCTGTAGATTGCATGATAGAATTTTGCAAAACTAACAACCTTTTTCATTGCAGATACCTTTTTTAATCAACACAAAAAGTAACTGCACACATGGATCTCACCAGGTAGAATACACAGGAACCAAGTTGACTATATCTGTAGAAAAAGACAATGGAAAAGCTCCATATCAGCAGTCAGAACAAGACCAGGTGCTAACTGTTGCACAGATCATCAATTGCTCATATGCAAATTCAAACTGAAACTGAAGAAAATTAGAACGAGTCCACAAGATCCAAAAATTAGAACAAGTCCATGGGATGTGACCTTGAATATATCCCCCCTGAGTTTAAAGATCATCTCAAGAACAGATTTGATGTGCTAAACACTAGTGATTGAAAACCAGACGAACTGTGGAATGACATCAAAGACATCATCCATGAAGAGAGCAAGAGGTTATTTAAAAGACAGGAAAGAAAAGGAAGACCAAATTGGATGCCAGAAGAGACTCTGAAACTTGTTCTTGAATGTTGAGCAGCTAAGGCAAAAGGAAGGATTGGCAAAGTAAAAGACCTAAACAGAATATTTCAAAGAGCAACTTGAGAAGACAACACAGAGTGTTATAAAGACATGTGCAAAGAGCTGGAAATGGAAAACCAGAAGGGAAGAACATGTTTTGCATTGCTCAAGCTGAAAGAACTGAACAAAAAAATCAAGCCTCGAGTTACAATAGTTAAGGATTCTACAGGAGAACTATTAAATGACTCAGGGAGCATCAAAACAAGACAGAAGGAACACACAGAGTCATCATACCAGAAAGAGCTGGTTGATGTTCAGCCATTTGAAGAGGTAGCATATGATCAGGAACCAATGGTACTGAAGGAAGAAGTTGAAGCTGCACTGCAGGCATCGGCAAAAAACAAGGCTCTAAGAATTGATAGAATATCAACTGAGATACTTCCACAAACAGATACAGTAGAGAAAGTGCTCGTTCATCTATGCCAAGAACAAGAAATTTGGAGGACAGCTACCTGGCCAACTGACTGAAAGACATCCATATTTATGCCCATTCCAAAGAAAGGCAATCCAACTAAAAGTGGAAATTAGTGAACAACATCCAAGCTGGCAAAGAAGAAGCTGAAATATCGCTATTTGTGGATGCATGATCTTATACATAGAAAACCCTAAAGAACTGACCAAAAAATTACTGGATCTAATAGAAGACTTCAGCAAAGTATCAGAATACAAGATAAACATACATAAATCAGTGGAAGTCCTTTACACCAATCAAGAGACAACCAAAGATGAAATCACTAGATCATTACCATTTACTACAGCCCCCAAGATGATAACACGTCTAGGGATAAATCTAACCAGAGATGTAAAAGACCTATACAAAGAAAGCTACAAGACCCTACTGCAAGAAATGAAAAGTGACTTACACAAGTGGAAAAATCTACCTTGTTCCTGGATGGGAAGACTTAACATTGTGAAAATGTCTATACTACCCAAAGCAATCTATACATACAATGCAATCCCATTTTAATTTCCAATATTTTTTAAACAAGATGGAAGAACAAATCACTAGCTTCATATGGAAAGCAAAGAAGCCATGGATAAGTAAATTATTACTAAAGAAGAGGGACAAAGTGGGAGGCCTTACCCTTCCTGATCTTAAAACCTACTACACTGCCACAGTAGTCAAGACAGCCTAGTACTGGCACAAAACCAGACACATAGACCAATGGAACAGAATTGAGAATCTAGATATATAACTTCATCTGCCTATGAACAGCTGATATTTGATAAAGGCCCAAAGGATGTGAACTGGGGAACAGACAATCTCTTCAACAAATGGTGTTGGCATAATTGGATATCCACTGAAAAAAAGTGAAACAAGATCCTTACCTCTCACCATGCACAAAAACTAATTCAAAATGGGTCAAAGACCTAAATGTAAAAGTTAAAACAATAAAATTCTTGGAAGGAAAAATTGGGAAGATAATGGAAGCATTAATCCATGGCATCAACAGTCTACCAAAAAATGCCACCAACTTTCAATCATCAGAAACAAAAATAGATCATTGGAAACTCTTAAAAATTAAACACATGCTCATCCAAAGCCTTCATCAACAGAGTAAAAACATTACCTACAGAATGGGAAGAAATAGTTACCTCCCATGCTTCCAACAGCCATCTAATCTCTGTAATCTACAAGATACTGCAAAACCTTAAGAAGAAAAAGACAACCCAATTTAAAAACGAACAAATGGCATGAATGGGCACTTCAGCAAAGACATACAAATTGCCAGCAGATACATGAGGAGATGTTCATGATTGCTTAGCCATCAGAGAAATTCAAGTCAAAACCACAATGAGATACCATCTCATCCTAACAAAAGTGGTAATAATCCAAAAACAGAATAATAAATGCTAGTGAGAATGTGGAGAGATTGAAACTCTTCTACACTGTTGATGGGACTGTAAAATAGTTCAACTATTATGGAAATAAATTTGTTGCTTCCTTAAAAAACTAGAAATAGAAATGTCATACGACCTAGCAATCCCACTCCTTGGAATATATTCCAAGAAAATAATGATTACCATTCAAAGAGATACTTGCACGCCAGTGTTTATTGCAGCTCTCTTTACAATAACAAATAGTTGGAAACAACCTAGATGCCCATCAACAAATGATTAAGCAAACTATGGTATATTCATACAATGGAATACTACACAACGATAAGAAATAATGATGGCTTAGAGAAACACTTGTCAACGTGGAACCATCTAGAGGAAATTACACTGAGCAAAATTAGCTAGACATAAAAGGACAAATTTTGTATGAGAACATTATTATAAGGATGCAACTAATCATTTAAGCACAGTAGAAATCAATATATGATGGTTATGGGATAAGGGAGGGAGAAGAGTTTTTTTTACAAGTTAGATAATGGTTAGAATGGCTTATGGATGTGACAGCATACACTAGAAGTGTGCTCAACTTGAAAATCAAATTGTCCCCTTAATGTAAACCACCTCTTTGGAAGAACAGAGAAATGGGGTCTGGGACTGAGGGGCCACACTTTCAGTGGACATCCAGACTAATTGGGATACCCAAGGTTTTTCTCTCTCCTTCTTCTCTCAAGATACCACTTCACATACCTCCTGAGTGAGTGGTAACTGGGGTCTTAAAAGCTAGCAAACTGCCATTTAAGTAGCACTGAATGGTCCCAATCCATCTGTACTTGGGGCAAATGGAGAACATCAAGGACAGTAGAAAAGTATGAGATCACCAGGAAGAAGAGGCCATGTGAGCCATAGCCTGCTTCAGCACGAGACCTGAAGAACTATATGGTGCCCAGCCACCACCAATGATAGCCTGGATAGAGTACGTGAAATGGAGCTCTGGACACAGCAGGTAATAGAGCAGTGGGCAGAGCTAGAAGTCTACCAAAAGACCATACTTGTTGGTCCTTCTTAATGGAGTGCCCTGCAGGAGTGTGGTCCCTGGACTGTTTAACCCCAAACTGCATCCAGCACAGGGGCCAGTGCCCCAAAGATTTACCCAGACCATACAAAACATAGAATGATACTGGAGGTGAAAAAAACCTTTGAAAAAGTACATGAGGTTGTCTGAGGTACGCTTTGCTGGAGTCAAGTTGATTGGGTGAGGTGGGCCAGACCATCATCAAAAGGTCCCAGGAAGTTCCAAACAAAAGAGGAAGCATGCTGTCACATGCATGGGGGAGGTGGGCAGTGAAAATAGAATAGAGGTTTAAGTTCTTGGTGTTATATGCCGACATGATATAGACTGCAAAACTGTTCTTAATTCACAATAAGAAATAAATAAAACAAAAGAAAATTTAAAAAGAAAAGAAAATGAGTAACATCAAATGTATACTTCAAGATGTAATGCAGGACACAGCATCCAGAGTCCTACTCAGTTAGGGGAGTCACTTCACATAATCAAAACTAAAATATTTGAATTAGAGAACCAGTGATTTTAACATGAAAACTATGACATCATCACACTATAAAGAGGGCTATATTACAGTAGATATAACCTTTTCAGAGACAGAGGAAATTAAGAAGATATATAAAAGTTAAAGATGGTTTAAACTTAGAACTTTAAGGGAGATTAAAGAGGTAGCCACAAAGCAAACTAACAATGCAACATATCAAAACAAGAAACATAATACAGGAATCTCAACAAACACAAAACCAACACTGAAAAAGATGAAAAGTAAACCCATGAAGAATAAAGACCCAGAACAGAATATTAAGAGGAACAAAGAAAACATAAACAACACAAAAATAAAGGCATCAAAATGACAGAACTAAACACATACCTATCAGTAATTACACTGAATGTAAATGGGCTGAATGCTCCAATAAAGAGGCAGAGAGTGAAAGCCTAGATCAAAACACACGACCCATCTATATGTCACTTACAAGAAACACACCTTAGACTCAAAGATATGAACAAACTGAAAGTCAGAGGATGGAAAAATACATACCAAGGCAAAAACACACAAAGAGCAGAAGTGGAAATACTAATCTTACATAAAATAGATTTTAATGTAATCTCCACCATCATGGACAAGGATGGTGAATAGTGCATAAAGGTTCAATACATAAGCAGGATATAACAATACTAAATATCTATGCACCCAGTACCAGAGCACCTAAATACATTGAACAAATGCTGACAGCATTCAAAAATGAGTTAGATCACTCCACATTAATAGCTGGAAACTTCAACACTTCACTCAGTAATAGACATGTCATCCACAGAAAAAGGTCAGCAATGATACAGAAGATCTTATTGTGACAATCAACTAACTAGACCTCATCCACATTTACAGAACTTTTTTACCCAACAATAGATAAGTACACCTTCTTTTCCAATGCACATGGAACATTCTCCAGAACAGACCATGTTTTAGGTCATAAAGCAAGTCTCAGCAAAATCCAAACCACTGACATATTGCAAAGCATCTTCTTGGACCATAAAGCCATGAAAATTGAAATCAATAGCAGAAACAACATAGGTAGAAATTTCAACTCCTGCAAATTGAACACCACCTTGCTCAAAAATCCATGGGTTATAGAATAAATCAAAGATGAAATAAAAAAATGTATGGAATCATATGAGAATGAAAACACATCCAATGGAACCTATGGGATACAGCAAAAGCAGTGCTCAGAGGTCAATTTATCTCTATAAATGCACACATCCACAATGAAGAAAGGGCCCAAACCAGAGAACCCTACAGCTGGAATAAGCAGAAAGAGAGAAACAAAAGAACTCCTTAGGCACCAGAAGAAAACAGATAATAAGGATTACAGCAGAACTAAATGAATTAGAGAATAGAAAAACAATTGAAAGAATTAACAAAACCAAAAGCTGGTTTTTTTGAAAAGATCGATAAAATTGATCAACCACTGGCTAAACTTACAATAGAAAAACAGGAGAGGAAACAAACAACCCGAATAAAAAAGGACACAGGAGATGTCACAACAGATGCGACAGAAATCAGGAGTATCATAACAGAATACTACAAAAGACTGTACTCTAACATATTTGAAACTCTAGATGAAATGGACAAATTTCTAGATTCCTATCACCTACCAAAATCATCACAAGGAGAAGTATAACAACTTAATAAACGCATTACAAAAGAAGGGATTGAAAAAGTGATCCAAAAATTATGAACCCAAAAAAGTCCTGGCCCAGATGGCTTCACCAGAGAATTCTACCAACTTTTACAGTGCTACCGAGACTATTTCATAGCATAGAATAGGTTGGAATACTCGAAAATTCCTTCTATGAAGTCAGCATAAACCTGATACCAAAGCCAGGGCAAGAAAAAAGAAAAAGAAAATTATAGACTGAAAAAGAAAATTATAGACAAATATCATTCATAAACCTAGATGTAAAAATTTCAACAAAATCCTAGTCAATACAATTCAACAACACATCAAAAAAAAAAAAAAAAAAACCATCATGACCAAGTTGGATTCATACTGAGAAAACAAGGCTAGTTAATATCAGAAAAACAATTAATGTGATCAACCACATAAATAGCACAAAGGATAGGAATCACCTGATATTGTCAATTGATGCAGAAAAGACATTTGATAAAGTCCAACACACATTCATGCTAAAAACTCTTGGCAAAACAGGAATACAAGGCAAATTCCTCAATGCAATGAAGGTCGTTTACACAAAGCCAACCACCTGCACTGTCCTGAATGGAGAGAGACTGAAAAATCCCCCCCTGAGGACAGGAACTAAACAAGGATGGCACTGTAACCACTTCTATTCAACATTGTGCTAGAGGTTCTAACATGAGCAATTAGACCAGAGCGTCAGCAAAGAAGAAATAAAAATATCTGTATTTGCAGATGATATGATTGTATACATGGAGAACTCTAAAGAATCCATAAATAAGCTACTAGAACTAATAGAAGAGTTCAGGAAAATATAAGGATATAAGAGAAGCATAAGTAAGTGAGTAGGATTCCTTTTGACCAACAAAGAAGAAGTCATCAATCAATACCATTTACTATCGCCCACAAGAAGATAAAATACCTAGGAATAACTCTAAACAGAGAAATGAGACCTTTACAGAGAAAATTACAAGACCTTACTGCAAGAAACCAAGAGAGACTTATATAAGTGCAAAATCCTACCTTGCTCATGAATAGGAAGACTTAACATTGAGAATACGTGTATTTGACCCAAAAGGACCTACATATATGATACCATCCCAATACAAATTCCAGTACCACTTTTTAATGAGATGAAGTAACAAGTCACTGACTTTGGAAAAGGAATAAACCCCAGATAAGTAAAGCACTACTGAAGAAGAGGAACACAGTGGGAGGCTTCATGCTACCCAACCTTAGAACCTATTGTACTGCCACGGTAGTCAAAGCAGCCTGGTGCTGGTACAAAAAGAGATATATACACCAATAGAACAGCATTAAGACCCCAGAAATATCACCATCCACTTATGAACAGTTGGTACTAGAAAAGGCCCAAAGGTTGTAAACTGGAGTAAAAACAATCTGTTTAACAAATGCTGTTGCCAAAATTGGATATCCACTCTGCAAAAGTCTGAAACATGACTCATATTTCACATCTTATGCAAAAACTAACTCAAAATGGATTAAAGACCTAAATATCAAACCTAAAAGGATAAAGATCAGGCAAGCAAAAATAGGGTCAACAACAGAAGTTCTAATACATGGCTTAGAGAGACTACAAAATCCAACCAAAGATGTATGAACAACAGAAGGGAAAATAGACAAATGGGAACTACTGAATCAAATACCTATGCTCCTCCAAAGACTTCTTTAAGAGAGTTAAAAGACCACCCACAGAATAGGAAAAAACACTGGGCAACTACATGTCAGGTCAACATCTGATTTCCATTATCTAGAAGACTCTGCAAAATGTGAACAAGAAAAAGGTAAATAACCCAGTTAAGCAATGGACAAAGGAGATGGACAGACACTTCACCAAAGAAGACATAAGCAGTCAAAGACACATGAGGAAATGCTCATGATCATTAGCTATTAGAGAAATCCAAATCAAAACTACAATGAGATACCATCTCACACCAATAAGGTCGGCAATAATCCAGAAAACACAAAACAATAAATGCTGGAGAGGCTGTGGAGAGCTTGGAACTCTCCTTCACTACTGGTGGCAATGCAAAACAGTGCAACCTCTTCTGAAAGCAATTGGCACTTTCTTCAAAAGCTAGAACTAGAAATACTATACAATCCAGCATTCCCACTGCTGGGAATATACCCTACAGAAATAATGGTTGTCACATGAACAGATACACTCACACAAATGTTTACTGTAGTACTGTCCACAATAGCAAAAAGATGGAATCAACCTAGGTGTTCATCAACAGATGAATGGATAAACAAGCTATGGTACCTACACTCAATGAAATACTATACAATGTTAAAGAACAATGATGATTTCAGGAAGCATCTTATAACCTGGTTTCAACTAGAAGACACTATGCTGAGTGAAATCAGTCAGAAGCAAAATGACAAATATTGTATGAGACTTCTGCTATAAGGACTGAAAAACAGACTTACGTACAGCAGAAAAGACTCTTTGATGGCTACCAGTGTGGGCCAGGAGGGAGAGGATTGGTCATAGATTAGATAGTAGATAGGAATTTGGCTAGGTGACAGCACACAGTAGAGAACAGATCAACCTAACTGGGCTATATCATAAATGAGAAGTTTTCTAAACTCAACCCAATATTTCGAAGGATACAGTAGCAGGTATGGGGTCTTGAGGACTATGTTTTCAGGGGACATCAAGGTGAATTGACATATCTAGTCTTTTGTTAAGACAGTCTTTGCACTCCAATTGGTGAGTGGCATCTGGGGTCTTAAAAGCTAGCAAGCTGCCATTTGAGGTATTACCAGATGGTCCCAACACATCTGTAACAGATGAACACTGAGAACAACAAAGACAGGAAAAAAGAGCCCAGGAGATAGGAAGATCCATGTGAATGAGAGACTGTATCAATTGGATATCAGAAGAAGCAGATAGTGCCTGGCCACCACCAAAGGCAGCCGTGATGGGCACACAGTGTAGATTCCTTGAGGTAACACAAGAAAAACAGGTGTGCAGCTCAAGAACTCTACTAAAATACCATAACTTATGATCTGACAGCCTGGAGGGTCCACTGGGAACGTGGTTCCTAGACCTGATGCTGGGCCTGACCAGAAACCTGTACTGAGGTCAACTCTTCAGACAAGAATGGACTGGCCTCAGGGACACAGTGTGACCATATGGTGTGTATATTTTATGGTTCTACATGTTTATAGGAGGCTATCCTACCTGTTTCTTTCCAGATAGAAGATAAGTGCGTGGAGAGGAGGGGAGAGGTGCTCAGAAACACAGAGTGAAAAGAAGAAATGTGCTGTCACTGGGTGAGAAGAGCAGATGAAGCTGCAGAAAGGTGGACATGCAAAACTGACTTGGATTGTATACTGTCACTTAATCACAATAAAAAATAATTTTTTGAAAAGAAACCAAATTACAAGAAATACTAAAGGTATTCCTTCAGTTAGAAGGGCAATAGCATTAGATAACAACCCAAGAGTACAACACAAGAAAGAACAATCAAATATCAACTCAGACGGTAAAGTCAAAAGATAAATTAAAGCTAAAACACTGAAAGAAGGGAAATTGAGATGTCAATATGTAAAAGATCACAACACTAAAACAAAAAAGACTAAATAGTGTAGTCATGGAACTTTCCTATGGAAAGGAAATTAGAGTGTTATCAAGAGGTAAAGATCGGTTTAAACTTAGAGAAATATTGATAAATACTAAAATAATCACAATAGAAACTAACAAACCTATCCAGCAAAATGAAAAGCAAACAAACAAAAAGTCTCAGCAATGCAACACATAAAAAGAAAATAAACAAAAATCACTCAGCACAGAAAATTAAGTGGAACAAAGAAACTGTTGACAATGTATAAAAAAGGCATTAAAATGACAGTACTAAACTCAGACATATCAATAGTTACATTGAATGTAAACGGACTACATGCATCAGTTAAGAGACAGGGAGTAGCAGAACAGGTCTAAAAAAAAAGACTGTACTTCTATATGGTACCTATAAGAGTCATATGTTATACTTAAAGCAACAAACTAAAACTCAAAGGATGGGAAAAAACATATATCAAGCAAACAACAATCAAAAACCAGCAGAAGCATCAATATTAATCTCTCTGATAAAATAGACTTTAAAGCAAAATCCACCACAAAGGATAAGGAAAGACACTGTATAATAATTAAAGGGTCAATACACCAGGAGGACATAAACATATTAAATATTTACACACTCAATGACAGGGCTCCAAAATACATAAATTCTAACTCATCTAAAACAGAAATAGACAGCTCCACAATAATAGTAGTAGACTTCAACACATCATTTTCTGTAAAGGACAGAATATCCAGAAAGCTGTTCAGGAAAGACGGGGAAGATTTAAATACCACAACCGACATTGTCTCATAGACATACACAGAATACTTCACCCAGCAATAGTCAAGTATATTTTCTTTTCCAATGAACATGGAATGTTCTCTAGACTAGACCACATATTAGGCCACAAAGCAGGCCTTAACAGAGTCCAAACCATCATAGTATTATAAAGCTTCTTTTCAGGCCATAGCCATAAGAGTAGAAATGAATAATAGGGGGGAAAAGAAAAAAAGGTAAAAAAGTCAAATGCGTGAAAACTGAACAACATCTTGCTCAAAAACTACACGCTTGTGAAGAAATCAAAATTGGAACAAAGAATTCATAGATTCAAATTATAATGAAAATACATCCTACTAGAACCTTTGAGACACAGCAAAAACAGTGCTCAGAGGCCAACTGATATCAATAAAAGCACACATCCATAAAGAAGAGAGTCCTATTCAAAGCACTCACCCTACAAAGCGAACAAACTGAAAGAGAGCAGCAAAAGAAGCCTTTAGGCACCAGAGAAAGCAAATAATAAAAATTTGAGCAGAATTAAATGAACAAGAGGACAGAAAACAATTGAGTTAGGAAGAGCCAAAGCTGGTTCTTTAAAAAGATCAACAAAATCAATAAACCAATGGTCAAACTGACAAAAAAAAAAAAAAAAAAAAAAACAGGATAGGAAGCAAATAACCTGAATAAGAAATGAGATGGACGATATCACATCAGACCCAACTGAAATTAAAAGAATCATAAAATAATACTGTGAAAAACTGCACTCTGACAAATTTGAAAATGTAGAAGAAGTGGACAAATTTCTAGAAATGTATTACCTACATAAACTAACAAAAACCAAAGTAGAAAAAGTAAATAAGCCTATAGCAAAGAAGAGATAGAAGATGTAATTAAAAATCTTGCCCCCATGCCAAAACAAAAACCTTGGTCTGACAACTTCACTGGAGAATTCTACCAAAATTTCAGAGCATAGAAAAGAATAAAATATCTTTAAACTCATTCTATTAAGCCAGCACAATGCTGATGCCCAAAGCAGATAAACATGCTGCAAAAAAAGAAACTTACAGACCAGTATTCCTCATGAACATGGACACAAAATTCCTCAACCAAATTCTAGTCAATAGAATTCAAGAACATAGCAAAAAACAATAATAATAATTCACCATACAAAAAAAAAAAACTTGCTATTGAGTCCATTCTGACTCTAGTGACCCTGTGACAAAATGGGATTCATTCCAGGTATGCAGGGATGGTTCACTATTAGAAAAACAATCGATGTAATCAATCACATAAGTAAAAGACAGGAACCACTTGACTTTATCAATTGATGCAGAAAAGGCATTTGACAAAATCTAACACTCATTCATATACAAATTGTTAGCAAAATATGAATAGAAGGGAAACTCCTCAACAAAATAAAGAGCATTTATACAAAGCCAGCAGCCAAAATCATCCTAAACAGACAGAGTCCAAAGCATTTTCCTTGAGAACAAGAATCAGACAAGGATGCCCTTTATCACCACTCTCACTCGACACTGTGGAAGAGGTCCTAGCAAGAGTAGTAAGGCAATAAAAAGAAATAAAGGGCATCCACATTTGCAAACCCTGGTGGTGTAGTGATTAATAGCGATGACTGCTAACCAAATGGTTGGAAATTCAAATCCACCAGGTACTCTTTGGAAACCTAATGAAGCAGTTCTAGTCTGTCCTGTAGGGTTTCTATGAATCAGTATTGATTTGATGGCAATGGGTTTGGTTTCTGGGTTTAAACTGGTAAGCATTAAGTAAAAGTGTCTCTATTTGCAAATAATATAATCTTATACACAGAAAACTCCACAGAATCCACAAGAAAACTATTGGAACTAATAGAAGATTTCAGCAAAGTAACAGGATACACATAAAAAAATCAGGTGAATTCCTCTACACCAACAAAGAGATCTTTGAAGAAGAAATCTTCAAATCAATACTATTTGCAATAGTCCCCAAGAAGGTAAAATACTTAGGAGTAAATCTAAACACAGATTTTTAAAAAACCTATACAAATAAAACAAGATACTACTGCAAGAAGCCAAAAGAGACATCCATGAGTGAAAAAGCAAACCTTGCTCATGAATGGGAACACTCAGTGTTGTGAAACTATAAATTCTACCCAAAGCAATTTACAGATACAATACAATACCAACCCCGGTTTTAAATGTGAAAGAGAAAAAAATGACCAACTTTACATGGAAAGGGAAGAACCTCCACATAATTAAAACATTACTGAAGAAGAATAAAACACAAGGCCTCACACTACCTGATTTTACAACTTGCCTTGGTAGACATAACAGCCTGGTACTGGTACAACAACAGATACATAGGCCAATGAGACAGAATTGAGAATTCAGACAGAAGTTCATCTGCCTATCAGCAGCTGATATTTGACAAAGACCAAAGTCTGTTAAATGGAGAAAAGACAATCTCTTTAAGAAATGATGCTGGCATTAACTGGATATCCATCTCCAAAAGAAATAAACAAGAGCCATACCTCAGGCTCACATCTTGAAAAAAACTAACTCAAAATATGTAAACACCTAAATATAAAATCTAAAACAATAACAATCATGGAAGAAAAAATAGGCACAATGCTAGGAGCCTGTGCAGAAACAGAATACAAACCATAACTAACAACGTACAAACACCAGAAGAGAAACTATATCACTGGGAGCTTCTAAAAATCAAACATACTCATCCAAAGACTTGACCAAAATGACCAAAAAAAAAAAAAAAGGCTAGGACATATCGGATAGAGTCCAATTTCTAAAATCTAGAAGACACTGCAGAACGACAACAAAAAAATATAAGCAAAAAATATAAATAGACAATTCATGAAACAAGATATTCAGGCAGCTAACAGAAACATGAGAAATACTCAAGATTATTAGCAATTAGAGAAACACATATCAAAATGACAAGATAACATCTCATCCTGACAAGGCTGGCATTACTCCAAAAGACAAACTTATAAATGTTGGAGAGGTTGTGGAGAGACTGGAACACTTTTACACTGCTAGTGTAAATGTAAAATGGCACAACCACTTTGAAAAGTGATTTGGTGCTTTCTTTTTTTGTAAATGATTTTGTATCATTAAAAAAAAATTTTTTTAATTGTGATTGAATGCAAGTATACCATCCAAGTTAAATTTGCATGCCCATCTATCTGCAGCTCCTTCTGCTCCCCTTGCCCGGTGACGGCACATTCCACCTTTCTATTCTATGCATGTCATATCCTCTTAACAATCTTCTGTCCCTCCTCTCCACCCTCTCCTCTCCCTCTAGTAAAAGGCTAGTAGGACAGCATCTTATAATAGAACCATAAAGTACACACACCAAATGGTCACATTGTGTCCCCAAGTCCAATCCATTCCTGTCTGGAGTTGAACTCTGTAATGATTTCTGGTCAGGGACAACAGCAGGTATAAGGGCCATGCTCTGAGGGCAACCCCCAGGCCTTCAGACTATCAGTTGTGGTCTGTTCGTGGAGTTCTTGAGGTGCACCCCTCTTTTTCTTGTGTTGCCATTGGGACTCAAGATTGTGCACACCATCACAGCTGTCTGTGGTGGTGGCTGGACTGGGCTGGTGTTTCTTAAAAAGCTAGAAATAGAAATATTGTGTGATCTAGCAATCCAAATCCTTGGAATATATCCTAGAGAAATAATAGCTGTCACGTCAATACATACAGGGTCCAATAAGTCCGTGAACTTAATTGTTCTAAGTGCTACATATCTCATTGCTGAGTATCACTATGGTCACCCTCAAAGTGCTCCTTTTGGAAAGCTATACACCAATGCCAGCATCTAGTGCACTCTTCAAAGCAATTTTGGAACTCTTTCTGGAGTGGTCATTGCACATGGTGGTCAGTTTTGATGGTCATTCCAGAAAAAGGGTTCCAAAATTGCTTTCAAGAGTGGACAAGGTGTCAGCATCAGTGCACTGCTTCCCAAGGTGAGTACTTTGAAGGTGACCATAGTGATACTCAGCAACAAGGTATATAGCACTTTTTCTAGAATGAGTTCGTAAACTTGTCAGTCCTCATATATATATATGTAAATATGTTATAATACTTGCCAATCCAACTTCTTTACAAGTACAATTCAGTGATGTTCTTTAAAATGAAAGATCAGGCTTAGATTAAATTGTGATTGATGATAATAAAAATCACCCAATTCTATGTAGTTTTTTGCCCTTCCAATATTTTTTGGAACTGCTCATGAGTCAAGAGATAAGTATTCTTGCCTATGTTTTGTGGAAACTCTTGCTTCATGAGCATCTTATCCATGTGGAGTTTTTGTATGCATATGTTTTAACTGATAATTATATTTTTCATTTTAAAGGCAAATTTCATCATTTTAAACTAGATCTTAGGTACAAAAATACACACTGTGATTTGACTGTGATATAAAGGCACCCACACCCAGCTTGGTGCACAGGACTTACCCTCAGGGGTAAGGGTAAATAGAGCATTTTAGGAGCTCAATTTGTAAAACTAAGGTCTTAGAGGATTAACAGCAAAACACCACAGGCAGTCTTGAATCAGAATGAACCATCCTGCAACTGGTTGGTTTGTCTAATGCTAATTCAAGTTATACATGATGGTGGCTTAGATTAAGATGGTTGGTGGAGATGACAAGGAATCTCTTTAAAAAGTAAACCTTTCAGGA
Organism: Heterohyrax brucei; assembly: GCA_028571685.1. Classification (NCBI taxonomy): domain Eukaryota; kingdom Metazoa; phylum Chordata; class Mammalia; order Hyracoidea; family Procaviidae; genus Heterohyrax; species Heterohyrax brucei. Next base: position 20,854,508 of record CM053155.1, read on the forward strand.
GTTGCCATTATTCAGTACTTACCTTGGCCAAAAATATTCCCAGCTTCTTTAACTTGGTACTGGATAGCTCCTTCTGTCTCACTCCTCTTTCCTGCTTTGTTTCTACTCATAGTCTGTATTATCACCTGTTCTTATACTTATTTTTTTATTATCTATCTGCCCTGGAATATAAGCTGCAGGAGAGCATGGGCTTTGTTTTGTTCATTGTTTTTGATGATTTTAACTGATAAAATCAACTGTTTACATGGACAAACCAGAATTCTTCTTGTTCTCTCCATAAAAAAAAAAAGTTGCCCTCCCTGAGGGCAAGGCTTTTTCTGTTGTCATTGTTTTCTAACTGCTGAATCTTCAGTAACTATAATAGACCTAGCATATGTATGAACTCAATAAATATTTTTTAAATGTTGAATAAATGTTTTAAAATGATCCTTTTGCATACTGGGTGAAGGACAGGCTGTGAAAGACAAAGATGGGAAGAAAGATGGCCTTACAGGTAGCTTTTACAGTGATCCAGATAAGAGAGGATGATGACCTGGACTAGGAAAGTTGATGGAGGTGACAGGTGTAGTATGATTTGGAATCTATTTATAAAGAAAACCTGTCAGGAATTGCCAACGACTTTGATGTGGAGGGTGAGAAAAGAAAGGAAACAAGAACGATTACTAACTTCCTGACCTGAGCAATTGTATTAGTAGTAGTCCATTATCAAAAATCCCAGACTAGGTATAGGAGCCCAAAGACACATGCATGCTTGGCCTACTGAAGGATGAGCAAGAAGGCCAGTGAACAAAGGGGAGCATGGCAAGAGCTAGTGTCAGAGAAGTAACTGGTCCCAGATTTGGTGATCTGGGTTGATGAGGGTAAAAACTGAACATTGCTGTAAGTGATAGGAAGTTCTTGCAGGGTTTTCCACAGTATTGTAACAAGAGCTGACTTGCATTTTTAAAGGGATCAGTTGTGTGGAAAAACTGACCATAGAAACTAAGAACAGTAATGGGGAGACCATCTAAATACTATAGTAGTGGATCAGGTGAAGCACTCTAGTAGCTTGACCAGGTTGGTGACTGTGGTGGGAATAAGACAAATCAGATCATGTGTCTGCTCTGCTTGAAAACTTGTTCCTTCTTAAACATGCCTAACTCATTCACTCCTTGTGGTATTTTTCCTTAATATTCCCTCTGAGTAGTGAACTTCATTCACTATCACTTCATTCAGGTCTCTGATGAAATATTGGATACCCTGGTGGTTCACTGGTAAAATCCTCCCCTTCCACATGGATAACTAGAATTCATTTTCTGGCCCATGACCACACACAGCTACTGCAGTAGCAGCTTGAGTGCAGGCTTGTGTCTTGCTGTGATAAGCTGAACAGCATTCATCTGAGACTCTAATCTGAAATGGAAGAAGTAAGTCCGGGCAATGCACTTCCAAAAACTGGCCACTGGAAACCTCATGTGTCACAAAGGTCCAATCTGCAAACCATCATGGTGATGTCACAGGTCCAGGTAACATTTTGTTCTGTTGTGCATGGTGTAATGGTTAGGACTGTGCGTCATCTTATTTGGGCCATGATTCTCAGTGTCTATATGTGATCACTCCCATGATTGCATGCACTATGAGCAGCCAATCAGTTGAAAGCAAGTTTCCTTGGAAGCGTAGCCTGCATCTGAGTATAAGTAGATGTTTTGGCTTTTTTACTTACTCTGGATTCTATCGACTGCGCTTGGCTGGCTTGGCTGGATCCTATGGCTGCCTCTGCTTGTCTGACTCACAGCTCTTGGCTAATCAGCCATCAACTTATTTGTAGATCTTGGAATTTGTTGACCTTCACAACCTGAAAGTGGGAGCCCTTCTTTCCAACTTGCTGATCTTGAGTCTGCCAGTCCTTGTGGCTACAGGAATCAAGAGAAGCATCTTCCCTGATCCATGTAACAGGACTGCCAGTTAAGTTCACAAACTCATCCTAGAAAAAGTGCTACATAACTCATTGCTAAATATGGCTAGGTCTCCTTTGAAGTACTCCCCTTGGGAAGCTATACACCAGTGCCAGTGCCTAGTCCACTTTTCTAAGCAATTTTGGAACTCTTACTTTGGAATGGCTACTAGAGCTGTCATTGTATTACCCTTGATGTCCTGAATGTCATCAAATATTACTTTCAATATTTCCTTTATCTTCAGGTAAAAAAAAAAGTCATTTGGGGTCAGATCAGATGACTAGGTAGGGTGTTCCAATACAATTAGTTGTTCATGGGCTAAAAACTCCTGCACAGAGAGTGCTGTGTGATGCAAGGTCCATGAGCTGCTGGCAAAAAAATTCAGGTTGTTTTCATTTAACTTTTCTATGCAGCATTTTTAGCATTTCCATGTGGTAAATTTGGTTAACTGTTTGTCAGGTTGGTACACATTCATAATGAACAATCTCTCTGATATCAAAAAAGGCTAGCAAGATCATTTTGAATCTCGATTGGAATGATGGAAATTTTTTGGTCATAGAGAACTGCCTGTGTGGTAGGTTGCAAATCCTGTAACGTGCAGAACATATACAAAGAAATATTCCTATAAAGGAAACAGTTTACACAATTGTAGAAGCTGAACTGTCCCCAGTCTTGGTACAAGCCTCACATGGCCACAGAAGCTGGTGAATCCAAGGTCAGCAGGTCACACATTAGAGTTCTAGATCCAAGCTGTATAAGTCAGCAGATCCCAAGCTGTTGGGCAAGACTGCAAGGTTTCTGCTGACTTACAGAACTGCAGGGGCAGGCAAACTGAGGATTAGCAGGTCAGGGAACAGGACTCTCACTCACTGGCTATAAGGGTTGGTGAGTTGAACAGCTACTAGTTCAAGTCCCAGGAAACAGATACAAAAAGAGGAGAGAGTAGAAACTGCTAGCAACGTGAGCAGACAGAAAGTAAGCAGTGAAAGGCAGCAAGATAAGAGCTGAGGGGTGGCAAGCCACCACAAGCTTGATACAACTTGACACAGCTGCCAAATATAGAGAATTATTGTCTGGCCATGTTGACACAGTGTTAAACACCACAGGCTGACTTCTGTTGCACACTTTGATGCTTTGTTTGTTTCAAGGTTGTATTGCTATACCCATGTTTCATCACCAGTGATAACACTGATCAAAACATCATCTTGCCTCTCCAAAAGATCTTGGCAAATCTTGGTTTTGTTCATTGGTGAGCTCCTTTGGGACCATTTTGGCACACTCCTTTCTCACACCAAGATTTTCTTGTTTCTCTATCAATGTTTACCTGATCTGCTATGCTTCTCACTGTCAACCAACAATTTTAATGCACAATTTGTTGAATTCTTGCAATATTCTCATCAGTTCTGATCATTATTGGCCACCCCGACCTCTCTTCATCAGTGATGCTTTCTTCTCAATCCATTTCTACACTGCTGTTTTCTTTGTGGCATTATCCCCATAAACTTGGGCTAACATATCCCCGATCTCACTTCCACTTGTGCCAAGTTTAACAAGAAAGTTGATGTTTGTTCATTGCTCTAATTCAAGGTCTGGCACTCTTGCGATGGCGCACAGAAACACACAACAATAATGAACGCCACTCAGGTATCACCACATGCTGACACGATCACAGCTGTGAGACACTGCTATACCAAAGTTATGAAACCTTACTGAGTTGTTTGTAGAGTTCTGAGAACGTAAGCACATGGTGGCAAGTTCACAAACATAGTTGTCGGAGAACTCAGGCTAGAAAATTTGATACTGTTACTGCAGTTTCACAGATTAGAGCCCTCTTCTGCAAATAGCCAATTCCTGACACAAGGGTGAGGTGAGTAGCAAAAGCTTATTCCATGTTGATATGTAGGAGACAGAGGAGAATGGTCTCCTCCAAAGCCTGTTTCCTCAAAATGGAGGCTTTATAGGAGGTTTTATAGGAGAGAGGACATGAGTTTCAGGAATGTCCATTTTATTTTTGTGCAGTCATGGTGATTGTCTAGGGTATGTTAACCTTTTTCTGCCACTATGTTATCAGCCCAGGGAGTGACTGGTGCCATGATTTCTGCACAAGATGGATGAGCTATCCTGTCTGATGGACTCAGATCAGTATTATTTGTTTTCTTCATTCAGAAAATGACATTAATTGTTAGTAAAAGTATTAGCAGAAGAAGGACCTAAGCTGCAGAATTGCACTTAGGGATAGAAATAAGAAAATAATATGATGTGGTTTCTGTTCATATCACAGCTGGGCAGACTGTTCCAGTATCAAGAGTGGTTCCAGAGAAACAAAATTGTAAGGAAGAATTTTCTAAATTGGTACTCAAGTCCAGCTACTCTTAAAGATGTTGATTACTCTGCTTCCAGCAGTAAAGAGGGCACTGCTAATACATGGCATGAAATAGTGATACAAAAATGCAAAATATCACCACCAATAGATCAGGTATTGGTGAAAGACAAAGCTCTAGGTGAACACATATGGTATATATTTCTACACTTTCATCAGAATAAGAAGTACAAGGAAGCTGGTTAGTTAGTCTTACTTTCGCAATGCAAACTTGTGAAAGATGTGGTCAAGCTTCAAGTCAACGTTCAAGTGCAGCATCAATGAACTCAAGTCTTCTGTTTGTGCTTTAAAAGAAAGGCTTATTTCTGGTAGTAACACAGCTGAAATTGCTGAAAACCAAACCCAGAGTCTTATTGTAAGAGTGGCTGAATTACAATACCAGCTCAAATGCCAAACTCAGGAAATGTCTAAAGATAAAGGCATTTATTTAGAAGAAATGGGATCCTGAAACTTGGGATGGGAATGTAAGAGCACATAATCAAGAAGCTGGAGACACTGAGCCCTTAAATTCCACTGAATTGCTTCTGTCAGCAGAATCATTCCCACCTGAAGAGGTTACTTCATGTTTGTCTTCTAAACCACCTGCCCAGAAAAACCATTAGCCTCTCTACAGCCATATGATGAGATTAGCCCTAGCCCACCTGTCTCTAAAAACTGCTTGTCTGAGTCATTGCCTGAAACTGATGTTTTACCAAATAGTGTGTGTTCTCAAAATTAATTCTGGCTTCTAGACTTTTAACTAGACTTAAGTGTCAACAAGCTTTAAAATGTAAAGTGCAAAGTATGACCCAGGAGGAGGTGTGCTACACTACAATAAAAAAAAAAAAACTGCTTGACTTTCTTCATATGTACAAATGGGAATCCAGGGGTATGTGTTAGAATGGTGCAAGTGACATAAAGATGGATCAGTCTGAGTTTATTAATATGAGTCCTTTAAGCACAGATTCTTCATTCAGCGTTTTAGCTCAAGAAGTTAGGATAGGATCTAATTGTTTATTTGGTTGCATTGCTGAAGTATGGATTATGAGGTGGCCTACACTAAATCAAGTTGAAGTACCAAATCTGCTTTGACATATTATAGAAGAAGGTATTCAAAGACTTACAAAAGTTGGCATGCTAGACTGGGTTTATCAGGTTAGATGCATAGACCCACAAATGAAGTGCCCAGAGGACACACTTTACCACAATTGTGAGGAACAAATTTGTGAAAGGAGCTCCAGCATCCTTGAAGACTGCTGTTACTGCTAATGTATATAAATCAGACATGACAATGGGAACTGCTCTAATGGAATTAATATACCTAATTACAACGAGTCTGGTTGGACACCTTTGTAGTAAGGCCAAGTGGCTGCACTCAAAACCAAAGTGGGTGTGGTTACACTAATGAATGGCAGAATCAAAGTGAAAATCAGAATAGTGTGATTTGTATTGACTTATGCTGTTGACTACTTAGTTACGGGGTCTCTAGCAGTCAAGTAGATAGAAAATCAATGAAATATTTATTTGATTTATACAAACATGAATTCTAGATCAGGTAAGCAGCAGTCTAACTCAAATTGCCAGAATAGGGAGTTACGGTCCTTCAATCAGTTCCCAGATTTGAAGGGGAGGCTAGGTCCCCTTGAGGAAGGACTTCAATACACTGCCAGAAATTTTTATGGTTCATTTTTCTCCCAGCCTTCCTCATATACATCTACGGTCTTTTACAAGAGTAACTGTTTACTGGGGAAAAGGAAATAATCAGATGTTTGGGGGAATTTTGGGATACCAGCTCAGGACTGACACTAACTCCAGGAGACCCAGAACATCACTATGTCTCACCAGTCAAAATGTGAACATCTATAGCCAGCTGAAGTTATTAATGGATTCTTGCCTCATATTCACCTAAAAGTAGGTCTAGTAGGTCCCCAAATCCATCCTGTAGTGATTTCCCCAGTCCCAGAATGCATAATTGGAATAGACAAGCTCAGCAACTTTTAGAACCCCTACATTGGATCACTGACAAACTGAGTCAGGCCTGTTATGGTAGGAAAAATAAGTGGAAGCCATTAGAAAACACTAAATGAGAAGGCAGGTGTCTTAGGGTAGGTTTTCTAGGGTAGCAAAACCAGTAACAAGTATACGCACAAGAAAAGATTTATATAAAGGAAGCAGTCATGCAATTGTAGAAGCTGAACATCCCAAGTCCTGGCACAAATCTCATGCAGCCCCAGGAGCTGATGAACCCAAGGTCAGCAGGTCAGGGACCAGACTTCTAGATCACTGGCTGTGTAGGTCGGTGGATCCCAAGCTGATGGGTGAGACTGCGAGGCCTCAGTTGACTCATGGAGCTGCAGAGGCTGGCAAACCCAGGATAAGCAGGTCAGGGAATAGGACTCTCACTTGCTGGCTGTAAGGGTTGATGAATCCAACAGTTGCTAGTTCAGGTTCAGGAACCAGACACAAATGAGAGCAGTAACTGTTGGCAATGTAAGAAAATAGGAGGTAACTGGTGGAAGGTGGAGAGGTGAGAGCTGAGGGACAGGAAGCCTCCACAGGCCCCACCCCTGCCACTTGATACAGCAGCCAAACATGGAGTTGCCAAATTGACACAGTATTCACCACCACAGTTCAGACCTGAGGTTTTTGTCATAAGATGTTCCCTGAACAATGAGTGATGCAATACAAGGGCTTTCCTCCAGAGCTGACAGAGGAAAAGCCTTCCCCTGGAGTGGACACCTTGAATTTGAACTTGTAACCAACCTACTGGACTGTGTAAGGATAAACTTTCCTGTTTTAAAGCCATCCACTTTGTAGTATTTCTGTTAAAGCAGCATTGGCTGACGGAAACAGCAGAGCTAAGATGGTGGACTAGCCAGTGTCTCCTCTGATCCCTCTAATAACTAAGGCCTTGAAAAACACCTGAACAGGAAAAAAAAAGACATTCTAGGAGTCCCAAGATCAGGCAGAAAGTTGTGAGACCGAACTGGGCAACAAGAAGTGGAACAACTACCTTAATCAGAAGGGAATTGGTAGCACAGAGGGTCCCTTTATACTAGTGCAGCAACAGAGAGGCAGAACAGGTGCAGAGGCCATCTTTGTTGGTTGGGAGGCTGGGACTGGTACTGCTACACCTGAGAGTACAGCTGGTGCTGGCTACCATTATAAGCAGTAGCACCTGAGTGGAGAACATCTCTCTCAACTGAGAAGCAGAACTCAGGACCTAGAGAACATGGCAGTGGTTGGCAGCTGAGTACAGCAGCACCCTTCCCACTTCCCTTCTCTGAGATGCACCAGAGCCTAAATTCTGGTGCACTACCTGGGCTGGAAGTGGCATTGTATGTGTGTGTACTGAGCTTTTCTCCTGGACTCAGAGAGGGAAGCAAAGGGAAGGGTAGAAGAAACCTCCTCTGGTTCCCCTGTGCTGTGGATTGCTGCACCTACAAAGCCGCAGGCCAGTTCCACCCATTTGTCTCAAGCTAAGTGCTCATGATCCCTTGGGACTCAATCCTTTCCTATTTGCTTATTTCCCCCATCCTCAGCCCTTCCTACCTATCCTTCCCACCCTATACTGGATTCTAAATTCTGATGCACTCTCCAGACAGAAGTGAGACATTTTACTGGTATGCCCTGAGTTTTGTCCCCAGACTTGGAGAGGGAAACAAAGGGAGAAGAAGAAGGCAAGTTCTACTGGTTCCTCTGAGCTGTGGATTGCTACACTCTACAGTGCCACACAAGAAGTTCACTGGACTGTCACAAGCTAAGTGTTCAACTTTCATGACTCAAACCTTTCCTATACACTGTCCTCACTCCCTAGACACAGTCTTTTCCACTTCTCTTCTCTGTTCTATACCTAACTCTAAATTATAAAGCACTATCCAGGCTGGAAGTGAGTATTTTACGTATGTGCCCTGAGTTTTTCTTCTGGATCTGGGGAGGGAAACAAAAGGAGGGCTGGTAGACAAGTTCTGCCAGCTCCCCTGAGCTAGTAATTCCGCTAAGTCAGTGCAATCACGACTCCAGCAGTCAGGTGACAGGACATCAGAATTATTAAGGCTTCAATATCTACTCTAGCTCAAATGACTACACTACTTGGACACTCAAAATCAAATTAAAATACACACACATGTATAAATTGGCCAAGTGCCATCGAGTCGGATCCGACTGATGGAGCGAATAAATCACAGCCTTCTGATGGCTCAAAGACAATACTCAATTTCTAATCATTTAAAGAAACAGATTACCATGTCTCCAGAAATCTCTCAAATCAAGAATCAAAAAATTTCCCAGATGAAGAAGCCCTCCTGCAATTATTGGAGGTAGAATATAAAAGTACAAATATAGGGGGGCGGAGTCAAGATGGCGGACTAAGGACACGTCTCTTTCTATCCCTCTGGAAACCAAGACCTGAATTGACAATCAAACAGAGCCTTCTGAGCGCCTAATCAGCCTCAGGACACGGCACAGAGCTGTTAATTGGGACTTTATATCATTCAGCAAAAAATCTCCACTCTTTCGCTGACTCCCGCTCCTGGCTAGCCCCGGCTCTCACGGACGGAAGGTAAATGCACCATTTTGACTTTTTTTTCCTCGGTCTCAGCTGGCGGGCGGAGCTGGGCCTTGCCTGGCGGCTGGACTCAGACGCGCTGCTGGGGGGATAGGCCGGCAAAATTCTCATGTTCTGAGAGCCAGGCTCGGGACTCTGTTAATCTAGACACTTGGAGCCTTTCGTTTTGTAGCTGCCTCAGTGGGGTTTGTGCGGAACTCCGTGGTCAGGGTGCGGGATGCCATGTTGGTACCGAGATTTTAGCAGGACCTCATTCTTAGCCTGGGAGCCAGCGCCTGCAAACGGGAGAGCGCTTCTCCGTCACAAAAGTAGTGATTTTGCGTAGTGCTGCCTACATTGGGGGCCCTGCAACAGAAGCAGAGGAACCGCTGCCTCTGGGCATCTTTAGCCCCCCTGTCTGCTGCCTGTGTGGAGGACGCCATCTTGGGTACGGTGGCCACAGCTGGACCTAATTCTTAGCTTGGGAGCCAGACATTGCCCACAAGAGAGCGCTTTTCTATCACAAAACCAGTACTCGACGCAGTGTTGGATAAGGCTAGGTCCTGTCAGCAGAGCCCACCAGGGCACTAGCACTGCTGTATTCTGAACTAGTTTGTTATCATCTGGGGTTGGATACAGTGGCGCTTACTTTGTCAGATGAGAAGAGGGACCTATACACCTGAAAATCTAACTGACTTGTGAACTGGTCAGATACCTTTTGCTTTACATTTGAAGACAGCCTAGAGAAACATTTGCAATCCATCCTCACAGTACCTCTTCCAGCCTCTATATACTCACATGGGACCCAAAAAGCAACAGACAATTGTGGCATACAAGCAATCACTCATGGCTTCAGAAGGCTCCCAAACAAAGCAACCAAGGAGTTTTCCAGATGAAGAAACTTTTATGAAAGCATCAGGAAGTGAATACAAATTGATTATATACAGGGCCCTTCTAGACCTTATACAAAATGCAGCAGAACAAAATGAAAAATTAAGCAAGTTGTTCGATCTGATGGAACACCACTACTCTGAAATCCAACAGATCAAGAACAAAATCAAAGACATAGAAGCTTCCATGCAAACCCAAGAAAACAGAATGGAACAAATGGAAAAAAGAATTTCTGACTTGGAAGACAGAGCTACTGATGCCAGTGTCTATGAGCAGAAATCAGAAAAAAGAAACAAGAAAAATGAAGAAACATTAAGAAGCATGTGGGACTCTATTAAGAGGAACAACCTTCAATTAATTGGAGTCCCTGAACAGGGTGAGACATCTGAGAACACAGAGAGTATTGTTGCTGAGCTGCTGAAAGAAAACTTCCCAGAAATCATGAAGGAAGAGAATATAGATATCTCAGATGCATATCGTATGCCACCCAATATAGATCTCAAAAGAAAGACTCCAAGACATATTATAATCAAGCTTAACAAAATGAAACATAAGCAGCAACTCTTAAAGGCAGCAAGACTCAAGGCAAAGCTAACATTCAGAGGGAAACCCTGTAGGCTCTCGTCAGATTTCTCAGCAGAAAGCATGCTGGCACGGAGACAGTGGCACGACACATTCAAAGTCTTGAAGGAGAAGAACTTCCAACCAAGAATTATATATCCTGCAAAATTGTCTTTCAAACATGAAAATGAAATTAAGACATTTCCAGATAAACAGAAATTCAGAGACTTTGTAAAAACCAAACCCAAACTACAAGAAATACTGAAAGAAGTTCTTGGCTTTGGCTTAGAAGAACGAAACCACTAACTTTATATTTTAGAATGACACACTACTCAGTACTCATTTAGGGAAGGCTCCAAAGTAAATCACAGCTTTGATTTGGAAAGAAGCAATCCAGTGATCATGATGAAAACTATGGTGTCATCATAATAAAAGAGGGATGTACTACAGTCGTTATAGTCCTTCCAGATGGAGAGGAAGATGACCAGACTGGTAGTAATTAAAATTGGGTTTATAAATAGTTTATTAAGGGGGTTCATAGGGGCAGCTGTAAAGCACAACAAAGATGTATCCTACCATTTCAGGAATCTAACACACGAGTCTCAACAACTATAAAACCAGCTCTGAAAAAGGTGAAAAATCAACTCACAAAAAGAATGTCTCAGAACAGACTAATAAGAACAACAGAGAAAACATCAACATAAAAATAAACATATCACAATGGCAGCAGTGAACACATACCTATCAATAATTACATTGAATGTGAATGGACTGAATGCTCCAGTAAAGAGACACCGAGTGTGATCTTGGATCAAAAGACACAACCCATCCATATGTTGTCTACAAGAAACTCACTTGAGACCTAAAGACAGGAACAAACTGAAAATTAAAGGTTGGAAGAATATATATCAAGCGAACAATGAACAAAGAAGAACAGGGGTGGCAATTCTAATCTCAGACAAAATCAACTTTAATGTCAAATCCACCATCGTGAACAAAGATGGACACTATTTACTGCTGAAAGTTTCAGTACACAAGCAAGACCTAACTATATTAAACATTTATGCACCTAATGTCAGAGCACCTAAATATGTCGAAGAAACACTGACTATGCTCAAAAGAGAGTTAGATGACTCCACAATAATAGTGGGAGACTTTAACACTCCACTCTCATTACTAGACAGATCATCTAGAAAAAATCTCAGTAAAGATACAGAAGACCTCACTGACACAATTAACCAACTAAACCTCATTGATATATACAGAACTTTCCACCCATCAGCAGACAACTACACCTTCTTCTCCAGTGCACATGGAATATTCTCCAGAATTGACCACGTGATAGGCCATAACGCAATGCTCAACAAAATCCATACCATTGAATTATTGCAAAGCATCTTCTCAGATCATAAAGCCGTCAAAGTTGAAATCAATAGCAGAGAAAACAGAGATAGAAAGTGGAACTCTTGGAAACTGAACAACATCTTGCTCAAAAAAACATGGGTTATAGAGGAAATCAGGGATTAATTAAAGAAATTCATGGATTCCAATGAGAACGAAAACACTTCCTACCAGAACCTATGGGATACAGCCAAAGCAGTGCTCAGAGGTCTGTTTATTTCCATAAATTCTCACATCGGGAAGGAAGAAAGAAACCAAATCAAGGAACTAACTCTACAGCTTGAACAAGAAGAAAGAGAACAACAGAGGAACCCCTCGGGCACCGGAAGAAAGGAGATCATAAAGATTAGAGCAGAGCTAAATGAATTAGAGAATAGAAAAACAATTGAAAAAATTGAAAAGACCAAAAGCTGGTTTTTTGAAAAGATCAACAAAATTGGTAAACCACTGGCTAAACTTACTAAAGAAAAGCAGGAAAGGAAACAAATAACCCAAATTAGAAATGAGAAGGGAGTTGTCACCACAGATGCAACAGAAATCAAAAACATCATAACAGAATACTATGAAAGACTGTACTCTAACAAATTTGAAAACCTAGGGCAAATGGACCAATTCCTTGACTCATACCACCTACCCAAATTATCACAACATGAAGCAGAACAACTTAATAAACCCATCACAAAGGAAGAGATTGAAAGGGTCATCAAAACACTGCCAACCCAAAAAAGTCCGGGCCCAGATGGCTTCACGGCAGAATTCTACCAAGCATTTAGAGAAGAGTTATCCCCAATACTATTGAAACTATTTCACAGTATAGAAAGGGATGAAGTACCCCCAAACTCATTCTATGAAGCCAGCATAACCCTGATACCTAAGCCCGGGAAAGATCCAACAAAGACAGAGAACTACAGACCGATATCACTCATGAACTTAGATGCAAAAATCTTCAACAAAATTCTTGCCAACAGAATACAACAACATATCAAGAAAATAATCCATCATGACCCAGTGGGATTCATACCAGGGATGCAAGGCTGGTTCAACATCAGGAAAACAATTAATGTGATTAACCACATAAATAACACAAAAGACAAAGATCACCTGATTTTGTCCATTGATGCCAAAAAGGCATTTGATAAAGTCCAACACCCATTCATGCTAAAAACTCCTAGCAAAATGGGCATAGACGGCAAATTCCTCAACACAATAAGGGCCATTTATACAAAGCCAATTGCCCACATCATCCTGCATGGAGAGAGACTGAAAGACTTTCCCCTGAGATCAGGAACTAGACAAGGATGCCCACTCTCACCTCTCCTATTCAACATTGTGCTAGAAGTTCTAGCCAGAGCAATTAGACAAGACGAACAAATAAAGGGCATCTGCATCGGCAAAGAGGAAGTTAAAATCTCCCTGTTCGCAGATGATATGATTGTATATGCAGAGAACCCCAAGGAATCTATAAGTAAGTTACTCAAACTGATAGAAGAATTCAGCAAAGTCTCAGGATACAAGATAAACATAAGTAAATCAGTAGGATTCCTTTATACCAACAACGAGACTGTTAAGGAGGAAATTATCAAATCTATACCATTTGTGATAGCCCGTAAGAAGATAAAGTACCTCGGAATTAATCTAACCAGAGAAACAACAGACCTTTACAAAGAGAACTACAAGCCCTTACTACAAGAAACTAAGAGAGACTTAGATAAATGGAAAAACCTACCCTGCTCATGGATAGAAAGACTTAACATTGTGAAAATGTCTATTTTACCCAAAGCAATTTATTTATATAATGCAATCCCAATACAAGTTCCAGCATCATTTTTTAATGAGATGGAGAAACAAATCACCAATTTCGTTTGGAAAGGGAAGAAGCCCCGGATAAGTAAGGTACTACTAAAGAAGAAGAACACACTGGGAGGCTTCTCATTACCCGACCTTAGAACATACTACACTGCCACAGTGGTCAAAACAGCCTGGTACTGGTACAAGAACAGACAGACTGATCAATGGAGCAGAATGGAGATCCCAGAGATGATACCATCTGCCTATGAACAGTTGATATTCGACAAAGGCCCTAAGACATTAAACTGGGGTAAAAACAGCATCTTCAACAAATGGTGCTGGCAAAATTGCTTATCCATCTGCAATAAATTGAATCAAGATCCATATCTTACACCTTATACAAAAACCAACTCCAACTGGATAAAAGACCTAAATATCAAACCTAAAACGATAAAGCTTATCCAAGAAAAGGTAGGAACAACAATGGAAGTTTTAATACACAATGAGGACAGACTCCAAAACCTGTCAAAGAAACCTCAATCAACAGAAGAGAAAGTAGATAAATGGGAACTGTTAAGAATCAAACACTTTTGCTCATCCAAAGACTTTATTAATAGAATTAAAAGAACACCCCCAGAGTGGGAAAAAATATTTCGCAACTCTATGTCAGATCGACGCCTGATCTCCATAATCTATAAGATACTACAAAATATCAATAAGAAGAAGATAAACCATCCAATTAAGCGATGGGCAAAGGAGATGGACAGATACTTCACTGTAGAGGAGATCCAGGCAGCCAAAAAACACATGCGGACATGTTCACAATCTTTAGCTATTAAAGAAATTCAAATCAAGACAACAATGAGATACCATCTCGCCCCAACAAGATTGGCCATGATCCAAAAAACACAAAACAACAAATGCTGGAGAGGTTGTGGAGAAAGTGGAACCCTCCTACACTGTTGGTGGGGTTGCAAAATGGTCCAGCCTCTTTGGAAGGCAATCTGGCGCTTCCTTAAAAAAATGGATATTGATATACCATTTGACCCAGTAATTCCACTACTTGGAATATATCCTACAGATTCAAGGCCGTTGACACCAACGGACACATGCACCAGAATGTTTATTGCGGCACAGTCCACAATAGCAAAAAGGTGGAATCAACCCAGATGCCCAACAATAGAAGAATGGATAGGTAAACTGTGGTATATATACTCAATGGAGCACTACGCAATGATAAAGAATAACGATGATTCCTGGAAACATCTCCTAACCTGGTTTCAACTGGAAGACATTATGTTGAGTGAGAGTAGTCAGCGACAAAAGGACAAATACTGTATGAGACCTCTACGATAAGATCTCAAAAACAGACTTGTGTATAGAAGAAAAGACTCTTAGACAGCTGCATGGGAGGGGAGGGAGGGAGGGAGGGCAAGGGGGGAGGGTTTAGTTTAGGAAGTTACTAGAAATCTAGTTGGGAGAAAGCAGTGACAGCACACATTAGGAACAAGAACAACATTAAGTGGACTTCAGCATAACTTGAGTACTCCTTCCACTTAACTCAATACTGCAAGGATAGAGTAGCTGGGGCAGGGGCGGGGGACCATGCTCTTAGGCGAATTCCAGGCCAATTCGCACAACTAGCGTTTTGCTAAGAGAGCTCTCTGCACCCCACATTGGTGAGTGGCGTCTGGGGTCTTAAAAGCTGCCAAGCTGTCATCCAAGGACACAGCAAATGGTCCCAACTCAGCAGGAACGGGTGCTCACCAAGGTCCAAAATGACATGCAGTGAAGACAACCGAGAAGAGAGAGAGACTCACAAGAGTGGGTGCCTACATCGACCTGGGACTGGAAGAACCGGACGGTGCCCGGCCACCACCAGTGATAGCCATGACGGAGCTCACAGAGAGGAGCCTCACTGGCAACACAAGAATAAAAAGAGGTGCATCATGAGATCTCCACTAAAAGACCTCAATTGATGGTCCAGCGGTTTTGGGGTTCCTCTGAGAGCATGGCCCCCAGCCCTGATGCTGCCCGTTCCCATAAATTATAACAAATGTCCACTCTTTGGACAGGAATGGAATGGACTTGGCAATGCAGAGTAACCATATGTTGGAAGCACTTTATGGTTCTATACATCTATAGGATATCATCTTGCTGACCTCTCGGTGGAGGAAGGGGAGTGGACGGAGAGGAGGGGAAAGGAAACTGTTGGGAGGATGAGACATGTATGGAGCAGAGAGGAATAGTGTGCAGTCACCGGACAGGGAGAGCAGTGGAAGTTGCATATAGAGGGGCGTGTAAATTTACATGTGAATGTACATTTTTACTCAGTTATGTTAAACAAAAAAAAAAGAAAGAAAGAAAAAAAAATAACAAGGGAAAAAAAAGTACAAATATAAATACTATAAAGTAGAATAGAATATAAAAATATAAATATATAGAACCCCTCAGGAAATTAGAATGGAGATTAGAGAAAGTGTAGCAGAACAAAACGAAAAACTAAGCAAGCTACAATAATTGCTAGAGCAACAATTATCTGCAATTTAGCAGATTAGTGATAAAATCACGGAGCTAGACAATTCAATGGAAAGTCAAAGGAGCAGAACTGAGGCAAAAGAATGCAGAATTAGTTACTGACAACAGCATTTACAAGGAAAAAATCAGATAAAAGAGTTAAGAAAAATGAAGAATCATTGAGTTAGCGGGGATTCTATCTCAAGATAAATAATTTATGAGTGAATTGAGTACCAGAACAGGGAGGGTTAACAGAAAATACAGAGAGAATTATTGAAGATTTGCTGAGTGGAAGTTCCCCGACATTAGGAAATATGAGAAGATATCTATCCAACATGCTCACTGAAGCCCACAGAAGGTAGATCCCAAAAGAAAGACATTGTTTTAGGCATTCTAGTGCTGCTTTAACAGAAATACCTCAAAAGTAGATGGCTTTAGCAAAAGAAAGCTTATTCTTACACAGTCCAGTAGGCTCCAAGTCTGAATTCAGGGTATCTGTTCCAGGGGAAGGTTCTCCCCCTTGTCAGCTCTGGAGGAACGCCCTTGTGTTCTATCAG
Source organism: Heterohyrax brucei (assembly GCA_028571685.1). NCBI lineage: Eukaryota > Metazoa > Chordata > Mammalia > Hyracoidea > Procaviidae > Heterohyrax > Heterohyrax brucei. The sequence continues at coordinate 20,871,062 of CM053155.1, forward strand.
TCTTTGTTCAGGGAGCATCTTAGTGCAGGAACCTCAGGTCTGAAGGATGTGCTCTTCTTCCGGTGTTGCTGTCTTGTTGGTGTGATGTTCCCAATTCTCTGCTTGCTTCACTTTCCTTTTATCTCTTGTAGGATGATAGGATAAAGGGTGGTGCAAGCCATACTCCAGGGAAACTCCCTTTATGATGGAGCAGAGAAGTGATCTTATGAAAAGATTTACAGTCCCATCCTAATCCTCTAACATAAAGCATAGGAAAATCACAAAATGGAAGAATCATAAAATGTTGGCTACACACATTTTTGGGGGGACACAGTTCAATCCACAATGGATATCAAGACATATTATAATCAAACTTAACAAAATGAAAGATAAGGACACGCTTTTTAAAAGCAGCTAGGCTCAAACTGAAACTAGCTTACAAAGGAGAGTGCGATGAAGTGAGCACTGATTATTCAGTGGAAACTATGTTGGCAAGAAAGCAATGGGATAACATGTACAAAGCCTTGAAGGAAAAGAAAAACTTTCAACCAAGAAGTGTATATCCTAAAAAAATTGTCTCTCAAATATGATGGTGAAATAAGGACAGTCCCAGATAAATGGAAGTTTAGAAAATTTACAAAAATCAAACCAAAATTACAAAAAAATACTGAAGGAAGTTATTTGATTAGAAAATGAAGACCATCAGCCATATACTCAAGGATACAATGCAGGACACAACATCCAGAGTCTAACTTGGTTAGAGAAGCCACAAATGTCAAAGCTGAAATATTAACATTAGGGAAACAAAGACCTCAGTATGTAAATTACAAAAACATTATGCTAAAAACAGGGACAAATTAATGTCCTCATAGACCTATCAGATGGAGAGGACATCAAGGTGATACAAATAAGTTATAGACTGGCTTAAACTTAAAGCATTAGGGGTGAATAGTGGGGTAGCCACAAATCAAACTAAGAATACTATACATCAAAATAAAAAACACAATCTAAAAGTCTCAACAGATATAAAACAAACATTGAAAAAGATGAAAAGAAAATCCAAATGAAAAATGACTCAGCAGACAATATTAAGGGGGGAACAAAGAAACTGTCAACAACACAACAAAAAAAGGCATTAAAATGACAGCACTAAATTTATGCCTATCAATAATTACACTGAATGTAAATGGAAAAAATGCACCAATAAAAAGACAGAGTAACTCATCGGATCAAACAACAGAATCCATCTACATGCTGCTTACAAGAAACACACCTTAGATTCTAAGGTACAAACAAACTGAAACTCAAAGGATGCACAAATACATACCAAGCTAATAAAATGCAAAGAAGAGTGGGATTAGCAATATTAGTCTTAGATAAAATAGACTTTAAAGTATAATCCACCAACATGGACAAGGATGGTCACTATTTACTGCTTAAAGAGTCAACACATAGGGAGGATATAACAACACTGAATATTTATGCAGCCAATATCAGAGCTTCTAAATACATCAGACAACTGATGACAACTTTGAAAAGTGAATAGATTACTCCATAAAAGCAGTAGGAGACTTCAACACACCATTTTCAGTAATAGACGGAACATTCAGAAAGAAGCTAAATAAAGATACAGAAGATCTTATTGTGGTAATCAACTAACTTAACCTCATAGACATGTACAAAACTTACTACCCAACAACAGGCAAGTACATCTTCTTTTCCAATGCTCATGGAACGTTCTTCACAACAGACCACTTATTAAGCCATAAAGCAGTCTCAACAAAATCCAAAGCACTGGAATATTGCAAAACATTTTCTCAAAGCATAAAACCATACAGGTTGCAACCAATAGCAGAAAAAACATGGTTAGAAAATCAAACTCATGGAGTCTGAATAACACCTCCCCCTAAAATTCTCAGGTTATAGAAGAAATCAAGGATGCAATAAAGAATCAAATGAGAATGTAAACACATCCTACCAGAACCTATGGGATGCAGCAAAAGCAGTGCTCAAAGGTCAATTTATCTCAATAAACACACACATCCAAAGTGAAGAAAGGGCCCAGATTAAATAATTAACCCTACAACTCAACCAAGCAGAAAGAGAACAACATAAGAATTCCTCAGTTACCAGAAATAAGTAGATAATAAAAATTAGAGAGAAACTAAATTATTTATGGAATAGGAAAACAGTTGAAAGATTTGACAAAGCCAAAAGCTGGTCCTTCTGAAAAGATCAACAAAATCAATACACTGTTGGCCAATCTCACCAAAGAAAAACAGGAGAGGAAACAAATAACCTGGATAAGAAATGTGATGATGATTTCACAACAGACCCAGTGAAAATTAAGAGAATCATAACAGAATATAATAAAAATTTTACCCAAAACATTAGAAAACCTGGAGGAAACAGAAATTTCTAGAATCACATTACCTACCAAAGCTAATACAAACAGAAGTAGGACAATTTAGTAAATCCATCACAAAAGAAGAGATTGAAAAAGTTATCATAAAACTACCAACCAAAAAAAAAGCCTGGACCAGATGGCTTCACTTGATAACACCAAACTTTTAGAACTGAGTTAATACCAATACTTCTAAAGTTATTTCACAGCATAGAAAAGGATGCAACATTCCCACATTCATTCTATGAAGCTGGTGTACCCCTGATACCAAAACCGGTTAAAGATAGCACAAAAAAGAGAAAATTATAGACCAATTTCTCTTATGAACTTAGATGCAAAGATTGTCAACAAAATGCTAGCCAGTAGAATTCAACAACATATCAAAAAATTTAATTCACCATGACTAAGTAGGATTTATATCAGGGATATAGAGATAGTTCAATATCAGAAAAACAGTTATTGTAATCAACCACATATATAAAACAAAAGATAATCACTTGATTTCATCTGTGGAGGCAGGAAGGGCATTTGACAAACTCCAACACCCATTCATGCTAAAACTCCCAGCAAAATAGGAATAGAGGGGAAATTCCTCAGTGCAGTAAACAGCATCTACACAAAGCCAACAGCCAATGTCATAGTGAATGGAGAGAGAATGAAAGAATTCCACTGGAGGATGAGAACCAAACAAGTATGCCATTGTCACCACTTTTATTCAACATTATGCTAGAGATTCTAGTCAGAGCAATCAGACAAGATAAAATAAAGCACACCTGCTTCAGTAAAAAAGAAGTAAAAATATCTCTATTTGCAGATGATCTGACCTTATACACAGAAAACCCTGAAGAATCCATAAATAAATTACTGGAACTAATAGAAGAGTTCAACAAAGTATCAGGATACAAGATAAGCATAAATAAATCGGTAGGATTCCTATACACCAACAAAGACACCATCAAAGAGGAAATCACCAAATTAATACAATTTACAGCAACCCCCCCAAAATAAAATACCTAAGAATAAATCTAACCAGAGCTGAAAGAAACCTATACAAAGGAAAGTACAAGCCCTACTGTAAGAAAGCAACAGAGACTTACATAAGTGCAAAAACCAACCTTGCTCATTGATAGGAAGACTTAACATTATGAAAATGTCTAGTCTACCCAAAGCAATCTATACATAAATGCAATCCCAATACGAATTGCAATATCATTTTTTAATGAGATGGAGAGACAAATCATTAACTTTGTTTGGAAAGGGAAGAAACCCAGGATAAGTAAAGCATGACTGAAGAAGAACACAGTGGGAGGCCTCACACTACCTGACCTTAGAACCTATTACACTGCCAGGGTGGTCAAAACAGCCTCATACTGGTATGAAAATAGATACATGGACGAATAGAATAGGACAGGGGATCCAGAAATAACACCATCCATGTGTGACCAACTGATATTTGACAAAAGCCTAAAGGCCGTGAACTGAGGGGGAAAACAGTCTCTTTAACAAATGGTTTTGGCAAAACTGAACAGTCATCTACGAAAATCTGAAACAAGACCCATTTCTCACAACTTATGTAAAAACTAACTCAAAATGGATCAGAGACCTAAATATCAAATCTAAAAGGATAAAAATTATGGAAGAAAAAAATAGGGACAACAGTGGAAGCTTTAATACACACTTACACAGACCACAAAACATACTAAGAATGCACAAACAGCAGACAAGAAAATAGATAAATGGTATCTACTAAAAATCAAACTTATGCTTATCCAAAGAGTTTATCAAGACAGTAAAAACACTGTCTACAAACTGGAAGAAATTATTTGGCAATTATGTGTCAGACTGATGTCTAATTTCAATAATCTACAAGGCACAGTGAAACGTCAACAATAAAAAGGTAAATAACCCAACTGAACAATGAGCAAAGGACATGGACAGACACTTCTCCAAAAAAGACATCTAGGCAGCCAAAATACACATGAAGAAATGCATGATCATTAGCCAGCAGAGAAATCCAAATCAAAACTATAATGAGATGCCATCTCACCTCAACAAGGCTGGGACTAATCTAAAAATCACAAAATAACAAATGCTGAAGAGGCCGTTGAGAGATTGGAACTCTTCTACACTGTTGGTGGGAGTGGAAAATTGTGCAATCTCTTTGGAAAGCAATTTGATGTTTTCTTCAAAAACTAGAAATAGAAATAACACACAATCCAGCAATCCCACTTCTTGGAATATATCCTAGAGAAATAAGGGCTGTCACATGAATAAACACAGGTACATCAAGGTTTATTGTAGCACTGTCCACATAGCAGAAAGATTAAATCAACCTAGGTGCCCATCAACAGAGGAATGGGTAAATGAACTATGGTACATTTACACAATGAAACACTATGCAATGATAAAGAACAAGGATGATTTTATGAAACATTTCATAACCTAGAATCAAGCAGAAGACATGCTGAGTGAAATCAGTCAGCTGCAAATGGACAAATATTGTGTGAGACCAGTATTATAAGGACTTAAGAAAAGGCTTATGCATAGAATAAAAGACTCTTTGATACAAGGGTGGGGAGGAAGCGAGAGGGTTATTCACATATTAGACAGTCAATGGGCATTTATTTAGGCGAAGGGGGTGGCAGCATGCAGAAGGAAGGTCAGCACAACTGAGCTATACCACAAGCTAAAAGGTTTTCTAAATTCAACTGAACATTGTAAACAACAGAGTAGCAGGGACAGGGGCCTGGGGACCATGGTTTAAGGGGACACTGAGGTCAATTGGCATAACTAGTCTTTTTCTAAGAAATTGTTCTGCATCCCATATTGGTGAGTGGTGCCTGGGATCTTAAAAGCCAGAAAGCTACCATCTAAGAACATTAGTTATTCCCACCCCACATGGAGCAGATGAAAACCAAGAACATCAAAGACATGAGGAAAACATGAGACCAGGAGACAGAATGACCCATATGATTGGGAGACTATATCAGCATGAGACCAAAAGAACTACATGGTGCCTGACCACCACCACCGACAGCCCTGACAGGGAACACAATGTAGAGTTCCTGATGTAGCATGAGAAAAGGGGATGTGCAAATCTAGAACTCTATTAAGAGAACAGACTTCATGGTCTGACTACCTGGAGTGTCCATGGGGAACACGGCCCCTAAACTTGCTGCTAGCCTAGAGCTAAAACTGGTACTGAAGCCAGCCGTCAGACAAAAACTGGAATTTGTTGATCTTCACATCCTGGGTTATTTGGTAGCTCTAGGAGCTCTGGTGGTGCAATCTTTAAGTACTTAGCTGTTAACCAAAAGTTCAGTGGTTCAATTCATCAGTGCCTCCTGGACAAAAGGATGTGGCTATCTATTTCCACAAAGATCACAGTCTTGTAAGTGTTATGAGGCAATCCTAAATTAAGCAGAAATTGATTTGATGTCTATGAGTTGGATTTGACCTGATGGCATGCAACAACAGCAGCATAGTAGCTCCTATTTTTAGTTTTTTGAGGAATTGGCATGTTTTATAGAATTTTTGTACCATTTTACATTCCTAACAGGAATGACTAAGGGCTCCAATTTTACCACATTCACAAAAAACATTTGCTATTTTCCAGTTTTCGATCATTGCCATTGTAATAGGAGTGAGGGGGGGTATCTCACTGTACCTTTGATTTGCATCTCTCCTTCTTTTTAATTGTGGTTAAGTGAAAGTATACAATCCAAATCAATTTTGCATGCCCACCTATCTGCAGCTCCTTCTGCTCTTTGCCTGTGACAGCACCCTTCTCCTTTTCATTCTATACTCGTTATATCCTCTTAATAAACTCCTGTCCCCTCCTCTCCACCCACTTCTCTCCCATTTAGAAAAAGACTAGTAGGACAGTGTCCTATAAATGCTTAGAACCATAAAACACACACTTCATATGGTAACATTGCAGCCCTGAGTCTAGTCCATTTTTGTTCAAAGAGTTGTCTTCATTAGTGTTTTCTAAAAAGGGGCAGCAGTAGGTGTAGGGGCCATACATTCAGAGAAATCCTCAGGTCATCGTACAATCAATTGTGGTCTTTTAGTAGAGTTCTTGAGCTGCACCCCTCTTTTTATCGTGTTGTCACAGGGATTCATCATTGTTGCCCCATCACAGCTGTCTTGGGTGGCAGCAGGCAGCATTCTGTTCTTCTGGGCACATGTTGATACAGTCTTCCATTGACATGGTTCCTTCTGTCTCCTGGGCTATTTTGTCTTGTGCCTTTTCTTGGTGGTCATCTGTTCTGGATAAGTAGGGACAATTCAGTATACCTCAGATGGCAGCTTGCTAGCTTTTAAGACCCCAGATGCTACTCACCAAAAGGCGTTGCGGAAGACTTGTAGCAATAGGCAAGTTATGCCAATTGGCCTCGATGTCCCCTGAGTTGAGCATGATCACCAGACTCCGCCCCTGCTACTCTATCCTTGCAATGCTGAGATTGAAAAAGCTTTCAGTATGTAGTGAAGTCTGGTTAAGGTGATCTACTTTCTACTGTGTGCTGTCACTGCTTTCACCAAACCAAATTTTTATCAACTATGTAATCTATGACCAACCCTTGCCCTCCCTCCCCACCTATATAGCTATCAAAGAGTCTTTTCTGCTGTACATAAGTCTATTTGTAAGTCCTTATAGCAGGGGTCTCATACAATATTTGCCCTTTTGCCGCTGACCAGTTTCACTCAACATAATGTCTTCCTGTTGAAACCAGCTTATGTGATGCTTTCCTAAAATCATCATTGTTCTTTATCATTGTGTAGTTGTTCCATTGAGTACATGTACCATAGCTTGTTTATCCACTTATCTGGTCATGGGCATCTTGGTTGATTCTACCATTTTGCTATTGTGGACTACACTGCAATAAACATTTGTATGCAAGTATCTGTTCCTGTGACAGCCTTTGTTCCTGTAGGATGTATTCTGAGCAGTGGGATTACTGGGTCAAATGGTGTATCTATTTCGAGCTTTTTAAAGGAGTGCCAAATCGCTTTCCAAAGAGATCATACCATTTTGCAATCCCACCAGCCGTGTAGGAGAGTTCCCATCTCTCCACAGCTTCTCCAGCACTTGCTGTTTTGATTCGGATTATTGCCAACATTGTTGGGGTGAGATGTTATCTCGCTGTAGGTTTGATCTAAATTTCTCTGATAGCTAGTGATCATAATTGTTTCCTCATGTGTCTTTTGGCTGCCTGGATGTCCTCTTTGGTGAAGTGTCTGTTGATCTCCTTTGCCTATTGCTTAATTGGGTTCTTTATCTTTTTCTTGTTGATATTTTGCAGTATCTTGTACATTATGAACATCAGACATTGGTCCATCATGTAGTTGCAAAATACTTTTTCTCATTCTGTAGGTGGTCTTTTAAGTCTTTTGATAAAATCTTCAGATGAGCAAAAGTGTTTGACTTCAAGTAGATTTATCTATTTTCTCTTCTGTTGATTGTGTTTTGTTTGTCAGATTCTGAAGTCTATCTAAGCAGTGTATTAGAACTTCCATTGTTGGTCCCACTTTTTCTTGCATGGTATTTATTGCTTTAGGTTTCATATTTAGGTCTCTGATACTTTTTTTTTACCCTAAGTCTATCTTTTACTTATTACGTTACAATAATTTTCTTTTAAACAATAGTACAGGTATACCTCAAAGATATTGTTGGTTTGGTTCCAGACCACTGCAATAACGAGAGTTACATGTATATTTTGGTTTCCCAGTGCCTATAAAAGTTATATTTACATTGTTCTATAGTCTGTTAAGTGTGTAGCAGCATTGTGTCTAAAAAAACAATGTACCTGCCCTAATATGTGCAAAAAAAAAAAAAAATTCTAACCATCCTGTGAGCCTTTAGTGAGTTGTAATCACTTTGCTGGTGTAGGGTCTTGCCTTGATACTACTGATGGCTCCTGGCTGACCAGGGTGGTGGCTGCTGGGGGTTGGCGTGGCTGCGGCAGTTCCATAAATAAGACAGTAGTGAAGTTGGTGTCTCCATAGACTCCTGCTCTCACAGAAGATTTCCCCGTAGCATGTGATGCGTTGGACAGCATTTTACCCACAGCAGAACCTCTTTCAATCCTCTCAGACACTGTTGCTGCTTTGTCAACCAAAGGTACATAATACTTTACATTCTTTATTGTCATTTCAGCAACATTCATACAGTCTTCCTCAGCAGTGGATTCCATCTCAAGAAGTCACTTTTTTGCTAATCCATAAGCAGCCACTTCTCATCCACAAAAGTTTTGTCATGGAACTGCCTCAACTCCATCACATCTTCTAGCTCCACTTCTGTTTCTAGTTCTCTTGCTGACTCCACCACATCTGCAGTTACTTCCTCCACAGAAGTCTTGAACTCCTCCAAACTGTCCCCAGTGGTTGCAATCCACTTCTTCCAACCCTGTTAATGTTTATATTTTGACTTCCTCCCAGGAATCACAAATGATCTTAATGGCATTTAAGATGGTGAATGCTTTCTGGAAGGTTTTCAGTTTACTTTATCCAGATCTATCAGAGGAATTACTATCTGTGGCAGCTACAGTATTACAAAATGTAGTTCTTAAATAATAACACTGGAAAGTCAGAATTACTCTTTGATCTCTAGGCTGCAGAATGAATGTTGTGCTCAGGCATGAAAACAACATTAATCTCCTTATACATCTCCATCAGAAATCTTGGGTGACCTGTGCATTGTCAAAAAGCAGTAATTTTTTGAAGGACATACATATTTTTTTCTGAGCAGTAGGTCTCAACAGTGGGCTTAAAATAGTCAGTAAGTCATGTTGTAAAAAGATGTATTGTCATCCAGGCTTTGTTGTTCCATTTATAGAGCAAAAGCAGAATAGAGTTAGCATAAATCGTAAGGGTCCTAGGAGTTTTGGAATGGTGAATGAGCATTGACTACAACGTAAAATTACCAGCTGCATTAGCCCCTAACAAAAGAGCCAGCCTGTCCTTTGAAACTCTGAAGCCCCGCATTGACTTTTGTCTGTGAAAGTCCTGGATGTCATCATCTTCCAGTGTAAGGCTGCTTTGTCTACAGTGAAAATCTATTATGTAGTGCAGTCACGTTCAACAATTTTCTGAAGCTTCTGTATTAGCACTTGGTGCTGCAGCTTGCACTTTTTGGTTAAGGAGGTGCTTCCTTTCCTTAAAGCTCGTGAACCAACCAGTGCTGGCCTCATACATTTTTCGTGCAGCTTTCTCATCTCTCAGCCATCACAGAATTGAAGAAAGTTAGAGCCTTGTTAGGTTTTGACTCAAAGGAATGTTGTAACTGGCTTGATCTTCTGTGAGATGGCTAAAGCTTTCTGTGTATCAGCAATAAGGGTGTTTCCTTTCTTATCATTTAGGTCTCTGATACATTTTGAGTTAGCTCTTGTGTAAGGTATGAGATATGGGTCTTATTTCATTTTTTTGTAGATACTGTTTTTACCCCAGTTTACATTCTTATGGCCTTTGTCATAAGAGGATGGTGGCATCTCTGGGGTCTCTCCTCTGTTCCATTGGTCTACATGTTTCTTTTTGTACCAATACAAGGCCATTTTGACTACTGTGGCCTTGTAGTAGTTTCTAAGGTCAGATAGTGTTAAGCCTCCCGGTGTGTTCTTCTTGTTCAGTAGCACTTTACTTATCTGGGGTTTCTTCCCTTTCCAAACAAAGTTGGTGAATTGTTTCTCCATCTCATTTAAAAAAGACAGTGGAATTTGTATTGGGATTTCACTGTATATGTCATGGATCAAATTATGTGCCCCCCAAAATAGGTGTAGCCCTGTGGCTGGGCCATGATTCCCTGTTTTCTGTGATTGCCCTCCATTTTGTGATTTTGCTGTGCTGTATGTTAAAGGATTAGGGTAGGACTGTAAAGCATTTCAGACAATCAACTCCCTGCTTCACTGTAAAGGGAGTTTCCCTGGAGTGTGACTTGCCCCACCCTTAATCCTTTCATCCTGCAAGAGATAAAAGGAAAGGGAAGCAGGCAGAGAACTGGGAACCTTGTACCATCAAGAAAACTGCACCGGGAGAAGAGTATGTCCTTCAGACCCAAGGTTCCTGCACCAAGATACTCCCTGGACAAACACTGATGCAATACCAGACCTTCCTCCAGAGCCGACAATTGGAAAACCTTTCCCTGAAGTGGACACCCTGAATATGGACTTGTAGCCTACCATACTGTGTAAGAATAAACCTTCCTTTGTTAAGGCCATCCACTCTGTGATATTTCTGTTGGAGCAGTCCTAGCTGACTAAAACAGTGTATCTGCATACACTTTGGGTAAAACAGACATTGTCACAATGTTAAATCTTCTAATCCCTGAGCAGGGTAGTTTTCCCCATTTATGTAAATCTCTTTTAGTTTCTTACAGTAAGGTCTTGTAGTTCTCATTGCATAGGTCTCTTCTTTCTCTAGTTACATTTATTCCTAGGTATTTTATCTTCGTGGGGACTATAGTAAATGGCATTGATTTGGTGATTTCTTCTTTCATGATTTCTGTTGGTGTAAAGGAACCCTACTGATTTACTGAGATTTCTCTTATATTCTGATACTTTGCCAAACTCATATTAGTTCCAATAGTTTACTTATGGATTGTTTAGGATCTTCTACATATACAATCATATTATCTGCAAACAGGGGGATCTTTGCTTCTTCTTTGCTGATGCGGATGCCCTTTATTTCTTTGTTTTGTCTAATTTCTCTGGCTAGTACTTCCAGCACAATGTTGAATAAAGTGGTAAGAGTGAGCATCCTTGTCTAGTTTCTTTTCCCAAGGGGAGTTCTTTCAGTCTCTCTCCACTCAGGATTATGTACGCAGTTGGCTTTGCATAGATGCCCGTTGTTGCACTGAGGAACTTCCCCTCTGTTCCTATTTGGCTGAGAGTTTTTAGCATGAATTGGTGTTGGATTTTGTCAAATGCCTTTTCTGCATCAATTGACAAAATCAGACGATTCCTATGCTTTGTGCTATTGATGTGGTTGATCACATTAATGGTTTTTCTGATGGTGAACCAGCCTTGCATTCCTGGTATGCATCTAACTTCAGCTTGATGAATCTTTTTAAAAATATGTTGAATTTTATGGCTCTAGAATTTTGTTGAAGATTTTTGCATCTAGGTTCATTAGTGATATTATTCTATAAGTTTCTTTTTTAGTGGGATCTTTCCCTGGCGTTGGTATCTGGTTTATGCCGGCTTCATATAGAATGAATTTGGGAGTATTGCATCCCTTTCAATGCTGTGAAATAGTCTCAGGAGTATTGGACTTAACTCTTCTCTAAAAGTTTGATAGAATTCTCTGGTGAAGCCATCTGGATCAGGACTTCTTTGGCTGGTATTTTTTTGATGACTTTTTCAATCTCTTCCTTTGTGATGGGTTTATTAAGTTGTTCTACTTCTCCTTGTAATGATTTTCGTAGGTGATAGAAATATAGAAATTTTTCTATTTCATCTAGAGTTTCAAATCTGTTAGAGTACAGTCTTTCATACTATTCTGTTACAATACTTTTGATTTCATTTGGATCTGTTGTGACATCTCCCATTTCACTTCTTACTCAGGTTATTTGTTTCCTCTCTTGTTTTTCTTCTTTAAATTTATCCATTTTATCAATTTTGTTGATCTTTTCAAAGAACAAGGTTTTGGTTTTATTGATTTTTTTCAATTGTTCTTCTGTTCTCTAATTCATTTATTTTTGCTCTAATCTTTGTTATTTGTTTTCTTCTGATGCCTGAGGGTTTCCTCTGTTGCTCTTTGTCTACTTGTTCAAGCTGTAGGTTTAATTTGTGGTTTGGGTCCTTCCTTCTGGATGTACATTTATAGAGATAAACGGACCTCTGAGCACTGCTTTGGCTGTATCCCTTAGGTTCTGGTAGGGTATGTTTTCATTCTCATTTGAAGCCATAAATTTCTTTATTTTGTCCTTGATTTCTTCTACAACTCATGGCTTTTTGAGCAAGATGTTGTTAAGTTTCCATGAGTTCCAATTACTATCTAAGCATTTTCTGCTATTGATTTCACATTTTATGGCTTTATGGTCTCAGAAGATGCTTTGCAATAACTCAGTAGTTTGGATATTGTTGAGACTTCTTGTATGTCCTAACACATGGTCTATTCTAGAAAATGTTCTATGTGCATTGGAGAAAAAGGTGTACTTATCTGTTGATGGGTAAAAAGTTCTGTATATGTCAATGAGGTCTAGTTCATTAATTGTCACAATAAGATCTTCTGGATCTTTACTGAGCTTTTTTCTGGATGATCTGTCCATTACCAAAGGCGAAGTGTTGAAGTCTCCAACTATTCTTGTGGAGTAATTTATGTCATTTTTCAATGTTGTCAGTGTTTGTTTGATGTAGTTTGATGCTCTGCCATTGCCAAGCCAGCCAAGTGCCGTTGAGTCAGATCTGACTCATGGCAACCCTAGGGGCCAGGGTAGAACTGACCCTCAGAGTATTCAAGGAGAACCTGGTGGATTTGAACTGCTGACCTTCTGGCTCCAGCATTGGGTGCATAAATATTTCATATTGTAAGGTCCTGCTTACATATTGAACTTTTCCTTAATAAATACTGACTATCCTTGTCCACAATGGTGAGTTTTACATTAAAGTCTATTATATCTGAGATTAGTATTGCCATACCTGTTCTTCTCTGTATGTTGTTGGCTTGGTATATATTTTTCCATGCTTTCATTTTCAGTTTGTTCATATCTTTGAGTCTTAGTTGTGTTTCTTGTAAGCAACATGCAGACAGGTCATGTCTTTTGATCTATGATGCCAGGGAGCATTCAGTCCATTTATATTCAATGTAATTACTGATAGATATGTGCCATGGATTGAATTGTGTCCCTTCAGAAACACGTGTAGCCATTTGCCTGGGCCCTGATTACCAATATTTTATGACTGTCCTCCATTTTGTGATTTTCCTATGCTGTACGTTAGAAGATTAGAGTGGAACTGTAAATCCCTTCTTAGGATCATTTCCTGCTCCATTGTAAAGGAAGCTTCCCTGGAGTATGGCCTGCATCACTCTTATCCTTACAGCCAACAAGAGAGAAAAGGAAAAGGAAGCAAGCAGACAATTGGGAACCTCACACTACCAAGAAAGCAGCACCAGGAGAATATAGTGCATCCTTCACACCCGAGGTACCTGTGCCAAGATGCTCCTTGAACAAAGACTGATGCAACACAAGGACTTTCTTCCAGAGATGGCAGGGGGGAAAGCTTTCCCCTGGAGCAGACATCCTGAATTTGAACTTGTAGCCTACCAGACTGTGTAAGAAGAAACTTTCCTTTGTTAAAGCCATCCTCTGATGGTATTTTCTGTTAGATCAGTATCAGGCGACTAAAACAGAATTTGGTACTGAGGTAGTGGGGTGCTGCCCTAACAAATACCTAAAACATGAAAGTGGTTTTTAAAACTGAATGGATAGAAGATTCAGAAGGAATGGAGAACTGGTAACACTGAAGAAGGCACAGATGGTGTGAAGCAGCAGTGGACTGGCAGCAGCCACACAACCAGAGGCAGTGCAGGAACTGACCTATGGAGCAAGGGAGCTGAGTGCCTGTGCACAGAGATTTCGTGGTAGAATGGGATGCCTCCGGGTACTTGAATTGGTGGAGCTAGCCTCGCTGACCTACAGAGCAAGAAAGCTGAGCGCCTTTGTGCAGGAAGCTTCTCAGCAGAGAGGAGTACCTCTGGGCGTTAGAATCAGTGGAGCTACGGAGCTTTAGAACACTTGCCCTGACAGGGCAGATGTGAGCCTGAGGACACAGCCATGCAGCCATAGGAAGCAGACACTGAAGAGATAAACAGCATGAGAAGCTGAGTTGCCTCAGTCTCAGAAGGTATGGCCATGACCTGAGGGGTTTGAAGGGTCAAGCCAGGGCTTTCTGTGTTTGTAGGGGTGGAATTGCCACTCAGTTGGACTTAGAGTGTGCTTAAAGCTGATGGGACACAGTTACTCTTCAAGTGAGCCTAGGAGGCAGAGTTGTAGCATAAGGCCAGGGGTCTCCACTCAGAACCCAGAGAGTTTGGCCAATACCTAGAGTCTGGAGAGCAGGGCCATTGTGTAAAACATCTCAGAAAGTCAAAGATTATTTTCAAAGCTCTGAGAGATAATGTCATGCATTTTGCTGACTTGCTTGTTGCCTGTTAATGCCTTTTTCCCTTGAAATTTAGCCGATTTGTAATGGAAATGTCTAACTTGTGCCCGTTCTGCCATTGTGCCTTTGGAAGCAGATAGTTTGTATTCTATGTTTCACAGATATAGATTTTTTATATTTTGGACTTGGAACTGATATAAGACTTCTATTGTATGGGACTGACATAATTTTGCTGTGATGTCATGAACAGGTTACATGTTTCAAAGATGTGATTTTTGGGGTGCCAAATGGTGGGATGTCATGGATTAGAATTGTGTCCCCCTCAAAATATGTGTAACCATGTGCCTGGGCCATGATTCCCAATATTTTATGATTGTCCTTCATTTTGTGATTTTCCTGTGCTATATGGTAGAAGATTAGATTGGGACTATAGATCCCTTCATAAGATCATTCCCTGCTTCACTGTAAAGGGAGTTTCCCTGGAATATGGCCTGCACCACCCTTAATCCTTTCCTCCTACAAGAGATAAAAGGAAAGGGAAGCAAGCAGAGAATGGGGAACCTCACACCATCAAGAAAGCAGCACCAGAAGAGGAGTACATCCTTCAGACCTGAGGTTCCTGTGCCAAGATGCTCCCTGGACAAAGACTGATGCACTATCAGACTTTCCTCCAGAGACAATAAGGGGGAAAGCCTTCCTCTGGAGCAGACATCCTGAATTTGAACTTGTAGCCTACCAGACCATGTAAGAATGAAGTTTCCTTTGTTAAAACCATCCACTTTGTAGTATTTCTGTTAGAGCAGTACTAGCTAAATAAAGCAGTGTGTGTTTACTGCTGTCATTTTGATGCCTTTATTTTTGTGTTGTTGATGTTTTCTATGTTTTCCTTAATATTCTATTGTGCTTCATTCTTTTTTACGGGTTGATTTTTCATCTTTTTCAGTGCTAGTTTTGTGTTTGTTGAGACTCCTGTATCATGCTTCTTGTTGTGTTATGTCACATTGTTATTTTGCTTTGTGGTTACCCCTGTTGATCCCCTTTACTATTGTAAGTTTAAATCAGACTTTAACTTCTGCATGTCTTTTTAATTTCCTCTCCATCTGAAAAGATTATAACTACTGTAATATATCCCTATTTTTAGTGTGATGATGTCATAGTTTTTGTGTTATGATCACTGGTACCTTCTTTTCATATTGTAGTTTTATTAAACTTTGTGACTTCCCTAAGTGCAAAGGATTCTGGATGGTGTGTCCTGCATTGCCTCCTTAAGTACACACTTAATATTTTTTTTATTTTTCTAAGTAAAAAGCTTCTTTCAGTATTTTTTGTAGTTGAGGTTGGATTTTTACAAAGTCTCTAAGCTTCTGTTTATCTGTTAGTGTCTTAATTTCACTGTCACATTTGAGACACAGTTTTGCAAGATATATAAGTCTTGTTTGGAAGATTTTGTCTTTCAAGTTTTTGAATCTGTCATCCCACTGCTTTTTTACTAACATTGCTTCTGCTGAGAAGTCAGATCAAAGCCTCCTGTGCTTCCCTCTGAATGTTAGCTTTGCTTTAAACCTTGCTGCCATTAAGAGCATCTGTTTGTTTCATTTTATTAAGCTTGATTGTAAAAATGTCTTGGTGTCTTTCTTTTGAGGTCTAGTTTTGTGATGTTTGATATACATCTTGGATATCTATGTACCCTTCTTTCATAGTTTTAGGAGAGTTTTCTGTCAGCAACTCTAGAAGAATGTTCTCTGCATTTTCATCTATTCCTCCCTGTTCAGGAACTCCAATTATTCATAGATTATTCCTGTTAATATAGTCCCTCATTTTTCTTAATGCTTCTTCATTTTTCTTGTTTCCTTTATTGGATTTCTCTTTATAAATGCTAGTGTCAGTTGCTCTGCCCTCAAGGTCACTAAATCTGATTTCCTTCTCCTGAATTCTGCTCTTCTAGCTTTTGGTTGAATTGTCTAATTTTGTGATATTGTTATCAATCTGCTGGATTTCAGATTGTTGATATTCCATCAGTTTGAATAGCTTGCTTAATGTTTCATTTTGTTCTGCTGCATTTTGTTTAATTTCTGGGAGGGCTCTATCTATAATTCTTTTGTACTCAGTCTCCAATAGTTTCAGAAAGCTGTATTCATCTGGGAAGTTTTTTGATTCTTTATTTTGGGAGTTTTCCAAAGCCATTGTGCACTTTTTCTTTAAATGGTTAGCTGTGGATTGTTGTCTGTGTGCCATCTAGAAGCTTTTCAGCATCTCTGGTGTTACTTCAACAGGAGCTGAGGCATAGTTCTAAAACAGTTGTTGGTCACTAGCCATCTCTGTACTCTAGTGATTGGCTCCAGGTGGACTCTCTGTGGTAGCAGGCTCTCCCTACAGGCTGGCAAAGATGGCGCCCTACTTCTGGAATCACTTGGGGGCTGTTGGCTGACCCTATGATGTGGTTCAGTGAAGGGTGGGGGGCCTCTTAGCAATCATTTTTCCAGGTGGTCTTATTTTAAAAAGGTACTTAATGGTTAAGCAAGGAGCTGTCCAACAGCTGCTGATGTCAGACCTCAGGTGTGGCAGGCCCCACCTTCTGGCTGACAATGAAAGCACCTCATAGGCCATCCCTGATACTGTGATGTGGTTCAGAGTAGGAAGGGGTAGGGCTTTCCTGCCATCCTCTGCCATGCCCCACCCATAGTTCTAAACACAAATCATCTCAAATGCAACTTCTTCTGGAGAAGCACTTGCCAGACAGAAGCTGCTGCTCCTCTGAGTATCAGCCCCCGTTAAAGTCCCTGCTGTGTGACTCTGCCTCCCAGCCGACCAAGATGGTGTCACAGCCAAGCTGCCCTTCCTGTTATGAAACAGTGAAAACTATGGTGAAGCTCAGAAAAGAGAGTGCGAAGGGGCAGTAGTGCCCTCAAGCAGCAGCCAGGCTTTCAGTATGTGGCTATCCCAAATACAGTCTCTCTGCTGCGCTATACACTATATACTTAAGCACTGCTGTTCAGCATATTAGCTAGTTCATGCCCAATCCCCTTCTCCTGGATAACAAAATAGGCACCAGTACCTGGTGTCCTCCAAAACAGTGAGTCAACAGAAGCAAGCCTTAGCGGCCACTGCCTCATCTTTGAAAGGGGTAATACTCTGTCACTGGTGACTAGTCAAATCAGACAACCATGTGCTAGATTCTAGGGCTCCACAGATTTCCACATTGCTCCACTCAGTTATCATTCCAGGCCTTAGTTCTCAGAGTGAACTGAGGAGACATGTGTCCAGTCTTCCATCCTGGTCCCACACTCTGATTTGCATCCTTCTAATATAGAAACCATGAGTCGGCTCCGACTCGACGGCACTTGGCTTTGGCTGGCGAATATAGAAACCCTGGTGGCTTAGTAGCTAATTGGTATGCCTGCTAACTAAAAGGCTGACAGTTCAAGTTTACCATAATCTTCTTAGAAGCTCCATGGAGCTGTCCTATAGGGTCACTATGAGTCATAACCAACTTAATAGCAGCAGGTTTGTTTTTTTGTAATGGTAATATAGGAAATCCTGGTGGCTAAGTGGTTAAGTGCTACAGCTGCTAACCAAAAGGCTGGCAGTTCAAGTCTACCAGGTGCTCCTTGGAAACTCCACTGGAGCAGTTCTACTCTGTCTTATAGGGCCACTATGAGTCAGAAGCAACTCATTGGCAGTGGGTTAGGTTTTAGTTTAATGGTAATACGTAGATGGCATAACCTTCCTTAATGAAAGTGAAGAGGACTTGAAGCACTTACTGATGAAGATCAAAGACCACAGCATTAGAGATGGATTGCATGTCAGCACAAAGAAAATGAAAATCATCATAATGCACCAACAAGCAACATCATGATAAACAGTAAAAAAATTGAAGTTGTCAAGGATTTCCTTTTATTTGGATTAATAATCAATAACCCATAGGAGCAGCAGTCAAGAAATCAGGCAGCATATTGCATTGAGCAAATCTGCTGCAAAAGACCTCTTTAAAGTGTTCAAAAGGTGTCACTTTGAGGACTAAAATGTGTCTAATTCACACTGCGGTGTTTTCAATTGCCTTATATGTGTGTGAAAACTGGACGATGAGTAAAGAAGACCAAAGAATCTGTCCCTTAAAAGAATAGAGTCGGAACATTCTGACCCTCCTGAGTGTGTCTGTCTGAATGAGACTTGGAGAGTACAGATATTTTTCTGCCTCAGAACACAATTGTCAGTGGATATGTAATAGCTATTTTAGTGCCTTTCTCCCCTCCAGAAGAAAAGCCATTTTCAAGCCAGTTGCTTACAATGCATCAAGTGGCAAAATAAAGATAACAAATTATACATTTGTTTGGCTTTATGCTTATTGTACACCTAGTTCTAGAAAGCATTGAATTTAGTCATTAATAATCCCTCTCTTGAGATTAATTACCAGTATTTATCTGGTCTCTTGAGGATAAAAGTCTTTTATTGTTTCTTCTGTTCCAAGTAAAGTGTGAAGGGTAGGCCAGATTTAAAGGATACTGTCCCAGGAGGATGTGTGAAGCTGGGATTACTGGCCTGCTTTCTTGTCTTCCAGGTCTCCAGGAACAGGACAGTAAGAGACATTTGGGAGCCTTTTCCTTGAGAAGTAACCAGATTCAGATGTTCTCATCTGGGCTACTTACACATAGACTATAGGTCTGCAGGTGCCTGGCACAGTGGGTGCTGCTTGAAGACAGAGGCTAGAAAGCAAGAGTAAGTTACCCTTTCAGACAAAATTGCTTTTTCCTCTAGAGTTTCACTGTAATCCAAACCAGTTGAACATTTGAGAAGTAGGTACCATGAAAGCGGGTAATGGAATTAGCTTTCATGTTTTTCCAGGACTCTAAACCATATTTCCTGTCACAACTGTACATTATTAATGCAAGGCATCTGTTATTACAGAACTGCCTGAAAATGTGCACCCCGAAATCTTACATCTGGTTTCGATACCTTATTTCTGACATTTGTAGTTGTTGGTGGTAGTGGGGAGGATGGGAAATAAGGGTAATTAAACCAACATGTTGCCTTTAACCCATCTGAAGCTCCTAGTTGGAGCCGAAAAGAGAGTTCTTAACATGGTTTTTGCATTAGGTAATACAATTACATTAATATAGCAGCAAACTGCATGACTCTGGGCCTCGTGGGTGTGGGTCCTCGCTCGCTTTTATCCTGACTTCTCTGGATGCAACAATTAGCTTCCTCCTGAGAAGAAGGGGTTTAGCAAGACCCCTAACACCCTTCCCCTAGCGGCGGTGGCGGCAGCAGCGGCAGAGGGGAAGGCTCTCTCTCAGAGCTGTCAGGTGTCATTCAGCCTACCCGGGCCTCCTCCCCTTCCCGCCCCTGCAATTAATTTCGTCTTCTTTTCTGCCAGCCCTTCACTGCCTGGAGACAAAGGGGCCTCTTTCCCAAGATTGGGACATCCTGCTCCACCCCTCCCGCCCCCCTCTCCTCCCCCGCCCCCGGGTGAGCCTTGCCGAGTTTCTGCAGCAGGAATCGCTTTAGGTGCTGGAAACCAGGCTGGAGGAAATGGGAGCTGACCGTTGCCTGCCCCAGACTTTCCACGATCAGATTTCAGAGTCGACTAACAAGGGGAAAAGAAACAAAGAACGCAACGCGTGATTTGTGCTAGCGGGAACCGCTCTTGTCGGGGACTAGCTGATTCGGCCAGGCCAGGAAGGGATGGCTAGGGGCTCCGGGATGGCCTATGTCGCTTCCGGCGAGCCAGAGACTGGGAGGACGTAGGTGTCCGAGGGGGCTCCTCCTGGTGCATTGACTGGAGACACAGCGACCGCCTGCCGCCCCTTGGCCTCCAGCTCTCTGCCATCAACTCCCTGGCGTTTGCGACACTTCATGGTTGCAGGTGCACAGCGTGGGGCATGTCTGCTGAAGTCTTGAAGTCACATGGCACAAACAGGTCGCAGCCACCCAATTGTCTTCAGTAGACCACTGACAAAAAGGGACGTGAGTTGCCTTGGGTGCTTTGGAAACTATTTTTTAAAGAAGGAGACGTAACCATTCTAGGCTCATAAATTTAGAAACGAGCTGGGTGGCCGGTTATACACTCCGCTACTACTGTCAGTTTGAATCCACCCAGAGGCTCTTAGAAGACCTGGCTGGCAATCAGCTTCTGTAGTTCACAGCCCTTGAAAACTACTCTGCACATGTGGGGTTGCCATGAGTCAGAATAGATTCCAGTGCAACAACAGCAAACTTAAAAACACATGATGTTTGTTTGTTTAATTATTAAGACTGCAAGGATCATCACATGGGGCTGCCAGACTAGGGAACTGAAAACTAGAAAAGTCTGGCCACAGAGCTCAATTTAGTGGTTCAGGGAGGACTAGAGGGCATCTCTGGAGCTCCCGCTCAGTACTTTCTGAGGCTAGGATATGAAAAAAACAAGCCTAGGATATGGGCGGGGGCGGGGAGCGGGAATGAGCCTGTAGCTCTGGCAGCCCAACCAAGCCTGGCTTGGACAATAGAGGCAGGCTCAGCTGGGTTTCAGATTTTCCTGGAGCCAGTCCACCAGTGGTCAGACCACATGTGAGTAATAAAGGGTTGAGTGTGGTGTACTTTCAGCTCCTTCCCTTCTTGCTGGTCCCCTTCCCCCACCTCAGCTTCCTTTTGGAGCCCCTACTGATTTCTGCGTGTTCATCATGAGCCCTGTTGGAAACATTGCAGCTCCATCTCAGAATAAAAGGAATGAAAACCTGGGGAAAGGAGCCAACTAGGAAAGCCACAAACAGGACATCTGGCCTCAGCAGACCAGCTCTTAGAGCCTGCAGAGATGTTCCAGATGGCTGTTTGCAGATGTTGAGCTGCTAGAGGCTTGAGTGTCCTCCCTGGCCCCCCTTCCTGAAAAATAAGATTGGCCAAGAGAGAACACACATTTCCCCACCAAACTTTCGTTCCTACCACCCTCGTAAACCTTTCAGTTTCTACAGGGTTGTGGAGTCCCACAGACACTGGCTGGAATCCCAATGCCACTACCTTTTGGCTGGGGCCTTAAGAAAGCTGCTTATCCTCTCTGAGCCTGGTTGCATTTACCTGCCATGTGGGGCTAACAATAGGACTGTTACTAGGGTTTCTATGACACATATAAGGCAGTTTGCACAGTTCTTGTACCCAGGGTCACACTGACTTTCATTGGCTTTAGACATTTTGCCTTCATGGCCATGGACTCCTTTCTCCATAAAAAAACTTAAAAAGCATATATGTATGTATAAATAATATATATATAATGGCAATTGGAACTGACTCAGCAGCAGTAGGTTTTGTTTGGCTTTTCGGTTTGTTCATTGTATAAAGATTTAAAATATTTCCCATCTAAACTTTTATTTATTTATTTATTACTCCTAAAAAGAAAACATTTTTAGGGCCCCCAGGAATATCATGGGCCTTTGACACTGTGCCTGTTGGCCATCCTGTTTGTAACTCGGCTCAGGGTCTGCTTTTGGAGTAACCCAAATAAACACACGGGGGCAGGACTATTATATTTGAGGAACCACAGGCCAGGAGGCTATTGAGAGTGTAATGAGAGAGAAGGAGAGTAGAACAGTAATAGCTTTCACTAATTCAGCCTCCTTCCTCCACTCTTCACCTCAACAGCAGGGAGGGGAGGTGGGCAGAGGGCAGAGGTCCACTGTCCTCGACTTCCCTGTCAGAACCATGTCTGCTCAGCATTCAGTGAGTGTGTTCTCTCTACCCCAGCCCCTTCATCTCCATTCCCTTTGACCAAGCCCAGGCAAGTAGCGTGTGGGGGCCCTCCCACAGAGACCCTCTCCTCAGTTCCCCCTCATAACCAGGCATCTATTCTGCTTATTTTCTGTCCCCTGTTGCCAGGGGAGATTCCATTCCAGGCCCTGGGGCTCCCCATCTGGTCTCTCTCAATGTCCTGAGGCCGTAAGTGGAATATCTGGCCATGCTCAGCCCTCTCCCTTTCTTCTGCAGAGCAGACCCCCTAAAGCACGTCCTTGGGGTTTCTGGAAAGGTTAGCAGCATCTTAACTTCAGAGAGCCTCAGAAAAGAGTGGACTGAAGAGAAAAAGCAGCTCTTTTGTGTGATACTAGCTTTTCTCCTGTCTGAAGTCACAAGGCTGGATCACACAGTCCCTGAGGGCTCATATCTCTTCTGATTCTCTCCAAGCTAGGAGGCAACTGGCAGGGACTAAAGAGTTTATGTTTCTCAAAGTAGGAGTGGCTGGTGCTTATCAAAGGCTGATGTGTGGGCTCCAATAGCCTCTCCAGATGGTAGCTGAAGCCTGTCCCCAGCTCAGTGGAAGCAGGAAGTTACCGACAGGGCTAGGGCTTGCCAATTTTGCTAGAACACTGGCAGGATCTGAGGAAAGCATTTCTCACAAATGTCTCCTTCAGAGGCTGCCAGATTCCTTAACAGCTGATTAGTGAGAAGTCACTACTGTGGTAGATGCTGATCTAGCCCTTCCTTCCACCTCAGGGTCAAGGCCCCTGGGGGAAGAACTGCTTTACTATGGCCGTATTTCCTCCCAGTGTCACATGTTTCTTCAAGAATCGTCTTAAGCTTTTCTTAAGATTTTTCCCTGACAAGTTGCAGCTCAAAAGGAAGTAGTTCCCCTTACTGTTGAAATCTGGCACATCTGGAAACAGTAAACTTTTCAACAGGCTGAGGGGAAGAAAAGACATATTGTAGAAGATGGATTCACCTCTGGGACTAATTATTCTTTATATTTAACCCATCACATTTACAATTTTCTTAAGAGCAAAGAGACAATAATGATCCATTAACACCCAGACGGATGCTTCTCCCATTAAAAAGAGCCTCCTCTCAACACCTCACTCTGATGAGGGTTGCGTCAGTGAAGGCTGGCACTGGGGATCAGGGAATGCAGGACAGTAGAGCAGAGGCTCCGTCAAATGCTTTTCCCTGTTTGAATACAATATATATATTTCCCGTCACTGGAAACATCCACATGAGTCTGAAATTACAGTCTGTTCTGGCCGCATTCTCTCCATAGAAGCAGGCTGTCTTGGGGAGTCGGTAAACAGGAGGGAGTATCAGGTTTGGGGGGTTAAAAATCATCTTGGGGAGATTCTGAACCAATTCTTCTCCTCTCTTTATCACAAACTTCTGACCGAGATTCCGGAGAAGATACAAGGACAGATTTCTCCAGGGCTGGGGTGACCCCACAAACTCATTGCTGTGATACCAGTGTGTGGGCAAGGTTGAGGGGCTTGAACTATTGTTGTCCTTTACCCATCCACATAAAAGGAAGACCAACCCAGGGCCACAGAGTCAATGGCTGCCACAAATGGTTAAACATTCAGCTACTAACAGAAAAGATAGTAGTTTAAGTCTACCCCAGAAGGTCCCTCAAGTGAAAGACCTGGGGATTCATTTTCAGTCAGTCACCTAAAACCCTATGGAGCACAGCTCTACTCTGACATACATGAAGTTGCCATGAGTTGGAAATGACTTGATGGCATCTGGTTTGGTTTTAGGCAGGGCCAGAGCATCTGACTGTCCTCCCTATCTGCACTTTCTGGCTCTTCATTGTCCAGTGACCTTTCAACACTCTGTAGCTTTACATAGACATACTGATTCTCTTGTTTGACACACCCCTAGATTTACATATATCCTGGTTTCCTTGTCCTTAACTGCTGCCCAGAACTAGAAAAAAATTGGTGGAAACTGATTTAGGTGCCATGTTGATATTCTGGATGAACTTTTGTTACCAGACAAAATTCCAGATTCTTGTTACCTGCCCCTCAAAAAACAGTCTCTGAGACAGGTATCTGGGTGACTGCTCAAAAGACTTTTATAAACCATATTTTGCCAGCAAGAATGTGGGAGACAGACATATTCCAATCTCCAAGCCTGTCTGATTTGGGCAGACTTAACAGCTTTTTATACAAGGGGCTATGTGGCCATCAGGGGAGTCAGAGGAACAATGAGAGAAACTGGGTGAGGTTTCTATCCTGGAGCAGGCTGGTGGAATATACATACCAAAAGCTGTGGTCCCGGATGCTTTGGCTGTCCCCTGGGGCCATCTTGATGCCCTGAGCTGGCTGGCATCTCCACCTCAGTATCTCCATTTGTTTGATGTACCTAAAGAAAGCCATATAAAGCTGCAAAGATTGCTATCTCAGTAGCTCTTGTCAGTTAATTTGTGACTTCCTGTCATAGCCTAGGTGAAGGAAGCCAGGAATTTTGAAGACAGAAAAGACAAGTAAAAAAGTCAGTTTTACAAAAAGAATGAATTCTGATTGTCTATTTTAACTTCCCTCTTTAAAATGAGGGTGTCTAAAGCTTCTCTCCTGTTTCACTTTTGGCTCATTAAGTACCTCATACATACTACTTTCCCTTTCTCTGGGTGGAGTTAAGCCATCATTTTTCTGAACGTATGATGCATATAGTTACATGTAAATCCCATTGTGCCTGCATAGTATGATTAAGAATGTTTCTGGTGTAATTTATATGAACCTCCTGCTTATAAACTCTATAAAAGTTTCTCTTACCCTTGCTGAGCAGTCTTGGAGGCAGCAGCCCCCACTGTTTCTTCCCTTGCACAGTAAAACAAGGGTACATTTCTAATCTCACACTTTGGCTTCTTGTTTATTGGCTGAAATGAGTCATACAGAGCAAAACCTGGGATTTCCACCAGCAACATATGGTTAATGAGTAGATAAAACTGTTGCTATTTCCATGCCAATGATACCCTGCAGTAGTCAGAAACATGCCAAGTAGATTGAAAGTATCTTCTCTGCTCTTGCCTTCCCTTTTAATTTTACCTCTTTTAAAAGGTTAAAAGAAAATAAAAAGGCCCAACTCTTTCCTTAAAGGTGAAAATTATAAAATTTTTATTTAAATGACTTTGAATCAATGATCTTTTTTACTGTGTGCACATGCCCCCTAGTCACTATCCTTGCCATAATGCCCAGATACACTTTTCAGTCAAAGAAAAAGCATCTGCTTGTATTTGTCGTGATTGCACCACAAGCAGTAGTTGTTGATGACAAAAACATTGTATGCCTCAGGCCATATTTGTGAAAAAAATCTTCCCCGGAATCCATCCTCAGATCCAAAGTGCAGGTTGAGGTGAGGTTTCCAAAGTACTGGAACCAAGAACAATGCTATGTGGCTATGGATGTGGGAGGGTGTGGCCTGTCATCCTGAAGCTTTATCTTTGAGGAGATTTTGAACAGGTGTGGATAAAAGGCCATTTTGAAATAAATGCTTCTGTTGCCTAAAACAGAGCAGTGGTTGGGTCAGAAATATTTAGAGGTTTCTTTGGAAAGAGAAAAAGGCAAAAAAAAAAAAAAAAATCATACTCCTCTGTATCTGGGAAACAGAGCTGATATTTTCCCATTATCTGAGCCCTTCCTCCTAGAAATGTTTCTGGAAGCTCTAAGATCAAATTACTAAGCCATTTGCTGCCTCAGAATTACTTAGTTGGGTTTTTAGCTTGTAAAACAATTTTCTTTCCAAGTCTGGTGCTACATTTGTTTTCCTTTTAAGAAAAAACATCCTCTCTGAGAGGGGTGGGGGTAGGGGAACTGAAGTTTCATTAGCAATCCAAGAAGAGGGAACCAAGAGTGCCCATGTGTTAGATCACGTGTCATAACCAGGAAATATTTTTAGAAATTCTAAAAAGTCTCCTGGGTGAATGGTGTCAATCTTCTGCTCTTTGGGGAAAAGTGGTTCATCAGAGTAAATGCCTCTTTCTTCAATGCATCCTCCCTGCCTCAGATGAGCAGGTTATTAAGATAATGTTACCCTTCGTTGCTGAAAAGCAGTGCAAATAGATACCCACATTATAGAGATTTCCTCCTTTCAAAGTAGCTAAATGAGATACTTTTACTACAATTTCTCTTTCCACCAAATGGTATATATACCCTGTTTACTTGGGGAATAGTCACTCTCTAATAATGACCACACCCATGTACTTAGACTGAAAAACCTGGCAAAATAAGTGTAGCTGTTGTGTTATTGATATTTCTGTTCTTCCTCCTATATGCTTTGCTGCTCGGGATCCTCTCTACATCCACACACAAATAGAAAGCACTGCCATGGCCTTTTTGAGGCCTCTGTAATGAAGACACGGCTTTAACAGAGAAGTTTATTCTTTCCACAGTCCAATAGGCTAGATGTCTGAATTCAGGCTACCAGCTCCAGAGAAAGGCTTTCTCTCTCTGTTGACTCTGAAGGAAGCTCCTTGTCATCAGTCTTCCCTTGATGTGGGAGCATCACAAAGCAGGAACTTCAGGTTCAAAGGATGAGTTCTGTTCCCAGTGTTGTTTTCTTAGTGGGATCAGGTTCCCTGTCTGTCTGTTGACTTCTTTTATACCTCAAACAGATAAGCCTGAGACACTGTCTAATCTTGTAGGTCTCATCAATATAATTTCCATTAATTCATCTCATTACATCATAGTGATAGGATTTACAACCTAATAGAGAAATCAGATCAGATGACAAAATGGTTGACAATCACACAGTAATGGCAATCATGACCTAGTCAAGCTGACAGATATTGGGGGAGGGGGCAGGGAGACACAATTCAATCCTTGACAGTTCCTATCAACAGAAACGGATTTGACAGCAGGTGTGGTTTGGCGCACGTGCGCATACACACACATACACAGAGAGAGAGAGAAAATATATTTGCACACACACATTTCCCTTAGAATTTACATGTAGAAAAATGGCATGGATGAATTATACTGAGACTTGGAGCTAAAGACATGATTAGTATTGTTGCTGTTGTTAGTTGTATCTAGTCAATTCTGATGGTCCTGTGTACTGGCTGGCCGAAACTACAGACAACTGTAGGGGGAAGAGGTCTTACAGGGAAAAGGTGATAAGCTCTGTGTAGAGTAAGTATGTGTGGCTGGTATACTCCAAGTGCTTAAAATTAGGGCTAAGACAGAATGGCAGAAACTCAGCCTCCTTCCCAACAGGAATTCCTTGGTAACTAAAGCACAAAAGCTTACCCAGCCCGCTGCAACAGGATAAACAAGCTTGATGTAACTTCCAAATCTACATTCTATTGTAAGTTCTGCTTATTGAATAAAATAGCAGTTTGACATGTTTGCAAATCCTGGTGCTACTAGATGCCAGTGCTGGCAAAGATTCATGTTTTTGTTATACCACTCACGTAGTTAGGCCCTACTACTGAGCAGAGAAGCCATGTGGAATTCCAAACAGCTGCAAATCTCAAGTTGAAAGTAGTTTTTGCTAAACTTCTGGAGGGGTATGTGACATCATGGAACTTGTTCAAGACAGTGAAAGGTACTTGCTGTTAGGCTCAGGACGTGGGGCAGCTTCTCAATACTTACTTTTTGGACTGATTAAAAATTAAGAGCAAAACAGTGTGGCAATTTTGAAAATGCTAAATATTGTCTAAATGTGAACCTGAATTGGTTTTATACCAGAACACTCCTTTTAGACATATTTGGGGCCTTAATTCCAGCCTCTGAGGAAAGTGCACAAAAGCAAAAATGTGGCCTACTTATGCAGAAAATGGGAAAGCTAATACAACCTCTTCAAACTTCTCAAAGAGCTGCTATTTAGCTTTGCCGAATGCAGAATTCGTTTGAGTCCATTAAGCCAGAGAAATGGTAATCTTGATTTTTCAATAAAAACATATTTTTTAGATGGAAATGGGGAAGTAGGGGCTTTAATGGTGATCTGCCAAGAGGTATATCAGTCCATGAATGGCCCTCCCTGAGTTCAAAATCAAATCCAAATCTGTTGTTAAGTTGATTACACTTCATAGTGACCCCGTGTGTGTTATATTAGAAATGTACTCTAATGTTTTCCATGGCTGATTTTTTGGAAGGCATCTTTGGGAAGGTGCCTCTGTGTGAATTCAAACCACACACCTTTTGATAAGCAGCGAATCTGTTAACTGTTAAACCAAACCCACTGCTGCCACAAGTCAATTCTGACTCATAGTGACCCTAAAATATAGTGGAGACCTGTCCCACAGGGTTTCTGAGGAGCAGCTAGTGGATTTGAACTCTTAACCTTTACAGTTTGCAGCTGATCTCTTAACCACTGTGCCACCAGGGCTCTTGTTAGCTATTACCAAAACCAAACCCACTGCTGTTGAGTCGATTCCAACTCATAGCAGCCCTATAAGTAGAATCAAACTGCTCCATAGAATTTCTAAGGAGTGCCTGGTGGATTTGAACTGCTGACCTTTTGGTTAGCAGATATACCACCACCTGTTAACAATTGCCAAGCCAAGTGCCGTCGAGTCGGATCCTGTTAACAATTAGGCCACTCTAAAATCAGAACTTCCTAGACCTAGTATTGCCGTGCTATCATGCAATGGTACACAGTCCTGTTCCGTTCTGTTCTGGTCAGAGCCTATGGAAGCCCAATCCAGAGCCTGCATTTCTCTCCCAACAAAACTGGCATATGAAGACTCTCTGCTGCTGCCTTTGCCTACGGATAGAGTACAGTTAGCACAGTGTTGATGCTGGCTGCCAGGCGCACAAGTACCCAGGCTGTCTCCTTGGTGTCTTCTGCCCTGGTCTTTTGGCATCTGAGTTGGGCCCAGCCTGTCTCAGCCTTTGAGCTGGTTGCTGCCAGTTCAGCTTCCAGGACGTGGGACTAATTCCAGCCTCATGGCTCACGTGGAGCTGGCTAGTTCCTGTTAGCATTTCAGTCTACTCCTAACAGTGAGCACTATAGCTGCCAAGAAGGCACGAAAATGAATTCCCATTTGGCCCTTTCCGATCAGACCTTGCTGGATCACTTTGCCAGCTTAGAAACAGATCGTGGTTGTGCCACGACCCTTGGACTTCTCTAGTGCTTGCCAGCAAGGGCTACATCTGGTACACATATTATGATTCACAAAATTTCCTTTCTTCCTAGCTTGTGGTAATGTTGAACTCCTTTTAAAAATTGTTGCTTACAGCTATGACCTATGCTAAACAGAATAAAGTAGTCTTCAAGACTGATCAGGAATTTTATCTACTTTTCAAAGTTTTCAAGGGAAAGTTCTAAAGAACTTTCTAGAAGATTATGTAATTTTATTTACTCAGCAGCTTAGGTTAAAAACAAAAACAGAATCACTGCTGTTGAGTCAGTTCTGATTCATAGTGACCCTATAGGTCAGAGTAGAACTGCCCCATGGAGTTTCAAAGGAGTGCCTGGCAGATGGTGGGTTTGAACTGCTGACCTTATGGTTAGCAGATTAACACTTAACCACTACACCACCAGGGTTTCCAGTTTAGGTCAAGTCAGAGATAATCTGACAGGTTTATGAATGTGTTGATCTGGCTAGCTCCAGAGTGCTTGTGTTACGGAGCAGACCCATCTGATCAGATACAGTTATACAAATGGGTAGGTTCTTACAAATGGTCCATCAATTTACCACAAAGCCTATGAAGCCCATTGCTGTCGTGTTGATTCTGACTCGTAGCAACTAGCCATGTTGCTAGCTGTGCCCCAAAATGTATTCCTGTTTACATTTCACTGAGGCCTTCTGCTTGAAGGAAAGTATTTTTTAAATCAGTGTGGTACATCAAATGTTAGGCTAGTGGCATTTAAATAGTTTTATTTTTTAATCTTTTCAAAAACTCCTTGGGTGGCACAAATGGTTTATGCTCCACTGATACCAAAATTTGGCAGTTTAAACTGCCCAGCTGCACCACAGAAGAAAAGGCCTGGTGATTTGCTTCTGTCAACATTACAGCCTAAAACCCTATGAAGCAGGTCTACTCTGTAATACGTGGGATCAACGTTAGCTGAAATGGACTCAGCAGCACACCAAAATAACAGACTTCTCAAACCTCTTTTTTTCAACCAGTAAAAATAATCTGCTAGTCAAAATGCAAATGAAGCAAAATTTATGAGTTGACCATTATTCTATCTTGTTATGGAAAATTAGTTAACAGCTTCTAAACAGATCCACACAACAAGCAATGACTTTGAAATATAGTTTATAGCAAAGATATTCATGATCTTTCAGTATTTTCCTTATTTCCAATAGACAAGAATCAATATAAACATCCCACACTAAGGCTTATGTTCATTCACTTTTGGTGTGTGAAGAAGAAATAAATTTGCTCGACTTTAAGCCACCACAGTCAGAATTCCAATATCCATGCCAAGACAACTAAATCTGGGGCCAAAGGTGATAATCCTTGAGGGCCAGAGTGGAGCTATGTTCTTCTGGCCTGTCTTCTTAGCAATCTGTGTCATGCTTGTTCCTTGTAGACATAAGAGTGGTCCTCTTACCTTGGGCCTCACAGAGTCATTCAGGAAGATCAATCCTATAGCACTGGCTCACAGTCCCTTTTTATAGAGCTCAGATACCAAGCTAAGGTGCCAGTTGTGGAACCAATCCTATGCTGGCCTTCCATATTTACCCCTTCCATTTTACTCTGCCAGGTGGCCACCCCACATTCTCCTTTCTCTTTCAGCTCCATACAATAAATTTCCTATGCACTGATTATTCTCTTGGCCCTCCTAGAAGTTTAGGTTCATTCCTTGAGTTTGTGCTCAAGGTGAAGATCACCAATCTGTATTCTAACCAAATTTGATATCAGCCACCCAGCTTTCTTCAGAATGACCTAGAGTGACACTGACTTATTTAAGTTACAACTGTGAGTCCAGCCCCAGTGGTACTGTGAGCTCAGGCAAAGAGATGTATAGGGCATAGAAGAATTTTAGTCCCTTTGTCCCTTGGAATGAATGTATTACCCAAAAGGGAGCTATTGTCTTGACTAAATCTACCCCCAATATGAACACCCCCACCAAAAAAAAAAAAAATTAAAAAAAACAAATAACCCAAAGAAGCTATTCCCTGGCCCTTCCAGCAGCTCTGACTAGCTTTGAGTGGTTGTTTTTTAATTCCTCCATCCTTTAGGGAACAAATCAGAATTGGGTGTTGATTTCTACAACACTGAGAAACTAAAAGAGACAGCCTACCAAAAGGATAATCTGGTTTCCTGTGCCAGATATTTGCCAACAATCACACGAAAGGGAAAAATTAACTGGAAGTTACCAGATTATGCAATTGATTGGCTGTATACTGTAATTTATAATTCCATTTCTATTTTAAACTCACTGAGGGTATAATTGTACCCTTTCTCTCCCCAAGTCATGTAAAAGATCTGGGTGCTAAAGTGAATGATCACTGTTTACACAGTGTATATGTTATAAAGAATTTGTCATTCTAGGTATTCTCAGTATGAGGCACATCTCTTTCTTCCTTGATGCCCATGTGATTAAATCGAAATTTCAGTGTCATAGTTTCATCTATATCTCTGAGACTATTGTGATACACATTGAATGGGAGTATTATTATGCACACTAGACTTGTATGAAAAGGTACCATAGCTGTTATCTCCTTGGTTTGTCTAGCTTTATCCTGACCTTCATGCCCTAACACCCAAATGTAAGAGGTCCAACTATTGTCTGTGAATTTAATTGTTCAAAGTATTACATACTTCATTGCTGAATATCACTATGATTGCCTTCAAAGTACTCCATGCACCAACACCAGCACCTAGTCCTCTCTTCAAAACAATTTTGGGTTCCTTCTGGAATGGCCATTGCACACAGTGTCACAGTGGCAAATTTGCAAACTTAATTATATAGTTGTCTGTGAGGGACTTTTTAGCCAGTAAACAAGTAGCTGTGTTGGAACATCCTCCCTTCTCACCTAATCTGTCCCCAAAGACTTTTTTCTTTACCCAAAGATAAAGGAAATATTGAAAGGAAGACATCTGGATGACATTCAGGACATCAAGTAGTATGACAACAGCTCTGATGTTGCCTAGAACAAGAGTTCCAAAATTGCTTTGAAGGGTGGACTAGGCACTGGCATTGGTGCATGGCTTCGCAAGGGAAGTACTTTGAATATCACAGTAGTGATATTCAGCGATGAGATACGTAGCACTTTTTCTAGGTTGAGTTCGTGAACTTAATTGGCAGCCTTCATATGTGTGTTTTAGTCTCTGAGTCTCCTATTTGGCCCTTGCTTCTGAGACCTAGACACTAGATCAGTGTGATCTGATAAGAAGCAGTAAACCTTGGTTATCAATACCATTGGTATTTGTACCTTTTCAGTGCCACCCCAGTAGCAAATTCCTGCCTGTTTATCCAGGTGGATATCTCTGAGATTTCCAGGGCATTGACCATAGCCTGGATGATAATGGAAGCCATTGAGCCCCAAATGTTTCCCAAATGGAAGTTCAGCTCCCTATCAATACTTTCTGGTC
This sequence comes from Heterohyrax brucei, assembly GCA_028571685.1. NCBI lineage: Eukaryota > Metazoa > Chordata > Mammalia > Hyracoidea > Procaviidae > Heterohyrax > Heterohyrax brucei. Next base: position 20,903,761 of record CM053155.1, read on the forward strand.
AACCGTGAGGGCTCAGGGGCAAGATCTCTGTCATGGATTGAACGTGTTTACTAACAAATCTGTAACAGTTTGGCTGTGCCAAAATTCCTGGTATTGTGTGATGTTCCTCCATGTTCGAATGTCTGCCTTTATGATGTTAATAATAAGGGTGCACAGGCAGCAGTTGTGTTGGTAGAGCAGGATTCAATGTGTAAGTTTGTTTTGTGCCTTGAGGCAATCACTTGAGCTATAAAGGGAAAAATCCTGCAGAGGTATTTGGGAACCTCACACCATCAAGAAAGCAGCACTGGAGGAATAACTCGTCCTTCAGACCTGAGGTTCTTGCAAGAAGATGCTTTGCAACCAAAGACTGATACAACACAAGGACATTTCTCCAGAGCTAACAAAGGGGGAAAGTTTTCCCCTGAAGTGGACATCCTGATTTTGGTCTTATAGCTTGCTGGACTGTGTACGAATAAACTTTTCTTTGCTAAAGCCATCCACTTGTGGTCTTTCTGTTACAGCACCACTAGCTGACTGAAACAATCTCCTTGGGATGAAAGATTTTATAAAGAGGGCAGCCAGAGAACACTGCGTCTCTGAAGACATCATCGGGCTGAGAGTTTTCTGGGATGGACAGAAAGTTGAAGATGACCATGAAAGTTCTCTTTAAAAAAAAAAAAAATTGTGCTGTAAGTAAAAGTTTATAACCCAAATGAATCTGCTATATAAAACCCAAAGCACATAGTGCATGCTACTCTAACTGCTCCCCCCCACATGACCACACATTCCTACTTTACACTCTGTACTTCCCATATCCATTCAGTCATCTCCTGTGCCCCTCTACTTTCTCATTTCACCTCTAGAGAGGACATGCTCAGGTAGCTTCATGTATATTTTTGAGCCAAGAAGCATATTTTTTAACAGTATCACTCTTTGTCTTACAGTCTGGTCCAATCTTTGCCTGAAGAGCTGGCTTTGTTATTGGATTCAGCTCTCAGCTAATAGAGAATCCGGGGCCATGTCCTTAGGGGATCTCTAGTCTGACAAACAAGTGCTGTCTTTTAATAGAGTTCTAATTCTGCACACCCACTTTTCTCCCACTACATTAGGGACTTCACGTGTGTTTCCTGTCAGGGCAGTCATTGGTGGCTGGGCACCAGTTCTTCTGGTCCTGTGCTGTTATAGACTTTGGATCCTATGGCACCTTCTGTCTGGAGGACTGGTGGTTTCCTCATGTCTTTGATAGCCTTCCTTGTTCTGTGCTCCAGGTAGATCATCAAAGAAGAAGAACTGAACAGAAAGGCAGCTAGAGAATAAAAATAAAGTATTATAATGACTTGTGCAAAGAGTTGGAAATAGAAAACTAGAAGGGAAGAACACGTTCTGCATTTCTTAAGCTGAAAGAACTGAAGAAAAAATTCAAGCCTCAAGGTACAATAGTGAAGGATTCTACAGGGAAAATACTGAATGACTCAGAAAGCTTCAAAAGGAGATGGGAAGGAGTACACTGAGTCGTTATACCAGACAGAACTGGTTGATACTCAACCATTTGATGAGGTAGCATATCATCAAGAACCAATGCTACTGAAAGAAGAGGTTGAAGCTGCACTGAAGGTTTGACTGAAAAAAAAAAAAAAAAAAAAAAAAAAACAAGGCTCCAGGAGTTGATTGAATATCAGTTGAGATATTTCAGCAAACAGATGTAGTGCTGGTAGTGCTCACTAATCCATGCTAAGAAATTTGGAGGACAGCTACCTGGCTAACTGACTGGAAGAGATCCATATTTTTGCCCATTTCAAAGAAAGGTGATCCAACTGAATGCAGAAGTTACTGACGAGTATCATTAATATCTTACACAAGTAAAATTTTGCTCAACATTATTCAAAAACTACTGCAACATTATATTGACAGAGAACTGCCAGAAATTCAAGGCAGATTCAGAAGAGGACATGGAACCAGAGATATCATTGCTGATGACAGATGAATCTTGGCTGAAAGAAGAGAATACCACAAAGATGTTTACCTGTGTTTCATTGACAATGCAAAGGCATTCCACTGTGTGAATCAGAACAAATTATGGCTAACATTGTATGAAATGGAGATTCCATAACACTTAATTTTGCTATTAGGTAATCTGTACATGGATCAAGAGGCAGTCATGAGAACAGAACAAAGAGAACCTGCATGGTTTAAAGTTAGGAAAGGTGTGTGTCAGGGTTGTGTCCTTTCACCATACATTTTCAATCTGTATTCCGAGCAAATAATCTGAGAAGCTGGATTATATGAAGAAGCATGAGGCATCAGGATTGAGGACAACTCACTAGCAACCTGCATTACGTGGATAACACCACTTCACTTGCTGGAAGTGAAGAGGATTTGAAACACTTACTGATGAAGATCAAAGACCACAGCCTTCAGTATGGATTGCCCCTTAACATCAAGAAAACATAAATCCTCAAAAATGGACAAGTAAGCAATATTATGATAAATGGAGAAAATATTGAGATAGTCAAGGATTTCCTTTTACTTGGGTCCCCAATCAATGCCCATGGAAGCAGCAGTCAAGCAATCAAGAGACACATTATATTGGGAAAATCTTCTACAAAGGACTTCTTTAAAGTATTGAAAAGTAAAGATGTCACCTTGAAGGGTAAGGTGCAACTAACCCAAGGTGTGGTATTTTCAGTCTCATCATATGTGTGTGAAAGTTGGACAATGAACAAGGAAGACAGAAGATGAATTGATGCCTTTGAATTGTGGTGTTGGAGAAGAATGTTGAATATACCACAGACTGACAAAACAACAAACAAATCTATTTCGGAAGAAGTGCAACCAGAGTGCTCCTTAATAGCAAAGACAGAGAGACTGTGTCTCACATACTTTGGACATGTCAGGATGAATCAGTCCCTGGAGAAGAACATCAGGCTTGGTAAACTGAAGAGTCAGCAAAAAAGAGGAAGACCCTCAACAAGATGGATTGACACAGTGGCTGCAATAATGAGCTTAAGCATAAAAATGATTGTGGACATAATGCAGGACCAGGCAGTGTTTCATTCCTTTGTGTATAGGTTTGCTATGAGTCAGAATCGACTCAACAGCACCTAACAGCAGCAAAATGTTATCCCTGTTTTTCTTCCATGGTCTTTATTGATTTAGGTCTTTGATCCATTTTAAGTTAGTTTTTGCCCATGTTGTGAGATATGGGTCTTGTTTCATTTTTTTATTTTTGCAAACATATCCAGTCATGACAACACAGTTTGCTAAAAAGACTGTCTGTTCCTCAGCTTATAGACTTTGGGCCTCTATCAGTGTCATCTGTTCATAGGTGGATGATTGTATGTCTGGATTCTCAATTCTGTTCCATTGATCTATGCATCTGTTGTTGTACTAGTACCAGGATGTTTTGAATTACAGTGGCAGTACAATAGATTTTAAAGTCAGCTAGTATGAGGCCTCCCATTTAGTTCTTCTTCAGTAATGCTTTGCTAATCTGAGGTTTTTCCCCTCTCCATAGAAGTTAGTAATGTGTTTCTCTATCTCGTTAAAAAGTGTCATTGAAATTTGGATAGAGTTGGCGTTGCATCTGTAAGTCACTTTGGGCAGAATTATCATTTGCACAATGTTGAATCTTCCTATCCCTGAGCAATGTAAGTTTCTCCACTTACATGGGTCTCTTGGTTTCTTGCTGTAGTGTCTTGCAGTTTGCTTTGCATAGGTCTTTTACATCTCTGGTTAGATTTATTCCTACGTATTTTATCTCCTTATAGGGGCTATTTAAATGGTTTCAATTTGATGACTTCCTCTTTGGCATTTTCTTTGTTGGTTGTCATGGGTTGAATTGTGTCCCCCCAAAATGTCTGTTAATTTGATTTGGCTGTCAGTCTCAGTATGGTGCCCTTCCTTCCATGTGTTGTGAATCCTGCCTCTGTGAGATTGCTGATGGAAAATAGGCAACAGTTGTGTCAGTGAGGCGGGACTCAAGCTACAAGCTTGTGGAATATAAGGGAGAGAAGCGAGCAGAAGAAGATGGGAACCTCACACCACCAAGAGAGAAGCACCGAGAGGAGAGCATGTCCTTTGGACCCGAGGTTCCTGTGTCGAGATGCTCTCACTGAATTTGGATTCAGCCTACTGGACCGTAATGATCTCTCATTCTGAATGGACTTACAATTTATGAATGGATTTGCGGCTTACCGGACTGTGTCAATAAAGCTTCTCTTCATGAAATCTTCCACTCTTGGTATTTTCTGTTACAGCAGTACCAGGTGGCCAAAACAGTGTTGTACGGAATCCAGCTGATTTTTGTATGTTTATCATGTCTCATGGTCCTTTGCTGAACTCTTCTATTAGTTCCAGTAGTGTTTTCATGGATTCTTTAGGGTTTTCTGTGCGTAAGATTATGTCATTTGCAAATAGGAATACTTTTACTTCTTCTTTTTGAGTTTGAATACCCTTTATATTTTTTTATATTGCTTGATTGCTCTGGTTATAACCTCCAGGACAATGTTGAATAATGGTGACAATGGGTACCCTTGTCCGCTACCTGTTCTTAACGGGAATGCTTTCAGGCTCTATTTTGGATGATGTTGGCTGTTGTCTTTGCATAGGTACCCCTTATTATGTGGAGGAATTTCTGTTCAGTTCCTATGTTGCTGAGAGTTGTTTTCTTTTTAACATGAATGGATGTTAGACTTGGTCAAATGCCTTTTTTGTGTCAATTGATGTAATAAAGTGGTTCTTATGTTTTATTTATGTGCTCGATTATATTCTTTTTCTAATGTTGAACCATCCCTGCATTCCTAGTTGAATCCCACTTCGTCATGGTGAATTACTTGTTTGGTATTTTGTTGATTTCTACTGGCTAGAATTTTGTTGAGGATTTTTCTATGTAAGTTCATAAGAGATATTCATCTGTAAGTTTCCTTTTTTGTACTGTCTTTGCCTAGTTTTGGTATCAGGGTTATACCGGCTTCACAGAATGAATTTCAGAGTATTCCATTCTTTTCTATACTCTGATATACCTTCAATAGTAGTGGTGTTTATTCTTCTTTGTAATTTTAGTAGAATTCTAAAGTGTGGCTGTCAGAGGTAGAGCTTTGTGGCTGTCAGGGCCAGGGCTTTTTTTGTTGGGAGTTTTAAAAATTACTTTTGCAATCTCTCCTTTTGTGATAAGTTTATTTAGTTCTACTTCAGGCTGTGCTAGTTGTGGTAGGTGATCTGTTTCTAGAAATTTGTCCATTTCCTCTAGGTTTTTACATTTATTATAGATTTTCATAGTATTCTGTCATGATGCTCTTAATTTTAGTTGGATCTGTTGTGATGCTGGCCATTTCACTTCTTATTCATTTCTTATTCAAGCTATTTGCCTCTTTCTCAGGTTTTCTTCTGTCAATTTGGCCAATGGTTTGTGAATTTTGGTGATCTTTTCAAAATATCATCTTTAGGTCTTGTTAACTCTTACAATCATTTTTCTGCTCTCTATTTCATTAAGGTAGGCTTTAATTTTTATTATTTACTTTCTTCAGGTATCAAAGCACTACTTTTGCTGCTCCCTTTCCACTTGTTAGAGTTGTAGAGTTAATTCTTTGATTTGGGCCCTTTCTTCTTTTTGAAAATGTTCATTTATTGAGATAAATTTATCTCTGAACCCTGCTTTTGCTGTATATTGTAGATTCTGACAGGATGTGTTTTCATTGTCTTTTGATTCTACGAATTTCTCTTTTTTCTTTTATTAGTTACAATAAAAGAATAAAATTTCTAACATCTATTAATTAACTCATCTATGATAAACCCTCAGCCCCCATCCACCCATGTAGCCAACAGTCATTTTCTTCTATGGATAATTTTCTTGTTAAGGGGTCTCATACAAAATTTGTCCTTTTGACACTGATTGATTTCACTAAGCATGATGTCTTCCAAGTGAGACCATGTTATGTTTTCTAAATTGTCATTTTTTATCGTAGCATAGTGTTCCATTGAATATGTGTACAATAATTTGCTCATCCACTCATCTGTTGATGGACATCGGGGTTGATTCTAATTTTTTGCTATTGTGGACTGTGCTTCAACAAACATTCGTTTGTGTGACAACGGTTGTTTCTGAAGGATAAATGCAGAGCAGTGGAATTAGAGGATCAAATGGTATATCTATCTTCAGCTTTTTAAGGAAGTGCCTATTTTCCAAAGAGGTTGTACTATTTTGCAACCCCACCAGCAGTATAGGAGAGTTCCAATTTCTCCACAGCCTCTCCAGCATTTGTTATTTTGTGTTTTTTGGATCATGGCCAACCTTGTTGGGGTGAGATGATATCTCATTGTAGTTTTGATTTGAATTTCTTTAATAGCTAATGATTGTGAGTATGTCCACATGTGTCATTTGGCTGCTTGGATATCCTCTTTAGAAGAATGTCTGTTCGTCTCCTTCGCCCATCATTTAATTTGGTTATTTATCTTTTTCTTGTTGATATTTTGTAATACCTTATAGATTATGGAGATCAGATGTCAGTCTGACGTAGAGTTGCCAAATATTTTTTCCCATTCTGTAGATGGCCTTTTAATTCTTTTGACGAAGTCTTTGGATGAGCAAAAGTGTTTGATTCTTAGTAATTCCCATTTATCTATTTTCTGATGAATGTGCTTTGTTTGTTAGATTTTGAAGTCTGTCTATATTGTGTATTAAAACTTCCATTGTTGATCCTATTTTATCTTGGATGAGCTTAATCATTTTAGATTTCATATTTAGACCTTTTATGCAATTTGAGTTGGTTTTTGTATAAGGTGTGAGTCTATAAATTTCTTTATTCCATCCTTGATTTCTTCTATAACCCAGTCATTTTCAAGCAATGTGTTTGATTTTTTCTTCCTTTTTTCTGTTATTAATTTCTACTTTTATGGCTTTCTGGTCTATAAAGATGCTTTTTACTATCTGAATACTTTGAATTTTGTTAAGGATTACTTTGTGGCCTAATACGTGGTCAATACTGATGAATTTTCCATGTCCCATTGGAAAAGAAAGTGTACTTGGCTACTGTTATGTATTCTGTAATATGTCTATGTAATATGTCTGCTTTGTGCTTTTTGATTGTTGCCAATCTTGTTGGGGTGAGATGGTATCTCATTGTAGTGTTGATTTACATTTCTCTAATAACTAATGATAGTGAGTATTTACTCTTGTGTATCTTTCAGCTGCCTGGATGTCTTCTTTGGTGAAGTGTCTGTCCATCTCCTTTCCCATTGCTTAACTGGGTTATTTACCTTTTTCTTGTTGATACTTTGCATAATCTACAATACCTTGTAGATTATGGAAACCAGATGTCAGTGCAACATGTAGTTGCCAAATATTTTTTTCCCATTCTGTAGTCTTTTAACTCTCTTGATAAAGTCTTTGGGTGAGCATCAGTGTTTAAATCTTAGTAGTTTCCATTTATCTGTTTTCTCTTGTGTTGTTCATGCATTGTCAGATTTTGAAGTCTGTCTAAGCCATGTATTAGAACTTCCATTGTTACCTCTATTTTTTCTTGCATGATCTTTATCATTTTAGGTTTGATATTTAGGTTTTTGATCCATTTTGGGTAAGGTGTGAGCTATGATTCTTATTTCAGTTTCTTGCAGGTTGATATCCAATTTTGCCGAAGTTATTTGTTAAAGGGACTGTTTTTACCCCAGTTTACAATCTTTGGGCTTTTCTTGAATATCAACTGTTCATAAGAGGGTTGTGATATTTCTGGGGTCTGAATCCTGTTTCATTGGTGTATATGTCTCTTTCCATGCCAGTGCCAGGCTGTTTTGACTACTGTCAGTGTAATTTTCTTTTCTTTTTATTTTATTATGGTTGAATGAAAATATACATTCCCATATAAATTTGCATGCTGACCTATATACAACTTCCACTGTTCTCCCTGTATGGTGACAGCACACTCTTTCTCTCTACGCCATACATGTCTCATCTTCCCAATAGTCTCCTGTCTTCTCCTCTCCCCCATTCCCCGTCCTCCAGTATGAGGTCAACAGGACGACCTCCTATAGATACCTAGAACCATAAAGTGCCCACACAATATGGTCCTTCTGCATCACCAAGTCCAATCCATTCCTGTCTCAAAAGTTGACCTTCATTATGATTTATGGACAGGTGTAGCATCAGGGCCAGGGGCCATGCTCCCAGGGGAACCCTGAAGTCCCTGGACCATCAACTGTGGTCTTTTAGTGGAGATCTCAGCGTGTACCCCTTATTTATACCTGTGTTGCCAGTGAGACTCAACTGTGTCAGCACCATCATGGCTATCACTGGTGGTGGCCTGGCACCATCTGGTTTTTCCAGTCACAAGTCGATGTAGACATCCACTCACATGGGTCTCTCTGTCTTCTGGATTCTCTTTCCACCATGTCATTATGGACATTGGTGATCATCCATTCCTGCTAAGTTGGGACCACTTACTGTATGCTCAAATGGCAGCTTGGCAGCTTTTAAGACCCCAGGTTGTGTACTGTGAGGCCTCCCACTGTGTTCCTCTTCTTGATAGTACTTATCTGGAATTTCTTCCCTTTCCAAACAAAGTTGGTGATTTGTTTCCCAATCTCTTTAAAAAATGACACTGGAATTTGTGTTAGAATTGCAACGTATATGTAGATCACTTTAGACAAGATAGATATTTTCAGTGTTAAGTCTTCCTATCCATGAGCAAGGTAGATTTCTCCACTTACGTAAGTCTCTTTTGGTTTCTTGCAGTAAGGTCTCACAATTTTTTCTGTATAGGTCTCTTATTCCTCTGGTTAGATTTATTTCTAGGTATTGGGACTATAGTAAGTGGTAATGGTTTGGTGATTTCCTTGTTGGTCTTCTCTTTATTGGTGTAAAGGAATCTTATGTTATTACTTATGTTTATCTTATATCCTGGTCTTTGCTGAACTCTTCTATTAGTTCCAGCAGTTTATTTATGACTTCTTTACAGTTCTCTGTGTAAACAGACATGTCATCGTCATCTGCAAATAAAACTATTGTTACTTCTTTGCCAATGCAGATGCCCTTTATTTCTTTGTCTTGTCTGATTGCTCTGGCTAGAACCTCTAGCACAGTGTTGAATAGAAGTGGTGACAGTGGGCATCCTTGCCTAGTTCCCATTCTCGGGGGCATTCTTTCATTCTGTCTCCATTCAGGATGATATAGGGAATGGGCTTTGTGTAAATGCCCTTATTGCTTTGATGAATTTGCCTTCTATTCCTATTTTGCTGAGAGTTTTTAACATGAATGGGTGTAGGACTTTGTCCAATGCCTTTTCTGCATCAATTGACAAAATCAGATGATTCTTATTCCTTGAGTTATTTATGTGGTTGATCAAATTAGTTGTTTTTCTGATGTTGAACCAACCTTGCATCCCTGGTATGAATCCAACATGGTCATAATGAATTCTTTTTTTGATATGTTGTTGAATTCTATTGTCTAGGATTTTGTTGAAGATTTTTGCATCTAAGTTCCTGAATGATGTTGGTCTGTCATTTTCCTTTTTTTGTGAGATTTTTCCCTGGCTTTAGTATCAGGGTTATGCTGGCCTCACAGAATGAAGTTGGGAGCATTTCATCATTTCTATACTGTGAAACAGTCTCAGTAGTTTTGGAATTAACTCCTCTCTAAAAGTTGCGTGGAATTCTCTGGTGAAGCCGTCTGGGCCAGAACTTTTTAGGATGGTAGTTTTCTGATTATGTTTTCAATCTCTTATTTTTTAATGGGTTTCTTAAGTTGTTCTACTTATTGTGATAATTTTCGTAAATGATGTGAATCTAATCAGAGTACATAAAGCTTTTCATAATACCTTGTTATGATATTGATTTTGATTGGGTCTATTATGATATCTCCCATCTCACTTCTTATTCAGGTTATTTGTTTCCTCTCCTGTTCTTCTTTTGTAAATTTAGCCAGTGGTTTATTGATTTGGTTGATCTTTTCAAAAAACTGGCTTTTGGTTCTGTTAATTCTTTTGATTGTTTTTCTCTTCTCTAATTCATTTAGTTCTTCTCTAATCTTTATTATCTGTTTTCTTCTGGTGCCCAAGGGATTCTGTTGTTGCTCTCTGTCTGCATGTTGAAGTTGTAGGGTTAATTCTTCAGTTTGGGCCCTTTCTTCATTCCAGATGTGTACTTTTGTAGAGATAAATTGACCTCTGAGCACTACTTTTGCCATATCCGATAGGTTCTGGTAGGAAGTATTTCGTTATCATTTGATTCCATAAATTTCTTTATTTCATCTTTGATTTATTTTATAACCCATGAATTTTTGAGCAAGATGTTTGTCAGTTTCCATGTGTTCAAGTTTCTGCCTATGTTTTTTTCTGCTGTTAATTTCAACTTTTATGACTTTTTGGTCTGAGAAGATGCTTTGCAATATTTCAGTGGTTTGGATTTTGTGGAGACTTGCTTTATGACCTAATACGTAGTCTATTCTGGAGAATGTTCCATGTGCATTAAAAAGGAAGGTGTACTTACCTATTGTTCAGTAAAAAGTTCTGTAAATATCTATGAGGTCTAGTTGATTGTTTTAGTCAGCTAGGGCTGCTCTAACAGAAATACCACAGAGTGGATGGCTTTAACAAAGGAAGGATTACTCTTATACAGACCAGTAGGCTACAAGTCCAAATTCAGGATGTCTACTCCAGGGAAGGCTTTCCCCCTTGTCAGCTCTAGGGGAAAGTCCAGTATTGCATCAGTCTTTTTCCAGGGAGCATCTTGGTGCAGGAACCTCAGGTCTGAAGAACATACTCTTCTCCCAGTGTTGCTTGCTTGATGTTATGAGGTTCTCAATTCTCTGCCTGCTTCTGTTTCCTTTTATCTCTTGCAGGATGAAAGGATTAAGGATGGGGAAAGCCACACTCCAGGAAAACTTCCTTTACAGTGGAACTGGGCGGAGATCTTCCAAAGGGATTTACAGTCCCACCCTAATCCTTTAACATACAGCATGACAAAATCACAGAATGGAGGACAATCATAGAATACACGGAATCATGGCCCAGCCACATAGCTACACATATTTTGGGGGAGACACAATTCAATCCATGACATTGGTTGATTGTTGCAGTAAGATCTTCTATATCTTTACTGAGCTTTTTTTCTGGACAATCTGCCCGTTACTGAAAATGGAATGTTCAAGTGTCCTCTTATTATTGAAGAATGATCTATCTTACTTTTCAATGATGTCAGCATTTGATTGATACATTTAGGTGCTCTAGTTTTGCATGCCTACGTATTTACTTTTATTATATCCTGCTTATGTATTGAAACTTTCAGCAATAGTGACCATCCTTGTCCACAATGGTGGATTTTCCATTAAAATCTTTTATCTGAGATTATTATTGCCACTTCTGCTCTTCATGGTATGTTTTTAGCTTGGTATATATTTTTTCCATCCTTTGATTTTCAATTTGTTCATATCTTTGAGTCTAAGATGTGTTTCTTGTAAGCAACATACAGATGGATCGTGTTTCTTGATCCAAGCTGTTGCTCTCTACCTCTTTGAGAGTTCAATCTGTTTACATTCAATGAAATTATTGATGGGTATGTGTTTTGTGCTGTCCTTTAGGTGCCTTTATTTATGTGTGTTGATGTTTTCTTTGTTCCTCTTAATATTCTGTTCTGGGTGGTTTTTCTTTTGGGTTCTACTTTACGTCTTTCTTAGGGTTGGTTCTGTGTTTGTCAAGTCTCCTGCATTATGTTTCTTGTTTTGATATGTTGCACTGTTAGTTTACTTTGCAGCTATGCCTTTGATTCCCTGTCATGTTCTAAGTTTAAACCAATCTTTCTGTATATCTTCTTAATTTCCTGTCCATCTGAAAGGGTTCTATCTAGTATAATATATCCTTCTTTATAGGATGATGCTATCTTAGTTTTTGTGTTAAAGTCACTGGTTCCCTACTTTTAATATTTTAGCTTTGGTTAAATTAAAATAATGGATATAGATATACCATTTGACCCAGTTATTCCTCTTCTCAGAATATATCCTACAAAATCAAGACCATTCACACCAACTGCTACATGCACATGAATGTTCATTGCAGCAGTCCATGATAGCAAAAAGTTGGAGTCAACCCAGATGCCCAGCAACAGAAGAATAGATGGGTAAACTTTGGTATATATACTCCATGGAGTACTATACACTGATAAAGAACAACGATGATAGCAGGAAACATCTCTCAATTTGGTCTCAACTGGAGGACATTATATTGAGTGAAACTAGTCAGCGACAGAAGAACAATTACTATATGAGACCCCTACAATAAAAACTTAAAAGCATACTCATACATAATAGAAAAGACTCTGACAGCTACAAGGGTGGGGAAGGCGGGAGGGTGGGAAGACAAGGGTTTAGAGGATTTAGATTAGATAATTGTTAGAAATTTGGTAGAGTGAAATTGGTGACAATACACTTCAGTAAGAAGATCAATATTAATGGGACTTCGACACATCTTGTTTACTCCCCCTCTCTTAACCCAATATTGTAAGCACAGAGTATGTACACTTTCATTTTTTTATTTAATAAAAAAAAAGTTCAAAAAAAATTTTGTGATTTCCTTCGTTGAGTAGGACACTGGATGCTGTGTCCTGCATTACACACTTAAGTATATATTTGATGTTATTCTTTTTCTAGACAGCTTCTTTCAGTATTTCTTGTAGTTTTCATTTGGGTTTTGCAAGTCTCTAAGCTTCTATGTATCTGAAAATGTCTTAATTTTAATGTCACACTTTAGAGACAATTTCGCAGGATATGTAAGTCTTGATTGGGAGTTTTTCTCCTTCAACCTGCTGTCTTCTTCCCAGTCTTGTTTCTGATGAAAAGTCAGACAAAAGCCTACAGGACTTCACTGTATGTTAGTTTTGCTTTAAGCTTCACTGCCTTTTAGTGCCTCTTTTTATGTTTCATTTTATTAAGCCCAATTATGATATGTCTTGGAGTCTTTTGGGGGAGGTTGTAGTTTTTGTGGTGTTCAGTAAGCATCTTGAACGTCTGTGTTCTATTCTTTCATGATTTCAGGAAAGTTTCATGTCAGCAACTCTTCTGCAATTCTCTCTGTATTTTCAGCTATCCCTCTCTGTTCAGGAACCCCAATTATTCATAGATTATAATAGAGTCCCACATGCTTCTCAGTGCTTCTTCATTTTTCTTGTTTCTTTTATCTGATTTCTCTTCATAAATCCTGGTGTCAGTTGATGACTTCAAGCTCACTAATTCTGCATTCTAATTTCTCCATCCTCCTCTTTTGACTTTGCATTGAATTGTCTAATTGATCTGCTGAATTTCATGTCTTTGGTGTTCTAGCATTTCATATAGTTTGCTTAATTTTTTGTGTTTTTCTATTGCATTTTCTTTAAACTCTAGACATGCTGTATTCTACCTCCATTAACTTCAGAGAGGTTTCTTCATCTGGAAAGTTTCAATATTTATTTTGGGAGATTTCTGGAGCCATGGTAGGCTGCTTCTTTAAATAGTTAGATATTGATTGTTATCTTCACACCATCCAGACTCTGTTAAGTTTCTCTGGTGATATACGAGCAGATGCTTGTGGCATAGGTCTAAGAAGGGTGTAAGGGCACTGCTAGATTTGGCCTCCAGCTGCTGCTGCATTCTCTAGGTGCAGTTGACTTATGTGTAGCTTATATGGCAATGTAGATTCTTTTAAGCCCTGTGATGCTTCTTGGCTTAGTGATTGGCCCCAGGTGGACCCTCAGGGGTGACAGGCCCCTCCTCCTGGCTGCTAAAGGTGGCAAGCTACTTGTGTTGACTGTCACTACACCGGTTGAGAATTATGGTGTAAATCAAAGAAGGGAGGAGAGAAGGATGCCACCACACTCAGCTGCCAGAGACCACTGTTTTCTTTAAATGTTTGTCTTAAAAATTGCTGTCTGGGAGCTGATAAAAGCAACTGGGCCCTCAGGGGTGACAGGCCCCACCTCCTGCCTGGTAAATACAGTACCCTGATTATGGAGTCCCTGGGGCTGTTAGCCGAATGCTATGACTTGACACAGTAAAGAGTGATGGAAGTGGCACCATCACATTCAGCTGCGAGTCACCATTGCTATCTCTAGCCACTCTTACCATAAAAGCTTCCTTTCTGCAGAGAGAGGCATTGACCTGCTGCAGCCAAAAGCAGCCAAGCCCTCAGGGGTGGCAGGCCCCACCTCCTGGCTGTCAAAGATGGCACCTCATAGGCCGTCACCAGATGATATGACTTGGCTTAAGTAAGGGAGGGGTTAGGGAACTGCCACAGTCTACCACCAACCCCACCATATTCTCTGGATACACTTGTCTTAAAAACAGCTTTTCTGCTGGGAGAAGAACTATCCAGACAGTCACTGTTGCTCAGCATAGGAAATAGCCCTGGTGAAACCTCAGGCATGGCTAACTCCACCTTTCAGTTGCCCAAGATGGCATCCCACTTGATCCACCTCTGCTACAGTTAGTCAGCAGTATTTATGACACAGCTCTGTGAAGAGAGGGCGCAGGGTCACTGGCATCCGTGGTAATCTGCTACTGCTGGGCTCTGTAGCTGTGGCTGTCCCAAGCACAGTCTCTCGGTATGCTGTTTATCTAAGCACTGCAGTTCAGCATAGTAGCCAACATCTGCCAGGCTCACATGCTCAGCAGTTCCAGTTTCAAACTCCCAATTCACAAAGAAGGAGTTTTTCTGTGCAGTCCCCTCAAATGATGTGCCAGCAGAAGCAGAACTCCGTGTACTGCTCCTTCACCTCTGACAGAGGTAGTTTCCCTCTTCTTTTGCCCAGTCCAGTCTCACAACCCTACACCAGATCTTGGGTCCCCCAGAATGTCCACACTGCTCTGTTCATTTATTTTTCTAGGCCTTAGTTCTCAGAAGGAATTGAGGAAATGTATGTCTAGTCTACTGTCTTGTCACCAGCCCCCCATCTTTTTTCTTTATGTGTTCTCTTTTCATCTTTTTAATGTTGGTGGTTTCACATTTGCTGAGATTTAATTTTTTTCTTGGTTTTACTTTGATATGTAGAATTGATAGTTTCATTTGTGGTTACTTTATTATTTATCCTTATTTTTCTAAATTTAAACTGGCTTTAAATTTCCTTATGTTCCCTTGACTTCTCTATATGAAGGATATATGACTCCATTTTCCCCTGGGTCCTTATTTCTTTCTTTCTTTTTTAGTCATTTTCTTTATTTTATATTTAAGGCATATTATAAACAATTCTTACTTTGGGTCACTAACCACAAAAACTATTTTTAATAACTGTAACTGAGGACCTTTAAAAATGGCAGCATATAATAAGACAATATTGTCATTGAATTACTGCATTCTCATCTTGGATTCAGACTGTTGAAATGACACCAAATTAACTTTATAAACTCTCATAATTGTTAATATTTATCACAATAGAATTTTATAACAAAGTAACTATTACCTTAAATTAGATTCAACTGTGAGGGACAGAACTTCTCAAAACTACAGTGTTTAAATAAAATAGAAGTTCCTCTCTCATATAAAATCCAGAAAGAGGAGAAGCATATTATGGATCCCCACTTAGGCTCAGATCTTATTCTTCTCAGTGTTCAATTGTCTCCTCACAATTCAGGAAGGCTGCTCCAGCTCCATCTATTGCGTTCACAGTCCAGATTGCAGGAAGAAGAACATGGGCACATCACACCTAATAAACTTTACTGTATTTATGACTTCCATGTGGTCATGAGTCTATTACAGAGTTAGTACATTTCATGATTTTAAATTCTTCTGTCATTGTTTGATTATATAGCTCCTTCCACTAAAAGGCAATTTCCTTTCTTTATTCTTTCTCATTTTTAATTGCCTTAAATATTTCCTCTACACATTTTTGTATCAGTATGTGTTTACTTGAATTTCAAGGTCCCTTGTTGGTCTTCTTTCTTCTTTCCAATTCTTCGCTCTGTTTTCTTATGTTTTGTTTATAAATAATATCCAGGGATTTTAGTTGTATTTAGCTAGAGGAATAGGGAAAAGTTCATCTGCTCTATCTTTCCAGAAGCATCTACTGCACTTTTTGTATTTGCCAAATGTCTTAGTCATCCAGTGCTGCTGTAACAGAAATAACATGAGTGGGTGGTTTCCCTATTTTCAATCTTTTGCCTATGATTTATATTTGTGATTCTCCTATTCAGGTTGATACCCATTTGCTCTGTTCTGTGTTCTGGTCTTGGGTTGTCACCCAATGTTACTGGTTTTCTAACCAAAGGACTGCCTTTAGTATTTCTTGCAGTTTGGGTTTGATTTTTGCATATTCCCCAAATTCCTGTATATCTGTAAATGTACTGACTTCACTATCCTACTTCTGAGACAGTCTTGTAGAATATATAATTCTTGGCTGGCAATTGTTTTCTTTGACATTTTTGTATATGTCATCCCATTGTCTTCTTGCATTCATGGTTTCTGCTGAGTAGTCTGAGCTTAGTTGTGTCAGTTTTCCTTTGTAGACCATTTTTTGTTTATTTCCAGCCACTTTTAGAAGTGTCTCCTTATTTTTAATCTTGGCAAGTTTGATTATAATATGCCTTGTTTTCTTTCTTTTGAGATCTACCTTGTACGGAGTTCAATCAATGTCTTGGTTAGGTATCTTCTCATTTTTCATGATATCAGGGAAGTTTTCTGTCAGCATATCTTCAACAATCCTCTCTGTATTTTCTGCTATTCCCCATTCTTGTACTCCAAAAACTTGTAGCTTATTGTCCTTCATAGAGTCTCATGTAATTCTTTGTGTTTCTTGATCTTTTAAAATTCTTTTATCTGAGTTTTCCTCATACATATTGATATCATGTGCTTTATCTTCAATCTCACTAATTTGGATTTCCATTGCCTCAGCTCTGCTACTATGCCTTTCTGTTGCTGGGTTGTCTAATTCTGTAATTTTATTATTAATATTCTGAATTTCTAATTTTTGCTGCTCAATGCTTTCTTGCAACTTGTTCAATTTTTCATTATGCTCTGCTGCATTTTGCCTCATCTCCTTCCTCATCTCTCAAAGAGTTCTAAATATTAATCTCTTGTATTCTACCTCTGGGAAATTTTCTAACTCTGGAAAATTTGATTCTTTGTTTTGGGAGCTTTCTGAAGAGATCCTATTCCAGCCCTGTAAGTGCTTTGACATGCACTGCTGCTTCTGAGCCATCCATAAATTATGGTTATTTATATTGTTTTCCTACTGTGTTCTAGCTTCTTGTTATAAATTGTAGTTTGCTTTTCCTATATGGATTCAGCTCAGGTGTCCTAGTGGTCAGTCACCAAGTGTGTGGAGCAGGCTCTTGCATAATGTCCTAGTGGGAAAGGATGATAGATATGTTCACAGGTGTCTGGCTGTGACACAGATAAAAAGGCCAGGGGTTTAATAGCCATCCCTCAGTGTGTGTGAGGTTGGGGTATCCTTATGTCTGTATCTATGTGAAGAAACAGTTTCCACGCTGATTTTCCAGCTTAGGTGAGTCACAGAAAAAATTTTCTTTCTTTCTGCCCCCTTCCCCAAGTTTGCTAAACTGTTTCCCCCTCCAATTGTTAGACAATGGCTTGGGGTGGATTTAAGGACTCATAATTCTGGCTCAGTTAATGGTGCCAGACTCCAGAGCCAGGTGCAGTGCAGAGAAGGGAAAGGCAGAATGGCTCTGGATGGCCTTGATGAGTCTGACTTTCAGTCAGTGAATGGCATTAGACTCTAAAACCAGGCACAGTTCAGAGAAGGGAATGGGGAATGCCAGGAGAAGAGAGAGAGGCCTGTATCAAAGGGAAGATTGAGATCCATATGCAGTAGATTGCATGCAACAACTTTGCTTTCAATTATCTTGTGCTGTCCCTCAATGGCTCCAGAGGTACCAGGACTCTCCAGATAATCACCTCCATGCTGCACCTATCACATGGCATCTGTGGTTGCCTCCTGGCAGGTCAGGTCTTTGGAATCTGTCATGGATTGAATTGTGTCACCCAAAAAATATGTGTAGCCATGTGGCTGGGCCATGATTCCCAGTATCTTGTGACTGTCCTCCATTTTGTGGTTTTCCTATGCTGTATGTTAAAGGATTAAGGTGGGACTGTAAGTCCCTTTATAAGATCACCTCCCTGCTCCACTGTAAAGGGAGTTTCCCTGGAGTGTGGCTTTCCCTACCCTTAATCCTTTCATCCTGCAGGAGATAAAAGGAAAGAGAAGCAATCAGAGATTTGGGAACCTCACATCATCAAGAAAGAAGTACTGGGAGTAGAATTGTATCTGTCAGACATGAGGTTCCTGCACCAAGATGCTCCCTGAACAAAAACTGATGCAATACCAGACTTTCCTCCAGAGATGACAAGGGGAAAGCCTTCCCCTGGAGCAGACACCCTGAATATGGACTTGTAGCCTACCATACTCTGTAAGAATAAACCTTCCTTTGTTAAAGTCATCCATTCTGTGGTATTTCTGTTAGAGCAGCCCTGGGTGACTAAAACAGAATCCTATGTACTTCTGGTGCTATTCTCCCTTGCCCGTTACTCAGTCCAATTTCTCAACTTTCCCTTTGATGTTCAGGGCTACTAGGATGTATTATGTGCTGCAGTCTTTTCTTCTTTTGGGCTTTTGTTGTTAGAGGTGCAGTGGAAAGTGTCTACTTTGCCATCTTGGCCCTGTGCTCTCTAATTCTCTGACTTTTTGATTTCAAGTGACCATACGTAATTTGGGGAGGAAATCTCAAAGAGCTGGAGGAAAAATGCAACTGCAGCTGATCCCAGTTAAAAAATCAGATACAGAACAGAGATAGGTGCCAAGAGCCTGCTGTGCATCTATTGGTCCAGCTCATGGACATGAGCTGGACATGAACTCTGGACAGCTCGTGCCGACTTCTTCCTATGCCTCAGGGTCAGCACCAGTGGCTGTTGTCTCTGTCTAGAATTTTCACACTGTAGGTTGACATGAGACATTTTCTCAAAGGATTGGAGTTTCTTCATTCCCTTGCTTAGCTTACCAGGTTGGTCTGACTACTGTGTGGTTTCTCCATCCACCTAATTGCTAACACTGGCTTTTAAGCTGCTGGCCCCAGTGTGTTCCTGTTTGTAGAAAGTGCTGACACAACTGGATGTGTGTCCCTGTTTCATAAGCCCCCACAGAGCTGGAGGGAGACACTGTTAAAGGCCATTACCAGAGAGAATACACTTCTAATAAAAGTCAGTAATGATCACACTCAGCATCTAGGATAGAGAAAACCTACTATTCAATGCCCCTCCCCCAAACATTGTTTTGATTGATGCAGAGGACAGCAACGGGGCATAGAGGAGATCCTTCTTGAGGACAATTGTTTGGTTTCAGCTAGTGGCTCTTACCAGTACTAGTTGCCATCAAGCTGATTCCAACTCATGGCAATTCCACATAGCCAAAGTAGCATTGTGCTCCACAGGGTTTTCAATGGCTGGATTTGGGGAAGAATATAGCCAGGCCTGGCTTCTGAGATGTCTCTGGGTGGACTCAAACCTCCAGCCTTTCATGTAGCAGCCAAGCATGTTACCTGTTTGTACCACTCAGGAAGTCCTAGTGCCTCCCCGGAGTCCAACATTTTCAGATTCTTCCAAAAGAACCATCTATAAGTAATCTTCCTCCTGCCAACAGTGATGGCCTCTCATAACTGTGATATGTTACTCTGTTATAAGTGTTTGTCTTCTCCAAGGTGAGAAAGGGATGAAAAATATCAGAGAAACACATGTGTACTGGTTTTATGCAGCTACTGTAAAATGTGCCAACTAGGCTTTTAAGACTACTAGGCTTAAACAACAATTTTATTCTCTCGTAGTTCTGAAGATTAGAAGTCCAAAACAAAGGTGACAGCACAGTTGTTTCCTTCTGAAAGCTCTGAGGGAGAATCCATTCCATGACCCTCTAATAGCTTCTCATGGCTCCCCGCAGTCCATAGTGTTGCATGGCTTGTAGATGTATCCCTCTAATCTCTGCCACTGTCTTCATATTACCTTCTCTCTGTGTGCCGTCCCTGCTTCTCTTCTTTTCTAAGGATATTTCACATTGGCTTTTCTCCCTGCTAGTGCTCATGTGAGCTCATGTGCACACACACGCACGTGAAGTATACCCAGCCCTCCTACAAATCAAGCTAGATACCTCCCAGACCAATCTGTGATCCCCGCTCTGAGTCTAGAATTTACACAGTCTCATGCAGGGAGTTAAAAGCTAGCTTTCATTGTGTCAGATTTGATTTGGCTGGAAAATAAATTTGGCAGTGCTTGGATATGTCACACCTTTATATGCTGAGTTTTTCCACGATATTCTTGATATCCTGGATTTTGGAACACTGTTCTTATTTTCCAGTTGTGCATTTCAGTCTCCAGTCTTCAGCTTGTCTACTGTCCTTTCTACTCCAGGAAGGGTCCACATCTCAGATAGTGTGTCTTGGTCTGGCAGATCACTTAGAAAAAGGGTAATGGAAATCACACACATCATTTCTTCACTGAATCCCTGATGGCAAAATGACCATGTACTAGAACAAACACCCCAACCCTATTCCAGTGTGCATCTAATTCTGGTGGATTAACAAAATTTTATTATTCCACCCTACTACATCTGAAGGTTGGGCAAAAAAAGTCCATAGTCAGAGAATCATAGAATACAGAGCTGGATAAATACATACAATATTTTCAATGTAAACGCATTTTTCTAAAATGTAAGTTCTGCAAGAGTACTAGAACTTTGTGAGTCTTGTTCACAGCTGTGTCTTCAGCACCTAATCCAGAGTATAGCACATTGGTGTTACCTGCTATACAGTGAGTCCCTGACTTATGATGATCCCGTGAACAGTGGAGCAAAATTCTGCCTAGTTCTGCACCATCCCCATGATAGGGGGCAACCCAGACCATCATAACCCTTAGGTATTTTTTAGTTTTTTTTGGTGGAAGTAGGCAGAGCGAATTAGATTCCTGTTTGATAGTTTGTAAAATAAAGTGTTTCATGGCTTTGGCTTCATTCCCCATCATGTGTCAACAGTCTCCACATTTATGCCCTGGGTTCCTTTCTTCCTAATTTTCTACCCCTTCTTGCATTCTCACTGTCTTAGTCATCTAGTACTGCTCTAACAGAAAATACCATGAGTGGAAGGCTTTATGAAGAGAAATTTTATTTGACACAGCCTGGTGAGCCACAAATCCATTTATGAGTTGCAAGTCCATTCAATAAGAGAAGTAGTCACAGTCTTGTGGGCTGAGTCCAAGTTCAAGGAGAGCATCTTGGTACAGGAACCTCAGGTCCAGAGGATGTGCCTGCTCTCTGTCACACTTTCTTGGTAGTATGAGGTTCCCAACTTCCTCTGCTCACTTCTCTCCCTTATATCTCACAAGCTTGTAACTTCAGTCCTGCCTCACTAACACAACTGCAGCTCTTTCTCCATCATCAACATCACAGAGGCAGGATTCACAATACATGGGTGGAATGACACCATACTGGGACTCCTAGCTGAGTCAAATCAACACATACATTTTGGGGGGACACACTTCAGTCCATGACACTCATCTTTGCTTTTGATCTCTTATAATTGTTTGTTCTAAGGAAGACATTACTCTTGCATCATATTGTTTATCGTGTATTGTTTGGCTGAAAGTTGGTGTCCAGGAATGATTTCAGCTCCAGATCAGAATAGTGTCTGAGGGTCGTCATCTAAGAGGTTCCTTCATTCTCTCTTACACCAGTAAGTATGGTCTTTACTTGTGAATTTAGTCTTTTGCTCTACATTTTTCTCCTGTTTTGTCTGGACCCTCTATTATAATCCCAATCAGAGTGGTCTATAGTGGTGGGCCAGTACCATTCAGTTCGTCTGGTCTCAGTGTCATGTAGGCTGTGGTTCCTGTGGTCCACTAGTTCTTTGAACTAATCACTCCTTTGAATCTTTTCTTTTCTTTTTTCCCATTCTCCTTTGCTCTGGTCTGGAAGAGACTCACAGTCATATCCTAGATGGCTGCCCAGAAGCTTTTAAGACCCCTGACACTTCTCACCAAAGAAGGATGTAGAACACTGTCTTTAAGAATTATGGTTTGCCAGTCAAGGTAGAGGCTCCCTAATCCATTGTCCTTTGCCCTTGAACCTGGGAACTTAATCCCGTAAGTTATTTATTTATGTCTAAAAAGTTTCCCTTACTGTGACACTTGTGTGCTTTATTGTCTATATTAATATATGAAGAGCATCTACAGTCATACATTTAGAAATTTTCACCACTATTCCTGTATCTGGCAATGATTATGCTCTCTTACGCCTTCTCTCACCTATTAGTATATCTGTCTAACTTTGTGTTTATCCATTCGTAGATCATTGTTTGTTGATTCTATTGATGAAGGATTGTCTATGCTATTGTAGTTACTGCTGCTACTGGGTTTCCATGGAGCACTTGGTGGATTCAAACTGCCAACCTTCAGGTTAACAGCAGTAGCTCTTAGCTGCTACATTACCAGGGTTTCCGTAGTTACTGCAAAAACCCACTGCTGCTGAGTCGATTCTGACGCATAGCGACCCTATAGAACAGAGTAGAACTGCCACATAGAGTTTCCAAGGAGTGTCTGGTGGATTTGAACTGCTGAACTCTTGGTTAGCAAGTGTAGCACTTAACTGCTATGCCACCAGGGTTTCTGTAGTTATTATAGTTATCCTTTATTCCTGTGTTCCTCTCAGTGTCCTCTCTTGCCTTGGTCATGCTGTGCTGATCTCTATACTGTGTATTGCCTTTTCCTTCACCAATGTTAACACATATATGCTCTCTGTTTGGCAACCCTGGAGGTTTTGTGGTTAAGTATTACATCTGCAAACCAAAGGCTGGCAGTTCAAATCCTGCAGGGTCTTCCTGGAAACTCTATGGAGAAGTTTTACAGTTACTATGAGTTGGAACTGATTCGACACCAGGGGGTTTGGTTGAGTATACTGTTTGGTAATTTGCCTTGCTTCCTCTTCCCATCCCTGGTGACAATCAAGGAATTTTTTTCCTATGTGTAAACATTTTGTTGTTAGTTTATAATGGTTTCATACAATATTTTTCCTTCTGTGATTGATTTATTTCACTTAGTCACATTGTGAGATGTTTCACAGATTCATCTTTATTCTTTATTGTTGCATAGTATTTACTTGTGTGTATGTACCACAGTTTGTTAATTCATCTGTTGATGTGCACTTTGGTTGCTTTCACCCTTTTTCTATTGTAAATAATGCTGCAACAAATGAAACTGTGCATATGATTATTCATGTCCACCGCTAGATCATATGGTATTTCTATTTCTAGCTTTTTGAGGAAGCACCATAGTTTTCTTTAGTAGTTGCACCATTTTACATTCCCACCAGCAGTATATAAGAGTTCCAACCTCCCCATCACCTCTCCAACATTTGTTATTTTTTGCTTTGTGATTACTGTCAGTAAAGGCAGGTTAAGATGTGTTATCTAGCACAGTTATCACAGAAACATTGCAAATGAATGGCTTTAACAAATTTATTCTTGTAGTTTAGTAGGCTATACATCCAAATTCAGGGTGCCAACTCCAAAGGAAGATTTCTGTCTCTGTCAGCTCTTAGAAGTGGCTTGTCATCAATCTTTTTCTGGCCTAGGAGCTTCTCAGTGCAGGGACTGTGAGTCCAAAGGACACACTCCACTATCAGCCCTTCTTTCCTAGTGGTTTGATGTCCCTATCTCTCTACTCCCTTTGCTGTCCTTCTAACTCTTGTAATACAAAAAGTGATGCAGGCCTTGCACCAGAGAAACTCCACTTATACCAGATCAGGGCTGTGACCTGAGTAAGGGTGTTGCATCCCACCCTAATCCTCTTTAATATAATCTTATCTTGCCTTGGAATCCCCAGTGGTATAGTGGCTAAGTGTTATGGCTGCTAACAAAAAGGTCAGTTGTTTGAATCCACCCAGCATATTCCTTGGAAACTGTATGGGGCAGTTCTACTGTCTTATAGGGTTACTAAGAGTCAGAGTTGACTCAATGGCAATGAGTTTGCTTTGGTTTTAATCTTGCCTGATGAACCACAGACATAGGTTAGTATTTCTAACACATGGAAAAATTACATCAAATCACAAAATGGAGAAAGACCACACAACACTGAGAGTAACAACATAGCCAAGTGGACACATATTCTTGGGGGACACAATTCAATCCATGACAGATAGTATCTCACTGATGTTTTGGTTTGCAATCTGTAGGGTTTCATTGGCTGAGCTTTGATATTGAACCACCCAGTTTCTTTTCCTAGTTCTTTTCAGTCTGGAAGGTCTACCAAAATCTTTTCGGCCTCATAGCAACATAGTAACACTGCTGATAGGTGGATGACTGTCTTTGAGGTGCATTGTGAGAACTGGATCCAGAAAGGTGAGAATTCTAGCACTTTACTACTAATGCCTTAATGCACATAGTAGGCTCTCAATAAATTTCTGATAATGAATGGAAATTAATTTATAAGTTAGAATTCCTCCTTAGAGGATGAGTAAGATATCTCATTCAGCATTTTCATTTCTGACTCATTTCAGTAAGTCCAAATTGCTAACATTTCAGTTCCTCTGCTAAGTAACTGATGATCTAAAAATAATGAAAGGTGTTAAGAAAATTCTGCTACATAACAACTTTCAACTCATTCCATTACAGGCATTAAGATAGATAAGCCTCTAATTTAATTGTTTTAGAAATTTACATATTTTAATATTGGCTTCTCTTAAACTTCTGCCTTTACCTCCCCATCATCCCCACTGGGTACCCCCAAATACACACACTATAAATAGTCACAGGAAAGGGTCTACTCTCTGTTTGCCACCAGCTCTTTATCTACAGAAATAGTCTTATGTGGCCATCCAGTGGTGCCTCTTCATCCCTGCAGCTCCTCCGAGCTTCTAAGGGAGCTCACTGTGGAAAACTGCAGTCACTGAAGTACTCTGAAGGTGGTCCGCTTCCTGTTGATATCCAGAGTATCCCGGAATATGAGTTGGAGGAAAAAGAACAGCAAGCAGACTTGAAGATGTGCCCAGCTCTTGAATGAAGAGTCAGAGGTCAAGGTCTGTTGCATGTGAGGCTGGGAGACTCTGAACCTCCTTCTTAGAGCCATCATTGACACAAGAGTATGGGAACAGAGGAATAGGATGAGTGCCAAGGAGACAGACAGTCCTTGTTTCCTGGAAAAAGTCAGACTTAGGGAGAGTTGTTAAATAAAGATCATTCTTGTCAATTTTGAACTCTACATTGGAATTCCTTTATAGACTGGTATCTTGGGACTGTGACACTGGAGTGATTGTTGAAGATACAGGAAAACACCAGCCTCGTGGTGATGAGAGACAGGGGCCAATGGAAATCAGAAGCCAGTGGGCAATGAAGTTTAAATGAGGAATTGTCTGGGCCACAGCAGTGCATGAGGGTTCTAGGAGGGGGCATTCTGAAACCTTCCCATAGGATCCTAAAGTTTCATGTGTTCCAAGGGGCTGGACAATGAAAAGAAGGTGGTGCTGATTAGTTACTACCGGTTGCTACTGAGTCAATGCTGACTCATGGTGGCCCCATGTGTGTCAGAATAGAACTGTGCTCAGCTGGGTTTTCAACAGCAGATTTTTGGAAATACAGTGCCAGATCTGTCTTCCAATGTATCTGTAGGTGAAATCCAAATCCCAACCTTTTGGCTAGCAGCCAAGTGTCATCTAGAGATTCTATTGATATGACACACAGCATTAATAATACCTTCCTTCCCACTCCATACACCATTCCACAGGCACGACCATGTATGGTATCGAAGTAGGCAGTCAGGACTGACTCGATTTCTTTACCTGTTTTTCTTAAAAGTTTTGGCTTCCAAGTACTACCTGGCCTTGGAAAACACATTAACTTGTAGGAGCCACTGAGATAAAATCTTTGCAGCCTTTACAGCCTTTTTCTTACAATCATCTAAAGAAGTGAAAGCACCGACACCAACACCCTGACCAGATGACCACCACTGAGAACCTCTGGACCCCAGAGGCCTGCCTCTGGACAGAACTCTCCCCCCATTTCCCAATGCACATTTCCTCATCAGAAGCCCCCAATTGCCCACATTCCCTCACACCTAATGTTTACCCTTAGCTGCCCAAGATAAACCTTCAGCTTGACTGAAGAAGGTGGACAGGCTCTGAGGACCTGAATTCCCCCTGTCCGTTGTATGCCAGCCTGCAAAAATAAACTTACGGTCATTTTAACCTTGTCTCAGTATTGACTCTGTGGTAGACAGCTTAAACCTGGTTTTGCAGTAACAGTACTAGTTGTGATAGCACCTTCCTTTTGCTAACTTTATTAGTTTTCACCGAACTGAAATGTACCTGACACATCCTGTTGTCACTGAGTTCATTCTGACACACAGTGACCCTATGTAGGGCAGAGTAGAACTGTTCTGTACAGTTTCCAAGGCTGTAAATCTTTATGGAAGGAGACTGCTACATTTTTCTGCCATGGAGTCACTGAGGAGTTCAAACTAACAATTTTTCTGTTAGCTGCTGAGTGCTTAACCACTGTACCACCAGATTTCCCATATCTGACATATACCAAACTGGAATTTACCTTTAGTGTTGGCTCTTACTTTTACATACAATGCAGAAATTGTCAAACAATATCATTACATGCAAGTAAAATTCTGCTAAAGATCATTCAAAAGTGGTAGCAGTACATCAGCGGGGAACTGCCAGAAATTCAAACTGGATCTATAAAAGAACACAGAACCAGATATATCATTGCTAATGTCAGATGGATCCTGGCTGAAAGCTAAAGATACCGGAAAGATGTCTGCCTGTATTTTATTGACTATGCAAAGGCATATAACTA
Organism: Heterohyrax brucei; assembly: GCA_028571685.1. NCBI lineage: Eukaryota > Metazoa > Chordata > Mammalia > Hyracoidea > Procaviidae > Heterohyrax > Heterohyrax brucei. The sequence continues at coordinate 20,930,540 of CM053155.1, forward strand.
AATGGATCATAATGAATTTTGGATAACATTGTGAAGAATGGGAATTCCAGATCATTTAATTGTGCTAATGAATAACTCATGTACAGATCAAGAGTTGTTTGACTAGAACAAATGGATACTTTGTGGTTTAATGCCAAGAAGGATGTACGGTCAGACTAAAACTTACAAGTATTCTGAATAAAACCTAATGCTTCCAGAGACAGAACAGGATCAGGGGTCTGAGGACCATGGTGTTAGTGTATATCTAGGTCTACTGGCATAACAGTTTTTTTTGAAGCAAATGTTTTGCATCCCATTTTGATAAATGGCATCTAGGTCTTAAAAGCTGCCAAGTAGCCATTTAAGAAGAATTAATTGGTCTCAACCCACCTGGAGCAAAGAAGGGCATCAACAACATGAGGAAGGTGACAGTCTAAGAGACAGAAAGGACCAAGTGTATAAGAGATATCAACATGAGACCAGAAGAAATAGTTGGCACCTGGCCACCACCTGAAACTTCACCTATAGTCACCACCAAAAGAATCCTTGCTGCAGCTGGAAAAATATGAAATGTAGAACTCAAACTCTAGTAAAAAGAACAGACTTGATGATCTGACAGACTGGAGGGTCCCTGGGAGACATGATCTCTGAACTCTGTTAAATTAGAACTGTTCTGGAAACCAACTCTTCAGACAAAGACTGAACTGGTATATAAGACATGAAATGACACCAGTGAAAAGTGTACTTCTTGGCTTGGGCATATACAAGATGAGCTGGAAAGCTCCTATTCAGAAGCAAGAGGGAACAAAGGAGGGGTACAGGAACTGATTAAATGACGTGTGAAATATGGGTTGGAGGGGGGGAGTATGCTGGCACAGCATGGGAGAACAGTTAGGGTCACATGGCGAAGAGTGTGTAAGTTTTTACATGAGAACGTGACTGTCATTGTAAACTTTCACTTAAACACACATACATACACACAAAAGGTGTGCCTCAGGATTGTATCCTTTCACCATTCTTATTCAATCTGTATGCTGAGCAAATTATCTGAAAAACTGGATTATATGAAGAGGAACAAAGCATCAGAATTGGAGGAAGGCTTATTAACAACCTGTGTTACACAGGTGGCACAACCTTACTTGCTGAACATGAAGAGGATATGAAGCACTTACTGATGAAGATCAAAGCCTTCAGTATGGATCACAACTCAACATAAGGAAAACAGAAATCCTTGCAGCGGAACCAACAAGCAGCATCATGAGATGCTGAGAGAAATTGACATTGTCAAGGATGTCATTTTTACTTGGAATCACAATCAACAGCAGCAATCAAGAATCAAACAGTGCATTGGATTGGGCAAATTTGCTGCAAAAGACCTCTTTAAAGTATTAAGAGCAAAGATGTCACCTTGAAGACTAAGATGTGCCTGACCATGGTATTTTCAATGGCCTCATATGCATGTGAAAGCTGAACAATAAATAAGGAAGGCAGAAGAATTGACACCTTTGAATCCCAGTGTTGGCAAAGAGTATTGAATAGACTGTGAAAAGAATGAACAAATCTGTCTTGGAATAAGTAAAGCCAGAATTCTTCTTGGAAGCAAGGATGATGAGACTTTATCTCACATACTTTGGACAGTGACTGGAGAAAGATGTCATGCTTAGTAATACAGAGGATCAGCAAAAGAACAGGAAGTGTTAGGGAAAAATTTGTTGTAAGGAAAAAGATCTTTTTACAACTTTCCTCTAGTTACCCGCCCCCGAGCACTCAGCCCATACATTCCTAACTGTTGAACGAAAATGGGAAGGGCCACTTCCCTAACCACCAGAACTAGTTTTAGAAACAACAGGACAATATAGAACCAATCCCCCTTCAGAGTTCCAGGAACTTACCCAAAAAGGCTGGTTTCGGGAATATCAAGAAGGAACTTACCCAAAAAGGCTGGTTTGGGGAATAACAAGAAGGAACTTACCCAAAAAGGCTAGTTTCAGAAATATCAGGAAGTAAATGCACCCGAAATATCCGCCCCGAGCTAATACAAACCAACCCCACGCGGAACCTTCCCCAACCCCACCTCCCCCAAGAATGTAAGACCCCGCCTTTATATACTCTGTACTTTTCTTGTTTGGGGCCCATTCCCTCTAGTCTGACAAGAGTATGGATTGAGCCCCAGCGCGCTGGAATAAAAGCCTCTTGCTGTTGCATCAAGCTGCAGACTCCGTGACTGATTGGGGTTACGCCGTCACCTGTGACTTGAGGAGGGGTCTCCCCTGTTGGGGGTCCTTTCATTTGGGGGCTCGTCCGGGATGGATGACCACCCCTCAGTCTCGAAGTCGCTCTTGGAGGTAAGGTACCAAGCTAGCTTTGTCTGTCTGTCCAGCTCCTTTTGTCTGTGTTGTTATTTTAGTTTCATTTTTCAACGACCACTTAGACTTCTGGCTTAGGTTTTGGGTTTGCAGTTGTTTGAATTTACCGTAAGGGTGAACAAACGGAGGCCGGTAGACGTGCCTGAAGGGTCTCAAACTGCACCCTGGGGGACGCCCCAGGGAGAGAGAGGGACCAGGGACGCCTGGTTGCCTCCTATAAGAAGGATGAGGATACGGTTTGGTTTTTGGATGTGGAATCCCGATTACCTCCCGTCTGACTCCCTCTTCCTTTGGTGGAAAAATAAGCCTGGCTGTTGTTTGCTGATTTGGGTTCGGTTTTTGGATATGGAATCCTGATTACCGCCCGTCTGACTCCCTTGTCCTCTTGTGGAAAACTAAACCCGGTCGTTGGCTGTTAATTCTGTCCTGTCTTGTCCTATTCTTGTTCTTATGCCTGTTTGTCTGGTTCGAAATCATGGGACAGACGTCGTCCTCTCCTCTTAATCTTACTCTAGCTCATTGGCCGGATGTTAAAAATCGCTCTCATGACTTATCAATAGAGGTGAAGAAACGCCTGTGGCAAACATTCTGCGCCTCTGAGTGGCCTGCGCTAGGCGTTGGATGGCCACCAGAGGGCTCCTTTGCTGGTTTTTGTTTCGTTTCTTCTGTGACTGGTCTGTGTTTGATTGTGTTGTTTGTCCTGATTGTTACTTTTGCCACCATGGGGCAATCTTCTTCTCACTGTAACACCCCTAGACCTATTCCTTAACCACTTTCAGATTTCCAGAAACGAGCCCGAGACTTTGGCAAGGTGTGGTCAGAAAACTCCACACACTTTGTAATCCGGAATGGCTGGCCTTTGGTACTGGATGGCCACCCACGAGATCCCTAGACATTAAACAAACCCATTCTGTTTTTCAGGTCATCTCTGGCGATCTGGGTCACCCTAACCAAATAGCATACCTTGTTGCTTGGCAAGACCTCCTCAGGCGGCCACCTGCATGGCTGCAAATTTTCCCCTTGTGAGCTGTAGGGCACATGACTGAGGCTGGGACCCCCTTGTTGGTCTATACTCCTTTTACCTTGATACCCCTCTTAGAACCACATACAGCAACTTCTCCAAGCCCTCTTTATCACTGAGGGGAGGACTAAGATTGTTTCCCTAGCCAGAAAACAGGTGCTGGGAGATAATGGAAACTTTGCTCGTGATCTAGATGAGATTAACCATGCTTTTCCCCTGACCCACCCAAATTGGGACCCAAACACCACTGCAGGTAAGCAGCGCCTAACTGTCTACCACCAGATTCTTATGGGGGGTCTCCGGGCCGCCACTGGGCACCCCACAAATTTGTCTAAAGTAACACAGGTAATTCAGGAACCCTCAGAATCCCCAGCAGCCTTTCTGGAACGACTGATGGAAAAATACAAAAAAATAGAAGGATTCAAGGGAAAGAATCTATCTGAACTGATGGAAATTGCTATGAAAACCTTCAATAACTGCGAACTACCAGAAGACAAACAAGCCAAAAAGGTAAGCGGAATCCTCCTGGCAGAAGCCTGGGGCCACGCGCCGCTGTGCCCTTGGGAGAAGAAACCGGTCAGACAAGGAAGCCAGGAAAGCCTCCCCTGCAGAGAAACCAGTGTGCCTACTACAAGGAAATTGGACATTGGAAGGGTGAGTGCCCCAAAAGAAAGCCCCCTCCAAAGGTTCTTAACCTAGAGGCCTGAGGGCGTCAGGGCTCACCGGCCCCGCCCCCGAGCCCAGGGTAACCTTAAAAATAGGGGGACAACCAGTAGAATTCATGGTCGACACCGGGGCTAGCAACTCGTTCTAATTGAACCCCTAGGACCCATAACTGAAACCAGAACCCTAGCATGAGGAGCTACTGGGATTAATGCCTACTCATGGACTGATGAACAAAAGGTAGATCTGGGAGTTAAGACTGTCTTCCTCTCCTTTATAGTAATGTCTGAATGCCCTTGCTCTTTACTTGGAAGAGACTTGTTATCAAAAATGCAGGCGACTATCCACTTTGCTGGGGATCATGCTTACCTGAGACCCCAAGTCAATGTGATAGCCCCTTTAGAGGAAGAAAACAGATTTTATGATGGTTCTGACAGGGACCCCTGCTCTATCCTCGTGATATCAGTGGATCAATTGATCAAAGAGATTCCCCAGGTTTGGGCTGAAAACAACTCCCCAGGACTGGCCAAACACCAACCACTGGTTATAGTGACTTTAAAACCATGTGCCAGCCCAATTCAGGTGCAACAGTACTCCATTGTGCCAGAAGCAAAGAGAGGGATCAGGGCCCACATTCAAAGACTCAGAAAACATAGAATACTGGTGCCCTGCCAGTCACCCTGGAATACTCCCCTCCTGCCGGTGAGGAAGGCAGGAGGGCTGGACTCCAGACCAGTCCTTACTTGGACACTCAGCCCATGGAAAAGGCTGGTGACCTGTCTGTCTAAACAGCTAGACCCAGTGGCCTCAGGATGGCCAAGGTGTCTTAGAATTGTTGCGGCCGCTGCTCAACTGACTATGGGACAGCCCTTGACCATCACTACCCCCCATGCCATCGAGGGAGTCCTGCGTAGCCCGCCTCATAAGTGGATTTCCAATGCCCGGCTGACCCACTACCAGTCTTTATTACTAGATCAGCCCCGAGTTGTGTTTGCTTCTAGCTCAGCCCTCAACCCAGCCACACTGCTGCCTGATCTGGACCTGGAGGTCAAACCGCAAGACTGCACTGAGGTGCTTAGCCAACAGCACGGCCTTCACCGAGATCTTGTGAACGTTCCCTTGCAGGACCCTGATCTCACTCTGTTCACTGACGGGAGCAGTTTTATCAGGGATGACACCAGGTACACAGGGGCAGCGGTGGTAGCTGGAGATCGGGTCCTCTGGTCACGAGCCCTACCATCTGGAACATCAGAGCAACGGGCTGCCCTCAGCCAAAGCGCCAGGTGGTGCGGGCTGCTCCCTGGCCGGGCTGCTGTGCGGCCTCAGCAGCCTTCTCAACGTCAGCGGGGGCTCGTGGCGGGAGCTGGAGCATGTCTACAGGCAGCACAGCTGCATCCATGACGGGCTGAGCCACACAGCCCGTGCTCCGGACAGACCCCGCCACAGCACTGGCACTGCCAACGCAGGCCCCATCGCCGGCCTCGCCGCTCCACGCTGCCCAGTCAACCTTGACACTACATTAGCAGTGCTGTACAAGGAGATGTTGCCTACAGGTGGGACTGCGACAACTGGACATGTCGCTGCTGTGCCAGCTGTGAGGTCTGTATGAGTCAATCCAGGACTATAAGCACCTGTGCCAAGACCTGAGCCTGTGCCAGGATCTGTCCTTGTCCCTGCATTCTGACAGCTCCTGCCCACCAGATCTGGCCTCTCAGATGACGAGAAGCCTCCTGACACCAGCCTGTCCCCTGAATCGCCAGCCCTCACCGTGCCCCAGACGCACAATGCCCGTGACCAGTGGCTACGAGATGCCTTCCACATCATTGGGCTGAAACAATGGAAGCCGGAGGCAATAACCTAGCCCACCGAGCAGCTAAGGAAGCTGCCCCCAGCCTCCTGGAGATCAGTTCTATCCAGCTCCCCGAGCCAACCCTTCCCGAAGAGCCCACCTAAAAGAGAAGAAAGGATGACACTATACTTCGGGAGGGCTCCCCATTCTCCCTCAAAGATTGGGAGAGAAGCTCGTCTGCCAGATCCACCAGACCACCCATCTGGGAGCAACAAAAATCCAGGAACTTCTGTCTCCAAGGTACTATATACCCCAACTATCCCGGCTTGCTGAACGAATAACACATACCTGCCAAGCCTGCCAAGCCACTAATGCAGGCAGCTCTGGTAAGGCCCACCAAGGTAAGAGAGAAAGACGTACTATGCCTGCAGTACATTGAGAACTGGACTTCACTGAAATTAAGCTCGGCAGATATGGATATAAGTACCTTTTAGTTTTCGTAGACACATTCTCTGGTTGGACTGAGGCATTTCCCACTAAGAGAGAGACAGCACAAGTAGTTTGAAAAAAAAAAAAAAACTCCTGGAAGAACTCATACCTAGGTTTGGGGTTCTGTTGATGCTAGGATCAGACAATGGCCCTGCCTTTATGGCCATAGTCTCTCAGGGAGTAACATCTGTTCTGGGGATTAATTGGAAACTACATTGTGCCTATCACTCCTAGAGTTCAGGACAGGTAGAGAGAATGAACCGGACCCTTGAGGAGACCTTAACCAAATTGACCCTAGAAACTGGCGGTGACTAGACGGCCCTGCTTCCCTTTGCCTTAATGCGTGTGTGTAATTCTCCCTACCTCCAAGGCCTTACGCCCTATGAAATTGTTTTTGGGAGGCCACACCCCTCTGCCCTAAACCAAGGGATAACATACTTGCTGAAATTTCTAATCATGACCTGCTTGAGTCCCTCCAGGCCCTGCAGAAAACTCAAGATCTGCTTTTCCCCTTGTCGAGACGCCTCCACGATCTCCCTCCGGTAAAGCCACATCAGTTTCAGCCAGGGGTCTAGTCTGGGTCCTGAGACACCAAAAGGAGACTCTGGAGCACCATTGGAAAGGACCCCACACAGTAATCCTGGCAACCCCCACTGCTGGAGGTTGACAGGATCCGGCCCTGGGTCTATCACTCCCATCTACCTTCAGTGGAGGGTGCAACAACATAGTGGCCCTGAGGCGACTCCAAGAAACCTCGGCCCTCCCGAGGTGACTTCACCAGTTTTTCACGTTGATTCATGTGACCTTGTTGGGGGTTCTATAGGCTCACAGCTTAAGAAAGACCCATACTTGGTTCATGCACACGAACTCTCAAATACTGGGGGATGTATACATGCTGATGGGTGGGGGTGGGCTACTAACTGCCTCATGCAACAACTGGCTAAGAAACAATTTTACATCTGTCCCGGGGCTAATGTCTGTGGGTCATGTGGAGGAACAAATGATTATTTCTGTTATACATGGGGCTGTGAAACCAATGCACCCTGGATCAGGGAAAATAGGGGACCTCATTAGGATCAGTTGAGTCTCTGTTCTCCTGGTCCCCCTGGCTGACCACCCTAATGTCTACCCTTCTAGGCCCCCTACTCTTTCTCCTCCTCTTATTAACTATCGGACCTTGCTTAATTAACAAACTAATAACTTTTGTAAGAGAAAGAATAAGTGCTGTACAAATTATGGTCCTCAGACCACAGTACCAGCTGGTAGAAACTAGAGAAATAGCCACATCTTAAGGGTCCCAAGATTGGGCCCCAGAACATTCTCACAAAAGAAAAAGGAGGGAATGTTAGGGAAAAATTTGTTGTAAGGAAAAAGATCTTTTTACAACTTTGCTCTAGTTACCCGCCCCCGAGCACTCAGCCCATACATTCCTGACTGTTGAACGAAAATGGGAAGGGCCACTTCCCTAACCACCAGAACTAGTTTTAGAAACAACAGGACAATATAGAACCAATCCCCCTTCAGAGTTCCAGGAACTTACCCAAAAAGGCTGGTTTCGGGAATAACAAGAAGGAACTTACCCAAAAAGGCTGGTTTGGGGAATAACAAGAAGGAACTTACCCAAAAAGGCTAGTTTCAGAAATATCAGGAAGTAAATGCACCCGAAATATCCGCCCCAAGCTAATACAAACCAACCCCACGCGGAACCTTCCCCAACCCCACCTCCCCCAAGAATGTAAGACCCCGCCTTTATATACTCTGTACTTTTCTTGTTTGGGGCCCATTCCCTCTAGTCTGACAAGAGTATGGATTGAGCCCCAGCGCGCTGGAATAAAAGCCTCTTGCTGTTGCATCAAGCTGCAGACTCCGTGACTGACTGGGGTTACGCCATCACCTGTGACTTGAGGAGGGGTCTCCCCTGTTGGGGGTCCTTTCAGAAGATCTTAATGAAATGGATTGACACAGTGGGTGCAACAATGGGCACAAGCATAACAGTAATTGTGAGGATGGTGCAAGACCTGGAAGTGTTTTGTTCTGTTGTATATAGGGTAGGAACTGACTAGAGAGCACCTAGTGACACCATAGTTCTCTGTATGTCCTTCCCCTACAAAATTTGCCTATAATTCTTAAATGAAGTTTTCGCCATTTAAAATACGACTTTTTTTTCCGTCTTTCTTTCTAATCTGCTCTCTATGGTCATCAATACCCTTTTCCTCTAAAAAGACAATTTATTCTGACTGCTTTGCTTCATCTGGCTTCTGTCCTAGCCCTTTTATGGAAACTTTCCTTTTGGCTATCACTCATGACTTTCTAGTTGCTAAATCCAAAGACCTCATTAAGAATACTGTTTTACACACAGTCAAAATCCCTGGTGTTCAGGGATGCTACTTGTTTTTCTAGAAGTTTCCTCAGATTAGTAACTCAACATCCAACCTATACTTGGCAGCAGAAAATGATGTCTTCCTAATTCAAGATAAACTCAGCCAATTTTGTTTTAAAACAGAATTAAAAGGCCCTGAGAAGATAAAATACCTAGGAATAAATCTAACCAAAGATGTAAGAGACCTATATGAATAACACTGTAAGACTCTACTGTGAGAAACCAAAAGGGACCTACATAAGTGGCAAAACCTACCTTGCTCATGGATAGGAAGACTTAACATCATGAAAACATCTATTCTTCCTAAAGCCACCTACAGATACAATGCAATCCCAATACAAATTCTAATGCATTTTTCAACGAGGTGGAGAAATATATCACCAATTTCTTGAAGAAAAGGAGGAAACCCCAGATAATTAAAGCATTACTGAAAAAGAACAAAGTGGGAAGCCTCGTATTTCTTGACTTTAAAACCTAGTACACTGCCACAGTAGACAAAACAGCCTAGTACTGGTACAAAACCGGATCCATAGGCCAATGAAACAGAATAGAGACTCCAGATACAACACAATCCACCTATGAGCAGCTGATATTTGACAAAAGCCCAAAGTCTGAGAACTAGGGCAAAAACAGTCTCCTCAACAAACGGTGTTCACAAAACTGAATGTCCACCTGCAAAGAAAAAATGGAACAAGATTCATATTTCACACCATGCACAAAAAGTAACTCAAAATGAATCAAAGCTGTAAATATAAAATTTGAAATAATGAAGATTATGGGAGGAAACATTGGTACAATGCTAAGAGCCCTGACACATGGCATAAACAGACTTAAAAAATATTACTAATGATGCATAAACACCAGAAGACAAAATAGGTAAGTGGCAACTCCTAAAAATCAAATGCTTACACTCATTCAGAGACTTTACCAAAAAAGTAAAAAAGACTACCTATAGACTAGGAAACAATTTTTGGCAACCAAGAATCTGATCAGCCTCTAATCTCCACAGTCTACAAGGTACTACAAAACCTCAGCAAGAAAAAGACAAATAACCCAATTAAAAAATGGGCAAAGGATATCTTCACCAAAGAAGACATCCAGGCAGCTAAAAGACACATGAGGAAATGCTCACGATCATTAGCCATTAGAGAAATGCAAGTCAAAACTATAATGAAATACCATCTTAACCCAACAAGTCTAGATTAATCCAAAAAACACAAAACAATAAACGTTGGAGAAGTTGTGGAAAGACTGGAACTGTTCTACACTGCAGGTGGGAATTAAAATGGTGCAACCACTTTGGAAATCAATTTGGTGCTTTCTTAAAAAGCTAGAAATAGAAATACCATATGATGCAGCAATCCCACTGCCTGGAATATATCCTAGGGACATAAGGGCAGTCACACAAAGAGATACATGTACACCAATGTTTATTGCAACATTCTTCATAATAGCAAAAGGATAGAATCAACCTAGGTGTCCATCAGCAGATGAATGAATGAACAAACGTATGGTATATTCGCACAGTGGAATATTATCCAATGATAAAGAACAATGACGATCTTGGGAAACACCTGATAACATGGGGTCATCCAGAAGACATTATGTTGAATGAAATCAGTCAATTGCAAAAGGCCAAATACTGTATGAGACATTATTATGAGGGCTCAAGAAAAGGCTAAGCACAGAAGGAAGTAATCTTTGGGTGTGTAGATCTAGAATTCTATTATAAGACCAGACTTGATGGTAAGAAATCTTGTGAGTCCCCTGAGAACATGGCCCCTACACTTACTGCTAGACCATAGCTGAAAAAAATACTGAAGACAACTCTTCAGACAGAAGTTGGACTGGACTATAAGACACTAGGCTATAGGAACAGCTCCTCTATAGATACAAGATGGGAGGGTGGAGAGGAGGAGACAGGAAGAATACAGAAAGAATACAGGAAGAATACAGGAAGTACAGGGTGGAAAGAAGTGTGTTGTCACAGGCTTGGGAGAGCAACTAGAGTTACATAGAGGTGTGTGTGCAAGGTTTTATATGGCAAATTGACTTGGATTTTGAACTATCACTTGGTCACAACAAAATATTAAAAAAAAACCCACTAGAATTAAAGCATGGTCTCTTTTGGGTAGATATTCAGGGCTTACTCCCTTTACTTTTTTCATTCTTCCTTTCGTGGATTAAATTGTGCCCCCTCCCACTCCTTTCCTCCACAAGTACGTGTTGGAATTCTAATCCCTATACTTGTGGTTGTAATCCTTTTTGGAAATAGGTTTATTTTTATGTGTTGATTAGATTGTACAAAAATAGGATAAGTACTTCTGAGCTAGGAAAAGAGCAGCTTAGACATAGAGGCAAACATACACACAAGGTAATAATGTAAAGATCATCTACCAGCCCATGAATCAAGGAATGCCCAAGACTACTTCAAAAGAAGATATCTTAGGCTGGATTCTTCAGAGAGCAAAACTGATAAACCATACAAATACCTATATGGAGAGATTTATATCAAGGAAACAGTTCACATGATTGCAGAGGCTAGAATGACCCAGGTCCGTGGATCAGGAGGGAGACTTCTCTTGATTTATGTAGCCACTAGGGCTGCTGAATCCAAGATTGACAGGTAGGAGAGCACAGCTTCCATTCTCAGGCTGCAAAGAGGGTTGAATTCCAAGGTCTGTAGATAAGAGGATAGCTCAAGCACCAAGAGGTGGAGGTCAGACAAACAGGAACCAGCCTCAGGATTCAAAGTAAAGCAAAAACCAGAATGTCTGCTTATGTACAGATGTAGGCCCACCTCCAAGGAAATCCCACTGAAAAGCTGATTGGCTGTTCATAGCAGATGCAATCACGGGAATGGCCACACAAAAACACTGAGAATCATTGCCCAGCCAAGTTGGCACACAAGCCTAACAATCACAGAAGAAATGGGCATGGCTGAGACACTGATTTGGACTTTCAGGCTCTAGTGCTACAAAAAAATAAACTTCTGTCCTTTTAGACCACCCACTTTGTGGTATTTGTGTTACAGCAGCTCTAGGTAGCTAAGACACTCCCTAATCACAGAGGTGTCTCGGTAGTGGTGGGGGGAGCTTGTGTAGCACCCTGGTTTGGGGAGAAAAGCAAAATCTGCCCATCATCACACTCTGTATATACTGGCCTCCACTGGTGGGCAACTCTTCCTTCTTGGTCCCATTGTCCTGAGCCAGCATTAGTTCCTCAAAAGTGCAAGCAGCCCTCTTAGCTCTCACAGGACAGGTGCTATCCCCAACGTCCATCATTCCCATGATTCAAAGAGTGATTGATGCTATCGCTTCACAGGTTTAGGCTAGTGACTGGCTAGAATGAGCTCAGACAGGCTTCTGGATGAAGAAGACACCGAATAGTGAGTACCATTTTGTTCAAGATTTGCAGGCTGTTAATGAAGTTATGAAGACTGAAATATCAGCTCTTCTACCTCACTGTACTGATTTTACAGTTTTAAATTTAAAATATATCTACTTTTGTATCTTGTGGGCCACTGAGAGACTTGATCTTTACTTTTAAATGAAAATGGGACAAGTAAAAGAAACGACTCTGTTGGATTGTGCTAACTAAAGGGTTTAAGAACTCTCCTACTATTTTTCGAACAGCGCTGACTCAAGATCTAGAAAGATTACCTCCTTTCAATAGAAGAGTGGTCCTACAATATATGGACCTCCTGATAACAAGTCTGAAGAAAGCTCTATTTTTTGGCCAAAGCTATATACTAAATATCTTTGAGGAAGTTACAAGCTAACCTACATATCAGGTTACTCATGGAGCAGACAGATCCTATCAAATGAACTCCTGAGAGTCAACAAGTTTTTTTGTGATTTAAAGTCACAGTTGATAAAAGCCACAGCTCAGGGTTTTATCAAAAACCTAGCTTTTGGGGAAATCAAATTTGATTTCTGTGAAGTATTCAAGGCTGAACATCGGAAAAAATATTTACAAGTGTGTGTAGATTCTTTTTCAGAATGGATAGAGTCAGCTAGAGAGAGAGTGGGACAACAGGTTTGAGGTGCCTTAGGAATAAAGTGGAAATGCCGTATAGCATGGAGATTTCAACTTTGTGAAAAGGGTGAAAGAATAAATAAGACTGTAAAATGTCATCTTAGTAAACTATGCCAAGAGACTGGACTACCCTGGATTGGTATTCTGCACTGGCTCTCCTCTGAGTCTCTGTTACACCTTGGGAAAAGCTTAAAATCAGTCCTTTTGAAATACTTTATGGGAGACAGTGTTGTATTAACCAGTTCGCTTCCCCCTCCTCTAACCAGCCCCTCATGCAATGATGTCTAAGAGTTTACCTTCTGTAATGAAGATTCTTTTCAGTTACACTGGGCAGTGTGGATTCGACAAAAGTGTCCTCTTGAGATACCTACACATTCTTTACAGCCAGGAGATCAGATGTTTCACTCAACATGATGTCCTCCAGTTGAAACCAGGTTATGATATGTTTCCTGTAATCATTGTTGTTCTTTATCGTTGGATAGCGTTCCACTGAGTGTATATACCATAGTTTACCTATCCATTCCTCTGTCGTTGGGCATCAGGGTTGTATTAAGGGAAATTTTACCAGATGTGGTAAGACCTCCCTTTACAGGCGACATGGACTCGACCTTCATAGTACTGCTCAGCAGTCACATGGCTGTGAAACCTGCTGGAGTTAACCTGAAAATCCATCATTTCGCTGTCAAGCCCTGCCCGGCCTACAGTGACAAGGAGTGGAACACTCAGCCCACTAAAGCTTACAGTTAAGATTTTATAGGGCTAAAAATCAAAAATGTTTATGATCTCAGTTTGGAAGGGATTACTATTAAGGGAATTTTTTTATATTATTACTATGATTGAATGAAAACGTACATTCCCATATAAATTCACATGCTCACCTCTATGCAGCTCCCACTGCTCTCCCTGCCCAGTGACAGCACACTCTTCCTTTCTGCTCCATACATGTCCTATTCTCCCAACAGTCTCCTATCCCCTCCTCTTCACCCACTCCCCTTCCTTCAGTAAGAGGTCAGCAGGATGACATCCTATAGCTGCATAGAGCCATAAAGTGCACACATGATATGATCACTCTGTGTCGCCAAGTCCAATCCATTGCTGTCCAAAGAGTTGATCTTCATTATGATGTACGGACAGGTGCAGCATCAGGGACAGGGGCCATGCTCCCAGGGGAACTCCAAGCCACTGGACCATCAATTGCAGCCTTTTCGTGGAGTTCTTAGGGTGCACCCCTATTTATTCTTGTGTTGCCAGTGAGACTCAATTTTGTGAGCTCCATTGTGGCTATCCCTGGTGGTGGCCAGGCACCACCATATGGTTCTTCTGGTTACAAGTCTCTGTATAGACTCATTCATGTGGGTTTCTCTGTCTTCTGGGTTCCCTTTCCCCTATGCCATTTTGGTCCTTGGTGATCATCTGTTGCTGCTGAGTTGGGACCATTTGCTGTACCCTCAGATGGCAGCTTAGCAGCTTTTAAGGCCCCAGATGCCAGTCACCAGTGTGGGGTGCAGAGAGCCCTCATTAGCAAAATGCTAGTTGTGCCAATTGGCCTCGATTTCGTCTGAGAACATGGTCCCTGGCCCCCCACCCCAGCTATTCTGTTCTTGCAATATTGGGTTAAGATGGGAGGAGTATTCAAGTTGAAGTTGTGTTGAAGTCCAGTTAATACTGATCTTCTTTCTAACGTGTGCTGTCAAAGATTTCACCCAACCAAATTTCTATCAGCTATCTAATCTAAACCCTCCTCCCTCTCCTTCCTCCCTCCCCACACTTGCAGCCCTCAAAGAGTCTTTTCTTCTATTCATGAGTCTATTTTTAAGTTTTTATCATAGGGGTCACATACAATATTTGTTCTTTTGTTGCTGACTACTTTCACTCAACATGATGTCCTCCAGTTGAAACCAGGTTATGAGATGTTTCCTGCAATCATTGTTGTTCTTTATCATTGCACAGTGTTCCATTGAGTATATATACCATAGTTTACCTATCCATTCCTCTGTTGTTGGACATCTAGTTGTATTAAGGGAAATTTTACCATCTTTAAGCCTATAGTTACAATATTCTAATATTTATGATTAGGGGCCCACTACAAAATTCAAACACGAGAATATATACTCTTAGGTTTCCTTGATAACGGCGTCTCTAATTGAGTAATATTCTTAAAGTGTGAGACAAACTGTGTTAATCTAAGAGACTAGGTTGAAGTGTGGGCTAGATGTATACAAGGGTCAAGATGCAAAGAAGGGGGATATGTAACCCTAAAACTTTGCAGCATGTTTTCTGCTTTTCAAAACATGTAATTGAGAACTTGACATCACTAATGCCATAATGGTACTCTAAGTAATCTGTGTTTTTTTATTGCACCAGTTACTCTGGCCTCTTTCCAAAGTCCCTTCAGCTTCTGTGACCTTAGTCTCCCTCCTCTTCTTTGCTCTCTTGAGAAATGGCCTTCAGCCTGTGAGACAGCAGCTAGGAGGGCTGACAGACATTTTTCATATCCACAACTTTCTTTCCTGCATCTTATCTCAGTCAGAGTGAACTTGAAAGGCTAGTTTCACTAGCCAAAAAAATTTTATATAAATTGTGTCTTTGCCTTTTACAAACATACAGATCAGAATCTGGGTGTCTGACATTCATATCTATAGTTTAATAAAGAGTTATGGCTATTTTGTGATATATACAATTTTCTGTGGGCTACATGTTTAAAAACATAAAGTAATCCTTGCCAATGTGATATATAAACTCAGATACAAAAATTGTCTTTTGAGACTCCATGGAGAACAGCCAGCATTACTGTGAAGTCTCCAGTGGTATCATATGTTCTAATAAATCTTCTCCATCTTTCAGACTTAGAGTATATTTCACTGGCTTGATTGCTCCAGGGCACAGACCCAAATTGGGTACCAAGACCAGAAGAACTAGATGGTGTTATAGAAAATGAAGAAGCGAATGACACCCAGGAGGAGGCAAGGGGCTGTTTATTATGCCGGCGGGCCCAAAAGGGACCTTTTTGCAGGTTCCAACAAAATGGCCCCGAGTCAAGTTTCGAGCCGCTAGTTATAGTGCAGTCCTGGTTGAGGCAAATGGGGTGAGTGGGCAGGGTCCTGAGGAGGCGGCATCCTGCTAGGTGGGTGGGAGGCTTTGGTGGGGAGCAGCTGCATCTTACCAGGCAGGTGTAAGACTTTGAAAGGGAGCAAGCAGGCACCGGGCTTATCAATGGCAGAGTGTCCTTGTCTGGCAAAAGCTGCTGTGAAATGAAGGGGGGGTTCAGCGGGTGCAGGAACAGCAAGGAGAGGGGGAGGAAAATTTTTCAGTCTCTATATTATTCCCCCCTTTGATACCCCCCTTTGGTAAGGGTGGGTATCACAATTTTTTAATGTCAGCTTGGGAAAGTTGTTGATAAGTTCGGAGGGTCAGGACCCTGGAGATGGTTTTGTTGAGTAAGTTCTGTTCTAGTTGGTCTTGCAGGAGATGCAAGAGGCAGGGTCCGAAGGTCAGGACTATGGGTCCGAAGTTCAGGACTATGAGTCCGAAGGCGAGTGGCCCCCTCAGGGGGGCCAGCCAGGTGGCCCAGTTTGACATGAGTCCCCATCCAGACGGGGTACGTTCATGTCGTCTCTGTTCAACTTGGCCTTAGAGCTCTGTAACCTTAGATGTGACAATGTTAGAAGCATTCATAAAATATCAACATTCTTTGCCCAGAGCCATACAGGTCCTGCCTTTCTCTGCCAGTAATAAGCCTAATGCTTGTCTGTTTTGTAAAGGAACTGCTGTCAAGGAGTTTATTTGATTCTGAAGTATAAGAAGTGTGTCAGTAACTTGGTCCATTTCTGTTTTGAGTGTCCCTGATAGCTTTTTATTTATTTCTTCCTGAGCAGAGAGTAGGTGTCTGCCATCTCCTAATCTAGCCTTTTGTATAGCTTTAATGGCTTTGTGGAGAATTCCTTGGAAAGTCTGTCAAAAGTTATTCTGTAAACCTGTGTTTGTGGAGAAAAGGGAGGGGGGATGCAATTAGGGGGAAGCCAGTGAAGCTGGGCAGGCCTCAGTGTTATTAGGCATGCTGCATTGAAATTCATTCCTCTGATCTCTATTCCTCAGAAGTTACTGGTCAGATTGTCTTGATATAATCTCATATATCGAGGGTTTGTGAAGCCCCTCTTAGAAGGTACCTCCTTGATCCTCGTGTTGGGAGGGGGGCCCGCTCCCGACATCTTCCCCTTTTTGTATTATGCAAATCAGCTGGCTCCCAGCTGCCCCACCTGCTTGTCTGTCTTAGGTCGCACTTCTTTATTTCTCTGTCTTTCCCGTCATTGGAACCCTATCCTCTAGCGATAGGGTCCTGTCTTAGGCGAACACGGATCAAGAAGCATCTTACCCGTCCCTGACTACTGCGGTGGGTTACATAGTAAACATGATGGGTCCATGCTGCATTTGCAGCTTTAGCCAAGTGCTGTCGAGTCGGATCTGGTGGCGACCCTTAGGTGATGAACATCTATTAGTGGCCATTGGCACCAGCAGGTGCCAAATTTGGTCGAGAGGTCCAGCAAACATGTTTTTAAGGTTATTCAAAAGATTTCCAGCTGTTGTAGCAGCATTAAAGAATAAATGGGTATGACTTAGTGCCAGAATTTCTGAATGTAACTGTGTTAAGTGCAGAGTTTCATTAGTATGTTTCTACATATCTTCTAGATGTTGTTTAACTTTTTCCCATGTATCTGTGCTTATATTGTGAGTTTTGTTAGTTACACAAATCTAGATAAATTTAGCATGACAAGTCAGCCTGGCTTGATGTTGCAAAGTTTGGACCAGACTTCCTATTACATCTACAGCTTTAAACAGTAGCTCTAACTTTGTTCTACTTTTAGATCAATCATTTCCTGAGTACTCATAAGTTGTGACATATTATAAACCACATTATCTGTAAATTGAGCAGTCTGTACATTTTGAGTAATGACCACGGCGATTATAGCAGATGCAAGTGCAGTTATTCCCATAATAACTAATTCTATAGCCCACTTAGGCCTAATCAACTCTTGTAATTTTTCTATCACTTGTAGCCCTTTGTCCTGACAAGTTCACAGGCAGTAACACAAAGGGAGGCTAATGTAGAACAATCATAAGTTTCCCTTCCCCAAGGGGGCCCACACAATTAGCAAGATTACAGTTAAAGCATATTATGTTAAAACAGGTTACATTATGGCAGGTTTCATTGCGCTGTGTGACAGTCACCTTTTTTTTTTCAAGTGATGTTCATATTTTTCTCACTGGAATTCCCTTTAAGGATTATATTGGTTTTTGTTATACAAGTGGTGACTGCTTTATTCAGGAGAGATTGGGTTAGTTTATGTCCAAGTCCAGAGTTCTTTTCATTTCGGCCATTGGCAACATAGTCCCTTGTGTCGTTTAAGTTGGTGATGTTGTAGTATCTGAAAATGGTTAATAAGGCTGAAGAGATGAAGAAGCTGGTGGGCACCAATCACATGACGTTTCGGTGGTGACTTCATTGTTGCTGGGGAGATTTCTCAGAGGGAATGGTGTCAGGTTGCGTCTTCAATTTGAATTCCTGTGAAAATATAATTTCTGCCTTTGCAGCTTTGTTAACAAAAGGGTTTATTTTATTAAATGATATGGTGAGCTGTGTTTATAATTTTAAAGGTGTTGTAAAATTTCTGAAAGCTCCTAGAAGCATAAGCCAGAGCAGTCTGTTTTGAGATGTGAGGGAATCTGGCAACTTGTAAAACAGTGAAAGAGGTGTCGAATTACATCCTTGCAAGCTTCTCCCTTGCGGGCTGAGGCCATAATTAAATGAGAATAAGTGTTAAATCCTGCAAAGACTGTAAGAGAACTATGACAATATCCTTTGTGGGATATAAAATCAGTACTGTTGAAAACTGCATTTATTAAAACCAGTTAGAACTTTTCACAGTCTTATTCTCTGTTTTTTCTTGTTAATCTTTGCCTTTGCCTTTTTCAGTTTCTATCTATGTGACACTTTCTTTTTTTTTTTTGCATTTTCCTTTTTATTAGTTATCCAGCCTTTTCCCATATTTTCTTTTCCTTTAGCTGCCCAGCCTTTTATTTTTTTCCCTCTTCCCTACATTCTCTTTATTCTT
Organism: Heterohyrax brucei; assembly: GCA_028571685.1. Lineage (NCBI taxonomy): Eukaryota > Metazoa > Chordata > Mammalia > Hyracoidea > Procaviidae > Heterohyrax > Heterohyrax brucei. The sequence continues at coordinate 20,949,375 of CM053155.1, forward strand.
TTTTTCACTTGCTTATAGCTTCTTTATATTCCCTTCATATTTGTCACACTTGGGGTTTCACAGATAACTGTATATATTATAAAATAGTTACAGGAAACTCTAGCCGGGTTGTATATATTAGGCAAAATTTAAAACCTAAGAGAAAATTTTTCAGTTTTATACTTTTATAGAGATAAGGAGCAAGAAAGCATGTTGTGAATATATAAAATGTAGTTTCTGTTCTCTAGTCTGAAGGCTATTTCCTTGGAGATTAAAGGAGAAGGAACAAAGGAATCTGTAACTGGTTGTGATTGATTAGTTGTAAGCCCCATGCTGCACTCAGACCAGCCTTGCAGAAATTAATTTTAGTTTTAAGGGCTGCAGTTAGTTGATCTCACCAAGCAGTTTTTAAAAGACATTTAAAGTTTTTAAGTGGGTGGTTTTTAAGACAAAGGAAACACAAGCCACTGGTGTTATTTAAAACATGGCCCAAGTAAGAAATTGGAGGCTGAGTTTGGATTTTATCTGGGGCAATTACCAAGCCTCTAGCTTTCAGGGCAGAGGTGAGTGTCATGAAGCACTCCTGTAAAAAAGAACGATTGAGGTGAGCTAACAAAATGTCATCCATATATATAATGAATGAGATAAACAGAGTGAAATTATTTCTTAACATTCTCTATTGCAGCATTTACAAATTTTTGACAAAGAGTAGGGCTGTTCTCAAAACAAAAGGGGGATGAGTTACTATAGCAGCACCAATAAATTTCTGACAAAGGGTGAGACTGTTTTTCATTCCTTGTGGGGGGGGGGGGCTTTCCCCTGATAACACTGGAAAGGCCGTTTGAAATTCTCTGATGGCAGATTAAAAACGAAACTAAAAGTGAAGAGGGAGGGAACTCAGGTTGCAAAACTTTCACGAATCCCATTGCTGTATTGCTTGCCCTTAGGTCATGAACGTACCAGGCACAAAAACCTTAGGTGGGAGGAACTGAGCTCGGAGAGAAAATGAGTAGCCTGTCCGTTTAAATTTCTGCTGGCTGAAGCTGTAAAGGTGGTTCGAGCTTGAAAGGCACAGCCAGTTTTAAAGAAGCCTTAGGTGCTGAGGGAAAAGATTTGGGAGGAGACTTTCCCACACCCATCAGAGTGTAATAGATTAATTTTCAATAAGGAAAGGCACTTATAGAGATGTTATCATGCCCCTGATCATGGTAAAATTTTTGTATATTGTGATCTTTCATGATATGAGGGAAGCTTTCTGTCAACAAATCTTCAACAATTCTCTTTGCATTTTCTGTTATCCTCTCCATTCTGGTACTCCAGTCATTTGTAGGTTATTCCTCTTGATACAGTCCCACATATATTTTAGCGTTTCTTCATTTTTTAAAAATTTTTAGTCTGATTTTTCCTCAAATGTGTTGGTGCTAGGTACTTTATCCTTAATTTCATTAATTTTAACTTTAATTGTCTCAGTTTTGTTCCTTTGGCTTTCTACTGAGTTGTCTAATTTTGTAATTTTATTATTAGTCTTCTGAATTTATGATTTCTTTGTCTATGTTTTCTTCTAGTCTGTTTAATTTGTCATCACAGTGTACTACATTTTGCCTGATCTCCTTCCTGAGCTCTTGAAACATTCTAAATATTAATCTTTCATATTCTACCAGCAGTAATTCCAGAAAGTTCTCTTCGTTTGGAAATTTTCTTGATTCTTTGTTTTGGGACCTTTCTGAAACTACCATGGTTTGCCTCTTTATGTGATTTGATGTTGACTGTTGTCTACAAGCCATCAGTAAGTTTTTATTTCTTTTATGTATGCTTACTGTGTTCTATCTTCTTGCTTTGTTTTATTGTGAAATGCCCAGATCAGCTGGTTGTGTGAACTAGGTTTTTTTTTTTTTTTTTTTTTAAATTGGTGCTTTGAGGACCTAATGTCCTGTCACTTGACAGGTGGTTAGAGCTATTACTAGGCATGTGAGCCAAAGATTTCATTTAATTTTCTTGTATGTGTTCAGTACAAGTGTCCAGGTAGACTGTCATCAAGTGTGTGGTATAGGCTCTCCCCTACCATACTAGGTGGGTGTGGGTGACTGGTGTAGCCCTAGGTATCTGGCTGCATGTACTGAGAAAGGCAGGGGACTGACAGCCTTCTGTGAGAATCTGTGAGGAAAGTGTGTCCCTGTTCCTTAAAGTGTGCAGGTGGATATGTTTTGCAGCTGAACTATAGATGCACGTATAGATGCTGTATGCATAGGTGAGAGGCATTGAAGGTGTGTGGACCCCTTATGTCTATGCCTAGGCAAAGAAAATGTTTTCACCCTGTGTTCTCAGCTTAGCAAAGCTAGCACACTATTTTTCCCATCCTGTTTGTTAAATTGGAAACCCTGGTGGCATAGTGGTTAAATGCTATGTCTGCTAACTGAAAGGCTGTCAGTTCAAATCTGCCAGGCACTCCCTGGAAGCTCTGTAGGGCAGTTCTACTCTCTCCTGTGAGAGTTGCTATGAGCCGAAATAAATTCAATGGCAGTGGATTTTTTTGTTGCTGTCGTTGAACTGTTACTCTCCAAGTATGGGAGAATGTCTCAGGGTGTGCATAAGGGATCCTACTTCCTGCTCAGGGCATGTGTCAGTCTCTGATAAAGGAGGGGGAGGTGCTGGTAAAATAGACAGAGGTTTATCCCAGTGGAAGTTTTTATATCTTTGTGTGGTAGGTTAGACACAAACTACTTAACTTTTGATGATGGGGTACTATGTTTCACTCATTTTGGATGCGTGAGTGGGCTCTCTGCTGCTTGGTCTGTCCCACTGTGGAAGACGCTTTCTGAATGCCACTGCTGTCTCATTATGCTGGCTGCCACCAACCCTGCTGATTCTCGCTGGGTCAGATCTGGTCAATCCTAGGTACTTCTGGACCTTCCCTTCCCTATTGCTCAGTCTGATTTCTCAACTTTCCCTTTAATGTTTAGGACTACTAGAATGTCATATTTTTTCATTTGGGGCAGGTTCTTTATCATTAGAGGGATCACAGGAAGCTTCTAACTACTTTGTCATCTTAGCCCCACCTCTTGTTCTCTTTTAACCTCAATTGTCTCCATTTTGTTCAATTTACTCTAGCCCTGGTTTGCTGGACTCTTCTCAGCTCAACTGGAAAGGTTGGAGACATTGAGTCTTCCAAGTAGAGGCAGTTCTGACCACATTTGTTCTCAGGACTGGCTGCTGTAGCTCCACATGAGGGTGTCGCAGGGTCTAACACTTCTACTGCAAGATAGTAGAGACCCTAGAAGGTGAAACACTTCAGTCTGTGTGTGAACCATGAAAGAGGGAAACAAAATGCTATGTCTTGTCCCGCCCCACCAAGAAACAATGTTTCTCTTGATGGGTAGACTCTGACACTGGATTGCTCAAATTATCTTACCTCTAGCTACCAAGAAGCCAGTTAAATATTTGGTGCAGTTAAGTATTTGATTACTAACCAAAAATTGATGGTTTGAACCTACCTAGAGGTACTTTGGAATAAAGTCTTGGTTATCTGCTTCCTAAAGGTCACATCTTTGAAAACCTATGGAGTACATTTCTACTCTGACATGTATGAGCTTTCCATGAGTTGGAACTGACTTGACAGCAACTGTTTAATCCCCCAAGAACTTTGTTTCCTATAGTTCATTCCTTATAAAACAAACTCTGGCCTTTAAAACATCCAGTGTAGAGCTAAGAATCTGCTATGAATTGTTTCTATTTTAACAAATAACATTCAGAGCTTCTTTATATTTAGGGAAGATGTTTTAAGGAGTTTTTAAATATTTGGATAGTCTCAGCACTTAGTAGTAGATTCTAGAGTCTATAAAATAAACTCTATGGTAATACAATTCTTTTCATTTACTTTCAGGGAAGATCACATTAATATTTTCCATTATAAAATTTATACTCAGTAAAAATGTGGAAATGTCATGATACAGCAAGTCCAACATCATAACTCATACTTAGTGTTTTTATTTCCTTTCCAGGTATTGTGTTCTCCTCTTCCCCTTTTTACTGTAGCTTGTATTTTCAAATCTTGCTCATCTATAATTGGCTCATCATGTTTAATTATTAACTCTACAGCATCTATAATTAAATCTAAATACTTTGTGTCATGTTTGCTGCAAATATATTCCTCAGTCTATTGCTTACCTACAGAGTTGGGCTTTTTTTTGATATAGTTGGTGCTTCTAATTTGTTGTTGTTGCTAGTTGTCTTTGAATTGGCTCTGAATCATGGTGACCTTATTTATAATAGACAGAAATATTGCCCAATCATGCACCATCTTCATGATCATTGGTCCTCTTCAGCCCAGTGTTTTGGCCAATGTATTTTGACTAGAGGGCTCAACTTCCACTATTTTGGAAAATATTCTGTTGTGATCCATAAGGTTTTCATTGTCTAATTTTTGGAGTACAGCACCAGACCTTTCTTCATAGTCTGTCTCAGTGTGGAAGCATCTGTGAAACTTTCTACTATGGGTTACCCTCTTGTATTTGAAATATTGATGGCATATTTTCTACCACCATAGCAATGTGCAAACTGTCACAGTACTACAAACTGACAGATAAGTGGTAATATTTTTAACTAACCTGTGGTTAAATTTATCATTATTTTCTTTTGTGTTCTTAGGTGAGTATGTTCTATGTGTGTGCCATATGTGTGCAAATACATAAATGTGTGTGTAGAATGGGTTTAAGTGCAAAGGACTGTGGCCACACATTATTGTCCAACAATATCATTTCAAAAGATTGTAGGAGCTGTTGTATCATCCCTGTCCCTGAGTCTGATTACCTCACCTTAATTCTTGCTCTACCACTCCCTCTGCCAAATGCCCTATCAAAGGAAATGCAGATATTCAGTTAAATTTGAACTTCAGATAAATAGCAAATAATTTTTTAGCATAACTCCCCCCCCCAAAAAAACCCCACTGCCATTAAGTCAATTCTGACTCATAGGGACTCTATAGACAAAGCAGAACTGCCCCATAGTTTCCAAAGAGCGCCTGTTAGATTGGTACAGCTAACATTTTGGTCAGTAGATGCAGCACTTAATGACTGCGCCATCAAGCCGTACCCCAAATATTACATGGACTATACTTAAATATTAAAAAATTATTTGTTGTTTATCTGACATTTGAATTTTAACTGGGAGTTCTGTATATTTGCTAAATCTGGCAATCCTACTTGGGGCTAGCGGTAAGTGCTATGGCTGCTAACCAAAAGGTTGGCAGTTCAAATCCACCAGGCATTCCTTGGAAACTGAAAGAGAAGATAGTTTGAGGTCTCAGATGCCTTTGGAAGAGGAAAATAATCTCCTGGCGTATTAAAATGGGTGCTGGGTCAACCTTCTTGGAGCACAGCTTTTGTGCTTCCTTGCAAACTAAGGCAGCCTCCACATATCACCAGACCACGGAACTACCAGAGAGATCTCTGGGGCGTCTTATTCCTTTGTCTCCAGGAGGCATCAGAATCTCGAGTTTTAGCAAAAATCAAACACCAAATCCATTGCCTTCAAGTTGATTCCTGCCCTATAGTAGAGCTGCTCTCTACACTTTCCAAGGAACATCTGGAGCATTTGAACTGTTGACTTCCTGCTTAGCAGATGTTACACTTCAACACTACACCACCAAGGTTTTAACAAGAGCCCGGGTAAATTCTCCTGCAGAGATGAGTGTGTGAAATTCTGGCTTCTGCGCAGCAATAATTGCCATTATGTCACTGTCCTAACTACATCCGATGAGGCAGCTTCAGATCTTCCACTCTTTTTACAACCAATCATACTGGTATTGATTTTGTAGTAGTGAAGTTGTAAATTGCTTTGCAGTTCACAGAGCTCATCCTGGGTAATCCTCAATTCCTGAATAAAGCAGGGAACATTTCCACGTTTTTCAGAGGAGGACATGGAGGCTCGCAGGGACTAAATTCACACAACAAGCTCCTCAGGCAGACAAACTACTAAGCCCACCGTCTTCCCACTCTACTGAGCTACCTCCTGACTCCTACACAATGTTTGTGGGGACCACCGATTTTGGATTTAGAAGGGCATAGTCTCTCTTGCGTTTCAGGGAACTTCCGCCTCCAAATCGGGAGACAGCCCAGACCTGCATTAACAAAACAGTGGACGAAGAGGTCTGCCTGCGTGGCTCAGTGCAAGAACGGGAATCGAGGGGGTTAAGGGGTCGAGGACGTTGCCAGACCGCGCAAAGCACCGGGTTCCGAGAGGCCGCTCGCTCTCCTGCAATTGCTGCCGCAGCCGCAAGGGCTGCTACCCAGCACTGCACCCTGGCGCCAATGGAGCGCGGGCACGGAGGCGGGCGAGTGCTCCCCAGGACGCGCGCGCGGAACGCGCCTCCAAGGAGAGCTCTCGGGGAAAGAGGGCGCGTCCGGGGCAAAGCACGCCGCCGCCGCGGGAATCGGAAGTGCAGAGAGAGGGTTGTTGGGAATTCGTGGCAGGAGTGAACGTCGCCGCCGCCGGGGACAACCCGGAGGTTGGTAGCTGGTGACTGTAGGGATTCTTGGGAGGTTAGCTGTTGACTTCTTTGCTTGGCCTGCTGCATTTCCTAACCAGGTTTTCTTTTTCGCGCCCGAAGGCTTGCTGAAGGAGACTCCCGGTACCACTGAGCAGACAAAGGCGGCGGGGCCGAGCGAGCCAGGCGCCTGGGGAAAGGCAGGGCTGGCGGCGTCGTGCCAGGGTTCTCGCCCACCGGACCAGCCAGGCTTGGTCAGATCCACGCGCTACACAGTCCTTGTCCCCTCCTTACTGCCCTCCCCCTTCCCCCCGGCTTCGTCCCCAGATTCCGGCCCTGTTGCAGGGAATTGCGGACTCTGGTTCCCATATAAGTAACTGGAGTTCCCTGCTTGCCTCCTGCGACTCCAGGAGCCCCAAAGTTAGGGATGTCGGTTGCATTCAGCTCTTGGGACTCAGTTATCCTTGGTGCTTCAGAGTGTAACCTTCAGATGGCACCAAGCTTTATTTGGAAAAGTCCACCTCGCCTCAGTTCTTAGCACAGAGGACAAGGGCCCCAGAAATGGCTTTGGTATTAAGAAAGGTGCTGCTTGCTGCTTTTATTGCTTTTGATTGAGGAGCGGGGCTGAGGACTTGGCATCGTCGGTGGTTTGCATTATGCGGAGTGAGGCTCAGTGTTTCTGCCCGTTTCTGTTTTTGTATTTCTCCTTCAGTCAGTCAGTCATTGGCAGAGCGTGATGCCTGCTTCGATGTCATCAGTAAGTGATATGGGATCATGAGAGAAGGAAGAAATAGCTTCCTAGAGAAAGTGATAAGGTTTGTACTGGACTTTGAATAATAAATAATGATTTTCCCCTTTCCATTCTGCATATTACATTTCCGTGTAACTTCTCTGCCTCTGTTCTTGCTTGTGGTCCCTGTGTTTTGATCTGAAAGATTCATCTGCTAATAACTTAATGGGTACGATGTGCTTGTTAGGTACTTTAGATGCAAGAACTGGGAAAGATGAGTAGTGTTGAGTCTTTTCATAGCTGAATGGAAAGAAGGCTTTTATTAAAAGAGGGGTGGCAGGAGCAACAAACTAGCCCATGTCAGGACTAAGGTTTGGAGCCTTCTTTCCTGATCAAGGCCTGTGCTTCATCTTCTGTTTACTTTTTGGGAAGTAGGTTAGATGGACCAACATAAAGTGAAAGCTGATCTCTGGAGAAAGCAGTCATTTTTGTTGGGGAGCTAAATGTTGGTGGGAACTCTGCATGTAACAGAAGGAACTAGTCAGTGTTGTACCTGTGTCTTCTGCATCTAGCCCACGGCCTGGCCTAAGAACGTCTTAAATGTTGCATTGGAGTTTGCGGCCTTGGGTCAAATCCTTGCTACAACACAAGTGTTCTTAATCATTTATTTATTTATTTTTTGTGCTGTGGCTCTCTTTGTAGTCTAGTGAAGCGAAAGGTATATGTTTTAAAAGGCATTAAAAAAAGTAGGATTGCAAATTATAGCCAAACAAAGTCATCAAAATAGTGTAAAAATGACTTTTTATGGAGTATTGTATGTCATTTATGTATTAAATAACAAGGTCATGGACCAAATCCATAATTTCAAAGTACTGATTATCTATGTAAATGGTATTTTGCCATATCTGTAGCAGATGTAATGTGATATGAAAGTATCTGTTATTTTTATTGGTGACAGTCACCACAACTGTCATTGTGGTTTGTTGTCCACATCCATAATCAGAGAAATTACTTAATTTCAGTTACAAGTTAGTGAAAGTATAGAAATTCACAGGCTTCTGAATTTGAACCCTTTACTGAATGTCCTTGCTTATGAGCCTGCTGCCAGAAAAACAAAACCAAAAAGTAGTTGTAGGTCAACTCATGGTTACCCATTTGTTGCAGAGAAGAGCTGTGCTCTACAGAATTTTCATGGTTGTGACCTTTTGGAAGTAAGTTGCCAACTTTTTCTTCTGAAATGCCCTTGACTGGGTTCAAACTGCACCTTGCTGATTAGCGGTTGAGTGCTTAATGGTTTGAACCACCCATGGACTCCAACTAGTTGGTGCTGGGTTAGCGCTGACTCATGGCACTCTGTGTGTGTGTGTGTGTGACAGAGTAGAACTGTGCTCCACAGGGTTTTGTAGCTGAGTTTTCTGTAGTAGATTGTCAGGTCTTCCTTTTTGCCTCAAAAGACTTGAATTGCCAACCTTTTGGTTAGAAGTCAACTGCTTAAACATATGTGCTACGTCTGCAAACCAAAAAGTTGGCAGTTAAAACCTGCCGGGTTCTCCTTGGAAACTCTATGGGACAGTTCTTCTATGACCTCTAGTGTCACTATGAGTCAGACCCAACTCAGTGGCAGTGGGTTTTTTTGGTTAATCTTCACGGAAGTCAATTGGTCATATTTCTCACCTGGAGTGGCTGGTGGGTTTGAACCACCAGCCTTTCATATAACAGCTGAGTGCTTAACCACTGTGTCACTAGGGTTCCTTCTGGCCACCATAGAGTGCTGCTGCTAACTTTCGTGTTCTCCTTTAGGGGGTGCTATGTTGTCCAGGTTTACAGTTATTTCTGGTGATAAAAGCTGAGAGGGAATTGCTGAATTGTTTACATAGTCTATCTGCTCTATTCCTTCTATGTGTAATTCTGCTGGAAGAAATTCTGTAATAGTGATACATGCCATATAGTGTGTGACAGCTTTTTTATGATTAAGTGAAAGCATATAATCCAAATCAGTTCTACATGCCCACCTATCTGCAGCTCCATTTGTTCTCCTCACCCTGTGACAGCACATTCTTCCTTTTCACTCTGGTGTCCTCTTAATGAGCACCTGTCCTCTCCTCTCCACCATTTTCTCTCTCATGTCGAAAGAAACCAGTAGGACAGCTTCCTATAAACATATAAAACCATAAAGTACATACACCATATGCTCACACTGTGTCCTTGATTTCAATCCATTCTTGTCTGAAGAGTTGACTTCAGTACTGGTTTCAGGTCAGGGCCAGTAGCAAGTCTAGGGGACCTCATGTTCCCAGGGGACCCGCCTGGCTGTGGGACTATCAGTTCTTGTCTTTTGGAAGACTTTGTGAGCTGCACACTTCTTTTTCTCATGTTGCCTCAAGGACTACTTTGTGTCTCTCATCACAGCTGCCTTTGATGGTGGCTGGACAACATTTGGTTCTTCTGGTCTCTTGCTGATACAGTCTCCCATTCATATGGGTCCTTCTGCCTCCTGGGCTCTTTTTTCCTTGTGTCTTTGTTCTTGGTGATCATGTGTTCCACATGGGTTGGGATCACTTGGTGTTCCTCAGATGGCAGCTTTTTAGCTTTTAGGACTCAGGATGCCCATCACCAGTATGGGTTGCAGAACACTCTCTTAGCAATAGGCTAGTTATACCACTTGGCCTTGATATCCCCCAAAACGATGGTCCCCAGACCCCTCCCTCGCTACTCTAACCTTCTTCCAATATTGGGTTGAGATTAGAAGAACTTGCAGTTTATGGTGAAGTCATGTTAAGCTGATCAACTTTCTACTGTGTGCTGTCATTGCTTTCACCCAACTAAGTTTCTATCAACTATCTAATCTATGACCAACCCTCTCCCTCCCTTCCTACCCTTGTAGCAGTCAAAGAGTATTTTCTTCTTGTACATAATTCTATTTTTAAGTCCTTTTAGCAGGGGTCTCATACAATATTTGTCCTTTTGCCAATCACTGATTTCACTCAGCATGATGTCTTCCAGTTGAAACCAAGTTATGAGATGCTTCCTAAAATCATCATTGTTCCTTGTCTTGCATAGTGTTCCATTAGGTATATGCACAGTAGTTTGTTCATCCATTCATCTGTTGATGGGCACCTAGGTTGATTCCATCTTTTTGCTATTGTGGACTGTGCTGCAGTAAACATGTGTGCGTGTATTTATGTGACAGCCTTTGTTTCTGCAGGATGTATTCTGAGCAGTAGGGTTACTGGATCACATGGTGTATCTATTTCCAGCTTTTTAAGGAAGCACCAGATTGCTTTCCAAAGAGATTGGGTCTGTTGTGACATCTTCTATGCCATTTCTTATTCATGTTATTTGTTTCCTCTGTTGTTTTTCTTTTGTAAGTTTAGCCAATGGTTTATCATTTTTGTTGATCTTTTCAAAGAACTAGCTTTTGGTTTTGTTAGTTTTCCAGTTCTTCCTCTGTTCTCTAATTCATTTGGTTCTGCTCTTCTGGTGCCTGAAGGGTTCTTTTGTTGCTCTCTTTCTACTTGTTCAAGCTTTAGGGTTAATTCTTTCATGTGGACCCTTTCTTCATTCTGGATGTGCACATTTATATAGATAAATTTGCCTCTGGGCTCTGCCTTGACTGTATCCCATAGTTTCTGATAGGATTTGTTTTCATTCTCATTTGATTTCATAAGTTTCTTTATTTCGTCCTTGATTTCTTGTATAACCCATGGATATTTGAACAAGGTGTTTCCATGAGTTCCAATTTCTACCTATGTTTTTTCTGCTATTGATTTCAGCTTTTTATGGTTTTATGGTCCAAGAAGATGTTTTGCAATAATTCAATGGCTCGGATTCTGTTGAGACTTGCTTTATGTCCTAACACGTAGTCTATTCTGGAAAATGTTCCAGGTGCATTGGAGAAGAGGTGTACTTATCTGTTGATGGGTAAAAAGTCTGTATATGTTGATCAGGTCTAGATGGTTAATTGTTGCAGTAAGATCTTTGTCTTTATTGAGCTTTTTTCTGGATGATCTGTCTGTCATTGAAAGTGGAGTGTTGAAGTCTCCAGCTGTCATTGTGGAATGATCTGTCATCTCATTTTTCAGTGTTTGTTTGATGTATTTAAATGCTCTGGTGTTGGGTGCAAAATATTTAATATTGTTATGTCCTGCTTATGTATTGAGCCTTCCAGCAATAAATAGTGACCAACCTTATCTGTGATGGTGGATTTTACATTAAAGCCTATTTTATCTGAGATTAGTTTTGCCACTCATACTCTTCTTTGTGTGTTGTTAGCTCGATATATATTTTTCTATCCTTTGATTTTCAGTTTGTTCATATCTTTGGGTGTAGCATGTGTTTCTTGCTAGCAACATATATACAGGTCATGTCTTTTGATCCAGGATGTCACTGTCTGTTTCCTTATTGGAACATTCCATCTGTTTACATTCAGTGTAATTATTGATAACTATGTGTTTAGTGTTGTCATTTTTATGCCTTTATTTTTGTGTTGTTGATGTTTTCTGTGTTGCTCTTGATATTCTGTTCTGGGTCATTCTCTATAGGTTGACTTTTCATCTTTTTTGGTGTTGGTTTTCTGTTTGTTGAGATTCCTGAATAATGGTTCTTGTGTTGATATGTCTCATTGTTATTTTGCTTAGTGGTGACCCCTATAGTCCACTGTAATATTCTAAGTTTAAACCAGACTTTAACTTCTGCATATCTTTTTAATTTCCTCTCAATCTGAAAGGGTTATAGCTAGTGTAAAATATCCCTCTTTTTAGTGTGATGGTGTCATAGTTTTAGTGTTAAGATCACTAGTTCCCTTCTTAAAATATTGTAACTTTGATTGAGCTTTGTAATTTCCCTAACTGAGTAGGATTCTGGATGCTGTGTCTGGTATAATACTTGGTGTTTTTGTTTTTCTAAACAAAGAGCTTCTTACAGTATTTCTTGTGGTTTTGGTTTGGTTTTTACAAAGTCTGTGAGTTTCTGTTTATCCGTGAATGTCTTAATTTCACTTTCATATTTCAGAGACAGTTTTGCAGAATATATAACTCCTGGTTGGAAGTTTTTCTCCTTCAAGGCTTTGAATGTGTCATCCCACTGCCTTCTGGCCAGCATTGCTTATGCTGAGAAGTCAGACAGAAGCCTACAGGGCCTCCCTTTGTACGTTAGCTTTGCTTTAAGACTTGCTGTTTTTTAAAGAACTTCCCTTTATGACTGATTTTGTTAAGTTTGATTATAGTATTTGTTGGTGTCTTTCTTTTGGGGTCTAGTTTTTGTGGCATTCGATAAGCATCTTGCATGTCTATGTTCCCTTCTGTCATAATTTCAGGGAAACTTTCTGTGAGCAACTCTACAATATTCTTTGTATTTCAGCTGTCCCTCCTTGTTCAGGGAGTCCAATTATTTGTAGATTATTCCTCTTAATTTCTCTTAATGCTTCTTTATTTTTATTATTTCTTTTCTCTGATTTCACCTCATAAGAGCTGGTATCAGTTGCTCTATCCTCAAGCTCACTAACTCTGGCTTCTGTCTCCTCAGTTCTGCTCTTTTGGATTTGGATTGAGTTACCTAGTGATGTGATTTTATTATTGATCTGCTGAATTTCAGATCATTGATGTTCTGTCAGTTCACATAACTTAATTTTTCGTTTTGTTCTGCTGCATTTTTTTTAATCTCTAGGAGTGCTGTATACATAATTCTTTTGTATTTGACCTATTATAATTTCAGAAAGGCTTCTTCATGTGGGCTGTTTATTTTATTTTATTTATTTATTGTGATTGACAATCTGGCTGACAATCTGGTTTAAATTTGCATGTCTGCCAGTCTGCAGCTCCTACTGCTCTCCTTGTGTGGTGACAGCACACTCCTCCTTGCTGCTCTATACATGTCATAGCCTCTTAACAATCTCTTGTCCCCTCTTCTCCACCCATCTCTAGTAAGAGGCCAGTAGGATGACAATGTATAAATGCATAGAACCATAAAATGCACATCATGTGGGAAGTTTTTCCATTATTTTGGGAGTTTTCCGGAGCCATAGTGGACTGCTTTTTTAAATGGTTAGCTATTGATTGTTGTCTTTGTGTCATCTAGAATCTCTTTGGTTTCTCTGGTGTTACCTCAACAGGAGCTGAGGCATAATTCTTAAAGGGGAGTAAAGGTACTACTAGATTTGGTCACCAGCTGCCTCTGTGTACTTTAGTGACTGGCCCCAAGTGGACTCTGGGATGGCAGGCTCTGCCTTCTGGCTGACAAAGATGATACCCTACTTAGGGAGTCACTGGGAGGCTGTTAGCTGACACTATGATGTGCATCAGTGAAGGGTAGTCGAGATGCTGCTGCTCCGCTCAGCAGTCAGTTCTCCAGGTTGTCTTATTTTAAAAGGTGCTTTACTGCTGAGCAAGGAGCTGTCTAATAACTGTTGAAATCAGTCAGGCCCTCAGGTGTGGCAGGCTCTCCCTTCTGCTGACAACAAAAGCACTTTGTCAGCCATCTGTAGATGCTATGACGTGGTTCAAACAAGGGAGGGGTTAGGGCCTTGCTGCCGGCCAGACCCCATGCTTTACTCTAGTCCCCACTGGCCTAAACACGGCTTTTCTGCTGGAGAAGCACTTCCAGAAAGGGACTGCTGCTCATTCTGCGAATTAGCCCCAGTCGGGATCACTCGGTAGCTGACTCCACCTCCTAGCTGACCAAGGTGGCGTTCCCAGCCGAGCTGCCCTTCTTACTATGGAAAGTGGAATCTGTGGCATAGCTCAGAAAAGAAAGTGTGGAGGGGCAGCGATGTCCTCAGTCGGCAGCTGCCCTTTCAAAATGTGGCCTCCCCAAGCACAGTCTCTGCTGCACTATACACATTTTACTTAAGCACTGCAGTTCGGCATATTAGCCAGCTCATGCCCAGTACACCCCTCCTGGGTAACCAAGAAGGTGTCAGTACCTGCAGTCCTTCCAAACAGTGAGTCAGCAGAAGCAGAACTCACTGTGCTGCTGCCTCATCTTTGAGAGAGGTAGTTTCCTCCTTACTGGCTCCTAGTCCAATCTGACAATGTGTGCCAGATCCTAGGGCTCCCAGGATGTCCATACTGCTCTGTTCAATTGTCATTCCACACCTTAGTTCTTGGAGGGAAGTGGTTTCGTCCACTATCTTGGACCCGCCCTAACAGCATTTGTTAAAGAGACTTTTTACCCCAGTTTACAATCTTTGGGCCTTTGTTGGATATCAACTCTTCATAAGAGGATGGTAATATTTCTGGGGTCTCTCTTCTATTCTATTGTTCTGTATATTTCTCTTTGTACCAGTACCACACTGTTTGGACTACTGTGGCAGTGTAATAGGTTCTAAGGTTGGATAGTGTGAGGCCTCCCACTGTCTTCCTCTTATTCAGTAGTGCTTTACTTATTTGGGGTTTCTTTCTTTCCAACAAAGTTCGTGATTTGTTGCTCTGTCTCATTAAAAAATGACAGTGGAATTTGTATTGGGATTGCATTGTATATGTTGATTGCTTTGGGTAAAATACACATTTTCACAATGTTAAGTCTTCCTATCCATAAGCAAGGTAGATTTCTCCACTTCTGTAAGTTTCTTTCGGTTTCTTTCAGTAGGGTCTTGTAATTTTCTCTGTATTGGTCTCTTACTACTCTGGTTAGGTTTATTTCTAGTTATTTTATCTTCTGAGGCTATAGTAAATAGCATTGATTTGGTGATTTTGTCTTTGATAATCTCATTATTGATGTAAAGGAATCCTCTCAGTTTACTTACTTTTACCTTATATCCTGATACTTTGCTGAACTCTTCTGTTAGTTCCAGCAGTTTATTTATGGATTCTTTAGGGTTCCCTGTGTATATGCTCATATCATCTACAAATAGAAATATCTTTGCTTCTTCTTTATTGATGCAGATGCCCTTTGTTTCTTTGCCTTTTCTGATTGTTCTGGCTAGCACCTCTAGCACAATGTTGAATAGAAGTGGTGAGAGTGGGCATCCTTGTCCAGTTCCTGTTCTCAAAGGGAATTCTTTCAGTCTCTGTTCTCACAGGATGATGTAAGTGGTTGGGTTTGCATAGATGCCAAAGATGCATTAAAGAATTTCCCTTCTATTCCTATTTTGTTGAGAGTTTTTAACATGAATGTGTGTTGGAGTTTGTCAAATGCCTTTTCTGCATCAACTGACAAAATCAGGTGATTCTTATCCTTTGTGTTATTTATGTGGTTGATCACATTAATTGTTTTTCTAATGCTGAACCAGCCTTGTATCCCTGGTAGGAATCCAGCTTGGTCATGATGAGTTATTTTTTTTTGATATATTGTTGAACTCTGTTGGTTAGGGTTTTGTTGCAGTTTTTTACATCTCAGTTCATGAGTCATATTGGTGTGTATTTTTTTTGTGTGTGTGGGGGGGATTTTTCCCTGGCTGTGCTATCAGGGTTTTGCTGGCTTCAGAGAATCATTTTGGGAATATTTCATCCTTTTCTATGGTGTGAGATAGCCTCAATAGTATTGGAATTAACGTCTCTCTAGAAGTTTGGTAGAATTCTCTATTGAAGCCTTCTGGGCCAGGACTTCTTTTGGTTGGTAGTTTTTTTAAATTTCATTTTCAATGTCTTCTTTTGCGATGGGTCTGTTAAGTTGTGCTACTTATCCTTGTGATAATTTTGGTGGGTGATGTAAATCTAGAATTTGTCCATTTCCTGTAAGTTTTCAAATCTGTTAGAGCACATATATTTGTAGTATTCTGTTATGATACTTTCAGTTTGGGGTCTCTTGTGACATCTTCTGTTTGATCTTATTCTGGTTGTTTGTTTCCTCTCCTATTTTTCTCTTGTAAGTTTAGCTAGTGGTTCATCAATTTTGTTGATCTTTTCAAAAAGCAGCTTTCAGTTTTGTTAACTCTTTCAATTGCTTTTCTATTCTCTAATTCACTTGTTCTGCTCTAATGTTTATTGTTGGTTTTCTTCTGGTGCCTGAGGGATTCTTTTGTTGTTCTCTTTCTACTTGTTGAAGCTGTAGCATTAATTCTTTGGTCTGAGCCATTTCTTCATTTCAGATGTGTACATTTATAGAGATAAATTGACCTCTGAGCACTGCTTTTGCTGTATTCCACAGGTTATGGTAGGGTGTGTTTTCATTCTTATTTGATTCCATGAATTTCTTTATTGTGTCTTTGTTTGTTCTATAACCCATGGAGTTTTGACCATGGTGTTGTTCACTTTTCATGAGTTTAAATTTATACCTATACTTTTTCTGCTATTCATTTCAACTTTTGTGGCTGTATGGTCCAAGAAGATGCTTTTCACTAATATAGTAGTTTGGATTTTGTTAAGACTTGCTTTATGACTTAATACATGGTCTATTCTGGAGAATAGTCCATGTATTGGAAAAGAAGGTGTATTTATCTGTTGTTGGCTGAAAAGTTTTTTGCGTCTTGATAAGGTCTAGTTGGTTGATTTTTGCAGTAAGATCTTTTGTATCATTATTGAACTCTTTCTGGATAATGTATCCTTTACAGAAAGGGGAGTGTTGTCTCCTAGTATTAATATGGAATAATCTAATTTTTCAGTGTTGTCAGCATTTGTTCGATATATTTAGATGCTGTGATGTTGGGTACATAGGTATTTAATGTTGTTATGTTCTGCTTATATATTGAACCTTTAAGCTATAAATAATGACCATCTTTGTCCATGATGTTGGATTTAACATTTTAAAGTCTGTTTTATTTGTATTGCCACTGCTGTTCTTGTTTGTATGTTGTTAGCTTGGTATATATTTTTCTATCCTTTGATTTTCAGTTGTTCACATCTTTGAGTCTAAGGTGTATTTCTTGTAAGCAGCATATAGACAGTTTGTGTTTTTTTGGTCCAAGCTATTACTCTCTACCTGTGAACTGGAACATTCATTCCATTTACATTCAGTGTAATTATTCACAGATATGTGTTTAGTGCTGTTGTTTTGATGCCTTTATTTTTCTGTTGTTGACGTTCTTTTTGTTCAACTTAATATTCCCGTCTGGGTCATTTTTCTTTCTGGGTTTTCTTTTTATATTTTTCAGTGTTGATCTTGGGTCTGTTGAGACTCTGGTCTTACATTTCTTGTTTTGATATATAGCATTGTTAGTTTGCTTTGAGGTACCCTTTTTGGTCCCCCTTAATATTTTAAGTTTAAACTGATCTTTAACTTCTGTATATCTCCTTAACTTCTCCATCTGAAAGGGCTATAACTGTTGTATTTGGCGTCCTTTTTATTGTGTAATGATGTCATAGTTTACATGTTAAGATCTCTGGTTCTCTACTTTTAATATTTTAGCTTTGAAATACTGAGTTGAGATTAGAAGAACTTTCAGCTTATGATGAAGTCCGGTTAAGCTGATCTACTTTCTGCTGTGTGCTGTCACTGCTTTCACCTAACCAAATTTCTGTCAACTGTCTGAACTATGACCAACTCTCTACTTCCCCCAACCCCTGAAACCACCAGAGTCTTTTCTTCTGTACATAACTTCATTTTTAAGTCCTTACAGTAGGTAGTTGTCGCATACAATACTTGTCCTTTTGCTGATGACTGATTTCACTCAGTATAATATCTTCCAGTTGAAACCAGGTTATGAGATGCTTCCTAAAAGCATCATTGTTCTTTATCATTGCATAGTGTTCTACTGAGTATATGTACCATGGTTTATTTATCCTTTCATCTGTTGCTGGGCATCTGGGTTGTTCCATCTTTTTGCTATTTTGGACTGTTCTGCGATAAACATGTGTGCTTGTGTCTGTTCATGTGACTGCCCTTGATTCTGTAGGATATATTCCAAGCAGTGGGATTACTAGGTCAAGTGGTTTATCTATTTCCATCTTTTTAAGGAATTGCTTTCCATAGAGGTTGTACCATTTTGCAGTCTTACCAGCAGTGTAGGACAGTTCCAATTTCTCCACAGCCTCTCCAGCATTTGTGTTTTGTGTTTTTTGGATCATGATCAACCTTGTTGGGGTGAGATGGTATCTCCTTGTAGTTTTGATTTGGATTTCTGTAATAGCTAATGATTGTGAGCATTACCTCATGTGTTGTTTGGCTGCGTGGATGCCCTCTTTGGTAAAGTGCTTGTCCAGCTCCTTACTTGGGTTCTTTACCTTTTTATTTTTGATATTTTACAGTACCTTGTAGATTATGGAGATCAGATGTCAGTCTGACATGTTGCCAAATATTTTTTCTCTCTGTAGGTGGTCTTTTAATTCTTTTGACAAAGTCTTTGGAAGAGCAAAAATGTTTCTTAGTAACAACCCAATCCATTGCTGTTGAGTCAGGTCTGACTCATGGTGACCCTAGAGGTCAGAGTAGAACTGCCCTCTAGAGTTTCCAAGGAGTGCCTGGAAAATTTGAACTGCTGAGCTTTTGGTTAGCAGAGGTAGTGCTTAACCCACTATGCCGCCAGAGTTTCCTGATTCTTAGTAGTTCCTGTTTATCTGTTTTCTCTTCTGTTACTGTGCTTTGTTTGTCAGATTTTGAAGTGTGTCTGAGTTGTTTATTAAAACTTCCATTGTTTATTCTAGTTTGTCTTGCATTATCTTTATTGCTTTAGACTTGGTATTTAGGTCTTTAATCCAATGTGAGTTAGTTTTTTGTTACTGATTTTCTAAATGAAGGGTTTCTTTCAGTATTTCCTGTAGTTTTGGTTTTTTTTTGCAGAGTCTCTAAGCTTCTGTGTATCTGAGAATGTCTTTATTTCTCTGCTATATTTGAGAGACAATAGTGCAGGATATATAATTCTTGGTTGAAAGTTTTCCCCTTTCACCGCTTTGTATGTGTCATCCCACTGACTTCTTGCCAACGTAGTTTCTGCCAAGAAGTCAGAGAACAGCCTTCTGGGCTTCCCCTTGTCCATTAGTTTTGCTTTAAGCCTAGCTGCCTTTAAGAGCATCTATGCTTCATTTTATTAACTTGAGTATAACCTGTCTTGACCTCTGTAGTCTGGGATCTGGTGTTTGTGGTGTTTTATAAGCATTTTGAAAATCTTTGTTGCCTCATAATGTCAGGAAAGTTTTCTGTCAGCAACTCTTCAACAGTTCTCTCTGTATTTTCTGCTATCACCTCCATGTTCAGGGATTCCAGTTAATAATAGATTGTTCCTCTTGATAGAGTCCCACGTATTTTGGACTGCTTCTTTTTTTTTTATTATGACTGAGAGAAAATGTACATTCCCATATAAATTTACATGCCCAGCTATATGCAGCTTCCACTACTCTCCCTGCCCAGTGACAGCACACTGTTCCTCTCTGCTCCATATATGTCTCATTCTCCCAACAGTCTCCTTCCCCCTCCTCCCCACCCACTCTCCTTCCTCCAGCCAGAGGTCAGCAGGATGATTCCTATAGATGCATAGAACCTTAAAGTGCACAGGGTATATAGTCACTCGGCATCGCCAAGTCCAACCCATTCGTGTCCAAAGAGTGGACCTTCATTATGATTTGTGGGCAAGGGCAGCATAAGGCCCAGGGGCTGTGCTCCCAGGGGAACCCTGAAACTGCTGGACCATCAGTTACGGTCTTTTAGTGGAGATCTCAAGGTGCACCCCTTTTTATTCTTGTGTTGCCAGTGAGACTCAACTTAGCTCCATGGTGGCTATCACTGGTGGTGGCCAGGCACCATCTGATTCTTCTGGTCCCAAGTTGATGGAGGCACCCACTCATGTGGGTCTCTCTCTCTTCTGGGTAGTCTTTACCCCATGTCATTTTGGTCCTCGGTGAGCATCCATTCCTGCTGAGTTGGGACCATCTGCTGTGCCCTTGGATGGCAGCTTGGCAGCTTTTAAGACCCCAGACACCACTCACCAATGTGGGGTGCAGAGAGCCCTCTTAGTAAAATGCTAGTTGTGCCAATTGGCCTCGATTTAGCCGAAGAGCATGGTCTCCTGCCCCCTGCCCCAGCTACTCTGTCCTTGCAATATTGGGTTAAGATGGAAGGAGTATTCAAGTTATGCTGAAGTCTACTTAATATTGTTCTTGTTTCTAACGTGTGCTATCACCGATTTCACCCAACCAGATTTCTAGCAACTATCTAATCTAGGCCCCCCCCTTCCTCCTTGCCCTTGCAGCCTTCAAAGAGTCTTCTATACATAAGTCTGTTTTTGAGATCTTATTGTAGGGGTCTCATACAATATTTGTCATTTTGTCACTGACTGCTTTCACTCAACACAATGTCTTCCAGTTGAAACCAGGTTATGAGATGTTCCCTGGAATCATCATTATTCTTTATCATTGCATAGTGCTCCATTGAGTATATATACCATAGTTTACCTATCCATTCCTCTGTTGTTGGGCATCTGGATTGAGTCCATCTTTTTGCTATTGTGGACTGTGCTGCCATAAACATTCTTGAGCATGTTCTACTGCTTCTTTATTTTTCTGTGTCTTTTATCTGATTTCTCATAAATGCTTGTGTCAGTTACTTTATTTTCAATGGGTCGCCGTGAGTTGGATCTGACTTGACGGCGCTTGGCTTGGCTGGCTTGCTAATTCTGCATTCTATTTCCTGAGTCCTGCTCTTTTGGCTTTGCCCTGAATTGTCTAACTCTAACTTCATTATTAATCTGCTGAATTTAAGATCTTTGATGTTCTAGCAGGTCATATAGGCTTCTTAATTTTTTATTTGTTCTGCTGTACTGTGTTAAATCTCTAGAAGGGCTCTATGTGTGATTCTTTTGTCTTTGATCGCCAGTAATTTCAGAAAGGCTTTTTATCTGGAAAGTTTTTTATTTTTTATTTTGGGAATTTTCTGGAGCCATGGTTGTGTGCATCTTTAGATGGTTAGGTTTTGATGGTTGTCTTTGCACCATCAAAATATGTTTCTCTGGTGTTACACCAATGGGAGCTGTGGTGAAGCACTATGAAGCGAGTGAGTAGGGGCACTGATAGACTTGGCCGTCAGTTGGTGCTGTGTTCTCAAGGTGCAACTGACTTATGTACAGCTTATGTGGTGATAGAGACACTCTGAAGCCCCATGATACTGCTTGACTTTGTGGTTGGCCCCAGGTGGGTCCTCAGAGGTGGCAGGCCCTGCCTCTTGCCTGATAAAGATGGTGACCTACATGTGTTGACTCTCTGGTGTCACTCTAGTTGAGACTATGGTATAGCTTAAGGAAGGGAGGAGAGGCCACCTCTACACTCAGATGCTAGGGACTACTGTGTTCTCTAAATGTGCTCATCTTAAAAACTGCTTTTCTGCTGAGAGGCACCTTGACTAGTGGCAGCCAAAAGCAGGTGGGCCCTCAGGTGTTGCATCCCATCTGAGATGTTTCTCTTTCAGTGAGTCGACAGTATCTATAGTGCAGCTCAAAGAGGGCCGGAGGGGCACTTGGTCACCAGCCACTGCTGGGTTCTGTGGATGTTACTGTCCCAAGCACAGATTCTCTGCTGAGGGATATGCTATTTACTTAGACACTGCATCTCAGCCTAGCAGCTAGCCCTTCCAGGTTCTTAAACTCAGCAGACTGAGTCTCAGTCTCCTGGTTAACAACAAAGGCATCTGTACCTGTAATCCTTGCAGCACCAGCACAAGTGGGAGTCACAAGTGTTCTACTGTCTTGTGTCTGACAAGGGCTCCCAGAATGTCCACCCTGCTGTGTGCAATTATATTTCTAGGCCTTCGTTCTCATAAGGAATCGAGGGTGACTAGTCTGTCATCTTGGACCCACCTCTCCATGACACCTCTTTTTTGTGGGTGGAAGTAAATCTCAATGGTGTATGATATTTGTGGTGTCAGGACAGAAAAAGCAGTTAGCACCACATATCCTACAGACATTTAAATAGCCACAGATGTTACTATAAACATATTTGTTATAATAAATTTTAAAATTCTGTTGGAATGGACAAGTTTTTAGAATAAAATAGCATAACCAAAGTGTGAGAACAAGAAAATCCAAATAGTCATGTATATATTAAAGAAATTGAATTTGTAGTTACAAACTTCTTTATAGCAAAATTTTGATGTCCAGATGAGTTTGCTAGTTAAATTTTCCAAATATTAAAAAAATGAATAAAAAAGAAGAGAAATATTCCTAGCTTCTTTCATGAGGCCAGTATAAAAGCTTAATACCAAAGCTTGACAAAAACATTATTTAAGAAGATGACAGCTCAGATTCCCCCTTCCTCCTCCAAAAGGTTCAAAACTGTAGAATCAATGCCTTAGTAAATCAAGCTTAGGAATCTATAAAGGGAATAATAAATCATGGCCAAGTTGGACTTATTCCAGGAATATAAACTTTGTCTAATATTAGAAAAGCAATAAATTCAATTTATAAAGAATAAATGAGAAAACTATTTCCTAAAAACTAGTACCCATTCAGAGAACCTGCTGGCGCAGTCATTAATCGTGTGGTCAGTGATTCAAATCCACCAGCTGCTTTAGGGGAGAAAAGGCCTGGTAGTCTGTTCCATAAAGATTACAGTTTTGGAAACCCTATGAGGTAGCCATAAAGGTCACTGTGATTTGGGATTTACTCAACAGCATCCAGCAATAATAACAGCACCCATTCATGACAAGAACTCTTCGCGGGCAGGGTGTAGAAAGGAATTTACTTAATCTGATGAAAAGTGTTTATAAAAAAAACCCTATGGCAAGCATCGTACTTAATAGTGAACTATTAAAATATTTCATCCTAAAATTATAAAGAGACAAAGATGCTTTCTGTTATCACTTCTCTTTAACACTGAACTGAAGGTCCCAGCTAATGCAGTAAGGTAAAAAGAAAAAGAAAAAAATATTGGAAAAGAATAAATATAATTAATATTTGCACATTGCATATTGGCTTAGTCATCTAGTGCTGCTATAATAGAAATACCATAAGTGGATGGCTTTAACAAAGGTAAATTTATTTCCTCACAGAAAAGCAGGCTAAGAGTACATATTCAGGGCATCAGCTCAAAGGGAAGTCTTCCTCTTTTGGCTTTGGAGGAATGTCCTTGTCATCAGTCTTCCCCTGATCTGGGAGCTTCTGAGGTATGAGGACCCCATGTCTTTTCCAAAGGACATGCTGTGTTCCTTGCACTGCTTCTTAGTGGTATGAGGTCCCCAACTGTCTGCTTGCTTCTCTTTGTTTTCCAAGATTACTTCAAGGTACAAAACAAATCTTGGTTCAGAAACACAACTACCACCCATCCTGCATCATTAACATTATAGAGGCAGGATTTACAATATATGGGAAAATTACACAGTTCCAGGTATCATCACTGACATCATAGGGGATGTAATTCATTCCATGACAAATGGTCAAATATATAAAGAACCCAAAAAAGATTTAAGTCCGAATTTTAGGATTAATATAGAAGTTTAGCAAAGTACATACAAAGTCAAAATAAAAAAAATTTGTACAGTAGTCACAATGAAAAAATGAAAATTATACAATTTACAATACTTATCAAAAACATTAAATGTCTAGGAATACACTTAACAAAAGATGAACAAGACTGCAACACTAAAAATTACAAAATATTATTGTGAAAAATTAGAGTAAATTTAAATTAATGAAGAGTATGTCATATTGATGGATTAGAAGACTTACTAGTGTAAAGATGTCATTTCTCATATCTACATATTCTTTGCAATTCCAATAAAAACAGCAGGTTTTTAAAATAATAGAAGCTGGTAAGTTAGTTTTAAAATTGATACACATTCTGCATAATCTAAGAAGAAGAATAAAGTTGGAAGACTTAGAGTGAAAGATCATTGTGTAATCATGTGAATGTGTATTGGCACAAAGCTAAACCATGAAACCACATGTATATGTAGACTCTTGACTTATGACATAGGTGACACTACTGTGTAGTGGAGAAGGGATGGCCTTCAGTAAATGATGATGAGCCATTTGCATATTGAGATGGACCAAATGAATTTTGCTCACCTATGTAATTTCATATATAAAAATTAACAGATATGTATCACATACCTAAATGTGGAAGAAACCAATAAAGCATCTAGAAGAAAGCAAGAGAAAATATCTTTATGACCTTGCAGTAGTTCAAGATTGTTGGATAGGACACATAAGCACTGATTATAATGGAAAAGATTAATGAGAATGTCTGTTCCTCTAAAGATTCTATAAAGAATGAGGAGAGTACTGGAGAAGGTATTTGTAACACATATAACCAGTAAAGAACTCAGGTTGTATAAAAAACTTCTACAGATCATTAAGAAAAAGGTAAACATCTCAGCAGAAAAATGGGCAAGTGATGCTTCATAAAAGAGGATCTCCAGGTCTCTAATAAACAAGATAAGGTGGTCAATCTCGTTAGTAATTAGGGAAATGCACATTAAAACTATTAAGAGGTACCACCACATACTCATCCAATTAGAAAGATTGTCAGATTAAAAGGAATGCCATTGTTGAGTACTGGTTAGAATATGGATAAACTGGAATGCTCATATGTTGGTAATGGGTATAAATATTAATACAGCTATTTTAGAAATCTGTTTTTTTGGCATCATTTATGAAACCTGCCCATACGTATCCCCTGTGATTAGTAGCTAAAAACTAGGCTTACATACTTATATGTGCACCAAAAGATATGTACACAGAAATGTTCATGGCAATATTACTTGTATTAGCCCCAGAGTGAAAACAGTGTAAATGTTCATCAATAGTAGAATAGATAAATAGGCAAATAAATTTATGCAATAGGATATTATATGAGAATGAACAAAAACTATTGCCGCATGGGAAAACTTGAATCTGAATGAAGAAGGCAGATAGGTGCTTTCCTCCCACTAGGTCTTGAGCTCCTTGAGTGCAGATAGTGTATTTGTTTCCTGTTGTTGCTGTAAGAAAATGACCACAATCTTAACAACAACAAAAGCCAAACCCATCTCCCTTTAATTGATTCTGACTCATAGTGACCCTACATCCAGAGTAGAATGGCCCCACAGAGTTTCTAAGGAGTGCCTGGTGTATTTCAGTTGCCAGCTTTCTGATTGGCAGAGGTAGCACTTAATGACTATGCCACCAAGGTTTCCACCACAGTCTTAGGTGGCTTAAAACAATACCAATTTATTGTCTTAGAGTTTTGGAAGTCAGAAGTCCAAGATGAGTCAGCAGAGCTGCATTTCTTTGGAGGCTCCAGGGGCCTTTTCAGGCCTCTAGAGGCTGCCTGCATTTGCTCATAGCCCCTTCTTCCATCTTTAAAGCACAGGGCTCTGATGACTTGCCTTTATTGTTACCTTTTTTCTCTGCCTATGATCTTCCTGCCTCCCTCTTATAAGACCTTATGATTACATAGGGCCCACCTAGATAATCAGGATAATTTCTTCATCTCCTTAAAATAATTACATCTGTAAAATCATTTTGTCATGCAAGGTAATGTATTTACAGGTTCCAGGGATAAAGATGTGGATATTGTAGAGTGGGGTGTATTCTGTCTGCCGTATGTGGTATCTTTATATTTTGCCTTATCACAAATAGCACTATTCCTGTTCTCAGTAGGAGCTCGTTGATACTTGCTGAGTAATGAAATGGATCTAAGATTCTGTTACTGAAGTACAGTTTCCAAAAGAAGAGAAGTGATGGTCTTGTCCTCATTTTATTCTCAGTTACATCTAGAGTTCTTGGTTCAGTTTTAGATGTTTGTTGCTGTTAGTTGCAATCCAGTCAGCTCCAACTCATGGTAACCCTATGTGTAAGAGAATGAAATGTTGCTCAGTCCTTCTCCATCTTTGTGATTCTTGGTATCAGTTCTAGGTACCTACACTATAAAGAGAGAACTGACAAACATATGGTAAAGGATCTGGCAGCCAAACTAATGGAGGAATGGCTGAAGGAATCACAGTGTTTAGAAAGGGGACTTGGAGTCGGGTGGGTGGCATGTAATTATCTTGAAATACTTGAAGGGATGTTATTAGAAAGAACAATTAAGCTTTTTCAGTATACTTAATTAGAATACCAGTAACATGAAGTAGAAGACACATTTCAAAGCTTAGGATAACCAAGGCACTGTACCATCAGTTTACAAACTACTATTATCTTCGCAATAATCCTATGAGGTAGTCACTATTATGCCTATTTTACAGAGAAGGAAATTGAGGCATAAAGGAGTTATGCAACTTGCCTGAATTCACACAGCTAGAAAGTGGTAAAGCTTAGATTCAAACTTTGACATTTTGACACCAGAGCAACCTTCTAAACTGTCCCATTATGTTGCTTCTGTATTTTTAGTTCTATAAGGTAAAATAGGACTAGTGGCAGATATTTTTTGGAAATAGAGGGACAGATGTTGACAGTGTGAAAACGAGAACTACTTAGAGGTTCCTGGCTTGTGATATTACTGGAAACGGTCAGATGGATTATGTAAGAGGAATTTCCAGACTGGCTGGAGATCAGACTAAGTGACAGTCTTCACTAATTCTGCGATTCTGATTTGGGGAAATAATTACTTCCTTCATATTTTATATATAGAGAGAGAACACCTTTGTGGCATTTTATGAAATATCTTTATACTACTAGCTCACCAGATTATGTTAGCAGCAATTAATAACATACATGATGTGGTTTATTGTGTCCCTGCCTTTTCTTAAGATACCAAGAGGAGATGAAATCTATTTTCTCCTTCCCCTTGAACCTGGACTGGCCTTTTCATTTGCTTTGGCCAAAAAAATGTAGTGAAATGATACACTGAATTCTGGTGCCTGGTCCTTAAGAGACCTTTCATCTCTTGGCATTGTTCTCTGGCAGTTCTGAAACACCTGTTTGTGAAGGAGTCTATCTGCTCTAGTCTGCTGGAGGATAAGGACTAGCATGGAGGAGCAGCAAGACATCCAGCTAAAAGTCAGGGCTAATTGCAGCAAAGGTGAGTGAGCTCACCCTGAACTCTCCTGTTGCGTGGCTTGGTTACTGGTGTCTTAAGGGAATCTAGGTGAGTAGTGGAAGAACCACCCAGGTTGCCTTCCCACAGAATCCTGAGAAATAATAAACCCTTGTTTCAAGCCACTGTGTGGGGGGATAGTTTGTTGCAATGGCTACAATGTGTAATTGATACATTGTTTTTTAGTGCCCTTTTGGAAGTTGTTGTTAAGTCATCTCAGACACGTGGACCTTACATACAACAGAAGGAAATGTTGCCTGGTCCTACAAGATGTCCATGGTCTTTGATATGTTGGAGCACATTGTTAAGGCTATTGTGTCCGTTCATCCCACTGAGAGTTTCATGTGAGAGCGTTTTACCCTCTACCAAATGTGATGTCCCTTTCTAGTGATTGGTCTTTCCTCATGATATAGCCAAAATAAGTGAGCCAGAGTTTCCCAGTTCTCAGTTGAAGAAGCATAGGTATGTATTTTAAAATAATTGGAAATGAGACTTTTTTTCCATTGTGTTTATATTTTATTGTGCTTTAAGTGCAAGTTTACCATTCAGGTCAGTTTGTCTTACAGTGTTTTTGAATATTGAATATTTTCACCTTTACAGAAATATAGTAATACCAAGGCACAAATTTGCTCTCTTCTTTAAAGTGAAACTTCACAATTTGAGTCAGTTTGTCTTACAGAAATTTACATGTACTTTGTTATTTGACCCTAGTTGTTCTCTCCACATGGTGACAGCATACTCTTCCCTTCCAATCCAGTTTTCCCATGTCCATCAGCCAGCTCCTGTAACCCTCTGTCTTTTCATCATCTCACCTTGGACAGTAGCTGCCCAGTCAGTTTCATGTATTTACTTAAGCCAAGAAGCATACTCTTCACCATTATTGTTTCATGTCTTAGGATCCAATCCAATCTTTGTGTGAAAAATTGGCTTTGGGAATAGTTTCAGTTCTGGCCTAACACAGAGCCAGAGGCCATGTTTTCTAGGGACCCTCCACTCTGTTAAGAATATCAAGTCTGGTCTTCTTACTAGAGTTTGAGTTTCCAGCCCACTTTTCTTTGTCTCCATCAGGGACTGTTTGTTGTGTTCCCTGTCAGGGTAGTCATTCATGGTAGCCAGGCACCATCTAGTACTTCCAGGTTCTTGCTGATATACTTTCTGATTTATGTGGTCTTTTTAGTCTCTTGGGCTTATGTTTTCCTTATGTCTTTGGTTTTCTTCGTTCTCTTTTGCTCCCGGTGGTTTGGACCAATTGATGCTTCCTAAATGTCTGCTTGCTAGATTTTAAGACCCTAGACACCACTCACCCATGTGGGATTTAGAGTTGACCTCAGTACAGGTTTCAGGTTAGGGCCAGTAGGAAGTCTAGGGGCCATATTCCCAGAGGACCCACCAGGCTGTCAGACCATCAGTTCTGGTCTTTTAAGTAGAGTCCTTGAACTGCATACTCTTTTTTCTCGTGTTGCCTCAGGGACTCTTGTGTGCTCCATTAGGGTGGCTGTTGGTGGTAGCTGGGCACCATCTGGTTCTTCTGGTCTTACGCTGATGCAGTCTCCCATTCATATGGGTCCTTCTGCCTCTGGGTTTATTTTTCCTTGTGTCTTTGATGTTCTCAGTTGTCATCTGTTCCAGATGGGTTCCATTTAGTGTTCCTCAGATGGCAGCTAGCTAGCTTTTAAGACCCCAGATGCTACTCACCAATATGAGGTGCAGAAGACTGGCTTAGCAAAAACTAGTTATGCCAGTTGTCGTCGATGTCACCTGAAAACATGGTCCCCAGACTCCTGTCTCTGCTACTGTATCCTTTGATATGTTGGGCTGAGTTTAGAAAACCTTTTGTTTCGTGGTGTAGTGCAGTTATGTTGCTATGCCCTTTACCGCTTGCTGTCATTCCCTTCTGCTAACCAGATTCCTATAGACTGTCTAAACTATGAACATTCCTCTCCCTCTCTCCTTACTCTTGTAGGTGTAAAAGAGTCTTTTCTTCTGTGCTTAAATTCATTTTAAGTCCTTATAGCAGATGTCTCATACAATATTTGTTCTTTTGCAGCTGACTGATTTCACTCAGCATAATGTCTTCTAGTTGAAACCAGGTTATGAGATGCTTCCTAAAATCATCATTATTCTTTATCATTGGTGATACACACATATTTAAGGGGCATATTTCAATCCATGATGTTCTATCTGTAGGCCCTGTCATGGATTGGATTGTGTTCCTCCCAAAGTGTGTGTAGCAATTTGGTTGGACCATGATTCTTTGTATTGTGTGATATTCCTCTATGATGCTAATGAGGGAGGATGTTTGGCAGTTGTATCTATGGGGCAGGACTGAATGAATGTGTAGGAATGTATTGAGCCTTGAGGCAATCTCTTGGATTAGAAAGGAAGGGGAAGCAAGTAGAGAGTTGGGGATGCATGCTGTCAAGAAAGAAGTAGTGCCAGGAGCAAGCACATGCTTTGAACAAGACTTAGAGCTGATGTCCTGAATTTGGCCTTGTAGCCTACTGGACTATGACAGAATAAAATTTTTCTTTTTAAAGCCGTCCACTTCTGTTATTTCTATAATAGCAGTAGTAGATTACTAAGATAGACCCTTCCCCAAATTAAATCCTTGTAACACTTAAAACATATCACAGCAATAGTCTTAAGTTCAAGGCCAAAATCCAAAAATTCCTCTACATCTGTAAAATCTAGAATACAGGTTATCTGTTTCCAAAGGTACAGTGACAGTTCCAAGCCCAAGCTAGACATTTTAATTATAGATGGTAGAAATCTCAGGGAAGGAAGGGACAACACACACCAAGCCAGTTATCAAAACACATTGTATTAGCCATCGAGGCTTTGAAAATAATCTTCCATTCTCTGAGACGTTTTACATATTGACCTTGCCCTTGAGACTCTCAGTATTGACCACACTTTTCAGATTGTGTATGGAGGCCGTTTGGCTGTAGGCTTCAACTTTGCCTTCCAGGCACACTAGGACAGCAACTTTGCACCCTTGGTTTTAAGCACACCATTTTCCTAGTCCATCTGACTAGCAGCTCAACCTTGGAATGCTGGGGACCATGATTCCACCTTTAGAGACCCCTGAAGTCATGGCCATTCCTTTTAAGACTGAGGCAACTGAACTTGGTGTGCTCCTTGCCTCTTCAGCTTCTTTCCTGTGGTCCTTTATCCTGGGCCTCATGCCTGCATCTGCCCTGCTGGGGAAAATGTTCCAGAGCCCTACAGCTTTAGAAATAGTGTCTGGAGGCACCCCACTCAGCCAGGAAGTCACCTGTGCATAGGCACTCAGCTCTCTTGCTCTGTGGGTGGGCTACAGCACTGTCAGGCACTGGTGTGCCAGTTTTGCACTGCTGGTTTGCTGCTGCTGCTGTCTCTGCTGCTGTTTCATACCATCTGTGCCTTCTCTGGTGTTAAGAGCTCTCCTCAGTTCCTTCTGAATCTTTATCCTTTCTCAGTTTCAAACGCACTTCTACGTTTTAGACATCTGTTAAAGCAGCACTCCACTCTCTCAGTACCAAGTTCTGACTTAGTCATATGGTGCAGCTATAGCAGAAATACTATATACAGGTGATTTTACCAAATCGAAATTTATTGTCTCACAGAAAAACAGGCTGAAAGTTCAAATTCATGGTGTAGCTGCAAGGGAAAGCTGTCTCTGTTGGGTCTAGAGGAAGGTCCTTGTCAGTCTTCCCCTGGACTGGGAGCTTCTCAGGAACAGGGATCCTGAGTCCAAATGATGCAGTCTTTTCTCAGTGCTTCTATCCTGGTAGTATGAGGTTCACAGCTCTATGCTTGGTTCTCTCTCTTTTTGTCTCCCAGGAGATTGCCTTAAAACGTAGTACAGTCTTCTACATTGAGTCTGGCCTCATCAGCACAACTGCTACCTATCCTCCCTCATTAACTTTATAGAGGTAGGATTTACAGCCTTTAGAAAAAGTATGCAATACCAGGAATCATGGCCTAGCCAAACTGATACACAGGTTTTTTAGGGGCCATAATCTGATCCATGACAGACAGTTTTGCTAGATAGGTAATTCTTCACTGGCAGTTGTTTTCCTTCAAGGCTGTTTATATGTCATTCCATTGCCTTCTTGCCTACATAGTTTCTGCTCTGTTGTCCAAGCTTAGTTTTATTG
The DNA here is from genome assembly GCA_028571685.1 of Heterohyrax brucei. Taxonomy (NCBI): domain Eukaryota; kingdom Metazoa; phylum Chordata; class Mammalia; order Hyracoidea; family Procaviidae; genus Heterohyrax; species Heterohyrax brucei. Next base: position 20,980,515 of record CM053155.1, read on the forward strand.
ACTGTCTTTTGTAGATTATTTTTTTCTTTTGAAGTTTATTTATTTATTTTTATTATGATTGAAAATGTACATTCCCATGTAAATTTTCATGCTGACCTACATGCAGTTTCCACTACTTTCCCTGCACGGTGACAGCACACTCTTCCTGTCTGCTCTATACATGACTTATCTTCCCAACAGTCTCCTATCTTCTCCTCTCCACCCATTCCCTTTCCTCCAGTATGAGGTTAACAGGATGACCTCCTATAGATGCCTAGAACCATAAAGTGCCCACACAGTATGGTCACTCTGCATCACCAAGTCCAATCCATTGTTGTCTGAAAATTGACTTTCATTATGATTTATGGACACGGGCCGCATCAGGGCCAGGGGCCCTGCTCCCAGGAGAACTCTGAGGCCCCTGGACCATCAATTGCAGTCTTTTATTGGAGATCTCAGGGTGCACCCCTATTTATACTTGTGTTGCCAGTGAGACTCAACTTTGTGAGCTCTATCGTGGCTATCACTGCTGGTGGCCTTGAACCATCTGGTTCTTCCAGTCACAAGTCAATGTAGACATCCACTCACGTGAGTCTCTCTGTCTTCTGGATTCTCTTTCCCCTATGTCGTTATGGATCTTGGTGATCATCCATTCCTGCTGAGTTGCGACCATTTGCTGTTCCCTCAGATGGCAGCTTGGCAGCTTTTAAGGCCCCAGGTGCCACTCACCAGGTTGTAGTGTGGAGAGACCTCATTAGCAAAATACTAGTTGTGCCGATTGGCCTGAATTTCCCCTGAGAGCACGGTCCCCGCCCAGCTACTCTGTCCTTGCAATATTGGGTTAAGATGGGAGGAGTACACAAGTTGTGTTGAAGTCCTGTTAATATTGATCTTCTTACTAATGTGTGCTGCACCAATTTTACTCAACCAAATTTCTAACAACTATCTAATCTAAACCCGCCCCCCTCTCCCTCCCTGTCTCCCTACCCTTGCAGCTGTCAAAGAGTCTTTTCTGTTATGCATGAATCTGCTTTTAAGTTCTTATCGTAGGGGTCTCGTACAATATTTGTCCTTCTGTTGCTGACTGCTTTCACTCAACATAATGTCCTCCAGTTGAAACCAGGTTAAGAGGTGTTTCCTGCAGTCATCGTTGTTCTTCATCATTGCATGCTCTTCCGTTGAGTATATATACCATAGTTTACCTATCCATTCTTCTGTTGTTGGGCATCTGGGTTGATTCTGTCTTTTTGCTGTTGTGGACTGTGCTGCTGTGAACATTTGTGTGCATGTATCAGTTGGTGTGAATGGCCTTGATTCTACAGGATATATTCCAAGCAGTGGAATTACTGAGTTAAATGGTATATCTATATCCATTATTTTAAGGTAGCACCAGATTGCTTCCTAAAGAGACTGTACCATTTTGCAGTCCCACCAACAGTGTAGGAGAGTTCCAAACTCTCCACAGCCTCTCCAGCATTTAGTGTTTTGCGTTTTTTGGGTCATGGCCAACTTTGTTGTTTTGATTTGAATTTCCTTAATAGCTAATGATCGTGAGCATGTCCATATGTGTTTTTTGGCTGCACGGATGTCCTCTCTAGAGAAGTGTCTGTCCATCTCCTTTGCCCATCGCTTAATTGAATGATTTATCTTTTTCTTATTGATATGTTGTAGTACCTTATAGATTATGGAGATCAGGCATTGGTTTGACACAGAGTTGGCAAATATTTTTTCCCATTCTATAGGTGGCCTTTTAATTCTATTAATAAAGTCTTTGGATGAGCAAAAGTGATTGATTCTTAGTAGTTCCCATTGATCTATTTTCTGTTGTTTGTGGTTTGTTTGACAGTATTTGAAGTCTGTCTGTGTTGTGTATCATACCTTCCATTGTTGTTCCTACTTTTTCTAGGATGAGCTTTATTGTTTTAGATATTTAGGTCTTTTATCCAGTTTGAGTTTGCCATGAGTCGGATCCGACTCGATGGCTCTTGGCTGGCATCTAGTTTGAGTTGGTTTTTGTATAAGGTGTAAGATATGGGTTTTGTTTTTAGTGCATCCAGTTTGAGTTGGTTTTTGTATAAGGTGTAAGATATGGGTTTTGTTTTAATTTAGTGCAGATGGACATCCAATTTTGCCAGCACCATTTGTTGAAGACATGTTTTTACCCCAGTTTAATGTTGTAGGGCTTTTGTTGAATATCAACTGTTCATAGGCAGATGATGTCATCTCTGGGTCTCGATTCTGTTCCACTGATCTATCTGTCTGTTTTTGTACCAGTACCAGCCTATTTTGACTAGTGGCAGTGTAATAAGTTCTAAGGTCGGGTAATGAGAGGGCTCCCAGTGTGTTGTTCTTCTTTAGTAATGCTTTACTTATCCAGGGTTTTTTCCCTTTCCAGACAAAGTTGGTAATTTGTTCCTCCATTAAATTAAAAAAATGTCACTGAAAGTTGTATTGAGATTGCATTATATAAGTAGATTGCTTTGGGTAAAATAGACATTTTCACAATATTAGATCTTCCTATTCATGAGCAGGGTAGGTTTCTCCATTTATGTAACTCTCTCTTGATTTCTTGTAGTAAGCGTTTGTAACTCTCTTTTTAAAGATCTGTTATTTCTGTGGTTAGATTTATTTCTAGGTACTTATCTTCTTAGGTAAATGGTATATATGGTATATATGGTATATGGTATATATATAAATGCTATAGTAAATGGTATTGACTTCGTGATTTCTTCTTTAATAATATTGTTGTTGGTATAAAGGAATACTACTGATTTACTTTTGTTTATCTTGTATCCTGAGACTTTGCCGAACACTTCTATCAGCTTGAATAGTTTCCTCATAGGTTCTTTGGGATTCTCTGCATATACAATCATATCATCTGCAAATAGGAAGATTTTTAGTTCTTCTTTCCCAATGCAGATGCACTTTATTCCTTGGTCTTGTCTAATTGCTCTGGCTAGAACTTCTAGTACAATGTTGAATAGGAGAGGTGAGAGTGGGCATCCTTGTCTAGTTCCTGTTCTCAAGGGAAACTGTTTCAGTCTCTGTCCATTCAGGATGATATAGGTAGTTGGCTTGGTATAAATGACCCTTATTGCATTGAGGAATTGGCCATCTATTCCTATTTTGCTGAAAGTTTTTAGCATGAATAAGTGTTGAACTTTATCAAATAGACGAGATCAGGTGATTTCCGTCTTTTGTGGTATTTATGTGGTTGATTAAATAATTGTTTTTCTGATGTTGAACCAGCCTTGTGTCCCTGGTATGAATCCAACTTGGTCATGATGGATTATTTTTTTGATATGTTGTATTCTGTTGGCCAGAATTTTGTTGAAGATTTTTGCATAGAGACTCATGGGTGATATTGGTCTGTAGTTCTCCTTTTTTGTTGGATCTTTCTCTGGTTTTGGTATCAGGGTTATGCTGGCTTCATAGAATGAGTTTGGGAGTATTCCATCCCTTTCTATACTGTGAAATAGTCTCAGTAGTATTGGAGATAACTCTTTTCTAAAAGCTTGATAGAGTTCTGCAGTGAAGTCATGTGGGCCTGGGCTTTTTTTGGTTGGCAGTTTTTTGATGACTTTTTCAGTCTCTTCCTTTGTGATGGGTGTATTAAGTTGTTCTGTGTCACCTTGTGATAATTTGGGTAGGTGATATGAGTCAAGGAATTTGTCCATTTCCTCTAGGTTTTCAAATTTGTTAGAGTACAGTCTTTCATAGTATTCAACTATGATATTTTTGATTTCTGCTAGATCTGTTGTGACAACTCCCCTCTCATTTCTTATTTGGGTTATTTGTTTCCTTTCCTGTTTTTCTTGAGTAAGTTTAGCCAATAGTTTGTCAGTTATGTTGATCTTTTCAAAAAAACCAGCTTTTGATCTTTTCAGTTTCTTCAACTGTTCTTCTATTCTCTAATTCATTTAGTTCTGCTCTGATCCTTATGATCTGTTTTCTTCTGGTGACTGAGGGGTTCCTCTGTTGTTCTCTCTCTGCTTGTTCAAGCTTTAGAGTCAGTTCTTTGATTTGGTTTCTTTCTTCCTTCCAGCTGTGTGCATTTATGGGGGTAAACTGACCTCTGAGCACTGCTTTGGCTGTATCCCATAGTTTCTGGTAGGAAGTGTTTTCATTCTCATTGGAATCCATGAATTTATTTATTTCATCCTTGATTTCTTCTATAACCCATGGTTTTTTGAGCAAGGTGTTTTTCAGTTTCCATGAGTTCCGCTTTCTATCTATGTTTTTTGTCCTGTTGATTTTGACTTTTATGGCTTTATGATCTCAGAAGACACTTTGCACTAATTCAATGGTATAGATTTTGTTGAGAATTGCTTGAAGTCCTAACACATGGTCTATTCTGGAGAATGTTCCATGTGCTCTTGAGAAGAAGATGTAGTTGTCTGCTCATGGATAGGAAGTTCTGTGTATGTCGATGAGGTCCAGATGGTTAATTGTATCAATAAATTCTTCTGTGTCTTTATTGAACTTTTTTCTAGGTGATCTGTCCAATATTGAGAGTGGGATGTTGAAGTCTCCTACTATTATTGTGAAGTGATCTAGGTGGTCTAATATTAGGTGTGTAAATATTTAATATTGTTAAGTCCTACTTGTATATTGAACCTTTCAGTAATAGATACTATCCATCCTTGTCCATCATGGTGGAACTTTACCTTAAAATCTATTTTATCTGAGATTAGTATTGCCACACCTGCTCTTCTTTGTGTATTGTTAGATTGATATATATTCTTCCATCCTTTGATTTTCTGTTTGCTGATACCTTTAGGTCTAAGATGAATTTCTTGTAGGCAACATATAGATGGGTCATGTCTTTTGATCTAAGATGTCACTTGATTTCTCTTTACTGGAGCATTCAGTCACTTCACATTCAGTGTAATTATTGATAGGTATGTGTTCAGTGCTACCATTGTGATATGTTTATTTTTGTGTTGATGTTTTCTCTGTTGGTCTTATTAATCTGTTCTATGACCTTTGTCTTTGAGAGTTGATTTTTTGCCTTTTTGAGGGTTGGTTTTATGGTTGTTGAGACTTCTGTATTACATTTCTTGATATGGTATGTTGCTTCTTTATTGTGTTTTACGGCTGTCCCGGTGATCCCTCTTAATAAACTATATGTAACCCCAATTTTGATTGCTACCAGTCTTGTCAACTTCCTGTCTACCTGGAAGGACTATAACGACTGTAGTACACCCCCCTCTTTTTAATATGATGATATCTCAGTTTACATTATATGATCACTAGGTTGTTTGTTTCACTGTTATAGCTTTGATTGTGTTTGGAGCCTTCCCTAACTGAGTAGGATTCTAGATACTGTGTCCTTCCAAAATACAAAGTTACTGGTTTTGTTCTTCCAAGCCAAGAGATTCTTTCAGTATATCTTGTAGCTTTGATTTGGTTTTTACAAAATCTCTGAGTTTTTATTTATCTGTGAATGCCTTAGTTTCATTTTCATATTTAAAAGATAGATTTGCAGGATCTCTAATTCTTGGTTGGAAGTTCTTCTCCTTTTAAGGCTTTGAATGTGTCATTCCAGTGTATCCATGCCAGCATTGTTTCTGCAGTGAAATCTGACAAAAGCCTACAGGGTTGCCCTCTGAATGTTAGCTTTGCTTTGAGTTTTGTTGCTTTTAAGAGTTTCTGCTTATGTTTCATTTTGTTGAGTTTGATTATAATATGTCTTGGAGTCTTTCTATTGAGATCTATATTGAGTGGTGTTCGATATGTATCTTGGATATCTATATTCTCTTTCATAATTTCTGGGAAGTTTTCTTTCAGGAGCTCAGCCAAAATACTGTCTGTGTTCTCAAGTGTCTCGCCCTGTTCAGGAACTCCAATTAATCATAGATTCTTCTTTTTAATAGAGTCCCTCATGCTTCTTAATGCTTCTTCATTTTTCTTGTTTCTTTTTTCTGATTTCTTCTCACTGATGCTGGAGTCAGTGGCTCTGTGTTCCAAATCAGAAATTCTCTTTTCTGTTTGTTCCATTCTGTTTTCTTGGCTTTGAATTGGAGCTTCTATGTCTTTGATTTTGTTCCTCGTCTGTTGGATTTCAGAGTACTGATGTTACATTACATCCAACAGCTTGCTTAATTTTTCATTTTGCTCTGTGGCAGTTTGTATAAGGTCTGGTAGGGCTCTCTGTATAATCCTTTTTGCATTCACCTTCTTGTAGTTTCAGAAAAGCTTCTTCATTTGGGAAGTTCTGAGGTGGTTTCTTTTGGGGGCCTTCTGATGCCGTTGGTGACTTCTGGGTTGCTGTCCTCTCCAACGTTTGCTGCTTTTGGGGCATCATGTGGGTTAATAGAGGCTGGGAGAGATGTTGTGAAGATGTACCACTGTTGTTTCTCTAAGCTGTCTTAAGATGAGAAGTAAAAAGTATTTGGCACCTTCCAAAGTCAGTCACGTTTTCAAGTGTATACATCCCTCTTCCCAGCTGGCAAAGTAAGAAACTTTATATTGAACACCTGTTGTTATCAACTAGCTCAAAATACAGAAAGGCTACTGGTCTGCTGACCTCTGCTGTCTGGCCCCAGCTGTAGAATTGTGTAGAATTCTGCTTTTCTGTTGGAAAAGCGGTCTCTTTTGGGTAGGAACTGCCTCCCAGTCCAGGAATTAGATTCACCTGAGGTTTCCATATGATTGACCCTGCCTCCCAGCAAAACAAGATGGCGTCCTGCATAAGCTCGCCAGCCAGCCGCGACCAGGCTCCCAGCAGATAGAGTGGCCAAGAATACTGAATTGCCCAGAGTCCACAGCCTCTGCTGCTAGGCTCCAGCCCCAGGTGACACTGTGCCAAACACTGCCTCCCTGCCACAAAAGCACTCTCACCCCGACAGGAGCCACCTCCCGGCCTAGGAACCAAGTCCGGCCAGGGTCTCTACCTGGGCTTCTCCATTTCCCAATAGGCCAGAGGAGCTGAGGTGTATAGAGTCCAGAGCCAGGCTCTCAGAACCTGGCAGTTATGCTTGCTGGTCCCACCAACAGTGTGTCCGAGACCAGCAGCTAGTCAAGTCCCAGTTCTGCCCACCAGCCAAGACAGAAGAAAAAAAAATCGAAATGGTGAGTTACTTTTGGTCTGTGCAAGCCTCTGCTTGCCGAGAGTGGGGTCAGTGAAAAAGAGGAGGTTTTGCATTCAGTGGTATGACGTCCAAATTAATAGCCCTGTGCCACATCCTATGGCTCACTAGATGTCCAGAAGGCTCCATTTAACTATCATTTCAGGTCTTGGTTTCCAGAGGGATTTAGGAAGACCAGCCTTTAGTCCGCCATCTTGACTCTGCCCCCCTTGTAGATTATTTTTTGTGTATCCCTTCCTACTCTTAAAGTCTCCTGTTTATCTTTGGTTTTGGCAACTTTGATTATAGTGTCTTGGTGACTTTATTTTGGAATCTACCTTGTATGGAGTTTGATGAGCATGTTGAGTAGATGTCTTCTCATCCTTCATGATATTAGGGAAATTTTCTGCTGACAAATCTTAACAATTCTCTATTTCCTGTTTGCTGTTTCCGTTCTGGTACTCTGTTCATTTGTAGTTATTCCTCTTGATAGAGTTCCACATAAATTTTAGTGTTTCTTCAGTTTTTAAAGTTCTTTTATTTGATTTTTCCTCAAATATGTTGGTGTCAAGTGCTTTATCTTCTGTCTCACAAATTTAGTCTTCCATTGCCTCAGTTCTACTCCTTTGACTTTCTGTTGAGTTTTCTAATTCTGAAATTTTATTGCTAATCTTCCAAATTTGTTTTCAGACCCCTCTAGATTTTTGCAGTCTGTTAATATGCTGTTATGCTCCTCTCTGAACTTCTTAAGTTCTTCTGTTGCTGTGTCTTTGCTTTTCTTGACTTGTTGTCTGCGTTTTGCCCAGCCTCCTTCCTGATCTCTCAAAGTTCTGTGTATTAATCTTTTGTATTCTACATGCAGTAATTTCAGGAATTTCTCTTCATATGGAAGATTTATTGACTTTATTTTGGGAGCTTTTTGAAGTCATCAAGGCCAACCTGTTTATGTGATTTTATAAGGTCTGTTGTCTCTGAGCCAGCAATAATTTATTGTATCTATTTCATGTTTGTTTACTGTGTCCTAGCTTGTTTTGAAGTGCTTAGATAGGCTGGTTATATGAGCTAGTTTGATTATTGGTGCCTTTGATGCTCCTGTGTCCTGTCACCAGATGGTTAGAGCTGCTACTTGGTGTGTGAACCCAGAAATCCATGTAATTTTCTTGTGTGTATTCAGCTGAAATGTCCAGACAATCAGTTGCCAAGTGTTTGATGCAGGCTGTCACCTGAAATTCTAGACAGGCAGTGTTGACTGGTGTAGGTGCTAGTATTTGGCTGCACATACCAAGCAAGGCAAGAGTCTGACAGCTACCCTTGTGTCTGTGAGGAAAGTGTGTCTCTGTTACATAGAGCGCATGAGAAAATAGATTTTACAACCATACTGTTGGTGCCCAGTGCTATTGGTTGTAAGGACTAGGAGGCACCACTCATTCTTGGGTCCCTGTCACAGGTGGCTAGGTGGTGCAGGTGGAGCCACCAGTTCTCAGGACCTTGAAGTGGGTAGGTGAGGACCTTGCTTAATGTGCAACTTGGTGTTGAATGTCAACATATAGCTGATATAGTAAAATTATTGTTCAGGTATATACTGTGCTGTACTGTTCTAATGAGGCCTGTGGTGTTGTAGTGGGCCCGCACAGGTCTATGCATAGGTGAAAGGCGTTCAGAGTCTATGGACCTCTTATGCCTGTGTCTAGGCAAAGGAACTGTTGCTGCCCTGGATTTCCAGTTTAGGGGATCTGGTAGATTCTTTTTTCCCTGCTTGTTAATTTGTTTTTCTCCAACATTAGGTGAATGGCTCAGGCTGTGTAAGTGGTCCTACTACTAGCAGAGGGGATGTGTCAGTCTCTGGAGCCACCTCAGGCCCAGTGCACAGTGGGAGAAAGACTGGTAAAAGGGAGAGAGGTTTATCCTAAAGGAGAGTTTTTCATCTGTGCTTGGTAGGTTAGACACAAATCACTAATGTTGCTTTTCATTGATTTTGAAGGCATGGTTAGACTCTGTGCTCGTCTCTTCCAATGTGGAAAATGTGTTCTGAACTCTATTGCCCTCCTGACTATACTGGTGCCAATGGATCTGCCTGTGGGATGCTGATTTTTGCTAAGTCAGGTCTGTCATCTCACTGTTTCACAGCCTTCTCTACCTCTCCTGTCACTCAGTTCAATTTTTCAGCTTTACCTTTGGTGTTCAAGGTTACTAAAATGTCATATGTAAGTGATTTAATTGTTTTTTAAACTTTGTTGTAGAGCGGATCACAGGAAATGTCTGACTACTCTGCCTTCTTGGCCCTACCCTTAGACTTTTTGCTCAGTCCAAGCATTCCATTGTCAGTCTTTCTGGGTTTGGGGGTGTTTCCTTTTGGGATTATTGAGTGGAAGAATAGAGTCGGATAAAACTGTGACATGGGAGGACACAATTAGTGTGGGCTTGTGTTTACTAGGGAAAGGCATAGAATTTATATTTGGCAAAAGTAGGCTTCTGTTTCATCAAATTAGACTGTGGAAAAGAGCAGAAGTTTCATACTAAGTTTTTTCCAAATGTGTGAGAATACCGTCTGTGTTGTCTCATTGGTCTTGAAAGCTGTTGTGATGTCCACAGGCACATGCTGCTTTTACCTTTATTACAATGTGATTTTGAGAGTGCTCATTTGTTCCTAAATTTAGAATAATTTCAGTTTTATTCACTTGTTGTTTCTATATAAGTGCTGGCTTTCATATATCAAAGTAAATTTGTTGGTTGAGTTTGTTTTCTTCCGTAAGTCTTTTATGGGATGTAGATGAGTTAAGAGTTGTTGCATGCACTTTGATTGTATTTAGTTGCATTTCAAATTTTATTAATTTCTCGGGAAATGTCTTAGTTATTTATAGCAGTTATATTTATTTGTGTTTCACCTTCAGTACAGGAAGCTATATGTTTTAGTCAGCTAGTGCTGCTCTAACAGAAATACCATGAGTGGATGGCTTTAACAAAGAAAAGTTTATTCTTACACAGTGTGGTAGGCTACAAGTCTAAAATCAGGATGTCTGCTCCAGGGGAAGGCTTGTCCCTTGTTGGTTTTGGAGGGACATCCTTGTGTTCTATCAGTCTTTGTTCAGGAAGCATCTTGGTGCAGGAACCTCAGGTCTGAAGGATGCACTTTCTACTCCCAGTGCTGCATTCTTGATGGTGTGAGGTTCCCAATTCTCTGCTTGCTTCCCTTTCCTTTTATCTCTTGTGGGATGAAAGGCTTAAGGGTGGTGCAAGCCACACTCCAGGGAAACTCCCTTTACAGTGGGGCAGAGAGATGATCTTATGAAGGGATTTACAGTCCCACTGTAATCCTTTAACATACAGCATAGGAAAAGCACAGAATGGAGAACAATCATAAAATATTGGGAACCATGGCCCAGCCACATGGCTACACATATTTTTGGGGGGACACAGTTCAATCCATGACACTATACTTTTCTGTAAGAGTTAAAGGACAGAATTTCTGCCTGTAGGAACCTGGGAGCCGGGAACTTAGATTCTAATTCTCGCTCCGTCTCTGGCTTCTCTGAGTCTTTTGGGCAGGTTCCTGTCCTCCCTGATCAGATTTCTGATTCCTGAAGGTGAGCTAACAGCTACCCTCCCTATCACCGCTTGTCAGAATCTAAGCAGATAGCAGCTTTGGAAATAGGTAGAGTATTAAACTGCTTGGTAAATGCAAATATAAGTTGCTCCGGTATAGAAAAAAAAAGCTCTGTTAGCTGAGGAATTCTTAAGCATTTTATGACTAAGATTTTATTTTGTGGTCCTCTTGAGTTCCCTAATTTCCAGTTAAAGACTTTTTTCTTTTTAGCATCCAGCCTCAGATCTTGTGTTCCTAGTACAGAGAGAAAGAAAGGTTCTTGTTACTCCAATCTTGACTTCTTCCTTCTAATTCCAGGGACACCACTGCCACAATTTCTTTTTAATGCTTAATATTAAAGGTATTTTCTATCACTGTATATCTTCACTTGTCTAAAATTTCTCACTTTCATCAGTAATATTTAGCTTTGAGATCTGTAGCATCTTCAGAGGTGCTGTTTTGTTTTTTCTTTTTCCTTTACTATTGTCTCTTCGACTAGTTGAACACAAGGTGCAAGTAGCTTTTCCTCATCTGCATTGCTTGGTTCCAGCATTCTATCTCCACTTCCCATGGAAGTCTTGATTTGCTCACTTCCTTGTCTCTGACTCCACCACATTGTCAAGGGGCATCTTCCTAAAGTGCCCTTCAAATAATTAAATATACTGGCTCATAAGTCTGAGGTGTCATCAGAGAATCAAATTCCAAACTTTTAATCAGATATACTTAAGACCCTCCACCACTTGGCCCCTACTCTCCTGTCATGAAACTACTCACACTTTTCCTCATAGTGCTGACATTATTCCCATCATTTTGGAAGAGTTTTCAGATTCACCGTCACCATCAGTCTTTTCAGCAGTCTTCCTCAATTTCACATGTCGGTGGTGGTGGTTGTTATTAGTGACTGTTGAGTTGGTCCCCTGCTCCTGGGGACCCCATGCACAGCTGAAAGAAACTCTGCCAGGTCCTCTGCCACTCCCATGATCAGTTGCCAGTTAAATTGTTTTTGTACTGTTGTGATCCTTACATAGGATTTTCATTCAGTGACTTCAGCATAGTCTGGAAGCCTTGCTGAAACCTGTCCAGTGTTGTAGCAACACACAAGCCTGTAATGGACAGGTGGATAGTGGCTGCATATAAGGTGCACTGACTAGATATTGAACATGGTTCTCCTGCATGGAAGATTAGAATTCTACGCTGAACCACCACTGCCCTCAAATATAAATAGTTTACTTCTTATATGTAGATTGATTATGACTTCTGTTTCGAAATGGATTGCCTTCCTATAGATTGACTGTTTCCTACAGAAACTGTTATAAATGGTGATTAATTCCAGGCTGTTCCAGTGATGCTTATTTAAATGATAATGTTTATGCAGGACTTAATCCAGGCATGAAAAACAGAAAAGAAGCAATACATACACATCTGAGTAGCAGCCTCTTTGATTTCATATACCTAAAGTAGAATATGCTTTTGTGGAGAACAAGTAATAGAAGTTGAAAGTTATCTGAGGGAAATTTTGAGAACCCTCAAGGTGTTTGGACAAATGCATTCTAGTTATATTCCCAAATATACAGCTTTCTTTTTGTTTTTGATATTGTTGTATTATTAGCTTCTTTCTGAATTCATAGCCCAAGTGTACAGTAGGGGAGAGTGATTTTCCTGAGATAGTGGGTATGGGTTGAAAAGAGAGAGATAAAGGAGAAAGGTTGTTAAGGATGTGTCTGTTTGTGTGGATAGGAGCCCTGGTAGTGAAGTGGTTAAGTACTCAGCTGTGAACCAAAAGGTCAGTTGTTTGAACATACCAGCTACTGTGCAGGAGAAAGAGTCCGTAGAGAGTAAAGCCTTGGAAACCATATGGGACAGTTGTGCTCTCTCCTGTAGGGTCCCTATGAGTTGAAATTGACTCGATGACTGTGTGTGTGTGTGTGTGTGTGTGTGTTTCAGGTGGCATTCTTGGAATTGTGAGCGATAAAGCAAGAGCATAGGAGTTCTGTATGGAATAAGAAAGTTGGTGGTGGATAATGAGTGATAGCTGTGATAAAGGATCAGTACAGGCTGGTTCCTATGAGGCAAAGGTTAAGAATATCCCAAGTGTCCAAATTTCTGGACTACGGTACTGTTCCATCATCTCTAACATCAGTTATTGCCTCTCTCCTGTTTTGGTTTGGTCATTCAAAATAATATCTCTGAGAACTCATGACTGCCATGCCCTGCTGGTGTCCTGGTTCTGTTGCCTCTCCTAGTATTGCTTTTGGTACTGCTGGGCCACTGTCTCTTGTAGACTTCCATTTTACAGATCCCTCTGTTTATCTTCTGGGTCTAGGAGAGACTCAATGCAAGGATCCTGGGTCCAAAGGATGTGCTCTGCTCCTGTATCTTCTTGGTGGTAGACAGATAACCCCTGCTTTTGGATTGGCTCTCTTTTAAGTGAAGCAGAATGGCAAAACGGACCAGTCCCCTTGGTATGGTTCCATACACCATATTTGCCTGTTCCCACCCCCGCAGGGGTACCATACATTTTGTCTGTATTATTAGCAAGCTGTCCAGGTGTCTTTGTGGGCTACCAGCACCTTATTTGTGTAGTCCTACCCAGTCATTTGTTAGGAGTTACAAGACCATGGTGAGAAGAGCCATCTAAGGGATTCATAGCATGCAGTGGGGAAGAGATCCTGGGCAGAAAGCTAACCAGGTGGCCCTTAAGGACAGTCTGTCTGATGTCTGGGTGGCCTTGGGGGGGGGTGCTGGAAAAGGAAAAGAACATGCATTCTAGACCCAGGTATGAGGGAGACCTTGGCAGGGAGCTGGCATGACCTCTGCTGACAGAGCAAGCAGGCAGACCACCATCCTGTGTGAGAGTATTAAATCCATCGATTCAGGAAAGAAACCTGTGATCTGACTAGAGAGACCCCTGATGAGTTAAATTCACTAACTAGTAACTGCTGAACAGATTTCAGCTACTTTTTATTGAATGCTTACTTTGTGCCAGGCCCCAAACTGTACATTTTACATTTAATCCATTCATCAGCTCCCTGAAGAAGCTGGTGACAAAACTCATTCAGGAGGTTGTTTTCTTCATCATTCTCTCAAATAGTAAATGGCAGAGCTGAGGTTCCTTTAAGGTCCACTTGATGTTAAACCTCTTTACCACCTTGCCGCCAGGTGGAGGCTATTTAGTATATAGTCCTCTAACCTAGGTATGAGGAAACAGCTCTGTTGCTCTGTTTCTGGTGGACATAGTTATTTTGTGTATATATCTGCAATAATATGAGCAGTACAGCTAAAAGCATCATCAGAAGTGATCATAAGTGTTAAAAAGGGGAAGTGTTATAAAACTGAATTTTCTAGTTCCATGAGTGTTAAGCCATTAATGCAGGGAATTGTGCTGGATAAGAATGTCCCCGAGAAGCTTCTGAAAACCAGGACTTTTGGACTTTCACTTAGTTTACAAGATTATTCACAGTAAAAAATTTGATAGCGGTATTAGGAGTTCATTCATTGCTAGTCAGAACTTCTTAGGTGAGGAAGTCGTCTTTTACAAGGAAAACCAAAAACCAAACCCAGTGGTGTCAGTTCCTACTCATAATGACCCTGCAGGACAGAGTAGAACAACTGCATAGCATTTCCAAGGAGTGCCTGGTGGGTTCGACCTGCCAGCCTTCTGGTTAGCAGATATAGCATGTAACCACTACACTACCAGGGTTTCTTTTAAAAGGAAACACACCAAAAAACCAAGAAGCTGAAGTTAACTTCCCACTGAAGGAAAGCTTATGGAAGAAGGAAGTCTTTAAGGTTTTCTAAGAGATGCTAGGCCTGAGCGATCATGTCTAATATGTGACAGTAGTGCCAAGAATCAGAATTGACACATGATCTAATTTTATGTTTCAAAGAGCCAAGTGAAATGAGAGGAACAAGAAAGAGAGATATCTTACAGATGATGAATGTGAAGAGAGGTCACACGAACAGAAGTAACTGAGCTAGGGCTTAAATCCAAGGGTTTTGGACACAAGTCCTTGCTTCCACCCTCTACCACAGGCAGCCCAGTGATGTCAGGCTACAGAGTTACTCACCAGAGCCTGACTCAGAATCTGCCACACAAACTCACTTCTTCAGGCTATGGGGAGATGGAGCAGGATGGGAAACAAACCAGCTTTCATAAAATGTTGTTAGCTGTTGTCAAGTCAACATCTGACTCATGGCAATGCTGTGCTCAACAGAATGAAACGCTTCCCGGTCCTGCACAGTCCCATGAACAGCTGTAGTTCAGATCTTTGGGATCCATAGGTTTTCAGTGGCTAATTTTTGGAAGTAGATTGCCAGACTAAAATGGATCTTCCTAGTCTGTCCTGGTCTGGAAACTCCACTGAAACCATTCAACATCACAGCAAAATGCTAGCCTGTGATGACACAGGTGATGGCTGTATGTGAGGTGCACTGGCCAGAATCGAGCCCAGGTGTCCTACATGGAAGGTGAGAATTCTACCACTGAACCACCTCTACCCCACTTTATAAAACACGAGGTTAGATATGAGTGGTCATCTACTCAGTGTCATATGGCAGTTAGCCAAAATTACCAGGTAGCTCAGCCCAGGTTTCTTGTGCAATGCAAGAGATCTAAAAGCAATCAGACACATATACTTTAAATCACAGGCCTCTCTAAGCCTTAGTTCTTCAACAACAGTTGTTTCAACCACTTGTAGCTCTGTATATTTCTGTTGATGCTTGGCTGCAGTATAGTGTTGAGTTCAGTAACCACATGTTCAGTTAGATGAGCACTGTGTGAGAAGGGAAACCGAATGTTAGAAGGTAGGCAGTGAACAGTCTGTGCCCCAGGTGCCCAGGATTGTCATTAATCCCCAGCAGAAGCGTAGAAGGAAGAGCAGTTGTTACTGGTCCATTCTTATAACACTGTGAGAGGAGATTTGAAGTGGGAGAACTAAGAGGTTAAGGCTGTTGGCTTAGAAGAGGTTTGGAGATCATTGGTGGTTTTCTTTTATTCAGATTTTTGAAGCTATTTGTTATTTATAGAGAACATTCTTGGTTACCTACTGCTGCTGAAAGACAAAATACCACAAGTGAGTGGCTTTAAAAAGTAGAAATTTATTTTCTCAAAGTTGAGGAGGCTGAAACTCCAAATTCAGTGTGTGAATTTGGCAGGAGATCCTTCCTTGATAGCCCTGGGAAAGGAGTTCTTTGGTGTTTCTTTACTTCTAGACAATCCCCCTGTGGTATTTGCCCCTCCTTTGTATATCTCTATTCTGTTTATTCTGCTCTTTTTATAATTTAGAAGTGATTTGGTTTGGCACACAGAACTCTGGTGGCACGGTGGTTATGTGCTCAGCTGCTAACAGAAAGGTATGTAGGGGGAAAGGTGTTGGCTTCTGTAGATTACAGCCTTGGAAACCCTGTGGAGCAGTTCAGCTTTGATCTGTAGGGGTACTGTGAGTTGGAATCGTCTTGACAGCAGCAGGTAGATATAGGACCTCTCCTACTCTGGTATGACCTCATTACCATATTGAAAGAAAAGCCTTTTTCTGAACAGGGTCATGTTTACAGGTACCAGAAAACCAAACCACTGCCATCAAGTAGATTCTGACTCACAGAGATGATACAGGATAGAGTGGAACTACCCCCATAGGGTTTCCAAGGAGCAGCTGGTGGCAACTCTTAACTACTGTGACCAGGGTACAGGGTTAGGATTTCAGCACATACGACATCTGACAATCGAGTTCAGAAACTTACTTATTCTGAGTGCTGTGTACCTTGTTGCTGAATATCACTACAGTTACCTTCAACATACTCCCCTTGAGAACCTGTGCACTGACATCAGTGCCTAGTCCATCCTTCAAAGCAATTCTGGAACTCTTTCTGGAGTGGCCATTGCACACAGTGGTACGGTGGCAAATTTGCAAACTTAATTGTATAGTTGTCTGTCAGGGAGTTTTTAGCCAGTAAACAAATAACTCTATTGGAACACTCTCCCTACTCACCTGATCTGGCCTCCAGTGACTTTTTTCTTTACTGGAAGAAAAAGGAAATATTGAAAAGAGGACATTTTGATGGCATTCAGGACATTAAGGATAATATGACGACAGCTCTGACGGCTGTTCCAGAAAGAGTTCCAAAATTGAAGAGTGGACTAGGCACTGACATTGGTGCCTAGCTTCCTAAGGGGAGTACATGAGAGGTGACCAGAGTGACATTCAGCAATGAGGTATGTAGCACTTTTTCTAGGATGAGTTTGTGAAGTTGTCAGACCTCATGTTTTGGGGCGGCGCACAATTTAATCCATTACGAACACTTAGTAGTCTGTTCCTGCTACATTCTAGGCCTGTGTTCAGGAGTTCTGCTTACAGAACCAGGTGAACCAGGTGTGCCATGAGATGCAGACAGTGCTGTGGGACAGGAGACAGGTGGGAGGTTATGGAAGCTCATAGGAAAAGACTTGCCTAGTTTGGGTATGTGCCCATCTGTATGTTGGGACAGTTGGGTGTATTCATCTGAATGGGTTATTGCCTTCAGAAGTACTGGATCCCTGGGGGTGTGCAGTAGCTGAATTGATGATGGTATGTGGTTCTTTAGGATCATACTGTGTCATGCCCATGTTTCAATGACTGTTTTTTTTTTTTTCCTCATCCTAGAATTCTGAACATTGGTGTATGGGACTGCATGACAAGGAGGAGTGATGCTGCCCCGATGGGAACTGTCTCTTTACCTGTTTACCTCCCTCAGCTTCCACTTCTATTCTTTCTATGAGGTTTACAAAGTCTCCAGAGGTAAGTGCCGGGAGCCGGTCCCAACACTTTGTAGGGTCCCGCACGGAGGGAGGGAAGACACGGCGGGAAATGAACAAAGGAGACAGGAAAGAATTTTCTGGTTTAAGGCAGCCCGACCCAGAGAGGCATATTTCTGCTGTGTCGAGAGCTGTCGTCTTTATTTTTTATAGATGAGATGATGTAATATACACCTGATTTTCTTTATTACACAAACTATTGGTTAACAAGAAGCTAATTTAATATCATTGGCTAATAAAAAACTGACTCCTCGTGATCTAACTAATTCCTTCTACTTCTTAATCAATTGTCAAGGCCTTCTTGAGTAATTGTCTAAGCCAGGTGTCCAGCGGTGATAAAATGTCAGGAACACAATTAATGGCTTTATTCATATCTCCAAATGGGAGGTACCAAAGGGTAGACTCCTCAAGGTTTCACCATTTGGCTGTCTCAGTTTGTTTTTCCAAGTTTTCATTTATATCTTTCTGTATAGATAGTAAGTGTCTGCCATCCCCCAATTATGCCAGCTGCACTAAGAAAGATGTTTCTTTAGTGTTTATCAGTTCTCTATACCAGCTATAATAAACCTAAAAGTTTATCTATTCTTCCAGCTGCAAGGAGAAAGGATGCTTTGTAGTTTTGATGGCTATGTGGAGAATTGTCCTTGAGAGCTTCCTAAGGGTTAGCTTGCAAACTTGTGTATGTGAAGAAAAGGGAGGGGGAATGTAATCAGTGGGGAGCCAGTGAAGCTGGGCAGGCCTCAGTGCTGTCAGGCATGCTGCATTGAAATCCATTTCTCTGATCTCTATTTCTCAGAAGTTCTTGGTCAGATTGTCCCAATATAGTCTCATAAACCGAGGGGTTGAAGCCCCTTTCAGAAGGCACCTTCTCGATTCCCAAGTCAGGAGGAGATATTTTTTCAGGAGAGTATAATTAAGAAGCAAAATATTATCAGGGGTAATAGGCTAAAAAACATATTACAGGTGAGATGCTTTGGCCTGTCATTTGCAGAAGTTTGTGACTGTGCCTACAATGACTTATGCGGGATGGCGGGCCTCCGCAGGTAAGGACCTAGGCTCTTCTGTTTTCTGTCAAGAAAGGAAGGCGATAGAGTCACTCAGAGGTAGAAGATTCAGAAGATGGTTTCCTAGGCTCAGGATGACATTGACCCTGCTCTCTTTCCCTCACTCTTTTAGAGTTTGAGTCAATGGCCTAAGTCAGTGAAGTTTTCTGCTCTAATTCCTGGTCTTTCAGGTGATCTGTAGCTTCTTTCTTACAATAGGAGAGGTTCACTCAGTGGCTGTTGAAGGCCCTGAGGAGATTTGCATTAGTTATTAACAGTAATTTCTTAAACTTTTATCTACTGTTCTAATCCACATAGAGGCGGCCCAGTGGTGATAGGGGTCCGACTCCTCTCAGCCTCCTCTCCTGCCATCTTGTTGTTGTTGTCAGGTGCCACCGAGTCATAGTGACCTTGTAGGACAGTGTGGAACTGCCTCATGGGGTTTTCAGAAAGTGTCTGGTAGATTTAAACTGTTAATCTTTTTGGTTACCAGCCATATTCTTAGTTACTGCACTACTAGGGCTCATCTGCTGTCTTAGTGTGCTGCTTTTCCCTGCATATTGAAGACGAATTATGATTAAGTCTATGTGCCAGCCCAGAGAAATGGAGATTGAAACCTTTTATTTCTTTAAGGGCAATTTGGCAAGTGGCACTCATCACTTCTCTTCACTTCCACTGAGCCAGCATGGAGTCACAAGACCCAGGTAGTAGCAAAAAACAAAACTCATTGCAGCTGAATTAATTCTGACTCATAGTGAGCCTATAGGGCAGAGTACAGCTGTTCCATAGGGTTTCCAAGGAGTGGTTGGTGGATTCAAACTGCTGACCTTTGGTGAATAGCCAGATGCTTAACCACTGCCCATATATTTGCTTTCCGATACCAAGTCTAAATGTCTTCTCTGATACCAACTGCAGTTCTTCTGACCCTAGCCACCTAGAGTTAGGTCATACCTCACAATTTAAAGGCAGTAGTTCTCTAGGCTGTCCAAGTCTGTCCAAGACTTCAGACATTAGCTGTAAGTTCAGGGGTTTCCAGGGCCATCTCTATGAATTTGGGGGTTCCCACTCCCCTCTCAGAACACTAGCTACAAGTTCATAGATCCCCAGGACATTTGAGCTGCAATCTGCTGGCTACAAATTCAGGACTTCCCGCTGCACCCTGAGAGCTAGAGTGACTCACAAAATGGATGGTTACAGTTTTATTACAGGACCAGCATGAAGAACACAAAACTAGGCTGATGTCTGGGAGGGTCTTAAATGTAGAGTTTCCATATACCAGATATGTGTTACCTTCTTTGGCATGGATATCCTTCAGGATATCTTTTATCAACCGGAAGATAACCTTCGGTGTTCAGAGTTTTTATTAGAGTTTCTCTGTGTAGGCATGATTGATTGAATCATTGCTCATGTTCTTGAACTCTGTCTTCAGTAACCCTACCATCTCCAGAATTGGGCTGATATCGCATAGTGGGTATTTCTGGCATGGCCAGCCCCACCTAATATGAATTGCTGCATAAGTATATACTCAGGTATAATCTGGAGCCAGTTCATAAATAACAAAGACTCTAGTTACTTAGGAGGTTCCAAGGTTTAGAGATTATCTCCCAGGAACCAGGGACAAAGACCAAATTTTTTAAGATCTACATACGCTCATATTTCCCTTGTTGCATTTAATTGTAGAGTAGACCTAATGAGGTAGTACATTACTAAGAAGACAGTTCTGGGTTAGCAGAGTGTCTGGGGGCTGTAGTTTTGGGGGTTCCTCCAGTCTCTGTCAGACCATTAAGTCTGCTTTTTTTTAGGTGAATTTGAGTTGTGCAACCTACTTTTTCCTGCTCCACTGGGGACCCTCTGTTTTGTTCCCTGTCAGGGCAGTCATTGGTGGTGGCAGGACATCATGTAGTTCTTCTGGTTTCAGGCTGGTGGAGTCTCTGGTTTATGTGGTCCTTTAATTTCTTGGGCTAATATTTTCCTTGTGTGTTTGGTTTTCTTCATTCTTTGCTCCAAGTGGGATGGGGCCAGTTGATGCATCTTAGATGGCCATGTGCTAGCTTTTAAGACCCCAGATGCCACTCACCGATGTTGGATGTAGAACATTTTCTTAATAAACTTTGTTATGCCAATTGACCTAGATGTCCCCTGAAACTGTGACCCCCAGGACCTAGCCTCAGCTACTCTGTCTGTCAAAATATTTGAAAGTGTCTAGAAAACTTACCAGCTTTTGATTTGGTCCAGTTGTGCTGACTTCACCTGTATTGTGTGTTGTCCTTGCCTTCATGGAAATTGGTTGTTATTTACTATCTGTCTACTTTCTGTTACTGTCTACTGTCTACCATCTAGTTAGTGAATTCCTTTTCTTCTTCCTCTCCACCTTCCTAACCACCAAAGAATGCTGTTTTCTGTGTTTAAACTTTTTCTTGAGTCCTTATCATAGTAGTCTCACACAATATTTGTCTTTTTATGACTTACTAATTTCACTCAGCATAATGCCCTCCAGATTCATCTGTGTTATGAGATTTTTTGGGGGGATTCATCATTGTTCATTATCATTTTGAGCTATTCCATTGTATGTATGTACAATAATTTATCTGTTCATCTGTTGATAGGTACCTAGGTTGTGTCCGTTTTTTTGCTGTTATACACTGTGCCATAATGAACATGGATGTGCATGTGTCTATTCATATGATGGCTCTTCTTTCTTTTTTTTTATTGTGATTGAGTGAAAGTATACAATCCAAATTAAATTTGCATGCCCACCTATCTGCAGTTCCTTCTGCTCTCCTAGCCTGGTAACAGCACACTCCTCCTTTCTGTTCTGTACATGTTATATCCTCTTAACAATCTCCTGTCCCCTCCTCTCCCCCCTCTCCTCTCCCTTCTAGCAAGAGGCCAGGAGGACAACATCCTATAGATTCAAAGAACCACAAAGTACACACACCATATAGTCACATTGTGTCCCCAAGTCCAGTCCATTCCTGTCTGAAAAGTTGACCTCAGCAATGTTTTCTGATCAGGGGCAGCAGCAGGTCTAGGGGCAGTCCTTCCAGGGGAACCCTCAGGCCTTTGGACCATCAGTTGTGGTCTTTTACTGGAGTTCTTGAAGCGTACTCCTCTTTTTCTGGTGTTACCACTGGAACTCGACATTGTGTGGATGGCTCATATTATTTCTTTAGAATATGTATTTCTATAAGTAGGATTGTTGGCTCATAGGATATTTCTAACTTTTTAAGCAAACTCCAAATCATTTTTGTAAGTGGTTGTACCATTCTATGTTCCTACCAGCACTGTATACATGTTTCAGTCTCTCCACACTCTCCAAAATTTATTATTTTGTGTTTTGGGATCAGTGCTAGCCTTATTGTGGTGAGATGGTATCTCATTGTAGTTTGATTTGCATTTCTCTAATGGCTAATGATCATGAATGTTTCCTTGTATGTCTGTTAGCCACTTAAATGTCTTTAAGAAAAATATCTCTAAGTAAGATTGCTTGGTCTGTAGCTTTATTTATTTTGTTTTATCCTCAAATTTCAGTATCACCATTCAGTTCATTTTATAAAATGAATGGGAAAGCTATCCTTTTTTGTGTGTTGTGAAACTGTTTAAGTAGTATATGAAGTGTTTGCATAACAGTTTGAGATTTCATTCATTTGTAAGTTTGTCTTGATATGGAGTCTCTTTGAGAGTGGATTCATTGAAAACCTTTCAGTATCTTGCAGAGTTGTTGGTATACTTTGATTTTTTACAGCTTCTTAAGTCAGTTTTGTTTCTCCAGTTTTTTGAAAAATTTACAAATGCATTAATACATATTTGTATATCAGTTCTTATACTAATTTGAAGCCTCAGTGTGTCTAATTTCTGCCCTCCTAGGAGGTTTACTAGAGGTTTGTCTATTTAGTAGGCTTATTCTCTTTTTCAAAGGACAAGTTCTTGATTGTATTTATAAATTGTACCTTTTTTCACTGTTTTCTATGAAGATTAGTTGCTAAAGAGCAATATTTACTTGGATGCTTTGACTTTGTAGAACTCAAAATCAAACTCAGTATTGCCGTTGAGTCAGTTCTAACTCATGACAACCATATAAGATAAAGCAGAACTGCCCCGTTCAGTTTCCGAGGAGCAGCTGGTAGATTCAAACTGCCAACTGCTCTCCGTAGTTCTTAGCTACTGTATCACAAGGACTCACATCTTATTTCATGTAGTAAATATGTTCCTGAATAGTTGTGTATTAATGGCATTTTTATAAGCAGAATTCTGCTTTCTGATTTGCGTTTTCATTTGACAGGTGCTTTCCTTAATCTGTAATTGGTAGTTCTTTTGGTCAGCTAGTGCTGTTCTAACAGAAATACCACAGAGTGGATGGCTTTAACAAAGGAAAGTTTATTCTTAGGTGATCTGGTGGGCTTCAAGTCCAAATTCAAAATGTCTGCTCCAGGGGAAGGCTTTCCCCCTTGTTGGCTCTGGAGGAAAGTCCAGTGTTACATCAGTGTTTATCCAGGCAGCATCTTGACGCAGGAACCTCAGGTCTGAAGGATGCGCTCTTCTGCTGGTGCTGCTTTCTTGACAGTGTGGGGTTCCCCATTCTCTGCTTGCTTCCCTTTCCTTTTATCTCTCGTAAGAGGTGAAAGGATTAAGGTGGTGCAAGCCATACCTCAGGGAAACTCCCTTTGCAGTGGAGCAGAGATTTACAGTACCACCGTAGTGCTTTAACATGTAGCATAGGAAAATCACAAAATGGAGGACAGTCATAGAACATAGAGAATCATGGTCCAGGCACATGCCTATGCATGTTTTTGGGAGGACACAATTCAATCCATGACAGTAGTTAATGTTTCTCTAAATTAACTCTGTGATACCAGGGTACCTTGATAGTTCTGGAGACTTGGTTTTTATAGGGAAAAGTATTTATTTGTATTGCTGTGGCCAGTTTCTTTGTTTTTATGTAGTAGGTGTTCTTACACAATTATAACTGAGAACATTTACCTTCTACCTTTCGTTTATTCTTACATGCTTCTATGAGTTTCCTCATTAATAATCTCAGTTTATGAAAAAAAGATGAAACAGCTAATTTATACTTGAATTCTTTCTGTTACATTATTTTTGAAAGATGCTAAATGTCTTGTTGGGGATGAGATTTTTTCATTAGGGTAAAATTTTTACTACTTGCTATTGTGATTGGAGGAATTTTGTTACAAGATGGTTGGCACCTTTGGAGGCCCAGTCTAAGGTGGGAACATAAGGAATACTGGTTCTGTTCTTGACCAGATGGTCTTGACTTTGGAATGAGATGAGGTAGCTGACAGTAGGTCCTCAGTTATCACAGCTTTTGTGGTAGACCCAAGCACATAGCCATCACAGGAGTCAAGAACTTGGACAGCCTTTCTCGATGACCAACATTTATAATGAGTGTTGTAGCACCACTAAGGCTGTGAGCATTATGTTTTACTCTGCTTCTTGTTATAGTTAACTCTTTTTTCCTATAGGGTTGTTGTGAATCAAAATCACCTTGACAGCAATGGGTTTGGGTTCCCAGGAGTCTTCTGTGTTTGAATGGCCATCTTCCTCCTACAAATCTCCTACCCTACCCTTTGTTTCAGGCTTGTACTGACATTTTTTTCTAGTTGTTAACACTGGTCTTCAATGTATATGGGTGATACTGGCTTCTAGTCTGTTTTCTGAATATTTTTAATAAGCCTTTCACAGTGACTTGGCACAGAGCCTGGGCTGGGAGGACATCTGAAGACACCACTTTGTGGCAGACTCCAGAGCTGCATGTCTGCCCTCTGTGGCCCTAGCCAGTGCTCTGGGTTGTACCCTCTGATACAGTATGTGCTTGGAGCTCCCTCTGAGATTTTCAGCTACCCTGGGGCTACTGCTTATAACAGCTGTTTGAGGGATTCCCTGCAAACTGCTCTCCTGGTGGTGCCTCCATAGGTCCCAGAATTCCTTAGGTGAGTAGCAGGGTGGCAGCCTGATTTGAGGAGGTTTGATGGCTCATTTATGTGGAGTTTGTCTTTTGGCCTACTGTTTAGATAGCTGTTTGCTTTGGGTTATTCTTAAATCTGTTTTTCGTTCCTAAGAATGGAAACTCTGTAAGGGTAGTCCTTACATAGATAGGTTCTAGGGTAAAAACATCATAAATTTACAGTAAATCAAAAATAAGGGTTTTATTCAGCATATGTTCAAAGAGACAAAAG
Organism: Heterohyrax brucei; assembly: GCA_028571685.1. Lineage (NCBI taxonomy): Eukaryota > Metazoa > Chordata > Mammalia > Hyracoidea > Procaviidae > Heterohyrax > Heterohyrax brucei. The sequence goes on from CM053155.1 coordinate 21,005,174, forward strand.
TAGGAAATGGACAAGCATGCTGCCAGAGCCACGTTTGTCCTAGTCCAAGAAAATATTACAGAATAGACAAAAATGGGAGAATGGAGAAGCATGCTACCAGAGCCGTGTCTGCCCAACTCCAAGGAATATCACAGAATATAACAAAAGTAGGAAATCAGACAAGCCTGTTGCTAGAGCTGTGAGTGCCTGAGTCCAAGGGAAATTACAGAATGATCAATATATAGTAACATTACAAATTGGGAAAACCATTGAAAGCTTCACCTTTTCACAGATTGGCTAGGAACTGTTAAGTCACAGTTTTAGTCTTCTTTCTTAACAATCATTGGTACTGGTTTCAGTAATAACAATCAGACCCAATAAATCTTACTCTTCACTAAATACTAATAGAAAAAGATAAGAGTAGAAAGTATGTAGGTCTTTTGTGCTCTGTATTACTGGTTTATGTGAAAGGTTACCTAAAAGATACATTACAGTATTGTCCTAGCTATTGTCTTTACATCTCAGGGCCAAGTAGATGTGTCCTTGTGAGTCCAACTCCCACTGGGTCATGTTCACTATACTCAAGGACAGGGAATAATGGCTCCAATATTATCTCCTTGGCTTGGCATTATCTCCTAAATCACATCCAAAAGCTCTGCTGACTTGGAGCTACTGTGTCCTAGCCCACTTGACCCCTTCTCCCTCTCCCCCTGTTTGTACCTCTTTGTTTGGCAACTTGAAACTGTTTGCAAAATAATAGGCCTAGGCTGAACCATTTGCAATTCAGGCTAAACTATTTCCTTGAGACTATTTGCAGGATATAAGCCCAGATCGAGCTATTTGTGAAATAATAAGCCCAAAGCTAGAGCTGTTTGCTTGAAACTGTTTGCAGGGTAATTGCTCAGGTTGAAACTGTTTGCGTGTTTCTGTCCTTTGTTTGAAGACAACTTCCATGGCTCTGCAACAAAGATCATGACCATTTTTGGCAGTGTCCCGCCCTGTTGACTTCCTACCTGTTAAGCCTATAAATAAAGCTTGTGGAAGCGGATGGGGTCCATGGTTCTCCATCAGAGGCCATGGTCCCGCCTGACTCAACTGTATCTTGCGTGTGTGATGTGTTTTTCTGTGTGATGTGTCTCATGTGTGAGTGACTTGTTTCATGTATGAATGAGATTTCCCATCCCATTCCTGCCGATTTTCAGCCTTGGACTCTATCCAGTGTGGTTCACTGGGGTGCCAGACACGGCACAGGAGTATCATGGAAAGATCAGTATTTTATCAGCTGTCTTCTGTTTGAATAATCTGCATATAGGTATTTGAGATTTGTTTAATGTTAAATTCTCTTGTTGTTACAAGTACTTCTTTTCTGTCCCCTTCCACAATTATTAACTACTACTACACTCTGCAGTACCCAGTGACTTCCCTCTGAGAGAAATAAAGATTTAGTAGGAATTGACTGAAATTATTTCAAATGCATAGAAACAGCAGGGCACAATATACTGTGATTGGGTATGCTAGTCGCTGACTGGCTTATAAGAAGCTGTGTGTGTATGCACATGTTTCTGCTTCTTCTCAATTACTGCTTTCTCATTTCTGTTGCCTCAAACCTAAGCTGAATTCATGCTATCTGCTGCAAACAGCCTGTCTTTGAGACACGGATGAGATGAGAAGGAAGATATTTTATAGTGTATTGGTACACCAGGAGACAGAGGGGATAGATTCCTCCAAAGTCTGATTCATTTGAAATGGAGACTAGCTGGAGATTTTATAGGAGAAGGGGATAAGGTTTTGTGAGTCCTAGCAATCTGTAGAATGTTAATCTTCTTTAGGTGGTCACAGTGGTCAAGTCTCAAATGTGTTGGTATCTTAATTGGTATTTTGGGCCTGGAGGTGGTGTGGTTATCATAAAACTTCCCAGTCAAAGGCAGATTCCTTTGTTTTTCTTTTCCGGTTTTGCCACTTGTTTTTCCACAGTCCTAAAGAGAGCTTAGATTATATCTTAACCTTGAGAGAAATGAAGGGAAACAATGGACTCATGCTTGGAGACAGAATTAAGAAACAACATGGTGCAGGTTATGTTCAAGATGTGGCCATTTATTTTACTCTGCGTGTTCCGTTTCTTCTATCCCTACACCTACCCTCACCCCACCCCCACCCCGGGTTAATTTTTCTGTAAAAATGTTTAAGGTAAAAGAGGTAGGCTAGTTCGATGTTTTAAAAAAGTGGTTTACTGTCATAGCAAATTAATGGCGATTGAAATGCAAATCCTCTTTCTTTGTAGGTAGACTGGGGCTTTGATGTAACCTTTTGTTGAGTGGAGGGGAGGGGTCAGTGTTATTTCAGCTTTGATGTAGTCATGAGGGATCATTAGCAGAAACTACTTCCTCTGTGGGCTCTCAGGCAGTTTAGTGGAGTGCTAAATTTTGGGAAATGGCACCTAAAAGAAAGCTGGCTCTGTCCTGACTGCCCTGGGTAGTGTGATAAGAGTTCCTCAGGCATAGAAGACTTCCTTTTGTTTGCAGCTGCGTCTTGCTTGACTGTATTTGAGTTGTGATGAAAATTCCAGCCCTGTCCAAAGGGCGAGGCTGGTAAAAAAGGAAAAGCCACTGTTGCCACTGGCACTCATGGCAGCCCTATGTGTGTCAGAGTAGAGCTGTGCTTGAGTTAGCAGCTGTGTATATTAACTGTTTGCACTGCTGAAGGGACTCCAGATGGTTACCTAACCCTAGACCCATTGCCACTGTTACTAGACAAAATTCCGGCTTCTCGTTACCTGCCTCCAAAAGCCAATCTCTGAGACAGGTATTTGAGTGAGTGATCAAAAAGATTTATTACCGTGTGCTAGCAAACATAGGGAACAGGGAGGAATCTTTCCGTCAAAAACCTGTTTGAAAATTATCAAGCGAGGTTGGGGTATATAAGGGAAGAGGTTTACATGCAAGTGCAAATACAAGCATAGGTGCTGGCACCAGGGAAACAGTGTGATTGAAGGAGTGAAGAAGGGTATCCATTCAGGGGCCTATGGGGTCCTTTGAAGATAGGCATCAGGAGCAGGGATCTAGACTGCTTTTGTTTGCCATCTCAAGCAGAAGGTCCCGACTGGTGCCTGGTACCTTCCATTGGCTCCTTGTCTGTTTTAATGTTTCCAAAAAAGCTGTGAAAACAGCAGACGTTATTTCTGTGGCTCCTGTCAGCTTGTGTGTGACTTCTTGCCAGGGCAGATGTAAAAAAAAACCCAGGAATTTTTAAGACAGGAGAAAAAAATTAAAAAGTCAGTTTTACAAAAAGAGTTCAGTCTTGACTGTTTATTTTTAATTTTTCCTTTTAAAACCTTTTACACCATCAGGTTGATTTTGACTCATAGTGACTCCATAGGACAAAGTAGAACTACCCAAAGAAGCATCTGGGTTGGTTGGAATTGCTAATCTTTTGGTTAGCAGCTGAGCTCTTGACTTTTACACCACCAGGGCATTATAGTGTTACCTAAGAAGGTCCTGAGGGCCTTAGCACTTCATGGGAATGGATCAGTTGCAGGTTCTCGGCTTCCCTTCTTTTATATAAACTAAATTTTACAGCTGTGAAATTTCAGCTAGCTTAAAGCTTGTTTGAAGACAGTAATTTCCAAAGGGCTCATGAAAATACCAAAATAGATTTAAGTTATTGTCATTTAAAATGTGTGCCATAAGCTTTGTTTGTGTCAAGAAATCAGACAAAGATAGTTTTGTAGGACTTCTCCAGAACACGGAGAAATTTTACTTTGGAGCTGTGATGTCCAGTGCTGTACCACATGTGGCTCGTGAGCACTTGAAATGTGGTACTCCAAATTGAGCTGTGTTGTAAAGATAACTTGTACGTTGTGTTTTAAAGAATTCATATTAAAAAATGTTGAAAACATTGGATATACTGGGATAAGTAAAATATACTAAAGTTAAATTCATCTTTTTTTTAAATCTGTTTTAAAGTGTGGCTGATAGAAATTAAGAAGTTATATATGTGGTTCCCATTGTATTTCTAGAAACCGTGGTGGCGTAGTGGTTAAGAGTTCAGCTGCTAAACAAAAAGATCGGCAGTTTGAATCCACCAGTTGCTCCTTGGAAACCCTATGGGGCAGTTCTTCTCTGTCCTGCAGTGTTGCTATGAGTCAGAAAGAGCTCCATAGCAAATTTTTTTTAATTGTATTTTTGTGGGACTGGATTTCATAACTCTCCTATCTGTGGAAACCCTGGTGGTGTAGTGGTTAAGAGCTACATGGCTGCTAACTAAAGGGTTGATAGTTCGAATTTAACAGCTTCTCCCTGGAAACCTTGTGGGAGAGGTCTGCTCTGTCCTATAAAGTCACTATGAGTCAGAATTGACTTGATGGCAGTGGTTTTTTTTTGTTTTTCACGTCTGTGAAGGTTTTTTCCCCCCACTAGAGGGCAATATTTTTTCCCCCCACTAGAGGGCAATAATTTCTAGCTTTAGGAAGTCTGGATCTTAGTATGTGTAACTGCTCCTGAATGCATTCTTTTCCAGGAAAACAAAAAGAAAAAACAGTAGGTCAATTTTTGTTTTGTTTCAGTTTTTCTAAGTCAGATGTGTCCAGACATTGCCCTCTGTATGAAAAGCGAAACCAAAATAGAAAGAGGGAAGAGGCAGAGGTTTTCATCCTCTTTGCATAAGTAAACACAGAAGTTCCTTTGCTTTGTTGAATTTCAGTAGCTTGTCCCTTGTTCACTTACTATTTCCTTGGAATTGTGTCTGCACAGCACACATACTTTATGATGTGTTTGCAGCTGTAACAAAGAGTCAGTGCCCGTGCAACAAACACCTCCATTTGGTAGTACGCATCAGAACTATTGTAATTTCTTGATTGTCTGTTTTCCCCATTGTACAGTAAGCCCCAGGAGGGGGCTTGTTTGCTTTTATTGATAGTATTTCCCATCATGTTTGGTTATTGTATACCCCACAAGAAGTATTTGGATAAGCATTTTGTTATTTTATTTTAAACGTATTATATTGCTTACTTGTAAACATCGTTCCATTTTGTAATCTTGTTAGCTGAAACTGAGTCAGCCCTAATTCCTGGTGACTCTATGCAAAGTGTAACAAATTGCTGCCTAGTCTTGTACCACTCCAAAGACCAGTTTCAGATCAGACTGATGTGATCTGATCTGAAACTGGCTGTGAGAATGGTACAGGTGAATTTTCAATGGCTGGTTTGGGAAGTAGGTCTCCAGGCCTTTCTTCCTACTCTGATTTTAGTCTGGAAGCCCTACTGAAACCTCTTCACCATCATAACAGCTCACATGAGTGGTGGCTGTACATGAAGTGCACTGTCCAGAAACTGAACCTGAGTCTCCTGCAGAAAAGGCGAGAATTCTACAACTGAACCACTGCTGCATTCTTAGTCTTATTTAGCATTATATCATATAATGCAGTTATGATCACCATAATTTTGTGGCATGGTCTGTTATAAACTTTGATTGCCTTTACAAGGCGAGTACTGGCACTAACCCCTCTGTGTTTTTCTTGGAAGCTTTTTTCTCTTGATACCCTCTCCATTTGTACCCCATATCAGTAGATGAAGGAGACGTTTCCATCAGCACTAGCATATCTTTTCATGAACCTAGGTCACAATAAACTGGAAAGGACAAAGAATCTGACCTGTTTCCATGTGTGTCACTTAGGCCACAGGCAACTCTTCCATGGACATATTCCAGTTTCTTTTAGTGCCTCTGGTTTAGATATGTGACTAATGGTGACCCTTTCTTGTCAGAACATGAAGCGGAATTGGACCAAGAATTTGAGCTGGAGACTGATGCTCTGTTTGGAGGACTAAAGAAGGTATGAGGTGAATACATGATAAATGCCAATTTCCATACCTGATTTTACTATATTTTATAAGTTTCATTTTTTTGTGTTTACCCTGGCAGGGTATTTAGAAACAATTTGGGGTTAAGTACCTTTTACTGTTTTAAGGAGTTTTTATTTAGTTGTTTATTGTACTTTAGATGAAATTTTGCAAAACAAACTAGTTTCTAATTAAACAGTACACATACTGTTTTATGATGTTGGTTAATAAACACGTGACATGTCAGCACTTTCCCTTCTCAATGTTGGGTTACCTGTTAACAGCTTTCCTGCCCTTTTCAGTCTTCTAGTTCTCGCCCTTGTGTTGGTATACCCCTTTAGTCTTCTGTTGTTTTCTTGGTCTGTCTAATCTTTTGGATGAAGGGTAAATCTCGGGAGTGACTTCATTACTGAAGTAAAAGGGTGTCTGGGGGTCATACTTTCAGGGCGTTTCCAGTCTCTGTCAGGCCAGTAAGTCAGATCTGTTTTTGTGAGTTTGGATTTTTTTCTGTGCTTTTCTCCAGCTGTCTGGGACTCTTTATTGTGATCCCTGTCTGAACAGTCAGTGGTGGTAGCCAGGCACCCTCTAGTTGTACTGGATTCAGTTTGGTGGAGGCTGTTGTATATGTGGTCCATTGGTCCTTTGAGCTAACCTTTCCCTTGTATCTGTAGTTAATTCTTCATTTTCCCGTGCTCCTGACTTACTCCAGTGAGTCAGGACAGCTGCTCGCAGGCTTTTAAGACTCTAGACACTACTCACCAAAGTAGGATATAGAACATTTTCTTTTTAAACTATGTTATCTTAGTTAAACTGGATGTTCCTTAAGACCATGGTCCCTGTGACCCTCAGCCCAGCAGTTTGGTCCTTCAGGGAGTTTGGATGCCTCTGTAGAGCTTCTATGACCTTTGCCTTTGGAGTTAAGTACTTCTTCTTTTGTAGCATTGTGTAAACTTATGTTAAGCCTATGCTGGGTTGGGTAAGACATTCCCCACTGTCTTTATTTTCTTGTCCTGTGCTCTCCTCTTAAGATACCAGAAATATGATTATGTAACCATACTAATTAGTACAAATTTTACTTTTATAAAGTTCAGGAAGTCTTTTTCTGACTTGCCCGTATCTATTAGGATCACATGTGGCCCCAGAACTCCGCTTAGCAACTGTTGGCAGTTATAGGAACTTCTTGGTCATTCCTGCCTTTAGTACTCCTGGTCATCTACACTGTTGTAGAACACAGTCTTCTCCCTCTGTCTTAGATCCCTAGTGCCACTGTAACAAATGCCACAGGTGGATGACTTTAAAGGACAGAAGATTATTTTTTCATAGGTTGAGAGGCTAGAAGTCTGAATTTCAGGTTGTGGCTCTAGGGCATGGAGCTTTCTTTTTTTGTTTTTATTGTGATTGAGTGAAAGTGTACAATCCAAGTTAAATTTGCATGCCCACCTATCTGCAGCTCCTTCTCTCCTTGCCCAGTGGCGGCACACTCCTCCTTTCCGTTCTATACATGTCATATCCTCTTAAACAATCTCCTTTCCCCTCCTCTCCACCCTCTCCTTTCCCTTCTGGTAAGTGGCCAGGAGGACAACATCCTATAGCTTCACAGAACCATAAAGTACACACATAATATGGTCACACTGTATCCCCAAGTCCTATCCATTCCTGTCTGAAGAGCTGACCTCAGTAATGTTTTCTGGTCAGGGGCAGCAGCAGGTCTAGGGGCCATGCTGCCGGGGAACCCCCAGGCCTTTGGACCATCAGTTGTGGTTTTTTAGTGGAGTTCTTGAGGTGCAGCCGTCTTTTTCTTGTGTTGCCACTGGAACTCAACATTGTGTGCCCATCACGGCTGTCTTTGGTGGTGGCCGGGCACTATCTGATTCTTCTGGTCACATGTTGATAGTCACCCATTCACATGGGTCCTTCTGACTTCTGGGCTCTTTTTCTTTCATGTCTTTGTTGTCCTTGGTAATCACCTTTCTAGCTGAGTTGGGACCATTTGGTGTACCTTAAATGGCAGCTTGCTAGCTTTTAGGACCCCTGACGAGGCAATGGGCCTGTCTTTGTTTCGGCTTCTAGTAGCTGATAGTCCTTGGAATTCTTGAGTTTGTAAATTCATCCGACTCTGTTGTCTTCAGGTAGAATACCTTTTCCCGTATGTGTTTGCTTGTCTCTGTGTCTGATCTGCTTTTCCTATCACTCAGAAGTGATTAAGTTTAGGACATTCTCTGTACTGATATGAGTCATTAGCATAGCCAAGAAAAAGCTCTTTCGAAGTAAGATTACATCTACAGGTGTAAGAGTTAGGATTCTGAGACATGTTTTAGGGGGACCCGGTTCAATTCCTAACAGTCTGGTACTGCTGTGACAGTAAGCTGGCTCATTCATATATTCTGCTGAAGCTCATTTTACCTGCTGAGGTAGTGGGCAGGGTAACTATTTTTCTGGCGTATATTCCTACTTTTTTAGACCTGAAGTGTAGCACGTTTGTTCTTTAAAGTGTGTCATGGGTGGCTACTGCAGCCTCCTCTTCAGTGAAGTGGTGCTGGGCTATCTTTTTCTCCCACCAGAATCTCTTTTCTTCGAAGGCTGAGATTCTTCTGGTTCCTTCCCTTTCAGTTTTCCAGGAATGACTGAGTGGTCTGGGCTTCAGCTTATGGCCTGGGGCTTAGGTTAAGGCTATTTATGAGCTGATATGAGTCATTATCATAATAAAGAAAAAGCTCATTTGAAGTAGGATTACATCCACAGGTATAAGAGTTAGGATTCCAAGACATATTTTAGGGGGACTCAGTTCAATTCATAATACTCTGGTACTGCTGTGACAGTGAGCTGGCTCGTTTATATATTCCTTTTTCCCCCAGGTGTCATGATAGATTTAAAGAAAGATTATCAAAGCATTTTTAAGAAAAGTGATTTTTACCCTAAGTGCGTAGAATACTGGGGGTATTGAAAGTTGAGTCAGCTTTTGTGGACTGGCTTGGGTACATAAAATGTTGTTGGCATTTCAAGTTCTGAACACCTGACTTATAAATAAACTTTTGGAAGACAATTCATGCCCAAGTTGGGCACTGCTTATACTGACATACTTCTGCTTGACAGTTGGCAAATCTTGCTTAGAATTGTAAAAGATTTATCTTGATTTCCACTTTGAGTTTTGAGGGTAGCCTGTGTCTTTTCCGGCTTTGTACAGAACTGCTGTATTAGGTATAAGGCCCATTTTGGGGTCTAGGAGAGTGTTCTGCCTGTCTTGGACACTACTCCTGGCTGATGTTATACCTTGCTCTACCTACCAGATAGTTATATGAAAAATTGGATGTTATATTGAATATGTAATTCATTGAATCCAGTTGCAAACATTTCTTATTTAAATAAGACTTTTTGAGTATTATGCAAAACACGTAAAGTAGGTGGTACTGTACCGATTTCTGAGGTGAAGAAATTGGGGAAGCTTTATCCCATTATGGAACTTGAGATATAATGGAATGTAGCCCCTGTGGGTGTCTGGTGTCTGGTATTGACTGTTTAAGAATATGACTGTTGAATCTCTTTCAGCAGGAAAAATGGTGACCGCTTTCCTTTTCAGAGTCACAGTTCAGACATCTCAGATAGTATTGTGCTGTTTGCGAGGGACAAAAATAAGCACACCCATTTTTTAGGAGACTTAGCTTTAGAGAAACAGTCATGCAGCAGCATGAGAGATGGGGCAGACCCTATCGAGTTTTGGAGCCACCACAGATTTCATTATCACGGTTAATGTACAGCCCTGCTGTGAACTGCTGCTTCTAGACAAAGGGGCTTTGTCTCCCCTGATTTCCTAGCTACCACAGTTCTACAAAGTCTGGCTGCTTAATAACTTGCCAGGGCTCACAAGTCCTTGGAAGATGCCTCTTCTAAGCATAGCACTCCATAACAGGGCATAGGTCAAGGGTATGACCTGTGCCTTCATGGTGCACTAAGTACACATACATGCTTTTGGGTATCCAAGAATTTGATCTGACATGGTTCTTTGTCATTTCTGTCTGTATACACACATCTCTCTGACCATCCCTCCCTGCTAGTGGATGACAGGATGAGAGAAACAGGTACTATGTCCTTGTTGAAGATCCCCAAACAGGCACATAGCATATAGTGATAGCGAATTCATGGATGTTGGTTGAAAGTCTTACTTCAGCAACAGCAAAGGTCTGATAGGTTCTATTCACTCCTTGATGAATATTTCCTTTTTTCTAGAGGTGACAAATGCTGTTCTTATCGAAATTCTAATCAAAAGAAGATAGTAGGCATGAATAGAAATTATGAACTTTAAAAGAAAACTTATGTTCTTTTAGCAGTCCATAACCTACAGTGGGTTTCGCAATGTTGGCACATAACTCAAATAAGAAATGAGATGGATGATACCACAAGAGACTCAATTGAAATCAAAACAATCATAACAATACAATGAAAAATTGTACTGTAAAATTTGAAAACTTAGAAGAAATGGACAAGTTTCTAGAAACACACTACCTACTTGTAATGGTCAAGACTCTGTGTCAACTTGGCTGGACAGTGCTTCTCCATGTTTGGCAGCTCTGTCAAGTGTCAGGGGTGGGACCCATGGTGGCTTCCTGTCCCTCAGCTCTCATTTCTCTGCCTTCCGTCACTTATGTCCTGTCTGATCACGTTGGAAGCAGCTCGTGCTCTCTTCTTTTCTTGCATCTGGTTCCTGGGACTTGAACTAGCAGCTGTTGGATTCGTCAACTCTTAGAGTGGGTGAGTTAAGATTCCTGTTCCTTGACCTGCCAGTTCTGGGTTTGCCATCCCCTGCAGCTCCATAAGTCAGCAGAAACCTTGCAGTCTCACCTGCTATCTTGGGATCTAGTGACCTGCACAGCCTGTGATCTGGAACTTTAATCTCTGACTGCTGACCTTGGATTCGTGAGCTCCTGTGGCCACATGAGGCTTGTGCCAGGACTTGGAATCTTTCAACTTGTGTAATTTCATGAACTGTTTGCTTTATATAAATCTTTACCTGTATGTATTATATGTGTAACTGGTTTTGCTTCCGTAGAAAACCTAGCCTTATACACTACCTACACTAACACAAACAGAAGTAGAACAACTAAATAAAGCCATCACAAAAGAAGAGATTGTCAAGGAAATTAAAGACTGCAAACCAAAAAAAGCCCTGGCCCTGATGACTTCACTGTAGAATTCTACCAAACTTCTACAGAAGATTTAATACCACTGTTGCTAATGGTATTTCAGAGGATAGAAAAGGATAGAATATTCCTAAATTCATTTTATGTTTTATGAAGCCAGCATAACTCTGATACTAAGTGAGGTAAAGACAACACAAAGAAAGAAAATTACAGACCAGTATCTCGAGTGAACCAGTATGCAAAAATCGTTAGCAAAATCCTAGCCAATAGAATTCAACAACATAACAAAAAAAATAATTCACCATGACCAAGTGGGAGTCATACCAGGGATGCAGGAATGGTTCAACATTAGAAGAACAGTCTGTGTAATCAACCACATGAACAAAAGACAAGAACCACTTGATTTTATTAGTTGATGTAGACAAGGCATTTTACAAATCAAATTCATGTGAAAAACTCAGCAAAATAGGAATAGAATGGAAAATCCTCAGTAGAATAAAGGACATTTATACAAAGTCAGCACCCAACATCATCCTAAACAGAGTCTGAAAACATTTCCCTTGAGAGTGGGAACCAGAAAAGGATGCCCTTTGTCACAATGTTTATTCAGCATTTTGGTGGAGGTTCTAGTCAGATCAACCAGGCAAAGTAAAAAAATAAAGGGAATTCAGAATGGTAAAGAAGAAGTATAAGTGTCTCTATCTGCAGATGATGTGATCTTACACATAGAAAACCCTGAAGAATCCACATACACAAAATAGGCAGACAAAAACCTACTGGAACCAATAGAAGAGTTCAGGTAAGTATCAGTATATAAGATAAACATAAATCAATTGGATTCTTTTCCGCTAAAGGAGACTATCAAAGAGGAAGTCACCAAATCAATACCATTTACAGTAACCCCAAGAAAATAAAATTGTCACTGTTAGGTGCTGTGAGTTGGTTCTGACTCATAGCCACACTATGCATAACAGAGCGAAACACTGCCCAGTCTTGCACCATGCCCACAGTTGTTTTTATGCCTGAGCCCGTTGTTGTAGCCACTGTGTTAGTCCATCTTGTGGGGAGTCTTGCTCTTTATGCTGATTCTGTACTTCACCAAGCTGTTGTTCTTCAGGAACTTAGCATTCCTGAAAACATGTCTGAAGTACGTAAGATGCAGTCTCTCCATCTTCCCTTCCAAGGAGTACTCTGACTGTACTTCTTCCAGAACAGATCTGTTTGTTCTTTTGGTAGTCCATGGCACAACCACAATTCAAAGGCATCAAGTCTTCTTTGGTCTTTGTTATTTGTTGTCCACCTTTCACAGGCATGTAATGTGATTGAAAATACCATGGTTTGGGTCAGGTGAACCTTAATGTTCACAGTGACATCTTTACTTTTCAACACTTTAAAGAGGTCCTTTGCTGAAGATTTTCCCAATGCAATACAATATATCTTTTGATATTTTGGCTGCTGCCTCTGTAGGTGTTGATTGTGAAACCAAGTAAAATGAAATCCTTGACAACCTCAATCATTTCTCCATTTACCATGTTGTTACTTACTGGTCCAGTTGTGAGAATTTTTGTTTTTTTGATGTTGAGGTGTAACCCATACTGCAGGCTGTGGTCTTTGATCTTCATCAGCTAGTGTGTCAAATCATTTTCATTTTCAGAAAGCAGGGTCGTGTCACTTGCGTACTGCAGGTTGTTGAGTCTTTCTCCAATCCTGATGCCTTGTTCTTCTTCATATAGTTTAGCTTCTCGGATTACTTGCTTGAAAAGGTATGGTTAAAGGATAGAAGCCTGATAGACATCTTTCCTGAGTTTAAACCATACAGTGTCCTCTTGTTCTATTTGCACAGCTGCCTCTTGATCCATACACAGATTCTTCATGAGCACAATTAAGTGTTCTGGAATTCTCATACTCTGAAACATTATCCATAATTTGTTATGATCTGTACAGTCATAGTCAGTGAAACACAGGAAAACATTTTTCTGGTATTCTGTGCTTTCAGCCAAGATACATCTGATAGAAGCAGTGATATCCCTGGTTCCGTGTCCTTTTCTGAATCTAGCTTGAATTTGTGACAGTTCCCTGTGAATATGTTGTTGCAGTCACTTTTGAATAATCTTGAGTGAAATTTTACTTGTGTGTGATATTATTGATACTATTCAATAATTTCCACATTGGTTTGGATCTCCTTTCTTGGGAACACATGTAAATACCTATCCCTTCCAGTTGGTTGGCTAGCTTTCTTCCAAATTTCTTGGCACAGACAAGTGAGCACTTCCAGCACTGCATCTGTTTGTTGAAATATCTCAATTGATATTCTGTCAATCCCTGACTTATTTTTCGCCACTGCCTTCAGTGCACATTTGACTTCTTCCTTCAGTACCATCAGTTCCTGATTATATGTCACCTGTTAAAATGATTGCATGTCAACCAGTTCTGTCTGGTACAATGACCCAGTGTATTCTTTCCATCTTCTTTTGATGCTTCCTGAGTTGTTTAATATTTCCCCTGTGGAATCCTTCACTATTGCAACTTGAGGCTTGAATTTTTCTTCAGTTTTTTTTTCAGCTCCAGAAATGCAGAGCTTGTTTTTCCCTTTTGGTTTTCTATTTCCAGCTTTTTGCACATGTTGTTATGATACTTTGTCTTCTTGGGCCACCCTTTGAAATCTTCTGTTCAGTTTTTTACTTCATCATTTCTTCTTTTGCTTTAGCTACTTGACATTTGAGAGCAAGTTTCAGAGTCTCTTGTGACATCCAATTTGTTCTTTTCTTTCTTTCATGTCTTTTTAATGGCCTCTTACTTTCTTCACGGATGATGTCTTTGATACCATTCTACAACTCATCTGGTCTTCAGTCATTAGTATTCAACACATCAGATCTGTTCTTGAGATGGTCCTAAACTCGGGTGGGATATACTCAAGGTGGTGCTTTTGATCTTGTGGACTTGTTCTAATTTTTTGCAGTGTCAATTTGAATTTGCATATGAGCAATTGGTGATTTCTGCCACAGTCAGTATCTGGTCTTGTTCTGACTGATGATACTAAGTTTTTCCATCATCTCTTTCCACAGATGCAGTCCTGTGTATTCCATCTGGTGTGGTTCATGTGTGTAGTTGCTGTTTGTAGTGGTGAAAAAGAGTATTTGCAATGAAGAAGTCATTGATCTTGCAAAATTCTATCATGAAGTCTCTGGCATCATTTCTGTCATCAAGATTGTGTTTTCCAACTATTGATCCTTCTTTTTGGTTTCCAGCTTCTGCATTTGAATCATCAGTAATTATCAATGCATTCTGATTGCATGTTTGATCACTTTCTGACTGTAGAAGCTGGTAAGAATCTTGAATTTCTTTGTCTTCGGCCTTAGTGATCTGTGCCTAAATTTAAATCATAGTTATATTAATGACCTTCCTTGTAGGCATATGGATATTATCGGACCACTTACAGGATTGTACTTCAGGATAGATCTTGAAATATTCTTTTGATGATGAATGCAACACCATTGCTCTTGAAGTTTTTATTCCTGGCATATGATTGACCACATGATTGTCCGATTCAAAATGGCTTATACTGGTCCATTTCAGCTCACTAATGACTATGATATTGATATTTATGCACTGTATTTAATTTTTGATGATTTCCAGTTTTCCTAGATTTATAGTCCATGTATTCCATGTTTTGATTATTAATGGAAGCTTATAGCTTTTCTTTTCATTAATCAGTGGAGCCACATCAGCAAGTGAAGGTCCAGGAGGTTGCACTTTCTCTGAGTCATTAAGGTTGACTCTGCTTTGAGGAGGCAGCTTTTTCCCTGTAGTCTTTTGAGTGCCTTCTGTACTGGGGGGCTCATGCTACGGCACTGTATCTAAAAATGTTCCACTGCTGTTCGTAATACTTTCACTAATTATTTTCAGAGGTAGACTGCTGGATCCTTGTTCCTAGTCTGTGTTGGTCTGGAAGTTTAGCTGAAACTTGTGCACGAAGGGTGAGCCTGCTGGTATGTGAACACTGGTGGCGTAGCTTCCAGCATCACAGAAACATGTAAGCCCCTATAGTGCAACAAATTAACAGACAAGTAGGGGAGAAGATAAAATATTTATGAATAAATCTAACCAGAGATACAAAAGAGCCATAGAAAGAACATCACAAGACTCTACTGGAAGAAATAAAGAGACCTACGTAAATGGAAAAACTTACTTTGTTTGTGTATAGAAAGACTTCTCATTGTCAAAATGTCTATTTTACCTGAAGCTTCTGTAGATACAATGCAATTTCCAATGTCTTTTTTCTTTTCTTTTTTTAAAAATAGCATACAGAAACAAATGGAAACAGAAAGAGCCCTGGATAAGTAAAGCATTACTGAAGAATAAGAACAGGTGGGAAGCCTCACATGATCTGACTTTAGAACCTGTTACACTGCTGTGGTAGTCAAAATTAGCCTGGTACCAGTGCAAAAAGACAGAGACCAACGGAACATAGTGGAGAGCCATGTGTAACTTCGTCTACCTCTGAGCGACTAATAATTTGACAAAGGTACAAGGTGTGTAAACTGGGGAAAAGGCAGACTCTTTAACAAATGGTGCTGGCATAACAGATATCCATCTACGAAAAAAACAGAAAAACAAGACCCATTATCTCACACCATGCACAAAAACTAGCTCAAAATGGATCAAACATGTAAACATGAAATCTGAAACAATAAAGATCATGGAAAAAAATAGGGACAGTGCTGGGAGCCTTTATGTACATCTTAAACAGACTGTAAAGTATTAGTAAGAATGCACAAACAGCAGAAGAGAAAACAGTTAACTGCCAAAGCCAAGTGCCGTCGAGTCGGATCCGACTCATGGCAAAAATCCTAAAAATCAAACACTTATTCTCATCCGATGCCAGCCAAGGGTCGCCATGAGTTGGATCTGACTCCACGGCACTTGGCTGGCCGGCATTCTCATCCCATGACTTTACCAAAAGACTAAACGACTACGTATAGACTGTGAAAAAGTTTTGGCTACTAGGAGTCCTATCAGTGTCTAATCCACATAGTCTACAGTGTGCTGAAAAACCTCAGTGAGAAAAAAACAAGCCGATTAAAAAACAAGCAAAGGATGTGAATACTAACTTCATTAAATAAGACAACCAGGAGGTTAACAGATACATGAGGAAGATATTCATGAGCGTTAGCCACTGGAGACCAAATACTGTAAGATTTGATTTCTGTGAAATACACAGAATAGGTGATTCTGTAGGGACAGGAAGCAGAATAGCAGTTGCCTCGAACTGGGAGAGGAGAGAATGGGGAGTCTTGGGGAGCTTAATGGGCAGGTTTACCATTTGGATTGATGAAAATGTTTTGAAATGAGCTAGAGGTATGGTTCCACTATGTTATGAATGCACTAAATTTTAGACTTTAAAGTTGTTTGTTTCATGTTATGTGAATTTCACATCAGGGAAATAAGCAAGCATAGATAACACACACACAGAGGTCTAGCTTTGTTTGAATCCCCAAAATGCAGAATTTTGGTTATCTAATTTCTGGAAAATAACTAAAAAAAGAAAGTAATTTCAGTGGTAGGTAAGAATATTGATTCTGAGTGGGAGAGGAGAGAATGGGGAGTCTTGGGGAGCTTAATTGACAGGTTTACCATTTGAGGTGATGAAAATTTCTTAAAAAGAGCTAGAAGTGATGGTTCCACAGTGCTGTCAGTGCACTACATTTTAGACTTTAAAGTTATTTACTTCATGTTATGTGAATTTTACGTCACTGAAATAAGCAAACACAACAACAAACATACAGAGGTCTAGTTTTCTTTTGAATCTCCGAAATGTAGAATTCCAGTTCTCTAAATTCTGAAAAACAACCAAAAAAAAAGTAATTTCAGTAGTAGGTAAGAGTATTGATTCTGAGTGGGAAATTAGGCCTTTCGGGAATCTAGGTTGAAGAACCAGCAACGAACTGGGGTTAATTCATGAAAGCTGCAGGGTAACTTTCTCTGCTTCACTTAATATGTCTTGGCAAGTGCCGTGGGGTTTTTCATGATGCTTCTACTTTGACAATATTTTATCCCACTGACCTTGTTTTATTAATCATTTGCTTGTGTTGTCTTTGGCTGGAACATGGGATTTAAGCCCATGGCCTAATTGTCTAGGGAGTACCAGAAAGAAAATAGGATCAGAATCTTGGCCACCGTCCAGTTTTAGGAGTGTGACATCTCAACTAAGAGGCCAAGAGAGAGAATGTCAATCTGGTGAGGTTTAAGGGTGATAAGATTTCAGGAGTGAAAGAAGACAGATTTATTCAGTGGTGAAAGGAAAGCTTAAGATCCTTGTTTGCCAAGAATTTTTAATTTCAGCTCTGTGCTTTTGGACTACTAGATAATTTTGAAAATTATTTGAGTCTCCAGAAACAAATATACAAGTTAACCAAAGGTCATTTGGCAACATTAGGGAGTCACTGAAAAATCAAAATGTTAAAAAATTTAAACATAAAGGCAGATATTGCAGCCTGGGGACCTGAGACTTGATTTGGAGTTAGACTTTGTGAAATAGTTAGCCTCTCTCAGGGGTGTTTCCCAGCATGCTGCGGGCAGAATCATACCACATAGTTTACGCTGCAGGCTGTCATAGTTTCCTGCCGTTCTGGGGAAGAAACAGTCTGCTTGGGTCAAGAACTCTTGGGTGGGGAACTCACTGGAACAAGCAGGCAGACTGGGTTAGGTGTGGACTCTGGCAGCCTGATGGTCATGAGGGGCATGAGGTGGGGAAGTCACCCCCTCCTGCATGGTGGGCACTCAGGTAGGGCTCAGAGTCTGTAAGTGACCAGCACTCTCTTAGTATTTCTTTCCTACAACCTGGACAGTGACTTATATTTTCCACCTACTGAAAGGAATATTAGACATCATCTAGGTTAGCCCTTAATTTACCTACAACAGGTCCCAGCTCCAGAAGTTCAGTAAGTTGTCCAAGGTTACACATGGGCAGAACGGTAAGGAGAACTACTTTTTCCTTGTCTCATGCCCACTCCCTCAGTGTCTTACAGACTTGCTAAATGTTGGGCATACATGTTACAAATTTAATTAAGTCATGATTCTTGGTTCTTGCTTGGGGAATTTATCATTATCTCCCTGTAGAGAGAAAATACAAAAAGTAACTAAATGAAATGTCTTATAATAAACACGCTGGAAATGAAGTGTAAATAGTAGAGTGGGATGGAAAGTAGGACTGCAGGAGGGCAATGAAGTCTGCCTGGCAGGGCTGGGATGGTGTCACCCTTGAGCTGTGACATGCTTGTGAATACCCTGTTCATTAGGTCATCGGGCTGGCTCTGAGGTTACCTGAGCACTCAGGAGACACTTTCTAGGTTGGAGATAATTGGGTCATGTAGTTGTGTGTGTCTGTCTGTCTGTCTGTCTGCCTCTGAGGTTACCTGAGCACTTGGGAGACATTTTCTAGGTTGGAGATAATTGGGTCATGTAGTTTTTTTTTTTGTGTGTGTGTGTGCATGTGTGTGTGCGTGTGCACGTGTGTGCGTGTGTGAGTGCATGCGTGCACTCGCACGTGTGTGTGTGTATGGGTAGATCTAGATTTGTTTGGATAGAGAAGTCAGCACAAGTAGAGACATCCTAGAAAAGAGCATCCTCTTTGGTATCAGACAGGCTTGGGCTTTGGGCAAATAATTTTCCTTCTCTGACCTACCATTAACTCATTTATAGCCCCTCATTATTGAGTCTGTTCTGACTTATGGAGACCTCATGGCCTTCAGTGTAGAACTGTACTCCACAGGGTTTTCTTGGCTATAATCATATAGAAGCAGATTGCCAGGCCTTTCTTTGCTGGTGTTGCTGGGTAGATTTTGGTTTTACTAGTTGAGTACACAATGTTTGTGCCAGTCAGGGACCATGCATGTGTAAAATGCATCAATAAAATGAACTTGAAGAAAAGTCTACTTTAAGGATTATAATTAGAAAACTTATCCCTAGAGTGCTAATCAGTAATTTGTGTGAGAAGAAAAGACAAGTTTCTGTCAGTTACATGCATGAGGTACATTTAAGTTATACCACTGTACCACTCTTGCATTACAGTTGGTTTTTAGAGTGTGTCTTAGGCTAGATTCTCTAGAGAAGTGAAACCAAAACATATAAATATATGTATAGAGAGGTACGGGAAACCCTGGCAGTGTACTGGGTTAAGTGCTACCACTGTTGACCACAAGGTCGGCAGTTCAAATCCACCAGGCACTCCTTGAATACTCTAGAGGGCAGTTTTACTCTGGCCTCTAGGGTCGCCATGAGTTGGATCCGACTTGACAGCACTTGGCTGGATAGAGAGATACATATCAAGGAAACAGCTCACAAGACTGTAGAGGCTAGAGTATCCCAAGTATGTGGATCAGGATAGAGGCTTCTATTGTTTCCTGTAGCCTCAGGGGCTGGCAAATCCAAAATTGGCAGGTTGGAGAGCAAGGCTCTTGCTCACAGACTGTGAAGATTGATGAATCCCAAGATTGGTAGGTATGGGGCTACCTCAAGTCCCAAGAACCAGAGGTCTAATGAACAGGAGGTAACTACAGGATCCAGAGAGGGCAAAAGCTAGAATGTCTCCTTGTATTTGAATGCAAGTGACATGCCCAGGGAAACTGCCTTTGAAGTGATTGGCTGCTCACAGTAGATCCCATCATGGGAGTGATCACATAAAAAACTGAAAATGACAGCCCAGCCAAGTTGAAACACAATCTTAACCATCACAGAATGCTTCTTAATTGCGAAGTGTGGTGGTGTTGGTGGCAAAAGTCATTCCATTTAGACTTTGAGCTCCTCACGGGTGAGGAATTCTTTTATGTTATCCCAGAACCCCTGGAGCAAAACTCAACTGGTAAACAGAGAGGAGGCAGATAAAAACACCAGGTCCTGACCATTTCCTTTGTTAAAAACAGGAAAAACTGTGTAAGTTAGAGTTACAATTTAAGAGACTTTAGACTATTGTGTCCTGGGCCTGGGTTGGGAGCCATCTGGGAGCTGTGGGTGAGAGAAGTACAGCTTTAGTTTCCTCAAATGTGGACAGGCGTCCCATTCCCAAGTCGTCTTCCCAGTGTTTGAGACTGTTGTGCTGTGGACTTGTCAGGAGAATTGTCCTGAGAAGATGGATGTGGAGGAAAGACAGAAATGGAACCAGACACACAGAGGTCTCAACATTGCTAGGTTGTAGACTGAAACTGGGAGTAAATAACTGAATTTGTTAACTTATTCAGTTCAGTAAATACTAAAATGTAGGTACTCAGAGCTTTTAACAGTGAACATAATGATGTCTGTTAAGTGTATGAATGTTAGCTAACCATTAAGTCTTAGAGTATGTGTCCCTGTGTGGGAAAGTTATGGGGTAGGGTGAGCTGTTAAGATTATCTGAGTATATGGATAAACAGCTACAGGGAGGCATAATTAATGATCTAGAGCCTTTCTACTTGTCTTTGTTATCTAGTGCTGCTTAACAGAAATACCACAAATGAGTGCTTATAACAAACATTTATTTTCTCAAAATTTAGGAGGGTAGAAGTAAGTATTCAGAGTGCAAGTTCTAGGGGAAGGCTTTTTCCTTCTGTCAAGTCTGGAGAAAAGTTCTAGCCTCTTTGAGATTCTGCTCCTGGGCAGTCTTTATGTGGCTGTGCACCTCTCTTTCTCTTGCTTAATCTGTTTTATATTTCATAAGAAATTGACTCAGGATATACCCTATACTAATCCTTCTTCATTAACATAACAAAGACAGTTTGTTCCCACATGAGATGGTAACTACAGGAATAGAAGTTAGGATTTACAACACATTTTGGGGGGACATAATGTAATCCGTAATATTCCACCCTTTGGCCCCCTTAATTTATGTCCTTCACACATACAAAGCACATTCATTTCATCACATTATCCCTAGGTCAACTCCAAGTCACAAATCTTGTCTTCTGAATCATCTAAATCAAATATAGGTGAGACTTTAGATATATCTCATCCTGTGACAAAATTTGTCTTCATCTGTGAACTGCTGAAATCTGAAATACACAAGGAAGACATTTCCATTACAAATGAGAGAAATTGGAGGAAAAGAGGGGATGACAAGTACCAAGAAAGTCCTACTTCATAGCCCATTGAAAATGAAACCAGATAGTCTGGGTCATTTTCATTATAACAGAATTCTTATGGTGTAAAAGCAGGCAACCAAACCATAGAGAAGAGAATCAGCAGATATTGTAATAATTACATTCTGGTTACTGATTATTAATAGTATAGTCAGTGATTACAGGTAGTTTCATGGATGCATACATCATGGTCACAAGATGCTTACATGTATTTCTTTGTCTATCTTGCAAAAATATCTTGGTGACAACTGTACCCAGACAGTACTCTTCCTGAGTACGTGCATTATGTGGGATGCAGATGGTCAGTTGCTTAAGACACCCTCAGAGTGTATGGTTTCTGGTTTAGTCAGCTAGTGCTGCTGTAACAGAAATACCGTAGAGTGGATGGTTTTAACAAAAGAAAGTTTATTCTTACGCAGTCCAGTAGGCTATAAGTCCAAATTCAGTATGTCTACTTCCAGGGAAGGCTTTACCCCTTGCCCTCTCTGCAAGAAAGTCCTTGTGTTGCATTAGTCTTCGTTCAGGGAGCATCTTGGCATAGGAACCTCGAGTCTGAAGGATGCACTTTCTTCCTGTTGCTGCTTTCTTGATGGTGTGAGGTTCCCAATTCTCTACTTGATTCCCTTTCCTTTTATCTCTTGTAGGACGAAAGGATTAAGGGTGGTGCAAGTCACACTCCAGGGAAATTCTGTTTACAGTGGCGCAGGGAGGTGATTACATGAAGGAATTTGTAGTCTCGCACTAATCCTCTAACATACAGCCTAGGAAAATCACAAAATAGGGGGCAATCACAAAATCACAAAATACTGGGAATGGAGGGCAATCACAAAGTACTGGGAATCATGACCCAGTCACATGTCCCCCATATTTTTGTGGGACACAGTTCAACAGATGAAATCCCACTCTTCGGCACCTCAAAAATCATATCTTTGAGACATGTAACATATTCATCCCATTATAGCAAAACCACGTACATCCCTTGTGATAGACATCTTAAATCAGTCCCAAGTCCAAAATTCAAAAATTCCTTTACATCTATGAAACCTAGTATACAAGCTTCTGCTTCCAAAGGTACAATGGCACAACAGGCACAAGTTAGGCATTCCATTAAAAGTGGGAGAAATCACAGGGAAAGAAGGCATTAACAGGCAACAAGCAAGTCAGTAGAACACATTACATTAGCCCTCAAAGCTTTGAAAATAATCTTCCACTTTCTGAGACACTTTACACAATTTCCCAGCTATCAAGACTCGAGATATTGGCCACACTCTCTGTATTCTGAAAGGAGACCACCCCCGACCCCAGCCCTGTGCTTCAGGTCTGCCTTCTAGGCCTGCTTGGACAGAAACTCAGCCTCCTCGGCTTTTAGGTGCACTCTAAGCCCAACTGAGTGGCAGTCCCACCCTTACAAACACAGGACACCATGGCTCCACCATTCCAACCCCCTGAGGTCATAGCCATACCTTTTGAGACTGAGGCACCTCAGCTTCTCACGCTATTTTGCCTCTTCAGCTTCTGCTTCCTATGATCTCATGGTCCAGACCTCAAGCCCATATCTGCCCTTCGGGGGCAAGTGTTCCAAAACTCTGTAGCTCCACTGATTGAAGTGCTCAGAGGTACCCCACTCCGCCAGGATACCTCTGTGAACAGGCACTCAGCTCTCTTGCTTAGTAGTTTGGTTCCAGCAGCAGTATCACGATGCTTTGGTTTTGCTACTGCTGCTGCTGCTGCTGCTGGTTCTCAGCTGTTTCTCACCATCTGCGTCTTCTGTAGCCTGAATCATTCTCCTCGGTTCCTTCTGAGTCTTCTATCAATTCACAGTTTCAAAGGTGCTTCCTCATTTTAGGTATTTGTTAGAGTAGCACCTCACTCTCTCAGTACTACATTCTATTTTAGTCACCTAGTGCTGCTCTAACAGAAGTACCACAACGTGGATGGCTTTAACAATGGAAAGTTTATTCACACACAGTCCGGTAGGCTGCGAGTCCAAATTCAGGATGTCCACTCCAGGGAAGGCTTTCCCCCTTGCCATCTCTGTTTCAGTCAGCTAGTGCTGCTCTAACAGTTTCACATTCTGGTTTTGACTTGACAGAAAAGATAACTTTTCTCAAAAGCATAGCTGTTAGTCTGGAATTCATATTAAAATTAGATAGCATTGTTAGCATATTGGAAAACACAGTGGTGTATTGGTTAAGAGCTGCATTACTAACCAAAAGGTCAACATTTCAATTCTACCAGGTGCTCCTTGGAAACTCTACTGGGCAGTTCTACTCTGTCCTATAGAGTTGGTATTAAGTCAGAACTGACTTGACAGCAACAGATTTGGTAATCATATTATACCTGTGGCTCACTGACTGCAAGTTGTCTTATCCTGAAATGTTGAAGGCTTCAAAAAACCCTGTGCTTTTTCGGACCATCTGGGCAATGGCCCTCTAGACTCTGGGTGCTGGCCTTGTTTCCTGGATTCTGGTTTATGAGCCCTCTTTCTTGGGCTTTAGTTCTACCTTCACATGTCCACTAGGGTGACAGCTGTGCTCCCTCAGCTTTGCACAGCCCCATTCTCCTAGTCTATCTGAGTGGCAGTCCCACACTTTCAGCCAGTGATGGTAGCTGTTGTGTATGGTAGCCCTGCACCCTCAGTTTTGGCTTTGGCCCTGTCCTCTTGGCTGAACTGAATGATAGCTCTGGAATTGAGTTGGTGAAGACCAGACTCTTTGAAACATAGAAAGTTGGGGCCCCACTCTTTGGGGTGCCATAGACAGTAGCTCCATCCTGTGAATCTAAGGCAACTGTGCTTCCTGTGCTCCTTCCAACAGTTCTGCTTGTTTCTAAGCTGATCCTGGGATGGTTCTTTTCTTTTCCGGGAGGACAACGAATGTATCTCCTTTGGCCTGTTTCTGGCCTGTAGAATTTCAGGAGGCAGTGTTCTTTTCTTTTGTTCTTTCTCTGTCGTCTTTAGTCTAAACCGATAGGCTTCTTGCTCTAGTAGTTGGATGGACCCATCAGTCACAGGCTTAATCTCTTTAAGAAAAGTTTGCGTAGCCATGTCCTTGGTGAGAATTCCAAGATGTGTATCTTCAGTTTATATGACAAAATCTTTCATGTCTTTAAGTTGGTTTTCATTTTGCACAGTTCATTTTTAAGACTATCTCTTTCCTTTCCTAATTTAGTGTAAGCAACAAGTAGAAGCTATGTAGCCTCTTTAAGCTCTTGCTTAGATATCTCGTCAATCAGATATCCAGGTTCATGACTTACAACCTCTAACTTCCACCAAACATTTGAACATAATTCAGACAAGTTGTGTGCTGCTGCATATAAAGTGTCATCCTTCCTGCATTGTCTAGCCATCTGTTCCTTGTTTTCTTTTAAAGCCTGATCTTAAATGCGTTTAACATCCACATTTCTAACAACACTGTATTGCTGGTGCCATATGTACTTTCCAAAAGAATGGAGACTTTCTCTGTATCTCTCTTCACTTCCTTCTGAGCCTCTACCAGAATTGCCTTTGATTTCATAATTCTACCAGCAGTCTCTTCAAGGCAGTCTAGACTTTTAGGCACCTTGAAACTTCTAGTCTCCACCTATTGCCTAGTTCCAAAACCACTTCCACAGTGTAAGTGTTAAAGTATCACCCCTTCTCCTCAGTACCAAATTCTGTCTTAGTTATCCAGTGCTGCTATATCATAAATGCTACAAATGGATGAGTCTTAACAAATTTATTTTCTCATGGTTTAGGAGTCTAGAAGTCTGAATTCAGAGCACTGTCTGTAGGGGAAGGCTTTCTCTATCAGCTTTGGAGGAAAGCCTTTGTCTCTCTGAGCTTCTGATCGTGCATGACCTTCATGTGGTTTGACATCTCTTTTCTATCTTCATTTCCTAGCTTGCTTGTGTAATCTTTTATATCTGAAATTAGATTGACTCAAGGTCCAGCCTCCAGGAATCTTGCCTAATTAACATAACAAAGAAAACCCATTCCCAAATAGGATATAACCACATGCATAGAAATTAGGTTTTACAACACGTATTTTGGGGGACACAGTTCAATCCATAACACTGCACAAAATGTGGACCCCAGCCCAGCAGCAGTGGTTTCACCTAGGAGCATGGTAGAATCCCAGGCCCCACCCAGACTTCTTGAACCACAGCCTGCATTTTAGCAGATCCATAGGTGACTGATGGGCACATGACATTTGAGAAGCACTGATATGGGTTACTGTCGTAAATTAAATTGTGTTCCCCCTAAAGCATGTGTTGTAAATCTTAACCTCTGTACCTGTGGATATAGTCCTGTTTGGCAATAGGGGTTTCTTTGTTACAATAATAAAGTCATTGTCAGTGCAGGGTATGTTCTAAACCAATCACCTTTGACATCCAAAAGGAATAGATTAGGCATTGAAGCCAGCAGTCAGATAGATAGATGCTGTGTGGAGAATACTAGAGAAACTGAGGAAAGAATTTTCTCTGAGTGAAAACAGAGAACCTTCCTCAAGAGCTGGTGCTATTAATTTGGAATTTTTTAGCCTCCTGAATTGTGAAAAAATGCATTTGTTCATTAAAGCTATCCACTTGTGGTAGTTCTATTATAACAACATTAAGAAATTAAGACATTTATTCTTCTTTGAGGTACAGCCTCCCCTTCTTCTAGGGAGTAAAGCTGTCCTGATTTTGCCTGGCTAAGATTTATCCCTGATTTGTAGCTGATCCCTTATGGTACTGAAGAGGATGTTTTTAATTGACTAATAACTGTAGGATCATGAAGGAAAATGGGAAAAGAGGCATGTATCGAACTGGGTTCTCCAGAGGAAAAAAAGCAAAGGTAGCCCTCTTGAAAGACAGACAGACAGGCAGATGAATAGCATAGGACCAGGCAATATTTTGTATTCTGTTATATATAAATCACCGTGAATCAGAGCTAATTTTATGATGCTTGATGGCAGCTAATGTGTGTACACACACACACACACACAGACATACTCTCTCTCATATATTTACATGTATGTATGTATACACATCAATCCATATATGTGTGTGTATATATTTATAATATTATATATGTATTATATTGGCTTATTATATTATACACACGTATACATGTATGTAGAGAGAGATTTAAGGAGTTCAGGCTGTTGTGGGGCCTGGAAGTTTTAAATCTGGAGGGCAGACCAGTAGCGTAGAAATTCAGGGAGGATTTTTATGTTACAGTGTTAAATGAAACTGGAGTTTTTGCTCTTGAGGCCCTCAACTGATTGAATTAGGCCCACCCACATCATCAAGGAGAATCTACTTAAAGTCAACTGTAAACTTAGTCTTATCTGCAAAGTACCTTCACAGTAGTATCTAGACTAGTGTTTGACCAGACAACTGAGCACCAGGGCCTTGCAAACTTGGCACATGAAATTAGACATTGCATAGCTGAATGTGGACAAGTTGTCCTTGATATGAGGCTTTCAATTTTGTCTTAAAACATGTGATTGAGCTTGAATCTATAAAGCTTTTGTCTACAGAAGCAGGTGAGTCTTCTTTTTTCTTATTCAGATCATTAACTGCTGGTTAGTGACCATCTTGTTATGTTCATTGGCTCAGCTTTTCTATTCAGTCATTTCACTGAGTAAATATTTTAAATGGAGAAGGATAAACAAGAAAGAAAAGTTTTTATTTCCTTTAAAGGAATATCTTTTTATTTATTAAATTAAAAAAAATGAAAGTGTACATACTCTGTGCTTACAGTACTGGCTTAAGAGAGAAGGAGTACACAAGTTGTGTTGAAGTCCCATTAATATTGATCTTATTACTAATGTGTGTTGTCACCAATTTCACCCAGCCAAATTTCTAACAACTATCTAATCTAAACCCTCGCCCCTTGCCTTCCTGCCCTCCCACCCTCCCCACCCTTGTAGCTGTCAAAGAGTCTTTTCTGTTATGTATGAGTATGCTTTTAAGTTTTTATCGTAGGAATCTCATATAATAATTGTCCTTCTGTCACTGACTAGTTTCACTCAACATAATGTCCTCCAGTTGAGACCAAACTGAGAGATGTTTCCTGCTATCATTGTTGTTCTTTATCAATGTATAGTACTCCATGGAGTACATATACCAAAGCTTACCCATCCATTCTTCTGTTGTTGGGCATCTGGGTTGATTCTAACTTTTTGCTATCGTGGACTGTGCTGCAATGAACATTCGTGTGCATGTATCAGTTGGTGTGAGTGGCCTTGATTTTGTAGGATATATTCCGAGCAGAGGAATTACTGTGTCAAGTGGTATATCTGTATCCATTATTTTAAGGTAATGCCAAATTGCTTTCCAAAGAGGTTGCACCATTCTGCAGTATCTTTTGAAAAAATTAGTGATCACAGACTGTGTGTGAGTTTTGTTGATAAGGTTTTACAAGCACAGAGATTTTAGTTGTCCAGGGCCTCAGGTGGAAACGAAAGATTTTTTCGTTTCTTACATTTTATGAAGATTCTGAATCCTTTTTCCCCTTAAAAAACTTAAGCTTTGAAAAGGCAAGAGAAGCCTGGGGTTCTTAGTTCTAAATATAATGCTTAGTGTTCAGAAACATTATTTATATTGAAGAAGCCTCAGAGGGATATTAAAAAAATCCAGTCTTGGCTTTTTTGTCTTTTCACCTGTATCCCTGTTACAAAGGTGACATTTTTCCTAGCCTGGACTTGGAAGTTATTTACTTTTATTCAGTTAATTTATTCTTCACTAGTTTGGAAATTCTGAGATGGGCCAGTTAACTCTGAATCAGTGGCTCAGGACCTAAGTTAAAGACATGAGTTTTCTGTTAGCTGCTGACTGCTGGGATGCTGTGAGCGTGACCTGGCATATGGTGTGTTTCTTTAACTTTGAGTGGAAGGAGTTGAACAAGATCCATGATTTTCACCTAGATTGGAAAACTGTGGTTAAGTGCTCTGGCTGCTAACCAAAAGATTGGCAATTCAAATCTACCAAGTGTTCCTTGAAAACTCTGTGGGACAGTTCTGCTGACCTATAGGATCACCTAGGAGTCAGAACTGATTCTATGGCATTGATCTTGGCTTTTGGTTTTGGGAACTGATAAGGAGATTGGGTCAAGGATCCTAGGTGTAGGGAGCATGTGTGATTTGAGAATGCACAGTGTTGTTTTTGTTTATTTTTGGAAAATACAAAAGGAAAATCTTGCTTTTTTTAACAAGTAGCACAATGTAAAATGTAAAGCATGATAAAGGAATGGGAGACATGAAACTAGCAGTTAGTACCAGGTAACATTTCTTAGTGAGTACTATATAATGGATTTTAGTGAACACTATCATTAATACCACATGCAAGTGTAATTTTGCTGAAGATCATTCGAGAGTGGTTACAGAGGTGTATTGCCAAGGAACTGCCAGAAATCCAAGCTAGATTTGGAAGAGGATGTGAACAAGAGGTACCATTGCTAATGTCAGATGGATCATAACTGAAGGCAGAGAATACCAGAAAGATGTTTACTTGTGCTTTATTGACTATCCAAAGGCATTTTACTGTGTGGATCATAACACGTTATAGATAACACTATGAAGAATGGGAATTCCAAAACACTTAATTGTGCTAGTCAGGAACCTGTACATAGATCTAGAGGCAGCCACTTGAGCAGAACAAGGGGATGCTGTTCAAAATCAGGAAAGGTGTGTATCAGGGTTGTATCCTTTCATTGTACTTATTAATCTGCATGGTGAGCAACTACTCAGGGATGCTGGACTAGAAGAGGAAGAACAGGGCATCAGGATTGGAGGAAGACTTAGTAATAACCTGTATTATGCAGATAACACAGCTTTGCTTGCTGAAAGTAAAGAGGACTTGAAGTACTAAGAGATGAAGATAAAAGACCACAGCCTTCAGTATGGACTGTACATCAACATAAAGAAAAGACAAATTCTCCCTGGACCAATAGACAAAATTGTGATAAATGGATAAATAATTGTGATTCTCAAGCATTTTATTTTACTTGGATCCACTGTCAACATCTATAGAAGCAGCAGTCAAGAAATCAGAAGATGCATTGCACTGGACAAATCTGTTGCAAAAGACCATTTTAAAGTGTTAAAAAGCACTGATGTCATCTTGAAGACTAAGGTGCACCTGATCCAATTCATGATGTTTTAGTGACCCAATACACATATGAGAGCTGGACAGTGGATAAGGAAGACTGAATAATTATTGATGTCTTTGAACTTTGGTGTTGGAGAAGAATATTGACTATACCATGGACTGCCAAAAGTACAAACAAATCTGTCTTGGAAGAAATGAGATCAGAATGTTCTTTACAAGTAAATGTGGCAAGACCATGTCTCACATATCCTGGACACGTTATTAGGAAGTACCACTCCCTGGAGAAGGACATCATGTGTGGTAAAGCGCAGGATTGGTGAAAGAAAGGAAGACCTTCACAGGAATGGAGTGACACAATGGTTTCAGTAATGGGCTCAAGCATATGAATATGGCAGTGTTTCAGTCTGTTGTACATAAGGTTGCTGTGAGTTGGAAACAACTCAGCAGCACCTTACAACAACAACAACAGCTAAATGTTAGAGATTTCCTAAGGGCACAATTGGTTAAGCACTTGACTACTAGCTGAAAGGTTGTCAGTTCAAACATTCCCACAGGTGCCTTGGAAAGATAGGCATGGCAGTCTGCTTTGGAAAGGTCACAGCCTTGAAAATTTCATGGAGCAATTCTGCTCTGCACGTATTGTGTTGCCATGAGTTGGAAATGACTCAGTAACTAACAACAGTAGTAGCAGCTATATGCTGGCCAGTGTTCTAAACTCTTGATGTACATATGCTCTCAGTGGAACCTCACACATACCTCACAGGTAAGTATTGTTATCAAATGAGGAAACAGAGCAGAAGGCTGTGATTGGGATCATCACAGCCAGTGTGTAGGTCATACTGTGATTCAAAGCCAACCTGAATTTGCAGTCTCAGCTGCTGTGTTTCTACCTCAGCATTCATTTTATACTTAGAAAAAAAGAGTTTTGCAGTATGTGTAACTAGTTTGAAATTGTCCTTCAGTCTTCAGGTGCAAAAAAAAAAAATCCCAGTTTCTTTCCTCTCTACATCCAATTAAATTTGCCTCCAAGGTCCACATGGAGATTGATAAGGTATTTAATATCAGTACTCCTTGAAGGATTCCCGTTCCAGGCAGACAATTTGACCAGAAAATTTTAAGGGCCTCTAATCCTGACTCTGTCATGGTGCTTCCAAGATACTCATTAACGAAGCTTGCATTTCATGTGAGGTTGACAAATTGCTGTCTTTATTCCCTTCATACCCAGCTTGACTGCTGTGATCTCCTTGGGGGCTCCTGAGGCTGTCTGTGGCTTTTAGGTATTAGTCTCCAAGCATCCACATATCCACTCTTGTCAGAGGATCCCTGCCCACTCTCCCATCCTCAGCTAGTTTACTGCGTGGGTGTAGCCTGATATAGATACAAACACAGAATAGTGTATGGACACAGAGCTTCTAAAGGTGAAGGGAAGTATACCTTTTGTTATTTAATTACAAGTATATAGGAAATTAGTTAATTATTATTCAAATTATTCCACTGCCTCTGATAGCAGGTTTTAATATGACTATCTATAAGCAGTTTTATTAGTGTCTGTGCTAGTTATCTAGTGTTGCTGTTACAGAAATATCACATGTGGATAATTTTTTTTAATTTTTAATTTTTATTGTGACTAAGTGAAAGTATACAATCCAAATAAATTTTGCTTGCCTGTCTATGTGCATCTGCATCTGCTTCCTTTACCCAGTGATAGCACATTCCACTTTTTCACTGTATACTTCTAGTATTCTCTCAGTGAGCACCTATCCCCTCCTTTCCACCCTCTTCTCTTCCATCTAGAAACAAACCAGTAGGACAGCATCCTATAAATGTATAAAACCATAAAGTACCCACATCATATGCTCACACAGTGTCCCAGAGTTCAGTTCATTCTTGTCTGAAGAGTTGACCTTAGTACTGGTTTCCAGTTAGGGTCAGCAAGTCTAGGGGCCATGTTCCCAGGGGGCCCTCCAGATAGTTGAACCATCAATACTGGTCTTTTAGTAGAGTTCTTGAATTGCACACCTCTTTATCTTGTGTCACCTCAGGTACTGTATACTGTGTCCTCCATCACAGCTGCCTTTGCTGGTGTCTGGGCACCATCTGGTTCTTCTGGTCTCATGTTGATACAGTCTCCCATTCATATGAGTCCTTCTGTCTCCTGGGCTCTTTTTTCATCATGTATTTGTTGTTCTCAGTCATTGTCTGTTCCAGATGGGTTGGGGCCATTTGGTATACCTCAGATGGCAGCTTGCTAGCTTTTAAGACCCCAGAAGTGACTCACCGATGTGGCGTGCAGAAGAGTCTCTTAACAAAAGACTAGTTATAGGGGGGCGGAGTCAAGATGGCGGACTAAGCACACGTCTCCTTATATCCCTCTGGAAATGAAGACCTGAACTGATAATCAAACGGAGCCTTCTGATCACCTAATCAGCCCCAGGACACAGCAAAGGGCTGTTACTTTCGACTTCATACCACTGAGCGAAAAACCTCCTCTCTTGTGCTGACTCCCACTCTTGGCTAGCCCTGGCTCTCATGGACTGAAGGTAAACACACCATTTTGACTTTTTTTTTCTCTGTCTTGGCTGGCGGGTGGAGCTGGGTCTTGCCTAGCGGCTAGACTCAGACGCGCTGCTGGGGGGATAGGCAGGCGAAATTCCCCTATTTTGAGAGCCAGGCTTAGGACTCTGTTAATATAGCCACTTGGGCCTGTCGTCTTGTCTCTGCTTCAGCGGGGTTTGTATGGAATTCCGCAACCAGTGTGCGGGATGCCATGTTGGTACCGAGATTTTAGTGGGACCTCATTCTTAGTCTGGGAGCCAGCGCCTGCAAACAGGATAGTGCTTCTCCAACAGAAAAGCAGTAATTTTCACAGTGCTGGCTACATTGCTGGGCCCTTCAACAGAAGGAGAGGAATCACTGCCTCTCGGCACCTTTAGCCCCTCTATCTGCTGCTTGTGTGGAGTACGCCATCTTGGGTACGGTGGCCGCAGCTGGACCTAATTCTTAGCTTGGGAGCCAGAGCTTGTCCACAGGAGAGCGCTTTTCTACCAGAAAAGCAGTACTCTACACAGTGTTGCAGAAAGCTAGGCCCTGTCAGAAGAAGCCAACAGGGCAGTAGCATTGCTGTATTCTGAACTAGCTTGTATCATGTGGGGTTGGATATAGTGGTGCTTACTTTGCCAGTTGAGAAGAGGGACCACTACACCTGAAAACTGACTGACTTGGGAAGTGGTCAGATACCTTTTGCTTTACATTTTAAGACAGCCTAGAGAAGCATCTGCAGTCCATCCTCACAGTATCCTTCCAGCTTCTACTTAACTCACATGGGACCTAAAAAGCAACAGACACTTGTGGCATATAAGAAATCAGCCATGGCTTCAGAAGGCTCCCAAACAAAGGAACCAAGGAGTTTTCCAGATGAAGAAACATTTATGAAAGCATCAGAAAATGAATACAAAATGATTATATACAGAGCCCTTCTAGACCTTATACAAAATGCAGCAGAACGAAAGGAAAAATTAAGGAAGATGTTCGATCTGATGGAACACCAGTACTCTGAAATCCAACAGATCAAGAACAAAATCAAAGACATAGAAACTTCCATGCAAAGCCAAGAAAACGGAATGGAACAAATAGAAAAAAGAATTTCTGACTTGGAAGACAGAGCTACTGATGCCAGCATCTATGAGCAGAAATCAGAAAAAAGAAACAAGAAAAATGAAGAAGCATTAAGAAGCGTGTGGGACTCTATTAAGAGGAACAACCATCAATTCATTGGAGTCCCTGAACAGGGTGAGACATCTGAGAACACAGAGAGTATCGTTGCTGAGCTGCTGACAGAAAACTTCCAAGAAATCATGAAGGAAGAGAATATAGACATCTCAGATGCATGTTGTATGCCACCCAATATAGATCTCAAGAGAAAGACTCCAAGACATATTATAATCAAGCTTAACAAAATGAAACATATAAGCAGCAACTCTTAAAGGCAGCAAGACTCAAAGCAAAGCTAACATTCAGAGGGAAACCCTGTAGGCTCTCGTCAGATTTCTCAGCAGAAACCATGCTGGCACGGAGACAGTGGCATGACACATTCAAAGCCTTGAAGGAAAAGAACTTCCAACCAACAATTATATATCCTGCAAAACTATCTTTCAAATACGAAAATGAAATTTAGACATTCCCAGATAAACAGAAACTCAGAGACTTTGTAAAAACCAAACCCAAACTACAAGAAATACTGAAAGAAGTTTTTGGCATGGGCTTAGAAGAATGAAACCACTAACTTTATAACTTAGAACGACACGCTACTCAAAACTCTGCTCAGTTAGGGAAGGCTCCAAAGTAAGTCACAGCTTTGATATGGAAAGAAGCAATCCAGTGATCATCATGAAAACTATGGTGTCATCATAATGAAAAGAGGGATGTACTACAGTCGTTATAGACCTTCCAGATGGAGAGGAAGATGAAAAGACTGGTAGTAATTAAAATAGGGTTTATATATAGTTCCTTAAGGGGGATCATAGGGGCAGCTGTAAAGCACAATAAAGATGTATCATACCATTTCAAGAAATGTAACACAGGAGTCTCTACAACTACAAAACAAGCTCTGAAAAAGGTGAAAAATCAACTCACAAAAAAGTGTCTCAGAACAGACTAATAAGAACAACAGAGAAAACATCAACATAAAAATAAACATATCACAATGGCAACAGTGAACACATACCTATCAATAATTACATTGAATGTCAATGGACTGAATGCTCCAGTAAAGAGACATCGAGTGACAACTTGATCAAAAGACATCACCTATTCATATGTTGTCTACAAGAAACTCACTTGAGACCTAAAGATAGGAACAAACTGAAAAGTGAAGGTTGGAAGAATATATATCAAGCTAACAATGAACACAGAAGTGCAGGGGTAGCAATTCTAATCTCAGACAAAATCAATTTTAATGCCAAATCCACCATCTTGGACAAAGATGGCTACTATTTATTGCTGAAAGGGTCAGTACACAAGCAAGACTTCACTATATTGAATGTTTATGCACCTAGTATCAGAGCACCTAAATACATCGAAGAAACACTGACTACACTCAAAAGAGAGTTAGATGACTCCACCATAATAGTGGGAGACTTCAACACTGCACTCTCAATACTGGACAGATCATCTAGAGAAAAGCTCAGTAAAGATACAGAAGACCTCATTGCCACAATTAACCAACTAGACCTCATTGATATATACAGAACTTGCCACCCATCATCAGACAACTACACCTTCTTCTCCAGTGCACATGGAACATTCTCCAGAATTGACCATGTGTTAGGCCATAATGCAGTGCTCAAAAAAATCCATACCATTGAATTACTGCAAAGCATCTTCTCTGATCATAAAGCCATCCAAGTTGAAATCAATAGCAGAAAACATAGATAGAAAGTGGAACTCTTGGAAACTGAACAACATCTTGCTCAAAAAAACATGGATTATAGAGGAAATCAAGGATGAAATAAAGAAATTCATGGACTCCAATGAGAATGAAAACACTTCCTACCAGAACCTATGGGATACAGCCAAAGCAGTGCTCAGAGGTCTGTTTATCTCCATAAATGCACACATCGGGAAGGAAGAACGATACCAAATCAAGGAACTAACCCTACAACTTGAACAAGTAGAAAGAGAACAATAGAAGAACCCCTCAGGCACCAGAAGAAATGAGATCATAAAGATTAGAGCAGAGATAAATGAATTGGAGAATGGACAGACAATTCAAAAATTGAAAAGACCCAAAGCTGGTTTTTTGAAAAGATCAACAAAATGGACAAACCACTGGCTAAAGCAGGAAAGGAACCAAATAACCCGAATTGAAAATGAGAGGGGAGTTGTCACCACAGATGCAACAGAAATAAAAAATATCATAACAGAATACTATGAAAGACTGTACTCTAACAAATTTGAAAACCTGGAGGAAATGGACCAATTCCTTGACTCATACCACCTACCCAAATTATCACAGCATGAAGCAGAACAACTTAATAAACCCCTGACAGAGGAACAGATTGAAAATGTCAGCAAAACACTGCCAACCAAAAAAACTCCGGGCCCAGATGGCTTCACTGCAGAAATTCTACCAAGCATTTAGAGAAGAGTTATCTCCAATACTACTGAGACTATTTCACAGTATGAAAAGGGATGGAATGCTCCCAAACTCATTCTATGAAGCCAGCATAACCCTAATACCAAAGCCAGGGAAAGACCCAACAAAGAGGGAGAACTACAGACCGATATCACTCATGAATCTAGACGCAAAAATCTTCAACAAAACTCTTGCCAATAGAATACAGCAACATATCAAAAAAATAATCCATCCTGACCAAGTGGGATTCACACCAGGGATGTAAGTCTGGTTCAACATCAGAAAAACAATTAATGGCCAAGTCGAAGCCAACCACATAAATAACACAAAAGACAAGGATCACCTAATTTTGTCCATTGATGCAGAAAAGGCATTTGATAAAGTCCAACACCCATTCATGCTAAAAACTCTTAGCAAAATGGGCACAGACGGCAAATTCCTCAACACAATAAAGGCCGTTTATACAAAGCCAATTGCCCACATCATCGTGAATGGAGAGAGACTGAAAGACTTTCCCTTGAGATCAGGAACTAGACAAGGGTGCCCACTCTCACCTCTCCTATTCAACATTGTACTAGAAGCTTTAGCCACAGAAGTTAGACAAGACCAAGAAATAAAGGGCATCTGCATCAGCGAAGAGGAAGTTGAAATCTCCCTGTTCGCAGATGATATGATTGTGTATGCAGAGAATCCCAAGGAATCTGTAAGTAAACTACTCAAACTGATAGAAGAGTTTAGCAAAGTCTCAGGATACGAGATAAACAAGGAAATCAGTAGGATTCCTTTATACCAACAACGAAACTGTTAAGGAAGAAATTATCAAGTCAATACCATGTACGATAGCCCATAAGAAGTTAACGTACCTAGGAATTAATCTAACCAGAGAAATAACAGACTTTTACAAAGAGAACTACAAGCCCTTACCACAGGAAACTAAGAGAGACTTAGATAAATGGAAAAACCTACCCTGCTCATGGATAGCAAGACTTAACATTGTGAAAATTTCTATTTTACCCAAAGCAATGTATTTATGTAATGCAATCCCAATACAAGTTCCAGCGTCATTTTTTAATGAGATGGAGAAACAAATCACCAATTTTGCTTGGAAAGGGAAGAAGCCCCAGATAAGTAAGGTACTAGTAAAAAAGAAGAATACACTGGGAGGGCTCTCATTACCTGACTTTAGAACATACTACACTGTGGTCAAAACAGCCTGGTATTGGTACAAGAACAGACATATTGATCAATGGAACAGAATGGAGACCCCAGAGATGACACCATCTGCCTATGAACAGTTGATATTTGACAAAGGCCCTAAGTCATGAAGCTGGAGTAAAAACAGTATCTTCAACAAATGGTGCTGGCAAAATTGGATATCCACCTGCAATAAACTGAATCAAGATCCACGTCTTACACCTTACACAAAAACCAACTCCAACTGGATAAAAGACCTAAATATCAAACCTAAAACGATAAAGCTCATCCAAGAAAAGGTAGGAACAACAATGAGAGTTTTAATACACAATGTGGACGGACTCCAGAATCTGTCATAGAAACCACAGTCAACTGAAGAGAAAACAAATAAATGGGAACTATTAAGAATCAAACACTTTTGCTCATCCAAAGACTTTATTAATAGAATTCAAAAAACACTCAGAGAATGGAATAAAAATTTGCAACTCTATGTCAGACCGACGCCTGATTTCCATAATCTATAAGATACTACAAAGTATCAAGAAGAAGAAGATAAACCATCCAATTAAGCGATGGGCAAAAGAGATGGACAGACATTTCACTAAAGGGGAGATCGAGGCAACCAAAAAACACATGCAGACATATTTACGATCTTTAGTTATTAAAGAAATTCAAATCAAGACGACAATGAGATACCATCTCACCCCAACATGATTGGCGATGATCCAGAAAACACAAAACAACAAATGCTGGAGAGGCTGTGGAGAAAGTGGAACCCTCCTACACTGTTGATGGGGTCCAAAATGGTCCAGCCTCTTTGGAAAGCAATCTGGCGCTTCCTTAAAAAAATGGATATTGATATACCATTTGACCCAGTCATTCCACTCCTTGGTATATATCCTACAGAATCAAGGCCTTTCACACCAATGGACTCATGCACCAGAATGTTTATCGCAGCACAGTCCATGGTAGCAAAAAGATGCAATCAACCCAGATGGCCAACAACAGAGAAATAGATAGGTAAACTATGGTATATATACTCAATGGAGCACTACATAATGATAAAGAATAATGATGATTCCACGAAACATCTCCTATCCTGGTTTCAAGTGGAAGACATTATGTTGAGTGAAGTAGTCAGCGACAAAAGGACAAATGTTGTATGAGACCTCTATGATAAGATCTCAGAAACAGACTTGTGTATAGAAGAAAAGACTCTGACAGCTGCAAGGGAGGGGAGGGAGGGAGGTGGGAGGGTTTAGATTAGATAGTTGGCTAGGTATCTGGTTGGGTGAAATCTGTGATAGCAGACATTAGAAACAAGAACAATATTAAGTGGACTTAAACATAACATGAGTACTCCTTTCATCTTAACCCCATATTGCAAGGATCGAGTAGCTGGTGCACGGAGCAGGGGACCATGCTGTTAGGCGAAATTGAGGCCAATTGGCACAACTAGCATTTTGCTAAGAGGGCTCTGTGCACCCCACATTGGTGAGTGGTGTCTCGGGTCTTAAAAGCTGCCAAGCTACCTTCCGAGGACACAGCAAATGGTCCCAACTCAGCAGGAACGGATGCTCACAGAGGGCCAAAATCATATGGGGTAAAGACAGTGTTAAAGATAGAGGGACCCACATCAGTGGATGCCTACATCGACTTGGGACGGTGTCATGGTTTGAATTGTGTCCCCCCAAAAATGTGTGCAGCCATGTGGCTGGGATATGGTTCCCAGTATCTTGGGACTGTCCTCCATTGTGTGGTTTTGCTAACCTGTATGTTAAAGGATTAGGGTGGGGCTGTGAATTCCTGCTATGGGGGAAGTTTCCCTGGAGTATGGCTTGCCCCACCCTTAATGCTTTTAGCTTGCAAGGAATAAAAGGAAAAAGAACCAAGGACAATTTGAGAACCTCGCTACCATCAAGCAAGCGGCACCGGGAGCAGAACGCGTCGTTCAGACCAGAGGTTCTTGCGTTAGGACGCTCCCTGGACAATGACTAAAACAGAATTGGTACCGTGGGAGTGGGGTGCTGCTCTAGCAAATACCTAAAATGTGGAAGCCACTTTGAAACTGCGAATGGGTAGAAGATTCAGAAAGAATGAAGAAGGTGCAGATGGTGAGAAACAACAGAGGACCGGCAGCAGCGACAGTGGCAACAGCAGAACCAGAGGCAGCGCTGGAGCCGACCGGTGGAGCGAGAGAGGTCAGTGCCTGCGCAGAGTTTTCCTCGCGGAACGGGGTGCCTCTGGGCACTTGAATCGGTGAGCTGGCCTTGCTGACCCACGGAGTGAGAGAGTTGAGTACCTTTGGGCAGGACGCTTTCCAGCAAGAGTGGGGTGCCTCCGGGTACTTAAACCAGTGGAGCTACAGAGCTTTGGAACACTTGCCCGGCAGGGCAGATGTGGGCCTGAGGCCCAGGCCATGCGGCTACAGGAAGCTGAAGCTGAAGAGGCAGATAGCGTGAGAAGCTGAGCTGCCTCAGTCTCAAGAGGTATGGCCATGACCTCAGGGGTTTGAAAGGGTGGAACCATGGCATGCTGTGTTCGTAAGGGTGGAATTGCCACTCAGTTGGGCTTAGGGTGCTCCTAAAGCTGATGGGACAGAGTTTCTGTCCAAGTGGGCCTTGAAGGTAAAGTTGTAGCACGGGGCTGGAGGTCTCCACTCAGAAACCTGAGAGTGTGGCTGATACCTAGAGTCTGGAGAGCATTGCTGTTGTGTAGAATGTCTCAGAAAACGTAAGAGTATTTCCAAAGCTTTGAGGGCTAATGTAATGTGTTCTGTTGACTTGCCTGTTGCCTGTTAATGCCTTCTAAGTTTCACAGATATAGAAGAGTTTTTGTATTTTGGACTTGGAACTGATTTAAGACTTCTGTTATATGGATGGACATAATTTTGCTATGGTGAGATGAATGTGTTAAATGTTTTGTGATGTGATTTTTGGGTTGTCAAAGGGTGGGATGTCATGGTTTGAATTGTGTCCCCCCAAAAATGTGTGCAGCCATGTGGCTGGGATATGGTTCCCAGTATCTTGGGACTGTCCTCCATTGTGTGGTTTTGCTAACCTGTATGTTAAAGGATTAGGGTGGGGCTGTGAATTCCTGCTATGGGGGAAGTTTCCCTGGAGTATGGCTTGCCCCACCCTTAATGCTTTTAGCTTGCAAGGAATAAAAGGAAAAAGAACCAAGGACAATTTGAGAACCTCGCTACCATCAAGCAAGCAGCACCGGGAGCAGAACGCGTCGTTCAGACCAGAGGTTCTTGCGTTAGGACGCTCCCTGGACAATGACTAAAACAGACGGGAAGAACTGGATGGTGCTCGGCCACCACCAGTGATAGCCACGATGGAGCTCACAGAGATGAATCTTACTGGCAACACAAGAGTAAAAAGGCGTGCATCTTGTGATCTCCACTGAAAGACTTTAATTGATAGTCCAGCGGTGTCAGGGTTCCCCTGAGAACATGGCCCCCAGCCCTGATGCTGCCTTTACCCATAAATCATAATGAAGCTCCACTCTTTGGACAGGAATGGATTGGACTTGGCAATGCAGAGTGACCATATATTGGATGCACTTTATGGTTGTATACGTCTACAGGATATCATCCTGCTGACCTCTGGCTGGAGGAAGGAGAGTGGGTGGAGAGGAGCAGAAAGGAGGCTGCTGGGAGGATGAGACATGTATGGAGCAGAGAGGAATAGTGTGCTGTCACCGAACAGGGAGAACAGTGGGAGGTGCGTATAGGTGGGCATGTAAATTTATACAGGAATGTAGATTTTCACTCAGTCATATTAAATAAATTAAAACAACAACAACAAAAGACTAGTTATGCCATTTCACCTTGATGGCTACTGAAAACATTGTCCCCAGACCCCTGTCTCTGCTACTGTATCCTTCAAAAT
This sequence comes from Heterohyrax brucei, assembly GCA_028571685.1. Classification (NCBI taxonomy): domain Eukaryota; kingdom Metazoa; phylum Chordata; class Mammalia; order Hyracoidea; family Procaviidae; genus Heterohyrax; species Heterohyrax brucei. The sequence goes on from CM053155.1 coordinate 21,045,529, forward strand.
GTTGGGTTTAGTTTAGAAAACCTTTCAGTTTATGGTGCAGTCTAGTCACATTGATCTGTTATCTACTGCGTGCTGTCACTGCTTTCACCTAACCAAATTCTTATCAACTATGGCCAACCCTATCACTCCCTTCCTATCCTTGTGACCATTAAAGGGTCTTTTCTTCTTTACATAAGTGTAGTTTTGGGTCTTTATAGCAGAGGTATCATACAATACTTGTCCTTTTGCAGCTGATAGATTTCATTCAGCATAATGTCTTCTAGTTGAAACCAGGTTACGACATGCTTCCTAAAATCATCATTGTTCTTTATCATTGCATAGTGTTCCATTGTGTTTATTTACCATAGTTTGTTTATTCATTATCTCTTCGTGGACAGCAAGGTTGATTCCATCTTTTTGCTATTATGGACAGTACTGCAATAAACATTTGTGTGCTTATATCTGTTCGTGTGTGCACTGTTATTTCTGTAGGATATATCCTGACCAGTGTGATTGCTCGATCATATGGTATTTCTATTTCTAGCTTTTTCAGGAAGTGCCAAGTTGCTTTCCACAGAGTTTGTACCATTTTGCATTCACATAAGCGGTATTAGAGAGTTCTAATCTCTTCACAGCCTCTCTAGCATTTGTTGTTTTGTGTTCTCTGGATTATTGCCAACCTCACTGGGGTGAGATGGTATCTCATTGTAGTTTTGTTTTGGAATTCTCTAATAGCTAATGATTGTGAGCATTTCCTCATGTGTCTTTTGATTGCCTAGATGTCTTCTTTGGTAAAGTGTCTGTCCATCTCCTTTGTCTATTGCTTAATTGGGTTCTTTACCTTTTTTGTTTTTGATATTTTGCAGTACCTTGTAGATTATGGAAATCACACATTGATCCAACACGTAGTTGCCAAATATTTTTTCCCGTTCAGTAGGTAGTCTTTTAACTGTCTTGATAAAGTATTTGGATGAGTGTGTCTAATCCTTAGTAGTTCCCATTTATCTGTTTTCTGTTCCGTTGTTCCTAACTGTCCGCCGGCGGAAAGAAGACAGGACACACGGATGTGAGCCGCTTGCCGGTTGCTTACTTTATTCTTATTCCTTGTACGTCCTCGTCCGTCCGTCCGTCCGTCCGTCCGTCCGTCCGTCCGTCCGTCCGTCCTCTCGTTCATACGTCCCGGTCCCGGTCTCTCGTTACCTGGTGCTTGCTCAATTTATCCTAGATTCCTCCAGTCCTCATGTGCCACGCTCTCACAAGAAGGAGGCCCACAGTAGGCTAGCGGGAAGCCACTGCCCACAGGCATGCGCCATGAAAGCCCTAGGTCTGGTAAACAAGGGTGTGGTTGGGAAATGACAGCTGTTCTGAATCCTGATGCATGGTAGCAATCAGGAAAAGGAAGGTGTGCTGTTTTGGCGCTGGGCGCCAGCATGTCCCGCTTACCACATGTCATGGTTTGAATTGTGTCCCCCCAAAAATGTGTGCAGCCACGTGGCTGGGATATGGTTCCCAGTATCTTGGGACTGTCCTCCATTGTGTGGTTTTGCTAACCTGTATGTTAAAGGATTAGGGTGGGGCTGTGAATTCCTGCTATGGGAGAAGTTTCCCTGGAGTATGGCTTGCCCCACCCTTAATGCTTTTAGCTTGCAAGGAATAAAAGGAAAAAGAACCAAGGACAATTTGAGAACCTCGCTACCATCAAGCAAGCAGCACCGGGAGCAGAGCGCGTCGTTCAGACCAGAGGTTCTTGCGTTAGGACACTCCCTGGACAATGACTGATGCAATACCGGACTTTCCTCCAGAGCCGTCAAGGGGAAAGTCTTTCCCTGGAGCGGACATCCTGAATATGGACTTGCAACCTACTGGACTGTGTAAGAATAAATCTTTCTTTGTTAAAGCCATCCGCTCTGTGGTATTTCTGTTAGAGCAGCCCTAGCTGACTAAAACACCACAGTTGTCATGCATTATTGGTCAGATTTTGCACTCTGTCTAAGCCATGTATTAGAACTTCCATTGTTGACCCTGTGTTTTCTTGCATGATCTTTATTGTTTTAGGTTTGATATTTAGGTCTTCGATCTATTTTGAGTTACTTTTTGTGTGAGGTGTGAGATGCGAGTCTTGTTTCTGTTTTTTGCAGATGGATATGCAGTTTTGCCAACACCATTTGTTAAAGAGACTATTTTTACCCCAGCTTATGAATATGAACTATTGATAAAAGGGTGGTGCTAGAAATTTGACATGTGGATGATCTTAACCAACAAATTTATTCTTTCACAGTTTAGGAGGCTGGAAATCTGAATTTAGGGTGCCATCTCTATGGGGAGACTTTCTCTGTGTTGGTGTTTGGGGAAGGCCTTTGTTATCATTCTTTCCCTCATCTAGTAGCTTCTCAGTGTAGGACTCTTGGGTCCAAAGGCCAACACGCTGTACTCCTGGCAGTGCTTTCTTGGTCCTATGAGGTCCCTTTGTCTCTCTGCTTGGTTCTCTCTTTTATATCTCAAAAGAGAGTGACTGAAAACACAATTTAATCTTGTAGATTGAGCCTCATTAACATAATTGCCTCTAATCTGCTTATTAACATTGTAAAGGAAGAATTTATAATGCATGCGAGAACCACATCAGATGACAAAATGGTATACAGTCACACAGTACTAGAAAGTATGGCCTAGCCAAGTTGTCATACAGTACAATCCGTAACAGTGTCCAATTTATATTTCTCTTATTAGCCTCCTCATTTGATTACTTGTACTAACTGGGTGACCTTGGGTAAATTAATTGAGTCCTTTAAGTGTCAGTTTCATGTTTTATAAGAAAGGGGTTTTTAGTAATTGCTGTGCCATAGGGGATCACGGGTGCATCTTTAACAGACATTGAGTCGTAGAAACAAGTGGAGTTTGGGACAGTGGGGAATGACAGTGAGACTAGCCAAGTTCGATATGCTTTAAGGGATGCAGGGGTAAAGCGCTGTGGTGGGATCAAGGCTGGAAGTATGTAAATGTTACCTTACAGAGTTTGAACTCATACTGCTCTTTTATTCTGGTGGTTTTATTAACTGGAGTTTGTGTTCCACCTCAGGTATATACTAAAAGTTCTCTGATGAACTCCTGTTTTTGGCCTGTTTAGGACACAACAGACTTTGAGTGGAGCTTCTGGATAGAATGGGGGAAGCAGCGACTGGTGTGGCTTCTTCTTGGCCATATGGTAGTGTCTCAGATGGCGATGCTGTTTGCAAGGAAGGTGAGATGCCATGTATCATTTCCTTCTGGCCTATTTCTCCTTTGCTTTTTGTAAGGCAAGAATCATGAGCTAGGAATCAGGAAACAGGGGTCCTAACTTTGGAAGCTTGGAAAAAACGAGAATAAAATGGTTAGTGACTGTCTTAGTTCCCTAGTGTTGCTGCTACAAAGTGGGAGGCCTTAGAAAACATAAATTTATTGTCTTACAGTTCTGGTGGCTTGGGGGTCTGAATTCAGGATATTGGCAAGGCCATAGTTTTCTGTGTTCTCTAAGGGATGATCCTTCCTGTCTCTTTCAGCTTCTGTAGCTAGCTGTACATGTTTTTTGGCATTCTTGGCTTGCAGATGCATCTCCACATTGCATCTTCCGCCATGTACCTCTGTCACTGTATCTGTTCTTTTCTTTTATAGTGTACTACTCAGAAAGGATTAAGATCTCATTAACTTAACTGACAACATCTTCAAAGATCCTATTTTGAAACAGATTACATTCCCAGGTACAGAGGTTAGGACTTCAGCATAACTTTTGGGGGAAACAACGGGATCCATAATAATGACCAATAAGATATTTAAGGTAAAGTTTTCATCATCCTTTTCCTTCCTTCAGATTACTCTTCAAACTGTTTAATATGAAGGTTCTGGAATAAGAATAACTCCAGGTGGTATTCTTTTAAGATCCTTTCCCATCAAATGGTCCTATAAAAAAATCACCTGTTACTGAGAACCTAGGTCATCTCACTTACAAGTTCAGAAGGGTGATTTCATTAAGAGGTGGGAATAATTTTAATGCCAATTTATGCTACTGTAGCTGTTTAGATTACAGTCTTGTAGTGTTTTACTTTTATCTTGCTGTTTTAGAGGACATGGTGTGAAGAGTGCTTTCACATTAGGTGGAATTGAGATCTCTCCACATGCTTGACCATGAAGGGGCTTCGAGATCCTGCCATGAGGATCTTTCTGTTGTGTAGTCTTTTGCCTGGTGTTCTCTGACATGATCTGCTTGCCAGCTGCAGATTCCTAATATGAAAGAAATGAGCATATGTTTAGATGCCTGCTAAGTGAAAACAAAAACTGACTTGGAAGTAAACCCAGGAAGAAATTCTCTGAGGTTAATGGAAGTAAAACTAAGGAACAGAAGAAGCAGAAGCCTCTGAAAGGGAGAACTCAGAAAGTGAGAAGAGAAGACAGGGTCCATGTGGCTAGGGATGGGCTTCCAACTTGGTCTGTTCAGCAATTTTCTGTAAGTTGGTACCTTGGCAGCTTTCCATTCATCTTGATAGATAGGAAATTCCAATAACATAGTAACTCTTTTAGATTTATCTATGATATTAATTACTTTTTTTTTTTGACTCACATATTTGCCTTAATTTTCCGAGATGGAAAACTAAAATATACTAGCTTCTGTAAGATCTGAATACAAGGACTGCCAGTTAAGTTCATGAACTCATCCTAGAAAAAGTGCTGCGTACCTCATTGCTCAATATCATGATGGTCACCTTTAAAGTACTGCTGTTGGGGGAGAGATATACAGACAGCAGAGACTCGTACACCTTTGAAAGTAATTTTGGAATTCTTTGTCTGGAATGGCCATCAGAGCTGTTGTTGTATTACGCTTGATGTCCCAAATGTCATCCTAATGTCTTCAATATTTCCTGTCCTTCAGATAAAGAACAAAAATCTTTGGGAGTCAGTTCAATTGAGTAGGGAGGGTGTTCCAATACAGTTACTTGGCTAAACTCCTCCTCCCTGACAACTAAAAATAAGTTTGTGAAGTTGCCACTGTGCTGCTGTGTACAATGGCCATTCCAGAAAGAGTTCCAAAATTGCTTTGAAAGGTAGATTAGGCACTGGCATCAGTGCATAGCTTCCCAAGGAGAGTATTTCAAAGGTGATCATAGTGGTATTCAGCAGCAACTGTTTTTAGCCCAGTTTACAATTTTACAGCATTTGTCGAATATCAGTTGTTTGTAAGAGGATGGTGGCATCTCTGGGGTTTCGATTCTGTTCCATTGGTCTATATGTCTCTTTCTGTACCAGTACCAGGCTATTTTGACTACTGTGGCAGTGTAGTAGCCTCTGTGGTTGGGTAGTGTAAGGCCTTGCACTGTGTTCCTGTTCTTCAGTAGTGCTTTGCTTATTGGGAATTTCTTCCCTTTTCAAACAAAGTTGGTGATTTGTTTCTCAGTCTTCTTAAAAAATATCACTGGAATTTTTATTGGGATTGCATTGTGTATGTAGATTGCTTTGGGTACAACAGACATTTTCACAGTGTTAAGTCTTCATATACATGAGCAGGGTAAGTTTCTCCATTTATGTAATTCATGGTTTCTTATAGTAAAGTCTTACAGTTCTCTTTGTATAGGTCTCTTGTTTCTCTAGTTAGATTTATTCTTAGATATTTTATGGTTTTGGGAGCTATGGTAAATGGTATTGATTTGGGGGTTTCTTCTTTGATGATCTTTTACTGACTTACTTATGTTTATCTTATATCCTGATGCTTTGCTGAACTCTTCTATTAGTTTGTGTAGTTCACTTATGGATTCTTCAGGATTCTCTACATATACAATCACATCATTTGCAAATAGAGAGATTTTTACTTCTTTTTTTTTAATTTTTATTTTTATTTAACATAACTGAGTGAAAATGTACATTCACGTATAAATTTACATGCCCCCCTATATGCAGCTTCCACTGCTCTCCCTGTCCGGTGACTGCACACTATTCCTCTCTGCTCCATACATATCTCATCCTCCCAACAGTCTCCTTTCCCCTCCTCTCCGTCCACTCCCCTTCCGCCAGCCAGAGGTCAGCAAGATGATATCCTATAGATGTATATAACCATAAAGTGCTTCCAATATATGGTTACTCTGCTTCGCCAAGTCCAATCCATTCCTGTCCAAAGAGTGGACCTTTGTTAGAATTTATGGGAAAGGACAGCATCAGGGAAGGGGACCATGCTCTCAGAGGAACCCCAAAACTGCTGGACCATCAATTGAGGTCTTTTAGTGGAGACCTCATGATGCACCTCTTTTTATTCTTGTGTTGCCAGTGAGGCTCCTCTCTGTGAGCTCCGTCGTGGCTATCACTGGTGGTGGCCGGGCACCATCCGGTTCTTCCGGTCCCAAGTCGATGTAGGCACCCACTCTTGTGGGTCTCTCTGTCTTCTCGGTTGTCTTTACCGCATGCCATTTTGGCCCTGGGTGAGCATCCGTTCCTGCTGAGTTGGGACCATTTGCTGTGTCCTCGGATGGCAGCTTGGCAGCTTTTAAGACCTCAGACGCCACTCACCAATGTGGGGTGCAGAGAGCTCTCTTAGCAAAACGCTAGTTGTGCGAATTGGCCTGGAATTCGCCTAAGAGCATGGTCCCCCGCCCCCCGCCCCAGCTACTCTATCCTTGCAGTATTGAGTTAAGATGGAAGGAGTACTCAAGTTATGCTGAAGTCCACTTAATGTTGTTCTTGTTCCTAATGTGTGCTGTCACTGCTTTCTCCCAACTAGATTTCTAGTAACTATCTAAACTAAACCCTCCCCCCCTCGCCCTCCCTTCCTCCCCTCCCATGCAGCTGTCAAAGAGTCTTTTCTTCTATACACAAGTCTGTTTTTGAGATCTTATGGTAGAGGTCTCATACAGTATTTGTCCTTTTGTCGCTGACTACTTTCACTCAACATAATGTCTTCCAGTTGAAACCAGGTTAGGAGATGTTTCCTGGAATCATCGTTATTCTTTATCATTGCGTAGTGCTCCATTGAGTATATGTACCACAGTTTACCTATCCATTCTTCTATTGTTGGGCATCTGGGTTGATTCCATGTTTTTGCTATTGTGGACTGTGCTGTGATAAACATTCTGGTGCATGTGTCCGTTGGTTTGAAAGGTCTTGAATCTGTAGGATATATTCCAAGTAGTGGAATTACTGGGTCAAATGGTATATCAATATCCATTTTTTTAAGGAAGCGCCAGATTGCCTTCCAAAGAGGCTGGACCATTTTGCAACCCTACCAACAGTGTAGGAGGATTCCAATTTCTCCACAGCCTCTCCAGCATTTGTTATTTTGTGTTTTTTGGATCATGGCCAATCTTGTTGGGGTGAGATGGTATCTCATTGTTGTCTTGATTTGAATTTCTTTAATAACTAAAGATCGTGAACATGTCTGCATGTGTTTTTTGGCTGCCTAGATCTCCTCTTTAGTCAAGTGTCTGTCCATCTCCTTTGCCCATCGCTTAATTGGATGGTTTATCTTCTTCTTCTTGATATTTTGTAGTATCTTATAGATTATGGAGATCAGGCATTGGTCTGACATAGAGTTGCCAAATATTTTTTCCCATTCTGTGGGTGTTCTTTTAATTCTATTAATAAAGTCTTTGGATGAGCAAAAGTGTTTGACTCTTAATAGTTCCCATTTATCTATTTTCTCTTCTGTTGATTGCAGTTTCTTTGACAGATTTTGGAGTCTGTACTCATTGTGTATTAAAACTTCCATTGTTGGTCCTACCTTTTCTTGGATGAGCTTTATCGTTTTAGGTTTGATATTTAGGTCTTTTATCCAGTTGGAGTTGGTTTTTGTATAAGGTGTAAGATATGGATCTTGATTCAGTTTATTGCAGATGGATAACCAGTTTTGCCAGCACCATTTGTTGAAGAGACTGTTTTTATCCCAGTTTAATGTCTTAGGGCCTTTGTCGAATATCAACTGTTCATAGGCAGATGGTGTCATCTCTGGGGTCTCAATTCTGTTCCATTGATCGATCTGTCTGTTCTTGTACCAGTACCAGGCTGTTTTGACCACCGTGGCAGTGTAGTATGTTCTAAGGTCGGGTAATGAGAGGCCTCCCAGTGTGTTCTTCTTTAGTAGTACCTTACTTATCCGGAGCTTCTTCCCTTTCCAAACAAAATTGGTGATTTGTTTCTCGATCTCATTAAAAAATGATGCTGGAACTTGTATTGGGATTGCATTATATAAATAAATTGCTTTGGGTAAAATAGACATTTTCACAATGTTAAGTCTTCCTATCCATGAGCAGGGTAGGTTTTTCCATTTATCTAGGTCTCTCTTGGTTTCTTGTAGTAAGGGCTTATAGTTCTCTTTGTAAAGGTCTGTTGTGTCTCTGGTTAGATTAATTCCTAGGTATTTTATCTTCTTAGGGGCTATCGTAAGTGATATTGATTTAATAATTTCCTCCTTAACAGTCTCATTGATGGTATAGAGGAAACCTACTGATTTATTTATGTTTATCTTGTATCCTGAAACTTTGCTGAACTCTTCTATCAGTTTGAGTAGCTTACTTATAGATTCCTTGGGGTTCTCTGCATATACAACCATATAATCTGCGAACAGGGAGATTTTAACTTCCTCTTTGCCGATGCAGATGCCCTTTATTTCTTTGTCTTGTCTAATTGCTCTGGCTAGAACTTCTAGCACAATGTTGAATAGGAGAGGTGAGAGTGGGCATCCTTGTGTAGTTCCTGATCTCAGCGAAAGTCTTTCAGTCTCTCTACATTCACGATGATGTGGGCAATTGGCTTTGTATAAATGGCCCTTATTGTGTTGAGGAATTTGCCGTCTATGCCCATTTTGCTAGATTTTTACTTCTTATTTGCTGATGCAGATGCTCTTTATTTCTTTGTCTTTCTAATTGCTCTGGCTCAAACTTCTAGTACAGTGTTAAATAGGAGAGGGGAGAGTGGTCATCCTTGTCTAGTTCCTGTTCTGAAGGGGAATTCTTTCAGTCTCTCTCTATTCAGGATGATGTAGGTAGTTGGCTTTGCGTAGATGTCCTTTATTGCGTTGAGCAATTTGCCTTCAATTCCTGTTTTGCTGAGAGTTTGTAGCATGAATGGGTGTGGGACTTTGCCAGATGCCTTTTCTGCATCAATTGACAAAATCAGGTGATTCTCGTCTTTTGTGTTATTTATGTGGTTGATCACATAGTTGTTTTCTGATGTTGAACCAGCCCTGCATCCCTGGTATGAATCCAACTTGGTCATGATGAATTATTTATTTATTTTTAACGAACTTGATTGGTACCTGGGGCTGAGAATACGTAACTTAGCATCAGCTCCGCCGGTGGCGGCAGGTCATGGGATACTCCACTCCTCGCATCGCTAGACCAGCCCCGAATTATTTTTTTGATGTGTTTACTGGCAAGGATTTTGCTGAAGATTTTTAAATCCATGTATATGAGTGATATTAGTTTGTAATATTTTTTCTTTGTGGGATCTTTTCCTGGCTTTGATATCAGGATTATGCTGGCTTCATAGAAAGAATTTGGGAGTATTCCATTCCTTTCTATACTGTGAAATAGTCTCAATAGTATTGAAGTTAACTCTTCTCTAAAAGTTTGGTAGAATTCTCTGCTGAAACCATCTGGATCAGGACTTTCTTTGGTTAGTAGTTTTTTGATGACTTTGGTTAGTGGTTTTTTGATGACTTTTTGAATCTCTTTGATGGATTTATTAAGTTGTTCTGCTTCTCCTTGTGATAGTTCTGGTAGGTCATAAGAATCTAGAAATTTGTGTATTTCCTTCAGGTTTTCAAATCGGTTAGAGTACAGTCTTTCGTAGTATTCTGTTATGATACTTTTGATTTCAGTTGTGTCTGTTGTGACGTCTCTGATCTCATTTTTTGTTTGGGTTATTTGTTTCCTCTCCTGTTTTTCTTTTGTAAGTTTAGGCAATGGCTTGTCAATTTTGTTGATCTTTTCATAAAACACAGCTTGTGGTTTTGTTAATTTTTTCCATTGTTCTTCTGTTCTCTAATTTGTTTAGTTCTGCTCTAGTCTTTATGATCTGTTTTCTTCTGGTGTCCAAGGGGTTCCTCTCTTGTTCTCTTTCTGCTTGTTCATGCTGTAGGGTAAATTCTTTGGTTTGGGTCCTTTCTTCCTTCCAGATGTGTGCATTTGTAGAGATAAATTGACCTGTGAGCACTGCATTTGCTGTATCACACAGGTTCTGGTAGGATGTGTATTAATTCTCATTTGAATCCATGAATTTCTTTAATCCTTGATTTCTTCTATAACCCATGGCTTTTTGAGCAAAGTGTTACTCAAATTTCTGTGTTTTTTCTGCTATTGATTTTGACTTTTATAGCCTTATATTCCAAGAAGATGCTTTGCAATAATTCAGTTGTTTGGATTTTGTTGAGACTCGCTTTATGTCCCAACAGATAGTCTATTCTGGAAAATGTTCCATGTGCACTAGAGAAGAATGTTAATTTATCTGTTGATGGATAAAAGGTTCTGTATATGTCAGTGAGGTCTAGTTGGTTAATTGTCACAGTAATATCTTTTGTGTCTACTCAAATTTTTTTCTGGATAATCTGTCCATTGCTGAAAGTGGAATGTTGAAGTCTCCAACTGTTATTGTGGAATGAGCTATCTTGTTTTTCAATGTAGTCAGTATTTGTTGGATGCATTTACATGCTCTGGTATTGAATGCATAAATATTTAATATTGTTAAGTCTTGTTTGTGCCTTGAACCTTTCAGCAATAAATAGTGACCATCCTTGTGAATGATGGTGAATTTTACATTAAAATCTATTTTATCTGAGATTAGTATTGCCACGCCTGCTTGTCTTTGTATGTTGTTAGGTTGCTACATATTTTTCGATCCTTTAATTTTCAGTTTGTTCATGTCTTTGAGTCTAAGGTGTGTTTTTTGTAAACAGTATGTAGGCAGGCCATGTCTTTTGATCCAAGATGTTACTCGTCTCTTTACTGGAGCATAGAGTCTGTTTACATTCAGTGTAATTATTGATAGGTATGTGTTTAGTGCTGTCAGTTTGATGTATTTATTTTTGTTAGTGTTTTCTATGTTACTGTTAATACTCTGTTCTGGGTCATTTTTCTTTATGAGTTGACTTTTCATCTTTTTCAGTGTAGGTTTCATGTTTGCTGAGACTCCTGTATTACATTTTTGTTTTGATACATTGCATTGTTATTGTGCTTTGTGGCTATCCCTATGCTGCCCCTTAATATTCTAAGTTTAAACCCAGCTTTAACGTCTGCATATCTTTTCAACTCTCTCTCCATCTGAAAGACTACAACTACTGTAGTACATCTCTCTTTTTAGTCTGATAGTGTCATAGTTTTTGTGATAAGATTACTGGTTCCCTTCTTTTAACATTGTAGGTTTGATTGAGTTTTGTGACTTTCCTGAGTAGGTTTCTGGATGCTGTATCCTGCATTCCCTCCTTAAATATACACTTACTGGTTTTGTTTTTCTAAGCAAAGAGCTACTTTCATTGTTTCTTGTAGTTTTGGTTTGGTTATACAAAGTTTCTAAGCTTCTGTTTATCTGTCAATGTCTTAATTTCACCTTTATATTTGAGAGACAATTTTTCAGGATATATAATTCTTGGTTGGAAGTTTTTCTCCTTCAAGGCTTTGAATGTGTCATCCCACAGCCTCCTTGCCAACATCATTTCTGCCAACAAGTCAGATGAAAACCTACCAGGCCTCCCTGTGTATGTTAGTTGTGCTTTGTTTCGTTTTATTAAGCTTGATTATAATATGTTTTGGTGTCTTTCTCTTGGAGTCTTGTTTATGTCGTGTTCAGTACATGTCTTGGATATCTATGTTCTCATAATTTCAGGAAAGTTTTCTGTCAGGAACTCAACAGTGGTATTCTCTGTGTTTTCAGCTATCCATCCCTGTTCAGAAACTCCAGTTAATTGTAAATTATTCCTCTTAATAGAGTCCTACATGTTTCTTAATACTTCTTCATGCTCTTATTTCTTTTCTCAGATTTCTCCTCATAAATACTGGTGTCAGTAGCTCTGTCCTCAAGGTCACGAAGTCTGGCTTCCAGTTCCTCAATTCTGCTTTTTTGGCTTTGGATTGAATTGTCTAATTCTGTTAATTTTGGTATTGATCTCCTGGAATTCAGATAATTGTTGTTCCAACAGTTCAAACAGCTTGGTTAATGTTTCATTTTGGTCTGCTGCATTTTGTTTAATCTCTAGGAAGGCTCTCTATATAATTCTTTTGTATTTGACCTCTGATATTTTCTGAAAGGTTTTTTCATCTGGGAAGTTTTTTGATTCTTTATTTTGAGAATATTCTGGAGCCGTAGTGAACTGTTTGTTTAAATGGTTATGAATGATTTATTGCCTTCTGGCCATCTAGAGGCTCTCAGCAGGAGCTCGGGAATAGTTCTGAGAAGGCATTTGGTTGCCAGCTGTCTCTGTGTACTCCTGTAACTGGCCCCATTGGACTTTGTTGAGTTGCAGGCTCTGCGTCCTGTCTGTCAAAGAAGGCTCCTAACTTAAGAATTCACTGGGAGGGACTGTCAACTGACCATATGATGGGGGCTGTCAACTTACCATATGATGTGGGTCAGTAAATGCTGGAAGAGATGCTGCTGATCCACTCAGCAGTTATTTCTCCCAGCAGTCTTGTTTTAAGAAGCTGGGAAATGATCAACAACTGTTTAAATCGCTCAGGCCATCAATTGTGGTAGGCCCCGCCTTCCCACTGACAATGGAAGCATGTCTTCAGCTGACCCCAGATGGTATGAGTAGTTCAGTTAGGGAGGGGTTATAGCCGTGCTGCTATTCTCAGCCAGGCCACTCGTATAAGGTAACACTGTCCTACTGAGCCTTTCTGCTGGAAAAGTGTTTTTTGGAATGGTGCTGTTTCTCAGCTTGGTAATTAACCCCTGATGAGTCTTCTGGTTGGGTGACTCCACCTCCCAGCTGACCAAGATGGCATCCTGGCCAAAACTGCCAAAATGCAGAGTCTGTGGTGCAGCTCAGAAAAGAGACGGTGGGGGCAATGGCGTCTTCAGTCAGCAGCTGGCCTCTCAAAATGTGGCTATCCCATATACTGTCTCTCTGCTGTGCTGTATGGGTTTTACTTTAGTACTACAGTTCAGCATGTTCGTCAGCTTACCCTCCACCCCCCAGATAACAAAGACAGCAGCAGTAGCTGCACTCCACCAGAGCAGTGAGTCATCAGGAGTGGGGCTCAGTGTGTGCTGCCTCATCAGAGAGAGGCAGTTTTGCGTTTAGTGGCTTACAGTCCAATTGACGACCCTATGCTGTATCCTAGGGCTTCTTGGGTGTCCAGAGTGCTCCATTCAATTATTAGTTCAGGCCTTAGTTCTCAGAGGGAATTGAGGAAATGTGTGTCTAGTCTGCCACCTTGGTCCTGCTCCCTAAAATAGAATTTATATGACAGTGTTAATCCTCTATCCAAATATGCTGAGCTTCATTTGTTAGCAATTTCATCATTAAAAAATAGAGATGAGACATGGAAAAAGTGGAACCAAGTGAAAGCACAACAATGATAGAAATAATTTAGAATCCAAATATGTTAGTAATTATATTTAATGTAAATAAACTCAGTCCATCAAAGAAAAGATAAATATCATTAGATTAGAGTAAAAATACAGAAATAAAGAAAAGCAAACAAAAAAGGAGAATCCACAGTTGTGCTTCTTAGCTTAAAATACAAGAGCACAAAACATTTGAAAGTAAAATGGTAGGAAAACACATTTTAGATTAATGTTACCTCCCCCCACAAAGAAAAGACTGTTGTAGTTTTATTAATACAGGTTTCCTTTGCTATGTGAGTGTAGAGTGCTCCTGTGAAGCCTTGTGTAAGTTGAAATGACGTAAAGTGAAAAAGCAATTATGATTAATTATATGGGAAAAAAGATAGAGCATTGGCAGAACCCTCAAATAGCCTAGCAAATCATATCGAATAACACACAAAACCTAAAATGATACTAATGTATAGTAAACATATGAATGATATGGTAAATACATAACCTATACAAGGTAGAAATAATATATGTATAGTGTACTTTCACTGACCAGAATCATGAAGATAGCGAGTGTATTGGAAGGCTGAGAGGTGGTGCTATTTCTGGGACCCTAACAGGCAGTGGCATGGGGGGCTAAGTTGAAGGGCTGGTATTTGAACCCTGTAACAAAGTGGGATTTATAGTAATTCTGCATACTGAGGGATGAGTCCTGCCATTAGAGAAATGCACAACAAATGACAGTCAAGGATGTGCTTTGGTCACTGGGCCTTGTTAAGAGACACAATTCAAAGCTATGGAGTCTTGCTTCTGAGACTGTAGTTGTATGGATTGTAGTTTTCAGGGAAGGAGGCCGGCAATGTCATTCTCACTTTATTGGCTCTCTGCAAAACAAACGCTGAATGTTTTTCCTACTTTTTTTGTAAAAGTGAAAATCCTCTTTGAATTTCTTTCTGTTCAGAAAAACAGGTACTAATGTAGGTCTTTCTTAAAAGTGAAGTAATGTATAGCAAGATGTTCAAAAGGTGGGGATGCTTATAGTTTGAAAAGGACATTACTAGTCAGTGACCAAAATGGTTATAGTTTAAATAATAAAAAATTTGATTAGGAAGAGATCACGATTCTCGCTGTTTATGGTACATACACGCGTGCACGCGCATGCACACAAACACACACACACATACACACACACACACACACATACTCTTTATATGTAAAGAAAAAGTTTTCCTGCCCCAAGAACCCATTTAACCCATGCTGGAAGTGTTTGATGTAGTTTAACAGTCTGTTTGATTAGAGGCCCTCCCTCTTTGCAAAATTCCTCCATTTTCGGCTGTATTTTGTACCTGCTGCTATCAGAAAGTTACCTGTGATGGGATATAGGTTTTTATATTATATAATTATAACCTTATAAATTGATATGATGAAAGCCAAATACATGGTGGCTGTTGTGTGCTGGTGTCAACATGACAATGACTGTGGTCTGACTGTGCTGTTACTAGCATGTGTTTTGGAGCAGTTCCCTCTATAGTATTTTAAAAAGGAGGCAACTATCTTGAGATTCCAAAATCCCTGGGGATAGAAGCTGTATCTGTTTAGCTACACCAGCATTCCTCTCATGAATGTCCTTGTCTAAATCTGTTTCAACCTGGGCCTACTCTGCTGGGTCCCAAGGGGGAAAAAGCTGAGAACCATGATTTCTTCTTTCAGGAAGTCTCAATGGAGTAAGGATTTAGAGAAGAAACCAAACACTGATAGTGATGCTTTACCTGGTATGGTGGTACATTAGGCAAACTACAGTAGATACCTAGGAGAAGGAGCAGCCCAAATCTGCCTTGGGGTATCAGGACTGAGGAGGCAGGTCTTGAGCTGTCCTGAAGGAAGAGAGTTGCTGTTCATCTTAGCTTCATTCATCTCATTATTAGGCATGGATGGACAGGTTGACTTCTCCTTATCGGCATACTGTGTCCTACCCAGTGTTAGTGCGGTATACTGTATTAAGGCAAAGTTAGCACTTAAGTCATCTGCCTTAGTGTCTCTTGTATCCCTTTTTGAGCACACATTTGATTTGTGAGACAGCTGGTGGGCAGGGTTCTGGCTGTGACTGGGACATAGTACTTCTTTATCTCAGTGTGTTTGGCCCTCATAAGTATAAACCACAACTTTGGCTACATCAGCTCCATGCTCTTACTACCTGCACTAAGTGTTCTAGATGACCTTTATTTGGGAGTTTTTGGTACTTATTCAGGGTACGAGATTTGGGCCATAGACTTCATTTGTTTGCACTTTCATGAGGCTTCATAACTATGAATGAGGCTGTGGAGGGTCAAGCTTTAGCAGTCCTTGGTGTAACAACTCAGACTGTGAAGGATGTATCCCATCTGCATCCTTCCAGCTTCTTCCTTCTTTGGCTTGCTTCATGTCCTCCCAGAGAGCAAAATTTTTTTTTTCAAAAGCTAAAGTTTTCTTTTTTTTCCTATGCAGTTTAGTTGACTGACAAGTAATAAAACTTTCAACTGGGTTCCTTGGCCAAGATTAAGTTTCTTTTCTCTGGGTGGGTCTCTCTTTCCAGGTCTGGGGAGATGGCCTCAGGGACCAGTACCCTGGGAAGATAAGCAGCTGAGTTATGGCTCTGAGCTTGGCTGTGGGTTTGTTGTGGTTGGACTGTGTGTTGGGCAGCTTAGGCAGCTGCCACTATGGCTTCCCAATCATCTAAGACATTGTCTCCCCATCCCTCAGAACTGAAAATATTCCTGTGTGAACTTTCTGAGAAGGTGGGCTGGTTTAGGGGCCTCAAGATGGGTGCTGTTGCTAACCACAAAACAGTTTCCATTGTACATCTCCCCAGAGAAGCCACATCACTAGCACCAGGCCCTGACAAACTGAGGTCATCAGGATAGGCCTAAGGCTCAAAAGTATAGTCCCATGATATTAGCTGAGATGAGTAGATAGCTTCTGGAAGGCTGTGGTGCATAGATGCTACCTTCCAATATATTAGTGAATATGCTTTCCACATCGCTAATAGGAAGCTCATGCACTAATCACTTTCCTGAAACCAGGCCCTCTACCTCCATCACTGCGTATCGCAGGGGGATGGCATTTCCTTTGTACAAGACCACTGGCTTTTGCTTTCATGAAAAGTAGGTTAGAATATAGTTGTCTGGATACTGGTGTTTTTCCAGTTTGTCTATGGCAATACATACACACACATTTTTTTTTCAGTAGCAGCTGCAACCTGTTGTGTAATATGTAATAAATAGCAAAAAGATGGAATCATTCCAGATGCCCATCAGCAGATGAATGGATAAACAAACTATGTTATATATATTCAATGGAACACTATGCCGTGATAAAAAACAATAATGATTTTAGAAAGCATCTCATAACATGGTTTCAATTGGAAGATACCATGCTGAGTGAAATCAGTTAGTGGCAAAAGGAGACCCTTATTGTAAGGACTTAAAAACAGACTTATGTACAGAAGGAAAAAAAATTCTTTGACGGCTGCAGTGGTGGGGGGAGTGAGAGTGTATCATAGATAAGATAGTTGATAGATGTTAGAAATTTTATTCATTACTGTAATAAATAAAATTATTTTAAAAAAGGAAAATGGAAAAACAAGAAATATTGATTGATTTCTTTTTCCTTAAACAATGACCCCACTAAGTGGCTTCTGGGCAGATGTACAAAAAGAGTTAATACCCAGCCAAATCTGATACTGTTGCCAGCTGGAATCCGTGACTAAGTCTTTGTACTATTAGTCCCCCCACAGAGGCAAGTTAATGAGGGAAGCAACTCAGGCACATCCTGTTATCACTTAGCATCTGGAGCACAGAAAAAGCTCAAGCAGAAAAGAAGTAGAGAAGGCATGAGAATGGGTATTGCCAGGTAGTACCTGACATGGTTAGTCCTAATTGCCTGTGAAGGAGGTTTGAAGGATGTAGGTTTGCAAAAGAAAGGAGAGAAAGTCTATAGAGGACTGCTGATTTTGGTTTTGGAACTATGCCAACTCAATTTGGGAGTCTTCCAGGAGACTTCACTGAGGTGAAGGGGAGTAGGTTCTATCACAGATGTCCATTTTTTGAAGTTAGTACCTGTACTATAATAGTTGTTACACATTTGAGATTTTATCCAACATGAGTGGAGTTGCAAGAGTGAGTGGATAACAGGTAGTAAGCATTGAGATGTGAAATGAACTCTTTGGTTCCATCCACATCACCAGAGAAACCTTTGTTTGTAAGGAATTAAATGGAACAGGTAGAGACTTTGGGAAACAGGTTTTCATTAGTGGATGTTATGGTCCTACATTTTGTCACTAATTTATTGGTTAGATCTCAAGTCTTGAAGAAGTATAGCTGTCTTTGTGTCCATTATTTGCTTGCTATATGCCAGGTTTTGTTTTTTTTTTTTTAATTAGCCACCAATGAGTCAGTTCTGACTTGTGGTAACCACATGCGTTACAGAGTAGAACTGCTCTGTAGAACTTTCTTAACTGTAATTTTATGGACATAAGTCACCAGGCCTTTTCTTCTGTAGAGCCACTGAGTGGGTTTAAACTGTCAACCTTTAAGCTAGCAGTTAAGCATAAAATATTTGCATTATCCAGGGACCTCTTATGCCACATACCATTTGCTATGTGATAGGTTCTGGGCTTACATTATTATAATGTGAACAAAATACAGTTTCAGCCTGCTGTGGGAGGCTGTCAAATAGAGAAAAAATTATGACCCATTTTCAGAAGTGTTTTAATGCATTAAATATGGGGAAGAGAGAAGAAGGAACTCAGTTAGCCTGGTTAGACAGTAGGTGCTGTGTCCCATCAAAAAGGCTCTAAGTGTTCATGGTCTGGCTTTATCTCTGAGCTCCCCAAGAAATGGAGCCTGTAGTCTATTTTGTTGCTTGGTAGACTTTAAAAAAGTTTTCTGTCTCAGCCTTTCATTTCACCTTCTACTAGAGACTGAAGAGCCTGGAATAAAGAAAACTGAAGGCAGTTTGAGCATTCTGATGAAGCTAGCATGTTGCTCTTCAGGAGAGTTCTCTCAATTCATCTTATTCTTAAGCTTCAGACTGCTCACATTGTAAATGCACTAAAAATCACAGTGAGAGATCACTATACCCCTATCAGAGTGACTAACAAAAAAAAAGGGACAACACTAAATCCTGATGAGTATGTGAATAAACTCAGTCACTTACAGCTTGTTGGTGGAAATGTAAAATGGCACAGCCAGCCTAGAAAACCATTTAGCAGTTTCCTAAAAAACTGAATATGCAGTTAACATACAACTCAGCAGTTGTGCTCTTGAACATTTATCCCAGAGACATGAACACTTATTTTTGCATAAAATACTGTGCATGAAAGTTTATAGGAGTTTTATTAATAAGTCCGACCCAGAAACATCCCAGATATTCGTCACCAGTAAATAATTAAACGTGTGTATCATGGATTACCACTCAGCAGTAAAAAGGATCAAACTACTGATACATACAGCAACTTAGATGACTCTCCAAGAAATTGTGCTGAGTTGAAAAGCCAACCCCCAAAGATTACATCTTATATGGTTTTTGAAATGATAAAATTTTAGAAATGGGAAACTGATGAGTAGTTGTCAGGGGCGAGGGGTGAGGGGTTAGGTGAGCAGGAAGGACATGAATATGGTTATAAGAGACCAGTATTAGAGACCCTTTGGTAATAGAATTGTGTAGTATCTGGACTGTGGTGGTGGATATTCAAACTGTATATTTGAAAAAACTGTGTAGAACTAAATGCACATACATAAATGAGTACAAATGAAACTGGGGAAATCTGAATAAGATTGTGATTGTATTAGTGCCAGTATCTTTGTTATGATATCATACTAGTTTTGTAAAATGTTACCATTGTGGGGAAATGGGCGAAATGTCCATGGGAACTCTGTATCATTTCTTATAAGTTCATATGAATATACAATTATCTTAATAAAATTTTCAATTAAAAAAAGGGCCTTGGGAGGGGTGACCAAAACAGTGGAATAATCAGATGCTTCCTTTCCTACTTCTTAGAACAAGACCCCTCCAAACAAGTGAATTGGATATTTATGACATTCTGAGAACCCTAATCATCAAAGATAAAGCTAAAGATTGGGACTGAGTAATAGATGGAAAGAAACACAATTCAAAACCAGAGGAAACGAGGAATTATCGATCATGGGATTGCTGGCACCCTCCTAGCTGAATATGCACAGTACACACAGGTTGAGGCAAGCAGCAACATCCCTAGCTGAAACTCACCCCATCTAGTGCAGGCAAACAGCAGCATATCTATATGTAGCTCCAGAACCAAATAAAAAGGACACCAGACCTGTGAAAGTTAGGTACAAGTTCCAAAATCACTACGTATGCACCACAGGCCATTCCCCACCATAACTCCATGACTGGTGAGCGCTCCCTTTCCTTCATCTACCTCCTGACTCTGGCGTCAACATCACCATACCGCCCTAAGTTGTGAACTCAAAATGGCCTAGAGGAACACCTTCTTTCACCTAGCCACTGGTATAAGGGGTCCATGGTCTTGTAGCACCCTTTACTTCCACTGATTACCGATAACAGTGGCTTGTGAGCCAATCTGGTGCAGCATGCTCTCATCAAGACAAAATGATCAGGACATCTACTTGAAGCCCGTTTGCACATGCAGCAGCCAAGTGGCAACTGCAGATTTCTGATGTTTGAAAATACTCCACACCCTAAGAATGGGTCTCACCTACCCACACTGAGGACTTGATAGTCAGCAGTACAACTCACTCCATCCAGCTGCCCACAACTGGGGCCTGAGAGTTATTGGTGCTTACCAAAACCACTGGGCACCCAAGGACCAGCTACCTTCTCCTCTCCCGCTACATGTTCTAGCCTGACTAGGGTATGTCCTCTATCTGGTCACCCAGGGGCAACAGCGAGCTCCCTGCTTTTAGCCTAACATCATCCTCAACTGCCACCAAGAGACCTTTGCTTTCTCCAGAAAACCCCTGTGCAGCCCTGCCTACCCAGGACTATTGGTGAAAACCTCCAGACCACAAACTCAGTGACCAACAACTCAGGCACATATGTGCTGGGTCAGAGCACACATACAATAGCACATAGCCCAACAACAAGGGAAGATATCCCCTGCACCCATAGCCAGGTAACCAGCAGGATAAATTGATCACCTCACTGAAAATCTTCAGCTATGTTTTCAGTATCCTCACAAGAACAGTGAGCAGATTCCTGGGCTCACACATGTAGTAGCTGTTCTGACCATGGGTGAGAGTTTAAGTGACTCCATTGAACAGAGTAGCACACACACCCAGCCTACTTGGGTATAACAAAGCAAAACAAAAATACAGGACTCAGGATACAGAAATCCATTAAATACAATGACTTATTGATGCCTCAGAGTTAACAGCCAATATGAAATCACATAAAGAAGCAGGAAAAGATGACTCTAGCAAGAACCAGAAAACTTTCCTGAGGAAAGTAAAACAGTGGAACGGTATGATAAAAAATTCAAAAGACGAACACACAGATCTATCCAAGAGATCAAGAAGATTAGGCAAAAAACAGACTAAACCAAGAAACACACAGACAAAGTGAAGAAGAATTCAGGAAAATGATGTAAGAACAAAATGACAGAATAAACAGACTGGTAGAAAACGTACAAAAACAGCAGCTAGAAATGCAAAAGGTTAAAAATAAAATTTCACAATTAGACATTCAATAGAAAATCATAAAAGCACAATTGAGACAATTAAAGTCAGAATGGGTAAGATTGAAGATGAATCCCTTGATACCAATTTGAGGGAAACCATCAGAAAAAAGAGAATGAAAAAAAATGAAGAAAAATTAAGAAATACATAGAACACTAGAAAAGCATATGAATGATCCGAGCACCAGAACAGGGCATGGGGGTTGATAATTGTTGAAGATTTGCTGACAGAAAACTACCCTAATACTGTGAAAGACAAGAAGATTATCCACAAAATTTATGAATCCCGTAGAGTAGACTTCCAAAGAAAGTCACCAAGGTGTATCATAATCAAATTTGCCAAAATCACAGATGAAGAAAGAATCAGGTAAGTAGAGAGGATTATTTGTTTACTGGCCGAAATGTCACTAGGGATAAACCAAAAGTCACCTACAAAGGAGAACCAATAGGTCTGAGCTCTGATTGCTTAGCAGAAACTATGCAGGCAAGAAGATATTGGGATGACATACATATGGGGCCTGAGAAGTTCACAAACTCATTCTAGAAAAAGTGCTGCATACCTCATTGCTGAATATCACTATGGTCACCTTTGAAGTATTCCTCTTGGGAATCTATGCACCAATGCCAATGCTTAGTCACCCCTTCAAAGGAATTTTCAGACTCTTTCTGGAATGGCCATAAGAGCTGTCATTGTGTTACCCTTGATGTCCTGAATGTCATCAAAATGTGTTCCCTTCAATATTTCCTTTATCTTTGGGTAAACAAAAAAAGCCACTAGCAGCCAGATCAGGTAAGTAGAGAGGATTCTTTGTTTACTGGCTGAAAACTGCTCCCAGACAACTATACGGTTAAGTTTGTTAATTTGCCACCTTGCTACCATGCACAGTGGCCATTCCAGGAAAAGCACTTAGAACAAATAACTTTGCTGATGTAATTGTTGGAACTCCTAAAGCCTTGAAAGAAAAAACAAAAACAAAAGCAGATGCCAGCCAACTGTGTCACAAATACAATGGTGAAATTCAGTCATTTCCAGAACAACAGAAATTAATGGAATTTTTAAAAACCAGACCAACATTACAAGAAATATCAAAGGGAGTCTCGTGGTTAAGAGAACCAAGAACATCAGAAAGCAGCCCATGACTAGGACAGGGGATGTATCATTCAGATACCAACCCAGCTAGAGAGTTCACAAAAATAATACAAAGCAAAAAGACTGAAAATAGGCACCTAGAGATGTCAGTACATAAATGATGACAACACTGAAACAAAAATGAAGGAATAAATGGTATAGTGATAGAACTTGTATGTAGTGAGGAAATCAAGACAATATCAAGAAACAAAAGACTGATTGAAACATGGAAAATAAAGGTAAATTTCAAGGTAAACACAGAGGAAGCTAACAAACCTATGCATCAAAATAAAAAAGAAGAAAACCATAAAGATTCAGCAAAAGAAGAATCAACAGTAATGAAAAAGATGAAAAGAAAATTCAGAAGGAAAACGAAAGCATAGAAAATTAAGGGGAACAAAGAAACCACCAACATCAAAACCAAAAAAAAAATCAAAGTGGCAGCAGTAAACTTGTACCTATCAGTAATTACACTGAATATGCATGGCTTAAATGCAGAGACAAAGAATGACAGAATGAATTAAAAGACACTATTCTTCTATATGCTGTCTACAAGAGCCACAGCTTAGACACAAAGACATAAACTATAACTCAAAAGATGGAAAAAACTAGGTCAAGCAAATAATAACAAAAAGTGGCAGTGCTAGTCTCTGATAAAACAGTCTTTAAAACAAAGTCCCCAAACTACCAGGTAATAGAAGAAATCAAAGTTGGAATAAAAATGTCATAGAATCAAATGAAAATGAATACACATCTTACCAAAACCACACCCCTTGAAATTGAGTTGACTCTGATTCAGAATGACCCTACAGGACGGAATAGAATTGGCCCATAGGGTTTCTGAGGATCTGCTGGTGTATTGGATCTGCCTACCTTGGTTTGGCAGCCAAGCTGTTAATCATTGTGCCACAGGGACCTTGTAACAGTAGTGTTGTTGTTAGGTGCCGTCAAGATGTTTCTGACTCATACTGACCCTATGAACAGCAGAACAAAACATTGCCCTGTCTTGTGCCATGTCCACTAATGTTTTTATGCTAAGCCTATTGTTGTGGTCACTGTGTAAATCCGTCTCATTGAGGGTCTTCCTCTGTTTTGTTGACCCTCCACTCTACCAAGCATGATGTCTTTCTCCAGGGACTGATCCTTCCTGACATGTCCAAAGTATGTAAGATGCAGTCTCACTGTCTTTGCTTCCAAGGAGCACTCTGGTTGTACTGCTACCAGAACAGATCTGTTTGTGCTTCTGGCAGTCCATGGTGCATTCAACATTCTTTTTCAACACTGCAGTTCAAAGACATTGGTTCTTCTTCTGTCTTTGTTCATTGTCCAGCTTTTGCATGCATGTGATGTGATTAAAAATACCATGGCTTGGATCAGGTGCACTTTAGTCTTCAAGGTGACATCCTTACTTTTGAATACTTTAAAGAGGTCCTTTGCAGCAGATTTTTCCAGCGCAATGCGTCTCTTGATTTCTTGACTGCTGTTTCCGTGGGCATTGATAGTGGACTTAAGTAAAATGAAATCCTTGACAACCTCAGTCCTTTCTGCATTTATGACAATGTTGTTTACTGGTCCAGCTGTGAGGATTTTTGTTTTCCTGATGTTGAAGCACAATCCATACTGAAGTCTGTTCTTTTGGCTGTGATCTGTGATCTTGTCAGTAAGTGTTTCAAGTTTTCTTCACTTCCAGCAGTTAAGGGGGTGTCATCTGCATCATGCAGGTTGTTAATGAGTCATCCTCCAATCCTGATGCCTCATTCTTTGTAGAATCCAGCTTCTTGGATTCTTTGCTTAGCATACACATTAAAAAGGTGTGGTGAAAGGATACAACCCTGACTCACACCTTTCCTGACTTTAAACCATCCAGTGTCCCCTTATTCTGTTTGCACAACTGACTATTGATCCACATACAAATTCTTTAAGAGTACAATTAGGTGTTCTGGAATTCACATTCTCTGCAATGTTAACCATAATTTATTATGATCCACACAGTTGAATGCTTTTGCGCAGTCCATGAAACACCAGTAAACATCTTTCTGGTATTCTCTACTTTCAGCCAAGATCCATCTGACATCACCAGTGATATCCCTGGTTCCACATTCTCTTCTGAATCCAGCTTGCATTTTTTGGCAGTTCCCTGTCAGTATACTCTTTGCAGTCACTTTTGAATAATCTTGGGCAAAGTTTCCTTGGGTGTGCTGTTAACGATACTGTTCAGCAATTTCTGTATTCAGTTGGATCACCTTTCTTTGGAATGGCCATAAATATGGATCTCTTCCAGTGAGTTGCCCAGATAGCTGTCCTCTAAATTTCTTGGCATAGATGAGTGAGCACTTCCAGCACTGCATCTGTTTGTTGAAATATCTCAGTTGATATTCCATCAATTCCTGGAGCCTTGTTTTTGGCAATGCCTTCAATGCGGCTTTGACTTCTTCCTTCAGTACCATTGGTTCTTGATCATACGCCACTTCTTCAAATGGCTGAACATTGACCCGTTCTTTCTGGTACAATGACTCTCTGTATTCCATCTTCTTTTGAGGCTTCCTGAGTTGTTTAGTAGTTTCCCTGTAGAATCCTTCGTTATTGCAACTTGGGGCTTGAATTTTTTCTTCAGTTCTTTTGGCTTGAGAAATGCAGAACGTGTACTTCCCTTCTGTTTCCCATTTCCAGCTCTTTGCACATGTCACTATAATACTTTGTGTTGTCTTCTCTAGCTGCTCTTTGAAATCTTCTGTTTAGGTCTTTTACTTCGCCATTCCTTCCTTTTGCTTTAGCTCCTTGACAGTCGAGAGCAAGTTTCAGAGTCTCCTCAGACATCCAATTTGGGCTTTTCTTTCTTTCCTGTCTTTTTAGTGACCTCTTGCTCTCTTCATGGAGGATGTATTTGATGTCATTCCACAGTTCTTCTGCTCTTCGTTCATTGGTGATCAACACATCAAATCTGTTCTTGAGATAGTCTTTAAACTTAAGAGAGATACACTCAAGGTCTTACTTTTGCTCTCATGGACTTGTTCTAATTTTCTTCAGTTTCAGTTTGAATTTGTATGTGAACAGTTGATGACCTGTGCCAGTAAGTACCTGGTCTTGTTCTGACTGCTGATATGGGGCTTTTCCATCGTCTTTTCCCACAGAGGTAGTCAGTTTGGTTCCTGCATGTTCTGTCTGATGAGGTCCATGTGTACAGTCCCTGTTTATGTTGGCTATAAAAAGTATTTTGAATGAAGAAGACATTAGTATTGCAGAATTCTATCATGCAACCTCCGGCATTATTTTTATCATCAAGGCTGTATTTTCCAACTGCTGATCCTTCCAAGTTTCCAACTTTGCATTCCAGTCACCAGTAATTATCAATGCATCCTGATTGCATGTTTAATCAATTTCAGACTGCAGAAGCTGGTAAAAATCCTCAATGTCTACATCTTTGGCCTTAGTGGTTGGTGCATAAATTTGAATAATTGTCGTAGTAACTGACCTTCCTTGTAGGCACATCGATATCCTATCACTCATAGCATTGTACTTCAGGGCAGATCTTGAAATGTTCTTTTTGATGATGAACTCAACACCATTCCTCTTCCAGCATATTATACATGTCAGATTTGAAGTGGCCCAAACCAGTACATTTCAGCTCACTAGTGCATAGGATATTGACGTTTATGTGTTCCATTTCATTTTTGATGATTTCCAGTTTTCCTGAATTCATACTTGGTGCATTCCATCTCCAGATTATTAATGGATATTTGTAGCTGTTTCCTCTCATTTGCAGCCGTTTCTTCCCACATCAGCAAATGAAGATCCCAAAGGCCTGACTTTATCCATGTCATTAAGGTAGACTCTACTTTAAGGAGGCAGGTCTTCCCCCGTCATCTTCTCAGTGCCTTCCAACATGAGGGGCTCACTTTCCGGCACTATTTCTGACAGTGTTTGGCTATGATTTGTAAGGTTTTCCCTGGCCAGTTCCTTTCAGAAGTAGATTGCCAGGTCCTTCTTCCTAGTCTGTCTTAGTCTGAAAGTTTAGCTGCAACTTGCCTACCATGGGTGACCCTACTGGTATTTATGTACCAGTGGCGTAGCTTCCCACATCACTGCAACAAGCAAGCCTCCACTGACGACAAAGTGGGGCTGTTCACTGTGTCTTTGCCTTACTCGCCTGATGCTGTTACCTTTCTTACTAGATGCTGTTCTTTGCCTCACCTAATGCGTGTATTCTCCTTGCCTGATGCTGTTAGCTCCTTACTTGATGCTGTTATTTCTCTTACCTGATGCTGTAACAGTCGTACTTATCTAGAATTTAAATTTGTAAATTTGAGCTGTTATAGCACAGCATTACCTTTTATTTACATACTTGATTTTGTCTGTATGACTCTTTGTGTCTTCTTTTCAAATGAAATGTACTTCTCCAGCTTTTAAATTTTTAGTTGAAATGCACTGGACTATTTTTATGTTTAAGAAAATTTTTAAAGTTTGAGCTTAATAGTGAGTATGTATGTGACCAAAATGTTGTGTAGTCTTCCCAGATCGCATTGAGAGCTTGGAAAAAATCTTAATGTTTTTCTAATGATGAGTTACAGATGTTTGTTTGGAATACAGCATATTAAATTGTTTCTTAATTTTGAAAAGTTAAAAAATTTATGGCTTGCTTAAAGTGCCAGGGAAACCCTGCTGGCATAGTGGTTAAGTGCTATGACTGCTAAGCCACCAGGCACTCCTTGGAAACTCGGAGCAGTTCTACTCTGACTTACAGGGTCACTGTGAGTTGGAACCAACATGATGGCAGTGGGTTTGGATAGGGTACCAGAGGCATCACTTCTGTTAACTAAGCATTATTACCTAAGAAATAGACAACAATTCAATAAATAAATAAATAAGCACATTTGGAGTAGAGATAGGTGTGACAAGGCTGTCTTTGAAATATTGGAAAAAGTCCTACTACTTTCCAGAGAAGCAGGCCACCCTTGATGCTCTTTTTTGCTGCTAGGCAATGCCATTCTTTCATTACTAGAACCCTCTTAGTACTAATTCCTCCAGTTCTAGGCATGTTTGTGGTAAGGATAGGGGAAGCGGTAGTTGTGGCCTGAAAACTGCATCTCCGGTGGGGTCTGCCCTTCTGTGATGCCAGTCAGAGAACAATGAATGGCTGTATCAAGATTTTAGTGATGCTTTGGGGGAATAGATTTCAAATATAATTTAGAGACGATGTATGAAAATTAATATTTTAATGGGAATCTAATTATATAACAAGTTTGTATAGCCAAGCCAAGTGCCGTCAAGTTGGATCCGACTCATGGTTTTTATAGGTGATTCTTATTGCATCATCCATGTCTTTTCCTTTTCTTCACCTTCCTCCTGTTAATGTATATAGCAGAATTATTATACCCATTGAACAGAGTAAGTGGGTAATACTGGAGTTAGTAGAGACCTTAAGGTTAATATGAGAGCATTTCCTGTGATAGACAGAATAGCATGATACATTGTATGTCTATACTGGTGGCATTCGGCAGGGGAGAAACAGTGGAAAAGGAAAACATGAGACAAATTTGCCTTCTCTGAAGTGGCTTTTGGGAGCACAGTTAGAGTCATCATCGAGTCTTTCTAGCAGATAATGTTTGTACAACATGACTAAATGTTCCCTAAGGGTTCTTTCAGCTTTTATCAAGCTGAAGCTGTATGAGTTTGTGGTAAATTCCTTAATGAATCCCAGAATACAGGCTTTTTTCCCCCCTGTATGAATCTAATAGCATTTAATAAGTGTACCTGTGTAGATGCATACAAGTACATCTATAGCCATGAATGTGTAGAAAATAATTTTAAACGGTAAATTCTGTAGGTCAAGTTAAAAAAGTCTTTTTCACATGTTAAAACTACTTCTGAAACTAATCTTTGGTAACCTTGTTACTTCTAATTGGATTCTGCCCAGGAGTGGGTGTTTGGGGGAAAGTTTGAAGCATATGTATGTGGCTGTTTTCTGTGGGTAGTAAGATGTAAAAATGAACTCCAGATTTTACTGGTTCTCTTGCAACTTAAGGATGATTGACCTAGTTTGGCGTTTAAAATATTCCCTTTTGGGGTGGTGAGTTAGGTTTGGGAAAAAATAGTACTGGCACAACATTTTGATCAAAGAGTTAGGATATAAGGATGGGGCTTACAATTTATGCTTTACATCTGTGTTTTCCTAAAGTAAGTCTTATGTATATAAGAATAACTAAATTCAGGCAGCCCTCACTTTTTGTCCCAGTGTATTATTGGAAACCACATCTTTCAAGGCACACCGATAAGACACATCTTACTTCCCTGTTGGGACAGCAGCTAATATTTGTGGTGTGCTTACTATGCGTGTAGACTGTAAAAAGCATTTTACATAAATCATCTTATTTAATTCCCACAACAGCCTCATGAAGTATATGTCATTATCTGTGTATGAAGAAACAGAGGCACAAAGATATTAAACAGCTTGCCTAAGTTCACACAATTAGTAAATGGGCCACTAGAATTTTAATGTAGGCAATTGGACTTCAAAGTTTGAGTAACTGAACAACTTCAGTATGTTGCCTCTCAATGTTAAAACATTATTGTGGCTTTTTAAAAGAAGTATCTGCCAGCTGTATATGACCAAGAACATGTTATAAAAGCAAAGATGTTAATTTGTTTAGTATTCAATGTCAGTGACTATAAAACTTGATAATTAAAAAGAAAAATATTCTCCAGTTCTCCTAAGAGAGATATAAATATATTGATCAGGTTAACTATGCATATGTCCTCAATATCACATAAAATTGTTTCTGTGGTAGAAATTTGACTACAAACTAATAAAACTAAGATTCAGTTAGATATTTAGTTAATTTTAAATCTCTGACTTAGACTTTGGGAGATACTTTGTGACTTCAATGGCCTGATTTTCTCAAAGACTCCCTATAAATGTATGCTAATATTTTCTTTCACCTTCATGTTTGAAGGATACTATATGTAGAGTTCACTATTTCAAGTTGTAATTTTTCTCCTTCGCAAAGTTAAAGATGCCCTTCCATTGTCTTACGACTTGTGTAGTGTCTGTTGAAACATTAGCGACTTATTTTATTGTTGTAAAATCTAGTAGTCTGGGTGGCTTTGGCTGACGGCAAGAGTAGATACTTACTTTTGGGCAGATCTGATGGAGTTCTAGAATCAAAATTTGCTCTGAAATTAATGTGAAAATCCTTTTGTATCCTTTTTGTCTATATTTCATTAAAATCCTACAACAGTGAAAATGAACTTTTCGTGTATGAGTCACTAAGCATTGTTCTTGTATATATAGATCATTTGAAAACAATGCCCATGAACTCACTTCTTTCTCTTTTCTTCTCTCCCTATGTGTCCCTCCTGGCCTGCAGCACAGACCCTGTGTTCTCATGGTCTATGGAATGTGGGCCTGCTGGTGTGTTCTAGGAGCCCCAGGTGTGGCCATGGTTTTCCTGCATACCATCATCTCCTTCTTTGTGGCCCAGTTCCGGTCGCTACTCTTGTCATGGCTCTGTTCTCTTCTCCTGCTTTCCACACTGAGGCTGCAAGATGTGGAGGAAGTTAAGGTAAGTTTCTTTGTCTTACCCTGGAGAAAGAAAAGGCACTTTTAGTGGTTGCCTGATCACTGTCAATGCCTTGTTGTCAGACAAGTCTAATGAGGAACTTCATGGAGCTCCCTCTAGTGGCTATATTGGATTAATACATGTGAAATCTGGCTTCCATTCTGTCATACTATAGTCTGTCTTTTGTTTGTGACTATAAATGGAATTGACTCCACAACAGTGTTTTTTTTTTATGGAAACACTAGTGGTGTAGTAGCTAAGTGCTACATCTGCTAACCAAAAGCTTGGCAGTTCAAATATATCAGGCACTTCTTGGAAACTATGGGATAGTTCTATTCTGACCTGGAGGGTTGTTATGAGTAGGAATCAACTTGTCAGTGGTGTTTTTTTTAGCTTTATATTCTAGCTCTTTGGGACTGCCCAGAGCTGACCTTGTACCTTTTCTTCTTGTTTGGTTGGCATGAATGTTAGATGTCATAGGAACAGAGGGCCAGTGCAAAGGGAAAAGAAGGTAATAGCCACTTGCCCAATATTTAATAAAATTTATCTGTAGAATACAGCTATAGGAAACTCTCATTTTCCTCATCTCATGTAATACGTAAAATAACTCCTGAGACAATAAGGAGGGGATTCCTCTTCTTAGATAAT
The DNA here is from genome assembly GCA_028571685.1 of Heterohyrax brucei. Lineage (NCBI taxonomy): Eukaryota > Metazoa > Chordata > Mammalia > Hyracoidea > Procaviidae > Heterohyrax > Heterohyrax brucei. The sequence goes on from CM053155.1 coordinate 21,076,055, forward strand.
GAAATAGATTTGTTGAATATTTGCTCATGTACTCACCGGACACTTTGAATTTACAAAGTTAAAATAACATGTGTTATCACAAAAGATACTGACCAAGTTTTTATTCTCATAAACCCAAAGGATTCTTGACAAATACAGCTGTGAATGGTTTGTGCTAATGAAGGAGGACATAGAATCAAAATGTCACTTCTGCATAGTGTGTGTTTGCATTTAGTATAATTTATAGGAGTTTAGATTCTAAGTTTTCTGTTTTCTTAGTCACAGGAACAGTTAATTTTTATTTTGTGAGTGGACACCAGCTATGGCCTGGGGGATGCTAGAAGACAAAGAAATGGCACCCAGAGATTAGGACTTTGGTGGAATGCTGAGTTAATTGTACTGATCATTGAACCTTTTGTTCACTGAAAATAACTGATGTTTTTGATTTGTGGTGCTGGAGAAAAATGTTGAAGATAGCATGGACTACCAAAAGAATGAACAGATCTGTCTTGGAAGAAGTACAACCAGAATGCTCCTTAGAAGCAAGTATGGCAAGACTGTGTCTTACATACTTTGGACATGTTGTCAGGAGAAATCAGTCCCTGGAGAAGGACATCATGCTTGGAAAAGTAGAGGGCAGTGAAAAAGAAGACCCTCAACAAGCTAAATTTGCAACAGTGTCTATAATAGTGTACAACAGTGTACCGGAACCTATTACTGATTATGGGCATGGGACAGAACTAGACAGTGTTATGTTCTTTTGTACATAGGGTTGCTGTGAGTCACAACTGACTTGATAGCACCTAACAACAAGAACAACAATAACTGATATGTTCTCTGATCTTCTTCTAGGTACTAAGCAATATTCCCTGGAGAGCCCAGGACTGGCTGGTTATCTTTGATAACTTGATTGTCTTAGCTTTGTTTGTGTAATCCAAGCTTAGTAGGATCACTCAGGCTGTGTATCTTTCTTCTTCTCCCTTTCTGGAATGGTGCAAATTATTAACATTCTCAGCTGCTAAAAAAAGATTGAGGGTTCAAGTCCACCCAGAGGCACCATGGAAGAAAGTGTTGATGGCCTACTTCCAAAAACAAAGAACAGCCATTGAGAACCCTTTGGAGGATGGTTCTGCTCTGATATGTGGGTTACCATGAATTGGCACTGACTTGATGACAAATGACTTTTGCTGGATTTCATAAGTGCTGGACTCTGTGTTGGCTGTGGATTTCTCATGTTCACATTACATGATACATTATACATATCTGGTGCTTGCATGATTAATAATCTGTACATCTGGACTTGCAGACTAGAATATAAATGCTTTGAGGGTATGATAGTACTTCCTGAGTCTTTTTTTATTTTTCCCATGGGTCTCAGTACAGAGCTCCATTTAGACAAACACTCTTCAGATGCCTGCTGATGGAGGGAATGGCCTTACTGGAGACTCAGGAGCTAGGGGATGGGATGGGTATGTGCAGTGTTCATCATACTCCATGTGATATTGCTTAATAGATGCTGCTGTTCCTGTTTCCCAGGCTCTGAGGGGTCAACAACTCTCTGAATGGTAGATGATGCTAACAAATCTGTTTCTTTGTGGATGTGGCCCAATTTTATTTCTTATCCTAACCCCAAAAGCACTGCTTGCACAAAAACTCTTGGGAAATTTTTGGTATTTTTTTTCTTCCATCATAGTGGAACTGGACTTTCTGGTTGTCTTTATTTCTGTTTATTCTCATTCATTCATCTATTTGCTGGTATTTAGAATTGGGTTGTCTGGGATCATCATTTGATGAGCAAGAACTTTGACCAGGAGCCAGTAGATGATCTGGTTGCAAGTTTCTTCTGGTTGCAAGTTTCTTCTGTTTGCTGTCTGTCTTGGTCATCTTGTGCTTCTTTCACTGAAATACCACAAGTAGATAGCCTTAACAGGGAGAAATTTATTTTCTCACAGTCTAATAGGCTAGCAGTCTAAATCCTGGGGTATCAGTTCCAGGGAACGCTTTTTCTATCGGCTCTGAAGGGAGGTCTTTCTCATCAATCTTTCCCTGAAGCAGGAGCATCTCTGCATAGGAATCTCGGATCCAAAGAACATACATGCTGCTCGTGCTTCATTCTTGGTGGAATGAGGTCCTATAGCCTCTCCACTCACTTCTGCCTTTTATATCTCAAAAGAGGTTGGCTTAAGACTGTCTAATCTTGTAGATAATGTCATAAATATAACTGCCACTAATCTGTGTCATTACATCATAGTGTTAGGATTTACAACACATAGAGAAATCATATCAGATACCATAATGGTAGACAATCATATGATACTGGCAATCATGGCTTAGCCAAGTTTACAGTTTTTAGGGACACAGCTGAATCCATTATGCTATCCCAATCTTCAGACTGTAGCCAGATGTTTAACCACTGGACCTTGATTTTGTAATCTGGAAATGGGACAGTAGCTTTGTCTTCTTTATGGGATCATTCTGAGATCAAGACTGTAAAAACTGTGATATTTTGAAAATCTAACTTTTTTAAGAGTATAAACTAAATGTTTATTTGTGGTCACACTAGTAAAAGCTACTGCTAGCAAAAACCTATTCTGTGGCAGATGCTTTGTATGTATTTTTAAATTTTTTTTAGTGTGATTGAGTGAAGCTATACAGTCTGAGTTAAATTTTATACCTGCCTGTCTGCAGCACCTTCTGCTTACCTTGTGTGGTGACAGCACACTCTTCCTTTCTGTTCTATACATGTCATAGCCTCTTAACAATCTCCTGTCCCATCCTTTCCACCTTCTCCCCTCCCTTCTAGTAAAAGAGATCGGTAGGACAGCATCCTACAGATACATAGAACCATAATGTGAGCACACAATATGGTTACTTTGTGTCTTGAGTCCAATCTATTCCTGTCCAAAGAGTTGACCTCAGTAATGCTTTTTGGTCAGGGCAACAACAAGTCTGGGGGCCATGCTCCCAGGGGAACTCCTAGGCCTTTGGAGCATCAGTTGTGGTCTTTTAGTGGAGTTCTTGAACTGCATCCCTCTTTTTTCATGTTGCCAATGGGACTCGACATTGTGTGCCCCATTGTAGCTGTTTTGGGTGGTGGCCAGGCACCCATTCACATGAGTCCTTCTGTCTTCTGGGCTCTTTTTCTCTCATGTCTTCATTGTCTGTGGTGATCGTCTGTTCCTGCTGAGTTAGGACCATTTCATGTACCTCAGATGGCAGCTTGCTAGCTTTTAAGACCCCAGATGCCACTCACCAATATGTGGTTCAGAAGACTCTCATAACAATAGGCTAATTATGCTAATTGGCCTCAATGTCCCCTGAGAGCATGGTTCCCGGACCTCTGTCCTTGCTACTCTATCCTTGCACTATTGGGTTAAGATTGGAAGAGTTTTCAGTTTGTATTGAAGTCCAGTTTAGTTGATCTTCTTTCTCTTGTGTGCTGTCACTGATTTCACCCAAACAAATTTCTATCAACTATCTAATCTATAACTAGCCCTCTCCCTCCCTCCCCTCCCCTTCCTTGCAGCCATCAAAGAGTCTTTTCTTCTATACATGAGTCTGTTGTTAAGTCCTTGTAGTAGGGGTCTCATACAACATTTGTCCTTGTGCCGCTGACTGATTTCACTCAACATAATGTCTTCCAGTTGAAACCAGGTTATGAGATGCTTCCTGAAATCATCATTGTTCTTTATCATTGCACAGTGTTCCATTAAGTGTATATAACATAGTTTGTTTATCCATTCATCTGTTGTTGGGCATCTTTTTGCTATTGTGGACTGTGCTGCAATGAACATTTGTGTGGATGTATCTGTTCGTGTGACTGCCTTTGATTCTGTAGGCTACATTCCTAGCAGTGGAATTACTGGATCAAATGGTATGTCTATTTCCAGTTTTTTAAGGATGGGCCAGATTGCTATCCACAGAGGTTGTACCATTTTGCATCCCACCAGCAGTATAGGAGAGTTCCAGTGTCTCTACAACCCCTCCAGCATTTGCTAGTTTGTGTTTTTCAGATCCTGGCCAACACTGTTGGGGTGAAATGGTATCTCATTGTAGTTTTGATTTGGATTTCTCTAATAGGCAGTGATCTTCAGCATTTCCTCATGTGTCTTTTGGCTGCCTGGATGTCCTCTTTAGTGAAGTGTCTGTCCATCTCCTTTGCCCACTGCATAGTTGGGTTATTTACCCTTGTTGATATTTTGCAGTACCTTGTAGATTATGGAGATCAGATGTTGATCTGACATATAGTTGTCACATATTTTTTCCCATTCCGTAGGGGTCTTTTAATTCCTTTGATAAAGTCTTTGGATGAGCGAAAGTGTTTGATTCTTAGTAGTTCCCATTTATCTGTTTTCTCTTCGGTTGGTTGTGCTTTGTAAGATTTTAAAATCTGTCTAAGCTATGTGCCAAAACTTCCATTGTTGATTCTATTTTTTCTTTCATGATCTTTGTCATTTTTGGTTTGATATTTATGTCTTTTATGCAATTTATGGTTTTTCTGTAAGGTGTGAGATAGGTCTTGTTTCGGTTTTTTGCAGACAGCTGTCCAGTTTTGCCAGCACCGTTTGTAAAACAGACTGTTTTTACCCAAGTTTATAATCTTAGGGCCTTTGTCAAGTATCAACTGTTCATAGGAGGATGGTGGCATCTCTGGGGTCTCAACTCTGTTCTATTGGTCTGTATGTCCTTTTTGTACCAGTACCAGGCTGTTTTGACTATTGTGGCAGTGTAATACATTCTAACATCAGGTAGTGAGAGGCCTCATTGCTTTGCTTATCTGTGGCTTCTTCCCTTTCCAAACAAAGTTGGTGATTTGTTTCTCCAACTTAATAAAAAATGTCACTGGAGTTTGTACTGGGATTGCATTGTATATGTAGATCACTTTGGGTAAAATAGACATTTTTACAATGCTAAGTCTTCCTATTCATGAGCAGGGTACGTTTCTCCATTTATTTAAGTCTCTCTTAGTCTCTTGTGGTAAGGTATTATAATAGTTCTCTTTGTATAGATCCCTTGTTTCTCTAGTTAGATTTACTCCTAGGTGTTTTATCTTCTTGGGGGCTAGAGTAAATGGTATTGATTTGGTGATTTCTTCTTTGATAATCTCTTTCTTTGTATAAAGGAATTCTACTGATTTACTTATGTTTATCTTATATCCTGATACTTTGCTGAACTCTTCTGTTAGTTCCAGTAGTTTACTTATGGATTCTTTAGGATTCTCTGCATATAGAAGCATATCATCTGCAAATAGGGAGATTTTTACTTTTTTGCTGATGCAGATGAAGTTTATTTCTTTGTCTTGTCTAATTGCTCTGGCTAGAACTTGTAGAATATTGTTGAATAGAAGTGGTGAGAGAGGGCTTCCATGTCTAGTTCCTGTTCTCAATGGAAATTCTTTCAGTCTCTCTCCATTCAGGGTGATGCAGGCGGTTAGCGTTGCATAGATTCACCTTACTGTGTTGAGGAATTTGTCTTCTATTCCTATTTTGCTGAGAGTTTGTAGCATGAATAAGTGTTAGACTTTGTCCAATGCCTTTTCTGCATCAATTGATAAAATCAGGTAATTCTTATCTTTTGTGTTATTTTATGTGGTTGATCACATTAATTGGTTTTCTGGTGTTGAACAAGTCTTGTGTCCCTGGTATGAATCTAACTTGGTCATGATGAATTATTTTTTTAATATGTTGTTGGCTTCTCTTGGCATGGATTTTGTTGAAGATTTTTGCATCTAGGTTCATGAGTGATGTTGGTTGTAATTTTCCTTTTTTTGTGGGATCTTTCCCTGGCTTTGATATCAGGATTATGCTGGCTTCATAGAATGAATTTGGGAGTATTTCATCCCTTTCTATACTGTGGAAGTCTCAACAATATTGGAGTTAACTCTTCTCTAAAAGCTTGGTAGAATTCAGTGGTGAAGCCTTCTGGACTAGGGCTTTTTTTGGTAGGTAGTTTTTGGATGACTTTTTCGATTTCTTCCTTTGTGATGGGTTTATTAAGTTGTTCTGCTTCTTATGATAATTTTGGTAGATAATATGAATCTAGAAATTTGTGCATTTCCTCTAGGTTTTCAAATCTGTTAAAGTATAGTCTTTCATAGTTTTCTGTTATAATACTTTTGATTTCAGTTGGGCGTGTTGTGGCATCTCCCATCTCATTTCTTATTTGGGTTGTTTGTTTTCTCTCCTGTTTTTCTTTGGTGAGTTTAGCCAAAGGTTTGTCAATTTTGTTGATCTTTTTGAAAAGCCAGCTTTTGGTCTTATCAATTTTTTCAGTTCTTCTTCTATTGTCGAATTCATTTAGTTCTGCTCTAATCCTTATGATCTGTTTTCTTCTGGTGCTTTAGGGGTTCCTCTGTTGCTCTATTTGTACTTGTTCAAGCTGTAGGTTTAAGTCTTTGGTTTGGGTCCTTTCTTCCTGATGTTTGCATTTGTTGAGATAAATTGACCTCTGAGTACTGCATTGGCTGTATCCTATGGGTTCTTTTAGGATATGTTTTCAGTGTCGTTTGAATCCGTAAATTTTTTTATTTTGTCCTTGATTTCTTCCAGAACCCATGGCTTTTTGAGCAGGATATTGTTCAGTTTCTGTGAGTTCCAGTTTTGGGTTTTTTTTTTTTTTGATATTGATTTCGACTTGTATGGCATTATGACCTAAGATGCTTTGCTATAGTTGAATAGTTTGGACTGTATTGAGATTTGCTTTATGTCCTAATACATGGTCCATTCTGGAAAAAGTTCCATGTGCATTGCAGAAGAAGGTGTACTTATCTGTTGATGGGTAAAAAAATTCTGTGTGTGTCCATGAGGTCTAATTGGTTAATTGTTGCAATAAGGTCTGTGTCTTTACTCAGCTTTTTTCTAGATGATATGTCCATTACTGAGCCTGCTGAAATGTCCAAATATTATTGTGGAGTGATCTGTCTTGTTTTTCAATGTAGTCAGCGTTTGTTCAATGTATTTAGATGGCTATAGTATCGAGTGCTTCAATATTTAATATTTTTCAGTCCTGCTTGTGTATTGAACCTTTCAGCAACATTGCCACGCCTGCTCTTCTTTGTATATTATTAGCTTGGCATATATTATCCCACCCTTATTATTCACTTTGTTTCTATTTCTGTGTCTAAGGTGTGTTTCTTGTAAGCAGCACATAGATGGGTCGTGTCTTTTGATACACGGTGTCACTCATCTCTTTATTGGAGCATTCAGTCTGTTTACATTCAGTGTAATTAATGATATGTATGAGTTTAGTGCTGTCACTTGGATGTATTTATTTTGTGTTGGTATTTTCTGTTGTTGCTCTTGCTGTTTTGTTATGGGTTGATGTTTCATCTTTTTCTGTGTAGGCCTTTTTTTTTTTTGAGACTCCTGTGTTACTTTTCTTGTTTTAATATATTGCTTTGTTATTGTATGATCCTCTTTAATAGTCTAAATTTAAACCCAATTTTAACTTCTACGTATGTTACTAATTTCCTCTCCATCTGGAAGGAGTATAACTACTGTAGTGTATCCCTCTTTTTAATGCAATGGCTTCTTAGTTTTTGTGATGTGACCACTGGTTTCCTTTTAGTATTTTAGCTTTTACTGAGTTTTGTGCCTTCCCTAACTGAGTAGGTTTCTGGATTTTGTATTCTGCATTGCTTCCTTAAATATGTACGTAATGGCTTTGTTTTTCTAAGTAGATAACTTCTTTCAGTACTTCTTGTAGTTTTGGTTTGGTTTTTACAAAGTTGCTAAGTTTCTGTATATCTGTGAATGTCTTAATTGCATCTTCATATTTCAGAGACAGTTTTGCAGGATATATAATTCTTGGTTGGAAGGTTTTGACCTTCAAAGCTTTGAATGTGTCATCCCATTACCTCCATGCCAACATTGTTTCTGCTGAGAAGTCAGATGAAAACCTTCAGGCCTTCCCTCTGAATGTTAGCTTTGCTTTGAGTGTCATTATCTTTAAGAGTTTCTGTGTATGTTTCATTTTATTAAGCTTGATTATAATATGTCTGGGTGTCTTTCTTTTGGGGTCTACTTTTTGTGGCATTTGATACACCTCTTGGATATCTATATTCTCTTCTTTCTTTGTTTCAGGGAAGTTTTCTGTCAGCAACTCAACAATACTCTCTGTGTTTTCAGCTGTCCTTTCCTGTTCAGGAACTCAAATTAATCATAGGTTATTCCTTTTGATAGAGTCCCACATGTTTCTTGGTGCTTCTTCATTTTTATTATTTCTTTTCTCTGATTTCTCCTCATACATGCTGGTGTCAGTTGGTCTGTCTTCAAGGTTACTAAGTCTGACTTCCATTTCCTTAATTCTGCTCTTTTGGCTTTGAATTAAATTGTCTAATTTGGCAATTTTGTTATTGAAATGTCAGGTTTCAGAATGTTGATGTTCCATCAGTTTGAATAGCTTGCTTAATGTTTCATTTTTGTTCTGCTGCATTTTGTTTACTCTCTAGGAGTACTCAGCCTCCAATAATTTGTACTCAGCCTCCAATAATTTCAGAAATGTTTCTTCATCTGGGAAGTTTTTTGATTCTTTATTTTGGGAATATTGTGGAGCCATGGTTGATTGCTTCTTTAAATACTTGCTTTGGTCTGTTTCTTTTGGGACATCTAGAGGTTGTTTAGTTTCTCTGATATTGCCTCAACAGGATCTGAGTCATAGTTTTAACAGGGGAGTTGGTCACCAGCCACCTTTGTATACTCTAGTGACTGGTTGCAGTGCACTCTTTGGGGTAGCAGGCTCTGCCTCTTGGCTGGTAAAAACAGCATCTTACTTATGGAGTTACTGGGAGCTCATCAACCAACCTTACGATGTGGGTCAGTAAAGGCTGGAAGAGATGCTGTCAGTCTGCTCTGCAGTTATTTCTCCAGGTAGTCATATTTTAAATTTCTCCAGGTAGTCATATTTTAAAAAGCTAAAAGCTATCTGAAAGTTTCCAAAATTAGTCAGACTGTCAGGTGTGGCAGTCCCATCCTTCTGGCTGACAGTGATCTCTCTGGCCATCATCAGATGCTATGATGTAGTTCAAAGTATGGAGGGGCTACTGCACTGTTGACATTGTCTGCCATACTGTACTCAATACAGCCTTTCTGCTGGAAAAGCACTCCCTGGACTGGCACTGCCTCCCAGGCTGGGAATTAGTTCCTGATGAGGCTTCTGGTTGGGTGACTCCACCTCTCAGCCGACCAAGATGGTGTCCCAGTCAAGCTAACCCTCTTGCCACGAAACAGCCAAATGTATGCAAAACTCTGAACAGGGAGAGTGGAGGGGCTGTGGTGCCCTCAGTCCACTGCTGGGCTTTCAAAACATGGCTGTTGCACACTCTGTCTGTTCACTGTAGTGCACGCTGTTCAGTTCAGCACTGCGGCTCAGAGTAGCTGCCAGCTCGTGCCCACCCCCTGCCTACCATCCAGCAAAAAGAAAAAAAGTTAAAAGCACCAGTAGCTTCAGTTTGTGTGAGCTGGCCATTCAGCAAGAGCGGTGCTCAGCAAGAGAGAAGAAATTTCCTGCTTACTGACATGTAGTTGAAACTGACAGTCCTGTGCTGTGTCCTAGGGCTGACTGACTGTCTAGAAAGTTCTGTTCAATTATCAGTCCAGGCCTTAGCTTTTAGAGGGAGTTAAGGAGACATGTGTCTAGTCTGCCATTTGACTCCAACCCATATGTATTTTTTGGAAAAGAATCTTTTACATTATTTTTTGTTCAAATATACATAGCAAACCAGGTTCCTGTTCACCAATTTCTACATGTCAAGTTCAGTGACATGGATTACATTTTTCATATTGTGTCAACATTCTCAGTTCTGTATTAGTCATATTCTGATTAACTTACTGCCCCACCAACCTTCTCATCTGTGGTTTACAGTACCTGTTGTCTGTGTGATCTTACATAAGTTTTTAAAAGAGCACAGTGCCCCATGGTGACATTCTTTAGTTTTTGAGCTAACAAGTTTAGTTAAAAGGTGACTTAAGAGTATAGTTTTGGTTCAAGGTTTAAAGACGTATCTTGGGTCAATAGTCTTGGGGATTCTTCCATCTTATTGGTTGCAGAAGTCTGGATTCTATAAGAATTTGAAATTTTATTCCACATCTTGCTTCCTTTCTATCAGGTGCATCTGTTGTGACCCTTATCTGAACCTTTGTAGTTGTAGCTGAGCACCATTTAGTTCTTCTGGTCTCAAGTAGAGGAGGCTGTGGTTTATGGATACAATTAATCCTGTAGTCTGGTTCCTTCTCTTATTCATGGGTTTTCTCCTTTCTCTTTAGAGAATGGCATACAGACCAGTGTTTGTGTTATAGATGGTACTTGCAAGCTTTTAAGACCCCAGGCACAAAACCCCAAGTATTTATTTTTGTTGCTGTCATACCATTTTACTTTTTATACACCCTCACTGATGGGCTGTAGCTAGTTCTTTAAGCACATATTTAAAAACCTGGATTTAATTGAGTAAATTAGGTAGCTGGTGTATCTTTAAAAAAGGTATTATACTTCCTAGAACTATGAGCTAGGCAGTCATTTCAGATCTCTCCAGTCTACCTAAAAATGTATTTGCAATAAAAATAGAAATCATTCCTAACTTTTGGGGGACCTGGCAACTGCAGAAAACACAATCCCATTGTATTTATCATAAATTTGGGATAGTTACCATCAGTTATGGATATTTGTGATGAATAAATATTCATTTGTTATGTAGATTTTGAAAATATTGCAGAAGGCAAGCAAATGACCAGAAACTGGTTACTTTGTGTTTCCATGCTTTTATGTATGTGGGTCTCTTGATCCGAACCTCCTCTTGGTAGTTTATCATCTGAACATCATCTCATGCTTGGAACTAGTGAAATCCTGACCATGGATTTGAATACCTGCTCAATGGTTAGTTTTTCTTCTTAAAGCCTTAAAAGATGCATAAAACCAAACAACTATTCCTTTCTTTGTCCTAGCTCTAGAACTTGTGTAACTAGTTAACCAGTCAAGTCAGTTTGAACTCATGGTCACCTTAAATGTGTCAGAGTAGAACTGTGCTTCATAGGGTTTTCTTTTTTTAAAAAAAAACTTTATTGTGCTTTAGGTGAAAGTTTATAGAGAAAATTAATTTCCCGTTTGATAGTTTGAACGTAAAGACTTCCTTTAAATTGGTTTGATTCCCCACAGTGGGTCAACACACTCCCCATTTTATTCTTGGTTCTTTGTTTCTTTTTATCCTGATTTTTTGGTACTTCCTGCCTTCTCGTCTTTGTTTTTGGGCAAATATTGCTCTTTTGATTATTGTAAGGGTCACATTCCTCTCAGGTGTTATTGTTTGTTTTATAGGCCTGTTAGTGGTTTGGATGAAAGGTGGTCTCTGGGAATAGCTTTGTGTCCAGGTCAGAAGCATGTCCTAGGGCTGTAAGTCTTGGTTCTTCTTCTAGTCTCTGTCTGACCAATAAGTCTGGTCATTTTTGTAAATTTTATTTTTCTTTTCATTTTTCTTGCACGCTGTCTTTGACCCTGTTGCTCAATAAGGATGTTAATGACTGATTTTGGGGGAAATAGATCACCAGGCTGTCTTCTGTGATTGTGTTGGGTAGACTTCACATCCAGGCTTTCAATTATCAGCCAAATGCATTAACTGTGTATATTTCCATAATATGTTTTTACCATTATAAAAGCAAAACATACTTACAGAAGATATGAACAAAGGTTATAAAGTCATTCATACTTTTACTTTCCCTAATACCTACTTCTACTCTCCCCAATTATAATGTTTTATCATATTTTCTTCTGTTTTTTTTCCCATGCATATTTTTGGGCATGCTTATTACACTTCTGTACATGTGTCTATTGTATAAGAATCTAGACACAATGAGGGTAGGGACTGTTTCTTTTGGCTATATGCCTCTAAAGTTTATTTGGTAAGTAGTGCTCAACTAAATGTGGATCCAAGTTAATAACAGAAGAGCAAATACATATGAAGTTCAGACTTCCTGGAGCCATGGAGCGTGGAGGAACCCCTGAAACTGTTGTTCTCAGATGGTCTTTTAAACATTAAATCAGAAATATCCCATGAAGTCTTCTTAAAACCAAACAGTAATTTAGCCTAACTAGTAAAAAAGTCTGTCTTGAGTGTTATGCCCTTTTAAGAACAAATTGACAACAGCAATTTGAAAGATTAGGGGAAGTGGATTTATGTAAATAGAGGAGGAACAACTCAAAGAAGGAGTATGAGAATTGTCCAACTCAAAGAATATAATCAGTGTTACTAAATGGTACAGAAAGAAACTATTGAATTGGTATATGTTTTGCTATGTATATTCTCAGCATCAAAATAAAAAAATATGAAAAATATGTTGTGATGTTTGTAAACATCTCTTTGTCTTCAGAATTGTTGAAGGAGCAGTCAGAGTGTCCGTTGAGTGTAGCTTATCTCCATGTTATCCACTGAACATGTTTGATAGTTGCTTACTCTGGAAAAACAATGTACTATATTAGACCTAATGCTAAGTTGATGGTTGGTGTTACTTTTCCCTTAATGGTCTTCAAGTACTTACTTTGATTACTGAAGAGATTTACCGGATGTTCATTGGCTGTTGGCCCTCCTGCCCCCCTTATTTTTCAAATAGTATTTTATTGTGCTTAATGGGAAAGTTTATACAGAAAATTAGGTTCTTATTCAACAATGTCTACACAAATTATTCAGTGATGCTCGTTAGATATTCCTCAATGTGTCATCATTCTTATCATTCTTTTGTGGTTGTACGATTTCTAGTTCTCTGATTTTCATGCTCCTTTACATTGTCATCTTTCATTTAGAGAAATTTTCGATCATTTATTGTACTGTAAATGATTTTGTAAAGGAGCTCATTACTCGTTGGTGATATTCTTTTCTTTCTTTTTTTTTTAGTGAGCCAATCTGTTATTTAGCTAATAGGTGGCTTCAGTGAATAATTTCAGTTTAACGTTTAAAGTGTATCTCAGGACAGTAGTCTCCGAGAGTCCCCTAGTCTCACCTGGTCCAGTTAATTCTGGATTTTTTAAGAATTCAAGTTCAACGTGGATCCTTTTAGAGAACAACTGCTCTAACCATGGAAGAAATCGCCTTCCCGGAACCTTCTGGACTTCTCAGATAAAGGTGGACATGGTAGCCAACATTTGTGTTGTTGATTGGATAGTACTCATCTCTTTCACTCAGGATTGCTCTTTCCTTTTGACTTTACAGAGAAGATGGTACCAGACAGAAAATGAGTACTACTTGCTGCAATTCACACTGACTGTTCGCTGCCTCTACTATACCAGCTTCAGCCTTGAGTCATGCTGGCAGCAGCCACCCACTGAACGTGCCTCATATTCCTTCTCCTGGATGTTGACCTATGTCTTCTATTACCCAGCCTTCCACAATGGGCCTATCCTCAGCTTCCCGGAGTTCATCAGACAGGTAGAGCCAATTTGGGAATGACCTGGGATTCTATAAATTAAGCTTCTCTCTTTGTTTTTGTGGTTACCTAGGTGACTCTTGAGTTTTTTTCTTTTAGATGGTACCTCTTTGTAAATGTACTACCAATACCCACAAGTCAAAAAACAAACTTGTTCATTGTCTCGATGTTTAACATAGTAAATAAAGTATTTAGGGGAAATAAAGCCTTCAAAATAAAGGTCAACCTGTTTGCCGTGTATTTTAGCTCTAAGAGCTGCCACTCACAATGAAACGTATGTTATTGTGCTTTAAGTGGAAGTGTACAATCCAAGTCCATTTGCCACATGAAGCCCTGCACATACACTACTGTGCTACTCTAGCTGCTCTCCCTACCCTGTGACAACGCACTCCTACTCTCCACCCTGTACTTCCTGTGTTCGTTCAGTCTACTCCTTTCCTGCTCTTTCCAGCTTCCTGTCTCCCTCCAAACAGGAGCTGCTGCACTAGCAGCAAGAAGCCAAGCAGCACACTCTTTGCCAGCATCACTCTGTGTCTTATAGGCCAGTCCAGTCTTTGGATAGTTGTCTTCAGTACTGGTTTCACCTCTGGGCTAGCAGAGTCTGGAGTCCGTGTCCTCAGTGGAGCCTCCAGAATGTTGGACCATGAAGTCTGGTCTTTTAACAGAGTGCTAGATCTGCAACCCTGTCAGTCTCCTTCTTCACATAGACCAGCTTCTCAGGTTATTTCTTCAGTATACAGGTTGAAAAGGTGTGGTAAGAGGATACAACCTTGATGCATACATTTCCTGACTTTAAATCATGCAGTGTGCTGTTGTTGTGTTTGCACAGCTGCATCTTGATGCATGGTCACATTCCTTAAGAGCACATTTAAGGGTTCTGGAGTTCTCCTCCTCCACAATGTTATCCATAATTTGTGCAGATCAACACAGTCAAATGCCTTTGCATTGTCAGTGAAACATGGAGTGATTCTGGTGTGTAATTTTCCTTTGTTGTTCTGTCTTTATCTGGTTTTGGTATGAGGATTATGCTGGCTTCCTAGAATGAAGTTGGAAGTATTCCTTCCTTTTCTAGGCTGTGAAATTTCTTTATTTATTTTATTAAATTAATTTTTTATTTTTTAATATTTTTTATTATGATTCATTGAAAATATACAATCTCATATAAATTTGCATGCCCGCCTATGTGTAGCTCCCACTGCTCTGCCTGCCTTGTAACAACACACTCCTCCTCTGTTCTATACATGTCATATCCTCCTAATAATATCCTGTCCCCTTCTCTCCACCCTCTCCCCTACTTCCAGTAAGAGATCAGCAGGATGACATTCTATAGATGCATAAAACCATGAAGTGCACACATGATATGGTCACTCTGTGTCGCCAAGTTCAATACATTCCTGTCCAAAGAATTGACCTCCTTTATGATTTATGGACAGGGGCAGCATCAGGGCCAGGGGCTATGCTCCCAGGGACCGTGGACCATCAATAGCAGTCTTGTAGTGGAGATCTCAGGGTGCACCCCATTTTATTCTCATGTTCCTAGAGAGACTGAACTTTGTCAGCCCAATCACAGCTATCCCTGGTGGTGGCTGGACACCATCCGATCCTTCCAGTCACATGTTGATGTAGTCACCCACTCACATGGGTCTGTCCGTCTTCTGGGTTCTCTTTCCTCCATGTCATTTTGGTCCTTGGTGATCATCCATTCCTTCTGAGTTGGGACCATTTGGTGTACCTCAGATGGTAGCTTGGCAGCTTTTAAAACCTCAAATGCCACTCACTAATGTGGGGTGCAGAAGACTGTCTTAGTGAAACGCTAGTTATGCCAATTGGCCTTGATGTCTCTGAGAGCATGGTCCCCAGACCTCGGCCCCAGATACTCTGTCCTTGCAATCTTGGATTAAGAGGGGAGGAGTAATCATGTTATGTTGAAGTCCAGTTAAAATTGATCTTCTTTCTAATGTGTGCTGTCACTGATTTCACCTAACCAGATTTCTATCACCTATCTAATCTATACCTGACCCTGCTCTCCCTCCCTCCCCACCCTTGCAGACATCAAAGAGTCTTTTCTTCTGTGCATGAATCTATTTTTAAGTTTTTACTGTAGGGGTTTCATAAATATTTGTCCTTTTGCCACTGACTACTTTTATTCAACATCATGTTGAAGCCAGGTTATGAAATGCTTCCTAAAATCATCGTTGTTCTTTATCATTGCATAGTGTTCCATTGAGTATCTACTGTATCTACTGTAGTTTACTTATTCATTCCTCTGTTTTTAGGCATCTGGGTTGATTCCACTTTTTGCTGTTGTGGACAGTGCTGCAATAAACATTTGTGTGCATGTATCAACTGGTGTGAATGCCCTTGATTCTGCAGGATATATTCCAAGCAGTGGAATTACTAGGTCAAATGGTATATCTATTTCCAGCTTTTTAAGGAAATGTCAGATTGCTTTCCAGAGAGGTTGCATCATTTTTAAATCCCACAAACAGTGTACGAGAGTTCCAGTTTCTCCACAGCTTCTCCAGCATTTGTTGTTTTGCATTTTCTAGATCATTGCCAATCCTGTTGGGGTGAAATGGTATCTTATTGTAGTTCTGATTTGAATTTCATCAATAGCTAGTGATGGTGAGCATTTCTGCATGTGTTTTTGGCTGCGTGGATGTCCTCTTTAGAGAAATGTCTATACACCTCCTTCACCCATCGCTTAATTGCATGATGTATCTTTTTCTTACTGATATTTTGTAGTACCTTATAGATATGGAGATTAGACATCGGTCTGAAATATAGTTGCCGAATATTTTTTCCCATTCTGTAGGTGATCTTTTAATTTTTTTGCTAAAGTCTTTGGATGAGCAAAAGTGTTTGATTCTTAGTACTTCCCATTTGTCTATTTTCTCTTCTATTGATTGTGCTTTGTTTGTCAGATTTTGAAGTCTGCCTGCTTTGTGTATTAAAACTTTCATTGTTGATCCTGTTTTTTCTTGGATGATCTTTATCATTTTAGATTTGATATGCAGGTCTTTTATCCACTTTGAGTTGGTTTTTGTATAAGGTGTGAGATATGGGTGTTGTTTAGTTTTTTTGAAGATGGATATCCAATTTTTCCAGCACCATTTGTTGAAGAGATTGTTTTTACCCCAGTTTAATGTCTTAGAGCCTTTGCTGAATATCAATTATTCATAGGAGGATGGTGGCATCTCTGGGGTCTCAACTCTGTTCCATTGATCTATCTGTCTCTTTTTGTACCAGTACCAGGCTATTTTGATAACTATGACAGTGTAATAGGTTCTAAAGTCAGGTAGTGAGAGGCCTCCCACTGTGTTCTTCTTCTTCATTAGTACTTTGCTTATCTGGGCTTTTGTCCTTTTCCAGGCAAAGTCAGTGTCTTTTTTCCTCCATCTCATTGAAAAATGTCACAGGAATTTCTATTGGGATTGTGTTATATAAGTAGATTGCTTTGGGTGAAATAGACATTATCACAATGTTAAGTCTTCCTATCCATGAGTAGGGTAGGTTTCTCCATTTATATAAGTCTCTCTTAGTTTATTGTAGTAAGGTCTTGTAGTTCTTTTTGTAAAAGTCTGATACTTCTCTGGTTAGATTTATTGCTAGATATTTTATCTTCTTGGGGGCTATAGTAAATGGTATTGATATGGTCATTTGTTTAATAATTTCAATGTTGGTGTGAAGGAATCCTACTGATTAACATTTGTTTATCTTGTATCCTGACACTTTGCTGAAGTCTTCTGTCAGTCTGAGTAGTTTACTTATGGATTCTTTAGGATTCTCTGCGTGTACAGTCATATCATATGCAAATAAGGAGATTTATACTTACTCTTTGCTGATGCAGATGCCCTTTATTTCTTGGTCTTGTCTAACTCTCTGGCTAGAACAGTTGGCTAGAATGTCTAGTACGACATTGAATAGGAGAGGCAAGAGTGGGCATCCTTGTCTAGTTCCTGTTCTCAAGGGGAATTGTTTCAGTCTCTCTCCATTCAGGATGATGTAGGCAGTTGGCTTTGTATAAATAACCCTTATTGCATTGAGGAATTTGCTGTCTATTCCTATTTTGCAGAGTTTGTAGCCTTTTCTGTATTAATAGACAAAATCAGGTGATTCTTGTCTTTTGTGTTTTTTATGTGGTTCATCACGTTAATGGTTTTTCTGATGTTGAAGCAGACTTGCATCTCTAGTATGAATCCAACTCGGTTGTGATGAATTATTTTTTCGATATGTTGTTGTGTTCTATTGGCAAGTATTTTTTTTTGAAGAGTTTTGCATCTAGGTACGTGAGTGATATTGGTCTGTAATTCTCGTTTTTATTGGGTCTTTACTTGGCTTTGGTATCAGAGTTATGCTGGCTTCATAGACTGAATTTGGGAGTATTCTGTTCCTTTCTATACTGTGATGGCACTTGGCTGGCTTCTATACTGTGAAATAGTCTCAGTGGTATTGGAGATAACTCTTCTCTAAAAGCTGGGTAGAATTCTGTGGTGAAGCCATCTGGATCAGGGCTTTTTTTGGTTGGTAGTTTTTGGATGACTTTTTCAATCTCTTCCTTTGTGATGAGTTTATTCATTTGTTCTGATTCACCTTTTGATAATTTTAGTAGGTAATGTGAATCTAGGAATTTTTCCATTTCCTCTAGGTTTTCAAATATATTGGAGTACAATCTTTCGTAGTATTCTGTTATGATATTTTTGATTTCTGTTGGGTTTGTTGTGAC
Source organism: Heterohyrax brucei (assembly GCA_028571685.1). NCBI lineage: Eukaryota > Metazoa > Chordata > Mammalia > Hyracoidea > Procaviidae > Heterohyrax > Heterohyrax brucei. The sequence continues at coordinate 21,094,166 of CM053155.1, forward strand.
ATCTCCCATCTCCTTTTTTATTTGAGTTGTTTCCTCTCCGGTTTTTCTTTAGTAGTATAGCCAGTGGTTTTTCAATTTTGTTGATCTTTTTAAAAAACAAGCTTTTGGTTTTGTTAATTTTTTCAGTTGTTCTTCTGTTCTCTAATTCATTTAGTTTTGCTCTAGTCTTTATGACCTGTTTTCTTCTAGGGCCTGAGGGATTCCTCTGTTGCTGTCTCTCTATTTGTTCAAGCTGTAGGATTAGTTCTTTGGTTTGGGTTCCTTCTTCCACATGTGTGCATTTATAGCGAGAAACTGACCCCTAAGCGCCTTTTGGCTGTATCCCATAGGTTCTGGTAAGAAGTGTTTTCATTCTTATTTGAATCTGTAAATTTCTTTATTTCATCACTGATTTCTTCTATAACTCATGGCTGTTTTGAGGAGGAAGTTGGTCAGTTTCCACGAGTTCCACTTTCTATGATTTTTTCTGCTGTTGATTTAGACTTTTATGGCTTTATGGTCTGAGAAGATGATTTGCAATAATTAAATGATATGGATTTTGTTGAGATTTGCTTTATGTCCTAACACATGATCTATTCTGGAAAATTTTCCATGTGCACTGTAGAAAAAGGCATAGTTGTCTGCTGATGGATAGAAAGTTCTGTATATGTCGATGATGTCTAGTTGGTTATTTGTGGCAGTAAGGTCTTCTGTGTTTTTACTGAACTTTGTTCTAGAAGATCTGTCCAATATTGAGAGTGGAGTATTGAAGTCTCTCGCTATTACTGTGGAGTGATCTATCTCATTTTGAAGTGTAGTCACTGTTTCTTCGATGAATTTAAATGCTCTAGAATTTGGTGCATAAATATTTAATATTGCCAAGTCTTACTTGTATATTGAACCTTTCAAAAATAGTGTCCATCCTTGTCAACGATGGTGGATTTTACATTAAAATCTATTTTATCTGAGATTAGTATTGCCACACCTGCTCTTCTTTGTATATTGTTGGCTTGGTATGTATTATCCCATTCTTTAATTTTCAGTTTGTTCATATTTTTAAGTCTAAGTTGAGTTTCTTGTGTGTACCATATAAACAGGTCATTTCTTTTGATCCAGGATGTCACTCATTGTGACACTCATTGTGGAGCATTCAGTCCTTTTACATTCAATGTAATTATTGATAGGTATCTGTTCAGTGCTGTCATTGTGATGTGTTTATTTTTGTGTTGTTGTTTTCTCTGTTGTTCTTATTCTGTTCTGGGACATTCTTTTTTTGTGAGTTGATTTTTTCACCTTTTTCAGTGTTGGTTTTGTGGTGGTTGAGACTCCTGTATTATGTTTTGCGATTTGATATGTTGCCTGTTTATTGCGCTTTCTGGCTACTCTTGTGATTTCCTTTAATAATTATAACTACTTCAAGTCCTATTTCTGTCTATCTGGAAGGACTATAACTACTGTAGTACTCCCTCTTTTTAGTATGACGATACCGTATTTTCACGATATGATCACTGGACCACTGCTTTTAATATTATAGCTTTGATTGAGTTTGGAGTCTTCCCTAACTGAGTAGGTTTCTGGGTGATGTGTTTCCTGTATTTCTTCGTAAAATATGGAGTTAGTGGTTTGTTCTTCTAAGTCAAGAGCTTCAATATTTCTTGTAGTTTTGGTTTTGTTTTTACAAAGTCTCTGAGTTTCTGTTCATCTGCAAATGTCTTAATTTTATTTTCATATACGAAAGATAGTTTTGCAGGATATGTAATTCTTGGTTGAAAGTTTTTCTCATTCAGGGCTTTGAATGTGTCATCCCATTGCCTCTGTACCACCATGGTTTCTGCTGAGAAGTCAGGTGAAAGCCTACAGGGCTTCCCTCTGAATGTTAGCTTTACTTTGAGTCTAGCTGCCTTTAAGAGTTTCTGCTTATGTTTCATTTTGTTAAGCTTGATTATAATTTGTCTTGGAGTCTTTCTTTGTGATCTGTATAGAGTGGCTTTTGATACATGTCTTCAGTATCTATATTGTCTTCTTTCAGAATTTTAGGGACATTTTTTGTCAGCAGCCCAGCAACAACACTCTGTGTTTTCAGGTGTCCTTGCCTTTTCAGGAACTCCAATTAATCCTAGATTGTTCGTCTTAATAGAGTCCCACATGCTTCTCAATGCTTCGTTTTTCTTGTTTCTTTTTTCTGGTTTCTAACTTGTAGCTGCTGGAGTCAGTAGCTCTATCTTCCAAGTCAGAAAGCCTATTTTCCATTTGTTCCATTCTGTTTTCTTGGCTTTGAATTGAATTTTCTATCTCTTTGATTTTGTTATTGATCTTTTGGATTTCAGAGTACTGGTGTTTCACCAGGTTGAATAGCTCACTTAATTTTTCATTTTGCTCTGCTACATTTCGTATAATGTCTAGGAGGACCCTCTATATAGTTCTTTTGTACTTGTCCTCCAGTAGTTTCAGAAGGGCTTCTTCATCTGGGGAGTTCTTTGGTTCTTTGGGGGGCCTTCTGGAGTCATAGGTGAATTTTTCTTTATGTTCTGCCCAAAGTTTGCTGCTTTTTGGGCATCTGGAGGTTGTTTTGTTTCTCCAGTGTTACCTTAATGGGATCTAAAGCTCAGTCTGAAAAGGGGGGTGATCACCACTCACCTCTGTGTACTGCAGTGACTGGGTACAGTGGATTATCTGGGGTAACAGGCTCTACCTACTGATTGGCAAAGACATGGCTCTACGCATAGAGTCACTGGGGGGGCCATTGGCTGACCCTATGATGAGAGTCAGTAAAGGCTGGGACAGATGCCGTCAGGATACACTGCAGTTCCTTCTCTAGGTAGTCTTATATTGGAAGGTAAATGGTATCTGACAGCTTCCAAGATCAGTCAGGCTTTCTGGTGTGCAAGTCCCTCTTCCCAGGAGGCAAAGTAAGCACCTCTATATCCAACTTCGTATGCTGTAAACTAGTTCAAAATATGGAAAGGCTACTGCTCTGCTGTCATCTGCTGCTAGGTCCTACTCATAAGTCCACACTGTGAGAAACACTACTTTTCTGCTGGGAAAGCACTCCCTGGACAGGCACTGCCTCTCAACCTGGGAATTAAGTCTTGCTGGGACCTCCGTTTGGGTAACTCCGCCTCTGAGTTCAACAAGATAGTGTCCCGCACAAGCTATCTTGCCCGCTGTGGAATAGGTGATTCAGTGGCGGAGGTTCGGAAGGAGGGGGTGGGGGATCCTATGTACACAGAGTCCAGAGCCATGCTGTCAAAATGTGGCCATATCATCTGCTAATCCTGTCAGCAGTGCATCTGAGCTCTGTGACTGGTTGAGCCCAAACCCTGCTTGCTGATGTTTGAGTAACTCCGCCTCCCAGTCAAATAAGATGGTGTCCCACACGAGCTTGACCTCCCACTTGGGAATAGCTGATTCAACGGTGGAGGTTCAGAGAGAGAGGTCAGAGGTGCCAAGGTACACAGCATCCAAGGCTGGGCTCTCAAAATGTGGCTATTCTGCCCACCTATCCCATCAGTGGTGCATCTGAGCTTTGCTGCCATTTAAAACCAAGCCCCACCCACCAGCAAAGACAGAGAAAATAAAGTTAATATGGTGAGTTACCTTCAGATCATGAGATCTGGCTCTCAACAAGGGTGACAGTCAGTGAAAGAGAAGTTGTTTCCTGTTCAGTGGTATGTAGTCTGAATTGACAGCCCTTTGCCGTGCCCTAGGGCTCACTAGGTGTCCAGAAGGCTCCATTTAGTTATCAGTTCAGGCCTTGGTCTCCAAAAGAAATTATGGAGACGTGTGTTTAGTCTGCCATCTTGACTGTACCTCCCTCTGAAATTTCTGTAGTAATTGTAGTGTTAACTTGTGTATAGAAGTTTGTTAAAATTTTCTAGTCTAGCCGTCTGGGCAAGAACTTTTGTTGCTTAAGTGTTTTTTTAATTACTTGTTCAATCTTGTTTCATGTATTTATGAAGTTGCTCTACTACTGTTTGTGTTAGTTTTGGTAGACAGTGTGTTTTTAGAAATTTGTCCATTTCCTGTAGCTTTTTAAATTTATTAGAATACAAATTTTTATAGTATTCTGTTGTGATTCTTTTAATTTGTTTTCAGTCTTTAGTGATATTGCGCATCTCATTTCTTAGTCATATTATGTGTTTCCTCTTCTGTTTTTCTTTTGTTGATTTTACCACTGATTGTTCATTTTCCTGATCTTTTACAAAAACGCAGCTTTTGATATTGTTCATTTCTTCAATTATTTTTCTATTGTCTATTTTGTTTAGTTCTGCTCTAATTTTTATTACTTGTTTTCTTCTGGTACTGTAGAGATTCTTTTGTTGCTGTCTTTCTACTTGTTCAAGTTGCATGGTTAATTCTTTGATGTGTACCCTTCTTTTTGGATGTATGCATTTATTCAGATGACTTGACCTCTGAGCTCTGCCTTTCCTGTGTCCCATAGGTTCTGGTAAGACGTGTTTTCATTTGCTTCTGTTAATTTCTTTGTTTTGACCTTGATTTCTTTGAGAACCCAAAAGTTTTTGAGCCAGGTGTTTGTCATTGATTCAGTTATGTTCCTCCCAAAAATCTGTGTAGCAGTTTGGCTAAGCTTTGGTTCCGTGCTGGAATTCCTATCTCTATGATGCTAATGAGGGAGGGTGGGTGGCAGTTGTATTGGTGGGGCAGAATTCAACGTGTAAGATTATTTTGTGCCTTGGGATATAAGAGAAGAGACAAGCTGAGATTTGGGGGACCTCATATCAGCAAGCAGTAGTGCCAGGAGCTGAATGTGTCCTTTGGAAAGGACTGGGGTCCTTGTGCCTCAGAAGTTTTCAGTCCAGGGGAAGATTGATGATAAGTTCCTTCCAGCAGTGTTGGCACAAAGCCTTTCCTTGGAGCTGACACCCTGAATTTGGACTTTTAGCTTACTGGACTATGACAATTAAAATTTCTCTTTTAAAGCCATCCACTTCTGATATTTGTGTTAAAGCAGCATTAGATGACTAAAACAGCATTGTTAAGTTTCTGTGTGTTTTGAGTTTTTACCCTTGATTTTTCTGCTATTGATTTCAATTTTTATGGCTTTATGATCTCAAAAGATGCTTTGCAGTATTTTGGTGTTTCGGATTTTGTTAAGACTTGCTTTATGGCCTATTGTATAGCCAGTTCTGGAGAGTGTTCACTGTGCTTTGAAAAAGAAGATATGCTTGTCTGTTGTGTCAGTGTTCTTTATGTGAGGACTGCCAATTATGTTCTCAAACTCATCCTAGAAAAAGCGCTGCGTACCTTGTTGCTGAAGATCACTAGGGTCACCTTTTAACTACTCCCCTTGGGAAGCTATGTGCCAATGCAATTGCCTAGTCCATGCCTCAGAGCAGTTTTGGAACTCTTTTTCTGGAATGCCCATCAGAGCTGTCACTGTATTGTTCTTGATGTCTTGAATGTCATCAAAATGTCTTCCTTTCAATATTTCCTTTATCTTTGGGTAACGACAAAAGTGATGGGGCCAGGTCAGGTGAGTAGGGAGGATGTTCCAATACAGTATTCTGTTTACTGGCTAAAAACTCCCTCACAGACAACTATACAATTAAGTTTGTGAACTTGTCACCATGCCACTGTGTGCAGTGGCCATTCCAGAAAGAAGTGGCCATTCCAGAATTGCTGTGAAGGGTGGACTGGGCACTGGCATTGGTGCATAGCTTCCCAAGGGGAGTACTTCAAGGGTGACCGTAGTGATAGTCAGCAATGAAGTATGTAGCACTTAGAACAATTGAGTTCACAGACCTCGTATATCTGTGAGGTCAAGTTGGTTTATTATGGTATTTATATTTTCTGTATCTTCACTTAGCTTCTTTCTGGATGTTCTTTCCATGACTTAATGTGGTGTGTTGAAGTCTCCTACTATTTTTGTGAGCTGTGTATTTCACTTTTCAGTGCTGTGAGAGTTCATTTTATGTCTTTGGAAGTTCTGTCACTGGTCACTGGGTTTGTAAATATTTAATGTGTTTATGTCCTCCTGATGTACTGACCCTTTAAGTGTTATATAGTGACCTTTCTTATCCACTGTGGTGGATTTTACCAGAAATTAATATTGTCACTCCTGTTCTTATTTGAATGTTGTTAGCTTGGTATATGTATTTCCATCCTTTTAGTTTCAGTTTTTTGTATATGTAAGTGTAACTCTTGTAGACACCCTATAGATGGATTTTTTTTTTTTTTTTTTAAATCTCTGTTCAGCTACTCTTGATGTCTTTATTGGCATGTTTAACCCATGTGCATTCAATGTAATTATTGATAGGTATGAATTTAATGCTGTGATTTTGGTGCCTTTTTGTGTGTGTTGTTGACAGTTTCTTTGTTCTGCTTAATTTTCTGGCTCAGGAGTTTTTCTTTATGAGTTTTATCTTCATCTTTTTCATTGTTGTTGGTTTTATATCTACTGAGACTTCTTAACTTGGAGTCTTATTTTGATATCGAGGCTTGTTAATTTTCTCTGTGGTTACCTTAATATTTACCCCTAATGTTCTAAATGTAAACCACTCTTTAATTTCTTTGTATTGCTTTGACTTCCCCCGTCTGAAAGATCTATGAATACATTAATTTTTCTATCTTGGTGTAATGTTGTCCTCATTTATATACTGAGATCTCTGTTTCTCTTACTTTGTGTGTTTTAGGTTTGATTTACTTTAGTAGACTCCCTCTCAGTGTTGATGCCTGTTGGCTGTGTTCTGCTTTCCATCCTTGATTACTGATATTGTTTTCTAATTGAAGAATTTTCCTCAATTGTGTCTTGTAATTTTGATTTGTTTTTTTACAAATTATCTAAACTGCTTTTCATCTGGAAATCTCCTAATTTTGCTGTCCTATTTGAGAGATAATTTTGCAGGACATATAATTCTTGGTTTGTATTTTTTGTCTTTCAGGGCTTTTTAGATGTCAGCTCGTTGGCTTGTTGCCAGCATGATTTTTGCCAAGTAATTTGAGCTCAGTCTTAATGATTCTCGTTTGCACATTATTTTTTGTGTAAGCTTAGCTGTCTTTAAAAGTCTCTACTTATTTTGCCTTTGGTAAATTTGATAGTAGTATGTCTTGGTGTGTTTCTTTTCAGATCTACCTTGTGTGGAGTTTGATGAGCATTTTGGGTAGATATCTTCTCATCTTTCCTGATGTCAGGGAAGTTTTCTGTCAACGTATCTTCAACCATCTTAGCAGTTCAGATCCACCAGGTGCTCCTTGAATACTCTGGGGGTCAATTCTACCTTGGCTCCTAGGGTCACCATGAGTCGGATCCGACTCCGTGATGCTTGGCTTGGCTATCTTCAACAATCATCTCTGTATTTTGTTTTTTCCCCCATTATGGTACTCAAGTCACTAGTAAATGATTTTTCGTGAGAGAGTTCCCTGTAACTCAGTTATTCTTCATTTAATTTTTTAATTAGTTTTTTTCCTCAAGTATGCTGGTTCATTTTCTTTATCATAGTCCACTATTTGTGCATTTCATTGCCTGAATCCTGCTCCTTTGACTTTCTTTTGAAACATCCAGTTTTTTAAATTTTATTGTTAATCTGCTAAATTTCAGATTGCTTTTGCTCAAGTATTTCCTCCACCCTGTTGAATTTTTCATTATGCTATGCTTGATCACCTTTCTGATGTATTGTAGAGCTCTAAACATTATTCCTTTGTATTCTACTTTGGATAATTTCGGTAAATCTTATTTGTCTGAAAATTTTTTTATGCTTGTTTTGGGAGTTTTCTGAAGCCATTGTGGTCTGCTTCCTTAAATGGTTAGAAAGTGATTGTTGTCTCTCAGCCATCAGAAAACTGTTGTAGTTTATTTATGTTTGATCACTGTATTCTTACATACATTTATATATTTTTTTAAATTTAGTTTTGGATGTCCAAGTAGTCTGGTCATTTGGACTAGTTTGATTAATGGAGGCTTAGAAATTCTACTGCCATGTCACTGGGTGGTAAGAGCTGTGAGCATACTGAGAAGGGAAGGAGTACTTACTGGCTCAGGGCTGGCAGACACTTTTTTCTTCTCTTCCCTTTGCTTCCCTCTCCATGTGTGAGACACTAGCTCAGGGTGTGCTTGTAATGTGCCCCACTTCCAGCCCAGGCAGCGTGTCAGACTTTATTGCACAGTGCAGAGCAGAGAATGGAGGCAGAAATGGTGGGGAATGAGAGAAGACCTGCCCACAAGCAAGATTTAAATCCTTTAGGATTCGCAAGCACTTAGTTTATCATGCTTAGCTGAAAGTGTTCTGTGGTTCTGTAGATGCAGGCATCTGAAGGTTAACTTCTCCACTGAGAAAAACATGCTGTGTTATCCTGATGCTGCTTTGTTTACCACTGTGCTGTTGTGTTGTGGCTCTGCTTGACTGGCAAAAGCAGGTCACTCTTTGGGCTGTGGATTGAATTCTGATTGAACCAGTTGCTTCTGGACCTGCTGTTCCTTCCCTGTCACCTAGTCCAATATCTTACTTTTCCCCCTGATGTTCGGGGCTCCTAGAATGACCATTATAATCCATTCAGTTGTTTTTCTGGTTCCTTGTTGTTAAATGGATGACAGGATACATGGGACTACACTTGTCTCTTAGCCCAAATTCTTCCTGCTGTGATTCTTGGTGTATTATGGCAGAGTTAATGACTCGAGCACAGAAAAGAACTTGTGGGTGGGATATGCACTGTAGTAAAATTCCAGAAAGAGTAAAAGCTCGATTCTGACAGTTTTATTTGAAATAACCAAAAAGAGAAATTATTTAAGCTATTGGTTGGCATATAATGTGTTCCATTTTATTTTCATAAGTGGTTATCAAATAGCCTTGGAAATGTTGTTTATGGATACCTGGGTCAGAAAACAGAGCAGAGCTAAAGGAAGGAGGGGAGCTCAGAGTAAAATCTTTGAGGATAATAGTGCTTCTTTGGGACCCAGTGCCTGCTTCTGCCCAGCAACTCACCTGTCTTCTCTGGAAAGAATCTTTGGGTGAGGCTCTATCTCAAGCTGTCTTTTTTTCCTTTTCTTACTTTACTCCTTTGTAGAATATTTCCTGAACTCCGAGTTAGCTTCATCAAGCATGTTTGCTAAGTTTAAGTGAATTTGTCTAAGGTGGTGGTAGTGATGATATTAGATGCTGTGGGGCCAATTCCAACTCATAGAAAGCTTAGGTGACAAAGTAGAATTTCTCTATAAGCTTTTCTAGGCTGTCATCTTTATAGCAGTGATTTCCAGGTCTTTGTCCTGTGACTGGGTGGATTTGAACTGCCAGTCCTTCAGTTAGCAGCTGAGTGGTTAACACTGCTGTGCAATCAGGGCTCCTTAATAGGCACCTGTTGTATGACATCAAGTTGATTCCAAATTATAGCGGCCCCATACGGTGGAGTAGAACTGCACTATAGTGTTTTCTAGGCCTTGACCTTTGCAAGAACGCATTACTAGTTTTCTCTCACATGGTAGGTTTGAAACTTTTTGTTTAATGGCCAAGAGCTTAACAGGTTTCACCACCAGGGCTTCTTAACCTGTGGTACTAGCTGTGGATAATAGCTAAAAACAGTGTTTTTGTGGGATGTTTCTACTCCCATCACTCAAACAAAGCAAAACTACCTTTTCAAGAGGAGTATAGTAACGTTTATCTTCCCTACCTTGGTACTGAGAGTTGAGATCAATGTGCAAGGCAAGCTGCAGCAACATCCACGTTGAGGCACAGAGAATAATTATGGAAGGTGCCCCTGGAAAAGTGAAAGTGTTCTCTGAAATCTCTGGCTTTCTCTTAAAATTTCCACTAAGTTATGTAACTATACCTGTTGCCCTCTTTAGACTGTCGTGAGTAATGTGCAGTGAACATGAGTGTGCATGTTTCTGTGTGATGGTTCTCAGAAATTAATACTACTGCTGTTCTCTTTGTTTGCTTGATATATATATTTCAGTCTGTTCTTTTGATATGAATCTGTTCAGTTTTCTACCTCAGTTTGTGTTAGTTTAGGTAAGTAGTATATTACATAATTTGTTTCTTCTAGACTTTCAAGTTTGTTGGAGTACAATTGTTTATAGTATTTTCCTATGATCCCTTTTCTCAGTTGATTTGATTGTGATGCTGCTCATCTAGTTTCTTATTTGGGTTGTTTGCTTTCTCTCTTGTTTTTCTTTTGGCCAGTGGTTTGTTGATTTTGTTGCTCCTTTCGAAGAGCCGACTTCTGGTCTTGTTGATTCTTTTAGTGTTTATTTGTGCTCTTTCATTTATTTGTGCTTTAATCTTTATTATTTCCTTTCCCCTATGACTATGGGCTTCTCTTGCTGCTGTCTGTTTGTTTGAGTTGTAGAGTTTTTCTTTTGATTCTGGCCCTTTCTTCTTTTTGCTTTGTGCTTTTATTGCTAGAAGTTGTACTCTGAGCACTGCTTTTCATGTGTCCCAAAGGTTTTAGTAAGATGTGTTTTCATTTTCATTTGAATCCCATGAAATTTTTTATTTTGTACTTGAGTTGTTCTGTTAGCCAGCAGTTTTTCAGCAAGATGTCATTCCATTTGTTTGATTTTTTTCTTTTTAATAGTTTTTACTTTAATATTGATCAAAGAAAATACTTTGTATTATGTTGATGTTTTAAATTTTGTTGAGGCTTGCTTTGTGGCCTAAGATATGGTCTCTTGTGGAGAATGTTCCATGTATGTTGCAAAAGAATGTATACTTTGTTACTGTTGCATGGAGTGTTCTGTATATTATCTGTGAGATCAGTTTGGTTGATTATGGTGCTTAGATCTCCTGTGTCTTTAATGAGTTTCTCTCTAGATGTTCTATGTTTCACCACCAGTGGTGTGCTGAAGTCTTCTGCTATTATTGTAGAACTGTCAATTTATTTCTGTTTTCAACACTGCTCCATTTTTTTTTTTTTTAAATGTGTTTTGGAGTCCTGTCCTTGGGTGAGAACATATTTTTTAAGGTGATGTCCTTCTGGTGTATTGACCCTTTTACCATCATCCTCTGTGGTGGATTTTGCTTTAAAGTCTATCTTATCAGAAATAAATATTGCTACTCCTTTTCTCTTTTGTTGCTGTTTGCTTGATGTATACATTTCTATCCTTTGAGTTTTAGTTTTTTTATATCTGTATGTCTAAGGTTTGTCTCTCATAGACTGCATACATATGAATCATTTTTTAAAAATCCATTCTTCCATTTTCTGTCTCTGCGGGTGCTTTTAAGCTGTTTACATTCAATGTAATTATCAATAGATATGAGTTTACTGCTGTAATTTCTTTTTTGTGATGTTGATGGTTTATACTGTGTGATTTTCTTTTAGCTTTTTTTAAAATTGTATTTTCTTTCATTGTTGATTTTGTGTTTACTGAGTATGTGTGTTCTTTTCTGTTTTGATACGTAACTGTTAGATTCTTTTGTGGTTATCTGAAAGTTACCTTTGTTTTTCTAAGTTTAAATGAGTCTTCATTTCTTGATATCACCTTTGTTTCATCTCCATATGAAAGTTGCCTAAGTGTGCCATTTATTCTGTCATTATTGTTGTAACATTGCCTTCCTTTATATATTTATGTGTCTTGATTTTCTATTTTCAGTCATTTGTTTTCTTTACTGGGTTGGCATCTGGTTGATCAATTGTAACCTGAATTCTTTAGTTCTGTAACTAGAGGACTCCTTTTAATAGTTCTTGTAATTTTGGTCTGATTTTTACAAAGTCCCTTAATTTCTCTTTATCTGGAAATGTACTTTAGCCTTGTGTTTGAGAGATAGTTTTGTTGGATATATAATTCTTGGTTGGCAATTTTTTTTTCCATCAAGGATTTATATATGTCATCCTATTGCCTTTTTGCCTGCCTGATTTCTGCCAGGTCATTAAAGCTTAGTCTTAATTGGCTCTCCTTTGTAGGTGACATTCTGTTTCTCTCTGGCTGCTCTCAGGATTGTTTCTTTGTCTTTGTTTTTGGTAGCTTTGATTATGATATGCCTTGGTAACTTTCTTTTCTAGCTGCTCTGTATGGGTTCTGTTGAACTTCTTGGATGGGTATTGTCTTATTTTTCATTGTAGTAGGGAAGTTTTCTGCTAGCGAATTTCCAACTATTCTCTCTGGGTTTTCTGCTGTTCCCCTTGTTCTGGAACTTCAATCATATGTAAGTTAATCTTCTTGACTGTGTTCCAATAATTCTTAGTCTCTCTTCATTCTCTTTTTTTTGTTTGTTTCTCTTCAACCAAATTGTCGTCACAGGATTTGTTTTCCGTCTCCCTAATTCTTCCTTCCATTGTCTCAGTTCTGCGCCTTTATCCTTATTTTGAGTTGTCTTTTTCTAAAATTTTATTGTTAACTTTTTGGATTTCTGTTTCCTGTTTTAGTTTGGTTTCTAATAGCCCATTTATTCTGAGGAAACCCAGCTGGCATAGTAAGGTTAAGTGCTATGGTTGTTAACAAAATGATTGGCAGTTCTCATCCACCAGGCACTCTTGGAAACTCTATAGGGCAGTTCTACTCTGTCCTATAGGGTTGCTATGAGTCATACTTACAGTAATTAATTTTGTTTATGTATATTTTGAAGTTTTGTTCTTATATTGTTTTCCTGAGTTCTTCTATTGCTTTGTCTTTATTTTCTTCAGTGTTGTCTGTGTTTTCTTGATATCTTTCTTGATCCTCTGTAGAGCTCTTATCTATAAGTAACTTTTCCTTGGGCTGTCTGCATCTTACTATTATGCAAAATAAGTATTATTTTTATTTCTCACTGTCTTCTTTCAAGTTTTCCTTTTAAAGAAGGATTAGGTTCCTAGGTTCCTGTATTTATGTTATGTAGGGCTAGGCTTTGAGATTACTGCTGTCTTAAATCCTTAATCAAGGGCTATCATTCTCTTCAGTTTTAGTCTAGGGTGCTTTCTTCATAGAGGGACACAGAGTTAGGGACTCTCTATTTTCTTTTTGTATCTTGCCCATCTCCTTTCCCCTTCCAAAAGTGAAGCAGTTGCCAGAAGCAGAACTCATAAACTCAATATAAAACTCTTTGATGTGGTCTGAGAATATTCACGAAAAATTCAAGGAAAGCCAAAAATGTTCAGTAAGCTACAGTCAAATAAACAAAACCAGTGAGATTTTGTAATTGCTGATGATAACTATTGGAACAGTTATGTCCTACAGGTAAAGGGTTTTGAGGGGAGGGGTCAAAAGATAGTAAGTGAAATGATTCCTTCAGAGAGGCCAAGATCAGGGGAAGGGAGAGGAAGAATGTGATTTGGAAGAATTCATAAGCAAGATTTTATTTGTAGGAATTCTTGAATGAATGAGTGAATGTAACTCTTTTAGATCTAAGGATTAAAACCACTGCTGTTGAGTTGATTCCAATTCATAGTCATCCTGTAGGACAGTCAACTACCCCATAGGGTTTCAAAGGTTTTAAATCTTTATGGGAGCCAACTACCTCATCTTTTCTTCCATAGAGCAGCTGTTGAGTTTGAACCACCAGCATTGCTGTTATCAGCTAAGCATTTAACAGTCATGCCCAAAAGGTTCTCAATGTAAGGATTGGCAATTTTGAAATTCATGTTTCTGTCAAAGCTATACAGAGCAGGGAAGTGTGGTTGCACCACCAGGGGCAATGTAGGCTCACTGTAGAAACAAACCCAGAGTTGGGGAAAAGCAGCCTCCAATCCAGGTGGGCACCAGCAAAACCCAGTGGGTAAAAGGACACTCTGAGGTAGCCTCCTGGGGAAGATGTCTTTCACTCAGTTTTGTAGCACATAGATTTATCTACAGAAGATGAAGGAAGTGTAGATTCAGAAGAGGTGCCCTGTGTAATGGACGGTATGTGAAACTTGTACACATCAATCAGGAGCAGGTAAACATTTGCCTGTAAAAGCCCCCAGCAGCTTAACTGAAGGAGTGGTTGGATCTCTAATGGCATTTAGAGTTTCAGTAGCAAGGGCTTTGACTTTTTTCTCCCATGGTCCCATTTAACTCAGAAGGGATGACACAGGGCTGAGGCATTTAGAGAAAGTTAAAAAAAAAAATCCAAAAAACTGTTCGCTTCCTTGTAGAGCCTGAGGCTCCTATATCTTATTCTGAGCAGATTGAATTTTGGGTAGGAAGAATCTCAGGGGGCTTGGGAGCAGGGGAGGGATAGGAAGCTGAGCCAGTGTATGGTAGGACCAGGGGAATTTATTGGGGAAGGGTTGTGGTTGTGCTCCCACCCTGAGGAGGAGGAGCCCATACTCTAATAGGGACTGTAGGATGGTTGTTAACAGCATAGACTGCAGCCCGACTCCCTAAGTTTAAATCACAGCTCTGCTTTAGCTTGAGAGTTTGGTGAATTATTTATTTGTTGGTATTTCCTTATCAGTGAAATGGTAAGAATAATATTATCTCTCTCACAGGATTGTTGTAAGAAATAAATAATTTTATAGAGATGCAGTATTTTGACTTTTATAAATATTATGTAAAAAAATAGGAGTCCTAGGTTTTGCAAATGATTAATATGTTTGAAAGCTAACTGAATGGTTAGAGGTTCAAGTCCACAAGCAAGAACCTTGGAAGAAAGACATAATTATTGCCATGGATTGAATTGTGTCCCCTTAAAAATATGTGTAGCCATGTGGCTGGGCCATGATTCCCAATATTTTATAATTATCCTCCATTTTGTGATTTTTCTATGCTGTATGTTAAAGGATTATGGCAGTACTATAGATCCCCTCATGAGATTATCTCTCTGCTCCACTGTAAAGGCAGTTTCCCTACAGTATGGCTTGCACCACCCTTAAACCTTTCTTTCTACAAGAGATAAAAGGGAAGCAAGCAGAGAATTGGGAACCTCACACCATCAAGAAGGCAGCACTGGGAGTACAGTGTGTCCATCAGACCTGAGGTTCCTGTGCCAGGATGTTCTCTGAACAAAGACTAATGTAATACAAGGACTTTCCTCCAGAGCCGGTAAGGGAGAAAGCCTTCCCCTGGAGCAGCCATCCTGAATTTGGACTTGTAGCTTACCAGAATGTGTGAGAATAAACTTTGCTTTGCTAAAGCCATCCACTCCTGGTGTTTCTGTTAGAGCAGCTGTAGCTGACTAAAACAACTGTCTACTTCTGAAAAATTAGCCACTGAAAGCCCTATAGAGCACAATTCTACTCTGACACACAGGCAGTCACCGTGATTTGGAATAGACTTGACAGCAATTAACAGCAACAGTAATGACATAAATGTATATAAACATTATATATAAACACTATAATGTGCTACCTATTACTATTATTAATGTTGTTGTTCTCCAAAAGTCTATGGCAATTCTAGGGCTAGTTTAGGCAAGAAGTGAGACCATGGTTGGCCAGTCTAATAGGTAGGTACCACAGTAGGAGACTGAGCAGTGGCATCCCCGGCCTCACAAGAGGCTGATGTTGTAGTTCCACTTTGTTGAAAGACAACCCCAGTCAGTTACTATAGGTTGAGAGTAGGGCTAGCACTGAGTAGCTGGGACTGGCAAGAACTAAACAATCAGTCAATGTCCCGGGCAAGCTGTTCAGGGTTTGGTATGGGTTCTGCTTCTAGAGGGCACTGGGAGTATTAAAAATGGTAAAAAATGATGATTGCTCTGAGTTGGGCTTTGCATTTGCCAACCCATTTAAACCTCACAATAGCTCTTTGAGAGAATGGTTCTGTCATTATTGTGACTTTACAGATAAGGAAATTGAGGCAAAGAGAGAACAGTATGATGCAGGTTAGAATGGGGGATGTAAAGACATGGATCTTGATCTGGTGAATTGGTGAATCTTCTAGGAGTTAGAAGAGGCAATATGGCCTGGTAGCCTGAGACACCAGACCAGACACCAGTCTTGCAGCAGCAGAACATACTGCAGGTGCCACTGTTGCTCTCACAAAGACAACTGTATGCCTCAGCTTTGCTCTAGATGACTAGATAAGTGGACAGTGAGCTTTAACTGGCAGGTGATTTGTTGGGAGTGGGGAGTCCGTGGGTGGCCTAAAGTCAGCATGTTCAGCTGTCATGGAAGGTTGGCGTCCACTGCTCAGAGGTGCCTGGGAAGAGAGGCCTGGTGGTCTACTTCTAAAACCAGCTAGTGAGAATGCTGGAGCACAGCTGTGTCCTGATACACATGGGGTTGCCATGAGTTGGGGTTGACTTGACAGCCACGAGTATTAGGAGTAGAGATGTGGACTGTGCCCACCAAATGGAGAGAAACCACCACCAGCATGAAGGAGTAAGACCCCTGGCCAAATCCCTCTAAACACAGAGAGAAGCATGAAGGCTGGTGACTGAGGTGGCAGAGTTGAATATTTGGCTCTGGGTAAAGACTTGTGTTTGCTTCCCAAATGTAGATATTACTTGTATATAAAAGAATAAAATGTGTCATCTTTGAGAACTGTCATCTTTAATCATCAGAATATCTATAGAGAGAAAAGCCTAGCTATTCATTTTTGTGCAGTTTTTACAAAATGAGTTTTAAAATGGAATGTATTTTAAGATGGACTTTGCAGATGTGTTAATGTATGTTTTTTGAATGGTGCCTTAACTAGAAGTTCTGCTGCTGGCAGTGTCCAGTGGTCTGAAGGCTGATACACTCCTACATTTGAAATACTGAAATGAAATCCTTCAAATACAAAAGAGAAAAACCCTCCTCCTTAAGTGATCTGAGTCCTGGTGGCTCAGCAAGGGACAGATACTGTATTTTTGAATAAAAGAGAGTTGAATAGATTAAAGGTATAAAGGGCTATAATAATGACATGATTACAAGGGAAGACGACATTTTTTACATAAACAAATGTAAATAGAATGAAAAAATTGAATTATTTTCCTTTGGTTGTGTTTATTTGTACAATTAGGAAATACCCGTTTATATTGCTCTGGATGCAGAGGCATTCAGCATTAAACAGACAGTATTTCAGATAGAAGTCCAGCCCTTTGATTCTGACTCATAGCAACCCTAAAGGACAGAATAGAACATCCCCACAGGATTTGCAAGGAACGTCTTGCAGATTTGAACTGCTGACTTTTTGGATAGCAGCTGTGGCTCTTAACCATTATGCCACCAAAGTTTCCTTTGGTCCTGTAGTGACACATAATTATACCTTATTAGACCTGGTGGGAAAGTTTTGCCCTGGTTAAGAGTAGTTAAGTCACTACTGGGAGGCCAATCAGCTACAAAGTGCATCTCCCTATCTGTCTAATACAGATATTTGTGTCACTTGAGACGGCACATTGTTTGGGGAGGGAAATTGAGCTGCAGTGCAATGGATAGGAGTGTTTGTTTTTTCCTCATTCTAGTGCCCTTGGTGCAGCTTTGTCTGTCCTCTGGGATGGTCCACACGCCAAGTGACTGTGATGTTCTGAGCCATCTGATGCAGGTCCTATCTTCAGGGGGCCTGAGCTTGGGTAGGCTTATGTTCAGGGACCTGCAGACAACATGCACAGTTGCTTATTTAGAAGATGAAGAAATTTAGTCTTGCGAGGACTGTTCCCTGTCAACACTGCTTCTGGGCTACCCACATATTCAGCCACAGAACTTGCTGCCCTCCAAGATGCTGGGCACTAAGAAAGGTCATCCATTGTTCTGGAATAGTTTAAGTGATCCCCTTTTTTTTTTGCATTGGTTTTTCTTTTATTGTACTATATAGATGAAGATTTATAGAACATATTAGTTTCTCATTAAACAGTTAGTAGACATTCTGTTTTATGACATTGGTTAACAACCCAACAACAGGTCAGCATTCCCCCTTAACTTTAGGTTCCCAGCTTTCCTGCCACCTCCTGCCTTCTAGTCTGTGCCCCTGGGCTGGAGTGCCCCTTTGGTCACATTTGTTTTATGGGCTTGTTCAGTCTTTGGATGAAGGGTAGACCCCAAGAGTGATTTCATTACTGAACTGAAAAGTATTGAAGGATATACTTTCAGGGTTTTTGAAGTCTCTGTCAGGACAGAAAGTCTGGTTTTTCGTTTTGTGTTATAATCTGGTTCTAGGGAGGCAGGAGCAAGATGGTGGACTAGTCACATGTCTCTGTGATTTCTTCTGAGAACTAAGGCCTAGCAAAATAATAGAACAAAGCAGTGTGGACATTCTGGGAGCCCCAAGATCAGGTGGAGAGTTGTGAGATTTGACTAGGTGACAGGAAGGGGGAAATTACCTTCATTGGAGGTGAGGCAGTGGCGTAGGGAGTCCTGCTTCTGCTGGTGCAGCAGCTGAGAGAATTACAGGTGTGGATGCCTTCCTTGTTAACCAGGAGACTGGGATTGGGACTGCCGAGGCTGAGAGCTTGGCAGGGGCCGGTCACTATGCTGAGCTGCAGTGCCTAAGTAAAGAGTATATCCTGCAGCAGAAAAGCTGAGCTTGAGACAGTTGCATCTAGAGAACCCAGCAGCAGCTGATGACTGAGGGTTCCAGGGTGCCTCCCACCTTTTTTGAGCTGTGCCTTAGATACTACTAATGGAGTATAGGAGAGGTGGCTAGGTGGGATGCCATCCTTGTCAGCTGAGAGGCAAAGTCAGCCATGCCTGAGGGCTCAGCTGGGGCTAATTTCCATGCAGAGCAACAGTGCCTGTCTGGACAGTGCTTCTTCCTGCAGAAAAGCTGCTTTTTAGAATGTAATGGCAGCTGGCAGCTGAGTGTGGTAGTGCCCTAAACTCTCCCCTCTTTGAGCCACATCATAGCGTCTGTTGATGGCTCCTGAGAGACTCCATCAGTAGGGTGCCATATTTGTCAGCCAGGAGGTAGGGCCTGTCGCCTGTGAATGCCCAACAGTTAGTTATCAGCTGCTGCTAGTGAGTACCTCTCTCAGCAGAAAAGTGGTTTTTTAAGATTTGTGCATCTAGATTAGCTCTGCTTGATGGCTGAGTATGGCAGTGCCATTTCCATGTCCCTTCACTGAGCCACTTCATAGCAACTGCTGACAGCCCCTGGGAGACTCCATATGTACAGTGCCATCTTTGTTAGCTAGGAGGCAGGGCCTGCCACCTCTGAGGACCCCACTGCTGTTGTCTTTTGCTGGTCAACATCTCTTTCAGCAGTAAAGCAGTTTTTAAGAACATCTAGAGAATGCAGCAGTGACTTTGGGGCCAAGTGTAGTAGTGCCATTTCCAGCTCCCTTCAGTGAGCCACATCATGGTATCTGCTGTCAGCCCCTGCGAGGTTCCATAAGTAGGGCTCTGTCTTTGCCAGTCATCAGGTGAGGCCTGTAACCTCTAAGGGCCTAGCCGCTGTTGGCTAACACCCCTCTCACCAGAAAAGCAGTTTTTAAGGTAAGTGCCTGTAGATAGTGCAGTGGTCCCTGGTGGCTGACTGTGGAGGCATCCTTCTTTCCTCCCTTCTCTAATCTATGTCATAGTCTCAATGGGCATGATGCCAGAGAGTTGGCACAAGCAGGTCACCATCCTTGTCATCCAGGAGGTGAGGCCTCCTACCCTTGACCATCCAGGTAGGGCCAGCCACCAAGATGAGCAGCATCATGGGGTTTGACAGCATCTCTGTTACCAAAGAAGCTGTACATAAGTCAGCTGAACCTAGGTAACACAGAGGCGAATTGCGGCCAACTCTGGCTGTGCCCTTACTCTCTTTGTAGAGCTTTGCCACAGCTCCTATTGTAACACTGCAGAAACTGAACAGCATTTTGATGGCTGAAGAAAAAAACCAGTATCTAATCATTTAAAGAAGCAGGATACCATGGCTCCAGAAAACTCCCAGAGTAAAAGAAAAAAAAACTCCCAGGTGAAGAAGCCTTTCTGACACCATCAGAGGTAGAATACAAAAGAATTACGTATAGAGCCCTTCTGGACATTAAACAAAGTGTGGAACATCTGTATAAACTGCTAGAGTATCAGTATTCTGAAATCTAGCAGATCAATAATAAAATTACAGTTAGACAATTCAGCACAACACAATTTAGTGCAAAGCCAAAAGAGCAAGATTGAGGAAATAGATTGCAGAATTAGTGACACTGAAGATAAAGTGACTGAAACCAGCATTTATGAGGACAAGTCAGATAAAAGAAACAAGAAAAATGAAGAGGCATTAAGAAACATGTGGGACTCTATCAAGAGGAATGATCTGGGAGTATTTGATGTTCCTAAAAAGGAGGGATAGCCAAAAATACAGAGAGAATTGTTGAAGAGCTGCTGACAGAAAATTTTTCTGACATCATGAAAGAAGAGAACATATAAATATTCAAGGTGCTTATAGAACACCATAAAAGGTAGACCCCAAAAGAATGATTATAATCAAGCTTAATAGAATGACACATAAAGAGAGGTGCTTAAAGGAAACTATGCTTAAAGCTAAACTCACATACAAAGGGAAGCCTTGTAGGCTTTTGTTTGACTTCTCATGAGGCAACATGTTGGCAAGAGGCAGCAGGATGACACATACAAAGCCATGAAGGAAAATAACTTCCAACCAAGAATTATATATCCTGCAAAATTGTCTCTCAAATGTGACAGTGAAATTAAGACATTCTCAAATAAACAGAGGCTTAGAGACTTTGCAAAACCAAACCAAGACTGCAAGAAATACTGAAAGAAGCTCTTCATTTAGAAAATAAATAACATCAGATGTATTCTCAATAATACAATGCAGGACACAGCATCTAGAGTCCTACTCAGGGAAGTCACGAAGCTTAATCAAAGCTAAAATATTAGAAGTAGGGAACCAGTGATCTTAACATGAAAACTATGACATCATTGTTCTATCAAGGGGGATATATTACGGTAGATATAACTGTTTCAGATGGAGAGGAAATTACGAAGATATACAGGAGTTAAAGATTAGCTTAAACTTAGAACATTAAGGGGATTTAAAGGGTAGCCACAAAGCAAGCTAACAATGCACCATATCAAAACAAGAAACATAATACAAAAGTCTCAACAAACATGAAACTAACACTGGAAAAGAATAAAAGTAAACCCATAAAGGAAAACAACCCACAACAGAATATTAAGAGGAACAAAGAAAACGTCAACACCACAAAAATAAAGGCACCAAAATGATAGCACCAGACACGTGTCTATCAGTATTACACTGAATGTAAATAGATTGAACACTCCATTAAAGAGGCATAGAGTAACAGCTTCAATCAAAAAACACAGTCCGTATATATGTTGCTTACAAGGAACACACGTTAGACTTAAAGATATGAATAAACTGGAAAATCAAAAAATGGAAAAATTTATACCAAGCTAGAACATGCAAAGAGAAGCAGGAGTGGCAAATACTAATCTCAAATACAATAGATTTGAATGTAAAAACCACCATTGTGGACAAGGATGGTCACTATTTATTGCTTAGAGATTGAATACATAAGCAGGGCATAACAATAGCGAACCAGTGATCTTAACATGAAAACTATGACATCATTGTTCTATCAAAGGGGATATATTACAGTAGATATAAAGAGATCATAAAGATTAGAGCAGAACTATTTAGAGCATCTAAATACATTACATCCATTAAATGTTGACAACAGTGAAAACTGAGATAGATCACTTGATAATAATAGTAGTAGACTTCAACACTCCACTTTCAGTAATGGACAGATCATCTAGGAAAAAGCTTAATAAAGATACAAAAGGTATTACTGTGATAATCAACAAACTAGACCTCATCAACATATACAGGACTTTGTACGCAACAACAGATAAGTCTACTGTCTTTTGCAGTGCACGTGAGACGTTCTCCTGAATAGACCGTGTATTAGGTCATAAAGTAAGTCTCAAGAACATCCAAACAATTGAATTATTGCAGAGCATCTTCTTGGACCAAAAAAGCCACAAAAGTTGAGATCAGTAGCAGAAAAGACAGGCGTAGAAATTTGAACTTACGGAAACTGAGCTACACCTTGCTCAAAAATTGAAGTGTTAACAGAAGAAATCAAAGACATGACAAATTTATGGAAACAAATGAGAATGAAAACAAATCTTACTAGAACCTATGGGATAAGCAAAAGCAGTGCTCAGAAGTCAATTGGCCTCTGTAAATGTGCTCATCTGGAATGAAGAAAGGGCCCAGATCAAAGAATTAACCCTACTACTTGAACAAGTAGAAAGAGAAGAACAAAAGAACCCCTCAGGCACCAGAAGAAAAGAGATCATACAGATTAGAGCAGAACTAAACAAATTAGAGAAAAAAAAAAATTGAAAAAATTAACAAAACCAAAGCTCTTTTTTTGAAAAGATGAACAAAAGTGGTAAACCATTGGCTAAGCTTACAAAAGAAAAGCAGAAGGGGAAATAACCCAAAAAAGAAATGAGATGGGAGATGTCACAACAGACCCAATTGAAATCAAAAGTATAACAGGATGCTCTGAAAAACTGTGTTGTAACAGAATTGAAAACTTTGAGGAAATGGACAAGTTTCTAGACTCACATGACCTACCAAAATTGTCACAAGGAGAAGTAGAACAAATTAATAAACCCATCACAAAGAAGAGATTGAAAAAGCAATCAAAAGACTACCAATGAAAAAAAGGCCTGGCCCAGACAGCTTCATCAGAGAATTCTACCAAACTTTTCCAGGGGATTAATTCCAGTATTACTGAAGCTATTTCACAGCATAGAAAAGGACTGAGTATTCCCAAATTTATTCTGTGAAACTAGCATAACCCTGATAACAATGCCATGGAGAGATCCCCATGAAAGACAATTACAGACCCATATCACTCATGAACCGAGATGCAAAAATCTTCAACAAAATTCTTGCCAGTAGAATTCAACAACATATCAAAAAGATAATTCATCATGACCAGGTAGGATTCATACCAGAGATGC
The DNA here is from genome assembly GCA_028571685.1 of Heterohyrax brucei. Taxonomy (NCBI): domain Eukaryota; kingdom Metazoa; phylum Chordata; class Mammalia; order Hyracoidea; family Procaviidae; genus Heterohyrax; species Heterohyrax brucei. The sequence goes on from CM053155.1 coordinate 21,116,858, forward strand.
AGGGCTGGTTCAACATCGGAAAAACAATGTGATCAACCACATAAATAGCACGAAAGATAAGAATCACCTGATTTTGTCAGTTGATGCAAAAAAAGGCATTGGACAATGTCCAACACCCATTCATGTTAAAAACTCTTGGCAAAATAGGAATAGAAGGGAAATTCATCAGTATGATAAGGGCATCTACACAAAGCCCACTGTGTACATCATCCTGAATGGAGAGAGACTGAAAAAATTCCCTTTGAGAAGAGGAAGTAGACAAGGATGCCACTGTCACCACTTTCATTCAGCATTGCACTAGAGGTTCTGACTGGAGCAATCAAAAAAGACAAAGAAATAAAGGGCATCCACATTGGTAAAGAAGAAATAAAAATCTCTCTATTTGCAGATGATATGATCGTATACACAGAGAACCTTAAAGAATCTGTAAGTGAACTACTAGAACTAACAGAAGAGTTCAGCAAAGTATCAGGATATAAGATAAACATAGGTAAATCAGTAGGATTCCTTTATACCAACAAAGAGATCATCAAAGAAGGAATCACGAAGTTAATACCATTTACTCTAGCCCCCAAGAAAATGAAATACCTAGGAGTAAATCTAACTAGAGAAACAAGAGACCTGTACAAAGAGAACTGCTACAAGACCTTACTGCAAGAAACTAAGAGAGACTTACATAAATGGAGAAACCTACCCTGGTCATGGATAGGAAGACTTAGCATTGTGAAAATGTCTATTTTATCCAAAGTGATCTACGTATACAAATGCAATCCCAGTACAAATTCCAGTGACATTTTTTAATGAGATGGAGAAACAAATCACCAACTTTGTTTGGAAAGGGAAGAAAGCCTATCTATGTAAAGCATTACTGAAGAAGTGGAACACAGTAGGAAGCCTCATACTACCTGACCTTAGAACTTATTACACTGCCACAGTAGTCAAAACAGCCTGGTACTGACGCAAAAAGAGACATATAAATGAATGGAACAGAATTGAAACCCCAGAAATATCACCATCCTCTTATGAATAGATGATATTCAACAAAGGCCTAAAGGTCATAAACTGGGGTAAAAAAAAGTTTCTTTAACAAATGTTGTTGGCAGAATTGGATATCCACCTGCAAAAAACTGAAACAAGACTCCTATCTCACACCTTATACAAAAAGTAACTCAAAATGGATCAAAGATGTAAATACCAAACCTAAAACGATAAAGATCATGTAAGAAAAAATAGAGGCAATAATGGAAACTCTGTTACATGGCCTAGACAGAGTGTAAAATCTGACCAACAGTGCATGAACAGTGGAAGAGAAAGTAGATAAATGGGAACTAGTAAAAATCAAACACAGGCTCATCCAAAATCTTGATGAAGAGAGTTAAAAGACTACCCACAGACTGGGTAAAAATGTATGTTGGATTGATGTATGATTTCCATAATCTACAAGGTACTGTGAAATATCAACAAGAAAAATGTAAATAACCCAATTAAGCACTGGGCAAAGGAGATGCACAGAGACTTCACCAAAGAAGATATCCAGGCAGCCAAAAGACACATGAGGAAATGCTCATGATTGTAAGCTATTAAAGAAATCCAGATTAAAACTACAATGAGATACCATCTCATCCCAACAAGGTTGGCCATAATCCTGAAAACACGAAACAAGAAATGCTGGACAGGTTGTGGAGATTGGAACTCTCTTACACTGCTCGTGGGAGTGCAAAATAGTACAACTACTTTAGAAAGCAATTTGGCTCTTCCTTAGGTTTCTAGAATACAAATACCATGATCCAGCAATCTACTGCTTAGAATATATCCTACAGAAATAGAGACAATTACATGAATAGGTACATGCACACAACTGTTTATTGCAGCACTGTCCATAGTGGCAAAAACATGGAATCAACCCAGATGCCCATCAACAGGTAAATGGATAAGCAAACTGTGATACATATACACAGTGGTACACTATGTAATAATAAAGAACAATGATGATTTTAGGAAGCATCTAGGTTTCAAGTAGAAGACATTATGCTGAGTGAAATCAGTCAGCTGCAAAAGGACAAGAATTATGATACCTCTGGTATATGGACTAAAAAACGGACTTATGTGCAGAAGAAAAGACTCTGATGGCTAGAGGGGTGGAGAGAGAGGGAGATGAATTTTTATAGATTAGATAGTCATTAGGAATTTGGTTAAGTTAAGGAAGTGACAGTATGCATTAGATAGCAGATCAACATAACTGGCCTACACCATAAAATGAAAGGTTTTCTAAAGTCAACTCAGTAGTTTATAGGATAGAGTACCAGGGACAGGGGTCTAGGGACCATGTTTTCAGGGGATTTTGAGGTCAAGTGGCATATCTAGTCTTTCGTTAAGGGAGTCTTTGGCTCCCTGTGTTGGTGAGTGGTGTCTGTAGTTTCAAAAGCTAGCAAGTTGACATGTAAGGTACAGCAAATGGTCCCAACCCAGTTGGAACATAAAAAACAGCCAAGAACATAAAAATCATGAGGAAGAGCCCAAGAGACAAGGTCCCATATAAATGGGAGATTGAGTCGTTATGAGACCAGAAGAACTAGATGGTGTCTGGCCACCACCAGTCAGCTGTGATGCGGAAACAATGTAGAGTCCGTGAGGCAGCACGAGAAAAAGTGGTGCGCATTTCAAGAACTCTTTTAAAAGACCAGAACTGATGGTCTGACATCCTGGAGGGTCCCCTGGGAACATGGCCCCTAGCCTTGCTGCTGGCCCTTGACCTGAAACCAGTACTGAGGTCAGCTCTTCAGACAAGAATGGACTGGACTCAAGGACAAAGTATGAGCATATTGTATGTGTACTTTATGGTTTTATGCATTTATAGGAGGCTCTCCTGCCACTTTCTTTCCAGATAGGAGAGAAGAGGGTGGAGAGAAGGGGACAGGAGCTTGTTAATAGCGTACTAGAAGTGTGGCATGAAAAGAAAGAATGTGCTGTCACAGATGGAGCTGCAGGTAGGCAAGCATTGAAAATTGATTTGGATTTTATGCTTTAACTTAATCATAATTTTTTAAAAAAGAAATATTTACAAAAGTAAATAATATGGTTCTATATTTTTCACGAGCTCTTTCTGGGACCCTGTGTTGTGATCCCTATCAGAGCAGTCAGTGATGGTAGCTGGACACCATCTACTTGTACTGGATTCAGTCTGGTTGTAGATGTGGTCCGTTAGTCCTTTTGGCCAATCTTTCCCTTGCTGCTTTAGTTTTCTTCATTCTTCTTTTCTCCTAGAGGAATAAGACCGTAGTATCATAGATGGCTGCCCATAGGCTTTTCAAGACCCAGATGCTACTCACTGGAGTAGAATGTAGGACATTTTCTTAATAAACTATGTTATGCCAATTGAGTTATGTGTTCCCTGGGACTGTGGTCTTCATAGCTTAGTAATTTGATCCTGAAAAGAGTTTGGAGGTTATCTGTGGAGCTTCCATGTTGGTGATTCTTCATGCCTATGTTGTTGAGTACTTGGACATAAATTCTACCTGCCTCTGCAGACTCATGGATACTGTGTTCTTAATTTTTTCATCATTATTGGTTTGCCTGATGGTCATTAGGTCAAAATAAATGTGTTTTAGAGTACTTTGAGAGTTAGGAATTAACAAATAGTGTCATGGACTGAAGTGTATCCCCCACAAAATATGTGTGGCCATGTGGTGGGCCATGATTCCTAGTATTTTGAGATTGTCTTCCATTTTGTGATTTTCCTGTGTTGTATGTTAAATGATTAGGGTGGGACTGTAAATCCCTTCATAGGATTACCTCCCTGTTCCACTGTAAATGGAGTTTCCCTGGAGTGTGGCGTGCCCCACACTTAATCCTTTCATCCTACAAGAGATAAAAGGAAAGAGAAGCAAGCAGAGAATTGGGAACCTCACACCATCAAGAAAGCAGCACCAGGAGAAGAGGGCATCCTTCAGACTTGAGGTTCCTGTGCCAAGATGTTCCCTGGACAAACACTGAGCTGATAAGGGGGAAAGCCTTCTCCTGGAGTGGACATCCTGAATTTGGACTTCTGGCCTACTGGACTGTGTAAGAATAAACATTCCTTTGTTAAAACCATCCACTCTGTGGTATTTCTGTCAGAGCAGCCCTGACTAACACAAATAGGATACCCACTTCCAAACCCCAAAAGCCAAAACTGGTGCTGTTAGGCTGATTCCAACTCATGGAGACCCCATCTGTTACAGAGTAGAACTGAGCTCCATAGGCTTTTCTTGGTTGTAATCTTTATGGAAGCAGATCTTCAGGCCTTTCTTCCACTGGTAACTGGTTGGGTTCGAATCATCAGCCTTTCATTTAGTAGATAAACAATTTGTATGGATACCCCAGGGTATCCATACTTGCTCATAGAATATGCTGTAAAGTTCTGATGCAAGGCATTTTTTAGAAGCAGGGTCCGGAAATAGAGGGATTTTGACTACATTTTCCTCATAAGCAGAGATGACTGATGTTTTCATAGTGTTCTCAAGTTACATTTTACTCTGATTACAAAAATAATCCATTTTAACTGCAAAAAATAACATAAAATCTTGCATTCCAAAGATTCCTACAGTGTAATTTTGTTTCATGTTTCTTTCTAGCCTTTCATTATTTATGCACAGTGAGCAAAATTAGTTTTCATGGCTGTGCAGTACTGATGTGTGCTCCTGCATTTAACTGATGTTAGACATTTGAGTTATTCCTTTTATCTTCTTAATTAGATGGCACAGACCTAAAAACTTCTGCTGAGATTTTTGTTATCTACTAGCTTAAAGATCTACTGCCATAGGCTTTGTTGGTAGCTGAGGGAATTCATTCTTGAGGTAAGGACCCCAGTGAGAACTCTCTTCACTGTATACCCAGTAAGAGGTCTGTGTTGGGTCACTGTGGTTCAAATGCTTAATATATACTTGGCTGCTGACTGAAAAGTAGGTGATTTGAGTCTGCCAGAGGCACTTTCTTTTCTGGAAAGAAAAGCGTGGTGATTTGCTTCCAAAAAATCAACTGCTGAAAAACTCTGGTACACACATGTTGCCATGAGTTGGTAACAATTCATCAGCAACTTTTTTGAAAATTGTTTCACAATGGTATGTCTGTGATTGCCATACAGTTCTGCGTGTATCCTCAGATGCCTAATTGTCCTTCTTGAATAACCATTCCCAGTAGCTTTCCTGTCAAACCTGACCAGGTGAGTCTTTTGAAATAGGTACTGCTGTTTCCTAACTGTGCTGGGCAAAGTATTTTCCTGAGGTGAACTGAGGAAAACTAAAACGAAAAAGCAGTTGCCGTTAGTTTTACTCATTTATATTTAAATTAAGCCAAAGAGCTTACTGTATTTGGCATAGCTAATCAATTAGATGGCAAGAAGGAAAAGCCGTTTGTTCAAGTTAATGCTGCAATACAAACCGGGCCAGAATTTCTTAACCTAGTTTGTTGCTACTCTTTCCCAGAATGGAATCTATTGACCCTTGAAGATTAGAAGAGAGTAGAAATTTAAGGAACCCAAACCACCTTTCCTTTGTGAATGGGCCCTTCTGTCATGGATTGAACTTTGTCCCCCCAAAAATGTGTATAGCCATTTGGCTTGGCCATGATTCCCAGTATTTTATGAGTGGCTTCCGTTTTGTGACATTCCTGTGCTGTATATTAAAGAGGATTAGGGTGGGATTGTAAATTCCTTCCAAAGGTCACCTCCTTGCTCCATTGTAAAGGGAGTTTTCCTGGAGTGTGGCTTGTATCACCTTTTATTTTTTTATTCTATGAGAAATAAAAGGAAGGGGATGTAAACAGAGTTTTGGGAGCATTCTATCATCGAGAAAGCAGCACAAGGAGTAGAGAGGGTCCTTTGTGCCTGAGGTTCCTGTGCCAAGATGCTCCCCAACCAAAGACTGATGCAACACAAAGACTTTTGTCGAGAGCCAGCACGGGGAAAGCCTTTCCCCGGAATGGACATTCTGAATTTGGAATTGTAGCCTACTGGACTTTCTTTGCTAAAGCCATCCACTTGTGGTATTGCTGTTTGAGCAGTACCACATGACTAAAACACCTTCCTTATTAGTGTCTCAAGTGCTAATTGTCTCATGCTAGATCAGAAGCATTCTCTAGCCCAGCTAATGTTAACAGGTTCAGCTTCATCAGTATGCATTTGCTTCACCTCTGCTTTTAAGGCAGCCTTCAGTCTAATAAAATCTTGTTAATGAGATTCAGAAAACATGTTGTCTTGTTTTTCTGTGTTTGTGTTTGTATGGTTGTTTAAGGCTGAAATTGAATTCATTTGAACTTTTATGGTATCTTTATTTTGCATTTTAGAATTTAGGGTTTATGGATTGAATTGTGCCACCCACCCACAATGTGTGTCAATTTCATTAGGCCATGATTCCAGTATTGTGTGATTGGCCACCATTTTGTCATCTGAAGTGATTTCTCTATATGTTGAAAACCCTTACCGCTATTTGGTTTTTGGGATTTTGATGCCAATGAGGCAGGAGTAGAGATAGTTATGTTGATGAGGCAGGACTCAATCTACAAGATTAAGTTGTGTTTTAAATCAGTCTCTTTTGAGATAGAAAGAAGCAAGCAGAGAGACAAGAGGCCCTCATAGCACCAAGAAGCAAGAGCCAGAAGAGGAACATGTCCTTTGGACTCTCAATCCCTTTGCTGAAAATCTCTTTGACTGGAGAAGATTGATGATAAGAACCTTCCCACCAAAATGTAGTGCTAGGAGCTGAGTGCTTCCTTTGGAAGAGACTAGAGTTCCTGTGCTTCAAAAGCTTCCAGTCCATGGTAAGAATGACAACAAGGACCTTTCTCCAGTGCTGGCAGAGGAAGTCTTTCCCTGGAGCTGACATCCTTGATTTGGATTTATAGCATACTGGAATGTGACAAATAAAACTCTTTTTGAAGCCATCTACTTGTGGTATTTCTGTCAGAGCAGTGCCAGATGACTAAAACAAAATTTGGTACTGAGGGAGTTGGGTGATGTTCTAACGAATACCCAAAATGTAGAAGCCATTTTGAAACTGTGAATGGATAGAAGATGCAGAAGGAACTGACAAAAACTGTTAACACTGAAGAAGGTGCAGATGGTGAGAGACACTAGTGAAGTCCAGCAGCAGCAACAATTGTCAGGTGGCAGCAGCACCAGGCCAGTGTGAGACAGTGTTGAAGCAGACCCATAGAGAAAGCTGAGTGCCTATGCACAGAGGTTTCCTGGTGGAGTAGGGTGCCTCTGAGTACTTGAGTCAGTGGAGCTACACATGTTGACCCATAACACAAGAGAACTGAGTGCCTATGTGCAGGAGGCTTTCTGCAAGAGTGGGGTGCCTCTGGGCACTTGAATTGGTGGAACTGCAGAGCTTTGGAACACTTGCCACAGCAGGGCGGATGCAGGCCTGACTCTAGGCCATGAGGCCATAGGAAGCAGAAACTGAGCCATGAGAAGCTGAGGTGCCTCAATTTCAAAGGTTTGGCCAGGACCTCATGGGTTTGAAAGGGAGGAGCCACAGTGCCTGATGTTTCTAAGTGTGGAGTTGGAAAGTTGTGTGCCTGCTAGGGTCACCATGAGTCAATTCTGACTCAACACCACTTGACTTTGGCTGGAGTCAAAGGAGCAAGAGTTGCTGTCCTAGTATGCCTGAAAGGCAGAGCAAATAGTACACGGCCAGGGACTTCCACTCAAAATCTTGAGAGGGTAGCCAGTTGTACCTAGAGTTGGGAGGGTAGGACAATTGTGTAAAATGTCTCAGAGAATGGAAAATTCTTTTCAAAGTTTTGAGAACTAATATGATGTGTTGTGCTGATTTGCTTGGTGACTGTTAAATGCCTTCTTTCCCTGTGATTTTTCCCATTTGTAATGGAAATGTCTGTAACTTATGCCTGCAATATATTTTAGAAGCAGATAGCTTGTATTCTAGATTTTACAGCTGAAGAAGAATTTCTGGATTTTGGACTTTAAGATTTTGCTGTAATGGGATGAATATGTTTCACATGTTGTATAGATGTAATTTTCTAGAAAGCAAAGAGTGGGATGTCATGGATTGAATTATGTTCTGTAAAAAATCTGTAACAATTTGGTATGTCGTAATTTCTGATATTGTGTGATGTTCCTCTATGTTGGAATTCCTGCCTCTGTGATGTAAATGAGAGTGGATGGGCTGCAGTTGTGTTGGTAGAGCAAGACTCAATGTGTAAGTTTGTTTTATGCCTTGAGGTAGTCTCTTAAGGTATATAGCAGAAACATTTGGGGACCTCATACCACCAGAAAGCAGTGCTGGAAGCTGAGTACATCCTTTGGAAAGGACCAGAGTTCCAGTACCTCCAATGCTTCCAGTCCAAGGTAAGAGTGATGATGTCAAGGACCTTTCTCCAGTGCCAGCAGAGAAAGCTCTCCTCTGAAGCCGACTTCCTTGATTTGGACCTGTGGTTTACTGAGGTGTGAGAAATAAAATTTTTCTTTTTAAAGCCATCTACCTGTGGTATTTTTGTTGGAGCAGTACCAGATAACTGAAACACTTGGTATTGATGGAAAAAGTCCAAGCTGCACTGAACGCAGTGGTAAGAAATAAGGCTGCAGGAATTGACCACTTGAGATGCTTCAACAAACCAGGTAGGAGAAGCTGAAGAGACAAGGAATACAGGAAACAGAGTGGCCTGAGTCTCACAGGGTAGTGCTGTGCCCTCTGGTGTCTCAAAGTGTAGAGTCACCACTCAGGTGGACTAGATGAATGGGGCTACCTGATGCCGAGAAAGCGGAGTTGCTGTCTGATGGGCCTGTAAGGAGGCGCTGAAGCTCTTTTAAGGGGCCTTGTTCTAGTCATCTGGTACTGCTCTAACAGAAATACCACAAGTGGATGGCTTTAGCAAAGAAAAGTATATTCTTATGCAGTCTAGTAGACTACAAGTCCAAATTCAGGTTGTCTGCCCCAGGAAGGCTTTCCCTCTTTGCTGATTCTGGAAGAAAGTCCTTGTGTTGCATCAGTCATTGGTCAGGGAGCATCTTGGAACAGGAACCTCAGGTCTGAAGAACGTGCTCTTCTTTTGGTGCTGCTTTCTTGATGGTATACAGTTCCCCACTCTCTGCTTGTTTCTCTTTCCTTCTATGCCTTGTAGAATAAAAGGATAAAAAGTGGTGCAAGGTGATCTCCAATGGAGATCACCAATGGAGCAGAGAAGTGACTGTAGGAAGGGATTTATAGTCCCACCCTAATCCTCTTTAACAGACAGCCTAGGCAAATCACAAAATGGAGGGGAATCATACAATACTAGTAATCACAACCCAGCCAAATTTCTGTACATAGTTTTTGGGGGACACAGTTCAATCCATGATAGACCTCCACTCAGAATCTGGATGGTGTGGCAAACACCTAGAGTAGAGGGCAAGGGCCGTCGTTTAAATAGTCTCAGAAAACAGGATTATTTTCAGACCTTGAGAACTACTGTAGTATATTCTGCTGACTTGTTTAGTGTCCGTTATCCCTTCTTTCTCTCCAATTTCTCCTATTTGTAATAGAAATGTCTAGCTTATGGCTGTTTAACCATTGTACTTTGCAAACAGGTAACGTGTATTCTAGATTTTACAGATGAGGAAGAGTTTTTGAATTTTGGACTTGGAGTTGAATTAAGAATTGCTATGTATGATATGAGGCCTGATGGTATAGTGGTTAAGAACTGTGAGTGGCTAACAGTCTGAATCCACCAGACACTCCTTGGAAACGCAATGGGGTGGTTGTACTCTGTCTTAGAGGGTCAGTGTATGTCAGAATTGACTCAATGGCAATACTTTTTTTTTTTTTAAATGATATGATGGGGTAAATATGTTTTATGTGTAACAGGACATGGATTTGGGGGGGTTAAGGAGTAGGCTATTATGGATTGAATTGTGTCCCCCCCAAAATGTTTGTCAACTTGGCTAGACCTTGATTCCTAGTATCGTGAGCTTTTCCACCATTTTTCATCTGATGTGATTTTCCCATGTGTTGTGAGTCCTGCCTGTGTAATGTTAATGAGGGAAATACTGGTGGCATGTAGTGGTCAAGAGTTCTGCTAACTAAAAAGTCAGCAAATTGAATCTACTACCAGACGCTGCTTGAACACATGTGGAACAGTTCTGCTGTGTCCTGTGATGTCCCTTTGAATCAGAATCTACTCAACAGCAATAGGTTTTTTTTTTGTTTGTTTATGATGTTAATAAGATTAGAGGAATTTATGTTAGAGGCAGGACTCAACCTACTAGGTTATATTTTAAATCAATCTTTTTTGAGATATAAAAGAGAGAAACAAGCAGAGAGACATGGGGACCCCTCATATCACCAAGAAATAAGAGCTAGGAGTATAGCTTATTCTTTGGATCTGGAGTCCCTGCACTGAGAAGCTCCTTGGCTGGGGAAGATTGATGACAAGGACTTTTCCCAAGAACCAACAAAGAGAGAAAGCCTTACCCTGGAGCTGGTCCCCTGAATTCCATCTTCTAGCCTCCTGCACTGTGAGAGAATAAGTTTTTCTTTGCTGAAGCCATCAACTTGTGGTATTGTTACTGTAAAACATGTATTTGAGCCACCTACTGCAGAACCAATATTGAGATGGGAGTAAGGTGAATTATTAAGAGGGCCTTATTGAATATGGGCATACAAGAGAGAAGGGAATGCACTCTTCCAAAAATCTGCCTGTTGTAGACTAACCAGCAAGTTTTATAGAGTCAGGGCTTAAGCTTGATTGATGTGAAAAATGTTAGTTCTTGAATTGAAGAATGTCAGCTCCCCTTTCAGGTGAACGAGTTGACCTCCTATGACCTCCTATGAGTATTCTTTCAGGATCTGTTGGCACCATCTTGGTTTCCATCATAGATAGGCCCAGTGTCTGGTTGTCTCACTCTAGGTCTTATTAGTTGCTGTTAGGCATCTCTAAAAGGAATGTAAGTCATAAGGTAATTTTAAACTTTATAGATCCTTAGGAATAGGAGGTTGAGATCACTGAGAATAGAAGCAGGAAGAAGGGAAAGGAATCTTAAATCACAAAATCACTGAAGTATGTGAAAATTAACTTTATAAACTATATAGAAAGAATGCTACAGTTTTATGGGAAACCAGGCCTCTACAATTCCTTTTTCCTGCTGTCCTTACAATTTCTGTCCCTATGGTTTCCTTCTCATGCTGTCGCTTTTAGTATTTCTGTTATAATAGTACTAAGTAACTAAGATGACACTTCTAAATCATGGGTATTGAGGTGAGACCACTTATCATACTACTTCTAATACTTCTAATAAATAGAATTAGCCCACTTTGGTGTAGCTTTTTTGTCCATATGCATTACATATACTCTCAGTAGTTTATATCTGTGAATAAGTTAAACATCCCTCTCCTACCTGCTGTGTTTGACTCTAAATCATTACCTTATTCTGCCCTGTACCTGGTCATATAGGATACTACAAGAGAAGATTTTTAAGAAGGCACACAACAGACACATATTTACCAGTTTTTTTTTTGCTGTTCTAAATCATTGCAATGCCATGTGTACCAGAGTAGAACTGCTGTACACAGGGTTTTCAATAGCTGATATTTTGGAAATAGCTTATCAGGCTTTTTTTCTGAGGTACCTCTGGATGAACTCCAGCCTTTCAGTTAGCAGCAGAAAGTATTAACCATTGTTAACCCAGGGACTCTTTATCAGATATGAACTACCAAGTATCCAGTGCTTTTTATGTGCCAGCTTCTGTACTCAGTAGTTTATGTATGTTGTTGTGTTTAGTCATCACAGCAATCTTTCTTTACGAGGAAGCCAAGACTTAGGTTAAGAAACTTGCCCACAGAGCTGTGTGGTTTGTACTGATTCTTGAATCTGATTCCTTCTAAAGTCCCTGTTCTTAACTATGACATTTTACCTACTGGTGAGTAAAAAGCTTGTCTCTTCTGTGTCTTCCTGTGCACTTTTATTCTGTCTTGCTTCAGAAACAATTTAGGATAGAAGTACACGCTCACACTTGATTTTCTTTTGCTTTCTGGCTTACCTCTCTTTCTGCTTTTATGTTAACAGTTCTTTGCCCCTTCATGACTCTGCTGTACTTTTCTCAGCCTCAGACTTAGATGGGTGATGAATAAAACAGACAGGGTGTCACCTGGAGCCCCAAGAATTTCCAGATTCTGGAGGGAGAATCCACCAGGTGCTGCCCTCCAACACCCTGGGATTTTTGAGGGCTTGTTGCTGGAATGAAGGATGCAGAAGCTATCTTTGGTTCTCTGTACTAAGCTACGTGGTGACTCAACTCTTTTCTTATTCTGGTACACAGTTTTCAAGATTGGGTATGACTTTTACACCCAGGAACTTTGAATAGTCCCATGACAAACAAAACTAACCATTCATTAGTGGACATGGCAGTAATATTTAAGGGAAGTTTATTAAAAACATCATCTAGGAGGCTATTTAAAAGATCTTAAAAATCCATGTGTAATCTAATTACTTGTTTCTTTCCCACTTTAGATGAAGCAGCAAGAACACTGCTCCTTGAAGGCCACCCTCTGCATCCTGGCTTTGGGCCTGGGTCGTCTCCTTTGTTGGTGGTGGCTGGCGGAGCTGATGGCTCACCTGATGTACATGCATGCCATCTATAGCAGCACGCCCCTCCTGGGGGCCGTCTCTTGTTGGACTTTAGGTAATTATGGAAAGCACTGTCAGTAGGACAATCACCAAGTATCAGCTTCAGAATGAAGCTGGACTGAGGAGCAGTAAGGGCTGTAGTCGCTCACAGCAAATCCTGTAATTTTGCCTCTTTTAAGGTCAAGATTATGCTTGTATGAGGTGGCTGACTGAGGTGAGGGCCATACTTTGGGGTCTGGAATCCAGAATGGTAGCAAGTCTGTGCTTATAATGGAATCCTAGTGCACTTAACTGGGTCTGTATCTTCACAGTGTGGCCAGTATTGCCTTTGGCAGTGGACAGCAAGAGCTTCTGGGAGCATTGTTTGAGTGCAGTCTAAGAGATGATGTTCTCTGAGTTTCTCTTCAGCCTCTCTTGCTGCACTCTTTTGTTTTCTTCTTACCTAAAATAATAAAGGTAAGAAAATGGACTTTCAGAGTCAAGACGGATGTAGGTTTGAATCCCAGCTCCACCACCTATTAGTAGGCAACCTTTGGCAGCTTGTTAGAACTCTGAGTTTTCACTTTGATTCTGACTGAGAGAGACTCCAGGAGACAAAATAAACTTGCCTCATGGGGTTTTCTAGACTATAATCACTATGCGAGTGGATTGCCATGTTTTTCTACCATGGAGCCACTAAGTGAATTCCAACCACCAACTTTTTGGTTAGCAGCTGAGTGTTTAATCGTTACGTCACCAGGGCTCCTTTGAACTTTAGCTTCTTTAAATGAAGAGACTTAACCTTTGCAGGAGTTTTTCAAGATCACACGAGATGATGTGTGGTAAGGATTTACTTCATGAAGTGTCTACCAGATAGAATAAACGGTGTGTGTATCTATCTCCTTTGGTGGTTCTTTTTATTTTGTCTACCTATCTCTTTATATCTGCAAAGGAGGCGAGATAAAAATCATACTTCTTTTATTACTTTTATTATTTATTGTACTTTAGATGAAGATTTACAGAGCTAACTAGCTTTTCATCAGGCAATTAATACACATATTGTCATGCAATATTAGTTGCCAACCCCATGACATGTCAGCATGCTCCCCTTCCTGACCTTAGGTTCCCCATTACCAGCTTTCTTGTCCCTTTCTGCCTTCTCATCCTTGTCCCTGGGCTAGTATGCCCCTGTAGTCTCATTTTGTTTTATGGGTCCATCTAGTCTTTGACTGAAGGGGTGAACTTCAGGAGTGACTTCATTACTGAGCAAAAGGAGTGTCCCTGGACTATCCTCTTGGGTTTCTTCAGTCTCTGTCACACTGGTAAGTTTGGTCTTTTTTAAATTTTTTTTTAAGTTAGAATTCTGTTCCACATTTTTTCCCAGCAAAGTCCAGGAACCTCTGCTGTGATCCTCGTCAGAGCAGTCAGTCGTGCTAGTCAGGCACCATCAAGTTGTGCTGGAGTCACTCTGGTGGAGGCAGTGGTACTTGTGGTCCATTAGTTATTTGAACTAATCTTTGCTTTGTGTCTTTGGTTTTCTTCCTTCGTCCTCACTTCATTTGGGGTGAAACCAATGTTGTGTCCTAGATGGCTGATCACAAGCTTTTAATATCCTAGATGGACTCACCAAAGTAGAATGTAGAACATTTCCTTATAAACAGTGTTATGCTAGTTGGGCCAGATGTTCCTTTTGACCATGGTCCCCGCAACCCTCAGCCCACTAATTTGGTCCCACTGGGAGTTTGGATGTATCTCTGGAGCTTCCATGACCTTGCCTTGGACAAGTTGTGCTAGCTTCCCTAGTACAGTGTTACTGTCTTACCCGTCACCAAAGTTACTACCTATCTATTGTCTCTTTAGTGTGTATACATCCATACCTTTCCCTTCCCAAGTAACTGTGAAAGATTATTTCTTTTCTATGTAAATCTTTTGTGAGTTTTTATATTATTGGTCTCATATTTATCCTTCTGTGATGGACTTATTTCTCTCAGCCTAAAGGCCTCTTGATTCATTCAAGTTGTGGGATGTTTTGCAGATTCATTATTGTTCTTTATTGTTGCATAGTATTCCATTGTCTGTATGTACCATAGTTTATCCATTTATCTGTTAGTAGGTACCTAGGTTGTTTCCATCTTTTTCCAATTGTGAGCAGTGCTGCAGTGAACATGGGTGTGCATATGTCTATTCATGTGACATCTCCTGTTTCTCTTGAATATATTCATAGGAGTAAGATTGCTGGATCATATGGTATTTTAGTCTGACTTTTTAAGGAAGCTCCATATAGTTTTCCAAAATGATTGTGCTATCTTGCATTCCCACCAGTAGTATGCAAGAGTTCCAGTTTCCCTGTAGCCTCTCCAATGTTTGTTATTTTCAGTTTGATGATTTTTGCCAGTAAAGTGGGGTGAGGTAGTATCCCACTGTGGTTTTGATTTACCTTTCTCTAGTTACTAGTGATTGTGAGCATTTATTCATGTGTGTTTTAGCTGTTTTAGTGTCTTTTTTGGTGAAGGCTCAGCTCATCTTCTTTGTCCATTTTTAAATGGGATCATTTGTCTTTTTGTTGTAGAGGTGTTTTTGGATTTTCCTGTGGATTTTAGAGATTAGAACTTTGTGGGATTTGTCATAGCCAAAAATGTTTTCTTATTATATAGCTTCTCTTTTTACTTGTCTGGTAAAGTCTTTTCATGAGTATAAGTTTTAATTTTTAGAAGATCCTAGTTACTGAGATATTTTATAGAGTTTTCATGTTATTACTCATGGTTTGTATACTGTGTTGATTCTGTTTTTTCTTCTGTGATCTTTATAGCTTTTGGTTTTATATTTTGGTCTTTGATCTTTGATCTAGTTTGAAATAGTTTTTGTGTATGATGTGAGATGTGGATCCTGTTTAATTTTTTTAGATGGACATCCAGTTTTGCCAGCACAGTTTGTTAGAAAGACTTTCTTTTCCCCATTTGGTAGACTTTGGGTCCTTGTTGAAGATCAGGTGCCCATAGGTGAATGGATTCACCTTTGGGTCCTCAGTTCTCTTCTGTTGATCATTGTATCTGTTGTTGTGCACTTCCAGGCTGTTAGGACTACTGTAGCTGCATAATAGGTGCTGAAGTCAGGTAGTAGAAGGACTCGTAGGGATAGAAGTCTTTATTTCTTTATCAGGGCATAATGGGCATGGAGAAACCATGTTGCCAGTGTTGTGAGATGTCATCCATCTGCTATAGCTTGTGGCAACCTCCTGTACAGCAGAACCGAACACTGCCCCATCATACAATCATTTTCGTGATCCTTAGGATGCTTGAAATAAACCATAGTTCTTTATTTGTTGGACCCAAATAGCAGAGAGCTTGCCACTTTCTGAACTAAATTGCCCCGCTTTTTTGTCTTCCATTCTCTTGGCAACTTCGACAGTGAAGTGGATGAGCTCAAGATCTGACCTTCAATATGTAGCTCCAGTCGGGGATGTGTAATTATTTAGGCCAATAAGTTGCTCCCTGTTGAGAGTAGAGTACAAGCCTGACCCTGTGTCTGTTTGGCATATAGAATTTTTTTATTATTTTTTTTGAATTTTGATTGTCCTTGGTATCATTTGCTAAATCAAAATGTTTTCAAGGAAGACTGTTTTTAGAATTTAAAAAATGCTGAGCTGTTTTACGACAGTCCTTTTTTCCCGCACAAACAAATGTTTTCATAGTAGGGGGTTAACTGTTCTCGTGTTTTAATGATACAATTAGACAAACAGAATAGGATTAAATGATGGTTTGTGCTAAATAAGACCCAAGTTGTGTAACATTCTCATTAAGGAATTGTTTCAGTTTGGATGTGTTTAATTAAGTAATGATAAACCTGACTCAAAATGGAACTTCATCAGTAAGGAAAAGTTAGTGTCTTGCATAACAATTATTTCTAATGTCAATACTGTAGTTATTAGCCATCAGTCCCTGACTCATGTCAACCCCACGCACAGCAGAGTGAAATACCACGCAGTTCTGTGCCATCCTCGTGATTTGTTGTGGGTAGGATTGTGGTCCATAGGTTTTCCACTGGCTGAATTTTAAAAGTACAATTAAACCTTTGAGAGCTGGAACTTAATGGGGCTGCCTCTCTTTTCAGGGTCTTGCAGGTTTTCCACCTGTGACAGGATGGTCACTGTTTAGTGAAAAGTATTTGAATTTTCCTTCTCTGATGGGTTTCCATGTTACACAAGTTCTGGCTTTCGCTGATTTTAGTGTAGCTTGTCAAGCCCTTCCTCCTATTCTGTCATAGTCTAGGAGCCCTTCTAAAAGCTGGTTAGTATCATAGTGACACACAAGCTTCCACTGACAGATGAGTGGTGGCTGTGCATGAAGTATATTAACCAGAAATCGGATCAGGTCTCTGGCAGGGAAGGCAAATATTTTATCGCTGGGTTCAGATCTCTGACCTTTTGGTTAGTAGCTAGGTACATAACCATTGTGCCAGTAGGGCACTTGAAAGTGAAGACTGATGACCAACCAAACAGCAAACCAAACCCATTGCTGTTGAGTGAATTCCAATTTATAGTGCCCCTACAAGACAGAGTAGAACTGCCAAATATAGTTTCCAAGCAGTGCCTGGTGGATTTTAACTCCTGACCTTTTGGTTAGCAGTTGTAGCTCTTAACCATTATGCCACCAGGGTTTCCTAAAGTCAGTGCTGTTGTTGTTAAGTGTCATTGAGTTCGGTCCGACTTATAGGGACCCAATGCACAACAGAAGGAAACACTGCCCTGTCTTCTGCCATGCCCACAGTTGTTTTTGTGCTTAAAAAGTCAGCACTAGTAAACAGTAAATTCAGTGACTCAGAGATGTTGTCAGTGATCCATTTGTGTAACTACCATTCAGCTTAAGAAGTAACCAGAAGACCAGGCCAATTTTCTTACAGTATGTGCTATCATCTGGCTTTGTCAGGTGCTTCTTCATGATATCATTTAGCTTAGTCCTATATTCTTTATGTTTCTTCCTTTTTTTTAAATTTAAATTATGATTAAATGAAAGTATACAATCCAGGTCAGTTTTGCATGCCCGTCTCTCTGCAGCTGTATCTGCTGTCCTCACCCTGTGACAGCACACTCCTCCTTTTCAGTCTTTGCTTTCAGCATCCACTTAACAAATACCTGTCCCCTCCTCTCCACCCTCTCCTCTCCTCTCCTCTCCTCTCCACTATTGAAAGAAAAAAGTAGGCAGCCTCCTATATATGTATAAAACCGTAAAGTGCACATACAACATGCTCACTCTGTGTCCCCAAGTCCAGTCCATTTTTTATTTAAAGTGTTGACCTCAGTACTGGTTTCAGGTCTGGGCTAGCAGCAAGTCTAGGGCCATGTTCACAGGCTAATGGACCATCAGTTCAGGTCTTCTAATAGAGTTCTTGATCTGCATACGTCTTTTTCTTATTCTACATCAGGGACTGTGTATTGTGTTGCCTGTCAGGGGTGTCTTTCATGGAGGCCAAGCGCTGTCTAGTTCTCCTGGTCTCGTGCTGGTGTAGCCTACCAATCACGTGGATCCTTCTGTCTCCTGGGCTCATTTTTCCTCATGTGTTTGATGTTCTTAGTTGTCATCTGTTCCAGGTAGGTTGGAACTGATTAATTAGTGTTCCTCAGACAGCAACCTGCTGGGTTTTGAGACCCAGACACCACTCAGCAGTAAGGGGCACAGAAGACTTGCTTAGCAACAGACTAGTTATGCCAGTTGACCTCGATGTCCCCTGAAAACATGGTCTCCAGACTCCCGTCCTTGCTACTCTGTCCTTTGAAATGTTGAATTGAATGTAGCAAACCTTGTAGCTTATGGTGTAGTCCAGTTATGCTGACCTGGCTTCTACTGTGTGCTGTCACTGCTTTCACCTAACCGAATTCCTATTGACTGTCTAATCTGTGGAACAACTCTCTCCCTCCCTCCCCATGCTAGTAGCCATCAAAAAGGCTTTTCTTCTGTGCATAAGTCCTTATAATAGTGGTCTCATACAATATTTGTTCTTTTGCAGCTGATGGATTTCACTCAGCATAACCAGGTTACCTGATACCAGGTTGTGTTTTCTAAAATTATCATTGTTCTTTTTCATTGCTTAGCGTTCCATTGTGTGTATATTAAGACAGTTTGTTTGTCCATTCGTCTGCTGATGGGCACCTAGATTGATTTCATGTTTTTGCTGTTGTGAACAGTACAGCAATAAATGTTTGTGTGCATGTACCTGTTCATGTGGCAGCTCTTATTTCTGTAGGATATATTCCAAGCAGTGGGATTGCTACATTATGTTATTTCTATTTCTAGCTTTTTATAAAGTGCCAATTGCTTTCCAAAGAGGTTTGATCCAACCTGTTACTCTGTCTCTTTATTAGAGCATTCAGTCCATTTCCATTCAGTGCAACTATTGATAGATGTGTATTTTAGTACAGTCATTTGGTGCCTTTTATTTTTGTGTTGTTGACATTTTCTTTGTTCCACTTAATATTCCAGTTAATGTTCTCTTCTGGTTTTTCATTATGGACTTTTTTTTTCATCCTTTTAACCGTTTGGTTTTGTATCTGTTGAGACTTCTGTAATGTGTTTCTTGTTTTGATACATAGTGTTGTTAGTTTGCTTTGTGGCCACCCTGCTGTTCCCCCTAATGTTCTAAATTTAAACCCGTCTATAACTTCTTTGTATCTCTTTAGCTTCCTATCTATGTGGAAGATCTGTGAGTACAATAATATGTCTGTCTTTGTAGTGTAATATTGTCATAGATTACGTGTTGAGATCTCTGTTTCCCTAATTTTAATATTTTAGCTTTGATTAAGCTTTGTGACTTCCTCTACTAAATAGGACTCTGGGTACTGTGTCCTGCATTGCATTCTTGAGTATATATCTGGTGTTATTGACCTTTGAATTAAAAAACTTCCTTCAGTATTTCTTGTAATTTTGGTTTGGTTTTTGCAAAGTCTGTAAACTTCTGTTTATCTGAGAATGTCCTAATTTCATCATTGTATTTGAGAGAGAGTTTTATAGGATATGTATTTCTTGGTTGAAAGTTTTTTCTTTCAAGGCTTTGTAGGTGCTATCCCGTTGTTTTCAGGCCAACATAATTTCAGCTAAATAGTCAGAAGTCAGTATAATGGATTCTCTTTTATAAGTCAGTTTAAGCCTACCTGCCTTTACAGCCCCTCTTTATGTTTCATTTTATTAAATTTGATTATCATATGTATGAAAACCCTGGTGACATGGTTAAATGCTATGTCTGCTAACCTAAAGGTTGGCACTTCAACTCTGCCAGGTAGTCCTTGAAAACTCTGGGGCATTTCTGCCTTGACCCATAGCATCGCCATGAGTTGGACTCAACAGCGGTAGGTTTTTTTGGATGTTGTAATATGTCTCAGTGTCTTTCTTTTGAAATCTACCTTTTGTGGAGTTAGATAAGCATCTTGAATGGCTGTCTTCTTTCGTGATGTCAGGAAAGTTTCCTGTCAGCAACTCTTCAACAATTCACTCTGGATTTTCTGCTATCCCTCCCTTTTCTGGAACCCCATGCATTTATAAACTATTCCTCTTGATAAGAGTCCCACATAATTCACAATGACTTCATTTTTCTTGATTCTTTTATCAGATTTCTCCTCATAAATGCTGGTGTCAGTGTCTTTAGTCTTGCTAGTTCAGCATTCCATTTCCTCAATCTTTCTTGGCTTTCAATTGAATTGTCTAACTCTATAATTTTATAATTGATAATTCTGAGTTTCAGAGCATTGTTGTAGCAATTCATATAGCTTGTTTAATTTTTCATTTCATTCTGCTGCACTTTGTCTAAATTCCATCCCATGATCTAGTAGAGTTCCATACGTAGTTCTTGGATATTCTACTGCTGATAATTTAAGGAAGGCTTCTTTATCTGGAACTTTTTCATTCTTTATTTTGGAAGTTTTCTGGAGCCATGGTGGTCTGTTTCTTTTAATGGTTAGATAGTGAGTGTTGTTTTTCAGCCATCAGAAAGCTATTCTCCAGTGTTGTGCCTGCAGAAGCTATGGTGTAGCTCAGAGAAGGGAGGAGGGATTGGCACTGCTGTACTTGGCCACTACCCAGTGCTCTGTTCTCTGGGTGTGGCTGTCTTAAGTGCAGCTTCTCTGCTGGGAGAGATGCTTTCCAGTCAGATGGTGCTGCTCAGCATGGCAGCCAGCCCAAGCTGGGTCCTTAGGTGTGGCAGACCTTGCTTTCCTGCTGACAAAGGTGGCAACCTAATTCTGCAGTCTCTCTGGAGTCACACCAGCAGATGCTATGTTGTAGCAAAGAAGGGGGGAAGGGCACTGCTACAGTCAGCCACCAGCCATTGTTGCTTTCTCTAGGTACGGTTGTCTTAAAAACAGCTTCTCTGCTGAGAGGTATGCTGTCTACTCAGGCACCGCTTCTCAGAGTGGTTGCTGGCTCCAGCCAGGTTGTCAGGTGCAACAGCCCAATCCCAGTCTGTTGGCTGACAAAGATGGTGTCTGTACCTATAAGCCTCTCTGTCACCATGCCAGCAGAAGTAGGACCCTTGGTACTACTGTCTTGACTTTGACAAAGGTAGCTTTCCTGTTCCTGTCACACAGTACAACCTCACAACTATCTGCTTCATTTTTGGGCTCCTACAGTATCCACTCTGTCCCATTCAGTTGTTTTTCTAGGCCCTAGTTCTTAGCAGCAATTGAGGAGATGTGTGGCTAGTCCACCATCTTGGCCTCACCTCCCTCATTACGTTTCTTATAAGCTAGAAGTTATATCAAAAAACTTTATGGGAGGCAAGGGCAATATAGTGGACTAGATGTATGTCTCCCCTATTCCCTCTGAGATCTAAGCCCTAGGATGATAAGTGAGCAGAGCAGAGTGGACGTTCTGGCAGCCCCAGGATCTGGCATAGGGTTGTGAAATTGGGCTGAGAGACAGGAAAGGGGAACCTACCTCTGTTGGAGCTGGGGCAGTGGCACACTGAGTCCTTCTTCCGTGGACTCATTGTTTGGGGGTGGGACAGGTATGGATGCCTTGTTTGTTACCTGGGTGGTGGGGACTGGGTCTGCTGAACCTGTGAGGTTGGTACACTAATAGACTGAACTGTAGTGCTTAAGTGAATGGTGTATACTGCAGCAGAGAGACTGTGCTTGTGACACCCAACTCTTGGGAGCCTGACTGTCAACTGAGACTGCCAGTGCCCATCCCCACTCTCTTCTCTGAGCTTCATCATAGACGCTGCTCACTCATGGCAGGAAAGGTGCCTCAGGTGGGACACTGTCTTGGTCAGCTGAGAGGCAGAGTCATCCATGCCTGAGTTCTTGGCTGGGGCTAATTCTCACACTGAGCAACAATGCCTGCCTGGACAGTGCTTTCCCAGAAGAAAGGCTGTTTTGGGGGCTATCCTATCTAGGGATTGTGATTGGGCCTGGCAGCCAAGTATGGCAGTGTCCTAACCCCTCCCTTCTTTGAGCCACATCATAGTGTTTGGGGATGGCATACAGGGTACCGTGGTTGTCGGCTGGGAGGCAGAGAGCCTGCCACCCCTGAGGGCCCTGCTGCTTTTGACAGTGACTGGACAGCACCATTCTTAGCAGCTCTGGACAGTGCCTCTCTTAGCAGAAAGGCCGCTTTTAAAATGCCAAGTGAAGAGTGCAGCAGTGACTGGTGGCTGGGTGGGTTGGTGGCTTTCCCACCACTCTTCACTGAGCTGCATTATAGCATCAGCTAGTGACCCACCATGGATTCCATAAGTGGGGCACTGTCTTGGTCAGCAAGGAGGTGGGGCCTGTCAATTCTGAGGGCCTGGCTGCTCTCAGCCCCTGGTGGACTGTGCCCCTCTCAGCAAAAAAGCAGTTTTTAAGTTAAATGCATCTAGAAATTACAAAGGTCCTGGGCAGCTGAGTGTAGTGACATCCTTCTCCCTTTCCTGAGCTACGACACAAGCACAACTGACATAACAGTGGAGAGTTACCACAAGTAACTTGCTATCTTTTGCAGCTAGGAGGTGGGGCCTGCCACCCCTGAGAGTCCGGCTGAGCCCAGTCACTAGAGAACACAGAGGTGACCAAAGTCAGTGGTGCCCATTTTCCCCTCTTAGAACTATGCAGTAACTCCCACTGGTGTAAGACTAGGGAAACTGAATTGCTTCTTGATGGTGTGAAGATGGCAATCAATATCTAACCATTTAAAGAAACAGACTACCATGACTCCTGAAAACTCCCAAAATAAAGAATCAAAAAACTTCCTAGATGAAGCCTTTTTGAAATGATTGGAGGTAGAATACAGAAGGGTTATGTATAGAGCCTTTCTGGGGATTAAACAAAATGCAACAGAACACAATGAAAATTTAAGTAAGCAGTATGAACTGCTGGAATATCAGCGCTCTGAAATCCAACAGATCAATAAGAAAATTACAGATTTAGACAATTCAATACAAAACCAAAAGAGCAGGAAGGAGGAAACGGAATGCAGAGTTAGTGATCTTGAAGATAAAGCAACTGACACCAGCATTTATGAGGAGAAATCAGAGAAAAGAAATAAGAAATGAAGAGGCATTAAGCAACATTTGGGACTCTATTAAGAGGAATAATGTATGAATGATTGGAGTTCCTTCTCTTCTTTTTAAATTTCAAGGAAATTTTCTCTCAGAAACTCTTCAATAATTCTCTTTGTATTTTCAGCTGTCCCTCCTTGTTCAGGAACTCCAGGAAGGGATAGCTGAAAACACAGAGAGAATTACTGAAGAGTTTCTGAGAGAAAATTTCCTTGAAATTTAAAAAGAAGAGAACATTGATATCCAAGATGCTTGTCTAATGCCACCAAAACTGGGCCCTAAGACACCAAGACATACTATAATCAAGGCTAATAAAATGAAACATAGAGGCTCTTAAAGACAGAATGACTTACAACTAATGTACAGAGGGAAGCCCTGTAGGTTTTCTTCTGACTTCTCAGCAGAAACCATGTTGGCAAGAAGGCAGTGGGATGACATATACAAAGCCTTGAAGGAGAAAAACCTCCATTCAAGAATTGTATATCCTGCAAAGTTGTCACTCAAATAAGGTGGAGAAATTAAGAGATTCTCAGATAAACAGCTTAGAGACTTAGTAAAAACTAAACCAAAACTACAAGAAATACTGAAAGAAGCACTTTGTTTAGGAAAACAGAAACAATAGATGCAGAATCCTGTTAACCTAGGGGAGTCAAAAAGGTCAATCAAAAGTGAAATATTAAAAGGAGGTAATTAGTGATCTTAACATAAAAACTATGACATCATCACAAAAAGAAGGATGTATTACGGCAGTTAAAATCCTTTTAGATGGAGAGGAAATTTAGGAAGATATACAGAAGTTAAAGATTTGTTTAAACTTACAACGTTAAGGTGGGTCATAGGGGTAGCCACAAAGCAGACTAACAGTGTGACATATCAAAACAAGAAATGTAATACAGGACTCTAAACAATCACAAAACCAGCACTGACAAAGATGAAAAGTAAATCCATAAAGAAAAATGACACAGGACAGAATATTAAGAGAAACAAAGAAGACATCAAAAACAGAAAAATAAAGGCATCAAAATGACAGTATTGAACACATGCCTGTCAATAATTTCACTGAATGTAAATAGACTGAATGCTGAGGCAGAGAGTGACAGCCTGGATCAAAAGACATGGCCTATCTATATGTTGCTTACAAGAAACACATCTTATACTTAAATGAACAAACTGAAAATCAAAAGATCAAGAATACATACCAAGCTAACAATATACAAAGAAGAGCAGGCGTGGCAGTACTAATCTCAGAAAAAATAGTTTTTAATGTAAGTTCCACCACTGTGAACAAGGATGGCCACTGTTTATTACTGAAAGGTTCAATATATACACAGAATGTAACAGTATTATTTATGCACCCAATACTAGAGCATCTAAATATATAAAACAAATGCTGGCAACACTGAAAAATGAGAGATCACTCCACAATAATAGTAAGAGACTTCATGAAATAGTCCAGTTTCAGCTATGGACAGATCATCCAGGAAAAAGCTCAGTAAAGATACAGAAGGTCTTGTTGTGACAGTAACACCAGCTAGACCCCATCAATATACACAGAGCTTTTTACCTATCAACAGGTAAGTACACCTTCTTTTCCCATAAATGGGAAAAAATATCTGGCAGCTATATGTCAGACTGATGTCTGCTTTCAGTAACCTTCAAGGTATGGCAAAATAGCAACAAGGAAGAGGTAAATAACCCAGTTAAGCAAGGGACAAAGGAGATGGAGAGGCACTTCACCAAAGAAGAGATCCCGGAAGCCAAAAGACGCATGAGGTAATGCTCACAATCATTAGCTATTAGAGAAATCCAAATCAAAACTACAACGAGATACTATCTTGTTGGTTGGCCATAATCCAAAAAACACAAAACAGCAAATGTTGGAGAAGCTGCGGAGAGAATGGACCTCTCCTACACTGCTGCTGGGATTCCAGGATGGTACAACTACTTTGGAAAACAATTTGTCTCTTCCTTAAAAAGCTAGAAATAGAAATACCAATTGATCCAATAATTCCACTTCTCAGAATATATCCTACGGAAATAAAGGCAAGTCACACAAAGAGAGACATGCACATGAATGTTTTTTGCAGCATTGTCCACAACAGCAAAAAGATGGAATCAACCTAGGTGCCCATCAGCAGATGAATGGATAAATAAACTATGATACATATATGCAGTGGAACACCATGCAATGATAAAGAACAATGATGATTTTAGGAAACATGCCATAACGTGGTTTTAACTGGAAGACATTATGCTGGGTGAAATCTGTCAGCAGCAAAAGGACAAATATTACATGAAACTCCTGCTGTAGGGATTTTAAAATAGACTTGCACAGAAGAGACTCTTTGATGGCTACAAGGGTGGGGAGCGAGGGAGAGGGTTGGTGATAGATTAGATAGTAGATAGAAATTTGTTTAGGTGGAAGCAGTGGCAGCACACAGTGGAGAGTAGATCAACTTAACTGGACATCACCACAAACTGAAAAGTTTTGTAAACTGAACCTAGTATTTCAGAGGATAGAACAGCAGGGATTGGGGTTTGGGGACCATATGTTTAGGGGACATCAAGGCCAACTGGTATAACCAGTCTGTTGCTAAGAGAGGCTTCTGATGAGTGGTGTCTGGCGTCGTAAAAGCTAGTAAGCTTGTTTTCCGTCTTAGGTACATCAAATGGTCTCAACCCACTTGGAGCAGATCATGGAGAACAACAAAGATATGAGGAAAAAAGAGCCCAGGAGACAGAAGGACCCATTATGAGTGGGAGACTGTATCAACATAAGACCAGAAGAACTAGATGGTGCCTGGCTACCACCTAAGGCATCCATAACAAGGGTCACAATGTAGAGTCCCCGAGGCAATGTGAGAAAAAGAGGTGTGCAGCCCAAGAACTCTACTAAAGGACTCAAACTGATGGTCTGACAGCCTAGGGCATCCTCTGGGAACATGGGCCCTAGACCTCCTGGTGTCCCTGACTGGAAACCAGTTACGAGGTTGATTCTTCAGACAGGAATGGACCGGACTCAGGCATAATGTGACCATATGGTGTGCGTACTTTATGGTTCTGTGCATTTATAGGAGCCTGTCCTACTGGTCTCTTTCTAGATGGTAGAGAAGTGGCCGGGGGGGGGGGGGTCAGATGCTTTTTTTAGAGGAAAAAGAGTGGATCATTGGGTGCTTTCAGTGGGTAGGGAGAGCAGAGGCCGCTGCCGATAGGTGGGCATGCAAAACCAATTTGGATTGTATACTTTCACTTAAACACAATAAAAGAAATTCTTTATAGATTACGTTAATAATTTTTAGCTAGCATACCTTGTATATAATATTGTATATGTAAATTTCCTCCAGCTCTTACAAAAAATTGTAAATATCCATGACATTTGAGTGAATTACACAATAAACACTATATATCCCACATGTAGATGCAATAATTAGCTTTTTTCTAAGACTGTTTTTGTATCTATAGTTGTTATCCTACCTAAGTTACTGATAATTATTTGATAATGTTGAATATGTAGTCCCTATTACCATTTCTTCACATTATTTCCAGAATTTATTTTTCAGCTCTTTCCTCAACCCCAAATCCAACTAAGAGCGTCATTTGGTTTTAGATCTGTTTAGTCTTTGGCATGTTGTTATTGTTTTAGGTGTGATAATCTAGAATCTAGAATAGTTCATCCCAGTTTTACAAATGATACTGTGAGTCCAGGTCAATTGTTTTGTGGAATGTCCCACATGCTAAATTTGTTTGCTTACTTCATTGTGTTTTTCTTGAACTTGTTCTCCTATTCCTTGTATTTTCTTTAAACTGCGCATCAGGTCTAGAGTGCATAGAGGACAGTCTTAATAAAGCTTAATTAATTTTGGCAAAAGCACTTCTTACATGGTGCTACATATGAATGAATGCACAAGATGCATCTGTGAGATCCATACAAAGTCCGGTCTTCTCCACGGTTCACATTGCTAAGTTACCAGTTGCCATTGAGTTGATTTTGACTCGTCAGAACTCATGTGCATTGTTGTAGAACTGTGCTGCACAGATTTTCAGTGTGTGATTTTTTCAGAAGTAGCTCTCCAGGCTTTTGGGGGGACTTGAACTTCTAACTTTTTGGATAGCAGCTGAGAAGACTATTGGCATCACCCACGGACTCCATTGCTAAGTTGAATCATTTATATACAACAGTGACTGTCAGATCTCTCCCTTGAAAAGATGCATTTATTACTTTGCGATCAGCAGATAATGTGTGGGATGTTAATTCAGCATGATATAAATATCCTTTTGTCTAATAATCTTAATAATCTTTTATTGTTCTCTGATGAATGTTGCCTAAATCAGTTATTTCCCTGGGAGTTAGAAGTGATGATTTCTTGGCCTATCATTATTTCTATGTATTGTAACTGTTATTCTTTTGTAAAGAAAACCTTTTTGTCATAAATGAGGGGTGAGCTATAGTTCTTTCTGAAAAGACAAGACAAATATGTAATAGTTTACTTTTAAGTATGGTATTTCCAAATAAGGAGTTAGTAAAATACATTACTTCTAATGATGGTGCCAAGTGAGTTTTTGCTATTTAATGTACTTTTTATTTATTATTTTTTAATTTTATTGTCCTTTAGGTGAAAGTTTAAAGCACAAATTAATTTTCCATTAAAAAACTTACACACAAGTTGTTTTGTGACATTGGTTGGAATCCCTGCAATGGGACATTGACTGCAATCTCCACAATGTGTCAGCACTCACCCCCTTTCAACCTAGGATTCCCTGTTACCATTTGTCAAGTTTTTCTGTCTTTTCCCACCTTCTTGTCTTTGCTTTTGGGCAAGTATTGCCTGTTTGGTCCCCTATACTTAACTGAACTAAGAAGTACCTTTTTCTTGTTTGCTATTGTTTGTTTTATCTACTTGTCTAAACTTTGGCTGAAAGATGGGCTTCAGGGGTGACTTCAGTTTTGAGTCAGTAGAGTGTCCAGGGGCTGTAATCTTGGGGATTCCTGCAGTCTCTGTCAGACCAGTAAGTCTGATCATTTTTTGTGAACTGGAATTTTGTTGTACATTTTTCTCCCTCTCTCTCCAGGACCCTCTGATGTAATCCCTGTCAGAATAGTTGATAGTGGTGGCCATGCAACATCTAGTTCTTCTGGCCCTGGGGGTGACACTCTTATTTCTCTAGCATATATTCCAAAGAGTAGAATGTCTGTATCATATGGTATTTCTATTTGTAACTTTTTAAGGAAGTGCCAAATTGATTTCCAAAATGGTTGTAGCATTTTACATTTTCACCAGCAGTGTATAAGTGTTCCAGTCTCTCTAAAACCTCTCCAACATTTAGTATTTAGTATTTTTTGAATTAATACTAGTCTTATTGGGGTGAGATGGTATCTCATTATAGTTTTGCTTTAGATTTATCCAGTAGCTAATGGTTGTTAGAATTTCCTCATTTATCTGTTGGCTTCCTAAATGTCTTCTTTGATGAAGTACCTGTTCATATCCTTTACCTATTTTTAATTGGGTTTTTTGCCTTTTTGTTGTTGAGATTTTGTGGAATCTTATGGATTTTAGAGATTAGATGCTGATTGGGTTTGTTACAGCCAATTTTTTTTTTCCTTATCTGAAAGGTGAGTGTGTTTCATTTTTAGGAGTTCCCATGTATCCATTTTCTCTTCTGGAATTAGTGCATTGTTGGTAATGTTTTATATTCTGTTTATGCCATAAATTAAGACTCCTACCATTGTCTCTGTTTTCTTTCATGATCTTTATTATTTTAGATTTTGTATTTAGGTCTTTGATCCATTTTGAGTTAGTTTTTGTGCACGGTGTGAGGTATAGATCTTATTTCATTGTTTTGCAGATGAATATCCAGTTATGCCAATACCATTTGTTAAAGAGACTGTCTTTTCTCCAATTAGTGGACTTTGGACCTTAGTCAAATGTTAGCTGCTCACAGGTGGATGATTTTATGTCTGGATTCACAGTTCTGCTCCATTGGTTTATGTATGTGTTGTTGTACCAGTACCAGGTATTCAAGTATGTGGTGCAGGCTCTTACCTACAGTCCTAGATAGGCAGGTGTGATTGGTATAACCACAGGTAACTGGATGTATATGCTGAGGAAGGCAGGGGTCTGACAGTCATCCCTGAGGGTCTGTGAGTAAAACATGTTTCTATCCCTAGAGTGCATGGGTAGATTGGTTTTACAGCCAGACTAAGGGTTCCCAGTGCTGTTGATTGTAAGGATAGAAGACACCATTTATTTTTGAACCCCTTCCGCAGGTGGCTAAGTGGTGTGGGTGGAGCCCCCAGCCCTCAGGCTCCTGCTGTATGTAGGTGAGGACCCTGCTTAATAGGCATCCCAATGTCGTATGTCAGGAGTCTGCCTTTTGGCTATGTAACTTATACAGTAAAATTAGGGTTCCAGTATATATCCTATTATACTGTGCTGTTGTAGAGGGCCCCCAATGGCCTATGCAGGGATGAGAGCCTTTCAGAGTCCATGGATGCCTTGTGACTGTGCCTAGGCAAAAGCATTGCCTGAAGTATCCATCTTGGGGGAACTGGCAGACTATTTTTGACTTGTTTGTTAATTTGTTCTCTTTCCAAGCTGGGAGAATGGCTGGCTACTACTTCCATACCCAGCGATGTTTCAGCCTCTCAAGCTGATTGTGGCTGAGAGCAGAGTAGGAGAAGGGCAAGTAAAAGGAAGAGAGGTTTATCCCCAAACAGAGGTTTTGATCTGCATGCATGGTAAGTAAGGTGCAAGTTACTTATCTTTTGATAATCTGAGGCTGCTTTTCTCTGATTTTGGAGATGTGAGTGGACTGTTTTTTTGCTGGTCTCTCCTGATGTGCAAAATGCTTTCAAGATGACAGTGATTGTCTCACTGCACTTGCACCAGCAGATCTGGCTTGTGGATTCCCACTGAGTCAGGTTTGGTAACTCTGCTGCCTTGGAACCTTCTCTTCCTGTCCTGCTGCTCAGTCCAGTTTCTCAACCTTTGCCTTTGGTGTTCAAGGCTCCTGGAATTTTACCCATAATCAATTTCTTTGGGGGTCTTAGTTGTAAGATGAATTACAGGAAGAGTCTTAATATCATTGTGACCCTGCCTTCTGTAGAACATTTTCTTTAAAAACTGTGTTATACCAGTTGAGCTAGATGCCCCCCCCAAACCATGTTCATATAAGGAGTTTAGATGAGTCTGTGAAACATCTAGAAACCTTGGTGTCATAGTGATTTAGTGCTGGGGCTGCTAACCAAAAGGCTGGCAGTTCACATCTACCAGTTGCTCTTTTGAAAAGCTGTGGGGGCAGTTCTACTCTGACCTGTGTCTGAGATTCCGGTTATTGTCTGATATTGTTGGTTCTCTAACTGATGGAATCTTTTTAATTATTTATGAACATTTGGTTTTTCAAGATTCTCTTAATTTATCTTTATCTGGAGTGTTCTATTATCACGGTCATGGTTGAGATAGAGTTTTGTAGGGTATATTATTCTGGTTGGCAATTTTTTTTTTTTCTGTCAAAGTTTTGTGTATGTCATCCCACTGAGTTCTTGTCTGCATGGTTTCTGCTGAGTAATCAGAGCTTAAGATTGCTGTTTTTTTCCTGTATGTAGCTTTTGGTTTTTCTCAAACTGCTCTCAGAATTCTTTCTTGATTTTAGCTAGTGATTTAGCTAGTGATTATGATTTGTGTTGATGACTTTTTAGGGAGTTCTATCCTGTATGAGTTTTACTGAGATTTTTGAATGATCAGCTTGTCATCTTTTATGATCCTATGGAAGTTAACTGCCAACAAATCTTTAGCAATCCTCTCCGTGTTTTCTGTTTTCTCTCCATGTTCTGGAACTCTAATCATGCACGAATTTTTGGTGTTGATTGTATCCCTTATATTTCTTGGATGTTATTTATTTTTCTTCATTCTTTCCTCTAATTTTTTTCTAAAGTGATAGCCATAGATTTACCTTCAGTTTCACTTGATCCTATCTTCTGGTGTTTGAAATTTGCTCTTAAAATCTTCTGTTGTGTTGTGTATTTTTGAAGTTTTGTTGTTTTATCTTTTGGATCTCTAAGTGCTGTTTTTGTATGATTTCTAATTTTTCACTTATTTTGATATTTTGTTCATGTATTATTTTCTTGAATTCTTCAATTGCTTTGTGTTTTGACTCTGTTTTCCATGATTTCACCTCTGTTTTTCCTTAATTTCATTTGTTTTTTCCCTGATATATTTCCTAATCTCTTGGAAGCCTGGAACATTAGATTTTTGGAGTGCCTATTATGTAGTTCCTTTCTGTAGTCGCTGTTTAGGGTTGTTGATAATGGTGAAGCTAGTCCACATTGACAGGCAGGAGACCTCCACTCCGTAGCTGTCCTCGTTCTCTGTCATATTTTTCTTCCATTTCTTACCGATCTACATTTTTATCTCCTTAGTTGATGCTTATGGTTTGATGTTTGTATCTGTTTTACTTTTTTCTTCAATCTTTGCTACAGAGGGACAGCATTGTTTTTCTATTGCATGATCATGTCACTGCTTCTCTCTCTTTTTAAAAATATTTTGTGGTAGTTTAAGTGAAATTGTACAATCCAAGTTAATTTGCCATGTAAAACTCCACACATTTACCTTTGTGTAACACTAGTTGCTCTCTGAACAATGTGATAGCACATTTCTCCTTTCCACTCTCTGCTTTCTGTATTCATTCAGGAAAGTCTGTCTCTACTCTCCCCTGTCTCTGAGAGAGAGGTGCTTCTCTGGCAGCCTCATGTATACATTTAAACCAAGAATGCCAAATGTCACCAGCATCACTCTGTGTTTTATAGTCCAGTCTAACATTTGTTTAGAGAGTTGGCTTTGGTACTGGTTTCACCTTTGCACTAACAGAGAGTCCAGGGTTGATGTTCTCAGGCACCCTCCAGGATGTCAGAGCATCAGGTCTGGTCCGCTAATAGAGTTCTAGATCTACATTTTTCTTGTGCTATGTCAGGAACTCTACGTTGTATTCCCTGTCAGGGTAGTCACTGGTGGTGGCTGGGCACCATCTAGTTCTGGTCTCATGCTGTCTTAGTCACCTGGTACTGCTCCAACAGAAAATACCATGAATGGAAGGCTTCATGAAGAGAAATTTTTATTGTCACAGTCTGGTAAGCCACAAATCCATTAACAAATTTTAAGTCCGTTCAGCAAGAGAATTTATCACAGTCCAGTAGGCTAAGTCCAAATTCAAGGAGAGCATCTCTTCATAGGAACTTCAGGTACAAAGGATGTGCTCTGCTCTTGGTGCTGCTCTCTTGATGATATGAGGTTCCCAAGTTCCTCTTATACCCTGTAAGCTTGTAGCTTGACTCTTGCCTTGCTAACACAGCTGCAGCCCATTCTCCATCATCAGTATCACATAGGCAGGATTCAAAACACATGGGAGAAATAGCAGCATACTGGGACTCACAGCCAAATCAAATCAACACACACATTTTTTGGAAGACACAGTTCAATCTATGACATCCCACCCTTTGGCAGCCTCCAAATCACATTACAGTATACAAAATATATTCAGTAGTAGCATAGCAACAATCTTAATTCCAAGATCTGTAATTTCTCCTCAACTGTGAAATCCAGAGCATATTATCCTCTCAGTATACAGTGGTATAACAGGTAGGCACAGATTACACATTTTCATTACAAATGGAGAAACTGCAGGAAGGGCATAGCATATACCAAGCAAATTATCAGAACACGTTATATTAGCCTTCATGGCTTCAAAACAGTACTCTGAACTCTTGAGACATTTTATAACCCTTCTGTGGTGGTCAGGATTATGTCAACTGGGCTACTCCATGTTTGGCTGTGTATTAAGTAACAGGGCAGGGCCTGTGGTGGCTTCCCGCCTCTCAGTTCTGTTCTCTCCGCCTTTCACCACCTACTGCTAGTCTGCTCGTGTATCCAGCAGCTCCTGCTGTCTTCTGGCGTCTGGTTCCTGGACTTGAACTAGCAACTGTTGGATTCATCAACCCTTACAGCTGGTGCTTGAGAGTCCTATTGCCTGACCTCTGATCCTGGGTTCACCAGCCTCTGCAGCTCTGTCTTGCCAGCAGCTTGGGATCCGCTGACCTACACAACCAGTGGTGTAGACCTCTGGTCTTTGACCTGCTCACCTTGGATTCACCAGCTCACGTGACCACGTGAGACTTGTGCCGGGGCTTGAGATGTTCAGCATTTGCAGTCGCATGAGCTGTTTCCCATATCTGTATCTATATCTATCTATATATCTGTATGTATATCTATATCTGTATCTGTGTCTATATGTCTATCTTTCTTTGTACTTTATGTATACAAATCTTTCCATGTACATACATGTGTCACTAGTTTTGCTTCCCTAGAAAACCCAGCCTAAGACACCTTCCCTTTAGACTAGGTATTGGCCACATTCTCCAGGTTCTGAATGGAAGCCCCTGGGCATCAGCTCCACCTTCCAGGCTCACTTGGACAGCATCTCTGCCGTCTTGGCTTTGGGTGCACCCTAAGCCCAACTGAGTGGCAGTTCTGCTCCCACAAACACAGGAAGCTCTGGCTGTACCTTTCACAGCCATGCCTTTTGAGACAGAGGCAGCTCAACTTCTCTTAAGCCTTGTCTCATCAGCTTCTGCTTCCTGTGATGTCATAGCCTGGGCCTCAAGCCCACATATGCCCTGCAGGGGCTAGTGTTCCAAAGCTCTGTAGCTCCACTGATTCACGTGCCTGGAGGCACTCCACTCTGTGATGTAGCCTCCTGCACACAGGTACTCTGCTCTTGTTCTGTGGGTCAGCAAGCCTGGCTCTACCTATTCAAGTACCTGGAGACACCCTACTCTGTGAGGAAGCCTTGTGCGCACAGGTATTCAGCATTCTCACTCTGTGGGTCAGCTCCTGGTTCTGCTGCTTCAACTTCACTGCTACTGCTGCTTTTTTCACCATCTACTGCTCTGTCAGGTTCTAGCAGTTCTCTTAAGTGCCTACTTCCATCCATTCACAGTTTCAAAGAAAGCTTTCACATTTTAGGTATTTGTTAGAGCAGTAATCCACTCTGGTACCAAATTTTGTCTTAGTTACTAGGTACTGCTCCAACAGAAAGCACCACGAGTGGAACGCTTCACAAGGGGAATCTTTTATTGTCACAGTCTGGTAAGCCACAAATCCATTTATGAGTTGCAAGTCCATTTGATAAGAGAAGATACCATAGTCCAGTGGAGATCTCGGCACAGGAACCTCAGGTTGAAAGGACGTGCTCTACTCTCGGTGCTCCTCTCTTGGTGGTATAAGGTTCCTGTGCTGAGATGCTCTCCTTGGGTTTAGACTCAGCCCACTGGGCTGTGGTAGCTTCTCTTATTGAATAGACTTGCAAATTGTAAGTGGATTTGTGGCTGATGTGACTGTGACAATAAAAGTTTCTCCTTATGAAGCCTTCTACTGATGGTATTTTCTGTTGGAGCAGTACCAGGTGACTAAGACACATGCTAATGTAGTCTCCGAATCGTATGGCCCCTTTTGTCTTTTGGGCTCATATTTTCTTCATGTCTTTGATGTCTTTCATTCTCTCCTCCCCCCAGTGGACTGGGACTAATTGATACCCTGTAGATATCTGACTCGACGGCACTTGGCACTTGGCTTTAGATGGCAACTTGTTAGCTTTTAAGACCACAGATGACAGTCACCAAAATGGGATGCAGAACATTTTCTTTAAAAAAAAAAGTTATGCCTATTGACGTAGATGTCCCCTGGAACATGGACCCCTGCACCTGCTACTCTGACCTTTGAAATGTTGGTTTGTGTTTAGGAAACCTCTTAGCTTTTGGTACAGTCGTGTTAGTCTCCGTTCTACAGCACGTCACTTCCTCCACTTACACCAATTCCTAAATACTATTTAATCTGTGAGTTTAGAGATCTTCTCATGAGCAGATTTGATGTGTTGAATGCTAATGACCAAAGACCAGACACTGTGTGGAATGATATCAAAGACATTATCCATGGAGAAGTCAAGAAGTCATTAAAAAGACAGGAAAGAAAGAAAAGACCAAATTGGATGTCAGAAGAGACTCTGAAACTTTGTCTTGAACTTCGAGTAGCTAAAGCAAAAGGAAGAAATGATGACATAAAGCAACTAAACAAGATTTCAAAGAGCTGCTGCAGAAGAAAAAGTATTATAAAACCATGTGCAAAGAGCTGGAAATAGAAAACCAAAAGGAGGAACACACTCTATGTTTCTCAGGTTGCAAGAACTGAAGAAAAAAAGATTGAGCCTTAAGTTTCAATAGTAGAGGATTCTATATGGAAAATATTAAATGACTCTGGAATAATCAAAAGAAGATGGAAGGTATACACAGTGATTGTATGAGTAAAAACTGGCTGATGTTGAACCATTTCCAGAGGTAGTATATGATCAAGGACCACTGGTACTGAAGGAAGAAATCAAAACTGCATTGAAGGCCTTGGCTAAAAACTAGCTGAAGGAATTGATGGAATAGTAATCAAGATGTTTCAACAAATGGATGCAGTGCTCAAAGCACTCATATGTCTGTGCCAAGAAATTTAGAGGACAGCTACCTGACCGCCCAACTGAAAGAAACTCATTTATGCCTATTCTCAAGAGAGGTGATCCAAACCAATATGGAAATTTTCAAACATTATCATTAATATTACATGGAAGTAAAATTTTACTCAGGATCATTCAAAAGTGACTGCAATTGGTGATTGACAGGAAACTGCCAGAAATTCAAGCTGGAACTGGAAGAGATGTGGAACCAGGGATGTCATTACTGATGTCGGATGGATCTTGGCTAAAAGCAGACAGGACAAGGAAGATGTTTATGTCTGTTTCATTGACTGTGCAAAGGCATTTGACTTTGTGGATCATAACAAATTATGGATAACATTGCAGAGATTAGAGATTCCATAACACTTAATTGTGGTTTTGAGGAATGTGTACACGTATCAGGAGGCAGTTTGAACAGAACAAGAAGACACTGCATGGTTTAAAGTCAGGAAAGGTGTGCCTTACATATGTATGCAGTCTGTATATTGAGTGAACAATCCAAGAAGCTGCGCTATGTGAAGAAGAATGAGGCATCAGGATTGGAGGAAAACTCATTAACAATCTGCATTATGTGGATGACACAACCTTGCTTGCTGAAAGTGAAGAGTATCTGAAACGCTGATGAAGATCAAAGACCACAGGCTTCAGCGTGGATTCCCACTGAACACCAAGAAAACAAAAATCCTCACAATTGGATCGGTAAATGATATCATGATAATGAAAAAAATGTTGAGGTTTTCGACAATTTCATTCTACTTGGATCCACAATCAGCGCCCTTGGAAGGAGCAGTTAAGAAATCAAAAGACACCCTGAAGTGTGAAAATCTACTGCAAAGGACCTCTTTAAAGTGTTGCAAAGTAAAGATGTCCCCTTAAAGATTAAAAAAAGCCTGACCCAAGCCACACTTTTTTCACTTGCATCATATGCATGTGAAAGCTGGACAGTGAACAAGGACGACAGAAGAATTGATGCCTTTGAATTGTGGTGTTGGAGAAGCATAATGAATGTACCATGGACTGCCGAAAGAACAAATAGATACATTCTGAAGTACAGCCAGAGTGCTCTGTTTAAGCAGAAATGCTAAGAGTGTGTCTTACATACTTTGGACATGTTGTCAGCAGGAATTAGTCCCTGAAAAATGAAATTGTGCTTGATATATTAGAAAGTCAGTGAGAAAGAGGAGGATTCCTGAGAAGATGGATTGACACAGTGGCTGTAACAGTGGGCTTAAACATAAAATGATTGTGGGCATTCTGCAGGGCTGGCCAGTATTTCATTCTCTTGTGCACAGGGTCATTACGAGTAGGAGATGACTTGATGGTACCTAAAAACAACAGTGACATGTAACCTATGAATAACCATCTTCCTCCCACCTTCTAACCAACATAGATTACTTTCTTCAGTGTTTAGACCTTTTCTTGAGTCTTAAGAATAGTGGTCCCATACAATGTTTGTCCTTTTTCAGCTAATTTTGCAAATCGTAATGTCATCCACATCACTCCATGTTATTGTATGCTTCTCAAGATCATCATTGTTCTTTATGATTGTGTAATGTTCCATTGTATTTGTCCATTTACCTGTTGATGGGCACTTAGGTTCTTTCCATCTTTTGCTGTTGTGGACAGTGCCACAATAAACATTGGTGTGCATATATTTGTGTGAGAGCCTTTTATTTCTCTAGGATATATTCCATGTAATGGGATTGCTGGATAATATGGTATGTCAGTTTCTGTCTTTTTAAGAAACTGCCAAATAGGTATCCAAAGTGTTTGTACCATTTTACATTGCTACCAGCAGTGTGGGAGATTTCCAGTGTCTCCACAGCCTCTACAACACTTATTATTTTGTGTTTTTTGGATTAATGCCAGCCTTGTTGGAGTTGGATGATATCTTCTTTTAGTTTTCATTTGAATTTCTCAAATGGCCGGTGACTGTGAGCATTTCCTCATGTATCTCCTATCTGCGTGGATATCTTCTTTGGTGAAGTGCCTGTTAATGTCCTTTGCCAATTTTTTAAATTGAGTTATATGTCTTTCTGTTGTTGATGTTTTGTAGTATCTTGTATTTTATGTAAATTGGGTCCTGATAAGATTCATGGTTGCCATTTGTCCCTCAAGTCTGTAGGTAATGTTTTTACTCTTTTGGTGGAGTCTTTGGATTAACGTAACTGTTTGATTTTTTGGAGTTTCTATTTATCTATTTTGTCTTCTGCTGTTTGTGCATTATTAATAATATTTTGTAGTCTCTTGACGGCACTTGGCTAGCTTGTACTAATTTTTTGTTCCATGATCTTGATCATTTATGGTTTTATATTTAGGTGTTTGATCCATTTTGAGTTAGTTTTTGGTCATGGAGTGAGATGTGGATCTTGTTTCATTTTTTTTGTATCCGGATATTCATTTTTGCCAACACCTTTTGTTGAGGAGATTGTTTTTTTCCCCAGTTCCCTGACTTTAGGCCTTTATCAAGTGTCAGCTGCTCATAGGTGGATGGAGTTATATCTGGATTCTCTGTTCTGTTCCATTGGTCTGTGTATCTGTTTTCATACCAGTACCAGGGTATTTTCACTACTGTGGCAGTATAATAGGTTCTAAAGTCAGGTATTGTGAGGTCTCCCACTTTGTTCTTCAGTAATGCTTTACTTTTCCAGGGGTTATTCCTTTCACATTTGAAGTTGGTGATTTGTTTCTCTACTTCATTAAAAAATGACGCTGGAATTTGTATTGGTATTACATTGTACCTATAGTTCATTTTGGGAAGAATAGACAGTTTCGAGATGCTAAGTCTTCCTGTTCATGAACAAGGTAATTTTCTCCACTTATGTAGGTCTGCTTTGGTTTCCTGCAGTAGAGACTTGCAATTTTCTTTGTATAGAATGTTTACATTTATGGTTAGAATTGTTTTTGTGTATTTTATCTTTTCTGGGGCTATTATAAATGGGACTGATTTGGTGATTTCCTTTTTAATGGTCTCTGTGTTGGTGTATAGGAATCCCACTAATTTATTTATCTTGTACTGTGATCCTTTCTGAACATTTCTATCAGTTCCTGTAGTTTTTTTTTTTGTGTGTGTGTGTGTGGATTCTTTAGAGTTTTCTGTATACAAGAGTATATCATCTGCAAATAGAGATACTTTTACTTGTTCCTTACAAATTTTGATGCCCTTTATTTTTTTTAACTTTTATTATGATTGAGTGAAAATATACAATCCCATGTAAATTTGCATACCTGCCAATGAGAGGCTCCCACTGCTCTCCCCGCCCACTGAGAGCACCGTCCTCCTCTCCATTCTGTACATGTCATATCCTCCTAACAGTCTCCTATCCTCTCCTCTCCACCCTCTCCCCCATGTTCAGTAAGCGGTCGGCAGGATGACATCCTCTAGATAACGTAGGACCATAAAGTGCATAGGTGATATAGTCACCTTTTGTTACCAAATCCCATCCATACTGTCCGAAGAGTTGATCTCTGTTATGATTTATGGACAGGGGTAGCATCAGGCCCAGGGCCCATGCTCCCAGGGGAACCATGAGGCCCCTGGACCATCAACTGTGGTCTTTTAGTAGAGATCTCAGGGCGCAACCCTCTTTATTTCTGTGTTGCCAGTGAGATTCAACTTTGTGAGTCCCATCACAGCTATCACTGGTCATGGCCAGTCACCATCTGGTTCTAGTTTTTCTTTTCTCCTGCTGATGTAGTCTCCCAATTGTATGGAACCTTCTGTCTCCTGTGGTCATATTTTCCTCATGTCTTTTATGTTTATGGTTTTTATCTGCTCCAAGTGGGTTGGGACCAACTAGTTTTCCTTAGATGGCAGCTCAATGGCTTTTAAGAAACCAGATGCCGCTCACTAAAATGGAATGCAGAAGAATTTCTTGGAAAAAAAACTGGATATGCCAGTTGACCTCCATGTCCCCTGAAATGATGGTGCCCACTTCTCTGTTCCTGCTACTCTGTGCTTTAAAATATTGGGTTGTATTCAGAAAACCTTTTAGCTTATGGTGTAGTCCAGTTGTGCTACTTTTGCTTTCTACTGTATGCAGTCACTTGCTTCACCTAACTGAATCCCTGCTGACTAATCTATGTATAACCCTCACCCTCCTTCCCCACCCTTGTAGCCATCAAAGAGTATTTTCTTCTGTGCATAAGACTTTTTATAAAGCCCATATAATAGTGGTCTCATACAATATATCTCTTTTTACTGACTTATTTCACTCTACGTATGTCTTCCAGTTGATTCCAGGTTACGACATACTTTGTAAAATATTTGTCGTTGCATATTTTTCCTTTATGTGAATATACCATAGTTTGTGTATCTGTTCATTTGTTGATGGGCATGTAGGTTGATTACATCTTTCTGCTATCATGACAGTGCTGCTGTAAACATTTGTGTGTATGTATCTGTTCATGTTACAGCTCTTACGTCTGTAGGATATATTCCAAGCAGTGAGATTTCTGGATCATATGGTATTTCTCTTCTAGCTTTTAAAGAAAGCGTCAAATTGCCTTTCAGTGAAGTTGTACCATTTTACATTCCCAGCAGCAGTGTAGATGTGTTCTAATCTCTCCACATCCTCTCCAACATTTGTTATTTTGTATTTTTTGGATTAGAGCCAGCCTTGTTGAGGTGAGACGGTATCTCATTGTACTTTTGACTTGGATTTCTCTAATAATAAATGATTATGAGCATTTCCTCATGTGTCTTTTGGCTGCTTGGTTAGAGAAGTATCTGTCTGTATACTTTGCCCATTGTTTAATTAGAATATTTTTTTCTTGTTGATATTTTGCAGTACCTTATAGATAATGGAAATTAGATGCCAATCAGATATGTGGCTGCCAAATATTTTTTCCCAGTCTGTAGGGAGTCTTATTACTCTCCTGATAAAGTGTTTGGGTGAGTGTGTTTGATTTTTAGTGGTTCCTTTTTATTTATTATCTCTTCTGCTGCTTGTGCATTGTTAGAAATATTTTGTTTACGAGCCTGTTTAGAGTTTCCAGTGTTATCCCTAATTTTTTCTGGCATGATCTTTATTGTTTTAGATTTGATATTTAGGTCTTTGATCTATTTTGAGTTAGTTTTTGTGTAAGGTATGAGATACGGGTTCGTTTCAGGTTTTTTTTTGCAGATGGATGTCTAGATTTGCCATTTGTTAAAGAGAGTGTTTCTTCTTCACAGTTCATGGCCTTTAGGCCTTTGTCAAATATCATGTGTTCATAGGTGGGTGGTGTTATTTCTGGATTCTCTATTCTGTTCCATTGGTCTATTTATTTGTTTTTGTACCAGTACCAGGCTGTTTTGACTACCGTGGTAGTGTAATAGATTCTAAGGTCAGGTAGTGTGAGGCCTCCCACTGTGCTTGTCATCTTTAGTAGTGGTTTATTTATCTGGGGTGCCTTCCCTTTCTATACAGTTTGTGATTTGTTTTCTATGTCATTAAAAAATGAGTTGGAAGGGGATGGAGTCAAGATGGTGGACTAAACACATGTCTCTATGAATCCCTCTGGAAGCTAAGACCTGAACTGATAATTAAATGTACCCTTCTGGACACTTAGTGAGCCCTAAGATGCAGCATAGGGTTATTAATTTGGACTTCATACCGTTGAACGCAAAACCTCTCTTTCACTGACCCCACTCTTGGCGAGTGCAGACCGAGGTAACTCACCATTTTGATTTTTTTTCCTCTGTCTTGGCTGGCGAGTGGAACTGGGACTTGACTGGCCGCTGGACTTGGATGCGCTGCTGGTGGGATCAGCAAGCACAGGTGCCATGTTCTAAGAGCCCGGCTTTGAACTCTGTGCATCTTGGCACCTTTGGCCTGTCTTTCTATCTCCGCCATGTAGTAGCCATGTGGAGGCAGTGGCGAGCTTGTGTGGCACGCCATCTTAATCCATTGGGAGACAGACACCCATGCAGAAGCCCTAGCTGGACTTGTTTCGTGGGCTGGGAGGCAGCGCCTGCCAGGGGGAGTGCTTTTCTGGCAGAGAAGTGGTGTGGGTCACTATCTTGTTCCACTGGGAGGTAGATATACCCATATGGAAGCCTCAGCTAGACCTAATTCCTGGGCTGGGAGGCAGTGCTTACCCAGAAGACCGCTTTCCCAACAGAAAGGCAGCATTCTTCACAGTATTGCCTATAGCTGGGGCTTGACAATAGCAGCCTTTCTGTATTTTGAGCTAGTTTATAACATCTGAGATTTGATATAGATATACTTATTTTGCCAGCTGGGAAGAGGGACCTATACACCTTAGAACCTGACTTTGGAAGTTGTCAGATACTTTTTACCTTTCATTTTAAGATGGCCTAGATAAACAACTATGGTCCATCCTCACAGCATCTCTACCAGCTTCTATTGACCCACATGAATCCCAGAAAGCAACAAACTCTGGAGAAAAGTGTAACCAAGAAATCACCCATGGCATCAGAAGGCACCCAAAAGAAACTACCTGAGAACTTCCTAGACGAAGAAACTTTTCTGAAACCATCGGAAGGTGAACACAGAAAAAATGAGTTGGAATATTTATTTGGATTGTATTGTGTATATAGATTGCTTTGGTTAGAATAGACATTTTCCCAATGTTAAGTCTTCCTATCCGTGAGGTTTCTCCACTTATGTAAGTCTCTTTTCATTTCTCGCAGTAAGGACTTGTAATTTTCTTTATGTAAGTCATTGACATCGCTGGTTAGATTTATTTCTAGGTAGTTTATCATCTTGGGGACTATTGTAAATTGTGTTGATTTGATGATTTCCTCCTTTATGGTCTCTTTTTTGATGTACAGGAATCCTGATTTATTTATATTTATCTTATATCTGGACACTTTACTGAACTCTTCTGTTAGTTCCAGTACTTTGTTTGTTGATCTTTTAGGCTTTTCTATGTATAAGATCATATCACCTGCAAACGGAGATGCTTTTACTTCTTCTTCACTGATGCAGATGCCCTTTATTTCTTCATCATGTCTGATTGTGCTGGCTAGAACTTGCAACAAAATGTAGAGTAAAAGCGGTGACAAGAGACATTCTTCTCTGGTTCCCATTCTCAGGGATAGCTCTTTCAGTCTCTCTCCATTCAGTATGGTGTGGGCTGTTGACTTCTCATAGATACCCCTTAAAATGTAGAGGAGTTTTCATTCTTTTCCAAGTTTGCTGAGAGTTTTTAACATGAATTTGTGTTTGACTTCTTCCCATCTTTTTTCTTATTTTAATTATTTGCTTATATCTTGTTTTTCTTTTGCCAATTTGGCCATTGCTTTAACAATTTTATTGGTATTTTCAAAAAACCACCTTTTGGTCTTATTAACTCTTTAAATAGTGTTTGTACTGTTAGTTTCATTTAGTTCTGTCATTTTCGTTATCTGTTTTCTTCTGGTTCTTGTGGGTTGGTTTGCTTTGTTGCTCTCTTTATACTTGTTTGAGTTGTAGGGTTATTTGATTTGGGCCCTTTTTTTGTATGTGTGCATTTATTGAGATAATCTGGCTTCTGGTCTCTGCTTTTCTGTGTCCCATGGGTTCTGGTAAGATGTGTTTTCATTATCATTAGATTCTGTGAAGTTCTGTATTCTGTCCTTGATTTCTTCTGTTACTTAGAAGTTTTTGATTAAGGTTTTGTTCAGTTTCCATGTGTTTGATTTCTTACTCTTTCTTTTTCTGCTGTTTTTGACTTTCCTCACTGTTTTGGTCTGAGATGATGATTTGCAATGTTTTAGTCCTTTGGATTTTGTTAATAACTTGCTTCATGGCCTAATATGTTGTCAGTTCTGTAGAATGTTGCGTTTGTATTTGAAAACAATGTATACTTGTGTGTTGTGTGGAATGTTCTTTGTATTTATATGAGGTTGATTTGGTTGATTATGGCATTTAGTACTTCTGTGTCTTTACTGATCTTCTTTCTAAATGTTCAGTCCATCACCAAGTGGTGTGTTGAAGTCTCCTACTATTATTGTGGAGTGATGTATCTCACTGGTCAGTGCTGTTTGAATTTGTTTGATGTGTTTTGAAGCTATGTCATTGAGTGTGTAAATATTTAATATAGTTGTGTATTCTTCATGTTTTGACACTATAAGCGGTATAGAGTGACCTTCCTTGTCCACTGTAGTTGGTTTTTCTTTAAAGTCTTTTTTAT
The DNA here is from genome assembly GCA_028571685.1 of Heterohyrax brucei. Lineage (NCBI taxonomy): Eukaryota > Metazoa > Chordata > Mammalia > Hyracoidea > Procaviidae > Heterohyrax > Heterohyrax brucei. The sequence continues at coordinate 21,160,628 of CM053155.1, forward strand.
CAGAGATTAATATTGCCACTCCTGTTCTTGTTTGAAAATTATTAACTTGGTATATGTTGTTCCATCCTTTGAGCTTCAGTCTGTTTCTTTAAGTGTAAGATGTGTCTCTTGTAGACACCATATAAATGAATTGTGTTTGAATCTGTTCTCTTATTATTTGTGTCTTTGTTGGTGCATTTAACCCATTTACATTCAGTGTAAGTATTGATAGATATGAATTTAGTGTTGTAACTTTGGTACCTCTTTTTTGGTGTGATGTTGACAGTTTCGTTGTCCCACTTAATTTTCTATGTTCTGTTGTTTTTCTTAGGCTTTTCTCTCTCTCTCTCTCTCTCTCTCTTTTTATCGTTGGTCGTTGTATATCTGCTGTAACTTGTTGATCATGTCTCTTATTTGATGTTTACAATTACTAATTTCCTTGACAGTTACTTTGATATTTACACCTTATGTTCTAAGTTTAAACCAGTGTTTAATTTCTTTGTATTGCTTTGATCTCTACATTTGAAAGATCTATGAATACATTAATTTGTCTCTCTTTTAGTATAATGTCCTGATTTATGTACTGAATTCTTTGTTTCCCTATTTTCAGTGTTTTAGCTTTAATTTATATTAGTGGATTCCCTATCCATGCTGATTTTCTAGATTCTCTATCCTGCATGGTATCTTTGAGTATATATGTAGTATTACTGATTTGCTAATTGAAGAACTTCTGTCATTGTGTTTTGTAATGTTGGTTTGGTTTTTGCATATTTTGTCAGCTTCTCTTCATCTGGGAATGTCATAATTCTGTTGTCATATTTGAGTGAAAATTTTGCAGGATATCTTATTCATGATTGGCTTTTTTTCCTTTCAAGGTGTTTTATATGTCATCCCATTGCCCTCTGGCCAACATGGTTTTTGCTGAGTAGTTTGAGCTGAGTCTTAATGATTCTTCTTTGTGTGCTATACTTTTTAAACCTAGCTGCCTTTAAAAGCCTCTGCTTCTCTTTATTTTTGATAAGTTTTACTATAATATGTCTTTGTGTTTTTATTTTGGGATTTACCCTTTGTGAAGTTTTATCAGCATCTTGGCTAGATATCTTATTGTATTTCATGATGTCAGGGAATTTCTGTCAACATGTCTTCAACAACTGTGAGTTTTTTGTTCCTCCTCTCCCCACTGTTCTGGTGTTCCAGTTACTTATAAATTATTCCTCTTGGTAAAGTCCCACATAACTCTTAGTTACTCTTCATTTTGAAAATTTCTTTTATGTGATTTTTCCTCATATTTGTTGATGTCAATTATTTAATCTTTAGTCTCACTAGTTCTGCATTCTTATTGTCTCTGACCTTCTTTGTCTTTCTATTGTCTTAATTCCCTAATTTTATTGTTAATCTGCTGAATTTCAGATTGTTGTTGTTCAAGTATTACCTGCAGCATGCTTTAATTTTTCATCATGCTCTGCTGCACTTTGCCTAATCTCCTTTTTGATATCTTGAAGAGCTCTTAATATTATTCTTTTGGTAATCTTTCTGCAATAATTTCAGAAAGTATTGGTTGTCTGGAAAATTTTTTTATTATTTGTTTTAAGAGTTTTCTGAAACCATGGTGATCTGCTTTAAGTAATTAAAAATTGTTTTGTCTCTGAGCAATCAGGAAGTTGTAATTTGTTTGGTTATTGTATTCTAACTTACATATTCATATTTATGTTTTTAATTTAGTTTTTGAGTGTCCCAATATTCTGTTCATTTGAGCTAGATTGATTACTGCTACTTTAAAAATTCTTGCATACTGTCAATAGATGTTTAGAGCTGTCAGTCCATTGACAAAGGTAGTGGAGCTTGCTGGGTCAGGTGATCTGGCATATCTTTTTTCTTCCCTTCCATTTATTTCTTTCTCCAATCTTGGGAAAACAGTTCAGGGCAAGCAGATAAGACGACCTACTTCTGGCCCAGGTAGTGTTTCAGAGTTTTGTACCTCTTTTAGAGCACAGAAGGAGGGGGAATGCTGGGTAACAGGAGAGAAGTCAGCACATAGGGAAGATTTTGAATCTCTAAGGGTTCTGAAGCACTTAGTTTATGATGGGTAGTTAGTTTATGAAAGTTAGCTTATGAAAGTCCTCCATTGTTGTGTAGGTGCAGCAGTCTGAAACTCATCTTTCCTGCTGAGAAAGATGTCATCTGTTCATAGCACTGCTGTTCTGTTTGGCTGCTGGCTGCTGCGGGGCAATGGATCTGCTTGTCTGGCTGAGAGAGGCCCCTCTGTGGGGTCTAGATTTATATCTGGTCAAAGTTATTGCTTCTGGACCTGTTCTTTCCTCCTTGTCAGCTGGTCTATATCTCAGCCTTCTGCCTGATGTTTGGGGTTCTTAGAAAGTCCTGTATAATTTGTTCAGTTATCTTTCTGGTGCTTTGTTGTTAGAGGGATCAGAAAATACCTGTGGCTACACTACTATCTTAGCCCTGCCTCCTCTTTTCCTTTTTAAATAATAGTATTTTGTTGTATTTTCAGTGAATGTTTACATAGCAGTTAATTTCTCATTCAGCAACTTGAACACAAATTGTTCAGTGACTTTGGTTACGTTTCTTCAGAAAGTATGAACATTGTTAATATTTTCTGTGCTGGTTGTTTGCAGTTTCTTTTTACTGTGTTTTCTTCCTCTACTGTTCTCTGTAGCTTGTGAGAGGGAACTTTTCCACTGCTGTTGGAAAATCTACCTATCCAGAGATTTGCTGCTGTGGTGCATCAGCAGATTTGGCAGATCACGATCATTTACCTGAAGCCAAAAACCACTTTCATCAACTGGTTGACAAAAACCTAATTCTTCGTCTGGTAGTGTTTGCAAGGTAGCAGGTAAAAATAGGTACAAATATAGATTGTACTGAACAGTTTTATTTTTGATACAGAATATAGAAATATATACTTTCAGTAAGTTTACATTAGCATATATACTGTATGTCCAAGCCAAGCCAAGCCAAGTGTACAGCCAATTTAATTTTTATTTCTTGGTAAATGTAAAACATTTCAGTATCCTTATCATAAACAGTAATAAATGCCTTATACCATACTATGGGAAACCCTGGTGGCAAAGTGGTTAAATGCTGTGGGCATTGTCATAGATTGAACTGTGTGCCCCTAGAAATGTGAGTAGCCATCTCACTGAGGTATCGTTCACAATATTTTGTGATTTTCATATACTACACATCCTCCTAATCTCTGCATGTGGCTAATAGATACAACAATTATGTTAAAAGAAGATTAAGGTGGGACTGCAACACCTTTGCTAACGGAGTTTCCGTGGAGTGTGACTTGCACCACCTTTTATCTTTTCATCCTATGGGAGATAAAAGGAGAGAGATAAAAAGAGAGAAAAGGAAGCAGAGAGTTGGAAACCTCACACTATCAAGAAGACAACACCAAGATTAAAGCGCATCTGTCAGACATGAGTTTCCTGTGCCGAGATGCTCCCTTACCAAGTACTGATGCAACACAAGGGCTTTCCTCCAGAGCCAGCAGAGGGAAAGCCTTGCCCTGGAGTGGAGATCCTGAATTTGGACTTCTAGCCTACTGGACTGTATAAGAATGAACTTTCCTTTGTTAAAGGTGTTACAGCAGCACTAGCTGACTAAATAGCCTCTAATCAAAGAGTGAACAATTCGAATCTGCCAGGAACTCCTTGGAAACTCCATGGGGGCAGTTCTACTATGTCTTCTAGGGTTTCTGGTTTTTACCATAATATAAATAAGTTCATGCTTCTCTTTAGTAGTTTTTTTTTGTTATAATTTGTATACTCTTTGAAGCTTATAGAAAATGATATAATCAATACTTTTATATTCACTGTTTTAGTCAGTTAGGGCTACTGTAACAGAAATACCACAGAGTGGATGGCTTTAACAAAGGAAGATTTATTCTTATGCAGTCCGGTAGGCTAGGAGTCCAAATTCAGGATGTCCATACCTGGGGAAAGTTTTCTCCCTTGTCAGCTCTGGAAGAAAGTCCGGTATTGTATCAGTCTTTGTCCAGGGAGCATCTTGGTGCAGAACCTCAGGTCTGAAGGGCATGCTGTTCTCTCGGTGCTGCTTGCTTGATGGTGTGAGGTTCCTAATTTTCTGCCTGCTTTCTTTTCCTTTTATCTCTTGTAGGATGAAAGAATTAAGGATGGGGCAAGCCATACTCCAAGGAAACTCGGAGGTAATCCTATGAAGGGATTTATAGTCCCACCCTAATCCTTTAATATACAGCACAGCAAAATCACAAAATGGAGGACAATTGTAGAATACAGGGAATCATGGTCACATGACTACTCGTATTTTGGGGGGATACAATTCAATCCATGACATTCACAAACCATTTTGAGTCAGTCTTAACATTTTGTCCTCTTTGCTTCAGGTCTTCTTCCTGTATTCCTTCCAGTATTAAAATCTTAGATGTTATTGAAACTCCCTCTGAATGCTTGCCTGATCTCATTCCACTTCTCTCACATTACTGTTCATCATTACACTGTATTTCATCATGTGTATGTACCATAATTTGTTTATCCATTTATCTATTGATGAGTACTTATATTGTATCCATCTTTTTTGCTATTGTGTATAGTGTGGCAATGAATTTCGATGTGCATATGTCTACTTGTATGATGGCTATATTCCTAGGAGTGGGATTGCTAGATTGTATGGCATTTCTCTTTCTAGCATTTTTAAAGAGGCACCATGTGTTTTTCCAAATTTATCGAATCATTTTACATTCCCACCAGCATTGCATTAAGGTATTAACATTTTCTGAGCCCCTTCTTAATGACTTTTTGTACCTTTCTTTTGTTTGCTTAAGCCTAGCTGCCTTTGAAAGCCTCTGCTTATCTTTATTTTTGGTTAAGTTTTATGATACTATGTCTTTGTGTCTTTCTTTTGAGATCTACCTTGCATGGTGTTTGATGAACATCCAGACTAGATGTTTTCTTATATTTCATATTATCAGCAGAGTTTACTGTCAGTATATCTTCAGCAGTTCTGTTTTTCATCTCTTCCCCACAACCTCTGTTATGGTGTTCCAGTTACTTTTAAATTATACCTCTTAGTGAGTCCACACTTTTAAAATTTCTTTTGTGTGGTTTTTCCTCATATATGCTGGTGCCAGTTACTTTATCTTCAGTCTCACTAATTCTGCATTCCATTGCCTCAGTGCTGCTCCTCTGGCTTTCTATTGACTTGTCTAATTCTCTAATTTTTTTGCTAATTTGTTGTATTCCAGATCATTGTTATTCCAGTATCTGTTGTAGGGTGTTTAATTTTTCATTATGCTCTGCTGCACTTTTCCTAATCTTTTTGATGTGTTAGAGTTCTAAATGTTATTCTTTGTATTCTTCCTCCAATAATTCCAAGAATTCTTATTCGTCTGGAAAATTTTTGTTCTTTGTTTTGGTAGCTTTCTGAAGCTATGGCGGTCTGCTGCTTTAAATAATTAGAAATGGAAAATAGTAAAATAATTGAAGTAATTGGAAATCTGTTAAAAGATGGTAGAGTAGACACACATTTCCTTTTTTCCCCTCTGAGAACAAAGGCCTGGATGATATTTGTGTGGAGCACTGGACATTTGGGAAGTCCTAGGACATATCGTATTCGACTAGGCACAGTATGAGACTAATCTTCCCCTCTCAAAAATGAGCCAGCAGCCATCTGACCTCCGCTTCTGCTCTTTCATGGTATCAGAGAACTGCAGCTTCCATGAACGACCAGTAATGCACTTTCATTATCAGCTGGAAGGCAGAGTCTGCTGCTCCTGACTGCTTGTTTTGGCTGGCACATTGCGCAGCTCCTAGTTCAACACCTGGACAGTTCTCTGCATAGAAGTGAAGTTTACTTTTACGGCTGAGAGGCTTTTGTATTTTCTTGGAGATATATCTGTTGAGAGGCCTGGCATTGTTTCCTCCCACCCTTCTTTGACCCACATTGTAGGGTTGGCTGATGGCCCCCAGTTTTTCCATAAGTAGGGCAGCCTCTTTGCCACCCAATAAGCAGAGAGTTCCACTCCAGAGAGCCCACCTGGGCCAAATCATTAGAGTATTAGAGACAGCTGATGGCCAATAATTCTCTTAGACCCAGTACCAGAGAAATCAAACAGTGTCTAGATGGCATACAGGCAGCTGACCATAATTAATTGTTTAAAAAAGCAGCCTTCAGATGCTCCAGAAAATTCCCAAAATAAAGATTCAAAAAAATTTCCCAGATGAAGAAGCCTTTCTGAATCTATCAGATGTCGGGTACAAAAGAATTATATATAGAACCCCCCTAGAGATTAAACAAAATGCAGTAGAACAAAATGAAAAATTTAGTAAGCTATTTGAGCTGATGGAACACCAACAATATGAAATACACTAGATCAGTAACAAAATTACAGAGTTAGATAATTCAATCCAAAGTCAAAAGAACAGATAGAAGTTAGACTCAGTGACCTTGAAGATAGAGCAACTGACACTAGCATCCAAGAGAAGAAATCAAAGAAAAGAAATAAGAGAAATGAACAAGCATTAAGAAACATGTGAGACTCCATTAAGAGGGATAATTTACATTTAATTGGAGTTCCCAAACAAGGGGGAATAATGACAATATAGAGAGTAGTTCTCTAGAGATGCTGAAAGAAAACTTTCATGAGATTATGAGAAAAGGGACCATACATATCCAAGATGTTTATCGAACACCGCAAAAGCTAGAACCAAAAGGAAAGACAGCAAGATGTATTATAATAAAGCTTAATAAGATGAAACATAAACAGATGCTTCTGCAGGCAGCAAGGCTCAAAGCAAAGCTAACACTCTGAGGGAAACCCTGTAGGCTTTAGTTTGACTTCTCTGAAGAAACAATGCTGGCTAGAAAATAGTGGGCAGACACATTCAAAGCCCTGAAGGAGAAAAACTTCCATCCAAGAATTATTATTTATGATGCAAAATTGTGTATCAGATGTAATTGTGAAATTAAAACTTTTGAAGATAAAGACAATTTTAGATACTTCTTAAAAAACTAAACCAAAATTACATGAAGTATTGAAAGAAGCTCTTCCATTAGAAAAACAGAACTGTTAAATGTATATTTAAGGTGAAAGTTCGGGACACATCATCCAAAATTCTGATCAATTAGGAAAGTCACAAAACTTAATCAGAGCTACGGTATTAAAATCAGGGAATCTATGATCATATCATGCCAACTGTAATACCATCACATTAAAAGAGGGACACACTGCAGTAGTTATAGTCATTATAGATACAGAAGAAGTTTAAGAGTTATGCAGTAATTAAAATTAAGTTTAATCTTAGTATGTTAAGGGAGATAGTAGATGTAGCCATAAAGCAAATTAACAATGTATTGTATCAACATAAGAAATGCAGTACAGGAGTGTCAACAAAAAACCAATACTGAAACAACAACCCATAAAGAAGAATGGCCCAGAACAGAACCTTAAGGGCAATATAGAAAGCGTCAACATAAAAGTAATTACATCAGAGTGATTGCACTAAGCACATACCTATCAATAATTACACTGAATGTAAATGGACTGAACGCTCAAGTAAAGAGACAGCGAGTGACATCCTGGATCAAAAGACGTGACCCGTCTATATGTTGCTTACAAGGAACACACCTTAGAATTAAAGATATGAACAAATTGAAAATTAAAGTATGGAATAATATCTACCAAGATAACAATATACGAAGAAGAGCTGGTGTGGCAATGTGAATCTCAGATAAAATAGATTTTAATGTAAAATCCGCCGTTGTGGACAAGGATGGTCACTATTTATTGCTGAAAGGTTCAATACTCAAGCAGGACTTAACAATATTAAATATTTATGCACCCAGTGCCAGAGCACCTAAATACATTGAACAAATACAGACAACACTGAAAACCGAGATCATTCCACAATAAAAATTGGAGACTTTGACACTCCCCTTTCAGTTATGGACAGATCATCCAGAAAAAAGCTCAGTTAAGATCTTACTGCAGCAATCAACCAATTTGACCTTATCAACATGTACAGATGTTTACATCCATCAGTGGATAAGTACACCTTCTCCAGTGCACATGGAACATTTTCCAGAATAGACCATGTGTTAGGTCATAATGCAATTGTGTATAAAATCCAACCATTGATTTACTGCCAAGTATCTTCTTGGACCATACAACTATAAAAGTTGAGATCAAGAACCAAAAAATCATAGGTAGAAATTCAAACTTACAGAAGCTGAACAACACTTTGCTCAAAAATCCTTGGGTTATGGAAGAAATGAAGGACAAAATAAAGAAATTTATGGAATCAAGTGAGAATGAAAACACATCCTACCAGAATCTGTGGGATACAGCAAAAGTGGTGCTCAGAGGTCAGTTTATCTCTATAACTGCACACATCTGGAAACAAGAAAGGGCCCAAATTAAAAAATGAACCTTGCAGCTTGAACAAGTATAAAATGAGCAACAGAAGAACTCCACAGGCACCAGAAGAAAAGAGACTGTAAGGATTAGAGTAGAACTAAATGAATTAGAGAATAGAAAATCAACCGAAAACATTAACAAAACCAAAAGCTGGTTCTTCGAAAACGTCAACAAAATTGGTAAACCACTGGCTAAACTGGCAAAAGAAAATCAGCAGAAAATACAAATAACCCGATTAAGACATGAGATGGGAGTTGTTATGACAGACCCAGCTGAAATCAAAACTATCATAGGAGAATACTGTGTAAGGCTGTACTCTAACAGGTTTGAAAACCTAAAGGAAATGGGCAAATTTGTAGATTCATATCATTCACCAAGACTGTCACAAGGAGAAGTAGATCAACTTAATAAATCTATCACAAAGGAAGAGATTAAAATGAAAAAGTTATCAAAAATCTATGAACCGAAAAAAGTCCAGACCCAGATGGCTTCATTGGACAGTTCTACCAAACTTTCAGAGACAAGTTAACTCTGATACCATTGAGGTTATTTCACAGCATAGAAAGGGATGGAATACTCCCAAATTCATTCTATGAAGCCAGCATAACCCTGATACCAAAGCCAGAGAAAGATCCCACAAATAAAATTACAGACCAATATCACTCATAAACCTAGATGCAACAATCTTCAGCAAAATTCTGGCCAATAGAATTCAACAGCATGTAAAAAAAAATAATTTATTATGATCAAGTTGGTTTCATTCCAGGAATGCAAGGCTGATTCAACATCTGAAAAACAATTAATGTAATCAACCACATTAATAACAGAAAAGGTAAGAATCACCCGTTTTTGTCAATTGATGTGGAAAAAGCATGTGACAAAGTTCAACACCCTTTTGTGCTTAAAACTCTCAGAAAAATAGGAATAGAAGGAAGATTCCTCAACACAGTCAGTAGCATCTACACAAAGCCAACTGCCTTCATCTTCATTAATGGTGAAAGACTGAAAGCATTCCCTTTGAGAATGGGAACTAGACAAGGATACCTATTCTTACCACTTCTGTTCAACATTGTGCCAGAAGTTCTAGCCAGAGCAACTAGACAAGACAGAAATAAAGGGCATCCGTATCAACAATGAAGAAGTAAAAATCTCCCTACTTGCAGATGATATAATTGTATATATAGAGAATCCAAAGGAATCCATAAGTAAAACTACTGGAAATAACAGAGTTTAGCAAAGTAACGGGATACAAGATAAACGTAAGTAAATCTGTAGAATTCTTTTATTCCAACAGTGAGATTATTAAAGAAGAAATCATCTAATCAATTCCATTTACTATAGCCCCCAAGGAGATAAAATACCTAGGAATAAAACTAACTAGAGAAATAAGGGATCTTTATAAAGAGAACTGCAAGACCTTACTACAGGAAACTAAGAGAGACTTACATAAATGGAGTAGCCTACCCTGTTCATTGATAGGAAAACTCCACATTGTGAAAATGTCTGTTTTACCCAAATCAATCTACTTATATAATGTAATCCCAGTGCAAATTCAGTGACATTTTTTAATGAAATGGAGAAACAAATCATCAACTTTGTTTGGAAAGGGAAGAAACCTCAGATAAGTAAAGCACTAATGAAGAAGAACACACTGGGAGGCCTCTGACTACCCAACTTTAGAACCTGTTACACTGCCACAGTAGTCAATACTGTCTGGTACTGGTACAAAAAGAGACATATAGACCAATGGAGGAGAGTTGAGACCCCAGAGATGCCACCATCCTCCTGTGAACAGTTGATATTGGACAAAGGCTCCAAGATTTTAAACTGGGGTAAAAACAGTCTCTTTAACAAATGATGCTGGCAAAATTGGATATCCATCTGCAAAAACTTGAAGCAGGACTTGTATCTTACACCTTACACGAAAACCAACTCAAAGTCGATAAAAGATGTAAATATCAAGTCTAAAATGATAAAGCTCATTCAAGATAAAATAGGATCACAATGGAAGTTTTAATACACAATGTAGAGAGACTTCAAAATCTGACGAAGCACGATGAGCAGAAAATAGATAAATGGAAACTACTAGAAATAACTTGCTCATTGAAAGACTTCATCAAAAGATTTAAAAAACCACCTACAGAATCAGAAAAAATATTTGGCAACTGTATGTCAGACCAATGTCTGATATGCGTAAAGTATAAGGTATTACAAAACGTCAACAAAAGGATAAATAATCCAATTAAGTGATGGGTGAAGGAGATAGAGATTTCTCTAGAGAGGATATCCAGGCAGCCGAAAGATACATGCAGAATTGCTCACGATCGTTAGGTATTTAAGAAATTGAAATCAAAAGTGCAATGAGATACCATCTCACCCCAACAGGATTGGCCATGATCTAAAAAATGCAAGACAACAAATGCTGGAGAGGCTGTGGAGAAACTGGAACTCTCCTGCACTGTTGGTGGGATTGCAAAATGGTACCTCTTTGGAAAGCAATCTGGTGTTTCCTTAAAAAACTGGAAATAGATATATCATTTGATCCTGTAATTCCACTGCTTGGAATTTATCCTTCAGAAACAAAAGTTGTCATACAGACAGATGCATGTACACAAATGTTTGTTGCAGCACAGTACATAATAGCAAGAAGTTGGAATCAACCCCGATGCCCATCAACAGAAGAGTGGATAACCAAACTGTGGTACATATATTCAGTGGAACACTATGCTATGATAAAAAACAGTGACAATTTTAGAAAACATTTCATAATATGGTCTCTTTTGGAAGAGATCATGCTGAGTGAAATCAGTCAGTGTCAGAAGGACAAATTTTGTATGAGACCCCTGTTATAAGGACCTAACAAGAGAATTATCCACAGAAGAAAATGACTGTGTTAGCTACGTGAGTGGGTGTGGGGTTGAGAGTTTATCATAGACAAGATAGTTGATAGATGTTAGAAATTTTATTCTTTTAATGTAATTAATAAATAAAATTAAAAAATTAGAAATTGTTGCCTCTCAGCCATCTGAAAGTTGTAATTTATTTGTTTGGTCATTGTGTTGTAACTTTTGTGTGTCTGAAGAGTCTGGTTGTGTGAGCCAGTTCAATACCGGAGCCTTAGAAATTCCAGAGCCCTGTCACCAGGTGATTAGAGGCTTCAGTGCACTGAGAAAGCTAGGAAGAATTCTCTGACTCAGAGGAGCTGGCAGACCTTTCTTTTTCCCCCCTTCTGTTTGTTTTCTTCTTCTCATCCAGGAGATAGCTGAGGGTGCTTTTAAGATGCTGTAATTCTGGCCACGGTAAAGTGTCAGAGCTTAGTGCAGAGCAGAGAAGCGAGGGGAGAGAATACTGGTGAAAGGGAGAGAGACAGCACATAGGAAAGATTTAAACCTGCAAGAGTTCACAAGCTCTTAGCTCAGGTGAAAGTCCTTTGTGTTTCTGTAGGTGCAACTGTCTGAAGACCAGCTTCCCTACTCAGAGAGATGCGCTTCACTCACCACTATGCTGCCACCCTGCTGCTCTGTTCAGGTGCATAGCATTGTGCCATGGCTCCACTTGGCTGGCTGAAGTGAATCCCTCTGTGAGATGTGGATTTAATTCTGGCTAAAGTAGTTAATTCTGGACCTGCTCTCCCCTCCCTGTGACTGGGTCTGATCTCTCCACTGTTTCCGTGATATTTAGGGCTCCTATAATGCCCTGTAGTCGGATCTGACTCGGCGGCACTTGGCATAATGCCCTGTATAGTTCATTCAGTTGTTTTTCTGTTTTACTTTATTTATTTATTTTTATTTTTTATTTGAGGGATCATACGATATCTGTGGTTGCTGTGCGCTTAGCCCCACCTCACTATTTTTCCATGTTCAAACCAGTGTTTTGTTTCTTTATATTGCCTTGACTTCATTTCCACATGAAAGTTCTATGATTACATTTTTAGTGCCTCTTTTTTGTTTTAATGTTGTCATCTGTTGTATGATGTGTCTTTCTGTGTTTCCAGTGTTTTGGCTTTGGTTTATTTTTATAATTTCCTGTCTGTGTTGATAATCTGATCAGTCTCCTGTTCCTAGTCTTGGCTTGTTATCTGCTGTTACTGATTTTGTAACTGGAGGACTTCCTTTAGCGTTTCTTGTGATTTTGGTTTAGTTTCTGCAGATTCTCTTAACTTCTGTTTATCTTGAAATGACCTGATTTAACCATTTTGTTTGATAGACAGATTTGCTGGATATATAATTCTTGTCTGGCAATTTTTTTTTTCCTTTAAAAGATTTATATATGTCATTATATGACCTTCTTGCTTGTGTAGTTTCTGTTCAATAGTCCTAGCTAAATCTTTCTAAGTCCCTTTTGTATATGACTTTTCATTTTTCCCTGGTCAGTCTTAAAATGATTTTTAGTTTTTGCAGGTTTGTTTATACTATGTCATGGTGACTTTCTTTTGGGATTTACCTTATATGGAGATTGATGATTTTCTTAAATAGATATCTTGTCTTTCACGGTATTTGGGAAGTTTTTTGCCAACAAAATTTCTCCAATTTGTTCTCTATTTTTTCTTATCCCTTCTGTTCTTGTACTTGAATTACTTTTAGGTTATTCCTCTTGATAGAGTCCCGTACAATGCTTAAAGTTTTCTGATTTTTTAAAAATTCTTTTATCTGATTTTTCCTCAACTATGCTGATGTCTAGTGCTTTATCTTTAGTCTCACTAATTCTGACTCCCACTGTCTGAATTCTGCTCCTGTGACTTTATATTGTGTTGTCTAATTCTGAAATTTTAGTATTAATCTTCTGAATTTCTTCTATTGCTGTCTCTCTGTGGATACTTACAGCCTGTTAAATCTGTCATTGTGCTCTTCTGTAATCTTATGTTCCTCTGTTGCTTTTTTTGTGTTGTTCCTTGGCGTGTTCTATGTGTCGCTTGATCACCTTCTTGATATGTTAAAGAGTTCTATATGTTAATCTTTTATACATTCCAGGAAGTTCTCTTCATATGGAAGATTTCTTGATTCTTTGTTTTGGGAGCTTGCTGAAGCTTTTATGTCCTGCTTCATTATGTGATTCGATATTGATTGTTGTCTCTGAGTCATCAATAAGTTATTGTATTTATTTTATATTTATTTACTGTGTCCTATCTTCTTGTTTTGTTTTGGTATGCCCAAATACACAGCTCTTGTGAGCCAGTTTCATTATTGGGACCTTTGAAGTTCTGATGTCTTGTCACTAGGTAGTTAGAGCCTTTACTAGGTGTATGAGCTGAGAGTCTGTTCTTGTATGGATTCCGCTGACATGTCCAGGCAGTCTGTTCAAAGTGTGTGGTGCAGCCTCTCACCTACAGTGTTATATCAGCAGTGGTGAATGGTGTAGGCACAAGTGTCTGGCTGCAGTAATGGGACACATGCTCAGCAAGGCAGGAGGTTGACAACCACCACTGTGTATATGTGAGCAAAGTTTGTCCCTCCTCCCTAGAGTGTGTAGGTAAGTTGGTTTGCAGCTAGACTGGGTATGCAGTGCTGTTAATGTTGTTGACTAGGGGGAACCACTTATTCTTAGACCCCATTGTGGGTGGCTAGATAGCATGGGGAAGCCATGAGTCCTCAGGGACCTGATGTGGATAGGGGAGGACACTGCTTAATGGTCAGAGAGGTATCAAATGTCATAAACCTGCCTATCTACCATAAAGCTGATATAGTTGAGATTAGATTTCAAGTGTATACCTTGTTGTACTGTTGAAATCTTCCTGCACTGCTGAAATCTTCCCCCAAAGGTCTTTGCAGGGGTGAAGGGTATTCAGAGTCCATGGACCTCTTATGCCTGTGCTAGGTAAAGGAGCTGTTTCTGTCCCAAGTTGCCTTCATAGGGTAACTGGCAGATTATTTTTCCTGTTGGTGAATTTGTTCACTCCCCAAAGCTGGGAGTATAGCTCAGAGTGCATGATGCATCCTACCTTCAGCCCAGAGGACTAGGTAGTCTCTGAAGCTGGCTTGGACCCAGTGCAGAGTGAGAAGCGTGCTGGTAAATGAGGGATTTTTGCCAAAGGGCTGTTTTTTGGATTAGGTGCACATACTTGTCTTTTGTGGATTGAGCATTGCTTTTCACTGATTCTGGAAGTGTGAATGAAATGTCTGCTGCTCGGTTGCTCTCAATAGGGAAAATATGTCCTGAATGCCTCTGCTTGTCTTACCGTGTTCATGCCAGTGGATCTGGCTTGTGGGGAGCCAGTTCCTGCCTAGATAGGGTCTGGCAACTCCTAACTGCTTCTAAACTATCTCTCCTTCCCTCTGCCACTCAATCTGATTCCTCAACTTTGAATTTGGTGTGCAAGGCTCCTAGATTGTTGTAAGTAACTGATTCTTTCATTATTTCAGGTCTTTGTGTTCTGAGGGAAACTACAGGAAGTATCTGACTACTCTGCCATCTTGGCTCTGCCAAGATGATTTCTTGACTGCTGCTTTCATAGGCATTGATTTGGATCCAAGTAGAGTGAAAACCTTGACAACTGCAGTCTTTTCTCCATTTCTCGTGATGGTGCTTTTTAATTCAGCTGTGAGGATTTTTGTTTTCTTTACGTTAAGTATAATTTATAGTGAAGACTTTAGTCTTTGATCATCAGTGTTTCAAGTCCTCTTTGCTTTGACTAAGCAAGGTTGTATCATCTGCGTATCTCAGGTTTGAGTCTTCTTTTAATTCTGATATCACAGTCATCTTCGTTTACCCGGACTTCTCACATTGCTTAGTCAACATACAGATTGAATGAGATGAAAAGACATAACCCTGATGCGCATCTTCTCTGATTATAAACCACACAGTATCCCTTTGTTCTGTGGGAGACATGGCTCTTGATCCATGTGCAGATTCTGCATTAGCATGTTTAAGTGTTATAGGATTCCCATTCTTCGCAATTTTTATGATACACCCAGTCAGATACATTTGCATAATTGGTAAAGCACAGGTAAACAGTATTCTGATATTCTCAGCTTTTGAGAAAGATCCATCAGATGTCAGCAGTGATATCTCTTATTTCTTGTCCTCTTATGAATCCAATTTGAACTTCTGGCAGTTCCTTGTCAATGTAGGCTATGGCTGTTTTTGAATTCTCTTCAGCATAATTTGCTAGCATGTGATATTAATAATATTGTTCAATAATTTACACATTATGTTGAAATGAACATGTTTGTGCATCTCCTCAAGTTGGTTGACCAAGTAGCTGTCTTTCAGATTTCTGACATACGTTAGTAATTGCTTCTAGCATTGCAT
The DNA here is from genome assembly GCA_028571685.1 of Heterohyrax brucei. NCBI lineage: Eukaryota > Metazoa > Chordata > Mammalia > Hyracoidea > Procaviidae > Heterohyrax > Heterohyrax brucei. Next base: position 21,176,274 of record CM053155.1, read on the forward strand.
CAAACCCACAGCCCTGAAGTCAATTCCAACTCATCCTTATAAAACTGCCCCATACGTCTCCAGGGAGCACCTGATGGATTCAAACTGCTGACCTTTTTGATTAGCAACCATAGGACTTAACGACCTAAACAATGCACTACCAGGGTTTCCAATTCCTAGAGCCTTGTTTTTTGGCCAGTGCCTTCAGTGCAGCTTGGACTTCTTCATTAGGGGCCATTGGTTCTTGATCATATAGTACCTCCTGAAATAGCTGAGTGTTGACCAGTTCATTTTGGTACAGTGACTCTGTATTGCTTCCATCTTCTTTTGATGTTTTCTTCTTCATCATTCAGGTTTTTTTTTTTTCTCATGGAATCTTTCAGTATTGCAGCTTGAGGCTTGAGCTCTCACTTTGCGTCGTTCAGCTTGAGAAATGCCAATCATATTCTTCTCTTTTGGTTTCCTAACTCCAGGGCTTCATACATTTCATTATAATACTTAACCTTGCCTTCTTGAGCCCCCTTTTGAAATGTTTTTTTCAGATTTTTTACTTCATCATTTCTTATCTTTAGTGACCTTACACTCAAGAACAGGTTTCAGGGTCTCTTCTGACATCCATTTTGGGCACTTCTTTCTTTCTTGTGTTTTTAATGACCTTTGACTTTTTTCACTTATTAAGATATCCTTGATGTCATCATGTTCTTGTGTTAGGATATTGATCGTCAGGTGTTCCACTTAGGTTTTTTTTTTTTTTTTATTTAACATAACTGAGTGAAAATGTACATTCACGTATAAATTTACATGCCCCCCTATATGCAGCTTCCACTGTTCTGCCTGTCTGGTGACTGCACACTATTCCTCTCTGCTCCATACATGTCTCATCCTCCCAACAGCCTCCTTTCCTCTCCTCTCCATTCACTCCCCTTCCTCCAGCCAGAGGTCAGCAAGATGATACATCCTATAGATGTATAGAACCATAAAGTGCTTCCAATATATGGTCACTCTGCATTGCCAAGTCCAATCCATTCCTGGCCAAAGAGTGGACCTTTGTTGTAATTTATGGGAAAGGGCAGCATTAGGGCCGAAGGCCATGCTCTCAGAGGAACCCCCAAACTGCTGGACCATCAATTGAGGTCTTTTAGTGGAGAACTCATGATGCGCTCCTTTTTATTCTTGTGTTGCCAGTGAGACTCCTCTCTGTGAGCTCCATCGTAGCTATCACTGGTGGTGGCTGGGCACCATACGGTTCTTCTGGTCCCAGGTTGATGTAGGCACCCACTCTTGTGGGTCTCTCTGTCTTCTTGGTTGTCTTTACCGCATGTCATTTTGGTCCTCGGTGAGCATCCGTTCCTGCTGAGTTGGGACCATTTGCTGTGTCCTCGGATGGCAGCTTGGCAGCTTTTAAGACCCCAGATGCCACTCACCAATGTGGGGTGCAGAGAGCTCTCTTAGCAAAATGCTAGTTGTTCCAGTTGGCCTGGAATTCACCTAAGAGCATGGACCCCCGCCCCCTGCCCCAGCTACTCTATCCTTGCAGTACTGAGTTAAGATAGAAGGAGTACTCCAGTTATGCTGAAGTCCACTTAATATTGTTCTTGTTTCTAATGTGTGCTATCACCGCTTTCTCCCAACTAGATTTCTAGTAAATATCTAAACTAAACCCTCCCCCCCTCACCCTCCCTTCCTCTCCTCCCTTGCAGCTGTCAAAGAGTCTTTTCTTCTATATACAAGTGTTTTTGAGATCTTTTCGTAGAGGTCTCATACAGTATTTGTCCCTTTGTCACTGACTACTTTCACTCAACATAATGTCTTCCAGTTGAAACCAGGTTAGGAGATGTTTCGTGGAATCGTCATTATTCTTTATCATTGCGTGGTGCTCCACTGAGTATGTGTACCATAGTTTACCTATCCATTCTTCTATTGTTGGGCATCTGAGTTGATTCCATCTTTTTGCTATTATGGACTGTGCTGTGGTAAACATTCTGGTGCATGTGTCCATTGGTGTGAAAGGCCTTGATTCTGTAGGATATATTCCAAGTAGTGGAATTACTGGGTCAAATGGTATATCGATATCCATTTTTTTAAGGAAGCACCAGATTGCCTTCCAAAGAGGCTGGACCATTTTGCAACCCCACCAACAGTGTAGGAGGGTTCCACTTTGTCCACAGCCTCTCCAGCATTTGTTGTTTTGTGTTTTGTGGATCATGGCCAACCTTGTTGGGGTGAGATGGTATCTCATTGTTGTCTTGACCACTTCATTTTTTTAATAATTTCCAATTTCTTTAACTTATACTTCATACATTCCATATTCTGATTAATAACAGATGTGTACAGCTGTTGTTTCTCATTTTGAGTTATGCCATATTGGCAAATGAAGGCTCCAAAGGCTTTATTCCATCCGCATCTTTCAGGTTGACTCTACCTTGAAGAGATAGCTCTTCTCAAGTAATATTGTGAGTGCTTTTGAACCTGAGGTGCTCGTCTTATAGCACTATATTAGACAGTGTTCTGTTGTTATCCATAAGGTTTTCATTGGTATTTTTTAGACACAGGTCCCTAGGCCTTTCTTCTTAGTCTGTCTTAATCTGGGAACTCCGCTGAAGTCTTTCCCCCATTTGTGACCCTGTTGGTGTTTGAAATACTGACAGAATGGTTTCCAACATCATAGCATCAACTTGCTACATGAGTGTGTGTATGCATATTGAGGGTTTAAATATTGCATGGTTAGGTGCTTGTCCTGGTTTTTCTGTTGTAGGCAGACTTGTGAGAAGACAGAATTTTTTCTCAGTGGTGCCATGTCTACCTGAGGATTTTTTCCATTGGAGAAGAGAGGGTGTGCTGGTGCAATTGCTGTTGTTAGGAAAACATCCCCTCACATTTTCTAAGGCTATTACAATGCAGCATCCTGTTTGCCATGGGATACACTTTCTTTTAGGTCTGAGGTGCTTGAAAAAGAGAAGTGAGTTCCTACTGGAATATGGAGGCCAGATGTTCATTGTCAAGATCTGGTTAAGGGTCTTTTTCCTAGGTCAGGAACCAAAGAGTGCTTGAGTGTTTTTCCCAGCAGCAAGAAGTTCTGTTCAGTATAGTCACCAGATACTTAAGTCTCTGAAGTCTGATGAAGATGCAAAAGTTACAGTACCTATCATGCAGCCTAGAGGAGAGCAGGGACTAGAGCTAGAAAGTCAGGTCAGATTTGAGGTAGATAACTATCATGAGAGCTAGGCCACTACCTTTCAGTTTGTCATGTGGTGTTGGCTTGTGTGTTATTGTGATGCCAGAAGCTATGCTACCAGTAATTCATACACTATCATAGTCACCCATGGTGGACCAGTTTCAGCAGAACTTCAATATAAATACAGACTAGGAAGAAAAGCCTAGCAATCTACTTATGAAAAATCAGACTCTGAAAACCCAGTTCTAGTCTGACACACATGAGGTCCCTATGGATCAGAATTGACTTGATGCCAGCTTCTGTTTTATTGAGGTTTTAATGATCAACAAATGTACATCTGCCAGCTCTGTGTGACTATGTCTCTCTTTCATCACTGTTTGCCTGGCACAGAGTACATGCTTAGTACATACTAATCAAAAGCATCAATGAGTGAGCAAATGGGTTCTTTTTTCACCCTTCTGTTGTCAGCTGTATGTTTTCTTTCTTGTCAATTAGTCTTCTTTAAGGCATCATTGACACAATGAAATAATGTATGGTTATGGTTCAGTGCTGAAACAAATTTTCATGTGGTTTTTGTTGACTACTTACAAAAATTCCTGTGTTGCTTAAAAACCCTGCCATTCTAAGAGCACCTAATATGATGAGGTGAGTGAAGACACACTTGGGGACAGAAGGTCTGTGAGGTAACCCAAGGAATTCATTGTTGATGATTTATATCTAGTGTTGATTGGAGCTGAAATGAAAGAGGTCTGAAAATTAGGTTTGTGAACTCATCCTAGAAAATGTGCTACATACTTCGTTGCTGAATATCACTCCAGTCATCTTCGAAGCACTCCCCATGGAAAGAATGCACCAACACAAGTGCTTAGTCCACCCTTCAGAGAAATTTTGGAACTCTTTTTCTGGAGTGGCCGTCAGAGCTGTCATCGTATTACCCATGATGTCCTGAATGTCATCACATGTCTTCCTTTCAATATTTCCTTTAATTACAGGTAAAAAAAAAGTAATTAAGGGCCAGATCAGCTGAGTAGGGGGGTGTTTCAATACAGTTATTTGCTGACTGGCTAAAAACTCACAGACAGCTATACGATTAAGTTCATGAACTTGCTATCTTGCCACCGAGTGCAATGGCCATTCCAGAAAGAGTTCCCAGAATGCTTTTTTTGTTGCTGTTATCATTAAGTGAAAGTATACAATCCAGATCAATTTTGCATGTCCACTTGTCTGCAACTCCATCTGCTGTTTTTACACTGTGACAGCACACTCCTCTGTTTCACTCTTTACTTCTAGTATTGTCTTAATGAACACCTAGTCCCATCTCTCCACCTTGTCTTCTCCCATTTAGAAAGAAACCAGTTGGGAGGCAGAGTCAAGATGGCAGACTAGAAAGAAACCAGTAGGACAACCTCCTATAAATGTCTAAAACTATAAAGTACACACACCACATGCTCACACTGTGCTCCCAAGTCCAGTCCATTGTGTCTGAAGAGTTGACCTCAGTACTGGTTTCAGGTCAGGGCCAGTAGCAAGCCTTGTGGCCGTATTCCCAGGGGAACCTCCAGGCTGTCAGACCATCAGTTCTTTTTGTAGAGTTCTTGAACTGCACACTTCTTTTCCTCATGCTGCATCAGGGACTGTACATTGTGTCCCCCGTCAGGGCTGACTTTTGTGGTGACTGGACATCATGTGCTTCTTCTGGTCTCATGCTGATGCAGTCTCAAATTTACATGGGTCCTTCTGTTTCCTGGGCTCATTTTCCCTTGTATCATTGATGTTCTCAGTCACCATCTGTTCTCAACAGGTGGAACCATCTGGTGTTACTCAGATGGCAGCTTGCTAGCTTTTAAGACCCCAGAAGTGAGTCACAAATATGGGGTGCAGAAGACTCTCTTAGAAAAAGACTAGTTATGCCACCTGACTTCAATATCCCCTAAAAGCGTGATCCCAGACCCTAGTCCCTGCAACTGTATCCTTTGAAATACTGGGCTGAGTTTAGAAAACCTTTTGGTTTATGGTGTAGTCCAGTTATGCTGATCTGCTCTCTACTGTGTGCTGTCACTCCCTTCACGTAACCAAATTACTATCAACTGTCTAATCTATGAACATCCCTCTCCCTCCCTGCCTTCCCTTGTAGCCATCAGTCTTTTCTTCTATACATAGTCCATTTTTATTTATTTTTTATTGTGATTGAGTAAAAGTGTACATCATTTTTAAGTTCTTAATAGCAGAGGTTATATACAATACTTGTCTTTATGCAGTTGACTGATTTCATTCAGCATGTCTTTTAGTTGAAACCAGGTTATGAGATACTTCCTGAAATTGTCATTGTTCTTAATCGTTGCATAGTGTTCATTGTGTATATGTACCATAGTTCGTTTACCTATTCATTTGTTGATGGGCGCCCAGGTTGATTTCATCTTTTTGCTATTGTGGACAGTGCTGCAATAAATATTCATGTGCATCTGTCTGTTCTTGTGACTGCCTTTGTTTCTGTAGGGTATCTCCAAGCAATGAGATTGCGGGATCATATGGTATTTCTATTTCTAGCTTTTAAAAAACTGCCCAGTTGCTTTCCAAATAGGTTGTACCATTTTGCATTCCTACCAACAGTGTAGGAGAGGTCCAGTCTCTCCACAGCCTCTCCAGCATTTGTTGTTTTGTGATTTTTGGATTATTGCTAACATGGTTGGGGTGAGACGGTATTTCATTGTGGTTTTGATTTGGATTTTTTTAATAGCTAATGATGGTGAGCATTTATTTCATTATGTGTCTTTTGGTTGCCTGGATGTCTTCTTTGGTGAAGCATGTGTTCATCTACTTTGCTGATTGTTTGGGTAATTTACCTTTTTCTTGTTGATATTTTGCAGTACCTTGTAGATTATGAAAATGAGATGTCGATCTGATATGTAGTTGCCAGATTTATTTTTTTTTGCTTTCTGTAGGTAGTCTTTTAAGTCTCTTGATAGTCTTTGGATGAGCGTAAGTGTTTGCTTTTAGTAGTTCCCATTCATCTATTTTCTGTTGTTCGCACATTGTTGGTCAGATTTTGTTGTCTGTCTAAGCCATGTATTAGAACTTCTATTGTTGCCCCTTTATTTCTTGCTTAATATTTATTGTTTTGGGTTTGGCATTTAGATCTCTGATCCATTTTGAGTTAGATTTTTATGATCTTGTTTCAGTTTTTTGCAGATGGATATCCAATTTGGCAACACTATTTGTTAGAGACTGTTTCTATTCCAGTTTATAACCTTTGGTCTTTTGTTCACTATCAGCTGTTCATAAGAGAATGGTGATATTTCTAGGGTCTGTTTGGTTCCATTGGTCTATATGTCTCTTTTTGTAGCAGTACCAGACTGTTTTGACCACCACAGCAGTGTAGTAAGTTCTAAGGTTGGGTAGTGTGAGGCCTTCTACTGTGTTCCTCTTCTTAAGTAGTGCTTTACTTATCTGAGGTTTCTTCCCCCTTTCCAGATGAAGTTGGTGATTTGTTTCTCGTTAAAAAACAACACTGGAACTTGTATTGGGATTGTAAGTAGATTGCTTTGGGTAAAATTAGACATTTTCAGAATGTTAAGTCTTCCTATCCATGAGCAAGGTAGATTTCTCTACTTATCTAAGTCTCTCTTGGTTTCTTGCAGTGGTGTCATGCATTGAATTGGGTCACCCCAAATGAGTGTAGCCATTTCACTGGGCCATCACTCCCAATATTTTGTGATTTTCCTGTGCTGTGTATCCTAATCCCTGCCTGGGGGTAATAGGATGATTATGTTAAAAGAGGATTAGGGTGGGACTCTACACCCTTTCTAAGGGAGTTTCCCTGGAGTGTGGCTTGCACCATCTTTTATTGTTTCATCCTATGGCAGACAAAAAGAAAGGAAAGCAAGCAGAGAACTGGAAACTTCACACCATCAAGAAAGCAGCACTGGGAGTAGGGTGTGTCTTTCGGACCTGAGGTTTCTGTACCAAGACTGCTACCTCACTGAAGACTGGTGCAACACAGGGACTTTCCTCCGGAGGAGATATAGAGAGAAAGCCTTGCCTTGGAGTGGATACCCTGAATTGGGACTTGTAGCCTATTGGACTATGTAAGAATAAACATTTCTCTTTTAAAGCAATCCACGTGTGATGTTTCTGTCAGAGAAGTACCAAATGACTAAAACAAGTGGGGTCTTGTAATTTTCTATGTACTCTTACTTCTGTGGTTAGATTTATTCCTAGATATTTTGTTTTCTTGAGCCAAGCCAAGGCCGAGGGCAATATTAAATGGTATTGATTTGGTGACTTCCTCTTTGATAATCTCTTTGTTGGTATAAAGGAATCCTGCTGACTTACTTGCATTTGTCTTATATCCTGATACTTTGCTGAACTCTGCTACTAGTTGCAGTACTTTACTTATGGATTCTTTAGGGTTCTCTGTACACAATTATATGATCTGCAAATAGGGATATTTTTACTTCTTCTTTATGAGGCAGATGCCCTTTATTTCTTTGTCTTTTCTGATTGCTCTGATGAAAACTTCTAGCACAGTGTTGAATAGAAGTGGTAATAGTGGGCATCCTTGTCTAATTCCCATTCTCAGGGGGATTTATTTCAGTCTCTCTCCATTCAGGATGATTTTGGAGGTTAGCTTTGTGTAGATGACCCCTATTGCATTGTGGAATCTCCCTTTCTGTTCCTGTTTTGCTGAGAGTGTTTAACATGAATCGGTGTTGGACTTTGTTCAATGCCTTTTGTGCATGTATTGACAAAATCAGGTGATTCTTATCTTTTGTGTTATTTATGTGGTTGATCACAATAATTGTTTTTCTGATGTGGAATGAGCCCTGCATCCTTGGTATGAATCTAACGTGGTCATGATGAATTATCTTTTCCGTAGGTTGTTTTATTTTATTGAAGATTTTTGCAACTAGATTCATGAGTGATACTGGTCTGTCATTTTCTGTTTTTGTGGAATCATTCCATGTCTTTGATATCAGGGTGATGCTTGCTTCATAGAATGAATTTGGATCCGTTTTGTCCTTTTCTATGTTGTGAAATAGTGTCAGTAGTATTGGAATTAACTCCTCTGTAAATGTTGTATAGAATTCTCTGATGAAGTCATCTGGGCCAAGCCTTTTTTTGATTGGTAGTTTTAGGTTGCATTTTCGATCTATTCTTTTGTGATCTGTTTATAAAGTTGTTCTGCTTCTCCCTGTGATAGTTCTGGTAGGTGATGTGAATATAGAAATTTGTCCACTTCCTCTAGGTTTTCAAATCTGTTAGAGTACAGTTTTTCATAGTTTCTGTTATGACACTTAATTTGGTTGAATCTGTTGTAGCATCTCCTGTCGCGTTTCTTATTCGGTTTATTTGTTTCCTCACCTGTTATTTATTTATTTATTGTAAGCTTAGCCAGTGGTGTCTCAATTTTGTTGATCTTTTCAAAAAACCAGCATTTAGTTTTGTTAATTCTTTCAATTGTTTTTGTATTGTCTAATTCATTTAGTTCTGCTTTAATTTTTATTATCTCTTTTCTTCTGGTGTCCAAGAGGTTGTTTTGTTTCTCTGTTACTACTCTATCAAGTTGTAGGATCAATTCTTTGGTTTGGCCCTTCATTCTGCATGTGTGCATGTATAGAGACAGACTGACCTCTGAGCACTGCTTTAGCTGTATTCCATAGGTTCTGATAGGATATGTTTTCATTCACATTTTATTTCATGAATTTATTGTTTTTGATTTTTTCTATAATCCATGAATTTTTGAGCAAGGTGTTATTCAGTTTTCATGAGTTTGAATTTCTGCCTGATTTTCCTGCTGTACATTTCAACTTTTCTGGCTTAATAGTATGAAAAGATTCTTTGCAGTAAAGCAGTGGTTTGCATTTTGTTGAGACTTGTTTTGTGGTCTATTCTGGAGAATGTTCCATGTGGATTGAAAAAGCAGGTGTACTCACCTGTTGTTGGGTAGAAAGTTCTATCTGTGTTAACTAGGTCTAGTTGGTTGACTGTCATAATACCATCTTGTGTATCTTTGTTGAACTTTTATCTGGATGCTTTGCCCATTACTGAAAGTGGAGTGTTGAAGTCTCCTACTATTACTGTGTATTGATCTCTCTCATTTTTCAGTATTGTCAGCATTTGTTTTATATATTTATATGCTGTAGTATTGGGTGCATAAATATTTAATATTGTTATATTCTGCTTATGTATTCAAGCTTTAAACAATGAATAGGGATCATGTTTGTCCATGATGGTGGCTTTTACTTTAAAATCTATTTTATCTGAGATTAGCATTACCATTCCTGCTCTTCTTTGCATGCTGTTAGCTTAGTATATATTTTTCCATCCTTTGATTTTTGTTCATACCTTTGGGTCTAAGTATCTTTCTTGTAAGCAGCATATAGATGGATTGTGTCTTTCAATGCAAGCTGCTGTTTTCTGTCTCTATTGGAGCATTCAGTCAGATTCCATTCAGTGTAACTATTGATAGATATGTGTTTAGTGCTGTTGTTTTGGTGCCTTTATTTTTTTGTTGTTGATGTTTCCTTTGTTCCAGTAAATATTCTGTTCTGGGTGCTTTTTCTTCATGAGCTTTCTTTTCATCCTTTTCAGTGTTCGTTTTGTTTCTGCTGAGACTCCTGTATTGTGTTTCTTATTTTGATAATGTAGTATTGTTAATTTCTTTTGCAGCTACGCCTTTCTTCCCCTGTAATGTTCTAAGTTTAAACCAATCTTTAATTTCTATGTATCTCCTTAACTTCCTCTCCACCTGAAGGGGCTATAAATATTGTAATGTATCTGTTTTTATAGTGTGATGATTATCTAGTTTATGTATTATGATCTCTGTTTCCTTATTTTTACTATTTTAGCTTTGGTTGAGCTTTGTGATTTCCCAGTCTGAGTAGGACAATGGATGCTGTGTCCTGCATTGTGTCACTGAGTATACATCTGGTGTTACCAATTCTCTTATTGAAGATCTTCTTTGAGTATTTCTTGTAATTTTGATTTGGTTTTTGCAAAGTCTATAAGCTTCTGTTTATCTGAGAGTGCCTTAATTTCACTGTCATATTTGAGAGAAAATTTTGCAGCATATATAACTCTGGGTTGACAGTTTTTCTCCTTCAAGACATTGTATGTGTCATCCCACTGCCTTATTGCCTACATAGTTTCTGCTGAGAAGTCAGAGGACAGCCTACAAGGCTTCCTTTTGTTGTTAGTTTTGCTTTAAGCCTGGCCACCTTTAAGAGTCTCTGTATTTCATTTTATTTATTAAGTTTCATTATAATATGTCATGATGTTTTTGTTTTGGGGTCTACCTCTTGTGGAGTTTGATAAGTATTTTGAATGACTTTGTTCTTTCGTGATGTCAGGGAAGTTTTCTGTCAGCAAGTCTTTAACAAGTCTTTCTGTATTTTTTGCTGTCCCTCCCTGTTCAGGATTTCCAGTTATTCATAGATCATTCTTCTCGACAGAGTCCCACGTGTGTCTTGATGCTTCTTTATTTTTCTTGATTTTTTTAATCTGATTTCTTCTCATAAATGCTGGTTTTAGTTGCTTTATCATCAGTCTTGCTAATTCTGTATGCTGTTTCCTCAATCCTGCTCTTTGCCTTTGCATTGAATTGTCTTAACTCTAATTCTGTTATTGATATGCAGAACATCAGATTGTTGATGTTCTAGCAATTCATATAGCTTGCTTAATTTTTTATTTTGTTCTGCTGTACTTCATTTAATCTCGAAAAGAGTCTATACATGATTCTTTAGTGTTCTACTTCTGAAAATATCAGGAAGTCTTTATTGGGGAAGTTTTTTTATTCTTTATTTTTGGAGTTTTCTGGAGCTATGGTGGTCTGTTTCATTAACTGGTTAGATATTGGTTGTGTTCTTTGTGCCATCATAAAGCTGTTCAGCTTCTCCAGTATTGCACCAACAGGAGCTATGGCATAGCTCTAAAAAGGGAGAAAGGGCACTGCTAGACTTGGACACCAGCTTCTGCTGTGGTCTCTAGGTGCAGATGACTTATCTACAGCTTCTTTGGTGAGAAGGACATTGTTCAGCCTTAGAATGCTGCTGGGCTTTGTGGCTGGTCCTTTCTGGGCTCTCAGAGGGGGCAGGCCCTACCTCCTGGCTGATAAAGATGGCAGCCTACTTGTGCCAAATCTCCAGAGTCATGTCAGCAGATCCTATGGCATAGCTCAGAGAAGAAAGGAAAGAAGGGGATATCATCACACTCAGCTGCCAGCCACTGCTGTGTTCTCTAGATGAGCTTATGTTAAAAACTGCTATTCTGCTGAGAGAAGTGTTGTTTAGTAGCAGCCAATAGCAGCTGGGCCCTCAGGGGTAGCAGGCTGTGTCTTCTGGCTGACAGTGATGGTGCCCTACTTATACAGTCTCCCAGGAGCCCATCAGCAGATGCTATGACATGTCTCAGTGAAGGGAGGGAGAAATGGCACCACCACACTCAGCTGTCTGCCACTGTTGCATTCTCTAGAGACAGTTTTCTTGATAAAAAAACAACTGCTTTTCTGCTGAAAAAAGTACTACTCAGCAACAGCTGGTACCAGCTAGACCCTCAGGGGTGGAAGGATTTGCCTCCTAGATAAGAAAGATGGTGACCTATTTGTGGAGTCTCCCAAGGGTTTCATCAGCAGATGCTATGATATGGCTCAAAGAAGGGAGGGGTAAGAGTGCAACCACACTTTGCTGCCAGCTGCCACTATGTTCTCTAGGTACAACTGTCTTAAAAACAGCTTTTCCACTGGAAGACGTAATGTCCAGCAGTCACTATTGCTCAATGACCATAGTAGCCAACCCCAGCCAGACCCTCAGGCATGTCTGAGTCTGCCTGTGAGCTGACTAAGATGGTGTCCTGCCTGAGGCCTTTCTTCTGCACTGAGCCAGCAGTATCTATGGTGCAGCTCTGAGAGGGGTGAAGGGCACTGGTACCCTTTGCCACTGGCTGCTCCTAGGTTCTTTAGATGTGACTGTCTTAAGCCCAGCCTCTCTGCTGTGAAATATACTATCTACTTAGGGACTGCAGCTCATCATGGTAGCCAGGCCCTGCCAGGCTCTCAGGTGTGGCAAACCTAGCCCTAGTGTTCCAGTTAACAAAGATGGCATCTGCACCTATATGCCTATCAGCTGCTCCTCCTGCAGAAGCAAGACTCTCTACACTGCTGTATTGCTTCCAGCAAAGATAGTTTTCCCTTTCCTGTCACCCAGTATGATCTGACAACACTATACCTGATCTTTGGGATCCCAGAATGTCCACTCTGCTCTGTTGAGTTGGAGACATGTGACTATGCACCATCTTGGCCCTGCCTCCTTGATAATTTCTTAAGGGTGATTTCCCAGATCTAAGTCTTTGATAGTTGCTGCCAAATCAGGCTTTAAAAAGAGCATCATTTTCCTTTCCCAGCATCAGCAGTGTTTGAAAGTGGTTGTGATTCTGTGTACACTTAGCTTCTATTTCTAAGGCTGTGACTGTGTACCCTGAGCATCTGTTCACAAGCCTGTATCTCTCTCTCTCTCTTGTTTTTTTCTCCTATTTCCTTCCTTCCTTGCTTCTTCTCTAAGGTGCTCTTCTCTTTAATATCCTTTTGTTGTAGGACAGTTGTAGGTTTTACCTTTATAATGAGGGAGAAAGCAGCTGACAGATTGCCGTCTGTGCATGATCTGTGGGAAGAGCAAGATTGGCTAAGACTGAAGTCTAAGGGAGAGGCTGCTGTCAGAGTTTGTAAGGCATGGAGCTCTGAATATATTCCAATATCTCTGAGCTCTACTTTTCTATAAAACAACCTAGTCCTCACTGGAGCCTAGCTGAGCTTTCTGTAGCCCAGGTTTGCCTGAATACTGACATTATGAACTGACCACTTATATTCTTTCAGAGGAGACAAACTTTGTACTTTCTTACAAGTTGAATTGTCTTTTAATGGTAGAATTCTTGACTTTCATGTTGGAGACGTGGGTTTGATTCCTGACCAGTGCACCTTGTGTGAAGCTATCACTTCTCTGTCAGTGGAGGCTTGCATGTTACTATGACGTGGAGCAAGTTTCAGCAGAATTTTCAGACTAAAGACAAATTAGAAAGAAAGGCCTGGTGATCTGCTTCCATAAATCAACCAATGAAAACCTTATACATCGTAAAAGTATGATCCTGAATGAGTTGTAGAGATGGCACGGGATCTCACATTTGATTTAGCTGTTCATTGATTTTACATGAATCATGGACAGCTAACAGCATGCCGCAACACATCTGCAAGGTAGGTTCTAACAGTTATCATTCGGACATTGACTTGGGATGGATATCCTAGCCTGGTGATTAGACTTTTCGTGTCCATTGTCAGAATATACCTGGCATGGAGACTTATCCCTCCATCTCTCAGAGCTAGATGACATTAAACACTCATACTCTCATAGAAAGGGATAGAATACTCTGAAACTCATTCTGCGTGATAACCAAAAGCAAGTAAAGACACCACAGAGAAAGAAAATTACAGACAAGTATACCTCATAATGCAAAAATCCTCAACAAAGTTGTAGCCAGTAGATTTCAAAAACACATCAAAACAGTTATCACCATGACAAAGTGGGATTCATACCAGGTATGCAAGAATGGTTCAACATTACAGAAAAACAATCAGTATCCCCAAATATGTAGATAAAGGACAAGAATGATATGATTTTATCAATTGATATAGAAAAGGCTTTTGACAGAGTCCATTCATAAAATCTCTTAGAAGTAAGAATAGAGGGGAAATTCCTCAGTTTAATAAGGACCATTTATGCAAAGCCATCAGCCAGCATCATCCTAAATGGAGGGAGTCTAAAAGCATTCCTCTTGAGAATGGGAATCACACTAGGATGCCCTGAGTCCCCACTGTTCTTCAACATTGTGCTGGAAGTTCTAGCTAGAGAATTAGGCTAGAAAGACAAATAGAGGGCATCCAAATTGGTAAAGAAGAAGTAAAAGTATCTTTATTTTCAGGTAACATGATCGTATACACAGAAAGTCCTAAAGAATCCACAAAAAACCTACTGGAACTAATAGAAGAAGAATTCAGCAAATTATCAGGATACAAGATAAACAGAAAAATTAGTTGGATTCCTTTACACCAGCAAAGGTATCATCAAAGAGGAAATCACCAAATCAATGGCATTTACAATAGCCCCCAAGAAGACAAAAAGGCTTAGAAATAAATCTAACCAGAGATGTAAAAGACCTATACAAAGAAAGCTATCAGACACTACAGCAGGAAACCAGAAGAGACCTATATATGTGGAGAAGCATACCTTGCTCATGGAAAGGAAGATTCAGCATTGTGAAAATGTCTTCTTCCCAAAGAGATCTATAGATACAGCCCAATCCTGATACACATTCCAATGGCATTTTCTAGTGAGATGGAGAAACAACTCACCAACTTCATATGGAAAAAGAAGCGGCCCCAGATAAGTAAAGCATTACAGAAGAACAACAAAGTGGGAGGTCTCACACTACTTGACATTAAAAATATTTGTACCACAACAGTCATTAAAAAGCCTGGCACGGGTACAGCAGCAGATATATAGACAACTGGAACAGAAATGACAATTCAGATGTAACGTTATCTACCTATGAACAGCGGATATTTGATAAAGGCCTAAAGTCTGTTAAAATGGAAAAAGATAGTCTCTTTAACAAATGGTATTTGTGTAACTGATATCTATCTGCAAAAAAAAAAGGAAACAAGGCATATATCTCACACCATGCACAAAACTACCTCAAGATTGATCAAAGACGTAATTTAAAATCTAAAATGATAACAATCATGGAAGAAAAATAGGGATAATGCTAGGAACCATGGTAAATGGCATAATCAGTATACAAAACATTACTAACAATGCACAAACTCCAGAAGAGAAAATAGATACCTGGGAACTGCTAAAAATCAAATACTTATGCTCATCCAAAGACTTCAACAGAAGGGTAATAAAAAGACAGCCTATGAAGTGGAAACCAATTTTGGCTATAATAGATCTGATCAGCATCTAATCTGTCAAATCTGTAAGATACTATAAAACCTCAACAATAAAAGGACAAAACTTAATTAAAAATAGATAAAGAGATCAAAGAATATGAGCAGGCACTTTACCAAAGAAGACATTCAGGTGATAACAGATACATGAAGAAATGCTCACAATCATTAGCCATTAGAGAAACAAATTAAAATTATAGTGAGATACTATTTAATCTCAACAAGGCTGGCATTAATCTATAAACCACAAAATAACAAATGTTGGAAAGGTTGTGGAGAGACTGAAACACTTATTTTGTGCTGGTGGAATGTAAAGTGGTTCTGCTGCTTTGTAAATTGATTTGGTGCTCTCTTAAAAAGTTAGAAATAGAAATACCGTACAATCCAGCAGTTCCACTCTTTGGAAGATATCCTAGAGAAATGAGCCATCACATGAAGGGGTATATGCATACCCACATTCCTTCATTCCTTGCAGCACTGTTCATAATAGCAAAAAGATGGAAATAACCTAGGTGCCCATCATTGGATGAATGGTAAAACAAGTTGTGGTATATTTACCAATGGAATATTATGCAGTGATGACGAACAATGATGAATTTGTGAAATACAGCATGGAGGAATAGGCATTATGCTGAGTGAAATTAACCACAAAAGGACAGATAGGAGATTACTATTTTAAGAATTCAAGAAAAGGTTTAAACTCAGAAGGAAACATTCTTTGATGGTTACAAGGGTAGGTAGGGAGAGAGAGGGGTATTCACTAACTAGATAGTAGACTAGAATTAAATTAGCTGGAGGGAAAGGCAACACCAAATATGAGAGAAGTCAACATAATGAGACTAAACCAAAAGCTAAGAAGTTTCCTGAATATAATCAAAGATTTCAAGGAACATAGTACCAGGGGTGGGGTTTTGGAGACCATGGTTTTGGGGGACATCTAGGTCACTTGGCATAAGAAAGTTTTTAAGAAAATGTTTTGCCTCCCATTTTTGTGAGTGTCCTGGCATCTTAAAAGCCAGCATGTGGCTGTCTAAAATGCATCAGTTGGTCCCAACTCACCCCAAGCAGAGGAAAATGAAGACTACCAGAGACGTAAGTATGAGCCCAAGAGACATAAAGGGCCACCACATAAACCAGACTCCATCAGCATGAGAACAGAAGATCTAGATGGTGCCGAGCTGCCCAGTGACCACTGGGACAGGGAACACAGTATTCCCTGAGGGAGAAGGAGAATAGTGGGGTACAGGACTCAAACTTTAGTAAAAAGATCAGACATGATGGTCTTACAGACTGGAGAGTCCCCAGAAGACGTGTCCATCGGATTCTGTTAGCCCAGATATAAAACAATTCCTAAGCCTACTCTTCAGACAAACGTTAGACTGGATTATAAGACCTAAAATGATATTGGTGAAGAGTATGCTTCTTGGGGACAGGACATGGTTGAATGGACATGGGAAATACAGGGCAGAGAGGAGGAGTATGCTATAGGGAGAGAAACTAGTCTCATGTAATGATGTGTATGTAAATTTTTGTATGACAAGCTGACGTGAATTGTAAACTTAAAGCACAGTGAAAAAGAAGAAAATGAAAGAAAAAAAAAGATCAGACATAGAGTTGTTGTTAGGTGCCATCTAGTTGGTTCTGACTCACAGCAACCCTATAAACAACAGAATGAAACACTGCCCTGTCTTGCACCATGTCCACAGTCGTTATTATGCTTAAACCCATTATTGTAGCCATTGTATCAGTTCCATCTCATCGAAGGTCTTCCTCTTTTTTGCTGACCCTCCTCTCTACCAAGCATGATGTCCTTCTCCAGGGACTGACCTTTCCTGACAACATGTCCAAAGTATGTAAGACATAGTCTTGCCATCTTGCTTCCAAGTAGCATTCTGGTTGTGCTTTTTCCAGAACAGACCTGTTTGTTCTTTTGGCAGCCCATGCTACATTCAGCATTCTTCTCCAACACCACAGTTCAAGGCATCAATTTTTCTTCTATCATCTTTATTCATTGTGCAGCTGTCGCATACATATGATGTGATTGAAAATACCATGGCTTGAGTCAGGCTCACTTTAGTCTTTAAGGTGACATCTTTAATTTGGAATACTTTAAAGAGATCTTTTGCAGCAGATTTCCCCAATGCAATGCATTTTTTGATTTCTTGACTGCTGTTCCCCTTTGATTGTGGACCTAAGTAAAATCAAATCCTTGACACCCTCAATCCGGTCTCCATTTATGACAGTGTTGCTTACTGGTCGAGCTGTAATTTTGTTTTCTTGATATTGAGGTGCAGTCCATGCTGGAGGCTATGGTCCCTGATCTTCATCGGTGGTGTTTCAAATCTTCTTCACTTCCAGCAAGTAAGGTAGTGTCATCTGTGTAATGCAGATTGTTAATGAGTCATCCTCCAATACTGATGCTCATTCTTGATAGAATCCAGCTTCTCAGAGTATTCAGTCAGCATGAAGATTAAAAAGGTATGGTGAAAGGATACAACCCTGACACACACTGTTTATGACTTTAAACCATTCAGTGTCCCCTTGTTTGTGTTGTCTTCTCAAGCTACTCTTTGAATTCTTCTGTTTAGGTCTTTTACTTCACCATTCCTTCCTTTTGCTTTAGCTGCTCAACATACAAATGCTAGTTTCGAGTCTCTTATGACATACAAATTGTTCTTTTCTTTCTTTCCTGTCTTTTTAATGACCTCTTGCTCTCTTTATGGATGATGTCTTCGATGTCACTCCATATTTGTCTGGTCTTCGGTCATTAGTAATCAGCACATCAAATCTGTTCTTGAGATGGTCTTTAAACTCAGGAGGGATATACTTTGGCTTATGTAGACTTGTTCTGATTTTCTTCAGTTTCAGTTTGAATTTACATATGAGTAATTGGTGATCTTTGCCACAGTCAGCCCCTGGTCTTGTTCTGACTGCTGATAGGAGCTTTTCCATTGTGTTTTCCCACAGATATAGTTAGTTTGTTTCCTGTGTATTCCGTCTGGTGAGGTCCATGTATACAGTCACCGTTTGTGTTGGTTCAAAAAGGTATTTGCAATGAAGAAGTCGCTAGTCTTGAGAAATTGTGTCACAATCCAGCATTATTTCTGTCACCAAGGCAATATTTCCAACTACCAATCCCTCTTCTTTGTTTCCGACTTCTGTATTCCACACACCAGTAATTATCAATGTGTCCTGATTGCATGTTAGATCACTTTCAGACTGCAGAAGCTTGTAAAAATCTTCAGTCTCTTCATCTTTGGCCTTAGTAGTTTGTGCATAAATTTGAATAATAGTCCTGTTAACTGGGCTTCCTTGTAAGTATATGGATATTATTTTCACTCACAGCATTGTACTTCAAGACAGATCTTGAAATGTTCTTTTTGATGATGAATGAAACACCATTCCTCTACAAGTTTTAATTCCTGGCATAGTAAACCATAGGATTGTCAGATTTCAAATGGCCCAAACCAGTTCATTTCAACTCACTAATGCCTAGGATACCAGTGTTTATGCATTCCATTTCATTTTTGATGATTTCCAATTTTCCTAGATTCATGCTTCGTACATTCCATGTCCCACTTGTTAATGGATGTTTGCAGCTGTTTCTTCTCATTTTGAGTTGTGCCACATCTGTGAACAAAGATCCAAAGGCCTTATTCCATCCATGTCATAAAGGTCAGACTCTGCTTTGAGAAGGCAGCTCTTCCCCAGTCGTTTTCTGAGTGCCTTCCAACATGGGTGCTCACTTTCAGGCATCGTATCTGACAGTGTTTGGCTGCTATTCATAAGGTCTTCCCTGGCTAAATCCTTTTAGTAGACTGCTGGGTATTTCTTCCTAGTCTGTCTTAGTTTGAAAGCTTGGCTGAAACTTGTCTACTGTGGGTGACCCTGCTGCTATCTATATAGCAGTGGCGCAGCTTCCAGCATCACAGCAACCAGCAAACCTCCACTGATAGACAAGTGGAGGCTGCTCACTGTACCTTTACCCTCTTTGCCTGAATCTGTTACCCTCCTTACCTGATGCTGTTACCTGCCTTAACTGATGTGGTTACCCTTTGTTACCTTCCATATCTGATGGTGTTACCTTCCTTACCTGCTCTTGTTAGCCTCCTTACCTGATGGTGTTATCGTCCTTTCTCGATGCTGTTACCCTCTTTACCTGATGCTGTTATTCTCCTTACCTGATGCTGTTACTCTTCTTACCTGATGGTGTTACTCTTCTTACCTGATGCTGTTATCCTCCTTATCTGATAGACATAGAGTTACTATATGGAAAAAAGAAAGATTCCTACCCTCTAATCAGTGCCCTATCAGAATTTCAGTCTCTCTAATGGGTAGGAGTAGTTTGGTTTCCTATGTTGCTTACCTAGCAAGAGCATTAGCCTTCATAAGAAAATGTGAAAGTCTAGATACCTTGAAGGTATCTAGAATGCCAATAATTCATATTGGCATTCTGATATTATAGCTCTGTCTCCATGACTTGGTTAAGGTGCATTTTCCTCATCTATGCAGATATGTCCTTACAGTGCTGGCACATCAGGCTCCTGAACCAGGCGTACATAATGCTAATGGCTAGACCTTTGCTAAGTGTGTTTATCAATAATGTACAGCTGTGTTGAGGTGATATTTCTGGGTGACCAGTTGGATTAGACATATGTTTAGCTCTTTTCATTTGCTTTAGCAGCTCTATGTTCAAGAGTAAGTTTCACAGTCTCTACTGACATCTATTTTGGTCTTTCATGTCTTTTTAATGACCTTTTCTTTCTTCATGTATGATGTCCTTGAGGTTATTCCACAGTTTGATTGTAAGGCTTTCCTGCTTGCTGTTTTAGGAGGAAAGTCCTTGTGTTGCATCAGTCTTTGTTTAGGGAGCATCTTGGTGCAGGAACCTCAGGTCTGAAGGACGTGCACGCTCTTCTCCTGGTATTATTTTCTTGATGGTGTGAGGTTCCCAGCTCTCTGCTTTTATCTTTTATCTCTTGTAGGATGAATGGATAAAGGGTGGTACAAGTAATACTCCAGGGAAATTCCCTTTACAGTGGAGCAGGGAGATGATCCTATGAAAGGATTTACAGTCCCTCTCTAATTCTTTAACATGTAGCACAGGAAAATCACAAAATGGAGGACAGTCATAAAATACTGGGAATGATTGTCCAGCGACATGGCTACACATATTTTTTGGGAGGGTACAACTGAATCCATGACACCAGTACATCTTGATTACATGTTTGATCAACTTCAAACTGCATAAGCTGGTAAAAATAATCAATTTTTTCATCGTTGTCATTAGTGATTGGTATATGAATTTGAATAATATATTAGCTGGTCTTCCCTGTAGACGTAGGGATATTATCTTATCACTCACTATGTTGTACTTCAGAATAGATGTTGAAATGTTCTTTTTAATGGTGAATGTGATGCCATTCCTCTTCGATTTGTCGTTGTAGGCATAGTAGAACACACAATTATTGAGAGTGGGTGTCAGACCAAAATGGATGTCAGAGGATACTCTGAGATTATCTTTTCTTTTCTTTTTTTATTGTGATTGAATGAAAATATACATTCCCATATAAATTTTCATGCTCACCTATATGCAGCTTCCAGTGCTCTCCCTGCCCAGTGACAGCACACTCTCCCTCTCTGCTCCATACATGCCCTATCCTCCCAACAGTCTCCTATCTTCTCCACTCCACCCACTCCCCTTCTTCCAGTATGAGGTCAGCAGGATGACATCCTATAGATGCTAGAACCGTAAAGTGCCTACAAGATATGGCCACTCTGTGTGACCAAGTCCAATCCATTGCTGTCTGAAGAGTTGACTTTCATTATGAACAGTGACAGCATCAAGGCCAGGGGCCATGCTCCTAGGGGAACCCTGAAGACCCTGGACCATCAATTGTGGTCTTCTAGTGGAGATCTCAGGGTGAACCCTATTTATACTTGTGTTGCCAGTGAGACTCAACTTTGTGAGCTCCATTGTGGTTTTCACTGTTGGTGGCTGGGCACCATCTGGTTCTTCTGGTTACAAGTCAATATAGACACCCACTCACGTGTGTCTGTCTGCCTTCTGGATTCTCTTTCCCCCATGTCGTTATGAACCTTTGTGATCATCCGTTCCTGCTAAGTTGGGACCATTTGCTGTTCCCTCAGATGGCAGCTTGGCAGCTTTTAAGACCCCAGACGCCTCTCGTAAGTGTGGGGTGTGGAGAGTCCTCATTAGCAAAACACTAGTCGTGCTTATTGGCCTTGATTTCCTGTGAGAGCACGGTCCCTGGCCCCCCACCCCAGCTACTCTGTCCTTGCAATATTGGGTTAAGATGGGAGGAGTACACAAGTTGTGTTGAAAATTGTGTTAATATTGATCTTAACTAATGTGAACTGTCACCGATTTCACCCAACCAAATGTCTATCAACTATCTAATCTAAACCCTTCCCCTTTTGCCCTCCCACGCTCCCCACCCTTGCAGCTGCCAAAGAGTCTTCTGTTATGCATGAGTCTGCTTTGAAGTTCTTATCATAGGGGTCTCATACAATATTTGTCTTTCTGTCGCTGACTACTTTCACTCAGTGTAATGTCCTCCAGTTGAAACGAGGTTAAGAGACGTTTCCTGCTATCATCGTTGTTCTTTATCATTGCATAGTGTTCCATTGAGTATATATTACCATAGTTTACCTATCCATTCCTCTGTTGTTGGGCATCTGGGTTGATTCCATCTTTTTGCTGTTGTGGAACATTAATAGATGATCTCCATCGCAAATGCGTTGAACATTCGTGTGCATGTAGCAGTTGGTGTGAATGGCCTTGATTTTGTAGGATATATTCTGAGCAGAGGAATTACTGGGTCAAATGGTATATCCATATCCATTTTTTTAAGGGAGTGCCAGATTGCTTTCCAAATAGGTTGTACAATTTTCCAATCCCACCAACAGTGTAGGAGAGTTCCAATCTCTCCACAGCCTCTCCAGCATTTAGTGTTTTGCACTTTTTGGGTCATGGCCAACCTTGGTGGGGCAAGATGGTATCTCACTGTAGTTTTGACTTAAATTTCTTTAATAGCTAATGATCGTGAGCATGTCCACGTGTGTGTTTTGGCTGCCTGGATCTCCTCTTTAGAGAAATATCTGTCCATCTCCTTTGCCCATCGCTTAATTGGATGATTTATCTTTTTCTTACTGATATTTTGTAGTACCGTACAGATTATAGAGATCAGGCATCGGTCTGACATAGAGTTGCCAAATATGTTTTCCCATTCTGTAGGTGGCCTTTTAATTCTATTAATAAAGTCTTTGGATGAGCAGAAGTGATTGCTGCTTAGTAGTTCCCATTTATCTATTTTCTCTTCTGATGATTGTGGTTTGTTTTACAGATTTTGAAGTTTGTCTGCGTTGTGTATTAAAATGTCCATTGTTGTTCCTACTTTTTCTTGGATGAGCTGTATTGTTTTAGATTTGATATTTAGGTCTTTTATCCAGTTTGAGTTGGTTTTTGTATAAGGTGTAAGATATGGGTCTTTTTTTTAATTTATTGCAGATGGATATCCAATTTTGCTGGCACCATTTGTTGAAGAGATTGTTTTTACCCCAGTTTAATGTCTTAGGGCCTTTGTAGAATATAAACTGTTCATAGGCAGATGATGTCATCTCTGGGGTCTCGATTCTGTTGCATCAATCTATCTGTTTTTGTACCAGTACCAGGCTGTTTTGACTACTGTGGCAGTGTAATAGGTTCTAAGGTTGGGTAATGAGAGGCCTCCGAGTATGTTCTTCTTCTTTAGTAATGCGTTACTTTTCTGGGGCTTCTTCCCTTTCCAGACAAAGTTGGTAGTTTGTTCCTCCAACTCATTAAAAAATGTCACTGAAACTTGTATTGGGATTGCATTATATAAGTAGATTGCTGTGGGTAAAATAGACATTTTCGTGATGTTAAGTCATCCTATCCATGAGCAAGGTAGGTTTCTCCATTTATGTAAGTCTCTCTTAGTTTCTTATAGTAAGGGTTTGTAGTTCTCCTTGTAAAGATCTCTCATTTCTCTAGTTAGATTTATTCCTAGGTACTTTATCTTCTTAGAAGCTATAGTAAATAGCATTAACTTGGTGATTTCTTCCCTAATAATCTCGTTGTTGGCATAAAGGAATCCTACTGATGTACTTATGTTTATCTTGTATCCTGAGACTTTGCTGAACTCTTCTATCATTTTGAGTAGTTTCCTTATGGATTTCTTTGGGATTCTCTGCATATACAATCATATCGTTTGCAAATAAGGACATTTTTACTTCTTCTTTGCTGATGCAGATGCCCTTTATTCCTTGGTCTTGTATAATTGCTCTGGCTAGAACTTCTAGTACATTGTTGACTAGGAGAGGTGAGAGTGGGCATCCTTTTCTAGTTCCTGTTCTCATGGGAAACTGTTTCAGTCTCTCTCTATTCATGACACAGGCAGTTGGCTTTGTATAAATGGCACTCATTGCATTGAAAAATTTACTGTCAATTCCTATTTTGCTGAGAGGTTTTAGCATGAATTGGTGTTGAACTTTATCAAACACCTTTTCTGCATAAATAGACAAGATCAGGTGATTCTTGTCTTTTGTGATATTTATGTGGTTGATCACATTGTTTTTCTGATGTTTAACCTGCTTTGCATCCCTGGTATGAATCCAACTTAGTCACGATGGATTATTCTTTTGATATGTTGTTGCATTCTATTGACAAGAATTTTGTTGAAGATTTTTGTGTCAAGATTCATCAGTGATATCGGTCTGTAGTTCTCCTTTTTTGTTGGATCTTTCCCTCACAGTGCCCTTTGAGCACTGCTTTGGCTGTATCCCGAAGGTTCTGATAGGAAGTGTTTTTCATTCTTGTTGGAATCCATAAATTTCTTTATTTCATCCTTGATTTCTTCTGTTTTTTTGAGCCAGGTGTTGTTCAGTTTCCATGAGTTCCACTTTCTATCTATGTTTTTTCTGCTGTTGATTTCAACTTTTATGGCTTTGTGATTTGAGAAGATGCTGTGCATTAATTCAGTGGTATGGATTTTGTTGTGAATTGCATTATGTCCTAACGCATGGTCTGTTTTGGAGAATGTTTCATGTGCACTGGAGAAGAAGGTGTAGTTGTCCGCTGATGTATAGAAAGTTGTGTATATGTCAATGAGGTCTAGTTGTTAATTGTGGCAATAAGATCTTCTGTGTCTTTATTCAGCTTTTTTCTAGATGATCTGTCGAATATTGAGAGTCGAGTGTTGAAGTCTCCTGTTATTATTGTGGAGTGATCTGTGTCCTTTTTGAGTGTAGTCAGTGTTTCTTTGATGTATTTAGGTGCTCTAATATTAGGTGTATACATATTTAGTATTGTTCAGTCCTGCTTGTGTATTGAACGTTTCAGCAATAGTGTCCATCCTTGTCCACAATGGTGGATTTTACATTAAAATCTATTTTATCTGAGATTGGAACTGCCACATGTGCTCTTCTTTGTTCACTGTTAGCTTGATATGTATTCTTCTGTCCTTTAATTTTCAGTTTGTTCATCTCTTTAAGTCTAAAGTGAGTTTCTTGTAGACAACATATAGCTGGATCATGTCTTTTGATCCAAGATGCCACTCAATGTTTCTTTACTGGAACATTCAGTCCATTGACATTCAATGTAATTATTGATAGGTATGTATTGAGTGCTGCCATTGTGATATGTTTATTTTTGTGTTGATGTTTTCTATGTTGTGCTTATTAATCTGTTCTGTGACCTTCTTCTTTGTGAGTTGATTTTTCACCTTTTTCAGCATTGGTTATGTGGTTGTTGAGACTCCTACATTACATTTCTTGATATGGTGTGTTGCTTCTTTATTGTGCTTTACAGCAGCACCTGTGATCTCGCTTTATGTAAACCCAGTTTTGATTGCTACCAGTCTTACCAACTTCCTCTCCATCTGGAAGGACTATAATGACTGTAATACATCCCTCTTTTTAATATGATGATATTATAGTTTACATGATATGATCACTAGATCATTTGTTTCACTATTATAGCTTTGTGGTTGGAGCCTTCCGTAACTGTGTAGGATTCTGGATAATATGTCCTTCTAAAGTATAAAGTTACTGGTTTTGTTCTTCCAAGTCAAGGGATTCTTTCAGTGTTTCTTGTAGGTTTGGTTTGGTTTTTACAAAGTCTCTGAATTTCTGTTTATCTGGGAATGTCTTAATTTCATTTTCATATTTGAAAGATAGTTTTGCAGGATATATAGTTCTTGGTTGGAAGTTCTTTTCCAAGGCTTAGAATGTGTCATGCCGCTGTCTCTGTGCCAGCATCATTTCTGCGGAGAAATCTGATAAAAGCCTACAGGGTTTCTCTCTGAATGTTAGCTTTGCTTTGAGTCTTGCAGCCTTTAAGAATTTCTGCTTATGTTTCATTTTGTTGAACTTGATTATAATGTGTCTTGGAATCTTTCTATTCCGATCTATATTGAGTGGTGTTTGATACGTATCTTGGATATCTATATTCTCTTCTTTCATAATGTCTCAGAAGTTTTTTGTCAGCAACTCAGCAACAATACTCTGTGTTCTCAGGTGTCTCTCCCTGTTCAGGGACTCCAATTAATTGTAGATTGTTCTTCTTAATAGAGTCCCACATGCTTCATAATGCTTCTTCATTTTTCTTGTTTCTTTGAGTTTTCTCTTGAATATAGAGTATCTAAAGCAAATGTAAGAATGATGAAGTAGAAAAATTCAACAGAAACTCAAAAGACAAAGTAAAGTGTTATAATGAAATGTGCAAAGACCTGGAGTTAGAAAATCAAAAAGGAAGCATTTACTCAGCATTTCTTAAGCAAGTAGAACTGAAGACAAAAATCAAGCCTTGAGTTGAAATATTTAAGGTTTTATAGGTAAAATATTGAATGATTTAGGAAGTATAAAAATAAGACAGGAGGAATACACAAAATCACCATATCAAAAATTTGTCAACCTTCAACCATTTTAGGAAGCAGTATGTGATTAGGAACCATTGGCACTAAAGGAAGAAATCCAAGCTATACTGAGGACATTGGCAAAAACCAAGGCTGCAGAAGTTATGGACTATCAGTTAAGATGTTGCAACAAAGTGATGCAGTGCTGGAAGGCCCACTATCTATGCCAAAAGATTTGAAAGGCAGCTACTTGGCTAACTGAATGAAAGAGATTCATATTTGTACCTAATCCAAAGAAAGGTGACCCAGTAGAAAGTGGACATTATCTGTCAATATCATTGATGTTGTAGGCAAGTAAAATTGTGCTGAGTTAATTTAAAAGTGCTTGCAGTAGCCAATCCACAGGAAACTCCAGAAATTCAAACCTGGAATGAGGGGTGTCATTGATGATGTCAGATAGATCTTGCCTAAAACAGAAAATAACCAGAAAGATTTTTACCTGTGCTTTATTGACTTTGGAAAGTCATTTGACGTGTGAACCATAACAAATTATGGGTAACATTGTGAAGAATGGAAATTCCTGAACACTTAATTGTGCTCTTGAGGTACTTAATGACTAAGAGGTAGTCATTTGAACAGAGAAAGGGGATATTGCATAATTCAGAACCAGGGAAGGGGTACATCAGGGTTATATATTTTTTCCATACATAGTCTGTGTACTGAAAAAATTAGTCAAGAAGGTAGACAATCTGAAGAGGAACTTGCCTTAAGGACTGGAGGAAGACTCGTTCACAACCTGGTGATGTTACAGGCATGTTTACTCAATGCCAAGAGGACTTGAAGCACTTACTGATGAAAATCACAGACTCTAAACTTCAGTGTGAGTTACACCTCAACATAAAACAAAAATCCTCACAACTGGACCAATAAGCAACATTATGATAAATGGAGAAATGAGTGAAGTTATCAGGGATTTTATTTTTCCTTGGATCCACAATCAGTACCTAAGGAAATAGCAGTGAAGAAATCAAATGACATATTGCCTTGGGCAAGTGTGCTGCAAAAATCTTACAATGTTAAGAAACAGAGATGTCACTTTGAGAACTAACATGCATCTGACCCAAGCACTTGCCTGGTAAGCATGCAAAAGCTAGACAACAAGTAAGGAAGACCAAGAAAGAATTGATGTTGTTGAATTACAGTGTTAATGAAAAATACTGAATAATACCGTGGCCTTTCAGAAGAATGAACGAATATGTCTTGGAAGAAGTACATTTAGAATTCTTCTTAGAAACCAGGATCGTGAGACTACATACTCACATACTTTGGACTTGTGATCAGGAGGGACTAGTCCCTTATCAGGAGAAGGACATTGTGCTGGGTAAAGTGGAAGGTAAAAAAATAAAATAAAATAAAAACAGAAGGCTTTCAGATTACGTGGATTGACACAGTGGCTGCAATGAGCTTAAATATAGCAACAATTGTGAGGGTGGTGCAGCTCTGGGCAGTGTTTTGTTCTTTTGTGCATAGGGTTGCTATGAATCAGAAATGACTCCATGGTACTTAACAACAATGGTTGCGCTGGTCAAGGAATCCCACTTAGTGTCATCCTTTCCACTTACATGGGAATCACAGTTTAATATTCTTTATCTGGTTGTGGATTCTTGCATGTAAAAATTGATTTTGGGTGGTGGTCTTGATAATACAGGACAGACATACTAGAGAGGGCCACCAGATGGCAGCAATAGCTTGGTAGTCCTTTGAGCAATTCTAATTAGACATTTTTTAGCCTAATGTGCAACCTCTGCTGGGCAGTTTACAGACTGTGTTGGTCAGGGATGGGATGGGAGTGCTGCCTCTTGACCAGAGAGAGGTTGTCTACTAAAGTAACCATTCTTATCCAGGAGCCCAGATCCTCTGCCCACTTCCTAGAGTGAAGAGGTCAAAGCTGTTGGCCAGGAAGCCGTAGGAGAGATGGTTGTTGTTGGTACAGTATACTAGCAAGAGAGAGATGAGGCCCTTGGGAGCATTGGGCACCTGAAAAATGGTGACTCCTGCCTACAGGCTGCTCCCTCACACAATGCAGAGCATCCATGTAGGGTCTGAAAGAATTAGGATAAGGTTTTTGTTTCTAATAGTTTTCAAAATGCAATTAATATATATATCTGTATATACATATTAAAATATATGTATACGTATATTTAAGCATGGCTTTTCCTAGTATTACTAAAAATATGACTGCTAAGAGATTCTGTCAACATGAATAAAGGAGAATGCAGTATTTGTTAAATCAAAATTTCATTGATCAAAACCAGTGTGGGATGCTTTTTTAATGTGGTATATGAGGGGAAGTAGGGGAATAGGTAGAGAAGTTGAAGCAGATAGTGTAGGTCCTGGAATGTTGCTCCACTTCTTGTCAGTGTGTCTGACAGGTTCCATTGTCTTTCAGGAGGACTAGCATTGGCTCAAGTACTCTTTTTCTATGTGAAGTACTTGGTGCTCTTTGGCATCCCTGCTCTGCTCATGCGCCTGGATGGACTCAAACCACCACCATTGCCGCGTTGTGTGAGCACCATGTTCAGCTTCAGGGGCATGTGGAGGTCAGTTGCTCAGCTTACTAAAACCTTTCATGTGTATGTGATGGGAAGGGTCATGGACTGGATGTCTTCAACAGGCTTGGGCTAAGGCTATTTCTTTGCCTCTTGCTCAAGACACATCTGGCACTTGGGTTTCTTCATCTTGATGATAGGGTGACAATCTGTATCTCTGGGTCTCTTAAAAATATCAACAGGCTGTGAAGATATGTAAGATAAACTTGCCTGCAAGTTGGTGTACATTATAAATGTACAGAAGTTTATGTTTAGTGTGGTCTCTTATGAACCTGGGACATATTACCATATGTATATATTTTTTATATTTATTTTTCTTGGAAATGACAGCTGCATACATGAGGCTGTAGATTAATAAAAGAGAGAGAAAGAAAGAAAAGGACTTGGGATAATAACACAGGCAGGTGCTGCCATTTACTAGGCAGTTTACCAAATCTCTGTTTCAGTTTTCTTGTATTTTAAATTAAAATAATAATGCCACCAGCCATTTCACAGACTTGAAGGTTAATTAAGCTTAGAAAGCATCTGACATGTAGCAGATGGTTATAAATGTTAGATTTTACTTTGTATTATTCTTATACTTGCCACACATTGCTAGACAAATGCTTTTTTTTGTTTTCTCACTGTTTTTGATTTTGTCTTGTATACTTATGGTGGGCCAGGATTCTTTCACTGAAAACATCTGTGAGTCCCCTGCTGTTTCTGATAGTTGT
The DNA here is from genome assembly GCA_028571685.1 of Heterohyrax brucei. Lineage (NCBI taxonomy): Eukaryota > Metazoa > Chordata > Mammalia > Hyracoidea > Procaviidae > Heterohyrax > Heterohyrax brucei. The sequence goes on from CM053155.1 coordinate 21,205,637, forward strand.
TTTCCAGATGGGTTTGCTTCCTGTCATGTTTTTCCTATTGCTTTCAGTATGAGAAAAGTGGCAGGACTGCTATGCAGTTGTATAGCAAATGTTGGTACCTCAAGGTGGGTACTTGCATGACCCTGAGAATCAGTGCCTACTTAAATTTTGTATTCTAGTTACCTCATTTGCTGCACCATAGTCCTTACCCTGCTCAGAATGTCATACTGGGTCCACCTGTGCTTTATTCAGTTACGTATTTCATCTCTGGGAGCAGAGGACCAAGACTTACACAGAGGAAGAGCTTGGTAAATATTGTCTTATCTAATGTTGCTTTTGCTTGTGGAAGCAGCAGTCAGGAAATCAAATGGCATATTTCATTGGGTGAATCTATGGCAAAACTCCTTTTTAAAGTTCTAGAAAGCAACACTATCATTTTGATGACTAAGGTGAGTCTCATTCAGGTTACAATCTTTTTAGTCACTGGATACCCATATGAAAGCTGGGCAATGTAAAAAGGAGACAGAAGAAGAGTTGATGCATTTTGATTGTGGCATTTTTAAGGAATATTGAATATATCATGGGCTGCTAAAGCAGTGAAACTTTGTCTTGCTTACTCTGGACAAGTCATCAGGAAAAACCAGTTGCTAGTAAAGGACATTATTTCTGGTAAATAGAAGGTCAGCAAAAATTAGAGATATCCTCCATGAAGTGGATTGACACAATAGCCACAACAAGCTCAAAAGTGTATCAGAGATCACGGAGGATCAAGCACTGTTTCCTTCCATTATATAAAAAGTTGTCATGAATTAGAGTTGATACAACTAGAACAACAACAAATGTTGCTATTGTAGAGAAGTAACTTTCACCAAAAGCCTTCTGTAACAAAGGGATTTTTATTAAGACATACCAGAAAACAGAATGGGAAATTTGCTGCAGTTGCTTACGCTATAAACAGAACAAAATCCAAAGTATAATCCATAGATGCTTTTTATGCAGTTTTGACAACTGCTGATTCATCTTGAGTAAATTCCTTACAGACTGTGATTGAGTATGGTAAAGACAAAAATCTAAAATCATGATTGAGGGACCTTGTTTTTTATTTCTAATGATTTGATAGTTTCGCTCAGGATTCTGGGTCTGTCATGTGATGGCTGGGCTTTGTATGATATTCCACAGGTCTTTAACTTGCTTCCTGGTATAAATTGTTATTTAGTTTCAGTATGAGTGTCTGCTGTCCACTGATTTGGTTAGAGCACTCAATCCCCCTTTTCTGTTGTTTTTAAGTTTTTCATATTCTAGCGGACAAGCTGGCCTTTTGTGGTTATGGCCTACTGAGCTTAGATTAACGCTTTATCAGTATTAAAAAGGTGAGTATAACACTTAACATCCTGATGTTCCATTTACTGATTTACAGATGCTGAATTTAAGCTTTATTTAAACTCACATTAATCCCATTTGCTTGTTGGAGTTAGAAGTTACATATGGTTATTAAAAGGAGTGTTAAGTAGTTGCTTTGATTTGTCCTTAATTGCTTCGTCAGATATTATAGGTCATCCTGTTTTAATGATGATGTTGGAAATTCTGTTAAAGAGGTTCTGTCCTACTAGGACTAAGGAGTAACTTGTTTAAAACGTGAGCCTGGTTAGAAGCCTGTTAAAATTTGACCTACTCGTAAGAATCATTCATTGAATAAGTGGACCAGGACTCTGCACTGTTGGGGAGGTATCATAGGTGTCTCCTAAAAGTATAGTGTGGTTCCCTCTGCCTCCTCTGGGTGAGGGCTTGCATTAATGAATATTTTTGGGACATATGTTCTCCTGGAGGGCTTCTCCAGTGTCATCTGGCATAATGAATACTTCTATTTTCAGATAGTGGTACTGGCTCCAGCCTCCTGCTTCATAATTACCAACTCACTGATTATTACAAGAGGTAGTTTAAACAGCTGACTGTATCTCACAGTGGTTATCTTCTTGTCCTTTATTTATTCATTTATTTATTTTTCTAAGAACCTCAGTCATATATATATATGTCACAGAGGTGAAGAAGGCTTATCTGCCGAGACTGTTTTCATTTTCTTTATCAGAACTACATCCTCTCCTCTCAGTTAAAATTTTAAGGCAGATATAGGCAAGAGATTAATCATGAAAATTTACTCTGCAGAAGAAGCAGCTCTACAGTTACCCCTTGGAGTGATGAGCAGAGCATACACATCAGGTTCTAAGGTGGGGTAGTGAGGGGTCTCCCACTGTGTTCTTCTTCTTCAGTAGTGCTTTGCTAATCCGGTGTTTCTTCAGTTTCCAAACAAAGTTGGTGATTTGTTTCTCCATCTTGTTAAAAAAACATCACTGGGATTTGTATTGGGATTGCATTGTATTTGTCGATCACTTTGGATAAAATAGGCATTTTCACAATGTTAAGTCTTCCTATCCATGAGCTGAGTAGGTTTCTCCATTTATGTAAGTTTCTCTTAGTTTCTTGCAGTAAAGTCTTGTAGTTCTCTTTGTAAAGGTCTCTTGTTCTGCAGTTAGATTTATTCCAAATTATTTTATCTTCCTGGGGACGAGAGTAAATGGTATTGATTTGGTGATTTCTTCCTCAATGATCTCTTTGTTAGTATAAAGGAATCCCACTGATTACTTATTTTTGTCGTACATCCTTATACTTTGCTGAACTCTTCCATTAGTTCAAGTAGCTTATTTATGTATTCTCTGTGTATACAATCATATAATCTGCAAATATGAAGATTTTTCCTTCTTCTTTGCTGATACAGATGCCCTTTATTTCTTTGTCCTCTCTAATTGCACCGGCCAGAACTTCTAGTATAATGTTGAATAGCCGTGGTGAGAGTGAGCATCCTCATCTAGTTCCTGTTCTCAAGAGGAATTCTTTCAGTCTCTCTCTCCATTCAGGATGATGTAGGCGCTTGGCTTTGCGTAGATACCCCTTATTAGTGTTGATGAATTTGCCTTCTGTGCCTGTTTTGCTGAGAGTGTTTAACGTGAATGGGTGCTGGTCTTTGTCAAATGCCTTTTCTGCATCATCAGTTGACAAAATCAGGCAGTTCTTATCTTTTGCGTTATTTATGTGGTTGATCACATTGTTTTTCTGATGTTGAACCAGCTTTGCATCCCTTGTATGAATCCAATTTGGTCGTATTGGAGTATTCAGTCCATTTACATTGAGTGTAATTATTGATGGGTGTGTGTTTAGTGCTGTCGTTTTGACATATTTATTTTTGTGTTGGTGTTTCTGTGTTGCTCTTGATACTCTGTTATGAGTCATTCTTCTTGTGCATTGACTTTCCATCTTTTTTAGTGTTGGTTTTGTGTTTATTCAGACTCCTGTATTACGTTTCTTGTTTTGATATGTTGCAATGTTGTTGTGCTTTGTGACTACTCCTATAATCCCCCGAAATATTCTACGCTTAAACTGTATTTTAACTTCTGTGTATCTTAACTTCCTCTCCATCTGAAAGGAGTATCACTGCTATAGTATATCCCTCTTTTTAATGTGATGGTATCTTAGTTTTCGAGATATGATCACTTTTTCCCTTCTTGTAATATTATAGCTTGACTGAGTTTTGTGCCTTCCCCAGCTGAGTAGGTTTCTTGATATTGTTTCCTGCATTGCTTCCTTAAATATACACTTAATGATTTTGTTTTTCTAAGCAAAGATTTCTTGTAGCTTTGGATTGGTTTTTACAAAGTCTGTAAGCTTCGGTTTATCTGCGAATGTCTTAATTTAATCTTCTAATCTTCATATTTGGAAGCCAGTTGTGCAGGATATGTAATTCTTGGTTAGAAGGTTTTCTCCTGCAAGGCTGTGGATGTGTCATCCTATCACCTCTGTGCTGTGGAGAAGTCAGGTGAAAACCTACAGGGTTTCCCTCTGAATGTTAGCTTTGCTTTGAGTCTCACTGCCTTTAGGAGTTTCTGCTTGTGTTTCATTTTATTAAGCTTGATTATAATATGTCTTGGTGTCTTTCTTTTGGTAACTAGTTTCTGTGGCATTCAATACATGTCTTGGATATCTATGTTCTCTTCTTTCATAATTTCAGGGGAGTTTTCTGTCAGGAACTCAACAGCAATACTCTGTTTTTTCAGGTATACCTCCCTGTTGAGGAACTCCAATTAATCGTAGACTATTCCTCTTGATAGAGTCCCAAATGTTTTGTAATGATTCTTCATTTTTATAATTTATTTTCTCTGATTTCTCCTCATAAATGCTGGTGTCAGTTGGTCTGTCTTCAAGGTCAGTAAGCCTAACTTCCATTTCCTTAATTCTGCTCTTTTGGCTTTGAATTGAATTGTCTTATTTTGTAATTTTGTTACTGATCTGTTGGATTTTGGAATGTTGATTCTCCACTGGTTTGAATAGCTTGCCTAATTTTTCATTTTGCTCTGCTGCATTTTGTTTAATCTCTAGTAGGGCTCTCTGTATAATTCTTTTGTACTTGACCTCCAGTAGTTTCAGAAATGAGCCAAGGTGGGCTGTTTCGTCAATTGCTTGGTGATCCTCTGTTGCTTTCAGGACATCTAGAGGCTGTTTAGTTTCTCTGTTGTGGCCTCAATAGGACCTGAGGGGTAGTTCTGAGCAGGGAGTTGGTCACCAACCACCTCGGTGTGCTCTAGTGACTGACCCCAGTGGATTCTGGGGTGGCAGACTCCGCTGCCTGGCTGGCAGAGACACCACCCTACTTACGGAGTCATTGGGGGGCTGTCAACTGACTGTATGATGTGGGTCAGTAAAGACTGGACAATATGACAGGCTAACTGATGTCAGGCTGTTCAGTTATTTTTACAGGCAGTCTTATTTCAAAAGCTAAAAGCTATGTGACAGCTTCCAAAATCAGTCAGGCTGTCAGGTATGGAAGGCCTCTCCTTCCTGCTGACAAGGAGGCACCTCTTCAGCCATCCCCAGACGCTATGATGTATTTCAAAGTAGGGACGGGCTACTGCACTGCTGCCAGTGCCCTCAGGGCCCTATTTGTAAGGCAACACTGTGCTAAATGCAACCTTTCTTCTGGAAAAACACTCTGGACTGGCACTGCCTCCCAGCCTGGGAATTAGCCCCTACTGAGACCTCTTGTTGGGTTACTCCACCTCCCAGCCAACCAAGATAGTGTCCCAGTCAAGCTCCCTCTCCCACTACAAAATAGCCAAATCTATGGCAGAGCTCAGAAAAGAGATGGTAGAGGGACTGTGGTACTCTCAGTCCGCTGCCAGGCTCTCAAAATGTGGCTATTCCATACACTGTCTCTCCACTGCATCACATGCTGTTCACTTCAGCACTGTGGCTCAGAGTATCTCCTGGCTTGTGCCCATCCCCCACCTGCTGTCCAACAACAACAACAACAAAAAGTTGAAAGTACCAGTATCTTCAGTCCACACAAGCAGCCAATCAGCAAGAGTAGGGCTTAGCGAGAGAGAGTAAGTTTCCTATTTAGTGACATGTAGTCCAAACTGACAGGCCTATGCCATGTCCTAGGGCTCACTGGTTGTCCATAAAGCTCTGTTCAGTTATCAATCCAGGCCTTAGTTTTCAGATGGTATTAATAAGATGTAATCTAGTCTGTCATCTTGACTCTACCTGGATTTAAATTTTTAAGAATTAATGATTTATTTTAGTTGCTCCCTTTTAAGTAGTCACCAATTGATTCTCCGTCCTAGCACAATAAAGAGATGATCTTGACAGGAGGACTGTATTATACCCAAAGTCAAGTTACATATCTGGTTCACCTCTAGTATGTATTTGGAAAGTTGGCTTATCTACCATGAGTATGTGCAAAATGAGCTTTACATTTCTGTAGTATGTGTGGCAGAAAAACTGACATCTAGTGTCTCTATGGGCTGACCAATAGAGACCTCACTGTGTTCTGTAAGGTGACTCTGAGAAGTTGGAAGAGCACAGAGTTTTGAATTTCTGTTTACATTAACCTTATATTAATGTTTCTAAGCTATCTACTGAAATGTTGCTGCAGACAAGCAATCATTTTCTCTTCCTGGTTTAGGTCTGAGAAGAACTTAATGAGTAGATGTAGATTAGTCATGAGTAGAGGAGTCCCTGTGTAGTGCAAATGGTTAACATACTTGGCTCCTATTGAAAATGTTGTCAGCTCCAGTCTACTCTAGTGCTTCTCACAAGAAAGACCTGGCAATCTGTTTCTAAGAAATAAGCCTTTGAAAACCCTAGAGAGCACAGTCCTACCCTGATACACATGGGAACACTGTAAGTCAGAGTTGACTTGAAGCAACTGGCTTAGGTATGAGAGCTGGGGATACAAGGAAAATAGATTTATAAACAATCTTTGGAAACTGCTAAATGATCACCTAAACTACTAGAAAACTCAACTTAAATTGGGTTTAAAATTGATAACAGATGAACTTTTAGCCTCCATTTTAAAGGAGTTCTGCATGCTTGGATATTGTGCAGACTGATAGCACCATCTTTCAGTCCATTTAGCAGTGAGGGAAGACTCAAAGCCTACTGTGTCAGAGGAGCCTGAGCTCTGCAGTACAGATGAAATTGACCATCAGCAGAGAGATAATATTCTTGACATGATAGTTCACATTGACAATGAAAAAACACTCTTCACCTGGAGGCCCAAACCTGAAAATTTGGACTTGACGAGTTGTTGTTTTTGTTTTTTAGCTCTTCTTTTCCATAGAATGCCTGCTCACATATTTGCAGGCATAAAAAGACCCCAGGGAGTATATTTTTTCTCACTTGTATGCTTTTTCTGTGTTGTATGGAACTGGAAAATTCTTAGTTTTCTGCTTATAAGTCTTATGTTCTAATTTAGGTGGCATGAGGTCTGTAATGAACATTTTTTCCCGGGAGTCATTGAAGATGACACTGTGTGTCTGAGGTTCCAAATTAGAAATCTGATCATATTCTCTGATTTCATTTCTAGCTATGAAAGCAAAATATGTAAAGGCTAGAATTTCCTATGGTAGCTGGTGAGTTTGGGGTCAGTATAAATTATTGTAGAAATCTTGCCAAGCTTACCATCTACATTTCTTGAATTATGATATTCTGAGGTCTTCACAAGTAAACTCATGTATCACTGCTTATCCTGGAATGCTCTGGGCATGGTTGGTGCTAGCTAGTCCATCATACACAGAGACATTTTTGTACTAGGATGCAAAGAAGTCTGAACTCCTTCTTTTGGTATGGCATCAATTACATGGGCTGTTAGGTCAATAGAGCATGTGTGTGTGTATCTGAAGAGCTGGTTTAGGCATATGGTAGATGATAAAAACCAGCCGTCCAAACAGCTGGCTTTACATTAGACCTGCCTTTGAATCACCTTTAGCCTCAAGTTGCAGGGCATGGTGGCAGGTGTGGCACTGTTGAGATATGCAACATATCTACCAGTATTGTGGGGTGAAAAAGCAGGGGGCAGGATGAACATAAATAAGGCTTCTATGAAACAGAAAAGTTAGTTCGGGTGCTGTTAGTTTACCTTTTTTTTTTGAGAGGCATCCTCAAAAGCTGTGTCACATCAGACAATTAAAATTTTATGGGCCAGTCTTCTTTTTTAAAAATATTTACTTGTGCTTTAACTGAGTCTGTAATCCAAGTCAATTTATCATACTAAACCTTCCACACATACACTGCTGTATGTGTGCTGTGTACTAACTGTAGGTACTCTCCCTGCCCTGTGACAGCATACTTCTCCCTTTTATCCTGTATTTCCTGTGCACATTGGACCAGCTCCTATAATCTTCCATCTTCTCATCTTGCTTTATGTATATACTTAAGCCAAGAAGCATACTCTTTGCCAGTATCATTTTGTGTCTTGTGTTGCTGTTATTGTTAGGTGCTGTCGAGTCAGTTCCAACACATATTGACTTTATGCACAACAGAATGAAACACAGCCTAGGCTTGTGCCATGCCCACAACCGTTTTTATGGTTAAGCCCAGTCTTGCAGCCACTGTATCAGTCCATGTTACTGAGGACTGTCCTCTTTTTCGCTGACCCTCTTAAGTTATCAAGCATGATGTTCATCTCCAGGGACGGATCCCTCCTGAAAAGAAGTCCAAAGTGTGTAAGGTGCATCTTGTCATCTTTGCTTCCAGGGAGCACTCTGATTGTATGTCTTCCAGAATAAATCTGTTCTTTTGGCTTTCTGTGGTACATTCAGTATTCTTCTCCAACACCACAATTCAAAGGCATTGATTCTTTTTCTGTTTTCCTTATTCATTGTCCAGCTTTTGCATGCACATGATGTGACTGACAGTACTGTAGCTTGGATCAGGCGTGCCTTAGTCTTCAAGGTGACATCTTTACTTTTCAACAGTGTAAAGCAGTCCTTTGCAGCAGATTTTCCCAGTGCAATGTGTGTTTTGATTTCCTGACTGCTGCTTCCATGGGCATTGATTATTCAAGTGAGTAAAATGAAATCCTTGACAGCCTTGATCCTTTCTCTGTTTATCATGATGTTGCTTACTGATCCAGTTCTGAGGATTTTTGTTTTATTTGATGTTGAGGTGCAATCCATACTAAAGGCTGTGGTCTTTGACTTTCATTAGTATTTCAAATCCTCTTCACTTCTAGCAAGGAAGGTAGTGTCATCTGCATAATGTAGGCTGTCCATGAGTCTTCCTCCAATGCTGATGCCTCATTCTTCTTCATATACTCCAACTTCTCAGATTATTTTCCCAGCATACAGATTGAAAAGGTGTAATGAAAGGATATAACCCTGACCTTTCTTGACATTAAACCCTGCAATGTCCCTTTGTTCTGTTTGCATGGAGCACAATTAATTGTTCTTGAATTCTCATTCTCTGCAGTGTTATTCATAATTTATTACGATCCACACAGTCAGACGCCTTTGCATAGTCTTGTCTTGTAGTTTAGTCCAATATCTGTCTGATGAGTTGGCTTCTGGGCTGATTTCAGCTCTGGGCTAACAGAGAGTCTAAGGGCCATGTCCTCAAGGGACTCTCAGTCTATCAGATGATTAGGTGTGGTTAATAGAGTTCATAAAGTGCATCCAATATGTGGTCACTCTGCATCGCCAAGTCCAATACATTCCTGTCAGAAGTGTGGACCTTCATTATGATTTATGGTCAAGGGCAGCATCAGGGTGAGGGGCCATGCTCCCAGGGGAACCCGGAAACCACTGGACCATCAATTAAGGTCTTTTAGTGGGGATCTCAGGGTGCACCCCATTTTATTCTTGTGTTGCCAGTGAGACTCAACTTAGTGAGCTCCATCGTGGCTATCACTAGTGGTGGCCGGGCACCAACCGGTTCTTCCGGTCCCAAGTTGATGTAGGCACCCATGGCTGTGGGTCTCTTTGTCTTCTGGGTTGTCTTTCCCCCATGTCATTTTGGTCCTCAGTGAGCATCCGTTCCTGCTGAGTTGGGACCATTTGCTGTGCCCTCGGATGGCAGCTTTTAAGACCCCAGACACCATTCACCAACGTGGGGTGCAGAGAGCCCTCTTAGCAAAACGCTAGTTGTGCCAGTTGGCCTCACTTTCGTCTAAGAGCATGATCCCCCACTCCCCACCCCAGCTACTCTATCCTTGCAATATTGGTTTAAGATAGAAGGAGTACTCATGTTATGTTTAAGTCTACTTAATATTGTTCTTGTTTCTAATGTGTGCTGTCACCAATTTCACCCAACCAGATACCTAGCAACTATCTAATCTAAACACCCCCCTGTTCCCTCCCCTCCCTTGCAGCTGTCAAAGACTATTTTCTTCTATACACAAGTCTGTTTTTGAGATCTTATCGTAGAGGTCGCATACAATATTTGTCCCTTTGTCACTGACTGCTTTCACTCAACATAACGTCTTCCAGTTGAAACCAGGTCAGGAGATGTTTCCTGAAGTCATCGTTGTTCTTTAACATTGCGTAGTGCTCCATTGAGTATATATACTATAGTTTACCTGTCCATTCTTCTGTTGTTGGGCATCTGGGTTGATTCCATCTTTTTGCTATCGTGCACTGTGCTGCGATAAACATTCTGGTGCATGTGTCCGCTGGTGTGAAAGGCCTTGATTCTGTAGGATATATTCCAAGTAGTGGAATTACTGGGTCAAATGGTATATCATTATCCATTTTTTTTAAGGAAGTGCCAGATTGCTTTCCAAAGAGGCTGGACCATTTTGCAACGCCACCAACAGTGTAGGAGAGTTCCACTTTCTCCACAGCCTCTCCAGCATTTGTTATTTTGTGTTTTGTGGATCATGGCCAACCTTGTTGGGGTGAAATGGTATCTCATTGTCATCTTGATTTGAATGTCTTTAATAACTAAAGATCGTGAACATGTCCGCATGTGTTTTTTGGCTGCCTGGATCTCTTCTTTAGAGAAATGTCTGTCCATCTCCTTTGCCCATCGCTTAATTGGATGGTTTATCTTCTTCTTGTTGATATTTTGTAGTATCTTATAGATTATGGAAATCAGATGTTGGTCTGACATACAGTTTCCAAATATTTTTTCTCATTCTGTAGGTGTTCTTTTAATTCTATTAATAAAGTATTCAGGTGAGCAAAAGTGTTTGATTCTTGATAGATCCCATTTATCTATTTTCTCTTGTGATGATTGTGGCTTGTTTGAGAGATTTTGGAGTCTGTCCATATTGTGTATTAAAACTTCCATTGTTCCTACCTTTTCTTGGATGACCTTTATTGTTTTAGGTTTGATATTTAGGTCTTTTATCCAGTTGGAGTTGGTTTTTGTATAAGGTGTAAGATATGGATCTTGTTTCAGTTTCTTGCAGATGGATATCCAATTTTGCCAGCACCATTTGTTGAAGATACTGTTTTTACTCCAGTTTAATGTCTTAGGGCCTTTGTTGAATATCAATTGTTCATAGGCAGATGGTGTCATCTCTGGGGTCTCAGTTCTGCTCCACTGATCGATCTGTCTGTTGTTATACCAGTACCAGGCTGTTTTGACCACTGTGGCAGTGTAATATGTTCTAAAGTCGGGTAATGAGAGGCCTCCCAGTGTGTTCTTCTTCTTTAGTAGTAACTTGCTTATCCGGGGCTTCTTCTGTTTCCAAACAAAACTGGTGATTTGTTTCTCCATCTCATGAAAAAATGTCACTGGAACTTGTATTGGGATTGCATTATATAAATTGATTGCTTTGGGTAAAATAGACATTTTCACAATGTTAAGTCTTCCTGTCCATGAGCAGGGTAGGTTTTTCCATTTATCTAAGTCTCTCTTAGTTTCTTGTAGTAAGGGCTTGTAGTTCTTTTTGTAAAGGTCTGTTATTTCTCTGGTTAGATTAATTCCTAGGTACTTTATCTTCTTAGAGGCTATCATAAATGGTATTGATTTGATAATTTCTTCCTTAACAGTCTCGTTGTTGGTATAAAGGAATCCTACTGATTTACTTATGTTTATCTTGTGTCCTGAGACTTTGCTGAACTCTTTCTATCAGTTTGAGTAGTTTACTTATAGATTCCTTGGGATTCTCTGCATATACAATCATATCATCTGCAAACAGGGAGATTTTAACTTCCTCTTTGCTGATGCAGATGCCCTTTATTTCTTGCTCTTGTCTAATTGCTCTGGCTAAAGCTTCTAGTACAATGTTGACTAGGAGAGGTGATAGTGGGCATCCTTGTCTAGTTCCTGATGTCAAGGGAAAGTCTTTCAGTCTTTCTGCGTTCAGGCTGATGTGGGCAATTGGCTTTGTATAAATGGCACTTATTGTGTTGAAGAATTTGCCGTCTGTGCCCATTTTGCTAAGAGTTTTAGCATGAATGGGTGTTGGACTTTATCAAATATCTTTTCTGCATCAATGGACAAAATCAGGTGATCCTTGTCTTTTGTGTTATTTATGTGGTTAATCACATTAATTGTTTTGCTGATGTTGAACCAGCCTTGCATCTCTGGTATGAATCCCACTTGGTCATGATGGATTATTTTCTTGATATGTTGTTGTATTCTATTGGCAAGAATTTTGTTCAACATTTTTGCATCTAGATTCATGAGTGATATCAGTCTGTAGTTCTTTTTCTTTGTTGAGTCTTTCCCTGGCTTAGGTTTCAGGGTTATGCTGGCTTCATAGAATGAGTCTGGGAGTACTCCATCCCTTTCTATACTGTGAAATAGTCTCAGTAATATTGGGGATAACTCTTCTCTAAATGCTTGGTAGAATTCTACAGTGAAGCCATCTAGACCCGGACTTTTTTCAGTTGGCAGTGTTTTGATGACTTTTTGAATCTCTTCCTTTCAATGGATTCATTAAGTTGTTCTGCTTCACGTTGTGATAATTTCGGTAAGTGGCATGAGTGAAGGAATTGTTCCATTTCCCCTAGGTTTTCAAATTTGTTAGAGTACAGTCTTTCAGAGTATTCTGTTATGATATTTTTGATTTCTGTTGGATGTGTTGTGACAACCCCTGTCTCATTTCTAATTTGGGTTATTTGTTTCCTTTCCTGCATTCTTTAGTAAGTTTAGCCAGCGGTTTGTCAATTTTGTTGATCTTTTCAAAAAACTAGCTTTTGGTCTTTTCAATTTTTTCAATTGTTTTTCTATTCTCTAATTCCTTTAGCTCTGCTCTAATCTTTATGATCTCATTTCTTGTGGTGCCTGAGGGGTTCCTCTGTTGTTCTCTTTCTAGTTGTTCAAGCTGTAAGGTTAGTTCCTTGATTTGGTTTCTTTCCTCCTTCCAGATGTGTGCATTTATGGAGATAAACAGACCTCTGACCACTGCTTTGGCTGTATCCCATAGGTTCTGGTAGGAAGTGTTTTCACTCTCATTGGAATCCATGAATTTCTTTAATTCATCCTTGATTTCCTCTATAACCCATGTTTTTTTGAGCAAGATGTTTGAGCAAGAGTTCCACTTTCTATCTATGTTTTTTCGGCCATTGATTTCAACTTTGATGGCTTTATTATCTGAGAAAATTCTTTGCAGTAATTCAATGGTATGGATTTTGTTGAGCATTGCATTATGGCCTATCACATGGTCAATTCTGGAGAATGTTCCATGTGCAGTAGAGAAGAAGGTGTAGCTGTCTGCTGATGGGTGGAAAGTTCTGTATATATCAGTGATGTTTAGTTGGTTAATTGTGACAATGAGGTCTTCCGTATCTTTACTGAGCTTTTTTCTAGATGATCTGTCTAGTATTGAGAGTGGAGTGTTGAAGTCTCCCACTATTATGGTGGGGTCATGTAACTCTCTTTTGAGTGTAGTCAGTGTTTCTTTGACGTATTTAAGTGCTCTGATATTAGGTGCATAAATGTTTAATATAGTTAAGTCTTGCTTGTATACTGAACCTTTCAGCAATAAATAGTGTCCATCTTTGTCCATGATGGTGGATTTGACATTAAAATTGATTTTGTCTGAGATTAGAATTGCCACTCTTGCTCTTCTGTGTTCATTATTAGCTTGTTATATATTCTTCCAACCTTTAATTTTCAGTTTGTTCCTGTCTTTAGGTCTCAAGTGAGTTTCTTGTAGACAACATATGGATGGGTCATGTCTTTTGATCCAAGATGTCACTTGATGTCTCTTTACTGGAGCATTAAGTCCTTTCACATTCCATGTAAATATTGATAGATATGTGTTCAGTGCTGCCATTGTGATGTGTTTATTTTTATGTTGATGTTTCCTCTGTTGTTCTTATTAGTCTGTTCTGGGACATTCTTTTTTGTGAGTTGATTTTTCACCTTTTTCAGAGCTGATTTTGTGGTTGTTGAGACTCCTGTGTTACATTTCTTGAAATGGTATGATACATCTTTGTTGTGCTTTACTGCTGCCACTATAATCCCCCTTAATAAACTATATATAAACCCAATTTTAATTACTGCCAGTCTTGTCATATTCCTCTTCATCTGGAAGGACTATAACAACTGTAGTACATCCCTCTTTTTAATATGATGACACCATAGTTTTCATGATGATCATTGGATTGCTTCTTTCCTTATCCGAGCTGTGATTGGCTTTGAAGCCTTCCCTAACTGAGTAGAGTTTTGAGTAGTATGTCGTTCTAAAATATAAAGTCAGTGGTTTTGTTCTTCTAAGCCAGAGCCAAGAACTTCTTTCAATATTTCTTGTAGTTTTGGTTTGGTTTTTACAAAGTCTCTGAGTTTCTGTTTATCTGGGAATGTCTTAATTTCATTTTGATATTTGAAAGAGAGTTTTGCAGGATATATAATTGTTGGTTGGAAGTTCTTCTCCTTCAAGGCTTTGAATGTGTCATGCCACTGTCTCTGTGCCAGCATGGTTTCTGCTGAGAAGTCTGATGAGAGCCTACAGGGTTTCCCTCTGAATTTTAGCTTTGCTTTGAGTCTTGCTGCCTTTAGGAGTTGCTGTTTATGTTTCATTTTGTTGAGCTTGATTATAATATGGCTTGGAGTCTTTCTTTTGAAATCTATATTGGGTGACATACGATATGCATCTGAGATGTTTATATTCTCTTCCTTCATGATTTCTGGGAAGTTTTCTTTCAGCAGCTCAGCAACAATACCCTCTGTGTTCTCAGATGTCTCACCCTGTTCAGGGACTCCAATTAATCGAAGGGTGTTCCGCTTAATAGAGTCCCACATGCTTTTTGATGTTTCTTCATTTTTCTTGTTTCTTTTTTCTGATTTCTGCTCATAGATGCTGGTCTCAGTAACTCTGTCTTCCAAGTCAGAAATTCTTTTTTCTATTTGTTCCATTCTGTTTTCTTGGCTTTTCATTGAAGTTTCTATGTCTTTGATTTTGTTCTTGATCTATTGGATTTCAGAGTACTGGTGTTCCATCAGATTGAACATCTTGCTTAATTTTTCATTTTGTTCTCCTGCATTTTGGTATAAGGTCTAGAAGGGCTCTGTATATAATCATTTTGTATTCACTTTCTGATACTTTCATAAAAGTTTCTTCGTCTGGAAAACTCCTTGGTTGCTTTTCTTGGGAGCCTTCTGAAGCCATGGGTGATTTTTTGTATGCCAGAAGTGTCTGTTGCTTTTTGGAACCCATGTGAGTATGTAGAGCTGGAAGAGGGTACTGTTAGGATGGACTGCAGATGTTTCTCTTGGCTGTCTTAAAAGGTAAAGCAAAAGATATCTGACCACTTCACAAGTCAGTTAGGTTTTGAGGTATAGAGGTCCCACTTCTCAACTGGCAAAGTAAGTGCCACTATATCCAACCCCAGATGATACAAACTAGTTCAGAGTACAGCAGTGCTACTGCCCTGTTGGCCTCTGCTGACAGGGCCGACGACACTGCGTATAGTACTGCTTTTCTGATAGAACAGCGCTCTCCTTTGCGCAGGCTCTGGCTCCCAAGCTAAGAATTAGGTCCAGCTGCGGCCACCGTATCCAAGATGGCGTCTTCAGCACAGGCAGCAGATAGAGGGGCTAAAGATGCCGAGAGGTAGTGATTCCTCTCATTCTGTTGCAGGACCCCCAAAGCAGGTGGCACTGGGTAAATTACTGCTTTTCTGTCAGAGAAGCGGTGTCCTGTTTCCAGGCATTGGCTCCTAGAGTAAGAATGAGGTCCCAGTAGAATCTCCATATCCAACATGGCATCCTGCACACTGGCTACGAAACTCCGTACAAACGCTGTTGAGCCAGATACAAAACAAAAGGCTCAAAGTGGCTAGATTAACAGAGTGTAAGCCTGGCTCTCAAAATATGGGAATTTCGCCTACCTGTCCCCCCAGCAGTGTGCCTGAGTCTAGCCGCTGGGGAAGACCCTACTCCTCCCGCCGGCCAAGACAGAGAAAAAAAGTCAAAATGGTGCGTTTACCTTCTGTCCGTGAGAGCTAGGGCTAGCCAGGTGCGGGAATCAGCGAAAGAGAGGAGGTTTTTCGCTCTGTGATATGAAGTCCAAAGTAACAGCCCTGTGCCGTGTCCTGGGGCTGATTAGGTGACCAGAAGTCTCTGTTTGATTATCAATTCAGGTCTTCGTTTCCAGAGGGATAAAAGGAGACGTGTGCTTAGTCTGCTATCTTTTACTCCACTCCCTGGAATTATTTTCTATCTGTAGATTGCTTTGGGTAGAATAGACATTTTTTTTCTGTGACGTTGAATCCTTCCTATTCATGAGCAAGGAAGGTTTTACCAGTTGTGTAGGTCTTGTTTGGTTTCTTGTAGTAGAGTCTTGTAATTTCCTCTGTATAGATCTTCTATGTCTCTGGTGAGATTTGTTCCTAAGTACTTTATCTTCCGGTAGGCTATTGTAAATGGTATTGATTTGGTGATTTCCTCTTTAATGTTTTCTTAGTATAATGGAATCCAAATGATTTTTGTATGTTTATAGTATATCCTCATACTTTGCTAAATCCTTTTATGAGTTCCAGTCCCTTTTTCATGGATTTTTTAAAGGATTTTCTGTGTGTAACATCATGTCATTTGCAAATAGAGACATTTTTACTACTTCTTTAATGTCTTAGTTGTCTAATGCTTGTATAACAGAAATATCACAGGTAGATGACTTTAAAAAGAAAGTTTTAGTCTGTCATAGTCCAGTAGGCTAAAAGTCCAAATTCAGGGTGTCAGCTCTAGTGGAAAGCTTTCTCTGCTGGCTGTGGAGGAAGGTGTTTGTCACTAATCTTCCCCTGGAATGGGAGCCTTTTATGCACAGGAACCCCAGATCCTTTCTAAAGGTTGTGTTCTGCTTATGGCACTGCTTCTTGGTGGTATGAGGTCCCTGTTCTCTGCTTGCTTCCCTTTCCTTTATGTCTCTTGGAAATAATATATTCTTATAGTTGAGTCCTGTCTCACTAACACAACCACCACCCATCCTCCCTCATTAGCAGCATAGGGGCAGGGTTTACAGAATTTAGGAGCACTGCACAATACCAGCAATCATGGCTCCATCAAATTGCTACACATATTTTTCGGGGAACAGTGTTCAATGCATGACACTTACCAAGTTTGATGCCCTTTTTTTTTTGTCATGCTCAGCTGGCTCTGGCTAAAATCTTTAGCACAATGTTGAATAAAAGTGACAAAGGGCATCCTTGTTGGTTTCATATTTTGAAGGAGAATGCTTTCATACTCTCTCAATTTAGTATAATGCTGGCTGATGGCTTTGTATAGATGCCTTTTATTTTGTTGAGGAATCTTCCACCTATTCCTATTTTGCTGAGAGTTTTTAAAATGAGTTGGTGTTGTATTTTATGAATTGCCTTTTCTACATTAACTGACAAAATCAAGGTTCTTGCTTGTTGTTTTATTTCTGTGGTTGATTGCATTAATTGTTTTTCAAATGTTGAACCATCTTTGCATCCCTATTATTAATCTCACTTGGTCATGGTGAATTAGTTTTATTTATTTATTTATTTTGCTATATTATTGAATTCTATTACCTACAATTTTCTTAAGGATTTTTGCTTATAAATTCACTAGAGATATTAGTCTGTAATTTTCTTCTTTCATAGTATCTTAACCTGGTTTTGCTATCAAGGTTATGTTGGTTTCATAGAATGAATTTGGGAGTATTCCATCCATTTTTATGCTTGAAAATACCTTTAGTTATAGTGATGTTAACTCTTCTCTAAAAGCTTGTTAGAATTCTCTAGTGAAGGCATCAGAGGTGAAGCTTTTTTCGTTGGGAATTGTTAAATTACCCTTTGAATCACTTCTTTTATGATGAATTTACTCAGTTGTTCTACTTTCCTGTGTGTTAGTTTAAGTAGGTAGTGTGTTTCTAGATTTTTATCCATTTCCTGTAGGTATTTCTATTTATTAGAGTATAATTTTTCATAGTATTGTATTATGATTCTTTTAATTTGAGTTGACTCTGTTGTAATATTGCCCATCTCATTTCTTATTTGTGTTATTTGCTTCCTCTCCTGTTTTTCTTTTGTCAGTTAGGCCAATGGTTTATTGATTCTGTTGGTCTTTCCCCCAAACCAGGTTTTGATCTTGTTAACTCTTTCAGTTGTTCTTCTCCTCTTGAATTGCTGTAGTTCTGTGTTGTAGGCAGTTCCTTTGTACATTTAATTTTCTGTGCTGAGGTTTTTTTTCCCCCTTGGTATGTTTTTTGTTTTTTCAGTGAAGGTGGCCTTGCATTTGCTGGGACTTCATGTTTTTCTTTCCTTTTTTGTTTTTTGTATGTGTAAGATTTGATAAGGTTACCAAGGGAACCTGATTTTCCTCATATCAACAGTTCTTCCTGGCAGTTGGTGATGCAAATATAACAGTTCTTGGCAATTGTGTTGCAAATATAACAGTTCTTCCTGGCAGTTGTGAAGTGGTCACAGTAGCCTCAAACAAAATCAAAAACCAGCTTACTACTTGTTGTTCCCATCTATAGCATCACCCCATGCTTTTGTGAATAAAAAGGACCCCTAAAATCTACACTAGGTCATTTTTTCAGTCATGTAGACTGACCCATGCCCTCTTTGGAACGTCCTTTGCCTTTATAAACCTTCCCATCGTTTGCTACCAAAAGGTTGCATCCTCGTGTGCTTTTGGGGAAGGGAAGCCCAGTTTGCTGCCTGTTGGGAGACCATACTTACTAGCAGGATCTCCAGAATGTGAACTAGGTCACTCAGTTACAGGATCTCGACATTTTGATGTCCAGACCTTGGAGCTGGTTCGTCTCTGGCCTGACTTTCCTCGTCCTTCTGCTGGTGAGTGATGGGGAGCCCTGGGGAGGAGCTGCCCTTACTGCATGTGGGGACACTTCTCCTAACCACCCTCAATTTAGACACCTTCTACATTGCCCCCTTGTGGGTAACTTCTTTGGCCCGTGTCTGGCTGAAAATGAGGTTTGGCCTTGCCTCTTTTGTAGGGCCCCTCTACTGGCAAGAGAAAGGTGCGAAACAGTTCAGAGACACACCAGTCCAAGGGTCCAGTGAAGTTTATTTGAAGAGAAAGAGAATAGGGTCTGAGCCAAGGGGTGGCTCAGCCCACCCTTGACCTGTAGGGCAAGTTGTTTTTATAGTTTTAAAGTTCTGATGAGGTAGTGTGGAGTGAGGGTATTTGTGGTTTGATAAGGAAAGAGTGTTCTGTTAAAAGAGAAGAGGAGATGGTAAGAAATTCTGGTAAGGGGACTTATGGCCTGGTAAGTAAGAAGTGTTGATTAGAAGGGGGAGGGGTAAGGTTTGTTTGTAGTTAAGGCTTGATAGGGGAAGAGCTTTGATTTAGAGTGTGGGGGTAAAGTTTTGTTGTGGTCAAATTCCTGTGGGCTGTTTTTGGGTAATGGCAGGAGAAGATGACTTATGCTAAACCTCTCTGAAATCCAGGGACATGGCAGGGGAAGATGGCTTATGCTAAACCACTCTGAAATCCAGGGACAGATTTCGCTCACCCTGCAACAGCTGTCTACCTGTTTCATCTCTTGTAATCAAACCAAGTCCCTAGCTGATTGCATTTTCTCATCAAATGTCTCCCCTCATGCCCCTTGGGCCTATTTTTCCCTTTTAACTATGCCCTCCAAAATATTAATCTCATGATAAACTTTCTAAGGCAGGCCAAAGGACCCTCTTGAGGGGTATAACTCTCCTTTGAGTTCTGGCTCTACTACCCCTTCTTTGGGAAACGGCTGCTGGATGCCCCTAAGAAACTGGTGTATTCGGATGCCCAAAACAGAGAAATGAAGACCAAAACATGTCCCAGTCTCAGGAGTAAACTATAGGGAAGGGATGCCCTAAGCGGTCCAGACTCACATACAGTTTCTAGGGTGTGGATCTCCAGAAGATCCAGCTGTGGGGGAAGACAGCAAGAATCCTCCCTGGGGCAGCCTCAGAGAAGGGCAGAGGGATGCATCCCCCTACTTCTCTTAATTTTGGCTTACTGATGGCTGGGATGCTAGCCTCACAAGCCCAACTCCCCTTGTCGGGTCCTCCCTGCAGAATGGGGCCCGTAAATCCCAACAAATCCCAAATGAAGCAATCCTAATCCAATCCCCAAACCCGCAGGTACCCAGGTCTCCACAAGCAGTTCTTTCTCACGTGTCTTGACAGTCTACAGAGACCTCCAGTAAAAGTTTGGCAACCACAGAAAAAAAACCCAAATTGGCTGGGACCCCCAAGCCCCCGCAGACAAAGATAGACAAGCCACCTCACCAGCAGGACAAGGCAAGTGTCTGCTGGAGCAATTCTGACTCCAAGTCTTCTCCTAAGGTGAGTGGCTACTCCGGCATCCAGGTGGGTAGAGCAATGGTTAAATCTTTATTCTTTTTTGCTTCTTCAACTTGCCTGTCCTTCCTACACAGTATAACTACCCACCTTTTTTCCCTCATGCTTTGTCTACTCTATTTTTGAATAGGAGGCTGAGGACTGATCACCCTTGGTTGTGTCAGTCTGCTTTGTCTTTTGCTTTTTTGAATTTTGGTTTGCATTTTGGGGACTAGGCCTAGGCACCCATTTTGTAATAAGTCTTAGGGAAAAGTGCTGTAACACCTAGGCATTTGATAATAGGCAAGAGAAGTTCATAAGGCTTTGCCAATAGGGTCAGATGCTCTCGTCCCACTCCATCCTTTGCAACCATCCTCTCAATCAGGAGAATGAAATCTACTGGTGCTTTGTCTTCTTGGACCATTCTTATTTCTCCAAATCTCTTGTGGCATCAGTACCACTCTTACAGGGGACTGTAGCCCCATCTATATCTTGGGCTTTACTTTCCACACTGGTTTTCTATCTGGCAATCTGATTTTCAACCCCTCATTATTTTAGCGAAGTTCATTTCAGTTGTGGGAACCCCCAGTTTGTAGCTTTCTCTGGAAAGTGTCTGAGAGATTGTGTTATGCGTAACTGTTTGTTGTGCATCTGAAACTTTGCTATTAAAAAAAAAGTTCCAACCCTAGCAAGAGACTTTGTCAGTTGAGCAGAGAATTTGTAATTTCCAAAGCCAGTTGATAGACACTTTATGAGTTAAAATTAGATTGGGAAAAACACGAGACATAGTAAAAATTGAATAAAAACCTTAAATATTTAAACAAACTTTATTTCAAGTATGGGCTTAAAAATAATTTTCAGGACCCTTTAGGACACTTACTGATAATAAATCGGTATGTGTCACAGTTTAAACATATATATATTTGCTTTTCAAGCAGAAAGAGAAAATACGTATAAGTCTTCATAAGTAAATTTATTTTTTTTGCTATTTAAGGTATATTCTATAAAAGTCTATAAAAATGTTTATTTCATGTGGTAAAAAGTTTTGTCTGAGAAAAGTTTAATGGTTTAATTGATGAGATTTTTAAGAACATTAATATTGGAAAGAATTGGGGTTTTTTTTGCAGTTAAAATAAACTTTTCTCTGATTTCTGGGCAAACAGTTAATTTATTCCTTGTTATTTTCCTTGAAGGCAAAGGTTTGACCTCTGAATAGAATAAGATTCCTGAGTCGGAAAATCAAGCTACAGAACTTGGTAAAGGAAAGAGCTAAGGCTTTTTTTACTTTAAGATCTTTAATTAAGTAACTTTAGTATTGTTTATTCTTGTTAACTGTAACAAACTCCTAACAACTCTGAAACTTTATGGAAAGCCCTGAATATTGTTTTCTAAAGGGAAACGGTTAAAGAGTCTTATTTAATAAATTATATGGCATGGGTTAAAATCAGGTGCCCAATTCTAATTGCGTTAAAATTTATATTGGTTATTTCCTCTTGTTTTTGCCGAATATTATTTAATGGTTGCATAATATTAGTCATAATTTTATTATTATTTCTTAATTGCTAACTGGAGAAACCCTGGTGGCATAGTGGTTAAGTGCTATGTTTGTTAACCAAAGGCTCAGTGGTTCAAATTCACCAGGTGCTCCTTGGGAGCTCTGTGGAACAGTTCTGCTCTGTCCTGTGGGGTCACTATGATTCGAAATTGACTCCACAACACTTGGTTTTGATTGATAACTTCATTGTAGCTCTATTATTACTATTTAACCTAACATCATCAAAGTCAATGCTTTAACTGGAGAATTCAAATTACTTACCTATAAATTTATTTTTATACTGTATAGGTATTTAGGGTCTTGCCATATGCTGATGTAGTATTATGCCTCAAGATTATTATGTATGGTGTCTAAAGTTCCTTAAAAATATGAGTAATGATTACATTTAGAAATATTATTGTCTAAACTTTTGTAACAGATTGGATTTTATTTGGCCTTTACATTTTGCTTGTGATTAATTAACTTCTATCACTATTAAGAGTATTTTTTATTAATTATGATCATATTAAGTTTTTGTCATCTACAGTTTTGTTTGTTTTTACTGATTTTCTGAAAACATTGCACCAGAATATCTCAACAAAGATATTAGACTTGCGAAAAGAACTATGACACCAGATATCCAAAACTCCTATGCAGAAATTGATGGCTCCACAGACTGTGGCTCATCCAAAGTCAGTTAGAACAGAAAATGACTACATAAGACTGAGTATATGAAAATATGCTATGGGTTTTATGTGTAAATATTGCTGATGTTTTAAGGTCCTACTTTCTAGATATAAGGAAACATTTACTTTTCTCCTAAAGTATTTAACTAATGGGTTTAGGTATTGTAATTCTCCAGTTAGAAATTCCTGTTGGTAAACTTAGCAAAGTTGTAAATATCATGACTAGAAAAGTATAAAATTTTAGCTATAACTTTACAAATTAGAATGTTAAATTTCCTATTCTGTCAAAAAAGAAAAACAGTTTGAGTCTGAACGATAGATTTTGTATTTATATTAACATGGACTCTGAAGTTGTACAGAATACAACTGCTGTTGTGACACACGGAAAACAGTTACTAATGCTGCTTATATATCTAAACACCTCATGAGATTTGTTTCCTTGTTCAGAGACCTTAGGGTCATAGTTTCATTGGTTATTTCAGATAATTGGCATAATATTATTACTTATTCTACCTCCTAATTCACTGTATGGTGCCTGGGATCTTAAAAACCTGATGGGGTGGAGTCAAGATGGCAGACTAACCACACGTCTCCTTATATCCCTCTGGAAACCAATACCTGAATTGATAATCAAACAGAGCCTTCGGGTCACCTAATCAGCCCGAGGACACAGCACAGGGCTGTTACTTTGGACTTCTTACTACTGAGCAAAAAACCTCCTCTCTTTCTCTGACTCCCACGCCTGGCTATCCTTGGCTCTCAGAGACTGAAGGTAAACGCACCATTTTGACTTTTCTTTTTCTCTGTCTTGGCTGGTGGGTGGAGCTGGGTCTTGCCTAGCGGCTAGACTCAGGCACACTGCTGGGGGGACAGGTAGGCGAAATTCCCATATTTTGAGAGCCAGGTTTGGGGCTCTGTTAATCTAGCCACTTTGAGCCTGTTGTTTTATATCTGCCTCAGTGGCGTTTGAACGGAGTTTCGCAGTCAGTGTGCGGGATGCCATGTTGGATACGGAGATTCTAGTGGGACCTCATTCTTAGCCTGGGAGCCAGCGCCTGCAAACAGGACAGTGCTTCTCTGACAGAAAAGCAGTAATTTACCTAGTGCCACCTGCTTTGGGGGTCCTGCAACAAATTCAGAGGAATCACTACCTCTCGGCACTTTTAGCCCTTCTCAGATCATAAAGCCATAAAAGTTGAAATCAATAGTAGAAAAAACATAGATAGAAAGTGGAACTCTTGGAAACCGAACAACATCTTGATCAAAAAACATGGGTTATAGAGGAAATCAAGGATGAATTAAAGAAATTCACGGATTCCAATGAGAACGAAAACAGTTACTACCAGAACTTATGGGATGCAGCCAAAGCAGTGCTCAGAGATCTGTTTATCTTCATAAATGCACACATCTGGAAGGAAGAAAGAAACCAAATCAAGGAACTAACCCTACAGCTTGAACAAGTGGGAAGAGAACAACAGAGGAACCCTTCAGGACCAGTAGAAACGAGATCATACAGATTAGAGCAGAGCTAAATGAGTTAGAAAATAGAAAAACAACTGAAGAAATTGAAAAGACCAAAAGCTGGTTTTTTGAGAAGATCAACAAAATTGACAAACCACTGGCTAAACTTACTAAAGAAAAGCAGGAAAGGAAACAAATAACCCAAATTAGAAGTGAGAGGGGGGTTGTCACCACACATACAACAGAAATGAAAAATATCATAACAGAATACTATGAAAGACTGTACTCTAACAAATTTGAAAACTTAGGGGAAATAGACCAATTCCTTGACTCATACCACCTACCCAAATTATCACAACATGAAGCAGAACAACTTAATGAATCCATTGAAAGGAAGAGATTGAAAAAGTCATCAAAACACTGCCAACCAAAAGAAGTCCGGGTAGAGATGGCTTCATTGCAGAATTTTACAAAGCATTTAGAGAAGAGTTGTCTCCAATACTAGTGAAACTATTTCACAGTATAGAAAGGGATGGAGTGCTCCCAAACTCATTCTATGAAGCGAGCATAACCCTGATACTTAAGCTAGGGAAAGACCCAACAAAGAAAGAGAATTGCAGACCGATGTCACTCATGAATCTAGATGCAAAAATCTTCAACAAGATTCTTGCCAACAGAATACAACAACATATCAAGAAAATAATCCATCATGACCAAGTGGGATTCATACCAGGGATGCAAAGCTGGTTCAACATCAGCAAAACAATTAATGTGATTAACCACATAAATAACACAAAAGACAAGGATCACCTGATTTTGTCTATTGATGCCGAAAAGGCATTTGATAAAGTCCAACACCCATTCATGCTAAAAACTCTTAGCAAAATGGGCATAGACGGCAAATTCTTCAACACAATAAGGCCATTTATACAAAGCCAATTGTCCACGTCATCCTGAATGGAGACAGACTGAAAGACTTTCCCTTGAGATCAGGAACTAGACAAGGATGCCCACTCTCACCTCTTCTATTCAACATTGTGCTAGAAGTTTTAGCCAGAGCAGTTAGACAACACCAAGTAATAAAGGGCATCTGCATTGGCAAAGAGGAAGTTAAAATCTCCCTGTTCGCAGATGATATGATTGTATATGCAGAGAATCCCAAGGAATCTGTAAGTAAATTACTCAAACTGATAGAAGAGTTCAGCAAAGTCTCAGGATATAAGATAAACATAAGTAAATCAGTAGGATTTCTTTATACCAACAATGAGACTGTTAAGGAAGAAATTGTCAAATCAGTACGATTTACGATAGCCCATAACAAGATGAAGTACCTAGGAATTAATCTAACCAGAGAAATAACAGACCTTTACAAAGAGAACTACAAGCCCTTACTACAAAAAACTAAGAGAGACTTAGATAAATGGAAAAACCTACCCTGCTCATGGACAGGAAGACTTAATATTGTGAAAATGTCTATTTTACCCAAAGCAATCAGTTTATATAATGCAATCCCAATACAAGTTCCAGTGACATTTTTTCATGAGATGGAGAAACAAATCACCAGTTTTGTTTGGAAACAGAAGAAGCCCAGGATAAGCAAGGTGCTGCTAAAGAAGAAGAACACACTGGGAGGCCTCTCATTAACCGACCTTAGAACATATTACACTGCCACAGTGGTCAAAACAGCTTGGTATTGCTATAAGAACAGACAGATCGATCAGTGGAGCAGAACTGAGACCCCAGAGATGACACCATCTGCCTATGAACAATTAATATTCGACAAAGGCCCTAAGACATTAAACTGGAGTAAAAACAGTATCTTCAACAAATGGTGCTGGCAAAATTGGATATCCATCTGCAAGAAACTGAAACAAGATCCATATCTTACACCTTATACAAAAACCAATTCCAACTGGATAAAAGACCTAAATATCAAACCTAAAACAATAAAGGTCATCCAAGGAAAGGTAGGAACAATGGAAGTTTTAATACACAATATGGACAGACTCCAAAATCTGTCAAACAAACCACAGTCATCAGAGAAAATAGGTTAAATGGGATCTATTAAGAATCAAACACTTTTTCTCATGTGAATACTTTATTAAATAGAATTAATAGAACACCTACAGAATGAGAAAAAATATTTGGAAACTCTATGTCAGACCAACGCCTGATTTCCATAATCTATAAGATACTACAAAATATCAACAAGAAGAAGATAAACCATCCAATTAAGTGATGGGCAAAGGAGATGGACAGACATTTCACTAAAGAAGAGATCCAGGCAGCCAAAAAACACATGCGGACATGTTCACGATCTTTAGTTATTAAAGACATTCAAATCAAGACGACAATGAGATACCATTTCACCCCAACAAGGTTGGCCATGATCCACAAAACAAAATACAACAAATGCTGGAGAAGCTGTGGAGAAAGTGGAACCCTCGTACACTGTTGGTGGGGTTGCAAAATGGTCCAGCCTCTTTGGAAAGCAATCTGGCGCTTCCTTAAAAAAAAATGGATATCGATATACCATTTGATCCTGTCATTCCACTACTTGGAATATGTCCTACAGATTCAAGGCCTTTCACACCAACGGACACATGCACCAGAATGTTTATCGCACAGTCCACGATGGCAAAAAGATGGAATCAACCCAGATGCCCAACAACAGAAGAATGGATAGGTAAACTATGGTATATATACTCAATGGAGCACTACGCAATGTTAAAGAACAACGATGACTTCAGGAAACATCTCCTGACCTGGTTTCAACTGGAAGACGTTATGTTGAGTGAAAGTAGTGAGTAACAATAGGGCAAATGTTGTATGAGACCTCTACGATAAAATCTCATAAACAGACTTGTCTATAGAAGAAAATACTCTTTGACAGTTACAGGGGAGGGGAGGGAGGGAGGAAGGAGGGAGGGTTTAGATTAGATAGTTGCTAGGTATCTGGTTGGGTGAAATCGGTGATAGCACACATTAGAAACAAGAACAATATTAAGTGGACTTAAACATAACATGAGTACTCCTTTCATCTTAATACTGCAAGGATAGAATAACTGGGGCAGGGGGTGGGGACCATGCTCTTAGGCCAAAGCGAGTCCAATTGGCACAAGTAGCATCGCCCCTCGCTCTGATGCTACCCTTGACCATAAATCATAACGAAGGTCCACACTTCCGACAGGAATGGATTGGACTTGGCGATGCAGTGACCATATATTGGATGCACTTTATGGTTCTATGCATCTATAGGATGTCATCCTGATGACCTCTGGCTGGAGGAAGGAGAGTGGGTGGAGAGGAGGGAAAAAAGAGACTGTTGGGAGAACGAGACATGTGTGGATCAGAGAGGAATAGTGTGCTGTCACCGGGCAGGGAGAGCGGTGCAAGCTGCATATAGGTGGGTATGTAAATTTATACGGGAATGTACATTTTCACTCAGGGATATTAAATAAATAAAAAAAAAAAAACCTGATGGTACTCAGTTACCACTTACTGAGCATTTTGATCAAATATTTTATAACAAGATCATGATCTAGAAAAGAGAACCATGAAAGGTAATGCAATTCTTCTAAAATCTAGTTGTCTGCCTTTCATAGAGATTGGGGTAACCCACACACTCTGTATATCTTTTTAAACTGTAACTTTTAGACAAAGCTGCTTTCTAAGGCCACTTGACACAAATAATGGTGAAAATAAACTAGTCTGGATATTTTATTCTGGGAATTCTGTTTTATAAACATAAGGGAAAATGGAGAAAAATCCCCTATGTACTGACTTTTATCACCCTGTATCAAAAGCAGACCTAAAAGCCAAATGTCTTATTAATCCTAAAAATAGAGAAGAAAACAACATTATGGCCATATATTTTATATCCCAGTCCGTATCTGAAATAAGACAAAAATTACAAAGCTTGAGAGAGAACCACTCTCCCAGTTGGTAGAGGAGACCCTTAAGGTGTTGAATCAGAGATTTGGTGGCAGAGGGAAAAAAAATGAAAAAGAAGTCCCGGTTGTTGGCTGTAACACTCGGAGGCCCACCTCCAGGTAACCCACTTGGTCCTCAAAGATCAAAACTTTGATCACCTCACTGGCTGGTGAATATTGAACCTGATCAATACTGTTGTTGTTACGTTGTTAGGTTCCATCGAGTCTGTTCTGACTCAGGGATTAATACCAACAAACAGTGTGTCATGAGAGAGATATGACCATTTCTCTTAGATACCTACTGCTTCTCTAACAAAAATACTGTGAGTGATGGGTTTAAAGAACAGCTTAGGAGAGTAGAAGTTCACATTCAACATGTTTCTCCAGGAGGAGGTCCTTCCTTATCTCTTTCACCTTCTAACATTGTTGTTTGCCTGCAAGTTGAGTTGAACTAATGATGATTTCTTGTGACAGAGTGTAACTACCCTACAGAATTCCACAGTGGTCAAAACAGCCTGGTACTGGTACAAGAACAGACAGAGCAATCAGTGGAACAGAATTGAGACCCCAGAGATAACACCATCTGCCTATGAACAACTGATATTCGACAAAGGCCCTAAGACATTAAACTGGGGTAAAACAGTATCTTCAAGAAATGGTGCGGGCAAAATTGGATATCCTTCTGCAATACATTGAAACAGGATCCATATCTTACACCTTATCCAAAAACCAACTCAAACTGGATAAAAGACCTAAATATCAATTCTAAATTGATAAAGCTCATCCAAGAAAAGGTAGGAACAACAATGCAAATTTTAGTACACAACGCAGACAGACTTCAAAATCTGTGAAACTAACCACGATCAACAGAAGAGAAAAAAGATAAAGGGGAATTATTAATAATCAAACACTTTTTCTCATCCAAAGACTTTATTAGTAGAATTAAAAGGCCACCTACAGAATGGGAAAAATATTTGACAATTCCGTATCAGACCAATGCCTGATCTCCATAATCTGTAAGCTTCTACAAAATATCAATAAGAAAAAGATAAGTCATCCAATTAAGCAATGGGCAAAGGAGATGGACATACACTTCTCTAAAGAGGAGATTCAGGCAGCCAAACACACATGCAGACATGCTCACGATCATTAGCTATTAAAGAAATTCAAATCAAAATGACAGTGAGGTACCGTCTCAGCCCAACAAGGCTGGCTGTGATCCAAAAAGCAGAAAACACTAAATGCTGGAGAGGCTGTGGAGAGATTGGAACTCTGTTGGTGGGATTGGAAAATTGTGCAACCTCTTTGGAAAGCAACCTGGCACTACCGTAAAATAATGGATATAGATATACCATGTGACCCAGTAATTCCACTGCTTGGAATATGTCCTACAGAATCAAGGCCATTCACACCAACTGATACATGAACAGGAATGTTCATCACAGCACAATCCACAATAGCAAAAAGATGGAATCAACCCAGATGCCCAACAATAGAAGAATGGATAGGTAAACTATAGTATATATACTCAATGGAACCATATGCAATGATAAAGAACAATGATGATAGCAGGAAACATCTCTTAACGTGGTTTCAACTGGAGGATATTATGTTGAGTGAAAGTAGTCAGCAACAGAAGGACAAATATTGTATGAGACCCCTATGATAAGAACTTAAAAGCAGACTCATGCATAAGAGAAAAGACTCTGATGACTGCAAGGGTGGATAGGGCAGCAGGGGTTTAGATTAGATAGTTGATAGAAATTTGGTTGGGTGAAATCGGTGACAGCACACATTAGTAAGAAGATCAGTATTAATGGGCCTTCAACACAACTTGTGTACTCCTCTTATCTCAACCCAATATTGCAAGGACAGGGTAGCTGGGGTGGGGGGCCGGGGACCGTGCTGTCAGGGGAAATCGAGGCCAATTGGCAGAACTAGCATTTTGCTAATGAGGTCTCTCCAAACCCCACGTTTGTGAGTGGCTTCTCGGGTCTTAAAAGCTGCCAAGCTTCCATTTGAGGGTACAGCAAATGGTCCCAACTTAGCAGGAATGGATGATCACCAAGGTCCATAACGACATGAGGGAAAGAGAATCCAGAAGACAGAGACTCACGTGAGTGGATGTCTACATCGACTTGTGACCAGAAGAATCAGATGGTGCCCAGCTACCACCAGGGATAGCCACAATGGAGCTCGCAAAGTTGAGTCTCACTGGCAACAGAAGTATGGATGGGGTGCACCCTGAGATCTACTCTAAAAAACCACAGTTGATGGTCCAGGGGCCTCGGAATTCTCCTGTGAGCAGGGCCCCTGGCCCTGATGTTGCTCCTGTCTGTAAATCATAATGAAGGGCAGCTTTTCAGACAGTAATGGATTGGACTTGGTGATGCAGAGTGACCACATTATGTGGGCACTTTATGGTTCTAGGCATGTATAGGAGGTTGTCCTGTTGACTTCATACTGGAGGAAGGGGAATGGGTGGAGAGGAGAAGATAGGACACTGTTGGGAAGATAATACATGTATGGAGCAGAGAGGAAGGTTGTGCTGTCACTATGCAGGGAGAGCAGTGGAAGCTGCATGTAGGTCAGCATGCAGATTTATATGGGAATGCACATTTTCATTCAATCATAATAGTAAAATAAAAATCTATTTATGGCAGTTGACTTTGATGTCTCCTGGAACCATCATCCCCAGGTATCTGTCCCCGTTACTCTATTCTTTAAAATGTTGATTGTATTTAGTGTATTTAGAAAAGCTTTTAGTTTATGTTACAGTCTAGTTGTGCTAACCTCCCATCTACTGCATGGCGTCACTCCCTTCACCCAACCCAATTCCTGTCTACTATCTAATTTTTGAATACCCACGCCCACCCGCCCCACCTTTGTAATCATCCATGACTGTTTTATTCTGTGTTTAAACCCTTCTTGATTCCTTATAATAGTGGTTTCATATAATATTTCTCCTTTTGCATTTAACTGATTTCACTCAATATGGCATCTTCTGGATGACTCTAATTCGTGTTTCCTAAAATCAACATTGTTCTCCATCACTGCGTAGTGTTCCACTGTGTAAATATCCCAGTTTCATTATCCATTCATCTGTTGATGGGCATCTAGGTTGATGTAATCCTTTTGCTATTATAGACAGTGCTGCAGTAAACACAGGTGTGCATGTATCTGTTCATGTGACAGCTGTATTTCTCTAGGATGTATTCTAAGAAGTGGGATTACTGGATCATATGGTATTTCTATTTCTAGCTTTTTAAGAAAGTGCCAGTTGTATTTCCAAAGTGGTTGTGCAATTTTACATTCCCATCAGCAGTATAGAAGTATTCAAATCTCTCCAGTCTTTCTAACATTTGTTGTTTTGTGTTTTTTGAATTAATACTAAACTTGTTGGGGTGAGATGATATTTCATTGTAGTTTTGGTTTGGATTTCTGTAATGGCTAATGACTGCATTTCCTTACATGTCTTTTGGCTGTCTGGATGTCCTCTTTGGTGAAATGTCTGTCTGTATCCTTTGCACAGTTTTTAATTGGGTTGTTTGTCTTTTTCTTGTTGATATTTTACTGTAGTTTGTAGGTTATATTAGATTATATTATATTAGATGCTAATAAGATTTGTGCTTGCAAAGTATTTTTTCCCAGTCTTCTTCCCAGATAGTCTTCTTACTCTTTTGGTGAAGTCTCTGGATGAGCATTTGAATTTTAGGAGTTCTGGTTATCTATTTTCTCTTCCATTGTTTGTGCACTGTTGGTAATATTTTGTAGTCTGTTTATGCTCTGTATTAGGGAGTCCAGCATTGTCCCTGTTTTTTCTTCCATAATATTTATCATTTTCAGTTTGATATTTAGGTCTTCGTTCTGTTTTCAGTTAGTTTTTGTGCATGGTGTGAGACATGAATCCTGTTTCTTTTCTATTCTTTTTTTTTTGCAGATGGATATCCAGTTTTGCCAACACATTTGTTGAAGAGACTGGTTTTTCGCCAGTACATGGACTTTGGGCCTTTGTCAAATATCAGCTGCTTATAGGTGGGTGGTGGTGTTCCTGGATTCTCTATTCTGTTCCATTGGTCTATATGTCTGTTTGTGTACCAGCACCAGGCTGTTCTGACTACTGTGGCATTGTAGTAAGTTTTAAGGTCAGGTGGTGTGAGGTCTCACATTTTGTTGTTGTTCTTCCATAATACTTTGCTTATTCAGGGCTTCTTCTGTTTCCATATGAAGTTGGTAATTTGTTTCTCTGTATCATTTAAAAATTATATTGGAATTTGTATTGGGAGTGCATCATATCTATAGATGGCTCTTGGTAGAACAGACGGTTTTACGATGCTAAATCTTCCTATCTCTAAGCAAGGAATGTTTCTCCACTGTAGGTCTCTTTTGACGTCTTGTGATAGAGTTTTGTAATTTTCTTTGTGTAGGACGTACATCTCTGATTAGATTTGTTTCTAGGTATTTTTATCTTTAAGACTATTGTAGGTGGTATTGATTTGGTGATTTCCTCTTTGATGGTTTCTTTGTTGGTGTAAAGGAATTCATCTGATAATATTTGTGTTCATCTTATATCCTGATACTTTGCTGAACTTTTAGTTCTATTAGTTTTTTTGTAGATCCTATAGAATTTTCTGTGTATAAGTCATATCATTGCAAATCTTATTGATGTGGATGCTCTTTATTTTCTTATCTTGTCTGGTTGCTCTGGCTACAAAGTCCTAACAGTGACATCCTTCTCTGGTTCCTGTTTATGGGGGAATTCTTTCAGTGTCTCTCCCTTTAGGATGATGTTGGTTATTGGCTTTACAAAATGCCCCTTGGTTGTGTTGAGGAATTTCCTTTCTGTTCCTATTCTGCTGAGAGTTTTTAACATGAATGGGTGTTGTACTTTGTCATAAACTTTTTCTGTGTCAATTGATAAAATCAAGCGATTGTTATATTTTGTTTTATTTATGTGGCTGACTACATTAATTATTTTTCTAATGTCAAACCATCCCTGCATCCCTGATATGAATCCTACTTGGTCATAGTGAATTTTTTTTTTTTTTTTGATACATTGGTGAAGTCCATTGGCTAGAAGCTTGTTGAGGATTTTTGCGTCTAAGTTCATGAAAGATATTGGTCTATAGTTTTCTTTTTTTGTGCTATCTTTACCCAGTTTTGTTATAGAATGAATTTGAAAGTATTCTATCCTTTTCTTTGCTGTGAAATACCTTTAGTAGTAGAAGTATTAACTCCTGTCTAAAAGTTTGTTAGAATTCTCCAGTGAAACTGTCTGGACTAGGAGTTTTTTTGGTTGCTATTTTTTAAATTACTTTTTCAATGTCTTCTTTTGTGATGAGTTTATTAAATTGTTCTACCTCTGTGTTAGTTTCTGTAGGTAATGTGATTCAAAAAACTTCTGCATTTTTTGTAGTTTTCAAATCTATTAAAGTATAATTTTTCATAATGTTCTATTATGATTTTTAATTTTGGATATTGCTCATCTCATTTCTTACTCAATTTATTTGCTCCCTCTCCTATTTTTCTTTTGTCAGTTTGGCCAAAGGTTTATTGATTTTGTGAATCATTAAAAAGAAACAGCTTTTTTATTGTCAATTCTTTCTATTGTTTTTCTATTCTCTGGTTCATTTAGTTCTGCTCTAGGTTTTATTATCTGTTTTGGTCTGGTGCTGGAGGGGTTCTTTCGTTGTTGTCTTACTTGTTCATGTTATAGGTTTAATTTTTTGATTTGGTCTCTTCATTTTGGATGTGTGCATTTACTGACATAAATTGTCCTCTGAGCACTGCTGTTGCTGTATCCCATAGGTTCTGGTAGGATGTATTTTCACTCTCATTTGAGTTCATGAATTTCTTTATTCCACCCTTGATTTCTTCTGTGTGCTGAGATGCTGTCCTGGAACTTGGACTCAGTCTGTTTGACAGTTTCTCCTATTGAATGGACTTGAATTCATAAATGGATTTGTGGCTTACTGGGTTGTGACAAATCAAGTGTCTCTTCATAAAGCCTTCCGCTCATGGTATTTCTGTTAGAGCAGCACTAGATGACTAAAACAGAATTTGGTACTGTGAGAGTGGGGTGCTGCTCTAACAAATACCTAAAACGTGGAAGCCATTTTGAAACTGAACAGACAGAAGATTCAAACGGAACCAAGGAGAACTCTTAACACTGAAGAAGATGCAGATGGTGAGAACTGAGCAGCAGAGGACTGGCAGCAGCAGCAGAATCAGAGTTAGTGCTGGTACCAACCCGTGGAGCAAGAGAGCTAAGTGCCTGTACACAGAGGCTTCCTGTCAGAGCAAGGTGCCTCCAGGCACTGGAATCAGTGGAACTAGCCTTGCTGACCTATGGAGTGAAAGAGCTGAGTGCCTTTGTTCAGGGGGCTTCCTAGCTGAATGCGGTGCCTCCAAGCACTTGAATCAGTAGAACTACAGAGCTTTGAAATGCTGTCCCAGCAAAGCAGATGTGGGCTTGATGCCATGGCCTTGTGGCCATAGGACCCGGAAGCTGAAGAGACAAAGAACTTGAAAAGCTGAGCACCTAAAGCTGATGGGGCAGAGTTTCTGTTCAAGTGGGCCTTCAAGGCAGAGTTGTAGCACAGGGCTGGCGATCTCCACTCAGAATCCAGAGAGTGTGGCCAATACCTAGAGTCTGGAGGGCAGGACCATTGTGTGGAATGTCTCAGAAACTGTAAGAGTAGTTTCAAAGCTTTGAGGGCTAGTGTAATGTGTTGTGCTGACTTGCCTGTTGCCTGTTAATGTCTTCTTTCCTTGCAGTTTCTCCCATTTATAATGGAAAGTCTAACTTGTGCCTGTTCTACCATTGTACCTTTGGAAGCAGATAGCTTGCATTCTAGGTTTCACAGATGTAGAAGAGTTTTTGTATTTTGGACTTGGAACTGATTTAAGACTTCTGTTGTATGAGATGGACATGATTTTGCTATGATGGGATAAATGTGTTAAATATTTCAAACGTGATTTTGGGGGTGCCAAAGGGCGAGATGTCATGGCGTGAATTGTGTCACTGCAAATATATGTGTAGCTATGTGGCTGGGCCATGATTCCCAGTGTTTTATGATTGTCCTCCATTTTGTGATTTTCCTATGCTATATGTTAAAGGATTAGGGTGGAACTGTAAATCCCTCTATAAGATCACCTCCCTGCTCCACTGTAAAGGGAGTTTCCCTGGAGTATGGCTTGCACCACTCTTAATCCTTTAATCTTACAAGAGATAAAAGGAAAGGGAAGCAAGCAGAGAACTAGAAACCTCACACCATCAAGAAAGCAACACTAGGAGCAGAGCATGTCCTTCAGACCTGATGTTTCTGTGCTAAGATACTCCCTGGACACAGACTGATGTAATACTGGACTTTCCTTCAGAGCCAGTGAAGGAGAAAGCCTTCCCCTGGAGCACACACCCTGAATTTGGAATAGTAGTCTACCAGACTGTGTAAAAATAAACTTTCCTTTGTTAAAGCCATGCACTCTGTGGTATTTCTGTTAGAGCAGCACTAGCTGACTAAAACATTCTGTAACCTGAAGTTGTTGAGCAAGGTGTTATTCATCTTCAATAACTTTGAATTTTACCCTTGCTTTCTCTGCTATTAATTTTAACTTTTACGGCTTTATGTACTAAGAATATACTTTGCAATATTTCAGTGCTTTGGATTTTGTTAAGACTTGCTTTATGGCATAGTATGTGTTCTCTGAAGAATGTGCACTGGAAAAGAAGGTCTACTTATCTGTTACGTGGAGTGTTCTGTATATATCCACGAGCTGGAATGCACTGATTTTTGTATTTACATAATCTATCTTTATTGAGGAAACCCTGTTGGTATAGTGGATTAAGTGCTGCCTCTGCTAACCAAAAAGTCGGCAGTTCACATCATCCAGATGCTCCTTGGAAGCTCTAGGAGACAATTCTACTCTGACTTCTAGGGTCACCATGAGTCGGCTCTGACTTGACGACGGCAGTGGTTTTTTTATCTTTATTGAGATTCTTTCTTTACGTTCTGTCCAATACCGAAAGTGTTACACTGCAGTCTCCCACTATTACTGTGGAGCAGTCCGTCTCAGTTTTCAATGCTGTTAGTGTTCAGTTGATGTATTTAGATGCTCTGTCACGGGTTGTGTAAATATTTAATGTTGTTATGTCCTCTTTATGTATTGATCATTTAAGCATTTAATAGTGACCCTCCTTTGTATGATAGTGGATTTTACTTTAAAGTCTATTTTATCTGAAATTAATATTGATA
Source organism: Heterohyrax brucei (assembly GCA_028571685.1). Lineage (NCBI taxonomy): Eukaryota > Metazoa > Chordata > Mammalia > Hyracoidea > Procaviidae > Heterohyrax > Heterohyrax brucei. The sequence goes on from CM053155.1 coordinate 21,241,517, forward strand.
CTCCTGCTCTTTTTTGCATGTTGTTAGCTAGGTATATATTTTTTCCATTCCTTTGAATTTTGCTTTGTTCATATCTTTGAGTCTAATGTGTGATTCTTGTCAGCAACATATTTATGTATTTTTTTAATCGAGTTGCTACCCTTAGTGTCTATATTGGTGTGTGTAAACCATTTACATGCAATGTAATCATTTATAGATAGGAATTTAGTATCCCCTTGTTCTGTTCTCATGACTGCATGTACAGATTCTTTAAGAGCACAGTTAAGTGCTCTGGAATTCCCAGTTTTCTGCAGTGTTAGCCATACCTTGTTATGATCCATACAGTCAAATGCCTTTGCATAATTGATGAAACACAGGTAGACATCTTTCTGGTATTCTCTGCTTTCAACCAAGATTAGTCTGACATCAGTGATGATATACCTGGTTCCATGTCCTCTTCTGAATCCAGCTTGAATTTCTGACAGTTCCCTGTCAATATACTCTGGAAGTTGCCTTTGAATGATCTTGAGCAATATTTTACTTGTGTGTAATATTGCTGATATTGTTTGGTAATTTCTGCATTTGTTTGGATCACCTTTCTTTGGAACAGGCATAAATATGGATCTCTTCTAGTTAGTTGGCCAAGTAGCTGTCCTCTAAACTTCTTGGTGTAGACGAGCACTTCCAGTGCCACATCCATTTGTTGAAATACCTCAAGTGCTGTTCTGTCAATTCCTGAAGACTTGCTTTTCACCAGTGCCTTTATTGTAGCTTCAGCTTCTTCAGTATTATTGGCTCCTGATCATAGGCTACTTCTTCAAATGACTGAACATCAAACAGTTGTGCCCTTAAGGAATCTGTACATGGATCAAGAGGCAGTCATTTTAATAGAACAAGGAAAGACTTCATGGTTTAAAGTCAGGAAAATTTGCATCAAGATTGTATACTTTTACCATACCTTTTCAATGTGTGTGCTGATCCAGTAACCTCAGAAGCTGGATTATACGAAGAAGAGGGAGGTGTTAGGACTGGAAAAAGACTCATTAGCAACCTGTGTTACACAGATGATACCACCTTACTTGCTAGAAGTGAAGAGGATTTGAAACACTATTTTTTTTTTTATTGTGATTAAGTGAAAGTATGCAATCCAAGTTAAATTTGCATGCCTGTCTATCTGCAGCTCCCTCTTATCTCCTTACCTGGTGACAGAACACTCCTCCTTTTTTTCATTTGATAGTTGTAGTATCCTCTTAAAAAGCTCTTGTCCCCTCCTCTCCACCTTCTTCTCTCTCATCTAGAGACCAGTAAGACAGCATCTTGTAAATGCATAGAACCATACAGTAAACACACCATATGGTCACATTTTATCCCAGAGTCCAGTCCGTTTTTGTCTGAAGAGTTGATCTCAGTAGTGTTTTCTGGACAGGGCTAGCAGCAGGTCTACAGACTGTTCTCCCAGGGACATCCAGGCCATCAGACTATCAGTTGTGGTCTTTTAGTAGAGTTCTTAATCTGCACCCCTCTTTTTCTCATCTTGCTACAGGGACTCAATACTGTGTGCCCCATGATGGCTGTCATTGGTGGTGGCTGGACCACATCTGGTTTTTCTGGTCACATGTTGATACTTGTCTCACATTTACATGGGTCCTTTGTTTCCTGAGCTCCTTATTCTTCATGTGTTTGTTGTTCTCAGTGATCATCTGTTCTGGATGAGCTGGAACTGTTTGGTGTACCTCAGAGGGCAGGTTGTTAGCTTTTAAGACCCCAGAAGCCACTAACCATATGGGATGCAAAAGATTCTTTTGGCAGTAGGCTAGTTATGCTGCTTGCCCTCAGTGTCCTCCAAGACCATGGTCTCCAGAACCTGCCACTGCTACTCTATCCTTGCGATACTGGGTTGAGACTAGAAGCGTTTTCAGTTTATCTTGAAGTCCAGTTAAGTTGATCTACTTTCTACTGTGTGCAGTCACTGCTTTCACCAACCAAATTTCTATCAACTGTCTAATCCATAACCAACACTGTCCCTGCCTCCCCACATTTGTGGCTGCCTAGTCTTTTATTCTGTACGTAAGTCTATTAGTAAGTCCTTATAGTAGGGGTCTCAAACAATATTTGTCGTTGTACTACTGACTTCATTCAGCATCATGTCTTCCAGTTGATACAAGGTTATGAGATGCTTTGTAAAATCATCATTGCTCTTTATCATTGCATAGTGTTCTGTTGTGTATGTACCACAGTTTGTTTATCCATTTATCTGTTGGTGGGCGTCTGGATTGATTCCATCTTTTTGCTGTTGTGGACTGTGCTGCAATAAACATGTGTGTATGTATCTGTTCATGTGATAGTCTTAGTTTCTGTAGGATATATTCTGAGCAGGGGGATTACTGGTCAAATGGTATATCTATTTCTAGCTTTTTAAGGAAGTGCCAAATTGCTTTCCAAAGAGATTTTACCATTTTGCAATCTCACCAGCAATGTAAGAGAGTTCCAAGCTCTCCACAGCCCTCTAGCATTTGTTTTTTTGTGTTTTTTGGGTCCTGGCCAACCTTGTTGGGGTGAGATGGTTTCTCAGCGTAGTTTTGATTTGGATTCCTCTGATAGCTAATGATTGTGAGCATTTCCTCATACATCCTTTGGCTGCCTGAATGTCCTCTGTGGTGAAGTGTCTGTTCATCTCCTTTGCCGTTGCTTAATTAGGTTATTTACCTTTTTCATGTTGATATATTGCAGTGCCTTGTACATTATGGAGATCAGAAATCGGTCCTATAAGTAGTTGCCAAATATTTTTCCCAGTCTGTAAGTGGTCTCTTAACTGTTTTGAGAAAATCTTTCGATGAGCAAAACTGTCTGATTCTTAGTATTTCCCAATAATCTATTTTCTGTTGATCATGCTTTGTTTATCATATTTTGAAATCTGTGTAAGCTGTGTATTAGAACTTCCACTGTTGACCGTATTTTTTATTGCATGATCTTTATCATTTTAGATTTGATATTTAGGTATTTGATCCTGTGAGCAGGGTGGGTTTCTCCATTCATGTAAGTCTGTTTTAGTTTCTTCCAGTAATGTATTGTAGTTGTCTCTGTATAGGTCTCTTGTTTCTCTAGTTAGATTTATTGCTATGTATTTTATTTTCTTGAGGGCTATAGAAATGGTATTGATTTGGTGATGTCTTCTTTGATGATCTCTTTGTTGGTATAAAGGAATCCTACTGATTTACTTATGTTTATCTTATATCCTGATACTTTGCTGAACTCTTTTATTAGCTTGAATAGTTTTCTTGTGGATTCTTTAGGATTCTCTGCATATACAATGATGTCATTTCCAAATAGGGAGACTTTCAGTTTTTCTTTGCTGATGCAGTGGACCTTTATTTCTTTGTCTTCTCTCATTTCTCTGTCTAAACCTGTAGTACGATATTGAATAGAAGTGATGAGAGTGGGCATCTGTGTCTAGCTCCTGTTCTCAAAGGGAATTCTTTCAGTCTCTCTCCATTCAGGAAGATGTAGGCAATTGGCTTTGCATAGATGCCCCTTATTGAATTGAGGAATTTGCCCTCTGTTCCTATTTTTCTGAGAGTTTTTAGCATGAATGGGTGTTGGACTTTGTCAGATGCCCTTTCTGCATCAGTTGACAAAATCAGGTGATTTCTAACTTTTGTGTTATTTATGTGGTTTGATCACATTAATTGTTTTTCTGATGTTGAACAAGTCTTACATCAGTGATATTACTCAAGCTTGGTTATGATGAATTATTTTTTTGATATATTGTTAAATGTTATTGGCTAGGATTTTGTTTAAGATTTTTGCATCTCAGTGCATGAGGGATTTGGGTCTGTAATGTTCCTTTTTTTGTGAGATCTTTTCCTAGTTTGGTATCAGGGTTATGCTGGCTTCATAAAATTAATTTGCAAGTATTCCATCCATTTCTATGCTGTCAGTAGTATTGGAGTTAACTCTTCTCCAAAAGTATGGTAGAATTCTCTGGTAAAATCATCTGGGGTAGGACTTTTTTTTGGTTGGTAGTTTTTTGATGACTTTTTCAGTTTCTTCTTTTGTGATTGGTCAATTAAGTTTTTCTGCTTCTTGTGATAATTTTGGTAGGTATATGAATATAGAAATGTGTCCATTTCCTCTAGGTTTTCAAATCTGTTAGAGTACAGTCTTTCGTAGTATTCTGTTATGATACTTTTGATTTCAGTTGCATTTATTGTGATATCTCTATCTCATTTCTTATTTGCATTATTTGTTTCCTCTCTTGTTTCTCTTTAGTAAATTTAGCCAATGGTTTGTCAATTTTGTTGGTTTTTTTTTCAAAACTAGCTTTTGGTTTTGTTGATTTTTTAAGTTATTCTTTCATTGTCTAATTCATTTAGTTATGCTGTAATCTTTATTATCTTTTTTCTTCTGGTGTCTGAGGGATTCCTCTGTTACTGTCTTTCTACTTGTTTCAAGCTGTAGTGTTAATTCTGTAGTTTGGGTCCTTTCTTCCTTCCGGAGGTGTACGTTTATAGAGATAAATTGTCCTCTGAGCACTGCTTTGGCTGTTTCCCATAGGTTATGGTAGGATGTGTTTTCACTCTCTTTGGAATACATAAATTTCTTGATTTCATCCTTGATTTCTTCTATAACATGTGGCTTTATGAGCACAGTATTGTTCAGTTTCCAGGAGTTCGGTTTTCTATGTTTTTTCTGCTATTGATTTTGACTTTTATGGCTTTATCGTCTGAGTTGATCCTTGGCAGGAATTCAGTGGTTTGGATTTTGTTGAGATTTGCTTTATGTCCTAACAGAGGCTCTATTCTGGAATATGTTCCATGTGCATTGAAGAAGAAGATACACTCATCTGTTGATGGAGAAAAAATTCTGTATATGTCAATGAGGTCTAGTTGGTTAATTGTTGTAATATGATCTTCTTTGTCTTTACTGAACTCTTTTCTGGCTGATCTGTCCATTACTGAAAGTGGATTGTTGAAGTTTCCAACTATTACTGTGGAGTGATCTATCTCATTTGTTTTTTACTTTTTATTTAACATAACTGAGTGAAAATGTACATTCACATATAAATTTACATGCCCACCTATATGCAGCTTCCACTGCTCTCCCTGTCCGGTGACTGCACGCTATTCCTCTCTGCTTCATACATGTCTCATCCTCCCAAAAACCTCCTTTCCCCTCCTCTCCGTCCATTCCCCTTCCTCAAGCCAGAGGTCAGCAGGATGGTATCCTGTAGATGTATAGAACCACAAAGTGCTTCCAATATATGGTCACTCTGCATTGCCAAGTCCAATCCATTCCTGTCCAAAGAGTGGACCTTTGTTATAATATATGGGAAAGGGAAGCATCAGGGCAGGGGGCCATGTTCTCAGAGGAACCCCCAAACTGCTGGACCATCACTGGAGGTCTTTTAGTGGAGATCTCATGATGCACTCCTTTTTATTCTTGTGTTGCCAGTGAGACTCCTCTCTGTGAGCTCCATCATGGCTATCACTGGTGGTGGCCGGGCACCATCCGGTTCTTCAAATCCCAAGTCAGTGTAGGCACCCACTCTTGTGGGTCTCTCTGTCTTCTTGGTTGTCGTTACCGCATGTCATTTTGGTCCTCAGTGAGCATCCGTTCCTGCTGGGTTGGGACCATTTGCTGTGTCCTCGGATGGCAGCTTGGCAGCTTTTAAGACCCCAGACGCCACTCACCAATGTGGGGTGCAGAGAGCTCTCTTAGCAAAACGCTAGTTGTTCCAATTGGCCTGGAATTCGCCTAAGAGCATGGTCCCCCGCCCCCTGCCCCAGCTACTCTATCCTTGCAGTATTGAGTCAAAATGGAAGGAGTTCTCAAGTTATGCTGAAGTCCACTTAATGTTGTTCTTGTTTCTAATGTGTGCTATCCCCGCTTTCTCCCAATTAGATTTCTAGTAACTATCTAAACTAAACCTTCCCCCCCACCCTCCCTTCCTCCCCTCCCTTGCAGCTGTCAAAGAGTCTTTTCTTCTATACACAAGTCTGTTTTTGAGGTATTATCATAGAGGTCTCATACAGTATTTGTCCCTTTGTCGCTGACTACTTTCACTCAACATAATGTCTTCCAGTTGAAACCAGGTTAGGAGATGTTTCCTGGAATCATTGTTATTCTTTATCATTGCATAGTGCTCCATTGAGTATATATACCATAGTTTACCTATCCATTCTTCTATTGTTGGGCATCTGGGTTGATTCCATCTTTTTGCTATCGTGGACTGTGCTGCAGTAAACATTCTAGTGCATGTGTCCGTTGGTATGAAAGGCCTTGAATATGTAGGATATACTCCAAGTAGTGGAATTACTGGGTCAAATGGTATATCGATATCCATTTTTTTATGGAAGCGCCAGATTGCCTTCCAAAGAGGCTGGACCATTTTGCAACCCCACCAACAGTGTAGGAGGGTTCCACGTTCTCCACAGCCTCTCCAGCATTTGTTGTTTTGTGTTTCCTGGATCATGGCCAATCTTGTTGGGGTGAGATGTTATCTCATTGTTGTCTTGATTTGAATTTCTTTAATAACTAAAGATCGTGAACATGTCCGCATATGTTTTCTGGCTTCCTGGATCTCCTGTTTAGTGAAGTGTCTGCCCATCTCCTTCGCCCATTGCTTAATTGGATGATTTATATTCTTCTTATTGATATTTTATAGTATCTTACAGATTATGGAGATCAGGCGTCGGTCTGACATAGAGTTGCGAAATATTTTTACCCATTCTGTGGGTGTTCTTTTAATTCTATTAATAAAGTCTTAGGGTGATCAAAAGTGTTTGATTCTTAATAGTTCCCATGTATCTACTTTCTCTTCTGTTGACTGAGGTTTCTTTGACAGATTTTGGAGTCTGTCCTCATTGTGTATTAAAACTTCCATTGTTGTTCCTACCTTTTCTTGGATGAGCTTTATCATTTTAGGTTTGATATTTAGGTCTTTTATCCAGTTGGAATTGGTTTTTGTATAAGGTGTAAGATAGGGATCTTGATTCAGTTTATTGCAGATGGATAACCAGTTTTGCCAGCACCATTTGTTGAAGAGACTGTTTTTACCCCAGTTTAATGTCTTAGGGCCTTTGTCGAATATCAACTGTTCATAGGCAGATGGTGTCATCTCTGGGGTCTAAATTCTGTTCCATTGATCGATCTATCTGTTCTTGTACCAGTACCAGGCTGTTTTGACCACTGTGGCAGTGTAGTATGTTCTAAGGTAGGGTAATGACAGGCCTCCCAGTGTGTTCTTCTTTAGTAGGACCTTACTTATCCAGGGCTTCTTCCCTTTCCAAACAAAATTGGTGATTTGTTTCTCCATCTCATTAAAAAATGATGCTGGAACTTGTATTGGGATTGCATTATATAAATAAATTGCTTTGGGTAAAATAGACATTTTCACAATGTTAAGTCCTCCTATCCATGAGCAGGGTAGGTTTTGCCATTTATCTAAGTCTCTCTTAGTTTCTTGTAGTAAGGGTTTGTAGTTCTCTTTGTAAAGGTCTGTGGTTTCTCTGGTTAGGTTAATTCCTAGGTACTTCATCTTCTTAGGGGCTGTGGTAAATGGTATTGATTTAATAATTTCTTCCTTAACAGTCTCGTTGTTGGTATAAAGGAATCCTACTGATTTACTTCTGTTTATCTTGTATCCTGAGACTTTGCTGAACTCTTCTATCAGTTTGAGTAGCTTACTTATAGATTCCTGGGGGTTCTCTGCATATACAATCATATCATCTGCGAACGGGGAAATTTTAACTTCCTCTTTGCCGATGCAGATGCCCTTTATTTCTTCGTCTTGTCTAATTGCTCTGGCTAGAACTTCTAGCACAATGTTGAATAGGAGAGGTGATAGTGGGCATCCTTGTCTAGTTCCTGATCTCAAGGGAAAGTCTTTCAGTCTCTCTCCATTCAGAATGATGTGGGCAACTGGCTATGTATAAATAGCTCTTATTGTGTTGAGGAATTTGCCGTCTATGCCCATTTTGCTAAGAGTTTTTAGCATGAATGGGTGTTGGACTTTATCAAATGCCTTTTTGGCATCAATGGACAAAATCAGGTGATCCTTGTCTTTTGTGTTATTTATGTGGTTAATCACATTAATTGTTTTTCTGATGTTGAACCAGCCTTGCATCCCTGGTATGCATCCCACTTGGTCATGGTGGATTATTTTCTTGATATGTTGTTGTATTCTGTTGGCACGAAGTTTGTTGAAGATTTTTGCATCTAGGTTCATGAGTGATATCGGTCTGTAGTTCTCTGTCTTTGTTGGATCTTTCCCTGGCTTAGGTATCAGGGTTATGCTGGCTTCATAGAATGAGTTTGGGAGTACTCCATCCCTTTCTGTACTGTGAAATAGTCTCAGTAGTATTGGGGATCACTTTCTCTAAATGCTTGGTAGAATTCTGCTGTGAAGCCATCTGGGCCCGGACTTTTTTTGGTTGGCAGTGTTTTGATGACCTTTTCAATCTCTTCCTTTGTGATGGGTTTATTAAGTTGTTCTGCCTCATGTTGTGATAATTTTGGTAGGTGGTATGAGTCAAGCAATTGGTCCATTTCCCCTAGGTTTTCAAATTTGTTAGAGTACAGTCTTTCATAGTATTCTGTTATGATATTTTAGATTTCTGTTGCATCTGTGGTGACAACTCCCCTCTCATTTCTAATTTGGTTTATTTGTTTCCTTTCCTGCTTTTCTTTAGTAAGTTTAGCCAGTGGTTTATCAATTTTGTTGATCTTTTCAAAAAACCAGCTTTTGGTCTTTTCAATTGTTTTTCTATTCTCTAATTCATTTAGCTCTGCTCTAATCTTTATGATCTCGTTTCTTCTGGTGCCCAAGGAGTTCCTCTGTTGTTCTCTTTCTACTTGTTCAAGCTGTATAGTTAGTTCCTTGATTTGATTTCTTTCTTCCTTCCAGATGTGTGCATTTATGGAGATAAACAGACCTCTGAGCCCTGCTTTGGCTGTATCCCATAGGTTCTGGTAGTAAGTGTTTTCGTTCTCATTGGAGTCCATGAATTTTTGTAATTCATCCTTGATTACCTCTATAACCCCTGTTTTTCTGAGCAAGATGTTGTTCAGTTTCCAAGAGTTCCAGTTTCTATCTTTGTTTTTTCTGCTATTGATTTCAACTTTTATGACTTTATGATCTGAGAAGATGCTTTGCAATGGTATGGATTTTGTTGAGCATTGCATTATGGCCTATCACGTGGTCAATTCTGGAGAATGTTCCATGTGCACTGGAGAAGAAGATGTAGTTGTCTGCTGATGGGTGGAAAGTTCTGTATATATCAGTGAGGTTTAGTTGGTTAACTGTATCAATGAGGTCTTCTGTATCTTTACTGAGCTTTTTTCTAGATGATCTGTCTAGTAATGAGAGTGGAGTGTTAAAGTCTCCCACTATTACTGTGGAGTCATCTAACTCTCTTTTGAGTGTAGTCAGTGTTTCTTCAACATATTTAGGTGCTCTGCCATTAGGTGCATAAATATTTAATATAGTTAAGTCTTGCTTGTGTATTGAACTTTCAGCAATAAATAGTGACCATCTTTGTCCACGATGGTGGATTTGACATTAAAGTTGATTTTGTCTGAGATTAGAATTGCCACCCCTGCTCTTCTTTGTTCATTGTTAGCTTGATATATATTCTTCCATCCTTTAATTTTCAGTTTGTTCCTGTCTTTAAGTCTCAAGTGAGTTTCTTGTAGACAACATATGGATCGGTCATGTCTTTTGATCCAAGATGACACTCGATATCTCTTTACTGGAGCATTCAATCCATTCACATTCAATGTAATTATTGATAGTTATGTGTTCAGTGCTGCCATTGTGATATGTTTATTTTTATGTTGATGTTTTCTCTCTTGTTCTTATTAGTCTGTTCTGGAACACTCTTTTTTGTTAGTTGATTTTTCACCTTTTTCAGAGCTGATTTTATAGTTGTTGAGACTCGTGTGTTAGATTTCTTGAAATGGTATGATACATCTTTGTTGTGCTTTACAGCTGCCCCTGTCAACCCCCTTGATAAACTATTTATAAACCCAATTTTAATTACTACCAGTCTTCTCATCTTCCTCTCCATCTGGAAGGACTATAACGACTGTAGTACATCCCTCTTTTTATTATGATGACACCACAGTTTTTTTTTATTTATTTTTTATTTTTATTTAACATAACTGAGTGAAAATGTGTATTCACATGTAAATTTACATGCCCCCCTGTATGCAGCTTCCACTGCTCTCTCTGACCAGTGACTGCACACTATTCCTCTCTGCTCCATACATGTCTCATCCTCCCAACAGTCTCCTTTCCCCTCCTCTCCATCCACTCCCCTTCCTCCAGCCAGAGGTCAGCAAGATGATATCCTATAGATGTATAGAACCATAAAGTGCTTCCAGTATATGGTTACTCTGCATTGCCAAGTCCAATCCATTCCTGTCCAAAGGGTGGACCTTTGTTATAATTTATGGGAATGGGCAACATCAGGGCCGGGGGCCATGCTCTCAGAGGAACCCCCAAACCGCTGGACCATCAATTGAGGTCTTTTAGTGGAGATCTCATGATGCACTTCTTTTTATTCTTGTCTTGCCAGTGAGGCTCCTCTCTGTGAGCTCCGTCATGGCAATCACTGGTGGTGGCCGGGCACCATCCGGTTCTTTTGGTCCCAGGTCGATGTAGGCACCCACTCTTGTGGGTCTCTCTGTCTTCTCGGTTGTCTTTACCGCATGACATTTTGGCCCTCGGTGAGCATCCGTTCCTGCTCAGTTGGGACCATTTGCTGTGTCCTCGGATGGGATGACACCATAGTTTTAATGATGATCACTGGATTGCTTCTGTCCATACCAAAGCTGTGATTTACTTTGGAGCCTTCCCTAACTGAGTAGAGTATTGAGTAGTGTGTCGTTCTAAAATATAAAGTTTGTGGTTTTGTTCTTCTAAGCCAAAGCCAAGAACTTCTTTCAGTATTTCTTGTGGTTTGGGTTTGGTTTGTACAAAGTCTCTGAGTTTCTGTTTAACTGGGAATGTCTTAATTTCAATTTCGCATTTGAAAGACAGTTTTGCAGGATATATAATTCTTGGTTGGAAGTTCATCTCCTTCAAGACTTTGAATGTGTCATGCCACTGTCTCCATGCCAGCATGGTTTCTGCTGAGAAATCTGACGAGAGCCTACAGAGTTTCCCTCTGAATGTTAGCTTTGCCTTTAGTCTTGGTGCCTTTAAGAGCTGCTGCTTATGTTTCATTTTGTTAAGCTTGATTATAATATGTCTTGGAATCTCTTTTGAGATCTATATTGGGTGGCATACGATATGCATCTGAGATGTCTATATTCTCTTACTTCATGATTCTGGGAAGTTTTCTTTCAGCAGCTCACCAACAGTGCTCTCTGTGTTCTCAGATGTCTCACCGTGTTCAGGGACTCCAATTAATCGAAGGTTGTTCCTCTTAATAGAGTCCCACATGCTTCTTAATGTTTCTTCATTTTTCTTGTTTCTTTTTTCTGATTTCTGCTCATAGATGCTGGCATCAGTAGCTCTGTCTTCCAAGTCAGAAATTCTTTTTTCATTTGTTCCATTCTGTTTTCTTGGCTTTGCATGGAAGTTTCTATGTCTTTGATTTTGTTCTTGATCTGTTGGATTTCAGAGTCCTGGTGTTCCATCAGATAGAACAACTTTCTTAATTTTTTACTTTGTTCTGCTGCATTTTGTATAAGGTCTAGAAGGGCTCTGTATATAATCAATTTGTATTCACTTCCTGATGCTTTCATAAAAGTTTCTTCATCTGGAAAACTCCTTGGTTGCTTTGTTTGGGAGCCTTCTGAAGCCATCAGTGATTGCTTGTATGCCACAATTGTGTGTTCCTTTTTGGGTGCTATGTCAGTATATAGACGCTGGAACAGGTACTGTGAGGATGGATTGGAAATGTTTCTCTAGGCTGTCTTAAAATATAAAGCAAAAGTTATCTCACCAGTTCACAAGTCAGTTAGGTTTTCAGGTGTAGAGGTCCCTCTTCTCTTCTGACAAAGCAAGCGCCACTATATCCAACCCCAGATGATAACAAACTAGTTCAGAATACAGCACTGCTACTGCCCTTTTGGCCTCTACTGACAGGGCCTAGCCTTATCCAACACTACATCGAGTACTGGTTTTGTGATAGGAAAGCTCTCTCCTGTTGGCAGGCTCTGGCTCCCGAGCTAAGAATTAGGTCCAGCTGCGGCCATCGTATACAAGATGGTGTCCTATACAGAGGCACCAGACAGTGGGGCTAAAGGTGCTGAGAGTTATTGATTCGTCTGATTCTGTTGGAGGGCCCCCAATGTAGGCAGCACTGTGCAAAATCACTACTTTTCTGTCGGAGAAGTGCTGGTCGTTGGCAGGCACTGGCTCCCATGTTAAGAATGAGGCCCCGCTAAAATCTCGGTGCCAACATGGCGTCCCGCACCCTGACCGCGGAGCTCCGCACAAGCCCCGCTGAGGCGGCTACGAAAGGAAAGGCTCAACGTGGCTAGATTAACAGAGTCCCGAGCCTGGTTCTCAGTATATGGGAATTTCACCTGCTTATCCCCTCAGCAGCTTGTCTGAGTCCAGCTGCCAGGCAATACCCAGCTCCGCCCGCCAGCAGAGACAGAGGAAAAAACAAGTGAAAATTGTACGTTTACCTTCCGTCGTGAGAGCCGCGGCTAGCCAGGAGTGGGAGTCAGCGAAAGAGAGGAGGTTTTTCGCTGAGTGGTATGAAGTCCTAATTAACAGCTCTGTGCCGTGTCCTGAGGCTAATTAGGTGATTAGAAGGCCCTGTTTGATTGTCAATTCAGGTCTTGGTTTCCAGAGGGATATAAAGAGACGTGTGCTTAGTCCGCCATCTTGACTCCTCTGTCTCATTTTTTAGTGCAGTCAGTGTTTGTTTGATGTGTGTGGTATTGGGTGCATGCATACTTAATACTGCTAAATCCTGCTTGTATATTGAACATTTCAGCGATAAATAGTGACCATCCTTGTGAATGATGGTGGATTTTACCTTAAAATCTATTTTATCTTAGATTAGTATTGCCACAACTCCTTTTTATGCTGGTAGTTTGGAATATATCATTCCATCCTTTAATTTTCAGTTTGTTCATATGTTTAAGTCTAAGGTGAGTTTGTTGTAAGCAACATATATAAAAACAGGTTATGTCTTTTGATCCAGGATATCACTCATTGTGATAACACCGTTTATTGGAACAGTATAATTATTGATAGGTATGTGCATAGTGCTGTGATTTTGATGTATTTGTTTGTTTTGTTGGTGTTTTCTATGTTGTTAATATTCTGTTCTGGGTCATTCTTTATAGGCTGACTTTCCATGTTTTTCTGTGTTGGTTTTGTTTTTGTTAATACTCATATTACGCATCTTGTTTTGATATGTTGTATTGTTAGTTTGCTTTGTGGCTACCTCTTTGATCCCCCTTAAAGTTTTAAGTTTAAACTCATATCTTTTTAACTTTGTCTCCATCTGAAAGAACTATAACTGCTGTATCCCTCTTTTTAGTGTGATGGTGTCATAATTTTCCTGATAATGATCAGTGGTTCCCTTCTTTTAATATTATGGCTGTGATTGAGTATTGTGACTTCCCTACTGTGTAGATTTCTGTAGGCTGTGTCCTACATTTCTTTCTTAGATATACACATAATAGTTTTGTTTCTCTGAGCAAAGAACTTTCAGTATTTCTTATAGCTTTTGTTTGGTTTTTACAAAGTCTCTAAGCTTTTGTTTACCTGTGAATGTTTTTATTTCATCTTCATATTTGAGAGACAGGTTTGCATGATATATAATTATTTGTTGAAAGTTTTTCTCCTTCAAGGCTTTGAATGTGTCATCCCACTGCCTCGGTGCCAACATCATTTTGCCAAGAAGTCAGACAAAAGTCTACAGAGTTTACCTCTGAATGTTAAATTTGTTTTGAGCCTTGCTGCCTTTAAGAGAATCTGTTTCTGTTTCTATTTTATTGAGCTTGATTAGAATATCTTGGTGTCTTTCTTGTGGTTTCTGGTTTTTGTGGCATTTGATACACGTCTTAGATATCTGTGTTCTCTTCTTTCATAATTTGAGGGACGTTTTCTGTGAGCAACTCAACAACAATACTCTCTGTGTTTTCAGCTATCCTTCCCAGTTCAGTTAATCCAGTTAATCATAGATTATTCCTCTTAATAGAGCCCCACATGTTTCATAATGCTTCTTAATTTTTTCAATTTCTTTTCTCTGATTTATCCATATAAATGAGGCTGTCAGTTGCTCTGTCTTCAAGGTCGCTAAGTCTGACTTCCATGTCCTCCATGTTGCTCTTTTTGCTTTGGACTGATGTATCTAATTCTGTAATTCTGTTCTTGATCTGCTGGATTTCAGATCATTGATGTTACGTCAGTTCAAATATCTTGCTTAATTTTTCATTTTTTTCTGCATTTCTTTTAATCTGTAGGAGGGTTTGATGTATAATTCTTTTGTGCTTGATCTCTGAAAGTTTCAGAAAGCCTTCTTTGTCTGGGAAGATTTTTTATTCTTTATTTTGGGAGTTTTGTGAAGCTATGGTGGGCTGTTTTCTTAAATGATTGGAGATGGACTGTTGCCTTTGGGCCATGTAGAGGCTGTATACTTTCTCTGGCATTACCTCACTAGGAGGGGGAGTTGTCCATCAACTGCATCTGTGTACTGACCCCAGTAGACTCTCTGGGATAGCAGTCTCTGCCACCTAACATGCAAAGATGCTACCCTACTTACAGAGTCGCTGGAGGGCTGTCAACCAACTCTGTAATGAGGGTCATTAAAGGATGGAAGAGACGCTACTGGACAACTTAGCAGTTATTTCTGCAGGTGGTCTTATTTTTAAAAATTTAGGAGATATCTGACGGCTGCCAAAATCTCTCAGGCTGTGAGGTGTGGCAGGCCCCCCCTTCTGGCTGACGACAGAAGCACCTCTTTGGCTGTCCCCAGATGTTAAGATGTAGCTGAAAGTAAAGAGGGGTTATAGACTGGCTTCCATCCTTAGCTGGGCCCTACCACTTACGCAATACTGTGCTAAACACATCGTTTTTGCTAGAAAAGGGCTTTGTGGACTTGCACTGCTTCACAGTTTGGGAATTATCCCCTGCTGAGGCCTCCAGTTGGGCAGCTCCTCCTCCCAGCGACCCTGACAGAGTTCCAGCTGTGCCACCCTTCCCGCTGCAAAACATCAGAAGCTATGGTGGAGCTCAGAAAAGAAAGGGTGGGGGCACAGTGATGCCCTCAGTCAGGAGCCTAGTTCTCAAAATGTAGCTATCCCTTGCATTGTCTCTGCTGCCCTATATGCTGTTTACTTTAGCATTGCAGTTCAGCATATTTGGTGACTCATGCCAGCTCCTGCCTCCCGGACAAGGAAAAAAAAAAAAAGAAAAAAAAATCAATACTTCAGTCTGCTCATCGGCAAGTCAGCAGGAGTGGGGCTGAGCACACTGTGCCTCACGAGAGAGTTAGTTTCCCACTTAGTGGTGCATAGTCCAATCTGACAACTCTATGGCGTGTCCCAGGGCTCCCTTGGTGTCCAGAGTGTTCTGTTCAATTATCAATTCAGGCCTTAGTTTTCAGAGGAGAATTGAGGAGATGTGCTTCTAGTCTGACATCTTGGCTCTGCCCTCTGGTTGGTAGTTTTTTTAAATGTCTTCTTGAGTCTCTTCCTTTGTGATGAGTTTATTAAGTAATTCTGCTTCTCCTTGTGACAATTTTGGTAGGTGATGTGAATCTAGAAATTTGTCCATTTCCTCTAAGTTTTCAAATCTGTTGAAGTATAGTCTTTCACAGTGTTATGATACTTCTGATTTCAGTTGGGTCTGTTGTGACATCTCGTATCTCATTTCTTATTCAGGTTATTTGTTTTTTCTCTTGTTTTGTAAGTTTAGCCAATGGTTTATTAATTTTGTTGATCTTTTTAACGAACCAACTTTTGGCTTTGTTGATTTTTTTCATTTATTCTTCTATTCTGTAATTTAATTCTGTTCTAATCTTTATTATCTGTTTTCTTCTGGTGCCTGAGGGGTTCCTTTGTTGCTTTCTTTCTACTTGTTCAATTTGTAGGTTTGGGTTGCTTGGTTCAGTTGATTCAGTTGGTTCAATTCTTTGGTTTAGATCTTTTCTTCATTCCAAATATGTGCATGTATAGAGATGAACTGCCCTCTGAGTACTACTTTTGCTGTATCCCATAGGTTCTGGTGGGATGTATTTTCATTCTCATTTGATTCCATAATTTTTTTTATTTCATCTTTGATTTATTCTATAACCTGTGGCTTTTTGAGCAAGGCGCTGTTCAGTTTCCATTAGTTCCAATTAGTTCCAATTTCCATTAGTTCCAATTTTTTCTGCTTTTCATTTTGACTTTGATGGTTTCATAGTCCAAGAAGATGCTTTGTCATAACAATTCAGTGGTTTGAATTTTGTTGAAACTTACTTTATGTCCTAATAGATTATCTATGCTGGAAAATGTTCCATGTGCATTGGAGAGTAAGATGTACTTATCTGTCGATGGGTAAAAAAGTTATGTATATGTTGATCAGTTCTCGTTGGTTAATTGTTGCAGTATGATCTTCTGTGTCTTTACTGAGCTTTGTTCTGGATGATCTGTCCATTACTGAAAGTGGAGTGTTGAAGTCTCCAACTGTTATTGTGGAGTGACCTATCTCATTTTTCATTGTTGTCAGTTTTTGTTTGATATATTTAAATGCTCTGGTTCTGGGCGCATAAATCTTTAATGTTATTATGTCCTGATTATGTATTGATCCTGAAAGCAGTAAATAGTGTCCATCTCTGTCCATGATGGTGGATTTTGCATTAAAGCCTACTTTATCTGAGATTAGTATTGCTTTTCTTAGTAAGTTGTTGGCTTGGTGTATACTTTTTCATGCTTTGATTTCTAGTTTGTTCATATCTTTGAGTGCGATGTGTGTTTCTAGTAAGCAATATATACACAGATCATGTATTTTGATTCAGGATGTCACTCATTGTCTTATTATTAGAGCATTCACTCCATTTATGTTCAGTGTAATTATTGATAGGTATGTATTTAGTGCTGTCATTTTGTTGCCGTCATTTTTGTGTTGTTGTTGTTTTCTGTGTTGTTATTAGTATTCTCTTCTGGGTCATTCTTTCTGGTTTACTTTTCATCCTTTACAGTGTTGGTTTTATGTTTGTTGAGACTCCTGAATTAGTTTCTTGTGTTGATATCTCGTATTGTTGTTTTGCTTTGTGGCTACTCCTATGATTCCTGTTAATATTCTAAGTTTAAACCAGACTTTTACTTCTGCATATCTTTTCATTTTCCTCTGCATCAGAGAGGGTTATACCTGGTATCCCTCTTTTTAGTGTGATAATGTCATAGTTTTTGTGTTAATGTAGCTGGTTGTCTTCATTTAATATTGCAGCTTTGATTGAGCTTTGTGACTTCTATAGCTGACTATGATTCTGTATGCTGTGTTGTGCATTGCATCCTTAAGTATATGCTTGATGCTTTTGGTTTTCTAAGCAAAGAACTTCTTTCAGTATTTTTGTAGTTTTGATTTGGTTTTTATGAAGTTTCTTTCTGTTTGTCTGGGAATGTCAATTTCACCTTCATTTGTGATAGACAGTTTTGTAGGATACATAATTCTTAGCCTCTTCCCTCCCATCTAGAAAGAGACTAGTAGGACAGCCTCCTGAAACTGTGTAGACCATAAAGCACACACATTATATGGTCCCACTGTGTGCCTGAGTCCAGTCAATTCTTGTCTGAAGAGTTGACTTAGTACTGGCTTCCAGCCAGGGACACCAGCAAGTCTAGGTGCCATGTTCCTGGTGCAACCTCCAGGCTGTCAGACCATGGATTCAGGTCTGCTTGTAGAGTTCTTGGACTGCACACGTCTTTTTCTCATGTTGCCTCAGGGACTCTACATTGTGTCCTCTGTCATGGCTGTCTTTGGTGGTGGCCAGGCACCTTTTGGTTCTTCTGATTTTGTGTTGTCACAGTCATCCATTCACATGGGTCCTTCTGTCTCCTGGGCTCTTTTTGCCTGGTATCTTTGTTTTTCTTGATGGTCATCTGTTCCAGATGAGTTGGTAATATTTGATGTACCTCAGATGGCAGCTTGTTAGCTTTTAAGACCTCAGATGCCACTCACCAGTATGGGGTGCAAAAGACTCTTTTAGCGATAGACTAGTTATGGCACTTGGCCTTGATATCCCTGGACTACATGGTCCCCAGACCCTTGTCCCTGTTACTCTATCCTTTGAAATGTTAGGTTGAGTTTAGAAAACCTTTCATTTTATGGTGAAGTCCAGTTAACTTGGTTTACCCTGTACATGTGCTGTCACTGCTTTCATCAAATTTCTGTCGACTGTCCAGTCTATGACCAGCTCTCTCCCTCCCTCCCCACACTGGTAGCTATCAAAGAGTCTTCTGTGCATAAATCTATTTTTAAATCCTTATAGCAGGGGTCTCATACAATATCTGTCCTTTTGCCATTGGCTGATTTCACTCAGCGTGTCTTCCAGTTGAAATCAGGTTATGAGATGCTTCCTAAAACCATCATTGTTCTTTATCGTTGCATAGTATTTTATTGAGTGTATGTACCATAGTTTGTACATCCGTTCATCTGTTGATGGACTGTGCTTCAATAAAGGTTTGTGTGCAAGTATCTGTTCATGTGATGTATTTCTGTATATCTTTATTTCTGTAGGATATTTCTGTAGGATATATTATGAGCAGTGAAATTACTGGATCAAATGGTATTTCTATTTCTAGCTTTTTAAGGAAGGGCCAAGTTGCTTTGCAAGGAGGTTGTACCATTTTACAGTCACACCAGCAGTGTATGAGAGTTCCCATCTCTCCATGGCCTCTCCAGCATTTGTTGATTTGTGTTTTGTGGACTATGGCCAACCTTGTTGTGGTGAAATGGTATCTCTCTGTAGTTTTGATTTGGATTTCTCTACTAGCAAATGATTGTGAGCATTTCCTCTGGTTTTTGGCTGCCTGGACGTGTTCCTTGGTGAAGTGTGTGCCCGTCTCCTTTGCCCATTGCTTAATTGAGTTGTTTACCTTTTTCTTGTTATTTTGCAAGTATTCTGATATTTTCCTGGAATCTATCAGTTCTAGTAGTTTTCTTGTGGAGCCTTTAGCATTTTCTGTTTATGCAATCATATGATCTGCAAATTTGGGTACTTCCAATTCTTATCAATTTGGGTGCCTTTTGTTTCCTTTTCTTGCCTAATTGCTCTGTCAAGGAGCTCAATCACATTATTGGATAAGTGATTATAAAGGGTATCCTTTGTTTTGGTTCTTGTTGTGATGGAGAATGCTTTCAGACTCTCTGCCATTGGGGTAATGTTGGCTGTTGCCTTTGTATAAATGTTCTGTATTATGCTGAGAAATTTTCCTTCTATTCCTATTTTCCTGAGAGTTTTTATCATGAATAAGTGTTTGACTTTTTCAAATGCCTTTTGTGCATCAATTGATAAAATAATGTGAATCTTTTATTTATGTGATAGAGTGCATTGATTGTTTTTGTAATAGTGAGTCATCACTACATACCTGGTATAAATCCTTCTTTTTTATGGTGAAATACTTTTTTAATATGTTGTTGATTTCTACTGGCTAAAATTTTGCTGAGAATTTTTCTGTCTTTGTTGACAAGGGATATTGGTTTATAATTTGCTTTGATTTTTTGGTTGATGTCTTACCTGGTTTTGTTATCATGTTATGCTGGCTTCACAGAATGATTTTTGAAGTATTCCATTGTTTTGTATCATCTGAAATACCTTTTGTAATGGTGGTGTGAAAGTCTGGTAGAATTCTCCAGTGAAGTCATCAGGGCGACAACATTGGTTTTCATTGGGAATACTCTTAAGTATCTCTTCAACCTCTTGTTCTATTATAATTTATGTTTGTTTTCAGTTTTATTTCTGTTTATTTTAATTTAGTTAGATAGTGTATTTCTTCAAGTTTGTCTGTTTCCTTTAGGTCTTCAAATTTGTTGGAGTATAATTTTCATAGTATTATTTTATGCTTCTTTTAATATCATTTGGGTTTGTTTTGATGACATCCATCTTGTTTCTTAATTGAATGTTAAGTTTCCTATACTGTTTTGCTGTTATCACTTTGGCGAGTGTTTTAATTTCATTGATCTTTTAACAGAACTGGCTTTTGGTCATGGTAACTTTTTCAGTTACTTTTGTCTTCTTTATTTCATTTATTTCTGCTTATTTTTTTTAGTATTTCCTTTCTTCATATGCCTGAGGACTTCTTTTGCTATTCTCTTTCTGTTTGAGTATAGGGTTAGAGTTTTGATTTTTGGCTCTTTCTTCTTTTTGGATTTGTACATTTATTGCTGTAAAGTGCCCTCTGAACACTGGTTTTGCTGCATCTGTCAGGTTCTTGTAGGATGTATTTTCATTTTCAATTGATTCTGTGAATTTCTTTATTTTCTGTCCTTAATTTCTTCAATAACCCCAGCAGTTCTTGACTAAGGTTGTTAAGCTTCCATATGTTTTGATTTTTTTCCTTTCTTTTTCTGTTATTGATTTGTACCCCTAGGGGTTTGTGTTCAAAAAACATACTTTGTAATATTTTGATGCTTTGGATTCTTTTGAGGCTGGTTTTGTGGCCCACTTAGTGGTCTGTTCTGGAGAATGTTCCTTGTGTGTTCAACAAGAAAGTATACTTAGCTGCTGTTGGGTGGAGTATTCTGGATATGTTTTTGAGGTCAAAGGGGTTGATTTTTGACATTTAAATCTTCAGCATCTTTATTGAGCTTCTTCCTAGATGTTCTGTTCTCCCAGCAAAAGTGGTGTGTTGGAGTTGCTTCTTCTTATGATGGAGCTGTTTCTCTTTTGAATGCTTTTAGAGCTTATCTTAGGTATTTTGGAGCCCTCCCATGGGGTGTGTAAGTATTTATTATGGTTGTGTCTTCCTTATGTTTTGACCTTAGCATTGTAGAGTGTCCTTCCTTATCCTTTTTTGTGGATTTTACTTTAAAATATATTTTTATCAGAAGTTAACATTGCCACTCTTGCTATTTTTTGGTGTTTTCTTGATGTATTTTCTTCCATCCTTTGAGTTTTACTTTTGTTTCTCTAAATCTGAGGTACGTCTCTTGTAGGTGGCATGTAGACAGTTTTTTTTTTTTTCCAATCCATTCTTCCATTCTGTATCTCTCAAAGGAAGGGAAAGCAAGCAGAGAGTTGGGGACCTCATACTACCAGAAAAGAAACAGTACTGGGAGCAGAACATATCCTTTGAGAAAAACTGGAGATCCCTGGATCATGGAAGCTCCCAGTACAGGGGAAGATTGAAGAAAATAGCCTTCCTCCAGAGCCAACAAAGAAAGCCTTCTTCTGGAGCTGACACCATAAATTTGGACTTGTCATCTACTGGGTTGTGATGGAATAAAATTTCTGTTTTTAAAGCCATTTGTTTGTGGTATTTCTACTGCAGTAGCATTAGATGACTAGGACAGATATCACGTCATGTTTTACCATGCCAGGGATTTTTTCATCCTACAAATCTTCAACAATTCTCCCTGTAGTTTTGTTATCCTCCCCTGTTCTGGTTTTCCAATAATTCTTAAGTTATTTCTCTTGATAAAGGCCCACATAATTCTTAGGGTTTATTCATTTTTTGAAATTTTTTTATCTGATTTTTCCTCCTGTAAGTCTGTGTCACTTGTTTTACCCTCAGTCTCACTAATTCTGTCTTCTGTTGCCTCAATTGTGCTTCTGTAACTTTCTGTTGAGTTTTGTAGTTCTGAAGTTTTATGGTTCATCTTCTAAATTTGTTTGCTGTCTCTCTATAGCTTCTTGAGGCCTGTTCAGTTTGTTATTATGACAAGCTTCTATAAACTTTGTAAGTTTCTCAGTTGCTATGTCTTTCTTGGCTTCTGTGTTTTGGTTGATCCCCTTCCTGATCTCCTGAAGAACTCTGTATATTAATGTTTTGAATTTTGCCTCTCTAATTCCCCTAACTTTTTTTTTCCTCTGAAAGATTTCTTGATTCTTTGTTTTTGGTACTTGGTAAAGCCATCATAATCTGCATCTTTACGTGATTTGTTATTGACTGTTGTCTCCAAGTGTTCAATAAATTATTATATTTTTTAATTTTATGTTTACTTACTGTGCCCCAGCTTCTTGTTTTGTTCTTTTTTGATATGCCCACATAGACTGGTCATGTGAGCTAATTTGATTATTGGTGTGTTTTAAGCTATCATGTACTATCACCAGGTGGTTAGAGCTGTTAGTAGGGATATATGAGCAAGACTGTACTTAGTTTTCTTGTATGGTGTCCTGGATTGAATTATGTCATTCTAAAATGTGTGTATTGGTTTGTCTGGGCTGATTTCCAGTGTTGTGTGATTATTCACCATTTGGTCATTGGATCAGGTTTTCCTGTGTATTGTGGATTGTTTGTATGACTATGGTTTGATGGAATGGATTTTTGACAGTTGGCTTTGTGGGGGTCTGTAATACTGGATAATGTCTTTGGCAATTCTCTTTTAGGATATGGGGACAAGGCAAGTGGAGAGGCATGGGTACCTGATACCATGAAGAAAGCAGTGTCGGAAGCTGTGCCTATCCTTTGATTCCTATGCTGAGATGTTGTAGGCCAAGCAAAGACTGATGCATCACAGGAACCTTCCTCCAGAGCTAACAGAGAGAGAAAGCCTTCTCCTGGGATTGGTGTCCTGAATTACAGACTTCTATCCTGCTGGATTGTGAGGGAATAAACTTCTCTTTGTTAAAGTCATACACTTGTGACATTTCTGTTACAGCAACACAAGGTGACCAGCACATACAAATTCAGTGCAGGTGTTCAGGTAGTCAGTATCAAGAGTGTCATTCAGGCTCTCACTTAATAGTGAGATGGGCAGGGCTGTTTGGACAAGGCCCAGACATGTGATTGGAGTAGGGGGTCATGCAGTGGGCAAGTCAGTGGGCTGATGCCTGCCCCTGAATGTCTGAGAGGAAAGCAAGTCCCTGTTGCCTGGAAGATAAAGGAGAGTGGATTTTGTAGTCAGACTGTGGGTACCCAGTGCTGTTTGTATAAGGACTGAGAGGAACCACTTACTCTTTGTCCACTGTCACAGGTGGCTAGATGGATTGGGTAGAGTTACAAGTCCTCAGGACACTGATGTGAGTGAGTGAAGGACCCTGCTTCATGGGCGGAGTGGTGTCAAATACCATCAGTCTGCCACTCCATTATGTAAGTGTTATCATTGAAATTAGTCTTTAGGTATATACCCTGTTGTATTTTGCTGATAAGGGCCTGTGCTGTTGAAATGGGCCCACCTGGGTCTATGCAGGGCTGAAAGGCATTTGAAGTCCATGGACCATTTATTCCTTTGCCTAGACAAAGGAGATACACCTGCCTTAATTTCTGGCTTTGGAGATCTGGCAGGTTATTTTTTTCCTGTTTGTTATTTTGTTTTCTCTCCAGGACTGGGAGAATGGCTAAACATGCATGCTAGCTCCTGCTTCTGACCCAAAAGATGCAGCAGTCACTGAATCCAGTGCAGACCCTGTGCAGAACAGAGATGGGGCAGGTGAATGGGAGTTTTTTCCCAAAGGAATTTTTTTTTTATTTGTGTGATAGGTTAGATGTGTGTACTGCTCTTTTGTGGACTAAGTACCACTTCTTGCTTGTTCTGGATGTTTGAGTAGATTTGCTGTGATTCAGTTTCTTCTGATATGGGAAGTGCATCCTGAGCATTACTGCTTGCCTCACCCAGGTGCACCAGCAGATTTAGCCTATATGGTGCCAGTGCTGGCCAAGTCAGGTCAGGTAATTCCTCACTGGTTCTGAGTTGTCACTGCCTCTCTCTGCCACTACCCAGACTCCTCCTAGATTGTCGTATATAATTGATTCACTTGTTTGTTTTGGATTCTTTTTTGTAAGAGAGACCACAGGAAACATCTGACTACTCTGGCTTGGCTCTGCCTCTCAACAAGCTTTCTTGACTCTAGTACAAAATACAGTATGATGCTGACTAGGAGAGGTGAGAGTGGGCATCCTTGTCTAGTTCTGGTTCTCAAGGGAAACTGTTTCAGTCTCTCTATTCAGGTTGATGTAGGCAGTTGGCTTTGTATAAATGGCCCTTATTGCATTCAGGAATTTGTGATCTATTCCTATTTTGCTGAGAGTTTTTAGCATAAATGGGTGTTGGACTTTATCAAATACCTTTCTGCATCAGTAGACAAAATCAGATGATTCTTGTATTTTGTGTTATGATGTGGCTGATCACATTAATTGTTTTTCTGATGTTGAACCAGCCTTGCATCCCTGGAATGAAACCAACTTGGTCATGGAAAACTATTTTCTTGATATGCTGTTGAATTCTGTTAGCTAGGATTTTGTTGAAGGCTTTTGCATCCAGGTTCATGAATGATACTGGTCTGTGATTTTCCTTTTTTTGTGCAATCTTTCTTGGCCGTGGTATTACGGTTATGACGGCACCATACAATGAATTTGGGAGTATTCCATCACTTTCTATGGTGTGAAATAGCCTCAAAAGTACCAGAGTTAACACTTCTCTGAAGTTTGGCAGAATTCTCCAGTGAAGCCATCTATGCCAGGATGTTTTTTTGGTTGGTAGATTTTTGATGACTTTTTAAATCTCTTCCTTTGTGATGAATTTATTAAGTTATTCTTCTCCTTGTGATAATTTTGGTGGGTGATATAAATCTAGAAATTTGTCCATTTCCTCTAGGTTTTCAAATCTGTTAGGGTACAGTCTTTCATAGTGTTCTGTTATGATACTTTTGATAATCAGTTGGGCCTGTTGTAACATCCCCTATCTCATTTCTTATTTGTGTTATTTGTATCCCCTCATGGGAAACCCTGGTGGTGTAGTGGGTTACGTGCTACCACTGCTAACCACAAGGTCAGCAGTTCAAATCCACCAGGCGCTCCTTGAATACTCTGAGGGTCAGTTCTACCCTGGCCCCTAGGGTCGCCGTGAGTCGGCTCCGACTTGATGGCACTTGGCTTGGCTGGTGTATTCCCTCCTGTTTTTCTTTTGTATGTTTAGGCAATGGTTTATCAATTTTGTTAATCTTTTCAAAAAAACAGTTTTGGTTTTGTTATTTTATTCAGCTGTTCTTCTATTCTCTAATTCATTTAATTTTGCTCTAATCTTCATGATCTGTTTTCTTCTGGTGCCAGAGGGGTTCCTTTGTTGCTCTCTTTCAACTTGTTCAAGTTGTCAGGTTAATTCTTTAGTTTTGGCCCTTTCCTCATTCCAGAGGTGTACATTTATAGAGATAAGTTGACCTATGAGCACTGCTTTTTCTATATCCTATAGTTGCCATGAGTCAGATCCGACTCGACGGCACTTGGCTTGGCTGGCACAGATAGTGGTAGGATATGTTTCATTCTCATTTGATTCCATAAATTTCTTTATGTCATTCATGATTTCTTCTATAAATCATGGATTTTTGAGCAAGATGTTGTCAGTTTCCATGAGTTTGAACTTCTACCTATGATTTTTCTGCTATTCCTTTCAACTTTTATGGCTTTATGGTCCGAGAAGATGCTTTGCAATAATTCTCAGTGGTTTGGATTTTGTAGAGGATGCCCACTCTCACCACTTCTATTCAATATTGTACTAGAGGTTCTAGCCAGAGTAATTAGACAAGACAAAGAAATAAAGGGCATCTACATTGGCAATGAAGAAGTAACTATCCCGCTATTTGAAGATGATATGATTGTATATATTGAGAATTCCAAGCAATCCATAAGTAAACTACTGGAACTAATAAAGGAGTTCAGCAAAGTGTCAGGATATAAGATAAGCATAAGTAAATCAGTAGGATTCCTTCATACCAACAAAGAGTTCTTCAAAGAAGAAATCTCCAAATCAATACCATTTACTATAGCCCCCAAGAAGTTAAAGTAACTAGGAATTAATTTAATTAGAAAAATAAGAGACCTATACAGAGAACTACAAGACCTTACTGCAAGAAACTAAAAGAGACTTATATAATTGGAGAAATATATGCTGCTCATGGGTAGGAAGACTTAAAATTGTGAAAATGTCTCTTTTACCTAAAGCAATCTACTTATACAGTGCAATCCCAATACAAATTCCAGTGTCATTTTTTCTTTATTTATTGTGATTGAGTGCAAGTATACAATCCAAATTAAATTTGCATGCCTTGTCTATCTGCAGCTCCTATTGCTCTCCTTGCCCAGTGTTTTAGTCAGTTAGTGCTGCTCTGACAGAAATACTACAGAGTGGATGGCTTTAGCAAAGGAAAGTTTATACTTTAACATTCTGGTAGGCTACAAGTCCAAATTCAGGATGTCTACTCCAGGGGAAGGCTTTCCACTGTGTCTGCTGTGGAGGAAAGAGCGGTATTGCATCAGTCTTTGTCCATGGAGCATCGTGGCACAGGAACCTGAGATCTGAAGGATGTGCTCTTCTCTGGTGCTGCTTTCTTAATGGTGTGAGGTTCCCAATTCTCTGTCTGTTTCTCTTTCCTTTTATCTCTTGTAAAATGAGAGGATTAAGGGTGATGCAAGCCATACTCCGGGAAAACTCCCTTTACAGTGGAGCAAGGAGGTGATTTTTTGAAGGGATTTACAACCTCACCCTAATCTTTTAACATACAGCATAGGAAAATCACAAAATGGAGGAAAATCACAAAATGGAGGAAAATAATAAAACACAGGGAATTAGGGCCAAGTGACATGACTACACAAATTTTGGGGGGACAAAATTCAATCCATGACACTGGGTGACAGCACACTCCTCCTTTCTGTTGTATTCATGTCATATCCTCTTAACCAGCTCAGTCGGCACTTGGCTGGGTCCCCTCTTCTCCATCCTCTCCACTTCCCTCTAGTAAGAGGCCAGTAGGACAACATCCTATAGATGCATAGAACTATAAAGGGCACACACGATATGGTTACTCTGTGTCACTGAGTCAAATCCATTCCTGTCTGAGGAGTTGACCTCAGTAATGATTTATGAACAGGGGCAGTATCATACCTAGGGACCATGCTCCCAGGAGAATCCTCAGGCCTTCAGACTATCAGCTGTGGTCTTTTAGTGGAGTTCTCACTGTGCACCCCTTTTTATTCTTGTCTTGCCACCAGGACTCAACTTTGTGAGCCCCACCACAACTGTCACTGGTGGTGGCTGGGCACCATTTGATTCTTCTGGTTACATGTTGATGTAGTCACCCATTCACATGAGTCTTTCTGTCTTCTGGGTTCTCTTTCCCCTGTGTCGTTTTTGTCCTTGGTGATTGTCTGTTCCTGCTGAATTGGGACTCTTTGGTGTACCTGAGGTGGCAGCTTGCTAGTTTTTAAGACCCCAGGCGCCACTCACCAGTATGGGATAGAGAAGACTCTTAGCAGTAGGCTAGTTATGACATGTGGCATTGATGTCCCCTGAAAGTATGATCCCTGGACCCCCTGCCCCTGCTACTCTGTCCTGGCAATATTGGGTTAAGATTGGAAGAGTTTTCAGGTAATGTTGAAGTGCAGTTAAATTGATCTTCTTTCTAATGTATGCTGTCACTGATTTCACCCAACCAAATTTCTGTCAACTATCTAATCTACAACCAGTCCTCTCCCTCCCTCCCTCCCTCTCCATACAGCCATCAAAGAGTCTCTTCTTCAGTACATGAGTCTGTTTTTAAGTTGTTATAGTAGGAGTCTCATACAATATTTGTCCTTCTGCTGCTGACTAATTTCATTCAGCGTAGTGTCTTCCAGTTGAAAACAACTTATGAGATGCTTCTTAAAATCATCATTGTTCTTTATCATTGCATAGTGTTCCATTGGATATATACCACTGTTTGTTTATCCATTCATCTGTTGTTGGGCATCTATTTTGATTCCATCTTTTTGTGGACTGTGCTGCAATAAACATTCATGTGCATGTTTTATTCATGTGACTACCCTTGCTTCTGTAGGATATGTTCAAAGCAGTGAGGTTACTGGGTCAATTGGTATATCTATTTCCATCTTTTTAAGGAAGTGCCAGATTGTTTTCCAAAGATGGTGTACCATTTTTCAATCCTGCTAGCAGTGTAGTAGAGTTCCAATTTCTCTACAGCCTCTCCAGCATTTGTTGTTATGTGTTTTTAGGATCATGGCCAACTTTGTTGGGGTGGAATAATACATCATTGTAGTTTTGATTTGGATTTCTTTAATAGCTAATGATTGTGAGCATTTCCTCATGTGTCTTTAGGCTGCCTGGATATCCTCTTTAGAGAAGTGTCTGTCCATCTCCACCCATCATTTGACTGGATTATTTATGCTTTTCTTGTTGATATTTGGTAGTATGTTATAGATTGTGGAGATCAGATGTCAGTCTGACATATAGTTACCAAATATTTTTTCCCATTCTGTAGATGGTCTTTTAATTCTTTTGATAAAGTCTTTGGGTAAGCAAAAGTCTTTGATTCTTAATAGTTCCCATTTATCTTTTTTCTCTTCTGTCGATTGTGCTTTGTCAGATTTTGAAGTCTGTCTACATTGTGTATTAAAATTTCCAGTGATGATCCTGTTTTTTCTTGGATGGGCTGTATTGTTTTAGATTTGATATTTAGGTCTTTTATCCAATTTGAGTTGATTTTTATATAAGGTGTGAGATATGGGTCTTGTTTCAAATTTTTGCAGATGAATATCCAATTTTGCCACCACTATTTGTTAAAGAGACTGTTTTTACCCCAGTTTACAATCTTAGGCTAGTGTCATTTTTTAATGAGTTGGAGAAACAAATCAACCATTTTTGAAAGGGAAGAAAGCCTGGATAAACAAAGCACTACTGAAGAAGAAGAACACAGTAGGAGACCTCACACTATTCAACCTTATAACATACTACACTGCCATAGTAGTTAGAACAGCATGCTCCTGGTACAAAGTGAGACGTATAGACCAATGGAGCAAACTGAAGACTCCAGAGATACCACCCTCCTCTTATGAACAGTTAAAGACCTTAAGATTGTAAAGTGGGATAAAAACAGTCTAACAAATAGTGTTTGCAAATTTGGATATCCATCTGCAAAAAAACTGATACAAGACTCATATCTCACACCTTACACAAAAACTAACTCAAATTGGATAAAAGCCCTAAGTATCAAACCTAAAATGATAAAGATCATGCAAGAAAAAACAGGGTAAACAATGGAATTTATAATACACAGCTTAGGCAGACTTCAAAATCTGACAAAGCATGATCTGCAGAAGAGAACATAGGTAAATGGGATGTACTCAGAATCATACACTTTTGCTCATCCAAAAGACTGTATGAAAAGAGTTAAAAGACCACCTACAGAATGGGGAAAAATTATTTGGGAACTACATGTCAGACCATAGTCATCTCCATAATCTACAAGATTCTGCAAAACATCCACAAGAAAAAGGTGAGTAACCAAATTAAGTGATGAGCAAAGGAGATGGTCAGACACTTCACTAGAGAGGACATCCAGACAGCCTAAAGACATATGAGGAAGTGTTCACGATCATTAGCTATCAGAGAAGTCCAAATCAAAACTACAATGAGATACCATCTCGCCTCAACAAGGTTTGCCATAATCCAAAAAATGCAAGACAACAGAGGCTGGAGAGGCTGTTGAGAGATTGGAACTCTCCTACACTGCTGGTGGGATTGCAAAATGGTACAATCTCTTTGGAAAGTAATTTGGCACTTCCTTAAAAATCTGGAAATAGATACAGTATTTGATCCAGGAATCCCACTGCTTGGAATTTATCCTTCAAAAACAAAGGCTATCACACAAAAAGACACATGTATACGAATATTTATTGCAGTATAGTCCACAATAGCAAAAAGATGGAATTAATCTAGATGCCCATCAACAGATGAAACAACAAACTACTGTACATGCACAGTGGAACACTATGCAATGGTAAAGAACAGTAATGATTTTAGGAAGTATCTCATAACCTGGAAGACATGCTGAGTGAAATCAGTCATCAGTAAAAGGACAAGTATTGTATGAGACCACTGCCATAAGGACTTAAAAATAGAATTGTGTACAGAAGAAAAGACTCTAGTTCTACAAGAGCAGGGGAGGAGGGTGAGAGTTTATCATAGATTAAATAGTTGATAGAGATAGAAGTTTTGTTCGTTTACTGTATCCTCAAGGGACAAAAAGTATCTAACAATAAACCCGTCAAAGTGGAGAGACCTTGAAAGAGTGCTAAATCTGTATTTACACTGTACAAATTTCTGCTAAATTTTCAATTGAGCCTTTGGAAACTAAATAATTCTTTATAGTTGTAGTTATATGATACATCTGCTTATATTTTTGTAAAGATGTATAGATAGCATAGTTATGCTTTCATTTTATCAAAAACAAGAATATATATGTTTTAAAAAAAGGATTTGTCTGTTCAAAAAGTGGAAGCACCTGGAAAATCCACTTAAGACGTATTTCTAGAGAGAGAAACCGTGACTGAGAACCTCTTGCTGTCACCTGAAGGCTTGTTAAATAATGTAGTTGGGCCCCACTTCAAAAGTTTCTGATTTAGTAGGTCTGAAGTGGGGCCTGATAATTTACATTTCCAAGTTCCCAGGCAAGGCTGCTCCTGCTCCTGAGGCCCCATTTTGAGAACCACTGTCACAGGATAATCCATTTATTTACCATACTGTGAGTGAAAGTTTTGTATATTGTACTTCAAGTCAACCATTGCTTTAAACAACTTTTATTGATATTCTTGTTTATGTCTCCTTTGAACAGGTATTTTGATGTTGGACTGCATAATTTTCTAATTCGGTAAGCCTGTAATTTTTATTTTGGATATCATTGAATAGGATCTCTATCATGCAAGACTGAAACAGAAGATAAAATCTTTCATGTATGATGACGATTGTGTACTTGTTAAGAAAAGATCGCTAATGCTGTTTTTTGTGCCATCCTCAATGACAAATTAGGCTATATCCTTTTTAATCAAGGAAATCCTTTTTTCAAGGGATTTACACCTGAAGTGATAGTTACCAGAGGGCTTGGGCAGTCTCAGTTCCCACTAGTATCCTTAGTGGAATAGTTAGTTGAAAAGTGAATAGTGACAGCTTGTACTGAAACAACAGATTTTCCCTATATTGGGTTTATTATCTACTGGTTGTTTTGCAGCCATGAAGATTACAGCCTTGTTCGTAACTGAATGAGATTACAGGTGGAAGTTTGTGTCCTAATTTATTGGTGATTCCTCCAGAGCTGGCATGTAGGACATGTTAAAGTCAAAGAGCTCTTGAACAAATTAACTGGGAATATACTGGAATATTAGCATGTTGCTATGGCTATGCATATTTTTCTACTCTTGACTTTGCTTTATTTTCTAAATTTCTGATATCCTTTTTAAAAAAAATTTCTCATAGAAAAAAATTTATATACATAGTATTTTGTGACATTGGTTGCAGTCCCCCCAATGTGACAGCATGTATGCCCTTTCCACCCTGGTTTCCCTATGCCCATTATCCAGTTCTTGTCCCTTCCTGCCTTCTTGTCGTGCTTTTGGATGGGAGTTACCTATTTGGTCTCACGTGTTTGATTGAACTAGGAAGCATATTTCTCATTTATGTTTCTGTTAGTCTTATAGGTGTGTTTAATCTTTGAAAAGTGAGCTTTAGGGGTGATTTCAGTTCTGGATTAGCAAAGTGTTCAGGGGGCATAATCTCAAGGGTTACTTCAGTCTCCGTCAGGCCACTAAGTTTTAAGGTCTTTTTTCATGAATTTGAATTCTGTTCTACATTTTTCTCCTTTTCTGTCCAGGACTCTGTTATGATTCTTGTTAGGGTGGTATTTTTTTTCCTTACTTGAGACTAAATTACTTTAACAGTGGTGAAAAATTATTGAAATGGCCTTTCAGAAATGAAAGAGGGAGATAATAATGTTTGTTAAAGACTGTAAGCTAAGGAAACAAGAAATTGTGTAATGTGATTTGCTTTCTGCACATGTAACTCTGAATGCTAATTATTTCTTTCTACTTCCTAGCATTTAAACTAGAGAAATAAAGTCAGCTAATGAAAACAACCTGTAGATCAAATGTGGTTTAGGTATATGGTGATTGTGTTTTCCACAGCATGTGACTGTCTTCCTGTTGGTAAGATGCTGTCTAAGGGTAAATGTAGATCACTGTCATCACCTTTATCCTAAACCAACAGCATTTCTTCTGTGCTGCATTGCAGATGGTAACATTCAAAAAGAGGCTATACATATCTTGTCCTCTCCTTCAGGATCCTCATCCATAGCTGCACATTGAAATGTCCTGAGCTTACCTCAGCCCATGGTATCAGAATTGTGTTGAATATATCTTATCATAGCACACAGTATAAAGCACTGCCTTTGAAAGAACCCATGAGTAAATGTATTTCAACAGGCGGAGTAAAGTACCAGAGATCGTAGGAAAGGCATGCATAGGAATTTAATGTCTCAACTGATTAGAAAAAGCTGTATACCTCATGGAATAGTTTGGGTTATTTTGAGTGAAAGTCACAGGTATTTTGCACTACTTCTGTCATATTGATCACATAATTCCTTACAGGAAATGCAAGTGATGCACTTGCTTCCTGTAAAGTCCTGCATGGACTGAGTTTCTTGAGGGCAAGAATCATGTCTCAATCATCCTTCTATGCTTAAATCCAGAGACTTGAAAGGAATCAACCTTCAGCTAACATTTGTGGTAGAAATAGATGAATGAGTGAGTGAGTGAAATGATACAGAAAGGATGAGACAGGAGAAGATTAACAAAAATCTACTCAGTTGTTTATTCAACAAATAATTATTAAAGCTTACAGTATGTCATTTTTTGGATATGTTTAGAAATATTGTTTGCAAAAATTGGCGTGATTCTATGTTTCATTTAATCTATATTCTACTAAACAGAACATAGCATGTATGAAGTATGAATCTAGGAAAATTGGGAATCATCAAGAATGAAATGGAATGCATTAACATTGACATCATAGGCATTAGTGAGCCGAAATGGACTGGTATTGGCCATTGTGAATCCAACAATCATATCTGCTATGCTGGGAATGTAAACTTGAAGAGGAACTGTGTTGCACTCCACATCAAAAAGAACATTTCCAGATCTGTCCTGAGGTATAATGCTGTCAGTGATATGATAATATCCACATACCTACAAGGAAGCACAGTTAATATGACTGTTATTCAAATTTACCCACCAACCAGTAAGGCCAAAGATGAAGAGACTGAAGACTTTTACCAGCTTCTGCAGTCTGAAATTGATCAAACGTGCAGTCAGAATACATTGATAATTACTGGTGACTAGAATTCAAAAGTTGGAAACGAAGAAGGATCAGTAGTTGGCAAATATGGCATTGGTGATAGAAATAATGCTGGAGATTGCATGATAGAATTTTACAAGACTAGCGACTTCTTCATTGCAAATATGTTTTTCAACCAGTACAAACAGTGACTGTACACATGGACCTCACCGGAACCTACAGGAACCAAATTGACTACATCTGTGGAAAAACTTGATGGAAAAGCTCCACACAAGCAGTCAGAACAAGGTGGTGCTGACTGCGGCACTGATCATCAATTCCTAATATGCAAATTCAAATTGAAACTGGAGAAAATTACAATAAGTCCACAAGAGCCAAAGTGTGACCTTGAGTATATCCATCCTGAGTTTAAAGACCATCTCAAGAACAGATTGGATGTGTTCACCACTATGACTACAGACCAGGCAAATTGTGGAATGACATCAAAGACATCATCTATGAAGAGAGTAAGAGGTCATTAAAAAGACAGGAGGAAAGAAAAGATCAAATTGGATGTCAGAGGAAAATCTGAAACTTGCTCATGACCATCAAGCAGCTAAAGCAAAAGGATAGAATATCAAACTAAAAGACCTAAACAGAAGATTTCCAAGGGCAGCTCAAGAAGATAAACTATGATAATGACATGTGCAAAAAGCTGGAAATGGAAAACCAGAAGTGAAGAACACATTTCACATTTCTCAAGCTGAAAGAACTGAAGAAAAAATTCAAGCCTCTAGTTGCAATAGTGAAGAATTCTACAGGGAAACTATTAAATGATTCAGGGAGTGTTTTAGTCAGCTAGGGCTGCTCTAACAGAAATACCACCGAGTGGATGGCTTTAACAAAGGAAGTTTTATTCTTACACAGTCCAGTAGGTTGCAAGTCCATATTCAGGGTGTCCGCTCCAGGGGAAGGCTTTCCCCTTGTCAGCTCTGGAGGCAAGTCCGGTATTGCATCAGTCTTTGTCCAGGGAGCGTCTTGGTGCAGGAACCTCAGGTCTGAAGGACGCGCTCTTCTCCCGGTGCAGATTTCTTGATGCTGAGAGGTTCCCAATTCTCTGCTTGCTTCTCTTTCCTTTTATCTCTTGCAGGCTGAAAGGATTAAGGGTGGGGCAAGCCATACTCCAGGGAAACTCCCTTTACAGCAGAGCAGGGAAGTAATCCTATGAAGGAATTTACAGCCCCACTCTAATCATTTAATATACAGTTTAGGGAAACCACAAAATGGGGGACAGTCACAAGATAGTGGGAATCATGTCCCAGCCACATGGCTACACATATTTTTGGGGGGACACAATTCAACCCATGACAGGGAGCATCAAAAGAAGATGGAAGGAACACACAGAGTCATTATACCAGAAGGAAATGGTCAGTGTTTAGCCATTTGAAGAGGTAACATAAGATCAGGAACCAATGGTACTGAAGGAAGAAGTTGAAGCTACATTGAAGGCAGTGGCAAAAAACAAGCCTCCAGGAATTGATGGAATATCAGCTGAGTATTTCACCAAACAGATGCGGTGCTAGAAGTGCTTACTCATCTATGCCAGGCAATTTGAATGACAGCTATCTGGCCAAGTGACTGGAGGAGATCCATATTTATGCACATTCCAAAGAAAGGTGATCCAAACGAATGTGGAAGTTACTGAGCAGTATCACTAATATCACAGCCAAGTAAAATTTTGCTAAAGATCCTACAAAAATGACTGGAACAGTATATTGACAAAGAACTGCCAGGTGTTCAAGCTGGATTCAGAAGAGGATTTGGAACCAGGGATATCATTGCTGATATCAGATGGAGCTTGGCTGAAAGCAGAGCATACCGGAAAGATATTTACATCCGACTCGACGGCACTTGGCTGGCTGGCTTCACTGAGTATGCAAAGGCATTCAGCTGTGTGGATCATAACAAATTATGGCTAACACTGCAGAGAATGGGAATTCCAGGACACTTAATTGTGCTCTTAATCCATCTGTATATGGATCAAGAGGCAGTTGTGTGAACAGAACAAGGGGACACTGAATGGATTAAGGTCAGGAGGGATGTGTGTCAGGGTTGTATCCTTTCACCGTACTATTTCAGTCTGTATGCTGAACAAATAATGTGAGGAGCTGGATTATACAAAGAAGAATGAGGCGTCAGGATTGGAGGAAGCCTCATTAGCAACCTGTGTTACACAGATGAAACCACCTTACTTGGTGGAAAGGAAGAAGATTTGGACCAGTAAGCAGCATCATCATAAATGGAGAAAAGATCGAGATTGTCAAGGATTTCATTTTACTAGGGTCCACAGTCAATGCCCGTGGAAGCAGCAGTCAGGACTCAGAAGATGCATTACACTGGAAAAATCTGCTGCCAAGGATCTCTTTAAAGTATTGAAAAGTAAAGGTGTTACCTTGAAGACTCAAGTGTGTCTGACCCAAGCCATGGTATTTTCACTTGCATCATATGCATACAAAAGCTGCACAGTGAATAAGGGAGACAGAAGAAGAATTGGTGCTTTTGAATTTTGGTGTCGGAGAAGAATGTTGAATGTACCAGGGACTGCCCAAAGAACAAATAGATCTTTTCTGGAAGAAGTACAACCAGCGTGCTCCCTGGAAGCAAAAATGGCAAGACTGCATCTTGCATACTATGGACATGTTGTCAGGAAGGATCAGTCCCTGGAGAAGGACGTCATATTGGCAGAGTGGAGTGTCAGCAAAAAAGAGGGTGATCTTCGATGTGATGGATTGACATAGTGGCTGCAGCAATGGGTTGAAGCATAAAAATGATTGTGGACATGGTACAAGATTGGACAGTGTTTCATTCTTTAGTGCATAGGGTCACTGTGAGTCAGAATGAACTTGATGGCATCTAATAACAATAGTAACAAAGAAAACAAATGATTTAAATAATTATAAATGTGTGTGTAAAATTAAAGGGGTGATACATGCTTTTAAAGGAGAGGAACAAAATACCAGATTGCAGGCTTCAGTCCAAACCAAGAAGGAGTAACAGGAACTAGAACTACTCTTCTGTCTGAAACAACTTACAAATTGCAGAACATCTAGAAATAATGGTTTTCTCCATTGAGCACTAGGAAACAAAACACAGTGATCATGGGACAAAGAAAACAAGACTGCTAAGCTTACTGTTGAAACAGTTTTTCAGGCTGAAGCCCAGGGAGGGGGAATGCAGGCAGAGCCAGCAGTCGCTTTGAGCTGAGGAGAGACTTAGGAGGCTAAGATAGTGAGAAGAGTTTACCCAGAAAGAGAGCAGTGGAGATCTGCAGAGGGACCGCTTTGGATATTCAGGTGAGTATTAATCAGCGTGTGTATTATGGATTGAATTGTTTTCCCCGAAAATGTGTATCACCTTGACTAGGCCATGATTCCCAGTATTGTGTGTTTAACCTCCATTTTTGTGATTGGATGTATTTATTCTATGTGTTGTAATTCCTAACCTCTATAATATTAGTGAGAAACCTTGGTAGTATAGTGGTTAAGTGCTAGGGCTACTAACCAAGAGGTCAGCAGTTCAAATCCACCAGGCGCTCTTTGGAAATTCTTTGGTGCAGGTCCACTATGTCGTGGGGTCTCTGTGAGTCAGAATCAACTCAGCTGCATTGAGTTATGATGGTAATGATGCAGAATTAGAGGCAGTTATGTTAATGGTGGGACAAATCTACAGGACTCGGTTGGATTTTGAATCATTCTCTTGAGATCTAAAAGACAGAAGTGATTAGCAAGGAGAGGGGCCTCCCACCACCAAAAAAGAACTAGTTGGAGCAGAGAATGTCCTTTGGATCTGGGGTTCTTGTTCTGAGAAGCTTCTAGACCAAGGGAAATTGATAACAAAGACCTTTCCTCAGAACCATGAAGAATCAGCTAGTCCAGAATCCTCTGGAGCTGGTATTCTGGACTCCTAGCCTCTGAGACTGTGAAAGAATAAATTTCTGTTTGCTAAAGTGATCCACTTGTGGTATTTCTGTTATAGCAGCATTAGATATCTAAGACAAGATCTGATACTTGGAGAGTGAGGTTATGCACTTACAGATACCAAAAGTGTGGAAGTAATTTTGAAACTGAATGGGTAGAAGCTGAAAGAGTTTTAAAGTGCCTAGTAGTAAAATTATAGATTGCCTTCAAAAGACTGTTGGTGGAATTATGGACATCAAAGACAATTCTGGTGAGAAATCAGAAGGAAATATTAGATCTGTAATACTGGATATGTTACAGATAGAAAGTAAAAAAGACAAGTCTAAGGGAGCAGATGGACACTTCCTGAGATCCCTCTAACAACAAAGACCCTCCCAAAATGAATCAATTATATATGACATTCTAGGAGCCTTGAACATCAAGGGGAAAGTTGAGAAATCAAACTAAGTTATTAGTGAAGGAAGAGTAGGTCTAGAAGTACCTGACTGTCCAGATCTGACCTGATGGAAGTTGGTTCCCTGCAGGCAGATCAACAGTAGTGATCTTGGTGAGCGGAGTGGTGGCTTTCTGAGGGCATCTTCCTCAGCAGGTGAGACTGAGCCATGGATAGCATTTTCCTCAGCAGGAGAGACCAAGCCATGGAGGGCATCTTCCTCAGCAGGAGAGACCGAGCCATGGAAAGCTTACTCCTGCTTCTAGAATTAGTGAAAGATGGCATTCACTTATCGAGAACTAAGTGGATTACCTCTAATCTGCCACACAAGAATCTAAATCTTTCCTTCAGGATAAATCTGTCTCCATTTTCAGTTCTTTCCCCTTCCTTTCTCTGCACTATGCCCAGCACTGGAGTCTGACACCATTACCTGGGCTGGAAGTAAGACTCCTTAAGAGCACCTTTAGCCATTTTCCTAGACTCTGAGAGGGAACAATTTAATAAACACGGGGGGAAACGTACATAAACAAAATAATCTACCAGCTCCTCTAAGTTGGGAACTCAGGGCAGAAACATTTCCCTTGCCTGGGGTCAGGCATAAGACATGCTTTCCTCACAGATAC
This sequence comes from Heterohyrax brucei, assembly GCA_028571685.1. Taxonomy (NCBI): domain Eukaryota; kingdom Metazoa; phylum Chordata; class Mammalia; order Hyracoidea; family Procaviidae; genus Heterohyrax; species Heterohyrax brucei. The sequence goes on from CM053155.1 coordinate 21,279,737, forward strand.
TTACTGACAGTGGTCAGCCTCCTGCCTTTCTCAGCATGTGCACCCAGATACCTCTGCCTACACCAGTCACCCCTGCCCATCGAGACGCTGGTGGAGAACCTGTACCACACACGTGGTGATTGACTACTTGAGCATCTGAGACATACACTACAAGAAAACTAAATGGATGCCTGGGCTTACCTGGATAGAAAGAGCTCTGGCCATCTGGTGACAGAATGTTACAGCCTAGATGCACCAGTAATCAAACCAGCCTATTTTGACTTTTCAAAGCAAAACAAGAAGCTAGAACACAGTAAGAAAACAGATAAATAAATGCAGTTTACTGGTGACTCAGAGACAACAGTCAGTATCAGACCATTTAAAAAGGTAGACAGTGATGCCTTCAGAAAGCATAGTTGTTAGTGGTTACAAGGGTGGCGTGAGAGGGAAAAATTACTCATAAATTAGAGAGTAGATAAGAAGTTATTTGAAGGCAAGGACAACACTCAGTAGAGAAGTCAGCACAACTGGACTAAACTAAAACTAAGATGTTTGCTATATATAACCCATCATTTCAAAGGATAGGCTAGCAAGTGCAGGGGTCTCTCTGGCACCGTGATTTCAGGGACCAGCTGGGTCAATTGTCATAATAAAATTAAAAATATATATTATGCATCCCACTTTTGTGAGTGGCACTGAGGTCTTATAAACTAGAAAGCAGTCATCTAAGTAGCATCAATTTGTGCCTACCCACCTGGAGCAAAGGAGAATGAAGGACATCAAAGACTTTAGGAAAATAAGAGCCAAAGAGACAGAAAGGGCTATGTAATCCAGAAAGTACATCAGAATGATACAAGAACAACTACATGGTAACCAGCCTCCACCAATGACTGTCATTAAGGGAACACAGCAATGAGTCCCTAAAATAGCAGGAGGAAAAGGAGCGTGTAACCGCAACCGCGGATCTGTGCTGACGGTCCACAAACTCAATACTGAGACAGGAGGTGAGGTGATTAAATGAGGACATTTATTGCGCGCCGACACACAAGAGGCAGGGGGCATCAGTGCCTCCCAAGCTTGCCTGCATGCATAGCCTAAGTCTGGAGGTTACGTAGGTTGATGGGTGGGGGGATGCTGGTTAATATTTTTCTCAGTCTATACAAGTAGTTCTGTCGCTATTTCAACAGAATTCTTTGTGGGCTCTCCATGGCTCCTACAAGTCGGGGCTTGATAATCATCCAAACCACCTGGTGATTCGGTTCAGTAGTCTTAGAGAATAACTGAAAGGGTGTAAACAGAACAGTATCCCTAAGAGGAAAGAATAGCTGTGTGACTTATGACCAGTACAAGGTAAATTCTTATGGATAGGGGAAAATCAAGCTCAAAGGACTCAATGTTTATAGCATGATTGTCTTAACTACTGTTTGTAGCAAGATGGAGTCAAGCTGGCCAAGGGCCTCCTTTTCAGATGGAGATATCAAGCTGTATTAAATAGATCAGACTTGATGATCTGACATACTGGAGAGTCCCCTCGACTCTGTTTAATGCCAGAACTGAACCCATCCTGAAGCCAACTCTTCAGATGAAGATTGGACTGGACCATAAGACATAAAATGATACTGGTGAAGAGTGCTTCTTGGCTTAAGTAGACATGTTTGTTGATATTTACCAAATTTGCACACTGTCTCTAAATCTCCAGCACTACCCTCATCTCTTGTCTACACCACTGATACAGTATCCTATATGGTCAGCTTCCATTCATTTTCCCCATCCTACCTTTAATTTGTTTTTCATATTGTAATGAGAATGACATTAGTTGAAACTCTAAATCTTCTCTTCCTTTTCATACTCCTACTTAAGGTTAAGTCTAGATGCTTCCTCCTGGTTTATGTTTTCTTGGTCCTTGCCAACTTGAATTATTCTGTAGTTCATTTGATCCGTTCACCTGACAGATGTCCAGTGTCTCTGCTGTGTGCCAGGTAACACACTGGGCCTTAGGGACAGAAAAATGGAAAATATGTGGCACCTCAACCAAATGGATACAAAGGTTACCAGAACATGATTGCGTGGTGTTTTAGTGGGGTGAGTAAAGTGGTGGTGGAATACGTAGGTGGAGCATAAACCTAGGGTAAGGAAGTTGGGAAACATTTCAAGGACTATAAGATGGGATGGACTTGAAAATTTGCTTGTAATTTCATCAGGTATGCTAGACAGGATACGAGAGCATTTCTGTAGAAGGAGCAGCAAGAGTAGAGAGATCCAGAAGTGGGAAGATGAGTGTGTCTTTGAAAAGAATGAGGTGCATGGTGGCATATAGCAGAGGATTTAGGGCCATTTGAGGGTTGGTGAGATGAGAGACCAGATTGTCAACACCTGAGTGACAGGCCAGCCTTCTAGGCCTTACTCCTACTTAGGCAATGAGGAGTCTGCATGACTTTTAACACAGGATTAACATGATCAGATTTGTATTATTTAAATGGTAACTCTTGTATTGATGTGAAGAATGTGGGGCATGTGGTGGTTGCAAGGCTGCAGGCACAGAGGTGAGTAAGGGGGATTTTACAATGATCTGGACCATAAATGAGAAAGACCTGAATCATCATCATAAAAATGGGGATGGGAATGTAAATGATGGAATGGTTTGAGAGATGTTTTGAAAATAGAAGTGATAGGACTTAATGAAAGTTTTTAAATTGTTACAAATATAGATGTAACGTATAATTTACTATTTCAGCATTCTTTACATATGCAGTTTGATGATGTTAATTGTGTTTATCATGTTTATGAAATTTTCCCCTCATCATTAATAGAAACTCAATTTCCCTTAAACAATGAATTTCCCTTCCCTACCACTCCTGCCGCAAATGGTAACCACAAACAAGTTTATGTCTGTATTCATTTCCCTGTTCTATGTATTTCATATAAGTGAAGTCATGCAATAATTGAGTATTAATAAATTCTTGATGGTTTCAGATGAAGTGGGAATGTGTCAAGGATAGTTTGGTTGTTTTTAGTTGGTATGAAGTGTTAATCATGTTTTGAATTAAGCAATCATCAAAGATTCTCTGGCTTGTCCCAGATGGCTTTACTGGTCACAGGTGGCAGTGTCTTAGGCTGGGTTTCTAGGGAACCAAAACCAGTAGCACGTGTATGTAGAAGAAAAGAGATATAAAGTACAAGGAAAGATATATATATATACCTATATATATACATAGGAAATAGCTCATGCAACTGCAGAAGCTGAACGTCCCAAGTCCCTGCACAAGCCTTATGTGGCCACGGGAGCTGGTGAACCCAAGGTCAGCAGGTCAGAGACCAGAGTCCTAGATCACCAGTTGTGTAGGTCGGTGGATCCCAAGCTGGCAGAGAGATGGAGCTGCAGAGGCTAGCAAACCCAGGATCAGCAGGTCGGGGAACAGAACTCTCACGCATGGGCTGTAAGGATTGATGAATCCAGCAGCTGCTAGTTCAAGTTCAGGAACCAGATGCCAGAAGAGAGCAGGAGCTGCTGGCTATGTGAGCAGACAGGCAGTTGGTGTGGAAGGCAGAGAGAAGAGAGCTGAGGGGCAGAAAGCCACCACAGGCCCCGCCCTGCCATTTAATTCAGCTGCCAAACATGGAGTAGCCAAGTTGACATAATGCTGACCACCACAGGCAGGGTGGGTTGAAATTTAGAGAATTAAATTTAATAGATTACAAGAAAAAATGTTTTGTACTTGGAATAGAGGCTAAGCAGATACTTGTGTCAGTTTTCTTTGAAAATGAAATTAATGAGAATTGGTAACAGCTAATTGCACAGACATGTGCAATACCATTAAGAAAATAGATCACCAGCTTCTAAGCAGCTGTCAGACTAGAGATGAGGGTACATTGTTTTATCTGCTCATTAAGGCAAATCCTGAAGGGCCTCTGTTTGACAATACTCTGATAATCTAGTTAACTATTTTTACTCTTAGAAACTTAGTGGATACCCACTGTGTACATAACATTGAACCACTAACTGTCACAATTTTTATAAAGTGAGTTGTAAGAAACTATCCTAATGCTTCTGTTGATTCAGACTTTCTGTGTGTCCCCCAAATGGCATTAATTTCTAAATTTGACCATGTTCTCTGGTGACTCCAGAACTTTGCTCAAGGCCCAATTTCCCTCTACCTCTTGCGAATCCAGGATGTTTGAGTAGGTATATAACAACACACAGGTAGTAGTGTGTATAGAGAGCACAGCACATTGACTGAAGTGTTGGTTGTCATTAAAAAGTCAAAGTATAAAAATATTCAAGTAAGATGATATATACATGAAACAGGTTCTAAGAAGATTTGGGAAAGACACTCATAAGACAACTGCATGATTCGTTTACTTGTTTCATGCACTACAATGTTCACTATAGTAGGAAGGGAGGATACTTTCTTGGATTGTCTTACTCTGTTGTTTTCTCACTGCTTACCCATGGGTACTAAGGCAAGAACATGTATCAAAGGCACAAGATCCAATTAGCAAAGACAAGCTAATAACTAAACTCTGATCTTGGCTGTTGTTTGCAATGTGGCAGGTGTTCCTGTGTGAAGGATAGTGTGAAGGATAGACTTGGAAAATGTGGTCTTGGGTACAGGTTTATGTTCAGAGTCCATGGTCCTCAAGGAAGTCTAGGGTAAACTAGTAGGGCTCCCTGAACTCCTAAAATTGTATGAAAAATGTTGCAGGGATAGGAGCCTTTTCAGTGGTAAGAAGTGTAGCTCTAGTCCATTCTCAAAGGCCATTTAATGAAGGTTTCCCTCCCCCAGAAGAGTCTTGCAGCTGGGAGACCTGAGTTCTAGATTCATCATTAACTTGGGGACATTTTTCCTACTTACATTTTTCCAGTGTATAAAGTGAACAGAGTAATACATACACTGTTTACTTTGTGGCATTATTTTTTGCTTTTTTTAGGTGCCATAGAGTTGATTTTAATCACATAGTAACCCCATGTTACAGGGGAGAATCACCTGTGAGGTTTTCTGGGCTTTGATTTTTTCAGAAGGAGGTTGCAGATCTCTCCTGTGGAGCTGCCGGTGGGTTTGAATCACCAATGTTTCATGTAGAAGCCAAGAATTTAGCTTATTACCGTCGAGCCATGAGGGCTCCTTGTGACATTATTAGAGGATAAACATATAGAAAACAAAATATTGAAAAGTTTGTAATTCTCCAGAAATCACTGGTTGGGTCACAGTCTGCCAAGTCAGTTTGCTCTTTGCATAAGTGGCTTACAAGGGTTTTCCATTTGCATAAGTGGTTTGGCAAAGGATTGGTCAGTTTGTTATCTTGTATAAGCAGTTGACAAAGGATCATTGCTAACCACATAAGTCGCTTGCAGGGGATTGGTCGTTTTGCCATCTGCATAAACAGCTTGCAAGAATTGACTGATTTTCTGTTTGTATAATCAGCTTAGAGGTGATTTGTCGGTTTACTATCCACATAAGCAGCTTGCAACAGTTGGTTGACTACAGGGTCTGACAATTAAGTTTGTGAACCAGCCACTGTGTGCTTACTTTGGTAGCACTATACAAACAACTCTGTAACGTGTCACAACTTTGGTATGTCAGTGTCTCAGAGCTGGGTTCTTGTCAATGTGTGGTGGTGTTTTTCTGAGTGGCATTCCTTATTGTTGCAATATTTTGTGTACTGTTGCAAGAATGTCTGAGCTTGAATTAGAGCAATGAACAAACATTAAATTTCTTATTAAACTTGGAAGGAGAGGAAGTGAAATCAGGGACATGTTAGTCCAAATTTACGGGGATAATTAGCCATGAAAAAAACAGCAGTGTACAAATGGATTAAACGTTTTTCTGAGGGGAGAAAAAGTATCACTGATGAAGAGAGGTCAGAGCAGCCAGTAATGAACAGAACTGATAAAAACATTGTAAAAGCTTATCAAATTCTGCATCAGAATCATCAGCTGACTGTAGAACCATAGCAGACCAAGTAAACATCAATAGAGAAACAGTCTTGCATCCCTGGAATGAAATCAACTTGATCATGGTGAATTATTTTTTTTATATGCTGTTGAATTGTATTGGCTAGAATTTTGTTGAAGATTTTAGCATCTAGGTTCATGAGTGATATTAGTCTGTAATTTTCTTTTTTGGTGGAATCTTTCCGTGGCTTTGGTATTAAGGTTATGCTGGCTTGATAGAGTGAGTATTCCATCCCTTTCTATGGTGTGAAGTAGCCTCAATAGTAGAATTGTCCAGTGAAGCCATCCGGGCCAGGACTTTCTTTGGTTGGTAGATTTTTGCTGACTTTTTAAATCTCTTCCTTTGTGATAGATTTATTAGGTTGTTCTACTTCTTGTGATAATCTTGGTGGGTGATATGAATCTGTAAACTTGTCCATTTCCTGTAGGTTTTCAAACCTATTAGGGTACAGACTTTCATAGTATTCTGTTATGATATTTTTTATTTCACCTGGGTCTGTTGTAACATCTCTCATCTTATTTCTTAATAGGGTTATTTGTATCTTCTGCTGTTTTTCTTTCGTAAGCTTAGCAAGTGTTTTATCAATTTGGTTGATCTTTTCAAAGAAACAGCTTTTGGGTTTGTTGACTTTTTCAATTGTTTTTCTATTGTCTAATTCATTTAGTTCTGCTCAAATCCTTATAATCTGCTTTCTTCTGGTGCCTGCGGGGTTCTTCTGTTGCTTTCTTCCTATTTGCTCAAGCTGTAAGGTTAATTCTTTAATTTGGGCATTTTCTTCTTTCTGGATGTATGCAGTTATAGAGATAAACTGACCTCTGAGCACTGCTTTTGCTGTATCCCATAGATTTTGGTAGGATGTGTTCTCATTCTCATCTGATTCCATCAATTTCTTTATTTTGTCCTTGATTTCTTCTATAACCCGAGGCTTTTTGAGCAAAGTGTGTTTGGTTTTCATAACTTTGAATTTCTAACTATGATTTTTCTGTGATTGATTTCAACTTTTATAGCTCTATGGTCTGAGAGGATACTTGGCAGTAAATCAGTGGTTTGGATTTTATAGAGAATTGCTTTATGACCTAACACATGGTCTATTCTGGAAAATGTTCCATGTGCAGTGGAGAAGAAGGTGTACTTGTCCGTTGATGGGTGAAAAGATCTGTATATGTCAGTAAGGTTGAGATGGTTGATTGTTGCAGTAAGATCTTTACTGAGCTTTTTTCTGGATGATCTGTCCATAACTGAAAGGGAGTGTTGAAGTCTCCAACTTTTAGTGTGGAATGATTTATCTCATATTTCAGTGTTATCAGTATTTGTTCAGTGTATAGCTGCTCTAGTTTTGGGTGCATAAATATTTAATATTGTTAAGTCCTGCTTGAGTATTGAAACTTTCAGCAATAAACAGTGACCATCCTTGTCCACCACAGTGAGTTTTACATTAAAATCTATTTTACCTGAGATTAGTATTGCCACATCTACTCTTCTCTGTACGTTGTTAGCTTGGTATTCCATCCTTTAATTTTCCATTTGTTCATATCTTTAAGTCTAAGGTGTGTTTCTTGTAAGCAACATATAGACAGGCTGTGTCTTTTGATCTAGGATGTACTTGCTGTCTTTTTACTGGAGAGTTCAGTCTGTTTACATCGAGTGTAATTATTGATAGGTATGTGCGTAGTGCCATCATTTTGATGTAATTAGTTTTATGTTGATGTTTTCTATATTGTTCTTAATGTTCTATTCTGGGCCATTCTTCTCTGTGGGTTGTTTTTTCAGTGTTGGTTTTGTGTTTGTTGAGACTCCTGTATTGCATTTCTTATTTTGTTATGATGCATTATTAATTTGCTTTATGACTACATCTATTATCTCCCTTAACATACTAAGATTAAACCAGTTTTAACTACTGCATAACTCTTAAACTTCCTCTCCATCTGAAACAACTGTAACTACTGTAGTGTATCCTTCTTTTAATGTGGAAGTGTTATAGATGTGATAATATGATCACCAATTCCCTTATTTTAATATTTTAGCTTTGATTAAGTTTTGTGATTTCTCTAACTGATTAGAATTTTGGATGATGTGTCCTGCATTGTCACCTTAAATATACATTTAATGGTTTTGTTTTTCTAAGGAAAGAGCTTCTTTCAATATTTCATGTAGTTTTGGTTTAGTTTTTACAAAGTCTCTAAGCTTCTCTTTATCTGCAAAAGTCTTAATTTTGCCATTATATTTGGTAGACATTTTTTCAGGATAAATAATTCTTGGTTGGAACTTTTTCTCTTTCAGAGCTTTGAATGTGTCAGCCCACTGTTTTCTAGCCAGCATCATTTCTTCAGAGAAGTCAAATGAAAGCCTACAGGGTTTCTCTTGGAGTGTTAGCTTTGCTTTGAGCCTTGGTGCCTTCAGAAGCATCTGTTTATGTTTCATCTTATTAAGTTTGATTATAATATGTCTTGGTGTCTTTCTTTTGGAGTCTCGCTTTTGTGGTGTTCAATACACAACTTGGATACCTATGTTCTATTTGATCATAATCTCAGGAAAGTTTTCTGTCAGCATCTCTACCGCAATACTCTCTATATTGTCATTTTTTCCCTTTGTTCAGGAACTCCAATTTAATGTAAATTATTTCTCTTAATGGAGTCCCACATGTTTCTTAATGCTTGTTAATTTTTCTTATTTCTTTCCTTTGATTGGTCCTCATAAATGCTGGTGTCAGTTGCTTTGTCGTCAAGGTCACTGAGTCTAACTTCTATCTGTTCAATCCTACTGTTTTGGCTTTGGATTGAATTATCTAATTCTGTAATTTTGTTACTGATTTGATGTATTTCAGATCATTGCTGTTCTATCAGTTCAAATAGCTTACTAAATTTTTCATTTTGTTCGACTGCATTTTGTTTAATCTCTAGGAGAGTTCTATATATAACTTTTTTGTACTTCACCTCTGATAAATTCAGAAAGTCTTCATCTGGGAAATTTTTTGAGTCTTTATTTCGGGAGTTTTCTGGAGCATTTGAAAAACTATTAGTGTAATTAATCACATTAATAACACAAAAGGTAGCAATCACCTGATTTTGTCAATTGATGCGGAAAAGACAATTGGCAAATTTGAAACCCATCCATGCTAAAAACTCTCAGAAAAATAGGAATAGAGGAGAAATTCCTCAATGCAGTCAGTAGCATCTGTGCCAAGCCAACTGCCTTCGGTGTCCTGAATGGTGGAATACTAAAAGAATTCCTTTTGAGAATGGGAACTAGGCAAACATGCCTATGCTCACCACTTCTATCCAACATTATGCTAGAAGTTCTAGCCAGAATAATCTGACAAGACAAAGAAATAAAGGGCATCTGTATTGGCAATGAAGAAGTAAAAATCTCCTTATATGCAGATGATTTGATTGTATATACAGAGAATCCAAAGAAATCCGTAAGTAAACCATTGGAACTAATAGAGTTTAGCAAAGTATCGGGATATGAAATAAACATAAGTAAATCAGTAGGATTCCTGTATACCAACAATGAGATTACTATAGAAGAAATCACTACATCAATTCCATTTAGTATAGCCCCCAAGAAGATAAAATACCCAGGAATAAAACTACCTAGAGCAATAAGAGACCTTTACAAAGAGAACTACAAGACCTTACTACAAGAAACTGGGAGAGACTTACATAAATGGAGTAATCTACCCTGCTCATGGATAGGAAGACTCAATAGTGTGAAAATGTCTATCTTACGCAAAGCAATCTCTTATATAATGCAATCCAAATACAAATTCTTGTGACATTTTTTAATGAGGTGGAGAAACAAATCACCACATTTGTTTGGAAAGGGAAGAAACCTCGAGTAAGTAAAGCATTACTGAAGAAGAAGAACACACTGGGAGTCCTCTCACTACCTGACTTTAGGACCTATTACACTGCCACAGCTGTCAAAACAGCCTGATACTGATACAAAAAGAGGCATACAGTCCAATGGAACAGAGATGAGACCCCAGAGATGCCACCATCCTCCTATGAACGGTTGATATTAGATAAAGGCCCCAAGATTTTAAACTGGGATAAAAACCATCTCTTTAACAAATAGTGCTGGCAAAATTGGGTATCCGTCTGCAAAAACTTGAAGCAAGACTCGTATCTCACACCTTTAAAAACTAACTCAAACTAGATGAAAGACATACATGTCAAATCTAAAACAATAAAGCTCATCCAAGGAAAAATAGGATGAACAGTGGAAGTTGTTTTGACAGCTGGAGAAGCTGTGGAGAAATTGGAACTCTCCTACTTCTGGTGGGACTGCAAAGTGGTACATCTTCTTTGGAAAACAAACTGGCACTATCTTAAAAATCTGGAAATAGATATACCATTTAATCCTGTAATTCCACTGATTGGAATTTATCCTTCAGAAACAAAGGTTGTCACACAAACAGAACTATGTACGCAGGTGTTTATTGCAGCACAGCCCACAATAGTAAAAAGGTGGAATCAATCCCGATGCCTATCAACAGATGAATGGATAAACAAACTATGGTACATATACTCAATGGAACACTATAGTATGATAAGATACAGTGACAGTTTAGAAAACATCTCATAACGTTTGGAAACGATCATACTGAGTGAAATCAATCAGTGTCAAAAGGACAAATTTTGTATGAGACTCCTGTTATAAGGACTTAACAAGAGAATTATCCACAGAAGAAAATAATTGTGTTGGCTTCATGGGTGGGTGGCTGGCTGAGGGTTTATCATAGATGAGATAATTTATAGATGTTAGAAATTTTATTCTTTTACTGTAATTACTTAAAAAATTAAATTAAAAAAATAGAGAAACAGGGGAATCTTCACTGAAAATCTTGGCAAGAGAATGGTATTTGCAAAAGTGATCCTGAAGGAACTCACCAATGAACAAAAGCAAAGGTGAGTCCAAGTTTGCCAAGACCTTTTGGAGAGGCAAGACAATGTATGGGGGCATGCTGATGAAACATCGGTGTATTAGTACAGCTTTGAAACAAAGCTTCAGAATGCACAGTGGAAGTCAGCCAATTCTGTATGACCAAAAAGTTCTGCCAGTCCAAATCAAGAGTCAAATGGATGTTGCTAATCTTTTTTTAATATCAGAGGGGTTGTTTATTATGAATTTGTACCAAATGGATAAACAGTCAACCAAGTTTACTATTTGGAAGTGCTGAAAAGGCTGCATGAAGAAGTTAGAAGAAAATGACCTGAACTTCTCACCAACACTTCATGGCTCTTGCATCATGATAATGTACCAACTTACATGGCACTGTCCTTGAGGGAGGTTTTAGCCAGTAAACAAATAACTGTATTGAAATACCCTCCTTACTCACCTGATCTGGCCCTCAGTGACTTTTTTTCTTTACCCAGAGGTAAAGGAAATATTGAAAGGAAGACATTTTGATGATACTCAAGACATCAAGGGTAATACGATGACAGCTCTGATCGACAGAAAAAGAGTTGAAAATCGTTTTGAAGGATGAACTAGGTGCTGGTATCAGTGCATAGCTTCCCAAGAGGGGTACTTCAATGGTGACTGTAGTGATATTCAGTAGTGAGGTATGTTGCACTTTTTCTAGGATAAATTCGCCAGTTTAATTGTCAGGCTTCATATGTGGATTGGCTTGGGGCCAATCAGTCAATGACTGGTAAAAATCATAGAACAGGGAGGCTCAGTTGAGCCTTCCTGGTCCCTGAGAGCCAGGAGAGGAACATGTGCTTTGGACACAGTTCCTTGCACTGATAACCTCCTGGAAGAGCTATAACACCAAAGATCAAGAGACATGTCAAGCACGGCAGAGCTGAGAGTCAAAGAGACGGTGGCAGCTGTGTGACCCATGAGACCTACCAGACCAGCAGATGGTGGGGTGGTAGGCAGTGGGTGTATGGGGCAGATTATCCAATAATCAAGATAAGATTCCACCTCTAGGTATGGTTGTCATCTGTCTCTCTTCCAATCCCATGGCACTTGCCTACAGAATGAAAGCCTCTTCAGATTTACAATCCCTGACAGGGTCCACTGACCTGGTGAGCAAGGTAAGGATGGGCGTAGTTATACTTTCTCTGAAATCTGTAGTGACCACTTTTTACAGATTAAGAAGTTGAAGGACAAGTAATGCTGTGCTTGTCTTGCTTATTGCATAATTCACCTCTGCAGCCCATAGAGCAGACCTTCAGGCAAGAGGTTCCCAGTGGGGCTGGACACTCTGTGAAAGAGAAGCAGCTGCAATTCAGGCCCATGTAGGCAGGAGCAAGTGGCCAAGTAAGATCTGACCTACCACTACCAGGTAGTGATAGCTGCCTCTGTTGGCCAAGATGGGCCTGTCCAAAGGGCCAAGTGGTTGCCATCAGAGGCTTAGACATATACCATACAGGGTTTGCCCATAAAATTTTGCCTAAAGAGCTGTTGTAATTTCAGCAACGTTGACACTGGACCAGGGTTGTTCTACATCTTCTGGTTGAAAAGTAGGTCAGTAAGCACAGGGGGACCAGACCTAGCCAAGAAAAGCCATAGAGAGAGAGACAAGAGAATAAGCTCTCTTGACATCACAGCACCTTCCCTAAGTGAGTGACACACCAACTAAGAGAGATGCTTGCTGACACTTGGTTTACAGTGCACCCACCCAGTGATACAGAAATGGACATGGATATGGATAATTTGGGAAGGTTCATCAGGTCTCCTTTTAGACGTAAGTGGGTATCTGCCCTACAGTGCTAAGTGAGATACTTACATAGCTGGAAGGGACCAGTTCACCTCAGGTCTCTTTGTGGTTGTTTACTGTTTGGTTTCTACAGTTTGTTATTGTTGTTTACCATTTACCTTCCATAAATACTAGTAATGGCTTTCATTTGCCAACATTGTGTCTTGTGTATCCAATCACACTGGATATTAGAGCCCTCCTTTTGGAAGTTTTATGATAGCTTGGGATATAGAGGTATAAGCTGTTTATATATGCATACATGTATGTGCATATCCTCGCACAATTTAGAACCATAGTTTATGTCTGTACATTCAAAAGGAGTAGAATGGAGAAAAGAGATTCATGTAATAACAGAAGATATTACAGTGGGAAATGCAGTTTGGAGTTTGAGAATGGAATCTCAACCCTGCCTTTTACTGTGTGTACTTGGGCTGTGGTGTGTACTTGAGTTTTTTGCTGTGTGTACTTGGGTTATTGAAGTTCTGTAGACCTTGCTTTTCTCAGCTGTGATATGGTGATGTTAATATCTACTTTAGGATTCTTAAATAGCTTAAAATACATGAAGTTGCGAGTACAATGTTGAAAACATAGTAGACATTGAATAAGGGTTGTTTTCAGTATCTTTCTCTTTCTGAAAATGCAGGCTAGCAGATGTAGGAAGGAAATATTTTTAACTGTTGGGAGTCCCTGGGTGATGCAGACTATTAACAAACTTGGCTGCTAACTAGAATGTTGGAGGTTCAAGTCCACGCAAAGTCAACTTGGAGTAAAGTCATGGTGATGTAGTTCTGAAAAGTCAGTCATTGAACGCCCTATGGAGCACAGTTTTACCTTGACACATATGGGGTCATTGTGATTCAGTATCAACTTGATGGCAACTGGGACTGGTAACTGTTAAAACCAAACATTTAATTCTTTTTTTTTTTTAATTGTGCATTAAGAGAAAGTTTGCAGTTCAGTTAGTTTCTCATACAAAAATTTATACACATATTGTTATGTAATCCTAGGTAACCCTAATGTGACAGCATATTCCTCCCTTCCACATGGGATTTCCCCTGTGCATTCAGCCAGTTCCTGTTCCTCTCTGCCCCCTCATCTCCCTTCTAGATAGGAGCTGCCCATTTAGTGTCGTATATCTACGAGAGCTAAGAAGTATACTCTTCACCAGTATCATCTTGTGTCTTATAGTCCAGTCTAATTTTTGTCTAGAGAGTTGGCTTGGGGAATGGTTTCAACATTAAGTGTGATTTTTTATGAAAATTTCAGTTTTGTACTCCACTTTTGTCCTGTGCAGTGAGGGACTATGTTGTATTTCATATCAGGGCTTTCATTGGTGGTATCTGGTTATCATCTAGTTCTTCTGGTCTTAGGATGATGGAGTGTCTGGTTTATGTGGCTCTTTCTGTTTCTTGGGCTAAAATTCTCCTTGGGTCTTCAGTGTTCTTCATTCTCCTTCATTCCAGGTGGGTTGAGACCAATTGATACTTCTTAGCTAGTTGCTGGGTTTCAAGACCTCATACGCACTCATCAAAGTAGGATGCAGAACATTTTCTTAATAAACTTGCTGGTGCTAATTGACCTAGATGTCTGTTTATGCCATGTATAGTGACTCTCGGCATTGTTGTTATTTTTGCTTCCATGGTTTTTATTATTTCAGATTTTATATTTTGGTGGGTCTTTGTTCATTTTGAGTTAGTTTTGGGGCATGGTGTGAAGTATAGGTCTTGTTTCATCTTTTTACAGATAGATATCGCATCATGCCAACACAATTGGTTAAAGAGACTGTCTTCCCCCCCAAATAACAGACTTTCAGGCTTTGTGAAATGTCAGCTGCTCATAGGTGGATGTATTTACATCGGGATTCTTGATTCTGTTCCATTGGTTTATGTATTTGTTGTAGTACCAGTCCTGGACTATTTTAACTATTTTAACTTCTGTGAAAGTATAAGATGTTCTTAAATCAGGTAGTGTGAGACTTCTTACACTTTGTTCTTCTTCGGTAATGCTTTACTTGGCCAGGGTTCTTCTCTTTTCATATGAGGTTGGTGATTTGTTTCTCAATCCTATTAAAAATGTTGTTGGAACTCTGATTGGGACTCTGTTGGGACTCTGATTGCACTGTATTTTTAGATCACTTTGGGTAGAATTAACATTTTCATATACTGATTCTTTGTATTCTAGAACAAAGTTTTTTTCATTTATGTAGGTCTCTTTTTTTTTTTGTTTTTGCAGTGGTTGTAGCTTTCTTTGTAAGTCTTTTACATCATTGGTTAGATTTATTGCAAGGTATTTTATCTTTTTAGAGGCCATTGTAAATGGCATTGATTTGGTGATTTCCTCTTCAGTGTTCCCTTTGTTGCTATAGAGGGATCTAACTGATTTTTGTGTACTTCTCTTGCATCCTCCCCCGGTTGTCTGTAAATTTCTTGTACTGTGATGTGAATGCTTGCATGTTGCTGTGATGCTGGAAACCATGCCACCAGTATTCAGATACCGTCAGAGTCACCCATCATGGACAAGTTCCCACTGAGCTTCCAGACTAAGACAGAGAAGGAAGATGGACCTGGCAGTCTACTTCTGAAAAGAATTAGCCAGTAAAAACTTTATGAATAACAGTGGAACATTGTCAGATACAGTGCAGGAGAATTAGCCCCCCAGGTTGGAAGGTACTCAAAAGACAACTGGAGAAGAGCTGCCTGAACTGGATAGAGTAGCTTTCGGGACCTTCATTTGCATGACTCAATGAGAAAGAACAGCTGCAAACAGTGGAATGTAAGAAGTACAAATCTAAGAAATTTGGAAATCATAAAAAAATGAAATGGAGCACATAAACATTAATATCCTAGGCATTAGTGAGCTGAAATGGACCAGTATTGGCTATTTTGAATTAGACAATCATATGGTCTGCTATGTCAGGAATGAAAACTTGAAGAGGAATGATGTTGCAGTTGTTGTCATAAAGAACATTTCGAGATCTGTCCTGAAGTACAATGCTGCCAGTGATAGGATAATATCCATATGCATACAAGAAAGGCCGGTTAATATGACTATTCAAATTTACACACCAACCACCGAGGCCAAAGATGAAGAAATGGAAGATTTTTACCAGCTTCTGCAGTACAAAATTGGTCAAACATACTTAGGATGCATTGATTATTACCAGTGATTAGATGCAAAAGTTGGAAACAAAGAAGGGTTGGTAGTTGGAAACTATGGCCTTGGTGATAGAAATGGTACCAGAGGTCACATGATAGAATTTTGCAAAACCAGCCACTTCTTCATTTCAAATACCTTTTTTACCAACATGAATGGCAATTATGCACATGGCCTTCACCAAGTGGAATACACAAATTGACTACATCTGTGAAAAGAAACAGTGAAAAAGCCTGTTATCAGCAGTCAGTACAAGACAAGGTGCTGACTGTGGCACAGACCATGAATTGCTCGTATGCAAGTTCAAATTGAACTGGATAAAATTAGAACAAGTCCACAAGAGTCAAAGTATGACCTTGAGTATATCCCACTTGAGTTTAGAGACCATCTCAAGAACAGATTTGATACATTCAACACTAAAGACTGAAGACCAGACACGTGAAAAGACATCAAGACATTATCCACGAAGGAAGCAAAAGGTCATTAAAAAGATAGGAAAGAAAGAATAGGTGAAACTGAATGTCAAAACAGACTCTGAAACTTGCTCTTGAACATCAGTTAGCTAAGCAAAAGGAAGGAATGACGAGGTAAAAGAGCTCAACAGAAGATTTCAAAGAGTGGCTTGAGAAGACAAAGTAAAGTATTACAATAACATGTGCAGAGAGCTGTAATTAGAAAACTAAAAGGAAAGAACATGCTCTCCATTACTCAAGCTGAAAGAAATGAAAGAAAATTTCAAGCCTTGAGTTGCAGTGGTGAAGGATTTTACAGGAAAAAATGCTAAATAACTCAGGAAGCATCAAAAGCAGATGGAAGGAATACATAGAGTCATTATACCAGAAATAACTGGTCAACATTCAACTATTTCAAGAGGTGATGGTACGGAAAGAAGATGTTGACGCTGCATTGAAGGCATTAGCGAAAAACAAGGCTCCAGGAATTGGTGGAATATCAACTGAGAAGTGTCAAGAAATGGATGTAGTACTGGAAGTGTTCACTTGTATGTGCGAGGAAGTTCTGAGAACAGTTACCTGGCCAACTGATGGGAGAGATCCGTATTTATGTATATTCCCAAATGCACAAATTATTGAACAGTATTATTAATGTGACACACAAGTTAAATTTTACTGAAGATTATTCAAAAGTGACTCCAACAGTTTATTCACAGGGAACTATCAGAAATTCAAGCCAGATTCAGAAGAGGACATGGAACCAGGGATATTTTTGCTGATGTCAGCTGGAACTTGGCTGAAAACAGAAAATACCAGAAAGATGTTTACCTGTGTTTCACTGACTATGCAAAGACGTTTGACTGTGTGGATCATAACAAATTATGGATAACATTTCAGAGGATGAGAATCCTAAAACACTTAATTGTGCTCATGAGGAATCTGTATTTGGATCAAGAGGCAGTTGTGTGAACAGAAAAGAGCGAGACATTATGGTTGGTTCAAAGTCAGGAAAAGTATGCCTCAGGGTTGTATTCATTCACCATACCTTTTCAGTCTGTATGCTGAGCAAATAATCTGAGAAACTGGACTATAAAAGAAGAATTATGTATCAGAATGGGAGGAAGACTCACTGACAGCCTGCATTATGTAGATCGCACTGTCTTGCTTGCTGGAAGTGAAGAATTTTTGAAACACTTACAGATGAACATCAAAGACCATAGCTTTCAACATGTATTGCACCTTGACATCAAGAAAATCATCACGACTGGACTACTAATCAACACCATGATAAATGGACAAAGGATTGAGAATTGGTTCCACAATCAATACCCATGGATGCAGGAGTTAGGAAATCAAAAGGGAAATTGCAATGGGAAACTCTACTGCAAAAGCCATCTTTAAAGTGTTGTAAAGTAACAATGTCCCCATGAAGACTAAGTAAGGTATGCTTGAACCAAGCCATGGTATTTTCAGTCATGTCATGTGATTGTGGAATCTGAACATTGAATAAGAAGACAGAAAAATGATTGATGCCTCTGAATTCTGGTGTTGGAGAAAAGCATTGAATGTACCATGGACTGCTAAAAGAACAAACAGATCTGTTCCGGAAGAAGTACAACCAGAATTCTCCTTTGAAGCAAAGATGGTGAGACTGCGTCATACATAATGTGGACATGTTGTCAGAGGGAATCAGTCCCTGAAGAAGGACTGCATGCTTGGTAGAAGGTCAG
Organism: Heterohyrax brucei; assembly: GCA_028571685.1. Lineage (NCBI taxonomy): Eukaryota > Metazoa > Chordata > Mammalia > Hyracoidea > Procaviidae > Heterohyrax > Heterohyrax brucei. Next base: position 21,297,714 of record CM053155.1, read on the forward strand.
CAAAAAAGAGAAAGAACCTCAACAAGATAGATTGACACTGTGGCTGTAACAGTATGCTTAAGCATAAAAACGATTGGGGGCACGACACAGGACTGGATAGTGTTTTGTTCTGTTGTGTGTAGGGTTCCTGTGAGTTGGAATTGACTCGACAGCACCTAACAATGGCGTTTTGTGTCCTGATACTTTACTGTAACTTCTGTTAGTTCCAGTAAGTTTTGTGTAGAGTCTTTAGGGTTTTCTGTGTATAAGATCATGTCATCTGCAAATGGGGATACTTGTACTTTGTTCATTACCAGTTTAGGTGCCCTTTATTTCTTTTTCTAGCCTAATTGCTCTGGCTGGGACCTAGCACAATTTTGAATAAAAGTGATGATAAGAGACATCCTTGTCTGGTTTTTGTTCTTTAGGGGGATACTTTCGGATTGTTTCCCATTTGGATGATGTTGGCTGTTGGCTTTGTGTAAATGACTTTTATTATGTTGAGGAATTTTCTTTGTATCCCTATTTTGCTGCAAGTTTTTCTCATGAATAGATATGGAACATTTTCAAATGCCTTTAATGTATCAATTGATAGAATTAGGTGGCTCTTTTATTTATGTGATGGATTGCATTGATTTCTTAATGTTGAACCATCTCTGCATAACTGGTGTGAATCCCACTTGGTCATGGTGAATACTTTTCCACATGTTGCTGAATGCTATTTACTAGAATTTTGTTAAGGACTTCTGTGTCTATGTTCATGAGAGTATTGGTTTGTCATTTTTTTTCTTTCTTTTTTTTGTGGTGTCTTTACCTGGTTGTGTGATCAGGGTTATGCTGGCATCATGAAGTGGGCTTGGGAGTAGTCTATCTTTTTCTGTTTGGAAATGCTTTTATTAGTTGTGGGGTTGTTTATAGATTCTTCCAGCCTATTAAATTTGTCATTATGTTCTTTCATAAACTTCTTGAGTTCTTCTGTTTCTTTGTCTCTGTCTTGTTTGGCTTGTTATGCATTTTGCCTGATTTCCTTCCTGACCTATTAAAGAACCCACTGCCTTCAAGTTGATTCCAACTCACAGAGACTCTATAGGGCAAAGCAGACTGTACCATAGAGTTTCCAAGGAGTTTCTGATGGATTCAAACTGATGACCTTTTGGTTAGCAAATATAGCATTTAACCACTATGTCACCAGGATTTCTGAACTCTTCAAGAGCTCTGTGTATTCATCTTTTGAATTCTACGTCTGGTAATTCCAAGAAGTTCTCTTTCTCTGAAAGATTTCTTGGTTGTTTGTTTTGGGAGTTTTCTGAAGTCATTATGGTCTGCTTTTTTATATGATTTGATATTGACTATTGCCTCTGAGCCATTAATAAGTTATCGTACTTATTTGTTTTATATTCGCTTGCCTTATCTTAGCTTCCTGTTTTGTTTGATATATGCAGAGAGGCTGCTTGTGTGACACAGTTTGATTATTGGTGTCTTTGAAGCTCTCTCGTCCTGTTACTGGATAGTTAGAGGTATTACAGGTATGTAAGCCCTGGAGACTATTTGCTTTTCTTGTATAGATCCAGCTTATGTGTCCAGGCAGTTGGTCACTAAGTGTGTGGTGTAAGCTCTCACCCACAGTGTTAGATGCCCAGAGGTGATTGGAGTAAACACAGGTACGTGGCTGCAGGAGGAGGCCATGTGCTGAGTAAGGCAGTAGGCGGATGGAGGCCCCTGAATGTTTAAGAAGAAAGTGTGTCCTGGTTTCCTAGATTGCATAAGTGGGTGGTTTTTGTTGGTGGACTCTGAACACCCGCTACTGTTGACTGTAAGAACTGAGAGGCACCACTTATTCTTGCACCTTTGTTGTGAATGCCTTGGTGGCATAGATGGAGCCAGTCCTCAGGCAGTCGATTTGGACAGGTGAGGACCCTGCTTAATTTACAGAGCAATGTCAAATGTCATGAAATTATCAATTCACCATATAATGGATATAGTTGAAATTACTATATAGTTGAAATTACTTCAGGTGTTTACCTTGTAGTACTGTTCTAATGAGGCTCTGCATTATTGAAATGGGCACACACAGGCCTGTGCAGAGGGGAAAGGTAGTGAAAGTCTGTGGATCATTATGCCAATGCATAAGCAAAAGAGCAATGACTTCACTGAGTTCCCAGCTTAGTAGAGGCAGCAAATGTATTTTTCCTATTTTTTAATTTGTTTTCTTTCCAAAGGCATGAGGCTTGCTGTGTGTCAGGGCTTGCCACGGGTCCAATTTCTGACTCAGTGTACACAGCAGTCACTGAAGCTGGCCTGGACCTGGTGCAGAGCAGAGAGGGAAAGACTTTCTTCCCAAAGGAAGTGTTTTTTGGTCCACGTGGTAGGTTAGACATATGTACTTATTTTTTTATGAGTGAACACAGCTTTTCACTGCTTCTGAAAGTATGAGTACATTCTCCATTTGTTGGTTTCTCTTGCTGTGAAAAATGGGTCTTGAATACCAGTGCTTGTCTCACTGCTAGTACCAGCTGATCTGACCTACAGGGTTCTGTTTCTTGCTAGGTCAGGCGTGGCAACTACCAGCTGCTTCTGAACCATCTGTCCCTCCCCCTGCTGCCCTGTCTGATTCCTCAACTTTGCCTTTGATGTTTACAGCTCCTAAATTGTCATATATAGGGACTGACAATTAAATTCATGAACTCATCCTAGAAAAAATGCTGTATAACTCATTTCTGTATATCACTGTGGTCTCCTTCGAAATGCTCCCCTTGGGAAGCTATGCATCAAGGCCAGCACCTAGTCCACCCTTTAAAGCAATTTTGGAGCTCTTATGCTGGAATAGCTATGAGAGCTATCCTGAATGTCATCAAACTGTCTTCCTTTCAATATTTGCTTTATCTTTGTTTGGGTAAAGAAAAAAGTCATTGGGGGCCAGCTTAGCTGAGTAAGCAGGGCATTCCAATACAGTTATTTGTTTACTGGCTAAAAATTCCCTCACAAGCAATTATACAGTTAAGTTGGCAAACTTGTCACCTTGCTACCATGTGCAATGGCCATTCCAGAAAGAGTTCCAAAATTGCTTTGAAAGGTGAACTGTGTGCTGGCATCAATACATAGTTTCCCAAGGGGAGTCCTTTGAAGGTGAGCATAGTGATATTCAAGTCAGGTATGTAGCACTTAGAACAGTTAAGTTTGCAGGCTTAATTTTCAGAACTTGTATGATCAGTTTACTTGTTTCTTCACATCTGTGTTGTAAGAGTGACTAGTGTAAGCATCTGTCTATGCAGTCTTGGCCCTGCCTCTTGTTGATTTTCCACATCTTTGAAAGTAAAGATTTCTCAATCACAGATGAAATTTTCTTCTTAAAAATGATTTAGAGCTGACTGACACTGGTGGTGTTAAGAATGCTAACTAACATTAGCCAGATTTGGGTTTCAGCAGTAGCATCATGACAAGTCCTGTGTTCTTTGTATGATGTGATATGTATTCCAGGTATCAAAACTAAATGCTGATGGAAAAGTTTGAGAACAGTTAATGGTGATGGTTGAACAATGTGGTAAACATATTTATGCCACTGAACTGTACATTTGAAAATTGTTGAGATGGCAAGTATTTGATTACCTATATAGTGACTACAGTTTTTAAATTATTGAAAAAGAATAGTACCTTCAGAGATTTCTAGTACTGCTCCAGGCAAAACCTGGTGGAAACACCAGCAGTGACCAAAATCCTGAATTTTTAAGCCTCCCTCATATAAGTGGATGGAGGAAAAGGACCCAGAACTACTTGTCACAATTCTGATGATTCTGCACCATTTTTAGAGACATCTCAGATTTAGTAATTCTTCCAAAAGCTTTAACTCTTATCAGAATACTGGGAGATTCATGTTTTGTTTTTTAATAATGTTTCTGAGTGATCCTCTAAGAAAGGCAGCCAAGTTGTTGGCTCCAGACACCATTCAGCAGTGACTTTAAAATGATTAACTTCCTACTTCATTATTTAGGATAAAACTTCATCATCACAAGGAACTATGTAACTAAAATGCCAGGAGTCCTGTTGGTTATAAGAAATTAGTTTAAATGATTCCTTTTTAATGTCAAATCATAGAGTCATCTAAACTTTAAATGTCATACAACATTACCACCTGATTTATTAAGGGGAAACCAAGTAGTTTATTGGCTTTTAGGTTGCTTGGGCAGCAAAGGTACTTTGGACGAGCTTCTGCCTTTGTAGGCAGACATGACCACTTTGCAGAAAGAAGGGTTTCTTTAAAAGTTCTATAATGTTGAAGCTTTGTAAAGTGAACCTAATATTTCTCTTCACTCTCAAGGCCATTTTAGTTATACCTCAGCTATATTTTTCTACAAAGTAGCTAAAATAGAGTCTGACAGAAAAAAACAGGATATTATTACTGACAGCTGTAATGCTGAGAGTTGAAATACTTGTTTTCTGCTTCCTAATACATGACTGCTAGTTTTTAGAAAAAGATCTGATATCAGATTGCTTCCTCAGAATTACTGTCTGGGGAATTGCTTTTTCCGAATTCATATCCCTGATGACAGCTCTGTTTTTGTATAAACAGAATCATGGAGAATGAGGGTGAAGCACAGGGCAGTAGGTAGCAGGAATGCATTTTGAGAAAGGCATTGAAAGTTTTCATATAGATTCTTTAGGACTTTTCAAAGCTTTCTGAGTGCTTTGAGAGAAAGTTTATATCTTTGACAGATAATCCAAACTTTACTTGCTTAAAATGTAATTTATAAGTCAGATTTATCTCTTTCTGAGATGTCTTTCTGAGATGTCTTTCTCAAAAATTTCTGCTAGTACCTTGTACCTAGCTGAGAGACTATGATAGGTAGGGTCCTCTGGAAACAAGCTATGAGATGGAGATTTGTATGCAGTTAGTTTACTGGCAGGAGTCCCTGGGTTGTGTAAATGGTTAACATAGTTGGTTGCTAACTGAAAAAGTTTGTGACTCTAGTTCACACAGAGGTGCCTCCAAAGAAAGGCCCGAGGGGGTGGGGCCAAGATTTCAGTGTAGTCAGATACCCCTTGTGATCCCTCTAACCATGAATACCCAAAAGAACAAATGAATTTCCTGTATGTGTCACTCTAGGAGCCTTAAACATCAAAGGGAAAATTGAGAAACCAGACTGAGCAATGAAAAAGGGTGAGTATATTCAGAAGTACTTAGGAATGGCCAGAACTAACCCACTGGGAATTGGAAGCAGCCACCATGGTGAACAGAGAAGTAGGGTTTGGAGGGCATCTTTCTCAGCTGGAGAGACTGAGCAGCTGAGAGCATGGAGATAGCATTATGTTAAAGATGTCAAATTTTGCCATGAATTGAATTATATGCCCCCCCAAAGTGTGTGTAGCAATTTAGCTAGGCCATGATTTTTGGTATTGTATGATGTTTATATGTGCTGTAAACCCTTTCTCTATGATGTTAATGATGGAGGATTATCAGCAGTAGTGTAGGTGGGGTAGGACTCAATGTGTAAGACTGTACTGCACCTTGAGGCAGTCTCTTGAAATATAAGAGACAGTAGCTAGCAGAGAGATTTGGGGACCTCATACCATCAAGAAAGAAGCAATGCTAGGAACAGAGCACATCCTTTGGAAAGAACCCAGGATCCCTACACCTCAGAAGCTCTCAATCCAGGGGAAGCTTGACTACAAGGACCTTCTTCCAGAGCCAACAGAGAAAGCCTTACCTTGAAGATGACACACAGAATTTGGACTTTTAGCCTATCAGATTGTGACAAAATAAATTTCTCTTTGTTAAAGCCATCCACTTGTGGTATCTCTGTTATAACAGTACTAGATGAGTAAGACACAATTTGGTACCAAGAGAGTGGGTTGCTCATCTACCAGATACCTAAAATGTGGGAGTGGCTTTGAAACTGTGAGTGGATAGAAGACTCAAAAGATACCAAGGAGAACTGTTAACACCAAAGAAGGTGCAGATATTGTGAAACAAGCAGCAGAGGACCAGCAGTAGCAGAACCAGACCAGTGTGAGACAGCTCTGGAGCTGACCCACAGAACAAAAGACCTGAGTGCTTGTGCACAGAAGGCTTTCCAGCAGTGAGATAGCCTCTGGGTATTTAAATTGGTGGAACTAGGCATGGTAATACACAGAAAAAGAGAACTGTGTGCCTGTGTACAGGCTTCCTGGTAGAGTGGAGTGCTTTTGGGCACTTAAATCAGTGGAGCGACAGAGTTTTGTAATGTTTGCCATACAGGGACTTGGCCTTGGCTGGCCATACAGGGAAGGTGCAGGCTTGAAGCCTGGGCCATGAGGACACAGGAAGCATAAGATGAAGAGACAGGGAACATGAGAAGCTGCGCTGCCTCACTCTGAGGGCATGACCTCAGAGGTTTCTAAGGGTGAAACCTTGGCCCCTGGTATTTCTAAGGGTAGAGTTGCCCCTCAAATTGTCTAGGAAAACAGTGCACCTAAATTCGAGAAAGCAGAGTTGCTGTCCCAGTGGCCCTTGAAGGTGGAACTGTAGCACAGTACTGAGAGGCCTCTACTCAGAATCTCTAGAGTGTGGCTGACACCTAGATTGTGGAGGACAAGGTCATTGTGCAAAATATCTCAGAAAATGGAAAATTATTTTCAGAGCTTTGAACGTTAATGTAATGTGTTCTGATTAGTTGCTTGTTGCCCATTTTGTCTTCTTTCTCCCATATGTAATGGAAATGTCTAATTTGTACCTGCCTGTTCTGCCAGTTATTTTGGAAACAGGAAATTTATGTTCTAAATTTCACAGATGAAGAGGAATTTCTGGATTTTGAACTTAAGAATTTTGCTATGATGTATGAATATGTTTTGCATGTTGTAAAGGGTGTGATTTGGGGGAGGACAAAAGGTGGAATGTTATGGATTAAGTTGTGGCCCCCCCAAAAAATGTGTATAGGAATTTGACTGGGTCATGATGCCTAGTATTGTGTAATGTTCCTTTATGTTGTAAACCCAGCCTGTATGATGTTAATGAGGAACGATGGGTGACAGTTGCATTCTTGGGGCAGGACTCAATGTGTGGGACTGTGTTGTAGCTTGGGGCAGCCCCTTGAGACATAAAGTAAAAGGAGACAAGGGGCAGACCCTTGAGACATAAATTGGGAGACCTCAAACCACCAAGAAAGGAGAGGTGGGAGGTAAGTGTGTCATTTAGGAAGGACTGATTTCCCAGTGCCTCAGAAGCTTCAAATCCAGAGGAAGACTGATGACAAGGACCTTCCACAGGAGCCAGCAGAGAAAGCCTTTCCCTGGTGCTGACATCCTGAATTTGGAATTTTAGCTTACTTGACTGTGACATAATAAAATTTCTCTTTTAAAAAGCATCCATTTGTGATGTTTCTGTTAAAGCAGCACTAGATAACTTAAGACAATCTTCTAACAAAAAAGAGGGACTTAAAAAATGTAGTCATATCTTTCAAGGTGATACAGAGAAATTAGAGTGGTTTAAAGTTAGGAAAACTGTGGTAAATATTAAAGTAACCACAAAGGAAATTAACAAGTCCACATATCAAAAAAACAAAACAAAACAAATCAAAAAAAAAAAAACAAGAACAACTTGAAGTCTCACCAAATAAAAAACTAACAGCAATGAAAAGGAGGAAAAGAAAACACATAAGGAAAAATGACTCAGCACAGAAAATTAAGTAGAAAAAAGAAGTCTACAACACAGACAAAAAGGCATAAAAATGACAGCATTATACATGTACCTATCAGTAATAACACTGAATGTAAATGGATTCAATGCACCAATAAAGAGACGGAGAGGTTGGATAAAAAAAAAACAAAAACAAAAACAGTCCATCTGTATGCTACCTGAGGCAGACACACCTTGGAATTAAAGACATAAACTAAAACTCAAAGGATAGAGAAAGAATATATCAAGCAAATGATGTTCAAAAAAGAACAGGAGCAGCAATACTTATTTCAGATAAAATAGACAAAGTAAAATCTACCACAGTGGACAAGGAATGTCACTATATACTGCTTAAAGGATCACTACATCAGGAAAATACAACCATATTAAATATCTGTGCAGCCCATGATAGAGTCCCAAAATACATAAACTTTAACTATATTGAAGAGAGAAGTAGACATCTTCAAAATACTAGTAGGAGACTCCAGCACACTATTTTCGGTGATGGACAGAATATTCACAAAGAAACTTGATAAATACACAGAAGATCTAAATGTCACAATCAACCAACGTGACCTCCCAAACAAACTGAACACCCACCCAACAGCAGCCAAATATACTGTCTTTCCCCATGGACATGAACAGTCTTCAGAAGATGCCACATATTAGGCCTAAAGAAAACCTTAACAAAATTCAAAACATCAAAATATTACAAAGAATCTTTTCAGACCAAAAGCTATAGAAATCTAAATTAATAGCAGGAAAACCAAGGTGGGTGGCGGTAATTAAACACATGGAAACTGAACAACACCTTGCTGAAAAACTTTTGGATTATAGAAGAAATCAAGGACAGAATAAAGAAATTCATAGAATCAAATGACAGTGAAAACACTTCGTACCAGAATCTATGGGATGCAGCTAAAGCAGTGCTAAGAGGTCAATTTATAGCAATAAATGAACTCATCCAAAAAGAAAAAAGGCCCCAAATCAAAGTATTAAACCTACTTGAACACATAGAAAGTGAGCAACAAAATAAGTTCCTGGTCACCAGAAGGAAGGAAATAATAAAAATTAGAGCAGAACTAAATGAAAGAGAGAATAGAAAAATGATTGAAAGAGTTAACAAGACTGAATGCTGGTTCTTTGAATAGATCAGCAAAATTGCTAAAGCATTGGCCAAGCTGACAAAGGAAGAACAGGAGAGGAAGCAAATAACCTGAATAAGAAATGAGGTGAGCAATATCACAATAGACCTAACGGAAATTTAAAAAATCTTGATAGTATAATGAATGCTTGTGCACTTAACAAATTTGAAAACATAGAGGAAATGTACAAATGTCTAGAAACACACTACCTACCTAAAATGACACAACTGAACACCTAAATAAGCCATAACAAAACAAAAAAAAAGAAAAGGTAATTAGAAGTACACTCCCCACCCCTCAGAAAAGCTCTGGACCTGATGGATTCATGGGAGAACTCTACCAAACTTTTATGAAAGAGTTAATACCACAAATACTAAAGGTATTTCAGAGCTTAGAAAAGGACGGAATACTTCCAAATTCTTTTATGAAGTTACCATAACCCTGATACCAAAACCAGGTAAAGACACCACAAAACAGGAAAATTACAGACCAGTATCTGTCATGAACTTAAATGTAAAAATCCTCAGCAAAATTCTAGTCAATGGAGTTCAACAACTTATCAAAAAAATAATTCATCACATGCAAGTGGGATTCATACCAGGAATGCAGGGATGGTTCAACATTAGAAAAGCAATCCGTGTAATCAACCACATAAATAAAGCAAAAGATAAGATTCAGTTTATCAGTTGCTACAGAAAAGGCATTTGACTAAGTCCAATACCCATTAATGTTAAAAACTCTCAGTAAAATAGGAATAGAAGGGAAATTCCTCAACATAATATAGGACATCTATGCAAAACCAGCAGCCAAGACCAACCTAAATGAAGTCTGAAAGCATTCCCCTTGAGAAAGGCAATCAGACAAGGATGCCCCTGTCACCACTGTTCTTCAGCATTGTGCTGGAGTTTCCAGCCCAAGCAGTCAGGTGAGAGAGAGAAATAAAGAATATCCAAATTGGGAAGGAAGTATTAAAAGTATGTTTATTCGTATAGACAGAAAGCTGTACAGAATCCACTAATAAACCTACTGGGAACTAATAGGAAAGCATCAGGATAGAAGATAATCTTACAAAAATCAGTTGGGTTCCTTTACACTGACAAAGAGAACCTCAAAGAGGAAATCACCAAATCAGTACCATTTACAAAAACTACCAGGGATATAAAATAGGAAAAAATCTGACTAGATACATAAAAGATTTTTACAAAGAAAATTTCAAGACTACCACGAGGAACCAAAAGAGCCCTATATGAATGGAGAAACCTACCTTGCTCAAGGATAGGAAGACTCAGCATTTCTACCCAACATGATCTATATTAAAACAAACAAACAACAACAAAAACAAAAAAAAACAATGCCATCAAGTCAATTCCAACTCGTAGCAACCTGGTAGGGCAGAATAGAACTGCCCTGTGGAGTTTCCAAGGAGTGCCTGGCAGATTTGAACTTTTGGACTTTTGGTTTGCAGATTTAGCACTTAATGACTATGTCATCAGGGTTTCCACATGATCTGTAGATGCTTTGAAATTGTGATAAAAATTCCGGTGGAATTTCTTTATGAGGTGGAGAAAAAATTACCAACTTCATATGGAAAAGGAAGAAGTGTTCCTGAAGAAGAACAAGAAAGTAGGAGGCCTCACACTACATGACTTTAGAAGTGATTACACTGCCATCATAGTTATAACTGTGTGTTACTGGTACAAAAACAGATGCATAGACCACTATAACAGAATTGGCAAGCCAAACGTAGAATCATCCACCTATGAGCAGCTGATACTTGACAAAGGCCTAAAGTCTATAAACTGAGGAAAAGACAGTCTGTGTAACAAATGGTGCTGACACAACTGGATATCAAACTGTTTAAAAAAAAAAAAAGAAGATCCATATCTCACACCATGCTTGAAAACTACCTCAAAGTACATCAAAGACCTAGATATGAAATCTAAAATGGTAATGATCATGGAAGAAAAACACAGACAACACTGGGTGCCCTAATACAAAGGAAAAACAGAAGAAAGCATTACTAACAATGCAAAAGCACCAGAAGAGAAAATAGGCAGTTTAACTAGGAAGTCCTAAAAATCAAACACCTTGCTGATCCAAAGACATCACCAAAAGAGTAAAAAGACAGCATACAAAGAGGAGAAAACTTTTTGGATATGATAAATCCACTCAGCTTCTAATCTCCAAAATCTACAAGATACAGCAAAATCTCAACAGCCAAAACAAAGATAACTGATTTGAAAAATCGACAAAGGATGTGAATAGGCACTTCAACAAATAGACATTCTGGCAGCTAACAGATATGTGAGGAAATGCTCGCAATAATTAGCCCTTTGAGAAATTCAAGTCAAAACTAAAATGAGATAATATGCCACCCTGTCAAGGCTAGCATTAATCCAAAAAACACAAAATAGTGAATGATCCGAGAGGCGATGAAGAGACTGGAACAGTTATACACTGTTGGTGGGAATGTAAAATGATCCAGCCACTTTGGAAATCATCTTGACACTTTCTTAAAAGATTGTAAATAGAAATACTGTAGGATCTAGCAGTCTCACTTCTTGGAATATATTAAGGAAATAAAGGCTGTCACAAGAATAGATACATCCATAACAATGTTTATTGCAGCACTGTCCATAATAGCAAAAAGATATACTCACTCTAAGGACCTATCAGTAGATTAATGAGTAAAAAAATTTGTGGTGTATTCACATAATTGAATACTTTGCAACGATAAAACAAAAATAAATCAGTAAAACATCTCATAACATGGAGAAATCTGGAAGCTGTTACGCTGAGTGAAATTAATCAGTTGCCAATGGACAAATTTTGTAGGAGACCACTGTTATCAGGACTGATGAAAACGTTTAAGTACAAAAGAAAACAATCTTTGATGGTTAAGGGGAGGGAGATGGTTATCATTAATTAGTAGATGAGAATTAAGTTTAGTGAAGGGAGGGACAATACTCAGTAGAGGAGAAGTCATCACAACAGAATAATCCAAAAGTTGAGGCATTTCCTAAATATAACCCAACAATTCAAAGGACTGAGTAGCAGTGGCAGGGGTCTGGGAACAATAGTTTTAGGGGACATTAGAGTCAACTGGTGTAACAAATTTTTTTAGGAAAATTTCCTCTATCCAACTTAGGTGATGGCCTCTGAGTAGCGTCACCTAGTCTCAGCATACCTGGTGTACAGAAGAATGAGAGTTCAAAAAAATGAGCAAAATATAAGTCCCAGAGACAGAAATGGCCACATAATCCAGAGATTACATCATGAAAATATCAGAACAACCAGATGGTGTCCAGATACTACCAATGATTGCACTGATAGGGAATGCAATAAAGAATCCCTTACTTATTAGGGAAAAAATAGAGCACAGAACTGGAACTTTATTAAATAGACCAGATTTGAGGTCCAACAGACTAGAGGGTCCCCGGAAGACATGGCCTCCTACCTGTCTGTTAGCCTAGAACAGAAACCATTCGTGAAGCCAGCTCTTCATACAAAGATTGAACTAGACTGTAAGATAAAAATGATACTGGCAAAGAGTGTGCTTCTTGGCTTAAGTGAGTACGTGAGACCAGAGCTGCGATGGGGGATGGGGGGTCAGGTCTGGAACTAGTTGAATGGACACAGGAAATAGAAGTTGGAAAAGATTGTGCTATCATAGTGTGGGGGAGCATCTAGAGTTACATAGCAATGTGTGTCTGAGTTTTTGTGTGACAGATTAACTTGGGTTGTAAATGTTAACTTGCATTCAAAAGAATATTCAAAAGAAAAGGAAAAAAAGAAAAAGAAAGGCCTGGTATCTACTTCCAAAAAGACATTCATTGATAACCATATGGGGAGCAGAGTTCTACTGTGACACACAGTTCCATGGAACTGGTTTAGTTTAATATGGAATGCTGTTGGGATGAACAGCTTTGAAGGGGTAAAGGAAGGAGAATTAACAGAGAGAAGCTTGAACTAATAAGTAGATTCAACAATGGCTTCGCCTAATGAACTCAATAGTTAGCTCTGGATCTGGGATGTCCTTTGGAGTTGTCTTCCCTTGAAACAAGGGTCTTTATAACCTCTCGTGCTTGATCAGTTACTGGATGTAAGCTGCTTTTTGAGACAGAGCTGTGTTCTTAGGTGGGGCAGCCCTCTTGACTGAGGGCATTTCTCAGAGGGGAACTGAGTTTCCAGCTATTCCCCACCAACATGTCAGGGAATGTAGAGTTCCCCTTGTTTACCTGGTAATATTATTATGCCTGTTGACCTTATTGTTTCCTTTAAGAATCCAATCTTGACTCTCTAGCCTCCGAGGATGACTCTTTGGGCCCCACCTCTGTGTGAATGTGCTGTCTGTCTGCTAGACCTTGAGCTCCTCAACCGCAGGGAGCAGGTCTTTTTTATCCCATGTCCCAGCTCAGTTTAGTGCACAGCCTGTACGTAGGACATGCTAGTTGATGTATAGTTTCACCTTCATCTCAGTGACTGCAAATCTGTGACTGCTTATTCCGCTGGCATTCCTCTTCCTAGAAGCTGTAGCATCTTTATATTGCCTTGTCAGACTCGAAGAGCCACTGGAGAGGAGAGAAAGGCATCTATGGAAGCTTCTCTCTCCTGACTTCACTGCTGCCCATAAATGAGGGTATCCTAGGCCAGCTTCTTGGCCACAGCAAGAAGGTTTTTGTCATGTTGGATGTAGATTCAGCCATTTATCTTCAGCCCTCAGCTCAGTTCCTCTTTGTCCATGGTCTTTGGTGAGTACCCTAGAGATTAGGGTTGAGAGATGCTACAAGCTTCCCTATCCTCAGGAAACTTCTAGACAGAGGGGGAGAACATAATTTATTCTGTTTAATAACTTCCGGAGTCATGGGGGAAGACAGATACACACATAAAGACTGAGACATCCTTCAAAAAGATGAGTAAGTATATTTCATTCAGATTCAAACTTATCTACATTTGGGAGTCATCTTGTTTTTAGCTGTAGGGTTTCACAGGCTCCTTTAGGCTTCCTCTCAACCCCTACTCTTTGGTAAGGCCAGAGTTAAACATCCTGGTCTTCATCCCTGATTTAGCCCCTGCAGTGTGACTTTCCCAAATCTCTTCTCTGTGGGCCTTGGTTTCTTCCTCTGGAAACAGGGATCAAGTATGAGCTGTTGGGTACATACTCTGCTCCTAACACTGCCTCTTTCTCTCTTTCTGTGGTCTGCTGGGCCTGGACTCCTTCCAGTGCTTATCTTCATCATTATTTTCTAACTCCTTCACACTGCTCTCTGGAGTTGAAATGTTGTTTGAAATGGCCATGAAATTACTTTATCCCTTGGATAAATATTCAACACTTAGATCTGTATTTTACTGAAAATTTCAAGTGGAGCAGACTCCATTTATTTTTCCATAATTGTAGACACACAGAGCTGTGCAATGATCTTATCCAGGGCAGATGAGTCTGTGAATGCTGTGTGGACAGGCAGGGAGGGGAAAGTGAATGGCAATGCTTTGTCTAGCAAATGTTTTCAGAAAGAGATGGTAGTAACAGCAATAATAATAATTATCAAACAATCAGATTAATAATTTCAGAATGAGGACACCCACTGATATATTTGTGCAGTTTTACTCACTGCTGCATCCCAATGCCTTCTGTAGTGTCTGTTACAATATAGGGGTAGCATTGCTGATGTCAGACGAATCTTGACTGGAAGCAGAGAATACTACAATTATTGACTATGGATAGGCATTAGAATTCATGGATAATAGCAAATTATGGATAAAACTGCAGAGACTGGGAATTCTGGAATGCTTAATTGTACTTTTGAGGAATCTGAATGTGGATTAAGAGCTTTTCGGACAGAATAATGGGACGCTACATGGTTTAATGGCAGGAAATGTGTCATTGGGGTTGTATCCTTTCACCGTACATATTCAGTCTGTATGCTGAGTGAATAATCCGAGAAACTGGGCTATGTGAAGAATGGGGTGTTGGGATTGGAGAAAGAGTCATTAACGGTTTATGTTATGCAGATGATTCAGTCTTGCTAGCTGAAAGGACTTGAAACACTGGTGAAGATCCAAGACCACAGCCTTCAGTATGGATTACACCTCACTATCAAGAAAACAAATATCCTCACAATTGGACCAATAAGCAATATCATCATAAATGGAAAAAAAATTGAGGTTGTCAAGGATTTTATTTTACTTGGATCCACAATCAATGTCCAGTATAAGCAGTAGTCAGAAAATCAAAAGGGGCATTGAACTTGGCAGATCTGCTGCCAGATACCTCTTTAAAGTTTTGAAAAAGGCAGATGTTACACTGAAGGCTAAGAGGCACTTGACCCCAAGCCCTGGTATTTTCAGCTGCATCATACACATACCAAAGCTGAACAATGAATAAGGAAGACAGAAGAAGGACTGGGGTCTTTGAATTGTGGTTTTGGAGGAAGTACAACTGGGGTGCTACTTAGAGGTAAGGACGGAGAGACTAAGTCTTAAGACAGTTTAGATATGCATGTTGTCTGGAGGAATCAGTTCTTAAAGAAGGACAGCATGCTAAGTCAGCTGAAAAGAGAAAGACCCTCAATGAGATGGATTGACACAATGGCTACAAAAATGGGTTCATGTATAATAACAATTGTGGGCATGGGGAAGGAGTGGGCATAGCTTTGTTCTGTTTGTATATCGGGTCATGATGAGTCAGAACTGATATGATGGCTCCTAACAGCAGCTGTGTTGTAGTACCTGTGGCCATTAATTTGATTCTGACTCATAGCACCCTGTCGTGGATCAAATTATTGCCCCCCCCAAAACAAGTGTAGCCCTGTGGTTCGGTCATGATTCCTTGCATTCTATGATTGTCCTCCATTTTGTGATTTTGCTGTATTGTATGTTAAAGCATTAGGGTGGGACTATAAATCCTTCCAGAAGATCACCTCCCTGCTCTACTGTAAAGGGAGTTTCCTTGGAGTGTGGCTTGCACCACCCTTAATCCTTTCATCCTGCAAGAGGTAAAAGAGATGCAAGCAGACAATTGGGAACCTGACACCATCAAGCAAGCATCCTTCAGACCTGAGGTTCCTGCACCAAGATGCTCCCTGGACAAAGACTGATGCAATACCGGACTTTCTTCCAGAGCCAACAAGGGGGAAAGCCTTCCCCTGGAGCAGACATCTTGCATTTGGACTTGTAGCCTCCTGGATTGTCTAAGAATAAACCTTCTTTTGTTAAAGCCATCCACTCTGTGGTATTTCTGTTAGAGTAGCACTAGCTAACTAAAACACACCCCTATAAAACCAAAAACCAAATTCACTGCCATTGAGTCGATTCTGACTCATAGTGACCCTGTAGAACAGAGTGGAATTGCCCCATAGAGTTTCCACAGAGCACCTGGTGTATTTGAAATGCCAACTTTTTGGTTAGTAGCCATAGCACTTAACCACTGTCACCAGTGGTGTATGTATCCTATAGGGTTTCCAAGGAGCAGCTGGTAGATTTGAACTCTTAACCACTACACCACCAGGACTCCTCAGTGGAGGATATGTATGTATATACATATATGAGGACTGACAAGTTACTGAACTCATCCTAGAAAAAGTGCTACATACCTCATTGCTGAATATTGCTATGGTCACCTTCAAATTACTCCCCTTGGGAAGCTATGCACAGACACCAGTGCCTGGTCTACCCTTCAAAGCAATTTTGGAACTCTTTCTCACATGGCCATCACATTACTCTTGGAAACCCCCATAGGGTTTTCAAGACTATAATCTTTGCAGAAGCAGAGTATCACATCTTTCTCCCATAAAGCAGCTGTAAGTTCTAACTACCAACCTTTCAGTTAGCACCTGAGTGCTTGAACCACTGTGTAACCAGGGCTCCTCTTCAGTATAAAAGAAGCTCCCAGTATAAAAGACTGTTCCAAAAAGCAGAGAATTCCTAGTGACTGAGAATGTTGAGGTGTAGGCTGTATGCCTCCTAGCTGTGAATGTAATAACAGGAGATGCATGTATGGGGAGAGGTTATACAAGGTGGCCTCTCACATCCTTGCTGTCCTCTTTTGTAACGGTAGGTGATTGTCTTGGACTCCTTACTTTGTAGGGTTGTAATAATTTTCTACCAGATGTATTTGAGCAAAAATACACTGGATTTTTTTGTTTTTTCTGTAACCTCACAGTGAGCTGGAAACTCTGTTATCTATGACTACCAATGCTTTTCTGGAACAGTGCTAATTTATGCACTGCTGTCTAGTTGATTCTGACTTATAGCAAGCCGTAGACAGAGTAGAACTGCCCCGTAGAGTTTCCAAGGAGTACCTGGCAGAATTGAACTGTTGGCCTTCTGGTTAGCAGCCATACCACTTAACCACTAGACCACCAGGGTTTCTGATGGTAATTTAGGATTATAAAAATGACTCTGCCACACTAAGAGATACCATCTGTCTTAACAGAAATACCACAAGTGGATATTTTTAAGAAGAGAAGTTTTAGTCTGTGACAGTCCAGCAGGCTACAAGTCCAAAATTGAGAGTGTCAGCTCCAGGAGAAGGCTTTCTCTGTTGGCTGTGGAGGAGGTCCTTGTCATCAGTTTTCCCCAGGACTGGGAGCTTCTGAGATGCAGGGACTCCGGATCCTTTCCAAAGGGCACACTCTGCAACAAGCACTGCTTTCTTGGTGGTGTGAGTTCCCCTACTCTCTGCTTGTTTCCTTTTCCTTTAGATTCCAAGAGATGGCCTCAAGACCCAATACAGTCTTACACAATGAGTCCTACCCCACCAATACAACTGCCACCCATCCTGTCTTATTAACATATAGAAGCAGGGTTTACAGTATATAGGAACATCACACAATACCAGGAGTCATGACCCAGCCAAATTGCTACACATGTTTGAGGGAACACAATTCATTTCATGACATCATCCAAAATCCAAACCAAACCCTTGTCATCAAGTTAATTCCAACTTATAGCAACCTTACAGGACAGAGTGGAACTGCCCCATAGGGATGGCGAATCTGTAAATCTTTACAGAAGCAACTGCAGCATCCTCCTTCTGTAGAGCAGCTGGGTAGTACCTAAGTGCTACCTGCACCACCAGGGTTCCTTAAGAAAAGCCAAAAAAATTGCAAATTAAATGAAATACTGTTTAAAGCTTGGTAACTGGCACCAACTGTGGCTCAGTAGATGTTAACATCAGCTTATAAATAGTAAATTTTAATTTTTTTAGTGTTAAGCACATTTTACCACATTTTACGCTTTTAGATATAGATTATTTATGCCTGATACAGTTATCAGGAAGAAACAATTGATCTAATGAAAATAGCTTGTGTGTTGGGATCAGCATGAATCTCATTATTCACCCGCAGCTCTGTAGCTCTTTCTGTTTTTAGACAGCTTGGATGAAGGCACCTTGCCTCCCTCTAATTTTCACCAGTTTCTACTGGTTTTGCTCTCAGATGTAATATGAGGTATACCAACTCTTCAACTGGGAAAGCAAACAATCTCTCTAAGCTTTATTTTCCTCATCTGTAATTTGGTGGGAAAAATGCACAGAGTAGGTTTGAAAACTCACAGCTGTAAAATGGTAACACAGTACCTGGCTTCACATAAGCAGTGTGCTCTCTCTCTTCTGTTCATTGAGCAGAATATTCAATGTAAATTGATGTTATTCATACTACTATTACGTACTATTACTCTAGCAATCATTTGTTTTACATTATTTTTCAATTCTTTGCCATCTGTCTTCTTATTTGACTGTTACGTATAATCCTGTGATATAAACTAACCATGAATTATAAGGTAAATCTTTTAGATGGAGACATTCTGGCCCAGGGTGGCTATATTTCTTTCATAACCACCAATATGCATAAGCATGATTTGGGAATAAGTAGACATTTGATTTAATTTTAATGGATAGTCAGTATAGAGGTAGGTGAAACTGAAACAGGAGGGAAGCTTTTAGACACGCTGATTTTAAAAAAGGAAGTTAAAATAGACAGCAGACATTTAATTCTCTTTAAAACTGACTTGTCTTTTCTCCTGTCTTAAAAATTCTTGGCTCTGACAGGAAGTCACTGACAAGGGTTACGGAAATGTCTTTACAGTTTTTCACAGCTTTTTAGAAACTTAAAAACAAGTGAAGGAGCACCCAGGCATTGGACCTAGAATGGATGGCAGTCCAGATTCCTGTACTTCAAAGGACTCCTGAGCCCCTAAATGGAAACCCCACTTCACCCCTAATCAATCACGTTGTTTCCCTGGCACTGGCACAATACCTGTATTTATATTTTGTATGCGAGCCCTGCTCCCTTTAAATACTTTCATCTTGCCTGACACAACTTGAGCAGGACTGTGTCCATTAGGACACAGTAAATAAACTTGCTCTTGAATCACTCACTAAATCTGAAACCTGTGACAGAGATTGGCTATTTGGGGCAGATAATGAGAACCTGGAGTTTTGTCTGATAACAATACCAAATCCTACAGATGTGACTCAGAGGCATCATTAGAGTTTTGTGCAGATTAGATGTCCCCCTCAGCTCAGCCTATTGCAGCATTCTGGTTCCATTTTTGGCTTCTGGTTCCATTGATGCCCACAGATGATCCCAGGTACCTATGTGGTTTGCAGCCTGGCAGCCACTCCACTCCTAGGAAGTTGTAGAGACTTGTTCTAGATGAACAGGGGATACACTTGAAGGAGGCTTCCTATCATATAGCCTTATGGTTGTTGTGGTTGTTGTTAGTTGCTATCAAGTCTGTTCTAAGTCTGTTCTGAGTCATAGTGACCTCATGTCAGCAGTTCAGTCCTGTGCCATCTTCATGGTTGCTGGCATGTTTGGATCCGTTGTTGTGCTTGCTGTGTATTTTGAATGCCTGCCAATCTAGGGGGCTCATCTTTCAGCACTATCTCAGAAAATATTCTGTTGTGATCCACAGGACTTAACATTGGCTAATTTTTTCCCCCAGTCTCTATGTTCTCTTTTTATTCTTTTTGTGAATTCTTTTGATAACTGTAAGTGTTTAATATTTAGGAGCTCTCAGCTACGTAGTTTATCTTCTCATGTTTGTGTGTCAGTAGTTATAGTTTCCATTTCTATTGTATTTATGCCATCTGTGTATTAGGGTCCCTAGTGTTGATCCTATTTTTAATTTCATGACCTTTATCATTTTAGGCTTTATGTTTAGGTCTTTGATCCATTTTGAATTAGTTTTTGTGTGTGGTGTGAGGTATGGGTCCTGTTTCTTTTTTTTACAGATGGGCATACAGTTTTTTCCAGCACCATTTGTTGAAAAGACTGTCTTTTATCTATTTAATCAACTTTGTTTCTTTGTAAAATATCAGTTGACCACAGGAGGATGGGCTTATGCCTCAGTTTTCGATTCTGTTCCATTGATGTATGTGTCTGTAGTGGTACCAGTAGTGGGCTGTTTAGACTGCAGTGGCAATATAGTGTGAAGCCTCCTACTTTGTTCTTTTTCTTTAGTAATTCTTTGGTTATCCAGGGCCTCTTTCCTTTCAATATAAAATCGGTGACTAATTTTTCCATCTTGTTAAAAAATGCTGTTGATATTTGTATCAGCACTGCATTATATCTAGGGTCTCTAAAAGTACTGCTTTCAAACTGTGGATTCATTTCTGCAACCTAAGGCAAGAATAATAATTTCCTAGTCAGCAACTTCCTGTCATACATTCTGCCTTTGAGCATGTGACCCAGGAGTATTACGTTCCTCATGCCCTTACCTTTCTTGCTAAGAGAGCTGATGGTGTTGGAGTCCCAAATGTGCTGGAGTCTCTGCTGGGCCTTAGATTCTTGTTGGTGTTTGAAGTGTAGAGAACTGAGACTCCACTAGTATGCAGGAATTTAGAAGAAATATCTTTATTGGTTTCCATTAATGGGCTTTCCTTGGAAGCCTGTCTCTTGTCTGCAGTTTTTCCTGTCACAGTCTTAGAAGGCAGGAATGTGGTGGGAGAAGAAAGAACTTGAAACAGCACTTCATTTAGTCTCAACAGCATCTCTGCTTCTCCAGACTTAAGACCTGACCTCTCTCTGCAGCCACGTTAGCCACTTGTCACTGGGAAGTAATTGATTACCTCTCCTCCTCTCTGCTTCCTTGCTGAAGAATAAGGTCAAAGTCAAAGTCATTATACTCCAGCCCATAAAACCTTCTTTTTTTCTCTCTTCTTGATCCCACTTTAGAGGGCTACTAAGGAGGAGTAAACTGTGATCAGTGTGTTCTACTTCTTTCACCAGCCTTTGGAAAGTGGCTCTTTGTTAGCCTGGAGTACCATGTTAATATTTCTGTGCCATGGATGACATCTTGAATTGCTTAGAATTTTATTGCATGAGCAGTAGCCATTTTAATCTGCAGCAAACCCTGTCTTTTGTGACACCTATTAAATGTCATCCTCAGATTGTAAAATGCTAGCTTTTAAAATATTCATCTCTAATGTGCACTGAAGAGTTCATTCAGTTACCATGGGATTTTTAAATAAGCAGCAGCATCCCGGCAGTTCTTATTGCATTAAGGGAAAAATACTTATGAGGGCATTGTGTTTCACAGGACTAGCGTGATTTGCTTGCTTTGTTTCCGTAAATGTTGCACTGGCACAGTTGTGGAGGATGCTGCTGTTATCATTCATGGCCAAACCCAAGCATTATCAGTTTTCCCTTCCAATGCCCAGCCTTAAAAGGTGTCATCATTGATAGGGATGGTAGATCATAATGATGATAAATGAGAGGCAGTTAAAATAGTTCTGTCAAAGCTGATTTGCCAGAGCTCTTAATTCAGTCCATTGAGGGAGCAGCCTCAATATTACTACCAGCAACCATCTCATTTTGCTTATTTTTTAAAATAATTTCAGTGTCTGGGTTTTTTGGTTTTTGTTTTTTTTCCTCTTTTCTCTCTTCTGAAGACAATCTGGAATGGCAGTGTTTTGAAAACAATGCCTGTTTTGTATACCTGATAGCATTTTCTCCAATTTTTCTGTCTCTGGTTATTGAATTTTTTTCTTTTTCCAAGTTGTGCTTTAGATGAAGGTTTACAGAGCAAATTAGTTTCTCAGTAAGCAATTAATACACATACTGTTTTATGACATTGGATGCCATCCCTGTGATATGTCAGCAGTCTCCGCTTCTCAACCGTAGATTCCCCATTTCCAGTCATCCAGCTTTCCTTTCCCCTCCTAACATCTTAGTCTTTTCCTAGGGATTATGTGCCTGTTTAGTTTCCTATACTTTGTTGAGCTACATGTATTGTTTGTTCTGTGGACCTCTCTAATCTTTGGCTGAAGGGTGAACCAAGGAATGACTTTGTTCTGATTTACAAGGGCTCTGGGGTTTCTTCCGTCTCTGCCAGACCAGTAAGTCTGGTCCTTGTGTGTGTGTGAGAGAGTTTGAGTTTTATCCTACATTTTTCTTCAGCTCTTTTCTGGTTGATGAGTTCTGTGTGTGGCTGCCTCAGATGAACCTTTTCACTACTAGTGTGCTGTCACTCTTTAAGGAAGTTAAGGATACAAATGTCTGAAACAACAAAGCAGATAAATTGAGGAATAAGAGTTTGCTATTCCACCAGCTGTCTGTCAGCTTGTCATAATGTGGCTTGCATGTTGCTTTAATGCTAGAACCTATAGCACCAGTGTTTTAAGTACCAGCAGGGTCACCTATGGTGGACAAGTTTCACTGAACCTTCCAGACGAAGACAGACTAGGAAGAAAGGACTGGCAATGTAGTTCCAAAAATCAGCCAATGAAAATCCTGTGGATCACTGAATATTGTTTGAGACTTTTACTCACTTACTGTGTATGTGCTATCACATGACCTACCACAAGAGAAAGACATTATGTCTGGTAAAGTGGAAAGCCAGCAAAGGGTAGGGAAAACCTCAGGAGATGAATTGACACCATAGTTGGAACACTGAATTAGTGAATTCAGACATAATAGTGATCATGAGGATGACACAGGACCGGGAAATGTTTTATTCTGTTAGATGTAAGGTTGCCATGAGTTGTAGCTGACTCAGCAGCAACTAACAACAGTGATTTGATACTGGGAAAGGTTTCCTTCACAAACTCATTCCTCACATATTTCATGTTGGGTAACAGACCAGAGTTAACTTCACATTAGCAGAGGGGTGGGAAAAAGTGGGTTTCAGGAGCTGTGGTGGTAATCAATTTAAAAAGACATATACTTCCTGTTTTAATAGAGGCCAGTTTCAAAATGACATAGTGTTTTAAATTATCATAACTTTTAAAAAAAAATTATGCTTTTGTCTAGAATGTTTCAAACTATTAAGACCGTATTCCCTAATTTTCTTGTAGCCCTTGAATTGCTTCCAGTTGTTAGTCAAAGTCACAAGAAGTGACTGCCATTGAAATCCCTGACTCTGGCTTACCTACCCCACTTTCACCCTTCTGTGTCCTCTAAGGTGCTATGTGTGTAAGTGTGTATGCTTATTTGTTCAGGTCCAACAAGAATTCTGACCTACCACTATTCTTCTTGTCATTGTGTAGTATACTAGAGCTAGAAATGACATTGCTGGTAGAAGAAGAGATTTTAAGCTTCCTTAATTAGAAAAAATAATTCAAGTAATCCACGAAAAAGTCAAAGCCACACTCTTGTTGACCTTGTAAACACACTGTCCTCACTTGTGCCGTGCAGTGGTTTCCTGTATGTATGGCCTTTCCAGCCTTGCATTTTTTGGTCTGCTGGATATAGTTGGCTGAACTGCAGCTTGCTCTGTAATTGGTCTTTTTTGTATACCTTGCAGGGATTGGATACTGTACTATGAAATAAGGTATGTGAAACCTCCCAATAAAATTGCCACATTATGGAAATTGGTCAGTTACTGTGCAGATTAAGTGACTGTGACCTAACAAGAGGATTGGTGAGTTTGTGGTCTAGTAGGAGGACCATGACTTAAAATTGACAACAGGTAGGCTTAAACCCATTGTGTCAAGTCAATTCTGACTCTAGTGATGCTACAGGACAAGAATACAACTGTTCCACAGAATTTCCAAGGAGCCTTTATTGGATTTGAATGTCTCCTCTTTGGTTAGTGGTTGCACTTAACCTCTATGCCACCAGAAGTACAATTACATAAGGATAAATTGCACACAGGTTGAGGTGGACCTCACTGTGATAAAGAAGAGTTTGAAGTGAAGCATTTCCTTTGGATCTGGGATCCCTGTGCTGAGAACCTCCTTTACCCAGGAGAGACAGAACTGTAACACTGAAGACGTGAGACAGAGAAAAATGGGACTGACCACAGCAAAACCCAATGGTAGAAAAACAGCAGCATCAGTATGTGCAACAAGAACCATGTGACTGACACATAACTATGGGGGTACTTTCCAGCTGCAGTGGGCTTGTCAACTCGTTCAGCAAGGGAATGCCAAATGCCTTCAGTCAGGAAGTTTGCTGGTAGAGTCGAGTGCCACTGAGCACTTGCTAATAGAGCTAAAGAGCTGTAACACATGCCTGTGGAGGACAGAAGCCCAACAAGGCCTGGTGACGGGCATGTCCAAGAGAAGGATCACCTGCCTGTGGGCATGATCAAAAAGAAGATGGTTGGAAGCTGCTCTGACTGATGCACTTTATCCCATCTCCTGAGTTGTACACTGTTGTTTCCAAGTTAAATGTGATTCTGAGTTGTAGCCTGTTACTTCTCTGGTAAACCAAATAACTGTGAGTGTGGTCTGTCAATTCTGTGAGGCCACTGCAACAGATTATCCAATCCAGCAGAGAAGTGGAGGACTATGGGGAGTGGGATGGTTCAGAAAAGGTAAGAAAGTTGGAGAGTGGAGGTATATCTAACCTCCACCTCATAGGAATCAGCTTTGGAGGATCTTGAATCTCTATTCCTCTTCCTCAAGTTATGTGAGTGCTGAGACTACTAGATCTTGACACATATGTAATACTGAGGGACGTGTGTGGTTTTACTTCAAGTTTTTAAGCTAAAATCATGAATATTAAATATTCCAATTTGAGTGCTTTTATTTTAAAAACATTTCATACTAATTTTTTGATTTTTTCTTAAATCCTTCTTTCCTTTTGGGGAGTTCTGGCAGGAACCTGAATAAGTTGACATGTTTCCAACCTCTTAGGGTGTATCTGGTTGGCATCTGTGATTTTGTCTTTGTAAATATTACGCTCCAAAACCCATGTAGCAGCCATGGATGTGAGCAATGACATTTATGTAAGAGGATGCCACACTTTGTAGCTAGACAGTCTTTTTTGTTTAAAGAGAATGGCAGTCAAGAATGAAGAGGGAAAGGAAAATAAAACAAGGAAAAGAAGAGCATAAAGGAAATAATGCCAAGCCAAGTGCCGTCGAGTTGGATCCAACTCATGGTGGGCGACCCTAGGAAAAGAAAAAAATTCATCAGGACTTATTGAACACCCCCTTATTCAGACTCACAGGGAAATAAGTAAGAAAATGCTGCTTTTGTCTGTTCTCCACTCTTACTGTAAGGCAGGTAATCATCTAGACATGAAGACTTGATGAATTACCTCGGAAATGCCAAAGATAACACACTAAAACACCCATAGAAATAACTTCAGCAGCTGACATGAATACATGAAAATCAGAGAAATGACAAATCAAAGGGCCACTGGAATATGGTAAAATGTCTGGGGAATTGTTCCTTAAAGTGCATTTTGTACCTAAATGGTGGAAAAGATGGCCAGAGGTCTCCTGTGGTTGGGGATGAAGTAGTATGTTTCCAGAGCCCAGATATGTGTAGAATTGAAGAAGTTAATTGATTAGAGAATCTGTTTTGGAAGTTAATAAAATGGAGTTAGTGTCATAAAAGCAATCCAGTTAAAGAATGGCTTACAGACTTAAATGTAATAATTACTGAAGATGAGCTCTTGAGAGTAATAAACTTGGCTATGATTAGCCTATACCAAGAAATAGGGATGACCTGGCCAACTAACTGGAAGAGATCCATATTTAGTACCCATTCCAAAGAAAGATGATCCAAAAGTGTATGGAAATTATTGAACAATATCATTAATATCACACATAGGTAAAATTTTGCTGAAGATCATGCAGGGAACTGCTGGAAATTCAACCTGGATTCAGAAGAGGATGTGAAATAAGACATCTCAATTTTGATGTCAGATGGATCATGGCTGAAGGCAGGGAATGCCAGAGAGATGTTTACCTGTGTTTTATTGATTATGCATGGGCATTCAGCTTTGTGGATCATAACAAATTATGGATAACATTAGGAAAGATAGGAATTCTAGAGCAGTTAGATTTTCTCATGAGGAACCTGTATGTAGACCTAGAGGGAGTTGTTCAAACAGAACAAAGGAATACTGTGTGGTTTAAAGTAAAAGACAGTGTGCATTGGTGGTGTATTAATTCACAATTTTTAGTCTGTAAGCTGAGAAAATGAGAAGCTGACTCTATGAAGAAGAACACTGTATTAGGATTGGAGAAAGACTCCTTAACAGTCTGTGATATGCAAATAACAGAGCTTTGCTTGTTGAAAGTGAACAATGAAGCACATACCGATGAACACTTCAGCATAATAAAAACAAAAATCCTCACCACTGGACCAATAAGCAGCATCATAATAAACAGAGGAGAGACTGTAGTTGTAAAGGATTTAGTTTTACTTGCTTCCGCTATGAACACCCAGGAAAGCAGCAGTGATAAAATCAAAAGATTCATTGCATGGGCAAACTGCTGCAAAAGACCTCTTTAAAGTGCTAAAATGCAAAGATGTCATTTTCAAATTAAAATGTGCTTGGCCGAGATCATGGTGTATTTAGTCATGTCATATGCATATGAAGGCTGGACAATGAATAAGGAAGACTGGAGAAGAAGTGATGCCTTGAATCATGATATTGGTGAAGAGTATTGACTATAACTTAAATTGATAGTAGTGTGAAAAAATCAGAATGTTTCTGAGAAGCGAGGGTGGTGAGACATCTGCTGACATACTCTGGAAATATTATCAAGAGCAATTGGTACCTGGAAAAGGACATCATGCTAGGTAGAGTATCACCAAAAAAGAGGAAGATTCTCACCCACAGTGGCTGCAACAGTGGGCCCAAGGACTGTGAGGTTGGCATAGGACTGGGAAATGTTGCATTCTGTTGTACATAGGGTCACTATGAATCGGAACCAACTTTATAGCACCTAACTCATAACATTATTAGACTGAGGGTAATGTACCTGTCTCATTTTTGCTCTCTTTTATACACTTCAGGTGTTAATGTTTGTTTAGTCTAACTGACCAGCTAACTGGACTTCATATGTGATGCACTGTGTTGCCATGGGGACTTAGAGTATATATGTATCCTGTCCCTGTACCTTTCCCCTCTGCTGTCCAGTATGGCTGCCTCAAAAATCATTACACCATAAAACCAGACTGAAAATGAGATGTTCTGGTAGCCAGTCAGGCTTTTTCTTTACAGAACACTTACTTCTACAGACTTCCAGGCACTGTACCAGCACAGTACCAGTTTATTTTATAGTGACTATTTTCATAAAAGCCATGATAAATGAATTAGAAGATAAGGACCAGCAGGTGTTGAAACAGGGTGGAAGCTTTCAAGTCCCCTAATTTTTTAAAATAGAAGTTTAAATAGCCATGATTTAATTATTTTTGTAAAATTGACTTTTTATTTGTCTTTTCTCCTGTCTTAAAAATTCCTGGCTTCCTTCACCTAGGCTATAACAGGAAGTCATGAATTAACTGACAGGAGCCACTGAGATAGCAATCTTTACCATTTTACAGCTTTTTTTAGGTAAAAAAATGAAATAGGGAGACAGGTGGGAACCTCTGAGGTAGAGATGCCAGACAGCTGAGGGACTGGAGACAGCTGGGAGTGTCTGGACCCCAGTTTTTGATGTGCATGTATGACCCTGGAGGCCTACTACAACCACTGAGGCCTGCTCTCTGACAGGGGCCCCTGCCAACAAGTTCCCATTGTTCTTCAGACCCTGCCCTGCTCTTTTAAGGTGGCACGGAGTTTCCATATAAAACTCCCTGGTTATGCCTGACCAGCTTAGACAGGCTGGGAGAATGTACATGTTGTCTGTCCCCTGTGTGTGGGTTTTTTTGGTTTTTTTTGCTGGGAAACACAATTGCTGCTAGTAATAATAAAGTCTTTGATCACTCTCCCAAATACCTGTCTCAGAGATTGGCTTTGGGGCACAGGTAACAGGAATTTGGAAGGTTTGTCTAGTAATAGTGTGGCATTGAATAGAATGTTGGTAAGAGGCAGCAGTTAAAAGGGAGCATCACAGAGAAACAAGAAAAGACATGTGCTTAGAATGATTGTCATTTTGATTCCTGGATGTTGTTGTTGCTGGTGGATCCAGGGTTGGAAAATGTATTAGGGGTAGGGAAAAGGGGATCTTCCCCCAAGCTTTACTCCTCTGACTGTGAGATACAATATCATAAGTACTAACATCATGTATACATCCAGGTTTGTCCATTGTCTTTTGGCTCTTCATATATGCCCCTTGTGGTGGTTAAGACTGTGTGAACTTGGTTAGACAATAATTCTCCATGTTTGGTTTTGTCAAGGGGCAGGGGCAGGCCCTGTGGTGGCTGCCCACCCCTCGGCTCTCATTTCCCCACCTTCCACTGCTTGCTTCCTGTCCGCTTATTTTGCCAGCAGTTCGGGTCTTTTTTCTTTTTGGGTCTGGTTCCTGGGACTTGAAATAGCAGCTGTTGGATTCATCAACCTTTACAGCTGGCGAGTGAGAGTCCTGTTTCCTCACCTGATAATCCTGGGTTTGCAAGCCCCTGTAGCTACATGAGTCAGCAGAAACCTTGCAGTCTTGCCCACCACGCTGACATCTGCTGACCTACACAACCTGTGATCTAGAACTCTAATCTCTGGTCTGCCGACCTTGGGTTCACAGCTTCCATGGCCATGTGAGGCTTGTACCAGGACTTGGATGGTTCAGCTTCTACAACTGCATGAGCTATTTCCTTTATATAAATCTTCCCTTGTATATATTCTACATGGTACTGATTTTGCTTTCCTATAAAACCTAGCCTAAGACACCCCTTTCCATCTGGCCGAGTGAAGTTTATAAATGCTTTCAGCATCCCCTTGGGAAGAAGGTGGAAAGACAGGCAGGCAGCCAGGAAATCTTGGTAGTTATTAAACAGACTTTAAGGATCTTTTTTATTACTGATGAGATTCAGCTGCATAGCACAGAGTAGTACAAACTACCTCTCTGCCTGCTTTGCTGAAACCCCACAAAGAATCTGTGTCATATAGTGTTATTCATAACCTAGAACACACATGGGCCTTGGAGAGAGCTTGAAATTGCTGAGGTTCCGGTGTGCTCTCAGGCAGAAGACGGGTTGAGAACTACATGGAAGAGGTTAGAAACCCCATGGAGGGAAAACATGCATACCCTTTTCACCTCATTCGTGCTTTCCCATGACCCCATTTATGACTAGAAGCTAGTTTTGAAGCATGGCATCATAAAGAGATTTTTGTTTTGCTTTCAGTCTGTAGTGTGGATTGTAGTATCACAAAGATTGTATTGTTTAAGCTAGTTTTGAAGCATGGCATCATAAAGAGGCTTTTGTTTTTTTTCAGTCTGTAGTGTGGATTGTAGTACCACAAAGATTGTATTGTTGTTAGCTGCTGCTAAGTTGGCTACTCATTCACGATGACCCTATACACACTAGAATAAAACTTGCCTGATTCTGCTCCACTCCCATGATTCACTGGGGATTGGATTGTTATGATTCATTGGGTTTTCACTGTCTTATGTTTGGAAAAAGATCATCAGGCTTTTCTTCCTACTCCATCTTAGTCTGTAAGCTACACTGAAGTCTGTTCAGCAATCACAGCAAAACAAATGAGTGTTGGCTGTGCCTGTGTAAAAATGGTTTGGAGGTGGTTTCTGACCTTCTCTAACCTCTCAAGAGGGAAGGAGAACCAAGACCAATAACACAAGGCTGACTCCCAGGAAGTGGAGTCCAGATAAGCCTCCTCTTTTTGCCATGTTTGTTAATTCTAACACTAACCATCTCTCCCATGGTACTACATTGGGTTTGATAATTCATTGCAATGGCCAAAAGAGCTCACAAACCACACTTATGATAATGAGATTTGTTAGGGAAGGAAGTAACAGTTAGCATTCAAGCTCAGGAACACTCAGGATATAGTTCTCTCATCAGGACAGCTCTTCCCAGCTGTGCTAGCAGGCACACTTCTCCCTGGCCCTCAGCCTCTGCCCAGAGATACTCAGCTTTATCTGTCCATGGGCCTAGAACTCCACCATGCTGTCTCTGCTGCTGAGTCTCTCTTGCCACCACTTCTCACTGGATGCAGGGTTACAGCTTCATCTCTCTCAGTATCCTGCTTCTAGGAGCTTCTCAGTACAAGGATCCTGGGTCCAAAGGACACACTTTTTGCTCCTGGCTCTTCTAGTAGGATACTCCTTTTTTCTCTGGAAGTAGCTCTCTTTTAAGGCAAAACTGACCAGGCCCCGTGATGGGCCACAAATATCACACAGTCCTACCCAGTCACTTAGGTCAGAGTTAAAAGACCCTGACTAGAAAGGACACACAAAAGTAACCAATCACACTGCAGCATAATTTCCAGTTGCATGAAATCAAACCTAGGCATTGTATATGGAAGGTGAGACTTCTATTCTCAACCACAGGTGGCCCTTGGAGTATCTTTAACCAGTTGCCGTCAAGTCATTTCTGACTCATGGCAACTCTGTGTGAGTCAGAGTCGAACTGTACTTCATAGCATTTTCAGTGACTGATTTTTCAAAAGTAGATTGTCCTTTCTTTCAAGGTGCCTCTAGGTAGACTCCTAAATTTTCAAAATAAGACCACCTGGAGAAATAACTGCTGAGTGGCCCAGCAGCACCTCTTCCAGCCTTTAATAACCCACTTCATAGGGTCAGTTGATGGCTCCCTAGTGACTCCCTAAGTAGGGCACCATTTTTGCCAGATAGGTGGAAACTGTCACCCGAGAGAGTCCACTGGGGCTGGTCACTAGAGTACACAGAGGCATCTGGTGATGAATTCCCCTCTCAGAATTACACCTTGCCTCCTGTTGAGGTAGCAACAGAAAACTAAAAAAAAAAAAAAACAAAAAAACAAACAAACAAAAAAAAAAAAACCCCTCTAGATGGCCCGAAGACATTAGTCCATCTCTAATCATTTAAAGAAAAAGTCCACCATGGCTCTGGAAAACTCCCAAAATAAACAAAAAACTTTGCAGATGCAGAAGGGTTTCTGAAACTATCAGAGGTCGAGTACAAAAGAATTATATATAGAACCTTCCTAGATATTAAACAAAATGCAGCAGAGCAAAATGAAAAATTAAGCAAGCTATTTGAACTGATAGAACATCAACAATCTGAAATCCAGCAGATCAATAACAAAATTACAGAAATAGACACTTTAATCTGTGATGGTGGATTTTACCCTAAAATCTGTTTTATCTGAGATTAGTATTGCCTCACCTGCTCTTCTTTGTGTGTCACTACTTTGGTATATATTATTTCATTCTTTAATTTTCAGTTTGTTCATATCTTTGAGTCTAAAGTGTGTTTCTTTTAAGCAGCATATAGACTGGTCGTGTCTTTTAATCTAGGATGTCATTTGCTGTCTATATATTGGAGCATTCAGTCCATTTTATTGATAGGTATGTGTTTGGTGCCATCATTTTGATGTAATTACTTTTATGTTGATGCTTTCTGTATTGCTTTTAATATTCTGTTCTGAGTCATTCTTTTTGGGTTGACTTTTCAGTGTTGGTTTTGTGTTTGTTGAGACTCCTGTGTTGCATTTCTTGTTTTGATATGTTGCACTGTTATTTTGCTTTGCAGCTACACCTATGATCCCCCTTAACATACTAAGATTAACTTCTGCATATCTTTTTAACTTCCTCTCCATCTGAAAGGACTGTAACTACTGTAGTATATCCTTTTTAGTGTGATGGTGTCCTACTTTTCATGATATGGTCATTGATTCCCTTATTTTAATATTGTAGCTTTGATTAAGTTTTGTGACTTCCCTAACTGAGTAGAATTCTGGATGCTGTGTCCTGCATTCCCACCTTAAATATACATTTAAGGGTTTCATTTTTCTAAGCAAAGAGCTTCTTTCAGTATTTCATATAGTTTTGGCTTAGGTTTTACAAAGTCTCTAAGTTTCTCTTTATCTGCAAATGTCTTAATTTCACCATCATATTTGATAGACACTTTTGCAGGATACATAATTCTTTCTTGGAAGTTTTTCTCCTTCAGGGCTTTGAATGTGTCATACCACTGTTTCCTAGCCAACATCATTTCTGCAGAGAAGTCAGACAAAAGGCCTACAGGGTTTCCCTTGGAATGTTAGCTTTGCTTTGAGCCTTACTGTCTTTAAAAACATCTGTTTATGTTTCATTTTATTAAGCTTGATTATAATATGTCTTGATGTCTTTCTTTTGGGGTCTAGCTTTTGTGGTGCTTGATAACATCTTGGATCCCTGTGTTCTCTTTGTTCATACTCTCAGGAAAGTTTTCTGTCAGCATCTCTACAGCACTACTCTCTGTAATGTCATCTTTACCCCCTTGTTCAGGAACTCCAGTTAAAC
Organism: Heterohyrax brucei; assembly: GCA_028571685.1. Classification (NCBI taxonomy): domain Eukaryota; kingdom Metazoa; phylum Chordata; class Mammalia; order Hyracoidea; family Procaviidae; genus Heterohyrax; species Heterohyrax brucei. Next base: position 21,330,056 of record CM053155.1, read on the forward strand.
ATGCTATTCCTCTTAATAGACTCCCATATGTTTCTTAATCCTTCCTCAGTTTTCTTATTTCTTTTCTCTGATTTCTCCTGATAAATGCTGGTGTCACTTGCTCTATCCTCAAGGTCACTAAGTCTAACTTTCTTCTGCTCAATTCTACTCTTTTGGCTTTGGATTGAATTATCTAATTCTCTAATTTTGTTATTGATCTGATGTATTGCAGATCATTAATATTCCATCAGTTCAAATAGTTTGGTTAATTTTTCATTTTGTTCTGCTGCATTTTGTTTAATCTCTAGGAGAGTTCTATATATAATTCTTTTGTACATGTCTTATGATAGATTCAGAAAGCCTTTTTCATCTGGGAAATTTTTTGAACCTTTATTTTGGGAGTTTTCTGGAACATTAAGGGCTGCTTCTTTAAATGATTAACTGTGGTCTGCTGTCTGCATGCCATCTAGATGCTGTTTGATTTCTCTGATGTTATCTCAACAGGAGCTGAGGCATAGTCTAAGAGAGGAGTTGGTCACCAGCCATCTCTACATACTCTAGTGATTTGCCCCAGGTGGACTCTCTGGGGTAGAAGTCTCTGCCTATTTGGTGGCAAAGATGCCATCCTACTCATGGAGATATTGCAGGCTGTCAGCCAATGCTACAGTGTGGATCAGAGAAGGGTGGGAGTGGTAAATCTGCCAGGCCTCTCAACGGACAGATCTCCAAACAAATGCATAGACATCTCAACCTTAAAAGTAAACTTCACTTTTATGTGGAGAACTGTCCCAGGTACTGAAGTAGGAGCTGTCCAAAGTGCTGGCTGAAAACCAATGTTCCAGCTGATAATGAAAGTATATTACCAGCATTTGCAGAAGCTGCAGTTCTCCAATACAGTGAAACAGCAGAAGTGGAGGTCAGACGGCCACTGGCTTGTTTTTTTGAGAGGAGAAGATCAGTCCAATACTGGTGCCTTGTCAGATATGCCAGGTCCTAGGGCTCCCCAGATGTTCAGTGCTCTGTACAGACATCATTCCAGTCCTTTGTTCTCAGAGGGAAAGGAGGAAACATGTGTCTAGTCTGCCATCTTTTAACAGAATTTCAATCCAAAGACAAAAGGGCAGAATTGAGGAACAGGAAGTCAGACTTAGTGACTAAAGATAGAGCAACTGAAACTAGCATTAAACCCATTAAGAGGAATAATCTACAGTTAACTACAGTTAATTGGAGTTCCTAAAGAGGGAGGGATAGCTGAAAACACAGCATTGTTGTTGAGTTGCTGACAGAAAACTTCCCTAAAATTAGGAAAGAAGGGAAGATAGATATTGAAGACATGTATCAAATGCCACAGAAACCAGACTGCAAAAGAAATAATCAAGTTCATATTATCATCAAGCTTATTTGCTTTGTGGAAACCCTAGTGGCATAGTGGTTAAGTACTGTATCTGCTAAACAAAAAGTTGGCAGTTCAAATCCACCAGGCACTCTTTGGAAACCCTATGGGGCAGTTCTACTCTGACATCTAGGGTTCCAATGAATCAGAATAACTCAACAGCAGTGGCTTTAGCTTTTGGTTTCTGCTTTGTATGTATACATCAAATATTCTTTTTCTGTCATTCATAAAATATAAGATGTAAATGGGGCTAGTGCATTCTATGTTGTACGCATGTTGTATCATGTTAAGTGGAGGTGTGACTTTATAATCATGTTTATTAAGAGATTATAGTTTAAAGAGATGTGTACATGTGCCACTCCGACAAGACATTGACTGTGATGGTTAGGATTGTGTATCTACTTGGCTGGGCCATAATTCTGTGTTTATATGTGACCTCTCATGATTCCATCTTCTGTGAGTAGCTAATCAGTATAAGGGAGTTTCCTTGGAAGTGTGGCTTGCATCCAAATATAAGTAGATGTTTTGACTTTTTGCTTGCTCTGTATCATGCACTTGTCACCTGTTCATCTGACCTCCAGCTATTGGGACTTGAGCCATCAGCTTATCTGTAGGTCTTAGAATTCATCAATGTTCATAGCCTGAGAGTAGGAGCCCTGCTCTCTAGACTGACAGTCTTGGGTTTGCAAGCCCCTGAAGCTGTGTGAATCCAGAGGAGCCTCCAGATGATCCATAGACTCTGAACTTCCAGCATCTATAATCATATGTCCCATTTCCTTTATATAAATCTCTCTGTAAATTACTTACATGCTTTATTGATTTTGCTCTCTAGAGAACCCACCCTAAGGTAGTGTGGATGATGAAACTAAATGAAATGAGGGATTTTTATTCAGTGCTGGTTTTCTGACATATGCAGTGCAACTTGCTTTTATATAGTGAGATGCAATAAAAAAAAATGTCAGTTGAGGAGAGTATCAGACAACCTGTTTTACAAAAAAGTTTATCTTCTAAGTTTCTTTAAGCAGCCATTGTATGTAATATTCTTGAAATCAGTTTGATTATCTTTTTTTTTTAACCTGCAACCTTGTTACATACAGTACTGATTGTGTGAAGTGAAGGGCTGCCCCATGGAGCAGTATGATGGTGTAGCCGTTACTTCCATGTAGGTAGGAGGCAACAGAGAATCTTGGTAATTTTTTTATTTTTTTTTTGCTACTGCTGAGAGTTCTACACCAATAACAAAACTGCCACTAATGGAAAGCCAACCAAACCAAACCCAGTGCCATAGAATCGATCCTAACTCATAGTGACTGTATAGGACAGAGTAGAACTGCTCCATAGAGTTTCCAAGGAGCACCTGGCAGATTTGAACTGCTGACCTTTTGATTGGCAGATATAGTGCTTAACCAGTACACACCATGGTTTCTAGGCAGAAGCAGATTATAACCTTAGAAATATAAGGACACAGTCAGGGCTGTCCAATTTCCCTCATGTATCACCCATTCCCTCTGGAGTCCTCACAGAGAGCACCGCCCTTTTCCCCTTTGCCTTGCAAAACTTGTCTTTTAGGCCTTCATAGTTAACTCTTCTGCACTTGCAAAACTTGTCTTTTAGGCCTTCATAGTTAACTCTTCTGCACTTCTCCACACTCTAAAACTCTGCTGGTCTACTTTGTACCACATTATATAACTCCACGTGGGACTTGTTTGCTATTATTTCACTGCCAGGTGTACTTGTTTTTATGGAAGGAGCAATGTCGTATGTGTCTACGTTTTCCGTAATGCTAGGAATGCCCTGGAATCCTACATAAATGCTTGACAGCAGCTGGAGTATTCCTTTATATGTAGCTACTAATTCAACTGCCAACATAGTGTTTTTTTCCACAGGAGAAAGTCTTTTTTTTTCTCTGATTGTTTTTGAAATTATGTTTTTACATGCTCTGGCATAAGGTAGTTTTTTCAGATGGAGTGAAAGATGGTTTGAAAATGAACTCAGATGTGTAATGAAGAACATTACATCTCATGTTCCCCCTCCAGCTGTGTACCTTGGTCAAATTCACTTGCCATCCTCAATCTTCTCTTCTTTAAAATGGGACTATCTAAGGTGACCATATACTTTGTCATCCAAAATGAGGCACATTGAGAGTGAAGGGGGAATAATTTTTAATGAAAAATTAAAAAGATTTACAATTATATCCTCTTGAAATTTATGCTGACATAAATTGTTTCAATTTTTCTATTTTTGGTTTATGTATAAAATTGTTCTAGTTAAATCTATTTTCAGAATAAAATTTCATCTAAAAAAATAGTACATAAACAGAAAAATGCTAAACTGGGATGCTGGGATAGCAGATGTAAACCATGTGATACTGCAAATAAAACATGCTTGTAAACAGTTTAATGTTGTACATGGAACACACTAGACACTCAGAAGATAGTTTCCTTTCCTGTAGGAATTGGACAAAGAACCACTGACCAACAATAAACAAAAAAATAATTGCCATTGAGTTGATTCCCACTCATTGTGACACCATGTACCTCAGAGCAGAAATGGGCACCATAGGGTTATAAGTTGTTGACTTTCTGGAATTGGATTGCCAGGTCTTTCTTTTGAGGACCTTCTGAGTAGATTCCAACTGCCAGCCTTTCAGTTAGTAACTGATGCTTAACCGTTTGCACCACCCAATGGGCTCGTAATAGTAAAAACCTGTGTTTTAAGTGCCTATTGCAAGAAGATTATGCTCTTAACTGTTAGGGTATTGACAACACAAGATGTGAGTTTTGTCCAGTTCTATTGGGAAAATACTGATTGGACATGGCCCTGCCTCTATGTGTTCATGCAGCCATCTTGGAGTGGAGAATATACTGATGGATGACTATGTATTTTGGGTGGTAACTTGTCTGCCCTGTGAACACAGAACCCTTCACTTTGCTTTATATTCACAGCTGCTTCTGGGCAGTTTTGCCCAGAAAGCTGGGATACCAGCCTTGGCAGTTCTTTTGTATCCAGCTACTGTAGTTTCTTCGTACACTTTTAGCAAATGGGGAACCTCTGGTGGTGTAGTGGATTAAGTGCTATATCTGCTAACAAAAAGGTCAGCAGTTCAAATCCACCAGGCATTCCTTGGAAATTCTGTAGGGCATTTCTACTCTGACATCTAGGGTTGCTATGAGTCGAACCGGATTCGATAGCAGTAAGTTTTTTTTTTTTTTTTTTTTTTAGCGAATGTGCTCAAATAGGGGGTTTTACATAAACTTACTGTTTTAAACCCTAAAGTATGTACCTGTGTTAAAGATTGGTGTCTCCATGCAGCCAGAATCTTACCTTGTATTCTGTGATCGAGTTTCCAGGGTAGACGCATCCCTTTCAGAAGCTCTGAATTTGTTGCTCCTCCCTTTGCTACTTGTAAACGCTGTTTCGTTCCAGTACTGAGAGCTTTTTGCCCTGTGTGCTAATTGCTGCAAAAGCCGTACAGAGCTGAGGCTTCTGTTACCACCTCATTGGGTGAAAGAGAATTCACAGAATTCAAGGGTCTGATGGCAAGGTATTCTAGGAGAAGCCACTGTGAGGAGCAGGCCGCGTTCCAGGGGTCACCCTCTCCGTGCGCACCTAACTCCCTCTTCTTCCTCCAGGTACGTGTATGTTCCCGCGGGAGGATCGCAGCATGGCCTGCTGGGAACGCTGTTTTCCACTGCAATGACGTTTGCCTTTGTGAGCTACTGGCACGGTGGCTACGACTACCTCTGGTGCTGGGCAGCACTCAACTGGCTGGGGGTCGCTGTGGAGAACGGAGTGCAGAGGCTGGTGGAGACCCCGTGTGTCCGCGATGGCTTGGTAAGCAGGAGCCGTATTTTCTCCGCGGTGGAGAGCTGAGCTGAGGGATAGGTCTGGGAGGAGCTATCAGATTTATCCCAGAGAAAGCCACTTCTGCTAGATTGGTATAGGAGCCCATGTGCGCGGTCAGGAAGCTGGAAATGAGATTTCTGTGTACCTTAATTGCTTCTTCAATAAATATTTTAACTATAAAGGGAAGACACGCTTATTTCGTTACAGTTAGGAAATTCTACAGTTAGAAAAAGTAAAATAACTCCTGTCTTAGGCTAGGTTCGCTAGAGAAGCAAAACCGGAGAAGTGTTTGTATCTTTATTGATGTCTGTTTATCTGTCTGTAGGGAGATGTGTATCAAGGAAGTGGCTGATGTTGTTCACAGAGGCTGGAAAGTCCCAAATCCGGGGGTCAAGTTAGTCTTCTCCTGACTCTCCTAGTCACAGGGGCTAGTGAACCCAGAATTGGCGGGTCAAATAGCACACCTCTAGCTCACAGGCTGCAAAGGCCAACAAATTCTAAGATCAGCAAATCAGCTGGAAGGCTCCTGGCTCACAGACTGAAGATTGGCAGGTAAGTTGCTAAATCACTGCTCAAGAGCCAGAAGTCAAAGGAAAAGGAGTCAGCTGTAGAACCTAGTGAGCAAAAGACCAAGAATCTTGATAGAAAGTCTGTCTGTAATGAATGCAGCCCACACCCCCAAGGAAACTCTTTCAACTGACTGGCTCTGCACAGCAGATCCCATAATGGACGTGATCACATTATAGGAGATCTCATCACAGAGGTGATCGCATCGTTATACAACTACCAGACTACATTGTAACTGCCAAACTACTTAAATTGTGGCCCAGCCAAGGTGACATACAACCTTAACAAGCACACCTTCTCAGCGGAAGTAACTGTTAACACCCGTTCTTCTGACCTGTTTTTTATTCATATTTACACATATGTAAGGAGCGCTGGTGGTTCAGTGGTTAAAGTGCTTGGCTGCTAACTGAAAGGTCAGTGGTTCAAACTCACTAACTACTCTGTGGAGAAAGATGTGGTGGTCTGTTCTCATAAAGGTTAGAACCATGGAAATCCTGTGGGGCAGTTCTTCTCTGTTCTGTAGGGTCTCTAGGAATCACAGTTGACTTCATGGCAATGGATTAGGTTTTTTTCCATACTTACATAGGTATGTGTTTGTGCATATGTATTCATTCACACAAGTGTTAGTATTGCAAAGATGGTTATATTGGGACCACCTTTCTATGTTACTGAACTCATTTCTAGTAATATTTTTGATGGCTATGTAGAATTCTATATATGTATATGCACAGTTTATTTAATTTGTTGTTAGTTCTATCAAGTTTGCTCCATCTCATGACAGCCTTATTTATGTCATCATTATAATCATTGATACGCTTGAATCCATGCTTCCACTCCGTATCAGTCCCTCTCCTTGAGATCTTGCCTCTTTCTTGCCAACCTTCTGCCAACTATGATGTCTTTTTCTAGCAAGTGGACTTTCCCAAGGAAGTTTTGGTGGCATAGTCATTAACTGCTATATCTGCTAACTAAAAAGTCAGCAGTTCAAATCCTCCAGGCACTCCTTGGAAAGTCTGTGGGGCAGTTTTCTGTCTATAGGGTTGCTGTGAGTCAGAATTGACTCAACAGCTGTGTGTTGTGATCTTTTTTCCTTTTCTAGACTTTCCCTATAACACGCCCTATAACATCAGCGATCCTTGCTTCTAAAGAGCATTTTGGGTGTTTTTTCTCATAAGACTGACAGTTTAAATATATCCACATCCTTTTTCCTTGTCTAAATTCTGTGTTGACAAGAAATTTGGAGGACAGCTACCTGGCCAACAGATTGGAAGAGATCCATATTTATGCCCATTCCAAAAAGAGGTGATCCAACCGAATGTGGAAATTGCTGAACAATATCATTGATATCACACGCAAGTAAAATTTTGCTCAAGATCATTCAAAAGTGACTGAAACAGTATATTGACAAGAAATTTCCAGAAATTCAAGCTGGATTCAGAAGAGGATGTGGAACAAGGAGTATCATCACTGATGTCAGATGGATCTTGACTGAAAGAGAAGAATACGAGAAAGATGTTTACTTGCATTTCTTTGACTGTGCAAAAGCATTCAACTGTGTGGATCGTACGAAATTATGGCTGATGTTGTGGAGAATGGGAATTCTAGAACACCTAATTGTGATCTTGAGCAATCTGTGTATTCATCAAGAGGCAGTCATGCAAACAGAACAAGGAGACACTGCATGGTTTAAAGCCAGGAAAGGTGTGCGTCAGAGTTGTATCTTTTCACCATACCTTTTTACTGTGTATGCTGAGCAAACAATCTGAGAAGCTGGATTATATGAAGATTGGAGGACAACTCATTAACAATGTGCGTTATGCAGGCAACACTATCTTATTTGGTGGAAATGAAGATTTGAGACACTTACTGAGAAGATCAAGGACCACAGTCTTCAGTACGGATTACATCTCAACGTTAGGAAAACAGAAATCCTCACAACTGGCCCAGTAAGTAAGAGTGTCTTTTCACTTTAGTCCACAATCAACGCCCATGGAAGCAGCAGTCAAGAAATCAAAAGATGCATTGCATTGGGAAAATCTGCTGCAAAGGACCTCTTTAAAGTATTTAAAAGTCAGGATGTCACCTTGAAGACTAAAATGTGCCTGAACCAAGCCATGGTATTTTTGGTGCATCATATGCATGTGAAAGCTGGTCCGTGAACAAAGAAGGCAGAAGAGGAATTGATGCCTTTGAATTGTGGTGTTGGAAAAGAATATTGAATGTACCATGGACTGCCAAAAGAACAAACAGATCTGTTCTGGAAGAACCGGAGTGCTTCTTGGAAGCAAAGATAGCGAGACTTTGTCTTACATACTTTGGACATGTTGTGAGGAAGGATCAGTCCCTGGAGGACATCATGCTTGGTAGAGGGTCAGTGAAAAAGAGAAAGACCCTTGGTGAGACGGGTTGATGCAGTGGCCACAACGAAGGGCTTAAACATGAAAACAATTGTGGACATGGTGCAAGACTGGACAGTGTTTTGTTCTGTTGTTCGTAGGGTTGCTATGAATAGGAATCCACTTGAGGGCACCTAACAACAGCAGCAACAAATTTTGCATGAATATGACAGAACTGAAAAGACTGTGGCTTAATTCAGGCTGACCTTGGTCACCAAAGTGGCATCTTTGTTTAAGAAACATTGAGGAGGTCTTCTACAGCTGATTTGTCCAATACAGTATGTTGTTTGATTTTTTTGATTGCTGCTTTCATGGATGTTGACTTACCCGTGTACACTGTGTAACTGCCCTTTAGATAAGATGTGCCAGTTTATTCTCCTACCAGCAGTACATGAGAATGCTCTCACCTATCCTGACTAGTACTGGTATTTTTAATCTTTGCTAATTTAATAAATACTGTTTAAGGTGACATGTAAAACAAGTAAGAATGTATGACATATTCCAACTCTGCAGGAAAATTCAATCCATAACAAGGACTGTCCAATAGAACTTTCAGCAATTATGAAAACAACCATTGTATTTCCAGCATAGTAGCCACTAGCCACATTGAACACTTTAAATGTCCCTAATACAGCTGAGTGACTGAATGATTAATTTATTTAATTTTAATAAATTTAAATCTAAATAGCCTCCATATAGCTACTTACAGAGATAACCTGACCTCTGAGCACCACTTTTGCTGTATCCCATAGATTCTGGTAATGTGTGTTTTCGTTCTCATTTGACTCCATATATTTCTTCGTTTTGTCCTTGATTACTTCTGTAACCCAAGACTGTTTGAGCAAAGTGTTGTTCAGTTTCCATACGTTTGAATTTCTACCTATGATTTTCCTGTTACTGATTTCAACTTTTATAGCTCTATGGTCTGAGAAGATATTTGACAGTAAATAAGTGATTTGGATTTTATAGAGAGTTGCTTTATGACCAAACACATGGTCTATTCTGGGAATGTTCCATGTGCATTGGATAAGAAGGTGTGCTTATCCATTGATGGATGAAAAGATCTGTATATGTCGATAAGGTCGAGTTAGTTGATTGTTGCAATAAGGTCTTTACTGAGCTTTTTTCCAGTTGATGTATCCATAACTGAAAGGGGAGTGTTGAAATTGCCAACTTTTATTGTGGAGTGATTTATCTCATTTTACAGTGTTGTCGGTATTTGTTCAGTGTATTTAGATGCTCTGGTATTGGGTGCATAACTGTTTAATATTGTTAAGTCCTGCTTGAGTATTGAACCTTTCAGCGATAAATAGTGACCATCCTTGTCCACAGTAGTGGGTTTTACATTAAAATCTATTTTATCTGAGATTAGTATTGCCACACCTGCTCTTCTTTGTATGTTGTTAGCTTGGTATATATTATTCTATCTTTTAATATTCAATTTGTTTATACCTTTAAGTCTAAGGTGTATTTCTTGTAAGCAACATATAGATGGGTCATGTCTTTTGATCCAGGATGTCACTTGCTGTCTCTTTACTGGAGCATTCAGTCCATTTACATTCAGTGTAATAATTGACAGGTATGTGCTTAGTGATCAATTTGGTGTAAGTATTTTTATGTTGATGTTTTCTATGTTGCTTTTAATGTTGTGTTCTGGGCCATTCTTCTTTATTGGTTGTTTTTTCAGTGTTGGTTTTGTGTTTGTTGAGACTCCTGTATTGTGTTCCTCATTTTGATACGATGCATTGTTAATTTGCTTTATGGCTACATCTGTTATCCCCCTTAAGGTACTAAGATTAAACCCAATTTTAACTACTGCATAACTCTTAAACTTCCTCTCCATCTGAAACAACTATAACTACTGTAGTGTATCCCTCTTTTAATGTGGTGGTGTTATAGTTGTCATGATATGATCACTGATTCCCTTATTTTAATATTTTAGCTTTGATTAAGTTTTGTGATTTCCCAACCAATTAGAATTTTGAGTGATTATGTCCTGCATTGTCACTTTAAATATACATTTAATGGTTTTGTTTTTCTAAGGAAAGAGCTTCTTTCAATATTTCATGTAGTTTTGGTTTCGTTTTTACAAAGTCTCTAAGCTTCTCTTTACCTGCAAAATTCTTAATTTCACCATTATATTTGATGGACAGTTTTTCAGGATAAATGTTAGGGTCCGGATTTCAAGACGCTACACAGATTCTCTTTATAAGTCAAGTTTTATTAAAAATGTGCCCAATAGTAAAAAGGCTGGTGCACCAGGGACGCACTCCAAACTATGCAGAGCAGGAGGCAACCCCTAGCTTCGCTAGCACGCAGTATTTAAGCCGTGAAACCAAAAAGCAGGGAGGGGGAGCTATCCTTTGCATTGATTGGTTGAGGCCACTTGGAATTTTCGTAGGTTGTAAAATATAGTCGTCAGTGGATGTTTTGTAGATTGTGGTCAAGGGTCTAGGGTTTATCTGCAAGGCTGTCTCCAGGCTCAAGGCTGTCTCCAGGCTCTGTCTTGTGACAGATGTTTTAATGGTGAGATCACTCTGTGGTATTTCCTGTTATTTTCTGCTAAGTTGCTTCCTGGGACCTTCTACTTTAATACCCTGAATTTTCACTGCACCCTTCCTCAAAAAATGACGTCTGAGGCTCAAACTGGAGTCACTTATGTCTCATTATAATTATTGGCTGAAGGGAGAAGACGTGGGTCTAGTCTGTCATCTTTCAACCTCTTTTTTTCTTTTTATGATGGATTGAAAGACACCTGTTTCAGTCATCTAATGCTGCTGTAACAGAAATACCATAAAGTGATATTCTTACACAGTCCAGTAGGCCAGAAGTCCAAATTCAGGATATCCACTCCAGGGGAGGGCTTTCTCCCTTGTTGGATCTGGAGGAAAGTCCTTGTATTACATTAGTCTTCGTTCAAGGAACATCTTGGGTGGCACAAGAACCTCAAGTCTGAAGGACATGCTGTACTCCCAGTGCTGCTTTCTTGATGGTGTGAGGTTCCCACTTCTCTGCTTGCTTCCCTTTCCTTTTGTCTCCTGTAGGATGAAACGATAAAGGGTGGTACAAACCATACTCCAGGGAAACTCCCTTTACAGTGAAACAGGCAGGTGATCTTATGAAGGGATTTACAGTCTCACCCTAATCCTCTAACATACCGCATAGGAAAATCACAAATTGGAGGACAATCTAAAATGTTGGGAATTATGGCCCAGCCAAATTACTGCACATATTTTTGGGAGGATGCTATTCAATTCATGGTCAAGTACTGGTATTTCTTCTTTTTTTATATCTTATTCAGCCCCAGCCTCAAGACCTTGTCTGAGGCTCAGAATATAGTAGGATTCTGTACCTTGATGTGGACCGGCTTGTAGTTGAACATTCAGTAGAATATTGGTCAGAGCTGAGTGTTGTAAACATAAATCCCTTAGATGTTCAAGAACTGGGCTGTCTTAGTTATCTAGTGATGCTATATCAGAAATACCCAGTGGATAGCTTTAACAAACAAGTTTACCCTCTCACAGTTTAGGAAGCTAGAAAACTAAATTCAGGTTGCCACATGCAGAGAAGTCTTTGTCTGTTGGCTCTGGGGGAAAGTCTTTGTCATCAGTCTTCCCTGGTCCAGGAGCTCCTCAGCACAGGGACCTCAGGTTCAAAGTATGTGCTGTGCTCTAGGAGGTTCTTTCTTGATGGCACCCATCTCTCTACCCACATCTTTCTTTTGTGTCTCAAAAGAGATTGACTCAAGGCATAACCTAATCTTGTAGATGGAGCCTTGCCTCATTAGTATAACTGCCTCTAATACTACCTCATTAACATCATAGAGGTAGGATTTACAAGACAAGGGAAAATCACATCAGATGACAAAGTGTTGGACAGTCACACAATCTGGGAATCATGGCTGAGCCAAGCTGACACACATTTTGGGGGACACAGTCCATACCAATTATTGTCCAATGGAATTTTTGGCAGTGATGGAAATGTCTATTGTGATTTCCAGTATAGTAGCTGCTAGCTATATTGAACACTTTAAGTGTGATTAATACAACTGAAAAACTCAATGTTCATTTTATTTTAGTTAGTTTATATCTAAGTAGTCTCCATGTAGCTACTGGCTGCAGTTTTGAACAGTGTAATTCTAGAATATACTCCTTTTCTAGAAAACATCGAAAGAATTTAGTGTTTTATGCTGCTATAATTTAGAATACACTCCATTAATTGGAGTGGCACCTCACATATGCAACTTGGATATGTTACAGGTATCTCTGATTCAGCATGTACAGTACTGAACTCATGTACTCCTGCCCCCAGTAGTTCCAGCTTGCTCCCATCTCTCCAGTGTTTTTTATTGCTACAAATGACATCACCGTCTATCTAGTTACTGAAGTAAAACTATCAAGTTACCCTTTGTACCTCCCTGTCCCCCAAATACATGTGTATGTACTGTACATTCTGCTTTGTAAGTAGATCTTAAAATTCTTCACTTGTTTCCATTTCCACTGGAATTCCCCTAATCTAAGCTGCTGTGATTTCTTGTTGATCTGCCAGAATAGTTTCTAACTAGTCTCCCTACCTCTTGCCTCTCTTTAATTCATTTTCTACACAATATTGAGTAACATTTCTCAATAAAAATCGAACCATGTCACTCTCCACCTTAAAATTCTCTAGCAGCTTCCATTTTCTTAGGACCAAGTCCACCATACTTAATATGATCTATGAGACTCTAAGGAATCTCTCATAATTCACATAATTAAGTGCCCAGCTACTAACTAGGAGATTGGTGGCTTGAATTCATCAACAGGCATTTTGGAAGAAAGGTTTGGCAGTGTGCTTCTGGAAGATCCCAGCCAGAAAAGCACTATAGAACACAACTCTACGGTGATATCTGGGTTAGTATGAGGCCCTACCTGATCTTGCTTTTCATACTTGTATTTCTCTCTGCTACACCCCTGACACACTGAAATGCAGAAGTCTCTGGTTTTCTTTGTTACTTAATATGATGTCTGACAATTAAGTCTGCAAACTTAATTGTCCTAGGTCCTACATATCTCATTGCCAAATATCACTACAGTCACCTTCAAAGTACTGCCTTTGGGAAGCAATGCACTGATGCCAGTGCCTAGTCCACCCTTTAAAACAGTTTTGGGACTCTTTCTAGAATGACCATTGCACACAGTGGCATGGTGGCAAGTTCATGAACTTAATTGTGTAGTTGTCTGTGAGAGAATTTTAGCCAGTAAACAAGTAACTATTGGAACACCCTCTCTACTCACTTGATCTGACCCCAATAATTTTTCTTTACCCAAAGATAAAGGAAATATTGAAAAGAAGACATTTTGATGCTATTCAAAACATGAAGGATAATACCCTGACAGCTCTGATGGTCATTCCAGAAAAAGAGTTCCAAAATTGATTTGAAGGGTAGATTAGGCCCTAGCATTGGTGCATAGCTTTCCAAGGGGAGTACTTCAAAGGTGACCATAGTGATATTCAGCAGTGAGGTATTTAACACTTTCTCTAGGATGAGTTTGTGGACTCAGTTGGCATTCCTCATATACCTGGGCCGTCTAGCCCCAGCTCCTTGCACAGGCATACCCATCTCCTGGATACTGCCTTTTCCTCACTCTCCACCAGTACCCGTCTGGCATGTTTCAACTTGAATATGATGCGTTATTTGGGAACCCTTTACTGATCCTTGTGACTCAATCAGGTCCTATTTGATAATTCATTGTGAACTTACTGTACATTTTCTGTTATAATTATCACAGTTACCATGAAATATTTTTATATGATACCTTCTTTGAAAAAAATATTTTATTTTTAAGTAATGTATTTTCAGTGAAAGCTTACACATCATATTAGGTTCCCATTTAACAATTAATATACAAGTTCTTCAGAGGCATTAAGTTTTTCACAGTGTTTAACATACTCATTAGTTCCTTCTAGATGCTTTATTTTTAGTAATCTTCCTCTGTCTCTTTACCTTTTTTATCTTTGTTTTAAGTAACTGTTGACCATTTTACTCATGTAACTGATTTTTAAAAGGTGTTCAGTACTCACTGATAATATTCCTTGTTTTATGAGCCTAGGTGCTATTTAGATAAGATGTACCCTCCAGCGGTAGTTTTGGTTCAAGGTTTATGGAATATCTCAGGGTAAAAGTTTCAAGGAGTCCTGTAGTCTCAGCCAGTTCAGTTAAGCCTGGGTGTTTTAAGAATTTGAGTTCTGTTCCACATTTCTCTCTCCTTCTACCAGAATTCATCTATTTTGGCTGTGATCAGAACTGTCATTAGTGGTATCCAGGCATTATCTGATTCTTCTTGTCTTGGGATAGATGAGCCCATAGTTTGTGTAGACTGTTAGTTTCCTAAGCTAGTTTCTTCTCTGGGTCTTTGGTTTTGTCTTTCTCTTGCTCTGAATGAGGTGAGATTGATAGTTATATTTTAGATGGCCACTCACAAGCTTTATTATAATATCCAAATATGTGTTTGTTTGTGCATGCAAGTATGTGCATGTTATGATAAAGCATATAGGGAGCACCATTATGGATACTTGTTAGGTATAATCAAAATTTTGCTGGATTGTTTTTCTGAGTTTAAAGGCTTAGTACAGTAGTCTTGTAGGACATCTCTGTCAGTTGGTATAATATAGATCACAAGTTTATATTCCTATCCTAGTTTAATGAGTAGCATCTTGGATTTTAAAAGCTTATGAGAGGCCATCTAAGATACAATTGTCAGTCTCGTCTCATCCAGAACAAAATAGAAAGAAGAAACTGAAACCTCAGAAAAGAAATTAGTCTGTATACACGTATATGGACCTGTACAAACATATGCATACCTTCACTCCTGTGTAACCACATGCACACATACGTGTATTTTGGTGGTTGTTGCAAATTATGTTTTCTAGCATTTGCCGAAAACATTCTTTTGTGTGTAGGTGTGTGTGTATATGTACTTCTTAGTGATATCATTTATCTTCGTCAAACTGTGCGGTTTACCCACATTCGGTGTTCCCCTTTCCCATCACCAAAACTAACAAGTATCTGCCATTTAAAGAGTGATTCCCTCCTCCCCACCCACCCATTTCTGGTAACAATCAATGGACATTGGCTTCTGTATGTATGTTTTTGTCTTTTCATAAAAGTGGAGTCGTCTAGTATTTGTTCTTTTGTGATTGACTTATTTCACTCAACATAATGTACTGCATATTTATCCACATTATAAGATGTTTTCAAGACTCGTCATTATTCTTTATGATTACATAGCGTGATGGTTAGGATTGTATGATCCTCAGTGTTTTGGCCGTTGTATAATGTTATGATCACCTCCATGATGGAATCTGCTGAATGCAGGAGACACAGGGCCTGTGGTGGGTCACTGCCCCCTCAGCCTTCATCTCTCTGCCTTCTGCAGCCTAATTCCTTTTAGCTCTTCTTGCCAAAGCTTTTGGCTTTTTGTAAATTCAGCAGCTGCCTCCCTTGTCTACTTACCTTTAGTTTTTGGGACTTGAGCTGGCAGCTTATTTGTCAACCTTGGGATTCATGGATCTTCACAGCCTACAAGTCAGAGTCCTGCTCCCCAACCTGGTGATCTTGGGTTCGCCAGCCCCTTGGGAGTCTTGCCTGCCATCTTGGGATCCATTGACCTTCACAGCCTGTGAGTGGGAGCCCTGCCCTCCAAACTGAAAACCTTGGGTTTGCCAGCTTTTGTGGGTGCATGAATTGTGAGAAGCCTGTGCCGTGATTCTAGACCTTGAATGGTTTAGCCTTTACAATTGTGTGAGCTCTTTCCTTAATATAAATCTCAATCTACATATATTTATGTGCTTTATTGGTTTTGCTTCTCTAGAGAACCCAGCCTAATACATAGAGTATTCCATTGTATGTATTAACACAGTTTGCTTATTCATTCATGCTTTGATGAGCACTTATGTTATTTTCATCTTTTTACTGTTGTAAATAACAGTGCAGCAAACATAGGTCTGTTCGTGTCACTTCTGTGAGATTTCTAGGATATATACCTAGGAGGGAAATTGCTAAATCATGAAACAGTTCTATTTTTAGTTTTTCGAGGAAGTAATGTATTGGTTTCCATAGTGGTTGTATCACTTTACAGTCGTACCTGCAGTGGATAAGGCTTCCAATTTCCCACATCCTGGCTACTATTTTTTGTTTTCTGTTTTTGTAATTGCTGCAATTTTAGCAGGAGTGAGAGGATATCTAAGTGTTTTGGTTTGTATGTCTGTAACTGGTAAAGATTGCAAATAGCTTTCATGTGTTTGTTGATCACTAGAATGCACTCTTTGGTGAAATGTCTATTGATATCATTTAATTAGTTGTTTGTCTTTTTGTTGTTGAATGCTTGAAGCTTTCTTGTATACTTTAGAGATACATAAAGAGTAAAATTCTGACTTTCAAAAACTTAGATTTATTGAGAGTATATAGAACTTAAGTTGAGGACGTGATGAATTCTATAGGGTAAGATAGATCACTCTGCAAGGCATAGAACAACAAAAGTTGATACGTGCAAAAATCACTGAGATGTTGTGAATTGAATTGTGTCCCCCCAAAAAATGTGTGTAGCCATGTGGTTGGGCCATGATTCCCTGTATTCTATAATTGTCCCTCCATTTTGTGATTTTCCTATGCCGTATGTTAAAAGATTAGGGGGGTACTCTAAATCCCTTCATAGGAACACTTCCCTGCTTCACTGTGCAGGGAGTTTCCCTGGAATGTGGCTTGCACCACTCTTAATCCTTTCATCCTACAAGAGATAAAAGGAAAAGGAAGCAAGCAGAGAATTGGGAGCCTCTCACCATCAAGAAAGCAGCACTGGGAGAAGAGTGCATCCTTCAGATCTGAAGTTCCTGCACCAAGATGCTCCCTGAACAAAGAGTAATGCAAAGCAGACTTTCCTACATAGCTGACAAGGGGGAAAACCTTCCCCTTGAGTGGATATCCTGAATTTGGACTTGTAGCCTACTGGACTGTATAAGAATAAACTTTCCTTTGTTGAAGACACCAACTAGTGGTATTTTTCTTAGAGCAGAACTAGCTGGCTAAAGCTGCAGGTGATGAATCTTATAGGGTAAGATAAAGCACTCTGCAAGGCATGGAACAACAAAGGTTGATACAGGCAAAATCATAGGCAGCTGAGGTACAGTTAAAGCTATCTTCACTGGCTGAGTTCATCTGAAGGCACCTAAGGTAAAGCTAAATTCATCTTCATTGGTTTCTACCTGGGTCAGTTAGAACAGGGTGATGGAAAAGTACAGAGTATAAATAAAGAGGAGGCAGGTTGAGGGGCATCTTCTGCAAATCAGCCAACCTGACTGTCAGCCAGCCACAAAGTGTTATTTGGTACAGCTGTTTCCTAGAAAATATAAGAACAGTCTACTAGCCCATCTTAGTTTGAGAAGTCCAAGAAGGGGTTAAGATAAAATTGCTTTTCTTCCCTTGACATGAGCCTAGGCCAAAAATCCATTTTTGACTTTTTTCCTTTGTCAGTCACCTTTTGATCAAGAATTTCCTTCATCATTCATTGATCACTATTTTAAGGGTATTTTTCTTATGCATGGGCTTATTTTCCTTTAACTGGTCAGATGACAGCGTGTTAAGTAGGTTTTTAAGACTACAGACACTATTCTCAAAAGAATAGATAGGCACCATGTGTTCATTGTTACCTTACCATATATAGGGTCTCCTCCTCAAGGTGAGCAAATCTCATGTTCCCCAAAATGTAGTAACCACCTTCTGCAAGGGTTATGGTGGTTGTGTGAGTGGTTGCTTACATTTTAGATTGTTTAAGACCTTGGATACTATCATATGGGTCACAAGGTTCAGATATTACCAGACGAATGGCTGGGCACCACCATAGGCATAAAAATTATAAGGCTGACTGGGAGAATGGTTGAATTTAAGAGGAATCAGTTGATCTAGACAATGGCTCAAGTTATAGAATAGGTGAGTTTACAGTAGTTTCTTCCAAATACATAATATTCTGCTTATAAGTATGGGTGAATGCTCAGGTAACATTCGTTTTTCAGGACAAAAATAAAATGTTAACAAATAATGTTGTTATTGTTGTTGTTAGGTGCCACTGAGTTGGTTGTGACTCAGCAACCCTGTATACAACAGAACAAAACAATGCCTGGTCCTGTACCATCCTCACAAATGTTGCTTTGTTTGAGCCAGTTGCTGCTGTCACTGTGTTAGTCTACCTTGTTGAGAGTCTTCTTTTTTGCTGACTCTCTACCTTGGCAGTCATGATGTCCTTCTCCAAGGACATGTTCCTCCTGATAACATGTCCAAAGTATGTGAGACAAAGTCTCACCATCCTTGCTTCCAAGCAGCATTCTGGCTGTACTTCTTCTAAGGGAAACATTTTTGGTCTTCTGGTAGTTCATGATATGTTCAGTATTCTTTTTCCAACACCTTCATTCAAAGGTGTCACCTTGCAGCAGAATTGACCAAAGAAATACACTGTTTTATTGATTGATGCTTCCTTGGGCATTGAATGTGGATCCAGTTACGATGAAATCCTTGGCAACTTCACAAACTTTTTTTCCTATTAATCTTGATGTTCTAATTTGTTGAGTTGTGAGGACTTTTTGTTTCCTTTATATTAAGGTATAGTCTATACTGAAGGTATAGTCTTTGATCTCATCAGTAGGTGCTCCAAATCCTCTTTGGTTTCAGTAAGCAGGGTTGTGTCATCTGTATATAACATACTGTAAATGAGTCTTCCTCATTTCTTTATGCTGTGTGCTCCTATTCATATGTAGTTTAGCTTCTCAGATTATTTCATCAGCACACAGTTTGACTTAGTACTTTCTGGCACTCTCTGCTTTCAGCCAAGACCCGTCTGACATGAGCAATGATATTGCTCATTCCATGTCCTCTTCTGAATTTGGCTTGAATTTGTTTAAGTAAAGTCTAGCTTGGTTAGGAGCCATGTGTTACACAGGCCTGATCTAGAGGTCTTGTGAAGAGCTGTCTACCCCAGATGTTGCCTGTTTCTAATCTCTGGGTTGTTGGAGACGGATGGATGGATGGACGGATACTGGAAAAAAAAAAGGTTTTTTTTTAAAAAAAATATTTTTTCCAATATGTGTGAGGTTCATTGATTAAGTCCATGAACTTAGTTATTCTACATGCTCCATTCCTCATTGCTGAGTATTATTACGCTCATCTTCAAAGTACTCTCTTTGGGAAGCTATACGCTGATGCCACTGTGCAGTCCATCCCTCAGAGCAATTAAGTTCACAAACTTATTTGTATAGTTGTCTCTTAGGGAGTTTTAGTCAGTAAACAAATAGCTGTATTGGAACACTCTTCCTACCCACCTAATCTGACCCCCAATGACTTTTTTCTTTACCCAAAGATAAAAGAAGTATTGAAAAGAATACATTTGGATGGCATTCAGTTCATCAAGGGTAATGCTGCAACAGTTCTGATGGCCATTCCTGAAGAGTCCCAAAATTGCTTTGAAGTGTGGACTAGGCCCTGGCATTGAAGCCCAGTCACTGGAGTACATAGAGGAGTCTAGCGATCAACATCCTTTTCAGACTGACTTTTAGATCCTGTTAAGATAACACCGGAGAGACAAAACAACCTCCAGATGCCCGAAAAGCAACAAAGTTGGGACAAAATCATTCAGAAGAATTAACCTATGGCTTCAGAAGGCCCAAAAAAGAAAGAACTAAAGAACTTCCAAAACAAAGAAGCCTTTTGGAAACTATTGGAGGGCACGTACAAAAGGGTTATATAGAGAGCCCTCCTAGACCTTACATAAAATGCAGCAGAGCAAAATGAAAAATTAAGCAGGCTGTTCAATGTGATGGAACACCAGTATTCTGAAATCCAACAGATAAATAACAAAATCAAAGAGATAGAAATTTCAATTCAAAACCAAGCAAACAGAATTGAACAAATGGAAAATAGACTTTCTGACTTAGAATACAAAGCTACGGACTCCAGTATCTATAAGGAGAAATCAGAAAAAAGAAGTAAAAAAAAAAATGAAGAAGCATGTGAGACTCTATTAAGAGGAACAATCTGTGATTAATTGGAGTTCTTGAACAAGGCAGGATACCTGAGAACACAGAGAGTGTTGTTTCTGAGCTGCTGACAGAAAACTCCGTAGAAATTATAGAAGAACAGAATATAGCTATCCAAGATGCATACCAAACACCACTCAATATAGATCCCAAAAGAAAGACTCCAAGACATATTATAGTCAAGCCGACTCGACAGCACTTGGCTTGGCTTGGCTTAAGAAAATGAAACATAAGCAGAAGCTCTTAAAGGCAGTGAGACTCAAAGCAAAGATTACATTCAGAGGGAAACTCTGTAGACTTTCACTGGATTATGCAGCAGAAATGATGTTGGCACAGAGACAATCGGATGATACGTTGAAAGCCTTGAACGAGAAGAACTTCCAATGAAGAATTATTTATCTTGCAAAACTTTCAAATATGAAAATGAAATTAAGACATTCACAGATAAACAGAAACTCAGACTTTGTAAAAACCAAACCAAAGTTACAAAGAATACTGAAAGAAGCTCTTGGCTTAGAAGAAGAAAACCATTACCTTTATAATTTAGGAGGAAATAAAGCACACATCATCCAGAAACCTACTTAGTCAGGGAAGGCTCCAAACTCAATCAAAGCTATAATATTAAAAGAAGCAATCCAGTGATCATATCATGAAAACTATGATGTCGTCATATTAAAAAGAGGGATGTACTAGAGTCATTACAGTACTTCCAGATGGAGATGAAGTAAATAAGACTTGCAGTAGTTAAAATTGGGTTTAAACATAGATTATTAAGGGGGATCATAGGAGCAGCCGCAAAACATCATAAAGATGTAACATATCATCAGATCAAGAACAGTAATACAGGAGTCACAACAAACACAAAACCAACACTGAAAAAGGTTAAAACTCAACTCATAAAGAAGAATTTCCTGGAACAGATAAATAAGAACAACAGAGAAAACGTCAACACAAAAACAAACAACACAATGACAACACCAAACACATATCTATCAGTAATTACATTAAATGTGAATAGACCGAATGCTCCAGTAAAGAGACAATGAGTGATATCTTGGATCAAAAGACATGACCTGTCCGTATCTTGCTTACAAAAGACTCACCTTAGACTTAAAGATATGAACAAACTGAAAATTAAGGGATGGAAGAATATGTATCAAGCTAACAATGAACAAAGAAGAGCAGGTGTGGCAATTCTAATCTCAGATAAAATTGATTTTAATGTAAAATCCACCATTATGGACAAAGATGGACACTCTTTATTGATGAAAGATTCAACACACAAGTGACACTTAACAATATTTATTTATGCACCCAATACTAAAGCACCTAAACACATCAAAGAAACACTGACTGCACTCAAAAACAAGATAGATCACTCCACAACAATAGTGTGAGACTTTAACACTTCACTGTCAATATTGGGCAGATCATCTAGAAAAAAGCTCAGTAAAGACACAGAAGATCCTATTGCCACAATTAAGCAACTAGACCTCATCAACATATACAGAACTTACTATCCATTGGCAGACAACAACACCTTCTCCGGTGCACATGGAACTTTTTCCAGAATAGACCATGTATTAGGACAGAAAGTAAATTTCAACAAAATCCATACCATTGAATTATTTCAAAGCATCTTCTCAGACCATAAAGCCATAAAAGTTGAAATCCATAGAAGAAAGGACATAGATAGAAACTGAATAACATCTTGCTCAAAAAGCCATGGGTTATAGAAGAAATCAAGGGTGAAATAAAGAAATTTTTGGATTCCAATGAGAATCAAAACACTTCCTACCAGAATCTATGTGATACAGCCAAAGCAGTCCTCAAAGGTCGGTTTATAAATGCACACATCTGGAAAAAAGAAAGAACCCAAGCCAAAGAACGGACCCTACAGCTTGAACAAGTAGAGAACAACAGAGGAACACCTCAAGCACCAGAAGAAAATTGATCATAAAGATTAGAGCAGAACTAAATGAAAGAATAGGAGAACACTTGAAAAAATTGAAAAGACCAAAAGCTGGATTTTTGAACAGGTCAACAAAATTGACAAACCATTGGCTAAACTTAACTAAAGAAAATAAGGAAAAGAAACAAATCACCCAAATAAGAAATGAGAGGGGAGTTGTTACAACAGATACAACAGAAATCAAAAATATCATAAAAGAATTCTATGACAGCTCCTTCACCAGAAAGACACCAAATGGCAGATGATGCCAGTGCAGCGGGAGGGCCCAGAGGCCCTGGAGACCCTGGGGGCCCAGGCATGGTAACCTGCAGAAGTTTCTGTGGAGGCTTTGGTAGCTGCTTGCGGGGTCAGGATCGGAGCCGTGGTTGGGGTCGTGGCCGAGGCCATGGGGTTCGCGGAGGCAAAGCCAAGGACAAAGAGTGGCTCCCTGTCACCACGCTGGGCCACTTGGTCAAGGACATGAAGATCGAGTCCCTGGAGGAGATTTATCTCTTTTCTCTGCCCATAAAGGAGTCTGAGAGCATCGACTTCTTCCTGGGCATGGCCCTCAAGGACGAGGTGTTGAAAATCATGCCCATACAGATGCAGACCCGGGCCGGCCAGCAGACCAGGTTCAAGGCTTTTGTTGCCATTGGGGACTACAACGGCCACCTTGGCCTAGGTATCAAGTGTTCCAAGGACGTGGCCACGGCGATCCAGGGAGCCATCATCCTGGCCAAGCTATCCATCGTTCCTGTGTGGCGTGGCTACTGGGGGAACAAGATCATCAAGCCCCACACTGCCCTGCAAGGTGACTGGCCGCTGTGGCTCTGTGCTGGTGCATCTCATCCCTGTGCCCAGAGGCACTGGCATTGTCTCAGCCACTGTGCCTGAGAAGCTGCTGCTGATGGCTGGTATTGATGACTGCTACAACTCGGCCAGGGGCTGCACTGCTACCTGTGCAACTTTGCGGAGGCCACCTTCCATGCCATCTCCAAGACTTACAGCTATCTCACCCCTGACCTCTGGAAGGAAACTGTGTTCACTAAGTCTCCTTACCAGGAATTCACTGACCATCTCATGAAGACCCACACCAGAGTCTCAGTGCAGAGGACCCAGGCTCCAGCTGTGGCCACCATGTAGTCATTGGTTTTTATACAAGAAAAATAAAGAGAATCAATTAAATTAAAAAAAAAAAAAAAGAATTCTATGGCAGACTGTAACAAATTTGAAAACCTAGAGGAAATGGACAAATACCTTCATTCATATCACCTACCAAAATTATCACCAGGTGAAGCAGAACAACTTAGTAAACCCATCACAAAGGAAGAGATTGAAAAAGTCATCCCAAAACTACTAACCAAAAAAATCCCTGGCCTATATGGCTCATTGCAGAATTCTACCAAGCTTTTAGAGAGGATCCGACTCGACGGCACTTGGCTGGCAGTTGGCTGGCTGTCTCAATATCTCCAATACTGCTGAGATTATCTCACAGCATAGAAAGGGATGGAATACTTCCAAATTCATTCTATGAAGCCACCATAACCCTGATACCAAAGCCAGGGAAAGACCCAACAACAAAGAAGAACTGCAAACCATATCACTGATGAATTTAGATGCAAAACTCTTCAAAAAAAATTCTTGCCAGTAGATTGAGGGCCAGGGACCATTCTCTTAGGGGTAATTAATGCCAGTTGGCACAACTAGCATTTTACTGAGAGAGTCTTCTGCACCCCATATTCCAAGCTGCCATGTGAGGTACACCAGATGGTCCCAACTCAGCAGGAACAGATGATCTCCAAGGATCAAAATGACATGCAGTAGAGAACTCAGAAGACAGAGAGACCTACGTGAGTGGGTGGCTACACCGACATGTGACTGGAGGAACCAGATGGTGCCCAGCCACCACCAATGATAGCTATGATGAGGCTTACAAAGTTGAGTCTCACAGGCAACACAAAAATGAGAAGGGGTACACTCTGAGATCTCCACTAAAAGACCACAGATGATGGTCTAGGGGTCTCAGGGTCCCCCTGGGAGCATGGCCCCTGGCCCTGATGCTGTCCCGTCCATAAATAATAATGGACATCAACTCTTCGGGAGAAAATGGATTAGACTTGTTGACACAGGGTGACTGTATCATGTGTGCACTTTATGGTTTTGTGCATCTATAGGTTGACCTCTTACTGGAGGCAGGGAAGAGGGTAGAGAGGAGGGGATAGGAGATTATTAGGAAAGTATGACATGTACACTTGGCAGGGGGAGCAGGGGGAGCTGTTCATTGGCAGGTATGCAAACTTATATAGGATTGTATATTCTCACTCAATCATAAAAAAATTCTTGCCAATAGAATACAACAACATATCAAAAAAATAATTTGTCACGACCAAGTTAGATTCATACCAGGGATGCAAGGCTGGTTCAGCATCAGAAAAACAGTTAAATGTGATCAACCACATAAATAACACAAAAGAATCACCTGATGTGGTCTATTGTTGCAGAAAAGGCATTTGAGGAAGGTCAGCACCCATTTGTGCTAAAAACTCAGCAAAAAAGGAATAGATGGCAAATTCCTCAGTGCAGTAAGGGCCATTTATACGAACCCAACTGCCTACATCATCCTGAATGGAGAGAAACTGAAACAGTTCCCCTTGAGAACGGAAACAAGACATGGATGTCCATTCTCACCTCTCCTGTTCAGCATTGCACTGGAAATTCTAGCCAGAGCATTTAGACAAGAACAAGAAATAAAGGGCATCTGCATCAGCAAAGAGGAAGTAAAAATCTCCGTATTTGCAGATGATATGTTTGTATATGCAGACACTCCTAAAAAAATCTGTAAGTAAACTACTCAAACTGATAGAAGAGTTCAGCAAAGTCTCAGGATACAAGATAAACCTAAGTAAATCAGTAGGATTCCTTTATACCAACAATGAGATTATTAATGAAGAAATCAACAAATCCCATTTTCTAATGCCCCGAAGATGATAAAATACCTAGGAATAAATCTAACCACAGAAATAACAGACCTTTACAAAGAGAACTACAAAATCTTACTACAAGAAACTAAGAGAAACTTAGATAAATGGAAAAATCTGTCCTGCTCATGAATAGGAAGACTTAACATAATGAAAAATGTGTATTTTACCCCAAACAATCTACTTATATAATGCAATTCCAGTACAAATTCCTGTGAAATTTTTTAAGGAGATTGAGAAACAAATCACCAACTTTGTTTGGACAGGCAAGAAACCCCAGATAAGTAAAGCACTACTGAAGAAGAACACACTGGGAGGCCTCTCACTACCCAACTTTAGGACCTATTACACTGCCACAGTTGTCAAAACAGTCTGTTACTGGTACAAAAAGAGGCAGATAGACCAATGGAACAGAGTTGAGACCCCAGAGATGACACCATCCTCCTATGAACAGTAGATATTTAACAAAGACCTTAAGACATTAAACTGGGGTAAAAGCAATGTCTTCAACAAATGGTGCTGGCAAAATTGGATATCCATCTGCAAAAAAATTGAAATGACTCGTATCTCACACCTTATAAAAAAACCAACTCAAACTGGATAGAAAACCTACATATCAAATCTAAAATGACAAAGCTCACCCAAGAAAAGATAGGATCAACAGTGAAAGTTTTAATACACAACGTAGACAGACTTTAAAATCTGACAAAGCGCAATCAACAAAAGAGAAAATAGACAAATGGGAACTACTAAGAATCAAACACTTTTGCTCATCCAAAGACTTCATCAAAAGAATTAAAAGACCAACCTACAGAATGAGAAAAAATATTTGGCAGCTATATGTCAGACCAACGTCTGATCTCCATAACCTATAAGGTACTACAAAATATCAATAAGAAAAAGATAAATAATCCAGTTAAGTGATGGGCAAAGCAAATGGGCAGACACTTCTCTAAAGAGGAGATCCAGGCAGCCAAAAAACACATGCAGACATGCTCACAATCATTAGCTATTAAAGAAATTCAAATCAAATCTATGATGAGATACCATCTCACCCCATAAGCGTTGTCTATGATCCCAAAATGCAAAACAACAAATTCTGGAAAGGCTGTGGAGAAATTAGAAATCTCCTACACTGTTGGTGGGATTGCAAAATGGTCCAGCCTCTTTGGAAAGCAATCGGGTGCTTCCTTAAAATGCTGGAAATAGATATACCATTTGACCCAGAATTCCACTGCTTGAAATATATTCTGCAGAATCAAGACCATTCACACTTACTGGTACATGCACACGAATGTTTACTGCAGCACAGTCCACAATAGCAAAAATATAGAATCAACCCAGATGCCCAATAACAGAGGAATGAATAGGTGAACTGTGGTATATATACTCAATGGAACACTATGCAGTGATAAAGAACAATGATGATTTTATGAACCATCTTATAACCTGGTTTCGATTGGAGGACATTATGTTGAATGAAAGTAGTCAGTGACAAAAGGACAAACAGTGTATGAGACCTCTGTGATAAGAACTTAAAAACAGACTTATGCATAGAAGAAAAGGCTCTTTGATGGTTGCAAGGGTGGGGAGGGAGGGAGGGACAAGGTTGGGTATAGATTACATAGTTGACAGGAATTTGGTTGGGTGAAATCAGTGATGGCACACGTTAGAAAGAAGATCAGTTTTAACTGGACTTTAACATAACATGATTATTCCTCCTGCCTTAACCCAGTATTGCAAGGACAGAGAAGCTAGAGTGAGGGGCCGGGGACCATGCTTTCAGAGGAGTTCGAGGCCAATTGGTACAAATAGCATTTTGCTAAGAGAGTCTGCTGCACCCCACATTGGTTGGTGGCGTCTGGGGTCCTAAAAGCTGCCGAGCTGCCATCTGAGGTACACCAAATGGTCCCAACTCAGCAGGACAGCTGATCACCAAGGGCCAAAACGACATGGGGGAAAGAACCCAGAAGAGAGAGAGACCCTTGAGAGTGGGGGACTATATCGATATGTGACTGGAAGAAACAGATGGTGCCTGGCCACCACGACTGATAGCCATGATGGAGCTCATAAAGTTGAGTCTCACAGGCTACACAAGAATGAAAAGGGATGCACCCTGTGTTCTCCACTAAAAGACCACAACTGATGATACAGGGGCCTTGGGGTTCCCCTGGGAGCATGGCTCCTGGCCCTAATCCTGTCCCTGCCCATAAATCATAATGGAGGTCAACTCTTTGGACAGGAATCGATTGGACTTGGTGACACAGACCATATCGTGTGTGCGCTTCATGGTTCTATGTGTCTGTAGGCTGCCATGCTACTGACCTCTTATTGGAGGTGGGGGAGAGGGTGGAGAGAAGAGGAAAGAATATTGCTAGGAGGATATGACATGGATAGAACGGAGAGGAAGAGTGTGCTGTCACCAGGTAGGGAGAGTAGTGGAAGCTACACATAGGCGGGCATGCAAATTTGTATGGGAATGTACATTTTAACTCAATCACAATTTTAAAAAAAGTAAGGGAAAAAAAGCAAAGGAAAGTCAAAGTTTTCCAAGACCTTTTGGAGAGGCAAGATGATGCTTTCAGCTGTGTTATCACTGCTGATGAAACTTGGATGTACCAATACAACCCTGAAACAAAACATCAAAGTGCACAATGGAAGTCAGCCAATTCTCCACAACCCAGAATGTTCTGTCAGTCCAAACCAAGAGTCAAAATTATATTGCTGACCTGTTTTTTATATCAGAGGGATTGTTCATGATGAATTTGTACCAGCTGGGCAGTTAACCAAATTTACTATTTGGAAATGCTGAAAAGGCTTCATGAAAAAGTTAGACAAAAATGACCTGAACTTTTCACCGACAACTCATGGCTCTTGCATCATGACAGTACACCAGCTCACTTGGCGCTGTCTGTGAAGGAGTTTTTAGCCACTAAAGAATCATATTGGAAGACCTTAACTACTCATCTGATCTGGGCCCCAATGACTTTTTTCTTTACCCAAAGAGAAAGGAAATATTGAAAGGTAGATATTTGGATGACATTCAGGACATCAGGAGTAATACAATGACAGCTCTGATGGGTGTTCCAGAAAAAGAGTTCCAAAATTGCTTTGGAGGGTATGCTAGGCATTGATATTGGTGCACAGCTTCCCAAGAGGAATACTTCAAAGGTGACCATAGTGATATTCAGCAATGAGGTATGTTGCACTTTTCCTAGAAGTTAGCAAACTTAGTTGGCAGTCCTTGTACCACAAGTGGATGATCTTTAAAAGGGAAATTTTATTTTTTCACAGTCCAGTAGGCCACAAGTCCAAATTCAGGGCAGCAGCTCCAGGGGAGGGCTTTCTTTGTAATTTGCTCTGGACAGAAGTCTTTGTCATCAGTCTTCTATTTGACTGGTAGCTTCTAAGATTCCAGGACTACAGTCTTCTCCAAAGGAGACACTGCTCCCAGCACTGCCTCTTGGTGGCATGACATCTCATATCTCTCTGCAAGCTTCTTTCTGTCTTAAGAGATTGCCTCAAGGCACAATACAGTGTTACACATTGGTTCCTGCCTCACCAATGCAGCTGCCACCCATTCTCCCTCATTAACATCAGAGAGGCAGGGTTGATAGTATATAGGAACATCATACAATAACAGGAATCATGTCCCAACAATATTGTTACAGACATTTTGGGGGAGACACACTTCAATCCATGACATTTCAGCCCTTGTCCCCCAATCACATTTTTTCAACATGCAAAACATTTTTATATCATAGCAAAAGCTCTATGTGCAAGTTAAAAATTCATAAATTCCTCTTCAACTGTGAAATCTCGAATGCAAGTTACTTGCTTCCAGCAGTACAATGGCAGAACAAATACAAATTGGACATTTCCATTACAAATAGGAGAAAATACAGGGAAAGAAGATAGAACAGCCATCAAGGAAATTATCAGAACACATTACATTAGCCCTGAGACTTTGAAAATAATACTCTGTTCTGTGAGGCATTTTACACAATGAATCTATACTACAGACCCTATGTATTGGCCACACTCTCCAGACTGTGAGGGGAGGCCACTTGATCCTGGGCTGTAGCTCCACCTTCCAGGCTCACTGTTATTGAGTATCAAGTCGGCGCCGTCAGCTTTTGAAAAAAGAAACACCAAGCTGATTGCCATCAAGTCAGTTCTGACTCACAGTGACCCTATAGCATAGAGTAGAACTGCTCTATAGAATTTCAAAGGTGGTGGATTTGAATGAGTGATCTTTTCATTAGCAGTTATAGCACTTAACTGTTACACCACCAGGTTTTGTGCTTTGGTTTTACAGGCACCCTTTTCCTAGTCCAACTGTGTGGTAACTCCACTCTTAGAAACATGACAGGCCATGGCTCTACTCTTAGAGACCCCTGAGGTTATGGCCATACCTTTCGAGACTGAGCCAGCTCACCTTCTCCTGTTCCTTGACTCTTCAGCTTCTGCTTCCTGTGATCTTTGGCCCAGTGCTCACACTCATATCTACCCTGCTGGGGCAAGTGTTCCAAAACTCTGTATCTCCACCAGTAAGTGTGCACAGGCACCACACTCTTGCCAGGAAGCCTTCTGCACACAGGCCCTCAGCTCTTTGGCACCATGGGTCAGCTGCAATGCTGCTTTGTGCTGGTCTAGCTCTGTGTTGCCTGTTCATGCCTTCTCACCATGGGCACCTTCCTTCTCAGTTTTTTCTCAGTCTTCTATCCATTCACAAAACCACTTCCACATTTTACGTATCTGTTAGAGCAGCACCCCACTCTCTCAGTACCAAACTCTGTCTTAGTCATCTAGTATTTCTCTAACAGAAATACCGCAAGTGTAGGACTTAAAAGAGAAATTTTTTTCTGACGTAGTCCATTAGGCTACAAATCCAAATTCAGGGTACCAGTCAAGGGGAAGACTTCCTCTGTTTCATCTGAAGGAAAGTCTTTGTCATCAGTCTTCCCTTGGACTGGGAGCTTCTGAGGTTCAGGGATCCTGCATCCTTTCCAAAGGATGTTCTCTGCTCCTGGCACTGCATCTTGGTGGTTTAAGGTGTCCAGATCTCACTGCTAGCTTCTTTAATATCTCAAGAGATTGCTCAAGGCACAAGACAGTCTTACATATTGAGTCTTTCCGAACCAGCACAACTGCCACCCATTGGCCCTCACTGACATCATAGAGTCAGGGTTTACAGCATATAGGAATGTTACACAATACCAGGAATCATGGCCAAGCTTCACACATTTTTGTGG
This sequence comes from Heterohyrax brucei, assembly GCA_028571685.1. Lineage (NCBI taxonomy): Eukaryota > Metazoa > Chordata > Mammalia > Hyracoidea > Procaviidae > Heterohyrax > Heterohyrax brucei. Next base: position 21,360,481 of record CM053155.1, read on the forward strand.
GGACACAAGTCAATACATGATACTGAGTCTATGAAGCCAGCCAAGCCAAGTGAGTCTATGAAACGATCAACAAAATCAATAGACCACTGGCCAAACTGACCTAAGAAAAACAGGAGAGAAAAGAAATAACCCAAATAAGAAATGAGATGGCAATATCACAAAAGACCCAACTGGAATTTTAAAAATTTGTAACAGGCTACTATGAAAAACTGTACTGTAGCAAATTTGAAAGCCTAGAGGAAATGGACAAATTTCTAGAAACATAGTACCTACCTATACTAACACAAATAGAGGTAGCACAACTAAATAAATCTGTAATAAAGAAAGAGATTGAAAAGATAATTAAGAAGGTCCCAACAGTAACAGGTGGGGAAAAAAAAAGCACTACCCTGATTGTTTCACTGGAGAGTCCTACCAAACTTTCAGAGAAGAGTTAACACCACTTTTACTAAGGATATTTCTGAGCATAGAAAAGGATAGAATACTCCCAAACTCATTCTATGAGTTAGCATAACACTGATACCAAGATCAACTAAAAACATCACACACAAAAAAAGAAAATTACCAATCAATATATTTCGTGAACTTATGCACAAAAATCCTGAACAAAATTCTAGCCAATGGGATTCAACAACATTTCAAAAGAAAAAAAATCATGACCAGTGTGACTACATACCAGGTATGCAGTAGTTCAGCATTACAAAAACAATCAAAATTACTGATCATATAAATAAAATTAAAGACTAGAATACCACAAAATTATACCAATGGAGGCATTTGGCAAAGTCGAACGCCCATTCATGATAAAATGTCTCAGCAAAATAGGAACAGAAAGTAAATTCCTCAACATACTATTGAGTACAACAGAACACCTTGAGGGACGTAGTAGCAAGGGCGGAGGTATGGAGACCATGGTTGCAGGGAACATCTAGGTCATTTTCAACAGTGACAGCAAAAAATAAAAATCACCTTGAAAGAGGAACTGGAGAGAGCAGTGTCTTTGCAGGCTGGGACAGAAATTGGTAAAGAAGGAACTCCCTGGAAAGACTTTGCAATTTTGTGTCTTTGTGACCTTAAGTATTTTGCTCTAGCCACACTTCGCTTTCACAACTGCTGTCGTTGTCTCTTGTTGCTTTGGTCTTATCTTTACAATAATAGGATGTCCCACTCTTGTTTTAGCTTCCTAGTCTCCAGGAACCTCCTTCGTTTCAATTTTCTTGTTCTACCCTGCTTTCCCTCTAGTTAGTATTTTTATTAGAAAATGAAAAACTTCAGTGAATGACGTACAGCTGATTACCGCCAACCAGTATCTGTTTTTAGCTTCTATCCCACTTAAAAATAGACAGCATCGGGTCCCATTTGCTGAGCCTTTGTCACAGTTTCCAGCAGCTTTTCCTGCATCCAGTTTGCTTACCTAGATGCTCAGTCTGTCCTCTTCTTTCATCCTGGCCCCATGTGCAGCCCCTCCATGGAGATCAGCAGCCCAAAGGAGGGGCCAGCAAGCTCAGTAACCTCCAGCCCTTCGTCACCGTCTGCCTACCATCCTTGCCTATGTTCTGTGCCTTACTCCTGGCCAAGATTCCATAGACTCTCCAGGCCCAGGCTTATTTGACTAGCAGTCCTGTGATTTTCAGGTACAGGAAATTGTCTGCCAGAGATGAAGGCATTGCTATGGAGATAAGAAAACACATGTACTACCTTAGATATCTCAAAGGCAAGAGATATAAACTAGTTTGACAGAGGCTTGAATCAGTTCAAAGATTTGGTTCAGAGGATGTTACTCACCTTTGGAAATTACATCTCAGGGACATTTAAAGTCACTGTTAAATTGCTGTTACTACATCCCCACATACCATCTCCTGTTTCTTCTATGAGGGACAACATATTGGGACAGAAGGTTTAGAATGCTGCCCCAGGCCTATGTTTATGGGCATTCTGAGGGGCTCACTGTATCTGGACCAGAGGTTGAGTACATGCCCTTGGACCTGGCTGGTGGGTTTTGTTGACATTAACATGGAGAGACACTGGGTCCAACCCACCTGTCTGTCATATAAACTTAGAGTGTGAGTGAAATGCTCACTCTGTATGGGAACAAAGTGATTCTTTGTAGTTTAGACCACCTCCCATTTTTTGTATAGTAAAAGTGAAACCTTTTCTTCCTCTTTCCACCAAATTTCAGAGGCATAGAGGACTAAGAAGCTTAAAACTGGTGTCTACCCCTTGTCTTTACATAGCTGAGGACATAGGAGGCTTCTCACAAGTTCCAGGATGGCAGGGTGGTGGGAGTGGGTGGGAGGAGACAAGATTGGGTGCTGCAAAGTTAACTTTCCCTGCTCTGGTGTGCATTTCTCTGTCCCAGAGTAAATCCAACAAAACCAATCCATTGCTGAAGAGTTGATTCTGAGTCACAGCAACTTCATGTGTTACAGTAGAACTGCTCCATCGGGTTTTCTTGGCTGTAATCTTTATGGAAGTGGGTCATTAGGCTTTTATTATGAAGTATCTCTTGGTGGGTTCAAACTGCCAGGGAACTGTTTCCACCATAAGAGGTATGCTTTTGTCATTGTCATAATGAGAGAGAGAGGGAGGTCCTGTGCCCCTATAGAGGAGAAGGAGCCTAGCTTTATAGTGTACATGGAAGAAAGCAGTCCATACTTTCTCCACAAGGCACTGTTGACATTTAGGGATTGAAAAGAACTGTCTTGCACATTGCAGTGCATTTTTTGTTTGTTTCTCCACAGCTGAAAGGAACACACATTTATTGTCTGTACAGTTTCTGTGTGTCATGAATCTAGGAGCAGCTTGACTGGGTGATTCTTCCATAGCTTCTTTCAAGGTTGCAGTATAGATCTCAGCCAGGGCTATAGTCATCTGAAGACTTCTTTGAGGCTGAAATTTTTGTACTCGCAAAGCTGTTGTTTGGAAGTGTAAATTCCTTGCTAGTCATTGGCAGGTAGCCTCTGTTCTTCACTTTGTGGACTTCTCTGTAAAGCTGCTTGAACATCCTTACAACATGGCAAGAAGGTTCTCCTAGAGCAAGCAATTTGAGAGAGAGATCAAGCAGGAGGCTGCAGTACCTTGTATGACCTTGTCTTGAAAGTTGGATAGCTTTACTTCGGCTGTTACCACTTAGAAGTGCGCCTCAAAGTCTAGTTTCAAGGAGGAGGGAGGGAATAGGGAGAGCTGTTGAAGAATTTATTGACGTTTCTTTTCTTTTTTTTTGACATTTTATTGTGCTTTAAGTGAAAGTTTGCACAGCAATTTAGTTTTCAGTAATATATATGCCAGTTGTTTCTTGACACTTGTTGAATACGCTGCAGTGTGTCAGCATTCCCTTCATCTCCACCCTGGATTTCTCATTTCATCTTGTCCAGTCTCTCAGCCCCTCTCTGCCTTCTCATCTTTGCTTTGAGTAAATGTTATCCGTTTGGTCTTATACAGTTGATTGTTCTAAGGAGCACATTCCTCATGAATGTTATTATTTATTTTATAAGCCAATGTATTATTTGACTAAAAGGTGGCCTCTAGGTGTGGCTTCAGTTCCAAGTCAGATGGATATCTTAAGGCAGTAGCTTCAGGATTTCTTCTAGTCTATCAGACCAGTAAGTCTGGTCTTTCTTATGAATTTGAATTTTGTGCCACATATTTCACCCATTTTAAATGGGACCTGCTGTTGTGTTCCTGGTCACAGCTGTTAGTAGTGGTAACCAGGCACAGTTTAGTTCTTCTGGTCTCAGATTAGAAGAGACTGTGGTTTATATAGACCATTAGACATTTGGACTAATTGCTTCATCAAGTCATTGGTTTTTTCCACTGTCCTTTGCTCCAAATGGGACTACATCTTACATACTTTGAGCATACTGCCAAGAGGGATAAGTTTTTGGAGAAGGAGATCATGCTGGGTAAAGACTAGCAAAAAAGAGGAAGACAGTCAAAGAGATAGATTGACATAGTGGTTGCAACTGTGGATTTAGGTATAACAGTGATTGTGGGCATGGCACAGGGCTGAGCAGTGTTTTGCTCTGTTATAGTAGCATCTCTATGAGTTAAAACTGACTTGATGGCACCTAAATTAGGTAACACGTAGTAGAGGAAGTCAGCATAACTGTTCTAAAGCAAAAGCTAAGATGTTTCTTTAATTTACCCAAACTCCTCAAAGGTCAGAGTCAGAAGGCTCATGGGACATCTAGGTCAATTGGCATAATGCATTTTTTTTTTTTTTTTTTTTTAAGGAAAGTGTTCTGCTTGCCACTTTGGTGGTTGGTCTCTGTTTTAAAAGCTAGACAGTGGCCATCTAAGTAGAATCAATTGGTTCCAACCTATCTGGAACTGGGGAGAATGAAAGTCAGCAAAGACATAAGGAAAATATGAACTTAAGAGACAGAAAGGGCCACATAATCTGAAGCCTATAACAGCACGTGACCAGAACTAGATGGCCCTGGCCACCAATAAAGACGGCCTTGACAGGGAACACAGCATATGGTCCCTGACAAAACGGGAGAAAAATAGCGTCCAGCACTTGAACTCTATTAAAAAGATCAGACTTAATGGTCTGATAGACTAGCGAGTCCCTGGAAGACATGACCCCCAGATTCTCTGTAGCCCCAAACTGAAATCATTCCCAAGACCAGCTCTTTAGACAAAGATTGGAGTGGACTATGGGACAAAATGATAACTGGTGAACGGTGTGCTTCTTGGATCAAGTAGATACGGGATACTGACTGGGCAGCTTCTGTCCAGGGGCAAGATGCGAGGGTAGAGAGGGACAAGACCTCGGTGCATACACGTGAGAAATACAGGTTAGGAAAGCAGAGTGTGCTGCCACAGGATAGGGAGAGTACCTACAGTTACATAGCAATGTGTTTCTTAATTTTGTATGACAAATTGACTTCCACTTAAAGCATAATAAAATACTTGACAGAAAGGAGAAATACTTCCATGAAGACACAATTTCATTCAACTGGCAGTTAAGAATTGCCCCTGGCCACATTGGGACACTTTGCCTCTGGATCCACAGACAGAGAGACTTCTTGTATTGGCCACTGGTATTGATACTGATTGCCATGATGAAATTGGACTGATGCTACATAAGGGAGGTAAAGAAGTATATGTCTGAGATGTAGAAGATCCTTTAAGACATTTATTAATGCTACCATGCCCTGTGTTTAAAGTCAACTGAAAACTGCAGCAGCCCTGTCCAGCTTGACTGCTAAGGACCTAGACCTTTCACGCAAACAGCCGTGACCAGCTGAGTGGTTGCTGAAGCAAAGACACTATGGAATGGGTGTTGGAAAAAGGTAGTTCTAAATAACACCTATTACCGTATGACCAGGAGACCCTGGTGGCATAGTGGGTAAGTGTTACACCTGCTAACCAAAAGATAAGTAGTTCAAATCCACCAGAGGATCTTTGTAAACCCTATGAGGCCATTCTACTTTATCCTACAGGTCACTGTGAGTAGGAATCTCCTTGACAACAGTGAGTGGACCACTGACCAATTGTGGAAATGAGAATTGTATTTTTATGAAATTTTAATAAATATTTCTTCCTTATATGTGTGCATTAGATATTTTCGTTTTCTTATAAGATGTAAGCATAGCTAGTGCATTTTTGATCACACATTTGTATCATGTTAGATGCAAGTTTGACTTTATAATTGTCTTTATTTAGAGATTGTGTAGGATTTAGAGAGATAGGTACAGCTGCCAGCTTGACAGAGGTTGTATTTGTGATGATTAAGGTTGTGTGTTAACTTGGCTAGGCCATAATTTTCAGTATTTTTGCAGTTATGATGGACTGCTGTGTAGTCACTTCCATAATGAGATCTGATACAGTGTAGTCACCTCTATGATAAGATCTGCTATGAGCAGCCAATCAGTTGAAAGGGAGTTTCCTTTGGGGTACAGCCTGCATCCAATATATGTGGACTTTTTTGGCAAGGCTCCTAGTCATTTGCTCACTCTGCAAGCTGCACCTGGCCTCCAGTTCTTGGATTTAAGCCTGTAGCTTACCTCTGCAGTCTGTGAGCCAAAGGCCTGCTGTCTCACCTACTGCCCTTTAGTTCCTTAGGCCTTGCAGCTCTGTAGGTTAGGAGAGATCCCTAGCTTTAGCCACAAACTTGTGACTGTCCAGCCTGTGCGCCCAAATAAGCCATTTCCTTAATAATGCATACAAGGACTGCCAATTAAGTTTGTGAACTCATCTTAGGAAAAGTGCAGCATATGTCACTGCTGATTATCACTACAGTCACCTTTAAAGTACTCCCTTTGGGCAGCTGTGTACTGACACCAGCACCTACTCCACCCTTTGAAGCAATTTTGGAACTCATTTTCTGGAATTGCCATCAGAGCTGTCATCTTATTACCTTAGATGTCCTGAATGTCACCCAAATGTCTCTCTTTCAACATTTCCTTTTTCTTTCGGTAAAGGAAACAGTGACTGGCGGCTAGATCAGGTGAGTAGCGAAGGTGTTCCAACACAGTTACGTATTTACTGGCTAAATATTCCCTCACAAATGACTATACAATTAAGTTTGCAAACTTGCCACTGTGCCACCATGCACAATGATAGTTCCAGAAAGAGTTCCAGAATTGCTGCGAAGGGTGTGCTAGGTGTTGGCAATGATGTGTAGCTTCCCAAGGGGAATACTTCGAAGGTGACCATAGTGATATTCAGCAATGAGACATGTAGCACTTGGAACAATTAAGTTGACAGACTTAACTGTCTGACCTGTGTGTGTCTATATCTGTGTGCTTCAGTGGTTTTTCTTCTGTGGATAACTAAGCCTAAGACAATAAGACAGAGTCCATTACAAGACTGTAGTTTTCCATCCTGATATACTAGCACTGAAGTCCGTTGGTAGTGCAAATTGTTAATGTACCCAACCGCTAAGTGAAAAATTGGAGTTTCAAGTCTACCCAGAGAGGCTTTGAAAGAAAAGCTAGTTTTATCAGTTCAGTGATATAGCTACCGGTTAAAAATACATTCTTGGATTTTCTCTGCAATCTGCTTGTGAAAATTCAGTCATTGAAAACTCTATGAAGCACTAGAAGTGCTAATTCTAATTTGACATATATGGGGTCACCATAAGCTGAAATCTACTCAGTGGCAACTGGTAAAAGAGAAGAAAGAAAATATGAGAAGCACGTCTGTTTGCCCATTGTCTTGTATAATCAAGTTGGCAGTTCCTACTTTCATTCTTGATGACTCTTCATTGTGTGCTGATTTTTTCTGATTATGTTTACATTCAATTCATCATGAGTTTTCCTAACAAGGAGGTTTCAGACACTGAAGCTCCAAGGATAGCTGCCGGCATGTGAGGCGTGACCGCTGCTTATGAACAGCATGAAAGTCCACAGGATTGATGGCAGTAATGGCTATAGGATTTCAGAGGAGAGTGTATCAAAGAAAACCTTTAAGTAAGGACTTTGACTCTATAGACCAGGAAGTTCAGAAAGTTAAATTTATTGATGGATCTTGCTAGGTAAGGGAATACACCCTCCTGCCTTGTCCATGTGGCATTTTCCTCCTGGAACCCGTAAATGTAATACTTATAACTAAAGTTTCTATAGCCAAGTAGCCAAGTTTCTATAACTGTTGGCTAAAAGACTAGATGGTTCCCAAAGTAGAGGGAGAGATTCGTGATGTCACAGTGGGCACGTTCTATGATGTGTTCAGAGAATCCAAAGAAGGGGACTGGTTGAAACCAAAGTTAGATCCCCCTTTTCTGTGAATTGTTCTTCTCATGTGGATTAGTCAAATCAGCTGTCATCAAGCTGAACTTACTCACAATGACTCTGTGTCAGAGTAGAGCTATGCTCCATAGGGTTTTCAATGATTGATTTTTCAGAAGTAGATCACCAGGCCTTTCTTTGGGGCACGTCTGGTTATACTGCTGCATCAACTGTTGGTTCACAGCCATTCTGTCAACCAGGGACTCCATGGATTATCCAGACATGCCTTTATTTCCCCCTTCCTTGCCACTCTTTATTCTGTTCTCCCACTGACTCACGAAGAAATGAAGGGATGCTCTGTCAATTCTTCTGCTGGCAAGGCTAATTTTATCAGTTTAGTAGATATAGCTACTGGTTAAAAATATGTTTTTGGATTTTCTCTGAACTTCGTTTATCATGATCTCTTTTGTGTCCCACCCACTTACCCAGAAAATAATCCAGAATTGCCTGTGGTCACCTTGGTTTCTCTTTTAAGTGTTTTTAGCTTATTGGTTCCAACAGCCTGTGCCTTTTACACTCCTTCTTATCAAAAAAGAAAAATAAGGAAGGGGCCACGGTGCAGGGCTAGTCATGCATCTCTTTGATTGCCTGTAAGAACTAAGGCCTAGAAAAACAATTGAATGGGAGCCCCAAGATCAGGTGGAGAGTTGTAAGATCAGACTGGGTAACAGGAATGGGAAAACTACCTTTGTCCAAGGTGAGACAGCAGCACAAAGGGTCCCACTTCTGCTAGCATTAGCAGCTGAGATGTTTATAAGTGTGGGCACCATCTTTGTGAACAAGAAGAATGGAAATGAAGCTCATGAGCCCAAGAGCCTGTCTGGGGCTGGCACTGAGCTGCAGTGCCTCTCTCATAGCAGAAAGGCTATACTTGAGGTAGTCACATCTAGAGAACCTAGCGGCAGCTGGTGGCTGAGGGTACCAGTGCCCTTTCTTCTTCTCTGAGCTGTGCTGTAGATTGTGCTGGCATAGCACAGGAGAGACAGCACATGTAGGATACAATCTTAGTCAGCTGAGGAAGCGTCAGCCATGCCTGAGGGCCCAGGCGAGGCTGGCTGCCGTGCTGGCTGCCAGGCAACTGTCTGGACAGTGCCTCTCTCAGCAGAAATGCTGTTTTTAAGACAGCTGCACCTGGAAAATGCAGCAGTGGCTGGCAGCTGAGTATAGCAATGCCCTTCCCCCTCCCTTCTCAGAGCCATGCCATTATATCTGTTGATGTGGCTTCTGAGAGTCAGGTAGGTCACCATCTTTGTCAAGCAGGAGGCAGGACCTGCCACTGACTGATACTAGCTGTCACTAGATAGCACCTCTCTCAGCAGAAGAGCAGTTTTCAAGACAATCATGTCTAGAGAGTGCAACTGTGGGTGGCAGCCAAGTGTGGCAGTGTCCGTTTCCACACCTTCACTGAACCATGCCATAGCATCTCCTGATGTGCCCCCCAAGAGATACCACAAGTAAGTTGCTATCTTTGTCAGTGTGGTAGTGGGGCCTGCCTCCCCTGAGGGCCCAGCTGGGACTAGATGTCACTGAACAGTGTCTCTCTTAGTAGAGAGGCTATTCTTAAGACAGCTGTTCCTAGAGACGGCAGTGGCAGCTAGCAGCCAAGTGCAACAGCTCCTTTTCCTCGTCCATTTTCTGAGCTATGCTGTGGTGTCTGCTGGCATGACTCCAGAGAGTGAGCACAACTAGGTCCACATCTTTGTCAGCCAGGAGATGGAGCCTGCCACTCCTGAAGGCCCAGCTGGGGCCTGCCACCAAGCTCAGCAGCACCAGTGGGCTGGAAAGCACCTCTGTCACCATAGAAACTGTACTTAAGACACTCGCACCTAGAGAATACAGCAGCACCTGGCAGCCACGTCTAGCAGTACCCTTACTCACTCCATTCTTAAAACTATACCATAGCTTATGCTGGTGCAACATCAGAGAAGCGGAACAGCTTTCCAATGGTGTGAAGAAAATAATCATAATGTAGCCATTTAAACAAGCAGACCCCCATGGCTGCAGAAAACTCCCAAAATAAAGAATCAAAACACTCCTCAGATGAAGAAGCCTTCCTGAAATTATCAGAGGTAGATTACAAAAGAATTATGTATAGACCCCATCTGGATCTTAGGATGGAGATTAAACAAAGTGCAGCAGAACAAAATTTAAAATAAAGAAGCTGCATGAGCTGCTAGAACATCAGTGAACTGAAATTTAGCAAATCAACATTAAAATTACAGAATTAGACAATTCGATGGAAAGTCAAAATAGCAGGATTGAGGAAATGGAATGCAGAATTAGCAAGTCTGAAGATAAAGCAACTGACACCAGTATTTATGAGGAGAAATCAGATAAAAGAATCAAGAAAAAGGAAGAGGCATTGAGATTCATGTGGACTTGATCAAGAGGAACAATTTACGTGTAACTGGAGTTCTAGAACAGGGAGGGATAACAGAAAATACAGAGAATTGTTGAGAGTTGCTGACAGAAAACTTCCTTGACATCATGAAAGAAGAGAAGATAGCTATTCAAGATGCTCATCAAATTCAACAAAAAGTAGACTTTAAAAGAAAGACACAAAGACATATTATAATCAAGCTTAACAAAATGAAACACAGGAGAGGATATTAAAGGCAGCTAGGCTTAAATCAAAACTAATGTACAAAGAAAAGCCTTGTAGATGGTCCGTGAACTTTTCAGCTGAAACCTTGTTGGCAAGAAGGCAATGAGATGATGCATACCAAGCCTTGAAGGAAAAAACTTCCAAGAATTAGATATCTTGTAAAATTATCTCTTAAACATGACAGTGAGATTATGACAGTCTTGGATAAACAGAAGTGTAGAGACTGCAAAATCCAAACCAAAATTACAAGAAATATTGAAAGTAGTTCTTCAATTTAAAAAGCAGTAACAGCAGATATATACTCAAGAGTGTAATGCAAGACACAGCATCCACAGTTCTAATGAGTTAGGGAAGTCACAAAGCTCAATCAAAGCTAAAATATTAAGATTAGGTAAACAGAGAGCTTAACATGTAAACTATAACAACAATTACACTATAAAGAGGGATATATTACAGTATTCTTACCCCTTTCAGATGTAGAGGAAATTAAGGAGATATAAAGAAACTAAACACTGGTTCAAACCTAGAACACTGGGAAGGAAAAAAGGGGTAGCCTCAAAGTAAACTAACAGTAGTACATATCAAAACAAGAAACACAATACAGAAGTCTCAACAGACACAAAACCAGTGTTTTAGTCAGCTAGGGCTATTCTAACAGAAATTCCACAGAGTGGATGGCTTTAACAAAGGAAGGTTTATTCTTACACAGTCCAGTAGGCTGCAAGTCCAAATTCAGGGTGTCCTCTCCAGGGGAAGGCTTTCCCCCTTGTCGGCTCTGGAGGGAAGTCCGGTATTGCATCAGTCTTTGACCAGGAAGAATCTTGGTGCAGGAACCTCAGGTCTGAAGGACGTGCTCTTCTCCTGGTGCTGCTTTCTTGGCGGTGTGAGGTTCCCAATTCTCAGCCTGTTTTCCTTTCCTTTCATGTCTTGCAGTGTGAAAGGATTAAGGGTGGGGCAAGCTATACTCCAGGGAAACTCCCTTTACAGTGGAGCAGGGAGGTGGTCTTACAAAGGGATTTACAGTCCCACCCTAATCCTTTAACATACAGCATAGGAAAACCACAAAATAGAGGACAGTCACAAGATACTGGGAATCATGGCCCAGCCACATTGCTACACATATTTCGGGGGGGATATAATTCAATCCATGACAACCAGCATTGAAAAGGATAAAAAGAAAACACGTAAAGAAAAATGGCTCAGAATAGGAAATTAAATGCAACAAAGAAAACTTCAACACAAAAACTAAGACAGCAAAATGACAACACTAAGTACATATCTGTCAGTAATTACACTGAATGTAAGACTAAATGCTCCAATAAAGAGACAGAGAGAGGCAGGCTGGATCAAAAAAACACGATCCATCTATATGCTGCATAGGTGTGTTTCCTAACGCACCTTAAACTCAGAGATATGAATAAAATGAAAATTAAACTATGGAAAAATAAATACCAAGCTCACAATGTGCAAAGAAGAGGAGAAGTGGCAATATTAATCTCAAACAAAATATACTTTAAAGTAAAATCCACCATCATGGACAAGAATGGCCACTACTTAATTACTTAAAGGCTCAATACACAAGAAGGATATAACAATACTGAATATTTATGCACCCAAGACCAGAAAATCCAAATACATTGAAAATTGACAACATTGAAAATTGAGATAGATCACAATAATAGTAGGAGACTTCAACACCTCACAGTCAGTAATAGATCACCCAGAAAAAAGCTTCTGTATGATTCACATCACCTACCAAAAATTATCACAGAGAATCAGAACAACTTAATAAACCCATCAAAAAGAAATTGGAAAGGTAATCAAAATACTACCAACAAAAAAGAGTCATGGCCCAAATGGCCTCACTGGAGAATTCTACCAAAGTTTTAGAGTTAATTCCAGTACTACTTACTAAAACTGTGCCACAACATAGGAAAGGATGGAACATTCCCAAATTCATTCTACAAAACCAGCATGACCCTGATACCAAAGCTGGTTAAAGACCCCACCAAAAAAGAAAATTACAGGACAATATCACTCATAAACCTAGATGTAAAAATCCTCAACAAAATTTTAGCCAGTAGAATTCAGCAGCATATCAAAAAAATAATTCATCATGACCAAGTAGGATTCATACCAGGGATGCAGGGTTGGTTCAGCATAAGAAAAACAATTAATGTGATCAACGACATAAATAATACAAAGGATAAGAATCACTTGATTTATCATTTGATACAGAAAAGGCATTTGACAAAAGTTCAACACCCATTCATGTTAAAAACACTCTGCAAAATAGGAGTAGATGTGAAATTCCTCAACACAATAAGAGGAATCTATGTAAAACCAACCACCAACATCATCCTGAATAGAGAGAGACTGAAAGAATTCCCCCTGAGAATGGGAACTAGACAAGGATGGTCATTGTTGCTACTTCTGTTCAACACTGGGCTAAAGGTGCTGGCCAGAGCAATCAGACAAGACAAGGAAGTACAGGGCATCTGCATAGGTAAAGAAGTACAAGTATCCCTGTTTGCCAATGATATGATTGTATACACAGAAAACCCTAAAGAATCCATAAACTACTGTAACTAAGAGTTCAGCAAAGTATCAGGACGTAAGAAACATAAATAAATCAGTTGGATTCCTTTACGCCAACACAGAGATCATCAAAGAGGAACTCACCAAATCAATACTATTTGCAGCAGCCCCCAAGAAGAGTAAATACCTAGAAATAAATCTAACCAGAGATGTAAGAGACCTATACAGAGAAAATTACAAGATTCTACCACAAGAAACCAGAAGATTCACATAAGTGGAGAAACCTACAATGCTCATGGATAGGAAGACTTAACATTGTGAAAATGTCTACTCTGCTTAAAGAGATCTACATATACAATGCAACCCAGTAGAAATTCCAAAGTCACTTATAATGAGATGGAAAAACTAACCACTGACTTTGTTTGGAAAGGGAAGACACTCTTGATAAGTAAGACACTACTGAAGAAGAGGAATACAGTTAGAGACCTCACACTACATGATCTTAGAACCTAATACAACTGCCAAGGTAGTCACAACAGTCTGGTACTGATACAAAAACAGACATATAGGATGATGGAAAGAAAGAGAGAATCCAGAAATATCACCATCCTCCTACAAACATTTGATATTCAACAAAGGCCCAAAGGTTTTAAACTGGGGTAAAAACAGTCTCTTTAATGAATGGCATTGATAAAATTGGATATCCATCTGTAAAAAACTGAAACAAGACCCATACCTCACCTCTGCACTAAAACTAAGTCAAAGTGGATCAAAGTCCTAAACATCAAACCTAAAAAGATAAAAATTACGGAAGAAAAAGTAGAAAAAAATAATGAAAGTTCTGATACACGCTTAAGGGTATCAGAGTACAAAATCTTACCAACAGTGCACTAGCGGAAGAGAAAATAGATAAACGGGAAGTACTATAAGGACTTAAAAAAGACTTACACACAGTAGAAGAGACTCTTCGATAGCTACAAGGGTGGGGAGGGAGATGATTGTTCACAGATTAGATAGTCAATAGGAATTCAGTTAGGGGAAGGGTATGACAGCACCCAGCAAAAGACAGGTCAGCATAAATGAACTGTACCATAAACTAAAAAGGTTTCTAAATTCAGTACAATATTTCAAAGTATTGAGTATCAGAGGGGCCTGGGGATCATGTTTTCAAGGGATGTTGAGGTCAATTTGCATAACTAGCCTTTTGCTAAGAGAGTCTTCTGCACCCCATATTGGTGAGTGGCTCTAAGGTTTAAAAATCCAGCAAGCTGCCATTTGCAGAACATTGGTTGGTCCCAATCCACCTGGAACGTATGATGACTGAGACCATCAGAGACATGAGGATAAATGAGCCCAGGAGACAGGAGGACCCATATGAATTGGAGGCTACATTAGCATGAGGCCAGAAGAACAAGGTGGTGCCCGGCTACCACCAAGGACAACCTTCACAGGGGACACAATGTAGAGTCCCTGATGTGGCACGAGAAAAAGAGGTATGCAGTTCAAGAACTCTACTAAAGGACCAGAACTGATGGTCTGACAGCCTGGAGAGTTCCCTGGGAACGTGGCCCCTAGACTTGCTGCTGCCCCAGACGTGAACCAGTACTGAGGTGAACGCTTCAGACTGAACTTGGGGACAGAGTGAGTATGTGTTGTGTGTACTATATGGATTTATACATTTATAGAAGGCTGTCATACTGGTGGCGTAGTGGATTAAGTGCTGTATCTGCCAACCAAAAGGTCTGCAGTTCAAATCCGCCAGGCACTCCTTTTAAACTCTATGGGGCAGTTCTACTCTGACATCTAGGGTCGCTATGAATCGGACACGACTCTGCAGCAGTGGGTTTGGTTTTGGTTTTGGTCTTACTGGTTTCTTTCTCCATAGGAGAAGAGAGGGTAAAGAGGAGAGGACAGGTGTTCATTGGGAGGATACTAGAAGTAAAGAGTGAAAAGGAGGAGTGTGCTGTCACAGGTTAGGGAGAGCAGATGGAGCTGTAGAGAGGCAGGTATGCAAAATTGACTTTGATTGTGTATTTTCACTTAATCATAGTTAAAAAAATTGAAAAAACTAATCATCTACTGGCAAACTTGAATTGCAGTAAAGGCCAGAGCTTCATTCACAGTTTCTTTTTTTTTTTTCAGTATTTTTTTAAATCCCCTAAGCAGAACTAAGAATTTATTGAATCATGTATTTGAGAAAATTCTGGGCTAATCCCAGAATCAAAGGCTTATCTATAAGAACAGGGCTTCAAGGATGGAAGCAGGAACTCTGTGCCTGCTGAATGTGTTCTTCGCCTCTTGTCCCTCCCTGGCTGTGTCTCCTGCTCTCAGCTCTACCTCCAAATATAGCATGGCTTTTTCTTTGGACCAGCTAATTGGGCGACAAAAGCCTCTGCCTAACAACTGAATAGTGTTCCTTTTTCAGTATCTCCCTATTGTTTATGTAATAATTGTAATCAAGAAGCTACTTTAGCTTAGCCATGCTCTGAAGTCTCTTTGTGTCTGACATTAATGAGGGAAAGACAGCATAAGGACTTAGAATCCCCCCAACAGTAAAGCAGAGGAGAGATTAGTACTGACTGGGCAAAGTCTCTGTCCCTTCAGGCTCCTTAGCAATCAAGTGTGTTATCAATATCCCTTTAAATGGAGACAGTTATTTGGACATATTTATGCCAATTAAGAACAGTCACATTCTATACTTTAACTGTTAGTAGTCACATATATTTTTTATTATTGGTTCAGATTTATAGTTCCTTTGCCCTATCTCCTTGCTTCCTCTCACTCTGCCTCC
Source organism: Heterohyrax brucei (assembly GCA_028571685.1). NCBI lineage: Eukaryota > Metazoa > Chordata > Mammalia > Hyracoidea > Procaviidae > Heterohyrax > Heterohyrax brucei. The sequence goes on from CM053155.1 coordinate 21,376,148, forward strand.
CAAGTTGCTGCTAATTGAGTCAGTAATATCCAGAAAATATCTTTCAGTTCTAAAATGCAGAAACTTGTAGATTAATGCCCTTTATTCTCAAGCCTTCGTCATCCCGCTATCTCTTTCATTACTAGCTTTCATATTGTCCTGCCGTCTGAGGTCTGCCCCTGTATAACACCACTGTCTGTACATATTTGTGGCTTCCTGTAACTGCGGAGGAGACTAGAGATCATCGCACCGAGTGACTTGTTACCAGGGCTGTGTCAGTGGCACTGGAGAGTATTTTAGCATAAGCATGTCCAGACAGACAACTCATTTGGCTTCTCCAAGCCTGGTGGCAGCAAAATTATGCTCCATCATGGTAGAGAACAGAACTGTGGATAAGGATAGGTATAATAGCAGCTAGATCTGAATACACAGAACACACCCTGGCACAGGGAATTAAGCAATGAGGAGAGGCTAGAATTTCTCTCTGTGGGCTCCATAGGAACTTTGTTCAGGACTTCCAGAGTGGTCGTAGATGATCCCTGGAAGGGTCACTATAAATAAGTGAGCTTCTTCCTGGAGGATCACTCCCTGGTTTACTCCTTCTTATCTGAAATTGCAAAGGCTCTTGGTGGTGGACAATTCAAAATTTTTTTTTTCAGTTTTTTTTTATTATAATTGAATGAAAATGTACATTCCTGTGTAAATTTGTATGCCCAACTCTATGAAGCTCCCATTGCTCTCCTGGCCTGCTGACAGCACACTCTTCCTCTCTGCTCCATACATGTCGTATCCTCCCAACAACTCCTATCCCCTCCTCTCCACTCACTCCTCTTCCTCCAGTAAGAAGTCAGCAGGACAACATCCTACAGATGCACAGAACCATAAAGTGTACACATGATATGACTGCTCTGTGTCACCAAGTCCAATCCATTCCTGTCTAAAGAGTTGAACTCCATTATGATTTATGGACAGGGTCAGCATCAGGGCCAGGGGTCATGCTCCCAGGGGAACTCTGAGGCCTGTGGACCATCACTTGTGGTCTTTTAATGGAGATCTCAGAGTGCACCCCTTTTTATGCTTGTGTTGCCAGTGAAACTCAACTTTGTGAGCTCCATTGTGGCTATCACTGGTGGTGGCCAGGCACCATCCAGTTCTTCCAGTCACAAGTCGACGTAGTTACCCACTCATGTGGGTCTCTCTGTCTTCTGGATGCTCTTTCCTCCATGTCATTTTGGTCCTTGGTGAGCATCTGTCCCTGCTGAGTTGGAACCATTTGCTGTACCCTCAGATGACACCAGACGCCATTCACCAATGTGGGGTGCAGAGCGCTGTCTTAGCAAAATGCTAGTTGTGCCAGTTGGCCTCTATCGCCCCTGAGAGCGTGGTCCCTCTTCCCAAGCCCCAGCTACTTTGTCCTCGTAATATTGGATTAAGAGGGGAGGAGTAATCATGTTATGTTGAAGTCCAGTTAATATTGATCTTCTTTCTAATGTGTGCTGTCCCAGATTTCACCCAAGTTTCTATCAACTATCTAATCTAAACCCTGCTCTCCCCATTCTCGAAATTCTGTTTGTAATTGAAACCAGTACCAGTTGCTGTCGAGTCATTTCTGACTCATGAAAAAACCCAGGGCTCCTTTTTCTCCTAATAATGGGTCAGATTAAATAGTGATTGATTGGCTTCTTGAGGTGAAGTTACTGGCACAGAAGATCACTCTAATCGTTACCTCACTATCTGGATCTATGCTGTTTATCATGGAGCACAGTTTAAACACTTCTTGTACTTGTAAATTTACATGCAGAAAACATTTAGATGCAGGAGACATTCTAAATGAGTGAGGAGGGGCCATTAATATCAATTCGTTTCAGTACTTATACAGGAGAGACAGAAGAAGTAACAATTTGAGGGAAGTCATTTTGTTTTTCAGACCAAAATGAATATGTTACAAGAATAAACATTTTGAAAGCCAGTTCAGGCTCTGAGGCAGGGCATCAGACTCCAGCATGCTGACAAGTTTAGAGAAAGGCTTGTACGACATCTCCATTTTCACACACTTTTAATGAGACGCCTCTGTTAATTTTCTCCCTTAGGTCCAGTTTCTCTCCCCACAAGCTCGCCGCCGGTGCCATGCTGCTCTTGCATCTTGTTCTACATCAGTGCTGATCCTGTCCAACCTCGTGTTTCTTGGGGGAAGCCAAGTTGGGAAAACCTACTGGGAAAGGATCTTCATGCAAGGTAAGTGGCTTGCCAGTGCTGTTTTAAGTCAGTTTCTTGTTTTCCAAGTATGCTATGCAGTTGACATTGTGAATGCAATTCAGAGTAGTCATCATTACTGTATTTGTTATATATGACCTGGAAAAACAACAGCTACAGACTGTCCTGTGTGTGGTATTAACTTTAAATTTTCTGTCTTTTGATGTACCTCATGTCTACCATGTGTGATACTTATTCAACTTCTGAATGTCTCACACCCTCCCAAAGTCTATATTACTTTCTACCAAGTTACTGCACTGCTTTTTGTTTTTTCCTAATCTTCTCTACTGTCTGCAGATCTGACTCTTCAGTACACTGTAAAGTCTAACTTTGTTCCACTTACTGATGTGAAGCTCCTAATGGAAGTATGTTGTTTGTTGTTATTAGATATTATCAAGTTGGTCTCTGACTCATGGAGACCCCATGCACAATGGACTGAAGCATTACCTGGGCCTGGCTATTCCTGTTTTGTGTTGGGATTTAGACCATTCCGATCCATAAGGTTTTATTTTCTTTTGTTTTGATTATGATTAAATGAAGGTATACAATCCAAAGCAATTTGGCATGCCCACCTGTCTGCAACTTCTTTTGCTCTCTTCACCCCCTGACAACACATTCCTCCTTTTCACTCTTTCTTTCTAGTATCCACTTAATGAACATCTGTCCCTCCTCTCTACCCCATCTCTCCCATCTAGACAGAAATCAGTGTGACTGCATCCTGTAAATGTATAAAACCATAATTTACATACATCACATGTTCACACTGTGTCCCCAAGTCCAGTCCATTCTTGGCTGCCAGACCATCAATTGCAGCCTTTTAGTGGAGTTCTTGAGGTGCATCCCTCTTTTTTCATGTTGCCACTGGGACTCAACAACTGTGTGCCCCATCACAGCTGTCTTGGTGGTGTCTGGGCACCATCTGGTTCTTCTGGTCACGTGCTAATACAGTCACCCATTCACATGGGTCCTTCTGTCTCCTGGGATCTCCTTCCCTGTGTCTTTGTTTTCTGGTGATTGTTCCAGATGAGTTGGGATCATTTGGTATACCTCAGATGGCAGCTTACTAGCTTTTAAGACCCCAGACGCCACTCACCAATATGAGAGACAGAAGACTCTCTTAGCAATAGGCTAGTTGTGCCAATTGGCCTAGATGTCCCCTGAGAGCCTGGGCCCCCACCCCCACCCCTGCAACACTATCCTTGCAATATAGGGTTATGATTAGAAGAGTTGACTTTATGATGATGTCCAGTTAAGTTGATCTTCTTTCTACTGTGTGCCATCACTGCTTTCACCCAACCAAATTTCTCTCAATTATCTAATCTATGACAGCCCTCTCTCTCCCTCCCCTCTCCTCTGCAGCCATGAAAGAGTCTTGTTTTCTGTACATAAGTCTATTTTTAAGTCCTTGTAGTAGGGATCTCATACAATGTTTGTCCTTTTGCCGCTGACAGATTTCAGTCAGCATAAACTCTTCTACTTGAAACCAGTTATGAGATGCTTCCTCAAATCATCATTGTTCTTTATCATTGCACAGTCTTTCTTTGAGGATACGTACCATAGTTTCTTTATCCATTCGTCTGCTGTTGGGCGTTTGGGTTGTTTCTATCTTTTTGCTATTGTGGACTGTGCTGCAATAAACAATCATGTACATGTATCTGACTGTCCTTAATTCTGTAGGATATATTCTGAGCAGTGGGATTACAGGATCAAACCGTATATCTACTTCCAGCTTCTTAAGGAAGGGTCAGTTTGCTTTCGAAAGAGGTTTTACCATATTGCAATCCCACCAGCAGTGTAGGAGAGTTCTGATCTCTCCACAGTGCCTCCAGCATTTGTTGTTTTGTGTTTTTTGGCTCATAGCCAACCTTGTTGGGATGAGATGGTATCGCATTGTACTTTGATTTGGATTTTTCTAATAGCTAATGGTTGTGAGCATTTCCTCATGTGTCTTTTACCTGCCTGGATGTCCATTTGGTGGAGTGTCTCTCCATCTCCTTTTCCCATGACTTAATTGGGTTATTTACCTTTCTTTTGTTGATATTTTGCAGTACTTTGTAGATTATAGAGATCACATGTTGGTCCAATATGTAGTTACCAGATATATTTTCCCACTCCGTAAGTGATCTTTTAATTCTTTTGATAGAGTCTTTGGATGAGCAAAAGTATTCAATTCTGTTTACCTGTTTTCTGTTGATGGTGTTTTGTCAGATTTTAAAGTCTGTCTAAATTGTGTATTAAAACTTCCATTGTTGACCCTATTTTTTCTTGCATCATCTTAGTTGACATTTGATATTTAGGTCTATGATCCATTTGGAGTTTGTTTTTGTGTAAGATGTGAGATGTGAGTATTCTTTCAGTTTTTTGCAGACAGTTATCCAATTTTGCCGACACCATTTGTTAAAGAGACTGTTTTTACCCCAGTTTACAATCTTAAGCCCTTTGTTGAATATCAACAGTTTCAACTGTTTGTAAGAGGATAGTGACATCTCTGGGGTTTCACCTCTGTTCCATTGGTCTGTGTGTCTCTTTTTGTACCAGTGCCAGGTATAAGTCTCTCATTTCTCTAGTTAGATTTATTCCTAGGTATCTTATCTTCTTGAGGGCTATAGTAAATAGTATTGATTTGATGATTTCTTCTTTGATGATCTCTTTGATGGTATAAAGGAATTCTACCTATGTTAATCTTATATCCTGATGCTTTGCTGAATTCTTCTATTAGTTTGAGTAGTTTACTTTATGGATTTTTTTAGTATTCTCTGTATATACAATCATATCACCCGCAAATAGGGAGAGTTTTACTTTTTTGCTGATGCGGATGCCCTTTTCTTCTTTGTCTTGTCTAATTGCTCTGGCTAGAACTTCTAGTACAATGTTGAATAGAAATGATGGGAGTGGGCATCCTTGTCTAGTTCCCATTGTCAAGGAGAATTCTTTCAGTCTCTCACCATTCAGGATGATGTAGGTGGTTGGCTTTGCTTACACACCCGTTGTTGGGTTGAGGAATTTTCCTTCTATTCCTATTTTTCTGAGAGTTTGTAGCATGAATAAGGTGTTGGACTTTGTCAGATGCCTTCTCTGCATCAACTGACAAAATCAGATGATTCTTTTGTGTTATTTATGTGGTTGATCACATTAATTGTTTTTCTAATGTTGAACCAGCCTTACATCCCTCATATGAATCCATATGAATCCCTAATATGAATCCATCCCTCATATGAATTGTTTTTTGATATGTTGTTGAATTCTGTTGGTAAGGATTTTGTTGAAGATTCTTGCATCTTGGTTCATGAGTGATACTGGTCTATCATTTTTTTTTGTGGGATCTTTCCCTGGCTTTGGTATCTGGGTTATGCTGGCTTCATAGAATGAATTTGGGAGTATCTTGTCATTTTCTGTGATGTGAAATAGCCTCAGTAGTATCAGAATTAACTCTTCAATAAAAGCTTGGTAGAATTCTCTGGTGAAGTCATCGTGGCCAGGAGTTTTTTTGTTGGTAGTTTTTTGATGACTTTTTCAATCTCTTCCTTTGTGATGAGTTTATTAGTTTGTTTTATGTCTTCTTGTGATAATTTTGGTAGTTGATATGAATCTAGAAATTTGTACATTTTCTCTAGGTTTTCAAATCTGTTTGAGTACAGTCTTTTGTAGTATTCTGTTATGATACTTTAGATTTCTCTGCTTGCTGCCCTTTTCTCTCTCGTAAGATGAAAGGATTAAGGGTAGTGCAAGCCATATTCCAGGGAAACTCCCTTTACAGTGGAGCAGGGAGGTGACCTTAAAAGAAATTTACAGTCCCACCCTAATCCTTCAACATATAGTATAGCAAAAGCACAAAATGGAGGACTGTCACAAAATATTGGAAATGAAGGCCCAGCCACGTGGCCGCACATATTTTGGGGGGAACACAGTTTAATCCATGACACAGACTAATGAATGCAAGATCAGTAGGTAAAACAGCAGGCAGCAAATTCACAAGCTGTAGAGACCAACACATCCCAAGATCAGCAGGCAGTGAGAAAACAGGAAGCAGAGCCAAGATGGCAGAGTAATCAGACTCTTCTTGTGATCTCTCTTACAACAGAGATCTGAGAAAATAAGTAAATTGACTATATATGACAAGCTCAGAGCCCTGAGCATTAAAGGCAAAGTCAAGGAATCAAACTGAGTGGCAGGAGGAGGGAGAATAGCTTCAGAAGCAGTGACGAGTTCCCAGACCTGACCCCATGGGAATCAAACTTTGCACATTGATCTGCTGACACAGGCATAGTGAGACAAACAGTGGAGTTTGACAAGTGTTTCCGGCATGAAGAGATGAGGATGCAGAGAGTCCACTCATAGCTCCAGAATCAGTGAAAAGCAACACTTGATTGGTAACAAATAAGTAACTTGCATGTATCCTACCACATGGATTAAAAATACCCTTTGGGGACAACCTCTGTCCCATTTACATGCTAGCTGCCTGCTCTGCACTAGGTCCAAGCAGGACCTAGAGATTGACTTGTCTCCTGGACCACAGGTAGGACTTGCCACATACCAGGAAACCAACAAACAGGCAAAAATTATCAGCCAACTCCCCTAAGCTGGAAACTCAGGGCAGTAACATTTCTTTTGCGCGGACACAGGCATAAGAGGTCCACAGACTGAATGCCTTTGACCCTGCGTAGACCCACATGGGCCCATTTCAGCAGCCTAGGCCTTCGTTAGCATCATACAACAGAGTATATACCTGAAGTCTAACCTCAGCTGTTCCAGCTATTTGATGAACAGGGAGGCTCTTAACATTTGATACCACTCTGCCTATCAAAGCAGGCTCCTCACTTACCTGTATCAGGGGCCTGGGGACTGGTATCTCTATCCATGCCACTTAGCCACCCATAACCAGGATCCAAGAATAAATGGCACCTCCCAGTCCCTACAGCCAATAGCAATGAATACCCATAGTCTGGCTGTAAAACTCACTCACCTCAACACTCTGGGGAACAAGGACATGCTTTCTTCACAGACAGTCAGGGGTAGCTGTCAACCCCCTACCCTGCATAGCACATAACCCCCTACAGAAGCCAGATACTTGTCCCTACACCAGTCACTCTGGCTATCTGGTACTGTAGGTGAGAGCCTGCATCACTTGTTGATCAAATTCTTGGACACCTGAGCTGAATCTAGACAAGAAAAGTAAACAGATCCCTGGGCTCACATTCCTAGTAACAACTTTAACCACCTGATGATAAGATGTTAGAGCTTCAAAGTTCCCTGTAATCAAACTTGTTCTCACAAGCAGCCTACTTTTGTGTATCAAAACAAAATGAAAATCTAGGACACAGCAAACAAATATAAATAAAATAACTAAATGATGCACTAACTCAGTATGCAAAGGCATTTGACTGTGTGGATCATAGCAAATATGGATAAGATTGTGGAGAACAGGAATTCCAAAATACTTAATCTTGCTCATGAGGAATCTGTATATGGATCAGAATACACTCATGTAAACAGAATGAGCAGACATTGCATGGTTTAAAGTCAGGAAAGGTGTGTGTCAGGGTTGTATCCTTTCATCGTACCTTTTCAATCTATATGCTGAGCAAATAATCTCAGAAGCTGGACTATATGAAGAAAAATGAGACATTAAGATTGGAGGAAGATTCATTAACAGCCTCTGTTATGCATATGACATAGCTTTGCTTATTGGAAGTGAAGAGGATTTGAATTACTAAAAGATGAAGATCGAAGACCACAGCCTTCAGTATGGATTACACCACAACATCGAGAAACAAAAATCATCACCACTGGACCAGTAAGCAACATCATGAAAAATGGGAGAAAGCACGGATGTTGTCAAGGATTTCATTTTACTTGCATCCACAATCAGCACCCATGGAAGCAGCAGTCAAGAAATCAATACACACGTTGTGTTGGGAAAATCTGCAAAGGACCTCTTCAAAGTGTTGAAAATTAAAGATGTCACCTTGAAGACTAAGGTAGCCAAGCCATGGTATTTTCAGTTGCATCATATGTGCAAAAGCTGGACAGTGAATAAGGAAGACAGAAGAAGAATTGACACCTTTGAATTGTAGTGTTGGAGAAAAATACTGAATGTACCATGGACTGCCAAAAGAACAAACAAATGGGTTCTGGAAGAAGTACAACCAGAATGCTCCTTGGAAGCAAAGATTGTGAGACTGGGCTGTACATCACTTTAGACATGTTGTCAGGGGTGGGGAGGATCAATACCTGGAGAAGTGCATCATGCTTGGTAAAGTAGCAGATCAGTAAAAAAGAGGAGGACCCTCAACAAGATGGAATAACACAGTGGCTGCAACAATTGGCATAAGCATAAAAATGATTGTGGGCATGTTGCAGGATGGGGCAGTGTCTCATTCTGTTATGCATAGTGTCTCATTCTGTTAATGCAGAGTTAGAACTGACTAAAAAGCACCTAACAACAACCATGATAGGTCAGGGACAACAGTCAAATCACATAAAGAGGTTTTAGCACCACCACTCCCAAAGTCAAGAAGTACCCCAGATGAAGAGAAATTCCAGGAATTAGCAATGTAGAGTGCAAAAGATTAATACACAGAAATCTGCTAGAGATCAGGAAGGAGATCAGACGCAACACAGAACAAGCCAAGAAAGACACAGATATGGCAGTGAAGAATTTAGAAGATTACATTGAACGTAAAGAAAAAATTGAACAGACTTCAAGAATCCACAGACAGAAAACAGAAATTGAGAAGAGGAACGATATAACTCCAGCATTAGACAACTCGACAGAAAATCAAAGGAGCAAAACTGAGACAATGGAAGTTAGAATTAGCGTGAGTAAGATTTGAGATAAAGTACTTAACACCAACATGTTTGAGGAAACATCAGATAGAAGAATTTTATAAAATGAAGAAACATTAAGAATGTGGGCCACTATCAAAAGGAACAACCTATAAGTGATTGGAGTACCAGATTGGGGGGATAACAGAAAATATAGAGAAAATTGCTGAAGATTTTTTGGATGAAAACTTTCCTGATATTCTGATAGATCAGGAGATACTTATCCAAGATGCTCATCAAACTCTACCTTTGGGTAGATCCCAAAAGAAAGTCACTAAGGTATAATCAAACTTGCCACAACTAAAGATAAGGAGACAGTTTTAAGAGCAGGTAGGGAGGAGCAAAAAATAATCTACAAAATAAAGTCAATGTTTTAGTCAGCTAGGGCTGCTCTAACAGAAATACCACAGAGTGGATGGCTTTAACAAAGGAAGGTTTATTCTTACATAGTCCGGTAGACTGCAAGTCCATATTCAGGGTGTCTGCCCCAGGGGAAGGCTTTCTCCCTTGTCAACTCTGGAGGAAAGTCCAGTATTGTATCAGTCTTTGTACAGGGAGCATCTTGGCGCAGGAACCTCAGGTCTGAAGGACGCGCTCTTCTCCCGGTGCTGCTTTCTTGGTGGTACGAGGTTCCCATTTCTCTGCCTGCTTCTCTGTCCTTTTATCTCTTGCAGGATGAAAGGATTAAGGGTGGTGCAAGCTATACTCCAGGGAAACTCCGTTTACAGTGGAGCAGGGAGGTAATCCTATGAAGGGATTTACAGTCCCACCCTAATCCTTTAACACACAGCATAGGAAAACCACAAATTGGAGGACAGTCAGTCACAAGATACTGGAAATCATGGCCCAGCCACGTGGCTGTACATATTTTGGGGGGGACACAATTCAACCTATGACAATCAATAAGCCTCACCTTGGAATATTCATTAGCAATCATACCAACAAGAAGGCAATGGAATAACAAAGCCCTGAAGGAAAATAATTCCAGCCAAGAATTATATATGCAGCAAAACAGACTCTCAAATGTAATGGTCAAATTAGAGTTTTCCAGATAAACAGAAGTTTAGAAAATTTGCAGAAAGCAAACCAAAATTATAAGAAATATTAAAAGAAGTTCTTTGTTTGAAAATCAATACCATCAGCTAGCAAGTTGAAGACTAAAGTGCAGGTCACAGCAACCACATATGAATCCAGATAGGAAAACTACAAATATAAATAAAAGCTGACACAATGAAAATAGAGAGTGAACTCATTGCATAAAAAATGACAGCATTATAACAAAAAGTGAGGGGAGGATAAAAATGTAGTCATACATCTTTTATACAGAGAGGAAGTTAACAATCGTACACATCAAAATAACAAACAAGAAAAACATGGAAATTAAACATGTACAAAGCCAAGATCAGTGAAAAAGCTGAAAAGAAAATGTACAAAAAACTCAGCTCAGAAAACTAAGTTGGACGAAGAAACTGTCAACAACACACAAAAGAAGGCAGCCAAATGACAACACTAAACTCATACTTATCAATAATTACACCTAATATAAATGGACTAAATGAACCAGTAAAGAGACAGAGTGGCAGAATGGATTAAAAAAAAATAAAGATCCATGTATTTGCTGCCTAAAGAGACACACATTAGACTTAAAGCCACAAATAAACCAAAACTCAAGGGATGAAAATATGCGTAGTAAACAAATGACATTCAAAAAAGAACAGGAGAGACAATATTGATTTTTGACAAAATGAAATTTAAAATCCACCACAATGGATAAGGCAGGATATGATATAATGACTTAAGGGTCAGTACACCAGTAGGACATAGCCATGTGAGGTTTGACAATTAAGTACACAAACTTAATTGTTCTAAGTGCTGCATACCTCATTGCTGAATATCATTATGGTCACCTTCAAATTACTCCCCCTGGGAAGCCATGCAGAGATGCCAGCACCTAGACCACTCTTCTAAGCATTTGTGGAACCCTCTCTGGAATGCCCATTGCACACGGTGGCATGGTGGCAACTTCATGAACTTAATTGTATAATTTTCTGTGAAGGAGTTTATAGCCAGGAACACAATAACCATATTTGAACACCCTCCTTTCTCACCTGATCTGGCCCTCAGTGACATTTTTCTTTACCTGAAAATAAAGGAAATACTGAAAGGAAGACATTTTGATGACATTCAGGACATCAAGGGTAATATAACAACAGCTCTGGTGGCTATTCTATAAACAGTTCCAGAACTGCTTTGAAAGATGGACTAGGCACTGGCATTAGTGCATAGCTCACCCAGTGGAGTACTTTGAAGGTGACTGTAGTGATATTCAGCAATGAGTTATGTAGCACTTTTTCTAGGATGAGTTCATGAGCTTGATTGTTAAACCTCATATTATGTATTTGTGCAGTCAATGACAGGGCTCCTCATACTGTAGCCACATTGAAAAAACAAGTAGATTCACAATAAAAGGAGAATTCAACGAAGCAGTTTCAGTGCAAGAAAGAACATCAAGAAAGAAACTCATTAAAGACATGGGTTACCTAAATGCCGTGATCAACCAAATTGATCTCATAGATATATACAGAACAATCCACCCTAGATGGGCCAAGTATATCTTATTTTCCAGTGCACATGGAATATTCTCCAGAATAGGCCACATATTAAGCTATAAAACAAGTCTTTATATTATAAAATAAAATAAGCCAACATATTACAAAGTACCTTCTTTGAACATAAAGCTGTAAAACTAGAAATAATAACAGAAAACAGGGGTAAAAACAGACACAGGGAAACTGAACAACACTTTGCTCAAAAACTATTAAGTAATAAAAAATTAAAGATAGAGTAAAGAAATCCACAGATCAAATAAGAATGAGAGTACATCCTGCCTGAACCTTGAGCCACAGCAAAAGCAGTGCCCTTAGGTCAATTTATAGCAATAGATGCACACATCAAAAAAGAATGAAAAGATCAAAGTCAAAGCATTAATCCTATACTCAGAAAAAGCAACCAAAGAAGTTCTCAGGCACCAGAAGAAAGCAAATAATAAAAATTAGAGCAGAATTAAATGGAAGAGAAGATAGAAAAACAATTGAGTTATCAAGACCAAAAGCTGGCTTTTTGAAAATTAAGCAAAATTTATGAATCATGGATCAAACTGACAAAAGGAAAATAGAAAAAGAAAAAAAAAAACCTAAAAAAGAATTAAGATGGGTGATATCTCAATATACTCATGTTAAAATTAAATAAATAACAAAATACAATGAAAAGTTATACTCTAACAAATTTGGAAACCTAGAGGAAATGACTCCAGCATGTCTGTCAGTTTGTTATACTGTCGGAGCTTGCATGTTGCTGTGATGCTGGAAGCTATGCTACCAGGAGGGTCCCCATGACAGACAGAACTTCCAGACTAAGACACACTGGGGAGAAGTACTCATCAGACTACTTCTGAAAACAATTAGCCAGTGAAAATCTTATGAATCGTGATTGAGTACTGTCTAATAAAGAACTGTAAAAGGAGCTCCTCAGGTAGGAAAGCACTCAAAAGACGGGTAGGGAAGAGCTGCCTCCTCAAAATAGAGTCAACCTTAAAGACCAAGAAGGAATTGAGCTTTTGGGACCTTCGTTCGCTGATATTGCATGACTCTTATCTGAGAAGAAACAGCTGCACATCCATTAATGATTGAAACATGGAATGTACAAAGTATGAATCTAGAAAAAATTAGAAATCATCAGAAATTAAAACGGAACACATAATTGAAATCCTAGGCATTAGTGAGGTGAAATGGACTGGTATTTGGCTATTTTGAATTAGACAGTCATATGGTCTACTACACCAGGAATGACAATTTGAAGAGGAATGACATCACATTCATCAAAAAGAACATTTCAAGATCTATTCTGAAGTACAGTGCTGTCAGTGATAGGATAATATCCATAAGTCTACAAGGAAGACCAGTTAATACTATCATTTTTCAAATTTACATACCAACCAAATGAAGAAAGTGAAGATTTTTACTAGCTTTGCAAACCCTGATGGCATAATTGTTAAATGCTATGGCTGCTAACCATAAGGTTGGCAATTCAGTTTGCCAGGTGCTCTTTGGAAACTCAGTGGGACAGTTCTACTCTGCCTGTAGGGTTGCTGTGAGTCAGAATCAGTTCGATAACAGTGGGTTTGGTTTTTTTTGTTTGCTGCAGTCTGAAATTGATCAAACATGCAATCAAGATGCATTGATAGTTACTGGTGATTAGAATGCAAGGTTGGAGATAAAGAAGAAAGATCAAATGAAGAAAGATTGTTGGTTGGAAAATATGGCCTTGGTAATAGAAACAGTGCTGAATATTTCATGACCCAATTTTTCAAGACCAAAGGCTTTTTCATTGCAAATACCTTTTTCACCAACATAAAGAGACTGTACATATAGATGAAAAGTAAGGATATCACCTTGAAAATGAAAGTGCATCTGACTCAAGCCAGTCGTGTCCAGCATGTGAAAGCTGGACAGTGAACAAAGAAGACAAAATAAGAATTGATGCCTTTGAATTGTGATGTTGGAGAATGTTGAATGTACCACAGGCCACCAAAAGAACAAACAGATCTGTTTTGGAAGAAGTAAACCAGAGTGCTCCCTGGAAGCCAAGATGGCAAGACTGCATCTTACATAATTTGACATGTTGTCAGGAAGGTTAAGTCCCTGGAGAAGGATGTCATACTTTGTAGGGTGGAAGGTCAGTGAAAAACAGGGAGACCCTCAACAAGATGGACTGACAAAGTGGCTGCAACAATGGGCTAAGCATAAAAATCATTGTGGACAAGGTGCAAGACTGGGCAGTGTTTCTGTTGTGCATAGGGTCACTATGAGTCAGAACCAACTCGATAGCACCTAACAACAACAACAACATACACATAGACCTCACCAGATGGAATACTCAGGAATCAAATCAGCTGCATTTGTGTAAAGAGACAATCGAAGAACAAGATCATGTGACAGTTGCAGAGCAGACTACCAATTGCCTATATGCAGTACAGTTGAAAATGAAGAAAATGAAAACCAATCAATGTGAACTAAAATACAGTTTTGACTCAGTATATCCCGCTTGAGTTTAGAGATGATCTCAAGAATAGATTTGATGCATTGTACTAATGACCAAAGACCAGATGGGTTGTAGAATGACAGAAATCAAGGATATCATATGTAAAGAAAGCAAGAAGTCAATGAAAAGACAGAAAAGAAAGTAAAGACCAAAATGGATGTCAGAAGAGACGCTTGTCATCAAATTGTGTCCCCCCCAAAATAGGTGTAGCCATGTGGCCAGGCCATGATTCACTGTATTCTGTGATTGTCCTCCACTTTGTGATTTTGCTTAGCTGTATGTTATAGGATTAGGGTGGGACAGTAAATCCCTTGTAAGATCATCTCCCTGCTCCACTATAAAGGGAGTTTCCCTGGAGTGTGGCTTGCCCGACCCTTAATCCTTTCATTCTGCAAGAGATAAAAGGAAATGGAAGCCAGCAGACAATTGGGAACCTCACACCACCAACAGTGCAGCATGGGGAGAAGAGCCTGTCCTTCAGACCTGAGGTTTCTGCACCAAAACACTCCCTGGACAAAAATTGATACAATACCTGACTTTCCTCCAGAGCCAACAAGAGGGAAAACCTTCCCCTGAAGTGGACATCCTAAATTTGGACTTGTAGCCTACCGGGCCATGTAAGAGTAAACCTTCTTTTGTTAAAGCCATCCACTCTGTGGTATTTCTGTTAGAGGAGCCCTAGCTGACTAAAACAACTCTGAAACTTGCTCTTAAGTGTGAAGTAGCTAAAGCAAAAGGATGAAATGATTAAGAAGTCAAGAGAAGTTGGAAGAGAAAGGGCAGTTTGAGATGACAATGAAAAATATAATGATGTGCAAAGAGCTGGAGATAAAAAATCAAAATGGAAGGACATGATCTGCATTTCTCAAGATACAAGAACGGAAGCAAAAATTCAAATCTCGAGTTACAACAGTGGGAGACCCTATAGGGAAAATGTTAAATGACACAGAAAACACAAAAGAAGATGGACGGAATGTACAGAGTCATTATACCAAAAAGAATTGGTCATTGTTCAGTCATTTTAAAAGGTAGCATATGAACAAGAACTGATAGTGGTGAAGGGAGAAGTCAAAGCTGGATTGAAGGCAATAGCTAAAAACAAGTCTCCAGGAATTGACAAAATAACAAGTGAGATGTTTCAACAAATGGATGCAGCACTGGAAGTACTCACTTTCTGTGCCAAGCAATTTTGAATACAGGTATCCGGCCAGCTGACTTGAAGAGATCCATGTTCATCGTATTCCAAAGAGAGATGATCCATTAATATTACACACAAGTAAAATTTTACTGAGGATCATTCAAAAGCAGCTGCAGTGGTACACTGACAGGGAACTGCCAGAAATTCAGTTCAGATTCAGAAGAGGGTGTAGAACCAGGGATATCTTTACTGATGTCAGATCGATCTTGGCTGAAAGCAGATAATACCAGAAAGATGTTTACTTGTATGTTATTGACTATTCATTCAACTGTGTGGATCATAACAAATTATGGATAACATTACAGACAATAGGGATTCCAGAACACTTAATTTTGCTCATAAGTTATCTACATCGGTCAACAGCAGCTGATTGAACAGTATAAGAATACTGCATGGTTTAAAGTAAAGAAAGGTATACATCAGGGTTGTGTCCTTTGACCATACCTATTTAATGTATGTGCTAAGCAAATAATCCAAAGAGCTGGACTACATGGAAAAGAAGAGAATATCAAGATTACAGAAAGACTCCCTAACAATCTGCATTATGCTTGCTGAAAGTGAGGAGGACTCAAATCACTTACTGATGAAGATCAAAAACAACAGTCTTCTGTATGGATTACACATCAACATCAAAGGAAAAAAAAATTTGCAACTAGACCAATAAACAGCATTATGACAAACAGAGAAAAGATTGAGTTTGTCAAGAATTTCATTTTACTTGGATCAAAAATCAACACCAATGGAAGCAGCAATAAAAATAAGAAATAGAGAGACAGAGCCAAGATGGCAGACTAGACACATATCTCCTTAATTCCCACTGGAAACTAAGTCCTGGATTGATAATTAAACAAAGCATTCTGGACACCCAGTGAGTCCCAGGATGGAGCATAGGGTTGTCAGATTGGACTACATGTCACTAAACAGGAAACTTGCTCTCTTTCTGAGTTCCTCTCCTGCTCACTTGCCACTTGGGCAGACTGTAGATATTGGCACTTATTTTTTTCCCTTTTGTTGGACAAGTAGGCATGGGATGGGCATGAGAGGGCATATATGCTGAGCTACCTTGCTGAAGTGAGCAGTGTGTGGCACAGTGGAGAGACAGTGTGTAGGATAGTCACATTTTGAGAGCCCAGAGGCACACTGAGGGCACCACAGCCCCTCCACCCTGTCTTTTCTGAGCTCTGCTATAGATTCTGCAAGTTCATGGAGGGGCAGCTTCACAGAAATGCTGTCTTGGTCAGCTGGGAGGTGGACTCACCAAACCAGAGGGCTCAGCAGGGGCTAATTCCCAGGCTAGGAAGCAGTGCCAGTCCAGGGAGCACTTTTCCAGCATAAAGCTGTGTTTAAGACAGTGTTGCCTTATGGTTCAGCCTCAGATGAGGATGGCAGCAGGGCCATAGCCACTCCCTATGTTGAACTATGTCATAGCATCTGGGGACAGCCAAAGAGGTGCTTCTGTTGTCAGCCAGAAGGTACACCTGACACGCACACACAGCATGCCACACCTGACAGCCAGACTGATTTTAGCTTTTTAAAATAAGACTACCTGGAGAAATAACAGCTGAGCAGCCCAACAGCATATCTTCCAGTCTTTACTGACCCACATCACAGGGTCAGTTGACAGCTCTCCACCCCAGAGTGACTCCATAAGTAGGGTGCTGTCTTTGCCAGCCAGGAGGCAGAGCCTGCCACCCCAGAGAGTCCACTGGGGCCAATCACTAGAGTACACCGAGGTGACTGGTGACTAACTCTTTTCTCAGAACTAGGCCTCAGTTCTGTTGAGGCAACACCAGACAAACTAAACAGCCTCTAGGTGACCCGGGCAACAGACCATCACTGGGCATGTAAAGAAACAGCACACCATAGTGCCAGAAAATACCCAAAATGAGGAATCAAAGACATTCCCAGATGAAGAAGCCTTTCTGAAGCTTTTGGAGGTTGAGTACAAAAGAATTATATAGAGAGCCCTCCTGGAGATTAAACAAAATGCAGCAGAGCAAAATGAAAAATAAAGCAAGCTGTTTGAACTGATGGAACATCAGCATTCTGAAAGCCAGCAGATCAGTAACAATATTACAGAATTAGACAATTCAGTAAAAAGCCAAAAGAGCAGAATTAAGGAAATGGTAATCAGACTTACTGCCCTTGAGGATAGAAAAACTGACACCAGCATTCATGAAGAGAAATCAGAGAAAAGAAATATGAAAAATGAAGAAGCATTAAAAAATCAGGAGAAATAATCTATGATTAATTGGAGTTGCTGAACAGGGAGGGATAGCTGAAAACACAAAGAGTACTGTTGCTAAGGTGCTGGCAGAAAACTTCCCTGAAAAAAGAAAGAAGAGAACAGATATCCAAGACATGTATTGAATGCCACAAAAAGCAGACCCCAAAAGAAAGACACCAAGACATAATCAAGCATAATACAATGAAACATAAGCAGAAACTCTTAAAGGCAGTAAGACTCAAAACAAAGCTAATATTCAGAGGGAAACCCAAAGGGTTTCGTCTGATTTCTCAACAGAAACAAAGTTAGCAAGGAGGCAGTAGGATGACAAATTCAAAGCCTTGAAGGAGAAAAACTTATAACCAAGAATTATATGTCCTGCAAAACTGTCTTTGAAATATGAAGATGAAATTAAGACAGTTGCAGATAAAAACAAGCTTAGAGACTTGTAAAAACAAAACCAAAACTATAAGAAATATTGAAAGAAGTTCTTTCCTTAGAAAAACAAAACCATTAAGTGTATAAGTGTATGTTTAAAGAGGCAATGCAGGACACAGCATCCAGAAACCTACTCAGTTAGAGAAGGCACGAAGCTCGATGAAAGGTACAATATTGAAACAAGGAACCAGTGATCATGTCATGAAAACTATGACACCATCACATTAAAAAGAGGGATATACTACACTAATTATAGTCCTGTCAGAGAGAGAAATTTAAAAAGATATGTAGAAGTTAACATGGGATTTAAGCTTAGAATATTAAGGGGATCATAGAGGTAGCTGCAAAGCACAATAACAATGCAAGATATCAAAACAAGAAATGTAATACAGGAGTCTCAACAAACAAAAAAAATCTGCAATAAAAAAGATGAAAATTCAACCCATAAAGAAGAATGACCCAAAACAGAATATTAAAAGCAACATAGAAAACACCAAGACAAAAATAAATACATGCAAATGACAGCACTAAACACATACTTATCAATAATTACACTGAATGTAAACAGAATGAATGCTCCAATAAAAGGACAATGAATGACATCTTAGATAAAAACACACCAAGTAGCCAAGCCAAGTGCCGTTGAGTCGGATCCGACTCATGGCGACCCTAGGGGCCAGGGTAGAACTGACCCCCAGATACAACCCGTCTATATGTTGCTTACAAGAAACACACTTTAGATTTAAAGATATGAACAAACTGAAAATTAGAGGATGAAATAACATACACTAAGCTAACGATACACAAAGAAGAACAGGTGTGGTGATACAAATCTCAGGTAAAATAGATTTTAATGTAAAATCCACTATCATGGACAAGGACAGTCACTATTGCTGAAAGGTTCAATACACAAGCAGGACTTAACAATATTAAATATTTATGCGCCCAATACTACAGCATCTCAATACATCTAACAAAAACTGACTACACTAAAAAATGTGATGTATTACTCCACAATGATAGTTGGAGACTTCAGCATTCCACTTTCAGTAATGGACTGCTCATCTAGAAAAAGTTCAGTAAAGACCCAGATCTTATTGTGACAACCAATTCGACCTCATCGACATATATAGAGCTTTTTATCCATCAATAGATCAGTACCCCTTCTTCTCCAATGCACATGGAACATTTTCCAGTACAGTCCATGTGTTAGGAAATGAAGCAAATCTCAACAAAATTATTACAAAGCATCTTTTCAGACCATAAAGCCATAAAGTCTAAATCAGTAGCAGAAAAAATATACATAGAAATATGAACTCACAGAAACTGAACACGTTGCTCAAAAAGCCCTGGGTTATAGAAGAAATCAAGGATGAAATAAAGAAATTGATATATTCAAATGAGAGTAAAAACACATCCTACCAGAACCATCAGATAGAGCCAAAGCAGTGCTCAGAAGTCCAGGTATCTCTATTAATGCAATCATTTGGAAGGAAGAAAGGATTCCAACCAAAGAATTAAACCTACAGCTTGAACAAGTAGAAAGAGAGCAACAGAGGAACCTCTCAGGCACCAGAATAAAACAGATGATAAAGATTGGAGCAGAATTAAATGAGTTTGAGAATAGAGGATTGCTTGAAAAAATTGACAAAACCAAAAGCTGTTTTTTTTTTTTAAAAAAAGGAACAACAAAGTTGACAAACCATTGGCTAGACTTAACAAAAGAAAAACAGGAGAGGAAACAAATAACCCAAATAAGAAATGAGATGGGTGATGTCACAACAGACCCAACTGAAATCAAAAGTGTCATAACAGAATACTACACAAGGCAGTAACAAATTTGAAAACCTAGAGGAAATGGACAAATTCGTAGTTTCATACCATCTACTAAAATTCTCACAAGGAGAAGCAGAATAACTTAAAATCATCACAAAGGGAGAGATTGAAAAAGTCATCCAAAAACTACCAACCAAAAAAAAGCTCTGGCGCAGATGGCTTCATCACAGAATTCTACCAAGTTTCCAAAGAAGAGTTAACTCCAATACTACTGAGACTATTTCACAGCATAGAAAGGGATGGAATACTCCCAAAATCATTCTGTGAAGCCAGCATAACTGAGATACGAAAACCAGGGAATGATCCCACAAAAAGGAAAGTTACAGACCAATATCACTCATGAACCTAGCTGCAAAAATCTTCAACTAAATCCATGCCAATAGAGTTCAATGACATATCAAAAAATAACTCATCATGACCAAGTTAGAGTCGTACAAGGGATACAAGGCTGGTTCAACATCAGAAAAACAATTAATGTGATCAACCATATAAAAACATAAAAGATAAGAATCACCTGATTTTGTCTATTAATACAAAAAAGACATTTGACAAAGTGTAAAATCCATACATGCTAAACACTCTCACCAAAATATGAATAGAAGGCAAATTCCTCAATTCTGTAAGAGGCATCTATGCAAAGCCAACCGTCTACATCATCCTGAATGGAGAGTAACTGAAAAAATTCTGTTTGAGGGCAGGAACTACACACTCTGACCACTCCTATTCAACATTGTACTAGAAGTTCTGGCCAGAGTAATTAGACAAGACAAAGAAGAAAAGGGCTTCTGCATTGGCAAAGAAGTATGAATTTCCCTACTTGCAGATAATATGATTGTATACTCAGAGAATCTTAAAGTATCCATAGGTAACCTACTGTAACTAATAGATGAGTTCAGCAAAGTATCAGGATATAAGATAAACATAAGTAAATCCATGCCGAGCCGAGAGCCGAGTGCCGTCGAGTCAGATATAGAATTCCTTTATAACAACAAAGAGGTCATTAAAGAAAACATCACCAAATCAATACCATTGAATATAGCCCTCAAGAAGATAGACTACCTAGGAATATATCTAACTAGAGAAATAAGAGACCTATACCAATAGAATTACAAGATCTTACTGCAAGAAACTAAGACACACATAAATGGAAAAACCTACTCTGCTCATGGATAGGAAAATGTCTATTTTACCCAAAGCCATCTACAGATACAATGGAATCCCAATACAAATTCCAGTGACATTTTTTAAGGAAATGAAGAAACAAATCATGAACATTGGAAAGGAAGAAACCCTGGACAAGCAAAGTACTACTGAAGAGGAGGAACACAGGGGGAGGCCTCACACTACCTGACCTTGGAACCTCTTCTGCTGCAGTAGTCAAAATAGGCTAGTACTGGTACAAAAAAGAGACATACAGATGAATAGAACACAGTTAAGACCCCAGAGACGTCACCTTCCTCCTATGAACAGTTGATAATTTGACAAACACCCTGAGATCTTAAACTGGGTTCAAAACAGTCTCTTTAACAAATGGTGCTAGCAAAATTGGATATCCATTTGCAAAAAAATTGAAACAAGACACATATCTCACACCTTACACAGAAGTTATTGGACGAAAGACCTAAATATCAAACCTAAAATGATAAAGATCATGCATGAAAAAATAGGATCAGCAATGGAAGTTTTAATACACAGCTTAGACAGACTTCAAAATCTGATAAACAAAGCGCAAGCAACAGAAGTGAAAATAAATATAGGTACTAAGAATCAAACACTTCTGCTCATTCAAAGACTATGAAAAGAATTAAAAGACCACCTACAGGATGGAAAAAAAATATTTGGCAACTACATGTCAGACCAACATCTGATCTCCATAATCTACATGGTACTGCAAAATATCAACAAGAAAAAGTAAAGAATCCAATTAAGTGGTGGGCAAAGAGATGGACAGACACTTCACCCAAGAGGACATCCAGGCAGCCAAAAGACACATGAGGAAATGCTCATGATCATTAGCTATTAGAGAAATCCAAGTCAAACTACAGTGCGATACCATCTCACCCCAACAAGGTTGGGCATAATCTAAAAAACACAGAACAACAAATGCTGGAGAGGCTATAGAGAGATCAGAACTCTCTTACGCTGCTAGTAGGATTGCAAGATGGTAAAACCTCTTGGAAAGCAAATTGGTGCTTCCTGAAACAGCTGGAAATAGACATACCATTTGATCCTGTAATCCCACTGCTCAGAATATATCCTACAGTGTCAAGGGGAGTCACATGAACATATACATGCACACGAATGTTT
Source organism: Heterohyrax brucei (assembly GCA_028571685.1). Lineage (NCBI taxonomy): Eukaryota > Metazoa > Chordata > Mammalia > Hyracoidea > Procaviidae > Heterohyrax > Heterohyrax brucei. The sequence continues at coordinate 21,398,311 of CM053155.1, forward strand.
ATTGTAGCACAGTCCACAATAGCAAAAAGAGGGAATCAACCCAGATGCCCAACAACAGATGAATGAATAAGCAAACTATGTTACATATCCTCAGTGGAAAACTATGCAATGATAAAGAACAATGATGGTTTTAGGCGGTATCTCATAACCTGGTTTCGAGTAGAAGTCACTATGCTGAGTGGAAGCAGTCAGTGGCAAAAGGACAAATATTGTATGAGACCCCAACTATAAGGACTTAACAACAGACTCGTGCAGAGGAGCAGACTGTTTGCTGACTGCAAGGGACAGGAGGAAAGGAGAGGGCTGGTGATAGATTAGATAGTTGATAGAAGTTTGGTTGAGTGGAAGAAGTGACAGAACACAGTAGAAAGAAGATCAACTCAACTGGACTTCAGCATAAACTGAAAACTCTTCCAATCTTAACCTAATATTGCAAGGATACAGTATCAGGGGCAGGGATCCAGGGATAATACTCTCAAGGGACATCAAAGCCAATTGGCATAACTAGCCTATTGCTAAGAAAGTCTTCTGCACCCAATATTGCTGAGTTGTGTCTGGAGTCTTAAAAGCTAGCAAGTTGCCGCCTGAGGTACACCAAATGGTCCCAACTCAGCTGGAACAGATGATCACCAAGGACAGCTAAGACATAAGGGAAAAGGAGCTCAGAAGACAGAAGGACCCATGTGAATGGATGACTGTATAATATGTGACCAGAAGAATCAAATGGTGGTTGGCCATCACCAAAGACAGCTGTGATGGGACATACAATGTCAAGTCCCAGTGACATGAGAAAAAGGGGTGCACCTCAAGAACTCCATTAAAAGAGTACAATTGATGGTCCAAAGACTTGGGGGTTCCACTGGGAGCATGGCCCCTAGACCTGCTGTGGCCCTTCTATGGGCCTGCGTCTGCCCCTGACTAGAAATCATTACTAAGTTCAACTCTTTGGACAGGAATGGATTAGACTCAGGGACACAGTGTGACCATATGGTGTGTGTACTTTATAGTTCTGTGCATCTATAGGATGCTGTCCTACTGGCCTCCTACTAAAAGGAAGCAGAGAGGGTGGAGAGGAAGGGACAGGAGATTTTTAAGAGGATATTACATGTGTATAATGAAACGGAGGAGTGTGCTGTCACCAGGCAAGGAGAGCAGAAGGAGCTGCAGATAGGTGGGATGCTAATTTAATTTGAATTGTATACTTTCACCCAATCACAGTAAAAAAAAAAAAAAAGGAAAAAGAAATAAAAAGACACATTACATTGGAAAAATCTGCTGCTAATGCCTGTTTAAAGATGTCACCTTGAAGACTAAGGTACACCTGACCCAAGCTGTGGAGTTTTCAGTCAAATCAAATGCATATGGCATCTGGACGGTGAATAAGAAAGATGGAAGAACTGATTCCTTTGACTTGTGGTGTTGAAGAAGAATATTGAATATACCATGTTCTGCTAAAATAACTAAGAAATCTGTCTTGGAAGAAGTATAGTCAGTGTGCTCATTGGAAGCAAGGATGGTGAGACATCTTACATATTTTGGACATGATGTGAAGAAAAATCAATTCCTGAAGAAGTACCTCAGTAGTGTAGTGGGTCAGCACAAAAGAGGAAATCGCTCAACAAATGTGAATAAAACAGGGACAACAACAGTGGGCACAAGTAAAGCAATGATTGTGGGCATGGTGCAGGACCAGGGTGAGTCGGCTCCGACTCGATGGCACTTGGCTTTTGGCTTGGCTTGTAATAGGGTCTCTATGAGTCAAAACAGACTTGACAGCACCTAACAGCAGCAACAACAGAGGAAACTGGCAAATTTGTAGTAACACAATACCTACCTAAACTAACACAAGTAGAGGTAGAAAAAGTAAATAAGATTACAAAAAAGAAGAGATTAAAAAGATAGTTTAACAGCTTCCAACAAAAATATGCTCTGAAGGCTTCACTGGCGAACTCTACCAAACTATCAGAGAAGAGTTAACACCACTATATTAAATGTATTTCAGAGCATAGAGAGGGATGGAATACTCCCAAACTCATTCTGTGAAGCCAGCAGAACAGAGATACAAAAACCAGGTAAAGATACCACAAAACAGCAAGTTATAGACACATTTTCCTTGTGAACATAGACACAAAAACCCTCATCAAAATTCTAGCCAATAGAATTCAACAACATACAAAAAATAATAATTCATCATGACCAAGTGGGATTTATTCCAAGCATGCAGAAATAGTTCAACATTAGAAAAACAGTCAGTATAGTCTATCTCACAAATGAAACAAAATCTTAGATCCGTATGATTATGTCAGTGGATGCAGGAAAGGCATTTGATACAATTGAAAAACCCATTCATGATAACTCTCAGCAAATAGGGACATTTCTGAGCATGATAAAAGGTATTTATACAAACCAACAGCCAGCATCATGTTAAATGTAGCAAGTCTGAAAGCATTATTCATAAGATTGGTAACCAAACAAGGAAGTCCTTTGTCGTCACTTTTGTACAGCCTCATGCTGGAGGTTCTAACCAGAGAAATCGGGCTAGAAAAAGAAAGAAATGGCATTCAAATTGATAGGGAAAAGTAAATATATCTCTATTTGTGGATGATATGATCTTATACACAAAAAACCTTAAGGTTCTCCCTCCTGCCCACCCCCCCACCCCCCCAAATAATAAACTGCTGGAACCAAAAGGGGAGCTCAGCAAACTATCAGGATACAAGATAATCACAAAAATCAATTGGATTCCTCTACACCAACAAAGAACTTTGAAGAAGTCATTAAATCAATACCATTTACAGTTGTCCCCCAAAAGAAAAAACAATTAAAAATAAATCCAACCAGAGACATAAAAGACCTGTACAAAGAAAACTAGAAGACAGTACTGCAAGAAACCAAAAGATACCTTCATTAGTAGAGAAACATACCTTGCTCGTGGGATAGTTAGACTATATATTATGAAAATGTCTTTTCTACCTGAAGTGATCTACAGATACAATGCAATCCCAATAAAAATTCCAACTGCATTTTTTAATGAGATGGAGAAAAAAAATCATCAACTTCATATGTTAAGAAAACTGGCCCTAAATAATAAAACATTACTGAAGAATATGAACAAGATCTGAGGCCTCACACTACCTCATTTTACAACCTATTATACTTCATGGTAGCCAAAAACAGCCTGGTACTGGTACAGCAACAGATACATAGACCAATGGAACAGAACTGAGAATGCAGACAGAAAATTGTCATCCTGTTAACAGATGATATTTGGCAAAGTCTGTTAATGAAGGAAAGTCCAGTCTCCTTAACAAATGGTGTTGGCATAACTGACTGTCCATCTGCAAAAAAAATGAAACAAGTCCCATCCCTCACAGTATGCAAAACAAGTAGCTCAAAATGAACCAAATACTTGTACATGAAACCTAAGACAATAAAGATCATGGAAGAAGAGTTAGAGACAATGCTAGGAGCCCTAATACATGTCATTAACAGAATAGAAAACATTACTATCAATTCACAAATACCAGAAGAAAAAAATAGATAACTAGGACCTCCTAAAAATCACTTTGGCTCACCCGAAGACTTTACCAAAAGACTGAGAAGACAGCCTAGAGACTAGGAAAAATAATAGGCTATGACAACTCCAGTCAGCATCTAATCTCTAAAATCTCCAATATTCTGCATAATGTCGACAATAGAAAAACAAATAACCCAATTAAAAAACAGGCAAAGGTTATGAAGAGAAACTTCACCAAAAAGGACATACAGGTGGCTAATAAGTATATGAACGATGTTCACAGTCTTTAGCCATTAGAGAAAAACAATTCAAAACAACAGTGAGTTACCATCACATGCCAGCAAGACTGTCATTAATCCAAAAAGCACATGATAATAAACATTGGAGAAGCTGTGAAGAGACTGGAACGCTAATAACACTGCTGGTGGAATGTAAAATGATACAGTTTTACAAACTGATTTGGCACCTCCTTTAAAAGCTATAAATAGAACTACTATGCAACCAACAATCCCACTCCTTGGAATATATCGTACAGAAATATGAGCTGTCACACAAATAGCTAAGAGAACTTCCAACTATGGTTGCAAACTCGTCCTAAAAAAAGTGCTGCATACCACATTGCTGAATATCACTATGGTCACCTCTGAAGTACTCCCCTTGGGAAGCTATGCACCAATGCCAGCACCTAGTCCACCCTTCAAAGCAATTTTGGAACTCACTTTCTGGAGTGGCCATCAGAACTGTCATTGTGTCTTGTGTCTTTGTGTCTTGACTGTCATCAAAATGTCTTCCTTTTGTATTTGCTTTATCTTCAGATATAGAAAAAAAGTCATTAGGGGCCAGATCAAGTGAGTAGGGAGGGTGTTCCAATACAATTACTTGTTTGCTGGCTATATACTTCCACACAGACAACTATACAATTAAATTTGGGAACTTGTGACCTTGCCACCATGCACCATGTCCATTCTAGGAAGAGTTTCAAAATTGTTTTGAAGTGTGGACTAGGTCCTGGCATTGATACATACCTTCCCAAGGGAGTACTTTGAAAGTAACTATAGTGATATTCAGCAATGAGGTATGTAGCATTTAGAACAGTTAAGTCTACGGACTTAATTGTCAGACCTCAAATAAGCACACCTATGTTCATTGAAGCACTGTCTAAAACAGCAAAAAGATGAAACAAATCTAGGTATTCATCAACAGATGAATGAATAAATCAATTGTGGCATGTTCACATAATGGAATACAACACTATGATAAAGAACAATAATGAATTGTGAAATATCTCATAACTTGGAGGCATCTGAAGACATTATGCTGAGTGAAATAATTCTGTTACAAAAAGACAACTGTTGTATGAGACCACTATTATAAGAACTCAAGGTTTAAGCACAGAAGAAAACAATCTTTGATGGTTATGAGGATGAGGAAAGAGGGACAGAGATATTCCGTAGCCAGGTGGTAGACAAGAATTGTTTTAGGTAAGGGAACAATGACACACACTACAGGAGAAGTCAGTATAACTGAACTAACCCCCATACTTGTAAGTTTTCTTAATAAAACACTTCAAGGTATAGAGGAGAATGAGGCATGGGGACCATGGTTTCAGAAGCCAGCTAGATCAACTGACATCACAAAGTTTCTCAAGAAAATGTTCTGTATCCCACTTTGCTGTGTGGTATCTGGGGTCTTAAAATCTAGCGTGAGGCCATCTAAGAACCATCAATTTGTCCCAAATTGTTTGTCCCAAACAAAACCTGAAACAAAGGAGAATGAGGAACACCAAAGGCATAAGGAAAGTATGAGACCTACAGACAGGGCCACCAGAGACTACATCTGCGTGAGACCAGAAGAGCTAGATGGTGCCTGGTTACTACCAATGTCTGCACTGACAGGGAGCGAAACAAAGAATCCCTGACATAGCATGAGAAAAGTAGGATACAGAATTTGAACTCTAATCAGAAGAGCAGACTTGATGATCCATCAGACTGGCTGATCCCTGGAATACATAGCTCCTGGACTCTTCTCTGTTAGACCAGAACTAAACCACTCATGAAGCCAGTTTGTCAGACAAAAATAGACTGGGTAAGAGGGTGTTTTTTTTGGCTTGAGAGAAAATGTGCAGCTCCTGTTCACAGGTGAGATGAGAAGACAGAGGGCGACGGGAACTGGTTGAATGGACACTGAAAACAGAGGATGGGAAGAGTAGTGTAGTGTCATGGTGTCGGGAGAGTAAGTTATTGCGTGGGTAACTGGCTTGAATTGTAAATTTTCACTTAAAGCACAATTAAATTAAAAAATTAACTCAAAATGGATCAAAGACTTATATATAACATCTAAAACGATAAAGATCGTGGAAGAAAAAGTAAGGACAAGACTAGAGGCTCCAATACATGCCATAAACAGAATACAAAACATTGCTGATAGTCCACAAGCACCAGAAGGGAAAAAGACCACTGGAAACTCCTAAAAAAGTAAACACTTATGCTTATCCAAAGATTTCATCAAGAAAATAAAAACACAACCTTTCAGACTAGGAAAACTATTTTGAAAAATCCAGTCAGTGGCTAGTCTCTAAAATATACAATATACTGTAAAATCTCAACACAATTAAAAAATGGACAAAGGATATAAACAGGCGTGTCACCAAAGGAGACATTCAAGTGGCTAACAGATACATGAGGAAATGCTTGCTATCATTTAGAGAAATGCAGATCAGAACCACAATGAAATACCATTTCACACTAGCACTCCAGAAAACACAAAATAATGAATGTTGGAGAAGTTGTTGTTAGGTGCCATCAAGTCAGTTCTGATTCACAGCAACCCTATGAACAACAGAACAAAACACTTCCTGGTCTTGTGCCATGTCCACAATCATTTTTATGTTTAAGCCCATTGTTGTGGCCACTATGTCAATCCATCTCATCGAGGGTCTTCCTGTTTTTTGCTGACCCTCCACTCTGCTAAGCATATGCTTCTCCAGGGACTGATCTTTCCTGACAATGTGTCCAAAGTATGTAAGATGCAGTCTCAACCTCTTTGCTTCCAAGGAGCACTCTGGTTGTACTTTTTCAAGAACAGACTGTTTGTTCTTTTGGCTGTCCATGGTACATTCAACATTCTTCTCCAACACTACAATTCAAAGACATCAGTTCTTCTTCTGTCTTCTTTGTTCATTGTCCAGCCTTTGCATGCGTGTGTTGCTTTTGACAATACCATGGCTTAGGTCAGGCACATTTTAGTCTTCAAGGTTACATCCTTACTTTTCAATACTTTATGGAGGTCCTTTGCATCAGATTTTCCCAGTGCAATGTGTCTTTTGATTTCCTGACTGCTGCTTCCATGGGCATTGATTGTGGACCCAAGTCAAGTGAAATCCTTAACAACCCCTGTCTTTTCTCCATTTGTGACAGTCTTGCTTACTGGTCCAGTTGTGAGGATTTTTGTTTTCCTGATGTTGAGGTGCAATCTGTACTCAAGGATGTGGTCCTTGATCTTCATCAGTGTCTCACATCCTCTTCATTTCCAGCAAGTAAGATGGTGTCATCTGTGTAATGCAGGTTGTTAATGAGTCATCCTCCAATCCTGATACCTTGTTCTTCATATAGTCCAGTTTCTAGGATTATTTGCTCAGCCTACAGATTAAAAATGTATGGTGAAAGGATACAGCCGTGATGCACCTTTCCTGAACTTAAACCATGCAGTGTCCCTTTGTTCTGTTTCCGTGACTGCTTCTTGATCCATATACAGATTCCCTAAGAGCACAATTAGGTGTTCTGGAATTCCCATTCTCCACAACATTAGCCATAATTTAGTATGATCCACATAGTCAAGTGCTTTTGCATAGTCAATGGAACACAAGTAAACATCTTGCTGGTATTCTTTGCTTTCAGACAAGATCCATCTGACCTCAGTGATGATATCCCTGATTCCACATCCTCTTCGAAATCCAACTTGAATTTCTGGCAGTTCCTTGTCAATGCACTGTTGTAGTCACTTTTGAATGATCTTGAACAAAATTTTACTTGTCCGTGACATTAACGATATTATTTGGTAATTTCCATGTTTGGTTGGATGACCTTTCTTTGGAATGGGTATAAATATGAACCTCTTCCAGTCAGTAGCTGTCCTCCAAATTTCTTGACATAGATGAGTGAGCACTTCCAGTGCTGCATCTGTTGAAATATCTCAATTGATACTCCATCAATTCCTGGAACCTTGTTTTTTGCCAGTGCCTTCAGTGCAGCTTTAACTTCTTCCTTCTGTACCATTGGTTGCTTATCATATAGTACCTCTTCAGATGGTTGAACATCGACCAGTTCTTTCTGGTATAATGACTCTGTATGTTCTTTCTGTCTTGTTTTGATGTTCCCTGACTCATTTAATAGTTTCACTGTAGAATCCTTCACTGTTGCAACTCAAGACTTGAAACTTAAGAAGTTGTAGAGAGACTGAAATACTTCTACAAAGCTAGTGGGAGTGTAAAATGGTACAACCACTATGGAAATCAATTTAACAGTTCTTTGAAAGCTAAAAACAGGAATACCATAGGATCCAGCAATCCCTCTCTTTGAAATATATCTTAGAGAAGTTAAGAGCTTTCACATAAATAGATATATTCACACCAATGTTCATTGTAACACTGTTCACAATAGCAAAAAGACAGAAACTACCTAGATGCCTATCAGTGGATGAATGGATAAACAAATTATGATGTATTCACACAGTGGAATGCTATACAGTAACCAACAGCCATGGACGTGTGAAATATTGCATGGAGGACTCCAAAAAGCATCATGCTGAGTGAAATTAATCAGTGAGAAAAGGACAAATATTGTATGAGACCACTGTTTTAAGAATTCAAGAAAAGATTTAAATGCAGAAGAAAGCATTCTTTTATGGTAATGAGGGTTGAGAGAGAAGGGAGAGGTGTTCACTAAGTAAGTAGTAGATAAGTATTATTTTAGATGAAGGGTAGGAAAATGTCACAGTGCAGGTGAAATCAGCACAGCTAAACCATAAGCTGTTTCCTGAACACAACCAAATATTTCAAGGGACAGAGTTATAGAGGCAGGGATCTGAGGATCATAGTTTCAGGGACCACCTAGGTCAATAAGCAGGACAAAGTTTATTAAGAGAATCTTCTGCAGGAGGCAGAGCTAATATAGTGGAGTAACCAGACCCATCCTTTGATCCCTCTAACAACAAACAAACAGAAAAGCGATGGATTAAATAGGACATTCTTGGAGCCCCTGATCGCCAGAGGGAAACTAAGGGAATGAGCTGGCCAACAGAGAAGGAAATGTGGGTACAGATGGTCTGGGCAGGAAGAAATCAGTACTCCCCTGGAGGACCCTAGCACAAGTGACATGAACACAGCTGGAATCATGAACACAGCCACACCGAGAGAGTGCTTTTCTCAGTGGAGAAGCTGAGCTTCAGACAGACATGCCAACAGGATTGTAGCATTCTTCCATCTAAACACCTGAAAGATAAGTTCAGGCAGTCAAATGTGGATCAAAACTTTTTCTTTAGGGCACAAAATCTCTCTCTCTCTCTCTCTCTCTCTCAGGCACTCTATCATTTCTTTTCTATGCTGTTCTGGACTCCTGACTCTGATGTGGTACCTGAAGCAGTGGTCAAGCACTTTACAAATGAAGCTAGGCACAGAAGCAGACCATTTCCCTAGGCTCAGTGCTGCAAATTACTCACTTTTCTGGGCTTCGGCAGGCAGCCTGGCTTTCTAAGCATATGTAACCTGTAACCTGAACCCATGCTAATCAACATTCTGTCACAGACATTGCACACTTAGGGGCTGACTGACTAGGTGCTTGGGCTAAACACATAAAAGAAAAATAAACTAATGCTGGGGCCTCATGCCTACCTATGGGACTAACCACCTGGTAATAGGATTTCAAAATTTCTACAGCTTCAATTAATAGAACAGCACACTTGGCTACTGTGCTTGGATACTTGGAAAACTAATTATATATATATATATATATCCACACACACATACATACTTAGTTCAGAACTCAATAACTGAAATTGAAACAACCTTTTGATGGATCAGAGGCAATAATCTATTTCAGGTCATTTAAAGAAGCAGACCACTGTGACTTCAGAAAACTTTCAAAACAAAGAATTAATAAACTTTCCAAGCAAAGGACAGTTCTTGCAATTATCAGAGGTAGAATACTTATGAGTTATATTTGGAGTTCTCATAGACATTAGGAAGGAAATTAGAAAAACCGCAACAGAGCACACTGAAAAATTAAACAGGCGGCAATAAATGCTTGAGCAACAGTGATCTGAAATTCAGCAGATTAACAGTAAAAGTACTGTTTAAACAACTCAGTAGTAAATCAAACAGTAGAAATGAGGCAATAGAACACAGAATCAGTGAGACTGATGATAAAGCAACTGATGCCAACATATGGGAGGGAAAATCAGATTAAAGATTTTTTAAAAAATGAGGAGTCACTGGGAGTTATATGGGACTCTTATCAAGAGGAATAATCTGTGACTGACTGGAATTTCAGAACAGAGAGGGATGTCAGAAAATACAGAGAGAATTGTTGAACATGTGTTGATAGAAAAGTTCCCTGGTATTATGAAAGATGAGAAAATCTTGATCCAAGATGCTCATCAAACTCCACACAAGCTAGATCCCAAAAGAAAGACACCATGACTTATCATCAAATTTAACAGAATCAAAGGATAAGGACAAAGTCTTAAGGACTTAACAGTAGAATTATCTACAGAAGAAAATAACTTTGTTGGCTACAGGGGCAAGTGGGATGAGGGTATATCACAGATGAGATAGTTGATAGATGTTAGAAATTTTATTCATTTACTATAATAAATAAAATAAAATAAAACAGAGAAAAAGACTCAGAAAATAACATACAAAGGCCAGTCTTTGAGAATTAGCTCCAAATATTCAGCCAAAATGATATTGGCACAGAGGCAGTGAGATGGTGTATACAAAACCTTGAAAGAAAATAACTGCCAGCTTAGAATTCTGTATTCTGCAAAGCTGTCTCAGACATGCGGCAAAATTAGGACATTGCTAGGATCAATGGAAGAAAACCAAACCCAAATTACAAGAACACTGAAGGAAGTTCTTCAGTTAGAAAATCAATAATATCTGACATACACTCATGAACGTAAGGCAAATCCAAGTATCCACATATAAACACAAATAGAGAATCCACAAAAATAAACTAGATGAAAACACTAAAAATAGGGAGACAGATATCTCAGTATGTAAAGGATGACAACATTATGCTATGAGAGGAATAAATTAATGTACTCATAACTCAGATGCAGAGGAAGTTAAGGAGATGCAATGAAATTAGACACTGGTTTAAACTTGGAACATTAGGGGTAAACATAAGGTCAACCACAAAGAAAATTAACAGCCTTACACATAAAAATCAAGGAGTCTGAGCAGATATAAAATCAACAACAATGAAAATGATGAAAAAGAAACCACAAAGAAAAATGAAAGAAAATTACATGTAACAAAGAATCTTTCAATAACTCACTAAAAAGTTACCAAAATAACAGCACTAAATTCATACATATCAATAATTACATTGAATGTAAATGGGTTAAATGCACCAATAAAAAGACAAAGATTAAGAGAATGGTTGAAAAAACACAACCCGTCCATGTGCTGCTTATGGTAGACACACCTTAGACTTAAAGATACAAACAAACTTAAAGGATGAAAAAATATGTACAAGCTAACAGCATTATAAACAGAAGAACTGTTCCAATACCAATTTCAGATGAAATAAATTTTAAAGTAAAATCCACCACAGTGGATAAGGATGGTCACTATGCATTGCTTAAAGGATCAATACACCAGGAGGACATAGCCATATTAAATGTTTATGCACCCAATGACAGAGCTGCTAAATATGTCAAACGAACTTTAACATCACTATAAAGTGAGATAGACAGCTCCACAATAATAGTCGGAGATTGAAATATGCCACTTTTGGTGAAGGACAGAACAACTAGAAAGAAACTCAGTAAAAACACAGAAGATCTCAGTGCCACAATCAACCAACTCAACCTCACAGACATATACAGAACACTGTACCTGTCAACAGACAAGTATATCTTCTTTTCCAAGGCAGACAAAACATTTTCCAGAATAGACCACATATTAGGTCATAAAGCAAGTCTTAACAAAATCCAAAACATCAAAATATTGTAAAGCTGCGTCTCAGACCATAAAGCCATAGAAGTCAAAATCAACAGAAAAAGCAAGGGCCAAAAATTAAATACTTGGAAACTGAACAACACCATGCTCAGAAACTTTTGGGTTGTAGAAGAAATAAAAAATGGGATAAAGAAATTCTTAGAATCAAATGAGAATCAAAACACATCCTAAGCAATTAGAAAAGACAAAGAAATAAAGGCCATCCACATTGGTGAAGAAGGAGTAAAAATCTCCCTGTTTGCAGATGATATGATTTTATATGCAGACAATCCTAAAGAGTCGATAAGTAAGCTACTGTAACTAATAGAGGAGTTCAGCAAGTATCAGGATATAAGATAAACATAAGTAAATCAGTAGGATTCCTGCATAACAACAAAGAGATCATCAAAGAAGAAATCACCAAATCAATACCATCTACAGTAGCCCTCAAGAAGATAAAATACATAGGAATAAATCTAAATAGAGATATGAGACCTATAGAGAAAGAACTACAAGACCTTACTGCAAGAAACCAAAAGAGACTTACATAAATGGAGAAACCTACCCTGCACATGGATAGGAAGACTTAACATTGTGAAAATGTCTATTTTATCCAAAGCTAGCTACCTATACAATACAATCCCAATATAAATTCCAGTATCATCACTTAATGAAATAGAGAAATAAGTCACCAACTTTATTTAGACAGGGAAGAAGCCCCATATAAGTAAAGCACTAAGCATAATACCTACCAAAACTAACAAAATCAGAAGTAGAACAACTCAATAAACCCATCACTAAGGATAAAATTGAAAGTGTAATGAAAAAAACTCCCAACCAAAAAAAATCCTGGCCCAGATGGCTTCACCACAGAATTCTATGAAACTTCAGAAAAGATTTAGCAACACTATTACTAATGGTGTTTGATAACATAGAGAAGTAGTATAACCTGATACCAAAGCCAGGTAAAGATTGTACAAAGGAAAATTACAGACCAATGTCTCTCATGAACTTAGGTGCAAAAATCCTGAACAGAATTCTAGTCAATTGAATTCAACAACATGAAAAATAATTTTTCACCATGATTAGTAGGTGATTCAAGTAGGATTCATATCAGGGATGCAGGGATGGTTCAGTGTTAGAAAAACAATCAATGTAGATCAACCACATAATTAAAACAAAAGATAAGAATGATCTCATTTTATCAGTTGATGCAGAAAAGGCTTTTAACAAAGTCCCACACTCATTCATGTTAAAAACTCAAGAAATTAAGTCTTTTGCACCCCATATTTGGTGAGTGGCGTCCAGGGTCTTAAAAGCTGCCAAGCTGCCATCTGAGGTACACAAAATGGTCCCAACACAGCAAAATGGATGACCTCCAAGGACCAAAATGACGTGGTGCAAAGAGAAACCAGTAGACAAAGAGACCCATATGAGTGGGTAACTACATCAGCATGTCACTAGAAGAACCAGGTGGTGCCTGGCCACCACCAGTGATAGCCATAATGGGGCTCACAAAGTTGAGTCTCATAGGCAATACAAATATAAAAAGAGGTGCACTCTGAGATCTCCACTAAAAGACCACAGTTGATGGTCCAGGGGTCTCGGGGTTCCCCTGGGAGCATGGCCCCTGGCCCTGATGCTGCCCCTGTTCATAAATCATAATGGAGGTCAACTCTTCAGACAGAAATGAATTGGACTTGGTGACACAGAGTGACCACATCTTGTGTGCACTTTATGGTTCTATGCATCTATAGGATGTCATCCTGCTGACCTCTTACTCGTCTTTGGGGAGAGGGTGGAGAGGAGGCAATAGGCGATTGTTAGGAGGATATGTCATGTACAGAACAGAGAAAAAAAGTGTGCTGTCACCAGGCAGGGAGTGCAGTGAGAGCCACTCATTGGTGGGTATACAAATTTATATGGGATTTTATATTCTCACTCAATATAATAAAATGTATATTAAAAAATAACACTCTCAAGAAATTAGAAATAGAAGGGAAATTCATTAACCTAGTAAGGGCATCTGTGCAAAGCTAAGTACTAATATCATCCTGAATAGAGAGACACTGAAAGCATTCATCCAGAGAATGGGAACCAGACAAGGGTGGCCATTACCACACCACTTTTTTTCAACATTGTGCTGGAAGTTCTAGCTAGAAAAATTAGACAAAATAAAAGGCATCCACCTCAGTTAGGAAGCAGTAAAAATATCTCTATTTGCAGATGATACGATTGTGTACACAGAAAACGTTAAAGAATCTGCAAAAAAAACTACTGGAACTAATAGAACAGTTCAGCAAAATATCAGGATACAAGATAAACATAATCAGTTGGATTCCTTTACACTAACAAAGAGGTCATCAAAGAGGAAACACCAAATCAGTATCATTCACAGTTGCGACCAAGAAGATAAAATAGTTAGGAATAATTCCAACCAGAGATGTAAAAACCTATACCAAGCAAATTACAACAATCTACTCAAAGAGATCAAAAGAACCTTTCTGGAGAAACCTTCCTGGTTCGCAGATACAGAGACTTAACATTGTGAAAGTGTCTGTTCTTACCAAAGCTGTCTATAGATACAGTGAAATCCCAGTACAAATTCCAATGTCATTTTTTAGTAAAATGGAGAAACAAGTTACTAACTTCATAAGGAAAGTGAAAAAGCCCTGGATAAGTAAAGCATTACTGTAGAAGAATGAAGTGGGAGGTCTCGCACTACCTGACTTTAGAACCTGTTGCATTGCCACATTAGTCAAAACAGCCTAGCTGGTTAAAAAAAGAAGAAAAAAAAAAGATACATAGATCAATGGAACAAGATAGAGAACACAAATATAGTTCCATCACCTATGAACACCTGATATTTGACAAAGACCTAAAGTCTGTGAATTGAAGTAAAAATAATCTCTTCAGCAAATGGTACTGGCAAAGCTAGATATCTATGTGCAACTGGATATCCGTCTGCAAAAAAATGAAACAAGACCCGTATCTCCCACTGTGAGCAAAAACTAAATCAAAATGGATCACAGATCTAAATGGAAAATCTAAAACAATAAGGATCTTGGAAGAAAAAATAGTGACAACTATTTGGGAGCCCAAATACATAGCTTAAACAAACTGCAAAATATTAGAAACCATGCATGAATACTAGAAGAGGAAATAGATAAATGGGAACATCTAAAAAATCAAACACTCATGATCAAATGCTCATCCAGAGACTTCATCAACAGAGTAAAAATACCACCTACAGACTGGGAAAAAAATTGGGGCAATCAAGAATCTGATCTGCATCTAATCTCTGTAAACTGCAGGGTACTTCAGAAGCTCAACAAGAAAAAAAAATAGCCAAATCAAAAAATGGCAAAAAATATGAACAGGCATTCACCAAAAAAAGACATCCAAGCAGCTAACATGTTCATGATCATTAGTCATTAGAGAAATCCAAACTACAATGAGATAACATCTCACTCTACTGAGGCTGGCATTAATCCAAATATCACAAAACAACAGATGTTGGAGAGACTGTGGAGAGACTAGAACCCTTTTATAGTGCTGTTGGGAATGTAAAATGATACAGCCACTCTGGAAAATGGTTTGTTGATTTCTTAAAAAGCTAGAGATAGAAATGCTGTATGATACAGCCATCCCACTGCTTGGAATATATACCAGAGAAATTAGAGTTGTCACATGAACAGATATATGTACACTGGTATTCATTGCAGCGTGCTCCACTGTAGCAAAAGGATGTGATCAACCTAAGTGCCCATCAACAGAAGAGTGAATTAAAAAAAACTATGATGTATTCACGCAGTGGAACACTATGCAGTGATTAAAAAAAAAAATGACAACAGTCTTTGGAAACATCTGACAATATAGAGTCATCTGGAAGACATGCTGAATGAAATCAGTCAGTCACAAAAGGACAATTAGTGTATTGGACCACTATTATGAGACCTCAAGAAATGACTAAGCACAGAAGAAAATATGCTTTGTTGATTACTAGGGAGGGGAAGAGGGAGATGGGTATTCATAGATTAGATGTTGGATAGGAACAGGGTTGAGTGAAGGAAGTGACAGCACAAAGTAGAAGGGAGATCAGCACTGCTGTACTATACCAAAAGCTAAAAGTTTTCCTAAATACAATTCAACATTTCAGAAGTCAGAGCAGCATGGAACATCTAGGTCAATTGGCATAACTAAGCTTTTTTTTCCCCCCTTTTAAGAAAATCATCTGCCTCCCTATTCAGTGAGTGGTGCCTAGGATCGTATGTGCCAGCGAGCTGCCATCTAAAGAACATCAATTGTCCCTAATCCAACTGGAACAGAGGAGAATGAAGGACATCAAAGACAGGAGGAAAATCTGAGAGCAGGAGAGAGAAGGGGATAAACGATCCAGAGACTATACCAGCATGAGATCCAAAGAACTAGATGGTGCCCAGCCAACTCCAGTGTCTACCTCAATAGGCAATCAATGTAGAGTCTCTGATGTAGTGGGAGAAAAATGGGGGTGCAGATCTAGAATTCTGTTGAAAGACCAAACTTGATGGTCCAGCATCCTGGAAGGTCACTCAAGAGCATGGACCCTGGTTTCACTCCTAGCCCAGAGCTAAAACCAGTACCAAAGACAACTCTTCAGACAGAAATTGGACTTGACTGTAAGACATGAAGCTGCCAGAGCAGCTGTCTATAGTAACAAGATGAGAGGGTGGAATGGAGGAGACAGGAGGAGTTGGTTGAATGAATATGGAAAGTACAGAGTGGAAATGAGGCCTGTGCTGTCACAGGGTAGGGAGAGCAGACAGAGTTGCATAGGGGTGTCTTGGATTTTATATGGCAAATTGACTTCAGTTGTAAACTCTTCAATCACAGTAAAATATTATAATGATAAAAAATACATATATTCTGCATCCCACTTTGGTGAGAGGCATCTGGGGTCTTAAACTCTAGCACATGTCCATCTAATAAGCATCAATTAGTCCCAACCCACCTGAAACAAAGGAGAATGAAGAACCCCAAAGACATATGAGGTCTGACCATTACGTTCACAAACTAATCCTAGAAAAAGTGCTGCATACCTCACTTCTGTATATCACTACAGTCACTTTTGAAGTATTCCCATTGGAAAGCTATGCACCAATGCCAGTGCTTTGTCCACACTTCACACCAGTTTTGGAACTCTTTTTTTGGAATCACCATCAAAGTTGTTGTTGTGTTACCTTTGGTGTCCTGAATGTCATCAAATGTCATCCAATGTCAAAATGTCATCCAAAATGGCCTTTCAGTATTTCCTTTATCTTCAGGTAATGAAAAAAGTCACTGGGAAGACAGATCAGGTGAGTAGGCAGGGTGTTCTGATACAGTTACTTATTTCTTGGCTGAAAACTCGCTCACGGACAGTGACGTGTGAGTGGGTGCATTGTTGTGGTGCAAGAGCCATGAGTTGTTGGCAAAAAGTTCAGGTCATTTTCATCTAATTTTTTAATGCCTCCTTTTAACCCCTCCCAATAGTAAACTTGGTTAACTGTTTGTCCAGTTGGTACAAATTCATAGTAAGCAGTCTCACAATGATAACAAAAAAAGTTCAGCCACATCATTTTGACCATTGATTGGACTAATGGAAATTTTTTGGTCATGGAGAATTGGCTGTCTTCCATTGTGCTCTTTGACACTGTTTCAGGATCATGTTGGTACACTCATGTTTCATCAGCAGTGATAATACAGCCCAAAACATCGTCTTACCTCTCCAAAAGGTCCTGGCATAATTTGACTCTCCTTTGCTTTTGTTCATTGGTGAGCTTATTTGCAACCATTTTTACACACACCTTCCTCATGTCGAGATTTTAAGTTAAGGTTTTCTTAACTGTTTCTCTATTGAGAAACTTGGTCTGCTGTGCTTCTTACAGTCAGTAATGATTTTGATGCACAATTTGATGAATTTTTGCAATGTTTTCATCAGTTCTGCTCGTTACTGGCTGCCCTGACCTCTTTTCATCAGTGACTCTTTCTCTCTCTGCAGAAAAAGTTTTAATCCATTGATACACTGCTGTTTTCTTCATGACATTATCTCCATAAACTTGGATTAACATGTCCCTGATTTCACTTTTACTCTTGCCAAGTGTAAGAAGAAATTTAATGTTTTTTCATTGGTCTCATTCAAGCTCCAACATTCTCTTGACAGCACACAAAAACACACAATAACAATAATTAATGCCACTCAGCAAGACACCACCACACATTGAAATGGACACAGCTGTGAGACCCTGATATACTAAGGTTATGAAACTTTACTGAGTTGTTTGTACAGTGCTTCCAAGATAAGTGCATGGTAGCAAATTCACAGACTTAATTGTCAGGCCTCATAAGTAAAACACAAGTCCAGTAGACAGAAGAGGCCACACAAACCAGAGACTACATCAGCATGATGCCAGAAGAACTAGATGGTACCGAGCTACCACCACTATCTGCCCTGACAGAGAATATGACAAAGAATCCCTAGTGTAGAGGGAGAAAAGTGGGATGCAGAACTCCAGTTTTTAAAAAAAAAACAAACACAGAAAAGCAGACTCGATTGTTTGACATACTGGAGAGTCTCTCCCAGGTATGGCCTCCATCCAAACTTTTTCTTAGCCCAGAACTGAAACCATTCCTGAAGTAAAATCTGCAGACAAACATTAGAGTGGAGTGTGAGCCATAAAACCCTGGTGCCATACATATTAAAAGCCACTAACCAAATGGTTGGCAGTTTGAATTCACCAGGTACTCTTTGGAAACCCTGTGGGGCAATTTTCTTCTGTCTTATTGGGTTGCTATGAGTTGGAATCTACTGGATGGCTATGGGTTCATATTTTATTTTGTTTTTTAATGTGTGTGTGAGAGAGATAAAATACTGATGAAGAGTGTGCTTCTTGGCTGAAGTATATCCATGAGAATAAATGGGCAGCACCTATCTGGAGGCTAGATGAGGAGGCAGAAGAGGAAAGGATCTGGTGGATTGGACACAGGAAATACAAGTTGAAGAGGAGGAGTGTGCTATCACATTGTAAGGAGAGTTACTATAACAATATAGGTAAGTTTTTACATGAGAAATGGACTTGAATTGTAAACTTGAAAAGAAAAGGGGAAAAAAAAGGAGGACAGGCAAACTTGTGGGCATTGACTTTTTGATTCTGACTCATAGTGACCCCCTAACATAATAGAACTACAATATGGGCTTTTCTTGGCTTCAATCTTTACGAAAGTAGGTTACCAGATTTTTTTCCCTGCAGTTCCACTGGGTGTGTTGAATCACCAGCTGTAGATCAGTAGTCAAGTACATACTATTTTTAACAACAGAGAACTGTCTTGTATGGGAAAGTCCTGGATAACTGCTAGGGTATACAGTATTGTTCCTTGGCACAGAGGTAGCTCAGGTTTGAGCCAAGGATAACTTATTTGTCAGATACGGACGGTGATCATTGAAAGAGGGAACACGGTGATGATAACTTTTCCAGTTGATTCCATGTATAGGTTGAAATCTCAGAAACCTGTATCCTTCCTCTGCACATCACAAACTCCTCCAGTCACCTCTGTAGACTAAACATAATTATCACCTTCCCTGTAAAGCCTTTGCTGATGGTTACTACCACCACCAAAGAAAAAAAGCTGTTGCCCTTGAGTTAATTCTGATGTGTTAACAACGATAGAAGACAGAGTAGAACTGCCCCATAGAGTTTCCAAGGAGCAGCTGATAATTTGAACTACTGATCTTTTGGTTAGTAGCTGAATGCTTAACTACCATCACCACAAAGGGGACTTAAAATGCTCTTGTCTGTAAGTGAAATTCAGAAGGTATATCATCACCATTCTGTCAGGCACACAGAAACCATGCTATGTATTTCAAACAGAAGGTATTTGATACAGGAAATTATACAAATATTAGAGGGCTGAAAGAGCAAAACAGAACACTAAAGTAATTCCACTATTATAATTAATGAAAGCAGTTGCTGTTTCTAAGTCTGGAGAAACTCAAAGGAAGAGGACAAGCCTCTAGAACCTCAGAGCTCATAGAAGAGGCCCCCAGTGGCTGGTGCTGCTGCACAGCTCATTTTCTGTCCTTGATGGAGGTAAGGACTGCTCAAGCTGAGTGTGTCAAAAAAAAGCCCAAGACTGGAGCCACTGCTGCCCTCAGCTGTTGGAGGGACCCTGACAAGAACTAGTAACAGGGAGAGATTGCATTCTTCCCCTTCTATATTCCAACAGGAGTTACTCAGAATTGCAGAGCAAACAAGCTTAGTGATAGGGCCTATACTATCCCACAAAGAAGTATGAAAAGCCTAGGGCTCAGAGTTAATGCCCCTGCTGGGTTCAGGGCCCCAGGTTTGTTGCCAGCAGAGGCTGGTACAGCTGGAGTTCAGAGTCCCAGTGCAGTGCCGAGGCCTAGCCCTGAGAAAGTCAGTTACTGTTGAATCTACTTCAACTCATAGCAACCCCATGTGTTGGAGTAAAACTGTGTTCTTTATGATTGTCAGCTGCTGATTTGGGCAGGAGGTAGATCACCAGGCTATTCTTCCATGGTGCCCCTGGGTTGACTGGAACCACCAGCCTTTGTGATAGCAACTGAGCACATTAACTGTTTGCAAAAGGCCCACTAAATGAACATAATCCTTGCTTTTATCTAGCACGACTGGCTGGAAACTGAAGAAAGAGTGGAAAGAGCTAAAGAGATAGATTTGATGAGAGAGTGAGGCCATCAGGAAAAGTTTGAGAAACAATTGGAGCAGAAGCCAGATATATGTCAGCAGCCTGACCACACTGATATTTTCATGAGAGAAAGCTTAGCAAAGCCTTGCCTGCCCTGCAAATCAATATGATATGGGTGGGTGGGTGGATGGAAAATAGGTGGAAGAGAAAAGGACAAGGGACAGAAGGTGAAGAGGGGAAAGGAAGGGAGTTTAGAGAGAAGGTCAACCAAGTAAAACAAATGTTGGGCCCTGGCTCTCGAGCTTCAGGGTCATACAGGGTGAAGAGAGACAAAGTAGATAGCCTTCCTTTCTGGATCACTCAGAACTCCTTGCTGAGATTATGAGGCCAGTAGTACAGAATTCTTTTTTTTTTATTTCCTCACTATATGAAGATTTAGAAACAATGAAAACCTGAGCAGCTGTGAAGGGCAAAACTAGGTACACACCTGTGGCTCTTGAGCCCTGAGCCCAGCATGCGAACCCCTGGAGATTTCTGGGTGACTAGCCATCCTGAACTCCTTCAGGCCTGCCACACTACCTGTGGCCAGCCACTCTGCCTCTGATGATGACAGGATACCTCCTAGACTGAGAATAGTAATAATAGTGTTCACTCCTATAAATCTGTAAAAGAAGAGCAATAATTTGGCACAAAAGTGATGAGAAGGAGGTGAATAGACAGTTACAGAAAAATGGAATACACAAAATGAAAACATGCCTAATCTTGCTCTTTAATAAGAGAAATGAAAATTGAAGTTATAACAATATGATTCCAGATTGGCATAGATCAAAAAATTGAACCTTATACTGACAGTATTTGCTAATTCAGTGTTTGCTGATGTCTTGGGTATCTAGTGCTGCTATAAGAAATACCACATATGGATTACTTTAATGAATAGAAACTTATTTTCTCACAGTTTAGGAGGCTACAAGTTCAAATTCAGAGCACCAGCTCTGGAGGAATGCTTTCTTTCTCTTTTGGCCCTGGAGAGGGGTCCCTGTTCCTTGATCCCTTGGTTGTTTTTGTATGGATTGGCATCTCTTTTTCCCCCCATCTCTGCTCTCTTGCTTGTTTGTTTAATCTCTTTTGTGTCTCAAAAGAGATTGGCTGAAGACACCTCCTGTACTGTATTGTCTCATTAATATAACAAGAAAACCCATTCTCAAATGAAATTATAACCACTCCAGGGGTTATTATTACAGCACATATTTTTGAAGGACACAATTCAATCCATAACAGAGGCTCTCTAGAACATAATGAGAATCTGTAGCTAGAGGTAATACCTCTAGAGAGTGATGCGACAACGTATGTCAGAGCTCACCTAGATCTGTCAGACATACTTTCATACGTGTGAAGTGTCTACAAAGATAATCATTGCAATATTGTTTGTAATAACAAGAGATTGTGATAGATCAGATGTTCACCAGAGGGAACCAGGAAAATAAACTATGCCATACCCAGCCAGAAAAATGTTTCACAACTATTGAAAAAGAATGAAGCAACTTTATATACACTAATGTGGGACAAACCCTAGGACTATAGCCTTTAAAATAATAACAATTTTAAAAAGATTATATGTCCCTTGGATTGTCCGATATAAAGTCAGAATCAACCTTATGGCAACTGGTTTAGAGACCAGAATGGTTTGTGATCACTCAACTTTGACCTAGAAACTCCTGGTCAGCTAGCTAGTTCAAGTCATTTCATTAAATTAAGTATACATGGCAAAAAATAAAATAAAAAATACATATATACATATATATGTATGTAGAAAATAGATACAGGTAGATATAGATTCTCACAATTCTTGGTAGATGTTATACTCAAAATTTTGCTGCTTTTAAGTGTATGGATATGTCTGCAAATGACTGGAAAAGTGCTGTGAATATTGAATTTGAGGTTACAAATAAATTTTAGTATGTGAATTACAAGCAAAGAATTCATAAGCAGTGAGAATCAGCTGTATATAGTTGTCCTTTATGTGCATAGAATATGTCTGGGTGCATAAACAAGAAACTGGGGGTCCTAGGTGGCTCAAGGGAGAGGAATTAGATGAACTGGACTTGGGGAGACTTATTTTTGCTCTTTATTCCTTGGTATGTCATGAATTTTATTTGTGTGTTACCTAGTCAAAAAATAAATAGATAACATTGTGAAGAAAAAATTCCTAAGTCTTGCTGGAGGGCAAACTCTCCCACTGAGGGAGAGTTTATACAGAAATTAGAAACAACTAGAATAGCTAGCAGGGGCTAGCCCTTCAGTTCCCACACTGATGATGACTGGAATCAAGGCAGTCGACATCTCTTAGCTCTCTGTACTTCTCTGTCCTCAGTGATGCCTGTCTAGGCACCACCTTCCACATTGGCAACTGTAACGCCAATGCCTGTGTCTTTGCCATTTTCTCTTCCAGACTGGAGCTGAGGACAGGGGCCAATCCTTTCTGTCCCATTTTCCCCAGCCCTTTGCATAGTATCCAGAACATGCAAAAAAGTCTAGTAAGTGTTAAATTCTGACTCACTCATTCATTGCTTCACATTGGTTAACATCTATCTTAGTTTGCTAGGGCAGTACCAAAGTGGATGACTTTGAAGAACAGAAGGTTATTTTCTGACAGTTCTGGAAGCTGTATGTCTAAATCAGGGCATTGGTTATGTCAGTTCTTTCTGAGGCCTTTGAGAGAGAAATTGGTCCAAGCCTCTCTTCTACCTTCATGAGGTTGCCAACAATCTTGGGCATTCTTGGCTGCTTATGGATGCATCTGACTCTGCTGTCATATGGCACCCATCTTCCCCTGTGTGTGACTCTGTCTGTCCTTTTTTATAAAATGTCACTTAGATTAGAATTAGGACCCTCCTATTCCAGTAATGTACTTTACAGGGCAGTTCTACTCTGTCCACAGGGTCGCTATGAGGCAGAATCAACGGCAGTGAGTTTGGTTTAGCTTCAGTATTCCAGTATAAGGAACCCTGGTGGCACAGTGGTTAAGAGTTCAGTTGCTACCCAAATTGTTGGTAGTTTGAATCCATCAGTAACTCCTTGGAAACTATGGGGTGGTTCTGTCCTATAGGGTTACTGTGAGTTGGAAATTAACACAGTGGCAATGGGTTCTTTTAAGCTTATATGATTTACTAATCATTAGTTCACCATGTTAGTTAAATTTTATTAGATAACATTTGCAAAGAAAAAGTCCTATTTCTCCAAGAAAGGTCACAGTCATCTCACCAGTCCCCAGGTCTCAGGACTTCATCATGGGGGCAGGCACAATTCAGTATATATACTGAGGTTATGATTTATCTTTTTACATCTAATTTGCACCTCCCTAACTGCAAGCCAGCTTTTCAAGCTCTCTGTTATCCTGCCACCTAACTCACTACCCTGTATGTAGTAGAAGCTTAGTAAGTGTTGAATGATGGGATTCATACTGATAATATAGTTCACCTTCTGATTAGATCATCTCCAGCCTTTACAAGAAGCCAAAGAACCAAATCTTCGCAAAGTGGAACACATGCCAGACACCTAGGAAGTGTGAGGCTCTGGCCTAGATTGTTGTTAGTCACTGTCAAGCTTGCTTCAGTTCATGTACAACCTGGCAAAATCTTACCGACTCCTGCATTATGCTCATGATCATTAGTATGTTTGAATCCATGGTTATGACCATTGTGCAGTGCCTTCCAACCTAGAGGCTCACCGTCCTGCACTATATCAGACGTTATTCCATTGTGATCCTGTAAGATTTTCATAGGCTAATTTTCAGAAGTATATTGCCAGGCCATGTTTTAGAATCAGAGAACATATAGTGAGGGTTACTTCCATGCCCCAAGCTGATCCACAACTGAGGGAGCATCTGGAAACTCTACAGTGAGTTCATAATACAAATATTGTGCTCTGGGATCATGAACATAATCAGCCAGAATTGCTATAGTTAATATCTCTTCCCTGGAGGTCAACAACTAGCCATGCAAAGACTACCAGGAAGATAGCTAATAGCCAGTAAAAGTTTCACAAAGGACCACAGCTTCCCTGCCATGCCTGCTAGGAGCAGGAGGTATGGGAGACATAGGGAAGGGAGCCAATGCCTTGTTAGTAACCACTTGGCACTGATTAATTCCTAACACCCTTGGGACACCCACACTGGCTTTGATCTCCTTCTCTTCTGCTGCTGACAGTAAAAAATGGGTCAAGGTTTTTGACTGAGCAAGCAGCAGGTGAGGAAGCGAATGTTTTTGACATTTTTCAAACTGCTGAACATTTTCTTCCTATGAAGACTTCTTACACAGGGTCAGGGAATCCAAGCCTCCTGAGTGAACATCATCGGAAGGGACCTTCGTAGAAACACATCTACTAGGCTTGAGTGGCTGGCTATATTTAACTGCTGTCCTAGCCAACCCACCCTCAGGCCCTCAGCCAGAACAGGGATCCCAAGGAGAACTCAGTGTTCCTGTAGCATGTGATCTTTAAAGCACATGTATTTCTCTGTCCAACAAGTGTCTGAATCACTTTGTAGGTCAGTTAAATTTTCTCATAAGCACATCACTGAAAATGTATTGTCTCTTCTGGCATTTGCTAGTTTGTTGTCCTTATTCCCAGAACAGACAGTATACCCAACTCTCAGTGCAGTGGTCTTTTAGATTATATCTTAGTCTCAGTCTGACCTTTCCTGAGGTTGGGGCAGGAAAGGGAGAGGAAGAAGCCAATTTGAGGAACAGCATTTCATAAGATTCTTAAATTTGAAAGGAGTCTGGAAGAGGTCATCAGACTTTTTCCCATCAGAGGCAAGCATCAGTAATGGGACTGGTAGGACCCTGGGTGCTCACTCCTTTTGTTGTTGCTGTTAGTTGCCTTTGAGTTGATGGTACTAAATGTCATAGGCTCCTTTCATTAGAAGCTGAAATTCACCCGTGTAACTCCCATCTGTTGGCCCTGGTTCTGTCCTCTGGAGTGACACAGAGTAAGTTTAGTTCCTTTCCATATGACCAGATAGCCTTTTTCTAGGCGAAGCATTACATTGCATGCTACATTCTAGAGCACTTTTAGGCCCTCCATTGACATGGCTTCTGTGTGACAGTGTCTCTTGTAAAACGTGGCCAGAACTGGTAAGCCTCACTCAAGTCCCCTCTGCTGTACGTGTGCTTTCTCTTACTGTCGGGCTGTACCTGCCCCTTTGCTCCTGTGTGACCTGGGATGACAGTAGCAGTGACCATGGCTGCTGTTCAGGGCCAGGCCCACTGTGCCTGCCCCATGTTCCCACATGCCTCCCTAAATTCCCACATAGGGAGCAGGAGCACTTCTGGAGTAGTAGCACTCCAGGAACAACAGCTATGGAATGAGGCAGCTTTCTGTTAACCCTTGGCCATCAGGAAATGTGGACTTGAAGGGAGAGCTCTGTGCACCTCTCTGTGCACCTCTCTGTGCACCTCTTCCCTTCCTTTCCCTCAACAGGAACATGAGGGCTCCTGTCCCATCCTGGGACAGCTCTGGTGTTCCCTTTGGCACAAAAGACCTCATATACCTGCCACCCAGTTAGCCTTTCCCTGCGCTATCTCTTCCCAGTGCTGGGAAGAGCCCAGAGGCTCTGTGCTTCCAGCAGATGAGACAGCTGATGCCCTTTCAAGCTGACTGTCCGTAGGGGAGATGTGGACAGTGCTGCAGCCAGAGCATCCCCTGCAGCGAGATGCACCTCTTTCCTGGTTCCGTGCCCTGCCTCTCCATGACCTAGAGGGTAAGATGCCTGCCCCAAGCACCATTTCTAAATGTTTGGTACTAGTACCAGTTGTAGCTGAGTCAGTTCCAACTCAGAGCAGCCTCATATGTGTTAGACTAGAGCTGGGTTGAGTAGTGATTTCAATTTCTGATACTTTGGACGTAGATCAGCAAGCTTTTTTCCCAAGGCCTAGTCACCTTTATGAGTGGACTCAAACCTTCAAAATTTTGGTTCTCAGTCAAGAGCATATTCCTAGGGAATTCTTCTAAATGCTGGGGCCATGATTTTCTGAATTGGTCTCAAAACTGTTGTGTGTATCTGTCATCTCATGTTCCTTTTGATGAAGGCAATGGGGAGCTCAGATGGTGAGTTCGCACTAGTGAGACAGACCCATGGGCTCAGTATTCTAGAGAGAAACTGTTCCACAGCACAGGCTACACCCTGGCCCAGCCAGTCTGCTTTGACAGGCCATCACAGCAAGAGAGGGTGCAGATGGCACGGACAGCCTGGCCCCACTGCCAGACAAAAGTAGCAACCACTCAGAAACATTGTAGATGAGCATCTCTTCTTCACATCTCCACAGTATCTTTAGATTACAAACCTATCCCATCCCTCCACCTGCAGATGAGCAAAAGAGACTTTTGCAGATGCAGGAGTAGGAGAATGCAAAGATCAAAGCTGCTTCTGAGAGGCAGGAACTTTTCCATTTTATTCCCAAGTGGCAGCTGGCATCTATTGCCTCACTGTTTTACCTAAGGTCTCCTGGTAGAGCTACCACTGCTATTGCTACTGCTGCTGCTATTGCTAAGAGTTTGGTTGTACCATTCTGTTCTTTGTTCAGAAATTCAAGTTAATTAATTGGTAGTCTTTTATCTAACAACTTATTTTGCAAGAGAACATGTCAGACACATCTGCTGACATCACCTTTTCAGATTTTACATAGTTTATGTACTGCTTTGTTCTTCTTTGCATTCTGTCTCAATGCTTACTGTTGGGAGAAAGGAGAGGTGGTGTTCTTGCCCTGCTGTCCCTCGGTTAGTCTATATATGAATGGCCTGTCTCCCAGGCACATCCCTAAGTGCAGATGATGCCCAGACTGTGGACATCTTCATCAGTGGAATTCTGTCCACAGGATAGGAAGATGGAGGGCACATATATATGTGGAGTGTGCATTCTTGTTCAGGTGTCCTGCCGCACTATTGTTTTTAGTGACTTGAAAGAAAGGGGTTGGCAGTATTGTATGTAAGTACTAAAGTCAATAACTCACATCTTTGTTTCTTCACTCTCATTTTTATTTACTCACTGGCCATTTTGCCCTGAATGTCCAGGTCCTAGAGACCTGGGAATAAAGAGGCTGACTCGTAGATTTTCAGACCTGGCTCTGCCTCCCACGCAAATGGAGAATCTCCTGTGTTGTGTTATAACTCATGGCAACCCCATGTGTGACAGAGTAGAACTGTGTTCTGTAGAGTTTTCAGTGGCCTATTTTTCCAAAGTAGATTGCCAGACCTTTCTTCTGAAATAGCTCTAGGTGAATTTGAACCTTCAACCTTCCTGTTAGCACCCTAGTGCATTCACTGTCTGACCAGTGAAAGTTCCCCTAGTAGCAGAAAGCTCAGTCTGTACTGACCTGTCCCAGAAACACAGAGCTCCAGCTGCCCAGGTGTTCTTCTGCCTCCCTGGGGTCTCTTTCCTCTTCCCTGCCCTCTGAGGGTACTCTCAGGTCTTCTCATCCCTCTCCCACAGGGTAGACCTTATTTGTTTACAGACAGTCTCTGTATTTCCAGAATCAACATCAGTTCTGTTCACCATGCCTCATGAGACATTGTTCCCCAACCTGTGCTGTCCCATATTTGTGTGGCTGGGTTAAAAAACAAAATAAAAGATGCTCTATTTGTCTGTTTTTATGCTCATCAAGTTTCAACTTACAAGTGTCAGCTGTTGATTCTGTCCTGTCCAGCTGTTTGAGGATTCTGTCCCCAGCCCTTGTGTTTCTCTGAGCCTTGTGCCATCTGCACTTTTAGATCATGAGCTGTAATACTGAACTTACAGGTATAAGTGATGAGCTTGATGGCGTAGAACACCCTCAGCCACTCAGTGCTATGTACACACCAGGCATCAGATACAGACTGTGCACATGGCAGGTACCAAGACACCTGTCTAAAGGGTTAGATGCATGCATTAGATGTTTCATACATGGTGGTATGAGTGAGTGTTTGCCAGGGTTATCCGACAGGGAGCCTGACCCACGCTGTAACATCTTTTTATTTCCAGGAAGTAGTTTTTGTAAGGTCATCCACTAGGCAGCATCTTCTGTATTATACTGTGGTCATCAATTAACAATAAATTAATGATGAACAACAGTCCTAAATAGACTGGATAGAAAACAGAGGGAAGGGAGGAAAGAGCTGGGGAAGAATGGTCAACCTGTGCAGCCTCCAGCTCCAAAGGCCAAAGCTCAGAATGTGGCTCCAACTGCAAGGGACAGTTTTCTGCAAAGCAAGCCCCTACACAGCTGTTCCTGGAGAGAGAAACCGTATGTTTTCTCAGCACCACCATGAACTTGTGTTGTCCAAAGAAGAAAAGGTAGCTCCAGCTTATTTACTGTGTGTCCTCAATTTCCCATGAAATAAGTAGACATCATGACAGTGCATGCTTCCATAAGCTCCTCCCTGTGGGCTGTACCAGGAGTGGGGAAGGGTAAAAAAATCAGTGACTTCATCAGAATGTGAAACTGTCTATGAACAACATCATTCATTAAAGTTCATGTCCATTAGGAGCCATAGTAGCACAGTGGCTAAAGCACTCAGTTGCAAAGCAAAAGATTGGCAGTGCAGACCCGTCAACCACTCCATCAAGATCACAGCCTTGGAAGCCCTGTGGGGCTATCCTACCCTGTTTTATAGGGTCACTATGAGTTGGGATCGATGCACAGCCAGGTTTGTACCACGTAGAAAGTGAACACAGGACCCAGCAGGTGACTCATGCTGGGAGTGGCCAGGAGTATCCTCAAGGGCAGCTATCCCCTTTCTCAGGATGTCCTCCTGAGGGATCCAGGTGGGTCCTCATGGAGACTCAGCCCATGACAGGGCCAGACAATTGTGGCTGTGTCCATGTTAGCAAGCAGTCAGCCAGGTTCTTCAGTAGCTCACAGTCTAACGTAGGCACCAGCCATAACAAGTGGTATGCATATGCTCGTCAGTGCTTCCTCTGCCACCTCTGCAAGGACAGAGAAACTGAGGTCCCAGAAGACAGGGTGAGGAGCAAGTGAGTGAAGGGCGATGTCCTAAAACAGGAAAACAGGAACAATACTGCTTCTCCTTCCCTGTTACTTTCAGCACCAAGAGCATGGGGAGGAAATGAAATTTGGAAGCTGCAAGATTTAAAGAAAAGGAGTCTGTCTGGCTAGGGAGCCCTGGTTTGACACTCTCCTCAATGCTGCCTGAGGAAGGTGACTGGTTTGTGACTGCTTCTTACTGTCTTAGTTATCTAGTGCTGCTATAACAAAAGTACAACGAGTGATGGCTTTAACAAACAGAAATGTATCTCTTACAGTCTAGGAGGTTATAAGTCCGAATTCAGGGTACCAGCTACCAAGGAATGCTTTCTCTCTCTGGTTGAAGGTCCCTAATATCAATCCTCCCTTGTTCTAGGAGCTTTACAGTGTAGAGTCTCTGGGTCTCAGTGCTTCTTTCTTGGTAGCATGAGGTCCTCCACTCTCTGCTGTCTTCTCTTTTTTGTATTTCAAGAGATTAACCTAATCCTATAGATTGTATCCTGCCTCTTTAACATCGTAGAGATTAGGATTTCTAAAACACGGTATAATCACATCAGATCATCAGATTGCAAAATGGGGGACAAATGTACAATACTGTGAATCATGTCCTACCCAAGTTGACATGCATTTTGTGGGGACACAATTCAATCTATAACAGTTGCCAAGAACACTGTGGAGACCTATAGGCTAACTTTAGAAAGCATCTTGACTATTAATTTGCTGTTAGACCTTGAATAAGTGACTTTTCTGAGCCTTTGCTTCCTATTTATGAAGTACGCTGACAGTATCTACCTGATGAATTGCTTATATGATGTGGCCCCCAAAGTGCGTGACAGCATAAAATGGCTGTTCAGTAAACATGTCTCCTCTGTTAGAGAGCTCAATCTATTCATGAACAGCTATTAGTAGAAAGTTCTTCTCTAGGACCAAAAAAAAAAAAAAAAAAAATCAGTTGCCATTGAGTTGATTCCATTCATAGTGACTACATGTATATCAGAGCAGAACTGTGTTTTATGCAGTTTTCAGTGATAGAATTTTCAGGAGAATTACCACTGGGTAACCTCGAACTGCCAGCCTTTTAGTTAGTAGCTGAGCACTTACCTATTTGCAATACCCAGGCACTCCTTACCCTAAAACAGTGTTTTTCAAAATGTTCTTGGACCAGCAGCATCCACATTACCACAATTAGAAATGCAGTTCTCAGGCCCCATCCCAACCTGAGTGGATCAGAAACTTTGGGAGTTTCTTCAGTCTGTTTTAACATGAACCCCCAGATGATTCTGTGCATAGTGAAGTCAAAACCACTGCCCTAGGATTTAATGCATCAATTTTAAACAAAACCATCTAGTAATTCTTCCTCATGAGTGGATGGGAAATAAGCTGCTGAGCATTTTCTGAAAACATAAGCCAAAAAAAACTAGATTTGAGTCTCAGGATTATAAACGATTTGAAGATAAGAAACTATTCTTCTAATACTCAAGTTATAGAGTCTGTTCCAAAACATGCTGGTCCATATACCTATGTATTTGAAAATGGAACCAGCAGTTTGTAGGCTTAGGCCTAGACAGCTGTGCTCTTGCTAGGTCTCTCACCATAAGGCAGCCCTTGAACAATAAAAGGCTCTAGTTCTGTAACTTTGTAGCACTAAATTTAACTCTGGAGGAATGTTTGCAGGCTCAGGACCATTTGATGAATTGCTCCATGATATCCCCAGTCTGGACCTACAGGAGTAAATAAGATTTAAACAAAGCTATCTAGGAAACCCTGGTAGCATAGTGGTTAAGTGCTTACGTCGGCTAACCAAAAGGTTTGCAATTCAGTCTACCAGGTGCTCCTTGGAAACTATGGAGCAGTTCTACTCCGTCCTGTAGGATGTCTATGAGTTGGAATCGACTCGATGGCAATGCCAGTGGCATTGGCAGGCACTTTATCTTTTCCCCTTTTAAGACCTGAGCACGATTAAAAATAAAGTACTGCTGAGAGCTAGTTGTTTTAATAAACACGGCAGTGCAGAAAGTCATTCTGAATAATTAATGAGATGATGCTAGGGAAGTCAGTGGGTGCTTTAGAGGGCCAGGGTTGTATAGCAGTGGTTGTCAGATCCAGAGGCCCTGTGGCAGCCTGAGCACTCTGAGAGAGTTTGATGCTTAAACTAGCTTTCTCAAGAAGACTCTTATGCTCCAGTAACATAGTAAATGCCACCACTTAAAACAATGTCATCATAGGGTGGGGTGGGAGTACTGCTATTCATAATGTCTAACAACTGCTAAGGTGTGGACAAAGACCAGTATGAAGAGATGCTCATCTAAGTGTGGAGCAGGTTATAGGCCCCATCGGAGCCAGGTGTCAACCTTTTAGTTCTTAGTTCAAAGGACAGGTCATGAGGGACAGGCTAATCAAAACCAAACCAGGAGAATCTGGGGCCATGGATTTTACAACTGGTAGGGCAGCATATCTTTTAACATCAGATAGTTTCTCTGGAATCCCTTGGTAGTACAAACAGGTAACAACCTCACTGCTGACTGAAGGGTTGGAAGTTGGAGCTATCCAGGGATGTTTTAGGAGAAGGGCCTAGAAATCTACTTTCTGAAAACTCAACCACTGAAAACCTGTGGAGCACAGTTCTACTCTGATGCACATGGGGTTTATTCGACAGCAGTTTGTTAAAGTCTCTCTGATGTGCATCAACTGAGTATCAGCCCTGAGGATACCATCTGAGGCTGTGCTCAGGCCCAAGGAGAAGAAACAAATTCCCAGTCCTATGAATACTTCTTCCATAGTATCTCATAGAATCACTTCTTCATTCCGCTTCCTCATTGGATATCCTTCTCCAAGCCTGTCCATGAGCAAAGGCTCTCTGTAGAAGTTGAAATTCATGACCTTCACATTGCCCTTACCCATGATGGTGACTGGCTGATACATACGCACGTATGTGTTGCACTGATACATATACATGCGTATGTTGATGACATTTAATAATCGTGTGCATGTTTCAGATTTGAGGGATTAGGCTCTAGCAAAGGCAGAGTGTGTGAGGAAGTGAAACTTTGGTTTCCTTTGCGTCCGTTGACTCCCAGAAGTAATGGGAAGGCCCCCTCCCCATTTCTTAGAATGACTTGGAATCACTGGGAAACATTCTTCCCTGAGACTGGAATATGAAAGTCCATAGATCAACAGTAGGCATTCAGGAGTCAATCTGAGAGGGTTCATCAGCTATCAGGGGAACTGCATTCCAAGAACATGCTGAGCAGTGGATGAGCTGGAGGGACTGTGGACAGTTGGATGATCAGTAGAGAGTGGGTGCTGAGATGATATTAATCTTAGATAAAAAACCAAAGTATTATTTGTTTTTCACAAGTCTGTTTTCTACTCGTAGCAACCCCATGTGGCAGAGTACAACTGTCCAATAGGGTTTTCAAGGCTACGGTCTTTATGAATGTAAATTGCCTGTTCTTTCTCCTCTGGAGCTACTGGGTGAGATTAAACCACTGAACTTTTAGTTAGCAATCAGCTGCTTAACCACTGTACCACCAGGGATCTTGGAGGCAGACAGAAACCTTCAGACTGTTCTCTAAATAGGATTTTACCTGCCATCCTTGACTTGAAAGTGGACTCTGAGTCTTTATTATTCTTCACTTTATTGTGCTTTGCAAATATTGTCTTTTACAAGTTGAAGGCTTGTAGTAAAACCCTACACTGAGCAAGTCTTTTGGCACTATTTTTCAAACAGCATGTACTCACTTCATGTCTTTCTGTCACATTTTCATAATCCTCACAATATTTCAAACTTTTTCAGTATTTTCGTATCTATTATGTGATCTTGATTAGGGATCTCTGATGTTACTGTTGTAATTGTTTTGGGTTACCAAGAAATGCACCCATATAAGTAGGTGAACTTAATTGATAAACATTGTGTGTGTGCTAACCACTCCACCAACTGGCTGTTTCCCTGTCTCTCTCCCTCTCATGACTGGGCCATGATTCTCAGTGTTTTGACACTTGTGTGATGTTGTAATGACTTCCCTATTGAAATGTGACATGTGATCACCCCCATGATAGAATCTGTTGGTAATACTGGTGACAGCGGGGCCTGTGGCAGCTTAGCATTCCTTCAGCCTTCATCTCTGCTCTTTGCTCCCTACTTCCTTCCTGCTCACCTTGCCAAGAAACTTGAGCAGCCAATTGCTGGTTGATCATGAGATTCATCGACCTTCACAGTCTGCAAGCAAGAGTCCCACTCCCTGGCTTGCCAATCTTGGGTTCACCAGCTTCTGTGGCTGCATGAATTGGGAGGTACCTCTATACTGATCCACAGATGTGGGACATTCTGGTCTCTACAATTGCATGAGCTGTTTCTTTGATATAAATATCTCTCTGTATATCTGTTTATACACTTTACTAGCTTTATACCTCTAGAGAATCCAGCCTAAAACACTTCCCTATTCTCTGAGCCACCACAACATGGAGATTAGACCAATTAATAACCCTGCATTGGCCTCTAAATGTTAAAGTGAAAGGAAGAGTTACACATGTCTCACTTTAAATGAAAAATTAGACAGCATTAAACTTAGTGAGGAAGGCATGTCAAAAGCCAAAACTGGCTGAAAGCTAAGTCTTTTCACCAGTTAGCCAAGTTGTGAATGCAAAGGGGAAGTTCTTGCAGGAAATTAAAAGTGCTGTTCCAGTGAGCACTTGGATGATAAAAAAAGTGAATCAGTGTTACTGCTGATACAAAGAAAGTTTTAGGGGACTTAGTGAAAAATCAAACCACTCCACTAAAACTTTAGGCCAAAAGCCTAATGCAGAGCAAGGTCGTAACTCTTCAGTTCTGTGAAGGCTGAGAGGGGTAAGGAAGCTGTAGAAAAAAAGTTTGAAACAAACATAGGTTAGTTCATGAGGTTTAAGGAAAGAAGCTGTCTCCATAACATAAAAGTACACGGTGATGTAGCAAGTACTGATGGAGAAGCTGCAGCAAGTTATCCAGAAGATCTTACTAAGATAAATTGACAAAGGTGGCTACACTAAACAGACTTTAAATGTAGATGAAATAGACTTCTATTGGAAGATGTCATCTAAGATCTTCACAGACAGAGAGAAGTCAGTGCCTGGCTTCAAGGCTTCTGAGGACAAGCTAACTTTTGTTAGGGGCTAATGCAGTTGATGACTTTAAGTTCAAGCCAGTGCTCATGTACCATTCTGAAAATCATAGGAACCCTAAGAATTATGCTTAATCCACTTTGCCTGTGCTCTATAATAGAACATTAAAGCCTGGGTGACAACACATCTGTTTATAACATTGTTTTCCTGAATATTTGAAGCCCACTGTTGAGACCTACTCTTCAGGAAAAAAAAATCCTCTCACAATATTACTGGTCATTGATACTACACATAGTCACCCAAGAGGTTTGATGGAGATGTACAAAGCAGTTGATTTTTTTTATGCCCGGAGCCCCTAAGTCAAGAAGCGATTTTGACTTTCAAGTTTCATTATTTAAGAAATGCATTTTGGGAGGCAGGGCTAAGACAGCAGAGTACTCAGATGCTTCCTGTGATCGCTCTTAAAGACACAAGAAAACAAGTTAATCTATTATATATGACATTCTAGGATCACTGCAAGTCAAAGACAAATTTGAGAAATTGGAATGAGAGACAGGGAAGGGACACAAAGTCAGAAGTATAAATGAGTGGTCAGACCTGACCCTTCAGAAACCAGTACCCTGCTGCAGATTGGCTGGAGTGAAAATGATACAGGGATCAGTGGCATTTGGAATGTGTTTTCCATACTGGAAGAGATTGAGTGGCAGAGAGTCCACTCATGCCTTCAGAATCAGTGAAAAACAGCATTTGATTGTCAAAAGCTAAGTAGCTTGTGTCTAACCTACTGTGTGCAGATCTAAAACTTTCCTGAGGGATAAACCATTGTACTTTTTACCTGACCTTTCCCTGTCCCCCACTCTGCACTGACATATTGTGATCAAACTTGCTGAAACCAACAATAAAGTGAGAATTTTAAGGGCAACTAAGGATAAAGAAAAAAGAATCTACAAAGAAGAGTCAATAAGACTAAGCTCAGACTACTCAGCAGACACTATGCAGGCAAGAAGTCAATGGGATGACACATATATAAATCCTGGAAGGCAAAAAATTGCCAGCCAAGAATTGTATAGCCAGAAAAACAGTCTCTCAAATATGATGGCAAATTTGAACATTTCCAGGTAAACAGAAGTTTAGGAAAATTGCAAAAACAAAACCAGAATTACAGGAAATACTTCAGTTAGAAAAACAATGACATCACATAACAACCCCCAAGAATAGAACACAGAACAGATCAACCCAGATAGGGAAATCATAAAACTGAATCAAAGCTAAAACACTGAAAATACAGACACAGAGATGTCATTATGTAAAAGATGACAACATTATAACAAAAAAGAGGGACTAGCTTGGAATATATCCTGCAGAAACAAAGGCTGTCACACAAACAGATACATGAGCACAAGTATTCATTGCAGAACAGTCACAATAGCAAAAAGATGGAATCAACCTAGATGCCTATCAACAGGTAAATGGATAAACAAACTATGGTACATGTACTCAGTGGAACACTGTGCAATGATAGCCAAGCCAAGTGCTGTCGAGTCAGAGCCGAACAGTGATGATTTTAAGAAGCATCTCATAACCTGGTTTCAATTGGAAGATATTATACTGAGTGAAATCAATCAGCAGCAAAAGGACAAATATTATATGAGACCCCTGCTATAAGGACTTAAAAATAGACTTATGTACAGAAGAAAGTACTCTTTTTTGGCTACAAAGGTAAGAACACAGAGAGATGGTTGGTTATAGATTAGATAGTCAATAGAAGTTTGGTTGGGTGAAAGCAGTGACAGCACACAGTAGAAAGTAGATCAACTTAACTGGACTTCACCATACACTGAAAGCTCTTCTAATCTCAACCCAATATTGCACTGATAGAGTAGCAGGAGTGGAGTCTGGGGACCATGCTCTCAGGGGACATCAAGGCCAACTGGCATCATTAGCCTGTTGCTAAGAGAGTCTTCTGCACCTCATATTGGTGAGTGGTGTCTGGGGTCGTAAAAGCTAACAAGTTGCCATCTGAGGTGCACCACATGGTCCCAACTCATCCAAAACAGATGATCACTAAGAACAACAAAGACACAAGGAAAACAAAGCTCAGGAGACGGAAGGACCCATGTGAATGGTAAACTACATCAAAATGTGACCAGAAGAACCAGTGGTGCCTGTCCACCACCAAAGATAGCTGTGATGGGCACACAGTGTTGAGTTCCTGTGGCAACATCAGAAAAAGAGAGGTGCAGCTCAGGAACTCTACTAAAAGACCACAGTTGATGGTCCAAAGGCCTGGGGGATCCTGTGGGATCATGGACTCCAGACCTGCTGCTGCCCCTGACCAGAAAACACTACCGAAGTCAACTCTTTGGGCAAAAACAGACTGGACTTGGGGACACAATTTGACCATATAGTGTGTATACTTTATGGCTGTATGCATTTATAAGATGCTGTCCTACTGGTCTCTTTCTAGATGGGAGAGGAGGGTGGAGAGGAGGGAACAAGAGCTTGTTAAGAGGATACAGCAAGCATAGGATGAAAAGGAGCAGTGTGCAGTCATTGGTCAAGGAGAATAGAAGGAGCTGCAGACAGATGGGCATGCAAAATTAATTTGGCACAATAAAAAAAAGAAGGGCTAAAGGAGGGGCCAAGACAGAAGAGTAGTCAGATGTCTCCTGTGATCTCTCTACCAGCAAAGACCCAAAAGAACAACTAAAATGATTATGTATGACATTCTAGGAGCCTTGAAAATCAAAGGGAAAGTTGAGAATCAGACTTAGCAATGGGAAAGGTATAGTAGACCTGGAAGTACCTATTACTTGCCGTACTCTACCTTGCCAGGAATAGGATGTAGCCAGTGTGGTGAACAGAACAGTAGCTTTCAGAGGATGCCCTTCTCAGCAAAAGAGACTGAGTAGCAGAGCATCTACTTACATCTTCACAATCAGTGAAAAAACAGCACTTAATTCTCAAAAGCTAAGTGGCCTGCACCTAATCAATGGCATGCAGATCGAAAACATTCCGTTAAGAGAAACCTCACTCCCTTTTCATAGTGATTACCTATGTCTTCTTTGTATTGTGCCAACTCCAGAGTCTGATGCAATTACTGAGCTTGAAGTAGAACTCCTTACAAGCGATCCGAGCCATGCTTCTAGACTTGGAGAGGGAAAAATTTAACAAAATAGGGGAAGGGGATAGAAAGAAATCTGCTGATACCCCTAAACTGGAAATTCAGGACAGAAACAATTCCTTCACCTAGGATCATATATAAGGGGACATGCCTTTCTCACAGAAACTCCCAGAAGGCTGTCAACCCCCTGCCTTTCTCAGCACATGCAGCCAGATATCTGTGTCTACACCAATCATCCCTGCCCATTTAGATCTGTAGGGGAGAGCCTCCACCACGCAATTGGTGATTGACTACCTCATGTGAAAAATAAATGGATTTCTGGGCTCACATACCTAATAACGGCTCTAGCCATCTGGTGACAGGACATTAGAGCTTTGAAAGTGCCAATAACCAAACTAGCATACACTACTAGCCTATTTGGACATTTCAAAACAAGAAGCTAGGACACAATAAGCAAACATAAAATAAATAAATACAAGTTATTGATGGCTCAGAAGCAACAGCCAATATCAAATCACTTAAATAGGCTTCACATGAGGGCTTCAGAAAGCTCTCAAAACAGAAATTTTCTAGATGAAGAAAACTTTCTGGAATTATTGGAAGTAAAATGGCAAATGTTAATGTTTAGAACTCTCCAGGAAATCAAGAAGGAGATGAGGCAAAATGCAGCAGAGGATAACAAATTAAACAGGCTATGATAAAGCAATAGGAAACAGAAATTCAGATTAATAATATAATTGCAGAATGAAATAACTCAGTAGAAAGTCAAAGGAACAGAATCAAGGCAATGGAAGTCCAAATTCGTGAGCGTGAAGATAAAGCACATGAGGAAAAATTAGATAAAACAAGAAACTCTAAGAATTATGTGGGACTCTATCAAGGGGAATTATCTATGACTGAATGGAATACCAAAATGGGGGAGGGTAGATAACAGAAAATACAGAGAGAATTGTTGAAGATTTGTTGACAGAAAACTCGTGATACAATGAAAGATGAGAAGTTATCTATCCAAGATGCTCATCAAACTCCACAGAAGTTAAATCCTAAAAGACACCAAGACATAATCAAACTTACCAAAACTAAACATGAGGAGACAACTTAAAAAGTGACCAAGGGTACTTGGCTGGCTTGGCTAAGGGTAAACAAAATATACTGTGCAAAAGACAGTCTCTAAGAATAAGCTTGGATCACTCAGCAGAAAACATGGGGGTAAGAAGGCAGTGGAATGACAAATACTTAAAGGAAAATAATTACCAGCCAGAAATTATATAGCCAGCAAAATTGTCTATAAAATATGATGACAAAATTAGGACATTTCCAGGTAAACAAATTTAGGAAATTTGCAAACACCAAACCAAAATTACAAGAAATGCTGAAGGTAATGAGAAAGGAAATTAACAATGCTACACATCAAAATAAAAAACATGAAGTTTCACCAAATGCAAAATCAACAATGGAAACATAGAGACAAAAGACTCAGCACAGAAAATTAAGTGGAACAAAGGAATTGTCTACAGTGCCCCCAAACAGACATTAAAATGATAGCACTAGGACGCATGCCTATCAATAGTAACATTTGTAAATGAATTAAATACACCAGTAAAGAGACAATGAGTAGCACACTGAATTAAAAACAAAACAAAAACATGATCCATCTATGTGCTACCTACAGGAGACACACCTTACACTTAAACACACAAACAAATTAGATCAAACTATATCTCAAAGGATGACAAAGTACAGCTGCTCCCATAGAGTTACCAAGGAGCGCTTGTCAATTTAAACTGCTGAACTTTTGGTTACTAGCCATAGCATTTAACCATTATGCCAAAACAGGTAAAGACCACAAAAGAGGAAAGTCACAGACTGATATCTCTGATTAACTTACATGCAAAAATCCTCAACAAAATTCTAGCCAATAGACTTCAACAATATATCATAGAAATAATTCACCATGACCAAGTGGGATACGTATCCAGTATGTAGGGGTGGTTCTACAGTACAGAAACAATCAATGTAATCAGCAACATAAATAAAATGGCAAGAAACATGATTTTGTCAATGGATGCAGAAAACATGAATTTTACACTCATGTTAAAACTCTTAGCAAGACAGGATTAAGAGGGAAATTCTTCACTATAGTAAAGGACATTTATGCAAAGTCAACAGCATACATCATCCTAAATGGATAGAGGCCAAAAGCATTACCTTTGAGAATAGGAACTCGTCACATCATGTCTTTTGTCACCACTTTTACTCACCATTGTGCTGGAGATTCTAGCCAAAGAAATTAGACTAGAAAAAAGAAGCCAAGCCAGCCAAGTGCCCTCGAGTTGGATAGGGCATCTGAATTGGTAAGGAAGAAGTAAAAGTATCTCTGTTTGCACATGATACGATCTTATATACAGAAAACCCTAAATTAAAAAAAAAAATGGAATTAGTGTAAGACTTCAACAAAGTATTAAGATGCATGATGAACATTCTTCTACACCTACAAAGACAATGTCAAAGAGGAAATCACTAAATCAATGCCATTTACAGTAGCCCCCCAAAGATAAAATATTTAGGAATGAATCAAACCACAGATGTACAAGATCTGTACAGAGAAACAAACACTACTGTATGGAAGCAAAAAAGACCTGTGTGGGTGGAGAAAACTGTCTTATTCACGGATATTTTACACAAAGCAATCTACAGATACGGTGCAATCCCAATCAGAATTCCAAAGACATTTTGGAATGGAGAAACAAATTGCCAACCTTTTATGGCAAGGACAGAAGGCCTGGATGAATAAAGCATTACTAAGGAACAGCAACGAAGTGGGAGGCTTCACACTACCTGACTTTTGATCCTGTCACACTGCCACAGTAGTTAGAACAACCTGGTACTGGTACAACAACAGGTAAGTAGCAGAACAAAACTGAGAATTCAGACATTAAATTGTCCACCTTTGAGTGGTTGATATTTGAGAAAGGCCTGACATGCACAAACTAGAGAAAAGATAGTCTCTTTAACAAATGGCATTGGCAAAATATGAAAAAAGACCTGTATCTCACACCATGCACAAAAGCTAGTTCAAAATGAATCAAAGTCCTAAATATAAAATCAAAAATGATAAGGATTGTGAAAGGAAAAAATAGAGACAACTCATAAGAGCCCTAATGCACAGCATAAACAGAATACAAAACACTGCTAACAGTGCACAAACACCAGAACAAAAAACAGCTAACTGGGAACTCTTAAAAGTGAAACACTTTAGGCTCACCCAAAGACTTAAAAAAAAAAAAAAACACTAAAAACCAAACCCACTGCCATCGAGTCAATTCTGACTCATAGCAATGCTATAGAACACAGTAGAACTGCCCCATAGAGATTCCAAGGAGCTCATGCTCAATTTGAACTGCCAACTTTTTGGTTAGCAGCCATAGCACTTAACCACTACACCATCAGGATTTCTTCACCAACAAGGTAAAAGGACAACCTACAAACTGGGGGGAAAAAATGGCTGTAACAAGTCAGATCATCATTCAGTCTCTGAAATCTACAAGATCTTGCAAAACCTCAACAACAAAGACAATCCAATTTAAGATGGGTGAAGGATAAGAAAAGTCACTTCACCGAAGAAGATATTCAGGCGGCTAACAGATAAATGAGAAATTGCTCACAATCATTAGCTCCAGTAAGATACTATCTCACCCCAACAAGAATAGCATTAATCCAAAAAAAAAAAAACAGAATAAATGGTAGAGGGGCTATAGAGAGACTGGGACATTTATTTGACTCGACAGCACTTAGCTTGGCTAGTGGGAATGTAAAATGATACAACGACTTTGGAAATTGATGTGGTGCTTTCTTAAAAAGCTAGAAATAGAAATTCCACACAATTCAGCAATCTCACTCCTTGGAAGATATCCTAGAGAAGTAACAGCTAGCACACAAATAGATACATGAATGCCAATGTTCATCACTGAACTGAAGAAAAAATTCAAGCCACAAGT
Source organism: Heterohyrax brucei (assembly GCA_028571685.1). Lineage (NCBI taxonomy): Eukaryota > Metazoa > Chordata > Mammalia > Hyracoidea > Procaviidae > Heterohyrax > Heterohyrax brucei. The sequence goes on from CM053155.1 coordinate 21,439,964, forward strand.
TGTAACAGTAAAGGACTCTACAGGGAAATTATTAAACGACTCAGGGAGCATCAAAAGAAGATGGAAGGAATACACAAGAGTCTTTACACCAGAAAGAACTAGTCAATACTCAGCCATTTGCAGCGGTAGCGTATGATCAGGAACCAGTGGTACCGAAGGAAGAAGTCGAAGCTGCATTAAAGGCAGTGGCAAAAAATAAGGCTCCAGGAGTTGATGGCATATTTCAACAAACAGATGCAGTGCTGGAAGTGCTCACTCATCTATGCCAAGAAATTTAGAGGACAGCTACCTGGCCAACTGACCAGAAGAGATCCATATTTATGCCCATTCCAAAGAAAAGTCATCCAACTGAATATGGAAATGACCAAACAATATCATTAATATCACACACAAGTAAAATTTTGCTCAAGATCATTCAAAAGCAACTGCAACAGCATGTTGACAAGGAACTGCCAGAAATTCAAGCTGGATTCAGAAGAGGATATGGAACCAGGGATACCATCACTGATGTCAGATGGATCTTGGCTGAAAGCAGAATACCAGCAATATGTTTACTTGTGTTTCATTGACTATGCAAAAGCATTCGACTGTGTGAATCATACTAAATTATGGCTAACATTGTGGAGAATGGGAATTCCAGAGCACTAATTGTGCTCTTAAGGAATCTGTATATAGATCAAGAGGCAGTCATGCAAACACAATAAGGGGACACTGCATGGTTTAAAGTCAGGAAAAGTGTGCGTCAGGGTTGTATCCTTTCACCATATCTTTTTAATCTGTATGCCAAGCAAATAATCTGAGAAGCTGGATTATATGAAGAAGAGTGAGGCACCAGGATTGGAGGACGACTCATTAACAACCTGCATTATCCAGAGGACACCACCTAACGTGCTGGAAATGGAGATTTGAGATACTTACCGATGAAGACCAAGGACCACATCCCTCAGTATGGATTTCATCTCAACATCAGAAAAACAAAAATCCTCACAACTGGACCAGTAAGCAAGATTGTCATAAATGGAGAAAAGATGGAAGTTGTCAAAGATTTCATTTTACTTGGGTTCACAGTCAACACCCATGGAAGCAGCAGTCAAGAAATCAAAAGATGCATTTCATTAGGAAAATCTACTGCAAAGGACCTCTTTAAAGTATTCAAAAGTAGGGATGTCACCTTGAAGAGTAAAATGTGCCTGACCCAAGCCATGGTATTTTCAGTCTCATAATATACATGTGGAAGCTGGACCATGAACAAAGAAGACAGAAGAAGAATTTGATGCCTTTGAATTGTGATGTTGGAGAAGACTGGTGAATGTACCATGGACTACCAAAAGAACAAACAGATCTGTTCTGGAAGAAGTACAGCCAGAGTGCTCCTTGGAAGCAAAGATGTTGAGTCTGCATCTTATATACTTTGGACAAGTTGTCAAGAAAGATCAGTCACTGGAGAAGGACATCATGCTCAGTAGAGTGGAGAGTCAGCAAAGAAGAGGAAGACACTCGATGATATAGATTTACACAGCGGCCGCAACAATGGATAAAATGATTGTAGACATGGTGCCAGATTGGACAGTGTTTCATTCTGTTGTTCATAGGGTTGGAACTGACTCGACGTCACCTAACAACAACAGCAACAACTATGTACTGTCCACAATAGTAAAAAGATGGAGTCTACCTAGATGCCTTCACTGGATGAATGGATAAACAAATTATGCTATATTCATACAATGGAATACTATGCAATGAGAAACAACAGCAGTGAACTGGTGAAACATCTCATAATATGTAGGAATTTGGAAGGCGTTATGCTAAGTCAAATTAGTCATTTACAAAAGGAGAAATACAGTATGAGACCACTGTTATAAGCACTCAATAAAAGGTTTAAACACAGAAGAAAACAATGTTTGATAGTTACGAATATGGGGAGGAAGGGAGAAGGGTATTGACCAATTGGATAGTTGACGAATTATTTTAGGTAATAGGAAGGACAACATAAAGTAGAGGATTGGACTAAAGCAAAAGCTAGAAAGTTTCCTAAATACAAAGAAACACTTCAATAAACAAAGTAGTGGGGTAGCAGTCTAGGGACCATAGTTTCAGGGGACATGTAGATTAATTGGCATAACAAAGTTTAATAATAAAATATTCTGTGTCCCCCTTTGGTGAGTGGTCTCCAGGGTATTAAAATCTAGAAAGTGGCTATCTAAGAAGCATAAATTGATCCAACTCACCCATAGCAAATGAAGATGAGGAACATCAAAGATGTGATGACAATGTGAGCCCAAGCGACAAGAAGGGCCACGTAAACCAGAGATGATGTTATCATAAGACTGGAAGAACTAGATGGTACATGGCTGCCACGAATCACTTCCCTGACAAGGAACTCGACAGATACTCCCTGATGGATTGGGAGAAAAGTGGGCTGCAGAAATTTAAGTCTAGTAGAAAGACTAGACTTGATGGTCTGACAGACTGGAGGATGCCCAGAAGACATGGTCCCCAGACTGTCTGTTAACCCAGAACTGAAAGCATACTCAGAGTCAACTCTTCAGATAAACATAGAACTGGTCTATAAGATATAAAATGATACTGGTGAAGAGTGCTCTTCTTGGCTTCAGTAGATATAGGAAACTAAATGGATTGCTCTTGTCAGAGGGCTAGTTGATGGATGTAGGAAACAGAGAAATGCGCTGTCACAGTGTAGGGAGAATGGCTAGGATCACCTAATTGTGTAAGTTTTTGTATGAAAAACTGAGTGGAATTATAAACTTTCACTTTAAGCACACACCAAAAAGAAGAAATAGATCTTGTAAACTGTAGCTGCCATAGGTAGTGATTCTTCTTCTTCTTTTTTATTTTTATTTAACATAACTGAGTGAAAATGTACATTCATGTATAAATTCACATGCCCACCTATATGCAGCTTCCACTGCTCTCCCTGTCCGGTGACTGCACACTATTCCTCTCTGCTCCATACATGTCTCATCCTCCCAACAACCCCCTTTCCCCTCCTCTGTCCACTCCCCTTCCTCCAGCCAGAGGTCAGGAAGATGATATCCTGTAGATGTATAGAACCACAAAGTGCTTCCAATATATGGTCACTCTGCATTGCCAAGTCGAATCCATTCCTGTCCAAAGAGTGGACCTTTGTTATAATTTATGGAAAAGGGCAGTATCAGGGCCAGGGGCCATGCTGTCAGAGGAACCCCAAAACCACTGGACCATCACTTGAGGTCTTTTAGTGGAGATCTCAGGATGCACCCCTTTTTGTTCTTGTGTTGCCAGTGAGACTCCTCTCTGTGAGCTCCATCGTGGCTATCACTGGTGGTGGCTGGGCACCATCCGGTTCTTCCGGTCCTAGGTCGATGTAGGCACCCACTCTTGTGGGTCTCTCTGTCTTCTCGGTTGTCTCATTTTGGTCCTCGGTGAGCATCCGTTCCTGCTGAGTTGGGTCCATTTGCTGTGTCCTCGGATGGCAGCTTGGCAGCTTTTAAGACCCCAGACGCCACTCACCAATGTGGGGTGCAGAGAGCTCTCTTAGCAAAACGCTAGTTGTGCCAATTGGCCTGGAATTCACCTAAGAACATGGTCCCCCACCCTCTGCCCCAGCTACTCTATCCTTGCAGTATTGAGTCAAGATGGAAGGAGTACTCAAGTTATGCTGAAGTCCACTTAATGTTGTTCTTGTTTCTAATGTGTGCTATCACCGCTTTCTCCCAACTAGACTTCTAGTAACTATCTAAACTAAACCCTCCCCCACCCACCCTCCCTCCCTCCCCTCCCTTGCAGCTGTCAAAGAGTCTTTTCTTCTATACACAAGTCTGTTTTTGAGGTCTTATAATAGAGGTCTCATACAATATTTGTCCCTTTGTCGCTGACTACTTTCACTCAACCTAATGTCTTCCAGTTGAAACCAGGTTAAGAGATGTTTCCTGGAATCATCGTTATTCTTTATCATTGCGCAGTGCTCCATTGAGTATATGTACCATAGTTTACCTATCCATTCTTCTATTGTTGGGCATCTGGGTTGATTCCATCTTTTTGCTATCGTGGACTGTGCTGCGGTAAACATTCTGGTGCATGTGTCCGTTGGTGTGAAAGGCCTTGAATCTGTAGGATATATTCCAAGTAGTGGAATTACTGGGTCAAATGGTATATCAATATCCATTTTTTTAAGGAAGCGCCAGATTGCCTTCCAAAGAGGCTGGACCATTTTGCAACCCCACCAACAGTGTAGGAGGGTTCCACTTTCTCCACAGCCTCTCCAGCATTTGTTGTTTTGTGTTTTCTGGATCATGGCCAATCTTGTTGGGGTGACATGGTATCTCATTGTTGTCTTGATTTGAATTTCTTTAATAACTAAAGATCGTGAACATGTCCACATGTGTTTTTTGGCTGCCTGGATCGCCTCTTTAGTGAAGTGTCTGTCCATCTCCTTTGCCCATCACTTAATTGGATGGTTTATCTTCTCCTTATTGATGTTTTGTAGTATCTTATAGATTATGGAGATCAGGCGTTGGTCTGACATAGAGTTGCCAAATATTTTTTCCCATTCTGTGGGTGTTCTTGTAATTCTATTAATAAAGTCTTTGGATGAGCAAAAGTGTTTGATTCTTAATCGTTCCCATTTATCTACTTTCTCTTCTGTTGATTGAGGTTTCTTTGACAGATTTTGGAGTCTGTCCTCATTGTGTATTAAAACTTCCATTGTTATTCCTACCTTTTCTTGGATGAGCTTTATCGTTTTAGGTTTGATATTTAGGTCTTTTATCCAGTTGGAGTTGGTTTTTGTATAAGGTGTAAGATAGGGATCTTGATTCAGTTTATTGCAGATGGATAACCAATTTTGCCAGCACCATTTGTTGAGCCAAGCCAAGTGCCGTCGAGTTGGATCTGACTCATGGTGACCATTTGTTGAAAATACTGTTTTTACCCCAGTTTAATGTCTTAGGGCCTTTGTCGAATATCAGCTGTTCATAGGCAGATGGTGTCATCTCTGGGGTCTCAGTTCTGTTCCATTGATCGATCTGTCTTTTCTTGTACCAGTACCAGGCTGTTTTGACCACTGTGGCAGTGTAGTATGTTCTAAGGTCGGTTAATGAGAGGCCTCCCAGTGTTTTCTTCTTCTTTAGTAGTACCTTACTTATCCGGGGCTTCTTCCCTTTCCAAGCAAAATTGGTGGTAGTGATTCTTCTGATGCATTTGTTCAAAGTAAATTGAAAACCTTCTGTAAAAGATTCACCATTTAGATGCCACTAAGAAAATTTGTCATTCTTGGGGGAAGGTCAAAATATCAACATTAACAAGAGTTTGGAAGAAGTTGATTTTAACCCTTATGGATGACTTTGAGGTGTTCAAGAGTTCAGTGGAGTAAGTATCTGAAGATGTCATGGAAATATGAACAGAGCTAGAACTAGAAGCAGAGCTTGGATGTGGAGCCAAGAAGGTAGATAGACACTTCCTGTGACCCCTCTAACAACACAGACCCAAAAGAACAAATGAATCTAGTATATAAGACATCCTAGGAGCTTTGAACATAAAAGGCAAAATTGAGAAATCGGACTCAGCAAAGGGGAAAAGAGAACACTTCCAAAAGCACATAGGACTTCACAGCCCTGTCCTGCTAGGAGGCAGCCACAGTCAAGTGTGGAGGTTGGTAGGTATTACCCCCAGTGGAGCCGATTGTCTGGAGAATCTACTTGTGCCTCCAGAGCCAGTGAGGGGTGGCACCAGATTGTCAAAAGCTTAGTCTTTGCATGTAACCTGCTGTGCACCCAAGTCCGAATCTTTCCTTTGATATGGGCATGTCTCCTTTCTCCCAACACTCCCCTCTCTCAACTGCACCTAGAGCTAGGGTCTGATGCCATTAACTGAGCTGGAAGTAGGACTCTTCAAGCCCACTCTTAGTCATTCTCCCCCTCCTTTCACTGCTCCGTGCCTGGCTCTGGAGTCTGATGCTATAAACTAAGCCAGAAGTAAACTCCTTAAGCCCACCTTAAGTTATCTCCCAGACTCAGAGGGGGAACTAGTTTAGCACACTCTGGGAATGGGGGGAAGAGAAAAAAAAATGTCTGCCAACTACCCTAAGCCAGAAAATTAGGGCAGAGATTGTTCCTTCACCTAGATTCAGACATAAGGGGATATGCCAACCTCACAGATACTCAAAGATGGCTGTTAGTCCCCTGCCTGTTTCAGCAGATGCAGCCAGATGTCTGTCTATACCAGTCACATTTGCCCATCTAAGACAGTAGGCAAGAGCCTGTAACCCACACTTGCTGACTGACCACCTGGATCCCTGAGCTGAATCCGTAAATATATTGATGACTCAGAAACAGCAGGTCATATCAAAGCACTTAAAGGGGTGACCATGATCTCTTCAGAAAGACCCCAAAACAAAGAATCAACTTTTCCAGAAGAAGAGAACTTCCTGGAATTATCAGAGGTAGAATACAAAAATCTAGTATTTAGGACTCTTCAAGAGATGAGGCAGAATGTAACAGAGTATAATGAAAAATTAATGCTGCGAGAAGCATTAAGCAGCAAGAATTAGAAACTCAAAAAATGATAAATTACAGAATTAGACAACCCAGTGGAAAGTCAAAGGAGCATGGGTATGGAAACCTAGATTTGTGAGACTGAAGGTAAAGTATGTGACAGCAACATATTTGAGGAAAAATCAGGTAAAATGTATCTTTTAAAAATCAAGAAACACTAAGAATTATGTCAGACTATGTGAGACTATGAAGACAAACTATGTATGATTGGAGTACACGGAGAGTGGTAATGGAAAATACAGAGAACTGTCAGATTTGCTGACAGAAAACTTCCCTGAGATCATGAAAGATGAGAAGATGCCTATCCAAGATACTCATTGAATTCCACATAAGTTATATTTCCCCCTAAAAGACACCAAGGCATACTATAGTTAAGCTTACCAAAACTAAGGACAAGGAGACACTTTTAAAAGTGGCTAGACATTATCAAAAAACAACCTACAAAGGAAAATCAATAAGACTAAGCTTGGACCATTCACTAGAAACCAAGAAGGCAGTGGGATAATATACATAAAGCCTTGAAGGAAAACATTTCCCAACCAAGGATTATATATCCTGCAGAAGTATCTCTAAAAGGTTGTTGTTGCTGTTGTTATGTGACATCAAGCTGACTCCAACTCATAGTGACCCTATGAACAACAGAACAAAACACTGCCCGGTCTTGCACCATGTCCACAGTTGTTTTTATGCTTAGCCCATTGTTGTAGCCACTGTATCAAACCATCTCATCGAGTGTCTTCCTCTTTTTCACTGATCCTCAACTCCACCAAGCATGATACCCTTCTTCAGGGACTGATCCCTCCTGACAACATGTCCATAGTATGCAAGATGCAGTTTTGCCATCTTTGCTTCCAAGGAGCATTCTGGTTGTACTTCGTCTAGAATTTATCTGGTTGTTATTTTGGTGGTCCACTCAACATTCTTTTTCAGAACAGAATTCAAATGCATCAATCTACTTGTCTTCTTTGTTCAATGGCCAGCTTTTGCATGCATATGATGTAATTCGAAATACCATGGCTTGGATCAGGTACACTTTAGTCTTCAAGGTGACATCTTTACTTTTAAATAATTTAAAGAAATCCCTTCTTGGCTTTGCAACAGATTTTCCAAGTGCAGTGCGTTTTTTGATTTCTTAATTGCTGCTTTCATGGGCGTTGATTGTGCACCCAAGTAAAATTAAATCCTTGACAACCTCGATCCTTTCTCCATTTACGATGATGTTGCTTATTGTTCCAGTTGTGAGGATTTTTGTTTTCTTGATGTTGAGGTGCAGTCCGTACTGAAGGCTGTGGCCCTTGATCTTTGTCAGTAAGATTTCAAATCTTCACTTCCAGCAAGTAGGGTGGTGTCATCTGTGTAATGCAGGTTGTTGATGATTTGTCCTTCAATCCTGATGCCTTGTTCTTCAAATAATCCAGCTTCTCAGATTATGTGCTTGGTGTACAAATTCAAAAGGTATGGTAAAAAGATACAACCCTGACATACACCTTTCCTGACTTTAAACCATGCGGTGTTCCTGTGTTCTGTTCACATGACTGCCTCTTGATCTATATACAGATTCCTTAAGAGCACAATTAAGTGTTCTGGAATCCCCATTTTATGCAATGTTAGCCATAACTTCTTATGATCCACACAGTTGAATGATTTTGCATAGTCAATGAAACACAGGTAAACATCTTTCTGGTATTCTCTGCTTTCAGCCAAGATCCATCTGGCATAAGCAATGATATCCCTGGTTCCACATCCTCTTCTGTATCCAGCCTGAATTTTTGGCAGTTCCTTGCCAATATGTTATTGCAGTCACTTTTGAATAATCTTGAGAAAAATTTTACTTGTGTGTGATATTAATGATATTGTGCAGTAATTTCTGCATTCATTTGGATCATCTTTCTTTGGAGTGGGCAAAAGTACAGATGTCTTCCTGTCAGCTGGCCAGGTAGCTATCCTTCAAATTTCTTAGCATAGATGAGTGAGCACTTCTAGCACTGTGTGTGTTTGTTGAAATATCTCAAATGATATTCCATCAATTCCTGAAGCCTTGTTCTTTGCCAAAGTCTTCAATACAGCTTTGACTTCTTCCTTCAGTACTGTTGGTTCCTGATCATGTGCTGCCTCATCAAATGGCTGAACATTGGCCAGTTCTTTCTGGTATAATGATTCTGTGTATTTCTTCCATCTTCTTTTGATGCTCCCTGAGTTGTTTCACATTTTCTCTCACTAATGCCTAGGACATTGATATTTATGCATTCCTTTTCTTTTTTGATGATTTCCAGTTTTCCTAGATTCATGCGTTGTACATTCCGTGTTATGTTTATTAATGGATGTTTGCAGCTGTTTCTTCTCATTTTGAGTTGTGCCTCATCAGCAAATGAAGATCTTAAAGGCTTTCCCCCATCCACAACATTAAAGTCGTCTCCACTTTGAGGAGGTAGCTTTTCCCCACTCGTCTTCCAAGAGCCTTCTAAAACAGGGAGCTCATTTTCTGGCACTATATCTGACAGCATTTCGCTGCTATCTGTAAGGTTTAACCTGGCTAATTCTTTTCAGAAGAAGGCTTCCAGTTCCTCTTCCTAGTCTGTCTTAGTCTGGAAGCTCAGCTGATAACTTTCTACCATGGTTGACCCTGCTGGTACCTAAATTCTAGTGCCATAGCTTCCAGCATCACAGCAACAAGCAATCGTCCACTGACAGACAAGTGGGGGCTTCTTAATCTATCTTTATTCCTCCTACCAGCTAAGATACCCAATCAACACAATCAGCCTAGAACTCAGCAGGGCAGAACATGCAGTGGTGAAGAACAACAATGGTTTTTGGAAACATCTCATAATATGGAGTCACCTATAAGATATTATGCAGAGTTAAATTAGTTGTAAAAGGACAAATATTGTATGAGAACACTGTTATAAGGACTTAAGTAAATATTCAAGCCCGGAAGAAAATAATCTTTGATGGCCACAAGAGGGGGAGTGAGAGAGAGGGTTATTCATAAATTAGAGAGTAGATAGGAATTGGGTTAGGTGCAAGGAGTGACAGCATGCAGTAGAAGGGAGGTTAACACAACTGGACTACACCAAAAGCTAAAAGGTTTTCTAAATATAACCAAATATTTTGAAGGACAGAGTAGCAAAGACAGGGTTCTTGGGACCATGGTTTCAGGGGACATCTAGGCTAACTGGCACAACTTTTTTTTTTGAAAGAAAATTTTCTGCATATCACTTTAGTGAGTATTGTCTGAGGTCTTAAAAGCTGGCAAAGTGCAACTAAGTAGCATCAATTGGTCCCAAGCCACCTGGAGCAGAGGAGAATGAAAAACAGCAAAGACATGAGAGAAATCTAACCCCAGAAGACAGAAGGTACCATTTAATCCAGAGACTACATCATCATAACACCAGAAGAATTAGATGGTGCCCAGCTACCACCACCATTTGTCCTGACAGGGAATACAACATAAAGTCCCTGATATAGCAGGAGAAAAATTGGTGTGCCAAAGTTAAACTCTATTAAAAGACCACACTTGATGGCCTGTCAGACTGGAGGACCCCCTGAGGACATGGCCCTTGGACTTTCTCATAGCTCTGAGCTGAAACTGGTACCAAAACCAACTCTTCAGACAAGGATTAGACACAGAGTGATGCTGAGGAAAAAATACGCTTCTTTGCTTAAATACATACTTGAGGCTATTTGAGCATCTCTTGTCCAGAAGTGAGATGAGTGGGTGGAGGGGGATAGGATTTTGTTGAATAGAGGTGGTAATTACAGGATAGAAAGGATGAATGTTCTGTCATGGTGGGTGGGGAGCAGAGCCAGTAGAGTTGCCTAGGGGTGTGGGTGCAGGGTTTTGTATGGACAAATTGATTTGGATTGTAAACTTCCATTTAAAAAAAAAAAAAAAAACCCACTGCCACCAAGTGGGATTTGACTTGTAGCTACCCTAGAGGTCAGAGTAGAACTGCCCCATAGAGTTTCCAAGGAGCACCTAGTGAATTTGAACTGCCAGCTTTTTGGTTAGTAGCACTTATCCAGCGACACCATCAGGGTTTCCAAACTTTCATTTAAAATACAGTGAAATAAAAAAAAAAAAAAGAGCCTGAAGATGTGACTGAATTGCTACAGTCTCATGATAAAACTGTGACAGAGGAGGGGTGGCTTCTTATGGATGAACATAGAAAGAGGTTTCTTGAGATGGAAACTACTACTGGTGAAAATACTGTGAATATTGTCGAAATGGCAACATAGGATTGAAAATTTAAGTCCTTTTACGTAATTATTACCTAATGCCATCAACTGAATTGTGTTCCCCCAAAATATTTATATCAATATGCTATGCCATGATTCCCAATATTTTGTGATTGTCTATCATTTTGTCATGTTATGTGATTTTTCTGTGAGATACAAATTCTACCTCTATGCTGTCAGTGAGGGGTAGGCAGCAATATTCTTAGTAAGGCAAGACTAAATTTACAAAATTGTATTGTGTCTTTAGCCAATCTCTTTTGCATTATGAAAGAAAAGAAGTAAGCAGAGAAAGAGGAGGACCTCATGCCGCCAAGAAATCAACAGTGAGAAAAGAGTACATCCTTTGAACCCTAGTCCAGAGTAAGTTTGATGACAATGGCCTTCCTCCAGAGCCAACAGAAAAAGCCTTCCCCTGGAGCTGATGCCCTGAATTTAGACTTTCAGCATACTAGACTGTGAGAGAAGAAACTGCTGTCTGTTAAAGTCATCCACGTGTGATACTTCTGTTACAGCAGTGCTGGATGACTAAGACACATAAACAGTTGATAAAACAGTGGCAGAGTTTGAGAAGATTGATTCCAGTTTTCAAAGAAGTTCTGCTGTGTGTAAAATGCTATCAAACAGCATGGCATTCTATAGAGGAATCTTTTGTGAAAGGAAGAGTCAATCAATATACAAACTTCATTGTTGTTTTATCTTAAGAAATTGCCACAGCCACCCCAGGCTTCAGCCACCGCTACCCTGATCAATTAGCAGCCATAAGCATCGAGGCAAGACCCTCCACCAGCAAAAAGATTACAACTTGCTCAAAGATGAGATGATGATTAGCATTTTTAGCAACAAAAGTATTTTTTAATTAAGGCATGGAGATTGTTTTTTAGACATAATGGTGTTACAGACTTAATACAAAAAAAAATTGCTGTAGTGTCGATTCCAACTAATCATAGAATTTAACCATTATGCCACCAGAGTTTCCACATACTTCATAGACTACCAAAAAACCAAACCCATTGCCATCAAGTTAATTTTGATTCATAGCTATCCTGTAAGACAGTAGAACTGCCCCATAGAGTTTCCAAGTGGTGCCTGGTGGATTCAAACTGCTGACATTTTGTTGGTTAGCACCTGTAACAATTATTTTGCCACTAGGGTCCCCCAAATGCCCTCTGTAGACTACTGGATAGCGTAAATGTGGCTATTATATGCACTGGGAAACCAAATAATTTGTGTGACTCAGTTTATTGCAATATTCACCTTAATTGCAGTGGCCTGGAACCCAATCTGCAATAATCTCTAGGGTATATCTACAGTGGGATTTAACCACAGTTTCAGAATGTGCTAGCTGTGTAATCTATAACAAGTTATTTAGATTCATGAGCCTCAATTTCTGCCTCTTAAAATGAAAATAGCAATTTTCACCTCAGAGAGTTCTGAAGTTTAACTAAGATTGTGTATTCTCTGTAAATGCATAAACCCAAACCCATTGCCATCTAGTCAATTCCAACTCATAGTGACCATATGCGACAGAGTAGAACTACCCCATAGAGGTTCCAAGGAGTGCCTTGTAGATTTGAACTGCTGACTTCTTGGTTACCAGTTGTAACACTTAAACACTGCATCATCAGAGTTTCCATAAATGGAATAACCAAAAACCAAAACCAAACCCAGTACCGTAGAATCAATTCCAACCTATAGAAACCCTATAGGACAGTGTAGAACTGCTCCATAGTTTCCAAGGAGCACTTGGTGGACTCAAACTGCCAGCTTTCTCGTTAGCAGACAAAACACTTAATCACTACTCCATCAGGGTTCCCATTAAATGGAATAGCAGGTGGTATATTCTTTGTAAGGTATTTGCATTATATATTCTTTGTAAGAGATTTTCGTGATGGCTGGCCAGGAGGAAGAGCAGGAAGAAGGCTTCCCTAGAAAATTAGTTCATATGCTAGCCATTTTCTTTTAAAAAATGGTGAACAGTAGGATATGGCCATTGAAAAAGCCTATTTGGTGCCAACATGGTGCTCCCAGTCTCAGGAGTATTGCTCACAGCAGAGAGAGCCTGATGGGAAAATTGATAACTCAGACACAGTACAGCAACTCAGTTAACTCCTCTCCCATTAGGAAGGATAGAATTATTCCCTGGGATAGGAATTTGGGCTGACTAAGCTGCAGAAACCTCCCACTGCTTAGCTGTCTTCCATGGTTAAGAGTCAGCTCCTAGGCCATGTTCCTCTATAAGACTCTGGTAGAACAAGGCATGAACTGGGATTCCAGCTGAGTCCTCACCACTGGCAAGTCCCCTGCCCTAGGGAGACAGAAGACTGAGACTCATTTTCATTTAAGTCAATTGTTCTTTTATACCTTTTGTTTGAATGTCTTAGGGCCTGTATAGCCTTGAACATTGCAGCCTGATACTGGGACTCTGGGAATTGCTAATTTTCCAGCTTCATCTTTTAAACAAAGTTTTTCATTACACTTAATTTCTTGTTCTGATTACCGCTTCACCTTCCAGAAAACCAGTCCTACACATCCTTCAGCATTTCGTGGCCCAGCAAGCTGATGGCCTTTTCCTTCAGGCCCCTGAGCTCTAGAATTTCCAGTCCTTTCAGACTCATGTAATTGTCCAGAAAATTGCTTAGCCATATAACCTCAAGTAAAATTATACTGCTCACTGTCTGTTGCTATAGGCATTTCCCTCTGTGTCCTACCTGTTTCTCATTAGCTGTAGTTATTATGTAATTCACCAATGTCTCATTAATAATGTCGTGATACAGCCATCCACATCCTATTAAATCCATTATGCCATCTAATCAAAGCTCATTGCTGTCCAGGTGATTCCTGCTCACAGCAACCCTCCTCACAGCAGCAGTTTCCAAAGCTGTGATTTTTACAGAAGCAGACTAACACAGCTTCCTCCCATGGAGTAGCTGGTGGGTTAGAATCACTGACCTTTCGGTTAGCAGCTGAGTGCCTTAACCACTGCACCATCAGGGCACATTGTCACCTACATTGGCCCTCTTAATTGAATCCATTGTTCTGTATATCCTAGTAGTATACATTTAGCTACACCTGTCAAAGAATTTGTTGTATGACTTGTTAGCTTTCTGTTCGCTTTTCAACATTATGCATTATGCGCTTCATGACCACTCACTGGGTGCCTGGCCCTGTCCCAGGCACTGACATCACTTTCTTGATGACTGTCTGTAAAGCACAAGGTCACTGACTGTGGCTGTGAATAACTAGATCCTGATGTGGCCCCAAGAAGTTGGGGACAGATTTGGGGCATGGACATGGACAGATGATGCCACTTCCTGTATATCGGGACTTAGATGAGAGCAGGACTATAAAGCTGAAAAGATGATATGATATGCTGGCATCCAGGCAGTGTTCTGAGGGCTGCAACAATGCTGATTTATTCAGGCCTGTCAGTCATTAAGAGATACTTCCCTTTGATGAGCACTGCACTGCCTCGTATTTGATGAGCTGTGTTAATAGAGCAGGTGTGTGAATGAAGGGGTGAGTGTATGTGAGTATCTGTACATGTGTGTGAGTGCAGGTGTGTACATGCATGTCTGTGTGTGTGAGTGTGTACAGTAATAGTTGGTGTCAGAAAGGTTTCTGTCTTTCCAAGTAAACACTGGCCACCTCTTTAGATCTTATTAGGCAGGGTGTCATAAGCCCATCCAAAAGCTATGTATCATTGACTGTGAGGCTCCAGAGTGAATGCACAGTGTCCAAGGAGCTGTGACTCTGCAGACCTTCTTAGGAAGACTATCCCTTTGATCAGCATCACACTGCCCCATATTTGATGAGATGTGTTAGTGGAGCAGGTGTGTGAGTGAATAGGTGAGTATGCCTTCTTAGGAAGGATATTTCCCTTTGATCAGCACCACACTGCCTCTTTTTGATGAGCTGTGTTCATGGAGCAGATGTGTGAGTGAATGGGTGAGTGTGAGTGTGTACAGGTGTGTGCATGCATACACGTGTGTGCATGAGTGTGTACATATGTGTTAATGTGTGTGCATCTGAGTGTGTACACATGTGCTTTGTGTACATGTGTGCAAGTGTATAGTAATGTGTTCAAACATACACATGTGAATGTATGTACATGTGTGTGCATGAGTGCAAGTATGTGATTGTGTGTATGCATGCATGAGAGTGAATGCATGAGTGTATGTGTATGTGTGTTGTGGTCAGGGTCAAGGGAATATGAGAATTGACAGGACACTTGAGATTGGGAAGCCAGGTGAGAAGGAAAAGGATGAAAGGAGAAGACAGTGTGGAGAGAGGCCTGGAGGGTGAGGTCAGCTTGGAATGACAGAAATCTTTTTTTTTTAAGGATGGCAAGCTTTTTGACAACATCTATTTTGTTAATGACTGACAGGCCTGGATGAATCTACATTATAGTAAAATATTGGCAAGATGAAGCACATCCCATCATCTTTTCATCTTTACAGTCCTGCCCTCATCTAAGCCCTAGTAAAAAAAAAAAAGGCATCACTGTCCTCTGCCCACGACTTGCCCCTATCCTTCTTGTGCCACAACAGGGCCTGGCTAGCAGTGACCAGTCTGAGACCTCATGCCTTTTGGGCTGCCATCAAGAGGATGATATCAGCACCTAGGACAGCACCAGGCACCCAGCAAGTGCTCACAAAATGTGTGCTGCATAATGTTAAAAGGTGACTTGTAGAATCTGTCTTTTCCTTGTCATCACATATCCTTTTCCTGAGGTCGGGAAAGAAGTGCTTGGCAGCAATCTCACAGAAACTAGGGCTGCTGTCTAGGAGAACTGTGTGTACTTACTAGATGTCTCAAAGGAACCTGTATTCTTTGTATTTCCATAACACTTTTTTTTAAGAAAGCACACCAAATCTTGTTTCATTTCACGTCTTTTTTTAAAATCCCATTGTGTAGATGGGGAAACTGACAGCCCAGAGGATAAATTAGACATGCTTACATTGCAGAGCTAGAATTATAGCTAGGTCTCCTGCCTCCTGTCTGTCTGCCTGTCTGAATGACATACAGTGAACTTTGGGAGAATTTTCAGGGCATCACTGTGGCCCATACTGAAAATGTATATGCCCTCCTCTGTGCACCACTGTGAGGGTTCCTCCTTACAGTTCTGTATGGGCAGAGGCGTTGCACACTGACGTCTCTTGGCGGCAGCAGGTATCAAGTACAGCTTTGTGTAAAGGAAACAGCTCCTTTGTCCTATCTCCGCAGACAACCTCCAGGCTTCTTGCTTACCGAACATCCACTGATGATTTACCCAAACATAGCTGAAATCTAGGTGTGTGTCTGTGCCTGAAGCCTCCTCGCCTCTCCCTGTTCCCTGAGCCCACGAGGATCAAGTGTTAATAGGATGCCCCTGACATCTGTGTCTGAGGCCACATGAGGCCTCAAGGCCATATGGGTGTACCCTGAACCCCAGGAGAGTACCTGACTGTAGTGGGCTGAATTGGCATCCCCAAGTCATTATTCACCTCAAACCTCAGAATGTAACCTTTTTGGAAGTAGTATCTTTTTAGATGTAACTAGTTAGGGATTTTGAGAAGAAATTATCCTGGATTTAGGATGAGTGTGCTTATAAGAGACAGAAAAGAACTCAGAGAGACTATGTGAAGTGATGCAGCCACAAGCCAAGAAATGCCTAGGGCTACTAAAAGGTGGAAAAGGCATGGAAGGAACCCCTACCTAGAGCCTTCAGAGAGAGCTTTACCCTGCCTCTACCTTAATTTTGGACTTCCAACCTCCAGAACTATGAGAGAATAGACTTCTGTTGTTCTAAGCCAACCAGCTTGTAGTACATTGTTACAGCAGCCACAGGAATCTAATATATTGGGTACTTAGCAGACCAGAAATGTGCCCTCTGCTGGCCTCTGTTCTTTTGCCTATAGGACCTGGGGATTTCTCATGCCAGTTTTAAAGAGCAAGTTGAAAACAGGAGTTAAGAACGAGACGAGGCCTAACCCACCTGGAGCAGTGTGAAGAACATCAAAGACACAGTGAAAATATAACTCCAAGAGACAGAAAGGGCCACATAAACCAGAGACTACATCAGCATGAGACTGGAAGAACTAGATGCTGCCTGACTACCATCAATGACTGCCCTTAAAAGAAACTCAACAAAGAGTCCTTGATGGAGTGGGAGAAATATAGTTTGCAGAACTCTAACTCTATGCTCTGACAGATTGCAGTGTTCCTGGACTCACTGTTAGCCCAGAAATGAAACCATTCCCAAAGCCAACTCCTCAGACAATGATTGAACTGGTCCATAAGATATAAAATGATATTGATGAAGGGTGTGCTTTTTGGCTTAAGTAGATATATGAGACTAACTGGGCAACTCTTGTCTGGTAGCAAGATGAGAAGGCAGAGAGGGACAGGAGCTGATTGAATGGACACACGAAATACAGGGTGGAGAGGAAGAGTGTTCTGTCACAGTGGGGGAGAGCAGCTAGAGTCATGTAACAAAGTGTGTGTAAGTTTTTGTATGAGGAACAGACTCAAATTGTATACTTTCACTTAAAACACAATAAATAGAATAAAAACCAGAGCTTGACTTCCCTTGTCATGCTCATTGTAGTAGAAAAAAATTCCCATGGCCTTTTACTGCCATTATTGCTATCTTTCTTAGTGTGTACCATATGCCAGGCACTGTAGGTCTTAACATTATTGCACCTAACCCTTAGAAAATCTTACAGAGTAAGTTTATCCCCAGTTTTACTTCTGAAGTTTGTTAACTTACTCGTGGTGGAGCTAAGATTTGAACTCAGGTCTCTCCCACTTCAGAGCCTGCACACTTAATCACTATGCTCTTCTGACATGCCTAAGTTATATTAATAATAACAACAGCTAATTATTGATAGTGAGCCCTAGTGGCACAGTAGTTAAAGTGCTTATCTACCAACTAAAATGTCAGTGGTTTGAACCTACCAGGTTCTCCACAGTAGAAAGCTAAGACAGTCTGCTTCCATAAGGGTCTTACAGCCTTGGAAATCTATGGGGCAGTTTCTGCTCTGTCTTACAGGTTTGGTATGACTCAGAATTGACTCAGTGGCAATGGATAATTACTAATAAAGTAATAAGAGAGCCTCCCAGAGTTACACTAACTTTCAGTGGCTCTCTATGGCCTCTTGCCACTCCTGCTCTCTACCCCTACCCTGTCTGCCCTCTCACTGTGCAACAGCCACATCATGTGGTTCCCCTTTCTTAGATGGCCTACACATTTTAGATGGTCTTTCTGAGAGCTTGTCCCTGGCCTTTTACTTCGACAAACTCTTGGTCATTCCACATGGTCCAGGTTAAATGTGCTCTGTACACAGCATTAACTAGCACTTACTACATGGATCATAAATCCTAGGAGTGTGTATTTGTCTGTCCCCTGCTGCAGTTGGATTTAGCATCTGTTATCTTTCAAAATGCTCCTGGCTGTTCGAAACTCCCAATAAATATTTGAATGATAAAATCATGCAGAAAACATGGAGACCACTAAGTAACAAATACTCAGCAGGAAGGCCTGTGTTTTAGGCTGGGTTCTCTAGAGAAGCAAACCAGTGAAGCATATGTGTAAGTCTCAAGACCGGGAGGTCAGATGCTGGGAAGCTGAATATAGAACCCAGAGCAGAGCAAAAGCCTGCAAGGCTTACCAGAAAATCCACATGTGTTGTATGCAGGCTACAACACCAAGGAAACTCCCTTTCAGCTGATTAGCTACTCGCAGCATTTCCCTTCACAGATGTGATCATGTTATATCAAGTCTCATCATGAAGGTGATTGCATTTTATATGACTACCAAACTCTATCATAACTACCACTGAGAATCATGGTCCAGCCAAATTGGCACTTGCAACTATTCACAGTATACCTATTGTCAACTTGGCACCTACACACATCTCATTAAATCATACATACTCTTTGGATAAAGATGATTATAGCCATACTTACACCTAACAGGATACAATTAACATGTGTATAACTGAAAATACACTATCCCTGTTCACATCTTTCATAAGTGAAGAACACAAAAATATCTGACTCACATATACAAGGAAGGAATACTTATAACAATTACAGTCTTGATTTCTGTGGCTGGTCACATAGTCATAACTGGTATTCAGAACTACTTTCTTCCACCAACCATTCCATTTTCTCTCTGTTCTCAGCAAGCACCTGGTGGCATGAACCATACCTTCATTCCTAAGGGTCTGGGCCGTAAGTAGTTATTTAGAATTGGGTTGCTGTAGTTTTCTACTGACTTTAGTCACGGGGCATGTTGGTAGTAAGAGATCTCCTAAGAGATCTGCTGCATTCCAGACGTGCTCTTCTTTACCTCCATTATGTCATATCAGTCTGATTTCCTCTTGATAATCAGGATCAGTCACATCTGTCAGTATGGTAAATCCCTTTTTTATCTGTTGATTGAGAGGCATAATGCCCATGAATCCTGGCTGTGGGAGAAACAGCACCATACATTGGACATCGGTTTAGAGCCTATGCAGCCTCCTGGAGAACATTGCCCCAACTCTGCAAGATACTGCCACCTAGCTGGCACTGTAATTTTGTCTTTAGAAGGCTATTACATACTCCTATTAAGTCTGCTGCTTCAGGATAATGAGGAACGTGATAAGACCAGCGAACTCCATTAGCCTGGGTCTACTGTGGCACTGCATTTGCTGTAAAGTGAGACCTTTGATCAGACCCAGTGCCATGTGGGAAGCAATGATGGTGGATAAGGCATTCTGTAAGTCCTTTTTAGTTTTGGCAGAAGCATTACATCAGGGAAGGCAAACCTGTATCCAGATCAAAAATCTCCGAACCCATTGCTGCCAAGTTGACTGTGACTTATAGTGACCCTACAGGACAGAGTAGAACTTCCCCATAGAGTTTCCATGGAGTGCCTGGTGAATTTGAACTTCTCATCTTTTGGTTAGCCACTGTAGCACTTAACCACTATGCCACATATCCTTGTTGGTCCCTGCTGCTGGCAGATTGGGCATTCAGTAGTGGCTATAGCCATGTCTGTCTTGGTAAGTGGAAGTCCATGTTGTTGACCCTATGTATAACCTCACCCTTTGGTAAGCATGCATATGAGACAAATATCTTCACTTCTTTGGCCCACTGAGAGATGCCTATTCACATACTTCCTTGTCTCCAATTTTCCAATAATGTTCCTTTCAAGTCACTGACCATCTAGCCAAACCATTGGCCACAGCCCCTGAATCATTATACAGTTGTGTATCTGTCCATTTTTCCTTCCAAGCAAAGTGAATAGTCAAGCTAACTGCTCAACATTCTGTCCATTGAGATTTCCCTTCACTTCTGTCCCTCAGGAAAGTCCAAGAAAGGGGCTGTAGTGCTGCCACTATTCAAGTGGTACCTGCGTATCACTCACAGACATCAGTGACCAAGACAGGAGGTTTCTCTTCCTTAGTCAGCTTATCATAAAGAATTCCCCATGAGGCAATAGCTGCAGACTCAGACATGGAAAGTAATGTGACAAGAGTGGAGACCCTGGGCATTTAGGCCACTTCCTCATGAAACTTGTGCCTTCAGGACCTGCTTGGACCCAATATCATACATACGATTTCCATTTAATGATGGGGTGCTGCTGTGCACTTTGGGGCTCTCTGGGTTAGACCACACCCCATCCATACTGCATTCAGTCTTTACCAAGGCCTAGTAACACACCAAAAGCTATTTCTCAAAAGTAGAGAATGTATCTGCAGAAGATGACAAAGCTTTGCTCTAAAATTCTAAGAGTCTAAGCTGTGATTCACCAGTTTGGAGTCTTACCAAACACTCCAAACATCATTATCTGCCACTGACACTTCAAGCACCAGGGAATCAGCCAGATCAAATGGACCAAGTGGCACAGTCCAGTCGCTTGCATGGCAGCCTGAACCTATTGTGGAGTTCTTCTCTTGCTCTGGGCCCCATTCAAAACTATCAGCTTTTTGGGTTGCTTGTAAATAGGCTAGAATAACACCCCCAAACTGAGGCATTGTGCCTCCTTTTCAGTAGTGGGAAGTCCCAGATACAATAACTTATCCTTCATTTTAGAAGGAATATTTCAACATGCCCCATACCACTGGACCCCTGAAATTTCACTGAGGTGGAAGGTATCTGAATTTTTGTCAGATTAACTTCCCACCCTCTTGCACACAAATATATTGCTAATAAGTTCAGTCATTGACACTTCTCCCTTACTAGTCCAATCAGCTTTATGTCATCAGTGTTGTGGACCACTGTGATGTCATGTGAAAGGGAAAGACAATTAAATTACCTATAGGAATATAGCCCTATAGTACAACCTAGGGCTAGAGATTTGATATATCTCTGATGTAGAACATTGAAGGTGTATTGCTGGCCTTGCCAACTAAAGACAAATTGCTTCTAAAAAGGTATTAGCCAGATCAATAGCTATATATCAGGTACCAGGAGATGTATATTAGTCTGCTTAAGCAACGAAATTACCTCTAAAATAGAGCCTATCATTGGAATCACCAATGATAATCCACTGTCATTATGATAATCCACTGTCATTCTCCAAGATCCACGTGTTTTTTCCAGAGGCCAAATAGGCCAGTTGAATGGAGATGTGGTGGAGCTCATCACCTCTGTATCCTTCACATTCTTGATGGTGTCAGTAATCTGTAATCCCTCCAAATAAGAAGTATTGCTTCTGCTTTATTATTTTTCCTAGGTAAGGGGAGTTCTCATGCCTCCCACTTGACTTTTCCCTACCATAATAGCCCTTACTCCATTTGTTTGGGGTCCAATGTGGGGGGGCTGGTTATGAGTTGCTGAGTATATCTATTACAATTATGCATTTGAGACCTGGGGGACTAACTACGTACTGGCTTGGGAACCCACTGGAGTTACTGTGAGATGGACATGAGCTAAGACTCCATTAATAGCATGACCTCCAGATGTCCCAACTCTCACTGATAGGCCACAGTGATATTTTGGATCTCCTGGAATTAATGTCACTTCACAGCCAGTATCTGGTAATCCCTGAAAAGTTTCATTATTTCTTTTTCCTCAGAAAACAGTCACTTTTGTAAAAGGCTGTAGATCCCTTTGGGGAAGCCTGGGAGAATATAAAGTTTTGGCAGTGTAGTGAGGGTCTCTCAAGGGAACTTGGCATCCCATTTATTCAAGGGCTTGTGGGTTTTTAAAATGGCTCAAATCTGAGAATTGTTTGATGGGCAATTACTCCACTCTGGCAATCTAAGTTAGACTGTTATTCACATGACCTAGAATTGTTCTACTTGTATAGTAAGTAGTATATTTGTTATCTGTTCCATTCCTAGGGACACCATGACTAAGTAGCCGACACCATAAGCCCATGTGAGTCAGAGAATTTTGATTATTTCTTTGACTCTTATATCTGTTAGAGTAACAACACCCACTTTGTTGACTGAGTCCTGCCACTGGGCTTCTACCACCTTGGGGTCCAGTCAGCCTTACTGTAGTTACGTGTCTGAATTTGGTTAAGGCAGTTGCCATTGTCAAATCTGACTTACATAAAATAGCAATCATAGCAGTCTTCAAGAAAGCTAGAACTCCCTTCAAAAAATTTTTTCTCATCATTATGATAAAAAGAATGTCCTCTGAGACCCATGTGTGGATCTGTGGATCTAACCTGACAAGCCAGCCAAGTGCAGTCGAGTCGGATCCGACTCATGGTGACCCTAGGGGCCAGGGTAGAACTGACCCCCAGAGTATTCAAGACAAATCCTTTCTAATATGCCACTTTCCCTAAGCCTTTCTTCTATAGTGTATACCAAGGCAAGTCTGGTACTTGTGCTCATTTCCACTGAGCCAATTATGACTCAGAGTGATCCTATGGGAGAGAATAGAACTTGTCCATAAGATTTCCAAGGAGTACCTGGTAGATTTGAACTGTTGACCTTTGGGTTAGTAGCCAAGCTCTTAACTACTATGCCACCAAACCACACCCACTGCTGCTGAGTCAGCTCTGACTCATAGCAGCCCCATAAGACAGAACAGAACTTCCCCAAGTGTTTCCAAGGAGCACCTGGTGGATCTGAACTGCTGACCTTTTGATTAATAGCCATAGCTCTTAACCACTACAACGCCAGGGTTTCCATTATGCCACCAGGGCTCTCTCTGTACGTATACACACACAAACACACACACATATTGAGTGAGATTTATCTCAAGGAAATGACTCATGTGATTTGTAGAGAATGCCCGAAGGCTTCCCCTAACTCATGTAGCTACAGAAGCTGATGAACCCAAGATTGGCAGATTAGACTGCAGGCTACTGGCCCAAGTCCCAAGAACTGGAGATCAGCTGGTGACAAGCTGAATGCGGTATGCAGAGCAGAGCAAAAACCAGCAAGCTTTGCCAAAAGGTCCTTATATATTGGGTGCAGGCCACCCCTAAGGGAACTTATTTCAACTGACTAGCTGTTCACAGCAGATCCCATCATAAGGATGATCACATTATGTCAGATCTCATCGTGGAAGTGAATTTATTATTCTATGACTGCCAAACCACTGAGAATCATGGACCAGCAAATTTGACACACAAGCTTAAGTTACCATGGTCTGTGCATTAAAAAAAAAAAAATCCCAGATATTCTGAAGTAATTATAGAAGGAACCATTGAAAACTTTCAGTTTTGGAAAAAAAATTAATAATTTAGGCTCCCTCTTCTGTGTATTTATAATTTGCCCTCAATCCAATATAATGCTCAGTCAGTGTTTTGATATTTACTATGGAACTCATGAATTGTTAAAAATTATTATTAGCTGCCTTAGCCTTCTAAATATGTGTTCTTAAAAAATTCCTTATTTCTCAACATGATTCACATTTGCGGCATTACATTCTTCATTTTATCGAGTTCCCTTTAGAGCAAACTTTCCAGGAGAAATGTGTCTTATTGTGTAAACTGAGACCTGTGTAGATTTTTATGTTGCCTGCTCAAAAGGAGAACACTGTGCACCTGCAAGATTTCCTGTCCCAGACATTTCTAATTGTTCTTCCATCTCCTTTTCTCCCTTGTAGGCTGGCCGTGGGTCACGCTGTCTGTCCTGGGATTCCTGTACTGCTACTCCCACGTGGGCATTGCCTGGGCCCAGACATATGCTGTAGACTAATGCTTCTGGGTTCCAGGCCAGCCCTTGCTGCCAACCTCCAAGGAAAATGGTGCTTCACTGTGACCTTACACCTCAAGACAACTGCCAAGAGGCGAGTGTAGTTGGAGTTTGATCCAGAATAGTTTAATCTACTAATCTTCTATTCAAGTTATATTACTCCAAGACTGGAAGCTCCAGCACATCCTAAAAATTTACAGAGAGTCTTCTAACTATGGAGGCTTAGAGATAATTTATCTCAACCCCATAATTTTCCTATCGCGTAAGCTGAGATTTAGAGCAATAGTGTATCTTGCCCAGGTATACATAGTGACATCTTTGTCTTGAAGCCAGTACCACAGGCCCTTTGGGTGGTTTTTCCTTTGTCAAGAATTAAATACGGCATTTCTTATCAAAGCATAGAAATCCATGCTATTAACAGGCCTTTCTTTCACTGGGAAATAGTTCTTTTTTATGGGGGGGGTCTTAAAAAATTTATTTTGAATTGTAGTTAAGTAAAAGTATACAATCCAAATTAAATTTGCATGCCTACCTGTGTGCAGCGCCTTCTGCTCTCCTTGCCCAGTAACAGCACATTCCTCCTTTTGTTCTACATCTGCTTAACCATCTTCTGTCCTGTCCTTTCTACCCTCTCCTCTCCGTTCTAGTAAGAGGCCAGTAGGACAGCATCCTATAAATGCATAGAACCATAAAGCACATACACCATGTGGTCACATTGTGTCCCTGATTCCAGTCTATTCTTGTCTGAAGAGTTGACCTCAGTTAATGTTTTCTGGTCAGGGGCAGCAGCAGGTCTAGGGGCCATGCTCCCAGGGGAACCCCCAGACTGCTGGACCATCAACTGTGGTCTCTTCATGGAGTTTGTAAGGTGCACCCTTCTATTTTTCATGTTGACATTGGAACTCAACATTGTATGCCCCATTATGGCTGTCTTTGTTGGTGGTCAGGCACCATCTGGTTCTTCTGGTCACTTGTTGATACAGTCACCCATTCACACGGGTCCTTCTGTCTCCTGAGCTCTTTTATCCTCAAGTGTTTGTTGTTCTCAGTGATTATCTGTTCCAGATGAGTTGAGACTATGTGATGTACCTCAGCTTGTTAGCTTTTAAGAACTGGGCAATGTTTCTGAAACCTTTTGATGGTTTTTTAAGGAATTCCTTTCCCATATCTTGTTTTGCAATCTCTAGAAGCCATTCTAGGATTTGACAGTTCCTACTTCAGCTCCTCAACAGGAAAGTGGCAAAGCCAGGGTTATGTTTCTAATTACCCAGTGAGAGAAGATGGAAGCTGTCCTGTGTGGCATTTCAAGGAGTCAGTACCCAGGGGCCCTGTTATTTGAACTTTATCAGAATATGCTAGATCTTGTCATGTAATTTATGAGACTCACTAAGAAGTATAAATATGATAGTTCTTCTACCTGCCAGTTAATCATTTCACAATTAAGGAAGTAAAGTTAAAAAAAAAATAGTCTTTGTACAGACTGGTGCTCTCAGGCAATTTACAAAAGGCACAGATGGTTTTTTGTTGTTTTCTCTCTTCTCCAGGGAAGTCCCAGTGTTTTCTATTGTTTTGTTTTCAAATAAAAAGGAGCCTCTCCCATCAGTAAACATTCACATATTTTATAGAATTGTATTGAACATTTTTTTGAGGAAAATACTTAAAATCTAAACAAATTTATATCAATTCTTGATTTTTTTTTCACTCTACTAGAAAGCCACTGGTAGCCCCAAGTGGTAAAGTTAGAATACTTTTATTTGGCTTTGGGTTTTTGAGGAGTGAAGGGACTTGAAAGAATTGAATCCATAGTGTATCCAAGTGTAACAGAACTTATAACATCTCAAGCACGTAGATTATCACTGAGTGAAAGGCTAAGTTGGACATGGTCTGTGCCACATGGTTGTATATTTGTTGCATGATACTGTCCTTGTTCCCCAACTGTGGTTATCAACAAAACAGGATTTAAGCTTCAAGGGTGAAGAAAGAATTCTTCTGGGAAGGGGGACAAGTGCTGATGACTCACACGGACACACAATACATGTTTGCTGAATCCCGAAGACTAGAGACCAGAGATGGGCAGATGGATCTGCAGAGAAGCAGCCTTAGCAGCTGAGTTGCTAAAGGAAACTGAGACCCAGGGCAGGTGATCTGAGGGTGCAGGGAAGTTT
This sequence comes from Heterohyrax brucei, assembly GCA_028571685.1. Taxonomy (NCBI): domain Eukaryota; kingdom Metazoa; phylum Chordata; class Mammalia; order Hyracoidea; family Procaviidae; genus Heterohyrax; species Heterohyrax brucei. The sequence continues at coordinate 21,466,043 of CM053155.1, forward strand.
ATGAAGGGTCAAGACTTGGGGAAAGAGTGTGCCTTCAAATGAATGTAGTAAAACTTCACGGGCTAATGCTAATTCAGCGGTACATGAGGTGCAGCTGTATTTCAGGATATGATGGCAGAGCACATTCACTTCGATTCTTTCACTAGAGGGTTCTGTGACACAAAATCTTAGTGTCTCTAGAACTTCTAAGTTTCACAAAGACCACACTTCTAAGTGCTGTTCACATTACACATTTCCAACATGGAAATCCTGGGAATGGTTAAGGGTGGTGGTTGAACAACACAGTGAACATAATGCCACCGACTGTACATGTGACAGCTGTTGGAATGACAAGTGTTCTGTTACCTACACATTTAACACAAGAAAGAAACAAAAAACTAATGCGAGTTTCCCAGACTCCTAGGAGTAGACCACACCTGTCCTTATCTGTCATTTGTATGTCAGAATACCCAATTCAGTGCCTTAAAATTAGGTAAAGAAATGCAAAAGCAAGTTTGATGTATAAAATAGTTTATTACCATAATAAATAAAGGCTATTTTGTTTTTACAACTATCAGTTGTGCTTGTTTTAAAATTGCTGAGAAGGAAATACAATGGAAGGACCTGTGTGTTCCTCTTAATATTCTCAAGCTACAGACATAAGTGAAGTTGCTGGCAGCAGCCTGAACTGACCATAAAAATAGTATCAGCTCATTTGCACTTGTGTTTCTTCATGCTTATTTGAGCCAAGTGACAGATGTAAAGGAAAACCAAGAAATGATTTGGTGGGACTCAGTGGAAAGAGTGTTACTATAATAAGGAGAAGCCCCAGAATGACAAACTGCTCCTGAGCAGACGTGTCCTTGCCATCTCAACTAAATATGGGATGTGGACCATGCCCAGCTGATGCATGAGGACAGCATCTCAATGCTAAGGGCATGTATTCATTGGAAACTCTGGTGTCATAGTGGTTAGAGAGCTTGTGTCTTTGTTAGTGTAAAAGCAGTTCATGTGCTCATATGAGATCTTCAGGCTTCTCATTCAACACATGGTGAATCTGTTGGATGACTCAGAAGACCAGATTGAAAAAGAAATGATGGCTCTAAGGAAAGAGTTTGATGATGGCACAGAGCACCGACCAAGTCCATCACCCACAGAGCATTCAAATCCTGTTCTGGAGGTTCCAGAATGAGTCGGATATGCTTGCACAAGAATGAAGTTTTATCAGAAACTAAAGCTGCAGGTCGAGTCACATTAATTATTTTGAACTGGGGGTGGGGGAGATGAAGCAAAGGAATATGAAAAAACTTTTCTCAGCACAGACACCTTCAGAGTGAGCCAAACGGGTGCCTTCTACGATGGCTGCTGTCGGTGCTGAGAGAACAGTCACGTCTCCAGTTGATGGCACAGAAGCGGGTGAAGTTTGTCTTTATTGAAGCGAGCACAAAGGCAGTGTGTAGAACAATAAAAATAATTTACTGACAGAGGAAAGGCTGTCTTGGGGATCTGAGTGTTCCCCAGGGCAGACTTTAAGCAACACTGTGAGGAGGCAGAAGAGGGGAAGGAGTGTGGGCAGTTTCATCAGCTGGAGTTCAAGGGTCTTAAGGCTAAATGTCTTTATTGCAAAACATTGTACAGTATATTGTCACATGCCCATCAGCAACTTGATTCTCTAACACTAAGGTTCCCAAACTGCCAGAGTGTATGTGAGAGACACAGTAGTCAATCCAGCAAGGGAAGGATGGGGAGCTTCCCATACCTAGGATTTCTAAAGAGTTTATGTAGTCCCTAAGCAGGCCTGGACAAGCAGTTTGACAGTTAACTCAATACCTGACCTCCCGCCTAAGAATTCAGGAGAGGAGCTCGGTGGATGAGGTAGTGTGGTGAAGTGTGTTGTTACCTCATGCCCAGCTACCCTTACTTCTGAAAAACAGGTCCAGGAAACAGCCTGATAACTGGCCAGCAATAGTACATAGGACTTAAGAGGCTAAGGGTAAAGCAGGCCTCAAGAATTGGATGACAGGAAGAAATTAAAGCAACACATGTATTTCCAAAAGTTTATTGAAAGGTGGCTAAAACTGGCACAGCTTTTAACCACCTGGACCCATGCTATTGTAGCATCAGAGTTGTTGTTTTTGTTTTTGTTTTTTTAAGTCACTACTAGCTATAAACTCTCTACACATGGATGTAGGTTGAGGTAAAAAATATAAAGAATCATCTTAGGAAGAATCAAGCTGGGGGATATGAGTATGAGGGAGGGGTGGGTGAGTGGAGATGGAGACAGCAAAGTTGTGCAATAGATTAGGGATTCTCAACCAAAAGGCTGCCTCCATTTTCTTTGGCTATCTCCCAGTACCTAGTGGAGGAGCCCATTCTGGGAATATGGGATGGCAGCACACATCGTTGGATTCAGCACCATCCACCAAGAATACACACACCCTTATTAATAGATAGACTCAACTATCACTCTTACCCAAGACATCATGGAGGGAGAGTGTGTTCAACAAGCAGCCAAGTAACAGAGGACAAAAACATACCAAACCTGTTGCCATCAAGTGGGTTCCAACCAATAGTGGCCCTATAAGACAGAGAAGAATTGCCCCATAGGGTTTCAGAGGAGGGGCTGATGGATTCCAACTGGCAACATTTTGGTTAGCAGCTGAGCTCTTAACCATGCCACCTGGGCTCCCAAGTATTAAAGGCCAGAAAGCCAAAATCACTGCCTTTTAGTGGATTCTGACTCATAGCAACCCTATAAATCAGAGTAGAACTGCTTCATCGAGTTGCCAAGGAGCACCTGGTAAATGTGAACTGCTGACCTTTTGGTTAGCTGATGTAGGACTTAACCGCTACGCCACCAGAGTTTCCCTAATAAGGGCAGGGCCTACCTATTTCAAAGCAGCCTGTCAAGATACTCTCTAGGAAATGGAGCTTTCCAAAAAATGACATTCAAAATAAAGAGTTTAGGTCAAGCAATTACTGGGCAATGGTGCAGCATATTATACACTGTGGGGAAACTATCGGGAAAATCTATAGCTTTTAGCATAATTTTTCTAAAGCCTAAATGTTAAGTGCTATACCTAGTGACTTTTGTCCTCCAACTGTTCTTCTACCACTCATCTGTCAGTTTGTCATACTGTGGTGACTTGGGTGTTACTGTGATGCTCAAAACTTTGTCACTAGTGTTTTAAATAGCCGAAAGGTCAGCAATGGTGGCCAGGTTTCAGTGGAGCTTCCAGATTAAAACAGACTAGGAATAAAGGCCTGGAAATATAAAAAGTAGGTAATGGACAGTAGGTGATCACAACAGAATATTGTCCAATATAGTACTGGAAGATGAGCCTCTTGCTGCCACAGTAATTGGCCTGAACATACCAATAATCCTGAAGATGGTGCAGAATTGGTCAATATTTGTTCAGCAGTATGTGGGGTCACTATATGTTGAAACCAGTGAGACAGCCACTAACAAGAATAACTTTCTCTTTAGCCACAAGACAGTGGTGTGTGCTGGAAGGCTGAGATCAGTGGTATCTTGAAGCTCCTGGTCCTTGCTTGAAAGCTCACGGCAGTGTCCTGGCAAGGCTAGGTAGTTAGCACAAAGCAGCTTTCAGCCAAATGTATGTCACAAAAATGAAGGGAGAAAATATTTGGCTCATTTAAAAAGTGGTTTTTCAAGGTTGTAAGTATCCATCTAAGTAGCATCAATTGGTCCCAACTCACTTGGAGCAGAGAAGAAAGACCTCAAAGATATAAGGAAAATAGGAGCCCAGGGGACAAAAAGTCCCACATAATCCAACAACTACATCAGCATGAGACCAGAAGAACTACATGATGCCTGGCCACCACCAGTGACTGCCCTGACAGAGAATACAACATAGAATCCCTGACATAGCAGAAGAAAAATGGGTGGGTAGAACCCAAATTCCATTAAAAACCAGACTTGATGATCTGGCAGACTGGAGGGTCCCTAGAAGCCATGACCCCTGGACTCTCTGTTAGCTAGCAACTGAAACCATTCCCCAAGTCAACTCTCCAGAGACTGGATTGGACATAAAATGATATTGGCAGACAACTGGCACAACTTAAGAGAGTCTTCTGCACCCCAAATTGGTGAGTGGCATCTGTGGTCTTAAAAGCTGCTAGGCTGACATCTGAGGTACACCAAATGGTCCCAAATCAGCAGGAATGGATGATCTCCAAGGACCAAAGTGACATGGGGCAAAGAGAACCCAGAAGACAGACCACGTGAGTGGGTGACTACATCGAAATATGACCAGAAGAACTGGATGGTGCCCGGCCACCACCAATGATAGCTGTGATGGGGCTCACAAAGTTGTGTCTCACAGGCAACATGAAAATAAAAAGGGGTACACCCTATCTCCACTAAAAGCCCACAATTGATGGTCCAGGGGCCTCAGGGTTCCCCTGGGAGCATGGCACCTGGCCCCTGATGCTGCCCCTATCCATAAATCATAATGGAGGTCAACTCTTCGGGCAGAAATGGATTGGACTTGGTGACACAGAGCAACCATATCATGTGTGCACTTTATGGTTCTATGCATCTATAGGATATCATCCAGCTGACCTCTTACTGGACGCAGGGGAGAGGGTGGAGAGGAAGGGATAGAAGACTGTTAGGAGGACATGACATGTACAGAACAGAGAGGAGGAGTGTGCCATCACCGGGCAGGGAGAGCAGTGGGAACCACTCATTGGCTGGTGTGCGAATTTACATGGGATTGTATATTTTCACTCAATAAAAAAAAAAATGATAGTGGCAGAGAGAGTGCTTCTTGGCTTAAGTATATACATGAGGCTAACTGGGAAACTCTTGTTCAGAGGCAAGATGAGAGGGCAGAGAGGGACAGGAGCTGGTTGAATGGATACAGGGAATACAGGGTAGAAAGGAGTGGGCTGTCACAGGGTGAGGAGAGCAGCCAGAGTTAGATAACAGTGTATGTGTAAGTTTATGCATGACAAATCAATTGTAATCTTTCATCTAAAGTACAGTAACTTTTTAAAAATAAAAACAAAATGGCTTTTCAGTGAAACAGTTAAAGCAAAAATTCCTAAAATCCCTAAATGCAGAAGAAATGGAACTCACATAACCACACATGGTGCTCTCAGTTACCCACAGGAACAAGTGCTGTGGTCCTTTGACCCTGGATCCGGGCCTCCAGCTGTCAGCACAATTCGAATCCTAGGAGTCAGTCTGGAAGTACGTTCACTAAGTTTTATTTCCCCCAAAACAATCCTGGGCTCCAAAGCCTCACCAGCATCACCTCAGACACAGATAAGGGTTATTTCTTACGAGGCCCCCACACCCTTTAGGCAGAGGTGGGGCATGGGAAGGACCTCCATGCTGGCCCACAGGGTTGTTGGGCAGGAGCCTGTCAAGTCCTCGGATGGGTAGGAGGCAGTGAAAGGTCACCAGTGGCAGGTACTTCTGAAGCTGAATGTGGGAATTACAAGGACCCCAGCCCTACCTTAAAAGTAGTGGCTCCTAAAATTGAGCAGCATGTTAATGCGCATGTTTAAGGAATGGGAAACTAAAGTTTTACATGGTTGGTAGATGGGCTTCCAGGTATTTCACCACCATTGCCCTAAGAACAAGTTGGTTGAAACCCCTTGTTATATCTAGTCACAAACAGTTGTGATTCAGCCTTGGAAAATGACAACTCTTCTTTGTATGCTTGGTAAGGCTAAATCAAATTCTGACACAACCTCAAGAAGCTACAGCCACCCCTGTAGGCCTCAGAGGAGAACCTGCACATGTGTAGGGGCCTCTGAGAAGGACACTGTCCTAGACCCCCCAACCCCTGCTCCCCAGGAGATGCGTGTGCCAGCCCTGTGGGCCAGGAGAGGACAACCCTGTGCTCCCCAGATAACTGAGGGCCATGGCCTGGGACATGACTGTGACTGCTGAGCAGTATAAGGGATAGGTAGGACAGGCCTGGACAGGAAGATGTTCAGAAATGCTGAACATCTTTGGCAGGATAGGTCCCTACATGGGAGGTCCCCTTCAGTACATAGGGGAACCAACAGCAGGACTCAGAATCTCTTCCACAAGACAATGGCAAGCATGGATGCTAGCGGTGGAGTTACGGCAGCATCACACATACAGATGGGCCCTGGCACTCGAGGGCCAGAGCCTTCGAGCCATGCCAGTACAATGACCTGGGTCTGGAAAGCCAGTGCCGGGAACAAATGCACCCTAAATCTCCCTCTCATAAAGAGTAGAACTTCAACCTCAGTCATCAGTGCTCAGGTTTCTGGATATCTCTCCAACAGGTTAAATACCTAGGCTAGCTCTACTCAGCCTGGAAGAGATAGATCTCTCTCCTTTCTCAGACACCATTGAGAGAAGCCCAAACACAGAAACAACCTGACCCTAGGTGACTGTGAGGTTGTGGAATGCTCAGGCTCAGTAGTATAGGAACTTAGATGGCCCACAGGGAGCCCCAGGCCATTACTCTGAAATCAGGCCTTTTCAAAAGACTACCACTTCATTCTCTCCTTCCAGCCTCTGAGGAAAGTAGTCATGATCCTTCAGTCCTTCCTTGGTTTCTCTTGAAGTCCTCCTGATTGTAATAGGAGACAAAGAAGTTATCTTAGAAATGAGGCCAAGAATGGCTTCTAAGTGCCCTCTAATAACACCATGCTATGTACAAAATACAAGCTCCTGAAAGGCAATACCAGTGAGAATCATTATATAAATACAGCACTGTCTGTAATCATTTTTTCTGAGGTTGTACATGTGTCTTTGTTAATAAAGCAACTCTGGGCTCATGACCCTTCCTGCTGATACTGCACACCCTGAGGAAAAACATGGGAACCCTGGGGAAGAGGCAGGGGTCAGAGAAGAAGCCACAGGGGCCTGTTAGGTGAGGCCAGTGGCATGGAGCAGGGCTGGGGATTCACCAGAGGTCTTGGAGCCCTCCCTGGAGCTACTCCATAGGAGCTGGAGGCCAAGTACAGAATGGAGAACCCCTGGGCCTCAGGGGCTCCTGTTCAACTCTTGCATGTGACTGCCCTCTTTTGGCTCAAATACATATGAAGATCCTAGGCTCTAAGTGTCTGTGGGAAATATACACAGCACCTGCAGCTGCCTTGTGGCCTCAATCACTCAAGACAGAGCTCAAAGGCTTCTGCCCACCTGTCCCTGAAGCTTCCCCATCCCAAACTTATTATAAATGACTACTGTAGAAAAATGTACAGTGATGTCAGATGCAACTGTACAAGGACGGGACGCTGGGAAATCCCTGTGCCTATCACAGTCAAGGGGTGTTGGCAAAGGGTTTTCGCACGCTGTGTACATGAGGGGCTCTTATTTTCTTCCACCACTTCACAATGGCTGCTCTTCTCTGGTAGTTTTTATCTTTTGCAAATTCCATGGTAGTAAACATTAAAAAAGTGAAAATAATACCCTTTAGAAAGCTTGCCACCTCTTCTGAACATGTACAAAGACAATTCAGACATAGTTGCCATCTTACAGAGTGGTAGCACACTCTCATCCTATAGCTTCTTCCATAGACAGACAGGAGAGAACACGGCCAAGTGACTGGTCTTGCTTTGATTTTCTGTCCACAAATGCCTCCTTGGAAAACAGTTGGTCTTGTGGGTTTGTATGTGTGGTAGGAGGTGTTTCTAGAGCAGGGTTATAAGTTTCTGTCATTTTTTTTTTTTAAACAGACCTCTCAGCTTGCTCCAAAAATGTCTCTCTCTGACTCTGGGGACTGGAACCTTGATATCTCAAACAGCTCCTGAGGAGACTGAGAGGACCTTCTCAAAGTTAATATCCTGAGTATTTCAGAGAGCTGTTTCTCAATGTTTGTCATTTTGGTGTTTAAGGCCTTGATGTCCTCCTTCAGCTCATGTTTCACCTCCAGAACCGTGGCCTGCAGTGTCTGCTCAGGTATGGGGTAGAAAGAATGCTTGACCTCCTCCAAGATGGGGCTCCTGTCCTGGGGGCTCCTGGCCTCACCAGCACTGTCCAGACGCAAGTCACTCTTGGTGATGCCACTGTCACAGGAGTCTGTCTTCTGCAGTGTAACTTCCCCTGCCACCTTTGTCCTCTCAGGGATGATCTCCATTGACTCAGCCTTGGAGACCTTAATCCAGTCTTCACCCTTCCCACAAGTGTCTTTGAAGTGGGCCCAAGCTTTGCGCTTGGCACAGTCAACTCCTGCCCCCTTGGGGCCCAGGCACTCTGACCCTGGTGCATGCAGCTTGGCATGGTCTGATACCCCAGAGGTGGAGCATGGCTGGAAGGAGACAGGTGTGGCAGGGCTCTCCTGGACTGTGATAACACTGGCCTTCATGATGCTCTGATTGGCCAAAGCATGCTCTGTGAGGATGCTGCCCTTCTCCACATCCAGGTCATCAAGGCCCCGGCCCCCTCTCTCTGCGGCTAGTCTGGCTTCTTTTTGCTGTCGAAACCTTTGGAAGAGTCGCCGGACAGGGTGGTCTGGGGGCAAGATCAAGGGAGCCTCATTCTTCCGTTTCATCCGCTCTTCCTCTTCCCGTTTCACATCACTGATCTTCCGAAACACAATCTGGAGTGAGACAGAGGACACAAATATGTTAACCTTTCCAGCAGCAAGGCTCAGCCCCTCCATCTCATCACCATCTCTCCTTCCAGCCCACAGGCCTCCGAGGAGCTGAGGCCTCCTGGCTCTTCTCAGTGGTAGAGACCACTATCATTTTCTTAACATCCTTTCACAGCTTTCTAAAGCAAGAGGAGTTAGTTCTTCCTGTCACCTTTCTAAAGAAGTAAATCCCCGTCCACTTCACCCTCACATACCAGGAGACCATGACTCTGCATGGAATCCTCCCCAAAGACTGTCCAGGCCTCCAAGTAGGCTTCCATCTACCTGTCCCTGGCTGAAGTTCATAATCACTGGGACAGCTTTGCAAAAATCATTTTTATGACCACACCCTACCTCCTGCTTCAAACTCAGTGGAGCTAGAAATTCTACATGGAATCTTCCACAGAAACTGTCTTGGTCTCCAAAGGGGACCTCCGTGTACCTGTCCCTGGCTGAAGTTCAGAATCACCCAGAGAGCTTTTGCAAAAATCATTTTTCTGACACACTCCTCTCCCCCTCACCTTCAATTTGTGTGTATATGAGTTAACAGGGGCAAATCCCTGAAATCTGTCATTTTAAAAGCTCCTCAAAGTGACTCTGATAAGTGAGTCTGGTGTAAAGCACACTCAAGGTCAACAGCACTCTTCTAGGTCCCCTAGTCAAGACTGCCATTGCCATCCCTGATATGGACCCTAAATGAATATGATGACAAGTTTCATATGAAGCTGTCTTTGTCCTTGCAGATCTTACAGTGAAAGAAAGGCCTGTGATCTTACACATGAGTTTGTCCTAACAGTAACAACAAACACTTGGATAGTACTTTGCAGCTCACAGGGCACTGTTATTTCATGTTTTACATACACCAGTATGACAAGGTAATTGAGAAACATACTGTTATCCCATGTTAAAGAAGAGGAAATCAAGATTCAGAGTACCTTAGTATCATGTAATGGATATCTGGTCAAGCACGGAGTTGCACCCATGCTTTAAAGCCCTAAATCTATTATATGGCCAATAGGTACTTATCGAGAATAGCAATAGTTCATACAGAACATGGATAGTCTGCCACACAGACTCATGAATCTGTCTCTGCAGTATAAGCCACAAATTACCTGTATCTCACATGGAAATTATACCTTGAGTCATGTTTTAACCCATTCCACATCTGAACTTGTGGGAAACAACCTGCAATATTTGTTTTTTAATGTGAATGCCTGGTTTAGGGACCAGAGGCCTAGAGATCATTGGGTTACTGGTGATGGCTGAACAAGATAAACATAATTAATGTCACTGAAGTGTACATGTGATGACTGTGGAAACGGCAAACGTTTTGTTTCCTACATATATGAGGGAAGAACAGCTTTTCCATCATCACAGACTAGCCACAGAGCCTCCCCTGAGGATTTGCCATTGTTCTCTGAAGACAGCACTCATTTAGGGTTCTTGGATACAACCAATACAAGCCTGAGTTGTGCAATCAGCTCCTAACCTAAAAACTGGCAGTTCAAACCACCCAGCTAGTCTGCTGAAGAAAGGCATGCCAAAGTGTTTCCCTAAAGATTACAGCAAAGAGATCCTATAGAGCAGTTCTACTGTGCCACACATGGGGTTGCCATGAGTTGGCACTGACTCTCAATGGCAATTTTTTGTTTTCCCATGAGTTTTTATTGAAGAAATTCAAAATATAATGATAATAATTAAGAACACTTTTCTACAGTATGGGTCTACTGATGAGAAGAATGGAATGTAGGAGGCTGCATTAAACTTTACTAAACCAGTTCCCTATAGCTGGGCATTAAAATTGCTTTCAGGTTTTCACCAGGAGATATAGCTTTATTATAAACTGGTATGTACATGTTTATATACATCTTTGATTATTGTTTTTGGATAAATTACAGTAATTTAATTACTAGGCTAAGAGGGTAACTACTGTTAGGGTTTTGGTACATCTTGCAAAACTGTCCTCCAGGAAAGTTGTACAGTGACGCCTGTGAGATCCGGAACTCAATAGGACCACCTGGTTTTTCTAGGTCTTGCCAGATCTCCAACTGTGACAAGGTGCTTACCATTTTTTGTCACTCTCTGTTAAAAATCTAATTTCATAAACACCTCTTAAGTTTTCCTTCTATAACAGGTTTCTGCCTTATACACTTTCCAACTTCTGCAGCTTTCACTCTGTCTTACACTTTTCTAAGAGATATTTGGATTCCTGGTAGCACAGTGGTCAAGAGCTGTGGCTGCCAACCAGGCTGATAATCGAATCTACCAGTCCCTCCCTGGGAAACCCACAGGACAGTTCTCCTCCATCCCACAGGGTAGCTACAAGTCAGAATCAAGTTGATGGCAGTGAGTCTGGTTTTGATTTAAGTAGTATATGACAGTATTTACTGCTTTTATTGTGGTCTTATATTTTCACTTAGACCCCAAAACCCAGTGCCGGCTATTTTCACTTGGTTATTAAATATATGGATTTAAAAACTTAAATTTAAAACAATCAAATATATACAAATGTAAAGAGAACAATGTCACTCACTGGTCTATACCAAGAGAAAAAGAAACAAATGTTCACATTTTGCTTTTGTTCTTTTAAATAGAAAATGTTACAGATTCAAAAACAAGTTCCTTACAGATTAGGAAATAAACTCATCTTTATTTGTCAAACTAGAGAGAACTAATATGTGGGCAGTACTAGTAATGTTTTCAGCCTTAGCCCTTTTAGATGACGTTAACATTTTGAAAAACAAACCCATTGCCATCAAGTTGATTTTGACCGTATAGAACAGAGTAGAACTGCCCCATGGAGTTCCCAAGGAGTACCCAGTGGATGCAAACTGCCAACCTTTCACTTAGAAGCTGTGTACCTAACCACTACACCACCAAGTTTTCCAATATTAACATAGTTTACTATATTTCTGATGTGCTTCTTGTAAATAGCATATAGCCAAATTTTAAGCATTCAAGGGGATTTAGTCTGATTTTTTTTAACCAGCTACTTTAGTCTGTTTGCATTTATAGTACTTGTTGGTATTTTTCAAAATTATTTTTCTTATTTCATGATTTTTACTTCCTATATTTCTTTTTCTCCTTTTCTTTCTTCTGTTGATTAATCTTTTATTAATTCCCCCTGATTTTCCCCTACTGGGAAATACATGCATATTCAAATAGTAAATATAAAATTACTTGATCCTGGCTTTTTAATTTATTTTTTATTTTATTTTATTCTTTCATTGTGATTGAGTGAAACTGTACAATCCAAATTAAATTTGCATGCCCACCTATCTGCAGCTCCTTCTGCTCTCCTTGCCCAATGACAGCACACTCCTCCTTTCCATTCTATACATGTCATATCCTCTTAAAAGTCTCCTGTCCCCTCCTCTCCATCCTATCCACTCCTCTCTAATAAGAGGCCTGTAGGACAACATCCTATAGATGCATAGAACCATAAAGGGCACACACGATATGATCACTCTGTGTTCCTGAGTCCAATCCATTTCTGTCTGAAGAGTAGACCTCAGTAGTGATTTATGATCAGGGCAGCATCCAGTCTAGGGGCCATGTTCCCAGGGGAACTCTTAGGCCTTCAGACCACCAATTGTGGTCTTTTAGCAGAGTTCTTAAGGTGCACCCCTTTTTTCCTCATGTTGCCCTGGGACTTAACCTTGTGAGCCCCATCATGCTGTCATTGGTGGTGGCCAGGCACCATCTGGTTCTTCTGGTCACATGTTGATATAGTCACCCATTTACATGGGTTCTTCTGTCTTCTGAGCTCTTTTTACCTCATTTCATTGTTGTCTTTTGTTATCATCTGTTCCAGCCGAGTTGGGACCATTTGGTGTACCTCAGATGGCAGCTTCCTAGCTTTTAAGAACCCAGATGCCACTCACCGATATAGGGTGCAGATGACTCTCTTAGCAATAGGCAAGTTATGCCAATTGGCCTCAATGTCCCCTGAGAGCATTGCCTCTGGACACCCTGGTACTCTATCCTTGCAATATTGGGTTAAGATTGGAAGAGTTTTCAGATTATGTTGAAGTCCAGTTAAATTGATCTTCTTTCTAATGTGTGCTGTCACTGATTTCACCTAACCAAATTTCTATTAATTATCTAATCTATAACCAACCCTGTCCCTCCCTACCTCCCCTCCTTTGCAGCCATCAGAGAGTCTTTTCTCCTGTATATGAGTCTGTTTTTAAGTCCTTATAGTAGAGGTCTCATACAGTATTTGTCCTTTGGTCACTGACTGATTTCACTCAGCATGATGCCTTCCAAAGGAAACCAGGTTATGAGATGCTTTCTAAAATCATTGTTCTTTACCATTGCATACTGTTCTATTGAATATATATACCATAGTTTGTATACCCAATCATCTAGGTTGATTCCATCTTTTTGCTATTATGGGTAGTGCTGCAATAAACATTCATGTGCATGTATCTGTGTTTTCTGGATCATGGCCAACCTTGTTGGGGTGAAATGGTATCTCATTGTCGTTTTGATTTGGATTTCTTTAATAGCTAATGATCGTGAACATTTCAGCATGTGTCTTTTGCCTGTCTGGATATCCTCTTTAGTGAAGTGTCTGTGCATCTCCTTTACCCAGTGTGTAATTGGGTTATTTATTCTTTTCTTGTTGTTTCACAGCGCTTTGTAGATTTTGGAGATCAGACGTCGATCTGAAATATAGTTGCCAAATATTTTTTAGCATTCTGTAGGTGGTCTTTTAATTCTTTTGATAAACTCTTTGGATGAGGAAAAGTGTTTGATTTTTAGTAGTTCCCATTTATCTATTTCCTCTTCTGTTGGTTGTGCTTTGTTTTTCAGATTTTGAAGTCTAAGTTGTGTATTAGAACTTCCATTGTTGATCCTCTTTTTTCTTGCATAATCTGTATCGTTTTAGGTTTGATACTTAAGTCTTTTATCAAATTTGAGTTGGTTTTTGTGTGAGGTGTCATATACAGGTCTTGTTTCAATTTTTTGCAGATGGATATCCAATTTGCCAGCATCATTTGTTAAAGAGACTGTTTTTACCCCAGTTTACAATCTTAGGGCTTTTGTTGAATATGAACTGTTAATAGTAGGATGGTGGCATCTCTGGAGTCTCATCTCTGTTCCATTGGTCTACATGTCTCTTTTTGTACCAGTACCAGGCTGTTTTGACTACTGTGACAGTGTAACAGGTTCTAAGGTTGGGTAGTATGAGGCCTCCCACTGTGTTCCATTTCATCAGTAATGCTTTGCTTATCCAGGGCTTGTTCCCTTTCCATCTCTTTAAAAAAAGGCCAGTGGGGGGGTGGGTGGAGTCAAGATGGTGGACTAAACACACATCTCTGTAATTCCCTCTGGAAACCAAAGCCTGAATTGATAACTAAATAGAGTCTTCCAGACACCTAGTAAGCCCTAGGACATGGCATAGAGCTGTCAATTTGGACTACAAACCACGAAGCAGGAAACTTCTTCTCTTTTGATGTCCACCACCTTTGTTTAATGCCAGCTGTCACAGTCTGAAGGTAACTCACCATTTTAACTTTTTTCTATATTTTAGCCAGTGGCTGTGGATGAGGCTTAACTGGCAGGAAAGCTCAGATGCACTGCTGATGGGACTGGCAGGTGGAGTGGCCACCTTTTCAGAGCCTTGCTCTGGACTCTGAGCACATAGGCCTCTCTACCGCCTCCTTCTGAACCTCTGCCACTGAATCACCTATTCCACAGCAGGTGGGAGAACTTACACTGGACACCATCTTGTTTGACTGAGAAGCAGAGTAACCCAACCAGAGGCCCAAGGAGGCAGTGTCTGCCCAGGGAGCACTTTTCCAGCAGAAAAGCAGTGTTTTTCACAGAGTGGCCTTATGGGTGGGACCCAGCAGCAGATGACAGCAGAGCAGTAGCCTTTCTGTATTTTGAAGTAGTTTACAGTACCTGGAGTTGGATATAGAGGTGCTTACTTTGCCAGCTGGGAAAAGGGACTTGCACACCTGAAAGCCTGACTGATTGGAAGCTGTCAGATACCTTTTACCTTTCAATATAAGATTGCCTAGAGAAACAACTGCAGTGCATTCTGATGGCATCTCTTCCAGCCTTTACTGAATCACTTCATAGAGTCAGCTGATGGCCCCCCAGCGACTATATAAGTAGGGCCACGTCTTTGACAATCAGGAGGTGGAGCCTGATAGCTCAGAGATTCCACTGGACCCAGTCAGTAGAGTAGATAAAGGTGACTGATGATCATCCTCCTTTTCAGACTGAGCTTTAGATCCCATTAAGGTAACACTGGAGAAACAAGGCAACTTCCAGATGCACAAAAAGCAACAAACTTTGGACCAAAACATTTAAAAAAAAAAAAAATTCACCTATGGCTCCAGGGGCTCCCAAAAGAAAGAACCAAAGAAATTTCCAGATAAAGAAGCCTTTCTGAAACTATGAGAGGGTAAGTACAAAAGGGGTATATAGAGAGCCCCCCTAGACATTATACAAAATGCAGCAGAGCAAAATGAAAAATTAAGCAAGCTGTTCAATCTGATGGAATACCAGTACTCTGAAATCCAACAGATCAAGAACAAAATCAAAGGATAGAAAATTCAATTCAAAGCCAAGAAAAGAGAACTGAATGAATGGAATAGAGACTTTCTGACTTGGAAGACAGAGCTACTGACTCTAGCATCTATGAGAAGAAATCAGAAAAAAGAAACAAGAAAAATGAAGAAGCATTAATAAGCATGTGAGACTCTATTAAAAAGAACAATCTAGAATTAATTGGAGTTTCTGAACAGGATGGGACACTTGAAAACACAGAGAGTATTGTTGCTGAGCTGTTGACAGAAAACTTCCATGAAATTATGAATGAAGAGAACATAGATATTGAAGATGCGTACCAAACACCACTCAACATAGATCTGAAAAGAAAGACTCCAAGACATATAATCAAGCTTAACGAAATAAAAAATAAGCTGAAACTCTTAAAGGCAGCAAGATTCAAACCAAAGCTAACATTCAGAGGGAAGCCCTGTAGGCTTTCAGCTGACTTCTCAGCAGAAATGATGCTGGAACACAGGCAACAGGATGACGCATTCAAAGCCTTGAAGGAGAAAAACTTCCAACCAAGAATTATATATCCTGCAAAACTATCTTTCAAATATGAAAATGAAAGTAAGACATTAGCAGATAAACAGAAACTCAGAGACTTTGTAAAAACCAAACCAAACTACAAGAAATACTGAAGAAGCTCTTGGCTTAGAAGAACAAAACCATTAACTCTATATTTTAGGAAGAAATACAGGACACATCATCCAGAAATTTACTCAGTTAGGAAAGACTCCAAACTCAATCAAAGCTATAATATTAAAAGTGATCCAGTGATCATATCATGAAAATGATGATATCATCATACTAAAAAGAGGGATGTACTACAGTCATTATAGTACTTCCAGATGGAAAGGAAGTTAATAAGACTTGTAGGAGTTATAATTGGGATCAAACATAGATTATTAAAGGGGATTACAGGGGTAGCCACAAAGCACACTAAAGATGCAACATATCAAATCAAGAAACATAATACAGGAGTCTCAACAACCACAAAATCAACACTGAAAAAGGTGAAAAATCTACTCATAAAGAAGAATGTAACAGAACTGAATAGTAACAACAACTAAACACATATCTATCAATAATTATGTTGAATGTAAGTGGACTGAACACTCCAATAAAGAGACAACAAGTGACATCTTGGATCAAAAGACACAACCTATGTATATGTTGCTTACAAGAAACTCACCTTAGACTTAAAGACATGAACAAACTGAAAATTAAAGGATGGACGAATATATATAAAGCTAACTATATACAAAGAAGAGCAGGTGTGGCAATACTAATCTCACATAAAATAGATTTTAATGTAAAATCCACCATCGTGGACAAGGATAGACACTATTGCTGAAAGATTAATACAAAAGCAAGACTTAACAATATTAAATATTTATGCACTCAATACTAGAGTATCTAAATACATCAAAGAAACACTAAAAAATGAGATAGATCACTCTACAATAATAGTGGGAGACTTTAACACTCCACTCTCAATATTGGACAGACCATCTAGAAGAAAGTTCAATAAAGATACAGACGTTTTATTGCCACAATTAACCAACTAGACCTCATCAACATATACAGAACTTTCTATCCATCAGCAGACAACTACACCTTCCTCTCCAGTGCACATGGAAAATTCTCCAGAACAGACCATATGTTGTGACATAAAGCAAATCTCAACAAAATCCATACCACTGAAATATTGCAAAGCATTTTCTCAGACCATAAAGCCATACAAGTTGACATCAATAGCAGAAAAAACATCGATAGAAAGTAGAACTCATGGATACTGAACAACATCTTGTTCAGAAAGCCATGGGTTGTAAAAGAAATCAAGGATGAAATAAAGAAACTTATGGATTCAAATGAGAATGAAAACACTTCTTGCCAGAACCTATGGGATACAGCCAAAGCAGTGCTCAGGTCAGTTTATATCTATAACTGCACACATTCAGAAGGAAGAAGGAACCCAAACCAAAGAACTAACCCTACAGCTTGAACAAGTAGAAGGACAGCAACAGAGGAATCCTTCAGGCCCTAGAAGAAAACAGATCATAAACATTAGAGCAGAAGTAAATGAATTAGAGAATAGAAGAACAATTGGATAAATTAAAAAGACCAAAAGCTAGTTTTTGAAAAGATCAACAAAATTGACAAACCATTGGCTAAACATACTAAAGAAAAATAGGAAAACAAGCATATAACCCAAATAAGAAATGAGATGGGAGATGTCACAACACATCCAACAGAAATAAAAAACACCATAACAGAATACTATGAAAGTATGTACTCTAACAAATTTGAAAACCTAGAGGAAATGGACAAATTTCTAGATTCATATCACTTACAAAAATTATGGCAAGGTGAAGCAGAACAATTTAACAAGCCCATCACAAAGGAACAGATTGAAAGTCTTCCAAAATCTACCAACCAAAAAAAGCCCTGGACCAGATGCCTTCACTGCAGAATTCTACCAAGCTTTCAGGGAAGAGTTATCTCCAATACTACTGAGACTATTTTACAGCATAGAAAGGGATGGAATAGTCCCAACTTCGTTCTATGAAGCCAGCATAACCAAATACCAAAGCCAGGGAAAGACCCAACAAATAGGAGAACTTCAGACCAATATCACTCATGAACCTTGATGAAAAAATCCTCAACAAAATACTTGCCAATAGAATATAACATTAAAAAATATAATTAATTGATCACGACTAAGTTGGATTCATATCAGTGATGCAAGGCTGGTTCAATATAAGAAAAACAATTAATGTGATAAATACATAAATAACACAAAAGACAAGAAACACCTGATTCTATTCATGTTGAAAAGGCATTTGATAGAGTCCAAAACCCACTCATGCTAAAAATTCTGAGTAAAATAGGAATAGAAGGCAAATTTCTCAGTACAATAAGGGCCATTTATACAAAGCCAACTGCCTACATCATCCTGAATGGACAGACTTAAAGAATTCCCCTTAGGAACTAGATAAGGATGCCTATTCTCACCTCTCCTGTTCAACATTGTATTAGAACTTCTAGCCAGAGCAATTATACAAGACCAAGAAATAAAGGACATCTGCATCAGCAAGGAGGAAGTAAAAATCTCCCTATTTACGAATGATATGATTGTATGCACAGAGAATCCTAAAGCATCCATAAGTAAACCACTCAAACTGATAGAAGAGTTCAGCAAAGTGTCAGGATACGAGATAAACATAAGTAAATCAGTAGGATTCCTTTACACCAACAATGAGATTATTAAAGAAGAAATCACCAAATCAATACCATTTACTACTATAGCCCCCAAGAAGATAAAATATCTAGGAATAAATGTAACCAGAGAAACATCATACCTTTGCAAAGAGAACTACAAGACCTTACTACAAGAAACTAAGAGAGCCTTACATTAATGGAGAAACCTACTCTGCTCATGGGTAGGAAAACTTAACATTGTGAAAATGTCTATTTTACCCAAAGCAATCTACTTATATAATGCAATCCCAATACAAATTCTAGTGACATTTTTTAATGAGATGGAGAAACAAATCACCAACTTTGTTTGGAAAGAGAAGAAGCCCAGATAAGTAAAGCACTACTGAAGAAGAAGAAAACAGTGGGAGGCCTCACGCTACCTGACTTTAGAACCTATTACACTTCCACAGTTGTAAAAACCTGTTACTGGTACAAAAAGAGACAGACAGAGCAATGGAACAGAGTTGAGACTCCAGAGATGCCACCATCCTCCTATGAACAGCTGATATTTGACAAAGGCCCTAGTCATTAACCTGGCAAAATTGGATATCCATCTGCAAAAAACTGAAACAAGACCCATATCTAATGCCTTATACCAAAACCAACTCAAACTGGATAAAAGACCTCAATATCAAATCTAAAATGATAAAGTTCATTCAAGAAAAAACAGGATCAACAATAGAAGATTTCACACACAGTGTAGCCAGCCAGCAGACTTCAAAATCTGACAGACAAAGCACAATCAACAGAAAATTAGCAAATGGGAACTATTAAGAATCGAACACTTTTGCTGATCCAAAGACTTTATAAAAAGAATTAAAAGGCCATCTATAGAATGGGAAAAAAATATTTGGCAACTGTATGTCAGACCGATGTCTAATCTCCATTATCTATAAGCTACTACAAAATATCAATAAGAAAAAGATAAGTAATTCAATTAAGCAATGGGTGAAGGAAATGGACAGACACTTCTCTAAAAAGGAGATCCAGGCAGCCAAAAAACACATGCAGACATGCTCACCATCACTAACTATTAAAGAAATTCAAATCAAAACTATGATGAGATACCATCTCATCACGACAAGTTTGGCCATGATCCAGAAAACACAAAACAAATGCTGTAGAGGCTGTGGGGAAATCGGAACTCGCCAGCACTGCTGGTGTGATTGCAAAATTGTGCAACCTCTTTGGAAAGCAATCTGGCACTTCCTCAAAAAGCTGGAAATAGATATACCATTTGACCCAGTAATTCCACTTCTTGGAATATATCCTGAAGAATCAAGAGCATTCACACCAACAGATACATGCACACGAATGTTTATTGTAGCACTGTCCACCGTAGCAAAAAGATAGAATCAACCCAGATACCCAACAACAGAGGAATGGGTAGGTAAACTATAGTAAATATACTCAATAGAACACTATGCAATGATAAAGAAAAATGATGATTTTTAGGAAGCATCTCAACTGGAGGACATTATGTTGAGTGATAGTAGTCATTGGCAAAATGACAAATATTGTATGATACCCCTACAATAAGAACTTAAAAACAGATTCATTCCCAGAAGAAAAGACTCTTTGATGGCTGCAAGTGTGAGGAGGGAAGGAGGGTGAGGGTGGTTATAGATTAGATAGTTGATAGAAATTTGGTTGGGTGACATTAGTGACAACATACATTGGAAAGAAGATCACTTTTAACCGGACTTCAACATAACATGATTACTCCTCCTATCTTAATCCAATATTACAAGGACAAAATAGCTGGCATGTAGGCCCGGGGACCATGCTCTCAGGGGACATCAAGGCCAATTGGCATAACTAGCATTTTGCTAAGACAGTCTTCTGCACCCCACATTGGTGAGTGACGTCTGGGGTCTTAAAAGCTGTCAAGCTGTCATCTGAGGTACAGCAAGTGGTGCCAACTCAGCAGGAACGGATGATCACTGAGGACCAGAACGACATGGGGGAAAGAGAACCCAGAAGACAGAGAGATCTACGTGAGTGGGTGACTACATTTCATAGGACCAGAAGAAACAAATGGTGCCTGGCCACTACCAGGTATAGCCGTGATGAGGCTCACAAAGTTGAGTCTCACTGGTAACATGAGAATAAAAAGGGGTGCACCCTGTGATATCCACTAAAAGACCACAAATGATGGTCCAGGGGCCCTGATGCTGCCCTTGTCCATCAATCATAATGGAGGTCAACTCTTCAGACAGGAATGGATTGGACTTGATGACATAGTGTGACTGTATCATGTGTGTATTCTGTGGTTTCATGCATCTATAGGATGTCATCCTGCTGACCCTTTACTAGAGGCAGTGGAGAAGGTGGAGAGGAAGGGATAGGAGATTGTTAGGAGGATATGACATGTATAGAACAGAGAGGAGGAATGTGATGTCACCAGGCAGGGAAAGCAGCGGGAGCTGCACAAAGGCGGGCATGCAAATTTATACTAAATTGTACATTTTTACTCAATCATATTTTAAAGAAAAAGTCACTGGAATTTGTACTGAAATTACATTGTATATGTAGATCACTTTGGTTAGATAGACATTTTCACAATGTTAAGTCTTCCCTATCCACGAGCAGGGTAGGTTTCTCTATGTAAGTGTCTTAGTTTCTTGCAGTAAGTTCTTGCAGTTCTCTTTGTATAGGTCTCTTATTTCTCTAGTTACAGTTATTCTTAGGTATTTTATCTTCTCGGGGGCTATCATGGATTGAATTCTGTCCCCCTCAGAACAGGTGTAGCCACATGGCTGGACCATGATTCCCAGTATCTTGTGACTGTCCTCCATTTTGTGGTTTTCTTATGCTGTATGTCAAAAGATTAGGATGGGGCTGTAAATTCCTTTATAGGATTACCTCCCTGCTCCACTGTACAGGGAGTTTCCCTGGAGTGTGGCTTACTCCACCCTTAATCCTTTCATCCTACGAGAGATAAAAGGACAGAGAAGCAGGCAGAGAATTGGGAACTTCGCACTATCAATCAAGCAGCACCGGGAGAAGAGCGTATCCTTGAGACCCAAGATTCTTGCGCCAAGACGATCCCTGAACAAAGACTGATGCAATATTGGACTTTCCTCCTGAGCTGACAATGGGGAAAGCCTTCCTCTGGAGTGGACACCCTGAATATGGATTTGCAGCCTACCAGACTATGTAAGAATAAACCTTCCTTTGTTAAAGCCATCCACTCTGTGCTATTTCTGTTAGAGCAGCCCTAGCTGACTAAAACAGGGGCTATAGTAAATGGTATTGATTTAGTATTTCTTCTTTAATCATCTCTTTGTTGGTGTAAAGGAATCCTACTGATTTACTTATGTTTATTTTATATGCTGATACTTTGCTGAATTCCTCCATTAGTTTGAGTAGTTTACTTATAGATTCTTTAGGATTCTCTGTACGTACAATCATATCATCTGCAAATAGGGAGATTTTTTTGCTTCTTCTTTGTTGATGTGGATGCCCTTTATTTCTTTGTCTTTTCTAACTGCTCTGGCCAGAACCTCTAGTACAGTGTTGAATAAGAGAGGTGAGAATGGGCATCCTTGTCTAGTTCCCATTCTGAAGGGGAATTCTTTTAGTCTCTCTCCATTCAGGGTGATGTAGGCAGTTGGCTTTGTGTAGATGCCCCTTATTGTGTTGAGGAACTTCCCTTCTATTCCTATTTTGCTGAGAGTTTGTAGCAGGCATGGATGTTGGACTTTGTCAAATGCCGTTTCTGCATCAATTGACAAAATCAGGTGATTCTTATCTTTTGTGCTATTTATGTGGTTGATCACATTAATTGTTTTTCTGATGTGAACCAGCCTTGCAACACTGATATGAATCCAACTTGGTCACAATGCATTCTTTTTTTCATATGTTGTTGAATTCTGTTGGCCAAGATTTTGTTGAAGATTTTTGCGTCTAGTTTCATGAGTGATATTGGTCTGTAATTTCTTTTTGTCTTGGATAATTCCCTGGCTTTGGTATCAGGGTTATGCTGGCATCATAGAATGAATTTCAGAGTATTCCATCCCTTTCTATGCTGTGAAATAGTCTCAGTAGTACTGGAATCAACTCCTCTCTAAAAGTTTGGCAAAATTCTGTGGTGAAGCCATCTGGGCCAGAACTTTTTTTGGTTGGTATTTTTTTTTATGACTTTTCCAATCTCTTCCTTTGTGATGGGTTTATTAAGTTGTTCTAATTCTCCTTGTGATAATTTTGGTAGGTGACATGAATCTAGGAATTTGTCCAATTCCTCTAGGTTTTCAAATCTGTTAGAGTACAGTTTTTCATGGTATTCTGTTACGATGCTTCCAGTTTCTGTTCAATCTGTTGTGACACCTCCCATCTCATTTCTTATCTGGGTTATTTGTTTCCTGTCCTGTTTTTCTTTAGTATATTTAGCCAATTGTTTGTAAATTTTGTTGATCTTTTCAAAAAGCCAGATTTTTTTTTCCATTTTTTCAATTATTCTTCTATTCTCTAATTCTTTTAGCACTGCTGTAATCTTTATTATCTGTTTTCTTATGGTGCCTGAAGGGTTCCTCTGTTTCTCTCTTTCTACTTGTTCAAGCTGTAGGGTTAATTATGTGGGTTGGGTCCTTTCTTCCTTCTGAATGTGTGCATTTATAATCTGACCTCTGAGCACTGCTTTTGCTGTACTCCATAGATTCTGGTAGGATGTGTTTTAATTCTCATTTGAATCCATAAATTTCTTTATTTCATCCTTGATTTCTTATATAACCCATGGCTTTTTAGCAAGATGTTCAGTTTCCATGAGTTCAAATTTCTGTTTTTTTCTGCTATTGATTTCAACTTTTATGGCTTTATGGTCCAACAAGATTCTTTGCAATAATTCAATGGTGTGGACTTTGTTGAGATTTGCTTTATGTCCTAACTTATGGTGTACTCTGGAAAATGGTCCATGGGCATTGAAGCAGAAGGTGTAGTTATCTGTTGACAGATAAAAATTCTGTATATGTCAATGAGATCTAACTGGTTAATTGTGGCAATAAGATCTTCTGTGTCTTTTACGGAGGTTCTTTCTAGATGATCTGTCTGATATTGAAAGTGGAGTGTTGAAGTCTCCCACTATTATTGTAGAGTAATCTATCTCATTTTTCTATGTAGTCAGTGTTTTTTTGATGTATTTAGATGCTCTAGTATTGGGTACATAAGTATTTAATATTGTTAAGTCCTGCTTGTGTATTGACCCTTTCAGCAATAGTGACCATCCTTGCCCACATTGTTAGATTTTACATTAAAATCTGTTTTATCTGAGATTAGTATCGCCACACCTGTTCTTCTTTGTATGTTGTTAGCTTGGTATGTATCATTCTACCCTTTAATTTTCAGTTTGTTCATATCTCTGAGTCTAAGGTGAGTTTGTTGTAAGCAATATATAGACTGGTCATGTCTTTGTATCTAAGATGTTACTCATTTCCTCTCTACTGGAGTGTTCAGTCTGTTTACATTCAGTGTGATTATTGATAGATATGTGTTTAGTGCTCTCATTTTGATGTACTTATTTTTGTTTTGCTGTTTTCTCTTTTGCTCTTAATATTCTGTTCTGGGTCATTCTTCTTTGTGGGTTGATTTTTCATCCTTTGTAGTGTTGATTTTGTGTTTGTTGAGACTCCTGTGTTATGTTTCTTCTTTTGATATGCATCTTTAGTGTGCTTTAGAGCTACCCCTAAGGCCCCCCTTAATAATCTAAGTTTAAACCCAATTTTAACTTCTACATATCTTATTAACTTCCTCTCCATCTGGAAGGACTATAACTACTGTAGTATGTTCAGCTTCTGGGATTATATGCTCAGTATACAGATTGAAAAGGTATGGTGAAAGGATACAAACCTGATGCACACATTTCCTGACTTTAAATCTGCAATATTTCCTTGTTCTGTTCACACGACTGCCTCTTGATCCATATACAGATTCCTCATGAGCACAATTAAGTGTCTTGAATTCTTATTCTCTGCAATGTTTATCTATAATTTATTATGACCCACACAGTCAAATGTCTTTGCATAGTCAATAAAACACAGGTAAACATCTTTCTGGTATCCTCTGCTTTCAGCCGAGATCAATCATACATCAGCAATGATATCCCTGCTTCCATGTTCTCTTCTGAATCCAGCTTGAATTTCTGGATAGTCCCTGTCAGTATACTGCTTCAGTCACTTTTGAATGATCTTTAGCAAAATTTTACTTGAGTATGATATTAATGATATTGGTTGATAATTTCTTGGGAATAGTCATAAATATGGATCTCTTCCAGTTTGTTGGCCAGGTAGGTGTCTTCCAAACTTCTTGTCATGGATTAGTAAGAACCTCTGGTGCTGCATCCATTTGTTGAAACATCTGAATTGGTATTCTGATAATTCCTCAAGACTTTTTTTCTTTCTTCACAATAACTTCAGCACAGCTTGGACTTCTCCCTTGCATCAGTTCTTGATAATATTCTACCTCCCAAAATCGTTGAAGGAGACCAGTTCTTTTTCGTACACTGACTCTGTATTGCTTTCAGCTTCTTTTGATGCTTCCTGCATTGTTCAACATTTTGCCCACAGAATCATTCAACATTGCACTTCAGGGCTTGAATACTTTCTTCAGTTCTTTCAGCTTGAGAAATGCTCAGCATGTTCTTCCTTTTTGGTTTTCTAACTCCAGGTCTTTTAACATTTTGTTACAATACTTTATTTTGTCTTCTTGAGCCACCCTTTGAAATTTTCTATTCAACTCTTCTGCTTCATAATTTCTTTCATTTGTTTTAGCTACTCGACATACAAGAGCAACTTTCAGTCTCTTCTGATGTCCATTTTTGTCTTTTTCTTTCCTGTCTCTTAAATGACCTCCTGCTTTCTTCATGTATGATGTCCCTGATGTCATCCTACAACTTGTCTGGTCTTTGATCATTAACATTTAATGTGTCAAATCTGTTCTTGAGGTGGTGTCTAATTTCAGGTGTATGTTCAGTGTTGTATTTTGGTTCACATGGACTTGTTTTCATTGTCTTCAGCTTCAACTTGAATTTGCATATGCCCCTAGGGTAGCCATGAGTCGGATCCTACTCGATGGCACTTGGCTTGGCAGATGATTTTCTGTTCCAAAGTTGACCCTGGCCTTATTCTGACTGATCATATTGAGTTTTTCCATCATCTCTTTCCCAAGACATAGTCGATTTGATGCCTGTGTTTTCTAGCAGGTGAAGTGTATGCATATAGTCACCATTTATGTTGTTGAAAAACATTACTTACAATGAAGAAGTTATTACAAAATTCTGTTACATGATCTCTGGCATCATTTCTGTGACCGGTGCCATAATTTTCAGCTACCAATCCTTCTTCTTTGTTTCTAACCTTTCTCATTCCAATCATCATTAATTCTCAATGCATCTTGATTACATGCTTGATGAACTTTAGACTGCAGAAGTTGGTAAAAATCTTCAATATCTTCATATTTGGCATTAGTGGTTGGTGTATAAGTTTGAATAATAGTTAATATTAACTAGTCTTCCTTGTAGGCATATAGATATTATCCAGCTGGCAGTGTTATACTTCTGATAGCATAGATTTTGAAATGTTCTTTTTGACAATGGATACACTACCCTTCTTCAATATGCCATTTGTGGCATAGAAGATCATATGACTATCTGATTGAAAATGGCCAATACCAGTCCATTTCAGCTCAATAACATCTAAGAGACTGATTTTTATGAATCCTATTTCATTTTTGACTACCTCAATTTTCTTAGATTCATACTTCATACATTCTACTTTCTAATTATTAATGGATATTTGCAGCTGTTTCTTCTTATTTTGAGTCATTCCATGTCAGAAAGTTCAGGTCCTGAAAGCTTAACTCTAGCCATGTCATTAAGGTTAACTCAACTTTGAAGACGCACCTCTTCCCCAATCATATTCTGAGTGCTTTTCAACTTGAGGGACTCCTCTGCCAGCACTATATCAGACAATGTTCTGCTGTTTTTCATAAGATTTTCACTGGCCAATTTCTAGTTCCTTCTTCCTAGTCTGGATGCTGTGCTGAAACCTGTCCACATGGGTGACCCTTCCGGCATTTGAAATATCAGTAGCATAGCTTCTTGCTGAAAGCTTGGTTAATAGAGTTCAATAAATGTTCACTAAATCAAGGAATATGCCAGTGGATGAATTATTGTTGTTCCTCTATTTGTAAATCCCATGCTAGTGTAAAAAAAGGGATGTACAGCCAAAAAAAAGAAAACAAACAACTTTGCTTCTAAATTCAGTGGTCTCTGAAAGAGAGAGACTTACAGATAAATTTTTCTATGAACAGCATATATGTTCCTGACAAGTAGGATGCAAATCACATTCTAAAGGGTTTCCATTTTTGCTCATCTTCATTTTATTTCATCATGTCTGCCTGACTTTTATTTTCTAGACTCATCCATGTGCTCAGAGCTGACATAGAGGTAGCCCTGTGGTAAACTTTATTTTGCAACAGGGACAAATATTCTTGAATTTTTCTTTTGTGTGAACTTGGATCTTCCTGTAAAAGAAAATTGGTGTCATGGAAAGAGTCTAAACAGGGAATGTGAAGACAGGAATATTCATTTTAGACCAGCAGGGATGGGCATGGAGCAGTTGCCTCACACCTGTGCTCACTGGCAAAAGGCTTTCTCTCCACCTCCTCCACCGCTTATATCAGAATAGCACCTGTCTTCCATTCCCTTCCCTTCCTCCCTGTCTTTCTCCCTCCCTTCTTCCTTCTTTATCTCCCTCATTTCCTTTCTCCCTCCCTTTCTGCTTTCCTCTTTTCCTTCTTTCTTTACATTTATCAGACTTCATTGTAGTATTTCATTTAGGAAAAGCACTCCATTTTGCAAACAACTAGATAAGATCATTCCTTAAGGATATTCTCAAATGTTCCACAGTTCTATAATGAATGGTTAATGATTTTAGGAAGCCAGTACTTGGCTTGTATTGTGGAAATCCTGGTGATGTACTGGTTGCATGCTATATCTGCTAACCAAATTTTGGGAATTCGAATCTACCAGGTGCTCCTTGGAAACCTTACAGGGTAGTTCTTCTCTGTTCTACAGGGTCACTATGAATTGGAACATCTTGATGGTAGTGGGGTTTCAGGGGGGGATGTGTATTATACTTTACAACTTATTAAACATATTGAAGTATACTCTCTCATTTAATCTAACATTCTCCTAGATTGTGCAATGCCTCTATCAGTATTTGATAGTTGAGCAAACTGAAGCTTAGCCTGTAGAGTGATCTGCTTAAGGCCACAGAGCTAATTATAAAAGAACTGCGGGGAGTAGGCCAGTGCTCTTGTCTTGATATTGCCTTTATTCACAGCAGGGACTCTTATACAGAGGTTACACCAACAGAGGTGCCTGATCTGTCTGGAGAGATCAGATGCAGGGACACTATAATCACCCACAGGAAATACCCAGCCCTGAAGACAGACCACTCTCCTGCTTCTGGCACAGGTCTAGGAATCAGTGATGGAATAAGTGTGATCTTTTTCCCAGACAGCCAGATTCCTGCCAGCCCACAGGATGCGTTTTCCTTTGCCTAAGGCGGCAGGCTTTGGAGGCTGGGGAAGAATGCTGAGCAGCACAGGACTTAGTACAACAGGAACAAACAGATGCCTCCGGGGCAGGGATGACTGCTGTGCCTGGCTTACGCATGTTGGCATCCCTCTCAGCACCAAGCAATGGCTCTGAGCCTGGGATGAATGCCTTTCATACTGATTGTTGAGCTGAACCAAAGTGACACACTTGGTTCCTCAAGATGCAGGGCTTTCTACTATTTTCAGCTTTACTTAGAAAACCAATTCTTCTAGGATCTGTAGTGAGTTGAGACAGTCAGCTACCTCTTCCAAGTTGCAGTACAAGAAGGCCTGGTCCTTCTCAAGCCTAAACTTCCCACAAGACCAGGCCAATGGGAAGAGGAGCCATTCAAGGTCACTGGCAAGAGCAGCCCAGAAGCAGATGTAGTGGAAAGGCAGGCCTAGGGGTTAATGAACCACCTGAAGTCCTGACAGCACAGAGGATGGTAGAGGGCAACCAAGAAGGAACGCAGTAACTGGAAAATGTAACTCAGATTGTGGAGTAAAAAGATATAAAGCAAAAAAACACAAAACCCCTTGCTAATCAGTTGATTTAGACTCATGATGACCCATGTGTCAGAGTAAAACTGTGCTCCACAGGGTTTTCAGTGGCTGATTTTTTTAGAAGTAGATTGCCAGTGTTAGGCTGAAACCCAAGCCCCCTCCCCTACCATTCCCGGAGCAGCCGGACCAGAGTCAAAACGTTTTCTCTGCCAGCTATTCCTGAAATTCCATTCAAAGGAGACGAGTTGCCCGGCCCCGGATAGCTATCACTTCTTTCCCATAGGCTCCACTCCACTGAAATGAGACCCCCTTATGTTAATTAAGTAAATTTAATCGTCCACAACCCCACAGGCTACTTGCCACGGACACCGTTCTCATCATCGTCAGGCGCGCTGTTTTCAGCGCTGTCCTCAGTAAGGTCCGGCGGCCCCCTTTATAAACCCCCAACCCCCGAGCCAGCGAGGGGTTTTGCAGGCTCCCTCCCCGGAGCTCTGTAAAGCTGCCTGGGAGCAAATAAACTGCTCCTTTTCTTTCTCCTCCTCTCTCTGGTTTTTCCTCTACATACTTTCGATTAAGGGAAACCCACTGCACCCAAAACATCTCTAATAGCCAGGTCCTTCTCAAAAGGCAACTCTGCATAGACTTGAACTCCTCATCTTTCAGTTAGCAGCCAGGACCCTTAAGAATTTGCATCACCCATACACTCCAACAGTAAATAACTAATGCCAGTTTTAAGTGGTTTGCATAAATGATTAGAGACTGAGATACGAACAGTAGGTATTTGGGGGCGTTTTACTGGGTTCAGATGCCCATCTCTAATCCAGAACATGCAGAGAGCAGTAAAAAGAACACAGGCTTGGAGTGACCCCAACTCTGCTACTGACCAGCTGCTGTGGCCTTGGGAAGGTCATGTCCTTTCCTGGCTGGACGCAATCAGTAATTCTTAAACCTGGCTATACTTCAGAACCACCAAGAAAGGTTATGACTCTATAGGACAGAGTAGAACAAACCCATAAGATTTCCAAGGAATTTCTCGTGGATTGGAATTGCGGACCTTTGGTTAGCAACTATAACTCTTAAGCACTGCATTACCAGAGCTAACCGAAATTCCTAGGTCCCACTACAGATCCCCTGATGGTGTCAGAAAGTGGTCTTTGCAACAGGTTCCCAAGGTCATTCAAATACAGACAGCCTGACCCAGGTCTACAAACCAGGGCCCTGGAAGCCCGAGGTCAATGACTTGTAAAGTTACTCAGCTGTCCTGTGTGTGATATCTGTGTGTAGCCACACACCACAAAAGCCACCTCTGTACCTCTCTGTCTGACCCCCACAGTTTAAGTCTAGCTCAGCTATCCTGTATATTGCCTGGGATTGGGTGAGGGGAAGTCATCCTAATGAGTCTGCAAACCCCCGATTCCTGAAGGATGATTGGAAGATGGTTGGTAAGCCCTGCAGTCACTTGTGACTACTTTCCCTCTCGACTGATGATGATCCTATTCACAAAGAAACAAAATGCTGCCCCACCCTACACGATCCCCATGATCAGTTTCTGTTGGGAGTGTTGTAAACCATAGGGTTTTCACTGGCTCATTTTCAGAAGGACATTGCTGTGTTTTTCTTCCTAGGCTGTCTTAGTCTGGAAGCACCACTGAAATCTCTACGACTTCATGAAAACACATACATCTCCACTGACAAATGGATAGTAGCTGTGATGAGGCACATAAGCCAGGAATCAAACCTGAATCTCCCACATGTAAGGTGAGAAGTCTACCACTGCCTGCCTTGTTTCTTAGACCTAGCAGGAAAGCTAGTGCACTGTCTGGTGTGAGGGACACACAGCCAAGCAAACATTTGTTGAGCACTGAGGTCAGGCAGAGTGCTCACCAGGGCACACCCTTATTGTCCTTCCACACTTGGGGAGCCAGGCCTCTCTTCCCAGGACAGGGCCATGTTGGCACTGATTCAGGCAGGCTGGGCCAGGTTCCAGGACAGCAGTAGCAGCAGAAGGGTGGGTGGCACCCATTCGAATGCTCATGCGGGTCCTGGTAGTTTCCTCATGCACCAGCCTCATCCCCCAGTAACCTTGCCTGGTTTCATGGCAGAGAGTAAAAGATGAAGTTTAACAAATCAGGCCATTAAAAAATCTTAAAACCTGGAAAAGCAAACAGGAGATGGCCTAATGTGATAAGGCAGTTGGCTTTTGTTCTGAAAATATCATGACTTAATTGCCTCAGCACAACCACTTCTGTTTATTATGGTATCAAATGCTGCAGTTTTCTCTCAACAGTATCATGAGTTTATGAACCACCCAGAAAATGGGAGCCCCTGAGCATCAGGAAGAAGAGGGGCTCCCACTGGGACAGAAACCAGTTCAGGTCAGTGATCACTCATTGAGCTAAGACTATGCGGTGCCAGGGCCTGAGACACAGCTCTGCCCTCCGAGAGGTGCCAGGGTTGTCAGGGAGGCAGACAGTAAGCCACTCAGTCAGTCCAAAGTGCTAAGTGGCCTGGGAAAGGGGAAGTAAAGGGGAATTCATGGAGTCAGCATGGAATGGTAGCACTAACACAAACTTTTGGAGTCCGACAGACTTAGGGTCATATGTTCCTTGTCATGGATTGAACTGTGTCCCCCACAAAAATGTGTGTAGCCACTTTACTGGGCCATCATTCCCAATATTTTGTGATTGTCCTCCATCTTGTGATTTTCTTATGCTGTAAATCCTAATTCCTGCCTGTGAGTAATAGATAGGATTGTGTTACAGAGGATTAGGGTGGGGCCAGAACACTATTTCTAAGGGCGTTTCCGTGGAGGGTGGTTTGTATCACCCTTTATGCTTTTATCCTACATGAGCTAAAAGGAAAGGGAAGCAAGCAGAAAGTTGAGAACTTCTTATCACCAATAAAGCAGCACTGGGAATAGAGGTTGTCCTTCAGATCTGAAGTTTCTGTGCAAAGATGCTCCCTGACCAAAGACTGATGCAGCACAAAGACTTTCCTCCAGAGCCAACAAAGAGGAAAAGCTTTCCCCTGAAGCAGACACCCTGAATTTGGGGTTATGATCTACTGGATCGCGTATGAATAAACTTTTTTTTCTAAAGCCATCCTCTTGCACTATCTCTGTTAGAGCAGTACTAGCTGACTAAAACATTCCCCAAGCCTCATGTACCTCACTGTCAAAACTGGGTAATATGAATGATTTTATAGGTCTTCTCTGAGAATTAAATTGGATAATAGAAATAAAACTTCAAGAATTGTGCCTGATGTTTAATAGCTGCTTGGTAAATGTATATTATTCCATGTGGGTATGAGCCTGGAGAAGATCCTGAAACCAGAAGCTGAGAAGACCTAGGGAGAGGGGGACCTAAGATTAAGGGCTTGAGAGACTTTGTTTCAGAACACCCCCAACTCACAAGAAAAGGCATGACCTCCTCATTCTACAAGCCCCAGCAGTGATGCTAGGGTGGCACCCTTGTCAGGGTGAACTATAGGCAATGAATGACTCCTTTTGTCTTGATAAGACCAATGGTCAAAGAATCAAGCAAGAAGGGGTGGAGGGAATGGAGAAGTAAGTTGGGTTTAAGCAGTCTTCTTCCAGGTTACTGGCCAAATGACTGTCTAGCACCATTTAGTTTTCCTGGATAGCTTGCAAAATCGCAAAAATGACCTCCACCTAGTGGACTTTCACCCAGTCACCCTTAGCCGCGTAACAGACTCCCAAGTGCCTACCTTGTTCCCTGCATCTAAATGTGGTTTTTCCCTTTAAATACTGGGATCCTGCCTGACTAATTTGGACAGACTTTGAGGATGAGAATATCTTCCTGGCCCTTTGCAATGCTGGCTTGCAGCTACAGCCTTTGATCACTCATCTAAAGTTCCTGTCTCAGTGAATTGACTTTTTGTGGCAGGAAGCTGAACTCCAGGGCTTTTCTGGTAACAATCCCACAAAGATGAACGAGAATTACAAAAAGTAATGGAGTTGCAGAAGGGTGTTCCAGGGAGGAACAGCGCACATATAGACACAAAGGTAGAAATACCATCCACTGTGGAATCACATCTTGGCAGAAGCAGTAATAGTGCCAAGCACTACAACCGACAGTGTGCCATGTTAAATGCTTAATATGTGCTTCCTCCTGCTGTCCTTACAGCAACACCAGGATTTAGGTACAGTTGTTATCTTCACTTTACAAATGAAGACAGTGAGGCTTAGAAAGGATAAGTGATTCACCACAGCATACAGTTAGTGGAGCTATAACCAAACCCAGGAAATCTGAGGCCGCATCTGTGCCCCTGTTTTAAGTTATTCTTCTGGAGAAATGTCTTGGGTTTCTTTTTAAGGACTATTATGTCTCAAGACATATTGATGCCCTCTATCCCTCCCTGCCACCATTGCTACTAGCTTCTGTATCTCCCTTTTCATCAGCAACTTTTCTAAAGAATTCAGAATGGCCCTCAGAAGTAGAGGAAAGGTCTGACCAAAGGGAGGAGACAATCCAAGAAACAGAGCTCTGAAAGTGTGGAAGGAGGAAATGAACTCACTAGATATGTTCTGCTGTGTGAATGACTTACTGTGAAATCCAGACTTTCATTGGTCAAGTCAAGAAAAAGGGACTATGTGGCATGTAAACCCTAATGTTTTGGTTATTGGAAACTCTTGACTCCTTGGAGTGTACTGAGTTTCAAAAAAGCCTGCTGGCAACCAGTAACCTCAGGTTCTATGGTCAAGCAATGGGAATAACAGAGGTCACAGTGGCATCTTTCCAGGGACAACCTAGGGCCAGAGATGTCCTACTCTCAAAGGTGACCTGGTCTACCAGCTCTCAGAGTGCTAATCAAGGGCTGGCCCTTCCTACCCCCATGTAGCATCTGTGCCTTTTTCTGTATTAATCAAGAATGACCTTGCCAGACCCTGCAGTGATATCCCCAAATTGTCATCTAGCTCCTGTGGGAACAGTGGGCACTGAGAGTAGGCACTTGAAAGTATCTTTTTTTGACACCTGTTCCTCTGTCTCTGCTGTTGTTAGCTGCTGTCAAGTCAGCTGGACTCGTGTAAATGCAATGCACAGCAGAATGAAACACTGCCTGGCCCTGCATCATTCTCACGATCAAGTTGCAGACGGGACCATGGTGATGAAGGGTTTTTGTTGGCTGAATTTTGAAAGATGATCACCAGCCCTTTCTTCTTATCTTAGACTGAAAGCTCCTCTGAAACTTGTTCAGCTGGATAGCAACATGTCACCTTACACTGACAGACAGGTGGTTGCACTTGATGTTCGTTGGCCAGGAAAGAAACCTGTGTGTCTCACATGGAAGGGGAGAATTATGCTACTGAACCACCAATGCTTGTGTCTTTAGGAAAATTCAAATCCAAGATAGATGAGGATTTTTATCTCTCAAGGTCACCAGTGAAGGAGATATATCTCTGGGTCCAGCTCAAGGAAGAAACAAGACTGTGGGAAGCAATTGGCCCCTGGAATTTCACTGAGGCCATTATCTATCATTCTTTGCCTTGCTTTGCTCACCCTTGGTCTCCTTTATTACCTCCCACTTCCCATTCCTTAAGTGTGGCTCTGTCCTCTGCTTTTTGTGCTCTGCCCAGCTGTTCTCAAACAGCCCTTCTGCTTCAGTGCTCATACTCTGCCGCTGAGAGCCAGCAGGGATGCTGGCAAGATCTAAGTGCAAATTCCCACCCTGGTGTGTGCTAGCTGAAGACCTTAGGGAAATTACTTGATCTTTCTAAGCTTCAGTTGTCTCATTTACAAAATATGTTAAGCCTTGATGGGCTGATGGAATGAAAGGATATTTAAGGGAAGCCCCTGCCTTCATATTTACAAATTAATACTGCTTCCTCTCTAGCTCCAGACTATACCTGAAAATTCCTACTCTGAGCATGGCTACATAAATGTCTTATAGACCTTCAAACTCCTCTCTTCTGACCACAGGAGCGTCTCTTCTCACCTAGTCTTTTTAATATGAGTAATATCACCAGTCATGCCAGGAGAAAACCAGGGTTTGGAACGGAAATGGTACTTAAAACCAAGAAAAAAAAGTTGGAAATTTTTGCTGGAGTTTAACTAAGACTCAGATTGGGGAAAAAAAATACTAAACCTGAACAGAAGTAGAAAACCACTGCTTTTTTTAAACCCTGGTGGCACGGTGGCTAAGTGCTATGTCTGCAAACCAGAAGGCTGGCAGTTTGAATCCACCAGATGCTCCTTGGAAACTCTATGGAGCAGTTCTACTCTGTCCTATAGGGTCACCATTAAGTTGTAATCTACTCAGTGGCAGTGGGTTTGGTTTGGGGGGGGGGTATTTTCAGTTCAATGATTGTTTTCAAGTTATAAGCAATACCATTCTACCATTTATGTTTGATTTGATTTGCATCTGGTACACATGTATGCCAATCACTTCTCTGCAGTGGCTGGTAAGGGCACAGTTCATTGCTTCAGCAAACAACAGTGGGCAGCCACACCTGCTGTTATTCAAGACAATTCACAGGCCAGTTGAGAATTCCCTATTTCCACTCACAAAACTATAAGCTGCACCTACCAAAGATGTAAGAAACACTCGGGGATTGAGAACACCTATAGTCAGAAATCTGAAAGACTGGTTAAGCTTCATTAAGTTTTAAACAGTTTCAGGTGAATGGAAATTTGCAAGGTGAGTGTAAAAATTTTAAAGATACACTATTCACATTTTAGAAGTGTGATATTTAAATTCAAGTAATAGGATATAGAGCAGCACTGCAAAGATGGCAAACTAGTTACCTCACATATCTATGATTCCCTCTAAGAACTAAGGCCTATAAAAACAACTGAACGGAACAAAATGGACATTTTAAGAGGCCCAAGTTCAGCCAGAAGGCTGTGAGATCACACTGGGGGACAGGAAGGGGCAAAACTACCTTTGTCAGAAGACAGCAGCGAAAAGGGTCACACTTCTGCTGGCACAGCAACATACATACTGCAGAGGCACAGATGCCATCTTTGTCAGCTGAGAGGCTAAGAATGGTACTACTAAGCCTGAGAGCCCAGCTTGGGCTGGCTGCCATGCTGAGCAGAAGCATCTGAGTGGACAGTGTCTCTTTCAACAGATATGCTGTGCTTAAGACAGCTGTACCCAGAAAACACAGCAGTGGCTGGTGTCTGAGTATAGCAATGCCCTTCCCCCTACCTTTCTCTGAGCTACATCATTCTGGTGCACTACCTGGACTGGAACTGGGATTGTATATGTGTATCCTGAGCTTTTTCCTGAGACTCTGGAAGGAAACAAAGGGAAGCATAGAAGTAAACCTCCACTGAGCCAGGCAATCACTGCATGTGCAAACTACCATGTGAATTCCACACATTTCAAGGTATGTGCACAGGATACCTCAGGGCTCAGTCCTTTCTTATGTAATAACTTCCTGCCCTGTCTTCAGCCTTTCCTACCTATATTCTCTGCTTTACACCTCAGGCTAAATTCGAGTACACTACCTAGGTAGAAGTGGGGCAGTTTACTTGTGTGTCCTGAGCTTTTCTCCCAGACTCAGGGAAGGAAACAAAGGGAGGGATAGATGGCATGTTCTACCAGCTACTCAGAGCTACAGATTACTGCATTTACTGGAACATTTCAAGCTAAATGCATATCAACTTTTGTGACTCAAATCTAGCCTACGCAGTACTTCACTACCTATACCCAAACTTTTCACCCTCCCTTTTCTGCTGTATCCAGATCTAAATTCTAGAGCATTACCTGGGCCAGAAGTGGCACATTTTATGTGTGTTCCATGAGCTTTCCTTCTGGACCTATGGATGGAAACAAAGGGAGGGCTGGAAGAAGAGTTCTGCTGGCTCCACTGAGCCCACAGCTGCTACTATGTCTGTCAGTGTAGTCGTCACTCGAACCATCAGGTGACAAGGCATCAGAATTACTAAGGCTTCAATAACCTCTCTAGCTCAAATGACTAGACTAGTTAGACACTCAAAATGAAATATACACACACACTCGAAATACACGCACACACACATGCACATATATAAATGTATGTATATATAGATTAAATAACCTAACAATTAAATCACAACAACTTTCTGATGGCTTAGTGACAGCAGTCATTCTCTAATCATTTAAAGAAGCAAACCACCATGACTCCAGAAAACCCCCAAAATAAACAATCAAAACATTTCCCAAATGAAGAAGCCTTACTGAAATTATCAGAGGTCAAATACAAAGAACTGTGTATAGAACCCTTCTAGATCTTAGGGTGGAGATTAGAAAAAGTGCAGCAGAACAAAATGAAACATTAGATAAGGTACATGAATTGCTAGAATAACAACAATCTGAAATTCAGAAGATCAATAACAAAAATCACAAAGTTAGACAGCCAAGCCAGCCAAGTGCCGTCGAGTTGGATCCGACTCATGGCGACCCTATGGGCCAGGGTAGAAGTCAATCAAAAATCAAAGGAGTGGGATCGAAGAAATGGAAAGCAGAATTAGTGAGATTGAAGATAAAGCAACTGACACAAGCATTTATGAGGAGAAATCAGATAAAAGAATCAAGAAAAAAAGAAGAATCAATAATCAATATGTAGGAGTCTATTAAGAGGAACAATTTATGAGTAATTGGAGTATCAGAACAAGGAAGGATAGCAGATAGAGAATTGTTGAAGAGGTGCTGTCAGAAAACTTCTCTGAAATAGTGAAAGACAAGGAGATATCTATCCAAGATGCTCATCAAACTCCACAAAATGCAGATCCCACAAGAAAGACACCAAGACTATTATAATCAAGCTTAACAAAATGTAACATAAGGAGAGGCTCTTAAACACAGTTAGGCTTAAACCAAAACAAACTTACAAAGGATTAGATTGACCTCCAGTTATTCCACTGAAACCATGTTAGCAAGATGGTAATAAGACAACACATACAAAAACTTCAAGGAAGAAAAGTTCCAACCAAGAATTATTCATTCTGCAAAACTGTCTCTCAAATACAATGATGCAATTAGGACATTCCCAGATAAACAGAAGCTTAGAGACATCACAAAGAACAAACTAAAATTACAAGAAATACATCAGACATATACACAAGGATGTGATGCAGGGCACAGGACCTAAAGTTCTATTTGGCTAGGGAAGCCAGAAAGCTCAATTAAACCTAAAATATTAAAATTAGGGACACAGAGATCTCAGTATCTAAAATATGACAGCCTTATATCACAAAGAAGGACATATTACCATATTCATAGACTTTTCAGATGGAGAGGAAGTCAAAGAGATACAAGAAAGCGAAAAACTGGTTTAAACTTACAACATTAGGGGGAATACTGGGGTGGCTACAAAGTGATCTAACAATACTACACATCACCGCAATAAACAAAATATAGAAGTCTCAGCAGATACAAAGTAAACACTGAAAAATGTGAAAAGAAATTCTAAGGAAAAACAACTCAGAAGAGAATATTAAGTGGAACAAAAAAAATGGCAACAACAAAAAATAAAGGCACCAAAATAACAGCACTAAATTCATATCTATCAACAATTACATTGACTATAAATGGATTGGTTGGATCAAAAAACACAATCTGTCTATATGTTGCTTACAAGAAACACACTTTAGACTCAAAGATATGAACAAACTGAAAATGAAAGGGTGAAAAATATATACCAACTTAACAACATGCAAAGAGCAGGAGTGGCGATATTAACCTCACATAAAATAAACTTTAAAGTAAAATCCACCATTGTGGACAAAGACGATCACTACTTATTGCTTAAAGTTCAACACATAAGGAAGATATAACAATATTAAATGTTTCCACACCCAATACCAGAGCATGTAAATTCATCGAACAAACACCGACAACATGGAAAAGTGAGATAGATCACTCCACAATAAAGGGCACATCAACACTCCACTTTCAGTAATGGACATATAGTCCAGAAAAAAGTTCAATAAAGATACAGAAGACCTTATTGCAACAATCAACCAATTCAACCTCATAGACATATACAGAACTTTTTACATAACAACAGACAAGTGTATCCTCTTTTCCAACACTCATGGAACATTTTCCAGAATAGACTATGTATTAGGTCATAAAGCAAGTCTCAACAAAATCCAAACCACTGAATTATTGCAAAGCATCTTCTCAGACCATAAAGCCATAGAACTTGAAGTCAACACCAGAAAAAACATGGGCAGGAATTTGAATTTATGGAAACTGAAAAACACCTTGCTCAAAAATTCCTGAGTTGTAGAGGAAATCAAGGATGCAATAAAGAAATTCGTGTAATCAAATGAGAATGAAAACACATCCTACCAAAACCTATGGGATACAGCAAAATCAGTGCTCAAAGGTCAATTTCTCTCTATAAATGCATACTTCCAAATTGAAGAATGGGCCCAAATCAAAGAATTAACCCCACAACTGAACAAGCTGAAAGAGAACAACAAAAGAACTCCATGAGCACCAGAAGAAAACTGATAATAAAAATCAGAGCAAAACTAAACAAATTAGGGAAACGCTGGTGGCGCAGTGGGATAAGTGCTGACCAAAAGGTTGGTAGTTCAAATCCATCAGGCACTCCTTGGACACTCTATGGGGCAGTTCTATTCTGACCTGTAGGGTCACTATGAGTTGTAATTGGTTGACAGCAGTGGATTTCTTTAAAAATAAAAAAAAAATTAGAGAACAGAAAAACAATTGAAAGAACAAAACCAAAAAGTAGTTTTCTGAAAAGACCAACAAAATCAATAAACCATTGGCTAAGCTCACAAAAGAAAAACAGGAAAGGAAATAAGTAACCCAAATAAGAAACGAGTTGGGAGATGTCACAACAGACCCAACTAAAAGTAAAAGAAATACAGCAGAATACTATGAAAAATTGTATTCTAATAGCTTTGAAAACCTGGAGGAAATGGACCAATTTATAGTATCACATTACCTAACAAAATTATTACAGAGTAGAACAATTTAATAAACACATAACAAAAGAAGAGATTTAAAAAGTAGTATTCAAAACAAAACAAAAGCTACCAACCAAGAAAAATCCCAGCCCAGACACCTTCACTATGAAATCCTATCAAATTTTTAGAGAGACATTAATTCCAATACTACTGGAGCTATTATACAACATAGAGAAGGATGGAACACTCCCAGTTTCATTCCATGAAGCCAGCATAACCCTGATACCAGGTAAAGATATCAAGAGAAAAAATTACAGACTAATATCTCTCATGAACCTAGGTGTTAAAATCCTCAACAAAATCCTAGCAAATAGAATTCAACAACATATCAAAAACATAACTCAACATGATCAAGTAGGATTCATATAAGGAATGCAGGGCTGGTTCAACATCAGAAAAGCAATTAATGTTGATATCACATAAATAAAACCAAAGAATCACTTGATTTTATCGATTGATGCAGAAAAGGCTTTGACAAAGTCTAACACCCATCCACGTTAAAAATTTCTCTATAAAAGAGGAATAGAAGGGAAATTTCTTAACATAATAAGGGGTATCTATACAAAGCCAACAGCCAACATCATCTTGAATGAAGACAGCCTGAAAGAATTCCCCATGAGAAGGGGAAACAGGCAGGGATGCCCATTGTCACCCGTTCTATTCAACATTTTGCTGGAGGTTCTAGCCAGAGCAGGCAGACAAGACAAAGAAATAAAAGATATCTGCACTGGTAAAAACAAAGTAAAAGTGTCCCTATTCACAAATGATATGATCTTATGCACAAAAAAACCCTAAGCAATCCATAAGTAAACTATTAGAACTAATAGAAGAGTTCAGCAAAGTATCAGGATGTAAGAAAAACATAAATCAGTAGGACTCCTTTGCACCATCAGAGAGACCATTCAAGAGGAAATCACCAAATCAATACCATTCATGATACAATTTTATCAAGAAATAAAACACCTAAGACTAGATCTAACCAGAGATGTAAGAGACCTATACAAAGTCCCTATTGCAAGAAACCAAAAGAGACTTACATATGTAGAGAAACCTACCTTGCTCATCGATAGGAAGACTTAACATTGTGAAAATGTCTACTCTACCCAATGCAATCTATACACACAATGCAATCCCAATACAAATTCCAATGTCATTTTTTAATCAGATGGAGAAACAAATCACCAACCCAGATAAGTAAAGCAGTACTGAAGAATAGGAACACAGTGGAAGGCCTCACACTACCTGACTGTAGAACCTATTACACTGCCACAGTAGTCAAAACAGCCTGGTACTGGTATAAAAACAGATGCATAGACCAATGGAACAGAACAAAGAATCCACAAATAACACCATCCAACTATGAACAGTTGGTAGTTGACAAAGGCCCAAAGGCAGTGAACTGGGGAAAAAACAGTCTGTTTAACAAGTGGCACTGGCATTTTCTTTTGTACATTTAGCCTGTGGTTTGTCAATTTTGTCGATCTTTTCAAAAAAATTAGCTTTTGGTCTTCCAATTTTTTCAATTTTTCTTCTATTCTCTAATTCATTTAGTTCTGCTCTAATCTTTATTATCTGTTTTCTTCTGGTGCCTGAGGGGTTCCTCCATTGTCCTCTTTCTACTTGTTCAAGCTGTAGGTTAATTCTGTGGTTTGGGTACTTTCTTCCTTCCGGATGTGTGTATTTATAGAGATAAACTGACCTCTGAGCACTGCTTTGGCTCTGATAGAAGGTTCTGTTAGAAGATGTTTTTATTCTCACTTGAATCCATATATTTCTTTATTTCATCCTCGATTTCTTCTATAACCCATGGCTTTTCAAGCAAGATTTTGTTCCATTTCCATGAGTTCCAATTTCTATCTATGTTTTTTTGGCTATTGATTTCAACTTTTCTGTCTTTACTGTCTGAGAAGATACATTGCAATAATTCAGTTGTTTGGATTTTGTTGAGATTGCTTTGTGTCCTAACAAATGATCTATTCTGGAAAATGTTCAATGTGCATTGAAGAAGGTATACTTATCTGTTGATACATAAAAGTTCTATATATGTCGATGAGATCTAATTGACTAATAGTCACAATAAGATCTTCTGTGTCTTTACTGAGCTTTTTTCTAGATGATCTGTCTATTACTGAAAGTGGAGTGTTGAAGTCTCCAACTATTATTGTACAGTGATCTATCTCATTTTTCAATGTGGTCAGTGTTTCTTTGATGTATTTAGATGCTCTAGTATTGGGTGCATAGATATTTAATATTGTTATGTCCTGCTTGTGTATTGAACTTTTTCAGCAATAAATAATGACCATTTGTCAAGGATTGAGTTGTGTCCCCCCAAAAATATGTGCAGCCATGTGGCTGGGCCATAATTCCCTGTATTCTATGATTGTCCTCCATTTTGTGATTTTACTGTGCTATATGTTAAAGGATTAGGGTGGGAGTGTAAATCCCCTCAGAATATCACCTCCCTGATCCATTGTAAAGGGAGTTTGGAGTGTGGCTTGCCACGCCCTTTATCCTTGCATCCCACAAGAGATAAAAGAGAAGCAAGCAGAGAATTGGGAACCTCACACCACCAAGAAAGCAACACCTGGAGAAGAATGCGTCCTTTAGACCTGAGGTTCCTACGCCAAGATGCTCCCTTGTTAAGACTGGTGCAACACAAGGACTTTCCTCCAGAGCTGACAAAGATGCTCCCTGGGCAAAGACTGATGCAATACCAGACTTTCCTGCAGAACCATCAAGGGGGAACCCTTCCCCTGGAGCAGACATCCTGAATTTGGACTTGTAGTCTACCAGACTGTGTAAGAATAAACCTTCCTTTGTTAAAGCCATCCACTCCGTGGTATTTCTGTTAGAGCAGCATTAGCTGACTAAAACACCAAGGTGGAATTTACATTAAAATCTATTTTATCTGAGATTAGTATTGCCTTACCTGCTCTTCTTTGTGTATTGACAGCTTGGTATATATTATTCCATCCTTTAATTTTCAGTTTGTATGTATCTTTAAGTCTAAGGTGTTTTTCCTGTAAGCAACATATAAATGGATCATGTCTTTTGATCCAGGATGTCACTTGTTGTCTCTTTATCAGAGTGTTCAGTCCATTTACATTCAGTGTAATTATTGATACATGTGTGTCATGGATTCAATTGTGTTCCCACAAAAATATGTGTAGTCATGTGCCTGGGCCATGATTCCCAATGTTTCATGATTGTCCTCCAAATTGTGATTATCCTGTGCTGTATGTTGAAGGATTAGGGTGGGACTGTAAATCCCTTCATAGGATTACCTCCCTGCTCCACTGTAAAGGGAGTTTCCCTGGATGGAGTACAGCTTGCACCACCCTTTATCTTTTCATGCTACCAGAGATAAAAGGAAAGGGAAGCAAGCAGAGAGTTGGGAACTTCACACCATCAAGAAAGCAGCAGCAGAAGAGCACATCCTTCAGACCTGAGGTTCCTGTGCCAAGATGCTCCCTGAACAAAGACTGGTGCAACACAGGGATTTGCCTCCAGAGCTGACAAAGAGGGAAAGCTTTTCCTTAGAGCTGACACCCTGAATTTGGACTTGTAGCCTACTGGACTGTGTAAGAATAAACATTTCTCTTTTAAAGCCATCCACTCTGTGGTATTTCTGTTAGAGCAGAACTAGCTGACTAAAACAGTGTATGTTTAGTGCTGTGATTTTGATGTGTTTGTTTTTGTGTTGATGTTTTCTGTGTTGCTCCTAATATTCTATTGTGGATCATTCTTCTTTATGGGTTAAATTTTCATCTTTTTCAGTGTTGGTTTTGTGTTTGTTGAGACTCCCGTATTACGTTTCTTGTTTTCATATGTTGCATTGTTATTGTGCTTTGTGGCTACCCTTATAATCTCCCTTAATATTGTAAGTTTAAACACAATTTTAACTTCTACATACCTTTTTAACTTTCTCTCCATCTGAAAGAAGTACAACTACTGCAGTATGTCCCTCTTTTTAGTGTGATAGTGTCATAGTTTTCATGATATGATCACTGGTTCCCTTCTTTCATTATTGTAGCTTTGATTGTGTTTTGTGCCTTCCCTAACTGTATACAATTCTTGATGTTTTGTCCCACATTGCCTCCTTAATTACATACTTAATGGTTTTGTTTTTTAAGCAAAGAGCTTCTGTAGTATTTCTTGCCGTTTTGGTTTAGTTTTTACAAAGTCTGTAAGGTTCTTTTTATCTGTGAATGTCTTAATTTCATCTTCATATTTGAAAGCCAGTTTTTGGGGATATATAATTCTTGGTTGGAAGTTTTTCTCCTTTAAGACTTCGAATGTATCATCTCCCTGCCTCCTTGCCGACATTGTTTCTGCCAAGAAGTCAGGTGAAAGCCTACAGGGCTTCCCTCTGAATGTTAGCTTTACTTTGAGTCTCTCTGCCTTTAAGAGTTTCTGCTTATGTTTCATTTTATTAAGCTTGGTGATAATATATCTTGGTGTCTTTTGTTTGGAGTGTGGTTTTTGTGGCGTTTGATACACATCTTGGATATCTATGTTCTCTTCTTTCATAATTTAGGGAAAGTTTTCT
Organism: Heterohyrax brucei; assembly: GCA_028571685.1. Taxonomy (NCBI): domain Eukaryota; kingdom Metazoa; phylum Chordata; class Mammalia; order Hyracoidea; family Procaviidae; genus Heterohyrax; species Heterohyrax brucei. Next base: position 21,510,040 of record CM053155.1, read on the forward strand.
GTCAGCAACTCACTAACAATACTCCCTGTGTTTTCAGCTATCCCTCCCTGTTCAAGTACTCCAATTAATTGTAGATTACTCCTCTTAATAGAGTTCCACATGTTTCTTAATGCTTCTTCATGCTTCTTGCTTCTTCTTTCTGATTTCTCCTCATACATGCTGTTGTTGTTGTTTTTGCTCTATCTTCAAGGTCACTAAGTCTGACTTCTCTCTCCTTGATTCTGCTCTTTTGGCTTTGGAGTGAAGTGTCTAATTCTGTAATTTTGTTATTCATCTGCTGGATTTCACAATGTTGATGCACCATCAGTTCAAATAGCTCACTTAATTTTTCATTTTGCTCTGCTGCATTTTGTTTACTGTCTAGAAGGGCTCTATATATCATTCTTTTGTATTCAACCTCTGATAGTATCAGAAAGGATTCTTCATCTGGTAAGCTTTTTGATTCTTTATTTTGGTAGTTTTCCAGATCCATGGTGGGCTGTTTCTCTAAATGATTAGTGATGATCTTTTGCCTTCAGGCCATCTATAGGCTGTTCAGTTTCTCTAGTGTTATATCAACACGAGCTGAGATATAATTCTGAGAAGGGAGTTCATCATCAGCTACCTCTATGTACTTTAGTGACTGGCCCCACTGGACTCTCCAGGATAGCAGTTTCCACCTCCTGGCAGGCAAAGACACCGCCCTGCTTATAGAGTCAGCAGGGACGGTGGGGATACCAACCAACCCTGTGATGTGGGTCAGTAAAGGCTGGAAGAGATTCCATCAGGGGTTGTTTAGCAGATATTTCTCCAGATAGTCTCATTTTACAAAGCTAAAACTATCTGACAGCTTCCAAAATCAGTCAGTCTGTCAGGTGTTGCAGGCCCTGCCTTCTGGCTGACAACAGAAGCACCACTTCAGCCGTACCCAGATGCTGTGATGTTGTTCAAAGTAGAGAGGGGCTACCTCCTGCTGCCATCCTCATCTGGGCCATACCCACAAGGCAACACTGTACTAAACACAGCCTTTCACTGGAAAAGTGCTCCCCAGACTGGCACTGCATCACAGCCTGTGAACTAGCCAGCCCTTGCTTAGGCCCCCAGTTGGATGGCTCCACCTCACAGCCAACAAAGATGGATCACAGTCAAGCTGCCCGTCTCACTATGAAACAGCAGAATCTATGGCGGATGTCAAAAAAGAGAGGGTAGCTCTCAAAATGTGGCAATCCCACACACTGTCTGTCTGCTGCACCACACAGTTTATTTCAGCACTGCAGCCGGGTGTATCTGCCAGCTCATACCTGTCCCCTGCTGACTAGCCAACAAAAGGAAAAAAAAAATTAAAAGAGCCAATATCTGCAGTCCATGCAAGAGGAAAGTCTGCAGGAGTAGCACTCAGCAAGAGAGAGAAGTCTCCCATTTAGTGGCATGTAGTCCAATCTGAGAACCCTATACTGTGTCCTAGGGCTCACTGAGGATCTAGAAGGCTTCATTCAGTTATCAACCTAGGCCTTAGTTTTTAGAGGAAATTACGGAGGCATGTGTCTAGTCCACCATTTTGGCTCCACCTCCTTGATCTAGCTCATTTTTCAATGTTGTCAGCATTTGTTCAATGTATGTAGATGCTCTGGTATTGGGTGCATAAAAATTATACTGTTACATCCAGCTTATGTTTTGAAACTTTCACTAATAAATGGTGACCATCCTTGTCCACAGTGGTAGACCTTACATTAAAATCTATTTTATCTGAGATCAGTATTGCCACTGCTGCTCTTCTTTGTGTGTTGTTAGCTTGGAATGCATTCTTCCATCTTTTGATTTTCAGTTTTTCCATATCTTTGATTCTAAGCTATGTTTCTTGTAAGAAACATATAAATGGATCATGTCTCTTGATTCAGGCTGTCACTCTGCCTCTTTATTGGAGCATTCATTCCATTTACATTCAGTGCTGCCTTTATGTTTGTGTTGTTGATATTTTCTTTGTTTCTCTTAGTATTCTGAGTCATTTTTCTTTATGAATTTATTTTTCATCTTTTTCTGTATTAGTTTTGTGTTTGATGATACTCCTGTATTATGTTTCTTGTTTTGATGTCACACTGTTTACCTTGCAACTACCCCTTTGATCCTTTTAAATGTTCTAAGTTTAAACCAGTCTTTAACTTCTGTATATCTTCTTACTTTCCTTTCCATGTGAAAGGATTACAAATAATGTAATATATCCCTCTTTATAGTGTGATGTCATAGTTCTCATGTTAAGATCACTGGTTCCTTTCTTCTAATATTTTAGCTTTAATTGAGCTCTGTGACTTCCTTAGCTGAATAGGATTCTGGATGTTGTGTCCTGCATTACATCCTTAAGTATACATTTGTTGCTTTTGTTTTTCTAAACAAAGAGCTTCTTTCAGTATTTCTTGCAGTTTTGGTTTGGTTTTTACAAAGTCTCTAAGCTGTTTATCTGCAAATGTGTTAATTTCACCTTCATATTTGAGAGAGAGTTTTGCAGGATATATAATTCTTGGTTGGACATTTTTCTTCTTCAAGGATTTGTATGTGTTATCCCACTTCCCTCTTGCCAACAAGGTTTCTGCTGAGAAGTCAGATAAAAGCCTACAGGGCTTCCATTTGTACATTAGTTTTTCTTTAAGGGTTGCTTCCTTTAAGAGCCTCTGTTTATGTTTCATTTTTATTAAGCTTGATTATAATATTTCTTGGTATCTTTTGAAATCTAATTTTGATGGTTTGATAAGCATCTTGGATATCTACGTTCTCTTTCATAATTCCAGGGAAGTTTTCTCACAGCAATTCCCTCTGTAGTTTCAGCTATTGCTCCATGTTCTAGAACTCTAATTATTCATAGATTATTCCTCTTGATAGAGTCCCACATGCTTCTTAATACTTCATGTTTCTTATTTCTTCTCTCTGATTTCTCCTTATAAACACTGGTGTCAGTTGCTCTGTCCTCAAGCTCACTAACTCTGGCTTCCATATTATCAATCCTGTTTTGGCTTTGCATCAAATTGTCTAAATCTCTAATTGTTTTATTGATCTGCTGGGTTTAAGATCATTGGTGTTCCAGCAGTTCATATAGCTTAGTTAATTATTCATTTTGTTCTGTTTCAGTTTGTTTAATCTCTGGGAGGTTCTATACATAATTCTTTTGCAGTCTATCTCCAATAATTTCATAAAGACTTTTTCATCTGTGAAGTTTTTTGATTCCTTATTTTGGGAGTTTTCCAGAGCCACAGTGGTCTGCTTCTTTTAGTGGTTAGCTATTGAGTGTTGTCTTCATACCATCAAGAAGCTCGTCTGTTTCTCTAGGGTGATGGGTCAAATGGTATGTCTATATCCATTTTTATGAGGGAGTGCCACATTGCTTTACAAAGAGGTTGCACCATTTTGCAATCCCACCAACAGTGTAGGAGAGTTCCAATTTCTCCACAGCCTCTCCAGCGTTTGCTGTTTTGCATTTATTGGATCATGGCCAACCTTGTTGGGGTGAAATTGTGTCTCATTGTAGTTTTGATTTGAATTTCTTTGATAGCTAATGATTGTGAGCATGTCTGCATGTGTTTTTTGGCTGCCTGGATCTCCTCTTTGGAGAGTGTTTATCCATCTCCTTTGCCTTCAGTTGGCAGCCATGCTCTCAAGATATGGTTGTCCCAATCACAGTCTCTCTCTGTAGTATAAGCTGTTCACTTAACCACTGCAGTTCAGCAGATTAGCATGCCAGGCAAAGAGGCTCAGCAGACGCAGTCCCTGCCTCCTGATAACAAAGGTGTCCCTGGCTGCAGGCCCCTCAAGCAATGAGTCAGCAGAAGCAAGATTCAGTGTGCTGCTGCCTCACCTCTGACAGAGGTAGTTTCCCTTTTCCTGTCACCCAGTCCAATCTCACAACCCTATGCCAGATCATGGGGCCCCAGGATATTTATTCTAGGCCTTAGTTCTCAGAGGGAATTGAGGAGACAAGTGTCTAGTCTACCATCTTGGCTCCACCCCTGGATGATATTCTTGATGTCATTCCACAGCTCATCTGGTCTTTCATCATTAGTGTTCAATATATCAAACCTATTTTTGAGAAGGACTCTAAACTTAGGTGAAATATATTCAAGTTTGTACCCTGGTTCTCTTCAACTTGTTTCAATTTTCTTCAGTTTCAACATGAACGTGTTTATGAGCAATTGATGGTCTGTGCTGCAGCTGGCCCCTTCCTTGTTCTGACTGGTGATATTGCACTTTCCCATCATCTTTTTCCACAGATGTAGTCAATTTAGTTGCTGTGTATACTATATGGTAAGGTCCCTGTGTATAGTCGCCATTTATGTTGGTTAAAAAAATATTTGCAATGAAAAAATCATTGCTCTTACAAAATCATATCATGCGATCTCCAGCATTATTTCTATCATCAAGATCTTATTTTCCAACCACTGATCCTTTTTCTTTGCTTTTTTAGTTTTTACATTCCAGTCACAAGTAATTATCAGTACATCCTGATTGCATGTTAGATCATTTCAGACTACAGAAGCTGGTTAAAAAGGCTTCAGTTTCTTGATCTTTGGCCTTGGTGGATGGTGTGTAAATTTGAATAATAGTCAAATTAACTGGCCTTTCTTGTGAGCATATGAATAGTGGCCTGTCACTGACAGCACTAAACTTTAGGCTAGATCCTTAAATGCTCTTTTTGATTATGAATACAGTGCCATTCTTCTCCAAGTTGTCATTCACAGCATAATAGACCATATTATTGTCCAATTCAAAATGGCCAATATCAGGCCATTTCAGCTCACTAATGCCTAGAATATCAATGTTTATGCATTTCATTTCATTTTTGATGATTTCCAGTTTTCCTAGATTCATACTTTGTACATTCCACATTCTAATAATTAATGGATATCTGCAGCTGTTTTTTTTCATTTTGAGTCATGCCACATCAGGAAATGAAGGTCCCAAGAGCTTGACTCTACCCACATCATTAAGGTTGACTCTACTTTAAGAAGGCGATTTTTTCCCAGTCATGTTTTGAGTCTCTTCCAACCTGGGGGGCTAATCTTCTGGCACTATATCAATGTTCTGCTGATATTCATAAGGTTTTTACTGCATAATTCTTTCATAGGTAGACTTCTGGGTCTTTCTTCCCAGTCTGTCTTGGTCTGGAATCTCAGCTGAAATCTGTTTACCATGGGTGACCCAGCAGGTATCTGAATACTGGTGGCATAGTTTCCAGAATCACAGCAACACACAAGATCCCCCACAGTATGACAAACAGACATGCCATTATGAAGTATTGTAATGATATGTGCAAAGAGTTGGAGACAAAAAACTAAAGGGGAACAATATGATCAGTATTTCTCTAACTGAAAGAACTGAAAAAAATTTCAAGCCTCAGGTTGCAATAGTAAAGGACTCTACAGGCAAAATGTTAACGAACACAGGAAACATAAAGAGAAGATAGAATACGCAGAATCATTATATCAAAAAGAAATGATAGATGTTTAGCCATTCCAAGAAGAAAGATATGATCAGGAACAGATGGTATGGAAGGAAAAAGTCAAAGCTGCATAGACAAGGCTCTAGAAATTGATGGAATATCAACTGAAATGTTTCAACAAATGGATGCAGTGCTGAAAGTGCTCAGTCATCTATGACAAGAAATTTGGTGAACAGCAGCCTGGCCAACTGACTTGAAGAAATTCATATTTTTTCCTATTCCCAAATGAAATGATCCTCTCAGTAGCCAATTGCGTACTTAATCACCCAACAGCCAAACACACACACACACTTTTGTCTGCGTTTACTGAAGTCCAATTCTACTTTCTTATTTCTTCAGAGACATAGTGAGGGTCAAGAGCCTTTCCTCCATATACATGTTGCACAGTCAAGGACAGCAGATGACTCACCAACCAAAGCCTTCTATTGGGCAGGCTGCATGCTCAAAATTTACCTTCCCTCCCTGGTCAGCAGGAGCCTGGATGGGGTTGAAGGTAGGTGACGAAGAGGTTCCTCTAAGTTCCCCAAGGTGGTAGTGTGAGAAGGAGGTACCTGCTTTGAGGATGGGGTTCTTCTCTCATCTTCACAGACAGTTTTGGAGAAAACCCACATGTTTCATCATGCCTCTACTCCTACTACCTCCCTGCCACGCTGGTGGTGAAGGAAAAAGTGAAGGGCGCCTGTCAAAAAGAACCTGAAATTGGCAAGTCCTGCCATCCTCTCCAGAGGAAATTAATTTCAGGCCTTTGGTGAGAAACCCTTTTAAGCCTTCAGATTTGATCCTCCCATGGCTTGTACCTGAGGACTTGACAGTTTTCAGAGAAAAGTTAAAGGCCTCTCAGGTTTCTCTTTCCTAGGGCTTTCACCTTTACCCCAAGACATGCATAGGAGTCTCCAGCCTCACTGGTAAAATTAACTTTCTGAGATGTGTCATTTTTGGCTAGCAGAGCAGTATTCATGGGAGCTGCTATGGCAGATTTCATGGCTGAGCATTGAGTTCTGGTCTCATTTGAGCTAGAGGTAATCTTGGGAACCCTGGCCCAGACAAGGACTTCTTTGGCTACAGTTCCCTCAGCCAAAAAAGGTGAAAACTTCACTGGATGGTACAAATAGTTTGTGCTTGACTAACACACTACACAGCAGTGCAGGAGAAAAGGTCTGGCAATCTGCTTCCATAAAGATTACACCCAAGAAAACTATACGGAGCAAGCAATTCTACTCTAGCACACACAGAGTCACCATAATTCAGAAATAACAACAATAGGTTTTTTTAAAAATACCTGACAGGATTGTTTGTGATATAATAGAAGGTAGGTAAGTACTTAGAAGACTGACTTCAGGACTTTCAACTCTGAGGCTTTTTTGTCCTTCTCTCCTTGGTCCTCCCTCCCCCCATGGGGTCAGTGTTATCCCCCTTACCCTGTAGTTCTGAAATCAGGGTCCTCCTCCCTGCCACTCTTCCTCTTACAGTCACCCAGTCCTCACTCCCAAGTTATTCCTGCACCTCTCCACAGTGTCAGGTACCCAGTCCTGATGCCAGTTAGTCTCTACACATGCCAACCTATCGTAGTCATGCACAGCTGACATAACAGAAATGCCACAAGTGGATTCCTTTAACAAAGAGAAATTTTATTCTGTCACAGTCCAGTAGGTTAGAAGTCCAAGTTCAGGGCATCAGCTCCCTTTTTCTGTTGGCTCTGAAGGAATGTACTTGTCAAATTTCACCTGGACTGGGAGCTTCTGAGGTGCAGGCATCCCATGTCCAAAGGACCTACTATGCTCCAAGCACTGCTTTCATGGTGGTATGCAGTCCCCAAATCTCTGCTTGCTTCCTTTTCCTCTGTATCTCAAGAGATTTCCTCAAGTCACAGTACAGTTTTGCACACTGAGTCCTGCCCCACTAACACAACTGCCACCAATCCTCCCTCATTAACATCACAGAGGCAGGATTTACAACATACAGAAATCACACAATACTAGGAACCAGGGGCTAGCCAAATTTCAACAGGTATTTTCTGTGGGACACAATTTAACCCATACATTTCACCCTTTGGCTCACCAACAATGACACCCTTGCAACATGAAAAACATATTCATCCCATTGTAGAAAAAGTCTTAAGTCCAAGTCCAAAATTGCAGCAATTCCTCTTCAACTGTGACATCTAGAATACAAATTATGTGCTTTCAAAAGTACAATGGCAGAAGAGGCACAAGCTAGACATTTCCACTACAAATGGGAGAAATTGCTGGAAAGAAAGGCATAACAGGCACCAAGCAAATTAAGAGAATACATTACATTAGCCCTCATGGCTTTGAAAAAAATGCTCCATTCTCTGAGACATTTTACACAGTAGCTCTGTCCTCCAGATTCTGCATGTTGGCCATACTCTCTAGACGCTGAGTGGAGGCCCCTTGGTCCTTGGGTACAGCTTTATCTTTCAGGCTCACTGGGTCAGCAACTCAACTACATTGGCATTAGACACATGATTTTCCTAGTCCATCAGAGTGGCAGCTCTGCCTTTAGAAACACCAGTGGCCACTGCTACATCCTTAAAGACTCCTGGAGTCATGGCCATGCCTTTTGAGACTCAGGCAGCCCAGCTCCTCATGCTCTTTGTCTCTTCAGCTTCAGCTTCCTGTGGCCTCTTGGTCCAGGCCTCACTCCTGCATCTGCCCTGCTGGCAAAAATGTTCCAAAGCTCTGTAGCTTTATTGATTAGAACCCAGGTGCTTCCCACTCCACCAGGAAGCCTCTTGCACATAGGTATTCTGCTCTCTCATTCTGTGCATCAGTTCCAGCCCTGCCTCACACTGGTCTAGTTCTGTGTTTCTGGTTCACTTTCTTTGCTTCTCACCATCCATGCTTTCTCTGGTTTAATAGTTCTCAGTTCTTCCTGTGTCTTGTATCTGTTCAGTTTCAAAATCACTTCGACATTTTAGGTATCTGTTAGAGCAGCACGTCACTCTCTCAGTACCAAATTCTTAGTCATCTAGTGCTGCCATAACACAGATACCACAAACAGATGCTTTTAACAAAGAGAAATTTTATTCTGTCCCAGTCCAGTAGACTACAAGTCCAAATTCAGGGTGTGAGCTCTAGGGGAAGGCTTTCTCTGTTGGCTCTGGAGGAAGGTCCTTGTCAATCTTCACCTTGTCTGGGAGCTTCTAAGGTGCAGGGACCCGAGGTCCAAGGTACTCTACTCCTGTGCTGCTTTCCTGGTGGTGTGAGATCCCCAAATCTCTGCTTGCTTTGCTTTCCTTTCCATCTCAAGTGATTTCCTCAAGGCACAGTATAGTTTTACACATTGAGTCCCACTGCACTAACACAGCTGCAGCCCGTCATCCCTCACTAACATCATAGTGGCAGGATTTACAACATATGGAAATATCACACAATACCAGGAAGCATGACCTAACCAAATTGCTACAGACACTTTTGGTGGGACACAATTCAGCCCATGACAAAACTCTAAACAGTGCTCCCCCAAGTAGTAATAATTGGCAACATTACTGAATGCTTTCTTAGTGCCTGATGACATATCTAAACTCTGCATGTTACATCTGATTTTTTACAACAGCCCTAAGGTAGGGCTTGTCATGAATGCAGAGGAGAAAAGTATAGTATCTATAAAATTCATGTTTTAGAAAAACAGCAAGTGTTTTTGTGGGGGTGTGTGTGTGCAGGATTGGTATAAGAAGACACCAAGGTCAGTTTTCCATATACATTGATGCTTGATCAGCATGAAACTTAATCAGTGAAAAAAATCTGGGTAGTAGTATGGGTTGAATGTGTCTCCCAAAAGATATGTTGAAGTCCTGATTCCCAGTACTTTTGAGTGTGGCCTTATTTGGAAACAGGTTCTTTGCATATGTGATCAAGTTCAGATGAGATCATTAGGATGGGCCTTAATCCAATATGACTGGTGTGCTTATAAGGAGAAGAGCCAGAGACACAGAGGGGAACACAGACACAGAAGGAAGATGGCTATGTGAAGATGGAAGAGAAATTGGAGATGTTCTCCCGTAAGCCAAGGAACACCTGAGCCACGAGAAGCTGGAAGAAATAAGGAAGAATCTTCCTCTAGAGACTTCTGAGACAGTATGTCCTGCTGGCACTCTGAATTTAAACTTCTAGCTTCCAAAACTGTGAGACAATGTCATGGATTGAATTCTGTTCCCCTAAAAAGATGTATAGCCAAGTGGCTGGGTCATGACTCTCAATACTTTGTGATTGCCCTCCATTTTGTGATTTTCCTGTGCTGCATGTTAAAGATTAGGGTGGGACTGTAAATCCCTTCATATGATTACCTTCATGCCCCATTGTAAAGGGAGTTTCCCTGGAATATGGCTCGCCCCAGCTGTGATCCTTTTGTCCTACAAGAGATAAAAGGAAGGAGAAGCAAGCAGAGAATGCGGAACCTCACACCATCAAGAAAGCAGCACCAGGAGAAGAGCACGTCCATCAGACCTGAGGTTCCTGTGCCCAGATGCTCCCTGGACAAAGACTGATGCAATACTGGACTTTCCTGCAGAGATGACAGGGGGAAGCCCTTCCCCTGGAGTGGACATCCTAAATTTGAACTTGTAGCCTACTGGACTGTGTAAGAACAAACCATCCGTTGTTAAAGCCATCCACTCAATGGTATTTCTATTACAGCAGCACTAGCTGACTAAAACAGACAATAGGTTTGTTTGAAGCTACCCACTTGGTGGTACCTCATGATAGCAGCCCAACCCTAGAATACACCTGTAGTAGGTGTGGGAAGGGGACCTACGCTCAGAGAGTATGGGGAGAAGACAGGATCCTGCCCTAGAAATGCTCCTCACCCCATCCCAGCCCTGAAGTGAGATGTCTGTCTCTCCCCTCACTACCAGCAGTAAGCAGTACAAGTCCTTCATCCCACTGGGCACACAGAAAGCTACCCATAATGAGGGTAGATGTTTGCCCTTGCTTGCCCATAAGAGTCTGCTTCCAGAGAAAGCTATTTACACTCAAGAACTGTTCAACGGATGCTCACCGAGGACCAAAATGACATGCGGTAAAGACAACCGAGAAGATGGAGAGACCCACAAGAGTGGGTGCCTACATTGACTTGAGACCAGAAGAACCGGATGGTGCCCAGGAACCACCAGTGATAGCCACGATGGAGCTCACAGAGAGAAGTCTCACTGGCAACACAAGAATAAAGAGGTGCATCATGAGATTTCCACTAAAAGACCTCAATTGATGGTCCAGCAGTTTTGGGGTTCCTCTGAGAGCATGACCCCCTGCCCTGCCCTGATGCTGCCCTTTCCCATAAATTATAACAAAGGTCCACTCTTTGGACAGGAATGGATTGGACTTGGCAAGGCAGAGTGACCATATATTGGAAGCACTTTATGGTTCTATACCTCTATAGGATATCATCTTGCTGACCTCTGGCTGGAGGAAGGGGAGTGGATGGACAGGAGGGGAAAGGAGACTGTTGGGAGGATGAGACATGTATGGAGCAGAGAGGAATAGTGTGCTGTCACCGGACAGGGAGAGCAGTGGGGAAGCTGCATATAGGGGGGGCATGTAAATTTATATGTGAATGTACATTTTCACTCAGTTATGTTAAATAAAAGTTTAAAAAAAAAAGAACTGTTCAAGGCTCTACTTCCCCCCCATGCTGGTTTTTATATGGTCAATGGTCGATGAAGTGGGTGCCCAAGTCATATTATTGGCAGTCACAGCTTAGATGCATGTGCTCAGCTGAGAAGTCAGCTGGCCACATGGGGGACAACTGAACATCTTCACCAGCATGCTGATTTTATGCCCTAGCCCGGAATAGCTAGTGGTTTCCAAATGTGTTCTGTCTACAGTAGCATTTTCTAAATAGCCTTTCAGGACTAACAATGATGAACCCCCTACAGGCAGCCATTCCCTTTTCTTAACCCAAAACCCACTGTCTTTGAATCAATTCTAACTTATAACGACCCTGCGGAACAGAGTACAATTACCCATAGTGTTTCCAAATTTGTAAGTCTCTATGGAGGCAAACTGCCACATCTGTCTCCCATGGAGCTACTGATGGGTTCAAATTGCCAATGTTTCTGTTAGTAGCTGAGTGTTTAGCCCCTCTACACCAGGGCTCTTTCCTTCCCCTTAAAAACCAAAACAAAATCCATTATTGGGAGCTGATTGTGACTTATAGCCACCCTACAAGACATACTAGAACTGCCCCATCCCACTGCCATTGAGTCAATTCCAACTCATAACAACCCTATAGGACAGAGTAAATCTGGCCCATAGAGTTTCCAAGGAACACTTAGTAGATTTAGCCCCACAGGAGCCTATAAGAGTATAAATTCACCTAGTCCTAGGGACAGAACAAATAGTAGGGGCCCTCCCTGCACTGCCTGGAAATGTCAGACAAATCTATTCAGGCAGACACAGCTTTAACAGAACTTCTAATGAGGTCTTCTTTTGTGTCTACCACTCTTAGTGTGCTCAAGTATGGTGCACTTATATGATTCAGGTACATGATGTGACTGTGATACAAACATAAACACAGAGTTCCAGTGTGGACACATACACACGACCCTGCACATGAAACATCATGGGTTATTCATGATAGCCCATAACTCTCTTACTCTCTAAGAAAACAAGGGCTCCACAAGCCTCATGGCCCCTATTCATCCTGACTGTGGAATCTGTTCACGCTGCCTACTTCTCCCACTTTGTCTCCACAGTTCAAATCCTACTGTCTGTCTAAGGCCTGATGAAAGTTACCTCTTCCACACAGCCATTCTTGATCTTCTCAGCCAGAGGTGTTCGAGTTATTATGTTAATACATGAGCTCCTCTGCTAACTCCTAAACTACCCAGGGCAAGATTCAAGTCTGATTCTTTTCAGCATCCCCTATAGGACTGAGGGAATACTAAAATGTATTTAACACATTGTCGGAGTTCAGTCTACTATCCATCTGTCAGTTTGACATATTATGGTGGCTTGTGCATTGCTATGATGCTGGAAGCTATGTCACCAGTGCTCCAAATACCAGTTGGGTCACAAGTGGTGGACAGGTTTCAGCAGAGTATCCAGACTAAGAAAGACTAGGAAGAAGGGCTTGACAATGTACTGCCAAAATTTAGTCAGTGAAAACCTATGGATTCCAACAGCATATTGTCCAATATAGTGCTAGAAGATGACTCCCTAGATGTGAAGACACAGTGAATACATAGTGTTGGCTACCAGGGACTCAGACATACCAAACATGATCAGGAGGATAATACAAGCCCAGACAACATCTCATTCTGTTGTACACTGGATCACCATAAGTCAGAGCAACTCAACAGCAATCAACCACAACAAGAGGAGTTCCACAGATGTTTGTTGACAAAACACATCATTCTTCTGCAGACACATGTGGCAGGGAGGCTTTTTCAGTTGTGCTCACCTGCTTCCCTGTCTTTCTTAATCACCCCCGGCACAAAGATTTTATTTTGTTTTTGTAATTAAGCACTGAATTCCATATCAAATACATACAGTAAGAAGTGACTAGAATTAGTGAAAAGAAAAATTGCTGCTGGGAGTCAGGTAGATTCTTCTCCTCAAGAATGGGAAAACTGGACAGCTGCTTTCAGGGAAGGTCCACAGTGTCCACTGTAGCCCTTGTGCTAAAGCAGACTCTTGGGAGGAGGACAGGTTGGAAAAGGCCAGGAGGAAGTCAGGAGGGTCCCAGAATGGGGATACCCCACAGAGCACTCCTAAGGCAGGCTCTACATGAACAGTCATGGGAGAGAGAAACAGATCTGGCCTTCTGTGAATTCCAGACAGCTTTATACTAAGACTGCTTCCTCCTGGAACAGATTGTCTCTGCACAGCCTCACCAGCTGTGAGGCACAGCAGATCACATCTCCCACCCTACAACACTCATATCCCAGGGCGCACAGAAGTGCCTGTAAGGTTGTGTCCTCCCAAAATGGAAAATCTCAGTGTCCAAGAACTCTGAGCCTTTAAAACAAACACATCCTTCTTTGCTTGGATGTTTGTATGAAACAGTAAATATATTTAGATCTTGTACTGACACAACACTGCAGTTTATGAACAGCTTTCATATTTACAGTCTCAATAAACTGACCCTTCACTGAGTACTCTCAGATTATATTCTGTTTCTTTACTTTTGCAGGGTTATTACACTGAGCCACCAAGGGTAAGGTTATCTCTCTCATTCTTCATCCAGTCACCTATTCAAGCACAAGGACTGAGGCTCGGGTGAGTATAAGGAGTGATTTGAACTGGGGGGATTAGTTTCTTGGATGGTTTCTAAAAAAGAAACCTTAAACACACTATCATGGAGTTGATTCCGACTCATGGTAATCCCATGTGTGTCAGACTAGAACTGCACTCCACAGGGTTTTCAATGGCTGACTTCTGGGAAGTAAATCACAAGGCATTTTTTTCAAGGTGCCTCTTGGTGAGATTGAACAGCTAACATTTAGGATGGCAGCTGAGTGCTTAAAGTGTGAATAACCCCAAATGATAAGGTCTAGTAGAGAATATTAACCACTCACTTTCCAAATCCTAAGAAGGCAAGGTTGTGGATTCAAGTTCTAGGTGCTCCTTTGACTCAAAACCTACAAACATGACCTTGCTCTGAGGCCATTACTCTACACAGCCAGCTCACAAATACACAGCAAGCTGGATAGGAGAGTGGGCCACTGAAGACAGACCACTTTTACTGATGGGAACATTATGAACCTCAGACCCACAATACTACTGACAAATATTTATACACATATGTGAGGAGGGAGGGAAGAACAGAGGGAGGGAGGGATGAGAGAGAGAGAGAGAGACAGACACTACTGCTGTGCAGGTTCAGACTCTAGGCTCTCCCAGCGCAAAACCCTCTCTACAGGTGGCTGGAGGAAACTGCCTATGTGGCTGAGCCTCAGGTAATCATCACACAAGGAGACAAGATCTATACTGCACAAATGCTATTTTAATTAATCCTCAAAAGTACCTGTGGTGAAGATACTCTCATTCCCATTTTACAGAAGAAGAAAAGGAGAGATTAAGTGATTTGCCTAAGGTAATACATCTAGTAGATGGCAGGGTTAGGATGCATTCTCAGGCCTGCCTGGCTTCAGACACAGGCTTCTTCCGGTACACTTGCTTCTCTGGACATACCCTCCTCTCACTGAACTCTTGTTCAAACTAGCTAAGTGCAACAGTCCTGACCCAGTGTTCTATACCATCTTCTAAGGTGAAGTACCATCTCTCCTTCACTCCCTCTAATGCAGGCTAGTTCACGCACATCTCTGCAGTGACCAGAGGATGATCAGGGAATATTGGAAGGCAGTCCCTCTGCTCCATGATTCCAGTCTATGGAGTCCTCAAAGTGCTAGGTCTAAAAGCCCACCTCAGTCCTGGCGTCCCCTAGATTCTGTACCCCCACTGAGGTTCTGGCTCAGTCCACTGCTCTGGCTCTGGAGTTCCCATTTGTTTTGGCTGCTCAGGTTCCCTGCCTCTGGAACTCAGCCTAACCCACTCTGGCTACACCAGCCTCTCTTTCCAGTCCATGACTCTTCACGGAAGAGAGGAGGCCACACCCTATTGCTGATGTAAATGCCCTTATACCTGCAATTCAGAAATGTCACTAGGCAATCAGTCTTAAGATATCCACCTTAGCCTCTACCAAGATACATGTTAATCATCAAGGCTTGGGGCATTCTGAGGGCTGATGGAGGTAATCCTTCCAGGGATCCAGGACTGGCTCCCCCCTTTTCCCCAGGTTATACTTTGATTTCCAGGCCTTGGCCCATCAGAAGTAGGTTAGCTTTAGTTCTGGCTGGAAAACCTGGTTCCAATCCATCTGGCTTCTCCTGTGCTGATCTTCCTGGAGACTCCCAAACCTTCCGTTCTCTGTTACCTCTGAGATGTCTGACATGCTGCTCTTTAGCCTAAGTTGCCTTTGCTCCTCCTTTTTATTTAGCTGGCTCTCCACTTCATTGAGGTCCTAGTTCAGGTGACATCTCACCAGGACTTCCCCATACCGGGGTGGGTGTCTTCCTCCTGTACTTCTTTATTATCCAGTATCACTCTCTCAGCACCCATCATAGTGCCCATCATGTTCTGCAGCCATTTCCTCATTGAGTTCTTCATCAGGCTGCAGCTCTGTGAAGGCCCGCTTCACTCATCTGTATCCCCAGGCTTACGTATTGTGGAGGCAGGACAAACGACAAGTGCACAGTTCCTGACTAAGTTTCAGTGGGAAATGTGTGACTCTCAGAGGTCAGCTAAGTTTCTGCAGAGAAGCCCAGGATAGGTCCCACAGTCCACAGTTCACAGAAGTGAACTGCTCATTCTGAATACCTTGGCCCTCAGCTAGATCTATAGCCTGGAGTGTCTGTGTCCTGACAGAGTTCTCTCTGAGCACAGTGCTCAGCCTACATCCTCCGTGAAATTCAGCAAAGAGCACAAGTAAGCATGAAAAAAACTCCCTGCCATCAAGTGAATTCTGACTCACAGCAATGCTGTAGACTGTCCCACTGAGTTTCCAAGGTTGCATTCTGTCTGTAGAGGAGCTGGTGGTTTGAATCACCAATCTTTTGGTTAGCAGCTGAGTACTTAACCATTGCATCACCAGGGCTCCTTAGATGAGCATAGAGTAGCCATAACAAAATCATACCACTAAAATAGTAGCTCTAGAAACCATGTACGGAATGCATTGACCATGAAGGATACCTATCTTTCCTTAGAAACGACAGCTCAAAAGTAAAAGCCATACTTCTAAGAGGTGAATGCAAAACCAAGGACAGGGGCATTCAGCTCAGTGCAGCCATGAGAGTTTCCACATAAAACACCTCCTGGGGGCTGCTACCTGAAACTTCCTGATACTTGGATTGAGAAGCAGTCCTGGCTTTGACTGGGGAGGGAACCTCAGTCAGAGGGAGATAAGAGAGAGATACAACAAGGAAGACAGAGACAGAGGACGAGAGACAGAGGCAGAGAAACATCTTTCTGCTGTTTGCAGACCCATCTGGCCTAGACACTACTTTTCTAGTACAGGAGCAAGGCTTTCAATGCTAGATCTGCCTTTTTTTTTCCCCGCCTTCCTTGGCTGTCCACTCCTTCAAAAGCTATGCCAAAATAAAGAGGTGACAGCAGAACTGGATACTGGTCTCACTGTTTGCCTTCTCTTTTTTCAGGATTTTCATCTTGGTTTGCCTGAAACATTTGTTCCTAATGCCTGTGGCCCTTGCATCGTGGTCTTAATTACGTTCCTTGATGAGCTCTAAGAGCTTCATGCACACATTAGCAGGAATTGTGCCTTGCCTGCATGTCTGGGGCTCCAGCATCTGAGCCACAGATCCACTGCCACAGCCTAGGAGAGACTGTTAGAGCTCCTTTCTGCCTGATCACTCTGATACTTGTTCAGATAACTCTTGTGCACCCTTCTCATCCCACGTTCTCTATCAGGAAGTGTGCTGTAATACAGGCAATAGTACTTAACCTCAGGTTTGTTCCTGTCCATCAATTTATTCTCTCTCCCTCTCTCTCTTTATTTTTCCACTTTGGTTAAAAAGAACAGACAGATTCAAGGAGGCCTATTTAAATGCATAAAACACAAGATAAATAATAATGAAGTAAGGACACAGAAGTGAATAAAAGTAGAAAGTGAGATACAGCCAAATGCTGACAACAAAGTTCTGACAGATGTTACCATTCTGGCTCTGAGTCTCCTGTAGGCCAAAGCTAAGATGGCAGTATGACCAAACAGTCTCTAGATTTAGAGTACCCAGCCCTTTACTCACAAAAATAATCCATAACCCGTATGATGCATTGTCACTGAAAAGGCAGCTCTGTTCTATCTTTGGGAAATGTGGTCTGCCTTCCCCTTTCTTTCATAAATATTTAATGAACATCTGCTAATTGCTGGACACTGTGGCTCTGGGGGTAAAATATACATCAAGATGTTCCTATGCTCTTTGAAGACGAAATCACCAAATCAATACCATTTACGATACTCCCAAGAAGATAAAGTACTTAAGAATAAATCTAAACAGTGACATAAACAAAACTACAAGGTACTACAATAATACAAAGGGACCAATGTAAATGCCATGGATTGAATTGTGTCCCCCCAAAAATGTGTGTAGCAGTTTGGTTAGGCCATGAGTCCTGGTATTATGTGGTGTTTCTAGGTATTACAAATCTTGCCTGTGTGATATTAATGAGGGAAGATGAATGACAGTTGTGTTGGTGGGGCAGGATTCAGTGTATAAGACTATATTATACCTTGAGGCAATCTCTTGTGAAATAAAGGAAAAGGAAGCAAGCAGAGATTTAGGAATCTCTTATCACCAAGAAAGAAGCACCAGGAGGAGACCACATCCTTTGAAAACGACTAAGGGTCCTGGCACCTCAAATGATCACAGTCCACGAGAAGATTCAAGACAAGGGCCTTCCTCCAGAGCCAACACAGAAAGATGTTCCCTAGAGCTGATACCTTGAATTTGGACTTTTAGCCTACGTTTCTCAGAGAAAATAAATTTCTATTTTTTTAGAGCCATCAACTTGTGGTATTCCTTTTCTTTTTATTGTGATTAAGTGAAAGTATACAATCCAAATGAAATTTGCATACCTGCCTATCTGCAGTTCCTTCTGTTCTTCTTGCGTGTTGACAGCACACTTCCCCTTTTCGTTCTATATACATCATATCCTCTTAACAACCTCCTGTCCCCTCTTCTCTACCCTATTCTTTCCTTTCTAGTAAGAGGCCAGTAAAACAGTATCCTGTAGATGCATAGAACCATAAAGTACACACACTGTATAGTCACATTGTACCCGAGTCCAGTCCACTCTTGTCTGAAGAGTTGACCTCAGTAGTGTTTTCTGGTCAAGAGCAGCAGCAGGTCTAGGCCATGCTTCCAGAGGAACCCCTGGGTCTCTGGACCATCAATTGTAGTTTTTTACTGGAATTATTGAGGTGCACCTCTCCTTTTCTTGTGTTGCCACTGGGACTCAACATTGTGTGCCCTACCACAGCTGTCTTTGGTGGTGGCCGGGCACCATCTGGTTCTTCTGGTCATATGTTAATACAGCCACCCATTCACATGGGTCCTTCTGTCTCCTGGGCTCTTTTTGCCTCATGTCTTTGTTGTTCTTGGTGATCATTTGTTCCAAATGAGTTGGGACCACTTGGTGTACCTCAGATGGCAGCTTGCTAGCTTTTAAGACTCCAGACGCCACTCACCAATATCGGGTGCAGAAGATTATCTCAGCAACAGACTAGTTATGCCAGTTGGCCTTGATGTCCCCTGAGGGCATGGTCACCTGTGTCCTGCCCCTGCTACTCTGTCCTTGCAATACTGGCTTAAGATTAGAAGGGTTTTCAGTTTATGTTGAAGTCCAGTTAAGTTAATTTTCTTTCTACTGTGGGCCGTCACTGCTTTCACTTAACAAAGTTTCTATCATCTAATCTAAGACCAGCCTCTACTTACCTTCCCTCCCTTGCAGCTGTCAGAGTCTTTTCTTCTATACATGAATCTATTTTTAAGTCTATATAGTAGGGTCTCATACAATATTTGTCCTTTCGGTGCTGACTGTTTTTGCTCAGCATAGTGTCTTCCAACTGAAACCAGGTTGAGATGCTTCCTAAAATCATCATTGTTCTTTATCATTGCATAGTGTTCCATTGAGTATATGTACCATAGTTTGTTTATCCACTCTTCTGTTGTTGGGCATCTGGGTTGATTCCATCTTTTTGTTATTGTGGACTGTGCTGCAATAAACATTCATGTGCATATATCTGTACATGTGACTGCCCTTGATTCTGTAGGATATATCCTGAGCAGTGGGATTACTGGATTCAATGGTGTATCTATTTCCAGCTTTTTAAGGATGCACCTAATTGCTTTCCAAAGAGGTTTTACCATTTTGCAGTCCCACCAGCAGTTTAGGAGAGTTCCAGTCTCTCCACAGCCTCTCCAGCATTTGTCATTTTGTGTGTTTTGGATCATGGCCAACCTTGTTGGGACGAAAGGGTATCTCACTGTCATTTTCATTTAGATTTACCAAGTAGCTAATGATTGTGAGCATTTCCTCATGTGTCTTTTGGCTGCCTGGATGTCCTCTTTGATGAAGTTTCTGTCCATCTCCTTTGCCCATTGCTTAATTTGGTTACTTACCTTCTCCTTGCTGATATTTTGCAATACCTTGCAGATTATGGAGCTCAGATGTCGATCTGACATGTAGTTGCCAAATTTTTTTCTCATTCTGTAGGTGATCTTTTCATTCTTTTGATAGTCTTTGGATGAGCAAAAGTGTTTGTTTCTTAGTAGTTCCCATTTATCTATTTTCTCTTCTGGTGATTGTGCTTTGTCAGATTTTGAAGTCTATCTAAAACTGTGTATTAAAACTTCCATTGTTGACCCTATTTTTTCTTGCATGACCTTTATTCTCTTAGGTTTGATATTTAGGTCTTCTATCCAATTTGAGTTAGTTTTTGTGTAAGGTGTAAGATATGGGTGTTGTATCAATTTTTTGCAGATGGCTATCCAATTTTGCCAGCATCATTTGTTAAAGAGACTGTTTTACCCAAATTTACAATCTTAGGACCTTTGTCGAATATCAGCCATTCCTAAGAGGATGGTAGCATCTCTGAGGTCTCAACTCTGTTTCATTGGTCTATATGTCTCTTTTGGTGCTAGTACCAGGTTGCTTTGAATACTGCGGCAGTGTAATGGGTTTTCAGGTCAGGTAGTGAGAGGCCTCCCACTGTGTTCCTCTTCTTCACTAGTGTTTTTGATATCCAGGGTTTCTTCCCTTTCCAAACAAAGTTAGTGATTCATTTCTCCATCTTATTAAAAACTGTCACTGGAATTTGTATTGGGATTGTATTGTATATGTAGATTGCTTTGGGTAAAATAGACATTTTCACAATGTCAAGCCTTCCCATCTATGAGTAGGGTAGGTTTCTCCATTTATGTAAGTCCCTCTTGGCTTCTTGCAGTAAGGTCTTGTAGTTCTCTTTGTATAGGTCTCATATTTCTCCAGTTAGATTTATTCTTAGGTATTTTATTTTCTTGGGGGCTACAGTAAATGGTATTGACTTGGTGATTTATTCTTTGATGATCTCTTTGTTGGTATAAAGAAATCCTATGGATTTACTTATGTTTGTCTTATATCCTGATACTTTGCTGAATTCTTCTATTAGTTCAAGTATTTTACTTAGGATTCTTTAGGATTCTCTGCATAACCATCATATCAACTACAAATAGGGAGATTTTGACTTCTTCTTTGCTGACACAGATGTCCTTTATTTCTTTGTCTTGTCTAATTGCTCTGGCCAGAACTTCTAGGACAATTTTAAATAGAAGCAGTAAGAGTGAGTATCCTTGTCTAGTTCCTGTTCTCAAGGGGAATTCTTTCAGTCTCTCTCCATTCATGATGATGTAGGCTGTTGGCTTTGCATAAATATTTCTTATTGCATTGAGGAATTTGCCTTTTATTCTTATTTTGCTGAGAGTTTTTAACATGAACGGATGTTGGAGTTTATCAAATGCCTTTTCTGCATCAATTGACAAAATCAGGTGATTCTTTTGTGTTATTTATGTGGTTGGTCACATTGACTGTTTTTCTGATGTTGAACCAACCTTGCAACACTGATATGAGTCCAACTTGATCATGATGACTTATTTTTTTTGGTATGTTGTTGAATTCTATTGGCAAAGATTTTGTTGAAGATTTTTTTTGCATCTAGATTCACGAGTGGTATGGTTCTGTAATTTTCTTTCTTTTTTGTGTGTGTGTGGGATTTTCCCCTGGCTTTGGTATCAGGGTTATGCTGGCTTCATAGAATGAATTTGGGAGTATTCTATCCCTTTCTATGCTGTGAAATAGTCTCAGTAGTATTGACGCTCACTTTTCTCTAAAAGCTTGGTAGAATTCTGTGGTGAAGCCATCTGTGCCAGGCCTTCTTATTGGTAATTTTTAGCTGACTTTTTCAGTCCTTTCCTTTGTGAAGGGTTTATTAAGTTGTTCTATTTCTCTTTGTGATAATCTTGATAGGTGATATAAATCTAGAAATTTGTCCATTTTCTCTAGGTTTTCAAGTTTATTAGAGTACAGTCTTTCTTAGTATTCTGTTATGATACTTGTGATTTCAGCAGGGTCTGTTGTGACATCTCCCATCTCATTTATTATTAGAGTTATTTGTTTCCTCTCCATTTTTTCTTTTGTAAGTTTAGCCAATGGTTTATCAATTTTGTTGTTCTTTTCAAAAAATAACCTTTTGGCTTTGTTAATTTTTTCAATTGTTTTTTCTGTTCTCTGGTTCATTTAATTCTGTTCTATTCTTTATGATCTGTTTTCTTCTGATTCCTGAAGTGTTCCTCTGTTGTTCTCTTTCTACTTGTTCAACCTATAAAATTAATTCTTTGGTTTGGGTCACTTTTTCTTTCCAGATGTGCACATTTATAGAGATAAACTGACCTCTGAGCCCTGCTTTAGCTGTATCTCATAGGTTCTTGTAGAGTGTGTTTTCATTCTCACTTGATGCCACAAATTTCTTTATTTTGTCCTTGATTTCTTCTATAATCCGGGGCTTTTTAAGCAAGGTGTTGTTCAGCCTCCATTGAGTTCTCATTTCTATCTATGTTTTTTTCTGCTATTGATTTTGATTTTGATGGCTTTATGGTCCGAGAAGATGCTTTGCAATAATTTAGTGGTTTCAATTTTCTTGAGACTTGCTTTACGTCCTAACACATGGTCTATTCTGGAGAATGTTCCATGTGCACTGGAGAAGAAGGTGTACTTATCTGTTGATGCATAAAAATTCCTTTATATGTCGATAAGGTCTAGTTGTTCAATCATCACAATAAGATCTTCTCTGTCTTCACTGAGCTTTTTTTCTAGATGATTTGTCCATTACTGAAAGTGGAGCGTTGTAGTCTCCAGCTATTATTGTGGAGTGATCTATCTCATTTTTCAATGTAGTCAGTGTTTGCTTGATGTATTTAGATAATCTGGTATTGGGTGCATAAATATTTAATATTGTTAAGTCTTGCTTATATATTGAACCTTTCAGCAATAGTGACCATCTTTGTCCACAATGGTGGATTTTATATTAAAATCTATTTTATCTGATGTTAGTATTGCCTCACCTGCTCTTCTTTGTATGTTGTTATCTTGGTATGTATTTCCATCCATTAATTTTCAGTTTCTTCATGTCTTTGAGTCTAAGATGTATTTCTTGTAAGAAACATATACATGGGTTGTGTCTTTTGATTCAGGATTTCATTCGTTGTCTCTTTATTGAAGCCTTCAGTCCATTTAAATTCAGTGTAATTACTGATAGGTATGTGTTCAGTGCTGTCATTTTGATGCATTTATTTTAGTGTTGGTGTTGTCTCTGTTGCTCTTAATATTCTGTTTTAGGTCATTCTTCTTCATGGGTTGACATTTTATCTTTTTCAGTGTTGATTTTGTGTTCAGTGAGACTCCTGTATTACATTTCTTGTTTCGATATGTTGCATTGTTATTATGCTTTGTGGCTACCCATCTTAATATTCTAAGTTTAAACTGAATTTTAACTTCTGCATACCTTTTTAACTTCTTTTCCATCTGAAAGGACTGCAACTACTGTAGTATATCCCTCTTTTTAGTGTGATGATGTCATAGCTTTCACAATATAATCACTGGCTCCCTTCTTTTAATATGGTAGCTTTGATTGTGTTTTGAGACTTCCCTAACTGAGTAGGTTTCTGGATGCTGTGTCCTTGCATTGCCTCCTTAAATATACACTTAATGGTTTTGTTTTTCTAAGCAAAGAGCTTCTTTCAGTATTTCTTGTAGTTTTGGTTTGGTTCTTTCAAAGTCTCTAAGCTTCTGTTTATCTGCAAATGTCTTAATTTTATCTTCATATTTGAGAGACAGTTTTGCAAGATATAATTCTTGGTTAGAAATTTTCCACCTTGAAGGTTTTGAATATGTCATCCCACTGCCTCCTTGCCAACACTGTTTCAGCCAAGAAGTCAGACAAAAGCATACAAGTCTTCCCTCTGAATGTTGGCTTGCTTTGAGCCCTACTCAATTTAGGAGCTTCTGTTTATGTTTCATTTTATTAAGCTTGACTATAATATGTCTTCATGGCTTTCTTTTGGGGTCTGGTTTATGTGGTAATTGCTATACCTCTTGAATTATCTATGTTCTCTTCTTTTATAATTTCAGGGAGGTTTTCTGCCAGCAACTGAAAAGCAATACTCTGTCTGCTGTCCCTCCCAGAGGGATAGCATGAATAAGAAAATTCAACAACTGGATCCAATGTTTTATTGATATTGTCGATCTTTTCAAAGAACGACCTTTTTGTCTTGTTAACTCTTGGTTTTCTGTTCTGTTCTCTAATTCATTTATTTCTGCTTTAATTTTTATGATTTGTTTTCTTCTTGTTCCTGAGAGTTTCTTTCACTGCTCTCTTTCTGGTTGTTCAAGATGTAGGGTTAATGCTTGGATTTGGGCCATTTCTACTTTTTGGATGTGTGTATTAATTTAAATAAATTGACCTCCAGTAGTGTTTTTGCTATGTTCCAAAGGTTCTGGTAGGATGTGCTTTCAGTCTCATTTAGTTCTGTGAATTTCTTTAATTTCTTCATTATTTCTTCTATAAACCAGTAGTTTTTGAACAAGGCATTATTCAGTTCCCATGTGTTTGATTTTTCACTTTTTCCCTTATTAATATCTGCTTACATGGCTATATGGTGTGAAAATATACTTTTTAAAATTTCAGTGCTTTGAATTTTGCTTGCTTTATGGCCTTTCTTTACGTGGTCTATTTTGGAGAACATTCCATGTGCACAGTAGAACAAAGTATACCTGATTGCTGTTGGGTGGAGTATTCCAAAGATGTTTATGAAGTCAAGTTGGTTGACCATGGCATTTAGATCTTCTGTGTCTTTACTGAACTTCTTTCTGGATGTTCTGTCCTTCACTGAAAGTGTTGTGCTGAAGTCTCCTGCTATTATTATGGAGCTGTCTGTTTCTGTTTTCATTGCAGTTCCAGTTTGTTTTTATATATTTTGGAGCCCTATTATTGCCTGTATAACTGTTTATAACTATGTCCCCTTGGTGTACTGACCCTTTAATCATTATATAGTTTCCTTCCTTTATCCAATGTGGTAAATTTTATTTTGAAGTCTGTTTTGTCTGACATTACATTGCTCCTCCTGATCTTTTTCGAATGTCTCCTTGATATATATATTTTTTCTTCCTTTGACTTTTAGTTTGTTTCTGTCTTTGAGTCTAAGTGTTTCTCCTGTAGGTAAAATATAGATGGATCATGATTTTTACATCTTATCTGCCACTCTGTCTCTTTACTGGTGCATTTAATCCATTTACATTTAGTGTAATTATTGATAGATACGAATTTACTGCTGTCATTTGGCTGTTTTTTTTTTTCTGCGTTGTTGACAATTTCTTTGTTCTGTTTAATTTTCTGTGCCGAGTCTTTTTTTTTTTTTTTTTATGTGTTTTCTTTTCATCTTTCTCATTGTTGTTGGTTTTGTATTTACTGGGACTTAATGTTTTTCTTGTTTTTTAAATATTTTTATTGTGATTGAATGAAAATGTACATTCCCATATAAATTTGCATGCTCATGTACATGCAGCTCCCACTGCTCTCCCCACCTGGAGACAGCTCACCCCTGCTCTTTGCTTCGTACATGTCCCATCCTCCCTCCTCTCCACTCACTTCCCTTCCTCCAGTAAGAGGTCAGAAGGATGACATCCTATAGACAAACAGAACCATAAAATTCCCACAAGATATGGTCACTCTGTGTCACCAAGTCCGATTCATTGCTGTCAGAAAAGTTGACCTTCATTATGACTTATGGACAGGGGCAGCATCGGGGCCAGGGGCCATACTCCCAGGGGAACTCCAAAGCCCCAGACCATCAATTGTGGTCTTTTATTGGAGATCTCAGGGTACACCCCTATTTATTCTCTTGTTGCCAGTGAGACTCAACTTTGTGAGCTCCATCGTGGCTATCACTGGTGGTGGCCGGGTACCATCTGGTTCTTCTGGTCATGAGTTGATGTGGAGACCCATATGGGTCTCTTCTGGGTTCTCTTTTCCAATTAGGATCTGGAAATATCCTAATTTTGCCATCCCACTTGAGACACAGTTTTGCTGGATACATAATTCTTAGCTGGCAGTTATTTTTCTTTTAAGGCTTTGTACATGTCATCCCATTGCCTTCTTGCCTGTGTGGATTCAACTGAATAGTCTGTGTTTAATCTTATTGACTCTCCTTTATAGATTATTTTTCATTTCTC
This sequence comes from Heterohyrax brucei, assembly GCA_028571685.1. NCBI lineage: Eukaryota > Metazoa > Chordata > Mammalia > Hyracoidea > Procaviidae > Heterohyrax > Heterohyrax brucei. The sequence goes on from CM053155.1 coordinate 21,535,801, forward strand.
CTTAGCTACTTTTATAATTGTCTCCCTGTCTTTAGTTTTGGCAAGTTTTATTATAGTGTTGTTCTTGTCCTTGGTGATCATCTGTTCCTTTTGACTTGGGACCACTTGCTGCACTCTCAGATGGCAGCTTGGCAGCTTTTAAGACCCCAGACACCACTCACCAATGAGAAGTGCAGAGAGTCCTCATTAGCAAAATGCTAGCTGTGCCAATAGGCCTCGATTTTGCCTGACAGCATGGTCCCGGTCCCTGCCCCCCCAGCTACTCTGTCCTTGTAATATTGGGTTAAGATGGGAGGAGTACTCAAATTGTGCTGAAATCCAGTTATTATTGATCTTCTTTCTAATGTGTGCTGTCACCAATTTCACCCAACCAAATTTCTATTAACTACCTAATCCAAATCCTCCCCCCAACCCTCCCTCCCTCCCTACCTTTGCAGCTGTCAAAGAGTCCTTTTTTCTATGCATGAGTCTGTTTTTAAGTTCTTATCATAGGGGTCTCATACAATATTTGTCCTTTTGTAGCTGACTACTTTCACTCAGCTTAATGTCGTCCAGTTGAAACCAGATTAAGAGATGTTTCCTGCAATCATCGTTGTTCTTTATCATTGCACAGTGTTCCGCTGAGTATATATACCATAATTTACCTATTCATTCCTCTGTTGTTGGGTCTTGTTTTTTATTATGAAGTGTAGGATTGTTAATTTCCTGTGTGGTTGCCTTAATATTTGCCACTATTTTTCTAAATTTAAAGTAATCTTTTCTTTCTTCATATCACCTTGATTTGCTCTCTGCATGACACTTCTATGACTACATTTTTTAGTCTTTTTTTGTATAGTGTTGTCATCTATTAAATGATGACATCTCTGTTTCCCTATTTTCAGTATTTTGCCTTTGATTTATTTTTGTGACTTCCCTATCAGTGTTGATATGTGATTGCTCTGTTCTGCATTCTAGTTATGGTTGTTATCTGATATTGTTAACTTTCTAACTAGAGGATTCCCTTTAGTATTTATTGTAATTTTGGTTTGGTTTTGCTAATTTCCCAAATTTCCACTTGTTTTAGTCAGCTAGTGCTTCTCTGACAGAAATACCACAGAATGGATGGCCTTAACCAAAGAAAGTCTATTCTTACACAGTCCAGTAGGCTACAAGTCAAAATTCAGGATGTCCACTCCACGGGAAGGCTTTCCTCCTTGTCAGCTCTGGAGGAAAGTCCAGTATTGCATCAGTCTTTGTCCAGGGAGGATCTTGGCACAGGACAGGTTCTTTTCTTGGCTCTGCTTTCCTAATGGTGTGAGGTTCCCAATTCTCTGCTTGCTTCCCTTTCCTTTTGTCTCTTGTAGGATGAAAGGATTAGGGGTGATACAAGGCATGCTCCAGAGAAGCTCCCTTTACAGTGGAGTCACAAGGTGATCTTATGAAGAGATTTATTGTTCCCCCCAGTCCTTTAACATACAGCACAAGAAAATCACAAAATGGAGGACAATCATAAAAGATTGGGAATCATGGCCCAGCCACATAGCTACACATATTTTTGGAGGGACACAATTTGATCCATGACACCACTGATCTGGAAATATCCTAATTTTGCCATCCCATTTGAGACACAGTTTTGCTGGATATGTAATTCTTAGCTGTCAGTTATGAGTAATACTCATCCTGATTTATTGCCATTATTTGTTATCTGCCACATCATCTTTCAGATGTCCAGCTCCTTGGGGAGTGGGACTTCATCTCTGTAATTGTTGTCCACACATACAAGATGTTCAACAAATGTTTAATGGATGTGTCTGTGCTTGTGTGTGTGTATTTTTGTAGTGTTTGGGAGGGGATGATGGATGTCAGGGTAGATCAAGGGTACACTTGTCACTAAAGCTTGTAAAGTAGACTCTCAAACTCACAGGGCAAGGATGCCATCTACAAAACCCTGATGGTCAGTACTCTACCCAATACTGCAAAACAAGAGGGCTATCAAATGGTTTCTAAATGTTGACAACAATGGGTGCAGGTTTTTACTTGTCCATGGGTCAGTCTATCATCCTCTCCCCAGAACTGTGTACTCAGGTCCAGGACACAATATCATGTCATTGTATGCACATAAACACACACACACATTCTATGAAAATCACATTATCTATTTCCTGCCGCTTTAGTTTTGCCACAACTGTTCCTTTGTGCTCGTGGGTACTTCAAGACCTTTTTTCTTATACTCATTTTCATTATCTTATCTATTTTGAGGAAACTCTGGTGGCATAGTGGGTTAGGTGCTATGTCTGTTAACCAAAAGGTTGGCAGTTCAAATCCCACAGGTGCTCCTTGGAAACTCTATGGGGCAGTTGGACCTGACCTGATGGCAGTAGGTTTGGTTTTGGTTTGGTTATCTATTTTGACATTTGCAAGATGAATTTTAACTTTTCCTTTTACATTACTTTTATCATCTTTTTCCCCTTAGGTAAAAAAATATGAGATTCTGCTGTGAAAATTGTCCCTAACTAGAACACAGAGATTCTAATGCTGCTGGAAATTCTGAAATACATGTTAGAGACCAAAAACAAACACAGAAAAAATAACGTAATTCTTAAAAGGAATGCATAAATGTGTCTAACAAAATCTCAACTACCTTAATACCCAGGTTCCAGGAGGAATAGCTGTTGGGGAAAGTGAAGGCAAAGATGGAGGGACTGGCTTCTGAAGTGGTCATTATGAGTACCACACAGACTACCTACGCTATAACCTCAAATTAGTCACACCCCTTTCCCAGGTTCTTTATGTAGCATGGTTAATAGGCATCATTCTTCAGGTTCAGCACATCAGTTGCTTTCTTTCTGAAGAGCCTGAATTGCCTCTCCACACACAATATCACCATTTATGCTAAATTATATGATTCCAGTTTCCCTTAAAGATGGCTGCAGTCACTTTATGGTAAGCACAAAGAAAATAAGGAAAGACTACCCAAAAAGTGGCTGAAGATGATGGGTAATCAGTCTTTTAATTTCATTCTCTTCATGCCCTAGCACTTGGGTTTTCACCAGAGTATTTCATATGGGAAATGCGGGCAGAGGAATGATGGTCATTTAGCTGCCAGAGGACACAGCAGCAATTACCTGCCCTCAAGATGCTGATGGGAAGTGTTCTCAGAGCAATGTGGTTTGGTCAAAGACAGAGCAACTGTGAAGGGAGACACTAAAAGAAAGAATAGAAAGTCATTTGATGGAAAATTAAAAGATAGGCTTTTGTGGACTACGTGTGTGCTCTTTCCCTTGTTCTTTTGCAACAAAAGAATACATGCTTGTCTGCTCTCTTATCTGTTGGCATTAAAATCCTATTGACAAGGGAGCACAGAGTTTATGTTGAGGATATTGGAATGATTGGGAAATGGATAGTGAGAACGGTTGCACAGCACGAAGAATATAATCAATGTCGCTGAATGATACATGCAAAAATTGTTGAATTGGCAAATGTTTTGTTATCAATATTTTTACCACAAACGAACAAACAAAAACACTATGGAGATTAGCTCATCATGCAATTACTATTATTGAATCAATTAACATTTATACTCTCTTTACCCAGGATTTGGACCTCTGACCTCTTGTCTTCTTTATCTGTGCTTACTCCTCAGGTCACCTCATCTAATCTTGTGGCTTTAAATGCCATCTGTGCACTGATGACTCCCAAATTTATATCACTAGCTAAGATATCCCCACTGAGCTCTGATCTACACTCCTTCCCTCACCCCTCCTCAACATATACATGCACACACCCCTCAAACTTGATCTCCTGAAAGTCTTTGTCAGCTTAGTAACAATTACATACTCTCAGTTAATCATGCAAAAAGTCATCCTCAACTTTCTCTTACACTCCCAACAACAATCCTGTTGCAGTATCTGATCACTTCTCCTGACACTTCCACTGCTACCATCCTGAACCAAATTACTGTTACCTGATATTTGGATTATCACAGTGTTCTCTTAACTGATCTTCCTGCTTGCAGCCTTGCCCCCTCTTTGTCTATTGGCAATACAGCTACAAAATTGATCTTTTCAAAGGCTAAATCAGACAATCAAAGCACATCACTCCCCCATGCTCAAAATTCTCCAATGGTTAGTGATTAAGACTCCAAGTTTATATGTTGGCCTACAAATGTGATCTTCCTGCTCCCTCCTTTATTTCATATCCTACCACTCTCCCCTACCTTGATCCCCCAAACCATAGCTTCTTTGCTTTCCCTTAAACACTGCAGGGCCTTTGCCCTTGCTTTTTTTTCTACATGGATCTCTTCCTCCAAATATTTACATAGCCTGTTTCTTCACATAACTTGAGTTGAATGTCTCCTACTGTGTGAGGCCTTCTCTGACCACTCTATTTCAAGTGGTCCATGAATGCATCACCTTATTCATTGATGTATCCCTCATATATAAAACACCCTGATACAGCATTCATTCATCATGTGGTTATTTAGGCTTTCTCTCCCAGCCCTGTGAATCTTGAGCTGTGTGATGGGAAGAAGAAAATCTACTAGAGCTCATTAATCCCATCAGGGCTGTCCTTAAAACCTCAGACCAAAATCCTTGTCTTGCTCTGGATCCTATTTTTTTCTCAGTCTGAGCCTTCAGCTACACTTTCATTCTGTGAGCTTCTCTACATTTTTTCCAATGACTTTTCTTACCCATTTGTTTCAGGTTAACCAGTGTCAGTTTCTGCTGTTTGATGCCTAATGAATTGATAGACCATCGTCTTTCTCAAATCCTTTATGTTCCTGCCCTTTTCCCCAGGACCTCAGCCAAAAGGGTGTTCCATGAGAGTTCTATTTAGACTAGGTATCTTGTTATTGACATAATTCTAGGAGCACTCTTAACTTTAAAATTCCACTGTGCAGCTGGAAAAAGATACCATCAGGACCCATATCCCTCTACAGCTCTAAACTATGAGTTAGCTCCTCATTTTACTGAAGAGGTAATGGAAACCCAATAAGTTGAATTATGGGTTATATGAAACCAAATACTAAACCCCAATTCATTACTGTTGCGTTGCTTCCAACTCAGAGCAACCCTCTACGACAGAGTAGAACCACCCCACAGTTTCCAAGGAGTGTCTGGCGATCTGAACTGCCAAACTTTGGTTAGCAGCTGTAGCACTTAAGCACTATACCACCAGGGTTTCCAGTTATAAGAAATGAGTCTGGAACGTAGAAGTACATTTCCAAGAAACACAGAATTTACAAGTGATTAGCCAATCCTATGCTCAAAAATGCCTGTTCCCAGACTACCAAGTGAGAAAATAAGCACAAGAACACAAATAAACTAAAACTCATTCTGTGGCAGATTCAAAGCACTAAAAATGGGGCTGCTGAAGGGACCAGAGCTTAAGTAAGAACAGAAAAGCTTTCTGGAAAAACTGAGACCTGCACAGGGACTTGAAGAAAGGGAGGAGCTTGATATGATAGAGAGAAGGTCACACAGGCAACAGACAGATGAACAAGACAATCAGTTCCTACACATGAATCTCCATCAATACACTCAAAGGACTTCCCTCCATACGAGGAAATACCATCTCTGAAAACAATATGCCACGCTGTCCTTCTTCAGACATTACAAATACAGGAAAATCTCTCTGATAAAGTTCTTTTAATTCCTTCCTACTATCTGTATTTAAAAATGGACTTTTACCTTGTAATGGTGCTTACTCTATTTAGACCTAAAGAAATGTTAGCCACACTGAGACTTCTCATACTCAGCACTGATACTGCTTCTCCTGACTACCCAATTCTATAATTTCCAGAATTATTTATTTATTTTATTCCTAGATCCACAGCCCTATGCCATGACAGAAACTGATCTCTTCTGAAAAGCTTTTCTTTAAATAATATTCTACTGTATTTTAGGTGAAAGTTTACACAACTAATTGTTCAAATTTCATAATTTTTATACAAATCATTTCATGACATTGGTTACAATTTTCACAATATGTAAGCATTCGCATTGTTTCCACTCTGTTTGTTCTGTTTCCATTAATACAACTTCCCACTCCTCTTAGATTTCTCATCTTTGCTTTGGTTAAATGCCTACCATTTGGTCTCATATAGTTGACTACATAAGGGAGCGCATTACACACAAGTGATATTTTATAAGCCAGATGATTATTTGGCTGAAAGGTGACCTAAAAAATGGTTCAGTTCTGTTACTGCAAAACAAAGGATTAGGCCACCTGCTGCAAAAGCCAATACTGAGAAAGGGGTAAAGTAAATGTCCAAGAGGTCTATTACATGTTGACATGCAAGGAACAGGGGGAATTTGGGTCCTCAAATTGTGTTCGACACCTTTAGTCAAGCTCAGAGTCTTTATTGGGTAGGTAGAGGTAAGCACTAGGTGTGAGGGAAGAAAGAACATGGTTAACTGGGGGCTTTGAGGAGAGCAGATATGGTCAGGGAATATGCCCTGGGAGCTGAGTGGAGTCCATCTAGTGAGGAGATATGCATTGGGGACTGGTTGGTGGTCAACTGGTGCCTCCACTTGTTTGATAATTTTAAAGAGAACCATGTAAAGGCTGTGAAGGTTTTATCTTAGTGGCTCTTATAAGTTAATGTGTGATTTTCAGGGCCAGATAGTACTAGGAAGCCAGGAATTTTCAGAAAAACAGGTAAAGAAATGGAGTTAGTCCTGGCTGTCTTATTCAGGTCCAAGTCTCAAGTGACGGTAAATGTACAGACCTAACAAAAGTCACTTAGATTATCAGGCTACATTCTATCTTCTGCCTCATTTACCACTCCCTATCTCTTCCTGTCCGTATCTCTGAGGATATAGAGTTGATCAAGACCTCAGAGAAAGATAATGAAATTTTGGGTAATTCACACTTCATTAGATGTAATGAAACCTTATAATGTAATGAAATCTTGTGACTCCTGACTATTGTTCTATGACAAACCCCTATGTCTGAATTCTGGCTATAAAAAGCTCTAGAAATATAACTCAAATGGGACAGCTTTTGGCTTGCTGTCTTCCAGATTGCTAGCAAATCTGCAAATAAAATATTCCTTGGACCCCACACTATCTCCAAATTTTTGGCTACAGTGACAGGCAGAACGAACTTGCTCCAGTTCAGTAACATTTCTGGTGAGTCAGCCAGGAGGTGTGGACTCCTCTGGTAAGTTCTTTCCCAGAGAAGAGCCAACTTTTCTCTCCTCTACTTTTCTGCTACATCTCTAAAAGCTCTCAGTGAAAAGGTGGAGAGCTGCCATGACAATTGATGAATTCTGACCAGAGCACTCCATGGTGAATTCTGAAGGCCCACCTGCTTATACCACCCCAGCAACTCTGTCCCAGAAGTCTGAGAGTATCTGTCTGTTTCATTCAAAGGCCGAGGATAACGTCCATAAAATAACTTGTGGGCATGGGACAGACATTTAAGAACAAAGGGCATCTGCTGCTGAAAGGCTCCCATTTCAGGATAAGGGGGTGCATGGAATGGATGAGGAAAGTGTCTGCCCCCTGCAACACAAATGTTGCACAACATGAGGCACTCACTGGTCCAAGCATAACACCTCCCATTTCCCTGGACCTCTGCTATCCTGTTAAGTTAAAAAGTGGATTCCTTGGCCTCCTTTCCTTTCTTCCTCCCCTCGTTGGCTTGACCCAGAATGGAGGGCTCCTGAAGGAGTCCCCTTTGTCCACCTGCACAGATGGGTCTGGAGGTATGGCTTCTGAATGCTCTTAACAGCACTACTGAGAGTCTTTTTCTCAGGAGCCTTTGATAGCCAGGTGTCAATTCACTAACTTAAATAGCGCTCAAGTGCTTTATTCTAATTGTGCACAGAGAACTCACGTTCTCATCAGGGTTTGAACTTTCATCTGTCTGAAGATAGGAATGTCTGTCCCAACTAAGAAAGCTCTCTCTATATCTGTATATTCTGTAATATGGGAAATAAGGCTTCTGTTCTTAAAGAAAGCCTGATGGTGCAAATTTTGTCTGTTTGGTTTCAGTATGGGTACCCACCTGTGACTAAAGATCAAATGAAGTTTTACTATAACGTGGCTTGGCCAAGGTACTAACTAGAGTCTGGAGAAAGTTAACAATTGAATGGATCCATAACATCATCTTTCCATCCTACAATTAGAGCTCTTCTGTCAAATCAGGAAAGTGCCCACTTAGCTCACTTTTAATTAAAGAAACAGTCTGTGTGTGTATCTGGTGAACTGGATGTGTGCATGATTAAAATTGTGAGGTCTCCCTTGTGTGTTTGATAAGATAAATGTATTTGTGGTGTGCTTTTGCATTTGCCTTTGTGGGAGTTTGGAAATATCTTTGTCATTGTTGTACTTGCACAAGCTGTTTGTAGAGACCCCCCAATTTGTGCCTTTGTGAGGTTTTGGAAATATCTTTGTCATTTCTGTACTTATGCAAGCTGTTTATAAGGACCCCAGATTTATAATTTTTGGTGAAAAAATGTCTTTTGTCTTTGCCAATGTACCTAATTATAAAAGTCCTGCTTGAATTAAGGATTGATAAAGAAGTTGAATCTCAATTCGATCCAGACATACTGTCACTGGGCTGAAAAAAACCCAACTTTACAGCCCTTAGTTAAGGAGATAACTTTGTCTTAAAGAGAAAGAACAATTCCAAAAGAGTAGAAGGGACATTAATGATTTTTGCCCTCCAGAAAGTCGAGAGCAGGGCAGAAATTACCCTTAAGTCACAGCTGCAAAGAAACTTGTGAGAAGAAAAAACAGATAAAGGTTACTGCTTTTCTTTGATTATCATAAATGGGGTAAATCTACAAAAGACTTCTTGCTACTGCAGGACAACTCTGAGACCTTTCTGAGAAGTTTGGAGAGATGTCTTTATTAGGGATGAGACTTTGTGATTTCCAAGCCAGACAAATAATAACTTGTGTAATTTCTAAAAGCCAGCTGATAAAACTTGAGGAGTTTTAGTTAAAGACCTAGAATGCTTACACAAGTTTTATTTCAGCCCTAAAACTTAATAGATATCTGATATAATGTAAATTTATATACTGTTTGCTTTTCAAGCAACAAGGAAAATAAGTCTTATTAAGTGAGCTCTTTGCTTTTTAATGGATTATACTATACAAGTGTGTTGATAAGAGATTATACTATAGAGGTCTGTTGATAAGTGCTTGATATGGTCAAAAGTTGTTTGTCTGACAAAAATTTAATAGTTGAATTTACAAAATTTTTGAGAACAGTAATATTAGAAAGAATTGGCTTGTTCACTGCTAAGTACCAATTCTCTTTGATTTCTGAGTAAGCAGTTAATTTGTTCCTTGTATAATCTCTCTTGAAGGCAAAGATATGATCTCTCATTGAAATAAGATTTCTTGAGTTGGCAACTCATGCTACAGGACTTAATGGAGAGAAAGTTAAGGTTTTCTTACTTTTAGATCTTTAAATAATTTCAATATTGTTTCCTGTTGCCCTGTAACAAACTCCTGACAACTCTGAAGCTTCGCGGAAAGCCCTGAGTGTCCTCTTCTGAGAGAAAAGGTGGAAGGAGTCTTATCTGATAAATTATATGACATGGGTTAAAATCAGGTATCCAGTTCTCACTGGGTTTAAATTTATATTTGTTATTTCCTCTTGTTTCTGCCTAATATTATTTAACAAATACATAATATTAAGTCATAATTTTATTATTTTTTTTATTTGCTATTTAGAGAAACCCTGGTTACATAGTGGTTAAGTGCTGTGCCTGCTATCCAAAGGCCAGCAGTTCAAGTCCACCAGGGGCTCCTTGGGAGCTCTGTGGAGTGGTTCTGCTTTGTTCTATAGGGTTGCTATGATTCAGAATTAACTCCATAACACTTGGTTTGGGGCTGGCAACCCTGAAAACTTGAAACATGTTTTCCCCCTTTCAAAATGTGTATCTGAGAGTTTCACATAACTAACGCCATAGTGATACTCTAAATAATCTGTTAAATGTTTTTCTACTGCACCAGCTACTCTGGCATCTGCACTGGCCTCTTTCCAAGGGGGTCCAGAGCCCTTTCAGCTCCTGTGACCTTGGTCTCCTTCCTCTTTACTCTCCTGAGAAGTGGCCTTCAGCCTGGAAAACAGCAACTAGGAAGGCTGCCTGACATTTTGTGTATCCACAACTTACTTTTTTGCTCCTTATTTTAGAGTAGACTTGTAGACTAGTTTCATTAGCTGAGGAATTTTTGTATAGATTTTGTCTTTGCCTGTTACAAACATGCAGATTAGAGTCTGGGTGTCTGACATACATATCTGTAGTTTAATAAAGAGTTTCTTGTGACTATTTTGTGATGTATACTGTTATCTGTGGGCTATGTGTTTAAAAACATGAAGTATTTCTTGTTGAAATGATATAAACTCTAATGTAAAAATTGTCTTTTGAGACTCCATGGAGAATAGCCTGTGTTGCTGTTGAGTCTCCAGTTGTACCATACCTCCTAATAACCTTCTTCCTGTTTCTAACTTGGAATGTGTTTTATTGGCTCGACTGCTCCAGGGCACAGACCCAAATCAGGTAACACTAACTTGTCTATAATGTCATCTTTATTTTAATGTGACATCATCAAAGCCAATGCTTTGACTAGTAAATTCAGATTATTTACTTATAAATCTATTTCATACTATATAAGTATTTAGAAAATTAATAATTTTGGTATATCCTGACTCCATGGCATTATGTCTAAAGAGTATTATATATCATATCTGAAGTTTTTTAATAATGTCAACAATTACATTTAAAATTATTGTCTAAAGTTTTCTGACAGATTGAATTTTATTTGACCCTTATGTTTTGCTGATTTTTATTAATCTGGATCTTATTAAGTTTTGTCATCTGCAGTTTTTGCTGATTTTTCTGAAAACATTTGACCAGAATATCTCAACAAAGATTTTAGAGTTATGAGAAGGACAGTGGCTCAAGATATCCAAGGCTCTTGTGCAGAACTGATGGCCTCACTAACTGAGGCTGGTCCAGAACAAGTAAAACAGAAAACAATTACACAAGGGTAGGTAAATCAATATACTATGAGTCTTACATAAAAAATATTGCTGATGTTTTAAGGTTTTATCTTCTAGATATAAAGTAACATTTTCATTTCTCCTAAAATATTTAACTAATGTGTTTAAATCTGAGGTTTTACAGAGTAAGTACAATTGTGTGGAGACATGAAAACAGTTACTGATCCTACTTAGGAGGCGTCTTAATTTATTTTCTTGTTCAAAGACCTTAGAGTCATAGTTTCTTTGGTTATTTGAGATAACTGGCCTGATATTCTTAGTGTTTCTCTTTTACTTCCTAATTCACTGTATGGTGCCTGAGATACTAAAAACTTGATGGTATTTAATTATGACTTATTGAACATTTTTGACCAAAGATTCTATAGTAAGATTATGATCCAAAAGAGAAAACCATGAAAGATAAATGTAGTTCTTCTAAAATCTAAATTTCTGGCTTCTGTGGAGATTGAGATAACCCACATAGGCTACTGCTTTTAAAAGGAAGAGCTGGTTCCTCAAGCCACTGAACCCTTTTTCTATAAGGGGTAAAACTTTATGGCCTTTCCCCACTGCATCAAGCAGGAGGCCTGAGAGATAAGTGTTTCATTTATGTTAAAAAAAATAAAGGACTAATCAGGCTGTCTTTTTGTTGGAGGCCTAGAAGAAAAGAGTCAGCAGTTTTATTCTGGGTGGATTCACCAAGCATTTTCAGAAAATTCTGGTGCCAGTTTTATATAGAGAGAAAAGCCCTTATTGCCATATATTTTAGATCCTGGTCCACATCAGACATAAGACAAAAATTACACAGCTTGAGACAAAAAACCTCAGACCTCGCTTCCAGTTGGTAGAGGAGACCCTTAAGGCTTTTGATCAGTGATTTAGTGGCAGAAAAAAATGATGAAGACTCTGTTGTTGGCTGTAAACTCTGAGAGACCTAACTTGAGGTAACCCAGTTGGCCCCCAGAGGAGGTGAAGACTTGGATCACCTCCCTGACTAATGAATATGGATCCCAGTTATTATGGGTATGGTAAAAAATGAGGCCATCTTAAGGCAGAATGTCCTGAATGCTCTAAAGCACAGTGTTCAGCAGACCTTCCAAATAAAAGGCCCAGATAGACAGTCCCTCCTGAACTCTCTCAGGAGTCTACGGAACTGATGAGGGCCCCAAGATCTGTCTGCCTGCTGACCACATCAGAGAGCTAAGGGTTACACTCGATGTGGGAGGTAAGAAAATTAAATTTGTCTTAGACACAATAGCTACCTTCTCTACCTTAAATTACCCAATGGGTCCACTCTCCAAGAGAGACAGTGCAATTATTACCTTGGACTAAAAATCCAAGGTGAAAAGTTGCTTTTGTGTTTGATAGGGTCACAGTTGTTGAGACATTACCATTTAGGAGAAAAATGGAAGACAGAGAATACAGAGAAGGGACAAAGACAAAGGAAAAGAACAGAAAGAAAGAAAACAGAGAGAAAGGAAAAAATACTAAGAAAGTGAAAAGAAGGTAAAGAGGGAAGTAGAAAAAGGAGAGAGAAGGATGAAGAAAAACTATGTAACTCCAGTCTAGGCTTCCAAAATGACTTATATCTTTCAGACTACAACAGTTCCCAATAAAATAATGTTTCATGGGTCCTAGCTGATACTCAGTAATTGTCATCCTGGTCATTATAAATGATTAACATTATCAACAAGTGATTTCTACTCTGATAGGCAGGCCTACATCCTTACTCAGCATGAAGCAGATACAGAAGAAGAGACCACCACACATGTTCCCCTAATAATTTTGAGTATGGAATCTCTCAGGGGAGTTAAAATAGACAAAATGTATTTAAAAAAAAGCAGATATGCTAAAGACCAGGACAATTACTTTTGTGGGGAAAAAAAAGTGTTAATAATTGTAAAATATAGATTAAAAATCCTTGCCTAATCTCTCAGGCTGACTAAAACTAACCCAGAGACTAAAGTTTTTTTAGATTCTGCCCAGAAGTCTGAACCAGATAACATCACCCACCTTGTCCAGCGACCTGAAAAAGCTACAGAGTCGGAATAACATCACAATTCCTCTAACAGCACAAAGGCTTCTTTGGGTCAGAATTTGAGAAGCTATTTTCATGGCTTCCAAACCTAGGCTGGCTATGCACACTAGTAATGCGAATCATAATTGTGATTATTTGTTTGCTGCTTTATACAATGTATACCCTGCCTCATAACTTACTGTACCTCATGTAGAGGGCAATTCATAATCAAAGACTTGATCCTAGAACTAATGCTACAAATCAAAGCAGTTACTTTCATTTAAAACCTATTTCATAGATATGAAAATTATAAAACTAGGAGTGGGAAAATGATGGTAAATGTAATCACCTAACAAGGGTCACTTAGGTTATTAGGGTACATTCTATCTTCTGTCTCAATTACCACCCTCAGATTGGACTAGCAGGCCTGCATTTCTCTCCCTATCTCTGGGATATGGAGTTGATTAAGATTTTGGAGAAAGATAATGAAATTTTAGGTAATTCAGTTTGTTAGATGTAATGAAACCTTACGATGTAATGAAATCTGTGACTCCTGACTGTTGTTCGGTGATAAACCCTTACCCCTTTGAATTCTGGATATAAAAACCACTAGAAATGCAACCCAAATGGGACAGCTTTTGGATTGCTGTCTCCCAGATTGCTAGCAAATCTGCAAATAAAATATTCTTGAACCCCACACTGTCTCTGAATTTTCAGCTACTTTGACAGGTGGAATGAACTTGCTCCAGTTCTTCAACAGAAGGGTTTAGAGCAATAGTCTTTAGAGTTCCTCTAGTCTCTGTCTGTGTCTGGTCTTTTTTGGGAATTTAAATTTTCTTCTACACAGAGACAAATTAATCAGTAAGCAAAGTATGCACAGTGTTACAATAAACAAGGTAGACATGGACTTAACTGTTTTTACTTACTAAACTGTAGTACATAATTTCACATGGCTTCATCACATCTTTCATGTGATAAAAAAAGAAAAGACAGGTGAATTGTGCATTAAAGAGTAGTAAGTAAGCGTAAGTAAGTTTATGCATATATTGCTTATTGGGTAAACCATCCCTGATTCTATATTTTTCTTCTGTTCTACCCTGGACTTTCTATTGTGCCCCTGGACAGAAGGATCAGAACATATGTAGTGGTAGCAGAGCACCATCTGGTTTTTCTAGTCTTCAGTTAGAAGAGGGTGTGGTTATGTGGGCTATTAGTCCTGTGGACTAGTGCCTTTGGTTTCCTTTATTCTCTTTTGCCCCAGATGAGTAAAGACCAATAATTGCATCTTAGTGGTCACTAGCACAATATGACTCTTGATTTTAAGATCCCAGACACTACTCACAAAAATAGGATGTAGAACATTATTTCTGTGAACTATGTAATGCCAGCTGACCAAGCTGTTCCCCAAGACTATGGTCCTAAACCTTTTAACCCAGTAAATTAATCTTGTAAGTTACTTTGATAATATCTATCTGTCATGGGTTCAGTTGCATTCCACCCAAAATCTGTGGCAATTTGGCTGGACTAGGATTCCTAGTATTGTGTGATATTCCTTCAGGTTGGAAATCTTGTCTTTTATGATGTCAATGAGGGTGAGTGGGAGGAAGTTGTGTAACATAGGCAGGACTCAATATATTCAATTGTTTTGTGCCTTGAGGCGGTCCCCTGAGATAAAGGAAAAAAGCTAGCAGAGAGATTTGGGGACCTCATACCATTATGAAAGCAGTTCTGGGAACTGAGCAAGTCCTTTGGAAAGGATTGGCATCTCTGTGCTTCTGAAGCCTCCATTCCAGGGAAAGATTGATGACAGGATTTCCCTTCAAGGTCAGCAGAGAAAGCCTTCCCCTGAAGTTGACATCCTGAATTTGGACTCATAATGGCCTTATAAGACAAAGGACAATTGCCCCATAGAGTTTCCAAGGAGAACCTGGTAGATTTGAACTGCCTACCTTTTGGTTGGCAGATGTAGCACTTAAACTATGCCACCAAGGTTTTCTTTAGCTTACTGGACTCTAACAAATAAAATTTCTCTTTTTGAAGCCATCTACTTGTGGTATTTTTGTTAAAGCAGCACTAGATAACTAAAACATCTATGAAGCCTCTATAACTGTGCCCCTTATGTACTTTGTTGTATATATGGGTATCTATGTGGCACACACAAACATGTAGATACATATGTCTACAGATTCACCTATACACGCATGATTCTTTACTGACATATGCCTTCCTATACACACATACCCATACATATCTATCTACCTACATAACCACATATACTTTTCTTATTGTTGTTACTATTGTAAAATTGTATGTCATAGAATTTGTCAAAATTGTCTCTTTTTCCTGTATACTTCTGTAAGTCTTTACTTCGGTTAAGTTGTGCTGACTTCACTTGTATGTGGTATTGGCTTTTCCATCACCAAAAATAGCAAGTGTCTACTATCTAGAAAGTGCTCCCCCCCATTATCCCTTGGTAACTATCAAAGAATGTTGCTTTCTATGTGTATACATATTTCTGAGTTTTTATAATAATGAGACCATAACATATTTGTCCTTTCATGATTGACTTATTTCACTCAGCATAATATCCTCCAGATTCCTCCATGTTATATTTCGTGGACTCTTCATTATTCTTTATAATTGCATAGTATTCCATTAAATGAATGTATTATCATGTTTGTTTACTGATTTATCCATTGAGTGTACTTAACTTGTATTTCATCTTTTTACCATTATGAATAATGCTGCAATAAACACAGGTGTACATCCATCTATTCATGTCACTGCTTTTATCCCTGTAGGATATATTTCTAGGAGTAGGACTTCTGGATCATAAGGTATTTCTATTCCTAGCTTTTGAGGTAGCACCATACCATTTTTCATAGCACTTCTACCATTTTACATACCCCACAGCAATGTTTGCTCATTGTTTTGGACAATGAACAAAGAAGACAGAAGAAAATTCTGCCTCTGAATTGCGGTGTTGGAGAAGAATGCTGAATGTACCATGGCCCGCCAAAAGAACAAATAGATCTGTTCTGGAAGAAGTACAACCAGAGTGCTCCTTGGAAGCAAAGGTGGCAAGACTGTGTCTTACATACTGTGGACATGTTGTCAGGGAAGTTCAGTCCCTGGAGAACGACATCACGCTTGGTAGAGTGGAGGGTCAGTGAAAAAGTGGAACGACTGTTTTGATGAGATGGACTGACACGGTGGCTGCAACAATAGGCTTAAGCATAAAAACAATTGTGGACATGGCACAAGACTGGGCAGTGTTTGGTTCTGTTGTTCATACAGTTGCTATGAGTCAGAACCGACTTGATGGCACCTAACAACAACAATAACAACTGGCAACGGTTCCCCCACAACCTCATAGCATTTATTGTTTTATATTTTTGTGATCATTGTGATTTTTCAAGGATGAGGTAGAATCTTCTTATAGTTTTGATTTGCATCTCTCTAATGAATAATAATTACAAGAATCATTTCATGTATTTGATTGGCCTTCTGAAAAGCTTTTTGAATTTTGCTAATTTTGAATATATGCTAACCTTGTCTTATTTCCCTTGCCTTCTGTTGTGTACCTGATGGGATTTAATTAGGCAGAATTGAGACCTGTCTTATATCAGCTACTTTCTCTTCTCTTTCTCCCTATTTTGAGAAAAAGTGATTAAATTTTATGACTTAAAAAATATTTTTCTTCACTGAAGAATCTTTTGAGGAATCGAACTCAGAATAAAACTCACTCATCATTTCTCTTCTACGAGGTAATGAAGGGAATGAGGAAGAGGACAGAGTGCTGGAGAGCTTTTCTGTAATAATCAATGTCCCTGGAGGAGACACAGACCATCAGTCAATGCCAGTTTAAGATGTTAAGTCAGGTAGAGGATACCAGAATTGAAACCAATCTCCTTGTTCATCTCTAACCAAGATGATCAAGGTGCCCACTTTTCCTTCATATAAACCAAGCCTCTAAAAAGGTGAAATAACTTCAACCTCAGGAGACACCCAAACCCAACTCACTGCCGTTGAGTCAATTCTGACTCATGGCGACCCCATAGGACAGGTTCCCTTAAATGGGTGCACTGCAGGCTATGATAAACTGGGATCCTTCCAGTAGCTGGGGTATTTGTTTTTAAGCGCCGGCAGGAAAGCTTTCTGAATGCTCACTATATATAATCCCTAACAATAAAGGCATAAGAATAGCAGAATATTAACAAATTACTTTTCCTTTTGGTTTGTATAAATAGAGTTTACTAATAATGGAATGAATTGATTCATATTACCAAATCAAAACATGCTGGTAATGTAACATGTTCTATATAAATAATGCAAGATAATCCCCAAAGACAGGGAAGCACAGGAAAACTAAGGCCAAAACGTACTCCTCCTCTGCAGTCTTGTTTCTCAGGGCTTCTGCATGTATAGGTGGAGAAGGCAAAATAAGGAATGACTAATAACTGGAAAAATGTAACAGTTACAAAAGGCCGGTTCAGGCAGAAGTGAAAGTTGAAGCTATTGTCAGGCCCACTGCCTTCCTGAAGTGCCTAGCCCTGGGATCTCAGCACCAAAAAGCACCTGAGTGATTTTTCTACCAAGAAACGCTGTGATAAGCAAGCATCAGGTGGAAGGAAGCACAGGTGGTAACTGGGGCCCTCAGAGTACAGCCTTGCTCCATGGAATATCCATTCCTAAGCTCTGAGGATAGCCAATATTATATGTGCTGGGACCAGCCCCACCTTACACACACAGTGTAACAGTCAACAGCCTGTCAGCAAGCAAGGGAGCCCAGGTCACTTGCTCATCCTCGTGAGATTATTTTAGAGAATGAATGAAGGAACCATGTTGGGAGGTGGGAAGAAAAGCAGAACTAGATTGAAGAGAGTGGACGAGATTCCTGGCAGGCATAATCTTGCTTAATTTGCCTAAAGCAAACTGATTTGAGATAGTGGTTTCATAACTCCCGGCTGACATGCTGCACAATAAAAGGCCTTCTCAGCAGAACTAGTCTGGTTACAGAAGACAGAGACAACAAAATGGTGAAGAAAATGACCATGGGTCAAATCTAGTTATCATTAATCCTAAAGGAATTATTTCACTTCTGAGAATTAGGCTGGAACAATGTTATGGGCTTCTTGGAATGTACTGTCCCACCTATTGCCTTACTGATGTAGATTTAGACTTTTCCCGGGCATGAAAGAACATCTGGGAAGGCCTGACCTTTGTCTCTCCTTCTTATCTCCCACTTTACTGAGACTTCCGCACAAATATTTAGACTTTTCTCAAGTATAATAGATCCTCTTAAAAAGCCTGACCTTTACCTGTTTCTCCTACCTTGTGCCTTGAAGATACTTCCACATATGGATCAGCCAATCATGAGATGCCCCCATACCACCATAACCATTTTTGTCAAAATAGACTGCCCTGCCAACCTCCTCCTGATTGTAACCCTATAAATAAAGTTTCCTATTGAGGAACAGCAGCCATTGCTCTACATCAGAGACCTTGGTCCCACCTGGCCTCAACTTTATCTTCTGTAATGGGAGTTTTTTCTCATCCCCTTTCCTGTCTCCCTTGGATAGTGTTGGTCACTGGGGTGCCGGATGCAACAGAACAAATTTTATTTCTGAGAATTTGGCTAGAACAAATCTTAAAAAAGGTTACATTTGGTCTAAGAGAGTTGTCTGTCATATAAGGAAGGATTCTCTTCATTCAATTAGAAGTCCAGTTGTAGTGGTAGCTGTGACTTCTATCTCCAACTCTGTAGGAGAGCTACACTTGGCCACAGCAGATTGGAAATGTGATTCTTGAGAGCCCTAAATGTCTTTGGGGCTCAAGAAAGAAACACCCAGACCATTGTGGCCCTTATGTTTTTCATAGAACACTTCTGGGTACATGGTGGGGCTTGTCAGATGAAACTGAATCTGAGTGACAGCCTTGAGGTTTGTGTCTTCATCTGCCTGAGGCATTTTTCTAGCACAGGACACTACATACATATGGCTCTGACTATGTTCCCAAGGCTCCCTCCTTGCTAGCTTTCATCACTGCATAAAGGCTCATGAAGAAGTAGGGAGCTGGTCTAATGAGCCTCCTGCAAAGTAAAAGGAAGAACAATGCAGCTGAGAAATCAAGCTACAAAAACACCTCCAGGAGGCTCAGTTCATGACATGTGCATGTGTATGTTTTCAGAGATAGTGGATTCTAGAAAAAGCATTCAAAGTATTGTCAATGGCACTATTTATTTGTCCAGAAATGTACTCTAGGATGAAGGAAAAGAGGATAAAAAATTAAGGCACTGAGAAGAGATTAACAATCATGGAAAGGAGCCATTTATACAAATGTTTCTTAAGATAAACAGAATACTTCATAAAAGATGGCATGCCACATTTTAGGAAGAAGTACAGGGCATACAGAATAGAAAAAAGAGGCAGAAAGAGATAAAATCCTGGGGCCTGCTCAATAGAAAAGGGCTGTCATTTCCACTGGGCATCAGGGAAGGCTCTGTGTAACCAGTTCTCTTCAGTTGTTCTGACTCAGTGACACTATAAGACAGAGTAAAACTGCCCCACAGTTTCCAAGGAGCACCCAGTATATATGAACTGCTGACTCTTTGGTTGGCAATTGTAGTACTTAACCACCGTATGATCAGGGTGTCCTTCAGTTGTTCAAAGGCTGGTAATTAAACAATAAAAGTGCCCTGGTGATGGTGCTTGGGAGAGCTGGTAGGATCAAGGCAAGAGTGGCTTTCCCAGGAGAGCCAGGAAGCCTCATAGAAAGCCTTTGGACCAGATATTTAGTCAGATTTTCCAATCAGGTAATGTACTTCCAGTAACTGCCTCTACCTGGCTGGTGCTGGGGCAGAAAGACCAGACCATTCTTTGACCTGAATGGGGCTGGAACCCTGAGGGTGTTGGTTATTACCACAGAAATGGAGTTGAGCCTTCTTAGGAAGCCAGGCTAACCACACAGGAGTGAGGAATCTGAAAGTCCAGTGCAAGGGCACCTTCTTTTAAAGTCTAGTGACCGGACTGGGCAAGCTCTGGCCTGCCAACCAAGGGAGACCCTTATTTAAATATTTTTAGCAGTCACAAGTCAGCCAGTGACTACCACAAACAACAAAAAATTGCACTGTTGTCAAGTCAACTCTGACTCACAGTGATCAACAAGAAGTATAAAACAGAATCATCCTCAGAGTTGTAAGTGACTCTATTCATTTACCATACTATACATATATATATAAAGGGTCTTGCTACGTGCCAAAATTGAGAGTGAAGCTGTCCCAAAATGCCCTAGGTGGTCACCATAGATTGTCTAGGCAATGAGCTAGCTGTGACAGGGAGCATTCCCTTCTCTCTTGAAAGGGAATGCACCCAAGCTTTGCTTCCTGGGACCATGGCTTCTACTTCTTAATCACATTGAGGCTACACCCTCTCATAGGTTCCAGGGACTTCTGAGTGCCAGGCGGGAGGCTTTCCAAAATTGTTCCTATAAACAGCTGGCATTCCAGATTCAGTCCACCTGTGCTAAGTCATCTCCGTGTCTCTACAACAAGCTTATTCTCACTTGTCCTATAAGATGGCAGGGAGCCGGGAATGGGAAGAGGATCCCTTCATGAAACACAGGCCCAAAAGTCCCTGGGCCCCAGCTCCTCTCAATACTGGACAGATCATCTAGGAAAAAGCTCAGTAAACATACAGAAGACCTCATTGCCACAATTAACCAACCGAACCTCATCAATATATACAGAACTTTCCACCCATCAACAGACAACTACACCTTCTTCTCCAGTGCACATGAAACATTCTCCAGAATTGACCATGTGTTAGGACATAATACAATTCTCAACAAAATCCATACCACTGAATTAATGCAAAGTATCTGCTCAGATCATAAAGCCATAAAAGTCGAAATCAATAGCAGAAAAAACATACACAGAAAGTGGAACTCTTGGAAACTGAACAACATCTTGCTCAAAAAACATGCGTTATAGAAGAAATCAAGGACGAAATAAATTAATGGATTCCAATGAGAATGAAAACACTTCCTACCAGAACCTATGGGATACAGCCAAAGCAGTGCTCAGAGGTCAGTTTATCTCCATAAATGCACACATCTGGAAGGAAGAAAGAAACCAAATCAAGGAACTAACCCTAGATCTTGAACAAGTAGAGAGAGAACCACAGAGGAACCCCTCAGGCACCAGAAGAAACCAGATCATAAAGATTAGAGCAGAGCTAAATGAATTAGAGAATAGAAAAAGAACTGAAAAAATGGAAAAGACCAAAAGCTGGTTTTTTGAAAAGATCAACAAAATTGACAAACCACTGGCTAAACTTACTAAAGAAAAACAAGAAAGGAAATGAATAATCCAAATTAGAAATGAGAGGGGAGTGGTCACAACAGATCCAACAGAAATCAAAAATATCATAACAGAATATTGTGAAAGACCGTACTCTAACAAATTTCAAAACCTAGAGGAAATGGACAAATTCCTTGACTCATATCACCTACACAAATTATCACAGTGTGAAGCAGAACAACTTAATAAACCCATCACAAAGGAAGAGATTGAAAATGTCATCAAACCAAAAAAAGCCAGGGCTCAGATGGCTTCGCTGCAGAACTCTACCAAGCTTTTAGAGAAGAGTTATCTCTAATACTACTGAGACTATTTCACAGTATAGAAAGGGATGGTGTACTCCCAAACTCATTCTATGAAGCCAGCATAACCCTGATACCAAAGCCAGGGAAAGACCCAACCAAGAAGGAGAACTACAGACCAGTATCACTCATGAATATAGATGCAAAAATCTTCAACAAAATTCTTGCAAATAGAATACAACAACATATAAAAAAATAATCCATCCTGACCAAGTTGGATTCATACCAGGGATGCAAGGCTGGTTCAACATCAGAAAAACAATTAATGTGATTAACCACATAAATAACACAAAAGATAAGAATCACCTGATTTTGTCCATTGATGCAGAAAAGGCATTTGATAAAGTCCAACACCCATTCATGCTAAAAACTTAGAAAAATAGGTGTAGACGGAAAATTCCTCAATGCAATAAGAGCCATTTATACAAAGCCAATTGCTTATGTCATCCTGAATGGAGAGAGACTGAAAGATTTTCCCTTGAGAACAGGAACTAGACAAGGATGCCCACTCTCACCTCTCCTAGACAATATTGTGCTACAAGTTCTAGCCAGAGCAATTAGACAAGACCAAGTAATAAAGGGCATCGGCATCAGCAAAGAGGAAGTTAAAATCTCCCTGTTTGCAGATGATATGATTGTATATGCAGAGAATCCCAAACAATCTATAAGTAAACTACTCAAACTGACAGAAGAGTTCAGCAAAGTCTCAGGATATAAGATAAAAATAAGTAAATCAGTAGGATTCCTTTATACCAACAACGAGACTGTTAATGAAGAAATCATCAAATCAATACCATTTACTATAGACCCTAAGAAAATTAAGTACCTAGGAATTAATCTAACCAGACAAATAACAGACCTTTACAAAGAGAACTACAAGCCTTTACTACAAGAAACTAAGAGAGACTTAGATAAATGGAAAAACCTACCCTGCTCATGGATAGGAAGACTTAACATTGTGAAAATGTCTATTTTACCCAAAGGAATATACTTACATAGTGCAATCCTAATACAAGTTCCAGTGTCACTTTTTAATGAGATGGAGGAACAAATCACCAATTTTGTTTGGAAAGGGGAGGAGCCCCGGATTAGTAAGGTACTACTAAAGAAGAAGAACACACTGGGAGGCCTCTCATTACCCGACCTTAGAACATACTACACTGCCACAGTGGTCAAAACAGCCTAGTACTGGTACAAGAACAGACAGATCAATCAATGGAACAGAACTGAGACCACAGAGATGACACCATCTGCCTATGAACAGTTGATATTCGACAAAGGCCCTAAGACATTAAACTGGGGTAAAAACAGCATCTTCAACAAATGGTGCTGGTAAAACTGGATATCCATCTGCAATAAACTGAAACAAGATCCATATCTTACACCTTATACAAAAACCAACTCCAACTGGATAAAAGAACTAAATATCAAACCTAAAATGATAAAGCTCATCCAAGAAAAGGTGGGAACAATAATGAAAGTTTTAATACACAATGTGAAGAGACTCCAAAATCTGTCAAACAAACCACAAACAACAGAAGAGAAACTAGATAAGTGGGAACTATTAAGAATCAAACACTTTTGCTCATCCAAAGACTTTATTAATAGAATTGAAAGGACACATACAGAATGCGAAAAAATATTTGGCAACTCTAAGTCTGACTGACGCCTGATCTCCATAACGTATCAGATACTACAAAATATCAATAAGAAGAAGATAATCAATCCAATTAAGCGATGGGCAAAGGAGATGGACAGACATTTCTCTAAAGAGGAGATCCATGCAGCCAAAAAGCACATGTGGACATGTTCACGATCTTTAGTTATTAAGGAAATTCAAATCAAGACAACAATGAGATGCCATCTCACCCCAACAAGGTTGGCCATGATCCAAAAAACACAAAACAACAAATGTTGGAGAGGCTGTGGAGAAAGCAGAATTCTCCTACACTGTTGGTGGGGTTGCAAAATGGTCTAGCCTCTTTGGAAAGCAATCTGGCACTTCCTTAAAAAATTGGATGTTGGTATACCATTTGACCCAGTAATTCCACTACTTGGAATATATCCTACAGAATCAAGGCCTTTCACACCAATGGACACATGCACATGAATGTTTATCATAGCACAGTCCACGATAGCAAAAAGATAGAATCAACCCAGATGCCCAAAAACAGAAGAATGGATAGGTAAACTATGGTATATATACTCAATGGAGCACTATGCAATGATAAAGAATAATGATGATTCCAGGAAACATCTCATAACCTGGTTTGAACTGGAAGACATTATGTTGAGTGAAAGTAGTCAGCGACAAAAGGACAAATATTGTATGAGACCTCTACGATAAGATCTCAAAAACAGACTTGTGTATAAAAGAAGACTCTTTGACAGCTGCAAGGGAGGGGAGGGTAGGAGGGTGACGTGGGGAGGATTTAGATTAGATAGCTGCTAGAAATCTGGTTGGGTGAAACTAGTGATAGCACACATTAGAAACAAGAACAATATTAAGTGAACTTCAGCATAACTTGAATACTCCTTCCATCTTAACCCAATATTGCAAGGACAGAGTAGCTGGGGTAGGGGGCAGGAGACCATGCTCTTAGGTGAAATCGAGGCCAACTGGCACAAGTAGCATTTTGCTAAGAGGGCTCTCTGCACCCCACATTAGTGAGTGGCGTCTGGGGTCTTAAAAGCTGCCAAGCTGCCATCCAAGGGCACAGCAAATGGTCCCAACTCAACAGGAGCGAATGCTCATTGAGGACCAAAATGACATGGGGTAAAGACAACCCAGAAGATAGAGAGACCCACAAGAGTGGGTGCCTACATCAACTTGGGACCAGAAGAACCAGATGTTGCCTGGCCACCACCAGTGAGCTCCACCACGATGGAGCTCACTAGGTTGAGGCTCCCTGGCAACACAAGAATAAAAAGGGGTGCATCCTGAGATCTCCACTAAAAGACCTCAACTGATGATCCAGTGGCTTCGGGGCTCCCCTGGGAGCATGGCCCCTGGCCCTGATGCTGCTCTTGCCCATAAATTATAACGAAGGTCCACTCTTCAGACATGAGTGAATTGGACTTGGTGATGCAGAGTAACCATATATTGGATGCACTTTATGGTTCTGTGCATCTATAGGATATCATTCTGCTGACCTCTGGCTGGAGGAAGGAGAGTGGGTGGAGAGGAAGGGAAAGGAGACTTTTGGGAGGATGAGACATGTAAGGAGCAGAGAGGAATAGTGTGCTGTCACCGGGCAGGGAGAGCAGTAGAAGCTGCATATAGGTGGGCATGTAAATTTATACGGGAATGTACATTTTCACTCAGTCATGTTAAATAAAAAATAAAATAAATAAAAAAAAAATCAAACCTACTGCTGTCAAGTCGATTCTGACTCATAGAAACCTTAAGAACTGCTCCATAGAGTTTCCAAGGAGTGCCTGGTGGATTCAAACTGCCAACCTTTTGGTTAGCAGCCAAAGCACCTATCCACTATGCCCCTGAGACAAGGAAACTTAAGCTTAGAGGAAGTGACAGAACTTGCTTAAGGTCACACAGTTACTCGGGGGCACAACTAGCACGTTAACCCCGGTTCTGTGTTCTGATACTTTGTCGAATCCACACTGGTGCCTCTCAAGGCCTTGGTTCCACTTGCTGTCCTTTGTTTGGGCCCCAGGATGGCATTCAGGCTGAAATATTTAGATTAAAGTATTTTCGAAGCTTTTCTTGTCTGAACCTAGTGGTCCCTCAGGCCCTGGGTGGAGAAGAGCATAGAAGAAGGCAGAAATGTTGACCCCAATAGACCGTCCCTGGTTTTACGCAACTCCTGGTCCAGTAATGAAGACTGACTAGGCTGTGTAGTTGTGGGAAGAAAGAGCTAGAGGATCAGAAACAGTCTGGAGTAGGAATATGTTTAGAAAAAGGATGGATTTATTAAGTGAAGAATAATTGCAATGCTGACTTAAACATGGGCTCCAAATCTACCATTGTGTGATATCTGTGTCCCTGCTGTCCCTGGCTCCTACAATTTGCCTTTCTTGAGCTCACAGCCATCCTGGAGAATCATAGTTGGAAGGCTGTAGGGTTGGCTCCTATCTGGGGAGTAGCCTGTGCAGCAGTTCCTGGAGTTGTCTTAGAATTCAAGCCCAGACAGGTGGTCATAAAGCAGCATACATCCCATCTTCCCCTGGGGGTTTTCAGTTCATCTCACTGTTTCTGAATGGGCATTGAGGAAGGGCAAGACAAGGGCAAGTGAAGGTACAATGTTTTCAACTCCAGTCCCATTAATTAGCATTTATGTTACAAGAGCCAGGGTTGACATGTACCACTATATTTACTGGAAGGTTAAATGAGCAGATTAATAAGCAACTGAGATTTGGGAAGAAGATAAGGTACCAGAGAAACACAGTTTGCTCTGGTCTTTCACATGCAAGTCATTGTTCTACTTAGTATCAAGTGATTTTACCATCTTGTTAAAATCAACTCCCTAAAAGGTAACATTTTCTATCCTTAATTTGTCACTAGATATGTTTGAACACAATAGTGTTCTGTATAGTGCTTTAAGACTCTTCTTCATCTTAGGATTTTTACTGTTCCTTCGTCCTCTATTCTGTCCACTGGTTTGTATTTATGGAATTTTAGCTACACTCATTATCGTCCAAAAATAATTTATTGTCCCCTATCTGTACCATGTGATTACTATATAAATTTATATAGTGATTACTATTTAAATAATACTCTATAAGCTTGATTTAACTTCTAAGTAAGAAATGCAGCTTCGATAGTGTATGCATACATGTATGTGAGTGCATGTGCCCGGGTGTATGTGCATGTGTGTGTGGCCCTGATATGTGGACATGTATGTGTGTGCATATGCACATGTATGCATATTTCTGTGCAGATATAATGCCATCACCAGCCACACGCCTTGGCTCTGCTCCGGGGCAGAGCTCTAATTTCACTCTGCTAGAGGGTGTAAAGGCCATATCCCAGGATAATGTGTCAGATAGAGGGCCAACAGGAATGAAAGTGCCATGCTCCCAAGTCCCTGTGGTTTACAGACTTCCCTGTGGGGACGGATGGAGGTGAATGAGAGTGTGGCTATTTTGGCTATCTTGTCCCATGATACCCATATCTTCACATCCAACTTTGACCCTTGAAAATAAAACATACACACACACACACACACATAAAATTTTCCTCAGTCTGCCTCACAGACAACCACTTCTAAAAGACCAGCAGAGAAAGAAATCCTTGGTTAACAGAGCATTTACTGAGCAACCATTATGCGCACAGCCCCACACTGTAATCCCTGTCCTGAATCCTCAGGTTTGTTTTAGACACAGAGCAGTGCCTAGTACAGGGCTGCATATTAGGGAGAAACACATTACTGGGAAACGATAACAAAAAGAACGACCAACAATAAAATGGTATGGCACTATACCAATTTTACAATCATAGTAGTAACTCTACCAAAACATGCTGCTTTGCTAGAAAGTGCTAGGCCAAGATCAACAAACACAGCCCCTCCCGAAAGACTAGTGCCTTGCACCAATGATATTCCCACCCTACCCTAGGAGGGCATTGATTCTGAGGTGCTTTTCTCCCTGGAGCACTGGATACAACTTTGTGGACCCTTCCTGGCTGGGCCATTTGACCCTATGTGGATCCTGTCATCCCTGAGGCCTCCTATACTAGCCGCTCCATCCAAGCCTTGCATTTCCCAGCTTTCTTCAAAGCTGCAGGCCTGAAACCCTCATCCTGACCCCTGTGAGCCTGCTCCCAGTTCCCAGCTTCAGCCTTCTGAAAGTTTCTTGTATACAGCGCCCCCTCACTCTGCACACAGCTCTGCTGTGGTTTTCATCTTCTGCCTTCTGTTCTGCTCCAGAAAGAATTCTTCGGAAGCTGGTTGGGGGATGGAAGCTTTATTTGTGGTTTTAGGATATTCTCCCACATACCACCTTTCACTTCTTTGAGCCTCAGGTTACCCATATAGAGAATATGGACAATAATATACCAAACCTACAAAGTTGTTTTCAAGAATCAGATGACACAAACATGTGAAAGTACCTTGTCCAAAGTAAAACAAACCAAAAAACACACTGCCGTCAAGTTGATTCAAACTCATAGCAACCCTATAGGACAGCATAAAACTGGTCCATAGAGTATCCAAGAAGCACATGGAGAATTCAAACTGCCGATGTTTTGGTTAGCTGATGTACCACTTAACCACCATGCCACCAGGATTTCCTGGCCAAAGTAATGTGGGGCACAAATGTTAAATGTCACACAAAGACATACACACACTATAGAGCTCTGAGAAGGAAAGGTTGACTCAGCCCATTTCTTGAGTATACTCAGAGACATTTAAAACACACAAGCAAGAAGCAAATCCTGACAAGTCAGTCTAGAGTGTAAAGTGGAAAAGTCAGACATGGTTTGGGGTCTGGTAGAATCTGAGCCCATGACAAGGTTCAAGAATTTAAATTATTCTCCTAAACCTTCAGTTTTGTAAGCCAAATCACAGCCTTCTTTCTTACTTTAAATAATGTCTTAAATTGTAGGTGTTGGCTTTCTTGACCTACTGACAGGTGGGCCAGGATGGGATTATGAGAGGATGAAAGCATAAATAGAGATGGGAGTTACAAGTCAAATTGAGGCAGGTCGTGAAGAATGTGCCATTGCAAGAAGAGTTTTCTTCAGCCTCTTCCCAGAGCCATCTTGCTAAGATACTTAGGTCATGTGCTCTCCGGAGAAGTCAGGATGGGCAGATGCCCTTAGAATCCAAGTTTCATAATGCTACTAAAATGTTGTAACTCTTCTCATTTCTTTATTTTACAATTAATGAGACTAGGTTAAGCATTTGTCCTGGTAGCAGAACTTGGAGGTAGATCTTAGGTTCCCGACAACTGGTCCAGGGCATCAGGCACTTCCTAAGAGATCCTGACCCATTCAATCATTTAGGAACTTCCCCATCAACCTGAGGAAGACTGATAGAGTGATCATGAGCTGGTAGGAAAGGCTTTGCTGGAGAGAGCATTCTGGATGGGGCATCTACAAAGAGGAGGGTTATGACTAGAAGAGAATACCCATAGGCCTTTCTTGATATACTAAAGTAGGGTATTGGAAGTGAGAGGGGATGGGTTGCCTGGGAAAGTCAATTATACTGTCCAGGTGAGAGTTTGGGCTCAGGTGGAGCAGACAGAGAGAAAAGACTAGGAAGACAGTGAGCTGGTAAAAAGTTCAGAGGTTATCTACATGAGACTGTACTTACAGAGAGCCTTTAGAGGGTGCCAGGCTGGGGAGACACAGCCAGTTGCAGATGAAGAAAGCAGTTTCAGCATTTCTGTAACAGATTGCTAGAGCAAGATGGAGCTTAGACATGCAATTCAATGCACAGAAGTTTCAGCAAGAGCTGAAGCTTATAGAGTATTATTTACATAATAATCACTATATAAATTTATATAGTGTGAAACAGGGTGACCAGCTATCGCAGTTCATATAGGACTGAGGAGTTTCTATATATGTGAGCTGGTAATTATTAAAACCAGGGCAGTCCCAGCCAAATTGGTACAGTTGATGTCTCAGTCATTTAGTGCTGCTATAACAGAAATACCACAAACGGATGGTTTTAACAAAGAGAAGTTTATTTTTAACAGTCCAATAAGCTAGAAGTCCAAATTCAGGGCACTGGCTCCAGAGGAAGGCATTCTCTCTTCAGATCTGGAAGAAGATCCTTGCACTGCATCAGTCTTCCTGTGGTCTGCAAGCATCTTGGCAAAGGAACCTCCAGTTGAAAGGCTGTGCTCTGTTCCTTGCCCTCTTTTCTTGCCTGTATGATGTCTCTATGTCTCTCTGCTCACTTCTATCTCTTATATCTCAAAAGAGATTGGCTTAAGACACTATCCAATCTTGTAGACCTCATTAGTAATCTGTTTTATTAAATCATAGTGACGAAATTTACAACACATAGGAAAATCCCATAAAGTGACAAAATGTTGGACCATCATACAATACTGGGAATCATGGCCCAGACAAACTGACAAACACTTTTTGGGGGATATAATTGAATCTATGACAGTTAGCCACCTTAACTTTGTGAAAGATGGATTACTAGGGGGGTTGACTGGCTTGGCCTGAGGAGACCTGCTAGAGAGAGATGAAGGAAGACTGGCTGAAAACATAGAGGTAGAATGTCCTCTTGTGAACTTCATACTTGAACTACAAAGGCAGAGTGAGTAGCAACTTAGTTGTGATTCTAAATGGGTTAAATTATTGTCTACCAAGTGCTAGATACTATATGAAAAAATGCAAAGAATAAAAATATGAATAAAGCCCAAAACTCTAGAGGAGGCATAAGACAGGAACTTAAGCATATAAGAATTCTTAAGTGATACCTCCTCTAAACAAAAGTAAATAAAATGGAGCCCCAAATTAGAGAAGAGTAAGATTCCAGTTGGGCATAGACTGGAGAGGCTTAATGCAAGAAGTGGAATCTGAGTTCGGTTTGGAAAGCTGGTTTATATTCCAAGTGAGAGAACATAAGTGGAAATAAGTACATACATGTTCTGTCATGGTCATAGTCCAGTGGGCTAGGGTATGAAGCAATAGCATGAAGATACCATCTAATCGTGAGAGGAAATACAAGTACACACTAAGTCCCTCATTTTAGACTTTATTCTAAAGCTATGAGGAACCATCAAAGGTTTTTAAAAAAATTAGAAAAGGAAAGAAAATTGCAGAGATCAAAACTTGAAATCAACCAAGAGTTACTCTTAGTCATCTCAGTGACACAGGGTCCATGACCCTTTGGGTATTATTTACTACTGTCTCATAAAAACTACAGCAGCAAGTTTTTCCCAGTTATCTAACAAAAATATCTTTCCCAGAATGTCTCTGCCTTGGAATCTCTCAAGCAGACAGTTCTACTGGGTTCTAAGCAGACACTGCCAGGAGAAGGCAAATGAAAATATTTTACCTGCACTTCAAAGAAATTACCAAATATTTGAGCTTTATTCTAATAACTCTGAAGGAGATGAAATACAGTTTAGACAACAATATTCCTTGTGAGAAAATAAACTTCTTGTGTGGATTCTCAAGAATACGAAAGAGGAGGCAAAGAAGGGAGAAGAGGAAAAAGGTGAGAGAGAAGACAGAAAACCCTTGCTCTTGGGTATTCCCCGTCTGAAGTGTGTACATGCAGGTGACACTATGGCACAACTCCCAAGAAGCTTCCAATGTGACATCTTGAGAAGCTCAAGATGATAAGGAACATATGACATTTGTAGACAATATAGGACATACAAATCATATAAAAGATACGTAGGTAAAGTGGAAACTAAGTCAACAACAATTCAAGCACGGTGTCTGGATTCTGCCAGAGGTCAGGGTCCCCCAAGGAGCTCACTGAGGAAAAGAAGCAGAGTCTGCCTCAGACTTAGTTCTGAGCTCAGGGCCCAGGTCCTCGGATTCACCATGTCCTGTTGTTTCAATGGAGGAACAAATTTACCAGCAGGATGATAAATAACCCACTGCAAACTTACTGCAAGGTTGTAGGCATGAATTACTTGTAAACACCATGAACAGCTGGCTTAAAAGGTGTTGCACCCAGGGGGCGCTACATGCTAAATGAAGTAGTTTCCTGTGGCTGTCATCAAAATAACATAGGCTGGGTGGCTTAAAAACAACAGAAATTTGTTCTCTCACAGTTTGGAGGCTGAAAGTCCAAAATCAAAGTGTTGGCAGAGCCATGCTCCCTCAAAAGGCTTTAGAGAAGAATGCTTCCTTGTCTCTTTCTAGATTTTGGTGGTTGTTGGCAGTCTTTGGCATTCCTTGGTTTATAGAGGAATCACTCCAATCTCAGCCTCTGTCTTTGCATGATGTTCTCCTATGTGTGTCTCTATGTCCAAAAATCCCTCTTTTTATAAGGACGCTACTCATTGAATTAAGGTCCGTCCTACTCTAATATGATTTTATGTTAATGTGATTATATCTGCAAAGACCTATTTCCAAATAAAGTCACATTTACAGGTACTTGAATATTTCCTATGGAGGGACACAATTCAACCCATTATACATGTTTAGTTCTATTACTGTAGGCTCTTCCCCACCTCTACTCCCAGTCCACTGCAATTATTAAGAAATGGGCACACTTAACCTCCATAACTGTACACACGTACAAACCTTGGACAGTTTCCAGGGTAACAGGTATCAGGCCAGTCTTTACCTCTAATCATAATATGGAAAACAATAATTCCTGAGCCCACAGAGCTGCCCTCATTAAAAGAGCCTGGCAAAAGAACATGATGCTTGAGAGGACTAGCTCCATGGAATCTTTGTGTGGATTATCTAGCCCTCTTATCTCTGTCTGCTTTCTTTACGACCAATTACTGACAGGAGAACATGTTGTGCGCGGGCGTGCACACACACACACACACACACAGACACACATCACCACCACCACCACCACCACCACCACAAAACAGTGGCAACACTGTTGGCCTGTTGGCAAATAGACCACAGTCCATTAACAAGAAACACACTTTCAGCCCCAGATGTGAGAGGGGGTATGCAATGCACACTAGCAAATGATGCCTGGCTCTATGGCAGACAGCAGTAGCCAAAGGCCATGGCAGTGAGAGAGGGGCAGCAGGTTATGCCCTTGTGCCCTCTTTGCCACTGTGCACACA
Organism: Heterohyrax brucei; assembly: GCA_028571685.1. Lineage (NCBI taxonomy): Eukaryota > Metazoa > Chordata > Mammalia > Hyracoidea > Procaviidae > Heterohyrax > Heterohyrax brucei. Next base: position 21,568,147 of record CM053155.1, read on the forward strand.
CAGAGCAGTCACCAGCAGTTGGGGAGCGGGAAGGAGGAGATGCAGAGAGCAAAGGGGGTGCTACCCTTTCTATAGGCATGCAACATACTCTGCTAACAGGTTAGTTGAGGCTGGTGGTGACAGGAACTTGGTTTAAAATGACTGACTGTAGATTCCAAAGGGCTTTGCTGCTCATGACCACGGACAATGGGAAGCCGCCTCCAGCATAAGTCAACAAGCCTAGAGCAGAAGATACCATTGTTCAGGTTCTAAACTGAAAGGAGTATCAGAGTGAATTTAGGAAATACTTCAACAAAAAGCTCAGGGTGAAAATTTTACCTCAACATGCAGCTAAACAAAGCCACTCTCTTGATAGATTTATCTGGCCTTGATGTGGAAGGATTAGAAAAGTTGGCTTTGGCATACAAGTCCTTCCCTAGGCTTCTCTTCTGACTCAGTTCATGGTTTGGGGTTAGCACAGGCATCTGCCTTCCCAGGCAAGAAGTTCAACTGTTTAAAGCAGTACTGGCTTCTTCAGTTGCAAATTTTCTTTGTCTTTCTGTGCCTCTGTGTTTTCTATTTGCCAATTCCTTCCCCGGGCGCTTATTTTCCTAGAGCAAGAGAATGTCTTCCACCCTCAGAAAATTTTTTGATTCTTGACTACAGCCAAGGGAAAACTAAATAGAGACAGTATCAAAGAAAGACATCACAGTTCATGAGCCTTATGTTTCGTCATTTCTTTTATAAAACGCAGACTTCAATGGCAAAATTCCTCTACCTGCTTGAGTTAAGGACTTCAGGGAAGTAAAGGTTGCCAGTTTATTGCACGGCATGTTGCCTTCTATGTTGGTATTGCTAGGTGCTGTAGCGTCAATTCCAACTCACAGCAACCCTATGAACAGCAGATGAAAACACTGCCCAGTCTTCCGCCATGACCACAGTCATTTTTATGCTTAAGACCACTGTTGCAATCACTGTGTCAATCCATCTCGTCAAGGGTGTTCCTCTTTTTTGCTGACCCTCCCGACTCGACGGCACTTGGCTTGGCCACTCTACCAAGCATGATGTCCTTTTCGAGGGACTGATTCTTCCTGACAACATGTCCAAAGTATATAAGACGCAGTCTTGCCATCTTTGCTTCTTCAGGACAGATTTGTTTTTCTTCTGGTGGTCCATGGTACATTCAATATTCTTCTCCAACACCACAATTCAAAGGCATCAATTGTTCTCCTGTCTTCTTTGTTCACTGTCTAGCTTTCACACGCATATGATGCAACTGAAAACATCAAGGCTTAGGTCATGCACATTTTAGCCTTCAAGGTGACATCTTTATTTTTCAGTACTTTAAAGAGATCCTTTGCAGTAGATTTTCCCAATGCAATACATTTCTCTGAAAGAAATTCATACTCTCTGAGTCAGAGGCTATTTTCATATCTGGTTTAAGGATTTGCAAGAAATGTGCTGGGAAATATGGCAGAATATGAGAGCTGTCTGCAAATAGATTTCTAAGGAATAAGGTAGACTCTTCAGCACACTGTCTGTATCAATGTATTTTTAGAAATTAAATCTGTCATGGAGGATGTGCTGGATGTTGCTACTATAAGCAGCCAAGGGATAGCCAGATGGTATAAAAGCCCGAGATAGGAAGAGTTTAAAGAGCTGCATGATCCCTGTAACGTTTCCAGGTAGGACAGAAATGAGGTTGAAAGAGATAGCAAGCCCACTGCTGGCCCCTGGGATGCCATCTTTAGGACTAATCATCACATCCTAGTCTGTGCTGATTCACTTTTTCTTGGGTCTCTAGAAACCTCCAGGAAAGCTGAATTCTGAAGGCTACTATACTCCATAAGTCTGAGCAAAAACTCCCTTTTGGAGACCTCAGGCCTTCCTCTTACATAAAAACTGGTAGGAAAGGAACTAGAAAGCAATTTGGGAGATTGGAAAATTCACCATTGGTTTATTTCAGCAGGTTCTCTCTTCTCAGAACATTACCAATTCATAATTCAAATTCACTGTCTGTTATCCCATCAGCCGATCCACATAAAGACACCTACCTGATTAAGTACAGCCATTTAATCAACAAGCACTTGTTCTTATCCATCATGAGACACAGGGGTTCCCTCTATGAGACACAGGGTCACCCTCTAGGAGGCACAGGGGCATCCTCCATGAAGTATAGGATCACTTTTCATGAGAAATAGGGACAACCTCCATGAGGCACAGGGGCATCATCTATGAGGCACAGGGATGCCTTCCAGGAGGCATAGGGGTGCCTACCATGAGACACAGTAGGTACCTTCCATGAAGAACAGGGACACCGACTATGACATACAGGGAAGCCTATAAGGGACTGTTTCTCTAAAAGTAAACTCCAACTTTCATTAAGATCTAGCTCACAGGTTATCTCCTCTTTGAAGGCTTTCCGAACTATTCACAGGTCAGGAAAGGTCTAGACTCAAAGTTATTATAGCACCCTCCAACTTGAAGGTCTCTTTCCAGTCCTGGCAATGTCTGGGTTGCTGTCTGACTTCTCAGGGTCCTGTCCAGCTGTGCATCTCCAGCCATGCTGGTCACCCAATTGAGAGCTGAAGGTCATTTCTCCAATCTCTCATAATGGACAGAAACAAACTGCAGCCCTGACTAGATGATCACGAAGATTTAAGCTAATTCCAAGTACCAACATGAACCATATGCCAAATGGCAGCTTGTCACAAGGATCCCTCCATCTTCTGCTCCAACATTGGATTGAGTGGCTCGTCTCCATCTTCTTCCCCCATTTCTGAATGAACAGCAATGGCTCAAATGCCATCAGCCTCTGTGAGCCCCAAGCTCCCTAGGGGATTGCCAAGACTCTGCTACTTAAATGGAATTACAAAAGAAGCAGGCTGGGCATGCTACAAAGCCATAATTTGGCTGACATCCTCCTCTCAGGTTACAGAAGGCTCATGGACCAGGAATGGTCTCTCAGGATCAGTAAAGTCAGGTCATCATTTAGAGGAAGTACAGCATAAAAACAGTATGGGCCTTGGCAACTGCCAGTCTTGGGTTCAAATTTTAGCTCCACTAGCATTTTGAATCCAGGGCAAATTATTTAACCTCACTGTATCACAGGTTCCTCAACACCTATACATGAGATAATAATGCATATAAAGGCTTTAGTATGTTTTTTGCACAAAGTAGGCACTCAGTAAATGGATGTGGTTATTTTTCTTTCATGCTGGTATCAGAGGTACCTGCAGAGGCTGAGAGGTCATACATACCTGCCCTCTGTACCTAGTAGTGGTAAATATAAGAACCTAACAAAGGTTGCTTAGGTTGTTAAGCTGCATTCCTTCCTCTGCCTTAATTATTACCCTCAGAATGAATGGTAGTAAATATAAGAACCTAACAAAGGTCACTTAAGTTATCGAGCTACCTTCGTTATCAAGCTGTCTTCCCTCCTCTGCCTCAGTTTTCACCCTCAGAATTATCACCCTCAGACCAGATTAGCAGGTCTACATTCCTCACCCTATCTCTGAAGAAATAGAATTGACTAAGCTCTCAGAGAGAGGTAATGAGATTTTGAGTGATTCACACTGTTTGATTATCAATTATCCTGTGACAAACTTCTGAATAGTTCACACTGTTTGATTATCCTGTGACAAACTTTTGAGTAATTCATACTGTTTGATTATCCTGTGACAAACACCAGCAACCCCTTTGAATTCTGGCTATGAAAGCCAATGGAGAACTTTAAAGACAGGGAGTGGAGTCAAGATGGTGGATGTTTTAGTCAGCTAGGGCTGCTCTAACAGAAATACCACAGAGTGGATGGTCTTAACAAAGGAAAGTTTATTCTTACACAGTTCGGCAGGCTCTAAGTCCAAATTCAGGACGTCCGCTCCAGGGGAAGATTTCCCCCCTTGTCAGCTCTGGAGGAAAGTCCAGCACTGTATCAGTCTTTGTCCAGGGAGCATCTTGGTGCAGGAACTTCAGGTCTAAAGGATGTGCTCTTCTCCTGGTGCTTCTTTCTTGATGTATGAGGTTCCCAATTCTCTGCCTGCCTCCCTTTCCTCTTATCTCTTGCAGGATGAAAAGATTAAGGGTGGTGAAGCCACACTCCAGGGAAACTCCCTTTACAGTGGAACAGGGAGGTGGTCCTATGAAGAGATTTACAGCCCCACTCTAATCCTTTAACATACAGCGTAGGAAAACCACAAAATGAAAGACAGTCACAAGACACTGGGAATCATGGTCCAGCCACATGGCTACACATATTTTGGGGGGACACAACTCAATCCATGACAGCAGACTAGACACACATCTCCTTAATTTTCTCTGAAAACTAAGACTTGGGTTGATAATTCAATGGCATTTTCTGGATACTCAGTGAGCCTTAGGACATGGCATATGACTGTGAGTTTGGACTGCATAACACTGAATAGGAAACTGCTTGTCTTTGGCTCAGCCCAACTCTGGTTGAATCAGCTGGCTACTGCAGACTGAAGGTAACTGGATTTTCTAACTTTTTTTCTTTTTGTTGGCCAGCAGGCGGGGCTGAGGCTCAAACAGCAGCTATGCAGACCCACAGTGCTAAAGTGATCAGTGGGTAGAATAGCCTCATTTTGAGAGCCCGACTCTGGACTCACAGCACCACAGCCCCTCTACCCTCTCTTTTTTGGACTTCCGCCATAGATTCTGTTGTTCCACAGGGGCAAAACAGACTGACTGGGATGCCATCTTGTTTGACTGGGAGGTGAAAATACCCAACCAGAAGCCTCAAAAGGGACTAATTCCCAGACTGGGAGGCAGTCCCAGTCGGGGGAGTGCTTTGCCAGCAGAAAAGCTGTATTTAGCACAGTATAGCCTTATGGGTGGGGACCAGAAGGGGATGACAGCATACCAGTAGCCAGTCCTACTTTGAACTATATCACAACATCTGGAAACAGCTGATGAGGCCCATCTGTTCTCAGCTAGAAGGGGGAATTTATCATACCTGACAGCCTGACTGATTTGGGAAGCAGTCAGGTATCTTTTACCTTTTTAAAATAAGACTGCCTAGAAAAATAACTCTGATGCAGGCTGATGGCATCTCTTCCAGCCTTTACTGACCCATATTATAGGGTCTACTGATGGCCCCCAGTGACTCCATAAGTAGGGCAATGTCTTTGCCAGTTAGAAGGCAGAGCCTCCTACCCTAGAGATTCCACTGGGCCCACTCACTGGAGTACATAGTGGTGGCTGATGATCAACTTTCTTCTCAGAACTGCACCTCAGCTCCTGTTAATGGAACACGAGAGAAACTAAACAGCCTCTAGATGCCCAGCCAGGAACAAATAATAACCAAAAACCTAAAAAAAAAAAAAAAAAAAAATCCACCCACAGCTCCAGAAAACTCAAAAACTAAAGAACCAAAGAACTTTCTATATGAAGAAGTCTTTTTGAAACTATCGGAGGTTGAGTACAAAGGAATTATATACAGAGCCCTCCAGACATTATACAAAATGCAGCACAACAAAATGAAAAATTAAGCAAACTGTTTGATTTGATGGAAAATCAGCATTCTGAAATCTGACAGATCAATAACAAAATTACATAACTGAAAAAATCAGTTGAAAGGCAAAAGAGCAGAACTGAAACTGGAAATTAAACTTTCTGAGTTTGAAGATACAGTTACTGATACCAGCGTACATGAAGAGAAATCAGAGAAAAGAAACATGAAAAATGAAGAGCATTAACAAACATGTGAGACTCTATCAAGAGGAGAAATCTACAATTAACTGGAGTTCCTGAATAGGGAGAGATATCTGAGAAAACAGAGAATACTGTTGTTGAGTTGCTGACAGAAAACTTCTTTGCAGTTGTGAAAGAAGAGAACATAGATATCCAAGATGTTTATCGAATACCACAAAAACAAGACCTCAAAAGAAAGATACCAAGACATATTGTAATCAACCTTAACAAAATGAAACAGGCAGAAACTCTTAAAGGCAGTGAGACTCAAAGCAAAGCTAACATTCAGAGGATAGCCCTGTAGGCTTTCATCTGACTTCCCACAGAAGCCATGTTGGCATGGAGGCAGTGGTATGACACGTTCAGAGCCTTGAAGGAGGAAAACTTCTAACCAAGAACTATATACCCTGCGAAACTGTCTTTCAAATATGAGGATGGAATTAAGACATTTGGACATAAACAGAAACTTAGAGACTTTGTAAAAATCAAACCAAAGCTACAAGAAATACTGAAAGAAACTCTCGGCTTAGACAAACAAACCCATTAAGTTTATACTCAAGGAGGCAACGTAGGACACACCATCCAGAAATGCACTCAGTTACAGAAGGCACAAAACTCAGTCAAAGCCATAATATTAAAAGAAAGGATCCAGTGATCATATCACAAAAACTAAGATACCATCACATGAAAAAGAAAGATATACTACAGTAGTTACAGTCCTTTCTGATGGACAGGAAGTTAATAAGACATGTAGAACATAAAATTGGGTTTCAACTTAGATTATTAAGGGGGACCATGTGGGTAGCAGCAAAGCACAACAAAGATGTAGCATACTAAAACAAGAAATGTAACACAGGAGTCTTAACACACATAAAGCCAACACTGAAAAGGATGAACAATCAACCCATAAAGAAGAATGACCCAGAATAGAAAATTAAGAGCAACAGAGAGTACACCAACACAAAAATAAATACATAAAAATGACAGCACTAAACACACACCTATTAATAATTACACTGAACGTAAATGGACTGAATGCTCTACTAAAGAGACAGCAAGTGACATCGTGGATCAAAAGACACAACCCGTCTATATGATGCTTACAAGAAACTCACCTTAGACTTAAAGATATGAACAGGCTGAAAATTAAAGGATGGAATAATATACACAAAGCTAACAGTATACAAAGAAGAGCAGGTGTGGCAACTCTAATCTCAGGTAAAATAGATTTTAATGTAAAATCAATCATCATGGATAAGGATTTACTGCTGAAAGGTTCAATACACAAGGAGGATTTAACAATATTAAATATTTGTGCACCTAATACTAGAGCATCTAAATGCACTGAAGAAACACTGACTACATTCAAAAACAAGACAGATCACTCCACGATAGTAGTGGGAGACTTCTACACTCCACTTTTAGTATCAGACAGATCTTCTAGAAAAAAACTTAGTAAAGACACAGAAGAACTCATTACCACAATTACCAATTAGACCTCGTTGACACATACAGCACCTTTTATCCATCAACAGATAGCTGTAGCTACTTCTCCAGTGCACATGGAACATTTTCCAGAATACACCATGTGTTACTCAACAAAATCCAAACCACCGAATTATTGCAAAGCATCTTCTCAGACCATAAAGCCGTAAAAGTCAAAATCATTAGCAGAAAAAACATGGATAGAAACGGAAACTCATGGAAACTGAGCAACACCTTGCTCAAAAAGGCACGGGTTACAGAAGAAATCAAGGACGAAATAAAGAAATTTATGGAGTCAAATGACAGTGAAAACATGTCCTACCACAACCTATGGGATATAGCCAAAGCAGTGCTCAGAGGTCAATTTATCTCTATAAATGAACACATCTGGAATAAAGGACCCAAACCAAAAAATTAACCCTACAACTTGAGCAAGTAGAAAGGGAGCAACAGAGGAACCCCTCAGGCACCAGAAAAAAACAGATCATAAAGATTAGAGCAGAACTAAATGAATTAGAGAACAGAAGAACAATTGAAAAAATTGATGACCAAAAGCTTGTTTTTTGAAAAGATTAACAAAATTGACAAACCACTGGCTAAACTTACTAAAGAAAAACAGGAAAGGAAACAAATAACCCAAATAAGAAATGAGATGAGAGGTGTCACAACAGATCCAACAGAGATCAAAACTGTCATAACAGAGTACTACAAAAGACTGTACTCAAACAGATTTGAAAACCTATAGGAAATGGACAAACTCCTTGATTCATATCACCTATCAAAATTATCACAAGGAGAAGTATAACAACTTAATACACCCATTACAAAGGAGGAGATTGAAAAAGTCATCAAAAAAACTACCAACCAAAAAAAAAGCCCTGGCCCACATGGCTTCACTGCAGAATTCTACCAAGCTTTTAGAGAAGAGTTAACCTCAATACTACTGAGACTATTTCACAGCATAGAAAGGGACAGAATACTCCCAAATTCATTCTATAAAGCCAGCATAACCCTGATACCAAAGCCAGAGAATGATCCCACAAAAAAGGAGAACTACAGACCAACGTCACTCATGAACCTAGATACAAAAATCTTCAACAAAACCCTTGTAAACAGAATTTAACAACATATCAAAAAAATAATTCATCATAAACAAGTTGGATTCATGCCAGGGATGCAAGACTGGTTCAATATAAGAAAAACAATTCCTGTAATCAACCACATAAATAATACAGAAGAACGCCCTGATCTTATCAATTGATGCAGAAAAGACATTTAACAAAGTCCAACACCCACTCATGCTAAAAACTCTCGACAAAATAGGCATAGAAGCCAAATTCCTCAATGCAATAAGGGCCATTTACGCAAAGCCAACTACCTACTTCTTCCCGAATGGAGAGAGACCGAAGAATTCCCCTTGAGAACGGGAACTAGACAAGGATGCCCACTCTCAGCTTTCCTATTCAACATTGTACTAGTAGTTCTGGCCACAGAAATTAGACAAAACAAAGAAATCAAGGGCATCCGCATCAGCAAAGAAGAAGTAAAAATCTCTCTATTTACATATGCAGAGAATCCTAAAGAATCTGTAAGTAAACTACTCAGACTAATAGAAGACCAGCAAAGTATCAGGACACAAGATAAACCTAAGTAAATCTTTGTTTATACCAACAAAGACACCAGTCAAGAAGAAATCACTAAATCAATACTATTTACTACAGCCCCCACGAAGATAAAATACCTAAGAATTCTAGGTATTTTAGTAAATATCTAGAGAAATCTAGTATTTAGTAAATACCTAGAAATGTAGAGAAATAAGAGACCTATCACAAAGAGCACTACAAGACCCTACTGCAGGAAACTAAGAGAGACTTACATAAATGGAAAAACCTACCCTGCTCATGAATAGGAAGTCTTAACATCATGAAAATGTCTACTTTACCCAAAGTGATCTGCATATACAATACAACTCCAATATAAATTCCAGTGAAATTTTTCAGTGAGATAGAGAAACAAATCACCAGCTTTGTTTGGACAGGGAGGAAACTCCAGAGAAGCAAAGCACTACTGAAGAAGAACACACTAGGGAGCCTCTCACTACCTGACTTTAGAACATGTTACACTGCCACAGTAGTCAAAACTGCCTGGTACCAGTACAAAAAGAGACATATATATCAATGGAATAGACTGGCGACCCCAGAGATGCCATCATCCTCTCATGAACAGCTGATAGTCATCAAAGGCCCTAAGATTGTAAAGTGAGGTAAAAATAGTCTCTTTAACAAATGATATTGCCAAAATTCGATATCTATCTGCAAAGAACTGAAACCTCGCATCTTACACAAAAACCAACTCAAACTGGATAAAAGACCTAAATATCAAACCTAAAACTATAAAGATCATCCAAGAAAAAATAGGATCAACAATGGAGGTTATACTACACAACACAGACAGACTTCAAAATCTGACAAAGCACGATCAACAGAAAATAGATAAATGGGAATTACTAAGAATCAAACACTTCTGCTCACCCAAAGACTTTATCAGAAGAATTAAAAGACCACCTACAGAATGAGAAACAAATATTTGGCAACTCTGTGTCAGACTGACATTTGATCTCCATAATTTACAACATACTGCAAAATATCAACAATAAAAGAATAAATAACTCAGTTAAGCATTGGGCAAAAGAGATGGACAGATACTTCTCTGAAGAGGATATCCAGGCAGCCAAAAGACGCATGTGGAAATGCTCATGATAATTAGCTATTAAAGGAATTCAAATGAAAAGGACAACAAGATACCATCTCACCCCAACAAGGTTGGCCATGATCCAGAAAACACAAAACAACAAAAGCTGGAGAGGCTGTAGAGAAATTGAAACTCTCTTACATTGCTTGTGGGATTGCAAAATGGTATGACTTCCTTGAAAAGCTGGAAATAGATATACCATTTGACCCAGTAATCCCACTGCTTGCAATATATCCTACAGAAGCAAGGGCAGACACACGAACAGATACATGCACACGAATGTTTACTGCACCACAGTCTACAATAGCAAAAAGGTAGAATTAACCCAGATGCCCAACAACAGATGAATGGATAAACAATGGTATATATACTCAATGGAACACTAGGCAATGATAAAGAACAACAATGATTTTAGGAAGCATTTCATAACCTGGTTTCAACTGGAAGACATTATTTTGAGTGAAAGTAGTCAGCAGCACAAGGACAAATATTGTATGAGACCCCTACTATAAGGACTTGAAAACAGATGCATGTACAGAAGAAAAGAGTCTTTGGCAGGGGAGGGGGGGGTTGCTTATAGATTAGATAGTTGATAGAAATTTGGTTGGGTGAAATCAGTGACAGTGTACATTACAAAGATCAATTTAACTGGATTTCAACATAGCCTGATAACTCTTCCAATCTTAACCCAATATTGCAAGGACAGAATAACACAGGCAAGGGCCTGGGTCCATGCTCTTAGGGGACATCGAGGCCAATTGGCATAAATAGCCTAATGCTAAGAGAGTCTTCTGCACCCTGTTTTGGTGAGTGGCATCTGGGGTCTTAAAAGCTAGCAAGCTGTCATCTTAGGTACACCAAATGGTTCCAACTCAGCTGGCACAGATGATCACCAAGGACAACAACGACATGGGGGAAAGAGGACGCAACAGATGGAAAGACCCACCTGAATGGGTGACTGCATCAACATGTGACCAGAAGAACAAGATGATGCCTGGCCACCGCCAATGACAACCGTGATGGGGCTAACAATGTTGAGTCCTAGTGGCAACACGAGAAAAAAAAAAAGGAGGGTGCACCCTGAGAACTCCACTAAAATATCACAATTGATGGTTCCCCTGGGAGCATGGCCCCTAGACCTGATGCTGCCCTTGACCATAAATCATTACTGAAGTCAGCTCTTCAGACAGGAATGGATTGGACTCGGGGGCAGAGTGACCATATCATGTGTGGACTTTATGGTTCAATGCATCTATAGGATGTCATCCTACTGGCCTCTCACTAGAGGGTAGTGGAATGGGTGGAAAGGAGGGACAGGAGATTTGTTAGGAGGATATGACATGTATAGAATGGAAAGGATAAGTGTACTGTCACTGGGCAGGGGAGCAGTAGGAGTTGCAGATAGGCAGACATGCGAATTTCAACAACCATAATTAAAAAAAACACCACTGGAAATGTAACCCAAGCTGGGCAGTTTTTGGAGAAGTTATTCTCGCTGTCTCCCAACTGGCATGCCTGTCTGCCAATAAAGCATTGAACCTTTCTCCCTGTCTCTGAATTTTGGCTGCCAGTGACGGGTGGCACGAACTTGCTTTAGTTCAGCATCACTAGGACATGGGGGAGAGAAGAAGAAAGGGACAGTATTGGTATATGGACAAAACTTCAGAGGGAGAAAGAAAGGTGTCTCTACAGTGGCTATCTTTTAGTCAAGGCTTTTAAAATCTATAGCAGTAACGAGAGAGAAACAGACTCAAAACTGCCTAGTTCATGTGTTAATTTATTGGTTCATTCATTCAATTATTGTACAGTTACTTTGTGTTAAGGTCCATGAGTGGTTCAAATGGTTTGTGCTTTACTACTAACCCAAAGGTTGGTAGTTTTAACCCACTCAGCAGTACTGGGGGAAAAAGGTCTTGTGATCTGTTTCCATTAAAACTGCAGCCAGGAAAATCCTGTGTAGAAATTCTCCTCTGTAACACACAGGGTCACCATGAGTCAAAACTGACTTGACAGCAACAGATATGTGTGTGCTACTTTGTGCCAAATGCTAAAAGAGCTGGTCAAGATGGAATCGGCAAGACATGGTCCAACCGTTATGGAGCTTCTAGACATCAGGAGAGACACACCATGAACAGCTAATGGGGAAATAGAGTCACAAAGGGACACTTGCAGTCATTTGTTGGATCAAGTGACAGGGGTCTCACCTAGACTAGAGGACTTAAAGACAAGCTATGTAGCATCAGAGCCCATTGTAGATTCTGAATTTCATTTCAGAAATCTAAATTAAGTTTAGGCAGAAGAAAACCACTTGTTAGGGGCTGTTGAGTTGGTCCCAACTCACAGTGACCCCATGTACAAGAGAACGAAACAGTGCTCAGTCCTATACCATCCTCACAGTCATTGCAGTGGTTGAAGTCCCTTTGTTGTTGTTGTTGTCATATTCATGGTTATGGTTTATTAAAATTAGGAAAGGCAAAAGGTACATAGGTGGGATCCAGAAAACACCGGGAGTAGTCTTTCGGTTATTTTCTCCCATTCAGCTTCCAGGCAGTGCTTAACTCTTTCAGTAATAATGTGTGATACACAGGCAAAATACTGAGATCAGGGAAGCTCACCACAGTCCTCCTGTCCAGAGTTTTAATTGCAGATCTGTCACATATACATGGAGCAGCAGTTTGACTAACCTCAGCTACTTAGTCCGTATTATCCCAGAGGCCAAACTAACAGAGTATGGTCCATGCCATGAGACACACAAAAACAAGAATTCACTATAAATCATACTGTTAGTGTAACAAGACCTCACATCCTAGATATACAAAGATACTTTTATCAGGCAATATATCTCAAGGGCTTATAGGTTATATCCCAGAAGCTGTGTGTTTGAGCCTACTGCTGCAGCCAGTGTGTCAATCCATCTCTTGAGGATCTTCCTCTTTTTCGCTAACCCTCTACTTTTTGAAGTATGATGTCTTTCCCCAGGGATAGCTCCGTCACGATAACATGTGTCACTATCCTCATTTCTACAGAGCATTCTGGCTGTACTTCTTCCAAGACAGATTTGTTCATTCTTTTGGCAGTCCATGGTATATTTAATGTTCTTTGCTAGCACCATAAGTCAAAGGCATCATTTCTTCCTTGGTCTTTATTTACTGTCCACCTTTTGCACGCATATGAGGCAGCTGAAAATACCAAAGCTTGGGTCAGGCACACCTTAGTCCTCAAGACCACTTTAAAGAGGTCTTCTGTAGCACATTTGCCCCTGCAGTATGTCATTTAATTTTTAACTGCTGCTTCCATGGGCATTGACTGTGGATCCAAGTACAATGAAATCCTTGACAACTTCAGTCTTTTCTGTTTATCATGGTGTTGCTTATTAGTCCACTTGTGAGAACTTTTGTTTTCTTTATGTTGAGGTGTAATCCATACTAAAGGCTGTAGTCTTTTTTATCAGTAAGTGCTTCAAGTCATCTTCACTTTCAGCAAACAAGGTTGTGTCATTTACTGTCGCAGTTTTCCTCCAGTCCTCATACTGCATTCTTCCTCATATAGGCTAGTCTCTCAGAATATTTGCTCCTCACACAGATCAAATAAGTATGATGAAACAATGCAACCCTGACACACACATTTCTTGATTTTAAACCATGCAGTAACCCCTTGTTTGTTTGAATGACTGTCTCTGGTCTGTGTGCAGATTCGTAACGAATACAATTAAGCATTCTGGAATTTCAATTCTTTGCAATGTTACCTGTAATTTGTGATGATCCATACAGTTCAATGCTTTTGCATAGTCCATAAACCACACATAAACATCATTCTGGCATCCTCTGCCAATATTCATTTAACATCAGTATTGACATCTGTCATTCCATGTCCTCCTCTGAATCTGACTACAAATTCTACTAGTTGCCTGCCAATGTACTGCTACAACCACTTTTGAATTATTTTCAGCATAATTTTAGTTGTATGTGATATTAATGATACTGTCTAATATTTTCACAGTCCCTTGGACCACCTTTCTTGGTTATTATCATGAATATGGATCTCTTCCAGTTGGTTGGCCAGGTAATTGTCTTCTAGATTTCCTGGCATAGAGAAGCGAGCACTTCCAGTGCAGCATCTGTTTGCTGAAACATCTCAACTGGTAACCTATCAACTCCTGAAGACTTGTTTGTCATCAACATCTTCAGTTCAGCTTGGGTTCTTCATCCAGTATCAGTGGTTACCATGACAGTACTAACAAGTAAATTGCAACCAACAAAATTCACAGTGAGAAGTATCAGCATAGAGTGGGCATATAACAACATCATGCACACACGGTCTATATGGACACCTGGTCTGGAATATATTTCATGTGTGAACTTCTGACACAGGCATTCCACAGCCTGACATTTACTTCTGCTACCCCTACATCCGAGAAGGTGGTTATTGTTATGACAGTCAGGAGAGGCCGCCTGAGTTTGAAGCTGAACCCTACAATTACTTGAAGAAGGGACTGGACTGAAAACTCCAATGGTAACTGGCAAAATGCTTATACATGTTAAAAACCAAAAAGCAAATTGTTAAGAGTGGAAAGGGATAAGGAAACACAAAAACATCGTAGATGAGGCAGAAACATGAATGCGACTGAGCCAGTAAGAGAAATGGAGAGTAACGTGCAAGAGACTCAAGCTAGTGAGAAATAATTCTTTAGCAGCCTACTAACATTAGCATTATATGATACCAAAATAAGGGCAAAATGTTCTTTGAAAACGTAAGTCTAACTGCTCACCAGAAAATGTATGGGCTATTGGGCGATGGTGGTAGGAAAGCAGAGTTGAGGAGGATGTTCAGAAAGCAGATAGATTCCACTGGTAATCTTTGTTCTTTGGGACTTCACTGAGGACCTGTAAGTGAGAATCCCATTGCTAGAGTATCTTAAAAGTTGAATCTGCTTAAAAGCTGAATTTTCTGCTACTGAGTAAAGTCTCATAACTTCTGCTCTCAACTTATTATATTATTGTTTGCTGCTGTCAAGTTATCCCACAAGTCATGGTGATGCCCTGCACAAATGAACAAAATAGCTGCCCAGTCCAGTTCCATTTCTGTGATCAGTTGCAAATCAGGCCATAATGATTCATATGTTTTTTTCTCAGCTAACTTTTAGAAGCAGATCTCTAGGCCTTTCCTTGTAGTCTGATTTAGTCTAGAAGTTCTGCTGCTCAGGATCAATATACAAGTCTCTACTGACAGGCAGGTGGAAACTTCACATAAACTGAATTGGCTGGGCATCAAATCTGGGTCTCCCACACAGAAGATAAAATTCTACCACTGAACCACCAACGACCCCTGACATATTATAGTAAAGATCAACTCACCAATATCTTATCAAAGAGGAAAGGCATGAGGAAAGCAGATTACTATGTATGAATAATTCTCATGTTCCTGGCACCTGCTTGGCACTTTAAGTGTATCATCTCCCAATCTTCACACAAGTCTTTGAGAATGGTATACTGGCCCCATTTGATAGAAGGTAAAATGAGATTTACCATCTGTGGTGGTCAAGATTATGTCAGCTTAGCTACTCCATGTCTGACTGCTATGTCAAGTGGCAGAGCGGGGCTTGTGGTAGCTTCCCATCCTGTAGATCTCATTTCTCCATCTTCCACCACTTATGGCTGGTTTGCTCACATAGTCAGCGGCTCCTGCTCTCTTCTGACATCTGGTTCCTGGACCTGAACTAGCAGCTGCTGGATTCATCAACTCTTACAGCCAGGCTTGAGAGTCCTGTTCCCTGACCTGCCAATATTGGGTTTGCCAGCCTCTGAAGCTCTGTCTCACCGCCAGCCTGGGATCCATCGACCTATACAACTGGTGATCTAGAACTCTGGTCTCTGATTTGCTGATGTTGGGTTCACCAGCTCCCATGGCCATGTGAGGCTTGTGCCAGGACTTGGGATATTCAGCTTCTGCAATTACATGAGCTGTTTCCTTTACATATAAATCTTTCCTTGTACTTTGTATACAAATCTTTCCTTGTACATGTACGTGTTACTGGTTTTGCTTCCCTAGAAAACCAAGCCTAAGACAATTTGGTATCAGGAGTGGGGCAGTGTTGTAGCACAAGGCCAGGGTCTCCGCTCAGGATCCAGAGAGTGTTGCCAATATCTCGAGTCTGGAGGACAGGGCCATTGTGTAAAATGTCTCAGAAAGTCACAGACTATTTTCAAAGCTTTGAGGGCTAATTTAATGTATTCTTCTGACCCGCTTGTTGCCTGTTAATGCCTTGTTTCCCTGAAATTTCTCCCATTTGTAAGAGAATAACTGACTTGTGCCTGTTCTGCCATTGTAGCTTTGGAACCAGATAGCTTGCATACTAGGTTTCACAGATGTAGAAGAGTTTTTGTATTTTGGACTTGGAACTGATTTAAGACTTCTATCACATGGGATGGACATGATTTTGCTATGATGGGATGAATGTGTTACATGTTTCATAGATGTGATTTTGGGGATGCCAAAGGGAGGGATTGTAAACCCCTTTGTAAGATCACTTCCCTGCTCCACTGTAAAGGGAGTTTCCCTGGAATATGGCTAGCCTCACCCTCAACCCTTTCCTCTTACAAGAGATAAAAGGAAAAGGAGGCAAGCATAGAATTGGGAACCTCACACCATCAAGCAAGAAGCACCGGGAGAACAGCATGCCCTTCAGACCTGAGATTTCTGTGCCAAGATGCTCCCTGGACAAAGACTGATACAATACCAGACTTTTCTCCAGAGCCGACAAAGGGGACAGCCTTCCACTGGAGCAGAAATCCTGAATTAGGACTTGTAGCCTACCAGACTGTGTAAGAATAAACTTTCCTTTGTTAAACCCTGCCCTCCCCAAAAATGTTCCAAGATTTTTGCTTCCTGTCCCCATGACCTTATGTTCTGCAGGTCTAAATGTCTTAGTTCCACAGGGAGGAATGCTGCCACCTGGAGACACATCAACAATCCCACTGAGCACAGATTCTTCATTCAATGCTTCAGCTCGAGAAGTTAGGAAAGGACCTAATATTTTGTTTGGCTCGATTGCTGAAGCATGGATGATACAGTGGCCTACACTAAATCAAGCTGAACTGCCAGACCTGTCTTGGTGTACTATAGAAGAGGGTATCCAAAGGTTCAGGGAAATCAGCATGCTAGAGTGGATTTATTCAGTTAGACCTTTAAGTCCACACATAGAATGTCCAGAAGATACACCTTTTACCACCGCTGTGAGAAACAAATTTGTGAAGGGAGCTCCAGGATCCTTGAAGACTGCTGTGATTGCCATTCTATGTAAATCAGAAATGACAGTGGGAGCTGCCCTAGCTGAATTAAGACACCTAACTACAACGGGACTGACTGGACCCCGTGGTGGTAGGGGTCAAGTAGCTGCACTCAATTGACAAAGACAAGGTTGGCACGCTTACAGTAATGGACAGTGGAGGCAAAATAGTAATCACAATAGTCTAACTTGTATGGGCATATGGAATTGGCTACTTAGTCATGGTGTCCCTAGGAGTGAAACAGATAATCAGCATACTAAATATTTACTTCAACTTTATGAACACATGAATCCCAGGTTAGGTGAACAGCAGTCTAACTCAAATCACTGGAATAGAGAGTCACGGTCCCTCAATCAATTCCCAGACTTGAGAGAGTTTAAGGACCCACAACCCCTTAAATGAAGAGGAGGCTAGGTCCCTTTGAGGAAAAATTCTAATACCCTGCCAAAAACTCATACTGTTAATTTTTTTCCTGCACTTCCCCAAAGGGATTTACAGCCTTTTATGACAGTGACTGTTGATAGGGAAAAAGTAAATAATCAGACATTTCAGGGACTACTGATACAGGCTCTGAACTGACACTGATTCCAGGAAACCCCAAACATCACTGTGGCCCACCAGTCAGAGTGGGGGCATATGCAGGTCAGATTATTAATGGCGTCTTGGCCTGTGTTCATCTCACAGTAAGTCCAGTGGGTCCCTGAACCCATCCTGTAGTGATTTCCCCAGTTTCAGAAAGCATAATTGGAATAGATATACTCAGTAATTGGCAGAACTACCGCACTTGATCCCTGACAAATGGAGTGAGGTGTATTATGGTGGGAAGAGCCAAACGGAAGCCACGAGAACTGCCACTGTGTAGGAAAATAGTGAACTAAAAGCAATACTGCATTTCTGGAGGTATTGTGGAAATTACTGTCACCATTAAGGACTTGAAGGATATGGGGGTTGTGATCCCCACCACATCCCCATTCAACTCGCCTATTTGGCCTGTGTGAAAAACAGATGGATCTAGGAGAATGACAGTTGATTACTACAAACTTAACAAGGTGGTGACCCCCAGTGCACCTGCTGTTCCAGGTGTAGTTTCATTGCTTGAGCAAATTAATACATCTCCCTGTACTTAGTATGTAGCTATGGATCTGGTGAATGCCTTCTCCATACTTGTTTCCAAGGACCACCAGAAGCAGTTTGCATTCAGGTGGCAAAGCCAGCAATACACTTTTACTTGCCTGCCTCAGAGCTACATTAACTCTCCAACCTTAGGTCATAATTTAGTCTGCAGTGACCTCGATTGCTTCTCTCTTTCACAACATGTGACACTGGTCCATTATATAGATGGCGTCATGCTGACTGGACCTAGTAAGGAAGAAGTATCAGTGAATTTAGAATTATTAGTTAGACATTTGCATGCTGGATGGTGGGAAATTAATCCCACAAAAATTCAGGCACCTTCCAACTCAGTGAAATTCCTAAGGGTCCAGCGATGTGGGGCATGTCGCGATATTCCTTCTAAAGTGAAGTACTTGGCTGTTCTGACAACTAAAAAAGAGGAACAGTGCCTAGTGGGTCTCTGAATTTTAGAGGCAAATATTCCTCATTCGGTTGTGATACTTTGGCCTATTTGTCATGTGACTCAAAAGGCTGCTACTTTCGAGTGGGGTTCAGAACAAGAGAAGGCTCTGCAACAGGTTCAGGTTGCTGGCCAGGCTGCACTGCCACTTGGGCCATATGATTCAGCTGATCCAATGGTGCTTGAAGTGGCAGTGGCAGACAGAGATGCTGTTTGGAGTCTTTGGAAAGCCCCTACTGGTGAATCACAGCAAAGACCTTTAGGATTTTGGAGCAAAGCTCTGCCATCTTCTGGAGATAATGACTCTTCTTATGAAAAACAGCTTTGGGCTTGCTACTGGGCCCTAGTAAAGACTGAACACTTAACCATGGGACACCAAGTCACTATGTATCCTGAGCTGCCTAGCATGAACTGGGTGTTGTCTGACTCACGGAGTCACAAAGTTGTACAAGCACAGCAGCACTGTATCATTAAATGAAAGTGGTATATACGAGATCGGGCCTGTGCAGGACCTGAAGGCAAAAATAAGTTTCACAAGGAAGTGGTCCAAATGCCCATGATCTCCACTCCTGTAACATTACCTTCCATCTCCCAGTTTGCACCTCTGGCCTCATGGGGGAGTTCCTTAGGACCAACTGACCGAGGAAGAGAAAACTTGTGCCTGGTTTACAGATGTTTCTGCATTCTACGCTGGAACCACTCAGAAGTGGGCAGCAGCAGCACTACAGCTCCTTTCTGGGACTTCCCTGAAGGACAGTGATAAAAACAAATCCTCCCAATGGGCAGAACTTTGAGCAGTGTATCTGGTTGTTCACTTTGCTCAGAAGGAGAAATGGCCAGATGTGAGGTTGTACACTGATTCATGGGCTGTGGCCAATGGCTGGGCTGGTTGGTCAGGCACTTGGAAGGAACACGCTTGGAAAATTGGAGACAAGGATTTATGGGGAAGAGGTACGTGGATAGACCTCTCTGCATGGCCCAAGAAGTGAAGATATCTGTGTCTCATGTGAATGCTTATTAAAGAATGACCTCAGCAGAGAATGAGTTTGACAATCAAGTGGATAAGACTGCACATTCTGTGGGAACCTCACACCATCAAGAACACAACACCAGGAGAAGAGCTTGTCCTTCAGACCTGAGGTTCCTGTCCCAAGATGCTCCCTGGACAAAGAATGATGCAATACCAGACTTTTTTCCAGAGCTGATGATGGGGAAAGCCTTCCCCTGGAGCAGAAGCAGACATTCTGAGTTTGGACTTGTAGCTTACTGGACTGTGTAAGAATAAACTTACCCTTGTTAAAGCCATCCACTTCATGCTATTTCTGTTAGAACAGCACTAGCTGATTAAAACACTATCTAGGGAGTCCTTGTAGTGCAGTGGTTAAACACTCCACTGCTATCCAAGAGATTGGTGGTTTGAACCTAAAAGTGGCTCCATGGGGAAAAAGACCTGGTGATCTGCTCCCATGAAGATTACAGCCTAGACTTCTGGCTAACATGGTACCACAGACAGAAGTACCATGCCATCCTTCCACAGCAAACACCTGAAAAACTAAATAAAACAGGAACAAATGTCAACCCTGGAATATGAACTGTCAAATGAAGAGATAAAGAACTCAGCCAAACACCTAACAGAACAAGAAACTGTCAGATAACAGAAAGTGAGAAGAGACATGATCAGAAGTTCCCTATCAGCTAACATAGTAGGGATTCAAAAATCTTGACTCCTGTCAGGGATTAGCAAATAGGAAACACAGAAAAGCAGCTTCACAGAAATCCCAGAAGGAGAACAAAGTACCAGGTAACAAGTGATACATGCTTTCCCACCTCCCATTCTCTCCCTGCTATTCTACTTCCCATGCTTCCTAGCTAGGTACAGTGGTTTACCTGGCTGGAAAGTGTAGCACCAAGGCTATTTGGATTCACCCTGACTACAGTGGTGGACAGGGAGAATGGAAAAGCAGTTTCTCAGAGATCCTAGCAGGACACAGATCACCCAGTAATGAATGATGTACACTTTCCTAATCCTCACTCTCCCTGCTTCTTATCTGGCTTCCTCTATTTTCCAGGTGGAGTCTCTTGGCCAGGAGGGGACTGCTTTCACCCCTGCCCCTTAGATTCATCCACCCATACTGGCCAACTTCCTGAGTGCCATTTCTCTGCAGCTGATATTCCCTTTTTTGTTTGTTTCTTTTGGTTGTACTGGGCCCGCCACCACCTTCTCTTCATTTCTCCCAAACACCTGGCTCTGTGTGCCATCTTTATTTCTTCTTGAAAGACTGTGACGTACTACACAGCTCGGGAACCACTCTCTTGATCCATGATACCATGCTGGTGGGATCTGCAGGGCTTTTTTTTTTTTTGCTTTGTTTTGTTTTACTTGTTTGTTTGTTTGTTCTCTTTTCCCCTTCATAGCTTGGGAGCCCCTTCCAGCTATGCTAAAAGGATCAGGACTTACTTCCACAGTCTGTGAGTCATGTGGGTGGAATCCCTGGGTACATTTCTCTCTTTTTTATCTCCTCTTTTTTGCTTTCTGTCTTTATTCATTTCTCAGCTCCCTATACTTACTTTCATTTCCTCTTGTCTAAATACCTGGCACTGTGTAACATCTATAACCGCTGTAATCAGCATATACTATGTAGCCTGGGAGATAATTCCCCAGTCTTCACAGCTACACTGGAAGGACTCTTGGGGAATTTTTTTCTCTCTCTTCTTCAAATTTTTAACTACTTATTCTTTTTTTCTTCCTCCCTCCTTTTTATTTTTCTTTCTCCCTTTCTTATCTCTTCCCTCCAATGGCAAGCTCCCTTTACCCTCTTTTTGTGTGTCTTCGGCTCATGTTTCTCTCTTTTCTCTCTCTCTTTTTTCTCATATCTGTCTTAGCTCCACAAATTACAACTTCATCCTCCTTCCTGCCTACCTGCACTGTGGAATGAATATTATACCCTGGAACAGCACTGGCACAGTCTGCCAGAACCTGATCAACACTAATTCCTGGCCCACCATGTCAGACCTAGTACATGTCACAACAGCAACCCATTCCAGCTCCTCTCCTTCAATTATATCTGTCCTGCTCTACCAAAGATGAGTGAGTGGCCCTACCAACTAGACAAAGGAGCTAAAATTATCATTATAAAATACAAGTAAACAACAAATAATGCACAGCTTTCTTGGTCTGAAATAACTATATAAAACAAAAAAGTAGGACATAACAAACATATTAATAATCAATAAATGAAGAAAATAACTACAGAATGTCCAAAAAGATAGCAGAAAATATCAAAACATATTTTCCAAAAACAAGGATACAGCTAGTCAAGTAGGCTTCCAAAATAAAACACTAGATAACTTTCCAGTAGAAGAAAAGTCACCAGAACTATCTGAGAAAGAATTCAAATCTCTAATATTTAGAGCTATCCTAGAGCTGAAGCAAAAAGAACACAAAAAGGGACAAAATAGTTAGATTCATGGGTATGGTTGACAAATTCATGGAAAGGGTTGATAAATTCATATAAAGTACAGACAAAAGCAAAATAATTCAGGAAAACAATACACTGACAAAATTCCCTAATAAATTCACAACTAGAAATCACACAAAAGCAATAATTAGAAATCCAAAACATAAACAAAAAGAGTTCAGAAATGGATACTGCCATAGAAGGACTGAGGAGCAGGTTTGAAATGATGGAAGCTGGACAAGTTAAATTGAACAAAAACACTTGAATTCAACTGTTTTTGAGGAAAAATCAGGGAAAAAATGAAGAAACCCTGATAATTATACAGAATATAATCAAAAGCAAAAATCTGTGAGTCACTGGAGTTTCAGAACAGGGGGAGAAAATGGAAAACACAGAGGGAATGAAGAATTCTCTAATATCATAAAAGATGAAAACCTGACCCTTCAAAAAGCTCAAGGAGCCCCATGTAGGATAGACCTCAAAGGTAAATTTTCAAGGTGTATCACAATCACACTCACTAAACCAAGGATGCAGAAAAAATTCTAAAGGCAGTTCAAGAAAAAAATTATGTCATGTACAGGAGGAGAAACAAAAAGATGAAGCTTTGATTATTTGGAAGAAACCATATAGGCAAGAAGGCAATGGGATAACATATATAAAACCTTCAAAGAAAACAACTGTCAACCAAAAACAATATATCCTGCAAAACTGTTATTCAAGACATGATGGTGAAGTTAGGACATTTCCACATCAACAGAAATTAAAGGAATATGTGAAAACAAAATGAAACTTACAAGAATTATTACAGGGAGTCCTTTGGGTTGAGAACAAACAACATTAGACCATAGGCTGAATCTTGGATGCTATATGGTACCAGGAAGGCAACAGCCTAGGAAATGAGCTCTCAAGGACTATCTAAAACCAAAAGAATTACAACAGGGAGCCAGAGAGGTTAGTCTGTAAATGACAACAAAGCGAGAACAGTAAAAGAGGGAATGAATGATATAGGTACAGAACTTTCTAATGGAGTGGAAGGCAAGGCAATACCAAATAATAATTGACTGGTTCAAACCTAGGATGACAAGGGTAAATTTCAAAGTAACCACAAAGAAAGTTAACAAACCTATACATCAAAACAAAGAAGAAAAACATAAAGTCTCAATATAGACAATCTAGAAAAACAAAACAAAACAAAAAAACCCCACAAACAATAACAAAATTCAGCACAGGAAAGTAAAAGAAACAAAGAAAATGTCAGTACCACAAAAAAAGACACAAACGTAAAACAAAATACTGCAGAATGACAGCAATAAATTCACATCCTTTAATAGTTACACTGAATGTAAATGGCCTAAATGCACCCATAAAGAGACAGAGTGACAAATTTATTTTAAAAAATAGCTAGCATCCATCAATATGCTGTCTACAAGAGACATACTTTAGAAACAATGATACAAGTTCATGAAAAATCAAAGGACGGAAGATAACATATTGAGCAAATGGATTCAAAAAAGAGCAAGAGTGGTGATATTAATCTCTGAAAAATATGAGGTCCCACAGTGAAGTCCAGGAACATAATTGTTCTAAGTGCTACATACCCCACTGCTCAGTATCACTACAGTTACCTTCAAAGTACTCCCTGTGGGAAGCCATGCACTGATGGCAGTGCCTAGTCCATCCTTCAAAGCAATTTTGAAACTCTTTCTGGAATGGCCATTGCACACAGTAGCAAGGTGGCAAGTTTGTGAACTTAAATTCTATAGTTATCTGTGAGAGAGTTTTTAGACAGTAAACAAATAACTATATTGGGACACCCTGCCTACTTACCTGATTCTGGTCCCTAGTGACTTTTTTCTTTACCCAAAGGTAAAGGAAATATTGACAGGAAGACATTTTGATGATATTCAGGACATCAAGTTTAATATAATGACAGCTCTGATGGCCATTCCAGAAAAAAAAGTTTCAAAATTGCTTTGAAGTGGGGAGTAGGTGTTGGCATCAGTGCCTAGCTTCCTGAGGGGAGTACTTTCAAGATGACCATAGAGGTATTCAGCAATGAAGTATGTAGCACTTACTAGGATGAGTTCATGAACGTAATTGTCAGACCTCTAATACAAAAGACAAAGAAGGCAACTATACAGTGATTAAAGGGACAATCCATCATGAAGCCTTAACACACCAGTGATAGCGCTTCAAAATATATAAAACAAATTCTAACAACACTGAAAAGAGAAACTGACAGTTCCACAATAATAGAAGGATACTTCAACACACCACTCTCAGTAAAGACAGACCATCTAGAAAGAAACTCACCAGACATACACAAGAGCTAAAGGATACATTCAGCCTACTTGACCATATAGGCATATATACAGCATTGTACTCAATAGCTGCAAAGTACACATTATTTTCCATTGTACATGGAATGTATTCCAGAACAGACCACATCTTAAGACACAGAGCAGTGCTCAACAAAATCCAAAACACTGAGATAATACAAAGTATCTTCTCTGGCCAAAACACCATGAAAGTAGAAATTAACAACAGGAGGAGAAAGGAAAAAGAAACAATTACACAGCAATTGAATAACATCCTGCTTAAAGACCACTGAGTAATAAAAGAAATCCAAGATGAAATAAAAAACAAATTTCTCTAGAATTGAATAACAGTGAAAACACATCTTACCAATACCTTTGAGGCACAGCAAAAACAGTCGTCAGAAGTCAACTTACAGCCGTAGATGTGCACATCAAAAAAGAACAAAGGACAAAATCAAAACATTAGCTATACAATTTGAACAAATAGAAAAAGAATAGCAAAAGAAACCTATGGCAACCGGCGTGGGGGGAAGATCAGAGCAAAAATAGAAATAGAGAATAAAACAATAAAAAAGAATTAATGAAAGCAAGAGTTGGTCTTCGAAAGGATCAACAAAACTGACAAACCACTGGTTAACATCACAAAAGAAAAACAGGTGAGGATACAAATAAACCAAAGAAGAAATGAAAGAGAAATACAACAGACCCAGCTGAAATAAAAAGGATCATAACAGAGTATTATGAAAAACTATACTCCAAAATTTGAAAACCTAGAGGAAATCTACAAATCCTAGAAAAATACTATCTTAAAAAAAAGATGTTGACAATCTGAACAGACCCATACCAGAATAAGAGACTGAGAATATAATTGAGAAAATGAAATCTCAACAACAACGAAAGTCTTGGAGGGCATGGGGTTAAGATTACAGAGTAGTCCAGTGCTTCTTGTGATCTCTCTAACAACAAAGACCAAGGGAAAAAAAAACATCAATTATATATGATATTCTTTGAGCCTTGAACATCAAAAGTAGAGTTGAGAAATCAGACTGAGAGGTAGGGAAAAGAGAGTAGATCCACAATACCCAGACTTAACTTAAGGGGAATCAGTGCCCATAGTAGCAGCTATCATGATGAGCAGAGCAGTGGCGTTTGGATAGTGTCTACCTCAGCAGGAGAAACTGAGCAGGGAAGAGCCCACTCATCCCTTCAAAATTAGTGAAAAACAGTATTCAGTCATCAAAAGCTAAGTGGCTTGCATCTAGCCTACTGCACAGATCTAAAACTTTCCTTTGGCTTAAACTTCTATCCCTTTCCAAACATTTCTCCTTCTATTCTCTGCACTGTGCCTGGCTCCAGAGACTGACACATTACCTGGGCCAGAAGTATGACTTTTCTCATATGCACCCTGAGTCAGTTTCTTAGACTTGAAGAGAAGAAAATTTAATAAACAAGGGAAATAATAATAATCTGTTGGTTCCCCTAAGCTGGGAACTCAGGGTAGAAACAGTTTCTTTGCCTAGGCTCAGGTATAAGGTGAAATGCCTTCCTCACAGATGGCTGTCAGCCCCCTGCCTTTCTCAGCATGTGCAGCCAGAAACATGTGTGTACACCAATCACTCCTGCCTATCTAGGACTATATGAGAGAGCCTGCACCACACACTTGGTAACTGACTGTACCACACACTTGGTAACTGACTACCTTGGCACCTGAGCTGAATAGTACAAGAAAAGCAAATGGATACCTGGATTCATATACATAGTAACCACTCTAACCATCTGGTGACAGGATATTAGAGCTTCAAAGGCACCAATAATCAAACTAGCTCACATGGTCAGCCTACTTTGACATTTCAAAACAAAGAAAGAAGCTAGAATACAATAAGCAAACAGAAATACATACAATAACTTATTGATAATTTGGAGACAACAGTCAACATCAAAACAGTTAAAGAGGCAGACCACGATGGCTTCAGAAAGCTTCAAAACAGATATTCAAGAGTTTTTCCCTATAAAAAGAATTTCTAGTAATCATCAGGGGTATAATACAAAACACAAACATTTAAACTCTTTCAAGAGATCAGGAAGGAGATGAGGCAAAAAGCAGCACAGCATAACAATAAATTGAACAGGTTGCAAGAAAGCATAGAGAGACAGTGATCAGAAATTCAGAAGATTAATAATAAAATTATAGAATTTAGCAATGCAATACAGAGTCAAAGGAGCACAAGTGAGGCAATGGAAGGCAGAATTAGCGAGACTGAAAGTAAAGCAAGTAACATCAACATATCTGAGGAAAAAAATAAGATAAAAGAATTTTAAAAAATCAAAAAACACTAAGAATTAAGTGGCATACTCTATAAGTGATCGGAGTATCAGAATGGGGGAAACAATAGAAAACAGAGAAAACTGCTGAAGATTTGTTGACAGAAAATTTCCCTAATAAATGAAATATCAGATGATATTTATCCAAGATGCTCACTGAATGCCACACAACATAGGTCACAGAAAAAGGATGTCAAGATATATTATAAACAAACTTGCCAAAACTGAAGGAGAGGATTTTAAAAGCAGCTAGGGATAAACAAAAAGTAGTCTTCAAAGAAGACCCAATAAGACAAAGCTAGAACTATGCAGCAGAAACCATGCAGGCAAGAAGGCAATGGGAAGACATATAAGTATACAAAGACTTGAAATAAAATAATTGCAAGCTAAGAATTATATATCCAGCAAAACTGTCTCTCAAATTCTGTGGCAAAATTAGTACACTGCCAAATGAAATAGAAACTTAGGGAATTTACAAAAATCAAACCAAAATTACAAGAAATACTACAGGAAGTCTTAGTCTAGAAAATACACATCAGATAACAACCTAAGACTAACATGCAGAACAGAGTAAAAAGATATCAACTCTGAAAAGAAATTACAAAAATAAAGCTAAAACACTGAAAGTAGGGTAACAAAGCAGTCAATATGTAAAAGAGGACAACATTACAACAAAATAGAGGGATTAAAAATGCTTTCATAGATATTTCACATGGAGAGTAAGTCAAAGCAATGTAAATAAATTTTAAAACTGGTTTAAACTTAGAATAATGTACACACTAAGGTAACCACAAAGAAAAGGAACATTCTCACATATGAAAATAAAAAACAAAAATATGAAGACTCAGCAAACAAAAGGCAACAACAATGAAAAAGATGGAAAGAAAACACATGAGGGAAAATGTCAGTATAGAAAATTAAGTGGAACAAAGAAACTGTCAACAAAGAACAATAAAGGCATCAAAATGACAGCACTAAAGTCATATTTACTAGCAATTGTGCTGAATGTAAATATATTAAATGCACCAATAAAGAGATGAAAAGTGGCAGAATGGATAAAAAAAAAGTCACTATCCATTTCTGTGATGCCTACAAGTGACACACCTCACAGAACATCCAGAAAGAAGTTCAATAAAGACATGGAAAAGCTGAATGCCACAACCAACCAACTTGAGCTCATAGACATATACAGAACCCTCCACCCAACAGCAGCCAAGTAGGTTTTCTTTTCCAAAGCACACAGAACATTCTCCAGAATACACTACATACTAGGCCATAATGCAAGCCTTAACAAAATTCAAAGCATTGAAATATTACAAGGCATCTGTTAAGACCATAAAGCCATAAAAGTAGAAATCAATAAGAGAAAAAGCAAGGGAAAAAAAAAATCAAACACATGGAAACTGAACAACACCTTGCTCAAAAACTACTTGGTGACAGAAAAAAAAACGAAGAGAAAATAAAGAAATTCAAAGAATCAAATGAAAATGAACACACATCCTACTAAAACTTTCAGGATACGGCAAAAACAGTACTTATAAGTCAATTTATTTCAGTAAATGCACAAATCCAAAAGGCCAAGCCAAGTGCCATCGAGTCGGATCCGGCCAAAAAGAAGAGCCCAAATCAAAGCATTATCTGCTCAACTTGAACAAATGGAAACAGCAAAAGAACAAGCACAGAAGAGAGCAAATAATAAAAATTAGAGCAGAACTAAATGAATTAGAGAACATAAAAATAATTGAAAGAGGTAACAAGACCAAAAGCCGATTCTTTGAAAATGTCAACAAAATAAATAACTATTGCCAAAGTGACAAAACAAACAAACAACAACAACAAAAAACCAGGAGGGGAAGCAAATAACCCAAATGAGAAATGATATGGGCAACATCCCAACAGATCCAACTGAAATTTAAAAATTATAACAGAGTACTATGAAGAATACCATGAAGCCTAGAGGAAATGGATAAATTTCCAGAAGAACACTGCCAAGCTAAACTATAACAAACAGAGGTAACACAAATAAATAAATCCATAACAAAAGAAAAGATTGGAAAGGTAATTAAGAAACTCCCAACCAAAAAAAGCCCTGGCCCTGACACCTTCACTGGTGAATTCTACCAAACTTTTAGAGAAGAGTTAACACCAATATACTGAATGTATTTCACAGCATAGGAAAAGACAGAGGACCCTCAAACTCATTCTTCAAAGCCAGCAAAACCCTGATACCAAAATCAGGTTTTAAAACACCAAA
The DNA here is from genome assembly GCA_028571685.1 of Heterohyrax brucei. Lineage (NCBI taxonomy): Eukaryota > Metazoa > Chordata > Mammalia > Hyracoidea > Procaviidae > Heterohyrax > Heterohyrax brucei. Next base: position 21,597,285 of record CM053155.1, read on the forward strand.
TTCACTACCATTAAGTTGATTCTGACTCATAGCATCCCTACTGCTCCACAGAATTTTCAAGGGGCACTTGTTGGATTCAAACTTTCAATCTTTTGATTAGTAGCTTTATCACTTAAGCACTAAACCAACAGTGTTTACAAATCAGGCAAAGACATCACAAAATAGGAAAATATATCTCTCACAAACTTAGACACAAAAATCTTCAACGGTATTCTATCCAATAGCACTCAACAATACAGTAAAAAAAATACACATATATATATATATATATATCACCACGACCAAGGGAGATAGAGATGGTCACCATTAGACAATAAATAAATAATAAATAATCAGCCACACAAATAAAACAAGAAGCAAGAATGACTTGATTTTATCACTTGATGCAGAGAAAGCATTTAACAAAGTTGAAAACCCGCTCATGATGAAAGCTCCCAGCAAAGTAGAAATAAAAGGGAAATTCCTCAACATAACAAAGGGCATTTATACAAAGCTAATAGCCAACATCATCCTAAATGAAGAGTCTGAAAGCATTCCCCTTGAGAAAGGAAATTAGACAAGTTTGTAACCACTTCTCTTTAAAACAACATTTTATAGTGCTTTAAGTAAAAGTTTACGGTCCAAATCAATTTGCCACACGAAGAAACACTGAACATACCCCACCATGCAACCATAACTACTCTCCTGCACAACCATCCCATAACAGTACACTCCTTTCCACACTGTATTTCCGTTTCCCATTCAGCCAACTCCTGTCCCCCTCCACCCTCTCATTTCTCCTCTACAGAGGTGCTGCTCAAGCAACCTCATTTATATATTTAAGCCAAGAAGCATAATCTTCACCAGTATCACTCAGCGTCTTATAGTTCAGTCCAATCTTTCTCTGCAGAATTGGCTTCAGTACAGGTTTCACCTTTGGGGAAACAGAGAGTCTGAAGGCCATGTCTTCAGGAAACCCTCCTGACCTACCATCAACTGTGGTCTTTTAATAGAGTTCTAGGGCATTTATACAAAGCTAACAGCCAATGTCATTCTAAATTACAAGAGTCTGAAAACATTCCCCTTAAGAATGGGAACAGAGAAGGAAGGTCTTTTTAACAATTTTTTTAAATAAATATTTTATTGTGATTTAAGTATAAAGGTTTACAGTCCAAATCAATTTGCCATATGAAGAAACCCTGAACATACACAACCAAGCAACTCTAACTTCTCTCACCAACAATCACCTGGTAACAGTACACTCCTTTCCACACTGCACCTCCTTCACTTTCCCATTCAGCTAACTTCTGTCCCCCGCTACTCTCTCATTCTAAACACCCATTTTTCTCCTGCTACATCAGGAACTTTTGGTTGTATTCACTCTCAGGGCAGGCATTGGTAGTGGCTGGGCACCTAGTTCTTTTGCTGTCAAGCTGAAGTAGTCTCTGGATTGTATGGTATCTTCTGTCTGCTGGGCTTGTCTTTGATGCCCCTCATTCCCCTCTGCTCCAGGTGGTTTGGGACCAACTGAAGCTACTTGGGTGGCTGCTTACTATCTTTTAAGACCTTGGACAACATACACTAAAGTGGTATTCAAAATATTTCCTTAAGCTGGTTCAACATCAGGAAAACAATTAACGTGATTAACCACATAAATAATACAAAAGACAAAGATCACCTGATTTTGTCCATTGATGCCAAAAAGGCATTTGATAAAGTCCAACACCCATTCATGCTAAAAACTCTTAGCAAAATGGGCATAGACGGCAAATTCCTCAACACAATAAGGGCCATTTGTACAAAGCCAATTGCTCACATCATCCTGAATGGAGAGAGACTGAAAGACTTTCCCCTGAGATCAGGAACTAGACAAAGATGCCCACTGTCACCTCTCCTATTCAACATTGTGCTAGAAGTTCTAGCCAGAGCAATTAGACAAGACGAACAAATAAAGGGCATCTGCATCGGCAAAGAGGAAGTTAAAATCTCCCTGTTCGCAGATGATGCGATTGTATATGCAGAGAACCCCAAGGAATCTATAAGTAAGTTACTCAAACTGATAGAAGAGTTCAGCAAAGTCTCAGGATACAAGATAAACATAAGTAAATCAGTAGGATTCCTTTATACCAACAACGAGACTGTTAAGGAGGATATTATCAAATCTATACCATTTGTGATAGCCCCTAAGAAGATAAAGTACCTAGGAATGAATCTAACCAGAGAAACAACAGACCTTTACAAAGAGAACTACAAGCCCTTACTACAAGAAACTAAGAGAGACTTAGATAAATGGAAAAACCTACCCTGCTCATGGATAGGAAGACTTAACATTGTGAAAATGTCTATTTTACCCAAAGCAATTTATTTATATAATGCAATCCCAATACAAGTTCCAGCATCATTTTGTAATGAGATGGAGAAACAAATCACCAATTTTGTTTGGAAAGGGAAGAAGCCCCGGATAAGTAAGGTACTACTAAAGAAGAAGAACACACTGGGAGGCCTCTCATTACCCGACCTTAGAACATACTACACTGCCACGGTGGTCAAAACAGCCTGGTACTGGTACAAGAACAGACAGACTGATCAATGGAACAGAATTGAGACCCCAGAGATGACACCATCTGCCTATGAACAGTTGATATTCGACAAAGGCCCTAAGACATTAAACTGAGGTAAAAACAGCATCTTCAACAAATGGTGCTGGCAAAATTGGTTATCCATCTGCAATAAACTGAATCAAGATTCATATCTTACACCTTATACAAAAACCAACTCCAACTGGATAAAAGACCTAAATATCAAATCTAAAACGATAAAGCTCATCCAAGAAAAGGTAGGAACAACAATGGAAGTTTTAATACACAATGAGGACAGACTCCAAAATCTGTCAAAGAAACCTCAATCAACAGAAGAGAATGTAGATAAATGGGAACTATTAAGAATCAAACACTTCTGCTCATCCAAAGACTTTATTAATAGAATTAAAAGAACACTCACAGAGTGGGAAAAAATATTTGGCAACTCTATGTCAGATTGACGCCTGATCTCCATAATCTATAAGATACTACAAAATATCAATAAGAAGAAGATAAACCATCCAATTAAGTGATGGGCAAAGGAGATGGACAGATACTTCACTAAAGAGGAGATCCAGGCAGCCAAAAAACACATGCGGACATGTTCACGATCTTTAGCTATTAAAGAAATTCAAATCAAGACAACAATGAGATACCATCTCACCCCAACAAGATTGGCCATGATCCAGAAAACACAAAACAACAAATGCTGGAGAGGCTGTGGACAAAGTGGAACCCTCCTACACTGTTGGTGGGGTTGCAAAATGGTCCAGCCTCTTTGGAAGGCAATCTGGCGCTTCCTTAAAAAAATGGATATTGATATACCACTTGACCTAGTAATTCCACTACTTGGAATATATCCTACAGATTCAAGGCCTTTCACACCAACGGACACATGCACCAGAATGTTTATCCCGGCACAGTCCACAATAGCAAAAAGGTGGAATCAACCTAGATGCCCAACAATAGAAGAATGGATAGGTAAACTGTGGTACATATACTCAATGGAGCACTATGCAATGATAAAGAATAACGATGATTCCAGGAACCATCTCCTAACCTGGTTTCAACTGGAAGACATTATTTTGAGTGAGAGTAGTCAGCGACAAAAGGACAAATACTGTATGAGACCTCTACGATAAGATCTCAAAAACAGACTTGTGTATAGAAGAAAAGACTTTTTGACAGCTGCAAGGGAGGGGAGGGAGGGAGGGAGGGCAAGGGGGGGAGGGTTTAGTTTAGGTAGTTACTAGAAATCTAGTTGGGAGAAAGCGGTGACAGCACACATTAGGAACAAGAACAACATTAAGTGGACTTCAGCATAACTTGAGTACTCCTTCCATCTTAACTTAATACTGCAAGGATAGAGTTGCTGGGGCGGGGGGCGGGGGACCATACTCTTAGGTGAATTCCAGGCCAATTGGCACAACTAGTGTTTTGCTAAGAGAGCTCTCTGCACCCCACATTGGTGAGTGGCGTCTGGGGTCTTAAAAGCTGCCAAGCTGCCATCCGAGGACACAGCAAATGGACCCAACTCAGCAGGAACGGATGCTCACCGAGGGCCAAAATGGCATGCAGTAAAGACAACCGAGAAGACAGAGAGACCCACAAGAGTGGGTGCCTACATCGACCTGGGACCGGAAGAACCGGATGGTGCCCGGCCACCACCAGTGATAGCCATCACGGAGCTCACAGAGAGGAGCCTCACTGGCAACACAAGAATAAAAAGAGGTGCATCATGAGATCTCCACTAAAAGACCTCAATTGATGGTCCAGCGGTTTGGGGGTTCCTCTGAGAGCATGGCCCCCGGCCCTGATGCTGCCCGTTCCCATAAATTATAACAAAGGTCCACTCTTTGGACAGGAATGGAATGGACTTGCAATGCAGAGTAACCATATGTTGGAAGCACTTTATGGTTCTATACATCTATAGGATATCATCTTGTTGACCTCTGGCTGGAGGAAGGGGAGTGGACGGAGAGGAGGGGAAAGGAGACTGTTGGGAGGATGAGACATGTATGGAGCAGAGAGGAATAGTGTGCAGTCACCGGACAGTGAGAGCAGTGGAAGCTGCATATAGGGGGGCATGTAAATTTACATGTGAATGTACATTTTTACTCAGTTATGTTAAAAAAAAAATCTTAAAAAAAATATTTCCTTAAAAAAAAAAAAGTTATGCCAATTAGCCTAGATGTCCCCTGAAACTGTTCATATCCAGGCAAATTTTATCGTAATTAAGAACAATTTAACAATTCAACACCTGGAACTTTCACCGCCACTCTATTCTAACTGCTCTCACCTCCCCACAAACTCCGTGACAGCACACTTCCTCTTCCCATGACCCTTTGACCAAGATCTAATTCCCTTACCATCTCAGCTTCAGGGATGAGCCTCTAAAACAGCCCCATGTACTTATTAAAGTCCAAAGGTTTGTTCATCGCTAGCCACATTCCTTGTTTTGTATAGTCCAGTTCAGTCTTTGTCAGGACAGCTGGCCATGGTGTTGGATGCAATTTAGAGTTAGAGAGTCTGGAAGCCACATTCCCAGGGTGCCCTCCAGTGTGACAGAACATCAGATGTGGTCTTTTGATAGAGCTGTAACTCTGCCCTTTAGTCTTTCTCCTGCTGTGTCCTGGGTTTCCTACTGTGTATCCCCTTCAGGAAGTTATTGGTGGTGGCCAGGCTTCACCTACCTCTTCTGCTCCCTTGCTGAAGCTGACACCAATTCATATGTCCCCATCCATCTAATGGGCTCATATTTTCCTCCTGTCCTTGATGTCCACCATTTATCTCTGGTATAGGTAGATTAGGACCAACTAACGTCTTAGATGGCAGCTTGGTAGCTTTTAAGACCCCACATGTTACTCACCCAGGTGGTATTCAGAGCATTTTCTTAAGAGAAAATTAAAAAAGAAAGTTTGGAAAAACCAATTAGCCTGAATGTCCCCAACAGAGTGGCTCTCCCAACCCCAGACCCTGTTACTCTGTCTTTCCAAAGTGGTGGGCAGTATTTAGGGCACAGTATAGTTTTGAAGTAGAGCAGTTGTGGGTCTCTCTTTTCTAGTACATGCTGTCATATCCTACACCTAACCCAAATCCTAAGCACTATATAATTTCTATAAATCCCTTTCCTTCCCTTTCTACCCTTGTAAGCATCAAAGATTGATTTCTTCTGTGCTTAAATGATTTGTTGTTTTCTTAACATAATGGTCTCATACAATATTTATCCTTTTGCTTCTGGTTTCATGATGTTCTCCTGATGGTCCCACATGATCAGGTATTTCTCTAAACCATCATAATTTCTTATCATTGCATAGTATTCCATTGTATGAATATACCATAGTTTGTTTAACCATTTATCTGTGGATGGACATCTAAGTTGCTTCCATCTTTTTTGCTATTGTGGAGAGAGCTGCAATAAACATTGGTGTGCATGTATGTGTTTGAGTGGTGATCCTTAATTCTCTAGAATATATTTCATGGAGTGGGATTGCTGGATCATAAGGTATTTCTACTTCTAGTTTTCTCAGAAAGTGCCAAATCAATTTACACTCCCACCAACAGTGTAGAAGAGTTCCAATCTCTACGGATCCTCTCCAGCATTTATTATCCTGTGTTTTGATTATTTCCAGCTTTGTTGGGGTGAGAATGTATCTCATAGTTTTTCTTGGATTTCTCTGATGGCTAGTGATCGTGAGTATTTCCTCATGTATCTGTTGGCATCCTGTACGCCTTCTTTGGGGAAGTACCTGTTCATGTCCTTTGCCCATTTTTTAATTGGGTTGTTTGTCTTTGTCTTGTTGAGGTTTTGCAGTATTTTGTAGATTACAGACGAGACATCGATCAGGAGCATGGTAGCCAAATATTATTTCCCACTCTGTATGCGGTCCTTTTAACTTTTGATGAAGTGTTTGGATGAGCACAAGTGTTAGATTTTTAAGAGTTCCCATTTGTCTACTTTCAATTCTGGAGCTTGAGCATTATTGGTGATTTTTTTTAGGTTGCTGAAGACATGAATGAGGGCTTCCATTGTCTTCCCAATTTTTTCTTCCAAGATCCTTACTGTTTTATGTTTCATATTTAGGTCTTTGATCCATTTTGAGTTTGTTTTTGTGCATGGTATAAGATAAAAATCTTGTTTCAATTTTTTGCAGATGGATATCCAATTATGCCAACACCATTTGTTGAAAAGATGGCCTTTGCCCCAGTTCATGGAATTTGGACCTTTATAAAATACCAGTTGCTCATAGGTATACAATGCTATGTTTGGATTCTTGATTCTGTTCCATTGGTCTATGTGTCTGTTTTTATGCCAGTACCAGGCTGTCTTGACTACTGTGGCAGTATAATAGGTTTTTATTAATGTAAAAGTAATTCAGTCTATAATGTCTTTGTATTTCCTAGGCTTCTTCCTTATCTGGAATATCTGTAGTTATATTAATTTGATCCTCCTATTTATATCTTATTATCATAAATTAAATCCTGAGATCGCTGATTTTTTTGTGTGTGTGAGCTGGATTTGGATGTCTTCTGTGGATTCCCTGTCCTGAAAACATATTGTTGGTCTGTCAAGTGTTGAATGTTTGAGTGTATGTCCAACATTTTTGATTTTCTAATCAAAAAACTTCTTTCAATGCCACTTGTACATTTGGTTTGGTTTTGCATATTGTCTAAATTTCTGTCTGTGAAAGTCCTAATTCCACCCTCATATTTGATAGACAGTTTTGCTGGGTATATAGCTGTCAGTTGGCAGTTCTTTTTTCCTTTAGTGCTTTGTATATGTTGTCCCATTGTCCTCTTGCCGACATGGTTTCTGCGGAGTTATTCGAACTTAGTCTTAACGGTTTTCCTTTGTAGGTTATTTTTTGTTTAAGTCCAGCTGCCTGAAGTAGCATCTCCTTGTCTTTAGTTTTATTGAGTTTGATTATAATATACCTTGGTGTATTGCTTTTGGGATCTATCTTGAGTAGGATTTGATGAGCGTCCTGGATGGATATTTTCTCTTTCATAGTATCATGGAAATTTTCTGTCAGCAAGTCTTCAACAATTCTGTCTGGGTTTTCAGTTGTCCCTCATTGCTCTGCTACTTGAATTACTCATATAGAATCCCACATGACTCTTAGTGATTCTTTGTTTTTCTTGAATCTTTTATCTGATTCTTCCTCATGTGAGGTGGTGTCGTTTACTTTCTCTTCATTCTCACTAATTCTGCATTCCATTTCCCCAATCCTACTCCTTTGACTTTCTGTTGAGTTGTGAAGCTCAATAATTTTGTTGTTAATCTGTCACATTTCAGATCATTGGTGTTCCAGTAGTTCTTGCAGCTTGTTTAGTTTTTCAGTGTGCTCTGCTGCATTTTGCCAGATCACTTTCTTGGTATTTTGCACTGCTCTGTACATCAGTCTTTTGTATTCTACCTCTGATAATTTTAGGAAGTCCTCTTCATCTGAGAAAGCCATTGATTCTTTGTTTTGAGAGTTCTGAGTAGCGTCATTAGTCCGCTTTTATAAAAGTTTAGATCAAAAACTGACACAGAAAGTACAATCAACAAAAGAGAAAATAGATAAATGGGAACTACTAAGAATCAAACACTCTTGCTCATCCAAAGACTTTATCAAAAGAGTTAAAGAACCACTTACAGAATGGGAAAAAATATTTGGCAACTACATGTCAGACCGACATCTGATCTCCATAATCTACAAGGCACTACAAAATATCAATTAAGTAATAGGCAAAGGAGATGGACAGACACTTCTCTAAAGAATACATCCAGGTGCCCAAAAGACACATGTGTAAATGTTCAGAAGCATTAGCTATTAAAGAAATTCAAGTCAAACAACAATGAGATATCTCACCCCATCAAGATTGGTTAGGGTCCAAAAAACACAAAACAACAAATGCTAGAGAGGCTGTGAAGAAATTGGGGCTCTCCTACACTGCTGGTGGGACCGCAAAATGGTACAGCTTCTTTGCAAAGCAATCTGGCATTTCCTTAAAAATCTGGAAATAGACATACCATTTGACCCAGTGATCCCACTACTTGGAATATACCCTATAGATATAAGGGCAGTCACACAAACAGATACACGCACATAAATGTTTACTGCAGCAAAAAGATAGAACCTACTCAGATGCCCAATAACAGATGAATGGATAAATAAACTATGGTATATATACTCAGTGGAACACTAGGCAATGATATAGAACAATGATGATTTTAGGAAGCACCTCATAACTTGGTTTCAACTGGAAGACGTGATGTTGAGTGAAATTATTCAGCGGCACAAGGACAAATATTGTATTAGACCCCTACTATGAGCACTTGAAAACAGACTCTTACAGAAGAAAAGACTCTTTGATGGCTGCAAGGGAGAGGTGGGAGTGAGGGAGAGGGCTGGTTATAGATTAGATAGTTTATAGAAATTTGGTTGGGTGAAATCTGTGACAGTACACATTAGAAAGAAGGTCAATTTAACTGAACTTCAACATAACCTGAAAACTCTTCCAATCTTAACTCAATATGGCAGTGGGTAGCATGGGTCTGGGGACCAATCTCTCAGGGGACACTGACGCCAATTGGCATAAATAGCCTATTGGTAAGAGAATTTTATCCACTCCATATTGGTGAGTGGAGTCTGGCTAGCAAACTGCCATCCGAGGTACACCAAATGGTCCCAGCTCAGCAGGAACAGATGATCACCAGGGACAAAAATGACATGGGAGAAAGAGAACCCAGAAGACAGAAAGACTTGTGCCAATGGATGACTACATCAACATGTGACCAGAAGAACCAGATGGTGCTCGGCCACCTCCAACGACAGCCATGATGGGGCTCACAAAGTTGAGTCCAAGAGGCAATAAGAGAATAAGAGTGGGTACACCCTGAGAACTCCACTAAAAGACCTCAAATGATGGTCTGAAGGCCTGCAAGTTCCCCTGGGAGCATGGCCCCTAGACCTTATGCTACTGCTGATCATAAAGCATTACTGAGGTCAACTCCTCAGACTCCAGGACACAGAGTAATCATATCACGTGCACATTTCATTGTTCTATGCATCTATAGGATGTCATCCTACTGGCCTCTTACTAGAAGGGAGTGGAGAAGGTGGGGAAGACGGGACAGGAGATTGTTAACAGGATATGACTTGTATAGAACAGAAAGGAGAGTATGCTGTCACTAGGCAAAGAGAGCACTGGGAGCTACTCATAGGCAAGCATGTGCACTTTCACTCAATTACAATAAATAAATTAAAACAAACAAAAAAGGAGTTTAGAAATTGTTTGTTGTCTCTGAGTCATTAGAAAGTTGATACAATTTTTGTTTGGTCATTGTGGTTTATTTTTATCAAGGGACTTGTGAGTCGGCTTGATTCTGGAGCCCTAAATACTTGGCTGGCCTGTTCAGGGTCTCTCTTTTGAGCCTGGACCAGAGCTTCTCTGTGCCATCTGATGAGCTTCTGTTCTGTGAAGTTACTGCCCCGTGCTGTGGTCAACTGGCTAGCCAGACTCTCCACAGTCTAACCTGATGTTCAATAACTCAGATGACCTTGTCCCACTCTGGTCTTTATTCACTCGTGCAGCTTTCCAGGGTCATATGCACACATGTGCTACCTTCCCAACCATCTGTGTATATGTGGTGCCTTCCTGGGTCCTGCGCTCACCTGTGCCACCACCTCCAGCCACCAAGACCCAGGCTTCTTGGCCCTACGCAGTTCTCAGTCTTACTAGGCTGTGTGTGTGTTTACACTGCCTTCCCAGGCCCCACAGTCACCTGTGTTGTCACTGTAGTTGGGCAGAACCTAAGTTTCTTAGCCCCGTGTGGCTTTAAGGCCCACACGTATGTTCACACCACCCTGCCTACCCTGTTGCTCCAAGTTGCCAGAGCTTAGGCCAGTTGGCACCTCACAGCTCTAAGGCCAACTAGGCCATGCACATGTCTGCACTTCCTACCTGGGTCCTGTGCTCACCTGTCCCCAAACCCTGGGTCACCTGTACCTAGGTCTTGGTCTCTTTCAGCTCTGAGTTCTACTGTTCTGTGCACACTTTCATGCTGCCTACCCTGGTCCAGGGATCTCCTGCTCTGTTACTCCAAGCCAGCAGAGCTCAGTGCTCTGGTACCTACCAGCCCTAAGGCCTGCAGGTGGTGCACGCCTTTGTGATGCCTTCCTAGGACTGGCGCTGCCGTGCCCTGTTGCCCCAAGCTGGTAGATCCCAGAGCTGTTGGTCCCTCCCTGCTCTAAGGCCTGCAGTGGTGTGCACCTTCATGGTGCCTTCCTAGGCCTGGGGTTCTCCTACCTTGTTGCCTGGTGACAGTGGAGCCCAGTGCACTTGGCCCCTTGTAGTCCCGTGCGCACTTCCACACTGATTTCCCAGCCCCAAGCTTTCCTGCCCCATTGCCTGTAGGAAGCTAGTTCTCTTGCTCCAGCACCTCTCTGAGGCCTGCCAGATGCTGGATCCTATGTCTACTGATCACCAGCTGGCCTGTTCCCAGGGCATTCTAACCTTCATGGAGGGCTTTAGTGCCAAGCTTTGATTTTTTGTCCGGGGCTGGCCTCCTTATTCATCTTAGTGGGGTCCAACATTGCTCCAGCCCTCATGGTGTTTCCTGGCTCCACACTGTGGCTTTGATTTGCCAGAGGTACTCCTGCTCGGTTCAGTTTCAGCCATGGAGATTTTCAGCCTTGAGCTCAGGGCTCCTATGATCCTCCTTCTGCCCAGTCCATTGTTAAAATTTTCTACCTGGTGTTCAGGCCTCCTGTACTGCTTTACTTAATGTATTTTATGAATTTTTAGGTTCTTCGTTGCTAGAGGGTTGGGCAGGGATGTGTGGCTACACTGCCATCTTGGCTTCACTCCTTCCATCTCATTTCTCATTTAAGTCATTTGTTTCCTCTTCTGTTTTTCTTCTGTTAGTTTGACCAGTGGTTTATCAGTTTTGTTGATCTTTTTAAAAAAGCCAGCTTTGGGTCTTGTTAACTCTTTCAACAGTTTTTGTACTCTTTATTTCATCTGGTTCTGCTCTAATTTTTATTGTTTGCTTTCTTCTGGTGCCCAAAGGGTTCTTTTTCTGCTGTCTTTTCACTTGTTTGATTTGTAGAGTTAATTCTTTCATTTGGGCCATTTCTTCTTTTTGGATGTGTGCATTTATTGAGATAAATAGATCTCTGAGCACTGCTTTTGCCATGTTCCACAGATTCTGGTATGATGTCTTCTTATTCTTATTTGATTATGTACATTTCTTTATTCTATTCTTGATTTTTTCCATAACCCAATCAATTCTGAGCAAGGCTTTTTTCAGTTTCCATGTGTTCAACTTCTTTTCTTGCTTTTATCTTTTATTAATATCTACTTTTATGGCTTCATGGTCTGAAAAGATGCTTTATAATATTTCAGTACTTTGGATTTTGTTAAGGATTGCTTTGTGGCCTAATATATGATTGATTCTGGGAATGTTCCATGGGCATTGGGAAACAAAATATAGTTGGCTGCTGTTAGGACCAATGCTCTGCATATGTCTGTGAGGTAGAATTAGGTGAATGAGGCATTTAGATTTTCTATGTTTTTACTGACTTTTTTCTTAGATGTTCTGTCCTACACTGAGAGTAGTGTGTTGACACCTCCTTCTACTATTGTGGCACTATTTATGTTTTTAATGCAGATAGTGTTTGTTTGACGTATTTGGGGTCCTGTCATTGAGTGTGTAGATATTTAATATATAGCCAAGCTATGATTAAAGGATCACTACTCCAGAACACAGCTTGGCTATGTTCTCCTGGAGTAGTGACCCTTTAATCATTATGTGATCTTCTTGTTCATCCAAAGTGGTAGATTTTACTTTAAACTCGATTTCATGAGAGATTAATATTGCTACTCCTACTCTTTTTTAAATGTTGTTAGCCTGATACATATCTTTTTCCATACCTTGAGTTGTAGTTTATCTGTGTCTTAGAGTGTAAGGTGCATCTCCTGTAGACAGTGTATACATGGGCCAGTTTTTAAAATTCAATCTGCCACTCTATCTCTTTATTGGTTCATTTAGTCTATTTACATTCAGCATGATTACTGATAGGCATGAGCTTAGTGCTGCCATTTTGATGTCTTTGTGTTGTAGGCAATTCCTTTGTTCCATTTAACTTTCTGAGCTGAGTCTTTCTCTTTATGTGTTTTCTTTTCATCTTTTTGAATGTTGGTGGTTTTGTATTTGCTGAGACTTCATGTTATTTTTTGCTTTTCATTTCAGTGCATAGGATTGATAGTTTTCTTTGTGGTTACCTTACATTTACCCCTATTTTTCTAAGTTTAAACCGGTCTTCAATTTTTTTTTATATTGCTTTGACTTGCTCTCCATATAAAAGATATATGACTACATTTTCTTTGGGTCCCTCTATATTATGACGTTTGCATAATGAGATCTTTGTTTCTCTATTTTCAGTGTTGTATCTATTATTTATTCTTATGACTCCCCTATTTGGGTTCATATCCAGTTGCTCTCTTCTGCGTTCTGGTCTTAGATTGTTATCTGGTATTATTACTTTTCTAACCAAAGGGTGCCTTTAGTATTGCTTGTAGTTTTGGTTTAGTTTTTGCAAATTCCCTAAATTTCTGTGTATCTGTAAATGTCCTAATTTTGCCATTGTATTTGAGAGACAATTTTGCTAAATATATAATTCTTGGTGGGCAATTATTTTCCTTCAAGGCTTTCTGTATGTCACCCCGTTGCCTTCTTGCTGACATAGTTTCTGCTGAGCAGTCCGAGATTTCTTATGGTTTTGCCCCAGTAGGTTATTTTTTCTTTATCACTAGACACTTTTAAAAGTGTCTCCTTGTCTTTAGTTTTGGCAAGTTTATGTCTTTTGGGATCTACCTTATGTGGAGTTTGATCAGTATCTTGGATAGGTATCTTCTCATATTTCATAATATCAGAAAAATTTTCTGTTGGCCAGGCTTTGACAATTCTCTCTCTATTTTATTATCCACCCCACCCCATTTTGATATTCCAATTACTCATATATTGTTCCTCTTGATAGAGGACCTTGATAATTCTAAGTTTCTTAGTTTTTTTTAAGTGTGATTAAGTGAAAGTATACAATCCAAATCAATTTCATGTGCCCATCTATATGCAACTCCTTCTTCTCTACTTGCTTGGTGACAGAACACCCCTCCTTCTCATTCTATACTTGTGATAGCCTCTTAACAAGTTTCTGTCCCCTGCACTCCATCCTTTTCTCTCTCATCTAGAAACATACCAGTACGACAGCCTCCTATAAATGCATAGAACCATAAAGTACACACATGGTATGGTCACACTGTGTCCTTGGATCCAGTCACTTTTTATACAAAGAGTTGACCTCAGTAGAGATTTCTGGTCAAGGGCAGCAGCTGGTTTAGGAGCCATGCTCCCAGGGCATCCTCCAGGCTGTCAGAACATCAACTGTGGTCTTTTAGTTGGGTTCTTGAGCTATACCCCTCTTTTTCTCATGTTGCCACAGGGACTTTACATTCATCACAGCTGTCTTTGTTGGTGACCAGGCACCATCTGATTCTTCTGCTCACATGTTGATACAGTCTCCCATTCACATAGGTCCTTCTGGAGTTTCTTTTTTAAAATATTATTTTATCTGGTTTTTCCTCAAATATGTTAGTGTCATGTGCTTTATCTTCCATCTCACTAATTTGGATTTCCATTGTCTCAATTCTGCACCTTTGATTTTCTATTGAGTTGTCTAATTCTGTGATTTTAATATTAATCTTTTGAATTTCTAATTCTTGATGCTCAATACTTTCTTGAAGCTTGTTCAATTTGTCATTATGCTCTGCTGCATTTTGCCTCATCTCCTTCCTCATCTCTTGAAGAGTTCTAAATACTTATCTTTTGTATTCTACTTCTGACAATTCCAGGAAGATTTCTTCCTCTGGAAAATTTGATTCTCTGTTTTTGGAGCTTTCTGAAGAGATCATGATCTGCCCTTTAATTGCTGCAATATGGACTGCTGTTTCTAAGCCATTAGTAAATTGTCACTATTTGTGTTTGCATGCTGTGTTCTAGCTTCTTGTTTTAAAATGTACAGGTTACTTTACTTATATAGATTCAGTACAGGCATCCAGAAGGTCAGTCAGTCACCAAGTGGTACAGCTTCTTGCTTACTGCCGTAGGTCAGCAGGAGGGAGGGATTGGTATAGTCACAGGTGTCCAGCTGCAACTGCTGAGAAAGGCAGGGGGTACCTTGCGTTTGTGAGGTTGGCATACCCCCTTATATTTGAATCTAGCTGAATGAACATCTTCTGCCCTACTTTCCAGGTTACAAGAGTTGGCAGAATTTTTTTTTTCTTTTCTCTTCCCCTTCCTTGATTTGGCTAAACTGTTCCCCTTCTGAGTCTCAGAGAATGGCTCAGAGCAGGCTTACAGAGTGCTACATCTGGATCAGTTAATGACATAAGTTTCCAGAGCCAGATGCAGTGCAGAGAAGGGAAGCGGGAGAATGGCTCAGGCAGGCTTGAAGAATCACTTCTGGCTCAGTTACTGCTGTCAGACTCTAGTGCCAGGCCAAGTTCAGAGAAGGGAGGGGGGACTGCTGGAAGAAGAGAGACAGGTCAATATAGGAAGAAAGATTCGTATTTGTACACATCATAGGTTACACTCAACAAGTTAACTTTAGACAATCTAGTATTATCCCTCACTGGCTCCACCATGCTGCAGTCACAGCTGCTTCCTGGCAGGTCAAGTCTGTGGAATCCCATACACTTCTGGCACTAGTCTCCCTTACCTTTTGTGAGAAATAGAAATGCCATATGATCCAGAAATCTCACTTCTTGGAATATATCCTAGAGAAGAGCTGCCACACAAATTGGTACATGTACACCATTGTTCATGGAAGTACAGGATACAATAGCAAAAATATGGAATCAAGTTTGGTGCTCATCACCAGATGAATAGATAAATTGTGGTATTAATTCACACAATGGTACCTTACACAAAAACTAGTTCAAAATTGATCGAAGACCTAAATATCAAACCTAAAATGATAAAAGATCATGTAACAAATAAATAATGTCAAAAATGGAAGTTCTAATACATGGCTTAGACAGACTACAAAATCTGACCAACAATGCACAGACAATGGAAAAGAAAATAGATAAATAGGAGCTACTGAAAATCAAACACTTATGCTCATCCAAAGACTTTATCAATACAGTTAAAAGACTACCCACTGAATGGAAAAAAATATATTTGGCAACTATCTGTCAGATCAACATTTGTTTCCCACAATCTACAAGGTACTGCAAAATGCCAAGATGAAAAAGGTAAATGACCCAATTAAGCAATGGGCAAAGGAGATGGGCACATACTCCACCAAAGAAGACATTCAGGCAGCCAAAAGAAATGCTCACAATCATTAGCTATCAGCGAAATCCAAATCCAAACTACAATGAGATACCATCTCACCTGACAAGGTTGGCAATAATCCAAAACACACAAAACAACAAATGCTGGAGAGGCTGTGGAGAAACTGGAACTCTCCTACACAGCTGGTGGGAATGCAAAGTAGTACAACCTTTTTGGAAAACAATTTGGTGCTTCTTTAAAAAGCTATAGATAGAAATACCATATGATCCAGCAAGTCTACTCCTCAGAATATATCCTGCAGAAATAAAGCTAGTCACATAGAGAGATGCATATGCATGAATGTTTACTGCAGCACAGTCTGCAATAGAAAAAAGATGGAATCAACCTAGATGCCCACCAACAGATCAATGGATAAATAAACTATGGTACATTTACTCAACAGAACACTATGCAATGATAAAGAACAATGATAATTTTAGGAAGCATTTCACAATCTCGTTTCAACTAGAAGACATTATGCTGAGTTGAAATCAGTCAGCAGCAAAAGGACAGGCATTGTATGAGACACCTGCTATAAGGACTGAAAAATAGATTTATATACAGAAGAAAAGACTCCTTGATGGCTACAAGGGTAGGGAGGGAGATGGTTTGTCATAGATTAGAAAGTTGATAGGAATTTGGCTAGGTGAAAGCAGTGACAGCACACAGCAGAGAGCAGATCAACATAACTTGGACTAACACCATAAACTGAAAGGTTTTCTAAATTCAACCTGATGTTTTAAAGGATAGAGTAGCAGGGAATGGGGTCTGAAGACCATGCTTTCATGGGACATCAAGGTCAATTAGCATAACTAGTCTTTTGCTAAGAAAGTCTTCTGCACCCCATATTGGTGAGTGGCACGTGGGATCTTAAAAGCTAGCAAGCTGTCGTCTGAGATACACCAAATGGTGCCAACCCATCTGGAACAAATGATGACCAAGAATAACAAAGACATGAGGAAAAAAGACCCAGCAGACAGAAGGACCTATATGAATGGGAGACTGTACCAACATGAGACCAGAAGAACCAGATGGTGCCCAGCCACAACCAAAGGCAGTCATGATGGAGGACTCTACACAATGTAGAGTCCCTGAGGCAACATGAGAAGAAGCACTGCAAAGTTCAGGAACTCTACTAAAAGACCAGGATTGATGGTCTGACAGCCTGGAGGGTGCCCTCAGAACACAGCCCCTAGATACACTGGTGGCCCTGACTAGAAACAAGTGTTGAGGTCAACTCTTCAGACAAGAATGGACTGGACTCAGAGACACAGTGTGAGAATATGGTATGTGTAGTTTATGGTTTTATACATTTACAGGAGGCTATCCTATTGGTTTCTTTGTAGATGGGAGAGAACAGGGTAGAGAGGACGGAACAGGTACTCATTAAGAAACCAGTCACTGAGTCACAATAAAAATAAAAAATAAACTAAATAAATGTACACAATGGAATATTACAAACGATTGAGAATAACAACAAACTTGAGAAACATCTCATCACATAGATGAATCTGGAAGGGATATGCCGAAGGATTTTAGTTGAAAAGAAAAAATACTGTATGTGACCACTATTATAAAGATTCAAGGAAAGGTCTAAACACAGAAGAAAACATTCTTTGATGGTTATGAGGGTGGGGAGGAGGGAGAGAGGTAGTAACTAATTTGATAATTTACGAGAATTATTTTAGGTGAAGTGAGGGACAACACACAGTAGAAGAGACATGAGCACAACTGGACTAAAGGACAAGCTAAAAAGTTTTCTGAATATGACCAAACACTTCAAGGGTCAGAGAAGCAGGGACAGGGGTCTGGGGACCATGGCAGTTTCAGGGAACATCTAGGTCAATTGGCATGGCAAGAAAATGTTCTCCATTCTTCTTGGGTGAGTGTAATCTGGGGGCTTATAAAAAGCTTCAGTTGGTCTCACTCCACATGGAGCAAAATACAGTAAAGAAAATATGAGCCTAAGGACAGAAAGGGCCACATAAACCAGAGACTACATCAACATGAGACTGGAGACTGGACAGTGCCTCGTTACCAATAGGAAACTCAACAAAAAGTCCCAGATGGAGCAGGAGAAGAACTCCAGTAAAAAGACTAGATTGGTGGGTCCCCAGAAGACACGGCCCTTAAATTCTCTGTTAGCCCAGAACTGAAATTTTTCCAGTAGCCAAGTCTTTAGACAAAGATTGGACTGGAGTATAAGACTTAAAATGATACTTGTAAAGAATGTGCTTCTTGTCTGGAAGTGAGATGAGAAGACAGAAGGAGACAGGAGCTGGCTGTACAGACATGTGAAGTATGGCACAAAGGGAACAAGTGTGCTGTCACAGTGTGGGAAGAGAAGCTAGGATCCCATAACAAAATCTATGTAAGTCTTCAACTGAGAAACTGAGTTGAGTTGTAAACTTTCACTTCGAACACACAAAAATAAATAAAAATATATTTTTTACAAAAACCTGGCCCAGATGACTTCACTGAGTAATTTTACCCAACATTCAGAGAAGAGCTCACACCAGTACTACCCAAAATATTTCAAAATATAGAAAAGAAAGTTATATTTCCAAATTCATTTTATGAATCCAGTACAACCCTGATATGAAAATCAGGCAAAGACACCACACAAAATTAAAAGAAAATTACAGAACAATAGCTCCCATGAAGAGAGATGCAAACATTCTCCACAAAATTTTAACCAATAGAACTCAGCAACATATCAAAAAAAATGATACACCATGACAAAGTAAGATTCATACCAGTTACACAAGGATAATTCAACATAAGAAAATCAATCAATATAATCCGCTATATGAATAAAAGGAAAGAAAAGAATCATGATTATCTCAATAGATGCAGAAAAGGCATTCAACAAAATCCATTACCCACTCCTGATAAAAACTCTCAATAAAATGTGTAGAGAAGAGACATTTCTCAATGTATTAAAGGGCATCTATGAAAAACCAACAGCCAATCTCATTCTTAATGGACAGAGAATGAAAAAATTTCACTTTAGAACAGTAATAAGACAAAGATATCCCTTATGATCCCTCATATTTAACACTGTACTAGAAGTTCTAGCTAGAGCCATAAGGCAAGAAGAATATTCAAATTGGTAAGGAAGACGCAAAAGTACCCCTATTTGCAGATGATATGATTCTATACACAGAAAACCTGAAAGACTCTATAAGAAATATGCTGGGACTGACAAAAAGATTTAGCAGAGTAGAAAGATACAAGATAAACATACAAAAATCAGTTGGATGCCTATAGACCAATAAAGAAACCAATGCAAAGGAAAAAAGTAAAACAGTACCATTTATAATAACCCATTAAAAATCCATTGCTGTTGAGTGAATTTCAACCTTACAAGACAGAGCAGAACTGTGCCACAAAGTTTCCAAGGAGTGCTTGGTGGATTTAAACTGCTTACCTTTTGGTTAGCAGCTCTAGCACTTAATCCTTATGCCACTAAGATTTCCCATTTATAATAACCACTAAAAAAATAAAATAACTTGGGAATAAATCCAACCAGGGATGTAAAAGCTGTATACAAAGACAACTACAAAACACTACTTGAAAGAAACTAATCAAGACCTACACAAATGGAAATCATAGCATACTCATGGATAAGTACATTTCTTATGGTGAAAATGACAATTCACCCAAAGTAACTTACAAATACAATGCAATTCTGATCCAGGAAAAACTTCTCATTAACCTTATGTGGAAAGGGAAGAAGCCCCAGATAAGTAAAGCATTACTGAAGAAAAAAGAATAAAGTAGGAAAACTCCCACTATCTGACTTCAGAAACTACTATACAGCTACAGCAGTCAAAACAGCCTGGTACTTGTACAATGAGAGATATATTGACCATCGCAACACAATTGAGAAGCCAGATGTAAATCCATACAACTATGGTCACTTGATTTTTTAAAAGGGCCCAAAGTCCATCAAATGGAAGATAAGAATCAGTTTAATGAACAGTGCTGGTGAAACTGTATGTCCATCTGCAAAGAAGTGAAATGGTACCCATACCTCACACCATATACAAAATACTAATTAAGAGTGGATCAAAAACCTGACTATAAAGCCAAAAAAAACTATCAAGTTCATAGAAGAAAAAGTATGATCAATGCTAGAAACCCTAGTACACAGCGTTAACAGAATACAAACCATAACCAACAACACACAAACTTCAGAAGATAAACTGGATAATTGGGGTTTTCTAAACATTGCATGCTTATGCTCATCAAAGGACTTCCCTGAAATAATAAAAAGAGAATCTACAGACTGAGAAAAAAAATTGATTATTACAAACCATCTAAATCTAAATCTCTAAAGTCTACGAGTAAATCCAACACTTTTACAACAAAAAGACAATAATCCAATAATCTGATTAAAAAATGGGCAAAGGAAATGGACAGTTCACGAAAGAAGACATTCAGTTACCCAATAAACACATGAGAAATTGCTGAAGATCACTAGCCATTAAAGAAACTCAAATCAAAACCACAAGGAGATACTATCTTACCTCAGCATAACTGGCACAAATTAGGAAAAACAAACAGGAAACAACAAATATTGGAGAGGTGGCAGAGGAGGTCTGAACTCTCGGGGAGATCTGAACTGTGACACACTGCTGGTGGAAATGCAAAATGATACAGTCATTCTGAAAAACAATACAGTGCTTCTTTAATCCATTGCTGTCCAACCTATTCCAACTCATAGCAACCCCACTGGACAGGGCAGAAGTATCCCACAGAGTTTCAAAGGAATGCCTGGCAGATTCAAACTGCTGACTCTTTGGTTAGCAGCCGTAGCACTTAACCACTACACCATCAGGGTTTCCATGATGTTTCCTTAGAAACACAGAAATAGAAACACTATATGATCTAGCAATCCTACTCCTAGGAATGCATTTTAGAGAAATAAGAATCATCACATGAATAAACATATGTACACCCAAGTTCACTGAAGCACTGTCCACAATAGCAAAAAGGTGAAAACCAGCTTGAGGTCAACCGATGAATGGTAACAAACTGTGGTGCATGGACACAACAGAGTATTAAGCAACAATAAAGAACAGCAATGCATCTCTGAAGTATCTCATGTGGAGGAAACTGGAGGGCATTATGCAGAGTGAAATCAATCACAAAAGGACAAACACTGTATGAGACCACTACTGTAAAAACTCATCGAAAGGGTTACAAACAAAAAGAAACAATCTTTGATGACTACCAGCGAAGGGAAGGGTGGAGATGAAAAAACAGTAAACAGACAACAGGTAAGTGGCAAATTGGTGAAGGGTAGGACAGTACATGATACTAGGAAAGCCAGTATAACTGGCACAAGGCAAGATCATGGAAGCTCGATGGAGATATCCAAACTTTGAGGGATCGAACTACAAGGCTGAAGGCTGTGGGTGCCACGGTCTTGGGGAATCTCTAGCTCAACTAGCATAATATAGTTTATAAAGAAAATGCTCTACAATCTACTTTGGTAAATAGCATTTGGGTCTTAAAAGACTATGTGCAGCCATCTCGGTCCCAATAAAGACGAACTTGGAAGCTTCATGGGCTTCTTGGTAGACAAAAGACACCAATGTACTTGTGAGGGTATCACATCTCTTTTTGGAACATGAAAGGTCCTTGTTAGGAGCTAACCCTTGACCTTGCCCTATGCGTCTCTTCACTGGTACTCATTTTGTGATTAAAAAAAAAATGTATTAGTTAATATAGTACTTTTTTGAGTTCTGTTCACTAAGGCTTGCTGACGAATCACCCCAGTTTTCTGGTGCTATTTAAGGCATAGATTTCTGAATCATCTGTTGGGGAGATCTCTAGATGTTAAAATTCAGCCCATACTCCCCGTTTAAAGTTGTTGGCCCCTGATGGGGGTCTCTGAGTTCCTAGAAAAATTTTAAGTATTAAGTTTGATGTTGATACTGATTATTTTTATTCCCTTTCTCATCAACAATAATGATGACAGCAAAACCATACCTGGATAACTAGGTACAAAGAACCTTCCTAAGGTATTATTATTATCAGCCCCTGTTTTATACATGAATAACCCTGGTCCCAGAATAGTTAGGTAAGTGGCCCAAGGTCACAGAATAGAGAAAATACTTGAAACCAAATACTCAGATTCTGTCGAGTGGTGCAGCGCCTAAGTTCTTAGCTGCTAACTGAAAGGTTGGCAGTTGGAATCGACCAACCACTCCTTGGCAGAAAAATGTGGCAGTCTATTTCCATAAATACTACATCCTTGGAAGCCCTATGGTGCAGTTCTGCTCTGTGTTATAGTGTCAATTAATCCAAATTGATTCAATGGCACACAAGTCTGACTCTACTTATTTTTAGTCATCACTCTTTGAGCTGAACTATTTTGGTTACTGCTGTTCTTAGCTCTACTGTCTCCATCTCTATGGGTGATAGAAGGGAACTAATAGTACTATGTACCTACTACAATAAAGCACTGTACTTGTCTCTTTATCTTTCTTTTCCACAGCTACCCTTTGGGATAGACATTATGAATGAATGTTGTTCCAAGGTACTGTTCAGTCAGTTCTGACTCATGGTAACCCTATGTCATACTGTTAATCACTGCTGTGCTTGAGCTCAACGTTGCAACCACTAGTCAATCCACCTTGTCAAGGGTCTTCCTTTCTTTAACTATCTACTTTACCAAATATAACCTTCCTGATAACATGTCCAAAGTACACAGGATGAAATTTTACCATCCTCACTTCTAAGAAACATTCTGGCTCTACTTCTTCCAAGACAGATTTGTTCACTTTTCTGGAAGTCCATGGTATAGTTAATATTCTTTGCCAACATTGTAACTCAAAGGCATCAATTCTTCTTTGGTCTTGCTCATTCATCGTCCAGTTCTCACATGCATATAAGGCAACTGAAAATACCATTGTGTGAGACAGGTGCACTTTAGTCCTCAAAATTATGTTTGGTTTTTAACACTTTAAAGAGGTCATTCACAGAAGATGTGTCCAGTATAATAACATCACTTAATTTCTTGACTTTTACTTGAGTGATGATTGCAGACCCATGTAAAATAAAATCCTTGACAACTTCCATATTTCCTCTGTTACGATGTTACTTATGATAAAGTAATATTGAATAAGAGTAACTTATTCAATACTCCCTGGCTGATAAGACTTAGAATCTATTTGTGAATTTCTAGCTCCAAAATCCACATTCATTCCAGAATTGTATTGCTTCCTTAGAAAAGATAAGATACAGTCTGACCAACAGCAGTTTCATACATAAGGAAATATGGAGCACTTTTAGTATTTTCCACTTCCAGGATCTAGATGGAGTTCTTTTATTGGGGTAACTGGAAAGACCCCTCAGCATCCATGGAATGACACACACAGATCGCCAGCATCATTTCATAAAATCTTCTTCAAGAAAAAGGAACATTTATATTTTGCCATTCTAAAATAATTCTGTTTATATCACTCACATCATCTGTCCTCCTTACCCCCGCCTGTCTTAGTCATCTAGTGCTGCTATAACAGAAATACCACACATAGATGGCTTTAATAAAGAGAAATTTATTCTGTCATATTCTGATAGGTTACAAGACCAAATTCAGGGGCATCAGTTGCAGGACAAGAGTTTCTCTGTTGGCTCTAGAGGAAGGTCCTTGTCACCAATATTTCCCTGGACTGGGAGCTTCCGGGATACAAGAACCCTGGGTCCATTCAAAAGTATGCACTGTGTTCCCAGCACTGCTTCTTGGTAGCATGAGGACCCCACCTCTCTGCTTGCTTCCCTTTCCCTTATGTCCCAAAAGATTGCCTCAAGGCACAATATAATTATACACATTGAGTCCTGCCCAACAATACAACTGTTGTCCATCATTCTTCCTCTATGTTGTTCATCATAGAGTCAGGATTTACAGCATATGGAAACATCACATGATATTGGGAATCATGGCTTAGTCAAATTGCTACACACAGTTTTGGGGGAACACAATTCAATACATGACAATCCACTCTCTGGCCCCCCAAATCACATCCCTGCAATGTGTAAAACTATTCACCCCTTCATAGAAAAAGTCCTAAATCCAAGTCCAAAATCCAGGAATTCCCCCTTCAACTCTGAAATCTAGACTACAAGTTACCTGTTTCCAAAAGGACAGAGGCACAATGGGCAGACACTAGACATTTTCATAACAAATGAAGAATTACAGGGAAAGAAAGCATAATAGGCAGAAAGCAAGTTACTGGTATGTATTACATTAGCCCTCAAGGCTTTGGAAATAACCTTCCATTTTCTGAGATACTTTATACAATGGCCCTGCCCTCCTAGATACCAGCCACACTCTCTGGATTTGGAGTGGAGTTCCCTTGGCCCTGTGCTGTAGCTCCACTTTCCAGGCCCACTGGGACTGCAACTCTGCTCCCTTGGCTTTAGATGCACCATTTTCCTAGTGTAACAGAGAGCCACTTCCACCCTTAGAAACACCAGAGGCCATAGCTTCACTCTTTGAAATCCCTAAGGTCATGGCAATATCTTTTGAGACTGAGGCAGCTCAGCTGTTTCTGCTCCTTGTCTTTTCAGCTTCTGCTTCCTTGGCCCAGGCCTCATGCCCACATCTGCCATGCTGGGGCAAGTGTTCCATTTAGCTCCAACCATACATGCCCATAGACACCCCACTCCACCAGGGAGTGTCCTGTACACAGCACTCAGCTCTCTCTTTACATGGGTCTGCAAGCCTAGCTCTATCAGCAAGTGCCTGGAGGCACCCCACTCTACCAGGAAGTGTTCTGCACACAGGCATTCAACATCTTGCTCCAAGGTTTGGCTTGAGGGTTGTCTCACACTGCTATCTTGGTTCAGCTGCTGCCCATCTGCTACTGCTGCTACTGGTACTCTGCTGCAGTTTTTTTTACCATCTGTGACTTCCTCTGTGTTAACAGTTCTCCTCAGTTCCTTCTGAGTCTTCCATTCATTCAGAGTTTCTAAACCGCTTCCACATTTTAGGTATATGTTACACCAACTCCTGACTCTCTGGCTACCAAATTCTGTCTTAGCTATCTAATACTGCTCTAACAGAAATAGCACAAGTGGATGCAGTTAATGAAGAGAAAGTTTATTCTGTCACAGTCCAGTAGGCTACAAGCCCAAATTCAGGGCATCAGCCCCAGGAGAAGGCTTTCTGATGACTCTGGAAGAAGGTCCTTGTCGTCCATCTTCCCCTGGATAAGGATCTTCTGAGGTGTGGACCCTAGGTCCTTTACAAATGACACACTCTGCTTCTAGTACTGTTTCTTTTTTGTATGAGGTCCCTAACTCTCTGCTTCCTTCCCTTTCCTTTATATCCCAAGAGATTACCTTGAGGCACAATACAATCTTACACATTAAGTCCTGCCCCACCAACACAACTGCTGTCCATCCTCCCTCATTAACATCATAGAGGCATGGTTTAAAGCATATAGAAATATCACACAATGCCAGGAATTATAGCTTAATGTATAGCAAAATGTATGGTTACATACATTTTGGGGTGACAATACAATTCAATCCATGACACAGGCCCTAATTCCAAAACCCTGACTCTATTATCTTCATGGCTTGACAGTCTAATAACCAATAATCAAACCCAGTGTCATCAAGTCAGTTCTGACACATAGCAACCCTATAGGTCAGAACAGAACTGCCCAATAGACAGTCTAATAGATAATTTTAATTTCACAATTACATAAATACCAATTTTACCCTGCACTGAGCATGTTAACCCCCTAATTGTTTGTCTGCAGTGTATCATCTAATTGTGGTACATTTATTACAGTGTGCAAATGATGAGCAGGAGGACTCAATCCCCTAACACTAGAGAAGTGAAACCTTATCATTCCTGAAAGGAGTGCAGAGGCTAAGTGGAAACATTAACCAAAGAAAGGGTCTGGAGTGTGATGAAGCGGAACAAAATATGAACTGAAAAATCACTAAGACTGGAGTGTAGTGAGAAAGAGAAATCCAGTGCCATCCAGTTGATTCTGACTCATAGAGACTCTGCGGGACTGAGTAGAACTGCCCCATAGAGTTTCCAAGGCATGCCTGGTGAATTTGAATTGCCCACCTTTTGGTTAGCAGCCTTAGCACTTAACCAGTCTACCACCAGGGTTTCCAGCAAGGAGGAAAATGGAATGAATATTTGTTGAGTGCTTCTTATAGCAGTCAACTGTATACAACTGGTTTTATTGTTTGTATGGTTTCTTATAGGTATTATCTCAAGCTTTATTTGTGTTTTAGTCTATGAAACAAGAATGCTGAGACATTATTGTTTTGCTTAGTTTGGCTTCATCATCAAGAAAGACCAATTGCTGGGGGGTGGAGTCAAGATGGCGGACTAAGCACACGTCTCCTTATATCCCACTGGAAACCAAGACCTGAGTTGACAATCAAACAGAGCCTTCTGATCATCTAATCAGCCTCAGGACACAGCACAGAGCTGTTAATTGGGACTTCATACAACTCAGCAAAAAACCTCCTCTCTTCGCTGACTCCCGCTCCTGGCTAGCCCCGGCTCTCCCGGACGGAAGGTAAACGCACCATTTTGACTTTTTTTTTCCTCTGTCTCGGCTGGCGGGTGGAGCTGGCTCTTGCCTGGAGGCTGGACTCAGACGCACTGCTTGGGGGATAGGCAGGCGAAATTCCCTATTCTGAGAGCCAGGCTCGGGACTCTGTTAATCTAGCCACGCTGAGCCTTTCGTTTTGTAGCTGCCTCAGCGGGGTTTGTGCAGAGCTCCGCGGTCAGGGTGCGGGACGCCATGTTGGTACCGAGATTTTAGCAGGACCTCATTCTTAGCCTGGGAGCCAGCACTTGCAAATGGGACAGCGCGTCTCCAACAGAAAAGTAGTGATTTTGCACAGTGCTAAACAGTGCTACCTATGTTGGGGGCCCTGCAACAGAAGCAGAGGAATCACTACCTTTCAGCACCTGTAGCCCCTCTGTCTTCTGCCTGTGTGGAGGACGCCATCTTAGACACGGTGGTCGCAGCTGGATCTAATTCTTAGCTTGGGAACAAGAGCCTGCCCAGAGGAGAGTGCTTTTCTATCAGAAAACCAGTACTCGAGGCAGTGTTGACTAAGGCTAGGCCCTGTCAGCAGAGGCCAACAGGGCAGTAGCATTGCTGTATTCTGAACTAGTTAGTTATCATCTGGGGTTGGATATAGTGGCGCTTACTTTGTCAGATGAGAAGAGGGACTTCTACACCTGAAAACCTAACTGACTTGTGAACTGGTCAGATACCTTTTGCTTTACATTTGAAGACAGCCTAGAGAAACATTTGCAATCCATCCTCACAGTACCTCTTCCAGCCTCTATATACTCACATGGGACCCAAAAAGCAACAGACAATTGTGGCATACAAGCAATCACTCATGGCTTCAGAAGGCTCCCAAACAAAGCAACCAAGGAGTTTTCCAGATGAAGAAACTTTTATGAAAGCATCAGGAAGTGAATACAAATTGATTATATACAGGGCCCTTCTAGACCTTACACAAAATGCAGCAGAACAAAATGAAAAATTAAGCAAGTTCTTCGATCTGATGGAACACAAGTACTCTGAAATCCAACAGATCAAGAAGAAAATCAAACACATAGAAACTTCCATGCAAAGCCAAGAAAACAGAATGGAACAAACGGATAAAAGAATTTCTGACTTGGAAGACAGAGCTACTGATGCCAGTGTCTATGAGCAGAAATCAGAACAAAGAAACAAGAAAAATGAATAAACATTAAGAAGCATGTGGGAATCTATTAAGAGGAACAACCTTCGATTAATTGGAGTCCCTGAACAGGGTGGGACATCTGAGAACACAGGGAGTATTGTTGCTGAACTGCTGAAAGAAAACTTCCCAGAAATCATGAAGGAAGAGAATATAGACATCTCAGATGCATGTTGTATGCCACCCAATATAGATCTCAAGAGAAAGACTCCAAGACATATTATAATCAAGCTTAACAAAATGAAACATAAGCAGCAGCTCTTAAAGGCAGCAACACTCAAGGCAAAGCTAACATTCAGAGGGAAACCCTGTAGGCTCTGGTCAGATTTTTCAGCAGAAACCATGCTGGCACGGAGACAGTGGCATGACACATTCAAAGTCTTGAAGGAGAAGAACTTCCAACCAAGAATTATATATCCTGCAAAACTATCTTTCAAATACGAAAATGAAATTAAGACATTCCCAGATAAACAGAAACTCAGAGACTTGGTAAAAACCAAACCCAAACTACAAGAAATACTGAAAGAAGTTCTTGGCTTTGGCTTAGAAGAACAAAACCACTAACTTTATATTTTAGAACGACACACTACTCAATACTCTACTCATTTAGGGAAGGCTCCAAAGTAAATCACAGCTTTGTTATGGAAAGAAACAATCGAGTGATCATCATGAAAACTATGGTGTCATCATAATAAAAAGAGGGATGTACTACAATCGTTATAGTCCTTCCAGATGGAGAGGAAGATGACAAGACTGGTAGTAATTAAAATTGGGTTTATAAATAGTTTATTAAGGGGGTTCATAGGAGCAGCTGTAAAGCACAACAAAGATGTATCCTACCATTTCAAGAAATCTAACACACGAGTCTCAACAACTATAAAACCAGCTCTGAAAAAGGTGAAAAATCAACTCACAAAATAGAGTGTCCCAGAACAGACTAATAAGAACAACAGAGAAAACATCAACATGAAAATAAACATATCACAATGGCAGTGGTGAACAGATACCTATCAATAATTACAATGAATGTGAATGGACTGAATGCTCCAGTAAAGAGACACCGAGTGTCATCCTGGATCAAAAGACACGACC
Source organism: Heterohyrax brucei (assembly GCA_028571685.1). Lineage (NCBI taxonomy): Eukaryota > Metazoa > Chordata > Mammalia > Hyracoidea > Procaviidae > Heterohyrax > Heterohyrax brucei. Next base: position 21,626,073 of record CM053155.1, read on the forward strand.
CATCCATATGTTGTCTACAAGAAACTCACTTGAGACCTAAAGACAAGAACAAACTGAAAATAAAAGGATGGAAGAATATATATCAAGCTAACAATGAACAAAGAAGAGCAGGGGTGGCAATTCTAATCTCAGACAAAATGAATTTTAATGTGAAATCCACCATAGTGGACAAAGATGGACACTATTTATTGCTGAAAGGCTCAGTACACAAGCAAGACTTAACTATATTAAATATTTATCTACCTAATGCCAGAGCACCTAAATATGTCAAAGAAACACTGACTACGCTCAAAAGAGAGTTAGATGACTCCACAATAATAGTGGGAGACTTTAACACTCCACTGTCATTACTAGACAGATCATTTAGAAGAAAGCTCAGTAAAGATACAGAAGACCTCATTGACACAATTAACCAACTAAACCTCACTGATATATACAGAACTTTCCACCCATCAGCAGACAACTACACCTTCTTCTCCAGTGCACATGGAACATTCTCCAGAATCGACCACGTGATAGGCCATAATGCAATGCTCAACAAAATCCATACCATTGAATTACTGCAAAGCATCTTCTCAGATCATAAGGCCATAAAAGTTGAAATTAATAGCAGAAAAAACATAGAAAGAAAGTGGAACTCTTGAAAACTGAACAACATCTTGCTCAAAAAAACATGCGTTATAGAGGAAATCAAGGATGAATTACAAAAATTCATGGATTCCAATGAGAATGAAAACACTTCCTACCAGAACCTATGGGATACAGCCAAAGCAGCGCTCAGAGGTCTGTTTATCTCCATAAATGCACACATCTGGAAGGATGAAAGAAACCAAATCAAGGAACTAACTCTACAGCTTGAACAAGTAGAAAGAGAACAACACAGGAACCCCTCGGGCACCAGAAGAAATGAGATCGTAAAGATTAGAGCGGAGCTAAATGAGTTAGAGAATAGAAAAACAATTGAAAAAATTGAAAAGACCAAAAGCTGGTTTTTTGAAACGATCAACAAAATTGATAAACCACTGGCTAAACTTACTAAAGAAAAGCAGGAAAGGAAACAACCCAAATTAGAAATGAGAGGGGAGTTGTCACCACAGATGCAAGAGAAATCTAAAATATCATAACAGAATACTATGAAAGACTGTACTCTAACAAATTTGAAAACCTAGGGGAAATGGACTAATTCCTTGACTCATACCACCTACCCAAATTATCACAACATGAGTCAGAACAACTTAATAAACCCATCACAAAGGAAGAGATTGAAAATGTCATCAAAACACTGCCAACCAAAAAAAGTCTGGGCCCAGATGGCTTCACGGCAGAATTCTACCAAGCATTTAGAGAAGAGTTATCCCCAATACTACTGAGACTATTTCACAGTATAGAAACGGATGGAGTACTTCCAAATTCATTCTATGAAGCCTGCATAACCCTGATACCTAAGCCAGGGAAAGATCCAACAAAGACAGAGAACTACAGACCGATATCACTCATGAACCTAGATGCAAAAATCTTCAACAAAATTCTTGCCAACAGAATACAACAACATATCAAGAAAATAATCCATCATGACCAAGCGGGATTCATACCAGGGATGCAAGGCTGGTTCATCATCAGGAAAACAATTAATGTGATTAACCACATAAATAATACAAAAGACAAGGATCACCTGATTTTGTCCATTGATGCCGAAAAGGCATTTGATAAAGTCCAACACCCATTCATGCTAAAAACTCTTAGCAAAATGGGCATAGACGGCAAATTCCTCAACACAATAAGGGCCATTTATACAAAGCCAATTGCCCACATCATCCTGAATGGAGAGAGACTGAAAGACTTACCCTTGAGATCAGGAACTAGACAACAATGCCCACTGTCACCTCTCCTATTCAACATTGTGCTAGAAGCTTTAGCCAGAACAATTAGACAAGACGAAGAAATAAAGAGCATCTGCAACAGCAAAGAGGAAGTTAAAATCTCCCTGTTCGCAGATGATATGATTGTATATGCAGAGAACTCCAAGGAATCTATAAGTAAGCTACTCAAACTGATAGAAGAGTTCAGCAAAGTCTCAGGATACAAGATAAACATAAGTAAATCAGTAGGATTCCTTTATACCAACAACGAGACTGTTAAGGAGGAAATTATCAAATCAATACCATTTACGATAGCCCCTAAGAAGATAAAGTACCTAGGAATGAATCTAACCAGAGAAACAACAGACCTTTACAAAGAGAACTACAAGCCCTTACTACAAGAAACTAAGAGAGACTTAGATAAATGGAAAAACCTACCCCACTCATGGATAGGAAGACTTAACATTGTGAAAATGTCTATTTTACCCAAAGCAATTTATTTATATAATGCAATCCCAATACAAGTTCCAGCATCATTTTGTAATGAGATGGAGAAACAAATCACCAATTTTGTTTGGAAAGGGAAGAAGCCCTGGATAAGTAAGGTCCTACTAAAGAAGAAGAACACACTGGGAGGCCTCTCATTACCCGACCTTAGAACATACTACACTGCTACAGTGGTCAGAACAGCCTGGTACTGGTACAAGAACAGACAGATCGATCAGTGGAACAGAATTGAGATCCCAGAGATGACACCATCTGCCTATGAACAGTTGATATTCGACAAAGGCCCTAAGACATTAAACTGGGGTAAAAACAGTATCTTCAACAAATGGTGCTGGCAAAATTGGTTATCCATCTGCAATACACTGAATCAAGATCCATATCTTATACCTTATACAAAAACCAACTCCAACTGGATAAAACACCTAAATATCAAACCTAAAATGATAAAGATCATCCAAGAAAAGGTAGGAACAACAATGGAAGTTTTAATACACAATGAGGACAGACTCCAAAATCTGTCAAAGAAACCTCAATCAACAGAAGAGAATGTAGATAAATGGGAACTATTAAGAATGAAACACTTTTGCTCATCCAAAGAGTTTATTAATAGAATTAAAAGAACACCCACAGAATGGGAAAAAATATTTGGCAACTCTATGTCAGACCAACGCCTGATCTCCATAATCTATAAGATACTACAAAAGATCAATAAGAAGAAGATAAACCATCCAATTAAGCGATGGGCAAAGGAGATGGACAGATAGTTCACTAAAGAGGAGATCCAGGCAGCCAAAAAACACATGCGGACATGTTCATGATCTTTAGTTATTAAAGAAATTCAAATCAAGACGACAATGAGATACCATCTCACCCCAACAAGATTGGCTATGATGCAGAAAACACAAAACAACAAATGCTGGAGAGGCTGTGGTGAAAGTGGAACCCTCCTACACTGTTGGTGGGGTTGCAAAATGGTCCAGCTTCTTTGGAAGGCAATCTGGTGCTTCCTTAAAAAAATGGATATCGATATACCATTTGACCCAGTAATTCCACTACTTGGAATATGTCCTACAGAATCAAGGCCTTTCACACCAACAGACACATGCACCAGTATGTTTACAGTCCACGATAGCAAAAAGATGGAATCAACCCAGATGCCCAACAATGGAAGAATGGATAGGTAAACTATGGTACATATACTCAATGGAGCACTACGCAATGATAAAGAATAACGATGATTCCGGGAAACATCTTGTAACCTGGTTTCAACTGGAAGACATTATGTTGAGTGAAAGTAGTCAGCGACAAAAGGACAAATACTGTATGAGACCTCTATGATAAGATCTCAAAAACAGACTTGTGTATAGAAGAAAAGACTCTTTGACAGCTGCAAGGGAGGGGAGGGAGGGAGGGTCAGGTGAGGAGGGTATAGTTTAGATAGTTACTAGAAATCTAGTTGGGAGAAAGCGGTGATAGCACACATTAGAAACAAGAATAACATTAAGTGGACTTCAGCATAACTTGAGTACTCCTTCCATCTTGACTCAATACTGCAAGGATAGAGTAGCTGGGGCAGGGGGCGGGGGACCATGCTCTTAGGCGAATTCCAGGCCAATTGGCACAACTAGCATTTTGCTAAGAGAGCTCTCTGCACCCCACATTGGTGAGTGGAGTCTGGGGTCTTAAAAGCTGCCAAGCTGCCATCCGAGGACACAGCAAATGGTCCCAACTCAGCAGGAACGGATGCTCACTGAGGACCAAAAGACAACCGAGAAGACAGAGAGACCCACAAGAGTGGGTGCCTACATCGACCTGGGACCAGAAGAACCAGATGGTGCCTGGCCACCACCAGTGATAGCCACGATGGAGCTCACAGAGAGGAGTCTCACTGGCAACAGAAGAATAAAAAGGGGTGCATCCTGAGATCCCCACTAAAAGACCTCAATTGATGGTCCAGCGGTTTTGGGGTTCCTGGGTCGCCATGAGTCGGATCTGACTCGACGACACTTGGCTTGGCTGAGAGCATGGCCCCCGGCCCTGATGCTGCCCTTTCCAATAAATTATAACAAAGGTCCACTCTTTGGACAGGAATGGATTGGACTTGGCAATGCAGAGTGACCATATATTGGAAGCACTTTATGGTTCTATACATCTATAGGATATCATCTTGCTGACCTCTGGCTGGAGGAAGGGAGTGGACAGAGAGGAGGGGAAAGGAGTCTGTTGGGAGGATGAGACATGTATGGAGCAGAGAGGAATAGTGTGCAGTCACCGGACAGGTAGAGCAGTGGAAGCTGCATATAGGTGGGCATGTAAATTTATACATGAATGTACATTTTCACTCAGTTATGTTAAATCAAAAGAAAAAAAAAAAAAGAGAGACCAATTGCTATAAAAGTACATCATATTTGGTACAGAGTTGGTGAAAATCAGGAAAACTGTCAACAAAATGGATTGACAAAACAGTTGCAACAGTGGACTCAAATATACCAACAATCCTAAAAACAGCACAGGACAGGGCAATATTTCATTCTGTTATACATAAGGTTACCATGAGTGTCATGGACTGAATTGTGTTCCCAGCAAAATGTGTGTTAACATGGCTAGACCATGATTCCCAATATTGTGTGATGATCCGTATCTGATGTGATTTCCCCATGAGTTATAAATCCCATCAGCATTAATGACAGAGATTATAAGCACTTATGTTGATGAGATCTGCAATACTAGCCAATTTATTTTGAGATATGAAAGAGAATAGCAAGTAGAGAAGCACGGGGGACGTTATAACACCAAGAAACAGTGCCTAGAGCATAGTGCATCCTTTAGGCCCAAGTTTCCTGTACTGAGAAGCTCCAAGACCAGGCAAGATTGATGACAAGGACTTTCCTTCAGAGCAGACACAGAAAGCCTTCCCCTGGAACTGTTGCCTTAAATTTGGACTTCCACCCTACTACCTTGCAAGGGAATAAATTTTCTTTGTTAAAACCATCAGCTTACAGTATTTCTGTTAAATCAGTACTACATATCTAAGACAATGGGTTGGAACTGGCTCAATGGCAACTAGGAATAATATCAACGACAATCTGCTTAATAAACTACTTAGAAAGAACTTCATTAGCCTCTTTTTACGAGGTCTGAAAATTAAGTTCATGAACTCATCCTAGAAAAAGAGCTGCATACCTAATTTCTGAATATTACTGTGGTTATCTTGGAAGCACTCCCTTTGGAAAGCTATGCATTAATGTCAGTGCTTATTCCACCCTTCAAATCAATTCTGGAATTCTTTTTCCAGAATGGCCATGACAGCTGTCATCATATTACCTTTGATGTCCTGAATGTCATCCAAATGTCTTCCTTTCAATATTTTCTTTATCTTCGGGAAAAGAAAAAATTCAGTGGGGGCCAGATAAGGTGAGTAGGGAGTGTATTCCAACACAGTTATTTGTTTACTGGCTAAAAATTCCCTCACAGACAACTATACAATTAAGTTTGTGAACTTGCCACCATGTCACCGTGCACAATGACTACTGCATAAAGAGTTCCAAAATTACTTTGAAGGGTGTACTAGGTGCTGGCATTGGTACATAGCTTTCCAAGGGGAGAACTTCAAAGGTGACTGCAGTGATATTCAGCAATGAGGTATGCAGCACTTAGAACAATCTTTAAGTGCGCAAACTTAATTGTCAGACCTCGCACATATGAGAAAACTAAGACATGGAATAATTCAGCATCTCATACAAGGGCACACAGTTAATCAATAGTCAAATAAGGATTCAAACCTAATTCATTAGCCCCAAAGACGGTGTTCTTTCTAGTAAGCTATTAATATGACTAGGTTGGCCAGCTGCCTAAAAAACTGAAGTGTGTCTTGCTTCCTAGTATATCCTGGCATGTTTTGTGTACCCATCACTATGAGGAGAAAACTTGTTCTCCCAGCCTGGGGTATTACTGTGATTTTACTGTACAAGTTTCTGGGTACACTAGGGGTAGTGAAGACTACTGTAGATACCTACGAGACTATCCATGCCACCCCTCAAAAGGCAACAGACTGGGAGAATGCATATGCCAAAGAACGCTAAGGTAAGAGAAGCTGAGAGCCACAGTAATGGAAACCTACCACAGCACAAGACTAAATACTTAGCAGGAGGAGCACACACAGTGTCTGGAATATGCCACTTATTAGCTGGATGACCTTAGAAAAGTGATTTGTTTCTCCACAGGGTCCTAGTTTATTCTCTTGAGAAAAGGAAATTGCACTGTAATGCCATTAGGTGTTTCAGTGGATTTAGTGAATTTACACATATTGCACATTGAACTTGTAACCTAGCTTGCACCATATCTAGGATTGGTAATAATTTTCCCACTAATCATGTGTAAGGCTCTGGTTACAGATAAAAGGCTCAGGTCCTAGAACAAAATGTCCTCTAATCCAGACATCTTTGAAAACCAAACATTTGGGATGAGGCAGGCTCCATTTCCCCTTCTTTTCACGAATAACAACAAATCATGTGTCCCATAGAAGAAACAAATGTGCTGTGCTTTCATTTTGGCGAAACTTCAAATCCATAGTGCCTAACCTATGAGGTCAGAATAGTTCAATTTTTCACTCCATGAATGGAACTGGACCAAAGAGTGGGTGAGTGCTGATCTCTTTGCAAGCAGGAGTGAAATGGACAGTGAGGTCAGCAGTGGGTTTCAGTTTCTGGAGAAACTGGATGGGCATACTTTTTCCAGAGGAAAACCCTGGGATAACATCCATCCCATGAAATATTCTGTAGCACCAGCACCTTGTGTGAACAAGGGCAGAGTATTCTTGTTTTTTATTTTTCAGAAGACACAGAATAGTACAGATAAGGCTATCACTCATGTGAACAGAACAAAGTTAAGACTTAACAGCAGTTTAACTGAATACTTACAATGTACTAGGGCCTGTATGTAAGAGCTTTATATGTGTTATTTAATCTTTACATTTATCCTACAGGGTAGAAAGTTTCATCATCCTCATCATACAGATGAGGACGCACAGGTTTAAAAACTTTTACAGCTTTCCCAGAACTACAAAGGCATAAAATGGCAGAGGCAAGATCCAGAGTCCACAGACAGGAAAAGCCAAAGTCAAAATGCTAGACTGGCCTCCAGGTTATGCCTCCTTCATGAGGCAACTTGTGACATTGCTTAGAGGGACTGGAAGAAAGCAAAAGGTCTTTTCTTGAGATGCACTCCAACAGCATGTTAAGAGCTGAGAGGTCCTTGTATACCTAGCTTTGTGGATAAAGAGATGAGGTTTAGAATACAGAGACCAGAGTAGACCATGAAGCAGTGAGAAGAAAGAAGAAACTTGGTCAATTTCTAGCTCCAGTTCTTCCATTAACAACCCAGCCCTGAAACTTTTCTATAAAATGGTATATTTATAACATGAAAGTGATGGGGATGTGGGGGAGGGACTAGATGGCTACTGAGGTACCATTCAGTCAGAGTTTTTGCTGTACAATGGAGATCAGCAAGATCAAACTACCCTCAAACAGACGTTGAAGGCACTGTGTTCTCCAGAATCTATGAAAATAACATACTTGATTTTGCCAAGATCAAAAGATCCACAAGAATACTCTTCATTTGCCAGCAAAAGAAGATAGCTAAAGAATAATTCACGCATGTAATGTTCTTGTCTTCAGTGCCCTGTGTAACTATGAATTGATTCTTAGAAGGACACAATCAGAAACTACAATGGTAAAGCCAAAATGACAAGCCTCCTTTTTCCAAAACGAAATGGCTACCTCTCTATATAAAGAATCTCTCTAAAATTCCTTTGGATATATTCCAGACTCCCAGGCATTTTGGATTGGGAGGAAGTTCAACAAGTCTGATTCCATTTGATGCTTAAGTCTCTGCTACAATGTTTCTGAGCATGAGATCTAAGAAATGCCTAAATACCCTCAGAAGAAGAAATTGGATACACTCAAAGTATCCTGTTTTATTCTTTGGTCAGCTCTGATCTTTCCAAAGGTCTTCCTTTTGCAAATGCAAAATATGTCTGTCCAAAGCTGTGGTTCTTCTGCTTTTTGTAGCTGTAAAGACTAGACCCAACACTGTTCCTCTCAACTGCTTTTCCAAGATATAGTCCTGCATCTTCTCTTCCCAGAGTATTAATCATCCTGTAATTATACAAAAAAAGTCTGACCACTAAGCTGGTACCACTAAGCTGGTGATATTTTTGTTGATCCATCATTAGCCCAGGATGATTATTTCTATGAATAACCCAAGTTGCCTATTTTTCCACCTATATTATCAGCAACATTGAAAGCTGATTATAATCAAATTGTTTTCATAGAATAAATAGACTTTAAGAGAATTCTCTTTGCTAAAAACAAAGTATCCCATGTTCCCAGACAAAGATAAACAAGGGGGAACCATGAGCACTGAATTCTTGACCCTTGCTCATTACCCACTGGAATTTAGGCAACCAAGTTTCAGAATACAGTACCATAAAAAATCCTCTAGTCACAACCCCACATTTTATGATGGGAAAACTGAGGCCCAGAGATCCCATCTCTTTTTCTTTACCATCCTCAAATATTTATTAATTCCCTAGTAAGGATTTCACACTGGGTTAGACACTGGGGGCACCAAGGTGCTGAGCTCCTGCCTCTACAGATCTCTGAGCAGAGAATCACAAGTCAATGAAATAAAGAGACTGAAACCTTGTACAAAGGACTTAGAAGACAAAAAGTTCTCTCCTTTCTCCATGTGTTTGTTCAGACTGCTCTTTCAACTAGAACATCTACCCATTTTCTTTGCTTGACAAACATTATTTAATTCAGCTCAGGGATGCCTCCCCTGATGCTTTTTATTACCAGCTTTCTTTTTAACTGCCTACCCCCTTTATGCTTGCACGATAACTTTGCATGAATCAAAATGATTGCACTCAGCATTGTTGTTGTTAATTGCTGTCAAGTCAACTCCAAGTCATGGTGACCAAATGTGTATACAGTAGAACTGCTCTATACGGTTTTCAAGGCTATAAACTTTTGGAAGCAGAGTGCCAGGTTTCTCTTCCAAGGCTCCTCTGGATGGATTCAAATAAGCAGGTTATCAGCTAGCAGTAAAGTGCTTAACTTTTTGTGCCACCCTAGGTCTCCATATTTAGCATAATATATTGTAATTAGGTTCATATGTTCATCTTCAATATTAGACTGAAGATAGGGAACTAAGTAATATTCACATTGTATCACTACTGGGCAGTATGCTAGATTTGATTAATGAGTGAATGAACAAATAAGTATATTGAAACTAAACCAAACCTATTCTGATTGAGTTAATTCTGGTTCATAGTGACCCTATGTGGCAGAGTAGACCGCCCTATAGAGTTTCCAAGAAGTGCCTGGTGGATTCAAACTGATGACTGTTTGGTTAGCAGCCATACCACTTAACTACTGCATTACTAGGATTTCCTTAACAGCAGTTAACAAGAGTTTACCACATAAGGAAGAAGAGGAAGCAGCATGTACAGAGAGACAACATTCTGAAAAGGTAGGATATGCTTGAAGAACTTTGCTAAGTTCACTATAACCAGACTGTGGTCCTCATGGCACAGCCAAGTATAAGAGAACAGGTGAAGTTGCTCATAGAGAGTTAAGGTTGGCTCAGATGTGAAAAGTCACATAAAACACACTGAAATGTACAAGGTTTATCTTATAAACATGGTGCAGGCAAAAAATCTTCTCAGAGGGGAGTAACATGGTATAATTAGTTTTTTTTTTTTTTTTAATAAGTTCCCTTCACTTCAGTGGATGCAAGCAGGAAAAATTCCAATGAGGACAGACATAAGGCAGAAAAATGAGTTTGGGGCCCATTGTGTGGTCTCTAAGAGAAGACACTGAAAGGTTTCTAATCAGCCAGGTGTGGGTGCAGTCTGAGAGCTTAGGTGTACTCTACAGCATTTAATGACTAACTTGAAGGGTGGGAAGGGAAGAGGAAACATCAGGGACAATCCCTGGGTTTTTTAACTTGGAATCCCAGCATGATACAGAAACATTAACAGAGACAGGCACTAAAAGAAGAACAGATTTAGGGGAAAGAGTGTGAGCTCATTTTTGGAAGGACTCCTGAGGTAATCCTTCCAGATGACTCCTCTAGGTTCAGAGTCACCTTATTACTATCTGAAAGGGATGATAAAGTGCAAGTAAGTCACTCATGGAAACCTAAAGAGTACTAGACAAGTATTTTAATCCTTATAGAGACACTGAGAACATTTCTCATGATTTGAGAGTAAAAGAAAAACTTAAGATGAGAAAATTGGTCCTTCAACTACAAATCTCACCCTCAATAAGTGAAGCTGGAAGTTCTATGCATAATATTCTATAGGCAATTAGATTCCAAGTCTTTATTTTCTGGAACCAACTGAATCATTTTCAAGTCTTTAAAAAAATGATAATTGGGAGTCAAGATGGCAGACTAAATACATGCCTCCCTAAATCCCTCTGGAAACCAAAACCTGAAATGATAGCTAAATGGAGCCTTCTGGACACCTAGTGAGCCCTGGGATGCAGCACAGGGCTATTCATATCACTGAACACAAAACCTCCTCTCTTTCACTGACCCTACTCTTGACAAGTACAGGCTTGCACAAACCAAAGGTAACTCACTATTTTGACTTTTTTTCCCTCTGTCTTGGCCAGCAGGCAGAGCTGGGACTTGACTAGCCACTAGTCTCCAGTGAGCTGCTGGTGGGACTGGCAAGGGTAACTGCCATGTTCTGGGAGTCCAGCTTTGGACTCTGTGCATCTTGGCTCCTCTATCCTACCTTTCTGCCTCTGCCATGTGCTTGTGCGGGATGCCATCTTGATCCACTGGAAAATGGAGAAGCCTAGGTGGAGGCCCTGGCTGGACTTGGCTTCTAGGCTAGGAGGTGGTGCCTGCTTGGGGAGAATGCTTTTCCAGCAGGGAGGCAGTATTTTGCACAGTGTCGCCTGAGGCTGGGGCCCAACACCAGAGGCTGTGGGCTCTGGGCATCTTGACACCCTTGGCCTCTCTTTCTGCTGGGAGCCTGGTCCCAGCCAGGTGGCGAGCTTGTACAGGACACCATCTTGTTTTGCTGGGAGGTGGATTTGCCCATACAGAAGCCTCAGTTGGACCTAATTCCTGGGCTGGGAGGCAGTAACCACCCAGAAGAGACTGCTTTTCCAGCAGAAAAGCAGAATTCTACACAGTAGTGCCTATAGCTGGGGCCCAACAGCTGAGGTCAGCAGTCCAGTAGCTTCTCTGTATTTTGAGCTAGTTTATAACATCTGGTTCAATATAGAGGTGCTTACTTTGCCAGCTGGGAAGAAGGACATATATACCTGAAAACCTGACTGACTTTGGAAGTCGTCAAATACTTTTTACCTCTCATTTTAAGACGGCCGAGAGAAACAACAGTGGTCCATCTTCACAGCATCTCTCCCGGCCTCTATTGACCCACATTCTGGTGAAAAGGTAACCCAGAAATCACCTAAGGCATCAGAAGGCTCCCAAAAGAAACCACCTCAGAAATTCCCAGACAAAGAAGCTTTTCTGAAATTATCAGAAGGTGAATACAAAAGGATTATATATCCTAGACCTTATACAAAGTGCAGCAGAACAAAATGAAAAATTAAGCAAGCTGTTCGATCTGACAGAACATCAGTACTCGGAAATCCAACAGATCAAGAACAAAGTCAAAGACATAGAAACTTTAATTCAAAGTCAAGAAAACAGAATGGAACAAATGGAAAAGAGAATTTCTGATTTGGAAGAAAGAGCCACTGACTCCAGCATCTATGAGGAGAAATCAGAAAAAAAAAAAAAACAAGAAAAAAGAAACATTAAGAAGTACGTGGGACTCTATTAAGAAGTAGAGTCTATGATTAATTGGAGTTCCTGAACAGGGCGAGACACCTGAGAACACAGAGAGTATTGTTGCTGACCTGCTGATGGAAAACTTCCCAGAAATTATGAAAGAAGAGAATATAGATATCTAAGATACAAATCAAACACCACTGAACATAGGTCTAAATAGAAAGACTCCAAGACATAGTATAATCAAGCTCAACAAAATGAAACATAAGCAGAAACTCTTAAAGGCAGGAAGACTCAACGCAAAGCTAACATTCAGATGGAAACCCTGTAGGCTTATGTCAGATTTGTCAGCAGAAATGATGCTGGCACAGAGACAGTGGCATGACAGATTCAAAGCCTTGAAGGAAAAGAACTTCCAACCAAGAATTATATATCCTGCAAAACTATCTTTCAAATAGGAAAATGAAATTAAGACATTCCCAGATAAACAGAAACTCAGAGACTTCGAAAAAACCAAATCAAAGCTACAAGAAATACTGAAAGAATCTCTCTGCTTGGAAGAACAAAACTACTAACTTTGTATTTTAGAAGGACACAGTGTCCAGAATCCTACTCAGTCAGGGAAGGCTCCAAACACAATCAAAGCTACAATAGTGAAAGAAACAATCTAGTGATCATATCATGTAAACTATCATATGATCATATTAAAAAGAAGGATGTACTACAGTTGTTATAGTCCTTCCAGACAGAGAGGAAGCTGACAAGACAGGTAGCAATCAAAATTGTGCTGATATATAGTTTATTAAGCAGGATCAGAGGGGCAGCCTAAAAGCACAATAAAGAAGCAACATACCATATCAAGAAATGTAATACAGGAGTCTCAAAACAACCACAAAACCAACCCTGAAAAAGGTGAAAAATCAACTCACAAAGAAGAAGGTCACAGAACAGATTAATAAGAACAACAGAGAAAACATCAACACAAAAATAAACATATCACAATGGGAGCACTGAACACATACCTATCAATAATTCCATTGAATGTGAATGGACTGAATGCTCCAGTAAAGAAACATCGAGTGACATCTTGAATCAAAAGACACAACTTATCTATATGTTGCCTTTAAGAAACTCACCTTAGACTTAAAGATACTAACAAACTGAAAATCAAAGGATGAAAGAATATATGTCAGGCTAACAATGAACAAAGTAGAGCAGGTGTGGCAATCCTAATCTCAGATAAAATAGATTTTCATGTAAAATCCACCATCGTGGACAAGGATGGACACTATTTATTGCTCAAAGTTTCAATACACAAGCAGGACTTAACAATAGTAAATATTTATGCACCTAATATTAGAGCATCTAAATACATCAAAGAAACAATGACTACACTCAAATAACACCACAAGAATAGTAAGAGACTTAAACATTCCACTCTCAATATGGGACAGATCGTCTAGAAAAAAGCTCAATAAAGACACAGAAGATCTTATTGCCACAATTAACCAACTAGACCTACTCGACGTACACAGAACTTTTTATCCACCAGTGGACAACTACACCTTCTTCTCCATTGCACATGGAACATTCTCCAGAACAGACCATGTAGTAGGACACAAAGCAATTCTCAACAAAATCGGTACCATTGAATTAACACAAAGCGTCTTCTTAGATCATAAAGCTGAAATCAATAGCAGAAAAAACATAGACAGAAAGTGGAACTCATGGAAATTGAACAACACCTTGCTCAAAAACCCATAGGTTATAGAAGAAATCAATGATGAAATAAAGAAATTTATGGATTCCAACAAGAATGAAAGCATTTCTTATGAGAACCTATGGGATACAGCCAAAGCAGTGCTCAGAGGTAAGTTTATGTACATAAATGTACACATCTGGAAGGAAGAAAGAAACCAAATCAAAGAACTGACCCTACACCTTGAACAAGTGAGAGAGAACAACAGAAGAACCCCTCAGGCACCAGAGGAAAACAGATCATAAAGATCAGAGCAAAACTAAATGAATCAGAGAATAGAAAAATTGAAAAAACTGAAAAGCCGTTTTCTTGAAAAGATCAACAAAATTGACAAGCCATTGGCTAAACTTATTGAAGAAAAACAGGAAAGGAAGCAAATAACCCAAATAAGAAATGAGAGGGGAGTTGTCACAACAGATCCAGCAGAAATAAGAAATATCATAGCAGAATACTATGAAAGACTGTATTCTAACAAATTTGAAAACCTAGAGGAAATGGACAAATTCCTTGATTCATATCACCTACCAAAATTATCACAAGGTGAAGCAGAACAACTTAATAAACCCATCAAAAAGGAAGAGATTGAAAAAGTCATCAAAAGACTGCCAACCAAAAAAAAGCCCAGGCCCAAATGGCTTCACTGCAGAATTCTACCAAGCTTTTAGAGAAGAGTTATCTCCAGCACTACTGAGAGTATTTCACAGTATAGAAAGGGATGGAATACTCCCAAATTCATTTTATGAAGCCAGCATAACCCTGGTACCAAAGCCAGGGAAAGATCCAACTAAAAAGGAGAACTACAGACCAATATCACTAATGAATCTAGATGCCAAAATCTTCAACAAAATTCTTGCCAATAGCATAAAACAACACATCAAAAAAAAAAAAAAAAATCCATCATGACCAAATTGGATTCATACCAGGGATGCAAGGCTGGTTCAACATCAGAAAAACAATTAATGTGATCAATCACATAAATACCACAGAAGACAAGAATCACCTGATCTTGTCTATTGATGCATAAAAGGCATTTGATAAAGTCCAACACTCACTCATTCTAAAACCTCTCAGCAACATAGGAATAGATGGCCAATTCCTCAATGCAATAAGGACCATTTATGCAAAGCCAACTGCCTACGTCATCCTCAATGGAGAGAGACTGAAACAGTTTCCCTTAAGAACAGGAACTAGACAAGGATGCCCACTCTCACCTCCTCTATTCAACATTGTACTCTAAGTTCTAGCCAGAGCAATTAGACAAGACCAAGGAATAAAGGGCATCTACATCAGCAAAGAAGAACTAAAAATCTCCCTATTTGCAGATGATACGATTGTATATGCAGAGAATCCTAAAGAATCCATAAGGAAACTACTCAAAGTGATAGAACAGTTTGGAAAAATCTCAGGATACAAGATAAACATAAGTAAATCAGTAGGATTCCTTTATACCAACAACGAGATTATTAAGGAAGAAATCACCAGTTAATGAGATGGAGGAACAAATTACCAACTTTGTCTGGAAAAGGAAGAAGTCCCAGATAAGCCAAGCATTACTAAGGAAGAAGAACACACTGGGAGCCCTCTGATTACCCAATCTTAGAACCTATCACACTGCCACAGTAGTCAACAGTCTGATACTGGTACAAAACAGACAGATAGATCAGTGGAACAGAATCGAGACCCCAGAGATGACATCATCTGCCTATGAACAGCTGATAGTCGACAAAGGCCCTAAGACATTAAACTGGGGTAAAAACAATTTCTTCAACAAATGGTGCTGGCAAAATTGGATATCCATCTGCACTAAACTAAAACAAGACCCATATCTTACACCTTATACAAAAACCAACTCAAAGTAGATAAAAGACCTAAATATCAAATCTAAAATGCTAAAGCCCATCCAGGAAAAAGTAGGAACAACAATGGAAGGTTTAACATGCAACACAGACAGACTTCAAAACCTGTCAAACAAACCACAAACAACAGAAGAGAAAATAGATAAATGGGAACTACTAAGAATCAATCACTTTTGCTCATCCAAAGACTTTATTAATAGAATTAAAAGAACACCCACAGAATGGGAAAAAATATTTGGCAACTCTATGTCAGACCGACGCCTGATCTCCATAATCTATAAGGTACTACAACGTATCAATAGCTAAGCCAGCCAAGTGCCGTCGAGTCGGATCTGACTAAGAAAAAGATAAATCATCCAATTAAGTCATGGGCAAAGGAAATGGACAGACACTTCTCTAAAGAGGAGATCCAGGGAGCTAAAAAAGACATGTGGACATGCTCACGATCATTAGCTATTAAAGAAATTCAAATCAAAACGACAATGAGATATCATCTCACCCCAACAAGGTTGGCCATGATCCAAAAAACACAAAACACTGAATGCTGGAGAGGCTTGGAGAGACTGGAACTCTCCGATACTGTTGGTGGGATTGCAAAATGGTGCAACCTCTTTGGAAAGCAATCTGGCCCTAACTTAAAATAATGGATATAGATATAGCATTTGACCCAGTAATTCCACTGCTTGGAATGTATCCTACAGAATCAAAGGAATTCACACCAAGTGATACATGCACATGAATGTTCATTGCAGCACAGTCCACAACAGCAAAAAGATGGAATCAACCCAAATGCCCAACAACAGAAGAATAGGTAGATAAACTATGGTATATATACTCAATGGAACACCATGCAATGATAAAGAACAGCGATGATAGCAGGAAACATCTCTTAACCTGTTTTCAAATGGAGGACGTTATGTTGAGTGGAAGTAGTCAGTGACAAAAGAACAAATATTGTATGAGACCCCATGATAAGAACTTAAAAACACACTCATGAATAACAGAAAAGACTCTACGATGGCTGCAAGGGTGAGGAGGGTGGGAGGGCGAGGGGGGAGGGTTTAGATTAGATAGTTGTTAGAAATTTGGTTGGGTGAAATTGATGACAGCACACATTAGTAAGAAGATCAATATTAACAGGAATTCAACACAACCTGTGTACTCCTCCCATCTTAACCCAATATGGCAAGGAAAGAGTAGCTGGAGCAGGGGGCTGGTGACTGTGCTCTCAGGGGAAACTGAGGCCAATTGGCACAACTAGTGTTTTGCTATTGAGGACTCGCCACACCCCACATTGGTGAGTGGCATGTGGGGTCTTAAAAGCTGCCAAGCTGCCATCTGAGGGTACAGCAAATGGTCCCAACTTAGCAGGAACAGATGATCACCAAGGTCCATAATGACATAGGAGAAAGAGAATCCAGAAGACAGAGAGACCCACGTGAGTGGATGTCTACATCAACTTGTGACCGGAAGAACCAGATGGTGCCCAGCCACCACCAGTGATAGCCACAATGGAGCTCATAAAGTTAGTCTCACTGGCAGCACAGGTATAAATAGGGGTGTATCCTGAGATCTTCACTAAAAGATCACAATTGATGGTCCAGGAACTTCAGAGTTCCCCTGGGAACATGGCCCTTGGCCCTGATGCTGCCCCTGTCCATAAATCATAATGAAGGTCAACTTTTCAGACAGCAATGGATTAGATTTGGTGACACAGAGTGACCATATTGTGTCGGCACTTTATGGTTCTAGGCATCTATAGGAGGTCATCCTGTGGACCTCATACTGGAGGAAGGGGAATGGGTTGAGAGGAGAAGATAGGAGACTGTTGGGAAGATAAGATATGTATGGAGCAGAGAGGAAGAGTGTGCTGTCACTGTGCAGGGAGAGCAGTGGAAGCTGCATATAGGTCAGCATGCAAATTTACATGGGAATGTACATTTTCATTGAATCATAATTTAAGAAAAGATAATTACCAGTTTGACTTCACAAAACTTAACAGCTCCCAGTCACAAGGAGAATTCTATTTATATTAATTAATAACTTCACTGAGCCATTTTGATTACTAATAACCTTATTTTTTACTATTTTTTTCAAAATATTGGAGGGCCTGGAAATTGCTAGGAAAAACGCCTACAGACACACACATGAAGAAATCCTTTCTTCATCATAATTAATCCATTTTTTAATCTAGAAACACCGCCTGTCTCTGTTTTATAGAAAAAAGCTTTGAAGACTAAAAAATGAATATAACCTCCATAGAACCAGTTGCTTCCCAGAAATAAATAGCTAAAGGACTTTCCTGATTCAAGAGATCACCCTAAGGGCATAATGATGACTCTTTGTACAAAAGAAATGCAAATTGTCAGCTCACCCTCTTCCTCAGGTTGTAGGTGAGAACCAGGTTCCGGGAGAAGGAGTGGGAGAAGGCTGCGTAGAACTCCAGTACTTTCTGTAGAGCATCCCGTTTGATTACATGCAGGTCACAGTAGGTCAAGGCCCTAACATTGGCACAGGACTGGGCAAGGGTGACTTCCTTCCAGAACACATCTCCAAACACATCTCCTTTCCCTAAGGAGAAAAAACTGTCATGAGGCACATGTAAGTCAGGAAAGGTCTGATCACCCGGACTGCTTCCTATGCTTTCTCAAATCGCCATCCATCATCATTCTGCAGTTTCATCTCAGAAAAGGTTTTAATTTGAATCTTTACAACATGTGATTTAAGGAACCTTAAAATATCACATAATACCTTTCAAAGTTTCATCAGTGGTCCTAAGACATTCCATCCTCAGGCAGCTATCTTGATTACTGTGTCTGAAACAGGAGTCACTTGTTATTCTTTACCACATCTGCTTTTTTAAATAACCCTAATCATAATTTGTAATTACATTATTATTTGTTTATTGTCTGTTTTCCAACAGGAGAGCTTACATGTCTTATCCCCAACACAGTGCCTTGCCCATAATAGGAACTCTATCAACATTTGCAAGTGGAAGAGAAGGAAGGAAGGTGGACTGAGAATCTGTATTAGAGTGACTGAGAAGTGAACATTTAAGCTGCTAGTGAGTGAAGGTACACACATTTAACTGGGGAGCTAAAGAGCAGGAATGAAGTGATGATCAGCACGGAAGAAGTGAGGCAAGTACAGGTCCATCCCCTGCCATACTCTGTCTACTACCTTAATAACACTTCCTTCCCCATCCCTCTCTCCCATAGCTCTTTCCTGTAAGCTCCTGCACTTTAACAAATGTCCAGCTGGTCATACAGATATATAGGCTCTACAAAAAATGACATCCCTAGCTATCTTAGGCTAGGTTCTCCAGAAAAAGAAAACCAGTAAAGTATATAATAATACACGTATAAAAAAACATTAACCTGTTGCTGTTGAGTTAATTCCAACTCACCGTGATCCTATAGGACTGGGTACAACTGCCCCATGTGATATCCAACTGCCAACTTTCTGGTTAGCAACTGTAGTTCATAATTACTATGAGAGGTTTGTACTAGAGAAACAGTTCACAAAGTTGTAGAGGCTGAAACCTCCCAAGTTCACAGGTCAGGGTATAGCCACACAGTAAAAGAACCCAAGATTGGCAGACCAGAGAACAAGACACTTACTCACATACTGCAAATATAAACAAATCCCAAGATAGACAGGCAAGGCAGCACATAAGCTGCTAGCTCAAGCCCCTAGAACCAGATAAACAGAAGACAGCTACAGAATCCAGAGCAAGTGAAAGCCTGACAGCCTTGCCAGAAAGTCAACCTATATTGGAAGCAGGCCACACTCCTAAGGAAACTCCCTTTGAATGGATTTGATACTCACAGCAGATGCCATCATGGAGGTGATCACATTCCCATAAGACTAACAACTACAACATAACTTCCAAATCACTGAGACTCATGGACCAGTTGACAAATAATCTTAAACCTCACAGCCCACCCCTTGTCAACTTGGCACCTGTACACATCTCACTAAACCCACCATAATCTCTGAATAAAAAAATTTATAAAGTCATACTTGTGCAAAACATGACAGAACAAATATACAAACAAGAGAATATGCACTGTCTTGTTTACATTTTATATTCTGTAAGAGAAGAAAACAAAAATATTTGATATGCACAGCAAGACAGAAACAGTAATAACAACTACAGTCCTCATTTCCACAACTGGTCATATGGTCATAACTGCTATCCAGAACTACCTTCTTCCACCACTGATTCCATATTTCCTTTGCCACCACCTCAGCTGTTAGTGGTTATTTGCCTGATGGGGAAACTCAAACCCTCATCCTGAAGGCTCTTGGCCATTAGTAGCCACATCAGAATTGGGTTGCTGTAGTTTTCCATTGTCTTTAATCACTGTGTATGGTAGTACTAAGAGACACTTTAAGATGTTTCCTGTATTATGGACATACTCTTCTTTACCTCTATTATGTAATATCAAATTTCCTCTTGGTAACCTGGATCAATCACAACAGCCAATAGAGTAACTTCCTGCTTTGCTTGCTGGTTAAGGGGCATGAGTTCACCTAAGTTGCCAGCTGGCAGTCTTAGCTTCCAATTCAAGGGAATCAGTGATGTATCTCCAGGTAGGAGCATTCTTCCTTTTGGAACTAAGCCCTCTAGACTTGCAGAGTATAAGGTCATGACAACAGGAAGAAAAATTTTGCAAGTGGCTCTCTAAGAGTAATAGTGAGTTGTTCCATGAGTTCCATCACAGTACTCCAGGTACATGATATTGCCTTTCATTTACGAATTTTCGTAGATGGAAGCAGGTCTAATGGCTTCCACTTGGTTTTTCCTATCATAATAGCCCTTACTCCATTTGTCAAGGATAGAATGTAGGGGTTTCTACCAGTTGCTGAAGATATCCATTCCCATTATGCATTCCTCAACTTGGGGAATCACTACAGGATGGGTTTAAGGGCACAGTGGACCTACCATAAGATGGACATAGCTAAGAATCCATTAATAACCTAATCTCCATATGCCCCAACTCTGGTGGGCCACAGGAATGCTTTGGGTCTCTTGGAATTAGTGTCAGTTCAGAACCAGTAACCAGTAATTCATGAAAAGTGTGATTATGTCCTTTCCCCCGAGTAACAGTCACTCTTATATAAGCCTGTAGAACCCTTTGGAGAAAGCTGGGAGAAAGATTAACAGTATAAATTTTTGTCAGTGTAGTATGGTACTTCTTCAAAAGGACTTTGCCTCCCCTTCATTCAAGATGCTGTGGATCTTTAAATTCACTCAAGTCTGGGTGCTGAATGAGAAGCCATGATGACTTTATTCTGGCAACTCAAGTTAGACTGCTGCTCATTTGACCAGAATTCTCCTGCTTGTACAGATCAAGTAAATATTTAGTAGTTTTGTTTTTAAATCTATTCAGTCCTAAGGACACAATGACTAAGTAGCCAACACCATAAATCCATATCTGCCAGACTATTCTTATTACTGTTCTCAGGCTGCGATCCATTAAGGTACCACATCCAACTTGTCTTTGTTGATTGATTGCTCTCACTGGATCCTTACTACCTTTGGGTCCAATCAGCCCCATTGTAGTTTGGTGTCTTGTTTCAGTTAAGGGAATTTCCCACTGTCAAATCTGACTTACATGAACTAGCAATCAAAACAGTTTTCAAGGGTGCTGGGATGACCTTCACAAAGCTTTTTTAAAAAATTATCCTTTAGGTGAAAGTTTACAGCTCTATTTCTCATATAAAATTTTATGCACATTTTGTTATGTGCCATAAGATGCAATCCTTACAATCTGACAGCACACTCCCCATTTCCACCTTAGGTTTCTTGCATTCATTTAACCAGTTTCTGTCCCTTCCTTCCTCTGGACAGGAGTCACCTATTTGATCTCGTGTATCTGGCTGAACTAAGCAGCACACTCTTCAGGAGCATTACTGTATGTCTTATAGTCCAGTCTAATTTTTGTCTAAAGGGCAAGTTTCAGGAATGGTTTTGGTTAACAGAGTGTTGGGGGACCATAGTTGCAGTCTCTGTCAGATCATTAAATCTGGTCATTTTACATGAATTTAAGTTCTTCTCCACACTTTTATGCCATTCCATCCAGAACTCTGTTGTGTTCCTTGTCAAGGCAATCACTGGTGGTAGCTGGGCACCATCTAATTTCTTTTAACTCAGGCTGGTGAAGTTTCTGGTTTATGTGAACCTTTAGCCTCTTGAGCTAATATTTTCCTTGCACCTTTGGTGTTCTACCTTCTACTTTGCTCCAAGTGCAGTAGGACCAAAAGTTGCACCTTAGATGGGCAACACTAATCACTCACCAAAGTCGAATGCAGAACATTTTCTTAGTAAACTTTGTTATGTCAATTGACCTAGATGTCCACTAAAGCTTTGGTCTCCAGGCCCCAGCCCCAGCCGCAGCTGACTCTCCTGTATTGTATCTTGTACTTCTCTTCACCTAGGATGAATGTTGTCAGCTATTTAGTCAGTGAAAAACCATCCCCATCAACCCAACCTCAGCATCAAAGAATGTTTTCTTCTTTGTTTAAACCTTTTCTTGAGTTCTTAGAATAGTGGCCTCATACAATGTTATGAACAAACTTAGTTGTTCTGAGGGCTACTTACCTCATTGTTGAATGTCACTACTGTCATCTACAAAATACTCCCCTCAGGAAGCTGCGTACTGATACCAGTGCCTAGTCTACCCTTCAAAGCCAACTTTAGAACTCTTTCTGGAATGGCCATTGCACATGGTGGCATAGTGGCAAGTTCACCAAATTAATTGTATAGTTGTCTGTGAGGGAGTCTTTTTTTTTTTTTAATTGTGATTGAGTGAAAGTGTACAATCCATTTTAAATCTGCATGCCCACCTATCTGCAGCACCTTCTACTCTTCTTGCCCAGTGACCACATGTTCCTCCTTTCCATTCTATACATGTCATAACCTCTTGACAACCTCCTATCCCCTCCTTTCCACCCTATCCTCTCCCCTCTAGTAAACATCTATAGGATGTCATCCTACTGTGAGGGAGTTTTTAGTAAGTAAACAAATAACTGTATTGGAACACCCTCCCTACTCACCTGATCTGGCCCCCAATGACTATTTCCTTTACTCAAAGATGAAAGAAATATTGAAATGAAGACATTCTGATGACATTCAAAACATCAGGGGTAATATGATGACAGCTCTGAGGGCCACTCTCCAGAAAAAGAGTTGCAAAATTACTTTGCAGGGTGGATCAGGCAATGGCATCAGTGTATAGCTTCTCAAGGAGAGCACTTCAAAGGCGACTGTAGCAATATTCAACAATGAGGTAAGTAGTACTTTTTCCAGGATGAGTTCACAAACCTAATTGGCAGATCTTGTTGTCCTTTTGCTACCGGCTAATTTAATACATGTCCTCTAGACTCATTCATCTTGGAGGTATTACCTGGATTCATCATTGTTCTTTATAACTGCATAGCATTTCATTGTGTGTATATATATCATAATTTGTTATCCATGGGCACTTATGCTGTTTCCATCTTTTTGCTATTATGAACAGTGTTGCAATTAACATAGATACACATGTCATAGCTCTTATTTATCTAAGATATATCTCAAGGAGTGAGATTACTGAGCCTTATGGTACTTCTTTCTGTAACTTTTTAAAGAACTGCCAGATCACTTTCCCAAGTGGTAGTACCAATTTTACATTCTCATTCCCTTCACAAATTTGTTCCTTACTGTTGTGGTAGAAGTATGTCCTCTAGTATGGCATGTATGGATCTGTAGGTGTAACGTGATAAATCCACTCCAGTATGTCAATTTCCCTAAGCCTTGGATACCTTCCATAGTATACCAAGGTAGGTCTGGTACTTCAAATTGATTTAGCATAATCCATGCTTCAGCAATACAACAAAGTAACTGCTGAATCACTTCCTAACTTCTCCAGGCGAAGCATTAAATAAAGAATCTGTGCTTAGTACACTCATATCGATAAACTCGGGCCAATTCTTCTGTGTGTTCTTTGCACCACTATCTCACACCCTCAATAGTTACTCTCGTATATACTCCCCCAGGTTTCTGTTTGTACATGAAAAGTCAAGAAGTTTTCTTGGAGCGTAACATACTTCTTCCTGGTTCATACTTTGTAATTCACCTTATGGAGCTCACTGGGATTTAAGTCTAGTTAGAAGTCTAATAGATGAAACTAGTGATGGGAACTTTTTTTAAATTGTACTTTAGATGTAATTTTGCAGAACAAATTAATTTCTCCTTAAACAATACACATATTTTTTTTGACACTGGTTTCCAATCTCATGAGTGTTGACACTTACCCCTTCTCAACCTTGGATTCCCAGTTACCAGCTTTCCTATCCCCTCATGCCTTCTCATCCTTGCACCTGGGCTGGTGTACATAATTAGTGTTACTTTGTTTAATGGGCCTGCGTCATCTTCGGTTGAAGAGTGAACCACAGCAGTGATTTTAGTACTAAGTTAACAGAGTGTCCAGGGACCATAATCTTGGGTTTCACCAGTCTCTGCCAGACCAGTAAGTCTGGTCTTTTTTGACGAGTTAGAATTTTGTTGTACATTTTTCTCTACCTCTGTCTGGGACTCTCTGTTTTGATCCCTACTGGAGAAGTCATAGCTAGCACAGTGATAGCTAGCACTATCTAGTTGTGCTGGATTCATTCTGGTATTTGTCATGGTCCATTAGCACTTTGGACTAATCTTTCCTTACGTCTTTGGTTTTCTTCATTCTCTCTTGCTCCAGATGAGGTGAGACTAGTGGATAATCTTCGATGGCTGTTTACAAGCTTTTAAAAGCTCAGATGCTATTCAACAAAGTAGGATGCAGAACATCTTCTTTATAAACTATGTTACGCCAATTGAACTAAGTGTCCTCCAAGGTCATGGTTGCCAGTCCTCATCCCAGTAATTCAATCCTTTAGGGAGTCTGGATGTGCCTATAAAGCTTTCATGATCTTGCTTTCGTCAAGCTGTGCTGACATTCCCATTACTGTGTACTACCTTACCCTTTGCCAAAGTTACCACTTACTTATCTGTTATCCAGTTAGTGTTCTTCCCTCCCCATGAATACCCTCCCTTGTAACCATCAAAAATTGTTTCTTGCTTTGTGTAAATCCTTTTCTTCAGTTTTTATAATAGTGGTCTCATACAATGTACATATTTTTTTGTGACTAACTTGTTTTACTCAGCATAATGTCTTCTAGGTTCATCTATGCTGTTAGATGTCACAGAGACTCAGCATTCTTGTTTATACTTGCATAGTAGTTCCATTGAGTATACGTACCACAGGTTGTCCATTCATCTGGTTACTTGTTTGTATCTTTTTGCTATTGTGAACAATGCTGCAAGGAACATGGATGTGCATATGTCTGTTCATGTGACAGCTCTTTTTTTTTCTCTAGGCTGTATTCCAAGAAGTGGGATTGCTGGATTGTATAGTATTTTTATTTCTAGCTTTTTAAGGAAGTGCTATATTATTTTCAAAATCATTGTACTATTTTATAATTCCCAGGTGTACTGTATAAGAGTTCCAAAATCTTTGCAGTCTCTTCAACATTTGTCATTTTCTGTTGTTTTGTTTCACGCCAGAAATATCAGGGTGAGATGGTATCTCATTATAGATTTGATTTCATCTCTAATGGCTACAAATCAAGAGCATTTCCTCATCTGTCTGTTAGTCACCTGAATGCCTTCTTTGGAAATGTCTGTTCATAACTTTTGCCTGTTTTTTAACTAGATCGTTTGTGTTTTGTTGTAGAAGTGCTGGATTTTCCTGCAGATCTTAGAGGTTATACCTTTGTTGAATTTATCATAGCCCAAACTGTTGTCCCAGCATGTAGGTTTTCTTTTTATTCTTTTGGTAAAAGTCTTTTGATGGCATTAAGTGTTTAATTTTTAAAGACTCTAGTTATTTAGCTCATCTTAATGGTGTTCTTGCATTAAGGTCTCTATTGTTGACCCTATTTTTAGTTCTACAACCTTTATCGTTTTTGGTTGTCTATTTAGGTCTTTGATCCTTTCTGAATTAGATTTTGTCTATGGTGTGAGATACAGGTTCTGTTTCATTTTTTTACAGATGTGTTAATTTTCTGATAAAATGTTGAGTTCTCAATGGAGCACTACACAATGATAAAGAATAACGATGATTCCAGGAAACATCTCCTAACCTGGTGGTTTCAACTGGAAGACATTATGTTGAGTGAAAGTAGTCAGCGACAAAAGGACAAATACTGTATGAGACCTCTACGATACGATCTCAAAAACAGACTTGTGTATAGAAGAAAAGACTATTTGACAGCTGCAAGGGAGAGGGGGGTGGGAGGGTGATGGGGGGAGGGTTTAGTTTACATAGTTGCTAGAAATCTGGTTGGGAGAAGGCGGTGATAGCACACATTAGAAACAAGAACAACATTAAGTGGACTTCAGCATAACTTGAGTACTCCTTCCATCTTAACTCAATACTGCAAGGATAGAGTAGCTGGGGCGGGGTCAGGGGACCATGCTCTTAGGCGAAATCGAGGCCAATTGGCACAACTAGCATTTTGCTAAGAGAGCTCTCTGCACCCCACATTGGTGAGTGGAGTCTGGGGTCTTAAAAGCTGCCAAGCTGCCATCTGAGGACACAGCAAATGGTCCCAGCTCAGCAGGAACGGATGCTCACCGAGGACCAAAATGACATGTGGTAAAGACAACCTAGAAGACAGAGAGACCCACAAGAGTGGGTGCCACATCGACTTGGCACCGGAAGAAGCAGATGGTGCCCGGCCACCACCAGCGATAGCCATGATGGAGCTCACAGAGAGGAGTCTCACTGGCAACACAAGAATAAAAAGGGGTGCATCCTGAGATCTCCACTAAAAGACCTCAAGTGATGGTCCAGCAGTTTCGGGGTTCCCTTGAGAGCACGGCCCCCGGCCCTGATGCTGCCCTTACCCGTAAATTATAATGAAGGTCCACTCTTTGGACAGGAGTGGCTTGGACTTGGCAGTGCAGAGTGAGCATATATTGGATGCACTTTATGGTTCTATACATCTATAGGATATCATCCTGCTGAGCTCTGGCTGGAGGAAGGAAAGTGGATGGAGAGGAGGGGGAAGGAGGCTGTTGGGAGGATGAGACATGTATGGAGCAGAGAGGAATAGTGTGCTGTCACCGGACAGGGAGAGCAGTGGAAGCTGCATATAGGTGGGCATGTAAATTTATACGGGAATGTACATTTTCATGCAGTCATGTTAAATAAAAAATTAAAAAAATATGTTGAGTTCTACTGGCTAAAATTTTGTTGAGAATTTTTGTATCTATATTCATGACAGACACTGTTCTGTAAGTTGCTTTTCTTTTTTTTTTTTTCTTCAATGTTTTTGCCTGGTTTTGTTATCAGAGTTATGCAGGCTTCCTAGAATAAATTTGGAAATATTCTGTCCTTTTCTATGTTCTGAAGTAGTTTCAGTAGCACTAGCACAACCTTTTCTGCTACTGTTTGGGAAATTCTCCATTGAGGCCATCTGGGCGAGGTTTTATTTTTGTTGGGAGTTTTGTCAGTATCATTTTTTAAAAAGACTCCCTTTTCTCAGGTTAATGGATTTTGGGCCTTTGTCTGAGATCAGATGAACACGGCTGGATGGATTTATATTTGGGTTGTCAATTCCATACCAAAGGTTAATGCGTCTATTGTACCAGTACCAGGCTTTTTTGACAATGGCAGCTATGTAGTAGGTTCTGATTTCAGGAAGTACAAATTCTACTTTAGTCTTTTTCTCCAGTAGTGCTTTACTTCACAGGGGTCTCTTTTCTTTCCATTTAATGTACATGATTCATTTTTCCATGTTGTTACAGAATGCTGTTGGTATTTGTATTGGGATTGCATAGCATTTTTACACTGCAGTGGGTAGATCTGATGTTTTTTACAGCGTCAAGTTTACCTGTTGTTTTAGTCAGCTAGTACTGGTCTAAAAGAAATACCATAGAGTAGATGGCTTTAAAAGAGAAATGTTTATTTTTACATAGCCCAGTAGGCTACAAGGCCAAATTCAGTAACTCTGCTCAAGGGTAAGGCTTACCCTCTGTTAGCTCTGGAGTAATGTCCTTGTGTTACATCAGTCTTTGTTCAGGGAGCATCTTGGTGCAGGAACCTCAGGTCTGAAGGATGTATTCTTCTTCTGATTTTGCTTTCTTGATGGTGTATTCCCAACTCTTCCCTTGCTTTCCTTTCCCTTTATCTCTCATAGGATGAAAGGATAAAAGGTGGTGTAAACCACACTCTGGAGAAACTCCCTTTACAATGGAGCAGGAAGGTGATCTTATGAAGGGATTTACAGCCCTACCCTAATCTTTTCTAACATAATCCATTCTGTTAGCCACAGGCAGGAATTATGGATTTACAGCAACAGAAAATCACAAAATGGAGGGCAATCACAGAATACAGGGAATCCTGGCCCACCCAAATTTACTACACATATTTTTGGGGGTACACAATTTAATCTATGGCACCTATCTGTGAGCATGGTATGTTTGTCCATTTATGTTGGTCTCTTCTGGTTTCCTGCAGTCGTGTCTTGTAGTTTTTTTGTAAAAGTATTTTACAGCCCGGGATAGATTTATTCCTAAGTATTTTCTTTTTTTTTAGGGGCTATTATAAATGATATTGCTTTCCTGATTTTCCTTTCATAGTCCTCTTTCTAGGCTTTTAGGAATCCAAGTGATTTTTCTTGCTGTTGTTGTTTTTTTTTTTATCTTGTATCCTGGTGCTCTTCTGAAATCTTTCTATTAGTTCCAGCAATTTTCTCATGGAGTTCTTTGGTTTCTCTGTGTGTAGTATCATATCATCTGCAAATAGAGACACTTTTACTTCTTCCTTACCAACTTGAATGCTTTTTATTTCTTTTTCTTGCCTTAGTGCTCTAGCTAGAAATTCTAGGACAATAGTAAAGAGGAATGGTGATAAAGCACATCCTTGTCTTGCTTCTTGGAAACCCTGGTGGTGTAGTGGGTTAACTGCTATGTCTGCTAAACAAAAGGTTGGCAGTTCAAATCTGCCAGGGGCTCCTTGGAAACTCTATGGGGCAGTTCTACTGTGACCTCTAGGGTCACTATGAGTTGGACCCTGTTCTGAAGGGGAATGTTTTTAGCCCCTGTTCATTAAGAATGATGCTGGCTGTTGGTTTTGTATAGATACTCTTTATTATGTTGAGAGATTTTATTGTATGTTCATTTTGTGAATAGTTTTTATCAGCAATGGGTGTTTGACTTTATTGAATGCCTTTTCTGCATTAAGATAATCACATGATTCATGTGGTTTTTAAGACATAACCTGTAGAAGCATGTCTCCATGTTTGTCTTCTGAGATATCTCTAGTCAGATTAAAACTACTAACCTTCAGTTAATAGTTGAGCACTCGACCATTTGTGCCACCCAGGGCAGCTGTGTCAATAGATCACTAGTCCCAAATAGCCATATTTTCAGTTACCTTTCTATCAATCCCCTCTAAACATCTGCTTTTACCATCTTCTCCAGCAGCAAACAATTAACATGTGTCTAATGCAACACCTAACTAATTCCTGGCACAGCTTCTAGTTGTAAATAGGTTCAAAATATTCTTTACTTTACCTATAAGTTTACAATACAGATAAATACAATTTTAATCCCCAGGGAGCCAGAGAAGAGCATTCAACGGGCAGGAAAAAACTGCTACACAGTGTTTTTTTTAAACTAACAATATGAGTAGGATACATGCTTGGGGGTAGCTTTAAGGTAATATGCTGATGTTATCCTTGTTCTATAAGGTCCCCAGGTGGCATAAACAGTTTTCACCATCTGGTTCTTCCGGTGCCAAGTTGATGTGGGCACCCACTCTTGTGGGTCTCTCTGTCTTCTAGGTTGTCTTTACCACATGTCATTTTGGTCCTCAGTGAGCATCCGTTCCTGCTGAGTTGGGACCATTTGCTGTGTCCTCGGAAGGCAGCTTGGCAGCTTTTAAGACCCCAGACTCCACTCACCAATGTGGGGTGCAGAGAGCTCTCTTAGCAAAACGCTAGTTGTGCCAATTGGCCTCGATTTCGCCTAAGAGTATGGTCCCCTGACCCCGCCCCAGCTACTCTATCCTTGCAATATTGGGTTAAGATGGAAGGAGTACTCAAATTATGCTGAAGTCCACTTGGCTTCTAACTGAAAAGTTGGCCATTGGCATCCACTCAGTCATACTACGGAAGAAAGTCCTGGAGATGTGCTTCTGTAAGATAAGATCACTGCAAACCCTACGGAAGGCAGTTCTACTCTGACACATTTGGAGTCATCATGAATTGGAATCAACCTGATGACAACAGGTTAGGCTTTTTCTTTTTCTTGGGTTTATCCTTGTCTTTTGAACTTTGTTATTTAGACTCCCTTGCAACGTTCTTTTTTTTTTTTAGTCATTTGCAATGCAGGTGGCCTATTTTAGGACAGGGGTCACTGAGTGGGTACATTAGCTGGTTTCCACAGAGATAAGTTCACTTAGTATGTGCTCTTTAAAGTATCCTGAGTGCTAGCCAACAAAGCTGTCCAATTCATTTTCAGAGTAAAAATTCTACAACCGTCCTCTACCTACTCCCTCAAATTCCCACATGCTCTTCATATTTAGGTAATTACATTCCTCTAGAGAATATTCTCTGACAATAATGTGGTAGATACTCAAAAAATTTGCACTGTCCATTTTTTTCCTTCCTGTACGCACATAAGAGATAAAGCCTAATTCATTTCTCCCTTGAATCTAGACCATCCTTGGTAACTTTCTTTGACCAACAAAATGGAGCAGAAGTGATATTTGGGGACTCCGAAGCTAGTTCATAAGAAGCTTTGTAGTTCCTGTGTGGGTCTCTTGGAACACTCACTCTTCAGACACTTCCTCTTGAAACCCAACCACCAACCACTAGCCATACAAGAGGTCATGTGTAAGTTCCCTGATTATAGCCCAGATGAGCTTTCAGGTGACAACTAGCCTCAACTGCCAGTTGTACAAGGGATCCATCTTGATTGTTCAGCAAACTGAGTCTTCCAATGACTGCAGCTCCAGCTAACATTAAAGTATAATCACATATGAAAAGTCCAGATTGAGAACCAATCAAGTTAAATAATTCACAGAACAGTTAAGAAACAGTAAGTTTTTAAACCACCAAATTTAGGAGTGGTTTGTTACACAGCAGTAGATAACCAAAACATATAGAACCATGGAACTGTAGACTAAGAGGCTGATACGAAAGTGCCTAATAGGTTACATAATATTCTAGCAGAACATAACAAATCTCTTCAACTCTGAGTTGATGTACTCATGTCCTTCCCTAAAATAAAATAATGAGACAAGAAAGACCAACAAGTAGCTCTAATTGCTGGCAAATCTCCTAGGTCAACATTACGAATATCAGTGATCAAATGCAGAATATAGAAAATCTGCAGTCTCCTCTTGTGCTGAAACATAACTAATTCTGAAGTACTGAGATTAGATCATCAGTAATCCTTCCTGATTCTGAGTAAGGTTCTCATATTTAAACAAGGCCCAGTATAAAAACACAAAACCCAAAACCAAAACCATTGCTGTCAACTCCAACTCATAGCTACCCTATAGGTCAAAGGAGAACTGCCCCTTATTTCCCAAGTAGTCCCTGGTAGATTTGAACTGCTGACCTTTCGGTTTGCAGCCATAGCTCTTAATCATTATGTCACCAAAACTACTTCTTGAATAAATTTTAAGGTCAGTTTTCTAATTACTTAAAGACCCATGTAATAAAGGACCCATAAGAAAAATAATAGCTTCTCATATATATTTAACATATGAATTTATTTATAAAAGTTTAGCTTATAAACAACTATTCTGGGACATACCTATTACATAAAGCAAAAAGAATGACAATATTGTGGTTGTAACACACCATGAAATAAATAAGTGCATCTATAGAAAAGACAATATTCCTATAGTAAAAGTTTTCCAGTCAATGGTTTTGAAAGGAACAAGAAATGGAGAGTAGTCCCTACTATAAGAAGTATTTCACTGTGGAACAATTATGATTAATCTGTAGGGTATGAGAAGTCTTTGTGTCATCATAACTTGAGTTTGATTTTCAGTCCAAATTGAAAATCATACACTTTTACTTCCAGTCAAGGTAGCATTTGGGGTGTAAATTATCTGTTCATGACATTTAAGAATGTAAGATTTGGGGAGCCTATCAGATACTAAACAAACTCACAACTCTCTCAGCAAGTGAGAACTGTATTTATGACATATGTAACTGGGGAGAACTGTCAAAGGAAAGGGCACAGAGTAGTTTGCCAGCTGTTCCTAACATATACACGTTGCTGGGAATGATGGCTTCCCAAGTCAGACTACAAATCACAGGCTGGGACAACTGTGACACTATATTCATCTCTTGTTCTCAAGTGTTAAATGATCACTCACTCTAGGAACAAAAGGTACCCCAATACAATTGGTAAGCAAAAACACTGAAGCAATCAGCTCATTGATTTATTTGGTTTACTGAGACACTAGATGCAGAACGTGAAAACCTCATATCCCAGGTCTCTGTAACATCAACATTTTGTGGATTTCTGAACTGGAAAAAAGAAAAAAAAAAGGAAGTGAGGAAAGACAGCCTCATTCAAACTCCTGGCAGAAGTTCCTGGATACTTAATCCTCTTTCCCTCCTGCCCCCAAATACAAGCAGCTATCTTTCTGAACTCTTCTTTCACAAGGGATATAAAGAACCCCATGGGGTACAAACTTGGTCACGAGAACATTCACAAAACATGAGTGGGAGGTGGCACGCAGGGCTGAGGTGGCTCAAGGAGAAGGAGAGATTTCTGAGATGGGAACCAAAAACCTAAACTTCCTGCTATTGAGTTGATTCCAACTCATAGTGACCCCATAGGGTTTGCCAGGCTATAGATCTCTACAGAAGCAGACTGCCACATTTTTCTCCCATGGAGCCACCAGTAGTTTCAAACAGTCAAACTTTCAGTTAGTAGTCATCTGCTTTGTGCCACCAGGGCTCCTTTGAGTGACACACAGTAGAGAGAAAATCAGGCCCCGCAGGCAGTTGTTTAACGAAGAGCAGAGGCTGAACTAGCCACTTGAATAGACAAAGGCAGGTGACCTGGGCAAATTCAAAAGGCATCCCAACTGAGACCTTGAAAGGATCAAAGAGCCTCCCTCAATAATAAAGAGTTCTAGAGAAGCAATTCACATCTGAGCCTAACAACTGAGCTTGTAACCCTCTAGAAGGAAAAAAAAATTGCTGCTGTCAAACTGATTCCTACTCATGGCAACTCCAAGTGTATCAGAGCATAACTGTGCTTCACAAGGTTTTCAATGGCTGACTTTTCAGTTTTAGATCACCAGGCCTGATTTCTAAGTCAACTCTGGGTAGACTGAAACTGCTAACCTTTTCTTTTGGTTAGCAGACAAGCACATTAACCATTTACAACCCTCTAGACAACGCCTTGTTTATTCAAAGACAGGATCCAAGTAAGCTTTGCAGCCCAGAATGGCAAAAGCAGAAATGAATTTTCTGTCTGCTTCCCTTCACTATTCCCTATTATGTGATCTTATAAGGACCACTCACAATGGTATTCTATATAATGCAAAAATGATTAATGCACTTGATTATCCTTAACAGTTCTACAGTCTCAGAGTCATCATACATACATGCCAGATACATTAAATCCAAGTTGGTACCTTAGTCCTTAGAGGCGTGTCTAAAACACTAAGAGAATTTGCCAAAATCTTCTCCTCCCTGGCATTGCCCCAGTGTGTTCTCTGAGTACTTAACCATTCAGTCTGTCAGCAAACAAGTTTCAGGGCAGTCACATGGTTTCAACTCCAAGGCCACCCCACTGGGGATTTCAGTGGGTACCTGCTGGCTTCTTCCCTTCATGTATGTGTTCCAGTCATGCTGGGAATCTTGGCATTCCCCAAGCCTGGCCCTCTTCTCACCTCAGATCTTTCTAGCACTTCCTCAGAAGTTCCATTCAGCTCTGTGGCATGGATAACCTCTGCTCTTCCTTTGAAATAAGCCCATAGCTTCATCTCCAATCTCCTCTTCAGTCTATAGTTTCCCTCTGGAAACACCCCCAGCACTGCCTCTGGCACATGGTAAATACTCAACAGTCACAGAATGCACAGATAAACAGACAGTAACAGGCATCTTATTAAAGCTCTCTAAGCCTCAGCTGGAAAGCTTGGTGGCATAATGGTTAAATGCTACATCTACTTCAAATCCTCCAGATAGTCCTTGGAAACTCTATCGAGCAGTTCTACTCTGTCCTATAGGGTAATTATGGGTCAGAATCGACTCGATGGCAGTAGGTTTGATTTTTTTAGAAGGTTCAGTTGCAGTCCTGGTGGCACAGTAGTTAAGAGGTCAGTTGCTAACCAAAAAGTCAGAAGTTTGAATCCACTAGCTACTCCTTGGAAACCCTATGGGCAGTTAGTTCTATTCTGACTAACCAATATGAGTCAGAATCAACTTAAACATGACAACATGCTTGATTTGATTTTGGTTAAGCTTCAATTTCCTCAGCCACAAAATGAGACATCAATACTTATCTGTAAGACTTGTAACATCCACAGGAAGTAGTGTAAACAAATGTGAACAAAGCACTAACACTGTGCTTGGAAACCAGTAGGGGCTCAATAAACATTTCTTGTTGTTGTTGGGTGCATTTGAATTGGTTTTGACTCCTGGTGACCTCATTCAACAGCGTAGAAATGCTCCATAGAGTTTTCTCTGTCATAATACTTACAGGATCAGACTGCTAGGTTTTTAGGTAGGTTCAAACTGCCCGTCTTTCAGTTAGCATCTGAACACTTAACCATTATGCCTTCAGGGCTCCTTTAATAAGCACTAGTATAGTAAAAGAAGAAATCTTCTAATGGTGCTGGGAAACAAATTTTGCAGGTATTATCAGCCTCTTTTTTTTTTAATTGTGCTTTAGGTGAAAGTTTATAGCTCAGTTTAATTTCTTATACAAAAATTTACACACATATTATCTGACATTAATTGTAATTTGTATAATGTAACAGCACATTCTCCATTTTCACTAAACCAATTCCATTCCTTCCTGCCTTCTCATCCTGCATCTAGTCAGGAGATACCCATTTGGCAATCCCTAG
Organism: Heterohyrax brucei; assembly: GCA_028571685.1. Classification (NCBI taxonomy): domain Eukaryota; kingdom Metazoa; phylum Chordata; class Mammalia; order Hyracoidea; family Procaviidae; genus Heterohyrax; species Heterohyrax brucei. The sequence goes on from CM053155.1 coordinate 21,661,006, forward strand.
TTTAAAGAGCAGTAAGTGAGCTCTGGAGAGGTTAAATAATTGTCTATGACCCGAGGATCCTTCCTGCACTGTCAGGGGATAGATCCCCCAATGCTTTCTCTGCATCCCCTCCCTCAATCAGCCCTCCTCTTCAGTTATCATCTACCAACACTTATCTTGTGCTAGCACCATTCTACCAATACCAACACTGTTGCTCTTAAGTTGATTCTGACTCGTAGCACTGTTAGGACAGAGTAGAACTGTTCCACAGGGTTTCTAAAGAGAGGCCAGTGAATTCAAATTGCCAGCAGCTGAGCTGGGTAGCAGCTGAGCTCTTAACCACTGTTCCATGATAGGAAAAGGATGAATTAGAGACAGAGCTTTGACCTATAGCCTAGGCTGCCAACTTTTGCCCAAAACCAGTATTCTCCTTTTACGGTAGTGAACTCATGGTTTCTAACTGGGCACAAAGACTACTAGAGTACACTACAACCAGGTTTGACCACTTGACTAAGCAGGGAAGTAAGAAGACAGGTGTGCAACTTCTAGGTCACATCCTTAAAGGAGGGGTATATGCTATCTCCTTCCACATTCTTCCTCCTTCCTGCTGACAACAATGAGGATGTGAGCTATCATGGACCATGAGGCCAAAAGCAATACGCTAGAAAGGAGGCCGGGTGCCTGACACCTTAAAGCCAGCATCTCAGCCTTCCTATACCTGGCCATGAGAGAAAAACAAGTTTTTATCTTGTTTAAGTTTATATTCCTTTGGTTATTTTTTAGAATATCTAAACTTGTATCTAAGCCAATTCAGGAGTTCCTGGTCCAGGGAGTCAGTAAAAGCTATTGAGTTCTGCGGAGGTGGTATATACATGAAGTACTTTCTTTGCCTGCTCCAGAAAAAAACAAAAGCTTCCAGTGTCTCAAGGTTCAAACAGTAACATGATGATGGCGATTCTGGCAGCACATTCAGAGCAAAAGCTCTGTGACTTGAGTTAAACACCTTGGGAATACCCACTTGCTCCCTAGCCCAGCCCTGATTGCAGAACAGTCAGGCTTGTCCTAAGGACACACTGTGCAGCAAGGCTCATGCACAGTCTAGGGACCCTGCTCTAGGCAACCACTATGTGCGTCAGTCCAAAGTGCTAAAGTTAACCCAGTAATTCAAGTTTATTTTGAGTTATTTAATTACTCTCCCACACAAATTTACAACAGTTTCTCTTGAATGGTCTGAGACCATGGGGTAAGCAAAGTTTTGATATCTTGTTAATTTTGCCTTTTCTTATCTCTAGTGATAAAAGAGTGATAGGGACTGATAAATGGTCTTGTCCTTATTGCAAAAGTAAAGTAAAAGTAAAGCTGCTGTCATTTTGTGATGTCTGCTTCACCTGCTGCAGTTTACAGAAGTGAAGACACACATCAAAGGCAGGCAGACACACACACACTAGAATCTCCTTGGTTTGTCTTCTTGTCCAATTAACAAAAATATATACTAACAGGAACACCCACCCACTGCCGTCAAGTTGATCCCGACTCACAGAGACTAGATATGACAGAGTAGAACTGCTCCATAGAGTTTCCAAAGAGCTCCTGGCAGATTCAAACTGCAAGCCTTTTTGTTAGCAGCCATAGCACTTAATCACTAAGTCACCAGAGCTTCCACTTGGCCCTAAGTGCCAGGTCTTATCTGATTGTGTCTGTAGTGTTGGAGGCTCAGCCTGTATGTTTTATTGGATTTCTTATACCAACAACAGAAGTGAAGCTGAGAAGGGCTTGATGTATATTTTACCACATATTGCCAAGGATTATTTCCTCGTCTCTCTTGAGGTTAGCATGAAGGAGAGCAATTATTATGCTCTTCTGCAAAGCATTTCCCAGTGTCTCTATTAGAGATAATGCCCCTGGGTTGGCACAAATGGTTAAGAACTTGACTGCTAGCTAAAAAGCTGGCAGTTCAAACTCATCCAGAGGTGCATATGAAGACAGTCCTGGCAATCTTCTTCTGAAAAGTCAGCCTTGAAAACCCTAAGGAGTAGTTCTACTCTCTACACATGTGGTCACCATAAGTTAGAATGGACTTGATAGCAACTAATGACATCTATTAGATGGGTCATTGGGATAGGCTGGCTACATATCTTTCCAATGAAACCTACGCAAGAGCCCGTAACATCATAAGTTAGGTCTGATGTGAACTGAAGCTGACTCTGTCTCACAGGTAGCCCTCTGATTCAGAGTTCACAAAAACAGGATTTGGTGTCATCATCTCTCTACACACAATTCAATTTAGTTCAGTAACTATTATGGATCAAGCAATATTCCTGCAATTTATGGGGATATAAAAGAAGGATATGGCATCAGATCTACGCTTAAGGCCTCACCATGTAAAGAGAAGTTACACATCTGTAAGTAATTCACATATAACTACAAGTATAAAACATAATGATGTATAGAAGAAGTATGAAACAATAAAGTAAAAAGCAACAATGTATAAAGTATAAAACAAACAACAGAAGAATGCCAGGATGTGTGGCAGTTTGGCAAGGCAAGACTATGGAGATTTCCTAGAGAAGATGGGAATGGAACTACCCTTACACGGCAAGCCAAGATAACTAGAGATATGTGAAAAAGACAATTTTTCCAAGCCTTTCCCTGTTGGGTAGGTAGGAATGAAGATGGCTGGTATAGGGCTGTATTCTCCTTCCTTTTACAGCTAAATTTCTTTTTTTTTTTTCCATTTACATGATTTATTAATTTTTTTTATTATGACTGAGTGAAAACATACATTCCCATATAAATTTACATACCCACCTACATGCAGCTTCCACTGCTCTCCCTGCCTGGTGACAGCACACTATTCCTCTCTGCTCCATACATGTCTCATCCTCCCAACAGTCTCCTTTGCCCTCCTCTCTACCCACTCCCCTTACTCCAGCACAATTGTTAATGATTGGATTATGTCCCCCAAAATATACTGAAGTGCTTAATTCATAGTACATGCAAACATGATCTTGTTTGGAATATGGTCATTGGAAGTGTTTTCAGGTAAGTTAACATATTAGATCATACTAGAGTAGGGTGGGTCTTAATCCAACCTGAGTGATGAAGAAGAAAGAAGAGACACAGAGACAAAGGACAGCAGACCATGTGACAATGGAGTGATGCTGCAGCTGCAGGCCAAGGAATGCCTGGGGCTACCAGAAGCTGGAGCGACAAGGAAGGATCTTCCCATAGAGCTTTCAGAGAGAACAAGGCCCTGCCAACACTCTGATTTGGACACCCTGAATCTACTCCAGAACCGTGAGACAATAAAATTCTATTCTTAAAAGCCATCCAGTTTATGGTCCTTAGTTATGGCAGCCCTAGGTACCTAAGACAGTATTATTTACATTGTCTCAATTTCCTTGTTGTCGAGAGGGAATGCTTATCCCTGTTGCAGATGTTTTCAGCTCTAAGTTGCCTCACTCTCTTGGCTTCTCTCTTCCTCTCATCTAATTTATGAACTCGGGGGGGGGGGGAAATAAGTTGCATATGTACGGACTGATCCCTTGCTTTCTGCTGGCAGGACCTGCCTGCAGAAAGTGTGTTCTTTTCCTCCTCTTTGACATAGATTTGCAGGAGCAGGCCTTCACAGGAGGAAGCTTGTGGTGGCCAGCACCATCAGAATGTGTTTTATAGGAAACCTTCTTGGATGCAGATAACCAGTCACTGTCAATCAACTTCAACTGATGGTTGCCCTGTGTATGTCAAAGTAGATCTGTTACCCACAGGGTGTTCAACATCTGCTTTCTCAGAAATAGGTTGCCAGGCTTTTCTTCTGAGTACCTCTGAGTGGACTTGAACCTCCAACCTTTTGGTTAGCAGCTGAGTATGTTAACCATTTGCACACCAGCTAAGTACTAACCACAATCGCCAATACTATCATTATTAGGAAAAACGTGATATTTTGACTTCTGGTTGTCTTTTTTAGTCTTGATTCAGAACTCTGGGGAGATCTATGCAACTTATTAAGCACCCCTGAGCCCAACACTCTTTTCTTTTGCTTTCTGAAACTACTATAATCTAGTTTCTACTCCATTACTCCACTAACACTGCTATCACCTAATCACTAATAATTAACTTTGCCAATACACTTCAAAGACACTTATTAGTCCTCTTTGATTCTAATACATATCTAAGTTATTTAGCATTTTATAATCTTTAAAATTTGAATGTATCTTACAATCAGTGATATATTACAACTCAGTTGGCAGCTTGTATCTTAGTCACCGCTATCGAGCAGATTCCAACTCATAGTGACCCTACAGGTCAGAGGAGAACTATCTATAGAGTTTTCAAGGAGCGCTGGGCAGATTTGAACTGCTGATCTTTCAGCTAACAGAAGTAGCACTAAACCACTAAGTCATCAGGGTATCCAGCTTGTTTCTTTTGGAGCCATGACTGCCTTACAATAAACAGCATCATCTATTCAATGAAATATAGTTCCATAATGTTTGAAAATACTCTTCCTCCTCTCCTTGGCTTCTGTTATATCCCACTCCCCTGGTGTCCACTCCGTTACTACCTCACCACTACTACCACCACCCCTACCCCCACCTCCACTCCCACCCCCACCCCATCTTTCTTAGACTTCAATACATTCACATATAAATGGATACTTCTCAAAACTCTGTGGTTAGCCTCATCAGTTCTTACCCTGTAGTCTGTCCTTGAGTTTTCTCATGCCCTCCCCTGGCTTCATTTGTCACCTCAATCACAATGATCTCAGATTTCTATCTCCAGCTAGATCTCTCTTGTAAGTCTGGAATTGTCCTCTGTTCACTGCCATCTCACTCAGATTCACAGACCTAAACACAGAATCCACCTTCCTCCCAGGTGAGCCTGCTCCTCTTCCAGAGTTCCCCAGCCAAGTGAAAGCTGTCATGCCAGACTCCTTGCTCATTTTCACACCCACTAAATGACTGACTCCAATAATTTTATCTACCAAATAGTTCTTGAACCTGTCCACTTTCCCCGTTTCCTACAGTTGTTAGATCACGTCAGGCAACTCTCATCTCTCAGCAACCCCCTCACTGCTCTCTCTGCCTCATATCCAGGCTCTATCCGGTCATTCTTAACACAGCTTCCGGAAAGCTATAAACACAGATGCAATCCTGTCTCTCCACAAACTTTCACCTCTTCACTGGTCCTCCCTGATTTCAGTCAATGTGGTTCAAGACTTGGCTCCCTTCATCACAACAATTCCCCTTCAATCACAAATGTGTCTCTAAACCTTCACAGATGCTGTTCCTGCTGCCTAGAACATTTCAACCAAATCATTATCCCATCTCCATTCTGCTCTCACCCCCGGACTCCATGCCGCTACTTCATCTGTTGAAACCCAACTCATTCTGCAAGTCCAGCTCAGATATCACCTCTGTCTAGAAGTCCTCCTTGACTTTGATGGCTGGGCTAGCTTAGAAGCCTGTCTTACAGATTCCTACAGCACCCTGTTCTTACTTCTATTGTAATTTATTGCACTGTATTATAGAATATTTGTCTCCCTATTGAGACTGTGAGTTCTGTGATGGGTGTCTCTGTTTGCTTACATGTTTATGTAATACATATGTTTGTGTACTTAATAAATCAATAAATTACTAAAAAAGTAGACCTGAGTAGAACAATTAATATGAGCTGGTTACAAAAGGCTTGGAATACCTTTAAACAGATGACTTTGAGGATTAATCCCAGTCCAAATGCAATAGCCTAGGTATGCTTAGGCAGACAAATTGTCAGCCTGCTCTTGTGTTTTTTGCCTAATACTGCCTGCTATCTAACAAATACATAATATTAAGTCATAATTTTATTATTTTTTAATTACTATCTGGAAAAAGTCTGCTTAAGTGCCACAGTAGTCAAAACAGCTTGGTACTGGCACAAAAAGAGGCATATAGACCAATGGAACAAAGTAGAGACCCCAGAGATGTCACCATCCTCCTATGAACAGCTGATATTTGACAAAGGTCCTAAGATTTCAAACTAGGGTAAGAACAGTCTCTTTAACAAATGGTGCTGGCATAATTGGATATCCATCTGCAAAAAACTGAAACAAGACCCCATATCTCACACCTTATACAAAAATCAACTCAAATTGGATAAAGACCTAAATATAAAAGCTAAAATGATAAAGCTCACCTAAGATAAAATAGGGTCAACAATGGAAGTTTTAATACAATAGTTTAATTGTTTTAATACAATATTAGGCAAAAAACACAAGAGGAAATAACCAACATAAATTTTAACCCAGTGAGAAATGGACACCTGATTTTAACCCATTTCATATAACACATAAAATAAGACTTCTTCAGAAAAGATACAATACACAATATTTAATATACAATATAGACAGTCTTCAAAATCTGACAAACAAAACACATTCATCAGAAGAGAAAATAGATAAATGGGAATTACTAAGAATCAAACACTTCTGCTCATCCAAAGACTTCATCAAAAGAATTAAAAGACCACCTACAGAACGGGAAAAAATACTTGGCAACTCTAAGTCAGATCGACGCCTGATCTCCATAATCTATAAGCTTCTACAATAAGAAAAAGACAAATCATCCAATTACGTGATGGGCAAAGGAGATGGACAGACATTTCTCTAAAGAGGAGATCCAGGCAGCCAAAAGACACATGTGGACATGCTCATGATCATTAATTATTAAAGCAATTCAAATCAAAACGACAATGAGATACCATTTCACCCCAACAAGATTGGCCATGATCCAAAAAACCCAAAACACTAAATGTTAGAGAGGCTGTGGAGAGATTGGAACTCTCCTACACTGTTGGTGGGATTGCAGAATAGTGCAACCTCTTTGGAAAGCAATTTGGCATCACCTTAAAATAATGTTTGCTTGGAATATATCCTACAGAATCAAGGTCATTCACACCAACTGATACATGCATATGAATGTTCACTGTAGCACAGTCCACAATAGTAAAAAGATGAAATCAACCCAGATGCCCAACAACAGAAGAATGGATGGGTAAACTTTGGTACATGTACTTAATGGAGTACTATGCTTTGGTAAAGAACAATGATGATAGCAGGAAACATCTCTCAATTTGGTCTCAACTGGAGGACATTATGTCGAATGAAACTAGTCAGTGACAGAAGGACAATTATTATATGACACCCATACAATAAAAACTTAAAAGCATACTCATACATAACAGAAAAGACTCTTTGATGGCTACCAGGGTGGGGAGGGTGGGACGAGAGGAGGGCGAGGGGCGAGGGTTTAGATTAGATAGTTGTTAGAAATTTGGTTGGGTGAAACTGGTGACAATACACATTAGTGAGAAGATCAATATTAATGAGACTTGACACAACTTGTGTATTCCTTCTATCTTAACCCAATATTGTAAGCACAGAGTATGTACACTTTCATTTTTTATTTAATAAATAAATAAATAAAATAAAAGTGCTGTGTCTGCTGTACAGAGGTTAACAGTCAGAGCTCTGTAAAACAGTTCTGTTCTGCCTGATAGAGTTGCTGTGATTCAAGATTACTCCATAATACTTGGTTTGGTTTGGTTTTAATTGCTAATTTGATTATAAATTTATTTAACATCATAAAAGCCAATGCTTTGACTGAGGAATTCAGACATTTACTTATAAATCTATTTTACACTATATTAATATTTAGAGAGTTAATAATCTTGATATGTCTTGACTGTGTAGTATTATGCCTCAAGATTATTATATATGGTACCTGAAGTTCTTAGTGGTATAGATAACAATTATATGTAAAATTATTATTTAAAGTTTTCTGATAGATTAAATTTTCACCTTTATGTTCTACTTATTTTTATTAATCTAAATCTTGATAAGTTTTGTCACCAGCAGTTTTCACTTGATTTCTCTGACAATATTTGATCAGAATATTTCAGCAAAGAGTTTAGACTTATGAGAAAGACTGCGACTTTAGATATCTAAGGGAGAGGCCTGAGAGATTTACATTAGGAATGATAAAGGACCAGTTCAACTGGGGACCTGGAAAAAAAAGAGGCAGCAGTTTTACTCTGAGGTTTTACCCTGACAGACTCACCAAGCCTTTTTAAAAAAAAAATTGCTGGTGCCAGTTTTAAATGTGATGAGGCCATTATGGCCATATATTTTTATCCTGGTCCACATCAGACATAAAGATTACAAAGCTTGAGACAAAATCTTAGACTCCACTCTCCCATTGGTAGGAGAGACCCTTAAGGTGTTTAATCAGAGATTTGGTGGCAAGAAAAAGAGAAAAACAAATAAAGGCTGCTATTAGCTGCCACCTCAGGTAACCCAGTTGGTGTTCAAGACTTAAACTACCTCACTAGCCAGTGAAAATGGACCCCGGTCATTACAGGTACTGTCAAAATGAAGCCACTTTAAGGCAGAGTGTCCTGAATGTTCTACAGCAGGATGTTCATAGACCTTTGTAAGGCCCAAAGAGACAGACCCTCCTGGACTTGCTCAGAAGAAGAGTCTGAAAAACTGACCACTGATGGGAACCCCAACACCGGTCTGCCTCCTGGTTGCCTCAGAGAATTAAGGGTTACACTCGACATGGAAGGCAAGAAAATTAAATTTGTCTTAGACACAACAGCCACCTTCTCTACCTTAATTTATCCAATGGGTCTACTCTCCAAGACAGACTGTAACTATTAGACTAAAAATCTGAAATAAAAAGTTGCTTTTGTGTCTGATGGGGTCGCAATTGTTCAGACATTGCCATGTAAAAAAGTGAAAGAAAGCAGAGAAAAAGGACAAAAGACTAAGAAAGTAAAGTGAAGGTAAAGAAAGAGTAGAAAAAGAAAAAGAGAGAAAGATATAAAACTAGGTAACTCCAGTCTGGGTTTCCGGGACAATTTATCTCTCTCAGACTACAACAATTCCAAGTAAGATAACGTTCATGAACCCTGGCTGATACTCAGTAATCGTTATTCTGGCCATTATAAATAATTGACACTGTCACAGAGAGATTTCTACTCAGATGGGCAGGCCTACGCCCTTACTCAGCATGAAGCAGATACGGAAGAAGAAACTTCCACCCATTTTCCATAAAAATTTTGAGTATGAAATCTCTTGAGGGTTATAGTAAAAACTTGCTAATGACCAGGACAATTACTTCTATGGGAAATGAAAATGATAATAATTGTAAAATTTTCATTGACAATCTCTACCTGATCTCCCATGCTGAAACTAACCTGGAGACTCAAGTAGTTTTTTTTTAGATCCTGCCCAGAAGACTGAATCAGACAACATCCACCCATCTTGCCCAGGAACCTGAGAAACTAGACTCAAGAAAACATCACAGTTCCTCTAACAGCGAGAAGGTTTCTACAGGACAGAATTTAAAGAAATATTTTCAAGACTCCCAACCTAGGCTGACTATACAAACTAGTAACTGTTTGTAGACTGTTTGTTTCCTGTTTTATGTAATGTATGTCCTACCCTGCATGTTCCAGTTCCTATCCCAGACCCTGGAGTAAACCCTAGTGGACCAGATCACTTCCCAGATCCTAGCACTCCACGGATACCAGCGCCTATACTGGGAACAGCTTGTGTGATACCCCTCACCCTACGTCATTAAAGAGGTGCTGTCAAAGGGGGGAATGTGAAAGAAAACCCCCCTGAAATGTCCCCTTACCTCATCCTGCCCCGTTCTGCCCACAATCTTGTCTTGCACCTTTTTCTTATTTCACCCCATTCTGCTAACCACCCTCTGTTCTGCATCTGGCCTATCTGCCCACGATCCCTTGCCTTGAGCTTTTCCTTATACTGTCTTGCACACCATCTCTAACCATGCCCCACCCTGCTCCACTTCCCCATTGGGGCCAGTCACTGGAGGTCTGAAGCCCCCGCTGGCCTACTAGCATTGCTTCAATAAACAGCTGCTGCTTCTCTCCTTGGATGCCGACTGATTTCCTATAACACTAACAAAAAGGTTAGAGGTGTGAACTCACCTTTTGGGTCCTTGAAAGAAAGGCCTGATGATGTGCTTCTGTAAAGATCAGAGCTTGATAAAACCTATGGAGCAGTTCTACTCTGTCAGTGGGGTTGCTAGCACTTGAAAATCTACTCAACAGCACCTAACAACAATACAGTACAAATGTCCTCCTTTTAAGGTTTAAACTTCACCCAAATATGGACCATCAGTCTTTGAAGGATTGTGCTGAGCACAAGCAAACACCATTGATATTTATGTCTGAATGAGTGATCTTCCATGAATGGCTAAATTAAAACAGTTGCTTGGAAACGTGATGACAAATCTTTTCTTTACAACCACGATTAAATAAAATTAGCTGAACATCTTTCCACCCAGAAGACATATCACAATCCTTCCATTGACAGCATGTAATAATTTTCCAAGATTGCTGAAGCATGAAATTAGACTTTAATTTTTTTTCCCTTCTGGTTATAAAAGAATATATGTGCATTATAGAAAGTAATTGAAATGTACAAAATAAAAATTACTATTAAAAAAAAACCACCAACCAGAAAGCTTCTGTTAAATTTTGGTATGCTGGCTGGCTTGGCTTCATCTTTCTTCTACTCATACATTTCTACATAGTTAAGGTTTTCATATATTGATATGTATTGTTATTGTTGTACGCCATACAGTCAATTATGACTCATAGAGACCCTCTAGGATAGATTAGGACTGCCCCATGGTGTTTACTAGGCTGTGATCTTTGTAGGATCTCCATGTCTTTTTTCCCACAGAGTAGCTGGTAGGTTTGAACCAACCACTTTTTTGTTAACAGTCAAGTTCCTAACCAGCGGACCACCAGGGCTCCTTCTTGAATTACATACTCTGCTTTTTCTTCATGAAACATTATATTTGGAACATTTTTGGATGTGAATAAAACTTCTATATATCATCATCACTATTGTAACTTATTTTTTATTTATTTTAAAAACTATTTTATTGTACTTTAAGTAGAAGTTTACACACTAAATCACTTTGCCATATAAACCCCAAATACACACCACTATGCTACTCTAACTACTCTCCCCCTCAGTCTCCTCCATGACAGCATACTCCTTTCTACCCTGTACTTCCCGTATCCATTCAACAGATTTCATGTTTTGACTGTGCTCTCTCATCTCACCTCTAGAGAGGAGCGGCTCTGGCAGCCTTAGGTATATATTTTAGCCAAGAAGCATACTATTCCCCAGTATCACTCTATGTCTTATAGTCCAGCCCAGTCTTTGTCTGAAGAGTTGCCTTTGGCATTGGCTTTAGATCTGAGTTAACGGAGAGTCCAGAGGCTACACCCTCAGTCTGATGGACCATCAAGTGTGGTCTTTAAATGGAGTTCTAGCTCTACACACTCATTTTTCCTGTTACATCAGGGACTTCATGTTGTTTCCCTGTCAAGGCAGTCATTTGTGGTGGCCAGGCACTACCTAGCTCTTTTGGTGTCTGAAGTTGTCTGTTGGACTCATATTTTCCTCTTGTCTTTGATGTCCTTCATTCTTCCCTGCTCCAGGTGGACTGGGACCAACTGATGCTTAGACAGCAGCTTTACCAAGACCCTAGACACTACTCACTAAAGTGGTATGCAGAACATTTTCTTTTAAAAAAGTTATGCCAGTTAGCCTAGATGTCCCTTGAAACTGTGGTCACAAGACTGCTGTCTCTGCTACTCTACTCTTCAAAATGTTGGGCTATATTTAGGAAACTGGACAGCTTTTGGTGTGGTCCAGTTGTGCTAACCTTCTGTCTACATGCTGTCACACCCTCCACCTAAGCTAATTTCTATCTGCTATCTAATCTACCACTATTCCCTCCCTCCTTCCCCACCCTTTTTTGCTACTGGGGACAGTGCTGCAATAAACATTGGTGCACATATATCTGTTTATGTGACAGTCCTTATTTCCCTAGGATATCCTTTGACTTTCTACTGGGTTGTCTAACTCTGTAATTTTATTATTAATTTTCTGAATTTCTAATTCTTGCCGCTCAGTGAAGCGTGCTCTATTTGTCATTAAGCTCGGTGTATCTCACCTCATCTCTTTCCTGATCTCTTGAAGAGTTCTAAATATTAATTTTTTGTGTTCTACCACTGGTAATTCCAGGAAGTTCTCTTCCACTAGAAAATTTGATTGTTTTGGGAGCTTTCTGAAGAGATCATTGCCTGCCCCTTTAAGTGCTTTGATATGGACTACTGTTTCCAAGCCATCAGTAAATTATAGTTATTAATATTATGTTTGCCTACTATGTTCTATCTTCTTGTTTCAAAACATACAGTTTACTTTTCTTATATAGATTCAGCTCAGGTATCTTGCTGGCCAGTTTGCCAGTGTGGTGTAGGCTCTTACCTACTGTCCTAGATAGGCAGGGGTAATTGGTACAGGCACAGAGGTCTGGCTACAGTCATTGAGACAGGCCAGGGATTAACAGCCATCCTTGAGTGTCTGTGAGGTTGGGGTATCCCAATATGTCTGAACCTAGGTGAAGGAACAGTTCCTGCCTTAAGAGTTCCTGGCTTAAGAGAGTCAGCAGAAAAAAAAACACATTTTCCCTCCCTTCCCCATTTGCTAAATTGTTTCCCTCTTCAAGTCTTGGCCAATGGCTCAGGATGAGTATGAGGAGTACCACTTCAGGCTCATTTAATGCTGTCAGACTCTACAGCCAGGTGCAGTTAGAAAACAGAGAAGCAGAATGGCTCAGGGCTGAGCTTGAAGAGTACTATTTCTGGCTCAGCTAATGGCATCAGACTCTAACACCAAGCTTGGTTCAGAGAAGGGAGGAGGGAGAGCTCGGTTATGGGAGTCAGGCCCACAAGGAAGGAAACATCGACATCTGCAAGCTATAGGTTACACACAACTATTTAGCTTTTGGCGATCTGGTGCTGTCCCACACTGACTCTGGAGGCACTAGTGGATTCTGCAGACAACCACCTCCATGCTGTGCCCACCACGGGGATTCTTCCTGGCAGGTCAGATTCATGGAACCCCATGCAGTCCCATTGCTGTTCTCTCTTTCCATTTGTTCACTCCAGTTTCTCAACTTTCCCTTTGATGTTCAGGGCACCTAGGATGTCATATATACTGGAGTCACTTGTTCTTTTGGGTATTTGTTGTTAGAGGGACCACAGGAAGCATGCATTACTCCACCATCTTGGCCCCGCCTCCCCATAATTTATTATTTAACCAATCACCTGTATCTGGGCACTAAGTTGTGAGAAGTTCTTTTAGAAAGATCTATTACTCTCCTGATGACCAGTATCTTCAGGGACTACAAACCAATTTTAAAAATTGCTTAAGCAAAAAATGAATTGGAAACAAGCATCTAGTCTCCACCCCCACCTCTCAACAGTTATGCAAATGTCACCAGGTACAATTATTTTCTGATTTCTGAAGTTCTAGATTACTCATACTGTAGCTCTTTGCTATGAGTGTGGATTTAATATATTTGCTTCAGTTTATGGAACAGATATATGAATATCAATGCTCGGCTGGAATGTTTAGAGAAACTCTTACACATAATCTCTTCCTCTTTGCTAAGCTGGCAAAAACAATACTACATGGTGTGTGGCAGTAATATCTACCCAGTATATTTCTGGGCAATATGAAGCAACCCAATTACCACAGTAGCAGCACATTGGGAGACTCACACCTCCACCAGGTCACAAGAATCTCAGGAAGCATCTCTGTGGAGGATTTAGCTTCTGCATCTCAGAAAATGATTAAAATTTATACAAAGGTTTGTTTTAAACCTATGTTGAACAAGCCAGTTGCTGTCAGATTGATCCTGACTCATGGTGATGTTATGTATGCAGAGTAGAACTGTGCTCCATAGGGTTTTCAATAACTGCTTTTTGGAAGCAGATCACCAGGACTTTCTTCTGAGGCACATCTGGATGGACTTCAACTTACAACCTTGTAGTTAGCAGTTACCTATTTGCACCACCAAGGGACTCTAAATTTTTGTTAAATAAGCCACTTCATCATCATTATCAAGCCTATCCTTTACAAGAGCTGTTGGAGGAGGGGAGCTGGGTAGTACATACTACAATTAATTTCATTTTTTTTCTAGGTTGAATCAATAAATTAACAAAGGAAATGCTGCCAAGATTTCTATTTGAAACTAAAATGATGTTCTTTCAAATTCTTAGAGTTATGCTAAATTTCTCAAGGTCTATTTAATTTTTTTTTCCTTATTTTGGAAGTGACATACGCTCCTTAAAAGACTTAAAAGTCATAAAAAATATAAAAGGAAGAAAATTAAAATCTTCTAAAGTTTCATATACAAAAATGTCTACTTCAATGTTAGTGAAGCTGTTTTGGGGATTTTGTTTCTGAATAAATTTTCCCCACGTGGCTGAGGTCATATTGTGCTTAAAATTGTGTTCCACTTACTTATCACAAAAATTTATAATATCACTTAAAATGCACTGTGAGTATTCTGAATGGCTACACTTTGATTTCCTTTTGAGTGCTCCGAAATACAGGGTCATTAAGGAAAACATTCATATGTTCTCTATGTGTCTCTCATTTTTATTTCCAATTACATAGTCACTCCTTTGATACTAAATCTTTACCTCAAGCCCAGGCTTCTCTTCTCAGTTTCAGATTTGTTTTTCTGAGTAACTACTGGACACTCCACTGGGGTTCCCCACTGGCTTTTAAATCCAACAAGCCAAAACCAAGTCCATCACCTTTCTCTCTCAGTCCCTTCCTTCTCACCTTTTACTGTTGCTAATGCATTCATTTCCTGCTCACCCAGAGATGAGAGCTATCTTTCTCACCTCCCTCTACTTGCTCTCTATGTTCTATTATTGACAAAATTAGATACTCTCCTTTCCAAATGTTTTTTCCACCTATTCTTCCAGTCTAGGGTTGTCAGATTTGGCAAATAAAAGTACCCAATGCCTGGTTAGATCTGAATTTCAAATAAATAATATTTTCAGTGTAAGTGTGTCCTGTGGAATATCTGGAAAATGCTTATGTTGAGAATTACTCATTGTTTAAGTTAAACAATTTAAATTAAATTGTTTAAATTAAATCCAAATTTAATTTCACCCAATTTCATCCAGTATTTTACCTGGAAACCCCACTGTCCTGTCTTCATTTCTACTGCCTGTAGTTGAATATCTTGGGCTTCTACCAGAAGACATACTTTATGTTTCTACATATAATTATTTAATCTTCATAAATCACAGCTTTAATGTCATACTTTACCCATTGCTTTCAGTGGTTCCCCACTGCCTAGTTGTGATGCTCTTAAACCTGCTTCTCCAAGGTCTAACTACTGCCTTAGGACTCACAGCTCCCCTTCACACCCTGGCCTTGTGGTTATAGAACACATCCCACCCTCTTCTTCCACAAGTCTTGGCTTATGCCATTCTATCTGAATCCCACACCTCATCTGTCCAAATACTAACTTCAACTCCTTAAAGCCACCACCCAAGGATGGAGCCTCATCATCTCATATTCAGAGTACTAGCAGGTTTATTCTCATGGCATTACAATTTTGGCATGTCTAAAATTTAAAATTGGCAAGTTCATATGGCTTATACTGATGTAATTACAGATCCCTACCTGTGCTTCCCTGCTTTTCATCATTTTACTCTGTTCCATACAAATCATTTAATAGTGACTGTCTAAAGCCATGTTTCACAAGTATAATCCTCCAGCTACCTGCATCAGAATCACTTTGGAGACTTCTTAACAGTGCACATTTTTAGGCTCCATCCTAGAGCTCCAGTATCAAAATCTATGGACAAGCAATATGTGAACAAGCTTTCCAGAAAAGTTATATACCATGAATTGAACTGTGTCCTCCAAAAATGTGTGTCAACTTGACTAGGCCATGATTCTCAGTGCTGTGTGGTTGTCCCCCATTCTGTGATGTGATAATTCTATGCAGTATAAATCCCAACCTCCATAATGTTAGTGAAGCAGGATTAGAAAAAATTACGTTAAAGAGGAAGGACTTAATCTATAGGATTAGGTTGTATCTTCCGTTAATCCCTTTTGAAGTATAAAAGAGAGAATCAAGCAGTGAGGAGAGGGACTTCATACCACCAAGAAAGAAGACCCATGAGAAGAACGTGTCATTTGGATCTGGGGTACCTACAAAGAGAAACTCTTAGACTAGGGAAAGACTGGTAACATGGACCTTCCCATAAATCCTATAGAGAAAGAAAGCCTTCCCTGGAGCTGGCACCCTGAATTCAGATTTCCAGCCTCCTAAACTTTAAAGTGTTAAAAAGTAAAGATGTCACCTTGAAGACTAAGGTGTACCTGACCCAAACCATGGTATTTTCAATTGCATCGTATCAATGCAAAATCTTCTAAGGAAGACTGAAGACCTGACAACTTTGAATTGTGGTGCTAGAGAAGAATACTGAATATACCACGGACTGCCAAAAGAACAAGCAGATCTGTTTGGAAGAAGTCCAACCAGAGTGCTCGTTGGAAGCAAAGATGTTGAGATTGTATCTCACATACTTTGGACACGTTGTCATGAGGGATCAGTCCCTGGAAAACGATATCATGCTTGGTAGAGCGGAGGGTCAGCAAAAAAGAGGAAGACCCTCAACAAGATGGATTGACACAGCAGCTGCAACAATAAACTTAAGCATAAAAACAATTGTGGGTGTGGTGCAAGAATGAGCAGTGTTTTGTTCTGTTGTGCACAGTGTTGCCATGAGTTGAAACCACCTTGACAGCACCTAACAACAACAACAACAGACTGTGAGAGAATAAATTTCTGTTTGGTGTTAAAGCTATCCACTTAACGGTATTTCTCTGGTAGCAGCATGGGTAACTAAGATATGCACTCACTAAAGTTGAGAACCATGACCCAAATGTGAAGTCTACTCAAAGTACCCTACTCACACTGGTCCCTGAATATGCTACATGTATTCCTACTTCTAATACCTCCAGGTGCTCAAGTTGGACTTACTACTTTAAGGTCTAGTTTATCAAGCTCCAGAGCCCAGTTCACATTTTAACTCTTCCATAAACATTCCCTGTTCACTCAGGAAGTCTATAAGCATAATAACTTACGACACTTATTGTCATTACTCATGCACTTGTTTCCCAACATGGGAGAGAAATTTCCTCCAAGACAAGGAATTTCTCTGCACCAATTCCAAATAATCTAACACCATATTCTACTGTGGTACTTGCCAATAAACAGATTCTGTATTAATATGCTGTATTAATATTCAGGCAAAGTCAATGGGCTGAAAGAAGCTAACTAGCTAAGGAAAGATGAATGTTTTCAAAATTATGAAATAGGAGAAAAGGTTGCTCCATTAAAAAAAAAAAAGACCGACTTTACCTGTGTACAAGCATTAAGGAGTAGATGCTTATAAACCCTGATACAATCATGATAGACTGCAAGAATAAAAGTTAACTGAGACAATCTGTGCTACATATACCAGGGCCTTCTGACCTTTGACACTTCTCCTCCCCAAGCCACTCTTCTTCATTGAGCAAGCTTTGGCCCATTCTCATGTCACGAAGAGCCATATTGAGAGCCATGACTGGATCTATTCCAAAAAGACACTGCAAACTCTACAGAACAAATCCCTCATCTTTCCTCTTGTTCCTTCTCTTCTCCCTTCTCCTTTTGTCCTACTGTTTACCTATTCTGTTCCCCTCATCACCCCATTCTTCAGGTTCTTCCTCCCTTGAAATCTAGGGACTCTGGCTCTTTTTCCCCATATCCTTTTCAGCACCTTACTTGAGTCCTCACCAGCTAAACTCCTAAACCTCTTGTCTGCATATTACAGAACCCAAATCTTCTTGTCATTTGTCATTTAAAATTTTCTTTGGACCCCTCTTCCCTACAAGATAAAGTCTAGACCCTCACTGTGGATCACAGTTCGCTATACAATCAAGGCTCTGCCTCCCTTTCAGTTCAGTTCAACTAAGCAAACAGCCCCTGGTGCCTTCCTTGTTCTGGGGCCATGGAATGTGCTGGATGCCCGAGGTATGGAATGAAATGAGCTCGGGGTCAAAGGACACAGACAGATGTGTAAGCACTCAAATGATACAGTAGAAGTCAAGGAAGGCCCTCACTGACATTTATCTAGTCAGTGTGATCTCTTCAGGGAGTTAGAGCAGGACTAGGCCCACAGTTAACTCTCCAGTTAACTCCTGGTCCAGGGATCTTTCCACTGCTTGATGGAGCCTGACCAAGAAGACTTCTGTCTTATTAGTGTGGATGTGGATAAATCAGAAACTTTACCCAGTGCTAGTGGGATTGTTAAATGGTATAGCCACGCCAGAAAACAGTTTGGTGATTCTTCAAAAAGTTAAACACAGAATTACCATATGATCCAGCAATTCCACTCATAGACATGTCACCTAAAATAATTGAAAGTAAGGACATAAACAGATGCTTGTACATCAGTGTTCACGGTACCTGTTGATCTTGGGATCCATTTATCTTCACAGCCTGTGGGTAAGAGTCTGCTGCCCTGACCTGCCGAACTTGGGTTCGCCAACCCCCACACCTACATGAATTAGAAGAAACCTTATAGTCTTGCCTGCCATCTTTGGATTTGTCAACCTTCACAGCCTGTGCACAGGAACTCTAATCTCCAACTTCTTGGCCTTACATTTGCCAGCTTCTGTGGCTGCATGAGACCTGTATCCTGCTCTGGTACTTGGGACATTTCAGCCCTTACAATCTCGTGAGCTGTTTCTTTAATACAAATCTCTCTCTATATATAAATATTTATATAAATATAAAAATTTATATAAATATTTATAAATATAAATAACTCCTGGTTTTGCTTCTCTAGAGAATGCAGCCTAAGACATTTAGTACTGAGAGTGATTCTAGAGAAACAAAATAGTAAGGATGAGTTTTCTAAACTGATTCTGAAGACTCGCTAGTCTTCAAGATGTTGATAACTGTGCCCAGCACTAAAGTGTGCACTGCTAATCCACGGTGTGACGTAGTAATGCAAATATGCAAAACATTACCACCAGTAGATTAGGTATTGGTGAGAGGTGAGGCTCTGAACACATGTGGTATTTTTCTATAGTTTTGTCAGAATGAGAAGTATAAGGAAGCTGATTTGTTGGTCCTACTTTGGCTAGAAGAACTGGTGAAAGAGATGTGCACAGAGCTTCAGAGTCAAAGCTCAAGTGCCACATAAGTGATTGAAAGATTCCACTTCCACTTTGAAAGAAAGCCTTATTTCTTGTTGCAAGAGAGCTGATATCTCCAAAAGGCAAACACACACTCTTATTGTAAGGGTAGCTGCATTACAACACCAGCTCAATTGCCAACCTTGAGAGGCATCTGAAGTTACAGTTAGGGAATTGGTTCGGAATAAATGGGATTCTGAAACTTGAAATGGGGACATGTGGGTAGATAACTAGGAAGCTGGAGACAATGAGCCCCTAAAATCTGGTAAATCACTCCTGCCATGAGAACCACACCCATCTGAGATTATTACATGTTTATCTGCTATATTACCCTGCCCATCACCTGATGAGATTAGCTCTAGCCCAAACAACAACAAAAAAACCAAAGCCACTGCTAATGAGTCAATGCTGACTGTTAGCAACCCTCTACAGGACCCTTGCCAGAGTCATTGCCAGGGGAATCACTGGAAGCAGACATTTTACAAGACAGTGCTGAAAGTTTTGAAAACAATTCCACGCTGCCAATCCTGGCTTCTAAACTTGAAACTAGAGGTTAAGCCTCATCAAGCCCCAAAAGGTGAGGTACCAAGTGTGACCTAGGATGAAGTACACTACATTCCAAAAGAACTAACTGACATTTCCAATATGTACAAACCTGGGGAATATATGTGGGAATGGCTATTAAGGGTGTGTGATAATGATACAAGGAATACAAAGATGGATCAGTCTGAGTTTATTGATATGGGCCCATTATGCATGGATTCTTCATTCAGTATTTCAGCTTGAAAAATCTGGAAAGGATCTAATAGTTTCTTTGACTGGGTTGCTGAAGCAAGGACTATGCGGTGGCCTATACTAAATCAAGTAGAATTATCAGACCTGCATTGGTATATGTAGAAGGAGGTATCCAAAGACTTAGGGAAATTGGTGTGCTAGAGTGGATTTATCAGATTAGACCCACACATAGAATGCCCAGAAGACACACCTTTGATACAAATATAAGGAATACATTTGTGAAGAGAGCTCCAGTATCCCTGAAGATTGCTGTGGTTGAAATTTTAAGTAGATCAGATTTGACAGTGGGAGCTGCCCTTGCTGAATTAAGATATCTAACTATAATAGGGCTGATTGGATCCCTTGGTAGTAGGGGCCAAGTGATTGCACTCAATCAACAAAGACAAGTTGAGTGTGGTTATGGTAATGGGCAGTGGAGTCAAATCAGTAATAAGAAGTCTGATTGATACTGATATTTGGAGTTGGTTACTTAATCATGGTGTCCTTAGGAGTGAAATAGATAGTACGAAAATCACAAAATGGAGGACAGTCACAAAATAGTAACAGATAGTGAAACAGATAATAAACCTACTGTTAAAGCCATCCACTTCGTGGTATTTCTGTTAGAGCAGCACTAGCTGGCCAAAAGAGAATTTGGTACTTGAGTATGGGGTACTGCTCTAACAAATACCTAAAATGTGGAAGCCATTTTGAAACTGTAAATGGATAGAAGATTGAGAAGGAACTGAGGAGAACTGCTAACACCAAAGAAGGTGCAGATGGTGAGAATCGAGCAGCAGAGGACCAGTGGCAGCAGCAGAAGCAGAGGGAGAGTTGGAGCTGACCCACGGAGCAAGAGAGCTGAGTGCCTGTACACAGATGCTTCCTGGTGGAACAGGGTGCCTCTGGGTACTTGAATTGGTGGAGCTAGCCTTGCTGACCCATGGAGAGAGAGAGTGGAGTGCTTTAGTGCAGGGGGCTTTCTAGCAAGAGTTGGGTGCCTCTGGGCACTTGAATCAGTGGAGCTACCGAGCTTTGGAACACTTGCGCAGGGCAGATGCAGGGCTGAGGCCTGGACCATACAGCCACAGGAAACAGAAGCTGAAGAGACAAACAGCGTGAGAAGCTGAGCTGCCTCTGTCTTAAAAGGTACGGCCATGACCTCAGGGACTTGAAAGGGTGGAACTATGGTGCCCTGTGTTTGTAACGGTGGAACTGCCACTCAGTTGGACTTAGGGTGCACCTAAACAAAGGGGCCAGAGTTTCTGTCCAAGTGGGCACTTAAGGCAGAGTGTATCCAGAGAGCATGGCCAATACCTAGAGTGTGGAGGGCAGGGCCATTGTGTAGAATGTCTCAGAAAATGTTAAGAGAATTTCCAAAGCTTTGAGGACTAATGTAACGCATTCTGCTGACTTGCCTGTTGCCTGTTAATGCCTTCTTTCCCTGAAGTGTTTCCAATTTGTGACAGAATATCTAACCTGTGCCTGTTCTGCCATTGTACCTTTGGAAGCAGATAGCTTGTATTCTAGGTTTCACAGATGGAAAGGAATTTTTAAATTTTGGACTTGGAACTGATTTAAGACTTCTGTCATACAGGATGGACATGATTTTGCTATGATAGGATGAATGTGTTACATGTTTCAACGATGCAATTTTTAGGGTGCCAAAGATGGGATGTCATGGATTGAATTGTGTCCCACAAAAATATGTATAGCCATGTGGCTGGTCTATGATTCTCAATATTTTGTGATTGTCCTCCATTTTGTGATTTTCCTGTCCTGTATGTTAAAGATTAGGGTGGGAGTGTAAATCCCATCATAGGATTACCTCCCTGCTCCACTGTAAAGTTTCCCTGGAGTGTGGCTTGCATCACCCTTTATCCTTTCATACTACAAGATATAAAAGGAAAAGGAAACAACCAAAGTATTGAGAATCTCTCACCATCAAGCAAGCAGCACTAGGAGAAAAGCTCATCCTTCAGATCTGAGATTCCTGTACCAAGATGCTCCCTGGCAAAGACTGATGCAACACTGGACTTTCCTCTAGAGTTGACAAAGGGAAAAGCCTTCCCCTGGAGCAGACATCCTCAATTTGGACTTGTAACCTGCTAGACTATATAAGAATAAACTTTCCTTTGTTAAAGGCATCTACTCTGTTGTATTTCTGTAAGAGCAGCCCTAGCTAACTAAAACACCTACTGAATATTTAATTGATCTGTACGAACAGATGAATTGTAGGTCAGGTGAACAGTCTAATTTGAGTCATCAGAACAGAAAATCATTGTCCCTCAATCAATTCCCAGACCTGAATGAGTTTAAAAACCACAACCTCTTTAATGAAGGGTAGGCCAGGTCTTCTTGAGGAAGGACTCCAATAGCTTGTCAAAAATTTATACTGTTAACTTTCCCTCAGCCTTCCCCAAATAAGCCTACAGACTTTTATAAGACTGTTCACTGTGGGAAAGGAAATAATCAGGTTTTTCAAGGGTTACTAGATACTGGCTCTGAATTCACACTAATTCCAGGAGACCAAAGAACGTCACTGTGGCCCACCAGCAGAGTAAGGGGATATGGAGGTCAGATTATTAATGGAGTCTTAGTTTATGTTCATCTCATACTAGATCCAGTGAGTTCCTAAACCCATCCTTCAATGATTTCCCCGATTCCAGACTGTAAAATCGGAAGTGACATACTCAGCAACTCACGGGGCCCTACACTAGATCTCCGGCAAATGGAGTAAGGGCTATTATAGTTGAAAAAAAACAAGTGGAAGCCAACAGAACTACCACTGCATAGGAAAATAGTAAACCAAAAACAGTACTGCAATCTCTAAAGGAATTGTAGAGATTACGGCCACCATCAAGGACTTGGAGGATGCATGGGTGGTAATTTTCACCACATCTCCATTTAACTTGTCTGTTGGCCTGTTCAAAAAACAGCTGGATCTTGGAGAATAACAGTGAATCATTCAAAGGACCACCAGAAGCAGTTTGCCTTCAGCTGGAAACATCAGCAATACACTTTCACTTGCCTACCTCAGAGCTACATTAACTTTCCAGCCTTATGTCATAATTTAGTCCAGAGGAACCTTGGTTGCCTGTCATACACAAGATGTTACACTGGTCCATTATATTGACTATGATGACTGGACCTAGTAAGGAAGAAGTGTCAGTAACTCTGTACTTACTGGTCAAATATTTGCATGCTACCCAAACCAAAACCAAACTCACTGCCATCAAGTCAGGTCTGACTCACAGTGACCCTACAGGTCACAGTAGAACTGCCCCATAGAGTTTCCAAGGAGTGCCTGGAGGATTTGAAATGCCAACCTTTCAGTCAGGAGATGTAGCACTTAACCCACTATATCACCAGGGTTTCCATTTCCATGCTAGGGGGTGAGAAATTAACTCCACAAAAATTTAGGCACCTTCCACTTCACTGAAATTTCTAGGGGTCCAGTGGTATGGAGCATGTTGAAATATTCCTTCTAAAGTGAAGGACAAGTTATTGCACCTGGCTGCCTCCACAACTAAAAAGGAGGCACATCACCTAGTGGGCCTCTGGATTTTGGAGGCAACATGTTCCTCATTTGGGTATGCTGCTCTCAGCGAATTTATCAAGTGGCTAAAAAAGCTGCTAGTTTTGTGTGGGGACCCAGACAAGAAAAGACTCTGCAACAGGTTCAGGCTGCTGTGCCTGCCACTCTGCTATGTAGGCCATATGACCCAGATGTTCCAATGATGCTTGAAGTGTCAGTGGAAAATAGAGATCCTGTCTGGAGACTTTGGCAGGTCCTGCCATGGACTGAATTGTGTCCCCCCCCCTCAAAATATGTGTAGCCATGTGGCTTCACCATGATTCCCAGTATCTTGTGACTGTCCTCCATTTTGTGGTTTTCCTATGCTGTATGTTAAAGGATTAGGGTGGGACTATAAATCCCTTTATAATGTCACCTCCCTGCTCCACTGTAAAGGGAGTTTCCCTGGAGTATGGCTGGCCCCACCCTTAATCCTTTCATCCTGCAAGAGATAAATGGAAAGAGAAGCAAGCAGAGATTTGGGAACCTCACACCACCAAGAAAGCAGCACCAGGAGAAGAGCACATCCTTTAGACAAGGTTCCTGCACAAAGATGCTCCCTGGACAAAGACTGATGTAATACCAGACTTCCCTCCAGAGCCAACAAGGGGAAAGCCTTCCCCTGGAGCGGACACCCTGAATACGGACTTGTAGCCTACCAGACTGTGTAAGAATAAACTTTCCTTTGTTAAAGCATCCACTTTGTGGTATTTCTGTGAGAGCAGCCCTAGCTGACTAAAACAGGCCCTTATTGGTGAATTACAGCACAGACTCTTAGAATTTTGGAGCAAACCCCTCTTATCCTCTGTGGATAACTACTTTCTTTTTGAGAAATAGTTTTGGGCTTCTTACTGGGCCATAGTGGAGACTGAATACTTAGCCATGGTACACCAAATCACTGTGTGTCCTGACCTGCCTATCATGAACTGGGTGTTGCTTGACACACAGAGTCATAAAATTGGACACGCATAGCAGCACTCCATCATTAAATGGAGGTGGTATATACAAGACCACGTCCATGTATGATGAAGGCACAAGTTAAGTTTCCCCATGCTGAGGGAATTCACTGGTCTTACCATGTTTCTCATATTCTGAAGCAGCTGGCTTGATAAAAAAGTGACTCAAGTGACCCAAAGTGACCCAAATGCCTGCAGTCTTCACTATCTCCGCTGCTATCCTACTGCACTTATGGCCCAATGGGGAGTTCCTTATGATCAGTTGACTGAAGACAACTGGTACTTGGTTTACAGATGATTATGTGTACTACGCAGGCATCACTTTAAAATGGACAGCAACAGTGATATAGCCCCTTTCTGGGACCTCCCAGAAGGACAGGGGTGAAGGAGAATCCTTCCAATGGGAAACACTTTGAGCAGTGCACCTGGTTGTTTGTTTCAAAGGAGAAATGGCCAGATTTGTGACCGTATACTTATTTGTAGACTGCAGGCAGTGGCTTGGCTGGATAGTCGGGTACTGGGAAGGAACATGATTGAAAACTTGGAGACAAGGATTTATGGGAAAGAACCAGTAGACAGACCTCTCTGGGCCAAAAAAAAAAAAAAAAAGATATTTGTGTCTCATGCAAATACTGACCAAAGGGTGACCGCAACAAGAGAATGAGTGTAACAATCAAGTGGATAGGATGATGTGTTTTGTGGAAACTAATTCTTCTCTTTGTCCAGCTTCTCCTGTCATTGCTCTATGAACTCATGAACAAAGTAAGCATGGCTGCAGGGATGGAGGTTATGCATGGGCCAGCAACATGGACTTCCACTCATTAAGGCCTCTGCTAAGTGCCCAATTTGACAGCAGCAGAGACCAACACCAAGTCCTTAATATAACAGTCTCTTGAGGTGATCAGCCAGCAACTTGGTCGCAGTTTGATTACACTGGACCACTTCTGTCATGGAAAAGACAATCTTCTGCTCTTATTGGAATAGTTGCTTACTCTGAGCATGGATTTGTCTTGAATGCATGCCATGCTTCTGCTAAAACTACCATCTACTGACTTAGAGGAAGCGCTATCCACTGTCATGGTATCCCACTGCATCTGATCAAGGGTCTTACTTCACAGAATATTAAGTGTGGCGGTGGGCCCATGCTGAGGGAACTCACTGGTCTTACCATGCTCCTCATATTCTGAAGCAGCTGGCTTGATAAAACAAAAATAGAATTTCCTTCTAAAGATACAGTTATAGTACCAACTAGGTGGCAGTACCTGGAAGGGCTGAGGCAGTGTTCTCCAGGAGATCATATATGCTCTAAACCAGTGTCCAATATATGGTGCTATTTCTCCCATAGCCAGGATTCATGAGACTAAGAATCAAGGGATGCAAACAGTAGTGACACCACTCACTATTATCCCTAGTGACCCACTTGCAAGATTTTTGCTTCCTTTCCCCACAACTTTGTGCTCTACAGGTCAAGAGGTCTTAATTCCAAAGGGAGGAATACTCCCACCTGAAGACGCACCATTGATTCTACTGAACTGGAAACTAACCCATTTATGTGTTCCTTATGCCTCTGGATCAACAGGCAAGTAAAGGAGTTACCATACTGCCTGTTGTGACAAATCCTGTTACCAAGAGGAAATCAGATTAATATTACATAATAGAAGTAAAGAAGAATATACCTGGAATGTAAGAGATCCCTTAGGGCATCTCTTGGTACAATCATGTCTTGTGATTAAAGTCAACAGAAAACTACAGCAATACAATTCCAACATGACTAATAACAGCCCAGAATCTTCAGGAATGAAGGTCTGAGTCATCTCACCAGGCAAAGAACCATGACCAGTTAAGGTGTCAGCTGAGGGCAAAGGGAACAAGGAAAGAGTGGTAGAAGAAGGTAGTTCTGAATATCAGTTACAGCCATGCAATAAGTTTCACAAATGAAGACTACAATTGTTATGAGTACCACTGCTTTGTATGTGTGCATCAGATATTTTGTTTTATTTACTCACACAACTGCTGAGTGGGCACTGACTTGACAGCATTGGTTTTTTTTTTTTTAAGAGTACTTTTGCTTGTAAAATTCACATGTGCTCGTTGTATCATGTCAGGTGCACGTATGACTTTGTAACTGTGTTTATTCAGAGATGATATAGTGTATGGGGAGATGTGTACACATGCCAAGTTGACAATGGGTGGATTGTGAAAGTTAAGATTGTGTGTCAGCTTGGCTGGACCATGATTCTCAGTGTTTTACCGGTTATATAATGTTTGTGATCACCTCCATGATAGAATCTGCTGAGTGGTATTGGGAGAGGGGAGCAGGACTTGTGACAGCTCACCACCCCATCAGCCTTCATCTGTCTGCTTTCCACAGCCTACTTCCTTACTGCTCACCTTACCAACGCTTTTAGCTTGTGGATCTAGCAGTTGTCTCTCTGTTGTCTTCTGACATCCACTTCTTGGGACTTAAGCCAGGACCTTACCTGTCAATCTTGGGATTCATAGATCTTCACAGCCTGTAAGAGGCCTGTTCTTTGACGTGCCTATTTTGAGTTTGCCAGCTCCTGTAGCTCCTGCCACCTTTGAATTTATTGACCTTCATAGCCTGTGAGCAGAAACCCTGTTCTCCAACCTTCTGGCCTTGGGTTCACCAGCTTCTAGAACTGTGTGAGTCCTGTATACGGATCCAGGACTTGAGATACTTCAGCCTCTATAATTGTGTGAGCTTCTTCCTTGGTATGAATCTCTCTATATATGAGGTCCAACAATTCAGTATGTGAAATTAATTGTTCTAAGTGCTACATGACCTATTGTTGAATATCACTATGGTCACCTTCAAAGTACTCCCCTTGAGAAGCTATGCACTGGTGCCAGTGCCTAGTCCACCCTTCAAAGCAATTTTGGAACTCTTCTGGAAAGGCCATTGTATATGGTGACACAGTGATGAGTTTGTGAACTTAATCATATAGTTGCCTGTGAGGGAGTTTTTAGCCAGTAAACAAATAACTGTGTTGGCACACCCTACCTACTTACCCAATCTGGCCCCCAGTGACTTTTTCCTTTACCCAAAGATAAAGGAAATATTGAAAGGAAGACATTTTGATGACATTCAGGACATCAAAGGTAATATGATGACAGCTCTGAGGGCCATTCCAGAAAAAGGGTTCCAAAATTGCTTTGAAGGGTGAACTAGGCACTGCCATCAGCACATAGCTTCCCAAAGGGAGTACTTTGAAGGTGACCATAGTGATATTCAGCAATGAGGTATGTGGCACTTTTTCTTGGATGAGTCTGTGAACTTAACTGTCATACCTCATATGTATTTATATGCTTTACTGGTTTTGCTTCTCTAGAGAACCTGGCCTAAGACAACTGTCATTTATTTCTCCCGTGATCATGGAGTTTAGTAGAGAAGTAACACGTTATAATTCAGGATTCCCCTTCTATCTCAGTCCAGCCCAGGCAAATGCTACTAAGTTCTTTTGGCAGATAAATAAGCTAAGGCATCCCGCTCTGCCAGTAAGCCTGAGGCCAAGGGTGTTCAGCTCCATTCCCATGTGTAGGCAAACCTAGCTCCACTAAGCGCCCAGAGGTATCTGCAAATCTCTGGCCTCAAGTCACTTAGGTTTACTGCCTTGTGGGCTGGGTAGCCAACCATGCAGTTTCCTGCTGGTCTTGTACCAGTTTCCTAGTTCCGTTGCCTTTACTGCTGCCATTTCTGTGCTACTGCTTCTTGTGTTCTTGCCGCCTTCAATGTTATAGCTCTTTCTTTCTCTCTGTCTCCTAGCACAGGGATCCCAGGTCCAAAGAATACACCCTGCTCCTGCTTCTTCTTCCTTGGCGTTAGTGAGATGACATATTCCTGCCATATTAAGCCTAGAGGAATGGTGAAATGGACCAATCCCTTTGTTAAGGCTCCATAAACTCTATTTGTACAGTCTCACTCAGTCATTTTGTATGAGCAAATTAACAACTTCTTTTATAAGGAACAGCACAAAGGTGGTTCCTATGAGGTGAAAGTTAAAGCTGTTCCAAATATCAACATTTTCCAAACAGCCATACCACTCCATCATCTCCAGTATCAGCTACTCCCTCTCCCTACAGTACTCTCTTTCCCATCTTTGGATTCTGTAATTTTCTGCAAAGTCTCACAGAATTCATGAACTGCATAAAGAGAATTTGGCTATGCAGTTATGAAGTCTGACAAGTTCCAAATCTGTGGGTCAGCAGCAGGCTACTCCATAATCAAGGTGTCTGCAGGAGCTGATGAATTCACACTAGCAGTTTAGACCACAGGCTGCTGACTCATGTCCCAAGAACTAGAAGTCAATTAATTGCAACTGCATGAGGGATCCAGATACAGAGAGCAATAGTCCCACCAGGCCATCTTAGATGCAGGCTACACCTCAGGGAAGCATAACCTGAGTAAGCGTTGGATTTGAGCCCTGCCTGCCTGCAAGGCTATCATCCAAGACACAGCCTACACCAATCCTGCCTCATCAACATATATAAGTCAGGATCTACCACACATGAAATGGAGGGCAACCATTCAAAAACAGGAATCATGGCCTGGTCAAGTTGACACATAAACCAAATCATCACAGGTTCCCCATACCTTACTTGCTTAGTCTCACTCAATCACTCCCCCACTTGTCTGTCAGTTTGTTGTACTGTGGATGCTTGTGTGTTGCTGTGATGCTGGCAGTCATGCCACCGGTACTCAGACACCAGCAGGGTCACCCATGGTGGCTAGGTTTCAGCTGAGCATTTAGACTAAGACAGACTAGGAAAAAGAATCTGGTAGACTACTTCTGAAAAGAATCAGCCAGTGAAAACCTTACGAATAGCGGCAGAACACTGTCAGATTTAGTACCAGAAAATGAGCCTGTCTCAGGTCAGAAGGCACTCAAAGACAATTGGGGAAGAGCTGCCTCGTCAAACTAGAGTCAACCTAAATGAAGCAGATGGAGTAAGTATTCAGAACCTTCATCTGCTGACGTGGCATGACTCAAAATGAGAAGAAACAGTTACAAACATCTATTAATAACCAGAATGTGGAACATATAAAGTCTGAATCTAGGAAAATTGGAAATCATGAAAAATTAAATGGAACATAAAAGCACCAGTAGCCCAGAAGCCTGGCACAAGGGAAATTCCCACACAAGTGCTTCCTGTGAGCAGTTCGAACCCAGAGAAAGGAGAGCACCTCCTCTCAACTTAAGAATTTGCTTACCTTTATCTTTGTAACACGTTAACACCAGTCAGAAAGTAAAATGATGATTTGTGAAACTGCTATGCCAATGAAATGGCAATATGAAAATCTGTAAACCTGTAGTTGCCAACTGGAAGAATGTATGAAAATTCCTTTGTTTGCTTCTTTGAGAAAACATATAAATAGGTATGTGTGATAATGGAACGGGGTGAGCAGCTGTTTTTCAGATTTGAGTCTGACCACAGCACTGGCAGCAATAAATCCCCTTCCTCTTAAAGACAAAATGGTGTTTGAGGTGTTTATTGCTCTGCAGGCCAAACTTGTCTTTTTCCTGCAACACAGTGGCATGGTCTACTATGCCAGGAATGAAAACTTGAAGAGAATGGTGTTACAGTCATCATCAAAAAAAACATTTCAAGATTGTCCTGAAATACAATGTTGTCAGGGATAGGATAATATCCACATGCTTACAAGGAAGGCCAGTTAAGATGACCATTATTCAGATTTACACACCAAAAATTAAGGTCAAAGATGAAAGAAGATTTTTACCACATTCTGCAATCCAAAATCGATCAAGCATGCAATCAAGATGCACTGATAATTACTGGTGACTGGAATGCAAAAGTTGGAAAAAAAGAAGAAGGACTGGTAGTTGGAAAATATGGCCTTGGTGATAGAAATGATGCTAGAGATAACAAGACAGAACTTTACAAAACCAATGACTTCTTCAAGGCAAATACCTTTTTTCACCAACCAAAATGACAACTATACACATGGATATCACCAGATGGAATACACAGGAGTCAAATTAACTACATCTGTGGAAAGACATGATGAAAAGGCTCCATATCAGCAGTCAGAATAACAGCAGGTGCTGACTTTGGCAGAGACCATCAATTGCACATAAGCAAGTTCAAATTGAAACTGAAGAAAATTAGAGTAAGTCTTGAGATCCTAAGTATGACCCTGAATACACCTATCTGAATTTGGACACTATCACAGGAACAGATTTGACACATTGAACACTAATGACTGAAGACCACACAAGTTGTAGAATGACACCGAAGACATCATCCGTGAAGAAAGCAAGTAGTCATTAAAAAGACAGAAAAGAATGAAAAGAAAAAATTGTATGTCTGAAGAGACTCTGAAACTTGATCTTGAATGTCAAGGAGCTGAAGCAAAACAAGAAAAGATGAAGTAAAAGAACTGAAGATTTCTAAAGGAGCCTGAGAAAACAAAGTAAAGTACTATAATGACATGTGCAAACAGCCAGAACCAAAAGAGAAGAACACACTGCATTTCTGAAGCTGAAAGGGCTGAAGAAAAAATTCAAGTCTTGGGTTGCAATAGTGAAGGATTCTACAGGAAAAATATTAAACAATTCAGGAAGCATCACAATAAGATAGAAGGAATCCACAGAGTTGTAACAGAAAGAACTGGTCAATGTTCATTTCAAGAGGTAGCATCTGATCAGAAACCTGATGGTACTGAAGGATGAACTTGAAGCTACATTGAAGGCATCAGTGAAAAACAAGGCTCCAGGAACTGATGTAATATCAATTAAGATGTTTCAACAAATGTATATAGCACTGGAAATGCTCACTCATCTCTACCAAGAAATTTGGAGGACAGCTACCTGGCCACCCAACTGGAAAAGATCCATTTATTTATGCCTAATCCCAAAAAAGGTGATCTAACCAAACACACAAACTGTCGAACAATATCTTTAACATCATGCAAGTACAATTTTGCTAAAGATCATTCAAAAGCAGCTTTAACAGTATATTGACAGGGAGCTTCCAGAATTCAAGTCAGATTCACAAGAAGATATAGAACCAGGGATATCACTGTTGATGTCAGATGGATCTTGGAACACTTATTTGTGCTCATGAGGAATCTGTATATGAATCAAGATGCAGTAGTGTGAACAGAAAGGACTCTACATGGTTTAAAGTCAGGAAAGGTATGTGTCAGGGTTTCAGTCTGTATGCCAAGCAAATAATTGGAGAAGCTGGACTATATGAACAAGAATGAGGCAGACTTCATTAACAACCTGTGTTACACGGACAATACCACCTTACTTGCTGGAAATGAAGATTTGAAAGGACCACAGCCTTCAGCACGGATTGCACCTCAACGTCAAGAAAACAAAAGTCCTCACAACTGGACCAGTAAGTAAACATCATGATAAATGTAGAAAGGACTGAGGTTGTCAAGGATTCTATCTCACTCGATTCCACAATCAACACCCATGGAAGCAGCAGTCAAGAAATGGAAAGATTCATTGCACTGGGAAAATCTGCTGCAAACAACTTCTTTAAAATGTTGAAAAGTAAAGATGTCACCTTGAAGACTAAGGTGTGGCTGACCCAAGCCATGTTATTTTCAGTTAACATCATGTGCATGCAACAGGTGGACAGTGAATAAGGAAGAGAGAAGAAAAACTGATGCTTTTGAATTGTGTTGTTAGAGAAGAATACTTAATGTACCACAGACTACCAAAAGAACAGATATGTTCTGGAAGAAGTACAACCAAACCAAAGTGCTCCTTGGAAACAAAGAAAGTGCATCCGATATACTTCAGACTTGTTGTCAGTAGTGATGGATCCCTGGAGAAAGACATCATGCTTGGTAGAGTGGAGTGTAAGCACAAAAGAGGAAGACCTCCACCAAGATGGGCTGAAACCGTGGCTGCAACAATGGGCCTAAGCAAAAAAAAAAAAAAATTGTCTGAATGGTGCAGGACCCGGCAGTGTTTTGTTCTGTTGTGCGTAGGGTTTCTACGAGTCAGAACTGACTTGACAGCACCTAACAACACAATATACCCAGTCATTGTGTGTCAGTCACAAAGACCATAACTAGAAGGGCTATATTAATTTATTATACTGCAGCAAATCACAGACTATCCTTGTTGTTGTTGTTGTTAGGTGCTATTCAGTCAGTTCTGACTCATAACAAACCTATACACAACAGAACAAAACATTACCTGGTCCTGCACTATATATTGTGCCCACAATAATTTTTATCCTTAAGCCTATCATTGCAGCCATTGTGTGAATACATCTCATCAGGGGTCTTCCTCTTTTTCTCTGACCCAAGCATGATGTTCTTCTCCAGGGATTGCTCCCCCCCCCCTTTTTTTCTTTTTTCCCTCCTGATAATATGTCCAAAGTATGTAAAGCACAGTCTCGCCATTTTTACTTCCAAAGAGCAGTTCTTCCAGAACAGATTTGTTTGTTCTTTTGGTAGTAACTGGTACATTCAATATTCTTTTCCAACACAGCAATTCAAAGGCATCAGTTCTTCTTCAGTGTTCCTTATTCACTGCCCAACTTTCACATGCAAATGACGCAACTGAAAATACCATGCCTTGGTCCAGGCACATCTTAGTCTTCAAGGTGACATCTTTACTTTTCAAGAGGTCCTTTGCAGAAGATTTTCTCAAAGCAACGCATCTTTTCATTTCATGACTGCTGCTTCCATGGGTGTTGATAGCGGAATCAAGTAACATTATCATGATGTTACTTACTGGTCCAATTGTGAGGACTTTTGTTTCCTTGATGTTTCCATCCTGATGATTCATACCATGGAATAAAACCCACTCCCATCGAATCAGACCCAACTCATAGCAACCTCAGAGGTCAGAGTAGAACAGCCCCATAATAGTTTCCAAGTGCCTGGCAGACTTAAACTACAACTCAGCAACTAAAAGAAACAAACTACTGATAAACCATCTTTTTTTTTTTTTTAACAAAAAAAAGGAATTGAATCTAAAAGAAAATACCAGGTTACATTTCAAGTAAAGATAAATATTCCGTTTTGCTTATAATTGTGTGTGCATGTGCACATATTAGTTTGCAGCACAATGTGTATTTTGTATACGGATTGTGGTCAAGAAAGTTTGAAAACCACTGTTTCAGAGGTCTCATTAGGAACAGTTTTGTTTTTAACACATACTAAACACATGCAGCTGTGAGTACTGATTCTTCCCTTATTCTTAGAGTCTGTACTCAAATTAAACAGAGAATGAGGGTGGAAAACAAGAACTGGAAGGAGGAAGCCAATTAGCAGAAGGCAGAATGTATAGGAGTGAACTGTTAAGAAGACACAAGTAAGCCAAGGAATGAGATAGATGAACTTTGAGCTCTTTTCTACAGTTTCCTGGTTTCTACTAGTAAAAGAATTCCCTAGATATTCTCTTTCCTCACTGGAATACTGGATACACAGTGTTGTTGCCATTCCTATTGTCTGCTGCTATGGAGTTGGCCCCTAGTCTATGGCAACAACTGAATGAAATACTACCCAGTCCAGTGCCTTCATCATCCCCTTGATAGGTTCGGGATTTGACTATTGTGTTCTATCTGTTTTAATTACTTTTTTTTGAACTGTGGTTAAATTATGGGTAACAAAATATTTGCCATTTCTACATTCTTCAATTCTATAGTTCATCCATTATGTTCATAGTTTTAATCATCACCATTAATAGTACTCAGATTTTTCCATTACCCTTAACAGGAATGTACTGTCTCCTAAGAATTGTACCTTCTTTTCCATGTCTCTGTCATCCACCCCTGGTAACCAACCACCAATAAACTTTGATTTCTATACACTTGCCTATTAATAACTCGTATGATCCATAGACCTTTCATTGGCTGATTTTCAGAAGCAGGTTCCCAGGGTTTTCTTTGTCCATCTTAATCTGGAAGCTCTGCTCAGATCTGTTTCCATCATAGCAACATGAAATCCTCTACTGACAGACAGGTAGTGGCTGTACATGAAGTGCATTAGCTGAGAATGCAGCCTAAGTCTTCCAAATGGAAGATGAGAATTCTACTACTGAACCAGAGAAACAGTAGATACTCAATAATCTTCCATATAAATGATTCTCCTTCAGTATCTCCATTCTCTGTGTGTCAACACTTATCATGACAGGTGATTACTGCCATTTTAATGCCAGTACCATCCACTTTCAGAAGCTCCTTGAAGTCAAGAATAATGTTTGGGCCCATTTCTGTAAGAGTGGCTGACAGATACTAAGAACATAATAATTCTTGGTTGGATTGAAATGAAGCGTTTTAAATGGTAATAAAGATCTGGTTCTAACACTGATTTGATGTTTGAACTCCCTTTGCAAGAACAAACTTAGATCAATGAGCAAACCGTATTAGAGAAAAACAACAACAAAACTCTAAACGTAAGTCTGCAGAGAACAAATAGCTTGGAATCTCTAATACCATTTGACTTTGAGCTCAGATTGAATCCAAAGACTTGTCTCATCCTTATATAGAGTAAGAGCTTCTTGAAATATGATAGGCTTTTCAGTAACATGACCTTGGACCTACTTTTTAGGCCTACCCGGGTTCCTGGAGATACAAAGGAGATGCCATCTTCAGTCTCTACACCTTGTGGACAACAACCACTTTGAATTAGAAGATGCTGAACTATTTCCAAGGTCCTGTATCCATTTAATAGCAGGTGCAGACATGATGCCCAGGAGCATCCAAGGCAAAGGTTTGGGTCTCAAGAAGCAGCCAAATGACCAAGTAAATAATAAATGACTTAAGTCCTGGTTGCTGCCTCCAGGAAGCACAAGCTAAAGGAAAATGAGGACAGGCAAGGAAGTGGCTATTTGCTCTGCTTAGCACTCTTCAGCTCTGTCAGACCACCATGCCTGATTCTAGGTATCCAAATAAAGCTTCTAATAGTTCACCTGTTTATGGCAGGTCATTAATGATGCCCCATGCATGGACATGTAAGGGGGGTGATGCTGGTCCCTAGACTATATTCCTTGGAAAGGTGAGTTATCAGTGGGAAGACAGGGGAAAGACAACTCAAATCTCATGCTCTACAGCAGAGGTCACTCAAATTCAAATATAAAGGAGACTTACTGGTCATTAGTCACTCATCTCAACCAGGCAAACATCCAGTGAAAAGTTCTCTTTCTCAAGGACACTGATGAGAATTAAAATTAGAGATAAAATACCCTTTTCTTTCAGATGCATTCTGACTCGATGGCACTTGGCTAGCTTTTCAGATGCATTAAAGAAAAGGCTTGGACCTTCATGTGTCTATCCCATAAATAGTCAAATACCATTTCTCTGTGGATGGAGAACGCAAGGAACAGACTAACTAGTCTTCAGAGTTCAGTTGATACCACAGAATCCAGAATATTTATTTTACCAATGGTTTCTGCCTCCATCCTCCACCCCATCTCTACTTGCCTCTCCCTCTAACCATCTGACAGTACTTGTGTAGCAATATAAATAAATCACGTATATTTGACCTGAGTAGAATGCAATCATGATGGTAAGTTGGTTTGGGGCCAGATGAACAAGAGGGGAGCTATGTTATGTATTCCAAAGTCAAGCAGGAACAAAGTTTGGGCACTATCTATGTATGTACCTGGGACATTAGGGTTCCAGTGGTAAAATCTGACTCCTGGCCAATGCACCTCATGTGCAACTACCACCCATTTATCAGTGGAAGCTTATTGTTGCTAGGATGTTAAACAGGTTTCAGCAGAGCTTCCAAAATAAGACAGAGTAGGAAGAAAGTCCTCATGGCCTACTTCCTAAAATCAGCCAGTGAAAACCCTCTCTGGGGCTGACACAACAACAGCTGACATCAACATATTTCTACTTAGGTTTCAATTTAAATTACAACTTCAATGTAACTTAATCTCTCCCTACCTCAGTTTCCTGTAAAATCATGTGTCAATGAGAAACATATGTCTAAAATGTCTTGCAGTAGCTGACAATTTAATGAGTCAGCAAACTACATTAATTATCATTAAGACCATAGTATTGCAGAATGTACAAGAACAGAGGTTTTAGAGTCAGAGGGATTCCTGGATGGTGACTCCAGGGACTTCTTTAGTTGAAGTCCCTTAAATTCTCTGAGCTTTAATTGTTTCATCAACAAAGTGGGAGAGTTAAACCAAGTCATAGGGCTGCTATAAGGATTAAATGAGAATCTGTGTACGAAACATCAGGCAGAGAATATATGGCCCACAAATGGTGTCTATTTTTATGATTGCCTGCCCTTCAACAGGTTCCAGTAAACAGCTGTTGTGGCATTAACTCAGCCAATCAGATGACTTTCTCAAAGTCCAGTGATGTTCAACATCTCCAATGCCAACATGATCCCAATAGCCCTGCCTTGGTCCTCCTCCTGTGTCCCCTGTTATAGTGAATGGCCCACCATTTCTCCATTTTCCAAGTGAGAAATTTTGTAGTCCTCCTTGACTGTTTCCTCTTCCACCACCAGATTCCATAGATTCTATTTTTTAAATATCTCAACTACATCTTCTCTCCATCTGCCTGCCAGTGAAACAGGGAAAAATCTTTAGACACCCCGATTTTAAAAGGGAAAATTAAAATAGACAGCCAGGACTAAACCTTTTTATTTGTCTTTTCTCATGTCTTAAAGATTCCTAATACTCCTCTACTTAGCCCAGGGCTGGGCTGAGGAGGTCACCCGTTAATTGACAGGAACCACTGCGATTACAATCTTTGTAGCTTTTTATACCTTCTTTAGATATGTCAGAGGAATGCAGAGACAGTGAAGACATAGAGGCACCACTTCTCCAAGAGACTGCCTGCAGTGTCCAGATCCTGACTTTTGATAGCAGATTCTACCAACCTGCTCAGGATGCAGTGCCCCTTCCAACTGCCCCCACTGTTCTCCAGAGACCTCTGTGTGTGTGAGACCTCTGTGTGCATGAGACCTGGGTGCACGTGTGACCTTCTATCCTTATATAAACCCCAGGATCGGCCTGACCAATTTGGACATCCCTGGAGATTCAAATGTGTCTGTCCCCATGTTCTTGCTGGCAGAACACGGCTAATAAACTATTCTGATCACCCACCCAAAGTACCTGTCTCAGAGATTGGCTTTTAGGGACAGGTAACAAGAGTCTGGAGTTTTGTCTGTTAACACCAGCTTGTTAGCTAAGGCCACTGTTAACTTGCACCTAGGTAACATGTCTCCAAACTCATCTCCGCGCTCCAAGCTTTATCCTTCAACCCACTCTCCAAGCTTCAACTCCAGTCAGCTTTCTAAATACAAATCTAGTCAAAACTGTCCCCTGCTTTAACCCTTCATTGGTTCCCTCCCCCAACTAAAATCCAAGTCCCTTCACTTAGCTGACAGAGCTGTCTATGATCTGCCATGATGTCTCTTCATACTTCATGTGCTCCAGCCACACTGAGTTACTTCTAGTTCCTCAAAAGAATCGAATTATACCCCAACCTCCTTATGCAGGGCTTCACACTTGCTTTCCCATTTACTCATTCCTCCCCCTTCTCTTCATGCTCACTCACTCTCAACTTGTAAATCTCAGCTTAGTTGTCGCTTCTTCCAGGCAACTTTTCCCTACACTTGCATTAGGCACCTTTGTATTGACTGTATTGCAATTGTCTGCTTAATTGCTCATACCTCCTTGCTGACCAGGAATCCTCCCAGAGGACAAAACCCATTTTTTGTCATTGAAACACTCCAAGTGTCTCCAACAATGTTGCCTCAAACAGGCACTCAAATATAAGCACTTAATTAACAGTTGATTATATAGTTGGATGAATACTAACAATTGACCTTACTCCATGGAGCAATCTCTGGTTGGTGGTGGCAGTAGCATTGAGCTGCTCAGTAGTCAAGCCAACTCTGGGAATCAGAGGTGTCCAGCAAAGGCAACACCTACCTAGGATGGCAACCACCTCATCATCCTGGATCACCTCCAGGGATCCGGAGACCACAAAGCAGAGGCTGTCCACGCTCTCGCCTGCATGGTAGATGAGATCCCCTGGAGCACAGTGCACAGTCTGGAACTCCATGGCTAGTGCCCGCAGGCAGCCATCACTGGCCAGCCGGAAGGCTGGGTGTTCCTTGAAAACTTTGCGGTTCAGGTGCACGCAGATGTCAGCTCTCATGTCCTTGGGGCAAATCTGTAGAACCTGGCCAGACACAGGAAGAAATAGAATCAGGGTTCTGCGGTGGCCTCCAGCCCATTGTCCCCTAAAGCCCAGGGCATAAATAATATCCACTAGACTAGACAGACCTTCTAGGTGCTGGTGAATAGGATAGCCAAAGGCCCTGTCCTTCAGAAGCTCACATTCTTGTGGGAGAGACAAGCAATGAAGAACAAAGATGTATAATAAGTAGTCTGAAGAAAATAAAGCAGAGAAGATGTCTGAGAGTCTGGGGGTCAGGCTTCAGACTATGTGGGCTTCTCACATGGGATGGTCAGAGCTGAGGACATGATATTCGTGCTAACCCCTGCATAAAGTGCAAGTGAGTCATGTGAAAGAACATTCCAGCAAAATGTTGTTACTGTTAGTTGCTGTCAAGTCAATTCTGACTTACAGTAACCTCATGTGTGCCAAGTAGAACTGTGCTCCATAGAGTTTTCAAGGCTATAACATTTCAAAAGCAGATCACCAGACCTGTCTTCTGAGGAGTCTTTGGGTAGATTCGAACCACCAATGTTTTGGCTAGCAGCCAAGTGTTTAACTGTTTGTGCTACTCAAGGCTTCACTTCAGTATAATAACAAATGTGAAGAGTCTGAGGGGGACTAAATAATAGCAAATGTGAGTGAGGATCAAAGAGTAGGAAATAAGGTTCAGAGAAAACGTCAAGTTCAAGAGCATACAGAGATTTTAGGATAAAATAAGACCTTTGATTTTATTCTGAAGGTGATAGGAGGTGGAGGATTTTGAACAGGGAAGTACTAAACATGACCTGAATTACATTTTAAAAGGATTGTTACAGTTATTGAGTTGGGTGGAGTGCTGAGTGTTGGGTGTCAAGAATGGAGGAAAGCTTCCAGTTACGTTGCGCTTGCACAGTCCAGGAGAGAAGTGAAGACTTGAACTGGGATGTCGGCCTTGGAGCTGGGGGGAATTGGTCACATTCAGAACATACACTCAAGATACAGCTAGCATGATCCACTGACGTACTCAATAGAGGTGTGATTGAAAGTAACAGATATGTGCACTCACTATGCACCAGGCACTGCTAAGCACTTTAGAGTCATTTGTTCTTTTAATTAATATTTATCAAGCACCTAATTTCATGCTGGGCTCTGAGAAATTAGCAGTGAACAAACCAGACAAACATTCCTCCCCTCATGTAAATTATCATCTAGTGGGAGGAGACAAATAATAAGCAAAATAAATAAGATAAAATGTGGCAGCAAATTCTAAAGAGAAAAATAGAGAAAAAGAATAAGAAAGACAGGGAAGGTTATGATTTTGTTGTAAATGTGATATGTATTAGCTTATTTAATGCTCACATAAATCCTATGATGTAATTGTTATTATTATGCCCATATTACAGATGAGGAACCTGAGGCACAGAGAAGTTAAAAGGTATCTGGAAAAGAGCAGAGCTGGGATCTCTAAGTTGGCAGTCGGAGTTTAGGGTTTAATTTAGACAATAACCAATTCCTGTACTATGTGGTCACTCAAAACCAACAGAATTGTAATTTCACTCTCAAAACAAAACAAAAAATCCATCACTGTGGTGTCAATTCCAACTCGCAGCAACTTTTATAGGACGGAGTAGACCTGCCCCTTATGGTTTTCAAGGAATGGCTTGTGGATTCTAACCGCAGACCTTCGTCAGCAGCCAAATGCTTAACCACTGTACTATCAACATTCTGAAATTAAAAGCAAAGTAAATGAAGGAATTCTCAGGCTTTTCTAGAGAGAGAAGCATTTCCCTGGGCAATGTGTCTGCAAGAAATCACTGCATGGCTCCTTACGTAGCGAACATTAAATAATGCAGCAAACACTTTCTACTGTACTTTTCCAGAGAAATCAGGAGCATTTCTAAAATACTCATTTCATTTCTCTCATCTTAGCAGTGAATGAATCTTGGAGCATAAAATAAAACATGTTCACTGAAGATATTTCCTTGAGTTGCTGGGTTCTCCATTCTGCTTCCCTGCCTTGGCATAGTCCATTTGCGTCTGTGTCAGGGCTCACTCTTGAACTTGGAAGTCTGTCAGCCTCCTTCAAAATGCAGTTCAAATCTCTCCTTGCCTATGATGGCCTTCCTCATATTCCTGCCTTTCTCTGAGGTCCCCGTACTCTGCACAGAGGCATAGCAGTGAAAAGAGAAGGTCAAGTAGTTAAAATCTCAGCTCCATCCTTTCTAAGTTACTTCACTGCTCTGCATCTCAGCTTCTCCTGTAAAACCTAGACCACTGATATTGACTTGGAGTCCCTGAGTTGTGTACATAGTTAATGCACTCAGCTGCTAATCAAAAGGTTGGAGGTTTGGGTCCACCAGAGGCATCTCAGAAGAAAGGCCTGGTGATTTGCATGCCCCAAATCAGCCACTGAAAACCCCACAGAGCACAGTTCTACTCTGACACACATGAGGTTGCTGTGAGATGGAACTGACTTGATGGCCACTACCTCAGTTTAACATTGACTTGTGATAATTACGTGAAATTACATCTACCAACATGCTACCCAGGTCAGTGCCTGGTCAGAGTAGGTCCCCTCTTTCTGTGTGCTATTTTGTTTTCAGCTTGCAGGATGGTGAGAAAATGGGTGGGGAGAGCCAGTTGACCGAAGAACGGAAGAAAGTTCAAACTGCCACTGTTTGGTCAGCATACTTGCTAAGTATTCTCTCCCTAAAGCTCATTAAAAACAAGACGCCTACACAAATAGATGTAATTTGGGTCCCCTTCTCTACAACCATAACACAGGTAGGGAGCAATGCTCCACATGTCATGTCAACACTGTGCTCAGAGGTTTGGAACTAACAGTTATTCCCCAGGTGAATTCATCTTTAAATATTTGGTTTTCCCTGGGTAGGGCTTTGGTGGCAGAGGCTGCTTGTAGAATAAGGCCTTGGCATGAGGACAATATTTTATTCACGAGCATCATTCCCAGAACTGCTGGAGAGTGTGTGTGAGAAGACAAAGGAAGCTGAACTGCAGAAACTACAAACTGTCATGGCCACCAGTCACCTCCATTCATCATCTCAGCTCTGCCGGCTTTGCACTGGGAGCAGATAGGAGGGTCCCCAACACCTCTGCCTCAGTGAGGAAAGGCATCAGCTCAGATGTCTA
Organism: Heterohyrax brucei; assembly: GCA_028571685.1. NCBI lineage: Eukaryota > Metazoa > Chordata > Mammalia > Hyracoidea > Procaviidae > Heterohyrax > Heterohyrax brucei. The sequence continues at coordinate 21,702,737 of CM053155.1, forward strand.
GACTCCACAGCCTTCCCAGGCCATATTCCCTGCTGCTTGGTTCTGAGGCAGTACCTTCCTTGCTGTTCCTTGAGGGCATTGGTAGCAACTGGGAGGTAGCAAACACAGAGATAGCAAACACAGCCTCTGCCAGGCAGGGACATAAGAACAGTGGTTAAGAGAACAGGCTTTAGGAGCTTACAGCTCTGAATTCAAATCCTAGCTTCATCACCTAGAAGTCATATGAGCTTGGACCAATACTAAGCTTCTTTTCAGAATTTTCATATTCAAACTTGAGTATAGAATTCCCTTGGGGATTCCAAGAGATGTTGTGCGCAAAGCCCTAGCATAAATGCCGGGCAAGCAGCAAGGACTCAACACATGTGGACTACTGTTTTGTTATTGATGTTGAAGTGGCAGCAGCAAATCACCTTGAGGGAGATTTTAAAGTTCAGAAGAGCATAGCCAAAAGAAACCTGAGAGGTCATCTGCCTTCCACGTGTACAGACCTGGAAACTGAGGCTGAGAAGGACAAATGACATGCTCAAGGCCATCAACTAATTATCGGTAAAACTCAAGAGTCCCATCACCTCCTTGGCTTCCCTAGTCATTATTAACCTCTTCTAATCCAGAAAGGCTATGGACAGTGCAGTCTTAGCTTTGGGATCCCTGAGTTTCTGGTAATGGTGTCAGAACAGTTTGGAAAAGGATATTGGTAAGGGTCGCACAACATGAAGAAAGTACCTAATGTCACTGAACTGTACATGTAAAAACTGTCCAGCTGGTAAACGATTTTGTTATGTACACACATTCACCTCAGTTAAGAAAAGAAGAGCATGGGGAAAGGGAACCCAGAGAGAGAGGTTGAACCATAGGACTGGCCTGTCCCTAGCAGTTGCCTGCCAGAAGCCACTGCCAGGAGGAAAAGCCACCCCAAGCCAAGCTGAACTCTGCAGTGACTTTGTGGTTGTTTCCTCTCTCATCAAATCAGGGCCTAGGGTAAATTCTAAAGCCCTTCAGAAAAGAGAGACAGCAGAAAGGAGAAGTTAAGGCAAATAAATGCTGACTGGGCTGTCTCACCTTGGGTAGTTGCCCAGCCCAACTAAAGAGAAAGAAGGGAAAGATCTCTTCCCAGAAAAGCAGATTTACAAAGGCATGCTGGCCCCTGGGAAAAGGACTCCCAAGCTGCAGAGATCAATGGTCTTTTCCTGTTCCATCAGCTTCCAGGCACCCACCCAATACAGGCCCTAGGACATTGCTGAAAGAGAAGAGGAGAAACAATGGGCTGAGTCCCGTGCAGGTGGTTGGCAAGATTGGTAGATAAGTTCTGCTCTAAATTGATGCCCTGCACATTTGAGAAGTGAAAACCTCTCCATTTAGACTCACCTTTCTTCCCTTCAGTAAATGTTTTAAATAATAATAGTAATTATTTAAATAGTAATATGAGAGTAATAGTAGGGAAAAAATAAGCTTTGGAATCAGACAAAAGTGGGTTCAAATCCCACCGGGCTTTTTCATTTCTTAACTGTGTGACCTGCAGCAGTTACTCAAATTCATTGCACCTCTATGTCTTCATGTCTGTTTAGAAACAAAGCAGCTTCTTCTACAAGGTTAACATAAAGCCTAACTGGTATAATGCAGGTAAAGCACTAGTGTAGGACTGGGCACTAGAGCAAATGCAAAATACCTACATTTTATGCATGTTTAAGAAATGACAGTTGGCACTGTGTCATTGTTGCTGTTGTTGACATGACAGATATTGGTCAAAGCAAATTAACATTCCTTTTAAGGATCAATTAAATTAAGTTCATGTTTAAATTGTCAACTGTCAACTGACTATTCCAGTGAAGGAGGACTGTGAGTATGGATAACCAATCCCAAAACCATTAAAATTTAATTTTAAATGTGTCGTAAGATATTATTGCAATAGTTGTATCTTTTTTGTTTTCCTGATTTTAAAAATTGAAAGGAATCAAGATTCTCTGAGCACTCACAAATTGGCAATACAGCGAGGAAATGCAGAGGAAAAGGGTGAGAAAAAAGAGAAAAAGTGACCTAGAATTAAATCTTTGCTTACTGAAATTAAACATAGTAGATAACCCATACCTGAATAATAGAAAGTAAACTACATCTTCATTTTATTCTTTCCACTACTGCGAATTTTCTTCACCTTACTAAAATGCATCTAGAGCAGCACAGCTGTTAGAGAACAGTAGGGGGTTATCACCACATCCATTTTGCAGGTGGAAATCAGACACCTAGAGTGGGACTAATGGATGCTCTGGTCAAGTCAACTGACGAGGAAGGCAAAAGCCTTGATGGTGATTTCAGACTTGTTTGGTGAAAATGATCACCTGGACACTTGTTAAAAATGCACATTTCCAATTTCCCCCATTCCCCAAATTCTGAGTCCATATATCCAGGACTTAGAAGAAAACCCATTTTTAACAAATGCATCATGAGGTTTTTATCAGAGATGGGACTAGGTCAAGGCAAGTAAGCAAGCCACTGGCTTGGGATGCAAAATTTAAGGGGGTGCTAAAAAAGTGAGTAATCAGGATAAATAATATTTTAATGCAAAAAAATTGCAAAAAGTATAAAAATGTACACAAAAAATCCATGATGAGCATAAAGATAGGATCAGCAATAGAGCTGTGGCATACTAGAGTCTGATCCAATAGATCAATCAATAACACTGACGGTATCACCCTAGTCCCAGCCCTGATTCTCATCATGTAAGTTCAGGAAATTGTGTCTCAGACAATTAGACTTCCAGTTCCTCTCTTCCTGGAAGACTGTACTCTGCATTTCCAGTTTCTTAAGTAATAGCTCCTAATTGCTGGTCTTTAAGTAAGGCTGAGCTGGAAGCAATACAACCCCCTGGATAAGAACTTGGAAATCCAAAACTATCTCAGTGAATTCTGACACACAGTCAGGCTTAAGAACCACTGCCCTAGGAGAGTCTCAGCTCAGCTCAACAAAGCCACGGGGCAACAGGTGTCCTGAACTCCTCATGGCCCTTACCTTCTCTGTGTCAATGCCTCTGGACATGGACCAAGTGGACACGATATAATCCATGACTCGCTCACTCAATCCTTTTGGCACCTGGTATAGCTTCAGGAAGTCCCGAACACTGTTAAGCATCTCATGGTACCTGTTGGTGTTGGCATACATCTGCTGGAAAATGGTAGTCACATTCCCAAAGATCGTGGCATACAGAAGTGCTAAAGGTGAGGAGGAGGAAGAGAAATAACACGTGAGTCATCTCTAAGTCAGGGTCCAAGACATCCAGTTTGTTCGTAGCAGACCAATGGCTAGTGCTGCCGCACCCCAGGACAGATGATCCTGATCCCATTTCAGGAGAAGGAAGAGTCCCCTGATACCACACCATAAGGATAAACATGTGGGAGTCAGGAGTAGGGTGGACAGGAGCAGAAAGAATCAAAGCTAAATCTAAGAGACAGAAGTATGAGGCCTCCTATACTTGTAAAAAAAGTTTGAGCCGTGCCTGAGACTGTCAGTCAAATGTGATCCTAAGTGCTCCATGTCTATCCAAAAACAAAACCAAATCCACTGCTGTCAGGTCAATTCTAATTTATAGCGACCCTGTAGGACAAAGCAGAATCGCTTCATAGGGTCTCCAACGCTGTAATCCTTCTGGAAGCAGACTGCCACATTTTCCTTCCTTCGGAGTAACTGGTGAGTTTGAACCACCAACCTTTTGGTTCACATCAGAGTGCTTAACAACTTGCTATCAGCAAATAATCCTTATCAAGTCCTGCTACATACCAGGCACTGGTGGTCAGTAGTGGAATTCTCATATTCAATGCCAGAGAGCGACATTCAATTCTTAGTCAAGGCACATAATATACATTCACCATTCATTTGTCAGTAGAGAATTCTTGTTGTTGTAATGATGACCAGGTTTCAGCAGAGCTCCCAGGCTAAAGTTAGGAAGAAAGGTCTGACGATCTACTTCCAAAACTTAGCCAGTGAAGACCCTGATCTGCTGTTGATCATAAGGACGATGAAAAACTAGAAAGCATTGTGTTACACTGTGTAAGGGGTTGCTATGAGTTGGAGAGGTTGACTCAATGGCAGCTAGTAATATCAACAAACAATGTCACAATCACTACACTACGTGTCAGGGCCCCAAACCAAAGTCATTGCTGTGAAGTCAATTCTGATTCACAGCAGCCCTAGAGGACAGAGTAGAACTGTCCCATACGTTTCTAAAGAATGGTTGGTGGGCAAAATGCCAACATTTTGGTTGGCAGCTAAGCTTTTAACTGCTGCTTGGGAGTGGGTAGCAAATAAGACACTCAGTTCTGATCCTCATGGATCAAATAATGTTTGGGAGGGACAGCCCTTGAATGTATAATGACAGCACTTAAACAACATCAAGTCTGCAGAGTACAACAGAGGTTATGTCCTTGTTTTGCACTTATTGTTAAGGTACATGTCTACGCAGCAATCTATTTCACTGTGATTCAGAGAGAAAAGGCACAGAGAGTTTTGATGTGGCACGAATAAAATCAAGTCCCGAATGACAAGTAAGAATACTTGTGTGTTAAGATTCATCCTCTGATGCTAGCATTATGAAGCAAGATCACTATCATCATAAAACCCCCCCTTTATCTCCAGCTCCCATGTCCTCTTGAATGCTGAGCAAAGGCATCACCTTTTCCAGAAAGTCTTCTCAAGCACTCACCCCTCTCTCTGTCACCATGAGGGTAACCAGTTCACATCACACAGAGTTGCCTGTGCCCTGACAGAATGCTAGTTGCTTGAAGGCTGAATGCATAATTTCCTTGTCACTGTATCCCCAGGATCTAACACTATACCAGTGCCCAAAGAATGTTCATAAAATCAGTGAACATATGTTTTTTGTTTTAATTGAGGCAATAGTAACAAAATGAATTGTAAAGTGTACAATTTGATATTTTGATATATGTACATACCTATGAAGCCATCATCAGAATCAAAATAGTGATCACATCCATCACACCAAAAAGTTGTGTCATGCTTTTTGACTACTCCTTTCTCCCACCAATCCCTCTTCACCCTCTTATCCCTAAGTAAACACTGGTCTGCTATCTATTTGCATTTTCTAGAATTTTGTATATATGGAATCATGTACTAAGTTCTTTTAAAATCTTTATGAAGATGTAATTCACATACCACAAAATATATCTAAAGTGTATAGTTCAATGGTTTTCAGTATATTTAAATTTATATAACCATCACCATAATCTAAATTTGGAACATTTCTATCAGAAACTCTATGCCCATTTGCAGTCATTCCCCATATCCCTTCCTAACTCATCAGTCCTGGGAAACCACTAATCTAATTTTCTGCTCCTATATATGAGGAGCCCTGGTGAGGCAACTGTTAAAGCAATCTACCGCTAACCAAAAGGTCAGCAGTTTGAAACCACCAGTAGCTCTTTGGAAAAAAGATGTAGCACTCTGCTTTCAGAGATATTTACTACCTTGGACTCCCTATGGGGTTACTAGGAGTCAGAATCAACCTCACCACAGTAAGTTTATTTATTTATTTGCTTGTTTTAATTTAAGCATTTCTTTAATGAAATCATATATAGTGTTTTCTGACTGACTTCTTTCACATAAAATGCTTTGAAGTTTCAACTATGTTAAAACATATATCAATACTTCATTCTCTCTGGTTCTGAATTATATTCCACTGCAGCAATATTAAGAAGTCCTAGTGGTACAATGGTTAAGTGCTCAGCTGCTAACTGAAAGATTAATGGTTTGAATCTGCAAGCCACACTGTGGGAGAAAAGACCTGGTGATTTGCTCTAAAGGAAACCCTACGGACAGTTCTACTCTGTTCTATAGGATTACCATGAGTTGGAATGAATTAGATGGCATCCAACAACAATGTATTAGACATTTTGCATATGAATTCATCAGTTGAGGGACCTATGGGTTACTTCCATTCTTTGACTACTACAAGTAATTCTACCATGTACATTTGTATACAAGTTCTTACACTGACATGTTTTCAGTTTTCTTGGTTATACAATCTCAATTGAGATCATATGGCAACTCTATGCTTAGTATTTTGTAAAAGAGTCACACTGTTTTCCACAGTGGCCATATCATTTTATATATCCCCCAGCAGTAAATGAGTTATCAAAAGTCTTCACATCCTCATTAGGACTTTTTCTTCTCTTTTTGATTACTGCTATCATAGGAGTATGGACTGCTATCTCATTCTGGTTTTCAGTTGCATTTCTCCAGTAACTAAAGATGTTGACATCTTTTCATGTGCTTACTGGCCATTTATACATTGCCTTTCAGAAATATCTTCTCCTATATTGTACTGCTTTTTTATAAATTGAGTTTTAGGAGTTCTTTATGCATTCTGTACATACATTCATTATTCAATATATGATTTTCGAATACTTTCTGCCATTCTTTGAGTTGCCTTTTCATTTATTTGATAACATCCTTTGCAATACAAGTTTTTAGGTTAGATGTAATCCAATGTACAATTTTTTCTTTTATACTCTCTTTTGACTGGCTTATTTCACTCAACATAATTGTTTTAAGATTCATCCATGTTTTATTACACATATCAATAATTTATTTCTTAGTTTTTTAATTTTTAAATTATAAATTCAAAGCAGTTGTTAAGATAGTACAGAGGTTTTGTGTACTCTTTACCCAGTTTTCACCTTTGGCTACATCTTAAGTAACTGCAGAAAATTATCAAAACCAGGAGGCTGATATTGCTACAAATTATGTGTAGAGTTTAGTGTCATTTTATGACATAGATTCATGTAACTATCACCTCTTTCAAGATACAGAACTATCCCATCACCATAAAGATCTTTTTTTAGCTGTATTCATCCCACTATTCCTAAGTCCTGGCAACCAGTAATCTGTTATCTTTATATACACACACACACACACACACAATTTTGTCATTTCAAGAATGTTATGTAAATAAAATCATACAGCATGTGACCTTTTGAAATTGACTTTTTTAATTCAGTATAATGCCCTTGAGGACTACCCACGTTGTTGTGTGCATCAATAGTTCATTCTTTTTTATTGTGGAATAATATTCTACTGTATGGATGTACCACAATTATTTCTTTGGAACAATCTTATTTAGGATTCAGCTGACATACCACTATAGGAGGGAAAAAATAACAGAGAACAGCATGGGCTTAGATGCAAAATCTAAGAAAATCTAAGAAAATCTTTAGCTGAATCTGCCTTGCTAGGCATGACCCCAACAATCACTGAGAACAAAATCCACCTGAAGGGCATTGTAAATGAAGATCTCAGGGGGTCCACCAGCTCTGGTAAGGTACGAATTCAAACAAAAGGATCCATATAAAAAGCAGACTAGTCAAAAGGCTTGCATGATGCAGATAGTGGCTTTTCTAAACTTATAACAACCCTTGCCTCCTCCATACCAGTCAGATGTCACTGTATGTGCTCAGCCATCCTCTCGGCCTGGATAGGTGACCTTATTCCCAGTGAAGCTAACTCTAACTCACGAAGCTGTAAGGCAGGCCTGCCTCAGCTCTGTTTTCTGATTCACAGTGAACCAGGGCAGAGGTGCCTTTCCCAGAATGGCTGACATAAAATTAACTTAGTTACGCCAAATAAAGTAAAAATAGCTCTCCATGATTCAAAAAGTAGGCTGCAGGTCTGAGACACTGAAGTGCTAGTGAGGCCATAAGGACAATGATGCTGCATCCACTATGTACTCCCACAGCTACTTGCATCCCAGGCTTCCTAGATGGTTAAACATCCTCAAGAGTGCCTTCTTCAATTACTATTAATATTTTGAATGACCATTATTATCAAAAATCAATAATCCTCTTTCAATGAACTTCCCTGGTTTTATGCAAAGCAGGATTATATAACACAGCATTTTCTTTACTGATATATACAAAGCATATACCCTACACACTTTAACTAAAAGAAAAGGGGGAATTGGTGGCACAGTGGTAGCATTCCCCCAGCCAATGCTAAAGCTGCTAACCAAGAAGTCAGCAGTTTGAATTGACCAGGTGCTCCCTAGAAACCATATGGGACAGTTCTACCCTGTCTGATAAGGTCACTATGAGTTGGAATAGACTCAACAACAATGGATGTGGTATGCTGCCAAACATGTTTCAGTGGAGCTTCCAGACTAAGATGGAATAGGAAGAAAAGCCTGGTCATCTATTTACAAAAATCGGCCAATAAAAACTGTAAGGATCAGAATGATCTGCTTCCATTGTCCATGGAATTACTGTGAATTAGGGCTGACTCTACAGTAACTAACAACACATGGAAATGAAGACATATGAGTCCAGTTACCACCAGAATAGATCTATAAATATGCTGTGAGGAACAATGAAGGAGGTTATAAAGTCACTGTCATGAGTGCAAAGGCTGACCTCACTGTACACAAAATGCCTTAGATAACTCTAATGGATTTTTTGAGCCCTTCCACTTTGATAAAGAAGTAAGGAGATCTCTTCTAATCCTAAAACAAAATACAGATTTGGATAGCATGAGGTTTCTTTCCTTTAACTGGTTTGTTTTTTATATTGTATTACAGCAAGAGCTCTGGGTCCTGCCCAGTGAAAACGACAATTGTGAGTATTCTTTAATCCTTAAAGTAGGGGGAAAAAATCTTCCATGAAGTTGACTGTGAGTCATGGTAAGTCAGGGTACAACTATGTGCCACATGGTTTTCAGTGGCTGATTTTTCAGATGTAGATCACCAGGCCTTTCTCATGAGACACCTTGGGGTGGACTCAAACCACCAACCTTTTGGTTGGCAGCAGAGTAAATGTAACTATCTGCACAACCTAGGTGTTACTCTCTAATTAGAAATAGCTATGTGCAATTTAGGGGAGGAGAATGGCAAAAGATTGTGTTTCCTTTTTTGAAAAACATTCAGTATTTGTTTTCATTTACATTATATGTACACCTAGTTTAAAAAAGTAATTGGTGAAGCATTTTTAAAACATTATTAGCCCCCTATCCCTTGCTTTCACCAAATTTCCAGTTCTGCAGAGGCAATCATTTTCAATTGTATTAGCTGATTATTTTATACTGACCTTCCATATTTGGTATCATACTCATATGGTTATGCCCTTATCCTTTACACATTATTCACTGGCTTTTCATTGTGGAAAATGACAATTTAGCTCTCTTTTTAGTCTCTCACCCTCATCACACTCTCAAACCACATGCTTCCTCCCATTGCACCATCCTCCCAAAATACTTATATCACCACTTTGGTTATGTAAATATTCTGTGTTTACATTATTATGATTACAGGAATGCTATTACAGCTGAGCCACTTAGTACATGTGTTGTGATTACTTTTCCTCTCCTGCCATACTTTCTTTTCCTTAGAATTAATAATGGTTTGTATCTTTATTTGTTTAGTGTACTCATCACCCAATTACACACTCTTCCCCAGGTAAGTAAAGCCCTTCTTAATGTATTAAAACATAGTACCTGCAGTAAACTGAATCAAGATCCGTATCTTACACCTTATACAAAAACTAACTCCAACTGGATAAAAGACCTAAATATCAAACCTAAAATGATAAAGCTCATCCAAGAAAAGGTAGGAACAACAATGGAAGTTTTAATACACAATGAGGACAGACTCCAAAATCTGTCAAAGAAACCTCAATCAACAGAAGAGAAAATAGATAAATGGGAACTATTAAGAATCAAACACGTTTGCTCATCCAAAGACTTTATTAATAGAATTAAAAGAACACCCACAGAATGGGAAAAAATATTTGGCAACTCTGTGTCAGACCAACACCTGATCTCCATAATCTATACGATACTACAAAATATCAAGAAGAAGAAGATAAACCATCCAATTAAGCGATGGGCAAAGGAGATGGACAGATACTTCACTAAAGAGGAGATCCAGGCAGCCAAATAACACATGCGGACATGTTCACGATCTTTAGTTATTAAAGAAATTCAAATCAAGACAACAATGAGATAGCATCTCACCCCAACAAGATTGGCCATGATCCAGAAAACACAAAACAACAAATGCTGGAGAGGCTGTGGAGAAAGTGGAACCCTCCTACACTGTTGGTGGGGTTGCAAAATGGTCCAGCCTCTTTGGAAGCCAATCTGGTGCTTCCTTAAAAAAATGAATATCGATATACCATTTGACCCAGTAATTCCACTACTTGGAATATATCCTACAGATTCAAGGCCTTTCACACCAACGGACACATGCACCAGAATGTTTATCGCAGCACAGTCCACAATAGCAAAAACATGGAATCAACCCAGATGCCCAACAGTAGAAGAATGGATAGGAAAACTATGGTACATATACTCAATGGAGCATTACGCAATGATAAAGAATAACAATGATTCCAGGAAACATCTCTTAACCTGGTTTCAACTGGAAGACATTATGTTGAGTGAAAGTAGTCAGCGACAAAAGGACAAATACTGTATGAGACCTCTACGATAAGATCTCAAAAACAGACTTGTATATAGAAGAAAAGACTCTTTGACAGCTGCAAGGGAGGGGAGGGAGGGAGGGCGAGGTGGGGAGGGTTTAGTTTAGATAGTTACTAGAAATCTAGTTGGGAGAAAGTGGTGACAGCACACATTAGGAACAAGAACAACATTAAGTGGACTTCAGCATAACTTGAGTACTCCTTCCATCTTAACTCAATACTGCAAGGATAGAGTTGCTGGGGCAGGGGGCGGGGGACCATGCTCTTAGGCGAATTCCAGGCCAATTGACACAACTAGCGTTTTGCTAAGAGAGCTCTCTGCACCCCACATTGGTGAGTGGCGTCTGGGGTCTTAAAAGCTGCCAAGCTGCCATCCAAGGACACAGCAAATGGTCCCAACTCAGCAGGAACAGATGCTCACCGAGGGCCAAAATGGCATGCGGTAAAGACAACCGAGAAGACAGAGAGACCCACAAGAGTGGGTGCCTACATCGACTTGGGACCAGAAGAACCAGATGGTGCCCAGCCACCACCAGTGATAGCCACGACAGAGCTCACAGAGAGGAGCCTCACTGGCAACACAAGAATAAAAAGAGGTGCATCATGAGATCTCCACTAAAAGACCTCAATTGATGGTCCAGTGGTTTTGGGTTCCTCTGAGAGCCTGGCCCCCTGCCCTGATGCTGCCCTTTCCTATAAATTATAACAAAGGTCCACTCTTTGGACAGGAATGGATTGGACTTGGCAATTCATAGTAAGCATATATTGGAAGCACTTTATGGTTCTATACATCTATAGGATATCATCTTGCTGACCTCTGGCTGGAGGAAGGGGAGTGGACGGAGAGGAGGGGACTGTTGGGACGATGAGACATGTATGGAGCAGAGAGGAATAGTGTGCAGTCACCGGACAGGGAGAGCAGTGGAAGGTGCATATAGGGGGGCATGTAAATTTGTATGTGAATGTACATTTTCACTCAAAATAAAATTTCACATAAAATAAAAATTAAAAAAAATTAGGAAAAGATGAAAAAGAAAACATAGTACCAATTGTACCTCCTTGAAAAAATCTCTCTGGGGAAGGGACAAGATGGTGGCGTAGTCAGACACTTCCTGTAATCCCTCTAACAACAAACACCAAAAAATTAAACAAAATGAATCAATTAGTAAGACATCGTAAAAGCTCTGAATATCAAAGGGAAAAATTGGACTGAGCAATGGGGAAGGGAAGGTAGGTCCAGAAGTGGCTAGGAACAGCCAGACCAGACCCAATAAGAATCAGCTGTGGCTGGTGAGCAAAGTGGGTAGCTGGAGGGCTTCCTCTTCAGCAGGAGAAACTGACTACAGAATGCATTTGTGCCCGCAGAACTGGTGAAAAACAGCTAAGTGGGAACAGGGCTAATATGGTGGACACGTCTCTTCTGATTCCTCTAAACAACTAAGGTCTTTTTCAGCAACTGAATGAAACAAAAGGGGCACTCTAGGAGCCCCAAGATCTTGTGGAAAGCTGTGAGATCAGACTAGGTAACAGGAAGGGGAACAATAACTTTTGTTCAGAAGTGAATCAGCAGTGCGGAGTGTCTCACTTCTGCTGGTGCAGCAATAGAGTGGCAGCGCAGGTGTGGAGGCCATCCTTTTGGCTGGGAAGCTAGGACTGGCACCTGCTATGCCTAAGAGTGTGGATGGAGCTAACTGCCACACTGAGCAGCAGCACTTGCGTGGACAGCATCTCTGTAAACTGAGAAGTTGAGCTTATGATGGCTGCATCTAGAGAACACAGCAGCAGCTGGCAGCCAAGTGTAGCAGTGCCCTTCCACCATCCCTTCTCCAAGCTACACTGGAGGCTGAATTCTGGTTCACTACCTGGGCCAGAAATGGGATTGTAGGTATGTGCTCTGAGCTTTTCTCTCATACTCAGAGAAGGAAACAAAAGGAAAGGTAGAAGAAAACCTCCACTGGCTCCTCTGAGCAATAGATCGCTGCACCTACAGAGTACCAGGTAAATCGCACCTGACCCTCTTAAGCTAAGGGCTAGTGATCTCTTGGGACTCGATCATTTCCTGTGTGATGATTTCCTTCCCTATCCTCAGCCATTTCCAGCTACCTTCTCTTTTCTACCCTTCATGTTAAATTCCAGTGCACTACCTGGGCAAGAGTGAGACATTTTACATGTGTGCCTGAGCTTTTCTTTGGATTTGAAGAGAAAAACAAAGTGAGGGGTAGAAGACAAGTTCTACTGGTTCCTCTGAGCTGTGAATCGCTGCCCTTAAAGAGCCTCAAAAGAAGTTCACCAGAGCATCACAAGCTAAGCACTCATCAACTTTTATTGCAAGCACAGAGTATGTGCACTTTGATTTTTTTTTATTTAATGATAAAAAAAAATGTAACATGCTAGGCAGCTTTCTGAGCTGCTGTTTTCCAGACTGAAGGCCATTTCTCAAGAGACCAAGGTCGCAGGAGCTGAGAGGCTCTGCACCCCTTTGGAAAGAGGCCAATGCAGAGGCCAGAGCAGCTGCTGCAGTGAGAAGCCCTTAACAGATTATTTAGTCTCATTATGGCATTAGTTATGTGTAACTCTCAGTTACACATTTTGAAAAGGGAAAACATGTAAAGCGTCAGGGTTATACATTTATTTATGTTCTCTCTGACAAACGATGGGCACGCCCTGTCTCAGGCAGCTTCTAGGCATGATTCTGCCTTTTGTTTTCATGCTCAGGAGTGTGTCCTTTTTGGGACACCTGTGTCTTCTATTCTTTTCCTGGTTCCAACATTTCCAGTGTATGTGGGCTCTTCCAGTGGAAACTAAGCATGAATGTAGAGCCACTGAAGAAGTGGTATTGAAAAACATTATAGTGTCCCTTTTCCCAGGGTAATGTTGGCGGTTGTGATAAAAAGAGGAAAGGATTTAGAATGAGATGCTGCTGAATTCACATACCAGCTTTGTCACTTAACTGGTAACATGTACTTTTGTTCCTTTCTGACTCTGTTTCCTTTTCTGTCAGAGATAATAATTCCCTGGCAGAACTTTGCTGACTTAAAAGAGATAATACCTAGCACAGTGTGTGAAGCATAACAGGTACAAAATAAGAGGAGGTCAGGTTTGGAAGATGGCCCAAGTTTGGGATGTATCAAAGACTGCTGCCAAGACTGCTCCCTGAAGGCCTGGACACTGAGACAAATGGAGAATAGAGTCAGATAGAACATGCTGTGAGAGACCAAGAAATCTTCAGCCCCCTAAGGGCTCTGTTCTATTTGACCAAAAGTTCCTTAGCAAGGACACTTTCACTCCTTCCCAGGGACAAAGACTTCCTACAGAGCCCACACTCGTCCTAACTGGGTAGAATCAACCAAAAGAATACCAGCCTTTAAGAGCTGAAAAAGCCACTATTGCCCATAGTCTTTGGTCAAAGAAACAAAATTTTTCGTTTTCTTAACTCTTGCTACACTTTCACATCTTTCTTTCCAAGTGGATTTATTGTTGTTCCACACTTTCTAGTCAATGTCCCTGTCTACATTCTGTCTCAAGAGCCAGACCGTCCTGATTAAAGTCTGCCCAGTTTTCTTTCATTCTTGTGAATTCTCTTTCTACCATTGCTTCTCCTAGGGGATTGCAGAATCTCTATCAGGTGAGGTCTTCAATATCTCTAGCAGGCAAGAAGGTTTATCCAGGGGATGAAAAATGAGATAAAAAATCTCATATTAGTACAATGCATCTGATCATCTTGATGAGTTTTACCACATAAAGTAACCAAAGATCAAAAATCATGTTATTTCAAAACCATTCTGTTCCCACCCCTTACAGTATCTGTAGTTTTATTACTAAACCAGCAGAACTGTCCCATAGTTTCCAAGGAGCAGCTGTAGCTCTTAACCATTAAGTCACTATGGGCTCCTAATTCTATGTGAAGTAAGAAAATTCAGAAAATGCTCAGTTATCAAAAGGGAGAAAAGGGTGTTTATAATTTTATTTGAAATACTTTGTTTTGTATAATAATGGATTCCTCCTCTAATTTCAATTTGTTATCAAGATGATGTAATGAGAAAGTTTTTACTACATTTTATAGAATTACAGACATGGAAGAGGAATTCCTTCAATTTACAGATGAGGAAACTGAGGCTCAGAGAATGAGGAGGCTCAGATGATTCAGCTGGTCCAAAAGATGAGATGAATGATGAATAAATGTTACCAGTATGGTCAAAAGCCTCAAGAGCAGAATGAGAAAGAATTTTGCCTTGAGGATATCTGGGGAGGTACTATCAGAGGTGGGGCTGAGTGAGTAAAACAAAAACATTGCCTTTGAATGGGTTCTGACTCAAAGGAAGGCTAATTCACAGAAACTAAAATTATTTACACTTAAAAAACTTGAGACCACCTAAGCTGATGTATTATTCAACAAAAGACAGAACTCTTGCCCAGGAAATGCAGGCACCTTACCCCAAATCAAAGACTAGATCTTAAATATAAAATTGCCAGCAGGTTGCAAACTAGGCAGATGGCTGGGGCAAATTTAACAGCACTTTAAATTCCAGGATCAGGAGGTTAGTGACAAGGAGTCACCAGACATTAATAAACTGATGAATGACCTGTTGAAACCACTTCCCCACTTAGTAACAGTAAGCAACGTCTCCACTGACATGATAGGTTTTACAGAGTGTTTCCATGCTTGTGTGGACACAATTCGATGGTAGTGGGTGAGAGATGTAAACAGGCTTTCCAACACCAGTATTGCATTTTCTTTCTCAAGCCCTCTCTTCACAGCTCCCACTTGTGAGATCAGTTTCTCTTGGCGGAAAGTTCAATCACTGGAGTAGAGGTAACGGGAGACTGCTGGACAATCACTGCAGTCAAGTTAGAATTCTAGAAAGAAAGTATGCCCGTGTGGGTGATTTTTCCACTTGGCTGAGACCGAGCTGTGGAAGGAGGAGGAAAAGGGGTAGGCAAAAGTCCTTGTCTTCATCTGTGTTCACTGGCTTCAGTGTCTCATTCTATTCAGCTCCCTTATCACCTTCACTCACAGGTAGGCTGTCCCAGGAGTCAGTGTAGGAAACGGGTCTCAATTAGGGGATGGCAAGTGACAGAAATCTCCATTTAATGTCCATCAAAGAGCAAAGAATTAGAAAACATTTTAGTTCCTTCCAAAGAGCTTTCATTTCCTTGAGAAATGAAAGTGGGGAACTGAGGGAACTTGGCCCCTGGAATTCAGAGAGGTTAGCAAAAGTGCAGCAATCTTATCCAACGATCAGATCCCAGCATCAGCTGAAAGCAGCCCGGTATGCTCACATGCATCTGACCATAAAATCATAAACAACTTTTGCGTCAGCCACCCCATACCTCCTTATCAGCGCTTTCCACTATAAAACCATAAGTCTCCTTACTGGAACCTTCTACTACAAAACCACAAACAACCGTTGCACCAGTCACCCCTTACTTCCTCACTGGAGCTTTAAAACTATAAAAACTTTCCCTACAGGCTAATGGGTGGGCTGAACCGTATCTTGGTTCAGACCCCACTTTCTGTTTCTTCAAGTAAACTTCACTAGATCCTTAAACTGGTGAGTTTCCACCCATTTCGCACCATTCTATTCCCAACATTTTTGGTGCTGAAACCTAGGACAGGGGTGAATGAGACCATTAGCTCCAGTGTCTTCCCTTCCCTCAGACCCTTGCTGTGGCACTCCATAACACAAACAGCCTACTGATAAACCTCCAAATCTGTGCATTGGAAGATGAGACTTCCCTTGACCCAGCACTGGGTCAAGGCTTCCCTTAAGGCATGGAAAAATGGTTCTGTGCCCCATCCCCCATCTCTGCCCTCTGGGGATGCCCAGGCAGCAAGCTGGGTCTACCAGAACCTGGTCCCCAGTGAGATGCAGGGACGCCTGCATCTCCCTGGTAGGACTAGTCTTCTCCTCTCTCTTCCTCCTACTCACTGTCTATACTGTGGGGACTAGACAATCTAGGCACCATGGGGGTCAGCCAAGTGCCGTCGAATCAGATAGGTGCCTTCTTAAAAAATCCAGGCACTCTAGGACTTTTGGGCTAAATACAGCCCAAACAATTGATTTTCTTTTGCAATACGGCCTGGCCCCAATACAAATTGGATAATGGGAGCCTATGACCCGAAATTGGTACTTCTGGCTTTAACATTCTCTGCGATTTAGACAACTTCATCACCTACAATGGCAAGTGGTCCAAGGTCCCTTATATCCCAGCCTCTCTCTGCCAATCCTGCACCACTTTCCAAATACTTCTCCTTAACGAAAACCCTCAGCCTTCTAAGCTACCACTGCCTAAACCTGATTTTGATCCTTCTGACAATGCCTTTCCCCCTCTTACACCTCCCCCTCTCCCTTCAGCTCCAGCACACTCTCTCTTCTTTTCTGGTATCCTGCCTTCTGTTTCTATGCCAACCCCTTTTCCCCCTTCATCATTCCACAACATGCCAACATTTGAGGTCCTCCTCCAACCCCTCCACCAATCCCCTTTCACTCCACACACAAGGCCTAGCAGACAACCCCCCTAAACCCACTTTACCCCTCTAAGAGGTAGCTGGAGCTGAAAGCATTCTCTGATTACACGTTCCTTCAATCTGGCCCATTGACTCCAAATCAAAAAAAGGCTCAGGTCCTTTTCATCTGACCCCTCTCATTTTCACAAAGAATTCCAATACCAGACCCAGTCTTACAACCTCACGTGGCAGGGCCTTTATGTTACACTTTCCTCCACAACTACTCTGGAGGAGAAGGCCTGTACCTAGTTCAAGGCCACAACTTTTGCTGATTTACTTCATACCCAAGACCCTAACTGCCACGCTCTCCCAGGGCAACAGCAGTACCCTCGATGGACCCGAAGTAGATCTACCAATCTAACTCACCTGATCGCCCTGCTTTGGCCCATGTTACCATTTGCCTTCTAAAGGGCATGAAAAAGGAAGGACACAAAGTGGTGAACTAGGACAAAATGAAAGAAATCACTCAGAAGACAGATGGAAATCCTGCTACCTTCCTGAACAGACCCACAGAACCTTTATTCAAATATACTAATCTAGATCCCACTTCTGAGGCAGGACAATGGCTTGGTCCAGGGCCACCCCTTAAAAAAAACAGGCTGAGCCAGGGTTCACCCTGCCAGATCTCCTCAGGCTGGCCACTGAGGACTGAGGAGGACCAGGCTCTAAGTGCCCCACTATCAACATCTCACTGACAGAGCCTTGGCTTTGTCTTCAGGTTGCCAGTAAGCAAATCTACTTTCTACTAGACACTGGTGCCACTTATTTCGTACTGCCTGAATTTAGGGGGAAGCTTAGCCCCTCCCCCATTTCTATTGTTGGTGTGGATAGAATCCTATCAAACCCTCTTAACAACACCCCAACCTGCCAATTAGATCATTTAAGGTTTTCCCATACCTTTCTAGTAATCCCCAAATGCCCCACCCCATTATTAGGCAGAGACCTTCTTAGCAAGCTCCAGACAACTTTCATGCTATATACATCTAACCCAGATGAACACATTCAGCTCCTGACACTTCTACTTCTATTCCCTTCTAACCCTAGAGGGACTCCTAACCCACAAGACAAGTCCAATCTAAACTTCTCCAGGAAGTATATCCCCAAGTCTGGGACATCTGCCCTCTTACCATAGCCACCCACCATCCTCTAGCCAAAATTACTCTCATTCAGCCTCTAAATTCCTAAAAAATTCCAATACTCCCTTAAACCCTAGGCTGTAAGAGGCTTAAAAACCTATAATAAAGCACTTGCTAACCCACCGGGCCCTCTAGCCCACTTCAATGAAAAAGTTCATGACATCAACATATTTGAGGAAAAGCTCAGATAAAAGAATATAAAACAATCAAGAAACACTAAGAATTATGTGGGACTATATGAAGAGGAGTAATCCACAAATGACTGGAGTACCAGAAGAGGATGCATAACAGAAAATACACTGATAATTGTTGAAAATTTTTCTGATACAACAAAAGATGAGAAGATATCTATTCAAGACACTCATCAAATTTCATACAAGGTAGATCCAAAAAGAAAGACACCAAGGCATTACTACCAAACTTGCTAAAAGTAAAGATAAAGAAACAATTTTAAAAGTGGCTATACCAAAAGCCAAGTGCTGTCGAGTCGGATCTGAAAGCAGCTACAGATAAACAAAAAATGACCTCCAAAGGAGAATCAATAAGACTAAGCTCAGACTACTCAGCAGAAACTATGAAGGCAAGAAGGCAATGGGATGACATATACAAAGCCTTGAAGGAAAATAATTGTCAAAATTAAGACATTTCCAGACAAACAGAAGTTTAAGGAACTAGCAAAAACAAAAATAAAATTGCAAGAAACACTGAAGGGAGTCCGTTGGTGAAAAAATTGGTAACACCAGGAAGCAACCAAAGATGAGAACACAAAACAGAGCAACTGAATATCAACACAAGAATCAGAATCAAAAAATAAATCTTGTTGTCTTTAATTGTTGTTTTTTTTTTTTTTTTTTGTATAATGGTTTTGATACTTTAGAGAATGAATTTGAGAATATTCCATATTCCATCATTTTCTGTGCTCTGGAATACTTTCAGTAACAGTGGTGTTAATTCCTCTCTAAAAGTTTGGTAGAATTTTCCCATGAAACCATCAGGGCCAGGGTTTTTTTGGTGGGAGTTTTAAATTAACTTTTCAATCTTTTCTCTTTTTTTTGTGATGGGTTTAATTTCTTCCATTTGTGCTAGCTTTGGTAGGTGATGTGTTTCTAGAAATTTGTCCATTTCCTCTACATTTTCAAATTTATTAGAGTACAGTTTTTTTATAGTATTTTGTTATGATTCTTTTAATTTTAGTTGATCTCTTGTGATATTACCCATGCCAATTATTTTTGGAGATATTTGCTTCCTCTCCTGTTTTCTTTGTCACTTTGGCCAATGGCTTAGCAATTTTGTTGATCCTTTAGATAAAACAGCTTTTGGTGTAGTTAACCCTTTAAATCATAAGTAGGGAGCTGTCTTTGCCAGACAGGAGGTGGAGCCTGCTACCCCAGAGAGACCACTGGGCCAGTCACTGGCACACAGAGATAGCTGGTGACCAACTCCTTTCTCAGGACTATACCTCAGCTCCTGTTGAGCTAATATCAGAGAAACTAAACAGCCTCTAAATGGCACAAGGGCAACAAGCCATTCCTAACAATTTAAAGAAACAGTCCACCATGGCTCTGGAAAACTCTAAAAATAAAGAACCAAAAAAGTTCCCAGATGGAGAAGGTTTTCTAAAACTAATGGAGGGCAAGTATGTAAGAATTATATACAGAAACCTCCTGGGGATTAAACAAAATGCAGCACAGCAAAATGAAAAATTAAGCACCTATTTGAACTGATGGAACAACAATAATCTGTAAAACAATAGGTCAACAAAATTGCAGTATTAGACAATTCAATCCAAAGCCAAAAGAGTAAAATTGAGGACATGGAAGTCAGACTTAGTGACCTTGAGGATAGAGCAAGTGACAGCAGCATTTATGGTGAGAAATCAGAGAAAATAAATAAGAAAAATGAAGAAACATGTGGGACTGTACTAAGAGGAATCAACTATGATTAACTGGAGTTCCTGAACAGGGAGGGACAGCTGAAAACACAGAGAATATTATTCTTGAGTTGTTGACAGAAAATTTCTCTGGAAGTATGAAACAAAGGAACATAGATAATACAAGAAGTGTACCAAATGCCACATAAGCTAGACCCCAAAGGAAAGACATCAAGACACACTATACTCAAGCTTAATAAAATGAAACATAAGCAGAAACTCCTAAAGGTAGAGAGACTCAACGCAAAGCTAACATTCAGAGAGAAGCCTTGTAGGCTTTTGCCTGATATCTTGGCAAAAACAATGTCAGCAAGGAGGTAACAGAATGACACATTCAAAGCCTTGAAGGAGAAATAGTTTCAACCAAGAATTATATATCCCGCAAAACTGTCTCTCAATATGAAGATGAAATTAAGACATTCATAGATAAACAGAAGCTTAGAGACTTTGTGAAAACCAAAACAAAACAAAAAGAAATACTGAAAGAAACCGTTTGCTTTAAAAAAACCCAGTAAGTGTATATTTAAGGAGGCAATGCAGGATCTAGCATTCAGAATTCCACTTAGGGAAGTCACAAAACTCAGTCAAAGCTATAATATTAAAAGAAGAGAACCAGTGATGACAGCATGAAAAGCATGACATCATCACATGAAAAAGAGGGATATACTACAGTAGTTACAGTCCTTTCAGATGGGGAGGAAGTTAAAAAGATAGGCAGAAGTTAAAATTGGGCTTAAACTTAGGATATTAAGGGGGAACATAGGGGTAACTGCAAAGCACAATAACAATGCAACATATCCAAACAAGAAATGTAATACAGGAATCTCATTAAACAGAAAACTTACACTGAAAACGATGAAAAGTCAACCCATAAAGAAGATTGACCCAGCACAGAGTATTAAGAGCAACACAGAAAATAAGCCAAGCCAAACAGAAAATACCAACACAAAAATAAATATGGCAAATGACAGCACTAAACATATACCTATCAATAATTACACTGAATGTAAATGGACTGAATGCTCCAGTAAGGAGGCAGTGAGTGACATCCTGGATCAAAAGACACAACTCATCTATGTATTGCTTACAAGACACACACCTTAGAGTCAAAGATGTGAACAAAATGAAAATTAAAGGATATGGAATACAAAGAAGAGCAGATGTGGCAATACTAATCTCAGATAAGATAGATTTTAATGTAAAATCCACCATCGTTGACATGGATGGTCACTACTGCTGAAAGATTCAGTACACAAGCAGGACTTAAGAGCATTAAATATTTACACACTCATTATGAGAGCATCTAAATACATTAAACAACACCAACTTCACTTAAATATGAAATAGGTCACTCCACAATAATAATTGGAGACTTTAATACTCCCTTTTCAGTAATGGACAGATTATCCAGAAAAAAGCTCAGTAAAGACACGGAAGACCTTATTGCAAGAATTAACAAACTAGACCACATCAACATCTACAGAACTTTTTCTCCATCAACAGATAAACATACTTTCTTCTCCAATGCACACAGAACATTTTCCAGAATACATCATGTATTAGGACATAAAGCAAGCCTCAACAAAATACAAAGCACTGAACTATTGCAAAACATCTTCTCGGACCATAAAGCCATAAAGGTCAAAACCAATAGCAGAAAAACACACACAGAAATCAGAACTTGAACAACACTTTGTTAAAAAAGCCATGGGTTATAGTATAAATCAAGGATGAAATAAAGAAATTTATGGAATCAAATGAGAATGAAAACACATCCTACCAGAATCTATGGGATATAGCAAAAGCAGTGCTCAGAGGTCAATTTACATCTACAAATGCACACATCTGGAAGGAAGAAAAGGCCTAAAGAATTAGCCTTATACATTGAACAAGTACAAAGAAAGCAAGAGAGGAACCCCTCAAGCACAAAGAAAACAGATCATAAAGATTAGAGCAGAGCTTAATGAATTAGAGAAAAGGAGAACAATTGAAAAAATTTACAAAACCAAAAGCTGGTTCTTTGAAAAGATCAACAAAATTGATAAACCACTGGCTACACTTACAAAAGAAAAACAGCAGAAGATACAAATAACCCAACTAAGAAATGAGAGGGGAGACATTACAAAAGAACCAGCTGAATTCAAATGCATTATACAAGAATACTAAAAAAAGTCTATATTCTAACAGATTTGAAAACCTACAGGAAATGGACAAAATTCTAGATTCATATCACCCACCAAGATTATCACAAGGAGAAGTAGATCAACTTAATACACCTCATAAAGGAAGAGACTGAAGAAGTCATCAAAAAAACTGCCAATCAAAAAAAGCCCTAGTCCAGATGTCTGCACTGAAGCACTCTACCAAACTATTAGAGAAGAGTTAACTCCGATGCTATTCAGGCTATTTCACACTAGAGAAAGATATGGTATATTCCCAAATTCATTCTATGGAGACAGCATAATCCTCATGCCAAAGCCAGGGTAAGATCCCACAAAAAAAGAAAATTACAGACCAGTATCATTCCTGAACCTACATGCAAAAATCTTCAACACAAGCCTAGCCAATAGAACTCAACAGCATATCAAAAAAATAATTCATCACGACCAAGTTGGTTTCATTCCAGGGATGAAAGGGTGGTTCAACATCAGAAAAACAACGTGATCAACCACTTAAATAGCACAAAAGATAAAAATCACCTAATTTTGTCAATTGGTGCACAAAAGACATCTGACAAAGTCCAACACCAACTCATGCTAAAAACTGCCAGAAAAATACGGATGGGAATTTCCCCAAGGCAATTAGGGGCTCTGGCCTCTAGGGTAGTCATGAGTTGATCTGACTCAATGGCACTGGGTTTTTTTTTTATGCAAAGCCAACTGCCTTTGTTGTTCTGAATGGTGAAAGACTGAAAGAATTCCCCTTGAGAATAGAAACTAGACAAGGATGCCCACTCTCACCACTTCTATTTAACATTGTGCTAGAAGCTCTAGACAGAGCAATTAGACAACACAAAGAAATAAAGGGCATCCGTATTGGAAAAGAAGAAGTAAAAAATCTCCCTCTTTGCAGATGATATGACTGTATATACAGAGAATCCTAAGGCATCCATAAGTCAACTACTGGAACTAATAGAGGAGTCCAGCAAAGTATCAGGACACAAGATAAACATAAGTAAATCAGTAGTATTCCTTTATATTAACAAAGAGATCATCAAAGAAGAAATCTCCAAATCAATACCATTTACTACAGCCCCCAAGAAGATAAAATAGCTAGGAATAAATCTAACCAGAGAAACAAGAGACCTATACAGAGATCACTACAAGGCCTTACTGCAAGAAATCAAAAAGACTTACATAATTGGAGAAACATACCCTGGTTGTGGATAGGAAGACTTAATCTTGTGAAAATGTCTATTTTATCCAAAGCAATCTTCTTATACAATGCAATCCCAATACAAATTCCAGTGCCATTTTTTAATGAGATGGAGAAACAAATCACCAACTTTGTTTGTAAAGAGAAGAAACCCTGGCTAAGTAAAGCAATACTGAAGAAGAGGAACACAACGGGAGGCCTCACACTCCCTGATCTTAGAACATGTTACACTGCCACAGTAGTCAATACAGCCTGGTACTGGTACAAAAAGAGATATATAGATCAATGGAATAGAGTGGACATCTCAGAGATGGCACCATCCTCATATGAAGAGTTGATATTTGACAAAGGCCATAACACTATAAACTGGGGTAAAAGCAGTCTCTTCAACAAATAGTGCTGGTAAAATTAGATATCCATCTGCAAAAAACTGAAACAAGATCCATATCTCACACCTTACACAAAAATGAACTCAAAATGGATCAAAGTCCTAAATGTCAAACCTAAAATGATAAAAAGTAAGATCAACGATGGATGTTCTAATACACAACTTAGATTCAAAATCTGAGAAACAAAGCACAACCAATAGAAGAGAAAATAGATAAATGGGAACTGCTAAGAGTCAAACACTTTTGCTCATCCAAAAACTTTAACAAAGGAGTTAAAAGACCACCTACAGAATGGGAAAAAAAATCAGCAACTACATGTCAGGCCGTTGTCTGATCTCCATGATCTATAAGGTTCTGCAAAATACCAACAAGAAAAAGGTAAATAACCAAATTAAGCAATGGGGAAAAGAGATGGGCAGACATTTCATTAGAGAGGACATCCAGGTAGCCAAAAGACACATGAGTAAATGCTCATGATCATTCTCTGTCAGAGAAATGCAAATAAAAACTAAAATGAGATACTATCTCACCCCAACAAGGTTGGTCATGATCCAAAAAACACAAACAGCAAATGCTGGAGAGGCTGTGGAGAGATTGGAATTCTCCTACACTGCTGGTGGGATTGTGAATTAGTACAACATTTTTGGAAAGCTATCTGGCACTTCCTTAAAAAGCTGGAAATAGATATACCATTTCACACAGTAGTCCCACTGCTTGGAATATATCCTACAGAATGAAGGGCAGTCACATGAACACACACATGCACACGACTGTTTATTGCAGCACAGTCCACAATAGCACAAAGATGGAATCAATCCATATGCCCAACGACACAGAAATGGATAAATAAACTATGGTATACATACTCAATGGAACACTATGTGATGATAATGAACAATGATGATATCAGGAAGCATCTCATAATCTAGTTTCAATAGGAAGACATGTTGAGTGATATCAGTCAGTGGCACAAGGATAAGTATTGTTTGAGACAACTTAAAAACAGATTCATGTATAGAAGAAAAGACTCTTTAATGGCTGCAAGGGAGGGGAGATAGGGAGGGAGAGGGTCGCTTATAGATTACATAGTTGATAGAAATTTGGTTGGGTGAAATCAGTCACAGCACACATTAGAAGGAAGGTCAACTTAACTGGACTTCAACGTAACCTGAAAATTCTTCCAATCTTTATCCAATATTACAAGGACAGAAGAGCAGGGGTGGGGATCTGGGGACAATGCCCTCAGGGGACATCAAAGCCAATTGGCATAATTAGCCCATTGCTGAGAGAGTCTTCTGCACTCCTTATTGGTGAGTGGCATATGGGGTCTTAAAAGCTAGCAAACTGCCATCTGAGGTACACCAAATAGTCCAACTCAGCTGGGACAGATGATCACTGAGGACAACAACAACATGGGGAAAAGAGAATCCAGAAGACAGAATGACCCTGGTGAATGGATACTACAGCAACTTGAGACCAGAACAACAAGATGGTGCCTGGCCACCACCAATGACAGCCATGATGGGGACCACAATGTTGAGTCCTAGTGGCAACACGAGATAAAAAGGGGTACACCCTGTGAACTCCAATAAAAGACTGCAATTGATGGTCCAAAGGCCTGGGGGTTCCCCTGGTAGCATGGCCCCTAGACCGATGCTGCCCTGGACCATAAGTCACAACTTAGGTGAACTCTTCGGACAGGAACTGATTGGACTCGGGGACACAGAGTGGCCATAGTGTATGCAAATTTCATGGTTCTATGCATCTATAGGATGTTGTCCTACTGGCCTCTTACTAGAGGGGAGTGGAAAGGGTGGAGAGGAGGAGATACAAGATTGTTAAGAGGATATGACATGTATAGGACAGAAAGGAGGAGTGTGCTCTCACCAGGCAAGGAGAATAGAAGGCACAGCAGATAGACAGGCATGCAAATTTAAACTGGATTGCAAACTTCCACTCAATCACAATAATAATAAAAAAAATTTCAAGGAAAAAAAACTACAATGAGACACCATTTCACCCCAACAAGGTTGGCCATGATTCAAAAAACACAAAACAAAAAGTGCCAGAGACGCTGTGGAGAAATTGGAACTCTCCTACATTGCCGGTGGGATTGTGAATTGGTACAACCTTTTTGGAAAGCAATATGGCACTTCCTTAAAAAGCTGGAACTAGATATATCATTTGATCCAGTAATCCCACTGCTTGGAATTTATACTTCAGAAACAAAGGCTGTCACATGAACAGACACATGCACAAGAATGTTTACTGCACCACAGTCCACAACAGCAAAAAGATGGAATCATCCCAGATGCCCATCAACAGACGAATGGATAAACAAACTATGGTTCATATACTCGTGGTACACTATGCCATGATAAAAAACAACGATGATTTTAGAAAACACCTCATAACGTGGTTTCAACTGGAAGATACTATGTTGAGTAAGATCACTCAGTGGCAAAAGGTCAAATATTGTATGAGTCCCCTGTTTGAAGGACTTAAAAATAGAAATATCTACAGAAGAGAAAAACTCTTAGATGGCTACAAGGGCAGGGGGTAGGTGAAGGTTTATCAGAGATGAGATAGTTGATAGATGTTAGAAATTTTGTTCATTTAGTGTAACAAATAAATGAATAAAATTATTTCAAAACCCAAAAAACTTAGATTCCAAATCTGACAAAGCATAACTAACAGAAAATAGATAAATGGGAATTACTAAGAATCAAACACTTTTGCTCAGCCAAAGACTTTATCAAAAGAATTAAAAGACCACCTACAGAATGGGAAAAAATATTTGACAACTACACTTTGGCCCAACACATGGTCTCCATAATCTACCAAGTACTAAATAATATCAACAAGAAAAAGGTAAATAACCCAGTTAAGTGACAGGCAAAGGAGATAGACAGACACTTCACCAAAGAGCACATCCAGGCAGCCCAAGGACACATGAGGAAATGTTCACAATCATCAGCTATTAAAGAAATCCAAATCAAAACTACAATGAGACGCCATCTCACCCTAACAAGGTTGGCCATGATGTAAAAACACAAAACAACAAATATTAGAACTCTTACACACTGCTGGTGGGATTGCAAAGTGTTACAATCCCTATGGAAAACAATTCAACACTTCCTTAAAAAGCTGAAAATAGATACACCACTTGATCCAGTAATCTCACTGCTCAGAACATATCCTACAGAATCAAGGGCAGTCACTCAAATAGATACATAAACACAAATGTTTATTGCAACACAGTCCACAATAGCAAAAAGATGAAATCAACCCAGATGCCCAACAACACATGAATGAATAAACAAACTATGGAATATATACTCAACAGAACACTAGGCAATGATAAAGAACAATGATGATTTTAGGAAGCATCTCACAACCTGGTTTCAATTGGAAGACATTATGCTGAGTGAACTCAGGGCAAAAGGACAAATATTGTATGACACCCCTACTCTAAGGACTGAAAAATAGACTTACGTACAGAAGAAAAGACACTTTGAAGGCTGCTGGGGTTAGCAGGCAGGGACAGGGATGGTCATAGATTAGATAGCTGATAGAAATTTGGTTAGGTGAAAGCAGTGCCAGCACACAGTGGAAAGAAGATCAACTTAACCGGACTTCAACATAAATGGAAAACTCTTCTAATTTTAACCTGATATTGCAAGGATAGAGTAGCAGGGGTAGGGGTCTGGGGACCATGCTCGCAGGAGACATCAAGGCCAATTGGCATAACTAGCCTATTGCTATGAGAGTGTTCTGCACCCCATACTGATGAGTGGCATCTGGGGTCTTAAAAGCTGGCAAGCTACCATCTGAGGTACACTAAATGGTCCCAGTTCATCCAGAACAGATGATCACCAAGAACAACAAAGACATGAGGAAAAAAGACCTCAGGAGACAGAGGGACCTATGTGACTAGAAGAACCAGATGGTGCCCGCCCACCACCAATGACAGCCGTGACGGGGCACACAGTGTTGAGCCCAGTGGCAACATGAGAAAAAGAGGGGTGCACCTCAAGAACTCCACTAAAAGGGTGCAACTGATGATCCGGTGGCCTGCCAAAGACATCTGGAAGAGTAACAGATACACAAGGAAATGCTCACGATCATTAACCATCAGAGAAACCCAAATCAAAACTACAGTCATATACCATCTCACCCAGTCAGGCTGGCATTAATTCAAAAACCACTAAATAATAAATCTTGGAGAGGTTGTAGAGACACTGGAACTCTTTCGCATTGCTGATGGTAAGATAAAATGGTACCACTTCTTTAGAAATTGATGCAGTAATTTCTTATAAAGCTAAAAATAGAAATTCCATAAGATCCAGCAATCCTATTTCTCGGAATATATCCTAGAGAAATAAGGGCTGTCACAAGAATGGATACATGCACACCAGTGTTTATTGCAGCACTGTCCACAACAGAAAAAAGATGGAATCAACCTAGATGCTCATCAGGAGAAGAATCGACAAACTATGGTATATTCACACAATGGAATACTATACAATGATAAAGAACAATGATGATTTTAGGAAATATCTGATAACATGAGTCATCTAGAAGACACTGTGATGAGTCAAATCAGTCAGCTGCAAAAGGACAAATGCTGTATGAGACCACTATTATAAGACCTTAAGACAAGGTTTAAGAACAGCAGAAAATAATCTTTGATGGTTTCAAGGATAGGGAGGGAAGGAAAGTGGTATTCACAGATTAAACAGTAGATAGGAATTCATTAGGTGAAAGGAGTGACAGCACACAATAGACACGAGGTTAGCACAACTGTACTATACTAAACGCTAAATCATTTTCTAAATATATACCGACATTTTAAAGGAGAGAATAGCAGGCACAGAGGTCTGGGACCACAGTTTCAGGGGACACCTAGGCTAATTTGCATAAATTTTTTTTTTTTTAAGAAAATGTTCTGCATCCCACTTTGGTGAGTGGTGGCATCTTAAAAGCTTGCAAGTGCCCATCTATGTGTCATTGACTGGTCCCAATCCACTTGGAACAGAGGTTAATAAAAGACATCAAAGACATGATGAAAATATGAGCCTAGCAGACAGAAGCTGCCATAAGACCAGAGACTACAACAGCATAAGAACAGACAAATTAGATGGTGCCTGGCCACCACCAATGTTTGCCCTGATAGGGAACACAGTGTAAACTTACTGATGTAGTGGAGAAAAATGAGTGCGCAGTACTAGAACTCTATTAAAATACCACATGCTATCATCTGTCAGACTGGAGGGTCTCCTGAAGACATGGCCCCCAGACTCTCTGTTAGCACAAGGCTGAAACCAGTACAGAAACCAACTCTTCAAAGATCGGGCTGACAGTTTCATGCTGGTGAAAAACATACTTCTTGGCTGAAATATATATACATGAGGCTGTCTGAGCAGCTCTTGTCCAGAGACAAGATGAGTGGGTAGAAGTGGACAGGAGACAGTTGAATGGATATGGGAAGTACAGGATAGAAATGAGGAGTGTGCTGTCATGAATGGGAGTGAGGGGGGAGTCATTAGAGTTGCAAAGTGGTGCATATTGCATGAGATTTTACATGGCAAATTGATTTGGATAGTAAAGGTTCACTTAAAGCACAATAGAATATCTTTAACACAATAAAAATTTCTGCATCTTTTCGGACCACCCTTAGAATGGGCACAAATATGCACCTCTTCCAATCAGTTTACCAATTAGGTGTCTGTCAAATTTCTTGGCATGGATGAATGAACACTTAGAGTGCTGCACTGTTTGTGGAACCATCTCAACTGGTATTCCATCAATTCCCAGAATGTAGTTTTTTACCAGTGCTTTCAGTTCAGGATAGACATCTTCCTCCATTACCACTTATGCCGGATCATATAACACCTAATGGAATGGTCAACCACTGACCAACTCTTTTTGGTATAGTGTGTCTGTGTATTCCCTCCATTTTCCTTTGGTGTTTCCTGCATCATTCAAAACTTTGCCCGTAAAATTATTCAATATTGCAACTCTAGGCTTAGATTTTTATTTCAGGTCTGTGTGTAAACTTGGCTGGGCCATGCCTATCAATATTCACATGTGATCACTTCCAGAACTGCATCTGCTGTAAGTTCCCAATCAGTTGAAAGCGATTCTCCTTGGAGGTGTGGCCTGCATCTAAAAATAAGCACATGTTTTGACTTTTTTGTACAATCTAGATCCTTGAGATGACCTTCAGCTCTTGGAACTTGACAGCTTGAATTCACTGATCTTTGTAGCCTTGGAGTAGAGCTGTGCTATCCTACTTGCTGATCTTGGATTTGCCAGACCCTGTGGCTATGTGAATCAAGAAAGGACTCTATCTTGATCCACTGACTTGGGATGTTTCAACCTCTAAAACCATGTGAGCCACTTTCCTGGCTATAAATCTATCTTGACATATATTTACACACTTTGCTGATTTTACTTCTGTACAGAACCTGGCCTAAGACATTTGTTATCAAGAGTAGTTCTAGAAAAACAAAATCATAAAGACTTTTCTAAATTGGTTCTCAACTCTGGCTAATCTTAAAGAAGTTGGTGACTCTGCTTCCAGCAGTACAGAGGGCACTGCTAATCCATGGTAGGAGTTGGTGATACAAAAGCACAAAATACCAGCACTAACAGATCAGATATTAGTGAAAGTGAGGCTCTGGTTAAGCATATTTGTTATATCTTTCTATAGTCCTGTCAGAATAAGTATAAGGAAGATGGTTGATTTATCCTACTTTTGCTAGACAAACTAGTGAAAGAAAGAGACGCACTCAGGTCTTCAGATGCACAGTTCAAATGCTGCATAAGTGACCTCAAAGTTTCCACTTGTGTTCTGAAAGAAAGCCTTATTTTTTGTAGTAACAGAACCCATATTGTCTAAAACTAAACCCAGAGTCTTATTGTAAGTGTAGCTGAACTACAATGCCAGCTCAATACCAAACTCAAGAGGTGTCTGAAGTAAAAGCAAGACACTGAGTGTGAAGAAATGGAATCTTGAAACTTGGGATGGGGACATATGGACAGATAATCAGAAAGGTGGAAACAGTGAACTTCTAAATTCTGGTGAATCACTCCTGCCAGCAGAACTACAACCGTTTGAAGAGATTATTTCATCTTTGTCTTCTAAGCCACCCTACCCAGAAAAACCATTAGACCCTTCACTCTGTCTAATGGCACTCATCCTAGCCCAACTGCCTCTAAAGAGCCTCTGTCTGAATAACTCCCTGGGGCATTACCTGCAAATGTTTTACAAGACAATGCAGAATGTTCTAAAAACAATTCCACACTATCAATCCTGGCTCCTACACCTGTAAGTAGAATTAAGTCCCAGTAAGCCCCCAAAAGTGAAGTACAAAGTGTGACCCATGAGTAAGTACATTACACTCCAAAATAACTGCTTGAATTTTCTAATATGTGTAAAAAGAAACCTGGGGAAAATGTGTGAGAATGGTATTAATGGCGTGGAATAATGATGTAAGGAATACAAAGATAGATCAGTCTGAGTTTACTGATATGAGTCCACTAAGAAGATTCTTCATTCAGTAGTTTAGCTGAAGAAGTTAAGAGAGAAACTAGTAATTTATTTGGTTGGATTGCTGAAGCACGGTTTATGACGTAACCTACACTGTATCTAGATGAAGGACCAGACCTGCATAGGTATACCATAGCAGAACGTATCCAAAAGCTTAGGGAAATTGGCATGTTAGAGTGGTATCATCAGGTTAGACCCACATAAGGAGTGCACAGAGGACATATCTTTTAAAACAACTGTGAGGAACAAATTTGTGAATGGAGCTTCAGCATCTTTGAAGATTGCTATTTCATGTAAATTAGATTTGACAGTGGGAACTGTCCTAAAGGAATTAAGATACTTAACATGATTGGACCCTGTGGTAGCAGGGAGCAGGTGGCTGTGCTCCATCAACAAAGACAAAGTGGACATGTTACAGTAATGGACAGGACTGTCAAAACAGTAATCAGAATAGTCTGACTCATATGGACTTAATGGCATTGGCTACTTACTCACAGTGTGAAAAAGATGTGAAATATACTAAAGAGAGGAAATACAACAAATATGTACTCATACTGTACAAATAAGTTCCAGCTCAAGTGAATAGAAGTCTAACTGGAATTGCCAGAATAGAGTCATGGTGCCTCAATTGGTTCCCAGATTTGAGCAAGTGTAAAGATCCACAATTCCTTGAATGAAGGGCAGGATGGGTCCCCTTGAGGAAAGACTCCAATACACTGCAAAAAACTAATACCATTAATCTTTCTCCCAGTCTTCCTCAAAGACATCTAAGGCCTTTCACAAGGATGACTCTTCATTGAGAAAAAGGAAATAATCAGATTTTTTTTAGGGATGGAGGGGATTACTGCATACTGGCTCTAAACTGATATTAATTCCTGGAAACCGAAACGTCATTATGGCTTACAAGTC
Source organism: Heterohyrax brucei (assembly GCA_028571685.1). Lineage (NCBI taxonomy): Eukaryota > Metazoa > Chordata > Mammalia > Hyracoidea > Procaviidae > Heterohyrax > Heterohyrax brucei. The sequence goes on from CM053155.1 coordinate 21,735,008, forward strand.
ACAATGTGGGGCGAGCATACAGAGGGTAGGTTGTTAATGGAGTATCGGCACATGTCCATTTCACAGCAGGTCCAGTGGGTCCCCAAACCCATCCTGTAATGATTCACTCTTTCCAGAATGCACAGTTGGAATAGATACACTCAACAATTAGCAGAACCCCCGCAGTGGATCTCTGACAAACAGAATAAGGGCTTTTATTGTAGGAAAAGTTAAGTAGAAGCCATTAGTACTACCCCTACACAGGAAAATAGTAAACCAAAAGCAATACCACATCCTTAGAGAAATTGCAGAGATTATTACTATCATTAAGGAGTTTAAGGATGTTGGTGTGGTGATTCCTACCACATTCCCATTCAACTTGCCTACCTGGCCTGTGCAAAAAATAGACAGATCTTGGAGAATGACAGTGGAGTATCAAAAACTTGACCAGGTGGAGACTCTGACTGTAGCTGCTGTTCCAGATATAGTTTCATTGCTTGAGCAAATTAGTACATCTCCTGATACCTGGCAAACCACAATTTATCTAGTTAAAGCTTTTTTCTCCATATCTGTTTCAAAGGACCATCAAACACAGTTTTCCTTCAGCTGGCAAGACCAGCAATACTCTTTCACCTGCTTTCCTCCTAGTTACATCAACTGTCCAGCCCTATGTCATAATTTAGTTCATAGAGGACTTGATCATCTCTCCCTTTAAGAAGATGTCACATTGATCCATTATATTGATGGCATTATGTTCATTGGACCTAGTAAGGAAGAAGTGTCAATGACTTCAGACTTACTAATGAAATATTTGTGTGCTGGAGAATAGGAATTAATCCCACAAAACTTTAGGCAACTTCTACCTCAGTGAATTTTTTTTTAGCTTGTTACTGGGCTTAAGTAGAGAATGAATGCTTAACTATAGGACATGAAGTCACCATGCAGACTGAGCTGTCCACAATGAACTGGGTGTTGTTTAACCCACAGATCCTAAAGTTGGATGTGCACAGCAGCACGCCATCATTAAATGGAAGTGGTGTATACGATACTGGGGCCAAGCAGGACCTCGAGGCACAAGTGGCATGAGAAAGTGTGCATGCTCTCCGCTTCTGTCACATTACCTCCATCTCACAGACTGCACCTATGGTCTCATGGGGAGATCTTTACAATCAGTTGACTAAAGAAGAGAAAACTTATGCCCAGTTTACAGACAGTTCTGTGAGATGTCCAGGCACTACTCCAAAGTGGACAGTAGCAACACTACAGCCCCTTCTAGGACCTCCTTGAAGGACAATGGTGAAGGGAAATACTCCCAATGAGCGGAACTTCAAGCAGTGCATTTGGTTGTTCACTTTGTTTGGGAGGAGAAATAGACAGACATACCATTCATGGACTGTGGCCAATATGTGGCTGGATGTTCAGGGACTTGGAAGGAATAGCACTGGAAAACTGGAGAAAAGGATTTATTGGGGAGGGGGTATGTGGATAGACCTTTCTGAATGGGCCAAAGAAGTGAAGATGTTTGTGTCTCATGTGAATGCTCACCAAAAGATGACATCAGCAGAGAAGGATTTTAACAATTAAGTGGGTAGAATGAAACTTTGTGTGTAAGCCAGTCATTATTCTTCCCTTTCCATATCTATTCTCATCTTTAATCAAAGGGCTCATGGACAAAGTGGCCACACTGGAAGGGACGGAGTTTATGCATGGGCTGAGCAACAGGGACTTCCACATGCCAAGGGTAATTTCACTACAGTCATTGCCAAGTGCACAATCTGCCAACAGCAGAAAATAACACTGACTTCCTAATATCATCCCTTGATGTGATCAGACAGCAATCTGATGGCAAGTTTATCACACTGGACCACTTCCATCATTGAAAGAATAGAGCTTTTTCCTTAATGGAATAGACATTTCCTCTGGATATGGATTTGATCAAATTTGATCAAATTCATCAAATACAATGCTACTGCTAAACTACCATGCATGGACTTAAAGAATGCCTTATTCAATGTCACAGTACCCCACACAGCACTGCCTCAGATCAAAGGACTCATTTTATAGCAAATGAAGTGTGTCAGTGGCCCTATGCCTATGGAATTCCTTGGTCTTATCACATGCTTCATCAACTGGAAGTAGCTGGCTTGATAGCACAATGGAATGGCCATCTAAAGACACAATTACAGTACCACCTAGGTGACAGCACTTTGCAGGGCTGAAACAATGTTCTATAGGAGTCTGTATATGCGCTAATGCTGCATCCAACGTACAGTGCTATTGCTTATACACTTGGGATTTATAGGTCCAGAAATCAAGTGGTGGAAATGTGAGTGGCACCACCTATTATTACGCTCAGTGATCTACTAAAAATATTTTTGCATCCTGTCCCCGTTACTTTGTGCTCTGCAAGTTGACAGGTCTTAGTTCCAAATGGAGAAATGCTCCCATTTAGAGACACACCAATGATTCCTTTGAACTTGAATGTAAGAATACCACCTGGCCTGCTGGTCTCCTTATATGATTGGATCTAAAGGCAAAGAAGGAAGTTATCCTATGAACTGATTATCAAGAGTAAATGATATTAAAATTACACGATGACTGTAAAGAAGAGATGTTTTCAGAAAGAATTGCTGAAGATTCATTGAAAGAAAACTTTCCTGATATTGTGAAATATAAGAAAACAAATGTCAAAGATATTCATCAAACTCCACACAAGGAAAATCTCAAAACATCATAACCAAACTTGCAAAACCCATGACGAAGAGAGAATTTTAAGAGCAGCCAGGGACAAATGAAAAATAATCTATAAAGGAGCATTAACAAGACTAAACTCAGACTACTCAACAGAAATCATGCAGGCAAGAAGGCAATGAGATGACTTATACAAAGCCTTGAAAGAAAATAACAGCTAGTCAAAGGGAGGGGGTCAAGATGGTGGATTAGTCACAAGCTTCCACAACCGCCTCTGAGAACTAAAGCCTAAAAAAAACAACTGAATGGAGCAGAATGGACATTTTGGAAGCCCCAACATCATCACACGGAATGTTGTGTCTGAGCAACAGGAAGCGGAAAGCTACTTTTGTTGGAGATGAGACAGCAGCACAAAGGGTCCTGCTTCTGCTGACTCAGTGGTGCAGAGGTTTGCAGGTACAGAGCCATCGTTGTCAACTGGGAGACTGAGACTGCAGCTGCTGCCCCTGTGAGCCTGGGAGTGGCTGGCCACCATGCTGAGCTTTAGTGCCTGAATAGAGAGTATCTCTTGCAGCAGAGAGGATGTGCTTAAGAAAATCACATCTAGGGAACTGAGCAGTGGGCCACCAGCTGAGTGTACCAGTGTCCTTCCTCCCTGCTTCTCTGAGCTGTGCAATAGATTCTGCTGCCACACCACAGCAGAAACAGCACAGGTAGGATGCCCTCTTAGTCAGCTGTGAGATGGTGACTGCCATCTGTGAGGACTGGGTGTGAATGGCAGCTACTGGACAGTGCCTTTCCCAACAAAAATCCGATTTAAGACAATTGCACTTAGAAAATGCGGCAGTGCCTGGCAGCCAAGTTTGGTGGCACTCTTCCCTGCCTTTCTCTGAGCCACACCATAACATCAGCTGACGTGGCTCTGGAAAGATTCCATAAGTAGGTGTCCATCTTTGTCAGCCAGGAGGCAGAGCCTGCCACCTTTAAGGACCTGGACAGAAATGGCTACTGCTAGAGAGCACCTCTCCCAGTAGAAAAAGTATTTTGAAGACAATCACATCTAGAAAATACAGTAGTGGCTTGTGGCCAAAAGGGGCGGGGACCTTCGCCCTTTCTTAGCCATGTCATGGCATCCACTGATGCAATCCCTGAGAGACTCCACAAGTAGGTCGCCATCTTTTTCAGCCAGGAGGTGGGTCTGCCACCCTTGAGGGCTGAGCTGCTACTGGATAGTGCCTCTTTTGGCACAAAAGCTGCTTTTAACAAAATCACACCTAGGGAATGCAGTGATAGCTGGCAGCTGAATGTGGTGGTGGCCTTTCCCCCTACCTTCTCTGGGCCACAACCCAGCATTTCTTGATAAGTTCCCAGAGAGTCTCCACAAGTAGGTTGCCATTTTTGTCAACCAGGAGGAAAGGTGTGCCACAACTGAGGGCTGGCTGCCACTGGGCAGCACCTCAATCAGCAGGAAAGACACTGAAGAAGCTGAACAGCTTTTGATGGCATGAAGACAAAAATCAGTATCTAGCCATTTAAAGAAGCAGACTACCCTGGTGCTGCAAAACTCACAAAATAAAGAATCCAAAACCTTCACAGATGAAGAAGCCTTCCTGAAATTATTGGAGGTAGAACTATGTATAGAGCGTTTCTAGGAATTAAACAAAGTGCAGCACAATAAAATGTAAAATTAAGCATAGAAGCTATATGAACTGCTAGAACATCAACAATCTTAAATTCAGTAGAATCAACAGTAAAATTACAGAGTTACACAATTCAAGGCAAAACCAAAAGAGCAGGATTGAGAAAATGGAATGCAGAATTAGAGAGACTGAAGATAAAGCAACTGACATCAGCATTTATGAACAGAAATCAGACAACAGAATCAAGAAAAATGAATAAGCATTAAGAAGCACGTGAGACTCTATCAACAGCAAAAATATATGAGTAGCGGAAGTTTCTGAACAGGGAGGGATAGCAGAAAATACAGAGAGAACTGTTAAAGAGTTGCTGACAGAAAACTTCCCTGACATCATGAAAGAAGAGAACATACTTCTTAAAGATGCTTACTGAACTCCACAAAAGACAGAGCCTAAAAGAAAGACACCAAGATGTATTATAACCTAGCTTAACAAAATGAAAAGATAAGAAGAGGCTTTTAAAGGCAGCTAAGTACAAATCAAAAGTAACACACCTAAGGGAAGCCTTGTAGGCTGTCCTCTTACTTCTCAGCAGAAACCATGTTGGCAAGAGGCAGTTGGATGACACACAGAAATTCTTGAAGGAGAAAAATTTCCAACCAAGAACTGTATTCTGAAAAATTGTCTCTCAAATATGATGGTGAAATTAAGACATTCTCAGAAAAACAGAAGTTTAGGCACTTTGGAATAACAAACCAAAATTACAGGCAATACTGAAAAAAGCTCTTCAATTAGAAAATCAAAAACACTAGGTGTATACTCAAGGGCACAATGCAGGACACAGCATCCAAACTCTTAATTAGTTAGGGAAGTCGCAAAGCTCAATCAAAGCTAAAATATTAAAATTAGGGAAACATAGATCTTAACATGTAAACTAAGACATCACCACACTATAAAAAGGACTATATTACAGTATTTATAGAGAGGAAGTTAAGGAGATATACAGAAGTTAAAGATTAGTTTAAATTTAGAACATTAAGGGGGAACAAAAGGGTAACTGCAAATCAAACTAACAATACTACATATCAAAACAAGAAACATAACACAGGAGTCTCAACAGGCACAAAACCAACAATGAAAAGGATAAAGAGAAAACCTATACAGAAAAATTACCCAGAAAAGAATATTAAGGGGAACATAGAAACTGTGAACAACACAAAAATAAAGGCACCAAAATGACAGCACTAAATATGTAACTATTAATAATTAAACTGAATGCCTAGGGTTGCCATGAGTTGGATTCAGACTCGACAGCACTTGGCTTGGCGCAAATGGATTGAATGCTTCAATAAATTGACAGAAAGTAACAGGTTGGATGAAAAAATGTGTTCTGTCTATATGCTACTTACAAGAAACACACTTTAGACTCAAAGATATGAACAAATAGAAAATCAAAGGATGGAAAAATATATACTAAGCAAACAACATGCAAACAAGAGCAGGAGTGGCAATATTAATCTAAGATAAAACAGATTTTAAAGTAAAATCCACCACCATGGACAAGGACGGTCACTATTCATTGCTTAACGGTTTGACACATAAGTAGGGTTTAACAATATTAAATATTTATGCTCCCAATATCAGAGCATCTAAATACATTGAACAAACACCGACAACAGTAAAAAATGAGATAGATCACTCCACCGTAACAGTAGGAAACTTCAACACTCAGTATGATGGACAGATCATCCAGATAAAAGTTCAGTAAAGAGTCAAAAGGTCTTACTGTGACAATAAACTAACTAGACCTCACTGACACATACAAAACATTTTACCCAACAACAGATAAGCACACCTTCTTATCCAATTCACATGGAACATTCTCCAGCATATGAGACCATAAAGCAAGTCTCAACAAAATCCAAACCACTAAATTATTGCAAAGCATCTTCTTAGACTATAAAGCCAAAAAAGTTGAAACCAATAGCAGAAAAAACATGTGCAGAAATTTGAACTCATGGAAACTGAACATTTACTCAAAAATTCATCAGTTATACAAGAAATCAGTGATGCAATAAAGAAAGTCATGAAATCAAATGATAATGAAAATACATCCAATCAGAACCTACGGGATACAGAAAAGCAGTGCTCAGAGGTCAATTTATCTCCATAAATGCACATATCCGGAATGAAGAAAGGGTCCAAACCAAAGAATTAACTCTACAACTTGAAGAAGTAGAAACAGAACAACAAAAGAACCCTTTGGGCACCAGAATGAAACAGGTAACAGCAGAACTATACAGATTAGAAAATAGAAAATTAATTAAAACAATTAACAAAACCAAAAGCCGTTTTTTTGAAAAGATCAACAAAACTGATAAACCAGTGGCTAAACTCATAAAAGAAAACAGAAGTGGAAAAAAAAATAACCCAAATAAGAAACGTGAAGGGAGATGCCACAACAAACCTAACTGAAACTAAAAGTAACATAAAAGAAGACTACAAAAAATTGTATTCAGAAGATGGGTAAGGAGGCAGAGTCAGGATGGCTGACTAAATGCACATCTCCCTAAATCCCTCTGGAAACCAAGACCTGAAATGATAATTAAATGGAGCCTTCTGGACACCTAGTGAGCCCTGGGATGCAGCATAGGGCTGTTAATTTGGACTTCGTATCATCGAACACAAAACCTCCTCTCTTTCACTGACCACACTCTTGGCAAGCACAGGCTTGCACAAACCAAAGGTAACTCACCATTTCGATTTATTTTCCTCTGTCTTGGCCAGCAGGCAGAGTTGGGACTTGACTAGCCGTTGGTCTCCAACACACTGCTAGTGGGACCGGCCAGTGTAATTGCCATGTTCTGGGAGTCCAGTTTTGGACTTTGTGCATCTTGGCTACTGTGTCCTCTTTCTGCCTCTGCCATGTAGTAGCCATACACATGTGCTTGTGTGGGACGCCAACTTGACCCATTGGGAACTGGAGAAGCTGAGGTAGAGGCCCTGGCCAGACTTAGTTCCTAGGCTAGGAGGTGACATGTGCTGGGGGGAGAGTGTTTTTCCAGCAGGGAGGTGATGTTTTGCACATTGTCACCTGAGGCTGGGGCCCAGCGGCAGAGGCTGTGGACTCTCGGCATCTCGGCACTCTTGGCCTCTCTTTTTGCCAGGAGCCTGGTCCCGGCCAGGGGGTGAGCTTGTGTGGGACGCCATCTTGTTTCTCTGGGAGGTGGAGTCACCCATACAGAAGCCTCAGCTGGACCTAATTCCTGGGCTGGGAGGCAGTGCCTACCCAGAAGAGACTGCTTTTCCAGCAGAAAAGCGGAATTCTACACAGTATTGCCTACAGCTGGGGACCAACAACAGAGGCCAGCAGTCCATACAGCCTTTCTGTATTTTGAGCTAGTTTATAACATCTGGGGTTCAATATAGAGGTGCTTACTTTGCCAGCTGGGAAGAGGTATGTATACACCTGAAAACTTGACTGACATTGGAAGTTGTCAAATACTTTTTACTTCTCAATTTAAGATGGCCTAGAGAAACAACTGTGGACCATCTTCACAGCATCTCTCCCAGCCTCTATTGACCCACATGAAGCCCCAAAAGCAACAAAGTCTGGAGAAAATGGTAGCCTGGAAATCACCCATGGCATCAGACGGCCCCCAAAAGAAACCACCTCAGAACTTCCCAGGAGAAGAAGCTTTTCTGAAACTATCAGAAGGTGAATGCAAAAGAATTATATAGAGAGCCCTCCTAGACCTTATACAAAATGCAGCAGATCAAAATGAAAAATAAAGCAAGCTGTTCGATCTGATGGAACCTAGTACTCGGAAATCCAACAGACCAAGAACAAAATCAAAGACATAGAAACTTCAATTCAAAGCCAAGAAAACATAATGGAACAAATGGAAAAAAAAATTCTAATTTGGAAGACAGAGCTACTGACTCCAGCATCTATGAGGAGAAATAAAAAAAAAAGAAACAAGAAAAAAGAAGAAGCATTAAGAAGCATCTGGTACTCTATTAAGAGGAACAACCTATGATTAATTGGAGTTCCTAAACAGGGCAAGACAACTGAGAACACAGAGAGTATTGTTGCTGAGCTGCTGACAGAAAACTTCCCAAAAATTATGATAGAAGAAAATATAGATATCGAAGATATGTATAGAACACCACTCAATATAGATCTCAAAAGAAAGACTCCAAGACATATTATAATAAAGCTTAACCAAATGAAACATAAGCAGAAACTCTTAAAGACAGCAAGACTCAAGGAAAGGTAACATTCAGACAGAAACCCTGTAGGCTTTTGTCAGATTTCTCAGCAGAAACAATGCTGGCACAGAGACAGTGGCATGACACATTCAAAGTCTCGAAGAAGAACTTTCAGCCAAGAATTATATATCCTGAAAAGCTATCTTTCAAATATGGAAATGAAACCACTTGCAGATAAAAAGAGACTCAGAGACTTTGCAAAAACCAAAGCTACAAGAAAACTGAAAGAATCTCTTGGCTTGTAAGAACAAAACCACTAAATTTATATTTTATAAGGAATCATTATCCAGAATCCTACTTAGTCAGGGAAGGCTCCAAATGCAATCAAATCTATAATAGTGAAAGAAATGACCTAGTGATTATATCATGTAAACTATGATATCATTATATTAAAAAGAGAGATGTATTACATTCATTATAGTCCTTCCAGACGGACAGGAAGTTGACAAGACTGATAGCAATCAAAATTGGGTTTATACATAGTTTACTACATGGGATCATGCGGCAGCCGTAAAGCACAATAAAGAAGCAACATACCATATCGAGAAATGTAATACAGGAGTCTCAACGACCACAAAACCAACCCTGAAAAAGGTGAAAAATCAACTTACAAAGAAGAAGGTCACAGAACAGATTAATAAGAACAACAGAGAAAACGTCAACACAAAAATAAACATCATAATGGCAGCACTAAGCACATACCTATCAATAATTACATCGAATGTAAATGGACTGAATGCTCCAGTATAGAGACATCGAGTGACATCTTGGATCAAAAGACATGACCCATCTATAAGTTGCCTACAAAAAACTTGCCTTAGACTTAAAGATATGAATAAACTGAAAATTAAAGGATGGAAGAATATATATCATTCTAACAATGAACAAAGAATGGCAGGTGTGGCAATCCTAATCTCAGATAAAATTGATTTTAATGTAAAATCCAATACTGTGGACAAGGATGGACACTATTGCCAAAAGGTTCAATATACAAGCAGAACTTAACAATATTAAATGTTTATGCACCTAATATTAGAGCACCTAAATATGTCAAAGAAACACCAACTACACTCAAAAAGTAGTTATATCACTCCATAATAATAGTAGGAGACTTCAACACTCCACTCTCAATATTGGACAGATCATCTAGAAAAAAGCTCAATAAAGACACAGAAGATCTTATTGCCACAATTAACCAACTAGATCTCATCGACATACCCAGAACTTTCTATCCATCAGCAGACAAGTACACCTTCTTCTCCAGTGCACATGGAACACTCTCCAGAATAGACCATGTGTTAGGACATAAAGCAATTCTCTACAAAATCCATACTATTGAATTAATGCAAAGCATCTTCTCAGATCATAAAGTCGAAATCAACTGTAGAAAAAACATAGATAGAAAGTGGAATTCATGGAAACTGACCAATACTTTGCTCAAAAAACCAGAGTTATAGAAGAAATCAAGGATGAAATAAAGAAATTTAGGGATTCCAATGAGAACGAGAACACTTCCCACCGGAACCTAAGGGATACAGCGAAAGAAGTGCTCAGAGGTCAGTTTATCTCCATAAATGCACACACTGGAAAGGAAGAAAGAAACCAAATCAAATAAATGACCCTACAGCTTGAACAAGCAGAGAGAGAACAACAGAGGAACACCTTAGGCACCAGAAGAAAACAGATCATAAAGATTAGAGCAGAACTAAATGAATTAGAGAATTGAAGTAGAACTGAAAAAATTAAGAAGACCAAAAATTGGTTTTCTGAAAAGATCAACAAAATTGACAAAACAAATTGGCAAAACTTACTAAAAATAAAAAAAAGCGAGCAAAAAATTGCACTAAACAGATTTGAAAACTTAGAGGAGACAAATTTCTAGATTCACATCACCTACCAAATTTATCACAAGGAAAAGTAGGATAACTTAATAAAGCCATCACAAAAGAAGATATTTGAAAAGTAATCAAAAATCTACAGAACAATAAAAGTTCTATCCCAGACGTCTTCACTGGAGGATTCTACAAAACTTTCAGAGATGAGTTAATTTCAATAGTAATGAAGCTATGTCACAATGTAGAAAAAGATGGAACATTCTCAAATTCATTCTATGAAGCCAGTACAACCCTGATACCACAAAGAAAATTACAGACCAATATCACTCATAAACCTAGACGCAAAAATCTTCAACAAAATCCTAGCCAATAGAATTCATCAACATATCAAATAATAATTCATCATAAACAATCTGAACCATATCAGCTTGGATGCAGCGCTGGCTCAACATCAGAAAAGCAATTAATGTGATCAACCACACAAATAACACAAAGGATAAGAATCATCTGATTTTATCAATTGATGCGGAAAAATCATTTGACAAAGTCCAGCATCCATCCATGTTAAAAACTCTCAGCAAAATAGGAAGATTGGACATTCCTCAATGCAACAAGGGGCATCTATGCAAAATCAACGGCCTACATCATCCTGAATGGAGAGAGACTGAAAGAATTCTCCCTGAGACCAGGAACTAGACTCTACTTCTATTCAGCATTGTGCTAGAGGTTCTGACCAGAGCAATCAGACAAGACAAAGAAATAAAAGGCATCTGCATCAGTAAAGAAGAAGCAAAAATCTCCTTATTTGCAGATGATGTGATTGCATACACAGAGAACCACAAAGAATCCATAAATAAACTCCTGGAACTAATACAAGAATTCAGCGAAGTATCAGGATATAAGAGAAACATAAATAAATCAGTAGGAATCCTTTATACTAACAAAGAAAATATGAAAGAGGAAATCACCAAATCAATGCTATTTACTATAGCCTTCAAGAAGATAAAATACCTAGGAATAAATCTAACCACAAAAACAAGAGACCTATACAGAGAAAAGTACAAAACTGTACTACAAGAATCCAAATGAGACATAAGTGGAGAAATCTACTCTGCTCATGGATAGGAAGTCTTAACATTTGGAAAGTATCTACTTTACTCAAAGCGATCTACATATATAATGCAATCCCAACACAAATTGCAGTGTCATTTTTCAATGAGATGGAGAAACAAATCATCAACTCTGGAAAGGGAAGAAACCATGGATAAGTAAAGCACTACTGAAGAAGAGGAACACAGTGGGAGGCCTCACATTATACAATTTTAGAACCTACTACACTGCCATAGTAGTCAAAACATCCTGGTACTGTTACAAAAAGAGACACATAGACCAATGAAACAGAATTCAGATCCCAGAAATATTACCATCCTGTTAAGAACAGCTGATATTTGACAATAGTCCAAAGGTCATAAACTGGAGTAAAAGCAGTCTCTTTAACAAATGGTACTGCCCAAATTGGATATCCATCTGCAACAAACTGACACAAGATCCATATCTCACACCTTACCCAAAAACTAACTCAAAATGGATCAAAGACCTAAATATCAAACCTGAAATGATAAAGATCATGCAAGAAAAAATAGGGTGAACAATAGAAGTTCTAACACATGGCTTAGACAGACTTCAAAGTCTGAGAAACAAAGCTCAAACAATGAGAGAGAAAATAGATAAACAGGAACTATTATGAATCAAACACTTTTGCTCATCCAAAGACTTTATCAAGACTACCTACAGGATGGGAAATAATATATGGCAACTACATGTCAGACAAACATCTGATCTCCATAACCCACAAGGTACTGCAAAATATCAACAAGAAAAAGGTAAATAACTCAATTAAACAATGGGCAAAGGAGAAAGACAGACACTTCACCAAAGACATCCAGACAGCCAAAAGATACATGAGGAAATGTTCACACTCACTAGCTATTAAAGAAATTCAAATCAAAATTACAGTGAGATACCATATCACCCCAACAAGGTTGGGTGCAATAATAATAAATAAATAAATGACAAAACAACAAACGCTGGAGAGGCTGGGGAGATATTAGAACTGTCCTACACTGCTGGTGGGACTGTAAAATGGTACAACCTCTTTGGCAAGTAATTTCCTGCTTCCTTAAAAAGCTAAAAATAGAAATACCATTTGATCCAGTAATCCTACTGCTCAGAATATATCCTACATAAATAAAGGCAATCACAGAGATGCATACACATGAATGTTTATTGCAGCACTGTCCTTAACACCAAAAAGATGGAATCAACCTAGGTGCGCATCAACAGATGAATGGATAAACTATGGTACATATACTCCATGGAATACTGTGCAATGATAAAGAACAATGACGATTTTAGGAAGCATCTCATAATTTGGTTTTAACTGCTAGACAGCATGTTGAGTGAATTCAGTCAAGGGTAAAAGGACAAATATTGTATGAGACTCCTCCTATAAGGACTTAAAAATAGATGTATGCACAGAAGAAAAGACTCTCTGATAGCTTCAAGGAACGGGAGGGACAGAGAGGGTTGGTATAAGAAATTTGGTTGGGTGAAAGCAGTGACAGCACACAGTAAAAAGTAGATCAACTTAATTGGACTTCAACATAAACTGAAAAGTCTTCTAATCTTAACCCGACACTGCAAAGGTAGAGTAGCAGTGGAAGCTGTCTGGGGACCATGTTTTCAGAGGACATCGAGGCTAACTGGCATAACTAGTCTATTGCTAAGAGAGTCTTCTACACCCTGTATTGGTGAGTGGCACCTGGGGTCTTAAAAGCTAGCAAGCTGCCATTTGAGTTACACCAAATGGCCCCAACTCATCTGGAACAGCTGATTAGTGAGGACAACAGAGATGAGAGGAAATAAAAGCCCAGGACACAAAAGGACCCATATGAATGGGAGGCTGTACCAACATAAGACCAGAAAAACCAGGCAGTGCCTGGCCCCAGCAAAGGCAATTGTGATGGGGGACACAATGTAGAATCCCTGAGAGACATGAGAAAGAAGTGTGCAGCCTAGGAATTCTTCTAAGAGACCGGAAGTGATGGTCTGACAGCCTGGAGGACCCCCTGGGGATATGGCCCTTAGATCTGCTGCTGCCTGTGACTGGAAACCAGTATTGAGGTCAACTCTTCAGACAGTAGTGTACTGGACTCAGGGACAGTGTGACCATATAGTGTGCATACTTCATGGTTGTATGCATTTATAAGAGGCTGTCCTGCTGGTCTCTTTCTAGATAAGAGAGAAGAGGGTGGAGAGCAGGGGACCGATGCTTCTTAAGAGGACACTAGAAATACAGTCAAAAGGAGGAGTATGCTGTCACCAGGTGGGGGGAGCAGAAGTTGCAGATAGGTGGGCGTGCAAAACTGGATTGTACGCTTTCGCTGAATCACAATAAAAGGAAGAAAATTTACTTTAAAAACTGGTCACATGTGGGGGAGCAGCTAGTGGGGATGGAGTGGACTCCAAGACCAGTGGGAAAGGAAAGGAGTCAATGTGCAGAACTGAGCAGGAGGGAGAAAGAAAACAAGAGAAAAGGAAAAAAAGGAGCTAAAAAAATAGTGCCGATGGTGCCAGCAAGTGGGGGCAGTGTGGAGACGGTCTATTTAAAGAATGGTGGCTGCCATCCGAGGGCACAGAAAATGGTCCCAACTCCGCAGGAACGGATGCTCACTGAGGACCAAAATGATACGGGGTAAAGACAACCCAGAAGATAGAGAGACCCACATGAGTGGGTGCCTATATCGACTTGGGAACAGAAGAACCTGATGGTGCCCAGCCACCACCAGTGATAGCTGCGATGGAGCTCACTAAGTTGAGTCTCACTGGCAACACAAGAATAAAAAGGGGTGCATCTTCAGATCTCCACTAAAAGACCTCAACTGATGGTCTAGTCGTTTTGGGGTTCCCCTGGGAGCATGGCCCCTGGCCCTGATGCTGCCCTTGCCCATAAATCATAACAAAGGTCCACTCTTTGGACATGAATGGATTGGACTTGGTGATGCAGAGTGACCATATATTGGATGCACTTTATGGTTCTATACATCTACAGGATATCATCCTGATGACCTCTGGCTGGAGGAAGGAGAATGGGTGGAGAGGAGAGGAAAGGAGACTGCTGGGAGAATGAGACATGCATGGAGCAGAGAGGAATAGTGTGCTGTCACCGGACAGGGAGAGCAGTGGAAGCTGCATATAGGTGGGCATATAAATTTATACAGGAATGTACATTTTCACTCAGTCATATTAAATAAAAACAACCACAAAAAAGAATGGTTGCTCTCTAGTTGCAACAGTGCAGCAGGGGCTGGTGAGAAGGGATTGAGATGGTATACCAGGATAGGTGGGAGAATGAGAAGAAAGAGAGAAAAAAAAATGTAAAAATGGCTTAGCAGGTGCCAGCATCTAGGGGTGAGGTGAACCCAGTAGCAGGCTGGTATTGCTCTAGCCATGGTGATGAGACAGGAGCCAACAAGAAGCGGGGGAGGTAGTGTACAAGATTAGGCGTGAGGTAGGAACAGTGCAAAAAAGCCTTGTGGTGGGAAGGGACATTAAAGGCCTGGGAGTAGTGGTGGGGGTTGCTCGGATAGTGATCTCTTACTGCTACTCACCAGAAGGTTGAAGGGTGGAAAAGTTTGTTGCTTTGGTTACCAGGTACTCTGTCCCAGGCTAAGAACTCTGTGATACATCTGCTCATACTCCCTGTCCAGGGTCATTGCTATCTCTGTTCTAAGATGGCAACATTGGGCCATGTTAGTTTGCAGGGGACCTCCACTCTGCATCTGTCTTCATTCTGCTTCCTGTCAGTTTCTTCTTCAAGTTGGTGTTTGATTGAGTTATTTATCAACTCATTTGTGGCTTAGGGTTCCAAGACTGACATCTGTATGTTTTACTTAGTTTTTTTGGTCTTTGCCACAGAGAGACAGCATGGATTATTTGTTTAGGGTGTCATGTTGGTTCTGCTTCTTGAAATTTCATTTTCTTAATGATGTCTTTCTTGATAGTATCTTTGCCCAGGTGGCAAAGGCTTCCTTTGACTTCTAAAAGTTGTATAGTTTCAGCTTTTATCTTCCAATACATGATCTATTTCTAATCAACTTCTGTGTTCTGGCATAAAACAATAGTTGAAGTTCATTATTTTGAACAGAAATATCTATTTTTCAGAATTATTTATTAAAAAAGACTATTTTCACAGTGAGATATTTTAGCACCTTTCCATCCACAAGCGATCCCTCATATTGTTGAATGGTAACTGATGTTATCTTCTTAATAACTGTTACACTATGATCTGAGGAGCCCTGGTGGTACAGTAGTTAAGAGCTGTGGCTGGTAAACAAGAGATTAGCAGCTCAGATTCACCAGCGACTCCTTGGAAACTATGGAGTAATTCTACTCAATCATATAGGGTGGCGATGAGTCAGAACTGACTTAACAGCAACGGGTTGGGTTGGGTTTTTATACTATGTTCTGTAAGGCAGTTAATTTATTAGCTAGATCATTACAAGGCTTGCCTTTAAGCTTTATTAAAACCTAATTAAGTGGCATTTACTCTAGAACTCGTTTAGTCCTATTTCTAGGCTACAATTATTTTGTAGTCTCTTTCAGAATTTCCTAGATATTCATTGAGAACCCTCCACTCTTACTAATCAGAACTTAAACTTCTATCATCCCTGTATGACATTTGAGAATTACTCCATTTACAGTTACTTGCTCATTCTTTGACTATATGTAGTTTCACCCTACACATATAAAGCTCAATATTCAACAGAAGATGCAAGAGAACCTTTATGCAGACTCCTGAACATTTCTCTTCGGAGTTCTATGTTCTCTAGTATTCTGTCCTGCACATTTCCTGCCAATCGAGCCTCTCCAGATTCAAATTTCTAGTTCCTCAACTCAGTAATTGCAGAACATTTGATTGTGCTCATGATGAATCTGTATATGGATTAAGAGGCAGTTGTTTAAACAGAACAAGGGGAATCTGCATAGCTTAAAGCCAGGAAAGGCGTGCATCAGCATTGTATCCTTTCCATACTTATTCAGTCTGTGTGCCAAGCAAATAATCCAGGAAGCTGGACTATATGAAAAAGAATGGGACATTAGGATTGGAGGAAGACTTAATAACTTGTGTTATGCAGGTGGCACAACCTTGCTTTCTGAAAGTGAAGAAGATTTAAAACACTGATGAAGATCAAAGACCAAAGCCTTCAGTATTATCACACCTGAACATCAAGAAAACAAAAACTCTTCATAACCAGATGAGTAAGCAGCATTACGATAAATGGAGAAAAGATTGAGGTTGTCAAAGATTTCACTTCACTTGGATCCACAATCAACACCCACAGAAGCAACAGTTGAAAAATCAAAAGCAGCCTTGTACGGGAAAATCTACAGCAAAGGACCTAAGTGTTGAAAAGCAAAGACTTCACCTTGAAGACTAAGTGTGACTGACCCAAGCTGTGGTATTTTCAATGACATCATATATATGTAAAAGCTGGATAATGAATAAGGAAGGCAGAAGAACTGACACATCTGAATTGTGGTATTGGAGAAGAATGTCAAATATATCATGGATTGCCAAAAGAACAAACAGATCTGTCTTGGAAGAAGTATAACCAGAGTTCTCCTTAGAAGCAAGATGGCAAGACTACATCTTACATACTTTGGGCATGGTGTCACAAGGGATCAGTCCCTGGACAAGGACATCATACATGGTAAAGTAGAGGATCAGTGAAAAAGAGGAAGACCATCAACAAGATGGACTGACACAGTGGCTGCAACAATGGGCTCAAGCATAATAATGATTGTGGGCATGGCACAGGACAGAGTACTGTTTTGCTTTGTTGTACATAGGGTCACCATGAGTCAGAGCTGACTTGATGACACCTAACAAAAACAAGAACTCAGAGAGACCACCATGCTCTCCCTGAGTCTGAGTCAAGATCCATAAAGTGCCACCAGGCTGAAAGCTGAGACTCACTGGGCTTACTTTATTTTCTTGTTGTCTAATATACAGAAACAGGTGTTACATAAATTGTGTCTAACCCCAAACCCACTGCTGTCAAGTCAATTCTGACGCATAATAACCCTATAGGACAGAGTAGAACTACTCCATAGAGTTTCCAAGGAGCACCTACTGGATTTGAACTGCTGCCCTTTGGTTAGCAGCCACGGCACTTACACACTACGCCACCAGGGTTTCAATATACATATATATATATTAATCTAGGTTTTATAATTGTTTACAGTAAGAGGAGAAGTCCAGTCCCAATTGTTCTGCAGGATTTAGAAGTCACTGACAGTATTTTGATGCAATGAAAAAAATTCAGGGTTGTTTGTATCCCCCATCTTCACAGCATCAATACCAAACACAGAAGCAGAAAGTGAAGGGGGAAGCATGAGACGAGAATCTATGTTTAAGTTAGAAAACAAAAATAAACTGATTTGACAGATACAAATGAATGTATCAATGTATTAAATATAACTACATTAAAATCACTTATCAAAATGGTAACGCCATCTGTTTAGCTTCAAAATGAAAAAAACAAGTCCAACTATATAGTCGCCGCTCAGTATCTGTGGTTGATTGGTTCCAGGACCCCTGCACATATTGAAATCTTTAGATGCTCAAGTTCTTTATATAAAGTGGCATAGGATATGCATATAATCTATCACATCCTCTTGTAGAGTAAAAACCAAAGCTGACTCATAGAGACCCTGTAAGTCAACACAGAACTATGGCATGAAGGTTTCCAAGTAGCAACTGATGGATTGAAACCGCTGACCCTTTGGTTAGGAGTAAAGTTCTACCTACTGTGCCACCAGGGCTCTGTTTCTAGATAACTTATAATACCTAACACAATGTAAACTCTATGTAAGTGGTTTTCATGCTATATTATTTATGGAATAATGACAAGGAAAAAATGTCTGTACAAGTTCATTACAGATGAACTGTAGGCCTAACTATATAGTGCACGTCAGCAGTAGTGTAACATTGTTTTTAATGATTATTTCAATGCACAATTGGATGAATCTGTGGATGTGGAAGCAGACTAATAAGTCCAACTGTGTAATTGACAAGAGACACCCTCAAACAGTAAAAGACTGAAAATAAAGAGGTGCTATCATCTCTAATATCAGGCTGCCAACTTAATATTAACCTAAAGAAAGTTAAAAGATAGTTTAGCAGTATTTACATTACATAAAATAGTATTTAAGGTAAAAGACTCCAAAGGTGACAAAAAATACTTCCACAAAACAAACCGAGAACATAATTATAACCTCATATATAATTATCAACACAGCTTTGAATCCATTAAAGCAAAACTTGACAGATCATAATGAATAATAAGTTAATGATCTTAAGATTTTATCAAATTTCTATTTTTAAAATGCAGTATCAAAAAGACTTAAAAAAAGACAAGTGGTCTGGAAAAACATAACTAACCAAATTGATCTAACAGACACCTAAAAAATCTTGTATCCCCAAATTAAAGAATATGTATTTTTTCCTAAGCATACCAAATCACAAACCAAATCCACTCTATTGAACCAATTTTAACACAAAATGATGGTAAAGGATAGAAAAGAACTTCCCCACAGGGTTTTCAAGACTACAAATCTTTATAGAGGCAGACTGTTACATTTTTTTTTTTTTTTTTTTTTTTGCAGAGCAGCTGTTGGGTTCAAACTTCTGACCTGTTGATTAGCAACCAAGTGCTTTAACCACTGTGCCATTATAGCTATATTTTCCAACAATATGAGCAAAAAAAAAAATATTAGATCATAAAAGATGATTTTAAAAGATCATAAAAGATGATTTTAAATAAATTATCATATCTAAAAAAAAGTTTCTGAACTGACTGAACACTTAAAAAAGAAGAAAGAGGAGAAGGAAGAGAAAAAAAGGAGAAGCAGAAGAAGGAAAAGAACACACAAAAGAATTATGTGTTTGGAAACTAAAAATATTCACACTAAGGACATAAGTGAAAGTCATGGAAATGACAAAGAACATACAATTTACTGAGCAATTTAAACACTACACAAAAAATTACCGAAACTAGTTAGAAGAAGCACAAATTTTATTTCTAAGTTTTTTTTAATGCAATAACCACCATCATAAGAAAACAAGACAATAATACTAGTCTAGAACATAGATGCAACAATCAGTAACGAACCCAAATAGGAAACTTACAGAAATAGGTCAAAGCTAAAACACTGAAAACAGACAAACAGAAACAACATTATGAAAGATGACAATTATAACAAAAAAGAGGGAATAAAAAATGTAGTCATAGATCTTTCAGATAGAGAGGAAGTCAAGGTATTACAAAGAAATAAAAGATTGCTACAAACTTAGAAAAAAAGAGGTACATATTAAGGTAACCACAAAGGAAATTAACAGTCCTACACACCAGAATAAAAAACAAGCAAAACACAGATACTCAGCAAACACAAGATCAACAATGAAAAAGATGAAAAGAAAATATATAAAGGAATATGACTCAGTGCAGAAAATTAAGTAGAACAAAGAAACTGTCAACAATACACACAGACACACAAATCAAAATAACAGCACTACACTCATACCTCTCTCTAGCTACACTGAAGATAAATGGACTAAGCACACCAAAAAAGAGACAGTGGCATATTGGATTTTAAAAGATTGTCTGTCTATGTGCTGCCTACAAGAGACACACCTGAGAATTACAGAAACAACAAACTGAAATTCAAAGGATAGAAAAAAGTATATCAAGCAAACAATAACCAAAAAACAGAAGCAGTGGCAATATTAATTTCTGATGCAATAGACTGTAAAGTAAAATCCACACCTAAAGAAAAGAAGGATATGATGCAATTACTAAAGGGTAAACACACCAGGAGGATGTGATCACATTAAGTATTATAAACTTCCAAACAGGGCCCCAAAATACATAAAATGAGGTCTAACAGCATTGAAAAGAAAGACAGCTCCACAATATTAGTAGGAGATTTCAACACATCACTTTTGATGAATGATAGGATATCTAGAAAGAAGCTCAATAAAGACACAAAGGATCTAAATGCCACGATCAATCAACCTGACCTCACAGATATATATTGAACACTTCACTCAACAGCAGCCAAATATACTTTCTTTTCCAATGCACATGGAACAGTCTCCACAGCAGACCACAGATTAGGCCATAAAGTAAGCTTTAACCAAATCCAAAGCATCAAAATATTATAAAGCATGTTTTCTGACCATAAAGCCATAAAAGTAGAAATCAATAACAGAAAAAGAAAGGAAAAACCTCAAACACACAGAAACTGAATACTTTGCTGAAAAACTACTGGGTTACAGAAGAAATCATGGATGGGACAAAGAAAGTTACATAATCAAATGAGAATGAAAACATATTCTACCAGAATCTTTGGGACTTAAGCAAAAGTGGTGCTCAGAGATCAATTTATAGCAATTAATGCACACATCCAAAAAGAAGAAAGGGTCCGAATCAAAGCATTAGCCCTACAACTCAAATATAGAGAGGCAGCAGCAAAAGAAGTCTTCAGCACCAAAAGAAAGCATATAATAAAAATTAGAGCAGAACTAAATGAATTAGAGAATAGAAAAGCAACTGAGTTAACAAGACCAAAAGTTGGTTCTTTGAAAAGATCAACAAAATACATAACCATGGGCCAAACTGACAAAAGAAAAACAAGAAAAGAAGCAAGTAACCTGAATAAGAAATGAGATGGGCAATATCAAAACAGATACAACTGAATTAAAAGAATCATACAGCATAACATGAAAAACTGTACTCCGACAGATTTGGAAACCTGGAGAAAATAAAACACTTTCTGGAAATACACTGTCTACCTGAACTAACACAAACAGAGGTAGAACAAATAAATAAACTGATAACAAAAGAAGAGACTGACAAGGTAATTTAAAAGCTCTTAACAACAACAACAAAAGCCCTTGCCCTGAAAGTTTCACTGGAGAATTCTACAAGAGTTACAGAAGAGTTAACAGCATTACTATTAAGGGTATTTCAGAGCATGTGGAAGGATAGAATCTTCCCAAACTTATTCTATGAAGCCAGCATAACCGTGATACTAAAACCAGGTAAAGGTACCACAAAAAAAGATACTTAAGGACCAATATTGCTCTTTAGGAAGCAGCTACAGCTGACAGCCAAGAAGAGATCAGCAGTTCAAACCATGCACTTCTTGGAAACTCTATGTGTCTGTTCTGTTCTGTCCTACAGGGTCACTATGAGTTGGAAGCAAGTTGATGGCAATAGGTTTGGTTTTGCTTTTTTTATCCCTCATGAACTTAGATGTGAAACTCTTCAACAAAATTCTAGCCAACAAAATTCAACAACATATCAAAAATATAACTCACTAAGACCAAGAGGGATTCATACCAGGGATGCAGGGGTAATTTAACATGGGAAAAACAATGTAATCAATCACATAATAAAACAAAAGAATCATATGATCTTATCAATTGATGCAGAAAGTGTATTTGACAAAGTCCATTACCCATTAATGATAAAACTCTCAGCAAAATGAGAAGCGAAATTCATCAGCATGATGAAGCATATTTATACAAAGCCAACAGCCACCTTCATCCTAAATGGATAGTCTGAAAGCATTCCCCTTGAGAAACAGAAACCAGACAAGGACGCCCTTTATCCCCACTCTTATTCAGTATTGTGCTGGGGGTCCTAGCCAGAGCAATTAGGTTAAGAAAAGAGATAAAGGCATCCAAATTGGTAGGGAAGAAGTATCTCAGTTTGCAGATGATGTGGTCTTATACCCTGAAGAATCCACAAAAAAACTACTACAACTGATAGAATTGTTCAGCAAAGCATCAGGATATAAACTAAACATATACAAAAATGAGTTAGATTACGCCAGACCAACAAAGACAGCATCCGAGAGGAAATCACCAAATCAATACCATCTACAATAGTCCACAAGAAGACAAAACACCTAAGAATAAATCTGAGACATAAAAGACCTATACAAAGAAAACTGTGAGACATCACTACAAGAACCAAAAGAGACCTACATAAGTGGAAAAACACACCTTGCTCAGGGATGGGAAGAATCAACATTGTGAAAATGTCTATTGTACCCAAAGCAATCTACAGATACAGTGCAATCCTGATTCAAATTACAATGGCATTTTTTAATGAGATGGAGAAATAAACCATCAACTTCATATTGAAAGGGAAAAGGCCCTGGATAACTAAAGCATTACTGAAGAACAAAGTGGAAGTTCCCACACTACATAATTTTAGAACCATTTACACCACCACAGTGATCAAAACATCTGGTACTGGTACAACAACAGATACACAGATCAATGGAACAGAAATGGGAATCCAGACAAAACCATCCAGCTATGAGTAAGTGATATTTGACAAAGGTCCAAAGTCTGTTAATTTGGTGGGGGGAGGGGGAAGAGACAGTTTCTTTCACAGAACTGATTATCAGCAAAAAATAAATAAAACAAGACCTATGCTTTACACCATGTTCAAAAATTAACTGAAAATGGATCAAAAACATAATATAAAATCTAAAATTTTAAAGATCATGGAAGAAAACTAGGCACAATGATAGGAGCCCTGATATGTGGCATAAACAGATTACAAATCATTACCATACACAAACACCAGAAGAGAAACTGGATAACTGGGAGCTCCTAAAAATCCAACACTTACGCTCATCCAAAAATTTTACTAGAAGTAAAAAGACAGTGTACAAACTGGGAAAATAATTTTGGCTATAACAAATGCAACCAACATCTAATCTCTAAAATCTGCAAGATACGGCAAAACATTAACAACCAAAAGATAAATAACTCAAATAAAAATGGGTAAAATTATGAATAGGAACTTCACCAAAGAAGTGCTAATGGTCTTAGCCTTCAGGAAAATGCCAATCAAAACTACAATGAGCACTCATCTTACCCCAGCAAGGCTAGCATTAATCCAAAAAATACAAAATAATAAATGTTGGAGCGGCTGTGGAGTGACAGGAACAATTATATGCTTCTGGTGTGAATGTAAAACCACTTTGGAAACTGATTTGGCACTTCCTTAAAAAATCAGTAATAGAGATAGCATATGACCTAGCAATCCTACTCTTTGGAATACATCCTAGAGCTATAAGAGCTCTCACACAAATAAATACATGCACATCTGTGTTCATTAAAGCATTGCTCTCTATCATAGGAAAAAGACGGAAACAATCTAGGTGCCCATCAGTGGATGAATGGATAAACAAATTATAGTATATTCATTCATTCAAATACTATACAACAATAAAGAATAACAATGACTCCCAGGAACATGACACAGATGAGTCTGGAAGGTATTATACTGAGTGAAATTAATCAGTTGCAAAAGGATAAATACTATATGAGACCACTGTTACAAGAACTCAAGAAAAGGTTTAAATACAGGAAAATCCTCACAAACATTCTTTTGATGTTTATGAGGATGAGGAGGAAGGGAGAGGGGTTTTCACTAGCTACAGAGCAGGCAAGAATTATTTTAGGTGAAGAAAGGACAACACACATATACAGGGTAAGTCAGCACACTGGACTAAACCAAAAGTTAAAAGTTTCCTGAATACAACCAAACACTTTGAGGAACAGAGTAGCAGGGGCAGGGTTCTGGGGACCATGGTTTCAGAAAAATACCTAGGTCAATTAGCATAACAAGTTTATCAGGAAAGTGTTTTGCATCTAACTTCGGAGAGTGGCATCTGGGGTCTTAAAAACTAGCAAATCTGAGACACATCTATTGGTCCCAACCCATCTGCAGCAAAGAAAAATGGAAAACACCAAAGACATAAACAAAATATAAGTCCAAGAGACAGAAAGGGCCACATAATATTTAAATATTTAAATTAAATATGTATTTTTAATTTGGATAGACCAACAGAGCTATGGCCCAGAGAAGCTTCCCTTGCTCATTTGCCAAGTCCTCCCCCAGAGACTACACTCAGTGTGCTTGCTTCAGACTCTATGTCTCTGTCTCTTCTCCTTTCCACCTCTGCCATACTAATGACACACCAATTACACTTCTAATTAGAGACAGAGTATCTTAATTTTTTAGAAGGCAGATTTCTGCTTTCAATTGCCCATAGTACTTTTTTCAAATAAATTATTTCTCTTGATTAGTAAGCTGTGTAAATCAGGTTTTGTGCTGGTGGGATTTTTTTTTTTTTTTTAATTCAGGGTGTGGAAATCACCAAATTACCTGTCAGCTCACTGTTGCCACGGCTGAGAGTTGAGGGCTAAATGCTGAAGAGGAATGGAGAGGAAAAGTTGGTGTACACTACATGGAGATGGCTTTTACTGTGACCTGATGGAGGCAGAGCAAGTTACACAAACATTTGACCAAGCACTTAAGAGGGTATGAGGCAATAAGTGATGCTAAGGTGGTAAGGGATCCCATGAGAACACTAGATGTCCTTTATTGTCCCCTGCAGAGCTGGATACTTTGTGTTCCATGAAAAAAATAGGGGACAGCACTGGTTTCCTCTTTCAATATACTGATGTTAAATGACACCCTGATTTCACCTTTCAAGAGAAGCTCACAAAAGTCTATGAAGATGGGAGATTCCCCTGCATGGGAAAGCAGACAACAATCATTTCAGTTTTTTCCATAGATCCATTAAAACCAGCTGCAATCAAATCTGCCTCTATGTGTGTTCAAGTAGAATTGTGCTCCAGAGGGCTTTCAAACACTGATTACTTGGAAGTAGATCATCAGGACTTTCTCTGGAGGCAACTCTAGGTAGAGTTGAACCTTCATCTTTTCCACTAGAAGCCAACTGCCTTACCCCTTGGTATCACTCAGAGAGTCTGATATTGTTTCCCTTGACCACTTAGTACAATCTCATAGAATACATCATAGCTGGTTTCCATTACATGAGTGAGACCGTGTCTATCTTTCTCATCATTGTATTTACAGTAAGAGACTTTCTGGTATACAGGTGGTACTTCCAATGGCCCTTTTCCTCCTGTCATTAACAATGTAAGCCAAAAACACAAATGCACAGAAATCAAGCACACAAATAATGAAACCACTTAATTTTCTTCCCACATTATAAAGTATATAAATTCAATATTGTGCTCAATTACTTCTATATGTTGGCCAACTTTGGGCCTTATAAAGTCTCCAGCTAAAACAACTTCTTTTTTAAAATTTATTTTATTTTTTAACTTTTATTACAATTTTGCATGCCCACCTATCTGCAGCTCCCTCTGCTCTCCTCACCTGATGACAGCACACTCCTCCTTTTCACTCTATTAAAAGAACTTCTTTAAATATTATTAAAAAAGAAGTGCCCATACGAAGTGGTTTTCACAGAAACATATAGTCATGAGTATACATGTCAAGTAGATCAGGTAAGCAATAGTCTTACAAAATAATACCTAGGCAAAAACTACTTCCATCTGGGTTTGACAGAAAGGAGTTAAATTCTTACCAAGGGAGAAGAGAAACTGAGGACACATATAGAGAAAGGCGGCTCATGCAGGCTTTTTCTTGTCTTGCATCTCAGTATTATCCCATGAAGAGATAAAGATCCCAAGAAAAGACAGACATTGGTGTACTCTGTTACTCATGAACCTCATCTAACCCTATTACCAAGACCTAAGAATCAAAAATAGCTCAGAAAAATCTGAAGCTGCAAAGAGGGGTGGAGTCAAGATGGTGGACTAGACATATGTCTTGTTAATTCCCTCTGAAAACTAAGGCCTGGATTAATAATTAAATGGAGCTTTCTGGACATCAAGTGAACCCTACTAGGACATGGCATAGGACTGTCAGTTTGGACTATATGCCACTGAACAGGAAACTCCTCTTTGGTTGAGCCCTACTCTTGTTGAATTGGCTGGCTACCATGGACTGAAGGTAATTGGGTTTGTATTTTCTTTTTGTTGGCTGGCAGGTGCAGGACGGGCTTACTGGCTGTTATCCTGAGCCACAGTGCTAAAGGGATCAGTATGTGGAATAGACATATTTTGAGAGCCTAGCTCCAGATTCAGAGCACTGGAGTCCCTACACCCTCTCTTTTCAGACTTTGTAATAGATTTGGCTTTTTCATAGCAGGTGGGACAGTGTGACCAGGACACTACATTGTTCAACTGGGAGGTGGAATTAACCAACCAGAGGCCTCAATAGGGGTAACTGCCAGGCTGGGAGGCAGTGCCATCCCAGGAAGTGCTTTTCCAGCAGAAACACAGTGTTTAGCACAGTGTAGCCTTACAGGTAGGGCCCAACAGGGGATAACAGCAGGCCAGTAGCCTCTCCCTACTTTGAACTACATTACAGCATCTGGAGACACCTGAAGAGGTGCCCCTGTTATCAGAAAGCAGGGGCTTGCCACACCTGACAGCCAGATTCATTTTGGAAGCTTTCAGATAACTTTTACCTTCTTAAAATAAGATTGACTAGAGAAATAACTGTGGTGCAGCCTGATGGCACTTCTTCCAGCCTTTACTGATCCACATCATAAGGCTGGCTGATGGCCTCCCAGTGACTCTATAAGTAGGGCCATGTCTTTGCCAGTGAGAAGGTGGAGACTGCTACCCAGTGAGTCCACTGGGCCCAGTCACTGGAGAACATAGAGGTGGCTGGTGACAAATTTCTTCTCAGAACTATGTCTTAGCTCCTACTGAGGCAACACCAGAGAAACTAAACAGCCTCTAGATCTCCCAAAAGCAAGAAACCCTAGCCAAACATTTAAAGAAATATTTAATCATGGCTCCAGAAAACTCCTCAAATAAAGAATCAAAGAACTTCCCAGATGAAGAGCCTTTCTGCAACTATCAGAGGTCGAGTACAAAAAAATTACATAGAGAGACCTCCTAGACATTACAGAAAATGCATCAGAGCAAAACTAAAAATTCAGCAAGCTGTTCAAACTGATGGAACATCAGCATTCTGAAATCTGACAGATCAATAACAAAACTATAGAACTAAACAACTCAATTCAAAGCCAAAAGAGTGAAAATGAACAACTGGAAACTAGACTTACTGACCTTGAAGACAGAGATACTGACACCAGCATTTACAAGGAGAAATCAGAGAAAAGAAACAAGGAAAATGAAGAAGCATTCAGAAGCATGTAGTATTCTATCAAGAGGACTAATCTATGATTAATTGGAGTTCCTGAGTAGAGAGGGATACCTGAAAACACAGAGAGTATTGTTCTTGACAGAAAACTTCCCTGAAATTATGAAAGAAGACAACATGGATAACCAAGATGTGTATCGAACAGCACAAAAAAAGTAGACCCCAAAAGAAAGACACCAAAACATATTATAATCAAGCTTACAAAATGAAACATAAGCAGAAACTCTTAAAGGCAGCAAGACTCAAAGAAAAGCTAACATTCAGAGGGAAGCCCTGTAGGCTTTTGTCTGACTTCTCGGCAGAAACAATGTTGGCATGGAGGCAGTGGGATAACACATTCAAAGCCTTGAAGCAGAAAAACTTCCAACCAAGAATAATATCCTCCAAAATTGTTTTTCAGATATGAAGATGCAATTAAGACATGCAAAGATAAACAGAATCTTAGAGACTTTGTAAAACCCAAACCAAAGCTACAAGAAATACTGAAAGAAAGCTCTTTGCTTAGAAAAAAAAAACCATTAAGTGTATATTTAAGGAGGTAATGGAGGACAAAACATTCAGAAACCTACTCAGTTAGAGAAGACACAAACTCAATCAAAGCATTAATTTTAAAAGAAGGGATTCGGTGATCATATCATGAAAAGTAAGATACCATCACATTAAAAAGAGGGATATACAATAGTAGTTATAGTCCTTCCAGATGGAGAGGAAGTTAATAAGATATGTAGAAGTTAAAATTGGGTTTAAACTTAGATTATTAAGAGAGATCCTAGGGGTAGTCACAAAGCACTGTAAAGATGCAGCATATTAAAGCAAGAAACGGAACACAGGAGTCTCAACAAAAACAAAACCAACACTGAAAAGTATGAAAAATTAACCCATAAAGAAGATTGACCCACAACAGAATATTAAGAGCAACAGAAAAAAACACCAACACAAAAATAAATGCATCAAAATGACAGCACTAAACATATACTTATCAATAATTACACTGAATGTAAATGGACTGAATGCCCCAGTAAAGAGACAACAAGTAACTTCTTGGATCAAAAGACGTGACTTGTCTATATGCTGCTTACAAGAAACTCACCTTAGACTTAAACATATGAACAAACTGAAAATTAAAGAATGGAATAATACATGCCAAGCTAACAATATACAAAGAAGAGAAAGTGTGGCAATACTAATCTCAGATAAAATAGATTTTTAATGTAAGATCTGCTATTGTGGACAAGGATGGTCACTGTCTATTGCTGAAAGATTCAATAAACAAGCAGAATCCAACAATATTAAATATTGATACACGAAATACTATAGCATCTAAACACATTGAACAAACACTGACTGCATTTTAAAATGAGATAGATCACTCCACAATAATAGTGGGAGACTTCAACACTCCACTTTCAATAGTGGACAGATCTTCTAGAAGAAACCTCAGTAGAGATACAGAAGATCTTATTGCCACAATTAACCAATTACATCTCATCAACATATACAGAATTTTTTATCCATCAACAGATAACTACACCTTCTTCTCCAACACCCATCAAATATTTTCCAAAATAGACCACGTGCTAGGACATAATGCAAACCTCAACCAATTAGTGCAAAGCATATTCTCAAACCATAAAGCCATAAAAGTTGAAATTGATAGCAGAAAAAAACATAAATAGAAATTGGAACTCAAGGAACAACACCTTGCTCAAAAAGCCATGGGTTATAGAAGACATCAATGATGAAATAAAAACATTTATGGAGTCAAATGAGAATGAAAACACACCCTACCAGAACTTATGGGATACAGCAAAGGCAGTTCTCAGAGGTCAGTTTATCTCTATAAATGCACACATCCAGAAGGACGAAAGGTCCCAAACCAAAGAATTAACCCTACAGCTTGAACAAGGAGAAAGAGAGCAGCAGAGGAACCCCTCAGGCACCAGAAAGTTTAGAGCAGAACTAAAAGAGTTAGAGAACAGATCAGTTGAAAAAATTGGTAAGACCAAGAGATGCTTTTTTGAAAAGATGATCAAAATTTACAAACCACTGACTAAACTTACTAAAGAAATACAGGAAAGGAAACAAATAACCTGAGTAAGAAATGAGATGGGAAATGTCACAACAGATTCAATAGAAATCAAAAGCATCATAACAGAATATGACAAAAGACAACTCTGACAGATATGAAAACCTAGAGGAAATGGACAAATTTCTAGATTCACGTCACTCACCAAAATTGTCATAAGAAGTAGAACAACTTAATAAATTCATCACAAAAGAAGAGATTGAAAAAGTCATCAAAAAACAACCAACCAAAAAAATGCCTTGGCCCAGATGGCTTCACCACAGAATTCTGCCAAGATTTTAGAGACTACTTCACATAGAAAGGGATGGAATAGTCCTAAATTTATTCTATGAGTCCAGCATAACCAGAGAAAGATCCAACAAAAAAGGACAATTACAGACCAGTATCATTCATGAACCTACATGCAAAAATCTTCATCAAAATCCTTGCCAACAGAATTCAACAACATATCAAAAAAAATAATTCATCATGACCAAACTGGATTCATACCACGGATACAAGTCTGGTTTAACATCAGAAGAATGATTAATGTGACTAACCACATAAATAACACAAAAGATAAGAGTCACCTGATTTTGTTAATTGATGTGGACAGGGCATTTGACAAAGTCTAACACCCACTCATGCTCAAAACTCTCAGCAAAATAGGAATAGAAGGCAATTTCTCAAAACAATTAGGGGCACTGAAACACTGAAAGAATTCCCCTTTAGACTGGAAACTAGACAAGGATGCCCATTCTTGTCCTATTCAATACTGCACTAGAAGTTCTGGCCAGAGCAGTTAGACAAGACAAAGAAATAAAGGGCATCTGCACTGGCAAGGAAGAAGTAAAAGTATCCCTATTTGCAGATGAAATGATTATATATACAGAGAATCCTAAAGAATCCATAAACTACTCAAACTAATAGAAGAATTCAACAAAGTATCAGGATATAAAATACACATAAGTAAATCAGTAGGATTCCTTTATAGTAACAAAGAGATCATTAAAGAAGAATCACCAAATCAATACCATTTACTATAGCCCCCAAGAAGATTAAATACCTAGGAATAAATCTAACTAGAGAAATAAGAGACCTATACAAAGAGAACTACAAGACCTTACCTCAAGAAACTAAGAGAGACTTACATAAATAGAGAAATCTACCCTGCTCGTGGATAGGAAGTCTAATATTGTGAAAATGTCTATCTTACCCAAAGCAATTTACATATACAATGAAATCCCAATGCAAATTACAGTGACATTTTTTAATGAAATGGATAAACAAATCACCAACATTGTTTGGAAAGTGAATAAACCCTGGATAAGCAAAGCACTACTGAAAAAGAACACACTGAGAGGCCTCTCACTACCTGACTTTAGAACCTATTACACTGCCACAGTAGTCAAAACTCAGCCTGATATTGGTACAAAAAGAGACATACAGACCAATGGAACAGAGCTTAGACCCCAGAGATGCCACCCACCATTAACTTGATATTTGACAAAAGCCATAAGACTGTAAACTGGGGTAAAAACAGTCTCTTTAACAAATGGTGCTAGCAAAATAAGGTGGCAATCTGCAAAGAAAAAGGAAACAAGACCCATATCTCCACATCTCACAACAACCAAATCAAACTGGACAAAAGACCTAAATATCAAAACTAAAACGATACAGAGCAGGCAAGAAAAAAATAGCATCAACAATGGAAATTTTAACACACAGCTTAGACTTCAAAATCTAACAAACAAAGCATGATCAGTAGGAGAGAAAATAGATAAATGGGAACTACTAAGAATCAAACACTTTTGCTCATTCAAAGACTTTATCAAAAGAATTGAAAGACCACCTACAGAATGGGAAAAAATGTTTGGCAACTATATGTCAGCTCGATGTCTGATTTCTACAATCTACAAGGTACTGCAAAATATCAACAAGAAAAGGATAAATAACCCAAGTAAGCACTGCGCAAAGGAGATGGACAGACACTTCACTAAAGAGGATATCCAGGCAGGCAAAAGACATAGGCAAAAATGCTCATTGTCATTAGCTACTAAAGAAATGCAAATCAAAGCTACAATGAGATACCATCTCACCCCAACAAAGTTGGCCATGATCCCCCATACACAAAACAACAAATGCTGGAGAGGCTGTGGAGAAATTGGAACTCTCCTATACTGTTGGTGGGATTGTAAAATGGTACAACCTCTTTGGAAAACAATCTGGTACTTCCTTAAAAAGCTGGAAATAGATATACCATTTGACCCAGTAATCCCACTGCTTGGAATATAACCTACAGAACCAAGGACAGTCACACAAACAGACACGTCCACACAAATGTTTATTGAAGCACAGTACACAATAGCAAAAACATGGAATCAACCCAGATGCCCAACAACAGATGAATGGATAAATAAACTATGATACATATACTCAACGGAACACTATGCAATAGTAAAGGACAATGATGATTTTAGCAAATATCTCATAACTTGGTTTCAATTGGAAGACATTATGCTGAGTGAAATCAGTTAGCGGCACAAGGATGAGTATTGTATGGGACGCCTACTATAAGGACTTAAAAACAGACTCTGTACAGAAGAAAAGACTCTTTGACAGCTGCAAGGGAGGGGAGGGAGGAAGAGCATTGATTATAGATTAGATAGTTGATAGAAATTTGGTTGGGTGAAGTCAGTGATAGCACACATTAGAAAGAAGTTCAGTTTAACTGAACTTCAACACAACCTGAAAACTCTTCTAACCTTAACCCAATATTACAGCGACACAGTAGCACAGGCTGGGTGGCCAGGGACCATGCGCTCAGGGAACACTGAGGCCAACTGGCATAACTAGCCTACTGCTAAGACAGTCTTCTGTACCCCATATTGGTGAGTGGCATCTGGGGTCTTAAAAGCTAGCAAGCTGCCATATGAGGTATACCAAATTGTCCCAACACAGCTAGAACACATAATCACCAAGGACAACTATGACATGAGGGAAAAAGAGCCTAGAAGACATAAAGGACCCATGTGAATGGGTGACTATATCAACAGGTGACCAGAAAAACCAGATGATGCCTGGCCACCACCAATGACAGTCACGATTGGGCTCACAATTTTGAGTTCCAGTGGCAATATGAGAATAAAAAGGGGTGCACCCTAAAAACTGCACTAAAGGACTGCAATTGATGGTCCAAAGGTCTGGGAGTTCCCCTTGGAGCATGGCACCTAGACCAGATGCTGTCCCTAATCAGAAATTGTTACTGAGGTTAACCCTTCAGACAGGAATAGATTCGACTCAGGACACAGAATGACCATATTGCATCTTTACTTTATGGTTCTGTGCATCTATAGGATGCTGTCCTACTGGCCTCTTACTAGAGGGGAGTGGAAAGGATGGAAAGGAAGGGACAGGAGATTGTTAAGAGGTTATAACATGTATAGAATGGAAAGGAGTGTGCTGTCACCAGGCAAGGAGAGCAGAAGGAGCTGCAGACAGGTGGGCATGCAAATTTAAATTGGATTGTACACTTTCACTCAATCACGACAACAGAAAAAGAATCTGAAATGCAGAAAATTAGGCTTGGAGATGCCAGGACATGCTCAAAGAGCAAACCCACTGATCCCACTCTTACCCTAAAGCGTGGAAATTTCAAGGTAAGAAAAAACACTTGCTAGCTCCTTGTGCTGAGTCTGACACACTTCCAGTACACTTGTGAGCACTAAAATCAGGGCAAAAAAAAAAAAAAAAACATAAGGAGGATGGGATGTATGAAGGAAAACAAATTCATTCCCATTTCAAGGCTGAGTGTGCTTGCTGAAGAATTGCTGAGGTGTTTCTCTTTGGAATAAAGAAATGGATGCTTGCATCTAAATTCCATCCTACTTAGAAGTCAACAGGCAGAATATTTAAACCTTCTCAGTCTTGAAAAAGAAACAGTATCTTCACATTATCACACTGCAAAACAGATTAATACCCATTAAAACACAGAAACTGAAAGACTGAAGCACACAACCACCAGCATTTTGCAGGGTGCATTCCAGAAGGATGAGTAACAAGCCTCAGCTGCAGCAGAGAGTGAGAACGAACTTAAGTCCTGCCCGCCCCCCGCCCCCCCAAAACAAAGTCATCAAATTCACTGCCTAAATTACAAATCCAGTAGACCAGAAACAAGCAATAGCTTCTGGGAGTGTTTAGAAACACTTTCAGTTAGAAGTCTAGGCCTTTTTAGAAGAATGAATGCGAGTTTTGCTGCAGGAAAAAATCTCAGTGACCTAGAGTATCAAATGAAGATATGGAATGCCAACGGGGATTTGCTTGCTGCAGAGACTCTTCTTTCCTGAGCAGCCTTTGTGAGGATAACCCAGTGAGCTTGTCTCAGGCACACACTGCCTCTGACTGGATCAGATCTGGATCGGTCTATTAATCCACTCACCACACAAATGCTACTTTCCATGCAAAAAGCACTTGTTATATCCTATTACGAAAGGGCACTGGGATTCTAGATTCAGAAACCAGACTTGAATCCTGAGTCTACAACTTAGACTATCTGTGTAACCTCAATCAAGCTGCTTAATCTCTGCATCACAGCCAACTTGACTTAAAATTCATTGCCGACAAGTTGATTCTGACTCGTGTTGACCCTATGTGTCAGAGCAGATCTGTGCTCCATAGTATTTTCAGTGGTTGACTTTTCAGAAGTAGATCCCCATGCCTTCCTTCTGAGATGTCTCTAGGTGGAACTGAATAGTCAACTTTTCAGTTAGCACTGAAAGCAACCTTTCAGTGAGCATATTAAGGGTTTGTGTCATCCAAGGACCCCAGCTTGACATTTAAAAAAAAAGCATTGCTAATGAGTTGATTTCAACTCATAGTGCAGAAAAGAACAGAGTGTCCAAGGCTGTAATCTTTATGAATCTCTTTCTCTTTTCTTTTTTATTGTGATTAAGTGAAAGTATAAAATCCAAGTCCATTTTGCATGCCCACTTATAAGCAGATCCTTCCGCTCTCCTTGCTCAGTAACAGTATGCTCCTCCTTTTCATTTTACACTTTTTGTATCCTCTTAACAAGCTCTTGCCACTCATCTCCACATTCTTCTCTCCCAATTAGAAAGAGACCAGTAGGACAGCCTCCTAAAAATGCATAAAACCATAAAGTACACACACACGATATGGTCACACTGTGTCCCAAGTCTAGTCCATTTTTGTCTGAAGGCTTGACTTCAGCAGTGTTTTCTAGACAGGGACAAGAGTACATCCAGGGGCCATGCTACCAGGAGATCCCCTGGACCGTCGGACCATCAGTTGTGGTCTTTCCATAGAGTTCTTAAGCTGCACCTCTCTTTTTCTCACGTTGTCCTTGGGTGACACAAACCCTTAATATGCTCACTGAAAGGTTGCTTTCAGTGCTAACTGAAAGGTTGACTATTCAACATTGTGTGCCCTATCATGGCTGTCTTTGGGCCAGGCACCATTTGGTTCTTCTGGTCACATGTTGATACAGTCTCCTGTTCACATGGGTCTTTCTGTCTCCTGGGCTCATTTTTCCTTGTGTCTTTGTTGTTCTTGGTGATCCAGATGAGTTGGGACCATTTGGTGTACCTCAGAGGGCATCTTGCTAGCTTTTACGTCCCCAGACACCACTCACCAATATAGGATGTAGAAGACTCTCTTAGCAATAGACTTATTACACCAACTGACCTCGATGTCCCCCAAGAACATGGTCCCCAGACCCCGCTCCTGCTACTCTATCTTAACAATATTGAGTTGAGATTAGAAGAGCTTTCAGGTTATGGTGAAGTCAAGTTAAGTTGATCTACCTCCTACTGTGTGCTGCCACTGCTTTCACCTAACCAAATTTCTATCACCTATGTAATCTATGACCAACCTTTGCCCTCCCTCCCCTCCCTTGCAGCCATCAAAGAGTTTTCTTCTGTACTTCTGTACATATATCTATTTTTAAGTCCTTATAGCAGAGGTCTCAGAGATTATTTGTCCTTTTGCCACTGACAGATTTCACTCAACATAATGTCTTCTAATCGAAACTGGGTTATGAGATGTTTCCTAAAATCATCATTGTTTTTTAATCATTGTATAGTGTTCCCTTGAGTATATATACCATAGTTTGCTTATCCATTCATCTGTTAATGGGTGCCATGGATTGAATTGTGTCCTCCCAAAAATACGGGCAGCCATGTGAATGGGCCATGATTCTCAGTATTTTATGACTGTCCTCCATTTTGTGATTTTTCTATGCTGTATGTTAAAGGATTAGGGTGGGACTGTAAATCCCTTTATAAGATCTCCCTGCTCCACTGTAAAGGGAGTTTCCCTGAAGTATGGCTTGCACTACCCTTAATCCTTTCATTTTGCAAGAGGTAAAAGGAAAGGGAAGCAAGCAGAGAATTGGGAACCTCACATCATCAAGAAAGCAGAATCAGGAGATCAGCCTGTTCTGTGCCAAGATGCTCTCGGGACAAAGACTGATGCAATACTGGACTTTCCTCCTGAGCTGCCAAGGGGGAAAGCCTTCTCTGGAAGCAGTCATTCTGAATTTGGGCTTGTAGACTACCGGACTGTGTAAGAATAAACCTTTCTTTGTTAAAGCCATCCACTCTGTGGTATTTCTGTTAGAGCAGCACTAGCCGACTGAAACAATAGGCATCTAGACTGATTCCATTTCTTCCTGTTGTGGACTGTGCTGCAGTAAACACTTGTGTGCATTTGTCTGTTCAACGGCCTTTGTTCCTGTAGGGTAAATTCTGAGCAGTGGGATTACTGGATCAAATGGTATATTTATTTCCAGCTTTTTAAGGAAGCACCAGATTGCTTTCCAAAGAGTCTGTACAATTTTGTAATCCCATCAGCAGTGTAGGAGAGTTTCCACATCTCCACAGCTTGTCCATCATTTGTTGTTTTGTGTTTTTTGGATTATGGACAAACTTGTTGGGGTGAGATGGTAGTTTTGATCTGGATTTCTCTGATAGCTAATGATCGTCAGCATTTCCTCATGCATTTTTGCCTGCCTGGACATCCTCTTTGGTGAAGTGTCTGCCCATCTCCTTTGCCCATCATTTAATTGGGTTCTTTACCATTTTCTTGTTGATGTTTTGCAGTACCCTGTAGATTATAGAGATCAGATGCCAGTCTGATATGTAGTTGCCAAATATTTTTTCCCATTCTATAGGTGGTCTTTTAATTCTCTTGATAAAGTCTTTGGATGAACAAAAGTGATTCTTAGTAGTTCCCGTTTATCGATCCTTTTGTTGATCATGCTTTGTCAGAATTTGAAGTCTGTCTAAGCGGTGTATTAGAACTTCCATTGTTGATCCTACTTTTTTCTTTCATGATCTTTATCATTTTAGATTTGATCTTTTGGTCTTTGATCCATTTTGAGTTCATTTTTGTGTAAGGTGTGAGTTACGGGTCTTGTTTCAGATGGATATCCAATTTTGCCAATACCATTTGTTAAAGATACTTTTTATTGCAGTTTACAATCCTCAGGGCATTGTCGCATATCAACTGTTCAAAAGAGGATGGTGGCACATCTGGGGTCCCTCTCCATTCCATTGGTCTACATGTCTCTTATTGTACCAGTACCAGGCTATTTTGATTATTGTGACAATGTAATAGTTTCAAGGTCAGGTAATGTGAGGCCTCCCACTGTATCCTCTTTTTCAGTGGTGCTTTATTTATTAGAGGTTTCTTTCCTTTCCAAACAAAGTTGGTGGTTCGTCACTCCACCTCATTAAAAAAAGACATTGCATTTTTATTGGGATTGTATATGTAGATTGCTTTTTTTAATTGGGATTGTATTGACTTGGTTTGACTATATGTAGATTGCTTTGGGTAAAGTAGACACTTTTATAATGTTAAGTCTTCCTGTCCATGAGCAGGGTAAAGTTATCTATTTATGTAGGTCTCTTTTGATTTCTTGCAGTAATGTCTTGTAGTTCTCTCTGTATAGGTCTCTTATTTCTAGTTAGATTTATTCCTAGGTAATTAATCTTCTTGGGGACTATAGTTAATAGTATTCATATGGTGATTTCTTCTTTGATGATCTCTTTGTTGGTATAAAGGAACTCTACCGATTTACTTACATTTATCTTATGTCCTGATACTTTGCTGAACTCTTCTATTAGTTCTAGTAGTTTACTTAGGGATTTTTTAGGATTCTCTACATATACAACCATATCATCTGCAACAGGGAGATTTTCACTTCTAATTTGCTGATGTACAGGCCCTTGATTTCTGTCTTGCTTAATTTCTCTGGCTGGAACCTCTAGTACAATGTTTAATAGAAGTGCGGGTGGACATCCTTGTCTAGTTCTGGTTCTCAAGGGGAATTCTTTCAGTCTTTCTCCACTCAGGATGATGTAGGTGTTTGGCTTTGTGTAGATGTCCCTTACTGCATTCAGAAATTTCCCCTCTATTTCTGTTTTGCTGAGAGTTTTTAGAATGATTAGACATTGGACTTTGTCAAAGGCCTTTCTGCATCAATTGACAAAATCAGGTGATTCTTACCTTTTGTGTTATTTATGTGGTTGACTGCATTAATTGTTTTTCTAATGTTAAACCAGTCTTGCATCCCAGGTATGAATCCAATCAGTCACCATGAATTCTTTTTTTTTCCCACATGTTGTTGAATTCTATGAGCTAGAATTTTGTTGAAGATTTTTGCACGTAGATTCATGAGTTATATTGGTGTGTAGTTTTCTTTCTTTTTTTGTGAGATCCTTCCTTGGCTTTGGTATCAGGGTTATGCTAGCTTCATAGAATGAATTTGGGAGTATTCCATCCCTTTCTATGCTCTGGAATAGCCTCAGTAGTATTGGAGTTAACTCTTCTCTAAAAGTTTGATATTATTATCTGGTGTAGCCATCTGGGCCAGCAATTTTTGGTTGATAGTTTTTTTAATTAGTTTCTCAATCTCTTCCTTTGTGATGGGTTTATCAAGCTGTTCTACTTCCCCTATTGAGTTTGGTAGGTGATATGAATCTAGAAATTTTTCTATTTCCTCTAGGTTTTCAAATCTGTTATAGGCTTTCATAGTATTCTGTTATGATGCTTTTGATTTCAGTTGGGTCTATCCTTACAACTCCCATTTCATTTGTTATTCAGGTTATTTGTTTCCTCTCCTGGTTTTCTTTTGTAATTTTAGCTAATGGTTTATCAATATCTTTTCAAAGAATCAGCGTTTGTTTTTCTTAATTTTTTCAACTGTTCTATTCTCTAATTCATTTAGTTCTACTCTAATCTTCATGAT
Source organism: Heterohyrax brucei (assembly GCA_028571685.1). NCBI lineage: Eukaryota > Metazoa > Chordata > Mammalia > Hyracoidea > Procaviidae > Heterohyrax > Heterohyrax brucei. The sequence continues at coordinate 21,773,959 of CM053155.1, forward strand.
CTGTTTTCTTCTGGTGCCTGAGGGGTTCCTCTGTTGCACTCTTTCTCCTTGTTCAAGGCATAGGGTTAATTCTTTGGTTTGGGCCCTTTCTTATTTTCAGATGTCCTCTTTTATAAACTGACCCCCGAGCACTGCTTTTGCTGTATCCCTTTGGTTCTGGCAGGATGTGTTTTCATTCTCATTTGAATCCACAAATTTCTTTATTTCATTCTTAATTTCTTCTATAACTCATGGCTTTTTGAGCAAGGTATTGTTCAGCTTCCATGAATACAAGTTTCTATGTTTTTTTCTGGTATGATTTCAACTGTTTGGCTTTATGGTCCAAGAAGATGCTTACAATAATTCAACAGTTTGTATTTTGTTGACACTTGCTTTATGTCCTAACACCTGGTCTATTCTGGAAAATGTTGCATGTGCATTGGAGAATGTACTTATCTATTGATGAGTAAAATGTTCTCACGACTCGACGGCACTTGGCTTGGCTTATACCTCACTAAGGTCTAGCTGGTTAACTGTCACAATAAGATCTTCTGTATCTTTAGTGAGCCTTTTCCTGGATGATCTGTCCATTACTAAAGTGGAGTGTTGAAGTCTCCAGCTATTATTGTGAAGTGATCTATCTCATTTTTCAATGTTGTCAGTGTTTGATGTATATAGATGCTCTGGTATTGGGTGTATAAATATTTAATATTGTCATATCCCACTTATGTAGTGAATGTTTCAACAATAAACATGACCATCTTTGTCTACGATGGTGGATCTCACATTAATGTCTACTTTATCTGAGATTAGTACTGCCACTCCTGCTCTTCTTTATACGTTGTTGGCTTGGTATATCTTTTCCATCCTTTGATTTTCAGTTTGTTCATGTCTTTAAGTCTTAGGTGTGTTTCTTAATGCTTCTTCATTTTTTGTACTTCTTTTCTCACTGCTGTCAGGAACTCCAGTTATTTGTAGATTATTCCTCCTAATAGAGTCCCACATGTTTCTTAATGCTACTTCATTTTTCGTATTTCTTTTCTCTGATTTCTCCTCATAAATACTGGTGTTAGTTCCTCTATACTCAAGGTCAGTAAGTCTTGTAGGCAACACATAGATGGATCATGTCTTTTGATCCATGATGTCTCTTTATTGGAGCGTTCAGTCTATTTATATTCAGTGTAATTACTGACAGGTGTGTGTTCAGTGCTGTCATTTTCATGCATTTATTTTTGTGTTGTTGATTTTTTCTATGTTTTTTCATAATCTTCTGTTCTGGGTCATTCTTCTTTATGAGTTGACTTCTCATCTTTTTCAGTGTTGGTTTTGTGTTTGTTGAGACTCCTGTATTATTTTTCTTGTTTTGATATATTGCATAGTTATTTTATTTTGTGGCTACTCCTATGATCCACCTTACTATTCTAAGTTTAAACAAGACTTTAACTTCTGCATATCTTTTTAATTTCTTCTCCACCTGAAAGGGTTATATCTACTGTAATATATCTCTCTTTTTAGTGTGATGATGTGATAGTTTTCATGTTATGATCACTAATTCCCTTCTTTTAATATTATCATTTTGATTGAGCTTTTTGACTTCCCTAAGCAAGGAAGATTCTGGATGCTGTGTCCTACATTGCCTCCTTAAGTATATACTTAATGTTTTTGTTTTTCTAAGCAAACAGTGTCTTTCAGTATTTCTTGTAGTTTTGGTTTGGTTGTTACAAAGTCTCTTAAGAACTTGTTAATCTGCGAATGTCTTAATTTCACTGTTACATTTGAGATGCAGTTTTGTAGGACATATAATTCTTGGTTCAAAGTGTTTCTCCTTTAAGTCTTTGAATGTGACATCCCACTGCTTTCTTGCCAATATCATTTTCACAGAGAAGTCAGACAAAAGCCTACAGGGTTTCCTCTCTAGCTTTGAGCTTTGCTGCCTTTAAGGGCATCTGTTTTTATTTCATTTTATTAAGGTTGATTACAATATGTCTTGGTGTCTTTCTTTGGGGGTCTAGTTTATGTGGCATTTGATATACCTTTTGGTTATCTATATTCTTTTCTTTCACAATTTCAGGGAAGTTTTCTATCAGCAACTCTACAACAATGTTCTCTGTATTTTCATCTATCCCTCCCTTTTCTCACTGCTGTCAGGAGCTCCAGTTATTTGTAGATTATTTCTCCTAATAGAGTCCCACATGTTTCTTAATTCTTCTTCATTTTTCGTATATCTTTTCTCTGATTTCTCCTCATAAATACTGGTGTTAGTTCCTCTATACTCAAGGTCACTAAGTCTGACTTCCATCTCCTCAATTGTGCTCTTTGGCTTTGGATTAAATTGTCTAATTCTGCAATTTTGTTACTGATCTGCTGGATTTCAGATTGTTGACTTTCCATCAGTTCAAATAGCATACTTAATTTTTCATTTTGTTTTGCTACATTTTGTTTAGTCTCTAGGAGAGCTCTACAAACAATTCTTTTGTACTCGACCTCCAATAGTTTCAGAAAGGCTCCTTCCTCTGGTAAGTTTTTTGATCCTGTATTTTAGGAGTTTTCTGGAGCCATGGTGGACCACTTCTTTAAATGGTTAGCAACTGACTGTTGTCTGCACACCATCCAGAAGCTGTTCAATTTCTCTGGTGTTACCTCAACAGGAGCTAAGACATAGTTTCAAGAGGCGAGTTAGTCACTAGCCATCTCTGTGTACTCTAGTGACTGGTCCCAGGTGGACTCTCCGGGATGGCAGGCTCTGCCTCCTGGCTGACAAAGATGGCATCCTAGTTATGGAGTCACTGGGAGTCATCAGTTGACGCTATGATGTGAATCAGTGAAGAGTTGAGGAGATGCCTCTGGGCCTCTCAGCAGTCAGTACTCCAGGCGGTCATATTTTAAAAAGGTACTTTACTGCTGAGCAGGCAGCTGTCCAACAGTTACTGAAAACAGTCAGGCCTTCAGGTACAGCAGGGCCCACCTTCCATCTGACAACAAAAGTATCTCATGGGCCATCCCTAGATGCCATGACATGGTTCAAAGCAGGGAGGAATTAGGGCCTTCCTTCCATACTCTGCCAGGCCTCACCCATAAATCTAGACACTAATCATCTCAAATGGATCTTTTCTGCTGGAAAAGCACTTGCCAGACTGGAGCTTCTGCTCTGCTTGAGAATCAGCCACAGTTAAGGCCCCTGGCTGGGTAACTCTACCTCCCAGTCAACCAAGATGGCATCCCAGTAGAGCTGCCTTTCCTGCCATGAAACAGTAGAATCTATGGCCCAGCTCAGAAAAGAGAGGGTAGAGGGGCAGAGGTAACCTCAGTTGGCATCCTGGCTCTCAATATGTCACTATCCCATACACAGTGTCTCTGCTGCACTATACGCTGTTTACTTAAGCACTGCAGTACAGTGTATGTGCCAGCTCACACACAGTCTCCTCCTCCTGGATAACAAAGAAGCATCAGTGCCTGCAGTCTTCCGAAATGATGAATCAGGAGTGGGGCTCAGTGGCCACTGGCTCATCTTTGAGAGAAGTAGTTTAGTCCATTACCAGTGCCTAGTCAAACCCGATAACTCTATGCCAGGTCCTAGGGCTCCCTGGATGTCTACACTGCTCCATCGAGTTATCATTCCAGGCCTTAGTTCTCAGAAGTAATTGTGGAAACGTGTGTCTAGTCCACCATCTTGGCCCCGCCCCCTCCACATTTTTCTTCTGGGGATCATTGGCATGTTTGAAACGCTGACCTTTCAGAGGCTCCTTAGCTTAAGTGCACATAAATAGTAATATATACTTCGTAGTGTTGTTAAGAAGATTAGGCAGGGTCACATGAAAGGATTTGTCATGCATAGAGGAAACTCACTACCACTGAGTTGATTTTGACTCATAGCTATTTGAAAGACAGAGTAGAACTGACCCCACAGGCTTCTCAAAGCTAGAAATCATTAAGCAAATAGACTGTTACATTCTTCTCCTGTGGAGTGGCTTGTAGGTTTGAACTAATGATCTTTTGTTTAGCAGCTGAGTACTTTAACCACGGTGCAACCAGGGTCCCTTTGTGCAAAAGAAGGGCTATACAGATTTACAACACTACAATATTCAGTCTTGGGCAACCCAGCTTCATCAGTGCCAAGCACCCTTAGAAGGGGTTGGACTTTCAGGAAAAGGAAACAGGCAGAACCCAGTACAGAGTCTGAAATGCAAAGGGTTCAATAGAGATTTATTGTACTGATGAAAGACTGAACAAGATTCACCAAAAGAGTAAATATAAATGGTTAAACAAAGGGTCTTGGTTAGTTAGATCTGTTCTGAGGCAAGCCTTCTCTGAGCACCTGCTCTGGACAATGATTCATAAGTCTCTAAGTTCTGCAGCCAATAACAGCTCTAAGCTGTGCCAATTGATACTACAATGGTTAATTTATGAGTTAGCTTGGCTAGTTTAAGGTACCTAGTAGTTTGGTTAAACATTACTTTTGGCTTGGCTTGGCAGGTGCTATTACGAAGCAGTTACATTCGATTAAATCAACTGGCCTTAAGTAAAGCAGATTACCCTCCTGTGATGGTTAACATGTTTCAACTTGGTAGGGCCATAATTCTCAGTGGTCTGACAGTCGTATGATGTTATGATCACTTCCTTGATGATATGTGCTATGATACGATCACTCCCATTACAGGATCTGCAGTGAGCAGCCCATCAGTTGAAACAGAACTTCCTTAGATGAACAGCATACATTGACTGTAAACAGATATTCTGGCAAGGCTTGTGGACTTTTGTTCATTCTGGATCCTGTGGCTGGCTCCTGCTTATTTGACTGCTGGTTCTTAGTATGTGAGCTAGCAGCTTACCTATATTCTTAGTCCCTGATCTTGAGATTCACCGATCTTGAAAGTCATCAATTTTCACAGTCTGTGAGCAAGAGCACTGGTCTCCAACCTGCTGATCTTGGGTTCACTAGACTTTGTTCTATGTGAATCAGGAGAAGGCTCTACCCTAACCCACAGTCTTGGGACATTCCAACCTGAATGACTGCATGAGCCATTTCCTTGATACAGATGTCTCTCTGTATATATATTTATTAGCTTTACTGGTTTTGCTTCTCTAGAAGAACCCAGCCTAAGACATTTGGTACCAAGAATGGTTCTAGAGAAACAAATTTATAATTTTATATTATAAATTATATTATATATATTTATATATTATAATTTATAAATTTTATTTATACTAGTTTTCTAAATTGATTCTCCAGACTGGTGGGTCTTAAAGATGTTAACGACTCTGCGTCCAGTAGTAAAGAGATCACTGAAAGTCCATGGACTGAGATGGCAATTCAAACAGAAAAAAAATTATCACCAACAGATCAGATATTAATGAAAAGGGAAGTGCTGGATGACTGCATGTGTGATACCTTTCTACAATTTTGTTACAATGAGAAGTATAAGAAAGCTGGTTGGTTTGTCCTACTTTCACTTGACAAAGTGGTGAAAGAAAGAGATGATCCAAGGCTTCAGAGTCAAAGCTCAAGTGCTGCATAAACAACCTCAAAATTTCTACTTGTGCTGTGAAAGGCCTTATTTTTTGTTTTAACAGAATTAATATTGCCAAAGCCCAAACCCACAGTCTTATTTTAAGAGTGGCTGAATTATAATGTTAACTGAGTTCTCAACCTTGCATGGTGTCTGAAGTTAAAGCGTGGGCACTGATAGGGAATAAATGGGATTCTGAAACTTGGGATGAAAACATATGGGCAGATAATTAGGAACAGGAGACAATGAGCCCCTAAATTCTGTGGAACCACTCCTGTCAACAGAATCTGACTGCTCTTATCTGAAGAGATTACTCAGTGTTTGTCTGCTAAACCACTCTGCCTAGTAAAACCATTAGTCCGTCCAATCCCATTTAAAGACATTAACCAAGTTTCCTCTAAAGTACCTTTGAGTCACTGCCTGGAGTACTGTGTGAGGCAAATGCTTTACAAGACAATACTGAATGTTCTCAAAACTCATTTCCACCAATCATTTTGGCTTCTAGACCAACAACTAGACTTAAGTCTTAGCAAGTCCCAAAAAGTAAAGTACAAAGTGAAATGTAAGAAGAAGTACCACACACTTCAAAAGAACTGTTTGACTGTTCTAATATGTACAAACAGAAATGTGGGGAATATGTGCGGAACTGGCTATTAAGGGTGTGGGATAACGGTGCAAGGAACATAAAAATGTATCAGTCTGAATTTACTAATATGGATTCACTCAGCACAGATTCTTCCTTCAGTGCTTCAGAGTGAGAAATTAGGAAAGGACCTGTCAGTTTACTTGAATAAACTTCCAAAGCATCAATTATGCAGTGGCCTACACAAAATCAAACAGAAGTATCAGAAGTACCTTGGTATACAGTAGAAGAAGGAGTCCAAAGCCTTGGGAAAGTGGGGCTACAGTAGATTTTTTTGAGTTAGACCCACAGACTTACACATGGCATACTCAGAAGACACAATTTTTTACCACAGCAGTGAACAACAAATTAGTGAAGGGAGCCTCAGCATCCTTGAAGATTGCTGTGATTGCTATTGTATGTAACTCAGATATGACAATGGGAACTGCCCTAATAAATTAAGACATCTGATTTCAGCAGGTCTGAAGGAACCTCAAAGCGGTAGGAGCCAAGTGGTGGCACTCAGTCGACAAAGACAAGGTGGATGTAGGGACAGCAGAGTCAAAGCAGTAATCAAATAGTCTGTCTCATATGAACTTGTGGTATTAGCTACCTAGTCACATTGTCCCCAGGAGTGAAACAGGAAATCTACTAAATATTTACTTGATCTGTACAAGCGAATGAATTCTAGGTCAAGAGAACATCAGTCTATCTTGAACCACCTGAACAGCCACAGTCTCTCAATCAATTCCCAGACTTGAGAGAGTTTAAAGACTTACAACTCCTTGAAGGAGAGGCCAAGTTGCCTTGAAAAAGGACTCCAATACACTGCCTGAAACTGTTAATCTTTCCTCCAGCCTTCCCCAAAGGGATCCATGGTCATTTATGAGAATGACTGCACTTTAGGGAAAAGAAAATAATCAGATATTTTGGGAATTCCTGGCTACTAGCTCTGAACTGACAGTAATTCCAAGAAACCAAAAATATCAGTATTGCCCACCAGTCAGAGTAGGGGCATGTGAAAGTGAGGTGTTAGCTCATGTCTGTCTCACAATAGATCCAGTGGGTCCCCAACCTCATCCCATAGTGATTTCCCCAGTTCCAGAATGCATAAATTGAACTGACAGAACCCCTACATTGGATCTCTGACAAATGAAGTAAGAGCAACTATGGTGTCATGGACTGAACTGTGTTCCCCCAACTATGTGTGAACTTTATGATTTCCAGTGTTGTGTGGTTGTCCTCCATTTTGTAATTGTAATTTCCCTATGTGTTGTAAATCCTAATCTGTACCTGTGGGTAATGTGTCAACATTAAATTATGCGTGTTAAAAGGAATATGGTAGGACTGTTATTAAAGTCACATTCCTAATCCATTGTGAAGGAAGTTTCACTTGGGTGTGGCCTGTATCTCCTTTTATCTTACAAGAGATAAAAGGAAAGGGAAGCAAGCAGAGAGTGCAGGATCTCATATCATCAAGAGAGCAGTACCAGGAGCAGAGTGCATCCACGGGTCTCTGCACTGAGAAGTTCTTTGTCCAGGAGAAAACTGATGACAAGGAACTTCCTCCAGAGGTGACAGATTCAGAAAGTCTTCCCCTAGAGCTAATGCCCTGAATTGATCTTATAGCCAACAAGATTATGAGAGAAAAAAAATAATTTTTGTTGAAACCAATCCATTTGTGGTCTTTTTGTTATAACAGCATTAGATGACTATGACAGTAGGAAAAGCCAAGTGGAAGCCATTAGAACTGTCTTTACCTAGAAGAATAGTAAACCAAAAGCAATACTGCTTTCCCAGTGGAAAGGTGCTAGGGTAGTGATTCCCCTACATTACCATTCAACTCATGTATTTGGCCTGTGGATCTCAGAGAATGATAGTGAATTATTGCAAACCTAACCAGGTGGTGATTCCAACTGTAGTTTATATTCCAGGTGTACTTTCACTGCTGGAGTAAGTTAATACATCTCTTGGTACCTGCTATGCAGCTATTGATCTGGCTAGTGCCTTTTCCTCCATATCTGTTTTGAAGGATCATCAGAAGTTGACAAGGCCATAAATTCACCTTCAGTTGCCTTCTTCAGAGCTATATCAACTTTCAATCCCTATGTCATAATTTAGTTGAAAGCAACTTTGATCATCTTTCCCTTCTACAGATTGTCACGCCAGTCCATTATATTGGTGACATTATGCTGACTGGATCTAGTAAGGAAGAAGGGTCAATGACTCTGGACTTATTGTTAAAATATTTATGTGCTACAGGGTAGAAAATAAATCTGACAAAAATTCAGGAACCTTCCACCTCAGTGAAATTTTTAGGGGTCCAGTGGGTATTGAGCATGTTGGGGTATTTGTTCTGAAGTGGAGGATAAGTTATTACGTCTGGGTCTTTCCACAACAAAAAAGGAGGCACAACTCCGAGTGGACCTCTTTGGATTTTGGAGACTATATATTTCTCCTTTGAGTGTGCTGATCTGGCCTATTTTTCAAGTGATTTGAGAAGCTGCTAGTTTTGAATGGGACCCAGAACAGGTGAAGGTTCTGTAACAGCTTCAGGCTGCTAAGCAAGCCACTCTACCACTTGGGCCATATGATCCAGCTGACCCAATGGTGCTTGAAATATCAGTGCTAGATGGACATACTGTCTGGAGTCTGGCAGATCCCTATTGGTGAATCACAATGCAGACCCTTAGGATTTTGCAGCAAAGCCCTGCCATCCTCCACAGATAATTAACTACTCTCCTTTTGGCTTGTTATTGGGCACTGGTAGAGACTGAACACTTAACTGTGGGACATCAAGTCACTACGTGGCCTGAGCTGCCCATCAAGAACTGAGAGTTGTGTGACCTACCAAGTCATAAAGTTGGACATGCCCAGGAGTACTCCATCATTAAATGGAAGTGCTATATACAAGATCAGTCCGAAGCTGGACCTGAAGGCACAAGTAAGTTGCATAAGCAAGTGGTCCAAATTCCATGATCTCTGCTCCTGTCACATTACCTTTCATCTTCTATTCTGTACCTATAGCCTCATAGGTAGTTCCTTATCATCAGATGACTGAGGAAGAGAAAACTTGAGCCTGATTTACAGAGGGTTCTGTGTGACACGCAGGCACCACTCAAAAGTTGAGAGTCAGCACTACAGCCCCTTTCTAGGACCTCTCTGAAGGGCAGTAGTGAAGAATAAACTTACCAGAGACTTGGAAGAAGCATGACTGGAAAACTTGAGACAAGGAGGTATGTGGATAGACTTCTCTAAATTGGCCAAAGAAGTGAAGATGTTTGTGCCTCTTGGAATGCTCATTAAAGGGTGACCTCAGCAGAAGAGGATTTTAGCAGTCAACTGGAGAGGATGACACTTTCTATGAAAACCAGTCATCTTCTTTCTCTTTCCCCAGCTATTTCTGTCATTGCTCAGTAGGCTTACGAACAAAGTGACAGAGGTTATGCATGGGCTCAGTAACATGGACTTCCACTCAACAAGACTGACTTAGCTACAGTCACTGCTGCGTGACCAGCCAGCCAGCGAAAGAGTCCATGATGTGGTATCATCTCTTGAGGTGATCAACCAGTAATCTGATGGCAAGTTGATTACAATGGGCCACTTCCATTAAGGAAGCCAAAGGCCAAGTGCTGTCGAGTCGGATCCATTATGGAAAGGGCAGCATTTTGTTCTTACTGGAATAGACACTTACTCTGGATGCAGAACAGCCTTTCCTGAAAACAATGCTCTGTCAAAACTATCATCCATGGACTCACAGAATACCTTATCCAAATCCACTATCACAGTATCCTATTCAGTATCATCTCAGACCAAGAGACTGCTTCAAAGAAAATTAAGTGCATCAGTGGGTCCAAAACCAAACCAGCTGTCAGAAGACACTCTGAAACTTGCTCTCAAATATTTAGCAGCTAAAGCAAAAAGAAGGAATGGTGAAATAAAAGACCTAAACAGAACATTTCAAAGAGCAGCTCAAGAAGACACAACGAAGTATTATAGTGACATGTGCAGAGAGCTGGAAATGGAAAACCAGAAAGAAAGAATACATTCTGCATTCCTCAAGCTTAAAGAACTGAAGAAAATATTCAAACTTCAAGTTGAAATAGTGAAGGATTCTACAGGGAAAACAGTAAACGACTCAGGGGGAATCAAAAGAAGATGGAAGGAATACACAGAATCATTATACCAGAAAGAACTAGTTTACGTTCAGCCATTTGAGAAGGCAGCATATGATCAGCAGCCAACGATAATGAAGGAAGAAGTCAAAGTTGCATTGAAAGCATTGGTAAACAAGGCTCCAGGAAATGATGGAACATCAACTGAGATATTTCAGCAAACAGATGCAGCGCTGGAAGGGCTCACTCATCTATGACAAGAAATTTGGAGGACAGCTATTCCCATTCAAAAAAATGGTGATCCAACCAAATGTAGAAATTATCAAACAATACTGTTAATGTCACATGCAAGTAAAATTTTGCTCAAGATCATTCAAAAGTGACTGAAACAGTATACTGACAAGGAACTGTGAAAAATTTAAGCTGGATTCAGAAGAAGATGTGGAACCAGGGAAATCATTGCTGATATCAGATGGATCTTGGCTGAAAGCAGAGAATACCAGAAGGATGTTTACTTGTGTTTCATTGGCTATGCAAAGGCATTTGACTGTGTGGATCATAACAAATTATGGCTAACATTGTGGAACATGGGAATTCCAGAACACCTAATTGTACTCTTAGGAAATCTATGTATGGATCAAGAGGAAGTTGTGCAAACAGAACAAGAGGACACTGCGTGGTTTAATGTCAGGAAAGGAGTGCATCATGGTTGCATCCTTTCACCACACCTTTCTAATTTGTATGCCAAGCAAATAACCCAAGCAGCTGGACTATACAAAGAAGAACAAAACATCAGGATTGGAGGACAACTCATTAACAACCTGCATTATGTACCTCATTTGCCGGAAGTGAAGAAGATTAGAAAAACTTACTGATGAAAATCAAGGACCACAGCCTTCAGTATGGATTGCACCTAAACATCAAAAAACAAAAATCCTCAGAACTGGACCAATGAGCAATATCATCAGAAACGGAGAAAGGACTAAGGTTGTCAAGGATTTCATTTTACTTGGGTTCACAATCAACACCCATAGAAGCAGCAGTCAAGAAATCAAAAGACACATTGCATTGGGAAAATCTGCTGCAAAGGACCTCTTTTACGTATTGAAAAGATGTCTCCTTGAAGACTAAAATGTGCCCCACCCAAGCCATGATATTTTCAATTGTGTCGTATGCATGTGAAAGCTGGACGATGAACAAAGAAGACAGATGAAGAATTGATGGCTTTGAATTGTGGTGTTAGAGAAGAATGCTGAATGTACCATGGACTGCTAAAAGAACAAACAGATCTGTTCTGGAAGAAGTACAACCAGAGTGCTCCACAGAAGCAAAGGCAGCAAGACTGTAGCTTACATACTTTGGACATGTTGTCAAGAAGGATCAGTCCCTGGATAAGGATATCATGCTCACTAGGGTGGAAGGTCAAAAAAGAGGAAGACCCTTCACAACATGGATTGGCACAGTGGCTGAAGCAATGGTCCGAAGTATAAAAACTATTGTGGACATGGCTGAAGACAGAGCAGTGTTTCATTATGTTGTTCACAGGGTTACTATGAGCTGGAACCAACCTGACAGCATCTAACAATGGCAACAAGAGGAATCAGACATTATTCACAGAAGGTTACAAATTTGCCATCCCCACAAACAGCTTGTGTAAGTATAACAATGAATAAGACATTTCCAAAATCTTGCAAAGACAACAAGATCTGATCTCACATTAGAATAAGATTCTTGAGTCAAAACTAAGCCACAAGGTGTGGAATAAAGTTTTGGCACAGATTGGAATCAAAAGGTGCCTGGTTCTTATTGGGTTAAAATGTATATATTTTTTCTTCTTAATATTATCTAACAAATACATGATATTAAGTCATAATTTTGTTATCTCTCAATTGCTAACTGGAAAAACCATGGCTATGTAGTGATGAGTGCTATGTTTTAGTGATCAGAAAGTCTACAGTTCAAACCCACCAGCCACTCAGCACGGCAGTTCTATCCTGCCCTGTAGGGCCATTGTGAAATAAAATCAGCTCCACAACAGTAAGTTTGATTCAGTGTTAAAGTGTTAATTTGATCTGGTTAGGAAACAAAAGCTGAGCTTGGAAACTTAACTGCCTCAGCTTCAAAGATACACTTCAAGAGTTTGAAATAAAGGTAAGTTTCAAGAAATGCCTCTCAGAATCCTCTTTCTCCTCCTAGAACTCAGCTTAGCTCTAGGACCTTTGCAAGATGTTCCTTTCTGATGAAATGAAAATGTATGGCCTTATTTTACATGAAATGCAATGAATGTTTTCTGATTTCTGTTTTGTGGGAGGTACACGTGTTGAACAAATTTTTACCTCATGTTTAATTGGTGTATGCACCCTTCTGGAATTGATTAGAAATTTTACCTTATTCAGACAGGTTCAAAGAATATCATGGGGATATCTATAATTGGGGACCAGTTAAGAAAGCAAAAGACAGAGAGATGTTCTTGATCCAGCTTAAGACTGTTACCCCTAGTAAAAACTCAAAGTTTCAGGGTGCCTTTCCTTCTGCTACAATCTTAATAACCCCATCCTCAAATGTAACAGAAGTATAATGGTGTCCTATGCCAATGGACACATTAAGTTACCTGAAAAATAGTTCTTGCTGTGTGGAAATTAGGCCTTTTTTCTAAGTCCCTGCCAGTGCTATCGGGGGATATTGCTCCTAAGGAAGGCTCACCCTGTTTCTGCCCCAGATTAAAGATATATGACCTAACCTTACCCAAACTATAAAAGAGATTAACCTTCCCAAAGACTGCTGTAATGATGTACATCTGTTCAGTCCGGCTGAACATGTTATCCTTTTCCCTTTTTGTCATGCCTACAGCGGTGATAGGTTTAAATGTTGAAATTAATAGAATAGCTTGTGTCATAGTGAAGGCCTAAAATGCTACCTCACAGGTCAGAAGTGCTTTAGGTGCTGAATTGGGACAAGGTAGAGAGGCAGTTCTGGAAAAATGGACAGCTATACACTACTTACACCTTAGACATAATCAAGAATGTGAAGATCTTAAGGGGATGTATTGCTTTAACTTTTCTGATAGTTCCCAGCTGATACAGACCAAATTAAAAATGGTAAAGGATATTGTGAATAACATCAGGAAGAGGAAGGCTTCTCCAGGTCAGAGTTTGAGAAATTATTCTCATGGCTCCTCAACCTAGGTTGGCTGTGCATATTAATAATGGTAATCAGAATCATTATTATTTGTGGTTTATCTGTTTGTCACTGTATATAATGTATGCCACATCTCATGACCAACTGTACTGCATGCTGTAAAGAGCTGGTCTGCAATCCGAGATTTTTATGCTAGAATTAATGCTATAAATCAAAGCAGCTATTTTTATTTGAAAACTATTTCAAATAAATAGTGAGTAAGAGTGTGGACTGTTAGCATCTGGAGCTTAATCAAAGTGTTAAACCACATTCCATTCCCTGTCCGAAACTGGATCAGCAGACTTGCATTTCTTCACCTATCTCTGGGGTAGTAAATCAATTATTTCAAAACTTCAGGGAGGTAATGATATTTTGGGTAATTTACAATTGTTTCATAAGATGTAAAGGAGTCCTGTGACTCCCTGTTCTGTCCTGTGACAAGGTTTGACATTGTCCAGGTGCAAATGCCTTTGTAATCTGGCTATGAAAGCCACTGGAATTGTAACCCAAGCAGGACAGTCTTGGAGAGACCATTCTCACTGTCTCCCGGATTTGAATGCTAATCTGTTAATAAAGTGTTGCTTGAACCTTTTACTGTCTCTGAATTTTGGCTGCAGTGCCAGGCGGAACAAACTTGCTTTTGGTCCAGCAACACTCTAACTGCTTTGTTCTCCCCAGAACCTCAGCTATATCCCTTCCAGGCTCTGCGTTTTCCCTCTCTATATTCACAGCTTGGAGATTTTTTCCAGAGAAGCTGGAGCAAACAGGGCTTATCTATTCATCTCTTGTGTCTCACTGTCCTACACTGCCTGTTGTCTAGTGTTGAAAACCATTCTTTCATATACTTTGTTTTTTTTCTTTTGGTTCTTGTAGGAAGAGAGGTAAATCCATTCTGTTATTCAACCTTGGCCTAATCAATTACACTGTATCTTAACACTGGCTGTAAGTACTCAGCAGATTTGGTGGAACAGCTGTTAAAGTGCTTGGCTGCTAGCTGAAAGTTTCGCAGTTTAAGCCTGCCAGCAACTCCATGAGAGAAAGATGTGGCTGTCTGCTCCTCTAACACTTTACAGCCTTGGAAACCCTATGTGAAGTTCTAGAGTTACTGTGAGCTAGAACTGACTGAGTGGCAATGGGTTTTGTTTGTTTATCCTCCCAGTGAACCCTGAACTCCTCAAAGGCAGGATTTATTAAACTTCATATAGTCACACAATACCTGGCAAGCAGTATAGATTCAACATAAACCCAAAAACCAAACCTATTGCTGCTGAGTTAATTCTAACTCACAGAGATGCTACAGGAGAGAGAACTGCCTCACAGAGTTTCCAGGGAGCACCTGGCAGTTTCAAACTGCCAGTCTTTCAGTTAGCAGATGTAGCACTTAACTACTACACCACCATAGTTTTCAAGATTCAATACAGACTTGACAAAAGTTTATTCAGTGCCACAGATATATTCTGTCTTTTGCCATTGCCTTAGCAATGGCAAGATTGATCCACTGGATACTTATAATGTTTTGGTTTGAAAGAGGCTGAGAGAATATTCTGGTTTATCCCTTTATGAAACATGAAGTCCTCCAATACATCCCTAACAAGGGGTCACAGCTGATACAGCGTTTAGGTAAGATTAAAAGATGAGAGATGAGATAGCGTGTTTTATCTGTATTTAGGATGCTTTGAAATAGAAGGTGTTCCTTGCCCTTAACAATCTCCCCCACATATACACATTGCCAACAGGAACTGTCTTAGTCATCTGGTGCTGCTATAACAGAAATATCAAAAAGAAAAATTTATTTTTTCACAGAAATGCAGCCTGAAGTCCAGATTCAGGGCATCAGCTCTTGGGGAAGTCTTTTCTGTTGGCTCTGGAGGAAGGTGCTTGTCCTCAATCTTCCGCTGGACTGGAAGCTTCTGAAGTGTACTTGCCTTCTTGGTATGAGGTCCTCAGCTCTCTTCACTAGCTTCCCTTTCCTTTATAGTCCAAAAGATTGCCTCAAGGTACAACACAGTCTTACACATTGAATCCTAGCTCGCCAACACAACTGCCATCCATCCTCATTTATTAGCATCATAGAGGTAAGGTTTACAACATGAAGGAACATCACACAATACCAGGAATCATGGCCCAGCCAAATAGCTACACACATTTAGCGAAACACAACTCAATCTATGGAAGGAACTATTAGAAGCTATCCTCTGGACAGTAAGGTATGAGGACTACTGATCACAGGAAAAGGATAAAACTTGATAGCAGAAGTCTAGGTCTGAGATGGCATCAGAGAAGAGGTGTGCCCCAAACCCAAGAATTAGAGAAAGAGAAGAAGACAGGCATTCTTCATTTCCCTAACTTCACATTCTACCCTGGGTTTTCCACTTGTCAGGATCATCTTTCTACTCTTTCTCTTTTTCAACACAGCCACATTACAGGCAAGCAAGTGCATTCAGGCAAATACATCCTAAATCCTACTTTGTGAATGAGATTAACAGAGATCACCAGACAACTAATCCTTAACAACCACCAGAGATTCTGCATAATTTCAAATGTCAACAATCATTACTGCTATTGCTTATCATTAGCACACTGTGTGAAAAGAAACTTAATGGGAACTACAATGAGGAGCTTTTAGACCAAGGATCCCAGTGAATCTTCTTATCCCCAGACAGTAGGACCATGCTCCGTCATTTTACATATGGGAACTAAAATTCAAAGTGATTAAGTGACAAAGTTGAATACTGCTTTTTCAGTTCTTAATTCCAAGACCATGGCCTGAATTACCTAAACTATAGGTAACTGATGAAGTTGATTTCATTAACACATGACAGTATTTAAAAACATTACCTGCCACACCCCTGAGATCAAAAACACAAGCCCTAGAGAAAACCTAAACAGTGGCTAGACTATGGGACAGTTGTCCTCAAAGTCCTATAACTACTCCAGGACAAAAATATGATAGATATAAATTCAAAGATTGCTCAAAAAGAGAGACTGGAGGTTTTTCTCTTTTTCCTTCTCCTATCTCTACCTTGGACAAACAGTTTGAAGAGCAGAATCTGTTTAAACAGGAGACAGAATAATAAAGGAATAGGCTTCTTGGCTCTGCCTAAATCTCTAAGGAACTGAATTTATTTCTCATATTAACCAAGGACACCAAGTTAAAAATGAAGGGCTTTCCAGAAGACTAGGTAAAACATGCAAAGTAACCTGATTCAAAACATTTTGAGTTTCTAGTGTACATCATCCTAGTAGAAAGTTCAGCTTTACAAAACTAGGGGAACCCATGCCTACTTGATACAGAAATAAAAATAAAAGGTAGGAGAAAAGAAAGGATGGATGAAGAGACAGGGAAAAAGGAGAGAGAAAGAGGGAGGGAGAAAGGAACAGAGGAGAAAACAGCAAGGAAAAAAAGAGGAAAATAAACAAAAGAAAAATATTAAAATGAGAAACTTTCCCTTCTTATTATCCCAAGGAGGATATTATGGATGATTGCACCATAACAAAATCCCATCTTCTTCTGACTTCATCCAGCAAGCAAACAGCAGTATATATAGGCTCCCCATGATAGCATTCCCCTGCAGCATTTCTAAACAAGTTTATTTGGTTTTGGCAAACAAACTCTTGCTTGTGACCTCTAAATGAGATGGGCTTCTGAGGAATGGGTGTTCCACACCCTGTTGGGTTTACCCTCTACACAATAGCCTTCCCTGCAATGGACTAACATGGACTAACAGGACTCTAAAGGTAAAGTGACCATGGTGATCCACATGCAGAGGATGTGGTGAGGGGCAGTTAAAGTCAGCCAAATACCATTATGAAACAGTGACAGCCAGTTGTGACTCAGCAGAAAAGAGGAAAAACAGAAATACCCTTATTTAGAAGTAATAGATAGTAATAGACTAAACACAAAATTAGATGGGGGGGAGACTACAAAGTGTCTGAAGTAAAAACTTTTGAAACTACTGGAATCCTAAGAAGCAGCAGCTAAAGATTAAGCTACCAAAATAGGTGGAAAGACATTATATAGCTGTTCTAGAAAACTAATAATTTAAAAATACTACACTGTTTCTGTATTTTGTTTGTGGTAGTTGCTACCTTGCTAAAAAAGATATAATTTGTTATAATTTTTTTCTCATTCTAAATAGACATCCCCTTTGAAAAAAATCACTTTTAAAAGTCAGACAAATAATTGGTCCTTCTGACTAGTTTGTTTATGGACTCAGCAAGATGTAGCAGATTAGGCAAGATTCATTTTAGAGGTTACCCCCACCTCAAACACTTCACAGTGTCCTGCACCAGTGCACAAGCAAATTCAACTGTACTCTCTTAGGAAAGTGACAATGACACCAAAGTCTACTGTCAGGGCAGCTTCTGAAGGCCCATATTGATTATAAAATCAGGCAACAGCCCCACTATAATTCTCTAATGATACAGGATACTTTACTGAGATAATAAATTGGGTTTTGTTTTGATCTTTCTGTAGTAGTACTCTTCCCTACTCCAAGGAAGGTCTTTACACATTTTATTATAATACTTGTCTTCTCCCATTGCCCAGATAATACTTGGGGTCTCATGGTCTTGTTTTAATTTTCTTCAACTTGAACCAGCATTTGAGAAATTGATGGTGTGTTCTGAAGTCAGCCCACGGCCTTATTATTACTAATGACATTGAGCTCTTGCATCACATCTTTCCACAGATGTAGTCACCTGCATTCCTGTATATCCCATCCCTCAAAGTCTACATGCACAGTTGTCACTGATGTGTTGAGAAAGATATTTGCACAGAAGAAGTGGGTCTTGCAAAATTCTATCTGGCATCATTTTTGTCACCAAGGCCATATTTTCAACTAATGATTTTTCTATTCTGTTTACAAGTTTCATCACTCTAATCACCAGTAATTATCAATGCATCCTTATAGCAAGTTTGATCAACTTCAGACTGCAGAAGTTGGTAAAAGTCTTCAATTTGTTCATTTTGGGTCATAGTAGTTGGTGTATCAATTTGAATAATATCATATTAACTGGTCCTTTTTATAGGCATATGGGTATTATCCTATCACTGACAGTACTGTACTTCAGGATAGAACTTGAATCCCTGAATGGGAGGATATTTCTCTTCAATTTTTCATTCCAGACATAGACTATATGATTGTCTGACTCAGAACTGCCAACACTAGTCCTTCTTAGGTCACTAACGCCTAGGGTATCAGTCTGTACGCATTCCACTTCACACAGTCAGCATTTCTCAAGCTGAAAGAATGAAGAAAAAACTCAGGCCTCGAGCTGCTACATTGACTGGAGGAAGCAGTCCAAGCTGCACTAAAGTCATTGGTGAAAAACAACCCTCCAGGAACTGATGCAATGCTGAATGAGATGTTTGAAAAAATGGATGTGACACAGAAATGCTTACTCACTTATGCCAAGAAATTTGGAAAACAGTTACCTGACCAAATCACTGTAAAAGATTGTATTTGTGCACATTCCAAAGAAAGGTGATCCAACAAAATGCAGAAATTGTCAAACAATAACAAAATTTTGCCAAAGATCTTTCAAAAATGATTGACAAGCAGTAAATAGCAGTACATCTTCAGGGAAGTTCCAGATTCATGCCAGATTCAGAAGATGATGTGGAATAAGGGATACCATTGCTGATGGCAGATGGATCCTGGCTGAAAGCAGAGAACACCAGAAAGCTGTTTCTCTGTATTTTATTGACTATACAAAAGGATTTAACTGCGAGGATCATAATAAATCGTGGATAACATTGCAAAGAATGGGAATTCCAGAACAGTTAACTGTGCTCAAAAGAAATTTATACATAGACCAAGAAGCAGTTATTTGAACAGAACAAGAGGACACTGCATGGTTTAAAAACAAAAAATGTGTGAGTCAGAGTTGTATCCTTCACCATACTCACTATACAATTATGCTGAGCAAATAATCCAAGAAGCTGGACTATATAAAGAACAAGTTAGAAGGAAAACTCATAACAGCCCGTAATACACAGATGACAAAAATCTTGCTTCCTGAAAGTAAAGAGAACTTAAAGTACTTATTAATTAAGAACAACGGCTACAGTTTTCAGAATGGATTACACCTTAACATAAAGAAAAAGTAAAAATCCTCACAATTGGGCCAATAACCAAAGTCATGACAAATGGAGAAAATACATTGTCAAAGATTTCACAGAGGTGGGGTTAAGATGGCAGAGTAGTCAGTTGCTTCCTGCAATCCCTTAATGACAAAGATACCCCAACATAAACAAATTGATCGTATAAGACATTCTAGAAGCCCTGAACATTAAAGGAAACGTTAAGAAATCTGATTGAGTGTCAGGGAAGGAAGCATAGGTCCAGAAGTGGCCTAAGACTACCCAGGTCTGACCTGAAAGGAATCAGTGCCCTGTAGGCTGATCTGCGGCAGTAAGCTTGGTAAGTACTCCAGTGGCTTTCAGAAAGCTTCTTTCTCCGTGGCTGAGATGGAGCAGCAAAAGTCTACACAACACCTCCAAAATTAGTGAAGAAAGACATTGCATCATCATTGCAGACTGTACCTAATCTACCACATGAAAATCTAAATCATTCCTTTGGGATAGACTTTTCTCTCTTTTCATGACACTTCCCCTTACCATCCTGAACTGTTCCCATCTCTAGGAACTGATGCCATTACCTGAGCCAGAAGTAGGACTCCTTACACACACAGCAAGCCATTCTCCTAGACTAAGAAAGCGAAGAATTTAGCAAACAAGTGCCACATAAATTTAAAAAATTAAATAACCTGCCAAACCCCACTAAGCCAGGAACACAGAGCAGAAAACAGTTCCTTTGCCCAGGCTCAGGCATATTAGAACAGGCCTCCTTCATACACACTAACGGCATTCAGCCCCCTGCCTTTCTCAGTGCATGCAGCCAGATATACGTCCCTACATGGATTACCCCTGCCCATCTAGGACTGTAGGAGAGAGCCTGCACCACATACTTGGTGACTGACTACCTGGATACCACAGCTGAATACTACAAGGAATGTAAACAGACACCTAGTAACAGCTCTAAGAATCACATGACATTAGAGGCTCAAAATTACCAAATCAAACTAGTACACATGACCAGCCTATTTTGACATTTTAAAGTAGTACAAAACAGGTAGTAAGAACACAGTAAGAACACATAAATGTAACAGACTCTTAGGCTCTTATGTCTAGTAACAGCTCTAACTACCTGGTTAAAGGATATTAGAGCTTCAAAGACAACAATAACCAAACTATAACACACAATCAGCTTATTTCTACATTTAAAAACAAGAACCAAGAGCAGAACAGGCAAACGTAAAATAAATGAGTACAA
This sequence comes from Heterohyrax brucei, assembly GCA_028571685.1. Classification (NCBI taxonomy): domain Eukaryota; kingdom Metazoa; phylum Chordata; class Mammalia; order Hyracoidea; family Procaviidae; genus Heterohyrax; species Heterohyrax brucei. Next base: position 21,794,696 of record CM053155.1, read on the forward strand.
TATACTGCTAGTTCAGAAACAACAGTACAGGTCAAAGCACATAAAGAAGCAGACCATGATTTCTTCAGGGAGCTCCCCAAACAATCAAATCTTCCATAGAAAGAGAACTATCTAAAACTATCAGAGGAAAAATGCAAATGACAAATATTTAGAACTCTTCAAGAGATGAGGGGGTCAGGGCCGACATGGTGGACTAGTCACACATCTTCTCAATTCCCTCTGAGCTTTAAGACCTAGAAAACCTGAACAGAGCAGAGTGGACATTCTGGGAGCCCAAAGATCAGGCATAAGGTTGTGAGATTAGACTGGGTGACAGAAGGAGAAAACTGGTTTTGTCAGAGGTGAGATAGCATTGCAAAGAATCCCACTTCTGCTGGCACAGTAGCAGAGAGGCTTAAAGGTAAGGACATCATCTTTGTTAGCCAAGAGACTGGGACTGAGACTGCTGAGCCTGGGTCCCTGGCAGGGGCCAGCTGCCATACTGAGCTGCGGGGCCTAAGTAAACAGCATCTTTTACAGCAGACGGACTGTGCTGGGGACAGTCACATCTAGAAAACCAAACAGCAGCTGGTGACCGATGAGTGCCCTCCCCCCATCTCTTCTTTACGATGTGCCATAGATACTGCTGGCTCAGCACAGGAGAGGTGGCTCAGGATGTCATTTTAGTCAGCTGAGAGGTGGAGTCAGCCATGCCTGCGGACTTTGCCGGGTCTCGCTGCCATGCAGAGCCATAAGGCCTGACCAGACAGTGCCTCTCCCAGCAGAAAAGCTGTTTTTGAGATAATCATACCTAGAGAATGTAGGGGCAGCTGGTGGCCAAGAATGGTGACACTCTTACTCTTCCCTTGTCTGAGCCATGTCACGGTGGTTGCAGACACAGCCTCTGAGAGACTCCACAGTGGGTTGCCATCTTTGTCAGCTAGAAGGCAGGGCCTGCCTCCCCTGAGGGCCCAGCAGGTACTGGCTACAGCTGGACAGTACCTCTCTCCGCAGAGAAGCAGTTCTTAAGAACACCACATCTAAAGAACACAGTGGCTGATGGCCAAGTCTGATGGCATCATTTCCTCCTCTTTTTACTGAGCCATGCCGTACCATCAGCTGATGAGCCCACGAAAGACTTCATAAGTAGGGTGCCATTACTGTCAGCCAGAAGGCAGGGTCTGCCACCCCTGAGGCCCTGGCTGCTACTGGCTGCTGCTGGACTTTACCTCTCTCAGCAGAAGAACAGTTTCTAAGATAAATGCATACAGAGAATGCAGTGCTAGCTGGCACTGAAGTCTGGTGGCACCCTTCTCTCCTCCCTTCTTTAAGTTATGCCATAGTGTCTGGTGACTTAACTTCAGAGAGTCAGCACAGGGGATCATTGTCTCTGTCAGCCAGAAGGTAGGGCCTGTCACTCCTGAGGACCCAGCTTGGGTGATCTACCAAGCTGAGAAGTGCTGTGGGGCTGAACAGTGTCTATGTAACCAGAGAAACTGTACTTAAGTCAGCTACACCTAAAAGCTGTGGCAGCTGGCAACATAACAGAACACTGTGAAAAGTTGTTCTGTAAATTTGAAAACCTAGAGAAATGTGATTTGAAAACCTAGAGAAAATGGACAAATTTCTGGATTCATATCACCTGCAAAATTATCACAATGAGAAGCAGAACAACTTAATAAATCCATCACAAAAGAAGAGATTGAAGAAGTCATCAAAAAATACCAACCAAAAAAACAATCCTGGCCCGACTACTTCACTGGAGAATTCTACCAAACATTTATGAAGGAGCTAATTTCTATACTACTGAAGCTATTTTGCAACAGAGAAAGGTACAGAATATTCCCAAATTCATTTTATGAAACCAGCATAACCCTGATACTAAAGGCAAGGAAACACCTTATCAAAAGAAATACAGACCAATATCACTCATAAACTTATATGTAAAAATCTTCAAGAAAATCCTAGCCAATGAAATTCAACAATATATCAAAAAAATAATTTATCATCACCAAGTTAGATTCATACCAGGGATACAAGGCTGGTTCAACATCAGAAAAACAATTAATGTGATCAACCACATAAATAACAGAAAGGATAAGAATAACCTGATTTTGTTGATTGATGCAGAAAAGGCATTTGACAAAGTCAAACACCGATTTATGTTAAAAACTCTCAGCAAAATAGGAATAGAAAGGAAATTTCTCAGTGCAATAAGGGGCATCTGCGCAGTCTACCTTCAACATCATCCTGAATGGTGACAGCATGAAAGAATTCTCCCTGAGAATAGCAACTAGACAAGGATACCCACTGTCACCATGTCTGTTCGAAATTGTGCTAGAGGTTTTGGCCAGAGCAATCAGACAAGACAAAAGAAATAATGGGAATCCGTTTTGGTAAAGAAGAAGTAAAAATATCCTTACTTACAAATGATATGAGTATATACACAGAGAACCCTAAAGAATCCATAAATAAACTATCAGAACTAACAGAAGAGTTCAGCAAAGTATCAGGACATAAGGTAAACATAAGTAAATCAGTAGGATTCCCTTACATAAACAGAGAGAACAAAGAAGAAATCGCCAAATCAACACCATTTGCTATAGCCCCAAGAAGACAAAATACCTAGGAACAAATCTAACCAGAGAAACAAGAGACCTACATAGAGAAAATTACAAGACCCTACTGCAAGAAACCAAAAGAGATGTACATAAGTGGAGAAATAGATCTTGATCTTGGATAGGAAGTCTTAACTTTGTGAAAATGTCTATTTTATGTGAAGTGATCAACACATACAATGCAATCCCAATTCAACTAACAGTGTCATTTTTAATTAGATGGACAAACAAATCACCAACTTTGTTTGGAAAGGCAAGAAACCCTGGATTAGTAAAACACTGCTGAAGAAGAGGAACACATTTGGAGGCCTCACGCTACCTGACCTTAGAACCTACTACGCGGTCATAGTAGTCAAAATAGCCTGGTACAAAAACAGACACACTGACCAATGCCAACAGAATAGAGAACCTAGAGATATCACCATCTTCCTAACAATGAACAGCTGACATTCAGCAAAGGCCTAAAATAAAAACAGTCTCTTTCTTGGCAAAATTGGATATCTACTAACAAAAATTTGAAACAAAACCTATATCTCACATCTTACAGAAAATTAACCCAAAATGGATCAAAGACACAAATATCAAATCTAAAATGATAAACATCAAGCAAGAAAAAATAGGGACAACAATGGAAGTTCTAATACACAGTTTAGACAGACTACAAAATCTGACCAGGAACGCAGAAATGACAGAAGAGAAAACAAGTGGGAACTGCTAAAAATCAAACACTTACGGTCATACAAAGACTTTATGAAAACGGTTACAAGACTATATACAGAATGGAAAAAAATATTTGACAACTACATATCAGACTCACATCTGATTTCCATAATCTACAAGGTACTGAAAAAAATATCAACAAGAAAATGGTAAACAACCCAATTAAACAAAGGGCAAAGGAGATTGGCACACATCTCACCTAAGAAGACATCCAGGCAGTCAAATGACACATAAGGAAATGCTCACCATTAGCTATTAGAGAAATCCAAATCCAAACTACAATGAGATACTATCTCATCCCAACGAGGTTGGTAATAATCTGAAAAAAACAAAACAACAAATGATGGAGAGGATGTGGAGAGACTGGAACTCTCCTACAATGCTGGTGGGAATGCAAAATGATACAACATCTTTGGAAAGCAATTTCATGCTTTTTCAAAAACTTCACATTGTGAAAATGTCTAATTTACCAAAGCAACTGACATATACTATGCAATCCCAATATAAATTCCATTGTCATTTTTTGATGTGATGGAGAAACAAAATCCAGCTATCCCACCGCTCAGAATATATCCTACAGAAATAAAGGCAGTCACATGAACAGATGCTTCACACAAATATTTATTGCAACACTGTCCACAATAGCAAAAAGATGGAATCAATATAGGTGCCCATCAACAGATAGACGGATAAACTATGGTACATACACACAATGAAACACTATGCAATGACGAAGAACAATGATGATTTTAGGAAGCATCTCATAACCTGGTTTCCACTAGAAGGTCACTATGCTGAGTGAATTCAGTCAGCTGCAAAAGGACATGTATTATATGACGCCTTTGTTAAAAAGACTTAAAAATGGCCTTTCATACTGAAGAAAAGACTGTTTGACAGCCACAAAGGTGACGAGGGAGGAAGAGGGATATTCATAGATTAGACTAACAGAAGTTTGGTTAGGTGAAGGGAGTGACAGCATGCACTAGAGGACAGATCAGCATAACTGGACTATACTATATACTGAAAGGTTTTCTAAACTCAACCCAATATTTCAAAGGATAGAGTAGTGGAGATGGGGATCTGGGGATCATGTTTTCAGGGAATATCAAGGTCAATTGGCATAACTAGTCTATTGCTAAGACAGTCTTCTGCACCTCATATTGGTGAGTAGCATCTGGGGTCTTATAAGCTTGCAAGCTGCCATCTTAGGAATACCAAATGGTCCCAGCCCATGTGGAGCAGATGATGACTGAGAACATCAAAGACACATGGAAAAATGAGCCCAGGAGACAGAAGGACCCATATGAACAAGAGACTGCATCAGCATGAGACCAGAAGAACCACAGAGTGTCTGCCCACCACCAAAAGCAGCTGTGGTGGGGGACACAATGGAGAATCTCCGATGTAGCATGAGAAAAAGAGGTGTGCAGTTCAAGAACTTTACTAAAAGATCAGAATCGAGGGTCCAACAGCCTGGAGGGTCCTATAGGAACATAGCCCCTAGATTTGCTGCTGGCTTTGACCTGAAACCAATACTGAGGTCACCTCTTCAGACAAGAATGGACTGGACTCAGGCACACAGTGTGAGCATGTGGTGTACTTTATGGGTTTATATACTTATAGGAGCCTCTCCTGCTGGTTTCTTTCTAGATGAGAGAGAAGAGAGTGGAGAGAATAAGACAGATGTTCTTTAAGAAGATACTAGAAATAGAGTGAAAAGGAGGAGTGTACTTTCCAGGGTGAGGAGAGCAGATGGAGTTGCAGATAGGCAAGCACGCAAAACTGATTTGCATTGTACACTTTCACGTAATCATAATAAAACAAGAGAGATGAGGAAGGACATCAGGCAAAATGCAGCAGAGTATAATAACAAACAGAACAAGCTCCAAGAAGCACAGAGTGGCAAGAATCAGGAATTCAGAATATTAATAATGAAATTACAGAATTAGAATTAGACACCTCAATAAAAAGTCAAAAGAACAGAACTGAGGCAAAGAAAGGCCAAGTTAGTGAGACTGAAGATAAAACACATGACATCAATACATTTGAGGACAAATCAGATAAAATGATTTTAAAAAATCAAGAGATACAAAAAATTATGAGGGACTCTATGAATATGAATAATTACAAGTGACTGGAGTACCAGAACAGGGGGGATAACAGAATATACAGGGAAAATTGTAAAAGATTTCCTGACAGAAATCTCCCCTGGTATCATGAAAGATGAAAAGATATATCCAAGACTCACAGAAAACCACACAAGGAAGATCCTAAAAGAAAGATGCTGACATGGATTGAGCTTTGTCCCCCAAACCATATGTATAGACATTTGGCAGGGTTATGATAACCAGCAGTGTATGATTGCCCTCCATTTTGTGTTTTTCCTATGCTGTTGTTAAAGTGGAATAGAGTGGGACTGTGAACCTCTTCCTAAGGTCACCTCCCTGCTCCATTTTAAAGGGAGTTTCTCTGAAGTGTGGCTTGTACCACCTTTTATTCAATTAGAGATAAAAGGAAAAGGAAGCAAGCAGAAAGTTGGGAACCTCATACCATCAAGAAAGCAGCACTGGGAGAACAGTAACATAAGGTTACTCTGCCAAAATGCTCTCTGACCAAAGACTGATGTAACACAATCACCTTCCTCCAGAGCAGACAGAAGGAAACCCTTCCTGAGTAGTGGACATCCTGAATTTGGACCTGTAACCTTCTGGACTGTGTAGAATACACTTAAATTTTTATTAAATGTCTTCCACTTTTGTGATACTTCTGTTAGAGCACTACCAGATAACAGACATCAAGGAATATTATAATCAAAAAGGCCAAAACGAAACAAACTTAACAAAACTAAAGACTTTTAATGTAGCTAAGGATTACATCTAAACAGCAAGAAAACAAAAATCCTCACAACTGGACCAGTAAGCAACATCTTTATAAATGGAGAAAGGACTGAGGTTGTTCAGGATTTCATTTTACTTGGCTCCGTAATCAACACCCATGGAAACACCAGTCAAGAATTCAAAAGACACTTTGCATTGGGAAAATCTGACTGTTTTAGTCATCTGGTACTGCTCTAACAAAAATGCCACAGAGTGGATGACTTTAACAAAGGAAGGTTTATTCTTACACAGTCCGGTAGGCTACAAGTCCAAATTCAGGATGTCTGCTCCAGGGGTAGGCTTTTACCCTTGTCAGCTGCCGAGGAGAGTCTGGTATTGCATCAGTCTTTGTCCAGGGAGCCTCTTGGTGCAGGAACCTCAGGTCTGAAGGACGCGCTCTTCTCCTGGTGCTGCTTTCTTGATGGTGTAAGGTTCCCAATTCTCTGCTTCCTTCCCTTTCCTTTTATCTCTTGTAGGATTAGAGGATAAAGTGTGGTGGAAGCCGTACTCCAGGGAAACTCTCTTTACAATGGAGCAGGGAGGTGATCTTATGAAGGGATTTACAGTCCCATCCTAGTTCTCTAACATACAGCATACAAAAATCACAAAATGGAAGACAACAATAAAATATTGGGAATCATGACCCAACCACATGGCTATACACATTCTGGGAGGAACTCAGTTCACCCCACAACACTGACTCAATGGATCTCTTTAGAGTGTTAAAAAATAAAGCTGTCACCTTGAAGACTAAGGTGCACCTGACCCAAGCCATGATAATTTTTCTTCCTTCTTCCCTCCCTCCCTTCCTCCTTCCCTCCCTCCCTTCCTTTCCTCCCTTCATAATTGTCATTATGAATTAAGAACAATCTAACAATTTTTATTGATTTGCCATATAACACCCGAACTATTACCGCTGTCCTAACTACTCTCCATTTCTTACCCTTCCCCCATGACGGTATGCTTCTCCCTACCATCCAGCACTTGCTATAACCTTTTGACCAAGCTCTGGCCACCCTCACCATACCATCTCAGCTCCAGCGATGAGCCTCTACAACAGTCCCATCTACATATTTAAGTCCAAGGTTTGCTTGTCACCAGCTGCACTGCAATGTTTTGTATAGTCCAGTACAGTTTCTGGCTGGAGAGCTGGCTGCAGTGCTGGATGTGTTTTGGGATTAGAAAGTTCAGAAGCCATGCTCCCAAAGGGGGCCCTCCGAGTCAAAGTACCATCAACTGTGGTCTTTTGATAGACTTACAGCTTTCCTCTCTAATGTCTCTCCTACTATGTTCAGGTCTCCATGTCATGCGCCAACTCAGTACAGTTATTGGTGGTGGCCAGGTGCCATCTAATTCTTCTGGTCCTGTGCTGAAGCAGACATTGGCTCTATGGCCCCTTCTATCTGATGGGCTCATATTTCCTTCATGTCCTTGATGTCTCCTGCTCACCTCTGGTCCAGGTGGATTGGGACCAATGGATGTTACTTAGATGGCAGTCTTCTAGCTTTTCAGACTCCAGATGCCACTCACCCAGGTGGTATGCAGAACACTTTCTTAGGAGAAGAAGAGAACAAAGCTTGGGTATGCCAATTAGTCTGCATGTCCTCTGAAAGTGTGGTCCCATGAACCCAGACCCTGCTACTCTGTCTTTCCAAAGAGGTGGGCCACTTCTAGGGAACAATTTATTTTTGAAGTAGAGCAGTTGTTGGTCCCTGTTTTCTAGTATATTTTTTCACATCTTACACTTAACCTGAATCCCAAATCCTAACTAACTTGTACAACTCACTCTCCCTCCATTCCCACCCTTGTAACTGTCAAACATCATTTACTTCTATGCTTAAGTGGTTTCCTGCGTTTTAATAATAGTGGTGTCATACAGTGTTTGTCCTTTTGCTTCTGGCTAATTTCATTCAGAAGAATGTCCTCCAAATGGTCCCAGGTTAACAGGCATTTCTCTAAGGCATCATTGCATCCTATCATTGCATACCATTGTATAAATGTACCATAGTTTGTTTAACCACTCATCTGTTGAAACACATCTAGATTGCTCCCATCTTTTTGTTGTGGACAGAGTTGCAATAAACACTGGAGTGTGTTTTAGTTACCTCGTACTGCTCCAACACAAAACACCACAAGTGGATAATTTCATGAAGTGATACTTTACTGTCACAGTCTGTTAAGCCACAAATCTATTTATGCGTTACAAGTCCACTCAATAGGAGAAATGATCACAGTACAGCAGGTAAAGTCCAAATTCAATGAGAGCATCTAGGCACAGGAACGTCAGGTCCAAAAGATGTGCTCTGCTCTCCGTGCCACTTCTTGGTGGTATAAGGTTCCCAGCTCTCTATGCTCACTTCTCTCCCTTATATTCCACAGGTTGTAACTTAAGTCCTGCCTCACCAGCCCAGCTGTTACCCATTCTCCATCATCAGTATCACAGAGGCAGGATTCACAACACATGGGAGGAACTACACCATATTGGGACTCACAGCCAAGCCAAATCACTATGTACATTTTTGGGAAGACACAATGCAATCCACATGGTGCATGTGTCTGTTTGAGTGGTGGCCATTATTTCTCTGCAATATAGCCCAAGGAGTGGTATTTCCGGATCATATGGTATTCCTATTTGTAGACTTCTAAGAAATTATTAAATCTATTTCCATAGTGGTTCGTAACATTTTATACTTCCATTAGCAATGTACAAAAGTTCCAATCCCTCCACTTCCTCTGCAGCATTTATTATTTTGTGGTTTTTGGATTGTTGCCAGCCTTGTTGGGGCAGGATGGTATTTCATAATAGTTTTGATTTGAATTTCTCTGATGGTCAGTGATCAGGAGCACTTCCTCATGTATCTGTTGGCATCGTGCATGTCTTCTTTAGTGAAGTGCCTGTTCATGTCCTTCGCTTATTTTTTAATTGCGTTGTTTGTCTTTTTCTTGAGGTTTTGCAGCACCTTGTAGATTAGAGAGATTAGATGTTGATCAGAAGTGTGGTATCCAAACAACTGTTTCCCATTCTGCAGGAGGTCTTTCTATTCTTTTCATGAAGGTTGGGATGAGCTAAGTGTTTGATTTTTAAGTTTCCATTTGTCTATTTTCCATTCTGGGGTTTGGGTGTTACTAGAGATCTTTTGCAGGTTGTTAATGCCCTGGATTAGCGCTTCCATTGTCTTCCAAATTTATCTTTCCAAGATTCTTATTGTTCTACATTTTATATTTAGGTCTTTGACCCAAATTGTGTTAGTTTTTGTGCATGGTGTGAGATAAGGATCTTGTTTCAGTTTTTGCAGCTAGAAACAGAGTTATGCCAGCCCTGTTTCACAGCATTAGGGCCTTTATCAAATATCAGCTGCTCTTAGTGAACAAGGTTATATTTGGGTTCTTGATTCTGTTCCACTGATCTATTGTGTTTGTTTTTATGCCAATACCAGGCTCTCTTGACTACTGTGATGGTGTAACAGCTTTTAAGATCAGGTAGTGTGATGCCTCCCACTTTGTTTTTCTTCTTCAGTACTATTTTACTTATCCACAGCTTCCTCCCTTTCCAAATGAAGTTGGTGATTTGTTTCTCTGTTTCATTAAAGAAAGTCACTGGGATTTGTATTGGGATTGCATTGTATGTATAGATCACTCTCGGTAGAACAGTCATTTTCACAATGTTGAGTCTTCCTTTTGAAGGTAAGGTAAGTTTCTCCACTTACGTAAATCACCTTTAGTCTTCTGCGGTACAGTTTCATAGTTTTCTATGAGAATCATGTAGCTTTTTGCATCTCTGGCTAGATTTATTCCTAGGTGTTTTATCATTTTGGGGGGCTATAGTAAATGGTAAAGCTTTTGAGATTTCTTCTTTGATTTTCTCTTGGTTGGTGTAAACGAATCCACCTGACTTATGTATGTTTACGTTATATTCTAATACTTTGCTAAAGTCTTCTATTAGATGTAATACTTTTTTCATGAATTCTTGAGAGTTTTCTGTGTAAAGGATCATGTTTCTACAAACAGGAATACTTTAACTTCTTCTTTACCAATCTAAGACCACTTATTTCTTTATCACGCCTGATTGCTCTGGCTGGGACCTCCAGAACAATGTTGAACAGAAGTTGTGACCTTGTCTGGTACCTGTTCTTGAGAATGTTTTCAGCTTCTCTCCATTCAGTATGATGTTCACTGTTGGTTTTGTGTAGATGCCTTTATCACTTTGAGGAATATACCTCACATTCCTACTGAACTGAGAGTTTTTAACATGAATGAGTGTTGGACTTTATCAAATGTCTTTTCTGAATCAATTGGTAAAACAAGTGGTTTAGTCTTCTGTTCTGTTTATGTGGTTGATTATATTAATTCTTCTGATGTTGAACCATCCTTGCATCCATTGTATGAATCCTGCTTGGTCATGATGAATTATTGTTTGATGTGTTGTTGAAGTCTGTTTACTAGGATTTTGTTGAGGATTTTTGCATCTATATTCATGAGGTATATTGGTCTGTATTTTTCCTTTCTAGTGCTGTCTTCACTTGGTTTGGGTATCAAGGTTATACTACCATCACAGAATAAGTCAGAGGTGCATAGCATCCTTTTCTATGCTCTGAAAAACCTTTAGTAACAGTGTTGTTAACTCTTCTCTGAACGTTTGGTAAAATTCTCCAGTAAAGTCATCTGGGCCCGGACTGTTTTAATTAGAGGTTTTTTTAATGACCTTTTCAATATCTTCTCTTGCGATGGGTTTATTTCATTGTACAATGTCTGTTTGTGCTAATGTTGAGAGGCAGTGTTTTTCTAGAAAATTGTTTATTTCTTCTAGGTTTTTAAATAGATTACAGTTTTCATAGTAATCTGTTGTGATTCCTTTAATTCCAGTTGGGTCTGTAGTGATATCCTGTCTCATTTCTTATTTGGGTTGTTTCTTCTCCTGCTTTTGTCAGTGTGGCTAATGACTTGTCGATTTTGTTGATCTTTTCAAAACACCAGATTTTGGTTTTGTTTACTCTTTCAATCATTTTTCTATTTTCTATTTCATATATTTCTGCATTAATTTTTGCTACTTCATTTCTTCTAGAGTCTGACATGTTACTTTGTTCGGTTCTTTCCAGTTGTTCAAATTAAAAATTTAGTTCCTTCATTCATGCCCTTTCTTCTTTTTGTATGTGCAAATTTATTGAGATGAGTTGACTTTTGAGCACTGCTTTTTCATGTCCCATAGATTTTGATAGGATGTGTGATTTAGTCACCTAGTGCTGCTGTAACAGAAATACCAAGAGTGGATGGCTTTAACAAAGAAAATTTATTCTTACACAGTCCAGCAGTCTACAGGTCCAAATTCAGGATGTCCACTCCAGGGAAGGCTTTCCCTCTGTTGACTCTGGAGGAAAGTACTTACGTTGCATCAGTCTTTGGTCAGGGATCATCTTGGCACAGGAACCTCAGGTCTGAAGAACGTGCTCTTCTTCAGGTGCTGCTTTCTTGATGGTATGAGATTCCCAACTCCCTGATTGTTTCCCTTTCCTTTTATTTCTTGCATGATAAAGGGTGGTACAAGCCACACTCCAGGAAAACTCCCTTTACAATGGAGCAGGGATGTGACATTAGGAAGGAATTTACAATTCCACCCTAATCCTCTTTAACATACAGCATAGGAAAATCACAAAGTGGAGGGCAATCACACAATTTTGGTAATCAAAACCCAGTCAAATTTATATACATATTTTCAGGAGGACACAATTCAATCCATGACATTCCACCCTTTGCCCCCCAAAATTACATCTTTGACACATATGACACATTCATCCCATCATAGCAAAAGTCATATCAAAAATATGTTCATACCATGATACAAAAAGTCTTAAATCAGTTCAAGTCCAAATACAAAAATTTCTCTACATTCACGAAATCAAGAACACAAGTTATCTGCCTCTGAAGTACCATAGTAGAACAGGCTGGCACAAGCTAGACATTTCCATTACAAATGGGAGAAGTTTCAGGAAAAGAATGCATTAGCAGGCAATAAGCAAGTTCAGCAAAACATGTTAAATAGCCTCAAAGCTTTGAAAAGAAATCCTCTGCCTTCTGATAGAACTTTCACATTGACCTTATCTTCCACAATCCAGGTATTGGCCACACTCTGAATTCTGAGTGGAGACTCCCGGTCATATGTGACAACTCTGCCTTATAGGTCCACTGGGACAGCAACTCTGCCCCCATGGCTTTAGGTGCACCCTAAGCTGGCAAGCCCAAATGAGTGGCAATTCCACTCTTACAAACACAGGAAGCCATAGCTTCGCCATTTCAAACCCCTGAGGTCATGTCCATACCTTTTGAGACTGAGGCAGCTCAGCTTCTTGTGCTCCTGATCTCTTTGTCTTCTGCTTCCTATGGCCTCATGGCCCAGGCCTTAGGCCCACATATGTCCCCCTCCGGCAAGTGTTCCAAAGCTCTATAACACCAGCAATTCCAGTGCCTGAAGGCACCCCACTCTCCCAGGAGGCCTCCTGTACACAGGTACTCAGCTTTCTCATTCCGTGGGTCAGCAAACCTAGCTCCATCAATTCAAGTGCTTGGAGGCACCTCACTTCACCAGGAAACCTCTGTGCAAAAGCACACAACTTTCTCACTCTGTGGGTGAGCTCCAGCCCTGTCTCATGTTGGTCTGGTTCTGCTGCTGTTGTTTTTCACCATCTGAACCTTCTTTAGTGTTAGTAGTTCTCCTTGGTTCCTTCTGAGTCTTCTATCCACTCACAGTTTTCACACCCCCTCCACATTTTAGGTATTAGAGCAGTACTCCACTCTCAGTACCAAATTCTGTTTTAGTCACTTAGTGCTACTCTAACAGAAATACCAAGAATGTATAACTCTAACAAAGAAAGGTTTATCCTTACACAGTTTAGTAAGCTACAAGTCCAAATTCAGGATGTTCACTCCAGGGGAAGGCTTTCCCTCTGTTGGGTCTATAAGAAAAGTCTTTCGGTCAGGGAGCATCTTGGTGCAGGAACTTCAGGTCTGAAGAACATGCTCTTCTCCAGGTGCTGTTTTCCTGATGGTATGAGATTCCCAACTCTATGCTTGCTTCCCTTTCCTTTTATTTATTGCAGGATAAAAGGTGGTATAATCCACACTCCAGGAAAACTCCCTTTACAATGGAGCAGGGAGGTGACTTTAGGAAGGGATTCACAGTCTCACTCTAATTCTCTTTAACATACTCACAAAATGCAGAGCAATCACACAATACTGGCAGTTGTGACCCAGCCAAATTTCTATACATATTTTTGGGGGATACATTTCAATATATGACAATGTGTTTTCATTTTCGTTTGATTCTACAAATTTCTTTGTTTCATCTTTGATTTCTTCTATTATTGAGTAGAATGTTATTCAGTTGTTCAGTTTCTATGTTTTGTATTTTATTTTACTTCCATCTTTTTTCTTTTTTCCATTACTAAGTTCTAGTTCTATGGGTTTATGTTCTGAAAAAAGCCAAATGCCGTCGAGTCAGAAAGAAGCTCTATATCATTTCAATATTTTGTATTTTGTTTAGGATTGCTTTGTGTCCTAACATGTGGATTCTGGAGAATATTCCACGTGTACCAGAAAAGAAAGTATATGCGGCTGCTGTTCAGTGGAGTGTTTTGAACATGTTTGTGAGGTCTAGTTGGTTGATTGTGGCATTTAGACCTTTTATGTAAAGACATGAGCTTTTTGGAGATGTTCCATCCATTACTGGGAGTGGTATATTGAAATTTCCTATTATTATTGTGGAGTTATCTATTTCTGTTTTCAGAGCTAACAGTGTTTGTTTTATGTATTTTAGAGCCTTGTCATTGGGTGAATAGATATTTAATACGGTTATGTCCTCCTGTTGTACTGAGCCCTTAACCAACATATAGTGTCCCTCCATCTCCACTACGGCAGATTTAACTTTAAAATCTATTTTGTCAGGGATTAGCACTGTAACTCTTCTTCTTTTTTGGATGTTATCAGTCTGATACATTTTTTCCAGTCTTTGAGTTGTAGTTTGCTTGTGTCTTTCACTCTAAAATGTGTCTCCTGTAAGATGGATCTTTTCTTAATCTAATCTGCTACTCTCAGTCTTTTTATTGGTCCACTTAGACCATTTAAATTCAATGAGATTATTGATATGTATGAATTTAGTGCTGCATTTTGGTGTCCTTTTTTGTGTGTTGTGGGCAGTTCCTGTATTCCATTCAATTTTCTGTGCTAAATCTCTTTTCATGTATTTTCTTTGCCTGTGTTTCACTATTTTTCTTTAGTAGTTGCTGAGACTGTGTTTTGCTTGTTTTTTTTTTTATTTCATTTGATGCTTTGTGTGTAGAACACTAGGTTTTTGATGTGGTTACTCCTTTAAATCCCTTTGTTAATCCAAAAGTTTTCCAGCCTTTAATGTCTTTATATTTCCTAGGCCTCCTCCTCCTCATGTGGAAGATGTGTGTTTACATCACTCCTTTTCATGTGGTTTTTTTGAAAATGAATTTCTGAGATCACTGACTTTCTAATTTTTTTGTGATTTAGGTTTGGCTATCTTTTGTGAATTTCCTGTCCTGTTGCTATCTGGGTACTTTTTCAAGTGTTGAATGTTTAAAAGTATATCTGTTTTAGTCATCTGCACTGCTGTAACAGAAATATGACTAAGTGGATGGCTTTAACAAAGGAAACTTTATTTTCACGCAGTTTGGTAGGCTACCTGTCCAAATTCACAGGATTGTTGGCTCTGTTGGCTCTGGAGGAAAGTCCTTGTGTTGTATCAGTCTTTGGTTGGAGAGCATTTTCGCACAGGAAACTCAAGACTAAAGGACACACTCTTTTCCTGATGCTGCTTTCTTGGTGGTGTGCGATCCCCCCTCCCTGCTAGCTTCCCTTTCCTTTCATCTCTCATAAGATGAAAGGATATAAGGTGGTGAAAGCCACACTTCAGCAAACGCTCTTTATGATGGAGTAGGGAGGAGGAGTAGGAAGGGATTTAAAGCCCCATCCTAATCCTCTTTAACATATAGCATAGGAAAACTATAAAATATTGAGAGTCATCACCCAGCCAAAAGGCCACATACATTTCTGGGGGGACACAGTTTAATCCACAACACTAATGTCATCGATTTTCCACTTGCAGGATATCCTTCAATGATTGTTGTACCTTTGGTTTGGTTTTTGCCTGTTCTATAAATTTCTGTTTGTTGTAAAGTCCTCGTTTCACCTTCATATCTGATATACAATTTTGCAGGTTATGTAATTCTTGTTTGGCAATTTTTTTTCTCTTTAAGGCTTTATATATGTTGTCCCATTGTCTTCTTGACAACATGGTTTTGGCAGAGTAATCTGAACACAGTCTTAATTTTCTTTTGTAAGTTATTTTTTGTCTAAATCTAGCTGCCTTTAGTAGCATCCCCTTGTCTTTAGTTTTATTGAGTTTAATTAAAGTATGCTTTGGTGTATTCTTCTTTTGTGATCTATCTTGAGTGGGATTTGATGAGCCTCCTAGATGGATATATTCTCCTCTTTCTAGGTATCAGAGAGGTTTTCTGTCAGTAGCTCCTCAACAATTCTCTCTGTGTTTTCAGTTATCCCTCATTGCATTGGTATTCCAATCATTCATATATTATTTCTCTTGACAGAATCCCACATAACTCTTACTGATTGTTCATGTTTATTGAATCTTTTATATGATTTTTCTTCATGTATGCTGGTATCATTACTTTGTCTTCAGTCTTGCTTTTTCTGCATTCCAATTCTTCAACCCTGCTCCTTTGACTTTCCAATGAGTTCTCAAGCTCAATAATCTTGTTGTTGATCTGTTGAATTTTGAATCATTGCTGGTCAAGCAGTTCTTGCAGCTTGTTTAGTTTTTCAGTGTGCTCTACTGCATTTTGCCTGATCTCTTTCCTTGTATCTTGCATCGCTCTGCACATCAGTCTTTTGTATTCAACCTCTGATAATTTTAGGAAGTCTTCTTCATCTGGGAGAGCCATTGGTTCTTTGTTCGGTGAGTTTTCTGCAGGTTTGGTAGTGTATTTTTCAGATGTTTAGAAATTTATTGTTGTCTCTGAACCATTACAAAGTGAATACAATTTTTGTCTGATTATTGTGGTTTGTCTCTATGGATATTTCAAAACTTTTGAGCTGGATTGAATCTGGAGGCTTGATATTTCAGTTGGCTAGACCAGTATCTCTCTTTTGGGCCTGAGCTGGAGTTTCTCTGGGCCATCTGGTGACCGTTAGCTCTGTGAAGTTACCATGTCATGCTATGATCAACCAGCCAGCCAGGCTCTCTTCAGTCTAACTCAATGTGCTTTCACTCACCCGATCCTGCACAAATCTGTTTTGTGCTCCCTTGGGCTGCTGCCCAGAGTCTAGCATACATACACATTGCCTTTATGGGCCACGGTGCACACATACTACCTTCCTGGACCACTTACACCTAGGCTGCTGCCTGAGGTTGCTGGGACATACATGTATTGGCCCTGCATTATTCCCAGGCTTGCCAGGCCACACATAAATTCACATTGCCTCCCAAGAGCCTGTGCTTGCCTATCACATCAGCCTGGGGTGTCTGAACCTATTTACAGGGTCAGTGTACTCACACCCCATTGCCTAGAGTCAGTGGATCCCAGTGCTCTTGGCCCCTCCACCTCTAAGGTCTGCTGATCTAAATGCTCATTCCCATCACCTTTGTGTGGCCAAAACACTCATGCCCCATTTCATGGAGCCAGAGGAACTCAGTGCTCCTGGTCCCTCCATTAGAGAAACAAAGAGCTTGTTCTTGCAACCTTCAGAGGGCTGCCACACTCGCACTCTGTTGGCTCCGCTCTTCACCTCCCTCCTCATCTATAAGGCCTGTCAATGAAAGCGCTCATTCCCACCATCTTCACAAGACCAGTGCATTCATGCCTTATTGCTCAGAGCCAGCAGAACCCAGTGCTCTTGGCTTCTCCCACCTCTAAGGCCTGCCAAACAGAGCACTCATTCCTGCTACCTTTGCAGGTTCAGTACAATCATACCCCATTGCCTGGAGCGAGCAGATGCCAGTACTATTGGCCTATCCCAGTTATAAGGCTGGCCCAAGTCCAGCATTCTATCACCCTGTTGTCTTGAGCCAATGGAGCTCAGAGTTCCTGACCTCTCCTGAGTCTAAGGCATGACGGTAAGAGTCCTTGTTTATGCCACCTTCCCAGGTCCTATGGCCTCCTGCCCTTTTGTCTCCAGTCAGCAGAGCCTAGTGCTCTTGGCCCCTCATGGCTCTAATTCCTATAGAACCGTATTTTCATTCATATTGTCTTCCCAGCCCCATGTTTTCCTGCCCTGTTGCCACACTACATTGGAACACAGGTCCCTTGGCCCTTCTCCTCTCTGAGGCCTGCCAGGTCACTGGATCCTAATGCCCACTGAATTCTAGCTGGCCTGGTCTCAGGGCATTCTGACCTTCATGAAGGATTTCAGCAACGGGTTTTGATTGTTTGGCTGGGGCTGGTCTCCTTAATTGGCTCATTTGGGTCCATCACTGCCTGTGCTGTGACTTTGATTTGTCAGAGTTGCTTCCTGCCCAGCTCGGGTTCAGCACATGTAGATTCTCAGCTCTAGGCTGTGTCGTTTTTATCTGTGGTGGCTTAGGGCCTGTATGATACTCCTTTTGCCCAGCCCATTGTTAAAGTTTTCTCCCTAGTGTTCAGGCTGCCTGGAATGCACTATTTGTTCAATTTTATTAATTTGCAGTTTCTTTGTTGTTGGAGGATTCAGCAGGGAAATGTGGTCACACTGCCATCTTGGATCCCCCACCCACCAGCCATGGTATTTCTCAATCATATCATATGCATGTGAAAGCTGGACAATGAACAAGGAAGACAGAAAAAAACTGACATATCTGAATTCTGGTTTTGGAGAAGAATATTGAATGTACCATGGACTGCCAAAAGAACAAACAAATCTGCACTGGACAAAATACTACCAGAGTGCTCCTTGAAAGCAAAGATGCTGAGACTGTGTCTTACATATTTTGGACATGTTGCCAGGAGGGATCAGTCTCTCAAGAAGGACAGCAAAAAAAAAAAGGAAAACTCTTGTTTCAGTTATCCAGTGCTCCTTTAACAGAAATATCACAAGTGGTTGACTTTAAAAACAGATTTAATTTGTCAAAGTCCAATAAGCTAAAAGTCCAAATTCAGAGTGTCTGCTCCAGGGGAAAGTTTCCTCTGCCAGCAATGGAGAAGTTCCTTCTCATCAAACTTCCCCTGGACTGGAAGCTTCTGAAGCACAGGGACCCCAGTTGTTTCCAAAGGATGTGCTCAGCTCCCAGCACTGCTTTCTTTCCTGATATTATGAACTCCCCAAATATCTCTTCTAGCTCCTCTCATTTATATCTCAAGAGACCACCTCAAGGCACAAAACAAATTTACACATTAAATTTTGCTCTACCAACACAGCTGCTGCTCATCCACCCTCATTAACATCATGGAGGCAGGAATTCCAACCATGGAGGAACATCACACAGCATCAGGAATTATGGTACAATCAAACTGTTACAGATTTTTTAGAGAACACAATTCAATCCGTTACAACTTTCAAGGAGATAGATTGACACAGTGACTGCAACAATGGGCTTAAGCATACCAATAATTGTGGACATGACAAAAGACTGGGCAGTGTTTTATTCTGTTATGTACAGGGTTGCTATGCATCAGAGCCAACTCAAAGGCACCTGTTTTGGTCAGCTAGGTCTGCTCTAACAGGAATACCACAAAGTGGGTGGCTTTAAGAAAGGAAAATTTATTCTTACACAGTCCAGTAGGCTACAAGTCCAAATTCTGGGTTATGCTCCAGGGGAAGGGCTTTCCCTTTGTTAGCTCTGGAGGAAAGTCTTTGTGTTCTATCAGTCTTTGGTCAGGGAGCATCTTGGCACAGGAACCTCAGGTCTGAAGGATGCACTCTTCTCCTGGTGCTGCTCTCGATGGTGAGAGGTTCCCTAATCTCTCTGCCAGATTTTTCCCTTTATAGTTCAAGAGACTGCCTCAAGACACAAAACAAACTTACACACTGAATTTTGCTCTACCAACATAAATGCAGCCTAACCACTCTCATTAACAGCAGAGAGGCAAGAATTCCGACATGGAGGAACATCATACAATACCAGGAATTGTGGCATAGCCAAATAGTTAACAGAACTTTAGGGAACACATGCAGTCCATGACATCCCACCCTTGTTCTCTAAAAAAAAATCACATCTTTGCAACACGTAAAACAGCAAAGGCCTTAAAGTCCAAGTCCAAAATCCAGAAATATCTCTTCAACTGTGAATTCTAGAATACATGTTACCTGCTTCTAAAATACAACGGCAGGCACAAGTTAGACATTTCAGGCAAAGAAGGCATTAACAGGCAACAAGCAAGTCAGCAAAACACTTTACATTAGCCCTCAAAGAAACAGTTTATGGGTATGGCACAACACTGGGCACTGTTTTGTTATGTTGTGTACAGGGTCATTATGAGTCAGAACCAACTTAATGGCACCTAACAAGAACAACAGGGATAAACAAAAAATAACCTACAAAGGGGAATCTAAAAGACTAAACTCAGACTACTCAGCAGAAACCATGATTACAAAAAGTCAATGAGATGACATACAAAGCCTTGAAGGAAAATAATTGCCAGCCAGCAATTTTATATCGAGCAAAATTGCTTCTCAAATATAATGGTGAAATGAAGACATTTCCAGATAAAAAGAAATTTAGGGAATTTGCAAAAACCAAGCCAAAATTATAAGAAACATTAAAGGGAGTCATTTCATTAGAAAATTAGTAATGTCAGGTCACAACGCAAGACCAGAACATAGAACACAGAAACTGGATATCAACCCAAATAGGGGAATCACCAAAATTAAAAAAAAAAAAATCATAGGCAAAATGCTGAAAATAGAGACAGATGTCATTATGTAAACAATACAATAAAAAAAGAATGATTCAAAAATAAATTTAGTCACAGGTTTTTCATACGAAGAGGAAGTTAAGACAATACAAAGAAATTCAAGATTGGCTTACATCTAGAAAAATATGCATAAATACTCAGATACCCACAAAGGAAATTATCAGTCCTATGTATCAAAATAATAAACAAGAAAAACATGAAGTCTCAGGAAACACAAAACCACCAACAATGAAAAAGGTGAAAGAAAAGAAAACACATATAGAAAATACACCCAGCACAAAAAATTAAATGGAACAAAGGAATTGTCTATAACACACACGCACACACAAAATCATCAAAATGACAGTATTAAGTTCATACTTATCAATAATCATTTTGAATGTAAATGCACTAAATGCAATGGTGACAGATGGAGAGTAGCAGATTAGATTAAAATCATGACCCATCAATATGCACCTTAGACACATCTTAAACTCAAAGACACAAACTAAAATTCAAAGGTTGGAAAAAAAATGACCAACAACTTTCAAAAAAGAGCAGGAGTGGCAATATTAATCTCTGATAAATTAGACTTCAAAGTAAAATCCACCACATTAGATAAGTAAGCACATTATATAATGATTAAATGATCAATACTCCGAGAACATAAACATATTAAATATCTATGTCTCAAATAACACAGCTCCAGAATACATAAAACAAATACTAGTTACACTGAATAGATAAACAGCTCCAACAATAGCATTAGGAGACTTTAACACACCACTATCAGTTGAAGGACAGAACACTTAGAAAAAAGCTCAATTAAGACAATGGAAGATTTAAATGCCACAATCAAACAACTTGATTTCATAGACACATGCAGAACACTTCATCCTAAAGCAGCCCAATATACTTTCTTTTCAAATGAACATGGAATATTCTCCAAAATTGACCATATACCAGGTCACAAAACAATCCTTAACAAAACTGAGAGAACTGAGATATTACAAAGCATCTTTTCAGACTACAAAGCTATAGAGGTAGAAATCAATAACAGAAAAAAGAAGGAAACAAAATCATACACGTGGAAACTGAAAAACACCTTGCTTAAAAATAACTGGATTATAAAAGGAATCAAGGATGGAATAAAGAGATTCATAGAATCAAAAGAGAATAAAAACCCATCCTACCATAACCTATGTGTCTTAGGCTGGGTTCTCTAAGGAAGCAAAACCAGTAACATGTAAAATATGTACAGAAAAAGACTTATATAAAAGAAACAGCTCACAAAATTGTAGAAGCTGAAATGTGCCAAGTCCTAGATCACAGTAAAAGCCTCATACAGCCAGGCAGAAGGTCAGAGATTAGGTGAGTGGGTTCGAAGATGCTGGTGAGACTGCAAAGTTTCTGCTGATTTGTGTAGCTGCAAGTTCTGGTGAACTCAGGACTTACAGGTCAGGGAACAAGACTCCTACATGCAGGCTGTGATGGTTGATGAATACCAAAAGCTGCTAGTCCAGGTTCCATGAGCCAACTGTAAGAAATACAGGACAGAGAGCACAGGGAGGGAACTGCTGGCAATGTAAGCAGACAGGAAGTAAGCAGTGCAAGGCAAGAGATAAGAGCTAAGGGTCAGGAAGCCACCACAGGCTCCACCTTTGCTACTTGATATAGCTGCCTAACATGGAGAATCATAGTCCAGCCAAGCTGACACACAGTCTCAACCATTATACTATAGGACACAGCAAAAGCAGTGCTTAGAGGTTAATGTATCTCAATGAACACATACATTCAAAAATAAGAAAGGGCCCAAATCAAGGAATTAACTCTACAACTGAAACAAGTGGAAAGAGAGCAGCTGAAGATCCCCTTGGGTACCTGAAGAAAGCAAATAATGTAAATTAGAGCAGAACTGAAGGAATTAGAGAATAGAAAGATGACTGAATGAACAAGACCAAACGCTTCTTTTTGAAAAGGTCTACAAAATTGGTAAACCACTGGCAAAACTGACTTAAAAAAAAAGGAATCAAATGCCTTGAATAAGAAATGACATGGGTGATATCACAACAAACTCAACTGAAATTAAAAGAATCATGACAGGAAACAATGAACCATTGTACTGTAATGGATAAATTTCAAAACACACATCACCTAACAAAAATAGCAGAAACAGAAGTAAAACAACTAAATAAACCCATTACAAAATAAGAGATTGAAAACGTAATTTAAAAATTCCCAACCAGGTGGAGTCAAGATGGTGGACTAAACATATATCTCCCTAAATCCCTTTGGAAACCAAGATCTGAACTGATAACAAAACAGAGCCTTCTGTACACCTAGTGAGCCCTACAATATGGCATAGGGCTGTTAATTTGGACTTCATACCACTGAATAGAAAATGTCCTCTGTTTTGCTGGCCTCCACTCTTGGTGAGTGATTGTTTTCACAGACCAAAGATAACTTGCCATTTTAACTTTTTTTCTCTGTCTCAGCCAGCAGGCAGAGCTGAGTCTTGACCAGAAGCTAATCTCAGACACACTGCTGGTGGGATCAGCAGGCTAAATTGTCATATTTTGAGAGCCCAGCTTTGGATTTTGTGCATCTCGGCACCTTTGGCCTCTCTTTCTGCCTCTGCCATTGAGTAGCCAGTACCAAGGCAGGCGGGACGTTGTGCAGAATGCCATGTTGTCCCACTGGGAGGCAGATATACCCATACAGAGGACTCAGCTGGACCTAATTCCTAGGCCGGGAGGCAGTGCCTGCCCAGAGAAGAGCACTTTTCCAGCAGAAATGCAGTATTCTACACAGTGTCACCAATGGCTGGGGCCCAACAGCAGAGGACATCAGGGCAGTAGCCATTCTGTATTTTGAACTAGTTTATAACATCTGAGGTTGGATACAGAGGTGTTTACTTTGCCAGCTGGGAAGAGAAACCTGTACATCTGAAAATCTGACTGACTTTGGGAGTTCTCAGATATCTTTTACCTTTCATTTTAAAACAGCCTACAGAAACAACTGCAATCCATCCTCACAGTATCTCTCCCAGCCTCTATGGACTCACATGATGACCCAAAAGCATCAAACTGGAGAAAACTGTAACAACAAAATCACCCATGGCTTCAGAAGGACCCCAAAAGAATCACCTCAGAACTTCCCAGATGAAGAAATCTTTCAGGAACTATCAGAAAGTGAATACAAAAGAATTATATATAAAGCCCTCCTAGACCATATACAAAATAAAGCAAAGCAAAGTGAAAAATTAAGCAAGCTGTTCGATCTGATGGAACACCAGTATGCTGAAATCCAACAGATCAAGAACAAAATCAAAGACACAGAAACTTCAATTTAAAGCCAAGAAAACAGAATGGAACAATAGACTGTCTGGCTTGGAAGACAGAGCTACTGATTCCATCATCTACAAGGTGGAATCAGAAACAAGAAACAAGAAAAATGAAGAAACATTAAGAAGCATGTGGGACTCGATTAAGAGGAGCAACCTATGATTCACCGAAGTTCCTGAACAGAGCAAGACAACTGAGAACACAGGGAATATTGGTGCTGAGCTGCTGACAGAAAGCTTCCCAAAAATTATGATAGAAGAGATTATAGATATGCAAGATGTATATAGAACACCACTCAATATAGATCTCAAAAGAAAGACTCCAAGACATACTACAATCAACCTTAACAAAATGAAACATAAGCAGAAACTCTTAAAGCAGCAAGACTCAAAGCAAAGCTAACATTCAGAGGGAAACCCTGTAGGCTTTTGTCAGATTTCTCAGTAGAAACCATGCTGGCACAGACATTAGCATGATACATTCAAAGCACTGAAGGAGAGGAACTTCCAACCAAGAATTACATACCCTGCAAAAATATCTTCCAAACGTGAAAATGAAATTAAGACATTCGCAGATAAACAGAAACTCAGAGACTTTGTGAAAACCAAACCAAAGCTACAAGAAATACTGAAAGAATCACTTGGGTTAAAAGAACAAAACCACGAACTATATATTTTAGAAGCACATTACCCAGAAACCTACTCAGCTGGGAAGGTTCCAAACTCATTCAAAGCTATAATAGTGAAAGAAAAGATCCAGTGATCACATCATGAAAACTGTGAGGTCAACATATTTAAAAGAGGGATGTACTACAATTGTTACAGTCCTTCAAGATGGACAGGAAGTTAATAAGATTGGTAGTAATTAGAACTGAGTTTATACATAGTTTATTAAGGGGGATCATAGGGGTAGCAATAAAGCACAATAACGAAGTAACATATTAAATCAAGAAATGTACTACAGGAGTCACAACAACCATAAAACCAACCCTGAAAAAGGTGAAAAATCAACTGACAAAGAATATCCTAGAACAGATTAATGAGAACAACAGAGAAAACATCAACACAAAAATAAGCACATCAAAATGGCAGCACTGAACTCATACCTATCACTAATTACATTCAATGTGAATAGTCTGAACTCTCCAGTAAAGAGACATCAAAAGACATGACCCATCAATACGTTGCCTACAAAAAACGCACCTTAGACTTAAAGATACGAACACACTGAAAATTAAAGGATGGAAAAATATATATCAAGCCAACAATACACAAAGAAAAGCAGGTGTGGCAATTTTAATCTCAGATAAAATAGATTTTAATGTAAAATCCACATCATGGACAAAGATGAACTCTACTTATTGCTCAAAGGTTTAATACACAAGCAGGACTTAACAATATTAAATATTTATGCGCCTAGTATTACAGCACCTAAATACATCAAAGAAACACTCAGTACACTCAAAAAGGAGATAGATCACTCCACAATAATAGTGGGAGACTTCAATACTCCACTCTCAATATTGGACAGATCATCCACAAAAAAGCTCAATAAAGACAGAAGACTATATCGTCACAATTAACTAACTAGACCCCATCAACATATACAGAACTGTCTATCCATCAACAGACAACTATACCTTCTTCTCCAGTGAACATGGAACATTCTCCAGAATAGACCATGTGTCAGGATATAAAGCAACTTTCAACAAAATCCATACCACTGAATTAATACAAACCACCTTCTTAAACCATAAAGCCATGAAAGTCAAAACCAGTAGCAGAAAAAAAACATAGATAGAAAGTGGAACTCATGGAAACTGAACAACATCTTGCTCAAAAGCCATGGGTTGTAGAAGACATCAAGGATAAATAAAGGAATTTATGGATTCCAATGAGAATGAAAACACTTGCTACCAGAACTTATGGGATACAGCCAAAGCATGCTCAGAGGTCAGTTTATCTCCATAAATGTACACATCTGGAAGGAAGAAAGAAAAAAAATTAAAGAAGTGACTCTACAGCTTGAACAAGTAGAGAGAGAACAGAGGAACCCCTCAGGCAACAGAAGAAAACAGATCATAAAGATTAGAAGAGAACTAAATAAATTAGAGAATGAAAGAACAATTAAAAAATTGAAAAGACCCAAAGCTGGTTTTTTGAAAAGATCAACAAAATCAACAAACCATTGGCTAAACTAACTAAAGAAAAACAGGAAAGGAAACAAATAACCCAAATAAGAAATGAGAGAGGAGTTGTCATAACAGATCCAACAGAAAGCCAAAATACCATAACAGAATACTATGAAAGACTGTATTCTAACAAATTTGAAAACCTAGAGGAAATGGACAAATCCCTTGATTCATATCACCTACCAAAATTATCAAAAGGTGAAGCAGAACAACTGAATAAACCCACCACAAAGGAAGAAATTGAAAAAGTCATCCAAAAACCACCAATAAAAAAAAGCCTGGGCCTAGACAGCTTCACTGCAGAATCCTACTGAGCTGTTAGA
The DNA here is from genome assembly GCA_028571685.1 of Heterohyrax brucei. Taxonomy (NCBI): domain Eukaryota; kingdom Metazoa; phylum Chordata; class Mammalia; order Hyracoidea; family Procaviidae; genus Heterohyrax; species Heterohyrax brucei. The sequence continues at coordinate 21,820,648 of CM053155.1, forward strand.
GAAGAATTATCTCCAATACTACTGAGACTATTTCACAGTACAGAAAGGGATGGAATACTCCCAAATTCATTCTATGAAGCCAGCATAACCCTGGTACCAAAGCCAGGGAAAGACTCAACAGAATAAAATTACAGACTGATATTACTCATGAATCTAGATGCAAAAATCTTCAACAAAATTCTTGCCAATGGAATACAACAACATATCAAAAAAAAAAATCATCCATCATGACAAAGCTGCATTCATATCAGGGATGCAAGGCTGGTTCAACATCAGAAAAACAATTAAGATGATCAGCTACATAAATAACACAAAAGACAAGAATCACCTGATTTTGTCTACTGATGCACAAAAAGCATCTGATAAAGTCCAACACCCATGCATGCTAAAAACTCTCAACAAAATAGGAACAGATGGCAAATTCCTCAATGTAATAAGGGCCATTTACACCAAGCCAACTGCCTATGTCATCCTGAGTGGAGAGAGACTGAAACAATTTCCCCTGAGAGCAGGAAGCAGACAAGGATGCCCACTCTCACCTCTCCTACTCTGCATTGTACTAGAAGTTCTAGCCAGAGCAATTAAAGAAGGCCACGAAATAAATGGCATCTGCATCAGCAAACGAGAAGTAAAAATCTCCGTTTGCAGATGATATGATTGTATATGCACAGAATCCTAAAGAATCCATAAGTAAACTACTCAAACTGATAGAGCTCAGCAAAGTGCCAGGATGCAAGATAAACCTAAGTAAATCAGTAGGATTCCTTTATACCAACAATGAGATTATTAATGAAAAAATACCAAATCAATACCATTTAGTATAGCCTCTAAAGAGATAAAGTACTTAGGAATAAATCTAACCAGAGAAACAACAGACCTTTACAAAGAGAACTACAAGTTCTTACTACAAGAAACTAAGAGAGACTTACATAAATGGAGAAACTTACCCTGCTCATGGATAGGAAGACTTAACATTGTAAAAACGTCTATTTTAGCCAAAGCAATCTATATCTATATAATGCAACCCCAATACAAACTGCAGTGACATTTTTAATGAGATGGAGAAAGAAATCACCTACCTTGTTTGGAAAAAGAAGAAATCTCAGATAAGTAAAGTGCTACTGAAGAGGAAGAACACACTGGGAGGCCTGTCATTACCCAACTTTAGAACCTATTACACTGCCACAGTGTTCAAAACAGCCTGGTACTGGTACAAAAAGAGACAGATAGATCAATGGAACAGAACTGAGACCCCAGAGATGATACCATCTGCCTATGAACAGTTGACATTTGACAAAGGCCCTAAGATATTAAACTGGGGCAAAAACAATCTCTTCAACAAATGATGCTGGCAAAATTGGATATCCATCTGCAATAGACTGAAACAAGACCTATATTATATGCCTTATACAAAAACCAACTCAAGCTGGATAAAAGATCTGAATATCAAACCTAAAATGATAAAGCTCATCCAAGAAAAAGTACGAACAACAACGGAAGTTTTAATACATAACGTAGACAGACTTCAGAATCTGTCCAACAAACCACAAACAATGGTGGAGAAAATAAAGGGGGCACTACTAAGAATCAAACACTTTTCTCATCCAAAGATTTTATTAATAGAATTAAGAGGCCACCTACAAAATGAGAAAAAATATTTGTCAACTATATGTCAGACCGACCCCTGATCTCCCTAATCTACAAGGTACTACAAAATATCAACAAGAAAAAGGTAAATCATCCAATTAAGCAATGGACGAAGAAGATGGACAGATACTTCTCTAAAGAGGAGATCCAGGCAGCCAAAGACACATGCAGATATGCTCACAATCACTAGCTATTAAAGAAATTCAAATCAAAACTACAATGAGATACCACCTCACCCCAACAAGGTTGGTTATAATCCAAAAAACGCAAAACAACAAATGCTGGAAAGGCTGTGGAGAAACTGGAACAGTCCCCCACATTTGGTGGGATTGCAAAATGGTGCAACCTCTTTGGAAAGCAATCTGGTGCTCCTTTAAAAAGCTAGATATAGATATACTATTTGACCCAGTAATTGCACTGCTCGGAATATATTCTACAGAATCAAGGCCATTCACACCAACTGATATATGCACATGAATGTTTATTGCAGCACAGTCCACAATAGCAAAAATATGGAATCAACCCAGATGCCCAACAACAGAGGAATGGATAGGTAAACTACAGTATATTTACTCAATGGAGCACTATACAACTATAGAACAGCGGTGATTTTAGGAAACATCTCATAACCTGGTTTCAGTTGGAGGACATTATGCTGAGTGAAAGTAGTCAGCAATGAAAGGACAAATATTGTATGAGACCCATACGATAAGAACTTAAAAACAGACTCATGCATAGAAGAAAAGACTCTTTGATGGTTGCAAGAGTGGGGAGGAAGGAAGAGTAAGAAGGGGAGGGTTTAGATTAGACAGTTAATAGAAATTTGGTTGGGTGAAATCTGTGACAGCACACATTGGAAAGAAGATACCTATTACCTGGACTTCAACATAACATGATTACTCCTCCCATCATGATGCAACATTGCAAGGATAGAGTAGCTCAGATGGGGGGCCAGAGACCACGTTCTCAGGGGAAATTGACTTCAATTGGCACAACTTGCATTTTGCTAAGAAAGCCTCTGCACCCCACACTGGTGAGTGGCGTCTGGAGTCTTAAAATCTGCCAAGCTGCCATCTGAGGGTATAGAAAATGGTCCCAACTCAGCAGGAATGAATGATCACCAAGGACCAAAACAACATGGTGGAAAGAGAACCCAGAAGACAGAGAGACCCACATGAGTGGGTGACTGCATCAACTTGGGACTGGAAGAACTGGATGGTGCCCGGCCACCACCAGTGATAGCCGTGATGGAGTTCACAAAGTTGAGTCCCACTGGCAACACAAGAATAAAAAGGTGTGCACCCTGAGATCTCCACTAAAAGATCACAGTTGATGGCCCAGAAACCTTGCGGTTCCCCTGACAGCATGGCCCCTGACCCTGATGCTGTCCCTGTCCATGAATCATAATGGAGGTCAACTCTTCAGACAGGAATGGACTGGACTTGGCCACACAGAGTGACCATATCATGTGTGCATTTTATGGTGACATGCATTTACAGGATGTCGCCCTGCTGACCTCCTATTGGAGGTGGGGGAGTGGGTGAGAGGAGGGGATAGGAGACTGGAGGATAAGACATGTGTGGGGCAGAGAGGAAGAGTGTGTTGTCACGAGGCAGGGAGGGCAGTGGGAGCTGCATACAGGTGGGCACATACTTGTATATGGGAATGTACATTTTCATTCAATTATAATTAAAAAAAAATTCCCAACCAAAAAAATCCTGGCCCTCAATACAGCTTCACTGGATTCTATCAAACTTTCAGAGAGGCGTTAATACTACTAATTACTAAAGGTATTCCAGAGTATAGAAAAGAATACTCCAAAACTCATTCTATGAAGCCATCATAACCTTGATAACAAAAGCACATAAAGACACCACATAAAAGGAAAATCACACATGAATCTCTCTCACAAACTTAGATTCAAAGATGCTCATCAAAATTCTACCCAAAAGAATTCAACAACATATCAAAAAAATGAATCATGATGACCCAGTGAGATTCACATTGATGAGACAGAAATGGTTCAATGTTAGAAAAACAATTGATATAATCAACTGATTAAACAAAAGACAAGAACCACTTGATTTTATCAATTGATGCAGAAAAGGCACTTAACAAACTCTCAACAGAATAGAAATAGAAGGGAAATTCCTCAGCGTAATAAGGGCATCCATACAAAGCCAAAAATCAACAAATGGAGGGAATCTGAAAGCAACTAGAATAGCAACCAGACAAGGATGTCCGTTGTCACCACCCTTATTGACCATTGTCCTGGCATGTTTAGCCAGAGAAATAAGGAAGATATAATAATAAAGGCCACCCAAGTTGGCAAGGAAGAAGTAAAAGTATTTCTGTTTGCAGGTGATTATGTGTAATACACAGGAAACCCAAAGGAATCCACAAAAAAAAAATCTATTGGAAGTAATAGAAGAGTTCAGAAAAGTATCAGGATACAAGCTAAACATACATAAATCAGTTGAATCCTTTACACAGACAAAGAGAGGAAATCACAAAATCATTACCATTTATAACAGTCCCCAAGTTGATGAAATACCTAGGAATAAATCTAACCAGAGAAGTAAATGACATATACAAAGAAAATTACTTTACTGAAAGAAATCAAGAGATCTACATAAGTGGAGAAACCTACTTTGCTCACGGATAGGAAGACTCATGAAAATATTCTACCCAGAGTGGTCTATAGATGTAATGCAATGCTAATACGAATTTCAATGGCATTTTTCAACGAGATGGACAAACAAATCACCAACTTCATATGGAAAGAGAAGAAGCTTCAGATAAGTAAGTCATTACTGAAGAAGAATGAAGTGGGTGGCCTCATAGTACCTGACTTTAGAACTTATTACATTGTCATAGTAGTCAAAACAGTCTGGTACTGGAAGAAAAATAGATACGAAGATCAATGGAAAAGAACTGAGAATTTTGATATCATATCGTCCACCTATAAGCTGCTGACACTTAACGAAGATCCAAAGTCTGTAAACTGAGGAAAAGACAGTCTCTTTAACAAATAGTATTGATATAATTGGATATGCATCTGCAAAAAAAAGGTAAGAAGACCCATATCTCACACCACGCACAAAACCTAACTCAAAATGCATCAAAGAGTTAAATATAAAATCCAAAACAAAAAAGGTCATGGAAGAAAAAATAAGCAACAATGCTGGGAGCCCTAATACATGGCATAAACAGACTACAAAATATTAGTAACTATGCATAAATATCAGAAGGAAAATAGGAATTCCTGGAAACTGGAAACTCCTAAAAATCAAATACTTATGCTCATTCAAAGACTTCACCAAAAGAGTAAAAAGACTACTACACACTGAGAAACAATTTTTGACTGCCAAGAATCCGATCAGCATCTAATCTCCATAATCTGCAAAGTACTGCAAAACTTCAAAAAAAAAAAAAAAAGAGAGAAATAATCCAGTTACACAGCAGGCAAAAGATATGAACAGGCACTTTACCAAAAAAGACATCCAGGACACTAACAGAAATGTGAGGACATTCTTACTACTGTTAGCCATCAGAGAAATTCAAACTGAAACTAAAATGAGATACCATCTCATCCCAACAAAGCGGGTATTAATCCAAAAAACACAAAACAATAAATGTTGTAGAGGCTGTGGACCAACTGGAATTGTTTTGGCACTTTCTTAAAAAGCTAGAAATAGAAATACCATAGCATCCAGCAATCCCACCTCATGGAATATTTCCTAGAGAAATAAAGACTGTCACTCAAGCAAACATGCGCACAACATGTTTACTACAGCACTGTCCACAATAGCATAAAGATGGACTCAACCTAGGTGCCCATCAACAGATGAATGGATAAACAAACCATGGTATATTCACATAAGGGAATACTATGCAGTGATAAAGAACAGCCATGATCCTAGGTGATAACATGGAGTTATCAGGAAGACAGTATGTTAAATGAAATTAGTCAGTTGCAAAAGAACAAATATTGCATGAGACCACTAGTATAATGACTTAATGAAAGGTTTAAACAAACAGAACAATATAACCTTTGATTGTTACAAGGTAGGGAGGGAAAGAGATGAGTATTCATAGATTAGATAGTACATATAAGTTGGGTTAGGTGGAGGGAGTGACAACATACAGTAGAATGGAGGTTAGCACAACTCGTCTACACCAAAACCTAGAAGGTTTTCTAAACACAACCCAATATTTTGAAAGACAGAGTGGCAGACACATGGGTCTGGGGACCATGGTTTCAGGGGGCCTGGAGGCTAACTGGCATAATTAAGGTTTCTTTAAAAAAATGTTCTGCATATCACTTTGGTGAATGGTGTCTGGGATCTTAAAAGCTAGCAAGAAAGCATCTAAGTAGCATCAGCTGGTGCCAATCCACCTGGAACAGAGAAAAACGAAGGACATCAAAGACAAGAGGAAAAATATAAGTGCAGGAATCTCAGGTCTGAAGGACACGCTGTTCTCCCAGTGCTGCTTTTTTGATAATGTGAAGTTCCCAGTTCTCTGCTGGTTTTTCTTTTATCTCTTGTAGGATGAAAGGATTTAGGGTGGTGAAAGCCATACTCCTGGGAAACTCCCTTTACAGTGGAGCAGGGAATGACCTTATAAAGGGATTTACAGTCACACCCCTAGCCCTTTGATACACAGCAGAGGAAAAATCACAAAATGGAGGACAATCACAAAATGTTGGGAATCATGGCCCAGGCACATGGCTACACAAATTTGGGGTGGGGAACACAATTCAATCCATGACAGGGCTTGAGATAAACAAAAATGAAACTAACAATCCTACACATTAAAAAAAGAGAAAGAGAAACATGAAATCTTGACAAGTACAAAACCAACAGCAATGAAACTGATGGAAAGAAAACACATAAAGAAAAATGACTCAGCACAGAAAATTAACTAAAACAAAGAAATACTCTGCCACACACACAAAAAGTCAAAAAAATGACAGCAGTAAGTCCATACCCAGCAACAACTGTACTGAATGTAAATGAATTGAATGCACCAATAAAAAAAGCGTGGCAGAATGGATAAAAAAAACATGATCCATGTGTATGCTGGCTATACGAGACACACTTTAGACTTACAGACACAAACACTCAAAAGATGAAAAAGATACATCCAGTAAACAACATTCAAAAACAGAGCATGACTGGCAATATTCATTTCTGACAAAATAAACTTCAAAGTAAAATCCACCACACTGGATAAGGAAGGATCACCAGGAGGATGTAACCATATTAAATAATCCATAATCCTATAAACTGGATTATACGAAGAAGAACAAGGCATCAAGATTGGAGGACGACTCATTAACAACCTGCATTAGGCAGATGACACCATCTTATCTGCGGGAAGTGAAGAATATGTGAAACACTTACTGACGAAGATCAAAGATCACAGCCTTCAGCATGGATCGAATCTCAACATCTAGAAAAGAAAAATCTTCACAACTGGACCAGTAAGTAACATTGTCACAAATGGAGAAAAGATGGAGATTGTCAAAGATTTCCTTCAACTTGAGTCCACAATCAATGCCCATGCTTCTGAAGCAGCAGTCAAGGGATCAAAAGACACATCACACTGGGAAAATATGCTGCAAAGGGTCTCTTTAAAGTATTGAAAATTAAAGGTGTCACTCTGAAGACTAAAATGCACCTGCCCTAAGCCATGGTATTTTCAACTTCATCCAATGCATGCCGTTTCAGTCAGCTAGGGCTGCTCTAACAGATACCACAGAGTGGATGGCTTTAACAAAGGAAGGTTTATTCTTACATAGTCTGGTAGGCTGCAAGTCCGTATTCAGGGTGTCCACACCAGGGGAAGGCTTTCCCCCTTGTTGGCTCTGGAGGAAAGTCTGGTATAGCACCAGTCTTTGTCCATGGAGCGTCTTGGCGCAGGAACCTCAGGTCTGAAGGATGCGCTGTTCTCCCAGTGCTGCTTTCTTGATGATACGAGGTTCCCAATTCTCTGCCTGCTTCTCTGTCCTTTTACCTCTCATAGGATGAAAGCATTAAGGGTAGGGCAAGCCATACTGCAGGGAAACTGCCTTTACAGTAGAGCGGGGAGGTAATCCTATGAAGGGATTTACAGCCCCACCCTAATCCTTTAACATGCAGCATAGGAAAACCATAAAATGGAGGACAATCACAAAATATTGGGAATCATGGCCCAGTCACATGGCTACACCTATTTTGTCGGGGACAGAATTCAATTCATGACACATGCCAAAACTGGATAATTAACAAAGAAGACAGAATAATTGATGCCTTTGTTTTGTGGTACTGGAGAAGACTGGTGAACGTACTATGGGCCACCAGAAGCACGAACAGGTCTGTTCTAGAAGAAGTACAACCACAGTGGTCCTTGGAAGCAAAGATAGCAAGACTGAGCGTTACATGTTTCGGACATGTTATCAGGAAAGACCAGTCCCTGGAGAAGGACATCATGCTGGGGAAAGTGGAGGATCAGCAAAAAAGAAGAAGACCCTCAATGAGATGGGTTGACACAGTGTCTGCAACAATGGGCTTAAGCATAAAAACAACTGTCAACACAGCACAGGACAGGGCAGTGTTTCGTTCTGTAGCGCATAGGGTTGCTATGAGTTGGAACTGACTTGACACATCTAACAACAACAACAACAATAACGAATTGGTAAAGAAGTGAAAGTAACCCTATTTACAGATGATATGATTTTATACACAGAAAACTCTAAATAATCTACAAAGAAACTACTGAAACTAATAGAAGAGTTCAGCAGATTATTAGGATGCACAGTAAACATAAATAAATCAGTTAGATTCTTTTACCCTAAGAGATCATCAGTGAGGACAATTCAGCACTGTCCCCAAGAGGATAAAATACTTAGAAATAAATCTCACCAGAGATGCAAGAGATTTACAGAAAGAAAATTAGAACACTCTATTGCAAGAAATCCAATGAGACAGTCATAAGTACAGAAACCTACCTTGCTCATGGATATTAATACTCAACACTGAGAAAATGTCTATTCTTCTCAAAGCAATCTATATATACAGTTCAATCCCAATACAAATTCCAAGTTAGTTTTCTAATGAGATGGAGATGAAAATTGCCAACTTCTCACGAAAAAAAGAAACCCAGATGCCAAGCCAAGCCAAGTGCTGTCAAGTCGGATCCGATTCATGGCAACCCTGTTAACTAAAGCATTACTGAAGAAGAACAAAGTGGGAGGCCTCACACTACCTAATTTAGAAACTATTACACTGCCAATATAGTCAAAATAGCCTGGTACTGGTACAGAAACAGATACATAGAATAGAGAACTCAAATATAACTCCATCCCCCTATGAGCAGATGATGTTTGACAAAGGCTTCAAGCCCATGAACTGGTGAAAAACCAGTGTCTTCTACAAATGGTGCTGGCAAAACTGGGTATCTATCTGCAAAAAAAAAAAAAAAAAAAAAAAATGAAACAAGACCCATATCTCACACCATGTACAAAAACTAACTCAAAACAGATCAGGGACCTAATTATAAAATCTAAAACCATAAAGATCACGGAAGAAAAAAATAAGAACACTGAGAGACCTAATATGTGTTATAAACAGACTACAAAATATTACAAACAAAGCACAAACACTGGAAGAAAAAAATAAATAAACGGGAGCTTTTAAAAATCAAACACTTATGCTCATCCAAGAACTTTAGAAAAAGAGTAAATAGATTATCTGTAGACTGGGGAAAAAGTTTTTGGAAACCATGACTCTGATCAATGGCTTGTCTCCATAATCTACAAGGTATTTCAAAACCTCAACAAGAAAAAGACGAATAACCCAATGAAAAAATGGGCAAAGGATATGAACAGGCACTTCCCCAAAGAAGACATCCAGGATGTTAACATATACATGAGGAATTGCACATGATCATTAGCTGTTAGACAAATTCAAATCAAAACTACACTGAGATACCATCTCACTGCTATAAGGCTGGCATTAATCCAAAAAACACAAAACGATAAATGCTAGAGAGGTTGTGGAGAGACTGGAACTCTGCTACACTGCTGGTAGAAATCTAAAATGGTGGAACCACTTTGTAAATCAATTTGGTGCTTTCCTAAAAAGCTAGAAGTAGACATACCACAGGCTCCAGCAATCCCACTGTGTGGAACATATCCTAGAGAAATAAGGACTATCATATGAATAGATACACGCACACCAATGTTTACTGCAGCTCTGTCCACAATAGCAAAAAGATGGAATCAACCCAGTTGCCCATGAACAGATGAATGGATAAACAAACCATGGTATAGTCACACAGTGGAATATTATGCAATGATAGAGAAAAATGACGATCTTCTGAAACACCTGACAACATGAAGTCATCTGGAAGACATCATGCTGAGTGAAAGCAGTCAGCTGCAAAAGGATAAATATTGTTATGAGACTACTATTATAGGGTCTCAAGAAAAAGGCTAAGCATAGAAGAAAATAATCTTTGGTGATTACCAAAGAGGGGAGGGAGGGAGATGGGTACTCACAGATCAGGCAGCAAATAGGAATTGGGTTAAGTGAAGGATGTGACAGTAGGCAGTAGAACGGGGTTCAACTCTGCTGGACTATACCAAGAGCTAAGAGGTTTCCTAAATACAGCTCAAACTTTGAAGGCCAGAGTAGCAGGGGCAGTGGTCTGGGGACCACACTTTTAGGGTACATCTAGGTCAATTGGCATAACTAAGGTTTTTTAGCAACTGGTCTGCACCCCACTTTGGTACACAGCATATGTGGTCTTAAAAGCTAGCAAGATGCCATCAAAGGAGCATCAATTTGTCCCAACCCACCTGGAGCAGAGAAGAACAAAGGACATCGAAGACAAGAGAAAAATATGAGCCCAGGAGACAGAAGAGTCCAAATTACGCAGAGTCTAAATCAACATGAGACAAGAAGAACTAGATGGTGCCTAGCCACTACCAGAGTACCTTGACAGGGAACACAATGTAGATTTTCTGTCACAAAGGGAGAAAAATGGGGGTGCAGATCTAGAAGTCTATTAATATACCTGACCTCATGGTCCTCAAGAACATAGCCCCTAGACTCACTGCTAGCCCAGAGCTGAAACCAGTACCAAAGACAACTCTTCACACAAAAATTGAACCAGACTACAAGACACCAGGCTCTGGGAGCATCTCTGCTATAGAAACGATACGTAAGGGTGGAGAGGAGAGGATAGGAGTTGGTTAAATGAATAGGAGAAGTACAGGATGGAAAGCAGGAGTGTGCTGTCACAGGGTTAGACCGGCTAGAGTTACACAGATGTGTGTGTACGGAGTTTTGCCTGGCTAACTGACTGGTGTTGTAAACTTTCACTTATTCACAAAAAAAATTTTTTTAAAAAAAATTATGAGGTAGAAAGCAGCAAATTTAACAATTTTGGGGATGAAACTCACTCACAAAGTGAAACTCTATTCCTCTAGTTGGCTGGACAAATGAAGTCACACTGAAGCCTCAAGGTCCCCTCTTCTTTGAACTCTATGGTGGACTTAACCATTAATTCCATTACTTCACTCTCAAAGACTACACGTCAATCAAAAATTTTTTGGCTACTGGAACCAAAGCCCAAGTTCAGTGTATAACTATACCCTTGCCCACACTGATGCTTCACCAAAGGTGTCCTCTCCCCTCTTCACAATCTGTCACTGAAGCCATGACAGACAACATGCTGAGTCCTCATACAACCCACTGCATACTGCAGACTTGGGAGCATCCCAAAAGAAATCCAAGCAACTCATCTCACATTCTTTCCCCAGCCCAGTGAGGTCCCCAACACTCCCCTTACTAAGACCAGTTTCAGCCAAATGTTTCCAGGCTCAGCAACAGCAACCACTACACAAATGGCTTAGTGGTAAATGATTCAGATTTAAGTTCTGCAAGAACTAAGGTTGACTATTACTCCAGTCAAGTCAATTCAACAACCTGCTATTTCTGAACTGAACAAGACCTTATTCCTGTTATTCCTGTTATTTTGCAAGCTGAAAAATTTCTCAACTATCAAGCAGACTTCAAAAGTGCTGACCTAGAACAGCGCTGTCCAATACAAGTCAGAGTTAAAATTGTCTACTAGCCACATTAAAAAAAGTAAAAAGAAGCAAACAAAATTAATTGCAATAGAATACTTGATTTAACCTAATATATTTAAACTTTCGACATATTGTCAGGTGGGATCAATACTTGGAGAAAGACATCACAGTTGGTAAAGCAGAGGGTCATCAAAAAAGAGGAAGACCCTGAACAAGATGGACTGACACAGTGTCTGCAACAATGGGCTCAAGCATAAAAATGATCATGGGTATGGAATAAAACCCAGAAATGTTTCGTTCTGTTATGCATAGGGTCGCTATGAATTGAAACTGACTTAACAGCACTTAACAACAATGTATCAACAATATTAAAATTTCTAAATATAAGCAACATAACAATAAATATTTTGCATTTTTTACAATTCTTCTCACACTATACTGGACTGTGTAGATCTAGAGCTTTGTTTAAATTCACATGGAAGACTCTCCATAGTTCACTATTACATGAACAAAGTTGTGTATAGGGCATAACTTAATTTTAATTTTACAAAACACTACATCTATGCGTTCAGATATGCATAGAAAATAGTCTGTAAGGACAAACCCCAAAACACAACAGTGTAGTTATCACTGAGAAGTAGAACTATAAAGGACCTTCATGTTCTACTTTGTTCTCTTTGGTAGTTTCTAAGGTTTTTGCAATAAGCATGTACACTGCTTTAATTATCAGGGTAAGTATAAGGCCATTTTTTTTTTAAAGAAACATCTGTTTTAAATCATTATACCCCAATCCTCTGGCACTTCAGCCAAGTTTTCAGCTAAAAGAAAGGATGGCCAAACAGCAGCCCCCAATGCCTGTCATACTCACATCCAATCATCATAATGGCCACTGCAAAGATCTTCTCGATGTCTGTGGATGGGGCGATATTCCCAAAGCCCACACTGGTGAGGCTGGTCATGGTGAAATACAACGAAGAAATGTAGACAGAATTCTTGCTGGGACCACCCTCCCACTTCCCAGAGCCAGAACCATTAAACTGGTAAGGAGTGCCGATGTCCATGGCCAGTTGGTAGAGCCAGCTGTTGTTGCGAATTGTCTTGGTGTCCTCATCGAATATCTCATAGTCTCCGATGCTGTACCAGATGCAGGCCATCCAATGAGCAGCCAGCCCAAACACACACACCAGCAGGACCAGCACAGCAGCTCCATATTCAATATAGTGGTCTAGCTTACGAGCCACTCGCCCTAGGCGGAGCAACCGGACAACTTTGAGAGAGCTGAACAGGCTGCTGATGCCCTGGGGAGAAGAGGACACAGTGTCAGGACCAAAAATCAGAACTAATATTTCTTTCCCTCCTCCCCAACAGTTGTTTCCCTAAGCATGTATGTACGTGCACGTCACAAGACGTATATTATGCAATCTTAAAAAAAGCTGCTGTCACATAAGTAATCTGTAAAAAAAGGCTTACCATGTAATATTAAAAGAAAAAGCAAGAGACAGTACCACAGACACATACATGTGTACATATATGAATATATATTATTTTATTCTAATTGCTTAATGGCTAAGTGTTAAGTAAAGGGTTGGCAACCAGGTGCTTCTCAGAAACTGTATGGGGCTGTTCTACGCTATCCTGTAGGGTCACTATGAGTCAGAATTAACTCAGCAGCAATGGTATATTTTTCTTAATCATGCATACTCCTAAGTATACACAGACACGTGCAGAAAACTGATCAGGAGATATAACAAAACAGTGGTTGTTGCTGCGTTGGAATTACAGGCAATTTTTTTATTATACTTGTATGTACAAGTATAATACATACATACATATACAAGTATAATACATACATAAGGCCTGACAACTAAGTTTGTAAAGTCATCCTAGATAAAGTGCTACATAACCTCATTGCTGAATATCACTAAAGTCACTTTCAAAGTCCTCCCCTTGGGAAGACATGCACAAATGCCAGTGCCTAGTCCACCCTTCAAAGCAATTTTGGAACTCTTTTTGTGGAATGGCCATCAGAGCTGTAGACGTGTTACCCTTGATGTCCTGAAAGACATCTAAAATGTCTTCCTTTCAATAATTCCTTTATCTTTGGGTAAAGGAAAAAGTCATTGGGGACAGATCAAATGAGTAGTGAGGGTGTTCTAATACAGTTATTTGTTCACCGGTTAAAAACTCCCTCACAGACAACTACACAATTAAGTTCATGAATTTGGAACCATACCCACCATGCACAATGGCCATTCAGAAACAGTTCCAAAAGTGCTCTGAAGGGTGAACTAGGCCCTGGCATCAGTGCATAGCTCCCCAAGGGGAGTACTTTGAAGTTGACCATACTAATATTCAGCAATGAGGTATGTAATTCTTAGAACAATTAAGTTCATGTACCTAATTAATTGCCAGACCTCTTATGAGGCAATAAAGCAGGCCTTATAGACTCCAAAGAATTGAAATATTCTACTGAAAAATTCAACTTTTCTGATCATAATCAGTAGAAATCAAAAACAGAAAAAGGAAGGCAAAAATTAACACACAGAAACTGAACAGCATTGTCATAGACTGAATTGTGTCACCCAAAAAATGTATATAGCAATTTGGCTGGACCATGATTCCCAGTATGGTAGGATTGACCCCCATTTTGTGATTTTCCTATGCTGTAAATCTGCCTGTAGTTCACAGAGTGGATTGTGTTAAAGATTATTAGAGTGGGACTGTTATATTCTTCCTAAAGTCACCTCCCTGCTCCAATGTAAACAGAGTTTCCCTAGATTGTGGCTTACACAACCTTTTATCCTGCAACACATAAAGAGAAAAGGAAGCAAAAACAGATAAAAAGAAGCAGCACCAAGAGCACAGCATGTCCTTCAGACCTGAGGTTCCTGCACCCAGATGCTCTCAGGCCAAAGAAAGACTGATGCAACACAAAGATCTTCATCAAGAACCAACAGGCTCTGGAACCAGCAACCTGAATTCAGCCTTCTAGTCTACTAGACTGTGTGAGAATAAACTTTTCTTTGCTAAAGCCATCCACTTGAGGTATTTCTGTTAAAACAGTACCAGATAACTGAGACAAACACCTTGCTCAGAAGCTACTGGGTTACAGAAGAAATTAAGGATGGAATAAAGAAATTCACAGAATCAATCAAAAATGAAAAGACATTCTACTGCAACCTTTGGGACATGTCAAAAGCAGTGCTCAGAGGTGAATTTATACCAATAAACGCACACAGCCAAAAAGAACAAAGGGCCCAAATCAACAGATTAACCCTACATCTTGAGCAAATACAAAAAAAAACAACAAAAGAGGCTCTCAGGGAACCAGAAGAAATGAAATAAAAGAACAAATGAATTAAAATAATATAAAAGCAACTGAAGAAGTTAACAAGACCAAAAGCTGATTCTTTCAAAAGATCAAGAAAATCAATAAACCACTGGCCAAAGTGACAAAGAAAAAACAAGAGACAAAGCAAATAATCTAAGTAAGAAATGAGGTGGACAATATCACAACAGATCCAACTGAAATTAAACAAATCTCAAGAGAATTCTATGAAAAATTGTACTATAGCAAATTTGAAAATTTAGAGGAAATGGACATATTTTCAGAAACATACTATACGCCTAAACTAACGAGAACAGAAGTAAAACAACTAAAGGCACAACAAAATAGGAGATTGAAAGGGTAATTTAAAAACTCCCAAAGTGTGGGCAGGGAGAGCCATGGCCCTGACTGCTTCACTGGAGAATTCCACCAAACATTCAGAGAAGAGTTAATATCACTTTTACTACAAGTATTTCAGAGCATAGTAAAGAATAGAATACTCTGTGAAGGCAGCATAACGCTGATGCCAAAACCAGATGAAGACAGCAAAAAAGGAAAACTATAGACTAGTATCTCTATGAACTTAGATACAAAAATCCTCCACAAAAATTCTAGCCAAATAGAATTCAACAACATATCCCCCAAAACATAATTCACCACAACCAAGTGAGATTCACACCAGGTATACAGGGTGGTTCACCATTAGAAAAACTATCAGTGTGATCAGTCACACAAATAAAGCAAAAGAACTACTTGGCTTTATCAAATGATGCAGAAAAGGCATTTGACAAGGTCCAATACCCATTCAGGAAAAACTCTCAAGAAAATAACAGTAGAAGGGAAATTCCTCAACAAATAAAAGCTTTTATAGAAAGCTAACAGCCAACATCATCCTAAAGGACAGAGTCTGAAAGCATTACCCTTGAGAATGGGAATAAGACATAGACACCCACTGTCATCACTCTTATTCAGCACTGAGCTTGAGGTTTAACCCAGAGAAATTAGGCTAGAATAAGAAACAACAACAACAACAACAAAAACATCCAAATCAGTAAAGAAGAAGTAAAAGTATCTTTATTTGCAGATGATGTGCTCTTACACACAGAAAATCCTGAGGAATCTACAAAAAATACTACTGGGACTAATAAAGAGTTCAGCAAAGTATCAGGATACAAGATACACATGTAAAAATCAGTTGGATTCCTCTACACCAACAAGAGAACATTAAAGAGGAAATCACCAAATCAGTACAATTTACAATAGCCCCCCAAATGATAAAATACTTAGGAATAAGTCTAACCAGAGAGGAAATCACCAATTCAATACCATTTACAATAGTCCCGAAGAAGATAAAATACTTAGCAATAAATGTAACCAAAGATGTAAAACACATATACAAAGAAAACTACAATACACTATTGCAAGAAAACAAAAGAGACCAACATAAGTGGAAAAACACACCTTGCTCGTGGATAGAAAGACTCATCATCATGAAAACACTGATTCTTTCCAAAGTGATCTATGGATACAATGTAATCCTGATCCAAATTCCAATAGCATTTTTTAAGGAGATGAAGAAACAAACCAACAATTTCCTACAGCAAGTGAAGAAGCCTCACATAAGTAAGGCATTACTGAAGAAGAAGAACAAAGTTGGAGACCTCACACTACTGAAATCAAAACTATTGATACAATAACAGATACACAGACCAACAGAATAGAATGGAGAATCCAAACATAAAGTCTTCTACCTATGAGAAGCTGATATTTGACAAAGGCCAGAAATGTGTAAACCGGGGAAAATGCAATCTCTTTAACAAACAGTACTGCCATAATTGGATATCCGTTTGTAAAAGAATGAAACAAGGCCCATACTTTGTACATGCACAAAGACCAAATCAAAATGGATCAAAGACCAAAATACAAAAATCTAAAACACTAAACATAATGGAAGAAAAAATGAAGACAATAGGAGTCCTAATATACAGCATAAACAGAATATAAAATGTTACTGACAATGCACAAACTCCAGAAGAGAAACTAGATAACTGGGAGCTCCCCAAAAATCAAACACCTATGCTTATCCAAAGACTTCACCAAAAGAGTAAAAGGGCAACAGACTGGGAAAAGAATTTTGGCTACGGCAAATCTGATCTCTAAAATCTACAAGATGCTGCAAAACCTCAACAGCAAAAAGACAAATTACCCAATTAAACGCTGGCCAAAGGATATTTACAGGCACTTCACCAAAGAAGACATTTACGTGATTAACAGATACATGAAAAAGGCTCATCATTGTTGGCCATTAGAGAAATGCAAATCAAAACTACAATGAAATACCATCTCACCCCAATTTAAAAAAAAAAAAATACGTTGTGTTTTTCAAGTTGATTCTGACTCACAGTAACCCCACAGGACAGAATAGAGCTGTAACTGGTAGATTTGCACTGCTGACTTTTTGGGTAGCAGCCTTAGCACTTAGCCATTATGCTATCTGGGTTTCCCACCCCTACAAGACTAACATTTACCCAAAAAAATACAAAATAACACAACTTGGAGAGGCTGTAGAAAGACTGGAACACTTCTATACTACTAGTGGGAATGTAAAACTGCACAACCACATTGAAAATTGACTTGGCACTTCATTAAAAAGCAAGAAATAGAAATGCCATAAGATTCAGCAATCCCACTCCTTGGAATATATCCTAGAGAAATATGAGCTGTCACACGAATACATATATCTATAGATATATATCTATAGATATATATATAACAATGTTCACTGCAGCACTGTCCACAACAGCAAAAAGATGGAATCAACCTAGGCATCCATCAAGAATGAACGGATAAACAAATTATGGCATATTCACATAATAGCATACTACACAATGGTAAAGAACAACAACAAATTTGTGAAACATTGTCTAACACGGAGGAATCTGGAAGGCAATATACTGAGTGAAATTAGTCCATTGCAAAAGGAGAAAATATTGTACAAAAGTAAAGTTTTAAACACAGAAGAAAACATTCTTTGATGGTTAGCAGAGTGGAGAGGGAAGGAGAAGGGTGTTCACTAACTAGATAGTAGACAAGAATTACGAGTATTTTAGGTGAAGGGAAGAACAACATACGATACAAGAGAAGTCAGCACAGCTGGACTAAATCAAAAGTTGAGAAGTTTCCTAAATACAGCCAAATACTTTCAGGTGGAGTAGTAGGGGCAGGTGTCTGCAACCATGGTTTCACAGTCCATCCAGGTGAACTGACATAACAAAATTTATTAACAAAATGTTCAGCATTCTACTTTAGTGTGTGGTGTCGGGGGTCTTAATAACTAGCATGTGGCCATCTAAGAAGTGTCAACTGGTCCCAACCCACCTGGAGCAAAAGTGAACAAAGAGCACCAAAGATATAAGGGAAACATAAGCCCAAGAGATAGAAAGGGCCACATCAACCAAAGATTCCATCAGCCTGAGTCTGGAAGAACTGGATAGTGACCAGCAACCATCACTGACAGCCCGGACAGGGAACACAACCGAGTCCTGACGGAGTGGGAGAATTGTGGGGTATAGAACTACCTGTAGTAAAAAACACCAGACTTGATGGTCTAACAGACTGAAGCGTACCTGGAAGACATGCTCCCTGGGTCTCTGTTAGCCCAGAACTGAACCCATTCCCAAAGCCAATTACTCTGACAAATACTGGACTGGACTATCAGACATAAAATGATACAGGAGAAGAGTGTGCTTCTTGGCTCAAACAGATACATGAAACTAACTGGGTATCTCCTGCCCAAAGATATGTGAACGTAGGTGGGGACAGGCGATGTTGAAATGGATACAAGATGCAGAGGAAGAATGTGCTGTCACAGTCTGGAGAGTGAAACTAGGGTCACATGACAATACACGCGTAAGCTTTGTCTGAAAAGCTGAAGTGAATCGTACATTTGCAATTAAAACATAATAAAAAAATAAAATAAAAATTATTTGAAACATTCTTTGAAAAAGAAAAACATGCATTTATTTGAATCAAGACCTCGCCCCTCCTTACACAGCAAAACTTCAGTAAGACCTCCTTCACCAAGTAAATTTTATGACTTTTCACTATTCTAGTCACTGCATAGTTTCCAGGCCCTCAAAAAAATAAACAGATAAACACTGAGTTGATTCCAACTCACAGCTACTCCATGTGTTAGAAAGTAGAACCGCTTCCTAGAATTTTCTTGGGAGTAATACACACTAAGCAGATTGCCAGGGCTTTATTCCACAGTGCCATTGGGTGGATGAGTTAGTAGCTGAGTGTGAATTCTCTGCACCACTCAGGAGCCCTTTCAGAGCCTCGGGGCACTGCTATTTTCTCTTGTTCTCTGGTTCCCTTAATGAGAATTCCGTAAAAGTCAGATGACATCATAGACATAAGTACAAATAATTTCCAATGAACTTGTGTCAAAGACTCAATAATACTATTTCTTCTTGAACACAAAGCCAGCTCCTAGATTGGTTACTAGGACTAGTTCTCACCAGTGGAATATGAGGTGAAATGTAGGTTACTTCTCTGCCAAGGGAATCTCTGGGTGGTGCAAATGGTTAATGTGCTCAGCAGCTAACCAAAAGATTGGAGGTTCAATTCCACCCAGAATCACCTTGAAAGGAAGATCACAGTCACTGAAAACTCTATAGGGCACCGTTCTACTCTGACACATATGGGAGTCAGAATCAACTTGTCAGCAACTGATTTTATTCCCCTAACCTTCCCCCTTCTCCTGCCCCAGCCAAGGCAATTAAAAATAAGTGTGGTTTCCCTTTTCCTTGCTATACTTTCCAGATGAAGCTAGTGTGATCTTGAGGCCACGTACTGAAGAAGGTGAAAGTACAATATGGAATGACTCTAAATCCCTGAAGAACTATGTGGAACACCTCCTGCTTGTCCATTCAACCTGAGTTGTACGATGACACAAATGAGAAAAGAACTTTCTAAAGTAAGCCTCTGAAATTTGGGGGGGTGGGGGGTGGGGGGAATATTTATTACAGCAGCTAGCATTCACCTTCCCTGACAAATACAGAGCCTTTCTGACATATGATCACACAAATGATATATAGTATACCCACTGCTGTCCAGTCTCTTCCAACTCATAGCAACTTCATTAGGACAAGCCAGAAATGCCCCATAGGATTTCCAAGGCTATAAAACTTTATGGAAGTAGACTGCCACACCTTTCTTCCATAGAGTGGTTGGTAAGTTTGAACTGCAATCCTTTTGGTTAGCAGCTAAGCACTTTAACCACTGCACCACCAGTGTCAATAAAGATTATAGATCAGATTGCCACTCAAAGTACTTTGCTGAAGTTGCGTTAAAAGATGTGAGATTTATTACGTTCTTAAAAAGCAAAATAAATAATAATTTTGTAACCATAAAACTTGCAAAAGAAATAATCATCAATCCATGTAAAAGTACACGGGTAACTGGCAGATAGCAAGGATAAAAATGGATTTTTTTAGGCCAAACAACTTCATCCCCAGGGTCTGTCTGGTACAAACTATGATCTTTGACCAAGCTTTTCTTTGGCCTCTATTCTCTCCCTAGGTCCCTTTTTCCTCTGTGTTTTTCTGCACAAAGTGCTGAGGAAATCCCTCATTATGAAGGTACAGAAAACTGATGAGGGTAAATGATGTCCTCGCTCCAAAAGGGCATTTGCATCTTAATAGAAGAGAAAACCATATGAAACAAATTTCCAACAGTGGAATAAAAAGAATCAACAGGCTGGATGTAGGAGACATTTTGAGAAGCAAAGGAAACTTTTGGATGACTCAGGCTAGCCTCACCACGAAACATTCTGATTCACTATTTGATGACATCACCCTTTAATCTCACTTCCCCATACTTTTTTTTTTTAGTCAGCTGTTACTGCTTTAACAGAAATACCAGAAAATGGATGGCTTTAGCAAAGAAAAGTTTATTCTTATACAGCACGGTAGACTACAAATCTGAACTCAAGATGTCTGCTCCAGGGGAAGGCTTTCCCTCTTTGTCAGCTCTGGAGGAAAGTCCTTCCGTTGCATCAGTCTTCAGTCGTGGGAGCATCTTGGTGCAGGAGCCTCAGTTCTGAAGGATGCGGTCCTCTCCCATTGCTGCCTCCTTGATGATAAGAGATTCCCAACTCTCTACACATCTTTTTGGGGGACACAATTCAACCCATGACATGGACCAGTAAGCAACATTATGATAAAAGGAGAAAACAATGAAGTCGTCGAGGATTTCATTTTATTTGGACCCACAATCAATGCTCATAGAAGCAGCAGACAGGAAACCAAAGGACACGTGGCACTAGGCAAATTTGCTGCAAAAGACCTCTTTAAAGAGTTGTAGAGCAAAGATGTTATTTTGAGGACTAAGGTGTGCCTAACCCATTTTCAATCACCTCACATGCATGTGAAAGCTGGACAATGCATAAGGAAGACTGAAGAATTGAGCTGCCAGAAGGAAGAAAAAGTATTATCTTGGAAGCAGTACATCCACAGCATTCCTTGGAAGAAATGATGGGGACTTCAACTCATGTACTTTGGGAACGTTATCAGGAGGGTGCAGTCCCTGGAGAAGGACACCATGCTTGGTAAAGTAGAGTATCACTGAAAAAGAGAAAGACCCTCTATGGGACAGACTGACACAGTGGCATAGCAATGACTGCGAAGACGGTGCCTGACCAAGGAAGTGTTTTATTTTGCTGTACTCAGGAATGCTATGAATTGAAACTGACTCAGTGGTACCCGCCACCAACAACAGTGTCGTAGAGTGTCAAACCAAACAACAGTTTAGTTTAATTCGTAAAAAATGTCTGCTTTGATCATTGTGCTCTTTTAAGAACTACCTATAACGGATCATACTGACAATGATTAGGAAGATTAGATCATAAACTTAGGGATCACTGAGTTTATGTAAATAGAGAGGAATAATTCAGAGTGGGAGGGTGAGAATATTGAAGAGCAAAAACTGTGTTATTCAGTTGTACATTTAGAAATTACTGAGTTGGCATATGTTCTACTGTGCATATTTTCAACAACAATAAAATAAATTTTAAAACAACAGAAACATATTAGAGTGGACTAACCTTAGGTCAATAATAGCATCTCTCTCTCACTTGAATTTCAACTTATTGTAGAAACGGAGTGTAGTTACAATAGTTGCTAGGTGGTGTTAAGTTGATTTTGATTCACAGTGACTTAATGTGACAGAGTAGGTGTGCCCCTATGGTTTCCTGTCATCTTTATGGGAGCACACTGCCAGATCTTTCTGCTTCAGAATGGCTGGGTGCGTTCAAATAACTCATCTTTCGGTTAGCAATGAAGCACTTAACCACTGCACCACCGCAACGCTTGTAGTTATGGTGGCACCTTAGAAACCACATGGATGTTACAAACGGAAACTTAACCATCACATGTGTATCAACGGAAGAAAGATTGAGAGCTGCTGTTTGACTGGAGCACAGTCAATAAACAGTAAATAAGTAAAATAAATAATGCGTATAATAAAGCTTTTTCTTAAGATACTCTCTCAACAGAGTTTGTAGGTCCTGGTTGGAGGTTGATCCATATCCCTTCTTGAGCAGCTGGCTAAGTCAACTCTCCAACCATTCCCCTTATCAAGTTCTCACACTCCTGCGCAACATGCTCTCACCTTAATGGCCCAATCCCAACAACTAGGGACAGTCTCTCTGCCCCAGAGCCTGTAGAAGTATTCAAATTAGTCAGTCCATAGCGACCCGGGGAAACTTAGCTAACCCACACTATTTGCCACACACAAGCCTATCCTACAAGTCTAGCTTGTTGTTACCTTGTCCTGAGTACATCCCCTCTGTGGCTGTGCACTGCAGTGTGCTGTACCTCCCTGTTAATGTTCACTGTGAGTATAATGAAATACTTCAGTGACAGTAATCTCCATGTCTTTTTGCCATACCATATCTTACAAAAATTAAGTTCCATGTACATTTAAAACAATGTTATATGAAGATTTAAAAAAAAAAAAAAAAAAACTATCATTGAGTCAATTCCAACTCCTAGCAACTCTATACCAGCAGGCAGAGTAGAACTGTTCCACAGAGTTTTCAAGGAGTGCCTGGTGGATTTCAACCATCAATCTTTTGGTTAGCAGATGCAGCACTTTACCACTATGTCACCAGGGTTTCCATATGATGATAAGATAGAAAATTAAATAGGAAATGAAAAGAAGTGCCACTGAGATGAAAACAGTTAAGACATAATGGAGATGACAGTGCAGGTGTGGAAAGCATGCTCTAGACTGAGTTATCAGCATGTCCAAAATGTCCTGAGAGGTGGTCTTGTCACATTATCTTTACATTAGACTGATAAGGCCTTGAAGCCAGGAAGGACACCTTCAATGAGAGCAATAATTATATTTATTAACTGTTCACTGAATGCCAGCTACAGCAAGAGCTATTCACTTATTATCTCAGCTAATCCTCACAATAACCTTTTGAGATAAACACACAAATACAACCAGAACGCTCCTTATAAGCAACGATGGCAAGTTGGCTTATTTTGGACACATCATCAGGGAAGACCAATCACTGAGAAAAGACGTTATGTTTGGTAAAGTGAGAGTCAGCAAAACGAGATATTGAGACAATAGTTACAATAATGGACTCAAATGCAGCAACAATCATGCAGATAGTAAAGGACTGGACAATGAACAGTTCTTTCTGTTATACACATGGTCACCACAAGTCAGAGCTGACTAGATGGCAATTAACAATATAGCATATACTCAATTTACAAATCAAGAAGGACACTCAATCATTTACCCAATATCACAGGGTAGAAAGCACTAGAACTGGAATTTGAACTTAGATCAACTAACTCCCAAGGATATGCTCTTAACCTTTACTCTACAGAGTCCATCTTTAACTTCCCATCTTCAGAGTTTTAGCTCCTCAGAGATCCTTAATAAATGTTTGTTTAAAGGAAATACATACTGTGACTTACTTGTAAGGAGAAAAAGTTGTGAAGGTTCTGAATCTAGTGGTCTTTGATAAGTCCTGTGAGTATAATGTAACTTAGTGTAATGAAATACTTCAGTGACATTAATGTTCATGTCCGTTTGCCTTACCATATCTTACAACAGTTGCAAAGATTTAGCATTTTATTAAGAGCACTTAGTTTGTTTATTGTCCTCAAAGTAGGAATGACTTCAGGAATTACTGTTCCTTGATGATTCTCAACACTGAGAAAGCTGCAGAGCTGTTCCAACTACATAAAGGAAAAAAATGGCTTGCCAGATTTTATCAGAAGTTTCTCAGTGAACCTTAATATAATTTTCTTCCCTTTCATTGCTTCAGCATTTTACTTTAGGCTTGTTTAATTCAATTCAGCAATCATTTCCTGAAAACCTATTAAAGAAAGACATAGCTAAGAGCTATGAGTGATGAAAAAACAAGGACGACACAGTCCCCTGCCCTCACATTGCCTATAATCAGGATACAGAGAAAACACAACCCAGCGAATGCAGCAGTGCAGCAAAAGACATAAGTTAGTTGCACTATAAAAGTCCTGTGGCTATACATAAATGAGTATTTTTCTAGTTCATGTACCAGATCTATCGACCATATTCAGGGAAAGGATGTGGTTATTGAGTATAAGGGGAGCTTTTCGCCAGACTTAGGATCACTTGTACTCTTCCATTTGTTTAATCTAATAAAGTATCTAAAAAGTACATCTGCAGTCTCCATAGAAAAAAATCATTAGAGGAAGTCCAGAAACGTTACTTAAACCATTCACTTTTTTTGTTTGTTTGTTTACAATTCAAGCCACAAAATAAACTGTGTGTTCAGTTGCGGTATTATACATCAGGCTCTTTTTCTTTCTAAAGGCACTGAAAATTGCCATCTCCATCACTTGCCAAATAACATCCAAAGGATACAGAATAGAGAATCTGGTTTTATCAAGCAACATCTCGTCTATCTCAGAATTCTCATCTCAGGTTTACTATCACTCCCTGGCCAGAGCTTCCATAAAACAGCCCTAGTATTATGGAATCATCACCCCAGCTGCTGAGATGTGCAGAAGTGCTGGTCTCCTGACCACATGCAATAACACTCTGGGTTTAATGGAGAAAACAGGCACAATTTCCTGTGCAGTTCACTTCAGTTCTAAAAAGCATGAGAACATACATGCATGCATGCACGCACGCGTGCACACACACACACACACACACACACAAATCCTCAAATACAAGCCATTTTAGTCTAATCCTCCCCTGAAACGAAGTCTAAGGTAAGAAAGCGGAAGCCCCAGAAATTTTGTTTTTGCTGTTTTGTTGTTAGGTGCTATCAAATGAGCTCCAATTCATAGTGACCTGATGTATAACACAATAAAACATCACCCAATCCAGCATCATCTTCACAATCACTGGTGTGTTTCAGTCCATTGCTACAGCTACTGTTTCAATCCTTCTCACTGAGGGTTTCCCTCTTCTTCACTGACCCTCTGCTACACATAATATCCTTTCCTAGTGATAGATCTTAGTACTCAAATGCATAGTCTCCCAACAAGCACCAGAAATTTGTGATACGGCCTTAAGAACTCCACCAGCATGGAGAGAATGGAAGTCTGAATGAAGCAGCTGGATCAGATGTTTAAAAAGTTCCTTAGAATTTGGGAGCCTCGCATATGACATACGAGGTATGACAATTAAGTCTGCAAACTCACCCTAGAAAAAGTTCTGCATACCTCATCGCTGAATATCACTATGGTCACCTTTGAAGCACTCCCCTTGGAAAGCTGTGCACCTATGCCAGCACCTACTATATACCCTTCAAAGCAATTTTGGAACTCTTTCTGGAATGGCCATCAGAGCTGTCAGCCTATTACCCTTGATGTCCTGAATGGTCCTTTAAATATTTCCATTGTCTTTGGGTAAAGAAAAAAGTCAGTGCAGGCCAGATCAGGTAAGTAGGGAGGGTGTTACAAGATAGGTATTTGTTTACTGGCTAAAAACGCCCTCACAGACAACTAGACAATTAAGTTTGCCATCTTGCCACCATGAATAAGGGCCACTGCAGAAAGAGTTCCAAAATTGCTTTGAAGGGCAGAGTAGGCACTGGCACTGGTGCATAGCTTCCCAAGGAGAGTACTTCAATGAGTACTCAGCAATGACGTATATAGCACTATGGACTTAATTATCCGTGGACTTAATTATCAGACCTCGTATAGGCTAGGAACCCAAAAATCAGGGTAATATCTGTGAGAAAGGGGTGGGGAGCTAAGTATCCCTAGTCCTTAGGTGCTGGCTTTGCCTGTGTTGGCAAACAAAAGCTACAGAAAGCAGGCCAGATGAGTGGCTGGCACACTTGTGAGGCGGTACAGAGAACTCAAAGCCGGATCTTGCAGAGCATGCATGGGGTGAATGAGGCCCCAGAACATCTCTTGATGTAAATGAAATACATACTTCTAAGCAAAGCACTGGAAGAAACAATCAGGAAGACAGTGGGGCCATAACTCCAGGGACTCCTCCAGGTAGAAGGAGCTTCAGTGCTTCTTCTCTAATGCTGCTCAGGTTTTTATGCCTCTGTCGCATCTTCACAAATAGATTTAAGACCCTTAAGGGCCATTCCTACTTCCAGCCTCAGCAGTAAAAGCTGGTAAAACCACTAAATCACACCAGACTCTTTCATTTTGTGAAGCAGCTGTTAACATGCAGAGCCCCCTCTACTGTTATCTGGACCTCTGAAGATCAGTCTGTGTAGGAATATTTGGAGGAAAAACAAAATATAGCTCCTTTTAAGAGGTTTCTAATCAAAATACAATTCTAAACTTTCTGGAAGCAGGCAGAAGCAAGCAAAGATAGTCACCATTCTGTGGAATGAACAGGTCTTGGGAATAAGGATTAAGAGAAGCCACAGAAAAAAGAAACTGCTTTCTCATTAGAAAGCAGACTACCATGAGGAGTCCCATGCCCATACACGCTAACACGTGAGAGTCAATCTAGCAAGGAAGTTCAGGGCACACACTGGGGGCCAGGTGCTGCTTCTGATACTTACTTACTAATAAGTACCTCAATCTCCCTAAACTTCATTTCCTTCCATTGCAAAATAGGAAAAATGCATTTATATAGGACAAATGTTCAGAACTAACTAGATAGCACACAACAATGTTACAAAAGCATCCTAGAAAATGTGCCTCTATAGGGATAATATTCACAAAAGAGTCTCTAGATTACAAACAAAGCAACAGAAAGGCTGGAGGTGAAGTCCACACAGAGTTACCTCAGAAGAAAGGCCTAGTGATCTACTTGTGAAAAAATCAACTACTGAAAACCCTGAGGAGCACAGTTCTGCTCTGACACGTACACGGTAGCCATGCAGCTGGTACCAGTAATGCTCATTAAAGTACAAGCTGTCGCACAGGGGTTGTCTTAGTTAATTAGTGTTGCTGTAACAGAAATACCACAAGTGGAAAGCTTTAACAAAGAAAAATTTATTTGCTCAAAGAAAAGTGCACTAAAAGTCCAAATTCAAGGCATCAGTTACAGGAGAAGTCTTTCTTTGTTAACTCCAGAGGAAGGTCCTTGTTGTCAATCTTCCACTGGACTCGGAATTTTGGAGGCACAGGGATCCTAGGTCTAAGGGATGCATTCTGCCCCCAGAATGGCACTGCTTATTTCCTGATGGTATGAGGTCCCCAAGACTCTGCTTCTCTCCCTTTCCTTTATCATAAGAAATCGCCTGAAAGCACAATATAATCTTCATATTGAGTTCTGCCTCCACAATTCAACCACTGCTCACCCTCTTTCATTAACATCACAGAGACAAGATTTACAACATACAGGAACAGCACACAACACCTGGAATCACCGCTTAACTAAATTTCTACATACATCCTTTGGGGAAAACAATTCAAGCCACAAAAGAGGTGGTTGCCCTAGAAAAATCTAGGTGGTTCACCTAGAAAAATTAAACCAACCATAAAAGAGAGACACATACCCTTCAGTGAAAAGGAGAAAAAGGATCTGCATTGTCAGAATGGAGTCACCTTTCAGTGAAAACTAATAAGAGGGGATTTCTCTCTGGAAACCTGGTGGTATAATTGTTCAAAGCTATGGCTGCTAACCAAAAGGTCATCAGTTTGAATCCACTAGGCCCTCCGTGGAAACTCTATGGGGCAGTTCTACCTGTCCTATAGGATCACTATGAGCTGGAATACACTTGATGGCAGTAAGTGTGTTTCTCTGGAAAGTTGCAAACAGGGAGGCAAGAATATTGGACTGAAACAGCTGTGCAAACTATAGGAAAGCAGGTAAGGATCGTAGCTTTGCGCCTTGGGACATGCAAAGCCTCCAAAACCAAAAACCAAACTCATTGCCACTGAGTAGATTCCAACTCCCAGGACAGTGTATAACTGTCCAGTAGGGTTTCCAAAGCTGTAATCGTTAGAGAGCAGACTACTACTTCTTTTGTGCAGCAGCTGGTTCGTTTGAACTGCAGACCTTTTGGTTAGCAACTCAGCACTTCACCACTGCATCACCAGACTTCCTCTCTGAAGCCTAACCAGCAAGTAAAAGTCAGCTTCACTGACACAGGATAGGAAAAATCAAGGGTACGTGAAATAATGAAACATGAAATAACGAAAACTAAGAGAATTTGCTTTAAAAGATATTCATCGGCTGTAACAATTAGAAATCATTTTTTAAATGCTGCTTGTTGCCATCAAGTAGGTTCTGACTCATAGCAACCCCACGCACAACAGAACAAAACACTGCTTGATCTTGTGACATGTCCACAATTGTTTTTATGTTTAAGCCCACTGTTGTAGACACTGTGTCAGTCCATCTCATCAGGTGACTTCCTCTTTTCCTCGGACCCTCCACTCTATCAAGCATGATGTCCTTCTCCAGGGACTGATCCATTCTGACAGCATGTCCAAAGTATGTAAGATGCAGTCTCACTATCTTTGCTTCCAAAGAGCATTCTGGTTATATTTCTTCTGGAACAGATCTGTTTGTTCTTTTGGCAGTTCATAGTGCATTCAATATTCTTTTCCAATACTACAGTTCAAAGGCATCAATTCTTCTTCTGACTTCTTTGTTCATTGCCCAGGTTTCACATACATTTTATATGATTAAAAGTACCATGGCTTCAGTCAGGCAAATCGTAGTCTGCAAGGTGACATCTTTAATTTTCAATATCTTCAAGAGGAACTTTGCAGCAGATTTTCCAATGTAAACACAATGTGACTTTTGATTTCTTGACTGCTTCTTCCATAGGTGCTGACTGTGGAATCTAGAAGAATGAAATCCTTGACAACCTCAATCCTTTCTCCAGTTATCACAATGTTGCTTACTGGTCCAGCTGTGAGGATTTTTGTTTCCTTGATGTTGAGGTACAACCCACACTGAAGGCTGTGGTCTTTGATTTTCATCAGTAAGTGTTTCAAATTCTTCTTCACTTCCAGCAAGGTGATGTCATTTGCATAACATAAATTCTTAATGAGTCGTCCTCCAATCCTGATGCCTTCTTGTTCGTCATATAATCCACCTTCTCAAATTATTTGCTCAGCACACAGATTAAAAAGGTATGGTGAAACGATACAACCCTGACACACAACTTTCTGAGTTTAAATCATGCAGTGTCCCCTTGTTCTGTTTCCATGACTGCCTCTTGATCCATGTACAGTTTTCTTTTTTTTTAATTTTTATTTTTAGTTAACATAACTGAGTGAAAATGTACATTCACGTATAAATTTACATGCCCACCTATATGCAGCTTCCACTGCTCTCCCTGTCCGGTGACTGCACACTATTCCTCTCTGCTCCATACATGTCTCATCCTCCCAACAGTCTCCTTTCCCCTCCTCTCCGTCCACTCCCCTTCCTCCAGCCAGAGGTCAGCAAGACGACATCCTATAGATGTATATAACGATAAAGTGCTTCCAATGTATGGTTACTCTGCTTTCCGAAGTCCAATCCATTCCTGTCCAAAGAGTGGACCTTTGTTATAATTTATGGGAAAGGGCAGCATCAGGGAAGGGGGCCATGCTCTCAGAGGAACCCCAAAACCGCTGGACCATCAATTGAGGTCTTTTAGTGGAGATCTCATGATGCATCCCTTTTTATTCTTGTGTTGCCAGTGAGGCCCCTCTCTGTGAGCTCCGTCGTGGCTATCACTGGTGGTGGCTGGGCACCATCCGGTTCTTCCGGTAGCAGGTCGATGTAGGCACCCACTCTTATGGGTCCCTCTGTCTTCTCGGTTGTCTTTACCGCATGCCATTTTGGCCCTCGGTGAGCATCCATTCCTGCTGAGTTCGGACTATTTGCTGTGTCCTCGGATAGCAGCTTGGCAGCTTTTAAGACCCCAGACGCCACTCACCAATGTGGGGTGCAGAGAGCTCTCTTTGCAAAACGCTAGTTGTGCCAATTGGCCTGGAATTCGCCTAACAGCATGGTCCCCCGCCCCCCGCCCCAGCTACTCTATCCTTGCAGTATTGAGTTAAGATGGAAGGAGTACTCAAGTTATGCCGAAGACCACTTAATGTTGTTCTTGTTCCTAATGTGTGCTGTCACCGCTTTCTCCCAACTAGATTTCTAGTAACTATCTAAACTAAACCCTCCCCCCCTCGCCCACCCTCCCTCCCCTCCCTTGCAGCTGTCAAAGAGTCTTTTCTTCTATACACAAGTCTGTTTTTGAGATCTTATCGTAGAGGTCTCATACAGTATTTGTCCTTTGTTGCTGACTACTTTCACTCAACATAATGTCTTCCAGTTGAAACCAGGTTAGGAGATGTTTCCTGGAATCATCGTTATTCTTTATCATTGCGTAGTGCTCCATTGAGTATATGTACCACAGTTTACCTATCCATTCTTCTATTGTTGGGCATCTGGGTTGATTCCATGTTTTCGCTATTGTGGACTGTGCTGCGATAAACATTCTGGTGCAAGTGTCCGTTGGTGTGAAAGGCCTTGAATCTGTAGGATATATTCCAAGTAGTGGAATTACTGGGTCAAATGGTATATCAATATCCATTGTTTTAAGGAAGCGCCAGATTGCCTTCCAAAGAGGCTGGACCATTTTGAAACCCCACCAACAGTGTAGGAGGGTTCCAATTTCTCCACAGCCTCTCCAGCATTTGTTGTTTTGTGTTTTTTGGATCATGGCCAATCTTGTTGGGGTGAGGTGGTATCTCATTGTTGTCTTGATTTGAATTTCTTTAATAACTAAAGATCCTGAACATGTCCGCATGTGTTTTTTGGCTGCCTGGATCTCCTCTTTAGTGAAGTGTCTGTCCATCTCCTTTGCCCATTGCTTAATTGGATGGTTTATCTTCTTCTTCTTGATACTTTGTAGTATCTTATAGATTATGGAGATCAGGCGTCGGTCTGACATAGAGTTGCCAAATATTTTTTCCCATTCTGTGGGTGTTCTTTTAATTCTATTAATAAAGTCTTTGGATGAGCAAAAGTGTTTGATTCTTAATAGTTCCCATTTATCTATTTTCTCTTCTGTTGATTGAGGTTTCTTTGACAGATTTTGGAGTCTGTCCTCATTGTGTATTAAAACTTCCATTGTTGTTCCTACGTTTTCTTGGATGAGCTTTATCGTTTTAGGTTTGATATTTAGGTCTTTTATCCAGTTGGAGTTGGTTTTTGCATAAGGTGTCAGATACGGATCTTGATTCAGTTTATTGCAGATGGATAACCAATTTTGCCAGCACCATTTGTTGAAGATACTGTTTTTACCCCAGTTTAATGTCTTAGGGCCTTTGTCGAATATCAACTGTTCATAGGCAGATGGTGTCATCTCTGGGGTCTCAATTCTGTTCCATTGATCCATCTGTCTGTTCTTGTACCAGTACCAGGCTGTTTTGACTACTGTGGCAGTGTTGTATGTTTTAAGGTCAGGTAATGAGAGGCCTCCCAGTGTGTTCTTCTTCTTTAGTAGTACCTTACTTATCCAGGGCTTCTTCCCTTTCGAAACAAAATTGGTGATTTGTTCCTCAAACTCATTAAAAAATGATGCTGGAACTTGTATTGGGATTGCACTATATAAATAAATTGCTTTGGGTAAAATAGACATTTTCACAATGTTAACTCTTCCTATCCATGAGAAGGGTAGGTTTTTCGATTTATCTAAGTCTCTCTTAGTTTCTTGTAGTAAGGGCTTGTAGTTCTCTTTGTAAAGGTCTGTTATTTCTCTGGTTAGATTCATTCCTAGGTACTTTATCTTCTTAGGCGCTATCGTAAATGGTATTGATTTAATAATTTCCTCCTTAACAGTCTCGTTGATAGTATAAAGGAAACCTACTGATTTACTTATGTTTATCTTGTATCCTGAAACTTTGCTGAACTCTTCTATCAGTTTGAGTAGCTTACTTATAGATTCCTTGGGGTTCTCTGCATATACAATCATATCATCTGTGAACAGGGAGATTTTAACTTCCTCTTTGCCCATGCATACGCCCTTTATTTGTTCATCTTGTCTAATTGCTCTGGCTAGAACTTCTAGCACAATGTTGAATAGGAGAGGTGACAGTGGGCATCCTTGTCTAGTTCCCAATCTCAGGGGAAAGTCTTTCAGTCTCTCTCCATTCAGGATGATGTGGGCAATTGGCTTTGTATAAATGGCCCTTATTGTGTTGAGGAATTTGCCGTCTATGCCCATTTTGCTAAGAGTTTTTAGCATGAATAGGTGTTGGACTTTATCAAATGCCTTTTCGGCATCAATGGACAAAATCAGATGATCTTTGTCTTTTGTGTTATTTATGTGGTTAATCACATTAATTGTTTTCCTGATGTTGAACCAGCCTTGCATCCCTGGCATGAATGCCACTTGGTTATGATGGATTATTTTCTTGATATGTTGCTGTATTCTGTTGGCAAGAATTTTGTTGAAGATTTTGGCATCTAGGTTCATGAGTGATATCGGTCTGTAGTTCTCTGTCTTTGTAGGATCTTTCCCTGGCTTAGGTATCAAGGTTATGCTGGCTTCATAGAATGAGTTTGGGAGTACTCCATCCCTTTCTATACTGTGAAATAGTTTCAATAGTATTGGGGATAACTCTTCTATAAATGCTTGGTAGAATTCTGCTGTGAAGCCATCTGGTCCCGGACTTTTTTTGGTTGGCAGTGTTTTGATGACCTTCTCAATCTCTTCCTTTGTGATGGGTTTATTAAGTTGTTCTCCTTCACGTTGTGATAATTTGGGTAGGTTGTATGAGTCAAGGAATTGGTCCATTTCCCCTAGGTTTTCAAATTTGTCAGAGTAGAGTCTTTCATAGTATTCTGTTATGATATTTTTGATTTCTGTTGCGTCTGTGGTGACAACTCCCTTCTCATTTCTAATTTGAGTTATTTGTTTCCTTTCCTGCTTTTCTTTAGTAAGTTTAGCCAGTGGTTTATCAATTTTGTTGATCTTTTCAAAAAAACAGCTTCGATTAATTGGAGTCCCTGAACAGGGTGAGACAACTGAGAACACAGAGAGTATTGTTGCTGAGCTGCTGAAAGAAAACTTTCCAGAAATCATGAAGAGAATATAGACATCTCAGATGCGTATCGTACGCCACCCAATATAGATCTCAAAAGAAAGACTCCAAGACATATTATAATCAAGCTTAACAAAATGAAACATATAAGCAGCAACTCTTAAAGGCAGCAAGACTCAAGGCAAAGCTAACATTCAGAGGGAAACCCTGTAGGCTCTCGTCAGATTTCTCAACAGAAACCATGCTGGCATAGAGACAGTGGCACGACACATTCAAAGTCTTGAAGGAGAAGAAATTCCAAACAAGAATTATATATCCTGCAAAACTATCTTTCAAATATGAAAACTTCCATTGTTGATCCTATTTTTATCTTGGATGAGCTTTACAGTGTTAGATTTTATGTTTAGGTCTCTCATCCAATTTGAGTTGGTTTTTATATGAGGTGTGAGATACAGGTCTTGTTTCAATTTTTTGCAGATGAATATCCAATTTTGCCAGCACCATTTATTAAAGAGACCATTCTTACCTCAGTTTAAAATCTTGGGGCCTTTGTCAAATATCAATTGTTCATAGGAGGATGGTGGCATCTCTGGGGTCTCAATTTTGTTCCATTGGTCTATATGTCTCTTTTTGTATCAGTATCAGGCTGTTTTGACTACTGTGGCAGTGTAATAAGTTCTAAAGTCGGGTAGAGAGAGGCCTCCCAGTATATTCTTCTTCAGTAGTGCTTTACTTATCTGAGGTTTCTTCCCTTTTGAAACAAAGTTTATCATTTGTTTCTCCATCTCATTAAAAAATGTTGCTGGAATTTGTATTGGGATTGCATTATATAAGTAGATTGCTTTGGGTAAAATAGACATTTTCACACTGTGTAGTCTTCCTATCCATGAGCAGGGTAGATTACTCCATTTACATAAGTCTGTCTTAGTTTCTTGTAGTAAGTTTCTTGTAGTTCTCTTTGTAAAGATCTCTTATTTCTCTAGTTAGGTTTATTCCTAAGTATTTTATCATTTTAGGGGCTATAGCAAACAAAATTTATTTGGTGATTTCTTCTTTAATAATCTCACTGTTGGTATAAAGGAATCCTACTGATTTACTTACGTTTATCTTGTATCCCGTCACTTTGCTGAACTCCTCTATTCCAATAATTTATTTACGAATTCCTTTGGATTCTCTGTGTAAACAATCATATTATCTGCAAATAGGGAGATTTTCATTGCTGACACGGATGCCCTTATTTCAGTTGCTCTGGCTAGAACTTCTAGCACAATGTTGAATAAAAGTGGTGAGATTGGGCATCCTTGTCTAGTTCTTGTTCTCAATGGGAATTCTTTCAGTCTTCCACCATTCAAGATGATGAAGACAGCTGGCTTTGTGTAGATGCTACTGATTGTGTTGAGGATGTTCCCCTCTATTCCTACTTTTCTGAGATTTTTAAGCATGAATGGGTGTTGAACTTTGTCAAATACCTTTTCTACATCAATTGACAAAATCAGGTGATCCTTATCTTTTGTGTTATTAATGTGGCTGATTACATTAATGGTTTTTCTGATGTTCGACCAGGCTTGCACTCCTGGAGTGAAACCAACGTGATCAAGACGAATTTTTTTTTTTTAATATGCTGTTGAATTCATTAGCTGCAATGTTGTTGAAGACTTTTGTGTCTACATTCACAAATGATATTGGTCTGTAATTTTCTTTTTTTGTGGGATCTTTCCCTGGCTTTGGTATCATGGTTATGCTGGCTTCATGGAATGAATTTGGCAGTATTCCATCCCTTTCTATGATATCAAATAGCCTCAATAGTATCAGAACTCTTCTCTGCAAGTTTGGCAGAATTCTCTGGTGAAGCCACCTGGGCCAGGACTTTTTTTGGTTGGTAGATTTTTGATGACTTTTTCAATCTCTTCCTTTGTGATACATTATTAAGTTGCTCTACTTCTCCTTGTGATAATCTTGGTGGGTGATATAAATCTAGAAATTTGTTCATTTCCTCTAGATTTTCAGACCTGTTAGAGTACAGCCTTTCATAGTATTCTGTTACGATATTTTCTATTTCAGCTGGGCCTGTTGTAGCAACTCCCATCTCATGTCTTAATTGGGTTATTTGTATCTTCTGCTGTTTTTCTTTCGTGAGTTTAGCCAGTGGTTTATCAATTTTGTTGATCTTTTCAAAGAATCAGCTTTTGGTTTTGTTAAATTTTTTGACTGTTTTTTTATTCTCCTATTCATTTAGTTCTGCTGTAATCTTTTATAATCTGTTTTCTTGTGGTGACTGAGGGTTTCTTCTGTTGTTCTCTTTCTACTTGTTCAAGCTATAAGGTTAATTCTTTAATTTGGGCCCTTTATTCTTTCTGGATGTGTACAGTTATAAAGATAAACTGACCTCTGAGCACTGCTTTGGCTGTATCCCATACATACCAGTAGGATATGTTTTCATTCTCATTTGATCCATAGATTTCTCTATTTCATCCTTGATTTCTTCTATAACCCAAGGCTTTTTGAGCAAAGTGTTGTTCAGTTTCCATAAGTCTGAATTTCTACCTATGAATTTTCTGTTACTGATTTCAAATTTTATAGCTCTATGGTCCAAGAAGATACTTTGCAGTAAATCAATGGTTTGGATTTTATAGAGAACTGCTTTATGAGCTAACACATGGTCTATTCTGGAGAATGTTCCATGTGCATTGGAGAAGAAGGTGCACTTATCTACTGATGAATGAAAACATCTGTGTACGTCACTGAGGTCAAGTTGGTTGATTGTTGCAATCAGATCACCTGTACCTTTACTGAGCTTTTTTCTGGATGATCTATCCATAACTGAAAGGAGAGTGTTGAAGTCTCCAACTATTACTGTGAAATGATCTATCTCATTTTTCAGCTTTGTCAGCATTTATTCAACGTATTTAGGTGCTCTGGTATTGGGTGCATAAATATTTAATATTGTTAAGTCCTGCTTATGTATTTAACCTTTCAGCAATAAATAGTGACCATCTTTGTTCACAATAGTGGATTTTATATTAAAATCTATTTTATCTGAGATTAGTATTGCCACATCTGCTCTTGTTTGTATGTTGTTAGCGTGGTATATATTATTCCATCCTTTAATTTTCAATTTGCTCATATCTGTAAATCTAAGGTGTGTTTTCTTATAAGCAACATGTAGATGGGTCGTGTCTTTTAATCCAGGATGTTACTCACTGTCTTTTTACTGGAGTGTTCAGTCCATTCAGTGTAACTGTTGACAGGTATGTGCTTAGTGCCATCATTTTAATGCAATTATTTTTATGTTCCCCATTGCTGTCGAGTTGAGTCCAACTCATACCAACCCTAGAGGTCAGAGTAGAATTGCCCCATAGTGTTTCCAAGGAGCACCTTGTGGATTTGAACTGCTGACTTTTCGGTTAGCATATGTGGCACTTGACTCACTGTGCCACTAGGGTTTATTTTTACATTGATGTTTTCTATATGGCTCTTAATGTTCTGTTCTGGGCCATTCTTCTTTACGGGTTGTTTTTTCAGTGTTGGTTTTGTGTTTGTTGAGACTCCTGTATTGTGTTTCTTATTTTGATATGATGTAGTTAATCTGGTTTACGGCTACATGTATTATCTCCATTAACATACTAAGATCAACCTCAATGTTAACTGCTGCATAACTCTTTAACTTCCTCTCCATATGAATTGACTATAACTACTGTAGTGTATCCCTATTTTTTTTATTTTTATTTAACATAACTGAGTGAAAATGTACATTCACACGTAAATTTACATGTCCCCCTATATGCAGCTTCCACTGCTCTCCCTGTCCGGTGACTGCACACTATTCCTCTCTGCTCCATACATGTCTCATCCTCCCAACAGTCTCCTTTCCCCTCCTCTCCGTCCACTCCCCTTCCTCCAGCCAGAGGTCAGCAAGATGATATCCTACAGATGTATGGAACCATAAAGTGCTTCCAATATATGGTTACTCTGCAGTGTATCCCTCTTTTAACGTGATGGTGTTATAGTTGTCATGATATGCTCACAGATTCCTTCATTTTAATATTGTAGCTTTAGTTATTAGGTTTTGTTACTTTCCCAATTGATTAGGATTTTGGATGATGTGTCCTGCACTGTCACCTTAAATATAGACTTAATGGCTTTGTTTTTCTAAAGTAAGAGCTTCTTTCAATATTTCATGTAGTTTAGGTTTAGTTTTTACGATTTATCTAAGTTTCTCTATCTGCAATAGTCAATTTTACCATTATATTTGACTGCCAATTTTGCAGAATAAATAAATCTTAGTTGGAAGTTTTTCTCCTTCAGGGCTTTGAACGTGTCTGCCCACTGTTTTCTAGCCAGCATCTTTTCTGCAGAAAAGTCAGACGAAAACCTACAGGGTTTTCCTTGGAGTGTTAGCTTTGCTTTGAGCCTTGCTGCTTTCAAAAGCATCTGTTTGTTTTATCTTATTAAGCTTGATTATAATATGTCTTGGTGTCTTTCTTTTGAAGTCTAGCTTTTGTGGTGTTTGATAAACATCTTGGATATCTAGGTTCTCTTTGGTCATAATCTCAGGAAAGTTCTCTGTATCTCAACAGTAATACTCTCTATGTTGTCATCAATTCCCTCTTGTTCAGGAACGCCGATTAAATGTACAGTATTCCTCTTAATGGAGTCCCACATGTTTCTTAACCCTTCTTCAGTTTTCTTATTTCTTTTCTCTGAATTTCTCCTCATAAATGCTGGTGTCAGTTGCTCTGTCCTCAAGGTCACTGAGTCTAACTTCTATTTGTTCAAGCCTACTCTTTTGGCTTTGGATTCAGTTATCTAACTCTGTAATTTTGTTATTGATCTGACATACTTCAGATCAAACAGCTCCTTCAGTTCAAATAACTTACTAAATTTTTCATTTGGTTCTGCTGCATTTTGTTGAATCCCTAGGAAGGTTCCACACATAACTTTTTTGTACTTAACAACCTCTGATAGATTCAGAAAGGCTTCTTCACCTGGGAAATTTTTTGAATCTTTATTTTGTGAGTTTGCTGGAGCATTTCAAGGCTGCTTCTTTAAATCATTAATTATGGTCTGCTGCCTGCTTGTCATCTACACACTTTGATTTCTCTGGTATTAGATCTAAGAGAATTGTTGGTCACCAGCTGTCTCTAATACTCTAGTGATTTGCCCCAGGTGGACTCTCTGGGGTGGAAGTCTCTGCTTATTGGGTGGCAAAGACACTGCCTTACATGTGGAGAAACTGGAGGCTGTCAGCCAACCCTACAATGTAGGTCAGAGAAGGGTGGAAGGAAAAGCTGCTGGGCCTCTCAACTGACAGATCTCCAGGAAAACACATAGGCTTCTCAGCTTTAAAAGTAAACTTCACTCCTAAGTGGAGAGCTGTCCAGGTTTTGAATTAGGAGCTGCCCAGTATGCTGGCTGAAACAGGCAGTCAGGAGCAGCAGACTCCGCCTTCCAGCTGATAATGAAAGTATGTTACTGGCCGTTTGCAGAAGCTGCAGTTCTCTGATACCATGAAACAGCAGAAGTGGAGGTCAGACAGCCACCAGCTCAATTTTGAGAGCGGAGGATTAGTCCAATACTGGTGCCTAGTCAAATATGTTCAGTATCATTCCAGGCTTTAACACCATCTTTGAAAAGAATTTTTTTTTCAGATTTTTTTTCTTTGTGACTTTCATTTTGGGTAGTTTGTATCATTAAATCCTCATACTTACTAATGTTTTGTTTTCCAATGTCTAATATGCTATTAATCCAGTCCAGTATATTTCTCATTTCAGACACAGTAGTTTTCATCTCTAGAACTTTGACTTGGATCTTTTTAATATTTTTCATGTGTCTCCTTAACATGCTCAGCTTTTTCTCTTGTTTCTTGAACATAATAGTTGCCAAACTGTTTTGTCTGCTAATTTTATTATCTGTATCATTTCTAAATTAGTCTTAATTGTGTTAACTTTCTCTTAATTATGCATCATATCTTTCTGTTTCTTTGCATGATGGATATCTTATTGCACATCAGACATTGTGAATTTTACTTTGCTGAGTAGTGAATATCTTTGTTACTTGATATTTCAAGTTCTTTGACTACTTTGATCCTTTGGAAGCTTGTTTTTAAGATGTGTTAGGCAGCACCAGAAGAGCATTTAGCCTAGAGCTAATTTAACCCCTAAACAGAGGTCAAGGAGTCCTTGAGTGGTGCAAAGAGTTAAGATGCTTGATTACCAACAAAAAGATTAACAGAGGTGCCTTAGAAGAAAGATCTTCTAGCTGTCTACTTCCAGGAAATCAGCCATTGAAAACCTTATGAAGCACAGACCTTACTCACACACACAGGGTCATCATGAGTCAAAACTGACTTGACAGCACCTCGTTTTATTGAGGCAAAACTTTTTTGAGTACGAGGTTTTTCCACTCTAGCTGATGAGAACCTTAACAATATACAGCCCTGTGTGAGCTCCAATTATTATCCCCTTTAATTCTTTTGGGAAGTCCTTTTCCTGACCTCACACAGTTTCCTTACATGCATAACCTGTACAGTACTCTTCTGAAGACTACAGGTAAAGGGACACTTTGAAATTCTCCAAAACTTTTTCTCTGTGCAGCAATGCTCTCTCTAATACTCCACTTTTACCTGCCCATCTCCTAGCCCTAGCTATATAAATCTACCTGATACCACCTCCCTACAGTGCTGTCTTGGAACCTCTCTCCAAAGCAGTAAGCTGGAACAACTACAAAGTTCACATCATTTGTTTTTTATCTCTGAAGGATCATTCTCCTTTGTTGCCTGCCAACAGTTAAAAAGCTTTTGTTTCATTTATCTTTTCCAATTATTCAGCTGTATGAAGAGGTGAGTAAATCTGGTCTCTGTTATTCCACATTGGCCAGCAGTAGGAAAGTCGTTTATGCTGGCTGTCTCCCTCACTCAGTGTACATTTTGGCATATGTGTATGGATTCTTAAACAGTACACTATTTAGTTTTGCTTCTTCTTAAGTTTTGTAAACATAGTAAATATACTTTATGTATTTGGTGAGGCCCTGGTTTAATTTACACAACACCATGTTTTTATAAGATTCTATACTAGGTTTTATACTATCCTACTACATTGTTGCCATTTGACGTCAGATTTCTGAGGTCTGGTGACCTGTTGACTGTATGACAATATGTTGCTGCAGTCTTATTTAGTATATTTATCTGATTACAAATAAGGTAGAACATCATTTCATAATGCTGTTGACCATTCATGTTTCCTCTTTGGCATAAAGTCTTTTCATAAGTTTTGCATATTATTTTAGAGGGTTGTTTGACTTTATTGCTTTTTAGAACTTTTAAAAAATATAATCTGGGTTGTTGTTGTTAGATGTCATCAAGTCAGTTCTTATTTGTAGCAACGCTATATACAACAAGACGAAACACTGCACAGTCCTTCTCCATGTTCACAATTGTTATGCTTGAGCTCACTGTTGCAGCTACTTCGTCAATCCATTGCCTTGAGTGTCTTCCTCTTTGTTGCTGATCCACTACTTTAACAAGAATGATACTGTTCCCTAGGAATTGGTCCCCCCCGACAACCTTTCCAAAGTATGTGAAATAAAGACTCACCATCATTGTGTCCATGGAGGATTCTGGCTTTACTTCTTTCAAGATAGATTTATTCATTCTTTTGGCAACCCATGGTATATTCAATATTCTTTGCCAACACTATATGCCTTCTTTGGTCTTCCGTATTTACTGTCTAGCTTCCACAAGTGTATGAGGTGACTGATAACACCATGGCTTGGATCAGGCATATCTTAGCTTTCAGGGGACATCTTTTTTTTTAAAAAAAAAAACACTTTAAGGAGGTCTTCTGCAGCAGATTTGCCCAATGCAAAGCCTCACTGATGTCTCTGAATTGATGTGTTAGAGAAAAATATTGAATGTATTATGGACTGCCAAGACAACAAACAGATATGTTCCGGAAAAAGTATAAGCAGAGTTCTCCTTAGAAGCAAAGATTGCAAGACGGTGTCTTACATACTTTGGACATGTTGTCAGGAGGGATGAGTCCCTGGAGAAGGATATCATGCTTGGAAGAGTGCAGAGTTTGTGAAAAAGAGGAAGACCCTCAAGGAGAGGGACAACACAGTGGATGTAATAATGGGCTTAAAGCACGAAAACAATTGTGGGCATGGCACAAGACAAGGCAGTGTTTTTGTATATTGTGGATACTGTTGCTATGAGTCAGAACTGACTCAACAGCACCCAACAACAACAAAAACAACACATCATTTGATTTTTTGACTGTTGTTTTCATGGCTGTTGACTGTAGGATCATTCAAGTAAAATGAAGTCTTTGACAACTTCAATCTTTTCTCCATTTGTCATCATGTTGCTTTTTAGTCCAGCTGTGAAGATTTCTGTTTTCTTTATATTAAGGTATAATCTACTGAAGGCTGCGGTGAAGCACAAGTGCTTCAAGTCCTCTTCACCTTCAGCAGGCAAGACCATATTGTCTCCATAATGTATATTGCTAATGAGTCTCCAATTCCGATGTCTCATTCTTTTTCACATAGCCCAGGTTCTCAGGTTATTTGCTCAATGTACAAATTAAATAGTATAGGGAAAGAACACAATCCTATGCACATCGGTCTTGACTTTAAACCATGTAGTATCTCCTCGATCCGTTGAAAAACAACTGCCTCATGATTTATGTACAGGTTACTCATAAGCACAATCAAATGTTCTGGAATTCCTGTTCTTAAAAATGTTATCCATAATCTGTTAGGATCCACACAGTTGATTGGTTTCACATATTCAACAAAACACAAGTAAACGTCTTTCTGGTATTCTCTGCTTTCAGCCAAGACCTACCTGACATCAGCGATGATATCCCTTCTTCCATGTCCTCTTCTGAATCTTGCTTGAATTTCTGGTAGTTCCCTGTGGATGTACTGCTGCAGCTGCTTTTAAGTGATCTTTGGCAAAATTTTAATTAGCCAAGCCAAAGCCAAGTGCCATATTAATGATGCTGTCTGATAATTTTTGCATTTGATTGGCTTACCTTTCTTTAGAATAGGCATAAATATGGATCTATTCCAGTTGGTTGGTCAGGTAGCTGTCTTCTAATTTTCTTGGTATAGACAAGTGAGCACTTTCAGCACTATGTCCACTTGTTGAACCATCTCAGCTGGCATTCCAGAATTCCCAAAGCCTTATTTCTTGACAATGTCTTCAGCGTAGTTTGGACCTTTTACTTCAGTACCATCAATTCCTGATCTTACGCTGCCTCCTGAAATGGTTGAACATCAATCAACTGTTTTTGGTAGACTGACTCTTATATACCTTCCATTTTCTTCAGATGCTTTCTTAATTCTTTACTATTTTCCATGTAGAATCCTTCAATATTGCAACTTGAGGCTTGGATTTTTTTCTTCAGTTCTTTCAACTTGGGAAATACTGAGAATGTTCTTCTCTTTTCATTTTCTAACTCCAGTTCTTTATGTCACTGTAACC
Source organism: Heterohyrax brucei (assembly GCA_028571685.1). Lineage (NCBI taxonomy): Eukaryota > Metazoa > Chordata > Mammalia > Hyracoidea > Procaviidae > Heterohyrax > Heterohyrax brucei. The sequence continues at coordinate 21,863,670 of CM053155.1, forward strand.
CTTTACTTTGTCTTCTCACGCTGCCATTTGAAATCTTTTGTTCAGCTCTTTGACTTCAGCATTTCTTCCATTTGCTTTAGCTACATTAAAGAGACACTTTCAGAGTCTCTTCTGAGTCATTTGGGATTTTTCTTTCTTTTCTGTTTTCTTAATGACTTCTTATTTCTTCATGCATGATGTCCTTGATGTTATTCGTAATTTATCTTGTCTGGTCTTCAGTCACTAGTGTTTAACATATCAAACTTATACCTGATAAAATCACGGCACCTGGCTTGGCCAACCAAACCCATTGCCATCAAGTTGATTCCGATTCATACTAACCCTATAGGACAGAGTGGAACTATCCTGCAGATTTTCCAAGAAGTGCCTGGTAGATTTGAACTACTGACCTTTTGGTTAGCAGTCATAACATTCAAACACTATGCCACCAGGGTTTCTATAATTCCTAATAGATGGTCTCTAAATTTGGGTGGGATACATGTGAGGTCATACCTTGGCCCTCGTAAACTTGTCAAAATTTTCTTCAACTTCAGCTAGAACTTACATAACAGCAACTGCTGGTCTGTTCCAATTGTTGGCCTTTTTCTGAGTGATGATACTGAGCTTTTCCATTATTTCTTTCCAGAGATGTAGTCAATTTCATTCTTGTGTATTCCATCTGGACAGGTCCACATGTATAGTTCCCACTTATGTTGTTGAAGAAAGATACTTGCAACAAAGAAGTCATTGGTCTTGCAAAATTCTATAATGTGATCTCCAGCATCATTTCCATCACTGAGGGCATATTTTTCAACTATCAAGCATTTTTTGTTTCCAACTTTCACATTCCAATTACCAGGTGTTATCAATGTATCTGACTGCACGTTCAATCAATTTCAGCGTTTCAGAAGTTGATAAAAATCTTGAATTTCATCATTTTTGGTCTTAGCAGTTGGTGCATAAAATTGAATAACAATTGCATGAACTGATCTTACTTGTAGGCATATGGATATTATCCTATTACTGACAGTATTGTACTTCAGAACAGATCTTGATTTTTTTTTTTTTTTTACAATAAATACAATGCCATTCCTCTTCAAGTTGTCATTCCTGGCATAATAGACCAAATGATTGTCCAATTCAAAATGTCTATTTCAGCTCAATAATGCCTAGGGCATCAATGTTTATGTGTTCCAATTCATTTTTGACAACTTTCTATTTTCCTAGATCCATCCTTTTCATGTTCCACACTCTAATGATGTTTTCAGCTGTTCTCTCTCATTTTGAGTCATGTTGCATCAGCAAATGAAGGCCTCAGAGTCTTTATTTCATCCAGGTCATTAAGGTCAACTCTACTTTGAAGACGCAGCTCTTCCCCAGACATCTTTTGAGTCCCTTCCAACCTGAGGGGCTTATCTTTCAGTGGTGTATCAGACATTATTCTGCCACTATTCATAAAATTTTCCCTGGCTAATTCTTTTCAGAAACAGACCACCAGGTCTTTCTTCCCAGTCTATTTTCATCTGGAAGCTCCACCGAAACCTGTTCACCATGGGTGACTCTGCTGGTATCTGAATACTACTGGCTTAGCTTCCAGCATCACAGCAACACACAAGCTCCCACACTAAGACTAACTGACAGATACGTGGGGGATAATCCAGGTACTTATACTTTAATGGCATATATTTTGCAAATATCTTCTCTAAACTGGTAACTTGTTTCATTTCTTCATGCTGTTTCTGTCAAACAGAAATTCTTTTAATGTAGACAAACACATCAACCTTTTTTTTTTAAGGTTTGGTTTTTTTGGTAGTTGCTTTAAGAAATACTTTGCTATCCCAAGCACATAGCGCTTTTTCTATATTTAATTCTAAAAGGTTTTATATTTTACCTTTCATATTTGTGATTGATTTATTTAGTTTATTTTTATGTGTGATATGAAGAAGAAAGCTAATAACATTGTATCCACATAAGTAATCAAATGTCCAAGAACCGCTTACTGATTAGTCCTTCTTTTCCTCAGTGATCTACAATGCCAACTATGCCCTTTATTAGAGTTCCACATTTCTGAGGGTATGTCTCTACTTGATTCAATTAGTTAATGTGTCTATCCTGCACTATAATAATACTGTTTTAATTATCATATTGCTTTTGTTTGTTAAAGAATATTTTCCCATCTTATTTTTCTTCTTCTTCTTCTTCCTTTTTTTTTCTTTCCCAGTCTCTACACAGTTTATTTCTTCTTTTTACTCTCATTGTACTGGTTAGGACATTTGGTGTAATGCTGAGTCAAAGCAGTGATAGTGGACATTATTGTCTTGTTCCTGATTTTTTTTTAAGGCTGCTTCTAAAATTTTCCCATTAGAATGATGTTTTTGTTAGTTTTTAGGAGATATACTTTATCAGAATAAAGACACTCATCTGCTCCAAATTTGCTAAGAGCTTTATCATGAATGGGTGTTAACTTTTAATAAATCAACTTTTACTTATTTTTAAAATGAAATATCTTCTTTCAAGTTTTTATGCAGTAAATTAAATTTACATATTTTCTAATATAAACTATTCTCAGAATAAATTCAACTTAGTTATAAATTTTTCTGTGCACTACAGCATTATTTATTATGGTTTCATTATAAGTTTTACATCTATTTTCATGAATGGGTTTGGCCTATCATATTACTTTCCCACACCACCCTTTTGTGTTTTGATACTGTGATTTTACTGGCCTTGTGATGCAGACTACAATGTTGTATACACTGAAATTGTGGTAGAAATCATCTATAATGTACCCTGGTCTTAGTGTTTTCTTTATTACAAGTTTGTTAAATACTGTTTCAGTTTATTAATGGTTATAATACAATTCATCTTTTCTTTCTTTCAGTTTTTTTCCCCCCTTTGAGTCAATTTTTCCCCCCCTAGGAATTTTATGAGTTCATACAAGTTTTAAAATATATTTATACAACAAAAACACGTGACGTGGAGCATATGGTAGTTCACCTTCAGGAGTCCGGGAAAGTTACATAGAAGAGCCAGTGGTGCTTAAAAGTCCACCCAGGTACAAATGTCTGTGACCTTACATAAGCACATTTATACTATATTTGTTCAGCTCTCCGGCCAACTTAAGTGCAGTTTTTTCCTGTTATTTTTCCCAAAACAGCACCCACCAAATTCTAATGACATCTTATATTAGAACAGTGTTATATGTATTACAAAGCATTTTTGTATCGTTGTCCCCTAATCCTCACAAAGACTCCAGGAGACAGATGCTACCATCTAGAAGGCTGTCTCCCATTCTGTTTGAAACTGGCCAGCTAAATTGTGTGTCCTTGTAGCTTCTGTTAATTTAGACTTCAATTATTTACCACTCCACCTTTATAATTCCAGAATAAGGAGTTTGAAACTTTTTGTCACTCCTCATGTAGAAGCCTCTCTATTTCCTTAATGATTCCAACTGCCCTAAAGCCTTTTGAAAAGGCATATTTTTATACTGAGAGAAAAGAAAAAGATAAAACCCTGCTTTTAACAAAGAAACACTCATTTGAGAAACCAGTTTGTTTTCTAAAGAAGACAGTCACTGTAAGAGGCAGTGAAACAAAAGACTGACATTTAAAATTCATTTCTCACTGCAGCAGGAAATTATCAGTAGGGCAACAATCATCTCAGTTACAGAACACAATAAAATTGTATTTGTTTCATTGGAAAAGGTCTCTATCCACTAGACAAGTGTGCATTCAAGTCAGAGGAAGGCTGGAGCATGTTTCTACCAGTAATGAGCCTAAGCGGTCTGAGAGCATCTCAGTGCAGGAATTTCAGTTCTGAAGAATGTGCTGTGCTCTAGGTACTGCTTCCTTGGTGGTATGAGGTCTGCTTCCTTCCCTTTCCTTTTATCTCCTGAAGGATAAAATGCAGTGCAACCCACACTCCAGGGAACTTCCTTTACACTAGAGCAGGAAAGTGACCTTAGGAAGGGTGTTTCAAACCCACCCTAATCCTCTTTAATAACGTGCTACGTGTGTTATACGTGGGGGTACATTATTTGTAAAAAAAAAAAAAAAATGCAGTAATTATTCCAAGTACCATTTGCTAAAGAGAGTATCCTTTCCCAAATGAACTATTTTAACACCTTTGTTGAAAATCAATTGACAATTAATGTAAAGGCTTTATTTCTCTATTCCCAATTCTATTCCACTGATTTATATGTCTATCTTTGTGCTAATTCTACACTTTCTTGATTAATGTAACTTTACAGTAAGTTTTAAAATCAGGTAATACAAGTCCTCCAACTGTGCTCTTTTCAACAGTGTTTTTGCATTTCCATACGAAATTTAGGATCAGATTTCAACTTCTATTAAAAAATTATATTGGATTTTTATAGGAATTCCATTGAATCTACAGATCAATTTGGAGTGAACTGCCTTCTTAACCATATTGCATCTTCCAATTCATAAACATGGACCATCTCTAGAATTTATTTAAATGTTCTTTAATTTCTCTTAGCAATGCTTTGTTGCTTTCAGTATTCACGATTTTCACTTACTTTTGTTAAGTCTGTTCCTAAGTATTATGGAATTATGAATGGAATTGTTTTCCTAACTTCAATTTTGGATTTTTGTTGTTGTTAGTATACAGAACTAGAATTGATTACTGTGTATTGCTCTAGTATCTTCTATCTTGTTAATCTCTTATATTTGTTCTAATGTTTTGTAGAGTCCTTGGAATCATCTACGAGTCATGAATAGAATCGTGCAATCTGTTAATAAAGACAGCTTTACTTCTTTTTCTGCAATTCAGATGCTTAATGTCTGCCTGTCTTTCCTTCTTTATCTGTTTCCTTTCCAATTCTTAAGGTATAAGCACCCAATCTTGCACCATTATGATGTTAGCTGCAGGTATTTTCTACATGCTCTTTATTAGGTTGAAGAAGTTCCTTTCTATTCCTAATGTGTTGAGAATTATTAATCATGAATCGGTTGTTAGTTTTTAATCAAATGCTTCTTCTGAACCTATTAAGATGGTCATGTGATCATTCTTTATCACATCAATAAAGTGTATTATACTAATTTTTGGATGTTAAACAAAACTTACAATCCTAGGATAAATTCCTTCTAGTCATGGCAAATAATTCTTTTTATATATTTCTTGCTTCAGTTTGCTAATATTTTGTGTAAGGAATTTTGTGTTTACATTCATAAGGAATATCAGTCTGTAGTTTTCTTTTCTTACGATGTCTTTGTCTGACTTCATATCAGAGTAATACTGGCCTCAAGATGTAGCTTTTATGTGTTCCATTCTTTATTTTCAAATAAGATTATGCTATTTTTGGCATTAAAATCACATTCGTACATGTTATATACCTATGAATATAATACTTATTGCCTTATACAGTCTTGGGTCTTTTAAAGAAGTTAGAAGAAATGATAAAAAAGATACACATTTTGAAGTCCTTTTTTAAATCCTATATGTTTACCATTTCTCGTGCCCTCGACTCTTCCTGTGGGTCTGAGTTTAATCTAATGTCACTTCTTTTCATTCTGAAGGACTTCATATTTCTTATAAGGTTTGTCAGCTACCAACAAATTCTCCTGGTCTTTTTTTTTTTATTATGACTGAGTGAAAATGTACATTCCTGTATAAATTTACAGGCGCACCTGTATGCAGTGCTTCCACTGCTCTCCTGGTCCAGTGACAGCACACTGTTCCTCTCTGCTCCATACATTTCTCATCCTCCCAACAGCCTCGATTCCCCTCCTCTCCAACCACTCTCCTTCCTCCAGCCAGAGGTCAGCAGGATGATATCCTACAGACGCACAGAATCATAAAGTGCCACATAAATATCCTGGTCTTTGTTTATCTAGGAATGCCTTTATTTAACTTGCATCTATTAAAAATAAATTATTTATTTCACTCAGTTGACAAATATGCTGCTGTAGTTTTAGCTCTTTGAATCGGCCTGTCTACTGTTTTGTGACTGCATGTTCTAGACGTGCAGTGAGCTTTTGATTGTATCAGTTAGCCTTTGTTAGTCATTCTTGCTTCTTTCAAGATTTTCATTTTGTCTTTTTCCTCTATTTACTTTTCTTCAGTCACTTTTTTCTCTCTATCTTTCAGTTTAGACCATTTCTATTGATGTCTCTTGAAATCACTTGTTCTGGGGTGGAGTCAAGATGGCGGACTACGCACACGTCACCTTATATCCCTCTGGAAACCAAGACCTGAAATGACAATCTAACGAAGCCTTCTAATCACTTAATCAGCCTCAGGACATGGCACAGTGCTGTCAATTGGGACTTCATACCACTGAGCGAAAAACCTTCTCTCTTTTGCTGACCCTGCTCCTGGCTAGCCCTGGCTCTCATGGACGGAAGGTAAACGCACCATTTTGACTTTGTTTTTTCTCTGTTTTAGCCGGCAGGCAGAGCTGGGTCTTGCCTAGCGGCTAGATGCAGACGTGCTGCTGGGGGGATAGGCAGGCGAAATTTCCACATTCTGAGAGCCAGGCTTAAGACTCTGTTACTTTAGCCACCTTGAGCCTTTCGTTTTATATCTGCCTCAGCGGGGCTTGAACAGAATTCCGCAACAGTGTGCGGGACGCCATGTTGGTACCGAGATTTCAGCGGGACCTAATTCTCAGCCTGGGAGCCAGCGCCTGCAAACAGGATAGCACTTCTCCGACAGAAAAGAAGTAATTTTCCCAGTGCCACCTACATTGCAGGCCCTGCAACAGAAGCAGAGGAATAATCCTCGGCACCTTTACCCCTCTGTCTGCTGCCTGTGTGGAGGACGCCATCTTGGATATGGTGGCTGCAGCTGGACCTAATTCTTAGCTGGAGAGCCAGAGCCTGCCCATAAGAGAGCAGTATTCAAGGCAGTGTTGGCTAAGGCTAGGCCCTGTCAGAAGAGGCCAACAGGGCAGTAGCATTGCTGTATTCTGAACTAATTTGTTATCATCTGGGGTTGGATATAGTGGCACTTACTTTGTCAGTTGAGAAGAAGGGCCTGTACATCTGAAAACCTAACGGACTTGTGAAGTGGTCAGATACCTTTTGCCATACATTTTAAGACAGCCTAGAGAAACATTTGCAATCCATCCTCACAGTACCTCTTCCAGCCTCTACATACTCACATGGGACCCAAAAAGCAACAGACAATTGTGGCATACAAGAAATCACCCATGGCTTCAGAAGGCTCCCAAACAAAGCAACCAAGGAGTTTTCCAGATGAAGACACTTTTATGAAAGCACCAGGAAGCGAATACAAAATGATTATACACAGAGCCCTTCTAGACGTTATACAAAAGGCATCAGAACAAAAGGAAACATTAAGCAAGCTGTTCGATCTGATGGAACACCAGTACTCTGAAATCCAACAGATCAAGAACAAAATCAAAGACATAGAAACTTCCATGCAAAGCCAAGAAAACAGAATGGAACAAATAGAAAAAAGAATTTCTGACGTGGAAGACAGAGCTACTGATGCCAGCGTCTATGAGCAGAAATCAGAAAAAAGAAACAAATTAAGAAACGTTAAGAAACATGTGGGACTGTATTAAGAAGAACAACCTTCGATTAATTGGAGTCCTTGAACAGGGTGAGACATCTGAGAACACAGAGAGTATTGTTGCTGAGCTGCTGAAAGAAAACTTCCCAGAAATCATGAAGGAAGAGAATATAGACATCTCAGATGCATACCGTATGCCACTCAATATAGATCTCAAAAGAAAGATTTCAAGACATATTATAATCAAGCTTAACAAAATGAAACATAAGCAGCAACTCTTAAAGGCAGAAAGACTAAAGGCAAAGCTAACATTCAGAGGGAAACCCTGTAGGCTCTCATCAGATTTCTCAGCAGAAAACATGCTGGCATGGAGACAGTGGCATGACACTTTCAAAGTCTTGAAGGAGAAGAACTTCCAACCAAAAATTATATATCCTGCAAAATTGTCTTTCAAATACGAAAATGAAATTAAGACATTCCCAGATAAACAGAAACTCAGAGACTTTGTAAAAACCAAACCCAAACTACAAGAAATACTGAAAGAAGTTCTTGCCTCCGGCTTAGAAGAACAAAACCACTAACTTTATATTTTAGAATCACACACTACTCAATACTCTACTCTTTTAGGGAAGGCTCCAAAGTCAATCACAGCTTTAATACGGAATAAAGCTATCCAGTGATCATCATGAAAACTATGCCAAAGCCAAGCCAAGTGTGGTGTCATCATAATAAAAAGAGGGATGTACTACAGTCGTTATAGTCCTTCCAGATGGAGAGGAAGATGACAAGACTGGTAGTAATTAAAATTGGGTTTATATATAGTTTATTAGGGGAGTTCATAGGGGCAGCTGTAAAGCACAACAAAGATGTATCATACCATTTCAAGAAATGTAACACATGAGTCTCAACAACTACAAAACCAGCTCTGAAAAAGGTGAAAAATCAACTCACAAAAAAGAATGTCCCAGAACAGACTAATAAGAACAGGGAAAACATCAACATCAAAATAAACACATCACAATGACAGCAGTGAACACCTATCTATCAATAATTACATTGAATTGGAATGGACTGAATGCTCCAGTAAAGAGACACCGAGTGTCATCTTGGATCAAAAGACATGACCCATCCATATGTTGTCTACAAGAAACTCACTTGAGACCTAAAGATAGGAACAAACTGAAAATTAAAGGATGGAAGAATATATATCAAGCTAACAATGAACACAGAGGATCAGGGGTGGCAACTCTAATTTCAGACAAAATCAAATTTAATGTCAAATCCACCATTATGGACAAAGATGGACTGAAAGGTTCAGTACACAAGCAAGTCTTAACTATATTAAATATTTATCCACCTAATACTAGACCACCTAAATACACTGAAGAAACACTGAGTATGCTAAAAAGAGAGTTTGATGACTCCACAATAATAGTGGGAGACTTTAACACTCCACTCTCATTACTAGACAGATCATCTAGAAAAAAGCTCAGTAAAGACACAGAAGACATCATTGCCACAATTAACCCATTAAACCTCATTGATATATACAGAACTTTCCACCCATCAGCAGACAACTACACCTTCTTCTCCAGTGCACATGGAACATTCTCCAGAATTGACCACGTGATAGGCCATAATGCAATGCTCAACAAAATCCATACCACTGAATTACTGCAAACCATCTTCTCACATCATAAAGCTATCAAAGTTGAAATCAGTAGCAGAAAAAACAGAGATAGAAAGTGGAACTCTTGGAAACTGAACATCTTGCTAAAGAAAACATGGGTTATAGAGGAAATCAAGGATGAAATAAAGAAATTCATGGCTTCCAATGAGAACAAAAACACTTTCAACCAGAATCTATGGGATACAGCCAAAGCAGTGCTCAGAGGTCTGTTTATCTCCATAAATGCACACATTTGGAAGGAAGAAAGAAACCAAATCAAGGAACTAACTGTATGGCTTGAACAAGTAGAAAGAGAACAACAGAAGAACCCCTTGGGCACCAGAAGAAACGAGATCATAAAGATTAGAGCAGAGCTAAATGAATTAGAGAATAGAAAAACAATTGAAAACATTGAAAAGACCAAAAGCTGGTTTTTTTAAAAGATCAACAAAATTGACAAACCACCAGCTAAAACTTACTAAAGAAAAGTAGGAAAGGAAACAAATAACCCGAATTAGAAAGGAGAGGGGAGTTGTCATCACAGATGCAACAGAAATCAAAAATATCATAACAGAATACTATGAAAAACTGTAAAAACCTAGGGGAAATGGACCCATTCCTTGACTCATACCACCTACCCAAATTATCACAATGTGAAGCAGAACAACTTAATAAACCCATCACAAGAGAAGAGATTAAAAATGTCATCAAAACACTGCCAACCAAAAAAAAAAAGTCTGGGCCCAGATGGCTTCACTGCAGAATTCTACCAAGCATTTAGAGAAGAGTTCTCTCAAATACTACTGAGACTATTACATAGTACAGAACGGGATGGAGTACTCCGAAACTCATTCTACGAAGCCAGCATTACCCTCATACCTAAGCCAGGGAAAGACCCGATAAAGAAAGAGAACTACAGACCGTTATCACTCCAGAATCTAGATGCCAAAATCTTCAACAAAAGTCTTGCCAACAGAATACAACAACATATCAAGAAAATAATCCATCATGACCAAGTGGGATTCATACCAGGGATGCAAGGGAGGTTCAACATCAGAAAAACAATCAATGTGATTAACCACATAAATAACACAAAAGAGAAGCATCACCTGATTTTGTCCATTGATGCAGAAAAGGCATTTGATAAAGTCCAACACCCATTCATGCTAAAAACTCTTAGCAAAATGGGCAGAGGGCAAATTCCTGAACACAATAAGGGCCATTTATACAAAGCCAACTACCCACATCATCCTGAATGGAGAGAGACTGAAAGACTTTCCCTTGAGATCAGGAACTAGACAAGGATGCCCACTCTCACCTCTCCTACTCAACATTGTGCTAGAAGCTCTAGCCAGAGCAATTAGACAAGAGCAAGAAATAAAGGGCATTGGCATCAGCAAAGAGGAAGTTAAAATCTCCCTGTTTGCAGATGATATGATTGTATTTGCAGAGAATCCCAAGGAATCTATAAGTAAACTACTCAAACTGATGGAAGAGTTCAGCAAAGTCTCAGGAGACAAGATAAACGTAAGTAAATCAGTAGGATTCCTTTATACCAACAACAAGACTGTTAAGGAAGAAGTTATCAAATCAATACTATTTACGGTAGCCCCTAAGAAGATAAGGTACCTACGAAATAATCTAACCAGAGAAACAACAGACCTTTACAAAGAGAACTACAAGCCCTTACTACAAGAAACTAAGAGAGACTTAGATAAATGGAAAAACTTACCCTGCTCATGGATAGGAAGACTTAACATTGTGAAAATGTCCATTTTACCCAAAGCAATCTATTTATATAATGCAATCCCAATACAAGTTCCAGCATCATTTTTTAATGAGATGGAGAAACAATCACCAATTTTGTTGGGAAAGGAGAGGAGCCCCAGATTAGGAAGTTACTACTAAAGAAGAAGAACACACTGGGAGGCCTCTCATTACCCAACCTTAGAACATACTGCACTGCCACAGTGGTCAAAACAGCCTGGTACTGGTACAAGAACAGACAGATCGATCAATGGAACAGAATTGAGACCCCAGAGATGACACCATCTGCCTATGAACAGTTGATATTCGACAAAGGCCCTAAGATATTTTACTGGGGTAAAAACAGTATCTTCAACAAATGGTGCTGGCAAAATTGGTTATCCATCTGCAATAAACTGAATCAAGATCCGTATCTGACACCTTATGCAAAAACCAACTCCAACTGGATAAAAGACCTAAATATCAAACCTAAAACGATAAAGCTCATCCAAGAAAACGTAGGAACAACAATGGAAGTTTTAATACACAATGAGGACAGACTCCAAAATCTGTCAAAGAAACCTCAATCAACAGAAGAGAAAATAGATAAATGGGAACTATTAAGAATCAAACACTTTTGCTCATCCAAAGACTTTATTAATAGAATTAAAAGAACACCCACAGAATGGGAAAAAATATTCGGCAACTCTATGTCAGACCAACACTTGATTTCCATAATCTATAAGACACTACAAAATATCAATAAGAAGAAGATTAACCATCCAATTAAGTGATGGGCAAAGGAGATGGACAGATACTTCACTAAAGAGGAGATCCAGGCAGCCAAAAAACACATGCGGACATGTTCAGGATCTTTAGTTATTAAAGAAATTCAAATCAAGACGACAATGAGATACCATCTTACCCCAACAAGATTGGCCATGATCCAAAAAACACAAAACAACAAATGCTGGAGAGGCTGTGGAGAAAGTGGAACCCTCCTACACGGTTGGTGGGGTTGCAAAATGGTCCAGCCTCTTTGGAAAGCAATCTGGCGCTTCCTTAAAAAAATGACATCGATATATCATTTGATCCAGTAATTCCACTACTTGGAATATATTCTACAGAATCAAGGCCTTTCACACCAACGGACACATGCACCAGAATGTTTATCGCAGTACAGTCCACAATAGCAAAAAGATGGTATCAACCCAGATGCCCAACAACAGAAGAATGGATAGGTAAACTATGGTACATATACTCAATGGAGCACTATGCAATAATAAAGAATAACGATGATTCCAGAAAACATCTCCTAACCTGGTTTCAACTGGAAGACATTATATTGAGTGAAAGTAGTCAGCGACAAAGGGACAAATACTGTATGACACCTGTACGATAAGATCTCAAAAGCAGACTTGTGTATAGAAGAAAAGACTCTTTGACAGCTGAAAGGGAGGGGGGGAGGGAGAGTGAGGAGAGGAAGGCTTAGTTTAGATAGTTGCTAGAAATCTGATTGGGAGAAAGCGGTGATAGCACACATTATAATCAAGAACAACATTAAACGGACTTCAGCATATCTTGAGTACTCCTTACATCTTAACCTAATATTACAAGTATAGAGTAGCTGGGGCAGGGGTGGGGGACCATGCTCTTAGGTGAAATTGAGGCCAACTGGCACAACTAGCATTTTACTAAGCGAGCTCTCTGCACCCCACATTGGTGAGTGGCGTCTGGGGTCTTAAAAGCTGCCAAGCTGCCATCCGAGGACACAGCAAATGGGCCCAACTCAGCAGGAACAGATGCTCACCAAGGACCAAAATGACATGGGGGAAAGACAACCTGGAAGACAGAGATTCGCAAGAGTGGGTGCCTTCATCGACTTGGGACCAGAAGAACCGGATGGTGCCCGGCCGCCACCAGTGATAGCCACGATGGAGCTCACTAGGTTGAGTCTCACTGGCAACACAAGAATAAAATGGGGTGCATCCTGAGATCTCCACTAAAAGACCTTAGTTAATGGTCCAGCTTTTTCAGGGTTCCCCTGAGAGCATGGCCCCCGGCCCTGATGCTGCCCTTACCCATAAATTATAACAAAGGTCCACTCTTTGGACAGGAATGGATTGGATTTTGCAATGCAGAGTGACCATATATTGGTTGCACTTTATGGTTCTATACATGTATAGGATATCATCCTGCTCACCTCTGGCTGGAGAAAGGAGAGTGGGTCGAGAGGAGGGGAAAGGAGGTTGTTGGGAGGATGAGACATGTATGGAGCAGAGAGGAATAGTGTGCTGTCACCGGACAGGGAGAGCAGTGGAATCTGCATATAGGTGGGCATGTAAATTTATACAGGAATGTAGATTTTCACTCAGTCATGTTAAATAAAAAAGAAAAAAATAATCACTTGTTCTTTCTTCTGTCCTCTTAAGTATTCTGCATGGCCATTGTAGTAAATTTTTCATTTCAACTATTGTACTTTTTAACTCCCAAATTTCCATTTGATTTTGTTTTCTCATTTCTATCTCCTTATTAGTTAAGTCACTGACATTATACTCTTAATTCTTTAAATACGGCTTCATTTAGTTGTTTCAAGATGTCTGTAGTAACTACTTGGAAATTTTAGTCTTCTAAATCAATGAACTGTCAGAGGCAATTTCTCTTTAATGGCTTTTTTCCCTCAGGGTATGAGTTATAATTTCCTGTTTCTTTTTATCTTCCATATTAAAAAAAAACAAAAACAAATATTTGAGAAAACACACTGAAGTAGCTATGGATTCTGTTTTGCCCCGCTGAAGTTTGTTTGTTTAGCAACTTGCCTCAGTTAAATTACTGTATAATCTGCCTCTGTCACTGTGTGTGACAATGCTTCTAAGTCTCTCTTTTTTTTTTAATTATTAGTGTCACGGATTGAACTTTCCTTTCTTACAGCCTTCTACTTAGTGGTATTTCTGTTAGAACAGTACCAGATGACCAAAACTGTGTGTAGCCATTTGGCTGGGCCATGATTTCCAATATTTTATGATTGTCCACCATTTTGTGATTTTCCTATGCTGTAATGTTAAAGAGGATTAGGGTGGGACTATAAATCCCTTCATAAGGTCACCTCCCTGCTCCATTGTAAAGGGAGTTTCCCTAGAGTATAGCTTGCACCACCTTTTGTCCTACAAGAGATAAAAGGAAAGGGAAACAAGCTGAGAGTTGGGGACCTCACACCATGAAGAAGGAGGCATTGGGAGAAGTGTCATCCTTAAGACCTGAGGTTCCTGTGCCACGATGTTCCCTGACCAAAGACTGATACAACAAGAAGACTTTCCTCCAAGGCCAACAGAGGGAAAGCCTTCCCCTGGAATAGACACCCTGAATTTAGTCTTGTAGCATACCAGACTAAGAATAAACTTTCCTTTGTTACAGCCATCTACTTAGTGGTATTTCTGTTAGAACAGTATCAGATGACCAAAACAATTAGTATTATTATTTCTTTTCATTTTGAAGACTAGACTTTTCGAGTCACCCTTGTGTTTGTACACCTTGGCAATCAGTCAGTGATTACACAGACATTTTATTCAGAAACCCTGAGCCTATAAGGCTTCCATTCTCTGCCAATGAATCTGTGTATGGGTTGCTGCTGCTGTTCTCATTAGTTGTTGCAATGGTTAAAGTTATGTGTCAACTTGGCTAGGCTATGATTTCTAGTGGTTTGGCAGTTATAATGTAGTTTGGCTGTCATATAATGATGCAATCACCTGCATGATGAGATGTGACATAATATAATCCCCTTCATGATGGGATTTATTGTAAAAGCCAGTCAGTTGAAGGGGAGTTTTCTTGGGAGTGTAGCCTACATCCAGTGTGTATAGACTTTCTAGCAAGGCCTGTGGGGCTTTGTTGACTGTAGATCTTGTAGCTCAATCCTGTTTGTCTGATCTCCAGTTCTTGGGACTTCAACTAGTGGCTTACGTGTTGTCTCACTTATCAATCTTGGGTTCACCAACCCCTGTAACTATGTGAATCAAAAGAAGCCTCCATCATGATCCAAAGACTTGGGACATTTAAGCTCTACAACTGCATGAGCCATTTCCTCAATATAATCTCTCTACATAGATATTTATATATTTGGTTGATTTTGCTTCTCTAGACAACTTGGCCCAAGACAGTTGAGTCAGTTCTGACTCATAGGAACCGTGTGTGTGCAGAGTAGAACTTCTCCATAGAATTTTCAAGGCTGTGACCTTTCAGAAGTAGATTGCCAGACATATATTTTGAGGCACCCCAGGACAGGATAGAACAGCTAATATTTCAGCTAGTAGTTGAACACTTAACCACTTCTGGCACCTGAGAATTCTGTGTCTGCATTGGGGAGTACAGTCAAAGTTTAAGCTATTTTTAATATACTTAGTCTTTTTTTATTTTGCCTTTTCTAAAAAAATATTTTACTGTGCTTTAAGTAAGAGTGTATACTCTAAATCGATTTGCCACCTAAAGCCCCAAATACATACCATTATACAACTCTAACTTCTCTCCACCTGCCACTACCCCATGACAGCACACTCCTACCTGCTACCTTGTACTTCCCATATTTATTCAACTAACTCCTGTCCACCCCTGGACCCTTGTCTCATCCCTAGAAAGGAGATGCTCAGGCAGTCTCATGTACATATTTAAGCCAAGAAGCATATTACTCACCAGCATTACGCTGTCTAGTCCAGTCCAATCTTCACCTGAAGAGATGGCCTCAGTACTGGTGTCAGCTCTGGGCTGAGAAAGTCTAGGGCCATGGACTCAGGGGACCCTCCAGTCTGATAAATCATCAAATATGGCTCTTTAATAGAGTTCTAGTTCTGCACACTCATTTTTCTCCTACTACAACAGACACTTTACACTGTGTTCTCTGTCAAAGTAGTCTTCATTGGTGGTGGCTGGGCACCATCTAGTTCTTCTGGTCTCATGTTGATATAGTTCATATGGAGCCTTCTCTCTGCTGGGTCCATGCTTTCCTCATACTTTAATATCCTTCACTCTCCTCTGTTCCAGGTGGATTGGGACTGATTGATTCTACTGATTGCCACTTGTTAGCTTTTAAGACCCCATATGCCACTCACAGAAGTGATATGTAGAATATTTTCTGGAAAGACAGGTTTTCCCATTAGCCTAGATGTGCCTTGAAACAGTGATCCCAAGGCCCCTGTCCCTGCTACTTTGCTCTTCAAAATGTTGGGTTGTATTTAGGAAACATTTTAGCTTTTGCTGTAGTCCAGTTGTGCTAACTTTCCTTTTACTGTGTGTGATCATTCCCTCCACCTAACCCAATTCTTATCAACTACCTAATCTATGAATAACCCTCTTCCTTCCTCCCCATCCTTGAAACCATCAAAGATTATTTTCCTCTGTGATTAAATCTTTTCTTAAGACCATTGAACTAGTCATCTTATACAATATTGTCCTTTTTCTTCTGACTAATTTTACCTAGCATAATGTCTTCCAGATGATTCCATGTTATGAAATATTCCCTACGATCTTTGGTGTTCTTTATCATTGCATTAGTATTCATTCTATGAGTATACCGTAGTTTGTTTGCCCATTCATCTGTTGGTCATCATCTAGGTTGATTCCATCTCTTTTTGTTATTGCAGACAGTGCTGGAATAAACATTGGTGTGCATGCATTTGCTCATGTAACAGCCCTTATTTCTCTACAATATGTTCCAAGAAGTGGGATAGATGGATCATAGAGTTATTTCTATTTCTAGCCTTTTAACAAAGCACCAAATCAATGTCCAAAGGTAAGGAGGGTAACAGTATCAGGTAAGGGAGATAATAGCATCACATAAGAAGGATAACAGCATCAGCTGAGGAAGATGGCGGCATCAGGTAGGGAGAGTAACAGCACTGGGTGGGGCAGATAACTGCATCAGGTAAGGAGGATGTCAGCATCAAGTAAGGAAGATAACAGTGACAGGTAAGGAGAGTAACAGTGTCAGGTAAGGCAGATAACAGTGTCAGGTAAGGGGGACAACAGCATCAGATAAGGATAACAGCATCAGGGTAACAGCATCAGGTAAGGAGGTAACAGTATCAGGTAAGGAGGGTAAATAGAGTGAGCAGTTCATACTTGTCTGTCAGTGGAGGCTTGCTTGTTGCTGTGATGCTAGAAGCTATGCCACTAGTATATAGATATGAGAAGGGTCACCCATAGTAGACAGGTTTCAGCTGAGCTTCTAGACTAAAACAGACTAGGAAGGGACCAGCAGTCTACTTCTGAAAAGAATTAGCCATGGAAAACCTTATGAATAGCAGTAGAACACTGTCAGATTTGGTGCCAGAAAGTGAGTCCACCAGGATGGAAGGCACTCGGCAGATCACTGGGGAAGAGCTGCCTCCTCAAAGTAGAGTCAACCTTAATGACATGGATGGAGTAAGGACTCCAGGACCTTCTTTCACAGATGTGACATGACTCAAAACGAGAAGAAACAGCTGCAAACATCCGTTAATAATCAGGACATGGAATGTACAAACTATGAATCTAGAAAAGTTGGAAATCATCAAAAACGAAATGGAATGCATAAATATCAATATTCTAGGCATTACTGAGTGGAAATGCACTGTTATTGGCTATTTTCAATCCAACAACCATATGGCCTGCTAAACCAGGAACGAAAACTTAAAGAGGAACAGTGTTGCATGCATCATCAAAAAGAATATTTGAAGATCTGTCCTGAAGTACAATGCTGTCAGTGATAGGATAATATCCATACACCTACAAGGAAGGCAAATTAATATCACTGTTATTTAAATTTATGCACCAACCACTAAGGCCAAAGATGAAGAGACTGAAAATTTTTACCAGCTTCTGCAGAATGAAATTGACTGAACATGCAATCAGGATGCATTAATAATTACTCATGACTGGAATGCAAAAGTTGGAAACAAAGAAGAAGAATCAGTAGTTGGTAAATAAGGTCTTAGTGACCGAAATAATGCTAGAATTTTGCAAGACTAACAACTTCTTCACTGCAAATACCTTTTTTTTTTTTTAACTAGGCAAAGAACTTTATTAATCTTTGTTTCAAATTTTATTCCCAGGCTTGTTCAGCTTAATTGGCTGCAAAGAATGAATTATATATAAGCAAAAACTGAAAAGAGCTGCAATGTCTAAAAGGCTTGGGCTTAAAAATATTAGAGATCTAGATTGCATCAGATCCATAAACAAAACAATTTTAAAAAGCAGTCATAATATAAAATAACAGCTCCAAGTAACTTCTTCAAGTTTTATTTCCTTCAGAAGTTGACTCAAATCAGTTTGCCTCGGAAGCTTCATCAAAATTCTCCACAAGATCTGGAACTTCATCAACATCTTCCTCTCCGGTAGCAAGTGGTGCTTTTCCATCCACGGATTGTTTGGGTAGAGCTTCAGCCAGTCTTCTTAAACTAGTCAGACTGTCTGCGCCGAGCTGGTTTAAGATGCTGGGTAGCATTTCTGTCAGCTGCTTTGTCTCAGCATGGCCGGTAATGGTGAAAGTTTTCGCTGCCAGAGATGCCTGAACTTTAGGATTGTTAAAGTGTATGACTGTTCCTTGGTTTGTACACATATTCACCTCTTCAATACCAGAGATATTGTTTACCCCTAATTTCTTTAAGGAAAACTGAAGTTTTTTGTCATCTGCTGTAGCTGTTCTATGAACCACCTTCTTCTTTCTGCGAGCAGTTCCTTTTCCAACAATGTGCACTTGTGCCTGCAGTTTGGCGAGTTCCTCCTGATTCATGATAGTTTCTTTCATCTTTTTGGCGTGGAAATGGGGCCGCGTGGGGGACTAGGGTTCGCGCTCAGAGGGTCTCTGGCAGACCAGCTGAGATTAGCTGCACACACACAGGAACGCAAGATGGCAGCTACAGCCAAATACTTTTTTTAACCAACACAAATGGCAACTGTACACATGGACCCCACCAGATGGAATATACAGGAACCAAATCGATTATATCTGTGGAAAAAGATGATGGAAAACCTCCATATCAGCAGTCAGAATAAGACCAAGTGCTGACTGTGGCACAGATCATCAATTGCTCATATGCAGATTCAAATTGAAATTGAAGAAAATTAGAACAAGTCCACGAGAACCAAAGTATGACCTTGAGTATATCCCTCCTGAGTTTAAAGACCATCTCAAGAACAGATTTGATGTGTTGATCACTAATGACCAAAAGCCAGACAAACTGTACAATGACATCAAGGACACCATCCATGAAGAGAGCAAGAGGTCATTAAAAAGATAGGAAAGAAAGAGAAGACCAAATTGGATGTCAGAAGAGACTCTGAAACTTGCTCTCCAATGTCGAGCAGCTAAAGCAAAAGGAAGGAATGGTGAAGCAAAAGACTTAAACAGAAGATTTCAAAGGGTGGCTTGAGAAAAATAAAGAAAGTATTATAATGACACACACAAAGAGCTGGAAATGGAAAACTAGAAGGAAAGAACACATTCTGCATTTCTCAAACTGAAAGAACTGAAGAAAAACATTCAAGCCTCCATCTGCAGCAGTGTAGGCTTCTACAGGGAAAATATTAAATAACTCAGGGAGCATCAAAAGAAGATGGAAGGAATACACAGAGTCATTATACCAGAAAGAACTGGTCATGTTCAGCCATTTGAAAAGGTAGCATATGATCTGGAACCAATGGCACTGAAGAAAGAACGTGAATCTGCACTGAAGGCACTAGCGAAAAAGCAACGCTCCAGGAATTGATGGGATGTCAACTGAAATATTTCAACAAACAGATGCAGTGCTGGAAGTGCTCACTTGCCTATGCCAAGACATTTGGAGGACAGCTATCTGGCCAACCGACTGGAAGACATCCATATTTATGCCCTTTCCAAAGAAAGGTGATCCAGCAAAATACAGGAATTACCAAACAATAGCGTTAATATCACACAAGTAAAATTGTGTTCAAGATCATTCAAAACCAACTGAAACAGTATACCTACAAGGAACTGCCAGAATTTCAAGCTGGATTCAGAAGAAGACATGGAACCAAGGATATCACTGCTGGTGTCAGACAGATCCAGGCTGAAAGCAGAGAATACCAGAAAGATATTTACCTGTGTTTCACTGACTATGCAAAGGCATTCAACTGTGTGAATTATAATAAATTACGGCTAACATTGCAGAGAATGGGAATTCCAGAACACCTAATGGTGCTCTTAAGGAATCTGTATATGGATCAAGAGGCAGTCATGTACACAGAACAAGGGGACACTGCATGGTTTAAAGTCACAAAAGGTGTGCATCAGGTCTATATCCTTTCACCATACCTTTTCAGTCTGTATGCTGAGCAAATAATCTGAGAAGCTATATCATACAAAGAAAAACAAGGTACCAGCATTGGAGGACGACTCATTAACTACCTTTGTTATGCAACAGACATTACCTTAGTTGCTAGAAGTGAAGAAGTTTTGAAACGCTTGATGGCATCTAACAACAACTTCTCCACACCATCTCCAACATTTATTATTATTTTTTTTTACTAATGCCAGCCTTGTGGTGAGATGGTGTTTCATTGTAGTTGTAGTTTTGACTTGGATTTCACTGATGGCTAATGATCATGAGCATTTTCTTATGTATCTGTCAGTATCCTGGATGTCTTCTTTGGTATACAGTGCCTGTTCATATCCTTTGCCCCTTTTTTAACTGGGTTGTCTTTTTCTTGTTGAGGTTTTGCAGTACCTTGCAGAGTCTAAAGGGTATGCTTTGTTCCCAACACTGATTCTTTCCTGATGGTATGAGGTCTCAACTCTCAGCCTGCTTCCCTTTTCTTTATATACCAAAAGATTCCCTCAAGGCACAATTCAGTCTTACAGAAGCAGTATTTACAAGATCTAGGACTATCACACAATACCTGAAGTCATGACCTAGCCAAATTTCTACACATATATTTGAGGGAACACAATTCAATCCATGACATTCACTGACCCTACACTTCAGCAAGCATGACATCCTCCAGGGACTCATCCCTCCTGATAATATATTCAAAGAGAGTATGAGACATAGTCTCACCTATCCATGCTTCTATGAAGCACTCTGGCTGTACTTCTTCCATGACAGACTTGTTCATTTTTTGGCCATCCATGGATTATTAAATATTCTTCAGCAACATCACAATTCAAAGACATCAATTATCTTGTCTTCCTTATTCATTGTCTATGTTTCAGATGTACATGGCAATTGAAAACACTGTGGCTTCAAGCAAGTACACCTTAGTCCTTAAGGTGATATCTCTGTTCTTCAATACTTTAATGAGATCACTTGTGGCATATTTGCCCAGTGAAATGTGTCTTTTTATTTCCCAACTGTTGTTTCCATGGGTGTTCATTATGGATCCAAGTAAAATGAAATTTTTTACCATCTCAACCCTTTCTGTCTTTATCATGATGCTGTAAATGCTTCTAAGTTTATATAGTAATTCCACTACTTTATGCTATACTATTTTATATGTTAATGTCAACTATCATAATTTTTATCATTTTTCCTTGGAAGCACTTCAAGCTTAGAATATCATCTGTACTTTATGTCTGAGAATGTTCTCTAGAAACTTTCTACTAAAGCCAATTAGAGTGACTTCTCAATTAACTTCCCGTGTCCTGTCTTCACCTAATCCACACAGCATTTTTTTCTTTCTTCTTCTTTTCTTCTTCATTTCTCAGTTGTAATCTTTAAATACTGACCCTCATTTCCTGTCTCCTGAATCTGTGGCACTGTGTGACAGCCTGCCATACCCCCTCTAGAGAAGTTACACTGGGAGATACTTGCTTGGTCTTGCACTAGCACTAGCACTAGCACTAGCACTAGCACTAGCACTAGCACTAATGTGACCCAAAATTTACACCCAGACTTTTTTTCTTCTCTTTTCCTTTATTTTTTTCACTCTGTTTTTCTTCCTTTTCATTTTTTCTCCACTTCTTGGTTTCTCATCTCTCCAATGCAACTGAAAGCTCCTTTAGTACTATTTTTGTTTCTTTGCTTTTGAGTCCTATTTCTCCCTCCTTTCTCTTTCCCATACCCATCTTTGGTTCATGCATCACAAGCTCCATCTTCTCAATCCTGCCTGCTTGTACTGTGCACTACTGAACATTATACCCCCAAGCAGCACAGGCACATAGCCTACTAGAACTCGCCCAGCACTGATTCCTGCCCTGCCCTGCCTTCCTTAGTACATGCCAAAAACCACTCATCTCAGCCCTTCCACTTCAGCTGTAACTTGCATGATACATGAGAGACTGGCCATGGCAATCAGAAAAGGAGGTGAAAAGTATCATGACTACAGAGAAGAAAGCAACAAAGAACATAGAGGCTATCTGCTCCAAAAAAGACAAATAAAAGAGAAAAGCAGGTTGAAACAAACACATCTACAACCAATACATAAAGAAAATAACCAATGAATGTCCTGAAGATGGCAGACAACATCATCAAAATACATGTTTTTTTTTTAAAAAAAATGACATGATGGTTTGGGTAGGTGTTCAAAATAAAACACCAGATGATTTTCTAACAGAAGAAACAGCACTAGAGCTACATGACAGGGAACTCAAATCCAAGAGTTGAAGCAAGAAACACATAAAGATGAGGGGAAAAAATAGACAAATTCATAGAAAAGGAAGACAAGTTTATGGAAAATGCAGGACAAAAAAAGGAAAATAACACAAAAACAAAATGCCAAAATAAGCTCACAACTAGAAATCACACAAAACAACAATCAGAAATCCCAAAGATAAACAACAAGATTTCAGAAATAGACAGAGTCATACGATGGCTGAGTAGCAGGTTTGAAATGTGTTCCATCAACAAAATGGAAGACAAACACTTTGATACAACTCATTTGAGGTGAGGAAGAAATATTTTAAATGAAGAAACCATGAGAATTATGTGGGATACAATCAAAAGCAAAAACGTGTGAGTGTTCTGAGTTCTAGAATGGGGGAGAAAACCGAAGAGACAGAGAGAATTATTAAAGAACCGCCGAGATAAATTTCACTAATATGAAATATGAAAATGACTAGACAAGAAGTTCAATGAACCACATACAGGATAGACACTAAAATAAAAAATCACCCAGGCATACCATAAACACACTGAATAAAACCAAAGATAATGAAAAAAATTCTGACAGCAGCTCAGAAAAAGTCACAACCAGAATAGAAACAATAAGGCTAGGATCTCTTTATTTGGCAGAAATCATTCAGGTAATGAGGCAATAGGGTGACATACATAAAATCTTGAGAGAGAGAGAGAGAGAGAGAGAAAAAACAGTCAAGAATGACATATCCTGCAAAACTCTTGTGGAAATGTGATGTTGAATCTAGCACATTTCCAGACAAACAAAAATTAGTGGAATATGCCTAAATGAAACTGAACTTATAAGAATTATTAAAGAGTCCTTCAGTCTGAGAACAGACATCAGACCACAGCCTGAATCTAGGACGCAAGATGGCACCAACCAGACACCAGCCTAGGAGATGAACTCTCAGGGACTATCCAAAACCAAAAGAATTACAACAAAGAACCAGAGACATTAATCTGTAAATGACCACAACATCTGAACAATTAAAAAAGAGAGAGAGTAAATGGTGAAGGTATAAAACTTTCCAGTGGAATGGAAAGGAGATGATAGTCACAAAGAAAGCTGACAAATCTACTCATCAAAATAAAGAAGAGAAACATAAAGTCTCAATAAAAAAAAATCTAGAAAAAAGAAATGAAAAAGAAATACATAAACAAATGAAGGAATTCAGTACAGGAGAGTAAGAGGA
Source organism: Heterohyrax brucei (assembly GCA_028571685.1). Taxonomy (NCBI): domain Eukaryota; kingdom Metazoa; phylum Chordata; class Mammalia; order Hyracoidea; family Procaviidae; genus Heterohyrax; species Heterohyrax brucei. The sequence continues at coordinate 21,887,357 of CM053155.1, forward strand.
ACAAAGAAAATATCAGCACCACAAGAAAAAGAATCACTACAGAATGACAGCAATAAACTCACACCCACTGATAATTTACACTGAATGTTAATGGCCCATATACAAGCATAAAGAGATAACACAATGGAATTTTTTAAAAAAGAAAAACAGAATCCATCAATATGCTGTCTATAAGAGACATGTCTTAGAAACAAGGATATAGATTTATTAAAAATCAAAAGACGGAAGAAATTATATCAAGCAAATAGCAGGAGTGGCAATACTACCTCAGATAAAACATACTTTAAAACAAAATCTACCATTAAAGACAAAGAAGGGCACTCTACAGAGATTAAAGGAACAATGAAAAAATCCATCATGAAGACTTAACCATAACAAAGATCTATGCAACTAATGACAGGATTTCAAAAAAATACACAAACTAACGGTACTGAAAAGAGAAACTGACAGTCCCACAATAATAGCAGTGACTTCAACAGACCACTCCAGGTAAAGGAAAGAATATCCAGAAAGAAACTCAACAAAGATAAAGAGCTAAAGGTCATGATCAGCCAACTTTACCTCACAGACATATATAGAACACTCCACCTAACAGCTGCAAAGTAAACAGTCTTTTCCAATGTACACAGAATGTTTTCCAGAATAGATCAAATCTTAGGACATAAAGAAACCCTCAACAAAATCCAAAACACAGAGATAATACAAAGCATCTTCTCTGACCGCAGTGCTATCAGAGGAGAAATCAATAACAGGAAACTGAGTAACATTCTGCTTAAAAAAAAAATCATGTGGTAATAGAAGACACTGAAAATGGAATTTAAAAAAATCTAGAATAAAACAAGGATAAAGATACATCATACCAAAACCTTTGAGACACAGCAAAGAAATGCCACTGATGTCAATTTACAGCAATTGATGCACACATCAAAAAAGACGAAAGGATTAAAATCAAAACATTAGCTGTGCAATCTGAACAGAAAGAAAAAAGCAAAAGAAGACCACAAACACCAGAAGAAAAGAAATAGTAAAGATCAGAGCAGAAATAAATGAAATAGAGAATACAAAAACAATAGCAAGACTCAAAACCAAAAGCTGTTTTTCTTGCACAGATTAACTAACCACTGGCTAATCTGACAAATGAAAAACAAGAGAGTATGCAAATGAATCAAATAAAAAGTGAAACTGGTAACATTACAACAGAACCAACAGAAATAAAAAAGATCATAACAGAGTATCATGAAAAATTATACTCCAAAATTTTGAAAATCTAGAGGAAGCAGACACATTTATAGAAACACACTGCCTTATCAAATTAATACAAAGCAGTGTTGAAAATCTTAACAGACCCACAACAGAACAAGAGGTCAAAAAGGTAATTTGGGAAGTGGAGCTAAGGTGACAGCTAAGGCATTTCTTCTTATCTCTAACAACAAGGACCTTGAAAAATAAGAAAATTCAATAAAAAGGGCAATCTAGCTCCAAGATCAGGCAGAAACCTGTGAGACTGGACTGGGTGAAAGGAAGGGGATAAACTACCTTTGTTAGAAGCAAATAGGCAGCTGCAGAGGGGCCTGCTTCTGCTCGTGTGGGAGCAGGGTGGCAGCACAGGAGCAGAAGCCATCCTTGTTGGCTGGGAATTTCAGTTTGGGGCTGCTGCACCTTGGGAGTGCTGCTGGGTCCAGGAGACATGATCAAGAGCAATGTCTGTGTGTAGCATGTCTTTCTCAGACAAATGGCTGAGGTGGGAATGGTCACGCAGTGGTTGGCAGCCGAGTGCAATGGCATCCTCCCCCACTTCTCTGAGCTATACAGGAGGCTAAATTCTGGTGCACTACCTGGGACACTGTACATGTGTTCCCTGAGCTTATCTCCTGGACACAGAGAGGGAAACAAAGGGAGGGGTAGAAGAAAACTTCCACTGGCTCTCCTGAGATGTGAATCACTGTACCTACAGATCCCTGGGTGAAATCCACCAGACTGTTTCAAGCTAAGTACTCAAGAATCCTTGGGGCTCATTAGGCGATGGGCAAAGGAGATGGACAGACATTTCTCTAAAGAGGAGATCCAGGCAGCCAAAAAACACATGCGGACATGTTCACGATCTTTAGTTATTAAAGAAATTCAAATCAAAACGACAATGAGATACCATCTCACCCCAACAAGATTGGCCACGATCCAAATAACACAAAATAACAAATGTTGGAGTGGCTGTGGAGAAAGTGGAACCCTTCTACACTGTTGGTGGGGTTGCAAAATGGTCCAGCCTCTTTGGAAAGCAATCTGGTGCTTCCTTAAAAAAATGGATATTGATATACCACTTGACCCAGTAATTCCACTACTTGGAATATATCCTACAGAATCAAGGCCTTTCACACCAACGGACACATGCACCAGAATGTTTATTGCAGCACAGTCCATGATAGCAAAAAGATGGAATCAACCCAGATGCCCAACAACAGAAGAATGGATAGGTAAACTATGGTACATATACTCAATGGAGCACTACACAATGATAAAGAATAACGATGATTTGAGGAAACATCTCCTAACCTGGTTTCAACTGGAAGACATTGTGTTGAGTGAAACTAGTCAGCAACAAAAGGACAAATATTGTATGAGACCTCTATGATAAGATCTCAAAAACAGACTTGTGTATAGAAGAAAAGACTCTTTGACAGTTGCAAGGGAGGGGAGGGAAGGGGAGGAGGGTTTAGATTAGACAGTTGCTAGAAATCTGGTTGGGAGAAAGCGGTGATAGCACACATTAGAAACAAGAACAACGTTAAGTGGACTTCAGCATAACTTGAGTACTCCTTCCATCTTGACTCAATACTGCAAGGATAGAGTAGCTGGGGCAGGGAGCAGTGGACCATGTTCTTAGGCAAAATTGAGGCCAATTGGCACAACTAGTGTTTTGCTAGGAGGGCTCTCTGCACTCCACATTGGTAAGTGGCATCTGGGGTCTTAAAAGCTGCCAAGCTGCCATCCGAGGACACAGCAAATGGGCCCAACTCAGCAGGAACGGATGCTCACTGAGGACCAAAATAACATGGGGTAAAGACAACCTAGAAGATAGAGAGACCCACAAGAGTGGGTGCCTACATTGACTTGGGACCAGAAGAACCGGATGGTGCCTGGCCACCACCAGTGATAGCCGCGATCTAGCTCACTAGGTTGAGTCTCACTGGCAACACAAGAATAAAAAGGGGTGCATCTTGAGATCTCCACTAAAAGACCTCAATTGATGGTCCAGCAGTTTCGGCGTTCCCCTGAGAGCATGGCCCCTAGCCCTGATGCTGCCCTTGCCCATAAATCATAACAAAGGTCCACTCTTTGGACATGAGTGGATTGGACTTGGCAATGCAGTGTGACCATATACTGGAAGCACTTCATGGTTCTATACATCTACAGGATATCATCCTGCTGACCTCTGGCTGGAGGAAGGAGAGTGGGTGGAAAGAAGCGGAAAGGAGGCTGTTCGGAGGATGAGACATGTATGGAGCAGAGAGGAATAGTGTGCTGTCACCGGACACGGAGAGCAGTGGAAGCTGCATATAGGTGGGCATGTAAATTTATATGGGAATGTACATTTTCACTCAGTTATAGTAAATAAAAAAAAAGAACCCTTGGGGCTCATCTTTTCCTATGTACTGATTTCTCTCCCTATCCCCAGCCTTTCCTCCCTACCTTCTCTGCTCTACACCAGAAGATAAATTCTGGTGCACTACCTGGGCTGGAAATGGGACACTGTAGTTGTGTGTCCTGAGATTCTCTCCCAAATGTAGGGAGAGAAATACAAAGAAAGCTGGAAGAAGAATTTTGCAAGCTCCCCTGAGCCAGCAATGCCTGCTATCTTTCTCAGTGCAGTCATCACTACAACCAACGTGTGCTAGGTCATCAGAATTACTGAGGCTGAAATAAACATTCTAGCTCAAATGACTACACTACTTGGACAACCAAAGCCAAATCAAAACACACACACACACACTTACAAGTTATATTGCAATATCCTAACAAATAAATTACAGTAGCCTTCTTCTGATGGCTCAGAGACAACAATTCCTAATAATCTAAAGAAGGAAGCTGCCATGGCTTAATAAAACTCCCAAAATGAAGAGTTAAAAAATCTGGTAAAGATGAGGAAGTCTGTCTACAATTACTGGAGGCAGAATACAAAAAAAAGTTATATAGAGAGCTTTCCAGAAATGAGAATGGAGATTAGACAAAGTGCAGCAGAACAAAATCAAAACTTAAACAAGCTAGCAGAATCGCTACAGCAACAATGATCTGAAATTCAGCAGATTAACATTAAAATCACAGTGTTAGACAATTCAGTAGAAAGTCAAAGGGGCAGGATTAAGGAGATGGAATGCAGAATTAGTGAGACTGAAGGTAAAGCAACAGATGCCAGCATTTAGGAGGAGAACTCAGATAAAACAATTAAGGAAAATGAAGACTCATTAAAAGCTATGTGGGCATCTATCAGGAAAAATAATTTACAAATATTTAGAGTACCAGAACAGGCAGGGATATCAGAAAATACAGAGAGAATTGTAAAATATCACAAATGACGAGAAGATATCTATCAAACACAGTCATCACACTCCACAAAAGGTAAACCCCAAAAGAAAAACACCATGAACAAAAAGCTGGAGCAGCCCAGAATCTAAGAGCAAGCAACAGAAAAGAACCAGACTGCATGGAGAAACTATGGCCCAGCCCCAACAGAGAGATGCAGTCAAGCCAACCAAACTATTAAGTCTCTTTCACTGCAATGACTTCTGGATGGCTCGGAGACATCACTCAATCTCTAAACACCTAAAGAAGTAGACTAACATGAATTCCTAAAACTCCCAAAATAAAGCATCAATGGATTTCCCAAACAAAAAAGAGTTCCTTCAACCACCAGAGACAAGATACGAAAAACTAACAGAGTTATGCAAGATAACAGAAGAGAGATCCGGCAAAATGCAGCATAGCACACTGAAAAATGAAATAAGCTGCAAAAACTGCCTGAGCAGCAACTATCTCAAATTCAACAGATTAACAATAAAATCTCCAAGCTTGATAACGCAAAACAAAGCCAAAGAGCAGGAATCGAGGACATGGAAGGCAGAATTAGTGAGCTGGAAGACAAAGTAAACAATACTAGCATACACAAAGAAAAATCAGATAAAAGACTCAATAAAAGTGAAGACTCACTAAAAGTTATGTAAGACTCTATTAAGACAAATAATATTCACATGATCAGAGTACAAGAACAAGGTGAGACAGCTGAAAATGCAGAGTGAATAATCGAAGACCTGCTGAAAGAAAACTTCCCTGACATCATGAAAGATGAGAAGGTCTCCACTCAGGATGCTCATGGAACCTCACTCAACATAGATTCCAAAAGAAACACAACCAGGCATATCATAATCAAGCACAATAAAACTAGAAATAAGGAGAAACTACCAAGAGTAGCCAGAAATACGCAAGAAATAACGTACAAAGGAAAACTATTATCCTCAGACTACTCAACTGAAACAATGCTGGCCAGAAAACACTGGGACAACATATACAAAGTCCTGTCAACTGAGAATAATATATCCTGCAAAGCTATCTCTCAAATATGAGGGTGAAATTAAGACATTCACAGATAAACAGAAACTTAGAGAATTTGTAAGAACCAAACCAAAATTACAGGAAACATTAAAGGAAGTTCTCAGATTAGAAAATCAATAGCATTAGATATATAAGTCAACATCCAACACTCAACAGAGAGTCTAGATACCACTGAGAAAAGAAATCCAAAAATGATAAGCAAAATCAAATCACAAAAATAGAAATTCAGAGATCTCAGGATATAATTGACAACAATACTACATGAAAAAGAGGATCAAAGAAAAGTACATGTAGACCTTCCAGATGTGGGGAAAGACACGGAGATACACAGACACTGAAGTTTTGACTACTTTTAGATTAACACGGGAGACTAAGGGAGTAACTGCAAAAGAAACCTATAATTATACACATGAAAAAGCAATGCACAAAATCACAGCACTTTCAAGAAAAGAAACACTGAAAGCCACAAAAAGAAAATAAAGAAAAAAGACTCAGCACAGAACATGCAATGCAGCAAAGGAACTGTCCACAACATCCAAAAAGAGGCATCAAAATGACAACACTATCACTTGGCTTTTGGCTTGGCATCATCATATATGTCAATAATCACACTGAATGTAAATGGATAAGTGCACCAATTAAGAGAAGAAGAGCAGTGGATTGGATTTAAAAAATATGACCCATCTATAAGCTGCTTACAGGAGACACACTGGAGACTGAAAGACACAAACTACAACTCAAAGACTGGGAAAAAATATATCAGACTAACAACATTCAAAAAGGAGCAAGAGTGGCAATATTAATCTCTGACAAAATAGACTTTAAATCCACCATACGAGATAAAGAGGGTCACTATTTAATGGTCAAATGTACAATTCAACCGGAGGATAAACCATACTAAATATCTATGCACTCAATGACAAGGCTCCAAAATACATATAACAAATACTATTTGCACTGAAAACAGAAACACACAGCTCCACAATAATTCTAGGAGACTTCAACACACCACTCTCAGTAAAGGGTAGAGCATCCTGAAAAAAGCTTAGTAAACACACAGAGGATCTAAATGCCACAATCAACTAACTTGATCCTCAAAGGCACATTCATAACACTTCATCCAACAGCAGCCAATTATACTTTCTTTTCCAATACACATGGAATGTTCTCCAGAATTGACCACCACATATTAGGCCACAGAACAATACTCAACAAAATTCAAAATACTGAAATAATACAAAGCTTCTTCTCAGACCACAAAGCAATAAAACTAGAAATCAGTAACAAAAAAGATGCAAAGAAAATGAAAACCATGGAAACTGATTAACATTTTGCTCAAGAACTATTGGGTAACAGAAGAAATCAAGGATGTAATAAAGAATTTCATAGAATCAAATGAAAATGAAGGCACATCATACCACAATCTATGGGACAAAGTAAAAGCAGTCCTCAGAGGCCAGTTCATCTCAACAAATGAACACATCCATAAAGAATAAAGTGCCCAACTCAAAGAATTAACTCATCAGCTTGAACAACTAGAAAGATCTCAGCAAAAGAACCCATCAGGTTCCAGAAGAAAGCAAATTATTAAAATTAGAGCAGAAATAAATGAAATAGAAAAATAAAAGGGTAGACAAGTCCAAAAGCTGCTTTTTTGAAATGATCACCAAAATTGATAAGCCACTGGCCAAAATGACAGAAAAACAGGAGAAGTAATCCAAATTAGAAATAAGATGGGCAATATCACAATGGATGCCACTGAAATTAAAAGAATCACAGAACACTATGAAAAATTATACTCTAATAAATTTGAAAACCTAGAGCAAATGGACAATTTCCTAGAAAAACACCACCTACCTAAACTAGTGAAATCAGAGATAGAACAGCTAAACAAACCCATTACAGAAGAAAAAATTGAAAAGTTAATAAAAAGCTTCGATTCCCAAAAAAACCTGGTGGATGGCTTCACTCCAGTATTCTATCAAATGTTCAGAGAAGAGTTAACACTAACACTTCTAAAGGTATTCCAGAATATAAGAAAAGATGAAACACTCAAATTCACTCTACAAAGCTAGTATATAACTCTGGAACCAAAACCAGGTAGAAGCAGCACAAAAAAGGAAAATTACAGACTAATATCTCTCATGAACTTACACACAAAAATCCTTAACAAAATCCTAGCTAAGAGAATTCAACAACAACACACACACACACACAAAAAGTAGTTCATCGCAACCAAGTGGGATTCATACCAGGGATGCAGGGATGGTTCAACGCAAGGACAACAATTAATATAATTAACCACGTAAACAAAATAAGACAAGAACCATCTCATTCTATCAATCAACACATAAAAGGCATTTGACAAAGTCCAACATCCCTTCATGTTAAAAACTCTCAGCAAAATAGGAATAGAAGGGAAATTCTTCAACATAATGAAGGCCATCTACACTAAACCAACAGCTAACATCATCCTTCATGGAGAGAGGTGGAAAACATTCCCCTTGAAAACAGGTACCAGAAATGAGGTCCACTGTCACTGCTTCTCTTCAAAATTGTTCTGGAGGTCCTAGCCAGAGCAATTAGACATGATAAAGAAATAAAGGGCATCCAGATTGGCAAAAAAGGACATCAAAGTATCACTATTTGTGGATGACTTCTTATACACAGAAAACCCTAAAGAATCCACCAAAAAACTACCAAATCTAATACAAGACTTCAGCAAAGTAGCAGGTTACAAGATAAACATATATAAATCTGTGGGATTCCTTTACACCAATAAAGAGACAACCAAATTGGAAATCACAAGATCATTACCATTTACTATGGCCCCAAGATGATAAAATACCTGACGATAAATCTAACCAGAAATATAAAAGACCTATAGAAAGAAAATTACAATTCCCTACAGCAAGAAACAAAAAATGACTTATGTAAGTAGAGAAACATACATTGCTTCTGGATAGGAAGATTAACACTGTGAAAACATCTATACTTTCCAAAGCAATCTATACATACAGTGCAATCTCAATTCAACTTCCAATGACATTTTTTAACAAGATGGAGAAACAAATCTCCAACCTCATATGAAAAAGGAGGAAGCCACAGATAAATAATTATTACTAAAGAAGAAGAATAATGTGTGAGGCCTCACACTTCCCAACCTTAAAACCTACAACGCTGCCACAGCAGTCAATACAGACTGGTACTGGCAGAAAAACAGACACACAGACTAATGGAACAGAATTTAGGATCCAGATATAACTTCACCCATGTATGAACAGCTGATATTTTATAAAGGCCCAAAGGCTATGAACTGCAGAAAAGACAATCTCTTCACTAAATGGTGTTGGCATAACTGGTTATTCATCTACAAAAAAATGAAACAAGATCCTTATCTCATACCATGAACAAAAAGTAATTCAAAATGGATCAAAGACCTAAATGTAAAAGCTAAAACAATAAAGTTTTTGGTAAGAAAAACTGGGAAGACACTAGAAGCACTAACTCACGGTAACAACAGTCTACCAAAAACCACCAACAACCTCCAATCACAGAAACAAAACTAGATAATCAAGAACTCTTAAAAATTAAACACACTTATCCAAAGCTGTTATCAAGAGAGTAAAAAGACTGCCTACAGAGTGGGAACCAATATTTGCCCACCACACTTCCAACTGCCACCTACTGTGTATAATCTACAAGACAGTGCAAAACCTGAACAAGAAGATGACAAACAACCCAGTTAAAAAATGGGCAAATGATATCAACAGACACTTCATCAAAGAATACATACAGCTTGCCAACAGATACAAACAAACCAAAACTCAAACGATGGAAAAATAAGTACCAAGCTAACATCAACCAAATGATGAAAAGAAAAAAACTCAAAGAGAATATTAAAAGGAACAAAGAAATTGTCAACAACACACAAAAAGTAACAAAAAGACAGCCAGCCAAAGCCAAGCCAAGTGCAGCACTAAATTTATATCTATCAGTAATTATATTGAATGTAAATGGGTTAAACACACTAATAAAGAGGCAGAGAGTGACAGGTTGGATTAAAAAACATGATCTGTCTATACAATGCCTACAAGAAACACATTTTAGACAAAAAGATACAAACTGACATTCAAAGGATGGAAAAATATGCACATATGTGAAGAACAGCAAGAGTGGCAACATTAATCTCAGATAAAATAGACTTTAAAGTAAAATCCACCGTCGTGTACACAGATGGTTACTGTTTCTTGCCTAAAGTGTCAATATATAAGAAGGATACAACAATATTAAAGACTTATGTGCCCAACAACAGAGCTCCTAAATAACATCAAACAAACATTGACAACATTGAAAAGTGAGATGGATTGCTCTAAAATAAACGTAGGAGACTTTAATGCACCACTTTTAGTAATGCACAGAACACCCAGAAAGAAGCTCACTAAAGATACAGAAGATCTTATTGCAACAATCAACCAACTCAGCCTCATAAACATATACAAAACTCTCCACCAAACAACAAATATATCTTTTCCGATGCACATGAAACATACTCCAAAACAGACCCCATATTAGGCCACAAAGCAAGTCTCAACAAAATCCAAACCACTGAAATGTTGCCAAGCATTTTCTCAGATCATAAAGCTACAAAATTCAAAATCAACAGTAGAAAAATCATGGGTAAAAACTTAACCCCAAGGAAACCAAACAACACCTTGCTCAAAAACTTCTGGGTTATACAAAAAATCAACCATAAAACAAAGAAATGCATGGAATCAAATGAAAATCAAAACACGTATTACCAATATTTATGGGCTACAGCAAAAGCAGTGCTCGGAGCTCAATCCATTTAATAAATGCACACATCCAAAATGAAGAAATACCCCAAATCAAGGGCTTAACTCTACAACTCAGACAAGTAGAAAGACAACAAAAGAAACCCACAGCACCAGAAGAAAACAGAAAATAAAAACTAGAGCAAAACTAAATGAATTCAAGAAAAGAAAAACAAGTGAAAGAGTTAAGAAAACCAAAAGCTGGTTTTTCGAAAAGAGCAACAAAATCAATAAATCACTGGCTGTTTTAGTCAGCTTGGGCTACTCTAACAGAAATATCACAGGGTGGATGGCTTTAACAAAGGAAAGTTTATTCTTACACAGTCTGGTAGGCTGAAAGTCCAAATTCAGGATGTCTGCTACAGGAGAAGTCTTTTCCCCTTGTTGGCTCTGCAGAAAAGTCTGGTACTGCCTCAGTCTTTGTCCCGGGAACATCTTGGCACAGGAACCTCAGGTCTGAAGGATGCACCTTTCTCCCAGTCCTGCTTTCTCGGTGGTGTGAGGTTCCCAATTCTCTGCTGATTTCCCTTTTCTTTTATCTCTTATAGGATGAAAAGATGAAGGGTGGGGCAAGCCATACTCCAGGAAAACTCCCTTTGCAGTCAAGCAGGGAGGTGATCTTATAAAGAGATTTACAATCCCACCCTAATCCTTTAACATACAGCATAGGAAAATCACAAAATGGGGGACAACCATAGAATACAGGGAATTAAGGCCCAGTCACACAGCTGCACATATTTTTGGGGAGACACAATTCAATCCATGACACTGGCCAAACCAACAAGCGAAAAACAAGAGAGGAAACAAATAACCTAAATAAGACATGAGATGGGCAATCTCACTCACAGACACAGAGTGACCCAACCAAAATTAAAAGAATCATAACAGAATATTATGAAAAATTATACTCTGATAGATTTGAAAACCAAGAGGAAACAGACAAATTTCTAGAATCATGTTACCTGCCAAAATTAACACAAACAGAAGTAGAATAACTTAATAAACCCATCACAAGAGATTGAAAAAAGTAATGAAAAAAACGATCAACCAAAAAAGTCCTCACCCAGGTGGCTTCACTGGAGAATTCTACCAAATTTTCACAGGGCATTAATACAAATACTACCAAATTTTGTTCTGTGAAGCCAGTAAAACCCTAATACCCAAACCACATAAAGACAGCAATAAAAAAGAATACTACAAACCAATACAGCTCATGAACCTAGATGCAAAAATTCTCAACAAAGTTCTAGCCAATAAAATTCAGCAACATATTTTTTTTAAAGCTCCTCTCTTTCGCTGACTCCCGCTCCTGGCTAGCCCCGCCTCTCACGGACGGAAGGTAAACGCACCATTTTGACTTTTTTTTCCGCTGTCTCGGCTGGCGGGCGGAGCTGGGTCTTGCCTGGCAGCTGGACTCAGACACGGTGCTGATGGGATAGGCAGGCGAAATTCCCATATTCTGAGAGCCAGGCTTGGGACTCTGTTAATCTAGCGACATTGAGCCTTTCATTTTGTAGCTGCCTCAGCGGGGTTTGTGCGGAGCTCCATGGTCAGGGTGCGGGATGCCATGTTGGTACCGAGATTTTAGAGGGACCTCGTTCGTAGCCTGGGAGCCAGCACCTGCAAACAGGACAGTGCTTCTCCCATAGAAAAGTAGTGATTTTGCACAGTGCTGCCTACGTTGGGGGCCTTACAAAAGAATCAGAGGAATCACTACCTCTTGGCACCTTTAGCCCCTCTGTCTGCTGCCTGTGTGGAGGATGCCATCTTGGATACGGTGGGCGCAGCTGGACCTGATTCTTAGTTTGGGGGCCAGACCCTGCCCACAGGAGACCGCTTTCCTATCAAAAAACCAGCACTCGACTCAGTGTTGGCTAAGGCTAGGCCCTGTCAGTAGAGGCCAACAGGGCACTAGCATTGCTGTATTCTCAACTAGTTTGTTATCATCTGGGGTTAGATATAGTGGCACTTACTTTGTCAGATTGGAAGAGGGACCTCTACGCCTGAAAACCTAACTGACTTGTGAATTGGTCAGATACCTTTTGCTTTACATTTGAAGACAGCCTAGAGAAACATTTGCAATCCATCCTCACAGTACCTCCTCCAGCCTCTATATACTCACATGGGACAGAAAAAGCAACAGACAATTGTGGCATACAAGCAATCACTCATGGCTTCAGAAGGCTCCCAAACAAAGCAACCAAGGAGTTTTCCAGATGAAGAAACTTTTATGAAAGCATCAGGAAGTGAATACAAATTGATTATATACAGAGTCCTTCTAGACCTTATACAAAATGCAGCAGAACAAAGTGAAAAATTAAGCAAGTTGTTCAATCTGATGGAAAACCAGCACTCTGAAATCCAACAGATCAAGAACAAAATCAAAGACATAGAAACTTCCATGCAAAGCCAAGAAAACAGAATGGAACAAATGGAAAAAAGAATTTCTGACTTGGAAGACAGAGCTACTGATGCCAGCGTCGATGAGCAGAAATCAGAAAAAAGAAACAAGAAAAATGAAGAAACATCAAGAAGCATGTGGGACTCTATTAAGAGGAACAACCTTCGATTAATTGGAGTCCCTGAACAGGGTGAGACATCTGAGAACACAGAGAGTATTGTTGCTGAGCTGCTGAAAGAAAACTTCCCAGAAACCATGAAGAAAGAGAATATAGACATCTCAGATGCATATCGTATGCCACCCAATATAGATCTCAAAAGAAAGACTCCAAGACATATTATAATCAAGCTTATCAAAATGAAACGTAAGCAGCAACTCTTAAAGGCAGCAAGACTGAAGGCAAAGCTAACATTCAGAGGGAAACTCTGTAGGCTCTCGTCAGATTTCTCAGCAGAAACCATGCTGGCATGGAGACAGTGGCATGACACATTCAAAGTCTTGAAGGAGAAGAACTTCCAACCAAGAATTATATATCCTGAAAAACTGTTTTTCAAATACAAAAATGAAATTAAGACATTCCCAGATAAACAGAAATTCAGAGGCTTTGTAAAAACCAAACCCAAACTACAAGAAATACTGAAAGAAGTTCTTGTCTCTGGCTTAGAAGAACAAAACCACTAACTTTATATTTTAGAACTACACACTACTCAATACACATTTAGGGAAGGCTCCAAAGTAAATCACAGCTTTGATATGGAAAGAAGCAACCCAGTGATCATCATGAAAATTATGGTGTCATCATAATAAAAACAGGGATATACTACAGTCGTTATAGTCCTTCCAGATGGAGAGGAAGATGACAAGACTGGTAGTAATTAAAATTGGGTTTATATATAGTTTATTAAAGGAGTTCATAGGAGCAGCTGTAAAGCACAACAAAGATGTATCATACCATTTCAAGAAATCTAACACATGAGTCTCAACAACTATAAAACCAGCTCTGAAAAAGGTGAAAAATCAACTCACAAAAAAGAGTGTCCCAGAACAGACTAATAAGAACAACAGAGAAAACATCCACATAAAAATAAACATATCACATGGCAGCAGTGAACACATACCTATCAATAATTACATTGAATGTGAATGGACTGAATGCTCCACTAAAGAGACACCAAGTGTCATCTTGGATCAAAATACATGACCCATTCATATGGTGTCTACAAGAAACTCACCTGAGACCTAAAGACAGGAACACACTGAAAATTAAATGATGGAAGAATATATATCAAGCTAACAATGAACACAGAGGAGCAAGGGTGGCAATTCTAATCTCAGACAAAATCAATTTTAATGTCAAATCCACCATCGTGGACAAAGATGGTCACTATTTATTGCTGAAAGGTTCAGTACACAAGCAAGACTTAACTATATTAAATATTTATGCACCTAATGCCAGAGCACCTAAATATGTCGAAGAAACACTGACTACGCTCAAAAGAGAGTTAGATGACTCGACAATAATAGTGGGAGACTTTAACACTCCACTCTCATTACTAGACAGATCATCTAGAAAAAAGCTCAGTAAAGATACAGAAGACCTCACTGCCACAACTCACCAACTAAACCTCATTGATATATACAGAACTTTCTACCCATCAGCAGACATCTACACCTTCTTCTCCAGTGCACATGGAACATTCTCCAGAATTGACCACGTGATAGGCCATAATGCAATGCTCAACAAAATCGATACTACTGAATTACTGCAAAGCATCTTCTCAGATCATAAAGCCATCAAAGTTGAAATCAACAGCAGAAAAAACATAGATAGAAAATGAAACTCTTGGAAACTGAACAACATCTTTCTCAAAAAAACAGGCTATAGAGGAAATCAAGGATGAATTAAAGAAATTCATGACTTCCAATGAGAACAAAAACACTTCCTACCAGAACCTATGGGATACAGCCAAAGCAGTGCTCAGAGGTCTGTTTATCTCCATAAATGCACACATCGGGAAGGGAGAAAGAAACCAAATCAAGGAACTAACTCTACAGCTTGAACAAGTAGAAAGAGAACAACAGAGGAACCCCTCGGGCACCAGAAGAAAGGAGATCATAAAGATTAGAGCAGAGCTAAATGAATTAGAGAATAGAAAAACAATTGAAAAAATTGAAAAGACCAAAAGCTGGTTTTTTGAAAAGATCAACAAAATTGATAAACCACTGGCTAAACTTACTAAAGAAAAGCAGGAAAGGAAACAAATACCCCAAATTAGAAATGAGAGAGGAGTTATCACCACAGATGCAACAGAAATAAAAAATATCATAGCAGAATACTATGAAAGACTGTACTCTAACAAATTTGAAAACCTAGGGGAAATGGACCAATTCCTTGACTCATACCACCTACCCAAATTATCACAACATGAGGCAGAACAACTTAATAAACCCATCACAAAGGAAGAGATTGAAAAGGTCATCAAAACACTGCCAACCCAGAAAATTCCGGGCCCAGATTCCTTCACGGGAGAATTCTACCAAGCATTTAGAGAAGAGTTATCCCCAAAACTACTGAGACTATTTCACAGTATAGAAAGGGATGGAGTACTCCCAAACTCATTCTATGAAGCCAGCATAACCCTGATACCTAAGCCAGGGAAAGATCCTACAAAGACAGAGAACTACAGACCGATATCACTCATGAACCTAGATGCCAAAATCTTCGACGAAATTCTTGCCAACAGAATACAACAACATATCAAGAAAATAATCCATCATGACCAAGTGGGATTCATACCAGGGATGCAAGGCTGGTTCAACATCAGGAAAACAATTAATGTGATTAACCACATAAATAACACAAAAGACAAGGATCACCTGATTTTGTCCACTGATGCAGAAAGGGCATTTGATGAAGTCCAACACCCATTCATGCTAAAAACTCTTAGCAAAATGGGCATAGACGGCAAATTCCTCAACACAATAAGGGCCATTTATACAAAGTCAATTGCCCACATCATCCTGAATGGAGAGAGACTGAAAGACTTTCCCTTGAGATCAGGAACTAGACAAGGATGGCCACTCCCACCTCTCCTATTCAACATTGTGCTAGAAGTTTTAGCCAAGGTAATTAGACAAGACGAAGAAATAAAGGGCACCTGCATCAGCAAAGAGGAAGTTAAAATCTCCCTGTTCGCAGATGATATGATTGTATATCCAGAGAACCCCAAGGAATCTATAAGTAACCTACTCAAACTGATAGAAGAGTTCAGCAAAGTCTCAGGATACAAGATCAACATAAGCAAATCAGTAGGATTCCTTAATACCAACAATGAGACTGTTAAGGAGGAAATTATCAAATCAATACGATTCACGATAGCCCCTAAGAAGATAAAGTACCTAGGAATTAATCTAACCAGAGAAACAACAGAGCTTTACAAAGAGAACTACAAGCCCTTACTACAAGAAACTAAGAGAGACTTAGATAAATGGAAAAATCTACCCTGCTCATGGATAGAAAGACTTAACATTGTGAAAATGTGTATCTTACTCAAAGCAATTTATTTATATAATGCAATCCCAATACAAGTTCCAGCATCATTTTTTAATGACATGGAGAAACAAATCACCAATTTTGTTTGGAAAGGGAAGAAGCCCCGGACAAGTAAGGTACTACTAAAGAAAAAGAACACACTGGGAGGCCTCTGATTAACCGACCTTAGAACATATCACACTGCCACAGTGGTCAAAACAGCCTGGTACTGGTACAAGAACAGAGAGATGGATCAATGGAACAGAATTGAGACTCCAGAGAGGACACCATCTGCCTATGAACAGTTGATATTCGACAAAGGCCCTAAGATATTTTACTGGGGTAAAAACAGTATCTTCAACAAACGGTGCTGGCAAAATTGTTATCCATCTGCAAGAAATTGAATCAAGATCCATATCTTACACTTTATACAAAAACCAACTCCAACTGGATAAAAGACCTAAATATCAAATCTTAAAGCTCATCCAAGAAAAGGTAGGAACAACGATGGAAGTTTTAATACACAATGAGGACATACTCCAAAATCTGTCAACAAAATCACAATCAACAGAAGAGAAAGTAGATAAATGGGAACTATTAAGAATCAAACACTTTTGCTCATCCAAAGACTTTATTAATAGAATTAAAAGAACACCCACAGAATGGGAAAAAATATTTGGCAACTCTATGTCAGACTGACGCCTGATCTCCATAATCTATAAGATACTACAAAAGATCAATAAGAAGAAGATAAACCATCCAATTAAGCGATGGGCAAAGGAGATGGACAGACACTTCACTAAAGAGGAGATCCAGTCAGCCAAAAAACACATGGGAACATGTTCTCGATCTTTAGTTATTAAAGAAATTCAAATCAAGACAACAATGAGATACCATCTCACCCCAACAAGATAGGCCATGATCCAGAAAACACAAAACAACAAATGCTGGAGAGGCTGTGGAGAAAGTGGAACCCTCCTACACTGTTGATGGGGTTGCAAAATGGTCCAGCCTCTTTGGAAGGCAATCTAGCGCTTCCTTAAAAAAATGGATATCAATATACCGTTTGACCCAGTAATTCCACTACTTGGAATATATCCTACAGATTCAAGGCCTTTCACACCAACAGACAGATGCAGAAGAATGTTTATCGGAGCACAGTCTACGATAGCAAAACGATGGAATCAACCCAGATGCCCAGCAATAGAAGAATGGATAGGTAAACTATGGTACATATACTCAATGGAGCACTACACAATGATAAAGAATAATGATGATTCCAGGAAACATCTCCTAACCTGGTTTCAACTGGAAGACATTATGTTGAGTGAAAGTAGTCAGCGACAAAGAGACAAATACTGTATGAGACCTCTATGATAAGACCTCAGAAACAGACTTGTTTATAGATGAAAAGACTCTTTGACAGCTGCAAGGGAGGGGAGGGAAGGAGGGTGGGGGCGGAGGGTTTAGTTTAGATAGTTACTAGAAATCTAGTTCGGAGAAAGCGGTGATAGCACACATTAGAAACAAGAACAACATTAAGTGGACCTCAGCCTAACTTGAGTACTCCTTCCATCTTGACTCAATATTGCAAGGATAGAGTAGCTGGGGCAGGGGGCAGGGGGACCATCTCTTAGGCGAATTCCAGGCCAATTCGCACAACTAGCATTTTGCTGAGAGCTCTCTGCACCCCACATTGGTGAGTGGCGTCTAGGGTCTTAAAAGCTGCCAAGCTGCCATCCGAGGACACAGCAAATGGGCCCAACTCAGCAGGAACGGATGCTCACCGAGGACCAAAATGACATGTGGTAAAGACCACCAAGAAGACAGAGAGACCCACAAGAGTGGGTGCCTACATCGACTTGGGACCGGAAGAACTGGATGGTGCCCGGCCACCACCAGTGATAGCCACGATGGAGTTCACAGAGAGGAGTCTCACTGGCAACACAAGAATAAAAAGAGGTGCATCATGAGATCTCCACTAAAAGACCTCAATTGATGGTCCAGCAGTTTGGGGGTTCCTCTGAGAGCATGGCCCCCTGCCCCGATGCTGCCCTTTCCCATAAATTATAACAAAGGTCCACTCTTTGGACAGGAATGGATTGGACTTGGCAATGCAGAGTGACCACATATTGGAAGCACTTTGTGGTTCTATACATCTACAGGATATCATCTTGCTGACCTCTGGCTGGAGGAAGGTGAGTGGACGGAGAGGAAGGGAAAGGAGGTTGTTGGGAGGATGAGACATGTATGGAGCAGAGAGGAATAGTGTGCAGTCACCAGACAGGGAGAGCAGTGGAAGCTGCATATAGGTGGGCATGTAAATTTACACATGAATGTACATTTTCACTCAGTTATGTTAAATAAAAAAAAAAGTAATTCAATGATATCCCTGCTCATAAATCATTACTGAGGTCAACTCTTCAGTTAGGAATGGATTGGACTCACGGACACAGAGTGACAATATCTTGTGTGCACTTTATGCTTCTATGCATCTACAAGATGTCATCCTACTCGCCTCTTACTAGAGGGGAGTGGAGAGGATGGAGAGGAGGGGACAGGAGATTGTTAACAGGATATGACATACATAGAACAGAAAGGAGGAGTGCGTTGTCACCAGGCAAGGAGAGCAGAAGGAGCTGCAGATAGGTGGGCATGCAAATTTACATTGGATTGCACACTTACACTCAAACACAATTAAAAAAAGAAAAAGAAAATAATAATAATAATTCACCATGACCAAGCAGGATTCATCGCAGGGATGCAGGAATGGTACAACATCAGAAAAACAATTCATGTAGTTAACCACATAAATAAAACAAAAGATAATAAGAATGACTTGATTTTATCAATTTATGCAGAAAAGGCATTTGATGAAGTCTAACACCTATTCATGCTTAAAACCAGCGAAACAGGACTAGAAAGGAAATTCCTCAACATAATAAGTGGCATCTATGCAAAGCCAACAGCCAACATCATCCTGAATGGAGAGAGACTGGGAGAATTCGCCCTGAGAACAGGAACCAGACAAGGTTGCCCATTGTCACCTCTTCTATTCAACATTGTGCTGGAGGTTCTACCCAGAGCAATCAGACAAAATAAAGAAATAAAGGCATTTGCATCAGTAAAGAAGAAGTAAAAGTATATCTATTTGCAAATGATATGATCTTATACACAGAAAATCTGAAAGAACTAATAGAAGAATTCAGCAAAGTATCAGGATATAAGATAAATACAAACAAATCCGTTGAATTCCTTTACACCAACAAAGAGAATATCAAAGAGGACATCACCAAATAGATACCATTTAAAATAACGCCCAAGGAGATAAAATATCTAGGAATAAATCTAGCCAGAGACATAAAACACCTATACAAAGAAAATTATAAGACCTTAATACAAGAAGAAAAAGGAGACTTATCTAAGCGGAGGATCCTACCTCGCTCATGGATAGGAAAAGTTAACATTGTAAAACTCTCTATTCTACCCAAAGCAATCTGTACATATAATGCAATCCCAGTACAAATTCCAGTATCCTTTTTTAATGAAATGGAGAAACAAATCACGAACTTCACTTAGAAAGGGTAGAAACCCCAGATAAGTAAGGAATTACTGAAGAAAAAGACCAAGTAGGAGGCTTCACACTACCTAACCTCAGAACCTATTACACTGCCATGGTAGTCAAAACAGCTTGGTACTTTTACAAAAACAGATATACAGACCAAATAGAACTGAATAGAGAATTTAGAAATAACACCATCCACCTATGAACAACTGATATTCAACAAAGGTCCAAAGTCTGTGAAATGGGAAAATAAAACAATCTCTTTAACAAATGGTGTTGGCAAAACTAACAAAAAAAAAAAGAAAGAAAGAAAGAAACCAATATCTCACATCTTGCACAAAAACTAACTCAAAACAGACCAAAGACCTAAATAAAAAACTAAAAAGATAAAGATTATGGAAGAAAAACAGGGACAACACTGGAATCCCTAATACATGGTATAAACAGACTTACGAAATATTAGTAAGAATGCACAAAGAAGAGAAGAGAAAATAGATAAATGAGAACTACTAAAAATCAAACACTTATGCTCATTGAAAGACTTTATCAAGAGAGTAAAAAGACCTCCTGCAGACATTTGGCAGCCACGAATCAGACTGATGACTGATCTCCATCATCTACAAGATACGGAAAGGTAACACGAGTAAGAAAAACAACCCAATTCAACAACTGGCAAAGGATATGGGCAGACATGTCTCCAAAAAAAAAAAAAAGAAATCCAAGCAGCCAAAAGACACATGAGGAAATGCTCATCATCTTTAGTTATCAGAGACAGCCACATCAAAGCTACATTGAGATACCACTTCACCCAAACAAGACTGACATTAATTTAAAAAAAAAACAAATACTGGAGAGGCTGTGAGAGACTGGAACTCTTCTACACTGCTGGCAGAAATGTAAAATGGTACAACCTTTTTGGAAAGCAATTTGGCACTTTCTTAATAAGCTAGAAATAGAAATACTATACGATCTAGCAATCCCACTGCTTGGAACATATCCTACAGAAATAAGGGCTGTGATACAAACAGATAAATTCACTTGAATGCCTATTGCAGCATTATCCATAATAGCAAAAAAATAGAGTCAACGTAGGTGCCCATCAACAGATCAATGGATAAACAAACTACAGTATATTTACACAATGGAACACTATGCAATGATAAAGAACAACGATGATTTCATGAAACATAATCTGGAATCATCTGAAAGATTTTATGCTGAGTGAAATCAGTCAGCTGCAAAAGGCCAAGTACTGTATGAGACCACTATTATAAAGGACTTAAAAAAAGGTTTATGCATTGAAGAAAATAATCTTTGACAGCTTCTAGGGTGCGGAGGCAGGGAGAGGCAATTCACAGATTAGATAATCAATAGGCATTTAGTTAGGTGAAAGGAGCGATAGCACACAGTAGAAAGAGAGGTCAGCACAACTGGACTACTGAATAAGCTAAAACATTTCTTAAATACAACCCAACATTTCAAAGGACACAATAGCAGGGACAGGAGTCTGGGGACCACAGTTTCAGGGGACATTGAGATCAACTGGCAAAACTAGTTTTGTATCTAAGAAATTGTTCTACATCCCATATTGGTGAGTGGTACCTGGGATCTTTAAATCCAGCAAGCTGCCATCTAAGAAACATCAATTTGTCCCAACCTACCTGGAGAAGATGAATAAAAAAGAACATCAAAGACATGAGGAAAATATGAGCCCAGGATTCAAAAGATTCCATATGATTGGTAGACTACATCAGCATGACTGTAGAACTAGATGGCGCCTGGCCACCACAAGACTGTGTTGACAAGGAACACAACGTAGAACACCTGACGAAGTCCAAGAAAAAGGGGACTGTAGATCTAGAACTCTATTAAAAGAGCAGATTCGATGGTGTGACGTCCTGGAGGGTCCCTTGAGAACATGGCCCTTAGACTTGCTGCTAGCCCAGAGCTATGACCAGTACTGAAACCACCTCTTGAGACAAAGATTAGACTGGACTATAAGATACAGAATGATGCAGATGGTGCAAGGATTTCTTGGCTTAATATGTATATGAGGCTGTCTAGCTGACTCCTCTTTGGAGGGGAGAGGGTGGGTGGAGGGAGGGGATAAGAGTTAAATTGAGTAGATACTGGAAGTGCAGGCTGGAAAGGAAGAGTGTGCTGTCACAGGGTGAGAACAGAAGATAGATTTGCATAAAGACATGCATTCAGGGTTTTGTACGGCAAATTGACTTGGATTGTAAACTTTCAATTAGCCACAATAAAAGTAAAATTAAAAAAATAATAATTTAAAACCCTCACAACAACAAAAAAAAGCCCTGGCCCCAATGGCTTCATTGTAGAATTCTAGCAAACTTTCAGAAAAGAGCTTCTATCACTATCACACTATTTCAAAATGCAGAAAAGGAAGTGATACTTCCAAATTCATTCTATGAGTCAATCATAACCCTAGTACCAAAACCAGGCAAGCACACTAGAAAACAGGAAAACTACAGACCAGTATCTCTCATGAATATAAATGCAAAAATTCTCAGCAAAATTCTAACCAATAGAATTCAGCATCATAACAAAATACAATACATCATGACGAAGTGGGATTCTTACTAGGTACATAGGGATGGTTCAACATTAGAAAATCAATAAACATAATCTATCACACAAATAAAAGAATGACACGATCATCTCAATCAACACAGAAAAGGAATATACAAAGTCCAACATTTATTCATGATAAAAACTTTCAATAATGTAGGTATAGAAGGGAAATTCCTCAACATACTAAAGGGTATCTATACAAAAGCAACAACCAACATCATTCTTAATGGAAAGAGGCTGAAAACATTCCCCTTGAGAACAGGAATAAGACAAGGATACCCTCTATTACCACTCCTATTTAATATTGTGCTGGAAGTCTTAGCTAGAGAAGTAAGGCAAGAGAAAAAGAAGTAATGGGTATTCAAATTGATGATGAAGTTATACTTTCCTTATTTGCAGATGATAGGATACTAGGCATAGAAAATCCAAAAGACTACATGAAAAACTACTGGAACTAACAGATTCAGCAGAGAAGCATGATATAAGAAAATATGTAAAAGTCAGTTGTATTCCTATGAACCAGTAAAGGGAATGATAAAAAGAAATCAGTAAAACAATGTTATGTATAAGAACCTCTAAAAGAAAATAAGATACCCAGGAATAAATCTAACTAGGAATGCAAAAGACAAAGAAAATTAAAGAATACTACTGCAAGAAACCAAAAGAGGTCTACATAAATGGAAGCATATAACATGCTCATGGATATGCAGACTAATCATTGTGAAAGCGATAATTTTATCTCAAGCAATTTATGATGTCAATTCATATACCAACACCATTCTTTAAACAGATGGAAAATCTTCTTATTAACATTATATGGAAAGGAAAGAGGCCCTGGATAAGTAATGCTCTATTGAAAAAGAATAAGAAAGTAGGAGAACTTGCACTATCAGATCTCAGAACCTACTATACTGCTATGGTAGTAAAAACACCATGGTACTAGTACAACAACAGATAATAACGAACAATAGAAAAGAATTGAGAACCCAGAGGTAAATCCATTCATCTAGGGTCACATGATCTTCAACAAGGGCCCAAAGTCCTTCAACTGGGGAAAAGACAGTCTTTTTAACAATTAGTAGTGGCAAAATTGGATATACAACTGCAAAAAAATTAAACAGGACTCATAACTCATACCATACAAAAAATTAATTAAAAAAGGACCAAAAACTAAATATAAAGTGCTACATTATAAAGTTCATAGAAGAAAAAAATTGGATCAATACTAAATGCCCTAATACATAGCAGGGATAAACAAACTCTGGTACATACACACAATGGAGTACTATATAACAATTAAGAACAATGAACCTGTGAAGTATTTCATAACATAGAAGAAAGTAGACGACATTCTGCTGAGTGAAATAAGTCTATCACAAAAGGACAAACATAGCCTGAGACCATGACTGTAAAAACTCATGAAAAAGTTTACACACAAAAAGAATTGATGACTATGAGGGAGAAGAGAGGTGAGAATGTAAGAATACTAACTAGACAATAGATAAGTGGTAACTTTGGTAAAGGTTAAAATAGTATACAATACTTGGGAAGCCAACACTACTTGTACAAGGCAAGGTCATGGAAACTCCACAGACAAGTCCAACCTCCTTGAGGGACCAAATAGCTTGAGCCAGAGATTGGACAGACCAATAAAACAAAACAAGACTAAACAGGCACACTCACTCAGTGGCAAGGACTTAGAATGCCGGAGGGGACAGTAAAGTTGCTAATAGAGAACTCAGGTTGAGAAGGGGAAAATGCTGACATTTTGTTGAGTTTTTAACCACTGTCATAAAGCAGTACATTTGATGAGAAACTAGTTTGTTCTGTAAACCTTCATTTAAAGTACAATTAAAAAGACAGGAAGATTGAGCAGAGCAGCAGTACACAAGGCTAACACAAAAAAATTCATTGGATTTCTACACACCATTAACAAAACTATGAAAAGGAAATCAGGAAAGGAATACCACTTATAACAGTCCTTTAAAAAATAAGAAACAGAGGAACAAACAAACCAGGAACTTAAAAGACCTAGATGAAGAAAACTAAAAACACTGCTACAAGAAACCAAAAGAGATCTATACAAATGGAAAAACATGTATGCTCATGGATAGGTAGACTCAAAATTGTGAAAATGACAATTCTACCCCAATCTACAAACAGAATGAAGTCTCAACCCAAACACCAACAGCATTCTTTAACAAGATGGAAAAACTTAATCTTTCACTTTAGATAGAAAGGAAAGAGGCCGTGGATAATTTAAACATTACTGAAGAAGAACAAAGTTGGAGGCCATGCACTACCTGGCCTCAGAATCTACTATACAGTTATTATAGTCACACAGCCTACAATGGAAACAACAAAAGACACATTGACCAATGAAACAGAATTGAGAACCCAGATGTAAATGCATCCACCTATGGTCACATGATCTTCAACAAAGGACCAAAGTCCATTAAATGCAGAAAAGATAGTCCTTTAACAAATGGAGCTCATTAAATTGGATGTCAAACTGTAAAAAAATCAAACATGACCCATACCTCACACCATATAAAAACTAATTAAGAATGGATCCAAGAACCAAATATAAAATCAAAAACTATAAAAATAAGTGAAGAAAAATTAGGGTCAACACTGGGGGCCCTAATACATGGTATTAATAGGATACAGACTGTAACTAATGACACACAACCTCCAGAAGATAAGCTGGGTGTTTTAGTCAGCTAGTGTTGCTCTAACAGAAATACTACAAAGTAGATGGCTTTAACAAGGGAAAGTTTATTCCTACACAGTCCAGTAGTCTACAAGTCCAAATTCAAGGTGTCCATTTCAGGGGAAGGCTTTCCCTCTGTTGACTCTGAAGAAAGCCCTTATGTTGCGTCAGTCTTTGGTTGGTGAGCATCTTGGTGCAGGAACCTCAGATCTAAAAGAAGCACTTCTGGTGGTACTTGATGGTATGAGTTTCCCAGTTCTCTGCTTGCTTGCTTCCCTTTCCTTTTATCCCTTGTAAGAGAAAACGATAAAAAGTGATACAAACCACACTCCAGAGAAACTCCCTTTACAATGGAACAGGCAAGTGACCACAGAAAGTGATGTCCAGTCCCACCTTAATCTTCTTTAACATGCAGCATAGGAAAATCACAAAATAGAGGGCAATCACACAATACTGGTAATCACAATCCAGCCAAATTTCTATACACTATTTTTGGGGGGACAAAATTCAACCCATGCCACTGGGTAACTGGAATCTTCTAAAAATTAAACACTTAGGGTCATCAAAAGACTTCACCAAAAGATTAAAAAGAGAACCTATAGACTAGGGGAAAAAACTGGCTATGACATGTCCAACAAAGGTCTAATCTCTAAAATCTATAGAAAAAAAACCAACAGCTCTACAATAAAAAGACAAATAATACAATCAGAAAATGGGCAAGAGATATGAACAGACACTTAGCCAAAGAAGGCTTTCAGGTGGCTAACGAACATGTGAGGAAATGCTCACAATCACTAGCCTTTAGAGAAACGCAAACAAAAACTACAGTGAGATACCATCTCACCTCAGAATTACTGTCAGGAATCCAAAAAATAAAACTCCAGAAAATAACAAATATTCAAGCAGTTGCAGAGAGATTTGAACTCTTGCACACTGCTAGTGGAGATGCAAAAGAGTACAACCATTTTGAAACACAACATGGTGCTTCCTTTAAAAACTAGAAATAGAAATACCATAAGAACCAGTAATCCTACTCCTAAGAGATATCCTAGGTGTATGAAAGCCATCACATGACACATCCACATGTTCATTACAGCATTGATTCACAATAGCAAAAAAATGAAAATAATCCAAGTTTCCATCAACAGATGAATAGATAAAACAAATATGTAAATAAACACAAAGGAATACTACGCAACAACAAAGAACAATGATGAATCTGTGGAACACCTCACAACATGAATAAATATGGAAGACATTAAAAACTCACTACTGTTGAGTCAATTCTGACTCATCGCAATCCTTTAGGGCAGAGCAGAGTTGCTCGACAGAGTTTTCAAGGAGCACCCGGTGGATGTGAACTGTCAACCTTTGGGTTAGCTGCCATCGCACTTAACCACTACACCACCACAGTTTCCTGGAGGGCATTAAACTGAAATAAGTCAACCATTAAAGGACAAATACTGTATGATAGCCAATAGCACTACTATAAAAACATAAAAAAATGTTTCCACAGATAAGGAAACAATCTTTGATAGTTAAGAGGAAAGGCAGGGGTAAGAGAGGGAAAAACTAACTAGCTAAGAGGTAAGTGGTAATTTGGGTGAAGAGTAAGACAGTACACTGTATTAAGGAAGTCAGCACAACTTGACCTGGGCAAGCTTCACAGGCACATCCAAATACCCTGCGGGACCAAGCTACTGGACTGAAGCCTGGGGACCACAGTACCAGGGAACATTTAGCTCAATTGTCATAACATAATCTATAAAGAAAATGTTCTACATCCGATTGTAATGAGTAGCATCAGCACCTTCAAAAGCATACAAATGGCCATTGACTGGTTCTACCCTGGCTGGAGCAAAGAATGAAGAAAAATCAAAGACAGAAGAAAAAGATTAGTCCAGAGGGTTAATGGACCACAACCTCTACCAAACTGAGCCCAGGACAACTAGGTGGTACCCAGTTACCATGACCAACTGCTCTGGAAGGGATCACAATAGAGGGTTTCAGACAGTGCTAGAGAAAAATGCAGAACAAAATACAAATTCTCACACACAAAAGACTAGGTTTGCTGGTCTGACAGAGACTGAGAAACTCTGAGAGTATGGCCCCTGGAAACTCTTTTAGCCTGTACTAGTCACTCCCAAGGTTTACCCTTCAGCCAAAATTCAGACAGGCCTATAAACCTGTTGCTGTTGAGTCACTTCTGATTCACAGTATCCCTACAGGACAGAGTAGAACTGTCGCACAGAGTTTCCAAGGAGTAGCTGGTAGATTCCAATTGCCAATCTTTTGGTTAGTAGACACAGCTTGTAACCACTACAACACTGGGTTTCCCAGACAGGGCTATAGGGCCAACAATAACACACGTGAGAAACCCACTGTATAGATCAATCATGTATATGTGACTGATGGACACATCATCCCAAAACCAAGATGAGAAGACAGGAAAGAAAAGGAATACTAGAGGGATGGAACCAGGGAACCCAGGATGGAGAAGGGAAGGTGTTGACACATGGGTGGGGGCAACTAATGTCACAAAACAATCTGTGTAACAACTGTTTAATGAGAAGCTAATTTGTTCTGCAAACTTCCACCTGGGCACAATAAAAAAAAGAAAGAAATTTCAGCAGGAAGCCCCCTCCCTCAAAAAGAAAAGAATAATTTGTTCTATTTTACAATACAATTCAAGGCCAAAAGAAATTATGTCTGTCTGAATTATGTGGTCATATGTAAAGGTAGAGAGACCATCCAGCTTTTTGCTCTGATTCAAAGAAAAATGGGATGCTACTCCATGATGACTGAGAAGTTACAAAGTAAGAAGCTATTAAGGCTGGCCTCACAATATATTAGACTATGTGTGAGTGCTGTTGTTATTGTTAGGTGTTGTTCAATCAATTTTCAACTCATAGAAATCCCATTTGACAGAGGAAAACTCCACAAGGTTTTCCAGGCTGTAATCTTTACAGGAGAAGATCACCAGGTCTTTCTTCCACAGAGTGGCTGGGTGGGTTCAAGCAATCAACCTTTTGGTTGGTAGCTGAATGCTCGCCCAGTGTGCCACATTAATTAATCCTCCAAACAAGGCACACATTTTTTACCTGTATTTTACATATAAAAATAGTGAGACTTAAAGATATTACCCAACGTCCTCTAGCTCCAGAGCTTACACAATTTCCATGATGATATCTTTTCTAATCTTCATTTGGTACCTTGAAGCTGGGAAGAAGGTTCCATGAATATCCAGTACTGGGATCTTATATATACCTCTATCTAATTAATCCTTCAACTTTCTGGAACAGATCCATTTAACGAATTGGGGTAAAAACCAAAAACTAAACCCAGCACCATCGAGTCAATCCCAAAGCACAGCAACTCTATAGGGCAGGGTAGAACTCCCCCATAGAGTTTCCAAGGAGCACCCGGCAGATTTGTCTGCCAAGTTAGCAGACGTAGCAGACGTAGCACTTAACCACTACGCCACCAGGGTTTCCAGTGAATTGGGGTAACGTGCTAAAGTCACTCTGATGAGGACACACAGGGTATTTCACAGTCCCAGGCAGACAGATGGGAAAAATCAGAGTTTAACTCATGTCTTTCACATATCAACCACATTGGACAGCGATGCCAGGGAACCACCAGAAAAAAAAAGAAGCTGAACACTGGGAATATATTGGCTTCTGGATCTACATTTACTTAAGGGACTTCTTAGTCCATGAATGAGCCACAGAAGAAACAAAAAAATGAATTCATCCCTTAGGACACCATGACCATATGAAGAAAGTCACCAGTATGAAAAAAGAGCCAGTGCTAGGCTTTCTTGATGAGTGAGTAAAGTGACTACATGGCTGTCCCAAGTGAATGGGTCATTAATAGAGGAGATATGTTTTCAAAATAAAAATTCCTTGGTTTTCTATCTATAAATACTACCTCACTTAATATATCTCAATTAGGAATGGCATAATCAGAAAACAAGTTCTCCTACTCTATAATTATGCTCAAATTGTCCGAAGTCCACCTGTACTGTCAAAGTAAAGTAGAAACGGGACCAGTGTTCCAGTGATTCAGGCAAAGTTTCCTGAGGAACTTCTGAAATCTTTTCTCTTCCACACTCAAATTGTCCCCTTTGCTTCAACAACCTTCAGCTCTAGAATTGGAGACTGTTCTGGAGAAAGAGAAAGAAGCTAAACTTTTCAAGGTTTGATGAGGAGAGGGGCACATGGAAACACTCATGTGCACATACTTCTGTTTAAATCTAGTGTGTAGTTTAGAGGAAGGGCATGGTTTGATAAGGATACAAAGACCAAGTTCACCCGAATTGCCCCCCAAAATAGGTTCAGGAATCAGGGAGGCAAGAATGATACAATTGGTCCTGATGGTGTTGTTAACTGGTGTAGGATTTTAGAAATCTAATTTTCAGTCCCACCAACACCACTTTGAACAAGCCAATCACTCCTGATCCCTGTCTCCTTTTTCATCCCCAAATGGATTTTGAGAATAAAATTAAGTAACAGTTTGGGAAATGATGTAAAAAGTAATAAAAGCTTTACTGTTGTAAGATCAGATAAGGCTGTTTAAAAATTCAGATGAACCTAAAATAAGCTAACCACAGTGATGCAAGCTAAGTACATTGTAATAAGCCACCATCTGGGAAATCATTATCTTGATAGCATGATAAATATTTATGATACATTTAAAAGTGTTGCCCCAAGACATAATAAATCGCCACAATGATCGATTTTGGGAAGCAGAATTTGATTCTGTGAGAACAGAAAAACTGTAAGCACTCTACACCAATATTTGTTTTAATATACAGAGGCCCAGCTAGGATTCAGTGTTCACATTCCAGCAGAGTGAAAGCAAAGAAAACTGGATTGTCACTCCAGAGGAAAAACAGAATATAATGGAAGCTACACTTTATGTTATGCCGCCTGCTTGAGATTAGACTTGAGAATATTCAACAGAGCAAGTAAATTTCAACACTGTAATGGCAGTGCTGGCCAGCTAGTTGTGGTTCGGTAACTTATATGTTCAGTAGGATAAAAATAAGAGATGGTCAACGTTTCCTTTTAGCTACAACTGGGAGAGATGAAAAGTCAAGTCAAGGCGACAAGGGGTCCCAAGAGAAAATAAAAATGAGGCAGCTTTGCTTTGTTTTGTTTTTTCTTTTCCTACAAATGATACTCCTGCCATTCACTTTATGTTAATTATCCAGGAGTGAATTTTGTTAAACATTGGTATCTTCACATCCTCTGTAAGCACCCTCCTGACCATGGACCAGCTCATCAAGTGGCAAAACAAAGTGCAGTAGAGCCAAGTATTATGCTTTTTCAGTGCAGCTGCCCCACAAAGGGGCTACCCATGTGCTATAGGTACAGTTTCTAACAAATATCTGATGAATTTATGAAGCAAAACTACAGCTAAAAGACACCAAATATAAATTTTGTGAACAAGATTTGACATCAAAATCAGTTTGTTAATTTTCTTGTTATAGCCATGAGCTGAGATATACTCCCCAACTGGATATACACAAGCAAACCCAGTATTATCAGTACCAGTAACAGATGTTGTCAAGTCAATGCTGATTCATGGTGGCTCCATGTATGTGAGAGTAAAGTTGTGCTCCATAAGGATTCACTTGCTGATATTTTAGGAGTCATCACTAGGCCTTTCTCTGAAGGTGCCTCTGGGCAGACTCAAACCTCCAACATTTTGATTAGCCATTGGTACCAATCCTGGATTATCAATTACATACTTGAATACTGAGTTCATTCTGACATCTAAGTAGCCAGTCACAACTGTATTGTCTTCAAAGGCATATCCTCCAAAACACCAAGCCCAAAGAGCCATACATCTCATCGACAAAATAAATGAATAAACTGAAACCTATTGTTGAAGTGTCAATTTCAACTTACAGTAATCCTACGGGACAGAGTAGAACTGTCCTTCACGGTTTCGAAGGAGCACTTAGTGAATTCAAACTGCCAACCTTTTGATTAGCAACCATGGTTCGTAACTACCACACCATCAGAATTCCCTTGTATGAGATAGCAAAAAAAAAAAAAAAGCTGTTCATTAAGACTCATAGCAACCTTATACGATATAGTACCTCTTAATATAAAGCTACAGTTTGTTTTGATGTTAAAGAAGAAAAAGGAAAAATGTTGCAAAGCATCTGGAGTTTTCTCATCCATGCCAGTTCAGGACACTGAAAATTGTTAAAAGTTCCCAAATGCTATGAAATTCACATAGGCTACCAGGATAGTCTATAGCTGTCAGAATGCCTACGCCCAGGGAAAGCTCTATCCCATGGGAAACATAAGACTATGTTGTGGAAATCACTGACAATTATCTGATGAGTCATTTGTTCTGTTTTCCATTTTTGTATTTTTGCTGCTTGATTTTTATAAGGGATACTTCTCATTAGCTAAATTTATTTTTTAAAACGTCTAAGTGCTTTCTTTTCCTCAGTCCCTATAATTTTTTTTATGTCATTGCGGAAAAACTGTTGTGTGATAAACATGCTACCCTATTCTGTATATCCTACTGTTTGTGTAAATACTTAACTCATTTATATTTTATGTGTCTTTAGTGCTGATACTTCAAGGTGCATATCTCCCTCACCATATTTAATAAGCATAATGGAGTATGTTCCTCTTTCTTGCTGACCCTCTAGCTTATCAAACAAGATGTCCTTTTTCAGAGACTGATCCCTCTTCATAACATGTCCAAAGTATGTGTGACATAGTCTTGCCATCCTTGCTTCTAAGAAGTGTTCCGGCTGTACTTCTTCTAAGACACGTTTATTCATTCTTTCAGAAGTCCACGGTATGTTAAACATTCCTCACCAACACCATAATACAGAGGCACAAAATTTTCTTCAGTCTTCTTTATCCACTGTCTACAGTTCACATACGTGTGAGGTGATTGGAAACGTTTTGGCTTGGGACCGGCACACGTTAGTCTTCAAGGTGACATCTTTGCTTTTTCACAATTCAAAGAGATCTTTTGTGGCAGATTTGCCCAATGCAATATGCTGTTTGATTTCTTGACTGCTGCTTCTATGAGTGATGAATGTGGATCTAAGCAAAATGAAACCCTTGATGACATCAATCTTTTCTGCACTTATCATGATGCTGCTTACTGGTCGAGTTGTGAAGATTTTTGCTTTCATTACATTGAGGTGTAATCCAGACTGAAGGCTGTGGTTTACAATATTTATTAGCAAGTGCTTCAAGTTGTCTTCACTTTCAGCAAGCAAGGTTGTGCTGTAGCTGTATACGATTACATTGTGCCTTGAGGGAATGTGTTCAGATACAAAGGGAAGAAGCTAACAGAGAGAGTGGGGGATCTCATACCACCAAGAAGCTATACTGGGAGCAGAATGTGTCATTTGGAAAGGACCTAAGGTCACTGTGCCTCAGCAGTTCCCATTCCAGAGGAAGATTGATGATGACAACTTTCCTCCAGAGCTAAAAGAGAAAGCCTTCCCCTCGAGCTGATGTCCTGAATTTGGACTGGTAGCCTACTGGACTCTGACAGAATAAATTTCTCTTTTAAAAGTCATCCATATGTGTTATTTCTGTAAGAGTAGCCCTAGATGACTAAAACAAGTACCAACTCCTGATTACATGCTACCTCCTGGAATGGTTAAATGTGAACCAATTTTTTTTTTTTTTCATTTTTCTTATAGTGATTAAGTGAAGATTTATAATCCAAGTCAATTTTCCACATAAAACCCCTAATACCTCTATGTAAGTCTCTCTCTCCTCACGCTAGGACAGTGCACTCTTCTTTTTCACTCTTTACTTCCAGTATCCACTCAACCAACACTTGTCCCCTCCTCTCCAGCCTCTCCTCTCCCTGCCTCCCTCTAAAAATAAATCAGTTGGACAGTTAAATGTACACACACCATATGCATCACTTTGCGTCCCCAAGTTCAGTCCATTCTTCATCTGAAATGTTGGCTTCAGCTCTGGGCTAGCAGCAAGTCCAGGGGCCATGTTCTCAGCGGACCCTCAAAGTTGTCAGACCATCAGGTTTGCTCTTTTAATGGAGTTACACATCTGTACATCCCTTTTTCTCCTACTGCAACAGGGACTCTACACTGTGTCCCCTGTTGAGGCTGTTTTGCTGGTACCTGGGCGCCATCTGGTTCCCCTGGTCTCATGCTGATGTAGTCTCCCAATCAAATGGTTCCTTTTGTCTCCTGGGCTCATTTTTCCTCATGCTTTTCGTGTTCTCAGTTGTCATCTGTTTCAGGTGGATTGGGAAAAATTGATGTTCCTCAGATGGCAGCTTGCTAGCGTTTAAGACTCCAGATGCCAGTTACCAACATGAAATGCAGAAGACTCTCTTGGAAAAAGACTAGTTATGCCAACTGACCATGATGTCCCCGAAAACACAGTCCTCAGATCCCTGTCCCTGCAATTCTGTCCTTTAAAATGTGAGGTTCAACTTAGAAAACCATTTAGCTTGCAGTGTAGTCCAGTTATGCTGACTTGCCTTCTGTGTGCTGTCAATCCTTTCACCTAACTGAATTCCTATTGACCATCTAATTTGTGAATAAGCCTCTCCCTCCCTCTTCACCCTTATAGCCATCAAAGAGTGTTTACCCCTGAGCATAAGTCCTTTCTTAAATCCTTATAATAATGGTCTCATATAATATTTGCTCTTTTGCAGATGACTGATTTCACTCAGCATAATGTCTTCCAGTTGATTCCAGGTTATGAGATTTTCCTAAAATCATGGTGGTTCTTTACCAGTGCATGCCATTCCACTGTGTACATATACGTAGTTTGTTTAGCTATTCATCTGTTGATGGGCACCTAGATTGATTCCATCCTTTGTTATTGTGAACAGTGCTACAACAAACATTCGTGTGCATATACCTGTTTGTGTGACTGCCCTTATTTCTGCAGGATATTTTCCAAGCAGTGATATTGCTAGACCATATGGTATTTCTATTTCTAGCTTTTTAAGAAAGAGCCAAATTGCTTTCCAAAGAGGTTGTACCATTTTCCAGTCCTACCAGTGGTGTAGAAGAGTTCCAGTCTCTCCAGAGCCTCTCCAACATTTGTTGTTTTATGATTTCGGGATTAGTGCCAACCTTGCTGGTGTGAGATAGTATCTCATTGCAGTGTTGATTCATACTGCTCTAATACCTAATGATCGTGAGCATTTCCTCATGTGCCTGTTCGCTGCCTGGATGTCTTCTATGGAGAAGTATCTGTCCAAACACTTTGTCCACTGTTTAACTGGGTCATTTGTCTTTTTCTTGTTGATATTTGCAGTACCTTGTAGATTAAGGAAATCAGACACTGATCAGATATGTGATTGGTAATTTTTTTCCCAGTGTGTAGACAATCCTTTTACTTTCTTGACAAAGTCTTTGGATGAGCATGTTTAATTACTAGTAGTTCCCATTTATCCATTTTCTGTTGTTTGTGCGTTGTCATTAAAACTCTGTCATCTATTTAAGCCATGTATTACAAATTCCCTATTATTTTTTCTGTAATCTTTTTTTTGGTTTAGATTTGATATTTAGGTCTTTGGTTTATTTTGAGTTAGTTCTTGTGTAAAGTGTAAGATATGGGTCTTGTTTCAGTTTTTTGCTATTGGATATCCAATATTGCCAATACCATTTGTTAAAGAGACTGCTTTTTTCCCCAGTTCATTGCCTTTGGGTCTTGTCAAATATTAGCTGTTCATAGGTGGATGGAGTTTTTTCTGGATTCTCTATTCTGTTTCATTGGTCTATATATCTCTTTTTGTACCACTACCAGGCTGTTTTGACTACTGTGGCAGTATAGCTAGTTCTGAGGTCCAGTAGTGTGAGGTGTCCCACTGTGCTCCTCTTCTTCAGCAGTACTTCACTTATCCAAGTTTTCTTCCCTTTCCAAAGTTGATGATTTGTTTGTCTGTCTCATTAAAAAGTGACATTGGAATTTATATTGGGAATTGCACTGTATATACACATTGCTTTGGGTAGAACAGATATTTTCATAATTTAGGTCTTCCTATCTGACTCGATGGCACTTGGCTGGCTATTCATGAGTGAGGTAGGTTTCTCCACTTATATAAGTCTCTTTTAGTTCCTTGCAGTAGAATCTTGTTAATTTTCTTTGCATAGGTATCTTACATCTCTATTTAGATTTATTCCTAGGTATTTTGTCTTCTTGGTGGCTATTATGAACAGTATTGATTTGGTGATTTCCTCCATGACGGTCTCTGTTAGTGTAAAGGCATTCAACTGATTTATTTATGTTTCTCTTATACCCTGAGATTTTAGTGAACTATTAGTTCTAGGAGTCTATTCATGGATTCTTTAGAATTTTCTGGGTATAAGATCATGTTGCTGTTGTGAGGTTCCATCGAGTCTGTTTCAACTTATAGCAACTTTGTGCACAACAGAACAAAACACCACCCAGTCTTCCGCCATGTCCACATTGTTCATATGCCTAAGGTCATCGTTGCAGCCACTGTGTCAATTCATCTCGTCAATGGCCTTCCTCTTTTTCACTGACTCTCCACTCTACCAAACATAATGGCCTTCCCTAAGGACTGATCCTTCCTGACAACATGTCCAAAGCATGTAATATGCAGTCCTGTCATCTTTGTTTCCAAGAAGCACTCTAGTTGTACTTCTTCCAGAACAGATCTGTTTGTTCTTTTGGCAGTTCATGGTACATTCAATATTCTTCTCCAGCACCACAATTCAAAGGCATCAATTATTCTTCTGTCTTCTTCATTCGTTATCCAGCTCTTGCATGCACATGTGGTGATGGAAAATACCGTGGCTTGGGTCAGACACACTCTAGTCTTCAAGGTGACATCGTAACTTTTCAGTACTTCAGAGAGGTTCTTGACAGCATATTTTCCCAATGTAATGTGCCTTTTGATTTCTCGACTGCTGCTTTCATCGGTATTGACTGTAGACTCAAGTAAAATGAAATCCTTCACAACCTCAATCCTTTCTCCACTTATGTTGATGTTGCTTACTAGTCCAGTTGTAAGGATTTTTATTTCCTTGATGTTGCAGTGCAATTCATACTAAGGGCAGTGGTCCTTGATCTTCATCAGTAAGTGTCTCAAATCTTTTTCACTTCCAGCAAGTAAGGTTGGTGCCATCTGCGTAACACAAGTTGTTAATGAGTCATCCTCTGATCCTGATGTCTCATTTTTCTTCATAGAATCCAGCTTCTCAGATTGTTTGCTCAGCATACAGATTAAAAAGGTATGGTGAAAGGATACAACCCTGACACACACCTTTCCTGACTTTAAACCACGCAGTGTCCCCTTGTTCTGTTCACATGACTGCCTCTTGATGCATATACAGATTGCTCAAGGTCACAATTAGGTGTTCTGGAATTCCCATTCTCTACAATGTTAGCCATAATTTATTATGATTCTGGTATTCTTTGCTTTCAACCAAGATCTGTCTGACATCAGATATCCCCGGTTCCACGTCTCCTCTGAATCCAGCTTGTATTTCTGGCAGTTCCTTGTCATTATACTGTTACAGTCACTTTTGAATGATCTCAAGAAAAACTTTACTTGCATGTGATATTAACAACATTGTTCATCAATTTCTGCATTCGGTTGGCTCACTTTTCTTTGGAAAGTGCATAAATATCGATCTCTTCCAGTCAGTTGTCCAGGGAGCTGTCCTCCACATTTCTTGGCATAGATGAGTGAAAGCTGTCCTCCAAATTTCTTGGCATAAAGGAGTGAACACTCTCAGCACCGCATCCATTTGTTGAAGTATACAGTTGATACCACATCAATTTCTGAGGCCTTGTTTTTCGCCAGTGCCTTCAATGCAGCTTCAATTTCCTTCAGCACTATTTGTTCCTGATCATGTGCTACCTCTTCAAATGGCTGAACATCAACCAGTTCTTTCTCATTTAATGATGTATATTCCATCCATCTTCTTTTGATGCTCCCTGAGTCATTTAAGAGTTTCCCTATAGAATACTTTACTACTGAAACTCAAGGTTTGAATTTTTTCTTCAGTTCTTTCAGCCTGAGAAATGCAGAACATGTTCTTCCCTTCTGGCTTTCCATTTCCAGCTCTTTGCACATGCCATCATAATACGTTCTTTTGTCTTCCCAAGCTGCTCTTTGGAATATTCTGTTTAGGCGTTTTATTTTGCCATTACTTCCTTTTGCTTTAGCTGCTCAACATTCGAGAGCAATTTCAGAGTCTCTTCTGACATCCAATTTGGTCTTCTCTTTCTTTCCTGTCTTTTTAATGACCTCTTGCTCTCTTCACGGATGGTGTCTTTGATGTCATTGCACAGTTTGTCTGGTCTTTGGTCATTAGTGATCAACACATCAAATCTGTTCTAGAGATGGTCATTAAACTCAGGTGGGATATACTCAGGGTCATACTTTGGTTCTCGTGGACTTGTTCTAATTTTCTTCAGTTTCAGTTTGAATCTGCATGTGAGCAATTGATGATCTGTGCCACAGTCAGCAACTGGTCTTGTTCTGACTGCTGATATGGAGCTTTTCCATCAACTTTTTCCACAGGTGTAACCGATTTGGTTCCTGTATATTCCATCTGGTGAGGGCTATGTGTACAGTTGTCATTTGTGTTGGTTAAAAAAGGTATTTGCAGTGAAGAAGTTGTTAGTCTTGCAAATTCCCACATTATCTCTATCACTAAAGACTGTATTTTCCAACTACTGATCCTTCTTTGTTTCCAACTTTTGCATTCCAGTCACCAGCAATTATCAATGCATCCTGATTGCATGTTCGATCAATTTCATTCTTCAGAAGCTGGTAAAAATTTTCAATCTCTTCATCTTTGGCCTTAGTGGTTGGTGCATAAATTTGAATAACAGTCCTGTTAACTGGCCTTCCTAATAGATGTATGGATACTATCCTATCACTGACAACACTGTACTTCAGGACAGATCTTGAAATGCTCTTTTTGATGATGAACACAATGCCATTTCTCTTCAATTTCTTGTTCCTGCCATAGTGGGCCATATGACTGTTGGATTCAAAATGGTCAGTACCATTTCAACTCAGTAATGCCTAGGATATCCATGTTTATGCACTCCATTTCATTTTTGATGACTTCCAATTTTCCTAAATTCATAGTTTGTACATTCTATGTCCTGATTATTAATGGATGTTTGCAGCTGTTTCTTCTCATTTTGAGTCGTGCCACATCAGTGAACGAAGACCCCAAACGCCTTACTCCATCCACATCATTAAGGTCAACTCTACTTTGAGGAGGCAGCTCTTCCCCAGTCACCTTTTGAGTGCCTTCCAACCTGGCGGGCTCACTTTCAAGCACCATATCTAATGATGTTCAGCTGCTATTCATAAGGTTTTCCTAGGTTAATTCCTTTCAGAAGTAGACTGCCAGGTCCTTCTTCCTAGTCATAATCCGGAAGCTCAGC
Source organism: Heterohyrax brucei (assembly GCA_028571685.1). Lineage (NCBI taxonomy): Eukaryota > Metazoa > Chordata > Mammalia > Hyracoidea > Procaviidae > Heterohyrax > Heterohyrax brucei. Next base: position 21,926,017 of record CM053155.1, read on the forward strand.
TGAAACTTGTCTACCATGGGTGACCCTGCTTGTACCTATATACCAGTAGCACAGCTTCCACCATCACAGCAACAGGCAAGCCTTGACTGACAGGCAAGTAGGGGTTGCTCACTCCTTTACCCTTTCTCCTGGACTGAACTGTGGCCCCCCAAAAAATATGTGGAGTAATTTTGCTGGGCCAACACTCCCTGTATTCTGTGATTGACATCCATTTTGTGATTTTCTGATGTTGTAAATCCTAATCTCTGTCTGTGGCTAAGAGATAAGATGATCATGTTAAAAGAGCATTATAGTGGAACTGCAACACTCCCACTAAGAGAATTTCCCTAGAGTGTGGCTTGCACCACCCTTTATCCTTTCATCCTATGGGAGATAAAAAGAGTGAGAAGCAAGCAGAGAATTGGGAACCTCACACTATCAAGAAAGTGGCACTGGAAGAACAACACGTCCTTCAGGCCTAAGGTTTCTGTGCCAAGATGCTTCCTGAACAAAGACTGATGCAACACAAGGACTTTCCTCCAGAGCCGAAAAGCGGAAAAGCTTTCCCCTGGAGTAAACACCCTAAATTTGGACTTGTAGCCTACCAGACTCTGTAAGCATAAACTTTCTTTTACTAAATTTGTCCACTTTGTGGCATTTCTGTTAGAGCAGCACTAGGTAACTAAAACATCATCCTTGCCTGATACTGTTACCCACCTTACCTGATGGTGTGACCTTCCTTACCTGATGCTATTACCCTCTTACCTGATGCTGTTACCCTCTTACCTGATGCTGTTACCCTCTTTACCTGATGCTGTTACCCTCCTAACCTTCTGCTGTTACTCTCCTAAGATCATATCATCTGCAAATAAGGATACTTTTACTTATTCTTTACCGATATGGATTCTCTTTATTTCTTCATATTGTCTGACTGCTCTGGCTAGAACCTCTAGCACAATGTTGAATAGAAGGGGTGACAACAGGTATCCTTGTCTGGTTCCCATTCTCGAGGGGAATTCTTCTAGTCTCTCTCCTTTCATGATGATATTGGCTGTTAGCTTTGCATGTTACTGTTGCTGTTAGGTGCCGTCAAGTCAGTTCCAACTCATAGCAACCCTATGAACAACAGAACAAAACACTGCCCAGTCCTGCACCATGCCCACAATCATTTGTATGCTTAAGCCTATTGTTGCAGCCACTGTGTCAATCCATCTCATCAAGGGTCTTCTTTTTCTTTTTTTTGTTTTGCTGACCCTCCACTCTACCAAGTATGATGTCCTTCTCCAGGGACTGTCTTTCCTGATAACATGTCCAAAGTATGCAAGATGCAGTCTTGCCATCTTTGCTTTCAAGGAACACTCTGGTTGTACTTCTTCCAGAACAGATCTGTTTGTTCTTTTGGTAGTCCACGGTACATTCAACATTCTTCTCCAACACCACAGTTCAGTGGCATCAATTCTTCTTCTGTCTTCCTTGTTCACTGTCCAGCTTTCATATATATTTGATGTGACTGAAAATACCATGGCTTGGAGCAGGCACATTTTAGTCTTCAAGGTGACATCCTTACTTTTGAATACTTTGAAGAGGTCCTTTGTGGCAGATTTTCCCAGTGCAATTTGTCTTTTGATTTCTTGACTGCTGCTTCCATGGGCATTGATTGTGGAACCAAGGAAAATGAAATCCTTGACAACCTCATCCTTTCTCTATTTATGACAATGTTGCTTACTGGTCCAATTGTGAGGATTTTTGTTTTCCTGATGTTGAGATGCAATCCATACTGAACGCTGTGGTCCTTGATCTTCATCAGTAGGTGTCTCAAATCTTCTTCATTTCCAGCAAGTAAGGTGATGCCATCTGCATAATTCAGGTTGTTAATGAGTCATCCTCCAATCTTGATGCCTCATTCTTCTTCATATAATCCAGCTGCTCAGATTATTTGCTCAGCATACAAATTAAAAAGGTATGGTGAAAGGATACAACCCTGATGCATACCTGACTTTAAACCATGCAGTGTCCCCCTTGTTCTGTTGACATGATTGCCTCTTGGTTCATGTGCTAGCCAAGTGGCGTCGAGTTGGATCAGGTACAGATTAATTTAGAGCACTATTAGGTGTTCTGGAATTTCCATTTTCTGCAATGTTAGCCATAATTTAGTACAATCCACACAGTTGAATGCTTTTGCATAGTCAATGAAACACAAGTAAACGTCTTGCTGGTATTCTTTGGTTTCAGCCAAGATCCACGTGACATCAGTGATGATATCAGTTGGCTTTGCATAGATGCTCCTTCAAATGCCTTTTCAGCATCAATTGATGCAATAAAATGACTTATCTTTTCTTTTATTAATGTGGGTGATTACACTAATTGTTTTTCTGATGTGGAGCCATACCTGCATTCCTGGTATGAATCCTACCTTGTCATGGTGAATTATTTTTTTGGCATAATGTTGAATTCTGTTGGACAGGATTTTGTTGAGGATTTTTGCATCTAGGTTCATGAGTGAAACTGGTCTATAATTTCCTTTTTTGTGTGCTATCTGTACCCGGCTTTGGTATCAGGATTATGCTAGCTTCATAGAATGAATTTGGGAATATTTCATCCTTTTCTATGCTGCAAAATACTTTTAGGAGGATTGGTACTAACTTGTCTCTAAAAGTTTGGTAGAATTCTCCCATGAAGCCATCTGGGCCAGGACATTTTTTTGGTTGGTAGATTCTCAATGACTTTTTCAATCTCTCCTTTTGTGGTGGGTTTATTAAGTTGTTCTACTTCTCTTTGTAATAGTATTGCAAAGTAATGTGATCCTAGAAATTTGTCCATTTCTTCTAGGTTTTCAAATCTATTAGAGAACAATTTTTCATAGTATTCTGCTGTAATTCTTTTAATTTCAATTGGGTCTGTTGTGACATCCTCTGCCTCATTTCTTATTCAGGTTATTTGTTTCCTCTCGTGTTTCATTTGTGAATGTGGCCAATGGTTTATTCATTTTGTTGGTCTTTTCAAAAATTAGCTTTTGGCTTTCTTAATTCTTTCCACTGTTTTTCTATTCTCTAATTCATTTAGTTCTGCTCTAATTTTTATTGTCTCTTTTCTTCTGGTGCCTACAGAGTTATTTTGTTGTTCTCTTTCCATTCGTTCAAGTTGTAGGGTTAATTCTTTGGTTTGGGCTCTTTCTTCATTCTGGATGTGTACATTTATTGAGATAAACTGACGTCTGAACACTGGTTTTGCTGTATCCCATCTGGTGGGATGTGCTTTCATTCTCATTTGTTTCCATGAATTTCTCTATTACATCCTTGATTTCTTCTATAACCTACAAATTTTTGAACAAGATGTTGCTCAGCTTCTATGAGTTCGAATTTCTACCCATGTTTTTACTCATATTGATTTCAATTTCTGTGGCTTTGTGGTCTAAGAAGATGCATTCCAATATTTCAGTGGTTTGGATTTTGTTAAGACATACTTTATGGCCTATTATGCAGTCTATTCTGGAGAACGTTCCAAGTGCATTGGAAAAGAAATTGTACTCGTCTGTTGTTGAATGGAGGGTTCTGTATATGTCTATGAGGTTTAGTTGGTTGATTGCTGCAATAAGTTCTTCTGTGTCCATATTGAGCCTTTTCTGGATGTTCTGTCCATTATTAAAGTGGAATGAAGTCTCCTACTATTATTGTGGAGCGATCTATCTCATTTTTCAATGTTGTCCAAATTTGTTCAATGTATTTAGAAGCTCTGATGTTGGATGCATAAATATTTAATATTGTTATATCTTCCAAATGTATTGAACCTTTAAGCGATAGTGACTATACTTGTCTATGACAGAGAATTTTACTTTAGTCTATTTTATCTGAGATTAGTATTACCAATTCTGCTCTTCTTGTTATCTTGGTATATATTTTTCCATCCTTTGATCTTCACTTTGTTTATTTCTTTGAGTTTAAGATGGGTTTCTTGTAAGCAACATATAGACAGATGGTGTTTTTTGATCCAACTTGTTACTCTTTGTCTCTCTACTGGTACATTTAATCCATTTACCTTCAGTACATTCACATTTGGTACACTACATTCACATTGACAGGTATGAATTTGGTGCTGTCATCTTGGTGTCTTTATTTGTGTGTTGTTGACAGTTTCTTTGTTCCACTGAATATTTTGTTCTGAGTCATTTTCCTTCACGGGTTTTCTTTTCAGCCTTTTCCATGTTGGTTTTGTATGTGTTGAGACTTCTAGATTGTGTTTCTCATTTTGATGTGTGGTACTAATAGTTTGCTTTGCAGCTATGCCACTTTTCCCCTGTTTAAGCCAGTCTTCGACTTCTTTGTATCTCCTTGACTTCCTGTCCATCTGAAAGGTCTATGAGTATATTAGCATGTCCCTCTTTTTCATATAATATTGTCATACTTACATACTGAGATCCCTCCACAGTTTTAATATTTTAGCTTTGAGCTTTGTGACTTTCATAACCAAGTGGGACTCTAGATGATATATCCTGCATTGCATCCTTCAGCCTATGTCTGATGTTATTTATTTTCTAATCAAAAATACTTGTAATTTGGTTTAGTTTTTGCAAACTCTCTAAGCTTCCGTCTATCTGGCAATGCCTTAATTTACCATAATATTTGAGAGACAGTTTTGCAGGATATATAATTATTGCTTGGACTTGTTCTTCCTTCAAGGCTTTGTATGTGTCACTTGCCAATATGGTTTGAGCTGAGTAATCAGAGATGAATCTAACAGACTTTCCTTTGTAAGTTAGTTTTGGTTTAAGCCTAGATGCCTTAAAGAGCCTCTCCTTAAGTTTCACTTCATTGAGCTACATTATAATGTGTCTTGGTGTCTTTCTTTCGGGAGCTACCTTTTGTGGAGTTCAATGTGCATCTTGGATTAGTTTCTGATCTTTCAAGATGTGAAGGAAATTTTCCGTCAGCAATTCTTCAACAATTCTCTCTGTAGTTTGTTCTCTCCCTCTGTACTCTTGTAATCCTATCAGTTGTAAATTATTCCTTTTGATAGAGGACCATATAACTCATAATGATTCTTAATTTTTCTTGATTCTTTTGATTTTTCCTCATAAATGTTGGTGTCAATTGCTTTATTTTCAGACTTGCTAATTCTGCATTCCACTTCCTTGACCTTACTCCTTTTGCTTTCAATTGAATTGTCTAAGAATTTATGATTAATCTGCTGAATTTCGGATCGTTGTTCTGACAATTCATGTAGTTTGTTTAATTTTGTTCTGCTGGACTTTATCTAATCTCCATCCTATTATCTAGAAGGTCTCTATATACAATTCTTTTATATTCTACCTCTGATAGTTTCACAGGAAGGCTTCTTGATCTGAATTTCTTTTTACGATCGAATGAAAATGTACATTCCCATATAAATTCACATGCTGACCTATATGCAGCTCCTACTGCTTTCCTTGTCCAGTGACAGCACATCCCTCCTCTCTGCTCCATACATGTCCTATCCCCTCCTCTCCACACACTCCCCTTCCTCCAGCAAGAGGTCAGCAGGATGACATCCTATAGATGCACAGAACCATAAAATTATCACAAGATATGGTCACCCTGCATTGCAAAATCCAATTCATTGCTGTCGGAAAAGTTGACCTTCACTGTGATTTACCGACAAGGTTAGCATCAGAGCCAGGGGTCACGCTCCCAGAGAACTCTGAAGCACCTGGACCATCAATTGTAGTCTTTTATTGAAGATCTCAGGGTGAACCCCTATTTACACTTGTGTTGCCCATGAGACTCAACTTTGTGAGCTCCATCGTGGCTATCACTGGGGTGGCTGGGCACCATCTAGTTCTTCTGGTCACGAGTTGATGTAGAGACCAACTCACGTCGGCCCCTCTGCCTTCTGGGTTCTCTTTTACCCATGTTCTTCTTGTCCCCAGTGATCATCTGTTCTTGCTGAGTTGGGACCATTTGCTGTACCCTCAGATGGCAGCTTCGCAGATTTTAAGACCCTGGACACCACTCACTGATGAGAGGTATAGAGAGCCCTCACTAGCAAAACACTAACTGTGCCAGTTGGTCTGGATTTTGCCTGAGAGCATGGTCCTTGGCCCCCCACTCCAGCTACTCTGTCCTTGCATATTGGGTTAAGATGGGAGGAGTACTTAAATTGTGTTGAAATCCAGTTATTGTTGATCTTCTTTGTAATGTGTGCTGTCACTGATTTCACCTAATTAAACTTCTATTAACTATCTAATCTAAACTCTCCCCCACACCCTTCCTCCCCTCACACCCTTGGAGCCTTCAGAGTCTTTTCTTCTATAGATGAGTCTGTTTTTAAGTTCTTATTGTAGGGGTCTCATACAATATTTGTCCTTTTGTTGCTGGCTACTTTGACTCACCATAATGTCCTCCAGTTGAAACCAGGTTTAGAGATATTTTCTGCAATCACCGTTGTTCTTTATCATTGCATAGTCTTCCATAGAGTATGTATACTATAGTTTACCTATCCATTCTTCTGTTGTTGGGCATTTGGGCTGATTCCATCTTTTTGCTACTGTGGACTGTGCTTCAATGAACACTCATGTGTATGTGTCAGTTGGTGTGAATGGCCTTGATTCTGTAGGATATATTCCAAGCAATGGAATTACCGGGTCAAATAGTATATCCATATCCATCTTTTTACGGGAGTACCAGATTGCTTTCCAAAGAAGTTGCACTATTTTGCAATCCCACCAACAATGCAGGAGAGTTCTGATCTCTCCACAGCCTCTCCAGCATTTACTGTTTTGTGTTTTTTGGATCATGGCCAACTTTGTTGGGGTGAGATAGTATCTCATTGTCATTTTTATTTGAATTTCTTTTATAGCTAATGATCGAGAGCATGTCCACATGTGTTTTTTGGCTGCCTGGATCTCCTCTTTAGAGAAGTGTCTATCCAGCTCCTTTGCCCATCACTTAACTGGATGATTTATCTTTTTCTTATTGATATTTTGTAATACCTTATAGATTATGGAGCTCAGGTGTCTGTCTGACATAGAGTTGTCAAATATTTTTTCCCATTCTGTAGGTGGCCTTTTACTTCTATTAATAAACTCTTTGGATGACCAAAAGTGATTGACTCTTAGCAGTACCCATTTATCTATTTTCTCTTTTGATGACTGTGGTTTGTTTGACAGATTTTGAAGTCTCTCTGCATTGTGTATTAAACCTCCCATTGTTGCTCCTACTTCCTCTTGGATGCCCTTTATCAATTTAGATTTGATATTTAGGTATTGCACTTGGATTATCCAGTTTGAGGTTTTTTTTAATAAGGTGTAAGATATGGGTTTTGTTTTAATTTACTGAAGATGGCTATCCAATTTTGGCAGCACCATTTGTTGAAAAGATTGTTTTTACCACAGTTTAATGTTGGAAAAATTTTTGATTCTTTATTTTGGGAGTTTTCTGGAGCCATGGTGGTCTGCTTCTTTAAATGTTTAGAGATTATTGTCTCTGAGTGATCAGAAAGCTGTTGTGATTTAATTGTTAGGTTACTGCAATCTAACATACATACATATATATCTTATCATATACATATCTTTATATACACTTGACAGCACTTTGCTTGGCATACATATATATGTGTATATTTTTTATTATGACTGAGTGAAAATATACATTCCCATAAAAATTTGCATGCCCACCTATGTGAAGCTTCCACTCGTCTCCCTGCCCAGTGACAGCACATTATTCCTCTCTGCTCCATACATGTCTCATCCTCCCAACAGTCTTCTTTCCCCTCCTCTCCACCCACTCCCCTTCCTCCAGTCAGAGGTGAGCAGGATGATATCCTATAGATGCACAGAACCATAAAGTGCACCCAATATATGGTCACTCTGCATCACCAAGTCCAATCTCTTGCTGTCCAAAGAGTAGACCTTCATATGATCCATGGGCAAGGGCAGCATCAGGGCCAGGGGCCATGCTCCCAGGGGAGCCCCGAAGCTGATTGACCATGAATTTCGGTCTTTTAGTGGAGATCTAAGGATGTACCCCTTTATATTCTTGTGTTGCTAGTGAGACTCAACTTTGTGAGCTCCATCATGGCTATCACTGGTGGTGGCCGGGCACCATCTGGTTCTTCCCATCCTAAGTCAATGTAGGCACCCACTCATGTGGGTCTCTCTGTCTTCTGGGTTGTCATTTTGGTCCTCGGTGAGCACCCGCTCCTGCTGAGTTGGGACCATTTGCTGTGCCCTCGGATGGCATCTTGGCAGATTTTAAGACCCCAGATGCCACTGACCAATGTGCGGTGCAGAAAGCCCTCTTAGTAAAATGCTAGTTGTGCCAATTGGCCTCAATTTCACTTAAGAGCACGGTTCTCTGCTCTCCGCCCCAGTTACTCTGTCCTTGCATTATTGGGTTAAGATAGAAGGAGTACTCAAGTTATGTTGAAGTCCACTTAATATTGTTCTTGTTTCTAATGTGTGCCGTCACCGATTTCACCCAACCAAACTTCTACCAACTATCTAATCTAAACCCTCCCCCCTTCCCCTCCCTTCCTCTCCTCCCTTGCAGCCTTCAGAGTCTTTTCTTCTATCCATAAGTCTGTTTTTGAGTTCTTATCATAGGGGTCTCATACAGTGTTTGTCCTTTTGTCGCTGACTACTTTCACTCAACATAATGTCTTCCAGTTAAAACCAGGTTACGTGATGTTTCCTGGAATCATCATTGTTCTTTATCATTGCATAGTGCTCCAAGGAGTATATATGCCATAGTTTACCTATCCATTCCTCTGTTGTTGGGCATCTGGGTTGATTCCATCTTTTTGCTATTGTGGACTGTTCTGCAATAAACATTCTTGTGCATGTATCTGTTGGTGTGAATGGCCTTGATTCTGTAGGATATATTCCAAGTAGTGGAATTACTGGGTCAAATGGTATATCTATATCCATTTTTTTAAGAGAGTGCCAGATTGCTTTCCAAAGAGGCTGGACTACTTTGCAACCCCATCAACAGTGTAGGAGAGTTCTACTTTCTCCACAGCTTCTCCAGCATTTGTTGTTTTGTGTTTTTTGGATCATTGACAACCTTGCTGGAGTGAGATGGTATCTCATTGTAGTTTTGATTTGAATTTCTTCAATAACTAAAGATCATAAACACGTCCTCATGTGTTTTTTGGCTGCCTGGATCTCCTCTTTAGAGAAATGTCTGACCATCTCCTTTGCCCACTACTTAATTGGATGATTTATCTTCTTCATATTGACATTGTGCAGTACCTTATATATTATGGAGATCAGGCGTCAGTCTGACATAGAGCATAAATATATCTTTAATATGAGCATGGCTGTCCAAATAGTCTAATCCTTTGAGTTAGAGTGGTTACTGAAGCCTTACTAATTCTGATGTCCTGTCACTCAACAGTTGGAGTTTTGACTACACTGAGAAGTGTAGTAAGAATTGCTGGCTTGGTGGAGCCAGCAGAACTCCTCTTCCAGCCCTTCCTTTGTTTCCCTCCTTAGGTCCATGAGAAAAGCTCTGACACACCAATAAAATGTTCCACTATCAGCCCAGTTAGTGTTCCAGAATTGAGGGTCAGGTGTAGAGCAGAGAATGGAGGGGGAAAAGGCTGGGTATAGGGAGTACAGTCAGTGTGTAGAAATACTGAGTCATAAAAGTTAAACTTTTTCTGTAAGTATGTAACTGTAGCAATCCATAGCGGAGGAGCCAGTGGAACTTGTCATTGTCCCTCCCTGTTTCCCTGAGACTGTGAGAAAAGCTCAGGGCACACAATTAAAATGACCCACTTCCTTCTTGGTAGTGTACCAGAAGTTAGTCTCTGGTGCAAAGCAAAGAAATTAGGCTGGAGATATGGAGGGAAATCAGCATGTAGGAAAAGGCTGAGCACCAAGGAATCACAAGCACTTATCTTAAGATGATCTTTAGGATGAGCCTAAGCCTCTAGACTGTGGCTCTGGTGATTCACCCAAGGTTTGGTAATGCACTTCCCTTTGTTTCTCTCTCTGTGACTGGGAGAAAAGCTCAGGGCATTCGTGTACAATCCCACTTCTGGTCCAGGCAGTGCCCCAGTATTTTGCCTCCTGTATAGCTCAGAGTAGGGAGTGAGGGAAGGGCTCCAATGCATTCAGCTGCCAGCCACCACTGCACTCCCCAAGTGTGGCCATCCCAAGCTCACTCAATGGAGAGTGTTGAAAGACACTCTCCATTCAGGCACCTCTACTCAACACAGCAGCCAGCCCCAGCCATGTCCCCTGGGGCAGAAGCTCCAGTTTTATCTACCCAGCCAACAAAGCTAGCCTCTGCACCTGAGCCACTTCTCCACTGCTATGTTGACAGAAGTGAGACCTCTTGCACCACTGATTCATCTCTGGCAGAGACAGTTTCTCCACTTTCAGTTGCTCACTCTGATCCCACAGGTTTCTGTTTGGTCTTTGGGCTCCCACAATGTCGTTTTTACTGCATTCAGTTGTTTTGCACAACCTTAGCTGTTAGAAAGACCAGAGGAGATGTGTGCCTGGTCTGCCATTTTGGCCCCACCTCATGTGATTTGTTTTGTTACAGTGACTCTGTGTACACCTTTCATCTTCTGTAAATGCTGCTTCCTGTGTCATTTAATATTTTCCCCATAGAATCTTTCAATACTGCAAATCCAGGATTGATTTTTCATTTTCAATTCTTTCTGCTTGAGAAATGCCAAACATCTTCTTCCCTTGTGGTTTTCTAACTCCTATTCCTTGGACATCATTATAATACTTTGTCTTCTAGAGTCGCCCTTTGAAATATCCTGTTCAGGTATCACTTCATCATTGTCCCTTTTGCTTTAGCTATTTGATGTTCAATAGCAAGTCTCAGATTCACTTCTAACATCCATTCTGGTCTTTTCTTTTTTTCCTGATATTTTAATGACCTCTTGCTTTCTTCATATACCATGTCCTTGACATCACTTCACAACTCATCCGGTCTTTGGTTATTAGTGTTTAGCATGTCAAATCTATTACTGAGATGGTCTCTAAATTCAAGTGGCATATACTCCAGGTCATACCTTGATCCCCATGGGCTTGTTCTAATTTTCTTCAGATTCATTAGAACTTGTATACGAGTGATTGATGATCTGTTCCACAGCTGGTCTTTGGCTTTGTTCTGACTGATGATACTGAGTTTTCTCATTGTTTCCACCAATGCAATTGATCTGATTCCTGTGTATTCCATCTGGTGAGGTCTACATGTATAGTCACTGTCTATGTACTTCAAAAAAATGTATTTGCAATGAAGAAGTCTTGCAAAATTCTCTCGTATGATCTCCAGCAGATTTTAAAAAACTATTTTAACACACTTTACTTGAAAGTTTACAATGAAGTTCAATTTGTCATACAAATATTTACACACACATTGCTATGTTAACTCTAGCTGCTTTCCCCACACTGTAACAGCACACTCCTCCTTTCCACTCTGTATTTCCCATGTCCCTTCAGCTAGCCTTTGTTCCCCTCTTACCTGGACAGGAGCTACCCAGTTAGTTTCATGCATCTTCTTAAGCCAAGATGAACATTCGTCGCCAGTATTAATTTACGTATTATAGTCCAGTCCAACCTTTGTCTGAAGCTTTGGCGTTAGCAGTGTTTTTGGTTCTGGGCTAACAGAGAGTTGAGAGACTGTGTCTTCTGGGGACTCTGTGGAAGACCATCAAATCTCATCTTTTCAATAGAATTTTAGTTCTGCACCTCATTTTTCTGCTGCAACATCAAGCACTCTCTCTTGTGTTCCCTACCATTGGCAGTGGCCAGGTACCATCTAGTTCTGGACTCAGGAACTAGAAGGATGGCTCTGGTTACTTTGTCATGTTAGCCCCACTTCTCCTATATCAATTCTTGAATATATGCCAGAGAAATAAAAGCTGCCACACCAATAGATACACACACATATCAACGCTTACTGATGTAGTCTCTGGATACTGTGACCTTTTCTGTCTCTTGGCTCATATTTTCCTTATGTTTTCATTCTCCTCTTTTAAAGGATGGTTGGGAACTGATGCTTCTTAGATGGCTACTTGCAAGCTTTTAAGACCCAGACACCATTCACCAAAATGGGATACAGAAATCTTTCTTTAGTAATTTTGTTATGTTAATTGACCTAGATGTCTTCTGAAACCACAGCCACCAAATCCTTGCACCTGCTACTCTGTCCCTAAAAGTGTATGGTTATACTTAAGAAACTTCTTTAGCTTTTGTTTAAGTCCAGTTCTGCTGACTTCTCCTCTACTGTGTTTTGTCCCTCGCTTCACCTAACTTAATCCTTATCTACTATCTAGTTAATGAATACCCCCTCCCTCCTTTCCCACCCTTGTAACCATCGAAGACTGTTTTCTTCACTGTTTAAAATATTTCTTGAGTCCTCATAATAAGGGTCACACTCAATAATTTTCCTTTAGCAACTCATTAATTTCATTCAGAATAATGCCTTCCAGATTCCCCGTGTTATTTGATGTTTCCCAAAAGGATCACTGTCCTTTATCATTGCATAATATTCCATTGTGTGAACACGCTTTACTTTGTTTAACCTTTCATTCATTGTTGTGCATTTAAGTTGATTCCATCTTTTTGATATTGTGGACAGTGATGCAATAAGCATTGGTGTGTGTGTATCTATTGATGTGGCAAGATTTTATTTCTCTAGCATATATTCAAGAATTGAGATAAGAGAAATTGGGGTAACATGGCAAAGTAACCAGAGCAATCCTTTGATCCCTCTAACAGCAATGACACAGAAAAATACATATTAAATAGGATACTTTTGGAGCACTGATTACCAGAGGGAAACCAGGGAAACAAGCTGGCTGACAGAGAGGGGAGTGTAGATACAAATGGGCCAGGTAGGTGGGAACTGGCATTCCCCAGAAAGATCCCTGTGCTAGGGCTGGAAAAATAGCCAACTCAGCACAGCATTTTTCCCAGTGGAGAAGCTGAACTTCAGACAGACATAGCAAAAGAATTGCAGCATTCTTCCACATGAATGCCAAGAGATAAGTTCAGGCAGTTGTATGATCACAACTTTTTCTAAGGGGCACAAAATCTCTCTTTGTCCCTCAGGCACCCTCCTCCTTTTCTTTCTGTGTTGTGCTGGGGGTCTGACTCTGACACGGTACCTAAAGTGGCAGTCAGCACATAACAAAAGAAGTTGGGGGCAGAAACAGGTGTCTTCCCTAGGCTCAGATCTGTAGATCACTCATCTTTCTGGCATGGGTGTGCATCCTCCCTTTCATGGTGCATGCAGCCCACAACCTGAGCCCACACTAATCAACACTGCCCAACAGACAATGTAAAATCAGGGCCAACTGGTTGGGTGAATGGGCTGAATATACACAAAAAAAGTAAACTAATGCTGGGGCTTCCATGTCTAGCTACAAGACTAACCACCTGGTAACAGGGTTTCAAAATTTCTCTGGCTCCAATTAATAAAAGAATGTGCTTGACTACTTGGACACTTAAAAAACTAAATACGCACATACGTGGTCTGAAACACAATAACTAAAAGTAACAGAAACTTCTGGTGGCTCAAAGGCAATGATCTATTTCAAATCATTTAAAGAAGCAGACCACCATGGCTTCAGAAAACTCCCAAAACAAAGACTTAAAAACTTTCAAGATAAAGAATTCCAGAAACTATCAGAGATAGAATACAAAAGAGTTATAGTTTGAGCTCATAGAGATTGCCAGCCAGAGATTAGCAAAGAAAAAAATTAGACAAAAACATTAGCAGAGCACACTGAAAAATTAAACAAGCTGCAAGAAATGGTTAAGCAACAACAATCTGAAATCCAGCAGACCAACAATAAAATTACCAATTTACACAACTCAGTAGATAGTCAAAGGAGAATTCAGGCAGTATAATGCAGAATCAGTAGGGCTGAAAACAAAGCAAGTGACACCAATATGTTAGAGGAAAAGTAAGACTTTTTAAAAATGAAGAAATACTGAGAGTTATGACTCTATCAAGAGGCATAATCAATGACTATTAGAATTCCAGAACAGAGTGGTATGCCAAAAAATATAGAGAACTGTTGAAGATATGTTGAGAGAGAATTTCCCCAACATTATGAAAGAAGACAAAATCTCTACCCAAGATGCTCACTAAATTCCACACAACCTCAACATCAAAAAAGACACCAAAACATACTGTCATCAAAATTAACAAAACTAAGGATAAGGTCAAAAACACAAAAAATAATGTACAACGGTCAGTCTCTGAGAATTAGCTGTGAATATTCAGCTCAAACAATGGTGCCATAAAAGCAATGGGATGACATACAAGTTCTGACACTTAAGTTCATGAACTTGCCACTATGTGCTTACGTTGACAGCACTGTACAAAGAATTCAGTAAGATTTTGTAACCTTAGTATATCACTGTGTCACACCTGTATTCGTGTCAATGTGTGGTGATGTCTTGCTGATAGGTGTTCATTATTGTTTTTGTGTGTTTTCATGGCCATCACAAGAATGTCAAAGCTTGAAATAAAAAAACAAATGCGAAAATTTCTTGTTAGACTTGGCAAGAGTGGAAGTGAAATCTGGGATGTCTTAGTCCAAGTATATATGGCAATACCATGAAGAAAATGGTAGTGCACAAACGGATTAAACATTATTAGCTAACTGTGAGGAGCATAGAAGACCAAGTAAACATCGATCAAGAAACAGGAAAATTATTTTTTTTATAGTGATTGAGCAAAAGTATACAACCCAAATCAAATCTGTATGCCCACCTATCTGCAGCTCCTTCTGTTCTCCTTGCCCAGTGATAGCATACTCCTCCTTTCTGTTCTACACATATCTTATCCTCTTAACAACCTCCTGGCCCTTCCTCTCCACCCTCTCCTTTCCCTTCTAGTAAGAGGCCACTAGGACAGCATCCTATAGACTCATAGAACCATAAAGCACACATACATATGGCCATATTGTGTCCCCTAGTCCAATCCATTCCTATTTGAAGAGTTGACCTCAGTAACATTTTCTGGTCAGCATCAGCAGCAGTTCAAGGGTCAATGCTCCCAGGGGAACCCTCAGGCCTACAGATCATCAATTGCTGTGTTTTAATGGAGTGTTGAGGTGCACCCAACTTTTTCTCAGGTTGCCACTGGGACTCATCATTGTATGCCCCATTACAGCTATCTTTGGTGGAGGCCAGGCACCATCTGGTTCTTCTGGTCACATGCTGATACAGTCACCCTTCACATGGGTCCTCCTATCTTCTAGGTTTTTTTCCCTCATATCTTTGTTGTACTTGGTGATCATCTATTCTGGCTAAGTTGGGTCCATGTGGTGTACCTCAGATTGCTAGCTTTTAAGACCTCTGAGGCTACTCACCAATATGAGGTGCAGAACACTCTCTTAGCAGTAGGCTAGTTATGCCAATTGGCCTCTATGTACCTTCAGGGCATGGTGCCCAGGCCCCCGCCCATGCCACTCTATCCTTGCAATATCAGGATAAGATTAGAAGAGTTTACAGTTTATGTTCAAGTCCAGTTATCTTTTTACTGTGTGCTGTCACTGCCTTCACTCAACCAAATTTCCATCAGCTATCTAACCTATGACAAGCCCTCTTCCTCTCTCTCCTCCCTTGCAGCCTTCAAAGAGTCTTTTCTTCCATATATGAATATGTTCTTAAGTCCTTTTTGTAGGTGTCTCATATAGTATTTGTCCCTGTGCTGCTGAATGATTTCACTCAGCATGTTTTCCAATTGAAACAAGGTTATGACATGCTTCCTAAAATCATCATTGTTCTTTATCATTGCATAGTGTTCCATTGAGTATATGTACCATCGTTTGTTTATTCATTCATGTGTTATTGAGCATCTCAGTTGATTCCATTTTTTAGCTATTGTGGACTGTGCTGCAATAAACATTCATCGGCATCTACCTGTTGATGTTACTGGCCTTGATTCTGTATGATATATTCTGAACAGTGGGATTACTGGATCAAATGGTATATCTACTTCCAGCTTTTTAAGGAAATGCCAGATCGCTTTCCAAAGTGGTGGTACTATTTTGCAATCCCATCAACAGTCTACCACAGTTTCAACTCCTCCATAGGCTCTCCACCATTTGTTGCTTTGTGTATTTTGGATCACAGCCAACCCTGTTGGGGTGAGACGGTACCTCATCGTAGCTTAGATTTGGATTTCTTTGATAGCTAATGATTGTGAGCAGTTCTTAATGTGTCTTTTGGCTAACTGAATGCCCTCTTTAGTGAAATGTCTGTCCATCTCCTTTGCCCATCACTTAATTGGGTTGTTTACCTTTTTCTTGTTGATATTTTGCAGTAACTTGTAGGTTATGGAGATCAGACATCACTCCAACATGTACTTGCCAAATATTTTTTCTCATTCTGTAGGTGGTCTTTCAATTCTTTTGACAGTCTTTGGATGAGCAACAGTGTTTGATTTTTAGTAGCTCCCATTTACCTATTTTCTGTTGATCACGCCTTGTCAGATTTTGAAGTCTGTCTAAGCTGTGTATTAAAACTTCCATTGTTGACTCTATTTTTTTCTTGTATGATCTTTATCATTTTAGGTTTGATATTTAGGTCTTTGATCCAATTTCAGTTACTTTTTGTGTAAGGTGTGAGATATGGGTCTTGTTTGATCTGACTTGATGGCTCCTGGCTTGGCTGGCTTGAATTATTTGCAGATGGATATCCAATTTTGTCACAACCATTTGATAAGAGACTGTTTCTACTCCAGTTTACAACCTTAGGGGCTTTGTGAAGTATCGACTCTTCATAGGAGGATGATGCCTTCTCTGGGGTCTCAACTCTGTTTGATTGGTCTATATGCCTCTTTTTGTACCAGTACCAGGCTACTTTGACTACTGTGCCAGTGTGGTAGGTTCTAAGGTCGGGTAGGGTGAGGCCTCCCACTGCATTCCTCTTCTTAAGTAGTGCTTTGTTTATCCAGAGTTTCTTCCCTTTCCAAAGCTGGTGATTTGTTTCTCCATCTCATTATAAAATGTCACTGGAATTTGTATTGGGATTGCACTGTATATGCAGATCACTTAGGCTGATCTTTTCACAATGTTAAGTCTTCCTGTCCATGAACAGGGTAGGTTTCCCTCTTTATGTAATTCTCTCAATTTCTTGCAGTAAGGTCTTGCAGTTTTGCTTGTATAGGTCCCTTATTTCTCTAGTTAGATTTCTTCCTAGGTGTTTTATCTTCTTGGGGGCTATACTAAATGGTATTGATTTAGTGATTTCTTCTTTCACAATTTCTTTCTTGGCATGCACTTGTATTTATCTTATATTTACTTATATTTGTCTTACACCCTGATACTTTGCTGAACTCTTCTATTAGTTCCAGTATTTTACTTATGGATTCTTCAGGATTCTCTGTGTATACAATCCTCAATCTGCAAATAGGGAGATTTTTATTTCTTCTTTGCTGATCCAGATGCCCCTTATTTATTTGTCTTGTGTAACTGCTCTGGCTAGAACTTCCAGTGCAATGCCGAATAGAAATGGTAACAGTGGGGATCCTTGTCTAGTTCCCATTCTCAAGGGGAATACTTTCAGTGTCTGTCCATTCAGGATGATGTAGGTGGTTGGGTTTGCATAGATGCCCCTTATTGTGTTGTGGAACTTCTACTCTATTCCAATTGTGCTGTGGGTTTTTATCATGAATAGGTGTTGGACTTTGTCAGACGCCTTTTCTGCATCACTTGACAAAATCAGGTGATTCTTATCTTTTGTGTTATTTATGTGGTTGAAAACATTAATTGTCTTTCTGATGTTTAAGCAGCCTGGGATCCCTGGTATAAATCCAACTTGGTCATGATGAATCATTTTTTCATACGTTGCCAAATTCTATTGGCAAGGATTTTGTCAATGATTCTTGCATGGAGGTTCACGAGTGATGGTGGTTTATAAATTATTTTTGTGGGATCTCTTCCTGGCTTTGGTATCAGGGTTGTGCTGAGTTCATAGAATGAATTTGGGAGTATTCCATCTCTTTCTATGCTCTGAAATAGTGTCATTAGTGTACTAGAGCTAACTCTTCTCTAAACATTTGGTAGAATTCTCCAGTGAAGCCATCTGAGCCAGGACTGTTTGAGTTGGTACTTTTTTGATGACTTTTTCAATCTCTTCCTCTGTGATGGATTTACTAAGTTGTCCTACTACTCCTTGTGATAATTTTGGTAGGTGACATGAATCTAGGAACTTGTCCACTTCCTCTAGGTTTTCAACTCAGTTACAGGACAGTCATTTGTAGTATTCTGTTATGAAACTTTTGATTTCAGTTGGATCTATTGTGACACCTCCCATCTCATTTCTAATTTGAGGTTTTTTTTCTCCTCTCTTGTTTTTCTTTTAATAAGTTTAGCCAATGGTTTGTCAATTTTGTTGATCTTTTCAAGAAAACCACCTTTTGGTTTTGTCAATTTTTTCAACTGTTCTTGTATTCTCTAACTCATTTAGGTCTGTACTAATCTTTATGATCTGTTTTCTTCTGATGCCTGAGGAGTTCCTCTGTTGCTGTCTTTCTACTTGTTCAAGCTGTAGGGTTAATTCTTTGGTTTTACTCCTTTCTTCTGGATGTGTACATTTATAGGGATACATTGGCCTCTGAGCACTGCCTTGACTATGTTTCATAGGTTCTGGTAGGATGTGTTTTCATTCTCTTTTGAATCCATAAATTTCTTTTTCATCCTTGATTTCTTCTATAACCTATTGCTTTTTTTTTAGCAAGGTGTTGTTCAGTTTCCTTGAGTTCCAATTTCTATCTATGTTTTTTCTGCTGTTCATTTCAACTGTTATGGCTTTATAGTCCAAGAAGATACTTTGTAATAATTCAATGGTTTAGATTCTGTTGAGATTTGTCATATGCCAATTCACAGGGTCTGTTCTGGAAAATGTTCCATGTGCATTGAAGAAAAAGATGTATTTATCTGTTGATGGATAAAAAAAATCTGTATATGTCAATGAGGTCTAATTGGTTAATTGTTGCAGCAAGTTCTTCCGTGCCTTTACTGAGCTTTTTTCTAGATGATCTATCTGTTATTGAAAGTGGAGTGTTGAATTCACCAACTATTATTGTGGAGTACACTATCTCATTTTTAATGTAATCAATGTTTGTTTGATGTATTTAGATGCTCTAGTATTGGGTGACTAAATATTTAATATTGTCAACTCCTGCTTGTGCATTGAACCTTTCAGCAATAGTGACCAACTTTCTCCATGATGGTGAATTTTACATTAAAATCTATTTTACCTGAGATTAGGATTGCCACACCTGCTCTTCACTGTATCTTGTTAGCTTGGTATATATTTTTCCATCCTTTAATTTTCAGTTTGTTCCTATCTTTAAGGCCTAAGGTGAGTTTCTTGTAAGGATCATGTCTTTTGATGCAAGATGTCACTTGCTGTCTCTTCATTGGAGCATTCAGTCCATTTAAATTCAGTGTAACTATTGATAGGTAAGTGTTTAGTGCTGTCATTTTGATGTATTTATTTTTCTGTTGGTGTTCTCTCTGTTGCTCTTAATATTGTGTTCTGGGTCAATCTTTTTATGTGCTGACTTTTCATCTTTTCCAGTGCTGGTTTTGCGTTTGTTGAGACTCCTGACTTATGTTTCTTGTTTTGATATGTTGCATTGTTATTGTGCTTTGCTACCCATATGATCTCCCCTGAAATTCTAAGTTTAAACCCAACTTCAACTTCTGCGTATCTTTTCAACTTCCTCTCCATCTGAAAGGATTATAACTACTTTAGCATATCCCTATTTTTAGTGTGATGGGATAACAGTTTTCGTGATATGATCACTGGCTCCCTTCTTTTAATATTGTAGCTTTTATTGAGTTTTGTGACTTCCTTAACTGAGTAGGATTCTGGATGCTGTATCCTGCATTGCCTCCTTAAATATACAGTTAATGGTTTTGTTTTTCTAAGCAAAGAGCTTTCTTCAGTATTTCTTGTAGTTTTAGTTTGGTTTTTACAAAGTCTCTAAGCTTCTATTTATCTGTGAACATCTTAATTTCATCTTCATATTTGAGAGACAATTTTGCAGGATATGTAATTCTTGGTTGGAAGCTTTTCTCCTTCAAGGCTTTGAATGTGTCATCCTATTGCCTCCTTGCCAACATTGTTTCTGCTCAGAAGTCAGAGAAAAGCCTACAGGGGTTCCCCCAAATGTTAGCTTTGCTTTGAGCCTCACCGTCTTTCTGAGGATCTGTTTATGTTTCATTTTATTAAGCTTGATTAAAATATGTCTTGGGTCTTATGTCTTCGGGTCTAGTTTTTGGGGCATTCAATACATGTCTTGGGTATTTATGTTCTCGTTTTCCATAATTGCAGGGAACTTTTCAGTCAGCAACTCCACAACAATATTTTGTGTTTTCAGCTTTCCCTCCCTGTCAGGAACTCCCATTAATTGTTGATTATTCCTCTTAATAAAGTTCCACATGTTTCTTAATGTTTGTCCATTTTTCTTATTCCTTTTCTTTGATTTCTCCCCATAAATGCTGGTGTCAGTTGTTCTTTCCTCAAGGTTGCTAAGTCTGACTTATATGTCCTCAGTTCTGCTCTTTTGGCTTTGGATTGAATTGTACAATTCTGTAATTTTGTTACTGATCTGTTGGAGTTCAGATCATTGTTGCTACATCAGTTCAAATAGCTTGCTTAATTTTTCATTTTGCTTTACTGCATTTTTTATAATCTCTAGGAGGGCTCTGTATATAATTCTCTTGTACTTGACTTCCAATAGTTTCAGAAAGGTTTCTTCATCTGGGAAGTTTTTTGGTTCTTTATTCCAGGAGTTTTCTGGAGCCATAGTGGACTGTTTCTTCAAAAGGTTAGGAATGCTTTGTTGCCTTCAGGCCATACAGAGGCTCTGGTGTTACCTCAAGAGGAGCTGAGGCATAATTCTGAGAAGGGGGTTGGTCATCAGCAGTCTCTGTGTACTCCTGTAACTGGCCTCAAGGGACTCCCTGGGGTGCCAGGCCTTGCCTCCTGGCTGTCAAAGAAGGCTCCCTACTTATGAATTCACTGCAAGAGCCATCAACCAACCCTATGATGTTAGTCAGTTAAGCCTGGAAGAGATGCGACTGGGCCACTCAGCAGTTATTTCACCAGGCAGTCATTTTAAGAAGCTGGGAGTTGATCAACAGCTATTGAAATCAGGCCATCAGGTGTGGAAGGCTCTACCTTCGAGATGACAATGGAAGCGTCTCTTTGGCTGTCCTCAGATGGTACAATGTAGTTCAATTAGGGAGGGGTTACAGCCTTGCTACCACCCCCAGGTGAGCCACTCTCATAAGGCAGTACTGTCCTACAAAGCCTTTCTGCTCAGAAAGCACTTTCTGGATTGGTGCTGCTTCTCAGCTTGGGGAGTAACCCCTGATGAGGCCTCTGGTTGGGTGACTCTACCTCCCAGCCAATCAAGATGGAGTCCCTACCAAGCTGTCCTTCACATCACGAAAGAGCAGGATCTACGGCGAAGCTCAGAAGAGAGAGAATGGAGGGGCAGTGGTGCCCTCAGTGAGTAGCCAGGCACTTAAAAAGTGGCTATCACATGCACTGTCTCTCTGCTGCGCCATACAACATTTACTTTAGCACTGCAGTTCTGCATATTTGCCAGCTCACATTCAATCACTGCCTCCCAGATAACAAAAATGATATCAGCACCTAAAGTCCACCCAAGTGGTGAGTCAGTAGGAAAGGGGCTCAGTAGGAAAGGGGATCAGCACACACTGCCTAATCAGAGAGAAGTAGTTTCCTGTTTAGTGGCATGGAGACAAACTGACAACCCTATGCCATATCACAGGGCTTCATGGGTGTCCAGAGTGCTCCATTCAATTATTAATTCAAGCCTTAGTTCTCACAGGGAATTGAGGAGACATGTGTCTAGTCCACCATCTTGTCCCGCCCCATGGAAAACTTGATTTTTTGTTTTGGAAGCTTTCTGAAGATGCAATGGTCTCTCCCTCTTCAGGTCATTTGATATTGACTGTTCTTTCTGAGCATCAATAAGCTGTTGTATTTATTCATCCTGTATATGGCTACTGTGTCCTCACATGTTCTGCTACCCTTCAAAAGGAAGACAGCTATCTGGCCAACTGACTGGAAGAGATCCATATTTATGCCCATTCTAAAGAAAGATGATTCAACTGAATGTGGAAATTACTGAACAATAATATTATTCCACACAAGTAAAATTTTACTCAAGATCATTCAAAAGCAAATGCAACAGTATATTGACAAGGAACCTCCAGAAGTTCAAGCCAGATTCAGAAGAGGACACAGAACCACAGATATTACTGTTGACGTCAGACAGATCCTGGGTAAAAGCAGAGAATACCAGAAAGATATCTACCTGTGTTTCATTGCCTGTGCAAAAGCATTTGACTGTGTGGATTGTAACAAATTCTGGCTAACATTGCATAAAAAAGAAATTCCAGAATGCTTAACTGTGCTCTTAAGGAATCTATATGCAGATCAAGAGCCAGTTGTGTCAACAGAACAAGGAGACACTGCATGGTTTAAAGTCAGGAAAGGTGTGCGTCAGGGTTGTATCATTTCACCATATCTTTTCAGTCTGTATGCAGAGCAAATAATCCAATAAGCTAGATTATATGAAGAAGAACAACGTATCAGGATTAGAGGACAATTCATTAACAACCTGCATTACACAGATGGCACCACATTACTTGCTAGAAGTGAAGAAGATTTGAAAAGATCGCAGTCTTCAGTAAGGATTGCCCCTCCACATCAAGAAAACAAAAATCCTCACAACTGGATCAGTAAGCAACATCACCATAAATGGAGAAAGGATCAAAGTTGTCAAGGATTTCATTTTACTTGGCTCCACAATCAATGCCCACGGAAGCAGCAGTCAAGAAATCAAAAGATGCATTGCATTGGGAAAATCTGCAGCAAAGGATCTCTGAAATGTTGAAAATTAAAGATGTCACCTTGAAGACTAATGTACGTGAGACCCAAGTAAGGGTATTTTAAGTCACATCATAGGCATGTGAAAGCTGGCCAATGAACAAAGACGACAGAAGAAGAGTTGATGCTTTTGAACTGTGGTGTTAGATAAGAATACTGAATGTACCATGGAAGGCCAAAAGAACAAAGAGATCTATTCTGTAAGAAGTACAACCAGAGTGCTCCTTGGAAGCAAAGATGGCAGGATTGTCTTATATACTTTGGACATGTGGGGAGGGATCAGTCCCTGGAGAAGAACATCATGCTTGGTAGAGTAGAGGGCCAGCAAAAAGAGGAAGACCCTTGACAAGATGGACTGACACAGTGGCTACAACAATGGGCTTAAGCATAAAAATGATTGTGGACATGGCACAAGACCAGGCAGTGTTTTGTTCTGTTGTTCATATGGTCACTGAGTTGGAACCAACTCAATAGCAACTAACAACAGCTGTGTTCTAGGTTCTTATTTTGTTTTGATTTGAGATGTCAAATAGGCTGGTCATGTGTGCTAGTTTGGTTACTGTAACCTTTGAAGCTCTAACATCTTGTCTCCAGGTAACTAAAGGTGTTACTAGACATGCAGCGCCAGGAGTCCATTTACTTTTCTTGTACAGATTCAGTTAAGGTGTCCAAGTAGTCAGTCATCTATGTGATGCAGGCTTTCCCTTACAGTCCTAGATGGGTAGGATGATAGGTGCAGGCAGAGGTATCTGGCTGCAGGTGCTGAGAAAAGTGGGGGGACAACAGCTGCCTCTGGGGTTCCTTTGAGGAAAGTGAGTCCCCATATGCCTGATCCTGAGAGAAGGAACTGTTTCTTCCTTGAATTTATGGCTCGGGAAGTCGTCATATTTTTCCCCTCCCCCTGTTTGTTAAATCATTCCTTCTCCAAGTCTAGGAGAAGTGCTTAGAATACATGAAAGTAGTCCTACTTCCAGCTCAGGTAATGGTATCAGACTCCTGAGCTGGGAGCAGTGCAGAGAAGTAAAGGGGAAAGCATTAGGAAAAGGGAGAGAGGTTTACCTCAAAGTAAAGTTTTAGATCCATGCACAGTAAGTCAGATGTAAGCCACTTAACTTTTGACAATTATGTGCCATTTGTCACTGGTTCTGGAGGCTCAAGTGGACTCTCCACCTCTCTGTCTTTCTCACTAAAGAGGATGCCCTCCAAATGCCACTGCTTCATTCACCACCTTGCTTCATTCGCCTTGATGGTCAAATCTGGCCATACCTGGGTACATCTAGACCTGCTCTCTCTTCTCCGTCATTCAGTCTAGTTTCTCAACTTTCCCTTTGATGTTCAGAACTCCTACAGTGTCATACATAATCAATTTCTTCATTCTTCCGGGTTTTTCTTGTTAGAGGAAACACAGGAGACACCTGACTACTCTGCCATGTTGGCCCTGCTACTCCAGCATCTTCTCTATCACCAAAGACATATTTTCCAACTACCCATCCTTCTTCATTTCCAACTTTCACATTCCAACCACTCCAGTAGGCTAGAGAGTACTGGATTTGAGGTTCAGCGGTCAGAATAAGAATATTAGCTCCACTTTTAGCAGCCTATCAATAAAGCTTGAGTTCTCCCTTGAAAAGTAGAGATAAGACTCCTTCCTTGAGTTTTGAAGAAAATATTAAATTACACACAAAGCACTCAGTTCAGTACATATCTGGCACATGGTATATGTCTAGTAAATGGTAGCTATATTTAATAAACACCACCCATCTTCCACGTCCTGAGTGGTTAAGTACTTGACTACTAGCCAAAACACTGGCAGTTCTAACCCACCCAGAGGTACTTCAGAAGACAGGCCTAGCAATCTGTCTTCAAAATATCATAGCCTTAAAAAATCTATAAAGGAGTTCTACTTAGCACAAATAAGGTCACCATGAGTTGTTACTGACTCAAAAGCAACTAACAACAACAAAACCCATCTGTCAATTTGTGGTACTGTAGTGGTTTACATATCACTATGATGCTGGAAGCTATGCCACTAGTATTTCAAACACCAGTACAGTCAACTATGGCAGACAGGTTTCAGCATAGCTTTCAGACTAAACTAGGAAGAAGGGCCTGGTGCTCTACTTCTGAAAATTAGTAGATGAAAATCCTATGGATTACAGCAGAACATTGTCCATTATGATGAACCACCACCCAGATTAGAAGGCACTCAATTGTCTTAAACATATCAATGTTTGTAAAGATGCACTTGCCTTGGTAATGTTTCACTCATTCTATTGTACACGGTGGGGGCCACCATGAGTCAGAGAAACTTGTTGGCAACTGACAACAAAAACAGTATTTTTATGATATGATAGATATCACCACTACAGTATAAAGATGTGTATGCAGCAGAGCAATGCACTGAGAGCCTTGTTTACATGCCTTGCCTCTCTGGAGCTCAAATGTTTATTGATTACAAATTGATGTCTTGAGGATGGTATTAGCTCTAAGAACTAGGCAAAGGCATGCTATGAGAGAGAGAGACAGGGTATCCAACACGTCAAAGTTCAGTGATATCCCAAGATCCAGGGAAGCAGGGAACAAAGAGCTGAGGGACATAAATTATTAGTGGAGCCACTATTCAGTTCTACCGTGGCCCCTAGTGTCTCCGTGAGTCGGATCCGACTTGACAGCACTTGGCTGGCTTTATACCAGCTCAACAGGAAAGTTTCCAAGTGGTTTGAGATGTGCAGCCTGGAAGAGAATGTTAAATGTTGAAAATACAAGTTTCTGGCCCATTCTCTGGCACTCAGATGCAGCAGACAAGGAGGGGGCCTGAGAATATATATTTTCAGCAGGCAACCTACACGATTATAACGTGCAGCCAGGTATGGGAATCATGGTCATAGGCTGTACCAGGAATCAGAAAGCTGGATGAGTTCTCAGCATTCACTGACTCTAATGCTAAATTTCTCCTAAGATTAGGGCCTCCCTGCTTTCACCCAATCCTGCAGGAAGACAGGGGCTATAGAAGTTTTAGTGGCTCCAGCCCATATCCTCACAGATAAAGATAGGCTTCCCAAAAGCAATGTTTTCTGAAGCCAAGTGCCTTTGTGAGGTTAGTAATTGCAAGCAGTGTGCTTGACACTAGTTTACTTATGTTACCTAATTTAATCCCTCCTACACCCTGACTCT
The DNA here is from genome assembly GCA_028571685.1 of Heterohyrax brucei. Taxonomy (NCBI): domain Eukaryota; kingdom Metazoa; phylum Chordata; class Mammalia; order Hyracoidea; family Procaviidae; genus Heterohyrax; species Heterohyrax brucei. The sequence goes on from CM053155.1 coordinate 21,952,064, forward strand.
ACAGCAATGGGTTTACACCTTGAAAGACAGACACTGCCGTCATTTTACAGATGATAAAACTGAGTCTTAGAGAAGATGGCCAGCATGCTCAGTAACACACATCTAGTATAAGGCCAGGTCAACCAGGTAGGTGGTTATTCTGATACACCCTTTTACACAAAGGTGAAAGATACTGTTGTTGGGTGCCTGGCAAGTCATCCGCCAACCTCTGGCAACACCGTTCTTACAGACCTTGCTCAAAACCTTCAGTCTGAAGAAATGAAATTTCCTTTAAAACTCCCAAAGCACTGAATACAGAGGTCTATTTCCAGTGCTATTCAACCAGTAACTGCTGAATAAATAGATGAGACCATATGTATCTGTCATGCCTTTTCTTAAAGAGGACAAAACACATTCATTTTTACTATCACATCGGTTCTAATCACAAAAAAAAAAAGAAAAAATCTTGGTGGGGTCTGTGGACCATGCTCTCGGGGGACATCAACTAGCCTATTGCTAAGAGAGTCTTCTGCACCCCCTATTGGTGAGTGGCGTCTGGGGTCTTAAAACTAGCAAGCTGCCAACTGAGGTACAACAAATGGCTGCAACTCAGCAAGAATAGATGATCACCAAGGACAAAAACAACATGGGGGAAGAGAACTCGCAAGACAGAAAGACCCATGTGAATGGGTGACTACATCAACATATGACTAGAAGAACCAGATGGTGGCAGCCACAGTGACAGCCATGGTGGGGCTCACAAAGTTGAGTCCCAGTGGCAACACAAGAATAAAAAGGAGTGCACCCTGAGAACTCCACTAAAAGACCCCAACTGATGGTCCAAAGGCCTGGGGGTTCCCCTGGGAGCACAGCACCTATACTGGATGATGCTCTTGTTTGTAAGTCATTCCTGAGGTCAACTCCTCAAACAGGAATGGATTGGACATTGTGACACAGAGTGACCATATCATTGTGTGCACTTTATGGTTCTGTGCATCTGTAGAATGTTGTCCTACTAGCCTCTTACTAGAGGGGAGTGGAGAGGGTGGAGAAGAGGGGACAGGAGATTAAGGGGGTATGACATGCATAGAACAGAAAGGAAGAGTGTGCTGTCACCCAGCAAGGAGAGGTAGGAGCTGCAGATAGGCGGGCATGCAACTTTGAACTGGATTGTACACTTTCATTCACTCACAATAAATAAATTTAAAAAAAATCTTTTGATTGGATTGCAACGTAAATAAGCTCTGTAAAACACTTAAAATTACAGTATTTTTAAGGTTCGTTTCTTTCCTCTAAGTGTTGCTGGATGTTTATTACTTTTTATATTCAAATAGAATCTTTTTATTTTTATACATCTATTTCACAAACTGGTTATCTAAAACCATAACTGAATAAAGGAGTCTTCTGTGCAGCTTGGCAGTTGTTATTCTCTATTTTTCTTTTTCTTTTTATTAAGTATTTTTTACTGTGAATTAAGAACAATTTTACAATCTATACCATGTTGCTATAAAACAACCAGAATTTCCATTGCTATTCTAGCTGAACCCCTCCCCCACCTGCTCACATGACAGCACGCTTCCCCTGTTCAGAACTTACCATGACCTTCTGACTAAGGTCTGGTCCCCCTCCCCCAATTGTCTTGGCTCCAGTGAAGAGCCTCTCAGACAATTCCATGTACACATGTAAAGGTTTGATCATCACCAGCCAGTACTCTATATTTCATGTAGTACAGTTCAGTCTTTGGGGAACAGACTCTGGTGGTGGATGCAATTTGGGGTTAGAGAGCCCAGAGGCCATACTCCCAGGGGGCCCTGCATTCAGAAGGACCATCAAGTGTGGTCTTTCAGTAGAGTTCTAGCTCTGTTCTCCATCACTCACTGTTTCGGGCTCCATTCCATGTGTCCAGCCCAGGCTGTCACTGGTGCTGGCTGCGCACTATCTAGGTCTTCTGGTCCCATGTTGAAGCAGACCATGGCTCATATGGCCCCTTGCCTCTGGTGGGTTGATATTTTCCTCCAGTCCTCGATGTCCACTGTTTGCCTCTGGTCCAGGTGGATTGGGGCCATTTGGTGCCATTTATATGGCAGCTTGCTAGCTTTTAAGACCCCAGACACCACTCACCTAGGTGGAATGCAGAGCATTATTTTAAGAGAGAGAGAAAGCTCAGGTATGCCAATTAATCTGGACATCCCCAGAGAGGGTAGCCGCCCAACCCCAGATTCTGTTTTTGTGTCCTTGCAAAGAAGTGGGCCACATGAAGGAGACAATTTGAAGTTGCTTGGCAATAGTGGTTACAACACTTATAGTGCATGATGTCATATCCTTCACCAACCCTAATCCTAACCCCTATCTAATTTGTAAAAATCCCTCTCCTTCTCTCCCTTCCTCTCCACCCAAATAACCACGAAAGACTGACTTCTATGTTTGATTTGTTGTGTCCTTATGTTAACAGTTTCACACAAAATTTGTCCTTTTGTGTCTGGCTAATTTCACTCTTCATAATTTCCCCTAGATGGTCCCATGGTGACAGGCATTTCTCTAGGCCATTGTTGTTTCTTAACATTGTGTAGTATTCTACTGTATGAATATGCCATAGGTTGTTTAACCATTTGTTTATCCATGGGCATCTAGGTTGCTTCCAATGTTTTGCTATTGTGGGGAAAGCTGTAATAAACATTGGCGTGCATGTATCTCTTGGAATAGTAGCCATTATTTCTTTGGGATAGACCTCAAGCAGTGGGATTGCTAGGTCATACGATATTTCTATTTCTAGTTTTTTTAAGAATGTGCCAAATCTATTTCCACAGTGGGTGAACCATTTTACAGTCTAACAAACAGTGTAGAAGGGTCCCAATCTCTCCATGTCCTCTCCAGTATTTATTATTCTGTGTTTTTTGGATTATTGTCAGCTTTGTTGGGGTGAGATGGTACCTAATTGTGGTTTTGATTTGGATTTCTCTGATGGCTAGTGATCGTGCGCATTTCCTCATGTATCTGTTGGCAACCTGTATGTCTTCTTTGAAGAAGTGTCTTTTCATGTCTTTTGCCCATTTTTTAATTGGGTTATTTGTCTTTTTCTCATTGTAGTTTTGTGGTATCTTATAGACAGATTAGGCGACAGTCAGAAACATGGTAAGCAAATATTTGTTCCCACTCCATAGGCAGCCTTTTTACTCTTTTGATCAAGGCTTTGGATGAGCGTGTTTGATTTTTAAGAGTTCCCAGTTATCTATTTTCATTTCTGATGACGGAGGGTTGTTGGTAGACTGTTGATGCTAAGGATTACGGCCTCCAGCATCTTCCCAATTTTTTCTTCCAAAAATTTTATTGTTTTGGCTTTTATATTTAGGTCTTTGATCCATTTTGAATTAGATTTTGTGCATGGTGTGAGATAAAGGTCTTGTTTCATTGTTTAAGAGATTGTCTTTTCCCCAGTTCACAGCCTTTGAGCCTTTATCAAATATCAGCTGTTTACAGGTGGATGAAGTTATTTTTGGATTCTCAATTATGTTCCATGGGTCATGTGTCTGTTTTTGTGCCAGTACCAGGCTGAATTCTATCAGCTAGGATTTTGCTGAGTCTTTTTACTTTATGTGTTTTCTCTTCATGGTTTTCAGTGTTTGTTTTCTTGAAATTATTGTGACTTCACATTTTGCTTTTTTGATGTGTAGAATTATAGCTTTATTCTGCAGTTACTACCTTAGTCCCCTGTATTAATCTAAAATACAGACTTCAGTGTCTTTGTATCTTCTTTACTTCCTCCACATGTGGATGATCTATGTGTACATCTTTTTGACCCTCTTTTTCATATAATGTAGTTGTTAGCTATATCCCAAGATCTCTGATTTTCTGTTTTTTGTGATTTGGTTTTAGTTATCCTTTTTGGATTTCCTTTACTGATGGTTTTTAGATACTCTGTTGAATGTTGGATGTTTAAGCATATATCTGAAGTTATTGAATTTCTAATCAAAGAACTTCCTTTAATGTTTCTTGCAATTTGGGTTTCATTTTTGCAAATTCTCTAAATTTCTCTTTATCTGTAAAAGTCTTAATTTCACCGTCACATTTGAGAGAAAATTTTCAGGATATACAATTCTTGGTTGGCAGTTTTCTACTTCAGAGCTTTGTACGTGTTATCCCTTTGTCTTCTGATCAGCATGGTTCAACTGAATAGTCTGAGCTTAATCTTAATGAATTGAGCCTGGCTGCCTCAGTATTTTCTTCGTCTCCAGTTCTATTGAGCTTCATTATAATATGCTTTGGTGCATTTATTTTGGGATCTATCTTGAGTGGGGTTCAATGAGCATCCTGAACAGAGATTTTTTTCATCTTTCATGTCTGGGAAGTTTTCTGTTATCAACTCTTCAACAATTCTCTCTGTATTTTCAGCTACCCCACCTTGTCTGATACCCCAATCACTGGAAATTATTCCTCTTAATAGAGTCTCACATCACCCTGAGCTCTTCTTCATTCCTCTTGAGTCTTTTATCTGATATGTCCTTGTATATTCTGATGTCATTTTCTTTCTTTTCAGTCTTGCTAATTCTGTAGTCCATATCCTCAATTCCTGCTCCTTTGACTTTCTATTGAGTTATCAAACTTGGTGATTTTATTGTTAATCTGCTGAATTTCAGAGCGTTGCTCTTCAAGCATTTCTTGTAGCTTATTTAATTTTTCAGTATGCTTTGCTGCATTTTACCTGATCTCTCTCCTAATATCTTGCACAGTTCTGTACATCAGTCTTTGGTATTCTGTCTCTGATAGTTTCAGGAACTCTTCTTTGTCTCAGAAATCCATTGATACTTAATTTGGGGAGTTTTCAGAATACATGGTAGTCTGCTTCTTTAGGTGTTTAGACATTTATTTTCTCTGAGCCATCAGGAAGCTGTTACAGTTCTGCAGAGACTTAATAGTTCAGTTAACCTGTCCTGTGTCTCTCTTTTGGTGCTGAGTCATAGTTTCTCCAGGTGGTCTGATTATTTTGTGTTCCTTGATCTTACTGTCCTGCACTGGGCTGCTGCAGCTGCAGCCCACAGGGTGGGCAGGTAAGATGACCTGCCACTGCTGGTGCAGCTCCCATGTGGGGGAGTCATACTTGCTCTCAGCAGCACCACTGCCACTTCTGCCTATGGCTGGCTGAGTGTCACTTGTAGAGCCGCTTCATTTGCACATTCTCCCCAAGGTCAACAGAACACAAGTGCAGCTGCTGCAGCTGACTCTGGGTTGGTTGGGTGTCTTGTGGAGCCTCAGCCTCAATTCTCAGGTAGAGGAAGGGTTACATGCCCTTTCACCACTACAGTCTCCTTTGCAGCTGGTATCCCTGCCTCTGAGTGAGGCTCACAGTGGAACCATGCTGACCAGAAGACAATGGGATAACATATACAAAGCTTTAAAGGAAAAAACTGCCAACCAAAAATTATATATCCTGAAAACTGTCTCTCAAATGTGAAGGTGAAATTAAGACTTTTACAGATAAAGAGAAATTTAGAGAATTTGCAAGAACAAAGCCCAAATTGCAAGAAACATTAAAGGAAGTTCTTCAATTAGAAAAATCAACAACTGCAGACATATACTTAAACACCCAACATTCAACAGAGCATCTAAAAACCATCAGTAAAGGAAATCCAAAAACGATAACCAAAACCAAATCACAAGGCTCACAGGAAGGGCCTTGGCAGCAGCTCTCAAGCAGCAGAGGTGTCACACGCCCCTTCACCATGGACCCATTTGCCACTGGCACCCACTGCCTCTGGGTGGGCTGGTTGCAGGAGGCTCTCCAGCTGCTCTCAGGCAGAGGAGGGGTCCCGCAGGTGCCTCAGTTGCAGCCGCAGCTTAGAGGCAGTGGAGGAGTTGTGCATACCCTTGCCACCACTTTCAGGTCGTGCATTTCCCCTGCGTCACTGTCACTGCCACCCCAGGCTCAGGATGTTCCCAAATCCGCTCCTGCCTCCAGGCTGCATGTGCTCTCACACCACTGCCTGGGCACAACCACACATTCCATCTTTGCTTTTATCAGTACTACGGGGCCTAAGCCTTTTTAGCTCAGACCACTCTAAGGCCTATGGGGCCACTGGTCTTAATGGCTTCTGATCACCAGACTGGAATCAAGCCCCGCTGACCTCTATAGAAGTCTTCTGTCCTGAGCTGCTTGCTTTACGCAGGTGTGGATCACCTTTGCTGCAGACCTGGTGACCTCTCTTAGTTAGGCACTGAGAATTTGTTTTGATTTGGGAGTTTTTCTGGGCCTGCTTGACCTTCCGTGCATGGGGTCTCTTTGTATAGAGCCCTCTTTTTTCCTCTGTGGTGGTCCTGTGCTCTTACGATCTTCCTGTCACCCACTCCATTCTTACATTTTTCTACCAGGTGTTCAGGCCTCCCAGCAGGCCCAATTTGGTTGGTTTGATTGATTCTTCTAGTCTTTTAGAGGGTTCAGCAGGGTCTGTGGCTATGCCACCATCTTCAGTCTGCCTCCTACTATTCTCTTTAAGCTTTCCCTTAAAAAGGATTCACCTCTCTTCTCTAAACAGTCTCAATTAAATCTTTCAGTGTTGTGCTCCTAAATCTACACTCACTATTTCCACTACATTTTGTATAATCACTGTGAAGAGGACAATTCACTCCAGCACCATCATCCCTGTCTCCCAGCAAGCCACACATTCAGAAGCTCTGCTCTCGGCTCCTATCCCACACAGCCATGGTCAGCTAGCTAAGCACAGACTCTTCTCACTCACTGAGGTTTGCCCAATCTTCTCCTGCTTGCAGCATCCCCCACCACTACACCATAATTATAACTATAAACACATACACTATTTTGATTCAAGTTACTTTGCTTAACACATAAACATGTAACAAATAACAAGAACCAAAAAATGTCATAGAATTTTAAGCAGCCTAATGGGATAGATATAGCCCCCAGGGTCACCATGAGTCAGATCCGACTTAACGGCACTTGGCTTGGTGTTGGTAAATGACTTTTCTTGATCAGCTCACACTTCTTTAATTCGTGGTTTCTCATTCAACCTAAAGGGACCGTTTCTCATTTATCCTAATTTCTGGTATGTGCATGGTGACACTAGTCAATTAATAAGCAATGAGTGCTACCTTTGCTGTCAAAAACCTTTTGATATATTAAAAAAATAAATAAAAGTACATAAACATAGAAACTACATTTTCTCAAAGTAAGGCTTAAGGTCTTATTTTTTACAGAAGCTCCAACCATCAGACAATCACGGCTCTCTCAGCTCCTAACCAGTACCATGAGATACACACTAACTAATGAACAAACTTTATTTGTCCCATCAAGAGACCTTTTTTGTTCTTGGAGGAGTATATTTGACACAAATTCATTCCCCCCAAGGTGTTTAATTTTCCCTTTAGTATAGTTTCTACTTCTAATATTAATTACCAAAGAAATGATCAGTGGCTTTTGATAATGGTGGATTAGGAAATTCAGGTGAACTAGCCCACAGAGAACAAGTATAATTCTTGGATAAATTATTTTTTAAGGTAAAATTTAGGGCATCCGTGAGCTAGTAAAACAGTGTAGAATTATGGAGTCAAAATCCATGAAATAACGGAAACCTGAAGAGTGAGTTCACCATTTGGAGCTTCTTTTCCCCTAGAGTATTTTCCAGTTCCACAGAAGCCCCAAGAGGCTGCGGATCTGAGCATAACTTTGGACAGCCTCTTGTATTTTAGGAGACAATTGTTAAATTCTGGAACATACCAAAGAAAGGGGGCCCTGGTAATCCTGCTTTCAGTTGAAACCACAAAGGCTATAACCTGTTGTAAAATGAACCAGAAAAAGTCTTGAAATACAGCTTCAGATCCCCTAAATCCGTGAAACTGTATTCAAGTGAGTGTAATTACTAAAGTTTTCAGCTACCTGTAAGAAGAAAATTTTAATTTTCTCTGAAGCAAAATGATGCTACCCTAGAATCCACAGGAGCCCTAGCTGTGCAATAGTTAATAGTCGAACTGCTAACCATAAGGTCAGCAATTTAAATCTATCAGGCACTTCTTGGGAATTCTGTGGAGTTCTACTCTATCCTATAAGGTCTCTATGAGTCACAATTAACTCATCAGTACTGGGTTTTGATTTGGTTTAGCCCCCAAAGTATTTTTAAAGTTTTTCATGCAGGATATACTGCACATGACGAAAAACAACCAGGCACACAATAGAATATAAAGGGAAGATGGCCACAGAGACTGAAGTTTAGAATTACTGAATATAGATGTTAAAATAATTATGATAGTATAAGCCAGCCAAGTGCAAGCATTATAATATATTAAGGATGTATGTATCCAGTGCCATTGAGTTGATTTTGACTCACAGTGCCCTATGGGACAGAACAGAACTGTGCCCCCAAATTTCCAAGACTATAGATCTTTAAGGAAGTAGACTGCTATACATTTTTCTCCCACAGAGCAGCTCATGGGCTCAAACCATCAATCTTTCAGTTAGCAGCTGAGAGTGCATCAAACACTGTACCAGAAAGCTCTGCATATTAAAAATAGTTACATTAATTACTCCTAATATACGTGGCAGAATAAAAGGCAAGATAAAAAGCAGATGAAAAGCTACACCCAATAGAAGCCTGGAGCAATGAGGAGCAATGAAAGGGTAATATATTTCAATGAGTACTGGCTGTGTAAAACAACCATAAAAATAGGCACATACAATATATACATTCTTGAAATGATCAAGAAAAAGAGAGACAGAATATGAGTGAGACAATATAACTAATATCCCAAACCAGGAATTAAAGAAAAAAAGACAATACAACTGTTTACACAGACTTTAAAAAGATAAAAAAGATATTACTTATATAACAACTATATACCAATAGGAGCCCTAGTGGCACAGTGGCTGAGAACTCAGGATGCTAACCAGAAGAATACTAGATAGAATCTACTAGCTCCTCTTTAGAAACACTATGGGGTAGTTCTATTCTGTCTGTCTTAAAGGATTGCTATGAGTCAGGATAAATTCAATAGCAACAGGTTTGGTTTTCTTGGTTTTATACATCAGTAACCTGGAAAATGTATATTCAAAATATTCCTAGAAAAACATACCTTACCAACACTGACTCTAGAAGAAACAGAAAATCTGAATGGATCTCTGATTATTAAAATACAGTATAATATGGAATATCATTCACCAATAAAGAGAAACGAAGTCTTGATGCATTCCACAATATACATGAACCTAGAAAACATTATGCTGAGTGAAATAAATCAGTTAAAAAAGGATTAATATTGTGTGATCTTTGCTTTTATGAAACAAGCAAATATATGGACATAAAGAATTATTAGGGTTCACCACAGATAGGAAGGAGGAGAAAAGAGGAAGTTTTTGGCTATCATAAACATAGAGTTTATGTAAAGAGTCGTGAAATAATTTGGAAAAGGATAGTGAGAATGGTTGCACAACTTTAATAATGTAATTAATGTCTGAATTATCCATGTAGAAGTTGTTGAACTGGGGTATATTTTGTTGCATATATTTTCACAACAATAAACTGTTAAATTCTGGAACAGGCAAACCCAATCTAGAAGTAAGAACAACAGTTACTTAAGTAGGGGCAACATGTATTGTCTGAGATCTAGCAAAAGGAAAATTTCTATGGTGTTGGAAAACTTCTGTCTTGACATAGGTAGTGGTTATGTATGAATGATACATTAAAAAATCATCAAGCTATATACATCTAGGATTAATGTACACTGCAGTATTTTATAAAAATGGGTGGCAGGGCCAAGACAGTGGAGTAGTCAGATGCTTTCTGTCCTCCTGCTTACAACAAAGACCACCCCCAAAACAAGTTAATCAATTCTATATGAGAGTCTAGGAGCCCTAAACATCACTGGCAAAGTTAAGGAATTAGACTTAACAGCCAGGGGAGGGAGAGATATTCAGAAGCAGCAAGAAGTAGCCAGACTTGACCTTATGGGAACCCGCACCCCACAGATCAGATCCAGTGACACAAACTCAGTGAGGCAAGCAGTAGCACTCTGGATGCATTTCCATATTGTGAGAGACTAAGCAGAGGAAAGTTCACTTACACCTCTAGAACCAATGAAAATAAGTGCTCAATTGGCAAAGGTAATTGCTTGTATCTAACCTACTGATAAAAAACAACTGTTTGAGAAAAACCTGTCACTCATTTATTTTCCCCCTCTGCTCTGTGACTGAGCCAGCTTCAGACAGTGCTGAGTCCCACGCACTGAAAGTAGGACCTGTCACTAGCCCTGAGCCACTCTCCTGGCCTTGGAGAGGACACAAATTAACAAACAGGGGGTGGGGGTGAGTCTGTCCTCTCCTCTAAGCTGGAACTGAATGCAGAAACAATTCCTTTACCTAAGATGGGCATAGGTCCATGGACAGTGAAGGCCTTTTGCCCCTGTAGACTTGTGTGGGCTTACTTCAACAGCATAGACCCTCATTAGCACAGTACAACAGGGTATATACTTGAATCCTGACCTCAGCTGTATCAGCTAGATGGTGGAGGCAGGCTCATGATATTCTGCCTATTAAGCAGGGCCTTCACCTACCCAGGAAAGCCTGGTGGTGCAGCAGTTACATGCTATGGCTGCTAACCAGAAGGTCAGCAGTTTAAATCCACCAGCAGCTCCTTGGACACTCTATGGGGCCATTCTACTCCAGTCAGAATCAACTCAATGGCAGTGGGTTTAGGGGTTGATTTACCTACCTAGATAAGGTCCTGAGGACTGTTGAATCAACCCATACCATCCAGCCACCCATGACAAGAGTCCAAGAATAAGTGCTACTTCACAGTGCTTACAGCCAACAGCACTGAGTGCCAATACTCCAGCTGCAAAACCCACTCACCTGCATGCTCTGGGAAATAGGAATATGCTTTCTTCAGAAACTCAGGAACACCTGTCAGTCCTCTGCCTCACCCAGCACATGACCCCTACTGCAGCCAAATACTCATGCCTACTCCAGTCGCCCCTGACCATCTAGGTGAGAGCCTAAATAATATACTTCGTGACAGACTACCTGGATGCCTGAGCTGAGGTCATACAAGAAAAATAAATGGTAACGTCCAGTAACAGCTCTAACCACCTGGTGACAGGACATTAGAGCTTCAAAGGCACCAATAATCAAATTAGCTCAGATTAGCTTCCTACTGGGCCTTATCAAACGGAAACGCTAAAATAGATTAAGTAAACATGAAATAAACAAATACAGTAACTTACTGATGACTTAGAGACGACAATCAACATCAAATCACATAAAGAGGCAGCCTATGATAGCTTCAGTGGGCTCCCAAAACGAAAAAAAAAAAAAAAAAAAATCATCCATATGAAGAGAACTTCCAGGATTACCAAGTGTAAAAGCCAAAAGATTAACGGAACTTTTGCAAAAACAGAATTCTTCAAGAAATCAGTAAAGATAACAGGCAAAATGTGTAACAAGCCAAGGAGCACACAGACAAATCATCAGAGAATTTAAGATTAGAGAAGAACATAATAACAGACTTAAATGCCTGCAAGAGCCTACAGAGAGACTGCAAACAGGAATTCAGAGGATTAACTAAAATTTTAGAATTAGACAACTCAATAGAAGGCCATAGCAGCAGAACTTAGGTAATGAAAGTCAGAATTGGTGACACTGAAGATAAGTACTTGGCACAAAAATATCTGAGGGAAAATCAGAGAAAAGAAATTTAAAAATTGAAGAAGCCCTAAGACTTATGTGGGACTCTATCAAAGAGAATAACCTACAAGTGACGAGCACCACTGAAGGATTCTAACCACCAATCTTTTGATATAGCTGAGTGCTTTAACCACTGCACTACCAGGGATCCTTTTCCTTGCATTAAATTAAGGCTAAATGAGAACTGTACACACCTGTTCCAACTTACCTACAGACTCCTAAAGACACGCTCAAAAATGGATCACATCTGTAACCCAGGACCTTCATTTTTCCCATCCCTTCTACTCTCAGGGGAAACTCTGGTGGTACAGTGGTTAAGTGCTGTGGTTACTAACCAAAAGATCAGCAGTTCAGATCTACCACGTGCTCCTTGGAAACTCTATGGGGCAGTTCTAGTTGGCCCAATAGGGTTTCTGTGAGTCAGAATCGACTCAACAGCAACAAGTTTGGTTTTGGTATTCTTAGGCATAACTGTTGGTGCTAAAAGGTATCGATTTTTATTCATCAAAGGATGTTCAGACATCCTGGTATGCAGTATAGTGTCTTACCTTCTCACCTCTCGAGGAGGAAATTCTAGGTGGAGACCGGCATTGACTAGTACTTAGATAACCAGTGCTACTCGGTACTGGGGAGTACTTGATGGTACAAATGATTAATGTGCTTGGCTACCAACAGCAAAGTTGGAAGTTTAAGTCCACTCAGAGACAGTGTGACTATGCAAAGGCATTTGACTATGTGGATCATAACAAATTATGGATAACATTGCACAGAATGGGAATTCCAGAACACTTAATTGTGCTCCTGAGGAATCTGCACATGGATCAGACATGTGCAGACAGAACAAGGGAATGCTGTATGGTTTCAAGTTAAGAAAGGCATCAGCCCATTGTCATAGTCACTCTGTCAGTTCATCTCCTTTAGGGTCTTGCTCTTTGTCACCAAGATGAAGTTCTGTTATCCTTGCTTCCAAGGAGCACTTTGGTTGTTCTTTCTCCAAGACAGAATTGTTTATTCTCCTGGCATTCCATGATATATACAATATTTTTTGTCAACACCATATTTCAAAGGCAAAAGTTTTTCTTCAGTCATCCTTATTCAGTGTCCAGCTTTCCAATATATATGAGGTGATGGAAAATGCCATGGCTTGGTAAAGTGCACTTTAGGTATATTTGCTTTTCAACACCTTAAAGCAGTCGTTTACAACAGATACACCCTATGTGATACATCATTTAATTTCTTGACTGTTGCATCCATGGGCACTGATTGTGGATCCAAGTAAAATAAAATCCTTGACAACTTCAGTATTTTCTCCACTTATCATGGAGTTGCTTATTGGTCCAGTTGTGATGGTCGTTGTTTTCTTTACGTTGAGGTATAATTCATACTGAAGGCTAAAGTCTTTGATCTTCATCATTAAGTGTTTCAAGTCTTCCTGGCTTTCAAAGCAAGGTTGTATCATGTGCATGACCCAGGTTGTTAATGAGTCTTCCTTCAATCCTACTGCATTCTTCCTACAGTCAAGCTCAGATTATTTGCTCAGCATACAGATAAAGAATGGTGAAATGGTACCACCCTGATGCACATCTTTCCTGATTTTACACTCACAGTGTTCCCTTATTCTGTTCCAGTGAGTATCTCTTGGTCTATGAACAGGTTCTGCATGAGTAAAATTAAATGTTCTAGAATTCCCATTCTTCATAATGTTATCTGTATATTTGTTATGATCCACATAGTTGAATGGCTTTACATAGCCAATAAAATATACATACATTTTTATGGGATTCTCTGCTTTCAGCCAAGGTCCATCTGACATCAGCAGTGATATTCCTTGTTCCACATCCTCTTCTGAGTCCAGATTGGATTTCTGACAGCTCCCTGCTGATGTGCTGCTACAACACTTTTTGAATTATCTCAGCAAAATTCTACTTGGGTGTGATATTAATGATACTGTTTGATAACTTCCATATTAGGCTAAGATCACCTTTCTTTGGGAATAAATATGGATCTTTTCCAGTCAGGTGGCCAAGGAGCTGTCTTCCAAACTTCCTGGCATAGACAAGTGAGCACCTTCAGTGTTTCATCCATTTGATACTGACATTAATATTGATACTGATATTGACATTCTGTCAATTCCTGAACCTTTGTTTCTTGACAACTTCTTCATTATAGCTTGGATTTCTTATCAAAGTTCCATCAGTTCTTAATCATATACTACTTCCTGAAATGGCTGAATACCAACCAGTTTTTTTTTGGTTATAGTGACTGCATATTTCTTCCATCTTCTTTTGATGCTTCCATTGTCATTCAATATTTTCCCATAGAGTCCTTCAAAATTGCAACCTGAAACTTGATTTTTAATTCAGTTCTTTCAGCTGGATAAATTCTGAGCATGTTCTTCCCTTTTGGTTTTCTAACTCTAGGTCTCTGCACATTTCATTGCAATATTTTACTCTGTCCCTCTTTAGCTGCACTTTGAAATCTTCTGTTCAGCTCTTTTACTTCATCATTTCTTCCTTTAGCTTTAGCTACTCTATATCCAAAAGCAAGTTTCACAGTCCCTTCTGACATCCATTTTGGTCTTTTCTTTCTTTCCTGTCTTTTTAATGACTTTCTGCTTTCCTCATGTATGATGCCCTTGACTTCATTCCACAACTCTTCAATCACAAGAATCCAATGTGTCGATTCTATTCTTGAGATGGTTCCCCAAATGAGGAGGGCTATGCTCAGGTCGTACTTTAGTTTTCATGGGCTTTTTAAAATTTTCTTTGATTCAACTTGAGTTTCAACTTGAACAGCAGTCTTTTCCACAGTCAGGCCCTGGCCTATTCTGACTAATAATATTGAGCTTCTCCTTCCTGTCTTTCCTCAGATGCAGTCAATTTGATTTCTGCATATTTCATCTGATAAGGTCCACAGTATTGTTATCACTTATATTGTTGAAAAATAAGTATTTTCAAATTAAGTACTGGTCTTAATAAATTCTAATGTGATCTCTGGTATCATTTCTGTATTTCAGAACTACAGATCTTTCTTTTTTCCATATTGCACATTCCAATCACCAGTAATTATCAATGAATTTCAATTGCATGTTTGATCAATTTCAGACTGCAGAAGCTCGTAAAAATCTTCAGGTCTCTTGTCTTTGGCATTAGTAATTGATGCATAAATTTGAATAATAATTTATTAACTGGTCTTCGTTGCTGGTATATGTACACTATTCTATCACAGTGTTTTACTTCAGGCTAGATCTTGAAATGTTTATTTGTAAATTAGTGCTCATTAATATTATTGTTGCAGGACAGTCTATACTATAGAAATTACCATTTTGCTCTTTGTTCTTATGTTCCTTTCAGTGTCCTCCCATGCCTTGGTTATGTTTTACTGACTTCCTCATATTGTGCATTGACTTTCTTCTCACCAGTATTAACTTGTATTTTCTATCTATTTGGTAATTTTCCATCCCTTTCATTCCCAATTCTGGTAACCATTAAAGAATGCTTGTTTTCAGTTCGTTTTTTCTATGTGTAAAACTTTTCTTATTTCTTTGCACTAGTGACCTCATACAATATTTGTCCTTTTGTGACTGACTTATTTAATTCAGGATAATCCATCCATGTTTTGAGATGTTTCCCAGATTCATTATTATTCTTTATCGTTGCATAGTGTTGCACTGTATATGTACTACAGTTTCCTTAATCCAGTCATCTGCTTATGGGTACTTAGTTGTTTCCATCATTTTGCTATTGTGAATGACGTTGCAATGAACATGGGTATGCCTACGTCTGTTCATGTCACAGCTCGCATTTTTTCAGGGTACCTACCTGGGAGTGGGATTGCTGGGTCATATATTTCTATTTCTAGCTTTTTAATGAGGCAACATATTGTTTTCCACAGTGGTTGTACCATTTTATATTCTTACCAGCTATGTATAAGAGTTCCAGTCTCCTTAAAACCACTCCAACATTTGTTATTTTCTGTTTTTTTTAATTTTTTAATTGGTGTCAATAATGTCAGGGTGAGATGGTATCTCACTGTAGTTTTGATTTGTATCCCTCTAACAGCCAGTGATCGTAAGTATTTCTTCATGTGTTTGTTGGTGGTCTTCTTTGCTGAAGTGTGTGTTCATATCCTTTGACAAATTTTTAACTGTATTGTTGTTGAGGTGTTAAAGTTTTCTATAAATTGTAAAGATCAGGTTCTTGTTGGATATGCTGTAGCCAAAAATTTTCCACAGTATATAGGTTCTCTTCTTAATTTTTTGGAGAAGTCTTTCGATAAGCTATCTACTTCTTTTATGGTTTGTGCATTCCTCAGTTATGTATGGCATTCTATTTATGCCATACAGTAGGGACTCTAAAGTTGTCCCTGTTTTTTTTCTTCCATGATCTGCATCTTCAAGGTTTTACAATTAGGTCTTTGGTCTATTTTTAGTTAGGTTTAGTGTATGGTGTGAGGCATGGGTCCACTTCATTTTTCACCAATGGACTTCCAGCTTTGCCAGCACCATTTGTTAAAGAGATTGTCTTCTCTTCATTTAATGGACTTTGGCCCTTTGTAAAAAGTCACCAGCCATACATGGATGGATCTATGTATGAGTTCTCAAATCTAATCCATGGCCTATGTGTTTGGTATTGTACTAGTACCAAGTTGTTTTGACTAATTTGACTATGTAGTAGCTTTGTGATCACACAGTATGAGGCCTCCTATTTTATTCTTCTCCAGTAATATTTTACTTATCTGGGGCCTCTTGTCCTTCCATACGAAGTTGGTGATTAGTTTTTCCATCTTATTAAAGAGTACTTTTGGAATTAGGACAGAAATTGCATTGTATCCAGACATCACTTTGGGTAATGTGGACATTTTCACACTGTTTTCCTACTCATAAGCATGATATGTTTTTCCATTTATGTAGGTCTCTTTTGGTTTCTTGCAGTAGTATTTTGTAGTTTTCTTTGCATAGGTCTTACACATCTCTCGTTAGATTTATTCCTAAGTATTTTATCCTTTGGCAATAGATTAGAGTTCTTGAGACATCAGAGAGAGCTACAATGTTATATTACCAGTACCACGACAGAGCATGGGGTAAAAAGAGAGGGTGTGGTAAACGTGAGTCCTTTGAGGCATTCTTCAGGATTCTTCCATGGAGGAAATTCTGTGGCAGCTTTATCCAAGTTTTATGCAGGCAGTGATGACACAGTGTTAGAATTCTCGCATTCCATATCAGAGAGGTGGATTCCATTCCCAGCCACTGCACCTCACGAACAGCCATCATTTATCTGTCAGTGGAGGTCTGCATATTGCTATGATGTCAAGTAAGTTTCAGCAGAGCTTTCATACTAAGACTGACTAAAATCAGCCAGTTAAAACCCTAGGGAACACAGCAGTCCAATCCTCAAGCCAAGAAGGAGCAACACTTCTTTCCATTGTTCATGGTGGCCAACTCAACAGTAGTTAACAACAATCCAAGTTCTGCAGGTAGGGGTCCCTTTCTCTTAGTCTCCTCCTCCTTTTCTAATCCCCACAAGCCCTTTATTCCCACTAATTTAATGGTGGCTTTTTAACAAAAGATCTGTGCCTGGAATACTATGCTAGGTGTGGCCTTCAGCAAGCACTTTCCCTGTTCAGCGTCTTTAAACCATCTCATCACTAGCAGAGCTGCCTTGAGGAAAATGCAGCTGCCAGCATCCCCATACCCAGTGCTCTGCACCCTCACCAGAGTCAACCAAGCCAAGGGATGAGCGATTTCCACATCAGTTTCTGTGTCAGTTTTAACTCAGCTGTGTCCTTCAACAATTCTTTTATTCTTCTTCTATCAAATCTGTAACTATTAAGAAAAGAGTCAGAAGAGAAGGAAGTCTCATTATTGCTGTGATCATACAATCTGTGAAGTACTCTTCAGTGGGTCATTTTCCCTTCGA
This sequence comes from Heterohyrax brucei, assembly GCA_028571685.1. Classification (NCBI taxonomy): domain Eukaryota; kingdom Metazoa; phylum Chordata; class Mammalia; order Hyracoidea; family Procaviidae; genus Heterohyrax; species Heterohyrax brucei. The sequence goes on from CM053155.1 coordinate 21,969,641, forward strand.
GATTTTTTAAAACGTGAGTTAACAGGGTTGAATCAGATAAATTCCATGGGTTCTGACATATGTAGTTCTGCTATATTTCCCACTAAATACCACCCATTCCAATCCACTTACCTCCCACCCTCACCCCAGATAGGTCAGAGTGCTGACACTTGTTTTTACAATCAGCTTCTGAAGGTGACACTAATGAAAATAGGATTTTGAGATTCACACACTTTAGCCCTTGTCGCTGGTAAATAAATAAATAATCCACTGCTCAAATGCCTGCTCTTCTGGCAGGTAAGATAATATTATCACCAAGATGTAGATACGAAAACTGTGGTTCAGAAATGCTAAATGACATGCACGAGGTTCTCAGCTGTCCAAATAGATGATAACAAGAGGACTAGAAGTCAAGCTTTTCACGGCCTGCCATTGTTCTCTCTCCACACTATCACAATTACTATAGAAGTGCACGATGTCAAGTGCGAGCCAAAGCTTTTTTTTAAAAAAAAAAAAAAAAAAAAAGGTTGCTATTTATTCCAGATTAGCTTTCCCAATGTATGTCAGAATAAAACTGTAATCCACAGGGTTTTAATGGCTGATTGTAAGTACTGAAGATTCCTGCAGTTTTGTTCCAAGGAGTCTCTTAGGTGAACTCAAACCATCAATTCTTCATTTAGCTGCCAGGCAAACTGTTTGTACCACCCATGGACTCCTGAAAAGGAATTACTAAATATAAAGTCAACTCTTTGTGGAAGCACACTGTAACAGAAGTCCCTTAATATTTATAATCTATAGTCAAAAGGTAGTAGTAAGAGCTTTGATATTCAACCTTTAACCAACCAGAAAGCTACAGACAACTGCCATTTTCTTCCTTATTGAAAATCTATTTTATGATTCTAGAAATCAGAATCCACATTAGGGCTACTCTCAAAGTTCAAACTGCACATATACAGTGCCTCTGGAGAAGCTCTCTCCTACAAATAATCTTGACACACTTACATGTATGTTCAGAGATCTGAGGAACTGAAAAACTATTCTATTTATCTTCAAAATTTCAGTGTCACTGCTATAAATAGAAAATAGCTTATTTTAAAAATCCAAGTGCTAGTGAGGTGAGGCTAAGACGGTGGAGTAGCCACTTATTTCCTCTGATCCCTCTGACAACAAAGAACTTGGAAAGCAATTGAACAAAACAAAACCACATTCTAGGAGCCTTGCTATCAGGTGGAAAGCTGAGACACTGAATTGGGTAAGAAGAAGGGGAACAACTACCTTTATCAGAATCTGATCAGCAGATGCAGAGGAGCCTGCTTCTGCTGGTGTGGGAGCAGAGCAGCAGAACAGGAGCAGAGTGTAACTTTCTTACCAGGAAAGCTGAGCCTGAGACAGCTGCACCTGAGAGTACTTTGGGGGCTGGCAGCCATGCAGGGCAGCAGCACCTGAGTGGTGCACATCTTTCTCAGCTGTAAAGCTAAGCTTAGAGTGGCTGCACTTATAGAACACAGTAGTGGCTGGCAGCCATGTACTGCAGCAGTGAGTAAGAGGAGTGTGTCTTTCTCAGTAGGGAAGCTAAACTGCGAACTGGTGTACCTACAGAGCCACAGATGACTTTCACCGGAGCATTACAAGCTACATGCTCAAAAACTGGTGTGGCTCAAACCCTTCCAAACCACTGAATTCTCTCCCTATCCATATCCCTTTCCCCTTCCCTTCCCTGATCTACACCAGATGCTAAATTCTGGCACACTACTTGGACTAGATGGGGGACATTTTCCATGAATGACTTGTGCTTTTCTCCTGGAATTGGAGAGGGAACAAAGGGAGGGATAGAAGAATAATTTTGTCACCTCCCCTGAGCCATTCTTTCTACTTTTCTCAGTGAAGTCACAGCTCCAACCATCTGGTAACAGGGCATCAGAATTACTAAGGCTCCACTAATCACTCTAGCTCAAAAGACCACACTATTTGCACAGTGAAAATCAAATTAAAATATATTTATGCACACATTAGATGGCAATAACCTAACAAATAAATTACACCTGCCTTCTGAAGGCTCAGAGACAACAATTTCTAATCATTTAAAGAAGGAAACCACAATGGCTTCAGAAAACTCCCAAAACAAAGAATCAAAAAATTTGCCAGATGAAAAAACTTCCTGCAATTATTAGAGGTAGAATGCAAAGCAGTTGTGCACAGAGCTCTTCAAGAAATCAGGAAGGAGATTAGACAAAGTGCAGCAGAACAAACTGAAATGGAGCAGATTAACAATAAAATCACAGAGTCATACAATTCAGCAGAAAGTCAAAGGAACAGAATCAAAGGAATGCAGTGCAGAAGTAGTGAGACTGAAGATAAAGCAAGTGACACCAGAATATACAAGGAAAAATCAGATAATTTTTAAAAAACGAAGAATCTCTAAGAGTTATGAGGTCTGACAACTAAGTTTATAAAATCACCCTAGAAAAACTGCTACACACCTCATCAATGAATATCACTACAGTCACCTTCGAAGGACTCCCCTTGGGAAGCTATGCACTGACACCAGCACCTACTCCTACCCTTCAAAGCAATTTTCGTACTCTTTTTCTGGAGCAGCCATCAGAGCTGTTGTCCTATCATCTTTGATGTACTGAATGTCACTAAAATGTCTTCTGTTCAATATTTCCTTTATCTTTGTGTAAAGAAAAGAGGCATTGGGGGCCAGATCAGGTGAATGGGAAGAGTGTCCCAAAACAATTATTTATTTACTGGCTAAAAACTCACAGACAGTCCCATGTGAGCTGGTGTGTTGTTGTGATGCAAGAGCCATAAGCTGCTGGCAAAAAGTTCAGGTCACTTTTGTCTAACTTCTACACACAGCCTTTTCAGCACTTCCAAATAATAAACTTAGTTAACTATTCATTGTTATTATAAATTCATAATAAATAATCCTTCTGATATCAAAAAGGGTTAGCAACATCATTCTGACTCTTGATTTGAACTGACAGAACTTTTTTGCTTATGGACAATTGGCTGACTTTCATTGTACACTCTGATGCTATGATTGAGGGTCATATTTGGTACATTCATGTTTCATCACCAGTGATAACATGGCCCCAAATAGCATCTTGCCTCTCCAAAAGGTCTTGGCAAACTTTGAATCCTTTGTTTTTGTTCCCTGGTGAGCTCCTTCAGGGCCATTTTTGGACACACCTTTCTCATAATGAGATTTTCAGTTAAGATTTTCCCAGCTGTTTCTCTATTGGCATTATTTGGTCTGCTATGCTTCTCACAGTCAGCCAACAATTTTGATGAAAAATTTGATGAATCTTTGCAATGTTTTCATCAGTTCTGCCTGTTACTGGCCACCCTTACCTCTCTTCATCAGTGATGCTTTCTCTCCCCTCAGAAAAACAATCCATTTGTATACTGCCATTTTCTTCATGGGATTATCCCCATAAACTTGGACTAACATGTCCCTGATTTCACTTTCACTCTTGCCGAGTTTAACAAGAAATTTAATGTTTGTTTATCTGACTCAACAGCAATTGGCTTGGCTTTTTTGCTCTAATTCAAGCTCCAACATTCCTGCAACTGCCCACAAAAACACACAACAATAATGAATGTCACTCAGCAAGACATTGCCACATGTTGACATAAGAATAGCTGTGAGACACCAATATACCAAGGTTATGACATATTACTAAGTTGCTTGTACAGTGCTGCCAACATAAGCACATAGCGGCAAGTTTGCGAACTTAATTGCCACTCCTCATATACGGGACTGTATCAAAAAAAGTAAATTATGAGTGACTGCAGTACCAGAACAGAGAGGGATATCATAAAATACAGAGAGAACTGGTGAACATTTGCTGACAGAAAGCTTCCCTGACATCATGAAAAACAAGATGTCTATCCAAGATGTTCATCAAACTTTGTAAAAGGTAGATCCCAAAAGAAAGACACCAAGACATATTATAATCAAACTTAACAACAGGAAAAGTAAGGAGGAGCTCTTAAAGGCAGATAGGCTCAAACTAAAACTAACTTACCACGAAGAGTCATTACTCAGCAGAAACCATGCTGGCACGAATGGGACAACATATACAAAGCCTTGAAGAAGAAGCTTCCAATCAGGAATTATAAATACCTGTCTGTCAAATATTGAGGAACTCTGTCCCTGAAATTCAGGGAGGTCACTGAGAAATTTCTGTCACTGAGATTCAGGGAGGTCATCTTATCCAATGATCAGACCCTGCTATTAGCTGAAAACAGCCTAGTATGCATGCCCCACATGCCCCAAAAACAGCCTAGTAGGCCCCATCTGTTATAACCATAAATAACTTTATGCCTGTCTTCCTCACCCTTCTAATTGAAAGCTCTTCCCTTATCAAAATCTTAACCATAAACAAATCTTAGCCCTTCTCCTTCTAATCAACACTTCTTTCTTATTCAGACCACAAATCCCCTAACCAAAGTTTCTTGCTACTCCTCTTCCTTTCTTTATCAAACCATAAGCCCCCTTACCCCACGCCACCTCACTGGAATTTTAAAACTAAAAACAAAACTGCCCTACTAGGAAGAAGCATGTTGAGCAACTCTCAGCTCAGACTCCACTCTCTCTTCCAATAAACTTCACTGGACCCTTAAACTGGTGGGTCTTTGCCTCTGTTTTGGGCCACTCTTTTCCCAACATTTTTAGTGCCAAAAGCCAGGACAGGGGTGTATGAGACCACCAACTCAAAGGGCCCCCTTCCCTTAGACCCTTGCTGCAGCACTCGAAATGACCAAAAACACACTGACAAAATTCTAAACTAGTGAGTTGCTGGAGAGATTTCCTTTGCCAGGAAGCCTTACCATGTCTCTCTCGTTTCCGTTTCACACAAACCCCAGAGCTGGGTTGAGGCTTTCCTTGGGGAGCTGGAACACTGGTTCCTTGCCCCCCATCTTTGCTTCCTGGGGATATGTGGACAGTGACTTGGAATCAGAACCCAGTCCACAGTGAGAACTGGAGACACCTGCCTCTCCTTGGGAGAACTAATCTTCCTACTCTCTCTTCCTCCTACTCACTCTCTATGTGGGGAGTAGCTACTACGGGGACTAACCAGTCTAAGGCCCATTGGGGTGCCTCCTAAGAAATCTAGGCACCCTAGGAATATTCTCCATGATTTAGTCAACTTTATAACCCGCAACAGCAAGTGGTCTGAGGACCTTGTATACAAGCCTTCTTTTCCTTTCATAAATGCCCCTCTCCTTGCTAAACCTGTACCACTTTTCAAATCTGCTTCCTCAGTGAAAAACCTACGCCTTCTAAGTCACGATTTGTGAACTGGATTTCTATCCTTCTGACAAGTCTCTCCAGCAGAGTCTCCTTCTACTTCTGGGATTTTGCTTTCTCCTTCTATGCCAACCCTTCCTCCCCCTTCTCACATTCCACAACCTACCACCAACTTAAGACATCTCCTCTGACCCTCCACCCATCCCATTTCACCTCCACACACTAGGAGTGAGGACAGTGTTTTGGAGAAGTTATCCTCACTGTTCCTACAGATTTTCTGGCTATCTGTGAACAAAACACCTTGAATCCCAAACTGTCTCTGAATTTTCAGCCACAGTGACAGGCAGAATGAACTCGCTTTAATTCAGCAGCATTTCTGGCAACTGTGGCAGGACTTCGGGGATCCCTCCAGAAAGTCCTTTCCCAGGGAAGAGATGACTTTTCTCTCCTTCACTTTTCTGCCACATCTCTAAATGCCCTCAGTGAAGAGACAGTTGGCTGCAGTGCCAATTGAAGAATTCTGACCATGGCACTCCCTGGTGAATTCTGAAGTTCCAGCTGCGCATACCACTCCACTAACTGGCCCAGATGGGTCAGCGTACCTACCAGTTCTATTCAAAGGCCGAGGATAAGGACCATAAAATAATTTGTGGGCATGGGTCAGACATTTACGTGAGATACACATTGGTCCAAGCATAACACCTCCAATTTCCCTGGATCTTCACAATCCCGTTAGGTTAGAAAGTGGATTCTTCAGCTTCCTCTCCTTTACTCTTCTTCTCTTTGGCTCCACTTGGGATCGAGGAAATTTGGAGGAGTCCTCCTTGTCTGCCTGGACAGGCAGATCCAGAGGTGCAACTTCTGAATGCTCTGAGCAGCACTGCCAAGAATCTTTTTCTTAAGAGCCTTTGAAAGCCACCCATCCATGCCTGGCATCAATTCACTAATCTGAAAAGGGTTCAAGTGCTTTATTCCAGTTGTGCAGAGAACTCCAGTTCTAATCAGGGTTCAAACTTCTGTCTGTCTCAATACCATCTGTCTGGTAAGAACGGAATGTCTGTCCAAACTAGTATACTGTATCTGTATACTCTGTAATATGGGAAATAAGGCCTCTATTCCTAAGAAAGGCCTGACAGAGTGCATTCTGTCTGTCTTGTTTCGGTATGGGTACACTTGAGACTAAAGATCAAATGAAGTTTTACTAAAATATGGCCTGGCCAATGTATCAATTAGACTCCAGAGACAGCAACTGAATGGGTCCATAAAATTATTTTACCATCCTGCAATTAGTGCCCTTTTCTCAAAAACCAGGAAAATACTTTCTAAGCTTACTGTAACCAAGAAAGAAAAAGGCTGTGTAAAGTGAAGCTGTGTGTGTATGAAAGTGTGAGGCCTCCCCTGTGTATCTGATAAATGTATTTGTGCTGTGGTTTTACATGTACCTTTGTCAGGTTTTGGAAATGCCTTTGTCGTTGTTGTACTTGCACAAGCTGTTTGTAGGAACTCCAGATTTATAACTTTTGTTGAAAATGTGTCTTCATTCCTGTAGACTAAGTGCTTAAGGTTTGGCTTAAGGCTACACATTTTAGCTAATTCATCATCAGAATTGTTGTTTTTCCACAGTGTTGTCTTATTCAGTGTCTGTTTTCGTAAAACAGTCTTTGTCTTTTAGTCTTGTCTTTGCCAGTGTATCTAATCTTAAGAAATTTCTTATTCTTTTGAAACTTGTTTAACATGTTAGAATCTTGCCTGAGCTCAATTAAGGTTGATAAAGAAGCCAAATTTCACATAGATCCAGACATACTGTCACTGAGCTGAAGAACCTCTTCACAGTCCTTAATTAAAGGGATAACTTTGTATTAAGGAAAAAGAAACAATTTAAAAATAGTAGAAGGAAAATTAATGATTTATTGCCTTTCAGAAGGTAGAGGGAAAGACAGAAATTAGCCTCAGGTCACAGCCCCATGGAAGCCTTTGAAAACCTTCATAATTAGGTGGAGACCTCTTTTTAAGACAAAAAAAAAAAAAAAACAGACAATGATTACTGCTTTACTTTGATTGTCACAAACTGTGTAAATCCTAAAAAGACTTCTCACTATTACTGGACAACTCTGAGACTTCAGAGTTCAGGGATATGTTGGTATCAAGGATGTGACTTTGTGACTTCCAAACCAGTTCAACAGAGACTTGTTTAATTTCTAAAAGCCAGCTAGTAAAACTTTATGAGTAATCAAAGACCTAGAATGTTTACGCAAGCTTTATTTCAGCCCTCGTAATTAAAGTTAATCAATATCTTATAAAATATAAATTTATATACTATTTGCTTTTAAAGTAACAAGAAAAAATACATTACATAAGTCTTGAGTCTTTTTGCTGTTTAAGGGATTGTACTACAGAGGGTTATTGAAATACATTTATTTCACATGCTCAAAAGTTTTGTCTAACAGAAGTTTAATGAGCTTCATTTTGGGATTTTATTTTAATATACATATATATTTCGTTTTAATACTAAAAATGTTTATTGATGGGATGGCTGGAGACTGCCCTTCTTTTTGCTTTCTTTTGGGTTATTTTTTCTCTTTTATTTAACATGACTGAGTGAAAATGTACATTCCCATATAAATTTACATGCCCACCCGCATGGGGCTTCCACTGCTCTCCCTGTCCGATGACAATACACTACTAGTCTCTGCTCCATACATGTCTCATCCTCCAAACAGCCTCCTATCCGCTCCTCTCCACCCACTCTCCTTCCTCCAGCCAGAGGTCAACAGGATGATATCCTATAGATGTATAGAATCATAAAGTGCAACCAATATATGGTCACTCTGCACTGGCAAGTCCAATCCATTCCTGTCCAAAGAGGGGACCTTTGTAATAATTTATGGGTAAGCACAGCATCAGGGCTGGAGGCCATGCTCTCAGGGGAACCCCAAAGCCGCTGGACCGTAAATTGAGGTCTTTTAGTGGAAATCTCAGGATGAACCCTTTTTTATTCTTGTGTTCCCAGTGAGACTCAACTTAGTGAGCTCCATCGTGGCTATCACTGGTGGTGGCCAGGGACCATCCGGTTCTTCCGGTGCGAAGTTGATGAAGGTACCCACTCTTGCAGGTATCTCTGTCTTCCGGGTTGTCTTTACCGCATGTCATTTTGGTCCTCAGTGAACCTCCGTTCCTCTTGAGTTGGGACCATTTGCTGTGTCCTCGGATGGCAGCTTGGCAGCTTTTAAGACCCCAGATGCCACTCACCAATGTGGGGTGCAGAGAATTCTCTTAGAAAAACACTAGTTATGCCAATTGGCATCGATTCCACCTAAGAGCATAATCCCCTGCCCCCTGCCCCAGCTACTCTGTCCTTGCATTATTCAGTTAAGATGGAAGGAGTACTCAAGTTATGCTGAAGTCACTTAACGTTGTTCTTGTTTCAAATGTGTGCTATCACCACTTTCTCCCAACCAGATTTCTAGCAACTATCTAAACTAAACCCTCCCCCCTGACCCTCCCTCCCTCCCCTCCCTTGCAGCTGTCAAAGAGTCTTTTCTTCTATGCACAAGTCTGTTTTTGAGATCTTATCATAGAGGTCTCATACAGTATTTGTCCCTTCGTCGCTGACTACTTTAACTCAACATAATGTCTTCCAGTTGAAATCAGGTTAGGAGATGTTTCCTGGAATCACTGTTCTTCTTTATCATTGCGTAGTGCTCCATTGAGTATATGGACCACAGTTTACCTATCCATTCTTCTATTGTTGGGCATCTGGGTTGATTCCACCTTTTTGCTATTGTGGACTGCGCTGCAATAAACATTCTGGTGCATGTGTCCGTTGGTGTGAAAGGCCTTGATTCTGTAGAATATATTCCAAGTACTGGAATGACTGGATCAAATGGTATATCGATATCCATTTTTTTCAGGAAGCGCCAGATTGCTTTCCAAAGAGGTTGGACCATTTTGCAACCCCACCAACAGTGTAGGAGGGTTCAACTTTCTCCACAGCCTCTCCAGCATTTCTTGTTTTGTGTTTTTTGGATCACGGCCAATCTTGTTGGGGTGAGATGGTATCTCATTGTTGTCTTGATTTGAATTTCTTTAATAACTAAAGATCGTGAACATGTCTGCATGTGTTTTTTGGTTGCCTGGATCTCCTCTTTAGTGAAATGTCTGTCCATCTCCTTTGCCCATCGCTTAATTGGATGGTTTATCTTCTTCTTATTGATATTTTCCATTATCTTATAGATTACGCAGATCAGGCATTGGTCTGATATAGAGTTGCCAAATATTTTTTCCCATTCTGTGGGTGTTCTTTTAATTCTATTAATAAAGTCTTTGGATGAGCAAAAGTGTTTGAATCTTATTAGTTCCCATTTATCTACTTTCTCTTCTATTCATTGTGGTTTCTCTGACAGATTTTGGAGTCTCTCCTCATTGTGTATTAAAACTTCTATTGTTGTTCCTACCTTTTCTTGGATGAGCTTTATCGTTTTAGGTTTGATATTTAGGTCTTTTATCCAGTTGGAGTTGGTTTTTGTGTAAGGTGTAAGATAGGATCTTGATTCAGTTTCTTGCAAGTGGATAACCACTTTTGCCAGCACCATCTGTTGAAGAGACTGCTTTTACCGCAGTTTAATTTCTTAGGGCCTTTGTCGACTATCAGTTGTTTATAGGCAGAGGGTGTCATCTCTGGGGTCTCCATTCTGTTCCACTGATCCATCTATCTGTTCTTGTACCACTACCAGGCTGTTTTGACGACTGTGGCAGTGTAGTATGTTCTAAGGTCGGGTAATGAGAGGCCTCCCAGTGTGTTCTTCTTCTTTAGTGGTACCTTATTTATCTCGAGCTTCTTCCCTTTCAAAATAAATTGGTGATTTGTTTCTCCATCTCATTAAAAAATGATGCTGGAACTTCTATTGGGATTGCATTATATAAATAAATTGCTTTGGGTAAAATAGACATTTTCACAATGTTAAGTCTTCCTATCCATGAGCAGGGTAGGTTTTTCCATTTATCTAAGTCTCTCTTAGTTTCTTGTAGTAAGGGCTCGTAGTTCTCTTTGTAAAGGTCTGTTGTTACTCTGGTTAGATTAATTCTTAGGTACCTTATCTTCTTAGGAGCTATTGTAAATGGTATTGATTTTATAATTTCTTCCTTAACAGTCTCGTTGCTGATATAAAAGAATCCTACTGATTTAGTTATGTTTATCTTGTATCCCGAGACTTTGCTGAACTCTTCTATGAGTTTGAGTATCTTACTTATAGATTTCTTGGGGTTCTCTGCATATACAATCATATCATCTGCAAACAGGGAGATTTTGACTTCTTCTTTCCCGATGCAGATGCCCTTTATTTCTTGCTCTTGTCTTAACTGCTCTGGCTACAACTTCTACCACACTGTTGAATAGGAGAGGTGAGAGTGGGCATGCTTGTCTACTTCCTGATCTCAAGGGAAAGTCTCTCAGTCTCTCTCCATTCAGGATGATGTGGACAATTGGCTTTGTATAAATGGCCCTTATTGTGCTCACGAATTTGCCATCTATGCCCATTTTGCTAAGAGTTTTCACCATGAATGGGTGTTAGCCTTTATCAAATGCCTTTTCTGCATCAATGGACAAAATCAGGTGATCCTTCTCTTTTGTGTTATTTATGTGGTTACTCCCATTGATTGTTTTTCTGATGCTGAATCAGCCTTGCATCCCTGGTATGAATCCCACTTGGTCACGATGGATTATTTTCTTGATATGTTGTTGTATTCTATTGGCAAGAATTTTGTTGAAGATTTTGGCATCTAGATTCATGAGTGATATCAGTCTGTAGTTCTCTTTCTTTGTTGGGTCTTTCCCTGGCTTACGTATCAGGGTTATGCTGGCTTCGTAGAATGAGTTTAGGAGTACTCCATCCCTTTCTATACTGTGAAATAGTCTCAGTAGTATTGGAGAGAACCCTTCACTAAATGCTTGGTAGAATTCTGCGGTGAAGCCATCTGGGCCCGGAATTTTTTTGGTTGGCAGTGTTTTGATGACATTTTCAATCTCTTCCTTTGTGATGGGTTTATTAAGTTGTTCTGCTTCACGTTGTGATAATTTGGCTAGGTGGTATGAGTCAAGGAATTTGTCCATCTCCCCTAGGTTTTCAAATTTGTTACACTACAGTTTTTTATATTATTCTGTTGTGATATTTTTGATTTCTGTTGCATCTGTGATGACAACTCCTCTCTCATTTCTAATTTGGGTTATTTGTTTTCTTTCCTGCTTTTCTTTAGTAAATTTAGCCAGTGGTTTGTCAATTTGGTTGATCTTTTCAAAAAACCAGCTTTTGGTCTTTTCAATTTTTTCAATTGTTTTTCTATTCTCTAATTCATTTAGCTCTGCTCTAATCTTCATGATCTCCTTTCTTCTGGTGCCCGAGGGGTTCCTCTGTTGTTCTCTTTCTACTCGTTCAAGCTGTAGAGTTAGTTCCTTGATTTGGTTTCTTTCTTCCTTCCAGATGTGTGCATTTATGGAGATAAACAGACCTCTGAGCACTGCTTTGGCTGTGTCCCATAGGTTCTGGTAGGAAGTGTTTTTATTCTCATTGGAAGTCATGAATTTCTTTATTTCATCCTTGATTTCCTCTATAACCCATGTTTTTTTGAGCAAGATGTTGTTTAGTTTCCAAGAGTTCCATTTTCTATCTCTGTTTTTTCTGCTATTGATTTCAACTTTAATGGCTTTATGATCTGAGAAGACGCTTTGCAGTAATTCAATGGTATGGATTTTGTTCAGCATTGCATTATGGCCTATCACATGGTCAATTCTGGAGAATGTTCCATGTGCACTGGAGAAGAAGGTGTAGTTGTCTGCTGATGGGTGGAAAGTTCTGTATATATCAATGGGGTTTAGTTGGTTAATTGTGGCAATGAAGTCTTCTGTATCGCTACTGAGCTTTTTTCTAGATGTTCTGTCTAGTAATGAGGGTGGAGTGTGAAAGTCTCCCACTATTATTGTCGAGTCATCTAACTCTCTTTTGAGCACAGTCAGTGTTCGACGTATTTAGGTGCTCTGATAGTAGGTGCATAAATATTTAACATAGTTACATCTTGTTTGCGTACTGAACCTTTCAGCAATAAATAGTGTCCATCTTTGTCCACGATGGTGGATTTGACATTAAAATTGATTTTGTCTGAGATAAGAATTGCCACCCTTGCTCTTCTTTGTTCATTGTTGGCTTGATATATATTCTTCCATCCATTAATTTTCAGTTTGTTCCTGTCTTCAGGTCTCAAGTGAGTTTCTTGTAGATAACATATGGATGGGTCATGTCTTTTGATCCAACATGACACTCGGTGTCTCTTTACTGGAGCATTCAGTCCATTCACATTCAATGTAATTATTGATAGGTATGTGTTCACTGCTGCCATTGTGATATGTTTATTTTTATGTGGATGTTTTCTCTGTTGTTCTTATTATTCTGTTCTGGAACACTCTTTTTGAGTTGATTTTTCACCTTTTTCAGAGCTGGTTTTGTAGTTGTTGAGACTCGTGTGTTACATTTCTTGTAATAGTATGATACATCTTTGTTGTGCTTTAAGCTGCCCCTATGATCCCCCTTAATAAACTATATATAAACCTGTCGCTGCCTAACTGTCCGCCGGCGGAAAGAAGACAGGACACACGGATACGAGCCGCTTTGCAAGTTGCCTGCTTTATTCTCCCCCTACACCCGGTCCCCACACCCTTTATCCCCAAGGTTCCTCCAATCATCATAGGCCACGTCCTCCGAAAGCAGGGCTCTCAATAGGCTGACCAGCAGCCACTGCTCACAAGCATGCGCTATGAAAACCCTAAGTCTGGTAAACAAGGGCGTGGAATAAGGAGGGGCTCCGGCCTTGGGCGACATCTTGGGCCGGACGCTCCGCTCCCCACATCAACCCAATTTTAATTACTACCAGTCTTGTCATCTTCCTCTCCATCTGGAAGGACTGTAACGACTGCAGTACATCCCTCTTTTTATTATGAAGACACCACAGTTTTCCTGATGATCACTGGATTGCTTCTTTCTGTATCAAAGCTGTGATTGACTTTGGAGCCTTCCCTAAAATATAAAGTTAGTGGTTTCATTCTTCTAAGCCAGAGGCAAGAACTTCTTTCAGTATTTCTTGTAGTTTGGGTTTGGTTTTTACAAAGTGTCTGAGTTTCTGTTTGTCTGGGAATGTCTTAATTTCATTTTCGTATTTGAAAGAAAGTTTTGCAGGATATATAATTCTTGGTTGGAAGTTCTTCTCCTTCAAGGCTTTGAGTATGTCATGCCTCTGTCTCCGTGCCAGCATGGTTTCTGCTGAGAAATCTGATGAGAGCCTACAGGGTTTCACTCTGAATGTTAGCTTTGCTTTGAGTCTTGCTGCCTTTAAGAGTTGCTGCTTATGTTTCATTTTGTTAACTTTGATTGTAATATGTCTTCGAGTCTTTCTTTTGAGATCTATATTGGGTGGCATACGATATGCATCTGAGATGTCTATATTCTCTTCCTTCATGATTTCTGGGAAGTTTTCTTTCAACAGCTCAGCAACAATACTCTCTGTGTTCTCAGATGTCTCACCCTGTTCAGGGACTCCAATTAATCAAAGGTTGTTCCTCTTAATAGAGTCCCACATGCTTCTTAATGTTTCTTCATTTTTCTTGTTTCTTTTTTCTGATTTCTGCTCATCGACGCTGGCATCAGTAGCTCTGTCTTCCAAGTCAGAAATTCTTTTTTCTATTTGTTCCATTCTGTTTTCTTGGCTTTGCATGGAAGTTTCTATGTCTTTGATTTTGTTCTTGATCTGTTGGATTTGAGAGTACTGGTGTTCCATCAGATCGAACAGCTTACTTAATTTTTCATTCTGTTGTGCTGCATTTTGTATAAGGTCTAGAAGGGCTCTGTATATAATCATTTTGTATTCACTTCCTGATGCTTTCATAAAAGTTTCTTCATCTGGAAAACTCCTTGGTTGCTTTGTTTGGGAGCCTTCTGAAGCCATGAGTGATTGCTTGTATGCCACAATTGTCTGTTGCTTTTTGGGTCCCATGTGAGTATGTAGAGCCTGGAAGAGGTACTGTGAGAATGGACTGCAAATGTTTCTCTAGGCTGTCTTCAGATGTAAAGCAAAAGGTATCTGACCACTTCACAAGTCAGTTAGGTTTTCAGGTGTAGAGGTCCCTCTTCTCAACTGACAAATAAGCGCCACTGTATCCAACCCCAGATGATAACAAACTAGTTCAGAATATAACAATGCTACTGTCCTGTTGGCTTCTGTTGACAGGGCCTAGCCTTAGGTGATACTGCATCAAGTACTGCTTTTATGATAGAAAAGCGCACTCTTGTGGGCAGGCTCTGGCTCCCAAGCTAAGAATTAGGTCCAGCTGTGGCCACAGTATCCAAGATGTCGTCCTCCACACAGGCAGCAGACAGAGGGGCTAAAGGTGCCAAGTGGTAGTGATTCCTCTGCTTCTGTTGCAGGGCCTGCAATGTAGGTGGCACTGGAGAAATTACTGCTTTTCTGTCGGAGAAGCACTGTCCTGTTTGCAGGCGCTGGCTCCCAGTCTAAGAATTAGGTTCCATTAAAATCTCGGTACCAACATAGTGTCCCGCACACTGACTGCAGAATTCCGTACAAACCCCACTGATGCAGATATAAGACGAAAGGCTCAAAGTGGCTAGATTAACAGAGTCTTAAGCCTGGCTCTCAGAATATGGGAATTTCGCCTGCCTATCCCCCCAGCAGCCCATCTGAGTCTAGCCGCTAGGCAAGACCCAGCTGCGCCCGCCGGACAAGACAGAGAATAAAAGTCAAAATGGTGCATTTACCTTCTGTCCGTGAGAGCCAGGACTAGCCAGAAGCTGGAGTCAGTGAAAAAGTGGAGGTTTTTCGCTCAGTGGTATGAAGTGCCAATTAACAGCCCTGTGCTGTGTCCTGAGGCGATTAGGTGATCAGAAGGCTCCGTTTGATTATCAATTCAGGTCTTGGTTTCCAGAGGGATATAAGGAGACGTGTGCTTAGTCCGCCATCTCAACTCCCCCATTTTGGGATTTTTAAGAACATTCATGTTGGAAAGAATTCGTTTTTTCACTGTTAAATAGGAATTTTCTCTGATTTCTGAGTAAACAGTTAATTTATTCCTTATGTAATCTCTCTTAAAGGCAAAGATTTGATCTCTCACTAGGATAAAATTCCTGAGTCAAAAACTAAGCCATCTTTATGAAGACAAAGCAAAAGTCAAAGATAGCCTTTTCTGAAAGACAAGAGCTAAAAGTTTTTGACACAAATTGGAATGGAAAAAGGTGTCTGATTCTCACTGGATTAAAATTTATGTTGGTTTATTTCCTCTTAACATAAATATATGTATAATTTTTTTAACAAACACATATTAAGTCATCTTGTCTTGGCTCATTTATAAATGGAGAAACTGTGGTGACACAGTAGTTGGGTGATACTGCTGCTAACCACCTGGTCACAGTTTGAATCCCCCAGGAACTCCTTAGAGACTCTATAGGACTGTTTTACTCTATTTATGGGATTGCTATAAATCGGAATCAATACCACAATGGATTTGATTTGATTTCTACTGCCAACTTGACTGTATTATTCAATCTGACATCATCAAAGCCAATGCTTTGACTGGAAAATTCAAATCACTTGCTTATATATTTATTTTTACTATATAAACATTTGGAGACTTAATAATCTTGTTATATCATGACTATGTGATACCACAAGACTGTTAAGTACAGTATCGGAAGTTCCCTAGTGATATGGGTAATGATTGTCTACAGTTTTCCACTAGATTATTGAGTTTTTTGTCATCTGTCCCACTGCCATTGAGCTGGGTCTAACAGTGACCTAAACTACAGTGTTTACCAATTTCTTGAAAACAATTAAGAAGAATATCTTAACAAAGATGTTAGACTTCTGAAAAGGACTGTTACTTGAGATATCCAAGGCTCCTGTGAAGAACTGATGACCTCACAAACTGTGGCTGGTCCAACACAAGTAAAACAAAGAGCAATTACACAAGGCTGAGTAAATGAATACACTATAAGTTTTATGTAAAAAAAAATATTGCTGATGTTTGGAGGTCCTACTCTCTGAACATAAGCTAATTAATTTAATGGGCTTATCAACACAAGATCTGAGGTTTTATAAAATGGAATTGCTCCCGAGACAAATAAAAAATGTTTACTGATGCCACTTATATACAAATGCCTCATGCCTTGTTCAGAGACCACAGGGTTGTAATTTCATTGGTTCTTTCAGATAATTGGCTTGATATTGTTGTTTCTATTCTACTTCTTAGTTCACTGTATGATGCTTGAGATATTAAAAACCTGATGGTATTCAATTAATATCCTTTTAAACTGTGAGCTTTAAGAAAGTTGGTACCTAAAGCCACTTAAGTCAAATGATGATCTAGATACACAAAGTTTGGCTATTTCACTCTCGGTGTTCTGTTTTGTAAACATAAGGGAAAATAAAAAGATCCGTACATACAGACTTTTTATAACTATCTATCAGAACCTCAGACCCCTCTCTCTCAACTGGCAGACGAGGCCTTTAAGCTGTGTAATAACAAGAGATTTGGTGGCAGAGAAAAAAAGCAAACAAACAAAAAAGAAGGCTCGATTGTTGGCTATAGCCCTACAGTGTTCACCTCAGTGTAATCCAGTTGGCCCCCAGCATCAAGACTTGGACCACCTCTCCAGCTGATGAGTACCGACCCCAATTAATACAGGTACTGTCAAAATACGAGGCCTGGAAACTGGAAAGCCCTGAGTGCCCCCAAACAGGATGCCTAGCTGACTTATCACAGGCCCAGATGGACAGGCCTTCTTATAATGACTCTCAGAAGAGGGGTCTGAAGAAACAGACTATGGACAGAGCCCTGAGACCCACCTGGCACTTGGCCACACCACTGACATCTCCATGGGGAAATCAAGGGTCATACTTGACGTAGAAGGAGACTGAATTTGTCTTAGACCCAAAAAGCCATCTTCCCTGCCTTAAATGTGCCCAGTCTCCAAGCAGGACTATGTAATTACCAGCTTGGACTAAAAATCCAAGGTAAAAAGTTTGCTTTTGTGTCTGATGGGGGTCACAATTAGTAAGACATTCCTTTCTATATATCCCTTAATGCCCTGTTGTATTGCCAGGACAAATGTATCTAGAAACTTGACTAAATATAAGAAATGAGGACTAAGAATTATTTATATTGTTGGTTAATATGTTAAAAACTAAAAAGCCAGAAAGGCATATACGAAAATAAATTCTCAGGTTACATAAAAATTTTGAGAACTGAGGCAGGCAGAATAGTGTCTGGGGAAACACATAATAGAAACCTAATGAGAAATGTGTACCTCTTTTGAGTCAACAGTCAGGAGTAAGACGAGGAGACTGAGGACTTCTATGGTGTGACTAAAACTAGCAACAAACAATATTAACTGTGTTCTGGGACACTGAGGTAAGTCCCCAAACAACTGGGTAAATTTCCTCAAAGTTGTTTTTCAGATGCAACCATCTCCAGAGACATGTGCAGAAAGTTCCACTTACACCACTATGTGTCCTTCTAACAGGGGCACCAGAGAGCTACTATCAAAACTGGGGAATTGAACCAAGGGACAGGCAGCTGTACTTCCAAAAATGAAATACTCTAGATCTCCATCCCAAATTTGTCCCCATGTTATACCTGAGACATAGACAGGTAACAAAAGCCCAACTGGCTAATGTCACTATTATTGTCACTGGTAATTCCCTTAATCTGTTTTGGTTAAACTTACCTTTGGGCTTCTAATTCTTAATACCTTAACTCACTTTATCTCCCCCAAACTACAATTCCAAGTTCAACTCAGGGTCCTATAAGAACACCCACCTAAACCCACCAAGTGAATCAGATTCTGCTTCCCCAAGAAACTTGACAAGATCTATACCAAAGCCTCCCTAAAACCAATCAATGGATCTCCCTCTTTACAGTATGACAGGAGGCCAGAGGACTCCCCAACTCCTCATATACCCTAGAACAAGTCAACAAGCCTTGTCAGCAGGAAGTAGCTAAAAAGATAAAGCAAGTGGCTCCAACTCGACGGCACTTGGCTGGCAACAAAATCCAAAGCACTGAAATATTGCAAAGCACTTTCTCAGATCATAAAGCCATAAAAGTTGAAAACAATAGCAGAAAAAACATGAGGAGAAACTCAAATTTATGGAAACTGAACAACACTTTGCTCAAAAACTTCTGAGTTATAGAAGAAATCAAGGATGCAATAAAGAAATTCATGGAATCAAGTGAGAATAAAAACACATCTTATCAGAACCTACGGGATGCTCATTTATCTCAATAAACGTACACATCCAAAATGAAGAAAGGGCCCAACTCAAACAAGTAGAAAGAGAACAACATAAGAACCCCTCAGGCACCAGAAGAAAACAAAGAGTAAAAATTAGACCAGAACTAAATGAATTAGAGAACAGAAAAACATTTGAAAAAATTAACAAAACCCAAAACTGTATTTTTTAAAAAGCCAAAGCCAGCCAAGTGCCGTCGAGTCAGATCCATTAATACACCACTGGCCAAACTCACAAAAAGGAAAACAAGGGAGGAAACAAATAATTTGAATAAGAAAGGAAATGGGCAATATCGCAACAGACCAACTGAAATTAAAAGAATCATAACAGAAAATTACAAAAAATTATATTCTAATAGAGTTGAAAACCTAGAGAAAATGGATAAATTTCTAGAATCACATTACCTACCAAAACACAAAGAAAAGTACAACAACTTATTACACCCATCACAAAAGAAGAGACTGAAAAAGTAATCAAAAAAACTACCAATCAAAAAAAGTCCTGGCCCAGACAGCTTCACCAGAGAATTGTACTTATCTTTTAAAGAAGAGTTACTATCAATCCTAATAAATTATTTCACACCATAGAAAAAGATGGAACAGTCCCAAATTCATTCTGTGAAATCAGTATAACCCCAATACCAAAGCTGGGTAAAAACAGCACAAAAAAGCAAAATCATAGTCCAATATCTCTCACGAACTTAGAGACAAACATCCTCAATGAAATTCTAATCAACTGAATTAAAAAATATACCAAAAATATTATTCACCACAAGAAAGTAGGATTCATCCCAAGATGCAGGGATATAGCTCAACATTGGAAAAACAATTAATGTAGTCAACCAAATAGATAAAACAAAAGAATCACTTGACTACATCAATTGATGCTGAAAAGGCATCTGAAAAAGTACAACACCCATTCATGTTAAAAATTCTCAGCAAAATAAGAATGGAAGGTAAATTCTTCAACATAATAAGAGGCATCTGTGTAAAGTATTTAAAAACTATTTAAAGTATTGAAAAGTAAAGATGTCACCTTGAAGACTAAAGTGCACCTCACCCAAGACATGGTATTTCCAATCATATCATATGCATATGAAAGCTGGACAACGAACAAAGAAGACAGAAGAACCGATGTGTTTAAATTATGGTGTTAGAGAAGAATGTTGAATCTACCACGGACTGCCAACAGAACAAACAGATCTGTTCTGCAAGAAGTACAACCAGAGTGTTCCTCGGAAGCAAAGATGGCAAGATTGCATCTTACGTTCTTCAGAAACATCAGTCTCTGGAAGACATCATGCTTGATAAAGTGGAGGGTCAGCAAAAAAGTGGATGACCCTCAACGAAATGGATTGACACAGTGGCTGCAACAATGGGCTTCAGTATAAAAACAATTGTGGACATGGTGCAAGACTGGGCAGTGTTTCGTCCTCTTTTGCACACGGTCACTATGAGTCTGAACTGACTCAATGACACCTAACAACAATAATAACATGCAAAGCCAACAGCCAACACGACTCTGAACAGAGAGAGAAAGAATTTCCTTTAAGAACGGGAACCAGACAAAGATGCCCATTGTCACTACCTTTATCCAACACTGTGTTTGAAGTTTTAGCCAGAGCAATCACACAAGATAAAGAAGTAAAGGGCATCCAAATCGGTAAAGAAGAAGTAGAAGTGTCTCTATTTTTATCCAAACCGGTAAAGAATAAGTAGAAGTGTCTCTATTTAGAGATGACATGCTCTTATACACAGAAAAGCCTAAAGAATAAACACACACAGAAGAGAAACTACTGAAACTAAGAGTTCAGCCAACTATCAGGATATAAGATAAAATACATAAATAAGTTGGATTGCTTTACACCAGCAAAGAGAACATCAAAGAGGAAATCACCAAATAAATCCCATTTACAATAGCCTCCAAGAAAATAAAATACCCAGGAATAAATCTAAACAGAGCTATAAGATACCTATACAAGGAAAATTGCAAGACCCTACTGAAAGAAATCAAAAGAGACTTACATAAATGTAGAAACCTATCTTGCTCACAGATAGCAAGACTTAACATTGTGAGAATATCTATTCTACTCAATGAGATTTATACATACAATGCAATCTGAAAACAAATTTCAATGCCATTTCTTAACGAGATAGAGAAGGAAATCACCAGCTTTGTTGGGAATGGTAAGAAATCCCAGATAATGAAAACATTACTGAAAAAGAACAAAGTAGGAAGCTTTATACTACCTGACCCTAGGACCTATTATACCACCTTGGTAGTCGAAACAGCCTGGTACTGTTACAAAAATATATATACACCAATGGAACAGAACAGAGAATCCAGAAATAATATCTTCTGTCATGGATTGAATGTGTCCCCCATAAATATGCGTAGTAATTTGACTGGGCCAAGATTCCCTGTATTCTGTTATTGTCCTCCATTTTGTGATTTTCCTATGCTGTATGTTAGAGGATTAGGGTAGGACTGTAAATTGCTTCATAAGATTATCTCCCTGCTCTACTGTAAAGGGAGTCTCCCTGGAGTATGTCTTGCACCACCCTTGATCCTTTCATCCTACAAGAGATAAAAGGAAAGGGAAGTAAGCAGAGAACTGGGAACCTCACATCATCAAGACAGCCGCACCAGGAGTAGAGCACATCCTTCCAACCTGAGGTTCCTATGCCAAGATGCTCCCTGAACAAAGACGAATGCAACACAAGGACTTGCCTCCAGAACAAACAGAGGGAAAGCTTTTGCCTGGAGCAGACATACTGAATTCAGACTTGTAGCCTACTAAACTTTTAAAGCCATCCACTCTGTGGTATTTCTGTTAGAGCAGTATCAAACGACTAAAATATCATCCACTTACTAGCAGCTAATGTTTGACAAAGTTCCAAAGTCCGTGAACTGGGGAAAAAACAGTCTCTTTAATAAATGATGTTGGCAAAACTGGATATCCATCTGCAAAAACTGAAACAAGATCCATATCTCATACCTTGCACAAAAACTAACTCAAAATGGATCAAAGACCTAAATACCAAATCTAAAACAATAAAAATTATGGAAGAAAAGATACAGACAACACTGGGAGTCCTAACCCATGGCACAAACAGACTACCAAATGTTACTAACAATGCACAAATAGCAGAATAGAAAGCATATAAGTGGAAACTCCTAAAAATCAAACACTTGCGTTCATCAAAAAACTTCATCCAAAGAGTAAAAACACTACCTGAAGACTGCGAAAAAATATTTGGCAACCACAAATCTGATCTCCATAATCTACAAGGTATTTCAAAGTCACAAGAAAAAGACCAATGCCAGCCAAGTACCCAATTAAAAATTGGGCAAAAGATACACACAGACATTTCACCAAAGATATCCAGGCAGCCAAAAGACACATGAGGAAATGTTCATGATCATTAGCTATTAGAGAAGAGAGAGCAGACACAGTGGTATAAAGGTGTGTGTTCACCGTGTTTTGTACAGCAAATTGACTTGGACTGTACTATCTCACTTAATCAAAATAAATGAGAAGACTTTGCTAAGCAATACTTTATAGAACATTCAGGAACTAGAGAACTATGGCAAAACAATGGATTGCATTATTTGATGTAATCGTATAATTATAAATACATCATTTTACTTTTAGAAAATTCCTGAAGATATTAGAAATAAATGTAACATCTCTGATTCAGAATAAATTTTAGATACCAACCACTATATCTAAAGTTCTGCATTAAAGTTCTGAACTACCTAATCTAAAATGTCCATATATCTTCCTCACTAACATAAAATTTTCTAGAAATAAGCTCACAGAGAAAAATATCACTCCAAATATGTACTAAAATTCATACTTAATAATCCTAACATTCAACTAGAATTCACATTCACATTCACAGGAAGGTGAATAAGGAACCCAAGGCCAAGAAGGGAGAGTGCTGACATGTCACAGGGTTGTTAAGCAGTGTTATAAAAACAATGTGTATTAACTGTTTAATGAGAACTTAGTTTGTTCTACAAGCCTTCAGATAAAGTACAAATTACAAAAAAAAAAAAAAGAATCTGAACTTTCACTTTAGAGATTAATCTATTATAATCCCCCTAAAAATCAACACAAGCCACCCACAGAGTTAGTCCTTGGGATTTTAAATCATATTAAAACACACCACACAGCCAAAAGCAAGGGTTGTTGTTCCATGTCTAAAGCATCTGAACATCCAAGGTCTCCCTTTTATCCCACACTATAGCAGCATTTTGCAGGAAGAGCTGCTCTTCACTAGACAGATAAGCAGTTAAGTAGGTCAGTTCTCCCAAAGAAAGGGGTTAGTGTGCACTACTGATCTAGAGAAAGTAAGGCCTTGTTATGCCACCACTAAGACATAAAGTCATTGCCAGTCTTCTTTTTCTGGCAAGAAACAGGAAATTCCTTCCAACTACCTAAAAGCTGAGTCTAACTAGACCTGTAGCTTGAGAGTGTGTCTTGCATCAACTCAGCCTCCACACAACTTTCCAGATTATCCACTCAGATACTGACCCAGCCAGGCTATGGTATTTTATACCTTCAATATGCATAGGGTTGCTATGAGTCAGAATCGACTTGATGGCAGTGGGTTTGGTTTGGTTTTGGTACAGTGAAGGGCCATTGCTCAAGGAGGCTGAAGATCTGTCAGATGAATTGCCTTATCGTGATCCATCGGTAGTGTCAACTAGGAATAGGATAAAGGAAGAACATTTCCCATGAAACACTTCAATTAGATAAGACTCTGACAATTTTCCTCATAGTGACTTGACAACCTTGTTTATTTAAAGAAGAAAATGACTTTACCAATACCATTGCATGTCCTAGGTGTCTATTCAGAAAATGGATGTTTGGGCATATCCTGATTCCTGCACATTTACAGGGCACTTATTTTTTTTTAATTCCCTGTATTGCCTTCAAGATTAACAATCCAACACAGTGCAATCCAATAATAATCACTAGTCCTTCCTTGTAACTTCAACAGCAGTGTGACTACCACAGGAAATCCAGGAGAGGATGACTGGAAAACTGAAAGCCAGTGGTCACCTCTAAAATGCATTTTACCAAAGAAACATCTCATTCCTTTTTCCCAGTATTTACAAAAAGAGCAAACTTGGGGAGCTATGGCATTCCTGTTGCCAGGAGTTAGAGAGCTAGGAAACAGCCACAGGTCAGCATCAGATGACAGAAGAGTCTCCATTATTAGAAAACCAAGAATTCATAGATACACATCCAATGACTGTATCATGAGTGAAAGGTTAACTAGAAAAGTGGCAATGCATGTCTGCTTCTGCATTCTATCGCCCCAAGTCAGTACCTTGCACGATTCAGACACCTAGTTCTCTTGAATGCTGTGTGGCCCCTTCCACATCCAGTCACTGGCATGCATTGCCTCTGAACCTCCAGAGGTTTCAAGGGATAAGAACAACATGCTTCCTCTGCTCTGCACATCAGTCTTGCTAGTTCCTACCCATTTAATCAGTCTTCTGTTGACCACCTACATTTAGTAATTCAGCTTAAGGACATAATAACAAAGCCTGAGATTTGAGGGATGTACCTGACTTTCTCTTCCCCTCCAGTGGTGGTGGAATCTGCTCAGCAAAACCCATCTTCCCTGCATCACCCATAAAGGCACTAACCTCATCCACGTTTTCAAAAGCGTTGATGACATCGTATGGCAAACAGGACAGAAGGTCTATCACAAACCAAGTCTTCAAATAGTTCATGCGGATGAGTTTGGGGTCAGAAATCACCTCCCCAGCTGGTCCAACAAAGGTGGTATGAAAATTCAGTACAATATCCACCAAGAAGATGACATCTACGATGCTATCCACAACCAGCCAGGCTACATTGTTCTGCCTAGTTTTAAAGGAAACATTGTAAGGGACCAAGATGGCTGTATAGAAGGTTAAGATCAAGATGATCCAATCCCACGTGGTCTTAAAAACACAATAATGTAAGATGATGTGAGGAGGAGTCTTTGGTGCCTCTTGCTTGTACTGGGGGAGGATGTCTGAACCCAGCTGCAGGACCTGTTCAGAAAAACATGGCAAAGAGAAAATTAAGTTAGATTTTAATTACAAGCATCTGACCAGTAGGCATCTGTCACTGGCAAATATGCATACTATTCTGGATGAATCATTAAGCCCAAGAAAAACAGTAGAGTAGTACAGGAGACTAGAAATGAACACTGCATATTGTCATCACTCTGACTCATTATGACCATATACTAACAGAACGAAACGTTGCTTGGGTTTATGCCATCTTCATGATCATTGATACATCTGAATCCATTGTTGTAGCTATTGTGTCAATGTATCTCACTAAGAGTTTCCTTCATTTTCACTGACCTTCTGCTTTACCCAACATGTCATTTTTAAAAGATTAGCTTTTCTGATGAATGTCCAAAGTAAGTGACAAAATCTCTTCATCCTCACTTCCAAAGAACAGTCTGGTTACAAAGTGAACATTTACATAATAGAAATCTTGATAATGCAACAATAACAAACTGCTATTAGCTTATTCTGAGCCAAACATTGTACCAGCTACTTCACATACATTTACTATCTTACTTAACTGCACACAAAATTTGGTTTTACTAACCAGTCATCATACTATGTTATAAGTGAGAAGCCTAAGCTCAAGACAGTTAAGCAACTTTACTCAACAAATATGTATTGCTCTGTGCCAGGAACTGTTCCAGGCACTGGACACACATACAGGATAGAAGGAAACAGCAAGATTCTAGTTCCCATGGAGTGTAGTCTAATGACAAATAATCAAGATAATTTCAAATAGAGATAAGCGCAAAATATGAAGTGGGAAACACAGCTGACAGAATGTGACTTGAGGAATAAGAAATGAGTCTTTGAACTAAAGCTTGAATGACAAGAAGGAACTAGTCATTCAAAGGTCTGTGGAAAAGCATCCTAGTTAGAGAGCATAACTGATACTGTCCCTCAAAATATGTGTCGATTTGCCTAAGCCATTATTCCCAGTATTGTGTGACTGCCCACCGTTTTGCAATCTGATGCGATTTTCCTATGTGTTGTAAATCCTACCTCTATGATGTTAATGAGGAAGGATTACAGGCAGTTATATTAATAAAGCAGGACTCCACCTACAAGATTAAGTTGTGTCTTAAATCAATCTCTGTTGAAATATAAAAGACAGAAGTTAGCAGAGAGACAAGGGGACCTCGCACCACCAAGAAACAAGAGCCAAGAGAACAGCACATCCTTTTGACCTAGAGTCCCTGTGCTAAGAAGGTACTCCACCGGGGAAGACCGACGACAAGGACATTCCCCCAGAGTCCCCAGACTTCTAGCTTCCTAGACTAAGACAGAATTAATTTCTCTTTGTTGAAAGACATCTACCTGTGGTATTTCTGTTACAGTATCAATACACAATAAAGATAACCACTGAGCCACTTTGAGTGTCAAGAAGGGATGCTAGATTATTCAGAAAGGGAAGCAAAGGTGAAACCACACAGGAACTAGTGGGTCACAGTAAGGAGTTGAGTTTTATTCTCAGTATGACCACATGTAAACATAAGGTATTAAGTAAGAAAGTAGTAAGTTTACGTGTGTTTTTCAAAGATCATCCTGCCTGTTGCGTGGACAATGAATCAGGACAAAAAACTTAGAAGGAAGAACAAAATTTTAACAGCCTGAACAAAAGATGAGAGTGATGAAGAAAAGAATCTCTGATTTACACATTTTTGAAGTAAAGCCAACTATATCTTCTCATAGCCAGAAAGTGAAGAAAAGAGAGGAATTAAGGGCATCCACTGCTATGTTCCAGGAGCCCAGCATGGTGACTGGTCCAGAACAGGCACTAAAAGGTTGCTTTTAAGTGAATGAATGAACTCCATACTCATGTAAGTAGTGAGAGACAGAGCCAGCATCCCAAACTTTATCTACAGAAATGAAAATGCATGCTATCCCTCATCAAGATTACAATTCACTGAATCATTTAGGCTGTTAAGGATGCAGATTCAGCTCAAGAAGAACTGTAGAAAAGCTCCAGTACAAGAGAGAACCAAGCATGGGTTTTGCCCTCAACAGTCAAAAGACAACCATCTGTGCCTTCTGAAGCCAGGCCAAACCGAAGATCCCCCAGCAGCATCTCTTTGCCACTGACAGGTTTTTATAAATCTCTGGGTTAAATTCCTCCTAGCATCACAGGAATTCTTTTTTCCTGTAGGCTGAGGATCTTATTGTGAACATAAAATAAGCCGCGCATCACTGCTCCCCCTATAGCTGGCCGTAGCCCTAACAAAATAGGGGAGAAAAACACTGCAGTCAAGTCCAACTCATAGTGACACTATAGGTCAGACTAGAACTGCCCCTTAGAGCTTCCAGGTAGTGCTGGCGAATTTGAACTGCCAACCTCTTGTTAGCAGACGTAGCACTTAACCCACTATGTTACCCGGGTTTCCAAAGTTGGAAAAGGAAAACTGATAATCTACACTAACTAGTCTGCATATCTAGGGTGTGGTTTTTACTCCCTCCCATGAATGCACAGAATTTTTCTAGGGTTGGGGTTTTAATTTCTCTTTCATGAAAAGACACTTAACCAAATATAATCAGGAAAGCTTGGACCTCAAGACCTAAAGCAGAAAAGGGGCTTGAACTCTGAGAACAAAGCAAATAAAATTAGTGAATGAAACTTCTACTTCCTGAAAACAAATACAGTTCAATATTTGAAAATTAATGTAATCCACCATATTAACTAGTTAATGAAGAAAAATCAAATGATTATATAAATCAATACAGAAAAGGCATATGGCAAAATACAAAACTCACTCATGAAATCTCTGAGAAAAATGGGAACTGTAACTTCCTCAACTTCACAAAAAGTATCTGTTTTAAAAAAAGAAAAAAACCTACAGCTTACATTATACTTAATGGTGAAAGACTGAATGTTTTCCTCCTAAGATGGAAAAAAATGCAAGATATCCACCCCTGCCATAATTATTCATCACAGCACTGAAGATTCTAGCTACCGCAATAGGTCAAGAAAAAGGAAGTAAAAGGCATTTGTTACACACTGAATTGTATCCACCCTCCTAAAACACGTATTGTAAATCTTAACCACTATACACGTGGAAACCCTGGTGGCATAGCGGTTAAGTGCTATGTTTGCTAACCAAAAGGTGGGCCATTCAAATCCCCTAGGTGCTCCATGGAAACTCTACAGAGCAGTTCTACTCTGTCCTATCAGGTCACTATAAGTCAGCATCAACTTGATGGCAATGGGTTTGTTTTTTTTTTCATATATACATCCATCTGGGAATAAGGTTTTCTTTGTTATGCTAATGAGGAGGCTCTATCAGCATAAACAGAAAACTAAAACAATCTCATCACTGTTCAGTGGATTCTGCCTCATGGCAACCTTCTAAGACAAAGCCGAACTGCCTCATATAGTTTCCAAGGAGCCTTCCTGATGTATTGGAACTGCCAATCTTCTGGTCAGCAGCCAAACTCTTAGCCACTAACCCACCAGGGCTTCCATAACAGCATAGGGTATGTCTTAAACCAGTCATTTCTGAGATGTAAGAAGAGAAGATTAGGCACAGAAACAGGGACAAATGGGGATGTTCTATGCCACACAAAGATCACCAAAAAACTGAGGACCAGGAACTGAAAGAGATAAAGATCTTCCCCCATGGCCAATGGAGGGAGAACCGTCCCCTACAACTGATGCTCCAAATTCAAACTTCTAGTCTCTTAAACTGTGAGAAAATAAATTCTTCTTCATTAAATCACCCACTGTGGTATTTCTATTACAGCAGCACGAGATAACTATGACAGAATCCTAATCAAAAAGGAAGAAATAAAAAACTGTCCCTAAGAGTAAATGACATGATGGTGTACAAGGCTATTCAAGGACTCTACAAAAAAAGTCCTAGTACTCATAAGTGAATTCACAAGACACAATATAAACATTTTTAAAATCAATATATTTTTATATAGTACCGTAAACACCAAAATTATACAATACCATTTACAATCTTCCAAAAAAATGTAGATATAAATCTAACAAAGCACATGTAAGACTTGTGTGCTGAAAACAAAAAAGAAATACTGATGAAAGAGCTTGAATGACTTATAAATAAGTGGAGAGACATACCATGTTTGTAAATTAGAAGACTCCACATACTAAAGATGTCAATTCTATCCAAATTAATGTACAGGTTTAGTGAAATTCCCATTTTGTACATACAGACAATATTATTCTAAAATTTATATGGAAAAGTGGGAAAAAAACTGAAATAGCTAAAACAGTATTTCACAAGAAGAAAAAAGATGAAAAATCAGTCTACATGATTTTGAGGCTTAGTGTACAGCTACAGTTAATTATGAATTGGACTCAATGCAAGGGGTTTTCTTTTTAGATACTGGAAAAGGGATTGATCTATATAGATCAATATAACAGTATAGAGAACCCAGAAATAAACCCACAAGAATATGCCTGATTTTTTACAATGCTGGAAAAGCAATTCACTAGAGGAAAGACACCCTTTGGGATCAAGATGACATCCACAGGTGGGAAAAAATAAAAGTAAAATTAAAAATTAAAAAGCCCTCAGCCAATGTCTCAGATCATATACAAAAGTTAACTAAGATGAATTATACACTTAAATGTAAGACACAAAACTCCTCAGAAAAAGCAAGAAGGAAAATCTTCAGGATCTAAGGCTAAGCAAAATATTCCTAGACTTCATACCAACAGCACAATCCATAAAAGGAGAAATGCAAAACTTTTACTCTGTAAAAGACTCTGTTAATAATATGAAAAGACAAACTATGACTGGGAGAAAATATTTTCAAACTACATATTTGACAAAGGACTAATATACAGAATATGTAAAGAAGTCTCAAAACACAGTTTAAAGAAACAAATAATCCACTGAATGTTTTCATCAGATTCTACAAAAGAATCCTGATGGTAAAGAAGAAGACAAGTTTAGATTATCATGGAATCCAAAATTCTAGAGCCACTGAGTCTGCATGCACCTCCCAGGAAGATCTTTGAAGTTCAATCCTTAAACCTAACAATAGTTTAGCTTAATTAGTGAAGAATGTCTTGAGCATAGCACTCTTATAAAGAATTATCTATACGAGATCAAACTAGCAAAACCAAATTGAAAGTTTAGATAAGAAGCTTAAGGGACAGTGAGTTTATGTTAATGGAGGGGGGAAAATTTGGAAAAGGGAAGTGAGAATGGTTGCATAACTTGAAGAATGTAATCAAAGTCACTGAATTGCACATGTAAAAATTGTTGTATATTTTGTTGTGTACACTTTCAACAACAAAAAATAAAATGCTATTTAAAGTCCAGTTAGAAGGGCAAAGAACATGAATGGATATTTTATCCAAGCGTATATGCTTGTGGTTTTGATTTTGTTATTTTTATTGTTAGGTACCACTGAGTTGCTTCTGACTCATGGTGATTCTCCATACAACAGAAACACTGTCGAGTCCTGCACCATCTAATAATCATTGCTAAGTTTAAGCCCATTTTTGCAGCCACTGTGTCAGTCTATCTCACTGAGGGTCTTCCTCTTTTTTGCTGAATCTCTACCTTACCAAGTATGATAACCTTCTCCAGAGACTGATCCCTCTGCAAAACATGTCCAAAATACATGAGGTGAAGTCTTGCCATCATCACTTCCAAGGAGCACTCTGGCTGGACTTTTTCCAAGACAGACTTGTTAGTTCTTCTGGCACTCCATGGTATATTCAATATTCTTTGCCAACAACATAATTCAAATGCATTGATTCTTCTGTTTTCCTTCTTCATTGACCAGTTTTCTCACGAATATGAAGCGACTGTGAACACCATAGTTCGAGTCAGGCACATCTTAGCCCTCAGGACAACATCACTGCTTTTCAACACTTTAAAGAGGTCTTTTGCAGCAGATTTGTCAATGCAATATGTCCTCTAATTTCTTGATGGCTACTTCCACGGGCATTGATTGTGGGTACAAGTAAAATGAAATCATCAATACATTCACTATTTTATCCATTTATCATGATGTCATCTGTTGGTATAGTTGTGAAGATTTTTTTCTTTCTTTCTATTAAGGTGTAATGCACACTGAGAATTGAAGTCTTAGATCTTCATCAGCAAGAACTTCAAGTCCTTTTTGCTTTCAACAAGCAAAGTTGCATTATGCGCATACTGCAGGTTGTTAATAGTCTTCCTCCAATCCTGATGCATTCATCTTCACACAGTTCAGTTTCTCAGATTAATTGCTCAGCATGCAGACTGAGTAGGTATGGTGAAAGGATACAACCCTGACACCTGTCCTGATTTTAAACTATACCATATCCTTTTGTTTTGTTCAAATGATTGCCTCTCTGTCTATGAACAAGATGCCCATGAGTACAATTAACTGTTTGGGAAACTCCATTCTTGGCAGTGTTATCTATAATTTGTCAAAATTCTCACAGTCTACCTCACAGTCAATGAAAAACAGGTAAATATCTTTCTGATATTCTCTGTCAAGATCCATCTATCATCAACAATGATATCCCTTGTTCCACGTCTTCTTCTGAATCCAGCTTGAATTTCTGGGAAATACCTGTTGATGTACTCCTGCAACCATTTTTTGAATTACCTTTGGCAAAATTCTACTTGCACGTTCTTGTCTTAACAATAGTGTTTGATAATTTCCACATTTGGTTGGATCACCTTTCTTTGGAAGGGGCACAAATATGAATCTCTTGAAATCATTTGGCCAGGTCTTCCAAGTTTCTTGGCACAGATGAGCGAGCACTTCCAGTACTGCATCCATTTGATGAAACATCTCAGTCAGTATTCTATCAATTCCTGAAGGCTTGTTTTGTGTGTGTGTGTTTGATTTGTTTTCTGTTTTGTTTTTAAATCAATACTTGCAGTGCTGTTGGGACTTCTTTCTTCAATTCTCCAATTTTTGATCATATGCTACCCCCTGATGTGGCTGAATGTCAGTTTTTTTTCAGTACAGTGACTGTGTATTCTTTCCATCTTGTCTTGATGTTTCTTGCCTTATTCACTATTTTGCCCACAAAAGCTTTCAGCATTACAACTTGAGGTTTAAGTTTTTTCTTCAGTACTCAAGCTTGAGAAATGCTGAGAATGTTGTTTTTTCCTTTGGTTTTCTACTCTAGCTCTGGAGCTACCCATTGAAACCATCATTTCTTCTATTCACTTTAGCTACTCCAAGTTCAAGAGCAAGTTTCAGATTCTGACACTCACTTTGGTCTTTTTTCTTTCCTGTCTTTAATGACTTCTTATTTTTTGAGGTATAATGTCCTTGATGGTCTTTGGTCATTAGTGTTCAACATGACAAACCTATTCTTCAGATGGTCTGACTCAAAACAACAAATGCTGGAGAGGCTGTGGAGAAACTGGAACTCTCAACAATGTTGGTGGGATTGCAAAATGTTGTAACCTCTTTGGAAAGCCATCTGGCACTTCCTTAAAAAGCTGGAAATAGATATACCATTTGACCCAGTAATTCCACTGCTCAGAATATATTCTATAGAATCAAGGCCATTTACACCAACTGATACATGCACACGAATGTTCACTGCAGCCCAGTCCACAATAGCAAAAAGATGGAATTAACCCAGATGCCCAACAACAGAGGAATGGATAGGTAAACTATTGTACATATACTCAGTGGAACACTATGCAATGATAAAGAACAGTGATGATTTTACGAAACATCTCATAACCTAGTTTCGGGTTGGAGGTGGTCTGCAAATCCAGGTGGCACATACACATACTCAAGGTCATACACTGATCCTCTTGGACGTGTTTTAACTTTCTTCAGCTCCAACCTGAACTTACATATGAATAATTAATTACTTGCTGCAAAGGCAGCCTCTAGCCTTTTTCTCACTGATGATGCTGAGCTTCTCCGTTGTCTTTTTTCACAGATGTTGCTGAGTTGATTCCTGTGTATTACATGCAGAAAGGTCCGTGTGTATAGTTACTCTTACATTTGCTGAAAAAAAGATATTTGTGAACAGTAAGTCACCAGTCTTGCAGAATTTTATCATATGATCTCCAGTGTCATTTCTATCCCTGAAGCCATATTTTACAACTGCAAAGTTTGTTTCCAACTTTCACATTCTACTCATCAGCAATTGCCAATAAGTCTTGATTGTATGTTTGAACAATTTCAGACTGCAGGAGTTGGTAGAAAAAAGAAAACCTTCAGTTTCTTCACCTCCAGTATTAGTGGCTGGTGTATAGCTTGAACAACAGTCATATTAACTGGTCTTCCTTATAGGCACATGAATATTGTCCTGTCACTGACAACACCACTTCAGGATAGATCTTGAAATGTTCTTTTTGACTATGTATGTGAAGCCAGTGATCTTCCATTTGTCATTCCTGGCATAGCAGGCCATATGGTTTCCAATTCAAAATGGCCAGTGCTGGTCCATTTCAGCTCATTAGTCCCTGGTATATTGATGTTTGTGCAATCTATTTCATTTATGATGACTTCCAACTTTCCTAGCCTCACACTTGATGCATTCCATATACTGATTATTAAAGAATGTTTGTAGCTGTTTCTTCTTATTTTGAGTCACGCTGTATGAGCAAATGAAGGTCCTGAAAGCTTGACTCCATCCACATCATTAAGGGCAAACCTATTTGGATGAGGCAGCTCTTCACCAGCTGTATTCCAAATGCCTTCCAACCTGAGAGGCTAATCTTCCAGCACAATGTCAGTGTTCCACTGTTGTCCATAATGTTTTCACTAGCCAGTTTTCTCAAAAGTAGACCACCAGTTCTTTCTTCTTAGTCTGTCTTAGTCTAGAAGCTCAGGTGAAACCTGTCCACCTGCTGGTGTTTCAAACACCAGTGGCACAGCTTCCAACAGCACAGCAACATGCAAGCCATCACAACACAACAAACTGATAGAGAAGTGGCAGTAAGAGAAAGCAAAAATGACAAATAACCCCCCAAAAGTTATTCAGTATTATTAACCATTAATGCACACAACAGTGAAGTATCATTACATATTGAACAAAATGGCTAAAATAAAAAATGGTGTTACTAAATACTGATGAGGATGCAGATAAACTGAAGCACTCCTGTATTGCTAGTAAAAATATAAAATGGTACAGACACCTGAAAAAAAAACTGGCAGTTTTTTCAACAACTGAACATTCAACTACCATACACTGCATTAATTGCACTTTTGGACATTTATCCAAGAAAAATGAAAACTTATGTTCATATGAAAACCTGTACATGAATAGTTATAGCAATTTTATCATAACAGCCAAAAATTAGAAACAATCCAGATATCCTTAAATATATGAATGGCTATACAAACTTTAATACATCCATACCACAGAATATTTACTACTCAGGAGCAAAAAGTTACAAACTACTGATACACACAACGACCTAGATAAATCTCCAGAGCTCAGGAGGAAAAAACAATGCCATAAGGTTACATATAATATGATTCTACATACATAAAATTCTTGAAATGACAAAATTACAGAAATGAAGAACATATTATTGTTTGCAAGGGTTTGAGGAAGGGCTAAGAATGGGAGAAAAGTGGATGTGGCTATAAAAACATGATGGATCATTTATGGTGATAGAAAAGCTATATATCTTGACTATATTAATGTCAATAGCCTGGTTGTATTGTACTGCAGTTTTGCAGAATGTCACTGTTAGGAGAAACTGGATACAGAGTATAAAGATCTCTCAATATTATGTCATACAACTACACGAGTCTACAATTATCTCAAAATAATGTTTAATTTTAAACTGAATATAGATGACTTAATTATAAACTGAATATAGATGACTTATTATCATTTCTTGAGAATGCAGTCCTGTACATTCAGCTAAGGGAAAGGCAAGGAAAAAAGCAGATAGGTTATTCAGGGTATTGGTTTGTTTTCTATTGTTTGTAAGATACAGTCTGAGTGATAAGCTGATTCAGTAAGAATTCAAAAGAATCAACAAATAAGCAACTACCTGCTGACTGCAAACCAAAGTTTCCTGGAGTAGCATGATCCTTGGTGACAAACTCTCAGGGACAAGTGTCTTTTCAGAGAAAAATGGTTACCCCAGAGATAGTCTGCTAAATTCCATAATTTTTTCTAAGTGGATTTTTCCATTTGCATGCTCTGCTTGAGTCATCTTTGTCACAGCACTCAAACACCAGGCTGACCACTCTCCTGCTGCTACTATTCTTACAATGTGTGTTCAAAGAAAGTTTAAAAGAATCACTAAGCTAGTCAGGGAGGGCTGTTGGGAATTTGTATTCAGCTCCTCTTTTCCTATCTCTAGCATCTCTAGAGGACTTTGGTAATAAAGTGCTAGACAAATGCGGTAGATTAATCAATCTGATTTTCTTGTTCTTCATTCAGGCAAAAAATCTAATTCGTGTCAGATCGATGCCTGATCTCCATAATCTATAAGATACTACAAAATATCAATAAGAAGAAGACAAATCATCCAACTAAGTGATGGGCAAAGGAGATGGACAGACAATTCTCTAAAGAGGAGATTCAGGCAGCCAAAAAACACATGCAAACATGTTCACGATCTTTAGTTATTAAAGAAATTCAAATCAAGACTACAATGAGATACCATCTCACCCCAACAAGGTTGGCCATGGTCCAAAAAACACAAAACAACAAATGTTGGAGAGGCTGTGGAGAAAGTGGAACCCTCCTACACTGTTGGTGGGGTTGCAAAATGGTCCAGCCTCTTTGGAAAGCAATCTGGCGCTTCCTTAAAAAAATCGATATGGATATACCATTTGACCCAGTAGTTCTACTACTTGGAATATATCCTACAGAATCAAGGCCTTTCACACCAATGGACACATGCACAAGAATGTTTATCGCAGCACAGTCCACGATAGCAAAAAGATGTAATCAACCCAGATGCCCAACAACAGAAGAATGGATAGGTAAACTATGGTATATATACTCAATGGAGCACTACACAATGATAAAGAATAATGATGATTCCAGGAAACATCTCCTAACCTGGTTTCAACTGGAAGACATTATGTTGAGTGAAAGTAGTCAGTGACAAAAGGACAAATATTGTATGAAACCTCTAGGATAAGATCTCAAAAACAGACTTGTGTATAGAAGAAAAGACTCTTCAACAGCTGCAAGGAAGAGGAGGGAGGCAGGGCGAGGGAGGGTGAAGGAGGGAGGGTTTAGATTAGATAGTTACTAGAAATCAGTTGGGTGAAATAAGTGATAGCACACATTAGAAACAAGAACAATATTAAGTGGACTTCAGCATAACTTGAATACTCCTTCCATCTTAACCCAATATTGCAAGGATAGAGTAGCTGGGGCAGGGGGCAGGGGATCATGCTATTAGGTGAAATTGAGGCCAGTTGGGACAACTAGCATTTTGCTAAGAGGGCTCTCTGTACTCCACATTGGTGAGTGGCATCTGGGGTCTTAAAAGCTGCCAGGCTGTCATCCAGGGGTACAGCAAATGGTCCCAACTCAGCAGGAACGGATGCTCACCGAGGACCAAAATGACATGGGGTAAAGACAACCCAGAAGATAAACAGGCCCATATGAGTGGGTGCATATTTCAATTTGGGACCAGAAGAACTGGATGGTGCCCAGCCACCACCAGTGATAGTCGTGATGGAGCTCACTAAGTTGAGTCTCACTGGCAACATAAGACTAAAAAGGGGTGCATCCTGAGATCTCCACTAAAAGACCTCAACTGATGGTTCAGTGGTTTCGGGGTTCCCCTGGGAGCATGGCCCCTGGCCCTGATGCTGCCCTTGCCCATAAATCATAATGAAGGCCACTCTTAGGACACGAATGGATTGGACTTGGCAGTGCAGAGTGACCATATATTGGATGCACTTTATGTTTCTATACATCTATAGGATATCATCCTGCTGACCTCTGGCTGGAGCAAGGGGAATGAGTGGAGAGGAGGGGAAAGGAGACTGTTGGGAGGATGAGACATGTATGGAGCAGAGAGGAATAGTGTGCAGTCACCAGACAGGGAGAGCAGTGGAAGCTGCATATAGGTGGGCATGTAAATTTATACAGGAATGTACATTTTCACTCAGGCACATTAAATAAAAAAAATTTTTTAAAAATCTAATTCTATTTTCCTTCCGGAATCAGTCTCCAAGATGAACTTTTTTGGTTCTCATTAATACTACTCAGTAATGAGCACTTCCTGTGAGCACAGTCTGGAGCTGGTTACTATAGGGGGAGCACTAGAGAGATGCTCTACATTGATAAGCACAGGAGACGCCTCCACATTTGAACTGTAAGTTATCTGCATTATGGAAGTAGATTTTGATGCTAAGACTTTTGATTGGGAAACAAGTGAAACATTCTCTTTCCAAGTCTTTATGCTAAAGATTACAAATGATCCATGTAAGGCCAAGCTTTTATAGTCTGACTTAAGATCTCAAACATTCCACTTTTATTCTAATTCTTTTGTAGTTACAGTGACAGCATGTAAAACAGAAGTTGGTCCATGTCAGATGTTCAATAACATTTCAACATAATACTGCAGAGCAGCTGAACTTCCCCAGACATGGTGATACGATGCTCTCAGAGAAAGAAAAGGTATAGACTGTTCTCTATTCCACCTCCCTTCTGTGCTTATTAATATATGAACATCTCTCTAGTGTTCCCCCTACAATATCCAGCTCCAGAAAGTGCCCACAGGAAGCACTCATTGCTGGATATCATTAATGGGGACCAAGAAACTTCATCTTTGTGGTGGTTGTATCAACTTGGCTACTCCATGCTTGGCTGCTGTACCAAATGGCAGGGCAGGGCCTGTGGTGGCTTTCCACCCCTCAGCTCTCAGCTCTCCACCTTCCACCACCTACTTTCTGTCTGCTCACGTTGCCAGCAGCTTCTGCTCTCTCCTGGCCTGGTTCCTGGACTCGAAGTAGCGGCTGTTGGATTCATCAACCCTTACAACCACCGTTTGAGAGCCTTGTTCCCAGACCTGCTGATCCTGAGTTCCAGCCTTTGCAGCTCCGTCTCACTGCCAGCTTGGGATCCACTGACCTACATAACCAGTGATCTAGAACTCTGCTGTCTGACCTGCTGACCTTGGTTGGGCTCCTGTGGCCACAGGAGGCTTGTGCCAGGATTTGGGATTTTTAGTTGCTGCAATTACATGAGCTGTTTCCTTTCTACATAAATCTTTCCTTGTACATATACGTGTTACTGGTTTTGCTTCCCTAAAAAACCCAGTCTAAGACAATCTTGAAGACTGATTCCAGAAGGAGGATAGATTAGAATTGTTGCCTGAACAAAGAACAGGAAAATCAGATTGAATATTCTACAGCATTTGTCTAGCACTTTATTTCCAAAGTCCTCTATTGTATTTCTGACTCCTTATCATCATTCTGTGAAGGGGTTCCACAGATGGGAGAATGATGAGTCAGAAAGGCAAAATGACTCACTCTGAGTCATACAAAGGGCTAGTAAGCAGAGAATCTGGGACTAGAAGCCAGTCTTCCAGCTCTAAGTCCCTAGGTCTTTTCATTAACCCTTTGTATAGCCTGAAATGACAATCAGCCTCCAGCTGTCACCTCTTATCCTCTGTGCCCTCACACTGAGATCCTGCTTCCCCTGAGTTGTTCCCAGCTCATGATTGAGTACAGGGAAGGGACAGAGGTAGGCTATTTCTGCCCAGTTCAGAACTCCTGTAAGTGGTGGTCTTTGCTTGAGTTTTCCCCATTGGCCTTAGCAAGATGTTCTGACAACTTCACTGTAATCTGAAGTTCCTTCTACCTACTCTTCTTTCTTTGCCTCTCTCCTTTCACAGATGTGAGTCACTGATGGTGGTCTGGACATTCTCAGTCCAACTCCTGTTCCTTTCACCTTTTATCCTTAAAAGGCATTTACCCCAGTACATTTCTCGCATGTCTAATACTAACTTGGCCTTCGCATCTGGGAAAACTTGAAGCAACATACCTGGTCTTCCACCTACTTCTTTGGAAGCTCTTTTTTAGTATCTTAGCTGGGTCCTCTTGTTCTCCTTGATTTTCAGGGCTTGATCTTGAGCCAGCTTCTTTTTTCTATACAGTCTTGTTAGGTGGTCTCATCCAGTTTTGTATTAAGTATGATTTGCATTTTGATAACATGGTTCTCCAGCCTATACTGATCATCTGCTTCAGACTCTTATATCTAATTGCCTCCTTGCCATATGTATTTCAATGCCTCATTGGCACTTAAAAGTTAATATTCGAAAACCGATCTTTGACTCCTATGCTCCAAATGAATTCTTCTCATCATGCCCATCTCATTAAGTGTCATGACTATAACCCTTACCCTCCAAAATAGTCCATCAGAGAGTTCTGTGTTTCTATCACTCAAATATAACTTAAACAAACAAAATTGCTGTCAAGTCAACTCATAGTGACCCTATCAGACAAGGTAGAACAGCCCTACAGAGCTTCCAAAGAGCAACTGGTAGATTAGAACTGCTGACCTTTTGGTTAGCAGCCATAGCTCTTGCCCAGTACAGCATCAGGGTTTTCAATATAACTTAAGATCTACTTACTTCTCCATTTCACTTCTATGACTCTAATCTAATGCACCCCATCCTCTCTCACTGCAGAATGACAATAGCTTCCTAACCTCTACTTCAGCTCTTCCTTCCTTCTTTCTTCCTTTCTTGTCTTTTAATATAGTTCCTTGGATATGTACATCATACACTTGGCTTACATTTGTGGCTAATATTATATTTCTATTAGGCAGCAGAGTGTGTCTAACAGTAATTAAAAGCATTTGTTAATACAAATTTTCCTGGAAATAATACTCTGGAAAAAGTCTAGGTATTAAGTGATACAAATAGAAGGAAAAGAGAAAAAGAAAAACAAATCATGTACTTAGTTACAAAGAGGATAGAGCTACACAAGAAAGAGAAGCTTGGGTCCATGTGAATTGTATTAAGTTTATTTGTACTGGAGACAGATATGAATTTGAATTCTGAATCACGAGACAGAAGAATTTTTTAGGAGGGGCAGAGTCAAGATGGTGGATTAAACATGTGTCCCTAAATCCCTCTGGAAACCAAGACCTGAACTGATAATTAAACAGAGTCCTCTGGAAACTTAGTGAGTCCTAGGACAAGGCATAGGGTTGTTAATTTGGACTTCACACCACTGAATGCAAACTCTCCTCTCTTTTGCTGACCCTACTCTCAGCAAGTGCAGGCGAGTTAGCTGGCAGGTGGAGTTGGGACTTGACTGGCTGCTAATCTCAGACACACTGCTGGTGAGATCGGCAAGCGCAACTGCCATATTCTGAGAGCCCGGCTTTGGACTCTGTTCATCTCAGCACCTTTGCCTTATCTTTCTACTTCCACCATATAGTAGCCATACAGATGTGGTGGCAAGCTTGCGTGGAATGCCATCTTGATCCTTTGGGAAGCAGATACACCCATACGGAGGCCCCAGCTGGACTTAGTTCCTAGGCAGGGAGGCAGCACCTGACTGGAGAAGAGTGCTCTTCTGGCAGAGAGGTTGTGTTTTTCACAGTGTCACCTGTGGCAGGGTCAGGCAACAGAGGCTGTGGCCTCTGAACATCTCGGCACCTTTGGCCACTCTTTCCACCAGTAACCTGGTCCCAGCCAGGTTGGTGAGCTTCTGTGGGACACCATCTTGTTCCACTAGGAGGCAGAGATACCCATACAGAAGTCTCGGGTGGACCTAATTTCTGGGCTGGGAGGCAGCACCTGCCCAGAAGAGAGTGCTTTTCCAGCAGAAAAGCAGAATTCTACAGTGTCGTCTACAGCTGGGGCCTGACAGCAGAGGCCAACAGGGCAGTAGACTTTCTGTATTTTGAGCTAGTTTATAACATCTGCGGTTCAATATGGGGGTGCTTACATTGCCAGCAGGGAAGAGGAACCTAGACACTTGAAAACCTGACTGACTTTGGAAGTGGTCAGATACTTTTTATCTCTCATTTAAAGATGGCCTAGAGAAACAACTTCGGTCCATCCTCCAGCATCTCTCCCAGCCTCTACTGACTCACATTATGCCCCAAAAGCAACAAACTCTGGAGAAAACCATAACTAAGAAATCACCTATGACTTCACAGAGCCCCCAAAAGAAACCACCTCAGAACTTCCCAGATGAAGAAGCTTTTCTGAAGCTATCAGAAGGCAAATACAAAAGGATTATATAGAGAGCTCTCCTAGACTTTATACTAAATGCAGGAGAGCAAAATGAAAAATTAAGAAAGCTGTTCAACCTGATGGAACACTAGTACTCTGAAATCCAACAGATGAAGAACAAAATCAAAGACATAGAAATTTCAATTCAAAGACAAGAAAACAGAATGGAACAAATGTAAAATAGACTTTCTGACTTGGATGACAGAGCTACTGATTCCAGCATCTATGAGGAGAAATCAGAAAAAAGAAACAAGAAAACATCAGAAAAAGAATGTGATCAACCACATAAATAACACAAAAGAAAAGAATCACCTAATTTTGTCTATTGATGCAGAAAAGGCATTTAATAAAGTCCAACACCCATTCATACTAAAAACTCTCAGCAAAATAGGAATAGACAAGAAATTCCTCAATGCAATAAGGGCCATTTACACAAAGCCAATGACCCACATCATCCTGAACAGAGAGAGACTGAAATAGTTTCCCTTGAGAACAGGAACTAGACAAGGATGCCCACTCTCACCTCTCCTATTCAACATTGTACTACAAGTTCTAGCCAGAGCAATAGGACAAGACAAAGAAATAAAGGGCATCTCCATCAGCAAAGAAGAAGCAAAAATCTCCCTATTTGCAGGTGATATGATTGTATACACAGAGAATCCTAAAGAATCCATCAGTAAACCACTGAAACTGATAGAAGAGTTCGGCAAAGAGACAGGATACACAATAAATGTTAAGTACATCAGTAGGATTCCTTTATACCAACAACAAGATTATCAATGAAGAAATCACCAAATCAATACCATTTAGTGTAGCCCCTAAGAAGATAAAGTACCTGTAAATAAATCTCACCAGAGAAATAACAGATCTTTACAAAGAGAACAAGTCCTTACTACAAGAAACTAAGAGAGACTTACATAAATGGAGAAACCCACTCTGCTAATGGATACAAAGACTTAACATTGTGAAAATGTCTATTTTACCCAAAGCAATCTACTTATATAATGCAATCTTGAGACAAATTCCAGTGACATTTTTTAATGAGATGGAGAAACAAATCACCAACTTTGTTTGGAAAGGGAAGAAGCGCTCGATAAGTAAAGTACTACTGAAGAAGAAGAAGACACTAGGAAGCCTCTCACTACCTGATTTTAAAGCCTATTACACTGCAACAGTATTCAAAACAGGCTGGTACTGGTACCAAAAGAGACAGACAGATCAATGGAACAGAATTGAGACCCTAGAGATGACACTATCTGCCTATGAACAGCTGATATTCAGCAAAGGCCCTAAGACATTAAACTAGAGTAAAAACAATCTCTTCAACAAATGGTGCTGGCAAAATTGGATATCCATCTGCACTAAATTGAAACAAGACCCATATCTTATACCATATACAAAAACCAACTCAAACTAGATAAAAGATCTAAATCTCAAACCTAAAATGATAAAGCTCATCCAAGAAAAAGTAGGAACAACCATGGAAGTTTTAGTATTCAACACAGACAGACTTCAAAATCTGTCCAACAAACCACAAACAACAGAAGAGAAAATAGATAAATGGGAACTACTAAGAATCAATCACTTTTGCTCATCAAAAGACTTTATTAATAGAATTAAAAGGCCACCTACAGAATGGGAAAAAATATTTGGCAACTATACATCAGACTGATGCCTGATCTCCATAATCTGTAAGGTATTACAAAATATCAATAAGAAAAAGATAAATCATCCAGTTAAGCTTTGGACAAAGGAGATGGACAGACACTTCTCTACAGAGGAAATCCAGGCAGCCAAAAAACACATGCAGACATGCTCACGATCATTAGCTATTAAAGAAATTCAGATCAAAACAACAATGAGATGCCATCTAACCCCAACAAGGTTGGTCATAATCCAAACAATGCAAAACAACAAATGCTGGAGAGGCTGTGGAGAGACTGAAACTCTCCTATACTGTTGGTGGGATTGCAAAATAGTGCAACCTCTTTTGAAAGCAATCTGGCACTTCCTTAAAGAGCTGGATATAGCTATACCATTTGACCTAGTAATTCCACTGCTCAGAATATATCCTATAGAATCAAGGCCATTCACACCAACTGATACATGCACACAAATGTTTACTGCAGCCCAGTCCACAATAGCAAAAAGATGGAATCAACTCTGATACCCAACAACAGAGGAATGGATAGGTAAACTGTGGTATATGTACTCAATGGAGCACTATGCAATGATAAAGAACAGCAATGATTTTAGGGAGCATCTCATAAGCTGGTTTCAAGTGGGAGACATTATGGTGAGTGAAAGTAGTCAGCAACAAAAGGACAAATATTGTTTGAGACCCCTACAGTAAGAACTTAAAAACAGACTCATGCATAGAAGAGAAGACTCTCTGATGACTGCAAGGGTGGGGAGGGAGGAAGAGCGAGGGGGGAAGGGTTTAGATAGAAATTTGGTTGGGTGAAATCTATGACAGGATACATTAGAAAGATCAACATTAACTGGACTTCAACATAACATGATTACTCCTCCCATGTTAACACAATATTGCAAGCACGGAGTAGCTGAGGCAGTGGACCAGGAACCATGCTCTCAGTGGAAATTGAGACCAATTGCCACAACTAGCATTTTGCTAAGACAGCCTTCTGCACCCCATATTGGTGAGTGGCATCTGGGGTCTTAACAGCTGCCAAGCTGCCATTTCAGGGTACAGCACATGGTCTCAACTGAGCAGGAACGGATGATCACCAAGGACCAAAAAGACATGGGAGAAAGAGGACCCAGAAGACAGACACATGTGAGTGGGTGACTACATCAACTTGTCACCAGAAGAACCGGATGGTGCCCAGCCACCTCCAGTGATAGCCATGATGGAGCTCACAAAGTTGAGTTTCACTGGCAACGTAAGAATAAAAAGGGGCGCACCCTGAGATCTCCACTAAAAGACCAAAATTGATGGTCCAGGGGCCTCAGGGTTCCCCTGGGAGCATGGCCCCTGGCCCTGATGCTGCCCCTGTCCATAAATCATAATGGAGGTCAACTCTTCAGAAATGAATGAATTGGAATTGGGAACACAGAGTGACCGTATCATGTGTGCACTTTATGGTTCTGTGCATCTATAGGATGTTGTCCCGCTGGCCTCTTACTGGAGGCAGGGGAGTGGGTGGAGATGAAGGGACAGGAGATTGTTGGGGGGATACGACATGTATGGAGTGGAGAGGAAGACTGTGCTGTCACCAGGCAGGGAGAGCAGTGGGAGCTGCATATAGGTGGGCATGTAAATTTATATGGGAATGTACATTTTCATTCAATCATAATAAAAAAAAAAGAATTTTTTAGACAAATGGGTACGAGCTGGTTACATGTGGAGGGATGAACATGTAAATTAGCATGGTGTACCTTTTACAACCCCTTAAAAAAGTCAGTAAAACAAACAAAGCACTAAATGTAAATGACAAACATTAAGAGACAGAAAATAACAGCAACAAAATTTTAGGAAAAGAAATGAGACAACCAGCAAATAGGCAATAGGCACCTACTTCACTTCTTGCCCTCCTCAGGTTCATGTACCACATTTAACAACTTGTACTAAATCATGTCACTTCCATGATCAGAACTCTCCCAACTGTTTACACTGAACTTCAAATAAGATCTACATTACTACTGTGACCTACTAGCTTCTGCCTCTTCTCAACCTCACTAAAGCCCTTCACCCCTTCACTGGCCATACTTGCTTACTTTCAGTACTACAAAAACACCAAAACTCTTTTCTCATCTTGGAGCTCAGAAGACTCATCTGCTGTC
The DNA here is from genome assembly GCA_028571685.1 of Heterohyrax brucei. NCBI lineage: Eukaryota > Metazoa > Chordata > Mammalia > Hyracoidea > Procaviidae > Heterohyrax > Heterohyrax brucei. The sequence goes on from CM053155.1 coordinate 22,014,236, forward strand.
TTCCACATGGATGGATTCTTCTTAGTCCCCAGGTGTCAGCATAAATGCCATATCCTCATAGTAAATTTCCCTGACTACCATATCTGAGCTAAATTCTCTGCCACCTCCATTCCTCCACCATCTTCATCATATCAGGAGGTTTGTTTCTTTTATACAGTCACCAAAAATTGTAAAAGTACATGTTTTTGTTTAGTTGTTTATAGATAACTCTCCCACCAGATCATAAGCTCCACAAGGACAAGTGTGTCTTCTCACCACATTGTATTCAACCCTTTATACAGTACCTGGCACACAGTAAGTGCTTAACAAAAACCACCTGAATAATGAGTGACTGAATGAACAAATAAATCTGTAAAAAAGGGCAGAAAATGGGATCAAAATAATAATTCTTGACAAAAAAAATATGAAGTCAAGAATGTTCTTAAGAACATTACAACAGTTACGATACAGACACAAGAATACGTTATGTCCCAAAGCCTTATTTATATACTACATTTCTATGTGGACTGCCATGAAGAAAAAATAAGATGGGGTCTACACAATCCATATAACAGCATGACAATTTCCAACAAATGCATTACCCAAGAATGAGAGTATTATGGTATCAGGTATCCTTTATTGACTGCTTACTGCATGCGAGGCCCTGAGCTAATGCTGTCTTATTTAATCCCAATAACTCAATGAAGACTGTCAATGTTTTACAATGGACAACTGAGACTTGAAGTAAGTAAAGCAACTGTTCTAAACCACAAAGCTTTAAAATGGTACAGTGGTATCCAAAACTCAATAGTTTTCAAGTTCAACTCCAGAATCCACACTTTTAACTCCTGCACCCCTGTCCCAGGTTATGGGCTGAGGACTTCACATAAAAATGCAATGCCCATGTGAGGTAGATACTGGTCTCAGTTTTAAAGATAAAACATATGATTCCAGAGAGACTAAGCTTCCCAAACAACAAAATTAATAAGGTAGTGAATCTTGGATTTAAAGCAATTTTGAGTTCAAAGCCCTTAGTCTGAAGCAGCATTTTCCAATGGAAACATGACAGAAGTCACAAATAAGAGTCTCAATATGATTTTAAATATTTCAGTATCTATACCTGTTGCCACTGAGTCGATTCCAACTCACAGTGACCCTGTAAGACAGGGCAGAACTGCCCCATAGAGTTTTCAAGGAGCACCTGGTAGATTCAAACTGTTCTTTTAGTAGCCATATCAAAGTAAGTAGACAAATTAAATTAATTTTAATTACATATAACCCAAGATAGTCAAAATCTAATTAACATGTAATTAATATAATTAATAATTATTATTAACATACCCATGCATGTGAAGGCTAGATGATGAATAAGGAAAATCAAAGAAGAATTAACATCTTTGAACCGTGGTGGGGAAAAGAATATACCAGAGACTGCCAAAAAAGTGAACAGATCTGCCTTGAAAGAAGTACAACCAGAAGGCTCCCTAGAAGCAAAGGTGAAGACTATGTCTCACATGCTTTAGACATGTTGTCAGGAGGGATCAGTCCCTGGAGAAGGACATCATGCTTGGTAAATGGAGGGTTAGCAAAAAAAAAAAAAGAAGAAGAAGAAGACCCTCAATGAGATGGACTGACACAGTGGCTTCAACAACAGGCTTAACCCTAACAAGGACGGCAAGGATGGCACAGGACCAGGCAGTAGTTCTTTCGGTCATGCACAGGGTCACTATGAGTCAGAACCAACTCATTGGCACCTAACAACAACAGCAACATCAATATAACAATTACTGTAGCTATTGTTATGGGTTTTATTTTCACACTAAGCCTTTCAAATCTAGTGTGTATATTACACTTACTGCACCTCTGGATTCAGCCTAGCCACATCTCAGTTGCTTAAGCACCACATAAGCCTAATAGTTACCAAACTGGACAGCACAGTTTGTCTGCCATAAGAATATTCTGAACTGACTTAAACAAACACGACATTTCTCTCAAAAGCAGATTTGTAATGAATAAAGTATTCATAGCTCAGACAACAAAATGTGGATTTTAAAAAACGTGAGCCTCAGGCATTCACGTGTATTTACAGGTATCGGTGTGAGAGATGAGGAGGTGAGACCAGGGACAACATGTAAAAGAATATTTGGGAGTTACTTAGCTGGGAGTGGGGAAACAGACACAGTAAGACAAAATACTGTTCCTGTGGCTGAGCCCAGCGGAGCCTCAGCCGGAGAATCCCAACCTGGGCTTAACGGCTGACGAACCTTGTCAAGGCAACATCTCCACACTTCCATTTGCCTACCTGAAAAATGAAGCTACTCCACCTACACTAAGATACTCTAAAGATCAAATCAGATTTTAGCTACAGAAAGAGATATTATGTATACATATGTATAAATCTTTAAAATTTCTCTTGTAAAACGTTAAGAAAACTCATATTTTTGTGCAAATAAAGAAAAAGACTAATTCAGGAGATTCTGGATGAGAGTTAGGAGGCTCTAGCAATCAGCTCATGAAACCAGTATCTTCTAGGTATACATGCCATACTGTTACCAAAAACTGGACTTATTTGCAAAAAAAATACAGTAAGCATCCTCTCAGATTCTATCTAGCTGCATGAATTCTATGGACCCCTACGGAGTCCCTGGGTGGTGCAAAGGGTGAAAACACTGAGCTGCTAACCAAAAGGCTGCAGGTTCAGATTCACCCAGAGGACTCCAGGTAAGAGAGGACACAGGTTTAGATTAGTAAATTGGAATGGACAAAGTTGTGGCCAAATTCTAAAGTCCTTCTGGGAGCTTGAAGATCTGATCTGTCCATCAAGGCCAGGACAGATCCTAATGAGGGCAGAGAAGCCAGTATCCTCAAGATCACCACCACACAGGGAGTTTCAGGCATCACCTCCCGAGATCACAGTAACAGAGAAAGCAGAATTATAGAGAGAGAACTTCTTTTTGGAGAGTGACCCTGGGGTATGCACTGGCTTCACACGTCACTTCAGACACAGAGAAGAGAGAGACACACGCACCAGCATCACTATCACCCCCCAAAATGGCCTCAAACAGTCCTCCCTCTGCAGGTAAAGTGAAATCTTGGTTCTCTAAAGCCGTTACTCCAGACACACCCTCTGGCTATACATACGTGTGTGTTTCTTTCCCTTTCCCCCAAGAAGAACTTCAAAAAGCTCTCTTATTTAGGAATGACTTGGATTTTTATGATTGTAAAATGAGGAAAAACTCAGTCTTTGCCAGATGAACCACCCTCTAAGTGAAAGGGAGAGACAGATGTTAACAAGTCTGGGAGATGAACTTAGTCAGAAAATCAAGCCTGATTTGGGGCTTCAGACAGCCCCAACAAAAAACTATTTAACCACTGCAACCATAAACATCCTTCTCAATAAACCAGGCAGATGCTTTTTTTAGGACTTTTTCCACGTTGCATCTGTTTTTTAATGGAAGAGACATAAGCAATGAGAAGGAATTAAAAGTATTAATCCAAACACTTGATATTAGAACTCTCACAGCACCTTCACAAATATAATCCCATACAAAAACATTTTTAAAAAAAAGCACTATTGAGTCAATTCTGACTCACAGCAGCCCTTAAGGACCAAGTAGAACTCCTCCATAGAGTTTCTGAGGAGCACCTGGTGGATTCAAGTGCCAGCCTTTTGGTTAACAGACATAGCACTTAACTACTACACCACTAGGGTTTCCATAAAGTGAGCAACAATTTAGTTTTCCTCCTATTTTGCTGAGAAGTATTCGAGCTGTATATTTTTTCTTTAGTTTTATAAGGTTTTATTTTGTACTTTCATTTTGAAATATTCAGCTATATTTTTAATGCAGACTATTAAGAACTAAAGTTCAAATCATAGAAATGTCACCATCAACACCATCAGCTACAAATAAATTAGTTTTCAACTAAGCATGATCAAAGAAAAACAACTGTCGTGAAGTGAAGATGTTAATATGGAAGACTGGCTTCTCTGCTCTCATTAGGGTCTGTCCTGGCCTTGGTGGACACATCAGATCTTCAAGCTCCCAGAAGGGCTTTAGAATTTGGCCACAACTTATTGAGGACCTACTAAATGGCATGCGTTGGATCAGGATCAGGTACTTGCTTCCTTTCTTCTATCATTTAATGAACACTTATCAAGCACCAACTAGGTGTCAACCATTGTGTTCCACATAGGGATATAGAGATAACAAGAGTGATACTGTCCTGCCTCCATGAATCTTCTGGAAGAAGAAACCAAAAACAAACAAACATTGCTGTTGAGGTGATTCCATCACATGGTGACTGCGTGTGTTACAGAACAGAGCTGCTCCATAGGATTTTCAAGGCTGTAATCTTTATAGAAACAAATCAAATCACCAGGCCTTTCTTCCATAGAGCAGCTGAGTGATTTCAAACCACCAACCTTTGCAACTATTCTGTGCCAGCAACGGACGTGTTCCAGAGGAGGAAGCAAATACTAAACAAATCTTTCCCAGTTTCATAAATTGCAGAGGAAACACTGTACATGGCTAGAAGAACTTCTGGGAGACAGAGCAAACTGGCCTGGGTTGGGCAGGCAATTGAAAAAGGAGTCCTTACAGTGTGTGAAACCAAAATCAAAGCCTGAAGAATGTGTAGAAGCTAGCCCAGCCAAAACACAGGTCAAGAGCTTCCACACAAGAAAAATGGAACGTTCCAAGGCCCAAGAACGAGTTTGACAAGTGTGAGCATAAGTCAGCAAAAGCCAGGAGCAAGTGGGAGACTTTTGGACAACAATGGAGAGGTGACTTGTGCCTTGTAAGTCATGGTATAAACTTTAAATTTACCCAAAGAGTACCCAGAAGACATTAAAGAATTTTAAAGCAGAAATAATAAGCTGAAACTTGTCTTTCAAAACACCATGTACCCTCATAATGAGTCTCCAGAACAGGTAGTATCCTAGCTACATGAGGATGAGGCAAGATAACTGAGCTTAAACAACTTTTAAAAAGTCACACAGTTGGAATGTTGCGGAGTTTTAGAGGAGAATTCAGGTCAGTCTAACTCCAAGTCCCCTTCTCTTTTCATTATATCGTCGTACCTCTAAATAAGGAAAAAAAAAAAAACCTGAAGAAAATCCCTAAAAGTCATTTCAGCAATTACAAAATCCTCAGCAAAAGGAAATGCAGACTTGATCCCCCCCAGCACCATAGAGTATTTTTCTCCCCCACTGACTTTGCAAAAGTAAAGTTTATTCCCATAAAATAAACACATACACAAAACACTTCTCCCGGAAACAAATAAAAGAAAACAAAGATCCAGCCTCTAGACAAGAGAGGGGTGATCAAGCAGCCTCCTTGGCCCCATGTGCACACAGAGCAACAGGACTCAGCATAGACCCTCAGGGCTGAAAGGCACAAGGAAGGCCATTTATTCAGCCACACACTTACTGTGCTCACCTTCAGGGTGCACCATGAAGTCACTAAAATACCTTTGAGGACACGTATAATCTTCTATTTTAAGACAGTTCTGAGTATGAAAAAACCCTGTTTATGGGAGGCAAAATCAGCTCAATACCCAGGTGCTTGTGGCAGAAGTTCCTGTTGCCAGATTTACTGCACTCTTCAAAGTAACAGATCTCCAGAGTGAAAAGTCATTTTACTGTTACTTTTTCCTGTGTCCCCAAAGCCAAATGAAGTCAGCATCTAAAAAAGCAAAATAATGGAGTGGGACATCTCAATTTCAAGGCATAAAAAGCCTATTTCTAGGAAAAAGATTAACACTTAGGCTCACATAAGTCATGGCAACCTCCACCAATGCTTCTGGCCTATGGGACTGCATGCAGAATTCAAGCCCCTGACATAGACTCAGGCTGCAGCAGGCCTGCCTCCTGCACTCCTCAGCAGCAGACAGTACACTCGCCGTCATCAGAGAATGTGCACAGCAAGCCCAACTGTGCATGTGTGCAATCTACAAACTTCACTGAAACTGGTTCTCTGCACATTTGTCCTGCTGGCATCACAGGGGGCTGCTCCAGCATCATTTCAGGCTCACGCATGCCCTATTGATAGACGGCTGCAAGAAACACCCTTGTGCACATAAGGAAGACATCCTAGTTACAAGTGCTGCCTTAACAGAAATACCACAAGTGGATCGTTTAAAGAACAGAAGTTCAGTTTTTTACACTTCGTGAGCATAGAAGGCTGAATTCAGGGTATGAGGGAAAGGTGGAAAGGAAGAGCTCCACCCTTGTGTACTTCAGCTTCTAGTAGCTTCCAACAGTCCTTGGCGCTCCTGTACTTTGGATGAGTCCTCCACAGCTTCTGTCTTCCCCTGTGTGCATCTCTAAGTCTAGTCTGGTCTTTTCATAGCTCAGAACGGTTGGATTTAGGACCCACCCTACACTTGTATGACCTCATTAGCAAAAGAAAAATGATATTTCCAGCTAGGATTACCTTCACAGGAACAGGAGCCAGGAAATCAACGTATTTTAGGAGGACACAATTTAACTCATAGCAGAAGGCAGCCTCTACATTAATCAGCACCAACTAATGTGCAGTTACATAAAAATAGATGCTTTTACTTTAAAAAAATTAAAATGTTAACTTTCAGAATTGTGTAAAACAATTGATAGCATTAACTACTGTCAATGGTGAGGGAAGAAACTGGCACTTGTGACTCTGTGATTGGATGGAACCGCAAATCAGTTCAACTTTTTTACGTGAACTTCAGCAGTTTCTAAAAGACCTTTTTCCCCCTAATTCTACTTCTACTAATCCGTCAAATTCACACTAACTCACAACTGTTGAGCACTTACTAACATGAAACTAGTATTTGTTGACCACCTTAAATGACCAAAGTATTTATATTCAGAATCTCCTTTATTTTTCACAAATTTTAACATATTACCCTCATTGGAAGAGGAGGCTAAGGAGGAAAATGAAACTCTCCGAAGATAAATGACTTGTCCAAAATCACATAGCTAAATATACTGCCAAGCAGGTTATAGTCTTTAATCCTGTTTCAGTCACTGTTCTGCTCACATACATGTAACACAACAGTGAATATGGCGTTTGCCAGATGAACACTGATTCAACTTAAAATGGGCAGTAACTATCAGAAGCTATGAGCAAGGTTCCACTTACCCCCCTAATATGCCTGTGTGAAGGTGCCCATGCTCCATGCTTCACAGTTGCATACCTCAAATGAATGTAAGTCCTGACCCAGCTTCCTCATGGGAGACCTCCTGAGTAAGGATGTTATAGGAAAAGGTGGTTTGTCATCTACTTCCTCCCCAGAGCTGGTCAGTGGAGAAACAAAGAGAGGCTGGCAGAAAAGAGTTATTCTAGCCAGACCAAGCCTAGCAAGGTCACTCCTGAATGAAGGCCACACAAAGAGTCCTACAGGGTATATGTGAGGCTCTCTACTACACAGACTATGACTTTCCTTCTTATGAAAGCAGAATGAGTTATGGCAGCAATGTAGTGGCCAACTCAGAGATGCACTGCTCAGATCATACCGAGCAGGATTACACGGCAGCCTGCAGCTGTTAGCTTTGCTGGAGACAACCACAGCTTTTCTGCGAGGTCATGCTCTTCTTGGGGTAGCCAGTCCACTTGTGCCTTGTGTTATTTGTTCCTAGAGATGGACAGAGTTTCACTGAGATAACCCTACTCTTAATCCCCATATGGTCAATGTACTCACTAATGAGAAAGCTAAGCAGAATATCTGTGCTTAAAACTGACGATCTGCAATGGGGCTCAGATGTTTGCCTACTGCTCATCAGTGAACAACCCATCATTCCCTTCGTTTTATTCATTCAACTTGTTAGAGTACTTACTGAGCACCTACTATGTACCAGGGACTGTTCTAAGTACTAGGTATACACCAGGGAACAATACGTAGGTTATACAGTACATTAGAAGAAACCCTGGTGGCACAGCGGTTGAGTGATATAGCTGCTAACCAAAAGGCTGGCAATTCAAATCCACCAGACCCTCCCTGGAAACTCCAGGCAGTTCTACGCTATCCTGCACATTCACTATGAGTTGAAATTGACTTGATGGCAATGGGTTGGGTTGGTGTAATACGCTAGAAACTATTACTTGAAGAAAAACAAAGCAGGGTGTTACAGACTGAACTGTGACCCCCAAGATAAGTATTATAAATCCTACAGTACATGTCATTATAATCTCATTAAGGAATAGGTTTTTTGTTATGTTAATGAGGCAACATTATTATAGGCTGTGTCTTCAGTAAATCTCTTTTGAGATATAAAAGAGAAGATTAAGCAAGCAACAACAAGCCCCAACAGGGAAAGACAGATGCCACATCACATGAAGTCTCCAAGGAACCAAGAAATAGAAGCTGAAAAGAGGCAAGGACCTTCCCCTAGAGCCTGCATCCTGAATCTAAACTTCTAGCCTCCTGAATTGTGAGAAAATAAATTTCTGTCTGTTAAAGCAACTCACTTGTGGTATTTCTATTACAGCAGCACTAGATAACTACAACACAAAGTAAGAAGGGGAAGGTTAGAAGTAAGGGGTATAGAGAGGAGTAAGGTGATAGTTTTAGAGTGGCAGGGCAGCTACACAGAGAAAATGACCTTTAAGTAAAGCCTAGACTTCAATGGTTACAATGGTAAAGCTGTTCGCTCTGCAGATCTCTCTGTGGAAAAAAAAAAAAAGCCTAGTGTGTAGAAGAACAGGAAAGAGAGCAGTATGGCTGGTTAAAAGAAAGCAAGAGGATCCCACATTGGCAAGTGGCATCTGGTGTCTTAACAGCCAGCAAGCTCCCATCTAAGGAACATCAATTGGTCCCAATCTACCTGGAGCAGATGAAAACCAAGAACATCAAAGACATAAGGAAAACATGAGCCCAGGAAATAGAAGGGTCCATATGATTGGGAGACTACATCAGCATGAGACCAGAAGAACTAAATGGCACCGAATCATCACCAAAGACTGCCCTGACAAGGGAACACAGTCCCTGATGTAGCCATGAGAAAAAGGGGAGTGCAGATCTAGAACTCTATTAAGACTAGACCTGATGGTCTGACAACCTGGTGGGTCCCTGAGAACATGGCCCCTGGAGCTGCTGCTAGCCAACAGCTGAAACCAGTACGGAACCCTACACTTCAGACAAAGACTGGGCTGGTCTATAGGACATAGAGTGATGAAGGCAGTGTGTGTACTTTACAGTCTTGTATATATATGGTTGTCCAATTCGTTTCCTTCTAGAGCAGAGAGGAGAGGGTGATGAGGAGGGACAAGTGTCAGTTGAGTAGATACTCGAAGTAAAGAGTGGAAAGGAAGAGTGAGTCCCAGGGTGAGGAGAGCACATAGAGTTGCACAGAGGCAGATGCTTGGAGTTTTATATGACAAATTGGCTAGGATTGTAAATTTTCACTTAGGCACAATAAAAAAAAAAATCACACATTAAAAAAAGTGAGCAAGGAGGAGAGTGGTAGGAGAAGAGATTAGTCTGATAACCACAAGAAGCAGGGAAAGCACAGACTTAAATTGAGCAACTTTTTCAGTTCTCTTCTACCACAAACTGAGTGTACACCACGACAAAAAATAGCTCTGCTATCACCCAAATTCCTCTCCTTCTCCAACACGATGCAAATGAACACTCCCTCCCCTGCTGCTGTCACATTCATTTGGCTGCCACTAGAACACTGCCTGTATTTAACTCCTTTGACATTCAGTGCCCAAGTTCAAACACTCACTCTAAGCCACGCCATGCTGGGAGGTGTTCTCTGACGGGCTAAGAGAGCCAGGAGTCAGGCCAAAGGGTCCCAGCATTCACGTACAACAGGGCAACTGACTGCCACCAAGCAGAAGGAGAGCTTATGTAGCCATCTTTAGTGTGGAGGTTAGTATAACGCCCCTCATTGTTTTCCCCCAGCTCTAGCTTAAAAAAGGAAGATCAGATACCACTAGAGATAGGTAATAGCAACCTGGATGCAGTAAGCCTGGTAAAATACCTTACCAAAGTTTCCTGGTCTCTCATCCTAGTATAAAGGAAACAAAATAAGAAATATCACGGCCATGAATTCTGCTTACTACCAAAGTTATGAACAAGGACCCCTAACACTACAGTGGTTAATCACTCATCTACTAACTAAAAGGTTGGTGATTCAAACCAACCCAGTAGCTCCATGAGAGAAAGACCTGGCCCTCTGCTTTCATAAAAATTACCACCAAGAAAACCCTGTGACAAAGTTCTTCTCTATCACATGAGGTTGTTATGTGTCAGATCAACTCAACAGCAACTAACAACAAAAGTTGTGGACAACAACAGTAATTTTAAGTATGTTTATCAACCTGGAAAGATGTCTGTGACTCTATTAAATTAAGAAAAGGCAACACAATCACACTAAATGTACCCATTGACTGTTGCATGCATCTCAATCTCATAAACATTAATATGTGATAAAATGTGTTTCTTAAGCTTAAAGAAACAATGTATACATAAGTAAAAAAGTTAAGGAATACATACACAAATTTTAACAATTCTAAACAGTCAGTAGGGTTACAAAACTAAAATAAAACCTATTGCCATCAAGTTGATTCTGACTTATAGCGACCCTATGGGACAGAACAGAACTACCCCATAGGGTTTCCAAGGAGTGGCCAGAGGATTCAAACTGCTGGTCTTTAGGTTAGCAGTTACAGCTCTTAACCACTGTACCACCACGGCTCCAGTATGGTTATAGGCGAGTTTTTCATTTCTGGTATGTTCTTTTCCTACAATAGTCTTTATTAATTAAATAACAAACTTGTCTTTAGTTTATAAGTAAACACTCACTTATGCAGGGCAACTCATTGCTCAGTGGAGGGTGATGGGAAAATTTAGAAACAGACAATGATGACAGTTGACCAACATGATAAATGTAATTAATGTCAGTGATTGTACATGGGAAGATTGTGGAAACAGTAAATGACCCGCTACATATGTATTCACTACAATTGAAATAAAATCCCTTCATGCATACAACACTACTAGCTGTTTCCCTAGGCTTTCAAAAAAAGTGAACTGACACCTGAAATCTCAGACAAGTTGGAACAGAGCTGTCTCCAGCCCCCTTTAACTTATGGCAAAATACAAAGCCCAAAGGAGCCAGATCACTCACCAAAAGTCACACATCTTGGTGTGCAGTCCAGCCTACACAAGAGTCTGGGGTGCTGAAAGTTCCTTCCAGCAGTACACTAGCCCTATAGCATTTTCTCAGCCCATGAACCCCAAATAAATGTGGTTTAAGACAAGCTCACCCCTGCCCTTACCTCTGCCAGACGGGAGTGCTTGTGGACATTCTCGCCTTTCTGCACGCTGGGGGCCAGCTGCTGCAGGACACCCCTGCTGCTTGTCAGTGCTCTGGTCAGTCGAGCAAACTTCCCCCAACCTTGAGCCCATGGAAGAGAAGGAAAGACAGGTTCAGCCACATCCCATAGGAGCACAGGCATTTACATGATGAGTGACACTGTCAGAAGCAGACACCTCATTTTGCTCCTGAGTATCCACGATTCACTCTGATTCCCTACCATCAAGACCTACTGGTTACAAAAACACCTTGACACACTCAAATCTGGGCAGTAGTTTGTTTTTCCTGTGCTCTTCCTGGAAACCCTGGTGGTATAGTGGTTAAGTGCTATGGCTGCTAACGAGAAGGTCAGCACTTCAAGTCCACCAGACACTCCTTGGAAACTCTATGAGGCAGTTCTCCTCTGTCCTATGGGGTCACTAGGAGTCAGCGTCAACTCAGTGGCAATGAGAACGGTGTGTGTGTATGTATGCTCTTCCTTTATCCTAATCAGAGGTTTAAGCACCATTTTACAGTCCGTTTGTCATGCTCTGGTGGTTTGTCTGTTCCTGTGATGCTGAAAGCTATCCCACTGGTCTTTCAAATACCAGCAGGGTGAGTCACAGTGGAGACGTTTCGGTGTAGTTTCTAGAGCATGACAGACTCAGAAGAACCGCCTTTTACTCATCTGCTCATGCCACACCTCAGAATCTCAAAAACATACAATCATGCTAGAGAATGCCACAAAGTTGTAACAACCGTTGCTGCATGGGATCTCCGAACACCTGCCAGCATTCTCAAGACCAAGCTTCATGCTCCAGAAACCTGGATTCTAGGTATCTAGCAAATAAACAGATCATACAGCTACTTATACGTGACAGCTAAAAGCATGACTAGATGATTTTATTTTTTGTCCTTTAGAGTTTAGACATATTCAGCACCTGGTAACAGAAATCTCATCTACCAATTTTTATCCTGGTGTACCCTCCCAGGACAGGCTTAGAATTCCAAGGACAGTAGGGCTAAGCAGATAATTGGTCTTTCACACAACCTTCAAGAACCCTGATTTGGGTAGATATTTGTGAACACAACCAGAATAGCAAATCAGTTCTTTTGTACCTCATTCCAAAAGTTCAGGGCATTAATGAAAGCTAACAATGCTTTTCATTCCTCCTGATACCATAAAGCAGAAAAATCAGACTGCTGTTGTTAGCCTGAAAAGAGCTGCTGGTGGTCAGGCTGTGGGGGTCCCATTACAGTAAATGGAAGCAGACAGCAGAGATGCTGAAGGGATCTTCCACATCTCCTATGACTGTGCCAGTTACAAATGTGCTCACTAGAGTTCACTAGTGGCAACTACAGTCAAAAGATTTTAAAGACTCACAGTCAGATTTTCAGGTCAAAAGAAAGCTTAGACTGAATCTTTAAAAAGCTTCAGGAACAGAAAGTACATTTTTCGATCAGTTATACACAAGCTCAGGGGCATAGATAAGACAACCAGCACTCAGCAGCAATCTCTAAATTGTGCATCTTCCCCCAGCCTGTTAGATCATCCCGGGGCAATCTCTAAATTGCTCACCTCTGCCTCACTGGTACACCCAGAGTCAATCTCTAAACTGGACAGCTCACCAAGCCCCTGTTAAAATAAACCAAAAAACCAAGCCCACTGCTGTCAATCGATTCCTACTCACAGCAACCCTATAGGACAGAGTAGAAGTGCTCCACAGAGTTTCCAAGGAGTGCCTGGCAGATTTGAACTGCTGACCTTTTGGTTAGCAGATGCAGCATTTTACCACTAAGCCACCAGGGTAGCCCCTTCAGAATACCAAGTGACAATTTCTAAATACCACCCCCCCACCCAAGTTTCAACATAATAAATATTGACACCAGCAATGAAAAGCAGAAACCAAGGGCTCCCACCGCTCATGTGCAATTTTCCACCATGCCTTCACCAGGGCAGCAAGCGGGCTGACAGGCAGGCTCTGGGAATGTCTGGAAGGTGGCAGTGTTGGTGACAGCCAGGTGGTACAAGCAGCATCTCAGGGCAGGTGAATCACCCTGGTAGACATTTGGAACCACGGTAGCATACAGCAGCACTGAATCATGGCTGAAGCAGCCCTGGGCTTTCTGGAGCAGCTCAAGTCCTGCACAGTCGATCTTACATGTATCTCTGAACCATGTGGTGTCAACCCCTCTGACAAGTGTCACTCAGTGCAATCCACAGCCCCTGCACCTTCTTAGTAACACCACTGGTGTTGGCTTGGACTTGTGCCCAAGGGCAAGTGCTGCCTTCTGCCCCCATTCTTGACTCCACCTCTGCATAAGATCTGCACTACCATCCCACCCATACTCTAGGAGCAAAGATGAGAGGTGGGTGGCAGGGCAAACACCCCAGGTCCTGCCTGTTAGTGAGCACAGGGCCTTGGCTCATCAACTGATATAGTATAAACGGATGGAATGAAGGCCTCTGGCCTCCTGGGTGTTTAGGGGGGCTCAACCTAGCCTCCTACCTCTTCTTGATCTATTCTTGATTCTATTCCCCAAAATATGACTATTAAAGTAGCTGACTCTTAGCTGGCTGAGTGGAGGGCAGGGGAAAACGAGTATTTGGCAGGTGGACAACTGATGGCTGAACGAAGTCTCCCACCACATCTCTACCCAGAATAGGTAGGCTTTGCCTGTTCTAAAAGAAGGAAATTGGCTCTCTTCCAAATTCATTCCACCATGCTTGCTTTTCTGGATTATACAAAATCCAACCACCATTGAATCAACCTCAGTTCATGGTGGCAATCCCATGTGAGTCAGAGAAGAACTGTGTGCCAAAGGATTTCCAATGGCTACTTTTTAGAAGCAGATTGCCAGGCTTTTCTTCTGAGATGCATCTGGGTAGATTCAAACTGCAAACATTTTGGTTAGTAGCTGAGCACTCAACCATCTATTCTACCTAGGGACTCCTAGGCTTTATAACAGGAATCATGACCCTAACCAGATGAACCAATGCATTCATTCATTTGTTCATTCTATAAACATAACTACTACATACCACACACAGTGCTAAGAACTGGAAATTCTGAGATAAATAAGACACAGTCCCTTGCCTCTAAGAGCATTCAAACTGACAAAAATATTTAAAATAATCACATAATAATCTAGGTTCTATGACATTGACAAGCATAGAGTGTTATGATGAAGGCTGTCTACAGAAGGCATATGGAATCCAGGCTGGGAAGTGAGAGAAGGCTTCCCAGAAGAGATGACACTTGAACAAAATTTTCAAAGGTGACTAATAGTTAGCTGAATCCCAGAAGGAAAAAAAGGGCATTCACATAGAAGGGAGAGTACCTACGAAGGAGGAAAATCATAAAGCCTTGTCAGTGAAAAGCAAGAAGTTCTAAACAGCTGGATGAATAGGCATGGCCTGTAGGGGAAGTGAGGGGAATGCAGATGGGGCCAAAGGTGATGCTAAAGAGGTTGTCAGGGTCCAGATCAAGAAAAACTTAGGCAGTAAGTTGATAAATGTTAACTTTATCCTAAAACCCAATGAAAGAGCTTAATTTAACTACAGGGGAAGCGGAATACATAAAATGATGTGCTTTTTAGAACAGTAGCAGTGTGGACAGTGGATCGAAAATGAGGTTGACAGAAGAAGGTAAGGTGAGTTAGAAGCCTGTTGCAAAACTCCATGCTGGACCAATGCAGTGGGCTGAGCCAAGACAATCAGGGAAGACACTGCAGTAGCTACAAAGACAGAATCAAGAAGATTTGGTAAACAATAGTTATAAAGGGAAAGCAAAGACAATCCAGGTGGCCCTTGGGTTTCTGGTTTGGGTGACAGGGGTGACCATCATTCAGTGAGATTAAAATCATAGGAAGAGAAGCAAATGGGTGGGGTGGAAAACATGAACAATCTAGATGTACAATGTCCCACATAGCAAAGGTGTTGTTGTTAGTTGCTGTCAATTACAACACATGGCAACCCCATGTGTTGTACAACTGCCTAATAGAGTCTTCTTCACCATAATCTTTCTAGATGATCTGTCTAGTAATGAGAGTGGAGTGTTAAAGTCTCCCACTATTATTGTGGAGTCATCTAACTCTCTTTTGAGCATAGTCAGTGTTTCTTCGACATATTTAGGTGCTCTGACATTAGGTGCATAAATGTTTAGTATAGTTAAGTCTTGCTTGTGTACTGAACCTTTCAGCAATAAATAGTGTCCATCTTTGTCCACGATGGTGGATTTGACATTAAAGTTGATTTTGTCTGAGATTAGAATTGCCACCCCTGCTCTTCTTTGTTCATTGTTAGCTTGATATATATTCTTCCATCCTTTAATTTTCAGTTTGTTCCTGTCTTTAGGTCTCAAGTGAGTTTCTTGTAGACAACATATGGATGGGTCGTGTCTTTTGATCCAAGATGACACTCGGTGTCTCTTTAGTGGAGCATTCAGTCCATTCACATTCAATGTACTTATTGATAGGTATGTGTTCACTGCTGCCATTGTGATATGTTTATTTTTATGTTGATGTTTACTCTGTTGTTCTTATTAGTCTGTTCTGAGACACTCTTTTTTGTGAGTTGATTTTTCACCTTTTTCAGAGCTGGTTTTATAGTTGTTGAGACTCATGTGTTAGATTTCTTGAAATGGTATGATATATCTTTGTTGTGCTTTACAGCTGCCCCTATGAACCCTCTTAATAAACTATTTATAAACCCAATTTTAATTACTATCAGTCTTGTCATCTTCCTCTCCATCTGGAAGGAATATAACGACTGTAGTACATCCCTCTTTTATTATGATGACACCATAGTTTTCATGATGATCACTGGATTGTTTCTTTCCAAATCAAAGCTATGATTTACTTGGGAGCCTTCCCTAAATGAGTACTGAGTAGTGTGTCGTTCTAAAATATAAAGTTAGTGGTTTCATTCTTCTAAGCCAAAGCCAAGAACTTCTTTCAGTATTTCTTGTAGTTTGGGTTTGGTTTTTACAAAGTCTCTGAGTTTCTGTTTATCTGGAAATGTCTTAATTTCATTTTCGTGTTTGAAAGACAGTTTTGCAGGATATATAATTCTTGGTTGGAAGTTCTTCTCCTTCAAGACTTTGAATGTGTCGTGCCACTGTCTCCATGCCAGCATGGTTTCTGCTGAGAAATCTGATGAGAGTCTACAGGGTTTCCCTCTGAATGTTAGCTTTGCTTTGAGTCTTGCTGCCTTTAAGAGTTGCTACTTATGTTTCATTTTGTTAAAATTGATTATAATATGTCTTGGAGTTTTTCTTTTGAGATCTATATCGGGTTGCATACGATATGCATCTGAGATGTCTATATTCTCTTCCTTCATGACTTCTGGGAAGCTTTCTTTCAGCAGCTCAGCAACGATACTCTCTGTGTTCTCAGACATCTCACCCTGTTGTGGGGCTCCAATTAATCGAAGGTTGTTCCTCTTAATAGATTCCCACATGCTTCTTAATGTTTCTTCATTGTTCTTGTTTCTTTTTTCTGATTTCTGCTCATAGACACTGGCATCAGTAGCTCTGTCTTCCAAGTCAGAAATTCTTTTTTCCATTTGTTCCATTCTGTTTTCTTGGCTTTGCATGGAAGTTTCTATGTGTTTGATTTTCTTCTTGATCTGTTGGATTTCAGAGTACTGGTGTTCCATCAGATCGAACAACTTGCTTAATTTTTCATTTTGTTCTGCTGCATTTTGTATAAGGTCTAGAAGGGCCCTGTATATAATCAATTTGTATTCACTTCCTGATGCTTTCATAAAAGTTTCTTCATCTAGAAAACTCCTTGGTTGCTTTGTTTGGGAGCTTTCTGAAGCCATGAGTGATTGCTTGTATGCCACCATTGTCTGTTGCTTTTTGGGTGCCATGTGAGTATATAGAGGCTGGAAGAGGTACTGTGAGGATGGATTGCAAATGTTTCTCTAGGCTGTCTTCAAATGTAAAGCAAAAGGTATCTGACCAGTTCACAAGTCAGTTAGGTTTTCAGGTGTAGAGGTCCCTCTTCCCATCTGACAAAGTAAGCGCCACTGTATCCAACCCCAGATGATAACAAACTAGTTCAGAATACAGCACTGCTAGTGCCCTGGTGGCCTCTTTTGACAGGGCCTAGCCTTATCCCACACTGCGTCAAGTACTGGTTTTGTAATAGGAAAGCACTCTCTTGTGGGCAGGCTCTGGCTCCCAAGCTAAGAATTAGGTCCAGCTGCGGCCACCGTACCCAAGATGGCGTCCTCCACACAGGCAGCAGACAGCGGGGCTAAAAGTGCCCAGAGGCAGCGATTCCTCTGCTTCTGTTGCAGGGCCCCCAATGTAGGCAGCACTATGCAAAATCACTACTTTTCTGATGGAGAAGCGCTGTCCCATTTTCAGGCGCTGGCTCCCAGGCTAAGAACGAGGTCCCGCTAAAATCTCGGTACCAACATGGCGTCCCGCACCCTGACTGCGGAGCTCCGCAGAAACCCCGCTGAGGCAGCTACAAAACGAAAGGCTCAAAGTGTCTAGATTAACAGAGTCCCGAGCCTGGCTCTCAGAACATGGGAATTTCGCCTGCCTATCCCCCCAGCAGCGTGTCTGAGTCCAGCCGCCGGGCAAGGCCCAGCTCCGCCTGCCAGCCAAGACAAAGGGAAAAAAAAGTCAAAACGGTGCGTTTACCTTCCGTCCGTGAGAGCCGGGGCTAGCCAGGAGCAGGAGTCAGCGAAAGAGAGGAGATTTTTCTCTGAGTGGTATAAAGTCCCAATTAACAGCTCTGTGCCGAGTCCTGAGGCTGATTAGGTGATCCAAAGGCTCTGTTTGATTGTCAATTCAGGTCTTGGTTTCCAGAGGGATAAAAGGAGACGTGGGCTTGGTCGGCCATCTTGACTCCGCCCCCCCTTGACCATAATCTTAAAGAAAGCAGATTGTCGGGCCTATCTTCTGCAGAGCCACAGGGTAGGTTCAAACTGCCAAATTTTGAGTTAACAGCACAAACCATTAATGCTACCAAGGGAAATATTCCTAGAAAAAGTGTATCTCTTATTGTTTGAATGGCCAGTTGGAAAGGGATGATCCAATAATAACCTAGCTCAAGACTACCTCATTTGGGGAAAGCCAGATGGTCATTTTACATAAAGAAGACACATCAACTGGAGCACACTCGTCTTTCAAAGAAGTCTTTCCTTGATACTACCCTACCCCTAAGCAAAGTACCTACTCCCTCCTTTGTACCCCACAATGCTTCAAGCAGAAGCCCTGGTGGCACAGTGATTAATCAAAAGGTTGGTGGTTTAAACCCATCAACCACTCCATGAGGCAGTCTGCTTATGTAAAGATTTAACACCTGAGAAATTTCATGGGGTAGTTCTATTCTCTCCCATAGGGTCACTGAGTCTGAACCACCTGAGAAATTTCATGGGGTAGTTCTATTCTCTCCCATAGGGTCACTGAGTCTGAACCACTTGACAGCAAAAGGTTAGGTTTTTGGTTTATTCCTCAGGCAGACTTCTTCTAAAAGATTAGGATTACACTTCACAAACACTTTCTGTTTGTTAACCAATCTGTTAATCACCCAAGAAGGCACCTAATGAACAGGGGCTGTATCTTAGATTTTCCATATATTTAACATTCAACGTAAGACCCAACAGGTATGTATTGTAAAAATGTAGACAAGGAGTAAACATTTTTTCCTCTCATGGCTTACTTTCTGACTGGGCTTATAAAAGATACCAAGTCCTAGATGATAAGTAATTTTGACTGTTAAGTTTTAGAAGGTATTTCTGTGCCAACCTCTATGCCAAGCATTTCTGCTCCCATCCTTCCAATTATACCCCATTTGGAAGTTCAATACCGAATTGAGCTCCACTGAGGACGCTCTTACCCCAGAGGTGTGCCACATGTATCATAAACCTCACCCCAGAGGTGACCACAGGCAACACTGTAGGTGCCATGGGAAGATAGAAAGCATCACATCATTAGGAAAAACAAGTGAGAAGGAGAAGCGGAAGACTGAAAAGGAAAGAAAAGGAGAGAAGCACAGTAGAGAGTTAAAATGTGCAATCTAGAAATCAGCTAAAAAGGATTTATCGAGTTTTTTTCTCTATTCTCAGTGAGGGCAACTGGTTCACCCTTCTTGGGCTACACAGTGTCTGCTGGGTTTCAAGTTGGGTGAGCCCCAGCAGGCTGCTTTACCCCCTGCAGAGCCCTGTGTCCTCTTTAGACCAGAACAGATGG
This sequence comes from Heterohyrax brucei, assembly GCA_028571685.1. Lineage (NCBI taxonomy): Eukaryota > Metazoa > Chordata > Mammalia > Hyracoidea > Procaviidae > Heterohyrax > Heterohyrax brucei. The sequence goes on from CM053155.1 coordinate 22,033,712, forward strand.
TTCTGGGAGGGGCTGGAATATCAGTTCCTTTGATGGATACTCCAGTAATACCAGATAAAGACAGCTCTATAAGTACCCTAGAAACCTTGGTGGTGTAGTGATTAGGTGCTATGTCTGCTAACCGAACAGTGTGCAGTTCAAATCTACCAGGCACTCCTTGGAAACTCCATGGGGCAGTTGTACTCTGTCCTATAAAGTTGCTGTGAGTTGGCATCAACTCTGTGGCAGTGGATTTTGGGTGTTTTACAAGTACCCTCCCTGGAAAAGTATGCCAAGTCACTGTGTTAGAGGTCACAGCAGGTTCTTGTGTGACCTCTAGTAGATCCTACCACTACTACAGCAACTGTGAGGCCAATCTTGTTATTAGATGCAGAGTCAAAGGTTTTCTTGGAAGAAGTGAAAGTTGCCTTGGAAGCAAAACCAGTGAAACTTGTGAGAGAGAGAGAGAGAGAGAGTGTGTGTGTGTGTGTGTGTGTGTGTGTGTGTGTGTGTGCGTGCGCGCCTGTGTACACATACATATAGGTTGTTGTCTATCCAGTTCCAATTCATAGCGACCTTATGTACAACAGAATGAAATACTGCCCAGTCCTGTACCATCCTGACAATTGTGGCATTGCTTGAGTCCACTGTTGCAATTACTGTGTCAGTCCATCTCCTGGAGGGTTTTCCTTTTTCACTGACCCTCTACTTTACCAACCATTACGTCCTTCTCCAGGAGCTGTTCTCTCTTGATAACATCCAAAGGAGGTAAGACGTACTCTTGCCACTGTTGCTTCTGAGGAGCATTCTAGCTGCACTTCTTCCAAGCCAGATTTGTTCATTCTTTTGGCAGCCCACGGTATATTCACTATTCTCTGCCAATACCACAATTCAATGGCACCAATTCTTTTTTAATCCTCCTTATTAATTGTCCAGCTTTCACATGTGTATGAAGTGATGGAAAACAACATGGCTTTGGTCAAATGTCACCTTCGGCCTCAAGGTGACATTTTTGTTATTCAGCACTTCAGAGAGGTCTTTGACAGAAGGTTTCCCCAATGCAGTACATCTTCTGATTTTTTGACTGCTGCTTCCATGAGTGTTGATTAGAATCCAAGCAAAATGAAATCCTTGACAACTTCAAACTTTTCTGCATTTATCATGATGTTGCTTATTGGTCAATTTGTGAGAATTCCTGCTTTCTTTATGCTGAGGTGTAATCCATAATGAAGGCTGTGGTTTGTGATCTGCACAAGTGCTTCAAGTCTTCCTTTAGCAAGCAAGGTTGTGTCATCTGCATAACATGAGCGGTTTACAATTCTTCTCCCCTTCCTGAAGCCCCATTCTTCTTCATATAGTCCAGCCTCACTCTTTGGTGAACAATTTAGAGAGAAGACTCTGAGCCCTATAGTCTAATTGTTCTCCATCTACTTTTCTAAGTTACCTGCCTCAAAAGAGAGAAAGGCATAGAGAAAAGTAACCACCAGCCCACTCGTAATTATCCGTAATAACAGAAAAGTAAGAGATAAGTGAAAATAACACCCCTGGATCATCACAGATTCCCATTTTAGCCAAGAACTCCCACCTACCGTCTCAACCAGCCTTTAAAAAAATACACATGCACACACACATAACAGAGCTGCTACTGTTGTTGTTGCTATTATTAGGTGCCATTGAGTTGGATCTGACTCACAGCAACCTTATGTACAACATGACGGAACACTGCCCGGTCCCGCACCGCACAACATGACAGGACACTGACTGGTCCCGCACCACACAACACAACAGGACACTGCCCGGTCCTGCACCATCCAACATGATGGAACACGGCTCAGTCTTGCGCCACCCTTACAATCGTTGCTACACTGGAGTGCACAGCTGTCAAACAGCAAATCCAGTTCACATTTCATTTCTCGCTTCCATCCCTGTGGGAACTATCTGTTAGGCAGTAACAAGGTAGAGAGGTCAGGAACAGTAGGTGACCTGGATAAGATGCTTGCGAGTACTGGTATCCTAAAGGAAAGTGGGAGCTCAGGGAGTATTTCTAGGTACTCATCTGTACCTGGAGCTCAGCGTTAAGGGAGGTGGGGAGCATCTCTGCGTCAGATGTTAAAATACCCTACTATCAATTAGCCCACTGTGGGCTGTTTGTGTGAAAATGTCAGGCACAAACAGGCTTCTCTCATCAGTACCAGGATGCATTCCATCCCAGGCCCAAGTCCCAAAGCTAGGCAACACAGGTCAAAGAAAACAAAATAATTTTAAAGACAATGCAAGAATAATCGACTAGCTGATTTTAAAAACTGGCCTTGTGGTATGAAAACCACCCATACTCTCACACCAAAGAACAATTAACTGGAGATTTCCTGGGATCTTGGACTATACAAGGTGCAGTAGTTAAGTGCTCAGCTGCTAACCAAAGGTCCACAGTGCCAAACTACCAACTGCTCCACTGGAAAATGATGGGGCAGTCTGTTTTTGTAAAGATTGAGCACCTTGTAATCCCTGTGGGGCAATTCTGCTCTGTCTTACAGGGTCACTGTGAGTCAGAATCAACTTGACAACAAGGGTTTTGGTTTTTTGGTTGGATTACCCACCTTCCATTCTACAAGCCTCTTAATGATCTTAACGCAGACTGAGGACAAAGAGACCACTCGGCTGGGTCTGCCAGAAGCGAAGCACTTCCAACATATCAAATAAGAAATGTCAAGTCAGGAGAACTTTTGGGCCACATAGGCATACTTTCTACCTAGAGTTGTTCCTTGAAGCCAGAATTTGCTTGTTTATAGACTTGTAACCAACAAAGCCTGAAAAAGTATCACATTCTTTGACCATAAACCAACTAATGTGAAATTTGAACTTGTCCTGAGCTTACCACTAAATTAACATAGGCCAGGGCAAAGTAATATGACAAGTAGGCACAGTAATATGACATTTATCATGGCATTTGAAAAAGACAGGCTAATAAAGCCATGTCTTTGAGGAGATATTACGCTTTATCCACTAGCAACATTCCTGTATTGGAAGCTAATGTTTTGTACAGAGCTCACTATGTCCTCCTTACCCTACCTTCACCAAAACTCTCACCAACAAGGAAATGCAACACTGAGGCAGGTTAAATGATGCTGGGCATTTTATTCTCAGAAATGAAACCTAAATTAAGCCTGGGTTGAACTGTGTTCCCCAAAAAACTGTGTAAAATGTGTGTGGCAGTTTGGCTGGGCTGTGACTCCTGGTATTGTATGATGTTTCTCAATGCTGTAAAGCCTACATCTGTAATGTTAATGAGGCAGGATGGATGGCAGTTGCGTTGGTGCGGCAGGACCCAATGTGTGGGAGTGTACTGTTCCTTGGGGCAGCCTCTTGAGACACCAAAGCAAGAAGCTAGCAGAGAGATTTGGAGACCCCATACCATGAAGACACAAAGCACTGCCAGGAACTAAGCATGTCTTTTGGAAAGGACTGGGGTCCTTGTGCCTCATAAACTTCTAGTCCAGGGGAAGACTGATGACAAAGACCCTTATCCAGAGCCAGCAGAGAAAGCGTTTCCCTGGAGAGGACACCTTGAATTTGGACTTTTAGCTGACTGGACTGTAACAAATAAAATTTCTCTTTGTTAAAGCCATCCACTTGTGATGTTTCTTTTAAAGCAACAGTAGCCAATGAAGCCAGTCTCACTACATCATGACAACTATCTCTTCATCCACATTTCGTAAGACTCAAATGCAGACCTCTAAGTTGCAGGTAAAGGGCATTCTTTGATGGTGTGCCTTTCCTACTAAACAATACCTACATGGCACCTCAAAATGTTATAGCAGTGGTGAAAAGAAAGCACTCTGATTCAACTAAACAGGTATTTTAAATTTTTACGAAAAAACCTGCAAAAATAAATGTTAAAATAACAGATTGCCTTTAAAATAGCATATATGAGTTTATTTGGTTAAAAAAAAAAAGATGGCCATTCTGACAGCAACATGACATTTAGTCTTGAGTGAGTCCATCAGTATTGCCACGTATTTCCCTGAGCAATTTCCAAAGCAGGAAGTGGAAATCAGACAATTATAAATCTACAGAGGAAAAGGAGACTTGAGGAATCTGAAACACTGGTTGAGAGACTGAGTCTGCTGTAGTCTTGAAACCAAAAGGAGGGCTGGAATTGATTTACTGAGTTATCAGATGGTTAAAAAAAATTAGGACACACTAGTATATATGGCATTGTACACTGAACCTCCTAAAAGTTAGTATCCAAATGTGCTCTTTTAAAATCTTAAAAAACAAAGATGTCACTTTAATGACTAAGGTGAGCCTGACCCAGTCCATGGTATTTTTCAGTATTTCATATATATGCAAAAGCTAGACAACGAAAAAGGAAGATCACCGAAAAACTGATATATCTGAATTGTGGTGTTGGCAAAGAACACTGAATGTATCATGGACCGCCAAAGAATGAGCAAATCTGTCTTGGAAGAAGTCCAGCCAAAATGCTCCTCAGAAGCAAGGTTGGCAAGACTTCACCTCCCTTACTTGGACTTGTTATCCGGAGGGAACACTTCTTAGAGAGGCACATCACGCTTGGTAAAGTAGAGGGTGAGGGAAACAGGGAAGACCCTCAAGGAAATGCACTGACAAAGTGGCTGCAACAATGGGTACAGATATAAAAAAGATTGTAAGGATGACTCGGGACCAGGCAACATTTCCTTCTGCTATGCATAAGGTCACTAGGAGCCAGAGTTGACTCCACAGCAACTAACAGCAACAAAATATGCTAGGGTTTTTAAACACCTTCAGAAGACACAGCCCTGAGAGGCAGGGCCAAGACGACGGAGTAGTCAAACATTTCTTGTGGCCCCTCTTACAACAAAGACCTGAAAAAACAGGTGAACTGATGACATACGACACTGTAAGAGCCCTGAACATCAGTGGCAAAGTTGAGCAATCAGACTAAGTGGCAGGGGAACTGGGAGAAATGGTTCAGAAGCATTGTCAGAACTGACTTGGTGGTTTTTGGCGCCTCACAGGTTGGATCCGCTTGCTTGAGAGCACGGAAACAGTTTGTCTAATCACAGGCATAATGACGCACAGTCTCTGAATACCTTTCACCCCTGCACAGACCTGTGTGGGCCCACTAGACAACATAGGCTTTCATTAGCACAGTACAACAGGATATATACCTGGACTCTAATCTCACTCAGTCAGCTAAAAGGTAAGTTTGTTACATTTGACACAAGCTCACTATTAAGCAGGGTTCTCACCTACCCACAACAGAGGCCTGAGGGCTGCTGGCTCCACCCACCACCTAGCCATCCACACCAGAGGTCCAGGAACCAGTGGCGCCTCCCAGTCTTTACAGCCAACAACACTGGGTACTCATAGCACAGTTGCAAAACCTATTTACCACACACTCTCTGGAACAAGGAGACACTTTCCTCACACTCAGGTATAGCTGCCCGCCTCTGGCCTTGTTCACATGCACAGCCAGATACCCAGTCCTACACCAGTCACCCCTGCCAGTCTAGGACTGTAGGTGAGAGTCTACAATAAACAACTGGTGGCCAACTATCTGGATACCTGAACTGAATCCAAAGTTACCTGAATCCTGGGATCACATACCTAGTAACAGCTCTAACCACCTAATGACAGGACACTGGAGCTTCAAGGTCACCAATAATCAAACTGGCTCAGAAAAGCAGCCTATTGGGCATATCAAAACACAACAAAACAAGAAGCTAGGGCACAGTAAAAACCAAAAATCCAAACCCATTGCCTATAGGACACAGCAGAACTGCCCCATATATAGTTTTCAAGCAGTGCCTGGTGGACTTGATCTGCTGTCCCTTGAATTAACAGCCATAGCACTAAACTGCTATGCGAGCAGGGTTTTCAAGACAGCAAACATCAACATAAATAAATACAATAATTTATTGATCGGTCAGAGATGATAGTCAATATTAAATCACATGATGAGGTAGAGCACGATGGCTTCAGAAAGTTTCCAAACCAAAGATTCAAGAAATCTTCCAGAAGAGAACTTCCTTCAATTGCTGGAGGCAGAATACAAAAGATTAAAACACAACTCTTCAAGAGATCAGGAAGGAGATCAGGCAAATTGATGCATAAGAAGACAAGAAGCACACAAGAGGAACTCAAAGGACACGGCCCCTGAAGGAACACCCACATGAGGCTTTTTATTCCTTCCTAGGATGTTCATTTAACCATCAAACTTTTATCACATTAACAGTGGTACACCTCAGTATGACTCTTCTTTGAACTGAATTGTCATTTCTCTACTACTTCTGGAAATCAAGAGAAGCAGAATGTTGGCTACCACAGAGGCAGGCAGTACTGCAACACAAAATATCTCCTAAACTAACCTCTTGGTTACCTTGGGCACAAGCTGAGGAAAATCAACATGACAGTGGTGCTATGACAACCTTGATCCCAAACTTCAGTGAAAAACATGCCATCTTTGTATATCCTGATGAGCTGGGCTTTACCAGAGGTATAGTTCTTCCAGAAATCCTGAATCATCTCTTTTCCTAGGTTCTCAATGCTATTTAAATAATAAATGCATGTGATATGGCTGCGGTGAGCAGTAAATGCCATGGCACACAGCTGATTAAGCGACCCACACGGAAATCTTACTCAAGATCTTGGCCTCATTGGTACTGGTGTTTTTCACATGAATTAACTGGCCACAGATTTAATCAACCATAGAAGCACATGTACTAATATCTGTTTTAGCTATCTTGAAATGTTAGAATTCAGTCAATCCAAAAGAAGGTTACATACAAACTAGATGAATGCTAGAATGTGGCTCAAGACTGCCCCACTGGGGTGACTGAAATCTGTCATGTGAAAACACGAAAAGATTCCATGACACCAGAATTGATCAAACTATCTTTGCCTATGTAACCTTTATTGGAAAAGGTTAGCCAAAAAAGGTATGTAATTTATTCAAATAATTTCCTGTAACAAAACAGTTTTTCGTCCCCTTTCCCTCCTCCAGTACATTCCAGAATGACATTATGTCGTAATATTCATCTTTCTGCAGAGACTGCTGTGGCAAGGTAAAATTCTCTGTAGTAAGAACACACTAAAGACAAAAAAGTCATAAATATATTTGTATAAATCAGAATCACAAACCTTTACACGAATCATCCTCAATTGGCTGCTTGAAAGCTGTTATGTCACTGAAAGTGCAAAGAAATAAAACCACTTTTTCCTGTTCATTTCGAATTGGTGCAATTTTCACAAAGAACCATACAGGTGTCCCTGAAAGGAATAGCAAAAGGTTGATCAGTAATTTATATTCTCATTTGAGAGGCTAAGAAGGCAAAGATGAAAATGAATAGGTGTAAGTATTAATTCCTTTTTTTAAATGGCCTCATTCCTTTAAGTACCAGGGTATTGCACCATTAATTTCTTTTCTTTCCAGAATAAAACCTTTTACAGTAACTACTGTGTGGAAGCTTTCTTTCACTCAAATAATTCTGCACATAGAGATCTCTTAAAACTATTAGAAAACAGTTTAAAATCCTTCTGATTTTTCAGAAGAAACTTTGAAGACCTAAAGACTCACCTTGGACTGCACGAGGCAAATAAAGAAGAGGTGTCAAAATGGGCACTGCCAACTATGACCAACAGTCCATGCAAACTCTAACTTCAAGCTCCATCCATTGCTGAAAGGTCCTAGCATCAAAGTTCAGTCTGAGAGTCCATTGATTTGACTCATATTCTCAATGAAGAACAGGCTAGATCCTACATTACTAAAGTTCTCCCCTTAGAATAAAAATCCTAAAGATCCAACACACAGTTAAGTGACAAGATAATGGGGAAAGAAAAGGATCAGTATGTGTGATTTTTATACAGTGATTTTACTTTCAAAGCACATTTCTCTTATGATGACATTATGAGCAGTTTGTCTTCTCTGAAGACACAGAAACTGGCAGTTGACAATAGTTCAGAAACAGCAAAAAGAGGACTCTCCTAGCAAGCCTCCTCAAAAAGTAGAAGTTTCAAGGAGGTTTGGACTGTGATCACCTCGGAGCCTCAGGGATCCCAATAACTGTGTTTCAACTTCCAATTGTTGTTCCTGAACTACAGTAGAGGTTAAAGGAGCTCTTTGTAAGTACTGCCATGATCCACAGAAGGAGAGGAGAAAAGTCAGAATTCATCTGACTAACTTCTCAGAGCAGGACCACCTACTTAGTTACCTGTGACCAAGTATTTGCAGAGCCAATCTCTGACCTCCAAACATAATTAGGGGAAATAAATGAATGTTTTCTATCCATAGAAGCCATCAGATTACATTAACAGAGACACAAAGCGATGATGTGCTTTTCCCTACCTAGTTCTTGTATCCCCAGTTTCCAAAACAGCATCTGGCATAAGAGTTCTGACAATTACATGCGTGAATTCATCCTAGAAAAAGTGCTGCATACCTCATCTTTGAATATCACTAGGTTCACCTTCAAAGTACTCCACTTGGAAAGCTCTGCACCCACACCAGGGCTTAGTCCACCCTTCAAAGCAATTTTGGAACTCTTTTTCTAGAATGGTCATCAGAGATTTCATCATATCACCCTTGATGTTTTGAATGTCATCAAGATGTCATCCTTTCCGTATTTCCTTTCTCTTGGAGTAAAGAAAAAAGTCATTGGAGGCCAGATAAGGTGAGTAGGGAAGGTGTTCCAATGCAGTTATTGGCTTACTGTCTAAAAACTCCCTCACAGACCACTATACAATTAAGTTTACGAACTTCCCATGGTGCCACTGTTTGCAGTGGCCATTCCAGAAAGAGTTACAAAATTGCTTTGAAGGTATAGCACTTCAAATAAGTTTGCAGACTTAATTGTTGAACCAAGTATAAGCATTTAATTATTTTGTTGAATACTGCAAAATAGTTTCCATACTGTTTTATAACCATTTTAAAAGTAAAATGCAGTAAAAAAAATTTCCCAATGATGTAAGCACTAGAGAAGCTCTCTACATATTCAGCATTTTATATGTATTATTTTATTTTATGAGGTATCAAGTGTTACTACTCCTCTCGGACACCTCCTTTCCAAATTTTTAAGGAGGAAATGCATCCCTAAAAAGTCATCTAGGTCCTTCTGTCTGCAAACACATCAAACCCTAGACTATACAATACAGACAGACATCTTCAATTAATAGTAGGATTAGCAAAACTTGCTTGAAAATAACTAATTAACAGCTTGGACGATACCACTTATTCATATATTTCACCATGCTAAAATGTACAAACAGGTAATAAATAGATAAAATGGAAATATTCTCCTTAACTCTTGGTAATCTACATATTCATCCACAATTAAATTTAACTTTCAATCCATTTTCCTTCCACACAATTTTCAGCTACCAGTTTCTATGAGCTCAGAGGAGACAAACTGATTATAGTGTCACCCTAAGAAAAATGTGCCTTAAAAAAATCCACTATACAAAAATTGCACACAGCATTTTTAAACCAAAAAGAATGTGGCCTTTGAATTATTCACTTTTTTGAAAGGTTAGTGTTACTATTGCTCCCAGCCACCTTCTTAGAATCTGAAAGATTTTAAATCATTTTCAATAAAGCAACATAAAATTCAGATGAAAACATCACACTAATCAAGCCTATACACCCACAGCTCTCAGTTGTATCCTAGCTGGTTAGACAAAAGCTTTTTTGTTTTGTTTTACTCTGAAGAAAACTTTAAGTGGCTTGTTTGTTTGTTTTACATACGGTAAACCAGAAAACACTCCTATGCCACTCAGGATGTCCAAACACAGGAGCCTCATCTTACTGGAACTCCAAGAATCCTCTCCTTCACAACTGTGCTCTCAATGCCAGCAACGGCAGTCTATCAGCAGGGTGCCATGCCCACAAACTTGTTGCAGCTGGGACTGTGCCATGTAACCTTTACATCCCATTTATAACTATTAGGGTTGATGATGCTAACTCACATCTTTCATACTGCAAGACCCATTGCATTAGTCGTATTTTGCATTTTCCTCAGTTTAAGCTCATCATGAACTCGCCCCCCTTCAACAGATCAAGTTATTTAAAGATGTGTGCTGTTCTCCACCAAACTGTTCCCATCACTGACTTTAATGAATGTTCCCTGATTAAAAACTTATTACTGTGGTCAGTCCAATTTGCTAAATATATATATATATCTTCTTCCAAAACTTCTTATACTCAGTTTGTATTGCCTTAAAGTTCATCTTGAGTTGATCATGGTGACTTGTTGTAGTAGAGAACTATCTTTTCCTTGACCATCATAGTGTCGGTTGATGGCCCCCCCAGTGACTCCATAAGCAGGGTATCATCTTTGTCATCAGGAGGCAGAGTTTGCCACTCCAGAGAGTTCACCTGGCACTAGTCACTAGAGTACAGAGGTGGCTGATGAGCAAATCCAGTAATGCTCTTACGCCCTTCTTACAACTATGCCTCAGCTCCTGTTGTGGTAATACCAGAGAAACTGAACAGGTTCCAGATGGTGCAACTACAACAATCAATAGCTAGCCATTTAAAGAAACAGTCCACCATGGCTTCAGAGAACTCCCAAAATAAAGAATCAAAAAACTTTCCAGGTGAAGAAGCCTTTGTGAAATTATCAGAAATCAAGTACGAAACAGTTATGGATAGAGGCCTCTGAGAGCAGAACAAAATGAAAAATTAAGCTATTTGAATTGATGGAATATCAATGATCAGAAATCCAGCAGATCAACAATAAAACTACAGAATTAAACAACTCAGTCCAAAGCAAACAGAGTAGAACTGAGGAGCAGAGTCAAGATGGTGGACTAGACACCCGGTTTTTGATTCCCTCTAAAAATGAAGGCCTGGATTGAAAATTAAAAAGTTTCTGGACATCCAGTGAGCCCTACAACATGGCATAGGGCTGTCAATTTGGACTCCATGCCACTGAACGGGAAACTTCTTCTCTTTCACTGACCCTAGACCTTGTCAAATGGCCGGCTGTTGCAAACTGAGGGTAACTGGAATTTTTAACATTTTTCCTCTGTCTTGGCCAGAAGGTGCAGCTTGAGCTTAAATGGCAATGAAGCTCAGCTGAACTGCTGATATGATCAGCAAACAGAACAGACACATTTTGAGAGCCCAGCTCCAGACTGTAAGCATCTCAGTCCCTCCACCCTCTCTTTGTGAACCTCTGCCATTGATTCAGCTATTATACACAGAGCGGGAGAGCTTGTACAGGACACCATCTTCTTCAACTGGAAGGCAGAGTTACCCAAAAGGAGGCTTCAGGAGGGCCTAATACCCAGGCTGGGAGGCAGTATGAGCCCAGGGAGTGCTTTTCAAGAAGACAAGCTGTGTTTAGGACAGTGTAGCGTTACAGGTGGGGCCTAGCAGTAGATGACAACAGGGTAGTGACCTGTCCATACTCTGAACTAGATTACAGCATCTGGGGTTGGATATAAAGGTGCCTACATTGCCAGCTGGAAAGAGGGCTTGCACACTTGACAGCCTGACTGATCTGGGAAGCTTTCAGATAGCTATTACCTTTCAAAATAAGACTACCTAGAGAAATAACTTCAGTGCATCCTGACAACATCTCTTCCATCCTTTACTGACCCACATCATAGAGTCAGCTGATGGTCCCCCAGTGACTCCATAAGTAGGCCCATGTCTTTGCCAACCAGAAGGTGGAGCCTGCTAACCCAGAGATTCCACTGGGCCCAGTCACTGGAATACATAGAAGTGACTGGTGATTACCTTCCTTCTCAGACTGTGCTTCAGATCCTGTAAAGGTAACACTGGAAAACCTAAACAACATCTAGATGCCCAAAAAGCAACAAAACTTGGCCAGACACTTAAAGAAAAATCCACCCATGGCTCCAGAAAGCTTCCAAAAGAAAGAACCAAAGAACTTCCTAGGTGAAGAAGTCTTTCTGAAACTATCGAAAGTCAAGTACAAAAGGATTATACGGAGAGCCCTCCTAGACATTATACAAAATGCAGCAGAGCAAAATGAAAAATTAAGCAAGCTGTTCGAACTGACAGAACACGAGCATTTTGAAATCTGACAGATCAATAACAAAATCAAAGAAATAGAAAATTCAATTCAAAGCAAAGCAAACAGAATTCAACAAATGACACACAGATTTTCTGACTTGGAAGACAGAGCTACTGACTCCAGAATCTGTGAGGAGAACTTAAAGGAAAGAAACAGGAAAAACGAAGGACCATTAAGAAACATGAGGGACTCCATCAAGAGGCACAATCTACACTTAACTGTGAGTTACTGAACAGGGAGGGACACCTGAAAACACAGAGAGTATTGTTGTTGACATAATTTCTGACAGAAATTACAAAAGAAGAAATATAGATATCCAAGATGTATTGAACACTACACAATTTAGACCCCAAAAGACAAAATGAAACATAAGCAGAAACCCTTAAAGTCAGGGAGACTCAAAGCAAAGCTAACATTCAGAAGGAAACGCTGTAGATTTTCATCTGACTTCTCAACAGAAACAATGAGGGCATGGAGATAATAGGATGACACATTTAAAGCCTTGAAGGAAAAAAATTTCCAACCAAGAATTATATATCTTGCAAAACTATCTTTCAAATATGAAAATGAAATCAAGACATTCACAGATAAACAGGAACTCAGAGGCTTTGTAAAAACTAAACTAAAGCTACAAGAAATACTGCAAGAAGCTCTTGGCTTAGAAGAACAAAACCATTAACTCTATATTTTAGGAGGTAATACAGGACACATCATCCAGGAACCTACTCAGTTAGGAAAGGCACAAAACTCAATCAAAGCTACCGTATTAAAAGAAGTGATTCAGTGATCATATCATGTAACTATGATATCATCACTTAAAAAGAGGGATGTACTACAGTAGTTATAACCCTTCCAGATGGAGAGGAAGTTAATAACACATGTAGAAGTTAAAACTGGATTTAAACACAGATTATTATGGTGTAGCCACAAAGCACAATCAAGTTGCACCATATCAAATCAACAAACACAAAACCAACACTAAAAAGGGTGCAAAATCAACCCATAAAGAAGAATGTCCCAGAACAGAATAGTAAGACTAACAAAGAAAGTATCAACACAAAAATAAATATATCAAAATGACAGCACTAAATACATACCTATCAACAATTATGTTAAAAATAAATGGACTGAATACTCCAGTAAAGAGACAATGAGTGACATCTTGGATCAAAAGACACAACCCATCTATAAGTTGCTTACAAGAAACTAACCTTAGACTTAAAGATATGAACAAACTAAAAACTAAAGGATGGAATAATACATATCAAGCTAACAATGTGCAAAGAAGAGCAGATGTGCCAATACTAATCTCAGATAAAATCAATTTTAATGTAAAATCCACCACAGTGGACAAAGATGGACACTATTTATTGCTGAAAGGTTCAATACACATGCAAGACTTAACAATATTAAATATTGATGTGCCCAATACTAGAGCATCTAAATACACTGAAGAAACACTGACTACATACAAAATGAGACAGGCCACTTCACAACAGTAGTGGGAGACTTCAACACTCTACTTTCAGTATTGGACAGATCTTCTAGAAAAAAGATCAATAACGACACAGAAGACCTATTGCCACAATTAACCAACTAGACCTCATCGACATATACAGAACTTTCTATGCATCAGCAGATAACTACACCTTCTTCACCACTTCACATGGAATATTTTCCAGAATAGACCATGTGTTAGGACACAAAGCAATTCTCAGCAAAATCGATACCACTGAATTATTGCAAAGCATCTTCTCAGACCATAGAGCCATAACAGCTAAAAACAATAGCACAACAAACATAGATAGAAAATGGAACTCATGAAAATCAAACAACACCTTGCTCAAAAAGCTGTGGGTTACAGAAGAAATCAAAGATGAAATAAATAAATTTATGGATTCAAATGAGGAAGAAAACACATCCTACGAGAACGTATAGGATACAGCCAAAGCAGTGTGCAGGGGTCAGTTTATCTCTATAAATGCACACATCTGGAAGGAAGAAAGAACCCAAGCCAAAGACTTAACCCTACAGCTTGAACATCTCATAAACCGAGATGCAAAAATCTTCAACAAAATCCTTGCCAATAGAATTCAACAACATATCAAAAAAGTGATTCATCATGACCAAGTTGGATTCATACCAGGGATGCAAGGCTGGTTCAATATCAGAAAAACCATTAATTTAATCAACCACATAAATAACACAAAGACAAGAATCACTTGATTTTGTCAACTGATGCAGAAAATGCATTTGATAAATTCCAATACCTATTCATGTTAAAAACTCTCAGCAAAATAGTCATAGACAGCAAATTCCTCAGGGCAATAAGGGCTATTTACATAAAACCAACCATCTACATCACATTGAATAGGGAGAGACTGAAACCATTCCCCTTGAGAACCAGAACTAGACAAGGATACCCACTCTCACCTCTCCTATTCAAAATTGTACTAGAAGTTCTAGCCAGAGCAATTAGACAAGACAAAGAAATAAAGGGCATCTGCATCAGCAAAGAAGAAGTAAAAATTTCCCTACTTCCAGACAATATGACTGTATATGCAGAAAATCCTAAAGAATCCATAAGTCAACTACTCCAACCTACAGAGGAGTTCAGCGATGTATCAGGACACAACACAAGTAAATCTGTAAGATTCCTTTACAGCAACAAAGAGACCATAAAAAAAGAAATCACCAAATCAATATCATTTACTATAGCCCCCAAGAAGATTAAATATCTAGGAATAAATCTAACTAGAGAAATAAGAGACTTTTACAGAGAGAACTACAAGACCTTCCTGCAAGAAACTAAGAGAGATTACATAAATGGAGAAACCTACCCTACCCGTAGATAGGAAGACTTAACATTGTGAAAATGTCTACTTTACCCAAAGCAATTTACTTTTATAATGCACTCCCAATACAAATTCCAGTGACATTTTTAGTGAGACAGAGAAACAAATCACCAGCTTTGGAAAGGGAGGAAACTCCAGATAAGTAAAGCACTACTATAGAAGAAGAATACACTGGGAGACTTCACACTACCTGACTTAAGAACCTATTACACTGCCACAGCTGTCAAAATAGCCTGGTACTGGTACAAAAAGAGACATATAGACCAATGGAACAGGGTTGAGACCCCAAAGATGCCACCATTCTCCTATGAACAGTTGATAGTTGTCAAAGGCCCTAAGATTTTAAACTGGGGTAAAAGCAGTCTGTTTAACAAACAGTGTAGGGAAAACTGGATATTCATCTGCAAAAAAACTGAAACAAGACCCATATATCACACCTTATACAAAAACCAACTCAAACTGGATAAAACACCTAAATATCAACTCTAAAACGACAAAGCTCATCCAGGAAAACAGGATGAACAATGAAGTATTAATACACAACACAGACAGAATTTAAAATCTGACAAAGCACCAATACAAGAGAAAATAAATGGGAACTACTAAGAATCAAACACTTACGCTCATTCAAAGACTTTATCAAAAGAATTAAAAAACCACCAGTAGAATGGGGGAAAATACTTGGCAACTGTATGTCAGATCGATGTCTGATCTCCATAATCTACAAGGTACTGCAAAATGCCAATAAGAAAAGGATAAATAATCCAAGTAAGCAATGGGTGAAGGAGATGGGCAAACATTTCTCTAAAGAAGATATCCAGGCAGCTGAAAGACATATACAGAATTGCTCACAATCATTAACTATCAAAGAAATTCAAATCAAAACTACTATCTCACCCCAACAAGGTTGGCCATGATCCAAAAAACACAGGACAACAAATGCTGGAGAGGCTGTGGAGAAATTGGAACTTTCCTACACTGCTGGTGGGATTGCAAAGTGGTACAACCTCTTTGGAAAGCAATCTGGTGCTTCCTTAAAAAGCTGGAAATAGATATACCATTTGACCCAGTAATTCCACTGCTTGGAATACATCCTACAGAATCAAAGGCATTCATACCAACAGAGACATGCACACAAATGTTTACTGCAGTGCAGTCCACAACAGCAAAAAGACAGACTCAACCCAGATGCCCAACAACAGATGAATGAATAAATGAACTACAGTATATATACTCAATGGAATGCTATGCAGTGATAAAGAACAATGATGAATTTCGGAAGCGTCTCATAGCTTTATTTCAACTGGAAGACATTATGTTGACTGAAATTAGTCAGTGGCACAAGGACAAATATTGTATGAGACCCTACTATAAGCACTTAAAAACAGATTCATGTACAGAAGAAAAGACTCTTTTGACAGCTGCCAAGAAGCAGAGTGAGGGAGGGAGATAGGGCTGGTTATAAACTAAGACAGCTGACAGAAATTTGGCGGAGTGAAATCAGTAACAGCACACATTAAAAAAGAAGATCAATTTAACTGGAATTCAACATAACATAAATACTCTTCCAATCTTAACCCAATATTGCAAGTACAGAGTAGCAGAGGTAGAGGTACAGGGACCATGCTCTCAGGGGCCTTTGAGGCCAACTGGCATAATTAGCCTATTGCTAAGAGAATCTTCTGCACCCCATATTGGTCAGTGGCATCTGGAGTCTTAAAAGCTAGCAAACTTCCATCTGAGGTATACCAAATGGTCCCAACTCACCAAGGACCAAAATGATACTGGGGAAAGAGAACCCAGAAGACAGAAAGACCCATGTGATTGGGTGACTATATCAACATTTGACCAGAAGAACCAGATGGTGCCCAGCCACTACCAGTGACAGCCATGATGGGGCTCACAAAATTGAGTCTCAGTGGCAACATAAGAATAAAAAGGGGTGCACCCTGAGAACTCCACTAAAAGACCACAATTGATGGTCCAAAGGCCCAAAGGTTTGCCTGGAATCATGGCCCCTAGTTCTCATGCTGCCCCTATCCATAAACAATTACTGAGGTCAACTCCTCGGACAGGAATGGATTGGATTCAGTGACACCGATAACCATATCATGTGTTCACTTTATGTTTCTATGCCATCTATAAGATGTTGTCCTACTGCAATGTTACTAGAGGGGAGGGAGAGGATTGAGAAGAGGGGACATGAGATTGTTAAGAGGATATGACATGTATGGAACAGAAAGGAGGAGTGTGCTGTCACCTGGCAAGGAGACAGTAGGAGCTGCAGACAGGCGGGCATACAAATTTAAACCAGATTGTGCACTTCCACTCAATCACAATAAATAAATAAAACACATATATAAAAAAAGGAATATCCAATCTAAACCCTCCCCCCCTCGCCTTCCCTCCCTCCCCTCTTTTGCAGCTGTCAAAGAGTCTTTCCTTCTATACACAAGTCTGTTTTTGAGATCTTATCGTAGAAGACAGAGAGACCCACATGAGTGGGTGTCCACATCAACTTGGGACCAGAAGAACCAGATGGTGCTCGGCCACCACCAGTGATAGCCGTGATGGAGCTCACTAAGTTGAGTCTCACTGGCAACACAAGAATAAAAAAGGGTGCATCTTGAGATCTCCACTAAAAGACCTCAATTTATGATCCAGTGGTTTCGAGGTTCCCCTGGGAACATGGTCCCTGGCCCTGATGCTGCCCTTGCCCATAAATCATAACGAAGATCCACTGTTTGGACAGGAATGGATTGGACTTGGCAATGCAGAGTGACCATATATTGTATGCACTTTTATGGGCTGACCTCTGGCTGGAAGATGGAGAGTGGTTGGAGAGAAGGGGAAAGGAGACTGTTGGGAGGATGAGACATGTATGGAGCAGAGAGGAACAGTATGCTGTCACCGGACAGGGAGAGCAGTGGAAGCTGTATATAGGTGGGCATGTAAATTTATACGGGAATGTACATTTTCACTCCATCACATTAAATAAAAAAAAAAAAAAAGGAATAAATTCTGAAAGAAGCTCTTTGTTTAGAAAAACAAAAAATATCAAGTATATACTTAAGGAGGCAACACAGGACACAGATCCAGAATCCTACTCAGATAGAGAAGTCACAAAGATCAATCAAAGCTACAATATTAAAAGAAGAGAAGCAGTGATCCTAACATGAAAACCATGACATCATCACACTAAAAAGAGGGATATATTACACCAGGTATAACCCTTTCAGGTGGAGAGGAAATTAAAAAGATATGCAGAAGGTGAATTTGAGTTTAAACTTGGAATATTAAGGGGGACCATTGGGTTAGCCACTAAGAAAAATAAGAATGCGACATATTAACACAAGAGATATAATTCAGGAGTCTCAACAAACACAGAACAAACACTGAAAAAGATGAAACATCAATCCATGAAAAAGAATGATCCAGAACAGATTATTAAGAGCAACACAGAAAACATCAACAATACAAAACAAAAGGCATCAAAATGGCAGCACTGAACACATACCTATCAAAAATTACAATCAATGTAAATGGACTGAACACTCCAATAAAGAGAGAATGAGTGACATCCTGGATCAAAAGACACAATCTATCTATATACCACTTACAAGAAACACACCTTAGATGCAAAGATATGAACAAACTGAAAATCAAAGGACGGAAAAATATATACCAAGCTAGCAACATATAAAGAAGAGCAGGAGTGGCAATGCCAACCTCAGATAAAATAGACTTTAATGCAAAATCTACCATCGTGGGCAAAGATGGTCACTATTGCTGAAAGATTCAATACATAAGCAGGACAAAACAATATTAAATATTTATGCACCGAATACCAGAGCACCTAAACACACAGAGCAAAACAACTGACAACACTGAAAAATGAGATAGATCACTCAACAAGAATAGTTGATGACTTCAACACTCCTCTTTCAATAATGGACAGATCATCCATAAAAAAGCTCAGCAAAGACACAGAAGACCTTATTTCCACAAGTAACCAACTAGACTTCATCAGCATATACAGAACTTTTTATCCATCAACAGATAAGTACACCTTCTTCTCCCTTGCACATGGAACACTTTCCAGAACAGACTGTGTTAGGACATAAGGCAAGTCTCAAAAAAATCAAAATCACTGCATTATTGCAAAGGATCTTCTCAGATCATAAAGCCATAAAAGTTCAAATCAACAGCAGAAAAAACAGAGGTACAAATTTGAATTCATGGAAACTGAACAACTTGCTCAAAAAGACATGGCTGATAGAAGAAATCAAGGACAAAATGAAGAAATTCATGGAATCAAATGAGAATGAAAACATATCCTATCAGAACTTATGGGGTATAGGAAAAAAATGCTCAGAGGTCAATTTATCTCCATAAACACACACATCCAAAATGAATAAAGGGCCCAAACCAAAGAATTAACCCTACACCCTGAACAAGTAGAAAGAGAGCAACAGAGGAACCCCTCAGGCACCAGAAGAAAACAGATGATAAAGATTACAGCAGAACTAAATGAATTACAGAACAGAAGAACAATTGACAAACTAACAAAACTAAAAGTTGGTTCTTTGAAAAAAACAACAAAATTGATAAAGTATTGGCTAAATTTACAAAAGAAAAACAGGAGAGGAAACAAATAACCTGAATAAGAAATGAAATGGGAGATATAACAACAGACCCAACTGAAATCAAAAGTATTATAACAGAATACTACAAAAGACTATACTCTAACAGATTGAAAACCTAGAGGAAATGGACCAAATTCTAGACTCATATCACCTACCAAAATTATCAGAAGGAGAAGTAGAACAACTTAATAAACCCATCACAAAGAGATTGAAAAAGACAGCAAAAAACTAGCAACCATAAAAAGTTCTGGCCCTCAAGGCTTCACCACAGAATTCTACCAAGCTTTTAGAAAAGAATTAACTCCAGTACTGCTGAGGCTATTTCACAGCATAGAAATAGATGGAATACTCCCAACCTCATTCTATGAAGCCAGCATAACTGTGATAACAAAGACAGAGAAAGATTCAACCAAAAAAAAAAAAAAAAGAAAATTACAGACCAGTATTACTCATGAACCTAGGTACAAAAATCTTCAACAAATTCCTTGCCAATAGAATTCAACAACATATCAAAAAACTAATTCATCATGACCAAGTTGGTCTCACACCACAGATGCAAGGCCGGTTCAACATCAGAAAAACCATTACTATGATCAACCACATAAATAACACAAAGGAAAATAAATCACTTCATTTTGTCTATTGATGTAGAAAAGGCACTTGACAAATTCCAACACCCATTCATACTAAAAACCCTCAGGAAAATAGGAATACAAGATAAATTCCTCAGTGCAAGAAAGACCATCTATGCCTACATCAGCCTGAATGGAGAGAGACTGAAACCTTTCCCCTGAAGAATGGGAATTAGACAAAGATACCTACTCTCACCTCTCCTATTCAACACTGTACTAGAGTTTCTAGCCAGAACAATTAGACAAGACAAAGAAAAAAAGGGCACTTGCATGGGCAAAGAAGTGAAAATCCCCCTATTACAGATGATATGATTGCATATGCAGAGAATCCTAAAGAATCCATAAGTAAACTACTCAAACTGATAGAAGAGTTCAGCAAAGTACCAGGACACAAGATAAACTTAAGTAAATCTATAGGATTCCTTTACATCAACAAAGAGACCATAAAAAAAGAAATTACCAAATCAATAGCATTCACTATAGCCCCCAAGAGGATAAAATACCTAGCAAAAAAATCTATCCAGAAAAATAAGAGACCTATACAGAGATAATTACAAGATCTTATTTCAAGAAATAAAAAGAGACTTACATGAGCGGAGAAACCTACCTTGCTCATGGACAGGAATACTTAACATGGTGAAAGTGTCTATTTTACACAAAGTGATCTACATATACAATGCAACCCCAGTACAAATTCCAGTGATATTTTTTAATGAGATGGAGGAACAAATCACCAACTTTGTTTGGAAAGGGGGAGAAAAAAAAGCACATAAGTACAGGACTACTGGAGAAGAGGAACACAGTGGGAGGCCTCACAATGCCCAACCTTAGAATCTATTACACTGCCACAGTAGTCAAAACAGCATGGTACTGGTGCAAAAAGGGACATACAGACCAATGGAAAAGAGTTGAGATGCCACCATCCTCTTACGAACAGTTGAGAGTTGACCAAGTCTCTAAAACTGTAAACTGGGGTAAATGCAGTCTCTTTAACAAATGGTGCTAGCAAAACTGGATATCCATTTGTAAAAAACAAGACCCATATCTCACATCTTACACAAAAACTAACTCAAAAATGGAGTGAATACCTAAATATCAAACCCTAAACAATAAAGATCATGCCAGAAAAAGTAGGGTCAACGATGGAAGTTCTACTACACAGCTTAGACACACTACAGAATCTGATCAACAATGCACAATCAGTACAAGAGAAAATAGATAAAGGGAACTAAGTACTAAGAATCAAACACTTTTGCACATCCAAAGACTTCATCAAAAGAATTAAAAGACCACCTACAGCATGGGAAAAAATATTTGGCAACTATATGTTGGACTGACATCGGATCTCCGTGATTTACAAGGTACTGCAAAGTATCAATAAGAAAAAGATAAAGAACCCAATTAAGTGATGGGCAAAAGAAATGGGCACACACTTTATCACAGATGACACTCAGGCAGCAAAAAGACATATGAGGAAATGCTTACAATCATTAGCTACGAGAGAAATCCAAATCAAAACTACAATAAGATACCATCTCACCCCACCAAGGTTGGCCATGATCCAAAAAACACAAAACAACAAATGCTGCAAGAGGCTGAGGAGAGATTGGAACTCCGCTACAATGCTGGTGGGATTGCAAAATGGTACTACCTCTTCAGAAAGCAATCTGGCACTTCTTTAAAAAGGTGGAAACTGATAGACTATTTGACCCAGAAATCCCACTGCTTGAAATATATCCTACAGAAACAGAGACTGTCACACCAACAGATATATTCACGTGAATGTTCATTACAGCACAGTCTATAATAGGAAAAAAAACAGAAGCAACCTAGACACCCATCAACAGATGAATGGATAAAGAAACTATGGTACACATACTCATTTGAACACTATGCAATAATAAAAAACAATAATGACTGTAGAAGCATCTCATAACCTAGTTTTAATTGGAAAACTTATGTTGAGTGAAATTAGTCAGTGCCAGAAGGACAAACATTGTATAAAACCCCTGCTATAAGGACTGAAAAATAGACTTACATACAGAAAAAAAGACTCTGGCAGCTGCAGGATTGGGGAGTAGGGAGGGAGTTGGTCACAAATTCGATAGTTGACAGAAATTTGGTTAGGTGACAGTAGCGACAGCACACAGTAGAAAGTAGATCAATTTAACTGGACTTCACCATAAACTGAAAGCTCTTCTAATCTTAACCTAATATTGCAAGAATAGAGTACCAGGGGCAAGGGTGTGGCGACCATGCCCTCAGGGGACACCAAAGCCAACTGGCATAACTAGCCCATTGTTAAGAGCATCTTCTGCACTCCATACTGGTAAGTGGTGTGTGGGACTAAAAAGCTAGCAAGCTTCCATCTGAGGTACACCAAATGGTCCCAACTCATCTGGAAAAGATGATCACCAAGAATAACAAAGACATGATGGAAAAAGAGCTCAGGAGGCAGAAGGACCCGTGTTAATGGGAGACTGTATCAACAAGTCACAAAAAGAATCAGATGGTTCCAGGCCACCACCAATGACAGACACAATGGGTCATACATTGTAGAGTTCCTGTGGCAACATGAGAAAAATAGGGGTGCAGTACAAGAACTCCACTAAAAGAACAGAACTGATGGTCCAATGGCCTGGAAGATCTCCTGGGAGCATGGCCCTTAGACCTGCTTCTGCCCCTAACCAGAAAATGCCACTGAGGTCAACTCTTTGGACAAAAATGGACTGCACCTGGGGACACACTGTGACCATATGGTGTGTATACTTTATGGTTCTATGCATTTATAGGAAGCTCTCCTACTGGTCTCTTTCTAGATGGGAGAAAAGAGGACAGAGGGGGTAGGACATCAAATTTCTCTCTTTTAATATACATAAGTTAACACAATTTCAATCAGAATCTCAAATATTCTTTTTTTTTACTCCTTGGAACTTGATAAATTAACTTAAATTCCAACAGAAAAATAACAGTATAAGAAAGGCCAAGACATTTTCAAAAAGAAAAATAATGTCAGGGATTACTACGTAATTAAGATTCACTGGCAATTCCACTCTTAGGCATATACCCAAAATACCTGAGCACAGCCATGCAAACAAACACATGTACTCCAGTATTCACTGCAGCACTATTCACAAAAGCCAAAAAAGCAAAAACAAACAAAATGTCCACCAATTGTTAAATGGATAACAACACAGTAGAAACATACAATGGAATACTACTTAACCATAAACAAAAATGAAGCCTTGATGTATGTCATAACAGGATGAACTTTAAGGACATGTTGCTGAGAGAAAAACTTGAGACACAAAAGGGCAAATACTGTATGATATCACTTATATGGAAAACTTACATAGAAAACTAAGTAGTAGTTACCAGAGGTAACTACTTTTCTGTCATTTTGTTACGCTGCAGAGTCTTCTATATTGCTCTGATGCTGGAAGGTACGGCCCCAGTATTCAGAAACCAGCATGGTCAACCATGGCAGACAGGTTTCTGCTGAGCTTCCAATTTAGACAGACTAGGAAGAAGGATCCAACAGTTTACTTCTGTAAACAATTAGCCAGTGCAAAACTTATGAACAGCAGTGGAACACTGTCAAATACAGTGTCAGAAGATGAGACCTCCAGGTTGCGAAACAATCAAAAGATGACTGCGGAACAGCTGCCTCTTGAAAGCAGCTTTCAGAACTGAGCAAGATAGGTAAAATACGGTAACTGACTTCATGGCAGCAGATCACCTATCAGATTTGTCACCATAACTAGACTGTAAACTCTTCAAAGGCAGGGTCAGTTTCCTCTATGGCCCTCTGGGTCCAGCCTGTGCTAAGTCTATCACTTACCACTGAGTCAATTCCAGCTCATGATCACTGTACATGTGAATGAATTAAGGTAAACTGTGGTGGTCCTGAGTCAGAATCATGCTCCACAGGTTCTCAGAAGTATGGAGTCAGGCCTTTCTTCCAAGGCACCTCTGGAAGGACTCAAACCTCCAACCTTTGAGTTAGCAGCTGAGCTCAGCAAGTTAACCATTGGTACTACCTCAGGACTCCCACTAAGCCTACAGAAAGTATCTAGTCAGCAGCTCCTCCTTGCTGATGCCACAGAACTGCTGTAACATACCTTTCCCTGATAAGGATAACTAAACCAGATCACCCAAAAGGGCCACCAGTTGTACCATGAGGCTGGAGTCACAAACTGAGGAGGGTTATCCTGACAGCATGCTGTTTTTACAATGGGCTGATACTTCTTATGTCCTTGTTTGAAAAATGGAAATATTGACTAGAAAAACAGTAAGCCTGTAAATATTTATTGAATGAGTCAATTAAAACTCTAGTAGTGTAGTAGTTAAGTGCTACGGCTGCTAGCCAAACAATTGGCTGTTTAAATCCAACAGGTACTTCCTAGAAACTCTATGAGACAGTTCTACTCTGTCCTATAGAAAGAATGTGAGTTGAAATCAACTCAACAGCAATGTGCTTGTGTTTTTTTTTTCCTTTCTCCTTGATGTAAGAAAATTACATAGCATATTGATCACGAGGTAAGTAACAATACAAAATACATGGTACTACAGAAATGCCAGGGTTTTCAGACCAGGTGATAGAAGCTTTTTAAATTATCAGTCTACCAAGATGCATAATAGGATTATATATGATCATTTCAAAACACAATGAAGACTCCTGCTAATTCCTTCCAACTCCCTACGAGTAGAAGATATTTTCTACAAAAATGTCCTTGTAAATACTAAAAAATGGGAAAAGAAAACAATTTTTTTTAATTCAAGTTAAAGCAATTTACTAAGAATTCTTAAAAATCAATAAGAAAATCTCCAGAATTTATGGGCAAAGGATCTAAACAAGCCATTCACATAAAAAGAGCAAATTCTAATTGAACAGTAAAAAACCCAAACCCACTGCTGTTGAGTCAGGTCTGATTCATAGTGACCCCAGAGGTCAGAGTAGAACGGCCCCATAAAGTTTCCAAGAAGCATCTGGCGGATTTGAACAGCTGACTTTTCAGTTAGTAGACGTAGCACTTATCCACTACACCACCAGAATTTCCCATCTGAATAATAAGTAGGGGAAATTTTCAATCAACAGCATTCAAAATACGTTCATTAAACAAAACAACTTCAGTTACAGGCAATCTAATAATTTAAAAACTTACGCTATTCAATGCTGCTGAGGTACAGTGAGTCAAAAAATTTCACATATTGCACGTGAACTCAGAAATAGGTTCAATTCTTCTCGAAAGCTATTTGACAAAATGCCTCATGAACCTTACTTGGGTTACATCCTTTGACACAGCAATCCTCAAGTTCCAAGAAATATTTCAAAATGTTGACAAATTTTGGGCAAAACAGGATTTCCCTCAGTGTTGTTTTTAATGAAGAAAATTCAGAACTTCGTAAGGATCCAACAGTATAGGAAGAGCATATAGAATTCTTTCCAAATTATATTTAAGAGGAATTTTAATGATGAGGGGTATTTTATGATGAAAGATTAAATAAACATGATTTAAAATTGTATACACAACAAAATCTCCATTATGTAAAATGCACTAAGACAGAAATGAAGACAACACATATTTAGTAGTATCTGAGCTTTTTTCAGTGATTGTTTTTCTTCTTTACACCTGTGTGTCCTCTCCATAGTTAAAAAATGCATTAATTTAAAATCAGAAAAGAAAGGCATTCTTTTTGGATTATGAAATTTCACTCCTTTAAGAGTGAACACGAGTGACTCTATGTTGCTTTCAAACACTGCAAGTTTCACTCTCTTGAACCACCAATGCTGACAGCACTGTAGAAGCACTTCACCTCCTCATAAGGCTGTGAGGAACACAGGGGTCCACCCTCCTGAGGCCTTTTGTCATCAGAGTCCCCCCGCCCTCTTCTGGTCAGAGCTGGCTCCTTGGGGCAGTCCCACCTAAGCCTCATGCTCTGACACTTCTGCTCCAGTGCCTTCAGTCTGAAGCATTTCATTTTCTTTTACCTATCTGGTACTTGGTAACCACATTCTTTTCCAAGTTTCTCACCAAATATTTGCTGAGCCCCTCCTCTGTTGCAGCTTTGAGCTAGGCACTCAGGCTGCACCAGCTGCAAAGCTCTTGACTGGAAACACTCACTGGAACCTTCCCTGCACTGTCAAGGCTCTGCCAGCTGTGCAACTAGCCTATCACAGGGCACCACCCGACAAGCCCTGTACTCAGCCTCCTCTCACTTCCAAAATCAACCAATGAAAACACTACAGATCACAACAGTTCATCTGCAACTTAAGTTGGGATGGTGCAGCACATCACTGTTTTGTTCTGTTGGGCATGGGGTTATTAGGAGTTCAGCTGACTTGATGGCAGCAAAAGCTAAACATCCAAAGAGGGGACATCTCTCCACTTCAATTGCCACCTCCCCTCATCATGCCACAATCATCTTATTCCAGGATGATTCCTTACTGGCACTGCCATCTCCATTCCATCTCCACATTCTAGCTACAGCCATCTTTCTGAAATGCAAATCCAAATACATACTTGACCTACTTAAAACCCTTCAAGTAACCTTATCTTCACCCTCCCTTCCCCGGCACCACTGCTCTTCAGACAAATTCTAAACTCTTTAAAGTGCTTTACGGACCCTTCCTTAACCTTTTACAGTCTGACTAGGCACCACTCATCAGTGTGGTATAGCGGTTAAGTGCTATAGCTGCTAACCAAAATGTTGGCAGTTGGAATCCACGAGGCGCTCCTGGGAATCTCCATAGAGTAGTTCTAATTATGCCCTATCTGGTATCTATGACTTGTAACCAACTTGATGGCATCAGGTTTGGTATTGGCGGAGGAGGTGAGCATGGTTCTGGATCATTTACATATTTATTTTCTGCAAGGTTTAGTTGAGCACTTTCTATTATCAGACTGGGTGCAAGGGATACAGTTATGAAAGACAGGCACACTCTATCCTCAGGGAAGTCAGTCTTCACTACAGCAGCTTTCGGTCCTTGTTACTCAGAGTGTGATACATGGACCAGCAACATCACCTGCGAGCAGAATCTCAACCTTTCCCAGCCTTACTGAATAAACCAAAACTCGTTGCTATGGAGTCAATTCTGGTGCAGAGCAACCCTACAGGACAGAGTAGAACTGCCCTTACGGTTCCCAAGGAGTGGCTGGTGGATTCAAACTTCCCACCTTTGGGTTTGCGGCAGAAGTCTCACCCACTGAGCCACCAGAGCTCCTCCATGTTGAACAGAAATAAGCAATTCCCAGATACATGTTTTCCTATGACCATGAAAATTTGAGAAGTATTACGTTGTGTCTCTTGAAATCTCACTTGTCTGTCTACCCTGTTGCCCTTTCCACATGCATTTCACCAGGCTAGGATAACTTGTGCACTTCCCATCCTTCAGTTTCAGAATGGATTTCACTTCCTACCCTGGCCTTCTAATTCTTCAAAAGTAGATGACCTTTCTTCCAAGACAGTTTTAGGTGGACTTGAAACTCCAGCATTTCAGTTAGCAGCCAAGCACACTAACTGCACAACCCAGGGACATGATCCTGTCTCCTAAGTTAGAGTTACGTGATTCACCTATGTGGTGTCACCAAAGTACTCACTGTTCTGTACTGTGAGTGCTGCCCCTACCCTTGCAAACACTACAAGAGCAGAGACTATGTCTGTCCTTAACCACACGCCTAACAATATGTGGTTAAAAAAGGTTCTTGGAAAAAAGCACAGAATTCAGTATAACTACAATTCCCATGCTTAACAAATAATTGAAAATTTCTCAATTCCTCAGGAGAGGGCTGGATTTGGAGGTACTTAGGGACAATGCACAAGTACTTACAAAGAAGTCAACATTACCTGCATCATTTCTTCAGTTTCATGCTTTAGTTTTTATGTACTGGCTTAGTCTTGTGCAGAGTCCCTGCTACCACCTGCACATACTGACACAATTTACAAAGAGCAGCTCTTTTTTTCAGTACAGATGCAATCTCAGGCCAGGATGCTCTGACAGCTCATCAAGCAAATCACAAGCTGATTGCCCTCTCATCCCAGCATCCCTAGGCAGGATTTAGCTGACACAACCATCTGTGGTAGTCCTACCTTGTACTTACAGTTAGAGAGTCCTAATCTGGAAATAATGGGCATAGACTAATCTCTGGAAACTGGAGTCCTAGCTCTGCATGACTGTGAGTGAGCAATCTAATGTCTTTACACAGTGAAGATACAAATTGTTAGCCAGCTCTATTTCACAGGGCTTACAGGATGGGCTGAAAGTGAAGAAGACTTCAAGCACTTACTGATGGAGATCAAAGACCACAGCCTTCAGTACAGACTACACCACAACATAAAGAAAACAAAAACCCTCACAACTGGACCAGTTTAAGCAGTGTCATGATAAATGAAGAAAAGCCTGAAGTTGTCAACAATTTCATTTTACTGGGATCCACAACCTACATCTGTGGAGGTAACAGTCAAGAAACCAAAATATGCATTGCAATGATCAAATGTGCTGCAAAAGACCTCTTTAAAAAGTGTTGAAAAGCAAAGACATCACCTTGAAAACTGAGTGGCACCTAACCCAAGCCATGATGTTTTCAATCACCTCACATGCATGTGAAACCTAAACTGTGGACAAGGAAGACCTAAGAATTGAGATGTTGGCAAACAATTCTGAATTTACCATGAACTGTAAAAGGACAAACAAGTTTAACTTGGAAGAAGTACAACCAGAATTCTCCTTAGAGGCAAGGATGGTGAGACTACATCCTACAGGCTTTGGACATGTTTTCAGGAGTGATCAGTCCCTGGAGAAGGGTATCATGTTTGGTAAAGTAGACGGTCAGCAAAAAAGAGGACGATCCTCAAGGAAATGGACTGACAGAGCGGCTACAACAACAGGCCAAGCACAAAGGACAGCACAGGGCCAAACAGTGTTCCATTCTGTTGCACACCGGGTCACTACGAGTCAGAACCAACTTAGGGCATGTAGCAACAACAGGATGGGCATTTCAAAATGGATACAGTAGAGTCATACCATACAGAGTTTATTTTCTAAAACTAAAGAATATAGTAAAAATTTCACGACCACAATTACTGCTAAAAATGCCTTAACATGACCCATACATCACACATAAATAGAGTCACATAAATAGAACATAGACCGATGTGCCTCTTTAGAGACTGTCATGTTTCTCTCCATAAGTCATCATACTTAAACTGCTGACGCTTTGGTTGGCGGCCTGAACTCTTAACCACTTTGCCATCAGAGTTCCCCAAGGACATAAGAGTTGTTCTCTGGTAGAACATCATATGAATCAGTTGGCTTGCATGAATACATCATGTCTACCCAGGGTCATTATTGTATGGTCAGCTGCCATCAAGGCAGCAACTAACTCATGACGACCCCATGCACAATGAAACAAAATATAACTCAGTTCTGCACCATCGCATGACTGGTTACAGATCAGACCACTGTGATCCATAGGTGTTTCACTGGCTGATCTTCAGCAGTAAATTTCCAGGCCTTTCTTCTTAGTCTGTCTTAGTTTAGAAGCTCTGCTGACACCTCTTCCACATCATAGCAACACTAAACCCTTCACCAACAGAGGAGAGGTGGGTGCAAATCAGGTGCACTGGCTGGGAAGGTCTCCCACATGGAGGACAAGAATTCTATCACTGACCCACCTATGCCCTCCATAACTGAAGTGCATAACTTCACATAGCAGAATCATCTTCAGGGCAGTGAGATACCCATAACATGAAGCCATTGGCCTCTGAAGCTGCTGAAAGAATGGCAGATCCCCATCACTCATCTCATGCTCGCTCTGGGGCACACGCTCACTGAACAGAACCATATACAAAATCACCAACTCAATTTAAATTACATTTGCCTCTCTCTCCCTTTTGTGCAAACTCTAATACTTGGATTCGGTCAAGTCAAATACATAGTCTAACGAATCCTGGAAATTCTAAAGCAAAATATAAATGATACACCTAGCTATTAGTGCTCCATGGCACGGGACATCTACGCTGTTCAGTACACAAAGCTATTGGTGTGGAAACCTTAAATTACTCCATTAGCGCTGGGCATAATGTGCAGACCGCCCTTTCCCCAATGAGAATGTTATTGCTGGTGTGCAGCTGGGAGGCATTTGTACTTTGATTCATGTGGCCCAGAGGAGAAGAACTCGCACAAAGCTATTCGTACTCTGCTGTTACTCCTCCTACAGGACTCAGTATCAGGAGAAACAAGATCTGCTGGGTGAAGAAATGAGAAGGAGTGCAGCAAAAGCTGTACTGAGAAAACTACTGGACTGACCTCTGGAATAACTTGCTTTTTCCCAGAGCTAACCTCTCAGATTAGCATCTGCCACAGGCAAACAGTCATCTCAGTTGTCTGCTCCAACCAAGTCTCCAGCCTGAAAACAGTTCCACCTAGTTCCAGACAGGAACAAACTGCCTTTGTTTTTCAGAGCAAAACATAATCATTCAGACCTGAACTCCACCAAGACAGCTTGAGAAAATATTTGTTCCTCCCTTAAACCCAGGTGGGTGTAATGGTTAAGAGCTATAGCTGTTAACCAAAAAGTTGGCAGTTTTAATCCACCAGGCAATCCTTGGAAGTCAGGCGGGGCAGTTCTACTCTGTCCTGCAGGGTTACTATGAGGCAGAATTGACTTGACAACAATGGAATTTGGTTTTCTAACATCAGTTTGTTGTGCACATCATTATAATACTTCACTTTGTCTTCCTGAGTCACCCTTTGAAATCTGCCTTCAGCTGTTTTCCTTTTTTATTTCTTTCCTTCACTCTAGTTATGCTATGTTCAAGAACAAGTTTCAAAGTTTTTCCTGCATTCATTTTAGCCTTCTTTTTCTTTTCTGTCTTTTTCAAAACATTTTATTGTGCTTTAGGTAAAAGTTTATAATCCAAATCAATTTTCCATATGAAACCCTGAACACACAGCACTATCCCACTCTAATTACTCTCTTTCCCCACCTCCATGACACCTCATTCCTACTTTCCACTGTGTACTTCCCGTATCTATTCAACCAACTCCTGTCCCACTTTACCCTGTCACCTAGCTTCCACAGAGGAGCTTCTCAGGCAGCTTCATGAATATATTTAAGGCAAGAAGCACACTCTTTTCCAGAATCATTCTATGTCTTATAGTCCAGTACAGTCTTTGTCCGAACAGTTGGCTTCAGTTCTTCTTTCAGCTCTGGGCTAACAGAGAGTCTGGGGGCCATGTTCTCAGGGTACCCTCCAGTCAGACGCACCATCAGGCACAGTCTTTTAATAGAGTTCTAGTTGTACACACCCATTTTTCTCCTGCCTCATCAAGGACTTTATGCTGCATTCCCTGTCAGGGCAGTCACTGGTGGTGACTTGGCACCATATAGTCCTTATGGTCTCATGCTGATATAGCCTAGGCTCTGGATGAGATAGCACATTTTGTCTGCTGGACTCATATTTTCCTCTTGTCTTTGATGTGCTTTGTTCTCCTCTGCTTCAGGCAGATTGAGACCAATTGATGCTACTTAGACGGCCATTTGCTACCTTTTAAGACCCTAGATGCCACTCATCAAAATGAAATGCAGGATATTTTCTTTAAAAAAATTAGTTGTGCCAGAGGTGGGGCCAAGACGGCAGACTCGTCACACATCTCCTCAATTCTCTCTGAGAAGTAAGTCCTAGGGAAATAAATGAAAGGAGCAGTGTAGACATTCTGGGAGCCCCAATATCTGGCATAGGGTTGTGAGATCAGACTGGGCAACAGGAAGGGGGAAACTACCCTGTCATAGGCGAGACAACAGTGCAGTGAGTCCTGCTTCTGCTGGCGTAGCGGCTGAGAGCACTACAGGGATGGTTACTTTTGTTAACCAGGAGACTGAGGCAGGGGCTGCTGAGCTTGAGCACATAGCATGGGCCAGCTACTATGCTTAGCTGCAAGGCCTAAGTATCCAGCATGTCCTGCAATAGAGAGGATGTGCTTGGAACAGTAACATCAACAGAACCAGCAGAAACTGGCAACTGAGGATGCCAGTGCTCCTCCCTCTCTCTTCTTTTAACTGTACCATAGATGCTACAGACTCAACACAAGACAGGTGGCTCAGGCAGAATGCCATCTTGGTCAGCTAAGAGGTAGAGTCAGCCACACCTGAGGGCTCAGCTGGGGCTAACTCCCACACTGAGCCACAGTGCCTGTCTGGACAGTGCTTCTTCCAGCAGAAGACCTATTCTTAAGACAATTGTACCTAGAAAACACAGTGACAGTGGGTGACCAAGTGTGGCAATGTGCTTCTCTCCTCTCTTCTCTAAACTGCACCATAGATATTGCTTGTTGACTCAGTGCAGGAGAGGCAGCTCAGGCTAGATACCATGTTGGTCAGCTGAGAGACAGAGTCAGTCACATCTGAGGGCTCAGCTGTGGCTAACTCCCACTCTGAGCAACAGTGCTTGTCTGGACAGTGCTTCTCCAAGCAGAAAAGCTGTTTTTAAGACAATCATACCTAGAAAACACAGTGGCAGTTGGTGGCTCAGTGTGGCAGTCCCCTAATCCCTCCCTTCTTTTAGCCACATCATAGCATCTTCTGACCTCCCCCAAGAAACTCCCTAAGTAGGGCCACAGGGCCTGGCTGCTATCAGCTGCTGATGGTCAATGTCTCTCTGAGGAGAAAAGCAGTTTTTAAGACAAGTGCATCTAGAGTACACAGTGGCTACTGGCAGCTAAGTGTGGCAGTGCGATTTCCACCTCCCTTGACTGAGCCACATCATAGCTTCTGCTGACAGCCAGCAAGAGACTGTACAACTAGGAGACTACCTTTCTCAGCCAGGAGGCACAGCTTGCCACCACTAAGGTCCCAGCTGCTTTTGGCTACCGCAGGATAGTGTCCCTCTCAGCAGAAAAGCAATTTTTAAAATAAGCACATCTAGAGTACACAACAGTTCCTGGGGTCCAGTATGGAGGCATCCTTCTCTCCTCCCTTCCCTGAACTATGCTTTCTCAACTGGCTTGATACTGCAGTTTTTTCACAAACAGGTCACCATCTTTAGAAGGCAGGAGGCGGGGCCTCCACCCTTGAAGACACTGCTCAACCCAGCCACCAAGGTAAGCAGTATTACAGGGCTTTACAGCATCTCTGTTAGCAGAGAAGCTGTACAAGTCAGCTGTACCTAGAGAACACAGCAGTAGCTAGAAGCCAAGTCTGGAAGTACCCTTACTCACTCCCTTCTTACAGTGTTGTAACACTGAAGAAAATGAACAGCTTTCTGATGGTGGGGAAATAACAATTAACATCTACCCACTTAAAGAAGCAGACCACCATGGCTCCAGAAAACTCCCAAAATAAAGAATCCAAAACTTCCTAGATGAAGAAGCCTTTATGAAATTACCAGAGGTATAATACAGAAGAATTATGTATAGAGCCCTCTAGAGATTAAAGAAAATGCAGCAAAACAAAATGAAAAATTAAGATATATGAACAGCTAGAACAAGAACAATCTGAAATCTAGTAGATCAATAATAAAATTAGAGTTAGACAATTCACTTCAAAGCCAAAAGAGCAGGACTGAGGAAACAGAATGCACAGTTGAAGAGACTGAAGATAAAGCAACTGACATAAGCATCTATGAGCAGAAACCAGAGAAAAGAAACAAGAAAAATGAAGAAGCATTAACAAGCATGTGGGACTCTATCAAGAGGAATAACCTACAAATAATTGGAATTCTTGAACAGGGAAGGATATCAGAAAATACAGATATTCAAGATGCCTATCAAACACCAGAAAAAGTAGACCCCCAAAGAAACACAACATGACATACTATAATCAAGCTTAACAAAATGAAACATAAAGAGATGCGCTTAAAGGCAACACTAAAGCAGGCTTAAAGCAAAACTAACTTACAAAGGGGAGCCCTGTAGGCTTTCCTCTGACTTCTCAGCAGAAAAAAAATCAGCAAGAAGGCAAGTGGATGACACACACAAAGGCTTGAAGAAGAAAATTTTCCAACTAAGAATTACATATCCCGCAAAACTGTCTCTCATATATGAAGATGAAGTTAAGACATCCTGAGATAAACAGAAGCTTAGGGACTACACAAAAACCAAACCAAAACTACAAGAAATACTGAAAGCAGTTTCTCACTTAGAAAATAAATAACATCAGCTCTATACTCGAGGATGCAATGCAGGACACAGCATCCACCATTCTACTCAGCTAGGGAAGTCACAAAGCTCAATCAAAGCTAAAATACTAAAAGTAGGGAACCAGAATATTAACATATAAATGATGACATCATCACACTATAAAGAGGGATATATTACAGTGGTTATAGCCCTTTCAAATGGAAAAAAAATTAAGGAGATACACGGAAGTTAAAGATTGGTTTAAAGTAAGAACATTAAGGGGGATCAGAAGAGTAGGTGCAAAGCACACTAAAAATGCTACATATCAAGACAAGAAACATAAAACAGGAGTCTCAACATACACAAAACCAACACTGAAAAGGATAAAAAGAAAACCCATGAAGAAAAACGACCCAGAAAAGAGCATTAACTGGAACAAATAAAACATCAACAACACAAAAATAAAGGCATTGAAATGATGGCACTAAACACATACCTATCAATAATTACATTGAATGCAAATAGATTGAATGCTCCAATTAAGAAGCAGGGAATAACAGCTTGGATCAAAAAACATGATGTCTATATGATGCTTACAAGAAACACACCTCAGACTGAAAGATATGAACAAACTTAAAATCAAAGGATAGAAAAATACATACCAAGTTCACAACATGCAAAGAAGAGCAGGAGTGGCAATGCTAATCTCAAATAAAAGAGACTTTAATGTAAAATCCACCACTGTGGACAAGGATGGTCACTATTTACTGTTTAAAGGTTCAATACATAAGTAGGATATAACAATATTAAATATTTATGCACCCAATAGTAGAGCATCTAAATACATCAAACAAATGCTGACAACACTGAAAAATGAGACAGATCACTCTGCAGTAATACTAAGCAACTTCAACACTCCATTTTCAGTAATGGACAAGTCATCCAGAAAAAAGCTCAATAAAGGTACAGAAGATCTTACTGCAACAATCAACCAACTAGATCTCATTGACATACACAAACTGTTTACCCAACAACAGATAAGTACACTTTCTTTCTCAATGCGCATAGAACGTTCTTCAGAATAGAGCATGTATTAGCTCATTAAGCAAGTCTCAACAAAATGTAAACCACCAAATTACTGCAGAGCATCTTCTTGGAGCATAAAGCCATAAAAGTTGAAATCAATAGCAGCAAAGACATGGGTAGAAATTCAAACTTATGGAAACTGAACAACATCTTGCTCAAAAATTCATGAGTTACACCCAATATTTCAAAGGACAGAGTAGCAGGGACAGGGATCTGGCGACAGTGTTTTCAGGTGATATCAAGATCAACTGGCATAACTAATCTTTTGCTAAGAGAGTCTTCTGCACTCCATATTGGTAAGTGGCATCCAGGGTCTTAAAAACTACAAAGCTGTCATGAGGTACACCAAATGATCCCAACTCATCTGAAACACATGATGACAGAGAACAATAAACACATGGGGAAAAGAAAAGAGCCAGGAGACAGAAGGACCCATATGAATGGATCCTGCATGTCTCAACATGAGATGAGAAGAACCAGATGGTGTCCAGCTACTGCCAAAGGCAGGTGCAATGCAGGACACAATATAGAGTCCCTGAAGCAACCTGAAAAAAAGAGGTGTGCAACTCAAGAACTCCACTAAAAGACCAGAACAGATGGTCCAACAGCTGGACCTTCTGTGAATGTGGCCCCTAGACTTGCTGCTGGCTGTGACCTGAAACCAGTACTGAGGTCAACTCTTCAGATAAGAATAGACTGAGGATATGATGTGTGTACTTTATGATTATATACATTTACTGGAGGCTTTCCTACTGGTTTCTTTCCAGATGGCAGAGAAGAGGATGGGGAGGAGGGGACAGGTGCTCATTAAGAGGTTACTGAACCTACAGAGTGAAAAGGAGGAACATGTTGTCACTGGGTGACGAGAGTTGCAGGTAGGTGGGCATGTGGAGTTGATCTGGATGATATCCTTTCACTTAATCACAATAAAAAATATTCATCAGTTATAGAAGAAACTGAAGGATAAAAAAGAAATTTACGGAATCAAATGAGAATGAAAACACATCCTACCAGAACCAATGGGATACAGCAAAAGCAGTGTATATATCTCTATAAATGTACATATTCAGAAGGAAGAAAGGGCTCAAACGAAAGAATTAACCTGACAACTTTAACAACTAGAAACAGAACAAAAGAAACCCTTAGACCAAAAAAAAAAAAAATAGGTAACAAAAATTAGAGCAGAACTAAATGAATTACAGAATAGAAAAACAATAGAAAGAATTAACAAAACTAAAAGGCGGTTCTCTGAAAAGATCACCAAAATTGAAAAATCACTGGCTAAACTTACAAAAGTAAAACCACAGAGGAAACAAAAAACATGATCAAGAAAACAGACAGGAAACTTCCAACCAAGAATTACATATCCTGAAAAACTATCTTTCAAATATGAAAATGAAATTGAGACATTTGCAGATAAACAGAAACTCAAGAGACTTTGTAGAAACCAAACCAAAGCTACAAGACACACTGAAAGAATCTCTTGGCTTGGAAGAAAAAAACCTTTAACTTTATATTTTAGAAGGACACATTATCCAGAATCCTACTCAGTTAGGGAAGGCTCCAAACACAATCAAAGCTATAATAGTGAAAGAAACGATCTAGTGATCATATCATGTAAATTATGATATCATTGTATTAAAAAAGAGGGATGTACTACAGTTATTATACTCCTTCCAAATGGAGAGGAAGTTGACAAGCCTGGTAGCAATCAAAGTTAGGTGTATATATACTATATTAAGCAGGATCATAGGGGCAGCCGTAAAGTATAATAAAAAGGCAACATACTATATAAAGAAATGTAATACAGGAGTCTCAGCAACCACAAAAGAACCCTGAAAAAAGTGAAAAACCAACTCACAAAGAAGAAGGTGGCAGAATAGATTAATAAGAACAACAGAGAAAACATGAACACAACCATAAACATAGCACAATGGCAGTACTGAATACACACCTATCAGTAATTACATTGGATGTGAATGGACTGAATGCTCCAGTAAAGAGACATCGAGTGACATCTTCGATCAAAAGACATGACCCATCTATATGCTGCCTAACATCTCAGACTTAAAGATAGCAACAAAGTGAAAATTAAAGGATGGAAGAATGAACAAAGAAGAGCAGGTGTGGCAATTCTAACCTCAGATAAAATCAATTGTAATGTAAAATCCATCATCGGGGACAAGGGTGGACACTATCGCTGAAAGTTTAAATACACAAGCAGGACTTAATATTAAATATTGATGCACATAACATTAGAGCACCTAAATAGGTAAAAGAAACACTGACTACACTCAAAAAGGAGACAGCTCACTTCACAATAATAGTAGGAGACTTCAACATCCCACTCTCAATATTGGACAGAACATCTAGAAAAAACCTCAACAAAGACACAGAAGACCTTATTGCCACAATTAACCAAGTAGACCTCATCAACATATACAGAACTTTCTATCCATCAGCGGACAACTACACCTTCTTCTCCAGTGCACATGGAGCCTTCTCCAGAACAGATCATGTATTAGGACTTAAAGCAATTCTCAACAAGATCCATATCACTGAATTAACACAAAGCATCTTGTCAAATCATAAAGCCATAAAAGTCAAAATGAAGAGGAGAAAAAACATAGATAGAAAGCAGAACTCTTGGAAACTGAACAACACCTTGCTCAAAAACCCATGGGTTATAGAAGAAATCAAGGATGAAATAAAAAAGTTTATGTACACCAATGAGAACGAAAACATTTCCCACCAGAACTTTTGGGATACAGCCAAAGCAGTGCTCAAAGGTCAGTTTATCTCCATAAATGCACACATCTGGAAGGAAGAAAGAAACCAAATCAAAGAACCGACCCTACAGCTTGAACAAGCAGAAAGAGAACAACAGAGGAACCCCTCAGGTACCAGAAGAAAATAGATCATAAAGACTAGACCAGAACTAAATGAATCAGAGAATAGAAGAACAACTGAAAAAACTCAGAAGACCAAAAGGTGTTTTTTTGAAAAGATCGACAAAATTGACAAACCATTGGCTGAACTTAGTAAAGAAAAACAGGAAAGGAAACAAATAACCGAAATAAGAAATGAGAGGGGAGTTGTCACCACAGATCAAGCAGAAATCAAAAATATCATAGTTGAATACTATGAAAGACTGTATTCTAACAAATTTGAAAACCCAGAGGTAATGAACAAATTCCTTGATTCATAGCACCTACCAAAATTATCACACGATGAAGCAGAACAACTTAATAAACCCACCACAAAGGAAGCCAACTAAAAAAAGCCCGGGCCCAGATGACTTCACCACAGAATTCTACCAAGCTTTTAGAGAAGAGTTATCTCCAATAGTACTAAGACTATCTTACAGTACAGAAAGGGATGGAATACTCCCAAATTCATTCTATAAAGCCAGCATAACCCTGATACCAAAGCCAGGGAAAGACCCAACCAAAAAGTAGAACTACAGACCAATATCACTCATGAATCTAGATGCCAAAATCTTCAACAAAATCCTTGCCAATATAATGCAACAACATATCCAAAAAGTAATCTATCATGATCAAGTGGGATTCATACCAGGGATGCAAGGCTGATTCCACATCAGAAAAACAGTTAATGTGAGTAACCACATAAATACCACAAAAGACAAGAATCACCTGATCTTCTCTACTGATGCAGAAAAGGTATTTGTAAAGCCCAACACGCATTCATACTAAAAACTCTCAGCAAAATAGGAATAGACAACAAATTCCTCAAAGCAATAAGGGCCATTTATACAATGCCAATGGCCTACGTCATCCTGAATGGACAGAGACTGAAACAGTTTCCCTTGAGAACAGGAACTAGACAAAGATGCCCACTTTCACCTCTCCTATACATTGTACTACAAGTTCTAGCCAGAGCAATCAGACAAGACGAAGGAATAAAGGGCATCTCCATCAGCAAAGAAGAATTAAAAATCTCCCTATCTGCAGATGATATGATTGCATATGCAGAGAATCCTGAAGAATCCATAAGTAAACTACTCAAACTGATAGAAAAGTTCAGCAAAGTGTCAGGATACAAGATAAACATAAGTATATCAGTAGGATTACTTTATATCAACACAACATTATTAAGGAAGAAATCACCAAATCAGTACCATTTACTATAGCCCCTAACAAGATACAGTACCTAGGAGTAAATTTAACCAGAGAAATAACAGCCCTTTACAAAGAGAACTACAAACCCTCACTACAAGAAACTAAGAGAGACTTACATAAATGAAGAAACCTATCCTGCTCATGATAGGAAGACTTAACACTGTGAAAGCAATTACCCAAAGCAATCTACTTATATAATGTAATCTCAATGCAAGTTCCAGTGACACTTTTTAATGAGATGGAAGAACAAATTACCAACTTTGTCTGGAAAGGGAAGAAGCCCTGGATAAGCAAAGCATTACTACAGAAGAAGAACACAGTGGGAGGCCGCTCATTACCGAAACTTAGAACCTATTACACTGCCACAGTAGTCAAAACAGCCTGGCACTGATACAAAAATAGATAGATCAGTGTAACAGAATCAAGACCCCTGAGATGACATCATCCGCCTATGAAGAGTTGATTTTCAACAAAGGCCCTAAGACATTAAACTCCAGTAAAAACAGTCTCTTCAACAAATGGTACTGGCAAAACTGGATATCCATCTGCACTAAATTAAAACAAGACCTGTATCTTACATCCTATACCAAAACCAACTCAAACTGGATAAAAGACCTAAATATCAAATCTAAAACAATAAAGCTCATCCAAGAGAACGTAGGAACAACAATGGAAGGTTTAATACACAACATAAACAGACTTCAAAATCTGTCAAACAAACCAGAATCATCATAAGAGTAAGTAGATAAATGGGAATTACTAAGAATCACTTTTGCTCATCCAAAGACTTTATTAATAAAATTAAAAGGCCACCTACAGTATGGGAAAAAATATTTGGCAATTCTATGTCACACCAACGCCTGATCTCCATAATCTATAAGGTACTACAAAACATCAATAAGAAAAAGATAAATCATCCAATTAAGCGATGGCCAAAGGAGATGGAAAGACACTTCTCTAAAGAGGAGATCCAGACAGCCAAAACACACATGCAGGCATGCTCACAATCACTAGCTACTAAAGAAATTCAAATCAAAACGACAATGAGATACCATCTCACCCCAACAAGGTTGTCCATGATCCAAAAGAAACACAAAACAACAAATGCTGGATAGGCTGCAGGGAGATTGGAACCCTCCTACACTGTTGGTGGGATTGCACAATGGTGCAACCTCTTTGGAAAGCATTCTGGCACTCCCTTAAAAAAATGGATATGTATATACCATTTGACCCAGTAATTCCACTGCTTGGAATATATCCTACAGAATCAAGGCCATTCACACCAACTGATACATGCATACAAATGTCCAGTCACAGCACAGTCCACAACAGCAAAAAGATGGAATCAACCCAAATGCCCAACAACAGAGGAATGGATAGGTAAACTATGGTATATTTACTCAATGGAATACTATGCAATGATAAAGAACAATGATGATAGCAGGAAACATCTATTAACCTGGTTTCAACTGGAGGACATTACGCTGAGTGAAAGTAGTCAGCAACAAAAAGACAAATACTGTATGAGACCCCTAAGATAAGAACTTAAAAACAGACTCATGCATAGAAGAAAAGACTCTTTGATGGCTGCAAGCATGGGGAGGGAGGGAAGAGAAGGGGGGAAGGTTTAGATAAGACAGTTAATAGAAATTTGGTTGGGTTAAATCGGCGACAGCACACATTAGAAAAAAGATCAATAATAACTGGACTTCAACACAATTTGAGTACTCCTCCCTTCTTTACGCAATATTGCAAGGACAGAGTAGCTGGGGCAGGGTCCAGGGACCATGCTCTCAGATGAAATCGAGGCCAATTGGCACAACTACCATTTTGCTAATGAAGACTCTACACCCCTCATCGGTGAGTGGCATCTGGGGTCTTAAGAGCTGTCAAACTGCCATCTGAGGGTCCAGCAAATGGTCTCAACTCAAGAGGAACAGGTGATCACTGAGGACAAGAACGACATGGGGAAAAGAGAACCCAGAAGACAGAGAGACCCACATGAGTGGGTCTTTACATCAACTCATGACCAGAAGAACTGGATGGTGCCCGGCCACCACCAGTGATAGCCACGATGGAGCTTACGAAGTTGAGTCTCCTTGGCAACAAGAGAATATATAGGGGTGCACCCTGAAATCTTCAACAGAAGACTGCAATTGATGGCCCAGTGACTTCAGGGTTCCCCTGGAAGCACGGCCCCTGGCCCTGATGCTGCCCCTATCCATAAATCATAATGAAGGTCAACTTTTCGGACAGCAATGGATTGGACTTGGTGATGCAGAATTACCATATCTTATGGGAATTTTATGGGTTTATGCATCTATAGGATGTCATCCTGCTGATCTCTTGCTGGAGGAAAGGGAGTGGGTGGAGAGGAGGTGACAGGAGACCGTTGGGACGACAGGACACGTATGGAGCAAAGAAGAGGGGTGTGCTATCACCGGGCAGGGAGAGCTGTGGAAGCTGCATATAGGTGAGCATGGGAATGTACATTTTCCCTAAATCAGAATAAAAAAAAAAAAAAAAAAAAAGAAATGTCACAACAGACTGAACTGAAATCAAAAGGATCATAACAGAATAGTATGAAAAATTATACTCTAACAGATTTGAAAACCTAGAGGAAATGGACAAACTTCTAGATTCGCAACACCTCCCAAAATTATTACAAGATGAAATAGAACAACTTAATAAACCCATCACAAAAGGAGATACTGAAAGAGTAATCAAAAAAAATACCAACCAAAAAACTTCTTGGCCCAGATGGCTTCACCAGAGAATTCTACCAAACTTGTAGAGAGGAGTTAATTCCAATACTACTGAGGCTATTTCACAGCATAGAAAAGGATGGAACGTTTCCGAATTCATTCTACGAAGCCAGCATAACTTTGATACCATAAAAAAAGAAAACTACTGACCAGCATCACTCATGAAACTAGATGGAAAAATCTTTAAAAAAATTCTAGACAATAGAATTCAACAACATATCAAAAACATAACTCACCATCATCAACTTGTACTCATACCACAGATGTATGGCTAGCTCAACATGAGAAAAAGAATTAATGTGATCAACCACATAAATAACACAAAAGAATCACCTGATTTTGTCAATTGATGCAGAAAAGGCATTTGACAAAGTCCAACACACACTCATGTTAACAACTCTCAGAAAAATAGTAATAGAAGGTAAATCCCTCAATGAAATAAGGGGCATCTATAATGGCATGCAAAGCCAACCACCTACATCATACTGAATGGAGAGAAACCAAAAGAATTACCCCTGAATATGGGAACTAGACTAGGACACCCACTATCACCACTTCTATTCAACACTATGCTAGAGGTTCAGGCCAGAGCAATCAGACAAGACAAAGAAAGAAAAGGCATCTGCATGTATCTGTAGAAGACAGGATCATATACTGGAAACCCTGGTAGCATAGTGGTTAAGTGCTACATTTGCTAACCAAAAGACTGGCAGTTCAAATCTGCCAGGCTCTCCTTGGAAACTCTGTGGGGCAGTTCTATTCTGAACTACAGGGTCACTATGAGTCAGAGTCAAATTGACAGCAGCGGGGACAGTGGAGGATGATCATATACACAAAGAACCCTAGAGAATCCATAAATAGGCTACTGGAACTAATAGAAAAATTTAGCAAAGTACCAGGATAGAAGATAAACATTAGTAAATAGGTAGGATTCCTTTACACCAACAAAGAGATCATCAAAGTAGAAGTCACCATATCAATTCCATTTACTAAAGCGCCAAGAAGATAAAAAACACCTGGGAATCAATCTCGCCAGACAAGTAAGAGACCTATACAGAGAAAAGTACAAGACCCTACTACAAGAAACCGAGAGACTTATGTAAGTGGAGAAATCTACCTTGTTCATGGATACGAAGACATAACATTGTGAAAATGTCTACTTTACCCAAAGTGATCTACATATACAATGCAATCCCAATATAAATTCCAGTGACATTTTTAAAAAGATGGAGAAACAAATCACCAACTTTGTTTGGAAAGCGAAGAAACCTCACATAAGTAAAGCACTACTGGAGAAGAGCAACACAGTTGGAGGCCTCACAGTATCCCACCTCAGAACTGACAACACTGCCACGGTAGTCAAAATAGCCTGGTACTGGTACAAAAAGAGACATTTAGATCAATGGAACAGAATAGAGACCCTAGAAATATCACCATCCTCTTATGAACAGTTAATATTTGACAAAGTCCCAAAGGTTGAAAACTGTAGTAAACAGTCTTTTTAACAAGTTGGCAAAATTGGATATTCATCTGCAAGAAACTGAAACAAGACCCATATTGCACACCTTACCCAAAAACTAACTCAAAATGGATCAAAGTCCTTAATGATTAAACCTAAAGTGATAAAGATCATGCAAGAAAAAATAAGGATAACAATGGAAGTTCTACTACACGACTTAGACAGACTACAAAATCTGACCAACAATACACGAACAACAGAAAATAGATACATGGCAGCTACTAAAAATCAAACACTTAGGTTCATCCAAAGACTTTATCAAGAGAGTTAAAAGACTACCAACAGAATGAGAAAAAATATTTGGCAACTACATATTGGACTGACATCTGAATTCAATTATCTACAAAGTACTACAAGATATCAACAAGAAAAAAGTAAATAACTCAGTTAAGCAATGAGCAAAGGGGATGGACACTTCACCAAAGAAGATATCTAGGCAGCTAAAGGACACATGAGGAAATGCTCATGATCATTCACCGTTAGAGAAATCCAAATCAAAACTACAATGAGATACTATCTCAGCCCAGCAATAATTCAAAAAACACAAAATAACAAATATTGCAAAGGCTATGGAGAGACTGGAACTCTTCTACACTGGGAATCAAAGCTGATACAACCTCTTTGGAAAGCAATTTGGCACACCCTTGAAAAGGAAGAAATACTATGTGATCCAGCAATCCCCCTACTCAGAATATATCCTACAGAAACAAAGGCAGTTACATGAACAGATACATGCACACAAATGTTTACTGTAGCACTGTCCACAATAGCAAAAAGATTGAACCAACCTAGGTGCCCATCAACAGATGAATGGATAAACAAACTATGGTACATATACACTATGGAACATTATGCAATGATAAAGAACAATGGTGATTGTAGGAAGCATCTCATAACCTGGTTTCAACTAGAAGACATTATGCTGAGTGAAATCAGTCAGGTGCAAAATGACAAGTACTGTATGACACATCTGCTATAAGAACATAAAAATGGACTTAATTAAGTACAGAAGAAAAGACTCTTTGATAACTGCAAGAGTGGGGAGGGAGGGAGGTGGATGTTCATAGATTAATCGACAGGAATTTGGTTAGGTGACGGGAGAGACAGCACTCAGTAGAGAGCAGAACAGCATAGCTAGACTACATCAGACACTGAAAGGTTTTCTAAACTCAACCCAATAT
Organism: Heterohyrax brucei; assembly: GCA_028571685.1. Classification (NCBI taxonomy): domain Eukaryota; kingdom Metazoa; phylum Chordata; class Mammalia; order Hyracoidea; family Procaviidae; genus Heterohyrax; species Heterohyrax brucei. The sequence continues at coordinate 22,078,677 of CM053155.1, forward strand.
TTCAAAGGCTAGAATGGCAGGGACAGGGATCTGGGGACCATGTTTTCAGGGGACGTCGAGGTTAACTGGCATAGCTAATCTTTAGCTAGGAGAGTCTTTGGTATCCCATATCGGTGAGTGTTGTCTGGGGTCTTAAAAGCTAGCAAGCTGCCATCTGAGGTACACCAAATGGCCCCAACTCACATGAAACACATGATGACTGAGAACAACAAAGACATAAGGAAAAAATGAGCCCAGGAGACAGAAAGACCCACATGAAAGGGTCCGTCATGTATCAACACGAGACGAGAAGAATCAGATGGTACCTGGCCACCACCAAAGGGATCCTCGATGTGGGACACAATGTAGAGTTCCTGAGGCAACACAAAAAAGAGGTGTGCAGCTCTAGAACTCCACTAAAAGACCAGAACTGATGGTCCGACAGCCTGGAGGGTCCCCTGGGAACACGGCCTCTAGACTTTTTGCTGGCCCTGACCTGAAACCAGTATTGAGGTCAACTCTTCAGACAAGAATGGACTGGACTTCAGGACAGTGTGAGCATATAGTGTGCGTATTTTATGATTTTACACATTTATCAGAGGCTGTCCTATCGGCTTCTTTGTAGATGGGAGAGGACAGTGGGGAGAGGAGGGGACAGGTGCTCATTAAGATAATACTAGAAATACAGAGCGAAAAGGAGGAATGTGCTTTCACAGGGTGAGGAGAGCAGACGGAATTGCAGATATGTGGGCATGTGGAATTGATGTGGATTGTATAATTTACTTAATCATCATTAAGAAAATAATTTAAAAATTTGAAAAAAAATTTAGTTGTACCATTTGGCACCTATATGTTCCCTGAAACCATAGTCCCCAAACCACTATCCCTGCTAATGTGTCCTTCAAAATGTTGGGTTGTATTTAACAAACATTTTAGCTTTTGGTGTAGTCCAGTTGTGTTAACCTCCCTTTTCTTGTTTGGGGTCACTCCCTTCACCTAACCCAGTTCCTATCTACTATCTAATCTACATATATCTCCTCTTTCTCCCCTTACCCTTGCAACCATCAAAGATTATTTTCTTCTGTGTTTACACTTTTTGTTGAGTCCTTATAATGATCTCACCCAATGTATGTCCTCTTGCAACTCATTTCACTCAGCCTAATGTCTTCCAGATGACTCCATGTTATGTTTCCTAAGACCATCATTATTCCTTATCAGTGCATAGTTTTCCATTGTGTAAATATGCTCATAGAGTAATTATCCACTCATCTGTTGATGGGCACCTAGGTTGATTTCATCTTTTTGCTACTGTGGACAATGGTGTAATAAACATTAATGTGTATGTCTATTCATGTGACAGTCTTTATTTCTCCAGGACATATTCCAAGAAGCAGGATTGCTGAATCATATGGTTTTTCTGTTTCTAAGTTTCTATGAAAGCACCAAATAAATTTTCAAAGTAGTTGTACCATTTTACCTTCCTCCCAGCAGTGTAGAAGAGTTCTAAACTCTCTACAACCTCTCCAACATTTGGTATTTTGTGTTTTTTGGATTAATGCCAGTCTTATTGTTGTGAGATGCTATCCCACTGTAGTTTTGATTTAGAATTCTCTGGTGGCTACTGATCAATCATGAGCATTTCCTCAAATATCTGTCATCCTCCTTGACGTCTTCTCTGGTAAAGTGTCTGCTCATATACTTTGCCCACTTTCTAATGGGGTTATTCGTCTTTTTCACGCTGAGGTTTTGCAGTACCTTGTAGATTGTGCAGATTAGACTCCAATCGGATTTACTGCAGCCAAAAATTCTTTCCATCTCTGCAGGAAGTCTCTTCATTCTTTTGGTGGAATCATAGGTTGAGCATAAATGTTTGATTCTTAACAGTTCCGAGTTACCTATTTTCTCTTCTGGTGTTTGTGCACTGTCAGTAATAGCTGGTAGTCTATTTATGCTGTATATTAGGGCTGTCATCACTGTCACTAGGTTTTTTTCCATGATCTTTATTGTTTCAGATTTTATATTTTGGTCTTTGATACATTTTGACTTGGCTTTTGTGCATGGTGTGAGATGTGGGTCTTTTTTCATCTTTTTGCAGATGGATATCCAGGTATGCCAACACCATTTTTACAGAGATTTTTTTTTCCCCAGTTTATGAATTTTGGACCTTTGTCAATTATCAGCTGCCCATAGGTGGATGATGTTACGTCTGGATTCTCAATTCTGTTCCATCGATCAGTTATCTGTTGTCACAGAAGTATCAGGCTATTTTGACTACTGTGGCAGTGTATTACATTCTGAAGTCAGGTAGTATGAGGCCTCCCACTTTGTTCTTCCTCAGTAACGTTTCACTTATGCTTAGCTTCTTCCTTTCCATATGAAATTGGTGAATATGTTTCTCCAACTCATTATAAAAGGCCACTAAAATTTATATTGAAATTTCATGGTAAGAAAAGATCACTTTGGGTAGACTAGACATTTTGATGATGTTGAGTATTCCTATCCATGAGTAAGATAAGTTTCTCCACTTATGTAAGTCTCTTTCAGTTTCTTGCAGTAGAGACTTGTAGTTGTCTTTGTATAGGTCTTTTTGAGTCTGGTTAGATTTATTCGTAGGTATTTTTATCTTCTTGGGAACTGTATGGTAATGATTTCATAATTTCCTCTTTGATGGTCTCTTTGTTGGTGTAAAGGAATCCAACTGATTTATGGATGTTCATCTTGTATCCTGATGCTGCTGAACTCTTTTAATTAGCCCCAGTAGTATTTTTTGTGGATTCTTCAGGGTTTTATGTGTATAAGATCATGCCATTTGCAAAATAAGATATTTTTACTTCTTAATTACCAATTCGGATGTCCTTTATTTCTTTGTCTTGCCTAATTGCTCTGGCTACAACCTCCAGCACAATATTGAATAAAAGTGGTGACAGGCACCCTTGCCTGGTTCTTGTAATCAAGCAGAATGCTTATAGTCTCTCTCGATTTACGATGATGTTGGCTATTGGATTTGCATAGATGATCCTTATTATTTTGAGGAATTTCCTTTCTGTTCCTATTTTGCTGAGAGTTTTGAACATGAATGGGTGTTGGACTTTATAAAATGCCTTTTCTGTATCAATTGACAAGATCAGGAAGTTTTTGTCTTTTGTTTTATTTATACAGCTGATTAGATTGTTTTTCTAATATTGAACCATCCCTGCATCCCTTGTATGAATCCCACCTGGTATGATGAATTGTTTTTTTGATGTGTTGTTGAATTGTCTTGGCTAGAATTTTGTTCAGGACTTTTGCACCTGAGTTCATGAGAGCCATCGGTCTTTAATGTTCTTTTTTTGTGCTATCTTTACCCAGTGTGGGTATCAGGATTATACTGACTTCATAGAATGGATTTGGAAGTATTTCATCCGTTTTTATGCTCTTGAATACCTTTAGACTCACCTCTTAAGGTTCTGTAGTATTCTTCAGTGAAGCCATCAGAGCCAGGGTTTTTTTAACTGGGAGTTTTTCAGTTACCTTTTCAATTTCTTCTTTTGTGATGAGTTTATTTAGTTGTTCTACTTCTGTTTATGTAGTTATGTTATGTGATGTGTTCTAGAAATTTGTCCACTTCCTCTAAGTATTTTAATTTATCAGAGTCCAATTTTTTGTAGTATTTTGTTATGACTCTTTTCATTTCAATTTGATCTGTTGTGATATTGTGCATTTCATTGTTGTTAGAGTTATTTGCTTCCTCTCATGTTTTCCTTTTGTGACTTTGGCCAGTGGTTTATCAATTTTGTTGATCTCTTAAAAAAAAACACCTTTTGTTCTTGTTAACACTGTTAATCATTTTTCTATTCTCTATTGTTTTTAGTTCTGCTTTATTATTTGCTTTCTTCTAGTGCCCGAGGCATTCTTCTGCTGCTCTCTTTCCACTTGCTCAAGTTGTAGAGTTAATTCATTGATTTTGGCCCCTTCTTCTTTTTGGATGTATGCACTTATTGAGACAAACTGACCTCTCATCACTACTTTTGCTGAGCCCCATAGATTCTGGTAGGATGTATTTTCACTCTCATTTGGTTCTATGAATTTTTTCATTCCATTCTTGATTTCTTCCATAATCCAACTGTTTTGAAGCAAAGCGTTGTTCAGTTTCCACGTGTTTGATTTTTTTTTTCTTTTTTTATGGTCTGAAAAGCTATTTTCAATATTCCAAGACTTCAAATTTTGTTAAGGATTCCTTTGTGGCCTAATACATGGTCAATTCTAGAGAGTATTATACAAACACTGGAAAAGAAAGTATACTTCCCTGCTGTGAGTGGAATATTCCGTATATGTCTATGAGGTCAATTTGGTTGACTGTGGCATTTAGATCTTCTCTGTCTTTACTGAGCTTTTTTCTAGATATTCTGTCCTTCACTGAGAGAGGTGTGTTTAAGTCTTCTACTATTATTATAGAGTTTTCTATTTCAGTTTTCAATGCAGATAGTATTTGTGTTATGTGTTTTGGAGCCCTGTCATTGGATGTGGTTAAGGCTATGGTTATCTCCTCCCGGAATATTGAGCTTTTAATCATTATAAAAAGTCCTTCCTTATCCAGTGTGGTGGATTTTACTTTGAAGTGAATCCATCAGAAATTAATATTGCCACTACTGCTCTTTTTTGAATGTTGTTAGCCTGATATACTTTTTCCTATTCTTTCAGTTTTGTTTCTGTCTTTGAGTCTAAGTTGTTTCTCCTACAGGCAGCATATACATGAGTCACATTTGTATCCAATCTCTCACTCTCCATCTCTTTATTGCTACATTTAGTCAATTTATGTTCAGCATGATTACTGACAGGTATGAGCTTAGTGTTGTCATCTTGATGTTTTTTTTTTTTTTTTTTTGTATGTTGTAGACAAGTCCTTTGTTCATGTAATTTTCTGAACTGGGTCTTTTTTTTAATGTGTCTTTATCTTTTCCAGTGTTGGTGGTTTTATATTTGCTAAGACTTATTTTTTTCATTTTTTAATTTCGATTGACAGTTTTCTTTTTGGTTACCTTAATATTTACCCTTATTTGTCTAAATTTAAGCTGATCTTTAAGTTCTTCTTACTGTTTTCACTTGTCCAAATGGAAGCTGCATAACTACATTTTCTTATGGGCCCCTCTATTTTACTACACTGCTTACATAATGATATCTCTGTTTCCCTATTTTCAGTGTTTTGTGTATGATTTACTTTTACCATTTCCCTATTTGGGTTAATATCCAGTTGCTCTGTTCTGGGTTCTGGTCTTGGGTTGTTAGCCAGTGTTACTGGTTTTCTAACCAAAGGACTGCCTTTAGTATTTCTTGTAATTTTGGTTTGGTTTTGCAAATTCCCTAAATTTCTGTTTATCTGGAAATGTCCTTATTTCACCATCATATTTGAGAGACAATTTTGCTGGATGTGTAATTCTTGGCTGTTTTGTGTTCAATTTATCAAATCTATTCTTGAGATGATCCCTAAATTCAGTTGGGATATACTCAGAGTTGTACTTTGGCACTCATGGACTTGTTCTAACTTTTTTCAGCTTCAATTCTAACTTGCAGATGAGCTACTGATGCTCTGTTCCACAGAAGCCCCCGGACTTGTTATGATTGATCATATTGAGCTTTTCCATCATTTCTTTGCACAGATACATTCAATTTGACTTCTGTGTAGTCGGTCTGGTGCAGTTCACATGCACAGTCATTTAAATTGTTGAAAAAAGGGTATTTGCAATGAAGCAGTTGTTGGTCTTCCAAAATTCTACCATGCAATCTCCAGCATCATTGCCATAAGCAAGGCTGTATTTTCCAACTACTAGCCCTTCTTCTTTGTTTCCAACTTTCATTTTCCAATCACCAGTAATTATCAACACATCCTGACTGTATGTTCAATCAATTTCAGACTCACAGAAATTGGTAAACACCCTGAATTTCTTCATTTTTGGCCTTAGCAGTTGGTGCATAAATCTAAATAGTTGCATTAACTGGTCTTTCTTGTAGGTATATCGATACTATCATCCTATCACTGACAGTGCTGGGTGACCCTGCTGGTATTGGAAATATCAGTAGCATAGCTTCCAGCATCACAGTAACACATGAGCCATCACAGTATGACAAAGAAACAGTTTATGAGTCTAGAAGTCTGAATTCAGGATGCAGGCTGTAGGGGCAGGATTTCCTTTTCTCTTTTGGCTCTGGAAGCAGGTCCTTGTCTCTTCTAAACTTCTACTCTTGGGCAATCTCCATGTGGCTTGGTATCTCTGTCCTCCTATCTCTATTTCACTTGTTAGTTTAATTTCTTTTATATGTCAAAAGAGGCTGCCTGAAGATAAACCCTTCATTAATCCTGTCTTATGAACATACAATCCATTCTCAAATGGGATTATAACCACAGGCTTAGACAGTAGTATTTACAACATATGCTTTTGTGGGACATAATTCAATCTTTAACAGTTGATTAGTAACAAGAACTTCATCAAACATTTCTGTAAGAAACATATATAGCTAGTTAATTTATACTGCTTTTTCCAATATGTACAATGGCTTCAAGTCACAACATGTAGATAATGGAGAGAACAAAATATCAAAACAGCAACAAATGAAAATGATCTGAATACTCACTGTTCTTCTTGTACATTAAAATTTCAAAGGAACTCATCTCATAGTTTTCAAATGTTTGCCGCACCTTTTCAATTGTGTCTTTATCTGTCAGGTCCCCATACATAAAACTGCAAATCAATCAAAGAGTTCATGTTAGATTAATAGCTATTTATTATTCTGCAACTGCATATTAAATATTTCTTCTCTACCCAGCACTGTGCTAGCCACTTTGAATACACACACACAGAGAATGAAAGCATCCATTCATTCAAAAAGTATTTAGCGATTCAACTGAGAACAAGATTCCATCCTTGCCATCCAAAAAAGCTAGCAGTCTAATGAGAGAAGCATACTGGCAAGCAGAAAGCAACATGACTAGAGCTACAATGGGAATACCCATAAGGAGCTAGCAAGCACACAAAATATGCAGAATCCTGTCTTAGATGGTCAGAGAAGTCTCCTCAAAAAGCAAGGACATCTAGAGAGCAGGTGAAAATTTGCCGAGAAAATGAGGAAAAAGAAATGTTCTTTCTCTGCAATGAGCATCACAAAGATACAAAGGTAAAAGCCCTGTTAGTTCCAGAACCTGAAAGTAGTTCGGTTCTGTACACCTGGAATAAAAACTAAGGAAAAAAATTGCAAATACATCAGATGTAGAGATTAGCAGAGGCCAGATCACAGAGGACACCATGGCACTGTAAACCAAATGAGATAATTTAAGTTTTATCCCGAAAGCAATGCAGAAACATTGGAGCATTTTAAACAAAGGAGTAAAATAATACAGTTTACATTTTAGAAATGCAACTCTGGGAGGCTTCCTGGTAAATGTGGACAGAGGAAATATAGACCATAGATTTTTCCAATTGCCAAGAAAATGAACAAGAAATTAGAGAGAGAGGAATCACAAAAATTCACCAATCAGACAAGAAAAAGGGTGCAATTTGATCCTCTAAATATTAAGAAACAGCTAAGGAAAGAAAACAGAGGATTCCGCCACCATTTGTGACGTTCCATTTCTGGTTCCTCACGCCCACCTCCACATTCACCTCCCCCAAAAATTCACATTAGGTACAAAAAAAGGTGGGATGATAAAATCCTAAAAATTTCACTAACATCAGCCTACTGCTTAAGTATGAAGAAAACCAGACTAGGGAGTACACAAAAAACCCATTTTTGTCAAGTTGACTCCAACTCACAGTAATGTGATAGTCAGAAAAGAAATGCCCCATGGGGTTTCCAAGAAGTTGCTGGTGGGTTAAAATTGCCAATCTTTTGGCTAGCAGTTGAGTTCCTAAGCACTGTGCCACCAGGGCTCCTGGGAGTATATAAGCAGCATGACAAAAGAAAGAAAACCTGTGGCTAGTGGATGCTCCTATCTACAGCACTGGTTTCCAGCAAGTCAGGAAAGTGGCCAAGATTGTCAATTTTGCTGGGCTTCCTACAGATATAGTCTAGAGGCCAAGGTGTGTCCCTCTGTAAACGAGACATCCCCACCTAGAATAGGCAAACTGTAGCACAGGATATTAACAACATGCAAGAGAAAAGCCACCTCCTGGCAGTGCTGGGAAGTCCAGATGGCTGACAAAGGCTGCCCATGGACCCAGAAGAACAGGTCCTGTACCTGCTCGGCACCCTCTGTCTACAATAACAAGGAAAGACAGCAACACAGGCCCCTCAATTTTCAAGCAAGGTAAAAACCGGGGTATTTGCTCCAAAGTAATATTCTTTCTATCATTGAAATTGAACATACCTAACACAATCTCTTTCTTGATGGCTTGAATAATAGAATTTCAGAGTTAACAGGAAAAAAAAAAAAGCTCAAAGTTTACCCGGTGCAATTCCTGATCCAAAATTGAGCCACTGAGTAAAGCACTTTACGCAGCAACCAAAAAAACAAAACCAAACCCCTGGTCATTGAGTAGGTTCCAACTGATAGCAACCCTATAGGTCAGAGTTAGAACAGCCCCACAGAATTTTCAAGGAGTGCCTGGCAGATTTGAACTGCTGACCTTTTGGTTAGTAGAGGTAGCACTTAACCTATTATGTCACCAGGGTTTCCTATACAGGAACAGTTGAAGCTTACTGTGGCTTCAGAATTTTAGATTTGGTATGAAAAAAGTGTTAGCTATTGTGTCACTTTTGTTATTTTTATTTTATTTTATTTGTCCCGCCCCAGCTCCCCGAAAGTTGTTATCATTTACCATTGTACCTATCCCACGCAGCACCCTGCTTTGGGTTGTGTTTTCACTCCTAAACCAAGTAAATAGATAAATCCAAGCTTGGCAAGTTACCTTTTGAAAAAAGAAAGGTAGATCAAGCCTAACTCAACCCTGTCTGAGGACAAGATTTCTCATAGGAGTAAACACTAAAATTCTTATTATCACTTGATCTCATCAGTTGCTCCAGAGCTTCTTATTACCCTCTCTGGTTCTGTGACCACATTTGCTAGATAAATGACTTCCATTTAAGTGAAGTGATAGCAAGTATGCTAGCAATTTCCATCACAAAGTAAAACAAATACCTGCAAAGTCGCAACTTCAAATAAAAGAAGTGCCATAATTACACCCAGCTTGTATCAGTCTTAGGTATTTTGAAAGCCGTAGTTTCAAACTGGGAAGTGTGAGTTATTTTCCCTAGGTATAAGTTACTTGGCCTCGGTATTTTAAATGCTAGACATGAAGGAAGTGAAAGGGGCTACTGAACTACTAGCGCAAAAGTATTTTTACTTTATTCCTAAAGGGGCAAGCGAATCTACTCTCAGATAATTAAGAAAGTTGTTTAGAACTGTGAGTAAAAGCAAAGTTAGATAAATAAGCAAGTTAATTTATCTGATTTCAAAATGACTATTAATAATGAATAAGATGCAAGAGAGGTAAGGAAATGTTACTCAGGTTCCACTGGAAAGTGAAGAAAACTCTCTGGATTTGTTCTGAGTTTGTGTGTGTGTGTGTGTGTATACAGATATAAATACATCACATAGATAGAAATATCCAAAGAAGCTGTGGTGTTGCAGTAATTCAATATTTGGCCGCTAATCAAAATACATCATGTTGTTGTATTGTTAGGCAGCAGAGTTGGTTCCAACTCAGCAACATTATACACAACAGAAACATTGCCCAGTCCTATACCATCCTCACAATCGATGCTTGAGCTCACTGTTGCAGCCACTGTGTCAGTCCATCTCTTTGACGATCTTCCTCTTGTTCACTGACCCTCTGCTTTACCAAGCATGATGTCCCTCCCCAGAGACTGGTCCCTCCTGATAACACAGTCAAATTATGTAAGACAAATTCTTGCCATTCTTGCCTTTGAGGAGCATTCTGGCTATACTTCTCCATGATATATTTGTAGTGTCTGTTTGTTAGCTTGCTTGCTTGTTTGTTTGTTTTAGCAGTTGATAACACATTCAATATTCTTTGCCAACATCGTAATTCTAATGCACCAATTTTTCTTGGGCCTTCCTTATTCACTGTCCAATTTTTACAAGCATATGAGGCATCTGAAAACACAATGGCTTATGTCAGAAACACCTTAACCCTTAAAGTGTCATCTTTGCTTTTTAACACTTTAAGGAGATCTTCTGTAGTAGATTTGTGCAATGCAATGTGTTGTTTTATTTCTTTGTCTACTGCTTCGATAGGCATTGACTGTGAAGCCAGGTAAAGTAAAATTCCTGACAGGTTAAATATTTTCTCCAATTACCACAACGTTGCTTATTGGTCTAGTTGTGAGGATTTCTGTTTTCTTTATGTTGAGGTATAATCCATTCTAAAGGCTGTATGCTTTGATCTTCATCAACAAGTGCTTTAAGTTCTCCTTGCTTTCAGTAAGAAAGGTGATGCCATCTGCAAATACAGAAGGTTGTTAATGAGTCTTCCTCCAATCCTGATGCCACATTCTTCTTTACATAGTCTAGCTTCCTGGATTATTAGCTGAGAATACCAACTGAATAAGTATGATGAAAGGACAAAACCTTTAACCACACCTCTCCAGATTATAAACTAAGCAGTATCCTTTTTTTCTATTCAAACTACTGCCTATTGGTCTATGTACACTTACTATGTGAAAACATAACTAAGTGTTTTGGAATTCCCATTGTTCCCACTGTTATTCATGATTAGTTATGATTCACATGGTTGAATGCCTTTGCATAGTCAATAAAACTGGTTTTCTTTCTGGTATTCTCTGCCTTCAGCCATGATCCGTCTGACATACACTGTTACCCTTCACTCCACATCCTCTTTTGAATCCAGCTTGAATTTTTCTTAGTTACTGCTGTAACCATTGTTCAATTATCTTCAGAAAAATTTTACTTGCATGTGATAGTAATAATTTTGTCCAATAATATTCTCATTCTGCTGGATCACTTTGTTTGGAATGCGCATATATTTGGATCTCTTCCAGTTGGTAAGCCCGACAGCTGTCTTCCAAATTTATTGGCACAGACATGTGAGAGCTTTGAGCATTGCATTGGTTTGTAGAAACATCTGGCATTTTGTCAATTCCTTGTTTTTTGCCCACGCGTTCAGTGCAGCTTGGAACTCATCCTTCAGTATCATCTGTTCTCGACCATATGCCATCTCCTAAAAAGGCTGAATGTCCATCAACTCTTTTTGGTACACTGACTCTGTATTCCTTCCATCTTCTTTTGATATTTCTTTCATCACTGAATTTTTGCCCATAAAATCCTTCAATGTGGTGATCAGAGGCTTGAATTTTTTTATTCAGTTCTTTTAGCTTGAGAATTGTATGTTCCTCTCTTTTGACTTCTAACTCCAGTTCTTTGCACACTTCCTTATAATACTTACTTTGCCTTCTCGAGTCGCCTTTTGAAATCTTCTGTTCAGCTCTTTTATTTCATTATTTCCTCCTTTCACTTTAGTCACTCTAACATCAACAGTAAGTTTCTACCCTTTCCATCTTAACCCAATATTGCAAGGACAGAGTAGCTGGGGTAGGGGGCAGGAGACCACGCTCTTAGGTGAAATCAAGGCCAACTGGCACAACCAGCGTTTTGCTAAGAGGGCTCTCTGCGCCCCACAGTGATGAGTGGTGTCTGGGGTCTTAAAAGCTGCCAAGCTGCCATCCGAGGGCACAGCAAATGGTCCCAACTCAGCAGGAACGGATGTTCACCGAGGACCAAAATGACATGGGGTAAAGACAACCCAGAAGATAGAGAGAGCCACATGAGTGGGTGCTTACATCGACTTGGGACCAGAAGAATCAGATGGTGCCTGGCCACCACCAGTGATAGTTGCGATGGAGCTCATTAAGTTAAGTCTCACTGGCAACACAAGAATAAAAAGGGGCGCACCCTGAGATCTCCACTAAAAGACCACAATTGATGGTCTAGAGGTTTTGGGGTTCCCCTGGGAGCATGACTCCTGGCCCTGATGCTGCCCTTGCCCATGAATCACAACGAAGGTCCATTCTTCGGACATGAATGGATTGGACCTGGCAATGCAGAGTGACCATATATTGGATGCACTTCATGATTCTGTGCATCTATAGGATATCATCCTGCTGACTTCTGACTGGAGGAAGGAGAGTGGGTGGAGCAGAGGGCAAAGGAGAATGTTGGGAGGATGAGACATGTATGGAGCAGAGAGGAATAGTGTGCTGTCACCGGGCAGGGAGAGCAGTGAAAGTTGCATATAGGTGGGCATGTAAATTTGTACGGGAATGTACATTTTCACTCAGTCATATTAAATAAAATAAATCAAAAGATGCATTGTACTGGGAAAATCTGCTGCAAAGAACCACTTTAAGGTATTAAAAAATAAAGACGTCACCATTAAGACTGAGGTGTGCCTGATTCAAGCCATGGTATTTTCAATCACATCATACGCATGCAACAACTGGACAATGAATAATGAAGACAGAAGAAGAATTGGTGCTTTTTGAATTGTGGTATTGGAGAAGAACACTGAATGTACAGCGGACTGCCAAAAGAACCAATAGATCTGTTCTGAAAGAAGTACAACCAAAGTGCTCCTTGGAAGCAAAGCTGGCAACGGTGTATCTTACATAATTTGGACATGTTGTGAGGAGGGATCAGTCTCCGGAGAAGGACATCATGCTTGGTAAAGTGGAGAATCAGCAAAAAAGAAGAAGACCCTCAATGAGGTGGATTGACACAGTAGCTGCAACTAACACAGTAGCTAGGCTTAAGCATAAAAAGGATTGTGGACATGGAAAAAAAAAGTAAGTTTCTGAGTCTCTTCTGACATACATTTTAGTCTTTTTTTCTTTTCGTTCTTTTGAATAATCTTTTTTTCTTCATGTGTGATGTCCTTTACATCATTCCACAACTAATTTAGCCTTTGTTCATCAGTGTGTAATGCAACAAATCTATTGTTGAGATGGTCTGTAAATTCAGTGTAGTCAGTGTTTCTTCGATGTATTTAGGTGCTCTAATATTAGGTGCATAAATATTTAATATAGTTAAGTCCTGTTTGTGTACTGAAACTTTCAGCAATAGTGCTAATCCTTGTCCACGATGTGGATTTTACATTAAAATTGATTTTACCTGAGATGAGAATTGCCACACCTGCTCTTCTTTGGTCATTTTTACCTTGATACATATTCTTCCATCCTTTAATTTTCACTTTGTTCACATATTTCAGTCTCAGGTGAGTTTCTTGTGGGCAACATACAGATGGGTCATGTCTTGACCCAAGACATCACTCGATGTCTCTTTATTGGAACATTCAGTCCACTCACATTCAAGGTAATTTATGTGTTTAGTGCTGTCATGGTGATATGTTTACTTTTGTGTTGATGTTTTCTCTGTTGTTCTCATTAATCTGTTCTGGGACATTCTTCTTTTTGAGTTAATTTTTGACCTTTTCCAGGGTTGGTTTTGTGGTTATTGAGACTCCTGTATTACTTTTCTTGATTTGATATATTGTATCTTTATTGTGATTTATGACTGCCCCTAAGATCCCCCTTAATAAACTATGTATAAACCCAATTATAATTACTACCAGTCTTATTAACTTCCTCTCCGTCTGGAAGCACTATAACAACTGTAGTACATCCATCTTTTTAATATGATGACATCATAGTTTTCATGATATGATCACTGGATCATTTCTTTCACTATTATAGCTTTGATTGGCTTTGGAGCTTTTCTGAACTGAGTAGGCTTTTGGGTGATGTGTCATGTATTTGCTTCTAAAATATAAAGTTGGTGGTTTTGTTCTTCTTAAGTCAAGAGATTCTTTCAGTATTTCTTGTAGCTTTGGTTTGGTTTTTAGAAACTCTGAGTTTCTGTTTATCTGCAAATGTCTTAATTTCATTTTCATATTTGAAAGATAGTTTTGCAGGATACATAATTCTTGGTTGGAAGTTCTCCTTCAAGGCTTTGAATGTGTCATGCCACTGTCTCCATGCCAGCATGGTTTCTGCTGAGAAATCTGACAAAAGCCTACAGGGTTTCCCTCTGAATGTTAGCTTTGCTTTGAGTCTTGCTGCCTTTAAGAGTTTCTGCTTATGTTTCATTTTGTTTAGCTTGATTATAATATGTCTTGGAGTCTTTTTTTTGAGAGCTATATTGAGCGGTATTCAAGATGCATCTTGGATATCTATATTCTCTTCTTTCATAATTTCTAGGAAGTTTTCTGTCAGCAGCTCAGCCACAATATTCTCTGTGTTCTCAGGTGTCTCACTCTATTCAGGAACTCCAATTAATCATAGATTTTTTTCTCTTAATAGAATTCCACATACTTCTTAACGCTTATTCATTTTTCTTATTTCTCCTCATAGATGCTGGAGTCAGTAGCTCTGTCTTCCAAGTCAGAAAGTCTATTTTCCATTTGTTCCATTCTGTTTTCTTGGCTTTGGACTAAAGTTTCTATCTCTTTGATTTTGTTCTTGATCTGCTGGATTTCAGAGTACTGGTGTTCCATCAGATTGAACAGCTTGCTTGATTTTTCATTCTGCTCTGCTGCATTTTATATAAGGTCTAGGAGGGCTCCATATATAATCCTTTTGTATTCACTTTGCGATGGTTTGAGAAAGGTTTCTTTGTCTGGGAAGTTCTTTGCTTGTTTCTTTTAGGGGCCTTGTGAAGCTATGGGTGATTTCTTGGTTACACTTTTATCCAGAGTTTGTTGCTTTGGGGGCATCATGTGAGTCAGTAGAGGCTGCAAGAGATGCTGTGAGGATGGATCACAGTTGTTTCTGTGAGCCGTCTTAAAATGAAAGGTAAAAGGTATCTCACCACTTCCAAAGTTAGTCAGGTTTTGGGTGTACGGGGCCCTCTTCCAAGCTGGCAAAGTAAGCACATCTATATCTAAACCCAGATGTTATAAACAAGTTCAAAATACAGAAAGGCTACTGACCTTCTGGCCACTGCTATTGGGCCTCAGCCATAGGTGGCACTGTGTGTGTAGAATACTGCTTTACTGCTGGAAAAGTGTTCTCCTCTAGGCAGGCGCTGCCTCCCAGCCTAGGAATTAGGTCCAGCCTCCATAAGGGTATATCCATCTCCCAGTAGAACAATATGGCATCCTGCACAAGCTCCCTGCTTGCCTCAGTACAGGCTACTCAATGGCAGAAGTGGAAAAAGCAGCCAAAGGTACCAAGATGCACAGAGTTCAAAGCCAGGCTCTCAAAATATGGCAATTTCGCCTGTTGATCCCACCAGCAGTGCGTCTGAAATTAGCAGCTAGTCAAGTTCCAGCTCCGCCCACCAGCTACAGCAGAGAGAAAAAAGTTAAAATGGCGAGTTACCTTTAGTCCGTGAAAGCCATCACTCGCCAAGAGTGGGGGTGAGCAAAAGAGAGGAAGTTTTCCATTCAGTGGTATGAAGTCCAAATTAACAACCCTATGCCATTTCCTAGGGTTTATTATGTGTCCACAAGGCTCTGTTTAATTATCACTTCAGGTCCTGGTTTCCAGAGGGACTTAGGAAGACATGTTTAGTCTGCCATCTTGACTCCACCCCTGCCCCAGTCTCTAAATTCAGGTGGCAGCTACTTAATGTCATAGTTTGGCTCCCATGGAGTTGCTCTGACTTTCTTAAGCTGCAGTCTGAACCTGCATATGTGCAATCTACGGTCTGTTATGCAGTCACACACTGACCTTGATCTAAATGAAGACATTGACCTTCTCCATCATTTCTTTCCATAATTGTAGTTTTCTGGATTCCTGTGTATTCCATCTGGGGAGGTCCACATGTACAGTTGCCATTTATATTGTCAGGAAAAAAAGCATTTGCATTGAAAAGTTGTTAGTCTTGCAGAATTCTATCAGGTGATCTCTTCATCCTC
Source organism: Heterohyrax brucei (assembly GCA_028571685.1). Lineage (NCBI taxonomy): Eukaryota > Metazoa > Chordata > Mammalia > Hyracoidea > Procaviidae > Heterohyrax > Heterohyrax brucei. Next base: position 22,094,519 of record CM053155.1, read on the forward strand.
TCCATCACCAAGGCAATATTTTCCAACTACTGATCCTCCTTTGTCTCCAAGTTTTGTATACCAATTGCGCATTTGATCAATTTCAGACTCCAGAAGTTGGTAAAAATCTTCAACTTCTTCATCTTTGGCATTAGTGGTTAGTGCATACATTTGAAATGGTCTTCTAATAAGAGTGTTCTATCTTTAAACTTGAATAAAACAAGTGTGTAAATGACACAGTTTTAATTGTTTTATTATTGTGAAGTGCATTTGATGTTGTTATGTATGGAAAAGGACTACCAGTAAATGGCCACCACAGTCCTTTCCAAATGGGGCCAAAAATAATCAGTTATCCTAGCCCTATATCTTTTATCATCGACAGTCACAGCCTTTCCTAATTCATCTTGGAAAAAATAAGAGCCAGTGATTTCATCAGACCAAATCCACACCAAACGGTAACTTTCTGGGGATGAAGTGTACCTTCTTGAATCTTCCTAGGATTCTCATCACTCCAAATGTGACAGTTTTGCTTGTTACAAAACCAATTCACCCAAACATGGGCCTTACCATTTCTCGTCTGTGTCAATAAACTTTGAAGACAGCTGCATGGCTAACCAATCAGAAGATATCTAAATATATGTCCATTCTAAAGAAAGTGATTCAGCAGAATAAGAACATTACTGGACAATATTATTAAGATCACATGCAAGTCATATTTTTCTGAAAATAATTAAAAAACAGTTGCAGCAATACCTCGTCAACTTCCAATTGCTCCAGAGCCCAGGCAGCAAACGTACAGTGCAATCCATGGTCACTAGACTTTAGTTCTTGAGCTAAAAGAATTTTGTCAGGATAAAGCTTCAAGTCCAGATGCAAAAGCCACCAAATCATTAACAAAAGATCCATCTTTGTTCTTGGCAAGAAATTGATTGAGATGGATTCTCATATACACCCTGATGAATGGTGGCACACACAGATCGTCTCATTGGTAATATCCAGTTGTCTCAAATTTTTTGATTAAACTTTGAATTATTCTTTCCATGGGACAATTATAGTCATCGCAAATTTCACATAACACATGGAATGTTTGGCAAATGGAACATCCATTTTGATAATAAATTTTAATAATTTCTATGTGTTGTGGAATCATGCAAGTTTTCACAGCCATTTGTCAAGACTAGTCAAAAAATATGATAAATATGGTCACTATAGTTTCACAGATACAGTTAACATTAGCTGTCAAAAATAGGACACCCTTATTGGAAGGCCCTTTATTTAACTGGCCCTCTTGGTAGGCTTTTGAATATCATCCTGTCACTGATAGCACTGTATTTCAGGATATATCTTGAAACATTCTTTTTGATGATGAATGCAACACCATTTGTCTTCAATTTCTCATTACTGATTCTAAATGGTCAATACCAGTCAACTTCATCTCACTAATGCCTAGGATATCAATCTTCAAGTATTCCATTTCATTTCTGACAACTTCCAGTTTTCCTTGATCCATATTTTGTACCTTCTACATTCCATTTATTAATGTATGTTTGCAGCTGTTTCTTCTCATTTTGAATCATGCCACATCAGCAAATGAAGACCCCAAAAGCTCTCCATGACATTTAAGTCAACTCTACTTTAAGGAGACAGTTCTCTCCCCAGTATATTTTGAATGCCTTCCAACATGAGGGGTTCATCTTTGAGCACTTTATCATACAATGTTCCACTCTCATCCATAAAGTTTTCACTGGTCAGTTTTTTCAGAAGTAGATCACTAGGTCCTTCCTCCCAGCCTATTTTAGTCTGAAAGTTCTGCTGAAACCTGTCTACCATGTGTGACCCTACTGGTATTCGAAATACTGATAACGTGGCTTCCAGCACCACAGCAACATGCAATCCACCACAGTACAACAAAATAACAGACTAGTGAAGACATACCATAAATGACATATACACAGATGCATTATATGATGATATAAAGATACATAAAGTTGATATAGGTATCATAGATTATACAGCTATAAATAACATAAGTACATCATATAATGATTCTGCTCTCCCTGTCACAATGACTGCAACTCACAGTGATGTCACAAGACACAGCAGTACTGCCCAATAGGGTTTCCATTAAGCAGCTGGTGGATATGAACTACTAACCTTTTTTTGGTTAGCAGTGGAGTTATTAACCACTCCACCACCAGGGTCCATATATGGCAGATTTATGATAAATACAGATATATCATAAATGATACTGATATATCATACATTATACAGATGTATACACAGACGTAGATGTAAAGAGATAGAAATAGACAGATACAGATATAGATATTTAAAACGATAACTATGCAGCAAGAAAATAAGAGTATTCTACTGCATTACTCAGCATTTAATTTCTAAAGCTTTGAGAAGTGTAAGAGAGGTGGGAATCTTAAATTTTTCATTTTGTAAATCCAAAAATCTAAAAGTTAATAAAATAAAAACATTTGTAACACATTTAACATTTCTCATCAACCTAGAGTTAATTTCCTGCTTTAATACAATGAAAATGTAACTTTAAAAAAAAGATTATGCCTCAGTTGGACAGACATCTCCAACTTTCCTAGATAAGTTTATTTCCTGATTTTGCATTTTTCAGAAATTGATTCCACTTTTTGCAAACACCACTGGAGGCTGAGGGCAGCCTGGAGTGGAGGATCTGAAGGCTAAACTATGCCAAAACCTTGCCGGGCACTTCAGGAGAATGGTTGGTAGGATACAGGTTATGTGCTCAGTTCAACAACTAAAGATGCTTTGAAAGAGCTTTTCTAATGCCATGACTCAAGGACACTGCTTGTTTAGTAACACCATCAGATACCACAAGCTGTGCTGTTAGTGCAATATGCCCCTGCCTTTGAATTAGTCCTCAGAGACAGGAGTAACAGCATGAATTAGAGGACAACAAAATATTGCTTCTCTCTTCTCTTTTTCTGATGTAAATAAATAATTTGAGCAGAGGAAAAGTTCTATCACTGAGACTCTATTCTCCAACACTGTATTTATTCTTTTAAAGTATCCATAAAATTTTCAAAAAATTAATGTCTTCATTTTATTTCCCTTGGATCACTCACTCTGAGTGAAGACAGCCACCGTGCTGTAAGGACACTCAAATAGCCCTGAGAAAAGTCCATGCAGAAAACACCAGCTATGCTCCTCCCCAACAACTAGCTCCAACTTGCCAGCTATGTGAGTGAGCTTCCTCAGGTAAGTCTTCAGATGACTGCACCCAAGGCAGCATTGCTTTCTTGTTGTTAAGAGTTCACACAGCAAAATATGCATTACTTAAACCGTTTCTATACATACCACTTAGTGACACTGATTGCATTTTTCAAGTTGCAACTATTCTTACCATCCTTTTCTGAGTCACTCCCCCCTATTAAAGTAAATTCCCTGTCTTCTAAGATTTCTTATAGGCTTTCAAGTTTCTGTTATCAGTTGCATCCCATATAAATAGTTTTTAAAGAATATACTGCCCAAGGCAGACATTTTTCACTAGTTAAGCTAAAATACTTTTCGCTTTAAGAGCACTTTAGGTAATATTTTTGTTTTAAGTTTTGAGGATTATCTCATGGTAGTGGTTTCAGGGATTCATCCAGCTTCCATAGCTTCAGGAAGTCTGGAGCCTGTGAGAATCTGAAATTCTGTTCTGCAGTTTTCCCCTTTTGATAAGGATTATTCTACAGAATCTTTAATCAAAATATTTGGTGGTGGTATTCAGGCACCATTCAGTTCTTTCGATGTCACGGCAAGGGAAATAGTTGTTGAGGAGGCAGTTAGTTAGCCACATGTTCCACATTTTCATTCTATTCCTGTTATTCTTTCTCTCTCTGTTGGTCCAGGTAAATACAGTGTTGTACCTAATCATGCTCCTAACTCAGTGAGGCAATATCTTTTTTTAAAATATTTCATTATGCTTTTGGTGACAGTTTACACAGGAAATTGGGCTCTCACTCAACAGTTTCTATACCTATAGTTCCATAGTGGTTGAAAGCTTGGTTTCTATCTAAAAGACTGACAGTTCAAATACACCAACAACTCCTTGGACAACTTACTCTGTCCTACAGGGTTGCTATATGTCAGAATCAACTCAGCTATAACAGGTTTTATTTTGGTTTATGGTATACATACACATCGTTCAGGGACACTGGTTATATTCTTTATAATATATCAGTGTTCTCATAATGTCCATTTTTGATGTTCTGCTTCCATTAATCTAGCTTCCCTGTCCCTTCAGCCTTCTCATTTTTGGTCTAGAGTAAATGTTTACCATTTGTTTTCATTTATATGAATATTTTGAGAATTAATCATAGGTGACATTATTTATTTTATGGACCAATCTGTCATTTGCGTGAAAGATGGCCTCTGGGAGTAGCTTGAGTTCCAAATTTAAAGAGTACCTCTGGGTGACAGTCTCAGAGTACATCTAGTTTCTACTGATCCAGTACGGCTGGCCCAGGCGACATCGTGACTGCAACTTCGTAAGAGACCCTGAGCCAGAACCACATGGCCAAACCACTGCATAATTTCTGACCCACAAAAACTGTGCGAGAGTACAAATATTTATTGTTCTAGCTCACTGAGTTTTAAGGATAATCTGTCATGCAGGAAGAGCTAATACACAGAGCCTAGGTAACACACTGTCACCACTGAGTTGGTGAATGAATGAACACCTCCACTAACAGCCAACTTACTGTTTCCCAGGACAATTTGCTCTCTCTTTGGACAATTCTGTCAAAACCAATAAAATTATAGTGGTGAGAGTGACACAGGTTACAGAATTGTACACTTAAAAATGGTTAAAATGGCAAATTATTTTGTTATATATTTTACAATAATAAAAACTTATTAAAATTAAATGGCAAACAAAAATTCCATTTAATTTAATTTTCTAACTTTCACTTGTAATTTAACGTAAAACTTCATAGCTTTTGAAATCACAAGTAAAATGGTTTTTCTGAGCTCTTCTAGGTTTTTCACCCTCATCTTATTAACTGCAAGTTTGTCAAGAGCAGGAGCCATGTTTTAGGCCTCCTTTGCTTTTTCCAGTATAGTGTCTGACCTAGAGAAAAGAGTACAATAAATATTCCAGAATCAACACTGAGTACATAAAGGAAATTCACAAACTAAGTAACCCATTTCTTTTAATCAAAAAATACCACAATAGATTGTTCAACAAAACAACCCAAACATAAATACCTGCAGGTACTGCTTTTTTGCATGACTTCCGCCCTGTGGTAGCCAGACAGCTTGCAAAATCCATCATTGCTGTATACAATAGGCCAGTCCACTATCTGGGCATTCCCCAATACAAAATTAGTATCTGTTAAAAAAAAAAAAAAAAGAAGAAGCAGAAAGGAAAAACACACATGAGCCAAGAATATTAGCTGAAAACCTATCAAGACACAGAGTAATGTAACCAATCCAGCTATCTCTGGCTCCAACTAAAACATACAGTGTCTCCAATAGGAACATGATTCTACAAGGAATACATAAGAACAGTGCTTTACAAATGAATATTCTGAATGAAGTGCTCAAGTTACTACGCTCTATGAAGTTAGCAAAGGAAGCATGTTAAACCAACCAAGCAATGAATCCTGCAGAAATCTAGTAGATTCTCATGAAGCATATTCAAGTTCCAATTTTCCATCCCAGTGAAACTACAGAGAACAATAAAGAAACCAAAATAATTTCTTCTAGGCTCCGTCTCATCTTACCTTGTCAGTCTTTTGGCCAGAAACTATCAACTGGGTTACCCAGTCCTGACTGTTACGTACTACTCACTCTGTGAGGAGAAGGCTTTCTTAGAGTAGCACTGAAAGATAGTTTGAACACTGCCTCCCAGAACACAGGCACTATACACAACCCTCCTCTTGGTAAGGAACGTTGACTAGACCTGACTCTAATACAAGTGTTTGGGATAGCCTGTCTCAGATGCTCACAATGACAAATCTTCTCAACAATTTTGAAATAACACAATTACAGAAATTGCATTGTGGATCTTTTGCACAAAGCTCCACTCCCTTAGATAGAAGATTTAATTAAGCCATACATGACTCGTTAGTTCAGTGTGCACTAACCACTTCCCACATTTTTGATCAAAAGTCTTCAGTACCTTTTGTGCATAGGAAATCAACTGTCCTTCTTTTCAAAAATTTAAATTAAGCAAATATACTCAGAACTTGACTGCAATCATTATTTTAGCTTGGCTCCCTCCTCTCCACAGAGCTCCTCAACCCTCTCCCTCTCCCTCTCTCTCTCTGTCACACACACACACGTACATGCACACAGTTCTTTTTTTTAAACTGAAGTGGATTTTGTATAGATATAGATACATAGACATAGATACAGGTATAGATACAGACACCACGCATGCAGTACACTTCTTTCATTTTAAACTAGAGTGGGTTTTGTGTGTGTGTGTATGTGTATACAGTAAAACTTGCAAAAGCCAGAACCTGTGTAAGGAGCAAACCTGTCAGAGAAGGAAAGTTCAAACATTTGCCACTAACAAAGTGACATAAAGTATTACGGTTGCACTTTGTAAAAGGCAGAAAACTTTTGACACCTGAAAAATCACGGCAATCCTATCAAATTTCAGTTTTCACAGGTTTCACTGTACATACGCGTGTGTGTTTGTGTGTCTGCATGTTGAAATGAGTTCCTTTATGTGGCCTTTTGCCGTAGTTCTTTGGAAAAATAGTTTGAGAGGTTTTTCTCTTAACCCTGAGCAGTGACCTTTGCCCTGATTTTCTAACCCAGCGGGTTTGTTTCCTATGCCTGCGTAAAATGTAAACAACTTGGTTTGATAGTTTATGTCTGGTCCTGGGCTGCAGCTTGCCCTGTGACCCTCACCTTGCAGGGCTGGTCCATTAAGTAACTATAGGAATCACAGGAACTGAAACCCAGTCACACTTACTATGCAAATGAAGTTGGCCACTTGAAATTGACAAAGCATTTGCATATTTAAGCAGCTAGCCCCACAGAGTTTAGTCAGACAGAAGCAGGAGGAAGAAAGAAGACATAAGGAGAGAAATGAGGCAAAAAAATCTTCTAAAAGAGCTGTAACATAGTGAAGGGCTACACCACTGAAGACAGCAAGAGGCCCAAAAGGGGCCCAATAGCAGAGCTGGTTGGCAACAGGCCTAGAAAGGGCCCAGGAACAAAGCTATTAGTGGTAGATAGCAGGATCACAAGGAGCCTGTCCACAGGAGGCCGAGAAGAACTGAGAGTGCTATCCTGCACTGAAGAAAGGGGACTCAGACTACCTGCTTCCTGATCCTGATTTCTGAGTGTAGCCTGTTGCTCCTGAACCCAAACTGTACCCACTTCTTAATAAACTACTCAACTGTAAGTATGGTCTGTGAGTTCAGTGTGGCTACTGCAATGGATAATCAAACCCAGCAAAAACATAAGGAGTGCCATGGAAGCGACACCTGGTGTCAAAATTGGCAGAGGTTAGAGAGTAGAGGTGTACTTGATCTCTGCCTCATAGACGTAGCCTTGGAATGATCTTGATTCTTACCACCTGTGAAATCAGACAGGTATTGACAACACAGAGCTACGGTGAGCTAAAGCTGCTAATCAAAAGCTACTTTTGGAAGTTCTATGGGGCACTTCCACTCTGTCCTATAGGGTTGGTGTGAATCAAAATTAGCTTGAAGGCAATGGGAAGGAGGGAGCTGCTATTCTCACAATTTCACTGCACACACACACAGAGACACAGTTGTGAAATAATGCTGATACACAATATCCTAATTTAACTGGGAGGTTAATTTTGTTCTAGGACAGCATCTATATCTTAAATATCCTATCTCCTTGGGAAGCAGCTAAGGAGGGGGAAGGATAAGTAAATAACCTAAAAAGTGTTTTTATCTAGTTAAAAAAAAATGTAAGATATAACTTTTATGAAGTAAACTATGCACTTGCTAATTTATAAATATACTTTTAATGAATACGACCAGTCCTTTCTTCCTTCTCTTCCATATACAGATACATCTTTCTTGAGTTCCCATTAGATACTCAAACACAATGCAAGATCCTGAAGACATCCAGACTGATGAAGCATGGTTTCTGTTACTTACAGAACTTAAAGTTAACAGGATAAATAAACAGGTATACCATTAAGTAAAGAAACAAATAAGAAAATGATTAATTTTGTCTCAGAGAGGAAAAAGATTTCATTGCAGAGAGGGTAACATCTGAACTTTCTATAGTCTAGAAGGGTGAGTAGGATTCATTTAAACATCTTGAATGTCTAAGATGTAACTGAAAACCTGGTGATGTAGTGATTAAGTGCTACAGCTTCTAATCAAAGGTCAACACTTTAAATCTACCAAGTGCTCCTAAGAAACTCTATGATACAGTTCTACACTGTCCTACAGGGTCACTATGAGCTAGAATCATCTCTGTAGCAGCAGGTTTTCTAAGATGTAACTGGCATGATTGACACAAATCCAATACATATGAGAAAAAAATATGATCCTAGCCTTTGATGAAATCCAGAGGACTTCAGAGGGAGGTCCATTTCAGGTCAAAGATCCTGCATGAGCTAAACAGCAGAAAATTCAGATTATGTAGATGTAGACACCACAAAGAAAAGCCAGGAAGTGTGACAGGAGATAAGTCTGGTGACAGATTATGAAGGATCTTGAATGTCAAAGACCTTTGATTTTATTCTGGAGGCACCATAAATCTTGATCTTCTCTTTTGAAATGATCTACTGATCCTTAAAAGATGTACAAAATTCACTAAATTATCTCTGAGTATATGTGACACCTGGTCAGTTTAACAAGCACTTTTATTGACTCTCTGAAAGAATAATTAATTTCCTTGAAAATATCTAGAGCAGAAGGAGAAAAAAGAGTACACTTTGCATGGGTATGAATTGCACTGATTTTTATTTATGAGTTCATAAGGAAGTTACAGTTAATGGCTTGGCTACACGTGTTTACAACCTTTTATATCCTAAACCCCACTATAATAAAAGTAAATAAACTAAAAAGGCAAAAATCCACACAAAATAAGAATAGAGTAAAAAGCTAGGTAAGCAGTAAAAATGCCATGAAAGAAACTGTGAAAAACTTTTTTAAAAAATTCCCAAGTAATCATCCTTAAAGATATTCAAGAGTATATTAAATTCATAGAACAATAATATGATGCTATTTTAAAAATGGTAAGAGAGCAAACTAAGAGCGCTTGTAAATTAAAAATGAGTGACACAATAGAAAATTCAACATAAATATTGGAAGACAAAATCTCACAGGAAGTATCACAGACAAAGAAAGAAACAATAAAAAAAGAAAAAAATAAGACATGGAGAACTAATCCACAACAGGCAGGGCTAAGATGCCAGCATCCTTGCTGACACCTCTAACAACAAAGAACTTGAAAATCAATAAAGCCAACCAAATAGAGCTATGCAGGAGGCCTGAACAGCAGGCAGAGAACTGTAAGAACAGACCAGGAGAAAGGAAGATCACAGCAACCCTGGGCCATCCCTGATAAAACAACACAACACCTGACAGAGAGAACCCAAATGCTGAAGGTGAGTCAAACAGAAAATAACTACCCTTAGCAAATCAAAGCCACAGCATGGGGCCAAGAGATCCCACAAAGGCTGGAGCAACATTGGAACCAGCTAAGGAGACCAGCCCTAGCCTAAGCATTACAACTTGGAGCTGAAAGCCTCCAGGCAGGTCAGAGAGTTTGGAAACAGGTGATCAGCAGGCTTTAGGACCAGAGGCCCAGCAAGCCTTGGAGCCATGCAGTTCAAAAAGGCTTGGGTCCAGGCTGACTGGCAATCAGTGGGCTTTAGAACCCAGCAGCCCAGCAGGCCTTAGACACTCATGGCTGGAAAAGGCTGAGATCTGGATGATGCAGGAAGGCAGCACAGGAGCGTGCAAGACCTGGGAAGGCAGCTGGGGCATGTGAGGTCCTGGGTGGGGACGTGGGGGCATGCACAGTTTGGGACAGCAATGCAGGGGAGCACAGACCAGAACAGTACAGAATCAGGTGAGCAAACACACACCAGGTTACACTAAGGAGAGCCTGGCCAGCCAGTTGACCACAGCATGGTACAGAAGATCATAGAGCAAAAGGTTTCCACATAGCACAGCAAAAACAAACACTTACCCAGGCCCAAAAGAGAGATGCTAGACAGATCAACTGAATTATCAGGTCTCCAAAAATCAAACCAACTCAAAAGTCTTGAATATCCATAGGTTCAACTTAAATCACAATGCCAGCCAAGTGCCATCGAGTCAGTACCAAACAAAAGATTGCAATGACTTTCTGATGGCTCAGAGCCAACAATCAATACATTAAGAGGACATAGCCATATTAAACATTTACACAACCAATGATAGTGCCCCTCAATACATAAAACAAACTCTAACAGCACTGAAAAGGGAAATCAACAGCTCTGTAATGGCAGACTTCACCATATCACTTTCAGTGAAGGAGAGAACAACCAGAAAGAAGCTCAATAAAGATACAGAAGGGCTAAAAGCCACACTCAACCAACTTGACCCATAAACATGTACAGAACACTTCACCTAATAGCAGCCAAATACACTTTCTTTTCCAACACACATGGAACATTTTCCAGAACAGAACCTCTACTAGGCCATAAAGCAAGCCTTAAAAAATCCAAAGCATCAAAATACTGCAAAGCATCTTTTCAGACCATAAATCCAAAAAAGTAGAAATCAGTAACAGAAAAAGCAAGGAAAAAAAAGTCCAAACACATGGAAGCTGAATACCTTGCATAAAAACTACTGGGTTATAGAAGATATCAAAGACAGAATAAAGAAATTCACACAATTGAAAGAGAATGAAAAGACAACTCGCCAGAACCTCTGGGACACAATAAAAGCAGCGTTCAAAGGTCAATTCATTTTAATAAATTCACATATCCAAAAAGAAGAAAAAGCCCAAATCAAAGCATTAATGATACAACTTGAACAACACAGAAAGAATCCTCAGACACAAGAAGAAAGCAAATCGTAAAAATCAGAGCAGAACTAAATGAAGAGCCAAGCCAAGTGCCATCGAGTCGGATCTGACTCATGGCGACCCTAGGGGCCAGGATAGAACTAAATGAAGAAGACAACAGAAAAATGATACAAACAGTTAACAAGACCAAAAGCATGTTCTTTGAAAAAAAATGAATAAAATCAATAAACATTAGCACACTGACAAAGAAAAACAGGAGAAACAAGTAACCTAAATAAGAAATGAGTAGGGTGATATCTTGTACACAGAAAACTCTAAAGAACCCACCAAAAAAAAGCATCTATCTGGAACAAACAGAAGAGTTCAGCAAAGCATCTGGATGTAAAATAAACATACAAAAATCAGCTGAATTCCTTTATACCAACAAAGAGGACACCAAAAAGGAAAGCACTGAATCAATACCATTTACCACAGCCCCTGAAAAGATAAAATACACAGGAATGAATCTAACCAGAGACATAAAAGAACTATACAAAGAAAAATACAAGACACTACTATAAGAAACCAAGAGACCTACATAAGTGCAGAAACCTACCTTGCGCACAGATAGGGAGGAATGAAAATCACAAAAATGTCTATTCTGTCCAAAGTCATCTACAGATACAAAGCAAGCCCAATACAAATTTCAATGTCATGCTTTAATGAGATGGAAAAGCAAATCATCAACTTCATGCAGAAAGGGAAGAAGTTTCAGATAAGTAAAGCATCACTGAAAAAGAAAAACAAAATGGGAGTCTTTGTACTACCTGACTGTAGACTGCATTACACTGTCATGACAGTCAAAACATCTTGGTGCTGGTCTAACAACAGATGCATAGAACAATGGAACAGAATTGAGAATCCAGACATAAAATCATCCACCTATGAACAGTTAATATTTGACAATAGCCCAATGTCCATAAATTGGGGGAGAAATGTCTCTTTACCAAATGGTGTTGACTTAACTGGCTGTCCATCTACAAAAAAAAATTAGACTCATGTCTCTCACATGTACAAAACTAACTCAAAATGGATCAGAGGCCTAAATATAAAATCTAAAACAATAAACAACGTGGAAGAAAAAATAGGGACAATGCTGGTAGCCCTGATGCATGGCATAAACAGAATACAAAACATTACTAACAGTACACAAACACATGGAGAGAAAATAGATAACTAGGAACTCTTAAATATCAAATATGTATGCTTATCCAAAGATTTCAGAAAAAGAATAAAAAGACAACTAACAGAATGGGCAAAAAAATAGCTACAAGGAATCTTATCAGCATCCAATCTCTAAAATCTATAGGATACTACAATATCTCAACAACAAAAAGATAACCTAATTAAAATTGGGCCAAGGATATAAAAAGGAACTTCATCAAAAAAGACATTCAGGTGGCTAACACATACACGAGGAAATACAATCAGCAGCCATTAGAGAAATCCAAATCAGAACTACAATGAGATACCAGCTCCTCCCAACAAGACTGGCATTAATTCAAAACACACAAAATAATAAATGTTGAAGGGGCTATGGAGAGACTGGAAATCTTACACACTGTTGATGGGAATGTAAAATGGTTCAACCACTTCAGAAATCAATTTAGCACTTTCTTAAAAAGCTAGAAATAGAAATACCATAAGATCCAGCAATCCTACTTCTTGAAATAAATCCTAGAGAAATAAAAGCTACCACAGAAATATATACATACACACCAATATTCATTGCAGCACTATCCACAACAGCAAAAAGAGAGAATCCACCTAGGTGCCCTAAAACAGAAGAATGTATGAACAGACTATGGTATACTGACACAATGGAATACTACACAATGATTAAAAAAAAAACAATTTTGGAAACATCTCATGACATAGGAAAATCTGAAAGGCATTATTCTGAGTGAAATTAGTCACTGAAGGACAACTATGGTATCAAACCACTATTGTAAGTCCTCAAGAAAAGTTTTAAACACAGAAGACAACAGTCTGATGTTTACAAGAGTGGGGAGGGAGGCAGAGGTATATTCAACAGTAGTAGACAAAAATCATTTAGGTGAAGGGAAGGACAACACACAGTAGAGGAGAAGTCAGCACAACTGGACAAAATCCAAAGGTGAGCAGTTTTCTAAATACAATCAAACACTTCCAGGGACAAAATAGCAGGACATCATGGTTTTAGGGAACATCTATGCCAACAGGCATGACAAAGTGTGTTAGGGAATGTTCTGCATCTCACTCTAGTGAGGGTTATCTGAAGTCTTCAAAGACTGCAAGTGGCCATCTGTTTTAGTCAGCTAGGGCTGCTCTAACAGAAATACCACAGAGTGGATGGCTTTGTTAACAAAGAAAGATTTATTCTTACACAGTCCGGTAGGTTGCAAGTCCATATTCAGGGTGTCCGCTCCAGGGGAAGGCTTTCCCCTTATCGGCTCTGGAGGAAAGTCCGGTATTGCATCAGTCTTTGTCCAGGGAACATGCTGACGCAAGAACCTCTGGTCTGAAGGACGCGCTCTGCTCCCGGTGCTGCTTGCTTGATGGTAGCGAGGTTCTCAAATTGTCCTTTGTTTCTTTTTCCTTTTATTCCTTGCAAGCTAAAAGCATTAAGGGCGGGGCAAGCCATACTCCAGGGAAACTCCCCCTACAGCAGGAATTCACAGCCCCACCCTAATCCTTTAACATACAGGTTAGCAAAACCACACAATGGAGGACAGTCCCAAGATACTGGGAACCATATCCCAGCCACGTGGCTGCACACATTTTTGGGGGGACACAATTCCAACCATGACACCATCTAAGAAGCGTCTTGGAATAAAAGAGAATGATGAACATCAAAGACATAATGAAAATAAGAGCTCCAGATTTTTAACCATGAACATATAATGCTGCCATAAAATTAACATGATATATTCCATTTTTATTGAACTGTCAGTACACACCAATTTATTAATTTTTCACTTATTACTAAATGATAGCAGAATAAATTGCAAGTTCTAGATATCACTGCAATTTCTAATGAAAGTATTCTCACCATAATTTAAAGGTATTCATCATTCTTCAAGGATTCCCAGTGTCCCTAGGGTGTGTATGACAGCATTATCCAGCAAAAAACAAACCCAGTAGCATCTTCTTTGACTCCAATAAGAATATGGAAAAAACAGAAAATACAATATGAATAGAATCATCAACCAATTTATTATCCACACAGAGGATTCCCAACATAGAATTTAAAATTCCAAAACACTTTCTTCTCCCTGCCAACCAGCGCAACAACTTATAGCTCACAAGAGGCAGGGACAAGATAACACAGTAGTCAGATTCTTCCTGTGACCCCTCTAACAGCAAGATCCAAAAAAACAGATGAATCCATTATATATGACATCCTAGAAGCCCTGAATATCAAAGAGAAAGCTGAAAAATCAGACTGATGAATGAGGAAGGGAGAGCAGTTCCAGAAGTACATAGAACTGACCAAACTTGACCCACCAGGAAACTTCTGCAGCCCACAAAGTAAGTGGAGCAACAGCAGTTGGAGGGCATCCTGCTCAGCAGGGCACTCTGGCTGGAGAATCCACTTGCACGTCCAGAACCAATGAAAAACAGCATGAGATCACCAAATGCTAAGTCTCTGCATGTAACCTACTGAGCATGGATCTAAATCTTTCCTTTAGGATAAACTTCTCTCCTTTCTTCTAAAAATTCCTGTCCCTTCTCTGCACTGCCTCTGGCTCTGGAGTTTGATACCATTAACTGAACCAGAAGAATCCTTAAACATGCCCTCAGCCATTTTCAGATTGAGAGGTAGTACAATACAACAAAGAGAGGGAAGGAGTGGGGGAATCTGTTTACTCCCCTCAGCTAAAAATTCAGGGCAGAATTCCTTTGTCTACATTCAAATATTAGGAGAAACATCATCCTTGCAGACACTCAGAGACAGCTGTTAGCCGTTTGCCTTTCTCAACAACTGCAGCGAGATACCTGTGCTATCAATCTAGAACAGTAGGCGAAAGCCTGCACCACACATTTGGGGACCAATTACCTGGACCTAGAACTGAACCCATACAAGAGAAGTAAACAAACAGGTTTGCATATCTAGTAACAGCTCTAACCACCTGTGACAGGACATTAGAGCTTCAAAGGTAACAATAACCAAACTATCATACATGACCAGCCCATTTGGACATTTCAAAACAAAATAAGAAGTTAGAACACAACAGGCAAACATAAAATAAATAAATAAAACTTACTGATGGCTTAGAGACAACAGTCAATTTCAAACCACTTAAAGAGGCAGACCATGTGACTTCAGAAAATTTCGAAAACAAAGAATAAGAGGAAGAGAAATTCCTGGAATTATCAGAGGTAGAATACAAAAGATTAATATTTAGAACTCTTGAAGAAATCAGAAAACAGATGAGGAAAACTGCAGCAGAGCACAATGACAAACTGAACCAGCTCAAAGAAAGCATACAGCAGCAAGCATTATACATTCAGAAAATTAAATAGTAAAATCACAGAGTTACACAATTCAACAGGAAGTCAAAGGAGCAGATTTGGGGCAATGGAAGCCCAAATAAGAGAAACTGAAGGTAAAACATAAGAAATGAACATATGTGAGGAAAAATCAGATAGAAGAATTTTTTAAAAATCAAGAACTCTAAGAATTATGTGGGACTCTATCCAGAGGAATAATCTATGGATGACTGGAATACCAAAATAGAAGGGGAGAACAGAATAAAATATAGAGAGAACTGTCAAAGATTTGTTGGCAGAAAACTTGCCTGATATCATGAAAGATGAAAAGATACCTATCCAAATTGCTTATCAAACTCTACACAAGGTAGATACCAAAATAGAGATACCAAGGCATATTATAATCAAACTTATGAAAAATAAGGATGAGGCCATTTTAAAAGTGGCTAGAGATTAAATAAATAAATAAATAACCTACAAGGAAGAATTAATAAGACTAAGCTCAGACTACTCAGCACAAACCACATAGGCAAGAAGGCAACAGGATGACATGTACAAAGCTCTGAAGGAAAACAACTGCCAGCCAGGAATTATATATGCACTAAAGTTGTTTCTGAAATTTGAAGATGAAATGACATTTCCAGATAAACACAAACTTAGAGAATTTGAAAAAAACAAAGCAAAATTACAAGAAAAACTACGGAGTCTTTTGGTTAGAAAATCAATAACATCAGATAACAACCCAAGACTAGAAAAAAGAACAGAGCAACTGGATACCAACCCAAATAAGGAAAAATCACAAAAATAAATCAAAGGTAAAACACTGAAAATAAGGAAACAAAGATGTCATTATGAAAGCATTGTAATAAGAAAGAGGGAATTAAAACAAAAAGGAGTCAGACACCTTTCATACTGTGAGGAAATCAAGGCAATGAAAATAAATTCAAGACAGGCTTAAATTTAGAAAACTAGACACAAAGGAAACTATCAATCCCATGAATAAAAGAAAAAAAGAAGTTTTAGCAACTGCAAAATCAGCAATATTGGAAAAGATAAAAAGAAAACACAGAGAGAGAAAAGACCCAGCACAGAAAATCAAAAGGAACAAAAGAATCATCTACAATGCACAAAAAAAGACATCAACATGATTGCACTAAACTCATACCTATCAATCATGCTGAAGCTAAATGGATTAAATGCACCAATAAAGCAACAGAGAGTGGCATACTGAAAAAAAACAAAAACATGACCCATGAATACTGTCACTACAGGAGGCACACTCAGACTTCAAGACACACACTAAAAACTCAAAGGATGGGAAAAGATGTATCAAACTAACAAAATTCAAAAAAGATATGAATAGCAACCTTAATCTCTCATAAAATTGACTTTAAAATCCATCACACAGGGTAAAGAAGGACACTAAGTAACGATTAAAGGCTTGATACTTCAGGAGGACATAACCACATTAAATATCTATGCACTCAACAATGGAGCTTCAAAATACATAAAACTAACTCTAACTGCATTGAAAGCAGAAACAATGCCACAATAATAGCAGGAGACTTCAACACACCACTTTCAGTGAAGAAGAGAACATCCAGAAAAAAAGCTCAACAGACACCGAAGATATAAATGCCACAGTCAACCAAATTGTCCTCACAGACATATACAGAACACATCATCCAACAGCCAAATATACTTTTCCAATGCACATGAAACACTCTCTAGATCTGACTATATATTAAGGCCACGAATCAATCTTTAACAAAATCCAAGTATTGAAATATTACAAAGCATCTTTCAGACCATAAAGCCATAAAACTAGAAATTAGTAATAGAAAAAAAAGAATGAAAAAATCAAAGCACATGGAAACTCATCAACACCTTGCTCAAAACCCACTAGGTAATAGAAGAAATCAAGGATGGAGAAATTCACTGAATCAAGTCTGAATGAAAACACATCCACCAGAACAAAAGCAGAGCAAAAGCAGTGCTCAGAAGTCAATTTATCACAATAAATGTACACATCCAGAAAAAAGAAAGGTTAATCAAAGAATTAACCCTACAACTTGAACAAGCAGAACTGCCCAGAAACCAGAAGTGCCGGGAGCCGGTCCCAACACTTTACAGGGTTCCGCACGGAGGGAGGGAAGACGTCGGCAGGAAATGAACAAGGGAGACAGGAAAGACTTTTCTGGTTTAAGGCAGCCTGACCCAGAGAGCAAGAGATCTTCTAATGTGTCGAGAGCCGTCCATCTTTACTTTTTATAGGTGAGGTGGCATGGTTGGTCACCTTATTTTCTTCATAATATAAACTATTGGTTAACAAGAAACTGACCCATCATTATTGGCTAACAAGAAAGTGACCCCTCGTGATCTTCTTCTTCTACTTAATTGCCAAGGCTTTTTGGATAATAGTTTGAACCAGGTGTTAAATATCAGGGAACACAATTAATGGTTTTATTCATACCTCAAAGTGGAAGGCACAGAGGAGTAAACTCCTCAAGGCCTAACCATTTGGCTGTCTCCATTTGTTTCTCTAAGTTCTTATTTATATCTCCTTGTCAGATAGTAAGAGCCTGCTATCCCCTAATCAAGCACAGCTGCACTAAGAAAGATGTTTCTTGAGTGTTATCAGTTGAGATGCTTGTGTAGTTTTAATGGCTATGTGGAGAAGTGTCCTTAGAAAGCCTTTCAAGGGTTAGCTTGTAAACCTGTGTATGTGGAGAAAAGGGAGGGGGGGGAGTGCAATTAGGGGGAAGCCAGTGAAGCTGGGCAGGCCTCAGTGTTATTAGGCATGCTGCATTGAAATCCATTTCTCTGATCTCTATTCCTCAGAAGTTCCTGGTCAGATTGTCCCAATATAATTCCATAAACCAAGGGGGTTGTGAAGCCCTTCTTAGGAGGCACCTCCTTGATCCTCATGTCGGGAGAGGGGGGCCCGCTCCCGGCACAGAAGAAAGCAAGAAATAAAAATCAGAGCAGAACTAAATAAAATACAGTATAGGAAAATAATTAAAAGAATTAAGAACAAAAGGTGGTGTTTTTGAAAAGATCAATAAAACTGATTGGCCAAATTGACAAAAGAAAAACAGGACAGGGAGCAAATGACTCAAACAAGAAATTAGACAGGCAATATCACAAGAGTTCCAGATGAAGTTAAAAGAATTGTTAACAATACTATGGAAAACTGTACTAAATTTTAAAAAAGCAAGAGGAAATGGACAAATTTCTAGAAACACACTGCCTACCTAAACTAACACAAACAGAAGTAGAATACCTAAATGAACACATCACAAAAGAAGAGATTGAAAAAATAATTTAAAAACTCCCAACAACAAAAACTCTGGCCCTGACAGCTTCACTGGAGAATTCTACGAAACTTTTAGGAAAGAGTTAACACCACTATTACTAAAGGTGTTCCAGACCATAGAGAAGGATGGAATACTCTCCATTTCTTTCTACAAAGAGAGCATAATGCTGATACCAAAACCAGGCAAAGAAGCACAAAAGGGGAAAACTACATACCAATATCTCTCATGAACTTAGATGCAAAAAATCCACAAAATTCTAGCCAATAGAATTCAACATTTAAAAAAAAAAAAATCATCATGACCAAGTGGCATTCATATCAGGGATGCAAAGATGGTTCAACATTAGAAAAACAATAATATAATCATCACATAAATAAAACAAAACAAACACTTGATTTTATCAATCAATGAAGAAAATGCATTTGACAAAGTCCATCACCCATTCCCTGATTCCTTTAACATTTTACCTGTAGAAAGAATCCTTCACTATTGCAACCTGAAGCTTGAATTCTTTTTTTCAGTTCTTTCAGCTTGAGAAATGCAAAATGAGTTCTTCTCTTCTAGTTTTCCATTTTCAGCTCTTTGCACTTGTCATTATAATACTCTGTCTTCTCAAGATGCCCTTTGAAATCTTCTGTTTAGGCTGCATACTTCGCCATTCCTTTATTTTGCTTTTGCTGTTTGATGTTGGAGAGCAAGTTTCAAGTCTCTTCTGACATCCAATTTGGTCTTTTCTTTCTTTCCCATCTTTTTAATGATCTCTTGCTCTCTTCATGGATGATGTTTTTGATGTCATTCCACAATCTGTCTGTTCTTCGGTCATTAGTGATGAATACATCAAATCTGTTCTTCAGGTGATCTTTAAACTTGTGTATACACAAGGTCATAGTCTAGCACTTACGGACTTCTAATTTTCTTCAGTTTCAATTTTAATTTGCATATAAGCAACTGATAATCTGTGCTTCAGTGAGCACCGAGTCCTGTTCTGACTGCTATATGGAGCTCTTCCACAGATGTAGTTGTTTGGTTCCTGTGTAGTCCATCTGGTTAGATCCATATGTACAGTCGCTGTTTGTGTTGGTTAAAAAAGGTTATTTTCAATGAAGTCATTAGTCTTGCAAAATTACATCATGCGATCTCCAGGATTATTTCTATCACCAAGGCTATATTTTCCAACTATTGATTCTTCTTCTTGGTTTCCAGCTTTTGCATTCCAGTCACCAGTAATTATCAACACAGCATAATTGTATGTTTGATCCATTCCAGACTTCAGGAGCTGGTAAAAATCTTCAATCTCTCCATCTTTTGCCTTAGTGGTTAGTGTATAAATTTCAACAATACTCGTAACAAGTGGCCTTCCTTGTAGGCATATGGATATTATCCTATCACTGACAGCATTGCACTTCAGGAAAGATCTTGAAATATTCTTTGTTATGAGGAATGCAACACCAATCCTCTTTCAAGTTTTTGTTCCCAGCATTGTAGACCATATGATCGTCTGATTCAAAATGGCCAATACCAGTCCATTTCACCTAACGCCTAGGATACAGACATTTATGTACTCCATTTTGTTTTTGATGATTTATAATTTTCCTAGATTCGTATTTTGTACATTCCATGTTCTGATTATTAATGGATGTTTGCAGCTTTTCATCCCAGTTTGAGTTGTGCCATGTAAGCAAATGAAGACTCCGAAGGTTTTACTCCATCCACATCAGTAAGGTCAACTCTACTTTGAGGAGGCAGCTCTTCCCCAGAAGATGGAAAAGCTACACAGTCATTACACCAGGAAGAATTAGTTGATGTTCAGCCATTTGAAGACACAGCATGTGATCTGGAACCAATGGTACTGAAGGAAGACGTTGAAGCTGCACTGAAGGGTTTGGCAAAAAACAAGATCCAGAAGTTAATGGGATATCAACTGCGATATTTCAACAAACACAAGCAGTGCTGGAAGTGCTCACTCATCTATGCCAAGAAATTTAGATGACAGCTACCTGGTCAAGAGACTGAAAGACATCCATATTTTTGCACATTCCAAAGAAAGGTGATCCAACTGAATACAGAAATTTCTGCATCCAAATAATATCATTAATATCACATGAAAGTAAAATTTTGCTCAAGATCTTTCAAAATCCTCTGAAATTTTACTGACAAGGAACTGCCAGAAATTCAAGCCAGATTCAGAAGAGAATGCAAAACCAGGGATATCACTGCTGATGTCCAATGGATCTTGGTTGAAAGCAGAGAATACCAGAAAGATGTTTACTTGTGTTTCATTGGCTATCCAGTAGTCTACTATGTGGATGAAAACAAATTATGGCTAACATCAAGTAAAATGGAATTCCAGAACACTTCATTGTACTCTTAAGGAACCTGTATATGGATCAAGAGGCAGTCATGCAAACGGAACAAGGGGACGCTGCATGGCTTAATCACAAAAGGTGTACATCAGAGTTGTATCTTTTAACCACACCGTTTCAATCTGTATGCTAAGCAAATAATCTGAGACACTAGACTACAAAGAAGAACAAGGCATCAGGATTGGAGGATGACTCATTAACAACTTGTGTTATACAGGTGACACCACCTTACTTGCTGAAAATGAAGATTTGCAACACTTACTGATGAAGATCAAGGACCACAGCCTTCAGTGTAGATTGCACCTCAAAATCAAGAAAACAAAAGTCCTCACAGCTGGACCAGTAAGCAACACTGCCATAAATGGAGAAAGAATTGAGGTTGTCAAGGATTTCATTTTACTTGGGTCCACAATCAATGCCCATGGAAGCAGCAGTCAAGAAATCAAAAGACATATTGCATCAGGAAAATCTGCTGCAAATGACCCTTTTAAAGTATTGAAAAGTATAGATGTCACCTTGAAGACTAAAGTGTGCCTGATCCAAGCCATGG
Organism: Heterohyrax brucei; assembly: GCA_028571685.1. Classification (NCBI taxonomy): domain Eukaryota; kingdom Metazoa; phylum Chordata; class Mammalia; order Hyracoidea; family Procaviidae; genus Heterohyrax; species Heterohyrax brucei. The sequence goes on from CM053155.1 coordinate 22,116,229, forward strand.
TATCTTCAATCTCATCACATGCATGCAAAAGCTGAACAATGAACAAAGAAGACAGAAGAAGAATTGATGCCTCTGAATTGTGGTGCTGGAGAAAAGTGTTGAATGTACCACAGAGTGCCAAAAGAATAAACAGATCTGTTCTGGAGGAAGTACAACCAGAGTGTTCCTTGGAAGCAAAGATGGCAAGACTGCATCTTACATACTTTGGACATGTTGTCAGGAAGGCTCAGTCCCCAGAGAAGGACATCATGCTTGGTAGAGTAGAAGGTCAATGAGAAAGAGGAAGACCCTCAACAAGGTGGATTGACACAGTGGCTGCAACAATGGGCTTAAGCATAAAAATAACTGAGGACAAGGTACAAGGCAGAGCAGTGTTTCATTCTGCGGTGCATTCTGTTGTGTTACTATGAATCAGAACTGACTCGATGGCATGTAACAAAAATAACACTCATTCATGTTAAAAACTTTCAGCAAAGCAGGAATAGAAAGGAAATTGTTCAACATAACAAGGGGCATTAGGCAAAGCCAACAGCCAGCACCAACCTATACGGACAGAGTCTGAAAGCATTTCCCTTGAGAATGTGACCTAAACATCACTTTCATTCAACAACGTCCAAAATAAGGGAATCAGACAATGTTCTGTTGTAATCCATAGGGTTTTCATTGGCTAATTTTCAGATGTAGATCCTCAGGCCTTTCTTCCTTGCCTTAGTCTGGAAGCTGTCTGTCCACTATTGGTAATCTTGATATTTCAGATATTTGTGACATAGTTTCCAGCACCATAGCAACACACAAGCCATCACAATATGACAAACTGATAGGTGGTGGATAAATGCCACAATACCACATGAACGGGAACTAAGAGATTCCACAAAAATAATATTCCAGGTATTAATGAGAATAGGGTACTATTTATCAATACCTACTCTGTGCTGGGTGCTATACTGAGTACTGTGCCATGTGTTAATTTTTTGAAACTTTAAATAATCTCTGTGGGGAGGTATTATTTTACTATCTGGAATTTCATCATTCTACTTACAAGGAAATTTATGTTTCTGAAGAAACAAAGTGATACAGGGTAGAGTTGGGATTTGATCATGGGTCTATCTAACTTTGACATCTCTGCTTTTATATTATGAATACACAAGCTGCAGGCTTCACCGCATAGATAAGCTGGACATCCAGTGGCCAGCAGACAAAGGACAATTGCCAGAGACCCAAGGATCTAGATGTGATAATAAGGGCCTATATGTGGTGCTCTCAGGCCCCAATGGCCATGCAAGTGTATTTGCCTCTTATACTACATACCCTCTTTCTTCCAATAAGTACTAAAACTGTATTTATATGAAAATCTTTGCATGTTAGATGTACCTGCCTTCTTATATAAAGGAAAAACTAAGCATAGTGGGACCTTTAATTAAAGAGTCAACATTACCATTATTGTCATCAGCTATCCTTATTCTACCTTATAATATACAATGATGTCCTCAACAAACATTGAGTGAGTAGAAAAATAATTGTTCCTCCTCTCAATATGTGGGTTATCCTGTCTTTCAAATGTTTTGTGTCTTCTCTCACTAACTATTGGCTCTTCTTGAAGCCTAGTATGCCAACCAATTTCTCTAACAGTTGTACTTCCACACAAACCTAGCTAACTCATCCCCACTTACCATTGTGTAGAAGAGGAAGAACATGAAGTGCAGAGGGGGATTTTGTGCCTAGCTCCATATTTGAAACTCAAGCAACTGCAGAGCAAACCTGGCTGTGTTAGCACCCCTGAGCCTCCCCAGCTACCATGGGGTCTGGATAGAAACCAGTAGTTTGTACTGTTCCTTGGTTGCCGAGTCGTGTAACAGTATGTTGCACATAACAGCAGGATGAAGTGACCCTCTCAAGTGGGTGCATGTCAACTGTCCAAGCAAATGTGAGAGGTGAGCTTCAGGACCTAGAAGAGCCTAAATTAGATCATATCACACACAGTGATACACATACACACAGAAAGAAAGAAAAAATGTGTGCTGGGAGAAGGGGTACCAAGTTACAGCTCATCTAAGAGAAAAGAATACAAATCTACAAGCTGCAGGCTTTATCCACATAGATTAGCTGGGCATCCAGTGACCAGCAGACAAAGGACCACTGCCAGAGAGACCCAAGGATCTAGATGTGACAACAAGAGCCTGTACGTGGAGATCTGAGGCCCTAGTGGTCGTGCAAGTGTCACCTTCTGTAACATAGTATTTCATAAGTGTTGTCTTGGTCTGCTCTTAACTCAGTGCCCTTTGCAGGCAGTTTTGCTAAGTCTATATCCTAACTACTTCCCTTATCAAATTGTAATGCTCCTCAATTACATCACACATGCTCAATTGCCAGAGGGCCCCCAGATAACTAACAACTAGCAATGGCCCTTCTTCCTTAGGCTGTGGAATTTTTCAAATTATGCAGTCCCTTGGAAGACTGCGTAACCTAGCTAACCCAACTCCACCTACCATACATAAACCATCTTACAGCTCCCACTTGCTTTTATGTTGTCCAGAGGCAGGAACTCTTGTGTAACCTTGCATGTCACCCTTTTCTTGTTTAAGACAGAGCCTTTGTTCTACCTCCGTATCTTTGTATTGTGTTCTATCATCTAAAGAACCTAATAATCTACCTAGTACCTTATAAAATTAGAGAAACTATTAAACAACTCAGGGATCATCAAAAGGAGATGGAAGGAACATACAGAATCATTATATCAGAAAGAACTGGTCAATGCTCAGCCATCTGAAGAGGTAGCATATGATTAGGAACTAATGACACTGAAGGAAGAAGTCAAAGCTGCATTGAGGATACTGGCAAATAACAAGGCTCCAGAAACTGATGGGATGTCAACCGAAGTATTTCAACAAACAAATGTAGCACTGGAAGTGCTCACTTGTCTATGCCAAAAAATTTAGAGGACAGCCACCTGGCCAAATGACTGGAAAAGAGTCATATTTATGCCCATTCCAAAGAAAGGTGATCCAACCAAATGTGGAAATTACTGAATCACATCATTAATGTCACATGCAAGTAAACTTTTGCTAAAGATCATTGAAAAGCAACTGCAACAGTATACTGACAAGGAACTGCCAGAAATTTAAGCTGGATTCAGAACAGGACATGGAACCAGGGACATCAGTGCTGATGTTAGATAGGTCTTGGCTTTAAGCAGAGAATACCAGAAAGATGTTTGCTTGTGTTTCATTGGCTATACAAAGGCATTCAACTGCACAGATCATAATAAACTGTGGCTAACACTGTGGAGGATGGGAATTCCAGGACACATAATTGTGCTCTTAAGGAATCTGTATATGGATTAAAAGGCAGTTGTGCAAACACATCAAGGGGATGCTGCATGGCTTAAAACCAGGAAAGATGTGCATCAGAGTTGTATCCTTTCACCATAGCTTTCAATCTGTATGCCAAGCAAATAATCCAAGAAGCTGGGTTCTACAAAGAACACCGAGGCATCAATATTAGAGGACAACTAATGATTGAATAACCTGCATTATGCAGACAACACCACCTGTCTTAGGCAGCTAGTGCTGCTCTAACAGAAATACCACAGAATGGATGGCTTTAACAAAGAAAGTTTATTCTTACACAGTCCAGTAGGCTACAAGTCCAAATTCAGGATGTCTGCTCCAGGGGAAGGCTTTTCCCCTTGTCGGCTCTCGAGGAAAGTCTGGTATTGCATCAGTCTTTGTCCAGGGAGCATCTTGGCACAGAAATCTCAAGTCTGAAGGACACACTCTTCTCCCAGTGCTGTTTGCTTGATTGTCTGAGGTTCCCAATTCTCTGCTTGCTTCTCTTTCCTTTTATCTCTTTTAGGATGAAAGGATTAAGGGTGCTACAAGCCATACTCCAGGGAGATTCCCTTTACAGTGGAGCAGGGAGACGATCTTACGAAGGGATTTACAGTCCCACCCTAATCCTTTAACATACATCACAGGAAAATCACAAAATGGAGGACAATCACAAAATACTGAGAATCATGGCCCAGCCACATGGCTACATGTGTTTTGGGTGGGGGGGCACAATTCAATCCATGACAGCACCTTACTTGCTGGAAGTGAAGAAGATCTGAAACACTTACTGATGAAGATCATGGACCACAGCCTTCAGTATGGATTGCACCTTAAGACCAAGAAAACAAAAATCCTCACCACTAGAGCAATAAGCAACATCGTGATAAATGGAGAAAGGATTGAGTTTATGAAGGAGATTAGATCTGTTCAATAAAACAAAGAAATAAACCTAGGTCAATTTGAGTAAGTTTACCATGAAATCTCTAGGAGTTTGTCTTCTGTTAGTATAGACAGGCTCTGAAAATGTAAACCTCCTGAGAAACTGCATAATTCTAGTGAAAGGGCTCCATGACACCAATTTTGCTTGACCATGACTTGTTAACTCCTCCAAGTAGTTGGTTTTACTTCTAATGGCTGGGAATTCTAAGTCAGAGCACTAGTGAAGTGACAGGAGTTTCCTAGTGGAGATGCATATTCTGCAATCAGATAAAATGACTCTGAGATATTTACATTTTTCAACACTCAGTAACCAGAAACTTATTAAACCAGACACTTATTAAACCTGAGCAAAACATAAGCAGAAATAAACCCATTTCTTGGACAAAACCTTAAAAAAAAGACACTTACAGACTGGGAAAAGCATTTGGCAACTGAGAACCTGATCAGCGTCTGATCTCCATAATCTACAAATATTGTAAAATATCAACAAGAAAAAGACAAATAACCCAATTACATAATGGGCAAAGGATACAGACAGACACTTCTCCAAAGAGGACATCCAGGCAGCCAAAACACACAGCAGGAAATGCCAACAATATTAGTCATTAGAGAAATCCAAACCAAAACCACAATGATATACAATCTTTCCCCAACAAAGCTGTCATTAATCCAAAAAACATCATACAAACTAACAAATGCTACAGAGGCTGTGGAGAACCTGGAACTCTTCTATACTGCTGGTGGGAATGCAAAATGGTACAACCTCCTTGGAAACCAATTTAATGCTTTCTTCAAAAACTAGAAATAGAAATACCACATGATACAGCAACCCCACTGCTTGGGATATATTCTAGAGAAGTAACAGCTATCACATGAACAGACACATGCACACAAATGTTTACTGTAGCACTGTCCACAATAGTAAAAAGATGGCATAAACCTAGGTGCTCATCAAAAGATCAATGGATAAACTATGGTATATTTATACAATGGAACACTATGCAATGATAAAGAACAATGATGATTTTATCAAATATCTCATAATTTGGAATTATCTGAAGGACATTATGCTGAATGAAATCAGTCAGCTGCAAAAGGACAAGAACCATATAAAGCCACTATCACAAGGATTTAAGCAAAAGCTTATGCATGTAAGAAAATAATCTTTGCTGGCTACAAGGGTAGAGAGGAAGGGGGAGGGTTCTTCATAGTTGATAGGGATTTGGTTAGATGAAGGGAGTGATGTCACCTAGTAGATGGGAAGTCAGCACAACTGGACTACACCACAAGCTAAAAGGTTTTCTAAATACAACCCAATGTTTCAGGACACAGTAACAGGAACAGGGGTCTGGGGACCATGGTTTCAGGGAACATGAGGTCAAATGAAACAACTGTTCTTTTCCTAAGAAATTTTCCTGCATCTCATATTGGTGAATGGCACCTGGGGTCTTAAAAGCCAGCAAGGTGTCATCTAAGGAGCATCAATTGGTCCCAACTCACCTGGAGTAGATGAAAACCAAGAACATCAAAGACATGAAGAAAATATGAGCTCAGGAGACACAAGGGTCCATATGATTGGGCAAATACATCTGTATGAGTACAGAAGAGATAGATGGTTTCTGGCCACCACCAAAGACTGTCCTGACAGGGAACACAATAATGTCCCTCATGAAGCTTGAGAAAAAGGGGAGTGCAGATCTAGAACTCTATTATAAGACTAGGCTTCATGGTCCAACATCCCGGAGGGTCCCCTGAGAACATGGCCCCTGGACTTTCAGCCTACAGCTGAAAACAGTACTGAAGCCAACTCTTTAGGCAAAGATTGGACTGGACTAGTAACATGCTAGGTCTGACAATTAAGTCAACTTACTGTCGAGTATCACCACAATCACCTCTCAAGTACCCCCCTTGGGAAGCTATGCACCAACATCAGTGCCTAACCCAGCCTTCAAAGCAATTCTGAAACTCTTTCTGGAATGGCTACCGTGCACAGTGACACAGTGACAAATTCATGAACTGAACTGTATGGTGGTCTGTGAGGAAGTTTTTAACTACTAAACAAATAACTATATTGACACCCTTCCTACTCACTTGATTTGGCCCCCAATGCCTTTTTTCTTTAAGATGAAGAAAATACTGAAAGGAAGACATTTTGATGACATGCAGGACCTCAAGATAATATGACAACAGCTCTGGTAGCCATTCCAGAAAAAGAGTTCCAAAATTGCTTTGAAGGGTAGATTACAAGCTGGCATCAGTGAATAGCTTCCCAAGGTCACTTCAAAGGTGACTGTAGTGATGTTCAACAACGAAGTACGTAGCACTTTTTCTAGAGTGAGTTCGCAAATGTAACTGGCAGTCCTCACAGAGTACTGCAGATGGTGTGTGGAATTCCTGGCTTAATATACATATGAGGCTGTCTGTTTTAGTCAGTTATGGCTGTTCTAACAGAATCACAGAGTGGATGGCTTTAACAAAGGAAAGTTTATTCTTACAAAGTCCAGTAGGCTACAAGTCCAAATTCAGGATGTCCACTCCAGGGGATGGCTTTTCCTTTTGTTGGCTCTGGAGGAAAGTCTGGTACTGCATCAGTCTTTGTCCAGGTAGCATCTTGGCGCAGGAACCTCAGGTCTGAAGGATGCACTCTTCTCCTGGTGCTGCTTGCTTGATGGTGTGAGGTTCACAATTCTCTGCTTGTTTCTCTTCCCTTTTATTGCTTGTAGGATGAAAGGATTAAGGGTGGGGCAAGCCATATTCTAGGGAAATTTCCTTTACAGTGCAGCAGGGAGGTAACCTTATGAAGGGATTTACAGTCCCACCCTAATCCTTCAACACACAGCACAGGAAAATCACAAAATGGAGGACAATCACAAAATATTGGGAATCATGGCCCAGCCACATTGCTACACATATTTTAAGGGGGACACAATTCAATTCATGACACTGGTAGAAAGAAGGATACAGGTGTTGACTGAGTGGATATTGGAAGTACAGCGTGGAAAGGAAGAATGTGCTATCATAGGGTGAGGAAAGCAGACAGAGTTGCATAGAGACACATGTTTGGGGTTTTGTATGGCAAATTGACTTGGACTCTAAACTTTCACTTAATCACAAGAAATAATGATAATAATAATAATCACCCAAGTCCTCATCAGAACTGTCCTGATCTGGATACAAGAGGTTTGGAGAACTTAAGAACATTAGAATTATCTGCCATTCCTTCTCTAAGAAGGCATCATCAACACCATCACCATCAAGACCACATTTGTTAATAGTCACTGGATCACTAACCCATGAAATAGGTATTAATATTAACCCCTCATGAGTTGGATCCAACTCGACAGCACTTGGCTTGGCTTATACATACCATAACAACCTATTAAACATTGCTGTTGAGTCAATTCCAACTCACAGTGAACCCAGAAGTCAGAGTAAAACTGTCCCATAGGGTTTCCAAGAAGGAACTGGTGGATTCAAACTACCAGCCTTTTGGTTAGCAGCTGAACTCTTAAGACATTATGCCATACCATTCATAACAAAGAACAAATAGTATGTCCGCAACCAGCGAGCCACTCATGCAGACAGTAATCAACCAAATATCACTTCTCTAAATGCTGGTCACTGAAAATAGCAGAAATATCTTCTAAACTTAATTTAGTGGGACTCAATACCTATATTCCAAGGGAACTAATGGTCCAGGCTTTTGCTCAGTAAATTGGCTGGGATTTGGAGACATGACCTGATGTGTAGTATTCATATAAAAATGTATCTTGTTATCAAAGGATTCAATAACAGAAATAAATCACACATCTGTGGATCCATTTATATATGAGAAATTCATTACATTTGAGAAAAGACCCAAATATGTCTTTGAAATCAGTAAAGCCCAGGTAAGATAATGCACGTTTTCCACCATGTTTTTAAAAAGTCTGTGTGTGTGTGTGTGTGTGTATGTGCGTGTGCGTGTGTGTGTGCATACACATATGTATGTACAAACATAATACATATAGTACTTTCTGTAGGTAGTACACATAGGTACTAATCAGCCAGTGGCCCATTCTAAGGTACCAACTCTGTCTCCAAATTCATATTTTCTGAACTGATCAAGCTCCTTCTTCATTGTTCAGTAAAATGTGTAGGTTCCTTCCACCTGGCTACCCTTGCCAGGATGTATTCATTGGCTGTCATCTGAAACTTTCCCGTCTCCAGGTCTTTGATGCAAATTAGTTATATTCTACTGCCCGCCTCTGATGACTGAGGGTCTGTAGCTGCAAGAATGCATCAATTAAATGTAGAGTTTCCTAAATTCAACGTTCTTCAGCCCACTCATAGCTTTCCTCTGCATCACAGAATAAAACAAACATTCTCTAAAGATTTAAAAGGCTCTCCTCTCCCCACCATGTAAAGTTTATTTAGTCTATGGGGCACAAGCCAAACTATACAGCAGTCATCAGAAATGTCAAAATACTTCCAAGCCTACCATTTGGCCATGAAGCATAACAGTGGAGACAGTTTAAAATGAAATTGTTAGAAAACTGCTTTTCATCATAATTACCACAAATACCAAATGAAAACCTAACCAAAGCAATGACTTACAAAAGTGATTTGGGTTAGGTAATTATACAGATAAAGGATATATTCAGCAAGCTAGTCACACAAATTTATTGTTCCCTACCAAAACTGGTCATTTAGAAGAGTACAGTAAAAGGTTCACATTACTTTTCTAATAACTAGAGGAATTTTACTTAGAAGGTAACACATCTTCCTGACACTTGGAAATGTTACAGATTACCAAGGATACTAGTGCTCTTAAAGAAGCAAATTTTAAATTATTCCTATAACTCAAAAATATGTGATTCAAAATAATTACTGTAAAAATATTACATACCCACTGCCATCAATTTAATTCTGACTCATGGCAACCGTACAGAGCAGAACCGCCTGATGGATTTGAACTGCTGACCTTCTAAATTGTAGCCACAGTGTTTAACCACTATGCCACCACAGTTTCTAAAATATTAAGCACTACTAAGAAAAAATGTGTTTTTTAGTTAGTTTTCAATTTGCCTTCTGTCTTATTTTAAAGCTATATTGACAAATGGGTCCATAAGAACAGAGTATAGCCCAGGGTAGACGGAAAGAATCTCAGAAGGGCTCAGTTTAACATAGCAAATATTTGAGTATCACTTTGCCCCAGGTGTGGTAGAGTGAAGACACATTCATCCACTGGAAAGCTAATGCCCAACTTCCCTGGTTACCTTTATCCACCCCACTATACATACCACACAACTTTTTATCCCACACCCCTTACCCAGTTCTTAGTTACAACACATTAGCCCAGAAATGGAAAACTGGCCAAACAAGCCATAGTCCAGGCCCAGCAAATTAGATTCTCTCTCTTGAGTAAAAACCAAGGCACTGAGGCTGATAAACCTACAGAATCTGAGCAAATATCTTTGCCCATGTTCATGCTGGAGAGTAAATGGATATAGGCAGTCTTGAGAGAAGAATGAGAGGCTCAGAGAGACATAAAGAGGAGCAGTTATTGAAGACATATGAGAAGAGACTTGGACAGACAGATGTGGCAGAGATGTACACATGGAGGCAGAGACTACAGAGAGAGATGAAGAACAGTGACAGGACAGTGACACACAGACAAAAAGGTAAAAAGAAACAGAGACAGATGGAGGCAGACAGCAACAGGCAGCAGGAGACAGAAGCAGAAAGACCATGACATATGGAGAAAGGAGAGGAGGATGTGAAAGAAGGGAGGGACACGAGGCGAAGGGAGGAAGTCAACAACAGAGGGACAAGAGCATGAGCCTGAATGGAAGAACAAGCGCTCAGAAGCAACAGATCAAAAGAAAGACCTAGAGTGCCTGGATAGCACAAATGATTAAATCCTATCCTGTGAGCTGAAAGACTGGCCATTTGAATCCACACAGAGGTGTCTCAGCAGATAAGCCTGGTGATGATCTGCTTCCAAGAGATCACAGACTTTAAAACTCTAGGGAGAATTTCTATTCTCCACACCCGGCATTACCATGAGCTAAAATCAATCTGACAGCAACTACCATCATCATAAGGTGACTGAGAGACCAAGGAGTCGTGAGAACATAGAAGAGAGTGCATGAGAGACTGAGGCAGAGAGTGAGAGAAAGAAAAGAAGAGAAACAGAAAATTCAAAGAAAAGGTGTCATTAGAGACAAGTGGAAAAAGGGGCCATTTTAAAGGAAGAGAATAATGTGAGCAGAGGCCCACTCAGTGACGCTGAGATGAAGCCAAATCCCTGAACATACTAGCTAGGTGGAAGCCATATAAAGTGGCATTTCATCTGACAGAAGGAGAAGCGCATCTTTAAAAATAACAATAATAATAATATATATATCTGTTTTCACAACCAGACTCCCTCTTTTTATGTTGATATACATACACCAATTATCATTTCAAAATGGAATATAAAGCACACACACTTATTTCTTCATTCTTGAATGATAACCGAGTAGTTAAAAGCAATATATGCACAACAATAAAGAGAAGGGAAGCACCGGCAGGCGTGAGCTCAATCAGTTTCTACAAGACAGGAAGTAGATGGAGAAACAAAGAAGCTACTGCTTTAAAATTTCAGGGGGACCTGCCACCCAAACCAAACCCACTGCTGTCAAGTCAATTCTGACTCATAGTGACCCTACAGGACAAGATAGAACTGCTCCATAGAGTTTCCAAGGAGCACCTGGCAGATTAGAACTGCCAACCTTTTGGTTAGCCAACATAGCACTTAACCACTATACCACCAGGGTTTCCCACCAAGGAAGGGCTAAGTGTCCAGCAGGCCCCTGGAAAGTCTCAGGACATGGAAATGCTAGCTATGCTGGAATGAAACATGAGAAAACATGGAAAGTACATACAGAAATAGTTCACCCCCTCTGTAACACATATCCTCCTCCTCCCAGCATACACAGCAGCTAAGCCTTTACCACTCAAGCCAAAAAAAAAAAAGGATGCAGTTATCTCTACAACAGAGATTTAATAAACCTGGAAAGCTCTTTAAAACACAGATTACTGAACACTATCCCCAGTTTCTGATTTAGTAGGTATAAAGTGAGGCCTGAGAATTTGAATTTCTAACAAGTTGCCAGACAGGGTTTATACTACTGGTACAAGGTGCACACTTTGAGAAGAAACATTCTAAAAAAATTGATCACCTGGGGACAATTAAGGCAGCTGGCAAAGGAGTTGGCTACCCAAAGCAAAGCTCCATATGTTCTAGTATTGAGAGTTCCCAAACCGTAACAACCATTGTCATGGGGTGAATTGTGTCCCCCCAAAAATATGTGTAGCCACATGGCTGGGATATGGTTGCCAGTATCTTGGGACTGTCCTCCATTGTGTGGTTTCGCTAAACTATATGATAAAGGAGTTGCAAATTCCTGCATAGGATTACTTCCTTGCTTTGCAGTAGGGGGAGTTTCCCTGGAGTGTGGCTTGCCCCACCCTTAATGCTTTCAGCTTGCAAGGGATAAAAGGAAACGGAAACAAAGAGAATGAGGAATCTCGCACCATCAAGAAATGTGCACCGGGAGAAGAGCGTGTCTTTGAGACCTGAGGTTCCTGCGCTGGGACTCTCCCTGGACAAGGACTTATGCAATACCGGACTTTCCCCCAGAGCCGACAAGGGGAAAGCCTTCCCCTGGAGCGGTCACCCTGAATATGGACTTGCAACCTACCGGACTGTGTAATTACTCTGAACATGGACTTGCAACCTACCGGACTGTGTAAGAATAAACCTTCCTCTGTTAAACCCATCAACTCTGTGGTATTTCTGTTAGAGCGGCCCTAGCTGATTAAAACAACCATCTTTCTCTCATTTATGCTAAATCATAACCTTCTAGGTAATTAAACCAGTTGCAGTCACACTGACATTGATATGCAGCAATCCCAAGTGTGTCAGTGCAGAACTATGCCCTATAGGATTTTCAATGGTTGATTCTTCAGAGATTGGTGGGGAAGCCTTTCTTCCAGGCACCACCAGAGAGACTCACATAGCTGAATTTTGGTCAGTAGCCAGATGCTTAACCATGTGCCCCACCTAGCTTCTCCCTAAGCAAATTAACCCAACCTATCTGTGAAACGCTCCTGGCAAACTCTATGGGGAATTTCTATGGAAACCCTGTGGCATAGTGGTTAAGTGCCATGTCTATTAACCAAAAAGTTGACAGTTCACTTCTGCCAGGCGCTCCTTGGAAACGCTACTCTGACATGTATGGTAGCTATGAGTCAGAATAGACTCAATAGCAGTTGCATTTTTTGTTGTTGTTTTAGTTGGTTTTATTATTATTATTATTATTGGTATATACACGGCATTGACACATTTCTTACTGTTCCATTCTTGAATATAAATGGATAACAAAGATGACCAGAGATCTGAAGGCAGTCAGTAGCTAAGAACTCAGCTATTAACCAAACAATCAAGAAGAAGCCTAATCAGGAGTTTATCAGACACATTAGGAGCCAGCTAATATACTAGTTACATCATCAATTATTATTAGTTATAATCATGACCTTGAACAAAGTAAACAGCATGTCTCACCTGTGAGCCTGCAGTGTGACAAAGGCACATGGTTATATGTGATACCTCCTCTAATCTTCACTATAACTATGTCCTGGCACTACAGCCTTATTCTCATTTTACAAATTCAAAGTCTCAGGTTTAAAGAACTTGCCTTTGGTTAAATTCTAGTAGTAGAATCTTTAGGTATAGAAACTCTCAGTACAGTTGTTAAAAACAGCAGAACAGAAAGACCTGGGTCCCACTTTAGCTCAGGTTAGTAGCTCTGAGATCTTCCACAAATTAAGTAACTTGTCTTAACTTGTTTCATACTGGGGGGTTCTTTCTTTCTGCTCTTCTGGTTTAGAACACTTGTTTGTCTGACTCATACGTGTTCCTCTTTTTGTTTTGCTGAATTATCTGCTTGTTAACCTGGTTTTTGTATCTGTGTCGGTAACTATTTTCCAAAGGTCAACAATTCAAATCCGGAAGCTACTCCCTGGGAACCCTAGGGGTTTATGTATTTCTCTTTTTCATGTTTGAAATTTCTAATAATGTGCCAATAGGCTGCTATGAGTTGGAATCAACTCAATGGCAACCAGTGCTTAGGCAGGAATCTTTAGTGTGGACACTAGAATGGCCCTTTTAGTCTAAAGAATTACACTCTTCAGCTCTGGGAAATTCTATCTTTTGATAATTTTCCTTTCTATTTTGTCTTTTGCTGGAGTTCCTATTATTCAGATATTGTACAACTTTGCTCAATCACCTTTGTCTCTTTTTCCTTGTATTTACAGTACTTCCCCATTTGTTTTCCTTTTAGAGATTTTGTTTAATTCAATTGACACTCAAAGTTATATATTCAAAAGCTCATTTTTCCCTCTTTTCCAATTTGTTTAATTCCTCTTAAAAATTACCATCATAGAGGCAAAGCCAAGATGGTGGACCAGTCACATGTCTCCTTGATTCCCTCTAAGAACTAAAGCTTAAGAAAATAGTTGAATGGAGCAGTGTGGACATTCTGGGAGCCACAAGATCAGGCGTAGGGTTATAAGATCTGACTGGCAGCACAAGGGGAAAACTACCTAAGTCATAGGTGAGACAGCAGCTCAGTGAGTCCCCCTTCTGCTGGCACAGCAGCTGACATGCTTACAGATAGAAGCGCCACTTAACCAGGAGACTGGGATTGGGACTGCCAAGCCTGAGACTCTAGCAGGGGCTAGCTGCCATGCTGAGCAACAGTGCCTCTATGGGTAGTGCCTCTCCCAGCAGAAAAGTTGCTTTTAAGACAATCGTACCTACAGAACCCAGGGAACAGCCAGCAGTCAAGTGCTGTGGTGCCCTTATCCCTCCCTTGTTTGAGCCATGCCACAGAGTCTGCTGACAAGCCCCTGAGAGACTCCGTAAGTAGGGCACAATCTTTTCAGCCAGGAGGTGGGGCCTGCTATCACTGAAGGCCCGGCAGCCACTGGACAGCAGCTCTCTCAACAAAAATGCAGTTTTTAAGATAAGCACATCTAGAGAACACAGTGGTGGCTGACAGCCAAGTGTGGCAGCACCATTTCCACCTCCCTTCACTGAGTCACTTCACAGTGTCTGCTAACCAGCCCCCAAGAGACTCTATAAGTAGGGCATCATCTTTGTCAGCTAAGATGTAGGGCTAGCCACCCCTGAGGGCCAGGCTGCTATCAGCTGCCACTGGATAGCACATCTCCTAGCAAAAAAAGCAGTTTTTAAGACAAGCACATCTAAAGAATGCAACAGTGCCTGGAATCCAAATGTGGTGGCATCCTTCTCTCCTCCTTTCTCTCAGCTATGCCATAGTATCAACTGGGGTGATTCTGGCACAAGTAGGTTGCCATCTTTATCAGCCAGGAGGCAAGGCCTGCTACCCCTGAGGGCCCAGCTAGGGCCAGCTACCAAGCCAGGTAGCATCATGGGCTGGACAGCATCTCCCTCATCAGAGAAGCTGTACATAAGTCACTTGCATCTAGAGAACACAGTAACAGCTGGCAGCCAAGCCTAGCAGTGTCCTTATTCAATCCCTTCTTAGAGCTATACCACAGCTCCCAGTGGTGCAATGCTCGTGAAGCTGAACAGCTTTTTGATGGCATGAAGACAACAATCAGTATGAAGCCATTTAAAGAAGCAGACCACCATGGCTCAAGAAAACTTCTGAAATAAAGAATCAAAAAGCTTCCCAGATGAAGAAGCCTTTCTGAAATTATCAAAGGTAGCATAGAAAAGAATTATGTATACAGCACTTCTAGAGATTAAACAAAATACAGCAGAATAAAATGAAAAACTAAGTAAGCTATACGAACTGCTGGAACATCAATGATCTGAAATTCAACAAATCAATAATAAAATTACAGAGTTAGATAATTCAATGCAAAGCCAAAAGAGCAGAATTGAGGAAGTGAAATGCAGAATTAGAAAGACTGAAGATAAAGAAACTGACACCAGCATTTATGAGGAGAAATCAGATAAAACAATCAAGAAAAATGAACAAGCGTTAAGAAGCATGTAAGATGCTCTCCAGGGACATTGAGGCCAACTGGCATAACTAGCCTATTACTAAGAGAAGCTTCTGTACCCCATATTGGTGAGTGCCATCTGGGGTCTGAAAAGCTAGCAAGCTGCCATCTGAGGTATACCAAAGAGTCCCAATTCATCTGGAACAGATGATGACCAAGAACAACAAACACAGAACGAAAAAACAGCATGGGAGACAGAAGAACTAAGGTAAATGGGAGATTGTATCAACATGTGACCAGAAGAACCAGATGGCATCTGGCCACCACCAAAGACAGCTGTAATGGGGCACACAATGTTGAGTCCCTGTGGTGGCATGAGAAAAACAGGACTGCAGCTAAAGAACTCCACTAAATGCCCACAATTGATGGTCTGATGGCCTGGGGGATCCCATGGGAGCATGGCCCCTAGATCTGCTGCTGCCCCTGTCCAGAAAACACTACTGAGGTTAACTCTTTGGACAAAAATGGATGGGAATCATAGACACAATGTGACCATATGGTGTGTGCACTTTATGACTCTATGCATTGTAGGATGCTGTCCTACCAGTCTCTTTCTAGATGAGAGAGAAGAAGGTAGAGAAGAGGGGAAAGGAGCTTGTTCAGAGGACATGACAAAGATACAATGAAGGGGAGGAGCGTGCTGTCATGTGGCAAGGACAGCAGAAGGAGCTGCAGTTAGGTGGGCATGTAAAATTAATTTGGATGCACACTTTCACTTAATCACAATAAAAAAAAAGACACATGTGAGGAGACTCTATTAAGAGGAATAAACTACAAACAATTGAAATTCCTGAACAGGGAGGGATAGCAGAAAACACACAGGGAATTTTTAGAGTTGGTGACAGAGAACTTCCCTGAAATCATGAAAGAAGAGAATACAGCTATTCAACATACTTATCAAACTCCACAAAAACCAGGACCCAACAGAAAGACAAGACATATTATAATCAAGCTTAATAAAATGAAACATAAGGAGAAGCTCTTAAAAGCCACTTGGCTTAAATCAAAACTGAGGTACACAGGGAAGCCTAGTAGGCTCTGTGCTGACTTCTCAACAGAAACTATCTTGGCAAGAAGGCAGTGGGGTAATGCATAGAAAGCCCTGAAAGAGAAAAATTTCCAAGCAAGAATTACATATTCTGCAGAACTGTCTCTCAAATATAAAGGTGTCATAGATTGAACTGTGTTCCCCAAAAAATATGAGCAGCCATTTGTCTGGCCCATCATTCCCAATATTTTGTGATTTTCCTGTCCTATACACCTTAATTTTTGCCTGTGGCCCATAGATAGGATGATTAAGTTAAAAGAGGATTAGGGTGGCACTGCAACACTCTCACTAAGGGAGTTTCCCTGGAATGTGGCTTGCATCATCCTTTATCCTTTTATCCTAAAGAACATAAAAAGAGAAGCAAGCAGAGAGTTGGGAAACTCGTAACATCAAGAAAGTAGCACTGGGAGAAAATCACATCCTTCAGACCTGAGCTTCCTGTGCCAAGATGCTCCCTGAACAATCACTGATGCAACACAAGGACTTGCCTCCACAGTCGACAAGGTGGAAGTCTGTCCCCTGGAGCAGGCTTCCTCTATTTGCACTTGTAGCCTACTGGACTGTGTAACAATAAATTTTTCTTTTTAAAGCCATCCACTTTGTGGCATTTCTGTTAGAGCAGCACTAGCTGACTAAAACAGATGGTGAAATTAAGACATTTTCAGACAAACAGAAGCTTAGAGACTACAAAAACCAAGCCAAAATTACAAGCAATACTGAAAGAAGCTCTTCATTTAGAAAATCAATAACAACAGATGTATACGCAAAGATGCAGTGCAGGACACAGCATCCAGAGACTTAATTAGGGGAGTCACAAAGCTCAATAAAACTAAACTATTCGAATTAGGGAAACAGATATTCACATGTAAACTATGACATCATCACACTATAAAGAGGCATATATTACATATTTTGGGCCCTCGGGAGATATACAGAAGTGAAAGGTTGGTTTAAACTTAGAACATTAAGGGGAAACAAAAGGGTAGCCACAAAACAAACAATACTATATGTCATGGTTGGAATTGCGTCCCCCCAAAAATGTGTGCAGCCACGTGGCTGGGATATGGTTCCCAGTATCTTGGGACTGTCCTCCATTGTGTGGTTTTGCTAACCTGTATGTTAAAGGATTAGGGTGGGGCTGTAAATTCCTGCTGTAGTGGGGAGTTTCCCTGGAGTATGGCTTGCCCCACCCTTAATGCTTTTAGCTTGCAAGGAATAAAAGGAAAAAGAAACAAAGGACAATTTGAGAACCTCGCTACCATGAAGCAAGCAGCACCGGGAGCAGAGCGCGTCCTTCAGACCAGAGGTTCTTGCGTCAGGATGCTCCCTGGACAAAGACGGATGCAATACTGGACTTTCCTCCAGAGCCGATAAGGGGAAAGCCTTCCCCTGGAGCAGACACCCTGAATATGGACTTGCAACCTACCAAACTGTGTAAGAATAAATCTTTCTTTGTTAAAGCCATCCACACTGTGGTATTTCTGTTAGAGCAGCCCTAGCTGACTAAAACACTATATATCAAAACAAGAAACTCTATATAGGAGTCTCCACAGACACAAAACCAACACTGAAAAGGACAAAAAGAAAACCCATAAAGAAAAATGATCCAGAACAGAATACTAAGTGGCACAAAGAAAACGTCAATGATACAAAAATAATGGCACCAAAATTACGGCACTAAATACATATTTATCAATAATTATACTAAATGTAAATGGACTGAATGCTCCAATAGACAGAGTAACAGCCTGTATCAAAATACACGATCTGTCTATACGCTGCTTACAAGAAACACACCTTAGACTCAAAGATATAAACAAACTGAAATCAAAAGACGAAATAATATATACCAAGCTAACAACATACAGAGAAGAGCAGATGTGGCAATACTAATCTTAGACAAAATAGAGTTTAAAGTAAAATCCACTCTTATGGACAAGGATGGTCACTATTTGTTGCCTAAAGGTTCAATACATAAGCAGGATATAACAATAGCAAATGTTTATGTACCCAATACCACAGCATGTAAGTGCATTGAACAAATGCTGACAACACTGAAAAATGCAATAGATCATTCCACAATAATAGTAGGATACTTGACCATTCCACTCTGAGTAAGGGACAGATCATCCAAAAAAAAGGTCACTAAATATACAAACTATTGTACTGTGACAATCAACCAACAAAACCTCATTGGCATATATAGAACTTTGTATCCAACAACTGATACATACACTTTCTTTTCCAAGTCACATGGAACAGTCTCCAGAACAGACCACATATTAGATCATAAAGCAAGTCTCAACAAAATTCAAACCACTGGATTATTGCAAAGCATGTTCTCAGAAGATAAAATTCTAAAAGTTAAAATCAACAGCAGAAAAACATGGGTAGAAATTTGAACCCAAGGAAACTGAACAATATTTTGCTCAAAAACTTATCGGTTCACATGAATGTTCATCGCAGCACAGTCCACAATAGCAAAAATATGGAATCAACCCAGATACCCAACAACAGAAGAATGGACAGACAAACTATAGTATATATACCCAATGGAACACTATGCAATGATAAAGAACAACAGTGATTGCAGGAAACATCTCATAACCTGGCTTCAACTGGAGAACATTATGTTGAGTGAAAGCAGTCAGCAACAAAAGGACAAATATTGTATGAGACACCTACAATAAGAACTTAAAAACAGACTCATGCATAGAAGAAAAGACTCTTTGATGGCTGCAAGGGTAGGGAGGAAGGGATGGAGGATATTGGGGGAGGGCTTAGATTAGATAGTTGATAGAAATTTGGTTGGGTGAAATCAGTGACAGCACACATTAGAAAGAAAATCAGTATTAACTGGACTTCAACACAACTTGAATACTCCTCCCATCTTAATCCAATATTGCAAGGACAGAGTAGCTGGGGTGGGAAGCCAGGGACCATGCTATCAGGCAAAACTGAGGCCAAGCAGCACAACTAGCATTTTGCTAAAGAGGGTTCTCTGAACCCCACATTGGTGAGTGACATCTGGAGTCTTAAAAGCTGCCAAGCGGCCATCTGAGGGTACACCAAATGGTCCTAACTCAGCAGGAATGGATGAGGACTGAGGACCGAAACGACATGGGAGGAAGAGAACCCAGAAGATACGTGGGTCTTTATATTGACTCATGATTAGAAGAACCAGATGATGCCCGGCCACCACCAGTGACTGCCACGATGGAGCTCACAAAATTGAGTCTCACTGGCAACACAAGAATAGATACGAGTGCACCCTCAGGTCTCCACTAAAAGACCACAATTGATGGTCCAGGGGCTTCGGTGTTCCCCTGGGAGCATGGCCCCCGGCCCTGATGCTGCCGTTGTCCATAAATCATAATGAAGATCCACTCTTTGGACAGAAATGGATTGCACTTGGTGATGTAGAGTGACCACATCTTGTGGGCACCTTATGGTTCTATGCATCTATATGATGTCATCATTCTGCTGACCTCTTACTGGAGGGAGGAGAGTGGGTGGAGAGGAGGGGATAGGAGACTGTTGGGAGGATAGGACATGTATGGAGCAGTGAGGTAGTGTATGCTGTCACCGGGCAGGGAGAGCAGTGGGAGCTACATATAGGTGAGCATGAAAACTTACTTGAGAAAGTACATTTTCATTCAATCATAATAAAAATATACATATGGGTTATAGAAGCAATTAAAGGTGCAATAAAGAAATTCATGGAATCAAATGAGAATGAAAACACATCCTAACTAACCTGAGATACAGCAAAAGCAGAACTCAGAGGCCAATTTGTCTCTATGAATGTACACATCCAGAGGGAAGAAAGGGCCCAAATCAAAGAATTAAAGCTATAGCATGAACAAGTAGAAAGAGAAAAACAAAAGAACCCCTCAGGTACCAGGTGAAAATAGAGAATAAACATTAGAGCAGAACTAAACAAATTAGAAAACAGAAAAACAATTGAAAGAATTACAAAACCAAAAGCTGTTTTTCTGAAAAGATCAACAAAATTGATAAACAATTGGCTAAACTTACAAAATTAAAAACAAGAGAGGAAAACAAACATCCCGAGTAAGAAATGAGACAGAAGATGTCACAATAGACTCAACTAAAATTAAAAGTATCATAACAGAATACTATGAAAAAATGTACTCTAATAGATTTGAAAGCTTAGAGAAAGTGGACAAATTTCTAGATTCACATCACCCACCAAAATTATTACAAGGAGAAGTAGAACAACTTAATAAACCCATCACAAAAGAAGAGACTGAGAAGGCAATCAAAAAACTACCAGCCAAAAGAAGTCCTTGGCCCAGACGGCTTCACCAGAGAATTCCACCAAACTTTTAGAGGGGAGTTAATTCCAGTATTACTGAAGCTATTTTACAACATAGAAAAGACACAATATCCCCAAATTTATACTATGAACACAACTTAATCCTGATACCAAAGCCAGGAAAAGGTCCCATAGAAAAAGAAAATTAATGACCAATATCATTCATGAACATAGATGCAAAAATCTTCAATAAAAACCCAGCCAACAGAATTCAACAACATATCAAAAAATTAATTCATCCTGACCAAGGTGTATTCATACTAGGGTTGCAGGACTGGTGCAACATGAGAAAAACAATTAATGTCATCAACCACATAAATAACACAAAGGAGAAGAATTACCTGACTTTGTCTATTGACGCAGAACAGACATTTGACAAAGTCCAACACCCACTGATATTAATAACTCTCGGCAAAATAGGATTAGAAGGGAAATTCTTCAATGCAATAAGGTGCATCTACAAAAGCCAGTTGTCAACATCATCCTGAAAGGAGAGAGACTGAAACAATGCTCCCTGAGAACAGAATCTAGGCAAGGATGCCCATTGTCACCACTTCTATTCAACATTATGCTAGAGGTTCTGGCCAGAGCAATCAGACAAGACAAAGAAATAACTAGCATCCACATCAGTAAAGAAGAAGTAAAAATATCCTTATTTGCACATGAGACCATATAGACACAGAACCCTAAAGAATCCATAAATAAACCATTAGAACTAATAGCAGCATCAGGACAAAAATAAATAAATCAGCAGGATTCCTCTACACCAACAAAGAGATCATCAAAGATGAAATCACAAAATCAATACCATCTACCAAAGGCCCCAAGAAGATAAAATACCTAGAAATCAATTTAATCAGAGAAGTAAGAGAACTATAAAGAAAATTACCAGACTCTACTGCAAGAAACTAAAAGGGACTCACATACGTGGAGAAATTTGTCTTGTTCATGGATACAAAGACTTGACATCAAATATCTATTTTACCCAAAATGATCTACACATACAATGCAATCCTAATACAAATTCCACTGTCATTTTTTAACAAAATGGAGAAACAAATCACCAATGCCGTTTGAAAAGGAAAGAAACCCTGGATAATAAAGCACTACTGAAGAAGAGGAACACAGTGGGAGGCTTCACACTGCATGACCTTAGAATGTTCTATACTGCCACAGTAGTCAAAAAATTCTGGCACTGGTACCAAAACAGACATACAGACCAAGGGAACAGAATAGAGACCCTAGAAACATCACCATCCTCCTAGGAACAGTTGATATTTGACAAAGTCCCAAAGGTTGTAAACTGGTGTAAAAACAATCTCTTTAACAAATGGTGTTGGCAAAACTGGATGTCTATCTGTAAAAAACTGAAACAAGACCTGTATCACACACCTTACACAAAAACTAACGCAAAATGGATAGAAGGCCTAAATAACAAATCTAAAACAATAAAGATCATGCCAGAAAAAACAGAGACAACAATGGAAGTTTTAACACATGACTTAGATGACAAAATCTGACCCACAGTGCACAAACAACAGAAGAGAAAATAGATAAATGGGAACTAATAAAAATCAAACACGGTCATCCAAAGACTTTATCAAGAGAGCTGAAAGATTACCTACAGAATGGAAAAAATATTTGGCAACTATGTGTCAGATCGACGTCTGATTTCCATAACCTACAAGGCACTGCAAAATATCAACAAAAAAGGTAAATAGCCCAATTAAGCAATGCGCAAAGGAGATGGACAGACACATCACCAAAGAAAACATCCAGGCAGCCAAAAGACACATGAGGAAATGCTCACGATCATTAGCTGTTAGAGAAATCCAAATCAAAACTACAATGAAATACCATCTCACCACAACAAGGTTTGCAACTCAAAATACAAAATGACAAATGTTGGAGAGGCTGGAGAGAGAACGGAACACTCCTGCACTGCTGGTGAGAATGTAAAACAGTACAACCTCTCTGGAAAGCAATTTGGTGCTTTCTTAAAAAGCTAGAAATAGGAATACCATATAATCCCATTGCCTGAAATATATCCTACAGAAATAAAGGCAGTCACACAAATACATACATGCACATGTATGTTTATTCCTGCAAGGTCCACAATAGCAAAAACATGGAATAGACCTAGGTACCCATTAACAGATGAATGAATAAACAAACTATGGTACATATACACAATGGAACACTATGCAATGATAAAGAACAATGGTGATTTTAGGAAGTATCTCATAACCATCTTTCAACTAGAAGATATTACGCTGAGTGAAATCAGTCAGATGCAAAAGGACAAGTATTATATGAGACCTCTGCTACAAGGACTTAAAAGTGGACTTAAGTACAGAAGAAAAAACTCTTTTAAGGCTACAAAGGGGGAGGAAGGGAGAAGGATGTTCACAGATTAGACAGTCAATAGAGATTTGGTTAGGTGAAGGGAGTGACAGTACACAGTAGACAGCAGATCAGCATAACTAGAGTACACCATAAACTGAAAGATTTTCCAACCTCAACCCAATATTTCAAAGGATTCAGTAGCAGGGATGGGGGCCTGGGGGCCATGTTTTCAGGAGACATCAAGGTCAACTAGCATAACCAGTCTTTTGCTAAGAGAGTCTTCTGCAACCCATATTGGTGAATAGTATTTAGGGTCTTAAAGCTAGTAAGGTCTTAAAAGCAATCTGAGGAACACCCAATGGTCCCAAATCATATGGAACAGATAATGACCAAAAACATCAAAGACACAAAGGTAAATGAGCCCAGGAGACTAAAGGACCCATATTAATGGGAGACTGCATTAGCAAGAGACCAGAAGAACCAGATGGTGCCCAGCCACTAGCAAATGCAGTTGGGATGGGGGACACAATGTAGAGTTCCTGATGTATCATCATGAGGTGTAAGGTTCAAGAACTCTACTAAAAGACCAGAGTTGATGGTCTGACGGCCTGCAAGACTCCCTGGGAACATGTCCTCTAGACTTGCTCTGGCCCTGACCTGAAAGCAGTACCAAGGTCAGCTCTTCAGACAAGAATGGACTGAACTCGGGGACACAGGATAACCATGTGGTGTATGTACTTTACAGTTTTATACAATTATAGGAGGCTGTCCTATTGGTTTCTTTCTAGATGGGAGAAGAGAAGGTAGAAAGGAGGGGACAGGTATATCTTAATAGAGGATCTGGAAATTGACTTGGGTTGTATACTTTCACTTAATCACAATAATACATATATCATTTTGTTCTTATTTTAATAAACATAAAATGTTTGTAGTTTTTAATTTTTCTGAAAACAGGTTTTTTTCTTAATTCTTTCTTGTTTCCTTAAATTTGTTCTCTTTCTGTCTCCTCCCCCCCTCTACACCCCCCAGCTCTTGTTAACCTGTTTTGGTCTTGGTCTTTGTTGTTTTGCTGTTTCAGAACAAAAAAAAAAAAAACCATTGCCTTCAAGTCAGTTCCAACTCATGATGACCCTACATAACAGAGTGAAAACTGTCCCACAGAGTTTCAAAGGAGCAGCTGGTAGATTCAAACTGCTGACCTTTGGTTAGCCGCTGAGCTCTTAACTACTTCACCACCAGGGCTCTAATAGTTTTGTTTGTCTGAACCTAAGTAATACCAAAATTACTTTAAAAAAGAAAGAATCACAATTTGGTAATATTTGAGAGAGTGAAGATGATAGGATGAGAGACAAGAAGCTAAATTGGTATAACACACCTAAACAAAATTTCAAAAATCTTAATACTGGCTGTTGTGGATTGAATTGTGTTCCCCCAAAAACGTGTGTAGCAATTTGGCTGAGCAATGATTCTTGGTATTGTGTGATGTTCCTTTATGCCCTAAACCCTGCCCCTATGATGTTAATGAGGAAGGATGGGTAGCAGTTGTGTTGGTGGGGCAAAACTCAATGTGTGGGATTGTATTAAGCCTTGGGGCAGCCTCTAAGAATATAAAGGAAAGGGAGGCAAGCAGAGAGTTGGAGACTCCATACCACCAAGAAGCAGTGTCAGGAGCTAAGTGCATCCTTTCAAAGGGACCCACAAATCCTGCATACCAGAAGCTTCCAGTCCAGGGTAAGACTGATGACAAGGACCTTCCTCCAGAGCCTTCCCAGCAGAGAAAGCCTTCCTGTGGAGCTGACATCCAGAATTCTAACTTTTAGCCTACCAGACTGTGACAAAATAAAATTTCTGTTTTTAAAGGCATCCTCTTGCAGTATTTCCGTAAAAGCAGCAAGAGATGACTGAACACCAACAGAAGTCATTTTCAGACTCTATTAAATTTTTAAGCCTTTCCAACTCTGCCCTTTACAGTTTCCAGTTGTTAATAACCCTACGGCATTGTAATACCCTTTGACATTTTCCTCAGTGGCATGGTGGCATTTTCTAGCACCACCTCTCAAGAGGAATCACACATATTCTTCCCTACTTTTAGCTCAGAGACTTGACCTTGGCAGCTTGAAATCTGCCATGGTGGCATTATTTATATCACAAAAATTGGCAAGTGCCATAAGCCAGAGCTCCTCCTTCCCCAGGGAGCCAGTTTACTAGCACATTATTGCCTTACACATTTCTGTAAATAGTTCCTTTATTAAAAACCAATAACCATCAAGTCAACTCTGACTCACAGCCTCCCTGTGTGTGTCGGAGTAGAACTGTTCTCCATAGGATTTTCAATGGCTGATTTGAAAATGTTATAGAGAGGAGCTCTACTCTGAGACTCATGTATATCCCACCTGAGTTTAGAGACCACCAAAAAAACAGATTTGACACATTGCACATTAAAGACCTAAGGTCAGATGAGTTGTGAAATGACCTCAAAGATACACACAAAGAAACAAAAGATCATTAAACAGGAAAGAAAAGACCAATATGTCCAAGGAGACTCTGAAACTTGCTCTCTAATACACAGTAGCTAAACTCAAAGAAAGAAATGATTATGTCAAAGAGCTAAACAGAATATTTCAAAGGGTAACTAGGGAAGCCAAAGTAAAATATTATAATGCAGTGTGCAGAGAAGTGGACTTAGAAAACCAAAAGAGAAGAATATGCTGAACATTAACTAGCAGAACTAAAGAAAAAGTCAAGCTTTGCAGTGCCACACTGACGGATTCTACAGGGAAAATGTTTAATGACACAGAAAGCATCCAAAGGAGGTAGAAGGGATACACAAAGGCACTATACCAAAAAAAAAAAATCTGGTTGCCGTTCAACCATTTCAGGAAGTAGGATATGATTAAGAACTGATGATATCAAAGAGATCCAAGCTGCACTGAGGCAATGGCAAATTAACAAGGCCCAAGGGACTGACAGAATGCCAATTGAGATGTTCCTACAAATGGATGCAGCACTGAGGGTGCTCACTTGTCTAGGACAAGAAGTTTGGAAGATACGGTTCCTGGCCAACCAGCTGTAAGAGATCTATATTTGTGCCCATTCTGTGAGTTAACAGAATGTGGAAATTATTGAACAACAGCGTTAATATCACACACAAGTAAAATTTTTCTGAAGATCATTCAAAAGTGGTTGCAGCAGTACATCAACAGGGAACTGCCAGAAGTTCAAGCTAGATTCAGAAGAGGATGTGTAACAAAGACTATCATTGCTAATGTCAGCTAGATCCTGGCTAAAAGCAGCCAATACCAGAAAGATATTTACCTGTGCTTTATTGACTATGAAAAATACTCAAATGTGTGGATCTGGACAAATTATGGATAATACTGCAAAGAATAGGAATTCCAAAACACTTTAATGAGCTTATGAGGAACCTCTACTTAGACCAGGACACACTGTTCAAACAGAACAAAGGAATAACTGTGTTGTTTAAAGTAAGGAAAGGTGTATGTCAGGGTGGAATTCTTTACCATACTTATTCAATCTGTATTTGAGCAAATAAACTGAGAAGTCAGACTATATGAAGAAGAATGTGTCATTATGATTACAGGAAGACCCATTAACAGTCTGCAATATGCAGATGATACAACCTTGTTTGTAGAAAGTGAAGAGGACTTGAAGCACTTACTGATGAAGATTAAAGATCAGAACCTTCAATATAGATTACACCTCAACATAAAGAAAACAAAAATCCCCACAACTGAAGTGATAAACAACATCATGATAGACAGCAGAGTTTGAAGTTGTCAAGGATTTCATTTTACTTGGACACCCAATCAACACCTACTGACAGCAGCAGTCAGGAAATCAAGCAACATTATTGCATAGGGTGAATCTGCTGCAAAAGACCTCTTGGAAGTGTTTAAAAAAAAAACACAGATGCCACTTTGAGGACTAAGGTGGTCCTGTCACAAGCCATGATATTTTCAATTGACTGGTAATACATGTGAAAGTTGGAAAATGAGTAAGGAAGACTGAAGAAGAATTGATGTGACTGAAATCATACTGGTAGCAAAGAATACTGAGGACACCACGGACTGCCAGAAGAATGAACCCTCTGTCTTGCAAGAAGTGCAGCCAGAATGCTTCTCAGAGACAAGGATGGCAAAATTTCATCTTGTGTATTTTTTTGGACATGTTATCAGCAGGCATCAGTTCCTGGAGACAGACATCATACTTGCTAAATCAGAAGGTCAGCAAAAGAGAGGAAGATCCTCAATGAAGTGGACTGACACAGTGGCTCCAACAGTGAGCTGAGGATGGCACAGGAATGTAACAAGGATTGTGAGGATGGCACACGACACAGCAGCATTTCATTCTGTTGTGCACAGGATCACTATAAGTTGGAACTGACTTGACAGCACCTAACAACAACCCTACCCCAATCCGGAGAGAGTGAGCTGGAGAAGTTGATCAAGAGAAAATACGCTAAGGTGACCTACAGGGTCACTGTGAGTCACAGCTGAATCAATGGCAACTGGTTTAGTTTGGTTTTAAGGTTAACTTGCAAGGAAAAATAAAACCAAACCCAGTGCCATCAAGTCAATGCCAACTCATAGTGACCCTACAGGACAGAGCAGAATTACCCCATAGAGCTACAGAGGAGTGCCTGGCAGATTTGCACAGCTGATCTTTTTGGTTAGCAGCTGTAGCACTTATCCACTATACCTCCAGGGTTTCTGACAGGAAAGACAGTAGTAATACATACCACTCTCCTGTCTCCCTCCTCTCTCACTGTGGCATACCACTGATGGGAAACCTAGCCGAAAGCCAGAAATCAAGGAGGCTCAGTGACACAATCCATAGAGCCAACCCTAAACCACAACAGGATAGAGAAGGAAAGAGAACGGCTCTGGTGAGGCAAACATGAGAGGACCCATACATGGGCCAGCACAGATGCTTAAATCTCAGTCTTACAGATGGCAGCATAGAACTATTATCATCTCAGTCCCAATAAGGCTGCGAGGAAACAAAAGTAAATAAAAAATTTAAATATCTCTTTCAGCAGAAATGAATGTAGTCTCATCACTCAAGTTAATTCCATTTTCTTTGCTATGGTTATCAAGTTCTAGGCTAAAACATCTCTTCCAGATTTACTCTTAATCAAAATCAAAGGTAGGCTGGAGACAAATACTTATAAAACTTGCCAAACACTGCCAATTTTCAAATGCTGAGTCCAGTACTCCGAGAATGCCAGTGGAGGATGTCTATACCACTGCTTTAAGGGAATAAGGAGGTAATGAGCAAGTGTGGTATAATGAAATACTTACTACAGCCTTTCTAGCCACAATCTTTGTGACCTATACAATATGACTGAGTGGGACTTCCCAAATATGAAACCGACAGTTGTTGAGGTCATGTGTCAACTTGGCCAGGCCACGATTCCCAATACTGTACAGTCGTTCTCCATTTACATCTTGTGGATCCGGACCTCTGCATGTTGATGAAGCAGAATTGGTACAGGGTGTGTCTTGGGTAGAAGCTTTGCACCACGGCCTAGCTCAAGTCCCACCCTTACCCAAGTTACACCCTTCCTGGGATGTGGCCAACATCTAAGATACGTGTGTCCTGGATGGGGCTCTGTCTACATCTGGATCCTGTGTCTGGTTCATAATCAACTGTTCTCCAGTCCTTGAGAATCAAGCCAGAGGCTTGCTGCCTGACCTGCTGATTCTGGGATTTGCTATCCTTCACAGCCCCTGGGGCCGGCAGCCTATCATGCAACCCGATTTACCAGCTATACCCTTGTCAGCCAGCAACCTGTGGTCTGAACCATGGGTTTCAGTTCATCAGGCCCTGTAGCCATGAGGGTCAGCAGAAACCTACTCCTGACCCACAAATTTGGGACTTGCCAGCCTCCACAACTGGGTGACCCATTTTCTTCACATGATTCATGGGTTCTGTAAAACATTACAGGGAACCCAAAGACCAGAGGGAGAGTACTGAAGAAAGAGAGGGTGGTTGATGTTAGAGATGATGGAGCAGGATGACAACTTGGAAAAGCTGGACATTTGGGACATTGCTAATTTAATATCTACCTCAAGCACCAGCTTTGTGTTGATTCTTACAAAAGAAATTATTCATTTAGAGGCCATTTCTCTTCTTTGCAGAAACACCTGATGCCATAGGAGCACCTTTAAAAAACTATGAGAAACAATGGTTTAGAGGCACTTTTGATTTAGTAGGTTTTATTCAGCTAATCACAGAAGTTTTAAGCAAAATACGAATAATCAAAAGAGTTATTTTAATTTACATAATGAACAATCTTGTTATGATGAAGCAAACTGATCACTGGTATAACTGATACCCATTCAGAATTTGTTATTTACACCAGTTCAAAGAATAGAGTTGTTGGAGCTGGCCAGAATGAGACCTATTCAGTAAAACTGGACATGCATAAAGAACAGCCAAACACTCAACAGCTGTCAGAACCCAGGAGATGCTGACAACACAACAATGAGTGACAGCAACCTAAGACAATATGCCAAAGAGGACAGATACTGGGACAACCCAGAATAATGAGTTTTCTCTAAGGAAACTAAAATCACATCAAATCAAAACTTCATAAACTCTGAAGTCTTCTCCTTCAAATCGATTTAGGTGAACGAATATCTCACATCTGTCCTTACAAACAAAGAAAGAGATACAAAATGTAAGAATAATTTGGTGCACAGTGTTTACACGGGGAAAACACGAGGCAAATGCTGAGTCAGTACCACATCTCTTTGAAAAGGGCTTACTGTGCATGTTGGTCCTTACCATGGTTTCCTCAGTGAGATGCAATATCATGAAAGCCTCATTCATTCTGGTATTCTTAGCCTCTAGTACAGCATAAGGAATCACTCAGGGCATCAATGGTTAAGTGCTTAGCTATTAACGGAAAGGCTGGTAGTTTGAACCCCCTCAGAGACGCCTTGGAAGAAAGGCATGGCAACTGACTTTCAAACATCATGGCCATTGTAAACCCTATAGAGCAGTGGTACTCTGGAACACATGGGATCACTGTGGGTCAGGATCAACTTGATAGTGCTAGTTTGGTTTAATACAGTACGTGGCACATAATAACACTACGGTATTTATAAAATGGAACCATAAAATTAGCCCTTGCTTTCTGTTTTCATTTTTTGTGTGTGATTAAGTGAAAGTATATAATCCAAATCAATTTTGCATTCCCACCTATCTGCAGCTGCTTCTGCTCCCCTTGCCCAGTAACAGCATACTCCTCCTCTTCATTCTATACTTATGGTATCCTCCTAACAACTTCCTGTCCCCTCGTCTCCACCCTCTTCTCTCCCATCTAGAAAGAGATCTGTAAGACAGCCTCCTATAAAAGCACAGAACCATAAAGTACACACACCATATGGTCACCCTGTGCCCCTGGGTTCAGTCTATTTTTGTCAGAAGAGTTGACCTCAGTAGTGTTTTCTGGACGGGGCAGCAGCAGGTCTAGACACCACTCTCCCAGGAGATTCTCCAGGCTGTCGGACCATCAGTTCTGCTCTTTTACTGCAGTTCTTGAGCTGTACCCCCCTTTTTCTCATGTTGCCCCAGGGAATCAACATTGTGTGCCCCATCATGGCTGTCTTTGGTAGTGGTTTTAATTTTTCTTTGATTTGAATTCTTCCACTAAACTTGAGCCCTTTCTTAGGTTATTCGGTTTTATCTCCTTCACTAAAACAAACAAACCATTGACTTCCTAGTTCCTTTTCACTTCCAGTTCTATTTCTAATACAACCTCTGTCCCCAGGTTTATTACATTCTAATTTAAGAAAGTGTATCCTAGGGGGAAAAAAAGCACCCTTGCACATGTTCCTTTCATATAAGCACAACTGTGTCTTTCAAGTCACTTACCATCAAGTATGAAGATGCCTACATGGTGAGAACTTTTAAACACACAGTAAGTACTGATGTGTCCCAGAGGACAAGAAAATTCAAAAGAAAATGAACCTGTTGTGTTCTATTTAGTTCTCTTAACAACATTATAAAACAGAGTAGAACTGCTCCGAAGGATTCCCTGTGCCACAATCTTTATGGAAGCAGATTGCCACATCTTTCTCCTGCAGAGTACCTGGTGGGTTTGAACCACCAACATGGTGGGCAGTTTGCAGCAGAGCTTTCAGATTCAGACTAGGAAGAAAGACCAGGTGATCTACTTCTAATAGTTAGCTAACAAAAAACTTATGGTTTACAATAGAATAATGTTCAATACAATGCTGGAAGGTTAGCCCCTTAGGTTGGGAGACATTCAAAATACACAGTAGTAGCCACAACAGACTCAAGCATACCAGCAATCAATCACGAAGATAACACAGAGCTGTGCAACATTTCATTCTGTTATACGTGGGGTTGCCATGAGTGGGAGCCAATTCAACAGCAACTAACAACAAAGGTATATAATAAGAGAAATGTATATGCACATGCTCCAAAAGCCTTAATGAAAGAATGCTGTAGTAATGTAATAGCATAAAACTGGAAAAAACTCACATGTCCATCAACAATAGAATGGTTACATAAAATGTATACTATGGTCATTCCGTAAATATTACATAGCAGTGCAAATGAACCAACAGTACATGCAACAACATGGATGAATCTCCAACTGACATGTTTATTACTAGTTTTACCAATTAAGTTCACGAACTCATCCCAGAAAATGTGCCACATACCTCATTGCTGAATATCACCGTGGTCACCTCTGAAGTAGTCCCCTTGGGAAGCTATGCACTAATGCCAGCACCTAATCCATCCTTCAAAGCAATTTCAGAAATCTTTTTTCCAGAATGGTCATCAGAGTTGTCATCATATTACCCTTGATGTCCTGGAAATCAACAAATGTCTTCCTTCCAATACTTCCTTTATCTTAGGTAAAGAAAAAAGTCATCGGAGGCCAGACAAGGTGAGGAGGGAGACTGTTTCAACTGTGTTATTTGTTTACTGGCCAAAATCTCCCTCACAGACAGAGCCTTGTGAGCTAGTGCATTGTTGTGATGTAAGAACCATGAGTTGTTGGCAAAAAGTTCAAGTCATTTTTGTCAAACTTCTTCATATAGCCTTTTCAGCACTTTCAAAGAGTAAACCTGGTTAACTGCATGTCCAGTTGGTACAAATTCATAATGAACAATCCCTAGGATATCAAAAAAGTTTGACAACATCCTTTGGCTCCAGATTTGGTCTGCCACAACTTATTTAGTCATGGAGAATTGGCTGATTTTCCACTGTACACTTTGATGCTTTGTTTTAGGGTTGTACTGGTACATCCATGTTTTCATAACACAGCCCAAAATATCATCTTGCCTCTCCAAAAGGTCTTGGCAAACTTCAATTCTCTTTGCTTTCATTCATCGCTGAGCTCCTTCAGAACCATTTTTGTGCACACCATCCTCATGTCAAGATTTTCAGTTAATATTTCCCTAACTAATTCTCTGTCATTGTTTACCTGGTCTGTTATGTTTCTCACAGTCAGCCAATGATTTTGACACAAAATTCGGTGAATTTTTGCAATGTTTTTGTCAATTCTGTTCATTACTGGCCTCCCTGACCTCTCTTCATCAGTGATGCTTTTTCTCCCCTCAGAAAAACATTCAATCCATTTGTACACTGCCGTGTCCTTCATGGCATTAGCCCCATAAATTTGGACTAACATGTCCCTGATTTCACTTCCACTTTTGCCAAGTTTATCAAAAAAGTCTGTTTTGTTCATTGCCCTAATTCAAGGTCAGACATTCTCGCAATAGCATACAAAAACATGCAACAACAATAAAAAACACCATTCAGCAAGACACTGCCACACATCAAATCAACACAGCTGTGAAACCCTGATATACTAAGGTTATGAAACCTTACGGAGTTGTTTATACAGTGCTGCCAATGTATACACACAGTGACAAGTTTGTGAACTTTTACTGTCAGACTCTGTATACCATGTATGTAAAGCTCAAAAACAGGAAAAATAAACAGTAACATTCAGATGTGCAAACTGAGGTTATAATATTGTGAGGATAGCAAGAGAACTGCCACCATAAAATCAAGGGACAGCTTTCCTGGGAGAAGAGTAAGGGAGATGGAATCAAGAAGGAGTCATAGAGCTTCTGGAGTACTAGTAAGGTTCTGTTTTTTGACACAGGAGGTGATTATATGGTACTAGCTTTATAAAAATGTATTAAGCTGCACAAAATTGCTTTACCTACTTTTGTATTTTGTTGTATTAAACAGAAAAAATGTTTAAAGAAAAACAAGGGGTAAGACTAAATACAAGATAGCTATCGGATTATTTTTTTTAATGTTGTTACAGGCTATCAATTTTTTTTTTTAATTTTGTCAGTTTTTTCCACAGGGCAGACCTGGAAAGCACAGTAGCTATACAGGAGACAGATTTTGATGAGCTAAGAAAAGACTTTTAAAAAGGAGAAGATGAGAAAGACAAAAGAGGTGGCAGTGAAGGGGAAGAGGAAGGGGGAAAAGAGAAAGGAGGGGAGAAAAGAGAAGAAAGGGAGGGAAGGAGGCAGGGAGGGAGGGAGGAAGGCAGGGAAAGAGGGAAAGACAAGAAAAGAGAAGAAAATAAAAACTAGTTTACAACTATAATTGCTTAAAACAGAATATTCATTGTAAGAAAATGGGTGTCCCACCGCTGAAGCTATTCAAGCATGGGCTTAGTTATCATTGGGAAGCATGCCACAGAAAGGAGTCAAACAATGGAAAAGGAGTTTTAGGAAGTGCCCTTTCAAACCTTAACATTCTGTGATTTGATTTCTCTTTATCACCAGTTAAAGTGGCCACTTAGAGAAGCAAACATAAACAATCCATGGCACAAGGTGTCCCAAAGGTACAAAGGACTCATTTTACAAAAATAATTCCTCTAAATAAATAATTAAAATTTATTTTAAATAAATGTTGGTTTATAGGTCATTAACTAACCAAAGTCAACGGAGGGGGAACAAAAACTGAGAACTTCCTTACAGTGCTCAGGGAACCACCTCCAAAAGAAGCCAAATCATAAATGAAGCATGGGCGTCAGAAAGAAAAAAGCCAGGGGTTCAGTTTACCCACAGTGTTCCTCAAATGCATCTATTCTTTTAAGATTGATTATTAAAATAGAAGAGTTTTATAAAAACCATGGCTTCAAGAAGCCTTACTGCCTTATGATAAATCACATGGCTTCTTCCTCTTCCCCAGCTAACATCAGTCAATGAATCTAACTTTTTGACACTGTCAGTGAAAAAGATTATCTTAGAGCATATTACAAGAAAAAACAAACTCTAGTGAAATGGTAATAATCTGGATTATCGTCCACTCCCCTTTCAGAGCAACAACGAGTTTGAACCAGCTTTTTCTATTATAAATATTACCATGGCTCAACATGTCTATGAGGAGACCCAACCTCACCTGAGTTCACATTCTGTTTACTAATTATATCAACAAACTGAACTTAGCAACTGTAAATTATACATGTACATAACTCTGCACCAAAATGTGGTATATTTCATTCCTGCTAATGAGCATGGCTTCTTACTGGCACATACAATTGTTTGATATAGGTTCCTGAACACTAGAACATACATTCTTCCTAGAATGGAACCATTTACAGTACTATTTTTCGTAGTTTCCTGGCACTAATATCTGCCAGTCTTCCTAAAAACAGATGGCCATTTGCTTCAGTGAGCATTCTAACCATCAGTACTTGCAGGTTAAGCAACCACTGAAAAGTATTCTGAAACAACTTTTCAACCAGAGACTTCCTCTATGTAACAATTAAGTCAATAGAAGGATATACAATGATCTTAACTGGCGATGTCATGCCCACAAGGAAAATCAAATAAAATCTGAGGTATTAATTGTTACTGCTGATTAACTGCAGCAATCCAAGAGAAGTTGATAATTAACTTGTCTCTCCTTCAAATGGCATTCAGAATGTATCAAATAAAGTTAAACTAAGTTTCAGGGCATCAAGATCAGTAAAGACTTCAAAAATGTTTTCAAATACAACAGACCTAGAAACACTGTAAAATAACAGCAAGAATCTTGGGCCAAGATTGTTTAGGATATAATCTATGGGTCACCATGAAACCGAGTGGACTTGACAGTAAACAGGTTTTTAAGGGGAAGAGATTTTCTTGTTTTCCAATACATCTCCCCACAAAACCTAATACTTTGTCGACTCCAACTCAGAGCAACCTGATAGGGCAGAGTAGAACTGCCCCACAGGGTTTCCAAGGAGCAGGTGATAGATTCCAATCACCAGGGCCTTTGGTTAGCAGCCCAACTCTCCACTCTATCTGCAGTGTTCAATAAATATGCTCAAAAAACCTTTGTCAAATGAATAGACCAATAAAAATTGATGATCTACTTCTCACTACCTTTTTGCAAATCTGCCTCTAAACTCATTGTAGGTAAATCACTTAACCTGAGGAGTCTTTGTTTCTTAAACTTTAAAATGGAGACATGGTACCTTCTTTGCTGGCTTCTGAGACCAAAGGTGATATTCTGTGAAAAGTAACCTAGTATTTTTTAATGGGCCACACAAATGTAAGTGCCGATTATTCTGCCTATGCGTTCAACTAGACCACTGACAAAGGTAAAAACCACCACCCTTCCTGAAAATATAATTAGCTTCTCCTTTGCCCTGTTAATCTGTTTGGATACAGTAGCATGGCTGTTAGCCAAAATGGTTGTGTTCTTGTTATTATAACATTTTATTTAATCTCCACTGGGAAATTATGCTTCTCAAGAAAAAACAGTGGTAACACAAGGAAGGCTGTTGCATGGTCTACCATAAAGGGCATGGCACTGGAGTCAAAGCTTGGGGCTTCATCATTTGTGCCCTTAGCTATTGGGGAAAGTTACTTTCTTCAGTGCCTATGCATATAGTGATGCGGAAGGGCAAGTAGAGCAGACAGTAACTAAGGTCTCTCTCATTATAGACACCACATACACAAATCCCCCCAGAGTCTTGTCTATTATTCACTGATACATATTACAAATAGGTTTTAGTTGTTTGTTTGTTTTAAGGAGAATAAAAGTAGTTTCAGGATCTAAGTCATATGAGGTCTGATAATTGTGAACTCATCGTAGAAAAAGTGCTACATACCTCATTTCTGAATATCACTATGGTCACCTTTGAAGGACTCGCCTTGGGAGGCTATGCACTCACGCCAGCACCTAGTCTACCCTTCAAAGCAATTTTGGAAATCTTTCTCTGGAACGGCCATCAGAGTTGTCACCGTATTCCCCTAATGTCCTGAATGTCATCAAAATGTCTTCCTTTCAATATTTCCTTTCTCTTCAGGTAAAGAAAAAAGCCATTGGGGTCAGATCAGGTCAGTAGGGAGGGTGTTCCAATACAGTTATTTGTTTACTGACTAAAAACTCCGTCATAGACAGTGTCATGTGAGCTGGTGCACTGTCATGATCAGGTCGTTCCTATCTATTTCACACAGCCTTTTCAGCACTTCCAAATGGTAAACTTGATAAACTATTTGTCCAGTTTGTACAAATATTTCCAATGTTTTTATCAGTTCTGTTCATTACTGGCCTCCCTGACCTCTCTACATCCATGATGCTTTCTCTCCCCTCAGAAAAATGTTTAATCCATTTGTACACTGCCACTTTCTTCATGGCATTATCCCCATAAACTTGGACTAACATGTCCCTGATTTCACTTTTACTCTTGCTAAGTTTAACAAGAAATTTAACGTGTGTTCATTGTTCTAACCGAAGCTCTGACATTCTAGCAACCACACAAGAAAAGGTACAAGACACCACCACACATCAACACGAACACAGCTGT
This sequence comes from Heterohyrax brucei, assembly GCA_028571685.1. Classification (NCBI taxonomy): domain Eukaryota; kingdom Metazoa; phylum Chordata; class Mammalia; order Hyracoidea; family Procaviidae; genus Heterohyrax; species Heterohyrax brucei. The sequence continues at coordinate 22,153,146 of CM053155.1, forward strand.
GAGACACTGATAGACCAATGTTATGAAACTTAACTAAGTTGTTTATACAGTGCTGCCAATGTAAAGGCATGCTGACAGGTTTGTGAACTTAACTGCCAGACCACATAAGGCTTAGAGAAACAACTATGCTACAAAGGACTGTTATAGACTCTGAAGAGCACCTGCTTCCAGCACTATCTGCCCTGGCACTTTGAATAAGCCACTTAATATTGCTAGGACTCTCACTTTTCAAATCTGCAAAAAAAAAAAAAAACAACAATAACTCTGTACAGGACCACTGGGAGAAAATAGCTAATAAATGATCACAAAGTATTGCTATTTAAAGGTGAAAGGCTATTTAGAGACTGTAATGTCCAAAAAAGACTTTTGGTGGATTTTTAGAAGAGACAAATTGATGTTTTTAAATGGATTTGTCGCATCGCAGTAAACTTAAGTAATACACTGCTATCTCTAAGTGTTCGTATTTTTTTTTCCATTTATGTTTGGAAAATACTATGAAAGAGACCACTACAAACTCCACATTTCAAGATCAGAAACTTTTCTTCTGAGATAAAAAATAATTTTAAAAGTTTATCCAACTTTCCCAAGATGTTTTGTTTTTGTTATCTATGTTTGGTTAAATAAAATCAAGCTGTTGGAATTGGTGCTGAAATTAAAATACCATTGCTAAAAATATTCCTGACTACTTATTTTACTAACATTCTGTAAATGACTGCAGAGAGGAAGTGCCTCTAGGAAATCAACTAAATTAGAAAATATTCTGCCTTGTCAGCTCCAGGATTCTTAAAAGTCCTTCTGAAAAGCCAAGGACAACATGTAAAATTCCCTTACTGCTCTCTCCACTCAAAATTTTGTATACACCTACAATATACATATCTAATATAAGGGTTGCCGTGAGTCGGATCCGACTCGACGGCACTTGGCAATATACGTATGTATCATATACATTTGATGTGGGGTTTCCCTCCAAAATTAAAGAGCATTATCTTTTTACCCAAAAATGGAATTGTCATTAAAATTTATGAGGAACTTGTTATCACTGGCAATGGGGTACCGAGACTTGCAAGAAGATCGCTCCCTACTCCCTAACAAGCTGATAACAATAGCAGTACCACTATAGCTCTTAAACAGTGAATTTATTTAAAAATCCATGAACACCTCCAGCTTTTCTATGACAGATGAGTTCACTGTGACTGTTCATGTAGTAATTAGTATTTCTTTGTATCCCTGTTAATAACTGCAAACTTGCTCTACCGTGACTGATAAGAAGCATTCTTCAGTTCTCTTATCCTTAACAGGCATGCTATAAAGACATGGTCATTACTTTTAACAGTATTTAGATAATAATTATTTGTTATCTCATTTAGCATCCTAAGATTAACTTTTTAATTAGAGTATTTATTAGTACCATATGCCACTTTTAATGCCCTTTTCCTGGATCACTAATCAAATTTAAATGAAAGCTCCTAGTTCTAAACACAAACTCCTTCAAAACCAAAAACCAAACCCACTGCCATCAAGTCAATTCCAACTCATGTAGGACAGAGTAGAACTGCCCCACAGAGTTTCCAAGGAGCACCTGGTGGATTCAAGCTACCAACCTCTTGGTTAGCAGCCACAGCACTTAACCGCTAGCCACCAGGGTTTCCACAAGCTCTTTAAGACTCTGAAACGGTGATATTTATACATTCTTTTAACACCTATTTCCTGAGTTAGCTTCTCACGTCCTTATGAAAGAAGAACGTCAACTGTGTATGGAAGGTAACAGGGTCCAGGAGCCCTGCAAACTCTTTCTAGGCTTGCCTTTCTTTCAGTTCAGCCTTTTGATTAAGGGATATACACAGCCCTTTCCAACTGCTGTGGCTAGTATTTGCTCTACAAGTGCTCTGGCCAGGATCACTCAGTTGTGGGTCCGAAAGGCGTTTGGAATTGTTCCTTTCCAATCCCAGCTCCAAGGACTCTACCCTCCCAGCTCTTCGTGCTGGGGTCCATCTTAAAGCCACAGAGAACTAGACGAGTGCTTAGTACCGATTTATAAGGTGATGGATAGATAAATGAGCTTGGTGAGTTTGGGGATCTATAGGTGAGCATAAACAAGAGAGGAATAAAGCACTGTTACGGAATGAGAGAAGATACAGCAGGTTTGTACCTGTGAATCACTTAACCATCTCTGCGTCTGTGTTTTCCACTGCTCACTTAAATTCAGAAAAACCATCTGCCCTGTGAAAGACCTTTAACCTCGAACAAGGTGAAGGATGAAGGCGAGGAATCACAGCCTACACCAAGTTCCCAAATATTCCCAGTCCTTAAACCTCAGATTCCTCAGCCGCAGGGATGGAAAGGGAAGGCACCCCCATTCTCTCATCTGGAGAAGGCCGAGACCCGGACTTGCAGTTCTCAACTACTGGCTGACTACAGAGAGAAGCAAAGCCTCACAGAGCAGCCGGAAGAGGAGCTGGAGAGCCTTTGCGGAGGAGTGGGCAGTATGGACCAGGAATCTGCTGCCTCTCCTGGCTCCTCTTGTGTCCAGCTTCACATCACTTTTTACCAATACGTGGCTCATCAGTTGTCAATATCTCCAGAATTGAGACCGAGAAGGCATGACAAAAGCCCCAAAGAAGAGCTTTCTTCTTGGGGTGGGAGCCGTCAGACGCCTGCCCGCCCTGCCCACCTTTCCCAGCCCAGTACTGTGGAAGGCAGCCCGGACGCCCGCGCCTCAGCTCCTTTCAGAGCCCGGGTGCTACTGTATCTGGGGGAGCGGAGCGTCGGGAGGCGTCTGCAATAAGACACGGATAAAAGCCTGTGTAATCGAAATCTGAATGCAGCTCTTACCATTGGACCGGCGGACAATATTCTCCAGAAAGGTGTTCTGTGGAGCCACCAGCCCTCGCCTGCCTCCGGCCATGGTCATCCTCTGAGCAGTTTGGGTTCCGGGGGTCGTTCCGGCTTTTCTTCTCACGGCAGCAGGAGGCTGCGCGCGGAGTCCGTGCAAGATTCCGTCTCGAAGTGCCCCATGCGCCCGCGAGGATCCAGACCTGCAACGGCGGGTCCCTGCGGCAGCCACCCTGGTGCCTTCCTCGCGCCTCCCACGCTGCGACCCGCCTCGCAGCGCACTCGCGCTGGGTTCCTCTGTGTGCAGCCGCCTTCGGATGGGTGGAGGGAGTCACTTCGCCTTGGCACGCTGCGCCCCCTGGCGGGCTCGTGCCTCTCCCGCCCCTCACCTTCCCGTCTTCTCTCAGCTCCCCAATCCCTTCCGAGGACCTGCGAGAGAAGCTTAACCCGACGAGAAGGGTGGGGCTCCGGCAACGTCTGGGCAGCTGCTGCCCAACGAGCGCTAAGGCTGGGGTGGCAGCGCCATCCTCTGGCAGAGCTGGAAAATGCATACATGATGTGCCCACGTAAGGTGGAGAGAATCAGAAGCACTTACAAACATCTTCCTTGGGTACATCTCCTGTGGGAATGAATTCACACCCCCAATAAGGTCATCACAGTGCGAGCCTTGGGAACCACAATGATGTAATCCACTTCTGTGCTCTGTTTCAGATAGAAGCCCTAGGACTTGCAAGGGTCTTGTAACTCTTTCCAGCCTTCCCATCGGGTTTTCTTAGCCTAATTCTGAAGCTATAGTTTTACCTGTAACTGTCGAAGTTACATTTAAGAGGTTGAATTTGCTGTGACTGATTCAGCTGCGGAAGAGGTTTCTTGGCTTGTTTTTCAAGATAACGGTACACACAAATGCATGTTCTGACTGTTTGATAAATTGGCTGACCTGATTTTCACTCTTAACCCAAGAATGCTTTACCAAAAAGCCAAGAAATTGTATGTGTAATACATAATTCTTTTAAGCTGAAGCACAGCCTCTAATGATCAATGCCTAAGGTTAGGAAACAGGAACAGCCGTCTAGGACACTCCAGTGGTCTCACCCCTTCTGGAGTAAGATGAAGGAAGAAAACTAAAGATACAGGAAAAGATTAGTCCAAAAGACTAATGTACCCCATCTACCATGACATCCATTAGACTGAGTCCAACATAACTAGATGGTACCCAATTATCACCACTGACAGCTCTGACAGAAATCACCAATAGAGTGTCCGACAGAGCTGGAAAAACAAATACAGAACAAAATCCTAACTAAAAAAAAAACAAACAGATTTTGTAGCCTGTCAGAGACTAAAAAGACCCCCAGAGTATGGCACCAGACACACTTTCAGCTAAATAATGAGGTCTTTCCCGAGGGTTACCCTTCAGTCATTAGACATGCCCATAAAACAAAATGAGACTAAAGGGGACACCAGCCTAGGAACAAGGACTGCTAGAGAGCAGGAGAGTAAAGGAAAGTTGATAACATGGAACACAAGGTTGAGAAGCAAGAGTGTTGATACGTTCTGGGGTGTTAACCAACGTGTAAAACAATGTGTGTACTGTTTAATGAGAGACTACTTCCATAACGCTTCATTGAAAGTACAATTAAACAAAAATCTCACCTCCGACAAAAAGAAACAAACAAACTGCCTGGAAATTATCAAAACGGTGAGCTTCTCCCTGAGGACAAACACCTGTGGAAGGGGCAGCTCTCCAAACAGCATTCAGCTGGGGTGCTGATCTTGACACTTAACCTCCCAGTGTAATAAGGAATCCCACACATGGAAGGTTTCTGTCAGGATCTAAGATAATCCTCTGTTTTAGTCACCTGGTGCTGCTTTAACATAAAATACAATAAGTGGATGGTTTCATGAAGAGAAACTTTAATGACACAGTCCAAGCCAGCCAAGTGCCATCGAGTGAGATCCGACTCATAAGCTGCAAATCCATTCATGAGTTACAGGTCCACTGAATAGGAGAAATTGTCACAGTCCAGTGGGCTAAGTCCAGGAAAACATCTCAGCACAGGAACCTCAGATCCAAGGGACATGCTCTGCTCTCGGTGCTGCGTTCTGGGTGGTATGAAGTTCCCAACTCTCCATGCTCATTTCTCTCCCTTATATTCCACATGTGGTGACTTGAGTCCTGCCTTACAAGCACAACTGCTGTCTATTCTCTGTCTTCAGTATCACAGAGGCAGGATTCACAACACATGGGAGGAATCACACCATACTGGGACTCATAGCCAAGTCCAATCAATACACATATTTTGGGGGGACACAATGCAATCCATAACATCCTCCTCTGCTCACTTATTTTGAAGAGTATTTACCATGTACTTGTCTTTTTACTACATATGGGTGTAACCTGAGACTAAGCTGTGTGTTATAAAAGGAGTTAATAGTTTTCAAGTTAATTCCGTGCAGCATCAAAGGTCAACAGAAAAATTTAGCAAAAACCCAAACTCATTGCTGTCAAGTCAAATCGTGACTCATAGGAACTGTATAGCACAAAGCAGAACTGCCCCATAGGATTTTCCAAACTAAATTGTTACAGAAGCAGATTGCCACATGCTTCTCCCATGGAACAACTGTTGGTTTCAAAGTACTGATCTTTCAGGTAGCAGCTGAGTCCTTAACCACTGTGCCACCAGAAAAATGTAAGAGAAAAGAAGTGATTCTGAAATCTAAATGATCCAGATTAAGCAGCTAGCACATGTATTCCAAAGACACCTAGTCTTAGTTTCTTAGTCTCAAAATAATAGGAACAAATTCTTTCCCAGCCAAACTCGCAGAGAGTTGATGTGAAAATCAAATGAGATCATGTAGGAGATGGTACTCTAAATTATAAAATGTTATATCAAGGTTCAAGTCCCTAGGTGGTACAAACAGTTAAGCACTGGACTACTAACAAAAAATTTGCAGTTTAAACCCATTTAGAGGTACCTTGAAAGAAAGCCCTAGCAATCTGAAAACACTATAGAGTAATTCTGCTCTGCACACATGGGGTTACCAGGAATCAGAATCCACTTGACACCAACAGGTAATGACATACCAAGGTCATTGTGGGGATCTGACTCGACAGCACTTGGCTGGCTTTAAGGTCATTTTTACAGTAACTAAACTAGACCCTTACAAACATCACCGTCTGTCTCGTCTTGTGTAGACACAAAGAGACAACTGTTGTTAGCAGATAGGCTTGCATACTTTGAAATGAAAGTATTTCTTCCACAAGGTTAACATTGTACCTGTCACATCAGTCACATGATTTAGAGCTGTAGTTTCTTAAAACCTAATTCCACCTAGTGGTTCATTGTTCTGTTACAAATGAGACAACAGGGTGGTTGCACAGAACTGAATTCGAAATGTATTTCATGATGAGCCCCTTTGATGTCTGCCTTCTTATTTAAATAGGCTTTTATGGCTGTGTTGTGCATTTCACAAATGTGTCCAAGGAAAGGTTTTTCAAGACAATGCTAAAAACTCGTCAAGAAACCTCATAACCATGCTTGTGGAAAGAAGATAAAAAGTGGTGTAAAAACTGTCATAGAGAATAAAATTTCTCAGATTTTAAGAGACATCATGTTCTGTGTCTTAGGTAGAAAGGAAATGTTTTCATTAGTTGTCATCAAGTTGATTCCGACTCATAGCAACCCTATGTACAACAGACAGTAACACTATCTGCTCCTGCACCATTCACACAATCATTGCAATCACTGTGTCATGCAGTCACTGTGTCAACCCATTTAACTGAGGGTCTTCCTTTTCTTTACTGGCCCTCTACTTTACCAAACATGATGTCCTTCTCCAGGGACTAACCCCCCATGAAAATATGTCCAAAGTATGTAAGACTTTCTTGCATCTGAGATGCCTTCTTGTTGTGCTTCTTCCAAAACAGATTTGTTTGTTCTTTTGGCCAGCCAACAGCCATGGCCAAGTGCTGTGGAGTCGGATCCGACTCATGGCAGACCATGGTATATTCAATAGTCATCACCAACACCACAATTCAAAGACATCAGTTCTTCTTTGTTCTTCCCTACTCATCATCCAGCTTTAGTACTGAAGGCCACTGAACATACCAGGGTGAAAGTTAGTCTTCAAGGTGACATCTTTGCTTTTCAGCACCATAAAGAGGTCTTTTGCAGTAGATTTTCCCAATGCAATGCATCTGCTGATTTGTTGATGGCTGCTTTCATGGCCATGGATTGTGGATGCAAGGAAAAAGAAACCCTTAACAATTTCAATCTTTTTTTCCATTTATCATGTTACTTATTAGTTCAATTGTGAGGGTTTTTCTTTTTCTTTATGTTGAGGTGCTATCCATACTGAAGGCACTAGTCTTTGATCTTCATCAGTAACTGCTTCAAGTGTTCTTCACTTTAGCAAGCAAGGTTGTGTCATCTGCGTATTTGCAGGTTGTTAACGAGTCTCCCTCCAGTCCTGATACTGGTTTGTTCTTTGGATAAACCAGTCAGAAAAGATATGGTAAAAGAATACAACCCTAAGGTATACCTTGCCTGACTTGAAACTACGCTGTATCTCTTTGTTCTGTTCAAATTGCTGCCTCTCGATCTATGCACAACTCTCCTGTGAGCACAATTAAGTGTTCTGGAATTCCCATTCTTCCTAATGTTATTCATAATTAGTTATGATCTACACAGGCAAATACCTCTGTATACTCAGTGAACACAGGTAAACATCTTTCTGATACTTTATGCTTTCAGCCAAGATCCGTCTCATATCAGCAATGATATCCCAGGTTCCACATCCTCTTCTGAATTCAGCTTAAATATCTGGCAGTTCCCTGTCAATATACTATTGCAGGCAATTTTGAATAATCTTCAGCAAAATTTTACTCCTATGTGATACTGATGCTATCATTCAATAATTTCCACATTCTGTTGGATTACCTTTCCTGGGAATAGGCATAAATATGAATCTCTTCCGGTCAGTTGGCCAGGTAGCTGTTCTCCAAAGTTCTTGGCATAGGTAAGTGAGCACTTCCAGAACTGCATCTGTTTGTTGACATATTTCAACTGATATTCCATCAATTCCTGGAGCCTCATTTTTTGACAATGCCTTCAGTGCAGCTTGGACTTCTTCCTTCAGTACCATTGGCTCCTAATTACATGCTGTCTCCTGAAATGGTTGAATGTCAACCATTTCTTTTTGATATAATTGACTTTATGTATTCTTTCCATCTTCTTTGGATGCTTACTACTTCATTTAATGTTTACCTTGTAAAAATATTGAAATCCCAGACTCTAACTTTTTCTTCATTTTTTTCAAAGTGGGAACTACTAAGCACCTTCTTCACTTCTGGTTTTCTACCTCCAAGGTCTTTGCATATGTCATTATAATGTTTTGCCTTCTAGAGCTACCCTTTGAAATCTCCTGTTCAGCTCTTTTATTTACTTCCTCATTCCTTTCATTTTCTTCAGACACTTGACATTCAAAAGCAAGTTTCAGAGTCTCTTCTGACATCGTGATGTTCGGTCATTAATGTTCAATGCCTCAAATCTGTTCTTTAGATAGTCTCTAAATTCAGGTGGATATATTCAAGATCATACTTTGGCTCTTGTTGACTTGTTCTAATTTTCTTCAGCTTCATACCTTTTATATGAGCAATTTATGGTCCATTTCACAGTCAGACCCTGGCCTTGTTCTGACTTACTGTATTCATATCAGATGCAGTCTCACCAACTTTGCTTCCAAAGAGCAGTTTGGTTGTACTTCTACCAGTACAGATCTGTTTGTTCTTTTGGCAGTCCATGGTACATTCAATGTTCTTCTCCAACACCACGATTCAAAGTCATCAATTCTTCTTCTGTCTTCCTTACTCATTGTCTAGCTTTCACACACATATGATGGAATTGAAAATTCCATGGCTTGGATCAGGTGCACCTTAGCCTTCAAGGTAATATCTTTTCTTTTCAGTACTTTAAAGCAGTCCTTTTCAGTAGATATTCCCAGTGTAAATGCAATGCATCTTTTGATTTGTTGACTGCTTCCATGGGTGGGATCAAGTAAAATGAAATACTTGACAACCTCAATCCTGCCTCCATTTATCATGATGATCTTTACTGGGCCAGTTGTGAAGATTTTTGTTTTCTTGAGGTTGAGGTGCAATCCATACTGAAAGCTATGATCTCTGACCTTCATCAGTAAGTGTTTCAAATCCTCTTCACTTCCGACAAGCAAGGTTGTATCATCCGCATAACACAGGCTGTTAATGAGTCTTCCTCCAATCCTGATGCCTCATTCTTCTTCATCTATTATAGCTTTTCAGAATATTTGCTCATCATACACAATAAAAGGTGTGATGAAAAAATACAACTCTGACATACACCTTTCCTCACTTTAAGCCAGGAATGACTGCCTCCTGATCCTTATGCAGATTCCTCATGAGCACAATTAAGTGTACTGTAATTCCCATTCTTCCCAATGTTATCCATAATTTGTTATGATCCACACAGTTGAGTGGCTTTGTATAATCAAAGAAACACTGGTAAACATTTTTCTGGTATTGTCTGCTTTCAGGGAAGATCCATCTGACATCAGCAATGATAGTCCCTCATTCCATGTCCTCTTCTGAATCCAGCTTGAATTTATGGCAGTTCCCTGTCAGAAATTTGAATGATCTGAAGCAAAATTTTACTTGTATGTAGTATTAATGACATTGTTTGATAATTTCTACATTCAATTGGGTCGCCTTTTTTTTTTGAGAGTAGGCACAAATATGGATTTCTTCCAGTCAGTTGGTCAAACAGCTGTCCTCCAAATTTCTTGCCATAGACAAGTTAGCACTTCCAGTGCTGCATCCTCCTGTTGAAACATCTCAGTTGATATTTCATCAGTTCCTGGAGCCTTGTTTTTGCCAATGCTTTCAATGCAGCTTTGACTTTTTCCTTCAGCACCGTCAATTTCTGATCATATGCTACACCTCTTGAAATCCCAATTTGTTCTGGGATAATTACTCTGTGTATTCCCTCCATCTTATTTTGATGCTTCCTGAGTCATTTAATATTTTCCCTGTAGATCCTTCACTATTGTAACTCGGGGTTTGAATTTTTTTTTTCAGTTCTTTCAGCTTTAGAAATGCAGACTGTGTTCTCCACTTTTGGTTTTCTATTTCCAGCTCTTTTCACATGTCATTATAATGCTTTATTTTGTCTTCTCGAGTGGCCCATTGAAATCTTCTGTTCAGTTCCTTTATTTAGTCATTTCTTCCTTTTGCTTTAGCAACTTGACTTTTGGGAACAAGTTTCAGAGTCTTTTGTTTCATCAAATTTGGTCTTTTCTTTCTTTCCTGCCTTTTTAATGACCTCTTGCTTTCTTCATGGATGATGTCTTTGACGTCATTCAACAACTCCTTCAGTCTTCGGTCATTGGTGATCCAAACATTAAGGCTGTTCTTGAGATGGTCTCTAAACTCAGGTGGGATATATTCAAGGTCATACTTTGGCTCTCATGGACATATTCTAGTTTTCTTCAGTTTCACTTTGAACTTGAATATGACTAATTGATGGTCTGTCCTGCAGTCAGCATCTGGTCTTGTTCTGACTGTTGATATTGAGCTTTTCTGTCATCTCTTTCCACAGATGTAGTCAATTCGATTCCTGTGTATTCCACCTGGTGAGGTCCATGTGTATAATTGCTGTTTATGCTGGTGAAAAAAGATATCTGTAATGAAGAAGTTGTTCTTGCAAAATTCTATCATGCAATCTGTGGCATCATTTCTGTCACCAAGGCCATGTTTTCCAACTACCAATTCTTCTTTGATTCCAATGTTTGCATTCCAAAAGTAGTTAGTAATGCATCCTGATTGGTTGTTTTATCAATTTTGGACTGCAGAAGCTGGTAAAAATCTTAGATCTTGCCATCTTTGGCCTTTAGTGGTTGGTACATAAATTTGAATAATGGTCATATTAACTGGCCTTCCTTGTAGGCATATGGATATTTTCCTATCACTAATAGTACTGTATTTCGGGATAGATCTTGAAATGTTCTTTTTGACAATGAATGTAACAGCATTCCTCTTCAAGCTTTCATTCCTTGTATAGACCAGATAATTTTCTGATTCAGAATGACCAGTGGCAATCCATGTCAGCTCACCAATGCCTAGGATATTGATACCTATGCATTCCACTTCGTTTATGGCAATTTCCAATTTTCCTAGATTCATACTTTGCACGTTCCATGTTATGATCATTAATGAATGTTTGCAGTCCATTTCAGCTCATTAATGCCTAGTGTACCAATGTTTATGCATTCCACTTCATTTTTGATGACTTCTCATTTTCATAGATTCATACTTTATACATCCTACATTCTGATTATTAATGGATATTTGCAGTGGTTTCTTCTCATTTTTACTCATGCCACATCAGCAAATGAAGGTCCAGAAACCTTGACTCCATTCCTGATATTAAGATCAACTCTACTTTGAGGAAGCAGCTCTTCTGTAGTCTAATTTTGAGTGCTTTCCAACCTGAAAGGTTTTCTTGGGCTAATATTTTCAGAAGTAAACTGCTAGGTCCTTTTTCCTAGTCTGCCTTACACTGGAAATTCACCTGAAATATGTGCACCGTGAGTAACCCAGGTGATAATTGAAATACCAGTAGTATGGCTGGCAGCATTACAGCAACATCTAAGCCGATATAGTGTGGTAAACTGACAGATGGTGGAAGACTTTTACTTTTTTTTCTTTTAAGAATTCTACTGTGGCTTGGCCAAGATGGTGGAGCAGCCAGACACTTCTTCTAACCCTTCTAACAATCAAGACCTGAAAAAACAAATGAATTCATTAGATCTGACATCCTAGGAGCCGAGAACATTAAAGGAAAAGTTGAGAAATTGGACTGAACAACAGGGAAAGGAAAGTAGAATTCACCAGACCTGATCTACCAGGAAAACACTGTGGCCAGAATGGTGAGCTGAGCACAGTGGTTGAAGGGAATGTTGCCCTGCAGGAAAAGCTGACCAGAGAATCCACTCATGTTTCTGCAGCCAGTGAGGTGGCACAAGATCATAAAAAAGTAAGTCTTTGTATGTAACCTATTGTGCACCAGTCAAAATCTTTCCCTCAGAATAAACTTCTTTTCCTCCCCCCGGCATGTCCCCCTCCGTTCTCTGCACTGCTCCCAGTTCTTCAGTCTGACACCATTAACTGAGCCAGAAGTAACATTTCTTACGCCGATTCTGAGTCATTTTCTGAGACTCAAAGATGGAATAATTTAACAAACAGGGGAAAGGAGAAACAAACAAAAAGAAATCTGTTGACTGCCCTGAGCCAGAAATTCAGGGCAGAAACTGTTCCTTTGCTTAGAGCAAGACAGAAGGGGACACATCTCCTCACAGATGCTCAGGAACAGCTGTTACACCCTTTCTTTCTCAGCAGCTACACCCAGATACCTATGTCCACAGCAACCACACCTGCACATCAAGGACAGTAGGTGAGAGCTTGCAGGACACACTTGGTGACTGACTACTTGGACACTTGAGCTGAATTGATACAAGAAAAGTAAATAACTCTTGGGCTCACATGTCTAGTAACAGCTCTAGTCAGTTGATGACAGAACATGAGAGCTCCAAAGGCAACAATAACCAAACTATCACACATGACCAGCCTATTTGGACATTTCAAAACAAAATAAAACAAGCTAGAACACAGTAGGCAAACATAAAATAACTTTTGATGGCTCACAGAAAACAGACAAACCACTATGAATTCAGAAAACCCTCAAAACAAAGATTCAAATTTTCCACAGGAAAAGAACTTCTGGAATTACTGGAGATATAATACAAAAGATTAATACTTAAAGCTCTTCAAGGGATCAGGAAGGAAATGAGGCAAAATGCAGCAGAGCATAAGAAATTGAACAGGATTCAAGAAAGCATAGAAAGACAAGAACTAGAAATTCAAAAAATTTATAATAAAATTACAAAATTAGACAACTTAATTAGAAAATCAAAGGAGTAGATCTGATACAACGAAAGGCCAAATTAATGACACTGAAGATAGAGCTCTTGACATCAACTTATTAGAGGAAAAACCAGATAAAATAATTTTCAAAAATCAAGAAACACTAAGGATTATGTGACACTCTATGAAGAGAACTAGTCTACCAGTGATTGTAGTACCAGAACAAGGTGATAATGGAGAGTACAGAGAATTGCCAAAAATTTGCTGACAGAAAAATTTCAGTATCACGAAAGATGAGAAGAAATCTATCCAAAATGCTCCTTGAACTCCGCACAAGGAAGATCCCAAAAGACTCCAAGACATAATCAAATTTGTGAAAACTAAAGATAGGAGACAATTTTAAAAGTGGGTAAGGGTAAGTCAAAAACAACCTACAAAGGAAAATAAAAATGACTAAGCTCACACTACGCAGCAGAAACTATGCAAGCAAGAAAGCAATGGAAAGACATATACATCTTTTTTTTTTATTTAACATAACTGAGTGAAAATGTACATTCATGTATAAATTTACATGCCCACCTGTATGAAGCTTCCACTGCTCTCCCTGTCCAGTGACAGCACACTATTTGTCTCTGCTCCATACATGTCTCATCCTCCCAACAGTCTCCTTTGCCCTCCTCTCCGTCCACTCCCCTTCCTCCAGCCAGAAGTCAGCAAGATGATACCCTGTAGATGTATAGAACCACAAAGTGCTTTCAATATATGGTGACTCTGCATTGCCAAGTCCAATCCATTCTTCTCCAAAGAGTGGACCTTTGTTATAATTTATGGGAAAGGGCAGCATCAGGACTGGGGCCCATGCTCTCAGAGGAACCCCAAAACCCCCTGACCATCAATTGAGGTCTTTTAGTGGAGATCTCATGATGCACCCCTTTTTATTCTTGTGTTGCCAGTGAGACTCCTCTCTGTGAGCTCCATCATGGCTGCCACTGGTGGTGGCCAGGCACCATCCGGTTCCTCCAGTCCCAAGTCGATGTAGGCACCCACTCTTGTGGATCTCTCTGTCTTCTCGGTTGTCTTTACCGCATGTCATCTTGGTCCTCGGTGAGCATCTGTTCCTGCTGAGTTGGGACCATTTGCTGTGTCCTCGGATGGCAGCTTGGCAGCTTTTAACACCCCAGACGCTACTCACCAATGTGGGATGCAGAGAGCTTTCTTAGCAAAACACTAGTTGTGCCAGTTGGCCTGGAATTCACCTAAGAGCATGGTCCCCCGGCCCCTGCCCCAGCTACTCTATCCTTGCAGTATTGAGTCAAGATGGAAGGACTACTCAAGTTATGTTGAAGTCCACTTAATGTTATTCTTGTTTCTAATGTGTGCTATCACTGCTTTCTCCCAACTAGATTTCTAGTAACTATCTAAACTAAACCCTCGCCCCCTCACCCTCCTTCCCTCCCCTCCCTTGCAGCTGTCAAAGAGTCTTTTCTTCTATACACAAGTCTGTTTTTGAGATCTTATCGTAGAGGTCTCATACATTATTTGTCCCTTTGTCGCTGACTACTTTCACTCAACACAATGTTTTCCAGTTGAAACCAGGTTAGGAGATGTTTCCTGGAATCATCGTTTCTTTATCATTGCGTAGTGCTCCATTGAGTATATGTACCATAGTTTACCTATTCATTCTTCTACTGTTGGGCATCTGGGTTGATTCCATCTTTTTGCTATCATGGACTGTGCTACGGTAAACATTCTGGTGCATATGTCCGTTGGTGTGAAAGGCCTTGAATCTGTAGGATATATTCCAAGTAGTGGAATTACTGGGTCAAATGGTATATCGATATCCACTTTTTAAGGAAGCGCCAGATTGCCTTCCAAAGAGGCTGGACCATTTTGCAACCCCACCAACAGTGTAGGAGGGTTCCACTTTCTCCACAGCCTCTCCAGCATTTGTTGTTTTGTGTTTTCTGGATCATGGCCAATCTTGTTGGGGTGAGATGGCATCTCATTGTTGTCTTGATTTGAATTTCTTTAATAACTAAAGATTGTGAACGTGTCCGTATGTGTTTTTTGGCTGACTGGATCTCCTCTTTAGTGAAGTGTCTGTCCATCTCCTTTGCCCACCGCTTAATTGGATGGTTTATCTTCTTCTTATTGATCTTTTGTAGTATCTTATAGATTATGGAGATCAGGCGTCGGTCTGACATAGAGTTGCCAAATATTTTTTCCCATTCTGTGGGTGTTTTTTTAATTCTATTAATAAAGTCTTTGGATGAACAAAAGTGATTCTTAATAGTTCCCATTTATCTACTTTCTCTTCTGTTGATTGAGGTTTCTTTGACAGATTTTGGAGTCTGTCCTCATTGTGTATTAAAACTTCCATTGTTGTTCCTACGTTTTCTTGGATGAGCTTTATCGTTTTAGGTTTGATATTTAGGTCTTTTATCCAGTTGGAGTTGATTTTTGTGTAAGATATGGATTTTGATTCAGTTTCTTGCAGATGGATAACCAATTTTGCCAGCACCATTTGTTGAAGATACTGTTTTTACCCCGGTTTAATGTCTTAGGGCCTTTGTCGAATATCAGCTGTTCATAGGCACATGATGTCATCTCTGGGGTTTCCATTCTGTCCCACTGATCGATCTGTCTGATCTTGTACCAGTACCAGGCTGTTTTGACCACTGTGACAGTGTAGTATGTTCTAAGGTCGGGTAATGAGAGACCTCCCAGTGTGTTCTTCTTCTTTAGTAGTACCTTACTTGTCCAGGGCTTCTTCCCTTTCCAAACAAAATTGGTGATTTGTTTCTCCATCTCATTAAAAAATGATGCTGGAACTTGTATTGGGATTGCATTATATAAATAAATTGCTTTGGGTAAAATAGACATTTTCACAATGTTAAGTCTTCCTATCCATGAGCAGGGTAGGTTTTTCCATTTATCTAAGTCTCTCTTAGTTTCTTGTAGTAAGGGCTTGTAGTTCTCTTTGTAAAGGTCTGTTGCTTCTCTGGTTAGATTAATTCCTAGTTACTTTATCTTCTTAGAGGCTACAGTAAATGGTATTGATTTGATAATTTCCTCCTTAACAGTGTCGTTGTTGGTATAAAGAAACCCTACTGATTTACTTATGTTTATCTTGTATCCTGAGACTGCTGAACTCTTCTATCAGTTCGAGCAGCTTACTTATAGATTGCTTGGGATTCTCTGCATATACAATCATGTCATCTGCAAACAGGGAGATTTTAACTTCGTCTTTGCTGATGCAGAGGCCCTTTATTTCTTCGTCTTGTCTAATTGCTCTGGCTAGAACTTCTAGCACAATGTTGAATAGGAGAGGTGACAGTGGGCATCCTTGTCTAGTTCCCTATCTCAAGGGAAAGTCTTTCAGTCTCTCTCCATTCAGGATGATGTGGGCAATTGGCTTTGTATAAATGGCCCTTATTGTGCTGAGGAATTTGCCGTCTATGCCCATTTTGCTAAGAGTTTTTAGCATGAATGGGTGTTGGACTTTATCAAATGCCTTTTTGCGTCAATAGACAAAACCAGGTGATCCTTGTCTTTTGTGTTATTTATGTGGTTTATCACATTAATTGTTTTCCTGATGCTGAACCAGCGTTGCATCCCTGGTATGAATCCCACTTGGTCATGATGGATTATTTTCTTGATATGTTGTTGTATTCTGTTGGCAAGAATTTTGTTGAAGATTTTTGCATCTAGGTTCATGAGTGATATCGGTCTGTAGTTCTCTGTCTTTGTTGGATCTTTCCCGGGCTTAGGTATCAGGGTTATGCTGGCTTCATAGAATGAGTTTGAGTGTACTCCATCCCTTTCTATACTGTGAAATAGTCTCAGTAGTATTGGGGATAACTCTTCTTTAAATGCTTGGTGGAAGTCTGCCGTGAAGCCATCTGGGCCCGGACTTTTTTAGGTTGGCAGTGTTTTGATGACCTTTTCAATCTCTTCCTTTGTGATGGGTTTATTAAGTTGTTCTGCCTCATGTTGTGATAATTTGGGTAGGTGGTATGAGTCAAGGAATTGGTCCATTTCCCCTAGGTTTTCAAATTTGTTAGAGTACAGTCTTTCATAGTATTCTGTTATGATATTTTTCATTTCTGTTGCATCCGTGGTGACAACTCCCTTCTCATTTCTAATTTGGGTTATTTGTTTCCTTTCCTGCTTTTCTTTAGTAAGTTTAGCCAGTGGTTTATCAATTTTGTTGATCTTTTCAAAAAACCAGCTTTTGGTCTTTTCAATTTTTTCAATTGTTTTTCTATTCTCTAATTCATTTAGCTCTGCTCTAATCTTTATGATCTCCTTTCTTCTGGTGCCCGAGTGTTTCCTCTGTTGTTCTCCTTCTACTTGTTCAAGCTGTAGAGTTAGTTCCTTGATTTGGTTTCTTTCTTCCTTCCTGATGTGTGCATTTATGGAGATAAACAGACCTCTGAGCACTGCTTTGGCTGTATACCATAGGTTCTGGTAGGAAGTGTTTTCGTTCTCATTGGAATCCATGAGTTTCTTTAACTCATCCTTGATTACCTCTATAACCCATGTTTTTTTGAGCAAGATGTTGTTCAGTTTCCAAGAGTTCCACTTTCTATCTCTGTTTTTCCTGCTATTGATTTCAACTTTGATGGTTTTATGATTTGAGAAGATGCTTTGCAGTAATTCAATGGTATGGATTTTATTGAGCATTACATTATGGCCTATAATGTGGTCAATTCTGGAGAATGTTCCATGTGCACTGGAGAAGAAGGTGTACTTGTCTGCTGATGGGTGGAAAGCTTTGTATATATCAATGAAGTTTAGTTGGTTAATTGTGTCAATGAGGTCTTCTGTATCTTTACTGAGGTTTTTTCTAGATGATCTGTCTAGTAATGAGAGTGGAGTGTTAAATTCTCCCACTATTATTGTGGAGTCATTTAACTCTCTTTTGAGCATAGTCAGTGTTTCTTTGACATATTTAGGTGTTCTGGCATTAGGTGCATAAATATTTAATATAGTTAAGTCTTGCTTGTGTACTCAACCTTTCAGCAATAAATAGTGACCATCTTTGTCCACGATGGTGGATTTGACATTAAAATTGATTTTGTGTGAGATTAGAATTGCCACCCCTGCTCTTCTTTGTTCATTGTTAGCTTGATATATATTCTTCCATCCTTTAATTTTCAGTTTGTTCCTGTCTTTAAGTCTCAGGTGAGTTTCTTGTAGACAACATATGGATGGGTCGTGTCTTTGATCCAAGATGACACTCGGTGTCTCTTTACTGGAGCATTCCGTCCATTCACATTCAATGTAATTATTGATAGGTATGTGTTCACTGCTGCCATTGTGCTGTGTTTATTTTTATGTTGATGTTTTCTCTGTTGTTCTTATTAGTCTGTTCTGGGGCACCCTTTTTTGTGAGTTGATTTTTCACCTTTTTCAGAGCTGGTTTTATAGTTGTTGAGACTCATGTGTTAGATTTCTTGAAATGATATGATACATCTTTGTTGTGCTTTACAGCTGCCCCTATGAACCCCCTTAATAAACTATTTATAAAACTAATTTTAATTACTACCAGTCTGGTCATCTTCCTCTCCATCTGGAAGGACTATAACGACTGTAGTACATCCCTCTTTTATTATGATGACACCATAGTTTTCATGATGATCACTGGATTGCTTCTTTCCAAATCAAAGCTGTCATTTACTTTGGAGCCTTCCCTAAGTGAGTACTGAGTAGTGTGTCGTTCTAAAATATAAAGTTAGTGGTTTTGTTCTTCTAATTCAAAGCCAAGAATTTCTTTCAGTATTTCTTGTAGTTTGGGTTTGGTTTTTACAAAGTCTCTGAGTTTCTGTTTATCTGGGAATGTCTTAATTTCATTTTCATATTTGAAAGACAGTTTTGCAGGATATATAATTCTTGGTTGGAAGTTCTTCTCCTTCAAGACATTGAATGTGTCATGCCACTGTCTCCATGCCAGCATGGTTTCTGCTGAGAAATCTGACAAGAGCCTAAAGGGTTTCCCTCTGAATGTTAGCTTTGCCTTGAGTCTTGGTGCCTTTAAGAGCTGCTGCTTATGTTTCATTTTGTTAAGCTTGATTATAATATGTCTTGGAGTCTTTCTTTTGAGATCTATATTGGGTGGCATACAATATGCATCTGAGATGTCTATATTCTCTTCCTTCATGACTTCTGGGAAGCTTTCTTTCAGCAGCTCAGCAACGATACTCTCTGTGTTCTCAGACATCTCACCCTGTTGTGGGGCTCCAATTAATCGAAGGTTGTTCCTCTTAATAGAGTCCCACATGCTTCTTAATGTTTCTTCATTGTTCTTGTTTCTTTTTTCTGATTTCTGCTCATAGACGCTGGCATCAGTAGCTCTGTCTTCCACGTCAGAAATTCTTTTTTCCATTTGTTCCATTCTGTTTTCTTGGCTTTGCATGGAAGTTTCTATGTCTTTGATTTTCTTCTTGATCTGTTGGATTTCAGAGTACTGGTGTTCCATCAGATCGAACAATTTGCTTAATTTTTCACTTTGTTCTGCTGCATTTTGTATAAGGTCTAGAAGAGCTCTGTATATAATCAATTTGTATTCACTTCCTGATGCTTTCATAAAAGTTTCTTCATCTGGAAAACTCCTTGGTTGCTTTGTTTGGGAGCTTTCTGAAGCCATGAGTGATTGCTTGTATGCCACCATTGTCTGTTGGTTTTTGGGTCCCATGTGAGTATATAGAGGCTGGAAGAGTTACTGTGAGGATGGATTGCAAATGTTTTTCTAGGCTGTCTTCAAATGTAAAGCAAAAGGTATTTGACCAGTTCACAAGTCAGTTTGGTTTTCAGGTGTAGAGGTCCCTCTTCTCATCTGACAAAGTAAGCGCCACTATAGCCAACCCCAGATGATAACTAACTAGTTCAGAATACAGCAATGCTACTGCCCTGTTGGCCTCTACTGACAGGACCCGGCCTTATCCAACACTGCGTTGAGTACTGGTTTTGTGATAGGAAAGTGCTTTCCTGTGGGCAGGCTCTGGCTCCCAAGCTAAGAATTAAGTCCAGCTGCGGCCACCGTATCCAAGATGGCGTCCTCCACACAGGCCGCAGACAGAGGGGCTAAAGGTGCCAAGAGGTAGTGATTCCTCTGATTCTGTTACAGAGCCCCTAACATAGGCAGCACTGTGCAAAATCACTACTTTTCTGTCAGAGAAGCGCTATCCATTTGCAGGTCCTGGCTCCCAGGCTAAGAATGAGGTCCCGCTAAAATCTCGGTACCAACATGGCTTCCCGCACCCTGACCGCGGAGCTCCACACAAACCCTGCTGAGGCACCTACTAAAGGAAAGGCTCAACGTGGGTAGATTAACAGAGTCCCGAGCCTGGCTCTCAGAATATGGGAATTTCACCTGCCTATCCCCCCAGCAGCACGTCTGAGTCCAGCCACCAGGCAAGGCCCAGCTCCGCCCACCAGCCAAGACAGAGGAAAAAAAAAGTCCAACTGGTGTGTTTACCTTCCATCCGTGAGAGCCGGGGCTAGCCAGGAGCGGGAGTCAGTGAAGGAGAGGAGGCTTTTCGCTGAGTGGTATGAAGTCCCAATTAACAGCTCTGTGCCGTGTCCTGAGGCTGATTAGGTGATCAGAAGGCTCTGTTTGATTGTCAATACAGGTCTTGGTTTCCAGAGGGATATGAGGAGACGTGTGCTTAGTCCGCCATTTTGACTCCACCCCCATATACAACATCTTTAAGGAAAATAATTGCCACCCAAGAATTACATATTCAGCAAAACTGTACCTTACATAGGATGGTGAAATTAGGACACTTCCAGATAAACAGAAAGATAGAGTATTTACAAGAAAAATTGAGTCCTTTAATTAGAAAATCAGTAACATTAGGTAAGAATCCAAGACTAGAACAGAGTAATTGGATATCAACCAAAATAGGGAAATCATAAAAATAAATTAAAATCAGAACTCTGGAAATAGGAAAACAGAAATTTCATTACATAAACTTTATAACAAAAAACAGGGACTTAAAAGAAAGTGGAGTCATATGCTTTGATTGCTACAAGGGTGGGGAAGGAGAGAGATGGTTAGTCATAGATTAGACAGTTAATAGAAATTTAGTTAGGTGACAACAGTGACAGCACACAGTAAAAAGCAGATCAACTTAAATAGACTTCACCATAAACTGAAAGCTCTTCTAATCTTAACCCTGTATTACAAGGATGGAGTAACGGGGACAGGGTCTTGGGACCATGTTCTTGGAGGACATCACGGCCAACTGGCAAAACTAGCCTATTGCTAAGAGAGTCTTCTGCACCTCATATTGGTGAGTGGCATCTGGGGTCTTAAAAGCTAGCAAGCTGTCATCTGAGGTACACCAAATGGTCCCAACTCATCTGGAACAGATGATCACTGAGAACAAAGAACACCCAAGAAAAAAACCTCAGGAGACAGGATGACCCATGTGAGTTGGAGACTGTATCAGCGTGTAACCAGAAGAACCAGACGGTACCTGGCCATCACCAAAGACAGCTGTGATGGGCACACAATGTTTGGTCCCTGTGGAAACACAAAAAAAGAGAGGTGCAGCTCAAGATCTCTACTAAAAGACCACAATTGGTGGTCTGATGGCCTGAGGGTTCCCCTGGGAGCTTGGCCCCTAGACCTGCTGCTACCCCTGTCCAGAAAACACTACTGAGGTCAACTTTTCAGACAAAAAATGGACTGGACTCAGGGACACAATGTGACCATGTGGTGTGTGTACTTTGTGGTTCTATTCATTTATATGATGCTTCCTTACTTGCCTCCTTCTAGATGGCAGAGGAGGGGGTGAAGAGGAAGGGATAGGAGACTGTTAAGAGTACACAACAAGTATAGAATGATAAGGATAAATGTGCTATCAGCAGGCAAAGAGAGCAGAAGGAGCTGCAGTTAGGTGGGCATGTAAATCTAATTTGGGTTGTATACTTACAATTAATCACAAAAAAAAGTAAGAAAGAAAGTGGAGTCACAGATCTTCCATATGAACAGGAAGTCAAGGATATATATAGAAATTATGGACTGGTTTAAATTTAGAAAAATAGGGGTAAATATTAAATATTAAGTTTCCACAAAACAAACTATCCTACACATCAAAATAAAAAACATGAAGTCTTAGCAAATACAAAGCCACCAACATTAAAAAACATGAAAGCATATGAATGAAAAAGACTCAGCACAGAAAATTAAATGGAACAAAGGAATTGCCTACAATGCACAAGAAAAGACATCAAAATGACAGCACTAAATTCACACCTATCAACAATCACACTGAATGTAAATTGGCTAAGTGTACCAATAAAGAGACAGAGAGTGACAGATGGGATTGAAAACATGTCTACAGGAGACACACCTTAGATTCTAAGACATAAACTAGTTAAAATGCAAAGGATGGAAAACATATATATAAAGCTAACAACATTCAAAAAAGAGCAGGAGTGCCAATATTAATCTCTAATTTAAAAAAAAAAAGACTTTAAAGTAAAATCCTCCACATTGGATAAGGAAGGACACTATATAGTGAGTAAAGGATCAATACTCCAGGAGAAAATAACCATATTAAATATCTATGCACACCATGACAAGTCTCCAAAATACATAAAATAAACATTAGCTGCATTGAAAACAGAAATAGACAGCTCCACAATAATAATAATAGGAGACTTCAACACACCATTTTCAGTGAAGAACAGAACATCTAGAGAAAAGCTCAACAAAGACAAAGATCTAAATGCCACAGTCAACCAACTTGATCTCGTAGACATACAGAACACTCCACACCCAACAGCAGCCAAGCATACTTTCTTTACCAATGCACATGGAACATTCTCCAGAACTGAACACATATCAGGCATAAAGCAATCCTTAACAAAACTAAAAGTACTGAAATATTAAAACATCTTCCACACTATAAAACCATACAAATAGAAATCAATAATAAAAACACAAACACCATAACATAAGCACAAAAACACAAACACTTGGAAACTGAAAAACAGCTTGCTCAAAAGTGACTGAATTATATAAGAAATCAAGAATAGAATAAAGAAATCCATAAAACCAAAAGAGAATGAAAACACATCACACCAAAACAGGTGGAACACAGCAAAAGCAGAGCTCATAGGTCAATTTATGTCAATAAATATACACCTCCAAAAAAGAAGACAGGGACTAAATCAAAGAATTAAACTTATGACTTGAATATGCAGAAAGAGATCAGCAAAACAACTCCTCAGGTACCAGAAGAGAGCCAATACTAAAAATTAGAGCAAAGCTAAATGAATGAGAGAATAGAAAAATGATTGAAAGAGTTAACAAAACAAAAGCTGGCTTTTTGAAAAGATAACAAAATTGATAACACTGTTGGCCAAACTGACAAAAGAAAAACAAGAGAAGAAGCAAATAACTCTAATAAGAAATGACACAGGTAATATCACAAATAGACCCAACTAGAAATTAAAAGAATCATAACAGAATGATATGAAAAAAGTGTGCTGTAACAAATTTGACAACCTAGAGGAAATGGAAATTTCTAGAAACACACTAACAATGAAAACTTACACAAACAGAAGTAGAATAACTAAATAAACCTATCATAAAAGAAGACAGTAAAAAGGTAATCTAAAAACTCTCAACCATAGAAAGCTCAGGCCCTGATGGTTTCACTGGAAAATTCAACCAAACTTTCAGAGAAGAGTTAACACCACTATTAGCAAAGGGATTTCAGAGCATAAAAAAAATATATGAAGCCAGTATAATTCTGATACCAAAACCAGTAAAGATAGCACAAAAAAGCAAAATTACAGACCAATATCTCTCATGAACTGAGATGCAAAATTCCTCTACAAAATTCTAGCCAACAGAATTCTTAACACCATATCGAAAAACTAATTCAGCATCACAAAGTAGGATTCATACAAGGGATACACAGATAGTTCAACACTAGAAAAACAATTAAGGTAGTTATCACACAAATAAAACAAAAGACAAGAACCACTTGTTTTTATCAACTGATGCAGAAAACACATTTGACAAAGTCCAACATCAGTTCATGTTAAAAACTTTCAGAAAAATAAAAATAGAAGGAAAATTTCTTCACATGATAAAGGGCATCTAGGCAAAGCTGGCATAAACCTAAATGGATAGTTACTGAAAGAACTCCCCCTGAGAATGAGAACCAGATAAGGATGCCAATTGTCACCACTTTTACTCAACATTTTGCTGGAGGTTCTAGCCCGAGCAATAAGGCAGTATAAAGAAATACAGGGTATCCAAAATTGTTAAGGAAGAAGTAAAAGTATCTCTATTTGCATATATGATCTTATACACAGAAAATATTAAATAGTCCTCAACAAAACTACTGAAGCTAATAGAATTTAACAAAGCATCCAGATATAAGATAAACACACATAAATCAGTTGGATTCCTTTATACCAACAAAGAGACCACAAAGAGGAGATCACCAAATCAATACCATTTACTATAGCCCTCAAGATAAAATACTTTGAAATTTATCTAAGAGAGACATAAAAGACCTTTGCAAAAAAACTACAGAACTCTATGGCAAGAAACCAAGAGGTCTGCGTAAGTGGAGAAACCTAACTTGCTTATGTACAGGAAGACTCAATATCATCAAAATGTCTATTCTACCCAAAGCAATGTACAGATACAAATGCAATCCCAATACAAATTCCACTGGCATTTGGAGAAACAAATCACCTACTTCATATGGAAAAGGATGAAGCCATAGGTAAGTAAAGCATTACTGAAGACGAAGAACAAAGTAGGAGGCCTCACACTAATTGACTTTAGAGCCTGTTACACTGTCAAGGCAATCAAAACAGCCTGGTACTGATACAGAAACAGATACATGGACCAATGAAACAGAATCAAGAATCCAGAGATAACAGCATCCACCTATGATCTGCTAATTTTTGAAAAAGACCTAAAGTCCGTAAACTGTGGAAAAGACAGTCTCTTTAACAAATGATGTTGGCATAACCAGATATCTATCTGCAAAGAAATGAAGCAAGATCTGTATCTCACACTATGCAAAAAAAAAAACAACTAACTTAAACAGATCAAAGACCTAAATATAAAATCTAAACAATTCAAATCAAAGAAAAAATAGGACCAACCATGGGAGTCCTATTACGTGGCATAAACAGATAACAGAATATTACTAATCATACGCAAATACCAGAAACAAAAGCACATATCCAAGAACTTCTAAAACTCCAACACTTATGCTTATCCCAACATTTTACCAGAAGAGTAAAATGACTACCTACAGAATGGGAAAAGAAAACAGCCACTATGAATACAATCAGTTTCTAATCTCCATAATCAATAAGGTACTGCAAAACCTCAACAAGAAAAAGACAAATACGCAATTGAAAAATGGGCAAGTGTATGAACGGACAGTTCACCAGAGAAGACATCCAGGTGGCTAACAGATACAAGAGGAAATGCTTGTCTTCATTAGCTGTTAGAGAAATCCAAATGGAAACTACAGTGAGACACCGTCTCATCCCTACAAGGCTGGCATTAATCCAAAAAAACCCAAAATAATAAATGTTGTGGAAGTTGTGGAGAGACTGGAATCTAAAATGGTACAAACACTTTGGAAATTGATTTGGCACTTTCTTAAAAAGCTAGAAATAGAAATATCATATGATCTCGCAATCTGACTTCTTGGACTACATCCTAAAAAAATAAGGGCTATCACACCAATAGATACATGCACACCAATGCTTGTTGCAGCACTATCCACAGTAGCAAAAAGATGGAATCAAGTGAATAAATAAACTGGTATATTCACATAACGGAATACTACGCAATAATAAAGAATAAAGATGGTCTTTATCTCGTAACACGGGGTCACTTGGAAGACATTGTGCTGAGTGAAATTCATCACTCACAAGGACAAATACTGTATAATATCACTGTTACAAGGAGAGAGGGTATTTATAGATTAGATGGTAGACAGGAATTTGTTTAGGTGAAGGGAGTGACAACATGCTCTAGTGGAGGCTAATATAGCTGGACTATACCAAAAGCTAAGAGGTTCCTAAATACAATCTAACATTTTGAGGGACTGAGTAGCAGGGACCAGGGTCTGGGGACCACAGTTTCAGTGAACATCTAGGTCAATTGACGTAACAAGTTTTCTCAAAGAAAATATTCTGCATCCCACTATGGTCAATGGTGCCTGGGATCTTCAAACCTAGCATGCAGCCATCTAAGTAGCATCAAATGGTCCCAACCCATCTGGAGAAGAGGATAATGGACATCAACAATATGAGGGAAATATGAGCCTGGGAGACATAAAGGGCGATATAATCCATTGACTGCATCAGCATGAGAACAAAAGTAGATGGTGTCCAACCACCACCAGTGATGGCCCTGACAGGGAACAAACACAACTTAGAGGCCCTGATGTAGTGGAAGAAAAATGAGTGTGCAGAACTGGAACTAAAAGACCAATCTTGATGGTCTGAGAGACTGGAAGTTCCCTGAGGACACGGCCCCCAGACTGTCTGTTAGCCTGGAGCTGAAACCAGTCCCAAAGTCAACTCTCCAGAAAAAGCTTGGGCTGGAATGGAAAAAATAATGTGATGCTGGTGAAGGGTTGCTTCCTGCCTTAAACCTATACACGAGACTAACTGAGCAGCTCCTGTCCAGAGGCAAGAGGAGAGCATGGAAGGGGACAGAAGCTGGTTGAATGAATATCAGAAGTACAAAGTAGAAGGGAGGACTGTGCTGTTACAGTGTTGTGGGAACAGTTAGAGTTGCACAGCTGTGTATGGAGGGTGGTGGTTATATGACAAATTGACTTGGATTATAAACCTTTACTTAAAGCACAATAAAATACTTTTTCAAAAATGAATTTTACTGTTTGGTCTTTTTTTTCTAACTTGGTTGCAACTTTCTTTTCCCGCCCTCCATCAGTGGGATTCAATGGAGGATTTACTGGCTTTCCTGTAGCATTGTACTAGTATTAAAATGTTGAGAACTGTGAGTTGTTCTTGGTGTATCAAAACTATAAGTTTTTTATTTATGTTATGCTATGTCAGGGATATATGCTGTTTCTGAAGTTCTTTTCTTAGTGAGAATTATAGTAATTAATTACTAAAAGTTAGACTTAATAATCATTCTTTGAAAAGAAGACTAATCATTGTGTTTAGTAATATTGTGTATTAAGATTTGGGGGTTTCATTTTGTTTTGCTTTCCATTACTTTTGTAATCAGTTCTCATTGAGTCTTTTACACGTATGAATAATTATCAATAATAGTTAACTGTGGCTATTTTTAAGTCTCATCATTTCCAGATAGTTTTTCTTTTGATGTTTCTTAGAGATGCTAGCAATAACCCACTGGGCAGTGTCTTTCACCAAAACGTACCTATGAAAGTGATTGTATCAGATATTTGAGGTGAACTTCTAAACAGCACTGCTTATACACCTGGACTGAATCAAGATTTCCATAACTCTTGCATAGAAGCAGACTGGTTTACAGACTGCTGTTGACTCAGAATTGTTTGGAAAATAATTAACCCAAATACATGTGTAACATATTGGCTAGGCCATGATTCCAAGTGCTGTGTAGTTGTCCACCATTTTATAATCTGATGTGATTTTCCTATATGTTATAATATCCTACCTCTGTGGTGTTGATGGAACAGGATTGGAGGCAGTTGTGTTAACAAGGCAGGACTCAATCTATGGATTGTGTATTATGCTAATCCCTTATGAGATATGGAGGAGACAGGCAAATAGAGAGACAGGGGAACTTCATGCCACTAAGAAACAAAAGCCAGGAGAACAGTGTGTCCTTTGGACTCCCATTCTGCACACTGGGAAGATCCTAGACCAGGGAAGATTGATGACAAAGACTTTCCTCCAAAGCCAACAGAGACAGAAGAACTTCCACTGGAACTGGCACCACAAATTTGGATTTCTACCCTCCTAGACTGTGACAGAATAAATACACTTTTTTTAAAGTCATCCACCTGTGTTATTTCTGTTACAGAATTACAAGATAACTGAGACAGAATTTGGTACCATGACTGTAGCACTGCTCTAACAGATAAGTAAAGCAAAACATGGAAAACACTTGAAAACATGAAAGGACAGAGAATAGAAGTTTTAAAGTGCCTCATAGTAAAAGCCTAGATTGCCTCAAAGAGACTGTTGGTGGAATTACAGACATCAAAGAAAATTCTGGTAAAGACACAATGAACGAAGTGAGGAGAGCTGTTACACTGGAGATGGCACATAAAGCAAGATGCGGCAGCAGAAAAACAGCAGCAGCAGGGAAACATCAGCAAAAGAACCAGGAAATCAGCACAAGAGTGCTGCAGCCAACCCATTGGCTAAGATAGCTGAGTTATTTTGAGCCGAAGTGCAGTATATTTGAGCACTTATCAATGGAGCTAGAATTGCTGACCAATGGAGCAAGATAACTAAGTGCTTTATGGCCAAAGTTTACTGGCAGAGTCAAGGTACCTGCAGGCACCTATCAATGGAGTTAAAGAGTTTTGTAACATTTGCACTAGCAGGGCAGGGACAGGTGATGAAGCTGAAGGGGCCATGAGGCCAACAAACCAAGAAGCAAAAGCTGAAGAGGCAAGGAACAAGGAAAGCAGAGCTGTCTCAGTTTCAGAGGGTAAGGTCATGGCCTCTGAGGTCTCAAATAGTGACACGACCACTCAGATAGACTAGGAAAATGGGGCCACCTACCAGTGAGCAGAGTTGCTATTTTAGTGGGCCTGGAAGGTAAAGTTAAAGCCCAGGATCACAGGGCTGTCATGGATTGAACTGTGTCCCCACAAAAATGTGTGTGCTGAGCCATGATTTTCAACATTTTGTGACTTTCCTATGTGGTATGTTAAAGAAGATTAGGGTAGAACTGTAAATCCCTTCATAAGGTCACCTCCCTGCTGCACTGTAAAGGGAGTTTCCCTGGAGTGTGGCTTGCACCATCCTTCATCCTTTTTTCTTAAAAGACATAAAAGGAAAGGGAAGCAGTACTTGAGTTATGCTGAAGTCCATTTAGTGTTGTTCTTGTTTCTAATGTGTGCTATCACCGATTTCAACCAACCAGATTTCTAGCAACTATCTAATCTAAACTTCCCCCCCTCCCTCCCTCCCCTCCCTTGCAGCTGTCAAAGAGTCTTTTCTTCTATACACAAGTCTGTTTTTGAGATCTTATAGTAGAGGTCTCATACAATATTTGTCCTTTTGTCGCTGACTACTTTCACTCAACACAATGTCTTCCAGTTGAAATCAGGTCATGAGATGATTCCTGAAGTTATCGTTGTTCTTTATCATTGCATAGTGCTCCATTGAGTATATGTACCATAGTTTACCTATCCATTGTTCTGTTGTTGGGCATCTGGGTTGATTCCATCTTTTTGCTATCATGGACTGTGCTGCAGTAAACATTCTTCTGCATCTGTCTGTTGGTGTGAAAGGCCTTGAATCTGTAGGATATATTCCAAGTAGTGGAATTACTGGGTCAAATGGTGTATCAATCTCGATTTTTTAAAGGAAGCGCCAGATTGCTTTCCAAAGAGCCTGGACCATTTTGCAACCCCACCAACAGTGTAGGAGGGTTCCACTTTCTCCACAGCCTCTCCAGCATTTGTTGTTTTGTGTTTTCTGGATCATGGCCAATCTTGTTGGGGTGAGATGGTATCTCATTGTCGTCTTGATTTGAATTTCTTTAATAACTAAAGATCGTGAACATGTCCGCATGTGTTTTTTGGCTGCCTGGATCTCTTGTTTAGTGAAATGTCTGTCCATCTCCTTTGCCCATCGCTTGATTGGATGGTTTGTCTTCTTCTTGTTGATATTTTGTAGTATCTTATAGATGATGGAGATCAGGCGTCGGTCTAACATAGAGTTGCCAAATATTTTTTCCCATTCTGTGGGTGTTCTTTTAATTCTATTAATAAAATCTTTGGATGAGCAAAAGTGTTTGATTCTTAATAGATCCCATTTATCTATTTTCTCTTCTGTTGATTGTGGTTTCTTTGACAGATTTTTGAGTCTGTCCTCATTGTGTATTAAAACTTCCATTGTTGTTCCTACGTTTTCTTGGATGAGCTTTATTGTTTTAGGTTTGATATTTAGGTCTTTTATCCAGTTGGAGTTGGTTTTTGTGTAAGGTGTAAGATATGGATCTTGTTTCAGTTTCTTGCAGATGGATAACCAATTTTGCCAGCACCATTTGTTGAAGATACTGTTTTTACCCCAGTTTAATGTCTTAGGGCCTCTGTCGAATATCAACTGTTCGTAGGCAGATGGTGTCATCTCTGGGGTCTCAATTCCGTTCCATTGATCCACTTGTTTGTTCTTGTACCAGTACCAGGCTGTTTTGACCACTGTGACAGTGTAGTATGTTCTAAGGTCGGGTAATGAGAGACCTCCCAGTGTGTTCTTCTTCTTTAGTAGTGCCTTACTTGTCCAGGGCTTCTTCCCTTTCCAAACAAAATTGGTGATTTGTTTCTCCATCTCATTAAAAAATGATGCTGGAACTTGTATTGGGATTGCATTATATAAATAAATTGCTTTGGGTAAAATAGACATTTTCACAATGTTAAGTCTTCCTATCCATGAGCAGGGTAGGTTTTTCCATTTATCTAAGTCTCTCTTAGTTTCTTGTAGTAAGGGCTTGTAGTTCTCTTTGTAAAGGTCTGTTGTTTCTCTGGTTAGATTAATTCCTAGGTACTTTATCTTCTTAGAGGCTATAGTAAATGGTATTGATTTGATAATTTCCTCCTTAACAGTGTTGTTGGTATAAATGAATCCTACTGATTTACTTATGTTTACCTTGTATCCTGAGACTGCTGAACTCTTCTATCAGTTTGAGTAGCTTACTTATTGATTCCTTGGGGTTCTCTGCACATACAATCATATCATCTGCAAACAGGGAGATTTTAACTTCCTCTTTGCCAATGCAGAGGCCCTTTATTTCTTCGTCTTGTCTAATTGCTCTGGCTAGAACTTCTAGCACAATGTTGAATAGGAGAGGTGACAGTGGGCATCCTTGTCTAGTTCCCTATCTCAAGGGAAAGTCTTTCAGTCTCTCT
Source organism: Heterohyrax brucei (assembly GCA_028571685.1). NCBI lineage: Eukaryota > Metazoa > Chordata > Mammalia > Hyracoidea > Procaviidae > Heterohyrax > Heterohyrax brucei. The sequence continues at coordinate 22,184,037 of CM053155.1, forward strand.
CCATTCAAGATGATGTGGGCAATTGGCTTTGTATAAATGGCCCTTATTGTGCTGAGGAATTTGCCGTCTATGCCCATTTTGCTAAGAGTTTTTAGCATGAATGGGTGTTGGACTTTATCAAATGCCTTTTTGCATCAATAGACAAAACCAGATGATCCTTGTCTTTTGTGTTATTTATGTGGTTAATCACATTGATTGTTTTCCTGATGTTGAACCAGTCTTGCATCCCTGGTATGAATCCCACTTGGTCATGATGGATTATTTTCTTGATATGTTGTTGTATTCTATTGGCAAGAATTTTGTTGAAGATTTTTGCATCTAGATTCATGAGTGATATCGGTCTGTAGTTCTCTTTCTTTGTTGGGTCTTTCCCTGGCTTAGGTATCAGGGTTATGTTGGCTTCATAGAATGAGTTTGGGAATACTCCATCCCTTTCTATACTGTGAAATAGTCTCAGTAGTGTTGGAGAGAACTCTTCTCTAAATGCTTGGTAGAATTCTGCAGTGAAGCCATCTGGGTCCGGACTTTTTTTGGTTGGCTGTTGGGAGGATGAGACATGTATGGAGCAGAGAGGAATAGTGTGCTGTCACTGGACAGGGAGAGCAGTGGAAGCTGCATATAGATGGGCATGTAAATTTATAAAGGAATGTACATTTTCACTCAGTCATGTTAAAGAAAAAAGAAAAAAACTCTAAGCAAAATAAGAATAGAAGGAAAACCCCTCAAGGCAATAAGAGACATCTAGGCAAAAACAACCATCTACATCATCCTGAGTGGAGAGAGATTGAAAGAATTCCTCCTGAGCACAGTTATGAAACAAGGATATCCACTGTCACCACTTCCATTTAACACTGTGCTAGAGGTTTGGGCCAGAAAAATCAAAGAAATAAAGGACATCTACATTGGTAAAGAAAAAGTGAAAACATCCCTATTTGCAGACAATATGATCACATAGACAGAGAACCCTAAAGAACCCATAAATAAACTTCTGGAACTAATAGAAGAACTCAGCGATGCATCAGGATATAAGACAAACAAACAAACTGGTAGAATTCCCTTTTGCCAACAGAGATCATCAAAGACGAAATCACCAAATAAATATGATTTACTATAGCCCCCAGGAAGGTAAAATATCTAGGAATAAATCTAACCAGAGAAGGGACCCATGCAGAGAAAATTACAAGGCCCTACTGCAAGAAGCCAAAAGAGACTTATATAAGTGGAGAAATCCACCTTGCTCATGGATAGAAAGACTTAACATTGTGAAAATGTCTATTGTACCCAAAGAGATCTATATATACAATGCAATCCCAATACAAATTCCAGTGACTTTTTTAAAATCACTGACTTTGTTTGGAAAGGGAAGAAGTCCAGAAAATAAAGCTCTACTGAAGAAGAGGAACACAATGGGAGGCCCCACAATGCATGATCTTAGAACCTTCTACACTGCCACAGTAGTCAAAACAGCCTAATACTGGTACAAAAACAGGCATATAGACCAAGGCAACAGAATAGAGACCCAGAAATATCACCATCCGCCTGTAAACAGCTGATATTCAACAAAGGCCCAAAGGTTGTAAACTGGTGTAAAAACAGTCTCTTTAACAAACAGTGTTGTAAAACTGGATATCCATCTGTAAAAAGCTGAAGACCCGTATCTCATACCTTACACAAAATCAATCAAAGACCTAAATATCAAACCTAAAACAATAAAGATCACACAAGAAAAAATAGGACCAGTAATGGAAGTTCTAACACATGGCTTAGACAGACTACAAAATGCACAAACAACAGAAGAGAAAATAGATAAATGGGAACTATTAAAGTCCAAAGACTTTGTTAAGGGAGTTAAAAGACTACCTTCAGAACAGAAAAAATATTTGGCAACTGTGTGTCAGATCAATGTCTGATTTCCATAATCTACAAGGCACTGCAAAATATCAACAAAAAAAAAGACAGACAGCCAAAATAAACAAAGGGCAAAGGAGATGAACAGACACTTCAACAAAGACATCCAAGCAGCCAAAATATGCATGAGGAAATGCTCAATGATCATTAGCCATTAGAGAAATCCAAATTGAAACTACAATGAGATACCATCTCACCCCAACAAGATTGGCAATAATAAAATAAAATAAAACACAAAACAACAAATGCTGAGAGGCTGCAGAGAGACTAGAACACTCATATACTGCTGGTAGGAATGTAAAATGTACAACCTCTTTGGAAAATAATTTGGCACTTTCTTAAAATGCTAGAAATATAAATACCATATGATCCAGCAATCCCACTGCTTGGAATATATCCTACAGAAATAAGGGTGGTCACACAAACAGATACTTGCACATGAATGTTTATTGAAGCACAGTCCACAATAGCAAAAAGATGGCATCAACTTAGGTGCCCATCAACAGGTGAATGGATAAACAAACTATGGTACATATACACAATTGAACACTATGCAATGATAAAGAAAAATGATGATTTTAGGAAGCATCTCATAACCTGGTTTTAACTAGAAGACATTATGATGAGTGAAATCAGTCAGCTGTGAAAGGACAAGTATTGCATGAAACCTCTTCCACAAGGACTTAAAAATGGACTTCTGCATAGAAGAAAAGACTGTTTGATGGCTACAGGGATGAAAAGGGAGGAAGAGGGATGTTCATAGATTACACAGTCGACAGGAATTCAGTTAGGTGAAGAGAGTGACAGCACGCAGTAGAGAGCAGATCAGCATAACTGGACTACGCCATAAACTGAAAGGTTTTCTAAACTCATCGCAACACTTCAAAGGATAAAGTAGCAGGGACAGAGATCTGGGGACCACGTTTTCAGGAGACATTGATTTCAGTTGATGTAACTAGTCTTTTGCTAAGAGAGTCTTTTGCACCCCATATTGATGAGTGGCTTCTAGGGACTTAAAAGTGAGCAAGCTGCCATCTGAGGTACACCAAATAGTCTCAACCCTTTTGGAACAGATGATGACCTACAACAATAAGTACGCAAGGAACAATGAACCCAGGATGCAGAAGGACTCATATGAATGGGAAAATACATCACCATGAGATCAGAAGAACCAGATAGTGCCTGCAACCACCAAAAGCAGCCGTGATGGGGGACACAATGTAGAGTCCCTGGTAGCATGAAAAAAAAAAGGGTGCAGTTCAAGAACTCTAACAAAAGACTAGAATTGATGGTCTGACAGCCTGGAGGGTCCTCTGGGAGCACAACCACTAGACTTACTGCTGGCCCTGACTTGAAACCAGTACTGAGGTCAACCTTTCATACAAGAATGAGCTGGACCTGGGGACACAGTGTGAGCATGTGGTGTGTGTACTTTATGGTTTTATGCATTTGTAGGAGGCTGTACTACTGGTTTCCTTCTAGATGGGAGAGAAAACGTTGGAGAAGAGGGTACAGGTGTTCATTAGGAGAATACTGAAGTATAGAGTGAAAAGGAAGAGTGTGCTGTCACAGCATGAGAAGAGCAGGTAGAGCTGCAGATAGTCAGGCATACAAAATTGATTTGGGCTGTATACTTTCACTTAATCACAACAAAAAAAGACATTAAGAAAAGTGAAACAAGTCCCTTGTCTCACACCAAGCGCAGAAACTAACTCAAAATGGATCAAAGACCTGAATACAAGGTCTAAAACAATAAAAGTTTTGTAAGAAAAAAATGGGAAGATACCGGAAACCCTAGCCCAAGGCATCAATAGTCTACAAAGAACCAACAACAACCTTCAAACACCAGAAAAGAAAATAGATAATTGGGAACTCTTAAAATTCAAACACTTATGCTCATCCAAACTCTTTATCAAAAGAATAAAAAGACTACCTACACGGTGAGAACGAATGTTTGCCCACCATGTTTCTGACACCTAATCTCTCTAACCTACAAGATACCGCAAAACCTCAACAAGAAAAAGGCAAACAACTCAATTAAAAATAGGCAAAGGGCATGAACAGGCACTTCACCACAGAAGACATACAAGATGCTGACAGATACATGAGGGAATGCTCATGATTACTAGCCATCAGAGAAATCCAAATCAAAACTACAATGAGATTGTATCTCACCCCAACAAAACTGGCAATAATCAAAAAAAAAAAAAAAAAAAACATAGTAAATGCAGTAAAAGATGTGGAGAAATTGGAACCCTCCTAAAGTGTTGGTGGCAGTGTAAAATGGTACAACCACTATGGAAATTGATTCAGCTCTTTCTTAGAAAACTAAAAGTAGAAATATCATATGATCCAGCAATCCCACTCCTTGGAATATATCCTGGAGGAATAACGGCCACCACTCAAACAGATATATGCCCACTAATGTTTATTGCAGCTGTCTGCTCAATAGCAAAATGATGGAAGCAACCTAGATGCCCATCAATAGACTAATTGTTAAACAAACCGTGGTGTATTCACACAATGAAACACTACATAATAATAAGAAACAACAATGGCCTAGAGAAATACCCATCAACCTGGGACCATCTGGAGGATATTATGCTGACAAAGCTAGCCAGACACAAAAGGACAAATAATGTAAGAGACCACTACTAAAAATGATGCAGCAAATCATATAAGCGCAGAAGAAACCAATCTTTGATAGTTACAAAGGTGGGTAGGGAGGGAGAGGGATTTTTGTAAATTAGATAGCGGTCACAATTAGGGTTGGGTATAGGATGTGATAATACATACTACAAGCGAGGTACCCACAACTGCTCAATTTCAAAACTAAATTGTTCCTAAATGGGAAACACCTCTTTGGAAGGTCATAGTAACGGGGTCTGGGATTAGGGGTCCATGACTTTCAGGGGACTTCCAGACTAATTGGCATACCCAAGTTCTTTTCTCTCTCTTAAGAAAATGCTATGCACACCACCTGGGTGAGTGGCATCTGGGATCTTAAAATCTAGTAAGCTGTCATCTAAATAGCATCAAATGGTCCCAGTTCACCTGGACCAGATGTAAACAGTGGACACTGAGGACAGGAGAAAAATGTAAGCCCACCAGATGGAAAGGGCCATATGAGCCAGAGTTCACTTCGGCATCAGACCAGAAGAACTAGATGATGGTCAGCCACCACCAATGACTGCCTGGATGGGGTACATGGTACGGAGCCCAGGACATAGTGGGAGAAGGAATACAGGGTAGAGCTAGAATTCTACCAAAAGACTACAGTTGATGGCCCTCCTGAATGGACAACCCCCTAGGAGCATGGCCCCTGGACTCTCTAACCCCAAACCAGATCCAGCATCAGAGCCAGCTCTCCAGACAAAGACTGAACTGGACTATACAAAACAGAGTGAGGCTGACAATGAACAAATCTTTGGACTTACACGTGTACAGGGGGCTATCCTAGAGGCTTATTGGAGCCAAGATGATTGGGTGAGGATGGCCAGACCTCTGCCAAAAGGTCTTGGGAAGTTCCAGGTAAAAGGCGAAGTGTGCTATCACAGGCACTGGAGGGAGATGGGCGTTGGAAAGAGAGGTACTAGTTAGAATAGAATAGCTATGAAAGTTCCAGGTGTTACATGACATAATGACATAAATTGTAAAATTGTTCTTAAATCACAATAAAATTTATTTTAAAAGAAATACAGAAATAAAAAGTGAGAAAGGTCTGCAGTAGCCATAAGAATTAACCCACGCCTGGAAACTAAAATAGATTAATCAGAGTTTACATTGTATAGACTGACATTTCCTGGTGACTCTTTCACAATTAATTGTCAGCTAGCACCTTAACTTCGTACACCCTAGTACATGAATTGAATAGAAGTGGTTCCTGTTATTAAAAGAATACTAGAATTTTACGGCATTCAAGTTCCCTTTCCTGTTCATTTCATCCTAGCCTTCTGCTCTCCCTCAAAAAAAAAAAAAATCACAATTCTATTAACAGTACAGCTAAGGAAACATGCCTACACCAGATGTGTCCCGCTTGCCTGACTGAAGCTGGAAAGGTAGCAGAAAGAAAATGCATCCAAGCAATTGTACCTGATATGTGAGGATTAACAACTCTCAGAGAATTTAGTCCCCCACTAAGAACACAGGTGTTGAGGTCTGTGAGTGCCCTTAACACCATATAGTCATCTTCATGGAGTGATTCCCACACGTGGTGGATCACCAGAATCTCCAAAGTAGCTTTTAGAAACAACAGATTCCTCGAACCCAGCTTTGTTTGACTCATTTGAATCAGAATCTCCCAAGGATTAATACAGAAGGAAAGGGACTCTGATGTGTACCCTGTAGTAGTAGCGTGTGTGTGTGTGTGTGTGTGTGTGTGTTTTGAAAGAAGAGGGAGACAGAGACATATAAACAACAGAGAGAGACAGAGAGAGCCACGGTGTCAGAGCTGTGGGACAACCAAATGTTACAGGACAGAAAAGCCTTTATCAATGAAACCAAAAGATCAGACCAGCTGCTGTTAATTCTGATTCATGGCAACTCCATGTATATCAGACATGAAACTACTACAGAGTTTTCAATGCCTGATTTTTTTGGAATCTTATCACCAAGCCTTTCTTCTGAGGCCCCTCTGGCTAGACTGAATCATAGACAAGTGTGCTAACTGTTGTAATCACCCAGGAAGTCCTCACCAATAAAAGTAAATACCAACAGAATGAGCAGCTGCTGCAACTGTTTCTAATGAAAGTGATCAAAAGCAAAGACTACAGCTTCTTCAGAGAAGCCTCACCTTCCTACCCCTCAGCTTATCCTGGTGTCATAGCATCTTTAGGATATTTCACTTTCTTTAGGCAATTACTCTTAATAAATTTGGGCAACTTTTTCTACAGTAACGAAGAAAGCTGAATAATTTATCTAAATATCGAGAATCAAAATCTAAGTTCTTTCCCTTAATTATTCAAGTTTCCAGAACTTAACCTGTCTTCTTCTCACTGTAGTTATTGAGAAAGTTGCATTTATTAACACAAATAATTAGTTTCAGAAGAAATCAAGTTTCATGGGCTAAAACTGAGATTAAAACTCTGGAAAGTACTTTTGTCTTGATTTTTTTTAACTTACTTTTGACTTTTATTCATTAATTGAGCAAACACTTTTATTTTGATTGAATGAAAATGTACATTCCCATATAAATTCACATGCTCACCTGTATGCAGCTTCCAGTGCACTCCCTGCATGGTGGCAGCACTCTCTTCCTCTCTGCTCCATACATGTCCTATCCTCCCAACAGTATCCTATATCCTCTTCTCCACCCACTCCCCTTCCTCCAGTATGAGGTCAGCAGGATGACATCCTATAGATGCATAGAACCATAAAGTGCTCACAAAATATGGTCACTCTGTGTCTCCAAGTCCAATCCATTGCTGTCCCAAGAGTTGACCTTTATTATGATGAGCAAACACTTTTTAATACCTACTACAGAGTCACTATGAGTCAGAATCAACTTGACAACAGTGGGTTTCTTTGGTTATTATGCTAGATTTAGATACTCTTTTTTATTTTATTATTGGGATTGAGTGAAAATGTACAATCCTGTATAAATTTGCATGCCTGTCTATGTGCAGCTTCCTCTGCTCTCCCTGCCCAGGGACAGCACATCCCTCCTCTCCATTTTATACATGTCATATCCTCCTTACAATCTCCTATCCCCTCCTCTCCACTTTCTCCCCCACCTCTGGTGAAAGGTCAGTAGGATGACATCCTATAGATGCATGAAACCATAAGTGCACACACGATGTGGTTACTCTGTGTAGCCAAGTCCAATCCATTCCTGTCCAAAGAGTTGACTATTATGATTTATGGGCAGGGGCAGCATCAGGGCCAGAGGCCATGCTCCCAAGGGAACTCTCAGGCTCCTGGACCATCAATTGTGGTATTTTAGTGGAGATCTCAGGGTGCACCCCTTTTTATTCTCGTGTTGCCAGTGAAACTCAACTTTGTGAGCCCCATCATGGCTATCACTGATCGGTGGTGGCTGGGTACCATCCAGTTCTTCTGGTCACGTGTCGATGTAATTACCCACTCACGTGAGCCTCTCTGTCTTCTCGATTTAGATACTCTTGATACGAAGATGAGCTTGGCATATAAACACAACAGAGGTAAAGGAGTTGGGGAACCACTGGGAGGACAGTTCAGAAACTAATATTTTAATGATGACCTACTCAGTGCCATTTATGTGCATTATTCCATTTCACACAGTAATCCCCTAACACAGCAATATCAGTAAGAACTGAATGTTTCCTATCCGTGTATTAAATGGTCCTAGAAAAGCACTTACCCTCCTGTCTGTGCATTAACCAATAATGATCACAAATGAAAGTAACTTAGCTACTTGCTCCTGGAAAACAAAACTGATAGCCAACTAAAACATACTAATTCCAAGATTAACTATGATCTTATCAAGACTCACTTCAGTACTTTTGTGTGTCAGCGTGGTTGGTTGCCCACCAAATTCTAATACAGCATCAGGCATATGCCAAAGATATATATAAATTATACCCAATCCTAACTAGTTGTCCACCTTAAAAATTAACCAGCTCTAGTCTTTTTCTTCTTTTTCTTTTTTTTATTATGACTGAGTGAAAATGTACATTCCCATATAAATTTGCATGCCTATAGATGCATAGAACCATAAAGTGTACCCAATATGTGGTCACTCTGAGTCGCCAAGTCCAATCCATTACTGTCCAAACACTGGAGCTTCGTTATGATTTATGAGCAAGGGCAGCATCAGGGCCAGGGTCCATGCTCCCAGGGGAACTCCAAAGCCCCTGGACCATCGATTGTGGTCTTTTAGTGGAGATCACAGGGTGCACCCCTTATTATTCACTGCTGGTGGCTAGGCACCATCCGGTTCTTCCGGCCCCAAGTCGATGTGGGCACTCACTCATGTGGGTCTCTCTGTCTTCTGGGCTGTCATTTTGGTCCTCAGCGAGGATCCGTTCCTGCGGAGTTAGGACCATTTGCTGTGCCCTCGGATGGCAGCTTGGCAGCTTTTAAGACCCCAGACGCCCCTCACTAATGTGGGGTGGAGAGACCCCTCTTAGAAAAATGCTGATTGTGCCAATTGGCCTTGGTTTCACCTAAGTCTAATCTTAATAAATATGCTCCCCTAACTTTTCACTTTTGAAATGTTACAGAGTCTCTGTCAAGATGATGTGTATTCTTACTACATTAAATCTAACATATTTAGATTTGTTCGATCAAGAGTATTTTCTGGAGGTCTTGGGAAACTTGACAGTTGTCATGAATTGAATTGTGTCCCTCCCCTCCTGAAGAATATGTGCAGCAATTTGGCTAGACCATAATTCCCAGTGTGGCATGCTATTCCCATATGTTCTAAAGCCTGCTTCTATTATGTCAATGAGAAAGGATGGGCAGAAGCTGTGTTGGTACAGCGGGATTCAGTGTGGAAAACTGTATTGTGCCTTGAGGTAATCTCTTGGGATATAAAGGAAAGTGAAACAAGCAGAGAGTTAGGTATCTCTTATCATCAGCAAAGAAGCAGTGCGGTGTCACAGAGTGCATCCTTCAGACACGGAGTCTCTGCCCCTCAAAAGTTGCTAGTCCAGGGTAAGATTGATGTCAAGACCCTTCCTCCAGAGCCAACACAGAAAGCCTTCTTCTGGAGCTGATGCCCTGAATTTGTAGCTTACTGGACTTGTGACAGAATGATATTTGAGTCTCACATGAACGCTCAACAAAGGGTGGCCTCAGCAAAGATGAGTTTATCAATCAAGAGGATAAGATGACACATTCTACGGAAACCAGTCATCTTCTGTCTATGAATACTCCTGTCATTGTTCAATGGGCTCATGAACAAAGTGGCCATGGTGGCAGGTGTGTGGGTTATGCATGGGCCCAGCAATATGAACTTCCACTCACCAAGGCTGACTTGGCAACAACCACTGCTGAGTGTTCAGTCTGTCAGGAGCAGAGACAAACACTGAGACCTTGATATGGCACCATCCCTTAAGGTGGCAAGTTGAGTACACTGAACAACCTGGTGGCAAGTTGATTACATTGGGCCACTTGCATCATGGAAACAGCAGCATTTTGTCCTTACTGCAATAGACATTTACTCTGGATATGTATCTGCCTTCTCGGTACAACATGCTTCTACCAAAAACTATCATCTGTATTCTTATAGAATGCCTTATCCATCATACTGATATCCCACACAGCATTGCATCTGATCAAGGAACTACTTTACTGCAAAAGAAGTGTGGCAGTGGTCCCATGCTCATGGAATTCACTCATCTTAACATTTTCCCTTTTATCCTGTAGTAGCTGGCTTGATAGGATGATGGAATGGACTTATAGAGACACAATTATGATGCCAGCTAAGTGAAAATAGCTTATGGGGTTGCAGAAATGTTCTCCAGGAATCTGCATATACTCTACACAGGTGTCCAATATATGGTGCTGTTTATCCCGAAGCTAGGACTCATGGATCCAGGAATCAAGGGGCACCACTCACTATTACTCCTGGCAACCTACTTGCAAGATTTATGCTGGTACCAAAGGGAAGAATGCTCCCACCTGGAGAACATCACTGATTCTATTAAAAATGGAAGCTAAAAATGTCACCAGGCCATTTTGGGCTCCTTATGCCTCTGGATCAAGAGACAAAGAAGGGAGTTACCATACTTGCTGATGTGAATGATCTTCATTACCAAGAAGAAACTGGATTGACATTACATAACAGAGGTAAAGAAGAGCCTGTCTGGAATGCAGGAGATCACTTAGGGTTTCTCTCAGTACTACCATGTCCTATGATTAAAGTCAATGGAAAACTACAGCAACCCACTTCAGACATGACTACTAATAGGCCAGACCCTTCAGGAAGGAACTTTTGGGTCATCCCATCAGGGAAGGAACCATGACCAGCTGAGGTGCTTGCTGAGGGCAATATGGAATGTACTGTGGAAGAAGGTAATTCTAAATACAGTTACAGCCACTCAACCAGTTGTAGATAGAGGACTGCAATTGTTATGAGTATTTCTGCTTTCTGTATATGCATCAGATAAGTTTCTTTTCTTATAGAATATAAGATGTAAATGGGGCTAGGGTGTATTCAGTTACACATGTTAGTTATATCATGTTGAAAGTATTGATGTCTGACACAAAAACCACACTCATCCTACTGTATATTATACTAACCTTATGTTTTTCCTTTCTTTAAGCTTCAATGAGAAGGTTTAAAATTGATCAGCGTCCATTGTAGGAATGCAAAAAATAACTGATAACATCTTCTTAGTTAAAAAATCTAGAAGAATGGGATCCTGTCATGGGTTGAATTGTGTCCCCCCAAAAACATGTGTAGCCATGTAGCTGGGACATGATTCCCAGTATCTTGTGACTGTGCTCCACTTTGTGGTTTTACTAAACTGTATGTTAAAGGACTTGGGTGGGGCTGTAAATTCCTGCATAGGATTACTTCCCTGCTCTGCTGTAAAGGGAGTTTCCCTGGAGTATGGCTTGCCCCTCACCTTTAATCCTTTCAGCCTGCAAGAGATAAAAGGAAAGAGAAGCAAGGAGAATTGGGAACCTCGTTACCATCAAGAAAGCAGCACCAGGAGAAGAGTGCATCCTTCAGACCTGAGGTTCTTGTGCCAAGACGCTCCCTGAACAAAGACTGATGCAATACTGGACTTGTCTCCTGAGCCAACAAGGGGAAAGCCTTCCCCTGCAGTGAACACCCTGAATATGGACTTGCAACCTACCAGACTGTGTAAGAATAAACCTTCCTTTGTTAAAGCCATGCACTCTGTGGTATTTCTGTTAGCACAGCCCTAGCTGACTAAAACAGACCCTCATCCTACTTGCAGTTATTCTTCTTAATTAAACAATGTTGAAGGATGGGCCCTCATTCTGCTTCTGCAGCAGTCTGCCTGTGGATTATTCCTCTTAGCTAGATAACCTGAAAAAATAGAACACTTGTCCCACTACCTTTCTATCTCCTTGCTTGAAGTTACTCTCAGAGTCAACTTGCTGAGAACTGTGCTAACAAGAGTCTTGGGTGATTACTCAATGACTCCATCCCATGAGTCCTGCCTAGGAACCAAAGAGCTCAAGCCAAGGAACTAAAATGCTGGACATATATCATCAAGATACATAGTCAGACCCTATACAAGAGGGAAGGGTCTGACCCCCAATGTATGTGCCAAGTCTCCACCCAGCCCCTCTTAACATAAATGCTGTTTCCCCAGAATTTAGTGAATATGTTAATTTCCCTTTTGCTACCTGGTATAAAAACTTCCCAGGGCCCTTTGTATAGTGAGGCAGTCTTTGGAGGAATATATCTCCCTGTTTCCTTGCCTACCAGTATACAACAAATGTCTTGCTTCTCACCTCACCTCAGTATCAAAATTTGGTGGTTTCAATGACAGACGTGATAGGGCTCACAATGTTGAGTTTCGGTGGCAACATGAAAAAAAAACTGTCCACCCTAAGAACTCCACTAAAAGACTGAAACTGATGGTCTGAAGGCCTGGGAGTTCCCCTCGGAGCATGACCCCTACACCTGATGCTGCCCCTGATCATAGATCATTAGTGAGGTCAGCTCTTCAGATAGGAATGGATTGGACTCAGGGGCACAGAGTGACCATATCATGTGTACAATTTATGGTTCTGTGCATCTATAGGATGTCGACCTACTGGCCTCTTACTAGGTGGGAGTGGAGAAGGCAGAGAGGAGGGGACAGGAGATTGTTAAGAGGATACGACATGCATAGAAGGGAAAGGAGGAGTCTGTTGTCACCAGGCAAGGAGAGCAGAGGGAGCTGCAGATAGGCAGACATGCAAATTTGAATTGTATTGCAAACTTTCACTCAATCACAATAAAAAAAAGAGACAGAGAGAGAGAGATTGGTGGTTTGCAGCAGGCAGGACAAACCCTGCTTAGTTTTGCAGTAACAGTATGACTTTGTAATTGTGTTTATTCAGAGATTATTTATGGTATGGGGTGATGTGTACAGATGCCAAGTTGACAAGCGGTGGACTATGATAAATAAGATGATGTGTCAACTTGGCTGGGCCATGATTCTTGGTATTTTGGCAGCTGTATAATTTTATGGTTGCTGTCATGATGATATGTGCTGTGATACCAGCTGGGGCAGAGCCTATGGTGTCTCACTGCCCCCTCAGCCTTCATGTCCCTGCTTTCTGCTACCTACTCCCTGCCTGCTTACCTTGTCAAGATTTTGGCTTGTTTTGGATCCAGTAGCTGCTTCTCTCGTCTTCTAACATCTGGCTCTTGGGACTTGAGCTAGCAGTTTATCTATCGATATTGGGATTAACTGGATCTTCACAGCCTGTAAGAGTCCTATTTGTGGGGAGCGGAGCGTCCGGCCCAAGATGGCGCCCAAGGCCGGAGCCCCTCCTTATTCCACACCCTTGTTTACCAGACTTAGGGCTTTCTTAGCGCATACTTGTGAGCAGTGGCTGCTGATCAGCCTATTGAGAGCCCCGCTTTTGGAGGACGTGGCCTATGGTGATTGGAGGAACCTGGGGGATAAAAGCGTGTGGGGACCGGGTGTAGGGGGAAGAAGAAGAAAAAAGGAAGAAGAATAAAGAGGAAGAATAAAGCAAGCAACTTGCAAGGTGGCTCGTATCCATGTGTCCTGTCTTCTTTCCGCGGGTAGACAGTTAGGCAGAGACACCTATTCCCCAACCTACCGATCATGAGTTCACCATACCCTGCAGTTACATGAATCAGGAGAAATCTTGCAGTCTTGCATGCCATCTTGGAATTCACTAACTTTCACAGCCTGTGAGTGGGAACCATGATCTCTGACCTACTGATTATTGTTTGAACAGCTTCTGAAGCTGCATGAGATTTATATTCCAATCCAGGAGTTGGGATATTTCAGTCTCTACAATTGCATGAGCTGTTTCATTTATATAAATCTTTATATATATACTCATGTGCTTTACTGGTTTTGCTTCTCTAGAAAACCTAGCCTAAGACATAAGCCAGTCCTGCATTTGTGCTTACGAGCCTGGTATTTAGAAACTCAATGAACTCTTGATTTGGGGAAAATCTATCAAAGGTATATGTTCTGTATTATGAAATGAGTTCTTGTATACAGAAATGAGAGCTTTGCTATTGACATGACATACTTGTAGCCAAGATGGGATTGAAAGCTTTGGGAAAGTAATCTCCCACATCATCCCTGCCACTCCCTGCAACATTACTGTTATGGATTGAACTGTGTCCCCTAAGAAGTGTGTCAGCTTGGCTAGGCTATGATTATGAGATTGTCTCCCATTTTGTAACTGCAATTGCAGGTCTGTGCCACCTGTCCACAAAGTCAATACTGAGACAGGAGGTGAAGTGATTAAGTGAGGACATTTATTGAGTACTGACACACAAGAGGCAAGGGGGAATCAATTCCTCCAAAGCTTGCCTGCATGCATAGGCTAAGCCTGGAGGTTACATAGGTTGATTAAGGGGGCCCTGGGAGGACACTGTTTAATATTTTTCTCGGGCCCATGTAATTCTTCTGATTTCAACAATATTCTTTGTGGGGCTCTCCATGGTTCCAACAAGTCAGGGCTTGATAATCATCCAAACCACCTGGTGATTCAGTTCAGTAGTCTTAGAGAATAACTGAAAGGCTATAAACAGAATAATTAATGTTTCTAAGAGGAAAGAATAGCCACGTGACTTACAACCAGTACAAGGTAAATTCCTGTGGATGGGGGAAAATCAAGCTCTCAGGTCTCAGTGTTTTAACTACTGTTTGTAGCAAGATGGAGTCAGGCTGGCCAAGGGCCTCCCTTTCAACTCCTCCCTTCTGTGGATACCTTCTCAGCCATGGGAAGTAGGGCACTGACCTCTTCTAGCTACTTCCTGCTGACCAGGGTCATTGACTAGGATGTCTTTTTATTCACAGTAAGGGGGAGTTGTATTTTGGAAACTAGCAGCATCTCGAATGATGTGTGTCTGCATGTAGAAAGAGGATAGGGCATCGATAATGAATACCCCTTCTGTCTGGAAGTTGCGACTAACTCCTCCCAGAATTATTTTAACAAGACATAGTATACAAACACAGATTAGAACAATCACCATTATGACAGTGAGTAATGGTGATAGCCAAGATTTTAGAGAGGGGAACAAACTAGACATTCAACTACCCCAAGGCCACCAGTTTGGGTCTGGGCGAGTCCAATCAGCCACCTTATGGATTTCATTTAGACCTTGCAAGGATATTGACACAGGAAGGAGTATTGTAATTGAACACCGGGGCAGCAGGGGGATGAACTGGAGCTCCTAAGTGGGGAAGATGGTGGCAAATCTAACAATTGTTAAGTCTACCCACTCTAGCAACTGTTTGGGACATGGGTATCATGACATTAGAAGACCTGTCCCATCTATTAGATTGAAATCTTATTATAATCTGAACTCCTTGTCCCTCCCCTCAGAACCTCAACATCTTGAGGAGCTGTCTTATGAAATTTAACACAGAAATAAGTGCCTTCATCAAGGGGAGTAGTATCAGAGATCATAATAGAAAAATCTATATTATTTCCCTGGGTAGTATCAGCAACAGGGAAAATGTGGGAATATTTATTTTTTTGTTTCTCAGACTATAATACTGTTCCCTCCTGAGGTTTGTTTCATCAATTTTATTGGTCCCACCAGAGCTGAGACAGAATTTCTTCTACAAATTCTGGAAAAGGAGAAACAAAAAAATGTTTCGTACCTTTTTGTACTTAAGCCTCCCCACTGATGTGCAGGAATATTGGTAATGAAACTCTTAGTCTTGTTGTTGTTGTTGTTGTTGTTGTCCATGTTGTAAGGGATGGCTAGCCTTAATCCAGCGTGATGTACCCACTACCCAAGCGAGCTTCACAGAAGAGTGGGTGGTCAATAGGACCTCATGTGGACCTTCCCAATGCGGAGATGACTCATCTTTGGGATGTTGCTGTCCCCACATCTTCAGTAAGACTCGGTTACCAGGCTTCAACTGGTGGAGAGGGACATCAGCCAGGAAAGACAGACAAGAGGAAGCATATTGATTAATAATAGTAAGAGCTTTTTCCAGCGAATGGACCCATTCCACATCAATAGCCACGGAGGTAGGAAGAGTAAAACATTTGAAGAATGGCCTTCCACATGTTAACTCGTAAGGGCTTAATTTAAGCCTGTTTCGAGAGGTCACCCAAACCCGGAGCAGGGCAATAGCTTTTGGCAAAGCTTAGCCAATGTTTTCCTTAAGATATAGTTCATCTTTTCTGTTTCTCCTGTTGACTGAGGTCTCCAGGAAGAATGTAGCCTCCACACTATTTCCAGTGTTCTCCTTATCTCTTCGATTACTTGGGCAATAAATGCCCCACTGCTATCGCTCTGGATAGTTAGAGGGAGTCTGAATCTTGGCAAAATCTCTCTCAGAAGAGCCTTGGTCACTTTCCGGGCTTGTTTAGTCTGACAGGGGAAAAGTTCTACCCGTCCAGAGTATGTGTTCACAAAGACCAGTAGGTACTGAAAATTGCCTGGGGCTCAAGGCATAACAAGGAAGTCTACCTGTGCTCCACAGAACTGGATCTCTGGTCCCAAGGGGTGTGGGACAGTCTTTGGATAATTTGGGGCACAGAGGAGTCACTCTTATGTCACCTTTTGAATAGTCTTTTAAGAGTTAGGTCCAGCTATTATTTGCTGTTTCCATTCTATGCTGGCATCCCAACCATAGTGAGTATTATCATGAAGAACAAACATTACATTTTGTACCCAAGTTTCAGGTATCAGGACTTCTCTGTCTGGACCAATCAGCCAGTCAGTGTTTGTGTTGGGGCAAAATCCTCATTCCTCAGACCTTTTTAAATCCTGAGAAGTATAAACAGGTGTAGGAAAATGTGGGGAAGCAAGATTGGGCAATTACAGCAAAAGCAGAACTGGGCTCAACTGGTTGGAGCATGGCTTTCTTAGTCTCAAGATCTGTCTTTCTATTTTCCATGGTCTCTGCAGTCCTGCCCCATTGGTGGCTGAGGCCATAGATAATTATTACTTGGGCAGGGTCTCCTACAGCCTGCAGGAGTTGCAAAATTTCAGACACATATTTTATCTTGGTTTGCAGCAGTGAGGAGGCCCCATTCTCTCTACAGGGCTCCATGAGCACGGAAATGCAGATCAACATACTGACTGTAGGTGTCTGCGTTCACTCTCTTCCCTGCAGTGAGGTGGAGGGCTCTTCCCAAGGCCATCAACTCCACCTCTTGGGCCAAAGTACCTGGGGGGAGAGGGCCAGCCTCCAGCACATCAGTTAGTCACTACCACACATTCAGCCCTTCTTTTCCCTCTCATCATGTAACTGTTTCCATCCGTGTATATTTTCACTTTTTGGTCATCAAGGGGAACATCAGAAAGATGAGGGCAGCTGGAATAGATCTCTGAGGATTTTTAAACAGTCATGTTGAGGTGGGCCCTCCACAACAGGCAGCAACGTGGCTGGATTCAGAGTCGTCATTGCCCACAAGGTTACATTTAAATTGTCTAATAGGATGGCCTAATGTTTCTCCATCTGTCTTGTTGTTAACCAGAATCCTCCTGCTGTTTTAGGAGGGGGAGGACTATATGAGGGGTATTTACCATCACTTGTTGTCCCATAGTAAACTTCTGTTTCTTGGAGTAAATCACAGATAGCAGAGACTGCCTGCAGGTATGGGGCCATCCATGACCTACAGCATCGAACTGCTGTGAAAAGTAAGCAACTGGTCGCTTTGTGGGTCCTAAAGTTTGTGTCAGGACTCCCATGGCCACTCCCTGTTTTTTATGTACAAGCAGTTCAGAAGGCTTTTTGAGACTGGGGAGTCTGAGGGCAGGGGCTGTCACTAGTTTACGTTTAATCTTTTTAAAGGCTTGTTGGCACTCAGGTATCCACAGCAGAGGCTCCCTTTCTTCTCTTTTTAAAAGAGGTTTAGCGATTAGTCCGTACCCTGGTAGCCAAATGCAGCAGTACCCTGCCATTTCTAGAAACCCCCGTAGTTGTTGCTCATTTGTTGGTGTCTTCACTAGAACAACTGCTTCCTTCCTATCAGGTAAAAGATTCCTTTGTCCCTGAGAAATCTGGAACCCCAGGTACTTTACTTAAGGTTATGAAATTTGAACTTTTAGAGACATTATAACCACATTCAGCTATATAATTTAAAACACATACACAGTTTTGGTCTGAGTCCTCTTTAGTTTCACTGGCCACCAATATATCATCTACATATTGTAAGATGATTCCTCCTTTCAGTTCTAAGGCCCTCAAGTCCTATGCCAGGATTTCTCTGAATATTGTAGGGGAATTCTTAAAGCCTTGTACTAAAACCTGCCACGTCAGATGTCTCTTTGTTCCAGTCTCAACACCTACCCACTCAAAGGCGAACTGAGTTTGTGACTCTGGGTGTAAAGGTATGAAAAAAAAATGCATCTTTCAAGTCCAGTACTGAAAACCATGTACAGTTCCCAGGGATGGTGTTCTCTGACCCCGGGTCCCTTCAGCCTGAGTCTTCAATGTTAGGACCCTCCTGGAGTGCCTGTAATTTGTCTTGTGGGGTCCTGTGCTCGTGGCATTCCCGCTTCCAATGTCTCAGCTTTTTGTATTAGGCACATTGCTCTGTCTGCAAAGACTGTCCTTCAGATGGCTTTCCCTATTGGGGGGTTGCCCCCAGCCCTCATCTTCCGTGTTTGCCTCTTATCCCCTGTTCGTCAAGTGGGGAAAGAATAGCTGCCAACAGTGCTGGCTTTTGTTGTTGTTTCTGTTTTGTTTTTCTGTTCAACAGCCTGGTCCTGGTAATTAAAAACCTTAAAGGCTATCTCAAGCAGCTGTCCCATAGGCATCCCAAGACTCCTGTCAAGTTTCTGTTATTTTTTTTTAATATTGGGGGTACACTAAGAGATGAAGGTTATATTCAGAAATCTAGTATTATTGGGATCTTCAGGGTTAATATCAGTGTACTGGCCAAATGCCTCAGTCACTCTCTGAAGAAAGGTTAAAGGATCCTCATTTTCTTCCTTTAGAACTTTAATTTTATTTAAACTTTTTGGCTTTGGAGCACCATTTCTTAATCTAAAAATAATACAGTCCTGATAGAGTTGAAGCCGAGCCTTTCCTTCCTCAGTGTTACAGTCTGATGCAGGGTCAGCCACAGGGACTGCTGCCAGACCGGCTGGGCAATCCCCCTTAGTGGGATCTGAGTTATGTAACTGATCAGCCTCTTTCCGTGCCTGTTCCAACACCATGTGGTGCTCCTCAGATGTTAGCAATGTACTGAGGAGAGTTTGTACATCTCCCCATGTGGGGTAATAAGTACAGAAAATGGAAAGAAAGAGTTCTGTCATTTTATTAGGGTCACTTCGTAAGGAAGGGTGTGTTCCTCCAGTTATGCAGGTCAGAGGTGGATAATGGAGAGTAGATGAACATTGCAGGCCTCAGATGCCTGTCAGCATCTATCCCAGTTGGTACTTCTCTTAGGGGGTGTTGCCCTGCCTGGAGCTCAGAGGTTTCCTCATGAAAAACAGTACCCTGCTGGGTGTGAGAGCGGGAGGCCATACCTGTACTGGAGTCAACCCCTCCACTGGCCACAGCCTCGCCACCACGCAGTGGGTCCGTCCCTTTGGAGGTGTCTGGGGAGGCCACTGGCTGTTGATCTCTCTGTCTCCCACTCTGCCCGTCACTTGGGACTGACAGAGGAGTAGATGGGGGCATCCGTCCCCCAGGGAAGGGCTCGTCCTCTGAAGAATCCTGTGAAATTTTTTATTCAATTTCTTTCCTTGATACAGAATAGATTCATGTGGTTTCACAGACTGATACGGACACATAAATGCTTGAAAGTCAGGGACCTCATCCCACTCTCCTTCTCTGTTACAGAGCAAGTTTAGCTGTAAGATGGTGTTAAATTGCAAAGACCCCATAACAGGCCAAATTTCCTGATCTCCCAAGATATATTGGGGCCACACATCATTACACAAATAAATCATTTTTTTCTTAGTCACGGGTTCATAACTGTACTTTTTCCATCTAGACACCCCAAAGGAAAGCCTGACAGAGTGGAAGGGTCTGCTCCCATGTTAATAGTTGGAGACGACTGAAGCCCATCATACCTTGCTTCTTAGAGGGAGCTTCTCTTATCCTGTTAAGGAACTATCCCTTTCCTATTCGCTTGGTCTTTCTGATAAGAAATCCTGAATGTATCAGACCTCAGCTTTTTGCTTTACTGCACCAGGCAGTCACTGAGCTGTTCTTGGAAGTAACATCAAACCTAACAAACCGCTTTTGTCAGACAAAGGTGATTAAGGTCCTGGACCGATTTCTTATGCTACTTTTCTGGAACTCCAGGTAGTTCTTTAGCTTCACAGTCTAGCAGCTTGAGGTCACATTCACACTGTACTCACCTAGCTCCACTCAGACAGCAGGCTTTTCACACACACACACCTGTTCAGACCACCCAAAGGGGGAGCAGTTGGAGGTGATCAACTGCCCCAAAACCAGGGATAGTTCCCACTCACACACCAGACCAGGCCCTAGGGACTTACAGGGATCTAAATCAGGTGGGTCTCGCTCATGGAACTAGCAATGTTGGAAGTAATCCAACCCAGGGAAACACTAGTCCAGCCCTGAGTGCCACAGGGAGGGGAGCCACAGACCCAACACCCCACTGGGATTTCCAGGTCCCGATTTACCCACCTCAATCACTGTGGTTGGTGACCAGCAGCACCGAAGCGGAGAAGAGAGGGCAAAACCATTTCATGGGCTAACTAGCCCTGGGGCCGCTAACAAAGCAGGAGTTGTCCAATTCACATTCCCCACTGGGGCCACTGTCCCAAGCAGCAAAAAGTGAGCTTCCCTGTATGGGTCACCAGAATTTGTAATCACATTCTTGGATCTGTGCTGCCTGTCTGCAAAGCCAATACTGAGACAGGAGGTGAGGTGATAAAATGAGGACATTTATTGAGTGCCAACACACAAGAGGCAAGGGGGAATCAGTTCCTTCAAAGCTTCCCTGCATGCATAGGCTAAGCCTGGAGGTTATATAGGGTGATTAAGGGGGCCCTGGAGGACATTGGTTAATATTTTTCCTGGGCCCATGTAAATAATTCCTTTGATGTTTCAACAATATTCTTTGTGGGGGTCTCCATGGTTCCAACAAGTCGGAGCTTGATAATCATCCAAACCACCAGGTGATTTGGTTCAGTAGTCTTAAGAGAATAACTTAAAGGGTATAAACAAAACAATTAATCAATGTTTCTAAGAGGAAAGAACAGCTGTGTGACTTGCCACTTTTGACTTGTGACCAGTACAAGGTAAATTCTTATGATGGGGGAAAATCAAACTCTCAGGACTCAATGATTATGACATGGTTGTCTTAACTACTGTTTGTAGCATGATAGAGTTGGGCTGGCCAAGGGCCTCCCTTTCAGTTTTGTCATACAATGTGATTTTCCTAGATTTAAGTCCTACCTCTAAGATGTCTACGAGGCAAGATTAGAGGTAGTTGTGTTAATGAAGCAGCACTCAATCTACGAGATTAGGTTGTATCTTAAATCAATATATTTTGAGATATAAAAGGGAAAACTAAGCAGAGGTGGGGACCTCATACCCAAAAGAAAGAAGCTGTGCAGTGCCAGCAGCAGAGAGTGTTCTTTGGACCCCAGGTCCCTGTACTTCAGAAGTTGCCAATCCAGGGGACACTGACAACAAGTACCTCCCTCCAAAGCCAACAGAGAAAGCCTTCTCCTGGAACTGATGCCCTGAATTTGGAATTGTAGCTTGTTAGACTGTGACAGAATAAAATTTATCTTTGTTAAAGCCACCTGCTTGTGGTATCCCTGTGGGAGCATGACTAAGAATTTGGTACTGGGAGAATACAGTGCTGCTTCAGCACATACCTGAAACATGGAAGTGCTTTTGAAACTGTAAATAGATAGAAGATTCAGCAGATGGTGAGAAGCAGAAGAAACAAAACAGCAACACAGAACCAGATCAGTGCAAGATAGCACTGGAGCTGACCTACAGTAAGAGAGCTTGACTGCATGTGTGCAGGAGGCTTCCTGGTAGAGTACGGTGCCTCTGGGAACTTATTGACAGAGGTACAGAGCTTTGTAACACTTATACCAGCAGGGCTGATGAGAGCATGAGGCCCAGGCTAAGAGGTCACAGGAAGCAAAAGCTGAAGAGACAAGGAACACAAGGAGTAGAGCAGCCTCCGTCTCAAAAAATATGGCTGTGACCTCAGGAGCTTCAAAGGGTGGAGACATGGCCTCTGGTGTTTCTAAGGGTGGAGTTGCCACTCAGATAGGATTAGGAAAACTGTGTGCCTAAAGCCAAGGTAGCAAAGTTGCTGTTCCAGTGGGCCTGGAAGGTGCAGCTGTAGCCCAGGGCTGAAGGGCTTCCACTCAGAATCCAGAGAATGTGGCCTGTACCTAGTCTGGAGGGCATGACTATTGTGTAAATGTCTCAGAAAATGAAGTATTATTTTCAAAGCCTTGAGGGCTAATGTAATGTGTTCTGCTAACTTGTTTGGTGCCTCTTATGCCTTCCTTCCCAGCAATTTTTCACATTTGTAATGGAAATATCTAACTTCTGCCTGTTCTGCCATTGTACCTTTGAAAGCAGATAACTTCTGCTCTAGATTTCACAGCTGAAGAGGAATTCCTGGATTTTAGACTTGGATTTAAGGCTTTTGCTGTGATGGGGTGAATATGTTTTGCGTGTTGCAAAGATGTGATTTTGGGGGGGCAAAGGGTAGAATGTCATGGATTGAATTGTGTCCTCTAAAAATCTGTGTAACAATTTAGCTAGGCCATGATTCCCAGTATTGAGTGACGTTCATACAGGTTGTAAATCCTGCCTGTATGATCTTAATGAGAGAGGATTGTGTTGGCAGGGCAAGACCCAACGTGGAACACTGTATTGTTCCTTGAGGCAATTTCTTGGGATATAAAGGAAAGGGAAGCAAGCAGAGAGTTGGGGACCTCATGTCATCAGGAAAGATGCAGTGCAGATCAGGAGTAGAGTTCATCCTTCAGACTGGGGACCCTGTGCCTCAGAAGTTCCCAGTCCACTGGAAGATTAACGACAAGGGCCTTCCTCAAGAGCCAACAAGAGAAAGCCTTCCCCTATAATTGATGCCCTGAATTTGGACTTGTAGACTACTGGAATGTGACAGAATAAAGTATCTCTTTGTTAAGGTCATCCACTTGTTGTATTTCTGACAACAGCACTAGATGACTACAACAATATTCATCACCATTTTACATATGAAGAAATTTACACAAACTCACATAGCCATTAAGAGATACTTTTTTGAAGACCCAAGTTTTAAATCAGACGTAAGTGATTCTAAAGTTCATATTCTCTCCACCGGCGTGTATACATTTAGGCATAAACAATAGACTCGAAAAAATATCTATTGCTGTCAAGTCAATTTTGACTCATCACGACCCAATAGGATAGAGTAGAACCACCCCATTAGACTTTCCAAGGAGCACCTGGTGGATGCGAACTGCAGACATTTTGGCTAGCAGCCATAGCACTTAACTACCACGTTAACAGAGTTTCCAAACGCTAGATTAGATAAAGGATACACAAGCTTTTACTGTATATTCCCAGAAGTTCACAAGAAAACAACTCTAAAAGAGATGACAACATTAAAAACAGCAACTTAGAAATGCAAGGAAAACTCAAGTCTTTAAATCAAGTAGAAATGTACTGATGGCCATCTACCCTTCACGGTGACACAGAAATAAAATGCATAAATAAATGAGTTACAGACCCTAAACAGTTGCCTAAATGTAGGGTCACTATGACTCGGGATCAACTATTGATGGCAGTGGGTGGGTTTTTAAATGAGTTCCACAAACAAATGAAAACAAACAAGAACTGAAGTCTAAGTTTGATAGATAACAATAACCTTAAGCTTTTCCACACGATTCTAAGAAAATCATACAACCTCTCCTGGATCAGTGCTCAGAGTGCTCTATAATCACAGACCTTTGGGGCCTGAGTATTGAATGGTTTTTGAAAATATAAAGTATTCAACAAACATGCAAACATGTTTCTGTTGAAGATGCATTGAAGATATTGTGTTGACTTCAAAATAGAATGTGGTGAACAGAGGAGCTCTGAGGAATGCAGAACGAAGTGGCATTTGATCAATAGTCCTAGACAGTTTCATTAGCTCTAAAAGGATATAGAAATTAAGCAAACATCCCAAAGGCAGTGCCACATGAACCAGCCTCCAGGAAATATAAGATACATTCTTGATATGCTAGCCAAAGGCTGCCACCTCAATAAGAAGGGTCCCAGGATCAGGATGACAAGCTGAAGTCAGAAAATAGTGGGCACTGACATTCATTAATGTCAATTCCTTAACATTAATGGTTTAAGGAGGTGTCTTGGTCATCTGGTACTGCTCTAACAGAAATATTACAAGTGGATGGCTTTAGCAAAGAAAAGTTTATTCTTACACAGCCAGTAAGGCTGTGCAAATTCAGGGTGTCTGCTCCAGGGGAAGTCTTTTGCTCTTTGTCTTGGCTCAAGAACCTCAGGTCTGAAGGATGCGTTCTACTCTCAGTGCTGCTTTCTTGCTGGTGAGGTTCCCAACTCAGTTTGCTCTCCTTTCCTTTCATCTCTTGCAGAATAAAAGATTAAAAGGTGATGAAAGCCACACTCCAGGAAAACTTGTTTAGTAAGGGTGTTGCAGCCCCACCATAGTCCTCTTTTAACATAATCCTATCTAGTAATCACAAACAGAGATTAGGATTTAATCATAAGAGAATCACAAGTTAGAGGGTAATCACACAACACCAGGAATCACAGCCTCAAATTGCTCTGCACGTTTGGTGAGGAAGGGGGACATAATTCAGTTCATGACAGAACAGTCCAAAGGGACACAGGATGGTGATACAGGTGAATTCCACAGTCCAGAAAGTTTCTCTCAACTGCCAGAAAGCATATCTACTCTCATCTTACTATTACAAAGATTTAAGCATGCAAAGTGTACTTGCTGATGAACAGCTAATGATAAATGATAATAACAACATTAGCTAGCACTTTGCAGCAATTGTTTTGTGACAGGCAGTGTTTTAAGCACTTTATATGTATCAATTAACTTAAAGCTCATCCAGTGAGTACTGGTGAGGTAGGCACTATTACCGTACTTATTATGCATACAAGGAAACTGAGGTTAAAAAAACCAAAACCCACTGCCATCCAATCGGGTCTGACTCACAGTGACCCTAGAGGTCAGAATAGAACTGCCCTATAGAGTTTCCAAGGAGCACCTGGCAGATTTGAACTGCTAACGTTTTGGTTAGCAGCCGTAATACTTAACCCACTATACCGCCAAGGTTTCCATCGTATTTATTATACATACAAGGAAACTGAGGTATAAGACATTAAATGACTTGTCTGGCCTCACAGCTAGTGACTGGCAGAGCCAGGATGAAGCAATCAACAATAAATCAGTTAACTAACAATGTAGCCACTTGCGATGCTTTTTTGGCATACAGAAACATTTGATGTTTTCTGCTCCAATAACAAAGAAACATACTCTACACTCAAGTTACTTCAGACCTTGGTACTAACTATTCATCAGTATTCCTGCAGGAAATAGGCTTCTCCCCCTTAGTGCATTTTGTATTACTTGTCGTTCATAAGATACAAAATTTCCTGAATTTTTTCTGTCATTTCATTAGAATAATCTAAGATGCCATAAACTGTGCTCTTGAAGTGTCTTTAGGGTTGGGTGGCAAAAACTGACTTGTTATTTCCATTTTCAGAACTGTAATAATTCAATTAGATGAAAACTTTAATTTTTTACCTTCAGTATATATACTTTCGTATCAATTGAAATTTACAGAAAAGTTGCAAGTAAAGTTCAGAAAACTTTTCTTTCTGAACTACCTGAAAATAAGTTGCCTATCTGTTGTTGCATCACCCCCAAATATTTCAGTGTGTTTTCTACAAACAAGAACATCCTCCTACAGATGCACAACAAATCCATCAAAATCAGAATACAGTAAAATTCATACTACACTACAGTTTGTTGTCCAAACAGTATACCAATAATACCTGTAGATTCACTCCAGAATCACATATTGCATTTAGTTGTCACGTCTCTAGACAACTAGTTCAATCTAGAACAGTTCCTCAGTCCTTCCTTGACCTTCGTGACTTTGATATGTTAGAAGATTACAGGCCAGTTATTTTATAGAATATTTCTCAATTTGGAGTTGTCTGATATTTTCTCATGATTAAATCCAGGTTATACAACCTTGGTAGGAATGTTACCAAAGCAATGCTATGGTCTCATTGCATCCAAACAGGTGGTGTGTGATTTTATTTACTGACAATATTAGTGCAAGTTTTTTTATTCAAGTGGTGTCTTCTAGGTTTCTCCACTGTAAATTTATTATTCTTCTCTTTATAATTAATAAAAGCATTTTAAATCAATTAAATGTCCCATTCTTCACGAGATCTCCATTTCTTCTTTATGCATTTTTATCAGCATGGATTCATAGCTTTGCATTATGTTCAATGATTTATAATTCCTTGGATTATAGATACAATTATTTGATGCTTAAATTGACCAATGGGAGCTCCTTCAAGCTGGGTTCTGTGTCTTTATCACATGGTCTTTGCATTCTTGGAGCATTTGCTTCCTCTCTGGCTCAATGGGATTTTTTTAAAAGTTCTACGCCAGACTTGCAACTTTCTCCAGAAAGGAGAGTTTCCTTTTAGCAGAAAAACGTCATTTAGAAAACTGGTAAAAGGTGTGCTCATTGCTATTTGCTACTTCAAGGCTATAACACACACACACACACACACACACACACCCTCATTTATTTCTACAGCTGTCTATAGTTGTTCAGATCCATCAGTTTAAACAGATGCAACCAATTCCAATCTAACACACAGGTGTCATTCTGATTTCCTCCCTTTCCATTAGACGGTGAAAAACCTGGCTCCTGTGTTTCTCGATATTTTTATTCTTTTGATCAATCCCCCAGTTTATAATCTATCTCCCATTGTTGTCACGTCTCCAGAAAGGGTGCTCAGGCTCTTCCCACACATGTGTTCTTTTCATCCTCCCTGGGTTTCAGCATACCATGCTTGGCTGCCCTCACACATGGACAGCCTGTTCCTTCCACTTAGGCTGCGACCCACCATGTCAGGTGCAGCCTGCAAGATTGCTCTCAACACCTTGTGTGGGTTCTGGCTCCATCTACTGTCCTCTGTGCGGATACTCTGCTTACTCTGCTAATGACTTTAAAATGGGAATTTTAATGTAAGGAAAAGAGAACAGGAAGAGAAACCAGTTGTTGTATTTTAAGTATTATCTAAAAACATGAGAATTATTCAGAAGTAGAAGAAATCACAAGAAACTTGTTTAAACTGCTAGGAAAAAATTTTAAACAAGCCAAATAAATAAAAGCTAAACCAAATTTGACTATGCAAAAATGTTTATTTCCCATGATGATCTTGTATCTATAAAGAAATATGTACTGCACAAGCAAGACTTAACTATATTAAACATTTATGCAACTAATGTCAGAGCACCTAAATATGTCGAAGAAACACTGACTATGCTCAAAAGAGAGTTAGATGACTCCACAATAATAGTGGGAGACTTTAACACTCCACTCTCATTACCAGACAGATCATCTAGAAAAAAGCTCAGTAAAGATACAGAAGACCTCATTGACACAATTATCCAACTAAACCTCATTGTTATATACAGAATTTTCCACCCATCAGCAGACAACTACACCTTCTTCTCCAGTGCACATGGAACATTCTCCAGAATTGACCACATGATAGGCCATAATGCAATGCTCAACAAAATCTATACCATTGAATTATTGCAAAGCATCTTCTCAGATCATAAAGCCATCAAAGTTGAAATCAATAGCAGAAAAAACAGAGATAGAAAGTGGAACTCTTGGAAACTGAACAACATCTTGCTCAAAAAAACATGGGTTATAGAGGAAATCAGGGATCAATTAAAGAAATTCATGGATTCCAATGAGAACGAAAACACTTCCTACCAGAACCTGTGGGATACAGCCAAAGCAGTGCTCAGAGGTCTGTTTATCTCCATAAATGCACACATCAGGAAGGAAGAAAGAAACCAAATCAAGGAACTAACTCTACAGTTTGAACAAGTAGAAAGAGAAAAATAGAGGAACCCCTCGGGCACTGGAAGAAAGGAGATCATAAAGATTAGAGCAGAGCTAAATGAATTAGAGAATAGAAAAACAATTCAAAAAATCGAAAAGACCAAAAGCTGGTTTTTTGAAAAGATCAACAAAATTGATAAATCACTGGCTAAACTTACTAAAGAAAAGCAGGAAAGGAAACAAATAACCCAAATTAGAAATGAGAAGGGAGTTGTCACCACAGATGCAACAGAAATCAAAAACATCATAACAGAATACTATGAAAGACTGTACTCTAACAAATTTGAAAACCTAGGGGAAATGGACCAATTCCTTGACTCATACCACCTACCCAAATTATCACAACGTGAAGCAGAACAACTTAATAAACCCATCACAAAGGAAGAGATTGAAAAGGTCATCAAAACACTGCCAACCCAGAAAAGTCCGGGCCCAGATGGCTTCACGGCAGAATTCTACCAAGCATTTAGAGAAGAGTTATCCCCAATACTATTGAAATTATTTCACAGTATAGAAAGGGATGAAGTACTCCCAAACTCATTCTATGAAGCCAGCATAACCCTGATACCTAAGCCCGGGAAAGATCCAACAAAGACAGAGAACTACAGACCGATATCACTCATGAATCTAGATGCCAAAATCTTCAACAAAATTCTTGCCAACAGAATACAACAACATATCAAGAAAATAATCCATCATGACCAAGTGGGATTCATACCAGGGATGCAAGACTGGTTCAACATCAGGAAAACAATTAATGTGATTAACCACATAAATAACACAAAACACAAAGATCACTTGATTTTGTCCATTGATGCCGAAAAGGCATTTGATAAAGTCCATCACCCATTCATGCTAAAAACTCTTAGCAAAATGGGCATAGACGGCAAATTCCTCAGCACAATAAGGGCCATTTATACAAAGCCAATTGCCCACATCATCCTGAATGGAGAGAGACTGAAAGACTTTCCCCTGAGATCAGGAACTAGACAAGGATGCCCACTGTCACCTCTCCTATTCAACATTGTGCTGGAAGTTCTAGCCAGAGCTATTAGACAAGACGAAGAAATAAAGGGCATCTGCATCGGCAAAGAGGAAGTTAAAATCTCCCTGTTCGCAGATGATATGATTGTATATGCAGAGAACCCCAAGGAATCTATAACTAAGCTACTCAAACTGATAGAAGAGTTCAGCAAAGTCTCAGGATACAAGATAAACATAAGTAAATCAGTAGGATTCTTTTATACGAACAACAAGACTGTTAACGAAGAAATTATCAAATCTATACCATTTGTGATAGCCCCTAAGAAGATAAAGTACCTAGGAATTAATCTAACCAGAGAAACAACAGACCTTTACAAAGAGAACTACAAGCCCTTACTACAAGAAACTAAGAGAGACTTAGATAAATGGAAAAACCTACCCTGCTCATGGATAGGAAGACTTAACATTGTGAAAATGTCTATTTTACCCAAAGCAATTTATTTATATAATGCAATCCCAATACAAGTTCCAGCATCATTTTTTAATGAGATGGAGAAACAAATCACCAATTTTGTTTGGAAAGGGAAGAAGCCTGGGATAGTTAAGGTACTACTAAAGAAGAAGAACACACTGGGAAGCCTTTCATTACCCGACCTTAGAACTTACTACACTGCCACAGTGGTCAAAACAGCCTGGTACTGGTACAAGAACAGACAGATGGATCAATGGAACAGAATTGAGACCCCAGAGATGACACCATCTGCCTATGAACAGTTGATATTCGACAAAGGCCCTAAGACATTAAACTGGGGTAAAAACAGCATCTTCAAGAAATGGTGCTGGCAAAATTGGTTATCCATCTGCAATAAACAGAATCAAGATCCATATCTTACACCTTATACAAAAACCAACTCCAACTGGATAAAAGACCTAAATATCAAACCTAAAACGATAAAGCTCATCCAAGAAAATGTAGGAACAACAATGGAAGTTTTAATACACAATGAGGACAGACTCCAAAATCTGTCAAAGAAACCTCAATCAACAGAAGAGAAAAATAGATAAATAGGAACTATTAAGAATCAAACACGTTTGCTCATCCAAAGACTTTATTAATAGAATTAAAAGAACACCCACAGAATGGGAAAAAATATTTGGCAACTCTATGTCAGATCGACGCCTGATCTCCATAATCTATAAGATACTACAAAATATCAATAAGAAGAAGATAAACCATCCAATTAAGCGATGGGCAAAGGAGATGGACAGATACTTCACTAAAGAGGAGATCCAGGCAGCCAAAAAACACATGCGGACATGTTCACGATCTTTAGCTATTAAAGAAATTCAAATCAAGACAACAATGAGATACCATCTCACCCCAACAAGATTGGCCATGATCCAGAAGACACAAAACAACAAATGCTGGAGAGGCTGTGGAGAAAGTGGAACCCTCCTACACTGTTGGTGGGGTTGCAAAATGGTCCAGCCTCTTTGGAAGGCAATCTGGTGCTTCCTTAAAAAAATGGATATTGATATACCATTTGACCCAGTAATTCCACTACTTGGAATATATCCTACAGATTCAAGGCCTTTCACACCAACGGACACATGCACCAGAATGTTTATCGCGGCACAGTCCACAATAGCAAAAAGGTGGAATCAACCCAGATGCCCAACAATAGAAGAATCGATAGGTAAACTGTGGTCCATATACTCAATGGAGCACTCCGCAATGATAAAGAATAACGATGATTCCAGGAAACATCTCCTAACCTGGTTTCAACTGGAAGACATTATGTTGAGTGAGAGTAGTCAGCGACAAAAGGACAAATACTGTATGAGACCTCTATGATAAGATCTCAAAAACAGACTTGTGTATAGAAAAAAAGACTCTTTGACAGCTGCAAGGGAGGGGAGGGAGGGAGGGAGGGCGAGGGGGGGAGGGTTTAGTTTAGGTAGTTACTAGAAATCTAGTTGGGAGAAGGTGGTGACAGCACACATTAGGAACAAGAACAACATTAAGTGGACTTCAGCACAACTTGAGTACTCCTTCCATCTTAACTCAATACTGCAAGGATAGAGTAGCTGGGGCGGGGGGCGGAGGACCATGCTCTTAGGCGAATTCCAGGCCAATTGGCACAACTAGCGTTTTGCTAAGAGAGCTCTCTGCACCCCACATTGGTGAGTGGCGTCTGGGGTCTTAAAAGCTGCCAAGCTGCCATCCGAGGACACAGCAAATGGTCCCAACTCAGCAGGAACGGATGCTCACCGAGGGCCAAAATGGCATGCGGTAAAGACAACCGAGAAGACAGAGAGACCCACAAGAGTGGGTGCCTACATCGACCTGGGACCAGAAGAACCAGACGGTGCCCGGCCACCACCAGTGATAGCCATGATGGAGCTCACAGAGAGGAGCCTCACTGGCAACACAAGAATAAAAAGGGGTGCATCATGAGATCTCCACTAAAAGACCTCAATTGATGGTCCAGCGGTTTTCAGGTTCCTCTGAGAGCATGGCCCCCAGCCCTGATGCTGCCCGTTCCCATAAATTATAACAAAGGTCCACTCTTTGGACAGGAATGGAATGGACTTGGCAATGCAGAGTAACCATATGTTGGAAGCACTTTATGGTTCTATACATCTATAGGATATCATCTTGCTGACCTCTGGCTGGAGGAAGGGGAGTGGACGGAGAGGAGAGGAAAGGAGACTGTTGGGAGGATGAGACATGTATGGAGCAGAGAGGAATAGTGTGCAGTCACCGGACAGCGAGAGCAGTGGAAGCTGCATATAGGGGGGCATGTAAATTTTCATGTGAATGTACATTTTCACTCAGTTATGTTAAATAAAAAAAAAAGAAATATGTACTGAATACAATACTGCTTTCAGAGCTACCCCTAACATTTATAGAGCCCAAGGCAGACTACAAATAAGAGACCAATAATACCAAAAGAAAAAGACTTCGAAGCTATAAATACCTTTTTTAATTTTTATTTTTTATTAATTACAATAAAAGAATAAAATTTGTAACATCTATCAGTTAACTCATCTATGACAAACCCTCAGCCTCCACCCAGCCAGACAGCCAACACGGTCATTTTCTTCTATGGATATTTGTCTTGTTAAGTCTTTATAACAGGGGTCTCATACAAAATTTGTCCCTTTGATAACTGACTGATTTTATTCAGCATGATCTCTTCCAAATGAGACCAGGTTATGAGATGTTTTTTAAAATTGTTGTTGTTTTTGATCATAGCATAGTGTTCCACTGAGTATGTGTACCATAGTTTGCTCATCCATTCATCTGTTGATGGACATTGGGGTTCATTCCAACTTTTTGCTATTGTGGACTGTGCTGCAACAAACATTCGTGTACATGTGTCTGTTCGTGTGACAACCTTTGTTTCTGAAGGATAAATTCCAAGCAGTGGAATTACAGGACCAAATGGTATATCTATCTCCAGATTTTTAAGGAAGTGCCAGACTGTTTTCCAAAGAGGTTGTACTATTTTGCAATCCCACCAGCAGTGTAGGAGAGTTCCAGTTTCTCCACAGTCTCTCCAGTATTTGTTGTTTTGTGTTTTTTGGATCATGGCCAACCTTGTTGGGGTGAGCTGATATCTCATTGTAGTTTTGATTTGAATTTCTATTTTTCCCCCTTTTCTTTTTTTTCATTATGATTGAATGAAAATTTACATTCCCGTATAAATTTGCATGCTGACCTACACACAGGTTCCACTGCTGTCCTTACACGGTGACAGCACACTCTTCCTCTCTGCTCCATACATAATTTATCTTCCCAGCAGTCTTCTATCTTCTCCTCTCCACCCATTCCCCTTCCTCCAGTATGAGGTCCACAGGATGACCACCTATAGATGCCTAGAACCATAAAGTGCCCACACCATATGGTCACTCTGCATCACCAAGTCCAATCCATTGCTGTCTGAAAAGTTGACCTTCATTATGATTTATGGACAGGGCCCCTGCTCCCAGGAGAACCCTGAGGCCCCTGGACCATCAATTGCAGTCTTTTAATGGAGATCTCAGGGTGCACCCCTATTTATACTTGTGTTGCCAGTGAGACTCAACTTTGTGAGCTCCATCGTGGCTATCACTGGTGGTGGCCAGGCACCATCTGGTTCTTCCAATCACATGTCAATGCAGACATCCACTCATGTGGGTCTCGCTGTTCTGGATTCTCTTTCCCCCATGTCGTTGTGAACCTTGGTGATCTTCCATTCCTGCTGAGTTGGAACCATTTGCTGTACCCTCAGATGGCAGCTTGGAAGCTTTTAAGACCCCAGATGCCACTCACCAATGGGGTGCAGAGAGACCTCATTAGCAAAACACCAGTTGTGCCAATTGGCCTTGACTTCCCCTGAGAGGACAGTCTCCGGACCCCTGCCCCAGCTACTCTGCCATTGCCATATTGGGTTAAGATGGGAGGAGTATACAAGTTGTGTTGAAGACCAGTTAATATTGATCTTCTTACTAATGTGTGCTGTCACCAATTTCACACAACCAAATTTCTAACAACTATCTAATCTAAACTCTCCCCTCTCGCCCTCCCCCAATCCCCTCCCTTGCAGCCATCAAAGAGTCTTTTCTGTTATGCATGAGTCTGCTTTTAAGTTCTTATTGTAGGGGTCTCATACAATATTTGTCCTTCTGTTGCTGACTACTTTTACTCAACATAATGTCCTCCAGTTGAAACCAAGTTGAGATGTTTCCTGCTATCATCGTTGTTCTTTATCATTGCATAGTGTTCCATTGAGTATATATACCATAGTTTACCGATCCATTCTTCTGTTGTTGGGCATCTGGGTTGATTCCATCATTTTGCTATTGTGGACTGTGCTGCGATGAACATTTGTGTGCATGCATCCATTGGTGTGAATGGCCTTGATTCTGTAGGATATATTCCAAGAAGTGGAATTTACTGGGTCAAACGATATATCTATATCCATTATTTTAAGGTAACACCAGATTGCTTTCCAAAGAGGTTGCACCATTTTCCAATCCCACCAACAGTGTAGGAGAGTTCCAATCTCCTCACAGCCTCTCCAGCATTTGTTGCTTTGCATTTTTTGGATCATGGCCAACCTTGTTGGGATGACATGGTATCTCATTGCAGTTTTGATCTGAATTTCTTTAATAGCTAATGATTGTGAGCATGTCCACGTGTGTTTTTCAGCTGCCTGGATTCATTTTTAGAGAAGTGTCTGTGCATCTCCTTTGCCCATTAATTGGATGATTTACCTTTTTCTTATTGGTATTTTGTAGAACCTTATAGATTATGGCAATCAGGTTTCTGTCTGCCATAGAGTTGCCAAATATTTTTTCCCATTCTGTAGGTGGCCTTTTAATTCTATTAATAAAGTCTTTGGATGAGCAGAAGTGTTTGATTCTTAGTAATTCCCATTTATCTATTTTCTCTTCTGATGAATGTGCTTTGTCAGATTTTGAAGTCTGTCTATATTGTGTGTTAAAACTTCCACTGTTGACCCTATTTTATCTTGGATGAAGTTTATTGTTTTAGATTTTATATTTAGGTCTTTTATCCGATTTGAATTGATTTTTGTATAAGGTGTGAGATATGAGTCTTGTTTCAATTTTTTGAGGACGGATATCCAATTTTGCCAGCACCATTTATTAAAGAGATTGTTCTTATTCTAGTTTACAATCTTAGGGCCTCTGTCAAATATCAGCTGTTCATAGGAGGATGGTGGCGTCTCTGGGGTCTCCACTCTGTTCCATTGGTCTATATGTCTCTTTTTGTACCAGTACCAGGCTGTTTTGACAACTGTGGCAGCATAATAGGTTCTGAAGTCAGGTAGTGAGAGGCCTCCCAGTGTGTTCTTCTTCTTCAGTAGTGCTTTACTTATCTGGGGCTTCTTCCTTTTCCTAACAAAGTTGATGATTTGTTTCTCCATCTCATTAAAAACGTTGCTGGAATTTGAATTGGGATTGCATTATCCAAGTAAATTGCTTTGAGCAAAATAGACATTTTCACAATGTTGAGTCTTCCTATCCATGAGCAGGGCAGATTACTCCACTTATGTAAGTCTTTCCCAATTTCCTGCAGCAAGGTCTTGTAGTTCTCTTTGTAAAGATCTGTTATTTCTCCATATTTATTCCTAGGTATTTTATCTTTTGGGGGCTATAGCAAATGGAATTTATTTGGTGATTTCTTCTTCAACAGTCTCACTGTTGGTATAAATGAATCCTACTTATTTACTTATGTTTACCTTGTATCCCAGTACTTTGCTGAACTCCTCTATTAGTTGCAATAGCTTACTTATGGATTGCTTTGGATTCTCCATATAAACAATCATATCATCTGCAAAGAGGGAAATCTTTACTTCTTCATGGCCAATATGGATGCTCTTTATTTCTCTGTCCTGTCTAATTGCTCTGGCTAGAACTTCTAGCGCAATGTTGAATAGACGTGATGAGACCGGGCATCCTTGTCTAGCTCCTATTTTCAAAGGGAATTCTTTCAGTCTTTCACCATTCAGAATGATGAAGGCAGTTGGCTTTGCATAGATGTTAATGATTACATTGAGGCATTTCCCATGCATTCCTATTTTTCTGAGAGTTTTAAGCATGCATCAGTGTTGAACTTTGTCAAATGCCTTTTCTGCATCAATTGACAAAAATCAGGTGATTCTTATCTTTTGTGTTATTAATGTGGTTGATTACATTAATTGTCTTTCTGATGTTGAACCAGCCTTTCATCTCTAGAATGAAACCAACTTGATCATGGTGAATTATTTTTTTATAGGCTGTTGAATTCTATTGGCTAGAATTTTGTTGAAAATTTTTGCATCTAGGTTCATGAGTGATATTGGTCTGTAATTTTCTTTTTTTGTGGGATCTTTCCCTGGTTTTGGTGTCAGGGTTATTCTGGCTTCATAGAATGAATTTGGGAGTATTCAATCCCTTTCTATTATGTGAAATAGCCTCAATAGTATTGGAGTTAACTCTTCTCTACAAGTTTCGTGGAATTCTTTGGTGAAGCCATCTGGGCCAGGACTTTTTTTGGTTGGTAGATTTTCGATGACTTTTTCAATCTCTTTCTTTGTGATAGATTTATTAAGTTGATCTACTTCTTGTGATAATCTTGGTGAGTCATATGAATCTAGAAATTTGTCCATTTCCCCTAGGTTTTCAAACCTGTTTGAGTACAGCCTTTCATAATATTCTGTTATGACATTTTTTATTTCAGCTGGGTCTGTTGTAACATCTCCCATCTCATTTCTTAATCAGGTTATTTGTATCCTCTGCTGATTTTCTTTTGTAGGTTTGGCCAATGGTTTATCAATTTTGTTGATCTTTTCAAAGAACCAGCTTTTGGTTTTGTTCATTTTTTCAATTGTTTTTCTATTCTCTAATTCATTTGGTTCTGCTCTAATCCTTATAATCTGTTTTCTTCTGGTGCCTGAGGGGTTCCTCTGTTGCTCTCTTTCTACTTCTTCAAACTGTAAGGTTCATTCTCTAATTTGGGTCCTTTCTTGTTTCCAGATGTGTGCAGTTATAAAGATAAACTGACCTCTGAGCACTGCTTTTGCTGTATCCCATAACTTCTGGTAGGACATGTTTTCATTCTCATTTGATTCCATATTTTTTTTTATTTTGTCCTTAATTTCTTCTATAACCCAAGGCTTTATGAGCTGTGTTGTTCAGTTTCCACAAGTTTGAATTTCTACCTATGAATTTTCTGTTATTGATTTCAACTTTTATAGCTCTGTGGTCCAAGAAGATACTTTGCAGTAAATCAATGGTTTGGATTTTATAGAGAATTGTTTTATGACCTAACACATGGTCTAGTCTGGAGAATGTTCCACGTGCATTGGAGAAGAAGGTATATTTATCTGCTCATGGATGAAAAGATCTGTACACGTCGATAAAGTCAAGTTGGTTGATTTTTGCAATAAGATCTTCTGTATCTTTACTGAACTTCTTTCTGGATGATCTATCCATAACTGAAATGGGAGTGTTGAAGTCTCCAACTATTGTTGTGGAATGATCTATCTCATTTTTCAGTGTTGTCAGTATTTGTTCAATGTATTTAGGTACTCTGGTACTGGGTGCATAAATATTTAATATTGTGAAGTCCTGCTTGAGTATTGAACCTTTCAGCAATAAATAGTGACCATCCTTGTGCACAATAGTGGATTTTACATTAAAATCTATTTTATCTGAGATTAGTATTGCCACACCTGCTATTTTTTGTGTGTTGTTAGCTTGGTATACATTATTCCAACCTTTAATTTTCAGTTTATTCTTGGCTTTAAGTCTAAGGTGTGTTTCTTGTAAGCAACATATAGACAGGTCATGTCTTTTGATCCAGGATGTCACTTGTTGTCTCTTTACTGAAGCGTTCAGCCTATTTACATTCAATGTAATTATTGATAGGTATGTGCTTAGTGCCATCATTTTGATGTAATTACTTTTCTGTTGATGTTTTCTGTATTGCTCTTAGTGTTCTGTTGTGGGGCATTTTTCTTTATGGGTTGTTGTTTCAGTGTTGGTTTTGTGTTAGTTGAGACTCCTGTATTGCATTTCTTATTTTGATACAATGCTTTGGTAATCTGCTTTATGGCTACATGTATTATCCCCCTTAACATACTAAGTTTAAACCCAATTTTAACTATTTCATCACTCTGAAACTTCCTCTGCATCGAAAACAACTGTAACTATTGTAGTGTATCCCTCTTTTAATGTGATGACATTACAGTTCTCATGATATGATAATGGATACCCTTATAGCACTGTAGCTTTGGTGAAATTTTGTGACTTCCTTAACTGATTAGAAATTTGGATGAAGTGTCCTGAATTGTCACCTAAAACACACATTTAGGGAAAAGCTTCTTTCAATATTTCACGTAATTTTGGTTTCGTTTTTATGAAGTCTCTAAATTTCTCTTTATTTTGAAAAGTCTTATTTTCACCATTACATTTGATAGACAATTTTGCAGGATAAGTAATTCTAGGATGGAAGTTTTTCTTTTTCAGGGCTTTGAATGTGTCTACCCACTGTTTTCTAGCCAGCATTGTTTGGGCAGAAAAGTTGGATGAAAGCCTACAGGGTTTCCCTCAGAATGTTAGTTTTGCTTTGAGCCTGGCTGCCTTCAGAAACATCAGTTTATGTTTTAGCTTATTAAGCTTGATTATAATATGCCTTGGTGTCTTTCTTTTCAGGTCTAACTTCTACAGTGTTCAATAAACATCTTGGATACCTATGTTCTCTTTGCTCATAATCTCAGGAAAGTTTTCTCTCAGCATCTCTACAGCACTACTTTCTATATTGTCATTAATCCTCCCTTGCTCAAGAACTCCAGTTAAACGTAAATTATTTCTCTTCATGCTTCTTCATTTTTCTTATTTCTTTTCTCTGATTTCACCTCATAAATGCTGGTGTCAGTTTCTCTGTCTTCTAGGTCACTGAGTCTAACTTCCATCTGTTTAATCCTACTCTTTAGGCTTTGGATAGAATTATCTAATTCTGTAATTTTGTTATTGATCTGATGTATTTCAGATCGTTGATACTCCATCATTTCAAATAGCTTACCAAATTTTTCATTTTGTTCTACTGCTTTTTGTTTAATCTCTAGGAGGGTTCTATATATGACTCTTTTGTATTCAATCTCCAATAGATTCAGAAAGGCTTCTTCATCTGGGAAATTTTTTGAAGTTTTTATAAATTTATAAATTTCATCAGTAAACTTTTATTTGAAAATTGTCTATTCTCTTATCTTCATAAATTACCTTTCATAAATAAAAATTGCCAAGCCAGCCAAGTGCCATTGAGTCAGATCCGATTCATGGCGACCCTAGGGGTCAGGGTAGAACTGACGCTCAGAGTATTCAAGGAGCACCTGGTGGATTTGAACTGCCGACCTTGTGGTTAGCAGTGGTAGGACTTAACCCACTACACCATAAAAATGCTTAAAACTATGGTTTTATATGATTCATAGTCAATTAAATACCAATGACACCTGACTATAATTACTATTGCATATGTCTGGGAGTTATGTGGATGAGCCAGTGAAAACTAAATGAGTAACAAATGAAAGGCATACACAATTTATCAGTCACATTTACTTCATAAAATTTTCCTTTTTTGTTTTCATTTTGACAAAATCATTAATTTTGTGGTCATAATGAAGATATTCACAAAATTCATATTTTACTGCAAGTAATTTCAAATTAGATAATCTTTCTTGAGCTACAGAAGTCCCTAGTAAGCGTGTTTTTTTTACTAATTTCAGTTTGGAGAAATTTCGCCCTGTTGATACAACAGCAACAAGAATAAAATCTGTAAAGGAATACTTAGATTCATGTTCAAATCCTATAATAAAGTCACATATGAAAAAATACCATAACTGATAAAATACCTTAATTTTATCATAAAATAACAACTGTACTTTTTCAGTCTCTAAAATCAGTATTTATATCCAAGCTTTTATGTAAAGAATCAGTATCACACATCACACACAGTATATGTAAATCTACAGACATACAAATTTAAGAGTAATATAAATTATTTAATATTTCAAACTGTTTCCCAAATTTTATGGCCAGTTGTGGTGAACAAGCAAGAAAATAGGTGTCAAACACCATTAGGATATAGCAATACATTAGGAAAAAGCACACTTACTCATATTATCTAAGGCAATACAATTAACTGTTGTTTGGGTTGTCTCCTCTCTAAGCAGTTCTGTTGTACAAATCCTTCCCTTAAAAATAATGTTTGTTTCTGATGCTGGCAATGTAACAACCTTCACAGCATTCATATATCTGTCTCTGAAGATACAGAACAAGAAATAAAGTACTTCCCTGGAACCTGAATGGTATCATGCATGAATTCACCAGAGAATGTTCAGGATTATAGGTCATACTGTGCCACCACTGAGATCAGAACATGAATGACACATTGTCCACAAGTTCCTTAATAAGTTCATATTTTTTGTGTTTGTGATAGGTAATACCTTTTGAAACACAGGGCCTAAGGCCAGGGACCCTTTTCTGGTATCTAAGAACAATAATGCTACATGGCAGTATATGCATTAAGTGCTATGTAAAATAAAATCAAGTTAAAAGACATATTTCTTCATAAAGGTGTAAAAGGTAACAGGGGAGATAGTGCAAGGATTCTTAGAGCAAATAAACACATTAAGGCACAAAGTTGCTAACAATGATGATTTTAGGAAACATCTCATAACCTGGTTTCAACTGGAGGACAGTATGCTCAGTCAAAGTAGTCAGCGACAAAAGGACAAATATTGTATGAGACCCCTACTATAAGAACTTAAAAACAGACTCATGCATAGAAGAAAAGACTCTTTGATGGCTGCAAGGATGTGGAAAGATGGAGAGCAGAGTGGGGAGGGTTTAGATAGTTTACAGAAATTTGGTTGGGTGAAATATGTGACAGCATACATTAGAAAAATCAGTATTAACTGGACTTCAACATAACATGAGTACTTCTCCCATCTTAACCCAATATTGCAAGGACAGAGTAGCTGGGGCATACATGGGCCAGGGACCAGGCTCTCAGGGGAAATAGAGGCCAATTGACACAACTAGTGTTCTGCTAAGAGAGCCTTCTGCACCTCACATTGGTGAGTGGCATCTGGGATCTTAAAATCTGCCAAGCTGCCATCTGAGAGTATAGCAAATGGTCTCAACTCAGCAGGAATGGGATGATCACTAAGGACCAAAATGACATGGGGGAAAGAGAACCCAGAATAAGTGGTTGACTACATCGACTTGTGACTGTAAGAACTGGATGGTGCCCGGCCACCAACAGTGATAGCCATGATGGAGCTCACAAAGTTGAGTCTCACTGGAAAGACAAGTATAGAAAGGGGTACACCCTGAGATTTCCACTAGAAGACTGCAATTGATGGTCCAGGGGCCTCAGGGTTCCCCTGGGAGCATGGTCCCTGGTCCTGATGCTGCCCCTGTCTATAAATCATAATGGAGGTCAACTGTTCGGACAGGAATGGATTGGACTTGGTGACACAGAGTGACCATATCATGTGTGTACTTTATGGTTCTATGCATCTATAGGATGTCATTCTCCTGACCTCTTACTGGAGGCGGGGAGTGGGTGGAGAGGAGGGGATAGGGGATTGTTGGGAGGATAAGACATGTATGGAATGGAGACAAAGAATGTGCTGTCACAGGGCAGGGAGAGCAGTGGGAGGTGCATATAGGTGGGCATGCAAATTTATATGGGAATGTGTATTTTCATTCAATCATAATAATAATAAAAAAGACACAAAGTTGCTCATTAGTATATTTACAACAGTGACAAAAAAAAAAGAGTAGCTGTAAAGAGTTGCTTATGTACAACCAGAAACCTCACGAGATTTGGAAACGGAATCTGTGACTAACTGCCTCTGTGAACAATTGCCTCCTTTACCATGAGACCAAACTAGATAGTGCCCAGCTACCATTACAGAACATTTTGATCCAAGATTACATAGAAGAATCTTGATCAACGGGGAGAAAATGCAGAGTAAAACTTAAAATTCTCAAGGACTTCTGATTTTCTGGAGCCATGAAATTTGGGTGAACCCTTGGAACTATTTTCCTGAGACAATGTTTAAACCTTATGCCAAAAATATTCCCTGAAATCATTTTAAACTAAGCAATACTTTAGCTTAATTAGTAAAAAATGTCTGCCTTGAACATTATACTCTTTTAAGAACTATCTCTCTGGAAACCTTGGGTGCATAGTGGCTGTTTTAGTCAGCTAGGCTGCTCTAACAGAATACCACAGAGTGGATGGCTTCAACAAAGGAAGGTTTATTCTTACACAGTCTGGTAAGTTGCAAGTCCATATTCAGGGTGTCCACTCCAGGGGGAGGCTTTCCCCTTGTCAGCTCTGGAGGAAAGTCCAGTATTGCATCAGTCTTTGTCCAGGGAGCATCTTGGTGCAGGAACCTCAGATCTGAAGGACGCGCTCTTCTCCTGGTACAGATTTCTTGATGGTGCGAGGTTCCCAATTCTCCTTGTTTTTCTTTCCTTTTATCTCTTGCAGGCTGAAAGGATTAAGGGTGGGTCAAGCCATACTCCAGGCAAACTCTCTTTACAGCAGAGCAGGGAAGTAATCCTATGCAGGAATTTAGAGCCCCACCTTAATCCTTTAACATACAGTTTAGGGAAACCACAAAATGGAGGACAGTCACAAGATACTGGGAATCATATCCCAGCCACATGGCTACACACATTTTGGGGGGGACACAATTCAACCCATGACAGTGGCTAAGTGCTAACCAAAGGTTGGCAATTCAAATCCACCAAGGTGCTCCCTGGAAACTCTATGGGGCAATTCTACTCTAAGGGTTGCTATGAGTCAGAATTGACTCCACTGCAATGGGTTTGGTTTGGGTTTATATTGGATCAAACTGCCAATAGCAACTCCAAAGATTAGATAGGAATCTTAGGAGGCAGTGAATTTGTGTTAATAGGGAGCAACAACTTAGAAAAGGAGGATGAGAATGACTGCACAACTGGAAGAATTAGTGTCACTAAATTGTACACACAGAAACTCTTGAATTTGTGTATGTTTTGCTGTGTATATGCCCAATGACAACAAAATACATATATTTTTAAACTCAACAAAATACCTCTGAAATCTCAAAGCAAACAATAATTTAGTTTAACTACTAAAAAATAAAAAATAAATAAATAAGTGCCCATTAGGGGACAGTGTTAATGGGAAAGGATAGATTTAGAAAAAAGAAAATGAGAATGGTTGTACAACTTCAAGAATATAATCAATGTCACTGAATTGTACATGTAAAAAATGTTGAATTGGTATAAGTTCTGCTGCGTATATTTTCAACAAAAACAAGTAGATTATTTTTTGAAAAAAAGACACAAAGTTGCCCATATGTTCAGAGATTTAGGGCTATGAGGGACTGGCTATAAGATTCAACAGCAAAAGAGTAGAGCATATGGATATTTTCCCAAAACTCTTTCTGATATTTAATTTCTAGCAGTGGGGGTCCAATCAGAAATAAAATCACCAAAGTATTTCAAAAGTGGGAATTTAACACAGACAATTGAGTATGGAGGAGGCCTGAATGAAGAAAAGGGAAACCTGAAAAAATAACAGCAGAAAGCAACAACCACCCTTAGGGCTGAAAAAACACAAATAATAGGCTGGGCTTATCAGAACCTAGCTGAAAGTTGGCGCTCAAATACCTGAACATGGTATTGCTAGAAAGGTCTTGCTGAGCTGGAAGTCGGTGCTCTGAGTAGGGAGTACCGCCTGGCAACTCTGAGGAGTTCTAAAGAAAGTGCTGAGCTAGTCAAGTACTGCTACTAGAGTGACTGCAGACAAAAAGAAAGTTCTTTTCCCCTTCTCCTGCCTTTCATTCACCTTCTAGAACTCCCATAGATGGAATCTAGCAGGGAGCCAGCTGGCAACTGAGAAATGTAATTTGTGGTGGTAGAGTTCCACTATTACAAAGCACAGCATAGAGGAGAATTTAGAGTTGAGAAACAACAGTTTAATAATCACTACAAACATAAAACGAAAGAGGGACCAAAGTAAACCGCCATTTTGGGAAACACTCTATTAAATAACCTGTTTAAGATACCTGATCTCAAAGTGACAATCCCAAACAAAAATAAAATCATCCTTAAAGCTCAAAATAATAAGTTCTTTAACAAACATTAACAAATAAAAATTCAAAAGCATTCTCCTTTTTTGTATGGTAAAGAGAAAAATACATAATAAAATTTCTAAGTTTTAAATTCAATTTTAGTCTAAAACAAAATGTAGCTACTTAGGACATAAAGTGGATTTCCATCAGTCAGAATAGTGTAGATGTGATAGTTAAGACTGTGTATCAGTTTGACTGGGCCATGATTCTCAGTATTTACATGCAATCACTCCCATGATAGAATCTGCTGTGAGAAGCCAACAA
This sequence comes from Heterohyrax brucei, assembly GCA_028571685.1. Lineage (NCBI taxonomy): Eukaryota > Metazoa > Chordata > Mammalia > Hyracoidea > Procaviidae > Heterohyrax > Heterohyrax brucei. The sequence continues at coordinate 22,228,113 of CM053155.1, forward strand.
GTTGAAAGGGAATTTATTTAATGGTGTGGCCTGCATCCAAATATAAGCAGACATTCTGGCTGTTTTGCTCAATGTGGACACTATGACTGCTTCCTGTTTGTATGACCTCTAGTTCTTGATCTATCAGTTTATCTGCCGATCTTGGGATTCATCAATTCTCACAGCCAGTGAGAGGGACCCCTGTTCTTTGACTTGCCAATCTTGGCTTCAGCAGTCCTTGCAGCTACACAAATCACAAGAAGGCTTTCAGTATTGACTGCCAATCTCGAGAGTCATTGATCTTCATAGTCTGTGAGCAAAAAGCCTGGCTCTCCTACCTACCAATCTTGGTCTTGCCAGCCCCTGCAGCTAAAAACAATCAAGGGAAGCTTCTATCCTGATCCATGAATTGGAATGTTCCAGCCTCTAAAATCATGTGAGCTGTTTCCTTAATATGAATCTCTCTAAGATATATTTATATGCTTTACTAGTTTTACTTCTCTAGAGAACCTAGTCTAAGACATACGTTACTAAAAGGAGTTTTAGAGAAACAAAATTGTAAGGCAGAATTTTCTAAACTGGTTCTTAAGTCTGGATAGTCTTAAAGATTTTGATAACTCTGCTTCCAACAGTAAAGAGGGCACTGCTAATCCATGGCATAAAGTGGAAATTCAAATATGTAAAATATTACTACAGGCAGATCAGTTATTACTGACAGGCAAGACTCTGAGTAAACACATAAATGAGAAGCATAAGGAAGCTAGTCAATTGGTCCTACTTTTGCTAGATAAACTTGTCAGTATACCGTTGCAGTCACTTTTCAATAATCTTGAGCGAAATTTTATTTGCATTTGATATTAACGATATTGTTCAGTAATTTCCACATTCAGTTGGATCACCTTTCTTCGGAATGGCAAAAATATGGATCTCTTCCAGTCAGTTGGCCAGGTAGCTCTTCTCCAAAGTTCTTGGCATAGGTAAGTGAGCACTTCCAGAACTGCATCTGTTTGTTGACATATCTCAATTGGTATTCCACCAGTTCCTGGAGCCTTGTTTTTTGCCGATGCCTTCAATGCAGCTTTGACTTCTTCCTTTAGTACCATCAGTTCCTGATCATATGCTACCTCTTCAAATGGCTGAACATCAACAAGTTCTTTCTGGTACAATGACTCTGTGTATTCCTTCCATCTTTTTCTGATGCTCCCTGAGTTGTTTAATAGTTTCCCCGTAGAATCCCTCACTATTGCAACTAGAGGCTTGAATGTTTTCTTCAGCTCTTTCAGTTTGAGAAATGCAGGACATGTTCTTCCTTAGCTGCCCTCCAAAATCTTCTGTTTAGGTCTTTTACTTCACCATTCCTTCCTTTTATTTTAGCTGCTTGATGTTTGAGAGCAAGTTTCAGAATCTCTTCTAACATCCAATTTGGTCTTTTTTTTCTTTCCTGTTTTTTTAATGACCTCTTGCTCTCTTCACAGGTGATGTCTTTGATGTAATTCCATAATTCGTCTGTTCTTCAGTCGTTAGTGATCAATACATTAAGTCTGTTCTTGAGATGGTCTTTAAACTGGAAAATCCTTGACAACCAGGAGGAGACATATTCAAGGTCATACTTTGGCTCTCATGGACTTGTTCTAATTTTTGTCAGTTTCAATTTGAATTTGCTGGCATGAGCAGTTGATGATCTGTGCCACAGTCAGCACTTGATCCTGTTCTGACTGCCGATATGGAGCTTTTCCATCACCTTTTTCCACATGTGTAGTCAACTTGGGTCCTGTGTATTCCACCCGGTGAGGTCCACATGTACAGTTGCTGTTTTTGTTGGTTAAAAAAGGTGTGTGTAATGAATTTATTAGTCTTGCAACATTCCATCATGCCATCTCTGGAATTATTTATATCCACCAAGGCTATATTTTCTTAACTACCAATCCTTATTCATGAAAGAGAGCTGGACTTTGTCAAATGCCTTTTCTGCACCAATTCACAAAATCAGGTGATTCTTATCCTTTGTGTTATTTATGCAGTTGATCACATTGTTTGATACTGAACCAGCCCTGCATCCCTGGTGTGAATCCAATAGGGTCATGATGAATTACATTTTTAATATGTTGTTGAAGTCTGCTGGCTAGGATTTTGTTGAAGATTTTTGCATCTAGGTTCATGAGTCACACTGCTCTGTAATTTTCTTTTTTTTTGTAGAATCGTTCCTTGGCTTTGGTATCAGGGTTATGCTGCTTCATAGAATGAATTTTGAAGTGTTCCATCTTTCTCCATGCTGTGAAATAGCCTCAGCAGTACTGGAATTAAATCCTCTCTAAAACTTTCATAAAATTCTCTGGTTAAATCATATGAGCCAGAACATTTTTTGGTTGGTAGTTTTTTTTTTATTATTTTACAACCTCTTATTTCGTGATTGGTTTATTAAGTGTTCTCCTTCTCCTTGTGATAATTTTGGTAGGTCATGTGAATCTAGAAATTTGTCTGTTTCCTCAAATTTGTTAGAATACAATTTTTTGTAGTATTCTGTTACAATACTTCAATTTAGGGTCTGTTGTGACATATTCCACTTGATTTCTTATTCAGGTTATTTGTTTCCTCTCCTGTTTTTCTTTTGTGAATTTAACCAGCTTTTGATTTTGTTAATTTTTTCAACTATTTTTCTATTCTCTAATTTGTTTAGTTCTGCTCTAATTTTTGGCATCTCTTTTCTTCTGGTGCCTGAGAGGTTTTTTTGTTTTTCTCTTTCTACTTGCTCAAGCTGTAGGGTTGATTCTTGGGTATGAGTCCTTTCTTCATCCCAGATGTGTGCATTTCTAGAGATAAGTTGTCCTTTAAGCACTGTTTTTGCTGTATTCCATCAATTCTGGTAGAAAGTGTTTTCATTCTCATTTGATTCCATGAATTTCTGTATTGCATCTTTGATTTCTTTTATAAGCCATGAATTTTGAGCAAGGTGTTGTTCAGTTTCTGTGAGTTTCAATTTCTACCCAAGTTTTCTCTGCTATTGATTACAACTTTTATGGTTCTATGCTCCAAAAAGACTCTTTGCAGTAATTCAGTAATTTGGATTTTGTTGAGTCTTGCTTTGTGACCTAATACATGGTCTATTCTGGAGAATGTTCCATGATCATTGGAAGAGAAAGTGCACTTATCTGTTTTGCATAAAAAGTTGTGTATATGTCTATGAGGTGGAGTTGGTTGATTGTCGTGATCAGATATTCTGTATCTTTACTGAGCTATTTCTTCGGTAATCTATTAGTGAAAGTGTAGTGTTAAAGTCTTGTACTATTATTGTGGAGTCATCTATCCAATTTTTCAATGTTGTTAACATTTGTTTGATGTATTTGATGCTCTAGTATTGAGTGCATAAATATTTAATAGCTATATCTTGCTTATGTATTGTGACATTAAGCAATAGAGACCATCCTTGTCCCCAATAGTAGATTTTACAATAAAATCTGTTTTATCTGAGACTAGTATTGCCACTCCTGCTCTTTGCATGTTGTTAGCTTGGTGTGTATTTTTCCATTCTTTGATTTTCAGTTTGTTGATACTTTTGAGCCTAAGGTGTGTTTCTTGTAAGCAGCCTATAGATAGTGTGTTTTTTGATGCAAGTGGCTACTCTCTGCCTCTTAATTGGAGCATTCAGTTCATTTACATTCAGTGTAGTTATTGGTAGATATGTGTTTAGTGCTGTCATTTTGGTGCCTTCATTTTTGTGTTGTTGAGACTTTCTTTGTTCCCCGTAATACTCTCTCCTGGGTCATTTTTCTTAATGGGTGCTCTTTTTGTTTTCCAGTGTTGGTTTTGTGTCTGTTGAGGCTCCTGTATTGTTTCCTGTTTTGGTATGCAACATTGTTAGTTTACTTTGTAGCTACCCTTTGATCTCGCTTAATGTTCTAAGTTTAAAAACAATCTTTAACTTCTGTATGTCTCCTTCCTCTCCATCTAAAAGGCCTATAACAACTATAACATATCCTCCTTTATAGTGTGATGATGTCATAGTTTGCATGTTAAGATCTTTGGTTACCTAGTTTTAATATTTTAGCTTTGATTGAGCTTTGTGACTTCCTTAATGGAGTAAGCCTCTGGATGCTGTCTTCTGCATTGCATTGTCAACTATAAATCTGTTACTGATTTTCTAAATGAAGAACTTCTTTTAGTATTTCTTGTAATTTTGATTTGTTTTTTACAAAGTCTCTAAGCTTCTGTATATCTGAGAATGTCTTAATTTCATCATCGTATTTGAGGGACAATTTTACAGGATACGTAATTCTCGGTTGGAAGTTTTTCTCCTTCAAGTCTTTGTGTCATCGCACAGCATTCTTGCCAAAAAGATTTCTGCCAAGAATTCACAGGAAAGCCTACAGGGCCTCCTTTTGTACATTAGCTTTGATTTAAGCCTAGCTGCTTTTGCACTCCTTTATGTTTCATTTTTTCAAAGCTTGATTATAGTATGTCTTCATGTCTTTCTTTTGGGGTCTAGCTTTAGTGGCGTTGGATAAGCATCTTCAGTATCCATGTTCTCTTCTTTCATGATGTCAGGAAAGTTTTCTGTGAGTGACTCTTCCACAATTCTCTCTGTATTTTCTGCTGTCCGTCCCTGTTCAGGAACTCCAATTATTTGAAGATTATTCCTCTTGATAGAGTCCCACATGCTTCCTAATGCTTGTTTCTTTTATGTGATTTCTCCTCATAAATGCTGGTGTCAGTTGCTTTATCTTCAATTTTGCTAATCCTGCATTCCATTTCCTCAGTCCTGTTCTCTTGGCTTTGCATTGAATTGGCTAGCTCTATAATTTTAATACTGATCTGCTGGATTTCAGATGATTCATATTTCTAGCAGATCATATAGCTTACTTTTCATTTTTTTCTGCTGAACTTTGTTTAATCTCTAAAAGGGCTCTACTCATAATTCTTTTGTATTGTATCTGCAATAATTTCAGAAAGGCTTCTTCACTTGGGAAGTTTTTTGATTCTTTTGGCTGATTTCCAGAGCCATGGTGATGTTTCTTTAAATGGTGAGATATTGCTGTCTTTGTGCCATCAAAAAGCTGTTCAGTTTCTCATGTTACACCAATGGGAGCTGTGGTGAAGCTCTAAGGAGGGAGTAAGGGCACTGCTAGACTTGGTTGCCAACTGTTACTCTGTTCTCTAGGTGCAGCTGACTTATGTACAGCTTCTCTGGTAATAGGGACACTGTCAAGCCCCACAATGCTGTTTGGCTTGGTGACTGGCCACAGCTCGGTCCTCAGGGGTGGCAGGCCCCACCTCCTGGCTGATTAAGATGGCAACCTAGTCGTGCTGACGCTGACATCATACCAGTCATAGCTCTGGGAGGGGAGAAGGATGCCTCCACACTCAGCTACCAGAGACTGTTGTGCTCTCTAGATGCACTTATCTTAAAAACTGCTTTTCTGCTGAGGGGCACAGTCCAGTGGCAGCCAAAAGCAGCCAGGCCCTTAGGAATGGCAAGCCTTGCCTCCTGGCTAATAAAGATGACACCCTACTTATGGAGACTCTTGTGGGCCATCACCAGACACATGTGGCTCAGTGAGGGGAGGTGGAAATGGCACTGTCACACTTGACTGCCAGTCACCACTGTGTTTTCTAGAGGTTTTTCTTTTTACTGTGATTAATGAAGTATACAACCTAAATTAATTTTGCATTCCCCCCATCTGCAGCTTCTTCTGCTCTTCTTGCCCAGTGACAGCACATTCGTTTTCATTCTATACTTGCCATATCCTCTTAACAAGCTCCTGTCCCCTCCTCCCCACCCTCTTCTCTTCCATCTTGGAAGAGATCAGTAGGACAGCATCCTATAAATACCTATAAACATGAAATACACCATAAGGTCACATGGTGTCCCCAAGTTCTGTCCATTTTTGTCCAAAGAGTTGCTCTCTTTAGTGTTTTCAGGACAGAGACAGAAGCTGGTCTAGGGACCATGCTCCTAGGGGATCCCCCAGCCATCAGACCACCAACAGTGGTCTTTTATTAGAGTTTTTGAGCTGCACACTTCTTTATCTCATGTTGCCACAAGGACTCCACATTGTGTGCCCCATCACAGCTGTCATTGATGGTGGCCAGGTACCATCTGGTTCTTCTAGTTACATGTTAATACAGTCTCCCATTCACATGGCTTCTTCTGTCTTCTGAGCTCTTTTTTTCCTCATGTGTTTCTTGTTCTCAGTGATCATCTGTTTCAGATGAGTTCAGGTCATTTGGTGTACCTCAAATGGCAGCTTGCTAGCTTTTAAGATCCCAATATGGGGTGCAGAAGACTCTCTTAACAACAGGCTGGTTATGCCAATTGGCCTTGATGTCCCCTGAGAGCATGGTACCCAGACCCCACCCTTGCTACCCTTCCTTGCAATTCTGTGCTAATATGAGACAAGTTTTCAGTTTATGGTGAAGTCCAGTTAAGGTGATCTACTTTCTGCTGTGTGCTGTTGCTGCTTTCATCTAACCAAATTTCTATCAGCTATCTAATCTATGACCAATCCTCTCCCTCCCTCCCATCATAGCCATCAGAGTCTTTTCTTCTTACTATTTTTAAGTCCTTATTGCAGGGGCCTCATACAGTATTTGTCCTTTTGCTAGATGTGCTATCTTAAAAACTGCATTTCTGCTGAGGGAGGCATTGACCAACGGCAGCTGATAGCTTCTAGGCCTTTGGGGTAGCAGGTCCCACCTCCATGCTGACAAAGGTGGCACCCCAATTATGTAGTGTCTTGGAGGCCATCAGCAGATGCTATGACTTGGTTCACAGAAGTGAATGTTTAGGACACTGCCACACTTGGCCACCAGCTGCCACTATGTTCTCTAGGTACAATTGTCTAAAGAACAGCTTTTCTACTGGGAAAAGCAGTCCAGACAGGCACTGTTACTCAGCTAGGAGTTAGTTCCAGCTGAGCCCTCAGACATGGCTGACTTTGCCTCTCAGCTGACCAAGATGGTGTCCCACCTGGGCCACCTCTCCTGCTTTGAGTCATCAGTATCTATGGTGCAGCTCAGAGAGGGAGGGAGGGGCACCACCATATGCAGCCATCAGCGATCACTATGTTCTCTTGGTACAATTGTCCTAAGAACAGCTTTTCTGCTGGGAGAAACACTGCCCAGACAGGCACTGTTGCTCAGCATGGGAGTTAGCCCCAGTTGAGCCCTGAGGCATGGATGACCTTTCCTCTCAGCTGTCCAAGATGGCATCCCACCTGAGCCACCTCTCCTGTAGTGAGTTACCAGTACCTATGGCACAGCTCAGAGAAGTTGGGGAAGAACCTTGGCACCCTCAGTTGCCAATCATTGCTGAATTCTCTAGATGTAACTGACCCAAGCAGAGTCTCCCTGCCGCTGGATACGCTGTTTAGTTAGGCACTGCAGCTCAGCATAGCAGCTGACCTGTGTCAAGCTCTTAAGCTTGGCTGTCCCAGTCCTAGTCTCCTGGTTAATAAAGAAGGCATCTGTACCTGTAATCCTCTCAATCACTGTGCCTGGAGAAGGAGGGCTCACTATGCTACTGTCTTGCCTCTGACAAGGTAATTTCCTATCACCAGTCTAATCTCACAACACTACAGCTGATCTTGGGGTTCCTTCATTCAGTTATTTTTCTAGGCCTTAGTTCTCAGAGGGAATCAAGGAGACATGTGACTAGCCTGACATTTTGGCTTTACCTCTCCACAAAATTTTTTTAACTTAAGTCAGAAGACCACAGACTGCACCATACATTTGCTGACTGGGCTCTGGAGCAATTGGAAGTTGACTGAAAAATCACCTTCAGTGATGAGGCCCATTTTTGGATGAATGTTTATGTTAACAAACAAAACTGTCACATTTGGAGAAATGAGAATCCAATGGAGGACATCCACTACATTCCCCAAAAGTTAATGTTTGATGTGGATCTTGGTCTGGCAGAATCACTTGCCCTTATTTTTTTCCAAGATGAATGAGAGAGGCTGTGACCATCAATGGCAAGAGATATTGGGCTACAATAACTGATTATTTTTCACCCTATTTGGAAAATACAGACCTCACAAACATGTGGTTTCAACAAGACGGCACCAAGTGTCAAACTGCATGTGAAACAACTGACTTATTGAAGGAGAAGTTCGAAGGCTTCATCATCTCCCATGGTGGTGATGTTAACTGGCTGCCAAGATCATGTGGCTTAATACCTTTAAATTACTTTTATGGGGCTGTGTTAAATCATGGGTTTGTGCCAATCAACCACAAACAACTGATGATCTAAACAACAACAGAATGAGCATCACTCATGACATTCAGCTGGCTCATGACATTCAGCTGGCTTTATGTGAGACTGTCACTGAAAATTGGATACCCTGAGTATGCGCCATCAAAGCCATGGCAGCCATTTCCCCAAAGTTGTTTTCCATACATGATGCCACCAAATGTACTTCAAAATATGAAAACAATCAAAACTGTATCATTTATACAACTTTTTAAACTCAAATTCAAAGACAGGATATCCCTATTGCAAGACCATTTATTAATGATGCTATGTGAAGTCTTTGGGAGGCACCACTAGTGAAGCAAAGTGCAGACCCTTACGATTTTAGAGCAAAGCTCTGCCATCCTGTGCAGATACTACTCTCCTTTTGAGAAACAGAAAACTTGGTGGCAGAGTGGTTATGTGGCTCTGTGGTTATTTGGCTGATAACCAAAAGGTCAGAAGTTCGAATCCACCATGTGTGCCTTGGAAACTCTGTGGGGTAGCTCTATTCTGTCCTATAGGGTCACTATGAGTCAGAATCAACTCAACAGCAGTGGGTTATAGAGACTGAAAGTTTAACCCGTGACATCAAGTCACCACGCAGCTTAAACGATCCATCACCAACTGGGTATTGTCTAATCCACAGAGACATAAAGTGTGACATACACAACAGCACTCCATTATCAAACAGATGTGCTATATACAACATAAGGCCCAAGCAGAACCTGAAGACCCAAGTTGCATGAAGAAGTGTCCAAATGCCCAGTCTCCACTCCTGTCATATTATGTTTCATTTTCTAACCTGAACCTACAGCTTCATAGGAAGTTCCTTATGATCAGTTGACTATAGAGAAAATTTGTGCTGGTTTATGGATGGTTATGTGCAATATGCAGGTACAACTCCAAAGTGGAGAGCAGCAGCAGTACAGCCCATAAATGGAAGTTCCCTGACAGGGGTGAAAGGAAATCCTCCCAGTGGGCAGAGCTGTAAGCAGTGCACCTGGCTTTTCACTTTGCTTGCAGAGATAAATGAACGGATGTGTGACTATACTGATGCATGGGCTGTAGCCAAAGGGTTGGCTGGATGATCAGGGAATTGGAAGGAACGTGACTAGAAAACTGAAGACAAGGATTTATGGGGAGGAGGTATGTAGACAGACCTCTGGGAATGGGCCAAAGAAGATATTTGTGCCTTACGTGAACGCTCACCAGAAGAGGACCTTCACAGAGGATGATTTCAATAATCAAGTGGAGGGGATAACGTGTTCTATGGAAACCAGTCATCCTCTTTCACAGCTATCCATGAACTTACAGAATGTCTTATCCACCATCACTGGTATCACACACAGCATTGCTTTGGATCAAAGAACTCACTGCACAGCAAATGAAGTAGTGCAGTGGGCCAAAGTTCAAGGAATTCACTGGTTTTACCATGTTCCCCTTTATTGTGAAGCAGCTAGCTTGATAGAACAATTAAATGGCTTTCTAGAGACACAATTACGGCACTGGCTAGGTGGCAATACCTTGCAGGGTTGGGGAAATGTTCTCCAGGGGGCTGTATACAAGCTCTGACAGTTACATTTGCAAACTTATCCTAGAAAATGTGCTACATACCTCATTGTTGAATACCACTATGGTCAACCTTGAAGTACTCCCCTTGGGAAGCTATATACCAATATCACAGCCTAGTCCACCTTTCAGAGCAATTTTACAACTCTTTTTCTGGAATGGCCATCAGAGCTGTCAACTTTATTACCCTTAGTGTGCTGAATGTCATCAAAATGTCTTCCTTTCAATATTTCCTTTATCTTCAGGTAAAGAAAAAAGTCACTGGGAGCCAGACCAGTGAGTAGGGAGGGTGTTCCAATACAGTTATTTGTTTACTGGCTAAAAACTCACAGACAGTGCCTTGTGAACTGGTGCACTGTCGCGATGCAAGAGCCATGAGTTGTTGGCAAAAAGTTCAGGTTGTTTTCATCTAAAATTTTCACTTAGCCTTTTCAGCACTTCCAAATAGTAAACTTGGTTAACTGTCCAGTTGGTAAAAACTCACAATGAACAATCCTGTTGGTATCAAAAAAGGTTAGCAACATCTTTTTGAATCTTAATTTGGACTGACAGAAACTTTTTTGGTTGTGGAGAATTGGCTGACTTCCATAGTGCACTTTGACACTTTGTTTCAGGGTTGTATTGGTACACCCGTTTCATCACCAGTGATAACATGGCCCAAAACATCATCTTGCCTCTCCAAAAGGTCTTGACAGACTTTGACTCTCCTTTGCTTTTGTTCATCACTGAGCTCCTTTGGAACCATTTTTGCACACCCCTTTCTCAAGACAAGATTTTCTGCTAAGATTTTCCTGTTTCTCTATCAATGTTTACCCAGTCAGTTGCTGATATTGATGCTTCTTACAGTCATTTGATGATATTGATGCTTGATTCAACCAATCTCTGCAATGTTTTCACCAGTTCTGCTCATTACTGGCCACCCTAACCTTTCATCAGTAATGCTTTCCCTCCCCTCAGAAACACATTTAATCCATATGTACACTGCCATTTTCTTCATGGCATTATCCCCATAAACTTGGAATAATATGTCCCCGATTTCACTTTACTCTTGCCAAGTTTAACAAGAAATTTAATGTTTGTTACTTTAATTCAAGACCCAAGATTCTCACAACAGCACATAAAAACACATAACAATGAACGCCACTCAGCAAGACACTGCCACATGTCAACATGAACACAGCTGTGAGACACTGATATATCAAGGTTATGAAACCTTACCGAGTTGTTTGTACATTGCTGCCAACGTAAGTGCACAGTAGCAAGTTCCCAAACTTAATTGTCAGGCCACATATGCTCTAAATCAGCATCCAATATATGGTGGCGTATCTCTTATAGCCAGGACTCATGGGTCCGGGAATCAAGGGTGGTGATTATCCCTAGTGATCTACTCACAAGGCTTTTTGCTTCATGTCCCCATGACTTTGTCCTTTCCATGTCTAGAAGTCTTAGTTCCAAAGGAAGAAATGTTCCCACCTGGAGAGCATCACTGATTCCATTGAACTGGAAGCTAAGAATGCCACCTGTCCACTTTGAGCTCTTTTTGCCTCTGCATCAACAGGCAATTAAGGGAGTTACCATACTGGATGGTACAATTGATCCTGATTACCAAGAGGAAATTGGATTTTTATTACATAATGGAGATAAAGAAGAATATGTCTGGAATGTAGGAGATCCCTCAGGGCATTTCAGTACTACCATGTCCTGTGATTAAAGTCAATGGAAAACTACAGCAACCTACTTCAGACATGACTACTAATGACCTAGACATTCAAGAAAGAAGGTTTGGGTCACCTCACCAGGATAACAACCCTGATCAGTTGTGGTACTTGAAGAGGATATAGGGAATACAGAATGAATGGTGGAAGAAGGTAGTTCTCAAAATCAGTTATGCCTACATGACCAGTTGAGAAATAAGGACTATGACTGTTACCAGTATTTCTCCTTTACATGTGTGCATCAAATATTTTTGTTTTCTTCACTTATAAAATATAAGATATGAATGGGGCTAGTGCAACTTGACTGGGCTACTTTTCTGAGTGTTTATATGTGATCACTCCCATGACAGAATGTACTGTGATTAGTAAATAAGTTGAAAGGGAGTTTCCTCAGGGGATGTAGCCTGCATCCAAATACAAGTCATCATTCTGAGTTTTTTCCTTCATTCTGGATCCTGGAGCTGCCTCCTATTCATCTGACTTCTGGTTCTTGGGACTGAGCTATCAGCTTATTGGCCAATCTTGGGATTCGTTGATCTTCACAGTCTATAAGCAAGAGTCCTACTCTCCAACCTGCCAGTTTTGGGTTTGCCCCCCTCTGTCACTATAAGAATCAAGAGAAGTCTGTATCCTGATCCACAGACTAGGGATGTTCCAGGTTCCATAATCATGTATGACATTTCCTTGAAACAAATCTCTGTATATAATTATACACTTGACTGGCTTTGCTTCTCTAGAGAACCTAGCTTAAGACAGTAGGCTGCACTACATAACAGAGGTCCCTGGATAGCACAAATGGTTAAGCACACAGCTACTATGCTAAAGGATGGCAGTTCAAAGCCACTCAGTGGCATCTCAGAAGAAAAACCTGATGATCAGTCATTAAAAACCCTGTAAGCTGTTGTTTCACTCTGAAACACATGAGATCACCTTGAGTCAGCAACAACTAAACAGTAACTGGTTAATGCCACATAACAAAATAATCCCCAAATCTCAGTAGCTTGAAAAAGTATGAAGTTACTTCTTGCTGATGCTACATGTCCACTGAGGGCCAGGAAGGACAACGGCCAATGGAGTAGCTACCACCTCAGATATTGCTTGTTGCCAGAAATAAAAGACAGCACTGAATGTTCTCATAATATAACTAAGTGCTTGGCCCAGAAGTTATACACGCCCACTGCCCTTTATAATCCATTATCCAAACTGATCACAAGGGTCCCTCCAATAACATGGAAGCAGGAAATGCAATCCTATCATGTGTTCATACGGTAAACAGCCGAAAATATTTTGTTAGTAGTGCTATTGACTAACAGGAGGCTGGTAGCCTATTATATCTTTAACAATAACTAACATTTAGTAAGTGCTTACTCTATACCAGGCACTGTACTGGAAGTTATCATACATTAACTAATTTAACACCAATAATATCATATGAAAATTATCACTGTTATTTTACAGATAAGGACACTGAAGAGTTGTTCAATGGCTTACGCTGAGATGACAGTCAAACCTATATATGTCTGATTCCAGGGTTTGTCTTCTGAATTGCTGTGGAGCAGAAACCTTCTACTTCTCAGCTATAGTGGCCCCAGATACAGCTGCAATGGGTTTTATACAATTCCTGTAGTCAATGGTAGGTATATGCTGAAAACATTAATGGAACAACAACACAGCAGCAGGTGTGAAGTATGGGCAAAATTTCAACAGGAAGAGACGGTAAAAATGACTACAGTAGTATAAGCAAAAACAGAGACAGGAAAGTGTGGCTCATCCCAGTAAGTGGTAAAAGTCAATGTAACTAGTCCATGGCATAGCAGTGGCCATCAAGTTAGCTCTGACTCATGGCAACACCATGTGTGTCCAGCATTTATCATTTTGTTCGTTTTGGATTGGCAGCCTTGTTGGACTGAGAAGATATCTCATTGTAGTTTCGATTTGGATTTCTCTGATGGCTAATGATTCTGAGCACTTCCTCATATATCTGTTAGTATCCTGGATGTCTTCTTTGGTGAAGTGCCTGTTCATATCCTTTGCCTATTTTTTAATTAGGTTATTTGTCTTTTTATTGTTAAAGTTTTACAGTACCTTGTAGATTATGGAGATGAGATGCCACTCGGATCTGTGGTAGCTAAAAATTCTTTCCCATTCTGTAGTTAGTATTTTAGGCAGGAACAGTCTTTATAATTGTGGAGTCATGAAGACTGCTTGGTGCAAAATCAAAACACAGCAAATGTTAAGGGTGAACTGATGAATTCAAGCTTTGATGGCTCCTCAAAATAAGTTCTCCCTACTCCAGTTAGCATAGGTGGTCCAGTGGTTAAGATGTTAAGAGCTCAGCTGCTCAACTCCACCAGCTACTCCTTGGAAACCCTACAGGTAGTTCTACTCTGTCTTACAGGTTACCATGAGTCTGATTTGACTCAACAGCAATGGGTTACTCTATCTTGCTCTCTTCATTCTCTTTCTGCCTTTACCCACAGGTTTGTCCCTCTATCCCTGGGGGTTCCTGCCAAGCATAACTTTAGAAGTTAATCCACTCTTAGACTGGATATTTTCCCTCCCATTTGATTTCCTTTTAATTAGTGTTTAATACAGGAGTTTATATATACTTGTACACTTAACTGACAACACTTAAGTGACACTGAAGAATTTTCTTACGCACCCTATGTGTTTTCATTTCTGTTAATGAAGTTTCTAAGAGGTGGATCACAGTAATTCTAAATTTGTAAAACATTTATACAACAAAGTAACATTCTTGACGAAACTTTCTGATCTTGCTCAAAGCAAAAACCTTGGCCATATTCAGTAGTGAAGGGAAGATGAAGAAAAATAGTCAGCGTGAAATGCACCCCAAATCATTCTTCATGTGTCTTGGAACAGAGATATAAATGAATGCAAAAACACTCACACAAACATCCACACAAATACTTCCAGCATGCTCTAATTCACTCTCTTAGATGTCTGGTATTTTATCATAACTTGGTTTGGTTCTGCCAGCTTTAATTAGCAGCAAATGCTGAGAGTCAAGAAGTAATCTAGGTATTTGTTGAGCACACATGAAAAGTTCATGGTACTACATGAGGTTCTTGGAACACAGTGTCCCTAAGTAGACACAGACTTCTTGTTAAGAAGTTTTTAATCTAAAAAAGAAAGGAGATAAGAACATGCAATTATAGTAACCACAAAACAAATAGATCAAAGACTGCATTTTCAAGTTGAAGAACAGACTGAGTAAGTTCAAGTCCCACCTAAATAACGGTTTATGTAAAAGGTTAGAAGCTGACTGAGAAAGCATAATATAGTCTATTTTTTCAAACTGAGGTTCAATGTACTTACAGTGAAATACACAGATCTTAAGAGTATAATTCAATGCATTTTGACAAATACATGCACTCTTGTAACAAAATATCACTTAAGATTTAGAATATTTCCATTACCCCAGAAAGTTCAATAATACCTGTTGAATCAACAGTGATATCCTGCTTCTATTCTTGATTTTAGCAACTTGTGTTTCATCTCCTATTTTCTTTGTTGATTTTATTACTCCTTTTGAAAAAAGGCAACTTCTAATTACTCTTCATTGTTCATACATTTCCTCTTTTATTGCTTGATGCTGTTTATTATTTCCTTCCTTTTACATTTTGGCTTTGATTGCCTTTTCTTTTTTTGTAACCTATTAACCCTTTAATGAGTAATGGATATATGTTAGCCCACTTACATTTTCCATCTCTCAGGCTTCTGGGGAACTTGTTTTCCACTTTAAGTGCATGCTGCCACCAGGCAGGGACCTGTTTGACTACACGAACCTGAAGAAAAAAGGATTGACACTGCATTATGGTACTAAAAGAATATTGTATTTGGTGTTGCATCCTGGAGGTATGACTTTTCAAAAGTTTTGTCTCTTCTTTGCTTTCTTACTGAGAGATATGCCTTGTATTTATTGTGGGATCACAAGCATATACTTCTCATGAGAATAAGGTACTCTTGGGCACCATATTTTCTCAAGCACCACTCACTATGCCCACATGTTGACATATATTTACCTTTTCATCCTCCATTTACTTTCTCCCTCCTTCCCTGTGCTGCATCTGTCCCTTCTAGAGGGACGTATACAGATATGTGGAAAGAGAGACACCACTTCTCTGCCACCTCCATTCCATCTCACCCAAATGGCCAGCTCCCTCAGCACCAATTTATTTTGTTGTTGCTGTTGTTTTGTTTCTTTGCTCTCATTTCCTTATTTCCTTTTACTTCTCTTGCCCACCTAGCCCTTTGCAACACCCACACCCCTTAGGCTGCCACCGACACACAAACTTTCTGGGTTTGCCATTCCCCAGCTTGCCAAATCCATTTTATTTACTTTTCTCCTCTTTTCTTATTTTTTCTGCTTCTGATTCTGTCTGCTCTTTTGTCTTTTAGTTCAACACGTAACATTTTATCCCTTGCTTCTTATGTATCCGAACTACACAATGAGCACCAGATCCTGTCTCTCATTAACCCCTGGCCACACCCCACTGGCCACAGCTCATGCCACAGCAGACCCATCCCATCTTTTTCTCTTCCACTGGCCCTTCCCTGGAGCACTATAAATGATCAGCCCTGCTCACCTGGACAAGCTGGTAAGAAGTATCACACTCAGAAACAAACAAGCAACAAAACACACCCGGCCCACCTGCCCAGACATAACTAAATAGAACAAAAAAGCTACAATCAATAAATGACGAAAGTGATTTCCAAATGTCCAGGAAACAATAGACTCCATCAAAATACATCAATAAAAATTAAAAAAACAGGTAAAGATGGCTACAGTACATAACCAAAATAAAACATCATGACCTCTGGTAGAAGAAAAGGCACTGGAACTACCTGATAGGCAACTCCAAAGTCTAATATTCTGAGTTCACCAAGGGATTAGGAAAAAAATGAAGGAAAACTCTGGGGAAAAAAATAGAGAAAATCATGGAAAATGCAAACAAAACAAGGGAAAACACAGACAAAGCAATAGAAAATTTCAGGAAAATAACAAGAACAAAATGTTAAAATGAATAAACAACCAGAAATCATATAAAACCAGCAATTAGAAATCCACAAAATGAACAAGATTTCAGAAATGGACAGTGCAATAGAAAGTGTTAGCAGCAAATATGAAAAATGGGAAAGAGGATCAGTCTAACCAAAGACAAATTCTTGGATGCCACTTTGTTTGGGTGCTTTCATGTTGCTGTGATGCTGAAAGCTATGCCACCAGTATTTAAGTAGCAGCAGAGTCACCCATGTCAGACAGGTTTCACTTGAGCTTCCAGACTAAGACTGACTAGGAAGAAGGACCTGGCAGTCTACTTTTGAAAAGAATTAACCAGTAAAAATCTTATGAATAGCAGCAGGACACTGTCAGACATAGGGCCAGAAAAGGAGTCCCCCAGATTGGAAGGCACTCCAAATACAACTGGGGAAGAGCTGACTTGTCAGAGTTGACCTTAATGATGTGGATGGAGTAAAGCTTTTGGGATCTTCATCTGCTGATGGGGCATGACTCAAAATGAGAAGAAACAGCTGCAAACATCCATTAATAATCAGAAGGTAGAATGTACAAAGCATGAATCTACGAAAACTGGAAATCATAAAAAATGAAATGGGCGATGGCTGCAACAAAGGGCTTAAGCGTTGTTGCAACAGTAGCTGCAACAACGGGCTTGAGCATAAAAACAACTGTACACATAATGCAGGACTAGGCACTATTTTGTTCTGTTGTTCACAGGATTGCTGAGTCAGAACCAACTCAGTGGCACTAAGCAGCAAATAAAACATTTTGAGGAAAATTCAGAGAAAACAATGAAGAAAACTGAAAATGATGTGGGATACAATTATGAGCAAAAATTTGAGAGTGATCTGAGTTCTAGAACAGAGAGAAAAAATGGAAAACACAAGAGAGGATCATTTAAGATTTACTGACAGAAAACTTCCCTAATGTCACAATAGGCAAAAAGCTAATATTCATGAAGCTCAAAGAACCTCATATAGAATAGACTCCAAGAGAAAGTCATGAAAACATATCATGACCACACTTACCAAAATGAAAAATGAAGAAAGAATTTTTGAGAGCAGCTAGACAAAAATGAAAAGTCATATAAAAAGCAGAAACAGTAAGACTAAACTCTGATTACCTGGCAGAAACCATGGAGGCAAAAAGACAATGAGATGATACATATACCCTGAAAGGAAACAGTTGCCAGCCAAGAATAATATATATCTTGCAAAACTCTCACTCAAATATGATAATAAAATTATAATATTTCCAGTTAAGTAGCAATTAAGGAAATACATAAAATCCAAACCAAATTTACTACAATAATTAAAGGGAGTCCATTGGTTAGAGAGCAAACATCAGACAATATCCTGAATCTAGGATACAAGACAGCATCAACCAGATACCAACCTCAGTAATGAATTCTCAAGGATAAAACAAAACTAAAATATTTACAACACAGAACCAGAGACATCAATCTGTAAATGACGACAGCATTAGGAAAACAAAAGGAATAAACAGTGTAGGTCTAGAACTTTCAAATGGAGAGGAAATCAAGGGCATATCAAGTAATAAAAGACTGATTTAAACTTAGGAGGATGGGATCAATTTTGAAGAAAGTTAAGAACTCTATTCCTCAAGATAAACAGGCCAAGTGCCATCGAGTTGGATCCGACTCATGGCGAATAACAAAAAGTCACAGTAAACAGAAAATCTATACAAAGTAAAGAAACAAAATTCTCAAACAAGAGGAATTCAGCACAGATGAGTAAGAGTAACAAAGGACGTGCACACATCACAATTAAAATAAAATACTACAAAATGACATCAATACACTCACACGTATCCACAATTACACTGAACATAAATGTCTTAAATGCACTCATAGAAAGACTGAGAGTGTCAGAATGGATAAAAATCAAAACAAACAGCAACATCAACAAAAAAACAGGACCCCATCAATATGTTATCTGTTATCTGTTATCAATGTTATCTGTTATATGTTATATGTTATATGTTACGAGACACACCTTAGAAACAAAGACATAAATATATTAAAAGTCAAAATATGCAAAAAATGTATCAAGCAAACAATAAATAAGAGCTAGAGTGACAATATTAATCTCAGATAAAGTAGACTTTACGGACAAATCCACTGTGAATAACAAGGAAGGACATTATGTAATGATTAAAGAGAAAATGCATTGCAAGGACATAACCATAATAAATATTAACACATCAAATGACAGGGCTCCAAAGTACACAAAACAAACTCTAACAGCACTGAAAAGAGGACTGACAGTTCCACAATAATAGTAGGAGATTTCAACACATCATTCTCTTACACATCAATAAAGACAACTACAAAAAGGAAATCAGAAAAGCAATTACATTTATAACAGACCATAAACTAATAAAATACTTAAGAATAAATCTAACCACGGACATAAAGGGCTTATACAAAGAAAACTACAAAACACTGCTTCAAGAAAGCAAACAAGATCTATACAAACAGAAACACATACCATACCACGCTCATGAATAGGTAGGCTTAATACTACAAAATGTCAGTTCTACCCAATGCAATCCTGATCCAAATAAAAACTGTATTCTTTAATGAGATGGAAAACTAATCATTAATTTTATATGGAAAGGAAAGAGGCCCTAGTCTGAGTCATCTAGTGCTGCTGCAATAACAGAAATGCCGCAAGTGGGTGGTTTTAATAGAGAGAAGCTTATAGTTTCACAGTCTAGAAGGCTACAAGTCCAAATTAAGGGCATGAACTCCAGGTGAAGGCTTTCCCTCTCTCTGTTAGCTCCAGAAAAAGATCTTCATCATCAATCTTCCCTTGGTCTCAGAGCATCTCAGTGCAGGAATCTCAGGCCCAATGGACATGTACTGCTCCTAGCACTGCTTTCTTGGTGGTATGAGGTTCCCATGTCTCTTTGCTCATGTCTCCCTTATATCTAAAAGAGATTAGCTTAAGACACTAATCTTTTAACCTTATCAATATAACTCCTGCAAATCTATCTCAAGAACAGACTGGATGTGCTAAACACTAATGACCAAATACCAGATGAGTGCGGAATGACATCAAAGACATCAACCATGAAGAAAGCAAGAGGTGATTAAAAAGGCAGTGAAAGAAAATGCCAAATTCGATATCATAAGAGACTCTGAAACTTGTTCTTGAACATCAAGTAGCTACAGCAAAAAAGAAGGAATGATGAAGCAAAAGAATGAAATAGAAGACTGCTGCAGCTCAAGAAGGCACAGTAAATTATTATAGTGACATGTGCCAAGAGCTGGAAATAGAAAACTAAAAGGGGGGGGCGGAGTCAAGATGGCCGACTGAGCCCACGTCTCCTTCTATCCCTCTGGAAACCAAGACCTGAACTGACAATAAAACAGAGCCTTCTGAGCACCTAATCAGCCTCAGGACACGACACAGAGCTGTTAATTGGGACTTCACACCACTCAACAAAAAACCTCCTCTCTTTCGCTGACTCCCGCTCCTGGCTAGCCCCAGCTCTCACGGACGGAAGGTAAACGCACCATTTTGACTTTTTTTTTCCTCGGTCTCGGCTGGCGCGGAGCTGGGCCTTGCCCGGCAGCTGGACTCAGACGCACTGCTGGGGGGATAGGCAGGCGAAATTCCCATATTCTGAGAGCAAGGCTCAGGACTCTGTTAATCTAGACACTTTGAGCCTTTCGTTTTGTAGCTGCCTCAGTGGGGTTTGTGTGGAGATCCACGGTCAGGGTGCGGGACGCCATGTTGGTACTGAGATTTTAGCGGGACCTCGTTCTTAGCCTGGGAGCCAGCGCCTGCAAATGGCACAGCGCTTCTCCGATAGAAAAGTAGTGATTTTGCACAGTGCTGCCTACGTTGGGGGCCCTGCAACAGAAGCAGAGGAATCGCTGCCTCTGGGCACCTTTAGCCCCCCTGTCTGCGGCCTGTGTGGAGGATGCCATCTTGGGTACGGCGGCCGCAGCTGGACCTAATTCTTAGCTTGGGAGCCAGAGCCTGGGACAGGACAGCGCTTTTCTATCACAAAACCAGTACTCGACGCAGTGTTGGCTAAGGCTAGGCTCTGTCAATAGAGGCCACCAGGGCAGTAGTACTGCTGTATTCTGAACTAGTTTGTTATCATCTGGGGTTGGATACAGTGGCGCTTACTTTGTCAGATGGGAAGAGGGACCTCTACATCTGAAAACTTAACCGATTTGTGAACTGATCAGATACCTTTTGCTTTACATTTGAAGACAGCCTAGAGAAATTTTTGCAATCCATCCTCACAGTACCTCTTTTCAGCCTCTATATACTCACATGGGACCCAAAAAGCAACAGACAATTGTGGCATACAAGCAATCACTCATGGCTTCAGAAGGCTCCCAAACAAAGCAACCAAGGAGTTTTCCAGACGAAGAAACTTTTATGAAAGCATCAGGAAGTGAATACAAATTGATTACATATAGGGCCCTTCTAGACCTTATACAAAATGCAGCAGAACAAAATGAAAAGTTAAGCAAGTTGTTCGATCTGATGGAAACCAGTACTCTGAAATCCAACAGATCAAGAACAAAATCAAAGACATAGAAACTTCCATGCAAACCCAAGAAAACAGAATGGAACAAATGGAAAAAAGAATTTCTGACGTGGAAGACAGAGCTACTGATGCCAGTGTCTATGAGCAGAAATCAGAAAAAAGAAACAAGAAAAATGAAGAAACATTAAGAAGCATGTGGGACTCTATTAAGAGGAACAACCTTCGATTAATTGGAGTCCCTGAACACGGTGAGACATCTGAGAACACAGAGAGTATTGTTGTTGTTGCTGAGCTGCTGAAAGAAAACTTCCCAGAAATCATGAAGGAAGAGAATATAGACATCTCAGATGCATATCGTATGCTACCCAATATAGATCTCAAAAGAAAGACTCCAAGACATATTATAATCAAGCTTAACAAAATGAAACATAAGCAGCAACTCTTAAAGGCAGCAAGACTCAAGGCAAAGCTAACATTCAGAGGGAAACCCAGTAGGCTCTCGTCAGATTTCTCAGCAGAAACCATGCTGGCACAGAGACAGTGGCACGATACATTCAAAGTCTTGAAGGAGAAGAACTTCCAACCAAGAATTATATATCCTGCAAAACTGTCTTTCAAATATGAAAATGAAATTAAGACATTCCCAGATAAACAGAAACTCAGAGACTTTGTAAAAACCAAACCCAAACTACAAGAAATACTGAAAGAAGTTCTTGGCTTTGGCTTAGAAGAACGAAACCACTAACTTTATATTTTAGAACGACACACTACTCAATACTCATTTAGGGAAGGCTCCAAAGTAAATGACAGCTTTGATTTGGAAAGAAGCAATCCAGTGATCATCATGAAAACTATGGTGTCATCATAATAAAAGAGGGATGTACTACAGTCGTTAAAGTCCTTCCAGATGGAGAGGAAGATGACCAGACTGGTAGTAAGTAAAATTGGGTTTATAAATAGTTTATTAAGGGGGTTCATAGGGGCAGCTGTAAAACACAACAAAGATGTGTCATACCATTTCAAGAAATCTAACACACGAGTCTCAACAACTATAAAGCCAGCTCTGAAAAAGGTGAAAAATCAACTCACAAAAAAGAGTGTCTCAGAACAGACTAATAAGAACAACAGAGAAAACATCAACATAAAAATAAACATATCACAATGGCAGCAGTGAACAAATACCTATCAATAATTACATTGAATGTGAATGGACGGAATGCTCTGGTAAAGAGACACCGAGTGTCATCTTGGATCAAAAGACACGACCCATCCATATGTTGTCTACAAGAAACTCACTTGAGACCTAAAGACAGGAACAAACTGAAAATTAAAGGATGGAAGAATATATATCAAGCTAACAATGAACAAAGAAGAGCAGGGGTGGCAATTCTAATCTCAGACAAACTCAATTTCAATGTCAAATCCACCATTGTGGACAAAGATGGACACTATTTATTGCTGAAAGGTTCAGTACACAAGCAAGACTTAACTATATTAAACATTTATGCACCTAATGTCAGAGCACCTAAATATGTCAAAGAAACACTGACTACGCTCAAAAGAGAGTTAGATGACTCCACAATAATAGTGGGAAACTTTAACACTCCACTCTCATTACTAGAGAGATCATCTAGAAAAAAGCTCAGTAAAGATACAGAAGACCTCATTGACACAATTAACCAACTAAACCTAATTGATATATACAGAACTTTCCACCCATCAGCAGACAACTACACCTTCTTCTCCAGTGCACATGGAACATTCTCCAGAATTGACCATGTGATAGGCCATAATGCAATGCTCAACAAAATCCATACCAATGAATTACTGCAAAGCATCTTCTCAAATCATAAAACCATCAAAGTTGAAATCAATAGCAGCAAAAACAGAGATAGAAAGTGGAACTCTTGGAAACTGAACAACATCTTGCTCAAGAAAACATGGGTTATAGAGGAAATCAAGGATGAATTACAGAAATTCATGGATTCCAATGAGAATGAAAACACTTCCTACCAGAACCTATGGGATACAGCCAAAGCAGTGCTCAGAGGTCTGTTTATCTCCATAAATGCAGACATCGGGAAGGAAGAAAGAAACCAAATCAAGGAACTAACTCTACAGCTTGAACAAGTAGAAAGAGAACAACAGAGGAACTCCTTGGGCACTGGAAGAAAGGAGATCATAAAGATTAGAGCAGAGCTAAATGAATTAGAGAATAGAAAAACAACTGAAAAAATTGAAAAGACCAAAAGCTGGTTTTTTGAAAAGATCAACAAAATTGATAAACCATTGGCTAAACTTACTAAAGAAAAGCAGGAAAGGAAACAAATAACCCAAATTAGAAATGAGAAGGGAGTTGTCACCACAGATGCAACAGAAATCAAAAATATCATAACAGAATACTATGAAAGACTGTACTCTAACAAATTTGAAAACATAGGGGAAATGGACCAATTCCTTGACTCATACCACCTACCCAAATTATCACAACGTGAAGCAGAACAACTTAATAAACCCATCACAAAGGAAGAGATTGAAAAGGTCATCAAAACACTGCCAACCTAAAAAAAGTCCGGGCCCAGATGGCTTCACGGCAGAATTCTACCAAGCATTTAGAGAAGAGTTATCCCCAATACTACTGAGACTATTTCACAGTATAGAAAGGGATGGAGTACACTCAAACTCATTCTATGAAGCCAGCATAACCCTGATACCTAAGCCCGGGAAAGATCCAACAAAGACAGAGAACTACAGACCGATATCACTCATGAACCTAGATGCAAAAATCTTCAACAAAATTCTTGCCAACAGAATACAACAACATATCAAGAAAATAATCCATCATGACCAAGTGGGATTCATACCAGGGATGCAAGGCTGGTTCAACATCAGGAAAACAATTAATGTGATTAACCACATAAATAACACAAAAGACAAAGATCACCTGATTTTGTCCATTGATGCCGAAAAGGCATTTGATATAGTCCAACACCCATTCATGCTAAAAACTCTTAGCAATATGGGCATAGACGGCAAATTCCTGAACACAATAAGGGCCATTTATACAAAGCCAATTGCCCACATCATCCTGAATGGAGAGAGACTGAAAGACTTTCCCCTGAGATCAGGAACTAGACAAGGATGCCCACTGTCACCTCTCCTATTCAACATTGTGCTAGAAGTTCTAGCCAGAGCAATTAGACAAGACGAACAAATAAAGGGCATCTGTATCAGCAAAGAGTAAGTTAAAATCTCCCTGTTCGCAGATGATATGATTGTATATGCAGAGAACCCCAAGGAATCTATAACTAAGCTACTCAAACTGATAGAAGAGTTCAGCAAAGTCTCAGGATACAAGATAAACATAAGTAAATCAGTAGGTTTACTTTATACCATCAACAAGACTGTTAAGGAGGACATTATTAAATCAATAGCAGTTACGATAGCCCCTGAGAAGATAAAGTACCTAGGAATTAATCTAACCAGAGAAACAACAGACCTTTACAAAGAGAAATACAAGCCCTTACTACAAGAAACTAAGAGAAACTTAGATAAATGGAAAAACCTACCCTGCTCATGGATAGGAAGACTTAACATTGTGAAAATGTCTATTTTACCCAAAGCAATCTATTTATATAATGCAATCCCAATACAAGTTCCATTGACATTTTTTAGTGAGATGGAGAAACAAATCACCAATTTTGTTTGGAAAGGGAAGAAGCCCCGGTTAAGCAAGGTACTACTAAAGAAGAAGAACACACTGGGAGGCCTTTCATATTACCTGACCTTAGAACATACTACACTGCCACAGTGGTCAAAACAGCCTGGTACTGGTACAAGAACAGACAGATCAATCAATGGAACAGAATTGAGACCCCAGAGATGACACCATCTGCCTATCAACAATTGATATTCGACAAAGGCCCTAAGACATTAAACTGGGGTAAAAACAGTATCTTCAACAAATGGTGCTGGCAAAATTGGTTATCCATCTGCAATAAACAGAATCAAGATCCATATCTTATACCTTATACAAAAACCAACTCCAACTGGATAAAAGACCTAAATATCAAACCTAAAATGATAAAGCTCATCCAAGAAAAGGTAGGAACAACAATAGAAGTTGTAATACACAATGAGGACAGACTCCAAAATCTGTCAAAGAAACCTCAATCAACAGAAGAGAAAATAGATAAATGGGAACTATTAAGAATCAATCACGTTTGCTCATCCAAAGACTTTATTAATAGAATTAAAAGAACACCCACAGAATGGGAAAAAATATTTGGCAACTCTATTTCAGATCGACGCCTGATCTCCATAATCTATAAGATACTACAAAATATCAATAAGAAGAAGTTAAACCATCCAATTAAGCGATGGGCAGAGGAGATGGACAGACACTTCACTAAAGAGGAGATCCAGGCAGCCAAAAAGCACATGCGGACATGTTCACGATCTTTAGTTATTAAAAAAATTCAAATCAAGACAACAATGAGATACCATCTCACCCCAACAAGATTGGCCATGATCCAGAAAACACAAAACAACAAATGCTAGAGAGGCTGTGGAGAAAGTGGAACCCTCCTACATTGTTGGTCGGGTTGCAAAATGGTCCAGCCTCTTTGGAAGGCAATCTGGCGCTTCCTTAAAAAAATGGATATTGATATACCATTTGACCCAGTAATTCCACTACTTGGAATATATCCTACAGATTCAAGGCCTTTCACACCAACGGACACATGCACCAGAATGTTTATCGCGGCACAGTCCACAATAGCAAAAAGATGGAATCAACACAGATGCCCAACAATAGAAGAATGGATAGGTAAACTGTGGTACATATACTCAATGGAGCACTCTGCAATGATAAAGAATAACGATGATTCCAGGAAACATCTCCTAACCTGGTTTCAACTAGAAGACATTATGTTGAGTGAAAGTAGTCAGCGACAAAAGGACAAATACTGTATGAGACCTCTACGATAAGATCTCAAAAACAGACTTGTGTATAGAAAAAAAGACTGTTTGACAGCTGCAAGGGAGGGGAGGGAGGGAGGGCGAGGGGGGGAGGGTTTAGTTTAGATAGTTACTAGAAATCTAGTTGGGAGAAAGCAGTGACAGCACACATTAGGAACAAGAACAACGTTAAGTGGACTTCAGCATAACTTGAGTACTCCTTCCATCTTAATTCAATACTGCAAGGATAGAGTAGCTGGGGCGGGGGGCCAGGGACCATGCCCTTAGGCGAATTCCAGGCCAATTAGCACAACTAGAGTTTTGCTAAGAGAGCTCTCTTCACCCCACATTGGTGAGTGGCGTCTGGGGTCTTAAAAGCTGCCGAGCTGCCATCCGAGGACACAGCAAATGGTCCCAACTCAGCAGGAACGGATGCTCACCGAGGGCCAAAATGGCATGCGGTAAAGACAACCGAGAAGACAGAGAGACCCACAAGAGTGGGTGCCTACATCGACTTGGGACCGGAAGAACCGGATGGTGCCCGGCCACCACCAGTGATAGCCATGAGAAAGCTCACAGAGAGGAGCCTCACTGGCAACACAAGAATAAAAAGGGGTGCATCATGAGATCTCCACTAAAAGACCTCAATTGATGGTCTAGCGGTTTTGGGGTTCCTCTGAGAGCGTGGTCCTCCTTCCCTGATGCTGCCCTTTCCCATAAATTATAACAAAGGTCCACTCTTTGGACAGGAATGGATTGGACTTGGCAATGCAGAGTGACCATATATTGGAAGGATTTTATGGTTCTATACATCTATAGGATATCATCTTGCTGACCTCTGACTGGAGGAAGGGGAGTGGACGGAGAGGAGGGGAAAGGAGACTGTTGGGAGGATGAGACATGTATGGAGCAGAGAGGAATAGTGTGCAGTCACCGGACAGGGAGAGCAGTGGAAGCTGCATATAGGGGGGCATGTAAATTTACATGTGAATGTACATTTTCACTCAGTTATGTTAAATAAAAATGAAAAATAATAAAAAAAAGAAAACTAAAAGGGAAGAGCATGTTCTGCACTTCTCAAGCTGAAGAAAAATTTCAAGCATCAAGTTACCATAAGGAAGGATTCTACAGGGAGAATATTAAACAACTCAGGAAGCCTCAAAAGAAGATGGAAAGAATACACAGAGTCATTATGCCGGAAAGACCTAGTCGATGTTCACCCATTTCAAGAGGGAGAATATGGCCAGGAACTGATTGCACTGAAGGAAGAAGCTGAAGCTGCACTGAAGGCATTGGCAAAAAACAAGACTCCAGGAATTGAAGGCATTATCAGTTGAGATGTTTCAGCAGACACAGCAGTGGAAGTGCTAACTCATCCATACCAAGAATTTGGAGGACAGCTGCTGATGAATCAACTGGAAGACATCTATATTTATGCCTATACCCAAGAAAGGTGATCCAACCAAATGTGGAAATTATTTAACGATATTGTTAATATCACATGCAAGTAAGATTTTGCTCAAGATCATTCGAAAGCAACTGCAACAGTATATTGACATGTAACCGCCAGAAATTCAAGCCAGATTCAAAAGAGAGCATGGAACCAGGGATATCATTGCTGATGTCAGATGGGTCTTGGCTGAAAGCAGGGAATGCCATAAAATGTTTACCTGTGTTTCATTCACTATGTAAAGGCATTCGACTGTATAGATCATAACAAATTATGCATAACATTAACGAGAATGGAATTCCAGAAAGTCAGGAAAGGTGTGCATCAAGGTTGTATCATATCACCATACCTATTTTGTAATTCAAGAAGCTGGAATATATGAAGAAGCACTCATATAGTCAAGGCATCAGGATTGAAGGAAGACTCATTAACAACTTGCATCAGGCAGATGACACAGCCTTGCTTACTGGAAGTGAAGAGGATTTGGAACACAGTTGAAGATCGAAGACCACAGCCTTCAACATGGATTTCACCTCAAAATCAAGAAAACAAAAACCCTAGTAAGTAATATCATGATAAATGGCAAAAAGATTGAGGTTGTCAAGGATTTCATTGTACTTGCATCCACAATCAACACCCATGGAAGCAGCATCAAGAAATCAAAAGGTGCATTGCATTGGGAAAATCTGCTGCCAAAGACCAACCTTTTTAAAGTGTTGAAAAGTAAAGGTGCTACCATGAAGACTAATCCTGACCCAAGCTATGGTATTTTCAGTCACATCACATGCACACAAAAGATGGACAACAAATAAGGAAGACAGAAGAAGAGGTACCTTTGAATTGTGGTGTTGGAGAAGTGCACTGAGTGTACCAAGGACTTCAAAAGAACAAACAAATCTGATCTGGAAGAAGTACAATCAGAGTGCTCCTTGGAAACAAAGATGGCGAAGACTGTGTCTAAAACACTTTGGACACATTGTCAGGAAGGATCAATCCCTGGAGGACATCATGCTTGGTAAAGCGGAGGGTCAGCCAAAAAGAGGAAGACCTTCAACAAGACAGAATGATACAGTGACTACAACATTGGGTTTAAACATAAAAATAATTGTGGGCATGGTGCAAGACTAGACAGTGTTTCATTTTGTTGTACACAGGGTTACTGTGGCTCAGAATTGATTCAACAGCACCTAACAACAACATAAAGCAGAATTAAATGTCACAGGAAATAGAACAACGATTGAAACATTTAGTAAAATCAAACACAGGTTCTTTGAAATGATCAATAAAATCAATAAACCACTGGCCAGACTCACAAAATAAAAATAGGAAAGGAAGTAAATAATCCAAACAAGATACAAGATTGGAGATATCACAACAGATATAACTGAAATTAAAAGAATCATAAACAGTAGTATGAAAAACTGTACTCCAACAAATTTGGAGGAAATGGATCAATTTTTGGAATCACACTCATATCTAAACTAATGCAAACACAGGTAGAACAACTAAGGAATCCCATAACAAAAGAAGTGATTGAAAAGAAATTTAAAATTCCTGTCTTGGTCATCTACTGCTGCTGTAACAGTACCACCACAAATGAATGGCTTTTAAAAGGAGAAATTTGTTCTCGCACAGTCCAGTATGCTAGAACTCCAAATTCAGGACTCCAGTTCCCATCTTCTATTTGTCCGGTGGCATCTTAGTGCAGGAATCTCACGTCCAAAGGACATAGTCTGATCTTGGCACTGCTTTCTTTGTGGTATGATGTCCCCCAACTCTCTGCTTGCTTCCCTTTCATTCTATCTCTTGACAAATAAAAGGTGGTACAGGCCACATCCTACAAAAACAACCATTAATTAGATGAGGGAGGTACTTTTAGCACGGGTGTTATTCAAAAAACAAACCCACTGCCATTGAGTTGATTCTGACTCACACAGACACTACAGGACACAGTAGAACTGATCCACCAAGATTCCTAGGAACACCTGGTGGATCTGAACTGCCAACCTTTTTCCTTTAGCAGACATAGCAGTTAATCACTATATTACCAGGGTTTCCAAGGGTGTTACAGTTCCACCATAGTCCTCTTTAACATAATCCAATCTTGACCTATTAACCACAAGCAGAGATTAGGATTTATAACATATACAAAAATTACAATCACAATATAGAGGACAACTACAATACTGGGAATAATAGCGCAGTCCAATTGCTAAACATATTTCTGAGGGGATAATTTAATCTATGACAGCTCCTTAAAAAAACAAAAACCTTGCCTTGGTGGCTTCACTGAAGAACTCTGACAAACTTGCAGAGAAGAGTTAATACCACTACAATTAAAGCTACGTCAGAACATAGAGAAAGATGGACTACTTCCATAACTCTGACACCAAAACCAAGTAAAAACGAAAAACCGCTGCCATCAAGTAGATGCCAACTCACAGCAACTTTATAAGACAGAGTAGAACTGCCACACTGGGGAAGGTAAAGATACTAAAAACAGACAGTTACAGACTGTGGTGGTCAGGATTATGTCAACTTGGCTACTACCTATTTGGCTGCTGTATTAAGTGGCAGGGCGGGGTTTGTGGTGGCTCCCTGCCCCTCGGCTCTCATCTCGTGACCCTGGACTAAGGCTGCTGATCGCTCACGTGGCCAGGAGCTCCTGCTCTCTTGTTCCAGCGTCTGGTTCCGGGACTTGAGCTAGCAGCTGTTGGGCTCATCAGTCCTTACAGTCGGCACGTGAGAGTCCTGCTCCCTGACCTGCCGATCCTGGGTTCTCCAGCCTCTGTCACTTCGTCTCACCACTGGCTTGGGATCCACTGACCTCCAGCCTCTGTTGCATCGTCTCGCCACCAGCTTGGGATCCAGTGACCTGCACAATCGGTGATCTGCAACTCTGGTCTCTGACTTGCTGACCTTGGGTTCCTCAGCTTCCGTGGACACGTGAGGCTTGTGCCAGAGCTTGGGACATTCAGCTTCTGTGATTACGTGAGCTGTTTCCTATATTTGTATCTATCTATCTGTCTATATATATATATATATATATATATGTTATAAATCTTTCCTTGTACCTACACGTGTTACTGGTTTTGCTTTCCTAGAAAACCCAGCCTAAGACACAGACTGTCATGGATTGAACTGTGTCCCCTCAAAAATACACATAGCAATTTGGTTGGCCAAGATTCCCTGTATTTTGTGATTGCCCTCCATTTTATCTATTTTGTGATTTTCTGATGCTATAAATCCTAATCTCTGTCTGTGGTTAATAGAGGGGATTATGTTAGAGAGAATTAGGGTGGGATTGTAAATCTCTTCATAAGATCACCTCCCTGCTCCATTGTAAACAGAGTTTCCCTGGTGCATGGCTTGCACCACCCTTTATCCTTTCATCCTACAGGAGATAAAGAGAGAGACAAGCAAGCGGAAAACTGGGAACTTCATACCATCAAAAAAGCAGCACTGGGAGAAGAGTGTATCTTTCAGACCTGACGTTCCTGTGCCAAGATGCTCCCTGGACAAAGACTGATGCAACACAAGGACTTTCCTCCAGGGCCAACAAGACAGAAAGCCTTCCCCTAGAGCAGACATCCTGAATTTGGACTTTTAGCTTACTGGACTGTGTAAGAATAAACTTTTTTGTTAAAATCATTCACTCTTGGTATTTCTGTTAAAGTAGTACCAGATGACTAGAACACAGACCAGTACCCCTCGTGAACACAGACGCAAGAACAGAATTCTAGCCAATATAATTCAATAACATGTTAAAAAAAAATCAGTATGACCAATTGGGATTAACACCAGTTACACCAGGATGGATCAACATTAGAAAAACCACCAACATAATCAATCACATAGATGAGAACCACACAATCTTATTAATTGATGCAGAAAAGGCATTTCACATACTCTAATACCCATTCATGATTTAAAAAAACAGAAGAGAAATTCCTCAACAAAATAAGGAGCTTTTATATAAACCACTAGCCAAAATCATCCCAAATGCAGCAAGTCTGAAATAATTCCCTTTAAGAAGAGGAACCATACAAAAACGCCCTTTATCACCGCTGGTATTCAACACTGTGCCGAAGGTCCTAGACAGAACAATTAGGCTATAAAAAGAAATAAAAGGTATCCAAATTGGCAGGGAAAATGTAAAGGTATCCCTGTTGGCAGATGATACAATCTTACCCATAGAAAACCCCAAAGAATCCACAAGAAAACTACTGTAATAGACGATTTCAGCAATGCATCAGGATACAAGATAAACATAGAAAAATCAGTTAGATTCTCTAAGCTAACAAAGAATGTCAAAGAGGAAATACCCAAATCAATACAATTTACAATGCCCCCAGGAAGATAAAATACTTAAGAATAAATCTAACCAGAGACATAAAAGACCTACACAAAGACAACTACAAGACACTACTGCAAGAAGCCAGAAGACCAACGTGAAGTGGAAAAACATATTTTGCTTGCGCATAGGAATATTCAGCATTGTGAAAATGTCTATTGCATCTAAAACAATCTATAGATATGATACAAGCCAGATCCAAATTCCAATAACATTTTTTAAGGAGACACAGAAACAAATCACTAACTTCATATGCAAAGGGAGAGGCCCTGAATAAACAAAGCATCTCTGAAGAAGAAAAAGTGGCAGACCTCATACTACCTTATTTTAGAGCCTATTGTAACTACATGGTACTAAATACAGCCTGGTACTCATACAACAACACATACACAGACTAAGGGAACAGAATTGAGTTGAGAATCTCGAGGTAAAATCATCCACCTACCAGCAGCTGATATTTGACAAAGGCCCAAACTCCATTAATTGTGCAAAGATAGTCTGTTCAGCAAATGGTGGTGGGATAACTGTATATCCATCTGCAAAAAAGTGAAACAAGACCCATCACTCACATCATATAAACACTAACTCAAAATGGATCAAGATCTAAGTATAAAATCTATAATGATAAAGATCATGGTACAAAAAAACAGGAACAGGGCTGAAACCCTAATAAATGGCAAAAAGAGACAACAAAACATCATTAACAATGCAAAAACATCAGAAGAGAAAATTGACAGCAGGGAACTTGTCCTAGTTATCTAGTGCTGCTTTAATAGAAATACCACAAGTGGATGGATTTAAAAAGAGAAATTTTATTGCATCACAGCCAGGTGGTCTAAGCATCAAACTTCAATATGAGAAATTATCAGTTTGGTGGGCTAAGAGCCCAAATTCAATATGAGGGCATCTTGGCACAGGAACCTCAGGTCCAAAGGATGTGCCCTGCTCTCAGTGCTGCTTTTTTGGTGGTATGACGTTTCCAATTCTTGACTCACTTCCCTTTCCGTTTCTCTCTTAAGAGATGACCTCAACACCATCCAAGCTTATAGACTTGAGTCCTGCCTTACTAATGCCACTGCTGCCCATTCTCCCTCATTACCATCAAAGAGGCAACATTCACAACACTTGGTGGAAATCACACCACACCGGGATTCACAGTCAAACCAAATGGATACACACATATTTGGGGGACACAATGCAATCTACCACACAACTTTAAAAATGAAAGACTTATGTTGATCCAAATATTTTACCAAAAGAGTGAAAAGGTAATGTCTTAGGCTGGGTTTTCTAAGGAAGCAAAACCAGTAACATATGTTATGTACAAGGGAAGATTTCTATATATAAAGTATAAGAAAAGATATATATAGATATAGATATATATACACACACACATATATATGTGTGTATAGAGAGAGACAGAAATAGCTCACGTAATTGCAGAAGCTGAATGTCTCAAGTCCTGGCACAAGCCTCACGTGGCCATGGGAGCTGGTGAACCCAAGGTCAGCAGGTCAGAGACCAGAGTTCTAGATCAAGAGTTGTGTAGGTGAGCAGATCCCAAGTTGGCGGTAAGATGGAGCAGCAGAGCTTGGCAAACCCAGGATCAGCAGGTCAGGAAACAGGACTTTTGAGTGCCGGCTGTAAGGGTTGATGAATCCAACAGCTGCTGTTTCAAGTCTAGGAAGCAGATGGTAGAAGAAAGCAGGAGCTGCTGGTTATGTGAGCAGACCAGCAGTAGGTGGTGGAAGGTGGAGAGAAGAGAGCTGAGGGGCTGGAAGCCACCACAGGCCTGAACCTGCCACTTAATACAACAGCCAAACGTGGCGTAGCCAGGTTGACATAATCCTGATCACCACAGGTAACTTTGAAAAAGACACTGCTGTCAACTCGATTCCAACTCATAGGGACCCTATTGGTCAGAACAGAACTGCCCCATAGAGTTTCCAAAGAGTGTCTGGCAGGTTCGAACCATCAACCCTTTAGTTAGCAGACATAGCAGTTAACCACTATACCCGCAGGGTTTCCAAAATAACCTACAGACTACGAAACAAAATTGGCTATGACAAATCAAATCAAGGTGTAATCTCTAAAATCTACAAGATACTGTAAAACCTCAACAAAAAGACAATGCAACTAAAAAATATGAAAAGCCCCTTTACCAAAGAAGACATTCAAGCAGCAAACAGTGTTACATGAGGAAATGCTCAAGATTATTAGCTATTAGAGAAATGCAAATCAAAACTACATGGAGATATCATTTCACTCCAAGAAAGCTAGCATTAATTCAAAAAGCACTAAATAATAACTGAGGTTGTGGAGAGACTAGAGCACTTATATACATCTGGTGGGAATGTAAAATGGTACAACTACTTCAAAAATCAACTTGATACTTCCTTAAAAAACTAAAAATAGAAATACTGTATGATCCAGCAATCCCACTCCTCAGAATATATCATGGAGAAATAAGAGCTGTCACATGAATAAATGCAAACATGCCCATGTTCACTGTAGCACTGGTCACAACAGCAAAATGATGGAGACAACCTACATGTCCATCAACTGATGGTAGGATAGACACATTATGATATAATCACACAATGGAATACTATGAAACAAAAAAGAACAACAATGAATCTGTGAAAATTCTCATTACATGGAGAAATCTGGAAGGCATTATGTTGAGTGAAATTACTCAGTAGCAGAAGGACAAATGTTATATGGAATCACTATTATACCGACTCAAACAAAGGATTAAGCACAAAAGAAAACATTCTTTGATGGTTCCATAGGTGAGAAGGGTAGGAGACAAGTATTCACTACCTAGATAGTGGACAAGAATTATTTTAGGTGAAGGAAAAACAACCTACAATACAGGATATGTCAGCATAACTGAACTAAAACAAAAGCTAAGAACCAAATACAGAAGGACAGAATAGTAGAGGCACAGGTTTGGGAACCATGGATTCTGACATGACCAAGTTTATTAAGAATATATTATGAATGCATTCTAATTTGGTGAGCGGCACATGGGGTCTTAAAAGCTAGTAAGTAGCCATCTGAGAAGCATCAATTGTTCCTACCTGGAGCAAGGGAGAATGAAGAACACCAAAGAAGGAAAATATGAGCCCAAGAGATGAAAGGGCCATGTAAACCAGAGATTACATCACCATAAGACCTGAACTAGATGGTATCCAGCTACCACCCATCACTGCCCTGAGAGGGAAGACAACAAAGATTTCCTGAAGAAGCAAGAGAGAAGTGGGGTGTAGAACTTTAATTCCAGTAAAAAGACTAGACAGTTCAACAGACTGGAGGGGTCCCTGAAAGACATGGTCCGTGGACTCTCTTAGCCCAGAACTAAAAATATTACTGCAGCCAGCTCTTCAGACAAAGATTAGACTAGACTATAAGACATCAAACTATACTGATAAAGAGTGTGTTTCTTGGCTTAAGTAGATATGTATCACTAAATGGGCAGCTCTTGCCCACAGACAAGATGAGTAGGTAGAAGAGGACAAGAGCTGGTTGAATGGACACAGGAAATACAGGGTGGAGAGGAATCGTGAGCTGTCACGTTGTATGGAGAGCAATTAAGGTCACATAATAATGTGTTTAAAAGTTTCTGTATCACAGACTTGAATTATAAACTTTTACTTAAGGCACAATAAAAAAATGGGCAAAGGCTATGAACAAACACGTCACAAAAAAAGACATTCAGATATCCTACAGAAATAAGAGCTGTCATACAAACAGATATATGCACATGAATACTTTTTGCAGCACAGTCCACAACAGCAAAAAGATAGAATTGACCTAGTTGCCCATCAACAGATGAACAGATAAACTGTGGTATATATACACAATGGAACACTATGCAATGATAAAGAACAATGATGATTTTATGAAATATCTCAACCTGGAATCAACCAAAGACATTATGTTGAGTGATATCAGTCAGCTCCAAAAGGACAAATATGGTATGAGACCACTATTATGAGGACTTAAGACTTAAGCACAGAAGAATATACTCTTTGATGGCTATAAGGGTGGGGAGGGTGGGAAAGAATTATTCAAAGCTTAGATATTCGATAGAAATTCAGTTAGGTGAAGAGAATGACAGCACACAGTAGAAGACAGATCAGTGTTACATCATAAGCTAAAAGATTTCCTAAATTCAACTCAACATTTCAAAAGATAGAGTAGCAGAGACAGAGGCCTGGGGACCAGGTTTTCAGGGAACATCAAGGTCAACTGGCATAACTAGTCTTTTTCTAAGAGACTGTTCTGCACCTCATATTGGTGAGCTGCACCTGGGGTCTTAGAAGCCAGCAAGCTGCCATCTGAGGAACATCAACTGGTCCTAACCTAACTAGAACAGATGACAACTGAGAACATCAAACACACAAGGGAAAGTGAGCCCAGGAGACAGAAGGGACCATATGATTGGGAGACTACATAAGCTGGAGAACAAAGAATTAGATGGCACCTGGCCACCACCAAAGAGAGCCTTGATACAGCACACAATGTAGAGTTCCTGACGCAGCATGAGAGAACAGGGTGTGCAGATCTAGAACCCTATTAAAAGACCAGCCTTGATGGTCCAACAACCTGGAGGGTCCCTGGGGAACATGGCCCCTAGACTTGCTCCTAGACCAGAGCTGAAACCAGTACTGAAGCCAACACTTCAGACATCGAATGGACTGGACTTCGGGACATCGAGTGATACAGGTGGTGTGTGTACTTCATGGTTTTATATATATGAGGCTGTCCTCCTGGTTTCTTCTCAGAGAGAGAGGAGAGGGTAGAGAGGAGGGAACAAGTGCATACTGAAAGTAAAAAGTGGAAAAAAAGAGTCACAGTGTGAGGAGAGCAGATAAAGAATTACAGACAGGCATGTGCTCAGGGTTTTATATGGAAAATCAACTTGCATTGTAAACTTTCACTTAATGATAGTAGAAAAAATTTTTAAAAAAGACATTCAGGTAGCTAACAGACACATAAGACAATGTTCATGATCGCTAGTCATTAGAAAAAATGCAAATAGAAATTACGAGATTCCATCTCACCACAATACTATTGGCACGAATTAAAAAGAAAATAACAAATGTTGGAGAGGCTGTGGGGAAATTAGAACTCATAGCACTGCTGGTGAGAGTGCAAAATATTACAACCACATTGGAAAAAGATACAGAATCTCCTTTATAAAGCTAGAAATAGAAATGCCATCTGGCCTAGTAATCCCACTCCTAGAAATATATCCTAGAGACATAACAGCCATTACACAAATAGACACATGTGCACCCATGCTCCCTGTCACATTATTAACAATCTAAGTGCCTATCAGCAGATGACTGGATGAATAAACTTTGGTACATACACACAAAGGAATACTAATTAATGATAAAAAACAATGATGAATCTGTGAAACATCTCACAACTGGATGAATGTGGAGGCCACTATACTGAGTGAAATACATCAACAACTAAAAGACTAATTACCATATGTGACCACTATTATAAAATCTCATGAAAAGGTTTACATACAGCAGGAAACAGTCTTTGATGGGTAAAGGAGGGGGGAGAACTGAGGAGGAAAAAACACTAACTAAAAATTAAATTTAGCAGTCATTTTGATGAAGGATAAGACAGTACACAATTCTGGGAAAGTCACTACAAGTTAACCAAGGCAAGGTTACAGAAGCTTCACAGAACCATCCAAACTTCCTTAGGGAATGAATTACTGGGCTGAGGGCTGGGGACCATGGTCCGGGGGACATATAAGTTAACTGGCATGACACATTTTATAAATAAAATATTTCATATCCTATTTTGTTAAGTAATGTCTTGGATCTTAAATAGTTGTGCGTGGCCATATACGACATGCCTCTAGTCCCACCCAATCTGGAGCAAGGGATAATGAAGAAAATCAACGACACAAGGGAAGATTAGTCCAAAGGACTAATGTGCCCCAAATACTGTCTCAGTCTTCTGGAGGCTGTAGTATTTGGAAGGCATTAGATGATGCCCATTTACCACCAACAACTGCCCCAACAGGGCCCACAACAGAAGGTCCAGGACAGAGGTGGAGAAAACTGTAGAACAAAATTCTAATTCACCGAAAAAGACCATACTTACTGGTCTGAGACTGAAGAAACCCTTACAGTGGGGATCCTGGACACTCTTAGCTCAGTACTAAAGTCATTCCTAAGGTTCACTCTTCAGCCAAAGATTACACAAACCCACAAAGCAAACAATAGTACTCATAGCTCAACCATGTGTACAAGACTAAATGGGCACACCAGTCCAAGCGCAAGGATAAGAAGGAGGGTGGGGCCAGGAAATCTGGACAAATGGAAACAGGGAAGCTAAGGTCAAGAAGGGGAGAGCATAGACACATTGAGGGATTGACAGCTGTCTTAGTCATCTGGTATTACTCTAACAGAAATACCATAGCACATGACTTTAACAAAGTTTACTCTTACATAGTCCAGCAGGCTGGAAGTCCAAATTCAGGGTACTGGCTGCAGGGAAGATAGTACCTGTGCTGACTCTGGATGAAGGTCCTTGTGTTGCATCAGTTCTTCTTTGGTCTGAGAGCGTCTCAGAGAAGGACCTTCGGGTCTGAAGGATGCGCTCTGCACTCGGTGCTGCTTTCTTGATGGTGTGAGGTTCCCAACTCTCTGCTTGCTTCCTTTTCCTTTTATCTCTTGTAGGGTATAAGGATAAAAGGTGGTGCAAGCCACAGTCCCTTTACACTGGAGCAGGGAGGTGAACTTAGGAAGAATGTTACAGTCCCAACCTACCCCTCCTGAATACAATCCAGCCTATTAACCACAGCCAGGGATTACGATTTATGGCATAGGAAAATGACAAACTGGAGGGCAATCACACAGCACTAGGCGTCATGGCCCAGTCAAATTGCTACACACATTGTTGGGGGCACATAATTCAATCCATGGCAACAACCAAGTCACAAGACACTATGTGTATTAATTAATAATGAACTAATTTGCTCTGTAAATCTTCATCTAAACCACAATAGTACAACTAAAATGACTAACTGACCCCAGTGAGGCTGTTGTGGGGAAAGTAATCCTCTTCAAATCCCTTCTAGTCAGAAAATATTCCTTTCCTCATTGTGGCTTTAGGCTACATTGTCTCAGAGAATTAGTTGTATTAGTTATTTGTTAATGAATAACAAATCACAACAAAACTTAATGGCTTAAAACAACATTCTTGCAAGTCAGAAAACAGTATAGCTCAGCTAGGTTCCTCTAGCTCAGGGTCTCTCAAAGGCTGCAGTCAACGTATTGCCTGGAGCCACAGTCATCTTAAAGCTTGACTGGGCAAGAGTCCGCTTCCAAGTTCGCTCACAAGCTGTTTTTGTTAGGCTATTAGACCGAAGGCCTCAGCTCTTTGTCAGCTGCTGGCCAGAGGCTTCGCCACAGGGCAGGTCGTAACAGGGCAATTCACTTCCTCAGAGCAGTTGAGAACATCCAGAAAGTAAGAACAAAATGGAACTTACAATCTAATCTTGGAAGTAACATTCCACCACTTTGCTATATTCTATTTATTAGATCCAAGTCACTGGCTCCCACTCCCATTCAAGGGCAGAGAATTATACAATGGCATGAATATCAGCAGGAACAGATCACTAGGAGCCATTCTAGAAGCTACTTACCACAGCTAGTGTATGGTCACTTTTGCTTCATTAGGTGTAGCAATAGAGCAACATTTATGTAATTTACATTGATACGTATACCAAAGGAAAGAGCCACCTATCTCGGACCCACTAAACAGCAAGCGTTTTGAGTATCAACTATCACCCACCACAAAAAATAACAATAGTGGGAATTGGATATCATCCATCACCACTGACCTTACTGCTGAAGCAACAGGACACTATGTCAGATTGAATAATTCAGATTTACAGAATCATACTAATGAAGCAAGAGAGATAAACCCAAAGAGTTAGACTCCTCCCTGTGTGTTTGTGGCAGTTTGCCAAAACACTGGTAAGACTTTTAGTGGAAGAATTGAAGAAAATCACTGTCTTAGCCTCATTCCCCAGAAAGCACAGCCTGAAACAAAAGGTATATGTGTTCTTTATTCAAGAGTGTGAGCCAAGAAGGAGTGAAGTATAAAGGAAGAAAACCAGGGAAGTGGGGAGAACCAGTTTAAAGATGCACTATTAAGTGGGACTGGATCCAATGGGACTATAAAGGAGTCCCCTGAAATTTGTCTTGAGATAAAAGAGGTGGGAGGATTATTTACCCAAGGGATCCCATCCCCTGTTGTTTGAAGGTCTACCCAAAAGGGCCTGTGCTTACTACCTCTGGGCTGCATAAGTATAAGCACCAAAGTAACCACGG
Organism: Heterohyrax brucei; assembly: GCA_028571685.1. NCBI lineage: Eukaryota > Metazoa > Chordata > Mammalia > Hyracoidea > Procaviidae > Heterohyrax > Heterohyrax brucei. The sequence goes on from CM053155.1 coordinate 22,268,315, forward strand.
AATTAACAAAGGCCAGGTGAAATGTTAGCTGCAAGCTCCATGGGCCTGAGGTGAGGCATGTCAGTTTGTACCTACAGGAAGCTGAAAGAAATGTGCAGAAAACTCACCACAGCAGTAGACAGAATAGAAGACAGTTGCAATCAAGACACAAAGGCATGGGTCACAGTTGTCGAATAGAGATACAAACTTCAAAGCAGGATAGCCAAGTTACGAACTGAGTGAAGCTCACTGGCCCACCAGGAGCTCCTCTTGATTGTTCCTTGTGACAACCAGTTGTTCCTAGTCACTGCCTGCTTCCACAATATTCCTATCTTATTGTCCACAAGACACTGACTTCTGCAAAGGGTGGGAAGGCAGGAGTTTGGATTATAATTTATTGGTACAGGGTTTGATGGCTTGTGATTTTGGATGTTGTGTATGAGGTAAGAAGTCCCTGGGTGGTGCCAACAACTAACACACTTTGCTGCTAACTGAAAGGTTGGAGGTTCTCCTACAGGCACCTTAGTAGAAATCCCAGGCAATCTACTTGTAAAAAATCAATCACTGAAATCTCTATGGATACTCACTCAGTATGCTAAGTAAGTCTTGATATAAACTACATTATGGATAGAATTTGAAGACATCATACAGAGTGAAATAAGCCCATCACAAAACAAAAATACTGTATGATCTCACTTATATAAAAATATAAAAAAGACAAGTGCATAGAGACCGAAGTTTATCAGCAGTTACTAGGGGAAGGATGGAAGAAGATAATGGGGGGTTAACAGTGATAGAAAAATTAAGGACAGAATTACACAGCCAACTACTGTAATTGCTGTAAGTTGTACATCTAAAAAAAGTTGAATTGGCAAAAGTTGTGTGATAGATATTGTCACGGATTAAACTGTGTCCCCCCAAAAATGTAGGTAGCAGTTTCGCTGGGCTGTGATTCCCAATATTTTATGATTATCTTCCATTTCATGAATTTCCAATGCTATATGATGACGAGGATTAGGGTGGGACTATAAAACCCTTTATAAGATCACCTCCCAGCTCCAGTGTATAGATAGTTTCCCTGGAGTGTGGCTTATACCATCTTTCTCCTTTTAGTTTTTCCATTAAGTTTTATTATTATTATTGTTATGATTGAATGAAAATGTATATTCCCACATAAATTCCCATGCCCGCCTGTATGCAGCTCCCACTGCTCTCCCTGCCCAGTAACAGCACACTATTCCTCTCTCCCCCATACATCTTAAACTCCCAACAATCTCCTATCCCCTCCTCTCCACCCACTCCCCTTCCCCCAGTAAGAGATCAGCAGGATGACACCCTATAGATGCATAGAATGATAAAGTGCACACACGATATGGTCACTCTGTGTCGCCAAGTCCAGTCCATTTCTGTCCCAACAGTTGACTCCATTATGATTTATGGATAGGTGCAGCATCAGGGACAGGGGCCACACTCCCAGGGGAACTCTGAGGTCCATGGACCATCAGTTGCAGTCTTTTAATGGAGATCTCAGGGTGCACCCCCTTTTATTGCCAGTGAGACTCAACTTTGTGAGCTCCATCACAGCTATCACTGCTGGTGGCATGGCACCATCTAGTTCTTGCGTTCAATAGTGTATGTAATGTCACCCACTCACGTGGGTCTCTCTGTCTTCTGGGTTCTCTTCCTCCATGTTCATTTGGTCCTTGGTGACCATCCATTCCTGCTAAGTTGGGACCATCTGCTGTACCCTCAGATGGCAGGTTGGCAGCTTTTAAGACCCCAGACGTCACTCACCAATGTGGGTTACAGAGGGCTCTCTTAGCAGAATGCTAGCTGTTTCCCCTGAGAGCATGGTCCCTAGACCCCTGCCCCAGCTATTCTGTCCTGGTTATATTGGATTAAGATGGGAGGACGAATCATGTTATGCTGAAATCCAGTTGATATTGATCTTCTTTCTAATGTGTGCTGTCACTTATTTCACCCAACCAAATTTCTATCAACTATCTAATCTAAACCCTCCCTGCCTCGCCCTCCCTCCTTTCCCACCCTTGCAGCTGTCAAAGAGTCTTTTCTTCTACGCATGAGTCTGTTTCTAAGAACTTATTGTAGGGGTCTCATACAATATTTGTCCTTTTGTCACTGACTACTTTCACTCAACATAATGTCCTCCAGTTGAAACCAGGTAATGTTTCCTAAAATCATCATTGTTCATCACTGCATAGTGCTCCATTGAGTATATATACCATACTTTACCTACCTATTCCTCTGTTGTTGGGCACTGGGGTTGATTCCATCTTTTTGCTATTGTGGACTGTGCTGCAATAAACATTTGTGTGCATGTATCAGTTGGTGTGAATGGCCTGGATTCTGGAGGATATTCCGAGCAGTGAAATTACTGGGTCAAATGGCATATCTATATCTGGCTTTCTAAGGAAGTGCCAGATTGTTTTCCAAAGAGGTTGTACCATTTTGCAACCCCACCAACAGTATAGGAGAGTTCCAATTTGTCCACAGCCTCTCCAGCATTTGTTGTTTTGTGTTTTTTGGATCATGGCCAACCTTGTAGGGGTGAGATGGTATCTCACTGTAGTTTTGATTTGAATTTTCTTAATAGCTAATGATCATGAGCATGTCCGCATGTGTTGTTTGGCTGACTGGATCGCCTCTGTAGTTCAAAGTGCCTGTCCATCTCCTTTGCCCATTGCTTAACTGGATGATTCATCTTCTTCTTACTGATATTTTGTAATACCTTATAGATTATGGAGGTCAGGTGTCGGCCTGACATATAGTTGCCAAGTATTTTCTCCCATTCTCTAAGTGGCCTTTTAATTCTATTAATAAAGTCTTTGGATGAGCAAAAGTGTTTGATTCTTAATAGTTCCCATTTATCTACTTTCTCTTCTGTTTGTCATTTGTTTAACAGATTTTGAAGTCTGTCTACATTGTGTATTAAAACTTCCATTGTTGTTCCTACTTTTTTGGATGAACTTTATTTTTTTAGATTTGATATTTAGATCTTTTGTCCAGTTTGACTTGGTTTTTGTATAAGGTGTAAGATATGAGTCTGGTTTCAATTTTTTGCCAATGGCTATCTAATTTTGTCAGCACCACTTGTGGAAGAGATTGTTTTTTCCTCAGTTTAATGTCTTAGGGCCTTTGTTGAATATTAATTGTTGATAGCGAGATGGTGTCATCTCTGGGGTCTCGATTCTGTTCCATTGATCTATCTGTCTCTTTCTGTACTAGTACCAGGCTATTTTGACTACTGTGGCAGTGTAATAGGTTCTAAAGTCGGGTAGTGAAGGGCCTCCCAATGTGTTCTTCTTCAGTAGTGCTTTACCTACCTGGGGCTTCCTCCCTTTCCAAACAAAGTTGGTAATATGTTTCTCCGTCTCATTAAAAAATGTCACTGGACAACTGCCTACGTCATCCTGAACGCAGAGAAACTGAAAGACTTTCCCCTGAAAACAGGAACTAGACAAGGATGCCCACTCTCACCTCTCCTACTCACCATTGTACTAGAAGTTCTAGCCAGAGCAATTAGACAAGATCAAGAAATAAAGGGTATCTGCATCAGCAAGGAACTCAAAATCTCCGTTTGCTGATGATATGATTATATATGCAGAGAATCCCAAAGAATCTACAAGTAAACTACTCAAACTGACAGAAGAGTTCAGCAAAGTCTCAGGATACAAGATAAACACGAGTCAATCAGTAGGATTCCTTTATACCAACAATGAGACTGTTAATGAAGAAATTATCAAATCAATACCATTTACCATAGCCCCTCAGAAGATAAAGTACCTAGGAATTAATCTAACTAGAGAAATAACAGACCTTTACAAAGAGAACTACAACCCCTTACTACAAGAAACGAAAAGAGACTTACATAAATAGAAAAACCTACCTGCTCATGCATAGGAAGACTTAACATTGAGAAAATGTCTATTTTACCCAAAGCAATCTACTTATATAATGTAATCCCAATACAAGTTCCAGCGTCATTTTTTAATGAGGTGGAGAAACAAATCACCAATTTTGTTTGGAAACGGAAAAAGCCCCAGATAGGTAAGGTACTACTAAAGAAGAAGAACACACTGGGAGGCCTCTTATTACCTGACCTTAGAATATATTACACTGCCACAGTGGTCAAAACAGCCTGGTACTGGTACAAGAACAGACAGATTGATCAATGGAACAGAATTGAGACCCCAGAGATGACACCATCTGCCTATGAACAATTGATATTCGACAAAGGCCCTAAGACATTAAACTGGGGTAAAAACAGTATCTTCAACAAATGGTGCTGGCAAAATTGGTTATCCATCTGCAATAAACAGAATCAAGATCCATATCTTACACCTTATACAAAAACCAACTCCAACTGGATAAAAGACCTAAATATCAAACCTAAAATGATAAAGCTCATCCAAGAAAAGGTAGGAACAACAATAGAAGTTTTAATACACAATGAGGACAGACTCCAAAATCTGTCAAAGAAACCTCAATCAACAGAAGAGAAAATAGATAAATGGGAACTATTAAGAATCAAACACTTTTGCTCATCCAAAGACTTTATTAATAGAATTAAAAGGCAACCTACAGAACGGGAAAAATATTTGGTAACTATATGTCAGACTGACACCTGATCTCCATAATCTATAAGGTACTACAAAATGTCAATAAGAAGAAGATAAATCATCCAGTTAAGTGATGGGCAAAGGAGATGGACAGACATTTCTCTAAAGAGGAGATCCAGGCAGCCAAAAAACGCATGTAGACATGTTCACGATCTTTAGTTATTAAAGAAAGTCAAATCAAAACTACAATGAGATACCATCTCTCCCCAACAAGGTTGGCCATGATCCAAAAAAAACAAAACAACAAATGCTCCAGAGACTGTGGAGAAAGTGGAACTCTCCTACACTGTTGGTGGGGTTGCAAAATGGTCCAGCCTCATTGGAAAGCAATCTGGTGCTTCCTTAAAAAAATTGATATAGATATACCATTTGGCCCAGTAATTCCACTACTTGGAATATATTCTACAGAATCAAGGCCTTTCACACCAACAGACACATGCACAAGAATGTTTATCGTGGCACAGTCCACAATAGCAAACAGATGGAATCAACCCAGATACCGAACAACAGAGGAATGGATAGGTAAACTATGGTATATATACTCAATGGAGCACTACGCAATGATAAAGTATAATGATGATTCCAGGAAACATCTCATAACCTGGCTTCAACTGGAAGACATTATGTTGAGTGAAAGTAGTCAGCGACAAAAGGACAAATATTGTATGAGACCGCTACGATAAGACCTCAAAAACAGACTTGTGTATAGAAGAAAAGACTCTTTGACGGCTACAAGGGAAGGGAGGGAGGAAGTGTGAGGGGGGGAGGGTTTAGATTAGATAGTTTATAGAAATTTGGTTGGGTGAAATCGGTGATAGCACACATTGGAAACAAGAACAATATTAAGTGGACTTCAACATAACTTGAATACTCCTTCCATCTTAACCCAATATTACAAGGACAGAGTAGCTAGGGTAGGGGGCTGGGGACTACGCTCTTAGGTGAAACCGAGGCCAACTGGCACAACTAGAGTTTTGCTAAGAGGGCTCTCTGCATCCTACATTGGTGAGTGGTGTCTGGGGTCTTAAAAGCTGCCAAGCTGCCATCCAAGGGCACAGCAAATGGTGCCAAATCAGAAGGAACAGATGCTCACTGAGGAACAAAATGACATGGGGTAAAGACAACAAAGAAGATAGACAGACCCACATGAGTCGGTGCCTACACAGACTTGGACCGGAAGAACCAGATGGTGCCTGGCCACCACCAGTGATAGCCGCAATGGAGCTCACTAAGTTGAGTCTCACTGACAACACAATAAGAAGGGGTGCACCCTGAGATCTCCACTAAAAGACCACAATGGGTGGTCCAGGGGCTTCAGTGTTCCCCTCTGAGCATGACCCCTGGCCCTGATGCTGCCCTTGCCCATAAATCATAATGAAGGTCCACTCTTCGGACACAAATGGACTGGACTTGGCGATGCAGAGTGACCATATATTGGATGCACTTTATGGTTCTGTGCATCTACAGGCTATTATCCTACTGACCCCTGGCTGGAGTAAAGGGAGTGGGTGGAGAGGAGGGGAAAGGAGACTGTTGAGTGGATCAGACATGTATGGAGCAGACAGGAATAGTGTGCTGTCACTGGGCAGGGAGAACAGTAGAAGCTGCATATAGGTGGGTAAGTAAATTTATATGGGAATGTACATTTTCACTCAGTCATAACAACAACAAAAAAAAGTCACTGGAATTTGTATTGGGATTGCATTTTATAAGTAGATTGCTTTGGGCAAAATAGCCATTTTTACAATGCTAAGTCTTCCTTTCTCCATTTATGTAAGTCTCAGTTTCTTGTAGTAAGGACTTGTAGTTCTCTTTGTAAAGGTCTATTATTTCTCTGGTTAGATTTATTCCTAGGTACTTTGTCTTCTTAGGGGCTATAGTAAATGGTATTGATATGGTGATTTCCTCCTTAATAATCTCACTGTTGGTGCAAATATGGAGATTTTGACTTCGTATTTGCTGATGCAGATGCCCTTTATTTCTTGGTCTTGTCTACTTGCTGTCGCTACAACTTGTAGTACAATGTTTAATAGGAGAAGTGAGAATGGGCACAATTGTCCAGTTCCTGTTCTCAAGGGAAACTCTTTCAGTCTCTCTCCATTCAGGATGGCATAGGCAGTTGGCTTTGTCTAAACGACCCTTATTGCACTGAGGAATTTGCCATCTATTCTTCTTTTGCTGAGAGGTCTTAGCATGAATGGGTGTTGGACTTCATCAAATGCCTTTTGTGCATCAGTGGACAAAACCAGGTGATTCCTGTCTTTTGTGTTACTTATGTGGTTGATCACATTAATTGTTTTTCTGATGTTGAACCAGCCTTGCATCCCTGGTATGAATCCCACTTGGTCATGATGGATTAGTTTTTGGATATGTTGTATTCTATCGGCAAGAATTTTGTTGAAGATTTTTGCATCTAGATTCATGAGTGAGATCAGTCTGTAGTTCTGCTTTTTGGTTGGGTCCTTCCCTGGCTTTGGTATCAGGGTTATGCTGGTTTCATAGACTGAATTTGGGAGTATTCCATCCCTTTCTACACTGTGCAATAGTCTCAGTAGTATTGGAGAGAACTCTTCTCTAAAAGCTCGGTAGAATTCTGCGGTGAAGCCATCTGGGCCCAGGCTTTCTTTTGTTGGTAGTTTTTTGATGACGTTTTCAATCTCTTCGTGATAGGTTTATTAAATTGTTCTGCTTCACCTTGTGATAATCTGGGTAGGTGATATGAATCAAGGAATTTGTCTATTTCCTGTAGGTCTTCTAATTTGTTACAGTACAGTCTTTCATAGTATTCTGTTATGATATTTTTGATTTCTGTTGCATCTGTGGTGACAACTCCCCTCTCACTTCTAATTTGGGTTATTTGTTTCCTTTCCTGTTTTTCTTTAGTAAGTTGAGCCAATGGTATGTCAATTTTGTTGATCTTTTTAAAAAACCAGCTTTGGGTCTTTTCAATTTTTTCAATTGTTCCTCTATTCTCTAATTTGTTTAGTTATGCTCTAATCTTTATGATCTGTTTTCCTCTGGTGCCTGAGGTGTTCCTCTGTTGTTCTCTCTCTACTTGTTCAAGCTGTAGGGTTAGTTCTTTGATTTGGTTTGTTTCTTCCTACCAGATGTGTGCATTTGTGGAGATAAACTGAGCACTACTTTGGCTGTATCCCATAGGTTCTGGTAGGAAATGTTTCCATTCTCATTGAAATCCATAAATTTATTTCATCCTTGATTTCTGCTATAACCCATGGCTTTTTGAGCGAGATGTTCAGTTTACATGAGTTCCACTTTCTAACTATGTTTTTTCTGCTACTGATTTTGACTTTTATGGCCTTATGATCTGAGAAGATGCTTTATGTTAATTCAGTGGTATAGATTTTGTTGAGAATTGCTTTATGTCCTAACACATGGTCTATTCTGGAGAATGTTCCATGTGCACTGGAGAAAGTGTAGTTGTCCACTAATGGATAGAACATTCTGTGTATGTCAATAAGGTCTAGGTGGTTAATTGTGGTAATAAAGTCTTCTGTGTCTTTACTGAACTTTTTTCTAGACGATCTGTTCAATATTAAGAGTGGAGTGTTGAAGTCTCCCACTATTATTGTTGAGTGATCCATCTCCTTTTTGAGTGTAGTCAGTGTTTCTCCAGTGTATTTAGGTGCTCTAACATTAGGTGCACAAATATTTAATATTGTTATTCCCTGTTTGTGTATTGAACCTTTCAGCAATCCTTGTCCACGATGGTGTATTTTACATTAAAACCTATTTTATCTGAGATGAGAATTGCCACATCTGCTCTTCTTTGTGTATTGTTAGCTTGATGTTTATTCTTCCATCCTTTAATTTTCAGCTTGTTCATATCTTTAAGTCTAAGGTGAGTTTCTTGTAGGCAACATACAGACAGATTATGTCTTTTGATCCAAGATGTCACTCAATGTCTCTTTACTGGAGCATTGAGTCCATTCACATTCAATATGCTTACTGATAGGTATATGTTCAGTGCTGCCATTGCTATATGTTTATTTTTGTGTTGATGTTTTCTCTGTTGTTCTCATTAATCTGTTCTGGTTGGTTTTGTGGTTGTTGAGACTTCTGCATTATGTTTCTTGATTTGATATGTTGCATCTTTATTGTTCTTTATGACTGCCCTTAAGATCCCACTTAATAAACTATGTATAAACCCAATTTCAATTACTACCATTCTTACCAACTTCCTCTCCATCTGGAAGGAATATAACAATTGTAGTAAATCCTTCTTTTTAATATGATGACAGCGTAGATTTCATGATATGATTACTGGGTTATTTCTTTCACTATTATAGCTTTGATTGAGTTTGGAGCCTTCCCTAACTGAGAAGCAGTCTGGGTGATGTATCTGGTATTTGCTTCTAAAATATAAAGTTAGTAGTTTTGTTCTTCTAAGCCAAGATATTCTTTCAGTTTTCTTGTAGCTTTGGTTTTGATAGTCTCTTGAGTTTCTGTTTATCTGCAAATGTCTTAATTTTATTTTCATATTTGAAAGATAGTTTTGCAGGATATATAATTCTTGGTTGGAAATTTTCCTCCTTCAAGGCTTTGAATGTGTCATACCACTGTCTCTGTACTAGCACAGTTTCTGCTGAGAAATCTGATGAAAGCCTACAGAGTTTCCCTCTGAACATTAGCTTTGCTTTGAGTCTTGCTGCCTTCAAGAGTTTCTGCTTATGTTTCACTTTGTTACGCTTGATTATAATCAGTTTTGGAGTCTTTCTTTTTAGATCTATGTTGAGTGGTGTTCGGTATGTATCTTGGATACCTATATTCTCTTCTTTCATAATTTGTGGGAAGTTTTCTGTCAGTAGCTCAGCAACAATACTGTCTGTGTTCTCAGGTGTCTCGCCCTGTTTAGGAACTCCAAATAATCGTAGGTTATTCCTCTTAATAGCATCCCACATGCTTCTTAATGCTTCTTCATTTTTCTTGTTTCTTTTTTCTGATTTCTCCTCATAGATGCTGGAGTCAGTCACTCTGTCTTACAAATCAGAAAGTCTATTTTCCATTTATTCCATTCTGTTTTCTTGGCTTTCAATTAAAATTTCTATGTCTTTGATTTTGTTCTTGATCTGCTGGATTTCAGTGTACTGGTGTCCCATCAGATCCAACAGCTTGCTTAATTTTTCTTTTTGTTCTGCTGCATTTTGTATAAGGTCTAGGAGGGTCTGTATATAATCCTTTTGTATTCACCTTCTGACAGTTTCAGAAAAAACTTCTTCGTCCTGGAAGTTCTGAGGTGCTTTGTTTTCAGGGCCTTCTGAAGCCATAGGTGACTTCTTGGTTGTAGTTTTCTCCACAGTTTGTTGCTTTTTAGGCATCATGTGAGTCAATAGAGGCTGGGAGAGATGCTGTGAGGATGGACTGCAGTTGTTTCTCTAAACCATCTTAAAATGAAAGGTAAAAAGTATCTGAAAACTTCCAAAGTCAGTCAGGTTTTCAGGTATATAGGTCCCTCTTCCCAGCTGGCAAAGTAAGCACCTACCTCTATATCGAACCCAAGATGTTATAAACTAGCTCAAAATACAGAAAGGTTACTGCCCTGCTGGTCTCTGCTGTTGGGACCCAGCTGTAGGCGACACTGTATAGAATACTGCTTTTCTGCTGCCTCCCAGCCCAGGAATTAGGTCCTGCTGAGGCCTCCATATGGGTGTATCTGTCTATCAGTAGAACAAGATGGTGTCCCGAACAAGTTCGTCCCTGCCTCAGAATAGGCTACTGTATGTCGGAGGCAGAGAGGCCAAAGGTATCAAGATACACAGAATCTACAGCTTCTGTTGTTGGGCCCCAGCCATGGGTGACACTGTGTAAAATACTGCTTTTCTGCTGGAAAAGCACTCTCCCCCAGTCAGGTGCTGCCTCCCAGCCTAGGAACTAAGTGCAGCTGGGGCCTCCATATGGGTGATCCGCCTCCCAGTGGATCAAGATGGCATCCCACACAAGCTTGCCAGTGCCTCAGTACCAGCTACTATTTGTCAGAGGCAGAAAGAGAGGCCAAAGGTACCAACATGCACAGAGTCTAACGCCAGGCTCTCAAAATATGGTAATTTTGATTGGCAACCCCACCAGCAGTGCGTCTGAGATTAGTGGCTAGCCAAGTCTCAGCTCTGCCTGCCAGCTAAGACAGAGAAAAAAACAATTAAAAATGGTGAGGTACCTTCGGTTCATGCAAGTACACACTCACCAAGAGTGGGGTCAGCGAAAGAGAAGAGGTTTTGCATTCAGTGGTATGAAGTCCAAATTAACAGCCCTATGCCATGTCCTAGGGCCCACTAGGTGTCCAGAAGGATCCATTTAATTATCAATCAAGTCTTGGTTTCCAGAGGGATTTAGGGAGACATGTGTTTAGTCTGCTATCTTGACTCTGCCCCTCTTCTGTTCTATCCCTTTATAAGAGATAAAAGGAAAGGGAAGCATGCAGAAAATTGAGAACTTCATACCATCAAGAAAGCAGCACCAGCAGTACACTGTGTTCTTGAGACTTGATGTTCCTGTGCCAAGTTGCTGCCTGACCAAAGACTGATACAACACAAGAACATTCCTTCACAGCCAACAAAGAAGGGAAGTCTTCCCCTGGAGCAGACACAATGAATTTGGACTTGTAGCCTACTAGACTGTGTAAGAATAAATTTTTCTTTGTTAAAACCATCCACTTCGGGTATTTCTGTTAGAGCAGTACCAGATGACTAAAATAAGATATTTACAACAATTAAAAAAAATCAGTAATTTCTGAGGCTGTTTATGTACAACAAAAGATTCACGGATATAGTTTCTGGGTTTGCAAGGTTAGGGTCATGTTTCTACGGAACATCTCAGTTAACTGGCCTAATAACATGTTCAGTGTTTCTGTCCCACCTCCTAGATCAATATATAATGTCAGGAGTCTTAACAGCTTGCAAGTGGCCATCCAAGGCACAGCAGTTGATCTCTATTTACCTGGAGCAATAGTTGAAGGAGAAGAGTCAAGAATAGGAGGAGAAGGATATTGAATGTGTGGCTAAATACCTCCACAAACAACTCCTTCCTCTGCCATGAGACAGAAGAACTAGATGGCGCCTGGCTGTTACTACAAATTCTAATGGACTGTACACTTTCTGGAAACATCAAAGGTAGCTGAACCCCTGAAACTATTGCCCTCAGATAATCCTGAATCCTTATACCAAAAGTATCTCCTGGGGTCATCTTAAAACAGAGTAATATTTTAGACTAACTAGTGAAAAAGATCTGCCTTGAGTATTACGCTCTTTTAAGAACTATCTATACAGGATCAAATTGGCAACACTAACTTGAAAGATTACATAGAAACCTTGGGGACAGTGAGTTTATGTTACTGGCAAAGGAACAACTAGAAAAGGAGGGCAAGAATGGCTACACAAGTCAAATAATGTCATCAATGTCACTAAATGACACATACAGAAACTGTTGAATTTGTGTATGTTTTGCTATGTATATTCTCAATAACAGTAAAATTAATAAAAATTAGGAGAAAAAAACCCTATGGAGAATAGTTCTACTCTGAAATACATAGGGTCACCATGAGCTGAATTGACTTGATGGCAACTGGTACTGGCATTAGGTAAGAAAGTTCATACGTGAAGAATAACGCAAGGGAGCAGCAGAGTTGGAGAAATGCAGAAGATGGAGAAAATCTGAAATAGTTCTTATTAAGAATGAGAAAGTATGCTGACTTTCAAAAGCAATATAGATTGGTGGGGGAAGTATGGAGAACTACACCGAGGTTGGTGCCAGTGGTAATACTTTGTCTAACGGTATGATTATCACAAGCTCTGCTCAGACCCACGTACAGATGCACCAGAGGAGGTGCCACTTTGGTGTATTTCTTATTATGAGTTATACTACTCATTACAATCTGCCCAGCTGGTTATAGATTTTTGTGCCTATTTCTTCACAAGCAACACTGAGGAGCACAGGGGTGCAGGGAGGACTGACAAGATTTTCTAACTTCTGACATTCCAGGATTATATATATTTTTTAAACTTGCCTCTCTCACAAGACTATGAGCCCCTTAAAACTAGGGACTATATGTTACTCATCTGTATGCTCCAAATATCTCTTTCAATGCCTGTTCCAAACGTATGATGAATAAATATCTGCAGAATAAACAATGGAATGAAATTTAAAGCCTCTAAATTTGTTGGACTTTGTGATTTATTTGCTTCTTCAGATTAAGAAACTGTGAAAAACAAGAAAATTTTTAACAACTAGGAAAGTCTTTCTTGTTTATTAAGATATAAAAAGACGAAGACAAAAAAATCCCAGCAATTTATGAAGATCTTAAAACACATCTTTCATTTATAAGAAAAATGGTTTAAAATCTAAAACATCTAAGCTTGGTTGCATATTTATATTTATATTCCATTCTATTCCACAGGAATGTGAAACAGCTTTACATGTATTTATAGAAAATATATATATACAATTATAAAGGATTCTTGTTTAAAATAGAATTATTTACAGGGAAACACTAAACTCCTAAAGATATTTGGTGGTGACCTCAATGTTCCAAAAAAAAGATAAATATGTTGCATCCTTCAGAAACAACATCATCACGATGATTTTTTTCATGGGAAGAAGGTGGTGAAGGAGCAGCCTGAGATGCAGATCAGAAATGTCTACTGTTCTCCTACAAACAGGCTGCAAAACATTCATGTTTAACCTGCTGAATTATAAATTACTCCCTCCCCATTATCTTCACAGGCATCTACTAACTTTAATAAACAAAATAATAGTCATTCCTTTTCCTAAATGGGTTTCAAATTGGAAATGACACAAAATAAACTGTAGAACCCAGGTGGTGGGTATATGAACTTCTCCCATATAATTCTTTTGTTTTTTCTGTATGATTGACAGTTCATTTTTAAAAACTGGGAATAAGAGAGAGCTTTGAAATACATGCTATATTGGTGAAAAAAAACTTACGTAGAAAAATTCTCATAAATTGAGTAAAAGGATACAATTTCAGTAAGGTTTTAAATAAATTTAGTTTAAGTCCCTGGGTGGTGTAAATGGTTAATATACCCAACTGCTAACCTAAAAGTCTGAGGTTTGAATCCACTCAGAGATATCTCAAAAGAAAGACCTCACAATCTACTTCAAAAAAAAATCAGCCAATGAAACTCTAGTGTAGTTCTAGTCTACCATACATAAATTCCCCTTAAGTCAGAACTGACTTGATGGCAACTAGCCTGAGCAAAATCAAATCCCTCCAATTCTAAAACAGCAGTAAAAAGAATAAGAAGAACAAACTAAAGTACAGAATTTTCTACAACTTTTCAAACACCACACTTAAAAACTATCCCCCTGCCCGAGCTGACAACCTTTACCTTTTATTTCACTGAGAAAAGCAGTACCATTAGGTGTGAACTATCTTAATTGTCCAAACCCTTAACTAAAAATTTGCAAGTAATCACCTTCTTAGTTTTCTCTAGTTTCACAGGATGACACATACCAGTTCCTGTTCAAGGCCAGTCCAATCACTTCTCCTATCCCTGGTTTCATACTCCAAAGCCCTACTCTATCAGTTAATCCCTCTCTGCTCTTCTTTCTTCAGCTCCTGTCTTCATTATTGACTTCTTCCTCTACAATATTTATAAAATGATGAATTCAGTTCTCTAAAACATCCCTCTTTTGTCTCAGATACACAAGATACTTCTTTTATGAACATTCCTGTTTAGAAGATTCTGGGTGTTCCTTGGGTGATATTCAAAGTTCCAGTCTGTGTACTGTTTGTTACCAGCCAGCAATAGAAAAGTGATCCAACTGAATGCGGACAATATACCGAACCATATCATTACTATCACATGCAAGTAAAATTTTGCTGAACATCATTCAAAAGTGACTGCAACAGTATATTAACAAGGAACTGCCAGAAACTCAAATTGGATTCAGAAGAGGATGTGGAACCAGGCACATCATTGCTGATGTCAGATGAATCTTGACTGAAAGCACAGAATACCAGTAAGACGTTTACCTGTGTGGATTATAACAAATTATGGCTGACATTGCAGAGAATGGGAATTCCAGAACACTTAATTGTGCTTTTAAGAAAACTACATGGATCAAGAGGCAGTCATGAAAACAAAATAAGGGGGCATTACATAGTTTAAAGTCTGGAAAGGTGTGCATCAGGGTTGTGCCATTTCACCATACCTTTTCATTCTGTATGCCAAGCAAATAATCTCAGAAGGTGGATTATACGAAGAAAAACAAGGCATCAGGATTGAAGGATAACTCATTAACAACCTGTGCATGGTTTAAAGTCTGGAAAGGTGTGCATCAGGGTTGTATCACTTTACCATACCTTTTTAATTTTTATGCCAAGCAAATAACCTCAGAAGGTGGATTATATGAAGAAGAACAAGGCATCAGGATAGGAGGATAACTCATTACCAACCTGTGTTATGCAGACACCACCACTTTACTTGCTGGAAGCAAAGATTTGAAACACTTAGTGATCAAGATCAAAGACCACAGCCTTCAGTACGGATTGCATCTCAACATGAAGAAAACAAAAATCCTCACAACTGGACCAGTAAGCAATATTGTCATAAATGGAGAAGGGACTGAGGTTGTCAAGGATTTCATTTTACTTGGGTCTACAATCAATGCCCATGGAAGCAGCAGTCAAGAAATCAAAAGAGGCACTGCATTGGAAAGATCTGGTGCACAGGACCTCTTTAAAGTATTGAGAAGTAAAGATGTCACCTCAGAGACTAAAGCGCACATGACCCAAGCCATGGTATTTTCAACCGCATCATATGCATGTAAAAGCTGGACAATGAACAAGGAAGACAGGAGAAGAATTGATGCCTTTGAATTGTGGTGTTGGAGAAGAGCACTGAATGTACCATGGACTGCCAAAAGAACAAACAGATCTGTTCTGGAAGAAGTACAACCAGTGTGCTTGTTGGAAGCAAAGATGGTAAGACTGCATCTCACATCCTTTGAACATGTGGTCATGAAGGATCAGTCCCTGGAGAAGGACATCATGCTTGGTAGAGTGGAAGGTCAGCAAAAAAGAGGGAGACCCTTTATGAGACGGACTGACACAGTGACAGCAACAATGGGCTTAAGCATAAAAACAATTGTGCATGGCCCAAAACCAGACAGTGTTTCGTTCTGCTGTGCACAGGGTCACCATGAGTCAGAATCCACTTGATGGCACGTAACAACAACAACAACAACAGTGATCAGGAAGCTTGCATCAAAGTGTAAAGTAACTACAATGATAAGCAGGCAGTGTCATTCAGCTCTCTCTCTTTTTTAAGCAAGACTTATTCAATCAAAGAAGCAATGTATTAATTTACATTCTGGCACATGCGTGTTCTCTCACTGTGGAATAATAACGAACAGCTTGTGGACTAGCTCCAGTTAGTGGACCACACATTTAGTAACACTGAAAGGGATAATCCAACTCCTTTGCTGTCTCCCCTATAGACACCCTATTCTGACAATGTGGGGCTGGAGAATTTTCAGAATTCCCAAACTGATGTTCAATTTATGCTTAAGACAGATCAATTGTGTCTAAAGCGTTTCTGTCTAGAGCACTGCTTTTACAACTATAGATCTTGACCCAATAAAAGGTAGTAATGCCTTTCACAACTAAATAAATGTAACAGGAAACATTAGCATGCCACAAATCTCTAGGTAGTAACTTTTGATTTATTTCTATTTATATATTTGTGACAGTTAACTGTTTAGAAATATTCTCTCCATGGGTATACTTTCCTGCCCCTGACTTTGGGCTTGCAATGTGACTCACTTTAGCCTGTTGAATGTTAACAAGTGTGACACAATCAAAGGTTGGAGAACATTTGTGCAATAGGGCTTACTTTTTCACACTTCAGCCATTTCCATAAGAACATGCTCAGGCTAGTCCACAGATGAAAAGAGACACAGGAAGCTGAACCACCCCAGCTGAACCACCCACCCAAATTCAACGTTGTCAGTCAATCCCCAGTCAAAACTTAGAACGTGAGCAGACACTGCCAAGAGCAGCTGAACTGCCCTGCTGAGTTCAACATAAATCAGCTGACCCTTACCAGCCTATAAATAAGTGAAATGTTAATTGTTGTTTGCCTCTGAGATGTTACATTTTATTGTGAAGAAATAGCTGACTGGTTCACATTTGTTTATGTGTGCTTGTACTAGGTTGTCAATAGTTGTGTTTTGCAATAGGTTACAGTCAAGGTTCGAAAGCTACTGTGGCTTAACGGAGATTCCTGTCTAGCAGCGACAACTTGAGCAGTAACAAAAAAAAAGGTAAAGACAAAATAGAGTCAATAGACAAGAACTTAAATGTAGGTATGGGGGGTGGGGAGGAACTCACTGCCCCGAGTCAATTCCAATGCATGTGGATCCCAAAGGAAAGAATGGAACCTCTTTATATGGTTTTCTAGAAGGTAACCTTTCCAGAAGGACATCACCAGATTTTCTCCCAGAGTGGATGGTGAGCTTGGATGCCAATCTGTCCCTTAGTAGCTGAGCACTTTAGTCACTGTGCCACTATAGGTCCTTGCGTGTAGAAGGAGACACTTAATGGCAACCAGCTTCTATTTTAGATACTGAGGTCCCTGAAATGAACTGTTTCCTGCAGCCTTTTCTTCGATTCTATAAGCTATCCCAGTTTCCAATAAATCCTCTGCTTAATCTATTTTAAGATAAGTTTCTGTCACTTGCAACTCAGTTGTCCAGTTCTCACTGACACAGTGCTGTTGTTAATTGCTGTGTGTTGATTTCAACTCACGGTGACTCCCAGAACAGAACTGCTCCATAGGGTTTTCAAGGCTGTGATCTTCCAGAAGCAAGCTGCCAGGCCTGTCTTCTAAGGTGCCTCTTGATGTACTTCTGTTAGTAAGACCGCACTTAATCATTTGCACCATCCAGGGACCTAACACAATGGTGTTCATTACTAGTATTAAGCTCTGATTTTCACACTGACATCTATTAATTCTATATGTAATCCACCTCCTTGCAATATTCTTAGCTTAAATATTATATGGCACTAAATACTGGACTCTGATTGCATAAATGCAAACAAATGTAAGACTTTTTCCCTACAACTTAGTATTTTCCTATCCCATCCATTACAATACAGTGAAACCTGTGACAGCCAGAACTTGACAGGGACTGCCTTGTTTTTCCACGTCTTTCTACCTCTGACAGAGTGCAGTCTTAACCACTTTTTGTTGCTCTCTACTAGTGGAAAAATTTGAGTTTTCCTTCTCTGCACCTTACAGTTTTTGGCTTTTACAAGTTTTACTGTATCTCTCAATCTGTAACATGGTGGATATCACAGAAGCCTCTAATTTAAAAAGTTTCATTTTTAAGAAGCAATTCATGGCTCAAAAATAGTAATTTCTAAAAATTATCTATGCTAATAATTCCCACTATTATTAATTTCATAGTTAACATATATTTTGTACTCCATCAAAGGAGGCTGCCCAATGGATAGACTCAATTGCTGGAGCTGTCGGTGAAGGGCCAGTACGCAGTGGGAGCATAAAACATGAACCAGATTCTCTTGTATCAGGACTACAGGCAGAAGACTCAGTGGAGCCTTCTGAAGAACCAAAAGTACCCCATGCATTTGCGCCTGCCAAAACCAGTGAGTAATTAGGAACCAACAAAATGAAAACTGTAATTTTTTTATGAATAGTGAAGAATACAGTGTGCCTTCTGTAAAAGAGCTGTAACTGCTGGGGGAGATAAAGAAGGGGAGCATACCCATACCTACTACAAATCCAAGAACCACAAATTTTACCAATGCTACACAGAATGACATTATTCCAATAACCAAAAATAATGGAATAAGATCGATGTAGCTAAAAGAACCTTGAATCCAGGGAGAACAGGGAGTTAAACAGCACAGTTGGCTACCATTACTTAAAAAAAAAAAAAAAAAAAAAAAACAACTATGGTTTATATCCCAACAAACTGAAGATTCTGCAAGTAATCTGTTTCTTCACATTGTTACCTCCACTAATAAATACTTCTATCTGAATAAAACCCTGGTGGCATAGTGATCAAGTGCTACAGATGCTAACCAAAAGGTTCACAGCTCTGAATCCACCAGGTGTTCCCAGGAAACTCTATGGGGCAGTTCTGCTCTCTCCGATAGGGTCACTATGAGTTGGAATTGACAATAGGTTTGGATTTTTTTTTAATTACTTTATTTTTAATATAGGTCCACTGCATACACCCCTAGGTCCCTGGCTGATGCAAGTGGTCTGTGATCTAAAAGTTGGTGGTTGAACTTACCAGTGGCTCCACAGAAGAAAGACCTGGCAAACTTTTTCCATAGAGATTACAGCCAAAAAAGAAAAAAAAAAAATTTTATGCAGCAGCTCCACTCTGACATGCATGGGGTTGCCATGAGTTAGAATCCACTGATGGCAAAAAGTTTGTTTGTTTATTAAATAGACTCAAGGTGCCACCTCCTTGATCAGTTATGGAGAAGCTCTTTGATACGATTTCTAATCTCTATATTTAATAGTAATAATTAACATTTTACTATTACTATATGTCAGCCTGAAACCCTGGGGGCATAACGGTTAAGCTGTAGCTGTTGAGCAAAAGGTCAACAGTTCAAATTCACCATATGTTCCTTAGAAACCATATGGGGCAGTTCTACACTGTCTTACAGGGTCACTATATGTCAGAATTGATTTGACGGCAGTTGAGTTTGGTTTTCTTCATGGGCCAGCAACTACTAATTTGTCACTAAATCCATGCCAAATTTATATTTTACAGATTATGCACACATTATAGATACCTGTCTATACAAAGTCTGAAAATTAAGTTCATAAACTCATCCTAGAAAAAGTGTTTCATACCTCATTGCTGTATACCACCATGGTCACCCTTGAAGTCCTCCCCTTGGGAAGCCGTGCACCAACACCAGTGTCTAGTCCACCCTTCAAAGCAACTGTAGAACTCTTTTTCTGGAATGGCCATCAGAGCTGTCACGGTATTGCCCTTGATGTCCTGTCATCAAAATGTCTCCCTTTCTATATTTTCTTCATCTTTGGGTAAAAAAAAAAAAAAGTCATTGGGGGCCAGATAAGATGAGTATGGAGGGTGTTCCAATAATTTGTTTACTGGCTAAAAACCATCTCCCAGACAGGGCCTTGTGAGCTGGTACACTGTTGTGATGCCAGAGCCATGAGTTATTGACAAAAAGTTCCGGTCATTTTCATCTAACTTTTTCACTTAGCCTTTTCAGCATTTCCAAATGGTAAGCTTTGTTAACTGTTTGTCCAGTTGATAAAAACTCATAATGAACAATCCCCCTGATATCAGAAAAGGTAGCAATATCCCTTTGACTCTTGATTTGGACTGACAAACTTTTTTGGTCATGGAGAACTCAGTGACTTCCATTGTGCACTGTGACACTTTGTTTCAGGGTTGTATTGGTACACCCACATTTCATCACCAGTGATAACACAGCTCAAAATATCATCTTGCCTCTCCAAACTTTGACTTAACTTTGTTTTTGTTTATCACTGAGCTCCTTTGGGACCATTTTTGCACACATCTTTCTCATGTCAAGATTTTCAGTTAACATTTTCCTAACTAATTCACTATCGATGTTTACTTGGTCTGCTATGCTTCTTACAGTCAGCTAACGATTCTGATGCATAATTCGATAAATCTTTGCAATATTTTCATCAGTTCTGCTTGTTACTGGCCACTGTAACCTCTCTTCATCAGTAACACTTTCTCCCCCCTCAGAAGAACATTTACTCCATTTGTACACTACCATTTTCTTCATGACATCATCATAAACTTGGATTAACATGTCCCTGATTTCACTTCCACTTTTGCCAAGTTTAACAAGAATTTTAATGTTTGCCCATTGCCCTAATTCAAGTTCTGACAGTCTCACAATGGCACACAAAAGCACACAACAAAGAGCGTCACTCAGCAAGACATCACCATATGTCAACACGGACACAGCTGTGAGACACTGATATAACAAGGTTATGAAACCTTACTGAGTTGTCTGTACAGTGCTGCCAGTGTAAGTGCATGGTGGCAAGTCTGCAAACTTAATTATCAGACTTCACATTATAAATTTTCTCTAATTTCCAAGGAAGTATTTTAGGAACTTCCTAAACTCAGTGGCAACTGATTTCATAAGCAGTATGTTTAGCAAACATTTTAAAGTTACTTTCTAGGGCTATACTACAAATCAATTTAATGTTAGTTTCTTGTTCCCATTTCAGAGTCTGACACATCTAAATTTTATCCCCAAATCTTCATAATTTGGTTCTAGAGGTCCTACAGCCAAGCCAAGTGCCGTCAAGTTCCCCATAGATTAATTTTAATGAATATGCTTTTTAAAGGTCCTTTTATAAACTGAAAAAATTAAATTTGTGTGTTCCATTTTAAAATCTGTGAAACTGGGGAGAAAGAAGCGAATAAAAACTACTATGTGTCAGAGCCAGAGTTAAGATGTAAACTTTAAATGTTTCACCGTCTAGTCCTAACTTTTTTAGCCAAAACCATTACAAAATCATGTAACAAAAGGAAATTCAGCAAGATGATTTAAATCGTGTTAATCTGCTTTTAGAGTACTGTACACACATACTCTCAAATAAAATCCCTATACTATTTTAAAAGATAGAAACATCCTATTGTCTCATTTCATAAACAATTACAGAACTAAAAAAAATTTCTTCTACAAAATATTCTTTAACTACAATATTCATTCATTAAACAAACACTGAGGATGTACTATGCACTGGTTCATTGTGCCTAATGCTGAAAATATAAATCAAGATGCTGTCCCTTACTTTAAATAGAATTTCAGATTATAACAAGTATAAATGTACACAGCTGCTGGGTAAGAAAGCTAGAACTCAAAAAGTTATCAAAAAGCTGAGATAAAAGCAAGCTGAGTAACATGAAATCTTTTGATTGTTAGGTACTATTGAGTTGATTCTGATTCAGAGCAACCCCATGTAACAAAAAGAAACATCGCCCAGTCCTCTGCCATCCTTAACATAGTACATATATCTGAGCCTATTGTGCAGCCAGTTCATCATGCTGAAGGTATTCCTCTTTATGGGTGACACTTCACTTTACCAACATGATATCCTGCTCCAGATCTGGTCACTCCTGATAACATGTCTACAGCTAGATGAAGTTTCGCTGTCTTCACTGTACTTTTTTTCAAGACAGATTGTTCATTCTTCTGGCAGTACATGGTACGTTCAATATTCTTTGCCAGTATCAAACTCAAATGCATCAGTTCTTCTTTGGTCTTCCTCATTTGCCGTTCAGCTTTCACATTTATATGTAGTGATTAAAACACCATCACCCGGGTCAGGTGCACCACAGACCTCAAAGCAACATCTTTGCTTTTTTAACACTTCAAAGAGTTCTTTTGTAGCAGATCTGCCAAACGCAATATACTGTTTGATTTTCTGACTTGCTGCCTCCATGGGCATTGTTTGTAGTTTCAAGCAAAATGTAATCCATGACCACTTCAAGATATGCTCCATTTACAATGATTTGTTTAGTCATGTGAGGATTTTTGTGAGGATTTTTGTTTTATGCTGAAATGTAATCCATACCGAAGGCTGTGTTCTTTGATCTGCATCAGTAAGTGCTTCAAGTTCTCTTCACTTTCAGCAAGAAGTTTGTTTCTTCTGCATAATACAGGTTGTTAATGATTGACGTGACATCATTTCTCTCCAATTTGTCATTTCCAGTGTCATGGATTGAATTGTGTCCCCCCAAAATAGGTGTAGCCACGTGGCTGGGCCATGACTCCCAATATCTGTGACTGTCCTCCATTTTGTGGTTTTCCTATGTTAAAGGATTAGAGTGGGACTGTAAATCCTTTTATAAGATCACCTCCCTGCTTCACTGTAAAGGTAGTTTCCCTGGAATACGGCTTGCGCCAACCTTAATCCTTTCATCCTGCAAGAGATAAAAGGAAAGAGAAGCAAGCAGAGATTTGTGAACCTCGTACCATCAAGAAAGCAGCACTGGGAGAAGAGCTGGTCCTTCAGACCAGGTTCCTGCACCAAGGCGCTCCCTGGACAAAAACTGATGCAATATCGGACTTTCCTCCAGAGCCGACAAGGGGGAAAGCCTTTCCCTGGAGCGGACACCCTGAATATGGACTTGGAGCCTACCGGACTGCGTAAGAATAAACCTTCCTTTGTTAAAGCAGTCCACTCTGTGGTATTTCTGTTAGAGCAGCCCTAGCTGACTAAAACACCCAGCATACTACAACACATGATTGTCTGATTTCAAATGGCCAATTCCAGTCCATTTCAGCTAATGCCTACCATATCATTCTTTATGCATTCGATGTCATTTCTGATGACTTCTGCTTTTCCTAGAGTTGACATTTTGATTACTAACAGATGTTTACAGCTGTTCCCTCTCACTTTGTGTCAGACCACATCAGCAAATGAAGGTCCTAAAAGCTGAACTCCATCCACATCATTAAGGTCTACTCTACTCTGAGGAGGTAGCTCTTCCCCATTCATATTCTGAGTGCCTTCCAACCTGAGGGGCTCATCTCTCAGCACTATGTCAGACAATGTTCCACTGCTATGCATAACATTTTCACTGGCTAATTTTTTTCAGAAGTAGAAAACCAGGTCCACAGATGTAGTCAGTTTGAGTATGCCTTAGTTTTGAAGCTCAGCTGAAACCTGTTCACATGGGTGACCCTGTTGATATTTCAAGTATCGATGGCATAGCATCCAGCATCACAGCAATACACAAGCTACAAGCTACCACAGAATGACAAACTGGCAAACCTTTCATAAACTGAAGGGGAATGGTGTCACATTCATCATCCCCCCAAAATTTTAAGATCTGTCTTAAAGTATAATGTTGTCAATGACAGGTATTCATATACCTACAAGAATGACTAGTTAATAAGACTATTATTAAAATTCACACCTCAGCTACTAAAGCCAATGATGAAGAAATTGAAAACTTGTATCAGCTCCTGCAGTCTGAAATTGATCAAATATGAAATCAAGATGAATTGATAATGACTGGTGATTGGAATGCGAAACTTGGAAACAAAGGAGGAGCGGTAGCTGGAAAACATGGCCTTAGTGACAGAAAAGATGCTAGAGATCCCATGACAGAATTTTGCAACACCAACAACTTCTTCACTGCAAATACCTTTTTTCAAGAACATAACCAGTGACTATACATGTGGACCTCACCAAATGAAATATACAGGAATCAAACTGACTACATCTACGGAAAGAGATGATGGAAAAGTTCAACTAGTCTGAACAAGGCCAGAGGCCAACACTGGAATACACCATCAATTCCTCATATGCAAGATGAAGCTGAAGAAAATTAGAAAAAAATCCATGAGAACCAAAGTACGAACTTGACTAAATCTCACCTGAATTTAGAGCATCCCAAGACTAAATTTGACTCAGTAAACATTAATGACTGAAGTCCACACCAGCTGTGGAATGACATTAAGAGCATTATACACGAAGAAAGCAAGAAGTCATTTAAAAGTCAGGAAAGAAAGAAAGACCAAAATGTATGTAAGAAGGAGCTTCGAAACTTGGTATTAAATGTACAGCAGCTAAATCAAATGGAAAAAGAAATGAAGTAAAAGAGCTGAACAGAAGATTTCAAAGGGCAGCCTGAGAAGACAAAATAAAGTATTACAATGAAATATGCAAAGAACTGGAGTTAAAAAACTAAAAGAGAAGAACAACTCAGGTATTCCTCAAGTTACAAAAACTGAAGAAAAAATTCAAGCCTCGAATTCAATAATGAAGGATTGTACAGGAAAAATATTAAACTATACAGGCAGCATCAAAGGAGATAGAAACAAAGAGTCACCATACCAAAAAGAATTGTTTGACATTCAATCATTTTAGGAAGTAGCATATGATCCAGAACCAAGGTACTAAGGAAGAAGTGTAAACTGCACTGAAGGCACTGGTGAAAACCAAAGCTCCAGGAATTGATGGAGTATCAACTGAGATGTTTCAACAAATAGATGCAGTGCTGGAAGTGCTGGCTCATCTGTCCTAAGAAATGTGTAAGACAGTTGCCTGGCCAACTGACTGAAAAGGTCCATATTTATGCCCATTTCAAAGAAAGCTGATCCAAAAGAATACAAAAATTATCAAACAACATTATTAACATCACACACAAGTAAAATTTTGCTGAAAATATTCAAAAACAGTTGCAGCAGTACACTGACAGAAAACTGCAGAAACTGACACTAGATTTAGAAGTGGACATGGAATGGAAGATATCATTGTTGATGTCAGATAGATCTTGGCTGAAAGCAAATAGTACTAGAAATACACTTACCTGTGTTTTATTGATTACACAGAGGCATTTCAAGCTGTGAATCATTAACAAATAATGATAAAACTATGAAGAACACTTAACATGATCATATGAATCTGTACACAGACCAAGAGGCAGTTGTTTGAATTGAACAAAGGGATACCAGGTGATTTAAAGTTCGGAAAGGTATATGTCAGGGTTCTATCTTTTCACCACACTTATTCAATCTGTATGCTGAGCAAATAATCTGAGGAGCTGGACTACATGAAGAACAGGGCATCAAGATTTGAGGAAGACTTGCTAACAATCTGTGATACGAGGTCTGACAATTAGGCCCATGACTTTAATTGTACTAAGTGCTACATACCTCACTGCTGAATATCACTACAGTTGCCTCTGAAGTACTCCCCTTGGGAAACTATGCATCGACACCAGCACCTAGTCTGCCTTTCAAAGCAATTTTGGAACTCTTTCTGGAATGGCCGTTGTGTATGGTGGCAAGTTCACGAACCTGAACTGTATAGCTGTCTGTGAGGGAGTTTTTAGCCAGTAAACAAATAACTGTATTGGAACTTGTCTGTACTCAACTTATCTGGCCCCCTTTGACTTTTTTCTTCACTCGAAGATAAAAGAACTATTGAAAGAAGACATTTTGATGACATTCAGGAAATGAAGGGCAATACAATGACAGCTGTCATGGCCATTCCAGAAAAAGATTCCAAAACTGCTTTGAAGGGTAGACTAGGTGCTGGCATCATCAATGCATAGCTTCCCAAGCGGGGTACTTCAAAGGTGACTGTGTTGATATTCAGCAATGAGGTATGCAGCACTTTTTCAAGGATGAATTCATGATCTTAACTGGCAGTCCTTATATGCAGATGACATCTTACTTACTGAAAGTGAATAGGACTTAAAGCATTTACTAAGATCAAAGACTACAGACGTCAGGACGGATTACATCTCAACATAAAGAAAACAAAAATCCTGACAACAATAAGCAACATCATGACAAATGGAGAAACGATTGAAGTCATCAAGGATTTCATTTTACTTGTATCCACAAACAGAACCCATGGAAGCAGCAGTCAAGATACCAAATAATGCATTGCATTGGGTGAATCTGCTTTAAAATGCTTCTTATGAGTGTTAAAAAAACAAAGATGTCACTTTAAGGACTAAGGTGCACCTGACCCAAGCCATAATATTTTCAACTGTCTCATGCTTGTGAAAGCAGGACAATGATTAAGGCAGGCTGAAAAACTGATGCCTTTATGTTATGGCTCTAGGGTCGCTATGAGTCAGATCTGACTCAATGGCACTGCGTTATATTATGGTGTTGGTGAGGAATATTGAATACACCATGGACTGCCAGAAAAGTGAACAAGTCTGTCTTCAGAGAAGTACAACCGGAATGCTTTTTAGAAGCAAGGATGGGGAAACTTTGTGTCATATACTTTGGAGGGGATCAGCTCCTGGAGAAGGATGTTGTCATGGACTGAACTGTGTAACCCCACAGTATGTGTAAATTTGGTTGTGCCGTGATTCCCTTGTTGTCTTCCATTGTGTGATTTTCCTATTATAAATTACAGTCTCTGCCTGTGGTTAAAGAGGATTAGGAGTGGGACATAACACTCTTGTTTAGGTCATATCTCCGATCCAATGTAAAGGGAGTTTTCCTAGGGGTATGGCCTGCACCACCTTTTATTTTGCAAGAGATGAAAGGGAAGCAACAGTTGGGCACCTCATACCACCAAGAAAGCAGTGCTGGGAGCAAGGTTCCTATGCAGGGAAGCTATCAGTCCAGGGGAAGACTGATGACAAGGATCTTCCTACAGAGCTGCTAAGAGACAGAAAACCTTCTGCTGGAGGTGATGACCTAAATTTGGGCTTGGTAGTCACCTAGACTGTGAGAGAATAATTTTTTTGTTAAAGCTATCCACTTGCGGTATTTCTATTATAGCAATACTGGATGATTGAGACACACATCAAGCCTGAGGGTCGGCAAAAAAAGAGCAAGACCCTTAATGGAGATGTATTGACACAGTGGCTAGAATGATAGGCCCAAGCATTACAACAATTGTGAGAAAGGTGCAGGAGTAGGAAGTGTTCTGTTTTGTTATACACAGGGTAGCTATGAGTTGGAACCAATTTGACAGCACCTAACAATAACAAAAGATATGTTGAAGTCCTAACCCCTAGTGCCTATGAATGTGATCTTATTTGGAAACAGGGTCTTTGAAGATGTAATCAGTTAAATATAAGCTCAAAATGAAGGCAGGCAGGCACTAATCCAACATAACTAATGCCTTCAAAACAGAAGAGACATCCCAACTCATCTGGAAGAGAAGATAACTAAGAACAACAAAAACACAACAGAAAAAGAGCTCAGGAGACAGAAGGACCCACATTAACTGGACACTGAATTAACATGTGACCAGAAGAACCGGATGATACCTGGCCACCACCAAAGACAGCTCTGACAGGGCACACAATACAAAGTCCCCCTGGCAACATGAGAAAATGAAGGGTACAGCTCAAGAACTCCACTGAAAAACAATTGGTGGTCTGATGGCCCTTAGACCTGCTGCTTACCCTGACCAGAAAACACCACTGAGGTCAACTCTCTGGGCAAAACTGGACTGGATTCGAGGACACATGACCATATGGTGTATGTACTTTATGGTTCTATGCATTTATAGGATACTGTCCTACTGGTCTCTTTCTAGATGGGAGAGAGGAGGTGCGAGAACAGAGGACAGGAACTTGTTGAGAAACCACTAGATGTATAGAATGAAAATGAGGAGTGTGCTGTCATAGGGCAGGATAGCAGAAGGAACTGGAGACAAGCAGGCATGCAAAACTGGATTGCACACTTTACATTTAATTAAGAGATAGAGAGAAAGAGAGAGAGACAGAGAAGATGGAGGCAGACATTGGAGTGATGTGCTCACAAGTAAGGAACATAGTGGATTGCAGGAACCACTAGAAGCTAGAGCATGGCTCTGCTAACACCTCGATTTTGGGCTTAGAACATCCGGCATCATGAGACAACAAACTTCTGCTGTTTTGTCACCTAGTTTATGGTACTTTTAGTACAGTCCCAGGAAACTAACACATTTGTCATCAGCTTAGCCTCCTCCCTTCTCTTTTACTTTCTACATTTAATTAATACCCAGATTCTGTTAATTATAGCAACTAAATATTCGTATCTGCCCCTACTTCTATTCTTGTTATCACTGCCCGAGTTCACACCTTACCACGTCTGGACTACTTCAATGGCCTGATTTCTTTGCCAAATTCTGTTTCTACCTAAAATAACAATTTGAGCAAATAACTCTCTTACTTTGATTCCCAATCCTTTTCCGCCATCTATAGGGTTAACTGCCTAACTCCTTCAACTCTACAGCAATAGGAATGTCATAAAAGACTCTTGGTGCTTTAGAACTTGCTTACCTCTCCAGCCTTATTCTGAGTTCTCTTCATATTCTAGTAATACGAGACTTGAAAGCTCCCTGACATAACATTGTGATCTAAGTTTCTTTGCATTTCCCACACTATTTTCTGTACTTGGAGTGCACAATATCTTTCTTTGTAAGTAACAGCTTTTATGTCTCACTTAAGAAATACTTGACTATCTAAAGCAATAAAGATAACAAACTATGGTATCTTCTAGAAAGTCTTCTATTGTTCGACCTTTTACATTTAGGTCCACCATCTAACTGGAGGAAACCCTGGTGGCGTAGTGAAGCGCTACAGCTGCTAACCAAGAGATCAGCAGCTCAAATCCACCGGGCAGTCCTTGGAAACTCAACAGAGCAGTTCTATTCTGACCTATAGAGTTGCTATGACTTGGAATCAACTTAACAGCACCTAACAACATCTAGCTAGACTTTTTAAAATTGTGGTATGAGTAAGGGTCAAGGTTTCTTTATTCCCACATGGATATTCAATTCACCCAGAACCGCTGATTTTAGAAGCTCATTTTCCTCCACATTAGTACAGCAACAGTGCTATGGATCCAATTATTAAAAAATCAAACCCACTGCTGTCAACTCTAACTGAGAGCAACCTTGTAAGACAGACTAAAACTGCCACGTAGGATTTCCAAGGAGTTCCTGGTGGATTCAAACTGCCAACCTTTTGGTTAGCAGCTGAACTTTCGACCACTATGCCACCAGGGTTTCCATGGATTCACTCACATCCCCCATAAAATGTGTTGTAAATCCTAACCTCTATTCCTGTGGTTGGAACCCTGGAGTCCTTGGATATCCAATGGAGCAGTAGTTCTACTCTATCCTATAGTCACTATAAGGTGGAATCTACTTAACAGACTTGTATGTATGCTTGTGGTTATAATCCCATTTGGGAATGGTCTGTCTTCATTATGACAATGAGGCAGGATTAGCACAGGGTATATTCTGAGTCAATATAGAGGTAGAGGAAACCTTGGTGGCACAGTGGTAAAGTGCTATGACTGCTAACCAAAAGGTTGGCAGTTTGAATCTTCCAGTCCTATAAGGTGGCTATGTGTTGGAAATGACTTGATACAGTGGTTATGTTTTTCCCTTGAAATATAAAAGAGGTTAAACAAGAGTGCAGGGTAGAGATGGTTTATGACAGACGTCAGAACACAAAGAGATCTCCAAGGAACCAGGAAAGAGAAGCTGAAGAGACAAGGACCCTCCTCCAAGAGCCAAAAGAGGACGAAAGCCATCCTGTGGAGCAGTCTCCCTGAATTTGGACTTCTAGTTTGTTACCGAGAATATGTATTTCTGTTTGTTAAAGTTATCCACTTATGGTATTTGTTATAGCAGCACTAAGACCATCACCTTCACAGGAAGTGTTCATGTAGGCATTTGTGTGGGAACTACATTCTGTTCCATTGGTATATTTTTTATCATTGTGCCTACACAATACTGGATTATTGTAGCTGCATAAGTACTAATATCTTGCAGTTAAGTCCTCCAACACTACCCTTATTCCAGATTGTCATGGCTATTTTGGCCTTGTGAATTTCCATCTAAATTTTAGAATTAGTTTGTCTACACACTCTAAAAGGATTCTTAAAAAATCCATTGCTGGCAAAGTCAGTTCTAATCCATAGTGATCATAGAAGGCACAGCAGAACTGACCATAGGGTTTCCAAGAAGGAGCTGGTGGGTTTGAACTGCCGACCTTTCGGTTAGCAGCTAAATCATTCAACATTGCACCACCAGGGTTAGATATACAGATCAATTTGGGGAGAACTGAACTTTCGTACATTGAGTGTTCCAATCCATAAGCACAGAATATCCATCTTCTCTAAGCTCCCTCAAAGATACAATTTTCAGTATAGAGTCCTTACCTGTCTTTTATGAAGTTCTATTCCTAGGCTGAATGGTTGCCCAATGGCATCAGGCCCTACTCCCTGGAACCTATAAATGTCACTTTATTTGGAAAAACAGTCTTCGTGGGTATGATTAAGGTAAGAATCTTGAGACATTGAGATAATTGTGGATTATCTGGATGGACCCTAAATATCAGTTGTTGTTGCTGAAAGCCTTTAAGTTGACTCTAACTCAGAGTGGTGTTCCTACAGGTTAGGGCAGAATTGAATCACAGGGTTTCCTAGGCAATAATCTTGACAGAACCACCAGGTCTTTCTTCCTGAGGAATGAATTGTGGATTTCTGGATATGCTGACCTTTCCCTCAGCAGCTGAGTACCTAACCAGTGTCCTTACTGTGAAGTAGAGCAGATTCCAGATACTCATAAAGGAAAAGGCAACATAAGACACAGCCAGAGATTGAAGTAATGCAGCTATAAACCAAGGAATGCTGACAGTCAGCAAAAGCTGGAAAAAGCATAGATTCACCTGTACAGCCTCTTGCTAAGTACAGCTTTTGACCTAGTAAAACAGATGTCTGACTTTTAACTTCCAGAACTGTGTAAGAAAAAATTTCAGTTGTTCCACACCATAAATTTGTAGTGATTTTGTTATAGCAGCCAGACGCAACTCATCCACAAGTTTTATTTTTTTATTTTTTAAATTTTTTATTTAATATAACTGAGTGAAAATATACATTCCGGTATAAATTTACATACCCACCTATATGCAGCTTCCACTGCTCTCCCTGCCCGGTGACAGCACACTATTCCACTCTGCTCCATACATGTCTCGTTCTCCCAACAGTCTCTTTTTTCCGTCTCCACCCACTCTCCTTCCTCCAGCCAGAGGCCAGCAGGATGACATCCTATAGATGTATAGAACCATAAACGGCATCCAATATATGCTCACTGCATCGCCAAGTCCAATCCATTCCTGTCCAAAGCGTGGACCTTTGTTATCATTCATGGTCAAGGGCAATGTCAGGGCGAGGGGCCATGATCCCAGGGGAGCCCCGAAACCACTGGAACATCAGTGGAGGTCTTTTAGTGGGGATCTCAGGGTGCACCCCTTTTTATTCTTGTGTTGTCAGTGAGACTCAACTTAGTGAGCTCCATCGCAGCTATCACTGGTGGTGGCCGAGCACCATCCGGTTCTTCCGGTCCCAAGTCGATGTAGGCACCCACTGATGTGGGTCTCTTTGTCTTCTGGGTTGTCTTTCCCCCATGTCATTTCGGTCCTTGGTGAGCATCTATTCCTGTTGAGTTTGGACCATTTGCTGTGCCCTCAGATGGCAGCCTGGCAGCTTTTAAGACCCCAGATGCCACTCACCAACATGGGTGCAGAGAGCCCTCTTAGCAAAACGCTACTTGTGCCAATTGGCCTCGCTTTCGCCTAAGAGCATGGTCCCTCATCCCCTGCCCCAGCTACTCTATCCTTGCAATATTGGGTTAAGACGGAAGGAGTACTCATGTTATGTTTAAGTCCACTTAATATTGTTCTTGTTTCTAATGTGTGCTATCACCGATTTCACCCAACCAGATACCTAGCGACTATCTAATCTAAACCCTCCCCACCCTCCCCTCCCTTGCAGCTGTCAGTCTTCTTTTATACACAAGTCTGTTTTTGAGATCTTACCACAGAGGTCTCATACAATATTTGTCCTTTTGTCGCTGACTACTTTCACTCAACATAATGTTTTCCAGTTGAAACCAGGTCATGAGATGTTTCCTGAAGTCATCGTTGTTCTGTATCATTGCGTAGTGCTCCACTGAGTATATATACCATACTTTACCTATCCATTCTTCTGTTGTTGGGCATCTGGGTTGATTTGATCTATTTGCTATCGTGGACTGTGCTGCAATAAACATTCTGGTGCATGTGTCCATTGGTGTGAAAGGCCTTGATTCTGTAGGATATATTCCAAGTAGTGGAATTACTGGGTCAAGTGGTATATCAATATCCATGTTTTTAAGGAAGGGCCAGATTGCTTTCCAAAGAGGCTGGACCATTTTGCAACCCCACCAACAGTGTAGGAGGGTTTCACTTTCTCCACAGCCTCTCCAGCATTTGTTGTTTTGTGTTTTTTGGATCATGGGCAACCTTATTGGGGTGAGATGGTATCTCATTGTTGTCTTGATTTGAATTTCTATAATAACTAAAGATCGTGAACATGTCCGCATGTGTTTTTTGGCTGCCTGGATCTCTTCTTTAGTGAAATGTCTGTCCATCTCCTTTGCCCATCGCTTAATTGGATGGTTTATCTTCTTCTTGTTGATATTTTGTATTCTCTTATAGATTACGGAGATCAGGCGTCGGTCTGACATAGAGTTGCCAAATATTTTTTCCCATTCTGTAGGTGTTCTTTTAATTCTATTAATAAAGTCTTTGGATGAGCAAAAGTGTTTGATTCTTAATAGTTCCCATTTATCTACTTTCTCTCCTGATGATTGTGGTTGGTTTGACAGATTTTGGAGTCTGTCCATATTGTGTATTAAAACTTCCATTGTTGTTCCTACCTTTTCTTGGATGAACTTTATCGTTTTAGGTTTGATATTTAGGTCTTTTATCCAGTTGGAGTTGGTTTTTGTATAAGGTGTAAGATATGGATCTTGTTTCAGTTTCTTGCAGATGGATCTCAAATTTTGCCAGCACCATTTGTTGAAGATACTGTTTTCACCCCAGTTTAATGTCTTAGGGCCTTTGTCGAATATCAATTGTTCATAGGTAGATGGTGTCATCTCTGGAGTCTCAGTTCTGTTCCACTGATCGATCTGTCTGTTCTTATACCAGTACCAGGCTGTTTTGACCACTGTGGCAGTGTAATATGTTCTAAAGTCAGGTAATGAGAGGCCTCCCAGTGTGTTCTTCTTCTTTAGTAGTACCTTGCTTAACCGGGGCTTCTTCCCTTTCCAAACAAAATTGGTGATTTGTTTCTCCATCTCATTAAAAAACGTGTATTGGGATTGCATTATATAAATAGATTGCTTTGGGTAAAACAGACATTTTCACAATGTTAAGTCTTCTTATCCATCAGCAGGGTAGGTTTTTTCATTTATCTAAGTCTCTCTTAGTTCCTTGTAGTGAGGGCTTGTAGTTCTCTTTGTAAAGGTCTGTTATTTCTCTGGTTAGATTAATTCCTAGGTACTTTATCTTCTTAGGGGCTATCGTAAATGGTAGTGATAATTTCTTTCTTAACAGTCTCGTTGTCGGTATAAAGGAATCCTACTGATTTACTTATGTTTATCTTGTATCCTGAGACTTTGCTGAACTCTTCTATCAGTTTGAGTAGTTTACATATAGTTTCCTTGGGATTCTCTGCATATACAATCATATCATCTGCAAACAGGGAGATTTTAACTTCCTCTTTGTCAATGCATATGCCCATTATTTCTTGGTCTTGTCTAACTGCTCTGGCTAAAACTTCTAGCACAATGTTGAATAGAAGAGGTGAGAGTGGGCATCCTTGTCTAGTTCCTGATCTCAAGGGAAAGTCTTTCAGTCTCTCTCCATTCAGGACGACGTAGGCAATTGGCTTTGTATAAATGGCCCTTATTGTGTTGAGGAATTTGCCATCTATGCCCATTTTGCTAAGAGTTTTTAGCATGAATGGGTGTTGGACTTTATCAAATGCCTTTTCTGCATCAATCGAACAAGTTTTATATTATTATTTGTACGAGATCTGAAAATTAAGTCCATGAACTTAACTGTTTTAAGTGGTGCACACCACACTGCTGAATATCACTATGGTCACTTTTGGAGTACCCTCCTAGAGAAGCTATGCACCAAAGCCAGTGCCTAGTCCACCCTTCAAGGCAATTTTGGAACTCTTTCTGGAATGGCCATTGTACATGGTGCCAAGTTCCCAAACTTAATTGTACAATTGTCTATGAAGGTGTTTTTAGCCAGTAAACAAAATTACTGTATTGGAACACCCTCTCTACTCACCCAATCTGGCCCCCAAAGAGAAAGGAAATATTGAAAGGAAGACATTTTGATAACATTCAGGACATCAAGGGTAATATGACGATAGCTCTGACGGCCGTTCCAAAATTGCTCTGAAGGGTTTACTGGGCACTGGTGTCAGCACATAGCTGCCCAAGAGTAGTACTTTGAAGGTGACCATAGTGACATTCACCAATGAGGGTGTCATGGGTTTAATTGTGTCCCCCCAAAAATATATGTAGCCATGTCGCTGGGACGTGATTCCCAGTATCTTGTGACTGTCCTCCATTTTGTGGTTTCCCTAAATTGTATGTTAAAAGATTGGCGGGGGGGGGGCTGTAAATGCCTTCACAGGATTACTTCCCTGCTCTGCTGTAAAGGGAGTTTCCCTGGAGTATGGCTTGACCCACCCTTAATCCTTTCATCCTAGAAGAGAGAAAAGGAAAGCAAAACAGGCAGAGAATCAGGAATCTCACACTATTAAGCAAGCAGCACCGGGAGAAGAGCGCGCCCTTCAGATCTGAGGTTCCTGCGCCAAGACGCTCCCCAGACAAAGACTGATGCAATACCAGACTTTCCTCCAGAGCTGACAAGGGGAAAGCCTTCCCCTGGAGCGGACACCCTGCATATGGACTTGCAACCTACCAGACTGTGTAAGAATAAACCTTCCTTTGTTAAAGCCATCCACTCTGTGGTATTTCTGTTAGAGCAGCCCTAACTGACTAAAACAGTGGGTATGTAGCACTTTTTCTACGTGGAGTTCACAAACCTAACTGGCAGTCCTTATATATGTTATCATTTTCTTAAGAATTCATTTTCTATTTATTTAGTGTCAGTCGTTTTATATACTGGCTTTGTCTCCAGCAACTTTGTTAAATTCACTTATTAAGTTTCTAGTTTGTTTTCAATTTTTTAATATGCACTATCACACTTTCTTCAAATGACAGTATGTAGTATTTCTTTTCAATCCTTACATACTTTTTGTGATGGCTGGGACCTCCGATATAATGTTGTAGTATATCATTTTATACATTTTGTTTTTTGACTATGAGAATGCAGTACCTGTTCCAAATCTAAAATGTTATAGAAATAATTTTTAAAAACAGGAAACAAAAAACCCTACAATAACCAACATACTTAACAAATGCAAACCATTCTCATGACTCTGCATCACTGAATGCTTGTCTATTAACTATTTTTTCCTCTTCCTTGTCCAGTGTCTTCCTCCTCTTAGCCCACATAAATAGGTATTCCTAAGATTTTTTTTCTTGGTCCTTTTCTCTTTCTATACTGTCCTTGTTAACTACTGGGCTACCATTTTAAGGTCCACTATTATTTTTCAGAAGCATGCCAGCTTCAGAGCTTTCTTCTTCTTTGAGGGCAAAACAGAGATTTGCTTTCCTTTTTTCAAACTATCATAACCTATCCCCTCTCCCGGGAAACCCTAGTGTCACAGTGGTTAAGTGTTACAGCTGGAAAACAAAAGGCTGGCAGTTCAAATCTGGTGGGAGCTCCTTGGAAACTCTCTGACGTAGTTCTCCATTCCACAGGGTTGCTGAGTTGGAATCGATGCAACAGCAGTGGGCTTGGTTTCTTTTTTTTGTATGCCCTCTCCCTGAGGCTTCTCTCCTGAGTGGAATGAAGTCTTTACTGCTGCTGTTGTTTTTTCCAGTACTCAAGAAAAGCGGGAGCTCTTAATTCACTTTAGGGATTTTACTAGTAATGCAAGGATGATAAAAATAAAAACTAGTTACAAAGTTCTCCCAATCTTCCCAATGTTTTGGTCTCTGATCCATAGGTATACATTTTTTTTTACACAGAAAAGGGCATATAAGGTGTTGCAAAGTTGGGGTGTTAGAAAGATAACGGGCCAAGAACAGCATTTATCTTGGTGAATTCACTCAGTTCAGGTTCTGGCCCTTATCCTACTGTCACGTGTGAACTGTACCCCTTCAAAACTGTGTGCAGCGATTTGGCTAGGCCATAATTCCTGGTATTGTGTGATGTTTCCATGTGCTTTAAACCAATTCCTCCATAACATTAATCAGATACAATAGGCTGCAGTTGTCTTGCAAGATTATATTGTGTCTTGAGACAAGTTTCTGAGATTTAAAAAAAGAGGCCAGCAGAGAGATTTGGGGGACTTCACACAATAAAGAAAAGCAGTGCCAGGAGCAGAGCATGTCCAGAGCACCTGTGGTCCTTGAATATCAGAAGCTCCCAGTCCAGAAGAGGACTGATAAAGCACCTTCCTCCAAAGCCAACAGAGAAAGCCTTCCCCCTGGAGCTGCTTTTAATTTGGGCTTTTAGCCTACTGAACTCTGACAGAGTAAAATTCATCTTTTTAAAACCATCCATTTGTGGTATTTCTATTTTAGCAGCACTAGATGCCTAAGACACAGCAGTGCTATCAAGTCAATTCTGACTCATAGTAACCCTCACAACAGAGTAGCGTTGCCTGAGAGCTTCTACGGCTGTAAATCTTTATGGAAGCAGACTGCCACATTTCTCTCCTGCAGAGCAGCTGGTGGGTTCAAATCACCAACCTTCTGGTTAACAGCCAAGCACTTTAACCACAGTACCACTGGGGCTCCTTGGGCCTTATCTAACTGGACCAGAAAATGCTGAGTCATGATCATTAAAATAGTGCCTTAGAAGTCAAAACACCAATGTGTTAATTTATAATGAAAAACATAACTGCCAAGGGAAATGGCCAACCATTTGATTTGGCCAAGGCATTCTCTCGTGCACAAAAGCTATACTGGAAATTCAAAGATTCAGAACGGCTATTGGTTAAGAAAAAGAACAGAACATAAGATATAGTTGTATGATTCAAATATTTTATGGAATCACATTAAGCTTTGATACAGGTACGAAACTTACAAACCCAATAGGTTTTGTACCTGCTCAGGAGAGCTTCCCCTTTAGACTAGGACTCTGCCAAATATTTACCTCCTATGTTTTTTTTTCTAAATTTCTGACTGAAATAGTCTTCCTTTCAGGTATATTATTACTCTCCCTAAACTATTACTCTCAGTAAACTCCTGATGTGGCGAGAGGCTTACTTCTGGTTTGATCCACTCTGCACTCACCTGTAGCAGAATCCTTAAAGGATAACCTTTCTTTCAGTGCTTTAGAGAACACCTCCTTATTGACCTCAAATACTGCTCTGCATACATTTTACTGCTAGTAAGTCCTCACCTCACGTAAGCAAGTGAAAAAATTAAGAGAAAACTGCCGCCATACCAGGCCACACTCAAGTCGTTGCCGTCGAGTCGATTCCGAGTTCTTGCGACCCTATGGCACATAGCAGATGTCCTCAAACCTCGTGAACAAGTAAATGCAGTTCTCTATTTCTTTTGGCTAATGCAATTCAGAAAAACGTCACACAACACATCAAATTCCAGGATAGAAACTCTGGCAGAAGGCAGGTCTTCTACTTGAGGACTTGCACTCCCTCTACCGCCCCTATCCCACCCCGGATCACAGGTCAGCATGGACTGGGATGGGCCCTGTCCTAATTTTATTTTCCAACTTGACAACTGTATTAAACAATGACAAAACAAAAAGTGTGGCAAACAGACACGAAAAAGGTTGGTTTTTGTTTTTTCTTTAAAGACGTCTTTCAGAAAAACACAACTGCATTGGTCACAACCAGAAAATTTTCTCACCACCCTCAGTCTTTCTAGGGAATCTGGCCCCAGTTCACAGGGTCAGAAACAAAAAATCGTAAAGAACTAGATGTCCGAGTCGGCTTCTGTTGCAGCCCTGCTAGCCCTCCCACTCCACCGCAAGCTAGGGAGACGCTAGACGTTGCCAGACGAGGCCCAAGAGCCAAGGAGTCGGCTAGGCGCAGTACCTGAATAAGGCAGCGCTCCAGAGACCGCGACCACAGGCTGAGCGCGCAAAACGGTGACCGCGCCCCGCACCTCTGGCTCTCGGGTCGTGCCGGTACTTTCTCAGTGTGACCACGTTTCTTCCGCCCAGAGAGGGCAAAGAGTCCCGCTCCCTGGCAGTTGCCTCTGGCCCGTACCCTAGAGCGCCCCCTAGGAAGGAAGCTTGAGAGGCTGCTGCGGCCGGGCGGTGATTTTGTTCGAGCTCCGTGGAGGTTACCAGGCCCACTAGCGAGCGGGACTTCCCCGCCCCTCCCCCTTCGCACCCGTCTCAGGCAGCCGGAACCTCCCTGCGGAGCGGAGTGATACCGACGGCGGCGTAGAGCGCTGCGTGGCGAAGAGAGGCGACCGAACACGCCAGGCGGCCGGCGGGGGGAGGAGGGGAGAGAGGCGGGGCCGGGGCGGGTTGTTGTGAGGCGACTGCGCTGCGGCCGGACCCGGGCGGTTATGGCGGCTCTATATTAACACTCTCCTCCTCCTCCGCCTCCTCCTCCTCCACCTTCTTCTCCTCCTCCTTTCCCTCTTGCGCGCCCTCGTAAGCCAACTCCCCCTTCATCCTGAGACCTACTAATCCCTCACCTTTCTCCCTTCCCGTATCTACTATGCCGGGCATGATGGAGAAAGGGCCCGAGTTACTGGGAAAGAACCGATCGGCCAACGGCATCGCCAAGAGCCCGGCGGGCAGCGGTGGCAGCGGCGCCTCGTCCACCAACGGTGGGCTGCACTACTCGGAGCCTGAGAGCGGCTGTAGCAGCGACGACGAGCATGGTGGTAGCTTCGAACTCCTCCCCGCTAGCCCGCCTGCCCTCTTCTGTCACCCCTCCCCCAGCCCCCTCCCCTCGCCGCGTTCTCGCCCCCCCTCCCCTCGGAACTCGGGCGCTGCGGTAGCCTCGAACTCCCGGTGCAGTGCAGCAGCACCCCCTACACCGAGGCGACCCCTGTCCCTCCTCCTTGAACCAATCCTCCGCCCTCTGCCCCTCCCCCCGCCGCCCCCATTCACTGCCATCTCCTGGAGTGCCCGGAGTTAATATCTCTCTATGCACCCTCTGCTGCTGCTTTCCTACCCCAGCAATTTTTATATTTTATTAAGTGTTTCTTTCTTTTTCTCTCCCCCTCCCTTTTTATTTTGTTTTTGGCACTGCTTTTGCAGATGTTGGGATGAGAGTCGGAGCCGAATACCAAGCTCGGATCCCAGAATTTGATCAAGGTAGATATATTCGTTTAAACAAAATGCTCTGTCTCCTTTCCTGGATTGCTTTTGGTTGGAAGGAGGTACAGTGCGTGCAGGCGAGGTAGGGGGTCTAAGTGTGGGGTTGGAAGTGAATGCGTGGCTGGGATGTGCTGGCATCTCTGGCTGGGAGTCAGGCTTGGCTGGTCTGTGATACAGGGCGTGTGAGCAGATGTGTGCATTGCAAGGTTAACATGGTTGCCTTTGGAGGCTGTTTGCCGGCTGGTGGCAACGCCTTCCTACAGCCTCAGCCTGGAGAGAGGTCGGCGTGAGCAGAAGGAGACAGCCCTTGGCTGATTTCGGGGTCTGAGGTTGGGGGAGGAGCAGCTGGGCGGAAGGTGTGAGGGATGTGGGTGAAAACCAAGCAAATGATAGTTGCCACATTACCAGCTTCTGGGAGCCAGGAGTCGCAGTCTGCAAGGGTGGTGAGTGCTCAAGCTGCTGTCATCGGCCAAAACCAGGGGTTAGCCCTGCCTACCAGCCCGTAGTAGTGATTTTCTTTCTCTTTTGGTTAGGAGGTGTAGCTTGGGTCACAGCATCTCTGCAGAGTGTAGGATCCTGGGAGAGAAAGGAGTGGGGGAAGGGATTAGGGAAACGCTAAAGGCATACCTCGCTGGCTGGCCAGCCCTAGGAAATCAGACCACAAGACAGTTGCTTAGCTTCCAAGGGGACATTTTCTCCTGGAGCAGCCAGGTTCCAGCGTCCTCTGCCAGCCCAGCTTGCAGGCTTCGCTGTCTACTTTTCTCCAGACAGGCTCTCTGGCGGTCACGGGATTTCTGTTTGGATCAGGATTGGGTGAGAGTTCCGCATATGGAAGCGCCCTTGCTGGAGCCTCTGGGAGTGGAGCGCTCTTCCTTATCCCAAACCCAGCCTATTTAAGAGTGTGGGTAGATTTTCAGAATGGCTTTTTTTTTTTTTTAAGTTCATCAGTTTTTGCCCAATGCCAAGCCAAGTGCCGCCTGTAATAACGTCTTTGTCGGACTCTAGAACTCTGTATTTTACCTAAAAGTTTGGATTTTCTGAAGAGAAACAGTTTATTTGAGATTATAGAGTACCCAAACCAAACCTACTGCTTCGAGTCGATTCTGACTCATAGCGACCCTACAGGACAGAGTAGAAATGCCCCATAGAGTCTCCAGGGAGCACCTCGTGGATTTGAACTACCAACCTTTTCGTTAGCATTTGTAGCACTTAACTGCTACACCACCATGGGTATTTTGGTTTCTCCCCTCCCGGGTAGAAGAATGCAAAATTATATTTACCAAGGATTTAAAGAGTTTAGTTAGCAGAGTGGCTGGGGGACCTTTAGCTTCTGTCCCAAAGTGGGAAGATAGTGTGTTAGGATTGTCAGGGAAGTCTGTTTTCCAGCAGGTAAACACATAATGCTCACTAGATTTGGGTTATCTTGTAAATGACATGTAAATACATTTTGTTATAAGCCTATCAACCTGTGGTAGGCTTCAAATAATCTTAAGTGTTTTTTAAGTTTTTTATTGTAGCTAGTAAGTGAATGACCTTTCACATTACTGTGCTGCCTCTGGTTTAGCATGACATTTGAAAAGAGCATACTTTGGATTTAAGATAGATTGAATTCAGTTCTTAACTCCCAACTTTTATTTTGTGCTTTGGATACCCTGCTGGCATAGTGGTAAAGTGCTACAACTGCTAAGCAAAAGACTGGCAGTTTGAATCCACCAGGCATTTCTTGGAAAATGTGGGACAGCTGTACTCTGTCCTACAGGGTCACTGTGAGTTGGAATCGACTCTGTGGCGGTGGATAGGTTTTGAAAGCAAGTCAGTGACTGACCCTGAGTCTGTTTTCGTAGCAGTGGAATGAAATTAAAACTACATAGAACTCTTGCCAGGGTTGAATGAGAATAACACATTGGACACATGCGATTATTTAATAAAGGTTAAATTTCATGATTATGAAGAATGATTTTGGGTACATTTGTACCTTTTTGATTTGGGGCTTTCATTGGTATTTTGCACTTTTCTCTTTGCCCTGTGAAGTAGGCCTATGAGTCAATATTTATTTATTAGGCAATTATACAAAATTTGTGTGCTATCTGAACAGGTTTATTAGGGGATATTTAAGAGCAAGATTGCATGCTGGAATAAACTTGGACATGCCAGATCCTGATCACTGTAAAGCATTTTTTGTTTTGTAATAGACTAAGCATTGAAACATTCCAAAATCTGAAGAATTTATAAGTAATGTAAGGTGTTGTTTATATAGTTTCCCTGTGGTCAGTATTTGACTTATTCAACTTGACCACCATGTAGTCTTTGTTTTAAACCTAAATAGAATGTTTGTGAAAAGATCACAGAACTATTACTATTTTGTCGGTAATTAAGGTCATTTTTATTTTGTTTAGAAACTGTAATTGAAGTTATTTATTAGAATAAGTGTCACATTCTTTGAATTCACCCATTCTTTTTCTCTTTAGTAATCTTCTCCAGAAGAATGTTGAACACAAAGACATAAATCAACCAGTTCCTATTTAAACTTAGATTGGCTTTTGTTTGATCACTATAGGCCGTCTTTGTCCAAAAAATAACCAAAAAACAAACCCATTGTCGTCAAGTTGATTCCAACTCTTAGCAACTCTACTAAGACTGACTAGAACTGCCCCATGAAGTTTCCAAGGAGCACCTGGTGTATTTGAACTGCCAACCATTTGATTAGCAACGATAGCACTTAACCACTACACTACCAAGCCAACGTAAATTATCCGTGATTAGAAATTTTTACAAGACAACATTGTCCTTCTTTGTCGTTGTTAGTACTACTGTTTATTGTGTGTGCTGTTACATAGATTCATTGTTTCATATCAGTTAAAAAGCATTAGGTGAGAATTGAAACATTTCTTGGGGTGAAATAAAATTGAAAAAAGATATTGATTAATGATAGAAATTGAGAAATAGTCATATCCTCTCCTTTTCTTTTTCTCATTCCGTTGTCTTTAGTCTCATGAAGCACTCTATAGAGATTATTCACTCACACCCCTCCTAGTGTTTTGGAAGAAAAATTCCTTGGTTGCTGAGATTATGATCAGAATATAGGAAAATTAAAACAGGATTTTTTTTGTAGAGGGTACTTTTATAGGAGAAGAAGATGATGATAGAAATTGAGCATGGAAAGAGTGAGTTATTGACTGACTTAGAAAATTTGAGAATTAAGGTTTATGTTGAAGTTATCGAGGTTAGGTGATTAGGGACCAAAGAAACCAAACCTGGCGCCTTTGAGTCAATTCCTACTCATAGTGACCCTATATGACAGGATAGAACTGCCCCATAGAGTTCCCAAAGTGGTGGTCTTTTAAGTTAGCA
The DNA here is from genome assembly GCA_028571685.1 of Heterohyrax brucei. Taxonomy (NCBI): domain Eukaryota; kingdom Metazoa; phylum Chordata; class Mammalia; order Hyracoidea; family Procaviidae; genus Heterohyrax; species Heterohyrax brucei. Next base: position 22,311,037 of record CM053155.1, read on the forward strand.
GCCATAGCGCTTAACCACTGTACCGCTAAGATTTTGATAAGTGATAATTGCTAATAATGAATTTATGGTTTGCTAACTAGGTTTCTGATTATTATGTGCCTTTTTTTCTCTTGCTCTATACTACATCTTCCCAACTTTTTACTAGTGCCTGGTTATTATGTTTACATTGCAAGGAACAGTTTTATGAAATGATTAGGAGTCTTACCTACCATATTTTCTTTAAAAGTTCTGCTTCCTTGAAATTGAGCTCTATAACCTCTCCAGACCCTAGTTTTCTCATTTGTGAATGAGAGACAATGTTAGTTATATTACAACATAAGGTGAAAGTGAATGTATGTAAAGCAGTGGTCTTCAAAATATTTTGCTTGTGTATCAAAAAGAATTTTGAGAAGGTACTCTCAAGTGTTTTTTAAGCTGACATCTATTTTTCATTGCACATGTTAGTTGAAGGATGTAGTCTTCATTGCAGTGAAAATATTAACCTTTTGAAATAGTTTTATATCTTTTAAATATATCCAAATAAAAGTGATTTGATAGTATGTGTTATATAAAATAATTGAACAGGCTTCTGACAGTATGAAAGCTGTTCCAGTTGATATTTCCATGTTGCTTCATCACAGAATACTGTCTTTTATAATTTACTTTTTGTATTTGAAAGTGCTTTATTGGTCACTTATTCCCTACAATCATAGTGTGTTTTCATATGAGCTTAAAGTTCTGAGTGTTACATCTATTTTGGCTTAAGTGATTACAGTTATTAATACATAATTAATTGAAATGGTAAGGAGCAAGATACCTTGAGGAGGGCTTTGTTGACACTATTAGATGTCTTGGAGCTTTTCAAATTTTAAACAGTGTGTTCTTGTAAGATTTGGGATGAGTGAAATATTTACCATCCTCTCTTAAAGTGAGAGAAATGTATTTGTGATTAAAAAAAAAGTGAGTAACATGAGTGGGTGCCTATATAGACTTGGGACTGGAAGAACCAGATGGTGTCCAGCCACCACAGTGATAACCATGATGGAGCTCACTAAGTTGAGTCTCACTGGCAACACAAAAATAAAAAGGGGTGCACCCTGAGATCTCCACTAAAAGACCACAACTGATGGTCCAGCGGCTTCGGGGTTCCCCCGGGAGCGTGGCCCCTGGCCCTGATGCTACCCTTGCCCATAAATCATAACGAAGGTCCACTCTCCGGACACGAATGGATTGGACTTGGCAATGCAGAGTGACCATATGATGCACTTTATGGTTCTATGCGTCTATAGGATATCATCTTGCTGACCCCTGGCTGGAGGAAAGAGAGTGGGTGGAGAGAAGGGGAAAGAAGACTGTTGGGAGGATGAGACATGTATGGAGCAGAGAGGAATAGTGTGCTGCCACCGGGCATGGAGAGCAGTGGAAGCTGCATATAGGTGGGCATATAAATTTATAAGGAAATGTACATTTTCACTCAGTCATAATTAAAAAAAAAAAAAAGAAAAGTGGGTAAGTAGAACCAGTGTGTGGCCTGGAATGCATGTTAGCTTTCAGGCAGATCAGTCTTAGGTAAGAGGCCAGGTCTGAAAATTGCTGTCATTAAAATATATTCATCCTCATGTACCCTTTGGAAAGTCTTTGTGTGCCCGAGTTTGAAGTTAGAGGTGCTAAGTATATCATTCAGAACCTGATGTACAAATAGGATTGTAGAATTAAAAATATGTATTTAAAGCTTCTTAATTTTCTCAAAATTTAAGTGTTTATGTAGTATATTTATTCCATGATCTCTATCGAAGTTCTCACTTTGAATCTTAAAGGGAATCTAAAAAGTAGTAGAATACTTTTATTTTTATACTTATTGAAATTTGCTGTTGATAGAGAAACAGTAATGTGTCAAATTTTATTTTTGTTTCTTAGTTGCTGGTTTTCCCTGTAGTACCTTAACTCTACTAATTCCAGTTAAGGCAATCTAAGGGATGTCAAAGGAGTTACACTTTTAAGGGTTTTGGATGTTACACTTTTAAAAATCATTCAACAGTTTTATTTTCAGAATTGACATACCATTGTAGTGTTTTAGAATTGTATACTTTGATCATAGGTTTTGGTTTGGTTTTTTGACTCATCTGGGAGATAGTATACTTCTAAGGCTTAATTATATTGTTAGTGAGTCAAATTCACTTCTCAGCATTATTTCTAAACATCAGAAAATTTTGAGTTAATCTGAAATACTATTTTATGTCCTTTAAATATTTTGGTTCCTTTCGACTTTTACGGAAGCCCTGTTCAGCATAGTGGTTAAGTGTTGTGGCTGCTAATCAGAAGGTCAGTAGTTTACATCTACCAGGCGCTCCTTGGAAACTCTAAGGCAGTTCTACTCTGCCTATAGGGTCAGTATGAGTAGAAATCTACTCAATGGCATTGGATTTGGATTTTGGTTTCGGCTTAGAATTCTAAGGGGAAAAGTAAAACTTACAGGATGCAAAATACCCTTAAGGGGGTCGATAAATTGTTTTTAATAGTACAAGTTACATTCTTCTTTGTAGCAGAGGGATCATGTCTGAGTTGTGAGGAAACCAAAAAGTTCTCATCAGCTATTGTATTTTCAAGGGATGATGAGAATGAGCAGCAGCCACTTGAGCTATAGCCACCCTTGATTTATCATTGTATTTTTTTTAGTTGATTGATAAGATAAGAAGAAGCCTTTGCAAGGTAATCAAAGAAGAACTACCTTTAATAGGCATTTGATAATTATAATTACGATTTATATGTTTACCACATCAGGTGCTTTACATACCCCTCCCCCCAAAAAACATTGCTTTTGAGTAAATTCCAACTCACAGTAACCCTGTAGTAACTGTAGGTAACCCCATAGTAGAACAGCCCCCATGAAGTTCTCAAGGAGTACCTAGTGCATCAAAATTGCCAGCCTCTTGGTTAGCAGGCATAACGCTTACGCCTGCCTCGAAGATGAGGAAAAAGCCATGCAGACAGATTGAGTAGATTTGCTCAAGGTGAAACAGAGCTAAGATTCTACAATCCACTCTGAAATCGTTACACTAAAATACCTCATTTCCTTTGAACATCTGTCATCTTTTGGGCCTGGCTGGTACACTGAATTCAAGCTGAGGGAAAGGATATTTGTAAAATGCCTTACTAGGGATTCCCTCCAACCAGATAGACTCCCCTACATACCTCTCTGGTATTAGAAGAGTGGTTCGTCCCCACAGCTTTGATGTCAGTTTCTGTCAGATCAGGCTCTTAATTACAGTGCTAAGGATTTTGTGGGGAAACTTAACTTTTGCTGTTCATTGGAGAAAATTTAGCTGTTTCACCTTGGGCACATCTGTTTCACCTGCCTGTACCTCTTTTTCTCATCTTCACAGAAGTGCTGAAAGAACTAAATGAAGTTATATGTAAAGTACCTGACATACTTTATATGTCTAAGAACAAAATTTTAATGTAGTCAGAGTTTCTGTAAAGAGAAGCAAGGAAATAATATTTAAATGTTATACATAGTATGCTGTTAAGACTTGAGGCTTAATAGAAACCTTTCTTTGTTACAGCCCATGTTCTATTAAGTGGGATTTAAGTGATCACATCATACTAATCTATTGTGCAAAAACAATTAGTCACACATTAAAAGATGTTCATATAGGATATTCACAGTAAAAAACCAAAAAGATTAGTTAAATAAAGGGTTTGACTAAGGTTTTATGTGCCTTATTTCCACTAGACAATTTAGCTCTTTTGGTTTAGGATTTTGGGTTACATGGTTAAAATTAAATATATATTATATATTACATATAGTTATGTATATTATATATAATATACAACAAGTACATAGCTTGTAATTGTATATAATATATTAATGATAAATACGTATTCCTTTGAATTCTAAGCTTTGGTTTTATTCTTAAAGATAGCTGTGGGAAAATACAGTAGGTTTAAAATTTTTTTAATTAATTGTCATTTGTCTAATACTTTGTGTCTCCTGATTTCTTTTTCTCCATCCTTCTTTCATCCTGATAATAAAACACATAATTTTAAACATTTTAGCTTCATATTTTAATAACAGTATATCAATCTGTAACTGACATTTATTGATTGAATTTACAGTGGTGATGTATGATTTAACAAAAATACTGAATGATATTAAATTATTGCATGACAGATAAGTTTTCTAGTCAGCGATTATGTATTTTTTCTTGATCCTGCAACTGAATGTTTTGTAGTCCAAATATCTAGTAACTTGATAAATGATTACAGTTTAATGTCAGAATTCTATGTTAATATTTAATGTGAATGATTTTGTTTTGAAATGGTGGCATTAGTAGTAGCTGTCAACACCTCAGAGAGTAAAATCACCTGAGGAAAATAGTCTATAGGTTAAAAAGTTGCTTTTTAATAGTGCCTGTATCTAGTGTAGAAAAAATTAGATTTATTCTACATAGAGAAAAGATATATAATGTTCTTTTTTTAAAATAATTTTTATTTAATATAACTGAGTGAAAATGTACATTCCCATATAAATTTACATACCCATCTATATGCAGCTTCCACTACTCTCCCTGCCCGGTGACAGCACACTATTCCTCTCTGCTCCATACATGTCTTGTTCTCCCAACAGTCTCTTTTTCCCTCCTCTCCACCCACTCTTCTTCCTCCAGCCAGAGGTCAGCAGGATGACATCCTATAGATGTATAGAACCGTAAAGTGCATCCAATATATGCTCACTGCATCGCCAAGTCCAATCCATTCCTGTCTGAAGTGTGGACCTTCGTTATGATTTATGGTCAAGAGCAGCATCAGGGCGAGGGGCCATGCTCCCAGGGGAACCCCAAAACCACTGGACCCTCAATTGAGGTCTTTTAGTGGGGATCTCAGGGTGCACCCCTTTTTATTCTTGTGTTGTCAGTGAGACTCAACTTAGTGAGCTCCATTGTGGCTATCACTGGTGGTGGCCAGGCATCATCCGGTTCTTCCGGTCCCAAGTCGATGTAGGCACCCACTGACGTGGGTCTCCTTGTCTTCTGGTTTGTCTTTACCCCATGTCATTTTGGTCTTCGGTGAGCATCTGTTCCTGCTGAGTTGGGACCATTTGCTGTGCCCTTGGATGGCAGCTTGGCAGCTTTTAAGACCCCAGACGCCACTCACCAACGTGGGTGCAGAGAGCCCTCTTAGCAAAACGCTAGCTGTGCCAATTGGCCTTGCTTTAGCCTAAGAGCATGGTCCCCCGTCCCCTGCCCCAGCTACTCTATCCTTGCAATATTGGGTTAAGATGGAAGGAGTACTCATGTTATGTTTAAGTCCACTTAATATTGTTCTTGTTTCTAATGTGTGCTATCACCGATTTCACCCTATGAGATACCTAGCAACTATCTAATCTAAACCCTTCCCCCCTCCCTCTGTCCCTTCCTTCCCTTGCAGCTGTCAGAGAGTCTTTTCTTCTATACACAAGTCTGTTTTTGAGATCTTACCGCAGAGGTCTCATACAATATTTGTCCTTTTGTCGCTGACTGCTGTCACTCAACATAATGTCTTCCAGTTGAAACCAGGTCATGAGATGTTTCCTGAAGTCATCATTGTTCTTTATCATTGCATAGTGCTCCATTGAGTATATGTACCATAGTTTACCTATCCATTCTTCTGTTGTTGGGCATCTGGGTTGATTCCATCTTTTTACTATTGTGGACTGTGCTGCGATAAACATTCTGGTGCATGTGTCTGTTGGTGTGAGAGGCCTTGATACTGTAGGATATAATGTTCTTAAAACGTTAAGCACAAAACTAGTCTTTTTTTTTAAGTGTCAGCATTTGCACAGTCTTTTCATTTCTGTAAACAAGATATTTACTGTAAATCTTTCCCTTTTTCTCTGTACTTGGTTTCTTTGTCTTCCTTTGCAGGTATTGTACAAAAATAAAAATAAAGCTTATGTTGTTTATATTTATTTTGCGTGAAGTCAAACCTGTCTCATTAAAGTAATTGTTTTTCCCCAGGTGCTACAAAGTACACAGATAAAGACCATGGAGGGATGCTGGTGTGGTCTCCCTACCACAGCATCCCAGATGCCAAACGTAAGTCTGACCTGGATGCTCTCTTAGCCGAAACCACCAACTGTTTAACATGCAGCCTTGTTCGGTTTTGGATGTCGTAGCTTCTCATAAGAAAAGAGTTGTCTTATCTGTTTTGTTTTTGTCTTGTCTTATTAATGGAGGTTATTAGATCATAGAGTATTTTACCTTTAGAACGATAGTGGGTTGATCATTCCAATTTGTGTCAGGCCCATGAAGAATGAACAGACCTAAGATCTGATGGCATTACTGTTTAAATCCTCAAGCAGGGGAGGGAGTTACTATATAGACATCTGTACAGGCTTTTCCTCAGTAAATGGAGCTATAAAGAAATGTTTTCAAACTTCAAAGAGCCCATTATCATTACTATTTTAAAGAGGAAAGGGGAAAGAACTGACTTCAACAGCCGTCAGGTCATCTTTGTGCTCTCCATTTCTGGACGGAGAACTTCCGGATCATTGACCATACACTTCTTGAATCATGGTGTGACTTTAGCGGACCTGATCCTTTGCGGCACATCAGATATAGGAAACATGCAGGTAACAACACTAAGATCCCCACCCTCCATTTAGTTATCATTTGTAAAACAACAGTAAACAGGTATCCTGGCAGCTGTAAATTAAGCTTGATTTTTCTTTTGTAAATACTAACATCTTAAAGATGTTCCATGATGGTTGTTTAGTCCCCTGAAAGTTAATGTATCATATGCTGGATGCTTGGTGGCACAGTGGTTGAGAGCTACAACTGCTAACCAAAAGACTGGCAGTTCAAATCCACCAGTCTCTCCTTGGAAACCCTGTGGGCTCTGTCCTGCATGGTCACTGAACTGGAATCAACTCAGACAGCAGTGGGTTATTGGATTGTGTCGTATACTTAATAAGTCTACTTACTGATGCAATAAGAGAACTAAAAATTGACAACTGAGTATGCTTCTGCATACTTGGTAGTTCTTTCTCTTTAATAAATTTGTAACACCAGCAGAAGATCTAGGAATTGTATGCCTTTGAGGCATCCTTGGAGCCCTAGTGGCGTACTGTGGGTCAAAACTCAACTGCTGACCAGAATGTTGACAGTTCAAATCCACTAGCTGCTCCTTAAAATCCTATAGGGCAGTTCTCTCCTGTCCTATAGTGTTGCTATGAGTCAGAATCGATTCAGTAGCAATGGGAATGGTTTTGGTTTGAGACGTTCCTAACAGAAAATGTGAAATTATTCAGTTGGCCTGGGCCTGTGTACTCTGAAACATGATGGAGACTGTTGGGATTCTCTGATTCAGTCCTCATTTCGTCAGAGGTTTTCATTTGCAAACTATACATCAGCACATCATTGGATTTTGCTTTTCTAGCACTTTGGTTTTTTGCCATGGTACATTTCTTAGCAAAATAGAAACGAGAAATTCAGAAAGCCAGTATGGGCTGGTACCGTTAATGCTTATTTAGAGTATTTAGCTAAAGATTCAGAGTAGTTGTTTTCAGCCCTGGCTGCACATTGAAATCACTTGAGGGACTTTAAAAAAAAAATCCTAATATCTGGATATTATCCCAGGTGATTTAAATTAGAATCATTAGGGACTGGGGATGGACTGCCTTTTTTTTTTTTAAAACCCGTTCCCTCAGTGATTTTAATGCATAGCAAGGGTATGCTCACCATAGGTCAGTTGATACTGTATAGCCTTCTATAAAACTCTTAAGATATTTTTGTTAAATAAGCATATATTTAGACTACTAGTATGTTTTATGTTCTAAACACAATATGAGATTTGAGATTTTCTTCACCAAAAGCTAATGGTCTTGCAGAGATGGAACATCCATAAAAAAGAACTATTGTTTTGATAGCATTGTTATAATAGCATATTCATGTGCTAGACTATACTGACAGAATAATAACAGTTATTAAGTATTTATAATGTGCCAGGTGCTGCTATTAGCACTTTGTCTATATTAACCATTTAATCCTGTATGGAAGGTACTGTGTTTGTCACCATCTTAGAATGAGGAAATGAAGGTACAAAAAGATGAATAACTTGCTCGAAGTTGAAAAACTAGTCAAGAGTGAGAATCAAACCCAGCACACTAGCTGTTTCAGGATCAGAATGCTTAACCTGTGCTTCTCAAATAATAAAGAGTAGCGGTGTATAAAAAATATTTCATATATATTTGTGTGTATGTGTATATACATACATACATACATTTACCATAAAGGATCAAGAAGCCGTGACTGTAGACCATCCAAAATTGAATCCTACTGAATGCAAAAGGCCACGCTTCTAAACAATGAGGCCTTAAAATAAGATGTCATTGTTGTGGTAGTGCTCATCTAAATAATCTGTTGACTTGATTACACATGGAGAATGAATGAGAATAAAATACTCAAATACCTTTTGTATAGCAAGCAAGAAGAGGTAAAGAAAATTAGTGATACTAACACATTCTTAAATATGTTGTTATTATTATGTACAGCTGGCACTACAGATAAACCGGCTTTTATGCAGCAGTCAGAAATGAAATGGTAAACGCTTTGGGCAAACTAAGTGTGAGAGAAAATCTTAAGCAGTCAGATGTCTTCAAATAAAGACTGGAACAGAAAATCAAGAAATTAATAGCTTATAATTTATAATTGTAATTAAGTTCTGTTGGCTACCCACACATTGATTTTTTTCTGCATGTGAAACAATAATCTTGAATAATAAGTATGTGATGTATGGTCAGAGAGATAAGTCATACTAGATAAAATTTGAATTCATTAGTTTTTGATCCTGTATATATAAATAAAATCCTCTTAAAATCTTCTATGGAAGATAGCTTTGGCTATTTTTTAGGTTCTTGGGTTGTATTTTACTTGTTTTGTTGGAAAAAGTAGACCTGGGCAAATGAAGCAAGTGAAAATAATTGTATAACATTTTGTTACAGTGGATGAGTATATTGCAATTGCAAAGGAAAAACATGGCTACAATGTGGAGCAGGTATGTAGAGAAATATTTTAGTATTAAGGCTTGCCTCAGTATTTACCAAATGGAAACATCATCTAATGATAGTTTGTACTTTCTAGCCTAAAAAGGTGCATATGTTCAAACAACTTCACAGATACCTCAAAGATTCTGGCAAAGTCTGACCTTTTCAACATTAAGGTTTTTGTGTTTATGTAGACATTATTCGCTACAATACATTTGTTTCTTACTTTGAGTTCTGAAGCTACCTGTAAGTCTTCAGGTTACTCTAGCAAATGCTTCCCAAAGTGAGATACAAGTTTTGGTGTGTTTGGATAAATGGATAGAACTTGAAAACAAATCTTTTATTTAAAAAAATTTCAGAAAACAGGCAATTTTCTTTTGACATTTTGATCCAAAAGATCTAGAAGTTTATCTTTTTCATTTAAAGAAATATTTAAGACTGTTTAAATTTGAATGAAATAATTTGTGAGAGTTTTTTGTTGTTTTTGTTACATGACTTTAAAAGGCCGTATAGTTTGTTACCCTAGTTATGAGGGAGTAGGGAACATGGAAAAAAGGAAGTAATTAAAGAATCTTAAATCGTATTTTAATTAAGTGTATCCATTTTTTATCAGAATTAAAATAGACAGATTTCTTTTTAGAGATGTAGGAAACGTATTTGTAACCTAGATTCTTGACATCTAATTTTGTTCTGGGTAACGTGATAAACTGATATCATTTTTGTGAAACCAAGACACTTCTTTCCTAATGAAGTTAACTTTTTCTGTGGATTATGAAGGCTTTAATTTGTATTTTTGTTTTTAAGTCTTGAATTTTAAGAGTTCTGTGAGAACAATCCTTTAGAGTGCCCATATGTTTACTTTCATACTTATTTTAAAGGACTGTTACCTAAGTACAGAAATGAACCTTCAAAATCAGTATTTAAGAAATTGTTATATTTCTTTTTAAAGTATAAAAGTTTGTTCTCTAAATATACTTAATGTCTTGTAATAAAGATAAAGGCCTACTGTGTATAATAGAGGGCCAGTGGTGTAGTGGTTGAGAGCCTGAACTCAGTTGCTAACCTTTCAGCAGAATCCACCAGCCACTTTTTGAAAATCCCACGAGGCAGTTTTTCTGTCTTATAGGGTCACTGTGAGGCGAAATTGACTTAATGGCAATGGGTTTTTTTGGTTCACTTGGAAATCCTGATGGCATGGTGGATAAGTGCTACGTCTACTAACCAAAAGGTTGGTAGTTTGAATCTATCAGGCACTCCTTGGAAGCGATGGAACAGTTCTATTGTGTCCTAATAGGGTCGCCATGAGTCAAAGTCAGCTCAGCGGCAGTGGTTTTGGTGTGGTTTTTTTATTCTAGAGAGGAAATTCTTGGAGTTGGTGGAAGTTGTCCAACAGTTTGGGCTTCAGGCTTTGCAATAACTTGACAGTCAATTCACTAAAGTTACTGATCTGACCTGTAATAATTCTGTGTATACACTATGATAATAAAGAACCTTAAAATATTAAGTTGTTAAAGTTGCAGTTGGGGCACTTGATACAGTTTTAGAAAATTAAATATTTCTCTATGATAATAAAGAACCTTAAAATATTAAATTGTTAAAGTTTTGGTTGGGACACACAATATAGTTTTGAAAAGTTAAATATTTCTCTATGATAATGAAGAACCTGAAAATATTAACTTTTTAAAGTTGCAATTAGGGCGCTCGATATAGTTTTGAAAAGTTAAATATTTTTCTATGATAATAAGAACGTTAAGATATGAAGTTGTTAAAGTTGCAATTGGGGCACTTGATATAGTTTTGGAAAGTTAAATATTTCTCTACCAAATTCCCTTTTTACTGAGCACTTTTGGTTTTGTGCTTTGATAGTTTTAGGCTTCACTCAGTTATTGGTTGACTTGTTATTTTTCTTCAAGCTTTGAAAAATGGATTAAATACAGGTCAAAATCTTGATAAATGACCCTACAGACCTGCTTTAGTAATTATAGTCACTCTCCTCAGCTCTCTGTTTTTCGTATTCTGCAACAAATTAATATGTAAGAGCAGTCACTGTTTTGAGGCCTTGATTTAAAAGAAATAACTGAAAAAGCTCTGCTGCTTATGCACCTTTATTAAAAGCTCCACACTGCAAATGTGTTTTCAGTTGAACTTGCAGGTTTAAAATTTTAAGCTAGTAATTTGTGTTAGACTTTCTTAAGTGAGATGGAATATAAATCTTTAAAACCAAAGGGGAATGATTTCTCTTTAAAGGCACTTGGCATGTTGTTCTGGCATAAACATAACATTGAGAAGTCCCTTGCTGATCTCCCTAATTTCACTCCCTTTCCGGATGAGTGGACAGTGGAAGATAAAGTCCTATTTGAACAAGCCTTTAGTTTTCATGGGAAGAGCTTTCACAGGATTCAACAAATGGTATGGTACCTTTGGTCTTATTGTGATTCATACCTGAATGAAATCTCATGCCTTTATTAAGTACTTCTTAATTACTGACAAAGCAGTTTTCCAACTGAATTTTAATTTTTAAAAATACTTTGAAATAAGTGTATTTGTGTGTACAGTCCAATATTCTGTAACCACTTAATGCATGGAAGTTACATGCTATTTCACAATAAATAATTAGTATTGATTTTAACTTACATATGTAATAGTAGAAACCCTAGTAGTGTGGTGGTTAAGTGCTATAGCTGCTAACTAAAAGGCTAGCAGTTTGAATCTACCAAATACTCCTTGGAAACTCTATGGGTAAGTTTTACTCTGTCCCATAGGGTTGCTATGAGTGAGACTCAACTTGACGGCAGTAGCTTCTTTTTTTATGTAATAGATGTTAAATATGTTTGCAATTCCAGGGGAAAAAATCATAATTTTTAAATGTTTCACTTTTTTTATCATTAGAGCTTTATTTTCTGATATTCTTTTGTCTACGTAAGCCCGTTTTTTAAATTCCTAATTATTTCAGTATTGTCCACGTGCTGTTGCTTTTCTTATTGCCATTAAAGGAGAAAACTGCTTAGTGTTTCTGGTCCTTTAATTTTTAGTATTGTGTCAAAATAATATAAAACTGAGAAGTTGGTACAGTAAACTATTTTAACCTGAGTAGGTGGAAGGTAGACATTGTCTGCAAATGTATTTAGGCATCTTCTGTAAGCAAAGAAGGCAATTTTGACAAAGAGTGTGCTTTCTTGTTTGCCACTCTGACAGATCAGTACAAGGTGAGTAGCCATTGTAATACATAAAGGCTTTGTTTGCTGAGTAAAGGCTGTTTGCACGGTTTACCGTTTTAAACCAGTATTATTTTTTTTTTAAGTTTTTAAATTTACTGTTAAAGAATTGAGTGGTGCTGAGTGCTGCTTCTTGAAAAGATTTTGTTGAGTCAGAAGAGGCCAGACATGTAAAGCTACATATTACATGATTACATTTACATGAAATGTTCAGAGCAGGCAAATCCCTAGAGCTACAATGTGATTACCAGGGGCTAGGAGAAGGAGGAATGGGAGAGACTGCTAATAGGACAGGATTTCTTTTTGGAGTGATGAAATGTTCTGGAATTATTGGCCATGGGTACACAGCATAGTGAATGTACTAGAGAGCACTTAATTGTGCACTTTAAAAAGGTAAATACTTGTGGTATGTGAATTATATCTGAATTTAAAAAATACTGACTTACAGAGGATAAAAAAATAATTGAGTCACTGTTAAAAGAAAATCAATACCAAATATTATAAGGGCTATGTTGGGGGACTTCTGGGGACCATTCTAACTACTCAGTTGTGATACTTTCAAGCCTCAGAACAAATAGGAATATTCTTTCAGAAATGTCAGTTACATAGGTATGGAAGGTACTGTGATTATAACAGCACCATGTAGCTCTGTAATTCATGAAAGTACCTATGAAATTTTAATTTATGCCTATGGTTGCTGTATACTGAAACACTCTTCATGCTATACCTGCTGATTTAACTAACAAGTATATTGTTATTTTAAGCTTCCAGATAAGACGATTGCAAGCCTTGTAAAATATTACTATTCATGGAAAAAAACTCGGTCTAGGACAAGTTTGATGGATCGCCAGGCTCGTAAACTAGCTAATAGACATAATCAGGGTGACAGGTAGGTTGGATGCCTTTATACAGAGTTACTTTATTGCGGATACTGCATAGGATTTGCTTAAGGTAGAAGAATTATTGCAACATGTGAATACTTCCTGTCCTTACCTTCTGTTTCTGCTCTGACAGGAAGAGCCCAGTGGTCAGAAATCTTAAGAGTAAGAACTTGAAACCTTGAACTGTATTGTAACCAGTAAATATTGCAGTAAAATTATATGTGAGCTGTGTTTAGCTGTAATCACAAGTGTTTCCTTGTAGTATTGCAATACTAGAGTACTTTCAAGAGTATATTCTTCAGGAGATGCTGCTTCCACAATTACCTGAGTAACTGAAAGTACACATTATTGTAACTGAACCTTTATAGTAGTGTGAGATCATTTACTGGTTTCTGTCTGTCTTTATTCTCCAGTCAGCTTAAAGTTCATGTTCTCTTTCCCAAATGATAATTTTTTCTAAACCTATTTCCAGCTGAGTTTCTCTCTCTTTTTTTTTAAGCTAGAGATGTTTGCTAAGTGGTTGTATATTATCAAAGGGTTAAGTGTTTCTAAATACTACAGAAATCTAAATTACAAGTTCATCTTCCCAAGGACAGCTGTTCCATTGAAAAATGTTAATAAAATTGTTGACAAGGTGTTTAAAGTTTGATAAGAACACTGGAATAGAATTAAAAGGAAGGATTTAAGTTTACTAATTTTTATTTCTTCACAGTGATGATGATATGGAGGAAACACACCCAATGGATGGGAATGATAGTGATTATGATCCCAAAAAAGAAGCCAAAAAAGAGGTAATGATGATTACCAGAGTACTTGTAATTTTTCGACATATTGCTCAAAAAGAATGTAAAGTACTTCATGTTGAGTAAAACATTTTTTTGCTTTTTCTGTTGTGTTCAGTCTGACTGACTTAACGTAAGTAAGTAAGTGTGTTCCATAGCATTTTCAGTGGCAGATTTTTCAGAGGTAGATACTAGGCTTTTCTCCCAAGGCTACTGTGGGTAGACTCCATCCTCCAAGCTTTTGGCCACTGTGTGTGTTAACCATTTACACCACTCAGGGACTCCATATAATGGTGTGGGAGGTAGTATATTTCAGTGCTGACTAAAGGTTTCTAGAACACCAGCACTAGTCTAGAATCCCAGTTAGCCAGTCGTCAACATAATTTTATAGTGACCGTATGAACTGCTCCATAGTGTTTCCAGGGAGTGCCTGACAGATTCATACTGTCACATCCACTCGGAAGTATAAAAAGTCTGTCACAATCCATGATCATTAATCCATAATAAAGTGACACAACTACCCTCACACAAAAATGTAAACTATGCTTCTGGTTTTGTTACTCACTTTTCCCTGAAAACATTTTGTTGGTTTCATGTTTTAGTAAATCATACATCAGTAGCATATCTGTGGGAGCCCTGGTGATGCAGTAGTTAAGCACTCATCCATTAATGGAAAGGTCTGCAGTTGAAAACTACCAGTCACTCCGTGGGAGAAAGATGTGGCAGTCTGTTTCCATAAAAATGTGTAGCTTTGCGGGACAGTTCTCTGACCTGTAGGACCACTGTTGATTGGACTTGACAGCTATGGATTTGTTTTTGTGTAGCACACCTGATCTAAGGTATAATGACATCAGTGAACTATTAATATTCCACATAACACCACACCTATTTGCATAAAACTTGGCAGGCATCTTCACTTTCTGCTTCATTGAAAATATCAGGCAGGAACTCTCTCAAATTTTAGCCCTTACCCTAGCGTCTGTGCTACTCCACTACTTTTTCATCTTACTGCATTTGTGCTTAGAATATTATATTTGTTGGATTTCCCTTTCTAAGCTGTGAAATCTCTGAAGCTAGGACTGAGTCATCTTGTACCCACTAGCACTGTGCACAGTACCTAGCAAGTGTCAGATAATTGACTAAATGTTTGTTGAATGAATAGTCCGTGCCTGAATGCCTTTCCCCCTCTAGTTTCACAGCAGAAAGGCTCCTTTCTTTTGTTCTGAAAAATCATCATTGTTTGTGTGATCTTACGTATCCCTCATATCTCTGGGTCTTCATCTATCACTTATGCTGTCTCTTTCCCATACGTTCAACCTTTTTCTTGTGGCTTGAAGTGTGTTCAAGTCTTCTTTTTAGTGTCTTAATTTTTATCTCTTAGCCCCACCACAAAAAAAAGGAGAGAAAGAAAGAAAAACACTGCCATCCATTAGATTCCAACTTAAGCAACTCTGCGGGCCAGAGTAGAACTCCTCATAGTGTTTCTAGGGAGCACCTGGCTGCTTCAAACTGCCAGCCTTCTGGTTAGTAGACATAGCACTTAATCACTACACCACAAGGGTTTCCATCTCTTAATCAGTCTTCCTTAATTGGCTGTTAATTCACTCCTTAATTCACTCCAAAGTTTGCTTTAGTCAGGCTGCTTCTGTGCCCCGCCACCCCCCACCCCATGAAACTGCCTGCAGAAGTCACCAGTAACCTAACTGCTGCATTCAGTGATGCCTTATATCTTGCTGGTCATTTTTATATCATTTCAAGTGTTGACGCCTCCCTTCTTCTTGGAGAATCTCTTAGAAAACTTTTATCTGATTCCTGTCTACCTTGTTAAGCATTGTATCTCAATTTTAGTGACTTTTGTTTCTCTGTTCATTTTCGTTCTCTCAATTAAGTAACTGTAGAATTTGTTGTTTTCTCTCTTTTCTTCTATGTTACTACCTTATGTTTTAGGCCCTCCTCTTTTCTGTGAATTATGGCAACATTTTCTGTCTTAACTTACTTTCATGTCTCCAGACTCTCCCACCATCCCTTCAAGCCCATTTTTTACCCTTTTGCCAGAATAATCATTTTAAAATCGTGTCTGCACCTTGAAACTCCTTCCATGCGTTGTCTATAGGATAAAATACAAACTCTTTACCTAGTCATTCCACGTAATATATTTCAGATTACTAATGTGTTATGGATATGTTTTTTAATTCCTTAGCTTGTGTCCTATGGTTATATAGCTTTTTTCCCTGGAATTCCCTCCACAGGTCTGACTAGAAAACTCCTCACAACTGTAATATCTAGCTTCTCTGTGAGATCTTCCTGTGTCTTGTGTTGAATTGACAATTTCTTTATTTTTCTTTAAATCTGTTACAGTTCTGATTATATTAAGAGCTGTACTTATTTACTCAGAGCTCTTCTTCCCCACTTGCCCATTCCTGGGTGTTAAGTTCTTTAGAGCAAGATTGATGTCTTAACTATCTTTTTAGTCCCAGTACCTGATGCATAGCAGCCATTCAGTGAAGCTTACTATAATGAGTAAGGAAGCATGTTGTAAACTCTAGTTACTTAACAAATATGAGAAATTAGACATTTCACTTTAGTAGTTACTGAACAAATATGAGAAATTAGACATTTCACTTTAGTTATCTGGAAATTGTATGTTTCTGGGATGCTGTTTTGCCCAGCTACACAAGCTGATATGTACTTGGTTGTTCTTCTGTTTGACTGTGATCTCATCATGTTAGCAAATACCATAAGAGGAATATAAATGAAGAAATATAAAAAGGAGACTGAAGGCTTATGGTCCAAGGATGGCAATATAATGTCAATGGCTTCATCCCTTTCACAGTGATACGGGGCAGCAGGGAAGGAAAGGTACTATATTATTGTCTTCAGAATAAATCTCTCTTGTGTTGTTGACACATTCCATAGTGATTTTTTAGAATTTTTTAATCATGAACTATAATGTCTATGTACAGTTTAAAGAATAATCGGTGCCGGTATACCCATCATTGTGTTCAAGACACAAGAGACAGGAGTCCTGTGTTTCCTCAATTGTATGCCCCTTCCTTCACTTCAAGAGGACCCATTGTCCTAAAAGTTATAAATTATTATTGCTTTTTTAATATACTTTTGTGACGTAAGTACTTATCTCTGCACAATATATCATTTAGTTATGTCTATTTTCAGTTTTACTTAAATGAAATAATAGTATATGTTCTTAGCTGCTTGTTTTTCTCAACATATTTTTGTAATTCACTTTCCCTACTGTATTATATGTTTATATATATTATGAACAGTGCTAATATGAACATGGCTTGGAGAATCATCTTAGGTCAGTGATTCTCAGCTGAGTGTAGCATTGGCCCCATAAGAGGCATTTAAAAATTACGGAGACTTTTTTGTTGTTAAAATGGTTATGGGACACCACTGTCCTGTAGTGGACAAGGAGAGGGATGCCAGCTCTGCTGAAACACTGATTGTCCCAATTAAATTACAACATTGACTTATTTAACAATGCCAATACTGTGAGATTATTTAGAGTTGAATTACACTGGTCTTGGGGAATAACCATGTTCAGTTGGCTAGGTAATGACGAGTTGTTTTCCATAGTTGATATACTTCCACAGGACTAGGAGAGTGTTTATTGTCTATTTCCTTGCCAATACTTAATATGATCAGATTTTTAAAATCAGCCAAAAGATTATACATGTGTGTAGGACAAACAATAACACACAAGGAATATGCTACATTGTTCAGTCATGTGTATGAGACCAGCCCAAAAGAAAGGGATTGGAAGGCAAGAAAGGACAGGAAAACTGGACAAACAGATACAGGGAATTTTGGTAGAGAAAGAGATAGTGTTGACAATCACAGGGTTGGCAGTCAATATCATAAAACACTTTGTGTATTAACTAATTAGAAACTAATTTGCTCTGTAAACTTCTGCGTGAAGTACAATAAATAAAAAAAGAAAATATCTAAGTACAAAGATTTATGTCCCCAAAATGCATGTTTTCCATAGTGAATACCATTTAAATGTCAAAACCCATAGAAAAGTTAATTAGGGAAAATCATCAAAGTATGTTCTTGAAACATTCACTGACACAAAAAAAAGTGTTAATGATGTAATGTAACATGAAAGAAAATCAGAATTGCTTAAAAAATATTACAAGTTTGGTAATACAAATTGTCTTATTTTATTTTTGATCTCGTGCATCAGATTGCTGATAAGACTGACCAGTTTTTCATCTGGTTATTGGCTAGCATGTCTCTGAAATATCCATGTTTTTTACATATTTTTTGTTGAGTTTTTTACTTAGAAACAGCATATATAAATTTGTTTTGGCTTCTTATATATAAAGCAAAACCAAAACTGTGTTGCCATTGTCTATTCCAACTCATAGCAACTCTGTTAGGACAGAGTAGAACTGCCCCATGTGGTGTCCAAGGAGTGGCTAGAGGATTCAAACTCTAGGTCTTTTGATTAGCAGACTAGTCTTTAACCGTTGTGTCACCAGGGTTCCTTTCTGTTATGATAGATCATAGTTATTTGGTATAGCACTTATCTGTCAGTTTGTAGTACTGTAACTCATAGCTAGAGGCTATGTCACCAGTATTTCAAATACTAGCAGTATTGTCCGTGGTGAACAGGTTTCATCAGACTTTCTAAACTACAATAGATTAGGAAGAAGGACCTGGTGGTCCAATTCTGAGAAAATTGCTCAGTAAGAACCTTATGAGTAGCAGCAGAACATTGTCTGATAACAGTGCCAGATGAGACTCATAGGTTGGAAAACACTACGTACAGCTGGGGAAGTGCTGCCTCCTGAAAGTAGAGCCGACCTTTTAATAATGTGACTTGAGTCAAGTTTTGGGGCCCTTTATTTGCTGATGTGGTACAACTCAAAATGAGAAGAAATAGCTACAAACGTCCATCAGTAATTGGAACGTGGAATATACAAAGTAGGAGATCTAGAAAAATTGGAAGTCTTCAAAAATGAAATAGAACACAGAAAGATCAGTATACTGGGTGTTAGATGAAATGGACTGATAATGATCTTTTTGAATCACACAGTCATAAGGTCTGTGATTGTCAGAAATGACAAAGGAACATCATCACATTCATCCTTAAAAAGAACATTTGAAGATCTTTTGTGAAGTACATCACTGTCAATGATACGAGGTCTGACAATTACGTCTGCTAACTTAATCATTCTAAGTGCTCCATACATCATTGCTGAATGTCACTACAGTCGCCTTCAAAGTACTGCCCTTGGGAAGCTATGCACCGAAACCAGTGCCTGGTGCACCCTTCAAAGCAATTTTGGAATTCTTTCTGTAATGGCCATTGCACATGGCGGCAAGTTCGTGAACTTAATTGTATAGTTGTCTGTGAGGGAGTTTTTAGCCAGTAAACAGATAACTGTACCGGAATACCCTCCCTCCTGTCCTGATCTGGCACCCAGTGACTTTTTTCTTTACCTAAAGATAAAGGAAATATTGAAAGGAAGACATTTTGTGACACTCAGGATATTGAGGGTCATACGACAACAGTTCTGATGACCATTCCAGAAAGAGCCAAGTTTGTATACCTTTTTGGAGGAGGGACACCATTCAGAGATATTGCTGATGTCAGATGGATCTGGCTGAAAAGTAGAGAATACCAGAAAGATATTTACTGTATTTTATTAATTATGCATAGGCATTTGACAGCATGGATCATAACAAATTATGGATAACAATGCAGAGAATGAGAATTCCAGAACACGTAACTGTGTTCGTGCAAAACTTGTACACAGACCAAGAGGCATTTGTTCAAACGGAACAGGGTGTTATCATGTGGTTTAAAATCAAGAAAAATGTGTGGCACAGTTGTATCTTATCACCATACGTAATATGTATGCTGAGTAGATAATCCAATAAACTGGACTATGTGAAGAAGAAAGCAAAGTCAGGATTGGAATGAGACTCGTTAATGATCTGCATGCAGGTAGCACAGTCTCGCGTACTCAAAATGAAGAGGAGGTGAGGCACTCGGTGATGATCAGAGACGACTTACAGCCTTCATTGTGGATTACACTTCAGCATAAAAAAAAATCCTCACAACAGGTCCAATAAAGAACATCATAATAAACAGAGAAAAAAAATAAAGTCAAGTATTTCATTTTACTTGGATCTACAGTCATTGCCTATGCAATCAACAGTCAAGAAATTGAACAACATACTGCATTGGGAAAATTGCCTGCAGAAGACCTTTCAAAGTGTTGAAAAGCAGTGTTGTCACTGAGAACTAGGGGGCTGTGACCCAAGCCATGATACTTTCATTCACCTTATGCATAAGCTGGACAGTGAATAAGGAAGACTGAAGAAAAATCGATGCCTTTGAATTATGGTGTTTGACGAAGGATATTAACTATATCAAGGACAGGCAAAAGAAGGAACAAGTCTGTCTTAGAACAAGTACAGCCAGAATGCACCTTGGACATGTTATCAGGAGGGACTAGTGTCTGGAGAAGGACATCATGCTTGGTAGAGATCAGCAGAAAAGAAAAAGACCCTCAACGAGATGGGTTGACGCAGTGGATCCAGCAGAGGGTTGGAACATAGCAGTGACTGAGAGTTCAGACACAGCAATGACTGAGGGTGATACAAGACTGCGCAGAGTTTTGTCCTCTTGTATGTAGGGTTGCTGTGATTTGGAAATGACTTAGTGATGCCTAACAAAAACAACAATTAATTTGATTAAATCTATTCCATTGATTTTAAACAATTACAGTTTATCTGTTATCTTTCCATGTTTTTGATGAACAGATAATTCGTCAGAAACGTAAATATTTGGATTTCACTATTTTTACTTTTTCAAAGCTTTTAAGTTTTCCTTGTTAACTTACAAGTGAGTTGGTTCTGACTCACAGCTACCCTACAGACAACAGCTAAGATTGGTTATCTTAGCTGGTAGGAGACAGTTGTGTCCTGCAGAGTTCTGGACAGATTGTGTTGATTGGGTATCTTAGCTAATAGGAGGAGTAAAGATAGAGTGAGCAGCCCCTGCTTGTCTGTCAGTGGAGGCTTATTGCTGTGATGCTGGAAGCAGTGCCACTGGTATTTAGGTACCTGCAGGGTTAACTGTGGTAGAAAGGTTTCATCTGAGCTGCCAGACTATGACAGACTAGGAAGAAGAACCCAGCAGTCAGCTTCTGAAAAGAATGAGCCGGACAAAACCTTTTGAACAGCACCAGCACAATCTAGGGGTAATTACGTTTTATTCATCCTATGAGATCTCAGTCCCACTGCCGTTGAGTCAATTCCAACTCATAGCAACCCTATGGAACAAAGTAAAACTGCTCCATAGAGTTGCCAGCGAGAGCCTGGTGGATTTGACCTGCCGGCCTTTTGGTTAGCAGACATAGCATTTAACCACGATGTCACCAGGGTTTCCCGTCCTGTGAGATAGAGGTCCATTTTTTGTTTTTGTTTAGTATGGAAGTGACTCCATCATTTGTGACTGGTCTTCAATAGCAGCTTTATCACATATGATGTTTCTGTATTTGCGGACTGCCAGTTAAGTTCATGAACTCGTTCTAGAGGAAGTTCCACGTACCTCATTGCTGAATATCACTATGGTCACCTTCGAAATACTCACCTTGGGAAGCTCTGCGTTGATGACAATGTGTAGCCCACCCTTCAAAGCAATTTTGAAACTCTTTCTGGAATGGCCATCAGAGCTGTTGTATATCCTGAATATCATCAAAATGTCTTCCTTGCAATATTTCCTTTATCTTCATGTAAAGAAAAAAAGTCATTGGAGGCCAAATCAGGTCAGTAGGGCAGTCATTCCAATAGTTACTTGTTTACTGACTAAAAACACCCTCACAGACAACTGTACAATTAAGTTTGTGCACTTGCCAAACTTAAAGAGTGGACTAGATGAAATTTTGAAGGGTGGACTAGGCACTGGCATCTGTACATAGCTTCCCAAGGGGAGTACTTTGAAGATGACAGTAGTGTGATATTCAGCAGTGAGATGCATAGCATATAGAACAATCAAGTTCTAGGACTCATTGTCAGATTTCTTATGTATGGTTCACTGTTCTTTCTTTTGTCAGTTAAATATCGTTTTATAGTCCCACAGTATCTTAAATACTAAAGCCTTAGAATAAGTCTTGAAAGCTGCAAGGGTAAATCCTACTGTTTGATGAGCCTTGCTTTGCTTATTAGTCTTACTACCAGATTCCTGGAAAAGTACTGGTAAGATTTTTTACTGAGTCTGTCAGTGTTTTACCATCAAGTAAGATGTGTACTGAAGGTTTTTTTAATAGGTGTATTTTATAAGACAGAAGAAGTTGTCACTTCTGTTGATAGTTTGCTAAGAGTTTTTATCAGAGGGTTGTTATATATAGTTTGCTAGTATTTTATTTATAATTTTTCTGTCTGTGAACATAAATGAGATTTGGCTGTATGTTTACTGTCTGTACTTCTCTTGCATGATTTATTATCAGTGTTATACTTGTATGAGGTGATAAGCTGGGTAGAATTTCCATTTTTTCTCTTAGTTTGTGTAAAGTTAGAATTACACGTTTCCTTAATGTTTGCAAAAACTTTATAAAACAGTCTAGGCCTAAAGCTTCCTTGGAGGAAAGATTTTTAATTACTCAGTTTCTTTAGTGAGTATAAAGAATATTCAGATATTTATTTCTTCTTGACTCAATTGTTGCCTGTTTATAAAGTTCTGAGACTTAGTTTCACATATGTATTTTCAAATTACTGTCTTACAGTATTTCAGATTCTAAATTTCTCTGAGTATTGGTATTTTAGAGGAATCCCATAGAATTTGAAGTATGGTATTTTTAATACCTCTTCTTCATGTTTTTAATTTTATTTTATTATCATTTTTTTGTCATGCTTTAAGTGAAAGCTACTGTTCAAGTCAGTTTGTCTTAGAAAAACTCATACACACATTGTTTTGTTACCCTAGTTGCTTTCCCTACAATGTGACAGCATACTTTTTCCTCTCTACCTTGTGTTTCCCAAGTCCATAGAACCTGTTGCTTTCTGCATGCTCATCTTGTTACTGGATAAAACTCCAGAGTTCATGCCACCTGCTGCTAAAGCCAGTCTCTGAGACAGGAGTTTAGGTGAAATGGTCAAAGGTTTTTATTTGCATACTGGTATGCAGGGGACAGGGGGTATTCTCATTCTCAAAGCGTGTCCAAAGTTGTCAGGCAAGGTTGGGGTATTTAAAGGGAAAGACCACATGCAAATGTATGGGCAGGTGTCGTTGTCAACTGTGTAGAGGTCAACTGGCTTAAGGTTGTCTACTTCACAATCTTGCATGCTGGCCATCAAGGAAAACAAATTGTTGCTAGATGCCATCTGGCCAGCAATCTGAAAGAATGCTCAAACGCAACGTTCCGGCCTCCTGTGAATTCTTGTAATCATTGGTTAGAGCCCAATTACCAGGACAAGAGGAGTTTACTAATTCTGTGGTGGTGGTGCCTCTAAGAGCCCTGCCCTAGCATAGCCACCTGGGGTTTGTAGAGTGTGGAGGTCAAGCTTTCCCTGTGAGTTGGGGGTGATCTGAAACAATGCCTTTTAGGCCCTTGATCTTAGTTCCTGCCCCACCCAGCTCTTTTCAGCCTCCAGTTTCTTGCCTCTGAAGAGGAGCTTCCCGTTAGTCTCATATATGTACTTAAGCTGATAAGCACATTCTTTACCAGTATCATTTATATCTTGAGATCCAGTCTAATCTTTGTCTGGAGCGTTAGCTTTAGGAATGGTTTCAGTTTGAGGCTGACAGTTTGGAGGCCAAGTTTTGGTCTTTTTATTAGAACTTGGAAACTGGCCCCCCTTTTGTCGTACTGCATTGGGGATTATGTTGTGTTCCTTCTCAAGGCAGTCTGTAGTGGCAGCCAGGCACCATCCAGTTCTACCTGTCTCAGGCTGATGGACTCTCTGGATAATAGGCCCTTTTTCTGTCTCTTGGGCTTATATTTTCTGTGTTTTGGTGTTCATTGTAATTTGTGCCAGGTGGGATGGGGTCAGTTACTGCATCTTCAGTGGATACTTGCTAGCTTTTAAGACCCCAGAAACTGCTCACCAAAGTAGAATGCAGAACATTTCTGAATAAACTCTGTTTTGCCAGTTGACCTAGGTGTCCTCTGAAACCAAAGTCCCCACACCTCTACCCCTGCTACTGTATCACTCAAAGTATTCAGTCGTATTCAGGAAACTTAGCAGCTTTTGGTTTAGTCCAGTTGTGCCGACTTCCACTGTATTGTTTGTTGTGGTTCTCTTCTAAGATAATTCTTGTCTTCTGTCTAGTTAATGAATGCCATAACCATCAACAAATGTTTTCTTCTGTGTTTGAACGTTTTCTTGACTTAGTGTTTCTGCCTTTGTTAGTGACTAATCTCAGCATAATGCCTCCCTTCCACATTTCATCCACGTTAGGAGATCTTTCTTAGATTCATCAATATTCTTTAATAGTGTGTAGTATTATATGTGGGAATATACCATAAGTTGTTTATGAGTTCATTCATTGATAGGCATCTAGGTTGTTTCCATCTTTTTGCTATTGCAAACAGGGCTGCAAGTGAACAAGTGTGTGTGTGTATCTACTCATATGATGCATCTTATTTCTCCAAGATGTACTCCAAGAAGTCGAATTGCTGGATCATATGGTATTTCTATTTCTAGCTTTTTAAGAAATGGTCAAATTGATTTCATTGGTCATTCGGTACAGTTTTGCAAGACAACAACTTCATTGCTAACATCTTTTTTCACCAACATAAACAGCAACTGTAGACATGACCCTCACCAGACAGAATACACAGGAGTTAAGTCAACTACATCTGTGGGAGGAGATGATGGAAAAATCTCCACATCAACAGTCAGAACAAGACCAGGTGCTGACCGCTACAAAGACCATCAGCTGCTCATGTCCAAGTCCAAATTGAAACTGAAGAATATTAGAATAAGTCCATGAGAGGCAAAGTATGACTTTGAGTGTATTCTACCTAAGTTTAGAGACCATCTCAAGAATAGCTTTGATGTGTTAGATGCTCATGACTAAACACAAGACAAATGTGGAATGACAATAAAGACATTATCCGTGTAGAAAGTCAGTGGTCTTGAAAAAGACAGGAAAGGAAGAAAATACCAAATTGGATATCAGAGGATACTCTGAAACATGCTCTTGAATGTCAGGTATCTAGTGAAAGCTAAAAGAAGTGATAGTTAAGTAAAAGAACTGAGCAAAAGATTTCATAGGGCAGCTTGAGGAGACAAAGCAAGTGATTAATTATGACACATGCACAGAGCTAGAGATAGAAAACTAAAAGGGAAGCACATGCTCTGCATTTCTCAAGTTGAAAGAACTGAAGAAAATATTCAAGCCTCAAATTGCAATAGTCAAGGATTCTATAGGGAAAATATTAAATGACTCAGGAAGCACCAAAGGATGATACAGGGAATACAGTCACTGTACTAGAAAGAACTGATTGACACTCAACCTGATGTAGTATATCATCAGGCACTGACTTCTGAAGGGAGAAGTTGAAGCTTCGTTGAAAGCATAGGTGAAAAACAAGGCTCCAGAAGTCGATGGAGTATCAATGGAGATGTTTCAGCAAATGGATGCAGTGCTGGAATTACTCACTCTTCTGTGCCAAGACATTTAGAGGACAGCTACCTGGACATCCATCTGGAAGACATCCATAGTTCGGAAGACATCCATACTGCCAAGAAGGGCGATCCAACCAAATGTGGAAATTATCAAACAATATCATTAACGTTACAGGCAGGTAAAATTTTGCTAAAGATCATTAAAGGCAAAGAGCTCTTCTCAAGGCTATCAACTCTGCCTTTTGGACCAAAGTACCCGGGGCTAGAGAGCCAGCCTCCGACACATCAGTCAGAGTCACTACTGTATATCCAGCCCTTTTTTTCCCTCTCATCATATAACTGCTTCCATCTGTGTATATTTTAACTTTGGGGAACATCAGAAAGATCAGGGTGGCTAGAATAGACCTTTGCGATGATTTTTAAGCAGTTATGTTGAGGTGGGCCCTCCACAACAGGCAGCAATGTGGCTGTATTTAAAGTCGTCACCGTAATAAGGTTACGTTTGGATTGTCTAATAGGATGGCCTGATACTTCTCCATCCATCCTACTGTTAACCAGAATCCTCACTTCTGTTCTGGGAGGAGGAGGACTGCATGGGGTGTTTACCATCACTTCTTGTTCCAGAGTAAACTTGGCTGCTTCTTGGAGCAAAACACATGTGGCAGTGACTGCCCATGGCTTTGGGGCCATCTACAAGCCACAGCATCTAACTATTTAGAAAAATAAACAACTGGTTGCTTTGTGGGCCCTAAAGTCTGGGTGGAGACCCCCGTGGTCCCCCTCTGTTTTTCATGTTCAAGCAGTTCGAGAGGCTTTTGAGATCGGGGAGCCCTAGAGTAGGGGCTGTTATTAATTTATGTTTAATCTTTTTAAAGGCTTATTGGCACTCACGTGTCCAGAGCAAAGACTCCCTTTCTTTTCCTTTTATTGTCTGGTATAGAGGTTTAGTGATTAGTCTGTATCCTGCTAGAGAAATGTGACAGAACCTTCCTGTATCTAGAAACCCCCGTAGCTGCAGCAGCTGTTGCTTACTTGTTGGTGACTTCAGTCTTAGCAATTGCTTCCCTCTTACCAGGTAAAAGATCTCTTTGTCCCTGGGAAATCTGAAACCCCAGGTACTTTCCTTGAGGTTGTGAAATTAGAGCTTTTCTTTTGGACACCTTACGACCACACTCAGTTAGATAATTTAAAAGGCATATAGTGTTTTGGTCTGAGTCCTCTTTAGTTTCACTGGCCACCAGTATATCATCTACATATTGTGAGATGATTTCTCTTTTCAGTTCTAAGGCCCTGAGTCCCGTGCCAGAATTTCTCCACATATTGTAAGAGAATTCTTAAATCCTTGTACCCAAACCTGTCAACTCACATGTGTCTTTGTGCCAGTCTCAACATCTGTCTATTCAAAGGTAAACAAAGGCTGTGACTCTGGGTGTAAAGGTATGTAAAAAAATGTATCCTTTAAGTCCAGTACTGAAAACCATGCACAGATCCCAGGGATGGTGACCAGGGGGGTATATGGATTGGGTATCACTGGATGAGTGTCTTCCACAATCTGATTGATTTTTCTTAAATCATGAAAAACCGTATTCTTGGATGTCTAGTTTAAGCATAGGCGAAATGGGAGTATTGTGAGGAGACTGGCACTATTTTAAAAGTCCTGTTCTCAAATATTGTTGAACCAGAGGTGTGAAGCCTTCTAGGGCTTCTCTTCAAATTGGGTACTATTTTTGATTTATTGTTGGGTGCCCTGAGTTTTAGAATAATTTCTGCTGGTGTCTGCGACTTTGTTCACCCCGGCTGGCACACTGCCCAGATGGCTGGATTTACCGGTTGTTCAATACATTCAGGAATGTTGTCATCTCCACTAGGTGGCATTGTTTCATCATGTAACAAAGCAGCCTGCAGTGCACAGGCTGCATGAGAAAGGATCTGTAACAGTACTTTAGGGAGATTGAAAACAACTTGTGTCCCCAGCTGTGAGTGGAGATTCTCTCAAAGAAAGGGTGCTGGGCACTCAGACATACAGAGAAATTTACAATAGTTTACTTCCCAACTCACAATTCACTGGCTATAAGAAAGATCATGTCACAAATTTTCCAGTGATTCCAACAATGAGTGTTGCTTTAGGGCTCAAAGGAGACTCAGCTGTAGTCAGTACTGAAAAGGTCACACCTGTGTCAATAATAAAGTCAATTGGTTGTCCTCTCACTGTTAGGGTTACCCAGGGTTCTTGGTGGGAGATGGGGAAGGTGTTCTCTGACCCCAGGGCCCCTTCATTTTGAGTTTTCAGTGTTACGACCCTCCTGGAGTGCCTGTAATTTGCCTTGTGGGGGCCTGCACTTGGGGCATTCCTGCTTGTAGTGTTCCAGCTTTTTGCAGTAGACATGTTGATCTGTCAGCAGAGACAACCCTTGAAATGGCTTTGCCTGCTTAGGGGTTGCCCCTGGCGCTCATTTTTTATGTTTACCTCCTATCTCCTGTTTGTCAAGTAGGGAAAGAACAGCTGTCAACAGTGTTGCCTTTTGTTTTTGTTTTTCTTTCTGTTCAGCAACCGGGTCCTGAGAATTAAAAACCTTAAAGGCTGTCTCAAGCAGCTGTCCTATAGGCATCTGAAGACCCCCTTCAAGTTTCTGTAATTTTTTTTTCAATATTGGGGGCACTCTGAGAGGTGAAGGTCATATTCAGCAGTCTAGTATTACTGGGATCTTCAGGGTTAATATCAGTATATTGGCAAAATGTCTCAGTGACTCTCAAGAATGGTTGAAGGATCTTCTTTTTCCTCTTGTGTAGCTTTTATAATTTTATTTAAACTTTTCGGCTTTGGCGCCCCATTTCTTAATCTAAAAATAATACAATCCCAATAGTGTTGAAGCCAAGCTGTTTCCTCCTCAGTGTTATAACCCCATGCAGCCTCAGCCACACGGACTGCTGCAGGACGGCTAGGCTATACCCATTAGTGGGATCTAAGTTATGTAACTGATCAGCTTCTTTCTATGCCTGTTTCAACACCATGTGGTGCTCCTCAGATGTTAGCAATGTGTTGAGGAGAGTTTATACGTCTGCCCATGTGGGGCGATGAGTACAGAAAATGGAAAGAAACAGTTCTGCCATTTTGTTGGGGTCACTTTTGTAAGGAGGGGTGTGGTTCTTCTAGTTATACAGGTCAGAGGTGGAGAACGAAGTGTAGATGGACGTGGACACGGCAGGCCTTGGATGGCTGTCAGCATCTACCCCAGTTGGTGTTTCTCTTAAAGAGTATTGTCCTGCCTGAAGCCCAGAGGTTCCATCACCAAAAACAGTACCCTGTTGGGTATGAGAGGGGGAGGCCCTACCTGTAGTTGAGTCTGCCCCTCTAATGACTACAGCTGCTTCACCTTGAGGCAAGTCTGTCCCTTCAGTTGTGTCTGGGGAGGCCAGGGGCTGTCAATCTCTCTGTCTCCCACTCTGTCCATCACTTGGGAGTGAGGGAGGAGCAGATGGGGGCATCTATCCCCCATGGAGGGAGTCGTCTTCTACAGAATCCGATAAAATTTTTTTACCCAATTTCTTTCTTTGGTACCATATAGGTTCATATGGTTTCACAGACTGGTATAGAGACATAAATGTCTGAACATAGGGGACCTCATCTCACTTTCTTTTCCTTTTTTTACAGAGCAAGTGTAGTTGTAAGGTGGTGTTAAATTGTAAAGACCCCATAACAGGCCAGATTTCCTGATCTCCCAAGATATACTGGGCCATATGTCATTGCACAAATCAGTCATCTTTTTCTCAGTCGTTGGTTCATAACTGTACATTTTTTTATCCAGCTAAGATGCATCCCAAAGGGGAGCCTGATGGAATGTAAGGGACTCCTCCCATGTTAATAGTCAGAGATGGCTGAAGCCCTCTGTACCTTGCCTGTCAGAGGGAGCTTTCCTTGTCTTTTTAAGACACTATGCCTCTCCTATTACCCTAGCCTTTCTGTCTAGAAATCTTGAGTGTATCAGACCTCAGCTTTTTGTTTTACTGCACCAGGCAGTCTTTGCAAGTAAGACCAAACCTGACAGACTGGTTTTGTCAGGCATACCAGGCTGTGGTTGTGGACCATTTTCTTATGTTCTTTTTCTGTAACTCCAGTTAGTTTTTTACCTTCATCATCCAGCAGTTTTTGGCTACACTGACACAGCACCCAGCTCCACTCAAACAACTGGCTCTTCACAGACACACATGAATCTGTTTGGACCACTCAAAAGGGGAATAGTTGGAGGTGATCAGATGCCCCCAAAGCCAGGGCGGTCCCCACTCACATACCAGACCAGGTCTTAGGAACTTCCAGGAGTCCAAACCAGGTGGGTCCCATTCACAGAAGCAGTGTTGTAATTAATCCAACCCAGGGACAGGTTTTCCCCCCAAACCTAACTTGCTACTCTGGCCCTAAGTGCCACAGAGTAGGGAGCCGCAGATCCAGTACCCTGTGGGGATTTTTGAATCCCGATTTAGTTGCCTCAATCACAGCGGTTGGTGACCAGCAGCACCAAAGCACAGAAGAGAGGGTAACACCCCTTCACAGGCTAACTAGTCTTGTGGCCACTATTGAAGTAGGAGTTGTCCAACTACGTCCTCCTCCAGGGCCCACCATGTTTCAAGTGGTAAAAAGGGGAAGGGAGCTTCCCCATACGGGCCACCAGAATTTGTAACTGCAATCCCGGATGTGTGCTGCCTGTCCATAAAGCTAATACTGAGACAGGAGGTGAGGTGATTAAATGGGGATATTTACTGAGTGCCGACACAAAATAGGCAAGGTGGAATCAGTTCTTCTAAAGCTTGTCTGCATGCATAGGCTAAGCCTGGAGGTATATAGATTGCTTAAGGGCAGGGGACACTGGTTTATATTTTTCCTGGGTCCATGCAAGTAATTCTTTCAATGTTTAAATAATATCTTTTGTGGGGATCTGCATGGCTCCAACAAGTCGAGGCTTGATAGTCATCCACACTACATGGTGATTCAGTCCAGTAGTCTTAGAAAGGGGGTGAACAAAACAAATAATCAGTGCTCCTAAGAGGAAAGAGTAGCCGTGTCACTTATAACCAGTACAAGGGAATTCTTATGGATGAGGGAAAAGCAGGTTCTCAGGACTTAATGTTTATTACATGGCTGTTTTAATTACTGTTTGTAGCAAGATGGAGTTGGGCTGTCGAAGGGCCTCCCTTTCAAGATTGTCAAGGATTTCGTTTTACTTAGTTCTGCCATCAATGCTCATGAAAGCAGGAGTCAGGAAACCAAAATACAGCATTGCATTGGGAAAGTTTGCTGCAGAGGACTTCTAACGTTGTGAAAAAATGTCACCTTGAAGGCTAAGATGCGCCTGACCCAAGCCATGATATTTTCAATCACGTCGTATGCCTGTGAAAGCTGGATAATAAACAAGAAAAACAAGATGCCTTTGAATTGTGATGTTGGAGAAGAATGCTGAACATACATATCATCGACTGTCAAAAGAATAAACAGGTCTGTTCTGAAAGAAAGAAAGAAAAAAAACTAGAGTGCTCCGTAGGAGCAAAGATTGCATCTCACATACTTTGGATGTGTTGTCAGGCAGGATCAATCCCTGGAGAAAACCATTCTTGATAGAGTGGAGGGTCATCAAAACAGGTGAAGACTGATCAAGTAGATGGATTGACACAGTGGCTGCAGTACTGAGTTTAAGCATAAAAACAATTGTGGCTTTGGTGCAGGAGCAGGCACTGTTTTGTTCTGTTTTGCATAGGGTCACCATGAGTGAGAACCGAGTCAGTGGCATCTAACAATAACAATGACAAATCAGTTTTTTAAATTCCCGTGAGCACCGCAGAAGAGTTCCAGTCTCTCCTCAGCCTCTCCAGCGTTTGTTATTTTGTGTTTGTCATATTAATGGCAGCCGTGTTGGAGTGAGATGGTATCATTGTGATTTAGATTCTGTGGTGGCTAATGATCTTGAGCATTTCCTCATGTGCGTATTTGCATCTTGGATGTCTTTTTTTGTGAAATGCCTGTTCATATCCTTTGCCCATTTTGTAATTGGCTTGTTTGCCTTGTTGAGGTTGTGCAGTACCTTGTAGATACTAGTTAGATTCATGGTGGCCAAAATTTTTCCTCCAATCTGTAGTTAGGCTGTTTACTCTTTTGGTGAAGTTCTTGGAAGAGCATAAGTGTTTGATTTTCAGGAGTTCTCAGTTACCTATTTTCTCTTCTGGTGTTTGTGCACTGTTAATAACTGTTTGTAGTCTGTTTATGCTATATATTAGGGCTTCCAGCATTGTTCCTGTTTTTTGTTCCATGATCTTTATTGTTTTAGATTTTATATTTAGGTTTTCAATCCATTTTGAGTTAGTTTTGTGCATGTGAAATATGGGTCGTCTTTCCTTTTTTTACCAATAGATATCCACTTATGTCAACACCATTTGTTAAAGAGACTATCTTTTCCCCAGTTCATGGCCTTTGGACCTTTGTCAAATATCAGCTTCTCATAGGTGGATGATATCATATCTGGATTCTCAATTCAGTTCCTTTGATGTATATATCTGTTTTTGTGCTAGTACCTGGCTGTTTGATTACCAGAGCAGTGTAATAGGTTCTAAGAGTGAGGCCTCCTTTGTCCTTCATCTTCAGTAATGTTTTACTTATGCAGAGTATCTTCCCTTTGCATGTGAAGTTGGCAGTTTGTTTCTCCATTTATTAAAAAACGACATAATTTGTATTACAGTTCCTTCATTTGTATAGATTGCTTGGGGCAGAATAGACTTTTTCACAGTGATAAGTCTTCCCATCCATAACCCAGCTGGTTTTTCCACTTAATGTATGTCTGTTTCGGTTTCTGGCAGTAGGGTCTTCTGATTTTCTTTGTATATATCTTTTACGTTTGTGGTTAGATTTATCCCTGAGTATTTTATGTTCTTAGAGGCTATAGTAAATGGTAATGACTTGGTGATTTCCTCTTTAATGGTATGTTTGTTAGTTTATTTACGTTTGTGGTTAGATTTATCCCTGAGTATTTTATGTTCTTAGAGGCTATAGTAAATGGTAATGACTTGGTGATTTCCTCTTTAATGGTATGTTTGTTAGTTTAAAGGAATCAGATGGATTTATATATTGTTATCTAGTATCTGGATACTCTGTTGTACTCTTAACTATTGATTCCAGTAGTTTTTGGTGCATTCTTTATGGTTTTCTGTGTAGGAGATCACATCACCTGCAAACAGAGATACTTTTACTTCTTCCTTACTAGTTTGGATGCCCTTTGTTTCTTTGTCTTGCCTAGTTCTGGTTAGAAGCTCCAGGACAGTGTTGAATAAGAGCAGTGACAATGGGCATCCTTGTTGTACCCATTCTCAAGGGGAATTCTCTTAGACTGTCTCCATTTAGGATGATGTTGGCTATTGTCTTTGTGTGGATGGCCATTATTATGTTGAGGAATGTCCTTTCTCCTGTTTTGCTAAGTTTTTAACATGAATTGGTGTTGTACTTTTTATCAAATGCTTTTTCTGCATCAATAGGTAAAATCAAGTGGTTCTTTTGTATTATTTATGTGGTTGGTGGTACTAATTGTTTTTCTAATGTTGAACCATTTCTGCATCCCCAGTATGAATCCCTGTTGATTGTGGTGAATTTTTTGATATGTTGTTGAATTCTGTTGGCTAGAATTTTGCTGAGGATTTTTGCGTGTGAGTTTATGAGAGATATTGGTCTATACTTTTCGTTTCTTTTTGCTCTCTTTACCTGGTTTGGTATCAGGGTTATTTTCACTTCATAGAACGAAGTTGGCCTCATTCCATCCTTTTCTGTACTCTGGAGTGCCTTTAGTTATAGTGGTATTAACTCATCTCTGAATGTTTGGTGGAATTCTCCAGTGAAGCCACCAGGCCTTGGACTTTTTTTTTTATTGAGAGTTTTTTAAAGACCTTTTTTGTCTGTTCTTTTGTGATAAGCTTATTTGTTCTAGTTATGGTAGGTGACATGTTTCTAGAAATTTGTCCATTTCCTCTGGATTGTTTAATTAACTAGAGTACAATTTTTTGTAGTATTCTGTTATGATTCCTTTAATTTTAGTTGGGTCTGTTGTCATATTGCCCATCTCATTTTTCATTTGAGTTATCAGTTTCCACTTCTTCTTTTGTCAGTTGGCCAGTGATTTATCAATTTTGTTGATCTTTCTTTTAAAACAAACAAAACAGCTTTTGGTTCTGTTAATTCTTGCAATCATTTTTCCTTTCTCTGTTTCATTTAGTTCCACTGTAATTACTTGCTGTTTTCTGGTGCCCAAAGGGTTCCTTTGCTGCTTTCTTTCCACTTGTTATAGAATTAATTAATTTGAGTTATAGAATTAATTAATTTAAGTTATAGAATTAATTCTTTCACTTGGACCCTTTCATGTTTTTGGAAGCATGCATTTATTGAGATAGTTTGACCTCAGAGCACTGCTTTTGCTGGGTCCCATGGATTCTAGTAGGATGTGTTTTTATTCTCATTTGATGTGAATTTCTTTGTATCATCTTTGATTTCTTCTATTACCCAATCATTTTTGAGTGAAATGTCAGGTTTGCGTGTTTTCAATTTTGTTGTCTTTTCCGAACTGATGTGTTGAAGTTAACCTGCTATTACTATGGAACTGTCTAGTTCTGTTTCAATACAGATAGTGTTTGTTTTATGTATTTTGGAGCCATGTCATTGGGTATGTGTATATAATATGGCTATGTCCTTCTGTAGTAGTGAGCCTTTTTACAATTATATGTTGTGGATTTTACTTCAAAATCTGTTTTATCAGCGATTATGTTGCCTGTCTTGTTCTTTTCTGAGTATTCTTAGCCTGATACATATTTTTTCCTTGCTTTGAATTTGTGCATATCACTGAGTATAAGGTGTGTCTCCTATATTGGCAGCATATAGATGTGTTATGTCTTTTTATCCAGTCTGCCACTCTCAGCCTCTTTATTGGTGCATTAATTCCATTTACATTCAGTGTGACTGTTGAGAGATGAGAGCTTAGTGCTGTTGTTTTCATGGTTTTTTGTGTGTGTTGTAGACAGTTCCTTTATTCCATTTAATTTTCTGTAGTGTTTGTTTTATGTATTTTGGAGCCATGTCATTGGGTATGTGTCTTGTCTTTAGTGTCTTGTCTTCATCTTTTTCTATGTTGGTGGTTTTGTATTTGCTGAGGCTTCATTTTTTTCTTGGTTTTTATTTTGATGCATACGATTGTTAGTTTCCTTTGTGGTCATCTGAATACTTATCCTTATTTTTCTAAATTTAAACCAGTCTTCGCCTATATCGTCTTGACTTCCTCTACATAAGAAAGAACCGTAGCTACATTTTCTTTTGGGTTCCTCTCTGTTAAGAAAAATGTCTGCGTAATGACATCGCTGTTTCTCTTTTTTCAGTGTTTTGCCTGTGATTTATAGTTATGATTCCTCACTTTGGTTTGATATCTAGTTGCTCTGTTCTGTATGTTTTGGTCTTCAGTTGTTAGCTGGTATTACTGATTTTCTGTCCAAAGAACTCCCACTAGTATTTCTTATAGCGTTGGTTTGGTTTTTTCAAGTGCCTTAAGTTTCTGTTTATCTGGAAATCTTCTAATTTCACATCATATTTGAGAGACAGTTTTTCTGGATATATAATTTTTAGCTGGTGTTCATTTTCCTTCAGAGCTTTGTGTATGCCATCCTATTACCTTCTTGGGTACATGGTTTCTGCTAAATAGATTGAGCTTAGTCAAATTGGCTCTCTTTGTAGATTATTTTTTGTTTATCTCTAGCCATTTTTAAAAGTGTCTGATAGTTTTAGCAAGTTTGACCATAATAATGTCTTAGTGTTTTTCTTTTGGGATCCATCTTGTGGATATTTCAGTCACCATCTTGGATAGGTGTCGTCTCATCTTTCATGATCTCAGGAACGTTTTCTTTCAGCAATCCTGGACTGTTCTCTTTGTGTTTTTAGTTATCCCCCTCTTGTAGTCCAATCACTTATAGACCATTTCTCTTCATAGAGTCCCACGTAATTCTTAGTGTTACTCAATGTTTGTTAATTATTTTATCTGATTTTTCTTAAATACAGTGATATCATGTGCTTGACTTTCAGTCTCACTGGCAATTTGAACTTGCGTTGCCTTTCAGTTTTGTTCTCTTGACTTTCTACTAATGTGCCTGATTCTGTAATTTTATTATTAATTTCCTGAATTTTTGATTCTTGGAGGTTGTTCAGTTTTTCATTAATCTCTGCATTTTGCCTTATCTCCAGCCTTATCTCCTACCTCATTTCTCCAAGAGTTCTAAACATTAATCTTTTGTGTTCTATCTCTGATAATTCCAAGCCAAAGCCAAGTGCCGTCGAGTCTGATCCGATAATTCCAAGAAATTTTCTTATTCTGAAAAATTTTCTTCTTTGTTTTTCTAGGTTTCTGAAGAGATCATGGTTTGCCACTTTACATGCTTTGATGTGGAGTGCTGTTTCCAAGGCATCAGTAAATCGTTATTATGTTTGCCTGTTGTGTTGTAGCTTCTTGTTTTAAAATATGTAGTTTACTTTTCTCATATGGATTCAGCTCAGGGTCGTGGTGGTCAGTTTTCCATTTTGTGTTGTAGGGTCTTGCATATTGTCTTGGATGGGCAGGTGTGGTGATTGATATAGGCACAGGAGTCTGGCTGCAGATGTTGAGAAAGGTTTGGGGTTAACAGCCATCCTGGCGTGTCTTCAAGGGTGGTGTTTCCCCTTATGTCAGATTCTAGGTCAAGGAACAGTTTCTGCCCTGATATTCTGGCTTTGGGTAGTTGGCAGGAAAAAAATTAAATAACTACCCTCCCTCCTCTTTTTCCTTTCCCCCAAGTTTGCTCAGCTGTTTTCCTCTTTGTCTCAGAGAATTGAGGGCAGGCTTAAGGAGTGCTACTTCATGTCAGACTGCTGAGCCACGCACAGTGAAGAAAAGGGAGGAGGTGAATGGCCCAGGGCTGCCTTCAAGAGTCCTACTTCCACCTCAGTTAATGGTGTCAGACTCTAGTGCCAGGCACAGTTCAGAAAAGGTGGGGAACTTCAGGGGAAGGGAGTGGTGCCCACAGCAAAGGAAAAAGAGAGATCCATGCATGGCAGGTTACAGATGACAACTTCGCTTTCACCAATCTAGTGCTGTCTCTCAATTGCTCTGAAGATGTCAGTGTATTCTCTAGACAGTCATCTCCATGCTGTGTCAGCCACCTAGCCTTCTGGCAGATTAGGTCTATGGAATCCCATGCACTTCCAGTGCTGTTCTTATCTTCCCATTGCTCAGTCTAATGTCTAATTTTTTCTCTTTGTTGTTTAGGACTCCTATAGTGTAACTGTATACTGGATTCGTTTGTTCTTTGGGGTCTTCTTTGTTAGAGGGTCCGTGGAAAGTATCTAGACCCTGCCTCTTTATTATTGATATTTTCCCCACGTCTTACAGATTTTAGAGATTTGATGACATTCAGATTTGTTGTGTCCAGTTTTTTTCCCTGTCTGTAGGTTATCTTTTTACTGTTTTTGTGAAGTCTTTGGATAAGCCTAATTGTTTGATGTTTTTGGGTCTCCCAGTTAGTTTCTTTTCTCATGTTAATGCATTATTAGTAATGTTTTATATATTCTGTTTACATCATGTATTAGACCTACTAGCAAGGTACCTATTTTTTCTTCCTTAATCTTTATCGTTTTAGATTTTATGTTTAGGTCTTTGATCCATATTGGGTTGGTTTTTGTGCATAATGTGAGGTATGAGTCTTGTTTCATTTTTGTGCAAATGAATATGGAGTTATGCCAGCACCATTTTTTAAAGAGACTGTCTTCCTCCAGGTGGGGCTTTCTCATCAGTTCCTCGTAGGTGGATGGTTTTATATCTGGAGTCTAAATTCTGTTCTTTTGGTCTGTATCTGTTTTTTTGCCAATACCATGCTGTTTTTTCTATTGTGATGGTATAATAGGTTCTAAAGTCATGTCAGTATACACCATTGATTGCCAAAAGAACCAACAGATCTGTCTTAGGAGTACAACCACAGTGATCATTATGAGCAAGGTTGGCAATGCTACATTTTACATAGTTTGGGCGTATTGTCAGGAAGTATCAGTCCCTTGAGAAAGATATCATGCTTGGTAGAGGGTCATCAAAAAAGAACAAGAGCCTGAACAAGATAGATACAATGGCTGCAGCAGTAGGCACAAGCTTGATGCGTGTTGGCATGGCAGAAAACCAGCTAGTGTTTTGTTCTGTAGTATGTAGTGTTACTGTGATTTGGAACTGCTTACGTGACACCTAACAACAGCAACAATGAAATCAGGTAGTATGAGACCTCCCAGTTTGTTCTTTAGTAATGTTTTATGTGTCTGGGGCCTCTTCCCTTTCCAAATGAAGTAGGTGATTTGTTTCTCCATCTTGTTAAGAAAATACCATTGGGATAAGTAAAGCGCTGTTGAAGAAGAAAAATAAAGGAAAACTTGCACTACCTGATCTCAGAAGCTACTATGTGGTTATGGTAGTCAGAACAACCTGGTATTGGTACAACAACATGTGCAATCAAAAGTGGAATTGAAGTAAGGACCCAGATGTAAATCCATCCACTACACTCAGCTAATCTTCAGCATGGGCCAAAGTCCATTATATGTGTGAAACACAACTTTTAAATAAATGTTCGTGGCAAAATTGGATGTCCATCTGCGAAAAAATGAAACAGGACCCATATCTCATGCCATATAGAAAAACTAATTCAAAAAGAATTGAAGGACCTAAATATAAAGCTAAACACTATAAAGTTCATAGAAGAAAGAATATAATCAATGCTAAAAAGCCCTAATATATAGCGTTAACAGGATACACGCCATAACCCACGTTATAGAAACTCCAGAAGATTAGCTAGATATTGGGATCTTCCAGAAATTAAACACTGAGGCTCAGGAAAAGACTTCACCAAAAGAGTGAAAAGAGAACATGCAGACTGGAGAGAAAAATCTAGCTATTACAAATCATACTCAAGTTTGAAGTATAAAATCTGTAAGAAAATCCAAAAGCTGTGCTACAAAATGACAAACCAGTTAAAAAAGGGCAAACAAAATAGAAGACACAATTTACAAAAGAAGATACCCAAGCAGCCAGCAGATACCTGAGGAAGAGCTTGCAATCAGCAGACAGTAGAGAAATGCACATCAAAACCATAATAAGGTGCCAGCTCATGTAGCATTACTGACACAAATGTGAAAAACAAAAGTAACAAATGCTGGAGAGACTGCAGAGAGGCAGAACTCGTTTGTAAGAGAAGAAAGTGGTAACAGCCATTTTCAAAAACAATACAGTGCTTCTTTAGAAAGCTGGAAATAGAAATACCATATAATCCAGTAATCTCAGTCCTAGAAATACACCCTTGACAAATGAGTTATCACACATACATAATGCATGTACACCCAAGTTCATTGCAGCATTGTTCACAGTAGCAGAACATGGGAGGAAGCCAAGATAGCCAGCAACAGATGAAAGGATGAAAAAAACTGGTACGGTACACAGTGGAATACTATGTGACAGTAAAGAAGAACAGTGACTCTGTAAAGTATCCTGTAACTTGAAGCAATCCAAAGGGCATTGTGCTGACCCAAGTAAGTCAGTCATAAAAGGAGAACTATTGTAAGAGACCACAACTATAAAAACTTATGAAGTTTTGGACACAAAAAGAAACAATCTGATGATGATGAGGGAGGGGAGGTGTGGGGTGAAAAAACATGAAATTAACGATAGATAAAGGGTAATTTGGGTGAAAGGTAAGACAGTGCACAATACTGGGGAAGCCAGCACAACTTGTATAAGACAAGGTCATGAAAGGTCTGTAGATATGTGCAGACTCCGTGAGGGACCAAATTACTGAGCTGAGAGCTATGGGAACCGTGGTCTCTGAGGATAATGTAGCTCAATTGGTATAGCATATATGTTCTGTGTTCTTAAAAGCCTGTGAGCAACCATCTCTCATACTCAACTGGTCTCACCCCTTTAGAAGCAAGGAAGAATGAAGATAACTAAAAATACAAGAGAAAGATGCATCCATCTACAGTGGGTCTAGTACAACTAGATGGTACCCAGCTACCACCAGTGAGTGTTCTGACAGGGATCACAGCAGAGGGTGCCAGATAGAGCCAAAAGAAAAATGCAGAACAAAATTTTAACTCAAAAAGAAAGACCAGACTGGTAAAACTCTGAAAATGTGGCCGCCTGACATCTTTTCAGATCAGTAATGAAGTCACTGCTGACCTTCATCCTTCAGCCAAGATTGAACAGGCCCCATCCCAAAAAATACACGCAACTTAAAGGGGAACACCAGCCCAGAGACAAGGACTAGAATGCAGGAGGAGGCAGGAAAGCTGGTAATAGAGAACTCAGTTAAGTAGAGAGAGTCTTGATCTGTTGGAGGGTTATTAACCAGTGTCAGGTAACAATGTGTGTACTAATGTTTAATGAGAAATTAGTTTGCTGTGGAAACCTTCATCTAAGGTACAATTTAAAAAAAGGCAGGGCCAAGATGGTGGACTAGTCACGTCTCCTCGCCTCCCTCTTAGAACTAAAGGCTACAAAAATAATTGAACGGAGCATTGTAGACGTTCTGGGGGACCTAAAATCTGGCATTAGGTGGTGCGATTGGCCTGGGTGACAGGAAGGGAGAAACCAGGTTAAAGATACAGACACTTTATTAATTATTAGGCTAGCACTGAGAATAGGACTGCCAAGCCTGTGAACCTGCTAAGAGCTGGATACTATACTGAACTGCAGTGCTTAAGTAAACAACATATTCCACAGCAGAGAGACTATATACTTACACCCACATATAGAGAACCAGCTGTGGCTGCTGACTGAAGATGCTAGTTGCCCCGCCCCCTCTCTTTGAACTACAGCATAGATACTGCTGACTCAGTGCAGGAAAGGAGTCTCAGGCAGGACATCATCTTGATCAGCTGAAGGACAGGAGTTAGCCATGCCTCAGGTTTCACCTGGGTCTAATTCCCAGGCTAAGCAACAGAGCCTGTCTGGATGTTCATTCTCCCAGCAGAAAAGCAATTTTTAAGACAACTGTACCTAGGGATCATAATAGGAGTGGCAACCAAGTGTGGCAGTTCCCTTAATCCTCTCATTAAGCCATGTCATACCATCTGGGGATGGTCTGTGAGGTGCCACCTATGTTAGCCAGGAGGCAGGGCTTGTCACCTGTGAGGGCCCAGCTGCTGCTGCTCAGTACCTCAGTGGAAAGGCATCTTTTATGTTAAGAGCAGCTAGAGAACACAGTGGTGGCTGGCATGAGTGTGGTGGTGCCGTTGCCACCACCCTTCTCTAAGCTACATCATGGTGTCAGCTGACAGCCCCCTAGAGATTCCATAAATAGGGCACCATCTTTGCCAGCCAGGAGATGGGACCTGCCACCTCTGAGGCCCAGCTACTTTCTGT
Source organism: Heterohyrax brucei (assembly GCA_028571685.1). Lineage (NCBI taxonomy): Eukaryota > Metazoa > Chordata > Mammalia > Hyracoidea > Procaviidae > Heterohyrax > Heterohyrax brucei. The sequence continues at coordinate 22,351,957 of CM053155.1, forward strand.
GGCTAGTGAACAGTGCCTGTCTCAGCAGAAAAACAGTTTTTAAGACAAATGCATCTGGAGAATGCAGCAGTCCCTGGAAGCCAAGGGCTGTGGTATCCATATCCTCCCTTCCCTGAGCTATACCATAGTCTCAACTGGCATGACAACACACAGTCAGCAAAGTAGATTGCCACCTTTAACAGCCAGGAGGTGGGGCCTACCAGCCCCAAGAAACCAGCTGAAGCCAGCCACTAAGCTGAGTAGCATTGCGGGGCTGGACAGTGTCTTTATTGCCAGAGAAGCCATACATAAGTCAACTGCACAGAGAAAACACAGTGGCAGCTGGTGACCAAATCTAGCAGTGCCCTTATCAACTCACTTTGTAGAACTATGTCACAGCTCTCATTGGTGTAACATGAGAGAAACTGAACAGCTTCTGGATGGCATGAAGACATCAGCATCTAGGCATTTAAAGAAGCAGACCATCATGGATCCAGGTAACTCCCAAAATAAAAGACTTCCCAGATAGAGAAGCCTTCCTGAAATTACCGAGGGAGAATCCAAAAGAATTATGTATAGAGTGCCTCTAGAGATTTAAAAAATGCAACAGAACAAAATGAAAAATTAAGCAAGCTGTATGAACTGCTAGAACATCACTGAGCTGAAATCCAGCAGATCAGTAATAAAATTACAGAATTAGACAATTCACTGCAGAGCCAGAAGAGCAGGATCAAGCAAATGGAATACAGAGTTAGTGACCTTGGAGATAAAGCAACTCATATACCAGCAGTTATGAGGAGAAATCAGAAGAAACAGGAAAAATGAAAAAAAATTAAGAAGCATGTGGGACTCTATCAAGAAGAATAATCTGTGAATAATTGTAGTTCCTGAACAGGGAGGAATAGGAGAAAATACAGAGAGAATTGAAATTGTTGACATAAAACTTCCCAGAAATGATAGAAGAGAATATAGACATTCAAGATACGTATTGAGCACTATAAATAATTGCCCCCAAAAGAAAGACTAACACATATTATACTGGATCAGGCTTAATAAAATGAAACATAAAGAGAGGCCTTTAAAACCAGCAAGGCTTAAAGCAAAAGTAATGTGCAAAAGGAAGCCCTGTAGACTTTTGTCTGACTTCTCGGCAGAAACCATGTTGGCAAGAAGGCAGTGGGATGACACATAAAAAACCTTGAAGGAGAAAAACGTCCAACAAAAAATTATATAGCCTGTAAAATCATCTCTCAGATATGACTGTGAAGACATTCACAGATAAACAGAAGCTTAGAGACTTTGCAAAAACCAAACCCAAACTACAGGAAATACTGAACGAAGTTTTTGGTTTGCCAAAAGCCAAGTTTAGAAAAACAATAACATCAAATGTTTATTCAAGGATGCAGTGCAGGACACAGCATCCAGAGCCTACTCTGTTAGGGAAGTCACTAAGCTTAATCAAAGCTAAAATATTAAAAGTAGGGAACCAGTGACATTAATGTGAAAACTATGGTATCATCACACTATAAAGAGGGATATATTACAGTAGGCATAAGCCTTTGAGATGGAGAGGAAATTAAGATACATAGAAGTTAGAAGATTGGTTTAAACTTCGAACATTAAGAGGGATCAAGGTGGTAGCCACAAAGCAGACTAACAGTGGAACATAAAACAGGAAACATAATACACGAGTCTCAAACAGAAAACCAACACTGAAAAAGATGAAAAGTAAACCCATAAGGAAAAACAACCCAGAACCAGAGTATTAAGCGGAACAAAGAACATACCAACAACACAAAACTAAAGGCACCAAAATGACAGTACTAAACAAATATCTATCAGTAATTACACTGAAAGTAAATGGATCAAATGCTCCATTAAAGAGGCAGAGAGTAACAGCTTGGATCAAGAAACATGATCCGTCTATATGTTGCTTACAAGAAACACACCTTAGGCTCAAAGATACAAATAAACTGAAAATCAAAAGAAGGGAAATATATACCAAGCTAACAACATGCAAAGAAGAGCAGGAATGGTAATACTAGTCTCAAATAAAATAGATTTTAATGTGAAATCTATCATCGTGTACAAGGATTGCTGAAAGGTTAAATACATAAGCAGGCTATAATGGTATTAAATATCCATGTACCCAATAGTAGAATGTCTAAATACATTGAGCAAATATTGACAGCATTGAAAAATGAGATGGATCACTCAAGAATAATAGTAGGAGACTTCAACACTCCACTTTCAGTAATGGAAATATCCAGAAAAAAGCTCAGTAAAGGTACCAAAGATACTGTGTCAATCAACCAGCTAGACCTCATCAACATTAACAGAATGTTTTGCCCAACAACGGATATGTACACCTGATTTTCCAGTGCATGTGAAACATTCTCCAGAACAGACCATGTCTTAAATCATTAAGCAAGTGTCAACAAAATCCAAGCCAGTAAATTATTGCAAAGCATCTTCTCACATCATAAAGCCATAAAACTTGAAATCAATAGCAGAAAAAAAAGTGGGTAGAAATATGAACTCATGGAAACTGACCAACACTGTTCTCAAAATCCATGGGTTATAGAAAAAATCAAAGATGCAATAAAGAAATTTATGGAATCAAATGAGGATGATAATACAGCCAGCCAGAACCTGTGGGATACAACAAAGTCATTGCTCAAAAGACAGTTTATTTCTGTAAATGCACACATCCAGAATGAAGAAAGGGCCCAAACCAAAGAATTAACCCCACAGCTTGAACAAGCAGAGAGAGAGCACCAAAAGAACCCCTCAGGCACCATAATAAAACAGATCATAAATGTTAGAGCAGAACTAAATGAATCAGAGAATAGAAAAACAGCTGAATTAACAAAATGAAAAATTAAAAAAAAAAAAGTTGATACGTAGTTGGCTAGACTTGCAAAAGACAAAGAAGAGAGGAAATAAAAGGCCAAATAAGAAATGAGACGGGAGATGGCACAACTGACCCAACCAAAAAAGTATCATAACAGAATACTACAGAAAACTGTACCCTAATAGATTTGAAAACCTAGAGGAAATGGACAGATTTCTAGATTCACATCACCTACCAAAATTATCACAAGGAGTAGAGCAGCTTAATAAACTCATCACAAAAGAAAAAATATCCTTGCCCAGATGCCTTCACCAGAGAATTTTACCAAATTACAGAGATGTTAATTCCAATATTACTGAGGCAATTTCACAGCATAGGAAAAGACATAACACTCCCAAATTCATTCTATGAAGTCAGCATAATGCTGATGCCAAAGCCAGGGAAAGATTCTAGAAAAAAAAGAAAGTTACAGACCAATATCACTCATAAACCTAGATGCAAAAGTCTTCAACAAAGTCCTAGCCAATAGAATTCAACAATGTATCAAAAAAATAATTCATCATGATCAAGTTAGATTCATACCAGAAGTGCAAGCCTGGTTCAGCATGAGAAAAATAATTTGATCAACTGCATAAATGACACAAAGAATAAGAATCACCTGATTTTGTCAGTTAATGCAAAAAAGGCATTTTACAAAGTCCAGTGCCCATGCATCTTAAACACTTTTAGGAAGCTTAAGAGTAGAAAGGAAATTCATGAATGTAATGCCAGACATCTACACAAAGCCAACTGCCTGCATCATCCTGAACAGCGAGAGACTGAAAGAATTCCATACCCCCCCCCCATGGAAGCCCAGTGTCATCATTTCTTCTCACCATTGAGCTAGAGGTTCTAGCCCCAACAGTGAGACAAGACAAAGAAATAAAGGACATCTGCTTCATCATTGAAGAAGTAACAGTATCCCTGCTTGCAGGCAGTCTTGATTGTATACACAAAGAACCCTAAAGAATTCTTAAATAAACTCTTGGAAGTAATAGAAAAGTTCAGCAAAGTATCAGGATACAAGATAAACATAAATAGGATGTCTTTCATGAGTCGGATCCGACTTGACGGCACTTGGCTTGGCTCATATCAATAAAGAGATCATCAAAGAAGAAATTGTGGAATAAATACCATTTACTGTAGCCTTCAAGAAGATAAAATACGTAGAAATAAATCTAACCAGAGACCTATGCAAAGAGAATTAGAGAATTAGAAGACCTTACTACAAGGAAGCAAAAGAGACATAGAAGCTACCTTGCTCGTGGATAGGAAAACTTAACATTGCAAAAATGTCTATTTTACCCAAAACAATCTACGTGTACAATGCAATCCCAATACAAATTCCAGTGTCATTTTTTAACAAGATAGAGAAACAAATCACCAACTTTGTTTGGAAGGGGGAAAAACTCTGGATAAGTAAAGCACTACTAAAGAAGTGGAACATAGTGCGAGGCCTTACACTGCCTGACCTTAGAACCTATTACATTGCCACAGTAGTCAAAACAGCCTGGTACTGGTACAGAAAGAGACATACAGACCAGTGAAATAGAGTGGAGACCCAGAGATGCCACCATCCTCTTAGGAACAGCTGATATTTGACAAAGGCCTTAGGAGTGTAAGCTAGGGTAAAAGCAGTCTCTTTAGCAAATGGTGCTGGCAAAATTGGATATCCATCTGCAAAAAACTGAAACATGATCCATATCTAACACTAATACAAAAACTAACAAAATGGATCAAAGACCTTAATATCAAACCTAAAACAATAAAGTTCATTTGAGAAAAAAATTGGTCAACAATGGAAGTTCTAGTACCCAGTGTAGAGGACTACAAAATCTGACAATGCATGAACAGGAGAAAGTAGATAAATGGGAACATTTACGCCCATTCAAAGACTATTAAGAGTTAAAAGACTACTACAGAATGAGGGGAAATATTTGGCAACTACATGTCAGATTGATGTCTGATTTCCATCATCTACAAGGTACTGCAAAATGTCAACAAGGAAGAGGTAAATAACCAATTAAGCAGTGGGCAAAGGAGATGGACAGACGCTTTGTCAAAGAAGACATCTAGGGAGCCAGAACTCACATGAGGAAATGCTTACGATCATTAGCCATTAAAAAAAATTGAAAACTAGGATACCATCTCGCCTCAACAGGATTAACCATAATTGAAGAAACACAAATGCAGGAGAGGCTGCAAAAAGATTGGAACTCTCATACACTACTGGTGTGAATTCATAATGGTACAAACTATTTGCAGAGCAATTTGGTGCTTCCATTAAAAGCTATAAATAGAAATGCCATATGATCCAGCAATCCCAGTGCTCAGAATATATCCTACAAAAATAAAGGTGGTCACATGAACAGGTACCTTCACATGAATGTTTATTGTAGCACTGTTTACAAGAGCAAAAAATGGAATCACCTGTGGTGCCCATCAACAGGTGAATGGATAAACAAGCTATGGTACTCAGCAGAACACTGCAATGATAAAGAACAGTGGTGATTTTTCAGAAGAATCTCATAACCTGGTTTCAACTAGAAGACATTATGCTGAGTAAAATCAGTCAGCAGCAAAAAGACAAGTATAAGATCTGTGCAATAAGGACTTAGAAATAGACTTAAGTATCGAAGAAAAGACTGGCAGCTACAAGGGTGGGGAGGGAGGGAGATAGTTGGTGATAGATAGTAGATAGGAATTTGGTTAGGTCAGAAAAGACAGAATGCAATAGAGAGCAGATCAACATCACTGAACTACACCCTAAACTGAAAGGTTTTGTAAACTCAGTCCACTAAAAGGATAGAGTAGCAGAGATGGATCTGGGGACCATGTTTTCAGGGGATACCAAGGCCAGTTGGCTCAAGTAGTCTTGCTGGGAGAGTGTCCTGCAGCCCATATTGGTGAGTGGCATCTGGGGTCTTAAAAGCTAGCAAGCTGCCATGTGAGGTATATCAAATGGTCCCAGCTCATCTGGAATGGACAATGACCAAGAACAACAAAGACACGAGGCAAAAAGAATGCAGGAAAGAGAAGGGCCCATATGAATGGGAAACTGTATCAGTAGGAGACCAGAAGAACCAGATGGTGCCTGGCCACCACTAAAGGTAGCAGTGATACGGGACACAATGTAGAGTTCTGAGGCAACACAAGAAAAAGAAGTGGGCAGCTCAAGAACTCTATTAAAGTACCACAGTTGGTGGTCCAACAGCTTGGAGCGTCCCCTGGGAACATGGTCCCTAGACCTCCTGCTGGCCCTGACCAGAAGCCAGTACTAAGGTCAGCTCTTCCTTTCCAAGAGCAAGGTACGTTTCTGCATTTATGTAGGTCTCTTGATTTCTTGCGGTAGCGTCTTATAGTTTTCTTTGTATAGGTTTTACATTTCTGGTTATGCTTATTCCTAAACATTTCATATCTTCTTAAGGAGCTGATTTTTTTAAATATATTTTATTGTGCCTCAAAGTTGACAGTCCAAATCAATTTGCCATATAAAACCCTGAACACACACCAGTATGCTTCTCCAGCTGCTCTCCACCACTTCCCTGCCTCACCATGACACAGTACTCTTCCTTTCTACACTTTACTCCCTGTATCCATTCAGCCAAATCTTGTCTTCCTCCACCCTCTCATCTTGTTTCTAGAGAGGAGCCCCTTACGCAACCACATGCATATATTCAAGCAAGAAACACATTCCTCACCAGCATCACTCTTGTCTTAGATTGCAGTCTACTCCTTGTCTAAAGTGTTGGCCTCAGTACTGGTTTCACCTGTGAGCTAACAGAATCCAGGGGCATTTCCTCAGGGTTCCCTCTCATCTGATGCTCCATCAACTGTGGTCTTTTAATAGAGATCTAGTTTTGCATACCTATTTTTCTTCCACTACTGTGTTCAGTGTCAGGGCAGTCATTGGTGGTGGCTGGGTACCATCTAGTTCTTCTCATCTCATGGTGATGATTTGGTGATTTCCTCTTTGATGGTCTGCTTGTTGGTGTGAGGGAATGAAACTGTGTTATGTATGGTTGTCTCGTATCCTCATACTCTGCTGTACTTTTCTGTTGGTTCCAGTAGTTTTTTTGTGGATTCTTTAGGATTTTCCATGTAGAAGGTCATTTGTAGAGATATTTTTACTTCTTCCTTACCAATTTGGATGCCCTTCATTTCTTTGTCTTGCATGATGGCTCTAGTTAGAACCTTTAGGACATTGTTGAGTAAGAGTGGTAACAATGGGCTTCCTTGTCTGGTACCTGTTCTCAGTTTAGGGTGATGTTGGCTATTGGCTCTGCATAGATGCCCCTTACTGTGTTGAGGAATTTCCCTTCTCTTCCTGTTTTACTGAGAATTTTTATCATGAATGAATTGTTGGACTAGTAGAGGCTATTATAAATGGTGTTCATTTCCTGCTTTCCACCTGAAGTTCTCTCTGTTGTTGTAGAGAAATCCAATTGATTTTTGTGTTTATCTTGTTTCTTTTGACTTTGCTGTACTGTACTCTGGTATTTTTCTTGTGGATTCCTCAGAGTTTTCTGTGTCTTAGGCTGTATCATTTGCAGATAGAGATACTTTTACATCTTCATTACCAATTTGGATGCCCTTTATTTCTTTTTCTAGCCTAAAAGCTCTATTCCTTTTTGTAGCCAAAAAACTCTTACTAGGATCTCAAGAAAAATGTTGAATAAGAGTGATGATAAAGGACCTTCTTGTCTGTATCCAGTTTTCTGGGAGAATGCTTTTAGTCTGTCAATTTATTATGATGTTTCTGTTGGCTTTTTATAAGTGCTGCTGATTATGTTGAAGAATTTCTGTTCCTTTTGCTGACAGTTTTTTATCATGGTTGGTTAGACCATGTGGTTCTTGTGTTTTGTTCTATTTATGTGATCCATGACATTGTTTTTCTAATGTTGAACCATACTTGAATACCTGATATGAATTCCAGTTGGTCGTGGTGAATTTATTTGATAGGCGTGTTGAATTCTGTCGGTGAAATTGGGTTATTGATCAGTAATTTTATTTTCTTGTGATTGTTTACCCAGTTTTGGTATTAGGGCTATACTTGCTTCATAGAATGCGGTACGTAGCATCCTGTCCTTTTCTGTGCTTGGAAATACCTGTAGTAGTGGTGGTGTCACGTCTTCTCTGAAAGTTTGGTTGAATTCTCCAGTGAAGCCGTCAGGGCCAGATTTTATTGTTGATGATGAGAGTTTTTCAGTTAGCTTTTCAGTTTCTTCTGTGTGGGTTTATTTAGTTGTTTACCTCTGTTCGTGTTACTTTATGTAGGTAATGTGTTTCTAGAAATTTCTACATTTGTTCTAGGTTATCCAGTTTGTTAGAGAACAGTTTTTCTAGCATTGTTATAATTAATTTTAACTGAATCTGTTGTGATTATTGCCCATCTAATGTCTTATTTGGATTATTTGCTTTCTCTTGCTGGGCTTGGTGTTTTCCTTTTGTCAGTTTGGTAAAGGATTCATTGATTTTGTTAATCTTTTCCAAGAACCAGCTTTTTGTCTTACTAACTCTCAGTTCTTTTTCTGTTCTCTTTATTTAAATCTGCTCTAATTTTTATTAATGGCTTTCTTCTGGTGCATGAGGGCTTATTTTGCTGTTCTCTTTGTATTTGTTTGAGTTGTAGTGTTACTGCTTTGATTTCAACTGTTCTTATTTTTGTATGTGTATGCTTATTGAAATAAATTGACCTTTGAGCATTGCTCTTGCTGGGTCCATAGTGTCCTGGTAGAAGATATTTTCATTCTCATTTGATTCTGTGAATATCATTATTCTGGCCTTAATTTCTGTCACCCAGTAGTTTTTGAGCAAAGTGTTGTTCAGATTCCTTGTTTTTTTGTTTTTTTCCTGTTGTTTCTACTTTTGTGGCTTTGTGGTCAGAAAAGATTATTTGTAGTATTTTGGTGCTTTTGGATTCTATTAAGACTTGCTTTATAGCCTAAAATGTAGTCTCTTCTGGAGGACATTCTATGTGTTTTGGAAAGGACAGTATGTTTGGCTGCTATTGTTTGGAGTATTCTGTACATCTCTGTGAGGTCAGGTTGACTGGTTGAAGCATTTATGTCTTCCATGTCTTTATTGAGCTTCTCTCTGGATGTTCTGTCCTTCACCAACAGTGATGTCTTGAAGTCTGCTACTACTGTTGTGAAACTGTGTTTCTCTTTTGTATATATTGGAATGCTGTCATTGGGTGTGTAAATATTTAATACTGTTATGTCCTCATGGTTTATCAACCCTTTACTTATTAATAGTGTCCTTCCTTATCCATTATGGTGGATTTTGCTTTAAAGTCTGCTTTGTCAAAAATTAATGTTAACACTTCCTGCTCCTTTTTGATTGTTTGCTTGATGCACTTTTTCCATCCTTTGAGTTTTAGTCTAGTTGCGTCTTTCAGGTGTCTCTTTTAGGAAACATATAGGCAGTTTATGTTTTTTAATCCATTCTGTCACTGTCTTTTTATTTGTGTGTTTTATACATTTACTTTTAGTATAATTACTAATAGGTGTAAGTTGAGTATGTCATTTTGATGTGTTCTTTTAGTATTGTTGACAGTTTCTTTGTTCCACTTAATTTTGTATGCTGCATCATATTTATTTTCTTTTCATCTTTTTCGCTGTTACTGATTTTATGTTTATTCAGTCTGTTTTTATTTTGAATTGTAGGATTGTTCATTTCCTTTGTGATTACTTACCTTTTATTTTTACATATTTGAACGAATCCTTAATTCCTTTCCAACTCAGTGGCACTTGGTTTGGCCTAATTCCTTTCTATTGCATTGACTTTCTATCTATATGAAAGATCTTGGAGTACATTTTTTAGACCTTCATGTCGTTATCTTTTACATAATGACATCTTTTTTTCCTTTTTTCAGTGTTTTACCTAATTTCTCTGAATTCTCCAGATTGATATCTTCTTTTTTTGAATATGTGTTCAAATCTTGGCTTGTTATCTGATGTTATTGGTCTTCTAATCAAAGGAGTCACTTTATTATTTCTTGGATAGTTTTGTTTCTATGAATTTCCTAAACTTCTGTGTATTTGAAAATGCTCTTATTTTACCATCATATCTAAGAGTCATTTTTCCTGGATATATGATTCTTGGCGGGCAATTTTTTTCATTTGAAGCTTTATATATGTTATCCCATTGCCTTGTTGCCTGCATGATTTCTGCTGAGTGGTCCATGCTTAGTCATAATTGCTTCTCTTTTGTGGGTGACTTTTTCTTTATCCTTAACCACTTTTCAAATTGTCTTTGTTACCTTTGGTTTTGGCAAGTTTGGTTATTTATGTGTTGTTGACTTTCTTTGGGGATCTACCTTGTGTGAGGTTCTGTGAGCATTTTGGATAGATATCGTCTCATGTTTCATGATACTAGGAAAATTATCCACCAACAATTCTCTGTTTTCTCTTATCCCCCCTGGTTTTCATAGTTCAGTCACTTACATTACTCTTTTTGATAGTGTCCCACATAATCTTGAGGGTTTCTTCCTTTTTAAAAAAAAAAAAAAATTTTTATTTGATGTTTCCTTAAATACCTTAAGTACTTTATTTTCAGTCTCACTAACTCCAAACTTCACTGCGTGAATTCTGCTCCTGTGACTTCCAATTGGGTAATCTAATTCTGAAATTTTATACTTAATCTTCTGAATTTCTGTTTGCTGCATCTGTGTGGATTTTTGCAGCCTGTTAAATTTATTATTATGCTCATAGCTTCCTCTGTTGCTTAGTCTGTATGCTCCTTGGCTTGCGTTTTGCTGGATGTCCATCCTGCTCTCTTGAAGAATCCTGTAGGTTAATCTTTTGGATTCTACATTGGTAATTTTAGGATCTTCTCTTCCTCTTGAAGATTTCTTCATTCTTCATTTTTGGAACTTTCTGAACCAGTCATGGTCTGCCTCTTTGATTTGTGATTTGTGATTTGCCTATGTGATTTGATATTGACTGTTTTATTTGAGCCATTAATAAGTTATTGTTTTTATTTATCTTTATTGTTTGGTTACTGTGTTCTGGCTTCTTGTTTTGTTTTTATAATGCCAAATTGTCTGCTCATATGAGCTAGGTGATTATTGAGTCTCTGTCATCAGGTGATCAGAGGTATTACTAGGTATGTATTATAAGCCCCCACTTGTCTGTCAGTTTGTTGTACTGTGGGGGCTTGCATGTTGCTGTGATGCTGGAAGCTATAATCCCAGTATTCAAATACCAGCAGGTTGTTTGAAACCTGGCAGGCAGGTTTCAGCTGAGCTTCTAGACTAAGACAGACTAGGGAGAAGGAATCAGCAATCTACTTCTGAAAACAATTAGCCAGAGAAAGCCTTGAAAAGCAGCAGAACATTGCCAGATATAGTACTGGAAAATGAACTCCCAGGTTGGAAGGCACTGAAAATACAACTGGGGAAGAGCTACCTCCACAAAGTAGAGTTGACCTTAAGAACGTAGATGGAGTCATGCTTTCAGGACCTTCATTTGCTGATGTGTCATGACTTAAAAGAAGAAACAGCTGCAGACATCCATTCATAATCATAATGTGGAAGATACAAAATATGAATCTAGGAAAATTGGAAATCTTCAGAAACAAAATGGAACATGTAAACATTGACATCCTAGGCATTAGTGAACTGAAATGGACTGGTATTGATCATTTTGAATCAGTCAGTATGTGTGGTGTGTGATGCTGGGAGTGAAAACTTCAGTTGGAATGGTGTTGCATCCATTGACTGAAAGGACATTTCAGGATCTTCCTGGAAATACAACAGTGTCAGTGATAGGATACTATCCGTATGCTGATAAGGAAGGTAGGTTAATATGACTGTTACTCAAGTTTACACACCAATCACTGAGACCAAAGGTAAATTGAGGATTTTTACCAGCTTCTGGAGTCTGAAATTGCTAGAACATGTAGTCAGGATGCTTTGATAATTACTAGTGATTGAAATGCAGAAGTTGGAAACAAAGAAGAAGGATCAGTAGTTGGAAAATACGGCCTTGGTGATAGAAATGATGCTGGAGATCACATGACAGAATTTTGTAAGACCAGTGATTTTTTTGATTGCAAATACTCTTTTTTCCACCAACATACATGGCAACTGTACACTTAGACTTTTGACAGATGTGATATACAGAAATCAAACCAACTACATCTGTGGAGAAATGATGAAAAAGCTCAGTATCAGTGAGAACAAGACCAGATACTGCAGCACAGATCATCAGCTGCTTGACTGAGATGTTTCCACAAATGGATGCAGCACTGGAAGTACTCACTCATCTATCCCGTGAAATTTAGAGGACGGCTACTTTGCCAGCCAACTGGAAGACATCCATATTTATGCCTATGCCCAAGAAGAGTGATCTGCTGAAGGTGGAAATTTTCAAACAGTATCATTAGTATCACAGACAGGTAAAATTTTGCTGAAGATCATTCAAAAGGGACTGCATCAGTACATTGACAGGGAACTGCCAGAGATTCAGGCTGGACTCAGAAGAGATGTGGAACCAGGGATATCACTGCTGATGTCAAATGGATCTTGACTAAAAGCAGAGAATATCATAGGGATGTTTACCTGTGTTGTGTTGATTATGCAGAGGCATTCAGCTGTGTGGGTCATGACGCATTATGGGTTACATTGCAGAGAATGGGAATTCCAGAACACTTAATTGTGCTTTTAAGAAATCTGTACATGGATCAACAGGTAGTCATGTGAAGGGGACACTGTATGGTTTAAAATCTGGAAAGGTGTGTGTCAGGGTTGTATTATTTCACCATGTGTTTTTGATCTGTATACCGAGCAGATACTCCAAGAAGCTGGGTTATATAACGAAGAATGAGGCATCAGGATTGGAGGAAGACTTATTAACAACAACCTGCATTACACAGATGGTACCACCTTGCTTATTGGAAATTAAGAGGATTTGAAACACAGATGAACATCAAAAACCACAGCCTTCAGTATGGATTGCTCTTCAACATCAAGAAAACAAAAATTCTCTCAGTGGATCCAGTAAGCAGTTTCTTGATAAGTGGAGAAGTTTGTGGAGGATTTCATTTTACTTGGTTCAGTGCCCATGGAAGTAGCAGTCAAGAAATCACAAGATGCATCTCATTGGAAAAATCTGCTACAAAAAACCTTTTTTGAGGTGTTGAAAGTAAAAACGTCACCTTGAGGCCTAAGGTATGCCTGACCCAAGCCATGGTGTTTTCAGTTATACAGAGATGCGAAAGGAGTACAGTGAATAAGGAAGACAGAAAAAGAATTAACGCCACTGAATTGTGGCATTGGAGGAGAATATAGAACATGCTGTGGACTGCCAAAAGGATAAACAGTTCTGTTTTGGAAGAAGTACAACCAGAGTGCTCCTTGGAAGCAAGGATGGGGAAACTGTGTCTTATGTGTTTTGCGTTGATTTCAGAAGGGATCAATCCCTGGAGAAGGACATCATGCTTAGTGGAGTACAGGGTCAGTGAAAAAGACAAAGTCTCTCAAGGAGATGGATTGACACAGTGGTTACTACAATGGACTGAAGCATAAAAACAGTTGTGGGCATGGCACAGGACCAGGCAGTGTTTCATTCTGTTGTTCATGGCTTCTCTGTAAGTCAACCAACTCTGTGGCTCCTAATAGTAACAGCAAAGGAGTTCATTTGCTTCTCCTGTCTGAATTCAGCTCAAGTGTCCAGGTAGTCAGTCACCAAGTGTGTGGTACTGGCTCTCACCTATAGTACTAGACAAGCAGGAGTGATTGGTATAGGCTTAGCACTCTGGCTACTGTAGGGTGTCATGTGCTGAGCAAGGCAGAGGGCTGACAGCTGCTCCTAAGTGTCTGTGAGGAATGCATGTTCCTGTTCCTTACAGTAGGGTGAGTTTTGCAGTTGGATGGAGCTGTTAGTGCAAAGACCCCTGATGGTGGGTAGTTGGGGACCTTGCTTAATATGCAGAGTGGTGTCAAATGTCACAAACCTTCCTTTCCATCATATAGCAGATACATTTGAGGTTATACTTAGGATGTATACCCTGTGGTACTGTGCTAATAAGCTCCTACACTGTTAAAATGGTTCCACACAGTTCTCTGTACGTGTGAAAGGTATTCAAAGTCTGTGGACCCTTTATGTCCATGTCTAGGCCCTGGAACTGTTTCTGTCCTGTGTTTGCAGCTTAGGGGAGGTGGCAGATTATTTTTTCCTGTTTGTTAATTTGTTCCCTGTCTAAAGACATGAGAATTTCTCAGGGTATGAAATAGGTTCTGTATCAAACCCAGGGAACCCTCAAGCTCTGAAGCCATCTTGGAGTGAAAAAGGGGCAGCAGGTAAATGGCAGAGTGTTTTTTCTCTGTGGATGTATTTTAGATCCACACAGTAGGTTATACATATGTACTTACCTTTTGCTGACTGAGTGATGCCTTTCATTGATTCTGGAAGTGTTAGTAGACTCTTCCCTACTCAGTCTTTCTCAATATGGAGGACGCTTCCTGACCAACCCTGGTGGCTTCTTCATGCTTTCGCCAACAGATCCAGCCTGCAGAGTGTCGAATTCCACTGAGTTAGATCTAACAACTTCTAGTTGATTCTGAACCATCTCTCCCTCCCCCAGCCACTCGGTGATACTTCAGCTTTGCCTTTGATGTTTAGTGCTCCTAGATTGTCATACATAATCAATTTACTTGATTTTTCAGGTCTTTGTTATAAGAGGGAACACAGGAAGAGTCTGACTACTTCGCCATCTTGAGCCTGCCTCCGCTCTTTTCTTTATGTTTTTAAATTCCTGTTATGACCTCGTCTTTGACCCATAGGTTATTCAGAAGTGAGTTTTTGTTTGCTTGTTTAATTTTCAACTCATGTTTCGTTTTTGGTTCTGAATTTCTTGTGTTATAATAACAATTCTTTGAAATTTGTTGAGACTTATTTTATGATTTATGTTGTAGTTACTTTTGCTATACAATGAATTACCCAAAATTCAGTTGCCTCTAACACCCGTTTTATTTTGCTCACAATTAAGTCAGGAACTTGGAAAAGTCTCTCCTGTGCAGAGACTTTTGGCTGAGGTCCCTCATTAATTTACAAACAGGTAACTGTCTGGAACTATAGTCAGCTGAAGGCTTGATTGACCTGGAAGACCAAGATAGCTTCCTCACATGGCCGCTGGTTGATGTAACTGTCAAGTGGGAGCTCAGCTAGGCTATATACTGGAGTCAGCTACATGTGGCCTCACCAGCTTGGTAGTCTCTTGAGTAATCTGGCTTCTTACCATGGTGGCTGGTTTTTCCATAACCCCTTCTACCTGGTGGGAAGCTACACAGCCATTTCTAACTTAATTTTGGAAGTTAGTAAACATCACTTATGCTGTATTCTGTTGGCTATAAGCAGGTCCAGCATGAAAGGGACTGGATATTGACCTCATTTTTCAATGGCAAAAGTGTTGAAGAATTTGGTGACACATTTTAAAACCCCCAAGCCTAGAATATGGAATTTTTATAAATGGTTTTCCATGCATACTTGAGAACCTCCTTATTAATTTAGTACCTGACATTTTTCATTTAGAATAGTAAAAAACGTACTATCCAGCTATTTTGCACATTAACACCATTTGTCTGGAAGTAATGAACACCAGGGTGTGAGCGAGATTAGTTTGGGTATAATGGCTACAGTTGTATGTCAAACCATGATTCTCAGTGATTTGGCAGTTATATAATGATGTAGTTTGTGGTCCTTTATGATCAGCCATCATTTTCACGTTAATACTGATTTTTTTGTAACAACTTTGGTCTTTGGAACCTTGCCATATTGGTAAGTGAGGAGTGAGTATATTGCTTACAGGGTTTTCTCTGCATTTGTTAACTGAAGCTGTGGTTGAAATCTGTATTCCTACTGTTTGCCTACCTGCTAGTTTGGGTTTTGTTATTGTTTGTATGCTTACCTGATCAGTTATTGAGAAGTATATTATTTTTAATAATTTGAACTTATTATTAGCTGCCTATGAGTAGAGGATTGCTGTATCTTGCTGGTGAATTGAACCTGCTGTCAGCATGTAGTAACCCTTTCATCTCTTATAATGGCTTCTACCTGAAAGACTTTTTTGTGTGATATGATACAATATTAGCATCTTTTCATTTGTTTGGGTGTTTTTTTTTTCTCCAGTATTTATCTGCTTGGGTTTCACTTTAGTTCCTTGATCTTAGGTTTTTCTTTTCTTAGTTTACTAAAAGTTTGTTGTTGTTTTTTTTTTTTTAATATCACAGAGGGTTTCAACTGTAGATACTTTCTCTCCTTTGAAGGCATTTTTCTCATACACAGGGTCTGACAGTGAACTTCGTGAATTCATCCTAGAAAAAAATGCTACATACCTCATTACTAAATATCACTACAGTTACCTTTGACGCACTCCCCTTTGGAAGCTCTATACCGACTCCAGTGCCTAGACCACCCTTCAAAGCAATTTTGAAACTTTTTCTGGAATGGCTATCAGAGTTGTCATCGTATTACCCTTGATGTCCAGACTGTCATCAAAATGTCTTCCTTTCAATGTTTCCTTTGTCTTCAGGTAAAGAAAAAAATCATTGGGTGCTAAATCAGGTGAGTAGGGAGGTTGTGCCAATACAGTTACTTGTTTACTGGCTAAAAAATTCCTTATGGACAACTATGCAAGTAAGTTCATGAACTTGCCACCATGCCACTGTGCACAATGGCCATTCCAGAAAGAGTTCCAAAATTGCTTTGAAGGGCAGAGTAGGTGCTGGCATCAGTACATAGCTTCCCAAGGGGAGTACTTTGAAGGTGACCATGGTGATATTCAGCACTAAGGTATGGAGCACTTAGAACAAGTAAGTTCTAGCACTTAGAACTCAAGTTCACGGGCTTAATTGTTGGAGCTCATGTATATGGTAATACATACTTTTCTTTCGACCTCTGTTTAACTGTTTCATTAAACTACCAAGTTACTGATCTGCTTATATTTTATTTCTAAATAAAATAAGTTTTTTTAGTTTTTTTATTTGAATTTCTGCCTGATTAGTTTTGATTGATTCTTCTTTGTCTTCACATTTTCAGTTCTTTTATTTCTTTATATACATGTAACATTTTATTTGTGTTAATTCTGTTATCTGTGATCTTCATAGGTGTGATTCTGCTGTCTCTCACTTTTAGGGATTGTTTCTTTATATGTTTGTCAGTATCTTGTTGTAAGCTCATGTTATGTGGACCATTATGTGTGGGAATTTTTCGAGACCTGGTTTTAAAGTATATTCATCTAGAGAGGATCTACAGGGTACTACCAGCTTGTCACTTTCAGCTAGATTTTTGACTTAGAGGTTTTTCAGGCCAGACAAAGCACATCAGTTTAGGCCCCAAATCTGCCTAAATGTCACTCTGGTTAGGATTCTCAGGTAAGACTTTTTTTTTGTTTCATTTCTTACCTTTCCACCAGCCAGTGGTAAGACAGACATGACTCCTGTTAAGTATCCTCTCCTTCTTCAGGGCAGGGTTGTTTTTTCTACTTCGTGCAATGATGGAGTTCTCCTGCCAAATGTTGTGGTTTTATCTCCTGTGCCCAACCCCTGTCCCTTGAATGCTGGCGTCTAAGGAATTTCCTTACTTCCTGCCAGCTGAGCGTTGAATTTTAAAAGATTTTCTTTAAAGCCTTGAATCAGCGTTATTAGGAGTATTATACTCAGAGGGGTTTCTTGGAGCATCAAACCTGCCATGTTGCTTTGAGTTAGGTTTTTTTTTAACATTGAAGTGAATTATGCTTCAGTATACAGTTGTTTTATAAGTTTTACCCAGAGTGCTTTTTCCAAAGACTTGAATTACTAAATCTGTTCAGTGAAATGGCCTTTAACCTAATGGATATAGCTTATAATGTCTCAGAAGCGTTCATTTACTCACAGTTCTCTGGATCCTTTGATTTAATCAGTCAAGGATATTTCATTCTGTTTCATCTCATCCCCTTCCCCTCTGCCCTCCACCCAGTTGGTAAGTGCTCTGTGTGTGTGCATGTTTGGACTTGTACATAACGTAATTGGGTAGAAGTATTTTTAAGGATACTTAGTGCAGTAGATATGTCTGCTGATAATAGACTATTCAACGTACACATCTGTAAAAAAACCAAATGACCTATTATTCTATCTGTATTGTCTTAGGGTAATACTGAACAACCTGTCCAAACTAGTAAGATTGGACTAGGAAGGAGAGAATATCAGAGTTTACAGCATCGCCACCATTCTCAGCGTTCTAAGTGCCGTCCACCTAAGGGCATGTATTTAACCCAAGAAGATGTGGTAGCTGTTTCCTGTAGCCCCAATGCAGCCAACACCATCCTGAGGCAACTGGACATGGAATTGATTTCTCTAAAACGTCAGGTATTTTATAGAAATCACGTTTTTAAGACTCTGTCTGTTATCCTTGTCTGCTTTTACTTAGATTGAACTCAGTAGTTTGCTTATTTATTTACATAAGGTTTATTCTTTAAAATTTACCTTTTTTCCAAATGATATGATGCCTCTCTCTTTCTGTTTTATATGTGAATCCCATAATTGTTAGCTGTCTGATCTTGGGCAAATCATGTAGCCTCTTCTTTTTTTATTTATGAAATTGACACTGATAATCATTTTTCTTTTGTGGAGATGATATGTGTAAATTGTTTAGTACGTTTGACAAAGTGTGAATTCTAATCATCATCATCCATAGTATTAGTAGTATTACTACTAATAATAGTATTGTAAGAGTACCATCGTTATAATCAGGTGGCAGCATAAGAATGAGCATCAGTGAACTGAAGTTCTAACCCTGGCATACACCATTCGCTTATTATATAAACTTAGGGGGAACTCTCTAACTTTTCTCAATCTCAGTTTCCTCATCTGGAAAATGAGCATAATAGTATGGCATAAATATATGTTAATTACTTTTTCAAAATGCCTGGAATATAGTAAGCACTCTTTCTTGTTTCTGGTTGGTTGGTTTTTTCATGTTACAGTTATTGTTTTCATTTTCCCTTAAATCTAGGTATTTGATTTTCTTGGCCTTTCAACCAGCCCTACACAACATGCAAGGACTTCCTGAATCTACTTTTCAAGTTCTGACTTTTCTCTTGAACTCCACAGCAGTTACTGCTGGTAGCCTACTAGATAATCTCATCTTCCTCCACAGACTTTTTGTTGTTCTTCTGCCCTATCTGTTGAAATAATCAGAATTGTCTTTGATTGCTTTTTTCCTATTATCACTCAGTGAACATAAACCCATGTGGTAACAAAATTATGTGAGTTATAAACCTGAAATTTCATTTAAATCAATCCCATCATTTGTATCCCATAACTAATGCCTTTGTTTAGTCCCTTTATAGTCCCTTGTCTGACAGTAAGTATCGTACTGATTCTCCTTGCTGTCTGCTTCTCTTTAGTTCCATGTTACAGTTGTTGCCAGTGTTTTTAAAATACCTTTCTCATTAAGCTCACTCATCTTAAAGCTCTTCATTCATTTTATTTGCCTTCAGCAGGTTACAGCAGAGGTAGATAAGGACCAATCCTGTAGGACTTACAAGAAGCTGAAATTCATCTCAACTTAGTTAAGAGAGTTGAAGTTCATCCTGAGTTAGGAAACCACAGAAGTCTTTAAACAGATATGTAATGTGATCATATGTATATTTTTTGGGAAAATCCTTAGTATTTTTTTGTAGTTCCTTTAAGGAGTACAGTAGACATTCTTAGCATACCACAGTCCACCTAGAGTTAATATTATACTGTTTCCCATGAAGAACCTTGCAGCATATAGTGGAGGACTGAGAGGGTTTTTCTGTATCCCACACGTGTTCAAATTTATCTATCTTATCCCTTGACCCTAGTGGTGTAGTGGGTTAAGTGCTACATATGCTAACCAAAAGATCAGCAGTTCAGATCTCAGGTGCTCCTTGGAAATTCTGGAGGGGCAGTTCTACTCTGACCTCTAGGGTCCCTGTGAGTCAGACATGACTCAATGGCCCACACAGCAAGCAGTGGATTTGTTTTTTTTATTTTTATCCCTTGGCCTTGCTTGCTCACCCAAGCTGCTTCTATATTTCTCTCCAGCAAACTTCTAGATAAGTTGTACCATGGTAGCTTCCTCTGTTTTCTTACTGACGTTTATTCTCCCTTCATAATCTAGTTTCTTCCCCCACATCCACCCCAGCTGTAGCACTGAAAAAGTTATTTTAAGATCATTTATGAACAAATAGCCAATGCAGTACATGCTTCTTTGTTCTTATCTGTCTTGAATACTCAGTAATGTTTGACACTGTCAATCATTTTTTCCTTCCCAGAATTATTTCTCTGAACTTTGGCGACACTGGATTCTCATGAGTATTCGTTTGATTTGATTTGATGCTTAGTCGTTCATCACACCATTAAGGTTTACAAAAGGCTCTTTCTTTTCTAACCAGAGCACTCCTTTTCTTTGGAGAACTTCTGAAAATCGTTTATAATAATATTAATAAAGTACTATTTTTTTAATGATGACTAAAAATAGGCTCTTCCAGTATAAATTTCATTATACTTGCAGACTATTTCTATTGACTTTTAAAAAGAACTTTTTAAAAAAATATTTTGCTGTTGTTGAGGATACATACCACAAAAACCTTCACTAATTCAAATTTCTAGAATTCAGTGACCCTGAGTACATTTTTCAAGTTGTGCAGCCATTGTCACCCTTTTCTAGTTGTTCCTCATTAGCAGATTCAGTGCCCCTTAAGATTCCTGTCTAGTCTTTAAAGTTGATGTTGTCAGTTTGATCCTATAAAAGAGCAAAATGCTCCATGAAGACATTCTTTTATTAGTTAAGCTACTGTTCAGCTTTTGGAAAACTTCAAGGGATATTTTTGGTTTAAGTTTTAAAGATTATCTTAAAGTAGTAGTTTCAGGAGTTCATCAAGCTTCTATGGCTCCAGAAAGTCTGGAATACTTAAGAATATGAGTTCTGTTCTGCATATTGATCAGAATTCCGTAGAATCTTTGTCCAAAACGTTCAGTAATAGTAGCCAGGTGTCATCTAGTTCTTCTGACTCATGGCAAAGAAGACAGTTGTTCATGGACGCAGTTTTCCACATACTCTGTTTCTGCTTCTTAAGCCTGACTCTTGTTCTTTCTTTCATGCTCCAGGTGAGTAGATAACAAACTTTAAAGACCCTAGTCACTACAAAACAAACAAGGAAATAGAACAGAAGCACTAAATGCGTTATTAGGCCAAGTTAACTGGAGCGTCCCGTGAAAGCATGACCCTAAACCTCAAATGAGAAACCAAACTCCATGAGGAGTTACACACAGTAGTTATATATAAACAGACTCAGCAGCTACGTTTCTTTTTTTTTGTAAATATAAGTATCATGTAATTTTTAGTTACTCAAGATTTTAGAGGTGTACAACTTACTGACAGAAATTGCATTAATTGGCTTTGCAACCTTACCTTTAATCAGTATGATTTTTCCATCATCATAAACCAAAACTCAGTGCTCCATAAGCAATAACTGCCAACTCCTGGTAACCACTAATAGACTTTGGTCTCTATACTTTTTGCATTTTATTTTTTGTGTAAGTGAGATCATACTGTATTTGTGCTTTTGTGATTGACTTATTTCAGTGAACATAACATTTTTGATGTCCATCCATGTTGTAGCATGAATCAGGACTTCATTTCTCTTTCTGGTAAAGTAGTACTCCATTTTATCTGTATACTATATTTTGTTTATCCATTCATCTGTTCGTGGGCATTTAGGCTCCTTCCACCTTTTGGCTATTGTGAGTACTGCTGTAGTAAATGTATATATTCAAGTCTTTGAGCCTCTGCTTTCAAGTCTTTTGGGTGTGTACCCAGGAGTGGAATTGTTCGGTCATATGGTAGTTGTTTTTGTTTTTTGAGATACCACTAGAGTGTTTTCCACCATAGCTATACCATTTTGCATTCCTGCCAGCAGTGGATTTAAAATTTTTAAGAAAACCTATTGCCATTGAGTCAAGTCCGACTCATACCAACCCTAGAGGACAGAGTAGAACTAACCCATGGGTTTCTAGTTAGCAGCTGGTAGATGCAAACTGCAGATCTTTTGGTTAGCAGCCATAGCACTTAAACCGCTACAAAATTTGTTATTAAAAGCATTTTTTAAGTATTCATTTGATACGTGGTATTGTGAAGGTTTGTACTCCCTAATTAACAAATTCTGCTAGCCATTGTTACTTTTATATCCCAAGTGTATCTCATAAGGAAAGCCCAAACTGAATTCTTCTACACCTGTGTTAGTTCTCTTCGTTTTGCATGTTTTTTCTTAGTGAGTAACACCACTCAGTTACCAAGCTAGTGACTCCGGAGTTATTCTTGGTTCCTCCTCCGTAATTCTCCACAATCACTTGTTTACAAAGACTTCTTAATTTTGTGTCCAAGTGGTTTCTTTAACCTGAATTGTATATACTGCTACTCTATCTTCATTCCTACTACTTTAATTAAAGTTCTCAACATTTCTCACCTGGGTTGTTAAATAAATTTCCACCTTTTACCACTACATTCCATTTTCTACATTATTACTGAAACTGTCTTCCTAAAAGGCCAAAATGGTCATGTTGCTTGCTTACTTAAAAATTCTTTAGATTTTTTACAATCTTTAGGCAAAACTCAAACCCATTGTGTGGCCTCAGACTCACATGCTCATATATTAGGGCCTTCCTGTCTTTCTAAATGCTCTTCTGAGTGGCCTGCATTCCATGCCCTCAACATAGTCTGTCTGCTTAATACTTACCATCCTTTAAAACTTAGTTTAGGTATCATCTCTGGAAACCTTTCCCTGATCTTCATCACTACCTGCTCACTAACGGATACACAGACACACTTAATCTGTTATTCTCTTTGCACATCTAACTAGGTGTTCTGACATTTATCATATTTTCATAAGTACTTATCTCCCCACTTACCTATGAATTCCTTGAGGACTGAGAGTAGGTAGGTTGTGTCCATATGTGTGTCCGACGCGGATGACAAACTCACTGCCCTTGAACTGTCCTAGATTTATACAACAGTTGTTTTTTTAAGCTCTATGATTAAAAAAAAAATCATGTAACATTTTTTAAATATTTGATTGCCTTTACTGAAAAATAAACACAGGAAAAGAAAGTAAACAAACAAAAATCTCCGTACCTAGTACTGTAAGTAGAGAATATTGGTATGGTTCATATTTAGGTTCTGCTTCTCATACTGTGACCTTGGAAAAGTTTCTTCACTTCTGTATGCCCTACAGTGCCCATCTGTAAAATGCTTGTAATAGAAGTCGTCAGTTCTCCTATAATTGCTTATTTTGAAAACATGAATTTGTCCCAGCACAGTTGATATACTATTGAAAAATTTCAGCATAATGTGAATTTTCTGCTCATGGTTGATACTGTCAGTGAAGAATTATACCCACCTGATCTGAGCTGCGTATGAATATATAAAGAGTGTGTGTGTGTGTGTGTGTGTTTCTGCTTGTGTGTGTATACACACATTAAATACAGGGGTAGAGTAATCCTGATGTGGTGAAACCCTATATCAAATTGTTTACCACAGATTAAAAGTAAAGACATGTAAGCCTGGGCTTAGCTTGCTTACTGAGTTATTCACCCCTGTCAGAGACTATAAAATTGAAAAGAGGCTTTGATTCTGTCGGATGGTGTTAACGTGGTTGGGAGAGAGACAGAAGCCAGCCATACTTCGAAGCAGAGTCTTTGATATGGTGGAAGAACGGGAAATTGTTCACCACACATTAGTAAGTAAGCACAAGTAAGTCTGTGCTTATGTTGGCTGTTAGATAATCCATCCATGCTCAAATGTCTACCAGCTACTTTAGTCCATCATGTGTGTTGTGAGCCACACACATCAACATCTGGCGTTAGAACTTTTTTTTCCATTTTCAAGTAACCCTCCTTCCATCATTTTGCAGTAACTCACAAGCTGCGCCATTTGTTTCCCCACTTTAAGAAGCAAAGCTGAAGGTCTTTTTCAATAGTGCCCATTTTATTGTAGTATTTTTGAATTTTTTAAATCTGTTTATCATGTGTAAAAGTGTACTGCCATTTTTATTAGGTTCTTTTTATTATCTTTGACAAAGTTTTGAGTGTTACATCCCTCTGTGGGAGTTTGCATAGTATGGTGACTTTTAAAGAATAAATATGTCATGGTACAGCAACACTGATTTTACCTAGTTTATGCAGTTGTGTGGGGATTAAGTGATTTATCACGTATAAAGTACTAAGAATGATGATTTGTAAATCATAAACAATATTAGCTACCATCTTCATTAGTATTGGAATAAATGTTATTTGATCGAAATGTGGTTAATGAAACATAGTGATGGAATTTAATTTCTGTGTATGCCACACGTCTTTGATTGTAAGAGACAATGTGAAAAGTTTTTAAGGGACTGACTTTTGGACTTTATCTGTTAGTGGATGTGTATATTAGTTGAATGAGTGATGTATCTTACTCTAAAGGTGTTAAAAGTGTTCTCTTGAAATAAAATTGAAGAAGGTGTTGATTACTCTCTTCATCTGATGAGTTCTCAAGTATTTACCTGAGTACTAAGTGATCTAATTCATATTTTGGATTATTTTATTCAAGGTTCAGAACGCTAAGCAAGTAAACAGCGCACTTAAACAGAAAATGGAAGGTGGAATTGAAGAATTCAAACCTCCTGAGGTATGTTATTGAAGAATACATATAATTAAGTGATGGAATCTTGGTCTTTAAGTTATCCAATGTTCAACTACTGTTTGGGGCACATGTGTTATTAATACTTTGAAGGTTTCTTAATATAAACTCAGTTTGTGTTGTCATTTAGATAGTTGGTGTTTTGAGACTTGACTAATGATTTTGTACCAAAGTTAAACCAAATCTTTTTGGCGCTTCACATCAAGCAAAATAATTAGAAAAAAATAACTGTAGGAGGAAAAGGCCATCAGATGCATAAACCAATGCATTTGTATCTTGACAGCAAGGAAAAGATCACAGGAACAGAAGCTCATCTTGACAATTCTAATAAATTTTTATTTTGCAATATTTGCCTTTGGCTCAGATTTCCAATTAGGGTTTCATTATGTGGATTGACATCTGTGTACTTGTACCCCTGAAAATGTCAAATCTAAAAATAACATATAGCTTAACCATTTTCTTAAGCCTCATTTGTATTTCAGGTGAAACCTAAATACGTTTTTTTAATATTTGAGATCATTACAAAGTAACTTACATGCCTTAAAGGTTCAGTCTCATCTGTTCTTTTATACAGTCTTCTATGATCAAATCATTTCTTTTTATTCTTTACATCTGAATTTCCTTTTTATGTAAGTAATAATCATACCATCTTATTTGGTCCTACTGGGACTTTATCCCCCCAGGTCAAAGGTTGACTGAAATATCTACAGGTGAAATATGTGTGAGCAACTGAGGGAAAGCAGAAGAAAAGTGCCTTAGAAATAATGCATTGTGTGTGTTCTTAATCGTTAGAATCTTTGAGGAAGGAAGAATCATTATTAAGAAAGTTGGGGTTTTTTTTTTTTTGAATAATCTCTTTCAAGGGGCTGAATAAAAGAATGAAAAATATCTAGACTAATTTATCAAGAAAATTCTACAAGTAACATAACATTCTAGTAACATTTAAGGACAGTGTAATACAAAAACTGCTTTATGTTTTTGCAACAAAAAGTTTTTATTTGAAGGATGCATATAAGCAAAAAACTTTGAATGCCTATAGTTATGTAATTTCAAAAATAAATGCAGCAGATATTTAAAATGTAGGAATGCTGTGAAGAGATTATGTCAAGAAATTAGAGCAAATTGAAGAAATTCCTGAGAAAGTATCTCTTCTTCAAATTGTCTCAAAAATAAAACCTGAACAGTTTATAAGCATTAAATAAGTTGAAGGAATAATTAGCATCTTCGTCACAAGAAACACCAAGTTCAGACAGCTGTATTGGAAAAGTCTAGCCAGTGTCCAAGAAAAGGATAATTCTTATCTTAAAAGTTTCCAGAAAATTACAGGACATCCTCACTGATTAGCATTATACAAAGTAAGACATGAAAGTGCGATAACGGTTTATAACTTGTTCATATACTGACTCATTTCAGCCTCATATAAATCCAGAGAAGTAGCTAGAGCAGATACTAGTATTTTGCATAAGGAAACTGGGACTCAAAGGGGTTGACTGACTTGTTCAGTGTCACATAACTAGGAAATGGTTGAATTCTGGGTAGATTTCAGATTTTTAGAGTGTTGATTATAATCTTAGATTAATATGTATATCATGCTGTCTCTTTTGGACATTTTCATGTAATAGCAGAATTGTGCATGTTAGAGCTCACATTTTAATATAATTTTTAGGTTAGAAGTTATCAAATACTTATTTTGGTTTACTGTAAAAAAAGATCAAAATAAAACAACCACAGTGTTAACAGTGTGGTATCTATGAATATTACACTGAGGTTAGTTTATTAAACTCACATGACTTGTACAACATATATATGTTTTATATCGAAAATGCCCAGAGTGTATTTACATTTAATCATATTATTCTTGTTGCTTTGTGGGGATAAGGGATAATATGAATAGGTAAATACTAGATACCAGTCACAATATAAAACAAAAAAACCAAACTGACTGCCGTGAAGTTGATTCCAACTCAGTGGTGACTGTATAGATCAGAGTAGAACTGTTCCATAGTTTCCAAGGAGCACCTGGCAGATTTGAACTGCCGACCTTTTGGTTAGCAGATACAGCAGTTAACCACTATGCCATCAGTGTTTCCAAAGTATAGACTTTGAGAAACCGGATTTTTATCTACCTACCTTTAGGTTAGACCATACATAATCAAAGTATGTTATTAATCTGTGGAGTAATTATGTAGGGCATTAAATGAAATAACAAGTGGAAGTACATGGTTGCTAAGATGCTTTACTTGTTAAGTTGGTAATATTGATCACTTGTTTCATATGAGGTGCTGTGTTAGGCACTGTGAGAAGTAAGTTAGGTTGGGTGAAACACATAAAGATGAAGATGTGAATTTTTCCACGCGTTTTTTTAAAAAGAAGAAAATCTGGATGTTAAAAGACAGACCTATAAAAGTTTTGTAATAAATTTGTAGTAAAATGTTAACAGGAAAACAGGCAAGTATTATTCATTCTAACTAGGATAATGAGGGAGTGCTTCTTAGAGGGAAATGTGCCAGGCAAATGGGACTAACTATTGAGCAGTGCCAAATACTGGGGAAAATTAAAAGCACTTTAAAAAAATGAACCAACAAATATTCCCTGAGTATTTGCTTATGTGGTCATTATGGTGCTAACTATTACTGAGAATTCAATGCAAATGTTAAACCATTCTTACTAAGAAGCATATTGTCTTCTAAGGCAGGAAGCTGAGAGGCAAAGGAGGAATGCTAGTATATGAGAGAAATGTTCAAGAAGGTTGAGCAGAGACTTCTTTGTGAAAGTGATGAGTGGGCACGGTCCAGAGTTATGAAAGCTGGAGAGAGATTTTAAATTAAGTCAAATGGAAAAACCATACAATTTCTTCAGTACAGATAATTTTATGAAAACCCTGGTGTGTTTCCATAAATTTATAATGAAAAATAATCCTGCCTGTATTGTGACAGGATTATTTTGTATTGACGGCAGTGGGTTGGTTTGTTTGTTTTTTATGGGCATTATGTAGGATAAATTAGAACAGAGAAGGTAAACTAAATGTATGATTAATAAAGTAAAATGATGGAGGAATATCAAGTAGGGTTGGGTAGTAGTTGTAAGAACAGACAGCAAGTGAGGAACCTAAAAACATTTCAGAATAGAAATTAATGTCATTCCCTAAAAGTTTGTAAGTGTGTTAGAGGTGGAGGGTCGTATGCTTTGCTGTGCTTTCATATTTGGGGGATAGAGGTAGGTAGGTAGATACAAAGAGATTAATTAATCACAGGAAGGAAGAATATTATAGCTAAGAAAACGAGTACTTTTGAAGCTAGATGTTTCCCCATGTTTGAATATTTTTATGCAAAAATGGATGACATCCTTTTATTGTGGATGTTGAGTGGAATTTTCAGTATTGGGCAGAAGGTTTAACTTGATAGTTCGTATCCTCCAGGTGCTCCTTGGAAACTCTGTAGGGGAGTTCTACTGTGACCTATAGGGTTGCTATGGGTTGAAATCAATGGTAGTGGATTTGGTTTTGGTTTGGGTTTTATTTTTCTCAGCTATAATTTTCCTTTTTGTATACTTTCTAAGCTTTTACCCTCAGAATTTATTTCTCCTTCTCCTCTGTATTGGATATATTGTATAGTCTCACAATTCAGGGTTAGAAAAGTCATATGTGTATTTAAATGACACAAATTCAACCATCAGCATTCAGCCAAATAAAAAAAAAGAATATATTTAATGATAGCAAGTTTAGTAGTGCTGGCAGTTGTGTCGGGATGCGTTTATTGAATGGATGCCCAGAATGAGCGGTTACGAGCTGGAAACTGTCCGTCTCCTCGTGTTTACTCAGTGTCAGCCTCTACGTACCTCCTGTGTGAGCGTCTCATTGAAGTGAGTGAGATTCTTATATTTGAATTTTATTTTTCACACAATACTTCAGTTAAGTTCAAACCAACAAGTTTATCTGGGGTTTAACTGAGTAACTAGTGGTCCATTCTAATGCTGCAAGGATACCTTACTGTGGTAACTTACTGAGAGACTGTGTTCCTGTGTTCATTGCTACTTTTGCAAGGATACTTGAAGGGTAATTTGGGGGGGGAAATACCTTTTTTAATTCATAGGCTGATTTTAGAACCACGTATCTGAGTAAGATGTGACTCCAGTGTACTCCTTCATAAAAGTTTTCCAAACCTTAAAAAATGTATTTGAATATATCAATAAAATACAGATAGCCTCCAGTGGAAGTAATACCTCATTCTCATTGCATCCCAAATTCAAATCATTTTAGCCTCATCTTTTCACAATCGCTGTGTTAGTCATCTAGAGCTGTTTTAATACTAGATGGCTTTAAAAAGAGAAATTTTATATTGTCACAGTCCGATAGGCTGAAGTTCAAATTTAGGATATCAGCCCCAGGGGAGGGCTTTCTGTGCTGGATCTGGAGGAAGGTACTTGTCGTCAGTCTTTCAATGGACTGGAAGCTTCTAAGGTACAGGGACTCTGGTCCTTTCCAAAAGACACACTGAGGTTCTCCACAACTTCCTGGTGGTATGAGGTCCCCAAATCTCACTGCTAACTTCTTTGTGTCTCAAAAGACTGCCTCAAGGCACAAAGCAATCTTATACATTAAGTCCTGCCCCACCAGCACAACTGCTGCCCATCCATGCTTATTAGCATCATAGGGACAGGGTTTACCGAATAAAGGTACATCCCACAATACCAGGAATCTTGGCCTAGCTAAATTACTATACTGAAGATTTTGGGGAGCACACAATTGAATCCATGACACTTCCTACCTCAGTGTGTTGTTGACTTCCTAGGTTCTTCATGGGATCACACTTCTCCCAGCCTCCAAAGCTTGAAATCTTACTCTAGTTGTAATCATACTTTTGCTCATGCCACCCTTCTTCCAAGAAAAATCATTGCAAATTAAATTTAACATGCACTCACCGACCATCATTTTCATTGCCCTAGTAAAAGTGAACCTTACCAAAATTTTGCTGTTAGGTGCCATTGAGGAAGTTCCAATTCAAAGGGATGCTGTGTACAACAGAACAAAACATTGCCTGATTCTGCTCCATCACAGTCATTGCTGGTTTTGAGCCCATTGTTGCAGCCACTATGTCATTCGGTCTTCCCCTTTTTCTTTGACCGTCTGTCTGACCAATCATGATATACTTCTTCAGAACTTGGCCCTCTTTTTTTTTTTAGTTTCAACAAAGAGAAATTTATTCTGTCACAGTCTGGTAGACTCCAGGTCTGAATTCAGGATGTCAGCTCCAGGAGAAGGCTTTCTCTCTTTGTTGGATCTGGAGGAAAATCTTTGTGCTGTATCAGTTTTCTATTTGTGTAGGAGCATCTCAGCACAGGACCTTCAGGAAGGACTGGTTCCTCTTGATAACATGCCCAGTGTACATGAGACAAAGTCTTGATCCTCACTTCCAAAGAGCAGTCTTGCTGTACTTCTTGAGACAGATCTGTTCATTCTTGTGGCAGTCTGTGGTATATTCAGTATTGCCAACACCATAATTCAGAAGTGCCAATGCTTCTTAGTCATGTCTGGCTTTCACATGCATGTGATGCAGTTGAAAACACTGTGGTTTAGGAGGAGTACCTTAGTCCTCAGAGTGACATCCTTAAGAGGTCTTTTGTGGTACATTTGCTAATGCTGTACATTGTTTGATTTCTTTGATTGCTGCTTCCATGATGTTGATTGTGGATCCAAGTAAAATGAAATCTTTGACATGTTCAGTCTTTCTCTGTTTATCATGATGTTGCTTATTAATTGCGAGGATTTTTTTTTCTTTAAGTTGAGGTAAAATCCATACTGAAGGCTGTAGTCGTTAATCATCAATAAGTGCTTCAAGTCCTCTTTGCTTTCAGCAGGCAGGGTTTTGTCATCTACATATCAAAGGTCATTAATGAGTCTTCCAATCCTGATGTTGCATTTTTCTTCACTAGTTCAGTCCTCAGATTATTTTATTTGAGTTAAATATTGTCAAATTTCCAGGCTTATTACTCACTTCTTCCTGACACAAATCCTGTTGTTGTCTTCATTTGGAAAGCCTTCTAGTCTTTGCCTGTGAGAATTTTCTACTATTCCAAAACCTATCTCTCTCTCTAGCCCTTCCAACATTCCCTTTTCCTGCCACTTTTCTCCCTCTCCAGTTACTGTATCTTTTTCTCCTGTTTCTGAATTCCCAATTATAAAAATGATGTGGGTGCATCTGACCTCCCCTAACTTCACAAGGGGTATTGGAATCAATGTCATCAGCCCAAGGTTGATTGCCATGAGAGGGAGGTCCAACATGCCTTCTCTCTCCATCATCTTTACCAGTTCTGACAGTGACCATCCCTCACCGGCATTCTCTACTTGTCTGCTATTTTCATTAATTCATTGCAATGGTCATACAGAACCCATAGGCTATATCTACAGTTAGGAGCTTATTAGGGAAGTAACAGGCTACAATTCAGGTTCAGGAATTCTCAGGATTCATTTCTTCTGTCATGACAGCCTTTTCTCAGCCATGCCCACAGGCATGTCTCTCTTAGCCTTTGGCCACTGCCCTATTCTGGCAGGTATTTCCAGGCCTTTTTGTCCCTTTGGCCTCTGTCCTACTTGGCAAGTGTTAAAAAGTTCTTTTTGCTCTGCGGGTAAGTACCCCAAGACATCCCACTCCACCAACAAGCCTTGGCCAGAAGGCACTCAGCTCTAGCTCTGTGAGTCAGCAAACTTCCTGCTCGAAGCCTTTCTCCCTTTGTGGGCCAGGAAGCCCACGGTACCACCTCTCCATCTTGCCATGTTCAGCATCTTCACTTGGAATGCATTCTCCTCGTTGCCTGTCAGAATTTTTACTCTTCTAAAACCTAGCTGTCTCCTCATGTCCTGGGTCTACCCAAGTGTCTTGGCATAGGGATCACAAGTCCCGAGGATACACTCCACTCCTGTGTCGTTTTCCTTGGTAGTGGTAAGAGCCTCTCTTTCTACTTCTGTGGTGGCTTATTTTAAGGCTATGAGAATGATAAAAGTTCACTAGGGTTCCAAAGAACTGATTTTCAGGGTCTCACCCCAGACAAACACCATGAGCTGTATTTGCATTATGAACATAACGCTCAACCTCCTTGGTGTGCCACAGTTACCTTGTTTGTAGAGTTCCGTTCAGTCACTTGGTTAGAAGTTACAAGACGTGGTGAGAAAGGCCATATACAAGTAATCATCACACCACACCAATATGTACTCCACTACTTTCTTTTTAATTATAGTTACTTATGTTCATCCCATCTCCTAATTAGACTTCAAGCTTTAGGAAGTTTACATGATATGTCTTCATTCTGTCATCTTCATTTTAGGCATATCTAAAAAACATGCTTGTTCATATTGTGTAGAAAAAAGGTTTTTTTGTTCCCTTCTCATTGATGATACCCTTTTTCTAGCTCTACCTTTACGCCAAAACTATTCCATTGCTGTTGTCAATTTTGATTTGTAGTGACTGTGAGATAGAGTAAAACTGCTCCATAGGCCTTCCAAGGCTGTAATTTTACAGAAGCAGACTGCCATATTTTTCTCCCGCAAAGCAACTCGTGAGTTCAAAGAGCTGACCTTTCAGTTAGCAACTGAGTGCTTTTAACCACTGTGCCATCTGGGCTCTTTTTCAGATTTAGCAGTTCAGTTAAACAAAGTCTTTTTTTCTCAGGCAGTGTGCTAGGTACCTTATACGTAGATTCTAAATACCTTCTCATATTTGGTTATATTTGAGCCTCAGAACAAGTTATAGTGTAGGTCCTTTGAGGGATCCTCAGTCTCTAGAGGAAACACCAGACGCAGAAGCTGCCAAACAAAATGCTGGCCAGCGCACTGTTCCCTTTGAACGTAGGCTGTACGCACCAGCCCTCCCTAACAAACTCATGTGTCTTCTGTCCGTCCACCATACCAGGGTCTTTCTGTGTCACTCTTCTTGGTGATTTGTGCTGCAACTATCACACAAATCAAAATAAAATTGCAAGTACTACAAAAGATGCAAGACATCAGGATGTCTGTGAAAGTCCAAGAGAAGGGCTAAAAATCACCTGCAGAGTTGTTGACAGATGAGTGTCTAGCTGAATTAATAATTGAAGAAAAGAAGATAATGATTGATGGGCAAGCACCTCAAACCAAGTAATTTGAGTAACAGTAATAAAGGGAGGCCATTGAGAAAATGAACTGGTTCTCGTAACTTCAAGTTTTTGTATTTCATATTAAGTTACACTCAGCCCTTTGTTTTTTCATCATTCATTATGAAATACTTAGCTCTGTTTTAAGTAGGCTCCAGAATTAATTATCTTCAAGTACCAAGGACCTTTTATCAAGTATTCACAGCTGAGATAGAATAAAATTGTCTGGATATTAACTCAAATATTACCTCCTACTCTATTCTTGGTGCTCCTCTGTTTTTGGAACATATGTTTAAATTCTAGTTTTCCCCATCACCTCCTTTTTTTTCCCCCATTTGTTTTTT
Source organism: Heterohyrax brucei (assembly GCA_028571685.1). Lineage (NCBI taxonomy): Eukaryota > Metazoa > Chordata > Mammalia > Hyracoidea > Procaviidae > Heterohyrax > Heterohyrax brucei. Next base: position 22,384,980 of record CM053155.1, read on the forward strand.
TCCCCTTTTTTCACTTTAGTTCATCCTTAACTATTGTTTCTGTGTGTTTCCTTATCGTTTTTCCTATTCCTTATCTCTCTCTTTTACTATTGTTTCTTGGCCTCCATACTAGTATCCTGACGGTAAGGCTTCTCTGCCAGCTGTTTTCTGGCCCATTTGCTTTACCATTTTAATCTTACCATCTGAAATTCAGTGCTTTCTGTATAGGTTTTTCCCTTCCTTTCTCTTGTAATAAAAAAATTTTTTTTCTCTGATTTTCCAGTTTTGTGTCATCCTTTCTTCATTCAGGGTGAAAAAGTTGGTGTTACCCAGAGTCTCTGTGTACTGTAGAAATTCTTATTTCTTAAGATCATGGGTGAGGTAAGACCTAAGCACCCTTCTCCACTCAGAGGAAACCTTTCCTCTGTTTTGCCCAGCATGCTCAGGTATTACATACACCAGGCCACTTTTCCTGGCAGCTCCTACTGCAAGCCAGTATACTTATTTCTGTCCTTACATCTACTGCCAAAAGTTACTGATTTACTAGTCAGTAGGTATACACAAATGAAATTTGATTAGGTATGTAATACTGTAATATTACCATAGTAGACACATCCTAAACCTAGTATTAAAAAAAAAAAAGGCATATCTTGAGGGGAATATCCATTCTTATCAATGAGTCACTTTCCACTTCAGAAATTTAAAGAAATTTAAAACTTAGGCCTGGTCTACAGTTCTATGTTAATTTTAAACCACTGCTATTGTGGGATAAGTTTAATGTAAATATCAAGGGAAGAAATTTTTAAAGATTAACAGATCCTTTCAAAAGAAAATGAAGCCTCTTAAAATGTCTAAGACTAGGCCTGAGTTAATGGCTGCAGTGTGTCGTAGGAACATTGAAGTCAGAAAATAGAGTGGCTACTCGAACAGATATTCTCAGGTTTTAAGTCTTTAACTAGAGCATAAGTGCAATTGTTGTTCATTCTCCCAAATAGGTGCATTTCTCTTTCATTATCTTTCTGTGTGGGTAAAAGGTAATGAAGAATATATCGTTTAATCCTTCTAAAATTGAGTCTTTGTAAATTAGAGTTTTAGTAATCTTATGTCTGTGATTTGGTGAAAAGTTAAAAAAAAAAAACACTTTGAAAAAACATCTGTCTTCATATCCTCATTAGGAAACTTCTCTTTAATTTTGTAGTTAAATCAGAAAATTAATGCCCGTTGGACCACAGAGGAGCAGCTTCTAGCAGTGCAAGGTATATTAAAGATAAGCAGTTATTTTTGTTAATAATTATCATTAACTTGTCATAAAAAGTGACTACCGTAGTTCTTCCCTTCCTTAGAAATGGATCAAGAAAGGGATCTTGTGTTCACCATAAAGCCTTGGTGACCAGGAATTATGTGTTTTACTTGATGTGACATACTCAACCTATGTGCATTTGGAGTCCTAAACAGCACATAACACATTCTTAGCACTAAATAAAATGATGATGATGACAAGCAGAAGCAAGTTACGTAGGCTCTCTGAGCCTCTGCTCAGCAGGGCTGCAGTTGGGTTCATTCTTGCTGCATCACTCATTGATAGCCTATAGTTTAAAGCATGAATGAACTATGATATGTTACTGGTTTGTTTACTCTCTGTGTAGTGTTATTTGCTAAGTTTGAGGTACTAAAAGTGTTAACTGTGTGCTTAACAGTGTGTCATACCTTACTTAAGATATGTGCTACCAAATGCTTAGCAACACGACTTAGAAACTGCACATTTATATAATTTTCATGTGTATATACACATATATACATACATGTATATGTATAGAGAGAGAGAAAAATGGAGAGACGTAAGAGACATCAAAAATACAGTACGTATAGTTTTAAATGCACATTTTATAGAATTGCTTTCTTAAATTATATGGCAAAAGACAATTATAAATGTACATGGGCAAACTGGAAGCGTGAATTTGCTTGCCTCATTTTTGAATTACTTAATGAAAGGCACATATGTATTTTTATTCAGTGTTTGGGTTGTTTTTTTTTTCTTTCTCAATAGAAATACTTGCAGAACTGATTGTGTAATTTGAAGTTTGGTTGAAATTTTATTCTAGCTGAGCCTACTTTGTGTTGAGTGCTGATAGCTTTTTATCCAGGTTAATTACTGTAGAAGAATGGGGCCAAGTAGGTATGTGCATAATCACCTTGCAGTAAAACAGCATATCTCTTAAGATATTTCCTAATATACATCAGAGAACATATTTAATGAAAAAATGCTATGTATGCATCAAAGAGTTATGTAGAGAATAATTGAAGATTGACTGATAGAGGATTCTGCAATTTGGATTACGGAAGGTGGGAATCAGCCAGCCAGTACAATTGGAAAAAGACACAGGCAGGTACCAGCAGAATGATATCAGTTCCCTTTTAGCCTATACAACACAACAATCTTTCATAATGAGAAATGCTTGATACTGTGGAGGTTGACTATTGGTTGTGTGTTGAGCACATTGTAGGACTAAGTTCCTAAATGAGTCGGAACAAGATATAGTTTACAAGTAAGTTTCAGTAATAGTTTTTTTAAATTAGAAACTAACAACTAAAATTTGTTTAAAAAAGGGGGAGAATTTTCATTGATGACTTCCAGCTCTGACAGTTATTTTGAGTAGATACTGTTTTTATTCATATAAAGCCTATGTTTCCCCCATGATAGTTTATAGTCTGTAAGAATTGAACACTGTTCCCAGTATTCAGTTGCTTAAAAAGGTCAGAATATTAATCCTGTATGCTAATACAAGAAATTATTTCAGTGAAAGGATTTTTCTAACACGGATTTCCTAGGAAAATCTGGACTGATGTTTCTCTGAACAGCATTCCGGATTTGATAATTGTTCTACAGCACTGCTTTAAGTGGTAATGTCTGTTAAATCTTACCATTAGGTTGGAAATTATGCAAAGCTGTGTTCACGGGAAGAGGCAATGGCAAGAATTAATGTAGTTTAAGCTGTGTATGTGGATGTTATTTCAGCTTGTAAATACTAAAGTGAAAGAATGGAGTGTTAATAGATGCAATCAAGTATTTCCTCTGTACTGAGATACATAGTCAGTATCAAATTCTTCTCCAGATTTTAAAAGTTACCCTTAAATAATACCAATACAGCAGTTTTTATAGAAAGACACTTTCTTAGTAATGTGTTCATGTCTTTGTTTTTATTTACTTATTTTGATAGTTTGGAATTTTTGTTTTCACTTGAGTTGTTTTTGCTTATATATTTTTGTTACAGAAAATAAGTCATGTATGTCCATAATGTTGATTTCAGGGAGAATAAAAGGTACCAGTTTTGTCTCATGTGCTCATATATTTATGTAATGCTCAGAAATGTGTCTTAAACAGTATAATCATACAGCAATGTCACCTGTACCCTAATCTTAGTGTATTAAGGTACATAATTAGAGTGTTAGTTTTAACATATATAGTTGCTGTCCAGAAGTTTTTATCTTAGTGGGTAGTTGTTTTTGTTTTCCTTTTCTTACTTTGTTTATAAACTCTGTGGTAGATCATCATGTGATATTGCTTTCATGGACATGTATGTTTAGAAAGTAATAAGAAATTGCTTGTTTTGCTATTAACGTGTTTTAGTTTGTATAGCACTTCCATTTAAGACTTTTTTATATTCTGATTTGACACTCATTTTCTAAATGCTTCAGTTTATCCTGCTGATAGTAACTGTTACAGTAATTTAGGGAAAGAACAATTTACTCTGTCAGTGATATAACTTACACTATTAAGTAAACTTTTATTATACTGACTCTTTTAAAGCCTATGAATATATTAAGATTCTTTGGAGCTTAAAAATATATTTTCCACTTTACTTTCCTGTCCCATATATTCATATTGTTGTTAACTAAACACTATATAGGTAAATAAGTTTTCTCTTCTTTCTCCGTAATTGGGAGCAAAAGTATGCTCAGACCAAGCAGGAATGTCTGTTACTTTATTATGTTAATTCTAGTTCTAGCTATGCTATAATTTCATCAACAGTCTCCAAGAATCCCCAGGTGGGATATTATATATGCAGAATTTAATCCTTTCAAAATACGTGCCAAGAATGATATTTCTACAGTTTCTTCACCTGTCCCAACCTTTAGTATCTGAGTTTCCTGGTTAATAACTACTGTATTTACACTGAGACTCATTGTATTCTCCTCATGTTTGTATTAATGGTAAACTATTATCCTCATTTACAGTTTATGGCTTTTCAGAAATACACTTTTAGAAATATACTCTCAAGTCAAACTTGATATTTATATAGTAAACATTCAGTTACCAAGAATTAAGAATAATTTTGATTCTAGGCCTAACTTTTTTCATATGAAAGGGAAAAACATTGACTGTTTTCAAAAGTAATGTGTTTTAATGATAGTACCAGCAGTTTACTCTTTACAAGTGTATGTTAGACAGAACATGGTATGAAACATGTGCTATTTTTATTTTAGGTCTTAAAGATCTTAATTTTCTAGTCATTAGTTAGTACTTTAAAAAATTAAATTTCCCAGCTAAAACATTTGTGTTAGGATAAAGAACAATAAGATGTCTAGTTTCTTACTTAATAAAACTTGGTTTAACTTGATGTTTTTAGTTTTTTTTTCATATTTCTGTCCTCATCTAAAACAGGAAATGAAAGAACTATGTTCCATTGGGTTATGTTTATAGTTAAATGTTAGTTTCTCTTCCTGTAGTTTATGTACACGTTCTTTTTTTTTTTTAAAGAACGCTGAAGTTGCAAGTATAGAAGTTACCTTCTTTCTAATTTTATCTCATACTTAAAAAGTTTGAATGGGTCATAAAGTAGAAGAAAAAGGAAATTTGGCAATTGATATGAACAGGATTGTAACTCACTACATGAAGAGTCAAAACAAAGTGGGAATAGGAGATTTATACTATTCCACTTAATTGGCACCAGTTTGCTTTAAAAAGTTTTTGATTATGAGAGATACCATAAGGGTAGAGATCTAGAAATGTAATTATCACCCCTTTCATGCACTTCAAATAATGCCTGATAACAAGGAAAACAGAGTGCATGACTGCACTGAGACAGAAGAGACATTGGAAAGACAATGAATATATGCTTTAACTTCCTTACATAGATGCAGCAGTTGCTGTCCACTACTATAAATATCTTTTTCACCTTCATTAATTCTAGTCATTTGAAAAAATATACAGGAGGTGAAAAAAAGCATGTTTTCAAATGGTTTGAGTTCAAAATCTGTTTCTTACTAATAGAAAACAGCCACATTCTGGGAGTTTCTAGATGTCACAGAATCTCTATTATTTCAAAATAGATATTTGAGAAAATAATGATTCCCACATCATACTAATTACATGCTCATTTTAAGAAATTTTACTATTAAAAGCAGAGAAAATGGCCTGTGAAATTACACTATCCAAAGTAGCTTGCAATTAGTGTTTTGAGGTTTTTTTGTTTGTTTTTGTTGTTGATTTGTTTGGCAGTCATCTAAAATCAAATTCTAAAAATAATCTTTTAAACATACCCATAAGGAGCTATCCGTTGATGCCCAGAGCCCAGCTTGCATTCCTGTCAAGTCAATCCTGACTCATAACAACCCTATAGAACTAGTAGAAGTGCCCCAAGGAATTTCCAAGGAACATCTGGTGAATTCAATCTTCCAGGCTTTTGGTTAGCAGCTGTAGCACTTAACTAGGGTTTCCTATCCAATAATAGCCCTTCTTATTTATAAATAAATAATGTAATTTCATTTCCATAGTTGAGAAAAACCATATTTACAAATGTTCTGAAATTACCATTTTAGTAGCCAAAGGTTAAAAAATAAGAATGGATGTTTTTGTGTTGGATAGTATAGACTCCTGGTAGACAAAGGAGTTCATAAAATGTAATGACAATATCCTGTTGAGTTGTATTTTTATGTTAATTTCCTGACAAGTTTGAAAGTATGTAGAGATCATAAATATTGTCTACCATAGTAGAAAGCTAATGTTTCATTGTAACTTCAAATGAAATTTAGAAATTTGACTGAAAACAACTTTGTCCTCTTTCTGGAAAATTTATAACTTGCTTCTTGTGGGTTTCTCTAATTTTTTTTCCAGTGAGCCGTGAAAAACTGACCTGTTGCCCCCAAATTGTGACGTTTACTTAACTTAGCAGTGTGGTTCAGCTGAGCCTGAGACTTTCACATCGTCGGGAAGAGGGTTCAGTTAACTCCCTTGATAGTAAAGCAAGCAGATGGCCTTATTTATTATGAACTGTGGATAAGGGACAGACTGCCCTTCCTCCCAAGTACAGGTAGAAACTAACAGAACTCTGAAGCCATGTGTTGGTCAAGTCCTTTGTTCCTCATCACTACCTCTTGCTAGATTAGATTGTTCTCCAGATCTTAATTGGGGTTCTTCTGAAGGAGCACTTCGATTTAAGTCTTTTCTTCAGTCTTTGACTATACTCGTTGCCTGGTACAGTACAGAGCCTAAAATTTCTACCTTCTAATCAAAGTATGCTATTGAGTAGCATTATTGGGAGTGTGAAAGTGATAAAGAAGTTAGTCATGTATACTAAATTTACTTGCAGCTTTAGGAAGAATTGGGAAGTAAAATAGAATAAAGCTTTTTTAAAAGAAAGAAAACTCAATCCTGTTTCCTGAGTACTTCGTGTGTACTTAGCACTGTAATAGTGATGGTGTTGATTTGTATTTCATAGGATAGTACTTTCCACACTTTTCACAATCATGACACACAGATAAAATTAGAAAATTTGTCCCAGTACACTGGGGCAAACAGATGAGGTTGCTCCTATCCAGCGGAGACTGCTTTTCCTGTCAGCACAGTGATGAGGAGGTTTACCAGCCAGAGTACAGAAGTCTGCAGTGGGATCTGAGGCTAAGATTTTACAAAGTAGATAATACAGGACTGGCATACCAAACGTAACAGACTTTTGGCTCAGAATTGAAAAAAAGTCGTTGACATCCAGAGTCTCTGGAAAAACTAAAGCTTCTATGGAAAATAGTTCTGGGATTAGGGTTGTTTTGGTCAGCTAGTGCTGCTCTAACAGAAATACCACAGAGTGGATGGCTTTAACAAAGGAAAATTCATTCTTACACACTCTGGTAGGCTACAAGTCCAAATTGAGGATGTCCACTCCAGGGGAAGGCTTTTGCCCTTGTCGGCTCTGGAGGAAGGTCTGGTATTGCATCAGTCTTTGTCCAGGGAGCATCTTGGCACAGGAACCTCAGGTCTGAAGGACACACTATTCTCCCAGTGCTGCTTTCTTAATGGTGTGAGGTTCCCAATTCTCTGCCTACTTCCCTTTCCTTTTATCTCTTGTAGGATGGAAGGATTAAGGGTAGTACAAGCTATACTCCAGGGAAACTCCCTTTACAGTGGAGCAGGGAATGGTCTTATGAGGGGATTTATAGTCCCACCCTAATCCTTTAACATACAGCACAGCGAAATCACAAAATGGAGGACAGTCGTAGAATACAGCGAATCATGGCCCAGGCAAACGGCTGCACATAGTTTTGGGGGGAACACAATTCAGTCCATGACAGGGGTCTACAGTTTTAGAAATATAACAGTATTGGTGACAAGGTAAAGTTCGTTAAGCAAGAGAAAATAAAGTAGTGAAAGAACAAAGGGAATAGTCTTAAGAACTGTATCATGAAATCAGGCTTGGGGACAACTTTAGTAGTACGTTCTGCATTATTTTTGCTAAGCAAATAGGTGTTCTGAGGTTTGTAATAGCTTCAGATTTAGACTCAAAAGTCACCAATGTAACTTCTTGCTAGGGTACAGAAGATTTAATTCTGGGCTCATTTCAAGTTGTCATTTCTAACCTAGTGTTCAGTTTTGGCCATTTCTATACATAAATTAAGTATCCCTTATGAAAATTAATATACTGATAGAGCACAGTCTCTAGTATCTACTAGTTATTCTTCAACGCGGTGATCAAATTTTACCTTTAGAAATGGCACAGAAATTTGGCCAACTAAACGAGTTGCATTTTTCTCCAAAGCTTAAATAGTAGAGACGTATTTGAATATGTAAAAGTGACTTCCACTGGGAATGACCTTGGATTTTTATTGCCAGTGGAACCTAGTCACTACTGTAATTTGTACCTAACTGTGAAATTCAAATGGAAAATGAACTCATGGATTTTAAGATAATATGAATTCATTTATGTTGATTAAAAACATTGTAAACTAAGTATCATTTATTGTCATAGATATGTCTTTAGTTATGAGAACAGAGCAAATGACCATAGTTTACAAACTTAAACTTTGCATTAAAAATGGGATATGCTTATTATAGGGTATCGTGTCAGACCTGCTACCCAAAATGTTGTTCTCCATAGAATCAAGCCCAGCTAATTAAATGTAGCTAGAGATGCTTATTTCCAATTTCTTTTTATAACCAAAGGGCAGAATTTAAAAATGAGAATTGGCACAACGTCATGTTACTTTAAGGTACTGGGATGTTTTCTCTACCAATTGATATCAGTTAAGACTGTATCTAGCATTTCTGCTGGGCTGTTAACATACCCTCTTATTAGTTTCTCATCTGTGATTATGTACAGGGTCCGACAAATAAGTCCACGAGCTTAATTATTCAAAGTGCTACATACCTCATTGCTGAATAGCACTGTGATCACCTTCGAAGTACTCCTGTTGGGAAGCTATACATTGATAGCAGTGCCTAGTCCACCCTTCACAGTAATGTTGGCTCTTTCTGGAATGGCCACTGTGCACAGTGGCATTGTGGCGAGTAACTACACTGGAACACCTTCCTCACTCACCTGCGATGGCCCGCAATAACTTTTTTCTTTACCCAAAGATAAAGGAAATATTGAAAGGAAGATATTTTGATGATATTGAGGACATCAAGAGTAATACGATGACAGCTCTGATGGCCGTTCCAGAATTGCTTTGAAGGGTGGAATAGGCTCTAGCGTTCGTGCATGGCTTCCCAAGGAGAATACTTCGAAAGCAACCATAGTGATATTCAGCAATGCGATATATGTAGCACTTTTTGTAGGATGAGTTCACAAACTTAATTGTGTCTTCATATTTGTTTACATATTTAACTAAGCCCCTCTTTATGTTGAAGTACAGACTTTAATATGTAAACATCAGTATTTTTTCTCCTTATCTCTTTCATTAGTGAATTCCTGTTTCTGATATTTTAAAAAGTAGCTATGAAATTATAAAATCAAAATTCTTATATAACAATGTATTTTGAGCAAAGTATATCTACTTCTAGAATGAGTAAATAAACTTAGAATTCCCTTAAGAGTAAATTATTATCAATCTGATTATATAGAGTAATTTTAAATTCTGTGGAATAATTGTAATCTCGAATTCATATAATCAAGTATAATCCTTCATTAGAATAAAATTTTTGTAATGAAATGTTAGGTTCCTAAATTACATAGCCCTCCTAAAGTGTAAGTAGTGATGATGAGCAAAGTGCTCTGCAAGTAGTCACTACTATAATTTTGCTCCTCAGGCTCAAAGGCATAGTTAAGAATCCTTCATGTATAGTTTTTAGAACTATTAAAAGAGTTAAAATCCAACTAACTGAAAAATAACAGATTGTGATGATTCTTTTTTTTTTTTTAGCGGTTAAAGTATTATCTCTTTTGTATTCTCTGATACCCTGGTGTGATAGGCAAGTAGTTCTGTTGACATGAGCATTAAAACCTACATTAAGATGCTTTTCTTAATGGGAAACCCTAAGGCTGCTCCCTCAGTCCATTGAAAGGATGAAAGAAATAGCTCTACCATCCAGTTTTGTTTACAAATGGTGTTGCTCAAATTTAGGTAACTGGCTACTAGGGAAATAAATGAATGTGGAATTGAGGATGGCGCACAGAATACAATGCTTTAAAATAATGGACTGTATTTGAGAGTTCAAGAGAGGATGGGAGAAAATAACTGAGTATGTAAAAAAATGGTAAGTTTGTGACTGTTCAGTTGAAGGCAAGTGGCTGGTTTGATGAAGTAATGGATGGTTTTCATCCTATCACTCTGATACCTTAATATCTGTCTCAGTTCCAAAATGAGCAGAGTTTATCAGAAAGGATATTCATTGCTAGTATCTTTTTGTGTGTGCATGATGTATAGTACACACAGTTCTCCGTACTGATACTTCACAGGTGTATTATTTACTTTGCTTTCCAGGTGTCCGCAAATATGGTAAAGATTTTCAAGCTATTGCAGATGTAATTGGCAACAAGACTGTTGGCCAAGTGAAGAACTTCTTTGTAAACTACAGGCGTCGGTTTAACTTAGAGGAGGTATTGCAGGAGTGGGAAGCAGAACAAGGAACCCAGGCTTCTAATGGTGATGCTTCTACTTTAGGGGAGGAGACAAAAAGTGCTTCTAATGTGCCATCAGGGAAGAGCACTGAAGAAGAAGAGGAGGTGTGTTTGTGTATGGAATTTGAGCTAATATGAGTTGAGGAATCACTATTTTCTGTGGTGTTCTCTAAGGTTAATTTGTTAGAGGGCTACCTAAATGAACATGAAAGGCTGACAATACACTTACTCACTGGTGCATTTCTCCTGACCCTTAAGTCATAATGACATTTTAAGTTCTGATCCTAGAAGAATGAAGAGTGTATTGTTCTTTCATAGTTTTTACTCTTTTTCCAGTGTAAGCTGATTACTAGTACGATGCCTCTTTGGTAGCTTTGTTGGCTTTTTGTTTTGTTTAAAATAAAAGAAGCTTGTGCTTCCAATAAAAACTGGTGTTATGTTTTTGTTTTGATTTATTTTTCCTGTGACAGCCCAAACTTACTGTATTCACCTCATTAGGAGCCATCATCTCATTCCTGTATTTTTCTTTTTTCACCTCTAGGCACATACCCCACAGGCTCCTCGGACTCTGGGTCCATCTCCTCCTGCCCCATCATCCACTCCAACACCAACAGCCCCCATTGCCACTCTGAATCAGCCTCCACCACTTCTTCGTCCAACACTGCCTGCTGCCCCGGCTCTTCACCGGCAGCCTCCTCCACTCCAGCAGCAGGCTCGGTTCATCCAGCCCCGGCCAACTTTAAATCAGCCTCCACCACCTCTCATCCGCCCTGCTAATTCTATGCCACCCCGTCTAAACCCAAGACCAGTGTTGTCCACCGTTGGTGGTCAACAGCCACCTTCACTTATTGGAATTCAGACAGATACACAGTCCTCCCTGCACTAAAAATTAAATTGGACAGAGCTGCAGTAACTCTCCACCCCATCATTATACCAGTGCTCATCTGACTGATGCTAAAGAGAGAAAAGAGTAATCCTTCCTAGATACTGGAAACCCTGGTGGCATGGTAGTAAAGTGCTACATCTGCTAACCAAAAGGTTGGTAATTCAAATCTGTGAGGCTGCAAACTATTTCTGTGACTGTGGAATAGCATAAATGGGTGTCTAAGAAATTTTTCAGTTCATTAGACTAAGATGTTATGCAACAAAAAGCCTCCAGGTAACCTTCTTTCCTAGAATATACGTTCAGCTATGTAATCTTAGAAAAGGAAAAAAAAAAAAGATTATATACCAAGGTTTTTGTTGATACTGTTTTGTTTCTACTGTATTTATTTTATTGAAGTTCTTTATATTCTAGTCTCTTCATAGTCAGGGTTCTTAGTACAAGAATATTGATTTAGGGATTGTGAAAACTCCTTAAGTTTCTCCAATTAAGGATGTTTGACTTTTGGTTCCTTTTTTCTTTAATTTAATTGTTTTTTAATAAACAGTTTTCTTGCATTAGGAGTGCAAGAATAAATATTCTGCATTTCTGATTTTGATATGTTCGTTTAATGCATATTTAAGAAACTATAGCTACATGTCCATTTTTCAAATGATGTTGCTTGCTTTTTTTCTAGAGGAATTTTAATTATTCCTTTGAAAGAAAGCAGTTTAATTAATTGCAAAGCAATTATATGAAACCAGAAAGAATGTACTGAATCTACTAGCCCTGAATCTGCTAGCCCTTTAACATACAATTAAGGGTGTTAATGCAAAGTCCTTGATTAAAGGTCATCAGCCCATCATCATTTATCAGTAATAAGAGGATTGGAATAATAATTTTACATACAGATGAGAGCATAATTTGTTCAAGTACAATGTCTTCTGTTTTAAGTTCCTTGAAAATGGAGTTAATTTTTATTTTTTCTTTCTCTTTTAATGTTTTTAAATGCTGTGTGGTTTTTACTAGTACAGGCAGTCCTCAGATTATGAATGTGTTCCTTTCCTGTCTGTCTTTAAGTCAAATTTGTATGAAAGTCAGAAGAGTTAGGTACACTTCTTTTCTAATATCAGTTAGTCAAATATTTGTCCTAGTATATAGTGTCGTGTACCTTTCTATGCATAAAAAAAGTAAACACTTTCAGATACACAAAAAAATTTTCAAGATAATTATACAGTGATAATAATACTGTTTTGATGCAAGTCACAGTACCACCCATTTGTTACTATGAACTATTATATGTACTGGGAATTTTTAATACAACAGGCTTTACAGGGGTTGGTTTATAACTATGGTTGTACATAAGTTGGACGCTCCTAACCCGGGGACTGCCTGTAGTTTTCTATACTTGGAAACTTTAGAAATACTTTTTATGTGGAGATGGTGGTAATGGAAGCATTTATTTGCAATACCCTTTTGTGTTTAGATTTTTCTGAACTTAAAATTGCCCTCATCCTTATTAATATGGTCTGCACTTAATATGGAAAATGTTTTCTTGATAAATCTCTGTTGTACTGTTGGGGTGCAGATATGTATTCCTTGCAACCGACCTACACATGTGGGTTTGGTTTAGGGTGAAATCACCAACATTATTTCATAAAATAAACCTGAGAATCTGTTCTGTGTTATCTAAAAATGTATCAGTATATAATAGCAGTTGTACTGTTAACTAAAGATGTTCAGACCCCTTTTTGTGAAAAAAAGGGAGTATTTCAAGTCTTCTCAGTTCAACACATAATCATTAAGAGTATTTTACAAGTCATAGTATTTCAGCAATGTGTTACTAATATTTTTGATAGAATAATTTAATATTGGAATCATGACTTGTGCAAAGGGACAGAGTATTTAGATTGCCTTACTAGTGGAACATAAAGGCTAAATGTTTGCACATTCACATTCTCATTACTTTTAGAACTACTTCACAACATGGTTAGCACTTAAGGACTTCGTTTGTTTCTAGAGGTCATATTTTTCCCCAAAATATTGGAAAAATAGTCCCTACCATTGTCTCTAAGCATTAAAGAGCCAAAGCTAATTCATTGGTTAGTTTTAATGTTAAAATTTAGACCACTTCTTTCCTTAAAGACCGTAAGTTCTGGTGTAATGTAAAAATATTTTTCCATAATGGGTCGTTTCTCATTGGATCATTTCAATTAATTCCTGCTCCTGGATGGTAAACAAAATCAAAGTGATTTAAAAATTGTCAATATTCAAAAATTTTTACTTTAAAAGCCAAGGAGACAGTTGTATATCTTAAACTATTTAAAGCATTTTAAAGATACTTAGATCAAGTCTTGCATTGTGTGCATACTATAATCTTTACAGCTTTTATTGTCTTGTCTCTTGTCAATAGACCTTCAGTATTTGATATGTGGCGTATGTCAGTCAAGTCAATCAGCCTCAGCGTCTGTCCTGCTGTTCAGCATATTGTGATTCATTTAAAATTTGTCCTATCTTAGGTGTGGGCCAAAGTGCTGTGTCTGAGGGATGTGCTGTAATTTGCATACATTAGAGCACATAATAGAAAAACCTTAGCTTCATTAGTAATACGACACGTGTATAGTGATGTCTTATTGTATGCTTTGCATATTTTGTAAATATTTTGCACGTCATTTTTCTTTTTGTTTAAGCCGTGTTTGGCCTGGAAGAGTGATATGCTTGCTGCTTAATCAAAGGATTAAAGGTTTAAAGATGTGTATGTCTTCTATTTTTACACAATTTCATGTAGTATGAAGAATTACAGGACCTCTTTATTGTGAAATTTCAAATACTGGTTTTTATAAAAAAAATCAAAACCTAGTCTTAATGTCCATCTTCATTAATTTCAGGGTTAACATTTTCAAAAGTCTACATGCAAATGTTTCTTGTTCTCATTTTTATTACATAAATAGAAATAAATTATACTAGTGGTACATCTAAGTAATGAAACAATACTCAATCTCATTCCAGTGTAATAAGGATGGAGGTAAAGGTGAGTTATGATCAAAATATGTTCATAATAAGTTTGTAATTAAGGGAATAAAATAAAAATAAAAGAATGTAAAACTGTTCTTATACAAGCCAACAGAGATAGAGAGCAAGCAAAGATTGTGAATCATGATTTTCAGAAAAAATCAATGCAAGTATTTTGATTAAAGTAACAAGTTTAGATTCTAGGCTGTATTATTTTAATGTTCCTGCTATCAGAAGAGTATCATCCATAAATACTAATAAATGCTGACCAGTTAGTACTGGAATATCAGAATCTTCTCAAAGATAATAATAAGCTGACTTAGTATCTAAGCAAGATCTGTCTTTGTGCCTCCCAAAAGTAAATGATAATTACATTCTTACCACAGGAAGTATAAGAAAAAAAAACTATAATTTGTTTTGTAAGTTAAACATTCATTATAGATTTGTAACATTTATAAGAGGACAATAAAGTAAGTGAATACAGAGTCTAAGAATCCGATTTGACCAACCGTGCTAGCGTGCTGCTAGAAAATATAGGAAACTGTGTCATGTGCTGTCAGCTGATTTATGGGAATACATAAACTGCTTTGTCTTGGTGAAAAGTAACTTTCCAAACCTCATCTTTATTATAACTTTAAATAGCTGCCGTAGTGCAGGAGTATTCTGCAGCAATAAATTTTAATAAGTGGAATTTTTGGTCTAAACATTAAAGGAATGCATAGTGTATTAATTATGTCTAAATAGATTGTTTTTCAGAAGACATTTTTATTTCAGTGGCTGCTGAAGGAGCCATTTGGAAGTGTGGGGGAGAAAAAGAGCTATCTAGGCTCATCCATCCTTTTCCTTCTCAGAAGTCCTGTACACTTAAGGGAAAAATAACAAAGACTAGAAATTAGTGTTGGAAATTGGAGTGTTTGCAAGTTGTTACTACTGGATTTAAAGTAGTTCTGTTTCCTATTGTCTGTTGATAAGGGAAAGAGCCTTTAGAATTTTGCAGATTCTTAAACCTTAGAATCCTAAAGCCGGAATTTAGGAAAATGTACTAGAGATACCAAGTAGAGATAATAGAAGAAGTCTTCATAATGTTAAACTTTTGAGAGCTGATGTACCTGAGTGCTTTACATAATATCTTTTCCCCTCTTCAGATTATTTTTTAAGATATTAAGTTTTTATTCTGTGTTAATTATATTACACATAAGGTACAATTACCAATAACTAAGAACATCCTTAGCAGACTTTTACCTAGATGAGATATTAATGATATTGCTCTATGATTTCTGTATTCATTTGGATCACCTTTCTTGGGAATAGGCATAACAATGGATCTCTTCTAGTCAGTTGGCCAGGTAGGTGTCTTCCAAATTTCTTGGCATGAATGAGTGAACACTTTCACTGCTACACTGATGTGCTGAAATATCTCAATTGATAATCCATCAATTCCTAGAGTCTTGTTTTTTGCCAGTGCCTTCAGTGCAGCTTCAACTTTTTCCTTCAGTTCCATCAGTTCTTGGTTATATGCTACCTCTTGAAAATAGTTGAACATCAACCAGTTCTTTTTGGTATAATGACTTTATTCCTTCCATCTTCTTTTCATGCTTCTTGAATTAATATTTTCCATTTAGAATCCTTGATATTGCAGCTCAAGGCTTGGATTTTTTTTTTCCTTTCTTTCAGCTTGAGAAATACTGAATGTTCTACCTTCAGCTGTTTACACATGTCATTACAATACTTTGTCTTGTCCGGCTGTCCTTTGAAATCTTCAGTTCTTTTACTTCATCATTTCCTACTTTGGCTTTTTAGCTACTTGACTTTCAAGGGCAAGTTTCAGAGTCTCTTCGAACATCCAGTTGTCTTTTCTTGCTGTCCTCATGCATGATGTCTTTGATGTCATTTCATAGCTCATCTGGTCTTTGGTCATTACTGTTCAAAGCATCAAATCTAGGATGTACTGAAGGTCATACTTTGGCTGTTGTGGACTTTTATTCTAGTTTTCTTCAGTTTCAATTTGAACTTGCATATGAGCAATTGGTGGTCTGTTCTGAAGTCTTTGGTCTTCTTCTGGCTGATGATACTGAGCTTTTCCTTTGTGTCTTTCCACAGATGTAGTCAATTTGATTCCTTTGTATTCTGTCTGGTGAGGTTCATCTGTATAGTCACCATTTATGTTGGTGAAAAAAAAGTATATTTGCAGTAATGAAGTCATTGGTCTTGTAAAGTTTTATCATAGGGTCTCCAGCATCATTTTTGTCACAAAGGCCGTATTTTCCAACTACCAATCCTTGTTTGCTTCCAGCTTTTGCATTCCAATACCAGTAATTTTCAATACATCCTGATTGCATATTTGATCAATTTCAAACTGCAGAAGCTGGTAAAAATTCTTCAGTTTCTTCATCTTTGGCCTCAGTGGTTGGTGCGTAGATTTGAATAATAGTCATGTTAACTGGCCTGCCATATAGGCATATGGTTATTTACTGACAGCATTGTACTTCAGGATAGATCTTGAAGTGTTCTTTTTCATGATGAACTACACTATCATTCCTCTTCAAGTTTTCATTCTCAGCATAGTATACTGATTCAAAAGGGCCAGTAGAAGTCCATTTCAGCTCACTAACGCATAGGATATCGATGTTTATGCATTCTGTTTCATTTTTGACAATTTCCAATTGTCCTCAATTTATACTTGGTACATTATATATTCTGATCATTAGTAAATGCTTGCTTGTGTTCTTGTTTTAAGCAGTGACACATCAGCAAGTAAAGGTCCCAGAAAGTTGACTACATCCAGGTCATTAAGGTCCATTCTAGTTTGAGGCAGCAGCTCTTCCCCAATTGTCTTTTTGAGTGCGTTCCAACCCGGGGGCTCCTTTTTTTGGCACTGTGTCACACAGTGTTCTGCTGCTATTCATAAGGTCTTCACTAGTTAATTCTTTTCAGAACGAGACTGCCAGGTTCTGCATGGTCAGTCTGTCTGGAAGCTCAGCTGAGACATATCTGCCATAGGTGGCCCTTCTGGTATTTGAGTACCCGTTGCATAGCTTCCAGCAACACACATGCTCCCAGAATATGACAGACTGAGAGACATGGAAGTAAAATTGTGCTCAAGATGGGCCAAAAATGACTCAAGTAGTCTAGTGACAAGGGACTACCAGAAATTCAAGCCTGATTCAGAAGAGGCTATGAAACCAGGGATATCATTGCTGATGTCAGATCTTAGCTGGAAAAATGTATACTTAGGTTTAATTGATTATGCAAAGGCATTCAGTTGTGCATATTATAAATTATGGATAACATTGCTGAGAATGAGAATTCCAGAACCCTTCATTGTGCTCATGAGGAATCTACATGCAGTCTTGTGAGCAGAACAAGGGAACACTGTGTGATTTCAAGTCAGGAGAGATATGCATCAGGGTTGTATCCTTTCTCCATACCTTTTGAATCTGTACGCTGAGCAGATAATGCAAAAAAAAAAAAAAAAAAAAAACGGACTATATGAAGAAGAGTGAGTCTTTAGGGTTGAAGGAAGACCAACAACCCGTGTTATGCAGATATCACAGTCTTGTGAAAATGAAGAGGATTTAAAACATTTACTGATTAAGATCAAAGCCCACAGCCTTCAGTATGGATTGCACCACAATCCATACTGATGCACCAACATCAAGTAAATGAAAATCCTCACAACTGGACCAGTAAGCAATATCATGATAAAGGAGAAAAGATGGATTTGAGGTGGTCAAATTCATTTTATTTGGTTCCACAACACCCATGGAAGCAACAGCCAATAAATTGGAAGATATGTTTTACTGGGAAAACATGCAAATGACATCTTTAAAATGTTGAACAGTAAAGATTTTTTTTCTTGAAGACTGTTGCACTTGACCCAAGCTGTGGTCTTTTCAATCACGTGCATGTAAAAGCTTGACAGTGGTTAAGGAAGACAGAAGAATTGACACCTTCGAATTGTGATGTTGAAGAATATTGAATATACTATGGATTGCCATAAAAACAAACAGATCTGTCCTGGAAAAAGTATAACCAGAGTGCTCCTTAGAAGCAAGGATGGTGAGACTACGCCTTACATACTTCAGGCACGTTGTTAGGAAGGATCAATCCCTAGAGAAAGATACTATGCTTCAACAAGGAGACCCAAAACAATGCTACAACAAAAGGTATCTCACTGCTCTCAACAGCTTTCTTACTTATCAGGGTTTGGCTTAACGAGGCTTTTACCCCAAAACCTTTTTTGTTGACATGCTGACTTCTTGTTTTCCAAATGAATTTGGGGTTGAGGAGAATCAAAATCACTGAGATGGACTTGTTATGTGGCTTATATGTGGAAGTTACCCTCTGCCTTTAACACGATGACCCTTCGTGCTACCAGAACCGTTACAACTCGTAACATGTTCTCATGCGAAACTATCATTTGCAAAATAAAACCAATTCTTGAAGAATGTGCCATCTCCAATTAACTTGAATCCCACCTCCACTGAACAAATTACTCATCCTCAGAGTGAGCCCGTTTCCTGGTGTGTAATATTATACCAGCCTTATGCATGTTAGAAGGAGCCTGGTGGTGCAGTGATTAAATGCTTGGCTGCTAATCAAAAGGTTGGTTGATTGAACCCACCTAGTAGCTCAGGAGAAACGATCTGACAATCTGCTGCTGTAAAAATTATAGCCTTAGAAACCCTCTGGGGTGCTTCTTTGTCCTGTAGGGTCACTGTGAGTCAGAACTGACTTGACAGCAACAAGCTTAGTTTTCTATTTGGTATGCACATTAGAAAGTTTTACATGGCCTACTTCACTACTATCTTAAGTTTTAAAGTGCAGTGCAAATAAAAAGAATAAATTCCAGTTCGAGGTAACAGATTGAACACACTGGTTTGCTTTTCTTCCCTCTGAAAATCTAACATGACAAAAGTAATCCTTAGCAGTGCAGGGAAGCCAAGCGAGGTGCCACAAGCAGATGGGTGCAGATTTAAGACAAGACTCCACAAAATTAAGGAACCTCCCAATTCTATAAAGGCAAAAGGTCAGGGAACAAGTTATAGAAAGATCACATAAAAATCGTTAATTAGAGGTGGACATGTGGAGCAGCCCCCTAAGATTCCTGCCTCCTGCTACCCATGTCTTGGTGTGTGGGTTAGACTTAAGTATTTTGTTTTTGACCAATAGAATACAGTAACAGTGATGAGATAACATTTCTGTGATTAGGTTACATAAGATGAAGCAAGATGTCATGTTGGAGAGGCCCATGAGGTAAGGAGTTAAGGCAGCCTCCTGCCAATAGCCAGTGAAGAACTGAGGCCATCAGTTCAGCAACTTGTGAGGCACTGAATCTTACCAATAGACATGTGCTGGGAACTGGATCCTTCTCTAGTTGATAGCAAGATGACTAGGAAAGAAAAAAAAATGACTAGAGCCCACCTGATAACTTGATTGCAACCTCATGAAGCAGAGGATTCAGTTAAGCTGTGTTCAGAATCCTTACTCATAAAAATAAATCCAGAAATAGTGAATGTATTTTTTTTTTGAGCTGCTAAATTTTAGGGAAATTTGTTATGCAACAACAAATAAATAATGCAATGGATAAATGACAGCATTTAACACTAATCAAAAGAAAATCTGAGTGACTGTGCTGAATATCAGACAGTTGATTTCAAAGCAAAGAATATTATTGGTGATGAAGTTGGTCATTTAATAATAAAGATGTCAATTCATCAAGAGGATCTGTTATAGTCTGATTTCTGCACCCATCTCTTGTAAACTAAGCATCAGTAGGAATATGAGTTGAACAATACTGACAACCACCTTCAGCTAATTGAAATTTATGGCTCATTCTACCCCAAAACAGAATAAACATTTTCACATACATACGAAATATTGCCAAGATAGATCATCTTCTGTGCAATAAACAAGTTTATTTCAGTAAATGTGAAAAAAATTTCAAATCATCCTAAGTATGTTTTCTGAGTACAATGAAATAAGAAATCAACAGTGAAAAGTAATCTGAGAAATCCCCAAGTATTGGAAATGAGCACATTTCTAAGCCTATGAGTTGAAGAGTAAATCACCAAAAAAATAAGAAAATATCTTGATTTGAGTAAATGAAAAAATATCTTAAAAGCTGGGGTGCAGCAAAGCAGTGTATAGAGAGAAATATAAGACTTTTAACACTAGTTAGGAAGACAGGCAAAAATCAGTCATCTAAACTTTCATCTTAAAAAGCTAAAACTGAAAGTAAAGGGAAATAATAAAGATCAGAATGGAAGTAAATAATAGGAAAACAATAGAGAAAAATTACCCAAACCAGAAACCAACAAAAGAGAAAGAAATCAAAATGACCAAAAATAAAGTAAGTACACAAATGATCAAAATCTCAACTGAATGAGGAGTCATCACTACATAGCTTATAGAAATGAAAAGATCTGTACAGGAATGTTATAAACAGCAAATCTGGAAACAGCTATGAAATGGAAGAATTCCTACCAAAACTGTTTCAGGAAATTTGAATCAAGAAATTGGATTTGTAACTTAAAAGCTTCACACAGAGAAAAGTCCTGGCCGAGATAGCTCTGCTAGTGACTTCTGTCATATCCTTGTGAAAGAAATACTGGGCCTACACAAAGTCTTTCAGAAAAGCTAAGAGGAAGGAACACTCCCCACTCATTCTGTGATGACTATTATTCCTATTCAAAACTAGACAAAGATACCATAAGAAAACTTAAGACTGATATCCCTCATGAACAGAGATTCAATAATCCTTTTACAAATACATTGAACCCATCAGGAGTCAAAAAGGATTATACAAGGTAACCCAGTGGTGTTCATCTCAAGAATGCAAGTTTAAAATCTGAAAACCAGCTAGTATAATACATCAGGGTTTTTCAACCTCAGCATTGTTGATGTTTAGAGCTAGCTAATTTTTGCTGTCTGCTGTAGAATATTTAGCAGCATCCTTAAACTGTTATCTCCTAGATGCCAGTAGAAGCATGCATATGTGTGTGTGTTTTATGAGAGGGGGCCAAGTCTTAGGCTGGGTTCTCTAGAGAAGGAAAACCAGTGAAGTGTATAAACATCTATATAAAGAGATTTATATCAAGGAAATGGCTTACAGTTGTAGAGGCTGGAGGCCTCTCCTGATTCATGTAGTCATGGGGGCTGATAAACCTGAGATCAACAGGCAAGACCACAGGTAACCTGCTAGCTCAGTTCCCGAGAACTGGAGGTCAGACAAACAGGAGCAAGCTGCGGGGTCCAGAGCAAGCAAAAGCCCTAGAGCCTTGACAGAGGCCACTTAGATTTAATGCAGGCCATATCCCAAAGGAAACTCTCTTTGAACTGGCTGGCTACTCAGCAGATTCCATCATGGAGGTGATCACGTTGCATCAGATCTCATCATGGAAATAATCACAACAGCCAAACTACAATCGTAACTGCCAGACCACTGAGAATCACGGCCCACTCAAGTTGGCACACAACCTTAACGATCACAGGAAAAGAGTGAAGCAAATGCAAAATGTATGACCACAGACACAGCATTGTAGGTGCCATCTAGTCAGTTCTGACTTATAGCAACCCTATGTACAAAAGAACAAAATACCACCTGGTCCTGCACCATCCTTGCAATCATTGCCATGTTTGAGTCCATTGTTGCAGGCCCTATGTGAGTCCATCTCCTTAAGGGTGTTCCTCTTTTTTGCTGACTTTGCTCACCCCCTGTTTTACCAAGCTCGTGTGTGTGTGTGTGTGTGTGTTAAGCCGGGTGTGGAGGGAGAGGTATGTGAGATGAAGTCTTGCCATCCTTGCTTGTAAGGAGCATCCTGACTGTATTTCTTTTTTTTTATTTTTATTTTTATTTAACATAACTGAGTGAAAATGTACATTCACATGTAAATTTACATGCCCCCCTATATGCAGCTTCCACTGCTCTCCCTGTCCGGTGACTGCACACTATTCCTCTCTGCTCCATACATGTCTCATCCTCCCAACAGCCTCCTTTCCCCTCCTCTCCGTCCACTCCCCTTCCTCCAGCCAGAGGTCAGCAAGATGATATCCTGTAGATGTATAGAACCATAAAGTGTTTCCAATATATGGTCACTCTGCATTGCCAAGTCCAATCCATTCCTGTCCAAACAGTGGACCTTTGTTATAATTTATGGGAATGGGCAGCATCAGGGCCAGGGGCCATGCTCTCAGAGGAACCCCAAAACCGCTGGACCATCAATTGAGGTCTTTTAGTGGAGATCTCATGATGCACCTCTTTTTATTCTTGTGTTGCCAGTGAGGCTCCTCTCTGTGAGCTCCGTCATGGCTATCACTGGTGGTGGCCAGGCACCATCCGGTTCTTCCGGTCCCAAGTCAATGTAGGCACCCACTCTTGTGGGTCTCTCTGTCTTCTCGGTTGTCTTTACTGCATGCCATTTTGGTCCTCGGTGAGCATCCGTTCCTGCTGAGTTGGGACCATTTGCTGTGTCCTCGGATGGCAGCTTGGCAGCTTTTAAGACCCCAGACGCCACTCACCAATGTGGGGTGCAGAGAGCTCTCTTAGCAAAACGCTAGTTGTGCCAATTGGCCTGGAATTCGCCTAAGAGCATGGTCCCCCGTCCCCCGCCCCAGCTACTCTATCCTTGCAGTATTAAGATGGAAGGAGTACTCAAGTTATGCTGAAGTCCACTTAATGTTGTTCTTGTTCCTAATGTGTGCTGTCACCGCTTTCTCCCAACTAGATTTCTAGTAACTACCTAAACTAAACCCTCCCCGCCTCGCCCTCCCTCCCTCCCTCCCCTCCCTTGCAGCTGTCAAAGAGTCTTTTCTTCTATACACAAGTCTGTTTTTGAGATCTTATCGTAGAAGTCTCATACAGTATTTGTCCTTTTGTCGCTGACTACTCTCACTCAACATAATGTCTTCCAGTTGAAACCAGGTTAGGAGATGTTTCCTGGAATCATCGTTATTCTTTATCATTGCGTAGTGCTCCATTGAGTATATGTACCACAGTTTACCTATCCATTCTTCTATTGTTGGGCATCTGGGTTGATTCCACCTTTTTGCTATTGTGGACTGTGCCGCGATAGACATTCTGGTGCATGTGTCCGTTGGTGTGAAAGGCCTTGAATCTGTAGGATATATTCCAAGTAGTGGAATTACTGGGTCAAATGGTA
Organism: Heterohyrax brucei; assembly: GCA_028571685.1. Classification (NCBI taxonomy): domain Eukaryota; kingdom Metazoa; phylum Chordata; class Mammalia; order Hyracoidea; family Procaviidae; genus Heterohyrax; species Heterohyrax brucei. The sequence continues at coordinate 22,408,325 of CM053155.1, forward strand.
TATCAATATCCATTTTTTTAAGGAAGCGCCAGATTGCCTTCCAAAGAGGCTGGACCATTTTGCAACCCCACCAACAGTGTAGGAGGGTTCCACTTTCTCCACAGCCTCTCCAGCATCTGTTGTTTTGTCTGACTGTATTTCTTCCAAGACAGATTTGTTCACTCTTCAGGCTGTCCATGGTATATCCAATATTCTTTACCAACTCTGTAATTCAACGGCATCAGTTCTTCCTCAGTCTTCCTTATTCACTTTGCAGCTTTTGCATGCATATGAGGCAACTGAAAACACCATGACTTGGATCATCTACACCTTAGTTTTCAAGGTGGTATCTTTGCTTTGAAAGAAGTCTTTTGCAGCAGAGTTGCCCAGTGCAATGTGTCATTTGATTTCTTGCCTGCTGCTTCCACGGGCATTGATTGTATATCCAAGTAAAATGAAATCCTCAACAACATTAATCTTTTCTCCACTTATCATGATGCTGCTCATTGGTTAAGTTGTGAGGTTTTGTTTTGTTTTGTTTATGTTGAGGCATAATCCATACTGAAGGGTGTGATCTTTGATCTTCATCAGGAAGTACATTAAGTCCTCTTCACTTACAGCAGGCAAAGTTGTGTCTTCTGCATATTTGCAGGTTGTTAATAAGTCTTCCTCTGATTTTGAAGCCAAGTTCTTTTTCATATAGTCCAACTTTTCAGATTATTTGCTCAACATACAGATTGAATAAGTACAGTCTGCATTTTTTCAAACCAGTGCTGAAACTACACACAATAGATAATAGTGTGAAGCTAGGTAGAACAGAAGGAATATAGGTATTTCTTGAGTTCCTAAGCTAGAGATGTAACTGCTGGATACACAAACATAGGTCCTTTGGGGAAAGGAGTTTTTATGCATTGTTTTGTTTTGTTTTTCACTTGACATCAGCCCTGGAAGAAAGTCCCTCATACTTTCTGCCACTCTTCTTGTGATAGTCAGCACCTTGGCAAGCAGAGCTGAGGTAAAGGTTATGGGATGGCATCACAGGGGCAATGTATCAATGGCTAAAGGAGTAAATACAGAAAAACTATAGATTCGCATTAATTTGCCCCTAAACACATCACGTACTTAGTGAGAAAATAAGCATTCTGTGTGCACAGACCTGAAGTTGTACTTTTACCTGGGAGTGTTTTGCTGCTGCATCACACTTGGCATGTATTGTTCCATGATGGGCACAGACTTTGCATTGCAACTTGCAGGGGAAATTAAAAATATAAGGCCAAAGGTGACAGTTTTTCCTCCTTTTCTGATATCACTGATCCCTAGTTTATGGAAGATATGACCTTTTACCCTCTTCTAATCCATTATGTCCATCAGTCTTGTCACACAAGAGCAGCTTGAGGAAGATAAACACATTAGTCAACTATTCCAGTAGATTGTGACCTCATCTCTCTATCTGCTCACTTCCCTTGACAGTATGTATGGGGGGTGGGAAGGGACACGATGACGATGACTGTAGGCTGCAATCTCTTACCCCACTATGTTATCTAGCAAATTGAACAACTGAAATCTGTGTCTCTTGAGTCAGAGGCAATCTTAGTGTCTAGAGAAAAAAAGATAAAAGGTTCGCCCTTTTCTTCCCAGTAAAACTCAGTGTATAGTCCATGTTAGTGGTTCTTAGGTACTGGCGAGTCATTTCTGGCACATAGAGATCCTGTGCACCACAGAATCAAATGCTACCTGGTTGGTCCTGTGCCATCATCACAATTGCTATTATGTATGAGCCCATTGTTGCAGCCACTGTGTCATTTTTTCTCCTTAAGGATCTTCCTCTTTTGTACCAAAAGTCTACCAAGAATGCTGTACTTCTCCAAGAAGTATGTGAGACAGTGTCTTGCCATCTTTGCTTCTCAAGGAGCATTCTGACTGTACTTCTGATACTGATTTGTTGATTCTTCTGGCAGTCCACGGTATATTCAATGTTCTTCACCAAACTCCATAATTCAACAGCATCAATTCTTTGGTCTTCATTATTTATTGTTTAGCTTTCACATACATGTGAGGCAATTGAAAACACTGTGACTCAGGTCACCTGAACCTTAGTCCTCAAAATGACATCTTCATATTTTAACACTTTAAAGAGGTCTTTTGCAGCAGATTTGCCCAGTTGCTTTCTTGACTGCTGCTTTCAAGGATGTTGATTGTGTATGCAAGTAGAATGAAGTCTTTTACAACTTTAATCATGATGTGGCTTATTGGTCCAATTGTGAAGATTTTTGTTCTCTTTATGTTAAGGTATGATCCGAACTGAGTGCTGTAGTCTTGGTCATCAATAAATGCTTCAGGTCTTTTTCACTTTCAGCAAGCAATGTTGTGTCATCTCTGTAACATCAGTTGTTAATGGGTCTCCTTCCAATCCTTGATACCCTGTTCTTCATACAGTCCAGCCTCTCAGATTATTTTCTCAGCACACAGATTGAATAAGTATAGTGAAAAGATACAACCCTGACACACAATTTTTTTTTTTTTTTTTTATTTTAAACCACACTCTATCCCCTTGTTATGTTCAAACAACTGCCTCTTGGTCTATGCATAGGTTCGACATGAGCACAATTGAGAGTTCTGGAACTTCGGTGTTCTGTAATGTTATCCGTAATGTATTATGATTCACACAGTAGAATGCCTTTGCATAGACAATAAAACACAGGTATTCTCTGCTTTCAGCCAAGACCCATCTGACATCAGGAATGGTATCCCTCATTCCACATCCTCTTCTGAATCAGACTTGAATTTCTGACACTTCCCTGTCGTTATACTGCTGCAGTCATGTTTGAATGATCATCCATCAAAATTTTACTTGCCTCTGATTTAATGATATTGTTTAATAATTTCTGCATTCTGTTGGATCACCTCTCTTTGGAAGGGGTGCATATATGGATCTCTTCCAGTAAGTTGGCCGGATAGCTGTCTTTCACATTTCTTGGCACAGAGGAGTGAGTGCTTCTGGTGCTGTACCCTTTTGTTGAAATATGCCGTCAGTTCCTGGAGGCTTGTTTCCCACCAGTACCTTGAATGCAGCTTGAACTTCTCCCTTGGGTACTGCCACTCGTGTATGTGCTGCTTCTTGAAACGGCTGAACATCACTAGAGTGATTCTGTAGGTCTCCTTTTTTTTTTTTGATGCTTCCTGTGTCATTTAATATTTTCTCTCATAGAATCCTCAATTTTGCAACTCTAAGCTTGAATTTTCCCTTCAGTTATTTCAGTTTAAGAAATGTTGAGCCTGTCCTTCTGTTTTGGTTTTCTATCTCCAGCTCTGTGTACATGTCATTAAATACCTACTCTACATCCAAAAGCAAGTTTCAGTCTTTTCTGACATCCATTTTCATCTTTTTTTCTTTAGTGTTGTTTTAATGACCTCTTTATTTTTTCATATATGGTGTCCTTGATATCATTCCACAGCTGATCTAGTCTTTAGTCATTAGCATGTAATGAGTTAACTCCATTCCTGAGATCGTCCCTTAATTCAGGTGGTTTTATTCTGATTTTTTTCAGCTTCAACTTGAACTTGCATGCGAGCAACTGATGGTCTATTCCAGTCAGCCCCTAGCCATGTTCTGACTGATGGCACTGAGCTTTTCCATTGTCTCTCACCAAACCTGTAGTGAATTATTTGATTCCTGGGTAATTTATCCTGTGAGATCCATGTGTATAGTTGCCATTGTGAATTGAATTGTGTCTCCCCAAAATGTGTGTTAATTTGGCTAGTCTTATGATTGCCAGTATCATGTGGTTGTTCACCATTTTGTCATCTGCTGTGATTTTTTTTCTGTGTATTACAAATCCTACCTCTTATGATGTGAAGAAGGCAGAATCAGAGGCAGTTATTTTGATGAGGCAGGACTCAATCTACAAGATCAGATTGTGTCTTAAATCAATCTATTTTGAGGTATAAAATAAAGAAGGGAGCTTAGAGACATGAAGGCCTCATACCAACAAGAAGCAAGAGCCATGAAATAGTGTGTCCTTTGGACCTGGGAACCCTGTGCCTGAGAAGCTTCTGATAAAAGGAAGATTGAGGACCAGGACCTTCCTCCAGGGCTGACAGAGAGAGAAAACCTTCTGGAGCTGGCACCCTGCATTTGGACTTACAACCTCCTAGACAGTGAGACAATAAATTTATTTTTGTTAAAACCATCCACTTGTGGTATTTCTGTTATAGAATCGCTAGATAACTAAACCACATGCCATTTATGTTATTGAAAAATGTTACTTGCATTGAGGAAGTAGTTGGTTCTGCAAGATTCCATCATGTGCTCTCAGTATCATTTCTATCACCAAGGCCGTATTTTCCAGCTTCTGGTGCTTCTTCTTTGTTTTTAAACTTTCACATTCCAATCAGTAGTAATAATCAATGTATCTTGATAGCATGTATGATCAATTTCAGACTGCAGAAGTTTGTAAAAGTCTTCAATTTCCTCATTTTTAGCATTCATAGTTGGTAAGTAAGTTAATAGTTGTTCAGAATAAGAATAGTTGTATTGACTAATCTTCCTTGTAGGATATCATTCTATCACTGATAGCATTGTCCTTCAGGATGGGTTTCAAATGTCCTTTTTGATGATGAATGCAACACCATTCCTCTTCAACTGAGCATTCCCAGCATAGTATACCATATGATCGTCTCATTCAAAATGGCCACTAACAGTTGATTTCAGCTCACTAATGCCTAGGATATCAATTTTTATGTGTTCCATTTCATTTTTGATGACTTCTAATTTTCCTGGATTCATGTTTTATACATTCCACATTCTGATTTTTTTAAACTGTATTTTAGATGACGGTTTACTGAGCAAATTAAAACAATACACATACTGTTTTGTGACATTGGTTGCCACCCCCATAACATGTCAGCACTCCCCTGCTTGACCTTGCATTTCACATTGTCTACCTTCCTGTCCCCTCCTGCTTTCTTTTCCTTGCCTGTGGGCTGGTGTGTCCATTTAATCTCATTTTGTTTTATGAGTGTGCCCTATCTTTGGCTGAAGAGTGGCTCACAGGAGTAACTTCAATGCTGAGTTAAACTGGAGTCTTCAGGCCATACTATCAGGGTTTCTTCAGTCTTTATCAGACCAGTAAGTCTTTTTTTTTTTTTTGCTGTGTTCTAGGTAATGGATGTTTGCAGCCATTTGTTCTCATTTTAAGTTGTTCCCTGTTACAAAATGAAGGTCCCCAAACTTGACTCCATTCACATTATTACTTTGAGGAGTTTTATGAATTGATTTTTTCATTTACTTTTTGACTTAAAGATGTTTATGTCAAATGTTTTATCTTCTATTCTACTAATTCTGACTTTCATTGCCTCAGTTCTGCTCCTGTGACTTTCTATGAGTTATCTAATTGTTTTAGTCAGCTACTGCTGACTAAATACCACAAGTGAATGGCTTTAAAAAGATAAGTTTTATTTTGTCACAATCCAGTAGGTTAAAAGTCCAAATTCAGGGTATCAGCTCCAGGGGAAAGCTTTCTCTGCTAACTGTGGTGGAAGATCCTTATTTTCAATCCTCACTGGACTGGAAATTTCTGAGGTGCCAGGACCCCAGTCCTTTCCAAAGGATTCACTCAGGTTCCAGCAAAGCTTCGTGGTGATAGGAGGTTTCCCACTCTCTGCTTGCTTCCCTTTCCTTTTATCTCTGGTAGGATAAAAGACGGTACAAGCCATGTTTCTGGGAAACTCTACATTGGAGCAGGGAAGTGATCTTAAGAAGCATTTTACTGTCCCACCCTAATCCTCTCTAACATAATCCACTCTGTTAACCGTAGGCAGAGGTGAGGATTTACAGCATAAGAAAATTACAAAATAGAGGGCAATCACAGAATACAGGGAATCATGGCCCAGCCAGATTACTACACCTTCTTTTGGGGAGAGACACAATTTAATCAATTACACTAATTTTGAAATTTTATAGTGAATCTTCTGGATTTCTGCTTGCTGTCTCTCTATGGAACCTAGCAGCCTGTTAAATTTGTCATCATACTCTAATCTTTTTAAGTTCCAAAATTGCTTTGTCTGTGTGCTGCTTGGTTTTTTCTATGTTTTAGCTGATCTCCTTCCAGATCTCTTGAAGTTATCTCCATCTGGAAGACTTCTTGATTTTTTTTTTGTTCTGAGAGCCTGTTGAAGCCTTCTTGGTCTGCTTCTTTATGTGATCTGATACTGACTCATGTCTCTGAGTCATCAGTAAAGTTATTGTATTTATTAATTTCATGTTTACTTACTTGTCATAGCTTCTTGATTTGTTTTGTTTTGATATGGCCAAATAGGCTGCTCATACAAATTAGTTTAACTGTTGGCATCTTTGAAACTCTAATGTCCTGTCACTAGGTGTGCAGAGCTATTACTGGGTATGTGAGCCCAGGAGTCTATTTACATTTTTTGTATGGATTCAGCTCTGTCCAAGTGGGCAGTCAGCAAGTGTGTGGCACAGGCTGTCACCTCCATTCTTAGATAGGCAGGAGTGACTGGTGTAGGTACAGGTATCTGCCTACAGTAGGGGTCACGCTCTGAACAAGGTAGGAGGCCGACAGCCACCCCTGAGTGTTTGTGGCAAAAGTATGTCCCTGTTGTCTAGACTACACAGGTGGGTGAGTTTTGTAGATGGCCTATATGCACCCAATTCTGTTGACTGTAAGGACTGAGAGGGACCCTTATTCTTGGACCCCTGTCATAGGTGGCTAGATAGCGTGAGTGAAGGCATCAGTCCTCAGGCCCCTGAGGCAGGTATGTGAAGACCCCACTTAATAGACAGCGCAGTTTCACACGTCACGAACCTGCCTCTCCACCATATATCTGATACACCTCAGGCTAAACATCAGGTATACGTCCTGTTGTCCTGTGCTAATGAGGCCTACACTGTTGTAATGGGCCCACACAGGTCTACACAGGGATGAAAGACATTCAGTATCTGTGGACCCCTTGTGCCGGAGCCTAGGCAAAGGTGCTGTTTCTATCCCGAGTTTCTGGCTTACGGGAACTGAAAGATCATTTTTTCCTTTTTGCTAATTTGTTCTGTTTCCAAGGCCAGGGGAATGGCTCAGGGCACATGAAGGGTCCTGCTTCTCACCTAGGGGCCACATCAGTGTCTGAAGCCACCTTGGACACAGTGCAGAGTGAGTGAGGGACATGTAAATAGGAGAGAGGTTTTCCCCAAAGGAGTGTCTTTTTTGGTCCATGTGGTAGGTTAGAAATGAGGGCTTATCTTTTGCCAACTACACATCACTTTTCACTGACTGTGGAGGTGTGATTAGACTCTCCACTGCAATATCTCCCTTATGGAAAAGGTTCCCTGAATACCATTGTTTGCCTCACCATACTTGCAACAGTAGGTCAGGCCTGTACAGTGCCAGTTCCCTCAGCATGGAGTCTGGCAACTGCTCACTGCTTCTGAACCTGCTCTCCCTCTCCTTGCTGCTCAGTCTGATTCCTCAACTTTGCCTTTGAAGTTCAAGGCTCCTACTTTGTCGTATATAAGCCATTCGCTTATTGGGGGAGGGGGTCTTTGCTGTAAAAGGGACTACAGTAAATATCTGACTACCCTGCCATCTTGGCTTTGTCTCAAGAGTGTTGTCGATTGGATTGTGTCCACCCAAAATAGGTGTCAACTTGGTTAGGCCATGATTGCCAGTATCATGTGGTTGTCCTACATTTTGTGATTCATGTAATTTTCTGATGTATTGTAAACCCTAATCTCTGCCTGTGGTTAATGAGTCAAGATAACCCACTATGTTAAAGAGGATTAGGGTGGGATGTAACACCCTTACTGAGATCACATCACTGATCCAATGTAAAGGGAATTTCCCTGGGGTGTGCCCTATATCATTTTTTATTTTACAAGAGATAAAAGGAAAGATAAATGGTTGTAGAGTGGTGGACCTCACACTAGAAGAAGGCAGCACTAGAGCTGAGCATGTACTTTGGACCTGGAGTCTCTCATCCTGAGAAGCTGCTAGTTCAAGGCAAGGTTAATGACAAGAACCTTCCTCCAGAGACAAAAGAGAGAGAGAAACACTTCCCCTGGAGCTGATGCTATGAATGTGGACTTACAGCCTACTAGATTGTGAGAAAATAAACTGTTGAAGCCATCCACTTGTGGTATTTCTATTAAAGCAGCACTAGGTAAACAACACAAGGAGGCAAGTTCTTTTCCAATTGTATTTTGTGCATTTTAACCTGAGGGGTTCCTCTTCTATCACTATGTAAAACAATGTTCTGCTGCTTTTCATAAGGTTTTCACTGGCTAATTTTTCAGAACTAGACCATCAGGTCCTTTTTCCAGTCTTAGCCTGGAAGCTCCTCTGAAATTTGTCTACTGTGGCTGACCCTGCTGGCACATGAAATACCAATGGCATAACTTCCCACATCTCAGTAACATACAAGATCCCACAGTATAAAGTATAGATTTGTGGGGGTTCAGTCCTTATCCTACCCTTATTTTGTACATGAATTTCATTGGAAAACTGTATTCTGTTATATATACAGTGTTATATCTAATGTGGAATTTAGTGCCAAATATTTTCAAAATGCTAACACTACTAGGACTTATCTCCTTCTTGAAATGGTTTTGTTTGAATTCACATGAATCATATCTTTGGGAAGTAGAGTTGTACAGTGGTTAAGAGTACTAGAGCCATGCTTCCAGATTTAAAACCTATCTCTCCCAACCTAAGAGTTTTTTGCATCTTAGAAAAGTTGTTCAGCTCATCTATAAAATAGGGCTAATGATGAAATTCTTTGACATCAAGAATGATATCCCTGGTTCTACATACTCTTCTGAATCCACCTTGAATTTCTGGCAGTTCCTTGTCAATATACTGGTACAGTCACTTTGGAATGATCTTGAGCAATGTTTTACTTGTGTGTGATATTAATGATATTGTTCAGAAATGTCCACATTTAGTTGGATCACCTTTCTTTGGAATGGGCATAAGTATGGATCTCTTCCAGTCAGTTGGTCAGGTAGCTGTCCTCCAGAGTTCTTGGCATAGCTGAGTGAGCACTTCCAGTGCTGCATCAGTTTGTTGAAATATCTCAGTTGATATTCCATTAATTCCTGGAGCCTTGTTTTTTGCCAGTGCCTTCAATGCAGCTTCACCTTCTTCCTTTGGTACCACTAGTTTCAGATCATATGCTACCTCTTCAAATGGCTGAATGTTGATCAGTGATTTCTGGTATAATGACTCTGTGTATTCCTTCCATTTTCTTTTGATTCTCCCTGAGTCATTAAATATTTTCCCTGTAGAATCCTTCACTATTGCAACTCGAGGTTTGAATTTTTTCTTCAGTTCTTTCAGCTTGAGAAATGCAGAACAAGTTCTTCCTTTCTGGTTTTCTATTTCTATTTCATTGACTATACAAAGTCATTCGACTGCATAGATCATAATAAATAATGGCTAACACTGCAGATAATGGGAATTCCAGAACACCTAATTGTGCTCTTACGGAATCCGTATATAGATCAAGAGGCAGTCACGCAAACAGAACAAGGGGGCACTGCATGGTTTAAAGTCAGGAAAGGTGTGCATCAGGGTTGTGTCCTCTCACGATACCTTTTCAATGTATATGCTAAGCAAATAATCTGAGAAGCTGGCTTATACAAAGAACAAGGCATCAGGATTGGAGGATGACTCATTAACAACCTGCGTTACGCAGACAACACAACCTTACCTGCTCAAAGTGAAGAAGATTTGAAACACCTACTGATGCAGATCAAGGACCACAGCCTTCAATAAGGACTGCACCTCAACATCAAGAGAAAAAAAAATCCTCACAACTGGGCCAGTAAGCAACATCATCATAAGTGGAGAAAGGATTAAGTTTGGCAAAGATTTCATTTTACTTGGGTCCAGAATCAATGCCCACGGAAGCAGCAGTCAAGAAATCAAAAGATGCATTGCCCTGGTAAAATGTGCAGCAAAGGATGTCTTTCAAGTATTGAAAAGCAAAGATGTCACCTTGAAGACTAAAGTGCACCTGACCCAAGCCGTAGTATTTTCAGTTGCATCATATGTACGAAAAAGCTGGACAATGAACAAAGAAGATTGAAGAAGAATTGATGCCTTTGAATGATGGTGTTGGAGAAGAATGCTGAATGTACCATGGACCACCAAAAGAACAAACAAATCTGTTCTGGAAGAAGTACAACTAGAGTGCTCCTTGGAAGCAAAGATGGCAAGACTATATCTTACATACTTTGAACATGCTATCAGGAAGGATCAGTCCCTGGAGAAGGACATCATGCTTGGTAGAGCTGAGGGTCAGTGAAAAAGATGAAGACCCTCAACAAGATGGATTGACACAGTGGCCAAAACAACGGGCTTAAGCATAAAAACGATTGTGGACATGTCACAAGACTGGGCAGTGTTTCATTCTGTTGTTCATAGAGTCGCTATGGGCTGGGACTAATTCAATGACACCTAACAAGAACAATAACGGTGATGAAATAGGTTAAATATAGATAAAGCACTGACTAGAATACAGGACATATAATTAAAAAAAAATGCTGTCAAGTCGATAGCGCATCAATAGGACAGACTAGAACTGTATTACAGGGTTTCCGAGATGCAGACTATCACATCTTTCTCCCAAAGGGAGGCTAGTGGGTTCAAACCGTTGACTTTTCAGAAAGCTCAAACACTGTGCCACAGGTCTTCTCAATCAGTGTTGGTTATTTGCTTTATTTGTACATTTATGTCCTGACTTCGCATTCATCTTCAGGATTCTTAAGGAAAGACAACATGTCTCCTCCATTAGATTGGGCTGGGTGGCTGGGTGTCAGAGTCTTCTTCCATCTCCCTGCCACCCTTCCTGGGATTCTGTGCTTAACAAGAGGAATGTGAACATATGCTTGGCTTCCTAACACACTTAAAATTCCTCTACCTCTGCACTTAGACTCCTAGCCCTGGAGTCTTGGGATCACCTACTTCTCCTGATGCTAATAATTCACTATCTATGCCAGTGTGTGATTCCATCATATTTAAAGCTTGGGTATGGTTCTTGGAAGAAATCAACTGTTTTATTCCCTTGGGGATGGGCAGTTTGGCGAGAAGACAATGGGAAGCCAACCAGTGAAAGCACCAGAGGCGCTGAGCACGCCTGTGTATATGCACACTAGATACTGACAGGAGCTTTAACTTTTCTGCTTTTTAACATTTTCTTGGGCTTTAAGTGAAAGTTTACAAAAGTTTTGTCATACAAAAACTCACACACACATTGCTATGTAATTCCAGTTGTTCTCCCTACACTATGACAGCACACCCCTCCTTTCCACAGTGTGTTTCATGTGTATACTCAGCTGGCTCCTGTCCCCACTGCTCTTCCATCTCACGCCTGGACAGGAGCTGCTCAGTTAGTTGCAGGTATCTACTTAATCCCAGAAGCACACACTTCATTAGTATTTTATGCCTTACAGTTGAGCCTAATCTTTGTTTGAAAAATTCAGGAATGGTTTTTGTTCTGGGTAACAGAGAGTCCAGGGTCATGTCTTCCAGGGTCCCTCCAGTCTGTCAGACCATCAAGTGTGGTCTATTTAATAGAGTTTGAGCTCTGCATTCCATTGTTTTTTCTTGTTATGTCAGGGACTCTGTCATGGATTGAATTGTGTCCCTCCAAAAATGTATGTAACAGTTTAGCTGGGCCATGATTCCCAGTATTTTGTGATTGTCCTCCATTTTGTGATTTTCCTATGCTGTAAATCCTAATCTCTGCCTGTGGTTAATATATTGGATTATGTTAAAGTGGATTAGGGTGGAGCTATAATACCCTTCCCAAAGTCACCTTCCTGCCCCAATGTAAAGGGAGTTTTTCTGGAGTGTGGCTTGCACCATCTTTTATCCTACAAGAGATAAAAGAGGAAGCAAGAAGGGAGTTGGGGACCTTATACCATTAAGAAAGCAGCACCAAGCGGAGAATGCATCCTTTGGACCTGAGGTTCCTGCATGGAGATGCCCTCAGATCAAAGAAAGACTGATGCAACACAAGGACCTCCTTTAGAGCAAACAGAGAGAGACTGTGTTCCCCTGGAGTTGGCACTCCAAATTTGGACTTCCAGCCTACTGTACTGTGTAAGAATAATTTTTTTGCTAAAGCAATTTACCTGTGGTATTTCTATAAGAGCAGTACATGAGTCAGCTCCGACTCAACGGCACTTGGCTTGGCTAGTACCAGATAACTAACACAAACTCTTTGTTGCATTCTCTGGCAGGGCAATTATTGGAGGTGGCCACCTCACCATCTGGTTCTTCTGGTTTCGTGCTGAGATAGTCTCTGGATTATATGGCCCTTTCTGTCTCTTGGGCTCATAGTTTCTAATGAGAAGAAAAGTGCAAAGTAGACAACTAGAAGAGAAGGTGTATTATATGGGGGAGTAGGGGGTGGAGCTGAGGTTCATCAAGAACTTACCCTGTATCAGGCCTATCCGAAATGTCATCTCCCATGTCGTGTGTGCACTTTATGGTTCTATGCATCTATAGGATGTCATCCTGCTGACCTCTTACTGGAGGTGAGGTAGAGGGCGGAAAGGAGGGGATAGGAGATTGTTAGGAAGATATGACATGTACAGAACGGAGAGGAGGAGTGTGTTGTCACTGGGCAGGGAGAGCAGTGAGAGCTACACATAGGTGGGCATGCAAATTTATATGGGATTCCACATTTTCACTCAGTCACAAAAAAAGAGAAATGCCATCTCATTTAATTTAATTCTCACAATAACGTGGTGAGGTGGACTTGGAATCGTAAGATGAATCCCAAAATTCTTTACAGGATGGTTAACCTACATCACAAATCAAAAGTTTTTGAATCTAGATTTTTTGCTGTTGTTGGAAAATAGGATAGCAGGCCAAAACAGGCTGGTATTGAGTGGTGGTTGCTCCTCTGAACCCTCACGTGCTCTCTGATACACTAGCCTTCCTCGTTTCTCCTTGTGACTATGGCCTCCCCTTCCTCCTGTGTGTTTCTGGCCTGGCTGCTATGCGCATCTGAGTTAGTCTCTAAGGTAGAGATTATTCTCCTTCTTTTACTGATGTGTAATTGAAGCTTGTGGCAATTAATTAATTTTTCCACTACTACTTAACTGAAAAAGAAGGTGCTAGAATAGGAATTCTGGTCTAGACTTCAGAGAGGAGATTTACATATGAGTTGTTGTTGGGTACTGTGGAATCAGTTCTGCCTCATAACAATCCTATGTGACAGAATAGAACTGTCCCATAATTCTTTACAATCTTTACCAGATCACCAGGTCTTGCTCCTGTGGAGCCACTGGGTGGATTAGCTGTTGAGCACTTAAGCTTTGTGCCACCAGGGCCTCTTTACATAGAATATAACTATTATATACTCCTAATACATGCTGAGGAGTCAGGGGGTTTGATTCAAGTTCCAGCTATCTTAGCTGCTGACCATCTAGACTTGGGCATTTATATCACTTCTCTGGAAGTCAGAGATCTTACCAGTAAAATGGAAATGGCCTACTTCACAAGGCTGTTTTGAGGATCAAATGAGACATTTGGGAAGCCCTTGGTTTAATTGCAAGCTTTACACCCTGTTTTAGTCAGCTAGGGCTGCTCTAACAGAAATACCACAGAGTGGATGGCTTTAACAAAGGAAGGTTTATTCTTACACAGTCCGGTAGGTTGCAAGTCCATATGCAGGGTGTCCACTCCAGGGAAAAGCTTTCCCCTTGTCAGCTCGGGAGGAAAGTCCAGTATTGCATCAGTCTTTGTCTGGGGAGCGTCTTGGCGCAGGAACCTCAGATCTGAAGGACTCGCTCTTCTCCCGGTGCAGATTTCTTGATGGTGTGAGGTTCCCAATTCTCCTTGTTTCTCTTTCCTTTTATCTCTTGCAGGCTGAAAAGGATTAAGGGTGGGGCAAGCCACACTCCAGGGAAACTCCCCCTACAGCAGAGCAGGGAAGTAATCCTATGCAGGAATCCTTTAACATACAGTTTAGCGAAACCACACATTTTGGGGGGGACACAATTCAACCCATGACACACTCCTAAGGGATTGCTAGTGTTAGGCTAATAGCAAAGAAGGAGAGCTGGCAAAGGTATGTACTATTGTGAGAGAATGTTGGGTAAGCACTGAGTGTAACCAGACCTCAGGTCTTGAGTTAATGGTCAAAACACAAAAGGATTGGCTGAGCTTGGCCATCCGTGGTTGAACAGCAAATTGAGAGCAATTCAAACATACTTAGAGGTATTCCAAAGGATTTTTATTTATAGGCATTTCCCTAATGATTCTAGGGGAAACTCTGATTTCATAGTGGTTAAGTGCTATCCGACTCGACGGCACTTGGCTGGCTGCTAACGAAAAGATCATCAGTTCGAATCCACCAGACACTCCCTGGAAACTCTATGGGGTAGTGCTACTCTGTCTATAGGGACGCTATGAGTTGCAGTAGTCTCCATGGCAGTGGGTTTGTTTTGAAATGATTCTGGACCAAAAAAAAACCAACCAACCCCAAACTCGTTGCCATCTAGTTGATTCAGAGTCATAGGGACCCTACAGGATGGAGTAGAACTGCCCCGTGGAGTTTCTAAGGAGTGTCTGGTTGATTCGAACTACTGAGCTTATGGTTAGGAGCAGAGGCTCTTAACCACTACGTAACCAGGGTTTCTGGTTCTAGACCACGTAGGTTCAGTCTCTGTTTAGGTCACTGTCTTACAGTCTTTAGCTGGACAGCTTTCTTCTGCCCACCCTTCCCTCCAGTTGCAAGCCCTTCGTGGCACTCGAAGGCTCCCCGGGAACTGCCTCAATCTCCGCCCTCTCCAATCCCACTCGCCTCACCTCCCTCCCCAGTCAATGCTTTCGCTCGCAGCCTCTGGGGCCGAGAACCTCACCCCAACTCTGAGCAGCGCGCCCCGTTTCCTAGCTCGGCTCGCGCACCACTAGCTGCCCAGAAGTGGTCGCGCAGCTCTGACCCGCGCCAGCGGAGCGGAAGCGGTGCTGAAACAAACCTGAGTCCGCGTTCGTGTCCCTCCGGTGGCGGGAACATCGCAGGAATTAAATTCCAAAGCTTCACGGCTTGGGTGAGGAGGTCAGGAGCCATTTTCGGGTCATCCCATTAATTTGAAACCGAAAGCGCTGCTGTGCCAGGGGCCCCAGGCCTGGTCGCCCGCCCTTTTCGCGTCCTGTGAGTGCCAGGGAGGGCGTGGGGTACCGACGGCAGGCTGCTGCTCGGCCGCATCCGGAGCGGCAGGGACAGGGGACCTAGGTCGGGGGAGGGTGGCGAGGCAGGGGCGAGTGTGGGGCAGCTGGGCCTCCGAGCCCGTGGCGGGTTTTCTTCTCGGGAAAGAGTGTGGCGAGGACTGAAACTGGGATTCCTGTGGAGTTGATCCGGAGCGCAGTGTGGACTGGGGCGGCTAGGTTCAGGGTGGGTTCACGGATTGGGGAGGGCTTTAAGGCACTGCCACACTGCAGACCACTCCCTCTCTCCACTTTGCAAGACGTTACAACCAGTGCAACTCCAGAATGAAACTTTGATACAGGAATGAGTAGAAACGCCCACGAACTGTTTTATTGCGCGTGTTCATTTAGAAACGCAAGACCCTAGAAGTTGAGCTAGAAGGGGTCTTGGGAGAAACCAAGCCTCCGCTTGAAAGAAACCTAAAGGGACACTCGGGGAATTCGTGGAATCTGGATTCTCTCCGCACCAGATTGACTCGTCCTTGTTACTGTCCTGCAGGGTCTTGACAGTTCTGTGTATTTTCAGTGACTGTTAGTACTTAGCTGGCTTTGGCATTAGGGTTACCCTCTAGTTTCTGTCCCCATTGGGCCGTTCTGGGCGACTCAAGAACGGTTCTACCCCTCCTGCAGTTTCCGTATTTGTCTATTTCAGATTTGTGTTCATCGCAACCCAGTTATCTGCTGTGGCAGGCAGGGCAGCCCTAGGGGAGCGGTGAGAGTGGTGAAAGTAGGCAATTTCTTAGAATAAATGTGGATAATAAATGTTTGCTATGTTAAATTGCTTACTAGATGCTTGTCCTCATATGACAGAAGGTTGACGCCCAAGGCTATGGACCTTGGGATGTTCTAGGAATGGAAACTTCTGGGTATGTATAATTGTAGACAGGGAAAGGCTGATCTAGGATGTCTCAAATCCAAAGCCCAGCTGTTTGCTCTGCATTATATCCACTCACACAGAGATGGTGGAATTAGCAAAATTGAGTGTTTGGGTGAAAACCTCATCAACAAAACACTGCCACCTCCACATTTACCCTAATTTGAACAAGAAAGAAATTGCTGTAAGAAAGATGAGTTGAAGCAGAAATGGTTAGCCTTTCTACAGGTTGTTTGTTGTTGCTTTCTTGTTTTTGTTATTGTGTGTGTGTGTGTGTGTTTACTTTTGTGTTCTGAAATCCTGGAATCTCTGTTTGGGTCCTTGTACAAAGGCACGTAGAAGTCTCTTGTCTGAGCCAGCATGAGGTGAGAGGATGGAGGAAGTGACTTTCCCACGTCCTTTGGACCTAGCAAGGTCTGTCGTATGGGAGTAGGATGGGTGGTGGTGCTTCTGTCAGCCAGCAGGCATCACCTGAGCACCCACTGTATGGGGTGGTAAAACAAACAAACATAAAAACCAGTTGCCATCAAGTCAGTTACAACTCTTGGTGACGCCATGTGTGTGAGAGTGGAACAGTGCTTCATAGAATTTTCAATAGCTGTGGGCTTTTGGAAGTAGATTGCCAAACCTTTCTTCTGAGACATCTCTGAGTGGGTTCAAACTTCCAACTTTTTGGTTAGTAGCCAAGCACTTAACTGTAGATTGTACATGTGCCAGGGATTCTACATGTGCGGTAGGCTAGTGGAAAGAATATGGAAAAGGAGCCGGGGTCCACCCTTTGGAGGTACTAACTGTAGTGGTGATGAGTTGGAGAGTAAGGGGCCGGATACCCTGTCTGACACTGAGGCAGTCTCAGCAGGCTAGCAGTGGGAATGGACTGTCAGCATTCAAATGAGCAGTCTTCAGTACTTATCTCAGTTTCAGTGGGGAGGGCTCTGAAGGAAAAATACTAAGTCCTTTTCAAATCAGTGTTTCATTTTGTTCTCCTTTGTAACCACGGAAGTATCAGGCTAATGCAAGATTACTAAGCACATTTTCTAGAAGGTGAGCATGAAATGCTGAATTGTAAATGACCCTTGAGTTCTTGGCTGGGTCATGCATGGGTCTCAGAGTTCTCTGGTGTCCCTCCTGCAGGCTATTCAGCTGTTTTTTTGAGGGAGCTGAATCTGTTCACCTCTTCCTCAGTCTGAGTGACAGCAAGGGGACCAACACTTCAATAATGCTTGTATGGCATGTTCCCAGCAACATGTAGCAACCTCTTGAGCACACTGCACTGGCCACTGCATGAATGGATGTCTACTCTTAGCTTTGTCTAGCCAAGCAAACTCAGAGCAAGACCTGTTCCTGTTCTCGATCATATCCTGGAAACTAGCATAAAGGAGGCTTGAAGAAATGTGTGTTGAATTGCACTGACTTCATTTGGGATGTATAAATTAGCAGGGACTGATGGCTGAAAGACATGTGCTAGATGAGGCTTATAAGAGGCTGCCAGTGGGAATTGTGTGAGAAAAAGCAAACTCATTGCTGTCAATTCAGTTGTGATTCGTAGTGACCCCGTAGGACAGAGTACAACTGCCTTATATGATTTCAAAGGAGTAGCTGCTGGATTCAAACTCCCAGCCTTTTGATCAGTAGCCAGAGTCTTAACTGCAGTGCTGCCAGAGCTCCTCAGTCACTTTAGGGGGATCCAAATATGAAGTCAGAGCAGGATGAGGAGTGGGATGGAATTGATGCAGAGCCACCACCCCAATGGACAGGAGTGGCTCTCTGTGCTTAAGCTGTTTGTGCCAACAATGTAGTTAATGCTGAACATCTGCTTTCTTCCTGAAAGTCTTGGATTTTGATGTGTGCTAGCAGATCATACCTACCTGACTGGCCTTCAGTAAAAACTTTGCACACTGTGTTGGCAGAACTCAAGCCTCTGTAGGTTAGTTTAGGGATTTGGAGTTTTCGAGTAATGGGAGACTTTGCAAAGATTTTCTAAGTGATAGCATTTTACATTTTCAAAAGCTCATTCAGGCTGCTGTGTGGAGAATACTTTGAAGGGGCAAGAGTAGCTGAGGGGAAAACAGTTGTAGGTGAGAAGAGATAGTGGCTTGAACAAGGGGTTGGTTGTGGAGATGCAAAGAAGTGGGTGGGATGCATTTAAGAGGTACATACCAGAGCCCTCAGTGAACAAATGATGCTTGTTGTCTGGTGACAGCAGCCAAGCTCAGAATGGGTGTTTACTAAGATGGAGCTCTGGAGATAGAGCAGCTGAAAACAAACAAACAAACTCACTGTTGTCAAGTCGATTCCAACTCGTTACGATCCTGTAGGACACAATAGAATTGCCCCGTAGAGTTTCCAAGGAGCATCTGGTGGTTATGAACCACTAACCTTTTGATTACCAGCCATCGCGCTTAACCACTACTTAGCCACTAAAATTTAGAGCAGCTTAACCTACCCAGTGCCCTCAAGCTGATGCTGACTCAACTGCTCCACAGAGTTTCCAAGGAACCCCTGGCAGATTGGAACTGCTGACCTTATGGCTGGCAGACGTAGCACTTAATCTCTATACCAAGAGCAGCTTAGGAGAGGGGAAAATTGGTTTAGCACAGGATGTGTTGGTCTTGGACATTCAAAAAGAGACGTAGATAGCTAGTAGCGTATATGGGTCTAGACACAGAGAAGCTGTCTATACTGGAGAGACAGAAGTTTGGAAGTTGTCAGTGTATACATGGCCTTTCATACCGTGTGGTTTCAGGGAATCTAAAGGGTGAGCATTTTTTGATAGGGGGATTGGTAGTGCACAGTGTCAGACTTTGCTGAGAGGTCAACACAGAAGTGAGAGGTACACTGAGAGGTCCAGTGCAGTGATAGTCTCAATGACGATCCTTGGATTTAGTGACCCAGTATCACTGGCACCTGTGGTAAGAGCGGATTTGGTGGCTTGGTATCAGGATAAACTGTGCTGGAGTGGACTGAGCACTGGAGTGAAGGATGGCCAGTGAAGTTAAGCGTGGAGATAAATCTGTAACGTTGAGTGAGGGGAAAGAGAGAATAAGTTTTAGGGAAATAGCAGAGGGAGAGATGGGCTTTGGTGTCTCAATGGTTAGGCACTCAGCTGCTGACCAGAAGGTTGCAGTTCAGATCCATCCAGCAGTTCTATAGGAGAAAGACTGTGATCTGTTCCCATAAAGATTACAGTGTAGAAAATTCTGTAGGGCAGTTCTACGCTGGTACATGGGTTAATTTGAGTCTAAAATCAACTCAATGGCATCTAAAAACAACAGGGGAGAATTTTTTGTTTGATTTTAGTTTAATCATAGGAGAGACTCCTGACTGTTTGAATGCTGATGAGAAGGAGCTAGCCGAGAGGGAGAAGTTGCTGATACAGCAAGTGGGATGGGTAATAATTGAGCTCAGAAGATAACTATAGAGGCAGGAGAGAACGGGTTCAGCCCAGGTGAAGGAATTGGCCTGATTCCGAGGTTCATCTCCGCTACAGCCTGGGAGGGAAAGCAGGGGCCCCTTCAGGAGATACTCAGGTCTGGCAGAGGGAAGTTGGGGTAGTTCTGGTCTGATGGCTTTTGTTTTTCTCTTTGCTTGTAGGAAGTGAAGCTTCCTGGCAAGAGGGTGGGGGAGTGGTCTCGCTTTGTGGAGAAGATTTTATTTTCCTTTTATTTTAAATTACAGTAAATGAATAAAATTTCTAACACCTATCCACTATCTCATCTATGATAAACCCTCACCCTCTCCCCGCCCTTGTAGCCAACAAAGTTATTTTCTCATGTAGATAATTCTGTTTTTAAGCATTGTTATAACAGGGGTCTCATACAATATTTGTTGTTTTGGCACCGACTGATTTCACTCAGTGTATCTTCCAGTTGAAACCATGTTATGAGATGTTTTCTAAAATCTACATTGTTTTTTATCATAGCATAGTGTTCCATTGAGTATATATACCATAGTTTGTTTATCTGTTCCTCAGTTGATGGGCATCTGGTTGAATTAGGTATTGTGGACTGCGCTGCAATAAACATTTGTATATATGTATCTGTTCAACTCAGTTGGTGAAGTGTTTGCCTTGAGCATTGCACTCTTAAAAAATTATCATTATGTGATTAAATTGATGACAGTAACCCAAAAGCATAGATAGATAACTTGAAGTGGCAGAGAGTCTGGGTTGAAACAATGTCAGCAGAGATACAATAGTGACACGATGTAAGAAGTGTGACTTTTGTTATTAGCTGCACATGTGGAAGCTCTTGAATGGGTGAGTGTTTTGTTGTGTGTATTTTCACCAAAAATAAGAGAGGGTCCAAGCAACAGGTGTGATTGGTGGTACTATTTTATTGAGATGGAGGAAAACTATGGGAGGAACAGGCTGAGGCATTTGGATGTGCTGTTTGAAATGCCTATTAAATAAGCATGTCAAGGCCTAGACTAGGCAATTGGAAAGAGGCAGGATGAGATTACCAAGAAAGAGGGGTGAGAAGAGGTCCTGCACTAAGCCTGAGTGCTCAAGGAGATGTGGGATGAGGAATCACTTGAGGGGAGGAAGCAGGTGCCTAAAAACTGTCCTAATAGGTTCACTCTCACACTGTAATGGGCTATATCTTTTAGGCAGGGAGATTGTTAAAAGAAAAAGCAGAATTGTAGGTGTTGTGGAGAGATACTGATTTAAAAGTATGCTTACTAGGGGAGGCTAAACTACTGTAGCAAATAGACCCTCAAAACAGAGGTCTGCAATAAGGTGTGCAAGTGAGCGTTTTTATTCTGAGCTTCTGTAGACCACTGAATAAATGTTGGCTGGGAAGGAAGGAAATTCCAAAGTGAGGACAGGTAGCTAAGTCCAAACTGTTAAGTGTTTGGCTACTAGCGTAAAAACTGGCAATTTCAATCTACCAAGAGGTGCCTTAGAAAAAACACTTAATGATCTTCCAAAAGATCACAGCCATTGAAAACCCTATGGAGCACCATTGTATTCTGCACTCATGTGGTCACTGTGACAAGTAATCCACTCTGTAGCAACTGGTAAGAGGGAAAAAGTGGACGTTCATACCTAATGTTTTTTTATGTGCCAAGCACATAGGTGTAATTATTTTTTAATAAAAAAATTTATTATTATGATTGAATGAAAATGTACATTCTCATATAAATTTGCATGCCCACCTATGTGCAGCTCCCACTGCTCTCCTTGCCCCATGATAGCACACTCTTTCTCTCTGCTCCATATATGTCCTATCCTCCCAGCAATCACCTATCCCCTCCTCTCCACCCACTCCCCGTCCTCAAGGGGAGGGTCAGCAGGACGACATCCTACAGATGCGTGGAACCATAAAGTGCACACATGATATGGTCACTCTGTGTTGCCATGTCCAATCCATTCCTGTCCGAAGAGTTGACCTTCATTATGATTTATGGACAAGGGCAGCATCAGGGCCAGAGGCTATGCTCCCAGGGGAACTCTGAGGCCTCTGGACCATCAGTTGCAGTCTTTTAATGGAGCTCTCAGAGTGCACCCCTTTTTGTTCTTGTGTTGCCAGTGAGACTGAACTTTGTGAGCTCCATCATGCCTATCACTGGTGGTGGCAGAGCACAATCCAGTTCTTCCCGTCACAAGTCGATGTAGTCACCCTCTCATGTGGGTCTCTCTGTCTTCTGGGTTCTGTTTCTCCCATGTCTTGGTTCCTTGGTGATCATCCGTTCCTGCTGAGTTGGGACCATTTGCTGTACCCTCAAATGGCAGCTTGGCAGCTTTTAAGACACCAGATGCAACTCACCAGTGTAGGGTGCAGAGGGCCCTCTTAGCAAAATGTTATTTGTGCCAGTTGGCCTTGATTTCCCCTGAGAGCGTGGTCTCTGGCCTGCTGCCACAGCTACTCTGCCCTTGCCATATTGGGTTAAGATGGGAGGAGTACTCATGTTATGTTGAAGTCCAGTTAATGTTGATCTTCTTTCTAATGTATGCTGTTACACATTTCACCCAACAAAATTTCTATCGACTATCTAAATCCTCCTCCCTTTGCCCTCCCTCCCTGCTTGCCCTCCCTTCCTCCCTGCCCTTGCCATCAAAGGGTCTTTTCTTCTATGCATGAGTCTGTTTTTAAGTTCGTATTGTAGGGGTCTCATACAGTATTTGTCCTTTTGTCGCTGACTGCTTTCACTCAACATAATTTCCTCCAGTTGAAAACAGGTAGTGAGATGTTTCCTAAAATCATTGTTGTTCTTTATCATTGCATACTGTTCTATTGAGTATATATATCATAGTTTACCTATCCATTCCTCTGTTGGGCATCTAGGTTGATTCCACCCTTTGCTGTTGTGGACTGTGCTGTGATAAACATTCATGTGCATGTCTGAGTTGGGATGAGTGGCCTGGATTCTGTAGGATAAATTCCGAGCAGTGGTCTGAGCAGTGGAGTTACTGAGTCAAATGGTATGTCTAGATTGAGCTTTTTAAGGAAGCACCAGACTGCTTTCTTAAGAGGTTGCACCATTTTGCAATCCCACCAGCAGTGTAGGAGAGTTCCAGTTTCTCCACAGCCTCTCCACCATTTGTTGTTTTGTGTTTTTTGGATCATGGCCAACCTTGTTGGGGTGAGATGGTATCTCATTGTAGTTTTGATTTGAATTTCTTTGATAACTAAAGATCGTGAACATGTCCTCATGTGTTTTTTGGCTGCCTGGATCTCCTCTTTAGAGAAATGTCTGTCCACCTCTTTTGTTCATTGCTTAATTGGATTATTTACCTTTTTCTTATTGATATTTTATAGTACATTATAGATTATGGAGATCAGGCGTTGGTCTGACATAGAGTTGCCAAATATTTTTTCCCGTTCTGTAGATGGCCTTTTAATTCTATTAATAAAGTCTTTGGATGAGCAAAAGTGATTGACTTTTAGTAGTTCCAATTTATCTGTTTTCTCTTCTGTTGCTTGTGGTTTGTTTGACAGATTTTGAAATCTGCCTATCTTGTGCATTAAACCTTCCATTGTTGTTCCTACTTTTTCTTGGATGAGCTTTATCATTTTAGATCTGATATTTAGGTCTTTTATCCAGTTTGAGTTGGTTTTTGTGTAAGATGTAAGATACGGGTCTTGTTTCAATTTTTTGCAGATGGATATCCAATTTTGCGAGCACCGCTTATTGAAGAGATTGTTTTTACCCCAGTTTAATGTCTTAGGGCCTTTGTTGAATGTCAGCTGTTCATAGGCAGATGGTGTCATCTCTGGGGTCTCAATTCTGTTCCATTGATCTATCTGTCTCTTTTTGTAGCAGTACCAGGCTGTTTTGACTACTGTGACAGTGTAATAGGTTCTAAAGTCTGGTAATGAGAGGCCTCCCAGTGTGTTCTTCTTTTTCAGTAGTGGTTTACTTATCCGAGGCTTCTTCCCTTTCCAAAGTTGGTGATTTCTTTCTCCATCTCATTAAAAAATGTCACTGGAATTTGCATTGAGATTGTATTATATAAGTGGATTGCTTTGGGTAAAATAGAAATTTTGACAACGTTAAGTCTTCCTATCCATGAACAGGGTAGGTTTCTCCATTTATGTAAGTCTCTCTTAGTTTCTTGTGGTAAAGACGTGTAGTTCTCTTTGGAAAGGTCTGTTATTTCTCTGGTTAGATTAATTCCTAGGTACTTTATCTTCTTAGGGGCTATAGGAAATGGTATCGATTTGGTGATTTCATCCTTAATAATCTCATTGTTGGTATAAAGGAATCCTACTCATTTACTTATGTTTATCTTGTATCCTGAGACTTTGCTGAACTCTTCTATCAGTGTGAGTAGTTTCCTTATGGATTCTTTAGGATTCTCTGCATATACAATCATGTCATCTACAAATAGGGAAATATTTACTTCTTCTTTGCTGATGCTGATGCCCTTTATTTCTTGTTCTTGTCTAATTCCTCTGGCTAGAACTTCTAGTACAATGTTGAATAGGAGAGGTGAGAGTGGGCATCCTTGTCTAGTTCCTGTTCTCAAGGGAAGGTCTTTCAGTCTCTCTCCATTCAGGATGGCATAGGCAGTTGGCTTTGTATAAATGGCCCTTATTGCACTGAGGAATTTTTTGTCTATGCCTATTTTGCTAAGAGTTTTTAGCATGAATGCATGTTAGACTTTTTTAAAGGCCTTTTCTGCATTAATAGACAAAGTCAGGTGATTCTTGTCTTTTATGTTATTTATGTGGTTGATCACATTAATTGTTTTTCTGATGTTGAACCAGCCTTACATCCCTGGTATGAATCCATGTTGGTCATGATGGATTTTTTTTTTTTTTTTGATATGTTGTATTCTATTGGCAAGAATTTTGTTGAAGATTTTTTCATCTAGATTCATGAGTGAGGTTGATCTGTAGTTCTTCTTTCTGGTTGGGTCTTTCCCTGGCTTTGGTATCAGGGTTATGCTAGCTTCATAGAGTGAATTTGGGAGTAGTCTATCCCTTTCTATACTGTGAAATAGTCTCAGTAGTATTGGAGAGGACTCTTCTCTTAAAGCTTGGTAGAATTCTATAGTGAAGCCATCTGGGCCCAGGCTTTCCTTGGTTGACAGTTCTTTGATGACTTTTTCAGTCTCTTCCTTTGTGATGGGTTTATTAAGTTGTTCTGCTTCAGTTGTGGTAATTTGGGTAGGTGATGTGAATCAAGGAATTTGTCCATTTCCTCTAGGTTTTCAAATTTGTTAGAGTACAGTCTTTCATACTATTCTGTTATGATATTTTTAATTTCTGTTGGATCTGTTGTAACCACTGCCCTCTTGTTTCTAATTTGGGTTATTTGTTTCCTTTCCTGTTTTTCTATAGTAAGTTTAGCCAGTGGTTTGTCAATTTTGTTGATCTTTTCAGAAAACCAGCTTTCGGTCTTTTCAGTTATTTCAATTGTTTTTCTATTCTCTAATTCGTTTAGTTCTTCTCTAATCTATTGTGGAGGTCCGCCATCAGCCTTGTAGACAAAGTCACGAGCTCCTGCAAATGACGGGCTGAAGCATCTCACCTGTGACATGTTTTTTAGCCTACTGTCCTTGATATTATTTGGCTTCCTAATCAAATTTTCTTCAAAAAGATACCCCCTCCTCTCCTGGCACAAGGATCAGGGGAGATGCCTTCTGAGAGGGGCCCCTTTTTACTACCCCCTTAGTCTATGAAATAATATCGGGAAAACTGTACAGGAATTTTCTGAGGAAAAAGAGCTCAGAGGAATGATCTCTAACACAGCCAGCTTTGAGAGCAATGAGGCCGGCCCAACCCCTGCTGACTTCCCCCAACTGCACATCCCCACCCATGTGAAAGGAATTATCCTTTTTAGAACAGCTTGAGAAGAACATAGGGTGGGGGACGGTAGATGTTTACTATCCCCGCAGGAGGAGATAAAGAGCAAAGTAGGAACAAATAGAGATCATAAACTTTAGACCCTTCCTCGTGAACCTTTTAACCTTGAGGTATAAGTAGGGCTGATTGAGCTCGAGGCATCCTTAGGCCATTATCTAAAAAGCTTTGACAGTTAAAAGGATCACCAGGTTTCAGTTAACTAATAGCTCATGTGGCAGGGTAAAAAATTACATCACCTCAAGACCACGAGGATTTTGGTTTCAAATTTGCCAACCACGAGGTTTTGGTTTTGAACTAGCCAATAGATTGTGTGGTCAGTGGGCAGGGTAAAATTCACGTCACTCTTACTATAAAAACAATAAAGACAGACAGCCTTCTCTCTTGCTCTCTGGGTCGGGCTGCCTTAAACCAGAAAAGTCTTTTCTGTCTCCTTGATTCATTTCCCGCTGCGCCTCTCCCTCCCTCCGTGTGTGACCCTGTAAAGTGTGGGGGCTGGCCCCCGGCAATCTATGATCTGTTTTCTTCTGTTGCCTGAGGGGTTCCTCTGTTCTCTTTCTACTTGTTCAAGCTGTAGGGTTAGTTCCTTGATTTGGTTTCTTTCTTCCTTCCAGATGCGTGCATTTATGGAGATAAACAGACCTCTGAGCACGGCTTTGGCTGTATCCCATAGGTTCTGGTAGGAAGTGTTTTCATTCTCATTGGAATCCATGAATTTCTTTGTTTCATCCTTGATTTCTTCTATAACCCATATAACTGAGAAAGATGTTGTTCAGTTTCCAAGAGTTCCACTTTCTATCTGTGCTTTTTCTGCTATTGATTTCAACTTTTATGGCTTTATCATCTGAGAAGATACTTTGCATTAATTCAGTGGTATGAATTTTGTTGAAAATTGCATTATGTCCTAACACGTGGTCAATTCTGGAGAATGTTCCATATGCACTGGAGAAGAAGGTGTAGTTGTCTGCTGATGGGTGGAAAGTTCTGTATATATCAGTGAGGTTTAGTTGGTTAATTGTGGCAATGAGGTCTTCTGTATCTTAACTGAGCTTTTTTCTAGGTGATCTGTCCAGTATCACGAGTGGAGTGTTGAAGTCTCCCACTGTTATTGTGGAGTGATCTAACTCTTTTTTGAGTGTAGTCAGTGTTTCTTCGATATATTTAGGTGCTCTGATATTAGGTGCATAAATATTTAATATAGTTAAGTCTTCCTTGTGTACAGAACCTTTCAGCAATAGTGTCCATCTTTGTCCACGATGGTGGATTTGACATTAAAATTGATTTTGTCTGAGATTAGAATTGCCACACCTGCTCTTCTTTGTTCATTGTTAGCTTGATATATATTCTTTCCTCCTTTAATTTTCAGTTTGTTCGTATCTTTAAGTCTCAAGTGAGTTTCTTGTAGACAACATATGGATGGGTCATGTCTTTTGATGCAAGATGTCACTCAATGTCTCTTTACTGGAGCATTGAGTCCATTCACATTCAATGTAATTATTGACAGATATGTGTTCAGTGCTGCCATTGTGATATGTTTATTTTTGTGTTGATGTTTTCTCTGTTGTTGTTATTAGTCTGTTCTGGGACATTCTTTTTTGTGAATTGATTTTTCACCTTTTTCAGAGCTGGTTTTGTAGTTGTTGAGACTCCTGCGTTACATTTCTTGATATGGTATGTTGCATCTCTCCATCTGGATGGACTATAACAACTGTAGTACATCCCTGTTTTTAATATGATGGCACCATAGTTTTCATGATAATCACTGGATTGTTTCTTTCAGTATTAACGCTGTGATTGAGTTTGGAGCCTTCCCTAACTGAGTAGAATTCTGGATGATGTGTCATTCTAGAATATAACGTTAGTGGTTTTATTCTTCTAAGCCAAAGCCAAGAACATCTTTCAGTATTTCTTGTAGTTTTAGTTTGGTTTTTACGAAGTCTCTGAGTTTCTGTTTATCTGGGAATGTCTTAAATTCATTTTCATATTTAAAAGATAGTTTTGCAGGATATAGAATTCTTGATTGGAAGTTCTTCTCCTTCAAGACTTTGAATGTGTCATGCCACTGTCTCCGTGCCAGCATGTTTTCTGCTGAGAAATCTGATGAAAGCCTACAGGGTTTCCCTCTGAATGTTAGCTTTGCTTTGAGTCTTGCTGCCTTCAGGAGTTTCTGCTTATGTTTCATTTTGTTAAGCTTGATTATAATACGTCTAGGAGTCTCTTTTGAGATCTATATTGGGTGGCATACGATATGCATCTGGGATATCTATGTTCTCTTCCTTCATGGTTTCTGGGAAGTTTTCTGTCAGCAGCTCAGCAACAGTACTGTCTGTGTTCTCAAGTGTCTCATCCTGTTCAGGGACTCTAATTAATTGAGGGTTGTTCCTCTTAATAGAGTCCCACATGCTTCTTGATGCTTCTTCATTTTTCTTGTTTCTTTTTTCTGATTTGTCCTAATCGATGCTGGTGTCAGTAGGTCTACCTTCTAAATCAGAAATTCTTTTTTCCATTTGTTCCATTCTGTTTTCTTGGCTTCGAATGGAAGTTTCTATGTCTTTGATTTTGTTCTTGATCTGTTGGATTTCAGAGTACTGGTGTTCCATCAGATCAAACAGCTTGCTTAATTTTTCCTTTTGTTCTGCTGCATTTTGTATAAGATCTAGAAGGGCTCTGTATATAATCCTTTTGTATTCATCTTCCAAAGATTTCAGAAAAGTTTTTTCATCTCGGAAACTCCTTGGTTGTTTTCTTTGGGAGCCTTCTGAAGCCGTGGGTGATTTCTTGTTTGCCACAAGTGTCTGTTGCTTTCTGGGAGCCATGTGAGTAAGTAGAGTCTGGGAGAGATACTGTGAGGGTGGACCACAGACCTTTCTCTAGGGTGTCTTCAGTCTGTGAGAGCCAGAGCTAGCCAGGAGCAGCAGTCAGTGAAAGAGAGGTGGTTTTTTGTTCAGTGGTATGAAGTCCAAATTAACAGCCCTGTGTCGTGTCCTGGGCCTCACTAGGTGACCAGAAGGCTCCATTTGATTATCAATTCAGGTCTTGGTTTCCAGAGGGATATGAGGAGACGTATGCTTAGTCCACCATCTTGACTCACCCCTTCCACAATTTCTATCTCAACATCTTTCAGAGAACTTAGCCAAGTCTGTAATTATCATGCTTGTTTAATTTTTTGACTCCTCCAATATATTGTGAACTTAGTAAGACGAGGCTTAAACCATGTCTGTCTTGTTCACCACTGAACCCCAGAGCCTGATATGCTGCCTGGTCATCAGATTATCCTGAGTAAGGATGTTGATGGAAGGGCAGATGCTTAATAATGATAATACAGGCGTATTTTGGAGATATTGCCAGTTTAATTCTCTGAGACCACTATACTGAAGCATATATCACAATGAAACGAGTCACACAAATTTTTTCCCATGCATATGAAGTTATGTTTCCACTGTATTGTAGCATATTAAGTGTACAGTAGCATGTCTAAAAAATTACATGCCTTAAAAAATACTGCTAAAAATTGCTAATTATTATCTGAGCCTTCAGTGCATCATAATCATTTTGCTAGTTGGGGATCTTACCTTGATGTTGATGGCTGCTGGCTGATCAGGGTAGTTGTTACTGAAGGTTGGGGTAGTTGTAGCACTTTCTTAAGAGAACAATGAAGTTTGCTGTTACTGATTGACTCTTCCTTTCATGAAAGATTTATCTTTATATGTAGCATGTGATGCTGTTTGATAGTTTTTTACCCACAGTAGAACTTCTTTGAAAGTTGAAGTCATTCCTCTCAAATTCTGCTGCTGCTTTATTAGCTAAATTTATGTAATGTTCTAAATCTTTTATTATAATTTTAACAATCCTCATAGCATCTTTGACAGGAGTAGTTTCTGTCTCAAGAAATTGCTTTTCTTTGCTTATCAGTAAGAAGCAACTCCTTATTCATTAAAGTTTTTGCTCTTTATCCATTAAAGTTTTATCATGAGATTGCAGCAGCTCAGTCATTTCTTCAGGCTCCACTTCAATTTATTTTGCTATTTCCACCACATCTGTAGTTGCTTCCTCCACTGAAGTCTTGAATCCTTCAAACTTTTCCATGGGACTTGGAATCAACTTCTTATAAACTTCTGTTAATGTTGATAATTTGACCTCTTCCCATGAATCATAAATGTTCTTAATGGCATCTAGAATAGTGAATCTTTTCTAGAAAATTTTTTGCTTTGCCCAAATTCATCAGAGGAATCACTGTTGATTGCAGTGATACCATTATGAAGTGTATTTCTTTCTTTTTTTTTCTGTTTGTTGTGCTTTAGGTGGAAGTTTACAGAACAAATTAGTTTCTTAAGAAACAGTGAATATGCAAGTTGTTTTGTGACATTGGTTGCCACCCCTTGGTGTGTCAGAACTCTACCATTTGCCACATCAGTTTCCTTATTTCCCCGTGTCCAGTTTTCCAGTCTCTTCCTGCCTTCTCATCTTTGCTTTGGGGCTGGTGTGCACCTTTAGTCTTGTATGCATGATGTGTAACACATTCTTCCTGTTTTGTGGAACTGTCTCATCTTTGGCTGAAGGGAGAACTTCAGACGTGACATCAGTACTGAGTTAAAAGGATGTCCAGGAGTCATACTCATGAGACTTTCTCCAGTCTTTGTCAGATTAAAATGTGTATCTTAAATAATAAGACTGGAAGGTCTAAATTACTTCTTGATCTGTGGGATGCAGGATGTATATTATTTTAGCAGGCATGAAAACAACATTATTCTCCTTATACAGCTCCTTCAAAGCTCTTGAGTTACCAGGTGCATTGTCAATTATCCATGATACTTTGAAAGGAATCTTTTTCCCCAAGCAGTAGATCTCAGCAGTGGGCTTAAAATGTTGTAAGTAGATATGCTGTCATCCAGCCTTTGTTGTCATGTTTATAGTGCATAGAAAGAGTAGATTTAGCATAATTCTTAAGGCCCTACAACTTTCAGAATGGAATATTGGCTTCACTTTAAAGTCTACATTAGCCACTAACAAGAGAGTCAGCCTGTCCTTGGAACCTCTGAAGCCAGGCATTGACTTCTCTTGCGGTGAATGCCTAGATGGCATCTTCTTCTGATATAAGGCTGTTTTATCTACAGTGAAAATCTGTTGTTTAGTGTTTAGTGTAAACTTTATCAATTATTGTAACTAGATTTGAATAACTTGGCTGTAGTTTTTGCATCAGTACTTCCTGCTTCATCTTGTAATTTGATGTTGTAGAGATGGCTTTTTTTCCGTAAAACTCATGAACCAACCTCTGATAGCTTCAAACTTATCTTTTGCAGCTTCATCACTTCTCTTAGCCTTCATAGAATTGAAGAGAGGTAGGGCCTTACTCTGGATTAGCTTTTGGCTTAAGGAAATATTGTGGCTGATTTGATCTTCTGTTCCAACCACTTGAACTTTCTGCGTATCAGCAATAAGGCTGTTCCCTTTTCTTATCATTTGTGGAGTATCTCTTTTAATTTTCTTCAAGAACTTTCCTTCTCATTTATCTTGTTTAGCTAAAGAGGCCTAGCTTGAGAGGCAGAGCTAAGATAGTGGAGTAGCCACCCATTTTCTCTGATCCCTCTAACAACAACAACAACAACAAACAAACAGAAAAACCAGCTGAGGACTGTATAGGACATTCTGGGAGCCGTGGATGTCAGGTCAAAAGCTGAGACTGGACTGGGTGACAGGGAGGGAAGGACCACAAGAAACTACCTCAGCCAGAATCAAATCTACACCTGCAGAGGGGCCTGCTTCTGCCAGCCAGGAGGAGCCAAGATAGCTCAGTGTGGTAGCCAGACAGAGCAGTGGCACAGTGAGGAGAGCACATCTTTCTCAGCAGGGTAGCTGAGCTTCAGATCACCACTCCTACAGAACCACACAGAAATTTTACTTGAATGTCAAAAGCTAGGTGCTTGCAAACTCTTGTGAATTCAAACCTTTCCTACATGCTGATTTCTCTTCCTATGCCCAGCACATCTCCCTCCCTTCTGTGCTCTGCACTAGAGACTAAACAGTGATGCACTGCCTGGGCCAAAGGAGGACATCTTATGTGTGTGCCTGGAGCTATTCTCCTAATGTGGAGAGGGAAACAAAGGAGCAGGTAGAAAAAAGTTCTTCTAGCTCCCCTGAGCTGGCACTCCTGCCTTTCTCAGTGCATTCCAAAAATGAAACTAGTTCAAACAACTAGACTTCTTGGACAGTCTAAAACTAAATTAACACACACACATATATGTATATATATATGTAATATATATAATATATATATGTATATATATATAACATATATATGTATATATGTTAGAATACTGTAACCAAACAATAAATTTCAACAACTTTCTGGTGGCTCGGAGACAATAATCAGTTTCTGATCATTTAAAGAAGCAGACCACCATGGCTTCAGAAGACTCCCAAAACAAAGATTCAGAAATTTTCCAAACAAAGAAGACTTCCTGCAATTATTAGACATAGAATACAGGAATAATGTATGAGGCCTGACATTTAAGCTTACAAACTTGGCACCTTACACTTATGTTGGCAGCATTGTACCAACAAGTAAGTAAGGTTTCATGACCTTGGTATATCAATATTCCACATCTGTATTTGTGTTAATGTGTGAGGGTGTCTTGCTGAGTAGCATATGTTATTGTTACATGTTTTTGTGTGCAGTCACAAGAATGCTGGAGCTTGAATTAAAGCAGTGAACAAACATTAAGATTCTTGTTAAACTTGGCAAGAGTGGAAGTGAAATCAGGGACATATTAATCCAAGTTTATGGGCATGATGCCATGAGGAAAGTGGCAGTGTACAAATGGAACAACCTTTTTTTTTAATTTGATTAAGAGAAAGTATAGAATCCAAATTGGCTGGAAATGCCCACCTATCTACGACATCTGCCCATCTGGTGATAGCACACTCTTCCTTTCCATTCTGTACTTCTAGTGTCCCGTCAACAAGCTTCTGACTCCTGATCTCCACCTTCTTCTCTCCCATCTAGAGAGAGACCAGTAGCACCATGTCCTATAAATGCATAGAACCATAAAGTATGCATGCCATATTGTCATATTGTGTCCCTGAATCCAGTCCATTCTTATCTGAAGAGTTAACCTAACTATTGATTTTCAGTCAGGGACAGCAGCTGGTGTAGGGGCTATGTCCCCAGGGGGGCACCCAGGCTGTAGGACTGTCAGTTCAGGTCTTTTAGAAGAATTCATGGGCTGCACCCCTCTTTATCTTGTGTTGGCTCAGAGACTATGTTGTGTCCCCCATTATGACTGTCTTTGGTGGTGGCCAGGCACTATCTGGTTCTTCTAGTCTCATGCTGCTGTGGTCTCCCATTCGTATGGGTGTTTCTGTCTCCTGGGCTCTTTTTTCCTCATATCTTTGATGTTCTTGGTGATCATCTGTTCCAGATGAGTTGGAACCATGTGGTGTACCTCAGATGGCAGCTTGCTACCCTTTAAGATCCCAGATGCCACTCACCAGTATGGGGTGCAGAAGACTCACTTAGCACTTTAGGCTATTTGTGCCACTTGGCCTTGATGTCTCTGGAATACATGACCACCACACCCCCATCCCTGCTACTCTATCCTTGGAAATATTAGATTAACTTTAGAAAACCTTTCCATTTCCGGTGAAGTCCAGTTAAGTTGTTCTACCCTCTACTGTGTGTTGTCGCTGCTTAGAGCTAACCAAATTTCTATCAACTATCTAATCTGTGACTCACCTTCTTATTCCCTCCCTACCCTAGTCGCCATCAGAGTCTTTTCTTCTGTGTTTAAGTCTAATTTTAAGTCCATATAGCAGTCTTTATACACTACTTGTTCTTTTGCTGTTGACTGCTTTCACTTAACATAATGTCTTCCAATTGAAAGTGAGATTGCTAGATCAAATGATATTTGTATTTCTAGCTTTTTAAGGAAATACCAAATTGCTTTCCAGAGAGGTTGTACTATTTTGCAATCCCATGAGCAGTGTAGGAGAGTTCCAGTCTCTCCATAGCCTCTTCAATATTTTTTGTTTTGTGTTTTTTGGATCATAGCCAATCTTGCTGGGGTGAGATGATATCTCATTGTAGTTTTGATTTAGATTTCTCTGATGACTAATCATCACGAGCATTTCCTGATGTGTCTTTTGGCTGCCTGGATGTTTTCTTTGGTGAAGTGTCTGTCCATTTCCTTTACCTGTTGCTTAATTGGGTTATTTACCTTATTCTTGTTTATATTTTGCATTACCTTGTAGATTATGAAGATCAGTTGTTGATCTGACAGGTAGTTGCTAAATATTCTTTCCATTCTGTAAGCAGTCTTTTAACTCTCTTTTTCTAAAATTGTGATTAAGTGAAAGTACACAATCCAAATTAATTTTGCGTGCCTACCTATCTGCAGCTCCTCTTCTCTCCTTAACCAATGATAGCACCCTCCTCCTTTTCATTTTGTACTTGTTATATGTTGTTGCTGTTATGTGCCGTCGAGTCAGTTCTCACTTATAGCAAACCTGTGAACAACAGAATGAAACACTGTCCAGTATTGTGCCGTGTCCACAGTCATTTTTAAGCTTAAACCCATTGTTTCTGCTACTGTGTCAGTCCGTCTCACCAAGAGTCTTCCTTTTTCATTGACCCTCCACTCTACCAAGTGTGATGTCCTTCTCCAGGGACTGAGCCTTCCTGACAACATGTCCAAAGTGTATAAGACACAGTCTTGCCGTCTTTGCTTCCAAGGAGCACTCTGGTTGTACTTCTTCCAGAACAGATCTGTTAGTTCTTTCAGCAGTCCATGGTTCATTCAACATTCTTCTCCAACACTACAATTC
The DNA here is from genome assembly GCA_028571685.1 of Heterohyrax brucei. Classification (NCBI taxonomy): domain Eukaryota; kingdom Metazoa; phylum Chordata; class Mammalia; order Hyracoidea; family Procaviidae; genus Heterohyrax; species Heterohyrax brucei. Next base: position 22,442,539 of record CM053155.1, read on the forward strand.
AAGGGTATCAATTCTTCTTTTGTCTTCTTTGTTCATTGTCTAGCTTTCACATGCATTTGATGCAGTTAAAAATACCATGGCATGGGTCAGGCGCACTTTAGTCTTCAAGGTGACATCTTTACTTTTGAATACTGTACAGAGGTCCTACGCAGCTGATTTTCCCAGTACAATGCATATTTTGATTACTGTTGCTTCCATGGCTGTTGATTGTAGACACAAGTAATATGAAGTCCTTGACAACCTCAATCTTTTCTCCATTTATGACACTGTTGCTTGCTAGTTGTCATGGATTGAATTGTTCCCCCTACCAAATATGTGGAGCCATGTGGCAAAGCCCTGATTCCCAATATTTTATAATTGTCCTCTGCTTTGTGAATTTCCTATGCTGTACATTACAGTATTAAGATGTAACTATAAATCCCCTCATAAGACCATTCCCTGCTCCACTGTAAAGGGAGTTTCCCTGGAGTATAGCTTGTACTACCCTTAATCTTTTCATCTTACAAGAGATAAAAGGAAAGGGAAACAAACAGAGAGTTGGGAACCTCACACCATCAAGAAAGCAGCACCAGGAGAAGAGCACATCCTCAGAACTAAGGTTCCTATGTCAAGATGTTCCCTGGACAAAGACTGATGCAATACCAGACTTTCCTCCAGAGCTGGCAAGGGGGAAAGCCTTCCCCTGGAGCAGACCCTGAATTTGGACTTGTAGCCTACCAGACTGTGTAAGAATAAACCTTCCTTCATTAAAGCCATCCACTTAGTGGCGTATGTGGTAAGTACCACTAGCTGACTAAAACACTGGCCCAATTGTAAGGATTTTTGTTTTCCTGATGTTGAGGTGCAATTCATACTGAAGGCTGCGGTCCTTGATCTTCATCAGTGTCTCAGATCTTTTTCACTTCCAGCAAGTAAGGTGGTGTTGTTTGAGTACCACAGGTTGTTAATAAGTTGGCCTCCAATCCTGATGCCATGTTCTTCTTCAGAGAATCCGGCTTCTCAGATTATTTGCTCAGCATACAGATTAAAAAGGTATGGTGAAAGGATACAGTCCTGATGCACACCTTTCTTGACTTTAAACCACGCAGTGTCCCCTTGTTCTGTTCACACAACTGCCTCTTGATCCATGTACAGATTCCTTAAGAGCACAATTAGGTATTTTCTAGAATTCCTCTTCTCCACAATGTTAGCCATAATTTAGTATGATCCACACAGATGCTTTTGACTTGTGTGTACTCTAAACAATCTCCTGTCCTCTCCTTTCCACCCTCTTCTCTCCCATCTAGAAAGAGACCAATAGGACAGCATGCTATAAATGCATAAAGTCATAGTACACACACCACACGGTCACATTGTGTCCTCGAGTCCAGTCTATTTTTGTCCAAAAGTTGAGCTCAGTAGTGGTTTCTGGACAGGGGAGCAGCAGGTCTATGGACCATGCTCTCAGGGGATCCCCCAGGCTGTCAGACTATCAGCTGTGGTCTTTTAGTAGAGTTCGTGAGCTATACCCCTCTTTTTCTTGTGTTGCCGCAGGGACTCAATATTGTGTGCCCCATTATGGCTGTCTTGGGTGGTGGCCAGGCACTATCTGGTTCTTCTGGTCTCCTGTTGATCCAGTCTCCCATTCATATGGGTCCTTCTGTTTCCTGACCCCTTTTTTCCTCATGTCTTAGTTTGCTTTTGTAAAATAGATGTTTTCGCAATGTTAAGTCTTCCTGTCCATGAGCAAGGTAGGTTTCTGCACTTATGTCTTTTTTGGTTTCTTGCAGTAAGATCTTGGAATCTTCTCTGTATAGGTGACTTGTTTCTTTGGTTAGATTGATGCCTAGGTATTTTATCTTCTTGGGACCTATAGTAAATTGTATTGATTTGATGATTTCCTCTTTGAAGTTCTCTTTGTTGGTGTAAAGGAATCCTACTGATTTACTTATGTTTATCTTATGTCTTGATACTATGCTGAACTCGTCTGTTAGTTGATGTGGTTTACTTATGGATTCTTCAGGATTCTCTGTGTATACTATCATGTCATCTGCAAACAGGGATATTTTTACTTCATCTTTGCTGATAGAGATGCCTTTTATTTCTTTGTCTTGTCTAATTGCTGTGCCTAGAACCTCAAATAGAAGTGGTAACAGTGGGCATCTTTGTCTAGTTCCCATTCTCGGGGAGTTCTTTCAGTTTCTCTCTATTTGGGATGATATAGGCTGTTGGCTTTGTGTAAATGCCCTTTGCTACACTGAGGAATTTCCCTTCTATTCCTATTTTGCTGAGAGTTTGTAACATGAATGAGTGTTGGGTGTTGTCAAATGCCTTTTCCATGTCAATTGACAAAATCAGATGATTTTGAGTTATTTATGTGGTGGATCACATTAATTGTTTTTCTGTTGTTGAACGAGTCCTGCATCCTTGGCATGAATACAACTTGGTCATCATGAATTATTGTTTTGCTGTGTCATTCAGTTCCATTGGCTACGATTTTGTTGAAGAGTTTTGCATCTGGATTCATGAGTGATATTGGTCTGTCATTTTCTTTTTTTTGTGGGCTCAGGGTTATGCTGGTTTCATGGAATGAATTTTGGAATATTCTGTCCTTTTCTATGCTGTGAAATAGCCTTGGTAGTATTGGAATTAACTCATCTCTAAAAGTTTGTAGAATTCTCTGGTGAAGCCATCTTGTGCAGGACTTTTGTTAGTTGATAGTTTTTTGATTACTTCTTCAATCTGGGTTTTTGGGGGGATAGGTTTATTAAGTTGTTCTACTTCTTGTGATAGTAGGTGATGTGAATCTGGAAATTTGTCCATTTTCTCTAGGTTTTCAAATTATTAGAGTACACCAAAGCCAATTTTTTGTAATATTCTGTTATGATACTTTTGATTCTGGTTGGGTCTGTTAGGACATCTCTGCCTCATTTCTTATGTGGGTTGTTTGTTTCCTCTCCTGTTTTTCTTTTGCAAGTTTAGCCAGTGGTTTATTGATTTTATTGATCCAGCTTTTGAACAAGCTTTTGATTGTGTTAAGTTTTTAAATTGTTCTTGTCTTCTCTAATTCGTTTAGTTCCACTCTGATCTTTTTTATCTGTTTTCTTCTGGTGTCTGAGGGTTCTTTTGTTGCTCTCTTTCTTCTTGTCCAAGCTGTAGGGTTAATTTTTTGGTTTGGGGCCTTTCTTCATTCCCAGTGCATGCATTTATAGAAATAAGTTGACCTCTGAGCATTGCTTTTGCTGTATCCCATAGGTTCTCGTAGGTTGTTTTAATTCTCATTTGATCCCATAAATTACTTTATTGTGTCTTTGATTTCTTCTGTAACCTAAGGATTTTTGAGCATGGTATTGTTCAGTTTTGATGAGTTCAGATTTCTACCTATATTTTTTCTGCTATTGATTTAAGCTTTTATGACTTTGTAGTCTGAAGACATGCTTTGCAATAATTCAGTGGTTTCGATTTTGTTGAGACTTGGTTTATGTCCTAACTCGACGACACTAGGCTTGGCTATGTTGTCTGTTTGGGAAAATGTTCTGTGTGCACTGGAAAAGAATGTATAGTTATCTGTTGTTGGGTAAAAACTTCTTTATATGTTGATGAGGTCTAGTTGGTTGATTGTTCCAACAAAGACGGTCTCCATCTTTACTGAGCTTTGATCTGTCCGTTACTGAAAGTGCAGTGTTGAAGTCTCCTACTGATCTATCTAATTTTTCAGTGTTATCAGTATTTGTTCAATGTATTTAGGTGCTCTGGTATTAGGTGCATAAATATTTAACATTGTTATATCCCGCTTCTGCATTTAACCTTTCACTAATAAATAGAGGTCATCCTTGTCCACCATGGTAGAGCTTACATTAAAATCTCTATTATCTGAGATTAGTATTGCCACTCCTGCTCGTCTTGGTGTATTGCTAGCTTGGTATATATTTTTCCATCCTTTGGTTTTCAGTTTGTTCATATCTTTGAATCCAAGGTGTGCTTCTTGTAAGCACCATATAGATGGATCACATCTTTTGATCCAGGCTGTCACTCTCTGACTCTTTATTAAGGAACGTTCAGACCATTTACATTCAGTATAGTTGTTAACTAGTAAGTGTTTAGTGCTGTCATTTTGTTGCTTTTGTTTTCGTGTTGTTGATGTTTTCTTTGCTTCTCTGCAGTCTTTTTAAATTTTCTTTTGTGGGTCTGTTTTTCATCTTCTTCAGTATTGATTTTATATTTGTTGTGATTCCTGTATTGTGTTTCTTGTTTTGATATGTTGCATTGTTAGTTTGCTTTCTGGTTCCCCTTTGACACCCTTTAATATTCCAAATTTAGACCAATCTTTAACTTCTCTCTTTCTCCTTAATTTCCTCTCTGTCCAAAAGGGTTATAATTACTGTAATATAGCCCTCTTTATAGTGTGATGATGTATAATTTTCATGTTAAGATCTCTGGTACCCTACCTTTTTTCTTAGTTTTTTTTTTTTTTTTTAATTGTGATTGAAAGTGTACAGTCCAGTTTAAATTCGCATGCCTGCCTATATGCAGCTCCTACTGTTCCCCTTGCTGGGTGACAGCACACTCCTCCCTTCTGTTCTATACAAGTTATATCCTCTTAACAATCTCCTGTCTCCTCTCCTCCAGTCTCTAGTAAGAGACCAGTAGGACGACATCCTATAGATGCATAGAGCCATAAAGTGCACACACGATATGGTCACTCTGTGTCACCAAATCCAAATCATTCTTGTCTGAGGAGTTGAGCTCAGTAATGATTTATGATCAGAGGCAGCATCAGGTCTAGGGGCTATGCTCCCAGGGGAACCCCCAGGCCTTCAGACCATCACTTGTGGTCTTTTATTGGAGTTCTCAGTGTGCATCCCTTCTTATTCGCATTTTGCCACAGGGACTCAACATTGTGAGCCCCATCATGGATATCACTGGTGGTGGCTGGCCACCATCTGGTTCTTCTGATTGCATGTTGATGTAGTCACCCCTTCACATGGGTCTTTCTGTCTTCTGGATTCTGTTTCTCCCATGTCAGATTGTCCCTGGTGATCTTCTGTTCCTGCTGAGTTGGGACTATTTAGTTGATGGTCTGCTCTTTCAGTGGTTAGATCTTTATTTTTATCTTTGTGCCGTCCAGAAGCTGTTCAGTTTCTCCAGTATTACACCAATAGGAGCTGTGGTGTAGGTCTTAGAAGCTGATTTTCTGCAGAGAGAGGCTTGACCAGCTGTAGCTGATAGCAGTCAGGCCCTCAGGGGTGGCAGGCCCCACCCTGACTGACAAAGGTGAAATTAAGACATTCTCAGACAAACAGAAACTTAGAGACTTTGCTCAACCCAAACCAAAACTACAAGAAATACTGAAAGAAGCTCTTTGTTTAGAAAATAGTGGCAGTTGTATACTTAAGGAGACAATGCAGGATACAGCATCCAAAGTCCCACTCAGTAAGGAAGTCATAAAAGTCAATCAAAGCTGAAGTATTAAAAGTAGGGAACCAGATCTTAACCGAGTATGACAAGGTCAGAATAGCAGGGGTGAGGGTCCAGGGACTGTGCTGTCAGGGGACATTAAGGCAAATTAGCATAACTAGTCTATTGCTAAAAGAGTCTTCTGCACCCCATATTGGTGAGTGGTATCTGGGGTCTTAAAAGCTAGCAGGCTGCCATCTGAGGTACACTAAATGGTCTTCTTCTTGCCAACATGGCTGTTTGCCAGGTAGTAAGATGAAAGCCTGCAGGCTTTCCTTTGTGCATTAATATCAGGAAGTTTTTCTGTCAGCAACTCTTCAACAATTTTCTCTGTATTTTCTGCTATTCCTCCCTGTTAAGGAACTCCAGTTATTCATAAAGGTTTCCTTTTGATAGAGTCCCATATGCTTCTTCATTTTCCTTGTTTCTTTTATCTCATTTCTCCTCATAAATGCTGGTGTCAGTTGCCTTATGTTCAGGTTCACTAATTCTTTAATATTTGAGAGACAGTTTTGCAGGATATATAATTCTTGCTCAAAATTTTTCTCCTTTATGGCTTTCGTATGTGTGATCCTGCTGTCTTCTTGCCAACATGGTTTTTTGCCAAGTAGTAAGACGAAATCCTACAAGCTTCCCTTTGTGTGTTAGTTTTGCTTTACACCCCACTGTCTTTTATTGCCTCTCTTTGTGTTTCATTTCATTAAGCCTGATTATAAATGTCTTGGTGACTTTCTTTTGAGATCTTGTTTTTGTGGTGTTTGGTAGACATCTTGAATAGCTATGTTCCCTTCTTTAATGATGTCAGGAAATTTTTCTGTGAGCAACTCTTCAGCAGTTTTGTCTGTATTTTCTGCTATCCCTCCCTGTTCATAAAGTTTTCCTCTCACTAGAGTCCCATATGCTTCTTAGTGCTTCTTCATTTTTCTTGTTTCTTTTATCTGATTTCATAAATGCTGCTATCAGTTGCCTTATGTTCAGATTCACTAATTCTCGTGTTCTATTTCCCCTGACCTGCTGTTCTGGCTTTGCATTAAGTTTTCTAATTCTGTAATTTTATTATTGGTCTGCTGAATTTCAGATTTTTGATGTTCTAGCAGTTCATAAACTTCACTTAATTTTTCATTTTGTTCTGTTGTATTTTGCTTAATTTCTAGAAGGACTGTACATAATTATTTTGTATTATACCTCCAAAAATTTCAGAAAGGCTTCGTCATTTGGTAAGTTGTTTTAATATTTATTTTTGAGGTATTCTGGAGCCATGATGGTCTGCTTCTTTCAATGGTTAGATCTTTATTTTTGTCTTTGTGCCATCCAGAAGCTGTTCAGTTTCTCCGGTACTACACCAATAGATACTACACCAATAGTGGTGTAGGTCTTAGAAGCTGATTTTCTGCAGAGAGAGGCTTGACCAGCTGTAGCTGATAGCAGTTAGACCCTCAGGGGTGGCAGGCCCCTCCCTGACTGACAAAGAAGGTACCTTGTGGGCTGTAAACAGACAGTATGCTGTGGCTTGAAAAAGGGAGGAGTTAGAGCCCTGCCACACTCAGTCCCCAGCAGCAACTACTTTCTTTAGGTACAGTTGTGTGAAGAACAGCTTTTCTGCTGGAAGGAGCACTAACCAGACAGGCAGTGTTGCTTAGGGTGAAAATTAGCCTCAGCTGAGCCCTCAGGCAAGGCTGACTCTGTCTCTCTGCTGACTAAGATGGTGTCCCACCTGAGTTGTCTTTTTCAACAGCATGAGTCAGCAAATCTGTGGTGCAGCTCAGAGAAGAGAGGGGAGAGGGCATGGCCACTTCAGTTGCTCACCACTGCTGGGATCTCTAAATGTGGCTGTCTGGAGCACCGTCTCTCTGCTGCACCGTATGCTGTTTGCTTAGGCACTGGAGATCAGCAAGGAAGCCAGGCTGAGCCAGACTTGGAAGTTTGGCAGACCCAGTCCAAGCCTTCCAGCTGACAAAGAACGTGTCTGTACCTACAGCCCTCCCAGGTACTGTTCCAGCAGAAGCAGTACTTGCTGTGCCACAGTCTCCTCACTGACAAGGTATTTTACACCTTCCTGTTGTGCAGGCCAGTCTCACAATCCTACCCCGATCTTGGAGCTCCCAGAATGTTCACACTGCACCTTTCAATGACTGTTCTAGGCCTTAGTACTCTGCCATCGTGGCCCCCTGGATTAAATGTTTTTCTGTGGGGAGAGAAAGTATCACTGACTAAGAGAGGTTAGGGAGGCCAGTAATGAGCAGAAGTGCAAAAATTCATCGAGTTATGCATCAAAATCATCAGCTGACTGTGAGCATAGCAGACCAAGGAAACATTAATAGAGACAATCTTAAGTGAAAATCGTGTTATGAGAAAGGTATATGTAGAAATGGTCTCAGTGGAGTTCACCAGTGAACAAAAGTGAAGGACAGTTGAAGTTTACCAAGATCTTTTGGAGCAGCAAGATGATATTTTGTGTTGTGTTGTCCCTGGTGATGAAACATAGGTATACCAATAAGACCCTGAAACAAAGTGTCAGAAGTACATAATGGAAGTCAGCCAATTCTCCATGACCAAAAAAAGAGTCAGAATGATGTTGCTGACCTTTTTTGCTACAGGGTTTGTTCATTATGAATCTGTACCAACTAAACAGTTAACCAAATTTGCTATTTGGAAGTGCTGAAAAGGCTGCGTCAAAAATTTAGATTAAAATGACTTGAACTTTTTGCTAGCGACTCATGGCTCTTGCATCACAATAATGTACCAGCTCACAAGGCACTGCCTGTGAGGGAGTTTTTAGTCAATCAGTAAATAACTGTAGTCCCTTGATATGGTCCCCAATGACTTTTTTCTTTACCTGAATATAAAGGGATATTGAAAGGAAGACATTTTGATGACATTTCAGGACAGCAGTGATACTATAACAACAGCTCTAAAGGCCATTCCAGTAAGAGAGTTCCAAAATTGCTTTGAACAGTGAACTAGGTGCTGGCATCGATGCATAGCTTTCCAGGGGGAATACTTTGAAGGTAACAGTAATGATATTCTGCAGTGAGGTATGTAGCACTTTTTCTAGGATGAGTTCATGAACATAATTGTCAGACCTTGTACAGAGATCTTCAAAAAATGAGGAAGGAGCAAGAAGTTCTTGAGCAAGAACAACCTGAAATTCATCAGATTAACAATAAAATTACAGAATTAGACAATTCAATAGAATATCAAAGAAACAGGATTGAGGCAGTAGAATGCAGAATTAGTAAAAGATGAAGTAACTGATACCAGCATACATGGGGTAAAATTAGATAAAAGAGTTTTTGGAAAATGAAGAATCATTAAGAGCTATATGGAACTATATCAAGAGGAATAGTTTACAGTGATTAGCGTACCAGAACAGAGAGAGGTAACATAAAATACAGAGAGAATTGATGAAGATTTGTTGACATAAAACTTCCCTGGTATCGTGAAAGATGAGGAGCTATCTATCCATTGAACTCCATACAAAAGAAAGACATTAAGACATGTTATAATCAAATGTAACCAAACAAAAAATAAGGAGAAGCTTTTAAAGGCAGCTAGGCTTAAACAAACAATAATATACAAAAAACAGTCATTAAGACTGAGCTCAAGTTACTTAGCAGAAGCCATGTTGACAAAAAGGCGGTGAGATGACATGTACAGAGCTTTGAAGGAGCATTGTCTTTCAAATATGGTGGCAAAATTAGGACATTCCCAGATAAACTTAAGTTTAAAGAATTTGCAAAAAAACAAACTAAAATTTCAAGAAACACTGAAGGAATTTCTTCAGTTAGAAAATCAGTAACATCAGACATATTCTCAAAGATACAATGTAGAACATAATATCTAGATACTAACATGAATAGGGAATTCACAAAAGTAAATCAAAGCCCAAACGTTAACAATAGGGAAACAGCATCTCAGGATATAGATGATGACAACATTACAACATAAGAGGGACAAATTAATGTATTCATGGATCTTTCAGATGGAGAGGAAGTGTCATGGATTGAATTATGTCCCTGCAAAAATGTGTGTAAGAATTTGGCTGGGCAGTGATTCCTCCATTTTGTGATTTTCTAATGCTGTAAATCCTAGTCTCTGCCTGTAGTTCATACACTGAATTTATGTTAAAGAGGAGTAGGGTGGGACTATAAAACCCTTCCTAAAATCATCTGCCTGCTTCATTGTAAAGAGTTTCCCAGGAGTATGGCTCGTACCAGTTTTTATCCTTTCATCCTACAAGAGATGAGAAGCAAGCAGAGAGCTGGGAACATCCCATCATCAAGATGGCATCATTGGGAGTAGGTCATATCCTTCAGATCTGAAGTTCCTAGCTAAGATGCTGCCTCACCATAGACTGATGCAACACAAGGACCCTCCTCCAGGGCTCACAAAGAGGGAAAGCCTTTCCTGGAATGAACACCCTGAATTTGGACTTGTAGCGTGCTGGACTCTAAAAATAAATTTTCTTTTGTTCAAGCCATCTACTTAGAGTATTTCTGTTAGAGCAGCACTAGCTGACTAAAGTAGAAAGTCAAGGCAATACAAATAATTTAAAGACTGGTTTAAACTTAGGTCATTAGGGAGGAATGTTGGGGTAACTGCAAAGGAAATTAACAATCATACACATCAAAACAGAAACAAAATAAAGATCTCGTAACTGATGCAAAACCAACGACAGTAAAAAGAATGTAAAGAAAACCTATGAAGAAAAATAAATCAGCACAGAAAATTAAGTGGAACAAGGAAACTGTCAGTAACACACAGAAAGGGCAGTGGAATGACAGCACTGAATTCATACCTATCAGTAATTACATTGAATGTTTATTAATGGTTAAACAGACCAACGAAGGGATGAAGAGTAGCAGAATGGATTAAAGAATGATCCGTCTATATGCTGTTTACAAGAAACACAGATTTAAGGATGAGAACAAACTGAAACTCAAAGAATGGAAATATATATACTAGGCTAACAACAGGCAAAAAAAATTAATTTCAGATAAAATAAACTTAAAAATCTATAATGAACAATGAAGGTCACTATATATTGCTTAAAGAGTCAATACATCATGAGGACGTAATGATATTAAATATTTATGCACCCAACAACAGTGTTTCTAACTAAGTCAAACAAACTCTAACACCATTGAAACGTGAGTTAGACTGCTCTGCAATAATAGTACGAGATTTCAACACTACACTTATGATGATATGAAAGACCTAATGGAACAATCAACCAACTTGACCTCACAGAGGTATACAGAAGACTCCACCTAACTGCAGACAAGTGTACCGTATTTTCCAATGACCATGGAACATTGTCCAGAATAGACTACATATTAGGTTGTAAAGCAAGTCTTAACACAATCCACAGCATTTAAGTATTGCAGAGCATCTTTTTGGACCATAAAGCCATAAAAGTTAAAATCAGTAGCAGAAAAAACAAGGGTGAAAATTCAAACACATGGAAACTGAACATCACTTTTGTTCAAAACTTCTGGGTTATAGAAGAAGTCAAAAACAGTATAAAGAAATTCATAGCATCAGAATAGAAACACATCCTACCAAAACCTATGGCACACAGCAGAAGGAGTGCTCAGAGGTCAGTTTTTCTCAATAAATGTGCACATGCGAAAACAAGGGCCCATATAAAAGAATTAACTATACAACTTGAACAAGTAGAAAGAAAGCAAAAAAAGAACCCCTCAAGCACCAGAAGAAAACAGATAATAAAATTAAATGCATTAGAGACTGAAAAAAACAATTGGGCAAACTGACAAAAGAAAAATAGGAGCCAGCCAAGTGAAGAAACAAATATCTCCAATAAGAAATAAGATGGGCAGCATCACAGCAGACCCAGTTAAAATTAAAAGAATCATAACAGAATAGTATAAAAAATTGTACACTGATAAATTTGAAAACCTAGAGAAATAGATAAATTCCTAGAAACACTTTACTTACCAGAACTAATACAAGTAAAAGTAGAACAAGTTAATAAACCCATCACAAAAAAAGAGATTGGAAAAGTAATTTAAAAACTACCAACCAAAAGAAGTCCTGACTCTGATAACTTCACTGGAGAATTGTACCAAACGTTTAGGAGCATTAACACCACTGTTACTAAATGTATTTTACAGCATAGAAAAGGATGAGAAACTCCCAAATTCATTCTATGAAGCCAGCCTAACCCTGATACTAAAACCAGGCAAGAATAGCTCAAAAAAGGACTATGACAGACCAGTATCTCTCAAGAACTTAGATGCAGAAATCCTCAACAAAATTCTAGCCAATAGAATTCAACAACAACAAAGTGGTTCATCACGACCAAGTAGGATTCATACCAGGGATTCAGGGATGGTTGACATTAGAAAAACAATTAATGTAGTCAACCACATAAGTAAAAAGGTTGAGAATCACTTAATTTTATCAATTGATGCAGAAAAAGAATTTGACAAACTCCACCTGTTCATGTTAAAAATTCTCAGCAGAATACGAATAGGAGGTAAATTCCTCAATAAGGAGCATATATGCACAGCCAACAGCCAATGTCATTTTAAAAGTTGAGAGACTGAAAGCATTCCTCCTCAGAACAAGAACAAGACAAAGTTGCCCATTGTCGCCACTTTTATTCAGCATTGTGCTAGAGGTTCTAGCCAGAGTAATCAGGCAAGATAAAGAAATAAAGGGCATCCACCTTGGTAAGGAAGAAGTAAAAGTATCTTTGTTTGCAAATAACCCAAAGAATACACACACACACACACACACACACACACACACACACACATACACAACTATTGGAACTAATAGAGTTCAGCAAAATATCAGGATATAAGATAAACCTACATCAGTTAGATTTCTTTACACCACCAAAGAAACCATCAAAGAGGAAATCACTAAATCAATAGGATTTTTTTAAAAAAAATTTTATTTAATATAACAGTGAAAATGTACATTCCCGTATAAATTTACATACCCACTCTTTTAGTCAGCTAGGGCTGCTCTAACAGAAATACCACAGAGTGGATGGCTTTAACAAAGAAAGATTTATTCTTACACAGTCCGGTAGGTTGCAAGTCCATATTCAGGGTGTCCGCTCCAGGGAAAGACTTTCCCCTTGACGGCTCTGGAGGAAAGTCCGGTATTGCATCAGTCATTGTCCAGGGAGTGTCCTAATGCAAGAACCTCTGGTCTGAAGGACGCGCTCTGCTCCCGGTGCTGCTTGCTTGATGGTAGCGAGGTTCTCAAATTGTCCTTGGTTCTTTTTCCTTTTATTCCTTGCAAGCTAAAAGCATTAAGGGTGGGGCAAGCCATACTCCAGGGAAACTTCCCCATAGCAGGAATTCACAGCCCCACCCTAATCCTTTAACCTACAGGTTAGCAAAACCACACAATGGAGGACATTTCCAAGATACTGGGAACCATATCCCAGCCACATGGCTGCACACATTTTTGGGGGGACACAATTCAAACCATGACACCCACCTATATGCAGCTTCCACTCCTCTCCCTGCCTGGTGATAGGACACTATTCCTCTCTGCTCCATACATGTCTCATTCTCCCAACAGACTCTTTTTTCCCTCCTCTCCACCCACTCTCCTTCCTCCAGCCAGAGGTCAGCAGGATGACATCCTATAGATGTATAGAACCATAAAAGTGCATCCAATATATGGTCACTACGTTTCCAAATCCAATCCATTCTGTCCGAAATGTGGGCCTTTGTTATGATTTATGGTCAAGGGCAGCATCAGGGTGAGGGGCCATGCTCCCAGGGGGACCCCAAAACCACTGGACCCTGAGTTGAGGTCTTTTAGTGGGGATCTCAGGGTGCACCCCTTTTTATTCTTGTGTTGCCAGTGACACTCAACTTAGTGAGCTCCATCATGGCTATCACTGTTGGTGGCCAGGCACCATCTGGTTCTTCCGGTCCCAAGTTGATGTAGGCACCCACTGATGTGGGTCTCTTTGTCTTCTGGGTTGTCTTTCCCCCATGTCATTTTGGTCCTCGGTGAGCATCTGTTCCTGCTGAGTTGGGACCATTTGCTGTGCCCTTGGATGGCAGCTTGGCAGCTTTTAAGACCCCAGATGCCACTCACCAACGTGGGGTGCAGAGAGCCCTCTTAGCAAAATGCTAGTTGTACCAATTGGCCTTGCTTTCACCTAAGAGCATGGTCCCTTGCCCCCTGCCCCAGCTACTCTATCCTTGCAATATTGGGTTAAGATGGAAGGAGTACTCGTGTTATGTTTAAGTCCACTTAATATTGTTCTTGTTTCTAATGTGTGCTATCACCGATTTCACCCAACCAGATACCTAGCAACTATCTAATCTAAACTCCCCCTCCCTCCCCTCCCTTGCAGCTGTCAATGAGTCTTTTCTTCTATACACAAGTCCGTTTTTGAGATCTTGTCATAGAGGTCTCATACAATATTTGTCCTTTTGTCGCTGACTGCTTTCACTCAACATAATGTCTTCTGGTTGAAACCAGGTCATGAGATGTTTCCTGAAGTCATCGTTGTTCTTTATCATTGTGCAGTGCTCCATTGAGTATATATACCATAGTTTACCTATCCATTCTTCTGTTGTTGGGCATCTGGGTTGATTCCATCTTTTTGCTGTCGTGGACTGTGCTGCGCTAAACATTCTGGTGCATGTGTCCATTGGTGTGAAAGGCCTTGATTTTGTAGGATATATTCCAAGTAGTGGAATTACTGGGTCAAATGGTATATCGATATCCATTTTTTTAAGGAAGCGCCAGATTGCTTTCGAAAGAGGCTGGACCATTTTGCAACCCCACCAACAGTGTGGGAGGGTTCCACTTTCTCCACAGCCTCTCCAGCATTTGTTGTTTTGTGTTTTTTTGGATCATGGGCAACCTTGTTGGGGTGAGATGGTATCTCATTGTTGTCTTGATTTGAATTTCTTTAATAACTAAAGATCGTGAACATGTCCGCATGTGTTTTTTGGCTGCCTGGATCTCTCCTTTAGTGAAATGTCTGTCCATCTCCTTTGCCCATCGCTTAATTGGATGGTTTATAAAATCAATATGATTTATGATAGCATCCAAGAATATAAAATACTTAGGAACAAGTGTAATCATAGAGGTAAAAGACCTATACAAGGAAAATTACAAGGTTCAAGTGCAAGAAGCCAAGAGAGACCTATTTAAGTGGTTAAATCTACATTGCTCATGGATAGGAAGGCTTAACATTGTCAAAATGTCTATTCTACCCAAAGTGATCCATAGATACAATGCAACCCCTATACAAATTCCAATGGCATTTTTTAATTAGGTGGAGAAACAAATCACCAACTTCATATGGAAAGGAAGAAGCCTCAAATAAGGAAAGCATTACTGAAGAACAAAGTGGGAGGCCTCGCACTACCTCTCTTTAGAACCTATTACACTGCTGTGATAGTTAAAACAGCCTAGTGCTGCTACACAAACAGATACATAGACCAATGGAACAGAATAGAGAATCCAGAAATAACAGCATCCAACTATGAGTAGATAATGTTTGACAAAGGCTCAAAATTCATGAACTGGGGAAAAAAACAGTCTTTTCAACAAATGGTATTGGCAAAACTGAATATCCATCTGCAAAAAAAAAAAAGAAAGAAAGAAACTACCCATATCTCATACTCTGCACAAAAACTATGTGGATCAAAGACTTAAATATCAAATCTAAAATGATAAAGATCACAGAAGAAAAAATAGGGGCAGTGCTGGGAGCCCTAATACATGGCATAAACAGACTAGAAAATATTACTAACAGTGCACAAACAGCCAAAGAGAAGATAGATAACTGGAACTCCTAAAAATCAAGCATTTTATGCTCATCAAATGACCCCACCAGAAGAGTAAAAGACTACCTATAGGCTGGGAAAAAGTTTGGCAACCACAAGCCTAATTGGCTTCTAATCTCCACAATCTACAAGGCACTGCAAAATCCCAGCAAGAAAGGGGTGGGATCAAGATGGTGGACTAGATATATGTCTCCTTAATTCCCTCTGAAAGCTGAGGCCTGGATTGACAATTAAACGAAGCTTTCTGGACACGCGGTGAGCCCTAGGACAAGGCGTAGTACTGTCAGTTTGGACTACACTCCACTGAATGAGAAACTTCTTGTATTTTGCTGACCACTGCCCTGATTGAAAATTGGTGTTTTTAACTTTTTTTTTCTTTTTGTTGGCTGGCAGGTAAGGGATGGGCTTAACCAGCAGCTATACTGAGCCACGGTGCTAAAGTGATCAGCAGGTGGAATAGCCACATTTTGAGAGCCTAGCTCTGGACTCAGAGCAACACAGCCCCTCCACCCTCTCTTTTTTTGAGCCTCTGCCATAGATTCTGGTGTTTCATGGGGGTGGCACAGCTTGACCAGGATGCCATCTTGTTTGATTGGGAGGCAGAATTACCTAGCTGGAGGCCTCAGCAGGGGCTAATTCCCAGGCAGGGTGTCATTTTCAGCCCGGGGAGTGTGTTTCCAGCAGAAAAGCTGTTTTTAGCAGGTATAGCATTATGGGTGGGGCTGCGAAGGGGATGACAGCAAGCTGGTAGCCTGTCCCTACTTTGAACTATATGACAGCATCTGGGGACAGCTGAAGAGGTGCCTCCATTGTCAGCTGGAAGGAGGGGCTTGCACACCTGATAGCCTGACTGATTTTGGAAGCAGTCAGATAGCTTTTACCTTTCAAAAAAAGACTGCCTAGATAAATCACTGTGGTGCAGCCCACTGACATCTCTTCCAGCCTTTTTTGACCCACATCATAGGGTCGGCTGATGGCCCCCCAGTGACTCCATAAGTAGGGCTGTGTCTTTGCAAGCCAGGAGGCAGAGCCTGCTACCCTAGAGATTCCACTGGGCCCAGTCACTGCAGTACATAGAGGTGGGTGGTGATCAGCTTCCTTCTCAGAACTGTGCCTCGGCTCCTGTTAAGGCAACAGCATAGAAACTAAACAGCCGCTAGATGTACTGAAAGAAAAAACCCTAGCCAAACATTTAAAGAAAAATTCACACATGGCTCCAGGACATTCCCAAAATAAAGAACCAAAGAACTTCCCAGATGAAGAAGCTTTTCTGAAACTATCAGAGATCAAGTACAAAAGGATGATATAGAGAGCCCTCGTAGACATTATACAAAATGTAGCAGAGCAAAATAAAAAATTAAGGAAGCTGTTCAAACTGATGGAACACCAACATTCTGAAATCTGACAGATCAATAACAAAATTGCAGAGCTAGACAATACAATTCAAAGCCAAAAGAGCAGAATTGAACAACGTGAAATTAGAATTACTAATCTTGAAGATAGAGCTACTGGCACAAGCATTTATGAGGAGAAACAGAGAAAAGAAACAAAAATGAAGATGCATTAAGAAACATGTGGGACTCTATCAAGAGGAATAATCTACAATCAACTGGAGTTCCTGAACATAGAAGGATACCTAAAAACACAGAGAATATTGTTGTTGAGTTGTCAACAGAAGACTTCCCTGACACAATGAAAGAAGAGAACGTAGACATCCAAGATGCATCTTGAATGCCACAAAAAGTAGACCCTAAAATAAAGACACCAAGATGTATTACAATCATGCTTAACAAAATGAAACATAGGCAGAAACTCTTAAGGCAGCAAGACTTAAAACAAAGCTAACATTCAGAAGAAAGCCATGTAGGCTTTTGTCTGACTTCTTGGCAGAAATGATGTTGTCACGGAGGCAGTGGGATGACACATTCAAAGCCTTGAAGGAGAAAAACTTCCAACCAAGAATTATGTATTCTGCAAAACTGTCTTTCAGATACGAAGATGAAATTAAGACATTTACAGATAAACAGAAACTTAGAGATTTTGTAACAACCAAACCAAAGGTACAAGAAACACTGAAAGAGGCTCTGTGTTTATGTAAACAAAACCACTAACTGTATATTTAAGTAGGCAATGCAGGACACAACATCCAGAAACCTGCTAAGTTAGGGAAGTCACAGAACTCAATGAAAGCTATAATATTAAAAGAATGGATCCAGTGATCATATCATGAAAACTATGACACCATCACATTAAAAAGTGGGACATACTACAGTAATTATAGTTCTTCCAAATAGAGAGGAAGTTAATAAGATATGTAGAAGTTAAAACTGGGTTTAATTTTAGATTATTAAGGGGAATTGTAAGAGTAGCCGCAAAGCACAATAAAGATGCAGCGTATCAAAACAGAAGTAACACAGGAGTCTTAACAAACACTAAACCAACTCTGAAAAGGATGAAAAAAATCAACCCATAAAGAAGAAAGACCCAGAAAAGAATATTAACAGCAACAGAGAAAACACCAACACAAAAATAAATACATCAAAATGACAGCACTAAACACATCAGTGGGCTGAACACTCCAGTAAGGAGACAACAAGTGACATCTTGGCCGAAAGACATGACCGGTCTGTATGTCGCTTACAAGAAACTCGTGTTATGCTTAAAGATAGGAACAAACTGAAAATTAAAGGGTAGAATAATACATACCAAGCTAACAATTTACAAAGAAGAGTGAGCCTGGTAATACTAATCTCAGATAAAGTAGATTTTAATGTAAAACCCACTATCATGGACAAGGATGGTCACTATTTATTGCTGAAAGGTTCAATACACAAACAGGACTTAACAACATTAAATATCAATGCATCCAGTACTAGAGCATCTAAATACATTGAACAAACACTGACTACATTGAAAAACGAGATAGATCACTTGACAATAATAGTAGGAAACTTCAACACTCCACTTTCAGGGTTGGACAGATGTTCTAGAAGATAGCTCTGTAAAGACACATGTCTTATTGCCACAATTAACCAACTAGACCTTGTGAACATATACAGAACTTATTATCCATCAACAGATAACTACAGCTTGCTCTCTAGTGCACATGGAACATTTTCCAGAATAGACCATATGTTGGGACATAAGGCAAATCTCAACAAAATCCAAGCCATTGAATTATTGCATAGCATGTTCTCAGACCATGAAGTCATAAAAATCGAAATAAATAGCAGGAAAAAACATAGATAGAAATTAGAACTCATGAAAACTGAACAACACCTTGCTCAAAAAGCCATGGGTCATAGAAGAAATTAAAGATGAAATAAATTTATAGATTCAAATGAGAAGGAAAACATATCCTATGAGAACCTGTGGGATACAGCCAAAGCAGTGTTCAGAGGTCAGTGTATCTCTATAAGTGCACAAATCCAGATGGAAGAAAGGACCCAAACCAAAGAATTAACTCTACAGCTTAAACAAGTAGAGAGAGAACAATAGAGGAACCCCTCAGGCACCAGAAGAAAATGGATCATAGCAATTAGAACATAACTAAATGAGTTAGAGAATAGAAGAACAATTGAAAAAATTGATAAGACCAAATGCTGTTTTTTTGAAAAGATCAACAAAACTGACAAACCATTGGCTAAACTTACTAAAGGAAAACCGAAAAGGAAACAAATAACCCAAATAATAAGATGGGAGATGTCACAACAGATCCAACAGAAATCAAAAGTACTGTAACAGAATACTACGAAAGATTGTGCTCTAACAGATTTGAAAACCTAGAGGAAGTGAACAAATTTCTAGATTCATATCACCTACCAAAATTATCACAAGAAGTAGATGAACTTAATAAACCCATCACAAAGGAAGAGATTGAAAAAGTCATCAAAAAACTAACTAGCATAAAAAGCCCTGGCCCAGATGGCTTCACTGAAGAATTCTACCAAGCCTTTAGAAAAGCGTTAACTCCAGTAATACCGAGACTATTTCACAGCACAGAAAGAGGTAGAATACTTCTAGTTTCATTCTATGAAGCCAGCATAGCCTTGATACCAAAGCCAGGGAAAGATCCAACAAAAAGAACTGCGGACCAGTATCACTCATGAACCTAGATTAAAAAGTCTTCAACAAAATCCTTGCCAATAGGATTCAACAACATATCAAAAAAATAATTCATCACAACAAAGTTGGATTTATGTCTGGGATACAAGGCTGGTTCAACATCAGAAAAACAATTAATGTGATCAACCACATAAATAACACAAAAGACAAGAATCACCTGATTTTGGCAATTGATGCAGAGAAGGCATTTGACAAAGTCTAACACTCATTCATGGTACAAATTCTCAGCAAAATGGGAAAATTCCTCAATGCAATGAGGGCCATTACACAGAGCAGCCAACTGCCTACATCATCCTGAATGGAGAGAGACTGAAACAATTCCCCATGAGAACGGGAACTAGACAAGGATGTCCACTCTCACCTCTCCTATTCAACATTGTACTAGAAGTTTTGGCCAGAGCAGTTAGACAAGACCAAGAAATAAAGGGCATCTGCATTGGCAAAGAAGTAAAAATCTCCCTATTTGTAGATGATATGATTGTATACCCAGAGAATCCTAAAGAATCCATAAGTAAACTACTCAAACCAATAGGAGAGTTTAGCAAGTTATCAGGATACACGATAAATATAAGCAAATCAGTAGGATTCCCTTATTCCAACAAAACGATTATTAAAGAAGAAATCACTAAATCAATGTCATTTACTAGCTCCCAAGAAGATACCTATGAAGAAATCTAAATAAAGAAATAAGAGACTATACAAAAAGAACTACAATGCCTTACTGCAAGAATCTAAGAGATACTTGCATAAACAGAGAAACCTACCCTGCTCATAGATAGGAAGACCTAACATTGTGAAAATATCCATTTTACCCAAAGGAATCTGCATATACAATGCAACCCCAATACAAATTCCAGTGACATTTTTTAATGAGATGGAGAGACAAGTAATCAACTTCATCTGGAAAGGGAAAAAAATCCCTGATAAGCAAAGCACTATTGAGGAAGTAGAAGAACACACTGGGAGGCCTTTCACTACCCAACTTGATGACCTGTTACACTGCCATAGTAGTCAAAACAGCCTGTTACTGGTACAAAAAGAGACAGATAAATCAATGGAACAGAATCGAGACCCCAGAGATGACACCATCTTCTTATGAACCGTTGATATTCGACAAAGCCCCTAAGATTGTAATTTGGGGTAAAAACAGTCTCTTTAGCAAATGGTACTGGGAAAATTGGATATCCATCTGCAAAAAACTGAAATAAGACCCATATTTCACACGTTACACAAAAATCAACTCAAATTGAATAAAAGACTTAAATATCAAACCTACAATGGTAAAGATCATGCAAGAAAAAAATAGGACCAACAGTGGAAGTTGTAATACACAACTTAGACAGACTTCAAAATATGACAGAGCAAGCATGATCAACAGAAAATAGATAAACAGAAACTATTGAGACTCAAACACTTTTCATCATCCAAAGACTTTATCAAAAGGATTAAAAGACCACTTACAGAGTGGGAAAAAATATTTGGGAACTATAAGACTGATGCCTGATCTCCATAATCTACAAGATACTGCAGAATATCAAGAAAAGGATAAATAACACAATTAAGTGATGGGCAAAAGAGATGGATAGACACTTCTCTAATGAGGATATCCAGGCAGCCAAAAGACACATGCAGAAATACTCATGATTGGTAGGTATTAAAGAAGTCCACATCAGAACTATGACGAGATACCATCTCACCTCAACAACACTCAAGAGGCTGTGGACAAATTGGAACTCTCCTACACTGCTGATGGGATTGCAACTTGGTACAGACTCTTTGGAAAGTAATCTGGTACTTCCTTAAAAAGTTGAAAATAGATATACCACTTGGCCCAGTAATCCCAATGCTTGGAATATATGCTGCAGAAGCGAGGGCAGTCACATGAACAGATACATGCACACGAATGTTTATTGCAGCGTAGTCCACAATAGTAAAAAGATGAAATCAACCCAAATGCCCAACAACAGATGAATGGATAAACAAACTATGGTATATGTACTCAGTGGAACACTATGCAGTGATGAAGAACAATGATCATTTTAGGAAGCATCTCATAACCTGGTTTCAATTGAAAGACATTATGTTGAGTGAAATCAGTCAGTGTTAGAAGAACAAATATGGTATGACACCTCTACTATAAGGACTTAAAAACAGACTCATGTACAGAAGAAAAGACTCTTGATGGCTGCAAAGGAGGGGAGAGAGGAAGGGAAAGTGTTGGTTATAGATTAGAAAGTTGATAGAAATTTGGTTGGGTGAAATCAGTGACAGCACACATTAGAAAGAAGATCAGTTTAACTGGACTTCAACATAACCTGAAAATTCTTCCAATCTTAACACAGTAGTGCAAGGACAGAGTAACAGGGGAGGTGTTCTGGGGACCATGCTCTCAGGGAACCTTGAGGAGAATTGGCATAATTAGCCTATTGCTAAGAGAGTTTTCTGCACCCCATATTGGGGAGTGGCATCTGGGGTCTTAAAAGCTAGCAAGCTGCTGTCTGAAGTACACCAAATTGTCCCAACTCAGCAGGAACAGATGATCACCAAGGACAACAATGATATGAGGGAAAAAGAACCCAGAAGACAGAAATATCCACCTGAATAGGTGACTGTATCAACATGTGAGCGGAGGAACCAGATGGTGCCCGATTACCACCAATGACAGACATGATGGTGCTCACAATGAGTCCCAGTGGCAACACGATAAAAAAGGGGTCCGCCTTAAGAACTACACTAAAAGACCACAACTGATGCTCCAAAGGCTTGGGGGTTCCCCTAGGAGCATAGCCCCTAGACCTGATGTTGCCCCTAATAATATTAAAATCACTACTGAGGTTAACTCTTCAGACAGGAATGGACTGGACTTGGTGACAGAGAGTGACCATGTCATGTGTGGTTCTGTGGTTGTGTGCATTTATAGGATGTCATCCTACTGGCTTCTTCCTAGAGGGGAGTGGAGAGGAGGAAACAGAAGATTGTTAAGAGGCTATGACATGTACAGAATGGAAAGGAGGACTGTGCTATCACCTGGCAAGGAGGGCAGAAAGAGCTGAATATAGACAGGCATGCAAATTTAGACTGGATTGTACACTTCCACTCAATCACAATTAAAATATATATATATGTGTGTATCTATATCTATAGATGCCTTATGTTATTACATAATTTAAAGACTGCTAGCTTCAGGCATGGCTGGATCTAGGAGCTTAGATGATGTTATCAGAACTCTCCATGTTACCAATCTCTCCCTTGTATTTTGCCTTTTCCCAGCAGGCTGTCTTACAGTGTTGGACAAAAATGGTTTCAGGCCTCCCCAAGCATATAAATTTAAAGTTTTTGATCCAAAAGGAAATCAGACTGTTTCTCTTTTGTAATCAAGATATGAAATCTCAGAAATTTCTAATTGATCACCTTGGGTCACATGCACTTGGGGAGGAGGGACAGGAAGGAGCTGGGCACATGATTTGACAGTCCTACCAAGACCAAATGAAAAGGCACAGACTCCACACCAGAATGGCAGAGACAACAACTCTAAATCACCTGCAGCAAATTTCTCAACTTCAGCATCAGCACAGAGCCTGGCACACAGTCAAATGTTCAACAAAAAGCTATTAAAAAAAGAAAAAAAAAGCGTAGCTTTCAACTTGTCTCAGCTTTTGGTGGGCCTTCCTCACTAAACAATTGTTTCTAGCTTTTGATTTAAAGTTAGAGATGTGTAACTCTTTCTTTCACTTGAACACTTAGAGGCTATTATAGGGTTATTAATTGGCCTTATTTTGGTATTATGTCTCATACAATAGGAAGGCCCTAGGAGAGGTAGAAAGTCTAGTCAGGGTAGCAGTCAGAACACACACAGCTTTTATCATTAAGTACATCCTCTTACAAGGCTGCAGCTCATGGCACCCCAAAATAATATAACAGTGTATCTTTGAAGATCACTGATCACAGATTACCACCACAGATCTAGTAATAATGAAACAATTTTAAATAGTGTGAAATTACCATAATGTGACACAGAGACATGAAGTGAGCACATACTCTTGGTTGACTCTCTTGTTGCAGGATTGCTACAAACTTCAATTTGTCAAAAAGGCCGTATTTGTAAAGCGCAATAAAATGAGACGAACCTGTAATACTAATGGCATCCCTTATAATACTTAGGAGTTCGTAGGTGGAGTAAACAGTTAAGAATTCAGCTACTAACTGAAAGGTTGGCACCTCAGCAGGAAGGCCTGATAACCCGCTTCCACAGATCATAGCCGTGAGAACCCTGTGGAGCACAGTTACATACGTGGCATTTACCAGGAGTCAGAGTTGATTCAGCAACTACTAGTTTGGTTTTGGTTCATAGTAGTTACAATATACCATAGCACTCTTAAAGCTTTTTATGTATAATGGGATCAGCAAACATCCTTTAAAGCACCAGAAAGTAATTATTTTTTATTTTGCAGGCCTCTGTGGCAGATACTCAGCTCTGCTGTTGTAGAGCAAAAGCTAGAAACCTAAAACCAAACCCATTGCCCTTGAGTTGATTCCAGCTCATAGCAACCCTGTAGAACAAAGTAGAAGTGCCCCATAGAGTTTCCAAAGAGCGCCTGGTTGGTTTGAACTGCTCGCCTTTTGGTTAGCAGCTGTAGCTTTTAACCACTGTGCCACCAGGATTTCCGAAGGAGCTATAGACTATTTAAATGAATGAGCATGGCTGGGTTCCAGTAAAACTTGATTTACCAAAGCTGATGACGGACTTGCCAGCCCCTTATATGTGGTATTCTCAATTTCTCTAAGGTAACTACTGTCTTAGTCGTCTAGTGCCGCTGTAATCGGAGATCACTTTTTTTTTTTAAACAAATTTAAAAGAGCTGTTTATTGGAATTAAACTAGACAGCAATAGTATCTGTTTGGAACATCCCCAATATTGGATAATTAGCACACTTGAAAAGAAATCGTGGATCAGAGGGGGAATTTTTGTTTGTTTGTTATTTATTTACTTCAGTAAATGAATAAAATTTCTGACATCCATCAGTTATCTCATCTATGATAAACCCTCAACCCCTGTCCTTGTAGCCAACAAAGTTATTTTCATCTGTAGATAATTCTACTTTTAAGTCCCTATAACAGGGGTCTCATGTCTGTCCTTTTGACACTGATTTCACTCAACATAATATCTTCCAACTGAAACCATGTTAGGAGATGTTTTCCAAAATCTGCATTGTTCTTTATCACAGGATAGTGTTCCATTGAATATATGTACCATAGTTTGTTTATCCATTCATCTGCTGATGAATGTTTCTCCAGTTTTGTGTTTTCTGGTTTCTTGCAGTAAGGCCCTGTAGTTCTCTTAATCTTCCCCTGGACAAAAAGCTTCTCCACGCAGAGACCCCAGCTGGGTCCACAGGATGCATGCTCTGCTCTCAGCACTGCTTGCCTGGTCATGTGAGGTTTCCTCTCACTGTTCACTTACCTTTCCTTTTACATCTTGTGCGATCAAAGGTGATGTAGACCACACTCCAGGGAAAGTCCTTTTACACTGGATCAGGGTTGTGACCATGGTAAGTGTGTTGCAATTCCATACTAATCCTGTTTAACATAGCGTTACAATCACAAAATGGAAGACAACCACACAATACTGGGAATCAGGGCCTAACCAAGTTGATAGATATTTTAGGGGGACACAATTCAATCCATGAGAACTACTGTTATCATTATTACTATTGAAACATGAGGAAGATGAGAAACATAGAGACAAAAGCACTTACTGGAAGTCTCTCGGCTGCTAAGGGTAGAACCAGGATTTGAATGCAGGCAGGTCCACTGCAGAGTCCATGCTTTTAACCAGTGCTCTGCCCTACGTCCCAGTCTACCTTGAAGGGCAAGGAGGGATTCAGTGTCTCCTCATCCCCTGAGAGCTTCCACCACTACCTGGTCATGTAACCTCTCCAAGAGCAGTTTTGTTATTTGAAAAGTGGGGATGATGACAATAATGAAGAATGTCATAGCATTGTTGTCAAGATTAAAATGAGCTAATGCATGTCAATTACTTGGCTCCGTGCTTGAACTTAGCCTCAGTAACTGTAATACTAACCCATAGTCAGCACGCAGAGTTCATTCTGTATCTTTCTACATGGCCTGCTTTTTTTCTTCCTCCTTACAAGCTGTTCTAGGTCATCTTCATGGACCCACAGCCACCAAACCTTTCCCACTGTAGCCTCACATATTATTCCTAATTTTATTTTCTTATTTACCAGTGTCTTAGTCATCCAGTGCTGCTGTAACAGAAATACCACAAGTGGATGATTTTAACAAAGAGAGATTTCCTTGTCGTAAAGTAGGCTGAGTCCAAATTCAGAGCATCAGCTCCAGGGAAAGGCTTTCTTTGTTGACCCTGGAGGAAAGTCTTTGTTGTCAGGCTTCGCTTGGACTGGAAGCTTCTGAGGCACAGAGACCCCAGGTCCAAACGATGCTCTCAGCTCCTGGTGGAATGAGGTCCCCATCTTTCTTCTAGATTCCCTTTCCTTTATATCCCAAAAGATTGCCTCAAGGCACAAAACACTCAGAGATTGTGACCTGCGCCACCAACACAACTGCTGCCCATCCTCCCTCATTAATATCATAGAGGTAGGATTTATGTAGCATATAGGAGGAGCATTACACAATACTAGGAATTGTGGCCTAGCCGAATTGCTACACATATTTTTGGGGGAACACAATTCAAACCATGAAAGCCGCATTTATTGAGCCTTCTGTGCCAGTAACCAGAGATTAGTAGTTCAGATCTACCAGGTGTTTTTTGGAAACTGTATGGAGCAGTTCTTCTCTGTCCTGTAAGGTTTCTGTGGGTCGGCATTGACTTGACAGTAACAGATTTGGGCTTGGATTCTGTGCCAGGCATAGCACTGGCTCTGAGGACCTGGAGACTAATGAAACAGTGCTCTCCCTCCAGGTGCTAGTGCAGCTGTCCCCATACATTAAGGGGGCTCTTATAGAACTGGAGCTGAGGGAGCTAAGGTGTGGCAAAGAGTCCTCAAGATAAGCAAAGCTCTCTAAAGTGGTGAGGAGCTTCCATATGAGAAGATAAGTAGTGTTTTCTTGATTTGTTTCTCGTAGTCCAAATACTGAAAATAAATCTTAAAAAGTCTCCTGCAGCCACATGGATCATAGAGAATTCTGGGACAGAGAGTCCTCGCTGTGAGGCTGAGATTAAGGCAGCACAGCAACAGCATCCGAACAGTTGTGGATTGCAGACTCAGAAGGGACAGGTGCCCTTCAGCCATTTAAGCCCTCCTCTGCTCTCGAGGACAGTGGGGTTGCTGCCCCAGCTCTTGCGGTATAGTGGTTAAGAGCGGCAGCTGCTAACCAAAAGCCATAAACCCATCACTGTTGAGTCAGTTCCAACTCCTAGTGACCCTATAGGGAAGAGCAGATCTGCCCCATTCCAAGGAGCATCTGGTGGATTCAAACTGCTGACCTGCTGGTTAGCAGCTGTAGCTCTTACCCACTACACCATGAGGGTTTCTGCTAACCGAAAGGTTGGCAGTTTGAAACCATCGCCTGCTCCTTGGAAACCTTCTGGGGCAGTTCTGCTGTATCCTAAAGTGTCAGTGTGGGTTATAATTGACTCCACAGCGGTGCGTTTGGTTTGCATGGGTTTTCTGCCCCAGCAGTGCATTGCTACGCTGCCCAGAAAACGAGGAACCAGCGATTTCATGACCACTTGATAAGAAATCACACTTCTCTTTAAGGGAAGTAAAATCATTGCCTGTATCAGTCTTCATCCTATTTCCAAGAAAAATGTCTTCTGTGAGAATATGTGATAGGACCCCCAGTGTCTCCCCACCATACTAGGTCTGATAGAAAATGAAGTCATTTCTTCTGTGTGTTTCCAGGGTCATTTCTCTTTTGTCTATTCTGCACGATTAGAACCTACACCAAGCCTGTTGCTGTGGAGTCCATGCTTTTAACATAATTCATAGCAGCACTATAGGACAGAGTGGAACTGTCCCATGAGGTATTCAAGGAGCTGCTAGTGGATTCAAAAACTGACCTTTTGATTAGCAGCTGAGCCCTTAACCATTGTGCAAGGAGGGCCAGCTTCCCCCAGAAGTCACGCAAAGTTTGTTTTCTTCCCTTAAATTATGTCAATAATCTGCCCAACAGTACAGAGGAAGACATAATTAAAAAGTTGGAACAGAGGCTTAGTAGTTGTCCTGAGGGTTTTTTCCTTCAGTCTCAGAGGAAAGATTTCTCTGAATGCTTACAAACAGGCTTTGGAGATGAATTTGCACTTCTTCAGTTCTTCCACATACTGTGGGGATGATCTAATACTAAAAAGGTCTAGATGCTGGGTTTTTGTTTTTTTACTTTCTTAGTGGCAAGTGTTCCTCTTCTTCAAAGAACAGAACACAGAATTCGATGGCTGGGTGCAACCTTGAATGAGAATTGCCTATCCATCTAGCAGGTGCATCTCTCGCATTCCTAGCCAGGACTGTTCTCCTTAGAATACTACTGAAGGCACAGATTTTGAAGTCTCCTGGAGTGACTGCATGCTGGAGTTTTAACATCTAAGGTTTCTGCATCTCTAACCATAGTCTTGCTTCCTTTCATTGGTTCATGGGTGAGTCTGGGAAATAAAATATTTGTACCCTCCCCATGTTGATTAATGTAGATGTCAGGTAGTTGGTGCCTTACATACCTAGAGGCCTGGGTAGAGCTGAGAAAAGGGTGATCTTCCTCTCAACAGCCTGTCTCATGGCTGACAGCTTTCACTGACCAGTGTGGTGGTGCCCCTCACTTGTTGATGGCTCAGGGACCATCCTGGGCACCTGGGCACTCTTGGTGCCCCCACCTTATCACCTGGTCCTTAGACATTTTACCTCCCACAGAAAATAATCTCTTGGCTCTTCAGCTCTCAGCCTCCCCCAGCCTCTTAGAACAGAGCCTTGGGAAAGGGCTGAAGGCCTTTCCTATAGTTCTCACACTCCTCCTAGGTGCCATGTACATATAATAACAGCCCCTGGAGCTATAAGTTTTTATCTAATCCTATCATTAATAGCAGGAATTGCAAGCCTATTAAAGCATGGAGAGGGTGTCATGCAAGGCTAAAAACAGTTGTTTGGGGAGGGCAGCACCTATGAAATCTATAGGATATGACATAAGGGCTGTGTTCCAGGGGTGAGTAGGCACAGATTTTAATCCTAGCTTTAAGGACTTTTCCATGTGCTCTATTAACTTCCCAAACCTTACTTTCCTGGCACAGAACTAAACTTGTAACATCCAATCCAATTACTAAAACACTGTGCAGTGAAAAAAAAAATGTTAATGCCCTGGGAAGTTTTAAAACAGTTTTACACCACAACGTTAGGAAGGAAATGCAGCCATTCCTAGGGCTCATAATTTTAGATGGAAGAGGTATTAGACATTAGCTACCCTGACCCACCCCCGCTCCCTTAAGACTGTTCTAGGCACCCCAAACTTGACATATCTCCCACTCAACTCAGCATCCCCTCTTACCTACATCCTTTGCTTCTCTTCTTTCTCTCTTATTGATGCCATTATCTGCCCTGTCACACTGGGACTAGGAGTCACCCTCAGGTTTGTTTTTGTTTTCCCCCTCAGCCCTTCCATCAAACCCATTACTAATTCCACGTATTTTACATCTCTCAGGATGGTATGGCTTCCCTTTGCCATTGCCTTAGATTAGGCTGTTGGACAGCTACCTGGTCAACGAACTGAAAGAGATCCCTATTTATGCCCGTTCCTTCCAAAGAAAGGTCGCCATGAGTTGGATCCCACTCGACGGCACTTGGCTGGCTTGGCCAAAGAAAGGTGATCCAACCAAATGTAGAAATTACCGAACAGTTTCATTAATATCATGTGCAAATAAAATTTTGCTCGAGATCATTCAGAAGCACTGCAACAGTACATTGACAAAGAACTGCCAGAAATTCAAGCCAGATTCAGAAAGAAGACGTGGAACCAGGAATGTCATTGCTAATATCAGATGGATCTTGGCTGAAAGCAGAGAACACCAGAAAGTTGTGTGTGTTTCATTGACTATGCACGGGTATTTGACTGCATGGATCATAACAAATTATGGCTAATATTGCATAGAATAGGAATTCTAGAACATTTAATTGTGCTCTTAAGGAATCTGTATGTGGATCAAGAGGCAGTCGTGTAAACACAAAGTGACACTACATGGTTTAAAGTCCAGAGAAGAGTGCATCCTTCTACCATGCATTTTCAGTCTGTATGCTGAGCAAACAATCCAAAAAGCTGGACTGTATGAAGAAGAACGAGGCCTCAGGACTGGAGGATGACTCATTAACAACCTGTGTTATGCAGATGACACCATCTTATTTGCTGGAAGTGAAGAGAATTGGAAACATTCACTGATGCAGATCGAGGACCACAGCCCTCAGTATGGATTGCACCTCAACATCATGAAAACGAAAATTCTCTTAACTGAACCAGTGAGCAACACTGTCATAAACGGAGAAAGAATTGAGGTTCTCAAGCATTTCACTTGACTTGGTTCCACAATCAATGCCTTTGGAAGCAGCAGGCAAGAAATCAAAAGATTCATTGCATTGGGAAAATCTGCTGCAAAGGACCTCTCTAAAGTATTGAAATTGAAGGCGTCGCCTTGAAGACTAAGGTGTGCCTGACCCAAGCTGTGGTATTTTCAGTTGCATCATATACATTCAAAGACTGGACAGTGAACAAGGAAAACAAAAAAAGAATTGATGCCTTTGAATTGTGGCGTTGGAGAAGAATGTTGAATGTACTGTTGTCCACCAAAAGAACCAACAAATCTGTTCTGGAAGAAGTGCAACCAGAGTGCTCCTTGGAGTCAAAGATGGTGAGACTGTGTCTTACATACTTTGGACATGTTGTCAGGAGGGTTCAGTCCCAGAGAAGGACATCATGCTTGGTAGAATGGTTGGTCTGTGAAAAAGAAGACCCTTGACGAGGTGGATTGACACAGTGGCTGCAACAATGCGCTTAAGCATAAAAATGATTGTGGACACGGTACAAGACTGGACAGTGTTTTGTTCTGTTGTGTGTAGGGTTACTGTGAGTTGAAATTGACTCAACAGCATCTAACAACAACATCCTCCTTTGTTCTGTTGTTTTTTTGAAAACCACAGGTAAAACTTGAAATCCCTGACCATGGCATGCATTCAAGGCTGTTCATAATCTGCTCTTCATCTCTTTCTGCCCATACTTAAATATTGCACAGAGACCTTTCTAGATGTTTCTGGCACAGTAGCACAAGAATTGGTTGAAGAAGTGATGGAAAAGTTTGGAAGCCCAATATCTTCTTGAACTGAGGCAATCTGAGATAAGCCCAGCAGGTAACTGCATACTGCTTCTGTAGCTGAAAGGACAAAGGGAAGAAACAGTATCTCCAGAGCTAAGGAGGCTGGGGCCATCCTGGGACTGCCTGATGGGAATTAGACACCAGAGAGACGGGCTGTCTGATGGTTCTTAGATCCATGGAGAAAACTCAGTCTACTGAGAGATGCTGCTAATGCTAAGGATAAGGGAGAAATACTGTGGTTTCTCCCTTCTTCCTGCCCTCAGTCTCCTGCCAGTCCCTCTCAGTGGTTGAGCTTTTTCAGAAGTCAGGGATTAAGATAGTCTTGGGAACAGTTTGTAGGGGCCAGCCCTACCCCCTCCTCATGATAGAGACCAGGGCAGAATAGGAAATGAATCTAAGAGCAAACAAACAATTATTGGCATGCTCTCTTAATTCCATTTCAGCTGCAGTTAATTATTAATCATTCTAGAACTTTTATAATACTCTGTAAAATTCTTTGATCTCTTTCATGTATAAAAAGCCCCCTCCTTCGAGACCAACTGAAATGCTGTCTTCTCGGTGAAATCAGCAATAACATCCCCAAAAGTGTTAGCTTCCCCTCATCTGAGCTTAAGCAATTCTTTATGTAAATTTTTATGGTATTTACTTCTGGGATATTGTGATTTATCATTTCCATGTCCCATCTCCTCCGTTCAACTTGGAGGGCCTCAAGGGTAGTCGTGGTGTGTCATGTCTCAACATTCTCAGGACCAAACCCAGGACATAGAAGATGATTTAGTGAAGGGTTGTACAGGTCAGAGGGCAACAGCAATGTCTTGTGCTATTTTTCACAGCTGGTAGTGATAGAGTCCAGGTCTCTGGTCTTGCCCTTTTTACTGCAAGACTTGACCGGTAGTATCTGAGTTGCTTAGTGAGTCTGTAACACAGTGACTACAAGTAGATGACTTTAGAGAACAGAGATTTATTTTCTTACAGTTCTGGAGACTGAAAGTCAAAGTCAGGGCCTCAACCTTATTACTTCCTTTCTTAGACATAGCTCTGGGTGCCTTTTGGTTCCTTGACTTAGTAGATAATCCTCACATGGCATCTGTATCCCTCCTGTATGTGTCTTTGTATCTATTTTGGTCTTTATCTAACTCAGAAGTGATAAGATTTAGAATCCACCCTATACTACTATGGCCTCATTAACATAACAGAAGAAAACCCCTGTAATAGACAGGGTCAAATATACAGTTACAGAGCTTAGGGTTTCAGCACGTATTTTGGGAGAGGGACACAATTCAATCCATAATACATAATAATCAGTAACTTCTCAAAAAATCCAAACTTGAAAACCCTGGAGTCATAGTTTCTCTACTTGTTGTTAGGTGATACATTGTGTTGGTTCTGACTCATAATGACCCTATATACAATAGAATGAGTCGCAGTCTAGCTCCTCACAGTCATTGCTATGTTTGATCTCATTGTTGCAGCCACTGTGTCAGTCCATCTCTTTGAAGATGTTCCTTCTTTCCGCTGCCTTTCTACTTTACCAAGCATGATGACGTTTTCCTAGAACTGATCTCTTTTGATAACATGTCCAAAGCACATGAGATAAAGTCTTGCCATTTTTGCTTCCAAGGAGCACTCCTTCTTTCAAGACAGATTTGTTCATCCTTCTAGCAGTCCGTGGTATATTCAGTATTCTTCACCAACACCGTTAATTCAAAGGCAGTAATTCTTCTTCAGGCTTCGTTATTCATTATCCAGTTTTTGCATGCATTGTAAGGCAGTTGAAAATACCATGGCTTGGGTTAGGTGCACCTGAATCCTCAAAGTGACATCTTTGCTTTTAAACACTTTAAAGAGGTCTTTTGCAGCAGATTCTCTCAGTGCACTGTGTCTTTGATTCCTTGAATGCTACCTCCATGGGTGTCAATTGTGGATCCAAGTAAAGTGAAATCCTTGACAACCTCAGCATTTTCTCTGTTTATAATGATGTTGCTTATAATAATGCTGTTTATAATTGATGTTGCTTTTTTTATGTTGAGGTGTAATCCATACTGCAGTCTGTATGCAGTGTTTGATCTGCATCCACAAGTGGTTCACATCCTCTTTGCTTTCAGCAAGCAAGATTGTGTCATCTGATTTCACAGGTTGCGAAAAAGTCTTCCTCCAACCCTGATACTTTGTTTTCCTTCAGGTAATTCAGCTCCTCAAATTATTTGCTCAGCATACACATTGAATAAGTATGTGACAGGACACAACCCGGAGACACACTTTTCCTGGTTCAAGTGGCTGCCTTGTACAGATTTTGCATGAGCACAATTAAGTGTTCTGGAAATTCCCATTTTTTGCAATGTTGTCCATAATTTAATCGACACAGTGGAGTGCCTTTTCACAGCCAGTAAAACACAGGTGAACATCTTTCTGGTAGTCTCTGCGTGCAGCCAAGATCTATCTGATATCAACAATGACCCATTCCACACCCTCTTCTCAATCTGACTTGGACTTCTGGCAGTTTCCTGTTGATGTACTGCTGCAGCTGTTAGATATCTTACTGTCATAAAACGTGTAAAACCGTTTCCCAGTTTTAAAGCCAGCCAGTTGTTAAACCTGTGATTAAACTCTTAAGATATATTTCCCTAAAATTAGGTTGCTTTCAAATGTTGGGCTGTTTATTGTGTGCTGTCTGGAAATGATTGAGAAGAATATGTAAGTACAGAGTTTACATCATGGCATCCACAGTTTTCCACAAGGGAAAGATACATCATTCATAAAGCTAAAAAAGTGGTGCTCATAGCTTAGTATGAATACCTAGGGAGTGGATAGCATGTAATGTTCTCTCGTCTTTCTTTCTTGGTTTGCATGAATGAGGAACATACTTTGTGCATTCATCAGTGGCAGTTGTGAGACACTGTTTACTGTCAACTGGTAGATGAACAAGCTCCAGGAGTTGTTCTGGTGATTTTTTTTTTTTTTTTTGGTTATTTGCAAGAACAAAACTATTTTGCCGTTATATAAGGTATTATACACAGAGAGTTGATTTTAATAGACTGAACACTCATTCACTTACACTAAATAGCTTCTTGGGAATGACAGTACCAGCGTAGATGTTGAATTAATTAGAAAGATCTCCTTAAGTGAAGAAATGACAGTTTTTATGGTTCTGTTGTTGGGACACTCACATGTCAATGAGCACAGTGAATTGATTCTGTTTTCATAGCAGAGACCTGGGCTGAGGAAGTTTCAGGAGAGGGAAGCAGATCTTGTCTTGTGCAGCATAAAAACTTGGTCATGTACAAGACCACTTGACTGAAATATCTGAAGTCCATCATTTTACAACAGAACCTAAGTGCTTATTTTGTAATATGTATTACTAGATAAACACAAATTTCTAAAAATTTGGACAAGATGGCAATAGATTAGAGGGTAAATTGGTCAGCAGATGGTATAGGTAGAGCTGAGTATTGAGTAGGGCTGGGGACGACACACAGGGGTGGGGTACAGAAAGGATGAGCCATTCAGTTCTCAGGCCTCTTTGCAGAAGCAGAGAGACTCTGTAAGAATCACAATGTATTGGACCCTGCCAGGACCCTGCCAGACTATCAAGCCACAGGGCCACCCGGCCATCTAACAGAGCAGTGGTTCTATTAAGTGTGTGTCAGGGCTCTCCAGGGCGCTTGGAACCAGCTCTGATAAGCTCATAAGAATCAGTTTTATGCATCTCTTTCCAACTCTGAGTTCAGTGACTTTTCATTTTGGTAGCTTGAAACCCAGCAGTGGTGAGAGTACTTAACCACAGAAATTAACAAATCCTACGAAATGGGGATTTTCTTCCAGCAGGGTGGGTGGTTAAACATTTGCCAGCACTCCACTGCCTGAGGCTCCTTGGGATCCTTCTAGGGGCTCTGCATGGTCAAATTATTTCAGTGGATACTGGTAATGTTCGCACAATATGGTGAATATAATTATTGTCACTAATTATTATCTTAAAATAGTTAAAATGGGAAAAGTATGGATACATATACATATATAAAACCACAATAAAAATTAATTAAAAAACCACTTGTGTAATGGAAACCGTGGTGGCATAGTGGTTAAGAGTTCAGCTGCTAACCACAGGTTGGCAGTTTGAATCTACAGGCACTCCTTGGCAGTTTTACTTTGTCCTATATGGTCACTAAGAGTTAGAATAGACTTGATGGCAATGACTGTTGGTGTATTTGCATAATACTGACATCTCATTTGCCTGATTTCATTCTGATTCTGTCACAAGTGCTCAGTGGAGTTTTATAGAAGCTACATGACGTGTGCCACTGCAGCAGACTGAATTCAGAAGTATTTAACAAGGGTCTAGCTGTCTTCTATTAAGCCAGATGTTAAAGAGGTGTACAAAATGTAAAACAATCACGCTATTACCACTATTTTTTTTTATTTTGGAAAATAGTTATTTTTCATTAAAATGTTAATTATGTTAACACATAATTGAACTATTATGACTTTAAAGTGAATTAATTAGATAATTTTTAGTTCTCAAGTTAATACAATAAACATCATCAGGTATAGATCGTATAACAACTCACTAGGGTCCTCAGTTTTTAAGAATGCCAAAGGGGTGCTGAGACCAAAAAGTCTGAGAACCACTGTTGTAAAGAAAGGTGGACATACAGAGAAATGAATATAGTAGACTGTCATGGTCAGAAAGGATAGAATACAGTGGGGAACGTGCACTGAGTTTTGTGTACCCTCTTGCCTTATTCTAGGGACTGAAAGAGCCTGTTGCATTAGTGACATCTCTGAGAATTCAAAGTTTGATGCAGTGTGATAGGCATGAGCCTGGTCTCAGGAGAGACTACCAGAGGGGCACAGGACATGTGTGACATAAGGACACAAAGCGTGAAGTGTGCACCTCCTCTGGACTACAGAACTAGGGCAGATTAGGGAAGTTTGCAATTGATTTTTCCACTTCTCTGGGAGGAAGGAGGGTCTTGGTTATTAGGGGTGTGTGTGTGTGTGTGTGTGTGTGTGTGTGTGTGAGTGTGTGTGTGTGTGCGCACACACATGCATAAATCAACTGCCGTACTTCTTCATTTCCATAATTAAAACTTTTTTAAAATCACCAAATGAATAAACTGTGTTAAAAGAGGACAGTCACACTTTGCATTACTCACCCTTAAGTTTTACAAGAAACACATGCAGAGAAGAAAGAATGGGCTTTGCTCTCAGACCTCAGTGCAATAGTAATAAATCCTCTGGTTAGCTAGGATCCTCCAGGGAGACTGTATTTATTGAAAGAGGTCAGTTACTCATTACACCCCATTCGCCTGGACCATGCCCAAACTCTGACCACCCCAACATTCAGAGCACCAACCAAAACATGTAGAAGAGAAAGGTCAGAAGATGTCTTAATCAGAGCCACCCATCTATCACCTGGTCAGGCTGGGCAGCTGCTCCAGGTATGGCTGAGCTCATTAGCTACAGGAGAATTTCAAAAGATCTCAAGGGCAAAAGATCTCAAGGGCAAGACAAAGAAAGTGAGCCCGAGGGTCAAACCTTTCTGTGCCCAGTCATGTGGAAGGAAGACGTCTCCAGTGACCACTGCAAGTGGCCTCCCATCATTTGACCATTTGCCAGACACTCTGAAAACAGTATTCCCTGTACAGTGCCCCAAAGGAATGGCATTCCTGCTGGGGAGACAGGGCTGTTCTTGCTGGTGACCATGGGTGAACTCAGAGAGTTCTCACCTGTTCAGATATTGGGTTACCAAAGAAACCAAACCCATTGCCATCGAGTTGATTGTGACTCATAGTGACCCTGTAGGACAGAGTAGAACTGCTGCATAGAGTTTCCAAGGAGCATCAGGTGAATTCAAACTGCCAGCCTTATGGCTAGCAGACATAGTACTTAACCCCTATGCCACCAGGATTTCTAGATACTGGGTTGGATGTACTATTTTCTGGAAAGAAGATCTACAGTTTTCATCAAATTTTCAGTGGTGGAGGGAGGAAGACCTTGCTCAAAAAGTTTAAGAATCACTGTCTTAGAAGCCAACACTAGTTGTAGCTACTCTTAAAAAAAAAATTGCTATCCTGTTAGTTCTAACTCATAACAACCCTGTAGAATAGAGCAGAATTGCTCCTTAGTCTCCAAGGAGCACCTAGTAGATTTGAACTGCTGGCCTTTTGGTTAGCAGCCATAGTTTAGTGAGAGTTTTTAACAAATTTTAAAAATTCCATTCAGTAACAGCAGTTCAACCAATCGCTGAATTCTCCATGCTAGGCTCAGTGCTAGGTGCTGGGGATACAATGAAGAGCAAGATGCATATCTGTGACCCATGTGCCATTGAGGGACACAGATACAAATCAGATAATTTTACATACTAGGTATTGCTCTGAACGTAAGGAGCTGCATTTTGTGAGGGATATAACTTAGGGGATATTTAATTTTTACTTTTGTATGTAATTTATGTTTTTTAGGTAACACATTTGCATGGTTCAGAAGTTCAGAAGGATTTTATAATAAAAAAATACTCCACCTTTGTCT
The DNA here is from genome assembly GCA_028571685.1 of Heterohyrax brucei. Taxonomy (NCBI): domain Eukaryota; kingdom Metazoa; phylum Chordata; class Mammalia; order Hyracoidea; family Procaviidae; genus Heterohyrax; species Heterohyrax brucei. The sequence goes on from CM053155.1 coordinate 22,479,745, forward strand.
CCCAGGTGATCTCTGTAGACTATGCATGTTTTATAAAATGTTGAGCGGATCTTCTGTTAGACCTGGTAGGGGGCAGGAGGAGCAGGTAGAGAAAACTTGCCTGAGGATATGGTGCTGGAAGTGAAATTTGAAGTGTGACTGTGTGCCAGCTGACTGGAAGGGGTCAGAGGAAGCATTCTAGAGTGAACAGTTTGCACAAAGGTCCTGTGGCAGGAGAGAAGTGTATTAGGACTTGAGAGAAAGCCCTGTGGTTGGAGTGCAGGAAACAAGATGAAGAATGGTATAGGTTGCTGTTTGGGAGGGAGGCAGGTCCCTCATGTCCTGTGGCTTGTTTGGGATTCTGGACTTTGCCAGGCATTGAATGATGTTTAAACATGAAAGGTAACCTTGAATCGTTCTTACATTTTAAAAATACCACCCTGGCTATAGTAGGGAGAGTAGATTAATGGGAAAAGCAGCTAGTGGGCTCTTAGTTCTGGTAAATCTGATGTAGCTTGGTAGTGGTAAAACAGATAGATTCTAGTGCATGTTTCTTGCTTCTGAAGAATTTTAACTTGATGCTGAAATACTCAGTTTCCCAACTGAATTGGGAAAACAATTGCTTAGAATGTAGTTAACATTTGACTGTATTATCCAAGGATATCAGCAAACTGACAGAGCAGTTGAGCATCCTGTGAAAAGTTGGTGGGCAAAGGGCTGAAGGAGCGTAGACCCTTGCTAACAGGATGTGGTGCCGCTTGCCACCTGTGCATTTGATCTCACTGCAGTGGGGCCCTCCAGCATGGAAAGGTTGCTTCTGCTGTTGTAAAGCTGTAACGGAAGGACCAGGGGGTGATAAACTGTTAAGACATCTGATGGCTATAGTTGTTTTGGTGTTTTAGACACTTATTCTTCCTTCTCTTCCCTTGAACCACCAGCATGGCTTATACTGAAAGACAAGGAGATGTCACCAGTGGTTTCATCTGCCAGAATTCTAGCAATTCCGTTTCCTTGGACTTCAAGCCCAACACAGAATACCAGTTTGTGGGGCAATTAGAAGAGCGCTACAAATGTGCCTTCTGCCACTCAGTGCTTCATAATCCCCACCAGACAGGGTGTGGGCACTGCTTCTGCCAGCACTGTATCCTGTCTCTGAGGTGAGTGGCCAGGGCCCACAACTCCAGCGACAGCAGACTAGAGCCAGATAAGGGGTGGGAATGTCCGAGATCGAAGTGTGGGAATGGTGTGGGAGAGTCTGGGATCTAAGTGTGTATAGCGGGGTGAAGGTATTTAGGGTCTAGTGTGTATAGGATGTGGGGGTGTCTAGGATCTAAGTGTGTGTCGGGGTAGGGGGCATCTGGGATATAAGTGTGTATAGGGGCTGGAGTGTCTAGGATCTAAGTGTGTGTAAGGGGTGGGGTTATCTGGAGTTTAAGTGTCTAGGATCTAAGTGTGTGTAAAGAGTGCCATTATCTAGGACCTGGGGATGGGCAGGGGGTATATGGGATCTAGGTGTCAGCTGTGGTCATTCAGCTGTAATCTGGCTTTGCAGAATTGCTCTAGTTAGCCAAGAACCCTGAAAATGAAGAGTCTCCCAGGGTTCCACCATAAGGTTCTGAGAAGTCATCTTCATTTTTTGCCACTCATTTTGTAGATAGACACCCTTTCCTAAAATCAGACCCTGTCTGCATTGCTTGTGTGGGTTCATAGTCTGTGGTAGAGAGTTAGCAGCTTGGAAGGATCTGAATCTTCCACTGTCTTTGTTGTAGTCACCTTGCCTTTCTTTCCTTGCATTAAGGCAGAGATGTAGCATCCAGAAGGAATCTTGCCCACATGGGTGCTGTCTCTTTTGAGCATTTGTAAATCTGAGACATGCCATTTTGAGTGAGGATACCAGTAGCAAGATGGAAACAAACTTTTAAGACTTGTTGGGCGTGACAGTAAGCTCATTGCTGCATTCAACCAAACTTTGAAAGGGGATAGTTGGGACCTTGTTCTTTGTAGTATATAGTCATTTTTTGATGTGTATGTTCATTCCACACCTGTGCATCCCAGGCACTTTGCCAAGCTCTGATGTACAAGGATGATGCTCTAGATGTCCAGTGTGAAAAAGGATTGCAGTCTCTGCCCTCTAGCACATCCTGGTCTAGTGAAAGAGACAGATGGTGATCCAGTGTGCTAAGCAGAAAGCTGTGCAAAGATCCATGGGAACCTATGCAGGGTGCCAGTTAACTCTGGGAGCATGGTATTTGACTTGGGTCCTGGAGGATGGGTGGAAGTTCTTCAGGTAGACTGAGACTTGGAAAGTACTGTGGTAGGGGTAGAGGGCCTTCTGAGCAGAGGGGACAGTGTGTGCAAAAATGAGGGCGAAGGAAAGGGACCAACGTGTTGACTAGAGGGGTGAGGATGGCTGGAGTGCTGGGCCTGTACTTGGAAGAATGGTTGAGTAGATGCCTAATGTTGGCTTCATTTTTATCTTTCTCTCTAGAGAATTGAATACAGTGCCTATCTGCCCTGTAGATAAGGAAGTTATGAAATCTCAGGAGGTAAGAATACCATGGCTTTGGTTTAGCAGCCCTGGGTGTTGGAGAAGAAGACAGTACCCAGTTTGAGTTGGACACAGAGTTTGGAGCAGGAGAATGGGAGATAGGGACCTTTTTCTAAAATTCATACCTTCTCCTGTGAGGTTGAGTAGGAGGCCACTCCTGCTTGGATGAAACTTGTTTGGGTCTTCACAGGCTTTTTCCCTACTCCCTTCTTAACATTTGCTCCAGCCACCCTGAGCACTTGAAGAGACAAAACACTCTATTTCCTGGAATTCTCTTTCTTATCTGGTTAATTTCTGAAACTCTGTTTTATTATTAGTAGTGATAATAACAGCTTTTTTGAAATATAATTCACATACTATAAAATTTATCTTTAAAAAAATTCAGCCATTTTTAGTATATTCGTGGTTGTGTAGCCATCATCCCTTACCTAATTTTAGAACATGGTTGTCACCCCCAAAAGAAATCCATACCCATCTGTGGTCACTCCCTGTGTCCTCGTTTCCCTGCCTCTGGCAACTGTGAATCTGCTTTGTTTGTATTGATTCAGGATAGTCTAGATAGTTCATACAAATGAGATCTTTTATAACTGGCTTTTTTCATAACATTTTTTCGTAACATAATGTTCTCAAGATTCATCCACGCTGTAGAAAGTATCAGTAATTGACTCTTTTTTATTGCCAAATGACATTCCATTGTATGAGTATACCACATTTAGTTTATCCATTCATCAATTGACAGACATTTGGGTTGTTCCACTTTTTGGCAGTTGTAAATAATGCGGCATTGAATATTTACGTACAAAGTTTTTATTTGGACATCTGTTTTTGTTTTTCTTGAGTATTTGCATAGGTGTAGAATTGCTGGGCCATACGGCAACTCCATGATTAACAATGTAAAGAACTACCTGTTTTCCAAAGTGGCTACACCATTTTGCAATCCTACCACCAATCTGTGAGGATTCCAATTTCTCCGTTGAAAGTTCTTTTATTACAGCCATCCTGGTGGATATAAAGTGGTATCTCGTTGTGTTTTTTTTTTTTTTTTTAATTGTAACTAAGGTGAAAGTTTACAGAGCAAATTAGTTTATCATTCAAAAATTTATACACAAATTGTTTCATGGCATTGGCTGCAATCTTGCATGTGTCAACAATCTCACTTTCTCTTCCCATCCCAGATTCTCCAGTTTTTCTGCCCTCTCTCATCTTTGGTTTTTGGGCAGGTGCTGCCTGTTTGATCTCTTACACTTGATTGATCTGAGAAGCATGTTCCTCGTGTGTATTATTGTTTGTGTTATAGGCATGCTTGATCTTTGCCTGAAAGGTAAACTTTGGGAGTGCCTTCAGTTCTGAATTAGAAGGGCTTCCAGGGGCCATAGAAGGGGGTCCTTCTAATCTCAGACCAATGAATCTGGTCTTTTTGTGCATTTTATTATTTGACATTTTTCTCCCACTCTGCCGTGGACCTTCTGTTGTAATCCCATTCAGAGTGGTTGGTAGTGGTAGCTGAGCACCATTTAGTTCCTCTGTTTTTAGGGTTGTGCAGACTGTGGTTTGTATGGTCACTGTGTCTTGAGAGAGGTTTTTTCTTTTATTTTTGTCTCCTTTGCTAGAAGAGACTGATAGATGTATCTTAGATGGCTGCTGGCAAGATTTTAATACTTTAGATGCTAGTCACCGAAGTAGAACATTGTCTTTAAGAACTGTTGTTGTTAGTTGCTGTCTTGTCAGTTGACTCATAATGACCCTGTGTGCAACAGTACAAAATACTGCCTGGTCCTGCACCACCCTCACAATTACTATTATACTTGAGCCCATTGTTGCAGCCACTTTGTTGGTCCATCTGATCAAGGGTCTTCCTCTTTTTGATTGACCCTCAACCAAGTATGCTGTGCTTCTTCAGGGACTGGTTTCTCTTGACATCATGTCCAAGGTTTGTGAGACAAAGTCTTGCTGTCCTTGTTTCTAATGAACATTTTGGCTATCCTTCTTCCACGACTAATTTGTTCATTCTTCTGACAGTTTGTGATATATTCAGTATTCTTCACCCACATCATAATTCGAAGGCATCAATTCTTTATTTTGATTAGATGATAGTTTACAATCCAAGTCAATTTGCCATATAAAACCCTGTGAACACATCTCTTTGCAACTCCAGTTGCTCTCCCAAGCCTGTGATAGGACACCCCTCCTTTCCGTGTTGTACTTCCTGGATTTGTTCAACCAACTCATATCCCCTGCTTTCTACCCTTCCGTCCCATTTTTATAGAGAAGCTGCTCTGACTGCCTCGTGTCTTGTAGTCCAGTCCAATTTTTGTCTAAGGAGTTGTCTTTGGTACTGATTTCAGCTCTGGGCTAGCAGCAAGTCCAGAGGCCATGTTACAGGGTTACCCTCCAGGATGTCAGACTATCAAGGCTGGTCTTGTAATAGAATTCTAAATCTGCACCCTCCTCTTTCTCCTACTACATCGAGGAGTCTATGTTGTGTTCCCTGTCAAGGCAGTCATTGGTGGTGGCCAGGCACTTCTGGGACTCATTCTTGATGTAGTTTCTGGATCACATGGCCCCTTCTGTTTCCTGGGCTCGTATTTTCCTCCTGTCTTTGATGTCCTTCGTTATCGTCAGTTCCAGGTACGCTGCGACGAATGGATACTCCTTCGACGGCAGCTTGCTAGCTTTTAAGACTCCAGACGCCACTCACCCAAATGGGATGCAGACTATTATCTTAAAAAAACAAAACTTAGTTATGACAGTTGACCTAGATGTCCCTTAAAACTGTGGTCCCTAGACCCTTGCCCCTGCTACTCTGACCTTTGAAATGTTAGGTTGTACAGAAAACTCTTAGTGCTTTGTATGTAGTCCATCAGTGCTGATCTCCCTTCTACTGTGTGCTGTCAACTTTCTCCACTTAACTGAATTCCTATCTACTGTCTAATCTGTGAATACCTATTTCCCCCTTCCCCTCCCTAATTACCATCACAGATTATTTGCTTCTGTGCTTAGCCCTTTTCTTGAGTCCTCACAGTAATGGTCTCATATAGTATTTGTTCTTTTGCAACTGACAAGATTCACTCAGCATAATGTCTTCCAGATGACTCCGTGTTATCAGGTGTTTCCCAAGAGTGTTGTTCCTTATCATTGCATACTTCACTGTGTGAATATATGATAGTTTGTATCTATTCATCTGTTGATGAGTACCTAGATTCATTCCATCTTTTCGCTATTGTAGAAAGTGCTGCAGTAAACATTGGTGTGCATGTATCCGTTCATGTAACAGCCCTTATTTCTCTAGGATATATCCAAGAAGTGAGATTGCTGGATCATATTGCTAGCTTTTTAACAAAGCACCAAATTGATTTCCAAAGTGGTTATAGCATTTTACATTGTGTAAAAGAGTTCTAGTCTCTCCACAGCCGCTCCAACATTCGCTATTTTCTGTTTTTTGGCTCATTGCCAGCCTTGTTGGGGTCAAATAATATCTCATTGTAGTTTTGACTTGGATTTCTTGAAGGGCCAATGATCATAGGCGTTTCCTCATGCATCTGTTAGCTGCTTGGATGACTTCTTTGGTGAAGTTCCTGTTCATATCCTTTGCCAATTTTTTAGTTGGATTATTTCTCTTTTTCTTGTTCAAGTTTTGAAGTAACTTTATTGGTTATGGAGATTAGATGCTGGTAGGATTCATGGTTGCCATTTATTTTTTCCAAATCTCTGAGTAGTCTTTTTACTCCCTTGGTAAAGTCTTTGGTTGACCATACGTATTTGAATTTTAGAAGCTCCTATTTATCTATTTTCTCTTTTGGTGTTTGTGCATTGTTTGTAGTAGTTTGTAGTCTGTTCATTCTGTGTATTAGGGCTCTCAGAGTTGTCCTTGTTTTTATTCCACAATTTTTATTGTTTTAGGTTTTATATTTAGGTCTTTGATCCATTTTTATTTAGTTTTCATGCCTGGTGTGAGATATGGGTCTTGTTTCATTTTTTACAGCTGGATATCCAGTTTTGCTAACACTGTTTGTTGAAGAGATTGTTTTCACCCCAGCTCGCAAATTGTACCTTTGCTTGTTGGTGGGTGGTGTTGTTTCTGGACTCTCTATGCTGTTACATTGGTCTCTGTATTTGTTTTTGTACCAGTTTTGTACAGTTTTGACTACTGTGGTAGTATAATAGGTTCTCAAGATAGACAGTTTGAGGCTCACACTTTGTTCTTCAGTAATGCTTTCTTAATCTGACATGTCCTTGCTTTCCATATGAAGTTAGTGATTTGTTTGTCCATCTCATTAAAAAATGCCATTGGAATCTATATTGAGATTGCTTTGTGTCAATAGATTGCTTCGGGTAGAATAAACATTTTCATGATCTTAAGCCTTCCTATCCATGAGCAAGTTGAGTTTCTCCACTTATGTAGGTCTCTTTAGTTTTTTTGCAATAGCGTCTTGTAATTTTCTTTCTTTCATTTTTTTATTGTAATTAAGTGAAAGTATGTAGTCCAAATCAATTTTGCATGCCCACCTATCTGCAGCTGCATCTGCTCTCCTCACCCAGTAAAAACACATTCCTTCTTTTCACTCCATATTTCTAGCATCCTCTTAAAGAGCACCTGCCCTCTCTTCTCCACCCTCTTCTCTCACATCTAGAAAGAAACTGGTAGGACAGCTTCCCATAAAGGTATGGAATCAAGTACACGCACCATATGGTTACACTGTGTCTCCAAGTCCAGTCCGTTCTTGTCTGAAGAGTTGGCCTTACTACTGGTTTCCAGTTAGGGCCAGTAGCAGGTCTAGGGGCCATGTTCCTAGGGGACCCTCCAGGTTGTTGAACCATCACTTCTGCTCTTTTAGTAGAGTTCTTGAGCTGCACATCTCTTTTTCTCGTGTTGTAGCTGCATACTTCTTTTTCTCATATTGTCTCAGGCGCTCTGGTGACCCCCATCACAGCTGCTGTTGGTGGTGTCCAGGCACCATCTGGTTCTTCTGGTCTCCCATTCATAATGGGTCCTTCTGTCTCTTGGGCTCTTCTTTCCTTGTGTCTTTTTTGTTCTTGTTCATCATCTTTTCCAGATAAGTTGGGACCATTTTGTGTACCTCAGATGGCAGCTTGCTACCTTTTAAGACTAATATGGAGTACAGAAGACTCTCTTAGCAAAAGACTAGTTATATCAGTTGATCTGTATGTCCCCTGAAAATATGGTCTCTAGACCCTCATCCCTGCTACTCTGTTGTCTGAAATATTGGGTTGAGTTTAGAAAACTTTTCATTGTAGGGTGTAGTTCTTGATTATGTTGATCTGTTTTCTGCTACATGCTGTCACTGCTTTCACCTAACCAAATTCCTATCTATTATGTAATCTATTACCAACCCTCTCCCTATCTCCCAACTCTTGTAGCCATCAGAGTCTTTTCTTCTGTACATAAGTCTATTTTTCAGTCCTTTTAGCAGAGGTCCCATACAATATGTCTCATTTTTCCACTTCCTAAAATCGTCATTGGTTTTTGTCATTGCATAATGTTCCATTGAATGTATCTACCATAGTTTGTTTATCCATTCATCTGTTGATGGGCACCTAGGTTGATTCCATTTCTTTGCTATTGTGGACAGTGCTTCAATAAATACTTACTTGCAAGTATCTGTTGATGTGACCTCCCTTATTTCTGTAGGATATATTCAGAGTAATGGGATTGCTGGATCATATGGTACTTCTATTTCTAGCTTTTGAAGGATGCACCAAATTGCTTTCCAGAGAGGTTGTACCATTTCACATGCCCGCCACCTGTGTGGGAGAGTTCCAATTTCTCTATAGCCTCTCCAAAATTTGTTGTTTTGTGTTTCTTTTTCATTATTGCCAACCTGGTTGGGGTGAGATGGTATATCATTGTAGTTTTGATTTGGATTTCTCTAATAGCTAGTGATCAGGAACATTTCCTCATGTGTCTTTTGGCTGCCTCGATGTCTTCTTTGGTGAAGTGTTTGTCCATCTCCTTTGCCCATTGCTTAATTGGGTTTATTTACCTTTTTCTTGTTGACATTTTGCAATATCTTGTAGATTGTGGAAATCAGATGTCAATCCAACATGTAGTTGCCAAATATTTTTCCCATTCTGTAGATAGTCTTGTAACTCTCTTGATAAAGTCTTTGGATGAGCATAAGTGTTTGATTGTTAGTAGTTGCCATTTATCTATTTTCACTTCTGTTGTTCACCCTATTTTTTTATTGCATGATCTTTATCATTTTAGGTTTGATATTTAGGTCTTCCATCCATTCTGAGTTGGTTTTTATGTAAGGTGTGAGAATGGCTCTTGTTTCAGTTTTTTGCAGGTGGGTATCCAATTTTGCCAACACAGTTTGTTAAAGAGACTGTTTTTACCCCTGTTTACGACCTTTGGGCCTTTGTCAAATATCACTTGTTCATAAGAGAATGGTAATATTTCTGGGGTCTCTATTCTGTTGCATTGGTCTATCTATCTGTTTTTGTACAAGTACCAGGCTGTTTTGACTACCATGGTAGTGTAATAGGTTCAAAGGTTGGGCAGTGTGAGGCCTCTCATTGTGTTCTTCTTATTCAGTAATGCTTTACTAAGCCAGTGTTTCTTCCCTTTCACAAACAAAGCTGGTGATTCATTTCTCCATCTTATTAAATCATGACACTGGAATTTGTATTGGGATTGCATTGCACATGTAGATTGCTTTGGGTAAAGTAGACACCTTCACAATGTTAAGTCTTCCTATCCATAAGCAAGGTAGGTTTCTCCATATGTAAGTTTCTTTTGGTTTTTTGCAGTAAGGTGTTAGAATTATCTCTGTATAGGTCTCTTATTATTTCTCTGGTTAGATGTATTCTTAGGTATTTTATCTTCTTGGGTGCTGTAGTAAATGGTATTGATTTGGTGATTTCTTTGTTGCTGTAAGGGAATTCTACTGATTTTCTTATGTTTATCTTATATCCTGAAAGTTTTCTGAACTCTTATTTCCAGTAGTTTATTTAAGGATTCTTAAAGGTTCTCTGTGTCTACAATCGTATCACCTCAAATAGGGTTATTTTTACTTTTTCTTTGCTGATGCCGATGCCCTTTATTTTTTTGTCTTGTCTGATCGCTCTGACTAGACCCTCCAGTACAGTGTTCAATAGAAGTGGTGACAGTGGACATCTTTGTGTAGTTCTCATTCTCTGGAGGAATTCTTTCAGTCTTTCTCTGTTGAGGATGATGTAGATAGTTGGCTTTGCATAGATGCCCCCCATTATGTTAGGGAATGTACTTTCTATTCCTAATTTGCTGAGAGTTCTTAACGTGAATGGGTGTTGGACATGGTCAAATGCCTTTTCTGCATCAATAGACAAAATCAGGTGATTCTTATCCTTGATATTATTTATATGGTTGATCACATGAATTGTTTTTCTGATGTTAAACCAGTCTTGCATGCCTGGTACAAATCCATATTGATCATAATGAATTATTTTTTGATATGTTTTTGAATTCTGTTAGCAAGATTTTGTTGAATATTTTTGCATCTGGGTTCATAAGTGATACTGGTCTGTAATTTTGTTTTTTTGTTGGATCTTTCTCTGGCTTTGGTATCAGCATTATTCTGGATTCATAGGATGAATTTGGGAGTATTCCATCCTTTTCTATGCTGTGAAATTGCCTCAGTAGTATTGGAATTAACTCCTCTCTGAAAGTTTGGTAGAATTCTCCAGTGAAGCTGTCTGGGCCAGGACATTTTTGATTGGTAATTTTTCAATTACTTTGTCAATCTGTTTTTTCTTTTTCTTTCTTTCTTTTTCTTGTGGTAAGTTTATTAAGTTGTTCTACTTCTCATTGTGATGGTTTTGGTGGGTGATGTGAATCAAGAAATTTGTCTATTTCCTCTACAGTTTGAGATTAGAGTACAGTCTTTCATAGTACTCTGTTATACTTTTGATTTCAGTTGGCTCTGTTATGACATCTCTTATTTCTTGCTGAAATGAGGTTGTTGATGTTTCCTTTGTTCCTGTTAATATTCTATTCTGGGTTGTTTTGCTGTATGGGTTTACTTTTCATCTTACTCATTGTTGCTTTTGTGTTTGTTGAGACTCCTGTATTATGTTTCTTGTTTTGATATATATCATTGTTAGTTTGCTTTGCATCTACCTCTTTATTCCCCCTTAATGTTCTTAGTTTAAACCAATTTTTGACTTCTGTATGTCGTCTTAATTTCCTCTCCATTTGAAAGGGTTATATCTACTGTCATATATCCCTCTTTATAGTATGATGATGTCATAGTTTTTGTGTTAAGATCACTGGTTCCCTACTTTTAATATTTTAGCTTTGATTAAGCTTAATGACTTCCCTAATTGAGTAGGACTTTAGGTGTTGTGTCCTGCATTACATTTTTAGTATACGTTTGATGTTATTGTTTTTCTAAACAAAGAGCTTCTTGCAGTTTTTCTTGTAGTTTTGGTTTGGATTTTGCAAAGTATCTAAGCTTCTGTTTATGTGTGAATGTCTTATTCTCACTATCATGTTGGAGAGTCACTTTTTCAAGGTATGTAATTCTTGGTTGAAAGTTTTTCTTCTTCAGGGCTTTATATGTGTTGTCCCACTGTCTTCTTGTGAATGTGGTTTCTGCTGAGAAGTCAGAAGACAGCCTACAAGGCTTCCCTTTGTATGTTAGTTTTGCTTTAAGCCTCTCTGGCTTTAAGATCTTCTGTTTATGTTTCATTTTAGTAGCCAAGCCAGCCAAGTGCCATCGAGTTGGATCCAACTCATGGTTAAGCCAGTTTATAATATGTCTTGGTGTTTTTCTTTTGGGATCTAGTTTTTGTGGTGTTCAGTAAGCAACTTTAATGTCTGTGTTATCTTCTTTCATGATTTCAGGAAAGTTTTCTGTCAGCAACTCTTCAACAGTTCTCTCTGTATTTTATGTTATCTCTCCCTGTTCTGGAACTCTACTTATTCATAGATTATTCCTGTAGTAGAGTCCCACATGCTTTTTAATGCTTCTTCATTTTTCTTGTTTCTGTTATCTGATTTCTCCTCATACATGCTGGTGTCAGTTGCTTTGTTTTCAAGCTCACTCATTTTGCATTCCACTTCTTCCATCCTGCTCTTTTGGCTTTGCATTGAATTGTTTAATTCTGTAATTTTATTATTCATCTGCTGGGTTTCAGCTCAGTGATGTTCTCACAGTTCATTTTGTTCTACTGCATTTTGTTAAATCTCTAAAAGAGCTTTGTACGTGATTTTTTTGTATTCTTATTTGCTTTTTCATATGGGAAGTTTTTTGATTCTTTATTTTGGGAGTTTTCTAGATCCGTGGTGGTCTGCTTCTTTAAATGGCTTAGAATTGATTGATGTGTTCACACCATCAGGAAGCTTTTCAGTTTCCTCAGTGTTACACTGATGGGAGCTGTGCCAGCAGAAGCAGGACTCAGTGCACTGCTATGTTGCCTCTGGCAGAGGTAGTTCCCCCTTCCTTTTGCCCAGTTCCATCTCACAACTGAATGCCAGATCTTGGGTCTCCCAGAATGTCCACACTGCACCACTCATTTATTTCTCTAGGCCTTAGTTCTCAGAGGGAATCAAGGAGATGTGTGTCTAGTCTACTATCTTGGCCCCTCTGTAATTTTCTTTATTTAAGTCTTTTACATCTCTGGTTAGATTTATTCCAAAGTACTTTATCTTTTGGGGGGCAATTGTGAATGGTATTGATTTGGTGATTGCCTCTTTGGTGATCTCTTTGTTAATGTAAAGAAATCTAACTGATTTATTTATGTTTGTTTTATATCCTGATACTTGGCTAAACTTTTGTATTAGTTCCTGTAGTTTCTCTGTAGAGTCTTTGGAGTTTTCTGTATATAAGATCATGTTATCTGAAAATAGAGATACTTTTATTTCTACCATACCAATTCAGATGCTGCTTGTTTCTTTATCTTGCTTAATTACTCTGGCTAGAACTTTCAGGACATTGTTGAATAAACATGGTGACGATGGGCATCCTCATCTGCTTCCTGTTCTCAGTGAGAATGCTTTCAGGATCTCTCCATTTAGGATGATGTTAGCGATTGGCTATTGGGTTTGCATAGATGCCCCTTATCATGTTAAGTAATTTCCCTTCTATTTGTATTTTGCTGAGAGATTTTAACACAAGTGGGTGTTGGACTTAGTCAAACATCTTTTCTGCATCCGTTGATAAAATTAAGTGGTTCTTTTGTTTTACTTACATAATTGATAATGTTGTTTTTCTAATGTTGAACCTTCTCTGCATCCCTGGTATGGATCCCACTTGTTCATGCTGAAGTATTTTTCTGATATGTGTTGAATTCTATTTGCTAGAATTTTGTTGAGTATTTTTACATCTAAAATATTGATCTGTAATTTTCCTTTTTTGTGCCGTTTTCATCTGGTTTGGGCATCAAGGTTTGCTGGCTTTGTAGAATGATTTTGGAAGTGTTCCATCCTTTTCTGGAATACCTTAAATAATAGTGGTGTTAACTCTTCTCTAAAAGTTTTGTGGAGTTTTCCAGTGAAGCCATCAGGGCCAGGTCTATTTTCAGTTGGGAATTTTTAAATTACCTTTTCAGTCTCTTCTTTTGTGATGGGTGTATTTAGTTGTTCTACTTCTGTTTGTGCTAGTTTTGGTAGGTAGTGTGTTTCTAGAAATTTGTCCATTTTCTCTAGTTCTTCAAATTTATTAATTGAAATGTTCATGATATTTTGTTTTGATTCTTTTAAGTTCAGTTAAGTCTGTTGTAAAACAGCTCATCTCATTTCTTATTCAGGTTATTTGCTTCCAATCCTGTTTTCTTTTGCCTGTTTGGCTAATGGTTTATCACTTCTGTTGATCTTTTCAAAAAAGCAGCTTTTGATCTTGTTAACTCTTTCAGTTGTTTTTCTATTCTCAATTTCATTTAGTTATGCTCTAATTTCCATTATTTGTTTTCCTCTTGTGCCTGAAGGTACTTTTGCTGCTCTCTTTTCACTTTCTTGAGTTGTAGGGTTGATTTTTTTATTAGGCCATTTCTTCTTTTTTGGATGTGTGTCTTTCTTGAGATAAATTGATCCTGAGCACTGCTTTTGCTGTGTCCCATAGGTTCTGGTAGGATATGTTTTGATTCTCATTTGACTCTATGAATTTCTTTATTCCTTCCTTGATTTCGTCTATATCTCACTTGTTTTCAATCAAGGTGTAGTTTAGTTTCTGTTTTTTTTTTTTTCCTTCTTTTTAATGTTGCTGATACATGACACTCCTAGTTGTTTTGCTCAGTGGGTGGGCAAGGGGGGTAATCAACAGGGTTGCATGGAATATGGAGGAAGAGGATAGGCTCGTGTTTTGATTTCCCAGTCAGATGACAAGATCAGGATGTGGGACCATCTGTTGCCTCTGGTCAAGAGGATGGGGTGAGGGGGAGTGCATTCCTTCAGGTAGGATACGTGTATACCAAGGCACGCATGTCCACCACAGCCAGTGGGAGGGACCTGCCCTCTCTAGAGTGTGATGTTGGGGAGGCATCTGGGCATTAGATGGGTAGGGGAGCTCCCACCAGTACTCTGTGAGTCCACTGCCTCATGCACACCACTCACCACTGAGGTCAAGGACTGCTGCTCCTGAATATCTTTGGTTCTGGATTGGGAACTTTCCCTGTCTCTGCTCCTTTCCTTGTGTGTCCGTAGAGTGCATTTTGGGAAAATTATGAAGTTGCCTTCCTATTTTCTTTACCCAGGGTCACTGCTGGCTTTGTCCTAAGCTAGACTCTGCAGGCTGGGGTGGCTAGGTGAGGTCCTCCATTTCATTACTCTTCTTTTGTTACTTCACTTATTCCGTGCAGTTGGTGTTTGATTCAGTCCTTAGATACTTTTTTGATGTTTAGATTTCCTGGATTGTTATATGCTTCTGTTTCACTTGAGTTTGGGTATCTTTGGTGTAGGAGGACATTATGGTGCATGTAAATAAGCTCTCGTCTTGGCTCTGCGTCTTCATTGTGGTTTTGATTTGCATTTCACTATGACTAATGATGCTGAACATCTTTCCATGTGCTTATGGCCATTTCCAATGTCTTCTTTGGAGAAATACCTATGTAAATCTTTTGTCCATTTTTTAAGTTAGGTTATATGTCTTTCTATCATGGAGTTGTAAGAATTTTTTAATATATATATATATTCTGGATACAAGTACCTTGTCAGATATATGATTTCCAAATATTTTCTCCCCTTTTGCAGTTATTTTTTTTTCTTGTTAATATGCTTTTGTTGGCATGTCTAAGAAACCATTGCCTAACCCAAAGTCGTGAAGATTACTCCTTTACAAGTTCCTTTTAATCCCTTCATCTTCATTTTAAATTATATTCACACATCACCTCCTACAAGAAGCTTTCCCTGAGTACCTAGTGTGATGTACATGCTCATGTTTTAGATGCTCTTCATGCATTTTTTATCCGACTCGATGGCACTTGGCTGGCTTTGGACCAGAGGATTGTGTTATATTTAGTGTCTGTCTTACCATTAAGGAAGGGGTGGTCCAACTACAGCATTTGGTCCAAACTCAGGGCACCACCTGATTTTGTATGGATCATGAGCTAAGGATAAATCCCTGTTTGTCACAGTTTGTCTGTGATTGCTAAACTAAAGGTTGATAGTTTGAACTCACACAGTGGCACCATGGAAGAAAGGTCCTGATGGTCTGCTTCTGTGATGACTACAGCCAAGAAAACCCTGTGGAGCAAAGTTTTGCTCTGTAACACATGGGGTGACCATGAGTCAGAATTGACTTGATGGCAGTTGGTTTTGTTTTTTGAGCCAGTGATGATTTTTACATTTTTAAATGGTTGAAAAGAATCAAAAGTAGGGTATATGGGAACTCTTTGTGCTATTTGTACAACTTCTTGTGAGTCTTAAACTGTTTCAAACTAAAACGTATATTTGAGAAAGCAAAAGAAGGGGATAGTTTCATTACACATGAAAATTGTATAAAATTCAAATGTCAATGTCTGTAAAATACATTTTATTAGACCACACACATGTCTGTTTGTCCGCATACTATCTATGGCTGCTTTTGCACTACAATGGAAGAGTTGAGTAATTACAACACATAAAGTATGTGGCCTGCAGAGCCAAAAATATTTACCATCTGGCCCATTGTGGGAAAAGTTTGCCAACTCCTGTCTTGGGTGGAAGGAGCAAGTCAGTAGAGCTTAGTGACACTAAGAATGAATAAATAATACAAATGTTACTGTGGATCAGGAAACTGAAAGCATCTTGATCACAGCCCCACCTCCTGACTTTTGAGCATGTGTGGTCATGTTCACCATGTGATTCTCCTAGCTAAAGCCTGCTGCTCCAGGCAGCTCTGAGTTTCCTGGTTTGTACGTCTGGTGGCCTGCCAGCAGTATGAATGTGAGTCAGCCTTTTCTTTTAATGTGGAGATGAGTCTGATGTTTCCATTCCAACCATCGAATTTTGGAGATAAACTTAGAGGCCAAATTAATAATTTTCTTTGTGTTGCTGTAGAGTTTTAAGAGTATATGTGACATATAATGTGTATATTTTAGGTGTTTAAAGACAACTGCTGCAGAAGGGAAGTCCTAAATTTATATGTATATTGTAAAAATGCTCCTGGATGTGATGCCAAGATTATTCTGGGACGATACCAGGTTGGTATTACTCATGAACAATAATGGCTTTTTACCGTTTTTTCCAGTGATATGTATTGAACACATTTGTGTAACAGTTAATGAGCTTTGTAGGGCATTCACTGGGTTTACTGTCAGAATATTCTAGGGCTTCCAAAGGAGTTCATCCCCATTCAGTCATGGCTGAGGAAGTGACACTTTTTGAAAATCAGAATTTTGAAGTACTGGAACCATAACTAGAACCAGAAAAACTGCAGGTCAAAGCCATGCTAGAAACTTAGTCTCCCTCTTAGAAAACAAAAACAGTGTACACATTGCATAGCGACCAAATTTCTTGCTCATGGAATTTTGAGGAGAGTTGTAAACAGTGGTGCCCTGCTGAAGAACGGTGGTTAAACAAACAAAGTTTTTAAACAAAATGTTCTACAACCCACTTTGGTGAGTGCCATATGGGTTCTTAAAAGATAGCAAGTGGCCATCTGACTGGCATCAGTCTGTTGGTTCCAACCTACCAGGAGCAAATGAGAATGAAGGACATCAAAGCTTAGGAAAACATGAGTCCAGGAGACAGAAAGGGCCACATAATCCAGATACTACATCAGTGCGAGACCAAGAAAAGTAAATGGTGCCTAGCCGCCACCCATGAGTGCCCTGAGAGGGAACAAAACAAAGACTCCTTGACACAGCAGGAGAAAAATGGGTGTGCAGCATTCAAAATCTATTAAAAAGACCAGACTTGATGTTCTTGACAGACAGAAGGGTCCCTGGAAGGCATGGCCACCAGACTTGCTGTTAACCTAGAACTGAAAACATTTTCCCAAAGCCAGCTTTTCAAAGATGGGACATAAAATAAAAGTGACAAAGAGCATGCTTCTAGGCTTAGGTATGTACATGAGGCATGTTGAGCAGTTCCTATCCAGAGATAAGATGAAAGGGTAGATGGGGACAGGAGCTGGTTGAATGGACACAGGAAATACAGGGTGAAAAGAAGGAGCGTGCTATTACTGGATGGGAAGAGCAGCTAGAGTTACATAGCAGTGTGTGTGTATGACAAATTGACTTGGATTGTAAACTTTCCCTTGAAATATTATTTTTAAAAAATGGTGGCCAACTGTCCGTCTTTGAATGTCTGTCACTTTCTTCAGTCTTCATGATTTAGTAATTCAGTAGTTCCATCTCATGAATCAGGCTCCTGAAAGAGCTACTGTCCCTGTTCTGAGTCTCTTCTTCCAGTGCTTCGAGAGGTAATTTTAAAAAATTTGTATCTGTTCCAGTTTTGCTTCACCAGCTGTGGCTGCCCTGGTTTGAACTAATTTGAAGCCCTGGAAAATTCAGTTTAGTGACACAGCTACAGTGCATCATGCCAGGACTTAAGGTGTGAGTGGGGAAGCTCCTTCGCACTGAGCACATGAAAGACATGCCACATGTGTTAGGCTTTCGTTTATGGACCAGGGATTATACAACCAAAAATAAGGTATGAGGCATGCTAGGCAAAAGGAATGCTCAGGCAAAGTCGTATCACACTGGTGGAACCATGAAGGATGTGGGGGCCTATTGTGGGGACCAGTGAGAACTCTATGGATCCCAAAGGTCCAATCTACACGTGTCATGGAATGATGCAGGACTGGGCAGCATTTTGTACTGTCTTGCATGCTGTCACTATGAGTCAAGGGCTAATTTATCAGCAGCCAAAAATAGCAACAAAGATTGGGAGCAAGAAAATAGTGTTGATATGGGATGTGATTGTGACTTGCCCTCCCCGAAAGCATTGGCTCCTCGTGGCGTGCAGTGGTGGGTATTTCCAGCAGCTATGTGCCTACGTTTCTCAGAGCTTATGATTCAATGTTAAGATAACATGGCTCAGATAAGAGATTGGATATACTTTAAAGATGAAGCATTAATATGAGATGCAAACTAGCAAGTATTTTATGTAGGCAAATGGGAGTTGAGTTTCTTTCAAATGAAATTATCCTAACTTGCTTTTTCCTTTAGCTAGGAAAGCAGGTTATTAGTGGAAAGCTACAGTAGTACTATCTGGCTTTTTACAGAAAAGCTGTAGCAGATGGCAGGCTCCTAGAGTTGATCACAGTATGAATAAGTAAGACTCAGGCTTCCAGTGAATGGCTTAGAGACAGCTGTGATTTTCCCCCTGGCACACACATATTTTGCAATGCACGTTTCAGGTAATTTGGTCTTTATGACCTCCAAACTCCCAGGCACTGAGCTGTGTAAAAAATTTCCATGTTGACCCAGGGGTTTCTTTGGGGCTTCATGGAATGTTTTTGTGCTTTCAGATGACAGCCCCTCACTACTTGTCTTGAATATCAGTTTCTAGAGTAGGGCCCATTTTCCCACTTGGTTGTCACTCAGACTGAAAAGGAAATGAATCTCAAAAATGGGCCTTTAAGCAGCTCTGGTAACCAGATCCTAAACGTCAGGAGAAGAGGGGCTGATCTTTTTCTGCCTGCTTTTTTTTTTTGTACCTTCCTCTCATTTTTGTTCTTTATCTTCCAAGGTGAGTCATAGGATTTTATAGGTAGCAGGGTCTTGATAAATGTCTACTGTTTTGATGAGAATTGAGGGGGGATAATATCAGTGAATTTTGGAGAAGATGTGAATTTCAGTTGTCACTGTTTGTTTCTAACTAATAGAGACAAGGAGCCCTGGTGGTGCAGTGGTTAAGTACTGCAGCTGCTAACCAAAAAGCTGGCAGTTCCATTCTACCAGCCGCTCCTTGGAAACCCTATGGAGCAGTTCTACTTTGTGCAGTAGGGTTGCTATGAGTCCGAATTGATTCAATTGTAGTTGATTTGATTGTTTTTCTTTTGCTTATTTGTTTAATAGACAAAGGAGAGTAGCCACAGTGAAACCTGAGAACCAGATCCCAGTGGGACTGCCTTGTTTTTCTGGCTGTCACGTTTGCCACTCTTGACAGGGTGTAGTCTTACTACTTTTCCATCACCCTCTGTTTAGAATCTTACTTCATAAACATCCGGGAGGTGTCTGGCTTTTTTTTTTTTATTTTTATTTTACACCACAGGAAAAGAAACCCAACAATCTTTTGTGATTTACATGTTTATTCAAATTATGTACAGATATATACAAAATATCAAATGCTACAGGAAGCATCAAAATAAAATGGAAGAAATGCCATCACTGTACCAAAAAATTGGTTTGCATTCATCCATTTCAAGAAGTAGCACATGAGCAAGAACTGATAGTACTGAAGAAAGAAGTCCAGGGTGCATGCTAGGCATTGGCAAATATCAATGCTCTAGGAATTGACAGAATACGAACTGAGATGTTTCAACAAACCAATGCAATATTGGAAGTACTTACTTATCTATGCCAAGAAATTTGGAAAACAGCTGCCTGGCCTACTGACTGGAAAAGATCCATGTTTGTGCCCATTCAGAAGAAAAGTGATCCAATGAAATGTGAAAATTATCATACTCAAGTGAAGATTAATAAAAACAGTTGCAGCAGTACATCAACAGGGAATGATCAGAAATTCAAGATGGAGTCAGAAGGTGATGTGAAAGGAGGAATTTCAGTGCTGCTGTCAGATGGAGTTTGACTAAAAGCAGAGAATATCAAAAAGATGCCTACCTGTGTTTTATTAACTTGCAAAGGCATTCAACTGTGTGGATCATTACAAAGCATGGATAACATTATGAAGATTGGAAATTCCAGAACATTTAATTGAGCTCTTGTGGAAACTGTACACAGACCAAGAAGCAGTCATTCAAACAGAACAAGGGGACTCTGGGTTTCAAGTCAGGAAGAAGGTGCATCAGGGTTGTATCTTTCACCAGACTTATACAGTCTGTATGCTGAGCAAACAATCTGAGACACGGGATTATATGGAGAAGAATGTGGCATCACGATTGGAGAAAGGCTCATTTAGAATCTGCAGTATGCAGATGGCATAACCTTGCTTGCTGAAAGTAAAGAGGATATAAAGTACTTACTGATGAAGATCATAGACCACAGCCCTCAGTACAGATTATACCTCAACCTAAAGAAAACAGCAATCCTGAGGAGTGGACTAATAAGCAACATCATAATAACAGAAATTTGAGTTGTGAAGAGTTTCATTCTACTTGGATCCACAGTCAATGCCCATGGAAGCAGCAGTCAAGAGATCAAAGGACAGATTGCGTTGCACATGTAACTGAAAAAGACCTCTTTAAACTATTCAAAAGCAAAATCACCAATTTGAGGACCAAGGTGCACCTCATCCACGTCAGAGTGTTTTCAGTTACCTCATACTCATAGGAAAGCTTGGCAATGAAAAAGGAAAACTAAAGAAGAATTGATACCTTTAAATTATGGTGTCGGTGAAGAATGCACAAATCTATCTTAGAAGACGTACAGCCAGAATGCTTCTTAGAATCAAAGACAGTAGGGCCTCATCTCAGGTACTTTGGACATGTTATCAGGAGGGATCAGTTCTTGGAGAAGGACGTCATGTTTGGTAGAGTGAAGGGTCAGCAAAAAAGGGGAAGACCCTTAACAAGATGGGTTGACCCAGTGACCACAATGATGGCCCCAAACATATCCACAGTTACGAGGATAGCACAGAATCCAGCAGTGTTTTGTTTTGTTTTACATAGGGTCACTATGAGTTCGAAGCATGTCATCATCCTCTAATGATTTCGTTAAGAATGATTCTTGACTTTGCAAGTCAGGCCATTTCCAGCTTCTTTTGGGCCTGTGATCCTCTAGTTCTTCTGCTTCCTTTTCTGTCCCATTTCTGTAACAGCTTCCTCTCTTTTCCTTTTCTTTCCCTTAATCCTTTCCCTTCCTTCATTTAGTTAAATATGCTGTTTTCCTCTTTTTTTTCCCCTTCTTTCCTGTCATCATCTGTGGATGGAGGTGGAAGTTGCACAGAAAAGAAATAAAAGATAGTGTTGAGAAACTAGTAATTTAATGGGCAAGGCTAAGAAAAAAGTGTAAGAATTAAGCAGAGAGTATGGGCACGTTACTAGGTAATCTAAAGCAAACTCTTCCCTCTTTACCTGTTGTCCCCTGCCTTCCAGCGTCTACCGACAAGGTTGGCTCTTGGTGCTTGCAAGTGTTGCAGTTCATTCAGCTGATGCAGGGGGAGCCAGAAGCTGGGGGCCTGCAGGCAGAGACTGCTGGGTGGTGTTCTGTTAGCCAAGTGTTCTCTCTCCCTGACTAGGTCTTCTGTGATGTGTCCCCCTCCTGCTGCCCTGGGTAATGGGTGACACTGTCCTGTTGTTACCTGTTGCAGGACCACCTTCTGCAATGCTTATTTCAAGCTGTGCAGTGTTCTAATGAGAAGTGTCAGGAACCAGTCCTACGAAAAGATCTGAAAGAGCATATGAATGCATACTGCCAGTTTCAAGAGGAAAAATGCCTTTATTGCAAGAAGAATGTGGTGGTCATCAGTCTGCAGGTACAAATAACAATCTTACTTATGGAGGTATATTTCATCTGAGCAGTTACTGTGGATCAGATAGCATACCAGGAGCCCATTTCTGGATTTATTTCTGTAGAATCAGGTCTAAGAAATAAGTTTATTAGTTTGGTAGATGATGGTGCTAAAGACGGTACAACTTGAAGAATGTAATTAGTATCAGTGAACTGTATGTGTGGAAATTGTTGAGATGGCTTTTTATTTAATGTATATTTTTACCATACTTTTAAAAAAATGAGTTTTTCTGAGAACAGTTGCATACAAAAGCCTAAAACCTTGTTGGCAGGACCTTATTTATCGTCAGTAAAAAATATGATTTGAGCTGTGTGCGGTTGTGTAAGGAACAGTGCTAGGACCTGGGTCACAGGAGTAATGATAGTGTCTGCCCTTAAGATGTGTGTGATTTAATAGGCAAGAATATAGGCATAAAAAGAGAGCACAGAGTTCCATCGACATGTGCCAAGGAACCCATACTGACAACTCCCACAACGTGTCCTCTGTGACTTCTGTGCCCTTTGACCTTTTTTATATATATAGTTTATGTATACACAGCAAACCATACACCAGTTCTGTGCATACACTGATTATCTTCCTTTAGTTACATAACCCTTTTCACCCTCCTTTTCTGAATTGTTCCCCCATTAATGTAAATTCACTGACCTTCACATTATTAACTAATCCCTTGAGTTTCTGTTGTCAGTTTTATCCCGCACAGATAGTTCTTAAAAGAGCATGAGAAAAGCTGGTATTTTTTATCTTTGACACCAAAACTTTGATTTTTTTAAAAAATATTTTATTTTGCTGTAAGTGTACAATACAAATCCATTTGCCACATAAAACCCTGAGCACATACGACTATCCAGCTCTAACTGCTCCCTCCCTGCACCCCATGGCAGCACATGCCTCCTTTCCACTTTGTACTTCCTGTGTACATTCAGCCAACTCCTGTCCCCCTCCACCCTCTCATCTCATCTCTGGATGAGGGCTGCTCAGACAACCTCATGTATATGTTTAAGTCCCGAAGCATATGAGGACTGCCAGTTAAGTTCACCAACTCATGCTAGAAATAGTGCTGCGTACCTCATTGCTGAAGTACTTCCCTTTGAAGTATCTGGGAAGCTACGCAGTGATGCCAGCACCTAGTCTACCCTTCAAAGGAATTTTGGAACTCTTTTAATGGAATGGCCATCAGAGCTGTCATTGTATTACCCTTGGTGTCCTGAATGTCAACAAAATGTCGTCCTTTCAATATTTCCTTTATCTTTGGATAAAGAAAAAAGTCTTTGGAGGCCAGGTCAGGTGAGTAGGGAGGGTGTTCCAATACAGTTATTTGTTTACTGGCTAAAAACTCCCTCACAGACAACTGTACAGTTGTTTGCAAACTTGCCATGGTGCCACTGCACAGTGGCCATTCCACAAGAGTTCCAAAATTGCTTGAAAGGGTGGACTAGGTGCTGGTATCAGTGCATAAGTTTCCATGGGGAATATTTTGAAGGTAGCTATAGTGATTTTCAGCAGTGAGTTATGTAGCACTTAAAACAATGAAGTTTGCAGACTTAATTGTCAGACCTCGTGTTCCTCACCAGCATCACTGTATGTCTTGTAGCCGAGTCCACTCAAAGCAGATGGATTTTACTGGTTAATCTAAACTATTATTTGCTTTTCAGTATACTCTAGGGGATACTTTGGTTTCTGAGGATATTTCGATTTAAAGATTATTTCAAGGCAGTATTTTCAGGGGTTCTTCCAGCCTCTGTGGCTCCAGAAAGTTTAGAGTCAATGAGAATTTGACACTCAGTGCTGCATTTTCCTCTTTTGGATCAAGATTATTCTGTGGAGTCTTTGATCAAAATGTTCAGTAATGGTAGCTGAGCATCATCCAATTCTTTTGGTCTCATGGCAAAGGAGGCAATTGTTCTTAGAGGCAGTTAGCCACACCCTCAATATCCTCCTCTTATTCCTGACTCTCCTTCTTTCTCTGTTGTTCCAGGCAAGTAAGAGACAGTGGTGCCTTGGATGGCTACTTGAAAGCTTTTAATGCCCCATGCACTATGCATCAAAGTAGGAGGCAGAACAGAGAGGCACTGAACATGTTATTAGGCCAATTGACTGGGATGTTCCCGTAAAACCATGACCCTAAGCCTCTAAACCAAGAAACCAAATCCCATTTGTTTTTGATTGTACATAATCAGCCTCAGCAGGTACTTTTTTTTTTTGGTCATGGGAAATATCTCTAATCTTCTTTTGGAATTGTTGGGAAATGTAGCTTTTGATAAAGTTGTTGTACCAAGAAAGCAGCCATTGTTAATCCTTTTTGGAATGAGGCTGTACCTTCCTGTAGAGGTTATGCCACTTAACATACATCCCACAAGAGATACATGTGTATGTAAGCACTGCCAGGCTATAAAAAAGAACACTTGGAAGCAGGGGTTGGCTTTATTTCGTCACACTTTCTCTGTTTCAGGACCATGAGGAAAATGTGTGTCCTGAGTATCCGGTATCTTGTCCCAACAAGTGTTTACAAATTATTCCAAGAAATGAGGTAACTGTAAATATTAAACTATCTGTAGATTCATTGTAAGATATCATTGTGGCATGTTTGATAAAATCATAACCATTAAAACTGTGTGTCTGTTTTTCCTTCCCTTTTCTTTGCTGATTCTTCTTAGTTTTCACCATGATTTTTCTTCTTCCCAATGCCCATGCTGTCTCCAAGTCCCTCTCTCCTTCCCAAGCCATGCTTGGCTCCCTGCTTGCTGCAGTTGGCTCCCTGCTTGCTACTGTTGCACCAAGTGGTTGGGGAATCATGATGAATTTCCGTATTTCAGACTATCCGTTCCACAGGTAGATGAGCACCTTGCTGTGTGTCCTGAAGCTGAACAAGACTGCCCTTTTAAGCACTATGGCTGTACAGTAACGGTAGGAAATAAATGCCTCTTTCCCCTGCATCCACACTCTACTGTGTAATTCATTTAAGGAACATTTCACTCTTGATTTCATTCAAGATGCTGAGAATTTTAAGACTGGTAGTTATTTATAATTCTGACTCCACTGCCTCTACCAGGTTTTGGGACCTTTTGGGAGCAATTCTTCCATGATTACAAACCCTGGCTTTATAGTACCTCAGCAGATCAATCACCAAGTACTTGGAAACATAATTTACTTGAAATCATCTTTAAAAATATATGCTACTGCCTTTTAAATACTTTTAAAGTTATTTTTCCATAATTATGTGAAACAAATTTGAAGTACTATAAAACTTGATTCCTACCTAAGTCCCTTTAACAAATTTTTTAAATTTGTTATCTGTCTGAACCAAATGGATCCAAGTTTTATGTATTAAAATTTTTCATGCCATATATTATCTGTAAGTCTAAAATAACTCCAAAATGGAAAGCTTATTGTAAAACTCATAGAAATACTAGAAGAAAATACAAGGTTTTTTTTTTTTGAAATAAAGAGGACACTTCTACACAAAACCAGAAGGCATACTTTTGATAAGTTTAACCACAAATGTTAAAAGAATCTGTATGATTATTTTAAGGATCCCTGGTGATGCAGGCAACCCAGGTGGTACAGTGGTTAAGAGGTGTGACTGCTAACCAAATGCTGGCAATTCAAATCTGCCAGGCACTCCTTGGAAACTCTAAGGGACAGTTCTACTCTGTCCTGCAGGGTTGCTATGAATCATAATCCGCTGAATAGCAACAAGTCTGGTGATGCAGATGGTTAAGTGCTTGGCTGCTAATCACAAAGCTGATGACTCAAACCACTGAAAAGCTCTGCAGGAGAACAGCCTGGTGATCTCCTCCCATAATGATTATGCCCTGGGCAGTCTTATGGGGCAGTTCTGTTCTGTTGTATGGGGTTGGTTGTATGGGGTAGCTGTGAGTTGGAATAGACTTGATGACATCCAACAACAACATATGATTCTTTAAAATACCACAGATAAAATGAAATGGCAAACCAGAAGCTGAGGAACATAGTTGTAACAGCAAAAGAGGCTATTTATCTTAATATCCAAAAATTCATGTATGTTATTCAACTTAATGGAAAAATAGGCAAAGGAATACGTAGACAGTTGAAAAAACTCAAGCGGCTGATAGCTATAAGGAGAGATGTTCAGTTTCACTCCTATAAATTAATAATTTTTGAAACAATAGGATATTTTTAAAAAGAAATCAATTTCATAATACAGATCAGGAGCCATAAAAAGTGTTCACATTTTTTGATTGAATAATTGCATACAAATGAGTTTCCTGCACTGACATAATAATTAAAAATACGATAATTTTCAGCATCAAATTGACAAAGATAACATTTGTCATCTTTGATAACATCCAGATTTTTTAGGAAAGTTTGGTTATATTTATGAAAATAAAAAACAGACCCATGTACTGACTTCAAGTTCCACTGCTAGAAATTTATCTCACAGGTATCCTTTCATAAGTATGTAATCATAGACACATATGCAGTCATCTATACAAAGATGTTTATTATATTATTGTTTATACAGCAAAAAATCCTAAAAACAACCTTAAAGTTTATTGCTACAGGACTGACTAAAAGACTATGTAATTATGTGTTCATATTTTGGAATACTGTGCATCTGACAAAAAGAATGAGGTGCAGCTCTGTGTTTAATTTGTATTAAGTGATGAGATGTTGAATTTTTATTGAGTACATAAGTTGCAGAATATTAAAATAGTGTGATCTCACTTGTGTAGAAATGTATGTTTTCCCTGACTGTGGTGAATGAGAGGAGGGAGCTAGTAGGATGGAGAGAAGAGGATTTTTACTTTTCATTCTATGTATTGTTATATCATTTGATGTAAGTGTATTCCCACTGCTCTTAAGTCAATTCTGACTCATAGTGACCCTATAGGACAGAGTAGAACTGCCCCATAGAGTTTCCAAGGTGTGCCTGGTGGACTGAAACCACCAACCATTTGGTTAGCAGCCATAAAAGCATACAGTGTTCTTATTTTTAAAAAGCGATTAAAAAATATGTACATATTACAAGAAATTTTTAGAATAACTTGAAAAAGAGTACATAAATTATCACATATCATACTGGAGGCTGGGTGTCTTGGCCACAGAAATGGATAGGATTTACTTTTCTATTGCATAAAATATAGCAGGAATGACTGTCTCTGAAAGGAATCTTTACAACTAGGTGCAAACCTGAGATTGGAATGTAGTCTGGACCTTATCTTCATACCAGAATTGAGAATGGCTGGGGGAGTTGTTCTCTGGAGCCCTGTTTAGGGTAATCTTTCACCAGAGGGGTCAGCCCTGACCTGAAGAGAAGTTACTGACAAATGTCTCTTTAGAGTTTATAGATCATTTGAAAAATTTACAATTTGTTTTTCCTAGTAGCATAGACAATTTGCATGGAGTCCCTTGGTAGAGAAACAGTTAAGAGCTTGGTTACTAATAGAAAAGCTGGCAGTGGGAATTTACAGAGAAGTGCCTCAGAAGAAAGCCCTGACAGTTTACTTCCAAAAAAGTACAACCATGGAAAAACTTCATGGAACACAGTTCTACTGTGGCACACAAGGGATTGAGTTGGAATCAACTTGACAGTATAAAAAATTTAAAAAGGTGTTTGCAGTTGATGGTCAAGGAAAAAGTAGCCATTCATTCTTGCCAATATATTCTGTGATTTCAAGGGCAACAATCGTCATAGACTGAAATTAAAAATAAGATTGCATGCCTTCTGCCTCTGTGATGGAAAGCAGCACAGAAAAGTGCTTGATAGGAGGGAGAACTAGGCTAGGATTAAAATTGAGCTGGACCTAGCCCCCCAAGGAGATAGCTTTCATATGGGAATAGTTGAAAGATGATGATAACTACATTTCACCCACAGCCGCATATCCCCAAGGCAGGTAAGGAAATCAGTGCAAATAGTTTTGAGTAGATTCTCTGTCTTTGTTAAGAATAAGATTTTCTCATGGTGTTGTAGAATCCTAAAGCCACAAAGAGACTTAGAGGAAGTTATTTTTCCTGCAGCCCGCCTTAAAACAGGTGAATGTGTACACAATTGAAGTAAACAAAGCAGTTAAGGTTCTGTTGTGGCAGATGATTCCTCCCTCCCTTAACAACCTGACTTATTTCTCTCTCCATCTTGAAGGATAAGTGGGGAAATCTGAAAGAGCATGAGCGTTCAGCATCGCAGGACCACGTGCTTCTGGTGTTAGATAAGAATTTCCAATTAGAAGAACAGGTAAACAAATATTCAAAGGTTTACATTTAAAGAGAAGCCACAGAATTGCTGGGAGTTGGTATTTTTGTATTCTGTTTCAATGTAAGTCAACTGGAGGGAGATGTTTGTCTTCTAAATGGTAAAATAGACTTAGAACTGTAAATGTTAGACCTGATGTTGTCTTTGAGATCATTGGGTCTAGTCCCCTCATTCAGCAAATGGAATAATTGAGCTCAAAGACTTTTCTGCTCTGTTTGTAACTTGTAAGTGGCCGGACTGGATCTTGAACACATGTCCTGTAAGTCCAGCACTCATCATGGTATACTACATTTCCTCTCAACTTGTCCATACATATACCTCTTAGTTGATAACAAGGTACCTAGTTGGTGCTTCATGTGTTGAAATTAAATCATTATTACCATGAAAAAACAGTTGACTGTGTTCTAGAGTAACATGTTTGGAGTTTTATATATCTATATTAAATCTTAACTTCAGCCTTAGAGAAGCTTGTTACCTGTTAAATATATACCCCAAAACCTGGAATCTGTTGCTGTCAAGTTGATTCAAACTCTTAGTGACCCTATAGGACAGAATACAGAGCAGTTGATGGATTCAGCCAACCTTTTGTTTAGCACCACTTAACCACTGTACTACCACAGCTCCATAAATGCATAGATATGTAATTATTTTGTAGAGTTTTAATAATCAACTGAAATTACACACCTGGGACATTCACGGTAGACCTCAATAAATGCCTATTGTATTGAGTAATTATCTCAGTTGTCTAATGCTGCTATAACAGAAATACCCAAAATGGATGCCTTTAAAAAGACAAAATTTATTTTTATGTCTCAAGAGATTGCCTCAAAGTACAATGTAACCTTGTACATTGAGTTCTGCTGCATCAACCCAACTGCTGCCCATCCTCCCTCACTAGCATCGTAGAGGTGGGATTTACAGCGTAGAGGAACATTACACAATACCAGAAATCAGGGCCTCACCAAATTGCTGCACACGTTTTTGGGGGGACACAGTTCACTCCATGGCAGTAATTATGAAAGTTATTTTGTTAAAACCCCTTATCAAGCTCACAGAGGGGAGAAAACCATTCATCTTCAGAGAGGGAAGTGGATTTTACTGTTGTGGATTATTTTGTTGTATCTCTGATTCCATATAAGCATGTGAGTTCCACAGGTTCAGATCCTGGAGAAAATTAGAAAGACTGATGAACACTGTAAGTTGACAGAAAGCATGCTACCTAGTAACTGTCCCCAAGTTCGTTCTTTCTCAGTTGCCTCATTTACTCATCCATTCATTCAACAAATGATGCTAGTTTAGCTAGAAATGCTTAGTGAATGCAGACATAGCCCCCAGCCTCAAGAACTCACAGCAGTGTGAACAGATGGGTTACTGAGCCCCGTAGGGCATGCTGTACTCAGTGAGGGATGCGAGACTACAGCAGTTCACTGAACTCACGGAGTATCCTTTTCTGAGGGCGTCTGAGCTGAGCCTTGAAGGAAGACATTTAACAGGTAAAATTATGTGGAGGAGGGCATCCCAGAAGGACAAAACTTGAGAGTAAGGAGCCCTGAGACAGGAAACTATTTAGTAGAGAAAACAGACTATCTGCGCCCATAGAAACAAGTTATGAATAGGATAAGTCATACACAAGTTATCAGTAGGGTAAGGAGCCAGGTGATACAGTGGGTTAAAGTGCTTGGCTAACTAAAAGTTCAGTGGTTTGAACTCACCAACCACTCAAAGAGAGAAAGATGTAGCAGTCTGCTTTGAAAGATTTACAGCCTTGGAAACTGTGCAGGGCAGTTCTACTCTGTCATAGTCACTCTGAGTCAGAATTGACTCAGTGAAAATTTTTTTTTTTATCATAGATGGGTGTCACAGAACTCGAGGGGTGGCCTGGGTGTTGGTGCTAGTAAGGAAATATTTCTGAGAGGATATGCCCTTGAGTGTAGCCTTAAAGGGCAGTAGTTTCTGGCTGAAGTTGGGAAAGTGTCTGAGAGAACAGGGCCTGAAGGGAGATGTGTAAGTGGTTAGTCTTGCTGAGCAGGGTGCAGATGGGCTGGGAGTGGACAAATGACCGAAAGCGTAGGTGGGTAGATTATGTAGGGCCTGCTTGGCTACAGAAGAAAGCCTCTAGAGATGTTCAAGTAGGGGAGTGAATAGACCAGATTTGTTGTTTAATATTAATCTGGACTTAGGATGTGAGTATGAGTTGGAGGAGAGCAACACTGAAGGCAGGAGAGTATGCGTGCATTCATTCAGTCAGCAAATATTCATCCCGCACTTGCTGGTACCAGGCATCAGTCCAGCTGCTGGGGTTATTGTAGTTTACTCTGAGGAACATGCCTGTCACAGCTTCCAGGACCTTCTGTCTTATGTGTGTGGAGAGGGGGTTGGAGCAAGGAAGCTGTTATAACAGCCCAGGTGAGATATAATAAAGGCTAGAACTAGTATTGGAATGAATAAAGTAAATGGATTTAAGAGGGGTTTTGTTGTTTTATTCTGTTTTAGGAGTTAAGTTGGCAAGTAGTACTGATTGAATGGATGTGGGGTGATGGGAGTCACCCATGATCACTCTAGGTTTCTAGTTTCTCTCAAATAGATTGCCAAATCTGAGTAGCATGTTTTGCCTACCATTTGTGAGCTGTATGCTGGGCAGGTACTTAAACTCTCTGCCTCCATTTCCTGATTCATAAAATGGGACTAATATTCATACCTACCTTCTAGGATTTTTTGAAGGTTAAAAGCGCTAGTGAATATGAAGGTATGATAGATATGGAGAAAATTTTAGCTGTTATTAGTATTATTGGTACTTTGCATACTATATCTAATTGTGGTCTAGTGATTATTCCTTTGTGATTCTATAATAAATGCGTACTGAGTGAAGACAGCCAGTTCAGGAAATTCAGTTAAGTGATGTCACCATCACTAGCTGAATCATTATCATAGGCTAAGTGTAGAAAATTACATGGTAAGAAATTCTGTGGACTTGATGTTCTGGAACCATCTGTGAACATTTTCCTAGAATTATATAGGGAAACCCTGGCAACATAGTGGTCAGTTAAGTGCTATGGCTGCTAATCAGAAGGCTGGCAGTTCAAAACCACCAGGTGCTCCTTGGAAATTCTATGGGGCAGTTCTACTCTGTCCTCTAAGGCCACTATGAGTCAGAATTGACTCAAGGGCAGCAGTTGTGTGTTTTGTAATTGGACCCCTGATGGTGTAATGGTTAAGCACTCAGCTGCTAACTGAAAGATTAGCTCTTCAAGTTCAAACCTACCAGTGATTCTGTAGGAGAAAGATGGGGTGGTCTAGTCATGTAAAGATTACAGTATATGGGGTAGTCCTGCTCAGCCATAGGATCACTGTGAGTCACAATCAACTAGAAGGCAATGGGGGATATTTAAACTATTTTAACTTACATAGTTATGTATAAATGACCTAATTTTTCTCATTTTCATTCCCATCATTAGATTTCTGATTTATATAAAAGCCTAGAACAGAAAGAAAATAAGATCCAGCAGCTTGCAGAAACTATAAAGAACTTTGAAAAGGAATTCAAACAGTTTTCACAGTTGTTTTGCAGAAATGGAAACTTGCTATCAAACATTCAGATGAGAAATGACCTTTCCAATCAAAGCCAAGGTTTAGCTTTTAATTTGTAGTGAGGCTTCTTATTTTAAGTGTTTGTATGATTTCAAATGTGTAGAATATGAATAGTGCAAAGAACTCCTGCATACCGTCTGCCCAGATTCACTCATTGTCAACATTTTGTCCAGTTTTCATCTCTGTGCATGTGTATATGTGTATGTATATTAATGTGTGTATGTATATTAATGTGCATATATGTATATTAATGTGTGTATATGTATATTAATGTGTGTATACGTATATTAATATGTGTATGTGTGTGTGTTCTTTCTGAACATTTGCAAGTAAGCTGCATACTTTCTTTAAACCCCTATTGTCCTCTTATATAATCTGCAGCAATGAGGGTTTTAATTAACGCACGCCAATATTAGCTGCTTGATTTCAGATTCGTTATGAGCATTTTATAGTCTACAAAGTGAAACTGTTCATTCTCTTGGGGGAAAATGGTTTAAACATCACTAAAATTTAGCAGATGTTTGTGATTAGTGAGTGTTAAAGAATCACAAATTCCTAATAAAAAATGCTTTTAATCATGATTATATAAGATACATAGTGAAAAAGATTTTCAGGACATGTGGTATGGACAATATATTTGAAATCTGGATTATCCCAGAAAAACCTAGACTACATAATTTCCATACCTTCTCAGAATGTACACATATGTGCACACACACACACACACACACACACACGTGTGCGTGGAGCCCTGGTGACGAAATGATTAAGTGCTCGGTGTATACCAAAAGGTTTGTAGTTCAAACCCATGCAGTGTCTCCTGAGAGAAATACCTTATGATCTATTCCCATAAAGGTCACAGCCTAGAAAGCTCTGTGGGAGTCAGTTCTACTTTGTTATATGGGGTAGCTATGAGTCAGAATAGACTTGATGGCACCTAACAATGACATACACACACACACATGCATTTAGTACATATAATTGCATTTAATATTTGTGTATCATGTGTTAATTATATTTAATATACATATATATGTACATATGTTAGTATCTCAGTTCCGACCTTTTTCTAACACAAATAGCAGTCTGAAGTTAAGACATGTAGGGCAGAGGTGGAGGAGAAATACAATAATAGTTCTCTAGGATCTCTTTTTCCTTCAAAAAGAACAATCAAAAGTTCAGGCCCTACCTCAGGTCACTGCGCACTGCAGTGCTCAGGCCGGAACAGGTAGGCCTACTTCCGGGTCATTCCTCTGCCCTCTAGCGGAGCAGGAGTGAATCAGGAGAGGACCTTTGGGTGAGAAGGACGTGGTAAGGCAAGAGGAGAGTCAACAAGAGATAGAGACAGAACAGTAACGTAGAGAGACATTGAAGGAGGAGTAAAAATAAGATAAAGAAAAGTTAAGAGATTTGGAGTGAGAGCTGAGGTACAAGAGGAAGAGGAAGAATACTAGATTAGATGGCTCAGCTGTCAGTAGTCATTGAATTTTCTCCTCCAGATTAGTTATTTTTATGGAAGTTTTGATGTTTCACTAAAATGTGAAATATCTAAGTTGAAAAAATTAGTATCAATAAGGTACTAGAGTATTGACTAAAGTTCTTTGTTTTTTAACATTATGATCTATTTTGTACTGAAAGACTCTTGCCAGTTACTTTGACAAATCTGCTTGGTTAGAAGCTCAAGTGCATCAGTTATTACACATGGCTAATCAGCAACAAGATAAACTTGACCTGAGGCCTTTGGTGGAAGCAATTGATATAATTAAAAAGAAAATAACCCTCCTAGAAACCAATGATCAAATATTAGGTATGTCTGATATTTTACTTCTCTTTTGGTGCTGTGTTGGTCTACATGTGTTTATGAAGTGAGCAAACATCTGGGAAAATGGTGAGACACAGCTGTCTAGGATAGCAGGTGGTGGAATCTGGTATCCCTGAAGGAGCACAGCATGGGAGTCTGGCCCCTCAGGCATGAATGAGGAGGCCCATGAGTGGAGAGTGGAAAACAGGCCTGCAAATTCCAAGAACAGGGAGCAGTGGTTTTTTAAGAAGAATGGAAAATAATGAGAATGCTGAGGGAGCGGTATGGTAGAAACTTTTTTTTTAAGTATGGAAAATTATGCAAGGGTTTGACTATTTAAAAACATTCTAGTTAGAAAACTGGAGCTCACCATGCTAACGCATTCTGGTTGAATGCTGAATATGTCTTTTTTTACGCTATGGCGAGCTTTACTTTAAGAGTGTACATTTGAGTTTTTGTGGTGCCGTATTTGTGATGGTATGAGGTTCATTGTGTTAATATTTTTAATACAAATGGTTCTTTGTGGCCTTTGGGTTCAGCTGATCTTCAGGATGTCAGAATTTAGGTAACAAAATTCCACCTTAGAAAAATTTTAAAGACAACTCTCAGGCCTATGGAATCACTTTGTTTTGCTTTTTTTTTCTTTGCAGTTGTTTTGGAAGGGCAGACTAACAAACATGACGCCCATATTAATATTCATAAAGCACAGCTGAATAAAAATGAGGAGAGATTTAAATTGCTAGAGGGTGCCTGCTACAATGGAAAGCTCATCTGGAAGGTGACAGATTACAAGATGAAGAAGAGGGAGGCAGTGGACGGTCAGACAGTCTCCATCTTTAGTCAGCCCTTCTATACCAGCCGGTGTGGCTATCAGCTACGTGCTAGAGCTTACCTGAACAGGGATGGGTCTGGGAAGGGGACACACCTGTCACTGTACATTGTGGTGATGCGAGGGGAATTTGATTCATTGTTACAGTGGCCATTCAGGCAGTGGGTGACGCTTATGCTTTTGGACCAGAGTGGCAAAAAGAACCACATTGTGGAGACCTTCAAGGCCGACCCCAATAGCAGCAGTTTTAAAAGACCTGATGGGGAGATGAACATTGCATCTGGGTGTCCCCGCTTTGTGGCTCATTCCGTACTGGAGAATGCCAGGAATACTTATGTTAAAGATGATACCCTGTTCTTGAAAGTGGCTGTGGATTTGACTGACCTGGAGGATCTTTAATCATTGTTTCTAGGGCATTAAGGGGACTTTTTGCATCCAAATGCATGGAGAAGGACACCTTTGATTATCGTGTTGACCTGGACCAAGACTCAAAATATATCCATATTTGGCTTTTTGCCTGCAATGTTTGAAGTTGATTCAAAGCTCCCAAAGTGCTTTTTATGCTTTACTCTCTTCCACTTTGAAACTGAAAGACCTTAGAATATCCTCTTCATATTTATATTTTTGTGTCTCTTGCAAACAGATGGTAAGTTTCTTGAGAGCAAGGTATGGAGCTTATCTCTTTTCACTGGTGCTTGGCACCATGTCTCAGAGTAGTCGTTGTATAATACTGAATGTTATCAAAGAGACAGATGGCAGAATTCAAAATTTAAAGCGTTTCAGTATTTTATTATTTGACCTGTCAATTCAAGACCTGACCTTAAACCTCCAAAAATCCTTTTTACCCATTTTCAGAGTAAATGGATGATGTAGTTACAAAGACAGTATACCCAGTTTGGGCCAGATGTTTCTGAATTAAATACTAAACTTGTGGAAGTTACTATACCTCTAAAATATATTCATGAAATTCACCAGCAGTCTATAAACACAGTTTTGCAAAGCTGCATAGAACTTGTGAATGGGGTAAGCTGAAGTAAAGCAGAAAGTACTATATGGTATACAAGATGTGACAGCTAAGTTCATGAACTTGCTATAGTGTGCTTACGTTGGCAGCACTGTACAAACAACTTGGTGAGGTTTCATAACTTTGGTATATCAGAGTCTCACAGCTGTGTTTGTGTCAGCACGTGGTGGTGCCTTGCTGAGTGGCGTTCATTATTGTTGTGTGTTTTTGTCTGCTGTTGTGAGAATGTTGTAGCTTGGATTAGAGCAATGAGCAAACATTAAGTTTCTTGTTAAACTTAGCAAGAGTGGAAGTGAAATCAGAGACATGCTACTTTAAGTTTATGGGAGTAATGCCATGAAGAAAACAGCAATGTACAAATGGATTAAATGTTTTTCTGAGGGAGGAGAAAGTATGACTGATGAGAGGTCAGGGTAGTCACTAATGAGCAGAACTGATGAAAACATTGCAAAACTTTGTACCAACTGAACAAGCAGTTAATCAAGTTTACTATTTGGAAGTGCTGGAAAGGATGCATGAAAAAGTTAGACGAAAATGACCTGAACTTTTTGCCAACAACTCATAGCCCCTGTATCACCAGCTCCCACGGCACTGTCTGTGAGGGAGGTTTTAGCCAATAAACAAATAACTCTGTTGGAACCCCACCCTACTCACCTGATCTGGCCCCCAAAGACTTTTTTCTTTACCCAAAGATAAAGGAAATATCAAAAGGAAGACATTTTTGATGACATTCAGGACATCAAGGGTAATAGGACAACAGCTTTGATGGTCATTCCAGAATTCCAGAAAGAGTTCTGAAATAGCTTTGAGGGGTGGACTAGGTACTGGCATCAGTGCATAGCTTCCCAAGTGGAGTTCTTTGAAGGCGACCATACTGATATTCAGCAATGAGGTATGGAGCACGCTTTCTAGGATGAGTTCATGAAGTGAGTTGGCAGACCTCATATATATAAGGAGAGATAGCCAGCCAGCTGAAGCTCAGGTTTTATCAGGTTCAGCCATGTGAAAAACTGTTTTCATAGGTCAAAAACTGTCAAATACCCCAAGTTCCACAAAGTAGACCTGCTAAGAACATAGCTGTGTCTCCCACTGAGCGTACAGATGCTTTGTTAACAACAGTAGATTAATTCTGGGGTAGGAAGACTTCAGTGTGTGATGGAGACAATGTCACAGATGGGTCAAATGAACTGGAAAGCCTAGGAAGAAAACCTGCCATTTTCTTTGGAGTGTCCAAAGTACTTCCATGCAAAATTCTTTGCTAAAAGCAGTATCTCCTGTTTTTTTGTGAGGAGAGCTATTGAAGTCATAAATTGCCATGAAAATCAGCATTTCTATAAACTTGAGAAATTTCTTGTTGAGATCCTGAGGACTTTATGAAGAACATCAGTGATAATGTGTTATGTACCTATGAATGAATCTGAGGGTCTATGGAGAAATCAAGATGCATCCTTATGACTTTTGATAAGCCTAAGCTTAACAAAAAAACAAGTGTTCCTGAGCTCTTACTGTAGTGCCCCTTCCCGTTGCTCACACATGGGTTGGCTTTCCTGAGCATGCAAGAACCAGTGCCATGTAGCAGAAAGCTAGGTTAAAGCAGCTCAATCTGGTGATGACAACATACCTTACAATGTCTAAGCAGTTAACTTGATAAATGGAGCATGATTTATGAAAATCTTTCAGAAGTGATGTTATTGGTGGTATCTGCCATGAAACAGGCCCCCAATTAGTAGCAGCCCCATTCACAAGGAAACAAAATTGCCCGGTCCTACGCCATTCCCATGATTGAGTGCTGCTTCAGACTGTTGTGATCCATAAAATTTTCAGTGGCTAATTTTTGGAATCACATTTCCAGGCCTTCCTAGCCCTTCTTAGTCTGGAAGCTCTGTTGAAAGCTGTTTAGCTCCAAAGTAGACATAAGCCTCCACTGACATATGAGCAATGGCTTCTGCATGTGACTGGGAATTGAACTCAGGTCTCCTGCACGAAAGCTGAGGATTCTGTTCTTGAGCCTCATTCTGGGAATGGTAGAAACTTCCTTAGTCTCTTCTATGAAGCTTTCAAGATGCTAAAGACTCGGCCTGCAGGAGTTAAAGGGTTAAATTTGAAGAAATACTTTCACAGTAGAAATTCGCTGTAGCTGCTGGTGAACCATGGTACAACGGTTGATCAATACATCACCTCAGACCATTTTAGGACTATTCCAAATCAAGTCCAGGGTCATTCTTGTGCTCTTTGAGAGTAAAATATCATGCTATTGATGTTAATGTGGTTGATGTAAAAAGGTTTTAAGTGAAATTGTCAAAAATAGTGGTTTTGTGTTTTAACCAACCTGTGTACATAAAACGTATAACTTATGGTGTGGTTTACTTATGAGATTGAAGTCCCTACATTGTTGGAAAAGTGAACACAAAATTCTAAAGTAAAAAAACATTCCTTTTTCACAAAATAGGAGTTGTAGTTTTTGTTTTTAAAAAAATAAGTCCATGTAAAATGCCATTTCTGCTAGGATCTGAACAGTTATTTTTATTCCATATCAATAGAATATAAATCTGTTTCCTTTGGGGTTTGATTTCAGTTCATGAGGAAAGAATGAACTAGGCATAAACCAAAAGCCATTACTGCCAAGTTGATTCCAACTCATAGCATGCTCTGTAAGACAGAGAACTATAGGGTTTCCAAGGAGCAGCTGGTGTATTCAAACTGCTGACCTTTTGGTTAATAGCTAAACTCTTAACCATTGCACCCCCTGGACTCTTTGATAGGCATAAAGGGGGAGTTGATATCCTTAAGAAATATATGTACAAGCTTAAAGTAGGGTGAGAAGGTAAGGGGTACATACGAGGACTTCCAGTTAAGTTTGTGAACTCATCCTAGACAAAGTGCTGCATATTTCATTGCTGAATATCACTATGGTCACCTTTGAAATACTCCCCTTGGGAAGTTAGTCACCAATACTAGGGCCTAGTGTACCCTTCAAAGCAATTTTAGAACTCTTTTTCTGGAATGGTCATCGGAGCTGTCGTGTTACTCTTGATGTCCTGAATGTCATCAAAATATCTTCCTTTCAATATTTGTCTTTGAGTAAAGGAAAAAGTCATTGGGAGCCAGATGAGGTGAGTAGGGAGGGTGTTCCAATACAGTTAGTTGTTTACTGGCTAAAAACTCCCTCACAGACAACTATACAATTAAGTTTGCAAACTTCCCACCTTGCTGCCATACAGAAGGGGCATTCCATGAGAGTTCCAAAATTGCTTTGGAGGATAGACTAGTCACTGGCTTCCGTACATATGTTTCCAAGGGAAGTAGTTCGAAGGTGACCTTAGGGATATTCAGCAATGAGGTATGTAGCACTTAGAATAATGAAGTTCACACACTTAATTGTTGGACTTCACATATAAGTTAGATTACAATAACCTAAGAAACACATTACAACAGCTTTCTGATGACTCAGACATAACTATCAATTTCTAATCATTTAAACAAGCAGACCACTATGGCTTCAGAAAACTACTCCCCAAAAGAATAAAACATTTCCTCAGATGAAGAAGTGTTCCTGCAATAGTAGAGGCAGAACACAAAAGAGAAATCAGGATGGTGACTGGACAAAGCACAGCAGAGCTAAACGAAAAATTAAATGAGGTACCAGGATTGCTAGAGCAACAATGACTTGAAATTCAGATGATTAACAGTAAAATCGCAGAGTTAGAAAATTCAATAGAAAGTGAAAGGTGCAGCATCAAGGCAATGGAATGAGAATAGTGAGATTGAAAATAAAGCAACTGACACCAGCATTTATGAGGAAAAATCAGATAAAAGGATTAAGAAGAATGAAGAAACATTGAGAGTAATGTGGACTCTATCAAGAATAATAATTATGACTGATTAGAGTACCAGAACAGGGAGGGATAGCAGAAAATACAGAGGGAATTGTTGAAAATTTGCTGACAGAAAACTCCCCTGACATCATAAAATATAAGATATTTATTCAAGATGCTCATCGAACTACAAAAGGTAGATCCCAAAAGAAAGACACCAAGACGTAATAAAATTTAACAAAATGAAAGATAAGGAGAGGCTCTTAAAGGCAGCTAGGCTCAAGCCAAAACTAACTTTTTGCAAAACCAAACCAAGATTATAATAAATACTGAAGGAATTCTCCAATTCGAAAATCAATAATGTCAGATATACACTCAAGGATACAATTCAGGACACAGCATCCAGAGTTCAACTTGGATAGGGAAGCGACAAGGCTCAATCAGAGCTAAAAGTTAAAATTAGGGAAATAGAGATCTCAGTATGCAAATTATGACAACATTATACTAAAAAGAGGGTCAAATTAGTCTATTCCTAGACCTTTCCAATAGAGAGGTGGTCAAGGCAATACAAAGAATTTATAGACTGTCTTAAAGTGAGAACATTAGGAGATAGTGGGGTAGCTGCAAAGTAAACTACTGATACTACACATCAAAACAAGGAACAATCTAGAAGTCTCAACAAATATAAAACCAACATTGAAAAGAATGAAAAGAAAACCCATAAGGAAAAATGACTCAGCACAGAATGTTAAATGGAAGGAACAAAGAAGCTGTCAACAACATACATAAAAGGCACCAAAATGACAGCACTAAATCCATACCTATCAATAATTACACTGAATGTAAGTGGATTAAATACATAGAGAGAGAGTAAGAGTTTGGATTTAAAAACATATTCTGTGTATATGCTGCCTATAAGAAACACACCTTAGACTCAAAGATACAAACAAACTGAAAATTAAGGGAAAATACATACCAAGCTAACAACATGCAAAGAAGTGCAGAAATGACGATACTAATCTCAGATAAAATAAATTTTAAAGTAAAATCCACCATCATGGACAAGGATGGTCACTATTTCTTAGAGGGTCAATACATAAGGAGGATATAACAATATTAAATATTTATGCACCCAACAACATAACTTCTAAATTCTCTGAATGAACACTGATGACATTGAAAGCTGAGATAGGTCACTCCACAATAATACTAGGAGACTTCAATACACCACTTTTGGTAAAGGACAGAACATCCAGAAAGAAGCTCAATAAGACATGAAAGATCTTATTGTGACAATCAACTCAACCTCATAGATATATACAGAACACTCCACTCAAGAACTATCAAATGTATCTTTTCCAGTGCACATGGAACATTCTACAGAATAGGCCACATATTAGGCCATAAAGCAAATTAAAAAAAAAAAAAAGTCCAAAGCATTACAATATTGCAAAGCATTTCTCTTACACCATAAAGCCGTAAGATGAAATCAGTAGCGGAAAAAAACACAGGTAGAAACTCAAACTGAACAACACCTTGCTCAAAACCATGAGTCGGGTCCGACTCGACGGCACTTGGCTGGCATAGAAGAAATCAAGGATGCAGTAAAAAAATGCATGGAATCAAATGAGAATGAAAACATCACATACCAGAATGTATGGCATACAGCAAAAGCAGTGCCTAGAGCCAGTTTATCTCAGTGAATGCATACAGCACATAGAAAAAGATAGAACACTCCCAAATTCATTCTATGAAGCCAGCATAAACCTGATACCAAAACCAGTTATAGATGGCATGAAAAAGGAAAATTACAGACCAATATCTCTCATGAACTCAGATACAAAAATCCTCAACAAAATTCAACAGCATATCAAAAAAATAATCCACCATGACTAAGCAGGATTCATATCAGGGATACAGGGATGGTTCAACATTAGAAAAACAGTGCAGCCAGCCACATAAATAAAAGATAAGAATAACTTGATTTTATCAATTGATGCAGAAAATGCATTTGAAAAAGTTTAAATGTTTAAAACTCAGCAAAATGGGAATAGAAGGGAAATTCATCAACATAATAAGGGGCATCGATGCATAGTCAACAGCCAACATCATCCTGAATGGAGAGAGACTGAAAGAATTCTTCCTGAGAACGGGAACCAGACAAGGATGCCCACTGTCACCACTTTTATTCAATGTGCTGGAGGTTCTAGCCAGAGCAATCAGACAAGATAAAGAAATCAGGGCCATCTGCACTGGTAAATAAGAAGTAAACGTATCTCTGTTTGCAGATGATACGATCTTATACACAGAAAACCCTAAAACATCCATAGAGAAGTTCAGCAAAGTAGCAGGATATAAGATAAACACAAGTAAATCAGTAGGATTCCTTTACACCAACAGAGACCATCAAAGAGGGAAGCACCAAATCAATACCATTTACAATACCCCAAAGGAGATAAAATACTTACGAAGTCTAATCATAGATGTAAGAGACCTATACAAAGAAAATTACAAGACTCTGCTGCAAGAAACCAAAAGAGAGTTAAGTGGAAAAACCTACCTTGCTCATAGCTGGAAGAATTAACATTGTGAAAATGTCTCTTCTACCAAAGCAATCTGTACATATAATGCAATCCCAATACAAATCTCAGTGTCGTTTTTTTTAATGAGATGGTGAAATATATAGTCAACTTCTTTTGGAAAGAGAAGGAGCCCTGGGTAATAAAGCATTACTGAAGAGAGAAAAGGACAAAGTAGGAGGCCTCACACTACTTGACCTTAGAACCTACTACACTGTCACAGTAGTCAAAACAGCCTGGTACTGGTACAAATACACATATATAGACCAATGGAACAACAAAACTACAGTGAGATACCATCTCACCCCAACAAGGTTGGAATTAATCCAAAAAAACAAAACAATTGTTGGAGAGGTCGTGAAGAGACTTCTGGAACTCTTCTACACTGCTGGTACGAATATAAAATGGTACAGCCTCTTTGGAAAGCAATTTAATGCTTTCTTAAAAAGCTAGAAACAAAAATGCCATATGATCCAGCATTCCCACTGCTTGGAATATATCCTAGACAAATAAGGGCTGTCACAAGAACAGATACATGCACATGAATGTTTATTGCAGCAATGTGCACAATCAGAAAATGATGGAATCACCCTAGGTACCCATCAACATATGAATGGATGAACAATCTATGCTGTATTTACACAATGGAATGCTATGCAATGATAAAGGACAATTATGATTTTCTGAAACATTTCATAACCTGGCGTCATCTGGAAGACATTATGCTGAGTGAAATACTGTATCAGACCACTATTATCAGAACTTAAGAAAAGGCTTATACACAGAAGAAAATAATCTTTCATGGCTACAAGGGTGGGGAGGGAGAGTGAGAGCTACTTATAGATTAGATAATTGATCAGAATTCAATCAGGTGAAGGGAGTGACAGCACACAGTAGAAGGGAGGTCAGCACAACTAGACTGCATCATAAGCAAAAAGGTTTTCTAAATACAACCCAACATTTTAAAGAACAGAATAGCAGGAGCAGCGGTCTGGAGACCATGGTTTCAAGGGACATTGAGATCAATCGTATAGTTATTTTTTTTCCTAAGAAATTTTTCTGCATCCCATATTGGTTAGTGGTACCTAGGCACTTAAAATCCAACAAGCTTGCATCTAAGGAACATCAATTGGTACCAGCCCACCCGGAGCAGATGAAAACCAAGATCATCAAAGACATGAGGAAAATATGAGCCCAGGAGACAAAAGGGTCCATACAATTGGGAGATTGCATCAACATGAGATAAGAAGAACTAGATGTGGCCTGGCCACCGCCCAAAACTGCCCTGATGGCTATACAACATAGAGTCCCTGGTGAAGCAGAAGAAGTAGGGGAGTGCAGATCTAGAACTCTATTATCAGACTTAATGGCCTGACATCCTGGAGGGTCCCCGGAGAACGTGATCTGTGGACTTGCTGCTCGCTCAGAGCTGAAAACAGTACTGAAACCAACACTTCAGACAAAGAAAGGACTGGACTATGGGACATAGAGTGATGCGGGTGGTGTGCATACTTCTGGGCTTAATATATGTGTGAGACAATCCAACTGATTCCTCTCTAGAGGAGAGAGGGGAGGGTAGAGAGGAGGAGACAAATGTTGGTTGAATAGATAGTGGACTAGAGGAGTGTGCTGTCAGAGGGTGAGGAGAGCAGGTAGGGTTGGATGAAGTCATGTGTTCAGGGTTTTATATGGCAAATTGACTTGGATTGTAACCTTTCACTTAATGAAAATTAAAAAGACATCTTTACAGTAGTATAAGGAAAACATGTTACTTTAAGGATCAGGGGTTGCTTGAGGGAGTGTCATGTGTACCCCTCAGGGACAGCAGAAAAGCTCCTGTTTAGGAGGACTTGGCCTCGCAGTGGGCTGTTTCTATGCAGCCGGCACCTCAGAGAGGTCCACGTTTACACACCCACTGCCTTGGGGCAGGTTGCGTCTATGTGCCTTGTGCAGGGTTGCTTCCGTAGGGCTGTCAGTGAGGAGTTAGACACATCTATGTAGGGGTGAGGCAGGTGGACTGCATCGATACTGCCAGGGCCACTGGGAGGGTCAGGCCCACGTGGATTCCAGTCAGTGGGAGGGCCTCTACTTTGTGACTCGTGTTGCGGTCAACATCAGCTCAAACTGATTCTTTGTACAACAGAAGATGCACTATATGAAGAGGAAAAGACCATCAGGGCTGGCTGGAGGTAGTGTCATTAACCATGAGAATTTGCAAGTGACTCTGTAACCACTTTCGAGTTTCAGCTTTTGGGGATGTTTGAGAGAGAAAAGTGTCTACTTCAGAACTCTGTTTAAACAAAAGCAATATGAAGCTAATAGTATAAAATGATTAAGGCGTATTTGGTACACAAGTTGTAAATCATGGCACCGTTTCCAACTACAAAGTAAAAATATATTCAAAGGAAAGAAGATCCTTCACTGATTTTACTCTCCATCTAGTAATTCTTCACTGTCTGGAAAAAAGAGCCAGAATAGAATGACTAACTTTTGGCCATGCAGGATTCCATACAACATTGTGATGAAGAAGAAAGCAAAAACAAAAAAGTTCTAAGTTACAATAAAATATTACAATAAAAATTCTGGAAAGCCATGGCTTCAAGTTGATTCCAACTCATGGCAACCCTGGAGGTTAGAATGGAAATGCCCCACAGAACTTCCCAGAAGCACTTGGCCGACTTGAATTGCCAACCTTTGGTTAGCTCACAAAGTGCTTTAGCATTAGGCCATGAGGGTTTCTATCCTGTAAATGTGCAACAAAAGACCCCTTTAAAGTAGTATACAGCAAAGATGTGACTTTGAGGACTAAGGTGTGCCTGAGGGAGATTCATATCTACCCCATAGGTGCAGAAGAGGTGCTCTGTCTGTGTAGCCCTCTCTGAGGTGTGGGCCCGTTTACATAAGCAGTGCTGTGGGTTTGGCTGCGACTATGCAGCCTGCACTATGAGGCAAAATGTGTCTGTGAGGCTTGTGCTGCAGGGTAAGCCATGTCTTTGCAACCAGGGCAGCAGGTGGAGCCATGTCTATGCCACTGGAATAGCAGAGTGAGCTACATCTATGGGACTTGTGCCACAGAGCAAGCTGTATGTATGAGGCCGGTACCTCAGGGAGGGAAGTGTTCCACTCTCAGCTCTGAGGACAGATCCTCATCCACATGGCTAGCATTTGGAGGTTTGATGCTTCTATACGGCTGGAGTAGTGGGTCAGGATGTGTTTGTGCCACCAGTGCCAATGGGAGAGTTGGGACTATGCAGTCTGTGACTCCGGGAATGCCAGGACGTCGTGACCAGTGCCTTGGGGGATGTCTGCTCATAGTGATTCTGTGTACGACAGGAGATGCACTATATGAAGGAG
The DNA here is from genome assembly GCA_028571685.1 of Heterohyrax brucei. Taxonomy (NCBI): domain Eukaryota; kingdom Metazoa; phylum Chordata; class Mammalia; order Hyracoidea; family Procaviidae; genus Heterohyrax; species Heterohyrax brucei. The sequence continues at coordinate 22,524,545 of CM053155.1, forward strand.
AACAGAGCATCAGGATGGGAGGAAGTGTCATTAACAATGTGTATTTTGCAGATGGCTCTGTAACCACTTGTGAGCTTCAGCTTCTAGGAAAGTTTTAGAGAGAAAAGTGTCTATTTCAAAACTTGGTTTCAACAAGTTATATGAAGCTAATCATAGACATCTATTGAAGTTTATTTAGTATACAATTTACAAATCAGGGTTTTTTTTTTTCAATCTCCTGGCACTACTATGACAGAAAATACCATGAGTGGATGGTTTCATGAAAAGAAACTTCATTGACACAGTGCAGTAAGCCACAAATACATTTAAGAGTTACAAGTTCACTCAATAAGAGAAATTATCACAGTCTGGTAGGCTGAGTCCAAATCCAGTGACAGCAGCTTGGCACAGCAACCTCAGATCCAAAGGACATGCTCTGCTCTTGGTGCAGCTTCTTGGTGACATGATGGTTCCAGCTCTCTATACTCACTGCTCTCCCGTATATCCCACAGCTGGTAACCTGAGTCCTGCTTCACCAGCACAACTGCTGTCCATTCTCCATCATCAGTACCACAGAGGCAGGACTGACAATACATGAGAAGAATGGCACCATATTGAGACTTACAGCTAAGTCAAATGAATACATACAGTTTGGGGGACACACAATGTAATTCGTGACACAGGGCAACATTTCTGACTAGAAAGCGAACAAGTGTTCAAACAAAGATCTCTCACAGATTCTACACTCTGTATAGTCGTAATTCACAGTCTTGTAAGGAGAGTCACAATGGAATTAGCCACTTTGGGTCATGCAATATCCCACACAAGACTGTGATGTAGAACCAAAAGAAAGAAAGAAAAAGAAACAAAGCTACTGCCTTCAAGTTGGTTCTGACTCGTATGAACCTTATAGGTCAGAGTAGATAAATGGCAGGATTGCAATACGGATCCTTTCCTTGCCCTCCCTAGAAGACACTGGGCACCTCCCCTTTAGAAACTGGGCTTTAGGGGCTTGAAAAATGGTCCTTTCATGCCCCTGCTATGAGTTTGTGTCTGTGTCACCAACAGAAACAATCCAGAGAATAGGCATCTTTCCATGGACACAGCTTCCCAGACCTTGCTCCCACACTTCCATCCTCTCAACTACCTCCTTCTGCCTACCCAGCTCTGTTCTGTGCTGCCTTCTGACCCATCAAGGCACGTTGCCAACAGCTACCTGGCGATTCAGCCTCTGGGTACACAAGCCATGTGTTTCTATGGTCTTGTTTTATGTCTGTGGCTTTGTCAGACAGAATTCTTCTCATTGTGGTCTTGGCTCCTTTGATCACCCCCTCGCTAGGAAAGTTTGATAATGGAGGTAGTATGCCACTGTCTGGGGGCAGAAGTCTGAAGCAACTTGTACTTGTCAGGAAGATAGGAGGGAGCGGTTCTGTGCCAAACACACCAGAGAGAGCTGTCTGAAAGGCTCCATGGCAAAGGAGGTGCACCTAAGGTTCAAGGAAACTGATGATGGCCTCCAGCCAAAAATAGATTCTATGATGAAGAGAAAGCACTACGTGGGTGAAAGAGAAAGATCATTTTTATTTTCATGCTTTGAAAGTAAAGACAGTAGATATCTATATCAGCAAAAATGAATTTATGCCAAGTACTATCTAAAGAAAAGTCTACTGTTTGAATCCACCAGGTAGTTCCTGGAAACGCCATGGGGACATTTCTGCTCTGTCCTATTGGTCGATAAGAGTTGGAATCCATTTCGTGGCAATAGGTTTATGATCACATTTGTAATGTGCTTTTGCATTTGCTGTCTTGCTGTCTTTTCATTTAAATACATTTCTATGATAACATTTTTAATTTAGTTTACTACAAATTCCAGGCTTTTTTCCTTAAGTAAGTATGCAGATGTCCTAAAATTTATTTCACCAATATTCTTATGCTAAAAAATTATTTTCTTTCCCAATTTTTTCTCTTATAAACAATAGTAAGCTTGACAGTTTTGGTTGCATATTTGCAAATATCTTCATAAGTATTTCACTGTCAGTTCCTGAAAATGATCTATCCACACAATAGGGTCTATAAAATTTTCTCTCAGTATACTGCTTCCCAAATACTATAACTAATTTATATTCCTAACACTGCAGTGGGAAAGTGCCTTTCTTCCCACCAGGACTCACACTCAGGCCCCTGACACGGAGGCTGTGTAAAGGTGATCAGGAGTAGATGGGATTTGGTGCACAGGTACAGTGTCACACTGGAGAGGAAGGGTCACTGCTGGAAAGAAAACAGGACACAGAGAAAGCAGGCCTGGGACACAGCTCCATTATGTCAGGTCCTGTTTGTATAAAACACAGACGTTAAGACCTTTGTAGTAAAAAGATTGGTCCTTACTGTGGTACAACAGAAGCCCAAGCCAACAGCACATCTTTAACAACTTTAATGCAATAAAATTTACAGTCAAGTGTATCTGAAGGATACATTTTGGAGATTCTCTGTAAACTGATAAGAGTTGTACAGCCATCAGCATTGATTGAGTTTTGGAGATTTCCATCACTCTAGGGAGTCCAAAACATTAGATTTGCCTGTTAATCCCTGCACTGTCCCCTGGCCCCAGGCAACCACAAACCTATGCTCTATGTGAACTGCCTTTACTGGCATCTTTGGCTTAGCATTATGTTTTGAGGTTCGTCTGTTCTGTACCTTGTGTCAGAACTTCATTGTTTTTTATGGCTGATAGTATTCCCTAGCATGTATATACCACACTTTGTTCATCCATTCATCACTGGATGGACATTTGTTTTTTTTTTACCTTTTGCTATAATGAAGAATACTTGTCAGAATAATGGCATACATGTTGTCATGTGGATGTGCGTTTTCATTTCTCCTCAACAACTATCTAAGAGTAGAATTGCTAGGTGATACGGCGACTCCACATGGAACCATCTGAAGAGCCGCCAAAAGTTTCCCTAAGAAGTGACAGCATTTCACGTGTATTCAGCTTCTAACGTCTGTATATCCTTGCCAACGTTTGCGACTATCTGTCATTTTGGTGAAAGCCATGGGAAGTTCTACTCTATTACATGGGGTCACTGTGAATGGAAAATTGACAGCACATAACAACAATAACCCCGGGGGTGAAGTGGTTAAGTATTGTGGGTGCTCACAAGAAGGCCAGCAGTCCACATCCTCCAGTCACTCCCTGTAAACTGTGTGGGGCAGTTCTGCTCTCTCCTGTAGGGTCACTATGAGTTGGAATTGACTTGATGGCAGTGAGTGGTATTTGTTGTTGCCATTGTTTTAGGAACAATAAAATTGAGTGGGAAGTGGTATATCTCATTGTGGTTTTATTTACAATTATCATGGCATTTTTTTCTGCAATGCTATTTCTTCCTTTCCATGGTGGCTGATAATGCTCAGACTGTATGCTTCTTGTCTGCTTACACATCTTCTTTGGAGAAATGTTTCTTCACCTCATTGGCTCATTTTTTTTTTAAGACATGAAAACAAAAAGCTTTATTATGAAATATAGTGATTTGTGAATTGAGGTATACTTTAACATCAAGGCAGGATGCGACAGAGTTTCAAATTTCAGAGAGATGAATGAAGTTTTTATCACACAGAGCAAATAAAAACTGCCTGTTAGGCATGAAAGGGATACATGGCAAAACGTTAACATTATTGTCTTAGGGTAGGTTTTCTAGGGAAGCAAAACCAGTAACACCTGTAGGTACAAGGAAAGATTTATAATATATAGATAGATAGATACAGATATAGGAAACAAGTCACGTAATCACAGAAGCTGAATGTCCCAAGTTCTGGCACAAGCCTCACGTGGCTATGGAAGCTGAGGAACCCAAAGTCAGCAGGTCAGAGGCCGGAGTTCTAGATCACTGGTTGTGTAGGTCAGTGGATCCCAAGACGAAGCGACAGAGGCTGGCAAACCCAGGAACGGCAGGTCAGGGAGCAGGATTCTCAAGTGCCGACTGTAAGGACTGATGAATCCAACAGGTGCTAGTTCAAGTCCCAGAACCAGATGCCAGAAGAAGAGAGCAGGAGCTCCTAGCTACGTGAGCAGATCAGCAGTAGTAGTGGAAGGTCGGGAGATGAGACCCGAGGGGCAGGAAGCCACCACAAACCCCGCCCTGCCACTTAATACAGCAGCCAAATATGGAGAAGCCAAGTTGACATAATCCTAACCACTACAATTACTAATTCTGTTTCCTGGCCTCTGGAGACATGTGAACAAGGCATTCTTCTTAGGTCAAGTTGTATAAACTTTTTTTTTTTTTAATGAATAAGTTCTTTTTATTGTTGTAATTTTTCATCAGCTTTTTTCTAACATAATTTATGTTCCATAAAAATGGATCTGTTTTAAGTTTATAATTAAATAAGTTTTGACAAATGTAACCACCACCACAATCAAGGTATGGAAAGTTTTGGTCACCCCCAAAAGTCTCCTTGTTTTCTTTTGCAGTCTTTCCCCTGCCCTTGGCTCTGCACAACAATTGGTCTGGCTTCTGTAAGACTAGATTCTTTTCTAGAATTTCATACAAATGGAATAATACAGTATGTACTCTTTTGTATTTGGCTTCTTTCACTCAGCATAATGCTTTTGAGGCTCATCCAGTTCTACAAATCAGTTAAATTAAAAAACAATAATAACTCCATTAGACATTGCATTAACAAACTTGAAGTAACCTATTCCAAGTATTTATTTTTTGTTGTTGTTGAAGATCATTCAGTTGTGTGGATAGACCATAATTTGCTAATTCATCTGTTGATAGACAGTTGGGTTCTTTCCAATTTGATGTGGTTGTGAATGAAGCTGCCATGAAAATTCATGTACAAGTTTTTATGTGGATGTAACTTTTCATAAATACCCTTGGGTAAATACCCAGGAAATGCTGGGTTGCATGGTAAATGTATACTTTGCTTAACTTTATAAGAAAGTACTTTGCCCAGCATCAATAGATGAGAGTCCCAGTTGCTCACATACTTGTCAAAAATTGTTGTTGTCAGTGTTAGCCATTTAATGAGTTTGTGGTGTCTTGTTTTACTTTGCATTTTTGTAATGACTAATATTGATGAACATTTTTATTTATGTGTTTTTTTGATCATTCGTATGTCTTCTCACGTGTACTATCATTTCAATTCCTTTGCCTATTTTTTTTTGTTATGACTGAGTGAAAATGTACAGTTCCATATAAATTTACATGCCCACCTGTATGCAACTCCCACTGCTCTCCCTGCCCGGTGACAGCACACTATTCCTCTCTGCTCCATACATGTCTCATCCTCCCAACATGTTGTCTGCTTTCCGCTCCTCTCTAGCCACTCCCCTTACTCCAGTCATTGCTCATTTTTAAAACTGGGTTATTCATATTTTAAAGTGTAGAGTCCAACTATTTAGATATAAGAGCATTCCAGTTTTTCTATGTTATTTATCTAAAGAAGAAGTTAAATGCCTGGGTCTAATCAAGGGCTTTTGAGTTACACACATGGAGGTTATAGCAGCAGCTTTTTCTCTTAGTAGCTGTGTTACCTTGGAAAATGTACTTAACCTCTGTTAGGCACACTCTTTTAATCTGCAGCAGAAAGTCTTGATATCCGGCAGAATATCTAGAATACGTTAAGAGGCTGCAAACATCTGTTTCCTTCCCAATCAGTTCTTTTCGAACACTTGGTGGATGGGATCCTCTCCATGTCAGATGCAACTTCCCAGGAGTGTTGGCTGAAACTAACCCTCCAGGACTGGCACACCACCAGCGCCCAGTCATAGTAAATCTAAAACCCAGGGCCCTACCAGTAAGAGTTCCCCAGTACCCTCTTTCATGGTAGGCACGTGTGGACATTGCCCCCCATATTAATAGATTTCTATAGCACAACATCCTCATCAAGTGCCAGTCCCCCTGGAGGACCCCCCCACTGCCACTAAAGAAACCTGGGGGAGGAGGGGCTTACTGTCCAGTACAGCACCTACGTGCAGTCAATCAGAACACTGACACTCTGCACACAGTGGTCTCAAATCCATACACTCTACTGGGGCTAATTTCCCCAGAGGCGGAGTGGTTCATTTGCTTGGACTTAAAAGATGCTTTCTTCTGTATCCATCTCGCCCTGGTGAGCCAGCTGCTGTTTGCTTTTAAATGGGAAGACCTGAACACTGGAACCCAAATTCAACTCACCTGGACTCGTCTCCCACAAGGATTCAAAACCTTGCCCACTGTATTTGGAGAGGCTCTGGCCACCAATCTGTCTGATTATCAACCCACCTTAGGAATGTGCTGACAAGTGACCTTGTTACAATATGTAGATAACTTGCTATTAGCCTGTGAAACTGCAGCGCACTGCCACCTGGAAACCTGAGCTCTGTTGGGCCACCTAGAGGCAAAAGGACACTGAGTGTCCTGGGACAAACCTCAGATCTGCCTTCAACAAGTAAAGTACTTGGGGTTTGTTATTTCCAAGGGCCATAGGGCCATAGAGCCCAGGGTATGGAAAGGAAGGGGGTCATTACCACCCTCCCGATGCCCCGGACTTGAAGACAATTGCGGGAGTTCTTAGGAGCAGTGGGATACTGCTGCATCAGGATACCAGGATATGCAGAGATGGCCAGATCTCTTTACAACCTACTCAAAGGGCCTAAGGACACCTCCTTCGAATGGCCAAAAGAGCAAGCAGAAGCCTTCAAGACTATAAAACAAGCCCTCACCACTGCCCCGGCCCTTGGCCTCCCCGACACCTCCAGAAGTTTCAACTTATTTGTCCATGAAAAAAACAAGACTGCCTTAGGAGTACTGACTCAAACAGCAGGGCCCTGGCAGCAGCCTGTAGCTTATCTGTCTAAACAGACCCATTGGCAGCAGGGTGGCCGCCTTGTCTGAGAGCCCTAGCAGCCACAGCCCTGCTGGTCAAAGAAGCTAACAAGCTCACTTTTCGACAGCCTGTTCACATCAAAGTCCCCCACGACATACAGTCCTTGGTAAACGCTAAAGCACACCACTGGCTCAGTAACACATGGGTTACACAGTACCAGGCTCTACTGTGTAACAACCCCACCATAACCATAGAAACTGTTAAAACTCTAAATCCTGCAGCTTTTCTCCCCTCAGAAGATGGCCCCGATAAGCATGACTGTGAAGAAGTCATAGAAGTGGTTCATGCCAGTCAGCCTGACCTCTCTGACTAGCCCCTCCTCAACCCGGACATAACCCTCTTTACGAACCGAAGTAGTTATGTGCAGGAGAATGAATGGCGAGCCAGGTATGCTGTCACAACACCCACTGGAATCTTGGAGAGGGACTGACTGTCCAATGGGTGGTCCACTCAGAGAGCAGAACTGTGGGCCCTCATCAGAGCCCTGATGCTGGCAGAAAACAAAACAGTAAACGTTTACACAGACTCCTGTTACGCTTTTGCCCCACTTCATGTTCACCGGGCCATCCGTAAAGAAAGGGGCCTGCTCACAGCTGGGGGAAAACCCATTAAGAACAAAGAAGATTCTACTTTTACTGGAAACTGTATGGAAACGCCGACAGGTGCAGTCATACACTGCAGGGGACACCAGAAAACGGATAACCCCGAAACTCGAGGAAATCAACTGGCAGACCAGGCTGCTCGCACAGCAGCTGCATTCGAAAGTGAGCTGATTCTCCCCAGTCAGATATTAGTGGCCCCAGCACTCCCACCAGGCCCCAGTTACACGGTGAAAGAAGATCAGTGGGCCACACAGGAAGAAGCAGCAAAAGACTCATTGGGATGATGGATACTGCCTGCTAAAACGTGTTGTTATAGCAGACAACCTGAGCTGGCCAGTAGTAAAACACCAACATGACATAGCTCACTGGGGGAAGACTAAGATAAAAGAAGCTCTAGAAAAATACTTACATATACCTCACCCGGCCACTCTGTGCTCCTGAGTCTCCCGCCGGTGTGTTTACTGCCAACAACATAACCCCAAACAGGGGCCCACGCCTCCGCCTGGGGTACAATACTGCGGAAAATCCCTGTTTGAAGATTTGCAGGTAGACTTCACTGAATCCCCCCTGTGGAAAGGATACAAGTACTTGCTGGTAATTGTGTGCACATGCTCAGGCTGGACTGAGGCCTTCCCTGCCTGAACTGAGAAGGCACAGGAAGTAGCGAGAACACTCCTCAAGGAAATCATCCGCCGGTTCGAACTCCCTTTCTCCAAGGGCAGCGACAATGGTCCTGCATTTGTCGCTAAGACAATACAAGAATTAGCCCAATCACTGAAAATAACTTGGAAGTTACACATGGTCTGAAGGCCCAAGAGCTCAGGCAAGGTAGAAAGAATGAATAGAATGCTGAAAAACTACCTAGCCAAGTTACATCAAGAAACCGAGCTCTCCTTGGTCCAGTTACTGCCCCTAGCCTTGTTTAAAATAAGATGTACACCAGGACCACACAAACTATCCCCTTTTGAAATATTGTGCCCTGGGTGCAGCCCCTGCGGGAATGGGGAGAGATAGAGCAAACCAAACAAGTTAGAACATTGGCAAAAGTCTTGAATGAACTCTCTCAGCACATACCAAAAAGAACCCCCATCGTACTCACCTCCCCAGCCCACCGGATCCAACCCGAAGACAGAGTCTGGGTAAGAAAGTGGAAAGTTGAGCCCTTACAGCCACGACAGGAGGAACCATATAAGGTAATTCTAACAACCCCGACTGCTGTTAAAGTTGCAGAACACACCGTATGGATACACCACAGCCAAATCAAGACAGCGGCCCCAGATGGCGAAGGGACCAGCTCCCAACAGCCAGAACAACTGCTGAAACTCAGGCTCCGCCAAACCATCCCTGCGTCCTCCCAATAGTTCTGTCTTTGCAACTAAGCTTCTTAATTTCAATAGCTGCGCTGCTTTCCATAGCACTCTTCCTCCCACCTATGCCACTGGCAACCAGCTATGCCTCATAGCTGCTTACTTGCTAACCTGTACCTTATTTCTGTTCTTCCTCTTCTGCCCATAGAGGGAGGCTTTAAAAGGCACAAGAGATGTCCAGGGGGACTAGGCCCATGTAGGGTCTTATATCACTATCCGTCAGAGCAAAAGACTCCACAGCATGAACTGATGACCGTTAAGGTGTGGCTGGACTGTGTTAACTCTCCGGGGCAACCCAGGGATAGAATGCTGGTTCCCCAATTCATGGTGGACAGCACTTAAACAAAGCCTCGCTAGTGAAACAACAGGAGCCATAAATAGACCTAGAGAGCATGAGGCCACAGAAATAGCTAAAAAGGCAACAGAAAAGTTTCTGACTTCCAGGTACAGGAAGATAACTCCCTAGATCCGAGGACTCCTGACCAAGCCTCTAGCCAAGACGCTCTATACCATAGGACGCAACATCATTAACATCACTGGGGTCGATATGTATTGGGTATGTCTGAAGGGTTTGTCTCACGATAAGGATACTGACAACCGTTACATGGTGGTTACAGTTAATGTAACCGCAGGTGCAACCAAACCAAGCAGCTGGCAGCCTCTGCCTACCATGCAAACCCCTCCTCAACAAACAACGCCCATTGCTATGTGAGGAGGGGAGCTCTAAATACAACTCTCAACTGCATAACTAACCTCAGCGGCACTGACTGTTTGTATGTCTGACAGCACCTTTCTTTGGTGTGTGAATTTTTACACAAATGCCTACCAGAAAACAGAACTTGCACACCAGTATACGCTTTCCCCAACTACCACTTAATCTCACCTGTCAATTTTGAAAAAATGGTCCTGTCCGACCGTAACATATTCACTGCCAGGTACAAAAGGGGGGCAGGGCTAGCCGTAATGGGTGTCGCCAGTATCGCAGGATTGGCCACAGGAAGAGGAGGACTAACTAGCTCCCTCACCTTGTTCCATAAACTGTCTGAAGCCCTGAACTCTGACATGAAGACGATAACCGAAACTCTGCTCCCATTACAGGAGCAAATAAATTCTCTAGCCTCAGTAGTCCTCCAAACCGAATGGGATTAGATCTTCTTCTAGCGGAATGAGAAGGACTGTGCCAGGCCCCAGAAGAGGAATGCTGTTATTTTCTTAACCAGTCTAATGTAGTTGCCTCTAAGGTTGCAGAGATTCTCAATCCAATTCACCGAAAACACCTTAGTGGCTCAACCCACCGCGGATCCTCGCCCTTCAAGGATATCACCAGCTACAGCGGACTGAGACTGCATGTGACGCCCACCCCGTTTTTCTCTGCTACTACATGGAGAAAAAAGGGAGGGTGTCAAAGGGGGGAAAGTAAGAGGAAATCAGCTAGCTCCATTCCCCTCCCTTGAGCTGCCTCGCCTCGCTCCGAAACCAGATTGGTAAGATCCCCAACCTTCCGCTTCCAGACCCTCCGCACCCCCACGCCGTCCCAGCCTCCCTCTACTGCCAACCCAGTAAAACCGCCGAGCCCCTGACACAGGCGCCAGTGCTCCGGAGAGCGTTAACCCCCGCTGGCCCTCTAGCGTAATAAACTGTTACTGCTTCTCTAACCTAGGTGCCGGCTCTTTTTTCCACAACAGGAGGGCCTTAGCTAAGGGGTCTGTGAGCCTTGGAGGGCCAGGACATTGTGACTGGCACATTGGGGGGCGTCCTGTATGAAGAACAGACGTCAGAATTAGAGGAAGTGTCACTAACAACGTGCATTTTGCAGATGGCTCTGTAATTGCTTGTGAGCTTCAGGTTTTAAGAATGTTTGAGAGAGAAAAATGTCTACTTCAAAACTCTGTTTAAACGAAAGTTGTATTAAGCTAAGAGTAGGAAATGATTGACATTTATTTAGAAGGCAATTTGTAAATCAGTGCACAAAGTCTTGCCCTGACTGCAGGGCAAGAATGAATTCAAGAGAAGGAAGAGTTTTCACAGATTTTATACTCCACTGGGTAATTCTTCCCTGTCTTCAAAAGACAGCCAGAATAGAAATGATAACTTTATGTCCTACAGGATCCCATACAACATCGTGATGAAGAAACAAAGAGACAAACAAAATAACCAAAGCCACTGCCTTCTAGTCAATTCTGACTCATAGCAGCTCTGTAAGTCGAAGTAGACAAAGTGGCAGGATTGCAATGAGGTTCCCTTCTTTGCCCTCCCTAAAAGACACCAGGCAGGCTTCCTTTTAAAACTGGGCTGTGGGATCTTGAAAAATGGTCCTTTTATGCCTCTGCTATGTCTTTATGTCTATGTTGCCAACATTAAAACCCTAGAGAACATGCACCTTACTTTGGACAACTGACTTCTTTTGGTCAAAGGGGCAGAGTTAGGCTAGTGAGAGGCACAGGATAATTTCAATTTGCAAATATACTTTTATTGTTTGTAATCTTACATTCAAGGAAAACTTTATTTTTTTAGATAGTTTTAACAAAGAGAAATTTATTCTGTCAGAGTCTAGGGGGCTAGAAGTCCAAATTCAGTGTGCCAGTTCTGTTGAAAGGTCTTCTCTTTCTTCTGGCTCTGGAAGAAGGTCCTTGTCAGCAGTCTTACTGTGGTGCAGTCCAGTAGGCTACAAGTTTGAATTCAGAGTGTCTGCTGTGAAGGCTTTCCATCTTTTTTGGCTCTGGAAGCAAGTCCTTGTGTTGCATCTGTCTTTGGTCAGGGAGCGTGCTGGCACAGGAATCTCAGGTCTAAAGGACACACTCCACTCCCAGTGCTGCTTTTTTGATGGTATGAGGTCCCCTGGGAAAAGCTTATTTTGATAAAACTTGCAAACAGTAACTACATGTGAACAAAATGACAAAAGCAATGTGCATGTAGATTGACTATATTTTGTTTAATGGGGAAACAAAGTAGATGAAAGTAATTACTTTGACTCTGTCTCTGTCTCTCTGTCTCTCTGTCTCTGTCTCTGTCTCTGTCTCTCTGTGTGTATGTGTGTGTGTGTTTCTGGGTCTCTTCCAGCTCTCTAACCCCAAATCTTCACTATTCACAGTTACTGAAGTTCAGACAATTCACTTCTAGATTCAGGTCTGAATATTCCAGAGAATGATCGAAAGACAGTGATTGCAGCCAATGGCTGAAATTTTGCACACAGTGCTGTCTGTCATGGATTGAATTGTGGTCCCTGCAAGATATGAGTAGCCATGTGACTGGGCCATGATTCCCAGTATTTTATCACTGTCCTCCATTTTGTGATTTTCCTATGCTGTATGTTAAAGGATTAGAGTAGGACTGTAAATCCCTGCATAGGATCACCTCCCTAGTCCACTGTAAAGAGAGTTTCCCTGGAGTGTGGCTTGCACCGCTCTTTATCCTTTCATTGTATAAGAGATAAAAGGGAGGTGAGGCATGCAGAGAACTGGGAACCTCATACCATCCAGAAAACGGCACTAGCTGACTAAAACACTGTCTAATATCATTATCACAATATCCTGACCTCCATCTGTCTGTCTGTGCTGCTCTGTGAGTCCCTAGATCTGAGACTCTCAGAGTTATAATTCTGGCTCTGGCCACAACCTTTTATTTTTCAAGAAAAATGCCTTTTGTGCAGTGAAGGAAACATCATGAAATGACCTGTTCACTGTGATAGAAGTTCTGCTTGAAAAATCCATCAGTGAAGGTTCAAATAGACAGCACCTCACAACAATAACTCCAGTCATGCAGTGGTTAAATGTTATAGGTGCTCACAAAGATCTCAGGAGTCCACATGCACCAGCCACTCCGTGGAAACACCATGGGGTATTTCTGCTCTCTCCTGTAGGCTTGCTATCAGTTGAAATTTACTCAATGGCCCCACGTTTAGTTTTTGTTGTTGTTTTAAGAACGATGATGAGTGTGAAGTGGTATCTCATTGTGATTTTATTTACAGTTATCATGGTACTTTTATGTAAGACTCTTCCTTCTTTGTCCTGGTGTCTAATGATGTTGAGACTCTGATTATGCCCTTCTAATTCACTTTCACATCTTCTTTGGGGAACTGTCCCTTTACATCATTGGCCCACTTTGAAAACTGGGTTACTCCTGCGTGCTTGTTTGTTTTGACAATGTAACTAGTAAAATATATGAGAGTTTCTGGTTTTCTACATTGTCTAACACAAAAAAACCAAGCCCTCTGCTGTTGAGTTAATTCTGAGTCCTAGTGATGCTATAGGACAGAGAGAACTGCTCCATGGAGTCTCCGAGGAGCGGTTGGTGGATTGGAACGGCTGAGCTTTTGGTGAGTGGCTGTAGCACATAACCACTACCCCACCAGGGTTAGACCTAAAGGGGTGTTAAATGCCAGCCTCTCATCATGGGCTGTTGAGTGAAGCACGTGGAGGTTATGACGGCAGTGGTTTCTCTTAGTAGCTGTCTGAGCTTGGAAAATGCACTTGACCTCTGTGAGGCTCACTCTTTGAATCTGTAAAGGAAAGTCCTGATATCAAGCAAAATACTTGGAATATGTTAAGAGGCTGCGAATAATTCCTTCCCATGTGATTATTTTCCTTCTTGAACAGAGACATTATTTGAACCTCAAGTTCATCACTGTTTTACCTTAGCATTTGTGGAATATTACCAGAAGCTGACCAAACCATGTGTGCACATTAAGTGAGAGAAGAAAATGATTGAAGTTCATTCAGCATGCAATTTGTAAATCACCATTTCTGGCTACAATGTAAAAAATCCTATTGAAAATAAAAAGATACTTCACAGATCCTGCAGTTCATTTTGTAATTCTTCAGTGTCCTGAAAAGAGAGCCAGAAGAGAAGCTTTGTTCATACAGGATCCCATGTACCACTGTGGTGAAGAAGAAACAACAAGGAAAAAATGCTGACAGCCAAGGCTTCCAGTAGGTTGGGGCTCCTGGTGAGCCTAGAGGTGAGAATAGAAATGCTCTCACCGAGTTTACAAGGAACACTTTGGGGACTTGAACTGTTGACCTTTTGGATAGCAGACAAAGAATTTAACCACAGTGCCATCAGGTTTCTACTGGGCTAAGGTGCTGAAAAAGACCTCTTTAAAGTATCAAAGAAAAATGTAACTCTGACAACTAAGGTGTACCTAAGGGGGGGTCAAGACTTACCTGCAGGCAGGCACAGCAGAGAGGCTCCCATGTGTTCCGCCTGGGCAGTGGGGTGAGCAGTGTCTGTGCAGCCAGGGAAGCTGAGTCAGCGGCATCTCTGTGGCTGGGAAAGCTGAGGCAGCTGTGTCTATGTGGCCCATGTATTGGATCAGACCATGCATCTGCAGCTTGCACAGTGCTAAAGGCAAGCTTATTCAGCCCATACCATTGGACAAGCCAAGTCTATGCAACCAAACCTTAGGCAGGTCACTTTCTGCTTGGTCAGCTCAGCCAGCCAGCTCACATCTGCTGGTGCAGGGCTGCCTCTCTGAGTCTAGCACTGCAGGGTAGGACACCCTTACCTTGGCAGTGGGTATTGCCAACTGACCACATCTTTACAGCCAATGCCAATGTGAGGGACAGGCCCATGCGGGTCCAGTCAGCCGAGAGGACCTGGACTGTGTGACCTGTGCCGTGGAGAGTGTTGGCTCCTATTGGTTCTATAGAGAAGAGAAGACATATTATATGTAGAAAAACAGCATCAGGTTTGGAGGAAAGGTCATGAACAATACGCATTTGCAGGTGACTCTGTAACCACTTGTGAGCTCCAGCTTTTAACAATATTTGAGAGAGTAGTATGTCTACTTCTAAACTGTTTAAGCAAAAGTCATATTAAGCTAAAAGTAGAAAATGATTGACATTTATTTAGAACACAGTTTGTAAATTAGGGCACCATTTCCAACTACAAGGCAAAAATATACTCAGAAGAAAAGAAATCTTTCACAAGTTTTCTACTCCACTGGGTGATTCTACATCGTCTTAAAAAGAGAGTGAAAATAGAATCGATAACTTTATGTCATGTAGGATCTCATATAACACTGTGACGAAGAAACAAACAGATGAAAAAAAAACCCAAATCTACTGCCTTTAAGTTGATTCTGACTCATAGCAACCCTGTAGGTTAGAGAAGAGGAGTTGCAGGATTGCGATGAGGTTCCTTTTCTTGCCCTGCCTGGAAGACACCAGGCAGCATCCCCTTTAGAATTTGGGCTTTGAGGGCTTGAAAAATGGTCCTTTCATGCCCCTGCCACAGGTATCTATGTCACCAACATTAACAATGCAGAGACAACAAAGGGGCAGAGTTAGGTTACTGATAGATGAAGGAAAATTTTAATTGATAAATACACTTGTTTGTTGTTTGAAATCTTACATTTGGGAAAAATGTATTTTGATAAACAATTTTAAACAGAAACTACTCGTGAACAACCTGACAAAAGCAAGATGCAGATAGATTATTTTGTTTAATGAGGAAATGAAGTAACTGAAAGTAATTGCTTGTGTGTGTGTGTGTGTGTGTGTGTGTGTGTGTGTCTTCGTGGGTCCCCTTTAGCTTATACCAAATCTTCACTATTTACAGGTGCATATTTTTCTGTAGTTCAGACAGTTCTATTCCAGTCTCAGTTCTGAATATTCCAGAAATGACAGAAAGTAATTGCAGTCAGTGACTGAAATTTTCCACACAGTGCTGTCTAATATCATTAAGCCAAGATCCCAAGCACCTTCTGTCTGCCTGTGCCCCACTGTGAGTGCCCAGATCTGAGACCCTCAGAGTTACAGTTCTGGCTCTGACCACAGCCTTTTGATTTTCAAGACAAGTGCCTTTTGTGCAGTGAAGGAAACATCATGAAATGACCTGTTCACTGTGGTAGCAGTTCTACTTGAAAATCCATCAGTTGAGGTTCAAATGGACAGCACCTCACAACAACCCCAGTCATGAAGTGGTTAAATGTTACAGGTGCTCACAAAAATCTCGGGAGTCCACATGCGCCAGTTACTCCCTGGAAACTCCATGGGACATTTCTACTCTCTCCTGCAGGCTTGCTATGAGTTGGAATTAATTCAATGGCAGCACATTTAGCTTTTGTTGTTTTAAGAATAACAAAATGAGTGTGAAGTGATAACTGATTGCGGTCTTATTCACAAGTATCACGGCATTTTTATGCAAGACACTTCTTTCCTTTTCCTGATGTCTAATGATATTGAGACCCTATTTCCTTGTCCACTTGTACATCTTTTTTGGAGAACTGTCTCTTCATATCATTGGCCCCTTTTAAAACTGGGTTATTCCTGTTGGCTGGTTGGTTTTTTGGTTGGCTTTATTTAGATATATGAGAGTTCCTGTTTTCCTACATTGCTCATCTAAAAGGATGGCTAAATGCCTGGCTCTAATCAAAGTCTTATGAGTAAGTAACATGGAGGTCATGACAGCAGCATTCTCTCTTAGTAGTGTGTGAGCTTGGAAAAATGTTCTAAACTTTTGCAAGGTTCACTCTTTTAATCTGTAGAGGGAAGTCCTGATGTCAAGTACAATACCTAGACCATGTTAAGAGGCCACACATGTTTATTTCCTTCCAATGCAATTCTTTTCCTTCATGGAAAGAGATTTTGTTTGAACCTTAGGATCATCACTGTATCTTAGCATTTTGTGAATGTTACCAGAAGGAGATTCATGCACATTAGGTAAGAGTAGAAAATGATTGAAGTTTATTTAGTACACAATTTGTAAATCAGGGCACCATTTCTGACTGCATTGTAAAATATCTATTGAAAAGAAAGATATTTTGCAAATTCAGTGTCCTGAAAAGAGAGCCAGAACAGAACTGATAAGCTTTGGTCATGCAGGATCCCATCCACCACTGTGAAGAAGAAGAAAACAAGAAGATAGAATGCTGACAGCCAAGGCTTCCAGTGGACTGGGGCTGCTAGTGAGCCTAGAGTTGAGAATAGAGCTACCCTTACAGAATTTTCTAGAAGCACTTGGCATAGGCAACTGCCCACCTACTGGTTAGCAGATGTAGCATTTAACCACCGTGCCACCAGGGTTTCTATTGGGTTAAGTTGCTGAGAAAGAACTCTTTAATGTATCAGAGAAGAAAGATGTAACTTTGAGGACTAAGGTATGCTTGCAGGAGGGTCAGGACTAACCTGCAGGCAGGTGCAGCAGAGAAGCAACTGTGTACATGGCCCTCTCTTGTGTGCAAGCCCCATGTGTGTGGCCCATGCCCTGGGACAAGGCTGATCTACACAGGTGCACGTGACAAGGCCAACCATGCATGTGTGGCTCTTGCAACGCAGCAAGGGACATCTGTGTCCACTGTCTGTGGCAGTGGGGTTAGTTCCATCTATGTGGCTGGGGCAGGGGGTAGGTGCATCTATGGGAGTAGGGAACCTGGGCCAGGCGTGTCTATGCAGCCCAGGCCATGGGGCCCACAGCACATATGCAGCCCATGCCATGGCTGCAGGTGTATCTATTCATCCACAGCACAGGGCCAGCTGCCTCTCTGCATCCAGACCCTAGGGAGGTCTACATCTACTTGGTCAACTTGGCGTCCACATCCTCGTCTACACACCTACTGTCATGTGCAGGGCTGCCTCTACAGGGCTAGCACTGCAGGGTTGGATGTATTTTTGTGGCAGGTGTCGCCGGGTAACCACATTTACATGGCCAGTGTTAATGCGAAGGACAGGCCTATCCTTGTCCAGGCTGTTGGGAGGGCCTGGGCTGTGTGAACAGTGCTGTAGACAGCGTTAGGTCATATTGATTGTGTGTACAACAGAAGATGCACCGTATGAAGAGAAACAGCATCAGATTTTGGAGGAAGGGGCCTGAGCAAAATGAATTTGGAGCTGACTCAAACCACCAGCGAGGTTCAGCTTTTAGGAATGTTTGAGAGTGTCTACTTCAAAACTCTGTTTAGACGAAAGGAATATTAAGCTAACGGTAGAAGATAACTGAAGTTTATTTAGAACACAATTTGTCAGTCAGGGCACCATTTCTGACTACAAGTGTTTTAGTCAGATAATGCTGCTCTAACAGAAATATCATGAGTGGATAGCTTTAACAAATGAAAGTTTATTGTTACACAATCCGGTAAGCTACAAGTCCGAATTCAGGATGTCCGCTCCAGGGGAAGGCTTTCGCCCTTGTGGGCTCTGGAGGAAAGTCCTTGTGTTGCATCAGTCTTTGTTCAGGGAGCATCTTGGCACAGGAACCTCAGATCTGAAGAATGTACTCTTCTCCCAGTGCTGCTTTCTTGATGGTGTGAGGTTCCCAGTTCTCTGCTTGCTTCCCTTTGTTTTTATCACTTGCAGGATGAAAGGATAAGGGGTGGTACAAGCCACACTCCAGGGAAACTCCCTTTACAGTGGAGCATGGAGGTGATCCTATGAAAGGATTTACAATCCCACCCTAATCATTTAACACACAGTTATAGGAAGATCACAAAATGGAGGATAATCATAAAATATTGGGAATCATGGCCCAGCCACAAGGCTACACATATTTGGGGGTGGGACATAATTCAATCCATCACCCCCACAAAAAAGTAATTACTTTCATCTACTTCATTTCCCCATACAAGAAAATATAGTCCATCTATATGATCCGACTCGACGGCACTTGGCTTGGCATATGCACATAGGTTTGTCACCTCGTTTACAGGTATTTTCTGTTTTCAAATATTTATTGAGGTAACTTTCCCTGAATGCAAGTTTTCAAACAGTAATAAGAAGTGTATTTATTAATTGACAGTAGCCTACATCTCTCACTAGCCTGCCTTGCCCTTTTGACCACAAGAAGTCTGTTGTTAAAAGTGTATGTACTCTGGATTGTTAATGTCGGTCACATAGACACAAACACATAGCAGGGACATGAAAGGATCATTTCTCAAGTCCCCTGTTTTCGTCACCAAGTGCTGGTCTAACAGAAAAGCACAAAGTGGATGGCTACAAAAAGAGAAGCATTTAGTCTTACACAGTCCAGTGGGCTACAAGTCCAAATTCAGGATCTCTGCTCCAGAGGAAGCCTTTCCCCTTTGTCAGCTCTGGAGGACAGTCCTTGTGTTGCTTCAGTCTTGGGGAGCATCTTGGCACAGGAACCTCAGGTCTGAAGGATGTGCTCTACTCCCGGTGCTGCTTTCTTGATGGTGTGAGGTTCCTGGCTCGCTGCTTGCTTCCTTTTCCTTTTATCTCCTATAGGACGAAAGGATCAAGGTGATGTGAGCCATATTCCAGAGAAACTCCTACAATGGAGCAGGGAAAGGACGTTAGGAAGGGATTACAGTCCCACCCTAATACTATTTAACATTCAGCACAGGAAAATCGCAAAGCGGGGTACAGTCACACAACACTGGTAAGCACAACCCATCCAAGTTTCTGTGTGTATTCTTTGGGGGACACCTGTTCAATCCATGACACCCTGAAGCCCAGTTTCTACAGGAGATGCTGCCCAGTGTCTTCTAGGAGGGACAAGGAAAGAAACTTCATAGCAATCCTGCCACTTATTTATGCCGAGCTATACAGTCACTGTGAGTCTCAATCGACTTGTAGACAGCAGCTTTGGTACTCTGTTTGTTTCTTCATCACAATGTTGTATGGGACGCTGCATGAGCAATTCTATTCTGGCAATCTTATCACAACAGTGAAGAAAATTACCAGATGAAGTATAAGATCTAGGAAACGTGTTTTCTCTTTTCAGTACATTTTTTACCTTGTAGTCTGAAATGGTGTTCCGATCTACAAATTGTGTACTGAATAAACTTCAGTCATTGTCTACTCTCACCTAATGTGCAGGAGTGGTTTGGTTTCCTTCTTGTAATAGTCCCCAAATGCTCTGATACAGTAATGACCTTCAGGTTAAAATAAAATCTCTGTGCAAGAAGGAAAAGAATCAAATGGAAAGGAAACAAATATTTGCAGCCCCTTAACACGTTCTAGATGTTCTACTTGGTATCAGGACTTTCTTTACAGATTAAAAGAATGACCCGCACAGAGGTTAAGCACATTTTCCAAGGTGGCACAGATACTAATATTAGCTGCTGTCATACCCTCAATGTGCTTGACTCAATTGCCTATGATCACAATCAGGCATTTAACCACCCCTTTCGATGGACAAGGTAGAAAAACAGAATGCCTTATACATCTAACTAGTTAGATGATAACATTTAAAAAATAACCAGTTTAAAAATGGTCCAGTGATGTGAAGAGTCAGTTCTAAAGAGATGTTTACAAGTGGACAGGGAGGACACAGCGTGTCAACAACATTAGACATCAGAAGCGATAGTATTGCAGAAAAATTCCAGGCTAATTGTAAGACAACCACAATGAGATACTGGTTCACAATTGTTGTTGTTCTTAAAACAGCAACAAAAATAAAAACGAAACCTGCTGCACGAGTTTCAACACAGAGCAACCATACAGGAGATAGTGGAACTGCTGCCCGGTATGTTCAGGGAGCAGCCATAGTGCCTAGCTACTTTGATACCAGGTTATTCCTATGAGGCACTTTCAAACTGAATTTCAATTTATGAATTTTTTAACTGAATGGGTATCACAGTAAACACAGCATTTCACGATGTTTCCTTCGGTGCATAAGAGGAACCCTTCTTTAAAAATAAAAGAGTAACAAATGTCATCTGGTGGCCACAGCCGGAAATTGCAGCTCTTTGAATCTCAGGCTGTGTGGCTCAGAGAGGGAGGCCGACAGATGGAAGCTGAGATCTTGGCTTAATTGTGTTAGACAGGGTTACCCGGGAAATTTCAGCACTGACCACATCAATTTCTTTTCATCATTCTCTGGAATATTCAGCCCTGAGACTGGATGTAAACTGTCTTAACTCAGCAAAAATTGCACCTGTGAATAGTTAATATTTGGGATGAGAAAGCCAGAAAAGACCTAGAAACACACACATAGTAATTATGTTCATCTAGTTGTTTCCCTTTAAAACATAGTTAATCTACATGCACATTGTTTCTGTTACCTTGTTCACAAATGTTTTCAGTTTTCAAATTCTCATCAAAATAAATTTTTCCTTAACGTAAGATTTCAAACAATGAACAAAAGTGTATTTATAAATTGAAATTATCCTGCATATCGCTAGCCTAACTGCCCCTTTGACCAAAAAGAAGTCTGTTGTCCACAGAATGGTGCACGTTCTCTGGATTGTTAATGAGGCTGACATAGACACAAACACATAGCAGGGGCATAAAAGGACTGTTTCTCAAGCTCTTGATGCCCAGTTTCTACAGGAGAGCTGTTTCAGTCATCTGGTACTGCTCTAACAGAAATGCCACGAATCGATGGCTTTAACATGTGAAATGTTTATTCCTACACAGGTCAGTAGGCTACGAGTCCAAATTCAGGGTTTTTGCTTCAGGTGAAGGCTTTTCTTGTTGGTCTGCTTTGGAGGTAAGTCCTTGTGTTGCATCACTCTTTGGTCAGGGAGCATCTTGGCACACTATCTTCAGGTTTGAAGGATATGCTGTCCTCCAGGTGCTGTTTCCTTGGATGATATGAGCTTCCCAAATATTCCTGTTAGCGTCTTTCCTTTAAGTCTCAAGACACTCAGGGCACAAAACAAACTTACACATTTAGTCCTGTCCTACCAGCACAACTGCTGTCCATGTACCCTCATTAATGTCATACAAGCAGGATTTGCATGATGAAGACACAGAACACAATATCAGAAAGCATGGCCTAGCCAAATTGTTATACAGACTTTTGGGAAAACACAATTCAATCCATGACAGGAGTCTCCCTGATGTCTTCTAGGGAGGCAAAGAAGGGAACATCATTGCAATTGCACGTTGTATCTGCTTTGCCCTATGGGATCGCTATGAGCCAGAATCGACTGGAAGGTTTTGGCTTTGGTATTTTCTTTGTTTTCTTTTGTATATTTCTTCATTACAAGGTTGCATGGGGACATGCATGACCAAAACTTAGCAGTTCTCTTCTCACTTACTTTTCAGGACAGTGGAGAAAATTACCAGATGAAGTATAAGATCTAGGAAATAACTTAAAAAAAAATACGTCTTGTAATTTCTAGTTGACATGGAGCCCTCTTTTACAAATCTTGTACTAAACATGAGGTCCAACAAGTCCATGGATGCGATTGTTCTTAGTGCTACCTACCTCATTGCTGAATGTCACTATGATCACCTCCCAAGTACTTCCCTTGGAAAGCTATGCACTGACACCAGTACCTAGTCTACCCTTGAAATAAATTTTGGAACTCTTTCTGGAAAGCTCGTTGTGCTCAGTGGCACGGTGGCAAGTTCACCAACATAATTGTATAGAATTCTATGTGGGAGCTTTTAGCCAGTAAACAAATAACTGCATTGGACCACCCTCCGAACACACACGATCTGGCCTCCAATGAACTTTTTCACCAGAATGTCATTGATTTAACTGTGTACCCCCTAAAATGTATGTAGCCGTGTGGCTGGGCCATGATTCTCAATATTTTATAATTGTCTCCTATTTTGTGATTTTCCTGTGAAAGACTGATGCACAAGACAAGGACTTTCCTCCAGAGCCAACAAGGGAGAAAGACTTCCCCTGGAGCAGGCATCCTGAATTTGGACTTGTAGCCTACCTACTGTGTAAGAATAAACTTTTTCTTTGTTAAAGTCATCGACTTTGTGGTATTTCTGTTAGAGCAGCACTAGCAGACTAAAACAGAATTTAGTGCTGAGGGAGTGGGGTACTACTCTAACAAATACATAAAATGGGGGAGCAGTTTTAAGACTATGAATATGGATAGAAGACTCAGAAGGAACCGAGGAGAACTGTTAACAATGGAGAAGATGCAGATGGTGAGAAACAACAGCAGCAGAACCAGAACAGTGTGAGACAGGGCTGGATCCAACCCATGGAGCAAAAAAGATGAGTGTCTGTGCACAGAGTTTTCCTAGTGGAGTGAGGTGCCTCCAGACACTTGAATTGGTAGAGTTAGCCTTGCTGACCCATAGAGCAAAAGATTTGAGTGCCTGTGTGCAGGAGGCTTCCGGGCAGAGTGGGGTGCATCTTGGCACTTAAATTGGTGGAGCTATAGGGCTTTGGAACTCTTGCTCCAGCAGGGCAGATGCAGGCCTGAGGCCTGGGCCATGAGGCCATACTAAGCAGAAGCTGAACAAACAAGGAGCATGAGAAGTTGAGCTGCCTCAGTCTCAAAAGGCATGGCCATGACCTCAGGGGTTTGAAGGGATGGAGCCATGGCTTTCTGTGTTTATAAGGGTGAAATTACCACTCCGTTTGGCTTAGGGTGCACCTAGAGCCAAAGGGTCAGAGTGGTTGTCCAAATGGGCCTAGAAGATAAAGTTGTAGCCCAGGGCCGGGGATTTCCACTCAGAATCCATAGAGTGTGACCCATACCTAGAGTCTGGAGTTCAAAGCTATTGTGTAAAATGTCTCAGAGAACTAAAGATTATTTTCAAATCTTTGAGGGCTAAGGTAATGTGTCCTGCTGACTTGCTTGTTGACTGTTAATGCCCTCTTTCCCTGCGATTTGTCCCATTTGTAATGGAAATGTCTAACTTGTCCCTATTCTGCCATTGTACTTTTGGAAGCAGGTGCTTGTGTTCCAGGTTTCACAAATGTAGGACAGTTTTTGTATTTTGGACTTGAAACTGATTTAAGACTTTATCATGTGGAATGGACAGTTTTTACTGTGATGAGGTGGTTGTGTTACATGTTTCAAAAATGTGATTTTGAAGGGTTTAAAGGCTGGAGTGTCACAGAGTGAACTGTGTCCCCTCCCCCCCAAATGTGTGTAGCCAGGTGGCTGGGCCATGATTGTCCTCTATTCTATGATTTTCCTATGAAAGACTGATGTAACACAAGGACTTTCCTCCAGAGCCCACAAGATGGGGAAAGCCTTCCCCTTGAGCAAACATCCTGATTTTGGACTTGTAACTTACTAGACTGTGTAAAAATAAATGTTTCCTTTGCTAATGCCATACACTTTGTGGTATTTCTGTTAGAGCAGCACTAGCTGACTAAAGCACTGAAGAAAAAGGAAATATTGAAAGGAAGACATTTTGATGACATTCAAGATGTCAAGGGTAGTATGATGACAGCTCTGTTGGACGTTCCAGAAAGACAGTTCCAAAATTTCTTTCAAGGGTGGACTAGGCACTGGCATCAGTGCATAGCTTCCCAGGGGAGTACTTTGAAGAGATGACCACAGTGATGTTCAGGAATGAGGTGTGTGTCACTTTTTCTAGGACAAGTTCACAAACTTAACTGTCAGTCCTTATAAACTTCAATCATTTTCTACTCTTACCTGAAGTACATGAATGGTTTGGTCTCCTTCTTGTTATATTCCCAAAATGCTGAGATACAGTGATGATCCTGAAGTCAAAATAAAATCTCTGTTCAAGACTGAAAAGAATCAAATGGGAAGGCAACAAATGTCTGTGGCCTCTAAAAATGTGCTAGATGTTCTTCTTGACATTATGACTTTCATTTACAGATTAAAAGACTGAACCTTACAGACGGTGAGCACATTTTCCGAGGTCACACAGCTACTAAGACAGTGGCTGTCATAACCTCTGTGTGCTTGACTCAAAAGCTCATGATTACAGCCAGGTATTTAAGTATTCCTTTAAATAGACAAGATGGAAAGACAGAATGTCTCATATATCTAACTAGTTAGGTTGTTAAAAAAACAAAACTTCCAAAAATGGGGCAGTGACATGAAGAGACAGTTCTCTAAAAGAGATGTACAAGTGGATAAGGCGGACACATGAAGTTTCAACACCATTAGACACTAGAAAAAGGGAAGAGCAGTATTGAAGAAAAATGCCATGATAATTGTAAGACAACCACAATGACATAGCACTTCACACTCGTTGTTGCTCTTAAAACAACAACAGCAACAAAGAGTAAAACTGCTGCTGTCAAGTCAATTGCGACTCACAGTACTCCTACCAGACAGAGTGGAACTACCCTCTAGAATGTCCAGGGAGTGACTTATGGATGTGGACTGCTGAACGTTCTGTGAGCAGCCATATACTTAATCACTCCCCCACCAGGGTTATTGTTGTGAGGTGCTGTCAGTTTATTAATTTTTCAAACATTACAGGTATCCCAGTGAACAAGGCATTTTATGACATTTCCTTCAGTGCACAAAAGCACTTTTTGTGAAAAATAAAAAAGTAGTGAATACTGTGTGATGGCCAGAGACAGAATTGCAGCTCCGAGAGTCTCAAAGCAAGAGGCTCAGTGATGGGGACAGGGAGATGGAGGTTGGGATCTTGGCCTAATGATATTAGACAGGGTTATCTGGAAAATTTTAGCAATGACTGCAATCACTTTCTTTCCATTGTTCTCTGGGATATTCAGACCTGATACTGGAAGTGAAATGACTGAACTGCAGAAAAGGCTGTGCCTGTGGGGAGGGAATATTTGGGGTGAGAAAGCTAGATCAGATCCAGAAACACACACAGAGAGACAGAGAGAGAGAGAGTAATTATTTTCATCTACTTTTTCCCACCATACAACAAAATATAATCCATTTATAAGCACGTGGCTTTTGTCACCTTGTTTACAAGTATTTCTTGTTTTCAAATATTTATCAAGGTGTTTCCTGAATGTAGGTTTATAAACAATAAATAAAAGTGCATTTATAAAGTGACAGTAACCTGGATCTCTCACTAGCCTGCCTCTGCCCCTTAGACCAGAAGAAGTCTGCTGTTAATAGAAAGGTGCATGTTCTGTAGATGGTTAACATTGGTGACATAGACACAAACACATGGCAAGAGCATAAAAGGACTATTTCCCAACCCCCCTGAAACCCAGTTTTTACAGGGAGGCTCCCTGGTGTCTGCTAGGGAGGGCGAGGAAGGAAACCTCATGGCAATCCTGCCACTTACGTGTGCTGACCTATGTAGTCGCTGAGTCTGAATTGACTGGAAGGCAATGGCTTTGGTATTTTGTTTGTTCGTTCCTTCATCGTGATGCTGTATGAGATTTTGCATGACCAAAATTATTCTCTCTGGCTGTCTTTTAGGGACAGTACAGAATTACTAGATGAAGTGTAACTTCTATGAAAGATCTTTCTTTTTTTGAACATATTTTTATGTTACAGTCAGAAATGGCACCCTGATTAATAAATTGTGTTCTAAATAAACTTCAGTCATGTTCTGTTCTGAGCTTAATATTGCTTTTATTTGAACAGAGTTTTCAAGTAGACATTTCTCTCTCTCAAACATTCCTAAGTGCTGAATCTCATGGTGTTTCCAGAATCATCGGCAAGTTCATACTGTTCATGAGCCTTCCTGGAAACCTGATACTCTGTTTTTCATCATCTAGTGCATCCTCTGTTGTACATAGAAACAAGATAAAGCCACACTCCACGTGGGGTGGTCCCACACTCCAGGCCCTCCTAGCAGCCATGGTGCCGTTCCGCACATGCAATGGCGGCATAGATGTAGCTTGTCCACTGCTGCAGCATAGATGCCTGTAGGCTCGCCTCTGTGGCCGCATGGATACAGTTTTTTTAGAGAACAGAGAGTTGGATATCATAGGTATGTTTTATTTAATCTGACATCAAAACCAATGCTTTCACTGACACTTTCAGATTATTTGCTTGTAAATTTATACTATATAAGTATTTAGAGACATAATAATCTTAGTATATCCTGACTACATGATATTATACCTCAGGATTATTATGTATGGTGTCTAATGTTGCTAAAAAATACAAATAATGACTGTTTAAAAATATTATTGTGTAAGTTTTTCCCAGAGGATTGGTTTTTATTTGGCCTTGATATCCCCCTTGTAATTGACCTCTGTCACTGTTAAAAAAGATCTATTTTTATTGATTATGGTTATTTTAAGTTTTTTGTCATCTGCAGTTTTTGATGATTAACCACAGTATCTGAACAAAGGATTTTTGAAAGTCCTGCTTTCTGGATATAGAAATCATTTTCCATTCTCCTCAAATTATTTAACTAATGGGGTTGAGTGCTGTAATTCTTCAATTAGAAATTCCTATGGGTAAATTTAACAAAGTTGTAAGTATCATAACCAGAGAAGTGTCTAAAATTTTGGCTGTGATTTCACAAATTTAAAGCACATTAGGTTTCCTATGTCATCAAGAAACAGTTTAAGTCCTGACAGACAAATGTTGCCGTATTTGTACAAACATGAAAGCCTGAGGCTTTGCAGAATACACTTGCTGCTGAGACACATAAAAGGTTATTGATATTATACATAAACGGCTCATGAGGTTTGTCTTGTCTGTCAGAGAACTTGGAGCCACAGTTTCACTGGTTGTTTCAGATAAGTGCCTTAATATTGTTAGTGTTCCTATTCTACTTCCTAGTGCACTGTATGGTGCCTGAGATCTTAAAAACCTGATGGTGTTCAGTTACCATTTATTGAACTTCTTAACTGAGGGTTTTATAGTAAGATACATAATTCTTCTATGGTCTTGATTTCCGGCTTCTGTAAACATTGATGTGGCCCATGCAGGTCACTGCTTTTGGAAAAAGACTGGTTCTTCAAGCTACCTTAAGTCAAATAATGGTCCAGAAAAACTAATCTACTATTTTACTCTGCACACTGTTGAAAAGCCATTACGGCCACGTATTTTGTGTCTTGGTCCACATCAGGCATAAGACAAGTTATAAAAGCTCGAGGCAGAACTTCAGTCAACATTCCTAATTGGTAGAGGAGACCCTTAACATATACTAATAATAGAAATTTTGGTGGCAAAGGGAAAAAGATGAAAAAGAAGCCCAGTTGTTGGCTATGGCTAGTCAAGGTCTACCTCGAGGTAACCTGCTTGGCCCCCAGTGATCAGGGCTTGGATCACCTCACTGGCCAGTGAATATGGACCTTAGTTAATACAAGTGCTATCGAAAATGAGGCCACTGAAAGGTAGAGTGTTCTGAGTGCCCCAAAACGTGATGTTCAGTAGACTTCCCCCACCCCAAAAGCCTAGATAGACAGGCCCTCCTGGAATCTCTCAGCAGTCTTGAAAACTGACTACTGATGGGGAGCCACAACTCCCCCATCAACATCTCCATGGGAGAGCTAAAGGTTACACTCTGATGTGGACTTGGGGAAAACAAAAACTATACTTGTCTTAGACAAGAGAGCCACCTCCTCTAGCTTGGATTACCCAATGGGCCCCACTTTCCAAGTACGACTGTGTGAAGTTTAAGTTTACTCTTATTTCTGATTAAGTTTGCTCTGGTATTGTCAAATGTGACCACAGTTAAAAGAACACTCCTTACCATGTGTCCCTAAATGACCCGCTGAGTTCCTGGGACAAAAATAAGATTTAAAACTGGTTGTATTGTTGGTTTCACGATCTATGCCAGAAAAATAGTCCAGTTATAGGAGGTATTTTGGGAACAGTTCATGGTAAATACCTCGGTTGTGCAGGTTAAGTCAGGATGTCCTTTCTACATGTGCAGCTCTGTTGTTGAGCCAGGATCATGCAAATGGCTAACTGAACGCCACCTTCTAGAGGTACTTCTGTTGGTCCCCCTTACTGCTGAGGTTGGTGGAGCCAGCTGTCTGAATGGTTTGGGACTGTGAACATCGTAGCCATTCCCCTCATGTTTCCTATTACCCTCCTCATTTACAACTTTGGGCCCTGTACCCTGAAAGTAGTTGTCAAGGGAACAGCCCACATTCTACCAGTGGTGGGAGGAGTGGCTGTTCTTGATGATCTCTCCTTAGAGCCAATATAATCTCAGGTCCAACAGGACAGAGTGGTTTTCACACCTGCAGTGGGGTCTTCCCTTTACTGACAATGTTCACGTCCTCCTGCACCTTTACTCACCAGAAAGTAGCCAGAATGATTGGCACCCCTTCTTTCCAAGATTGTGAAGGTTAAAAACAACAGAGAGAAATTGAAGTAGGAGGTGAAAAACTCCAGGAGGCGGGGAATCTAAGACCAGGGGCCTGAGAGGCATTGTTTCAGATCACTCCCTGTCATGGATTGAACTATGTCCTCCCAAAAACAGGTGTAGCCATGTGACCCTGATTCCCTGCATTCTACTGTCCTCCATTTTGTAATGTCACTGTGCTGTATGTTAAAGGATTAGGGTGGGACTGTGAATCCCTGAGAAAATCACCTCCCTGTTCCACTGTAAAGGGAGTTTCCCTGGAGTATGGCTTGCCCCACCCTTAATCCTTTCATCCTGCAAGAGGTAAAAGGAAAGAGAAGCAGGCAAAGAACTGGGAACCTCGTACCATTAAGAAGCAGCACCGGGAGAAGAGCACGTCCTTCAGACCTGAGATTCCTGCGCCAAGATGCTCCCTGGAAAAAGACTGATGCATCACAGGGACTTTCCTCCAGAGCTGACAAGGGGGAAAGCCTTCCCCTGGAGTGGACACCGAGAATGTGGACTTGTAGTCTACTGGACTGTGTAAGAATAAACTTTCCTTTGTTAAAGCCATCTACTCTGTGGTATTTCTGTTACAGCAGCCCTAGCTGACTAAAACACACACAGGAAAAGACATGACCTCCACATTTTACAAGCTCCAGGTGGCAATGCTAGGGTGGGACTCTCAGAGATAGACTAAAGGCTATGAATGACTCCTTTTGTTTTGATTTGGGTTCTAACAAGTGATAAAAGAATTAAGCAGGAGGCCAAGAAGGACAGGAAAATAAGTTGTGTTTGAGTATTGTTCTTTCAGATTGCTGGCCAGATGGTGTCTAGCACCACTTTGTTTTCCTTGATGGCTGGTGATGGCCTGCAAGATTGCAAAGCAGTTGATGTCCACCCAGTCAACATCCACCCATTTGACACCCACCCAGTCAACCCTACACACCCAACTGCCCACATTGTACCCTGCTTCGACATGTAGTCTTTCCCTTTAAATAGCCAGACCTTGACTGACAACTTGGGACAGGCTTTGACGGTGGGAACACTGTCTGTCCCCCGTGCTGCTGGCAGCACAGATATAAACTTTTGATTATGTCACCCCAGAGCTGCTGTCTCAGTGACTGGCTTTAGCAGCAGGTAGTGAGAACCTGGGCTTTTCCAGTAACAAAATGTTTCATATATCTAACTAGTTAGGTTGTTTAAAAAAAAAGTTTCAAAAATGGACTAGTGACATGAAGAGACAGTTCTGCAAAAGAGATACACAAGTGGACAAGGAGGACACAAGCAGAGTCTCAACATCATTAGATACCAGGAAATGGAAGGGATAATATTGAAGAAAAATGCCATGGTAATTGTAATAAAACCACAGTGACGTATCACTTCACACTCGTTGTTGTTCTTAGAACCAAAAAAGTGACAAAAACTGCAACTGTTGCCATCATGTCAACTGAGACTCGTAGCAACCCTACAGGAGAGAGCAGAGCTGCCCCACCAAGTGTCCAGGGAGGAACTTGTAGGTGTAGACTGCTGAGCTTTTTGTGAGCATCCGTAGAACTTAACCACTCTACCACTGGGGCTATTGTGAGGGACTGTCGATGGGAATGTCAGTTAACGAAGTTTCCAAACTAAATGGGAATTCCAGTAAACAAGGCATTTCACAATGTTTCCTTCATTGCACAAAAGGCATTTTTCTTGAAATGTAGTGATCATAGCCATGTGGTGGACAGAGCCAGAACTGGAGCTCTGAGAATCTCAAAGCAGAGAGCTCAGAGAAAGGGACAGACAGATGGAGGCTGGGACCTCAGCTTAATGATATCAGACAGGGTTATCTGGAAAATTTCAGCCACTGGCCACAATCGCTTTCTTTTCATCATTCTCCAGGATATTCAGATCTGAGACTAGAAGTGAACTGACTGAACTTCAGTAAAGGGTGTACACATGTGAGGAGGGAGTGTTTCAGTGAGAGAGCCAAAGGAGACCCAGAAACACACATGCACACACATATACAAACATACATGCACATACACACAAACTAGTTACTTTCATCTACTTGGTTTTTCCGTAGAACAAAATATAGTCCATCTGTATGCACATGGCTTTGGTTACCTTGTGTTTACAAGCATTTTCTGTTTTCAAATTTATGTCAAAGTAATTTGTCCTCAGTGTAAGATTTTGGACAATAAGCAAAAGCCCATTTATAAATTGGGTCTCTCACTAGCCTACCTCTGCCCTTTTGACCAAAAGAAATCTGTATTAATAGAAAGGTACATGTTCTATAGATGGGTAATGCCAGTGACATACATACAAACACATAGCAGGGGCATAAAAGGACCATTTCTCAAGTTCCCAAAGCCCAATTTCTACAAGGCAGGCTGCCTGATGCCTTTTAGGGAGGGCAAAGAAGGGCAATCCTGCCACTCATTGACACTGACCTATGCAGTCACTACGAGTCACAATTGACTTTCAGGCAGTGGCTTTGGTATTTTGTTTATTTCTTCATCACAGTGTTGTAGAGAATCCTGCGCATGATGAAACCTTAGCAAGTGTATTCTGGCTCTCTTATCGTGACAGTGAAGAAAATTACCAGATGAAGTATATAAAAAAAACCTCACCACTGTTGAGTTGGGTCCTACTCATAGAGACCCTAGAGATCAGAAAAGAACTAACCTGTAGAGTTTCCAAGGAGCACTTGGTGGATTTGAACTGTCGATCATTTGTTTAGCAGACGTAGCGCTTAACCAACTATGCCACCAGAGTTTCCAAGATGAAGTACAAGATCTAGGAAACACGTTCTTATTTTCAACACATTTTTTACCTTGTAGTCAGAAATGGTGCCCTGATTTGTAAACTCTGCACTAAATAAACTTCAATCACTTTCTACTCTTACCTAATGTACACTTCTAGTTTGGTCTCCTCCCTGTAATATTCCCAAAATGCTAAGCTACAGTGATGATTCTGAGGTTAAAATAAATGCTCTGTTCAAGAAAGAGATGAATCAAATGGACAGGAAACAAATACTTTTGGCCTATTAACACATCTAGATATTCTGCTTTAGATATCAGGGCTTTCCTTGACAGACTAAAAAGAGTGAACCTCACAGAGGTTAAGTACAGTTTCCAAGGTCACACAGCTACTATCATAACCTGCAAGTGCTGAGCTCAGTAGCCCATGACTAGAGCCAGGCATTAAACCACTCCTTTAAATGTACAACATAAAAAATTAAGAACTGTCATACTAGCCAAGCCAAGCAACTCAGTTTTAAAAATGAGCAAGTCACCTGGGGTCTTAAAAGCTGCCAAGCTGCCATCTGAGGGTACAGCAAATGGTCCCAACTCAGCAGGAACAGATGATCACCAAGGTCCATAACAACATAGGGGAAAGAGAATCCAGAAGATAGAGAGACCTACGTGAGTGGGTGTCTACATCTACTCGTGACCAGAAGAACCAGATGGTGCCCGGCCACTGCCAGTGATAGCCATGATGGAGCTCACAAAGTTGAGTTTCACTGGCAACAGAAGGATAAATAGGGGTGCACCCTGAGATCTCCACTAAAAGACCTCAACTGAT
Source organism: Heterohyrax brucei (assembly GCA_028571685.1). NCBI lineage: Eukaryota > Metazoa > Chordata > Mammalia > Hyracoidea > Procaviidae > Heterohyrax > Heterohyrax brucei. The sequence continues at coordinate 22,556,759 of CM053155.1, forward strand.
GGTCCAGGGGCTTCGGGGTTCCCCTTGGAAATTGTACATGTGAGGAGCATGGCCCCTGGCCCTGATGCTGCCTCTATCCATAAATCATAACGAAGGTCAACTCTTCAGACAGCAATGGATTGGACTTAGCGACACAGAGAGACCATATTTTGGGGGCACTTTATTGTTCTATGCATCTATAGGATATCCTGCTGACCTCTTACTGGAGGAAGGGGAGTGGGTGGAGAGGAGGGGATAGGAGACTGTTGGGAGGATAGGACATGTATGGAGCAGAGAGGAAGAGTGTGCTGTCACCGGTCAGGGAGATACATTTAAAAAAAAAAAATGGGCCAATGATGTGCAGAGACAATTCTCCAAAACACATGTATAAGTGGACAAGAAAGACACAGAGTTTCAAAACCCCTAGATACCAGGAAAAGGAACAATTGCTATTGCAGAAAAATGTCTTGATAATTGTAAGAAAACCACAATGTGACACAGTTTCACACTTTGACACAGGGGTTATTTTTGTGAGGTGCAGTCAGTTTGAATTTCAGTCTATGAATTTTTCAAGCATAATGGGTATTACATTAAACAAGTCATTTCATGATGTCTCCTTCACTGCACAAGTCACTCTTTTTAAAAAACAGAAGGGTAATGAATGCAACCTGGTGGCCACAATCAGAAATTGCAGCTCTGTGGGTCTCATACCACAGGGCTCAGAGAGATAGACAGATAGAGGCTGGGATCTTGGCTTCATGATGTTAAACGGAGTTAACCTGGGAAATTTCAACCACTGACCACCATCATTTCCTTTTCATCATTCTCTGGGATATTCAGACCTGAGACTGGAAGTGAATTGTCTCGATTGCAGTACCAGTTGCACAAGGAAATAGTTACTATTTGGGGTAAGAAAGCTAGAAAAGACCCAGAAACGCACACACAAGGTAATTACGTTCATCAATTTCTTTTCCATTAAACAAATATAGTCTTCATTGCGCATTATTTTTGTCACCTTGTTCACAAGTATTATCTGTTCACAAATTTTTATCAAAATAAATTTTTCTTAAATGTAAGATTTCAAACAATAAACAAAAGTGTATTTATAGAGTGAAATTATCCTGCATCTCTCACTAACCTAATTCTGTCCCTTTGACCAAAAAGAAGCCTGTTGTCCATAGAATGGTGCATGTTCTTTGGAGGGTTAATGTCTCTGATATTTATACAAACACATAGTAGAGGCATAAAATGACCATTTCTCAGGCCCCCAGAGCCCAGTTTCCATAGGAGACGTGTTTTAAGTCATCTGGTACTGTTCTAACAGAAAGACCACGCGTGGATGGCTTTAAAAAGAGAAATGTTTATTCTTACACAGTCCAGTAGGCTACGAGTCCAAATGCAGGGTGTCAACTCCAGGGGAAGGCTTTTCCTCTTTGTGTTTGTTGGCTCTGGAGGAAAGTCCTTGTGTTGCATCAGTGTTTGGTCAGGGAGCATCTTGGCTCAGGACCCTCGGGTCTGAAGAACACTCTTTACTCCAGGTGCTGCTTTCTTGGTGGGATGAGGTTCCCCAAATAGCTAGATTCTTTCCTTTCTGTCTCAAGACAGTGCCTCAGGGCACAAAAGCAACTCACACGTTGAGTTCTGCCCTACCAACTCAACTGCTGCCCATCCACCCTCCTTGAGATCATTGCAGCAGTATTTACAAAATGAAGACACAGAACACAATACCAGAGAAGCATGTCTTAGTCAAAATGCTACACAAATTTTGGGGGGAACACAAGTCAATGCATGACAGGAGGCTTCCTGGTGTCTTCTAGGGAGGGCAAAGAAGGAACCTCATTGCAATCCTGCCACTTATCTACTCTAACCTATAGGGTTGCTATGAGTCAGAATCAGCTAGAAGGCTTTGGCTTTGATATTTTGTTTCTGTATTTACTTCAACATAAAGTTGCCTGGGAATGTATGTGACCAAAACTTAGCAGTTCTACTGGGTCTCCTTTTTCAGGACACTGAACAAAATTTCCAGATGGAATGTAATATCTAGGCAACATCTTTTTCTTTGAATACATTTTTTACCTTCTAGTCAAAAATGGCGCCCTTGTTTACAAATTGTGTATTAAATGCGAGGTCCATCAATTTAGTCTGCCATCATAACTGTTCTAAGTGCTATCTAACTCATTGCTGAGTATCACTACAGTCATCTTCCAAGTATTTCCCTTGGACAGCTATACACCGATGCCAGTACCTTGTCCATCCTTTAAAGCACAGTGGCACAGTGGTAAGCTTGCTAACTAAACTGTGTGGTTGGTTGTCTGTGAGAGAGTTTTTAGCTATTAAACAAATATCCTCCCAACTCGCCTGATCTGGCCTCCAGTGAATATTTTCTTTAGCCAAAGAAAAAGGAAATATTGAATGAAAAACATTTTGATGACAGTGAAAATAACAAGGATAGTATGATGACAGCTCTGATGGCCATTTCCGGAAAAAGACTTCCAAAATTGCTTTGAAGGGTGGATGAGGCACTGGCATCAGTACATAACTTCCCAAGGGGAGTACTTCCAACTGACCATAGTAATAATCACCAGTGAGGTACTTAGCACATTTTCTGGGATGAGTTTGCAAAAGCAATTGTCATTCCTCATAAACTTCAATCATTTTCCACTCTTATGTAAAGTACACGATTGGTTTGGTCTCCTGTGATGCAGAACAAAAAATAATACACCAAAGCCACTGCCTTCAAGTCTATTCAGACTCGTAGCAATCCTACAGATCAGAGTAGATAAGTTACACGATTGCAGTGAGGTTCCCCTCCTTGTCCTCCCTAGAAGACACCAGCAGCCTCCTCTTTAGAACATGAGCTTTGGGGACTTGAGAAATGGTCCTCATATGCTCCACTATGTGTTTGTGTTTATGTCACCAATGTTAACAATCCAGAGAACATACACCTTTCCAATGACAATGAACTTTTTTGGTCAAAGGGGCAGAGTTAGGCTAGTGAGAGGTACATGATGATTTCACTTTATAAACATATTTTTGTTTATTGTTTGAAATCTTACATGCATGAAAAACTTGATAAAAATTTGAAAACAGAAAATACTTGTGAACAGAGTGACAAAAACAATGTGCATATACATTGACTACATTGAGTGTAATGGGGAAATGAAGTAGATGAGACTAATTACTATGACTGTGTTTTTGTGCGTGTTTCTGGGTGTCCCCTAGCTATCTTACCCAAGTATTCACTATTCAAAGATGAAGCATCAACTTCAGTTCAGACAGTTCATTTCCAGTCTCAGAAATGAATATCCCAGAGAATGAAGGAAAGAAAGTGATTGCAGTCAGTGGCTGAAATTTTCCAGATAACCCTGTCTAGTATTAAGCCAAGATGCCAACCGCCATCTGTCTGTCCCTGTATCGCAGCTGCCTGGTGTGAGACTCTCAGAGCTTCAGCTCTGATCTGGCCACCTGGAAGAACTCATTACCCTTTTATTTTTAAATCCAAGTGCTTTTTCTGCAGTGAAACAAACATCACAAAATGACTTGTTTACTGTGATACCAATTCTGTTGGAAAAATTCATACAAATAAGAAAACAGTTGTATTTTATTTCAAGCCCAACTCTCCATCTCATTCATTGATTTACCTCTTCCCTCGTGAGTGTTGGCAAACACTTCCACATTGTAGAGAGGGTGTCTCCAAGACAGCAGGGATTCACCTTCCCTTGCCCCATGCCTGTGAAGCCTTCCCAGATGCTATCTCACTCCCTCATTGTCACCCCTTCTCCAGGCCACTGTGGACACAGCTGCCCAGACCATACTGCTGTGCCTCCATCCTCTCAGTTACCTCCTCTCGCCTACCCAGCTCTGTGCTGCTGTCTGTCACACCAACGCATGTTGGGATTGAGTGTCCAGACCTTGTGTTACTGTGGTTGTATTTTATACCTGTACCTTTGTCAGACATTATTAGAATCATTCTGCTCATTGTGGCCTTTGATCCTTTGATCAATCACTCTGGAAATAAGTTTGATCGTGGGGGTACTTTGGTGCCATTTTATGGCAGAATTCTGAACTGCAGCTTGAACTTGTTAGGAAGGTTGGTGGAGAGGCTGGATTCTGAACCTACCAAAAAGAGCCCACTGAAAGCCCCTATGACAAAGGAAGCACATTCAGAATTCAGGGGAACTGATGATGGCTTTCAGACAGAAAATGCATTCTCCTTCTATGCTGAACACCCTCAACCTTGATCTCCCTGCCTTCCACAACTTACTTTTGTCTGCTCACAGTTCCAGCAGCCCTTGCTTTCTTGCCTTCTTCTGTCTGATTCTTGGGACTTTAACTAGCAGCTCTAGGGATTCGTTGGCCCTCACAGCCTGTAAGTAAGAGTCCTGTTCCCTGACCTGTCCATCCTGGGTTCACCAGCCCCTGCAGCTACATGAATCAGCAGAAACCTTGGAGTCTCACTGGCCATCTTGGGATATGCCTGCCTACACAGCCTGTTAGCTGGGTTTGCCAGATTCCATGGTTGCATGAGGCTAATTTTCTGATCCAGGACTTGGGACATTTCAACTTCTACAATTGTATGAAGTGTTTCCTTTATATTATTCTTTTTCTATACATATTATTTGAGTTTCTGGTTTTGCTTCTCTAGAGAACCCAGCCTAAGACAATTTGGTACCAAAAGAGTGGGGTGCTGCTCTAACAAATACCTAAAATGTGGAAGCAGTTTTGAAACTGAATGGATAGAAGACTCAGAAGGAAACGAGGAGAACTGTTTACATATTAAAGAAGGTGCAGATGGTGAGAAACAGAGGACCGAAGACAGCAGCAGCAGCAGACAGGCAGCAGCAGAACCAGACCAGTGTGAGACAGTGCTGGAGATGACCCATGGAGCAAGAGAGATGAGTTCCTGTTCACAGAGGTTTCCTGTCAGGGTGGGGTGCCTCCAGGCACTTGAATTGGTAGAGCAAGGCTTGCAGATCCACGGAGTGAGAGAGCTGAGTGCCTGTGTGCAGGAGGCTTCCTGGCAGAGTGGGGTGCCTCTGTGGAGCTACAGAGCTTTGAAACACTTGCCCCAGCAGGGCAGATGCAGGCTTGAGGTCTGGGCATGATGCCATAGGAAGCAGAAGCCAAAGAGACAAAGAGCATGAGAAGCTGAGCTGCCTCAGTCTCAAACGGTATAGCCATAAAAGGGTGGAACCATGACTTCCTTTGTTTCTAAGGGTGGAATTGCTACTCAGTTGGTCTTAGGGTGCCCCTAAAGCCAAGAGGGCAGAGTTGCTGTCCCAGTGGGCCCAGAAGGAAAAGCTGCAGCACAGAGCCAAAGGGCTTCCACTCAGAGTCTAGAGAGTGTGGGCAATACCTAGAGGATGGAGGACAGGGCCATTGTGTAGCATGTCCCAGAAATGGAAAAGTATATTCAAAGCTTTGAGGGCTAGTATAATGTGTTTCGCTGACTTGCATGCTGCTTGTTTTGCCTTCTTTCTCCAATTTGTAATGGAAATGTATAGCTTGTGCCTGCCTGTTCTACTCTTGTACTTTGGAGGCAGATATCTTGTATTCTAAGGGTCACAAATGTAGAGGTGTTTTTGCATTTTGAAGTTTGGAGTTGATTTAAGACTTTTGCTCCGGTATGATTGGGTGAATATGTTTTGCATGTTGCAAAGATCTGACTTTTAGGGGAGCCAAAGTATGGAATGTCATGGATTGAATTGTGGCCCCTAAGAAGTGTGTGTAGCAATTTGGCTGGGCCATGATTCCAACTATTGTGTGACTGATCTCCGCTTTGTGATTTTCTACACTGTAAATCCTAGACTCTGCCTGTGGTTAATAGATAGGACTATGTTAAAGAGAATTGGGGCGGGGCTGTAAAACCATTCCTAAGGTCACATACCTGCTGCAATGTAAAGAGAATTTCCCTGGAGTGTGGCTTGTACCACCTTTTGTCCTTTCATCCTACAAGAGATAAAAGGAAAGAAAAGTAAGCAGAGAGCTGGGAATCTCATGCTACAAGAAAGCAGCACGGGGAGCAGAGCTTGTCTTTCAGACCTGCGGGTCCTGCTACCGGATGGTCCCTGAACAAATACTAATGCACCACAATGACCTTCCTCCAGAGCCAACAATGAGAGAAAGACTTCCATTCACACGGACATCCTGAATCCAGACTTACAGGCTATTGGACTGTGTGAGAATAAACATTTTTCTTTTTAAAGCATCCACTAGTGGAATTTCTATTAGAGCAGTACCAGATGACTAAAACACTGTGTGGCCTTGAAAAATGTACTTAACTTCTGTGAGGCTCACTCTTTTTATCTGTAAAGGAAATAGTAAGCTTGAGAATTTAGCTTATATATTTGCAAGTATCTTTATAATTATTTCTTTGCAAGTTCTTGAACATGTTGTATCCATACCATGGAGTCCATAAAATTTTGTCTCAATACACTACCTTCCAAATACGACAACTAATTCATATTCCTATTAGCTGTATGAACGTGCCTTTGATTCACATATGGACCCACACTCAAGCCATGGGTAGAGCTAGAAGCTGAGAAGGTAATGAGAAGTAAGTTGAATTTTGTACACAAGCACAATCTCACACAGGAGAGGAATGGTGACTGCTTGGAAGAAAACATGACATAGAGATAGCAGGCCCAGGATACAACTACATTTTATGTAAATGTATGCTTGTATAAAACACAGGCATCAAGCTCTTCGTATTAAAAAGATTGGCCCTTACCGTGGTACAACAGAAGTCCAAGCCAACATCACATTTTAACAGTTTCAATGAAATATAACTCACAGACAATTAAGTGTGTTATAAGGATACATACAATTTGCAAATTTTCTCTAAACTGGTAGAGTCCCAGACCATCAGCATGATTGAGTTTTGGGCATTTCCATCACTTAGAGAGTCCAAACGTGTGATCTTTCAGTTAATCCCTGCACCTTCCCCTGACCCCAGGCAACCGCAGATCTGCAATCTTTCTCCATGTACTCGCCTATAGTGGCTTCTTTGACTTAGCATCATGTTTTGAGGTTCGCCTCTTCTGTAGCATGTGTCAGAACTTCATTCCTTTTTATGGCTGATAATATGCTATTGTATGTATCCACCATGCTTTGTCTACTCTTCAGTGGATGGACATTTGGGTTGTTTCCACATTTTGCTATCGTAAGTAATACTTGTAAAAATAATGGCTTACATGTTTTCCTGTGGACATGTGTTTTCCTTTCTCCTCAATAACTGTCTAACAGTAGAATTGCTAGATGATACGGCAACTCCACATGGAACCATCTGTGGGGCTGCTAGACAGCTTCCCAGAGAAGTTATACCATTTGACACGCATTCAAGCTTGAATGTCTGTACATCCTTGTCAACATTTGTTGTTATCTGTCATTTTGATTAAAGCCATGTGCAATTTTACTGTGTTACATTGGGTCACTGTGAATTGAAATTGAATCAAGAACACCTAACAACAAAAGCCAGTTCGCACACTGGTTAAGTAGCATCTGGGAAAAAGTTTTATTTTATTTCAACCCCAACTCTCCATCTCATTCATGAGTGCTGACTAACAAACCCACATTGCAGGAAGGGTATCTCCAAGAAAGCAGAGATTCAGTCTCCATTACCCACCCCATCCCCCGTGAAGGGTTCCCAGATATTATCCCACTCCCTCTCTATCGCCCCTTCTCCAGGCAACAGCTGCCCACACCTTCTCCTACATCTCCATCCTCTCAGTTACCTTCTCCTGCCTACCCACCTCTGTGCTGTGCTGCTTTCTGGCACACACACAAGGCACATTAGTGACAGTTCCCTGGTGATTCAGCCTCTGTGTGCCCAGGCCATGTCTTTCTATGATCTTATTTTATGCCTGTACCTTTGCTAGACTAATTAAAATCGTTCGGCTTATTGCGGCCCCTGCTCCGATTGTGGAGGTACTTTGGTGCCGTCTCATGACAGAAATCTGAACTGCAGCTTGAACATGTCAGGAAGCAAGGAGGGCTTTCGCCTGTGTCCCAAATCCACCAGAGAGAGCTCTCTGAAAGGAGAGCTCCATGGCAAAGGCGGTACCCCTAGGGTTCAGGGAAACTGAGGATGGTCTTCAGACAGAGAAAATATTCTCCTTCTATGCTGAAGAGGAAGTGCTATGTGAGTGGAAGACAAAGACTTTTCATTTTCATGCTTTGAAAATAAAAGCAGCTAGATATCTGTAGAATAAAAAAATGAATTTATGCCAGGTATTATCTAAATAAAAGATCGACAGTTGGAATTCACCAGGTGGTACCTGTAAATGCCATGGGGCATTTCTACTCTGTCTTATTGGTCAATGTGAGTCAGAATCGACTTGATAGCCACAGGTTTATGACCACATTTATAATGTGCTTTTGCATTTGCTGTCTTACTGTCTTTGCATTTAAACACCTCTCTAGGATAACATTTTAATTTAGTTTACTGTTACAAATTTTCAGCCTTTTTTCTTTTCCATATGTATATTCCAGTGTGGAGTTACACTATGCAGATCTCTAAAAATTCATTTCACTGGCGCTGTTAGGATGAAAATTTATTTTATTGACCATTTCCTTTCTTACAAACAATAGTAAGCTTGACACTTTTGCTCTTATATTTGCAAGTATCTTTATAAGCATTTCTGGGCAAGTTCCTGAAAATGTTCAACCCATACCATGAAGTCTGTAAAATTTTCTCTTGGTACACTACCTTCTAAATACTACCACTAATTCATATTCCTAATAACGCTATATGAAAGTGCCATTTATCCACACAGGTGGAAGCTGTGAAGGTGACCAGAAGTAAATTGAAATTTGCACATAAGCACAGTCTCACACTGGAGAGGAAGGGTAACTCCTGGGAGGAAAACAAGACATAGAGACAGAAGACCTGGGATACAATTACATGTTTATGTAAATTCATGTTTGCATAAAACACAGGCATTCTGGAGTTTTATGGCCTTTGTACTGTGGTACAGCAGAAGTCCAAGCTAACATCATATCTTTAGCAGTTTCAATGAAGTATCTTTTACAGACAATTAAATGTATTTTAAAGTTACAATTTGTGCATTTTCTGTATACTGATGGAGCGGCACAGTCATCAGCTTAATTGAGTTTTGGATATTTCCCTCACTCTAAAGAGTCCAAAACGTGTGGTGTGCCAGTTAATGCCCGTGCCTACCCCGGCCCCAGGTAACTACAGATCTGCGCTGTCTCTGTGAACTTGCCTGTATGTGCTTCTTTGACTTAGCATCATGTTTTGAGGTTTATCTGTCCTGTAGCAGAGATCAGAACTTCATTCCTTTGGTGACTGATCATATTCCATTGTACGCGTAAACCACACTTTGTTCATCCATTCATCACTGGATAGAAATTCGGATTGCTTCCACATTTGGCTATCGTGAAGAATACTTGTAAAAATAGTGGCATACATGGTTTCACATGGAAATGTGTTTTTATTTCTCTTCAATAATTATCTAAGAGTGGAATTGCTTTGCGATGTGGAAACTCTACATAGAACCATTTGAGGAGCTCCAGACAATTTCCCAAAGAGGTGACACCATTTGACAAGCATTCAAGCTCTAATGTCTGTATATCATTGCCAACACTTACTATTACCTCTTTTTGAATAAAGCCATGGGCAAGTCTGCTCTGCTATGTAGGGTCACTGTGGATTGAAAACTGAATTGATAGCACCGGACAACAATTATCGCGGCGGTGAACTGGTTAAACACTCTGAGGGCTTACAAAAATGTCAGGAATCCATTTCCACCAGTCATTCCATGAAAACTACAGGGCAGTTCTGGTCTCTCCTGTAGTGTCACTAGGAGTTGGAATTCACTGGATGGCAGCAGGTACGCCGTAGTTTGGTTTTAAGAAAGACTACAACGTGTGTGAACTAGTATCTCATTGTGGCTTTATTTACAATTATCATGGCATTTTCCTGCAATTCTATCCCTTCTTTGCCTGGTGATGGATAATGTTACAACTCTGTTCATGTGTTCTTTGTCTACTTGTATGTCTTTGGAGAACTATCTCTTCACATCACTGGCCCTTTTCTAAAACGGGATTATTCCTTTTTTTTTTTTTTTTTTGCTGTCTCCCTAGTTAGATCTATTAGAGTTCCTGTTTTGTACATTGTCCATTAAAGGGGAGGTTAAATGTCTGCATCTAATCACAGGCTTTTGAGTCAAGCACATGGAAGTTACAACAGCTGTTTCTCTTAGTAGCTTTGTGACCTTGGAAAATGTACTTAACCTCTGGGAGGCTCACTCTTTTAATCTGTCCTAATATCACACAGAATATCTAGAACATGTAAGAGGCTGCAAATATTTGTTTCTTTCCCAGTCTGTTCTTTGCCTCCTTTAACAGAAATTTTATTTTGATATCAAGATCATCATTGAAATATTACAAGGAGAACAAAAAACTCATGCACATTAGGTAACAAATTTGGGGCCCTTTCTGAGGTTGAAAGTGGTATAGATTAAGTCTCGTGATGAAGTTTTTCTTGGAAAACACCCACTGTTCCCTACTGAATGATTGTGCCTTCCGCTGTTCTTTGTGAGTACAAAAGACCTCTTGAAATTAGTTAAGGCAAAGATGCTACCTTGAGGACCAGGGGGTGCTTGAGGGAGCGTGAGATCTACCCACAGGCACAGCAGAGAGGCTCCCGTGAGTGCAGCCAAGCCTGCACGGTGGGCTGCACTTGTGCAGCCAGGTCCTCAAGGTCTATATCCATACCTCAAGTGACTTGGGGCAGGTGGTGTCTATGTGGCCAGTGCCACACGCAGGACTGCCTCTGTAGGTTTACTGCTGTGGGGTTAGATGTGTCCATGTAGTGGGTGCTGCTTGGCAACTGCATCTACATGGCCAGCTCCATTGGGATGACCATGCCTATGTGCTGGGAGGGCCTGGACTTTGTGACTGGCACCATGGCAAGCCACAGGTCATATTGATTCGATGTACAACAGAAGAAGCACTACAGGAAGAACAGACCATCAGGACCGGAGGAAACGCCATTCCAATGAGAATTTGCAGATGACTCTGTAACCACTTGTGAGCTTCAGCTTTAAGGAATGTTTGAGAAAGAAAAGTGTCTACTTCGAAACTCTATTTCAACAAAAGTAACATGAAGCTAATAGCAGAAAATGGCTGGAATATGTTTTGTACATGATTTGTAAATCAGGACAATAAATCGAGCTACAAAGTAAAAACATACTCAGTGGAAGAAAGATCTTTCATAGATTTCACACTCCATGTGGTCATTCTCTGCTATCTTGAAAAGAGAGCCAGAATAGAATGAATAACTTTTGGTCATGCAGGATCCTGTCCAACACTGTGAACAAAACAACCAAAATGTCCCAGAAGGAAAGACTTCAAGTTCATTCAGACTCTTGCCTTTTCCTTTTTGTCTTGGTCAACCCATCTCTAAGTCTCTAGCCTAACCAGTCTTTCCAATCTTGTAGAAACAGATGATGCAGTTGGTCAGTCTTCCTGAAATTTTAGTGGGCCAGGAGAAAAAGCCATGCCCTTCATCATAGAGTTATTCCTGCCATACTGAAGTGTTTTTTTTTTTTTTTAAGTTTTTTTAGAGGAATGAGTATATGTGAAGGAGAAAGGAGAAGAAATGGTGCGTGTATGACTGTAATGAGGTTGAAGGACGTAGCCTGGGAAGATGAGGAGTAGGTCTTCCTAAGCCCAGGGCTAGGAAGCAGTTTAGGAAGATTTCTAGGGGTAGAAGTTACCATCAACAGGTTAAGGTAGACACAAGTACTCTTTTTACCTTCGTGTCTGCTGGTTTGATGGAGAATTTATCTCTCTACTCCCCATGTTCACCATATAGCAGTGCTACTCAGTCTACTGCTCAAACAGCAAATCTGGCATTGTTCTGGGACAAAGCCATATGAGTGACCTTTGCAGCACCATCCTGTACAGACAAAGGGAAATGAGGCAAGCCAGGTGCTGGTCTAGAATGCCAGAAATATTCCTAGTTCCATTGCTCCTGGTGTAACTTTGTAGTTTTCTTCCTGCCATAGTCTATTCTATAAAATAGAGAGATATCTGTATCTCATCCTGGTCTCCAAGGCCTGGCAGTGTCTGGGGATGAAGCCCTCTCAATCACAGAGAAATCAAACTCACTCACCTAGAATCTAGACAAAGCAGATGCTCAGAAAATTGTTTAACTGCTGGCCTAAGACGGTGCTGAGGTCATCCAAGAAGAGGAGCAAACCATACCCAGGTACCAGGTGACCCAGACAATATTCCTTGGACACTGAAAGTAAATATGTCAACCCCAACCCCTGTTCTCTCAGATCCTGACTCCTGATTTTGGAAACCACGAAAGCCCTCCCCAAATCCACTGTCTCCTCTTCTTCACTTCTGATTCTCTTCTCTACAGCAACTCCATAAGGAATCAGTTCTCACTACCATGGTACAAGGAGCTAGGAAAGTTCAGGAAATGTTAAAGATACTAATCTTCCATCTGCTCCCTCCCTAAACTTCCCTTTTTCCCTCTACTCTTTCTCCTTTCTTACTCCGTACTTCCCATTTTTGTAAATCTCACTCCCGCTTTCTCCCTGTCACTTTATTGCTAATAATGAAAAGAATGAACAAATCTGTCTTGCAAGACGTATGATGGGAATACTCCTTAGACACAAGGGAGTTGACACTTTGTCTCACATATGTAAGACACGGTATCAAGAGGCATCAGTTCCGGGAGAAGGACATCATGCTTGGTAAAGCAGGGGGTCAGTGAGAAAGACGAAGACCCTGAACAAAACAGACAGATGGATAGACACAGTGTCTGCAACAATGGTCTCAAGCTCAACAATAATTGTGGGCATGTGGTACAGGACAGGGCAGCATTTTGTTCTGTTGTACTTCAGGTTGGTATTGGCTCGCTGGCACCTAACAACACCTGCAGAATGCACTTTCCCACCCACGACCCTCACAATAACCTGTGAAAACAAATCGCTCCAGTAATTTCCCAAATATACCCAACTAAGATTTTCTGGGTAATGCTGCTTTGATTATTTATTTTTATTTAGATGACATAGCTGTTTGTGTAATCAGTAAGTCAATAAGCCAGAGATGTATGTCACATTGAAGGTTTTTCTCAGTTCCAATGTTCTTCTTGCTATACCACTCCACTAAGTGTTCAGTTTTAGCCATTCAGTTTTGCTATGCAATAAGGGATAAGGTGTTTCCCTGACTTCTGCTCTGTTACTGCAAAAGAAAGGAAGGCGCCTTCTCCAGTCTGAGTTGAGCCCTGGCAAACTTGACGTTTTTTCCTTCTTCAGGAGACTAAGGGGGATTTAACGGTGCTGAGCAGAGGGGGCATATCTGACAAGATGACTTTCCTCATGTTGGTGAGTACTCAGAACCCCCAGTTTCCTTTCCTTCTCACTCAGTGTGGCCACAAGGACCACAAAGTTCATTGTCACCAAGCTCCTGTGTGACTCCTCACTAGACCTCTCAGCATAGGTCCCCTCTCTTCTGAGTCCATTGGAGCCCTCCCAATCTCTTGCCAGTGTCTCTGGATGCATCATCTGAAAATTACAGCTGTAACTGTCAGACTCCAAGCAATGCTAGGTTAAGCACTGGTCTAAGAAAATTACACAGCCCCATTATCTAGGTTAAAAGTCCAAGACAATTTGTCCTTTCTCTGTCTTTACCTCTTCACAATCCCTCACCCCTTGACTGGTGTCTTTAACTAATTGATTAAAGGCTTAGCACAGAAACCTCTTTACACCTGCCTCATTGTAGGAGGTGACAGGTAAGGCAAGTTATCCTATGAATATATGTGGCCTGGATATCCAAAATTCTTTGTAGAAATTCAATTGGAAAGTCTCTGGACAGAGATTGTGTCCAGTTTATCTTGCTCCCCACTGTTCATTCCTACTGCCTTGCCCTTGGCCCCCTTCACATACTTACGTTGCCTGACTAGCAGCCCTTGTAGTATGGGAGGGCTTTTTTGTCCACCAGAGAGTCTACACACTGCCAGTGAACAATGAGTGCTCAGTCAGTGACAGATTTTGCTTCGTTCCCTTCTCTCATTGAAGTCACTTCTAATAAACCACAGGCTTCTGCTGTCCAGCCAGTGTCACTGACCTTGCGTCTGTTCTCTTAGGTCCCTAAAGGGAGGGAACAGAAGACAATGTCTTGCATGGTACTGAGTCATCGAAGAAGGTTTGTGCTTTCTACTAACTCTCAGTCACACACTTCTATCTGTTTCTCCACAAGGGGACATACAAACCTCAGTAGTCTGGAAATCCGTCTCCTTCCCTGGTCCTGTCATACCCACTCCTACAGCCCTGCTTGGTGGCTCTGCCTTACCCATCCTTCTCTCCTAAGTAGCTGCTGGGAAGAAGAAAGTGATCATCACTGGCATGTCTGTGGGATTCTTCATTAGTGTGAAGACAGTTTGAGAGTATCTATTTTATAGGTAGGAAATGGTAGAAATGGAATAGCATGGCAGATGGGTTGATGAGGTGGATGCCAGAAAACAGGAAGGGTTTGTATGGATGTTGGAAGATGTGGAAGGGATCCTATCACAGAACAACCATGGATAGATCTGTTCAACAGCCAGATAGATGAACCAGTCCAGGGCTCAGTAAACCGTGCTGGCAGCCAATCTGACAAGCTATTTTGCAAAGAAAGCTTTATTGGAGCACAGGACACCCACTGATGTGCGTGCTGTCTATGCCTGCCTTCACTACAATGGCAAGTTTGAATAGTTGCAACAGAAATCATATGATCCACAGAGCTGAAATATTTACCCCCTGACCTTTACCAAAAAAAGCTGATCTTAAAGGGTAGCATCTGCATCAGCAGCATCCGCAGTACCATGAGACTTGCAAGAAATGCAGAATCTTAGCCCCTACTAGTGATCTACTGAGTCTGAATCTGCAACGTAACCATAGTTCCAGGTGGTTTGTTTGAGAAGCACTGGGCTCAACAATTCCATGTTCCTCCCAGCAATTCACTGAGCAGAAACCAGATGGCAGCTCTGCTAGGTGCAGAGTAAGGTACATAGGAAGATGAGAACACTGACTTCAAAGAGCTTATGATTTCAATGAGTAGTTTTCAGACATCATCAGGCATATGATTTCCGTGGGGAGTATGTCAAAATTTAGGTACCCGGTCCTCTACTTTAAAATTCTTATTCAGCAGATCTCAAGTGGACCCAGAAATCTACATGTTTGTTGCATTCTGGGAGACTGTGATAGACACTGGCCTCAGATAATACTCTCAGTGACTTCTTTGTATCACATCTTCCCCTCCCTCTCTACACCAGGCTCCCTTTGTGGCAGGCTAAATGGACTACTGCGTGGATAACCCAGCTGTCTTCTTGCCAGTCCTGGAGTGTTTCAATCCAGAGAGCATGGCCAGGTGAGCCTGATGTAACGAAAGGCAGCGACTCATCTGATCCCTGGGTGAGGCCAGGAGGAGAGTGGTCAAAGTCATTACCACCACAGAGAAGAGGGCACAGTGAACACGGTTTTGTTCACCAAATCTCAGAACATTAAATACGAGGTGCCACTAAACATGAGGTTTCTTGGGTTGTTCTTTCATTTACTCATCCTCTCCTTGTCTCAGAAAGGAACAAAGGCATCTTACTTATAAAGAATACATTAAAATAAAAAACAACATACACTTGAAACAGGGAGTGAAGATGCAAGGAAAATAGGGCAGGATGGTAAACTGCAGCCAGAGATAACCTATACCACAAACATCTGTTCCTTCGTAGGATTTGGGCCCAAGCGTCTTTTCCAAGAAGGATTAGTGGGTCATGAGCAGGCCCCTACTCCTCTGTCCAGTGAGTTCTTTGAGTGCCCATTCCCCCTCTTCCTTGATCCCTCTGGCTATATGAATCCTTCAACCTGCTCACCTTCCCTCAGATCCTTAGGCCACCAAATCACCTCCCTCTTATCCTTATTCTCTATCTAACTAGCTCTCTGGTCTGATTTCAGAGAAGGTGGGTATATTAAACCAACAGTGTTCAGATGTGGGTCTGTGGATGGGTTGCCTGGGGAGTATTACAGAAACAAGAAAGAAAGCAGATTCCTAGCGCCACATCTAAGAAGTCTGTTTTAGTAGGTTTGGATTAACACCCTGATTAACTATTTTTTTGAATGCATCCCTGGTGATCCTAATGCTTGGGCCAGGCTTGGGCCACCTGATAAAGCTGAGGGCATCCTGTCACAGTAGGTATTCTGGCAGAGGCTTGCTGATCATTCAAAAAACTTTGCGTATTTATTGATGATCTTGGGGAGCAAGTTGGGTTCTTTTCTGAGCTACTTTAATTCTCAATGCCAGGTTTGTGGTGCAATTCGTACAAAGCTATGAAAGAGTCTGAGACACTCTGAACCCTGACTTTTTAGAAGCATTTTACTGTGCTTTAAGTCAAAGTTTACAATTCAAGTCAATTTGTCCTACAAAAACTTACAGACACATTGGTCTATAACTCCAGCTACTCTTTGCACCCTGTGGTAGCGCAGTCCTCCTTTCCACCCTGTATTTCCTGTCTCCACTCAGTCAGCTGCTATCCCCCTCTGACCTCTCATCTGGCCTCTGGACAGGAGCTTCCCGGTTAGTCTCATGCATCTACTCACACCAAGAAGCACACTCTTCACCAATATCATTTTGTGTCTTATGGCTCATTCAAATTTCTGTTGGAAGAGTCGGCATGGGTTGAGAATGGTTGCAATTCTGGCTGACAGACTGTCTGAGGGCCATATCTTCCAGGGACCCTCCAGTCTGCTGGACCATCAATTCTGGTCTACTTAATAGATGGCTTCTGGTTTATTTTAACAGAAGACTCTCAGTCGCCAAAATGGATCTGTTGCAGTGAATGTTAATTTCAGGTACTGTAACTGAAATGAAGAATTTCAAACACTGTAGATGTGGAAAGCTTCCCGTTGTTCCTTAAATCTGTGACTCCAAAATTTGGCTGATCTTCGGAGTCACCTAAAAAGCTTTTTAAAAATACATATTTGGGCTAGAAATAGAAATACCATATGATCTGGCAATCCCACTGCTTGGAATATATCCTAGAGAAATAAGGGCTCTCACAGAAGCAGATACATGCACATAAAAACAGCACTGTCCACAATAGCAAAAAGATGGAATCAACCTAGGTTCCCATCAATGGATGAATGGATAAACAAACTATGGTATATACACACAGTGGAACACTATGCAAAGATAAAGAACAATGATGATTTTATGAAACATCTCATAACCTGGAATCAACTGGAAGACATTACACTGAGTAAAATCAGGCAGTAGCAAAATTACAAATATTGTATGAGATGACTGTTGTAAGGACTTAAGACTTAAGCACAGAAGAAAATACTCTTTGATGACTACAAGGGTGGGGAGGGAGTGGGAGGGTTATTCACGGGTTGGACAGTCAATAGGAATTGGTTAGGTGAAAGGAGTGACAGTGCACAGTAAAAGGCAGGTCGATATAAGTGGACTACTCCATAAGCTACAAGGTTTCATAAATTCAACCCAACATTTCATAGGACAGGGTAGTGGGCACAAGGGTCTGGGGACAGTGTTTTCAGGGGACATCGAGGTGAATTGACATAATCAGTCTTTGTAAGAGAGTATTCTGTATACTACATTGGTAAGTGGTACCTAGGGTCTTAAAAGCCAACAAGCTGCCATCTAAGGAACATCAGTGGGTTCCAACTCACCTGGAGCAGATGAAAACCAAGGATATCAAAGACATGAGGAAAAATAAACCCAAGAGACAGAAAGACTACATTCACAGGAGAACAGAAGAACTAGATGGTGCCCGGCCACCACCAAAGACAGCCCTAACAGGGAAAACAATGTAGGGTCCCCGACATAGCATGAGAGAAAGAGATGTGTCAATCTAGAACTCTATTAAATAAAGATCAGATTTGATGGTCTCACAACCTCAGGTGTTCCTTGAGAACATGGTCCCCACACTTATTGCCAACCCAGAGTTGAAACCAGTACTAAAGCCAAAAATTCAGACAAAGAATGGACTGGACCCAGGGACACAGAGTGATGCAGGTGGTGTGCGTACTATTGTTTAATATACATATGAGGCTGTCCTATTGGTTTTTTTTTTAGAGGGGAGAGGAGAGGGTAGAGAGAAGAGGACAAATGTTAGTTGAGTGGATACTGGAAGTAAAGAGTGGAGAAAAGACTCTACTTTCACAGAGTGAGGAAAGCAGAGTTGCAGAGAGGTCAATGCTCAGGCTTTTATATGGCAAATTGATCTGGATTGTAAACTTTAACTTAACCACAATTTTAAAAAGAGAAGGAAAAAAGTACAGATTTGAATCCTCTCCAGAAGTACTGGATTTGAATCTCAGTATGAGCGTGATACCCAGAACTGGGTAGTTTTTTTTTTGTTGTTGTTGTTGTTGTTTCAGGAAAAAAAAAGAAACACCAAAGCTCCTCAGGTGGATTTGGTCATGGTCAGCATTGGGAATCACAGTTTTAAACCACACAATACGGACATTGTTGCCTCTTTGTTTACAAAAGGTTTGGGTCTCTGGAAAGTTTCAGAAGCGGTTTGAGAAAAATTATAGGACACATTTTAGATAATGGGTATGGGATATTTGAAACTTGTTTTCTAGAGAGGTGAAAACTTATTTTAAAAAAAGGTTCAAAATGGAATGGACATTTTCAGGGATGGAGTGACGAGGGAAGTCAGAGAAGCTGTGTACGGGTAACTCTGTGAGGTAGTGCCACAAAGGGTGATACACAAGTTATCCTCAACAAGCTACTAGAGATCAACTACAAAAAACTCTTTCTTTGAGATTTCATAGCTTGTGCCTGCCTCAGTTACCTAGTGTGCTCTAACAGAAATGGCACAAGTGGGTGGCTTTAGAGGACAGACATTTGGAATAGTAGAACTTTAACCTCCACCTCTTGGAACCAGCTACACACTGATCCTTACACAAAAAATTTTTCTTTTAGGTTGGATACCTGTTCCTTCTCATGGGCAACCTGGATGTGAAGGAGACAGGTGCAGCCCAAATATCACCTGACAGGGCTAAGGGAAATAGATCCCTTGGAGGAGGTTCTCGAAGCATCAAGATTTGGGCTGTCCAGAGAACTGCTGCAAAAGAAGAAATAAGGTCAGTGTTTGCCTAGAAGGCCAGGGCATGTGAGAATAGGCCAAAGGAGGAGAAAGGCAAGAGAGTGGGAGGTTGGAGTCCTGAAAACTGGCTGTAAACCATTTGTCCCTGTAAGCGATCCTAAGTTCATAATCCCCAGGTGTAAAGAAAGACTGAGTTAAAGTTGATGGTGGGCTTTGTTGATGGTCGCTGAGTTAAACTGGAGGGTTAGTGGTAAACTTTTAACTGTCCGACCAACACCACAGGATGGTAACCTCAAACCGAATTTTCTCCCTGGAGATCTGGTGGCACAGCGGTTAAGAACTTGGCTGCTATTCAAATGTCAACAGTTCTAACCCACCAACTGCTTCTTGCAAATTGTATGGTGCAGTTCTGCTACCCACAAGGTCACAATGAGTCGGAACCAACTCAATGACAGTGGGTTTTTAGATTTAGTTCCCTCCCTAATCAAATCCATCATGCACACCATGCACTTCTGTCAAGCCTATTCATTTGCAAACATCCCCTCCATTGCGTCACTACCCTCTGTCTATCTGTCTGTCTACATCAGCGCTGTCCAATAGTAGCATAATCAAGTCATGTATCATGTTACATTTTCTCACAGAAAGTAAAACAAATGAAAAGAAACAGATGAAACTAATTTTGACTACATATTTTATTTAACGTATTACATATCAAAATACCATTTCAACATGTATATGCCATTTTAAAATATAAACGGAGTCTATTACAAGATTTTTGCGCTGAGTCGTTGAAATCTGGCGCAGTTCAGGTGCTAAATTTGCAGTGCTAAACTGAAATGTAGTCCTACAGTAACTATATCGCAAAAGCTTGCCCATTACATTGAGTCCTGCTCCACCAACATGACTACTGCCCATCCTCCCTGTTTACATCACGTAGGGGGGATTCACAACATGTAGAAACATTACATAGTACCAGGAATCATGGCCCAGACAAATGGCTACACAGATTTTTGGTGGATACTATTCAATCTGTAACAGAATTGCAGAACACGTGGGGACAGGCAAGGACAGAAAAGCAAAAGCAAAGACTCCAGAAAGTTTCAGCCTCGGTTTCATATCATATCCTGGCTATTCACCCAACCCAGTGGGGCTTGCTTTCCTCTTTTTCTCTTGGCCAGCCCGTCTCTCAGTTTCTAGCCTATTCTCTCCTCTCTGATCTTATAGAAATAGATGATGCTGTCAGTCTGTCTAAGTGAAATTTCAGTGGAATTGGGAGAAAAAGCCACGCCCTTCACCATATAGCTCTTCCTGCTGTGCTAAAAGTTTGGAAAAAAAAAGGAATGAGTGCACATGAAGGAGAAAGGAGGAGAGATGGTGCGTGTAGGACATCACGGGGCTGAAGGGCACCTCCTGCGAGAAGGAGGAGTGGGCCATTTCCCAAGCCCGGGGCTAGGAAGGGGGTTAGGATATTTTCCAAGTGGAAGGGTCCCATTAACAGGTTAAGGTACACATGAGTGTTCTCTTCACCTTCATGTGAGAGAATTTCTTGGTGGAGAATTTCTCTCTCTGTTCCACATGTACATCTTATAGTAGTGCTGTTTGGTCCACTATGCAGACAGCAAATCTGGCATTGTTCCAGGACCAGGTCATGCAGGTGACCTTTGCAGCACCATCTTGCAGAGATGGAGGGGGACAAAAAGTAAAGCCAGGTGCTAGTCTAGAATGCCAGAAACATTCCTAGTTCCATTACTTCCAGTGCGATTTTGTCAGTTTTCTTCCCGCGGTGGTCCTTTCCATAAAGCAGAGAGGTTCCTGCAGCTCATCCTGGCCTCCAGGGCCATCAGACACTGGAATGAGAGAACAGTGTACTTCCAGAGGCCAGTTAATGTAAGTGCTACATTTAAATCGATGTAGGTCTAATTCCATGGACCAAAATTGTAACTTCTTTCCTTACGCTGCACCACTACATAAAAAGCAGTCAGTAATTGCAGATGATTTTGACATGTTGTCACGGAGGACCAGTCTCTGGAGAAGAACGTCATGCTTGTTATAGCAGAGGGCTAGCCAAAAAGAGGAAGACCCTCAACGACATGGGCTGACACAGTAGCTGCAATAACGGGCTCCAGCATGACAATGATTGTGAGGACGGTGCAGGACACGGCCAGTTTCCTTCTGCTGTACACAGTGTTGCTAGGAGTTGAAACTGACTCAATGGCACCTAACGGCAACAGTAACGGCAGGTATTAATCTTACCAGCTGTGCTTTATTTCATCCATTCAATTTCCAATGTCCTTCCTTATTTGTCTACCAATTTTCACACTGCTTTTTAGTTTCCGAAGTTCCTTTGTGTCTCTATTTCAATTAATTCTTCCCCAAATCTCTTAACACTGCTGCTAACTATTAGACCCATTTTCCAAATGAAGAAGCTAGGAGAGTGTTCAGAGAAATCATGCAGTAAAGGCTAGAGAGATCAAGTTGTTTAAAAATAGTGGTGGGATTTGGACTTGAATTCCAGCTTCCTCACCTCCAGACTCAGCCTTTTCCTACTCAGTTTCAGGGTTCTTCTGCTACTGCCTTGCCTCTTCTGAATTCTGAGGAAGTCATCCCAATCGCAACGTGTGGTTCAATTTTCTGGACCCCCTTTATACTTCTTTAATTTTGTCCACACTTATGTTCATTGTCCCTGTTTGAACCTCTTCCTATGTATGAGCTTTTTGAAGGTAAGAACAGTAGCTTCAGTGGTTTGGGTTCCCTTAAAGGCCTAGCACTGGTCTCCTACACAACTTCTTTGTGAACACTCTGGATCAACGAAGCAGAGTCCAAATCATCCCTCACAATCTTATGCACACCATAGGAGCTCAGCACACTTAAACTTCACTTTCCCCCACTTTTCTGTGCTCTTAAAGCCAGAGGCTTAAGGAAGAGGCATGTAATTTCCTCTCTGGAGGGCTCTGTAGGGTCCTCAGATGCTTCAACAGCCTGTCTCTCAGACGCCATCAACCAAGAACATCCTCTGGTTACCAGGACCACAGCCAAGCAGCAGCTGCTGAAAGAGATGCAACCACAGAGCAACACGCTCTGCAAGGTTACCACATAGGTCTGTTGTGAAAACAGAAAACAGGAGTGAGCACAGCAAGTTCCATGGTGGCCCCAAAGAGGGCATGGTGACCCCTGTCCTCGACTAATCTCGTCTTGGCTTGCCACTCCAAGACCAACCCACTCCCACAAGCCTTCAAGAACAATGGCTGCTATGGAACGTCTCTTTGACACACACTAAGAGTGGCTGTCTGTGGTCTTTTTGGACACTCACAACACAAAAGGAAATCAAGACAGTTTCTATAAGAGGTCTTTTACAGCTGATGTCATAGAACCCAAATAGGTTGCATGATTGCACGGGGTCACAAGGCTAGTAATTATCTATGTACCACGTACCACGCAAAGTGTTTTACATGAATTATCTCGTTTAATCTCAAAACCACCTTTTGAATGGATAATATCTTTATCTCATTTTATGTAACAGGATCTCAGGATTAGATGGGTCGCTTTTCCAAATTAACATAGCCAGGCAAGGACTCCACTGGGATTCAACTCATAGCTACTGGATTTAAATACACTTTTTATTTCTTCTCTACGTCTAGCTCCATATTTCCATACCGTGCCACTATAGTCTGTGACACTCCCATCCCAAGAAATCATGGTATATCCAGATTCTATGAAGGTGTTCCAGAATCAGTGGCCAGGAGAAGCAAATGTCTTATTTCCAAACTGGGAGACAGAAATTTAAAGAGTTTCCTTTAGATCAGGATGACTTATGGCTCAGGGTGGAGAGCAGACCAGAGCTAGGTTCACTTGATAGGTAAATTCTTGGGATACCTGAGATTAGAGGTTTGCTAAATAGAAAAGGTAGTAACTTCTTAATTTAGGATTGTGTCACTAGGGTCTTTTCCAGAAGTACTGCTCTAATTTCTTGTAAAATACCAGACAGACAGAGGCAGAAAAGGAGAATTAGTCATCAAGGCTTCTCTGGAATGATGCAAAATTGGGAGATCCTTCACCCTTCAGAAATTTAGCAAAAGCTATCCAAATAGATTCCAGTTCCTGAAACATTTTTCCCAATGGTAGTCACAAATGTCAGTAGGTATTTGTCTCACTGTCACCAAGCCTCCTTGGAAATTAGGAGAGAGTAAAGGATAGCCCCTATTTTCACAGGAAACAACTAGGCCCCAGAGAGGTAAAACCCAAACTAGAATTCATTCCCAGGGAAGTCCAAATCTCTCAGCTTTATTTCCACAAACTTCCTGTAGACACAGTGGCAGAGCCTGCATTTAAACTTTTTTATACTTCACAGTTATTGTTGGTGGCTTTGACCAGATGAACAGAGACAGAGAGAGACAAGAGAAAACAAAAGCAGGAAAGCACAGGGCAGGATCCAGAGAGAGGAGTGCATGGCACCAAGAGATTCGTTTGCTCAACTGCCTTTTCATTGGTTCCTGAGAGTGGGGTGCTGCTCTAGCAGAAACCTGAACTGTGGGAGCCATTTTGGAACTGCAAATGGATAGAAGATTCAGGAGGAACTGGTGAGAAACAACAGAGGAGCAGTGGCAGCAGCAGAACCAGAGGCAGCGCTGGGGCCGACCCACAGAGGGAGATAGCTGAGTGCCTGCGCACAGAGTTCTCCTCACGGGATGGGGTGCCTTCGGACACTTAAATTGGTGGAGCTGGCCTTGCTGACCCACAGAGCGAGAGAGCTGAGTGCCTGGGGCAGGACGCTTTCCAGCAAGAGTGTAGTGCCTCCGGGCACTTAAATCAGTGGAGCTACAGAGCTTTGGAACACTTGCTCCAGCAGGGCAGATGTGGGCCTGAGGCCTGGGCCATGCGGCCATAGGAAGCTGAAGCTGAAGAGACAAAAAGCATGAGAAGCTGAGCTGCCTCAGTCTCAAAAGCTATGGCCGTGACCTCAGTGGTTGGAAAAGGTGGAGCCAGGGCATCCTGTGTTCATCAGGGTGGAATTGCCACTCAGTTGGGCTTAGGATGCTCCTAAAGCCGATGGGGCAGAGTTTCTGTCCAAGTGGGCCTCGAAGGCAGAGTTGTAGCACAGGGCTGGGGTCTCCACTCAGAAACAGAGAGTGTGGCCAATACCTACAGACTGGAAGGCAGGGCCATTGTGTAGAATGTCTCAGAAAATGTAAGAGTATTTCCAAAGCTTTGAGGACTAATGTAATGAGTTCCACTTCTTGTTGCCTGTCAATGCTTTCTTTCCCTGCAATTTCTCTGATTCATAATGGAATGCCTAAATTGTGCCTGTTTTGCCATTAGATCTTTGAAAGCAGATAGTTTATCCTCTGGGTTTCACAGATGTAGAAGAGTTTTTGTATTTTGGACTTGGAACTGATTTAAAACTCTGTCATATAGGATGGACATGATTTTGCTATGATGAGATGAATGTGTTACATGTTTCTATAATGTGATTTTTGGGGTGCCAAAGGGTGGGATGCCATGGATTGAATTGTGTCCCCACAAAAATATGTGTAGCCATGTGGCTGGGCCATGATTCCCAGTATCTTGTGACTGTCCTCCATTTTGTGGATCCCCTAAACTGTGTGTTAAAGGATTAGGGTGGGGCTGTAAATCCCTTCATAGGATTACCTCTCTGCTCCACTGTAAAGGGAGTTTCCCTGGAGTATGGCTTGCCCCACCCGCAATCTTTGCGTCCTACGAGAGATAAAAGGACAGAGAAGCAGGCAGAGAATTGGGAACCTCGCACCATCAAGAAAGCAGCACTGGGAGAAGAACGCATCCTTCAGACATGAGGTTCCTGCACCAAGATGCACCAAAGACTGATGCAATACTGGACTTTCCTCCAGAGCTGACAAGGGGAAAGGCTTCCCCTGGAGTGGACACCCTGAATATGGACTAGCAGCCTACCAGACTGTGTAAGAATAAACCTTCCTTTGTTAAAGTCATCCACTCTGTGGTATTTCTGTTAGCGCAGCCCCAGCTAACTAAAACAGTTCTCAAGACACTACTCAGTCTGTTTCCACCTGGCATGAGGAAAAAAGGCAGAAGAAACGATGGGGAGCTGGACAGCCAACGTGGGTAGTGAAGAGAAGAAGGCTACTGGCCCTCTCGCGTGGCATCTCCTTAGCTTTCACTGTGCGGCAAGAACTTAACATTATTCTTGCATCCCTCTCCCCTTCTCATTCAAGAAAGGAAAAGGAACTAGGGCTGCAGTTTTCTATACCCCATTTTTTTCTGGCCCCTGACATTCATTCTAAGTTAGGGGATGGAAGCAAATACCTTACAACGAAACTCTGCTCTCAGCAAGTTGCTGGTGTGCAGGGCCTGTGGATTCAGGAGTGAACCAATGTGCGAGAAACGTCTTGAGCATGTTAGGTAGTGAACTGTACAGATAGCTCCCATTTGTCCAAGAACCCTTATTGGAAAAATGTCCAATGAGTGACATCGTCTGCAGCCAGAAGGGCTGCCATGTGACGGGGGAGCAGTTGAGGCTCCCAGGAAGACACTGGAGTAGCTCAGTGAAGCACTGGCTCCAGGGCCAGCAAGACACCTTTCATTTTCTGAGGGAGGGGGACTGATCTCAGAAACACCCTTCTGCAAGACCCAGAGGCAAGATGTAGGGGGCAGCTGGGGATACTGAGAGTCCTGAAGTAGGTAAAATGGGGCCCCTATTTGGGGTCTAATGGGATAGGACTGAGCAAGTGCCTGAGGTTGGGCAGAGACACCCCATCTGATATCCACTCTCCAAGACCAGGGCTGCAGGCTGTAACATACTTTCGGCCCTACTCACAGTGGAAAGAGGACGGGTGCTAGGCCTGATGCTGTGGGAGTGACATTACCCTCTGGGAGATGGCACGACCCTGCAGTCTTGGGCAGGTCATCACCTTAGGCTTTGCCTGACCCCATCCCCGTCCCCATGTCATTACTGCATGTCTGTGTTCTCTTTCTGTCACTCATATGTCAGTGGTACTTATGGATGGGTACTTTCTTAAAAGGAAACAGTCTGAGTCTCTAATTTCACCAAAGTGGGAAATGCCACCCTTTCTCCCTAGACTTTTCCATTCCAGACTTTCTATTCTCTCTTTTCCTATCCATCTTTGGCCTTCTCTCTTTCCCTGGCTGCTCCTGAAGGGCAAAAGTCACCCTTCCTCCTCTTCACTGGAACGCATATCACCTGCCTTGACTCCGCTGGTCTTTCCTAAGGACTCTGCTCAGGCCCCTTCCCCTTCTCTTTGGGGTTTTTGGGGTTGCTGGAGAGAAAAAAAAAAAAAAAGAAACAATGAATCCAAAGGTTTAGTGAGTGGCTAATACATTAGATTCTTACCTAATCCGGTACCCTCGAGCTGATTCCAACTAATAGCCACCCTAGAGGTCAGAGTAAAACTGCCCCATAGTTTCCAAGGAGCACCTGGTGGATTTGAACTGCCAACCTTTTAGTTAGCAGCCGTAGCACTTAACTGCTACGCTATCAGGGTTTCTGACTCTTACCCAGCCTTGAGCGATTTGCAAGTAGCTGTTCAGAGTCCTTGAGTGTTTAGAAGTGTACCTCAACCCTGTGGGGCTCCTTTCCTGAAGGCCGATGCTCCTGACCTGCACCCTGTTGTCACTGTCTTCATCTAGGTCCCAGAGGGCACAGGCCCAAGTGGTGATGTTAAGCCTCAGATCACTTGTTGCCCTGGGCCATTCTGCCACTGTAGGGAGAGGATCGCAGAGGAAGGCCGCAGGACTTGATCCACGACTCAGACCATCCAAGCACTCCAAGGGAGTGGAGGTGAAAACAGCAGCCTGAGCTAGAAAACACCAGTTCCCTGACTCCACACTGCTAGAAGGTGGGTAGAGGTTAGAGGGTAACGCAAGAATTGTTCAGATCCAAGGATACAGTTTGGGAGAGCTCAGGGGTGATTCGGGAAACCCTGGTGGTGTAGCGGGGTAAGTACTACCACTGCTAACCAAAAGATCGGCATTTCAAATCCACCAGGAGCTCCTTGAATACTCTAGAGGGCAGTTCTACTCTGGCCTCAAGGGTCGCTGGGAGTCGGATCTGACTCCACGGCACTTGGCTTTGACTGGCTGAGGGTTGATTCACACTTGCTGAGAGATGAGGTAGCCAAGAAGACATTACCTTCTGGGAAGTCCCAAGACACAGTAGCCAAGTTGGCTGTGAGGTGAGTGACCGTCATATTCGCAGGAAAAGGAGACTGGTTTGTGCCTGCCAGTGTGTTAGCAGCTTAACAGGCCTCACCAACAGACTAGCTCTGGTCGACCTCCAGCCCCAGCTTCCTTTACTCACCTGCTCACACAAAGCCCAGGTCATAAGTGACCTGGGGCTGAGATATGGTGAGAGGGCTATCAACAAAGTCATGGTCCCCAAGGAGCTCACTGGTGGGCACAGGGTATCCACTTGACATCCACGTGGGGCTCCTAGAGGTGCCAGGATTTCTTGTGGGTAGTGGTGTTAAGGACTGCTGTGAACACAGGGGTGGGCAGCATCTCATCCTAGCTCCCCAGGGTGAACAAAGCCTTGCCTGCCCCCATATCACCTGGTGACCCCAGAGAGCAGCTTTGCCAGGCACATAACAACCTCTTCTGGTCCCCCAGGTCTGACAGGTCTCTGGTGGCTGGTCAGTTGCCAGAGAAGGGCAGGCACATCGGCCAGCTCCGTGGCACTGCACATTCCCCATCCTGGCTCCAGTGGCAAGGCTGCAGCACCTGCACCAGCTGGGAGCTGAGGGCAGAGGGATAGCTGTCGCGGGCTGTGCTTTGCAGCACCCTCAAGCTTGGACTGGCCCCTCGGGCAGCCTTGAACAGGGGGCACTGCCAGTGTGGACGGAGGTGCAGCTGCTCTACCAGCACCAGCAGCAAGATCTGACTAGCCTTGCAGAAAATGCCTCCGATTTCTACTGAGCAGTCCCGCTATTCCTTGCCACGGCCAGGCCAGGAGTGCACCTGCGCAGCCTGGCTACTCCCTGGTCCTCCATGCCCCTGGCCACTGCAAACCATGTACCCTACCAAGTGACTCAGCACCCCCAAGTCACCCTGCTGGCCCTTCCCACCCCACTGAGCACGCCACACCTTGTCATGCCACACCAGGCCCTGTCACTCCCCTCTCCACCCAACCACTTCCAGCCCTGCCACCCTGATGGTGGATGAGAGAGCCTGACAAAGGTCATTTCAGTTATTAAACTACATTTTAACCAAACAGGTCCAGATTCCTCTTCCTGTCTTTTGCTCCCCTAATCTCTGAAAATACAGTTAACTGAGACCTCAGAGGTGATGGTTGATATGAGGGCCTGACAAAGGTCACTTAGGTTATTAAGTTACATTCTAACTGGACAAACAGGTCCACATTCCTCCCTCATCTCATCCTCTCCCAATCTCAGAGGATGTAGAGTTGATTAAGACCTCAGAGGGAGATAAAATTTTTTGAATGATTTACTGTGACAAACATTTGAGTCTACACTGTTTAATTATCTGGTGACAAACATCTGGGTCTGCTTTGATTGATTATCCTGTGACAAATTTTAAGTCTGCCCTGTTTGCTCATCTTGCAACAAACTTTTAGACAATTCATACTATTTGTTAGATGTAAATGACTTTGATTTTCCCCAACAAGCTTTAGACAACTCACGCTGTTTGTTAACTATAATGAACCCATATGATGTAACGCAGTCTTGTGCCTCCTGGCTGTTGTTCTGTGACAAACCTCCCTCCCCTCTGAATTCTGGCTATGAAAACTGCTGGAAAATCTAACTCAAATGGGATGGTTTGAATTGGCCACTGTTCCCCCAGGTTTTCTCTCTGTGCATTTATATGTTATATCCCAACCCCTACGACCCCTACAGGTGCAGAGACAGGAAACCGGTGTATTCTAGCTCAGGTTTCTCTTTTCAGAACGCCTAACAGGGAAACCAAGGCAGTTTCTTCAGTTAACATACAATTCCACTAGGGCAGACAAGTTTTGTTAAGATTTTGTTGTACACAGGTAAAACCTAAATACTGTGTTTCTCTCTTCATATTTCTTCCCATCTGAGGGTTTCATGGCTTCTTTAAAATCACTTTGTGTAACATACAGCAAAATCATGCCCAGGTATTCTTTGAAAGGAAAAAATAAGTAAGTTTTCTCATAGACAGATGCAGGCAGCCACCAATAGTTTGTAGGTATTCAAAATGTACCTTTGGAAATGGCATGCAAATGTGACCCACCGAATACGTGAATGAGAAAATAGTGTCATTACTTCAGCTCAAGACCATTCAAAAGTGATTGCAACAGTACATTGGCAAGGAACTGCCTTCAATTTGAATTCTGAAGAGGATGTGGAACCATGGATATCACTGCTGATGTCAGATGGATCTTGGCTGAAAGCAGAGAATACCAGAAAGCTGTTTACCTGTGTTTCATTAACTATGCAAAAGCATTCAACTGTATGAATCACAACAAATTATAGCGAATATTGCATAAAATATGAGTTCCAGAACACTTAACTGTGCTCTTAAGGGATCTGTATATGGATCAACAGGCAGTTGTGAGAACAGAACAAGGGGGCACTGTGTGGTTTAAAGTCAGGAAAGGTGTGCATCAGGTTGTGTCCTTTCACCACAGCTTTTCAATCTGTATGTCAAGCAAATAATCTGAGAAGCTGTATTATACAAAGAAGTGTGAGGCATCAGGACTGGAGAATGACTCATCAACAACCCGTGTTATACAGATGATTCCACCTATCATGGATTGAATTGTGTCTCCCCCAAAATATGTGTAGCCATGTGGCTGGGCCATGATTCTGAATATTTTATGATTGTCCTCCATTTTGTGATTTTCCTGTGCCAAATGTTGAAGGACTAGAGTGGATCTGTAAATCCCTTCATAACATCATCTCCATGCTCCACTGTAAAGAGAGTTTCCTTGGAGTACAGCTTGCACCACCCTAAATCTTTCCATCTTATGAGAGATAAAAGGAAAGGGAAGCAGGCAGAGAATGGGGAACCTCACACCATCAAGAAAGCAGCACCAGAAGAAGAGCGCGTCCTTCAGACCTGAGGTTTCTGCACCAAGATGCTCCCTGGACAAACACTGATGCAATACCGGACTATCCCCCAGAGCTGACGAGCAGATAGCCTTCTCCTGGAGTGGACATCCTGAATTTGCACTTGTAGTCTACTGGACTGTGTAAAAATGAACTTTCCTTTGTTAAAGCCATCCATTCTGTGGTATTTCTGTCAGACTAATCCTAGCTGACTAAAACATCACCTTACTCGCTGAAAGTGAAAAAGATTTGAGACACTTACTAATGAAGATCAAGAACCACAGCCCTCAGAATGGATTGTACCTCAACATCAAGAAAATAAAAATCCTCACCACTGGACCAGTAAGCAACATCATCATAAATGGAGAAAGGATTGAGGTTGTCAAGGATTTCGTTTTCTTGAGTCCACAATCAATGCCCATGGGAGTAGCAGTCAAGAAATCAAAAGACACATTTCACTGGGAAAATCTTCTGCAAAGGATCTCTTTTAAAGTATTGAAAAGTAAAGATGTCACCTTGAAGACTAAAGTGCACCTGACACAAGCCGAGGTATTCTCCATCGAATTGTATGCATGTGAAAGCTGGACAGTGGACAAAGAAAACAGAAGGATTGATGCCTTTGAATTACGGTGTTGGTGAAGAATGTTGAGTGTACCATGGCCTGCCAAAAGAACAAACAGATCTATTCTGGAAGAAGTCTAACCAGAGTGATCCTTTGAAGCAAAGATGGCAAGACTACGTCTTACATACTTTGGACATGTTTTCAGGGAGGATAAGGCCCTGGAAAAGGACATCATGCTTGGTAGAGTGGAGGGTCAGCGAAAAAGAGAGTGACCCTCGATGAGACTGAACGACACAGTAGCAGCAACAATGAGCTTAAGCATAAAAATGATTGTGGACATGACACAAGACTCGGCAGTGTTTTGCTCTGTTGTGTGTAGGGTCACTATGAGGTGGAACCTACTCGACAGCACCTAACAACAACAATAGCAAAGCAATCTTGAAACACCCTTTGCCTTACATACACAAGAATTCTTCCAAGGCAGTCTAATACTTGGACAAAAATGTCAAGATTTATCCACTATAAACAAGAACACATAAACAATTTTGTGTTAGGTTTCCACATAGCCTGTGTATATGAGACCCACACAATACCTAAATAGGGTCAAAATGAGTTGGAACCGACTTGACAGCAACATACAATGCCTAACAGGAAAACCACGGCAGTTTCTTCAGTTAACTTACTAGAGCAGATGAGGTTTTTTTCAGCTTTCCTTATATGTGGGGAAAACCTAAACACTGTTTCTGTCTTCGTGTTTCATTTCCTCTGAGGGTTTTATCACTTCTTTAAAGTCCTTTGGAGTATCATATACCAAAATGGTGAACAGGCATTCTTTCCATGGGAAGCATAGCAAATTTTTTCCTAGGCAAATGCAGGCAGCCTCTAGGGGTTTCTAGGTATTCAAAATGTACTTGTGGAAATGAAATTGCAAATATGCTCCACAGAACACTGGACAAGAAAGCTTTGTCACTTCTTTGTTTCATCTAAACATTGCTGAAACACCCTTTGCCTTACATACACAAGAATACTTCCAAGGCCATTTAAGAGTTGGATAAAACTGTTAAATATTTATCCACTAAAAACAAGCACACGAAAGCAAAGTTGTGTTAAGTTTCTATTTGAAGCTTGTATACAGGAGGCCTGTCCAATGCCTAACAGAGTAACCAAGGCAGTTTCTTCACTTAACATATAATCCTGCCAGAGCAGAGCAGTTTCATTAGGATTTCACTGTGTGCAGGTAAAATTAAATACTTTTTCTCTCATTGTGTTTCACTGACTCTGAAGATTTTATTGTTTGTCTAAAATCCCTTTGGGTTATGTACACTGTGAGAAATAAATACCAAATGGTCCATCTTCAGAATAAGAAGAACAAAGGTAAGGGTCAAAAGTTACTAGCTGACCCAGGACACAAACTATCAGGTGATTTGGCAACCATCGAGCCCATATGCCTGGGGAATGTGTAAGCAAACAGAATGAATTGAATTGAGGCAAGTGGGGAGACCCTTTAAGGAAGTAAGGAATGTCACCATAAGAGGCAATGATACAACTTAGGTGATGTCTGGAAAAGACTATTCACCCAATAGTACTCAGCTAATGAGGAAGTGGGGGAGCGACTCGGGAATTAGGCAATAAAAGGCTTGTGGAGAACTGCTCTTTCAGGCTGACCTACTTCCTTTCCTCTATGGGCTCATGCACCCAATTTTGTGGGTGTGTGCGCGTGTGCATGTGCATGTGTGTGTATGTGTAATTAAGTGAAACTATACAACCCAAATTAAATGTGCATGCCCCCTTATCTGCAGTTCCTTCTGCTCTTCTTGCCCAGTGACAGCATACTGCTCCTTTTTGTTCTATGTATGTCATATCCTCTTAACAATTTCCTGTCCCCTCCTCTCCACCCTCTCCTCTCCCTTCTAGTAAGAGCCCTGTAGGACAGCATCCTATAGATGCATAGAATCATAAAGTACATACATCATATGGTCACGCTGTGTCCCTGAGTCCAGTCCAGTCCATTCCTGTTCAAAGAATTAACCTCAGTAATGCTCTCTGGTCAGGGGCAGCAGCAGGTCTAGGGGCCATGCTCCCAGGGGAACTCCCAGGCCTCTGGACCATCAATTACAGTCTTTTAATGGAGTTCTTGAGGTGCACCCTTCTTTTTCTCGTGTTGCCACTGGGACTCGACATTGTCACGCACCTGATATTGCAAAATCCATCAATAAAGGCTCACTCTCATTAACTGAATTCTAATTGGATTTATTGAGCATTTATCAAATGAAGAGACTCTGGTAATAACCCACTTGTGACCTCCTAAGGGATAAAGCGGTCTGCCCCAGGCACTGAGGTATGGGCCTAGTCGGGGCTTGTACTGACCCACCATTGCCAAGAGGGACTGAGGCAGTAACCAGGGGGTTGACAGCATTTCTCACAAATTTGGGGGCTCGCCAGGGATTTTCTTCCTGCTTGGGGCAGTGGCCTTGGTGGAGGAGAAGATGCATCCCTCCCCAGTTTGGGGACCCTGCTGTACAAGGGTGCCCACTGCCTCATGAGAGTCAGAACAAAACTAAGACCATTGTCCGGAAGTCAGCGAGGGTGACAGCAGACACTGAAAAGCAAACAACCATGGCAACCAGGCAAACTTGTGTACAAACCAGGGTTAGGAAAACTGGACTGTAAGTACTACCCTGGTGCTTGGGCATTTTCAGAGGTCGAGTATATGTGACTGAGATGCATCTTGGATATGAAATGAATGCAGAGTCCCGATCCAGGGTTCCATCCTGCTGCAAGGGAAATTGCCCAGATGAAGTGAAACTTGGGGTGTGTGAGAACCTCCAGGGAAAGTGCAGTTGAGCACACGGGGAAACTCAGACACCAAACACTGAGACCAATAGAAAATGGGAAACAAAAGTTCCAGGCCCAGGGAAGGGAGAAGAAAGAGAGTGGGAGAAGCCCCCAAGGACATTACTCTCAACATTCTTTTGGGGAGGATGTTGAGGATTTGGGGAAATAGTCCTCAGTCCCAGGATAAGGACAACAAAAGATGATTAAATATTGTTGCTTCATCTGGACAAATTAATCAATTCATAGATGATCTGTATTCTGGTCCCAATTTGGTTCTGATGAGGACTGGGTCTGCCAGGCCTCTACTTGAATGACAGAACACCACCTTCTCAGAAGAAAGTGGCCTATGCCCTCTGCTGGTTCGAAGGAGGGTCAAAATCAGTCCAAGGTATGTTCTACCTTAAGGAAGGTAAAGGGGATCCTAAATCAAAATCCTGGGGCCCTCTGTCTTACCTGCCACCCCCTGGTGGTGAGTCTTACCTGCAGCAGCTACCCCCTGTGCCACATCAGCTGAGGGACAGAGGAAAAAGGAACTGAAAACAGTGAGGGAACTGAACTGACTGCTCTCTGTTATCCTGGTGTGAGAAAAGAATTGGAGCAATGTAAAAGGGAGCTCCAGCAGCTTCCCTGCCCGCTAAACAACAGATGTTGCCCCTTCAGGAGGTCCTGGTAGGCCCGGGGGAGATTGTATACGTCAGCGCTCTCCTCACCAGTACTGAAGTCAGAAACTTCAAGAAGAAAATGAAATCCCTCCTGGAAGACCCCCTTGGCCTGGCAGAACAATTAGATCAGTTCCTAGGGCCCAGTTATTATACCTGGGTAGAAATGATGTCCATTATGACCATCCTGTTTACAGGAGAAGGGAGGGACATGATCAGAACAACAAGTACATCAGTCTGGGGGGGGGAGTGCCCTCCAGTGGGGGTGAGATGCCCCTCCTCCTCAGCAAAAATTTCCCCAGTGTTGACTGGAATGGGACAACAATGGCCCTGAGGACTGATGCCAAATGTAGGACCTTTGGGAATGATAATCAATGGAATAAGGGAATCAGTCCCCAAATCCTAGAATGTGGCCAAGGCCTCTGAGGTCCAATGAAAAGGAAGAGACCCCATCAGCTTTCCTCCAGAGACTTAGGGATCAAATGGGAAAGTATTCTAGGTTGAATTCAGAGGACCAGGAAGGACAAGGACTCTTGACAGTTCTGTGACCAAAAGCTGGCCCAGCATCACCAAGAAATTACAAAAGATTGAGGGATGGAGTGAGAAACCTATTGATGATCTATTAAGAGAGGCTCAGAAAGTCTTTGTGAGGAGAGAGAAGGAAAAGCAGAAGCCGACATCCAAAAGCGTGGCATCTACTGTGGAGAAGACAGTCAATAGGAAGCTAAAACAGAACCTGCCCCACCTCGAAGAAAGTAGAAAAGTGGCTGACCTCCCCAAAGAGCAGGAAAGGGAGTCCAAGACCAGGTTTCCAAGACTACCAGTGTCTGAGAGATTGCGTTATTCCTGTAGGCTGAGTGTTTGTTGTGTGTGTAAACTTCACGAATTTGGCCTCGAGCTGCACATCTGACCAATTCAGCCTTGGAATTGTTTTTCCCCAGTGTTGTCTGTTGTTGTTAAGCAATGTTTGCCTACTAAATGTTTCTTGTAAGTCGCAGTTTTATATGTCTTGTCCAGACTTCCCTGTCTTGTCATAGTCAGTGTAGGCTTTACTTGTATCAGACTCCCTCACCGTGCCAGGTAATTTTATATTTCTGTGTAAATTCTTTGAGACAGACAACTTGTTTGACTGGTCAGAAAGGATTCTTTCAGGCCCAAGCTCTCCTAATCAGAGTGGAGATCTTTTAAGATAGAAAGACAAAAGATAGGAATTGCTGCCTTAATTATTAGAAATTGTGTAAATCCAAATAGAAAAAGGACTGTAAACAAGTTCTTTCTATTGCAGGGCAACTGTGAGACACATCCAAAATGGCCCAAAGAATGCATTCCAACCTTAGCAAAAGACTTGGTCAGTTGAGCAGAGGCTTTATGATTTTCAAAGGATGTTGATGGAAACTTTATGAGTTAAAATTAGGTTGGGAAAACTATGAGACAGTAAAAACTGAATGAAAACCTAAAGCGTTTAAGCAAACTTTATTTCAATTACAGGCTTAAGATAATGTCCAGGACCTACATTGTGTATTAAAAGTTCCATTGTTGATCCTGTTTTATCTTGGATGAACTTTATTGTTTGATTTGATATTTAGGTCTTTTATCCAATTTGAGTTGTTTTTTGGATTAGGCATGAGGCATGGATCTTGTTTCAATTTATTGCAGATGGATATCCAATTTTGCCAGCACCATTTGTTGAAGAGACCGTTTTTACCCCAGTTTAAAATCTTAGGGCCTTCGTCGAATATCAACTGTTCATAGTAAGATGGTGGCATCTCTGGGATCTCAACTCTTTTCCATTGGTCTATATGTCTCTTTTTGTACCAGTACCAGGCTGTTTTGACAACTGTCACAGTGTAATAAGTTCTAAAGTCGGGTAGTGAAAGGCTTCCCAGTGTGTTCGTCTTCTTCAGTAGTGCGTTACTTATCCAAGGTTTCTTCTCTTTCCAAACAAAATCGGTGATTTGTTTCTGCATCTTGTTAAAAAATGTGGCTGGAATTTTTATTGGGATTGCATTATGTAAGTAGATTGTTTTGGGTAAAACAGACATTTTCACAATGTTGAGTTTTTCTATCTACGAGCAGGGTAGATTACTCCATTTATGTAAGTCTCTCTTAGTTTCTTGTAGTAAGGTCTTGAAGGTCTGTTATTTCTCTGGTTAGATTTATCCCTAGCTATTTTATCTTCTTGGGGGCTATAGTAAATGGAATTGATTTGATGACTTCTTCTTTAATAATCTCATTCTTGGTATAAAGGAATCCTACTGTTTTACTTATGTGCATCTTGTATCCCTATACTTTGCTAAACTCCTCTATTAGTTCCAATAATTTACTTATGTATTCCTTTGGATTCTCTGTATATACAATCATATCATCTACAAATAAGGAGATTTTAACTTCCTCTTTGCCGATACAGATGCCCTTTGTTTCTTTGTCTTGTCTAATTGCTCTGGCTAGAACTTTTAGCACAATGTTGAATAGAAGTGGTGAGACTGAGCATGCTCGTCTAGTTCCCATTCTCAAAGGGAATTCTTTCAGTCTTTCGCCATTCAGGACAATGAAGGCAATTGGCTTTATGTAGATGCTACTGATTGCATTGAGGAATTTCCCCTCTATTCTGTGTTGAACTTAGTTAAATGCCTTTTCTGCATTAATTGACAAAATCAGATGATCCTTATCTTTTGTGTTATTTATGTGGTTGATCACATTAATTGTTTTTCTGATGTTGAACCAGCTTTACATCTCTGGTATGAAACCAACTTGATCATGATGAATTATTTTTTAATATGCTGTTCAATTCTATTGGCTCGAATTTTGTTGAAGATTTTTGCACCTAGGTTCATGAGTGACATTGGTCTGTAATTTTCTTGTTTTTAGGGATCATTCCCTGGCTTTGGTATTAGGATTATGCTGGCTTCATAGAATGAATTTGGGAATATTCCATCCCTTTCTACAGTGTGAAATAGCCTCAATTACATCAGAATTAACTCTTCTCTAAAGGTTTGGTAGAATTCTTTGGTGAAGTCATCTGGGCCAGGACTTTTTTTGGTTGGTAGATTTTCGATGACTTTTTCAATCTCTTCCTTTGTGATAGATTTATTAAGTTGATCTACTTCTCCTGGTGATAATCTTGGTGGGTGATACGAATCTAGAAAATTGTCCATTTCCTTTAGGTTTTCCAACCTGTTAGAGTACAGCCTTTCATAGTATTCTGTTATCATATTTTTTATTTCAGCTGGGTCTGTTGTAACATCTCCCACTTCATTTCTTAGTCAGGTTGTTTTTATCTTCTGTTGTTTCTCTTTTGTAAGTTTAGGCAGTGGTTTATCAATTTTGTTGATTTTTTCAAAGAACCAATTTTGGTTTTGTTAATTATTTTTTTATTGATTTTCTATTGACTAATTCATTTAGTTTTGCTCTTGGCTTGGCTAATCCTTATAGTCTGTTTCCTTCTGGTGCCTGAGGGGTTCTTCTGTTGCTCTCTTTCTACTTGTTCAAGGTATAAAGTCAGTTCTATAATTTAGGCCCTTTCTTCTTTCCATGTGTGTGCAGCTATAGAGATAAACTGACCTCTGAACACTGTTTTTGCTGTATCCCATAGATTCTGGTAGGATGTATTTCCCTATCATTTGATTCCATAAATGCCTTTATTTTGTCCT
The DNA here is from genome assembly GCA_028571685.1 of Heterohyrax brucei. Taxonomy (NCBI): domain Eukaryota; kingdom Metazoa; phylum Chordata; class Mammalia; order Hyracoidea; family Procaviidae; genus Heterohyrax; species Heterohyrax brucei. Next base: position 22,594,567 of record CM053155.1, read on the forward strand.
TGATTTCTCCTATAACCCAAGGCTTTTTGAGCAAAGTATTGTTCAGTTCCCATAAGTTTGACTTTCTACCGATGATTTCTCTGTTATTGATCTCAACTTTTATAGCTCTATGGTCTGAGAAGACACTTTGCAGTAAATCAGTGGTTTGGATTTTATAGAGAATTTCCTTATGACCTAACACATTGTCTATTCTGGAGAATGTTCCATGTGCATTGGAGAAGGAGGTGTACTATCCATTGATGGATGAAAATATCTGTATATGTTGATAAGGTCAAGTTAGTTGATTGTTGCAAATAAGAGCTCCTGTACCTTTACTGAGCTTTTCTCTGGATAATCTATCCATAACTGAAAGGGGAGTGTTGAGGTCTCCAACTATTATTGTAGAATTATCTGTCTCGTTTGTCAGTGTTGTCAGCATTTGTTCAATGTATTTACATGCTCTGGTATTGGGTTCACAAATATTTAATATTGTTAAGTCCTCATCCACAATAGCGGATTTTACATTAAAATCTATTTTTTTGGAGATTAGTATTGCCCACACCTGATCTTCTTTGTATATTGTTAGCTTGGTATATATTATTCTACCCTTTAAATTTCAATTTGTTCGTATCTTTAAGTTTAAGGTGTGTTTCTTGTAAGTAACATGTAGACAGGTCATCTCTTTTGATCCAGGATGTCACTAGCTGTCTCTTTACTGGAGTGTTGAGTCCATTTACATTCAGTGTAATTATTGATAAGTATGTGCTTAGTGCCATCATTTTGATTAATTTTTTATGTTGATGTTTTCTATATTGTTCTTAATGTTCTGTTCTGGTCCATTCTTCTTTATGGGTTGTATTTTCAGTGTTGGTTTTGTATTTGTGGAGACTCCTGTATTGCGTTCCTTATTTTGATATGATGCTTTTTTAATTTCCTGTATAGCTACAGCTATTATCCCCCTTAACACACTAAGATTAAACCCAGTTTTAACTACTGTATAACTCTTTAACTTCCTCTCCATCTGAAATGACTATAACTACTGTAGTGTATCCCTCTTTTAATGTGATGGTGTCATAGTTGTCACGCTATGATCACAGATTCTCTCATTTTAATGTTGTAGCTTTGTTTAAGTTTTGAGACTTCCCTAACTGAGTAGAATTTTGGATGGTGTGTCCTGTATTGTCACCTTAAATATACATTTAATGGCTTTGTTTTTCTAAGGAAAGAGCTTCTTTCAATATTTCATGTAGTTTTGTTCTAGTTTTTATGAAGTCTCCAAGCTTTTCTTTATCTGAAAAAGTCTCAATGTCACCATTATATTTGGTAGACAATTTTGCAGGATAAATAATTCTTAGTTGGAAGTTTTTCTCCTTCAGGGCTTTGAATGTGTCATCCAACTGATTTCTAGCCAGCATCGTTTCTGCAGAGAAGTCAGATGAAAGCCTACAGGGCTTCCCTTGCAGTGTTAGCTTTGCTATGAGCCTTGCTGCCTTCAGAAACATCTGTTTATGTTTCATTTTATTAAGTTTGATTATAATATGTCTTGGAGTCTTTTGGGGGGTGCTCTAGTTTTTGTGGTGTTTGATAAACATCTTGGATACCTATGTTCTCTTTGCTCATAATCTCAGGGAAGTTTTCTGTCAGCATCTCCACAGCATGACTCTCTATATTGTCCCTCTTATTCAGGAACTCCGATTAGACATAAATTATTACTCTTAATGGAGTCCCACATGTTTCTTAATGCTTCTTCATTTTTCTTATTTCTTTTCTCTGATTTCTTCTCATAAACGCTGGTGTCAGTTGCTTTGTTCTGAAGGTCACTGAGTCTAACTTCTATCCGTTCAATCTTACTCTTTTGACTTTGGATTGAATTCTCTAATTCTGTAATTTCGGTATTGATCTGATGTGTTTCAGATCATTGTTTTTCCATCAGTTCAAATAGCTTACTTAATTTTTCATTTTCTTCTACTGCATTTTGTTTAATCTCTAGGGGGGTTCTATGTATAGTTCTTTTGTACTCGACATATAGATTCCAGAAGACTTCTTCATTTGGGAAATTTGTTGAATCTTTATTTTGGGAGTTTTCTGAAGCATTTCAAGGCTGCTTCTTTAAATGATTAATTATGATTGGCTGCCTGTGTGCCATCTAGACGCTGATTTCTCTGGTATTAGATCTAAGAGAATTGTTGGTCACCAGCTGACTCTTAATACTCTAGTGATTTGCTCCAGGTAGACTCTCTGGAGTGGAAGTCTCTGCTTATTAGGTGACAAAGAGCTTGCCCTACTTATGGGGAAACTGGGGGCTGTCATCTAACCCTACAATTTGTTTCAGAGAAGGGTGGGAGGAAAAGATGCCAGGCCTCTCAACAGACAGGTCTCCAGGCAAATACACAGGCTTCTCAGCCTTAAAAGTAAACTTCGCTTCTGTGTGAAGAGCTGTCCAGGTGTTGAACTAGGAGCTGTCCAACATGCTGGCCAAAACAGGCCTTCAGGAGCAGCAGACTCCACCTTCCAGCTGATAATGAAAGTGTGATACTGGACAATCACAGAAGCTGCAGTTCTCCAATACCATATGTCACGGATTGAATTGTGTCCTCCCAAAAATATATGTAGCCACATGGCTGGGCCATGGTTTCCAGTATCTTGTGACTGTCCTCCATTTTGTGGTTTTCTTATGCTGTATGTTGAAGGATTAGGGTGGGAATGTAAGTCCGTTTATAAGATCACCTCCCTGCTCCACTGTAAAGGGAGTTTCCCTGGAGTGTGGCTTCCCCCACCCTTAATCCTTTCATCCTGCAAGAGATAAAAGGAAAGGGAAGCAGGCAGAGACTTAGGAACCTCATACTAACAAGAAAGCAGCACCAGGAGAAGAGTGCACCCTTCAGATCCGAGGTTCCTGCACCAAGATGCTCCCTGGACAAAGACTGATGCAATACCGGACTTTCCTCTAGAGCCGACAAGGGGAAAGCCTTGCCCTGGAGCGGACACCCTGAATATGGACTTGTAGCCTACCAGACTGTGTAAGAATAAACCTTCCTTTGTTAAAGCCATCCACTCTGTGGTATTTCTGTTAGAGCAGCCCTAGCTGAGTAAAACGCCATGAAACAGCAGAAGCTGAGGTCAGACAGCTGCTAGTGCAGTTTTGAAAGGGGAAGATTAGCCCAATATTGGTACCTAGTCAAATATGTTAGGTCCTAGGACTCCCCAAACATTCAGTGCTCCATAGAAATATCATTCCAGGCCTTAGCTCTCAGAGGGAAATGAGAAGACCTGTGTCTAGTCTGCCATCTTTTCACCATAATATAGACAGACTTCAAAGTCTGACAAACAAAACACAATCAGCAGAAAAGAAAATAGATAAATGGGAACTACTAAGAATCAAACACTTTTGCTCAACCAAAGACTTCATCAAAAGAATTAAAAGACCACCTACAGAATGGGAAAAAAATTTGGCAACTCTATGTCAGACCGACATCTGATCTCCATAATCTACAAGGTATTACAAAATAGCAACACAAAAAGGATAAGTAGTCCAGTTAAGTGATGGGTGAAGGAGATGGACAGACATTTCTATAATGAGGATACCCAGGCAGCCAAAAGACATGCAGAATTGCTCATGATCATTAGCTATTAAAGAAATTAAAATCAAAACTGTGATGAGATACCATCTAATACCAACAAGGCTGGCCAGGATCCAAAAAACACAAAACAACAAATGCTGGAGAGGCTGTGGAGAAATTGGAACTGTCCTAAACTGCTGGTGGGATTGCAAAATGATACAACTTCTTTGGAAAACAATCTAGCATTTCCTTAAAAAGCTGAAAATAGATATGCCACTTGATCCTGTAATTCCACTCCTTGGAATTTATCCTTCAGAAACAAAGATTGTCACATTGAACAGACACAAGTACATGAACGTTTGTTGCAGCACAGTCCACAATAGCAAAAAGATAGAATCAACACTGATGCCTGTCAACATGAATGGATAAACAAACTATGGTACATAGGCTCAATGTAACACTATGCTATGATAACAAACGGTGATAATTTTAGAAAACATCTAACAACATGGTCTCATTTGGAAGAGATCACGCTGAATGAAATCAATCAGTGTCAAAAGGATAAATTTTGAATGAGACCCCTGTTATGAGGACTTAAAATGAGAATTATCCACAGAAGAAAATGACTGTATTGGCTTCATGGGTGGGTGGGGGCTGTAGGTTTATTATAGACGAGATAATTGATAGATGTTGGTTAGAAATTTTACTCTTTCACTGTAATTAATAAAAAAATAACTTTCAGGACTCTTTACGTAACTTACTGATATTAAACTGAGTTAGCTGGCATAATTTAAATTTATATTTCTTGTTAACCTGTACTGAACTCCTGACAACTTTGAAACTTCGTGGAAAGGCATGAATATTCTTTTCTAAAGGAAAAAGTCTGAAGAGTTTTATTTAATAAACTTGTTAAAATCAAGAGAAGTGGCTGATTCTCAATCAGTTAGAATTTATATTGATAATTTCCTCTTATGTTTTTTCCTAGTATTATTTAACAAATACACAACGTTAAGTCATAATTTTATTATTTCTCAGTTGCTAGCTTGACTGTAACTGTATTATTATTTTTTAACCTAACGTCACCAAAGCCAGTGCTTTGACTGCCAAGTGCCATCGAGTTGGATCCGACACATTACGCTTTGACTAAGGGATTCAAATTACATATAAATTCATTCTTAATAGGTATTTAGAGACTTAATAATCTTGCTATATCCTGACTATGTGGTATTATGCTTCAAGATTATTACCTATGGTGTCTGAAGTTCTTTAAAAATATGGGTAATGATGGTAGTTGGAAATATTGTTGTCTAAAGTATGCCAATATATTATATTTTATCTGGCCTTACATTTTCCTTATATTCAACTTATATCACTATTAAAAATATTTAATCAAGTTCATATTAAGTTTCTGTCATCTACAATTCTTGGCTGATTTTATGAAAACATTTTACCAGAATATCTCAACAAAGATATTAGAATTGTGAGAAGCACTGTGATTAAGATATCTAAAACTCTTATGCAAAAACTGATTGCCTCACACACCGCAACTGATCTAGAATCAGGTGGAATAGAAAATAACTACATAAGACTGAGTAAACGAAAACTTACTATGGGTTTTATGTAGAAATATTGCTAATGTTTTAAGATCCTACTTTCTAGTTACAAGAATTCATTTTCCTTTCTCCCATGTTATTTAAATAATAGGTTTAGATATTGTAATTCTCCAATTAGAAATTTGTCATGGATTGCATTGTGTCCCCCCCCCCCCCAAAACAGGTGTAGTCATGTGTCTGGGCCACGATTCCCAGTATTTTGTGATTGTCCTCCATTTTGTGATTTTCCTGTGCTGTACATTAAAAGGTTAGGGTGGGACTGTAAATCTCTTCATAGAATCACCTCCTTGCTCCACTGTAATGGATAGAAGATTCAGAAGGAATTAAGACAGTGCAGATAGTGGAGTATTGCCTGACCCACCCTTAATCCTTTCATCCTACAAGAGACAGAGGGAAAGAGAGGCAAGCAGAGAATTGGGAACCTCACACTGTCAAGAAAACAGCACTGGGAGAAGAGCGCATCCTTCACACCTGAGGTTCCTGCACCAATATGCTCCCTGGACAGAGACTGATGCAATACCAGACTTTCCTCCATAACTGACAAGAGGGAAAACTTTCTCTTGGAGTGGACATCCTGAATTCAGACTTGTATCTTACCAGACTGTGTAAGATAAACCTTCTTTTGTTAAAGGCATCCACTCTGTGGTATTTCTGTTTAGAGCAGCCCTACCTGACTAAAACAGAATTTGGTACCAGGAGTTGGGTGGTGCTCTAGTGAATACCTAAAATGTGGGAGCCATTTTAAAACTGTGAATAGATAGAAAATTCAGAAGGAATGAAGATGGTGCAGACAGTGAGAAACAACAGAGGGATGGTGGCAGCAGCAGTGGCAGCAACAGAACCAGAGACAGCACTGGAGCTGACCCATGGAGGAAGAGAGCTAAGTGCCTGTGCACAGAGTTTTCCTCATGGAATGGTGTGATTCTGGGCAGTAGAATCAGTGGAGCTAGCCTTGCTTACCCACAGAGAGAGAGAGCTGAGTGCCTTTGGGCAGGATGCTTTCCAGCAAGAGTGGGGTGCCTCCAGGCACTCAAATTAGTGGAGCTACAGAGCTTTGGAACACTTGCCCTGGCAGGGCATATGTGGGCCTGAGGCCCAAGCCATGTGGCCATAAGAAACAGAAGCTGAAGAGACAGAGTGAGAAGCTGAGCTACCTCAGTCTCAAAAGGTATAGCCATGACCTCAGGGGTTTGAAAAGGTGTCCTGTGTTTGTAAGAATTGCCACTCACTTGGGCTTAAGGTACCCCTAAAGCCGATGGGGCAGAGTTTATGTCCAAGTGGGCCTTGAAGACAGAGTTGTAGTACAGGGCTGGAGTCTCCACTCAGAACCCAGACAGTGTGGGCAATACCTAGAGTCTGGAGGGCAGGACCATTTTGTAGAATGTCTTAGAAAATATAAGCGTATTTTGAAAGCTTTGAGGGCTAATGTAATGAGTTCTGCTGACTTGTCTGTTGCCTGTTAATGCTTTCTTTCCCTAAAATTTCTCCCATTTGTAATGGAATGTCTAACTTGTGCCTGTTCTGCCATTATGCCTTTGGAAGCAGATAGCTTGCATTCTAGGCTTCATAGATGTAAAGAAATTTTTGAATTTTGGATTTGCAACTAATTTAAGACTTCTATGATATGGGATGAATGTGTAACATGTGTCAAAGATGTGATTTTGGGGGTGCCAAAGGGTGGGATGTCATGGATTGAATTGTGTGCCTTCAAAAATAGGTGTAGCCATGTGGCTGGGCCATGATTCCCAATATTTTGTAACTGTCCTCCATTTTGTGATTTTCCTGGGCTGTATGTTAAAGGATTAGGGTGAGACTGTAAATCTCTTCATAGGATTACCTCCCTTCTCCACTGTAAAGGGAGTTCCCCTGGAGTATGGCTTGTCCCACTCTTAAGCCTTTTGTCCTACGAGGGATAAAAGGAAAGAGAAGCAAGTAGATAATTGGAAACCCCATACCATCAAGAAAGTAGCACCAGAAGAAGAACGTGGGCTTCAGACCTGAGGTTCCCACACCAAGATGTTCCCTGGACAAAGACTGATGCAATACCAGACTTTCCTCCAGAGCCAACAAGGGGGAAAGCCTTCTCCTGGAACAGATATCCTGAATTTGGACTTGTAGCCTACTGGACTGTGTAAGATAAACTTTCCTTTGTTAAAGCCATCCACTCTGTGGTATTTCTGTTAGAGCAATCCTAACTTAGTAAAACAGAATTCCTGTTGATAAACTTAGCAAAGTTGTAAACACCATGACCAGTGAAGTATTTAAAATTTCAGCTATTATTTTACAAATTAAAGTAACATTAGTTTGCCTATTCTTTCAAGAAATAATTTGAATCTTAACAAAGAAATGTTATTATATTTATATTAACAGGGAATCAGGTTTTGCAAAATACAGTTGCTGCTAAGGCACATAAAAAAGTTAATGATGCTACTTAAGCATAAACACTTGGTGAAATTTGTTTCCTCGTTCAAAGACTTTAGGGTCATAATATCATGGGTTATTTCAGATAATTGGCCTAATATTGTTAGTGTTTCTATTTTACTTCTTAGTTTCCTATATGGTGCCTGGGATCTTAAAAGCTTTATGGTAGTCAATCACTATTAAACATTTTTGATTGGAGACTCTATAGTATGATCATGATCCAAAGGAAAGAATCATGAAAGATACGTGTGATTTTTCCAAGATCAAAATGTCTGATTTTCATGGACATTGAGTTAAACCCACACTGACTACTGCTTTTAGATATTCTTTTAAACTGTGAGCTTAGAAAAACCTGATTCCTAAACTCGCTTGAGTCAAATGATGGTTCATATAAACTAGTCTGGTTGTTTTCCACTGGATATTCTGTTTTGTAAATGTAGGAGAAAATGGAGAAAAATCCCATATGGAAAGACTTTTATGACCCTCTGTCATGACCCAGACCTAAAAGCCAAGTGTCTTTGTAAAATCAGAAAAGAGTAAGAACTCACTCTCAAACTCCCTTTTAGCTAGGGACCTGAAGACAACACAGCTATTTTTCTCATTAGACTCACTAAACCCTTTAGAAAATATATCAGTCCTAATGCTAAAAATAGAGAAGCAAAAGCCATTATGGCCATATATCTTATATCCTAGTCCATATCAGACATAAGACAAAATTACAAAACTCAAGACAGATCCTCAGATCCCACTCTCCTGATTGATAAAGGAGACCTTTAAGGTGTTTAACAGCAAGAGATTTGGAGATAGTGGGAGAAAGAAGGCCCACTTGCTGGTTGTAGCTCTCTGAGGTCCTCAAGGTAACCCAGATGGCCCCCAGAGATCAGGACTTGGTTAACCTCACCAGCTGGTAAGCACTGATCTTGATCAATACAGATACTGTCAAAGATGAGGCCACTGGAAGGTGGAGTGTCCTGAGCACCCTAAAACAGAATGCCCAGTTGACCTCCCCAAAGGTCTAGATGGACAAGCTCTCCTGGACTCTCTCAGAAGAGGGCTCTAAAGAGACTGACCACTGACAGGGCCATGAGACCAGCCTACAAACCATCAACATCTCCATGGGGAAATGAACGGTTACACTCAATGTGTAAGGTAAAGAGATTGAAATTGTCTTAGAAATGAAACCCACCTTCTCTACTTTAAATTACCCAATGGACCCGCTTTCCAAACAGGACAGTGTGAAATTTACTATTATGTCTGGGGTCACAATTGTTAAGACATCCCTTTGACGGCACTTGGCTTGGCTGGCTTTCTATATATCTCCTAAATGCCCTGTTGTGTCACTGAGACAAAAATTACTAACTGGAAAGACATGCATTTATAAATTTGACTAAACACAACAAATGAGAACTTAAAATTGCTTATATTGTTGGTTAATACATTAAAAAATGAAAGAGTCTGCCATGGATTACATTGGGTTCCCCCCCAAATGTATATATTGATTTGGCTTGGCTATGAGACCCAGTATGGTGTGATTCCGCCCATATGTTGTGAATCCTTTCTCTATAATGTTGATGAGGGAGAATGAACAGCAGTTGTGCTGGCTAGGCAAGACTCAAGTTACTAGCTTGTGGAATATAAGAGACAGAAGTGAACAAAGTAAGTTGGGAACCTCGTACCACCAAGAAAGCAGCACTGAGATCACAGCACATCCTTTGGACCTGAGGTTCCTGTGCAAAGATGCTCTCATTCAATTTGGACTTACCCTACTGGACTGTGATAATTTCTCTTGTTGAATGGACTCGCAACTCATAAATGGATTTGTGGCTTACTGCACTGTGTCAATAAAATTTCTCTTCATGAAACCATCTACTCATAATATTTTCTGTTGGTGCAGTACTGGATGATTAAAACAGAGCCAGAAAGACGTATACCAAAAAAATTCTTAGGTTACATCACAGTTTGAGAATTAAGGCAGGCAAAATAGTTTTGTGGGGAAACATACAATGGAAATCCTATGAAAAATACAATACCTCTTTTAGGTCAACAGTCGGAAGTACAACAAGGGAGCCTGAGTGTCTCTGTTAAATAGTGTGACTGAAACGATAAACAAATAACATTAACTATATCCTAGGACACTGAGATAAGTCCCCAAACAATTGTATAACCTTCCTCAAAGTTGTTTTTCAGAAAGAATCAGATGAAACCAACGCTGGGGAACTGGGACACCAGAGAGCTAAATCAGTACTGGGGAACCGAACCAAGCGAACAAGAAACTGCACGTGTGCAATACCCCATAATAAGTCCTGCTACCAGTCCTGGAAGCCCCCACAAAAGGAATCATCTTGAAGTCTGCTGGAGGATATAACCAAAGGACACGCATCTGCCATCCAAAAAAAAAGGAAATATTTCAGATCTGCATCCCAGATTTGTACCCAACTATACTCTGGGTGTAAATGGACTATAAAAACCCAACTGGCTAATGTTACTATTACTGACTCTGATAGTTCCCCTATTAATTTTTGGGGTTATCCTTACATCTGGGTCCTTAATTCTTAATGCCTTAACTCACTTTGTCTTTTCCAGGCTACAACAACTTCAAGTTAAATTCATGGTTCTACAAGGCTACCCCCCTATACCCACCAACAGGTGATAGATCAAGTGACATAATGTTTTCAGGGCACTTGAGGAACATGGGTTTGATGGGTAGGGAGGACTACAACTCCCCACAGCAGGACATAGCTAGAGCTGGTCAACTTCCCACATGCCCTTCAAAACTTCAGGCACAGATCTCCTCAAGAGGGAAATAACAAGATTAGCTAGGAAAACTGGCTGCCTCTGCCTGAGGCTTGGGAGGAGTAATCACAGTAAGATAGCTCCTTCCTGACAGTTGGAAATGACAAGACTAGCTAGGGAATCTGGTCACCACAGCGTGAGGCTTGGGAAGGGTAATCACAGATAAGATGGTTCCTTCTTGATAGATGTGATAAAAACACAACAATTCTCCTTGCAGTGTGGGATGTGACCACATGTAAAGGAAGGATGACCTAGTCTTTATTTCCATCCTGTCTCCACATCATTATCATACTATTCAGAAGTGGACTCACAGTGCAGTTGCTGACGTATGGCTCTGAACCAGAAACCAAGAACCAAGGCACTACCTCTCCTCCTATCTATGACATCACCCCCTGCTTTTTGCCAATAAAAGGGACCCACCCCCCAAAATCTATACAGGGTCTTTCTGTATTCACAGAGACTGACCCATTCTCTCTTTGGAATGTACTTATACTCAATAAAATGTTCCTTAATAAACCTTTGTTACCAAGAAGGTTGTAGGCCCTGGGGAGGGAAAGCCTAGTTCCCCACCTGTTGGAAGATCAGACTTGCTAGCCCACTCTCCAGAACCCGAGCCAGGTCACTTAGGGTCAAATCAGTTATGGGATTTCAACACAGGGAGCCTGTAGCCGTTTATAGGTATAAAAAATGTACTTTGGGAATGGCATGCAGATATGCGCCACAGAGCGCTGAAAGAGAAAAAGATATTATTTCTTCAGTTCATCTAAACACTGCTGAAACACTTTTTGCCTTACATACAAATGAAAACTTACAAGGCAGTCTAAGAGTTGGACAAAAATTTCAAGTTTGTACCAATTAAATACAAGCACATGAAATCAAATTAGGTTTCTATTTAAAGCCTATATACACGAGGTCCAAACAATGCCTAACAGGGAAACCAAGGCAGTTTCTTCAGTTAACATACAATCCCATTAGAGTATATGACTTTCTTTTGGATTTTGCTGTAAGCAGGTAAAACCTAAAAACTATCTTTCTTGTCATGTTTCATTCATTCAGAAGGTATTATCTCTTCTTGAAAATCCCTTTGTGTTCACCAAAACTGTAGCCAGGCATTCTTGGGAAAAGTATGAAAGTTTTCTCCTAGGCAAAGGCAGGTAGCCCCTAGCAGTTTCTAGTTATCCAAAATGTACTTTTGGAAATGACATGTGAATAGGCCCCACAGATTGCAGAAGGAGAAAACATTATTGTTTCTTCATTTCGTACAAACACTGCTGAAACAGCCTTTGCTTACATACACAAGAATACTTCTAAGGCCCTTTAAGAGTTGGATAAAAATGTCTAATTCTTACCCATTTAATACAACACACATAAACAAAGCCTATACATGTAAGCCCTACACAATGCCTAACAGGGAAACTAAGGTTTCTTCAGTTAACACACAATCCTGCTAGAGCACACAACTTTTGTTAGGATTTCAGTGTATGTGGGTGTCATGGATTGAATTGTGTCCCCCCTAAAATATGTGTAGCCCTGTGGCTTGGCCATGATTCCCAACATTTTGTGATTGTCCTCCATTTTGTGATTTTCCTGTGCTGTATGTTAAAGGATTAGGTTGGGACTGTAAATCCCTTCATAGGATTCCTCCCTCCTCCACCGTAAAGGGAGTTTCCCCGGAGTGTGGGCTTTCGTCCTACAAGAGATAAAAGAAAAGAGAAGCAAGCAGAGAACTGGGAACCTCACATCATCAAGAAAGCAGCACTGGGAGAAGAGTGCATCCTTCACACCTGAGGTTCCTGCACCAAGATGCTCCCTGAACAGAGACTATGCAATACTGGAATTTCCTCCAGAGCTGACAAGGGGCAAAGACTTCCTCTGGAGTAGACATCTGGAATTTGGACTTGTAGCCTACCAGACTAGGTAACAATAAACCTTCCTTTTTTAAAGCCATCCACTCTGTGGTATTTCTGTTACAGCAGCTCTATCTGACTAACACAGTGGGTAAAAGCTAATTACTGTTTCTGTCGTTATTTCTTTTACTGAGAATTTTACTGCCACTTTAAAATCCTTTTGTGTTACATACACCAAAATGGTGCCCAGGCATTACTTCCAGTGGAAAAATCTATCTTCTTCTAGACAATACAGCCATTCTCTGGCTGTTACTAGCTATTCAAAGTGTACTTTTGGAAATGATGTGTGAATATGGGCCACAGAATGCTTAACGAGAAACTAGTATTTCTTTAGTTCACCTAAAAATAGCCGAAGGAGCCTTTGCATCGCACAGAGAAGAATGCTTCCAAGGTAATCGAAGGCTTTGACAAAAATGTCAAGTTCTTATCCATTTAATACAACCACACGCAAGGAAAGCTATGTTAGGCTTTTATTTAAAGCCTTTCTACATGAGGCCTACACAATGCATAGCAGAGAATCCAAGACAAGTTCTTCAGTGAACATACAATCCCGCTGGAGCAGATAAGTTTTGTTACCATTTCGTGGTATGCAGGTGAAACTCTGAGGTTTTACTTGCTACATTAAAATCCCTTTGTGTTACAGGCATTCTTTCAAAAGGAAAAGTACATTTTCTCCTAGGCAGAAGCAGGCAGCCTCTAGCCTTTTCTAGGTATTCAAAATGTACTTTTGCATATGGCATGGGAATATGCCACACAGGAAAGGAGAAAACCTTATCATTTCTCCAGTTCACCTAAACACTGCTGAAACACCCTTTGTCTTACATACGGAAGAATTAGCATACCATTTCTGAAAGCACATTTTGAATACCCCGAAACTACTAGAGGCTACTAGCATTAGCCTAGGACAAAACTTAGTTTTCCACTTGAATGATGCTTTGGCATCATTTTGGTGTATGTAACCCAAAGGGATTTTCAAAGAGCAATAATACCCTCAGAGTGAGTGAAACACAGTGAGAGAAACAGTATACGTACATACTTACAGTGAAATCTGAAAAAAAAAAGACCTCTGCTCTAATGGCATTGTATGTTAATGGAAGCAAGTACCGTGGTTTCTGTTGGGCATTTTCTAGGACTCATGTACACACTTTAAATAGAAAACCTAGCACTACTTTTTTCTGTGCTTGTGTTTAATGGGAAAGAACTTGACATTTTTGTCTGACTCTCAGACTGCCTTGTAAGTTTTCTTGTGTATGTAAGGCAAAGGGTGTTTCAGCAAGGTTTAGATGAAGAAGAAACGATTTGGTTTCCTCTTTCAGTGTTCTGTGGAGCAAATCTATATGCCTTTTTGAAAAGTACATTTTGCATACATTTTGCACAGCCAGAGGCTCCCCATATTTGTCTAGGAGAAAACTTGCTTTTCTCCTTGAAGGAATGCTTGGTCACCATTTTGGTGTAGGCAAAACAAAGGGATTTCAAGAAGCAATAAAATCCTCTAAGAAAGTGAAACATGATGAGAGAAAAAGTATTTGGGCTTTATCTGCATACAGCGAACCCACCTGTGATGAAACTCACCTGCTCTAGTAGGATTGTCTGTGAAATGAAGAACCTGCCTTGGGTTCCTTCTTAGGCATTGTGTAGACCTCATGTATAAAGCCTTTAAATAGAAACCTAACAGATTTGTTTATGTATTCTTGTAGTAAATGGATAAAAATGTCACATTTTGTCAAAGTCTTAGACTGCCTTGGAAGTACTCTTGTTTGTGTAAGGCAAATGGTGGCTTCACAGGGTTTAGATAAACTGAGGAAACAATACTGTTTTGCTGTTTGGTGTTCCCTAGTGCATGTCACATTCCATTTCCAAAAGTACGGTTTGAATACTTAGAAACTGCTAGAGGCTTGCTGCTTTTGTGTACAAGAAAACTCCCTTTTGAAAGAATGCTTGAGCGCCAATTTCGTGTATGTAACCAAAGCGATTTTAAAGAAACAATAAAACTCTCAGTGAAAGAAACACAATGAAAGAAACAGTATGTAAGTTTTAGCAGCATATAGCAAATTCCTAAAGAAACTTATCTTCTCTAATGGGATTGTGTGTTCAATGAAGAAACTGCCTAGGTTTCCCTGTTAGGCACAGTGTAGACATCGTGTATTCAGGTTTCAAACAGAACCCTAATACAATTTTTTTCATGTGCTTGTTTTTAATAGATAAGAAATTGAAATTTTCATCCAACTCTTAGACGGCCTTAGAAGTGTCTTGGGTATTTCAGTAGAGTTTATTAGATGGTGCATGCCATTTCTGAAAAGTACACTTGGAATGCCTGGAAACCACTAGAGGCTGCCTGCATTTGCCTAGGAGAAGACTTACTTTTCCATAAAATAAATGCCATAGTAACATTTTAACGTATGTAACCTAAAGAGATTTTCAAGAAGTGATAAAACCCTCAGAGTGGATGAAACATGATGAGAAAAACAGTATTTAGGCTTCACCTACATACAGAGAAATCCTAAAGAAACTCACCTGCTACTACAGTGTATGTTAACTGAAGATACTGGCTTGGTTTCTCTGTTAGGCATTCTGTAGGCCAAAAATTCATTCCAAATGCCTAGAAACTGCTAAAGGTTGCCTGCATTTATTTGCCTTACTTTCCCCCTGGAAAGAATGTGAGGGCACCATTTTGATGTATGTAACACACAGGGATTTTAAAGCAGCAATAAAATCCTCAGGGTAAAAGACACATGATGAAAGAAATAGTATTAATGTTTTAGGAGAACACAGCAAAATCCTAAAGAAATTCATCTGTTCCAGCAGGATCATGTGTTCATTAAAGAAATTGCCTTGGTTTCCCTGTTACATATTGTATAGGCTTCAGGTGTACTGGTGTCAAATAGAGCTAACACAACTTTCCTTTTGTGTGCTTGTTTTCAGTGGATAAGGATTTAAAATTAAAGCCAGCTCTTAGACGGCCTTTGAAGTGCTCAGGTTTCAGCAGTCTTTAGATAAACTAAAGAAATGAAATTGTTTTTCAGCATACCATGGCACATATTTGCATGACATTTCCAAAAGTACATTTTGAATACATAAAAACCACTAGACTTGCTTTTCCAAAGGAGAATACTTACTTATTTTTCCCCTGGAAAGATGGTGTGGGTGCTATTTTGGTGTATGTCTCCCAAAAGGATTTCAAACAAGCGATAAAACCCTCATAGTGAATCAAAAATGATGAGAGAACAGTATTTAGTTTTGCCCACATACGGTGAAATTCTAACCAAAGTCTGCTGCAGCAGCATTGCTTGGTAACTGAAGACCCTGCCTTGGAGTCCCTGCTAGGCATTGTGTAGGCCTCTTTTATATAGGCTTTCAATAGAAACCTAGCACAACACAGCTGTTGTGGGCTTGGATTAAATGTATGGGAACTTGACGTGTTTGTCAAGATCTTAGACTGCCTTAGAAAGATTCTTGTGTATGTAAAGTGAAGAGTGTTTTCAGCAGTGTTTATATGAACTGAAGAAACAATACTGTTCTCTTGTTTAGTGTTTTGTGTGGCATATTCACATGCCATTTCTGAAAGTATCTTTTGAATACCTAGTACAGCACCAGAGGCTGGCTGCATTTGTCTAGGAGAAAACATTATTCTGCTGGGAGAAATGCCTGGCGACCCTTTTGGGGATTTTAAAGAAGCAACAAAACCCTCCGTAAGAGAAACACTGTTTAGGATTTACCTGCCTACAGCAAAGTCCTGAAGAAACTCATCTGCACTAGCTGGATTGTGTGTTAACTACACAAACTGCCTTGGTTTTCCTATTAGGCTTGTGTAGGCCTCAGGTTTACAAGCTTCAGACAGAAAGAGAATACCAGTTTGCTTACAGAATGTGCTTGTATTTAGTGGCTATGAACTCGGCATTTTTGTACAACTCTTAGACTGCCTTGGATACATTCTTGTGTATGTGAGACTAAGGTGTTTCAAAGAACCGAAGACATGATGATGCTTTCTCTTGCAGCATTCTGTGGGGCCTATGTGCACGCCGTTTCCAAAAAATATGTTCTGAATACCTAGAAATCACTAGTTGCTGCCTGCATTTTCCTAGAAGACTTACTTTCCTTCCAGCAGGAATGCCCGGCCCTGTTTGTTTTCAGATGTAACCCAAAGGCATTTTAAAGAAACAACAAAACCCTCAGAGTGAATGAAACAGGATGAGAGAAACAGTATTTAGGCTTTATCCACATACAGCGAAATCATAACAAAATTCATCTACTCAAGGAGGATTGTATATTAGCACACTGCCTTGCTTTCCCGGTCAGGCGCTGTTAGGCCTCACGGAGGCACACTGCAAGGAGAAACCTAATTTGCTTTTGTGTGCTTGTTTTTGGTGGATAAGAACTTGACGTTGTTGCCCAACTCTTATATGGTAATAGAACTATTCTTGTGTACGAAAAGCAGTATTTTCACAGTATTTAGATGAACTGAAGAGATGATAATGCTTTCTCATTGAGAGTTCTGTGGGGCTTATTTGCATGCCAATGTGAAAAATACATTCTGGATACCTAGACACCACCCATAGCTGTCTGCATTCGCCTCCTAGAAAATCTTGGTTACTCTTGCCCCGGAAAGAAGTGATGGGCACAATTTTGTTGTATGTAACAAAGGGATTTTCAGGAAGCAATAAAACCCTCTGAGGAAAAGAAACACGATGAGAGAAACAGTACGTAGGTTTTACCCACATACAGTGAAAATCTAACAAAAGTCGACTGCACTAATTGGATTGTATGTTAAATGTACAAATGGCTTTTGCGTATCTCTTAGGCATTGTGTAGGCCTCAGGTGCAGAAGCATCAAATAGGAATCTGACATAACTTTGCTTTCCTGTCCTTGTTTCTAATGGATAAGAACTTGACATTTGTATCTAGCTCCTAACCTTAGAAGTATTCTTCTGTATGTAAGACAAAGAGTGCTTCAGCAGGGTTTAGATGAACTAGAGAAATGATAATGATGTGGAAAAAGGACGACATCAACAGGTTGGAGACGAAGTTGCAGTTTATTACGATGGAGGGCCAGCAGTGCTGGCCGGTGTGTCGGGGGTTGGGTGTTTTATGAGGTTGGTTGCAGGGGGGGATGGAGCTGCTGAGGGACGTGGAAGGTCAGGAGGCCGGGATGAACGGCCAGAGAGGAGGGTTGGGAGGTGGGGATGGGGAGGCTGAGTGGCTGGGATTTTATCGATCTAGTTCCGGAGCGAGGGGAAGCGGCTCACGGGGTGGGGGGAAGGGGGGGCGGGGAGGGGGGTAAGGGGTGAGGGAGAGGGGGAAGGGTGGGAGGGTGGGGTAGGGGTAGGGGTAGGGGTAGGGGAGGGGGGCGGGGGTAGGGGTGCGGTTAACTAGTTTCCTCCGCAATCATGCTTTCTCTTTCAGTGTTCAGTGGGGTCTATTCACATGTCATTTCAAAAAATACATTCTTAATACCTAGAAACAAATACAGGCTGCTTACCCCTGTCCAGGTACCATTGTGATGTATGTTCCCCAAAGGGATTTTCAAGGAGAGACAAAAATCCTTAGAATGAGTGAAACACAACGAAAAAACCAGTATTGCGTTTTTACTCACATACAGTGATATCCTGATGAAACTTGTCTGCTTTAGCTGGACTGAATGTCCACTGTAAAAATTGCCTTGGTTGGTTTCCCTGCTAGGGATTGTGTAGGCCTCATGTATACAGGCTTTACACAGAAACCTATCACAGCTTTGCACATGTAAGCTTATATTAAATGAATAAGAAACTTGGCATTTTTGCCAAAGTCTTAGATTGCCTTAGGAAGTATTCTTGTGTATGTAAGGCAAAGGATGTTTCAGTAGTGTTTAGATGAACCGAAGAAACAATAGTGTTTTTCTCTCAGCGTTCTGTGGGGCATATTCACGTAGCATTTCCAAAAGAACCTTCAGAATATCGAGAAACCACTAAAGGCTGACTGTGTTTGTCTAGGAGAAAAGGTATTTTTCCCCTTTCACAGAATGCCTGGGCATCATTTTGGTGCTATACCAAAGGGGTTTTTATTATTATTATTATTATGCTTGAATGAAAATGTACATTCCCACATAAATTTGCATACTGGCCTACATGCAGCTTCCACTGCTCTACCTGCACGGTGACAGCACACTATTCCTCTCTGCTCCATACATGTCTCATCCTCCCAACAGTCTCCTTTCCCCTCCTCTTCATTCACTTCCCTTACTCCAGCCAGAGGTCAGCAGGATGATATCCTGTAGATGCATAGAACCATAAAGTGCACCCAATATATGGTCATTCTACATCGCCAAGTCCAATCCATTGCTGTCTGAAAAGTTGACCTTCATTATGATTTATGGACAGGGGCAGCATCAGGGCCAGGGACCCTACTCCCAAGAGAACTCTGAGACCCCTGGACCATCAATTGTGGTATTTTAGTGGAGATCTCAGGGTGCACCCCTATTTATACCTGTGTTGCCAGTGAGACTCAACTTTGTGAGCCCCATCATGGCTATCACTGGTGGTAGCCAGGCACCATGTGGTTCTTCCAGTCACAAGTCAATGTAGACATCTACTGATGTGGGTCTCTCTGTCTTCTGGATTCTCTTTCCCCCATGTCATTATGGACCTTGGTAATCATCCATTCCTGCTAATTTGGGACCATTTGCTGTACTCTCAGATAGCAGCTTGGCAGCTTTTAAGACCCCAGATGCCTCTCACCAATGTGGGGTGCAGAGACACCTCATTAGCAAAATGCTAGTTGTGCCAATTGGCTTCGATTTCCCCTGAGAGCACAGTCCCCAGCCCCCTGCCCCAGCTACTCTGTCCTTGCAATATTGGGTTAAGATGGGAGGAGTACACAAGTTGTGTTAAAGTCCCGTTAATATTGATCTTCTTACTAATGTGTGCTGTCACCAATTTCATCCAACCAAATTTCTAACAACTAACCCAACCCTTCCCCCTCACCTTCCCACTCTCCCCACCCTTGTAGCCAGCAAAAAGTCCTTTCTGTTATGCATGAGTCTGCTTTTAAGTTCTTATTGTAGGGGTCTCATACAACATTTGTCCTTCTATCACTGACTACTTTCACTCCTCTGGCTAAAACCAGGTTAAGAGATGTTTCCTGCTATCATTGTTGTTCTTTATCATTGCATAGTGTTCCACTGAGTATACATACCATAGTTTACCTATCCATTCTTCTGTTGTTGGGCATCTGGGTTGGTTCCATCTTTTTGCTATTGTGACTGTGCTGCGATGAACATTCATGTGCATGTATCAGTTGATGTGAATGGCCTTGATTCTGTAGGATATATTCCAAGAAGTGGAATTACTGGGTCAAATGGTATATCTATATCCATTATTTTAAGGTAGAGCCAGATTGCTTTACAAAGAGGTTGCACCATTTTGCAATCCCACTAACAGTGTAGGAGAGTTCTAATCTCTCCACAGCCTCTCCAGCATTTAGTGTTTTATGTTTTTTGGATCATGGCCAATCTTATTGGGATGAGATGGTATCTCATTGTCATTTTGATTTGAATTTCTTTAATAGCTAATGATTGTGAACATGTCCGCATGTGTCTTTTGGCTGTCTGGAGGTCCTCTTTAGAGAAGTGTCTGTCCATCTCCTTTGCCCATTGCTTAATTGGATGATTTATCTTTTTCTTATTGACATTTTGTAGTACCTTATAGATTATGGAGATCAGGCATTGGTCTGACATAGAGTTGCCAAATATTTTTTCCCATTTTGTAGGTGGCCTTTTAATTCTATTAACAAAGTCTTTGGATGAGCAAAAGTAATTGACTTTTAGTAGTTCCCATTTATCTGTTCTCTCTTCTGTTGTTTGTGGTTTGTTGGACAGATTTTGAAGTCTGTCTGTGTTGTATACTAAAACTTCCATTGTTGTTCCTGCTTTTTCTTGGATGAGCTTTATCATTTTAGATTTGATATTTACATCTTTTATCTGGTTTGAGTTGGTTTTTGTATAGGGTGTAAGATATAGGCCTCATTTTAATTTAGTGCAGATGGATATCAAATTTGCCAGCCCTATTTATTGAAGAGATTGTTTTTACCCCAGTTTAATGTCTTAGGGCCTTTGTCAAATATCAACTGTTCATAGGCAAATGATGTCATCTCTGGGATCTCAATTTTGTTCCACTGATCTATCTGTCTGTTTTTGGACCAGTACCAGGCTGTTTTGACTACTGTGGCAGTATAAGAGGTTCTAAGGTTGGGTAATGAGAGGCCTCCTAGTGTGTTCCTCTTCTTTAGTAATGCTTTACTTATCTGGGGCTTCTTCCCTTTCCAGACAAAGTTGGTAATTTTTTCCTCCATCTCATTAAAAAATGTCACTGGAATTTGTACTGGGATTGCATTTGTATACGTAGATCACTTTGGATAAAATAGACATTTTCACAATGCTAAGTCTTCCTATCCATGACCAGGGTAGGTTTCTCCATTTATGTAAGTCTCTCTTAGTTTCTTGCAGTAAGGTCTTGTAGTAGTTCTCTTTGTACAGGTCTCTTGTTTCTCTAGTTAGATTTACTCCTAGGTATTTCATTTTCTTGGGGGCTAGAGTAAATGGTATTGACTTGGTGATTTCTTTCTTAATAATCTCATTGTTGCAAAGAGGTTTTTAAGAAGTGATAGAACCCTCTTTCTGAATGAACCATGAAAATGAGAGAAATACTCTCTAGGTTTCACCTGCATACAACGAAATCCTAACAAAACCTGTCTGTTCTAGCAGGACTATATGATAACTGTATATACTTGCCTGGGTTTCCCTGTTAGGCATTGTGTAGGCCTCATGTAGACAAGCTTCAAATAGAAACCTAGCATAACTTTGCTCTCATGTCTTCATTTTGAATGAGTAAGGACTTGACATTTTTATCCAACTCTTTGATGGTCATGGAAGTGTTCTTGAGTAACTAAAGCAAAGGGTGTTTCAGCAGTGTTGTAAGGAACTGAAGAAACTGTAATACTTTCTCTTTCAGCATTCTGTGGGGCCTACTCGCATGCCATTTCCAAACAATACATTCTGACTTCCTAGAAATCGCTAGTGGCTGCCTGAGTTTGCCTGGGAGAAAACATAGTTACTTTTCCAGTAGAAGGAATGCTTGGACACCATTTTTGTATACTTACCCTGAAGAGATTTGCAAGAAGTGCTAAAATCCTCAGAGTGAGTGAAACATGATGAGGAAAACAGTATTTAGGTTTTGCCCACACCAGCACTGGGCTACTTGGCTTGGCCACACATGGCAAAATTCTAAAGAAACTGGTCTGCTCTAGTGGGAAGGTAGGTTAACTGGAGAAACCATCCTTGTTTCTCTGTTAGGCACTGTGTAGGCCTCTTTTATATAGGCTTTCAATGGAAACGTAACACAACTTTGCTGTCGTGTGTTTAAATTTAATGTATAAGAACTTGACATTTTGGTCAAAATCTTAGACTGCCTTGGAAATATTCTTGTGTATGTACGACAAAGAGTGTTTCAGCACTGTGTAGATGAATTGAAGAAATGATACTGCTTTCTTGTTCAGCATTCTGTGTGGCATATTCGCGTGCCATATCTGAAAGTGTATTTTGAATACCTAGAAAGCACAAGAGGCTGGCCTCATTTGCCTAGGAGAAAATGTGCTGTTCTGCTAGGAGAAATGCCTGGCGATTTTGTTCTGCTGTTTTGCTGGAAGAAATCAAGAGGATTTGAAGAAGCAGTAAAACCCCCAGAGCAAAAGAAACACGATGAGAGAAACACATGCAGTGAAATCCCAAAGGAACTCATCTGCACTAGCTGGATTGTACATTAACTAAACAAACTGCCTTGGTTTGCCTATTAGGCGTGTGTAGCCCTCATGTTTACAAGCTTCAGACAGAAACAGAACACAAGTTTACTTACAGAATGTGCTTGTGTTTAGTGGATAAGAACTTGACATTTTTGTCCAACTGTTAGACTGCCTTGGAAGTATTCTTGTGTATGTAAGGCAATGTGTGTTTCAATGAACTGAAGAAAAGACAATGCTTTCTTCTTCAGCATTCTGTGGGGCTTATTTGCATGCCACTAAAAAAAAAATCTGAACACTTAGATAGTCCTAGTTGCTGACTGCATTTTCCTAGGAAAAAGCCTTGTTACCTTTCTGCTGGAAGGAATACCTGGGCACCATTTTTGCATGTAATCCAAAAGGATTTTCAAGAAGCAATAAAACTCTCACAGTGAATGAAACACGGAAGAGAGAAACAGTATTCAGGTTTGATCTCTTACAAAACATGTCTGTTCAAGCAGGATTGTATGTTAATTGAACACACTGCCTTGGTTTCACTGTTAGGCATTGTTAGGCCTCATGTCTACAAGCTCGAAGGAGAAATCTAACACATCTTTGCTTTTGTGTGCTTCTTTTTCATGGATAAGAACTTGACATTGTTGTCCAACTCTTCAACAGTCACAGAAGTGTTGTTGTGTATGTATGTAATACAGTGTTTCAGCAGTGTTTAAATGATCCAAAGAAACAATAATGCTCTCTCCTTCAGTGTTCTGTGGTGCCTGTGCACATGCCATTTCGAGAAATACATTCTGAAAACGTAGAAATTGCTAGTAGCTGTCTGCATTTGCCTAGGAGAAAACTTACTGAATTTGACCTGGAAAGAATGCATGGGCACCATTTTGGTGTATGTAACAAACCGAATTTAACAAAGAAATGAAACCTCAGAGTGAATGAAACAGGATGACACAAAAAGTACTTAGGTTTTACATGCATACAGCGAAATCCTCACGAAAGTCATCTGTTCTAAGGCAATTGTAAGTGAAGATAAGAACCTGCCTTGCTTTCTCTGTTAGGCATGGTGGAGGCCTAATTTATACAGGGCTTCAGTGGCAACTTAACCCAACTTTGTTGTCATGTGTTTGGATTTAATGGATAAGAACTTGACCTTTTTATCAGATCTTAAACTACCTTGAAAGTCTTCATGTATATGTAAGGCAAAGAGTGTTTCGGCAGTGTTTAGGTGAATTAAAGAAATGATAATGCTTTGTCTTTTGACATTTTATGTTGCCTCTTCACATGCTAGTGCCAAAAATACATTCTGAAGACCTAGAAACTGTCCCTGGCTGCTGCATTTGTATAGGAGACAACGTACGTCCTTTTCTCCAGGAAAGAATATGTGGTGTATGCAACCAAAACGGATTTTAAAGAAGCCATAAAACCCTCAGAGTGGAAGAAACTCGATAAGAGAAAGAGTATTTTGATTTTACCCAGATACAATGAAAACTCATCTGCTTTAGTGGGATTGTATGTTAAATGAAGAAAGTGCTTTGGTTTCTCTGTTAGGCATTGTGTAGGCCTAATGACCAGGAGCTTCCAATAGAAACCTAAGAGAACTTCACTTTCATGCCATTGGACTTAATGGATAAGAACTTCACATTTTTGTCCAAATCTTGTAACACCCTTAAAATTTTCTGGTTTATAGAAGGCAAAGTGTTTCAGCAGTGTTTAGATGAACTGAAGAAATGACAATGTTTTGTCTTTCAATGTTCTGTGATGCCTCTTCATGTGCCAGCTTCCAAAATACATTGTGAGGACCTAGAAACTGCTCCTGGCTGGCTATATTTGCATAGGAGAAACCTTAACACCTTTTTCTTTTCTGCTGGAGGGAATGCTAGAGTACTGTTTCAGTGTATGTAACCAAAAGGGGTTTTAAAGAAGTGATAAAATACTCTCAGGGAATGAAACACAATGATATTTAGGTTTTACCTGCATAAAACTAAATCCTCATGAAAGTCATCTGCTGTAGTGGGATTGTAAGTGTAGTGAAGAACCTGAATTGGTTTCCCTGTTGGGAATTGTGGAAGCCTCATTTATTGAGGCTTTCAATAGAAATCTGACCCAATTTTGCTTTTGTGTGCTAGGAGTTAATGGGTAAGAACTTGACATTTTTGTTAAAGCCTTAGACTGCCTTGGAAGTCTTGCTTATCTAAGGCAGAGTGTTTCTGCAGTGTTTAGGTGAACCTGAGAAATGACAACACTTAGTTTTCTGTGTTTCCTCTTTGTCTGACATTTCCAGAGTACATTTTGAATACATACAAAGCACTAAACATTGCCTGTGTTTGCTTAGGAGAAAAAGTACTTACTTTTCCATTTAAAGATAATGCCTGAGCACTGTTCCTATATATGTAACCCAAAGGGATTTCTTCTTTGTTTATAGTGAATTAAGAAAAATTTTGGTCTATATCATGATGCCATATAACACCTAGAACTTTCACCTCTGGTCAATTCTAGCTGCCCCCCTCCTCTGCCTGCACAACAGCACACTTCTCTTTCTGTTGGGAACTTCTTGTAAACTTTTGATAAAGCTCTGGGCCTCCTCCCCCAATCAACTTGGCTCCAGCGAAGTGTCCCTCAGACAGCCCCATGTACGTTTTTAAAGTTTTTTTCACCCTGAGTATCGCTCTATGTTTCATATGGTCTAGGTCAGTGTTTGTCTTGGGAGCTGGCCCCAGTGCTGGATGCAGTTTGGGGTTAGAGAGTCTGGGGGCCGTGCTCCCACGGGTCCCGTGTTCAGCAGGACCATCACATGTGGTCTTTGGTAGCTCTGCCCTCTACTTTTTCACCTGCTGTGTCCGGAGCTCCATTCCACATACCCTAACTGGGCTGTCATTGGTGGTGGCTGCATACCATCTAGTTTTTCTGGTCACATGCTGAAGCAGGCTATGGCTCATATAATCCTTCCATCTGGAGGGCTCATATATTTCTCGTAGCTTCGATGTCCTCAATTTGCCCCAGGTCCAGGTAAATTGGGACCATTTGGCACTATTTAGATGGCATCTTGCTGGCTCTTAAGATCCTAGTCACCACTCACCCAGATGGTATGTGGAGTGATATCTTGAGAGAGGAAGAGAGGAAGGCCTACCCAAAGGGATTTTAAAGAAGCAAATGAGCAAATAATTTGAGAAGCTGGATTATATTAAGAAGAATGAGGCATCAGTCTTGGAGTAAGACTCATTAACAACTTGTGATATGCAGATGACAGAAACTTGTTTGTTGAAAATGAAAAGAACTTGAAGCACTCACTGATGAAAATAAAAAATTACAGACTTCAGTGTGGATTGCATGTAATTATAAAAAAAAAAACCAGAAGCCTCTTCGCTTTCGGCACGTAAGACACTGTCATCTGCATAAAGCAAGTTAATAACAGAGTCTTCCTCCAATACTGATACCCCATTTGCCTTTCTACAATTCAGAGTCTTGAATTATTTGCTCATTTTACAGATTGAGTAAGCATGGTGAAAGGATACAGTCCAGACATGCCTCTTTCCTGACTGTATACCACACAGTATCCCCTTATTTTGTTCAAACAGCTGCCTCTTGATCAATGTACAGTTTCTTCATGAGCACAATTGAATGTTCAGGAATCTCATTTTTCACACTGTTATCCATAATTTGTTATGGTCCACCTAGTCAAACACCTTTGCATAGTCTATATAACACAAGGAAACATTTCTCTGTTATTCTTTGCTTTCAGCCAAGATCCATCTGACATCAGCAATGATATCCCCAGTTCCACATCTTCTTCTGAATCTGGCTTGAATTTCTGGCAGTTCCCTATCAATATACTACTGCAGTCACTTTTGAGTAATTTTTCGGGAAAAGTTTACTGGTGTGTGATATGTAATGATATTGTTTGATAATTTCTGCATTCAGTTAGATTACTTTTTGTGGGAATTGGCATAAATATAGATCTCTTCCAGTTGGTTGGCCAAGTAGCTGGCTTCCAAATTTCTTGGCATAGATGAGTGAATACTTCCAGGGCTGTATCTCTTTGTTGTAACCTCTCAACTGATATTTATTTAGTGCCCAGATACTTGTTTTTCACCAATGCCTTCAGAGAAGCTTGGAGTTTTTCTTTCAATACTATCAGTTTCTGATCACATGTTATCTCTTGAAATGGTTGAACATCGACCAATTCTTTGTGGTACAGTGGCTCTGTGTTCTTTCCATCTCCTTTTGATACTTTGTGTGTCATTTAATATTTTTCCCATAGAATCCTTAGTATTGCAACTCAAGGCTTGAATTTTTTCTTCAGTTCTTTCAGCTTGAGAACTGCTAGGCATATTCTTCCCTTTTGATTTTCTATCTCCAGCTTTTTGCACATGTCATTATAAGAACTTACTTTGTCTCCTTGAGCTGCCCTTTGAAATATTCTGTTCAGTTTTTTCACTTAATCATTTCTTCCTTTTGCTTTAGCTACTGTACACTCAAGAGCAAGTTTTAGAGTCTCTTCTGATATCCATTCTTTCTTGTCTTTTAATGACCTCTGCTCTCTTCATGTATGATGTCCTTGATGTCATTCCACAGCTCATCTGGTCTTCAGTCATTAGTATTGAACACATCAAATCTATTGTTGAGATAGTCTCTACATTCAGATAGAATATACTAGTGACACATACTTTGGCTCTCATCAACTTGTTCTAATTTTTTTTTAGTTTCAGCTGGAAATTGCAGTTGGTCTGTTCTGCCATTGGCCTCTGGCCTTGTTCTCACTGATGATATTAAACTTTTCCATTGTCTCTTCCCACAGATGTAGTCAGTTTGATTCCCATGTATTCTTTCTGGCAAGGTTCACATATATACTCACTGTTTGTGTTGGTGAAGACAGGCATTTGCAATCAAGAAGTTGGCCTTGTAAAATTCTATCATGAATCTCTGGCATTGTTTCTGTCACCAAGGACATATTTTCCAACTATTGATCCTTCTTCTTTGTTCCAACTTTCATATTCTAATCACCAATAATTATCAATGTATAATGATTGTGTGTTCAATCAATTTCAAACTGCAGAAACTGGTAAAAAATTTCAGTTGTTTTGTATTTGGCCTTAGTGATTGGAAATAAATTTGAATAACAGTCATTGTTTTAGTCAGTTAGTGCTGCTCTAACAGAAATACCACAAGTGGATGGCCTTTAAAAGAGAAATTTTAATTGCCACAGTCCAGTGAGCTGAAAGTTCAAATTCTAGGTGTCAGCTCCAAGGGAAGTCTTTCTCTGATGGCACTGGAGGAAGGTCCTTGTTGTCAATCTTCCCCTGGCCTCGAATCTTTTGAGGCCCAGGGAACCCAGGCCTTTCCAAAGGATGCACCCAGGCACTGCTTTTTTGTTGTTATAAGGTCCCCAAATGTCTCTTCTTTATATCTCAAGAGGCTGCCTCAAGGCACCAAACAAACTCACACATTGAATCCTCTCCCATGGACACAACTGCCATTCATCTACCCTCATTAAGATCATAGAGGTGGGAATTTCAACATGGAGGAACATTGTACAACACCAAGCATTATAGCCTAGCCAAACTGCTACAAATTTTTTAGGAAACACATTCAATCCATGACATTCACATTAACTGGTTTTTCTTACAGGCATATGAATATTCTGTCATGGACAGCACTGTACTTCAGGACAGATCTTGAAACATTCTTTTTGATGAAAAATGCAATGCTGTTCCCCTTCAAACTGTTGTTCCCAGCATAGCAGACCATAGATTGTCTGATTCACAATTGCCAATACCAGTCCACTGCAGCTCACTAATGCCTAGAATATCAATATTTATGAATTACATTTCCGAGTCGACGGCACTTGGCTTGGCTTGGCTCATTTTTTATGATTTCTAATTTTCCTAGATTTGTGCATTCCACTATTCAGTTGTTAGTAGATGTTTACAGTTGTTTTTTTACATTTTGAATACTGCAGTAGCAGTCAAGAAATCAGACAACACATTGTGTTGAGCAAAACTGTTGCAAAAGGCCACTATTTCAGTCAGCTAGTGCTGCTCTAACAGAAATATCACAAAGTGGATGCCTTTAACAAAGGAAAGTTTATTCTTACACAGTCTGGTAGGCTACAAGTCCAAATTGAGGATGTCCACTCTAGCAGAAGGCTTTCCCCCTTGTCAGCTCTGAAGGAGAGTTCAGTGTTGCACCAGTCTTTGTTCAGGCAGCATCTTGGCACAGGAACCTCAGCTCTGAAGGACACGCTGTGCTCATGGTGCTGCTTTCTTGATGGTATAAGGTTCCTGTGCCAAGATGCTCCCTGAATAAAGACTGATGGAATACAAGGACATTCCTCCAGAGCTGACAAGGGGCAAAGCCCTCCCCTGGAGCATACATTCTGAATTTGGACTTGTAGCCTACTGGACTGTGTAAGAATAAACTTCTCTTTGTTAGAGTCGTCCACTCTGTGGTATTTCTGTTAGAGCAGCACTAGCTGACTAAAACAGAATTTGGTACCGAGAGAGTGGGGTGTTGCTCTAACAAACACCTAAAATATGGTAGCCATTTTGAAACTGTGAACAAATAGAAGATTCAGAAGGAATTGAGGAGAATGATTAACACTGAAGAAGGCACAGATGGTGAGTGACAACAGCAAAGGACCAGCAGTAGTGGCAGCAGCAGAACCAGAAGCAGTGCTGGAACCAACCCATGGAGCAAGAATGCTAAATGCCTGTGCACAGAGGTTTCCTGGTGGAGTAGGGTGACTCCAGGTACTTGAAGTGGTGGAGTTAGACTTACTGACCAACAGTGTGAGAGAGCTGAGTGCCTGTGTGCAGGAGGCTTCCTGGCAGAGTAGGGTGCCTCTGGGCACTTCAATCAGTGGAGCTACAAAAGTTTAGAACATTTGCCCCGAAAAGGCAGATGTGGGCCAGAGGACCAGGCCATGAGGCCATAGGAAACAGAAGCTGAAGAGGCAAACAGCATGAGAAGCTGAGCTGCGTCAGTTTCAAAAGGTATGGCCATGACCTCAGGGGTTTGAAAGGGTGGAGCCAGGGCTTTCTATGTTTGTAAGGGTGCAGTTGCCACTCAGTTGGGCTTAGAGTGCACCAAAAGCTGACGGGGCAGAGTTTGTGTCCAAGCAGGACTAAAAGGCAGAGTTTTAGCAGAGTCAGGGGTCTCCACTCAGAATCCAGTGAGTGTGGCCAATACCTAGAGTCTGGAGAGTGAAGCTATTCTGTAAATGTCTCAGAGAACTGAAGATTATTTTCGAAGCTTTGAGGGCTAATGTAATGCGATCTGCTGACATGCTTGTTGCCTGTTAATGCCTTCTTTGCCTGCAATTTCTTGCATTTATAATGGAAATGTACAATTTCTGCCTGCCATTATATTTTAGAAGCAGATAACTTGTGTTCTAGATATCACAGTTAAAGAGGAATTTCTGGATTTTGGATTTTTGCTGTGATGGAGCAAACATGTTTTACATGTTGCGAAGATGTAATTTTTTTAGAGAACAGGGGGTGGGATGTCATGGATTGAATGTATTCCCTGAAAAATCTGTAACAGTTTGGCTGTGCCACGATTTCCGATATTGTGCCATGTTCCTCCAAGTTGGAATTCCTGCCTCTATGATGTTAATGAGAGCGGATGGCAGCAGTTGTGTTGGCAGAGCAAGATTCAATGAGTAAGTTTGTTTTGTGCCTTGAGGCAGTCCCTTGAGCTACAAAGGAAAAAAATCTGGCAGAGAGAATTGGGAACCTCATACCATCAAGAATGCAGCACCAAGAGAAGAGTGTGTCCTTCAGACCTGAGGTTCCTGTGCTAAAATTCTCCCTGAATAAAGACTGATCAACACTGCACCTCCCTCCAGAGCCAATAAGGGGTAAAGCCTTCCCTGGAGCAGACATCCTGAATTTGGACTTGTAGCCTACTGGGCTATGTATGAATAAACTTTCCTTTGTTAAAGCCATCCAGTTTGTGATATTTCTGTTAGAGCAGCACTAGCTGACTAAAGCAACCTCTCTAAAGCATTGAAAAGCAAGGATGTCACTTTGAGGACTAAGGTGTGCCTAACCCATGCCATAGTATTTTCAGTTGCATCATGCTTGTGAAACCAGGACAGTAAATATGGAAAACCAAAGAAGAATCAGTGCTTTTGAATTAATGGTGTTGTTGAATAATACTGAATACACCACAGACTGCCAGAAGCAAAACAAGCCTGTCTTGGAAGAAATATAACCAGAACGCTCCTCAGAAGCAAGGATGGCATGATTTCATCACATGTGCTTTGTACATATAATCAGGAAGGGTCAGTCCCCGGAGGAGGACATTGTACTTAGTGAAATAGTGAAAATGAGGGGGATCCTTAATGAGATGGATTGACACAGTGGCTGCAACAATGGGAACAAACGTAACAATGATTATGAAGAGGATACAGGACTGGGCAATGTTTTGTCCTTTTGTACCAGGGTCACTATGGCTCAGAACTGACTCTACGGCACCTAACAAAAACAACATGTAAAGAGTTAACACACTCAGCTGCTAACCAAAAGGTTGGAGGTTCGAGTCCATCTAGTTGTGCCTGAGAAGAAAGGCTTGGCAATCTGCTTCTGAGAAATCAGCCCTGGAAAACCCTGTGCGTAGTTCTACACATGGGGTCACCGTGAGTTGGAGTCAATTCCACAGCAACTCGTTTATTTAGTGTCCTGTTCCCGGAAATTTATTTATGGCTTCCAGTACCCTGAGAATCTTTTAACTAGAGCTCAGAAAACAGTGCTCCAACAAGCAGGACTGATGCTTCTCACCCCCAATTTGCCTCCCAGCTTCTACCTTTAGTGTGGTCAAGGCTAGTGAGAAGTCCTGCTATTCTCACCGTCAAGCTTCACCAAGTTAGGGAAGTTTCCACCCTACACCTCAGAAGGGTTAGACCGCTTCCTCTCTCAGCTGAGATGCTTATCCGGAGTCTCCATGTGACTGGCATTACAGTATTTCCTAAGGAATAGGTAGAGATAGTTACCAGAGCTCAAAAGCAGGAGCTATGACAGCCCCAGGCAAGCCTGAAATAAACCAAAAATCCAAATGCATTGTTGATGAGTTGCTGTTGACTCATAGTGACCCTAAAGGTCAGAATAAAACTTCCCCATAGGGTTTCCAAGAAGCGCTTGGTAGACTTGAACTGACAATATCTTGGTTAGCAGCTGTAAGTCTTAACCAAGTCTGAAATAGCTATCTACAATTTAGAGATTCTTGGAAGGATTCTTCACCCAGAGACCAGCAAACAGAGGGTCTAAGGCCAAACAGAGGACAAAAGAGAACAGTGCTTTCACCTTCCAAGTCCCTAATCTGTTTTCTGCCAAGAACTCCTGTCTCCTCGAAGGTTTTCACTGAGGTGTCTCCGTGTCTGACCCTTTCCTAGGCTCTGGCAGTGGTAGAAAGTTCAAGCATTTAAATCAGAGGAATGCATCAAGAGCACATGTACCTATGTTAAAGCCTAATAAGCCAAAGGCCTCAAACTTGTAGTCTGACAAAATCAGATTTTTTGACTCACTGTAGTGAAGGAGACACTCTAGAGGAGCCGTCAAATGATGCTTCACAAGAGGAAGGAAGAAGCATCTTGTATAAGATTTGAATTCTCATGGGAGAATTCTGAGGAGAGCCCCTGGTGGACAGCAGTTCTGGGTTAGAGCTGTTCTGGAGGCAGAATTAGGACAAGTAGAAATGAACCACAGATTAGATACTGTCATAAGACAAGAATAGTTTTATAATTAAGTGTCCCCAGTAATAGATAGACAGAGCAAAGCAGGGCTGGGAGTATCACTGGTGAGAAGGGAGTAGCAGTCACTCAAAGAGAAGGTCATATAACATTTTATAGCTGCTGTATAAATTTGGAACAAAGGTTCTGTTAATTTTGCAGCTGCCTTTATCCATGTCTGTTCTCCCACCCTGATAAATGGCATGATTCAATTTTTAATTTTTCAGTCTGTGCTTGTTTTCATTCTTTCAGTTCTGGGCAGGCTATTTACTCTTACAGTCACCACTACTGATTTCAGGATCTGCAGATTATGTTTCTACCTACCTACCTATCTATCCCTATATAGGTCCACATTTTGACCAGCCATCTGTCAATTTGTTGTACTGTGGTGTCTTGCAATTTGCTACAATGGCATCAGTATTTCAAGTACTATCATGGTGGACAGGTTTCAGCAGATCTTTCAAACTAAGACAGACTAGGAAGAAAGGAGCAGTGATCTACTTCTGAAAATTAGCCAATGAAAACCTTATGAATTACAGAATATTAATGAAGATTTCATCTCTTTTACTTTGGATATGTTATCAGGAGAGACTGCTAGCTGGCAAAGTACATCATGTTTGGTAAAGTGGAGGGCCAGCAAAGGCAAGGAAAATCCTTAATGAGGTGGATGGATGCAAAGGCTACAGTGGACTCAAACATACAAATGATCATGCATATGATGGTTAAGATTGTGTGTCAGCTTGGTTGAATCATGATTCCCAGTGTTTTGGTAACCTTGTGATGTTGCCGTCGCCTTCCTGTTGAGATGCGATCTGCTGCAATCCTTGGGTGTGTGGTCGGCACTGAATGTAGGCAGCAGGCTCAGGGGCTTTTTTTTCTCCTGGATCCTGCAGCTGCCTCTTGTTTGCCTGATCACCGGGACTTGAGCTAGCAGCTTATCTTCAGTCTTGCCTGCCAAGCTCGGGATTTGTCTATCTTCATAGCCTGGAAGCAGCAGCCCTACTTGGTGACCTGCTGATTTTGGATTTGCCAGTCCTCATGGCTACATGAATCAGGAGCAGCTTCTATCCCGATCCATGGACTTGGAATGTTCCAACCTCTACAACCACATGAGTTATTTCTTTAATATAAATCTCTATTATGTATATATTTGGAAACCCTAGTGGCATAGTGGTTAAGTGCTACGGCTGCTAACAAAGGGTCAGCAGTTCACATCCACCAGGTGCTCCTTGGAAACTCTATTCTAATCTGTTCTATAGGATTGCTCTGAGTTGTAATCAACTTGATGGCAGTGGGGTTTTTCTTGGTTATACTGATTTTGCTTCTTTTAGGACCTAGCCTAAGACAATGAAGATGGTGCAACATTTTATCATATTATATATGGGGTCATCATGAGTCAGAGGCAACTAACAATAACAACATATCTATATCTAAACAAGCCATTTGATGGTTTGAAATACAGTTTCAGGAGTTAGACTGCCTGCATTCACATCCTAGCTCTGCATCCTTACTTATCTCCGAGACCACAGGCAGGTTACTTACCATTTCTTTCAATTTTCTTATCTGTAAAACAGGAAAAAATAAGAGTACTTGCCCCATAAGACTATTGTGAAAATTGACAAAATAATGTACGCAAAACTCTTACACCAGTGCCTGGCCCTTAGTTAGTATCCAATGGACACTGGTTCTTTTTCTTATTGTTATTTTATTTCTGAGGTAATCTAACTTCTGATTAAAACAATTACAGATTAACTATGCACATTTTCTCCTCTCCCTCCAAAGGTACGAACTTCAGGCACTGGAGAGACCAGCCGAGATGTGGCTACCAGCAGGTGCAAAATGCCAGCAGTAGTCGGAGGAAATGAAGGAGCAGCAGCAGAAGTGACAACTAATGCACTCAGGGACTGGAACTCAAAGCCTAAAGTGAAATGCCTGGGCGCAGAGAGGGCAGACGGAGGGGATACCATGTTCTGCAGAACCCTGTACTGAAATCCTGTACACAAAGAAGTAGAATGCCACCCAAAGCATTTGTCAAAATATACAAGCAACCTCACAAAGCTCATAAAAGAAAAGTAGAAATAGATTTTAATAAAAATCTAACAAAAAAGAAAAAATCAAGAATTTTTTCACTTGAGAAGCTGAATGGCCACAGAGAAAAGGTGGTCTCCAAACAGCAGAGATCCCTCACCTTACCAGCCGCAGGCAAAACACATACATGCATATGTGTACAGAGCTTCCAGTCTGATGTTTTAAATTAGGGAAAACTTAGTACCTGGAATCACCAGATATCTTAGAGAAGCATTCACAGTAAGAGAGAGAAAGAAGTGTAAACAAATGAAAAACAGAGGTTTTTAAAAAAGATAAGCAAATTAATATTCTGAGAGATTTATTACGTCTATAAAACAAGAAGTGAATACAAGCTAAGTAATGAGTATAAGGGTAGAAGGCAGCTTATTAATGTTCAGAAACTGTAGTAGACTCGTAAGTGTGTATACAGGTAGAAGCTTACTATATATATAAACACCCTTTAAAGAATAATATATACTATAAAATAACAACATAGAATACCCGTATATCCACCATCAAGCTTAATAAAAGGAATATTATCAGTTCCTTTGCCACCTTCTTATTTCCCTCCTTGATCACGTCTGCCCTTTCCCTTTTCCATAATAATCGTAATCTCGAATATTAGGGTAATTATTGCTTTCCTTCCCCTCACTCCAGTTTGTTTATATTAATTAATTTATTTTTAAGATATAGTTGAGGGGGGCGGAGTCAAGATGGCCGACTAAGCCCATGTCTCCTTCTATCCCTCTGGAAACCAAGACTTGAATTGACAATCAAACAGAGCCTTCTGATCACCTAATCAGCCTCACGACACGGCACAGAGCTGTTAAACGGGACTTCATACCACTTACCGAAAAACCTCTTCTCTTTCACTGACTCC
The DNA here is from genome assembly GCA_028571685.1 of Heterohyrax brucei. Classification (NCBI taxonomy): domain Eukaryota; kingdom Metazoa; phylum Chordata; class Mammalia; order Hyracoidea; family Procaviidae; genus Heterohyrax; species Heterohyrax brucei. The sequence goes on from CM053155.1 coordinate 22,629,270, forward strand.
CACTCCTGGCTAGCCCCTGCTCTCATGAATGGAAGGTAAACGCACCATTGTGACTTTTTTTTCCTCGGTCTCGGCTGGTGGGCGGAGCTGGGCCTTGCCCGGCAGCTGGACTCAGACTCGCTGCTGGGGGGATAGGCAGGCGAAATTCCCATATTCTGAGAGCCAGGCTCGGGACTCTGTTAATCTAGCCACGTTGAGCCTTTCATTTTGTAGCTGCCTCACTGGGGTTTGTGCGGAGATCCGCGGTCAGGGTGCGGGACCCCATGTTGGTACCGAGATTTTAGAGGGACCTCGTTCTTAGCCTGGGAGCCAGCACCTGCAAACGGGACAGCGCTTCTCCGACAGAAAAGTAGTGATTTTGCACAGTGCTGCCTATGTTGCAGGCCTGGCAACAGAAGCAGAGGAATCACTACCTCTCAGCACCTTTAGCCCCTCTGTCTGCTGCCTGTGTGGAGGACGCCATCTTGGATACAGTGGCCGCAGCTGGACCTAATTCTTAGCTTGGGAGCCAGAGCCTGCCCACAGGAGAGCACTTTTCTATCACAAAACCAGTACTCGACGCACTGTTGGCTAAGGCTAGGCCCTGTCAGCAAAAGCCAACAGGGCAGTAGCATTGCTGTATTCTGAACTAGTTTGTTATCATCTGGGGTTGGATATAGTGGTGCTTACTTTGTCAGATGGGAAGAGGGACGTCTACACCTGAAAACCTAACTGATTTGTGAACTGGTCAGATACCTTTTGCTTTACATTTGAAGACAGCTTAGAGAAATATTTGCAATCCATCCTCACGGTACCTCTTCCAGCCTCTATATACTCACATGGGACCGAAAAAACAACAGACAATGGTGGCATACAAGCAATCACTCATGGCTTCAGAAGGCTCCCAAACAAAGCAACCAAGGAGTTTTCCAGATGAAGAAACTTTTATGAAAGCATCAGGAAGTGAATACAAATTGATTATATACAGAGCCCTTCTAGACCTTATACAAAATGCAGCAGAACAAAAGGAAAAATTAAGCAAGTTGTTCGATCTGATGGAACACCAGTACTCTGAAATCCAACAGATCAAGAACAAAATCAAAGACATAGAAACTTCCATGCAAATCCAAGAAAACAGAATGGAACAAATGGAGAAAAGACTTTCTGACTTGGAAGACAGAGCTACTGATGCCAGCGTCTATGAGCAGAAATCAGAAAAAAGAAACAAGAAAAATGAAGAAACATTAAGAAGCATGTGGGACTCTATTAAGAGGAACAGGCCAAAAGCCAAGTGCCGTCGAGTCGGATCCGACTTAAGAGGAACAACCTTCGATTAATTGGAGTCCCTGAACAGGGTGAGACATCTGAGAACACAGAGAGTATTGTTGCTGAGCTGCTGAAAGAAAAATTCCCAGAAATCATGAAGGAAGAGAATATAGACATCTCAGATGCATGTCGTACGCCACCCAATATAGATCTCAAAAGAAAGACTCCAAGACATATTATAATCAAGCTTAACAAAATGAAACATAAGCAGCAACTCTTAAAGGCAGCAAGACTCAAGGCAAAGCTAACCTTCAGAGGGAAACCCTGTAGGCTCTCATGAGATTTCTCAGCAGAAACCATGCTGGCATGGAGACAGTGGCACGACACATTCAAAGTCTTGAAGGAGAAGAACTTCCAACCAAGAATTATATATCCTGCAAAACTATCTTTCAAACATGAAAATGAAATTAAGACATTTCCAGATAAACAGAAACTCAGAGACTTTGTAAAAACCAAACCCAAACTACAAGAAATACTGAAAGAAGTTCTTGGCTTTGGCTTAGAAGAACGAAACCACTAACTTTATATTTTAGAACAACACACTACTCAATACTCATTTAGGGAAGGCTCCAAAGTAAATCACAGCTTTGATATGGAAAGAAGCAATCCAGTGATCATCATGAAAACTATGGTGTCATCATAATAAAAAGAGGGATATATTATAGTCGTTATAGTCCTTCCAGATGGAGAGGAAGATGACAAGACTGGTAGTAATTAAAATTGGGTTTATAAATAGTTTATTAAGGGGTTTCATAGGGGCAGCTGTAAAGCACAACAAAGATGTATCACACCATTTCAAGAAATCTAACACACGAGTCTCAACAACTATAAAACCACCTCTGAAAAAGGTGAAAAATCAACTCACAAAAAAGAGTGTCCTAGAACAGACTAATAAGAACAACAGAGAAAACATCAACATAAAAATAAACATATCACAATGGCAGCACTGAACACATACCTGTCAATAATTACATTGAATGTGAATGGACTGAATGCTCCAGTAAAGAGACACCGAGTGTCATCTTGGATCAAAAGACACGACCCATCCATATGTTGTCTACAAGAAACTCACTTGAGACCTAAAGACAGGAACAAACTGAAAATTAAAGGATGGAAGAATATATATCAAGCTAACAATGAACAAAGAAGAGCAGGGGTGGCAATTCTAATCTCAGACAAAATCAATTTTAATGTCAAATCCACCATCGTGGACAAAGATGGTCACTATTTATTGCTGAAAGGTTCAGTACACAAGCAAGACTTAACTATATTAAATATTTATGCACCTAATGCAAGAGCACCTAAATATATCAAAGAAACACTGACTACACTCAAAAAAGAGTTAGATGACTCCACAATAATAGTGGGAGACTTTAACACTCCACTCTCATTACTAGACAGATCATCTAGAAAAAAGCTCAGTAAAGATACAGAAGACCTCATTGACACAACTAACCAACTAAACCTCATTGATATATACAGAACTTTCCACCCATCAGCAGACAACTACACCTTCTTCTCCAGTGCGCATGGAACATTCTCCAGAATTGACCACGTTATAGGCCATAATGCAATGCTCAACAAAATTCATACCATTGAATTACTGCAAAGCATCTTCTCAGATCATAAAGCCAGAAAAGTTGAAATCAATAGCCGAAAAAACATAGATAGAAAGTGGAACTCTTGGAAACTAAACAACATCTTGCTCAGAAAAACATGGGTTATAGAGGAAATCAAGGATGAATTAAAGAAATTCATGCATTCCAATGAGAACGAAAACACTTCCTACAAGAACCTATGGGATACAGCCAAAGCAGTGCTCAGAGGTCTGTTTATCTCTATAAATGCACACATCAGGAAGGAAGAAAGAAACCAAATCAAGGAACTAACGCTACAGCTTGAACAAGTAGAAAGAGAAAAAGAGAGGAACCCCTCGGGCACCAGAAGAAAGGAGATCATAAAGATTAGAGCAGAACTAAATGAATTAGAGAATAGAAAAACAATTGAAAAAATTGAAAAGACCAAAAGCTGGTTTTTTTGAAAAAATCAACAAAATTGATGAACCACTGGCTAAACTTACTAAAGAAAAGCGGGAAAGGAAACAAATAACCCAAATTAGAAGTGAGAGGGGAGTTGTCACCACAGATGCAACAGAAATCAAAAATATCATAACAGAATACTATGAAAGACTGTACTCTAACAACAAATTTGAAAACCTAGGGGAAATGGACCAATTCCTTGACTCATACCACCTACCCAAATTATCACAACATGAGGCAGAACAACTTAATAAACCCATCACAAAGGAAGAGATTGAAAAGGTCATCAAAACACTGCCAATCAAAAAAAGTCCTGGCCCAGATGGCTTCACGGCAGAATTCTACCAAGCATTTAGAGAAGAGTTATCTCCAGTGCTACTGAGACTATTCCACAGTGTAGAAAGGGATGGAGTACTCCCAAACTCATTCTATGAAGCCAGCAAAACCCTGATACCTAAGCCAGGGAAAGATCCAACAAAGACAGAGAACTACAGACCGATATCACTCATGAACCTAGATGCAAAAATCTTCAACAAAATTCTTGCCAACAGAATACAGCAACATATCAAGAAAATAATCCATCCTGACCAAGTGGGATTCATACCAGGGATGCAAGGCTGGTTCAACATCAGGAAAACAATTAATGTGATTAACCACATAAATAACACAAAAGACAAGGATCACCTGATTTTGTTTACTGATGCCGAAAAGGCATTTGATAAAGTCCAACACCCATTCATGTTAAAAACTCTTAGCAAAATGGGCATAGACGGCAAATTCCTCAACACAATAAGGGCCATTTATACAAAGCCAATTGCGCACATCATCCTGAATGGAGAGAGACTGAAAGACTTTCCCTTGAGATCAGGAACTAAACAAAGATGCCCACTGTCACCTCTCCTATTCAACATTGTGCTAGAAGTTCTAGCCAGAGGAATTAGACAAGACGAAGAAATAAAGGGAATCTGCATTGGCAAAGAGGAAGTTAAAATCTCCCTGTTTGCAGATGATATGATTGTATATGCAGAGAACCCCAAGGAATCTATAAGTACTACTTCAACTGATAGAAGAGTTGAGCAAAGTCTCAGGATACAAGATAAACATAAGTAAATCAGTAGGATTCCTTTATACCAACAACGAGACTGTTAAGGAGGAAATTATCAAATCAATACCATTTACGATAGCCCCTAAGAAGATAAAGTACCTAGGAATTAATCTAACCAGAGAAACAACAGACCTTTACAAAGAGAACTACAAGCCCTTACTACAAGAAACTAAGAGAGACTTAGATAAATGGAAAAACCTACCCTGCTCATGGATAGGAAGACTTAACATTGTGAAAATGTCTATTTTACCCAAAGCAATTTATTTATATAATGCAATCCCAATACAAGTTCCAGCATCATTTTTTAATGAGATGGAGAAACAAATCACCAATTTTGTTTGGAAAGGGAAGAAGCTCCAGATAAGTAAAGTACTACTAAAGAAGAAGAACACACTGGGAGGCCTCTCATTACCTGACCTTAGAACATACTACACTGCCACAGTGGTCAAAACAGCCTGGTACTGGTACAAGAACAGACAGATTGATCAATGGAACAGAATTGAGACCCCAGAGATGACACCATCTGCCTATGAACAGTTGATATTCGACAAAGGGCCTAAGACATTAAATTGAGGTAAAAACAGTCTCTTCAACAAATGGTGCTGGCAAAATTGGTTATCCATCTGCAATAAACTGAATCAAGATCCATATCTTACACCTTATACAAAAACCAACTCCAGCTGGATAAAAGACGTAAATATCAAACCTAAAACCATAAGCTCATCCAAGAAAAGGTAGGAACAACAATGGAAGTTTTAATACATAATGAGGACAGACTCCAAATCTCTTCAACAGAAGAGAAAATAGATAAATGAGAACTATTAAGAATCAAACACTTTTGCTCCTCCAAAGATTTTATTAATAGAATTAAAAGAACACCCACAGAATGGGAAAAAATACTTGGCAACTCTATGTCAGGCTGATGCCTGATCTCCATGATCTATAAAATACTACAAAATATCAAGACGAGGACAATAAACCATCCAATAAAGTGATGGGCAAAGGAGATGGACAGACACTTCACTAAAGAGGAGATCCAGGCAGCCCAAAAACACATGCGGACATGTTCACGATCTTTAGTTATTAAAGAAATTCAAATCAAGACAGCAATGAGATATCATCTCACCCCAACGAGATTGGCCATGATCCAGAAAACACAAAACAACAAACGCTGGAGAGGCTGTGGAGAAAGTGGAACTCTCCTACACTGTTGGTGGGGTTGCAAAATGGTCCAGCCTCTTTGGAAGCCAATCTGGTGCTTCCTTAAAACAATGGATATTGATATACCATTTGACCCAGTAATTCCACTACTTGGAATATATCCTACAGAATCAAGGCCTTTCACAGCAACGGACACATGCACCAGAATGTTTATCGCAGCACAGTCCATGATAGCAAAAAGATGGAATCAACCCAGATGCCCAACAATAGAAGAATGGATAGGTAAACTATGGCACATATACTCAGTGGAGCATTATGCAATGATAAAGAATAATGATGATTCCAGGAAACATCTCCTAACCTGGTTTCAACTGGAAGACATTATGTTGAGTGAAAGTAGTCAGCGACAAAGGGATAAATACTGTATGAGACCTCTAGTATAAGATCTCAAAAACAGACTTGTGTATAGAAGAAAAGACTCTTTGACAGCTGCAAGGGAGGGGAGGGAGGGAAAGGGAGTGGGGGAGGGCTTAGTTTAGATAGTTACTAGAAATCTAGTTGGGAGAAAGCGGTGATAGCACACATTAGAAACAAGAACATTAAGTGGACTTCAGCATAACTTGAGTACTCCTTCCATCTTAACTGAATATTGCAAGGATAGAGTGGCTGGGGCAGAGGGCGGGGGACCATGCTCTTAGGTGAAATCCAGGCCAATTGGCACAACAAAACTTAGCGTTTTGCTAAGAGAGCTCTCTGCACCCCACATGGGTGAGTGGGTCTGGGGTCTTAAAAGCTGCCAAGCTGCCATCTGAGGACACAGCAAATGGTCCCAACTCAGCAGGAACGGATGCTCACCGTGGACCAAAATGACATGGGGTAAAGACAACCTAGAAGACAGAGAGACCCACAAGAGTGGGTGCCTACATCAACTTGGGACCGGAAGAACCGGATGGTGCCCGGCCACCACCAGTGATAGCCACGATGGAGCTCACAGAGAGGAGTCTCACTGGCAATACAAGAATAAAAAGGGGTGCATCATGAGATCTCCACTAAAAGACCTCAACTGATGGTCCAGTGGTTTGGGGATTCCTCTGAGAGCATGGCCTCAGGCCCTGATGCTGCCCTTTCCCATAAATTATATCAAAGGTCCACTCTTTGGACAGGAATGGATTGGACTTGGCAATGCAGAGTGACCATATATTGGAAGCACTTTATGGTTCTATGCATCTATAGGATATCATCTTGCTGACCTCTGGCTGGAGGAAGGGGAGTGAGTGGAGAAGAGGGGAAAGGAGACTGCTGGGAGGATTGGACATGTATGGAGCAGAGAGGAATAGTGTGCTGTCACCAGACAGGGAGAGCAGTGGAAGCTGCATATAGGTGGGCATGTAAATTTATACGTGAATGTACATTTTCACTCAGTCATGTTAAATAAAAAAAAAAAACAAAACAAAACATATAGTTGATCTGCCCCACAGTGTTTCCTACGCTGCAAGTTGCCAGGTCTTTCTCACATACAGCCACTGTGTGGGTTTGAACCACTGAATCCTTGGTTAGCAGCCAAGCATTTAACTGCTGCATCACCAGGGTTCCATCCCTTGGTTTTGAAATATTTATTCACATATGTATCTATCCCTAGGCAATGCATAGTTGTATTTTTTTATTGTTTTTATGTTTGTATAAATGAAATTACATTTATTTATTGTTCTGTGATGCGCTTTTTTCACTCAGTATTATTTTTGTTTTTTTAGTGCAGTTTATTGAGATGTAATTCGTATATCATAAAGTTCAACATTTTAAAGTATACAATCGAGTAACTTTTAGTGTATTCACAGATGTATTATCAGGAGGGACCAATACCTGAGCAGCCACCACCACCATCTAATTCCAGATCACTTTCATCCCTCCCAAAAGAAACTCAATACCCATTAGCAGTCACCATTCCCTTTCCCCCTGGCCAGTGACAACCACTAATGTATTTTCTGTCTGTGGATATACCTAATTTTGGCATGTCATATAAATGAGATTATACAGTGTGTGTCCTTTTGTGTCTGAAACCCTGGTGATGCAGTGGTTATGTGCTACTGCTGCTAATCAAAAGGTTGATAGTTTAAATCCACACCAGGCACCCCTTGGAAACTCTATGGGACAGTCCTACTTTGTTCTATAGGGTAGCTATGAGTCAGAATCAACTCGAAGGCAGTGGGTTCGATCAGTGGGTGTTCTTTCACTTATTATAGTGTTTTGAGTTTTAGCCATCTTATATTGTATATCAGTACTTTATTCTTTTTTTTTTCACAGAAAAATAAAATTCCATTATAAGAGCATGCTATATTTTGTTTTTCCATTTATCAGTTTATCATGGGTCTCCAGGTATTTATTATTATGTATCCCATTGGCTAAAAATATACAAGTACATGAGTATCTGCATGTGCATGTACATACGCATATCTGTATTGTTCTCTACTTTACTAAACTATGATGTACTTATTATACCTATATCACTATGACATAGTAAGAGATTAATTACAGTCACATTGATGAGGTCTACAAGACTGACTGGTGTCTTAAGCCAGTCTCTTTTGAGCTATAAAAGAAACAAGCAAGCAGAGAGACACAGGGACCCCATACCACCAAGAAAGCAATGCCAGGAGCAGAACACCTCCTTTGGACCTGAGGTTCCTGAGCTGAGATGCTCCCAGACCAAGGGAAGGCTGATGTATCACAAGGACCTTCCTCCAGAGCCAGCAGAGAAAGCTGTTCGCTAGAGCTGGTGCCTGGAATTTGTACTTCTAGCCTACTAGACTATGAGAGAATAAACTTCTTTTTGTAAAAGCCGTCCACTTGTGGTATCTGTGTTATAGCAGCACTTGATAACTAGAAGTCTGAAACCAAGGTATTGTCAGGCCCACCCTCCCCGACATCAAGAAAGAACCTTTCTTTTCCTCTTCCAACTTCTGATGGCCTTAGGTGTCCCTTGGCTTGCGGCAGCATAATTCTAGTCCCTGCCTTCACAGAACCTTCTTCTCTGTGTGTCTATGTCTTCTCCTCTTCTCTGTCATATAAGCACACATGCCTTTGGATTTAGGACTCACCCAAGTTACCTAGGAAATTCTTACTCAAGATTCTTAACTTAGATCTCCAAAGATGCTTTTTACAAAATCACACGTTCTGGAGATTGGGATATGGACATAACTTTTAGGGGGCCACAGTTCAACTCACTATAATGTTGTATTACTTATTTAATCTCAATAATATTAGCTTTTGTTTTGTGAGTCTTTGAGAAGATTCAGTAATAGACATAGTGCATTTTGAAAGAATCCAGAGAATCATTGTTAAGTAAGTTGCTTGTATTTGAAAACACAGTGATGAGAAGTCAGATACCATATTCCTGCTCTAAACATTCAGTTTAATCACATTCTGAGGAAGGTAGAATAAATTTCTGTTGGTTTTAATCTACCAAATTTGAGGTACTTTACTTTGTTACAGCAGCCCAAGGAAAGTAATAGAGAGGTGTAATATTTCATTCACCAGATAAGGAGCAGCCTAAAACTGTAAAGTGTGGCAGCTAAGAACCATTTCTGCAAAATCTGATAACATGAGGGTCTACATCCTCTTATGTGTAATGGCAGTTGATGCTTCTGATGCCAAGATGCAAACTCTTAACAGCTGCCAGTACCAGCCCAGAGAGTCTCAGCATAACAGAATAATAATGAAACTGTACTTGCCCAGAAAAATCCAGACTTCTGTCTAAATATGGTGAATTAGATATAATATTTTATCTCAACTTTCTCTCAAACATTATCAAAATAACAGTAAAAGAACAAAAATACTTAAAAACCCACAACAGATAAGAGACATTGTCAAATGCTAGTTGATGGAAAGCAGGTAGGACAAGGGTAACTAACCCAGAAGGGGAGAAAACAATAAAACCTGAGACAGCTAAAAGGGGAAGCCAGTGAAAAGCAAACCTGTTACACTGCAGAAGCCCTGAAAACTGCGGAGGTTGGAGGAATGCAGTTCTCGGAAAGTGGTTGTGATGATTATGGTTGTGTGTCAGCAGGCACGACAGCAGTTTGCTGGCCCGAGTCCTAAGAAATGGAGGTCAGATGCTGACAAGCTGAATGCAGCATCCAGAGCACAGCAAAATCCGACAAACTTTGCCAGAAAGTCAGCTTTGCCAGAAGGTCAGTGAAGAACAGGAAAATCCTCAAGGATTTTTGGGACTTGCTAGCCTTTACAACCACATAAGCCATTTCCTTCAGATCCATGACTCTCAATGGTTTGGCAGATCCAATATAATGCAGTCATCTCCATGATGAGATCTGCTATGAGCAGCCAATCAGTTGAAAGGCAGTTTGCTTGGGTGTGTAGACTATATACAACATTTGTGGTTCTGACTCATAGAAACAGTGTGTACAACAGAACAGAACACTGCCTGGTCTTGTGCCATCCCCACAATTGTTGTTATGCTTGAGCCCATATAGCCACTGTGTCAATACAGAAATATGCATATTTCTGTTGTCCCCTACTGCTATGGATTAGCGTTGCCGTCTTTACTACTGGAAGGAGAATTACCAGTGTCTTTAAGACTAACCCGACGAGAACCAATTTAGAAAACTCATCCTTACAATTTTGTTTCTCTAGAACTAGTCTTGAGGTTACCAAATGTCTTAGGCTGGGTTATGCAGAAGGCAAAACCAGTGAAGTACACACACACACACACACACACACACACAGACGTGTGTGCACATGCACACACACGTACACACGTGTGTGTATATATACATATAGTCACACACGCACACAGAGATTTATCTGAAGGAAATGGCTTATGTGGTTGTAAAGGCTAGCAAGTCCCAAAAATCCCTGAGGATTTTCCTGTTCTTCACTGACCCTCTGGCAAAGCTGACTTTCTGGCAAAGCTTGTTGGATTTTGCTGTGCTTTGGATGCTGCATTCAGCTTGTCAGCATCTGACCTCCATTTCTTAGGACTCGGGCCAGCAAACTGCTGTCGTGCCTGCCTGTCTGGGTTCATCAGCCTTTGCAGTTGTGGGCCAGCAGCTTATCACTTGACCTGTGGATGTTGGGTTCAGCAGCCCTGCAGCTGCATGAGTCAGGAGAAACCTCCAGCCTGATGTCTGATGCCTGATTCACAAACTTGGGACTTGCTAGCCTTTACACCACATAAGCCATTTCCTTCAGATAAATCTCTGCGTGCGTGTGTGACTATATGTATATATACACACACGTGTATACATGTGTGTGCATGTGCATGCATGTGTGTGTGTGTACTTCACTGGTTTTGCCTTCTGGATAACCCAGCCTAAGACATTTGGTAACCTCAAGACTAGTTCTAGAGAAACAAAATTGTAAGGATGAGTTTTCTAAATTGGTTCTCGTCGGGTTAGTCTTAAAGATACTGGTAATTCTCCTTCCAGTAGTAAAGAGGGCAACGCTAATCCATAGCAGTAGGGGACAACAGAAATACGCATATTATTCCCACCAGTAAATCAAGCATCAGTGAGAGGCGTGGCTCTGAGTGACTGGAAATTTCACACCTTTCTACAACTTTGTCATAATAAGAAGCATAAAGAAGTCTGTTGGTTGGTCCTGCTTTCCCTGGACAAAATGGTGAAAGGAAAAAATGAGGTGAGCACTTGAAAATCAAAGTGTAAGAGCTGCAAAAATGACCTCAAAATTTCTACTTGTGTTTTGAAAGACTTACTTCTTGTAGCAACAGAGGTGATATTGTTGAAAACCAAACCCAGCGTCTTATTTATTATAAGAGTGGCTGAACTACAATGCCAGCTGAATTCCTAACCTTGGGTGGTATCTTGGTCATTTAGTGGTGCTGTAACGGAAATACCACAAATGAATGGCTTTAACAAAGCTAAATTTATCCTCTCATAGTCTAGTAGGCTTTAAGACAAAATTTAGGGTACCAACTTGAGGAGAAGTCTTTCTCTTTGAAAGGAGGTCCTTCTCATCTATCTTTCCTTGGACTAGGAGCTTCTCCACACAGGAATCCTGGTTCCAAAGGAGGTGTACTGCCTTCTCGGTGGTATGAGCTCTTCATGTCTCTCTGCTTAATTCTCTGTTTTGTGTCTCAAACAAGATTGCCTGAACACACTACCTAATATTGTAGAGCTCGTCAATATAATTGCCACAGATCCATCTCATTGCAACATAGTGATAAGATTTAAAACACATAGAGAAATAACATCAGATGACAAAATGGTAGATAATTATATAATACTAGAAATCATAACCTAGGCAAATTGAGATATCATGGGAGACCCAATTTAATTCATGACTAGTGGTGTCTGAAGTTATAATGAGAGCACTGATTGGGAAGAAATGACATCCTGAAACTTTGGATGGGGCCATGTGGGCAGATAATCAGGAAGCTGGAGCCACTGAGCCACTGAATTCCATTGAATCAGTCCTGCTCGCAGAATCAGCTCTTTCACTCATTTGAAGAGATTACTCCATCTTTGCTAAACAGCTCTCCGTAGTAAATCCAGTAGCATCTCCACCCCATTTTAAGAGATTAATCCAGTGGGGTCCAAATAGCCTTTGTCTGAGTCACTGCCTAAGGCATTGCCTGAGGCAGATGCCTTATAAAACTATGCTTAAAGTTCTCAAAACACATCTCTACCCCTGATTTTGGCTTCTAGACCTCTAACTAAAGCCCCAGCAAGCCACAAAAGGTGAAGTACCAAGTGTGACCCAGGTGGAGGTATGCTATACTGAAAAGGAATTGCTTGACTTTTCTGATACATACAAACAGAAACCTGGGGAGTATATGCGGGAATGGCTACTAAGGGTGAGGGATAAGGATGCGAAGGGCACAAAGCTGGGTCAGTCTGCGTTTATTAATACGAGTCCACTAAGCAGAGTCTTCATTCAGTGTTTCAGTTCCAAAGGTTAGAAAAGGACCTAACCTATTTGGTTGGATTACTGAAGCATGGATTATATGGTGGCCTACAGGAAATCCAGTTGAAATACAAGGCCTGCCTTGGTATACAATGAATACAACATCCAAAGGCTGAGGGAAATTGGCACGGTAGGGTAAGACCCAAAAATCCACCCATAGAGCAGCCAGAGAACATATCTTCCACCACTGTGGTGAAGAATAAGTTTGTGAAGGGAGCCCCAGCATCCTTAAAGCCTGCTGTGACATTCTACACAAATAAGATTTGACAGTGGGCATTGGCCTAACTGAATTAAGACACCTAAGTACAATGTGGTTGACTGGACCCCATGGTGGTAGGGGTCAAGTAGTGGTACTCCACTGACCAAGACAAGGTGAAAGCGGTTACTGTAATTGGTAACAGAGTCAAACCAGTAATTAGACTACTGTGATTTGCATGGACTTATAGCACTGGTTACCAAGCCATGGTTTCCCTAGAAGTGGAATAGATAGGAAATCTACAAAACAATTTGAACAAGCAGAAGAATTCTAGGTCAAATGCACAATAGTCTAACTCAAATCTCTAGAACAGCCACAGTCTTTCAATCAAGTTCCAGACTTGAGTTTACTGACTCACAACTCCTTGAAAGGATAGGTTGGGTCCCCTTGAAGAAGGACTCCACCAGACTTCCTAAAATGTATACTGTTAATCCTTCTCCCACTCTTCGCCAAAGGGATCTATTGCCTTTTACAATGACTATTCATTGGGGAAAAGGAAATAATCAGACTTTTGGGGATTACTGGATACTGGCTTGGAACTGACACTAATTCTCAGAGACCCAAACCATCATGTGGTCCAGCAGTCAGACTGGGGGCATATGGAGACCAGGTTATTAATGAAGTCTTAGCTTATACAAGTCTCACAGTAGGACCAGCAGCTCTGGGAACCCATCTTGAAGTGATTTCCCAAGTTCTAGAATACATAATCAAAATAGATATATTCAGCATCTCTCAGAAATCCCACATAAGTTCCATGAGGAGTGGATTTGGGGCTATTATTGCAGGAAAAGGCAAAGCCATTAGAACTGTCTCTACCTAGGAAAACTGTAAATCAAAACTAATACCACATTCCTGAAAAGGAGGCACAATACCTCACAGACCTCTTCGGAATTTAGAGTCAACATATCCCTCATTTGATGTACTACTCAGGCCAGTTTATCAAGTGATAAGTTTTGAGCAAGGCATAGATGAAAAGAAGGCTCTAGCAGGTTTAGGTTGCTGTGCAAGGGTCATATGATCTGGCTGATCCAGTGGTGTCTGAAGTGTCAGTGGCAGAGATGTAGTCTGGTGTCTCCGGCAAGCCACTATCAGTGAATCACAGGGCAGACTCTTAGAATTTTGGAGTAAGGTCCCAGCATTTTCTGGAGATAACTACTTTTCTTTTGAAAAACAGTGTTTGGCTTGTTACTTGGCCTTAGTAGAAATCAAACACTTAAACATGGTCCACCAAATCACCATACAGCCTGAGCTTCCCAACATGAACTGGGTGTTGTCAGACCCATAGAACCATAAAGTTCACATGCACAACAGCATTCCATCATTAAATGGAAGTGGTGTATATGAGATCAGACCCAAGCAGGGCCCAAAGGCTTGAGTAAGTAGCACAGTTGACTGGTTGACTGAGGAAAAGAAAACTCATGCCTGAGTTACAAATGGTTGTGCTTTATATACTGGCATCACTAGACAGGAGACAATAGCAGGCAGTGCAGACTCTTTCTGGGACTTCCTATCACGAAGAATAAGGAGCTGGGGAAAAAATGCATCCCTCTGACTTAGGTCCCTGTCTCAGTCTTCTAGCACTGCTATAACAGAAATACCACAAATGGATGGTTTTAAAAAGAGAAATTTTATTCTGTCATAGTCTAGTAGGTTACAAGTCCAAATTCTGAACTTCAGCTCCAGGGGAAGTCTTTCTTTCTTAACTCTGGAGGAAGGTCCTTATCGACAATCTTTCCCTAGACTACAAGCTTCTGTGACATTGAGACCCCAGGTCCAAAGGATGCACTCTGCTCTCAGCACTGCTTTCTTGGTACTGTGAGGTCCCCAACTCTGCTTGCTTTCGTTCCTTTGTAGCTCATAGATTGCCTCAAGGCACAGTACAGTTTCACACACTGAGTCCTGTCCCACCAACACAACTGCTACCTATCTTCCCTCTTTAACATCATAGGGGCAGGATTTTCAACATGTAGGACTATCACACAATACCAGGAATCTGTGACCTAAACCAATTGCTACACACATCTTTGGTAGGATACGATTCAATCCGTGACAGTCCCTGAGCTGAGAAAACTCCTAGACCCAGAGGAAGATTGATGACCACCTCCCCCAAAGCCAACACAGAGAGAAAGACTTCCCCTAGAGCTGGCACCCTGATTTGGATTTCTAGTTTCCTAGACTGTGAGAGAAAACCCTGGTAGCACAGTGGTTAAGAGCTACACTGCTAACAAAAAGGTAGGCAGTTCGAGTCCACCAGGTGCTGCTTGGAAACTGTGGGTCAGTTCGTTGTTCTATAGGGTACTGTGAGTTGGAATCAATTCAACAACAGTGGTTTGGGTTTAGACTGTGAGAGAATAAATCTCTGTTAAAACTACCCACTTGTATTTCTATTATAGCAGCACTAAATAACCACGGCAGTCAGGGAGAAAAATAGAGCTAAATGGACCATTGGTTACAAGTCTGTGTAATAAAAATTCTACCTCTGTTTCATCTTAGAAGGAACATGCTACGGTTTTCCTCTGAAAAGAACTTAAACCAGATAAACTCTAAGCTCAGAAATATCAGACATAGCTGAAAACTGGAGGATTAAGGGTTAGATAGGAGTACTTGATGATGCATGGTTAATTAAGTTCTAGGTTATGAAGTCAAAGGTTGGTGGTTCAGACTCAACCAGAGGCAGCTCAAAAGAGTGTTCTGTCAATTTGCTTCCCAAAAGTCAGAACCTCGAAAATCTTACGGAGTTACTCTACACTGAATGCCATAATTTGTAATTAACCACAACTGACGACAAAGGAATAGTTTATATTGAATTTTGAAACCACCAGCCCTCTTTCCCTCCCTGGTTTCCAGAATGTTCATAGAGAAGCTGGCTCCTGTGGGGGCAGTTCTGCATCGTTACTTTATTCTTCACGTCTTCATCTCTGTCTCCACATCATGGTAGTCAGCTCCTGCCAAAGAAAACCTAGGAGTTTGAGTATTTCCTTGACTACCTAAATAAGATCTGAAAATGGGAGATACTAAGTTAACATTAATCCGGTAAATTGAAGTATCTTGTCTATGTCACCTTGTTCTTGTTACCCAAACAAAATGTCATCCACAGTTGGATACAATTATAAGATAAAAATTTTACCTTTATTTTTCTGTATCTGAGTATTATGTGAATTTTGAAATTGGCACCGCCACACACACACATACACATGCACGCACATGCCTATGCACGTGCATGTGCACATGCACACACGCAAAATTGAGGTTTTTACTAGGTATTTTATTCCTTTATGGATTTAAAGTGTTTCTTAAATTCAAAACAAAACTTTAAATGCTGTTGGAGTATGTAGTGAAGATCTTTTTGTGTTGTTCCTTTTAATAAACATAAATAGAGATTTCTTCCTGCTCTGTGCTGGGGGAACTTAAAACTTTTTCCTGTATTGGCAATCTAGTGACAGATATGTCTAGTATAGGTATGGGAAACTTCGTGTTCACAGCAAATGTGAGAGAGTGGGACAATATGGAAACACTGCCAGGTTTTCTTCCAGGAAGTCCTTGTACTTCTTCCTGTTCTCTCAAGACTCCATAGAGATGCACATATGTCCAGTTTGCCTGGGACAGTTGCAGTTTACATATACTGTCCCAACGCAATTACTAACATGCCTATTTTCGCTCTCAAAAAAATCCTGGTTTGAGTCCATTACATGGTCACCCTAGCCATGAAGTCTTCCTGGCACCAGGGGGCAGCATCTGCTCATAGTTGAAAAGCAGAGCAGCTTCCAGGTGGCTGTAGAATCTGTGGCAGAGAAAGCAGTCCCTTCATACGCTGGGTTAAAAAATTAACAAACAAGATATGACACCCATTGCAGTTGGGTCGATTCTGACTCATAGTGGCACTATAGGACACAGGAGAATTGCCCCAGTCAGGTTTCCAGGGAACTGCTAGTGGATTCAAACTGCCAACCTTTTTGGTTAGCAGGCCAACTCTTAAACATTGCATCACCAGAGCTCCTAACTTAGGTCAGGGGTCTCTACATAGCACAAGGCCACAGGAATGAGAGTCCCTTAGGGTGCAAGGACCACTAAGTAGGTCACTGCTCCCATTCCCTGCCATGAGGCAGGCCTCATAACCATTCCTGCCACTGTGAGAGCCGCTGTCTCAGGGTGGGTATTCTTTCAACTTTGCAAATGAGGTTTTTTTTGTTTGTTTGTTTTTAAGCATTTCCTGTGCTGAAAAAGAGCTCTTTAAAGTGTTAAAAAACAAAACTGTCACTTTGATGACCAAGATAAGCTTGACCCAAGCCAGGATATTTTTGATCACCTCAAGTGCATGCCAAAGCTGGATAATGAAAAAGGGGTCAAAGAAGAGCTGACGCATTCACATTCTGGAGCTGGCTGATGAGGATAAATATGTCATGTGTCGACAAAAGAACGAAGAAATCCATTCTGGAGGAAGTACAGCCAGAACATCCTTTAGAAGCAAGCGTGGCAAGACTTAACTTTGAACATGTTATCAGGCAGAAGCACTTGCTGGAGAAAGACATCATGCCTGGGAAAGCAGAGGGTCAGCAAAAAAGAGGGGACATCTTAATGAGATGGACTGACCGTGTGGCTACAACAGTGGGTCCAAATACACCTCCTACGAGGCTAGTACAGGACTGGGCAATGTTTTGTTCTGTTAGACATAAGCCTAGTATTATTAGGTATCAACTCAATGGTGTCAACAGAAAACATCCCAGGAAAAGACCTTTTTCACCACAGTTTCTAAGATTCTCACACACAAAAATGCTGGTCCTTCTCGAGGGCACTTGGCTTGGCTGTATTGAATGCACTGATTGTTCAAATGGTCAGTTGCTGAGAAGATGTTTGTTTTCAAGTCATACCTCAGTTAACAGCACTTCTCTTTTATCTCCCCTCTTACACTTGCACACTTTATGTACTAATTGCCCATTGCTGCATAACAATGCTACCATAAAATCAGCAGCTTAAAACAAGTATGTTTATTCCCTGACAGTTTCTTTGGGTCAAGAGTCCTGGCAGGCAACAAAGCTGGTAAACCATTAGCCAAACTGACAAATGAAAAATGGGAGAGGAAGGAAGTAACTCAAATAAGAAATGAAACAGAGAGCATTACAAAAGACTCAATTCAAATAAAAAGACTCATAACAGAGTACTGTGAAAAAACTGTACTCCAACAAATTTGAAAATGTAGAAGAAATGGACAAATTTCTAGAAACACACTACTTACCTAAACTAACACAAACTGAGGTAAAAATCTGAACATACCCATAGTAAGAGAAGAGGCTGGAAAGGTTAATTTAATTTTAAAAAATAAATCCTTACCCACCCCCCCAAATGCTCTACCATTCAGAGAAGGGATCAGTATACTGAACTGTTTCAGAACACAGAAAAAGGAAAGGATTCTTCCAAATATATTCTATGAAGCCAGCATAATACTGATATCAAAACCAGGCACAGACATTATACAAAAAAAGATACTGATAAAACAGTATCTTTTATGAATATCGATGCAGAAATTCTCAACCAAATTCTAGCCAATAGCATTCAGCATCATATAAAAAAATAGTAATATATCACCTCTAAGTGGGGTTTAGATTTAGAAACCCTAGTGGCTAGTGGTTAAGTGCTATCTCTGCTAATCTAAAAGTTGGCAGTTCAAACCTGCTAAGTGCCCCTTGGAACCTCTATGGGGCAGTTCTACTCTGTTCTATAGGGTTGCTATAGAATCAGAATCACCTCAACAGCATGGGTTTGTTTTTTATGGTTTACGCCAGAGCAGCTCAACAGTAGAAAACCAATGTAATCCACCACATAAATAAACCAAAAGGAATGGCTCACATGATCACCTCAATCAATGAAGGAAAGACGTTGAATAAAATCCAAACCCATTCCTATAAAAACTCTCAATAAAATAGGAATGCAAGGGAAATTTCTCAACATTGTTAAAGGCATCTATACAAAACCCGGCTCTATGGCAGTGGATACAAAATCAAAAATCAACATAATTCTCAATGAGGAGAGGCTGAAAACATTCCACCTGAGAACAAAACAAGGATGCCCTTTTATACGACTCCTATTTAACATTGTGCTGGAAGTCCTAGCTAGAACAATAAGGCAAGAAAAAGAAATAAAGGGCACCTAGATTAGTAAGGAAGAAGTAAAACTATCCCTATTCACACATGATATAATACCATACATACAAAGCCCTAAAGAATCCAAAAGAAAACTACTGGAACTAATAGATTCAGCAGAGTAGTAGGATACTAGATAAACACACAAAAATGAGTTGGATTCTGTCATGAATTGAATCACGTCCCCCCTAAAATGTATGTATGTGTTGATTTGACTTTGCTAAGAGTCCTATGGTGCCATTCCTCCCATGTGTTGTGAATCCTGCCTCTGATATTGATGATGGAGAACAAGTTGCAGTTGTGTTGGTGAGGCAGGACTCAAGTTACAAGCTTGTGGGATATACTGGAGAGTGAGCAGAGGAACTTGGGAACTTCACACTGAAAGAGGAAAGCTTGAAGAATTATAGCCTTTTCTAAAATACCAGAAGCCTGAGGGCTTCAAACCTGAAGAGTTATATAGCCTTATTAAAAGCACGAGGAGCCTGGAAGCCTGGCACAAGATAGACCCTCACACAAGTGCTTCTTGTGAGCAGTTTGACCCCAGAGAAAGGAGAGGCCCTCCCCTCAACTTAAGAATTTGCTTATCTTTATCTTTGTAACCATGTTAACACCAGTTAGAAGGAAGAATGATAATTTGCAAAACTGCTATGCCAATGAAATTACAATATGAAAATCTGTAAACCTGTAGTTGCCAATTGGAAGAATATATGAAAATTCCTTTGTTTGCTTCTTTGAGAAAACATATAAATAGGTATGTTTGATAATGGAACAGGGTGCGGGCTATTTTTCAGACTTGATTCTGACTGTGGCACCGCCTGCAATAAATCCTCCTCCTCTTAGAGACAAAATGGTGTTTGAGGTGTTTACTCCTCTGCGGGCCAAACTTGTCTTTTTCTTGCAACAACTCCACCAAGAAAGCAGCACCAAGAGCAGAGCACATCCTTTGGACCTAAGGTTTCTGTGCCAAGACACTGTCCTTGAATTTGGACTTAGCCTACAAAACTGTGATATTTTCTCTTATTGAGTGGACTTGTAACTTATGAATGGATTTGTGGCTTACTGGATTGCGATAACCAAAGTTTCTCTTCATGAAGCCTTCCACTCGTGATATTTTCTGTTGGAGCAGTAGCAGGTGACTAAATGAGATTCCTATACACCAATAAAGAGAACTACAGAGGGGAAATCAGAAAAACAGTAGCATTAAAACAAACAAACAAAAACACTTAGGAATAAATCTAACCAGAAACATAAAAGACCTATACAAAGAAAACTATAAAATACTACCGCAAGAAACATTCTAAAGAAGACCAATAAAAATGACACAACGTACAATGCTTATGCATAGATAAACTCAACATAGTGAAAATGTCTAATTCTACCAAAGCAATCTACAAATACAATGCAATTCCTATCCAAATACCATCAGCACTCTTTAATCAGCTAGAAAAATCAATCATTAACTTTATATGGAAAGGAAAGAGGCCCTGTATGAGTAAAGCTTTGGTGAAGAAGAAGAAGAACAACGTAGGAGGCCTCTTACTTCCTGATCTCAGAACAGCTATGGTTGTGAAAACAGCCTGGTACTGGTATAACAACAGACACATTGACCAATGGAGCGAATCCACAACCTAGATGTAAATCCATCCACCTATGGTCATCTGATCTTCCACAAAGGCCCAAAGGCACAAAGTCCATTAAATGAGGGAAAAGACAGTCTTTGTAACAAATGGTGCTGCAAAATTCAATGTCCATCTGTAAAAAAATGAAACAGGAACCATATCTTACACTATACACAAAAACTAATCCAAACAGATCAAAGGCCTAAATATAAAACCAAGCCTATAAAGACCATAGAAAGAATAAGATCAGTACCAAAGGTCTCAATACAGATCATTAACAGGATACACATCATAATTAACAATAATTAACAA
The DNA here is from genome assembly GCA_028571685.1 of Heterohyrax brucei. Classification (NCBI taxonomy): domain Eukaryota; kingdom Metazoa; phylum Chordata; class Mammalia; order Hyracoidea; family Procaviidae; genus Heterohyrax; species Heterohyrax brucei. Next base: position 22,650,143 of record CM053155.1, read on the forward strand.
TTAAAAACACCGAAAGATAGGCTAGGAAACAGGTGTTTTCTACAAAGTAAACACTTACACTCATCAAAAGACTATACAGAGAACCTATAGACCAGGAAAATAATTGTGGCTACAACAAATCCAACAAATATTTAAAATCCATACAGGAAAATCTAGCACCTCTAAAATAAAAAGACAAATAATCCAAATAACAGGTAAAGTATATGAACAGACACTTTACCAAAGAAGACATTCAGGGAGCTAACAGATACATGAGAAAATGCTAATGTTCATTAGTCACTACAGAAATGAAAATCAAAAACTGGAATGAGATGCCATCTCACTGTAAAAACAATGGCACTAATTTAAAAAACAACAATAAAACAAAAACAGAAAATCACAAATTTTGAAGAAACTTCTAAGAAATTGGAGCTCTTATACACTGCTGGTGGGTATGCAAAATGGCACAACAATTTTGGAAAACAATATGATGCTTCCTTAACAAAATGGAAACAGAAATACCATATGATCCAGCAATCTCACTCCTAGTTCCATGTCCTAGAGAAACAAGAACTGTCACAAAACTAGACACATGTTCTAAAGTGTCCATCAATGGTTGAAAAAACACACACACTGTGGAACACTATGCAATGATAAAGAACAATGATGAGTCTTTTAAATATCCTACCAGCAGGGATTAACCTAGAGGACATTATGCTGAGTGAAATAAGTCAATCATGAAAACACAAATATTGTGAGACCATGATTATAAAAACCCGTGAAAAGATTTAAACACAGGAAGAAACAATCTTTGATGGTTATGAGAGAGGGTAAGGGCAGGGAGGGAAACACACTAACTAGACAATTGGTAAATGTTAACTTTGGTCAAGGGTAAGGTATGTACAATACTAGGGCAGTCAAAACAATCTGTCCAAAGCAAAGTCATAGAAGCTTCATAGATACATCCAGACTCCTTAAGGGACCAAGTTATTGGACTGAGGCCTGGGGGTAATGGTCTTGGGGGACATTAGCTCAGGTGGCATAGCCAAAGCCAAGTGCCTTCAAGTCGGAACAGAATTTATAAAGAAAATGTTCTACACTGTACTTTGGTGAGTAGCATCTGCTGTCTTAAAATCTTGTGAGTGGCCATCTGGGATACTCTACTGGTCCCACCCCATCTGGAGCAAGGAATAATGAAGAAAACCAAAGACACCAAGGAAAGGACTAATGGACCACAAATACCACAGCCTCCACCGACTAAGTCCAGGATAATTAGATGCTGCCCAACTACCACTAGCAACTGCTCTGACAGGGATTACAGCAGAAGGACTTGGACAGAAATGGAGAAACATGTAGAACAAAATTCTAACTTACCAAAAAAAAAAAAAACCAAACTGATTGGTCTGACATAGGCTGGAGAATAGCCCGTGACACCTTTTTCATTCAATAATGAAACTCCTAAGGTGCACTCTTCAGGTAAAGATTAGACAGGCCTATAAAGCAAACAATAATGCACATAGTTGAGCTTTGTTACAGGAGACTAAATGATCACAACAACCCAGGGACAGCAATGAAGTTCAAGAAGGACAGGCAAATCTGGACAAGTGGAAATGGTGAATGCAAGGTCAAAAAGGGGAGTGTGTTGACACAGGTTTAGCATCCAGTGTCACAAAAGAATATGTATATTAATTGTGAAGTGAAAAACTAGTTTACTCTATAAATCTTTACCTAAAACACAATCGAAGAAAAGAGTTCAAGCATGGCATCATGAATTGAACTGTGTTCCTCCAAAAATCCGTAACAACTTGGCTGGGCCATAATTCCTGGTATTATGTGATGTTCCTCAGTGTTAGAATTCCTGCCTCTATGACATTAATGAAGGTGGATGAGTGGCAGTTTTGTTGGTAGAGCAAGTTTCAAAGTGTAGGTTTGTTTTGTGCCTTGCGGTGTCTCTTGAGATATAAAGGAGAGAAGCTAGCAGAGACATTTGGGGACCTCGTCCAACCAAAAAGCCGTGCTGCTTGAGCACGTCCTTTGGAAAGGACCAGGGTCCCTGAGCCTCAAAAGTTTCTATCCAGGGGAAGACTGATGATGATGATCTTCCTTCAGTGTCAGTAAAGAAAACCTTTCCCTGGAGCTGATACACTGGACTTAGACTTTCAGCTTACTGGACTGCAACAAAATAAATTTTCTCTTTTTAAAGCCAACCACTTGTGGTATGTCTGTTAGAGCAGCAGTACCAGATGACTGAAACACATGGCTCAGCTGGGTCTTCAGCAAAGCTGCCATCAAGGTCTGGATTGACATCTGAAAGCTCAGAGAGGGAATTGTCCACTTTCAATTGTATATGATTAGTTTTTGAGTTGCCAGACTGAGGCTCTCAGTTTCTTACAGGCTGCGCTCCGTTCCTTATCACGTAGGTCTCTCTCTAGAGCACCTCAGAATACGGCAGCTAGCTTCAACAGAAGCAAGTAAGAGTCTCCTAGCAAGATGGGTATTACAACCTTAAGCCTCATAATCATGGAAGTGACAGTCCACCACCTTTTCTGTATTCTATTGGTTATAAGTCATAGGTCTTACCACACTTAGAGGGAGGTGACTACATGAGAGCAGAAATGCCAGGATACAAGGATGGGGGCCACTCTCCATAAAGAGGATGGATAGCAACCCCCCCGGGGATTAGACCACTAAGCTGAAATTCCTGGGGCTCAAGTTTCTGTTCTTCTCTTCAGTTCCTGTACTCTACACACCCAAAAAAACAAAAAATTATTTTTCCCCACTCCCAAACTAGGAAATAATTTCTCAGTGTTCTGTGGGATGATCTCTTGCCAAATTTATTTTCTGCATTAAAGGAAAGTCCAGATCCTTGGTCAGGGGCAGAGAGCAAAACCTAGAGACATGTTGATTCAAGGCAAAGACAGCATTTTCCCAGAACATGATGGTAACATCTTCCATGGAGGGGAAATGAACCACTGCTTACGCTCATTCACTTTTTTTTTCGTCTCTGCTGGTCTGATGATGGACTCTGGGGTCAGTTCCATTCTGAAGCAGAGGCAATTCTCTTCTGATGAAGCTATCATGTGTCACCACATGCTTCCCTAAACTTTTTCATCCGTTTTTCAATTAGGTTGAGACTATGGTGACAAGTTCAGGCCAATTAATAGAATTTAAATTTGGTTTGATACTTTTAGGATGAAGAAATTGACGGCCACATATTTACTCCACCCCCTTGTCCCTTGACTTAGAAAACTTAGAGGCCCAGGGATTGAGAAGGCATTGCCACAGATGAAGGGAGCCCGGTCCCTGAAGACAAGTTGGATGAGATCCCCTGACAATCCTTACAGGACTCTCATAAGGAGATAAGCTGCTGTGTTAAGCCACTGACATGTTAGGATTTGTTTCTTGCATTACACTGGCAAGTGGCTAAGAGCGTGGCTGCTCTCCAAAATGCTGACAGTTCAAATCCACCAGCCGTTCCTTGGAAACCCTACGGGACAGCTCTACGGAAGGGTCACTGAGACCAGGAATCAACTGGATGGCAACTGGTAATCAACTTTGTTTGGACTTCTTTATCAGCTCCCAGGCAAAATTTTACAATTCACTACCATCTAGTTGATTTAGACTCCTGGTGATCCTACAGAACAGAGGAGAAATGCCCCATAGAGTTTCCAAAGTTGTCAATCTCTATAGAAGCCACATCTTTCTCCCTCAGAGCAGCTGATTGGTTTGAACCACTAGTATTTCAGTTGGCAGCCAAGCGCCATAACCCCTGTGCTAGTAAGGCCCCTAAAGAGAAGCTCATCTAAGCACATCTAAAACATCTAAACCTCGTTAGACTACAGAGGGCTGCCAGGTTCACTTACATAGTGATGCTGACTACTGGTCTATTCTCTATCACTGTGAGTTGTCTGACTCTGGGTAAATTATTTAACCTGTATAACTCAGTTACCACATCTCTAAAATAGGGAACTACTAGTACCTCCTCATATGGCTTTTGTGAATAAAAGTATGTAGAGCAACAGAATGGTTCCAGACTCATCTGATTTCTTGGCTGCAGTGTGCATTTTGGGGTCTTTAACCCTTCTCCCCAACCCTGTAAGCACAGGTCTCTGAGGGCTTCTCCTCAGTACAGGAAAAGTGTTGTTTCATCTACCCCCAGAACAGGTCCCAGTTGAAATGATTTCTTCTCCTTTCCTTCCCCACCTCCCTCACTGTCAGGCTGTCATTCTCTCTACCTCTGTTTATTTAACTCTAGATGGTGCTTCAAGACTGAAACCACCCGAAAAACTAGTTCGGATTCTCACTCTGAGTTTAACCAGCAGCTGGAAGGGTATGGGTAGGGAGCCAGACTGGAGAAGACAGCTTCAGACAGGGAGGTGGGATTCTTACCCATCAGCAGTCAATCCTAGCATTACGTTACATATTCTTCTATTCCAGACCTATCCTGGACCATTTTCTTAGGATCTCACCTTTTCCCTTCTTAATAGATATCAAAACTTGTAGTTACATATCTCTCTCTATACTAACTTGTTTAATGTCCCTCCCTGCCCTCCTTCCACCCCCCCAGACTCCATGAGGGGGGGAACTTGTTATGCTCACTAATCCACATGTAGCACCCAGTAGACCATCTAGTATATTGCAGGGATTTGGGGTCTTTATCAATACTTGAGGATTTAAAACAGCTCCTAGCAGCATGGGGAAAGTGATGGCTCAGGAGAGGTGAAGTTGAAATGACAGCACTACCCCCAGAAGACAGTGGAGGAAGACCTGTGAAGGCTAGGGTGGATATATCATGAGACTAGCAGACCAATCAGATGATTCTATTCCACGGGAAGGCCTGGTACACCATTCACAAACGCAAAGAGAAACAAGCTAATAAAGACACCAACACTAAAAAGATAAATTGAGGCTATATTCTGTAAATCAAGGCTGATACTGAGAGAGATAACAAATTTCACTCACTGACACCAGTGGGGATGATAGACAGACCCAGAATAAATAGAGGCCAGGTACCCATGGCATTTAACTGTACAAGAAAGCAGGTGTATGCAGTTACCATGATGACCAGCAAGATGGGGACTGCAGCCAAGCCCTGGCTTGGCAGAGAATGTGGTGTCCCTAGAGGCAAAATAGATACTCAGCCAAGGATATTACTCCATCAAGGATGGACGACATGCTGTCTGAGGACAGCAGCCCTCAACAGTAGCCCTTGCTCATTTTCTGGATCTGAGTCAATTTTCAGACTCAGAACCCACTGACCTGGGTTCTTCCTGGGAGAAAAAACTCTGAAACACCTCAGCAAATACATGCAGTGAAGATTCTGATAGCTCTTTCCAAAGACCCACAGCCGTCTATTCAGGTAATTGTACACTGGAGAAAGGGGATTCATTCTAAGAGCTGTTGTACCCATAGTCTTAACTGACATGATGCTCAGAGAACCAAAACACTACCATGGCTTCCTAGTTAAAGTGAAGGCCTTTGGGGGTCAGGTAATAACTAAAGTCCTGGCCATAGTCCAGCTTACAGTATGTCCACTGGCTCTGAAGATACACCCAGTATTAATTTCTCCAGTTCCTCAGTTGAGATTGACAAACTTGTTAGTTGAAACACTGGCTCACTGGTCTGTGAGGTAAGAGCTACCACAGTGGGAAAGGCCCCGTGGAGGGCTCTGAAACTCTGAAACTGCCCCTCTTCCAACCAAGACAATAAACACAAAACAATATCACGTGGTGAGGGGGACTGTAAATAATGGTACCACTCTTAAGGATCTAAAGATGTAGGCACGGTTGTTGTTGTTGTTATTAGGTGCTGTTGAGTTGGTTACAACCCATAGCAACCCTCTGTGCAACACAACAAAGCACTGCCTGGTCCTATGCCACTCAAGACTGTTGTTATGCTTGAGCCCACTGTTGTAGCAACCATGTAAATTCATCTCCTTGACAATCTTCCTCTTTTTAAATGATACTCTACTTTATCAAGTGTGATCTCCTTCTCTAGGGACTGGTTTCTCCTGATAACACATCTAGCGTATGTAAGGTGGAGTGTCACCATCCTTGTTTCTAAGGAATGTTTTGTCTGCACTTTCTCCAAAACATGTTTGTTGATTCTTTTGGTGGTGCACGGTATATTCAACATTCCTCACCTACACCATAACTCAAAAGCATCAATTCTTCAGTCTTCTTTATTTCCAGCTCTCATGTGCATGTTAGGCTACTGACAACAACATAGCTTGAGTCAGGAGCCCCTTAGTCCTTAAAGTGGCATCTTTTCTTTTTAACACTTGAGTCTTTTGCAGCAGATTTGCCCAGTGCAGTGTGTTGTTTGATTGCTTCCATGGACATTGACTTTGGATTCAAGTAAAATGAAATCCTTGACAACTTCAGTCTTTTCCCTGTTTAGCATGATGTTGCTTACTTAATCCAGTTGTGAGGATTTTTCTTTTCTTGAGGTTGAGGTGCAATCCATACTGGAGGCTATTGTCTTTGATCTTCATCAGTGTTTCAAATCCTCTTCACTTTCACCAAGCAAGGTTGTGTCACCTGCATGATGAAGGTTGCTAACGAGACTTCCTCCAATCCTGATGCCTCATTTTTCTTCATGTAGTCCAGTTTTTAGGATTATCGGCTCAGCATGCAGATTAAATAAGTATGGTGAAAGGATACAGCACCGACACACACCTTTTCTGACTTTAAACCATGCAATATCCACTTGTTCTGTTCAAACAACTGCCTTTTGATCTCTGTGTAGTTTCCTAATAAGCACAATGGAGTGTTCTGAAATTCCCATCCTTTGCAATGTTATCCATGACTTGTTGTGATCAACACAGATGGATTCCTTTGAATAGTCAATAAAACACAGGTAAACATCTTTCGAGCCTGTTTTTAGCCAGGATCCATATCTGCAATGATATTCTGCAATCATATTTCTTGTTCCATGTCATCTTCTGAAGGCAACTTGAATTTCCAGCAGTCCTCCATAAATACACTGCTGCAACCACTTCTGAATGATTTTCAAGACACCAACCACAGAATACCAAATGAGTATGCACCTAGAACTCTCCTCGGGAGCTGCCCTCTACCAGACTTCAGAGTTAGAAGACCAGGCTGGCCCACCAGCAATTCATCATAAACTAAGAGTGGCACCTCTGGGAATGAGCACAGGTAAGACTTGGGCTATAAGCAAGTTGCAAGAGCAGATAGCCTAGACTCTCACAACTACTGCCACTGATGAACCAGTGCTCTTCCTTCAGCTCATAAGGGGCCTGGTAAGAGCATACTCTGTGATCGGATGTTGGAGGAGGAAACATCTCAAGCTTGGTTTATGAATGAATTGAATCGGTTGTATGGGTTCAAATTGAAAGTGGACAGTAGCTGTGCTACAGCATCTCAGCAGAGGCCTTGAGAGACATCCGCAAGAGAAAGCCTTCACAATGGACAGAGGTTTGGGCAGTGCACCTGGTCACCTATTTTGTGTGAAAATAAAACAGCCCGAGGTTAGAATATGTACAGAGACCTAGGGGAAAGACTGAGGTGGAGGCATGTGGATGGACATACAGAAGTGCACCTGAGTGTGAAGATCTCTATGTCATATGCTGATGCCCACTAGAGAGTATCCATCATGGAAGAGGGACCAAATTACCAAGGTGACAAATGATTCAGCAGTTGGTGCTGGTATAATGGACTTGTGAGGGAAGGATGAAGGCTATACTTGGGCCCAACACCACAGGCTCCCATTAACCAAGCCTGAGTTAGTTTCTGCTGCTAACAAATCTCCAACCTGCTGGCAACAGAGATGATCATTGAGTGCCCTATAACATTGTTCCTTGAGGAGACCAACCACCACCTGATTGCAAACTAACTGTTCTAAGCTACTCCCATTCTGGAAAGGCTAGTGGTTCACTTATTTAGTATAATGTCTATTCCAAATAGCATCTTAACCAAATAATTCACAACCAGTGAGCAATATATTCATTTCAAACCCCAAAATCAAGTCACTCCAGAAAGATTATGCAAGAGGTATGGATCATGTTTTCTTACAGCAATCTATAGAAACACCTAGATGTGAGCTTCAGCCATGGTTTTGGGCAACTAGACTCACATCTATTCAATGATCTCCTGAGATTCTTTCACTGGCAGTCTGTACAAGCTAACTTAAATCATATCAGCATTATCCTGATTGCCTGTGGAATATCTTCTGTTTTGTGGGGTTCAACAGATTATAAGCTTTGCTATCTGTTAATTGGTAACATACAAATACTTTCTTCTGTTATCATTTGGAGGAAGAACAACTCTCACAGTTCCTTTTGGAGTTTCTGAGTAAGTCATCAAGGACTTACAATAAGCCACGTGTTTTTAAACAATGTGATAACAATAACGTATAAGAAGCAGTATAGGTCAGGACTACCCAGGAAGGAAGCAAACTAGGTGAGATGTGAAAAAATAGGTGTAAAAAACATTTTACACATTTTTCTTAACCATGTTTTGGAGAGGGAAGAAATGTATACATATCCTTTCATTACACTAATGGCTTTCCTCACACTGGTTAATTTTCTTTTTTTCTAATTTTGATTTTTGCGTGTGTTTCTCAAATAAAATCCTTTGCTAAAAGTGGGATTAGAGGATGAGCAGTGGTAAACAAGGAAGAGATATAGCTCTAGCCAGATCTGATATTTCGTAAAGTGCATTATTTAGCCTGGTTCTGGAATCTGGGGCCTGGAAATCAGAAGGTCACAGGGTTGTAACTTACATAGAGAATTCCATTGTGAATTCAAGGGACCGGGCAGTTACACCACCTGCCTAGCCAGTAGGCAGATTTCCTCCCCGCCATAAACTGCAGAGTGGGGACCATTTTGCCTCTGGGTCAGTATTTTAGTAACTGGTCCAGTGCGTTCCAACTAATTGTATTTTATTATAATTTATGCCTGTAGTAATCACAGTCTTTAAATGTTCAAAGGTTAGATAGAAAATAATATCCTTAACAATGTAAAATGAGTATATAAGTTATAAAACGCTGGAAATTGACAAATATTTATTTAGAACACAAAATTAATCCAGAAGCATCCTTAGATAAACTGTTTTTTAATCTTTAAAATGCCCAAACCCAAACCAAACCCTTTGCCATAGATTTGATGACAGATCACAGTAACCCTATAGGACAGACTAGAACTATCCTATGGGGTTTCCAAGGAGTGACTGGCAGATTCAACTGCTGACCTTCAGTTAGCAGCCAAGCTCTTAACCACTGCATCAGGAGGGCTCCAGAGTGCCAAAACTGAGGGGGGCGGGGGGAAAAAAGAAAGCATGAAAAAGAAATAGACCCCTAAATAGACTAAAGTACTCAGAAGGAATTTTGTTTGTTTTTAGGCCTCGAATATTATAAAATGCTTGCTCCTTATTTCTGTAAACTAAACCAAACCTAACCTAACCTAACGCCGTCAAGTAGTGTCTGACTCATAGCTACCCTAAAAGTCAGAGTAGAACTGATCCATCAAGTTTCCAAGGAGAGTCTAGTAGATTTGAGCTGTCGACCTTTTGGTTACCAGATGTAGCACTTAACCTGCTATGCCATCAGGGTTTATGTAATAACATTGGTACTAATATTTACTGAGAATTTACTGCCTGCTGGATAGGCACCCTAAATTACGTGGATTATCTCATTCAATCCATAAAATAACTTTACGTGGTAGGTACTATTTTCTCCTGTTTTATAGATTTAGAAAAGGAGAGTTAAACAGCATAAGTAACTGAACAATGCCACCTTCCCACTAAGAAGTACAGCTGGGATATTATCTTGGAAGTCTGACTCCAGAACCTATGTGAGCAGCCACGACACTACCCTGCTCCCTGAGAAGCTGGAAAGGGAGAATCTAGATGGACATTATTTGACCTCTCCACCACCTGCATGAAATCATTCACTTCTGGCAATGACCACGACCTCCATTTACAACTCGTCAGGTTGTGTACTGCTCAAGGGTGCCACATCTAAAGGGGTGCTTTTACGTTGTAGATGTATTCTAATTTATATGAGAGGCTGTGGATGGGTGCAAAAATCCTGAGCTCCTGTACGTATCCCGGGTTAGTCCCACTCAGTTGCACGCACACGTGCATAACACTTCCTTGTCTTCTTAAGTGCGCTCCATGCATGGAGTCATTTCTCTTTATCTCCTGTTGTTTTCAATGACCCAATTCCTTTTCCAAATGGGGTAGCAGAGAACATGCACCTGCCACCTACGGCTCTTCAAATTGTGGAGCAATATATTAAAATTATTTTTTTTTTCCTTAAGGAAGAGGTATTTTTTCTAATTGGCCCAACCATGCCATGCTGCCAATCATGGGTCCGGGTAAGGCTCCTTAACTAGAGTGTGTGGCACTCCCATCCCCTAGGTCGCTTAGCTTTGAATGCCTGGGCTGTGCCTGTCATGGTAAGGCCAGTTTAAAACTGGCAGAAGTGTGAAGATCGTATTTTTTAAAAACAATAGTTTATTGTGTTTTAGGTGAACATTTACATGGCAGATTAGGTTTCCCTTTAACAATTTTTATACAAATTGTTCCATACCATCAGTTAATAGTTTTTACAGTCTATCAACATTTTCTTATATCCATTCTGTTTATTCTGTTTTCTTTAATCTACCTTCCCTTCTCTTCCTTGCCTTTTCATTTTTCTTTTTGGTAAATGTTGACTGTTTAGTCTCATATAGTTAATTATTTAAAGGAGAACATTAACCATGGGTGACACTGTGTATTCTATAAGAGAATCTATTATTTGGCTGAAAGATGGCCTGCAGAAATAGCTTTCAAGTTCAAAAGGTATCTTAGGATGATAGTTTCAGGGGTTCCTCTATCAGTCCAGTAAGTCTTGTCTTTTTGAAATTCGAATTTTGTTCTACATTTGTCTCCAATTCTGTCCGTGACATCCTATTGTGTCCCTGGTCAAAATGGTCAGTAGTGGTAGCCAGGCACCACCTAGTTCTTCTGGTCTAGTTGTAGGTTGTAGTCCATTTGGCTGTTAGTCCTATGTGCTTATTTCTTATCTGAGCCTTTAATTTCCTTCATTCTTTTTTGTTCTATGTAAGTAGAGACCAATAGTTGTATCTGAGATGTCTCCTCAAGAGTTTTAAAGACCCCAGATGCTACTCAGTAGAACATTATCTTTGTGAACTATGTTATGCCGATTGACCAAGTTGTACTTTGAGACTTTAGTTCCAAAGCCTTTTGACACACTAAACCAATCCTTTGAGCTATATACATGTCTGGAAAGTCTCCATAACTATGCTTCCTGTGTGATTTGTTATAATTTATATGTCAACATAGATGCAGCACATACAAATGTTTGTATATATACATATGTCTACAGATATACCTATACAAGCAGGTACATTTACCGTATGTTTAGAAAAATTCAGTTGCCATTTATTTTAATTTAGACCATGAAAGTTCTCTTTTCTACATCCTTGGCAGACAATTATAGCCTGTAATTTCCCTGAAAATCTCTAATATTTGGATATTTCATGAACTGTGTGAAATATTGAAAGCTGCTGACTGAAGTTTTCACATTCTCCTCAAACCTGTTCACTATGATATTTATAAATGCTTTTTAATTAAGATGCTCTACTTATTTAATACAGACTATTTTAGAGAGAAAGGAGACAATTTCAAAAGGAAAAAAAATCTTAACGAGGAAAAGACAAAGAAGTAGAAGAACATTGGATGAGGGCTGGTATGATAGGATGCAGATAAAACAGAAAAATGACAGTTAAATATATAGAAGATGTTGTCAGTATTGTTTTTTAATTTTACCTCCACCTCTAATTTTCTGATATTTTCATACGACAATGAATGACAGAGTGGTCACTTGTATGAAGAAGATCTTATTTTGACAACGGCACTAGTAACATTTTATATTTGGAGTTCTTATGACATGTTTTCTCAAAATTCACTATTTACTGGCTATTACTCATATTATCTAACAGCAATGAGAGGCAAAATTTATTGGGACTTTAGTGGATTTACAACAGCTCAAAGATATATATACCAAGGACCGGTTGTCACCAAAAGAGAGTACTGGCTGGCTTCTGCAGGACCGTCATACAGGCTGTCTTCCTTCCTTCCTCCCTCCCTCCCTCCCTCCCTCCCTTCCTTTTTTCCTTCCTTTCTCCCTCTTTCTCTGCCTCTCTCTACTATTATTATTGTACTTCAGATGAAGGTTTACAGAACAAACTAGTTGCTTATTACACAGTACACACTTTTTAAAAGACATTGTTAACAAACTTGCAACAGGTTTCAGCATTCTCCTTTCTCCTTTGGCTCCCTGTTACCAGATTTCCTGTCCCCTCCACTCTTCTAGTCCTTGCGCCTGGACTCATGTGCCCCTTCGGTCTCATTTTGTTTTATCGGCTTGTCCAGTCTTTGGCTGAAGGGTGAACCTCAGAAGTGACTTCATCACTAAGGTGAAAGGTTAACCAAGGACCAACTCTAAGGATTTTTCCAGTCTTTGTCGGGCCGTCAAGTCTGGTTTTCATGAGTTAGAATACTGCTCTACATTTTTCTCCAGCTGTGTCTAGGAACCCCTGTTGTAATCCCTGTCAGAGTAGTCAGTGGTTGTAGCTGGGCACCATCTAGTTGTATTGGATTCAGTCTGCTGAAAGCCATTGTAGATACAGTCCGTTAGTCCTTTGGACTAACTTTCCCTTGTTTCTTTAATTTTCTCACGCTTCCTTGCTCCTGAAGGGGTAAGATCAGTGGAGTATCTTAGATGGCCACTCACAGGCTTTTAAGACCCCAGACAGTACTCACCAAAATAGAACGTAGAATACTTTCTTTATAAGCCACGCTATACCATTTGAGCTAGATGTCCCCTGAGACCATGCTTCCCACAACCCTCAGCCCAACAATTTGTTCCCTCAGGGAGTTTGGATATATCTATAGAGCTTCCATGATCTTGCCTTGAACAATTTGTGCTGGCTTCCCCAGTAATATGTACTATATTATCCTTCACCAAAGTTACCACTTACCTTGTGTCTATTTAGTGTTTTTCCACTCCCACCCTTCCTGTCTCTGGTAATTATTAAATACTGTTTCTTTTGTGTGTAAAGCTTTTCATGATTTTTTGCATCAGTGGCCTAATACAATATTTGTTCTTTTGTGATTGACTTATTTCATTCAGCATAATGTCCTTCAGCTTCCTGCATGCTACAAGGTAACATCCAGTTTTGCCAGCACTGTTTGTTAAAAAGATTGTCTTTTTCCTATTTGATGTACTTTGGATTATTGTTGAAGATCAGGTGACCTAGGTGGATGGATTTACATCTAGGTTTTCAATTTTATTCTGTTGGCCAATGTATCCGTCACTGTACCAACACCAGACATCTTTCTTTCTAAGGTTTGTCTCTTGTAAACAATGTATTTATGGGTCTTGTTTTTATCCATTCTGTCACTGTCTGTCTCTTTATGGGTACATTTCTGCCATTTACATTCAGTGTGATTATTGAAACCCAAACCAAACCCACTGCCATCAAGTCCGTTTCAATTCATAGTGAACCTGTAGACAGAGTAGAACTGCCCTATAGAGTTTCCAAGGAGCGCCTGAAGGATTTGAACTGCTGACCTTCTAGTTAGCAGCTGTAGCGCTTAAACCACTATACTACCAGGGTTTCCGTAATTATTGGAAATTCTAAGGGGGTGCTTCTACTCTGTCCTATAGAGTTACTGAGTTGAAATCAACTTGATGGCAACAGAATTTTTTTTTTTTTTATTCTTGGGGGATACTGTTACAAATGGTATTGATTTCTTGATTTCCTTTTCACAGTCCTCCTTATTGGTGTAGAGAAACCTAACTAATTTTTATGCATTAATCTTGTACCTTGCCACTTTGCTGAATCTTTTTATTAGTTCTGATAGATGTCTTGTGGATTCTATGGAATCGTCTATGTATAATATCACATCGTCTGCAAATAAGAATAGTTTTTCTTCTTCCTGTTCTGTAATTTGAATAGCTTTTATTTCTCTTTCTCATTTGATCGCTCTGTCCAGGACTTCCAGTACAATATTGACTAAGAATTGTGAAAAAGGGCATCCTTATTTTACTTCCATTGTTAAGGGAAATGCTCTCAATGTTTCTCCACTGAAAATAATGTTGGCTGTTGATTTTGCCTATGTGTAAAATTATATTGAGGAATTTCCTTTCTATTCTTATTTTGCTGAGAAGTTTTACCAGGAAAGGATGTTGGGTTTTGCCAAATGCCTTTTTAGTGCTGACTGAGATGATTATGTGATTCTTTTCCTTTGTTTTACTTATGTGGTGAATTATATTGATTAATTTTATAATGTTAAACCATCTTTACATCTTAAAGCAAAGATGTTGTGTGTGGGGGTGCATATGTGTTTTATACTAGAGTTTGTCATGAATTTTTGCATATATACTTGTGAGAGATGGTGGTCTGGAATTTTCTGTTTCAGAAATGTTTTTGCCTGGCTTTGGTATGAGGGTTATGCAGGATTTATAAAATTAATTGAGAGTATTCATTTGTTTTCTACATTCTGGAATAGTTTGAGTGGAATTGGCGTCAACTCTTCAATGAATATAGGGTAGAATTCGCCAGTGAAGCTGTCTAGGCTGGAGCTTGGCTTTGCTGGGAGGTGTGTGTGTGTGCGTGTGTTTGTGTTTTAATGACATTGTTACAGAGTGAATTATGTCGCCCCAAAGTGTGTGTCAATTTGGCCTGGCCATGAGTCTCAGAGTTATATTATTTTGCATTTTGTGATCTGATGGAATTATCCCATATGTAATAAATCCTAATTGCTGCCTGTGATTAACGAGGTAAAATTAGATTATATTAAAGAGGATTAAGATGGAATGTAACACAGGTCACAGCCTTGATCTGATCTAAAGGGAATTTCCCTGGGTTGTGGCCTATGTCACCTTTCATCTTTCAAGAGATAAAAGGAAAAAAATAGTAATCACAGAGATAGAGATCTCATGCCACTAAGAAAGAAGTGCATAGAGTGGAACACATCCTTTGAACTCAGATTCCCTGTACTGAGAATCTCCTAGACCAGGGGAAGATTGATAACAAGGGCATTCCCTCAGAGCCAACAGAGACAGAAAGCCTTCCCCTAGAATAGCTACCCTAAATTCAAGCTTTTAGTCTCCTGTACTGTGAGAGAATAAATTTCTGTTTGTTAAAGCCATCCACTGAGGTATTTCTGTAATAGCTGTACTAGATACCTAGCACACATCTTCAATTTCTTCTTTTGATATTATTCTGTTCAAATTTTTTACAGCACATGGCTTTGGCATTTGTGGATATGTCATGGTTTAAAGTCAGGAAAAATGGGTGTCAAGGTTGTATCACTTTACTATATTTATTCAATCTATACGTTGTTGTTGTTGTGGGTAAGTGCCATGGAGTCAGTTCCAACTCCTATCAACCCTGCGAACAACAGAACAAAACACTGCCTGGTCCTGCACCATGCCCACAATAGTTTTTATGCCTGCGACCATTGTTGCAGTCACTATGTCAATCCGTCTCACTGAGGATCTTCCTCTTTTTTTGCTGACCCTCTACTTTACCAAGCATGAAATCCTTCTCCTGGAACTGACTCCTCCTGATAGCACAGCCCAAGTATGTATGACACAGTCTCGCCATCCTTGCTTCCAAGGAGCACTTTGGTTATACTTTTCCCAGGACAGATCCATTTGTTCTTCTGGCAGTCCATGATATGCTCAGTGTTCTTCTCCAGCATCACAACTCAGAGACATCAATTCTTCATCTGTCTTCCTTATTCTTTGTACAGCTTTTGCACGCATATGATGTGACTGAAAATACCATGGCTTGGCTCAGGCACACTTTAGTCTTCAAGATGATATCTTTACTACTTGTCAACACTTTACAGAGGTCTTTTGTAGCAGATTTTCCCAAGGTAATGCATCTTCTGATTTCTTCACTGCTGCTTCCATAGGCATTGAGTGTGGCACCAGATAAGACAAAGTCCTTCACAACCTCGAGCCTGTCTCTGTTTATCATAATGTTGCTTATTGATCCAGTTGTGAGGAATTTTGTGTTCTTGATGTTGAGGTGCAACCCATACAGAAGGCTGTGGCCTTTGATCTTCGCCAGTGTTTCAAATACTCCTTACTTTCAGCAAGCAAGATGATGTCATTTTCATAATGCAGTTTGTTGATGAGTATTCCTCCACTCTTGATGCCTCATTCTTCTTTATATAGTCCAGCTTCTCAGATGATTTGCTCAGCATACATATTGAAAAGATATGGTGAAAGGATGCAAACCTCATGTACACTTTTTCTGACTTTAAACCATGCAGTATTTCCTTGTTTTGTCCACATGACTGCCTCTTAATCTATGTACAGATTCCTCATGGCACAATTAAGTGTTCTGGACTTTCCATTCGCCATAATGTTATCCATAATTTGTTATGACCCACACATTTGCATAGTCAACTAAACATAGGTAAACATCTTTCTGGTATTCTCTGCTTCAGCCAAGATGCATGATATCCCTGATTCCACATCTTCTTCTGAATCTCACTTAAATTTCTGGCAGTTTCCTGTCAACATACTGTTGCAGTTGTTTTTGAATGATCTTTAGCAAAATTTTACTTGTGCGTGATATTAATGATAAAAAAAAAACCCAAACCAAACCCACCAATGTGGGTTTGAGGGTCAAACTCATAGCTGTTCAATAATTTCCACACTCAATTGGATCATCTTTCATAGGAAAAGACATAAATATGGATCTCTTCCAGTCAGTTGGCCAGGTAGCTATCTTTCATATTTCTTGGCATAAATGAGAGGGCACTTCCAGCGCTGCATCCGTTTGTTGAAACATCTAAGTCGATATTCCATCAAGTCCTAGAGCCTTGTTTTTCACCAATGCCTTCAAAGTGGCTATGACTTTTTTCTTAAATACCATCAGTTCACGATCATATACTACCTCTTCAAATGGTTGAATGTTGACTGGTATAAAGACTTTTGTGTACTCCTTCTGTCTTTTTTTGGTGCTTCTTGAGTCATTTAATATTTTCCCTATAGAATCCTTCACTACTACAGTTTGAGGCTTGAATTTTCTCTTCAGTTCTTTCAGCTTGAGAGCTGCAGAGCATGTTCTTCCCTTTTGGCTTTCTGTCTCCGGCTTTTTGTTCGTATCATTACAATACTTTTACTTGGTCTTTTCAAGTTGCCCTTTGAAATCGTCTGTTTGATTCTTTCACTTCATCATTTCTTTGTTTCACTTTAACTACTTGACATTCAAGAGCAAGTTTCAGAGTCTCTTCTGACATCCATCTTGCTTTCTTCATGGATGTCATTCCATAACTCATCCATTCTTTAGTCATTAGCATTCAACATACAAAATCTGTTCTTGAGATGTTCTGTAAACTCACGTGGGACACATTCAAGGTTGTAATTTGGCGCTTGTAGACTTGTTCTAATTTTCTTCAGTTTCTCATTGAACTTGCATATGAGTGGTTGATGGTCTGTGCCACAGCCAGCACGGAATTGTTCTGACTGATGCTGTTGAGCTTTTCCATGTGTTTTTCCACAGATGTAGTCAGTTTGACTCCTGTGAATTCTGTCTGGTAAGGTCCATGTGTACAGTCGCCGTTTACATGTGTTGGTAAAAACAGATATTTGCAGTGAAAAGGTCATTGGTCTTGCAAAATTCTATCATGTGATCTCCACCATCACTTCTATCACTGAAGCTGTGTTTTCCAACAACTGATCCTTCTTCTTTGTTTCCACCTTTTGCATCCAATCACCAGTAATTATCAATGCATCTTGATTGCATGCACAATCAATTTTAGACAGCAGAAGCTGGTCAAAATCTTCATTCTCTTCATCTTCAGCCTCAGTGGTTGGTGCTTAAATTTCAGTAATAATCGTATTAGCTGGGCTTTCACATGTGGATATAATCCTATCAGTGACAGCGTTGTACTTCAGGACAGATCTTGCAATGTTCTTTTTTGTGTGTATGTATGTGGGGGGGGGGGAGTATGTATGGGGAAGTGGTTAACAGAATTATACTGTCTTCTTTTGTCCTGCTTCTTTGTTCTTTGGTTCTTAGTAGTTCAATGTGTTACCTGCACTTTGTGCTTTTTCTTTAAAAAAAAAAAAATCACTGTGCTTTAAGTGAAAGTTTACAACCCAAGTCAATTTGCCATATAAAACCCTGCACACATAACCTCTGTGTAACTCTAGCTGCTTTCCCAGCCCTGTAGCAGCACTCTCCTCCTTTCTGCTCTGTACTTCTCATATTCATTTAACCACCTCCTGTCCCTTCCTCTTTACCCTCCCATCTCACCTGTACAGTCTTGTGTATATATTTAAGCCAAGAAACACACTCCATCAGCATCACTCTATGTCTTATACTGCAGTCCAGTTTTGTCTAGATTCTTGGTTTTGGTACTGGCTTCAGCTCTGGGCTAGCACCAAGATGAGCAGCCATGTTCTCAGGGGAGCCTCCAGGATGGTGGACTATCAATTCTGATCTTTTAATAGAGCCCGAGATCTGCAACCCATTTTTTTCCTGCCCTGTCAAGGCAGTCATTGATGGTGGTCAGGCACCGTCTAGTTTTTCTGGTCCCATGCTGATGTACTGTCCCAATCTTTTGGGCCTTTCTGTCTCCTGGCCTTATATATTCCTCATGTCTGTGATGTCCTTCATTCTCCTCTGCTCCAGGTGGATTGAGGCCAGTTGATGCACCATAGACGGCAGCTTGCTAGCTTTTAAGACCACAGATGCCATGTTATGTTTTGTTAAAACACAACAAACAAAAACTTAGTTATACCAGTCTGCTTAGATGTCGCCTGAAACCAGGGTTTCCAGACCCCTGCCCCTGCTCCTCTGATCTTCAAAATGATGGTTTCTATTTAGGAAACCTCTTAGTTTTTGTGTAGTCCAGCAGTGTTAATCTCCCTTCTACTGTGTCGTGTCACTTTGTTCACTTAAACCAGTTTCTGTCTACTATCTAATCTATGAATACCCGCCTCCGTCCCACCTTTCTCTTGTAAAACCATCAAAGGTTATTTTATTCAGTGTTTAAACTTTTTCTTTTTTATTAAATAAAAAAATGAAAGTGTACATACTCTGTGCTTACAATATTGGGTTAAGAGAGGAGGAGTACACAAGTTGTGTCAAAGTCCCATTAATATTGATCTTCTTACTAATGTGAATTGTCACCAATTTCACCCTACCAAATTTCTAACAATTATCTAATCTAAACCCTCGCCCCTTGCCTTCCCGCACTCCCACCTTCCCCACCCTTGTAGCTGTCAGAGTATTTTCTATTATGTGTGAGTATGCTTTTAAGTTTTTGTCATAGGGGTCTCATACAATAATTGTCTTCTGTCGCTGACTAGTTTCACTCAATATAATGTCCTCCAGTTGAGATCAAATTGAGAGACGTTTCCTGCTATCATCGTTGTTCTTTATCAGTGTATTATACTCCGTGGAGTATATATACCAAAGTTTACCTGTCCATTCTTCTGTTGTTGGGCATCTGGGTTGATTCCAACTTTTTGCTATCGTGGACTGTGCTGCAATGAACATTCGTGTGCATGTAGCAGTCGATGTGAATGGCCTTGATTTTGTAGGATATATTCCGAGCAGAGGAATAACTGGGTCAAATGGTATATCTATATCTATTATTTTAAGGTAACGTCAAATTGCTTTCCAAGGAGGTTGCACCATTCTGCAATTCCACCAACAGTGAAGGAGAGTTCCAATCTCTCCACAGCCTCTCTAACATTTATTGTTTTGCGTTGTTTGGATCATAGCCAATCTTGTTGGGGTGAGGTGGTATCTCATTGTCGTTTTGATTTGAATTTCTTTAATAATTAATGATCGTGAACATGTCTGCATGTGTTTTTTGACTGCCTGAATCTTCTCTTTAGAGAAGTGTCTGTCCGTCTCCTTTGCCCATCGCTTAATTGGATCATTTGTCTCTTTCTTATTGATATTTTGTAGAACCTTATAGATTATGGAGATCAGGCATTGGCCTGAAATAGAGTTGCCAAGTATTTTTTCCCATTCTGTAGGTGGTCTTTTAATTCTTTTGATGAAGTCTTTGGATGAGCAGAAGTGTTTGATTCTTATTAATTCTCATTTATCTATTTTCTCTTCTGATGAATGTGTTTTGTTTGTCAGATTTTGAAGTCTGTCTACATTGTGTATTAAAACGTCCATTGTTGACCCTATCTTATCTTGGATGAGCTTTATTGTTTTAGCTTTTATATTCAGGTCTTTTATCCAATTTGAGTTGATTTTTGTATAAGGTGTGAGATATGGGTCTTGTTTCAATTTTTTGCAAATGGATATCCAATTATGCCAGCACCATTTGCTAAAGAGACTGTTCTTACCCAAGTTCAAAATCTTAGGACCTTTGTCAAATATCAGCTGTTCATAAGAGGATGGTGGCATCTCTGGGGTCTCTACTTTGTTCCATTGGTCTATATGTCTCTTTTTGTACCAGTACCAGGCTGTTTTGACTGCTGTGGCAGTGTAATAGGTTTTAAAGTCAGGTAGTGAGAGGCCTCCCAGCATGTTCTTCTTTTTCAGTAGCGCTTTACTTATTCGGGGTTTCTTCCCTTTCCAAATAAAGCTGATAATTTGTTTCTCCATCTCATTAAAAAATGTCATTGGAATTTGTATTGGGAATTCATAAACTTTTTCTTGAATCCTTATAATAGTGATCTCATACAATATTTGTCCCCTTGCTACTCAATAATTTGACTCAGCATAATGTCTTCCAGATGACTCAGTATTATCAGGTATTTCCCAAAATAATTGTTTTTTTTTGTCACTGCATAGTATTTTATTTTGTGAAAATACCATAGTTCGTTTATTCATTTATCTGTTGATGAGCACTTAGGTTGAGTCTATCTTTTTTGCTATTGTGGACAGTGGTACAATAAACATAGGTGTGCATGTATCTATTTTTGTGACACCCCTTATTTCTCTAGGATATATTCCAAGAAGTGAGATTGCTGCATCATATGATATTTCTATTTTTATCTTTTAAAGAAAATGCCAAATTAATTTCCAAAGTGGTTGTACCATTTTACATTCCCATCAGAGGTATAGAACAGTTTCAGTCTCTCCACGACCTCTCCAACATTTATTTTGTGTTTTTTGGATTAATGCCAGCTTTGTTTGGGTGAGATGGTATCTCATTGTAGTTTTAATGTGGATTTCTCTAATGGCTAACGATTGTGAGCATTTCCTCATATATCGTTTAGCTGCCTGGGGTTTTTTTTTTTTTGGTGAGTCCCTGTTCACATTTTTTTGTTCATTTTTAATTGGGTTATTTGTCTTTTTCTTGTTGAGGTTTTGCAGTACTTGGTAGATTATGGAGATTAGGCACTGATCAGATTCTTGGTTGTAAAAAATTCGTTCCCAGTCTTTTTACTCTTTTGGTTAACTCTTTGGATGAGCCTACGTGTTTGATTTTTAGGAGCTCCTATTTGTCTACTTTCTCTTCTGGTGTTTGTGCATTGTTAGTAACATTTTATCATCTGTTTATGCCGTATATTAGGTCTCCCAGCATTGTAGACATTTTTTCTTCCACGTTTTTATCATTTTAGATTTGACATTTAGGTCTTTGACAATTTTTAGTTAGTTTTTGCACACGGTGTGAGATATGTGTCTGATTTCATTTTTTTGCAGATGGATACCCAGGTTTGCCAGCACTGTTTGTTGAAGAGACTACTTTTTCCCCAGCTCACAGACTTTGGGCCTTTGTCAAATATGAGCTGCTCGGAGGTGAATGGTGGTATAGCTGGATCCTGTATTCTGTTTCATTGGTGTATGAATCTGTTTTTGTACCAGTGCCAGACTGTTTTGAATATTGTGGCAGTGTAATAGGTTCTAAAGTGAGGTAATGTGAGGCCTCCCACTTTGTTCTTCTTCAGTAATGCTTTACTTATCTAAGACTTCTTCCCTTTCCATATGAAGTTAATAATTTGTTTTTCCATCTCATTAAAAAAAATGACATTGGACTTTGTATTGGGATTGCATTGTATCTATAGATGGCTTTGGGAATAATATGCATTTTCACAGTGTTAAGTCTTCATATCTATGAGCAAGGTAGGTTTCTCTGTTTACTCATATGTTGATGTCTTTTGGTTTCTTGCAGTGGAGTCTTATAATTTTGTTTGTGAGGGTCTTTTACATCTCTGGATAGATTTATTCCTAGGAATTTTATCATCTTGGGGACTATTGTAAATGGTAATGATTTGGTGATTTCCTTTTTGATGGTCTCTTTGTTGGTGTAAAGGAATCCTACAAATTTATTTATGTTCATCTGACATCCTTATACATTACTAAATTCTTCTATTAGCTCCAGTATTTTTTTTGTGGGTTCTTTAAGGTTTTCTGTATATAAGATCATATCATCTACAAATAGAGATACTTTGACTTCTTTCTTACTGATTTGAATACCCTTTATTTCTCTATCTTGCCTGATCCCTCTGGCTAGAACCTCCAGGCCAATGCTGAATAATGTGGTGACAGTGGGCATCATTGTCTGATTCCTGGTCTCAGGTGGAATGCTTTCAGTCTCTTTACATTTACGATAATGTTGGCTGTTGGTTTTGAATACCAATAAAAAAAAGTCAAACGCACTGCCATCAAGTCAATTTCAACTCATAATGACCCTAAAGGACATAGGAGAACTGCCCCATATAGTTTCCAAGGAGCACCTGGCAGGTTTGACCTGCTGACCTTTTGGATAGCAGCTATAGCACTTAACCAAACTGCCACCAGGATTTCCATTAGCTTTCAATAGATGCCCCTTATTATGCTGAGGAATTTCCCTTCTATTCTTATTCTGCTAAGCATTTTAAACATGAATGGGTGTTGGACTTTGTCAAATGCCCTTTTCTGCATCAATTAATAAAATCAAGTGATTCTTATCTTTTGTTTTATTTTTGCGATTGACTGAATGAATTATTTTTCTAATGTTAAGCCATCTGACTCAACGGCACTGGGCACTGGGCACTGGGCACTGGGCACTGGGCACTGGGCACTGGGCACTGGGCAATGTTAAGTCAGTTCTGCATCCCTGAATCCTACTTAGCCATGGTGAATATTTCTTTTTTTAAAATACGTTGTTGAATTCTATTGGCTAGAATTCTGTTGTGGATTTTTGCACCTAAGTTCACGAAAGATATTGGTCTGTAATTTTCCCTTTTTCTGTGATATCTTTACCCAATTTGGGTATCAGGGTTATGCTGGCTTCATAGAATGAATTTGGGCATATTCCATCCCTTTCTATGCTGTGAAACACCTTTAGTAGTAGTGGTATTAACTCTTCTCTAGAAGTATGGTAGAATTCTTCAGTGAAGCCATCTGGACCAGGACTTCTTTGGTTTTTAGGTTTTTTTTTTAAATTACTTTTTCAATCTCATCTTTGTGATAGGTTAATTAAATTGCTCTGCTTCTGTTTGTGTTAGTTTTAGCAGGTAGTGTGTTTCTAGAAATTTGTCCATTCCCTCTAGGTTTTCGAATTTACTAGAGTACAATTTTTATAGCATTCTGTTATGATTTTAATTTTAGTTAGGTCTTTTCCCCCATGTTTTAGTTTCAGTTAGGTTTGCAGTGATAAATAGTTCAATAGTATGGATTTTGCTGAGATTTTCTTTATGTCCTAACAGATGGTCTATTCTGGAAAAATGTTCCATGTGCACTAAGGAAGAAGGTGTAGTTGTCTACTGATGGATAGAAAGTTTTGCATATGTCGATGAGGTCTAGTTGGTTAATTGTGACAATAAAATCTTCTGTGTCTTTATTGAGCTTGTTTCTGGATGATCAGTCCAATATCGAGAGTGGAGTGTTGAAGTTTCCCAGTATTACTGTGGAGTAATCTGTCTCGTTTTTGAGTGTAGTCAGTGTTTCTTCGATGTATTTAGATGCTCTGGTATTGGGTGCATAAATATTTAATATTGTTAAGTCCTACTTGTGTATTGAATCTTTCAGCAATAGTGTCAATCATTGTCCACGATAGTGGATTTTACATTAAAATCTATTTTATCTGAGATTAGTATCGCCACACCTGCTTTTCTTTCTGTAGTGTTAGCTTGATATATATTCTTCCATCTTTTAATTTTCAGTTTGTTCATATCTTTAAGTCTATGGTGAGTTTATTGTAAGCAACATATGGACTGGTCATGTCTCTTGATCCAAGATATCACTCATTGTCTCTTTACTGGAGCATTCAGTCCATTCACATTTAATATAATTATTGGTAGGTATGTGTTTAGTGCTGCCATCATGACATGTTTATTTTTGTGTTGATGTTTACTCTGTTGTTCTTATTTATCTCTTCTGGGACATTCTTCTTTCTGAATTGATTTTCCACCTTTTTCAGGGTTTTGTGGTTGTTGAGACTCCTGTTATATGTTTCTTGATTTGATATGTTGCATCTTTATTGTGTTTTGCAGCTGCCTCTGTGATCCCCCTTAATACTCTATGTTTAAACCCAGTTTTAACTACTGTGAGTCTTATTAACTTCCTCTCCATCTGGAAGGACTATAATGACTATAGTACGTCCCTCTTTTTAATATGATAACGTCATAGTTTTGATGATATGATCACTGAATCAATTTTTTTAATGATAGCTTTGATTGTACTTGGAGCCTTCCCTAACTGAGTAGGTTTCTTGATGATGTATCCTGTATTACCTTCTAAAATATAAAGTTAATGGTTTTGTTCCTCTAAGCCAGGAGCTTCTTTCAGTATTTATTGTAGCTTTGGTTTGGTTTTTACAGCGCCTCTGAGTTTCTGTTTATCTGTGAATGTCTTAATTTCATTTTCATATTTGAAAGATAGTTTTGCAGGATTAGTAATTCTTGCTTGGAAGTTCTTCTCCTTTAAGGCTTTGAATGTGTCATCCCATTGTTTCTGTACCAGCATCGTTTCTGCTGAGAAATCAGACGAGACCCTACAGGATTTCCCTCTAAATGTTAGCTTTGCTTTGAGGCCCGCTGCCTTTAAGAGTTTCTGCTTATGTTTCATTTTGTTAAGCTTGATTATAATATGTCTTGCAGTCTTTCTTTTGAGATCTATATTGAGTGGCATTTGATATGCATCTTGGGTATCTGTATTCCCATCTTTCATAATTTCTGGGGGGTTTTCTGTCAGCAGCTCGGCAACAATACTCTCTGTGTTCTCAGTTGTCCCACTTTGTTCAGGAACTCCAATTAATCATAGATTGTTCCTCTTAATAGAGTCCCACAGGCTTCCTAATACTTCTTCATTTTTTTATTTCTTTTTTTCTGATTTCTCCTCATAGATGCCGGAGTCAGTAGCTCTGTCTTTCATGTTAAAAGCCAAGTGCCGTC
The DNA here is from genome assembly GCA_028571685.1 of Heterohyrax brucei. Classification (NCBI taxonomy): domain Eukaryota; kingdom Metazoa; phylum Chordata; class Mammalia; order Hyracoidea; family Procaviidae; genus Heterohyrax; species Heterohyrax brucei. The sequence continues at coordinate 22,675,472 of CM053155.1, forward strand.
GAGTTGGAAATAGTCTTTCATGTTAGAAAGTCTATTTTCCATTTATTCCATTCTGTTTTCTTGGCTTTGAATTGAAGTTTCTATCTCCTTGATTTTGTTCTTGATCTGTTGGATTTCAGAGTACTGGTGTTCCATCAGATCAAACAGCTTGCTTAATTTTTCATTTTGCTCTCCTGCATTTTGTATAAGGCCTAGGAGGGCTCTCTATATAATCCTTTTGTATTTGCCCTCCTATTGTTTCAGACAGGCTTCTTCATCTGAGAAGTTCTTCAGTTCTTTCTTTTTTAGACCTTCTGAAGCCATAGCTGAATTTTTCTGAATGTTTTTGTCCAAAGTTTGCTGCTTTTGGGGCATCTGGAGGTTGTTTTGTTTCTCCAGTGTTATCTTAACAGGATCTAAAGGCCAGTCTGAAAAGGAAGTTGATCAGCAGACACCTCTATGTACTCCAGTGACTTGGCTCAGTGGAATCTCTTGGGTAGCAGGCTCCACCTTCTGATTGGCATAGATAGGTCAGCCATCAGCTGACCCTATAATGGGAGAGCTGGCAAAATAAGCACCTCTACATCCACCCCCAGATGCTGTAAACTAGTTCAGAATATGGAAAGTCTACTGCCCTGCCATCATCTGGTGATCCCACTGTGCAAAAGACTGCTTCCCTGTCAGAAAAGCACTCTCTGGGCAGGCACTGCCTCCCAGCTTGGGAATTAGGTCCAGCTGACACCTCCAAATGAGAAACTCCACCTCCCAGACATCAAGATGGTGTCCCACACAAGTTCTTCTGCCCACCTCAGAATAGGCTGTTCAATGGCCAAGATTCAGGGAGAGAAGTTAAAAGCACTGAGGTGCACAGATTCCACAGCTGGGGTCTCAAAATGTGGCTACTCTGCTTGCCAATCCCATCAGCAGTTTTTCTGAGCCCTACTTCCAGTCAAGCCCCAGCCTTGCCCACCAACCAAGACAGAGAGAAAAAGATTAAAGTGGTAAGTTGCCTTCAGTCTGTGAGAGCCAGCGCTCACCAAGGGTGGGGGTTGGCAAAACAGAATAAGTTTCCCACTCAGTGGTATGTAGTCCAAATAGACAGCCTTATCCTGTGTCCTAGGGTTCGCTAGGTGTCCAGAAGGCTTCGTTTAATCTTCAGTGCAGGCCTTGGTTTCCAGAGGGATTCAGGAAGATGGTGTTTAGTCTGCCACCTTGATTCTACCTCTCTGTTCCATTTCATTTTTGATGATTTTCAGTTTTCCTGGATTCATACTTTGTACGTTCCATGTCCTGATTATTAATGGATGTTTGAACCAGTTTCTTCTTATTTTATGTTACACCACATCAGCTAATGAAGGCCCCGAAGTCTTGACTCCATCTACATCTTTAAAGTGAACTTGACTTGGAGGAGGCAGCTCTTCCCTAGTCTTCTTTTGAGTACTTTTCAACATGGGGATTTATTTTCAAGCACTACATCTGACAGTGTTCCACTGCTATTCATTAGGTTTTCACTCACTGATTCTTTTCAGAGGTAGACTGTCAGGTCCTTCTTCATAGCCTGTCTTAGTCTGCAAACTCAGCTGAAACTTGTGTGCCATGGATGATCCTGGTGGTATTTGAATACCAGAGGCATAGCTTCCAGCATCTCAGCAGCATACAAGCCCTCATATTTATAACAAAATGACAGATAACTACATGCTGAGCAAATAATCCTAGAAGCTTGCTTATATGAAGGAAAATGGGGCATCAGGATTCAAGGAAAACTCATTAACAACCTACATTATATAGATGACACAACCCTGCTTGCTGAAAGTAAAGAGGATTTGAAATACTGATGAATATCAAAGACCACAACCTTCCATATAGATTATGTGTCAACATAAATAAAACAAAAATCATTAAAACTAGACCACTATGCTAAAAATTACAGATATTTAAAAATTGATATGTGCCTGACCTGGACCATGGTGTTGTCAGTCATCTGACATGTCTTCAAAAGCTGGGCAATGAATAAGAAAAGCCAAAGAAGGATTGATGTCTTTGAGTTATGGTGTTGGCAAAGAATACTGGACTGCCAAAGAACAAACAAATCTGTCTTGGAAAAAATATAGAGAGAACTCTCATTAGAAGCAAGTGTGGCAAAACTTTGCCTCACATACTTCGGACATGTTATCAGGAGAGACCAATCACTGGAGAAAAACATCATATTTGGTAAAACAGAAGGTCCTTGAAGAACAGGAAGACTGTCAGTGAGATGGACTGATACAGTGACTGCGACAAAGGGCTTAAGCATAACAGTGGATCCTGAGGATGGTGCAGTACTGGGCAATGTTTTGTTCTGTTGTACATAGGGTTGCTATGAGCCAGAACTGACTCAATAGCACCTAACAACGATAACAACAATTTGTATTAGTTTAGATAGGTAGTGTGTTTCTAGAAATTTGTCCACTGGTAGATACATCTTTTCCAAGGAAAACCTCACAAACAAAACCTTTTCAGAGGGGAAACATTGGGATGTTTTTTAAGTGTGTCGTCCATCTGGGTATGCCACACTTGTTAGTGTTCTCCTTTCTTGAAGATCATTGTTTTATAGTATTGTGCTTTGTCCACAGAATGAATTAATAACTGCCATACCATGTAGTTAAAGTGAAATCAGTGGCCCACAGGGTCCAAACTGCCTCTCTGTGAAAGCTGGATGGGCCAGGTCAGCTAGAGTGCACCAGCCATCAGCCAGACAGCAGGGGAATTCTTCTCTCCAATTTTGAAGTTTCCATTTTCTCCTGCCCAAGTTATTGCATCACTTGTCCAAGAAATGCTTGAATGACCTGGCAAAGCCAGGGCATCCCCAAAAGTCTTGGACCCAGAAATGAAAAGGAAGTGTGAAGTTAGGGGGTATGTGTGGATCAGTGTGTATCCCTGAAGCCATAACTCCTGAAAAAGTTCTGCCAGAATAAGTGACAGTAGAAAAAAAAGGGGGGGTGGGTGGGACTGGACTGGTTCTCTCTTATAAGTCATAAAAACCAAATCCTAAGAGAAATGGCTTATTGAAATTTGCGGAGAGATGAACTGTGCCTTGTACCTAGATGTCCTAGTGATAAATCTAGCTTCTTTTCAACATACTGCACTATCTTATCCACTTAAAAAAAGATTTTTAAGAAGACTTCCAAACACCAGCAACTAAAGGAGATCAAGAGAAAAGTCCAAGGGGACCTGATTTCCTGACCAAGATGGAGGGAGAAGCCCCAACAAAGCCCAGAGGACAGAAGGTGAGATGAGGTTTTCTCCCCAAGTCTGGGATCTTGTCTCTGAATATGGGTGGTGAGTTGCAACAACAGCTGTCAAGCATATACAAAGGCTCTCTTCCCAGAGGAGGCCTCATTCCAGGAGGCCAAGGTAAGAATTCTGGAATTCAGACAATAGTTCCTCCGTCTACCTTCCGATACTTCTCCTGGCCCCCACCTGTCTTTCCACCAAAGTGCATGTTTCCTTAGAGGGCTCTGAATGACTTACAATGAACAAATTCTGGAAAGAAGGGGCAACCCGGAGATTATATGGTTATGATTTTTTTTTATAATGGTGAGGGAAGTAGCACACTCCTCAAGTTCACTTACTTCTTTAGCCACAGGCAAAGCAGAATCTCTTGAACCCTGGCTCTGTGCTCTTATCTCATGCCATACTATCCCTTCCCGTATCAACTGCTGAGTGAAGCTCCAAGGTACAGTAGGGATCTAGAGAGTCCTATACCAACCTGTGCTGAACATGAGACAGATGCCCTTTGAGGATGAAGAGAGTCCTCAGTAGTCTCCTCTACCCCTGAAATGCTGTCTGTTATCACAGAGGCACTCAGTTATCTGAAGGTCAACAGCCAGGAAGGGACTGGGAGAAATTGAATTGAGTGTTATCCTTCCACCCTCCAATCAAACCTGATAACCCTCTGAAAACTGTTTATCTCACACTCTGAGTTTCCTCATTGCCCTGCTAAGGTGGTGTTTGCTCATGTACCATTGCATTTCAGAGGAACAGGGTGGTGTGGTGTCCATACTTTGGCTCCAACACGTGTTGTCAAAAAATTAGCCTAGAGGGAAACTGAATTCCAGCCGCAGGCTTAGCTTGGACTTGGTGAATACAAATCAAACAATAGAGATTAAGTATAGGCACTCCCTTGGACAGACTCCAGGTGAGAGTAGCCAGCCAGATACTCTTGGAGGCAGGGGGCTGGCAATGCCCAGGCAGAGGGGTTACTAAGTGAAGGCTCAGAAGAAAGTATAAGGAGCCTGTGGACTTTTCCAAATCTGACCATTGGGGTCGTAACTGGAAAAAGTGAAAAGGCTTATGAAGATTAAGGGATAGAGGCAAGGAGAGGTGGATAACCTAAACAGTAGTACCAACCCATGGATACTTCACATTTCTCCCATTCTCTCACTCTTCCCTTCTCCTTTTTATACCTCCTACTCTTCATTTCCTCTCCTCCTTTGCCTGTTCCCTCTGCCACTTTCACCCCTATTTCCTTTCCCCCTCTTTTTTGTTCCTACTCCTATAGCCTGTCCCAGACTGACCAGGTCCCTCTAGGGCTTAATCAAGCCAGGGAGTAAGGAAAGTTCCTACCTTGGATGAAACTATTGACTATTAGCACCCATTCTTAATGTTAAAAAAAAGAAAGTTGTTGTTGAGTCAACTCCAACTCATGGTGACTCCATGTGTGTCAGAGTACGACTGTGCTCCAAAGGGTTTTCAGTGGCTGAGTTTTTCAGAAGTAGATCATCAAGCCTTTCTTCTGAGGCATCTGTGGGTGGACTTGAACCTTAAACTTGCTAGCTAGCAGCTGAGTACATTAACCATTTGTATCACCCAGGGATTCCATTCTTAATGTCAGTGAGGTATGTATTAGTGTATAAGAAGCCCTAGTGGCTCAGTGGAAAAGCATCAGCTGCTAACCAAAAAGTCTGCAGTTCAAATCCACCAGATTCTTCACAGGAAAAAGATACAGTAATCTGATTCTGTAAAGATTTATAGCCTTGGAGACCATATAGGGCAGTTCTACTCTGTCCTTCAGGGTCACCATGAGTTGGAGTCAGTTCAATGGCAATAGGTATTATAGTAGAAAGGAGACACAGTGACTAAATTTAGTTGTGTTTTCTCATCTAATTTGTGCAACAACCACCTGTCCATATTTTCTCATTCCCTGTCCTACAGATGAGAAAACAAACCACGAAGGCTGAGTAATTTTTCCAAGGTCCTGCAATTGCAACTAACTTCAGAACTTGTAAACATGTGATCTTTCCCCTCTGTGATCTTCTCCCCTAAATTCAGGTCTCCACATTGGCAAGTGGGAACTGGGCTGGAATCCCACACGGGGGATTTCACCACTTCTCAACACAGGAACCTCAAGGGTAGGGGAATTTTAGCCTTGGTGACTGTAACCGAGACCACATGTGCATAATCAAAGTATGCAGTGGAGTCGAACTTCTCTTAGAGACGGTGGCTCTTGTCTTTTGTCGCTATTGTTGTTGCCATCCAGTTAATTCTGACTCGTGGTTGACCCCACCTGTACAGAACAGAACTGTGTCACTGAATTTTCAAGGCTGCGACCTTTTGAAAGCACATCACCGGGCCTCTCTTCCAAGGTGTCTCTGGGAAGATTAGAACAACCAGTCCCTCAGCTAATAGCCAAGCACTTAACCATTTGTACCACCAGCTGAATCCAGCCCCCATTCTGTACAGATGGACAAGCTGAGACTGACAATGCAGAAAGGTGCTGCACCAAGCCCCTGCTACTCCTCTTGAGCCTCCCCTTACTTGGCATTTCTTACAGGTCACCGACCAAAGGGCAGGATGGAAAATGCTCCTCCTCTTCATCCTGTGCCTGCTGCAAGGTGAGTCTCAACACAGCCCTGGTTCGGAGTATGCAGAGCAATGCTAACAGATCCCAGTCTTCCAGAGATTCCTGACCAGCACCACCGAGGCATCTGGCACTCCCTTACAATGTGGGCATATCCGTGGGTTTCTACCTTGGGATCCAGGGCCAGACAGTGGATCCTAGAAGAGGTCAGATTTGGTCCACAGGAAATTAGGGAGGCAAAGAGCCCACACGACAGGGCATGTGCCTGACTTGATTTCTAGAATATTCATGTGTCAATATTGCCCATTTTCTACTCTCTTCCATTTAAGTAGATGACTGAAAGTTGGCTACATTTTCCAGATGAGGGTCTCAGGCAAGACAAAGGACAGAAGCAGCAGGACTTCATTGCTACTCATTCTATGAACTCTTAAGTGTCAGGCTTATAAAGATAAAGACTATGCTCTACTCTTAAAGAGTTCAGAGTCTATAACAAAATTCTACTTATTCATTTACTCATTTATTTGAAATACTTTTATTGAAGACCTATTGTGTGCCAGGCAAAGAGGACAGGGTGATGAAAGATAGCAGCCTACCTCAAAGGTTCTCACAGTCTGACATAGTGAGGCTGGTCAGATATAGACCAGACTCAGACTGCAAATGGCCTCATCTTTATGCTGTTGTGTCTGGATTTTATTGTTACGGTGATGAGGAGCCCAGAAAGAATACAGTGAGCTCAGTGTGTAGGGGCCCATGAGTGGTACAAGCAGTTTGCAACCAGCTTTTAAGTATCTTAATTATCTAGTGCTGCTGTAATAGAAATACCACAAATGGGTGGCTTTAACAAACAGAAATTTATTTCCTAACTGTTTAGGAAGCCAGAAGTCCAGATTGAGGGCATTGGCTTTGGGGAAGGCTTTCTTTTTTTGTTAACTCTGAAGGGAAGGTTTTTGTCTCTTCAGCTTGTTTTCTGGTATCTTAGAGAGAAAGCATTCCCTTAGAGCCAGTACCATGAACTGAAACTTTCAGCCTTCTAAACTATGAGGAAATCAATTTCTGTTTGTTAAAACTACCCATCTTTGGTCTTTCTGTTATAGCAGCACTAGATAACTAAGCCAAAATCTAACCTAAAGAGTGGCAGTTCAAACTGGTGATCTGCCTCCATAGGGATGACAGTCTAGAAAACCCTATGGGGCAATTCTAGTCTGTAACTAACACATGGCCCTGCCACAAGCTGGAATTGACTCCACAGTAACAGGTTTCCAGCGCGTGCTGTATACAGGACCCAGAAACAAGTTCCAGGTTGATGCTTAATAAATAATCGTTGTCTGAGTTGATTAATGAATAGAAATGCTATGATATACAAAACCTGGAGTGATATTGGAGGCGAATAAACATGTAAAAGTGTACACGGGGTTGTCTGAGGGACAGTTTGCTGGAGCTGAATTGATGGTGAAGGCTATAGACCTTTATGAAAAGGTCATAGGAAGTTCTGAACAAAATCTGAGTTTTAATAAATAAAAGTAGTCAGTATTTGAACAAGCACACGGTGCAATATCATTTACCTTTATTTTAATCTCCCACCATCTCTTTTAAAAAATTTCAGGAGAAGTAGGCTTCTTCTGGTCCTGAATGGAAACTTAGGCAGGCTTATAATTTTTGTGCTAACTTATAGATAATCAAAAGTCACTGGGTGGTACAAAGGGTTTGCTCTCAGTTAACAGAAACTGTGGTTTGAATCCCCCAGCAGCAAAAAGTCCCAGATTATAGCGAAGAAAAGCCCATGAAGTCAGTTCTACTCAGTAACATATAGCATTATCATGAGTCAGAATTGACTCAACAAGCAGCCTTTTCTTTCTTTCTCTTTTTTTTTAAATACATAATAGACAGTCTCAATATAATTTTAGATCTCAGACATTCTAAATTTAATACTGCTAAGTGTCCAGGTAAATATCCGGGTCAGCATTCAAAGATATGCCCTCCCTTACTCCAGGGCCTGCAGTACAGGAAGAAGAAAAGCATTGCCTTTTCTCTTTGCTGTCTCCTCACGCTCTTCCTCATCTCAGCAGTTATCCATGCTGATTTGATGCTGATTTGAGGGACAAAGGAGATCCAGGAGGCTAGAATCCCTTTTACTTGATCAGAAGGCCTGGAGCTCTCTGGGTCTTCAACACTTCCTCCTATGAGTGCTTTTGTGGACTCGTGGATACCCCTGATGGTCCATTGTCCCTGGTTCTTCTTTGGCCCCTCTATATAAAAGGACTTCCCAGGCACTCTTAGATCCCATCTTAGAGGCCTGCAGACTACCTCTGTCCCCTATGGGACCCTTGCCTGGGCCAGGGAAGCACTCTTCCTCATCTCCCTGTTGGTGAGAGGAGACAGGCTATGCAGGTGCAATCCTGCTCTCACCCATCCTGCTTCAAGCGTTTCATATATGAGTCAGCCTCTAGTATGAGGCTTTCCTCAAACTACAGGCATCACTCACCACACTCTCAAGTGGGCCAGCTGATGCCTTACCTGGCCTCAGGTGAGGGAACAGCAACTCATATTGGTCAATCATTCCACCTCCTTACATATAGAAACCATAGCCATAGGGTGATGATGGCTAAATGAGAGCCAGAGGAACTTACCTCCACTGAAGGGCAGACAATCCACATCAGAAATCCCAGGAGGACAGGTCTGATTGTAAGAGGATTAGAGTCTATAAATGCTATGGATGTGTCAATACTCACTGTACATTTAATGAAATGTACAGGTTATGCAACAAAATTATATGGCTATTTATCAATAAATGCATAAAAACAAGGGCCATATTGGACAACAGGGTCAATGCCCAGATAAAGTTCCTAAGCTCCAATGAAATGCCTGTATCCCAGAACTGATAAAATGCTAGCCCGTCCTTTAATTCTCACAGGAAGCAAACATAAAATTCCAAAGATCTCAGTTGTTATATGTAACTAAGAGCTGCTTATCAGCAACCGAAGAAATTAGTGCTTTTTTAAAAACTGTGTTTCAGATGGAGGTGTACAGAGCAGATCAGTTTCTCATTAAACAATTAATACTCATAAAGCTTTGTAACATTACTACACAATCCCAGGATATGTCCACATTGTCCCCTACGTTTGGTTCCCCATTTCCATTCACCAGCTTTTCTGTCCCCTACTGCTTTCTCATCCTTGCACCTGGGCTGGTGGGCCCACTTAGTCTCCTATACTTGGTTGAATAACATGTACTGTTTATTTTTTAGATCTGTCTAATCTTTGGCTAAATGACTTCAGTACTGAGTTCAGCGGGTGTTCAGGACCCATACACTCAGTGTTTGTTCAGTCCAGTAAATCTGTTCTTTTGCGTGTTAGAATTTTGTTCTACATTTTTCTCCAGCTCTCTCTGGAACCCTTTATTGTGATCCCTGTCAGAGCAGTCAGTGGTGGTAGCTGGGCACCATCTAGTTGTGCAGGACTCTGTCTGGTGGAGGCTGTTGTAGTTGTGATCCATTAGTCTATTACACTAATCTTTCCTTTGTGTCTTTGGTTTCCTTCATTCTCTTTCTTCAGACAGGGTGGAAAAAGTGGTGTATCCTAGATGGCCTCTCACAAGCTGTCAAGACCTCAGACACTTCACCAAAGCAGGATATAGAGAATTTTCTACATTATGCCAATTGAGATAGAGGTTCCCAGAGACTGTGGTCACTGGCTCTCAGCCCAGTAATTTGGTCCCTCAAGGAGTTTGGATCTGTCTAGGAAACTTCTATGAATTTGCCTTGGTCAAACTGCTGATATCCCCAGTATTGTGTATTATATTACCTTACAAAAGTTACCACTTATCTACTGTTTAGCTAGAGTTTTACACTCCCCAACCTTCCCTTCCACATAACCATCAAAGATCTTTTCTTTCTGTCTGTAAATCTTTTCATGAATTTTTATAATGCCAAGCCAAGTGCCGTCGAGTCGGATCCGACTCATAGCGACCCTAATAGTAGTCTCATATAGTATTTGTCTTTTTTATGATTGCCTTAATTCCACTCAGCATAATGGCCTCTAGATTAATCTCTATTGTGAGATGTTTCAAAGCAATGTTGTTCTTTATCATTGCATAGCATTCCATTGTGTGTATGTACCATAGTTGATCTTTTTGCTGTTTCCATCTTTTTCCTATTATAAATAAAGCTGCAACAAACATGGGTGTGCCTATGTGTATTCCTATGGCCACTCTTATTTCTCTAGGATATAGTCCTAGGAATGTGGGTACTGGATTCTATGATATTTCTATTTCCAAATTTTTAAGGAAGTGCCGTATCATTTTTCAAAATGGTTCTACCATTTCACATTTCCACCAACAGTGTGCAAGAGTTTCAATTTCCCTGCAGCAATTGTTATTTTCTGTTTTTTGATTTGTGCCAGTAATGTCTGGGTGAGATGGTATCTCACTATAGTTTTGATCTGCATTTCCCTAATGGCTAGTTATCTTGAGCATTTCCTTATGTGTCTGTTAGCCACCTAAATGTACTTTTTTTCATGTGGGACTCCATTAAGAGGAATAATATACATTTAATTGGAGTTCCTGAACAAGGGAGGATTAACAACAATACAGAGAGTATTGCTGTAGAGATGCTGATAGAAAACTTCCCTGAGATTATGAACAAAGAGAATATAGGTATCCAAGATGTTTTTCGAACACCACAAAAGCTAGACCCAGAAAGAAAGATGCCAAGATGTATTATAATCAAGATGCTTCTGAAGGCAGCAAGGCTCAAAGCAAAGCTAACACTCTGAGGGAAACCCTGTACGTTTTCATCTGGCTTTTCTGCAGAAACAATGCTGGCTAGAAAACAGTGGGCAGACACATTCAAAGCCCTGAATCAGAAAAACTTGAATCCAAGAATTATTTACCCTGCAAAATTTTCTATCAAATATAATGGTGAAATTAAGACTTTTGAAGATAAAGAGAAATTTAGAGACTTTGTAGAAACCAAACTAAAATTACATGAAATATTAAAAGAAGCTCTTCCCTTAGAAAAACAGAACCATTAAATGTATATTTAAGGTGACAATTCAGGACACATCATCCAAAATTCTAATCAGTTAGGGAAGTCACAAAACTTAATCAAAGCTACAACATTAAACTGACGGAATCTGTGATCATATCATGACAACTGCAACACCATCACATTAAAAGAGGGATACACTACAGTAGTTACAGCTGTTATAGATGCAGAGGAAGTTTCAGAGCTATGTTGTAGTTAAAACTGGGTTTAATCTTAGTATGTTAAGGGAGATAACATATGTAGCCATAAAGCAAATTAACAATGCATTCTATCAAAATAAGAAATGCAATACAGGACTCTCAATGAACACAAAACCAACACTGAAACAACAGCCCATGAAGAAGAGTGCCCCAGAACAGAACATTAAGAGCAATATAGAAAACATCAACATAAAAGTAATTACATCAAAATGATAGCACTGAGCACATACCTATTAATAATTACACTGAATGTAAATGGGATGAACTCTCCAGTAAAGAGACAACAAGTGACATCCTGGATCAAAAGACACAACCTGTCTATATGTTGCTTACAAGAAATACACCTTAGACTTAAAGACAAGAATAAATTGAAAATTAAAGGATGAAATAATGTATATCAAGCTAACAACACACAAAAAATAGCAGGTGTGGCAATACTAATCTCAGATAAAATAGATTTTAATGTAAAATCCACTATTGTGCACAAGGATGGTCACTATTTATTGCTGAAAGGTTCAATACTCAAGCAGGACTTAATAATATTAAATATTTATGTACCCAATACCAGAGCACCTAAATACATTGAACAAGTACTGGCAACACTGAAAAATGAGATAGATCATTCCACAGTAATAGTTGGAGACTTCAACACACCCCTTTCAGTTGTGGATAGATCATCCAGAAAAAAGCTCAGTAAAGATGCAGAAGATCTTATTGCAACAATCAACCAACTTGACCTTATTGACATATACAGATCTTTTCATTCGTCAGTAGATAAGCACACCTTCTTTGCCAATGCACACGGAACATTCTGCAGAATAGACCATGTGTTAGGTCATAAAGAAATTCTCTATAAAATCCATACCATTGATTTACTGCAAAGTATCTTCTAGGACCATAGAGCTGTAAAAGTTGAAATCAATAACAGAAAATTCATGGGTAGGAATTTAAACTTATGGAAACTGAACAACACTTTGCTCAAAAAGCCTTGGGTTACAGAAGAAATCAAGGAGAAAATAAAGAGATTTATGGAATCAAAAGAGAATGAAAACACATCCTACCAGAATCTATGGGATACAGCCAAAGTGGTGCTCAGAGGTCAGTTTATCTCTATAGCTGCACACACATGGAAAGAAGAAAGGGCCCAAATTAAAGAATTGTCTTTTATACCCTGAACAAGTAGAAAGAGAGCAACAGAAGAACCCCTCAGGCACCAGAAGGAAACAGATTATAAGGATTAGAGCAGAACTAAATGAATTAGTGAATAGAAAAACAATAAAAAAATTAACAAAAGCAAAAGCTGATTCTTTGAAAAGATCAACAAAATTGATAAATCATTGGCTCAACTTACAAAAGAAAAACAGCAGAAGATACAAATAAGCTGATTAAGAAATGAGATGGGAGTCGTTACAACAGACCCACCTGAAATAAAAAAAATATCATAAGAGAATAGTATGAAGAGCTGTACTCTAACAGGTTTGAAAACCTAGGGGAAATTGACAAATTTCTAGACTCATATCACCCACCAAGGTTATCACAAGGAGAAGTAGTAGATCAACTTAACAAATCCATCACAAAGGAAAAGATTAAAAAAGTCATCAAAAATCTACCAACCCAAAAACATCCTGGCCCAGATGGCTTCACCAGAGAATTCTACCAAACTTTTAGAGAAGAGTTAACTCCAATACTACTGAGGCTATTTCACACCATAGAAAGGGATGGAATACTCCCAAATTCATTCTATGAAGCCAGCAAAACCCTGATACTAAAGCCAGGGAAAGATCCCACAGAAAAAGAAAACTACACACCAATATCACTCATGAACCTAGATACAAAAATCTTCAACAAAATTCTAGCCAATAGACTTCAACAGCATATAAAAAAAAATAATTCATCATGATCAAGTTGGTTTCATTCCAGGAATGCAAGGCTGGTACAACATCAGAAAAACAATTAATGTAATCAACCACATTGTAATCAACCACATTAATAACACAAAAGAAAAGAATCACCTGACTATGTCAGTTGATGCAGAAAAGGCATTTGACAAAGTTCAAAGCCCATTCATGCTTAAAACTCTCAGAAAAATAGGAATAGAGGGGAAATTCCTCAATACAATCAGTAGCATCTACACAAAGCCAACTGCCTTCACTGTCCTGAATGGTGAAAGACTGAAAGATTTCCCTTTAGAATGGGAACTAGACAAGGATTTTCACTCTCACCACTTGTATTCAACATTGTGCTAGAAGTTCTAGCCAGAGCAATTAGACAAGACAAAGAAGTAAAGGCCATCCATATTGCCAATGAAGAAGGAAAAATCTCGTTATTTGCAGATGATATGATTGTTTATACAGAGAATCCAAAGGAATCCAGAAGTAAACTATTGGAACTAATAGAGGAGTTTAGCAAAGTAACAGGATACAATATAAACATAAGTAAATCAGTAGGATTCCTTTACACCAACAGTGAGATTATTAAAGAAGAAATCACCTAAATGTATTTTTTGATGATCTTTCTGTTCATATCCTTTGCCCACTTTTAGGTTGTGTTGTTTGTCTTTTTGTTGTAGAGGTGTTGGGTTTCTTCTGTGTCTTAGAGGTTAGATCTTCGTCAAATTTGTTGTAGCTGAAAACTTCTTCCTAGTCTGTAAATTCCTTTTTTACTCTTTTGGTGAAGTCTTTAGATGAGCATAAGCATTTAATTTTTAGAAGATCCCAGTTACCTAGCTTATCTTCTGGTGATTGTGAATTGATTTTGTTTGTATCCATTTACGCTGTATGTTGGCACCTCTAGCACTGACCCTGTTTTTTCTTCTATGATCAGCGTAGTTTTTGGTTTCATATTGAGGTCTTTGATCCATTCTGAGTCAGTTTTTTGTGTATGATGTGAGGTATGGGTCCTGTTTCTTTTCCTTTTTTTCAGATTAACATCAGTTTTGCCACCACCATTTGTTTAAAAGGACTTTTTTCCACCATTTAATAAATTTGGGGCCTTTGTCAAAAATCAGGTGGCTGTAGGCAGATGGATTTACATCTAGTTCTCAATTCTGTTCCACTAGTCAATGTGTCTGTCACTATACAAGGGCCAGGCTGTTTTAACTACCATAGCTGTGTAGTAGGTTCTCAGATCAGGTAAGAGTCTTCCTCCTTTATTCTTCTTTAATAGTGTTTTATTTATCTAGAATCTCTTTCCTTCCCGTGTAAAGTTAATGATTACTTTTTCCATTTCATTAAAGAATCCTGTTGGTATGTGGATCAGGATTATATTGTATTTGTAGATTGCTTTGGGCAGAACTGACATTTTCACTATGCTGAGTCTGCCTGTCTGTGAGCACATACATCCTTCCATTTATATAGGTCTCTTTTGGTTTCTTGCAGTAGTTTCTTGTAGTTTTCTTTGTATAGGTCTTTTACATCCCTGCTTAGAATTATTCCCAAGTATTTAATTTTTAGGGGCTATTATAAATTGTTTCTTCATAATTGTCTTTATTGGTATAAAGGAAACCAACTGAATTTTGCATGTTTATCTTGGTATCCTGTTACCTGATGAATTATTTTCAGTAGTCCATTTTGGAGTCTTTTGGGTTCTGTATAGCATTATATTATCTGTAAATAGAGATAGTTGTACTTCTTCTCTACCAGTTTGGATACTCTTTTTCTGTTTTGTTTTCTTTTGGTTTTTGCTTATTGCTGTGACTAGGGCTCTTCTGGCATAATGTTAAGTGGGAGTGGTGATAGCATCCTTGTCTTGTTTTCTCAGGGGAAATGTTTGCAGCCTCTCTCCACTGAGAATGATGTTGACTGTTGGTTTTGTACAGGTGTTGTTTATAATGTGGAGGAATTTCCTTCTCACCTATTTTATTGAAAGTTTTTATCAGGAATGGGTGTTGGATTTACTGAATTGGCTTTTTCTTGGTTTTGTAATTTTGAACCATCCTTGCTACCTAATATAAATCCCACTTGGTCAGACTATATTTTTTTTTAAATGATGTTGAATTACACTGGCTAGAATTTTTTTTTTTTTTTTTTAGAATTTTTACATCCAATTTCACGAGAGATACTAGTCTGTAATTTTCTTTTTAGTTTGATGTCTTTGCCTGGTTTTAGTATCAGAGTTATGCTGGTTTCATAGAATTGATTTGAAAATATCTCTTCCTTTTCCAAGTCAGTTCTATCCTGGCCTCTAGGGTCGCCATGAGTCGGATCTGACTCGACAGCACTTGGCTGGCTTCCTTTTCTATGTTCTGAAATACTTTGAGTAGTTCTGGTGTAAGCTATTCTCTGAATGTTTGGTAGAATTCTCCAGTGGAGCCATTTGGGCCAGAACTTGTTTTTTTTGATGGAGGGAGATTTTTCTCTTTTTTTTAAATTATGTTTTTAATCTAATGTTATGGTTCTGCTCAGATTTTCAACCCCAGTTTGTGTTAGTTGAGGTAGATAGTGCATTTGTAGTATACTGTGCTTTTCCTCTATGTTTCCAAATTTGCTGGAGTACAGTCTTTCATAGTACTCTGTTATGATCCTTTTTATTTCAGTTGGATCTGTTGTAATGTTTCCCATTTCATTTCTTATTTGGGTTATTTGCTTCCTTTTCTGTTTTTCTTTCACCAATTTGACCAACACTTTGTTGATTTTATTGAACCTTTTTTCTTTTTTAACGTTTTATTGTGCTTTACGTGAAAGTTTACAATCCAAGTCAATTTCATACAAAACGTTGCACACACACTGCTATGTAACTCAAGCTGCTCTCTCCACCCTGGTGGCAGGACATTTCTCTTTCTACCCTGTATTTCCTATGTCCATTCAACCAGTTCCTGTCCCCCTCCACCTTCTCATCGTACCTCTGGACAGGAGCTGCTCAATTAGTTTCGTTTATGTACTTAAGCCAGGAAGCACACTCTTCACCATTTCCTTTTACATTTTATAGTCTAGTCAAGTCTTTGACTGAAAAGTTGGCTTTGGGAATAGTTTCAGTTCTGCGTTAACAGAGCATCAAGCAGCCACATCTTCTGAGGACCTTCTAGTCTGTTAGACCACCAAATCCAGTCTTTCAACAGAGTTCTAGTTCAGCACACCTATTGTACTCTTGCTACATCAGGCATCCTATGCTGCATTCCCTGTCACGGCAATCACTGGTGGTGACTGGGAACCATCTAGTTCTTCCGGTCTCATGCTGATGCAGTCTCTAGATTATATGGCCCTTTCTGTCTCTTGGGCTTGCATTTTTCCTTATGCCTTTGATTTCTTTCATTCTCCTCTGCTGTAAGTGGGTTGGGACCAATTAATGCTATTTAGATGGCTGCTTGATAGCTTTAAAGACCCTAGACACCACTCACTAAAGGGGCATACAGACCATTTTCTTAAAAAAACAAAACAAAACACTTTGATGTCTCCTGAAACCATGGTCCCGAGGCCCCTGTCCTTGCTACTCTGTCCTTTGAAGTGTTGGTTTATATTTAGGAAACCTCTTAGCTTTTAGTTTAGTCTAACTGTGCTAACCTCCCATATGTGTGCTGTCACTCCCTTGGCCTAAACCAGTTCCTATGTACTATCTAAACAACGAATACTCCTTTCTCTCTTTCCCCACCCTTGTAACCATCAGACTATTTTCTTCTCCATTTAAACTTTTTCTTGAGTACTTATAATAACAGTCTCATACAATATTTGTTGTTCTGCAACTAACTAATTTTATTCAGCGTAATGTCTTCAGATTACTCGATGTTATGAGAGGTTTCCCAAAATCATCATTGATCATTTCAAAGTATTCCGTTGTGTAAATATATCATAGTTTGTTTATCTATTCATCTGTTGATGGGCACCTAGGTGGATTCTATCTTTTTGCTACTGTGGTCATACCTGCAATAAATATTGGTATGCATGTACTTATTCATGTGACAGCTCTTATTCCAAGAAGTAGGGTTACTGGATCACATGCTATTTCTATTTCTAGCTTTTTTAGAAAGCACCAATTTCCAAAGTCATTGTACATTTTACATGGCCAGCAACAGTGTAGAAATGTTGCAGTCTCTTCACAACATCTCTAACATTTATTATTTTGTGACTTTTAGATTAATGCCACCCTTGTTGGGGAGAGATGGTATCTCATTATAGTTCTGATTTGGGCTAATGGCTAATGATCCTGAGCATTTCCTCATGTGTCTGTTAGCCACCTAGATGTCTTCTTTGGTGAGGTGCCTGGCCATATCCTTTGCCCATTTTTTATCGGGTTATTTGTCTTTTCGTTGTTGAGATTTTGCAGTATCTTGCAGATTATGGAAATCAAACACTAATAGGATTTGTGGTAGCCAAAATTTTTTCCAGTCTGTAGGTTGTCTTTTTGTTCTTTTGGAGAAGTCTTTGAATGAGCATAAACACCTGATTTTTAAGAGTTCCCAACCATCTGCTTTCTCTTGTGGTGCTTGTGCATTGTTAATAATGTTCCGTAGTCTGTGCCATATATTAGGCCTCCCATTATTGTCACTACTTTTTCTTCAATGATCTTCATTGTTTTAGATTTGATATGTAGGTTTTCGATTCATTTTTGGAGTTAGTTGTGCATGGTGTGAGATATGGGTCTTGTTTCTTGTTTCTTTTCTTCTGTTTTTCTTTTTGCAGATGGCTATCCAGTTATGCTAACACCATTTGATAAACAGATTGTCTTTTCCCCAATTTATGGACTTTGAGACTTTAACTGTCAGCTGCTCGTACATGGATGACTGCCATGGACTGAATGTGTTCCCTAAAAAATTTGTAGCAATTTGGTTGTGTCATAATTCCTGGTATTGTGGGATGTTCCTTCTTGTTGGAATTCATGTCTCCATGATACTAATGAGGGTGTATGGGCAGCAACTGTGTTGGCAGAGCAAGATTCAATGGGTAAATTTGTTTTGTGCCTTGAGGGGGTCTCTTGAGCTATAAAGGAAAAAATCTGGCAGATAGAATTGGGAACCTCACTCCATCAAAAAAGCAGCACCAGGAGAAGAGCACATCCTTCAGACCTGAGGTTACTGTGCCAAGATGCCCCCTTAACGAAGACTGATGCAACACTGGACTTTCTTCCAGAGCCAATAAGGGGCAAAGACTTTCCCTACAGCAGACATTCTGAATTTGGACTTGCAGCCTACTGGACTGTGTAAAAATAAAGTTCTCTGTTAAAACCATCCATTTTGTGGTATTTCTGTTAGAGCAGCACTGCCAAGCCAAGTGCCGTCAAGTTGGAAACAGAATTTAGTACCAGGAATGGGGTGCTGCTCTGACAGATACCTAAAATGTAGATGCCATTTTGAAATCGAATTGATGGAAGACTCAGAAGCAGAAAAGTTAACACCAATGAGAGCGCAGATGGTGAGAAATGAGCTGCAGAGGAAGAGCAGCAGCAGCAATAGCAGCAGCAGAACCAGAGCAACACGAGACAGTGTTAGAGCCAACCCACAAAGTGAGAGAGCTAAGTGCCTGTGCAGAGAGGTTTCCTGGAGGAGTGGGTTGCCTCTGAGCACTTGAATTGGTGGAATTCCAGGGCTTTGGGATACTTGCCCCAGCAAGACAGATGTGGGGCTAAGTCCCAGGCCATGAGGCCACAGGAAGCAGAAGCTGCAGGGATGAACAACATGAGAAGCTGAGCTGCCTCAGTCTAAAAAGGTATGGCCATGACCGCAGGAGTTTGAAAGGCAGCGCCAGGGCTTTCTTTGTTAGTAAGAGTGGAATTGCCACTCAGTTGGGCTTAGGGTGCACCAAAAGCTGATGGGGCAGCATTACTGTTCACGTGGGCCTAGGAGGCAGAGTTGTAGCACAGGGGCAGGGGTCAACACTCAGAATCCAGAGAGTGTGGACAATAACTAGAGTCTGGAGGGTGAAGCTACTGTGTAAAATGTCTGAGAACTGAAGATTATTTTTGAAGCTTTGAGGTCTAATGTAATGTGTTTGTTACCTATTAACGCCTTTTTTTGCCTGCATTTTCTCCCATTTGTAATGGAAATGTCTAACTTGTGCCAGCCATTGTATTTCAGAAGCAGGTAACTTGTGTTCTAGATTTCACAGTTAAAGAGGCATTTCTGGATTTTGGACTTGGACTTTAAGGCTTTTGCTGTGATGGGGCAAATATGTTTTACATGTTGCAAAGATGTAATTTTTTTACAGAAGAAAGAGTGGGATGTCATGGATTGAATGTATTCCCCCCCCCCAAATCTGTAATAATTTGGCTGTGTCATAAGTATTGGTATTCTATCTGGTGTTGTTGGATGTTCCTTCTTGTTGGAATTCCTACCTCCATGATATTAATGAGGGTGGATGGGCAGCAGTTGTGTTGGTAGAGCAAGATTCAATGAGTAAGTTCGTTTCATGCCTTGAGGTGGTCTCTTGAGCTATAAAGCTATAAAAATCTGACAGAATTGGGAACCTGACACCATCAAGAAAACAGCACCAGGAGAAGAGTGCATCCGTCAGACCTGAGGTTCCTGTGCCAAGATGCTCCCTGAACAAAGACTGATGCAACACTGGACTTTCCTCCAGAGTCAAGGGCTTTTTCCCATTCCATATGGAGTTGGTGATTTGTTTCTCCATCTCTTTAAAAATTGCCATTGGAATTTGTATTGGGATTGCATTGTATCTACAGATTGCTTTGGATAGAATAGACATTTTCACAATATCGAGTCTTCGCATGGTGCAAGACCAGGCAGTGTTTCATTCTGTTGTATATAGGGCCGCTATGAATTGTAACCAACTCAACAGCACCTAAGAACAACACCATCCATGAACAAAGTAGGATTCTCCATTTATGTAGGTCTCTTTTGGTTTCTTGCTGCAAAGTCATGTACTTTCTTTATATAGATCTTTTATGTCTCAGGTTAGATTTATTTGTAAGTATTTTATCTTCTTGGGGGCTATTGTAAATAGTATTAATCCAGTGATTTCCTCTTTTGTGTTCTCTTTGTTGGTATAACAATCCTGATAGTTTTGTGATTAAATGCTACATCTGTTAACCAAAAAATGGGAGGTTCGAATCTGCCAGGCTGTTCTTGGAAACTCTATGGAGCAGTTCTACTCTGTCCTATAGAGTTACTGTAAGAAGTGACTCAGCGGCAATGGGTTTGGTTTTTTGGTTTTGTTGGTATAGGGAATCCAAATGATTTTTGTATGTTTATTTTATATCCTGATGCCTTGCTGAACATTTCTATTAGTTCCAGTAGGTTTTTTTTTTCTTTTTCGCAGGTTCTTTAGGGTTTTCTGTGTATGAGATCATATGATCTGCAAATAGATATACTTTGGCTTCTTCCTTACCAATTTGGATGTACTTTATTTCTTTATCTTGCCTGATTGCTCTGGCTAGGACCTCCAGGACAATAGTGAATAAGAGTGGTGACAATACGCATCCTTGTCTGGTTCCTGTTCTCAAGGGGAATGCTTTCAAACTCTCTCCATTTAGGATGATATTGGCTGTTAGCTTTGTATAGATGCCCCTTATTATGTTGAGGAATTTCCCTTCTAGTCCTATTTTGCTGAGATCTTTTTACATGAATGGGTGTTGGACTTCTTCAAATGTTGTTTCTGTATCAACTGATTTAAGATCAACTTGTTCCTGTATTTTGTTTTATTTATATTGTTGATTCCATTAATTGTCTTTCTAATGTTCAACTATCCCTGCATCTCTAGTATGAAAGAATGGTGAATTATTTTTTTGAAATGTTGTTGAATTCCATTAGCTAGAATTTTGTTGTGGATTTTTACACGTGAGTACATCTGAGATATTAGTCTGTAGTTTTCCTGTTTTGTTCTGTCTTTACCTGGTTTTGGTAACTAGGTTATGCTGGCTTCATAGAATGAATTTGGAAGTCTTCTATCCTTTTATATGGTGTGAAGCAACTTTCATAAGAATGGTGTTAACTCTTCTCTAAAAGTTTGGTAGAATCCTACAGTGAAGCCATCAGGGCTAGAAAATTTTTTGATTGGAAGTTTTAAAATTATTTTTCAATGTCTTCTTTTTTGAATTATTTATTGTTTTACTTCTGTTCATGTTTGTTTTGGTAGGTAGTATATTTCTGCAAATTGTCTCTTTCCTCTAGATTTTCAAATTTATTACAGTACAGTTTTCATAATACACTGTTAAAATTCTTTTCATTGCCATAGGGTCTGTTTGACATCACCCATCTTATTTATTATTTGAATTATTTGTTTCATCTCCTGTTTTTCTCTGGTCAGTTTGGCCAGTGGTTTATTAATTTTGTTGATGTTTTCAAAGAACCAGCTTTTGGTCTTGTTAACTCTTTCAATCATTTTCTATTTCCTAATTGATTTAGTTCTGCTCTAATTTTTGTTATTTGCTTTCTTCTGGTGCCCAAGTTGTTCTTTTTGCTTGTCTCCTTATACTTGTTCAAATTGCAGGGTTAATTCCTTTATTTGGGCCCTTTCTTCTTTTTAGATGCTTGTGTTTATTGAGATAAACTGACCCCTGAGTGCTACTTTTGCTATGTCCTAATGATTCCAGTAGGATGTGTTTTAATTCTCATTTAATTCTACTAATTTCTGTATTCCATCTTTGATTTCCTTCATAATCTGGTAGTTTTTGAGAAAGGTGTTGTTCAATTTCCATGTGTTTGATTTTTTTTCCTTCCTTTCTCTTTTATTGCATTCTACTTTTATAGTTTTACAGTCTGAAAAAATGCTTTGTAAAATCCAAATACTCTGAATTTTGTTAAGGATTGCTTTGTGACTTAGTATGTGGTTAATTCTGGAGAATGTTTCATGTGTTTTGGAAAATATACTTTGCTGCTGTTGGGTGGAGTTTTCTGTACGTGTCTATGAAGTCAAACTGGTTAACTGCAGCATTTAGATCTTCTGTGTCTTTACTGAGCTTTTTTCTAGATGTTCTGTTCTTCACTGAAAGTGGTACATTGAAGTCTCCTACTACTATTGTGGAGCTGTCTGTTACTATGTTCAATGCAGTTAGAGGTAGTTTTACATATTTTAGAGCACTGTCTTTGGATGCATAGATACTTAACATGGCTATGTTTCCCTGGAACATTGATCCTTTAATCACTGTCATGAATTGAAGTGTGTACCCCCCCCCCGCCAAATGTATATAACAATTTGACTGTGCCATGATTCCCAGTATTTTGTGATTGTCCTCATTTTGTAATTTTTCTGTGCTGTAATCCTAACCTCTGCCTGTGGTTAATAGACTGCAGCATGTTAAAGATGATTAGAGTGGGACTGTAAAACCTTTCCTAAGTTCACCTCCCTATTCCAGTCTAAAGGGAGTTCTCTAAGAGTATGCCTTGCAACACCTTTTGTCTACAAGAGATAAAAGGAAAGGGAAGCAAACGGAGAGTTGGGGATGTCGAACCATCAAGAACGCAGCACTGAGAGCACAGTGCATCCTTCAAACCTGAGGTTCCTGAACCTAGACGCTCTCAGATCGAAGAAAGACTGATGCAACACAAGGGCATTCCTTCAGAGCCAACAGAGAGAAAGTACGTTCCCCTGAAGCTGCCATCCTGAATCTGGACTTCTAGCCTGCTGGACTGTGTGAAAATGAACTTTTCATTTTTAAAAACCATACACTTTTGGTATTTCTATTACAACACTACCAGATAGCTAAGACAATCATAGTATAATGTCCTTACTTACCCAATGTCATGGATTTTACTTTAAATTCTATTTTATCAGAGATGAATATTGCCACTCCTGTTATTTTATAATATTGTTAGTTTGATATAAGTTTTTCCATCCTTGGAGTTTTAGTTTTCTCTTGTGTTTAAGTCTAAAGTGTGTCTCCTGTAGGCTGCAAATAGATGGTCCATGTTTTTTAATCCAGTCTGTCACTCTTTGTCTCTATATTTGTGCATTTAGTCCATTTACATTCAGTGTGATTATTGATAGGAATGAGTTTATTGCTGTCATTTTGATGCCTGTTTTTATGCTTTGTACACAATTCCTTTGTTTCATTTAATTTTCTGTGCTGAGTCATTTTTCTTTGTGCTTGTCTTTTCATTTTTTTCAGTGTTGCTGGTTTTGCATTTGCTGAGACTTCGTGTTTTCCTTGTTTTTTATTTTGATATAAAGAATTGATCATTTCCTTTGTGATTACCTTAATATTTATCCCTATTTTTCTAAATTTAAATCAGTCTTTAGTGTTTTTTATATCATCTTGGCACTGTGCTTAGCTGACTTCATCTACATATGAAAGGCCTATGACTACATTTTCTTTTAAGTCCCTCTTTTTCGTTATAAAGTTTACATAGGGATATCTCTATTACCCTATTTTCAGTGTTTTGTCTTTATTTTTATGATTCCTCTGTTTGTGGTTGGTATTCAGCTGCTCTGTTCTGTGTTTTAGTCCCGGGTTGTTACTTGATTTTCTAACCAAAGGATTCCCTTTAGTATTTCTTAGAATTTTGATTTGGTTTTTGCAAATTCCCTAAATTTCTACTCATCTGGAAATGTCCAAATTTTGTCATCACATGTGAGACATAGTTTTGCCAGACACGTGATTCGTGGCTGGCAATTATTTTTCCTCAAGGCTTTGTATATTTCATTCCATTGTCTTCTCGCCTGCACAATTTCTGCTGAGTATTCTGAGTGTAGTCTTACTGATTCTCCTTCGTAGATTATTTTTCATTTATCCCTAGTTACTTTTTAAATTGTCTCATCTTTAGTTTTGTTAAGTTTGATTATACTATGACTTGATGTTTTTTTTCTTTTCTTTTGGGATGTACTATTTATGGAGTTTGATGACCATCTTAGATATTTTCTCATCTTTCATGATATTAGGGAAATTTTCTGTCAACAAATCTTTATCAATTCTGTTTGTATTTTCTTTTATCCTGCCCCTGTTCTAGTACTCCAATCATTGATAGCTCTTTCCTCTTGAGAAACTCCCACTTAATTCTTAGCGTTTCTTAATTTTATAAAATTCTTTTATCTGATTTTTCCTCAAATATGTTGGTGTCACATGTTTTATCTTCTAATTCACCTTTCTGTTCCCTCAGTTCTGCTCCTTCGACTTCCTACTGAGTTGTCTAATTCTGTAATTTTATTATTAATTTTCTGAAATTCTAATTCTTGCTACTATATGCTTTCTTGCAACCTGTTCAATTTGTCCTTATGCTCTACTGCATTTTTTTCTCATTTCCTTCCCGATTTGTTGAAGAGTTCTAAATATTAATCCTTTGTATTTAACTCTGATAATTCCAGGAAATTCCCTTGATCTGGAAAATTTGATTCTTTGTTTTGGGAGCTTTCTGAAGCCATTATGATCTGCCTATTTAAATGATTTGACATTGACTATTGTCTCTGAGCCATCAGTAAAGTTGTTGAATGCACTGATTTTATATTTGTTTGTTGTTTTCTAGTTTCTCGTTTTATTTTCTTTTGAAATGCCCAGATAGGCTGTTTGTTTTTGCTAGTTTGATTATTGGTACCTTTGAATCTCTAATGTCTCATCACCAGCTAGCTAGGGTTGTTACTAGACATGCAAGCCCAGTAGTCCCCTTACTTTTCTTGTATGAATTTAGCTCAAGTGTCCAGGAGTCACTCAGCAAGTGTCTGGTGCAAACTCTCACCTACTGTCCTAGTTGGACAGGGTGAATTGTGTAAGCACAGGTATCTGGCTGTACTCACTAAGAAAAGCATTGGAGTAGCAGCCATCTATGTCAGTGAGGATGGCATGTTCTGTTATATCTGATTCTAAGTAAAGGCACTATTTCTGTCCTGAATCTCTGGCTCAGGTGAGTCAGCAGTTTCCTGCCGCCTCTTTTCCCAGTTTAATTATTCTAGGAAAATGGCTCAGAGCAGGATTAAAGAGTCCACTTCCAGCTCAGTTAATGGTGTCAGACTTCAGAGCCAGGCACAGTGCAGAGACAGGAGGGGGAAGCCCTGGGGAAAAGGAGAAAATTTTATCCCTGAGGAAATATTTAGATCCATCTGCAATAGGTAGATGCCAGCCACTTACCTTTTAGTAGTGAAGTGCTACTTTTCACTGGTTCTAGAGCCTCCATTGTACTTTCTGCTGCTCTTTGCTGCTGAGGAGGATGCCCTTCAAATGCCACCACTCCACTCAACATGCTGGCTGTGGCCAGTTCCCATAAAGTCAGATCTGGCTAGTCCTAGGGACTTCTGGACCTACTCTCCCCTGCCCATTGCTCTGTCCAGTTTCTCATCTTTCACTCTCATGTTCAGGGCTTTTAAGATGTCATATGTAGTTGATTCATTTGTTCTTTTGGGTCTTTGACGTTAAAGGGATTTCAGGAAGTTTTTGACTACTCTGCCATTTTGACCTTGCCTCCTTATTTATTCTCTCAAAGAACAAGTTTTTGTTTTGTTCTCCCCCCCCCACCATTTCATTTATTTCTGCTCTGATCTTTTTTATTTCCTTTCTTCTAGAGGTTGTGGCTTCTTTTGCTGTTCTCTTTCTATTTGTTTTAGTTGTATAGCTAATATTTTTATTTTCTCCCTTTTTTCTTTTTTGATATGTGCATCTCGTGTCCGACTCGATGGCACTTGGCTGGCTGGCATCTATTGCTACAAATAGACCTCTCAGCACTGTCTTTGCTATATATCAAAGATTTTGGTATGTTGTATTTTCTTTTTCATTTTATTCCAAGAGTTTTTTTATCCTATCTTTCTTAGTCATCTAGTACTGCTCTAACAGAATTACCAAAAGTGAGTGGCTTTAACAAAGAGAAATTTATTTTTTCACATAAAAGTTGGCTGACAGCCGAAATTCAAGGCATCAGCTTCAGCAGAAGACTGTTGGCTCTGGAGGAAGGTCCTTGTCATCAATCTTTCCTTGGATTGGAAGCTTCTGAGGAAAAGGGACCCTGTATCCAAAGGATGGGCTCTGCTCTGAGCACAACTTCTTTCCTGATGGTGTGAGATTCCAGAACTCTGCTTGCTTCCCTTTCTTTTAGATCCTAAGAGATTGGCTTAAGGTACAATACAGTCTTCTGTATTAAGTCCTTTCTCACCAACACAACTGCTAACCATCTTTCCTCATTAACATCATTGAGGCAGGATTTATAGCATATAGGAAAATTACACAATACCAGAAATACCTAACTAAATTGTTACACACATTTTTGGGGAGGCACAGTTCAATCCATGACACCATTTTTAATTTCATCTATTACTCAGAGGTTTTTAGACAGTTCCCATGTATTTTATTTTTTTCTTTGCTGTTCTTATTAATTTCTACTTTCATGGCATTGTGATCAGAAAAGATGCTTTGTATTATCTCAATCTATTGGATTTTGTTGAGAGTTTCTTTGTGGCCAAAATTACAGCATATTCTGGAGAATGTTCCATATATGTTGGAAAATAAGATGTACTTTGCTGCTGTTGGGTGGAGTGTTCTATATATGTCTATGAGATCATTGTGGTTGATTGTGGCCATTAGATCTTCTGTATCTTTTTTGAGTTTCTTTTTAGATGTTCTGTCTTTTACTAATAGTGGTATGCTGAAATGTCCTACTATTATTGTGAAACTATCAATTTCTCTTTCCAGTACTGTTATAGTTTGTTTTATGTATTTTGGAGCCCTGTCATTAAGTGAATAGATATTTATTAAGGTAATGGCTTCTTGGTGGATTGTCCCTTTAACGTCCTTCCATGTCTTTTATGGTGGATTTTGTTTTAAAGTCTGTTTTATCTGAGATTAGTATTGTCATTCCTGCTCTTTTTTGGTAGCTGTTTACTTGATTTTTTTTTCCCATTCTTTGTTTTGTAACATATTTATGTCTTTGTTTCTAAGGTTTGTCTCATGTAGACAGTATATTGATTGCTCCTGTTTTGTCATGTATTCTGTCACTCTCCTTTTATGGCTACATTTAAGCCATTTTTGTTCAATATGATTACAAAAAGGTGCAAGTTTATTGTCATTTTGTACTGCTTTTTGGGGGGGGAGGAGGATGATGCTAACGTTTTCTTTGCTCCTCTTACTCTCCTTTTTTTTCCTTATTTTTGTAGATTTTCTTTGTTTACTGATACATTAGGCTTTTCTTCTGTATTTTGATAATAGTTTTGTTAACTTTGTGTAGTTACCTTGAAATCTACTGTTATCTTCCTAAGTTTAAACTAGACTTTTATTACTGAATATCTCCTTGACTTCCTCTCCATTTGAAAGTTCTGTACCTATACTGTTTATTCCCTCTTTTATTGTTCTGACATTGTTGTCATTTACAGAATGATCTTTCCAGTTCCTGTTGTAAATTTTTAATTTTTTTATCTTTGAGAGTTGCTTGCCTAGGTTGGTACCTCACATGCCAGTGGCTCTTCAGCCAAGTGATGAGGCATGGCCCTTCAAGAAGTGGCAATGACATTGCACAGGGCTAAATGAGAAGGAGAAACAAAAAGAAGGAAGGGAGAGAGAGAGAAAAAAAAAAAAACAAGCACACAGAGAGAATTAAAAAAAAAAATCAAACAAAAAATACGTTACTGAGGAGCCAGCTAGTGGGCACAGCACAGACGAGAAGCTGAGTGCCAGTGATCTTCTAGCCAAGTAGTGCAGTTCAGCCCATCAAGAAGGGGTGGGGATGGTACATGAGGCTAGGTGTGCAGGAGAAAGGAAAGTAAGGAAAGGAGAGAAAGAGAAGAAAGAACAAAGAGGAAAAAAATAAAATAAAAATTATGAAGCTGAAGGAATTGGCCAGTGGCTGTCTAGCTTGAGTGGTATAACAATGCCCACTGAGAAGGGACAGAAGTACCACATTGCACTAGCTGAGCAGGAAAAAAGAAAGAATGGCAAGTGGAGAGAGAGAAGAAACAGAAAAGAAATGGCCCTGAAAGTTTTGTTGCTTGAACCCACCCAGAGTCATTTTGGAAGAAAATCCTCTTGATCATCTTCTGAAAAGTTAGAGGCATGAAAACCCTGTGGAGCAGTTTTGCTCTACACGTGTGGTCACCATGAGTTGGAAGAAATTTGACAACAATGAGTTTGGTTCTGGTTAGACATCTGTCAGTGCAAAAAGTACTGCCAGCTGATTACAACTATCCCATTTACTTCCTTTCTCCCCTCCATGCCCAACTCTGGGGGGCCCAAAGCAGCAGCTTTGATTAGAGGAAGGCACAGAGCAAAGAAAGAGACCTCAAGATGTCTCTCTCCTGTATTGTTGTTGTTAGGTACTGTCAACTCATAGTGACCCTACACACAACAGAACAAAACACTGCCTAGTTTTGTGCCATGTCCACAGTTGCTTTTATTCTTAAGCCCATTGTTGTGGTCACTTTGTCAATACATCTCATCGAGGGTCTTCCTCTTTTTTGCTGATCCTCCACTCTACTAAGCATGATGTCCTTCTCCAGGGACTGATCCTTCCTGACAACATGTCCAAAGTATCTAAAATAATAAATCTTGCCATCTTTGCTTCCAAGGAGCACTCTGGTAGTACCTCTTCCAGACATGTTTGTTCTTTTGGTGGGCCATGGTACAATCAACATTCTCCAACACTACAATTCAAAGGCATCAGTTCTTCGGTCTTTGTTCATTGTCCAGCTTTCACATGCATATGATATGATTGAAAATACCCTGGCTATATAGCTAACCTCTCAGTTTGAAGTAAGTTCTTCCTGGGAGTAACAAAAAGGCTTCAACTGATTAAGAGGTTGGAGTTACCGTATTTCACTGGACTAGAAAGAATATTTAATTTTAGGTTAGATTGGACTTTTTGTTATCCAGGGAGACCATGGCTATTATAGCCAAGATCATGCCTAAAATTCCATCCAGTGGCAGAGAAGTCCACAGAAACAGTATGAGTAGACAGTACAAAAAAGAAGAAAAATTTGTTTCTGCTTGCCCTCTATCAGATTTAAATCCTTGATTAAATTGGCCATATATTCTGGTGTAACTATGAGTCATCCTTGTGCAATAGCCAGAGAAGACATATTCACAGTACTTCTCATTGGTGCTTTTATGGTGGCATTTGATTGTTTCTGTTTCTACAGCAAAATCACCAGTATAAAAAATTTTGTAACCACTGGGTGTAAACAGCCACCAAGCAGACCAGAATCCTATTTCAGGACATCTTCTCCCTTTCAAATGAAGAGCAGTGTTCCATGCCTACTATTTAGCATCTCTCTCTCTCTTTGTCTATCTCTGTCTCTCTTCACTCACCTACAGGCTATTAGTCTCAGACAGTATTTAGATTACAGCTTTTAAAAATCTCTGGCTCTGGAGGGCAATGTAAGACACCCAGGCTCTGGATAGTCTTAGAGTCACCATCCTGTGTGACAGCACATGACACATGATAGAGAAAGATAGACAGAAATAGATACCTGCTGTCAATTAAACTCCAAAGTCATGGTGACCTTATGTATAACAGAATAAAATACTGCCTGGTCCTATGTCGTCCTCATGATCATGGGCATGTTTCAGTTCACTGTTGCACCTATTGTGCCAATCTATCCCACTGAGGATCTCCTTCACCTTCATTGGCCCTCTGCTTCACCAAACACAATGTCCTTCTCCAACAACTAGTCCCTCCTGATGATAGGGCCAAAGCAAGTGAATAGGACAACATTCTGTTGTGATCCGTAGGGTTTTCATTGGCTAACTTTGGGAATAAGATTACCAGTCCTTTCTTTCAGTCCATCTTAGTTTGAAAGCTCCATCAAAACCTGTTCAGTATGGGTGACCCTGCTGGCATTTGGCATAGTTTCCAGCATCATAACACCACCGTACAATAAACTAACAGATGCACAGTGAGAAACATGGTAAGTGTTGGCTAAATAGTGGGTAAACTATTATACCATGACCTTTTCTCAGATATAACCCTACCCCAATGACTAAGTTATACCATTTCCATAGTGATTCTTCTTAGCTTCATTTTCATGGTGGCATTTCCTGACCTCTTCCTAATTCTGGAAAAGTCTGGGGCATGTAACTTTCCAGCCACTACACTCAGCATGTCCTCTCCTTGGACTTTTTCTCTGTCTGCAGCTGCAAATGCTTTGAAGGGTCCGAAGCTGGTGTCTGGGGAGCCTGGGGGAGCTGTCACCATCAAGTGTCATTATGCCTCCACTTCTGTCAACAGGCACCAGAGGAAGTACTGGTGCCGCTTGGGTCCCCCAAAGTGGATCTGTCGCACCATTGTGTCCACAAACTACTACACTCACCTTAGCTACCACGGCCGTGTGGCTCTAGAAGACGTCCCATGGAGGAGCATGTTTGTGGTGAGGTTGTCCCAACTGTCCCCGACTGATGAAGGGTACTATCGCTGTGGCATTGGAAACAGAAATGACATGCTTTTCTTCAGTGTGAATTTGACTGTCTCTGCAGGTAAGAGCCAATGACTGGTTGGGCAAACTTGGCAAAGTAAGAGCTAACAAGGAGAAGGTCGGAGAAGAGGCTCAGAGACTCAGGAGAACTTGAAACACTAGAGGAGTGATGATGAGCTGCTGAGGTTAAGGCAAGGACTTTAAGACGACTTCCATATTGGAAGTTCTATTAGGTAAAAGACGCATTGGTGGTGCAGTAATTAAAAACTCAGCTGCCAACCAAAAGCCAGAAGTGCAAATCTACCAGCTGCTCCTTGGAAACTCTATGGGATAGTTCTGCTCTGTCCTGTACAGTTACTATGCGTAAGAACTGACTTGACAGCAACAGGTTTGTTTTTCAGGTTTGGATTAGGTAGATAAGAAAAGCCTGGCAGTGCAGTGGTTAAGCATTTGGCTGCTAACCAAAAGGTGATTGGTCTGAGCCCACCAGCTGCTCTGTGGGAGAAAAATGGGACAATCTGCTTGTATAAAGATTACAACTCTAGAAACCCTATGGGACAGTTCTACTCTATCCTGTAGGGTCACTAGTAGTTAGAATCAACTTGATGGCAATGGGTGGTGCAAGCAGCTAACACACTTGGCTGTTAACCAAAAGGTGTAGGTTCAAGTCACTCAAAAGAAAGTCCTGGTAATCTACTTCTGAAAAATCCACCTTAGAAAACCTTATGGAGTACAGTTCTACTCTGACACACACAGGATCACAATTGGGTGGATGTCACTATTCGGCAGCAGATTTAGTTTTAATTTGTTTTTTCAAATCAGGTAGATGTTAGGAAAAACCTCCCAACTTAACAACTGTAAGCTATCCTACCAAATCCTCCCACTGAATGTTGTGGAATATGTATTAGGAAATAATTTTTACAAGGTAGTGAATTGAATAATTTAGTCTCCTGTGGTCATGATGTCTCAGGGTCAGACCTGAAGAGGAGGGAGCACTACAGAGCAGGCAAAATAGCTAAGGCACAGGGGCAGAGGAACCAGGATGAGGCTCTTCCTACATCAGAGCCTGGCTGAGCCTCTCTATGTCAGGTGCCAGAAAGTTCAGAAAGTTGGTCTAGAGCCAGAGACCAAGAGAAGGGCAATCCAGCTGTGAAGACCACTCTACAGAGAAATGGTACGTCAGGAAACAGCCAGTCACTTATGCCCAAGCGTAGATTTGTTTTAGTAGATGTTGCCTTCCAGTCACCTGCTGAGATTGGCTGCTCTGCTGGAACTGGAATTTTTCCTTTTTGAAGAGCTATACAAAGTGGGCTGTGGGTCTCTGGGGAAAGGGACAGTATGGGGTCTTGGGTAGCTAGGTAGAGAGATGTGGGCATGAGAGGGAGGATAGGAACATAAAATGTCAACATTTGCAACAGGCTGGAGAACGTATCTGGGTTTCCCAAATTTTTATTTTATCCAATATACTGGCCAAAGACTGTGTCTCTTAGCAGGTTGCATTCAATTTAACAAACATGTTAGACCAAGTTTCCTTTGCTAAACCCAGTGGGTAGCTTGAAGCACCTTCTTCCTGTGGTCTCCCTCTGCTGTCCCTGCAGGTCCTTCCAGCACCATCCCCACAGCCACTCCAGCTGTTAGTGAGCTTTCCTTGAGATCTTTGGCAACAGCATCTCCAGCAGCCGATAGATGGACCTCAAGAACTACCCAGGTTGTGGAAGGGGAGAAGACAGGATGGGACAGCGTTGTTCCAACCACAGCTAAGGGAGGACAAACCCCAGGAATAACTAAGACAACAGCTCCCAGAACACGCAGCTGGGTAGAAAGTTCCCCCGGGGCAACAGTCCTCAGCCCAGAAAGCAGGACTTCACAACTTACAGTCATGTTGAATACAACAGAAAACTTTTGGGTGTGGGACAGCAGAAGCTCAGCAGCAAATGGGGCTAGGATGAGTAAGGAAGTGAGGAAGATGACAACTCGCCAGGTCAGTGGGCCAACAGAGGAAACAAGGAGGGTCAGAACAGCCCCGGATGGGACCTGGAATGTCACAGGAACCATCAGGCCATCAACCCCGGTCTCAGAAAAATGGGCCTGGGAAAACCTCGAAGGAGCAACACTGGTTTCTAAGCAATCAGCTCTAGGCTTCACTGAAGAAACAACCCCAGCTGCAGGTGTGTGGACCTTGGCAACCACCAGCATAGAGATGGCAACTGAGGAGGGGAGCACTGAAGAGGACTTGGAGTCTACTGTTGCAAAGAGTGGTCCCCAAGCAACACCGAGCAAGGGACCCCCAGCAGGGCCCCTAGGGCCTCGTGGCAAGGGGTCCTCCATGAAGAGGTAAGAACCCAGGCCCTCACCTCAGCTGAGGATCCCGCACTGCCTCACACCATCATACGCCACTTGACGAGCTGACTTCTGTGCCCTGGTCCTTCCTCTCAGTCTCCCTTTGTAACCACAAAGCAGAAAAGGACAGGGATATACTCCCTCATTCTGGTTTCCCTGCTGTGAAAAATGCTACCTGAGTGTTTTTCAGGTGGCTTTCAAGCAAAATCTAAGTGATAGGCTAGAGACTTTTTAAATTTTTTGGAAGATGACAAATGGAGGCTCCTGAGACAGAAAGTGACTTGCTAAAGCCATGAGGATAGATGGGGAAGAGCCAGATAGGAGCCTGGGGTTTCTGGCTTGCACAGGTCCCCTTCCCACTGTGGTGTGCAGTGAGGTCTAGGCAGGATGTGCAGGCGGGGCTCCAGTTCCTGCCCTGTCATCAACTGGAGAAGAAGCCGAGGCAACTGACTTCTCTTCTGCAGTTCTAAAATGAGGGGCTTGGGCCAAACAAATGGTCATTAATTTTCTCTCCAACTCCAACCTCCCCTATTCTGTGAGCTCCACATCTCCACCTTGCTCCTTCCATCCCCAGTTCTCTTCCAGAAGAGAAGAGCATCTCTCAGATCCTGCCTCGGATCTCCACAGCGCTGCCCCTGGTTGGGCTTCTGGCTCTTGTTCTATTGCAAAGGAAGCTCTGCAGAAAGAAGACCTGTGAGTTGAATCTAAGCAGTGACAAGGTTGGGAGGCACACAGCTTTTATTTCCACCTGATACACTTAAGGGTTGGTGGAGTCAGTGGATACTAGGTCTTTTGGATATAAGTTAATTTTCAGCTCATGTGACAGAGTAGAACTGCCCTATAGGATTTTCTAAGCTGTAATTTTAATAGGAAGTCTATGGGTTGTGCAAACAGTTTAGCACTCAACTACTGGCCCAAAGTTGGCAGTTTAAACTCAGCCAGAGTCAGCTTAGAAGACAGGCCTGGAAATCTGCCTTGAAAACCCTAGAGAGCACAGTTTAAGAATCTCTGTGATACAGTGGTTAAGTGCCTAGTTGCTAATTTAAAGGTTAGCGATTTGAACCCACCAGCACTGTGTAGGAAAATTATGTAGCAGTCTATTTCTATAAAGATTACAGGCTTGAAAACCCTATGGGGCAGTTCTGCCTTGTCTTACAGGGTTTCTGTGAATCAGAATCAACTCAATAGCAACAGAGTTTTTTTTGTTAATCTTGTTAACCTTTATGGGAGAAGACTGCCTGGCCTTTCTCCTGTGGAGCCACTGGATGGGTTGGAACAGCCAATTTTTTTCAGTTTGTGGCCAAGCCCTGAACCATTGCACCATCAAGGCTCCTTGGCTATAGAAGAGCTAAATTCTAACTTGAGCCATTTTACCTCTCTTGGCTTTAGTTTCTTTGTCAATCAAATGAAGAAAATCATCTTTGTTTCTGCTTCTCATCAGCATCCTAGAGTTCAAGACGCTCTTTCAAGGATGGCAAGATATAATGCTAACCCATAGACGTATAAACCATATAAGCAACCCCAGCAGCACTCAGTGGAAGTGTAGAGCCCAGATGTGGGACCAAACTACATCTGCACCTTCTGTAGAGCCCAGCTGAAACCATCCAAAAGCAATGTGCCAGGTTTAAATACTCCTATAGTGAGTACCCCAGAGGATGTGGAAAAGCGAGGTTTTCTGGGAGCAAATGAACAAGGCTAAGACTCTCAGGCCTAGAGCCCCAAATGCCAGTGTAATCATTTTTAATTTGAGGGCTTGCAGTGGGAAGGAAGGGGTGGGGGATTAAATTCAGTAGCCTCCATGCCCAGCACCCTCAAAGCCTGATCTGTGTCTGTGCAGCACAGGAGGCAGAAAGGGAACCATGGGTCACCCTGATTCAGATGACGTATTTCCAGGAACTGAGCTTCACACCCGACCAGTTGCTCCACATGGAGAGGCAGATGCAGCAGGATGGCTCATTGCACACCCACGTCACACTGCCCTGAGGAGTGGAAGAAACTGCTTGGCCACCACAGCACAGCAGGACAGGATGAGACACCTCCATAACCCTACTCTCTTCTCTTCTTCCTCCATCTATACGAAGGGTGCTAGTGGGGCTGGGCTCCATCTAGAGGAGGAGAGGTTGGTAGAAGATAGGGCTAATTTCGTAAAAATCATCCTTGGGTCTAAGAAGGTCCGGCATTCTCCACAACCAAAGGTGACAGCATGACTTAAAGGGGCTTCAATAAAGTCTTATTATTACACATGGAAGGAGGGCACCTGGAAGCATAGAATTTTTATTCCTGGAGGTTTGAAAATATAAGAGGCTCCCTATCAGAGTGAGGAATTGCCAAGCTTCAGTTACCACACCCAACCCACCCACCCAGTTGGGCTCCCCCTGTCAGGACTCAGTCGACTTCACATATTTTTATTATACCGCTGCTTGTGTCATTCACTGCTGTTTCAGGCGTATCAGATTTGGCCTTCTCAAGGGGACTTTATGCTCCTGTGCGGCAGTGATTGTGTTTTACCCATCTCACTATGTCCCCAGGGAATTTTCAGTACCCAAACAAACCAAACCTATTACCATGGAGTCAATTCGGACTCACCGTGACCCCATGTGTTACAGAACAGAACTGAGCTCCATGGAGTTTTCTTGGCCTGCATCTTTATGGAAGCAGATTGCCGGGCCTTTCTTCCCTGGTGCTACGGGGTGAGTTTGAACTGACAACTTTTAGGTTAGTAGTGGAGCATAACACATTTACTCTACTGAGGGTCCTTTCCTGATATTTCCCATTGATTGGCTGACTGGGGGGCATGGGCTATGACCCCTGGAGTCTCTCTCATGTAGATGATTTGAATCTGCCAGGTTTCTACCTGACCATTTACAGTCCTCTAGGATGACCACAAAGACATGTGGGCAAAAGGAAGCACACCCCTTCTTCAAACCATTGCTCCCCACTTGGACTCACTTTCATGTGCTGTTTGGTGCTGGCAGTCAAGGGTTACCTGTTGCCCCAAATGCTCTGTAATGGCTGTGGAAGAGCGTGGGTCTGTGGAAATGACTGGACTCCTCAGTCAGTCACACTGGCCCAGACTTTTGACTCAGTCACAATTTTTTGGGATTTTCCTAAATTCATGGAGAAGGAGGGTATTTTTTCAGTAGATTCACACTTTGGTCATAAAGATTGTCTTGCTCAAATGCTTACAAATCCTTGACAGCAAGGACCATAGATGAAGCTGGGAATTTTCTTGTGGGGCATGAGTGGTGGTCAAAAAGAAGGCAGAGTAATTTTATGTGAATTCCACTTTACTTCATGCCTGCTAGGGGACTTTCCCTTTATCCTTCATCCAAATGTTTTTCCAGGAATCACATTTGACCTTTTATCTTGTCAGACCTGTTAGCAATCTGTCTAGACTTCATGTTTAGACAGGGAAGACTTATAGCAATGGAAGCAGAAGGCAAAGAAAGTTTCCGATGTGGAGTAGAGAATTCTCAGGCAGAACACCCCCAGAGAACTTACCACCCTCTGTTAGGGTACCAGCGGCACCAGAAATCCTTTACTTATGGTTCTTCATATCTGGTGCCAAATCCAGACACTGTACTGAGAAAACCAAGGAGATGCACCTTTCTGCTTGCTGTGATAGACATGCTGTCTTGAATTAGAGGCAAATTTGCCTTCATTTTACCAAGTAGAATCAGAGAATTTCCAAGCTGACAGGTTCTTAGAGATTAGTCCAATATCTTCAATCCAGAGTTCCTGGGTGGTACAAACAGTTAACACATTCGGTTACTAATGGGTAGTAATGGAGGTTCGAGTCTACCCAGAAGCACCTCAGCAGAAAGGCCTGGCGATACGCTTCCCCAAAAAATCGACCTTTGAAAAAACTCTGTGGACCATAGTTCTAATTTGACACAAATGAGGTCACTATGAGTCAGTCAACTCAACAGCAGCAAGATTACTGTTAGTCTAACCAAACCAGTTACCATTGAGCTGATTCTGATTCATGGTGACCCCCTGTGTTACAGAGTAGAACTGTGCTCCATAGTGTTTTCATGGCTGTGAATTTTCAGAAACAGATTACCAGGGCCTTCTGAGGAACCCCTGTATGGGTGTGAACCATCAGTCCTTTGGTTAGAAGGCATTATGGATTGAATTGTGTCTTCCCTAAAATATGTGTCAACTTGGCTAGGTCAAGATTCCCAGTGTTGTATGATTGTCTCCCATTGTGTCATCTAACGTGATTTCCCTATGTATTTTAAATCCTGTCACTATAATGTAATTACAGAGCTAGATTAGCGGCAGTTATATTGACGAGATCTACAGGATCAGATAATGTGTTAAGCCAATCTCTTTTGAGATACAGAAGAGAGAAGTGAACAGAGAGACGTAAGGACCTCCTACAACCAAGAAAGCAGCACCAGGAACATAATATGTGCTTTGCATCCAAGATTTCTGTGCAGAGAAGCTCCTAGTCCAGGAGAAGACTGATAACAAGGACCTTCCTTTAGAGTCAACAGAGAGAGAAAGCCGTCTCCTGAAGCTGATGCTCTGAATTTGGACTTACAGCCTACTACACCATGAGAAAATAAATTTCTCTTTGTTAAAGCCATCTACTTGTGGTATTTCTTTCACAACAGTACTAGCTAACCAAGACATAATTCGATACTGGGAGTGGGGTGCTGCTCTAAAAGATACCTAAAGTGTGGAAGTGGTTTTAAAACTGTGAATGGATAGAGGACTGAAATTGTGAATGGATGGAAGACTCAGAATGAATACAGGAGAACTGTTAACACTGGAGAAGGCACAGATGGTGAGAAACAGCAGCAGAGAACAGGTAGTAGCAAAAACCAAGAGACATGTGTGACACAGCAATGGAGCCCCATGGAGTGAGAGGTGAGTGTCTTTGCAGAATGGGGTGACTCTAGGCATTGATCAGCGGAGTTAGGCTTCCCAACCCATGAAGCAAGGGAGCTGAGTACCTTCCAGCTGGTTTACCGATGGAGTTATTACTGGGCGTTATCTCAAATGCCACAGACCTGTCTGAGGTTCTTGCCCTTTGTTGATCAAGAATAAACAGGTAAGGCACAGAGAATCTTTCCCATGACCAAAATTTTATTAAAGAAGCTTGCGGGCAGAGATAGGGAGAACCTGTGCAACACTTACCCCTGCCTCCTTCAACAAGGGTGTTGTCCAGGCTTACAAAGGCTCTGGGGAAGGAAGGGTCTCATATTTTATTCATATTAGAGCTGGAGCTTTCTAAGAAGGAAATTAGGTTGCACATGGCTCTTTGCACAAAATGCAGTTGACAGCAAAATGTTCTGGGAGGTACTGGCAGGACTTATCATGCAATGTTGTGCATGTGCTGTCCTTTGAGATCTCAGTTCAAGTCCCAGCATCTGCTTTATGCTCTTGCACTCCCCACGTTAGCATGTTCTGATTCATCCTAAAAAAACAACTTAAAGGAGTACTTGCTCTTTTGGTATCTGTGGTATATTAATCAGTAGTTCTAATCAGATCACTCTCATACTGTTTACAACATAATTGCCCTTGTTGTCCCAGCATGTGATTACTTATTGATTCTTTCTACCCCTCACCACCTGTTTGTAGTTTCAGTGACAAGGTTTAATTAAAAGTGTTTACAGAGCCTCTAGGTTCCCTGTCTCAGAGTGAGGAGCCTCAACCACTTAATGGCAGTGCTGCAGCGCTTTGAAACACTTGCCCCAGCAGGGCAGATATGGGCATGGGGCCTGAGGGTAGAGAGGCCAACAAACCAGGAAACCGAAGCTGAAGAGAAAGGGACATAGGAAGTCTAGTCACCTCAGGCTTAAAAGGTTTCTCCATGACCAGTGAGGTTCCAAAGGGTGGAGCCATGGCCTCTGGTGTTTCTAAGGGTGGAGTTGCCACTCAGATGGACTAGGAGAGTGGTGCACCTAAAGCCAAGCGAGCCAAGCTGCTGTCCCAGTGGGCCTAGAATTCAGTGCTGAAGCACAGAGCTAATAGGCCTCTGCTCAGTAACCAGAGAATGCGGCCAATTGTGTGTCTAGAGGGCAGGGTCATTGTGCAAATTCTCTCAGAGAACAGAAGATTATCTGCAAAGCCTTGAATACTAATGTATTCTGCTGACTTGCTTGGTACCTGTTATGCCTTCTTTCTCTCCAGTTACTCCTGTTTGCAATGGAAATATCTACCTTGTGGCTGTGGCAGCATTGTACTCTGGAAGCACATAACTTGTATTCTGGATTTCCCAGATGAAGAGGCATTTTTGGATTTAGGACTTAGAGTTACTTGAGAGTTTTGCTATGATTTGATGGGGTGAATAAATTTTGCAGGTCTCAAAGAGATGAACTTTTAAGGGTCAAGGGTAAAATGTCATCTATTAAACTGTGTCTGTTCAAAATAATCTGTCAACTTGGCCAGGTCATGGTTCCCTGTATTGTATGACTGCCTCCCATCTTATTCATCTTATGTGATTTTCCTATGCATTGTAACTCTTATTATATGACGTGAAGAGATGAATTAGTGGCAGTTTATAGTGATTAGACAGTGTTGTAAGCCAACCTCTTTTGAGATGTAAAAGACAGAAGTGAGCAGAGAGGCACTGGGATATCACACCATCAAGAAAACAGCACCAGGAACAGAGAGTGTCCTTGAAACATGAGGTTCTTGCACAGAGAAGCTCCTAGACCAGGAGAAGATTGATGACAAGGATCTTCCTCCAAAGTCAACAGAGAAAAAATGGCTTCCCTTAGAGCTGATGCCCTGAATTTGGACTTGCAGTCTACCAGACTGTGAAAGAATAAATTTTTCTTTGTTAAAGCCATGTGTGGCATTTCTGCTACAGCAGCACTGGATGATCAAGACAGTAGTCAAGTACTCAGCATTTGCACCACCCTGAGACTCGACCTTTAGTCCAAAGGTGAGGTAACCAAAGCTTAGTTTGGGGAAGTAACTTGTTTACACTCATTTAATTACCATACTTATTAGTAGCAGAATGAAGACTTAAAGGAGACTCACTATCCTAGTCTTATTAGTGACCCTTCCACTGCCCCACGCTAAGCAGTGTATCAATGTATAACTAATTGTCAAAAATTTATGATACCACAGTTGTATTTCCCAATGATTTTCACATATCTCAGTGACCTGTCCCACAGCTTGTAAGAAAGGTAGGATAGACACCATTCAACCAATGAGGAAGCCAGCCCTGAAAGTTTTGTAATTTGCTCAAGTCAAGAGTAATTTGGCCAAGGTCACCCAGTTAGTTAGTGGCAAGGACAGGCTGAGAAACCAAGTGTATAAATTCGTGTCACCTAAGCCATGTTTTTCAGCATGTCCATACAATGCTAGATTCTCAGTGTATGAAGAGTTATTCTGAGGAAAAGAAGGATTTGTATATCAAAGGAATTTGGGAAATATTGGGTTAAACAACAAACAGGTTCTTCTATGCACGATTTTCCCAAGTATGTTAATACTAGGGGCCCTTGGGTAGTGCAGACAGTTAACACACTCCACTGCTAAGCAAAATGCAGGAGGCTGAGTCCACCCAGGCCTGTTGCTTACTTCTGAAAAATCAGCCACTGAAAACCCTATTGAGCAGGGTCCTGCTCTGAGACAATACAGGGTAGCCATGTGTCAATTCCAACTTGACAACACCTGGCTTGGCTTTTTGGTTAGTAGGTTAACTACTAAGATGCATCAGGAATAGCCAGTGGGTAGGGATATTAAGAGCCATTCTCAAGAACATCGGGCCATTTTGTTTTTGGAGCAATCTTATGGGACATGAGCTCCTCAGCTCACTATCTGGGAAAGCCTGAAGCACTAACCCAGAAGTTGGCTAACTTTTTATGTGAAGGGCCAGATAGGAAGTATTTGTAGTCTTTGTCACCATTAATCAACTCTACTGCTCTAGCACAAAAGCAGCTGCAGACAATAAGTGAACCAACACTTGTGGCTGTATTCTGATGTAGTTCTATTTTATTTACAGAAACAAGCAGCAGGCTAGATTTGGCCTTTGAGCTGTAACTCGCCCATCTGCTTCTTCACTAAACCATAAAGCCAAACAGGACTCACTCACCCCTGCTCTTAGCTGAAGGCTCAGATCCCTGAGGGCCCAGCCCCCAGGACTCTCTCCGTCCTCTGAGCTCATCTAATATGTCTGTCCAGGATTTAGCAGTTAGGACACACTGTTTCACTACCCCTTTTGCAGGGCCAGAGGGAAGGAGGGAGAGAGGGGTGGGACCAGCCCAGCAAGGCTATTGGCCAAGAGCTGGGGTCAGACAGAAGAAGGAAGAGTCAGGGTATTGTAGGGGAAAGCTAAAGCCCACCAGAGAGAGGAGCCAGTTCAGGTTCAAAGGGGCCAAAGCAGAGCCAACACCAAAGTCTCAGGGCCAAGAGTTTGGAACTGGGGAGAGATAAGATCTAAGTTACAGTCCTTACAGGCAGGAGGTGGCAGCCTTAGTGTTGGCAGCTGTCCTTTATGGGCTAACTGATACATGGGGTCAGGCAGGGGTAGGCTGCCAGTGGGTGTTGCCAGTGATTTTTTCCTTCCCTTTTTCTGTCTTACTTCTCTAGCTAGTGTGATGCCCACAGCACTGAGATGAGGAGCAAGGAGACCCACGTAACCAGGCTGGAGTCAGGGAAGCTCCGACGGGGTTTGAATCCAGGGTCCAGGGAAGCCATTGACTTTCACACAGTCTGGTTCTCAGGAAAGAGCACAGCTCTCTCATAAGTTCATATCCCTTCACCTATTAATACTGCATCAGCACATTAAAGCCATTGCCGTTGAATCAATTCTGACTCATGACAACTCCATGTGTGTCAGACAGAGCAGCACTGTGCTTCGCAGTGTTTTCCAGTAGATCTCCAAACCTTTTTTTAAGTAGATCTCTCAGCCTTTCTTTTGGCTTTAATACCACTTAAGTGTTCATTATTTCTACACAATGAGTACTGATCTTAGGTATTTTCACATTCAGTACCATGCTCAGTGCAACATTTCTGTACACTGGGTATTACAATCCTTATTTTACAGATGAGAAAAGTGAAGTCCAGAGAAATTTAGTTACACTATTAGGAAAAGAGAAAGCTGGGATTTGAAACCAAAGGGGTCTTCTCCAAAGCCTGCATCCTGATCACTGTACCACACTACCCTTCTTCTTGTTTGGATTTATGGTCTGGCAGTCCAGTCAAAACTGTTTCTGCGTAAGGTTTTATAAAGGTTTCCTTGTTTTCCTTTCTTAGGCTTGTGTGTGGAAGGTTTCATAATCATTTCCAGTAATTTGTTCTTTTAAGCCACCTAGCTAGTTTATTCCAGTCCTGGTTAGGTGAAGTGTGAAAAGTTTAGGGAGCTTGAACTGAGAGTTAAAAATTTAAGCACTGACTCTGAGTACCTCGCTGGTATTTTTTTACAAATAGAACTCACATCTTAATTATCTCTGTGCATATCTTTGGAAATGCTCAACTCTAGGATAACTACTCACAGCTCTCCAAAACCCTTTAGAAGTTCTTTCTTTAACTCCAGCAGACAGTGTAGTCTGAGAAATGCAGACCAGCTTGCAGCCTGGCTGGCTCAGCTGGACACAAGGAGGAAAGCACTTCGGTCAGAGATGTTCACTGGATGGTCGTTCCTTATGCAGATATCCTGGAGCTGAGAGCTTGACAAATGTTGAACACAAAATGGAAATGTTATACACAAGGGAA
This sequence comes from Heterohyrax brucei, assembly GCA_028571685.1. Classification (NCBI taxonomy): domain Eukaryota; kingdom Metazoa; phylum Chordata; class Mammalia; order Hyracoidea; family Procaviidae; genus Heterohyrax; species Heterohyrax brucei. The sequence continues at coordinate 22,717,748 of CM053155.1, forward strand.
CAGACATTCTGAGGCGGCCCTTGATCTGCTTCCAAAAACAGACATTGAAAACCCTATGAAGCACAGTTCTGCTCTGACACATATAGGGCCACCTTGAGTCAGAAATGACTAGACAGCAACTGGCACTTGTACTGGTGGGTAGTCCTGTATGCAGAGTCTGGTCCCCATTATTCATTAAGTAGCACACTTTAACTCACAGCCTCTAGCCTTCTTAGGCCAGCCTGCTTCTTCACTGTCAGCAGAAAAATGAGCTCTCACACCACTCTCACACTCCAGAGGGTCAGCTGAAACCCAGGCAGGTGGCAGAGAGGTGCTGTTCACAGAAGAGCCTGTAACACACGTCCGGAACATGTGGAGACCATAGAGACCATCAGGAGCATTCGGGCCCCGGGCCAGTGGGCCATTGTTTGCCTCCTCGCCCCATTTTTTAAAGGACATACTCGTTGATCAGCTCTGTAGTCTCTTGTTGCAACCTCTGCCGTGTTCACACTGCTCACCTACTTGCTGCCCCTGTCTAGATCTGCCGGTTCTGCTCTGAGGGTAGAAAAACAAACAAGACCACTTTCCTCCTGATGTTGCAAATTTCTCGTGGTCTACCCCTGAGTGTTTGAGAGAAGGAAGAGGGCCTGGACCACTATGACCAAAGACATTCTCTAAGTCACCCCACAATTTACCCAAAGATGTTGTATCTCACTTTATTTAGACAACAGGTTCAGAAAAGCACATCAAGGAATTTGCTTCCTGAGGCCCTGGGATGGGAGGAGCAGATGGTTAGTATATGCAACTGGTCTAAACTCTTAATTTCACTAATTCTCTCACTCTGGCTCACACAGTCCAGAAAACTAAAACTTAATTACAATACATACCATTACGCCTGACTGGAACCAAACCCCCATTCTACAGACGGGAGCACTGGAGACTCAGCTAGGCACAGGCTGCAGCGGACCACAGAAGTGGTTTTTCAATGGCCCCCTGCTGCTCCTGTCTACATCTGCCGGTTCTGGTCATAGGTGAATTTTGGGCTGAGGGCCAGGTCTAGACCAGGAACAAGGAAACAGGGAGTCTTCGGGAGAGCCCCAGTGGCTTAGGAGAGGGGCTTGGCCCTGTCACACGACACCTCTACTTCAAAAATTTTCTCCTTCCTCTCCGCACTGGCCAGGGTGTGGAGGTAATAGAGAATGGGAGAGTGGTTTGATTAGACTTAGAAAATGTTTGTTTCTTTCTCCCTTTCCTCACAAAACCTGAGATTAAAAGTTTTTGGGGGCTCAAGGACTAGGCCTAAAGGCAAAAAAGAGAGTCAGAGCAAGGCTGTTTTTCCATTTTAAGACTCTTCCACACTTGCCTTTAATCCTCCTCCCTGGTTCCCTGGGATAGCTGTCTCCTGCCAAAGGACGATAACTAGGGTCAGGAAATGCTACCTACTTATCTAGTGATGGGGTCTTGGGGGAATGCTAGATTACAGAGTTGGCTGGCCTGGAGTTAAACATTGACTCCAGATGGGGATTAAACGTTGACTCGACTAAAGACCTGCACAGAGCAGCAGAGAACTGGCAGTCAACAACCACAATAGGAATTTCATCTGTACACTCTTAACCTTGATTGTCTGGCAAAAGCCTACCTTAAAAGAATCACCTATGCCAAGGGATTTCTGATGGGCAGTGGGAATCTGGGGGAGGCTGTGTATCTTAGCCCATCTTCTCCACTGGACACTGGGTCAACTCAGGGGCTTGGAGCACCAAGCTGATGGAGCCCGGCTGGAGGGTTGGGTCTCTTAAGAGCCTCTCTGAATCCGGCGAGGGTGTAAATAGAAAGCTCTTGCTTGTCTGTAAACACAATCCAAAAAACTCATCCTAAAAATGATGGCTTGGAGAAGTCAAAGAAAATGCCCAATTCTGAGAGACCTTAGTTCTAGACCCACCTGTGCTATTATCTCTTTGAGAACTGGGACAGATCATTTCACTCCTTTGCCCTCAGTTCTTCCTGGGTCAGCAAAGAGTCTCTCTTTTTCATAAGAGCCTGGGCTGTACTGTTCATTTGATGCTGAATCTTAAGTGCCTATTAGATACCACTCACTTCACATATTTAATCTTTATAACATCCTTAAGGGGTGAGTATAATTATTACCCTTCTAAAAATGAAGACACTGAGGCCCAGTGTCCCTTACGATCCCCCAGCTAGCAAGTGTCAGGGCTTGGAGGGACACCCAGGCAGTCTGAGTGTACAGGCCACGCAGCAACTCCAAGCTTCTCTTGCTCAGCTTCTCTTGTTCCTGGGCAGTGGCCTGTGTGGATATCGATGCCTCTTAGATGATAAACCCATAGAGAACAGGGATACATACTCCTGCTTTTCTTTTCAGCCTTCCGGTACCTCTGGCTTATGCCACTCATAGTAAGTGGTTTTGGTAAGCTTAAAAATGCACTTCTACCCCTAAGATGCACTTCTACCCCAGTCACAACCCCTGGAAACTACGGCTGTGAACTTCTTTGGGAAAAGTGTCTTTGTAGATGTGATGAAGCTAATATTTCAAGCCTTGGTAGGCCCTAAATGCTACCACAAGTGTCCTTATATGACAGAGGCAGAGGGAGACTTGAGACACACAGAGAGGAGAAGGTTGTGTACTCATGGAGACGGAGACTGGAATGATGCACCTACAAGACAAGGAAAATGCCACAGTGATCAGAAGTTGGGAGAGGCAGGGAACATCTTCTTTCTCAGAGCCTCTAGAAGGAATATGACCTGCCAATACCTTTATTTTGAACTTCTGGTCCCCAAAACTGTGAAGGAATAAATTTCTGTTGTTTTAAGCCACCAAATTGTGGTAATTTGGTACAGCAGACACAACACACTAACACAGAATCTTAGAACTGGAAGAATCTTGGAGAACACTGGCTAGCCCTCTCAACTTGCAGCCTTAAAGGGGGAAGCAATTTGGCAAAGACCTTCAGGAAGTTAGAGGCAGAGCTAGAACAGTATGCCAATCATCTGTCTCCATCCAGTCAGCGCTCTGTCTACTTCCCCATCCTGCCTCACACCAAGGCCTAGAAATTATGAAAGTCAAACAAGAAGCTATTTTTCTTATTTAATTATTTAAGAAGCAGACAAAGTGATGTAGATTTGGAAGTATAATTACTGCTGTTATTGTCATTATTACTGAGTTGGGCAGTTGAACCGTCTTGGCCAATACCTTCTCCCTAAGGACTAGGACATGAAGGTGGTGTTTCAGGGACACTGGGTTCCAGATAGGGAACCACAGTTGTAACAGGGGAAGCTGAGTGATTCCAATCACACCACCAGTGTGTGACTAAGTCCTAACTAGGATGCAGGATTTTGACAGCCTAGTTCTTCCTGGGTGCTACTTTTCACTTTTCTCTTTCTCTAGGGTAGGTCAGCCACGCATGAGTGGGCTGGGTGGGCTCTAGGCATATGTGTAGATGCACACACATGTCACACGTGTCATATATTTGTGTCTGACACAGTCTTCTAAGCTCATTTTGGGGACTACTCGGAAACATGTCCCAGGACAGGCTGTAGGAAACCACTGGTTGTCACGGACTAAAGAAACATGGAAAGAAACCCGAGGTCCCAAGGCAGCATGAAAAGCAACGGTTCAACAGTTGTTCTTTTCGCTCTCTCCCAAGCTGGCACTCATCTCGTCTCTTTACAAGTACGCAGTGGACCTCCCTGGACCCTTACTCCAGCCCAGACAACTTGACAAACTAGATACAAGTTATTCACTGCTTTAGGAAAAGTGGGATAGCATGAAACAAGAAAATGAGACCTACAATCATCTTGAAATCACAAGGAGAGAGATGTAAGAAAGAGAACCATTGAAAGGTGATGTAATCTGGCAGAAGCAGGCTAGCCTGTCCCTGTCCCCATGCCATCTCCATTTCCCCCAACATCTTCCCACTAATATAGACACTGCAACTGGGGAGGAAGATGAGAGCTGCAGGAGGAGAAAGAGAGTTCAGCTATAATCCATCCATTTGTCCTCAGCCAGCACCATGGGCCTTAGTAGGGACTGCAGCAAGTTTCAGGAAGATCAATAGTGATAGAGAAATCCAGAAGGGTTTGGAAATGATGCCAGAACGGAGGGGGCCTGAGCCTTTCCCGCGTAGAACCTGGGTGCTCAGCAGTCCTACCAATGTCCACTGCACCCCCAGGACATGAAAATGATAGAGCACAGAAGTTACAGGCGTGTTACGGATGAGTGGGGCTACTGCATGGTCCCCACAGTCCTCAGACGATGAAAGTCAGCTGAACGTCCCTGCTCCCACGTGAAGGCAAAGAAGAACGAGGGCCTGGGAGCCCAGCTGAAGAAGCCCACCAGGAGGGACAAGGTCGAAGGCGTGGGGAGACCACAAACCCCACAGAGCGAGCAGAGACTCACACCCACGGGCCAGCTGTTGTTGGCTGCCATTAAGCTGGTGACCCTATGCACAACGGGGTCAGACCATCATGATTCATGGGGGTTTTGTTGTTTGACACTCTCAGCAAACAGAACCATTTTCATCTAGACCATGAGGCCAACATAGCATCCAAACAAAGCAAGACTAAAATTACAGAACACTCCTTCTCACTGCACAGTACTAGCAATGGCATAAGCCACCCCTCACCATGTCAGCTTTCCCCAGATTTATATAAACTCCTAAGGAGCAAAGGAAGACAAACAGGAAGGAAAAGCCAGAGTAAGACTGAGTCTTAAATCTGGAATGCAGTGACTGAGAAACCACTGAATCGGGCCAAGTTTGCCTGGGTTTAGGATCTGATATTAAGCTCCATAATACGAAATGGTTTCACTTCTCATGATACAAATTTGTGATTGTGGATTAATACCACAATGATTGAGCGGTTAGCTAAAATAAGACCCGGGGCTGTCTGCCTTGTGCTTCCTCATGGCTCTGTTTCTTCTTTCCTCTTTCCCTTTCTGGGCCTGGCCTATGCAGCTCTGTAGAGAGAGCTCAGGTCAGTCCCGCACAGGTAAGATGCGGCGGAGCTGCTTGGTGTGGGGGCTAGCAGTGAAGGGTATTTGTGTGTATATGTATGGGCAATGGGTTTTACTTGTGCGATCAAGACTGCTAAGATCATTTGGGGAATGTCTGGGAGGCTCAGGTCAGGTCCTGGGAGACCACTATAGACTGACCTAAGGAACCAGGCCCTAATAAAATTCTTAACACAGCCATCTGTAGGGGAGTCCAGGAGCAACCAAAGCCTTTAGTTCCTCTGGAGAGGGAAGAGGGAAGAAACACAGCCACCCCCATATTCCTAGAAGCTCTGCCTTCCAGTTTCTGGAAGCACTCAGGCTGGTATAGGGGCTCTGAAGAAGGTATGTAAAGGATGAAACCGGTGCAGGCTAAGTATGCTAGGGAATCAGGGCACGTGAGTGCCTGGGGATGTGAGGGCAAACACTAACAGAGCCATTCCTGCCCGTGTTGTCTCATCAATGAACACCAATGTCATACTGTATACTGGGCATCTGACATCCAGTATCTGCTTCTAGCCCTATCTCTAGGTCTGGTATTATAATCCCTATTTGCCAGGGAAGGAAGGTCAACACCCTTCTTGCTGTGGAACCTACCCCATGTCCTCATGACACTCCTAGGGCAGCCATCTGTAGGGATGCCCAGAAGTCGTCAAAGCCTTTAGTCCTCTGCAGAGTGAAGAGAGAAGAGCCACAGTCTCTTCCATGTTTCAGGTTTCACCCCTTGAAAAGAAACATGAAGGTGGCAGAGCTGGCTCTGCACACAAACACTCTGTCCCACACCCTGCAACAGATAGAGGATTGCCCAGGAACAGGGCTGTTCCAAGGTCATGGAGAAGCAAATGGAACCAGCCAGGAATGCCAAGAGGAAAGGAAAGCATGGGATTCATCAGAGTCACGTGCCCCTAGCTGGCCACAGTCCCTGCCAGCAAGTGTACCTTTAAGAGCCTAGTCCAGGTGTGGGTCAAGCCCTGCACAGTTTCAGTTTTGGCAGCAGCATCCAGTGCGCTGTCGGCAGTGACCAGAGAGACAGGGGTTACGACCGGCTGGTGGGCTGCACTCTGAGACGGGATCAGCGACAGAAGGAAGTGGCTGAAAGTAAGTGTGACCCCTCTGCGATCTGTGGACAGCTGCCATCTGGAAGAGCCCAGCTTGGTAGCTGAGACAGTCTCCTGCTTTCCCAGCTCCCAGCCTCATGACAGTGTGGTGATCAGGACAAGGAGGCAGCCTGTGTGGCTGTTATGATGATATAGGGGGTAGCACGGTTACATGTCCAAGTGGGATCAGTAAGACCTCACATGTGTCTAGTACCCCCAGCCCTTTTCTGCCAAATATCAGCAGACAACTAGAAGAAAAGCCTGTGGTTAGTATATGTAGCTCTTCTCTTCCAGTCTGGTCTCTGAATTCCCTACTAATTCCTCCACAATGGGACCTTACAGAAGTTACCTAATTTCTCTTATACTTTATGAGCCTCAGTTTCTTAATCTGTAAAATGGGGATATAAGTAACACTGTCGCTCAAGGTTGATGTGAGGTTCAAATGAGAACATACATATAGAACTGCTTTGCAACATCTAGAGCAAAACAGGAATTGTCTGACATTCCTCAGTTTCATTTAGTCTAACAAGGACTGATTGAGCACCACACAGACCAGGATTCAGGTAATGCAGATACAGTGCCCGATGCTTAGCAGGTACTCCTCCGGTCTTGGAAGTTTTCCACGTCAGCTTTCTAGTGAGTCTCTTTTTCTGGACATCTAAAACACTCTGAGGTCATTTCCAATTTCAACCCAGCTTTGCTTTATCAGTGTGCAGCAATCCTGACTCACAAATATGTCTCATCTTATCATCCTGCCCTTCCTAAACCCATTGCTTTTGAGTTGATTCCGACTCAGAGCAACACCACAAGACAGAGTAGAACAGCCTGTAGGGTTTCTAAGGCTGTACCTTCTTACAGAAACAGATCGCCGCATCTTTCTCCTGAAGAGTAGTTGGTGGGTTTGAACCACTGACCTCTAGTTAGCAGACAAGCAATTAACCACTGTTCCATCAGGGCTCTTTGCCCTTGGTATGGGGAAGGGTGTGCCGATGTTGCCACAGGTAACTACCCAGGTAGGGCAGAACAAACTTCCAAAGCGTGGGCAACATTCTTGAGCCCTGGCACGACTCCTGGCTCTGCAGCTGGGAGACCTCAGGCATGAGATTCCCCTCCATCTCTGCCCTGCCCTTGCCCATCCTGACAGCATCCCCATGCCAGGTGTGGGAGCCATCAGCACCCAGCACAGCAGCAATGGCTGCTCCACTTGCCCCCAGTTCCCTTTGGGTAATGCACAGCACCTAGGTCTGCCCAAAGTGCTCACACCATTCCCACCATGAGGGGAAATTACAAGTTCCTTAATACGTAGGGAATCTTGAGTTCCTGGGTGGTGCAAATGGCTCTCATGCTCTGCTGCTAACTGAAAGGTTTGGGTTGAGTATACCCAGAGGTGCCTCAGACGAAAGACCTGATAACCTATTTTGGAAAAACTAGCCATTGAAAACTCTGTGCAACACAGTTCTACTGATCATGAGTCATCGCGTGTTTGAGCTGACTTGACAGCAACTGGTTTGGGTTTTTTGGTTAATGTCCAGAGAGGGCACATACCACTTTATGGGGTTAGCGCAGAAAGCAGCACTCAGGGAAGGAGGCTGGGAGCAGAGGGTCTATGCGGAGTCAGATCTGGAACTGTCCGTTCACCCTTCTCCCTGACCTAGATGAGGTGAGCTAACAGAAAAAGCACTGAACCACTAGCTCTGTGATCTACACATGTCTTTCGGTACCTCTAGACCCCTGGGATTTACTTTATAAGTTGTTTAATATCATCAGCTTCCAGTTAGCAAACCTGCTTAACAAGGTCTTACAGAGTATCATCTCATTTCCACTGGGAACAAACCTGGGAGGCAGACAGGACAGGTACTGTAGTTTCCATTTCTTAGCTGAGGAAGCTAAGACTCCACAAGCAAGTATGAACGAGGGTAATTTGGCATCACCTGAAAAATAAAATGCCCAACTTAAAAAAAAAGGTATTGTTGCCCTGTTGCCCATACCTCGGGCTCAGCAGAGACCCTCTATTCTTGTCTTTTCTCTGAGTGGCCTGGAGATGGAGTCCAGAGTCAGCGATACTGACACAGTGCAATAGAGGCGAAAGAAGCTTGTCAGTCAGTGCACCAGCTGTCGGAAACAAAAGCAACATGCCCTGCACAGGTGCGAGCTAAGCGTTGTTGTCTGTCACCACTGAGCCAGCTCTGATGCATGGTGACCCAGTGCAAAAGAGAACAAAATGCTGCTTGGTCCAATGCCGTCTGCACAACAGTTGGTGTGCTCAAGTCCACTGTTGTGGACAATGTGGATTTTGAGTGCCTTCCAACCTAGGGAGCTCATCTTTTCACACTGCACTGAACAATGTTCTATTGTAATCCATACGGTTTTCACTGGTTAATTTTTGGAAGTAGATTTCCAGGTCTTTCTTCCTAGTCTGTCTTAGTCTGGAAGCTCCCCTGAACCCACCCACCATGAGTGACCCTGCTGGTATTTGAAATACCTGTGGCATAAGCAGCTTCCAGCATCACAGTGACACGCAAGTCACCACAGTATAGCAAACTGACAGATGAGTGGTAAAGGTGCTGAAGTCGTAGGAACTAGTATTGTTTTAGGAAGAAATTTCTCGTTTTGCACCTGCCTTAGGTCCAGGTACCTTTTTACAGGAACTTCCTGGGAAAGGCAGAGAGAAGTACTGAACTAACTCTGTCCTTTAAGACTGGATTTCTTCCTCCTTCCTCTCCTGACTGTTTCATCTCAAAGTCAAGACCCCCTGCAGTACAGCATAGTGGCTAAGATGCCACACTCTCAATTCATACCACCTGGATTTGCGTCTGATTTCAGTTACCTGTCACTTTGTAATCTTGGGCAAATTCCTTGGCTCTCTGTGCCTCAGTTCTCTCATCTGTATAATGGAGTTGCCTTAGAGGGGATGTGAAGATTGAATGAGTCAGCCAATCCCATGTGTGCAGACTAGAACTACCCCATAGAGTTTTCAAAGCTGTAATCTTTTCAAAGGAGATCACTAGGCCTGTTTGCCAAGGTGTCACTCAGAGGGTTCAGCTCACCAAATTTTAGCTAGCAGCTGAGTGTTGAACAGTTTGTGCTATCCAGGACTCCTTCTATGTGTTAGCTATGATTATTATTCCCACTTCTAACTCAATCCTTGGAAACTCTGGTAGTATAGCGGTGAAGTGCTATGGTTGTGAACCAAGAGGTCAGCAGTTCAAATCCATCAGGTGCTTCTTGGAAACTCTCTGGGGAGGTTCTACTCTGAACTGTAGGGTTGCTGTGAGTTGGAACCAGCTTGAGGGCACCTAACAACAATAACAACAAGTTAATTCACAATGCTTATCTCCTCTCTGAGGTCATGCTAGTTCAACCTAAACAGCACATTTTCTGTCTTCAAAGGATGCCCAGAAAACTGAGTTCTATCCTCCTCTGGCTCTAGGACAGGGAAGAGGGGACTATGTTGATTTAAGAGAGGGGGGAAAAAGAAAACTCACAGCTGTTTAGTCACTTCCAACTACTAATGACCCTATAGGACAGAGTAGAACTGCCCACAGAGTTTCCAAGGAGCAACTGATGGATTCAAACTGCCAATCTTTTGGTTAGCAGGAGAGAAAATAACATTTTTAAAGCCCATACTAAGGACTTGACATATACTGTCTCATTTAACCCCTACAATGCCTCTCTATAATAAGCACAATTATGGCAGGAATTTAAGGCATAAAGAGCTTCTGTCAGGACTTTGAACCCCTGCTGAGAATTTGCATTTCCACCCCAAAATACTGAATCAAAATCTACATTTTAACAAGATCCCCAGGTGATTCTTATGTACGACAATGTTTGAGTCCTCTGCTATATTTGTGATTCTCAGAATTAATCCCTAAACAGCAGCTTAACTTGGCCTGGGAACTGTTACAAATGTAAATTCTCAGGGCTCAAACCTGAGCAAACCAGTGTAAAGCTCTGGTTTCAATAAACTTGTTGCTGTCAAGTTGATTCTGATTCATACTGACCCTGTAGACCATAGTAGAACTGCCTCAAGCAGCAGATGGATTCAAACTGCTGACATTTTGGTTAGCAGCCTAAGCCCTTAACCACTATAAAACTAGGGCTCCTGAAATCACACTGCCACCAAGTGACACAGCTGACTGCTGAACTGAGGATCCCTGCTGTGTGCCACTCTCCAAGCACGTAGTAACCATGCATGAGAGGCAAGGGGACAACCCTCTTCCTATGATTAAGAGTAACTGTAACTCCTTGTGACTGAAGAGCAGTTTATGTTATTCAAAATTGCTTCCACATACATTGGAGTCCCTGAGTGGTACAAGTGATTCAGCAACTCAGCAGCTAACTGACACGGTAGAGGTTTGAGACTACCCAGAGATGCCTCGAAAGAAAGCCCTGGAGATATACCAAAAAAGCAAACCTAGTGCTGTCAACTAGATTCCAACTCGTAGCAATCCTATAAGACAGAGAAGAACTTCCCCGTAGAGTTTCCAAGGAGTGCCTGGTGGATTTGAACTGCTGATCTTTTTTAGTTAGTAGTAGTAGAATTTAACCACTACACCGCTAGGGTTTCCCCTGGCGATACACTTCTGAAAAAATCAGCCACTAAAAACCCTGTGGGGTGCAGTTCTACTCTGATACACACGTGGTTGCCTCGAGATAGAGTCCTTTCAATGGCAACTATTTTTTTGGTACACATACAAATCCTGTTATCCACCGTCTACCTCCCCCTATCCTACAGTAGTCCTTCAAGCTAGAAGACTTAGGGACTATTATCCCCATTTTATAGATGAGGAAGTTGTAGTGCTGTATTTTACAAAACTGTTAATGTAGGATGCTGGACTCAAGGGTTCTCTGCGCAATGACCCTCTAAGTGCCCAGGACCAGCAAGGCATTTGGCAGAGTAAGATAAATCAGCCCTGACTTTGCCCACTCTCCGTAAAAGGATGAGCATATAGCCATTTCCAATTCGTCTTTGCTGAGTACCTAGTACTTACCAGCCTTTTGGCAGGTGCCACCACCTGGGAACCACTCCCACAGTGATCTGCGATACACCTCAGGTAGTACCCTCAGTGTTCCCTGAGCACATCCAGGGGTTAACTCCGGCATTTGGCTAAGGCCACCCTCCGAAACTTAATCACTGGCCTGGGCTGAAAGGTCTGGGACAATCAACTGGACTTGAGATCCTCAAGTTGCTACCTGACACCTATATGTTCTACCTTCTCAACCTGCCTCCCACCCTTAGTCTTCCAAAGAACAGAAGAAATAGATCTCTTTATCTCTACAAGGAAATAGAAGGTTCCTTACCAGGGAATTCCCCTGCAGGAAACAAAGAACTAAGATAAACAACTCTGTTGCCTTTGTCAATAGAGTCAAAGGTGTCTCTTGGAAGGAAGTGACAGAGGCCAAGTCAGTGGGAGGAGGCCTGGGTGGTAATGCCCTCTGCTGTGGGCCTTGTGCTTGCCTCCTTGGAGCTTCCTTATCTTTATGGGCACTCATTATAAACTGCCCAGCACTTGTTATCTTGTTTTTCTCCTTTTAATGCTTTCTTTGTCAAGTTCATTCCAAAGTTTAAAGCCTACCAAAGTTCATGGGAAAATGCAGACTCCTTTCTCCTCTAGTGTGCAGTTAGGGTCCTGGCAAGAGCTGCAGTCAGGATGGGCATTGAGACCCTCCTCCCTCCCCAGTGCTGGGCTGTGTCCACAATGGTAACAAGAGTCACACAGGTTACTCCCGCTCGCATTCACCACTGGTGTCTGCTCTAGCCTCACCAGGCAGATATCAAAGGCCATGCTACTGACCTCAGAACTAAGTCACTGGGAAACCTTGGGCATGACTCTCATTATCTTACAATCTTGGCTTCTTTATTAATTTGCTATTATTAGTCACTGTCAAGTTGGCCCTTGCTCGCGGCGACCCCATGCACAATGGAACAGAATGCTGTCTCATTCTACACCACCCTCATCACCAGGTGCAGACTGGACCATTGTGATCCAAAGGGTTTTCCCTGGCTGGTTTTTAGAAGCAGATCACCAAGCCTTTCTTCCTAGTTCATCTTAGTCTGGAAACTCTGCAGGAACCTGCTTAGTATCATACTACACAAGCCTCCACTAGGCTTGTGACTTGGTGGCTGTTCGTGAGGTCCACTGTCAAGGCTAAGTTTCCAACGTGGAAGTCAAGAATTCTGTCATAGTAGTGGTTCAGTGGTAGAATTCTTATCCATAAAATTGTTGTAATTAAACTTTTCCTGTCTTCTTTAAAGTGAAGTTATAAGGCTCAAGTGAAATAGTATAAATCACAGTGCTATGACACGCAAAGAAGGCTCTGCAAACAACAGGGATAAGCATAAGGAATAAGCATGTTACTGTATTTGAGATGTGATACAGTATAGTGCAACAGGCTAAGAGCATAGACTTGGGGTTCAGACAAATCTAGGTTTGATCCTGTCTCCCATCCCTATCTACACACTTCCTGTGAGGAAAGTTCTTAGCCTTTCAACATTCATTTTCTCAGCCATAAAGTGTGGATAAGAACACCTATCTCACAGAGCTGATACAAAGCTTAAAGGAGATAATGCATGTTAATTATCTGGTACATGGTAGGAAAGCAATTGATTATAGTTATCACCAGTATCATTACATTTATAACCTAAATAACTATGAGCTTGCTCCTCTGAATACATCATAAAATATTCTAGTCCCTTCAACCTCCCAGGGGTGTATGGTGGGCAACTGAGTCAGAAAGAAGGGCCACATGTTGACAGAAACAGTCAATGAGTCTTTCCTGAGATTTCACAGTGTGGCAGGGATCATGCCTCAAGGACTGTAATACGGAACAAATAGTACACACACCCTTATCCCATAGGTCCTCGCACTTAGCTGAAAGACAAAATCCACTTATACCCTTTGAGAAAGAATGTGGACTGTGATATAGGGATTTGAGACCTAATGGGAAAAGGTGGAGCCACTCATTCATTCAACAGGATGTACGTCAGTTGCTGGAGACACAAAATTAAATAAGCACTCCAGGTCAGCTAGCCTTGGAAGACAGAAAAGTTTCATCTCCTGTGGTCGTTGTCTTCCAGTACCTCACACAGGAAGTGACCTGGGCATCGTAGACCCCCAAGAAGCTACCCACCATGACACTCTTGCTTCTTGCCTGCCTGCTGGCTGTCTTTCCAGGTGCGTATGCCAGTCCTGACTAATTCCTCACGGTTCTACTATTTTTGTCCACCCCAGTTTCCTGGGGACATTGAAATGAGACCCATCCCCAGAGACATCCCTCTTAAAATATGTAAGCCCTTGCAGATGAATCCCACAGAGACATTTCAAAAAGGCTGAGTTTGAAAGGGATTGGTGGAGGGTTGGGGATCTGAGGCAATGTCTCCTTTCAAGGCCAGGGGTCTGATAAGGAGTCTTCATTGGGAATAAAAAGACCTTGATCTCTAGACCAAGCACCTCCATGACTTGCTATGTTATTGTGAAAAAAATCATCTATCTTTCCCGGCTGTCAATAGTTTTTATTTGAAAAAAAGGAAATAACCTACAAAGTATTTTTAGGAATAAAAAGAAATGATGGCAAATGCAAAAGTGTAACGCCCTTCAAAGGTGCTGTTACTATTTTTTAAATGGGAAAACACCATTAAGTCAGTGTATTATTCCATTGCCCTTAAAATGAGTATCATTGACTAACTTAATAACGACCAACGATTTAACCCAGTTCTAGCCAGGGTCTCATTTTCTGTGGTAAAAATTCCACAAAAAGCACAGTGAAAGGTGGAAAAATGTTATGTTTTCAAGTTGAGCTATCTGGATCCCTTTAGCAGACTTTAGCTCTCAAAGGACTCATAAGGCCTCTGTCTTTTCTCTCCAAAGCGATTTCCATGAAGAGTCCTATATTTGGTCCCCAGGAGGTAAAGAGTCTCGAAGGCAACTCCGTGTCCATCAAGTGCTACTACCCAGCCACCTCTGTCAACAGGCACTCCCGGAAATACTGGTGCCGGCAGGACAGCAGGGGCCGCTGTGTTACCCTCATCTCCTCAGGGGGCTTCATTTCCCAGAACTATACTGACAGAGCCAACCTCACCGACTTCCCAGAGGACAACATGTTTGTGGTAGACATTACGCACCTCATCCAGACTGACACTGGGAAATACAAGTGTGGTGTGGGCATAAATAACCGTGGCTTGTCCTTTGATGTAAGCCTGGAGGTCAGCAAGGGTAAGGACTCAGGCTCCTAGAAGTGATCTCGTGCACGCTGGGAGGGCCAGAGGAAGAACCTCCTGAGAGGGAAAGGTGTAGAGGTCTAGCATGGGGTAAGGAAGGCTCTGGACCCTCCACCCTCCAGAGGCAAGGACTTTTCAAAATAGGTGATGGAAAGGAGGCATATGAGGCCAGTACAGGGGCAAGGGGTAGACCTCCCTAGGTCTTTGGGGTCTATACCATTTTATGACTTTACTGAGATCCTAGCTTAAAGGGCATCAGGAGGATAAGTTCTCTCACATTTGCTGTAAGCGGAACAGGTGGTCTGTGAGGTGCGGGAGATAGAAAACTTAGAGAGAGTTTATGAATTCCCGCAATTAACACCTCAGGTCACCAGAAAGCTCTAAATAAAATGTCTGTTTGTGACCTGGAATCCATTAGCCCACCAACATCATTAGCATAAATTAGATGACCAGTTCTCTCCTACCGAACAAGGCCCTGAAGGAAAAAGTCATCCAACAAGCCTAGGCTGAGACAAAGAAAAAATAAGAGATCTTCCTGAAAAAGATTCAACAGTGAGGGCATTTTAGAAAGCCAAGGGCAACTGAGAAGAAAAGTGAGTACTGAGGAAAGAAATTCTGAAGAGAGAAGAAAGTCTCCCAAAGATGTGTATCTCTCCTTCAGGATGTGTATAGTACTGTCCATTCATAGGCTAGATAAAAGATTTATTCAAGTGGTGATAGAGATTCCTAGAATTGCAGGATTTTAAGAGAAGAGGGAAACTTAGCGTTCACCCCATATAGAATGTTCTAGAAGAATACTGTAGACTGAATTTAGCCTCAGATTAAACACTTTAGACAGAGGAAGTTCAGGTTTTCACAAAACATCCCACCCCATATTCAAATTGCTTGAATTTTCGGATTCTTCCATGGCAATAAGCTACAATTTGCCACACTACTACTTACATTCATTCTGTTAATTTTCATGTGCATGGTTTTGGACATCTAATTTGTATAGGCATTGCACAAGCAAGTCAAACAGAAGCAAAACATGTCTGCCCACAGGGAGCTTCCACACTAAGGGGAAAGCTGAGAACATAATTAACCAGGCAGAAGACTGGATGTAATTAGTGGTTCCAATACAACTATTGAGAGAGCACAGATGAGGGAAGGAGGAAGGCTTCATGGAGGGTGCAGCAGTGAAGCTGGTCTTGGAAGACATAGTGCATCGGTGTCCCTTTGGGGAGGAGGGCATTCTGGGTGATAGACAATATCCAAGCCTTATCATGAACAATGAGAAGTCCTTTATTGGCAAGGATGCGGAGTCACAACTTACGCCCTCTACTCCATTCTGCAGGTCCTGAGTTCCCCGCTGACACTCAGGTCTACACAAAAGACCTGGGTAGAAACGTGACCATCAGCTGCCCTTTCAGTGCTGAGAACAGCCAGAAGAAGAAGTCCTTGTGCAAGAAGACTGAGCAGAATTGTGTCCTAGTTATTGATTCCACTGGGTACGTGAGCCCCAGCTACACTGACAGGACACAACTTAAAATGCAGGGTACAAACCAGCTAGTGTTCAATGTCACTATTGGCCGACTCCGCCCAGAGGATGCTGGGGCATATGAGTGTGGAGCTGGGGAAGAGAGCAGGGATGTGAATCTCCAAGTGCTGAAGCCAGAGCCTGAGTTGCTTTATGGAGACCTGAGGGGCTCGGTGAGCTTTGATTGCACCCTGGGCCCCGAGATGGCAGAAGTCCCCAAATTTCTGTGCCGGGTGAACACCAAGGAAGCCTGTGACTTGGTCATCAACAGCCAAGGGAAGAAGGCTCCAGGCTTTGAGGGAAGGATCTTGCTTGACCTCATGGACAAGGAAGGCTCATTCAGTGTGCTGATTACAGGCCTGAGGAAGGAGGACGCAGGGCGCTACTTATGCGGAGCCAACCCCAGTGGTCAGCTGGCGGAAGGCTGGCCCCTCCAGGCTTGGCAGCTCTTCGTTAACGAGGGTGAGACCCGGAGGTGGGGAGGGAACAAGGAGAAGCAATCTGATGAGACTCTAGGTTCTCCTTCTTTTCCACAGCATGCACTACCAGTGAGTCCATTCATCAATATCCATCTGTCAGTCACAACATCCACACACTGACAGACCCTGAACTGGATGTAAAATGGGCAGCAGTACAGGAGAGCTAGAAAATATGCCTCTGCCTTGTGTTAAAAAGCTAGTTTCCTTAGAGTCTGACTCATCCAGCCCCATGTGTGTCAGAGCAGAATGGTGCTCCACAGAGTTTTCAGTGCCTGTGATCTTCTAGAAGTAGATGCCAGGCCTTTCTTCCAAGGAGGCTCTTCTTCTCTATTACCAGAGGCTGTTTGACTTCTGTCCTTGCTAAACATGAATGAAGACAGTAAAGTTCCTAATGGAGATCAGACTTGCAGATTGTCTGGGTTTCAGAAAACCATGGTTGTCGCCCCAATGAGGACCTCACACGGAAGTCCGGTGCCATGACAGGGCCTGCAGGGTCATTTGGCAGCTGGCACTGACCCCTAAGCAGAATAGCTCCTCATCCCTCACATTCAGACAAGAGAAGGATTGGCATCTTTTGACTTTATAGCCTTCTCGTGTGGCAAAGCTGCAGCCTCTGTATTTTCTGCTCCAGCATCTTAGTCAAGGTTATTTGTTAGTTAGCAGAACTGGACCTATTCAGCTCTACTTTGAAAAACCATCTACATAGTTAAGTATGAAATTCCTGCTCCTTCTCACCCTGGAGCACTCGACATAGATTCAGCCTCTTGAGAAGCAACAACCGAATACTTGCAATTCAAAATATTTTGCCTGGTAACTTTTCTTTAAGGGGTTCATATTCCCTGTGCATCACTGCTGTATACATCTCTGGTCCTCATCACATCTTTCCACATCTGCAGTCCCCAGGTTCTCACTGGAACTCAGTGTCGGCTATTTTGAGATGGCTGTTTCTCTTTTTGAGGTGCTCCTCACAGCCTTTAGCAATTAAATTTATCTATGCTACCTAAGTTTATGTTTTAAATACCATTGAGAAAATAGTTTCTTAATTTGCAGAGAACCTCAATTCATTTGTGTTTGTGTGTGTGTGTATGGTAAGTTACTGAAAAGAAAAAGTTACACACAGGGATGTTTTGTGAGAAGTCAAATGGGAAGCACAGACATGCTCTCCTTAAATTCCTTCCATTCTCTACTCAAAATAACGTGAGGACAGAGAACGAAATGCCCAAACTGGTGGTTAAGGTCACTGGAGTATAGTCCTGATGGCTCTTGCTATACGTTCTGGGTCACTAGGAAAGTCTTATTCATTTTCTGAGGAAGGTGAAGTGATTAGTATAAACTTCTCTTCCTATCCCCGCTGAGGAAAAAGCTTCTTAGACCACACCAGGCTGCTGCTGTGTTGCCACCTTTCATCCTACCTTTCTGTGTGCTTCTAGAGACCAGCATTCCCATTAGTCCCTCTGTGGTGAAAGGCGTCCCTGGGGGCTCTGTGACTGTGCTCTGCCCCTACAACCCTAAGGAAAGCGACCACCTGAAGTACTGGTGTCACTGGGAAGAGACTCAGAATGGCAGATGCCCACTGTTGGTGGACAGCCAGGGGCTGGTTAACCAAAAGTACGAGGGCAGGCTGGCACTGCACCAAGAGCCAGGCAACGGCACCTACAGCGTCATACTCAACCAGCTCACTGCTCAGGATGCCGGCTTCTACTGGTGCCAGACCAGTGGTGACAGTCGCTGGAGGTCCACTGTGGAGCTCAAGGTTGTTGAAGGTAAGAGCTGAACTGAGGCGAGAGGAGAGGCAGCCCAGGGCCTCTCCCATCAGCAGCAGCATCACCCCTCCCCACTGCCCTCCCCCCAACTTTCCCTCCAGCCCCACTGAACACTATGCTGAATGGGGCAGTTCTCACTACAGAGCCTATCTGCCCACAGATGTCATTTTACACCTGTAACAAGCACTCCTCCACACACATTGTCTCACTCTTGAAACTACCACATATAGTATCTCCTATTAACAAGAACGGAGATCCTGGTGGTTAAGTGCTTAGAATCTGCCAGGTATTCCTGGAAACTCTATAGAGCAGTTCTACTCTGTCCTACAGGGCCTCTATGAGTCAGAATTGCCTTGACAGCAGTGGGGCATTAATAAGACCACCGTCCTCTTTTACAGCTATACAAACCAAAAAATCAAAGCCAGTGCCATCAAGTCGATGCCAACGCACAGTGACCCTGTAGGACAGGGTAGAATTGCTCTGTAGAATTTCCAAGGAGCATCTGGCAGATTTCAACTGTCAGCCTGTTGGTCAGCAGATGTACCACTTAACCACAAGGCCAGCAGGGTTGCCACAGTGTATATAGCATCATCTAAAGTACTGAGTATAGCTCGTGTTACCGAGACTAGAAGAGGAAAAAAGAGAAAGGAAAGCGGACTGAAGTTAATGTTTAGGGTTCTACATTCCATGATAGACCCCGGATTGACCCATGGGGGTCATCAATAGTAACTGACGCATGGGAGTCAACAACAGACAGCAAGTGGCATCTCTGATGTACTCACTATAATGAATATTCATTATATTCTGCATACGCTCTGGAGATGCAAACCCCCATAACGGTCACACACTTGTAGCACCAACAGTGCCAACTCCTGTGCCTATTTCTTCCTTTTGCCCCACTCCAGGAGAGCCAAGCCTAAAGGTACCAGAGAATGTCACTGCTTGGATAGGGGAGACCGTGAATATCGCTTGTCACTTCCCATGCAAATTCTACTCCTATGAAAAATACTGGTGCAAGTGGAGCAACGGGATCTGCCAAGCCCTGCCCAGCCAAGACGAAGGCTCCAGCCAGGCCTTTAGCAACTGCAACCAGAAAAGCCAGCTCATCTCCCTGATCCTGGACTCAGTCACCAAGGCTGACGAGGGCTGGTACTGGTGTGGGGTAAAGCAGGGCCACCGTTATGGAGAGACCGTGGCCATCTATGTATCAGTAGAGGAGACGACAAAGGGTGAGTATCCAAGGGCAAGGCCTGGATCCCAGAGGCTTCTCCATAAGGGATGGCTGAAAGGTCTGATTAGAAGAGGTTAAGGGAGTGAGTTAGCCCCCACATGATCTCATTTAGCCCTGCAAAATGGCATCCCAAATCAACACACAAACTAAGTATTAATAGTGGCCTTGCTATTTAACCTTGTCAACTTCAAGGCGAGTCCCATGGTCGTCCTTTCAGTGCAGTGATCAAAAGTTATGGCTTCTCACCAAAAACCAGCAGTCCCAATTACCAGCTGCTCCTTGAAAACCTCATGCAGCAATTCTATTCTAAGCCATGGAGTGACTAGGAGTTGGAATCAACTCAACAGCAGTGGGTAAGCCTCTTCTACAGATAGAAATTCCAGAGTCACCATCATAAATCAGTGCAGTTATGCTTACTCCCTATTGCTAAAGTCCCCTCTCAGAAAAGGATCCAAAAACCCAAACCCACTGCTGTCAAGTTGATTCTAACTCACAGAGACCCTACAGACAGAGTAGAACTGCCCCATAGAGTTTCCAAGAAGTGTCTGGTAGATTTGAACTCCTGACCTTCTATTTAACAGCCATAGCACTTAACCACTACGCCACCGGGGTTTCCAGAAGAGGACTGGGTTTCTTCAATTATAAGATCCGGTAAAGAAAATTAAGGCAGCCGCTTCCAATAATATTTGCACTATGTGGCTCTTCTTTAAATGTCACGTGAAATGCAATGTCTCTAATCTTGGTGTTTTTAGTGACCCTTAGAAGTTCCATAGGAAGCCCTTGTTGGTGCAAACAGGTAATGTGATCAGAGCCGCTAACTAAAACCTTGAAGGTTTGAATTCCCCCTTGGAAGAAAGGCCTGTCAACCTACTTTTGAAAAATCAACTAATGAAAACTCTGTGGAGCACAGTTCTACTCTGACACACATGGGGTCACCATGAGTCTGAATCTAGTCAACAACAACAAGGGGGAAAAAAAGCAGAAGTCCTCTTGTGTTTAGGTCCAGCTAGTTTGGCTCATCACGGGGGCAGGGATCATTGACAAACTCCCACCAGGGGGCAGCACTGTCACACCAACTCCTACAGTCAGGAAGCCTTAGGCACAGTTTCAAAGCTGTAAAAAATTATCCTGTCTTTAAGGGATGGGTCAGCCATTAAGCACAGCTGGATCTTCCAGTCTTATAGACAGAAATGAATGCGGTATTAATTGGGCAGAGATCACCTGTGTTACACTGAAAAATGCCACCACTCCCTCTACTTTTAAAGTCACTCAGAGTTGCTTGCCAGCAGCCTAAGGCTACAACACTGACCTGAGGTTCCTAAATAAATCTCACTCCTCACATCCCCTAATCTCAAGAAAGAAAATCTAGACCCAGCCTTCCGCTATTCTTCTCAGCTCCAGAGTCCCAAGATTTCAGCCAAGCAGATGCTGTCCCCAACGAGGTGGTAGTGGATCCAAATGTCCGGGAGTCTGGGAACAAAGCCGTTCAGGATCCCAAGCTGGTTGTGGAGCAGGATTCTGAAGACCCAGCTGATGAAAGCAGAGTAAGCAGGTGAGGAAGGGCCCAGGGCTTGCCAGTTGGGTACATCCCAGAGGCTGAGTCTGGACCATCAGGGCCCAGGAGGAGAGCCTGTCCACCTCTTAAATAGTGGGGGCCACCCCGACTTGTGATTGTGCCTATGCTTAGGAGGTGCTGACATCGCTCTTTGACGTTCTCCCTGTGGCTACAGCAGTGTCTTAGCTTGTGCTGCTGTAACAGAAATGCCACAAGTGTTTGGCTTAACAAACAGAAATTTACTTTCTCATAGCTGAGGAGACTAGAAAACTAAATTCGAGGTCCACTCTAGGGATAATCTCTTTCTCAGCATCTCTAGCTTCTCAGCATTCTTTGGAGATCTTCATATGACAACTATCTTTGCCCCATTTGGCCTCCCTTGCTTCCGTGTCTAAGCTGCTATTTTTATATCTCATAGCGGTTAGGTTTAAGATATACCCTGCACTCACATGGCGCCATTAACACAAAAAAGAACTCCTATTCCCAAACAGGATTATAGCCACAGGTGAGGATGTGCAGCACATTTGGGTGTGGGGTGTAAGGGGTACACAATTCAATCCACAGCAGGCCATATTTATTATCCAGTTTATTACCTCAGGACTATAACGTAGAGAAGGTCAAGTCCTTGCCTTTGTCATGTCTGGAAAGGCTTCTTGGAAGAATCGAACTAGGGAACTAGCTATATAAGAAGGCGGGTGGATCAGCCTGGGAGAAAAGTAACCAGGATCAGCTGGTCAGTGCACCCTGGGACACCAGGCTTCCCTTTCAGTGATTAACTAGCTTAACCCTCTTCCAGTGCTGAAGGACAAGGCGGGAGATCCCCAGTGCTGGTCTCCACCCTTGTGCCCTTGGCTCTGGTGCTGGCACTGGGGGCCATGGCTGTGGGAGTCCTCAGAGCCCGGCACAGGAAAAATGTTGGTAAGTTCCCAGGATGCTCCCTGCTTACCTCCAACCATGAGGCCTCCATCCTGGCTCAACTGCCTGCAGCCTAGGCTACCACTGTCTCTTTTCTTCCACAGGCTGAAAGAAAGGATTCTGGGAAAGGAGGGTGGAGGAAGACAAACCACACATTTCTATCCTACTGTGATAACTAGACGGCTGTGTGATTTGGGGCAAGTGCTCATTTCACATCGCCATTTTCTCATTACTCAAAGCAGGGATAATAAAAGCCACCTCAACAGCTGATGTGAGGATGAAATGAGACACTGCATTGAAAGGCTGCTGAGTGACAAGCGCAAGTCAGGAATTGTGGAGACTCAGATAATTCATAAATCATTCACAAGCAGCTCTGGGTAGCAGGGAGGGCTGAACAGGCCCACTCTCATCTCAGCTGGGGGGCTGCGGCAGAACGTCCACAGACAAGCAGCACACCTCTAACACATTCAACCCCTTCATCACCCCTGTGCCAACTCTTCTTTCTCTTGAACAGACCGTGTTTCAATTAGAAGCTACAGGACAGACATTAGCATGTCAGATTTTGAGAACTCCAGAGATTTTGGTGCCAGTGACAACCTAGGAGCATCTCCAGTCATTCAAGAGACATCCCTCAGAGGAAAAGAGGGTATGTGCCCCAACTGAGGGAATGTTCAACCCCCAAAAGAGCAAGAACTAGACCTGACTCCTTATCTGGGGTGGGAATACAAGCTAGTGAAACCTAATCCACCTCTCCCTCCTCACTCAGACTTCCAGGCCACTACGGAAAGCACCGTGAAGACTGAAGAACCCAAGAAGGCAAAAAGGGTAAGGGAAAAGAGAGAGAAGGCTTTACTTGTGTGGCAGGAAATGTAGCATGAGGGACTTCAGTCAGACATCAGGAAAAACTACATCAAAGTGGGGTCTGATCCAAGAATAGGGAAAACGTTGCAAATACTATTGAAAAGTTTTTCTGAGGAAAAGATGTATCTTACCAGGAAGAGATAGGTTTCTGTGTGTTGATGTGCATGAAGATGAGAAGATGAGTTGCTTTAAACTCCTTGTGATGCAACAGTTTAAGCACTCTACTGCTAATCAAAAGGTGGGTAGTTGAAACCTACCCATTGGCCCCATGGGAAAAAGACCTTGCAGTTTGCCCTGTAAAGATACAGCAGAACACCCTATGGAGCGGTTTTACTCTGACATATAGGGTCACTATGAGTTGAAATCAACTTGATAGCAACAAACTAGCAGAAAGGAGACTGGGAAATGAGGAAGCCAAGGGAACAGAAAATTTGACCACAGGGAAAAAGATCAAATATCTAAGGCTGGTGATTCAGTGAATGCTTTTCCTGGGCTATGGGGCTCATGGACCTCAAGTCACCTGCTCTCCCATAAGGGTTTGCTTGGGACCAACCTTTTGCCATGTTTGGAAGACATTTGCTTATGGTGGGCAATTGGTTGTTATCAGAAGCCATTGCTTACCCCAACCAAGTACCACAGTACTTGAAATCCCACCAAGGTCACCTTTGCCTTTGAGTTACACATTGCCCTCCCCTCATGCTCTCTAAGATTCAGGGTCCCTCAGAAGGATAATGCCTCACACTTCTAATCCAGTTTGAGGACTAAGGTCAGGACTAAGCCAGACTCAAGCGATGGCATTTTCAACCACCTCATATGCATGTGAAAGTTGACAATAAATAAGGAAGATCGAAGAAGAATTGATCCCTTTGAATTATGGTGACCATTTGCTCATTCTGGCAGACAATAAGAATGAGCAAGTCTGTCTTGGAAGATGTACAGCCAGAATGCTCCTCAGAAGTGAGGATGGTCAGACATCTCATGTACTTTGGACATGTTATTAGGAGGGAACAGTTCCTGGAGAAGGGTAACATGCTTGGTAAAGTAGAGCGATCAAAAAAGAAGACCCTAAATGAGGTGGTCTGACACAATAGCTTCAACAAAGGGCTCAAACATAACAAGGATTTAGAGGATGGCACAGGACTGCGCAGTGTTTTCTTCTATTGTACACAGGATTGTTATGAGTTGCATCCGACTCAACCACCCTTAACAACAATGACCTCTAATCCTAAGGCATTAATGCTTTTTTATCATACCTACTTTCCCTCATCATAGCAGAGAATCCAGCATTTGCAAAAGCAGGAGATCCTGTTAGTTTTGCAGATAGCCTTCTCCTCTAGCCTTGCAGTGATGAAAGGTTACCTCTTCTGGGCTGGTGGAGCATGAAAAATAGCATCCTCTGTAGCTGGCACCAGCCTTGCCACCTTGACCTGTGGACTGTGTGCAGGGCTTCCGGGGAAAGGCCCAGTAACAGAGGTGGTTCCACTTCACATGTTGGAAAGAGGTAGTGAGACAAAGGGAAGTATTTTTAGAGGCTGCAACTTTCTATTTCTCAAAATAAATGCTTCTTGGTGAGCATGGGACCTAAGAACAGTGGGTTCAGACAGGCTTTCTGTTGTCTGAGACTACAAGGACGACTTGGATGTTCTTAGTATGCCTCCCTCCCTCCTGATACCCTAGCACTGAGCCAGTACCCCAAACACTGATTGACTCTTTTCCCGTTGCTCCCTCAGTCGTCCAAGGAGGAAGCTGACATGGCCTACACTGCCTTCCTGCTCCAGGCCAACAACATCGCTGCAAATGTCCAAGATGGCCCCCATGATGCCTAAGCACCTAAACACCTCTTCCCTTTGCCCCTTACAATCACCTCAGAATCATGTTGCTCTCAGGGCCTCGGTCCTAGGGTGCTCCTGCTGCCTACACTCATACCCCACCTTGGCTTTTCCTTTCTGTTCTCAGACGGTGTGCTAGACCTCTCCTCAGTGGCCTAATGTGACTGTTGCGGGGGAGTGGTGTGGGGGTTGTACTTTCCTGCAGCTTATTTCTAACAAAAGAATCTAAGGTATGCAAGGAGAATTTACTCTTGGAAAGGCCTCTCAGGAAGATGAGAGAACAGGGTGCGTAAGGAGCAGGTAACAGGAAAGAAAGTCATTTAGGCCCTCTCTGCCCCTTATTATGGGATGCCAACCAAACTTCCTCTCCAGCTTTTCGTCCTTCCCTTCCTTCCTTCCTTCTTTCCTTCATTCAGGTGATTTGCTTGACACTGGGACAGATATGCCACCTACCCCACTAGCAGCCCCTCTGTAAGCATTGCTGAGTTCTTGGAAGCCACAGCCCTCTCAGTGTCTGTTTACCCATTAAGACCTCAAACTCTTACCAGGTAGAGCCGTCTCTGCCGTTATTGTGAGAAACCATAGATACCCGGAGTCCTAAGGCACTAGACTTCCTATAGCACAGGCATGCACACAAATAATCATTAACACACACTCTTACAATTTTACAGGGGAAAACATTGGAGTCCTCAGGGATTTTCTCAAGGGCACTAAGTAAGATACCCCAGAATCAAAACTAGATTTGAGGTCTCCTGTCCTTTTGACCATCCAAGGTTTTCTTGGCAAAAACCTCTGCTTCCCTGGTGGAGGAGGAGTTGTTAACTTTAGAATAAGGAAGAAAAGGAAGAGAAAAAGAAAAATGTAAAACAAGACTGTTTCTCACAGGGCCCCACCTCAGGCAAAGTGACTTTTTCCCTTTCTTAACTCACTTGACCCATGAAGATGAAAACACAAACTTTGATAACTCCTCATCTTTAAAGAGTTCTGAGTGGAACGGGAGGTGGAGGGTGACTGTAGATGGAGCCAGGGAGAGGCTGGTGTCCAAGGAGCTGAGGTTGGGTCTACCTTCCCCCAAGCACCACACTGCACCCACATCCGACGCTGGCACTTGCTAACAAAAATGTCACTTAATCAATAATTAAAGATGTGATTGCAATCACTGTGTCTCTGACTGTCTTCCACCCTACCCCACCTACACTGTCTGCCGTTTCTCAGACAACTGTTGCAGAGTGTTTTGCTTTGATCTCACTTTTAGGCACCCCAGGACATGTGTCTAAACCAAATCCTCCCCCACGTCCAAGGCTGGGCTGC
This sequence comes from Heterohyrax brucei, assembly GCA_028571685.1. NCBI lineage: Eukaryota > Metazoa > Chordata > Mammalia > Hyracoidea > Procaviidae > Heterohyrax > Heterohyrax brucei. The sequence goes on from CM053155.1 coordinate 22,743,504, forward strand.
AGAGGGCTTTGAGAAGGCTTCGACATGGGACCAAGTTTATCTTTAACAAAATAATAGTTTTGTGTCTGCCTCTGTGAGCAAGAACCCCAAAGCTCTATATTATAAGACATAATTAAGACTGTTTTAGGATGGAATGAACTGAAAGCAGGTGTAATCAATGCTTACCATCCATGGGATATTCAATTATAAATCTCATAACTTTCTGGGATAACCTCCAAGATGAAGAGGCTGTTAATTAAAAGTGAAATAATCAAATGAGCAGACTGTCTCTATATGATTATCAAGTAGCAACTGGATAAATATTAGATGATAAAAAAAACAAAAAAACACTGCCGTCCAACTCATAGCGACCCCGGAGTTCAGAGTAGAACTGCCCCCATACAGTTTCCAAAGAGCTAGCTAAAATGATAACTCAAATTTTAGGGGAAAAAAAAATCAAACCCATTATCATCAAGTCAACTCCAATTCATACAGATCCCATAGGACAGAACGGAACTGCCTCACAGGGTTTCCAAGGAGCAGCTGGTAGATTAGAACTGTGGAACTTTTTTTAGCAGCCCAGCTCTTGACCACTGCACCACCAGAGTTCCAAGGTTTTAAAGGGTTCATTCAAAGCTTGTTTTGGAGGATAGTGCTTCAAGAAAGGACTCCTTGTCTTGTAATGCCACTCCTAGGTCTGGGACTAAGCCACGTCATGTTCCTTAAGGAATGTCTAAACTGCCCATAGGCAGCTCTCTCACTACCCCCTCTCAATAAACTGAGGGCCTACCTGTCTCCAGCGTCCTCTCTGGGAGAGTTCTCCACGTCGTCTATCCTGCCTGACGTGGGCAGAATCTTTGCTTCTCCCCATGTCTTTCTCCAGATGCTGCACTTTTCTACACCTGTTCTTGTCAAGGCCTCAGATTTCATTTTTGCGTTTCCACTCCTGCCCTACTGACTGCACTGCCCAGTCTAGAGCCCAGGGTACTGATCTACTCAGAGCCTTGGGCTCCTTACCTGGCAGGAGAAGCAGTCATCAAGAATGTTTATTTTACTCTTCTCCACGAATGGTACGCATATCTAGGTTTTCCTGGAATGACAATAAATTATTTTGAAACCAAAACTATCAAGTGTGTCAGAATCTATCACTGTTTTACCCCCTGACAGCTGCCTTCTCACTCACCAAAGGCAACCCCTGGCAGAAGGACTAAGATGCAGCTTTCATGTTAACACCAATAACCATAAGCCAATCCTGAGCTAATGCAGTTTACCTCAGTTCCTGGAATCAAAGGCCAAAAAACTGTCATCGCCAGAGACAATCTTATATTACTCTTAACTGACATTGTCAATAGTGATAGCAACTATTACAACACACTGACCACAGAGCAGTTATACCCAGCAATATGTGGGTCCCTACATATTAGAACCTACTTGACAGTAACTAACAACGGCCCAAAGTCCACCAGCTCCTCATGCAGCACCTTGGACAGAAGACCCCTTTATGAAGAAGGAATGTGGTCGGTCAATGGCCTAACCCATTGGCCTAACCCTAATAGCTATAAAATCACCAACTTGGGGGAGGGTGTTAGCTCCTTAGGGCTGTTGTAACATCAAATGGGTGGCTTAAAACAAGAGAAATTTAATATCTCAGTTTCAGAGGCTGTTGTGTTGTTGTTCTGTGTCATTGAGTTGATTCTGATCCATGGTGACCTTACAGGACAGAGTAGAACTACCCCATGGGTTTTCTGGGCTATAATCTTTGTGGGAGCAGATAGACACGTCTTTTCTACCACAGAGCCACTAGTGGGTTTAAGCTATGATCTTTCATTAAGCAGCTGAGTGCTTAACCATAGTGCCACCAGGACTGCTTGTTCTGGATGCAAGAAGTCTGAAACCAAGGTGTTAGTACGGTTGGTTCCTTCTGGAAGTTGTAAAGGAGAGTCTGTTCTATGCTTCTCTCCTAGTTTCTGGTGGTCGCTGGCAGTCCTTGGCGTCCCTTGGCTTGTAGATGTACCACTCCTGTCTCTGTCCCCATCGTCACTTAGTGTTCTCCCTGTGTGTTTCTCGTGTCTGATACAGCTGTGGATTCAGGGGCAACCCTAATCCAGTATGACTTCCTCTTAACCAGCTAATTACATCCTCAAAGACCTATTTATTTCCAAACAGGGTCATATTCTGAGGTCCTGGATGGACATGAATGTTGAAGGTAGGTTATTTAACTCAGTTCAGGGGAGCAGCAATTAACTGTGGGACTAAAGACAATAAACCAATTAGTAGTGATCAATGTCCACAATCATTCAAGGAATTACTTAAATATTCCTATGACAAAAAAATACTCTCCAAGTTTATGATGTTTGAGACTTTTTTCAAAATCAATTATGTAATGATGTGACTATGCATAACTAAGTTCACAATCGCCTGGAATTGGTTTATAGAAGTCGATTTGGTTTGTAAAAATAAAAAAGAATACACTCACTTGTCCAAGTCTTCTCCAACTCAGTCATGTAAGTCTGTTTTTTTTAATTTTTAAAATTGAAATAGCATTTACTATTTTTTACATGTACAATTAAGTGACATTATGTTCATCTTGTGCAACCATCAGCAATGTTTCCACATTTTGCCAAGGCCCTTAACAAAAGTCAGTACTCCCTAAGCAATGACTTTTCAACCCCCTCCCACTACTAATTAACTTTGGCTCTATACATCTACCTATCCTATGTATATCAAATAAGTGGGATCATACAATATTTGACCTTTCATGGCTGATTTATTCACTCAGTATAATTCTTACCTTAGAAAATGAGATTAAATTTGTCAGGAGCTGAGCTGAGCTAGAAAGAGCTGAACTGAGCTGCTAGGTGTTGAAATGGGCAATTAAGACAACAAGCCAAAAGGAAAGGTCTTTAATCCCTTACTGCCATAGTTTAGGCCAAAGGACCATCATTCTCTTCCACAGCAAATAACAACAAACTGGAGACAGTGCTGCTTCGTCATATTCCTTCTTCCTCTTGGAACAGCACTGGTAAGGCGGTCAGCTAGATTAGCAAGGACATGGGATGGTCTCACTGCTGAGGGAGCCACAGACAAAAGACTCCTCTAGTTTCATGTACTTATAGGTCAGAGGAAGGGACAGAGGGAAGTGCTAGGATGGAAGAGTACTGAGTCAGAGTGGAGAACCGTCTTTAAGATCCCTCCTATCCTCTTATGATAATTAGGTCTCAGCAGCAGCACCTAAGGAAGGGCTGCTCAAGGTCTCCGATTAAGAGCCTCCAAATGGAGGCATCTGGGCTAGGAATGATGTTGATATGTGAAAAGAGCCTAGCCAGCCAGGGTGGGCTCAGCCCTTGACTGCAACTCCCTTCAGAAACAACTGCCTTAAAAAGAATCACACATACATTTATACCCAGTAGCCAGACTACTCAAAATTAATAGCATTAGAACTCCCCTTGATCCATATTCTGATTTTCTCAATCTCCTTGTCTTGCTAAAAAAAAAGAAAAGGAAAAAAAGCCCTGGAAAGTTAGTGCCATTGGCTCACTCTATCTAGGGCAGAACATCTCTCCCAAGAACCACAGACAGCAGGGAAAAGATACGTGACATTATCTATGGAGCTAGTTCCCAAGTGAAAGAAATGAGTATAGTTTCCCCTGATTTCCCTGGAATAATTAATTCTACTAGGGAGTACATGCAGTCCCTGTGTAGTACAGTTAACGCACTAGGCAACTAACCGATAGCTTGACTGTTTAAATCCACGCAGAGGACCTTGGAACAAAAGCCTGGTTATTTATTTGAGAAAAGTCAGTAACTGAAAACCCTATGAAGCAGTTCTACTCTGACATTCATGAGTTGCCATGAATCAAAATCTACTCAATGGCAACTGAAAACAGAGTATATGCACTAAAAATAATAAGAAATCATTTCAGAAACACTAAATACCTTTCTATACAGTAGCATATTGAGAAAGAGTAGAGGCAAGGCTAAGACCAATGGCACCCACCTGGCGAGGGAGCTAAAACAGGAATGAAGAGACAAGGATCTAGCTGCATGAGTCAAGTTGCTCTGCTAAGGCTATTAAAGAAAAGGGTAGAAAGCACACCCTCACTAGAGCCAAAACTCTTTGTACTAATACGAGGAAGTATTAGTTTTAGCGGTTTTAGAGGTTCTAACCTTAGAATGGAAGCACTGGTGGCACAGTGGTTAAGAGCTATGGCTGCTAACTAAAAAGTTGGCAGCTCAAATTTACCAGGCGGAAAACGCTATGGGGCAGTTCTATTCTGTCTTATGTAGGGTTGCAATGAGTTGGAATTGACCTGATGGCAATGGGTTTGGTAACCTCAGAATACCAGCATGAATGTAATCATATTCCAGAAAAAGAAACAAACAAAAACTGTTGTTGTTAGTTGCTGTTGAGTCAATTCTGACTTATGGTGAACCAATGTGTGCACAGTGGGCTGCTCCACAGTCTTCAAGGCTGTGATCTTTCAGAAGCAGATTGCCAGCCCTGTCTTCCAATCCATCTCCAGATGGGTTCAAATTACCAAACTTTTAGCCAGTAGTCAAGCTCTTAACATTTGTGCCACCCAGGGACTCCAAAGAAATCTTCTTGTTTTTGTTGACGTTAGGTACCATCAAGTCAGTTCAGGACTCATAACGACCCTATGTACAACAAAATGAAACACTACCCAATTCCATGCCATTCCCATGATCATTGCTATGTTTCAGACCATTGTTGCAGTGACTGCGTCATCTTTTGAGTGCCTTCCAACCCGAGGGGTTCATCATCTGGCACCATATCAGACAATGTTCCACAGATATTCATAAGGTTTTCACTGGCTAATGTTTTCACAAGTAAACCACCAGGTTCTTCTTCCCAGTTTTAGTCTGAAAGGTCACCTGAAACCTGTCTGCCATGGTGACCTGGCTTCTAGCATCACAGCAACAGGCAAACCCCCACAGTTATAACAAATTAACAGATGGCATGGGGGAAATCTTAGTCACCAAAATTCTACCATTTCTTATAGATGAAAGTCATGAGTAAGGTTATTATAAAGCTTAACATTCCCGAGGCCCTATTCCTGTAGAACAGCTTTCTCTAAGATAGACAGGTGTGTAGTCTAAGTTCTTGGAAATGGGGAAGTACAAGATACCTGAGCCAGGTGCCTGTCCCCTGGGTGGGGTTTACTAGGGACTCCAGTAGGCAGCGGATTCTCATGGTCTATCTCACGGAAAGCAATGTTGGGCCAGGGAGAAGACCACTGAGAACGGAGCCCTTCCATTTGGAAAGGTCCAGAGATGGCCTTCCCAAATGTGGCCACATGAGAGGTACAAACAGGGTGGAACAATAACCTAAACAGGACCCATAGTGACAACCTTCACCCCAGTGAAAATGGCTTATCTCCACTGCACTTTTAACATACCCAGGCAGTGTGTTAAGTGTCTTGTAATGCTTACCTCATGCGATCCTCACAACCTTATGAGTTACTTTCTTACCCCATGTAACATAAGAAGAATAATAAACCCTTGATTAAAAGTTACTGTGTAGTTAAAAGGAGCCATGGTAGCACAGTGGTTAAAGTAATTGACTGCTAACTGAAAGGCTGGCCATTCACAAACACCAGTTGCTCTGTGGAAGAAAGGTTCAACAGTCTGCTTCCATAGAGATTTAAAGCCTTGGAAACCCTCTGGGATTGCTCTGAGTTGGAATCTACTCTATGGCAGTGGGTTTGGTTTTGATTTGGGGATTGAGATTAAATGAATTTACCCAAAGGACTTAGAACCATTGCCAGAATAGCTGGTATTATTTACTCACCCTACCTACCTGTTATTGGGTTCTGATCTCTATCCGGGTCATCCCTTCTGATCAAGTGCTGTCCTCAGAAGAAACGTTCCCGAGAAGGATGTTCCACCATTGAGTTCTCCACTCCTTAGTGTACGCCCCTTAGTTTACCCTACCTTCTCCTGGGAGTAGGCAACCCAAGGCAATACAATAGCACTATGACTCAGTAAAGGTAAAGAAAATTTAGAGGAGAAAAAAAGATTCAGGGCAATAAATTTTTCCTGTTTCACAGTTTAGCCAGGAGTCAGTCTTCTTTTGGGCCCCAACCTCTGTTGCCCCAGCAACAACTGGAGGTAGAGACAAACAGATCTAGTCTGAAAGTTTTGATCCTCTCAAATTGCAAACATTCCCTTCCTCCTAGTTAGTTCACACATCCTGATACCAGCATTTGTCAACCCAGTAAGCACTGAAGGCTTTCAGCCCAAGATGATGTGAAAAATCTTCCCTGCTTTCATTCCACACACCTCTAGCACTGTCTGGCAGGCCCTAGCTATAATGTAGCCAGAACGTGACCTTCATAGACACACACGCACAGTCACACATACAGTCACACACTACAGAGTCACGGATGCATACTCACAGTCACATACCAGACACACATACTCAGAGTCATCACATACACACTCATAGTCATATGCCACACAGGCACACTCAGTCAGGTACCACACACTCAGTCACACACCACAAGCACACTCACAGTTACACAGTCACATGCCACACACTATACACACAGTTGCACACCACACATTACACAGTCACACACTACACACATTCACAATTGCACACATTTAGTTACACATCACATACAACACACACATCACACTTTGGACACCCACACATCACACATATTCAGTGTACCACACAACACAGTCACACAACATATACTCACACAGAACACTTTTATACATACTAATACACACAATACACACATCACATTTCACATACCTACATCTCACACATCTCATGTATGCGACGCATCACACACTGACAGTCACGCACACACACACACACATTTTCTCAGTTTGTCTCTGGGGCCATCCAAGGCCTTCAGCCAAGGGGATGGCGGAGCCCTGCTGTGCTACAGCTCAGGGCACTGGGAAGAGCCCTCCAAGTAGGGAAAGCTGAAGGTTGATTGCAGCCAAGACCTCTGGCATTCTAGCCAGAGGCCTCTGACTGCTGACACCTTCGCTCAGTTGGCAGCTGAAGGAAATTACAACTGCAGCTGCTCTCAGATACAGAGACCTGCGGGTGGGCTAGGGGGAGTTGTGAGCACCCCCCCACCTCGCACTTCCTTGCACCTGTTCTGAACTTCACACTGGACTTCCACTGCGGATGTTGTTGTTTTGCTTTTGGAGAGCATGTGACAAATCTGGGGTGCGTGGGTGAGTGGGGAGGGGTGGAGAGGAGACTTGTGGGCATGAGCCACACTTCCCTGCAAACATAACCTAAGTCCATTGCGGGCACAGAGGCCGCAGGGCCTGGAGATGGAGCCTGGGAACCGACGTACTTTGTAACACCCACCCAGCAATGACGTCTGAGAATTCTCGTGAGAAGTAATAATCCTTCACATTTCCTCACAGAAAAGCTCCTAAAGCACTTCCATGTCTATGGTTTTTCCTTGACCTCATGAAAGCCATGTGAGACAGGTAAGGGAGGGATCATCCCTATTTTATAAAAGAAAATATAGAGGATCATTCCTATTTTAAAAACAAAAACATTCATGAAATATTTTATAAATGAAAATACTTTCCAGCCCAAAGCTAGAAGGTTCTAAGACAGAACTGGAAATCAAGTCTTTCCATGACCTCATCCTAGTCATCTAGTGCTACTATAACAAAAATACCATAAGCAGATGGCTTTAATAAAGAGAAATTTATTTTCCCATAGCAATTGAAAAGTTAAATGTCCAAATTCAGGCCATCAGCTCCAGGGGAACTCTTTCTCTGTTGGCTCTGCAGAAAGGTCACTGTAATCTGTCTTTCCCTGGACTGGGAACTTCTGAGGCACAGGGACCACTGGGCCCAAAGGACGTGTTCTACTTCAGGCACTGCTTCTTTCCTGATGGTGTGAGGTTTCCAGCTCTCTGCTTGCTTCTCTTCCCTTTTATCTCTTGTAAAATAAAAGGATGAAAGTAGGTGCAAGCCACACCCCAGGGAAAATCCTTTTGCATTGATCAGAGATGTGACTTGGGTAAGAGTGTTATAATCTCACCCTAATCCACATTAATATAATCCAATTTTGCCTTATTAACCCCACAGAGAGATTAGGATTTACAACATAAGAAAATTACAAAATGGAAGATAACCACACAATACTGAGAATCATGGCCCGGCCATATTGATACATATGTTTTTTAGGGAACACAATTCAGTCTATGACAATCTCAGTTACCTAAGTGCCTCTTTATCTCTCTCTTCTCCATGGTTCTGGGCCTAATCTTTGAACCCTGAGCTTTGTGAAAAATCACTCTGCTAGATTGCTGAAACTTTAGGCAGATTTATCATGTGGCCTGTCATATCCTGTTCCTGGCAGTGTCTCTCTGGTCACTGAACAGTGGCCTGGTCCTTGAAGGCAGTGCCTTATGGAGGTGGTTGAGGGGATGAGGGATGGCTGAGTTGAGGTGCTGGGCAAGTTCTGGTTAGGACCTCAGGAATGATGTTCCAGAAGATAGAATTCCAGGGATCACCTAATCCCATCCTTCATTTTACAGATAAAAAAAACAGGCTCAGAGAAACGCAATGAATTGTTCGAAGTCCAATAGTTAGTATGCCCACAGTGTTGTTGTTGTTCTGACTCATAGTGACCTTACATACAATAGAATGAAACACTGCCTGGTACTAAGCCATCCTTACAATTGTTGTGCTTGAGGCCACTGTTGCAGCCACTGTGTCAATCCATTTTGTTGAGGGTCTTCCTCTTTTTCACTGACCCTCTGCCAAGCGTGACAATGATTTGGGTTTCCCTAAGAGCTAATGATTGTGAGCATTTCCTCATGTGTCTTTTGGCTGCATGGATGACTTCTTTGGTGAAGTGTCTATCCATCTCATTTGCCCATTGCTTAACTGGGTAATTTACCTTTTTCTTGTTGATATTTTGCAGTGCCCTGTAGACTATGGAAATCAGACATTGATCTGACACGCAGTTGCCAAATATTTTTCCCATTCTATAGAAGTCTTTTAACTCTCTTGACAAAGGCTTTAGCTGAGTATAAGTGTTTGATTCTTTGTAGTTCGCATTTATCTATTTTCTGTTGTTCATGCAGTGTTGGTGAGATTTTGTAGTCTGTTGAAGCCATGTATTAGAACTTCCATTGTTCGCCTTATTTTTTTCTTGCATTTATCTTTATCATTTTAGGTTTGATATTTAGGACTTTGATCCACTCTGAGTTAGTTTTCATGTTGTTGTTGTTGTTGGGTTGTTGAGTTGCTTCCAACTCAACCTCACCCTATAGGTCAGAGTAGAACTGCCCATAGAGTTTCCAAGGACACCCTGGTAGATCTGAACTGCTGACCTCTTGGTTAGCAACTGTAGCGCTTTACTACTATGCTGCCAGGGTTTCCAGTTTTTGCATAAGGTGTGAGATATGGATCTTGTTTCAGTTTTTTCCAGATGAATATCCAATTTTGCCAATACCATTTGTTAAAAAGGCTGTTTTTACCTCAGTTTCCAACCTTTTGGCCTTTGTCCAACATCGACTGCTCACAAGAGGATGGTGATTAATCCAGGGGTCTCAGTTCTGTTTCATAGGTCTATGTCTCTTTTTTTGTACAAGTACCAGGCTGCTTTGACTACCATGGCAGTATAACAGACTCTAAGGTCAGGTCGTGTGAGGCCTCCCACTGTGTTCCTCTTCTTCAGTAGTGCTTTACTTATCTGGAGTTTCTTCCCTTTCCAAACAAAGTTGGTGACTTGTTTCTCCATCTCATTAAAAAATGATACTGGAATTTGTATTGGAATTGCATTGTATATGTAGATCGGTTTGGGTAAAATAGACATTTTTCACAGTGTTAAATCTTCCTATCCATGAGCAAGATAGGTTTCTCCATTTATGTGTCTCTTTTGGTTTCTGGTAGTAAGGTCTTACAATTTTTCTCTGTGTAGGTCTCTTATTTCTCTGGTTAGACTTATTCCTAGGTATTTTATCTTCTTGGGGCTATAGTAAAGGGTACTGATTTGATGATTTCTTCTTTGATGGTATAAAGGAATCCTACTGATTTACTTATGTTTATCTTATATCTTTATATTTTACAGAACTCTTCTATTAGCTACAATAGTTTACTTACAGATTCTTTAGGATTCTCTGGGTATATGATCACATCATCTACAGATAGGGCGATTTTTACTTCTACACTGCCAATGCAGATGCCCTGTATTTCTTTTTTCTTGTCTGATTGCTCTGACCAGAACCTCTAGCACACCGTTGAGTAGAAGTAACGACAGTGGGCATCCATCTCTAGTTCCTGTTCTCAGGGGGAATTCTTTCAGTCTCTCTTCATTCAGGATGATGTAGGTGGTTGGCTTTGAGTAGATGTCCCTTATTGCATTAAGGAATTTCCCCTCTTTTCCTATTTTGCTGCAAGTTTTTAATATAAGTGTGTAGTGGCCTTTGTCAAATGCCTTTTCTGCATCAATCGACAAAATCAGGTGTTTCTTATCCTTTGTGTTATTATGTGATTGATTACATTAATTCTTTTTCTCATGTTGCACCAGCTCTGTGTCCCTAGTATGAGTCCAATTTGGTCATGATGAATTATTTTTTTAATACGCTGTTGAATTCTATTGGCTAGGATTTTTCTGAAAATTTTTTCATCAAGGCTTATGAGTGATATTGATCTGTAATTTTCTTTTTTTGTGGAATCTTTTCCTGGCTCTGGTATCAGGGTTATGCTGGCTTCAAAGAATGCATTTGGGAACATTCTGTTGCTTTCTATGTTGTGAAATAGCCTCAGTAGTATTGGAATTAACTCTTCTTGAAAAGTTTGGAAGAATTCTCTGGTGAAGCCATCTGGGTCAGGACTTTTTTAGTTGGTACTTTTTTGATTACTTTTTCAATCTCTTCTTCTGTGATGGGTTTATTAAGTTGCTCTACTTTGCCTTGTGATAATTTTGGTAGGTGACATGAATCTAGAAATCTGTCCACTTTCTCTAGGTTTTCAGATTTGTTAAAACTATAGTCTTTCATTGTATTTTGTTGCAATGCTTTTGAGTTTGCTTGGGTCTGTTATGACATCTCCCATCCCATTTCTTACTCAGGTTATGTGTTTTCTCTCCTGTTTTTCTTTTGTAAGTTCAGCCAATGGTTTATCAATTTTGTTATCTTTTCAAAAAACCAGCTTTTTGTTTTGTTGATTCTTTTAATTGTTTTCTCTAATTCATTTAATTCTGCTGTAATCTTTATTGTCTGTTTTCTTCTGATACCTGAAGGGTTCTTTTGTTGTTCTCTCTCTACTTCTTCAAGTTGTAGGGTTAATTCCTTTGTCTGGACCCTTTCTTCATTCTGGATGTGTGCACTGATAGAGACAGATTGACCTCTGAGCATTTCTTTTGCTGTATTCCACAGGTTCTGGCAGGATGGGTTTTCAGTCTCATTTGATTCCATAAATTTCTTTACTGCACCTTTGATTTCTTCCATAACCCATGAATTTTTGAGTAAAGTGTTGTTCAGTTTCCATGAGTTCAAATTTCTACCCATGTTTTTTTCTGCTGTTGATTTCAACTTTGTATGGCTTTATGGTCCAAGAAAATGCTTTGCAATAATTCAGTAGTTTGGATTTTGTTGAAACTTGTTTATGACGTAACATGTGGTCTATTCTGAAGAATGTTTCAAGTGCATGGGAAAGGAAGGTGTACTTACCTGTTGTTGGGTAAAAAGTTCTGTATATGTCAATAAGGTTGATTGTTGTATCTTCTGTATCTTTACAGAGTTTCTTTCTGATCTGTCCATTACTAAAAGTGGAGTGCTGAAGTGTCCTACAATTATTGTGAAGTGATCCATCTCATTTTTCTGTGTTGTCAGCATTTGTTTGATGTATTTAGATGCTCTGGCATTGGGTGTATAAACATTAAATATTGTTATATCATGCATATATATTAAATTTTAAGAAATAGTGACCATTTTTGTCCAAGATGGTGGATTTTTATGTTAAAATCTGTTTTATCTGAAATTAGTATTGCCACTTTTGTTCTTTGCACATCGTTAGCTTTATATATATTTTTGCAACTTTTGATTTTCAGTTTGTTCATATCTTTGAGTCTAAGGTGTGTTTCTTGCAGGCAACATATAGACAGATCATGTTTTTTGATCCAAGCTGTTACTCTCTGCCTGTTTATTGGAGCATTCAATCTATTTACATTCAGTGTAATTATTGACAGGTATGTGTTTAGTGCTGTCAGTCTGGTGCCTTTATTTTCGTGTTGTTGATGTTTTCTTTGTTCCTCTTAATATTCTGTTCCAAGTCACTTTTCTTTGTGGCTTTACTTTTCATCCTTTTCAGTGCTGGTTTTGTGTTTGTTGAGACTCCTGTATTATTTCTTGTTTTGACATGTAGCATTGTTAGTTTTGTTTGCAGCCACCCCTTTGATCACCTTTAACATTCTAAGTTTAAATCAGACTAACTTCTGTATATCTCCTTAATTTCCTCTCCATCTGAGTTATAGCTACTTTAATATATCCCTTTTTATAGTGATGATGTCATAGTTTTCAGGTTATAATCTTTCGTTCCTTCCTTCTAATTACTTCAGTTTTGATTGAACTTTGTAACTTCCCTGACTTAGTAGGACTCTGAATGCTGTGTCTGCATTACATCCTTAAGTATACATTTGATGTTATTGTTACTCTAAAAAAGAGCTTCTTTCAGTATTTATTGTAGCTTTGGTTTGGTTTTTACAAAGTCTCTTCTGTTTTTCTGAGAATGTCTTAATTTTACCATCACATCTGAGAGACAATTTTGCAGGATATATAATTCTTGGCTGGAAGTCTTTTTCCTTCAAGGCTTTGTGTCATCCCACTGCCTTCTTTGCAACATCGCTTCTGCCAATAAGTCAGAGGAAAGCCTATAGGGCTTCCCTCTGTACATTAGCTTTGCTCTAAGCCTCGCTGCCTTTAACAGCCTTTGTTTATATTTCATTTTATTAAGCTTGAATATAATATATCTCGGTGTCTTTCTTTTGGGTTCTAGTTTTTGTGGTGTTCAATAAGCATCTTGGATATCTATGCTCTCTTCTTTCATAATTTCAGGAAAGTTTTCTGCCAGCAACTCTACAATAATACTCTCCATATTTTCAACTACCCCACCCCCGTTCAGTAACTCCAGTTATTCGTAGAATATTCCTCTTAAAAGAGTCCCACATATTTCTTAATGCTGCTTCGTTTTTCTTATTCCTTTTCTCTGATTTCTCATCATAAATTCTGGTGTCAGTTGCTCTACCTCAAGCTAACTAACTATGGCTTCCATCTGCTCAATTGTGCTCTTTTGGTTTTGAATTGAATTGTTGAATTCTGTAATTTTATTACCTGCTGGATTTCAGATCACAGATAGTCCATCAGTTCAAATGGCTTAATTTTTCATTTTGTTCTGCTGCATTTTGTTTAATCCCTAGAAGGGCTCTATACATATTTCTTTTATACTCAGCCTCCAATAGTTTCAGAAAGGCTTCTGTATCTGGGAATTTTTTGATTATTTGGGGAGTTTTCTGGGGCCATGGTGGATTGCTTCTGAAAATGGTTAGCTATTGATTGTTGTCTTTAGGCCACCTAAAGTTGTTCAGTTTCTCTGGTGTTACCTCAACAGGAGCTGAGGCATAGTTCTAAAAGGGGAGTAAGAGCACTACTGGCTTTGGTCACCAGTCACCTCTGTGTACTCCAGTGACTGGCCCCAGGTGGACTCTCTGGGATGGCAGGTTCTGTCTCCTGGCTGACAAAGATGGCACCCTACTTATGGGGTCACTAGGGCGCTGTCAGCCAATACTATGACATGGATCAGTGAAGGGTGGAGGAGATGCTGCCAGGCCATTCAGCAGTCAGTTCTGCAGGTGGTCTTGTTTTTAAAAAAATACTTTACTACTGAGCAAGGAGCTGTCCAACAGCTGCCAGAAATCAGTCAGGCCCTCAGGTGTGGTAGGCCTCACCTTCCAGCTAACAACAAAAGCACCTCATACACCATCCCCAGACACTATGATACAGTTCAAAGAACAGAGGGGTTAGCACCTTGCTGCCATCCCCCACCAGGTCCCACCTGTAACTCTAGTCACCACTGCCCTAAAAACAGCGTTTCTGCTAGGGAAGTACTTTCCAGACAGTGGCTGCTGCTCAGTGTGAGAATTAGCCCCGGCTAACACCTTGGATGGCTGACTTCGCCTCCCAGGTGACCAAGATGGTATCCTACCCAAGCTGCCCTTCCTGCTGTGAAGCAGCAGAATCTATGGTGCAGCTCAGAAAGAGAGGGTGGAGGGGCAGTGGTGCCCTCAGTCAGCAGCCAGGCTTTCAATATGTGGCCATCCCAAATACAGTCTCTCTGCTGTGCTATACACTGTTTATGTAAGTACTGCAGTTCAGTGTATTAGCCAGCTCATGCCCAGTCCCTGCCTCATGGAAAACAAAGAAGGTGTCAATACCTGCAGTCCTCCCAAATGATGAGTCAGCAAAAGCAGGACTCAGCATGTCACTGCCTCATCTTTGAGAGAGGTAGTTTCCCCCTTACTGTTACCTAGTCCAATCTGACCCTGTGCCAGATCCTAGGGCTCCCTAGATGTCCACGCTGCTCTGTTCAATTATCATTTCAGGCCTTAGTGCTCAGAAAGAATTGAGGAGTCATGTGTCTGGTCTACCATCTTGGACCACTCCCTTTTTTTTGGTTTTAAATAATATAGACAGCATCTTCTAGCCTAAGGCTCAACTTGTTTCCATACAGTCTTTCTCAGATGGAGGAAACTTGATGACATAGCTCCTTTATTCTAAAATCAAACCAAACCCAAACCCACTACCATTGAGTCAATTCTGATTCCTAGAGACCCTATAGGACAGAGTAGAACTGAGCCAGAGTTTCCAAGGAGTGCCTGGTGGATTTGAACTGCTGACCTTTTGGTTAGTAGCCAGGGATAGAGCAAATGATTCTGGTTCCTATTGATAAAGCATAGACGGTCCCTCCAAGAAGTACTGAAGACAAAGAAATATCATGCTTTGTAGTTGCTAAGTATCTTAACAAACCACTAGGGACCCTTTGAACCTTGGTAACATGTCCTCATTCAACATACATTTTCCAATTGCAGACTTCCTCTGTGGTTTGCTAATGTTTTCTTTTCAGCATAGGACTAGTTAGCAAACAAAACAGGTTTCATTTCCTCGTTTCCAAGCCTTACTCTTCAGGAGGGCCAGAAAACTCTTTGAAATTGTGAAAGGCTAGGGGGTGAAGAGTAGATCTCTTTTCTCCTCTTGGGGGCTCTTGAATGGGATCTTGCCTAAGAAGGAGCCATGAACCTCTGGCTTTGGTCGCTTTACTTCCTGCCTGGTGAGTACTATGGGGAAGCATCATTCTTCAGACTTCTTACAAGATTTGACTTGACCAGAGGTATAGGAGTTGCCAGATTATCTTTAGCTCACATGTTTCTGTACAGATTCTACTGGAAACCAGTACCTAGAGCATGGCAAGGTTGGGGGTCCTTCTCCTCTCTGCCAGTGCTCTATGCTACATTCCAGACACTTTTCCTGTTCAAGTCAGGTGCTGAACCGCGAGGGCTGAAGGCATTATACTTCTGAGACATGTTAGCCTGTTAATATGGGTTCTTATCACAGGTGTCTCCAAAGTTCATTCTTCTTACCTATACATTCCCTATTGCTTTCACTCTTAAATTTTCAACTTGCAAATCTAAATGAAGACTCCCTGATACATTCTGTAGACCTACTCTATTTCCTGAGTTCCATACTTCAGGATATGAAATTGACTCCTGGGCACCTCTATTTCAATATTCCACCTAGAGCCAAAATGTGACATGCCCATTACTTCTCCTTGGTCACCATCCAAACCAGCTACTTCATTTGTCTTAACTGTCTCTGACAATAGCCTCAAAATGCCAGAATGATTTCTCAACACCTCTTTTTATTTACTTTCACCCAATCTTTGATCCAATAATTGGCCAATCTTGTGTAGTCTCTGTTGTTACCCACCATTGAATGAACTCTGACACATGGCAAACTTGTGGATAATAGAATAAAATGTTTCCTGAGGTCCTGCACCACCATCAAAGTTGTTGATATGTTTAAGTCCACCATTTATGGCTATTGTATCAATCCAACTCATTGAGAAAACCATCTCATTTCTGCCAATTCTCTACTTTACCAAACATGATGACCTTTACTAGAGATTAGTCTTTCTTAATAATATGTCTAAAGTAAATGAATAGCAGCCTCAATATTCTCCATTCTAAGAATTATTCTGATTTTATTTCTTATAAGTCTGACTGATACGTGCATTCTTTTCTCAGTCCATGGTGTAGTTGATATTCTTTGTCAACACCACAGTTCAAACACATCAATTCTTGTATCTTCTTTCTCACTATCAAACTTTTACATGCATATGAGATGATAGAAAAGACCACAGCTTGGGTTAGATGCATCTGTACTCTCTGGGTGGTACAAACAATGTACTTGGCTGCCAACTGAATGATTGTACGTTTGAGTCTGCCCAGAGGTACCTTGGAAGAAAATCCTGACCATCTACTTCTAAAATATCAGTGATTGAAAACGTTATGTGGAGCACTGTTCTACTCTGACACACAGAGTTGCTCTGAGTTGGAATCAACTCCATGGCAACTGGTAGTGATAGGTATAATTTCTAGATCCACAATTATCAGGATAAGAAAAATTACAGCCTCTACTAGAATGGAAGCAGAGTGAACGGAAAGGAAAAGAATACCCAGCCATCTCTTAACTATCTTTCCCACTTTCTTCAATGTCACCTGCATGGTTAATATTGACGAGTAATCTTCCCAAAGTTTGACTCTAATCATAGGATTGCCCTTCCCAAAAACTTTCTATGGCCTCCTGGTCTAGTGAATTAAATACAAGCTTCTCTTGTGCATCTTCTTTTTATACAGAATGGAGATGTCCTTTATACAGCAAGGAGATGTCCTTGCTGACTGGAAGTTAACACTTCCTCTTTGAACACATTCTGAGCTACCATGTTCTACTCATGCTAGTTCTTCATCCAGGAACATCTTTCATCTCACTCCTACATTTGATGGGTCCTTCAAACACCATTCAGACTCCCTCTTTGTTGTAGACTTTCCTGAAACCTGTCTTCTGAACCCCAGCTGCTGATTACATTCTGCCTTGCAGATATGTATCCATCTTATTTTGTCTATTAAATGGCAGACTCCTTGAGGGTTAAAATGCTTTCTTATTCATATTGGCTTTCTCTGTGATATCTTGAATATGGATGAAACTCCATAAATATTTGTTGAGTCAAAGAGTGAAAAGCCCAAACGAAAGGAGTTTTAATGAAATCTCAGACACCATGAGTGAGAGATTATGAAGACAGTGGATGGTTAAATAAGCTTGGGCTAAGAGTGGAAGATCTACGGAAATTGGAAAGTGGAAAGCTGGTTTGAGATTTTTATATTTGTCTATAGGTGCATAGTCTACAACTTGTGTTGTATGCACTGAACTTTCCACTTTCCACACTGTAGCACCTCAGCCTTACATAGCAATGACCATGAAGATGGTGCAGGGCCAGGCAACATTTCATTCTGTTATCTATAAGGCTGCTATGAGTCAGAGCTAACTCAACAGCACCTAACAACAATACTCTGTCATGTATGGTACCACTGCTCTGGGCCCCCACACTTTAGAGTACCCACTCTGTTTCCCCTACCCCCAGCCATGCCCAACTGTATAGAGCCCACATTCTGTCTTCTAGATCTGGACTTTTCTGTTCCAATGACTACAGCCTATTTCCAATAACTATGTGAGCCTCTATCTTGGGTCTTCTTCTTCAGGGTGACCCCTAATCCTATTAAGGGATGACCACAAGTGGTGGTTTGGGGTAGAGATGAAGTATAAGTGGAGATTGTACATGTAAGTTGAGCTGTCCATCACAGAGATCAGGACATTTGTAATGTGGGCACAGGGCAGAGGTAGAAGAAAAGAAGCTAGACCAGAAGCTGGGAGCAGGAAGCCTAGGAACAATTTTCCCTATCTAGTCATGTTCTGGAATGGTCATGCATGGAGTGTGTGAATTTGTCAGCATAGGAGGAAAGAACATAGGAAAACCATATCACATGACGAAATGGTGGACAATCCCACAATACAGGAATCATGGCCTAGTCAAGTTGACATACATTTTGAGGGGGCACAAGTCAATCTATAACAGTTTATTAACTTTATCTACAATTTTAAAATATTTACACATACGGTGTTTGGGTCTTAATTTGTACTCTTGGCTCCAATTCTGCAATTATGAGGGGGTAGGCCTGGTCCCCTGAGTTCAGTGCATACAACACAAGTTGTAGACTATGCACCTATAGACAAATACAAAATTCTCAAACCAGCTTTCCACTTTCCAAGATTCTGCTATAACTTGAACCGGTCAGGGCCCCATCACCACACCCTCTTTCCATTACACTGAAGCCAACGTCTATCTTCAGAGCATTCCCACGAGTGAAGACCTCATGAAGCTTTATTTTAAGTTATGAAAATTACAGGTTTTTTCCCCCATGTTACACACATACACACATACATTTGCATTAAGTTATCAATTGAGAATAACTTTTTAAATCACCTATGTCTCTCTCCTCTGCCACCACCACTGAAAAGCAAGTCACCAATTTAGAGATTAACGTCACTTACTTAGGACGCTCTTTATAATATTAACATTAAATAGGTTTGTTTCTTTGGATACCTTCTACTCTTTTCTTGCTTCCCCAGAACCATTTGTAAGTGTAATTATATAGCCCAGAACTGTAGAAATACAAGGACACCTGAGGCACTTGTTTAAGGATAAAGATTCCGAGACTCCACCCCAGACAGGTATAATCACCATACCTAAGGGTAGGACCAGGTCATCTGCACCTTGCTGAGTTCCAACTCTTAGGCACACTGTGCTGTTTTAGAATTCTAAACCAGGAGATTAGAACTGTGTTAGTTTATTTGTTTTGGAAATCCACTTTGTAAGTCTGGTGTATTAGTAGATATTATGAACTCCAAAGAAGCTAGGTTACTTTTTCCTGAGGTTCTGGTCTTCTTTATATCACCAGCTAGCACTGGTCACGACTCAGTATATGCAACAGCTAGCTTTGTGCTTCATCTCCAGCATCTGACTGATGAGGAACAGAGCAAATCTAGAACTTATGAGAAACCCAACCCCGAGCAGAAAGCCACTGTAGGTGTCTACATGAGCAATAACCCCCACCTTTACTGTACCTTGTCTCTACCCATTTAAAAAATTTTTTTTCTGTGGGGAAGCAGCATTCATGACCCTCTTTCGGCTGGGTTGTTCTCAGCCAAATTGTTTCTGTGCTTCTCCCCTCAGATGTGGGGCTTTACCCACAGGTGTGTATGAGCATTCTGGAGGCACATGAGGACTCCCCTTATACTGAGTTTTGTCCTTTGCGGAAGGTCACCCCTTACATCACCATGTTCCAGACACAAAGCTACCTCACCATGTCTCAGTGTCAAATAGATTTAGAGCAGTAGGTGGCTATTTGTTTGAGGGTTTCCATATCAGATCTGTTTCTGACGGCTTCCCTGCCTCTCCCTCTCAACATGCTCCTCCAAATGCTCCCTTCCCAGCCTGTCTTGCCATCCTATCCCACGCTCCATGTTTGCTTCTACCTCATTCTTCCCGCTAGTGGAATGGCTTCCTCAGACCTACTGCTTGTCTAGAAGCCCTGCCTCTTTACTGAGGCTTTCCTTGACTCTCATTTGGATGAACTCTTAGTGTATGGCCTATGGGTGAATTTCAGAAGCCATGTGAACATCTCTGCTCCATGAACATATCATGCTCTCACTCATACTGGGCTGTTACAGGGGCTATTCTCACTGTTTGGAAGACATTCTCCTCCTCAACCTTACCTACAGCCCCACCTCAACATACATGCCTTTTATTCTATAAACTCTCTTCTCAAAAATACATACACACTTATTGGGACCTACTTACCATAGCTGACAATCCTACACAGCCTTACTCTTTTCTCTGACTGGCTAAACTGCATTAGACTTGCCTTCTTTCAGCCACAACAGATGCTAGTTTATGCCAAGGACTCATGAATCACATCTCTTATCCCTCTTCAACACACATACAATCTGCACATAATACACATGCACCTGCTTTCCCACTTGTATCCCCTACCTTAGCAAGGACAATAACTATTCCCTTCAGTTGTCCTCCATGCCCAGTTCTGCAAGTCACAACAAGACATCATTTCTTCCAGAAGTCTTCCTCAAGAGTCTAGGTCAGGCATCCCTGTTTTGTGTTTCCAAGGAGCCCAGTGCTATCTCTGTCAGGGAATTTATGATACTGTTCTGCTTATTTGTCTGCATCATCCACTAAATGACTGGTGAAGGGAGCAATACTTGCTATGCAACTGTCATGTAAAAAGCATTCATAAATGCTTGCTAAATAACTGAATAAACAGAATTGGCTAGAAGGGGCTCAACAAAAAAATTGCCAACGAGTCAATTTTGACTCACAGTGATCCTGCATGGTTTGGAATAGACCAGAGCTCCATAGGGTTTTCAATAGCCATAGCCTTTTTTTTTTTTAACTGTGATTGAGTAAAAAATGTACTGTCCAATTTAAATTTGCATGCCTCCCTGTCTGCAGCTCCCTCTGCTCTCCTTGCCTGGTGACAGCACACTCCTCCTTTCTGTTCTATACATGTCATAACCTCTTAACAATCTCCTGTCCCCTCCTCTCCACCTTTTCCAATTCCCTCTAATAAGATGCCAGTAGGACAATACCCTATAGATGCACAGAACAATAAAGTGCACACATGATATAATCACTCTGTGTCCATGAGTCCAATCCATTCCTGTCTGAAGAATTGACATCAGTAATGATTTCTGATCAGAGATAGCATCAGGTCTAGGGGCCATGCTCCTGGGGAACCCCCAGGCCTTCGGACCATCAATTGTGGTCTTTTAGTGGAGTTCTTAGGGTGCACGCATTTTTTTCTTATGTTGCCACTGGGACTCAACACTGTGAGCCCCATCACAGCTGTCATTGGTGGTGGCTAGGCACTATCTGGTTCTTCTGGTCACATGTTGATATAGTAACACATTCATGTGTGTCTTTCTGTCTTCTGGGTTCTTGTTCCCTCATGTTGTTGTTGTCCTTGGTGATCCTCTATTCCTGCTGAGTTGGGACTATTTGGTGCACCTCAGATGGCAGCTTGCTAGCTTTTAAGACCTCAGATGCCACTCCCAATATGGGGTGCAGAAGACTCTCTTAACAATAGGCTAGTTATGCCAGTTGGCCTCAATGTCGCCTGAGAGCATGGTCCCTGGACCCCTGCCCCTGCTATTCTATCCTTGCAATATCGGGTTAAGATTAGAAGAGTTTTCAGGTTATGTTGAAGTCCAGTTAAATTGATCTTCTTTCTAATGTGCACTGTCACTGATTTCACCCAACCAATTTCTATCAACTATCTAATCTATATCCAACCCTCCCCCGGCCTCCCTCCCCAGCAGCCATCAAAGAGTCTTTTTTTCTGTACATGAGTCTGTTTTTAAGTCTTTATAATAGGGATCTGGTACAGTATTTGTCCTTGTGCTGCTGACTGTTTCCACTCATCATAATATCTTCCAGTTGAAACTAAGTTATGAAATGCTTCCTATAATCATCACTGTTCTTTATCATTGCATAGTATACTCAACGGCCATAATCTTACAGAAGTAGATCAACAGGCATTTCTTCCAAGGTATGACTGGATGGTGAATAGCTGATCTTTCAGTTAGTAGCTAAGAACAAACTGCACCACCAAGGGACAAAACAGGGAAGGAACACCCGTTGTGGCATAGCCACACCACACCTCTCAACACCGCACTAAAGTCACTTGGGTGTTGTGTGCTCTTTGAGAATATCTATGACATAATACCTTTCCTTGGAGAGGGTGTTGTAATTTTAACTATACTGTTAGGGATTTGGTGTCTGGGTCCTTACTGGTTTGGGCTTTGGCTTGGATTTGGTGATTTGGTGTCTGGGTCCTTACTGGTTTGGGCTTTGGCTTGGATTTGGTGATGAGGCTGGGGCTGGGGAGAGGTGCAGCTGATACAGGCTGGGACTGGGCATAGGGTTATAGATGGACCTAGAGCTGAACTGATGTTGTGCATTGGATTGTGGTCAGCAAAGGGTGAGGATGTGGCTAAGGCTAGAGGTTATCATACGGCTAAGGCTAAGGGCTGGCTGAACCTGGGCTGGTAACGGTGATAGGACTGGGACTAAGAAAGAGATGAGTCCACGCTGGGACCAGGGCTGGGGCTGGATTTAGGACTGGCATTGGGGATGTGGCTAGGACTGGGATGCAACCTCTGCATTAACTCCCTCTCCCTGCAGTATCTGGAGCTGTGAAGATCCTTCCAGTGATCAATATGAAGGGAATGCTAGGAGGATCCATTACCTTCAAGTGTCCATTGCCTGAAATGGACACGAGGATCTATCTGTGCCGGGAGATAGCTGCATCTAGTGTGTGTGTCACTGTGGTGTCCAGCAGGAAGTATGTCAAGAAAGAATACACTAATCGAGTCACCCTGAACATGAGCAAAGACAAGAAATTGTTCCTGGTGGAGATGGCCAGGATAACTGAGAAAGACAGTGGAGTCTACGCATGTGGAGTGGGCACAAACACAGACCGGGGCAAGACCCAGCAAATCATCCTGAATGTCAGCAGTAGGTACCGGGGCTGACTGGAGACTTAGCTCGCTCAGAAAAAGTTTCCACCTGGGAGGTTGCAACAGCCATTCAAGTCTAGCAGTTTCCCAGACTTTTATGCTAATGCCATGTCAGCCAGTACAAGAATTGGGATCCACATGGTTGAAACTTCATAGTGTCAGTTAATTTTATAATCCACAGAATTTTCTAACCAAAATGCATGAAGGAAACAGAATAATTCTCTCTTTGTATTGGTCCCTACTATTCAGGGCATAGGGGAGGAGGGCTGTGAGACTGAGGAAAAACTCTGAAACTGGAGGGAATTGGAAACAAAAAGACATAATTATTCCACTCATCTGTCGCATGGAATAGCAAATGAACATAAGATACTTTTTAAGGTCAAAGTTGTTATTTTATGATCTGATGCACTCCTTATTTCTCCTGAATCCTGCCTTCTCCTTTGTTCCACTTACGTGCAGCACTAATTCCCAACCTAGAATCCCAGTGACCTCCAATGGTTTTGAGGGAATGTTGACTGGGGCAGAAGGAGAGGGTATTTCCTTAAGGGCACCCCCCATCTAGTTTCTTTCCTGCTCAGTCTCTGGGCCCTACCATTATTTCCTCACTGCCATCCACCCTGGCTGAATCAGCTTCAACTTACACCAACAGTCCCTTTTCCAGACTCCAGCCACCAACCTTGAGCCCACCAATGTCTTCCTGTTGCCTCCAATAGAGTATACTCCATTCTGGGAGGAGGAGCTGGCACTTCAAACCCCAGGACGATTTCACAGACCTCTATACCTGAGAGTAGCCTCTGTGCCACCTTGGTTCCAGATGCCCGAAGATACCATTCTTTCTGAATTCATATCCAAAGGTCAGTTCACCAACACTAGGATGAGACAGGAGAGTGAGTCACTGGGAGTGTTGTGAAGAGCAGTGTAATGGGAGGAATGAATCACTGAGTGGCTGGCAGAGCAGAACTGAGTCTCGGGTGTGTATTTCCTGCCTGGGGAGAAGGTACCTCCTTGACACCTGCCTAAATCCCCCTTTAAAAATCCACAAGTTTTCAAATTTTTATCTACTATAAATTTTATTTTGATGGCATGTGTTTTCAGTATTGGAAAGCAGGCCTACAATTGAGTGTGTTTAAATTTGGGATAGGTAATGAGGATTTTTAGAAAGATGATCTGGTAATACAACATCCAGATGGTAGTTTGTGGCACTTTAGTGCCACCTATCTGTGGTAGGACAACATACCAATGAGATCTGCACCGGGCAGATTTGAACCACCAACCTTTTGGTTAGCAGACTTAGCATTTAACCACTATGCCACTAGGGTTTCCATGAAATCCTGTAATGGTGCCTTTCTATTAGGGACCGACTCGATGGCACTTGGCTTGGCTTGGCTGGTTTTCCAAATACGACACAGAAAAAACCAAAACCAACCCATCTGGACTCTCTAACTATCACACAGGAAAGCCATAATTATGTTTGCAAGCCTTATGTCAGACATAAAGAGGGAAAAGGCAAAAGCTGACAAAAGTAACACTTTAGGAAACATCACCTAATATAATGTTTAGCTTACACAACAATGAAGAACCAGTTCTGGTCTTATAACCGGGCTGTATTAGAATTGGAATAAACATATTGCCTACAAGGTCCAGAAGCATAAAAAGTGGATGGCATACTATTATACCAATGGTAACAAAAGGTTTAAGCCTACCATACCTCCCGCACACCTGGCCCACTTGCAGAATTCAAACATCAACACCAGGTGGCACCACAAGCAATGGAATTTGTGCTCCATTCACAAAATCTAGCCGTTCTGTGAATGACTGCCAAAACCAAGACTGGGCCGAGTTTCCAAGCAGAAATTCTCAGGCCTCCTGCTGCCCACAACAAGACTGGCTGTCTTCTACCTGCTGGCATGCAGTGATTTTTAACAATTCTATTCTGCAATAAAAAGATTAATGAGGACCATACATACCTTTACATTGCTACACAATTTTCCATTTTAAACACATATTGGGATACAATCTTTCCATCACATTCTGCCATCTACTCTGAAAGACAGATACATTAGCTGAGTATTACTACGCTGGGTACCCTCCTAGGTGCTAAGAGGAATCATGTAACTGAGAATATAATGAACCCAAAGTTATAATTGGTAGGTGTGAAATAGGGAGAATGAATAAGCCCACAAATACAGTACAAGATTGAGTGGGACTAGAGCTACAAATAAGGTTTCCCCATGCTCAGAGGAGGGAAAGCTGTTCTGCCTGGGAATCCAGGGAAGGCTTTCTAGGGTAAATGGTATTTGAAGCAAATATAGCTAGGAATTTACCAGCTACAGATTGCATGCCAAGAAGGCATTGTAGGTCACGAGGACTGCAAGAACCAAGGTAATCTGGGTGAAAGGGAAGAAGAATGTGTTAGGAAAGAGATGGTGACCCAATCCTGATAGAGACTACGTATATGGAAGGTCACTTTGTCCTGCTATCTCCTACAGTAACCACACCAGCTAAGAGGACCCAGGCCCCTCCAGCCCGCCACCCAACCCTGGATTCCACAAACACCCAACACTCGCCAGTTTCCAGAGCATCTTCAGTGACAGCAGACAAAGCCCCAGTACTCCTGCCATCCACCAAAGCCTCAAAGACTTCAGCTCAGGAGGAGCAGGTCTGGTCCCGGCCAGCCAGTAACATCCACCAAACCAGACTACACAGACAGAGGTAAGGGGCCTCTGTGGTCCAGCATGAGCTAATCCTCAGACAAAGTAGGAGGTCCACTGAAATCCTCCTCCAGAATTCACTGTTAGAGCCTTCTTGGTTTTGTCTCCAGGAGAGGCCACTTCAAAATATACTTACCTGTGAGTATGGTGACCTATGAGTCAAAATTGACTCAACAGCAGTGAGTTTTTTGTTTTTTGTGAATATGGAATATTAATGCATTAGTTCTACGAACAAGCATCTGCTTGACAGTGACCCCATGTCAACAAAGGAGACTCTGTAGAGGTGGGAGTCAATGCTTTCAGTCACTCAACATTCACTTACATCTGATTTGATGACAAGGAAGTAAATGAAAATCATGTCTTTATCTTGCAAAATCACAGCACAAAGTAGTGTTTTCCACGTGTGCAATTTTCACTCAGACTACAGTATTGTAGTAGTTACGAGCATGGCTCAGAAACCTAAACTCACTATCTGGCCTGCAACCAAGAAACTCTGTGATGGTAGGCAAGTCACTGAACTTTCACTATGCCTCAGTTCCTTCGACACCTCACAGAACTAACAAGGACTAATGAGTTAAAATAGTCCTGGTATCTACAAGTACCGAGTATTATCTGTTACTGTTACTAGAATTAGCTTGGGAGAATTTAAGGGAAAAAAACTGATAGCTATGTTACCACAGAGCAATTTCATCAGAATCTTGAGATTAAAGTCTAGGAATGATACTTTTCTAAAACTCTGCAGGTGATTCTGAAATGTAGCCAGAATTGAGATATATCCACATAAAGCTGAGCCCTCCACATACGGGTACTGAGCACTCAAAATGTGGCTAATCTGTATTGAGATCTGGATTTTAAATATATATTATGAGAAAAAGATTGTTTCATATCTCAGTATTAAGTTTTACATCAATTATATGTAGAAATGATAGTATTTTAGATGCACTAGGCTAAGTAAGATACTCTATTAAAATTACTTTCACTCCCACCTGTTTCTTAAACTAGCAATCAGGAGTCCTGGTTCTACTTGAAATCATTTTTAATGTAGCATATCAAAAATTTTTAATTACATACACGACTTACACTATATTTCTATTAGACAGCAGTCGTCTACAGACTGGGTACATTGGAGGGAAGTGGTGGAATTGACCACTAGGTAATAGCATTATGGAAGACCCATAATAATTAAGTGCTACAGCTGCTGACAAGAAGGTCAGCAGTTCAAATCCACCAGCTGCCCCTTCGGAACTCTATGGGGCAGTTCTACTCATAGGGTTGCTATGAATCAGAACTGACTTGATGGCAGTGGGTTTGGTTATTTTTGGTTAGCCAAAGACAAACATGTTAGTATAGATTGGCACCTTCAACATCATTGGGTTTTATAGATAAGGGAACTGAGACCAGGAAATATAAGTGGTTTCAAATAAAACCTGGACTCTCGTTTCTCAGTAAATTACATATACCTATCAGTATGGAATTCAAGGCAATTCAACAAACATTTTTCTGAGTTTTTACTCTGTATGAAGCACTGTGCTACATTCCAAAGATGTAAAAAGATAATAACGTGCAAAATAATCTGGGACTTGCTAACTAACTAATACAAGTCTAACTGTGATAAGAATGTAATGGGTTGAACACAAAATTGAGAAAACAGAGCACAAAGAATTGATTCTGGCTTCACCACAATTAGGGAAGAAAGAAGGACTTCTGCACTGGTCTTTACGGAAAGTAAGAATTCAATATGTAGAGAAGATGGAGGAAAGATTTTCCAGGCAGAGGGGATACTGTGAGAAAGCAAATCTTTTCAGTGGCTATTACAGTTCCAAGAAGTTGACTCATTTAGTTCTTGCAATAATCTTGTGAGGAAACTGAGGTACAGAAAGTTGGCAGGGAAAGTCGCATTTATCTAGCCCTACTACAGAGGAGGTATGGTGCCTGGGTGATATAGTTGATGCACTCCTCTGCCAACTAAAAGGGAGGTGCTAGTCCACCCAGAGGAGGCTCTCGAAAGGTCGGTGATCTACTTCCAAAACATCAGTGCTACTCTGACACACAAGGGGTCACATAGGTCAGAAACAACTTCACAGCAACTGATAGAGGCCGGGTGCACTAGTTTTTTATATTCGTTGTTTTACTTAATCCTTGTAACAATTACACAGTGCAGTTTTTTATTATCTCCTTTATGGAGATAAAAGGCTCAGAGAGAAGAAGTACAGCAGAATTCTGCTTAGACACAAGGATGCTAAGGCTCTATCTCATATACTTTGGACATGTTATTAGGAGGGAGAAGTCCCTGGAGAAGGATACCACGCTGGGCAACTAGAAAGTCAGTGAAAGAAAGCCCTCAATGAGATGGACTGACAACAGTGGGTTCAGACACAGCAATGACTGTGAGGATGGCACAGGACAGGGCAGTGTTTTTTTCTGCTCTACACAGGGTCAGTTTGCTATAAGCTGACGGTGACTTAACAGTTACAACAAGGATAAGTGTTTTATTCACTTGGCTTGGCTGGCAGCCAACAAAAGACAGAATCTGAACTTGAACCCAGACTTCTTCACTTCATAGACAAGGTTCTTTGTGGGAAGAGGAACTGGGAGCGGATTCTTAATATAAGGAACAAACCTGTGGGACAGCTTCCAAATAAAGTTGTCCACTCAGGAGTACTACCTCCCTTTCCTTGTCTCTGCAGAGCCTTCAACCACGTGCCGAGTGTTTCTGCAGACCAAGGATTTCACATCCTGATTCCAACCGTCCTGGGCCTTATGCTACTGGCACTTGTAGGGATAGTGGTGAAAAGGGCCATTCAAAGAAGGAAAGGTGAGCACGGCACTCAGGGCTCACAGGGAGAACCGAGCTGTCCATCAGGTCCAGGATTTTTCAGGCCCCCACTTTCCCAGCACGCAGGGGAAACTCAAGTGATAGGTGAGCCGACTGATGGAGGCCAATGGCCTGGACTTTTCAGTCTTCCCTGGAGGGCAGAGCTGTGCCTCACACATTCCACACACTTCTACCGAACACCTACACGTCAGCCAGTGGCACGCCTGGGGGCAGGGTGCGGCCTTAGTGTTCCGAGCACCAGGGTGGCCACAGGCCTCACGCGTCTTCCATCCCTCTCTGTCGGCTGCGCTGTAAGTCCTCTCCAGGAGGATCCGCTGCCTGGCCGTCAGGATGAGCGCCCTGGAGGCCTCCCAGCGGCCCCGGTCGTCACATGGGCCACGACTGTCTCGGAGGCAGCGCTCCCAAAACATCTACGGCGCCTGCCCGTGGCGAGCTCCCGTTGCCCAAGCCGCAGGTGAGCGAGCGAGCAAGTGGGCAAGCGAAAAGCGCCGCGGGCCGGCCGAGGGCGGAAACAGCGCGGGCCCCAGACTGCGCGCCGACTCTGCGCCGCAGCCGAGCCCTGGCCTCCTTCCGGGAATTCCCCGCAGGATCGGGCTGGGAAGGCGGGTGGGGCTGGGCCCTCGGCCCTGCCGTCACCGCTGAACTCTGTCCCCTTAGGCCCCGGGCCGGCCCCCGCTCCAGGCCCCGCCCCCGCTCCAGGCCCCGCCCCCGCTCCGGGCCGCGCCCCCGCTCCAGGCCGCGCACCTCCCCCCGGTCCGGGAGCAGCCGCGCCCTCTGCCCCGCCCCAGGTAAGGCCCGCCTCCCCTTGATTGGCGGGCGCTATCACCGGTCTCCAGCTGAGTCCGCCTGCGGGGCGCGAGCTTTCCGGGCAGGTCCCCGCCGGTGGGCCTGAAGGAACGCGCTGAATCAAGTTCCTTCTTTGATGGCGTCGGTAGACTGGCTACAAAAGAACTGTGGTAAACTTAGTTCTGGAGCTTCTGGCCAAGTAATTCCCCTGGGATAAATGTGCGCTGCTGCCAGTAGCTTAGCAGGCAACGTTTCTAACTCTGTAAATACAGGAAGGGCTTTCATGTGGAAGATTAGACTTGTAGCAGATCTCTTACGGGCTTGGAAGCCATCCAGACAGTTTCACTGTAATGTAAGGGAGAACTTTCTAGTAAATTCTCTAAGAAGAGATCATTTATCCATCAGTGGAGGCGCTATCCAGCCCGGCCCGGATGATGTCCTGGCAGAAATGTAAAGTAAGATTTCACACTTAGGATGGAGAGATTCCTCTTTAAATTTAGGAGTGGACATAACACTGTAACACTAGATACACCCCAATTGTTGTCGAATCTATTCCGACTCATAGTGACCAACCCCACTGCTGTCAAGTCGATTCCGATTCGTAGTGACCCTATAGCCAAGTGCCGTCGAGTCGGATCCGACTCATGGCGACCCTATAGGGTCGAGCAAAACTGCCCCATGGAATTTCCAGGGAGTACCTCGTGGATTCAAAGTGCCAACCTGTAGGTTAGCAGACATAGCACTTAACCACTATACCACCAGGGTTTCCAGTGACGCTATGGGGCAGAGTAAAATTGCCCCATAGGGTTTCTAAGGAGTGGCTGGTGGATTGAAAACTGCCGACTTTTGATTAGCTGCAGTAGCTCTTACCTACTACGGAACTCATTTTTCTATCCGTGGCTATTACCAGATAGGTAAAAAGCCTTTACGCTACCCATTTGTTTTTGTTTTCCCAAGTTAAGGGGGAAAAAAAAAGCTTTCTTTATTTCTCTCTAAAGTAGTCCACAGTGGCAAAACATCTATTATTTCAGGAAACAGAAAAATTCCTTGTTTCATTTAAGGTTGTGTTGTTGACTTCCTAAAGTTAGATCCGAATTGGTTGCAGGTTGGACTATTGTGATTCATAGGGTTTTCTTGGCTGATTTTCAGAAGTAGATCACCAGGCCTTTCCTCCTTGTCCATCTTAGTTTGGATGCTCTACTGAAACCTCTTCAGCATCACAGCAACACACAAGCCTCCCTCCTCTACCAGACAGGTGCACATAAGAGGCATCAGTGGGGAACTAAACCTGAGTTTGCCACGTGGAAGGTGAGAATTCTACCAGTGAACCACCAATGACATAATTAAGGTATAGACTAAACTAATGCTACAGACCTCAAAATACAGGACTTACGAAATGGAAGTCCCTGGTGGCATAGTGGTTAAGTGCTATGTCAGCTAACCAAAAGGTTGGTAATTTGACTCTACCAGGTGCTCCTTGGGAACTCTATGGGGCAGTTCTGTTCTGTTATAGGGTCACTATGTGTTGGAATGGACTTGACAGCAGTGGGTTTGGTTTTCCTCTCAAGTGAGATCCCAGAGGCAGGGGTGGGTAAGGGGGTGACCTGTTCCACAAAGTCATCCAGATAGTGAGATTCGTTCTGTGTCATCCCTCCACCGTACCCTGGAGCCTTGCCTGGCCCATGGTCAGAGTTAAGTTAGCACATGTCCACATTCCAGCCCCTAGTGGGGGAGAAAGAGAAAGGAAAAATAGCTGCTTCTTTAAATAACTGTTGAGTTGATTTTTGACTCAGCAATCTTATGGGACAGAATAGGGTTTCTACAACTGAAATCTTTACAAAGCTGTCTTCCACGTCTTTCTCCAGCAGAGCACCTGGTGAGTTGCAACACCTGGATCTTACTGAGGGGCAACCACTAGCTGGTGTCACTTCCATGTGCATACCACTGGCCAGAACTTAGTCATGTGACCGCAGCTATCTTCAAGGGAGGCTGAAAAATGTAGTCTCTGTCTGGACAATCACATACCTTGCTAAAAATGGGAGGGTGATATCCAGCAAGTTACCAGTTCTCCAAAGTCACCTCCGACTTCTTGAACTTGCTCTTGCTCAACCCCAGTAGAGAAGGTTCACCCTAGCTTGTGATGGTCCAGCAACACAGAGGACTTTGGTTTGCCCATGCTCAGACTTTTTTCTTGAAGATACTGCCTCTCTTTGTACGTTTTTGCCAAAATCCTTACCCATCCTTGATACCCAGAATTTAATATTATTCAGGGTGCCTTGGGAGTACAACAGTTAAGCACTCAAGATCAAAAGATGTATGGTTCAAACCTACCCAGGAGCTCTGTGAGAGAATGACCTGGTGATCTGTTCCTGTAAAGATTGCAGCCTCAGAGACCCTGTGGGGCAGTGCTACCTTGTCACATGGGGTTCTTGCAAGTCAAAATTGACACTACAGCAGCTAACAACAACAGCTTGTGCTTAGCCTGAAGAGTGAAGCTGCTGAAATGTGTCCTTTCCAGCTTCCTGTGCCTGCCCTTCATCTACTCCACTTTATACTGGCTCTTTTTTCTTGAACTGCCTGTGACCACACAGACCCTCACCTGGGCCTCTCACCCTACCTTACTGGAAACTGACATCCGCTAGTAGGGACAGGTGAAAGCTACCTGATGAAACTGACTGTCCTGAAGGCAGGTGATCCTGAAGTTTCTGTCTCAGTAGATGAGAACCAAAGTCCCCACGTGGTCTGCTGTCTTCCTCCCATCACTCCCCAGCCCCTTCCTGGAATGCAGTGTCACACTACAGCATGCCTCTCCAAGCCCTTTCAGGAGTGCAGGGGATGACTCATCCTACTTCCTAATAACTCCCTAGGAGATGCAAATTTACTCCACCAGCAGCGATTTCTCCTTTAAACCTGTGCAGAGCTACATGCTTGTAGCTTGAGCCCCATTTAAAGCGTTTCTTGTCCACATTAGATCTAAGTGTTTTCCAGTTATCTATAGTGAGACACAACCCTGAAAATCCCCGGGGCTGGGTTATTTGGTGGAGTTCAGCCACCTTTGTCTCTGCCTTCTGGGAGTCAGCAACATGTCTCCATTGCCTACTGTGGAATTCCACCTGCAGAGATACTGAAATTACCCTCCCCAGATCCAGTGATGCATCTTTGGTTGTTCCCAGGTGTCTGAAACTCCCTGGTTCATTGCCACGTCCCTGAAGACCAAATGTGAATACAGGAGCTGCTACCACCAGCCTCCTGCCAGGATGGAGGATTATGATTCAGATGACTACATCAATATTTCCCACCTGACTCACCTCCCCAGCTGTCCTCCTGGGTCTGGGCCTTTGTGCCAGTGAGTCTTGCCTGTCTGCTCAATTGCAACACCTGTTCCATCAGTTCCTGAAGTCCCTGTCACCTCTAAGAGCCCCTGTCACCTCCTACTACCCACATCGACATTCATCCCCAGTCTGTCTGCCCTGAATGTAGCTGTCTCCATCTCCCCTTGCACAGAAGGTCAAGAAGGAGCTCCAGTGGCACAGTGGTTAAGCACTCAGTTCCTAACTGAAAGGTTAACAGTTGAAATGCACCAGTCATTGCTCCTCAGAAGAAAGATGTCAGTGTATTTCCATAAAGATTGACAACCTTAGAAACTCTATGAGCAGTACAACTCTGTTCTATTGGATTATTATGAGTCAGAATCAACTCAGCAGCAGTGGGTTTGGTTTGGGGTGGTAGTTGAGTGGGCTCCAGGCATGCAAGAAGTTTGTGCTGATGCTGTTTACTTCCTTTCCAGGCTGTGGGATTTGCAGGTTTTCCTCAGTGGCAATGAGGGCAGTACGCTGCTACATCGGTCTAGACCACACAGCATCAGGCTGGAGCAGAGACACAGCTGTTGCTTTAGGGTCCCTTCCCAGGCTTGGGCCTCACACACATAGAAGGCCTGCCCTGCTTCATGGAGATATGCCTCTGCCCAGGAAGCTAGGGGCTGGTAAAGACACGTCCATGGGAATGTCTTTACTCTGAGTCTAAGTTTGGCTCTTGCTGATGAGTTTCCCATTTACCTTTAGTTCTCTGGAAAGGGCGATTTATTTATTTATTTATTATTATGATGGAATGAAAATGTATATTCTCATATAAATTTTCATGCTCACCTATAGGCAGCTTCCACTGCTCTCCCTGCCAGGTGACAGCACACCCCTCCTCTCTGCTCCGTGTATGTCCTATCCTCCTAACAGTCTCCTATCCCCTCCTCTCCACCCACTCCCCTTCCTCCAGCAAGAGGTCAGCAGGATGACATCCTATAGATGCTTATAACCATAAAAGTCCCACAAGATACAGTCACTCTGCATCACCAAGTCGAATCCACTGCTGCCCCAAAAGTTGACCTTCATTATGATTTATGGACGGGGGCAGCATCAGGGCCAGGGGCCATGCTTCCGGGAACTCCAAGGCCCCTGGACCATCAATTGCAGTCTTTTATTGGAGATCTCAAGGTGCACCTCTGTTTAGTCTCTTGTTGCCAGTGAGACTCAACTTTGTGAGCTCCATCGTGGGTATCACTGGTGGTGTCCAGGCACCATCTGGTTCTTCTGGTCACGAGTTGAGGTACAGACCCACTCACGTGGGTCTCTCTGTCTTCTGGATTTTCTGAGGGTGATTTATTTTTGATGTAACAAAGGGTTCTAAACAGAACCATGTTTGTTGATGTTCAATGCATTTAGCAGTGCTGGTCGCCATCAGTTCACTAGTTAGCGAAAGCCAAGCTACATCAAAGTTAGGCTGAAGATTAAGAAACAGGTAATGTCTACATGTAAATTCTCTTCACTCCAAGTTACCTTACCTTGATAGATACAACTGACCTGCCCCCAGCATTTCTCCTCTTTCAGAGATAGTTTTTGTCATCTCTTCGTCCCTCATCTATAGCCTGGCACCAGTCTTTGGGCATTTATCTTAACATCAATCTATTCTGGTACCCCTTTGTCCAAAATCATTCCACCTCTATTTGCAGAAATACCCTTACTTCATCTCTCTACCAATTCCAGATAATTTATAGCAAGGTGGAGAGAAAAGCAGTCTGGATTCCTGGAGGACCAGGGGCTCTGCAGTAGCTTTCCATCAGTGGAGAAGAAACACCACACCTCTTACATATACTCTTTCTGTTTGGGGTTTTTGGAGCAAGGTCACAGACACTATTTTGGGTTTTAAGTCAACCACAAAGTTCAGCCCAAGCTTCAGAAGTGTTAGGGTCCGCGATTTTCAAGGTGCGACACTGTTACTTTAACGCTTAAATTTTATTAAAAAATATGCCCAATAGGAAAAATACTGGTGCACCAGGGACGCACCCCAAGCTACACAGAGCAGGGGGCGATGGGGAGTTTCCTCAGCGCCCAGTATTTAAGTCGTGAGATTGCAAAGTAGGGAGGGTGAACTGACCTTTACATTGATTGGTTAACTCCTATTAGTTGTAAAATGTGGTCAAGGTCTAGGGGTCACTCGCAGGCTGTCACTTGCAAGGTTGCCCCCAGGCTTGTCTTGTGACAGTGTTTTGTAAGACAAAGGTAAGATTATTCTATGGTATTTTCTGCTATCAAGTTGTTTCCTGGGGCTTTCTTCAATACCTCCAATTTTTACAGGGCCCTTCCTCATTTCAACATTCCCCCCTTGAGTTCTTATTCCAGAGTCAAATCTTAGACTCTGAGTGGGTGCCAGGCTGATCAAGGTCCTGGCTGGTCAGGGGCTGGTGGGTCTGGTGTTGGGGCTGATGTTTTAGGACCAGGAGCTGGCTAGTTTTTCTCTTAAGTAATTTAGAATGTAGGGACCCACAGTTTTAAAGTTAAGGTGAAGAGGACAAGTGGTCCTGTTACCGCAGTGACAAGGGTGGTCAGCCACGGAGACCAGGAGAACAGAGACTCAACTGATCCTAATGAGGTCCTCTATTTTCCCTGATCCCGAGTGCATTGGTTTCACAGCCCCATGTATAACAGAAATAATCATTTGTTCCTCCATATGATCCATAGACACTAGCCCCGGGACAGACGTAAAATTGTTTCTTAGCCAGTTGTTGCATGAGGCAGTTAGTAGCACACCCCCACCCATCAGCATGTATACATCCCCTAGTATTTATGAGTGTTCGTGTGGACAAACCGAGTATGGGTCTTTCTTAAGCTGTGAGCCTATAGAACCCCCCACAAGGTCACATGAATCAAGTTGAAAAACTGGTGAAGTCACCTCGGGAGGGACGGTTAGGGTCAGTTCTTGAACTTGCCGGCCGAGGTTTCTTGGAGTTGCCTCAGGGCCAGTATGTTGTCGCACCTTCCATTGAAGGTAGATGGGAGTGACAGACCCAGGGCCGGATCCTGTCAACCTTGACGGCAGTGGGGGTTGTCAGGATTACTGTGTGGGGTCCTTTCCAATGGGGCTCCAAAGTCTCCTTTTGGTGTCTCAGGACCCAGACTAGACCCCTGGCTGAAACTGATGTGGCTTTACAGGAGGGAGATCGTGGAGGCGTCTCGACAAGGGGAAAAGCAGATCTTGAGTTTTGTGCAGGGCCTGGAGGGACTTAAGCAGGTCATGATTAGAAATTTCAGCAAGTATGTCATCCCTTGGTTTAGGGCAGAGGGGTGTGGCCTCCCGAAAACAATTTCACAGGGCATAAGGCCTTGGGGGTAGGGAGCATTACACATACGCATTAAGGCAAAGGGAAGCAGGGCCGTCCAGTCACCGCCAGTTTCTGGGGTCAATTTGGTTAAGGTCTCCTCAAGGGTCTGGTTCATCCTCTCTACCTGTCCTGAACTCTGGGGGTGATAGGCACAATGTAGTTTCCAATTAATCCCCAGAACAGATGTTACTCACTGAGAGACTAAGGCCATAAAGGCAGGGCCATTGTCTGATCCTAGCATCAACAGAACCCCCGAAACGTAGGTATGACTTCTTCCAGGAGTTTTTTTTTTTTTTTTTTGAAACTACTTGTGCTGTCTCTCTCCCAGAGAATGTGTCTATGAAAACTGAAAGGTACTTATATCCATATCTGCTGGGCTTAATTTCAGTGAAGTCCAGTTCTCAATGTACTGCAGGCATAGTGCCTCTTTCTCTCTTACCTTGGTGGGCCTTACCGGAGCTGCTTGCATTAGTGGCCTGGCAGGCTTGGCAGGTGTGCGTCATTCCTTTAGCCAACCAGGGTAGCTAGGGTATATAGTACCTTGGAGATAGAAGTTCTTGGATTTTGTTGCTCCCAGATGGGTGGTCTGGTGGATCTGGCAGACGAGCTTCTCTTCCAATTTTTGAGGGAGAATGGAGAGCCCTCCCGAAGTATAGTGTCATCCTTTCTTCTCTTCTAGGTGGGCTCCTGGGGAAGGGTTGGCTCGGGGAGCTGGATAGAACTGATCTCCAGGAGGCTGAGGGCAGCTTCCTTAGCTGCTCAGTTGGCTAGGTTATTGCCCCGGGCTTCCATTGTTTCAGCCTGATGATGTGGTAGGCATCTCGTAGCCACTGGTCACGGGCATTGTGCGTCTGGGGCACAGTGAGGGGTGGCGAGTGAGGGGACAGGCTGGCGTCAGGAGGCTCCTCGTCATCTGAGAGGCCAGATCTGGTGGGTAGGAGCTGTCAGAGTGCAGGGACAAGGGCAGATCCTGGCACAGGCTCAGGTCTTGGACAGGTGCTTATAGTCCTGGATTGACTCATACAGACCTCACAGCTGGCACAGCAGTGACATGTCCAGTTCTCGTAGTCCCACCTGTAGGCAACATCTCCTTGTACAGCACCGCTAATGTAGTGTCAAGATTGACTGGGCAGCGTGGAGCGGCGGGGCCGGCGATGGGGCCCGCGTTGGCAATGCCAGCGCTGTGGCGGGGTCTGTCCAGAACTCGGGCTGTGTGGCTCAGCTCGTCATGGGTGCGGCTGTGCTGGCTGTAGACACGCTCCAGCTCCCGCCACGAGCCCCCGCTGGCGTTGAGAAGGCCGCGGAGGCCGCGCAGCAGGGGCAGGTGCCCGGCCAGCGCAGCCTCCGCTGAGGGCAGACTGTTGCACTGATGTTCCCTATCTTCGGCTACCACCGCTGCCCCTGTGTGCCTGGTGCCATCCCTGATAAAACTGTTCCCGTCAGTGAACAGAGTGAGATCAGGGTCCCGCAAGGGAACGTCCCTAAGATCTTGGCGAAGTCCATGCTGTTGGCTAAGCACCTCAGTGCAGTCATGCGGTTCGGCCTCCAGGTCCAGATCAGGCAGCAATGTTGCTAGGTTGAAGGCTGAGCTAGAAGCAAACACAGCTGGGGGCTGATCTAGTAATAAAGACTGGTAGTGGGTTAGCCGGGCATTGGAAATCCATTTATCAGGCGGGCTACGCAGGACTCCCTCGATGGCATGGGAGGTAGTGATGGTCAGGGGCTGTCCCATAGTCAGTTTTATCAGAGTCTTTTGCTAGTTGAGCGGTGGCTGCAACAATTCTAAGGCACCTTGGCCATCCTGAGGCCACTGGGTCTAGCTGTTTAGACAGACAGGCCACCGGCCTTTTCCATGGGCCGAGTGTCTGAGTAAGGACTCCCTGGGCTATTCTTTTATTTTAATGCCAATGCTGGTGCCTCCAGGAGCGACTTCTTTATAGTCTGGAAAACCTATTGTTTCTTTAGTCCATATAAAATTCTTTTCCTTTCCTCGGGTCAGCTCGTATAGGGGGCGCATTATCTCTGCAAATCCTGGGATCCAGGGTCGGCAGAACCCAGCGGATCCCAGGAACTCCTTCACCTGCCGCGGCGTACACGGGGTGGGAATCCCAAGGATAATCTGTTTTCTTGCTTTGGATAGGGAGTATTGTCCCCCCTTGAATTGGAAACTCAAGTAAGTCACCTCCTGGACATAGACCTGTGTCTTTTTAGCAGAGACTCGATATCCCAATTTCTCCAAAAGAGTTAACAGGGACTTGGTGTCCTTTAAACAAGTGTCTTCATCGGGTGCCCCGAGTAGTAAGTCATCTACATATTGTAGAAGGGAAATGTCAGGCCACTGATACCTGTACTCACATAAGTCCTGATGAAGGGCCTCAAAGATGGTGGGAGAGTTCTTGAACCCTTGTGGCAGGCAGTCCAGGTTAGCTGCCCGCTGGAGCCATCTTCTGGGTCCTGCCATTCGAAGGTGAAGAGGGGCTGACTCTGCGGGCTCAGAGGTTTACTGAAGAATGCATCCTT
This sequence comes from Heterohyrax brucei, assembly GCA_028571685.1. Taxonomy (NCBI): domain Eukaryota; kingdom Metazoa; phylum Chordata; class Mammalia; order Hyracoidea; family Procaviidae; genus Heterohyrax; species Heterohyrax brucei. Next base: position 22,781,706 of record CM053155.1, read on the forward strand.
TAAATCTAGCACTGAATACACCCGGTGTTCTGGTGACAGAGAGCTCAGGAGAGTGTACGGGTTAGGACTGGTCTGGAGTCCAGCCCTCCTGCCTTCCTCACCGGCAGGAGAGGAGTATTCCAGGGCGACTGGCAGAGCACCAGTATTCCATGTTTTCTGAGTCTTTGAATGTGGGCCCTGATCCCTCTCTTCACTTCTGGCACAATGGGGTACTGTGGCACCTGAATCGGGCTGGCAGATGGTTTTAAAGTCACTATAACCAGTGGTTGGTGTTTGGCCAGCCCTGGGGAGTTGTTTTCAGCCCAAACCTGAGGAATCTCTTTGATCAATTGATTCACTGATATCATGAGGATAGAGCAGGGGCCCCTGTCAGAACCATCATAAAATCTGTATTCTTCCTCTAAAGGGGCTATCACATTGACTTGGGGTGTCAGGTAAGCATGATCCCCAGCGAAGCAGATAGTCACCTGCATTTTTGATAACAAATCTCTTCCAAGTAAAGAGTACGGGCATTCAGACATTACTATAAAGGAGAGGGAAACAGTCTTAGCTCCCAGATCGTTCGTCAGTTCATGAGTAGGCATTAACCCCAGTAGTTCCTCGTGCTAGGGTTTTGGTTTCAGTTACAGGTCCTAGGGGTTCAATTAGAACTGAGTTGCTAGCCCTGGTGTTGACCATGAATTCCACTGGCTGTCCCCCTATTTTTAAGGTTACCCTGGGCTCGGGGGCGGGCCTGGTGAGCCCTGACGCCCTGAGGCCTCTAGGTTAAGAACCTTTGGAGGGGGCTTTCTTTAGGGGCACTCACCCTTCCAATGTCCAATTTCCTTGTAGTAGCACACTGGTTTCTCTGCAGGGGAGGCTTTCCTGGCTTCCTCGTCTGATCCAGTTTCTTCTCCCAAGGGCGCAGCGGTGTGTGGCCCTGGGCTTCTGCCAGGAGGATTCTGCTTACCTTTTTGGCTTGTTTGTCTTCTGGTAGTTCGCGGTTCAGCTCGGATAGATTCTTTCCCTCGAATCCTTCTATTTTTTTGTATTTTTTTTCTTTTGATGTCAGGGCTGACTGTCCCACGAAGGCTATGTTAATGGCCCGTTGATTTTTGGGAGACTCAGGGTCAATGGGAGTATCCGTACGGTATGTCTCCATCAGTCATTCCAGAAAGGCTGCTGGGAATTCTGAGGGTTCCTGAATTACCTGTGTTACTCTAGACAAATTTGTGGGGTGCCCAGCAGCGGCCTGGAGACCCCCCCATAAGAATCTGGCAGTAGACAGTTAGGCGCTGCTTACCTGCAGTGGTGTTTGGGTCCCAGTTTGGGCGGGTCAGGGGAAAAGCATGGTTAATCTCATCTAAACCACGAGTAAAGTTTCCATCATCTCGTGGCACGTGTTTTCTGGCTAGGGAAACAATGTTAGTCCTCTCCTCAGTGGTAAAGAGGGCTTGGGGAAGTTGCTGTATGTCTTCCCAAGTGGGGCTGGTGTGTTACAAAGATGGTTTCTAAGAGATATATCAAGGTTTGAGGTTTTTCAGAAAAAGGGGGATTCAGCATTTTCCAATTGTAAAGATCAGAGGTTGTAGAAGGAGTATAGACCAAGAAGGGGGTCCCAGCCTCAGTCATGTGCCCTATAGCTCGCAAGGGGAAAATATGAGGGAGGCTTCTATAAGTGGTTTAAAAGATCGACCTGAGCGGGTATGGGCTGGGCTCTGGAGATCAGAGGAAGGTGGTGCTGCTGAAGTGGCGGGGGTCCGGGGAGCAGTCGGGACTGGAGAGTCTGCAGGGACCCTATACAGGCCACGGAGACTGGCTTTAGCTCCCTCAGCCCCGGTGGCGGCAGGAGGAGAAACGGGAACAGGGGGGTAGGGAAGTGGGAGACTCAGTCAGAGGAATCAGACGGAGGAAGGGAAGCTGGCGGGGGTTTTGAGGAGCCCTGAGCCACCAGGGTTGTAGGAGGTTGTTTAGGGGGAACATAGGGTTGCAGCCACACAGGTGGCCGCCTGAGGAGGTCTTGCCAAGCAACAATGCATGGCATTTGGTCAGGGTGACCCGGATCGCCAAAGATGACCTGAAAAGCAGAGTGGGTTTGTTTTAATATCTAGGGATCCCGTGGTTGGCCATCCAGTACCCAAAGCCGGCCATTCCAGATTACAAAGTGTGCAGAGTTTTCCTGATCGCACCTTGCCGAAGTCTCGGGCTCGTTTCTGGAAATCTGAAAGTGGTTAAGGAATAGGTCTAGGGGTGTTACAGAGTGAGAAGAAGATTGCCCCATGGTGGCAAAAGTAACAATCAGGACAAACAACACAATCAAACAGACAACGTAACAGACACAGACCGGTCACGGAAGAAACAAAACAAAAACCAGATGCGGGATTTACAGGCCGCAGAACCAAAAAGGAACCAGCAGTGCCCGCCCAGATGGAGAGCTGAGGCGTCCCCCAGCCTCCGACTCAAGAGAGCAGTTCTGCGTCCAGATTCTCTCTTAGTGAGTCCCAGAACCAGAGCTTGAGCACAGACAGACAATATCCAGACTCACCGGTGAGGTCCAAACCAGATCGGCCGGCCGCAGAGGTCGCTCTTGAAATCCCGGGAGAGCCCCCAAATGTTAGGGTCCTCGATTTTCAAGGTGCGACACTGTTACTTTAACGCTTAAATTTTATTAAAAAATATGCCCAATAGGAAAAATACTGGTGCACCAGGGACGCACCCAAAGCTACACAGAGCAGGGGGCGATGGGGAGTTTCCTCAGCGCCCAGTATTTAAGTCGTGAGATTGCAAAGTAGGGAGGGTGAACTGACCTTTACATTGATTGGTTAACTCCTATTAGTTGTAAAATGTGGTCAAGGTCTAGGGGTCACTCGCAGGCTGTCACTTGCAAGGTTGCCCCCAGGCTTGTCTTGTGACAGTGTTTTGTAAGACAAAGGTAAGATTATTCTATGGTATTTTCTGCTATTAAGTTGTTTCCTGGGGCTTTCTTCAATACCTCCAATTTTTACAGGGCCCTTCCTCATTTCAGCGGAAGACAGTGCCAAGTCCTGCTGTGAGGAAAAAGGCCCTTCTCAGACACATGTTGTAGCCTCCCTGGGGACTTGTCCAGAAATAAGAAAGTCTGCCAGTCCTGAGTCCTGCTGCCTTTTATTAGCAGGGGACGTATTTATAGATTGGATGGTATGTTCGGGTACAGGGACACCATTAACAACGTCACTTTGATGTTGGCGCACTCTCATATGGCAAAAATGACTAGGATAAGGTAAACTCACCGCCTGCAAGTTGATTCTGACACATGGCAACCCTATAGGATAGAATAGAACCGCCCCATAGAGTTTCCAAGGCATGCCTGGTAGATTCAAACTGCTGAGCTTTCGATTAGCAGCCATAGCACTTAACTTCTATGCTACCAGGATAAAACAAAGAGGGCAAAAAAAAAGAAGGGGTAGAAGCGTGAGATAGGGAGTATTTAGTGGGTAGTGTTTAGTGGGTGAGACAGGGAGTGCAGGAAGGGAATGTAACGTTTGGTGAGAGTTGCTGTACACCAGTGCCGGGAGCCGGTCCCAACACTTTGTAGGGTCCCGCACGGAGGGTGGGAGAGGTGCGGCGAGAAATGAATCAAGGAGACAGAAAAGACTTTTCTGGTTTAAGGCAGCCCGACCCAGAGAGCAAGAGAGCTGTCTGTCTTTATTGTTTTTATAGTAAGAGTGACATGAATTTTACCCTGCCCGCTGACCACACAATCTATTGGCTAGTTTAAAACCAAAACCTCGTGGTTGGCAAATTTGAAACCCAAAACCTCGTGGTCTTGAGGTGATGTAATTTTTTACCCTGCCACATGAGCTATCAGTTAACTGAAACCTGGTGATCCTTTTAACTGTCAAGGCTTTTTAGATAATGGCCTAAGGATGCCTCGAGCTCAATCAGCCCTACTCATACCTCAAGGTTAAAAGGTCCACGAGGAAGGGTCTAAAGTTTATCTCCTCCTGCGGGAATAGTAAACATCTACCGTCCCCCACCCTATGTCCTTCTCAAGCTGTTCTAAAGAGGATAATTCCTTTCACATGGGTGGGGATGTGCAGTTGGGGCAAGTCAGCAGGGGTTGGGCCGGCCTCGCTGCTCTCAAAGCTGGCTGAGATCATTCCTCTGAGCTCTTTTTCCTCAGAAAATTCCTGTACAGGTTTTCCCGATATTATTTCATAGACCAAGGGGGTAGTAAAGGGCCCCTCTCAGAAGGCATCTCCCCTGATTCTTGTGAAGAAAATTTGATTAGGAAGCCAAATAATATCAAGGGCAGTAGGCTAAAAAACATGTCACAGGTGAGATGCTTCAGACCGTCATTTGCAGGGGCTCGTGACTTTGTCTACAAGGCTGATGGCGGACCTCCGCACACCAGGCACTCTAACCTCCGTTATGTTTATTTTACAACTCAAACCAGTGCCCCCACCTGTACTTCAGTGATTTGCTCCCCAAAACGTCAAGGCAATGTAACTTCCATGCCCTAACGTTTAAGCTCATATCCCAGCATTCTTTCTTGTTACTGAATAATTCACAAATTGAGCTGAAAACCCAGTTTTTTAAGCATTTACTGAGCACCTACCCACCGTCCACAGTGTGGCAAGTATTGTGGGGAAAACAAGAGGAGCCTGAGAATGCTGCCTGATGTCTTCTCGGAACTTACAGTCTTACAAACAAATATAACTGCAATTAAAATGCTGCCAAATAATTAAATAGAGTGCAATGAGTACTGAAACCTGCTGTGTGACTTATTCACAGCATCCAAGGGCAACTTTCATGGCTGTAACTGGGACTACTACTTAGGTCTTTGAGAACAGGCCTGGGCCAAAAATGGGACCAGAGAAGATGATCCATAGTGCCCCAGGGGGCAGCACAGGAGGGACACGCATGGAAAATGACATGGAGCCAAAGAAGGTGCACTGGTCTAGACATTCAAGACTGGTAGTATTCTTCTATCCACGTCAAGAGAATGCCCACTTCCCCAGTAGCTTTGCTCAGAGCTGCTTCTATGTTCAGCTTCAGAGAAAGCAGAGCTTTAGGTCTCCTGTTTAGCTGCAAGAGTGGCTTACCTCCCTCCTGCTGCCCCAGACATAGGCCTAACTCTGAATCATAAGCAGGTCACCTTCGGGATGACCTCTGATAAACTCACCTGCGCATGACCACATCCCCATCTATGTGTGCCGTCTGTTTCAGGAGCGATGGCAAAGGGGTCAATGAGTGGGCAGGGGTAGGAACAAGGGGAAAAACCATATGGAGCCCTGATGCCAAGAACGACAGAATCCTAGTGTGATCACAGAATCAACTACCTGAGCTCACTGGGTAGATAAAGAAATTAAGGATCACAGTGGCCTCTTTTCATTGAATATGACAGTTTTTCATCATTTATTTGCTGCTGTTGTTAGGTGTCATTGAGTTGATTCCAACTTGTAGCAACCCTGTGTACAACAGAACAAAACACTGCCTGGTCCCGTGTCTTGCCATAATCACTGTTACGCTGGAATCCATTGTTGCAGCCACCATGTGAATCCATTTTGTTGAGGGTCCTCCTCTTTTTTCTCTGACCTCTCTACTTTACCAAGCATGATGCCATTCTCCAGCAACTGATCCCTCCAGACAACATATCCAAAGTATGTAAGACGTAGTCTCACCATCCTTGCTTCTGAGGAACACTCCAGTTGTTCTTCGTCTAAGACAGATCTATTTGTTTTTTAGGAAGGACATGCCATATTCAAAATTATTTTCCAACACCACATTTCAAAGGCACAAATTCTTCTGTTTTCTTTATGCATTGTTTAGTTTTTATATGTATATGATACAGTTGAAAATACCATGGCTTGGGTTAGGCGCACCTTAGTCTTCCAGGTGACATCTTTGCTTTTCAGTACTTTAAAGAGGGTTTTTGCCACAGATTTGCCCAGTGCAATACATCTTTTGATTTTTTGACTGTTGTTTCCATGAGCATTGGTTTGCAGATCCAAGTAAAATGAAATCCTTGACAATCTAAGTCTTTTCTCCATTTATCATGATGTTGCTTATTGTGCCAGATGTGGGGGATTTTGTTTTCCTCTACATTGAGATATAATCCATACTTAAGGCTGTGGTCTTTGATCTTCAACGATGTTGAAGATTTTCAACAAGGAATATTATGTCATCCGCATAACATAGGTTGTTAATGAGTCTTCCTTCAACTCTGATTCCTTGTTCTTCATATAATTCAGCTTCTTGAATTATTTGTTCAGCATACAGATTGAATAGGTAATGTGAAAGGATACACCCCTAATACACACTTTTTCTGGCTTTAAACCATGCAGTGTCCCCTTGTTCTGTTCAAACAACAGCCTCTTGATCCATGTACAGATTCTTAGTGACCACAGTTAAATGTTCAGGAATTCTCATTCTTTGAAGTATTTTCCATAATTTGTTATGATTCACACAGCCAAATGCATTTGCATAGTCAATAAAACACAGGTAAACATCATTCTGATATTCTCTACTTTCAGCAAGGATCCATCTGATCTCAGCAGTGATATCCCTTGTTCCTCATCCTCTTCTGAATCCAGTTTGAATTTCTGGCCGTTCCCTGTTGATGTACTGCTGCAACTGCTTTTGAATGCTCTTCAGGAAATTTTACTTGTGTATAATATTTATGATATTGTTTGATTATTTCCACATTTAGTTGGGTCACCTTTCTTAGGAATAGGCATAAATATGGGTCTGTTCCTGTCTGTTGTCCAGATAGCTGTCTTCCAAATTTCTTGGCGAAGACAAATAAGCACTTCTAGGTCTGCATCCATTTGTTGAAACATCTCAGTTGATATTCTTTCAGTTCTTGGAGCCTTGTTTTTCACTGATGCCTTCAGTGTAGTTTGGACTTCTTCCTTCAGTACCATCAGTGGCTGAACATATGCTGCTTCCTGAAATGGTTGAATGTTGGCCAATTCTTTTTGGTATACTGACTGTGCATATTCCTTCCATCCTCCTTTGATGCTTCCGGCATTGTTTAATATTTTCCCCCATAAAATCCTTCACTATTGCTGTGACTGGAGGCTTGAATTTTCTCTTCAGTTCCTTCAGCTTGAGAAATGCCAAGTGTGTTCTTCCCTTTTGCTTTTCTAACTCTAGCTCTTTGCACATATCATCATAACACTTTGTCTTCTTTAGCCGTTATTTGAAATCTTCTGCTCAGTTCTTTTACTTCATCATGTCTTCCTTTTGTTGTAGCTACTCAACTTTCAAAAGCAAGTTTCAGAGTCTCTTCTGACATCCAATTGGTCCTCTTTCTTTCCTGTCTTTTCAATAACCTCTTGCTTTCTTCATGGATGAGGTCCTCAATATTCTACAACTCATCTGGTCTTCAGTCATTAGTGTTCAATGCCTCAAATGTATTCTTGGGATGGTCTGTAAACTCGGGTGGGATATACTCAAGGTCATACTTTGGCTCTTGTGGACTTTTTCTCATTTTATTCAGTTTGAATTTGAACTTGTGTGTGAGCAAGTGATAGTCTGTTCTGCAGTCCGCCCCTGGTATTGTTCTGGCTGATGATACTAAACTTTTCCATCATCTCTTTCCACAAATATAGTCTATTTGTGGCAAGGCCTATGGGTACAGTCACCACTTATATATGAAGAAAATGAATTTGCAATGAAGAAGTCATTGGTCTTGCAAAATTCTGTCATGTGATCTCCAGCATCCTGTCACCAATGACATATTTCCCAACTATAAGTTCTCCTGTGTTTCCCACTTTAAATTTCCAGTTGCCAGTAGTTATCAATGTATCCTGATTGCTTATTCAGTCGATTTCAGACTAAAGAAGCTGGTAAAAATCTTAAATTTCTTCCTTTTCGGCCTTAGTGGTTGGTGTGGAAATTTGAATAATAGTCTTATTAACTGGCCTTCCTTGTAGACATATGCATGTTATTCTGTCACCAACAACATTGTGCCTCAGGATAGATGTTTAAATGTTCTTTTTGACAATGAATGCACTGCTGTTCCTCTTTAATTTCTCATTCCCAACATACTAGACTACATGATTGTCTAATGCACAATTGCTGATACCACTTTGTTTCAGCTCAGTAATACCTAGGATATTGATTTTTATGTGTTCTATTTCATTTCTGTCAATTTCCAATTTTTCCAGATTTATACATTGTACAATCCATGTTCCGATTACTAATGAATTTTGCAGTTGTTTCTTCTTTTGAACCATGCCACATCAGCAGATGAAGGTCCTGAAAGCTTGAGTCTGTCTATGTCGTTAAGGTCAACTCTGTTTTGAGGAGGCAGTTTTTCCCCAGCCTCCTTCTGAGTGACCTTTTTTTTTAATAGGGTCTATCTGTGCCTTAGAAAAATGATCCAATCATGCGTGACAGTTTAGGGACTGGGAATGAAATTTGGATTTTCTTTGGTGTCTTAATTCAGGTAAAGGTAGTATCATTATCCAGAAATTTTCTTTTTCTCCCTGCTATGCCATTTGAACATTATGGGAAACACTGTTGGTATGTATGGGGGAGTGTTTCCCTGCTTGCTATCTCATTTCTGACTCTAACTGCCTGGCTTAAGTTTCTATAAGACCGTTTGACAAACAGTTCAAAAACTAACCAAACTCACTGCCTTTGATTAGGTTCCAACTTATAGCAACCCTATAGGTCAGAGTAGAACTGCCCCATAGAGTTTCCAAGGAGCCTATAAACTCTTTCACAAACAGTAGAAGTAGTGAAAATCACTTTATTGAAAAAGAAAAAGAAAAAAAGTTGCCATCAGATCGATTCTGACTCGTGGCAACTCCACAGTTGTCACAGTAGAACTGTGCTCCATAGGGTTTTCAATGGCTGATTTTTCAGAAGTAGATTGCCAGGCCTTTCTTTGTGAAGTTCCTTTTGGTAGATTTGCACCTCAAGCTTTTCAGTAAGCATCCATTTGTATCACCAAGGGACTCCTGACATCACCTTAGAGGGACACATTTTAACTTGGAAATTGATAGAATCCTTAGTTTTTTGTTGTTGTTGTTTTTCCTTTTTTTAAATTATCATTGAATGAAAATGTACATTCCCATATAAATTTGCGTGCCCACCTATATGCAGCTCCCAGTGCTCTCTCTGCCTGGTGACAGCACGCTCTTCCTCTCCGCTCCATACAGGTCTTATCCTCCCAACAATCCCCTATCCTCTCCTTTCCACCCACTCCCCCGCCTCCAGTAAGAGGTCAGCGGGACGACATCCTAAAGATGCACAGAACCATAAAGGGCGCACATGATATGGTCACTCTGTGCTGTCAAGTCTAATCCATTCCTGTCCAAAAAGTTGACCTCCATTATGATTTATGGACAGGAGCAGCATCAGGGCCAGGGCCATACTCCCAGGGGAACTCTGAGGCCCCTGGGCCATCAATTGCAATTTTTTAGTGGAAATCTCAGGGTGCACCCATTTATATTCTTGTGTTGCCAGTGAGACTCAACTTTGTGAGATCCATCACAGCTATCACTGGTGGTGGCTGGGCACCATCCGGTTCTTCCAGTCACAAGTAAATGTAGTCACTCACTGACGTAGGTCTCTCTGTCTTCTGGGTTCTCTTTCCCCCGTGTCGTTATAGACCTTGGTGATCATCCGTTCCTGCTAAGTTGGGGCCCTTTGCTGTACCCTCAGATGGCAGCTTGGCAGCTTTTAAGACCCCAGATGCCACTCACCAATGTGAGGTGAAGAAGGCTCTCTTAGCAAAATGCTAGTTGTACCAATTGGCCTTGATTTCCCCTGAAAGCATGGTCCCCAATCCCCTGCCCCAGCTACTGTGTCCTTGCAATATTGGTTTAAGGTGGGAGGAGTACTTAAGTTGTGTTGAAGCCCAGTTAATATTGATCTTTCTGTTATACATAGTATAGTGAAGAGTCAGAACTGACTCTTCTGCACCTAATAATAACAACAGCAATGGAAGATATATTCCAACTGGTGTAAATAAATATGACCCAAATATACTTTTGATCTTGACAATTCAAGTGGCTTCTAGGCAAATGCTGTGTGAATTCTTCATCAGGGCTCTGAGGCACCCTCATTTGACAGTTGAGGCTGGCTCAGCAAGCTCACATCTTGGGGGACCTGACTGCCTGTTTAAAAGTTCACTGGAACTGCAAAAACTGCCTAAGTTGTGCTCTCAGTGATGGAGAACATCTCATTTTCCTCCTGGGAACAGAAAATAGGGAAGTTGTGCCTAACATTGAATAGAAAGAGATAAGACTCCTGCCACTCACTCCTTGTGATTCTACAAGGATTCTCAAAGCCCAGGATGAGACGACTGGATGCTAGGTTTTTGAGCAGCCAGTTCCTAACTCCTATGATGTTGCAGGTGCTGCTGCCTTTTGTTCTCACAGCAATCCCTTAAAGTAGAGGTGATTTTTCCCGTTTTGCAGATAAGAAAATTGAAGCTCAGAGAGCACTTTGAAAACAGTCACCCAGGGAGTTGGAAACAGATCTGGAGTTGACCCAAGAATAGTTGCAAAGCCTGTGCTCTTCCTAGAACATGCTATTATGACTCTACCATGAAGTAAAGGCCAGGCCCAGATAAGGGGAGGGGAAAATTCTCAAAGCGCAGTATTCCCGTGAGCCTAAGCCTGGCATTGTTCTGCTCACACTGGGTTGCAGTTTTGAAGTGATAACAATGAAGTTATTAGTAAGAGTAGAAAATGACTGCAGGGTCCTGAGTTCATTTGCCTCGTTACAGTAGTTTTTTAAAACAATTTTCAAGTATTACTCTAGCAGATGGTAGATGAAGTTACAGCTTGCAGCATCCTGAAAAGAATCTGGGTTGCTGTGGAGCTTTCACCCACTCACTGGCCCCAAGGATTAACAACCCATATGTCAAACAGGGGAAGATATATATTAGAGTGAGGAGATCTTCTAGGAGATGATGATAAACGTTAGATCTGAAAGCTATTTCAAGGGGCATGTGTAGCAGTGCCTTTGTTTTACACGAGAAGCCCCTGGCTCAGAAAGAGGAGGTGTCTTGCCTAAGGGCCCTTAGCTGGTTAGTGACAGATGCAGATCCAGTTCCCCAAACTCCTGACTCCCCATCTGGTCAATATTTTTTCTTCTCCAGCACACTGCCTCTCTGATAGCTGTGGGGAGGCCATGCCATGGTGAGCTGTGGCAGAACTTTGAGAAGTACTCAGAACTTGGTGATTGAGAATTGGCAGGGAAAAGGATTTCAGGAGGAGAAGAAATAAAGAGAAAATAAAACTAATAGCCTGGAACATAGAGAGTGCACTCTGGTCCCCTCCAGCTCAACTGTGTGAAGCTTGATGCCTTGCAGCAATGAGGGCTCAGTAGCTTGGTGCCCACTGACTGACCTGGTGAGTACTAAGAAAGACAGTAACGGATATGAGAAAAGGATGCAAGCAGAAGAGAGGGAAGGTAGACTAAGCAGGCACCTTTTGGTAAGCAGAAGAGAAATAAAGATTGATGGTAACTCTAGCTAAATTTAGAGAGATGTTCACCAGCCTTAATCCACAGCCCCTCTTCCCATGACACCACATAACACACCACACAGTGGTAATCCAGAGGCAGAATTCCCTGGCTAACTGCCCGCCACTGTCCTATGTAGAGTCAACCCAAAGTAAAAGGGAGGACTTTTATCAGCCTCCAGTAGGCAACTTCATCCCCCAGGTATGATTACTGAGATGTTCTGTGAAATTTTCTTCTGCAGTGGTTGGACACTTGTGTTGTAATCCTGAACTTGCTGTGGAAACAGAGAAAGGTCCTTTAGGCTAGGGGTCAGCTTGGAAACAACCCTGTAGACATGTGCTGCTTCTCCAATTTGCTAAATTTATCCAGATTGTGAGATTTCAGAGGGAGCAAAAGAGGACCCAAGGTGGGCTGTGCTAGGCTGGCCCCTGGGGAGAGTATACAAGGTTCTAGCTATACAAAACCATAAAGTTTGACCCCAAAGAAAATGCAATCCCAGGAGCTCTGAGAGCCTGAAAACAGACTTGATAAGGGACCTGACTAAGACAGAACAAGCCTATTTAAGAATCCTTAAGGGCTGGATTTGGCCTCCAGAGGAGGTGATGGACTGCACCTCTGAGCTGCCTCTAGCTATTGGAGCTTGTTTGTAACCCAATCACTCATCTCAGCCCTTGAGTCTTGGGCCCTTCAAGCCCATTTGTAACTGCTTCCTCGTTCTGTGAATAATGAAACTGAGCTTGGGGTTGGGTGGGGAAGCTGTTACCCAGGTTCATCTGGAGGTCAAGATCACACCCAGGTGTTCAGTACCCTAGTCTGAGACTCTTCTCTCCCCCTAGGCTGCCTCACTAAGCTCTCCCTTTTCCGCTAACCTCTGGCATCTGGAGCATCATTTAGAGAGTTCAGGGCATGGGTGAGGGCACGTATTGGAGTACTTTCAGATCTGGGAAGATTCCCATTCACACTGTACATGCTGCTCCATTAGGTCTCAGGATTAGCCATTCTTTCTATCTTTAGCTGAGGCCTAAGAGTGTAGGAACATCCCAGTGAAGCAGTAGGTAAAAACCCTAGTGGGTCTCAAAGGATTGTCCATGACTTCTGGAGTGGGAGTCTCTCACATCCTTCTGAACTAGAGAGGTAGCCTAACTGTATCATGCTCCCTTCTTTATTCCTCTTGGTCTCTAGTTACTTTATTATAGACTGAACACATCTTTCTGAAGCTCAGTGTCATGTAAAGCAGGGCTTGTGATGCCGTCCATCCTCATAGAGCTCTTGTTTAGGAAAGTGAATACCAAGCTGTGGAGGGCTCCTCCACCGTCATAAAATGCTGTCCTCTGTCCAAAGGTAACCCTGCAGCTGGGTCCAGGACAATGTTGCACTCACCAGTATCCTTCATGGTCCAGACAGCCTTCTTCAATCCCTGGAGCTCTACACCCTGTGCTCAGCAAGGCACAAATTGGAATTCTTGGCTAGGCACTTTACACCTGGCTCAGAAGCAGAAACAAACTCAGGCAAGGGAGGATAATCATCAGCATTCAAGATCTCATCTGCAGCAAAGGAAGGTCTAGCTTGTTCCTGTGGAAAGAAAGGGAATTAGCTTCCTGCGCCTGCATGGGCCTTCTCTGGGTACGGACTCTAAAGAGTTATTTATATGCCCCACAGTAATGCTCCTTGGGTCTGGCGAGGCAAGCCTTGGGACACACAGATAGGAGGCCTGAGACTAGCGTAGGTTCTCAGTGTTACAGCTAGAGACATGTGGCCTCACTGAGATGCGCTGTGTGGGGTCTTTCTGCCTGAGTCTCATACGCACTGTTCCTTCCATCTCACTATCTGCCCTCCCACGATCCCCATTCACATCATGCACCACCTGCACTTCCTTCCTTGCCCCATACAATTCTTTGTAGTCTCCCACCTGCTTGTCCGAATTTGACCAGGAAGACTGAGTGGCTTATGATGTGCTGAAGGACTCAGCTAGGGAACCCCAACTTGGGAGGGCAGAGAATGTTAACTGGGCGTTTTCTTGTCTGTGTTGTGCCTTTAGGTTTCCGTGCACACTCCTCTCCCAGGACAGCCCCATTCCTGACTCTTCATTGTGAGGGACCAAGGGGTTAAGCTGGCCCACAGGGAAGGGCCACAAGATCCAGGCGATAATCACACTCACTCTGCCCCCTCAACTGACTCTTGATTCTAAGAATTAACTTTACAGGCAGTTGAACAAAAGAGAGCAAATAGGTTTCCAGATGAATCGCCCACAAACCTTCAGCTAAAGTGCCAATTTGGAACAACTGTATAAAGACCCTCCCAGCCAGAGGAATTGAACACCATTGTCTGTTCTATCATAACAGCATGCAGTGCCACCCTTGACCTTCCATTTCCTTCTCTCATTCCTTCGTTCATTCCTTCCTCTTTCTCTTTCTCCCTCTGTTCTTTCTTCTTTCCGCAACCACTTTGAGAAACTTCCTTATTCCAGGAACAGGTCTAAGACCTGAAGAAACTCATAGAGTGGGCTTCAGGCTAGAAAGACAAGAAAAGACCAGTCTTTAGAATTACTGCCAACACCTGGGTTAGATAAGTGTTACCTAGGGCTGAGTCCATTGTGTTGCTCTTCAGCCATTCCCTCAAAGTCTTTTGACTCTCTTTGAAACCCCACCTACTTTGCAGTCCCTTCTGAAATTTCAGTTCTAGGTGTCATGGATTGAATTTTGTCTCCCCGAAAATATGTGTAGCCATGTGGCTGGGCCATGATTCCCAGTATCTTGTGACTGTCCTCCATTTTGTGGTTTTCCTAAGCTGTATGTTAAAGGTTAGGATGGGGCTGTAAATCCCTTCACAAGATCACCTCCCTGCTCCACTGCAAAGGGAGTTTCCCTGGAGTATGGCTTGTCCCACCCTTAAGCCTTTCATCCTACCAGAGATAAAAGGACAGAGAAGCAGGCAGAGAATTGGGAACCACGCACCATCAAGAAAGCAGTACTGGTAGAAGAGCACGTCCTTCAGACCCAAGGTTCCTGTGCCAGTATGCTTCCTGGACAAAGACTGATGCAATACCAGACTTTCCTCCAGAGCGGACAAGGTGAATGACTTCCGATGGAGCAGACACCCTTGAATATGGACTTGTAGCTTACCGGGCTGTGTAAGAATAAACTTTCCTTTGTTAAAGCCGTCCACTGTGTGTTATTTCTGTTAGAGCAGCCCAAGCTGACTAGAACACTAGGCGTCATAACTGTTCAGGCCTGGAGATAACCTCCTCCTTTTCATGGGAAATCCTTCTTGGTATTACACTAGAGGAAGCAGCTCGTCATCTATAGTCATACCTTATCCTTATGTAAATACTCAAAAAGCTGACTTCTGTCACCACCTCAGCCACCATTCCCAAGTAGAACCACAGCCTAGTGCTACAGAGCAAAGTGCTGAGAAGCCCGCTGCTCACCACAGGTGCTGGAAATGAAACTCAAGGGCTAGCTGTCTGCAGGTAGCTGACTCTTACAGCCGGGGAAGTTGACCAGGCACCTTGACTCTTCACTTCTCCAGGATGTAACTGTAGAAGTTCCCTGCAGAAGTCATTTAGAAAGTGAGGAAATGCAGGCAAGCAAGACTTTGTGGTGATGGGTATATACTGGGGTTTGAGGCACATAGGAAGGTGTGGAAGGTAAAGAAAGGGAAAGTGGTAATCCTTTTTAAGAGAATTGCTTCACTGTCTAGTCACCTCTTTAAGACAATAGCACAGTGGAGAAGGCAGCACCTGGGTGAGGTAGGACCTTAGTCCAACTTCTGGTTTTGCCATTGGCTGTGTGACCTAGGGAAAGTCTCCTGGCATCTCTGAGTCTTAGATTCCACATCTGTAAAAAAAAAAAGGCAAATGGAGGCCAACTCTTCAGACAGGAATGAGTTGAACTTGGTGACTTCAGAGTGATCATATTGTGTATGCACTTTATGGTTCTATGCATCTATGGGATGTCATCCTGCTGACCTCTTACTGGAGGTGGGAGAGGTGGTGGAGAGGAGGGCATAGGAGATTGTTAGGAGGATATGACTTGTAGTTGCCAGGTGGGGAGAGCAGTGGGAGCTGTACACAGACAGGCATGCAAATTTACATGGAAATGTACATTTTCACTCAATCATAATAATAATTAAAAAAAGCAAAAAGAAAAGGCTGTCCTACCTCTCCCAGAGGCAGGCATAAGGAGCAAAGTCAAAAATAGCATAGAGGTGCTTTGTAAACTCTATGCTTGCAGATGTAAGCATGTTATTACGGACACCAGTATCCTTTCCTTCCAGAATAATTCTGTTATTATGCCTTATTAATGATGGGGAGGAGCCCTGGTGACACCATGATTAAATAATCAGTTGCTAACCAAAAGGTTAGCTGTTTAGCTCCACTAGCCACCCCTTGGAAACCCCATGGGATGCTTCTACTGTCTCCTACAGGATCATTATGAGTTAGAATCGACTCAGTGTGATGGATAATGAAGAGCTGGTAGCCCAGAGGCTAAGAGTAGCCCATGAGCACCTCTCCCTTAAGCCTTCAGGGCCAGAAATTTTAAGAATGCTTCCCCTAACATGCACCCATCCATGGTCCCCAGGATTATAAGTGTTCAGCTAAAAGATGCTCCACCTTAGCTTCTGGAAACCAGGAAAATAAGGAATGGTGTACATGGCAAGCCTCGTAGGCTGGGGGTCTTGGAGTTACGTTACTTGGTAGGCTGCCCTCGACCTGTTGCCCAGGGAATGCAGCAGTGTGGCATCATGTCAAGATACTAAGTCATGTCACTAGCTAGCAAGGCACTTGAAGAACAATAAGCAGGGCACACGTGCACCCAGTTGTGCCTTACCAATAATCAACAGCACACAATTTCACCTTTTCCCTAACTATGTCAAAGAAGTGGTAAAATGGATCACAGATTAGCAAGTAAATACGATTAAACCTGTGTATACCTTGTTCTAAGTGCATGGCAGTACATACTGTGTTCACTGGTTAATCGGCTCCTGCACCTGGAGCTTCTATACATAGAAGGGGGAGTGTCAGTTGGAGCCGTATTTCACAAAGCATATTCCATAGAGTCTAGCCTGGAGGAATGGAAGCCTTGCAAAACATTCCATGAAAAAAAAGATTTCATAAGTAAATTAAAGAAGTCTGGTAAGTGTTGGCCTCCTCTTGGAAATGTATCACACTCCCACAAATACAAAGCTCTGAGCAGTCCCACGATACTTATGGTGGTGGTAGGGTAAGTGTTTGTATGTTTAAATTTAACTCAATATTTCTTATAAGTATTTGACTATGGTCTCTGGGGAACACATTCTGGGAAACACCAGATTTCAAATCAGGGATTGGTAAATTACAGCCAACGGGCCAAATTCAGCCCATCACTGCTAAGAGAAGAATAGCTTAGTCCTGTCAGCTAAAAACAGCTTTTACATTTTTAAATGATTGGGAAAAAAATCAAAAGAGGAATCATATTTTCTGACACATGAAAATTACATGAAGTTTTTGAAAAGTTTTCTTGAGACATAGCCACATCCATTCATTCACATACTGTCTCTGGCTCTGTTCATACTACGAAGGCAGAGATGAATAGCTGTGATAGGACCAATATGCCTAACATTTAACATTTGGCCCTTTACAGAAAAAGCTTAGTGACCTGTCATACTCTAAATTACCTTTCTGCGCAAACATTCTAAGGACCTTTTTAAAGCTGGACCCAGGAAAGAGAAATGGGAGTAGGAGTGTGATGCAAGGGTCAAGATTGACTGTCTCCAGCTCAGTGGAGAAGAAAGAACAGAGGATGCTGGGAAGAAGTGACTCTTTGAAGACCCTTCCCAGGCTTTCTGGCACCAGGGTCCCTTCCCTCCATCACTCACAATGGCTGTTTGCTTTCTTAAGCAAATGTCAGCACTTGTACATAATGCTGACCAGCAGCTTGGCCTGCTTCTGTCATCACAAGGACTGAACTTGCCTCAGTTGCTTCTGTACATCCTGAGTCTTTCACTTTAGCCCTAGGCAGGAGCCCACATCCTTTTTTCCTGGATCCTGCTAGGATGTTACTGAAAATCCTTAGCAATGGTTAAGATTGTGTCAATTCTGCTGGACTATCATTCTCAATGTTTTGGCAGCTGTCTAAGGTAACAGGGGTGGGACCTAGGTGGCTCACTACCCCCTCAAGTCCTCATCTCTCTGCCTTCTGCCACCTACTTTCTGTCTCCTCACCTTGCCAGCAACCCCCACTCTGTTGGCTTTTTAAGTCTGCTTCTTGGGACTTGAACTAGCAGCTCTTGGGATTCATTGACCCTCACAACTTGTGAGTAAGATTCCTGTTTCCTGACCTGCAAATCCTGGGTTTGTGAGCCCCTGCAGCTCTGTGAAATAGCAGAAACAGTGCAGTCTCACCACCACCTTGGGATCCACTGACCTTCACAGCCTGTGAGCTGGAACTCGAATCTCTGACCTACTGATCTTGGGTTCACCAGCTTCCGCAACTGCACGAGGTGTGTATTCTGATCTAGGACTTGGGGCATTTCAGCTTGTACAATTGCATGAGCTGTGTCTTTTATATAAATCTTTTTCTGTACATACTATACATATTACTGGTTTTGATTCCGTAGAGAACCTAGCCTAAGACAACTTAAATACTATGAGAGTTCGCGAGTGGTACAAAGGATTAACACCCTTGGCTGCTGACTGAAAGGTTGCAGGTTTGAGTCCACCCGGTGGCACTTCAGAATAAAGTTCTGGTGATCTATTTCTAAAAAGTCAGCCGCTGAAAACCCTATGAAGTATAGTTTTACTCTGACACATATGAGGTTGCTGTAAGTTGAGTTTACCCAGTAGCAACTGGTTTTTACTATGGGAAGAAGATGCCAAGAAGTGGTGATAAGATAAAAAAGAAGACCAGGAAGGAGTGTTGAGGGAATAGAGAAAGGGAAGAAGGAGAGGAATGGAGTGAATAATAGCTAAGAAGGAAGCTGAGAGGGAAAGTGAACCTTCAGGACAGCTGCAATCCTAGACAACTATCTGCTGAAATTCGGGGAGGGCCAGAGAGATGATCTGTAATGGACAAGCTGCAGCAGATGTGTGAGGTAATGGTTGCACCTTAGAAGGCTCCAGGATATTCACCCTGGATATGGGTAGCTCATGATTTCTAAGGAAGGAAAAAATATGATATGGATACTCCAGACAAACACATTTCTGAGGCTCAACTTCTGATGAGTTTGTACAGTACCATTACCTGATAGGAGGGCAAAGAGAGAAGCCGGGCACTTGGGCCGGACATCAATAGCAACTCAGTATCCTTGGCTGTGAGTACAAGCTTTGGAGGCAGACCTGAATTCAAGAGCAATGGAACTGCTACTTTACTCCCTGAGCTTCAGTTTCCTAATCTAGAGTCCTCACAGGGCCACAAGGATGCAGCGACATCAAAGTCTTGCTACTCAAAGTGCGGTTCATGGACCAGAAGCAACAGCAGTACCTAGGTACTTATTAGAAATGCAGAATCTCAGGCACTTCCCCCAAACTACTCAATCAGAATATGTATTTAACACATTACAAAGTGATTCTAATATGCATTTAACCTTGAGAAGTATCTACATAAAACCAAAGGCTTACCCCAGTGTCTGCCACATAGTAAATGCTTAACAAATGATGGCGCTAAGAAAGATCTTAACTGGTTCTTAACTGGAGGGGTGATCTTGCCCTCCCCCCCAGGACATTTGGCAATGTCTAGAGCCACTTTGTGTTGTCAGAACACTGAGGGCACTGCTGACGTCTAGTGGAATGAACTGCTGCTAAATATGTGAAAACACACAGGACAGCCGCCCTCCCACCCCAACAGACCAAACTGAGACCTGAATTTCTTCTAATCTCTATGATGTCAATAATGCTAAGGTTAAGAAGCCATGGACTAGAATGAGTCTGAGGCCAGTGGTTGGAAGGAAGAGCAGAAATAGGAACACAGAGGATAAGGAGGTAACCTTTACTGGGGAGGCAGTAATGGACATGTGAATGGGGGAGAGGGTAGAAACAAACAAAAGGTGGCAATTTAGAAGACAGCACCCGAAGGCTCTTGGTGGGAGGTGATGGTGAGGCTTGACTCACCCCTGGGGAAGCCCAAAGTCTCTAACTCTGAGAAGCTGGAGAAATGAAAAGCTGATCTTTTT
Organism: Heterohyrax brucei; assembly: GCA_028571685.1. Lineage (NCBI taxonomy): Eukaryota > Metazoa > Chordata > Mammalia > Hyracoidea > Procaviidae > Heterohyrax > Heterohyrax brucei. Next base: position 22,801,299 of record CM053155.1, read on the forward strand.
GTCCAGATCTGTGTCTTTTTATCTCAGCTGTATTCTGGACCAGACTAAGACCTGAAGCTCTTCTAATCTCTATGATGAAGTGGAACTCGGAGTGGCTCCTTTACAAAAATACTGAGTTGGGTGGGGGGAGTCATCTGAGAATAAACCTCGACTTACAGTGCTAGTGTTTCTCTAGGCACATCTCACATCTGCTACAAATTCTCCTAAACTTGTGGAGAGGGAAAAAAGTGAACCAAGATGGGAAAGCGTCTTTCTTTTCTCCACTCCTGGATATGACAACAACAAGCTCACTTTCCAGCCTGAATTCTCACTTTTCTGATTAATGGAAATGCCCCCACAGAGGAAAAAGTAAGGAGTTTCTGAGAGCAAGGAAATAAGAGAAAGTTATATTATTTTTCTTCCAGTGAATTGAATTTAACTCTCACTCTAAAACAGGTTTCAAGCTCTGTTTGTTGCCTGGGAAACTCTTATGATCTTGAATGCGACACACCTGGACATTTTCTTGGCCCTTTTCCATGTTTAAGAGAGCCCTGTTTGCCCAGTGGTTAAGCATTTGGCTGCTAAATGAAAGGTTGGTGGTTGGAAACCACCAGCAGGAGAAAGATTTGACAACTAGCTTTGTTAAGATTTCAGCCTTGGAAACCCTGTGGAGCACTTCTACTGTGTTCTATAGGGTCACTTTATGAGTCATAATTAACTCAAGAGCAATGGGTTTGCTTTGGTTTGGCTTTTCCTGTGTTTTAGCTGAAGTTGCTCCAGGAGCAGAGAAGAGGGAGAAGTTGCCCACTCACCAGGGCCTTCAGACTAGCGTTGTGTCACTCTGTCTTCTCCTGTGACTGGTACAGTAATATTATTACAGGCATTTCAAAGGGTTAGAATAATATGTTTTTACAGATTATTCTTCCATCTATAAAGTATGTTTAGAATATACAAAATACCTCTAAGTTAATTTTCTCATTTGACATTCCTCGTGAACTTTTGAGATAGGAAGGGCAGGTATTATTGTCCCTACTTGTCAGGAAGCTGAGACTCAGAATATTCACGTGATTTATCCTTGGTTACAGAGCAATTAATGACAGAACCAAGAGGAGTCTGCAGGTCTTCCAGGTTTTAATCTAGTGTTCTTTCTTCTGTACCCTGTGTGGTGTAGTTTCTCAGTCTTGCATACATTCGTTGAACAAGCATTTCCTGAGCACCTGAAGAAGTCAGAACAGGATATATCAAAAATGGATTAACTTGACACCATTTATATGACATGTCCACCCTCAAAAAACCCACTGCCATTGAGTCGATTCCAGCTCCTAGCAACCCTATAGGACAGAGGAGAACTGCTCTGTAGAGTTTCCAAGGAGCACCTGGTAGATTCAAACTGCTGATCTTTTGGTTAGCAGACTTAGCACTTAACAGCTACGCAACCAAGGTTTCCATGAAATGTCCAGAAAGGACAAGTCTATAGAGACAAATCTACTGGAAAAAAACTTCTTTAAAGTTTTAAAAAATAGTTTCATAAAAAAAATAAAGATGTCATTTCGGTAACTAAAGTGCACCTGACCCAAGCCGTGGACTTTTCAGTTATCTCACAGACGTGAGAGAGCTAGACAATGAAAAAAGAAAACAGAAGAAAAATTGATGCATTAAAATTATGTTATTGGTAGAGAATACTAAATATACCATGAGCTGCTAGAAGGATAAACAAATCAGTCTAGATGAAATACAATCAAGATCCTCCCTAGATGGCAAAACTTCAGCTTGCTGACTTCTGACACATCATCAGGAGAGACGAATTGCTAGGACAGACATCAGGTTTGGTAAAGCAGAGGGTCCATGAAAACTAAAGAAACTCAGTGAGATGAGCTGACATAATAACCACAACAATGGGCTCAAACATCCCAACAATCATGACGATGGCACTGGCCTGGGTAAAATTTCTTCTCTTAATGTTTCCATGAGTCAGAGCCAACTCCAGGGCAACTAATGACAACATAAACTGAAGGTAGATTAGTGGTCGCCTACGACTGGTGGGAGGGGTAGGGGTTACATTTCTTTTTGGAATAATGAAAATGTTTTCAAGTTAGACTGTAGTGATGGTTTTATAACCCTATGAATATACTAAAAGCCATGTCATGTTAATCCTTCTTTTTTTTAAATTTTTTATTTAACATGACTGAGTGAAAATGTACATTCCCGTATAAATTTACATGCCCACCTATATGCCGCTTCCACTGCTCTCCCTGCCGGGTAACAGCATACTATTCCTCTCTGCTCCATACATGTCTCATCCTCCCAACAGCCTCCTTTTCCCTCCTCTCCACCCACTCTCCTTCCTCCAGCCAGAGGTCAGCAAGATGATATCCTATAGATGTATAGAACCATAAAGTGTATCCAATATATGGTCACTCTGCCTTGCCAAGTCCAATCCATTCCTGTTCAAAGAGTGGACTTTCATTATAATTTATGGATAAGGGCAACATCAGGGCCAGGGGCCATGCTCTCAGGGGAACCCTGAAATCACTGGACCATCAATTGAGGTCTTTTAGTGGAGATCTCATGATGCACCCCTTTTTATTCTTGTGTTGCCAGTGAGACTCCTCTCTGTGAGCTCCATCGTGGCTATCACTGGTGGTGGCCAGGCACCATCCAGTTCTTCTGGTCCCAAGCCGATGTAGGCACCCACTCTTGTGGGTCTCTCTGTCTTCTCGGTTGTCTTTACCACATGTCATTTTGGTCCTTGGTGAGCATCCGTTCCTGCTGAGTTGGGACCACTTGCTGTGTCCTCGGATGGCAGCTTGGCAGCTTTTAAGACCCCAGACGCCACTCACCAATATGGGGTGCAGAGAGCTCTCTTAGCAAAATGCTAGTTGTGCCAATTGACCTCAATTTCACCTAAGAGCATGGTCTCTTGCCCCCCGTCCCAGCTACTCTATCCTTGCAATATTGGGTTAAGATGGAAAGAGTTCTCAAGTTATGCTGAAGTCTACTTAATGTTCTTGTTTCTAATGTGTGCTATCACGGCTTTCTCCCAACTAGATTTCTAGCAACTATCTAATCTAACCCCTCCCCCCCCAGCCTTCCTCCCTCCCCTCCCTTGCAGCTGTCAGAGAGTCTTTTCTTCTATATACAAGTCTGTTTTCGAGATCTTATCGTAGAGGTCTCATACAATATTTATCCTTTTGTGGCTGACTACTTTCACTCAACATAATGTCTTCCAGTTGAAACCAGGTTAGGAGATGTTTCCTGGAATCATCGTTATTCTTTATCACTGCATAGTGCTCCATTGAGTATATGTACCATAGTTTACCTATCCATTCTTCTGTTGTTGGGCATCTGGGTTGATTCCATCTTTTTGCTATCGTGGACTGTGCTGTGGTAAACATTCTGGTGCATGTGTCCATTGGTGTGAAAGGCCTTGATTCTGTAGGATATATTCCAAGTAGTGGAATTACCGGGTCAAATGGTATATCAATATCCATTTTTTTAAGGAAGTGCCAGATTGCTTTCCAAAGAGGCTGGACCATTTTTCAACCCGACCAACAGTGTAGGAGGGTTCCACTTTCTCCACAGCCTCTCCAGCATTTGTTGTTTTGTGTTTTCTGAATCATGGCCAATCTTGTTGGGGTTAATCCATTTTTGATATATCCTGTTCTGGATTGAGTTAAATTGTAGACTAGAAACAGAGGAAATCTGGTATGTAAATTGTATTTCAATAAAGCTGTTAAAAAAAATAAGTCGTTGTGCTCTGATGACTTAGTAGAGCTGAGTTACACTTGCAAACAGGCACCTGGCAACTCTATGTGATGGACATCATTCACAGAAGGCTGCAGTCGGTGGACACAGCAAGGTAAGGCAAAAATCTCCCTCTGTCTTGGCACAGTGCCAGAAGGAACGGGAAACTTGCCAGTGGAGGTGACATCTGATCTGACGCTTGAAGCCTGAGTAGAAGTCTGCCAGCAAAGTCAAAAAGTGAGAAAGGGGAAATGCTGGAAACTCCTTGCAACTCCCACAGATTCTATGGTCAAACAGCTCATATAGAGGACTGTGGAGATTTGGGAAGCTACTGAAACAGGAAGGACTACTGATTTTTGGTTATTATGGTGTGTGTTTGTTTTTTTCTATCTAATTAGTCAGAAATGAATGACCACTGCCGTCAAGTCAATTCTGACTCACAGTGACCCTATAGGACAGAGCAGAACTGTTCCATAAAGGTTCTAAGGAGTGTCTGGCAGGTTTGAACTGGCAACCTTTTAGTTAGCAGCTGTAGCACTTAACCACTACACCACCAAGTTTTCCGTGAAATAAACAGGGAAGAGCAATTCAAATACAACTTCAGGGCACATCAGACAACCTAGAGTGCTCCTGACCCCAAGGAGCTACAGGCAGGACTGGGGAAGCAGGGAGGGAGGCCAGGCCCCAGTTTTCTGAGCAATGACTTCTGGCCAAAGACAGGAAGCAGAATACAAAAATAAGTCCACTTCTAGCAAATGGGTCTGTTTCCCACAGGTCTGGATCCCCTACCCTCACACAGCCTGTAAGAACATCAACTTTGAGACTAAAGAGCATGGTATTTTAAATGAATACACGGTTGTACGTAGGCTGAGGGACATGATAGTTAATTGCACAGCCTCCTGAGGAGATTAAGGTGAAGAATTGTGGTTCTCTTGCATCACCATTACATAAATAGTTAAGGTTGCGTTTTTGAGAGCAAAATTGAAGGAAGAAAGAAAAAATTCAGTGGGAATGAGAAATATATCCCATTCCCAGGCATTAATCAATGTCAATATTCCTAAAATAGCCTTCCCACTTTCCCCTTATCTCACTTCATTCTCTAGGTCTACAAGGTACTCTCTAGATTCCAAGCACAGCACTAATCCTCCCTTTTCTGTGCTCTTAGTGCAGATCCCTCCTTGATAGCACTGACATCTTTCTGTCTTATATCCTGGTTTTCCTGTCTGCCAGACTTTGAACTCCCAGGGCACTGGCATTGAGTTTTAAGTATCTCAGAATGCTCTGGTACATGGAAGATGCTTTGTCAGCATCAGATGAATAAGCAAATTTCGCATGAATAGTCCCTAAATCTAATTACGTGCATGGCCTGTTGTCCAGAGGTCTTTGCCAAGTGTTTTTCCTCTTTGCTCAGGCAAATTTAGGGCTATGAGAGGTGGCCTGTCCTCCATGGTGACTGGACCAATTTTTCATGTGACCCCTTCATAAAAATAAATCTTTTGAAATTTGACACAACCACCCATCTCAATGTACAAATCTAGGGAAACAGAATCTGTGATTAGGCCAGAACAGAAGAGTCTGGCTCTGTGAACAGGAAGATCTTAGTTTCAGTCCTAGTACTTCTACTTTACTACCTTGAACAAATCACTTTCTCTGAGCCTCAACTGCCTCATTCTATCAAAGGTAGAAAATGGTCACTGTTTCATTCATTTTGTAGACTCTGTTCCAGTCTCACCCTGCTTCGAAACATTATCCACTATACACACTGCTCTAGAGAACTCATCTGAATGCTCAGTTCTGATCATATTATTCCCCTACCCCAAATCCTCTTTGGTCTCTGGTAAGACAACCCTCCCCTGCCATTTCTCTTCTTTTTCATTTTTGTTTCCCACCAGTGCATGGCATAGAGTCTTCTACCTAGAGGGTGTTTATTAAATATGGTTGTTTCCATTAGTTCTTAACTTTAGTACCAGATGACTGGAATGTGTCTGAAGAGTGGGAGTATAAATTAAATTCCATTTTACCTTGTGTGATCCTCAACTGGTTACTTCTATGGATAAAAGTTTACATATAGGAATGCTATTTAACCACTAGAAATAATCTCTAAATTAATATTTAATTACATAAAAATATACAGTATTTTAGGTTTTTAAAAGTAGGTTATGAAATGAGATATACAGTATGATTTCATTTTTATAAAAAATAGACAGTCATTGAAAATCATCCATGAATGTAAATACCAAGATACTAACATTTTGTTAACCATTTTGTGGTGGGATAATGGATGTCATGGATTGAATTGTGTCCTCCCAAAAATGTGTAGCAATTTGGCTAGGCCATGACTCTTGGTATCGTGTGATGTTCCTATGTGTTGTAAATCTTGCCTCTGTGATGTTAATAAGGGAGCATGGGGGGTTGGTCCTGTTAGTCAGGCAGGACTCAAAGTATAAGATTTGTGTTGTGCTGAGGCAATCTTTTGGAATATAAGGGAAAGGGAAGCAAGCAGAGAGTTGGGAACACCATATCACCAAGAAAGCAGTATCAGGGGAGTAGAGCCCATCCTTTGGAGAGAACCTGGGATTTCTGTGCCTTAGAAGCTCCCAGTCCTGGGGAAGACTGATGACAACAGTCTTCCTCCAGAGCCAAAGGAGAAAGACTACCCTGGAGCTAATGCCCTGTATTTGGACTGGTAGCCTACTGGACTGTGACACAGTAAAATCTCTCTTTGTTAAAGCCATCCATCCACTTGTGGTGTTTCTGTTATAGTAGCACCAGATGACTAACATAATGGGTATTTTCACTCTCTTTAGTTTATTTTTACTTTGCAAGTCTTATGTAAGGTGCAAGTTGTTTTCTCCCCCAAGTTATTTTATATTTAAATACATCACTAGTTTCACCATTACCTGCGGAAAATTTTTGAAATTCCTGACCTGGCATCAGGCATACTCTAGGACCTAGTCCACTTACCTTTCCAGCTGTATTTTTTCTACCATGCCTCCACATATCATGCTTCCAGCAAAACTGAACTACCACCTTCGCCTCATACCTCTAGCCCTGTATTCACTGAATGTGAAATATCCTTACCACCTCTCGAATGCTAGTAACCATCTAGTGCCTTAACATGGAATCATGGTATTTTTTAAGTACCTTTTAACCCAAAGTCATGAAAATTTACTCCTACCTTTTCTTCTGAAGTTTAATAGTTTTAGTTCTTTAATTTAAGCCAATGGGTCATTTTGAGTTAATTTTTTTTAAATATGGTTTGAGGTAGGGATTCAGCATCTTTCTTTTGCATATGAATATCCAGTTGTCCCTACACCACTTGTTAGAAAGACTTCTCCCACTGACTTGTGTTGCCATACTTTTTGAAAGTTGATTGACCGTAAGTGTAAGGATTCTTAATTCTATTTTATTTATCCGTTTGTCTAGCCTTTTGCCAGTACTACACTACTTCATTACTGTAGCTTTGTAATAAATTTTGAAATAATAAAGTATAAGACTTCCAACATTGTTATTTTCAAGGTTATTTTGTATAACTGACTTAAAAAGAACTCAAAAAACACCTACCACTTTAGAGAGTAAGAAATTAAAGTTTATATTAAAAATTGTACCTGTTCAAAGCCAGCACAGCTTGTACAAGGCAAGATCATAGAACCTCCATAGACATAGCCAAACTCCCTGAGGGACTGAATTGTTGAGCTGTGGGGACCATGGTCTTGGGGACCATCTAGCTCAGTTGGTATAATATAGTTTACAAGGCAAATGTTCTACATTCTATTTTAGTGAGTAGCATCTGAGGTCTTAAAAGCCTGCAAGTGACCTTCTAGGATATTTCACTTGTTTGACCCCTTTGGGAGCAAGGAAGAATGAAGAAAACTAAAGATTCAAGGGCGACATTGGTCCAAAGGACTAATGGACCACATCTACAGTGGCCTCCAGCTGACTGAATCCAGTACAACTAGATGGTGCCCAGCTCCCACCACTGACTACTCTGACAGGGATGACAACAGAGTCCTGGATACAGCTGGAGAAAAATGTAGAACAAAATTACAGCTCAAAAAGAAAGACCAGTCTAGCTGGCCTGAAAGAGACTGGAGAAACCCTTGAGAATGTGGTCCTTGGGCATCCTTTCAGCTCAGTAGTAAAGTCATTCCTGAAGTTCATCCTTCAGCCTGAGATGGGTCAAGCCTATAAAACAAAAGAAGACTAAAGGAGCATGCCATCTCAGGGGCAAGGGCTAGAAGGCAGGAAGGGAAAACTGTTACAGGGAACACGAGTTTGAGGAGAAAGAGTGCTGACCTATTGTGGGGTTGTTAACCAATGTCATAAAACAATATGTGTACCAACTGTTTCATGAGAAACTTGTTTGTTCTGTAAACCTTCACTGAAAGTACAATTTTTAAAAAAGGAAAAAAAAAAATTGTACCTGTTCTGGTAATATAAGAATCTCTGAGGAGGCAGGAGGAAAGAATGGAGCAGAGCTGCAATGCACACCGAAAAAAAAAACAGACAGAATTGTCTGACTTGAGACTGGAGGAACCACCAAAACCATGGCACATGGGTGCTCTGTTAAACCAGAGCCAAAACAATGCCTGAAAACCACTCTTCAGGCAAAGATTAGACTAGACTAATCTACAACATAAAATGATACTCGTGAAGAATATGCTTCTTAGTTCAGGCACATACACAAGACCAAATGGGCATCTTTTGTCTAGAAGCAGAAGGAGAAGGCAGGAAGGAGCAGGAGCTGACTGGATGGAAATGGGAAACTGGGGATAGATAGGAAGGATATGCTGTCCCATTGTAGGAGTTACAACTAGTATCACATGACAATATGTGTATAAATTTTTGTATAAGAAAATAACTTAAGCCATAAACTTTCACTTAAAGTACATTTAAAAAAAGAAGAAGAAAATCGTATGTAATTTTCAAGGCCTCTTCTTTGAAGCCATTCCCAAAGCTCCAAGACATTGCTAGAACCACTGAAACCCACAGCATGTGAACTTCTTTTATGGCACTTAATTATCCCCCTCCTGGACTAAGATATTGGGAAGGCTAGGGACAGATCTTACGTACTTTTCTTCACACTGCACATTAGGTTGTTGAATAAATAAATAGTGACTAAAATACTAGGGAGAACCCTGGTGGTACAGTGGTTAAGAGCTCAGCTGCTAACCAAAAGGTTGACAGCTCAACCCACCAACCACTCCTTGGAAACCCTTTGGGGTGGTTCTACTCTGTCATGTAGGGTTGCTGTGAGTCAGAATGGACTCAAAGGCAACAGGTATTTTTAAGTTTGGAAGATAACCACAAGTAGGTACGAAATTGTTCAGAATGATTTGAAATCTCCATTTTGTTGGGCTAATCTGACTGTATGAATAAAGAACTTTAAATCTCAAAAAGTATTGTCGGTTAGCCATCTACTGAAAGTTATGGTACACACTGTAGTTGCTCTTTCGCACTGACAGCCGCAGAGACCCTTGTGTAGCACTCTGCAAAGAACTCCCACAATTTGATAGTCACAAAAGCCCTGTGAGGTAGATAGACCAAGTATTATTATCTTCATTTACCAGATTAAAAATGGATGTGTTCTCCTCCTGGCACACAGGAAAATTATACCTCACTGGCCCATTGAAGTCAGGCATGGCCATATGACTGTTCTGACCAATGAAATGTAAGTAAAAGAGACTTATGCTGTTCCAGACAAAAGCATTTAAGAGCCAGTGTATAATTGTCTACATTCCTGGATGGCACAAACTCTTTGAGCTTAACTACTAACCTAAAGGTTGGCTGTTCAAACCCATCTAGCACTGCCACAGAAAAAAGTTCTGGCAATCTGCTTTTGTAAAGATTACAGCCAAAACAACGCTAGGAAACAGTGTGAGTGTATGGTGTGTGTATATTATGGGTTTATACATTTATAAAGGAGGCTGTCCTACTGATTTCTTCCTAGATGGGAGACAAGAGGGTGGAGAGGAGGAGACATGTGCTCATTAAGAGGATGCTAGAAGTACAGAGTGAAAAGGAGGAATGTACAGTCACAGGGTGAGGAGATCAGACGGAGTTGCAGATAGGTAGACAAGCAGAATCAATTTGAATTGTATACTTTCTCTTATTTTTTTTTTTAATTTTTATTTAACATGACTGAGTGAAAATGTACATTCCTGTATAAATTTACATGCCCACCTATATGCCGCTTCCACTGTTCTCCCTGTCCGGTGACTGCACACTATTCCTCTCTGTTCCATACATGTCTCATCCTCCCAACAGCCTTCTTTCCCCTCCTCTCCATCCACTCCCCTTCCTCCAGCCAGCGGTCAGCAAGATGATATCCTATAGATGTATAGAACCATAAAGTGCTTCCAATATATGGTCACTCTGCATTGCCAAGTCCAATCCATTCCTGTCCAAAGAGTGGACATTTGTTATAATTTATGGGAAAGGGCAGCATCAGGGCCGGGGGCCATGCTCTGAGAGGAACCCCAAAACCACTGGGCCATCAATTGAGGTCTTTTAGTGGAGATCTCATGATGCACCCCTTTTTATTCTTGTGTTGCCAGTGAGACTCCTCTCTGTGAGCTCCATCGTGGCTATCACTGGTGGTGGCCGGGCACCATCCGGTTCTTCCGGTCCCAAGTCGATGTAGGCACCCACACTTGTGGGTCTCTCTGTCTTCTCAGTTGTGTTTACCGCATGTCGTTTTGGTCCTCGGTGAGCATCCGTTCCTGCTGAGTTGGGACCATTTGCTGTGTCCTCGGATGGCAGCTTGGCAGCTTTTAAGACCCCAGACGCCACTCACCAATGTGGGGTGAAGAGAGCTCTCTTAGCAAAATGCTAGTTGTGCCAATTGGCCTGGAATTCGCCTAAGAGCATGGTCTCTTGCCCCCCGTCCCAGCTACTCTATCCTTGCACTATTGAGTTAAGATGGAAGGAGTACTCAAGTTATGCTGAAGTCCACTTAGTGTTGTTCTTCTTTCTAATGTGTGCTATCACCGTTTTTTCCCAACTAGATTTCTAGTAACTATCTAAACTAAGCCCTCCCCCCTCACCCTCCCTTCCTCTCTTCCCTCCGTACCCTCTCTTGCAGCTGTCAAAGAGTCTTTTCTTCTATATACAAGTCTGTTTTTGAGGTCTTCTCGCAGAGGTCTCGTACAATATTTGTCCTTTTGTCGCTGACTACTTTCACTCAACATAATGTCTTCCAGTTGAAACCAGGTTAGGAGATGTTTCCTGGAATCATCGTTATTCTTTATCATTGCGTAGTGCTCCATTGAGTATATGTACCATAGTTTACCTATTCATTTTTCTGTTGTTGGGCATCTGGGTTGACTCCTTTTTTTTGCTATCGTGGACTGTGCTGCGGCAAACATTCTGCTGCATGTGTCCGTTGGTGTGAAAGGCCTTGAATCTGTAGGATATATTCCAAATAGTGGAATTACTGAGTCAAATGGTACATCGATATCCATTTTTTTAAGGAAGCGTCAGATTACCTTCCAAAGAGGCTGGACCATTTTGCAACCCCACCAACAGTGTAGGAGGGTTCCACTTTCTCCACAGCCTCTCCAGCATTTGTTGTTTTGTGTTTTCTGGATCATGGCCAATCTTGTTGGGGTGAGATGGTATCTCATTGTTGTCTTGATTTGAATTTCTTTAATAACTAAAGATCGTGAACATGTCCGCATGTGTTTTTTGGCTGCCTGGATCTCCTCTTTAGTGAAGTGTCTGTCCATCTCCTCTGCCCATCACTTAATTGGATGGTTTATCTTCTTTTTATTGATATTTTGTAGTATCTTATAGATTATGGAGATCAAGCGTCGGTCTGATGTAGAGTTGCCAAATATTTTTTCCCATTCTGTGGGTGTTCTTTTAATTCTATTAATAAAGTCTTTGGATGAGCAAAAGTGTTTGATTCTTAATAGTTCCCATTTATCTACTTTCTCTTCTGTTGATTGAGGTTTCTTTGGCAGATTTTGGAGTCTGTCCTCATGGTGTATTAAAACTTCCATTGTTGTTCCTACCTTTTCCTGGATGAGCTTTATCATTTTAGGTTTGATATTTAGGTCTTTTATCCAGTTGGAGTTGGTTTTTGTATAAGGTGTAAGATACAGATCTTGTTTCAGTTTCTTGCAGATGGGTACCCAATTTTGCCAGCACCATTTGTTGAAGAGATTGTTTTTACCCCAGTTTAATGTCTTAGGGCCTTTGTCAAATATCAAATGTTCATAAGCAGATGGTGTCATCTCTGGGGTCTCAATTCTGTTCCATTGATCGATCTGTCTGTTCTTGTACCAGTACCAGGCTGTTTTGACCACTGTGGCAGTGTAGTATGTTCTAAGGTCGGGTAATGAGAGACATCCCAGTGTGTTCTTCTTCTTTAGTAGTACTTTACTTATCCGGGGCTTCTTCCCTTTCCAAACAAAATTGGTGATTTGTTTCTCCATCTCATTAAAAAATGATGCTGGAACTTGTATTGGGATTGCATTATATAAATAAATTGCTTTGGGTAAAATAGACATTTTCACAATGTGAAGTCTTCCTATCCATGAGCAGGGTAGGTTTTTCCATTTATCTAAGTCTCTCTTAGTTTCTTGTAGTAAGGGCTTGTAGTTCTCTTTGTAAAGGTCTGTTGTTTCTTTGGTTAGATTAATTCCTAGGTACTTTATCTTCTTAGGGGCTATCATAAATGGTATTGACTTGATAATTTCCTCCTTAACAGTCTCGTTGTTGGTATAAAGGAATCCTACTGATTTACTTATGTTTATCTTGTATCCTGAGACTTTGCTGATTTCTTCTATCAGTTTGAGTAGCTTACTTATAGATTCCTTGGGGTTCTCTGCATATACAATCATATCATCTGCAAACAGGGAGATTTTAACTTCCTCTTTGCTGATGCAGATGCTCTTTATTTCTTCATCTTGTCTAATTGCTCTCGCTAGAACTTCTAGCACAATGTTGAATAGGAGAGGTAACAGTAGGCATCCTTGTCTAGTTCCTGATCTCAAGGGAAAGTCTTTCAGTCTGTCTCCATTCAGGATGATGTGTGCAATTGGCTTTGTATAAATGGCCCTTATTGTGTTGAGGAATTTGCCGTCTATGCCCATTTTCCTAAGAGTTTTTAGCATGAATGGGTGTTAGACTTTATCAAATGCCTTTTCGGTATCAATGGACAAAATCTGGTGATCCTTGTCTTTTGTGTTATTTATGTGGTTAATCACATTAATTGTTTTCCTGATGTTGAACCAGCCTTGCATCCCTGGTATGAATCCCACTTGGTCATGATGGATATTTTCTTGATATGTTGTTTTATTCTGTTGGCAAGAATTTTGTTTAAGATTTTTGAGTCTAGGTTCATGAGTGATATCGGTCTGTAGTTCTCTGTCTTTGTTGGATCTTTCCCTGGCTTAGGTATCAGGGTTATGCTGGCTTCATAGAATGAGTTTGGGAGTACTCCATCCCTTTGTATACTGTGAAATAGTCTCAGCAGTATTGGGGATAACTCTTCTCTAAATGCTTGGTAGAATTCTGCCGTGAAGCCATCTGGGCCTGGACTTTTTTTGGTTGGCAGTGTTTTGATGACCTTTTCGATCTCTTCCTTTGTGATGGGTTTATTAAGTTGTTCTGCTTCACGTTGTGATAATTTGGGTAGGTGGTATGAGTCCAGGAATTTGTCCATTTCCTCTAGGTTTTCAAATTTGTTAGAGTACAGCCTTTCCTAGTATTCTGTTATGATATTTTTTATTTCTGTTCCATCTGTGGTGACAACCCCCCTCTCACTTCTAATTTGGGTTATTTGTTTCCTTTCCTGCTTTTCTTTAGTAAGTTAGCCAGTGGTTTATCAATTTTGTTGATCTTTTCAAAAAACCAGCTTTTGGTCTTTTTAATTTTTTCAATTGTCTTTCTGTTCTCTAATTCATTAGCTCTGCTCTAATCTTGATGATCTCCTTTCTTCTGGTGCCCAAGGGGTTCCTCTGTTGTTCTCTTTCTACTTGTTCAAGCTGTAGAATTAGTTCCTTGATTTGGTTTCTTTCTTCCTTCCAGATGTGTGCATTTATGGAGATAAACAGACCTCTGAGCACTGCTTTGTCTGTATCCCATAGGGTCTGGTAGGAAGTGTTTTCGTTCTCATTGGAATTTATGAATTTCTTTAATTCATCCTTGATTTCCTCTATAACCCATGTTTTTTTGAGCAAGATGTTGCTCAGTTTCCAAGAGTTCCACTTTCTATCTATATTTTTTCTGCTATTGTTTCAACTTTATGGCTTTATGACCTGAGAAGATGCTTTGCAGTAATTCAATGGTATGGATTTTGTTGAGCATTGCATTATGGCCTATCACGTGGTCAATTCTGGAGAATGTTCTATGTGCACTGGAGAAGAAGGTGTAGTTGTCTGCTGATGGGTGGAAAGTTCTGTATGTATCAATGAGGTTTAGTTCGTTAATTGTGTCAATGAAGTCTTCTGTATCTTTACTGAGCTTTTTTCTAGATGATCTGTCTAGTGATCAGAGTGGAGTGTTAAAGTCTCCCACTATTATTGTGGAGTCATCTAACTCTCTTTTGAGCGTAGTCAGTGTTTCTTTGACATATTTAGGTGCTCTGACATTAGGTGCATAAATATTTCATATAGTTAAGTCTTGCTTGTGTACTGAACCTTTCAGCAATAAATAGTGTCCATCTGTGTCCACGATGGTGGATTTGACATTATAATTAACTTTGACTGAGATTAGAATTGCTACCACTGCTCCTCTGTGCTCATTGTTAGCTTGATATATGTTCTTCCATCCTTTAATTTTCAGTTTGTTCCTATCTTTAGGTCTCAAGCGAGTTTCTTGTAGACAACATATGGATGGGTCATGTCTTTTGATCCAAGATGACACTTGGTGTCTCTTTACTGGAGCATTCAGTCCATTCACATTCAATGTAATTATTGACAGATATGTGTTCAGTGCTGCCATTGTGATATGTTTATTTTTGTGTTGATGTTTTCTCTGTTGTACTTATTAGTCTGTTCTGGGATGTTCTTTTTTGTGAGTTGATTTTTTACCTTTTTGAGAGCTGGTTTTATAGTTGTTGAGACTCGTATGTTACATTTCTTGAAATGGTATGATACATCTTTGTTGTGCTTTACAGCTGCCCCTATGAACCCCCTTAATAAACTATTTATAAACCCAATTTTAATTACTACCAGTCTTGTCATCTTCCTCTCCATCTGGAAAGACTATAACAAGTGTAGTACATCCCTCTTTTTATTATGATGACACCATAGTTTTCATGATGGTCACTGGATTGCTTCTTTCCTTATCAAAGCTGTGATTTACTTTGGGCCTTCCCTAAATGAGTAGAGTATTGAGTAATGTGTCATTCTAAAATATAAAGTTAGTGGTTTCGTTCTTCTAAGCCAAAGCCAAGAACTTCTTTCAGTATTTCTTGTAGTTTGGGTTTGGTTTTTACAAAGTCTCTGGGTTTCTGTTTATCTGGGAATGTCTTAATTTCATTTTTGTATTTGAAAGATAGTTTTGCAGGATATATAATTCTTGGTTCAAAGTTCTTCTCCTTCAAGACTTTGAATGTGTCGTGCCACTGTCTCCGTGCCAGCATGGTTTCTGCTGAGAAATCTGACGAGAGCCTACAGGGTTTCCCTCTGAATGTTAGCTTTGCCTTGAGTCTTGCTGCCTTTAAGAGTTGCTGCTTGTGTTTCATTTTGTTAAGCTTGATTATAATATGTCTTGGAGTCTTTCTTTTGAGATCTATATTAGGTGGCGTACAATATGCATCTGAGATGCCTATATTCTCTTCCTTCATGATTTCCGGGAAGTTTTCTTTCAGCAGCTCAGCAGCAATACTCTCTGTGTTCTCAGATGTCTCACCCTGTTCAGGGACTCCAATTAATGGAAAGTTGTTCCTCTTAATAGAGTCCCACATGCTTCTTAATTTTTCTTCATATTTCTTGTTTCTTTTTTCTGATTTCTGCTCGTAGACGTTGGCATCAGTAGCTCTGTCTTCCAAGTCAGAGATTCTTTTTTCCATTTGTTCCATTCTGTTTTCTTGGCTTTGCATGGCAGTTTCTATGTCTTTGATTTTCTTCTTGATCTGTTGGATTTCAGAGTACTGGTGTTCCATCAGATCGAACAACTTGCTTAATTTTTCCTTTTGTTCTGCTGCATTTTGTATAAGGTCTAGAAGGGCTCTGTATATAATCAATTTGTATTCACTTCCTGATGCTTTCATAAAAGTTTCTTCATCTGGAAAACTCCTTGGTTGCTTTGTTTGGGAGCCTTCTGAAGCCATGAGTGATTGCTTGTATGCCACAATTGTCTGTTGCTTTTTGGGTCCCATGTGAGTATATGGAGGCTGGAAGAGGTGCTGTGAGGATGCATTGCAAATGTTTCTCTAGGCTGTCTTCAAATGTAAAGAAAAAGGTATCTGACCAGTTCACAAGTCAGTTAGGTTTTCAGGTGTATAGGTCCCTCTTCTCATCTGACAAGGTAAGCGCCACTATATCCAACCCCAGATGATAACAAACTAGTTCAGAATACAGCAATGCTACTGCCTGATGGCTTCTGCTGACAGGGCCTAGCCTTAGCCAACACTGCGTCGAGTACTGGTTTTGTGATAGAAAAGTGCTCTCCTGTGGGCAGGCTCTGGCTCCCAAGCTAAGAATTAGGTCCAGCTGCAGCCACCGTATCCAAGATGGCATCCTCCACACAGGCAGCAGACAGAGGGGCTAAAGGTGCCAAGAGGTAGTGATTCCTCTCCTTCTGTTGCAGGGCCCCCAAAGTAGGCAGCACTGTGCAAAATCACTACTTTTCTTTCGGAGAAGCGCTGTCCCGTTTGCAGGTGCTATCTCCCAGGCTAAGAATGAGGTCCCGCTAAAATCTCGGTACCAACATGGCCTCCCGCACACTGACCGCTAAGCTTTGCACAACCCCCACTGAGGCAGCTTCAAAACGAAAGGCTCAACGTGGCTAGATTAACAGAGTCCCGAGCCTGGCTCTCAGAATATGGGAATTTTGCCTGCCTATGCCCCCAGCAGCAACAGAGGGAAAAAAAAGTCAAAATGGTGCGTTTACCTTCCGTCCGTGAGAGCCAGGGCTAGCCAGGAGCGGGAGTCAGTGAAAGAGAGGAGGTTTTTCGCTGAGTGGTATGAAGTCCCAACTAACAGCTCTGTGCTGTGTCCTAAGGCTGATTAGGTGATCAGAAGGCTCTGTTTGATTGTCAATTCAGGTCTTGGTTTCCAGAGGGATGTAAGGAGATGTGTGCTTAGTCTGCCATCTTGACTCCGCCCCCCCACTTAATTATTTAAAAAAAAAGACCCTAAGGAGTAGTTCTACTCTAAACGCTGGTTGCCATGAGTTAGAATAGACTCAGTGGCAATGAATTTGTTTATAGGCTTTTGTTTTTGTTTTGTACAATTCCTCATGCTCTCTCATTCACTGCTTGTGTTCAGGAGCAGACATATAGGATGATAGCTACTCCAGAGAACACTGAGAATCGTGATGAGCAAAGCCCTCCTGGTGGCAGGCACTAGACATGTGATGAAAAAATAATTTTGGTTGTGACAAACCACTTAAAGTGATTAGGGTGTTGTTTGCTACTATAACTTAGCCCAATATGATGAATATAGAAAACAAGTAATGGAGAGAGGAATTGAAGGACATAGAAAGTTCCTTTCCACCCTCCAACAACACATTTAGACTCTGCTAGGAGACCTGGTGGAGCAGGGCTAACCAAAAGATCAGCAGTTAGAACTTACAAGTTGTTTACAGGAGAAAGATGCAGCAGTGACCCCATAGATAAGAGTAGAACTACCCCCATTGAGTTTCCAAGGAGCACCTGTAAGATTTGAACTGACAACTTTTTGGTTAGCAACCATAGCACTTAACCACTATGCCATCAGGGTTTCCAAGTCGCGTTCACTACTAATAGGGCATTTGTGCCAGGAGGGTTATAGAATTTAATAAAACCACTTCTTCAACTTATACTCAGGGCCCTTCTTGGCCCCAGTGTGCCCACACCACTCCACAGTGGTTGGTTTGGGAAAGTTTTTGGTAGCAGGTGACACGTGGGTCTAGATTTCATCAATATCAGTAACCTTGGTCCCTATTACTGAGCCCAATTCACCGTTTTAGACTTCTTTCTTTCACAAGTAGGTGTTTTGGGGGGGAGAGTTACCATTAATCTCCTTGTAATCTATCTCCTGTAGCCTCCACTGCTCCAGTCATCAGCTACATCTGTGAATGACTGAACTCTAACCACAAACAGAGCTCAGGCATTTTTTTTCCAGAATGTTCTCTAGCCCTCACTATTCAGTGGAAGCAAAGGAATACTTGCAGGGAAGGGTGTTTCTCAGCTTAACTGGCAGGTTCTTCGAAAGCCTCACTCTAACCTAATAAGCCAGACATTGATAGCATTTTGTAAAGAAGTCGAACAATTTGGTATTCACAAAATCCCTGAGATAGATATGCCAAATATCATTATCTCATTTAGCAGATTTGACAAACTAAAGAGAAGCTTAGTGATATACCCAAATTCATTGTAATGATTAAAACAGTGGGTCAGTTTGGCTGAGCCATGATTCTCAGTAATTTGGTACTCACGTGATGCTGTGACCATTACCATATTGAGATTTGATGTAATGTGATCACTCTGTGACGAGGTTTTCTGTGAGAAGCCAATTAGTTCAAAGGGAGTTTCTCTGGGCATGAGGCCTGTACCACATATAAGTGGACATCCTGGTAAGGCTCATGGGCTTTGACTTGCTTTGGATCCTGCCGCCAGCACCCGTTTTTCTGCCCTCTGGCTCTTGTGACTTGAGCTAGCAGCTTACCTGCAGTCTTGCCTGCAGTTCTTGGGGCGTGTCGATCTTTGCAGCCTGTGAACAACAGTCCTGCTTTCCTGGGACTGCCAGCCCCTACAGCTACATGAATCAGGAGAAGCCTGCATCTTGACCTACAGACTTGGGGCATTCTAGTCTCTACAACTGTGGGTCATTTTCTTGACATAAATCCCTCTCTGTATGTATTTGTATGCTTTATCAGTTTTGCTTCTCTAGATAACACAGCCTAAGGCATTCACAGAGCTAGAAAATAAAACTACCTAGACTTGATACTAGTTCTCTCACTCCAAGGTAGGTGCATGGGAGATAATACAGTGTGTTGGTGAACATGCAGACTCCACTATAGACAAAACTGTGCTTCTATATGCTTTTTAAACAACCTGTTACAAGATTCAAAGATTCTAAAGTAACTTCTTTGATAGAAAATTATGCTTTCTTCTTGAACACAATATGAACAACTCTTTCAGCATAAGAACAATGCATTCACTTTTTACTTGGAATCCTGTATCTGTAATTCATTAGCTGTGTGACCTTGGCAAATCACCTGATCCCTCTATTTCAGTTCCCGCATCTCTAAGACGGAAATAACAACACCACTTATCTCATTAGTATCTCTGAAGATTAAATAAGCAAATACATGCGAAGCACTTAGAGGAGAGCCTGACACATGGCACACACTCAAAAGAGTCACTTTTATTAAAATATTACTAATACTCTATTTATACACTACCATGACACACCTAAGGACTTTTAATAAACAAAAGCAGCTGGATCAGAGGATGGGCATCTACAAATATGTTTTTTTACCCTTTAACTATACAGTTTGAAACAGACAATTATCTGATAAACTTCTCTCAATAGTATCCCAACTAGAGACAATAAGATACACTATGACTGACTCTATGTTATGTTTCTCCAGGGAATCTGCTTTAAAATTGTATTAATAGCAAGTACCATGAAAAGCTGTATGAGAATATATTACGAAAACTTCAGGCCCTGTATTAATTGAGCAAGCTCTTTTTTTTAACGATAGTGATGAAAGCAAATGAGAGTTGAGTCATTTCCTAGTGAGCAAGCCATTTTAACCAGAATCATTATTGCTTAAATACCTGTTTCTGTTTTTCCCTAAAACATGTTGGTCTGAAAGTATTTGTGTTTCATCTGCATTTTTCCAGTAACACCTGTGTTGAGATATAATTCACATACAGTAAAAGTCACTTTGTAAAAGTGTACAACTGAATGGTTTTTAGTATACACACAAAGTTCTGCAGTCAGCACCATTATCAAAATGTTTTCATTCCCTCAAAAAGAGCACGCATACCAATTAGTCTCCATCCTCTCTGTCTCTAGCCCCTGGTGACCACTAATATTCAGAATGCTCACTTTGTTAATGTAAAAGGAAACTATATCTTAAAATCTACCCAGTAAATAATGAAACTCTTTAGCAATTTTGTAAATGAAGCCATCCTTCTTGGCTCTTCCCTTCCCTCCCCATTCCAGGATTCTCTTATACCTCTCTCTTCTCTTCTGACTTTGGAACCCTTAGTTTTCAAATGAAAGTACTCCTTTTCCTTAAATAAATCACATTTTGTAAAACATCTAGCCTATGTTATTTAGAAAGGTTTTGCTATTTTAAGATTGACACACTACAGAGCATGAAAATCTTTTAAAGAACAAATTCCCTTTCATTATTTCCTGAAAATATTTGGACTTTTAAATTCATATAAGCAACTATTTATCACTAAACTAATTCTAATTTAATAATACCACCCAAAGGTAGGAAATTATTACATTTTCATAATCCTAGCTTTTGCATACTTTATAGGATCCTTTAAAGAAAAAAAATAATTCACAATAACTTCTATCATTTTGAGGTCTTGTAAACAACCTATTCTTTTTACCCAGTGCACTTTTTAAAGAACAAAATTGTATCTCAGAGTAGCTACCAAAAGTCCAAATCATAAGACAGATGCAAAAAAAAAAATCACATAAACTCACTAATCCATGAGGCCAGCTTACAGACCAAGCTTATGCAATACCACATAACATAAACATATAAGGAAGCTAGTTCCTTAAAATGTATATGGCAATTCTTTGGTAAGATCAATCCAACTCAACAGAAAAATAGATTCTAGATAAAACATATTAATTTGTCAGAGTCTTGTATTCTCTGAAAACTCTATTCACCAAACACAAGTTCCCCAAACAGAAAAGAAAAGGCAATACAAATGGGAGCTTGTGTTCCCACCTGATCAACAGAATTCCAAATTACTTCCAGGATCTTCTGCTTGTAGTGTTTTTGAACATAAACCCCACATCAGAATCCAGTCTTATTTTTCAAGGATGTTAAGAATAAGTTGAAGGTTTGGTCTCCCAGAGTCAAATAAAATTCCTATCCCAGTCAGTCTGTGGTACTAGATTAGCTCAAACAATTCAGGATGAAGTCTTTCTAGGAATATCAAGCTGAAAGCTATTTCACCTCTAGATTCTGTTAGATTTAAGCCAGAGTATTCAGCAAAAATTTTGCTTGAGTAACCCTTATAATTATAAACATTCTCATCCTTTTCTTGTTGACAACATTGGACTCTAGCCCAACCTATTCTCCTAGTGAAAAATAAAGTTTGGGGATCTATGAGTTTGTTCTGTGTTGGAGGCACTGGATTTTATAAGTAATGACCTGTCTCGATGTTTCCAGACAGACTCCTCCATTCATCTCAAAGACTATCTTGTTTTTTTAATTGGTAGAGGTTCCACAAGTGAAGTTCATATGTTGCCACCAAAATTCTAAAGTCCTGAGTGAGCTTTTGAGGGTGTTCCTGAGGGTTAGGAAATTCCTTACAATTGGGTAGAATTCTGCTTTAGAACAAAAAGTGCAGGAAAAAAAAGAAAGAAAGAAAAAACCCAAACCTCTGGAGATTTATTCATTTCTTCTGAGCATCTTATTTGAAAAGATATTTCTGTCACCACATCAGTAACTGGTTTCTCTAGCTGTTTTTACTGGTGTTTTAGTCATCTGATACTGCTCTAGCAGAAATACCACAGAGTAGATGGATTTAACAAAGGAAAGTTTATTCTTATACAGTCCAGTAAGTTACAAGTCTGCATTCAGGGCGTCTGCTCCAGGAGAAGGACTTTCCCTCTGCCAGCCTTGGAGGAAAGTCCTTGTGTAGCATCAGCCTTTGGTCAGGGAGCGTCTTGGTGCAGGAACCTCAGGCCTGAAGGATGCACCCTACTCCTGGTGCTGCTTACCTGATGGTGTAAGGTTTCCAGTTCTCTGCTTGCTTCTCTCTCTTTATCTCCCGGAGGATGAAAGGATAAAAGATCACACAAGCCATACTCAAGGGAAACTCCCTTAGCAAGGGTGTTGCGATTCCACCCTAATCCTCTTTCAACATAATCATCCTATGTATTAGTCACAGACTGAGACTATGATGTATAGCATAGGAAAATAACAAAATATTGGGAATGATGGCCCAGCCATGTGGCTACACATATTTTTGGGAAGACATAGTGCAATCCATGACAGTTGAGTACTTTGGAAGTAGAAAGGAAGTTCAGAAAGGGTATCAGGAGTAAGAAGATAGAGAATATAGAGTAAGACAGTAAAGGAGCAGAAGAAATAGAGGTAGGAGAAATAGGAAGCAGGTTCGTGACACTGCATTTCCTTTAGTTGTTTGCCAATTTAGAAATGCTATCCTGCATCAAAACCAAAGCCAAATCCACTGCCTTCAAGTCAGTTCACTCACAGCAAACTTGGTGGTGTACTGGTTAAGTGCTGTAGCTGCTAACCAAAAGGCTGGCTGTTCAAATTCACTGGGTGCTCCTTGGAAACTCTATGGCACAGTTCTACTCTGTCCAATAGGATTGCCATAAGTCTATTCTGCATACTCAGAAAAACTAAACTCACTGCTGTTGTGTCGATTCCAACTCACAGTGACCCTATAAGCAGAGTAGAACTGCCCCATAGAGTTTCCAAGGAGCATGGAGGATTTGAACTGTCAACCTCTTAGTTAGTAGATGCAGCACTTAATCACTACACCAACAAGGTTTTCCCCTCCTGTATTTAAAACTCAAACCAAACCCACTGCCGTCAAGTCAGTTCTGACTCAGCAACCTTAGAGGTCAGAGTAGAACTGCCCCGTAGAGTTTCCAAGGAGCTCCTGGTGGATTTGAACCGCTGACATTTTGGTTAGCAGACGTAGCACTTAACCCACTACACCACCAGTGTTTCCTATCCTGCATAGGGGCAGTTTCATTTTCTTGATGTTTTTTGGAGGGTACTAAATACCAATCAAGTAGGTATCCTATTGTAGTGGCCCAATCCAAGAACCTTGCTTTTATAAGTAACTGAGAAGAAAAACTAATCTATCCAGCTCACTGATTCTCTAAACTGTCTTTAGTGAATGCATGCCAGTGTTCCCAAAACAAGCAGATATGTTGAGTGAGGCGTTTGTTCATATAAGCAGCCACGGTGCTTGAGAGAGGCCCCACTGAGTCCTTAGATCTAGCATTCCTCGTTCTACTAAAACAGTGAATTTGCATGTGCTGCTGAAAACCGAATGCACGCTGAAACCTAATGGTGTGCTTGGACCTGAAGTGAGTATTCAAATGAAAGTAAAGAGTAAACTCAAGCTTAATCGCTAGAAACTTTAGTCCTCCCAAAGTCAAACCAGAGTCTTAATAGACCTGGGAATACCATAGTAAAATCTCTACCAGTCTTAATTTAGTAAGGAACTTGTCAAAATGCTTTAGAGCAAGGTCAAAACAAAAGCAGAAGAGAAAGCCAACAACGATTCTTGAAGAATTCATTGCAAGGAAATGGAACTCATTTCTAGAAGTTTTTTGCCTGGGATGACTCCTGGGATCCCACGGAAACAGAAGGGCTCAAGGTGCTCGTGTTAGTGCCAAAAGCTCTGTGACCTTGATGTCCCCCATAATAAAGATAATGTGCCTTCAAATCCCACATGTCTCACACCAAGAAATGTCTAACGGTAAGAATGTTCACTGTGCTAAAGTAAAAGCAAAAAGGTTTCTTGAGGAGAATATAATTCGGGAAACCCGGGCGGCATAGTGGTTAAGTGCTACATCTGCTAACCAAAAGGTCCGCAGTTCAAATATACCAGGCATTCACTCCTCAGAAACTCTATGGGACAATTCCACTCTGTCTGCAGGGGTCTCTATGAGTCGGAGTCAACTCGATAGCACTGGGTGTTTGTTTTTTAATATAATTTGAGACTGGGTAAACACAGGACAGAAAAAAATCACTCAACTGCCCCCAAGCATAGGTGCAGAGACACATAGAGATGTGAAAGAGGAGTCTGTGATAGTCACATGGTCACAGGGTGGTAGGTCATGCTCAGGGGAACACCTTGAGTAAACTCATTCTCCTGCAGTCACATCCCTGACTAGCAGCCTTATTTACTAGTTACTGCTAACCCTCACTTCCCACTCCCAGATTTATTTACTTAGAGTGCCTTGGGGCAAGAACCAGGGCGTTTTAAATAACAAGACAATTGGTAAGGAACTGGTGTCTTTTGGTATCACCCAGCCAGAGGCTTGAAGCTATATGCATATAACTGGGAATAATTTGTGGGTACATTCTTAGGAATACCGAATCTGGTCATAAAACGGAGTTTTGATTCACAGCTCATGTCAGCCACTTTATTATGTTTGATGCCTTCGTTTTAGAGGCTTGCTAACATATCACTAATCTACATTCTATCCCTGTAGATTTGTCTTTAAATATTTTGTTGTGATTTAAATGAAAGTTTATGATACAAATCAATTCATTGTACAAAACGTTGCACACGCATTGCTATGTAACTCTAGTTGCTCTCCTGTTTTAGTCAGCTAGTGCTGCTCTAACAGAAATACCACGAGGTGGATGGCTTTAACAAAGGAAAGTTTATTCTTACATAGTCCAGCGTGTTACAAATCCGAATTCAGGATGTGTGCTCCAGGGGAAGGCCTTATCCCTTGTCGCTTCTGGCAGAAAGTCCAGTATCACACCAGTCTTTGTCCAGGGAACATCTTGGCACAGGAACCTCAGGTCTGAAGGATGTGCTCTTTTCCTGGTGCTGCTTTCTTGATGGTGTGAGATTCCCAATTCTCTGCTTGCTTCCCTTTCCTTTTATCTCTTGTGAAATGAAAGGATTAAGGATGGGGCAAACCACACTGCAGGAAATCTTCCTTTACAGTGGAGCAGGGAGGTAATCTTATAAAGGGATTTACAGTCCCACTCTAATCCTTTAACATACAGCATAGGAAATTAACAAAATGGAGGACAATCATAAAATATTGGGAATCATGGTCCAGCCACACATCTACACATATTTTTGGGGGGACACAATTCAATCCATGACCTCCCATTGTTTCGCACCCCAAAAATTTCATCTTTGAAACATGTCATACACTCATCCAGTGTGACATAAGTCTTAAATCAGTTCCAGGTCCAAAACTAAAAAATTCTTTTACATATGAAACCTAGAACACAAGGTATCTGTTTCCAAAGGTACAACGGCAGAACAGACACAAGTTAGACATTCCACTATAAATGGGAGAAATTGCAGGGAAAGAAGGCATTAACAGGCAGCAAGTGAGTCATCCCTCAAAGCTTTGAAAATAATCTTCCATTTTTTGAGACATTTTACATAATAGCCTTGCCATCCAGACTCTAGGCATTGGCCAAACTCTCTGGGTTCTGAGTGGAGACCCTAGGCCTTATGTTACAACTCTGTCTCCTAGGTTCACTTGGACAGTAACTCTGTCCCAGCAGCTTTAGGTGCACCCTAAACCCAAGTAAGTGACAATTCCACTCTGACGGAACAGGGAAAGCCCTAGCTCCACCCTTTCAAACTTCTGACGTCATGGCCATACCTTTTGGGACTGAAGCAGCTCAGCTTCTCATGCTCTTTGTCTCTTCAGCCTCTGCTTCTTACGGCAACATGGCCTTGGCCTCAGGCCCCTATCTGCTGTGCAGGGGCAAGGGTTCCCAAACTCTGGATCCGCTGATTCGAGTGCCCAGAGGCACCCCCCTCAGCTAGGAATACTCCTGCACAGAGGCACTTAGCTCTCTCTCTCCCTGGGCCAGCAAGGCAGCTACACCAATTCAAGTGCCGGAAGGCACCCTGCTCTGCGAGGAAAACTGCGCACAGGCACTTATCTCACTTGTACTATGGGTCGACTCCAGTGCTGCCTCTTGTTCTGTTGCTGCCACTGCTCTGTCACCAGGCGTCTGTTTTTTGTTTCTCACCATCTGCGCCTTCTTCAGTGCCTTCTGAATTTTCTATCCATTCACAGTTTTAAAATGGCTTCCACATTTCAGGTATTTGTTACAGCAGCACCTGACTCTCATGGTATCAAATGTTTTTAAATATTTTATTGTGCTTTAGGTGAAAGTTTATGATACAAGTCTATTCATCTGTTGATGGCCATTTAGGTTGTTTTAAATTATTTACTAGTACAAATAAAGCTGCTATAAACATCCATGTACAAGTCTATGTATAGACATATGTTTTCTTTTTGTGTGTGTACCTAGAGTTAAACAACTGAATATTATTGTAGATTTTTTTTAATTTTTAAGAAACTGTTAAATTATTTTCCAAAGTAGTTTATCATTTTTTCATTTTCAGCAACAGTATACGACAATTCCAGTTTCTCCACACCCTCCCAACATTTGGAATGGTCAATCGTTCTAAACTGCAGCCATTTTATAGATTTGAGAAGTCCCTGAGTGAGTATAAAGGATTAATGCACTCAGCTGCTAATGAAAAGTTTGAGTCTACCCAAAGGCATATTGAAAGAAAGTCTGGCAATCTACTTCCCCCAAAATCAGCCATTAGAAGCACTATGGAGCATAGTTCTGCTCTGATGCACGTGAGGTTGTTGAAACAGAATCAACTCTACACAAATGATTTTCTTAATAGCTATGAGATAGCATCTCACTGTAGTTTTCATTTGCATTTCGATAATGACTCGTGATATCAAACTTTTTTTTCCTGTGCCTTTTACTGTCTGCACGCCTTCTTTGGTAAAGTGTCTGTTCACTCTTTGACTCTTTTTTCTTTACTTTTTATTGTAAGTGAAAACTTACAATCCAAGTCAATTTGCCATTTAAAACCCTGAGCACCCGCTTCTATGCAACTCTGCCTGCTTTCCTCACCCTGTGACAGCACACTCTTCTACTTTTTACTTCCGTTACCCACTCAACCAACTCTTGTCCCCTCCTCTCCAGCCTCTCCTCTCCCCTCTAAGAAGAAATCAATTGGACAGCCTCATATATAACTAAACCATAAAGTATACACACCACCTGCATCACTCTGTTGGATTCAGTACTGGTTTCAGCTCTTGGCTAGTGGCAAGTCCAAGGGCCATGCTCTCTAGGGATCTTCCAGGTTGTCAGACCATCAAGTCTGGTCTTTTTATGGAGTTCTAGATCTGAATTCTCTTTTTCCGCATGCTACATTGGGACTGTACATTGTGTTCCCTGTCAGGGCTGTCTTTGGTAGTAGCTGGGCACCATCTGGCTCTTCTGGTCTCATGCTGATATAGTCTCCTAAACATATGGATCCTTCTGTCTCCTAGGGTTATGTTTTCCTCATTTCTTTGATGATCTTTATTTTCATCTGCTCCTTAAGTGTTGGGGCCAGTTGATGTGCCTTAGATGGCAGCTTGCTGGCTTTTAAGAGCCCAGGCATTGGGTCCATTTTTTTATTAGATTATTTTCTTATTATTGTGTTTTCAGTATTCGTCACCATGAGTCGGATCCGACTCGATGGCACTTGGCTTACATTCTGTGGACTCAGTTCTTTTGTTATATACATGTTTTTTTTTCCCTATACTGTGTCTTGTCATTCTCTTGACAGTGTCTTTTGCAGAGCAGAAGTTTCTATTTTTTTATGACACTCAAATTAATGTTTTTTTTCTTTTATGGATCATTCTTTTGATGTTATAACTAAGAAATCTTCGAGTGACTCAAAGTCACAAAGATTTTTGCCAGGTTTTCTTTAGGAAATTTTATAGTTTTAGATTGTACTTCTAGATTAACAGTGTTCTGTTTGAGTTAATTTTTATACAGAGAGTGAAATACGTCTTTAATATTTTTCTATAGGATCCGACGGCACTTGGCATAGAGATATCCAATGACTATATAGCATCATTTTTTAAAAAACACTATTCTATCTCCACTGAATTGCCTTTGCATCTTTGTTGTAAATTAGTTGTCCATATGTGGGTGAGTCTTTTTTGGACTTTCTATTTTACTCCTTTAATCTATTTGTCTGTCTTGACACCAGTACCACACCATCTTGATTGCCATAACATTGTGTAAGTCTTGAATTCAGATAATCTTAGTTCTCTAATTTTCTTTCTTTTATCAAATATATTGTCTATTTTAAGAATTTTGCCTTGTATGTGCATTTTAAAATGAGTTCTTTAATTTCTGCTCTGCTGAAAAGCCTTTTATAATTTTAATTGTGATTGAATTAAATTTACAAATTAATTTGGGAATAATTGGCATCTTAATAATCTTCCAACCAATGAACATATTGTAAGTATATACATGTGTGCCTGTGCGTGTGACTTTGTGTGTGTGTATCCATGTATTTGGATTAACTGTAGTGTCTCCCAGCAACAGTGTTTAGTTTTTAGTGTGCAGATATTTTTCATACCTTGTATCAGAGTTTTCTGTATTTATATATTTATTTATTGTGATTGAGTGAAAGTAGTATGCAATTCGAGTTAAATTTGTGTGCCCGCCTATCTGCAGATCCCTTCGGTCTCCTTGCCTTGCGACAGCACACTCTTCCTTTCTGTTCTATACATGTCATATCCTGCTAACAATCACCTATCCCCTCCTCTCTACCCTCTCCTCTCTCTTCTAGTAAGAGGCCAGTAGGACGGCATCCTGTAGATACACAGAACCATAAAGTAGACACACCATATGGTCACTTTGGGTTCCTGAGTCCCATCCATTCCTGTTCAAAGTGTTGACCTCAGTAATGATTAATGATCAGGGGCAGCAGCAGGTCTAAGCACCATGCTCCCAGAGGAAGTCCCAGGCCATCAGACCATCAGTTGTGGTCTTTTAGTGGAGTTCTTCAGGTGCGCCCCTCTTTTTTGTGTGTTGCGGCTGGGACCTGACATGGTGTGCCTCCTCACAGTTGTCATCGGTGGTGGCCAGGCACCATCTGGTTTTTCTGATCGCGTGTTGATACAGTCATCCATACATGTGGGTCCTTCTATCCTCTGAGCTCTTTTTCTCTTATGTCTTTGTTGTCCTTGGTGATCATCTGATCCAGCTGAGACGGAATCATTTGGTGTACCTCAGATGGCAGCTTGCTAGCTTTTAAGACCCCAGATGCCACTCACCAATATGGGATACAGAAGGCACTCAGGAATAGGCTAGTTATGCCAATTGGCCTTGATGTCCCCTGAGAACATGGTCCCTGGACACCTGCCACTGCTGCTGTATCCTCGCAATATTAGGCTAGGAACAGAAGAGTTTTCAGTTTATGTTGAAGTCCAGTTAAGAAGATCTCTTCTGTCTAGTGTGTGCTATCACCCAACTAAATTTCTGTCAGCTATCTGATGTATATGCATCCCTCTTCCTCCCTCCATCCCCTCTCTTATAGCTATCAAAGAGTCTTCTGTACATGTGTCTGTTTTTAAGTCCTTATAGTAAGGGTCTCATACAATATTAATCCTTGTGCTGCTGACTGATTTCACTCAACATAATGTCTTCCAGTTGAAACGAGGTTATAAGGTGCTTCCTGAAATCATCATTGTTCTTTATCTTGCATAGTGTTCCAATGAGTATATGCACCATGGTTTGCTTATCCATTCATCTGTTGTGGGAATCTGGGTTGGTTCCATCTTTTTCCAATTGCAGACTGTGCTGCAATAAACATTTGTGTGCACATATCTGTTCGTGTGCCTGCCCTTAATTCTGTAGGATATATTCCAAGCAGTGAGATTACTGGATCAAATGGTATGTCTATTTCCAGCTTTTTAAGGAAACACCAGATTGCTTTCCAAAGAAGTTGTACCATTTTACAGTTCCACCAGCAGTGTAGGACAGTCCTAATTTCTCCACAGTGTCTCCAGCATTTGTTGTTTTGTGTTTTCTGGATCATGGCCAACTTTGTTGGAGTGAAATAGTATCTCATTGAAGTTTTGACTTGGATTTCTTTAATAACTAAAGGTTGTGAGCATTTCCTCATGTGTCTTTTGGCTGCCTGAATGTCTTCTTTAGTGAAGTGTCTGTCCATTACCTCTGCCCACCACTTAATTGGATTGTTTACTATTTTCTTGTTGATATTTTGCAGTACCTTGTAGATTATGGAGATCAGACATCAATCTGACATATAGTTGCCAAATATTTTTTCCCATTCCCTAAGTAGTCTTTTAATTCTTTTGATAAAGTCTTTGGATGAGCTAAAGTTTTTGGTTCTTTGTAGTTCCTATTTACCTATTTTCTGTTCATCAAGCTTTGTCAGATTTTCAAGTCTGTCTAAATTGTGTATTAAACCTCCCATTGCTGACTCTACTTTTTCTTGCATATTCTTTATCATTTTAGGTTTGATATTTAGGTCTTCTATTCAGTTTGAGTTGGTTTTTGTGTATGGTGTGAGATATGGGTCTTATTTCAGTTTTTTGCAGATGGGTAACCAATTTTGCCAACATCATTTTTTTAGAGACTGTTTTTACCCAAGTTTAGAGTCTTAGGTCCTATCAAATATCAACTGTTCATAGGAGGATGGTGGCATCTCTGGAGTCTCAACTCTGTTTCATTGGTCTATATGTCTCTTTTTGTACTGATACCAGGCTGCTTTGAGTACTGTGGCAGAGTAATAGGTTCTAAAGTGAGGTAGTGAGAGGGCCTCCCAGTGTGTTCTCATTCTTCAGTAGTGCTTTGCTTATCCTAGGTTTCTTCCCTTTCCAAATAAAGTTGGTGATTTTTTCTCCATCTCATTAGAAACGTCACTGGAATCTGTATTGGGATTGCATTGTATATGTAGATGGCTTTGGGTAAAATGGACACTTTTACAATGTTAAGTTTTCCTATCCATGAGCGGGGTAGGTTTCTTCATTCATGTAAGTCTCTCTTAGTTTCCAGATGTAAACTCTTGTAGTTCACTGTACGTAGGTCTCTTATTTCTCTTGTTAGATTTATTCCTGAAGTATTTCGTCTTCTTGGGAGCTATAGCAAATGGTATTGATTTGGTGATTTCTTTTTTAATGATCTCTTTGTTGGTATACAGGAATCCTACTGATTGAGTTATGTTTATTTTATAACCTTATACTTTACTGAACTCTTATGTTAGTTCGAGTAGTTTACTTACGGATTTCCTAGGATTCTCTTTGTAAACAGTCATATCATCTGCAAATAGGGTTATTTTTACTTCTTCTTTGCCTTTATTTCTTTGTCTTGTCTGATTGCTCTGGCCAGAACTTCTAGTACAGTGTTGAATAAAAGTGGTGAGAGTGGGCATCCTTGTCTAGTTCCTGTTCTCAGGGGGAATTCTTTCAGTCTCTCTCTATTCTGGATAATGTAGACAGTTGGCTTTACATAGATGCCCTTTATTGCTTTGAGGCATTTGCCTTCTATTCCTATTTTGCTGAGAGTTTTTAGCACGAATGGGTGTTGGACTTTATCAAATGCCTTTTGTTTCAGTCAGCTAGTGCTGCTCTAACAGAAATATCACAGAGTGGATGGCTTTAATAAAGGAAGGTTTATTCTACATAGTCTGGTAGGCTGCAATTCCACATTCAGGGTGTCCACTCCAGGGGAAGGCTTTCCCCTTGTGGGCTGTGGAGGAAAGTCCGGTATTGCATCAGTCTTTGTCCAGGGAGCATCTTGGCACAGGAACCTCAGCCCTGAAGGACGCGCTCTTCTGCTGGTGCTGCTTGCTTGATGGTACGAAGTTCCCAGTTCTCTGCCTGCGTCCTGTCCTTCTATCTCTCATAGGATGAAAGGATTAAGGGTGGGGCAAGCCATACTCCAGGGAAACTCCGTTTACAGCGGAGCAGGGAGGTAATCCTATGAAGGGATTTACAGCCCCACCCTAATCCTTTAACATACAGTTTAGGAAAACCACAAAATGGAGGACAGTCACAAGATACTGGGAATCATGGCCCAGCCACATGGCTACACCTATTTTTGGGGGGACACAATTCAATCCATGACACCTTTCCTGCATCAACTGACAAAATCAGATGATTCTTACTTTTATGTTGATCACATTAACTGTTTTTCTGATGTTGAACCAGCCTTGCATCCCAGGTATGAATCCAACTGGATCGTGATGAATTATTTTTTTGATATGTTGTTGAATTCTATTGGCTAGGATTTTGTTGAACACTTTTGTATCTATTTTCATGAGTGATGCTGATCTGCATTTTCCCTTTTTGTTGGATCTTTCCCTGGCTTTGTTATCAGAGTTATGTTGGCTTCATAGAATGAATTTGGGAGTATTCCATCCCTTTGCTGTGAAATAGTCTTAGTAGCATTGGAGTTAACTCTTCTCTAAAAGCTTCATAGAATTCTGTGGTGAAGCCATCTGGGCCTGGGCTTTTTTTGGTTGGTTATTTTTTGATGAGCTTTTTCAATCTCTTCCTTTGTGATGAGTTTATTAAGTTGTTCTACTTCTCCTTGTGATAATTTTGCTAGGTGATATGAATCTAGGAATTTCTACATTTCCTCTAGGTTTTCAAATCTGTTTAGAGTACAGTCTTTCATAGTATTCTGTTATGATACTTTTGATTTCTGCTGGATCCGTTGAGACATTTCCCTTCTCATTTTTTATTCAGGTTATTTGTTTCCTCTCTTGTTTTTCTTTAGTAAGTTTAGCCAATGGTTTATCAATTTTGTTGATCTCCTCAAAAACCCAGCTTTTGGTTTTATTAATTTTTTCAATTGGTCTTCTATTCTCTAATCCGTTTAGTTCTGCTCTAATCTTTATTATCTGTTTTCTTCCAGTGGTTGAAGTGTTCCTCTGTTACTCTCTTTCTATTTGTTCAAGCTGCAGGGTTGATTCTTTGGTTTGGGTGTTTTCTCTGAGTACTGATTTGACTGTATACCATAGGTTTGGGTAGGGTGTGATTTCATTCTCATTTGAGTCTATAAATTTCTTTATTTTGTACTTGATTTCTTGTATAACCCATGACTTTTTGAGCAAAGTGTTGTTCAGTTTTTATGAGCTCCAATTTCTATCAAGTTTTTTCTGCTATTGATTTTGACTTTTATGGCTTTACGATTTGATAAGATGCTTTGCAATAATCCAGTGATTTGGATTTTATTGCCATTTCCTTTATGTGCTAATGAATGGTCTACTCTGGAAAATATTCCATGTGCATAGGAGAAGAAGGTATACTTATCTGTTGATGGATAAAAAGTTCTGTGTATGTCAATGAGGTCTAGTTAATTGTCACAATAAGTTCTATGTTTTCACTGAGTTTTTTTCTTGATGATCCATCCATTACTGAAAGTGGAATGTTGAAGTCTTCAGCTATTATTGTGGTATGATCTATCTCATTTTTCAATGTAGGCAGTGTCTGTTCAATGTATTTAGATGCTCTGGTATTGGGTGCATAAATATTTAATACTGTTAAATCCTGCTTGTGCACTGAACCTTTCAGCAATAAATGGTGGTCGTCCTTGTCCACGATGGTAAAATTTTACATTAAAACCTATTTTATCTGAGATTAATATTACCAGACCTGCTCTTCTTTGTACATTGTTAGCTTGGTATATATTGTTCCTTCCTTTCATTTTCAGTTTGTTCATATCTTTAAGTCTGATGTGTGTTTCTTGTAAGCAACATATACACGGGTTGTGTCTCTTGATCCAAGATACCCCTCATTGTCTCTTTACTGGAGCACTCAGACTGTTTACATTCAGTGTAATTATTGACAGGTATGTGTTTAGTGCTGTCATTTTGATGTGATTATTTTTGTGTTGGTATTTTCTCTGTTGCTCTTAATATTCTATTCTGTAACATTTTTCTTTATGCAATGAATTTTCATGTTCAGTGTTGGTTTTGTGCTCATTGAGACTCATATATTACAGTTTTTGTTCTGATGTGTTAAATTGTTATTGTGCTTTGTGGAAACTTTTATAACATCCCTTAATAATCTGAGTTTAAACCCAACTTGAGCTTTTAGAAATCTTATTTACTTCATCTCCATCTGAAAGGACTATAACTACTGTAGTATATCATTCTTTTTAATGTGATGGTATCTTAATTTTCGTGATAAGTTCACTGATTCCCTTCTTTTAATGTTGTAGTTCTGATTCAATTTTGTACCTTTCCTAAATGAGTAGATGTTTTAGTCAGCTAGGGCTGCTCTAACAGAAATACCACAGAGTGGATGGTTTTAACAAAGGAAAGCTTATTCTTACACAGAGTGGTAGGATAGGAGTCCAAATTCAGGATGTCTGCTCCAGGGGAAGGTTTCCCCCTTATTGGCTCTGGAACGAAGCTCAATATTGCATCAGTCTTTGTCCAGGGAACATCTTGGCTCAGGAACCTCAGGTCTGAAGGATGCACTCTTCTCCCAGCGCTCTTTCTTGATAGTGTGAGGTTCCTAACACTCAGCCTGCTTCCTTTTCCTTTTATCTCTTGCAGGATGAGAGCCATACTTCAGGGAAACTCCCTTTACAGTGGAGCAGGGAGGTGATCTTATAAAGGGATTTACAGTCCCACCCTAACCCTTAACATACAGAATAGGAAAACCACAAAATGGAGGACAGACACAAGATACTGGGAATCATGGCTTATTTTGGGGGGGGGGGAATACAATTCAATCCACGACAGTAGGTTTCTGTATATTTTGTACTGCTTTCCCTCCTTAAATATACACTTAAGGGTTTTGTTTTCTAAGCAGAAAACTTCTCTCAGTATTTCTTGTAGTTTTGGTTTGGTTTCGCAAAGTCTCTGAGATTCTGTTTATCTGAGAATGTCTTAATTTCATCTTCATATTTGAAAGACAGTTTTGCAGGATATATAATTCTTGATTGGAAGTTTTTCTCCTTCAGCGCTTTCAATGTGTCATCCCAGTGCCTCCATGTTAACATCGTTTCTGCTGAGAAAGCCTACAGGGCTTCTAAATGTTAACTTTGTTTTGAGTCTTGCTGTCTTTAAGAGTTGCTGGTTATGTTTCATTTTATTAAGTGGATTATAATATGTCTTGATGTCTTTCTTTCAGGATCTATTTTCTGTCACATTCAATACATGTCTTGAATATCTATGTTCTCTTTCATAATTTCAGGGAAATTTTCTGTCAGCAACACAACAACAATACTCTCTGTGTTTTCAGCTATTCCTCCCTATTCAGGGACTCCAATTAATTGTAGATTATTCCTTTTGATAGAGTCCCACATATTTCTTAGTGCTTCTTCATTTTTCGTAATTCTTTTCTCTGACTTCTCTTCATAAATGCTGGCATCAGTAACCTTACCTTCAGGGTCACTAATTCTAATTTCCAACCTCTCATGTCTGCTCTTTGGCTTTAAATTCAACTGTCGAATTCTGAAATTTTGTTGTTAATCTGTTGGATTTCAGAATGTTGAGGATTCCATCAGTTTGAATAGCTTGATTAATTTTTCATTATGTTCTGCTGCATTTCATTTAATCTCTAGGGATATTCTATACATAAATCTTTTGTACTTGACATCTGATAGCTTCAGATAGCTTTCCTCATCTGGGAAGTTTTTTGAGTCTATTTTGTGAGTTTTCTGGTTCCATGTTAGGATATTTCTTTAAATGCCTGCCAATGGTCTGCTGCTTTCGGGACATTTAGAGGCTGTGTAGTTTCTCCAGTGTTGCCTTAACAGCAGCTGAGGCATAGTTATGAGAAGGAGGTTGGTCACCTGCTACCTCTCTGTATTCTAGTGACCGGCTCCAGTGGACTCTGGGGTGGCAGGCTCCACCTCCTGGCTAGCAAAGACACCACCCTTCTTACAGAGACACTGGGTGACCATCAGTCTACCCTACAATCTAGGTCAGTGAAGGCTGCAAGAGATGTGGTCAGGCTGCACAGCAGTTATTTCTCTAGGCAGTTTTATTTTAAAAAGTTAAAGCCACCTGACTGTTAGCAAAGTCAGTGAGGTGACCAGGTGTATTAGGCCCCTCCTTCTAAATGAGAATGGCAGCTCCTCCATGGCCGTCCAGAGATGCTGTAGAGCACATCACAACAGGGAATGGGCCACTGTGCCTCAATCACCACCTGGGTGCCACCTGCAAGGCAACACCATGCTAAACACAGCCCCTCTGCTGGGAAAGCACCCCCTGGGCTGTCACTGTCTCCCAGCCTGGGAATTTGCCCCTGGTGAGGCCTCTAATTGGGTAACTCTGCATCCCAGGAGGCTACCCCTCCCTCCAAGAAAGAGGAGAATCTATGGTGGAACTCCAAAAAGGAAGGGTGGAGGGGCTGTGGTGTTCCCACCAGCTGGTTTTCAAAATGTGGATATCTCACACACTATCTCTCCACTGCAGGACATGCAGTTTACTTCAGGATTGCATTTCAGAGTAGCTGCTGGCCCATGCCCCTCCCCTGCCTGCTGGTCAACAAAAAGAAAAAAATGTTAAAAGCACCAAGTACCTTCAAGTGACAACCAACGTCCTCTCAGCAAGAGCAGAATTCAGCAGTAGAGAGGAAATTTCCCACTTAGTGGCATATATTCCAGAGTGACAGTCCTATGCTGTGTCCAAAGGGGTCACTGGATGTCCAGAAAGCTCCATGCAATTATTTATCCAGATCTTAGTTTTCAAACGGAATCAAGGAGATATGTGTCTAGTCCATCATGTTAACTCTGCCCCCCCATATTTAATATGTTTGATGCTGTTTCAATAGTATTCTTTTTTTTAATTCCAGGTTCCATTGTTTCTAGCTAGCATCTAGAAATTCAATTGATTTTGTGTATTGACTCTGTATCTGCAAACTTGCTTGACTTTCTTATTAATTTGTAGTAACATTTTATGCATTCTATCAGAAATCTGAAAACCCTGGTGGCATAGTAGCTAAGTGCTATGTCTGCTTCTTTCCCTGGAAGTTTGAAAGAGGGAGAAAAAGTGACATTCTCCAGTTCAACCAGATTATCATGAGTACAGTGAGTCAGTTGTTTAACTGGAAGAGGGTTGGAGGCAGAGTGCTAACTCCTATCAGAGTGCATTCTTTCTTAGTATCAGTGGATGTTAGAACTGGGAGGGAACTTCAAGATCATTCTAGAGAACATACAGATCATGTTATATAGGGAACCGAGGTTCAGAGAGGAAAAGTGACTTGCTGAAGGCAACATCGTGAGTTACAGCCGAGTTGGCAATACAACTCAGCTTTTAGCCAAGTTGACAATACAACTCAACTTTCTGTACTTCCCAGGATCACTAAACTTCAATTCATTCAATAAGAAATAAAAAGCATCCAAGTTAGAGATGTAAAAACAAAATATTTGCAGATGTAAGGCTTATCTATCTGGGATAGATATCCAGTACAAAACAAAACAAAACAGTGCTGTCAAGTTGATTCAAACTCATTGTGACCCTATTGAACAGAATGGGACTGTTTCACAGAATTCCCAAGGAGCCCCTGGTAGATCTGTTATCTATCAAAGGACAAAAACCTTTGTCTTACAGAAGGAGGATTAGCTTAGGGCCACTTTTTTTTGTTGTTATTTTCAGCACGTTCTGTTCTCTTCCTTTTTTAAAATTAATCCTTATTGATACTGTACAGCTCTACAATACTAAGAGGGAGTAGAGTGGCGCAGGTTTAAAAATAGACATAAACTATTGTTGTCAAATTGAATTCAGGTTTGTCTACCTATCACCGTAACCAAAAATTCACGGACAACATTGAGGGTGGGTGTGAGGGCCTGACAAAGCTACAGTTTAACTGGACAAAAAGGTCTGGATTCCTCTCCCTATCTTTTGCCCTCCTGATCTCTGAAAATACAGTTAACTGAGACCTTAGAGGTGATGGTGGATGTGAGGACCTGACAAAGTTCACTTAGGTTATTAAGTTACATTCTAACCAGACAAACAGATCTGTATTCCTCTCTCTACCTCACCCTGTCACAATCTTGAAGGATGTAGAGTCGATTAAGACCTCAGAGGGAGATAAAAATTTGGGGGTAGTTCACCCTGCTAGATTATCCTGTGACAATCAGATCTGCTCTGATTGATTATCCGGTGATATACCTTAAGTCTGTCCTCTTTAATTTTCCCTGACAAACTTTTAGACAATTCACACTGTTTGCTAGACATACATAAGTTTACTCTGTTTGATTTTCCTTGACAAACGTTAGATGACTCATATTGTTTGTTAGATGTAATGAAATGTTATGATGTAATGAAGTCTTGTAACTCCTGACTATTGTTCTATCACAAATCCCTTCCCCTTTCAATTTTGTCTATAAAAAACCCTGGAAAATATAACTCAAACATGAAGGTTTGAATTGGCCACTGTTCCCTCAGGTTTGTTACAGAAACCTGCAAATAAATTATTCTTTGAATGCTACACTGTCTCTGTACTTTTCAGTTATAGTGGAAGGTGGAGGAACCTGTCAATTCGGCAATAGCACGGGGTTCAGGGAATAATTTACTTTTAAATCTCAAGCAGTCTAGGGGACTGCGGCCAATAAACTGTCTTGCTTGGGTCACATTTTTAGTGATTTTTATAGCCACAATTCAAAGAACAGTAGTCAAGAGTTGCAAGGTTTTATTACATCTGAGAGTAATGTGGATTAGGAAGAGGAAATCCAGACTTACTCCTCTGGCCCAAGGGTGGTCACCAAGGCAGAGACTAGAACGCAGCTAATAACTTGACTGACCTTGGAAGAGGAAATGTAGATCTGTTAATCTGGCCTTTACATTACTATCATAAGGGGTAAGAACCTTACATAGATCTGTGGCAACTGAGAACTGCAATAATACTTTCAGAAGCATATTGCCAGGCCTTTCTTCCAAAGTTAGAATACAGAGGTTGGACAACGAGGGATAAGTGAAAACAAAATGCCACCAACATTTAAGACCCAAAACCAAACCCAGTGCCATCAAGTCATAATGACTCTATAGGGCAGAGAGGAACTGCTCCATGAAGTTTCCAAGGAGTGCCTGGCAGGCTTGAGCTACCAACTTTTTTGGGGTAGCATAGGTAGCCCTTAACCACTATGCCACCAGGGTTTCCCCAGCAACACTTATACACCAAGAAATCAGAAAGTGGCTGATGATCAGGGAAAACAAAGACACCAGCAATCACCCTCCAAGGAGAACAAAGGGCCAACTTTTGCCTGCTAAAGATGACAAAGGGCCAGCATTCAGCCAAAAAAGGGGACCCAAAACTATGTAACGCCAGCCCATATAATAATTCAAACCACCAGAAGGGACCAATAAGCAAAAAGAACCCAAAACCTGGAGGAAGAAAAAATTCAAGCTCACAGACCTTCTCCTGAATAGTCTTCTTGGTACTGTTTTGTCAAGTGTACTATCCCCTATTAAAGCTCTCTTACAAGCTTGGCTTTTTATGTGAGTCTCTTTGTTTGAATTCTTTCTTATGTTGAAGACAAGAACCAAGGGATAGTTTTCAGATAACTAAAGTACCAGTGGCTGAGTTCAAACCACCAACCTTTCAGATAGCAGTCAAGTTTTTAACTGATTGTGCCAATTAGGAACACTGTGGTACAGACTAAAAGCTGAAAAAACAGCCCCGTCCTTCAGGAAATTAAAAATTCAGCAGGGAAATGGTCAATTTGTTCTTTTTTGGTATGGGAGATGGACAGGCAAACAAACTTACAATGGACAATGTTGGGGGTCTGGATGCATAAAAATAGAAAATCTGGACACTTATGATAGAAACGAGGGATAGTGTAGACATTTTTCATTATTTTAGATCATTAAGCATCTCAATCACACTCCTAAGTTTGGAGGAACCCCATCCATGGTAGACCAAAAGCATCTCCCCCACTCCATGTCAAAAGCGTGAGTATCAAAATGCAGGCACTCTGTATCTGGATGTCAGCAAGGAGTTTGACAAGGTCTCTCACAAGCCTGTGAATAAGGAGGGGAAATGTGGGATGTATAATAGGAAAAATACAGTGATTGTTATTTTATATGGCAAAGGATGTGCTTTAGTTAAGGATCTTGAGAGGAGGAGCTTATCCTGGATTATCCAGGTGGATCCTAAATCCAGTGACATGTGTCCTTAAACGAGTCACACAGGGGAGATTTGACAAACATAAGAGGAAGAAGCAATGTGATCACGGAGGCAGAGATTGCAGTGGTGCAACCAAAAATCAAGGAATATTGACAGCTACCAAAGCCAGAAAAGGCAAGGAACAGATTATCTTTTAGAGCCTACAGAAAGTGTGTGACACTACCGAAACTTCACTTAGAACTTCTGAACTCCAGAACTGAGAAAGCAGAGAATTCTGTTATTTTAAGCCGCCTACTTTCTGGTAAATTGTTATCGCAGTCAGAAGAAACCAAGCCATTCTCCTTGTGAGAAGGAGCCTGCCTCCCATCAGAGAACAGGCCACTGCATCCTTCCTTGTCGGGAGCCTTGAAAAACTTCAGGCCCCGAAAAACAGGAAGTTTGGAAAGTCCTTGAAAACGCGCATGCGTGGAAGTCCTTGAGACCGCGCGTGCGTGGAAGCCACCTGCACGTCACCACCTGCACGTCACTGTTCAGGCATCCTGCCTAACAAATCATAAAACTCCAAGTGCCTTACACCAAGATATCACCCGATTCCTAATCCTTCCCCTTCCTGCTGTGTATATATATATCTGCTGTAAAAAATAAAACCTTGGAGGCTTGATCAGAACTTTGTCTTGCCTCCATTTCTTCGTGTCCTTGTCTCATTATCTTTTCACAGGCTCCTCCCCGGTCACCCCAGCTGATACGCCCCGCGGGCCAGGGCACTTCCTCATATTCAAGGCATGTCACCTGGCCACATGAGCTCACCTCAGAGGGTTAATCCTAAATTTGTGATGGAGGAGCCAAGTAGAATGCCTTCTGGCAATGGAAGGCAGTATCAGCAGTAGCTACACCTGTCCTCGGAGACAGTAGTAGGACTTCTAGTTTCTAAAATTCAGAAGTATCTGTTCCAACCCTTTTATTTTACAGGTACAACTGAATACCAGAAAAAGAAAGTGATTTACCCAAAGTTTAACAGCAAAAGTATTAAGAGCTGTTACATCACATGAGATTTACCATATATATCTTGCTACTCCAAAGAAGTTACTTTCTGCTCATTGGAGAGACAAGGTTTAGACCCTTGGGAAAAACAAAGATCACAGTGCCAGGAAGTTGAAGGTTAGTGCTACAGCTTAACCAGAAAGCTTCAAACCTGAGGCTGAAATAGCCTCCATGTAAGGGGTGTCCCAAACTAGGGACCTGAGAGACATTGTTTCAGATCACCCCTAACACAAAAGGAAAGACATGACCTCCACACTGCACAAACCCCAGGCAGGGACGCCAGGGTGGAGCCTTATGTAGGCTCCCCTGTAGATTCAGTGAACTATAGACAATAAATGACTTTTTGTCTTGATAAAACCAGTGATGAAAGAATCAAAACAGGAAGCAGAGAGGATGAAGAAGTGTTGCAGCATTATTCATCCAGGTTACTGGCCAGATGAATCTAACACCACTTTGTTTTCCCTGATGGCCAGTGATGGCCTGCAACACCGTGAAGCACACCTCCACCCAGGCGGCCTCCACTCATTTGGCTCCCACATGTCCCAACCTGTCCACATTGTTCCCTACATCTTTCCCTTTAAATACTCAGACTTTGCCTGACCAATTTGGACAGGATTTGAGGATGAGACTATCTCCTTGTCTGTTCACACTGCTGACTTGCAAATAAAACCTTTGATCTCACCCCAAAGGCTCCTGTCTCAGTGAATTGGCTTTTTGCAGCAAGTAGCTGAACTCTTGGGATTTCCTGATAACAAGCTCACCACTTTCCTGTGTAGGCAGAGCTACCACTACAGCCACAGTCAATATCTATCCAGTGCTTTCTTTGTGCTGGGCATTCCATTCATCCACCAAAATTAGGTGATTATATTCATGGTCCTCCAATCTGTCTAGCTACATTGAAATTTTATTTCCACTGTTATTAGCTGCATGAACTTGAACAAGATATTTCACTTTTTGTTCTTAAGTTTTCTCATCTGTGAAATGAGAATAACAAGGGCACTTATCTTCTCATCTGTTGTGTAAACTAAAGCATACACTTACAGTTCACTTACAACAATACTAATCACACTTACCT
The DNA here is from genome assembly GCA_028571685.1 of Heterohyrax brucei. Taxonomy (NCBI): domain Eukaryota; kingdom Metazoa; phylum Chordata; class Mammalia; order Hyracoidea; family Procaviidae; genus Heterohyrax; species Heterohyrax brucei. The sequence goes on from CM053155.1 coordinate 22,843,116, forward strand.
TAGATATGCCATCAGAAGGGATCAATTTCTGGAGAAGAATGTCATGGTTTGTAAAGGAGAGGGCCAGCAAAAAGGGAGATGCTCAATGTGATGGACTGATACAATGGATGCAACAACAGGATGAAACAATGGGAATGACTCTGAGGATTGTGCAGAACTGGGCAACATTTCATTCTGTTGTACGTAGGGTCACTACAAGTCAGAGCCAACTTGAAAGTACCTAACAGCAATGGCAAGTGTCTGTCATGGGGTTAAGGGCTGTAGAAAATACTTAGCTTCTTTATTAATACTAAAACCTCCTTTTTCTCTAGGAATGCTGACACAAAAAGGAAATTGTAACCCTCCTCTGACTGGTACTCACAAAAATTTTGAGTTTGTTTTCCCAGGCTATTACTGACTGATAATCTGGCAGAATTATGCTAATTTGTAACCTACTATGCAGATAAGACATAAATAGGCATAAATATAGATCTCTTTCAGTCAGTTGGCCAGGTTGCTGTCTGTCACATTTTTTTTGTATAGATGAGTGAGCAGTTTCAGCACTGTATCCATTTGTTGAAATGTCTCAAGTGATACTCCATCAATTCCTGGAGTCCTGTTTTTTGCCAACGCCTTCAATACAGCTTCAACTTCTTCCTTCAGTACCATTGGTTCCTGATCATATATTACATCTTCACATAGCTGAACATTGACCAGTTCTTTCTGGTATAATGACTCTCTGTATTCCTTCCATCTTTTGATGCTCCCTGAGTCTTTTAGTATTTCCCCTGCAGAATTCTTCACTATTGTAACTCAAGGCTTGAATTTTTCTTCAATTATTTCAGCTTGAGAAATTCAGAACGTGTTCTTCCCTTTTGGTTTTCTATTTCCAGCTCTTTGCATATGTCAGTATAATACTTTATTTTGTCTTATCGAGCTGCCCTTTGAAATTTGTTCAGTTTTTTTTAATTTCACCATTTCTTCCTTTTGCTTTAGCCACTCATTGTTTGAGGCCAAGTTTCATAGTCTCTTCTGACATCCAATTTGGTCTTTTTTTTTTTCTTTAAAATTTTCCTGTCTTTTTAAGAAATACTTGCTTTCTTCATGGATGATGTTTTTGATGTCATTCCACTGTTCATCTGGTCTTCAGTCATCAGTGTTCAACACATCAAATCTGTTCTTGAGAGGTCTCTAAACTCAGGTGGGATTATATCAAGGTCATACGTTAGCTCTCATTGACATGTTCTAACTCTTTTCAGTTTCCATTTGAGATGACATATCAGCAATTGATGGTCTGTGCTGCAGTCAGTACCTGGTCTCATTCTGACTGCTGATATGGAGCTTTTCCATCATCTTTTTCCACATATGTAGTTTGATTCCTGTGTATTCCATCTAGTGAGGTCAATATATGTAGTTTCCATTTGTCTTGGTGAAAAAAGGTACTTTCAGTGAAGAAGTTGCTGGTCTTGCACAATTCTGTCTTGCAGTCTCCAGCATCATTCTATCAACAAAGCCATAAATCTCAACTACTGATCCTTCCTCTTCATTTCCAACTGTTGTATTACAATCACCAGCAATTATCAATGTATCATGATGGCAGAAGCTGGTAAAAGTCAATCTCTTTATCTTTGGCCTTACTCAGTGCATAAATTTGAATAATAGTGATACTAACTGGCCTTGCTTGTAGGCATATGGGTATATCACTGTCAGCACTGTACTTCAAGACAGATCTTGAAATGTTCTTTTTGGGGAGTGGGGCTAAGGTGACAGGCTAGACATACATTTCCTTGACTCCCTCTGAGAACTAGGGTCTAGAAAAGTAATTGAAAGGAGTAATGTGGACATTCTGGAAGTTCCAAGGTCAGTCAGTCATGAGATTAGACTGAGCAACAGGAAGTGGGAAAATACCTTGCCAGTGGTGAGACAGTGGCACAATGAATACTGCTTCTGCTGGTGCGGCCCCTGAGAGGATTACAGGTATGGGCGACTTCTATGTCAACCAGAAGGCTGGGACTGGTTCTGCTGAACCTGTCAGCCAGGCATGACCCAGCTACTTTGCTGATCTGAAGTGCCTAAGCAAACAGAGTATCCTGTAGCAGAGAGATGATTGTGATTGAGACAGCTATAGAGTGAACAAGGGTGCCAGTGCCCTCGCTACTCTCTTCTCTGAGCTGCGCCATAGATTCTGCTGACTTATGTAACAGTGGCAGCTTGGGCGAGAGGCCATCTTGGTTAGCTGAGAGGCAGAATTAGCCTGAGGGCTCAGCTAAGGCTAATTCTCATGCTGAACAATAGTGCCTGTCTGAGAGTGCCTCTTCGAGCAGACAAACTGTTTATAACTCAATTGTACCTACAGATAGTAGTGGTGGCTGGTGGCTGAATACATGGGGCCCTAACCCCTGCTAACTACTGACAAGGCACTGTCTTTGTCAACCAGGAGGCGGGGCCTGCTATCCCTCAGGGCCCAACTGCTATCAGCTCCAACTAGTTGATGGCTCTCTCAGCAGAAAACCAGCTTTTCAGTTAAAAATAGTCAGAGAACTGCAGCAGTGACTGCACCACCTATCACTGCTTTCGGCTGCCACTGGACAGGGCCCCTCTCAGCAGAAAAAGCAGTTTTTAAGTTCATCTAGAGAAGGCTGGCTTAGAGAACATAGTGTTTCCTGGTGGCTGAGTGTGATGGCAACTTTCCCTCATCCATTCCTGAGCTATACCATAGCCTCAACTGGTGTGATGCTGGAAAGCTGACACAAGTAGCTCACCACCTTTATCAGCCAGGCCCCTAAGAGCCAGCTGGGGCCAGCCACCAGGCTGAGCAGCACTGTGGAGCTTGACAGAGTCTACATTACCAGACAAGGTATACAGCTGCACCTAGAGAATAGAGTGGCAGCTGACAGCCAAATCAAATAGTCTCCTTACTCACTCTCTTCTTAGACCTATGCCATAGCTCCCATTGGTGTAACACTAGAGAAACGGAACAGCTTTGGGGTGGCATAAAGACAACAATCACTATCTAACTATTTAAACAAGCAGACCACCATGGCTCCAGAAAACTCCCAAAATAAAGATTCAAACAACTTTCCAGATGAATAAGACTTTCTGAAATTATTGGAGGAAGAATATGAAAGGATTATGTATAGAGACCTTCTAGAGATTAAATAAAATGCAGCAGAATAAAATGAAAAATTAAGTAAGGTGTATGAACTGCTAGAACATCAACAATCTGAAATCCAGCAGATCAACAATAAAATTACAGAGTTAGATAATTCAGTGCAAAGCCAAAAGAGTAGGATGGAGGAATTGGAATGAAGAATTAGTGAACTTGAAGATAAGGCAACTGAAACCAGAATTTATGATGAGATATCAGAGAAAAGGAATAAGAAAAATGAAGAAGCATTAAGAAGCATGTGGGACTCTATTAAGAGGAGTAATCTATAAACAACTGGAGTTCCTGAACAGGGAGGCACAGCAGAAAATGTAGAGAGAATTGTTGAGGAGTTGCTGACAGAAAACTTCCCTGACATCACGAAAGAACAGAACATAGATATTCAAGATGATTAATGAACACCGCAAAAACTAGACCCCAAAAGAAAGACACCAAGACATATTATAATTAAGCTTAATAAAATGAAACATAAAGAGAGGGTCTCAAGGGCAGCTAGGCTTAAAGCAAAACTAACGTACAAAGGGAAGCCCTGTAGGCTTTCCTCTGACTTCTTCGCACAAACCATGTTGACAAGAAGGCAGTGGGATGACACATACAAAGCCTTGAAGGAGACGAACTTCCAGCCAAGAATTATATATCCTGCAAAATTGTCTCTCAAATATGATGGAGAAAATTAAGACATTCTCGGATAAACAGAAGCACAGACACTTTGCAAAAACCAAAACTACAAGAAATACTGAAAGAAGCTCTTGGTTTAGAATAACAGTGACAGTATCAGATGTATACTGAAGGATATAATGTGGGACAAAGCATCCAGAGTCCTACTCAGAGAAGTCACAAAGCCCAATCAAAGCTAAAATATTAAAAGTGGGGAAACTGAAATGTCAACATGAAAACTATGACAACATCAGACTGTAAAAAAGGGGTATATTACAATAGTTACAATCCTTTCAGATGGAGAGGAAGTTAAGGAGATATACAGAAGTTAAAGTTAAAGATTGGTTTAAAATTACAACATTAAGGGAGATCAAAGGGATAGGAGTACAGCAAATTAACAATATCAAAACAAGAAACACAAGAAAGGAATTTCAATAAATACAAAACCAACACTGAAAAGGATGAAAAGTAAACCCATAAAGAAAAAAGACCCAGAGCAGAATATTAAGAATAGAGAAAACAGCAACAATACAAAAACAAAGGCACCAAAATGACAGCACTAAACATGTACTTAACAATAATTACACTAAATGTAAATGGATTGAATGCTCCAGCTTGGATTAAAAACATGATCCATCTACATGTTACTTATGAAAAACAAATCTCAGACTCAAAGATGTGAACAAACTGAAAATCAAAGGATGGAAAAAAATAGTTATATACCAAGCTAACAACATGCATAGAAGAGCAGGAATGGCAATACTAATCTCAGATAAAATAGATTTTAATATAAAATCTACCATTGTGGACAAAGATGGTCACTATCATTGTTGAAAGGTTCAACACATAAGCAGGATATAACAATACAGAATATTTATGCACCCAATACCAGAACATCTAAATACATGAAACAAATACTTACAGCACTGAAAAATGAGATGGATCACTCCACCATGATGGTAACAGACTTCAACACTCCATTTTCAGTAATGGACAGATCATCCAAAAAAAAAAAAAGACCAGTAAAGATACAAAAGTGCTTATTGCAACAACCAACCAACTAGGTCTCACCAACATGTACTGAACTTTTTACCCAACAATAGATAAGTACGCCTTATTTTCCAGTGGACATGGAACATTCTCCAGAATAGACCACATTATTAGGTCATAAAGCAAGTCTTAACAAAATCCAAAACAGTGAATCACTGCAAACCATTTTCTTAGACCATAAAGCCATAAAAGTTGAAATCAACAGCAGAAAAAAACATGGGTAGAAATTTGAACTCATGGAAACTGAACAAAAGCTTGCTCAAAAATTCATGGGTAATAAAAGAAATCAAAGACACAATAAAGAAATTCATGAAAGCAAATGAGAATAAAAACACATCCTACCAGAACCTATGGAATACAGCAAAAGCAGTGCTCAGAGGTCATCCAAAATGAAGGAGTGGTGCAGACCAAAGAATTAATCCTACAACTTGAACAACTAGAAAGAGAACAACAAAAGAACTTCTTGGGCACCAGAAGAAAACAAATAATAAAGATTACAGCAGAACTAAATGAACTCCAGAATGGAAAACAGTTGAAAGAATCAACAAAAACAACAGCTGGTTTTCTAAAAAAGATCAACAACATTGACAAAACCATTGGCTAAATACAGAAGAAAAACAGGAGAAGAAGCAAACAACCTGCATAAGAGACGAGACGAGAGAGGTCAAAACATACCCAACTGAAATCAAACATATCATAACAGAATACTACTAAAAACTATACTCAACATATTTCAAAACCTAGAAGAAATGGATGAATTTCTAGCATCACATCACCTACCAAAACTAACACAAGGGGAAGTAGAACAACTTAATAAACCCATCATAAAAGTAGAGATTGAAAAAGTAACCAAAAAGCTACTGACCAAAAAAAGTCTGGACCCAGACAGCTTCACCAGAGAATCTTACCAAACTTTTATAGAGGATTTAATTCTAATATTACGGAGATTATTTCACAACATAGAAAACAACAGAATATTCCCAAATTCATTCTATGTAGCCAGCATAACCCTGATACCAAAGCCAGCGGAAGATCCCAGAAAAAAAGAAAATGACAGACCAATATCACTCAGGAACCTATATCCTAGTCAATAGAACTCAACAATATATTAAAAAAGATAATTCATCATGACCAAATTGGATTTGTGTCAAGGATGCAAGGTTGGTGTAGTATCAGAAAAGCAGTTAATGTGATCAACCATGTAAATAACAGAAAGGATAACAATCACCTGATTCTGTCAATTGAAGGAGAAACAACATTTGAGAAAGTCCAACATCTTCTCATGTTAAAAACTCTCAGCAAAACAGGAATAAAAAGGAAAGTCCTCAGTGCAACAAAGGGCATCTCTGCAATGCCAACCACCTACATCATCCTGAATGGAAACTGAGAGAATTCTCCCTGAAAACGGGACCCAGACAAGGATGCCCACTATCACCACTTCTATTTAACATTGTGCTAGAGATTCTGACCACAGCAATGAGATAAGACAGAGAAATAAAGGACATCTGCATTGGTAAAGAAGTAACAATCTCCCTATTTGCACGTAATATGATTGTATACACAGAGAACCCTAAAGAATCCATAAATAAACTACAGGAACTAATAGAAGAGTTTAACAAATGATCAGGGTATACAATAAACCTAAGTAAATCAGTAGGATTTCTTCTTTGCACCAACAAAGGGACCATCAAAGAGGAAATCACCAAATAAATACCATTTAAAATAACCCTCAAGAAGATAACATACCTAGGAATAAATCTAACCAGAGAAATAAAAGATCTATATAGAGAAAATTACAAGATTTTGCTTCAAGAAACCAAAAGAGACTTACACAACTGGAGAAATGTACATTGCTCATGGATAGGAAGACTTAACATTGTGAAAATGTCTATTTTACCCAAAGCTATCTCCATAAACAATGCAAAACCTACACAAATTCTAGTGTCACTTTCTAATGAGATGGAGAAACAAATCAACAACTTTGTTTGGAAAGGGGACAAACCCCCAGTAAGTAGAGCACTACTAAAGAAGAGGAATGCAGTGGGAGGCTTCACACTACCCAACCATAGAACTTATTACACTACGATGATAGTCAAAACAATCTGGTACTGAAACAAAAAGAGATGTAAAACCAATGGAACAGAATTGAGACACCAGAAATATCACTATCTTCTTATGAACAGCTGATACTTGACAAAGGTCCAAAGGTTGTAAACTGGGGTAAACAAAAAATCTCTTTAACAAATGGTATTGGCAAAATTCCATATCCATCTACAAAAAACTGGAAAAAGACCCGTATCCCACACCTTGCACAAAAACTAGCTCAAAATGGATCAAAACGCTAAATATTTAACCTAAAATGATAAAGATCATGCAAGAAAAAACAGGATCAGCAATGGAAGTTCTAATACACAGTTTAGACAGAATACAAAATCTGACATGCTATGCACAAACAACAGGATAGAAAATTGATAAATGTGAACTAATAAGAATCAAACACTTTTGTTTATCCAAAGACTTTATCAAGAGATTTAAAAGACTAACAGAATGGGAAAAAATATTTGGCAACTGCATGTCAGATCAAAGTCTGATCTCCATAATTTACAAGTCATTGCAAAATAACAAGAAAAAGGTAAAGAACCCAGTTAAGCAATGGGCAAAGGAGATGGAAAGGCCCTTCACCAAAGAAGACATCCAGGCAGCCAAAAGACAGATGGGGAAATGCTCATGATCATTAGCTATTAGGGAAATCCAAATCAAAACTACAGTGAGATACCATCTCATCCCAACAAGGTTGACAATAATCCAAAAAAAACACAAAACAACAAATGCTGAAGAGGCTGCAGAGAGATTGGAACTCTCTCCTACACTGCTGGTGGGAATGCAAAACGGTACAGCCTCTTTGGAAAGCAATTTGGCACTAAGTGCCCATTAACAGACGAATGGGTAAACAAACTATGACGTACATACTCAATGGAACATTGTGCAATGATAGAGAACAATGATTGTAGGAAACATCTCATAACCTGGTTTCAATGAGAAGACATTATGCTGTGTGAAATCTGTCAGCTACAAGAAGACAAGTATCGTGTGTGACTCCTGCTTTAATGACTGAAAACTAGACAGTCTGTAGGAGTTGGGCTAGGTGAAGGGAGTGGCAGCATGCAGCAGACAGCAGATTAGCATAGTGGACTACATTGTAAACTGATAGGCTTTCTAAACTCAACTCAATATTTCAAAGGATTCAGTAGCAGGGACAGGGGTCTGGGAACCATGTTTTCAGGGGACATCGAGGTCAAATGGCATAACTCAGCTTTTGCTAGGAGAGTCTTCTGCACCCTATATTGGTGAATGGTGCCTGGGATCTTAAAAGCTAGCAAGCTGCCATATGAGATACACCAAATAGTCCCAACCCATCTGGAAGAGATGATGACCAAGAGCAACACAATAATGAGGAGAAAAGAGCCCAGGAGACACAAGGTCCCATATGAATTGGAAAGTTTCAGCATGTTACCCAAAGAACCAGATGGTGCCTGGCCCACCAAAGACAGCCACGATGAGGGACACATTGTAGAGTCCCTGAAGCAACAGGAGAAAAGGATGTGCAGTTTAAGAACTCTTCTAAAAGGCTAAAACTGATGGTCTGACAGCCTAGAGGGACCCCTGGTAATACGGTCAGTAGACATGCTGCTGACCTGGCATGGAAACCAATAACTGAGGTCAACTCTTCAGACAAGAATGGACTGGACTCAGTGACAGAGTGTAACCATACGATGTGGATACTTTATGGTTATATATTTATAGGAAGCTGTCCTACTGATTTCTTTCTAGATGGGAGAGAAAAAGGTGGAAAGCAGGGAACAGGTGCTCATTAAGAGGATACTAGGAGTATAGAGTGGAAAGGAAGAATGTCACCAGGTAGGGAGAGCAGATGGAGTTGCAGATAGGCATATGCAAAATTGATCTGATTGTATACTTTCACTTAATAACAATAAAACAATAAATAATAATTTAAAAAATGTTCTTTATGGCCAAGAACACAACACCATTACTCTTCAAGGTTTCATTCCTACCATAGTTGACTGTATGATCCTCTGATTCAAAATGTCCAATACTGGTCCATTTCAGTTCACTAATCTCTAGGATATCAATGTCTATGTGTTCCACTTTGTTTTTAACTATTTACAATTTTCCAAATTCATACTTTGTACATTCCATGTTCCGATTATTAGTGGATGTTTGCTAAAGATCATTGAAAAGCCACTACGCAATGATAAAGAATAACAATGATTCCAGGAAACATCTCCTAACCTGGCTTCAACTGGAAGACATTGTGTTGAGTGAAAGTAGTCAGCGACAAAAGGACAAATACTGTATGAGACCTCTATGATAAGATCTCAAAACCAGACTCTATATAGAAGAAAAGACTCTTTGACAGCTGCAAGGGAGGGGAGGGAGGGAGGGTGAGGTGAGGAGGGTTTAGTTTAGATAGTTGCTAGAAATCTGGTTGGGAGAAAGCTGTGATAGCACACATTAGAAACAAGAACAACATTAAGCGGACTTCAGCATAACTTGAGTACTCCTTCCATCTTAACCCAATATTGCAAGGATAGAGTAGCTGGGGCGGGGGGCAGGGTACCATGCTCTTAGGCGAAATCCAGGCCAATTGGCACAACTAGAGTTTTGCTAAGAGAGCTCTCTGCACCCCACATTGGTGAGTGGCGTCTGGGATCTTAAAAGCTGCCAAGCTGCCAGTAAATGGTCCCAACTCAGCAGGAACGGATGCTCACTGAGGACCAAAATGACATGCGGTAGAGACAACCGAGAAGACAGAGAGACCCACAAGTATGGGTGCCTGCATTGACTTGGGACCGGAAGAACTGGATGGTGCCCGGCCACCACCAGTGATAGCCACGATGGAGCTCACAGAGAGGAGTCTCACCGGCAACACAAGAATAAAAACGGGTGCATCCTGAGATCTCCACTAAAAGACCTCAATTGATGGTCCAGCAGTTTCGTGGTTCCCCTGAGAGCACGACCCCCAGCCCTGATGCTGCCCTTACCCATAAATTATAACGAAGGTCCACTCTTTGCACAGGAATGGACTGGACTTGGCAATGCAGAGTCACCATATATTGGATGCACTTTGTGGTTCTATACATCTATAGGATATCATCCTGCTGACCTCTGGCTGGAGGAAGGAGAGTAGGTGGAGAGGAGAGGTATTCGAAAGGAGACAGAAGAAAAAAAATGTATGAGAGAGAAAAAAATGGAGATGATAGAAAAAAAAGAAAGAATAAATGGAGGAGGAAAAAAGGTAAAATAACAAGAAACAGTAGAAAGAGGAGAGAAAAGACCAAAGGCTTGATAGCCTCAGCCTATATGGCCCTGGGTTTTCAGAATAAACCTAAATGTAAATGTATTAAAGCATTCTGTTACTAAATCAGATCATAAGATCCTGTAAGTAACTGGCTCTGCACCACCCTCTGAAAGTTTGATCCTATCCTGTCATTCCACATGGTCTTTCTCAATAACCCCATCTACAGTAAGACTGAAAAAAAATTAGATTTACGTCTTCCAGTTTATAACAGTTATAATTAAAATTAACAACATTCCGCGGGTCCTCACTGATACCTAGTAATAGTCAGCCTGGTCCTTGTATATTATTAACACCTTCGGTAAGAGATTGCTATTCAGATAAGCAGACCTACATCTTTATTTATCATGAAGCAGATACAGAAGAAGAGACCTTCATCCATGTTCTCATAAAAATTGTGAGTACGAGATCTCTCAGGGAGAAGTTGAGATAGACAAAACAGGCTGTGAAAGAAACATACGACAGATCAGGGCAATTATTTTCACAGTAAACTAATCTCATAGATACAAGAAGTATAATACAGATGTAGGATTGGTGGGGTTAACAGCTGTAGAAAATTCTTAGCTAGTTTCTTTCTTAATACTAAAACCTCTTTCTTCTCTGGGAATGTTGATGCATAAAAAAAATTGTAACCTCCTCTATGACTAGTACACACAAACATTTTCAGTTTATTTTCCCAGGCTATTCTTGACCAGTAACCTGGTAGGGTGATGCCAACTTGCAGACTACTATTCAAACTGTTTCTCCAGCAACCTCACCTCCTGTGAACAGCTGCTTGCCTGCACCCTTCGCCTATCTCCCTTCCATCACTTAAGCCCTTGTCTAAAACTTGCCTGCCTGAACTGAGATGTTAAGATGGTTTTTAGGGTGCTAACCCACCATCTTCTCAGGTTGCCAGCAACCTGAATAAAGTGATCTTAAGAGATTCAACTCCTTTCTTTACGTATTGGCTTAATAGTGACAGGCAACACGAGCCAGTGACTGGGTTTTTCTGGTAACATTTGTACATATGATCTATTACTATCTCATTTAGTCCTCACATCCACCCAGCCCCACTTTACAGGTGAAGAAACTTAGAGTGATTATGTCGCTTGTCTAAAGTAGTGTTAGACTCAAGATTTTCTTTCACTCAAGCCTCTATGAAGTCAAAGCTTATTCTTCTCTGTTTTAGCTATCTAGTACTGCTATAACAGACATACCGTAAGTAGGTGGCTTTAACAAATGAAAATTTATTCCCTTGTGGTTGTTGGTGTTGTTGTTAGGTGCCGTTGAGTTGGTTTCAGCTTGTAGCGACACTGCAAACAACTGAACAAAACACTGCCTAGTTTTGCACCATGTCCACAATCTTTTTTTATACTTAAGTCTATTGTTGTGGCCACTATGTCAAACCATCCCGTCAAAAGTCTGCCTCTTTTTCACTGACCCTACACTATACTGAGCATGATGTCCATCTCCAGGGACGGATCCTTCCTGACAGCACGTCCAAATTATGTAAGATGCAATCTTGCCATCTTTGCTTCCAAGGAGCACTCTGGTTGTACTTCTCCCAGAACACATCTGTTTCTTCTTTTTGTGGTCCATGTCACATCCAATATTCTTCTCCAACACTGTAATCCAAAGGCATCAATTCTTTCGTCTCCTTTGTTTGTTGCCCAGCTTTCACATGAATATCATACAATTGAAAGTACCACAGCTTGGGTCAGGCTTATCTTCGTCTTCAGGGTGACATCTTCACATTTCAATACTCGAAGGAGATCCTTGGCAGCAGATTTTCCCAGTGCAATGCATCTTTTCATTTCTTGACTCTGCTTACAAGATTGTTGACTATGGACTGAAGTAAAATGAAATCCTAGACATCAATCTTTCTGCATTTATGACAATGTTGCTTATTGGTCCAATTGCGAGGATTTTTGTTCCCTTGATGTTGAGGTGCAATCCATACTGAAAGCTATGGTCCTTGATCTTCATCAGTAAGTATTTCAAATCGTCTTCACTTCCAGTAAGCAAGGTGGTGTCATCTGTGTAATGCAGATTGTCAGTGGTCATACTGCAATCCTGTTTTTTCTTCATATCATTCAGCTTCTTGGATTATTTGTTTGGCATACAGATTGAAAATGCATGGTGAAAGGTCACAACTCTGATGCACACCTTTCCTGACTTTAACCATGCAGAGTCTGCTTGTTCTGTCTGCGCAACAGCCTCTTGATCCATATACAGATTCCTTAAGAGCACAATTCAGTGTTCTGGGATTCCCATTCTCCACAATGTTAGCCACAGTTTATTATGATCTACACAGTCAAACGCCTCTGCATAGTCAGTGAAGCACAAGTAATTATCCTTCTGGTATTCTCTGCTTTCGGCAAGGATCCATCTGACATCAGCAATGATATCCCTGGTTCCACGTCCTCTTCTGAATCTAGCTTGAATTTCTGACAGTTCCTTGTCAATACGCTGTTGCAGTCACTTTTGAATTATCTTGAGCAGAAGTTTACTTGTGTGTAATATCAATGACATTGTTCAGTAATTTCTGCATTTGGTTGGATCACTTTTCTTTGGAATGGGCATAGATATGGATCTCTTCCAGTTAGTTGATCAGGTAGCTGTCCTCCAGAGTTCTTGGCATAGATGAGTGAGCACTTCCAGTGCTGCATCGGTTTGTTGAAATGTCTCGGTTGATAGTCTATCAGTTTCTGAAGCCTTGTTTTTTGTCAATGCCTTCAATGCAGCTTTGACTTCTTCCTTCAGTACTATAGGTTCCTGATCATATGCCACCTCTTCAAATGGCTGAACATTGACCAGTTCTTTCCGGTATGACTCTGTGTATTCCTTCCATCTTCTTTTGATGCTCCCTGAGTCATTTAGTAGCTTCCCTGTAGAATCCTTCATTATTGCAACTTGAGACTTGAATTTTTTCTTCAGTTCTGTCAGCTTGAGAAATGCAGATCATGTTCTTCCTTTTTGGCTTTCTATTTCCAGATCTTCGCACATGTCATTATAATACTTTATTTTGACTTCATGAGCTGCTCTTTGAAATCTTCTGTTTAGGTTTTTCATTTCACCATTCCTTCCTTTTGCTTTAGCTGCTCAATATTTGAGAGCAAGTTTCAGAGTCTCTTCTCTTCTGACATCCAATTTGGTCTTTTCTTTCCTTCCTGTCTTTTTAATGACCTTTTGCTTTCTTCATGGATGATGTCTCTGATGTCATTCCACAATTCATCTGGTCTTCAGTCATTAGTGATCAACACATCAAATCTGTTCTTGAAGTGGTCTTTAAACCCAGGAGGGCTGTATTCACACTTTGGCTCTTGTGGACTTGTTCTAATTTTTGTCAGGTTTAGTTTGAATTTGCATATGAGCAGTTGATGATCCGAGCTATAGTCAACACTTGGTCTTGTTCTGAATGCTGATATACAGTTTTTCTGTCATCTTTTTCCACAGATGTGGTGAATTTGGTTCCTGTGTATTCTATCTGGTGAGGTCCATGTGTACAGTCACCATGTTAGTTAAAAAAGGTATTTGCAGTGAAGAAGTCATTAGTCTTCCAAAATTTTGTCAAGCAATCTCTGACATTATTTCTATCACTAAGGCTGTATTTCCAAACTACTGATCCTTCTTCTTTGTTTCCAAGTTTTGCATCCCAGTCACCAGCAATTATCAGTGAATCCTGATTTCATGTTTGATCAATTTCAGACTGTAGAAGCTGGTAAAAATCTTCTGTCTCTTCATTTTTGGTGTTAGTGGTTGGTACGTAAACTTGAATAATAAGCATATTCACTGGCCTTCCTTGTAGGCACTTGGATGTTATCCCATCACTGACAGCACTGTACTGCAGGGCAGATCTTGAAATGTTCTTATTGATGATGAATGCAACACATTTCTCTTCGAGTTTTCGTTCCCAGCATAATAAACCATATGATTGTTGAATTGAAAATGGCCAAAACTGGTCCATTTCAGCTTACTAATGCTTAGGATATCAATGTTTGTGTGTTCCATTTCATTTTTGACAGTTTCCCATTTTCCTAGGTTCATACTTTGTACATTCTGTATTTCAATTATTAATGGATGTTTGCAGTTGCTGCTTCTCATTTTGAGTCATGCCACATGAGTGAATGAAGATCCCAAAGGCCTTACTCCACACATGTCATTAAGATCTGCTACTTTGAGGAGGCAGCTCTTCCCCAGTCATCCTCTGAGTGTCTTCCAACTTGGAGAGGCTCACTTTCTGGCACCATACCTGACAGTGTTCCACTGCTATTCATAAGTTTTTCCCTGACTAATTCTTTTCAGAAGTAGACTATGAAGTCCTTCTTTCTAGTCTATCTTAGTCTGGAAGCTCAACTGAAACCTGTCTACCATGAGTGACCCTGTTGGTACCCAAATACCAGTGGTATAGCTTCCAGCATCACAGCAACAAGCAAGCTTCCACTGACAGACAAGGGAGTCTGCTCGTTGTCTTTGCCCTCCTTACCTAATGCTGTTATCATCCTTACCTGATGCGATACCCTCCTTACCTGATATTGTACCCTCCTTAGCTGATGCTGTCACCCTCTTTACCTAATACTGTTACCTCCTCATAGTTAGGAGGCTAAAAGTCCAAATTCAGACACTGGCTCTAAGGGAAAGCTTTCTCTCTGTCAGCTGTAGAAGAAGGTCCTTGTTCAGCTTCTAGTTTTTGGCACCTTGGTCATTTTCATGTGACTCTTCATCTGTCTTCTCCCATGTCTGTTTCTTTCACTTGTGTAATTTCTTTTATATCTCAAAAAATATTGAGGCCTCTATACGAATACTGGAAATTGTGGTGAAGGAGTAGTTAAGTGCCCTAGCTGTTAACCTAAAGGTTAGCAGTTCAAATCCGATAGCCACTCCTTGAAAACTCTATGGGGGTAGTTCTACTCTTTCCTGTAGGTTTGTTATGAATCAGAGTTGACTCAACAGCAGTGAGTTTTATACTAATACTATGTCACTAACAGAACAAAGAAAATCCATTCAAAATAGGATTATAACCACTGGTAATAGAGATGAGGATTTATCACACATATTTTTAGGGACACAGTTCAATCCATAACACTCTTTACTGTGTTCTGCACATAAGATGCCACTGGTCTGTAAAGTGGAAAGTTTATAGGGCTAGGTATTAGGCTGTCTACCTTCGAATTTTGGGTCTATTAGCTGTAAAACCTTGTACAATACTTACTGTCTGTGAGCACATTATCATTTGTAGATTGGTAACAATACCACCTACTTCACACGATTGTTTTAGGGATTAAAGAGCATAATTGTACATCAAGTGCCCAGTACATTGCCTGACATGTGGTATTTAGCAAATGACTTAATTAAATTTTTAATTATTGTAAATTGAAAGTGAAAATCACAAACTATTCTTTAGAATCTGTTCCTCACTGGTCTGCACATTCATGAAGATTTCTCTGAACCTCTAACCCGATTTAACCTCTCCCCCACTGTCCACCCTTGATTCTCCAGTATTAGTGCCATATTAGGTCAAGCAAAGAAGAGGCCCATGACTTGGAGAAGGAAATGAGTCCTGGGGAGGAGAGGAATAGACAGGCAAAGTTATAAAAACATAGTGTCTTAGACATCTAGGGCTGCTGTAACAGAAATATCACAGGTGAATGGCTTTAACAAAGAAAAATTTAGTTTTTAACAGTTTAGCAAGGTAGAAGTCCAAGTTCAGGGCATCAGCTCCAGAGGAAGGTTTTCTCTATCAAAGCTGGAGGAAGGTCCTTCTCATCAGTCTTCTTCTGGACTAGGAACTTCTCCATGCAGAAACCTCGGGTCCAAAGGAGACAGTCTACTCCCTGTACTGATTTCTTGGTGGTATGAAGTCTACCACCTTTCTGCTCACTTCACTTTCCTTTTGTCTCTTAGAAGATAAAAGATGATGCAGCCCACACCCCAGGGAGACTCCCTTTGCACTGGATCAGGGATGTGACATTAGTAAGGGTATCAAAATTCCACCTAGTTTTTTGACATAATCTAGTCTTGCCTCAGTAACTACAGACAGAGATTAGGATTTATAGCACATATGAAAATCACAAACACAAAGTGGAGGGCAACCATACAATACTGGGAATCATGACCTAGCCAAGTTGACAGATAATTTTAGGGTCAATCCATGACATGTGGTGACACTGACATCCCAAAAGAGCATGACTGCCAGTTTCCAGATGTCTGTTGTCAATTGTATAGTCAGCTTCAGACATGCCCATTTGGAAGGCTCACATTCTTGGCAGCTGAAAGCAACCCCCTCCTTTTAATGGTTTAATGGTTTAATGGTTCCTAGAAATGGTAGTTCTAGTTTCAGCACTGAGTTCAATGAAGTTGGCTTTTCAACTCTATTCCTTGAAAGTAAGAGCAAGTTGTTTGCTAGATTTGGTCAGAGAACATCAGGAAACACTCATCTGGAAAGTCTACTAGAAGAAAGATGACACAGAGTGAAAATCTCATAGAAGATGTATGATAGTGGAACCAAAAGCAAAAATTGTCTTGTTTGCAATGGAATATAGGAAGCCATCCTTGAAAGATAGATATTATCATCCGTAAAAAGAAATTGAGTCCTCTGTCCAAAATCACTCAGGTAATCAGGACTGAGCCACAATTTAAACCAGAGAAAAAAAGCTCTGTTAAATTTCACCTCTGTCTTTAAAAGTGGTATTTATGGTAGTGGGATTACAGATGATTTTAACTTCCTTCTTTGTATTTTTCCTATATTTTCTGAATATGAAAAAATTCTTTAGTACTGACTCTATAATCAGTAAGGGAGTCAAATGATGCTGTTTAAACTATATCAAGGCTCAGGCTGAGGACTGGGAGCAAAATCTAGAAGTGGAAAGGAAAGTTGTCCATAGAAACTAGGACATCAGCATCCGTCTGTTGTTTTTGACATTAAGAAACTGGGCTACTTAGCTGGAAGGGCAGTTTAGTCTGAGGTGGAGAGGAAAGATGGAGTCAACCCAGGTCAGAGTTCTGGCTCATTAGAGCCCAGGGAAGCCCAGCCTGTTGTAGTATGGAAAGAGAACATTGACTTAATAGTTGATCAGAACTTTAGAGACTTGATCCAGGAACAAACTAAACTCAGGGGCTGAACAGAATACAAAATAGGAGGAGCCTCAAACAAGGCTCAAAATTTCGGGCCAGGCTCTGAACCTACACTTTACACCTGTGTATTCTTAACCTTTATAACAGAGCCTCCTATTCACTATAATTCATGTTGCAACAAAGACCCCTGATGCAAGAGTATGGCAACCAGGTGGATACAGAAAGGACAGTGATCTAAGCCCATGAGACAAAAGCAGGGATGGCTGAAGCCCTTCATTCTGTCACAGTCCTTTTATGTGGAGGGCAGTCGGATCTGAGATGTAAGTAAGCTGAGAAAGAGAACTCGGAATTAGTCCAGCTGGACAGAGAGGGCCCAGGTTCCCACATGCATCTTTCTTCCCCAGAGAAGCAACAAGGCTCTGGGTGACTTGACATTCAAATTCATCCCCACCATGACTTCTGCTCCTGAAGCACTTTCACCTTAAAACAGATATTATGCAAAGAAAACTTTATTTGTTGAAATACATTTTGGTCAAGCAGGAACCCACAGCTGGAAGGTACACAAGTGTGGGCTTGGAGAACAGGGTGAAGTGGTCAGGTAACTGTAAGACAGGACTGTAGGGTCACATCAGTGCTTCTTCTTCCATGGCACATGCTAAGTTAACCATTAGTTCACTTTCAAATATCTCACAGAGCATTGACATTCAGTAAATATGTGCTTAATGCAATAAAAATTAACAAAATCCCAGTTATTCTTCTAGCCATAGGAGGTTTAGTCAGTTTAAAAATATAATCTTCTGGATTAAAAAAAAAAAATCTCATTGTTCAAATGTAAAAATAAATAAGTTAAATAGCAAAAATAAATATATAAAACTAATAAATATACTCAACAGTAGAAAAGATAGTACAAAAATATTGTAAAATCTAATGTAAAGTAAAATTGGGGATGCACATAGACAAGGACAATGAAGAACCAAGTAATAAATAATGTACACGGTGACCAGCACAAATTGTATCACAAAAAGATGATGGTTCTCAGCTACACCTCAGCAAGTACTAAAGACTCAAATTCTTGTCTAGGAATACTCTTAAAGCAGCAGCAGTGCTTCCTTCTAGTTTGTCTCTTCCATCCATTGCAGGAGAATGTCTAGTTCCCCCAAGGCCTTTACCACTGCCGCTTGAGGCTCAAGCTAAAAGAGACACGCAGATTCACAGGTGATCAGCAACTCATAAAGAGACAACATTTAGTTTAGAGATCATCAATCCCCTCCTCTCATCAATGGATCTGTCGGGGCTTAAAAGCAGTGTATTCAGGGTCTTGAAACGCTACATAGGTTCAGAAATGCTATAGAACCTCAAGATCTTTCATGAGGGAGGAAGGTCATAAAGTCTATCACCCTGATGTGCACAGGGAAACCGAGGTCTAGAGGCAGCAGAATTGGTACTGCAGCCCCAGCCTCTTGAATCACAGAGATGAGAATAATCAGGCTGCTTCTTTAAGAAAGGAGTGGATGGGGGGGTGTTACCTATTGTGAATACTTCAAATGTACACATATTTCTTCTGCCAAGCATTGGGCTGGTGGCTAAGGACTCAAAGGTGAATGAGACGATCTCTACCTAAAGGAACTCATAGTCAGCGAGGGAAACCGGCAAAGAGGTAATTAGAATAAATAATGGCATCCCAAATGGATGACCATGGAGGCACCTAACTCGGAAGGAGGCAGCCACCACCTTCCAGGAGGTAAGTCTGAGGCTGTCCTCTAGGATGAGTATGTCTCCAGGATGAGTACGTCAGTGAGGGCTGAGCTCCAGGCCTTACTGGCAGATATACAAAGGTTTGGTGAGAAACAGCATGGCACAGTTATTTGTGAATATGGGAGTGCTTGTAAGGGTGTGTGGAAATGTGTGAATGTTGGGAAACTCTTGTCTCTAGTTTCTACTGCTGGAAGACCTAGCAGTCCCTGAAGAGTAACTTGATGGAAGCATAGACTTTTCCTTTCACTTCCCAAAACGCCATCCAGTGCAAGCACCCCTCTTGAGTCTAGAAGGGTGTCCCCTGGATGAGAAGCAGAGGGACGGTCAATATGTTTTCAGACAGCTATTAACCCGGGTGCTACAGAATTTTGACCAGCATGAACATCTATCCCCTCTATGAGCTCAGTTCCCAAAACACACCCATCCCAACCAAAGCCCAAACTGTAGATACCTCTTCGAAGTGACTCAGAAACTGGCTATATTTCTCCATTGCTTCCTCTCCACAATGGCATGTCATGTGGTCATGCTTTAAAAAGACAGAGAATGATGAATTTTATTAAAGATTCTGATTTTCTGCCCTTGCCGTTGATATGAACCCAAAACCTATTGCTGTCAAGTAGATTCCAATTCATTCTATAGGACAAAGTAGAACTGACCTGCAGAGTTTCTGAGGAGCAACCTGTGAGTTTGAACTTCCAACCTTTTGTTAGTAGTCTTAGCTCTAACTACTGCACCATCAGAACTCTGTTGCCATGAAGTATATAGGAATTTTACACCCTCATTCACATCCCTACAGATACTCCATTTCTATAGAAAAGTCCTTTCAGACCTCATCATTTGGAGTCATTAAACTAACCATGAGCTTGAACAAGAAGTCAGCTTTTAGACTCAGATACAGAGCTCATGTTTCTTCCTCACAGAAGCTAGCACCAGTGGAGGAATTTGAGATAAGCTACCCTCATTGGGCTCCATCTGGCATCTGTGTCTGCACCCCAGAGCTACTCTGAGCCCCTATGGGAAGACAGAATTGGGTTTCAAAGTCCTATTCAGATTCTATTCTGAGGCTGATTACAATGGCCTGCTGGTTAGTTGTCCTGGACGTAGAGCTCTAGTGCACAGCAGGATATCTCACCTACAGAAAAAGTTCAACTTTCAGAGTAGTAGATAATTATCATGAATATCAAACAGTTAGTAATCCTATAGTTCTTTAGACTTTACAAAGTACTTTTTGCATAGAGCATATACTCGAAAATCAATACAAATCAGTTCTTATTACACAATCACATGGCTTATCACATATCATTAGAACTTTTGGACTTAGTTTTTCCATCCATTAAGTGGGAATAAAAAAGAAAGCATGGTTCTTAAGCTATTGCAGTTACATGCTGTGATGGATTCTATTACCCAAGACCTCACTACTCACACAGAGCTGGAGGTCCCTCTTGACACTAAGAAAAGAGTTGGCTAGACTGCTGATCTTCCGGCGGGTGTGGTGGTCAGGAGCCTGGTAGCTTTTGAATACTCTCTCCAGATAGAGTCTCAGTAAGTGCCAGAGGAGGCAGCACTGATCTGAAGGCTGCAAAGACATGAATGTGTTCAGAAGGAGCAGGGATAGGACATAGCGTGGTGGAGGTGACTTGCTACGTACTCCCTCCCAGAACTCAACTGCCCAAGCACATACCACTGTGTCTTGCAGAGACATGGATCTCCTCAAGATTCTAATGTCAACGTTTCCATCTTCAGCTTGCTAAACAAAAGAAAGAAAGTCATTCTGGATTTGAAAGTTAAGGATGATAGTCTCATGGGACAACTCAGTCAACTGGCATAACAAAAACCATGATCTGCATACTACTGAAGTGAGCAGTGTAGGGTCTTACAGCTCGGGGGTGGCCGTCTAAGACACAGCTGCAGGTTCCTGCTTGTGGGGAGCAAACAGTAAGGAGGTGATCAAGAGCTCAGAGAAGAAACAAGGCTACATGACCCACAACCTCATCTCCCCTTAGACCAGAAGAACTAGATGGTACCTGGCTACCACCCTGACCATCCAGACTGGGGTCACAACAGATGGTCTCAGATGGAACAGGAGAAAAACGTGGAGCAGAATTCAAATTCTTATTAAAAATTTTAAAAAGTCAGACAATCTGGAACAGTAGAGAACAGAGGACTCCTTGAGACTATCACCCTGAGACACTGCTGAAAACCAGAACCAAGTCTATCTTCTGGGATTATCCATTAGCAAAACAGAAGAGTGACACAAAAAATAAAGGACCCAAAGGTCGACAATTACTCAAAAGCAAAGATGAGAAGAAAAGGGGGTAGGAAAACTAGAGTTCCGGAAATGGAATAAACAGAACACAATTAAAGAAAATGTTGACTTCTGGTAACAAAATTAACTACTGTCACTGAACAATTTCTGTAGAAACTGTCAAATGGGAACCTAACTTGCTGTGTAAACTGTCACCAAAAACTCAATAAAAATGTTTTGAAAAACATCAATAACTACTGCCACAGTCTTAGACATCGAGTACTAGGTCCTCTTGTTCTCTCCCTGCCAAAGCCCACTGAGAGGCATAACTTTCCAAAACACTTGGAAATTAGGAACTACAGGTATTTCTTGGGAATGCATCCTTCTGATGAGGAATGCCCAGTCTTGCTGTGATCACACTACCAAGAAAACAAGACAAAGAAGTAGGGAAAAGGAAAGGTAGCCACGAGACAAAGTAGGTGCCTTCCTTACATACCACACTGCCCCGTATCTCAGAAAACTCATTTCTTATTTTTTGAAGGTTGGTGGAGATCACACAGCTTCCCAAATGGAGTGTTTTCTGTCCAGCAGAAGGTATCCAGAAGAGACAAAATTCAAAAGAGAGTAGGCAGAAGGCAAAATCAGAGGCTTTCATCTCGTGGTTGGAGTCTGGAGACCACAAGGCCTAGGAATTCAAAGAAAACAAAGTTTTACTTACTGATTTCTCCCTCTAATACCCTGAGAAGCAGGAGTCATCAGGGACGTATCTTTCCAGGTGACCACTGAAAACTTAACAGCCTTATCTGGATTCCAAACAGTCTGGCTCCATTCATACAACTTACTAAGAAAAACAGCTGAGCTTCCTGTCAGAAAAGCTTTCAGGGTCTGAGTGTGAGTTGGTGGCACAGGGTCCTGGCTCCTTTATGTTGGCCCATCCCAGCCCCACCAACACTGTCTAGCAGGTGGAGCCCAGAGCAGCAGGCCCTTGCAGGGAGTGCAGAGGATGACATTTCAGGAAAAGTGTCAAAACTTGTTTTAGGGCATTGACGTAGATAACCTTAGAACGCCAGTCTAGCTCACCCTTCTGATCTCCTTAGACCCATGGGGCAACTGGAGAAAAATACTCTCACCAGAAGTTGTTTCTATGCCACCAAAAACACTGGGGGAGAATTGTCTGCGTTTATGACCAACCGCAGGCGCAGAGAAAGTTAGCTCTGCTGGCATTTGTCTGAGATCAGATCAGATCGGTTACTTGCCTCCTACAGGGCAAATAGAAACTCAGTGATTTCATTGCCACCCTGCTGCCTGCGAAAGATTAAGCCCAATGGGCACGCAGCCAGATTCTACCTAGCACTAGTACACTCTCTTCCTTCATGTGATGTCCGGGACTCCATAGCGCCCACTGGAGGATGGCTGTGGTAAGGGACTCCTGGAACAAATTCAAGAGCATGCCCTTTCATGATTCAGCACGTCAGGCTAGAGGCAAAGTGAATGATTCCCAAACAAACAGAAGAAAAACAGTGAGAGAACTCATCTTTTCTTAAAGTGAGGCTGCCCAATAAGAAGGCAGTTATAGTGTCTGCTGAATTTTAGGATAAAAAATGATAGCAGTATAGGATTAAAGCGAAGAACAACAGCAACAATTCTGCTGCTGTCAAATAGATTTTAACTCTCAACGACCCTATAGGAAGGGGTAGAACTGCTCCACAGGGTTTCCCGGGAGCGGCTTGCTGACTGAACTGCCGACATTCGGGTTAGCAGGCAAACATTCAACTACGCTGAGGCGCTCATCTCGGGCACACGATTTAAGAAGCCACCAAAAGAAACTCCATCACTAACATCAGTAATATTTTAATAAAATGTCAAAGCTAATTTAAAAAGAACAATGAGCAAAATACCAGAGTTTTAAATAAAAGTGGTGTCATTATGAGCCGCACTGAACCTCAAGGCAAAAGAAACAACGTGCACGCTATATACATATTTTATGTGTTTTAATTGTTAATCTTTCCAGAAACATATTGTGAAAATATTGTTAATGAATTTGCCTTCCTTACAACCAGCAACAAACAATTTCAATAAATTATTTTGGGGTCATAAATAAAATATTTAAACTTAATACTGTGTTACAATACTTTTCCATTTTTCAATATTTTTTTCAACTACTTTGAACTTCTCTGAGGAAAATACATATATATATATATAACATAACATAACAGCATAAAGACATTTTTATAAGGACACACATCTTTCCTTTTGCCTCAGGCTCCAAAATGGCTTGACACAGCACTGATAATCTTCATCACTTACCAAAATCTTACTATATGTCAGACAATATGCTAGAGACTGCACGTGCACGCACACACACACACACAATCATTTTATCTTTTTGGCTTTCAGTTTAGGAACATGTAAAATGAAAACTACAGGGTAGACAATGTATAAGATTCTTTGGAGTTCTGACATTCAATGTCACTAAGTCAGTTTGTTGTACTGTGGGAGCTTGTGTGTTGCTGTGATGCTGGAAGCTATGCCACTGGTATTCTGGTACCAGGTCAGATCATCCACAGTAGACAGCTTTCAGCTAAACTCTCAGATTAAGACAGACTAGGAAGAAGGACCCAGCAGTCTACTTCTGAAAAGAGTTAACCAGTGAAAACCTGATGAACAGCAGCTGAATATTGACTCCCATGAAGCTGGAAAGCACTCAAAAGAAGACTGAGGAAGAGCTGTCTTCTCAAAGTAGAGTCAACTTTCATAATGTGGGTAGAGTCAACTTTTCAGGACCTTCATCTGGTGATGTGGCACAACTCAGAATAAGAAGAAATGGTGCAAACATCCATTAATAGTCAGAATGTGGCATGTATGAACTATGAATCTAGGAAAATTGGAAATCATGGAAACTGAAATAGAATGTATAAACATCAGTGTCTTAAGCATTAGTGAGCTGAAGTGAGCTGGTATTGGCCATTTTGATTCAGGCAATCACATGGTATACTGTATCGGGAATGACAACTTGAAGAGGACTGGCATTACGTTCATCTTCAAAAAGAACACTTTAAGATCTGTCCTGAGCAAAGGAGAAATAAGAACATCAAACACATGAGGAAAACGTGAACCCAAGAGACAGAAAGGGCCACATATACCAGAAACTACATCTACATGAGACAAGAAGAACTATGCATGTGAAAACTGGACAGTGAATAAGGAAGACAGAAAAGTTAAAGCCTTTGAAATGTGGTATTGGAGAAGAATATTGAATAATTCATGAACTGCCAAAAGAACAGATTTATCTTGGAAGAAGTACAACCAGAGTGCTCCTTAGAAGCAAGGATGGTGAGACTACATGTTACATGCTTTGGACATGTAGTCAGGAGGGATCATTTCCTAGAGAAGGACATCAGGCTTGTTAAAGTAGAGGGTCAATGCAAAAGAAGAATACCCTTAGCAAGATGGATTGACACAGTGGCTGCAACAATGGGCTATGAGTCAAAACCAGCTCAACAGCACCTAACAACATGATTCTTTTTTTTGCCCCTGTCTTTTGGCTTGGAATATTCTTCTTAAGGTGTTTCAGTGTCTTCCTAAGGTTCCTAAAAATGAAACAATGTCGTTTCATTATAATGCTTAATACATCTTGAAACAATGAGTGAATAAATAATCTTAGTATCTCCTGAAACATTTAAGCCCATTCTCACTTTTTAATCTTTAGTGCTAAGTGAACAGTTTCTAATGATCACCCATAAGTGTAATTAAAGTCAAATTGGGAAATGTGGGTTGACAAGAACACTTGAAATCAGAGACTTTCAGAAAATCAAGGCAAGTATAGGTTATACATGAGTGAGTCCATTCCCTTCCATTGACCAAGAGAAACCCAATGCTCGGCTTTAACCTACCTGTAATGATTAATTCAAAACTTAAGTGATTCACATGCAATCCCAATTTTATGTTAGAAATCAAGTCTTTTCTCCTCTACCCAAATACCTTTTTTCAAAATCCTCTCACTAATTCACATCATACACTGTATAGGCACCAAATCATGTTATCTTCTCTGTAAAACTTCCCCACCTCACCCTAGCCTCTTTCTACATCCCCATTTCCAAACACGAAATCAATCCCTCCCAACTCTGGACATCCGCCTCGCCTTATCACTTTGTATTACCACAGACATTTGCAGTTTTTTAGCTATACATATGTGTCTGCCACTAGCCTGGGAACTCCTTGTTCACCTTTGTGATCCCAAAACTAAACATTTTCTTGAAGGTACAGGTAATACTTGATGACTGTTTGATGAATATGTTAATTTACAATCTTTCTTTACCATATCTTAAAGCCATGAATTGCAGTCTTAGCTGGAACTGGAGTGGTCTAGGAGTGTGCAGATGTGAGCAGAGACAGAGAGTGAAGTGAGAAGTAATGTCAGTCACGTGAAGGAGTGTGGACTTCATCTAAAAGCGGGATGCCAGGAAGGATTTCAACAAGGAGCAACATGACTCAATTTGCACATTAGAACTTGTACTTGAAGCAGGTAAAACTGAAGACAGAGAAAACCACCTGTTACTATAGTTCAAAAAAGAAATTTATTATGCTATGAATAAGTAAAAGCAGGGATACAGAAACTGTCTAGGCTTAAGAGAAATTAAACAAATAAAAATGTTTCTGGAAACTGTGTAGGTTAGAGATAGGAAGAATCAAAAATAATAAAAATATTTAGGTCAAATCTCATTAGTTTCCATCTGTGTAAGTAAAAAAGTGCTTTAATATTGGCAATATTACATGATTCAAACTAGTAATTATTATTATAATGATAAAGTATAGAGCATTCTAAGCAAATTACCAAGCACATACTAAATGTTCCACATATTATTATCATCATAATATGCAAATATATGTATGTAAACATATGTGTATATACAATACACATAAAGTATATATACTATTGCAAACACAATATGCATGTTTCATTTAATTCTCATGAAAAATCCCACTAACAACATAAGTTCCTTGGGAGCAGGAATTTTGTCAACCTTGTCCACCCCTGTATTACAGACACCTGGAATGGACTTTCATTCATAGTAACCTCTTAATAAGTATGTTGGATAAATTATCATCTCCATGAGACTGGTGGCTTGGCAGTTATGTGGTCAGCTGCTAACCAGAAGGCCACCAGTTCAACCCTACTTGTCACTCCACAGGAGAAAAATGTGGCAGTCTGCTTCCATAAAGATTAAACCTTGCTTATATAGAGAAGAAAAGACTCTGATGGCTACAAGGGTGAGACAGAGGGATGAGGATATTCATAGATTTGATACCCAAAACCCAGTGCCGTCGAGTCGAGTCTGACTCATGGCAACCCTAGAGGCCAGAGTAAAACTACCCCATAGATTATCCAAGGAGCACCTGGTGGATTTGAACTGCTGACATTTTGGTTAGCAGTGGTAGCACTTAACCCACTACACCACCAGGATTTCCCAATAGATTAGATAGTTTACAAGAATTTAGTTAGGAGAAGGAAGTGAGAGCATGCAGTTGAGGACAGAGCAGCCTAACTGGACTACACTACAAACTGAAAGGTTTTCTAAACTCAATCCAACATTTTAAAAGATAGAGCAGCAGGACCAGGGGTCTAGGGACTATGTTTTCGGGGGATATCAAGGTCAACTGGCATAACTTGTCTTTTGCTCAGAGAGTCTTTGGCACCCTATATTGATGAGTGGCATCTGAGGTCTTAAAAGCCATCAAATTGCTATCTGAGGTATGCCGAATAGTCCCAACCCATCTGAAACAGACAATGACAGAGAACATCAGAGACTTGAGGAAAAATCAGCCCAGGAGACAGAGGGACCCATATGAATGGGAGATTGCATCAGCATGAGATCAGAAGAACATGACACCCTGCCATGATGAGGAATACAATGTAGATTCCTTGATGTAGCATGAAAAAAAAGGGGGCGGGCAGTTCAAGAACTCTACTCAAAGACCATAACTGATGCTCCTACAGCCTAAAGGGTCCTCTGAGAACATGACTCCTAGACTTGCTGCTAGCCCCAACACTGAGGTCAACTCTTCAGACAATACACTGGACTCGGGGACTACAGTGTGACCATGTGGTACATGTACTTTATGGTTCTATACATTTACAGGAGGCTGTCCCTACTGGTTTCTTTCTAGATAGGAGAAGAGAGGTGGAAAGAAGGGGACAGGTGTTCCCTAAGAGGATACTAGAAGAATGAAAAGGAAGAATGTGCTGTCACAGGGTGAGGAGAATAGACAGAGTTGCAGATGAGCAGGCATGCAAAATTAATTTGGATTGTATAGTTAGTCATAGTCATAATAATAATAATAATACAGATTAGTTCCTTGTTCGTAAAAGCCAGAGGTTAATTTATGGGTTTTCAAACTGAGCCAGTAGATCTTGTAAACCATTTTTCCTCATGGAAGGCCCTTATAATCTCATAAATTCCTTCATAAAAAGACTTAACTCTTCTTTTTTTAAAAAAATGCATGTTCTATGAGTACCTATATATAACTATAAATGGACATGAATATGTAAATTGCTTGCTTCCAATTAATGTGTACTTGTGAGCTGTGCCCAATTAACACTGAAGGTACATCAGCAGTCCAATGTCCCTGGGAAATCAATGGTAATCTTAACTTAAGAGTAGACAGAGGATACTCATTCTTGACCTCGTTTGTTGCCTTATTCCATTATAAACCTTTATTAAAGAAATAACAAGCATGGAAACAAAATTATAGCCTTGGAAATCCTATGGGACACTTCTAGTCTGACCTATAGGGTCACTGTGAGTCAGAATCAACTTAACCTCAGTAGCTTTTTTTTTTAATGACTAGGCCTTATAACCCATTTTTCAGATGAAGAAACTGAAGCTTAGGAGATTGACGAGTAGCTCAAGGTCACCTATCTGGTAAGCAATAGAGCTTACTCAAGAAATATTTCTTTCTATTGTTATTTTTGATGTGAGAATGCTGAAGACCAAAGAAACTTCATGAAAACCCAAGGCAACAGTTAGTGGAAGAATGGGGACCTAAACCTGGGTCTCCTAATTTGGAATTTGATGCTCATTGTGTTAACTGTGTGTCCTTGATAAGAAGAGGACACTGGAAGACTGTTAAGGATGCCAGGGAACAGGACTTCAGTTCCCCTTCTGGCCCCAAGTACAAGGCAGAGATTCAACCAGAAAACAGACGACTTGTCTCTCTTGGCTGAGAACCTTCCTAAAGTATTCATAATGTTGGATTTACCATGACACAGAGAATCTCACGATAACACTTTCCATTATTTCTGAATTACTAGAATAATTCTGTTCTACTGAGGGCCATCCATCTACTAGAGGATCTTCCTTACAATCAATATACAAAATAGGAGTAGTTATGGAATTTGTGAAGTAAACAATAAATCAGAACACTTTCAAATTTCACGGTATAATAAAATTCACTTCTCTTTAAGCTGAGAATTAATTTCAATCACATCATGTATAAGAACATGTTGATTCAACACTGTAAACAATTTCAAGGAATAACTGCCAATTATTGCCACACTTCTGTAACATCATCTTCCCCCAACTTGTCACACAAGGACAAAAGTGAAATATGGTTTTATTGTGAGTCTCTGCCATTTGAAAGGTGGCCCTGTTCACAATCTAGGCTCCTCAAGAGAAAACAGTGGCTGCAGTCACGTGCACGATGATTTAACTTGTGAGGGAACCAGAAGGGCTCCTCTGTAGTAAATATATTGTTGTTGTTCTCAGGTGCCATCAAATCAGTGCCAACAGAATGAAACACTGCTCAGTCCAGCACCATCTTCACAGTCACTGCTGTGCTTGAGTCCATTCTTGCAGCCACTCTCTCAGTTCATCTCATTGAAGATCTTCCTTTTTTTAACTGACAGATGTATCTTTCCCATAAAACTTGAAGGGTTTTTGGATCTCCTGGATTAAGGGCTTCCAGCCCAGTGGTAAGAATTTGTTTGACTCGACAGCACTTGGCTTGGCTTGACAATAACAGACAGAAGTCTTTGGGTGGAACAAATAGTTAAGCACTTGCTACTAATTGAAAGATTGGCAGCTCACATCCACCCAGAATCACCTTGAAAGAAAGGTCTGAAATCTACTTCTAAAAATCAGCCCTCAAAAGTCCTATAGAGCACAGTTCTTCTTTGACACACATGGGGTCACTGTAAGTCAGGACCAACTCAACAGCTAGCAACAACCAATCCACCAAAAAAACCCATTGTTGTGAGTCAATTCCGACTCATAGTGACCCTATAGAAAACAGTAAAACTGACCCATAGAGTTTCCAAGGAGCATCTGGTGGATTCAAACTGCTGACCTTTTGATTAGCAGCCATAGCACTTAATGACTACACCGCCAGGGTTTCTACAACAAACAACAATAATGATAAATTATTACTCCCAAGCCCTTAGAATTAGAAGGGACTTCAACTACATTTAGTCCAATCCCCTCACTTTATAGATGAGGAAACTATGACTCAGAGAGGCTAAGTACCTTGCCCAAGGTCTCTCAGCTGGTAAAGAGGACCCAGAAGCTGAATTCAGTAAAGTGTTCTTCCCATTAAATGACATTCTTATGAGCTACTGTTCTACAGTAAATAGCTTCCTTTGAAAATGAGACTGAGAAAGAAGCTTTTCCCACCTCACAACTCAAGAAGAAACTAATCGTCAGTGGAAAGAATACAGAGTGTCCATGCAGCAGATCATGTGAGACTGAGAGGCAAGAGACCAGCATTCTAATACCGTTTTATTGCCAGGATCCTTGGGCAATGCAAGACTAGTCCTTACACCTTTTAGGTATTAAGTGTTTCATCAGTGAAATGAGATAAAATCTGCCTTACCTGTCGGGCTTATTGAGTTGGTAGGAGGATTTTGTAGATAGGCATATTTACGTAAAACTTTAGTCTGTGGGGTGATTTTTATCACTCCTTCCCTCTAATAGATTTTAAAAGCTATTTTTTCAATAAATATTTACTAAAAGCTAACTTTGTAAATGGTACTGTGCTGGACACTATGAAGACACAGAGATGTCTAAGTCAGGTCTCCAGTCCCTGGGAACCGACAACTGCGTTGAGAGGACAGGGTATTTCTTGCACAACCACACAGACTGTGAGCGCACAGAAAGTAAGTGTCCAGGAGCACAGAGAAAGAAGGGAGCCCTCAGGATCCGGGCAGCCAGGGAAGACCGCACAGAGGGAAGTTTGAATTGAACCTTGAAGGATGGGCAGGATTTAAATAGGCAAAGATCCTGAGGAAAGATGGGGAGAAGACATTCAAAAAGGAGAAGAGCATTCAGACCCAGGGCATTCAGAAAGGAGAAGAGCTAGGCTAGCAAAGCCCGAAATCTATTTGAAAACTGGCAAATGGACAGCTGGGTTGGAGCAAGGTTTTGTGAAAAAGCAGTGGGAGATCAACTCAGCAATATGGCTATATAACAAGGACCAAGAATACCATACTGAGGAGTATGAATTAGGGCTGAGAGTCTAGAAACTTAAGTTCCGCCTCCAGCCTTACCTTCGTTTCACAATACAATCTTGAGGAGATCACTTTCCTTTTCTGGGTATCGTTTCCTCGTGAGAGAATAAATTAAATTATTTTTTTAAGTCTTTTTCTGCTCAACACTCTTGATTCTATCATTTCTTATTTTTCCACTAGGGCAACAGAGAGACACTGAAGAGCTTTACACTGGGGAGGGGGTGGTAGAAGCTGTGCACAAACTGTGACATTCTCAAGGGCAGTACAATTCAAGGGCAGTACAATGCTTGGTATGTTGTCGGCTTTCAAAAATGTTTGCCGAAGGGCTTGGTGTTGTTAACCACTTGGCAGGTGCATGGGGTAGGTGAGGTGTGTGGCTATGATGGAGAGATGGGGGTATATTTTCTGGAGACATCAAGTCACCTTTAGAAAGTGGGGATTCAGAACTGGGGGTCAGCATATAATCAATGCTCTTGTAATCAGCTCAGCACACAGTGATGACGGTAACAGTGTAGTTGTGAAGACAGACTGGGCAAAGGGGAAAGAAGAAGACCTTCTTATGAAACAAATTCAGCTTCCCAACCAAGCCATTTGGGGGCAGGAAACCATTTTCTAGGGATCAAGAAAAAATTCAGCCCCTCCTTCTTTCCCCTGGCAAGTCCTGTGTTTACAGCTCAGAGTTTCGCTTGTCTTTGACATCACAGTTGCTAGCATCTGGGCTTCCTGCTCAGTTGCATCACAGTGCAAGGAAGCACATAGGCTTCTGGCTTTGCGGAAGTCAGAACACTGGCTCATCAGACAGGCAGGTGGAGGCCTTCCCCATCCCAAGGTCTGCTGTGCTGAGAGCTTTGCCCCGCATGCAACCCCAGCTCCCTCACTGGGGGAGGTAGGGTGGAGATGGGTGAAGCAGCTGATGATCTGAAGTGAATGTTTTCAGTTCTCTTTCCCTGGAGTTAACAGCATGAGTGACATTATTTCCCTTTCCTGTATCTTTCCATCACACTTGTTTAATCAGCCTAGCTTGTTGCTACCCTTTGTTCACCCTTTGTTCAGAGATTTCCTCTAACTCTTCCATTCTTCTGCCTGCAGAGAAGGAACCACTGGGTGACTCCTCACTCGGCAACTCCTCTTTGGGGTTGGAGTTGGGGAACAAAACTCCAGACAAAGCCTTGAATCAACAGAATTCCCTCCCCGTGTGGGAGTCCAGAGCTGAGAGACACAAGTCTGTCAAACAACCAACCAATTGCTGTCAAGTCAGCTCTACCTCTTGGTGATTCCAAGTGTATCAGAGTCGAACTGGGCTCTACAGGGTTTCCATGGCTGATTTTTCAGAAGTGGGTTGCCAGGCCTTTCTTCTGAGGTAGACTAAAACCTCTGGATTTAAGTTGGTAGCTTAGCTCTTAATTATTTGCACCACCCAGGGACTATGGCACAAGGATATCATAGTGATAAAGACAGCTAGATCCCCAATAGATCCTTATATCACAGGGGCAAGCAGACCTTCCCAGACACGGGTTCTTCACTTGGGAGCAGATAAATGGGGAAAAACTACCTTTATTTCACTAATCTGTAACCAAAAATTAGCATTTTCTTAATTACGAAAATAGGCAACAAATATAAGCCACAATAGTGTTAGCAATACTTGTGGCTTTGTCACCGATAGAAACTACAGATATTTTTGTATCGCATTACAGTTATTTCAGATACCTCAGAATACCACTTATATTCATCACTATAGACTCATGAGTGGTTTGTAGGCTCACTGTTATGTCTTATTAATGAATACCTGAAGAAGCAAAATTATTATATATTACATGTTTATCTTTTTTCTATTTTGACAGCTGTATTTCAGTTTGTAATTATATGTCTTTAAGGCACTTAGAAACAGTATCCTAAGCAAGGTTCATAGGTGTCACTGGTACATCAAAGGAGTACTTGGCACACAAAAGGTTAAGAACCATTGCTCTAATGCCAAGTGCAAAGGCCTGTGTGTATGGCAATCCTACCTTCCCAATTGTGACAGATGGTTTAAAGACAATGAAGCTACTTATGGGATGATGAGAGAAACGATTTCGTAGAATTCAATGTCTGTGTTCACCATAAATATTTGGGGAAATAGAGGAGGTTGAGGTTACTTCTGAGGGAAGTAATTCTGGGAAGTATTCTTGGAGAAAGTCTGGTTTCAGCATGGCTTGGAGGGCCAATGGTTTGGGGAGCTTTGGGGATGGACAGAATAACGGCAAGGACAAAAGGTCCCTGACTCTTTGTAGCAGGAAAAGTCTGAACAAACAGACCAGAGAGCAAGTCTGCCTCTTGTCCCTGAGTTGGCTGCACCTGTGAGTAGTTGGTGGGAAAAGGGGGTGAGAAGAGCAGTCAGATTACAGTGAATCTTGAAGGCCAGTCTGAGGATCTTCCACTCTGAGACTGTTCATTTCTAAGAATCAACAACTGTTGTCCCTTGGCAGCTTTCTCGGAATCTAGACCAGCACCATGCACAGCCAGAAGACTCAACAGGATTCCTTGTGGGTGCATTTTTCTAATTCAGTTCAAAGCACTTTTTCATTCGCTGAGTCACTGCAGAGAGAACTGGGGTCTCTAATGTCCAACAGCTGTCACATCAGACACCATTTCTAGTCACCCCAAAACCAAACCTCTAGCCATCAAGTCTGTGTCAACTCATACTGACCCCGTAACACAGAGTAGAACTACCCCATGGCATTTCCAAGGGTCAGCAGCCAAACATTAACCACTGCGCCAGCCGGGGTTCTCTAGCGACTCGGGGAAGGGCCGCAGCGTCCCACTGCCACCGTGCGCTTGCCTCAGGGTCACCAGAGAAAAGAGTTGTCTAGATTCTGCCTCAGAGGTGACCCATCAGGAGCTGCATCATGCTGCCTTGGGCTAGACTAGGGGATGTTTTGGAGGTTTGAGGGAGGTGAGGAAGGAGAGGTCTAGTTGAACTTCTTGAGTTCTTTCTCCTCACTCACTGAACTGCTGGCCTAAAAGAGCCGTGAACCCATTCCCAAGTAGGAAGTTTCTGCTCCTTGAGTAAGAGCAAGTAAGCTGAGGCACTTGGCTAAAGCGAATACGGCTGCCTTAGAGTTTGTGGCTCTACTCTGTCTTGCCTTTCTTTCAACATATACAAACTCCTGACTTACTCTTTCAGGCCTGTGTCTAGGTGTAGACTAAGGGAAGGTCTCTCTTAACCCCTGTGGTTAAGCTGAGAAGATAATGATACATTGCTTCCAGAAACCCTGGTGGCAAAGTAGTTAAGTGCTATGGCTACTAATCAAAAGGTCAGCAGTTTGAATCCACCAGATGCTCCTTGGAAACTCTATGGAGCAGTTCTATTCTGTCCTATTGGGTTGCTATGAGTCAGAATGACTCCATGGCAGTGTATTTTGTTTTTTGGGTTTGGTATTAAAACCCTTCCCAAACATCTTAGGAAGAAGGCCTTGAGGCTGCACTCTCTTATCTGAATTTCCTAGGCAACTGCTGACAAGACAATTTTCACCTGAGCAAGAAGTTTCTAAGAACTTTTCTAAGAGAGAAGTTTTCTAAGACAGAAATGTCCTGCAACCTTCTGCCACCTAGTCCCCATTTTCAGTGACTCCCCTTGTGTTAATCTAAGTTTATAATGTCCATTCGAATTACTGCATCTCACATTCTTTGTTTTCGCCATTTAAAAGGCCTTTGCGCCTTCTTCATTTTGGAAACATTCCCTCGCTACATAAAACCAGATGTTTCCCCTAGTCTGGACTATGTATTCCAAATGGCAGTACATTTCCTGGCTTTATTTTAACAGAGTAAGCATTTATTGTCAGAGTAGACAATGCCCCTGTAGTCTGCAGGTGCTCAGGTGAGAAGGGGCCTGAGCTAGCAAGATTCCCCAGAGGCCTGGTCAGACCTAGTCTGGGTGGGTGGCACTAATTTTCAGGTTTCAGAACCATAACCAATCAGTTGCCATCAAGTCAACTAGGACTCATGGTAACTCTCCATGTATGCAAGAGATAAACTATGCTCCAGGGTTTTATTTCTCATTTAATTTTTTAAAATGTGATTAAGCAAAAGTTTACAATCCAAGTCAATTTATCATATAAAATCCTGAACACATGCCTCTGCACAACTCTATCTCCTCTCCTCACCTTGTGACAGCACACTCCTCCTTACCACTCTGTGCTTCTGGTGTTCGTTCAACCAATACCTGTCCCCTCCTCTTTACTGTCCCTTCTCATCCCTAGAGAGGAGCTAGTCAGACAGCTTCATATGTATATATATATATATATGCATATATTTAAGCTAAGAAGTACACGCAGCACCTGCATCATTCAATGTCTTATACTCCAGTCCAAATTTTGTGTGAAGAGTTGACTTCAATACTGGTTTCAGCTCTAGGATAGCAGCAAATTCAGGGGGCATATTCTCAGGGGACCCTACAGGATGTTGGACCATCGAGTCTGGCATTTCAGTAGAGTTCTAGATCCACCCCACCGCTACCACCGTGACACCTTTTTCTCCCCCTGTAGTGGGAACTGTATACTGTATTCCCTGTCAGGACAGTCACTTGTGTGGCTGAGCTACATCTAGTTCTTCTGGTCTCATGCTGATGTAGCCTCCCAATCATATGGGCCCTTCTGTCTCCTGGGATCATATTTTCCTTGTGTCATTGATGTCCTCTATTTTTGTCTGCTCCAGGTGGGTTGAGACCAACTGATGCTCCTTAGCCGGCAGCTTGCTGGCTTTTAAGACCCCAGATGCCACTCATCAGTATGGGATGCAGACCGTGTTTTTTTTAAAAAAGAGAAAAATTAGTTAAGCCAGTTGACCTCAATGTCCCCTGAAACCATGGTTCCCAGACCCCTGTCCCTGCTACTCTGACCTTCAAAATGTGGGGTTGTATTTAGAAACCCTTTTGGCTTTAGTTTACGGCGCAATCCAGTTATGCTGACCTCCCTTCTACTGTGTGCCGTCACTCCCTTCATCTAACCCTATTCCTATCAATTATCTAATCTGTGAATACCTGTCTCCTTCCCTCCCTACCTGTGTAGCCATCAAAGATTATTTTCTTCTGTGCATAACTCTTTACTTAAGTCCTTACAATAGTAGTCTCATACAGTATTTGTCTTTTTGCAGCTGATTTCACTCAGCATAATGTCTTCCAGATGATTCCAGGTTATGAAATGTTTCCTAAAATCATTGCTGTTCTTTATTATTGCATAGTGTTCCATTGTATAAATATACCATAGTTTGTTTAGACATTCATCTGTTGATAGGCACCTACATTGAGTCCATCTTTTTTTTGCTGTTGTAGGCAGTGCTGCTATAAACATTCATGTGCATTTATCTTTTCACATGACAGCCCTTTATTTCTCTAGGATATATTCAAATAAGTGGGATTGCTGTATCATATGGTATTTCTATTTCTAGCTTCTTAAGTGCCAAATGGATTTCCAAAGTGGTTGTACCATTTTACATTCACAGCAACAGTGTAGAAGAGTTCCACTGTCTCCACAACCTCTTAAACATTTGTTGCTTTGTGTTTTTCGGATCAATGCCAACCTTGCTGGGGTGAGATGGTATCTCATTGTAGTTTTGATGTGAATTTCTCTAATGGCTAATGGTAGTGAGAATTTTATCAAGTGTCTTTCAGCTGCCTGGATGCTTCTTTGGTGCAGTGTCTTTCTACATCCTTTCCCCCTTATTTGATTGGGTTATTTGTCTTTTTCTTGTTGGTATTTTACAGTACATTGTAGATTATGGAGATTAGATGCTGATCAGATTCATGATTTCCAAATATTTTTTCCCAGTCTCTAGGTAGACTTCTACTCTTTTGGTAAACTCTTTGGATAAGCATGTTTGATTTTTAGTAGCTTTCATTTGTCTTTTCTGTTCTACTGTTTGTGCATTTTTATTAATAGTTTGTAGTCTGTTTATGACATGTATTGTCCCTATTTTTTTCTTTCATGATCTTTATTGTTTTAGATTTGATATTTAGGTCTTTGGTCCATTTTGAGTTAGTTTGTGTGCATGGTGTGAGATACAGGTCTTGTTTCAATTTCTTGTTTCAAAATTGCAGATGGGAATCCAATTTTGCCAACACTGCTGATTGAAGAGATTATTATTTTTTCCCCATTTCACAGACTTTGGGCCTTTGTCAAATATCAGCTGCTCTTAAGTGGATCATTTATTTCTGGATTCTTGTTCTTTTCCATTGGTCTATGCATCTGTTTTTGTAACAGTACCAGACTGTTCTGTCTACCTTGGCAGTGAAGTCAGCTAGTGTAAAGCCTCCCATTTTGTTCTTTTTATTCAGTAATTCTTACCTTATGTGGAACTTCTTCCCTTTCCATAAGAAGTCAGTAATTTGTTTCTCCATCTTAAAAAAACAACATTTGATTTGATAAAGTCCAATACCCATTCATGCTAAAAACTCTTAGGAAAATGGGCATAGGTGGTAAATTCCTCAACACAATAAGGGCCATTTATACAAAGCCAGTTGCCCTCGTCATCCTGAATGGAGAGAGAGTGAAAGACTTTCCCTTGAGATCAGGAACTGGACAAGGATGCCCACTCTCACCTCTTCTATTCAACATTGTGCTAGAAGTTTTAGCCAGAGCAATTAGACAAGACCAAGAAATAAAGGGCATCTGCATTGGCAAAGAGGAAGTTAAAATCTCCCTGTTTGCAGATGATATGATTGTATGTTCAGAGAATCCCAAGGAATCTATACATAAACTACTCAAACTGATAGAAGAGTTCAGTGAAGTCTCAGGATACAAGATTAACGTAAGTAAATCAGTAGGATTCCTTTATACCAACAACAAGACTGTTAAGGAAGAAATTATCAAATCAATACCATTTGTGATAGCCCCTAAGAAGATAAAGTACCTAGGAATTAATCTAACCAGAGAAATAACAGACCTTTGCAAAGAGAGCTATAATCCCTTACAACAAGAAACTAAGAGAGACTTAGATAAATGGAAAAACCTACCCTGCTGATGGATAGGAAGACTTAACATTGTGAAAATGTCTATTTTACCCAAGCCAAGCCAAGTGCCATCAAGTCAAATCCGACTCATAGTGACCCTAGGGGTCAGGGTAGAACTGACCCCCAGAGTATTCAAGGCAATCTATTTATATAATGCAATCCCAATACAAGTTCCAGTGACATTTTTGAATGAGATGGACAAACAAATCACCAATTTTGTTTGGAAAGGGAAGAAGCCGCGCTTAAGCAAGGTACTACTAAAGAAGAAGAACACACTGAGAGGCCTGTCATTACCTGACTTTAGAACATATTACATTGCCACAGTGGTCAAAACAGGCTGGTACTGGTATAAGAACAGACAGATCGATCAGTGGAACAGAACTGAAACCCCAGAGATGATGCCATCTACCTATGAAGAACTGATATTCGACAAAGGCCCTAAGACATTAAACTGGGGTAAAAACAGTATCTTCAACAAATGGTGCTGGCAAAATTGGATATCCATCTGCAAGAAACTGAAACAAGATCCATATCTTACACCTTATACAAAAACCAACTCCAACTGGATAAAAGACTTAAATATCAAACCTAAAACGATAAAGCTCATCCAAGAAAAGGTAGGAACAACAATGGAAGTTTTAATACACAATGTGGACAGACTCCAAAATCTGTTAAACAAACCACAATCATCAGAAGAGAAAATACATCAATGGGATCTATTAAGAATTAAACACTTTTGCTCATCTGAAGACTTTATTAATAGAATTAAAAGAACACCTACAGAATGGGAAAAAATATTTGGAAACTCTATGTCAGACCAATGCTTGATTTCTATCATCTATAAGATACTACAAAATATCAACAAGAAGAAGATAAACCATCCAATTAAGCAATGGGCAAAGGAGATGGACAGACATTTCACTAAAGAAGAGATCCAGGCAGCCAAAAAACACATGCGGACATGTTCACGCTTTTTAGTTATCAAAAAAAATTCAAATCAAGATGACAATGAGATACCATCTCACCCCAACAAGATTGGCCATGATCCAGAAAACACAAAACAACAAATGCTGGAGAGGCTGTGGAGAAAGTGGAACCCTCCTACACTGTTGGTGGGGTTGCAAAATGGTCCAGCCTCTTTGGAAGGCAATCTGGCGCTTCCTTAAAAAAATGGATATTGATATACCATTTGACCCAGTAATTCCACTACTTGGAATATATCCTACAGATTCAAGGCCTTTCACACCAACGCACACATGCACCAGAATGTTTATCGCAGCACACTCCACGATAGCAAAAAGATGGAATCAACCCAGATGCCCAACAATAGAAGAATGGATAGGTAAACTGTGGTACATATACTCAATGGAGCACTACGCAATGATAAAGAATAACGATGATTCCAGGAAACATCTCCTAACCTGGTTTCAACTGGAAGACATTATGTTGAGTGAAAGTAGTCAGCGACAAAAGGACAAATATTGCATGAGACGTCTACGATAAGATCTCATAAACAGACTTGTGTATAGAAGAAAAGACTCTTTGACAGCTGCAAGGGAGGGGAGGGAGGGAGGGTGGGGGGGAGGGTCTAGTTTAGATAGTTACTAGAAATCTAGTTGGGAGAAAGCAGTGACAGCACACATTAGGAACAAGAACAACATTAAGTGGATTTCAGCATAACTTGAGTACTCCTTCCATCTTAACTCAATACTGCAAGGATAGAGTAGCTGGGGCGGGGGGCGGGGGATCATGCTCTTAGGCGAATTCCAGGCCAATTGGCACAACTAGTGTTTTGCTAAGAGAGCTCTCTGCACCCCACATTGGTGAGTGGCGTCTGGGGTCTTAAAAGCTGCCAAGCTGCCATCCGAGGACACAGCAAATGGTCCCAACTCAATAGGAACGGATACTCACTGAGGACCAAAATGACATGTGGTAAAGACAACTGAGAAGACGGAGAGAACCACAAGAGTGGGCGCCTACATCGACTTGGGACCGGAAGAACTGGATGGTGCCCGGCCACCACCAGTGATAGCCACGATGGAGCTCACAGAGAGGAGTCTCACCGGCAACACAAGAATAAAGAGGTACATCATGAGATCTCCACTAAAAGACCTCAATTGATGGTCCAGTGGTTTTGGGGTTCCTCTGAGAGCATGGCCCCCGGCCCTGATGCTGCCCTTTCCCATAAATTATAACAAAGTTCCACTCTTTGGACAAGAATGGACTGGACTTGGCAAGGCAGAGTGACCATATATTGGAAGCACTTTATGGTTCTATACATCTATAGGATATCATCTTGCTGAACTCTGGCTGGAGGAAGGGGAGTGGATGGACAGGAGGGGAAAGGAGACTGTTGGGAGGATAAGACATGTATGGAGCAGAGAGGAATAGTGTGCTGTCACCGGACAGGGAGAGCAGTGGAAGCTGCATATAGGGGGGCATGTAAATTTATATGTGAATGTACATTTTCACTCAGTTATGTTAAATAAAAATTAAAAAAAAAATTCAAATCAAGACGACAATGAGATACCATCTCACCCCAACAAGGTTGGCCATGATCCAGAAAACACAACACAACAAATGCTAGAGAGGGTGTGGAGAAAGTGGAACCCTCCTACACTGCTGGTGGGGTTGCAAAATGGTCCAGCCTCTTTGGAAAGCAATCTGGCGCTTCCTTAAAAAAATGGATATTGATATAGCACTTGACCCAGTAATTCCACTACTTGGAATATATCCTACAGATTCAAGGCCTTTCACACCAATGGACACATGCACCAGAATGTTTATCGCAGCACAGTCCACAATAGCAAAAAGATGGAATCAACCCAGATGCCCAACAACAGAAGAATGGATAGGTAAACTGTGGTACATATACTCAATGGAGCACTACGCAATGATAAAGAACAGTGATGACTTCAGGAAACATCTCATGACCTGGTTTCAACTGGAAGACATTATGTTGAGTGAAAGTAGTCAGCAACAAAAGGACAAATATTGTATGAGACCTCTGTGATAAGATCTCAAAAGCAGACTTGTGTATAGAAAAAAAGACTCATTGACAGCTACAAGGGCGGGGAGGGGGAGGGCTTAGATTAGATAGTTGCTAGGTATCTGGCTGGGTGAAATTGGTGATAGCACACATTAGAAACAAGAACAATAGTAAGTGGACTTAAACATAACATGAGTATTCCTTCCATCTTAACTCAATACTGCAAGGCTAGAGTAGCTGGGGCAGGGGGCGGGGGACCATGCTCTTAGGCGAAAGCGAGGCCAATTGGCACAACTAGCATTTTGCTAAGAGGGCTCTCTGCACCCCGCATTGGTGAGTGGCAGCTGGGGTCTTAAAAGTTGCCAAGCTGCCATCTGAGGATGCAGCAAATGGTCCCAACTCAGCAGGAACGGATGCTCACCAAGGACTAAAATGACATGGGGGAAAGACAATCCAGAAGACAAAGAAACCCACATCAGTGGGTGCCTACATCGACTTGGGACCGGAAGAACCAGATGATGTCCGGCCACCACCAGTGATAGCCGCGATGGAGCTCACTAAGTTGAGTCTCACTGGCAACGCAAGAATAAAAAGTGGTGCACCCTGAGATCCCCACTAAAAGACCTCAATTGATGGTCCAGTGGTTTTGGGGTTCCCTTGGGAGCATGGCCCCTGGCCCTGATGCTGCCTTTGACCATAAATCATAACAAAGGTCCACGCTTCGGACAGGAATGGATTGGACTTGGTGATGCAGTGACCATATATTGAATGCACTTTATGGTTCTGTACATCTATAGGATGTCATCCTGCTGACCTCTGGCTGGAGGAAGGAGAGTGGGTGGAGAGGAGGGGAAAAAAGAGACTGTTGGGAGAACCAGAAATGTATGGAGCAGAGAGGAATAGCGTGCTGTCACCGGGCAGGGAGAGCAGTGGAAGCTGCATATAGGTGGGTATGTAAATTTATACGGGAATGTACATTTTCACTCAGTTATATTAAATAAAAAATTAAAAAAAAAACAACTTTTGAATTTGTATTGGGATTGCATTGTGTCTATAGATAGCTTTGAGTGGAATAGACAGTTTTACAATGTTATGTCTTCCTATCTATGGGCAAGGTAGGTTTCTCCACTTATGTAGGTCTCCTTTGGTTTCTCACAGTCGAGTCTTATAATTTTCATTATATAGGTCTTTTTCATCTGCAGTTAGATTTATTCCTAGGTATTTTATCCTCTCGGGAGCTATTTATGACACAAATGATATTCATTTGGTGATTTTCTCTTTGACTTTTTTTTGTTGATGTAAAGGAATCCAACTGATTTATTTATGTTTATCTTATATTAGGATGCTTTGCTGAACTCTTCTATTAGTTCTCGGGGGGGTGTGTGTGTGCATGAATTCTTTAGAGTTTTCTGTGTATAAAATCATATCATCTACAAATAGGGGTACTTTGACTTTTTCTTTACCAATTTCAATGCCCTTTATTTCTTTGTCTTGCCTGATTGCTCTGGCTAGAACCTCTAGCGCAATGTTGAATAAGAGTGGTGATGGGCATCTTTCTTGGGTTCCTATTCTCACTCCATTTAGGATGATGTTGACTGTTGGCTTTGCATAGATGAACCTTATTATGTCAAGGAACTTCCCTTATATTCCTATTTTGCTGAGAGTTTTTAACATGAATGAGTGTTGGACTATGTCAAATGCCTTTTCTGCATCCACTGATAAAATCAAGTGATAATTATCTTTTGTTTAACTTATGTAGTTGACTACATTAACTGTTTTTTAGTGTTAAACCAACCCTGCATCCCTGATATGAATCCTAGTTGATCATGGTGAATATTTTTTTGTTGTGTTGTTGAATTCTGCTAGCTAGAATTTTGTTGCAGATTTTGCATCTAAGTTCATGAGAGATATTGGTCTGTGATTTTCCTTTTTTAGTGCTACTTTTACTCAGTTTTGGTATCATGGTTGTGCTGGCTTCACACAATGAATTTGGGAGTGCTCCATCCTTTTCTATGTTCTGAAATACCCTTAGTAGTGGT
The DNA here is from genome assembly GCA_028571685.1 of Heterohyrax brucei. Classification (NCBI taxonomy): domain Eukaryota; kingdom Metazoa; phylum Chordata; class Mammalia; order Hyracoidea; family Procaviidae; genus Heterohyrax; species Heterohyrax brucei. The sequence goes on from CM053155.1 coordinate 22,885,916, forward strand.
GGTATTAACTCCTCTCTAAAAGTTTCTTTGTTCCACTTAATTTTCTGTGATGAGTCATTTTTCTTTATGAATTTTCCTTTCAAATTTTTCAGTGTTATTGGTTTTATATCTGTTGAGACTTCTTGATTTTGTTTCTTGTTTTGATCTATAGGGTTGTTAGCTTGCTTTGTGGCTACACTGCTATTCACCTAGTGATCTAAATTTAAACCAGTCTTTAAATTCTTTGTATCACTTTAACTTCCTCTCCATCTGAAGCCTATACATACATTAATTTGTCCCTCTTTTGGTATAATGTTTTCATCATTTACATACTGTTTTAGTCAGTTAGGCTGCTCTAACAGAAATACCACAGAGTGGATGGCTTTAACAAAGAAAGATTTATTCTTACACAGTCCGGTAGGTTGCAAGTCCATATTCAGGGTGTCCGCTCCAGGGAAAGACTTTCCCCTTGTTGACTCTGGAGGAAAGTCCGGTATTGCATCAGTCTTTGTCCAGGGAGCGTCCTCACGCAAGAACCTCTGGTCTGAACGACGCACTCTGCTCCCGGTGCTGCTTGCTTGATGGTAGCGAGGTTTTCAAATTGTCCTTTGTTTCTTTTTCCTTTTATTCCTTGCAAGCTAAAAGCATTAAGGGTAGGGCAAGCCATACTTCAGGGAAACTCCCCCCCACAGCAGGAATTCACAGCCCCACCCTAATCCTTTAACATACAGGTTAGCAAAACCACACAATGGAGGACAGTCCCAAGATACTGAGAACCATGTCCCAGCCACGTGGCTGCACACATTTTTGGGGGGACACAATTCCAACCATGACACATGCTGAGATCTGTTTATCTATTTTTTAATTAAAACATTAAGCTTTGTGGATTTGCTACTCAAGTTGATTTCTGGAAGCTCTGTCCTGAATTGTATAATTGAGTATATATTTGGTGTTATTGATCTTCTAATAGAAGAACTTCATTCAGTGTTTCTTATAATTTTGGTTGGGTTTTGCAAAATCTCTAAACTTCTCTTTATCTGGAATTATCCTTGTTTCACCATCATATTTGAGAGACAACTTTACAGGTTATGTAATTATTGGCTGGAAGTTTTTCCCTTCCAGGCTTTGTATGTGTCATTTCTTGCCTTATTGCCAACATGGTTGCTGCTTAGTAATCAGAGCCAAAAGCCAAGTTTTTTGTTTGAGTCTAGCTGCCTTTAATAACTTCTCCTTATCTTTAGTTTTGGTAAGTTTGATTATGACATATCTTGGTGTCTTTCTTTCAGCATCTACCTTGTGTGGAATTTTATTAGCATCTTGGATGGATATCTTCTCATCTTTCATGATCTCAGGGAAGTTTTCGTCAGTAAATCTTCAACAATTCTCTCTGTATTTTTTCTATCCCTCCCTGTAGTAGTACTCCAATCATTCATAAATTATTCCTGTCAATATAGTCCCATATAACTCTTAGTTATTCTTCATTTCTTTAAATTCTTTTACCTGATTTTTCCTCATATATGTTGCTGTCAGTTGCTTTATCATCAGTCTCACTAATTCTGAATTCTATTGCTTTCATCCTGCTCTTTTGACTTTCTATTGAATTGTCCAGTTCTGTAATTTTTTTTTTTATTTAACACAACTGAGTGAAAATGTACATTCATGTATAAATTTACATGCCTACCTATATGCAGCTTCTACTGCTCTCCCTATCTGGTGACTGCACACTATTCCTCTCTGCTCCATACATGTCTCATCCTCCCAACAACCTCCTTTCCTCTCCTCTCCATCCACTCCCCTTTCTCCAGCCAGAGGTCAGCAAGATAATATCCTGTAGATGTTTATAACCACAAAGTGCTTACAATATATGGTCACTCTGCATTGCCAAGTCCAATCCATTCCTGTACAAAGAGTGGACATTTGTTATAATTTATGGGAAAGGGCAGCATCAGGGCCGGGGGCCATGCTCTCAGAGGAACCCCAAAACCACTGGACCATCAATTGAGGTCTTTTAGTGGAGATCTGATGATGTACCCCTTTTTATTCTTGTGTTGCCGGTGAGACTCCTCTCTGTGAGCTCCATCGTGGCTATCACTGGTGGTGGCCGGGCACCATCCGGTTCTTCCGGTCCCAAGTCGATGTAGGCACCCACTCTCGTGGGTCGCTCTGTCTTCTTGGTTGTCTTTATCGCATGTCATTTTGGTCTTCGGTGAGCATCCGTTCCTGCTGAGTTGGGACCATTTGCTGTGTCCTCGGATGGCAGCTTGGCAGCTTTTAAGACCCCAGACGCCACTCACCAACGTGGGGTGCAGAGAGCGCTCCTAGCAAAACGCTAGTTGTGCCAATTGGCCTGGAATTCGCCTAAGAGCATGGTCCCCTGCCTCCTGCCCCAGCTACTCTATCCTTGCAGTATTGAGTTAAGATGGAGGGAGTACTCAAGTTATGCTGAAATCCACTTAATGTTGTTCTTGTTTCTAATGCGTGCTATCACCGCTTTCTCCCAACTAGATTTCTAGTGACTATCTAAACTAAACCCCCCCTCCTATTCCCTCCCACCCCTCTTTTGAGGCTGTCAAAGAGTATTTTCTTCTATACACAAGTCTGTTTTTGAGGTCTTATTGTAGAGGTCTCATACAGTATTTGTCCCTTTGTCGCTGACTACTTTCACTCAACATAACGTCTTCCAGTTGAAACCAGGTTAGGAGATGTTTCCTGGAATCATCGTTATTCTTTATCATTGTATAGTGCTCCATTGAGTATATGTACCATAGTTTACCTATCCATTCTTCTATTGTTGGGCATCTGGGTTGATTCTTTTTGCTATCATGGACTATGCTGCGGTAAACATTCTGGTGCATGTGTCCATTGGTGTGAAAGGCCTTGATTCTGTAGGATATATTCCAAGTAGTGGAATTACTGGGTCAAATGCTATATCAATATCCATTTTTTTAAGGAAGCGCCAGATTGCTTTCCAAAGAGGCTGGACCATTTTGCAACCCGACCAACAGTGTAGGAGGATTCCACTTTCTCCACAGCCTCTCCAGCATTTGTTGTTTTGTGTTTTCTGGATCATGGCCAATCTTGTTGGGGTGAGATGGTATCTCATTGTCATCTTGATTTGAATTTTTACTTCTTCTTTGCTGATGCTGATGCCCTTTATTTCTTGTTCTTGTCTAATTCCTCTGGCTAGAACTTCTAGCACAATATTGAAAAGGAGAGGTGAGAGTGGACAGCCTTGTCTAGTTCCTGATCTCAAGGGAAAGTCTTTCAGCCTCTCTCCATTCAGGATGATGTGGGCAACTGGCTTTGTATAAATGACCCTTATTGTGTTGAGGAATTTACCATCTATGCCCATTTTGCTAAGAGTTTTTAGCATGAATGGGTGTTGGACTTTATCAAATGCCTTTTGTGAATCAATGGACAAAATCAGGTGATCCTTGTCTTTTGTGTTATTTATGTGGTTTATCACATTAATTGTTTTCCTGATGTTCAACCAGCCTTGCATCCCTGGTATGAATCCCACTTGGTCATGATGGATTATTTTCTTGATATGTTGTTGTATTCTGTTGGCAAGAATTTTGTTGAAGATTTTTGCGTCTAGGTTCATGAGTGATATCGGTCTGTAGTTCTCTGTCTTTGTTGGATCTTTCCCTGGCTTAGGTATCAGGGTTATGCTGGCTTCATAGAATGAGTTTGGGAGTACTCCATCCCCTTATATACTGTGAAAGTCTCAGTACTATTGGGGATAACTCTTCTCTAAATGCTTTGTAGAATTCTGCCGTGAAGCCATCTGGGCCTGGACTTTTTTTGGTTGGCAGTGTTTTGATGACCTTTTCGATCTCTTCCTTTGTGATGGGTTTATTAAGTTGTTCTGCCTCATGTTGTGATAATTTGGGTAGGTGGTATGAGTCAAGGAATTGGTCCATTTCCTCTAGGTTTTCAAATTTGTTAGAGTACAGTCTTTCATAGTATTCTGTCATGATATTTTTTATTTCTGTCGCATCTGTTGTGACAACTCCCCTCTCATTTCTAATTTGGGTTATTTGTTTCCTTTCCTGCTTTTCTTTAGTAAGTTTAGCCAGTGGTTTATCAATTTTGTTGATCTTTTCAGAAAACCAGCTTTTGGTCTTTTCAATTTTTTCAATTGTTTTTCTATTCTCTAATTCATTTAGCTCTGCTCTAATCTTTATGATCTCCTTTCTTCTGGTGCCCGAGGGGTTCCTCTGTTGTTCTCTTTCTACTTGTTCAAGCTGTAGAGTTAGTTCCTTGATTTGGTTTCTTTCTTCCTTCCAGATGTGTGCATTTATGGAGATAAACAGACCTCTGAGCACTGCTTTGGCTGTATCCCATAGGTTCTGGTAGGAAGTGTTTTCATTCTCCTTGGAATCCATGAATTTCTTTAATTCATCCTTGATTTCCTCTATAACTCACGTTTTTTTGAGCAAGATGTTGTTCAGTTTCCAAGAGTTCCACTTTCTATCTCTGTTTTTTCTGCTATTGATTTCAACATTTTTGGCTTTATGATCTGAGAAGATGCTTTGCAGTAATTCAATGGTATGGATTTTGTTGAGCATTGCATTATGGCCTATCACGTGGTCAATTCTGGAGAATGTTCCATGTGCACTGCAGAAGAAGGTGTAGTTGTCTGCTGATGGGTGGAAAGTTCTGTATATATCAATGAGGTTTAGTTGGTTAATTGTGTCAATGAGGTCTTCTGTATCTTTACTGAGCTTTTTTCTAGATGATCTGTCTAGTGATCAGAGTGGAGTGTTAAAGTCTCCCACTATTATTGTGGAGTCATCTAACTCTCTTTTGAGGGTAGTCAGTGTTTCTCTGACATATTTAGGTGCTCTGACATTAGGTGCATAAATGTTTAATATAGTTAAGTCTTGCTTGTGTACTGAACCTTTCAGCAGTAAATAATGTCCATCTTTGTCCACGATGGTGGATTTGTCATTAAAGTTGATTTTGTCTGAGATTAGAATTGCCACCCCTGCTCTTCTTTGTTCATTGTTAGCTTGATATATATTCTTTCAAACTTTAATTTTCAGTTTGTTCCTGTCTTTAGGTCTCAAGTGAGTTTCTTGTAGACAACATATGGATGGGTCGTGTCTTTTGATCCAAGATGACACTTGGTGTCTCTTTACTGGAGCATTCAGTCCATTCACATTCAATGTAATTATTGATAGGTATGTGTTCACTGCTGCCATTGTGATATGTTTATTTTTATGTTGATATTTTCTATGTTGATCTTATTAGTCTGTTCTGGGACACTGTTTATTGTGAGTTGATTTTTCACCTTTTTCAGAGCTGGTTTTATAGTTGTTGAGACTCGTGTGTTAGATTTCTTGAAATGATATGATACATCTTTGTTGTGCTTTACAGCTGCCCCTATGAACCCCCTTAATAAACTATTTATAAATCCGATTTTAATTACTGCCAGTCTTGTCATCTTCCTCTCCATCTGGAAGGACTGTAACAACTGTAGTACATCCTTCTTTTTATTATGATGACACATAGTTTTCATGATGATCACTGGATTGCTTCTTTCCATATCAAAGCTGTGATTGACTTTGGAGCCTTCCCTAAATGAGTATTGAGTAGTGTGTGGTTCTAATATATAAAGCTAGTGGTTTTGTTCTTCTAAGCCAAAGCCAAGAACTTCTTTCAGTATTTCTTGTAGTTTGGGTTTGGTTTTTACAAAGTCTCTGAGTTTCTGTTTATCTGGGAATGTCTTAATTTCATTTTTATATTTGAAAGACAGTTTTGCAGGATATATAATTCTTGGTTGGAAGTTCTTCTCCTTCAAGACTTTGAATGTGTCATGCCACTGTCTCCATGCCAGCATGGTTTCTGCTGAGAAATCTGACGAGAGCCTACAGGGTTTCCCTCTGAATGTTAGCTTTGTCTTGAGTCTTGCTGCCTTTAAGAGTTGCTAGTTATGTTTCATTTTGTTAAGCTTGATTATAATATGTCTTGGAGTCTTTCTTTTGAGATCTATATTGGGTGGCGTATGATATGCATCTGAGATGTCTATATTCTCTTCCTTCATGATTTCTGGGAAGTTTTCTTTCAGCAGCTCAGCAACAATACTCTCTGTGTTCTCAGATGTCTCACCCTGTTCAGGGACTCCAATTAATCGAAGGTTGTTCCTCTTAATAGAGTCCCACATGCTTCTTAATGTTTCTTCATTTTTCTTGTTTCTTTTTTCTGATTTCTGCTCATAGACGCTGGCATCAGTAGCTCTGTCTTCCAAGTCAGAAATTCTGTTTTCCATTTGTTCCATTCTGTTTTCTTGGCTTTGCATGGCAGTTTCTATGTCTTTGATTTTCTTCTTGATCTGTTGGATTTCAGAATACTGGTGTTCCATCAGATCAAACAACTTGTTTAATTTTTCACTTTGTTCTGCTGCATTTTGTATAAGGTCTAGAAGAGCTCTGTATATAATCAATTGTATTCACTTCCTGATGCTTTCATAAAAGTTTCTTCATCTGGAAAACTCCTTGGTTGCTTTGTTTGGGAGCCTTCTGAAGCCATGAGTGATTGCTTGTATGCCACAATTGCCTGTTGTTTTTTGGGTCCCATGTGAGTATATAGAGGCTTGAAGAGGTACTGTGAGGATCGATTGCAAATGTTTCTCTAGGCTGTCTTCAAATGTAAAGCAAAAGATACCTGACCAGTTCACAAGTCAGTTAGGTTTTCAGGTGTAGAGGTCCCTCTTCTCATCTAACAAAGTAAATGCCACTATTTCCAACCCAAGATGATAACATACTGGTTCAGAATACAGCAATGCTACTGCCCTGTTGGCCTCTACTGACAGGGCCTAGCCTTATCCAACACTGCTTCTAGTACTGGTTTTGTGATAGAAAAGCGCTCTCCTGTGGGCAGGCTCTGGCTCCCAAGCTAAGAATTAGGTCCAGCTGCGGCCACCGTATCTAAGATGGCATCCTCCACACAGGCAGCAGGCAGAGGGGCTAAAGGTGCCGAGAGGTAGTGATTCCTCTGATTCTGTTGCAGGGCCCCCAATTTAGGCAGCACTGTGCAAGATCACTACTTTTCTGTCGGAGAAGCACTGTCCCATTTGCAGGCGCTGGCTCCCAGGCTAAGAACGAGGTCCCGCTAAAATCTCAATACCAACATGGCGTCCCACATACTGGCTGCAAAGGTCTGCGCAAACCCCGCTGAGGCAGTTACTAAACGAAAGGCTCAAAATGGCTAGATTAACAGAGTCCCAAGCCTGGCTCTCAGAATATGGGAATTTCGCCTGCCTATCCCCCCAGCAGCGCGTCTGAGTCCAGCCGCCAGGCAGGATCCAGCTCCGCCCGCCACCCAAGACAGAGGAAAAAAAAAGTCAAACTTGTGCGTTTACCTTCCATGAATGAGAGCTGGGGCTAGGCAGGAGCAGGAGTCAGCGAAAGAGAGGAGGTTTTTCGCTGAGTGGTATAAAGTCCCAATTAACAGCTCTGTGTCATGTCCTTAGGCTGATTAGGTGATCAGAAGGCTCTGTTTGATTGTCACTTCAGGTCTTGTTTTCCAGAGGGATATAAGGAGACGTGTGCTTAGTCTGCCATCTTGACTCCGCCCCCCAGTTCTGTAATTTTATTATTAATCTGCTCAATTTCAGATCCTTGCTTCTCTAACAATTCTTGTAGCTTGTTTGATTTTTTGTTTATCTTGTTTTGCTGAACTTTATCTAATCTCCTTCCTGATTTCTTAAAGTGCTCTATACATTATTCTTTTGCATTCTACTTCTTATAATTGCAGGAAGTCTTCATCTGGGAAATTTTTTTATGCTTTGTTTTAGGAGTTTTCTGAAGCCATGGTGGTCTGTTTCTTTAAATGATTAGAAATTCATTATTGTCTTTGGGCTTTCAGAAAGTTGTTGTAATTTATTTGTTTGGTTATTGTTATCTAACTTATACATATAAATACATTTTACTTTGTTTTTGCTACCCAAGTAGTCTAGTTGTTTGAGCTAGTGTGATTTTTGGAGCCTTAGTAATTCTGATGCCTGTCAACGGATGGTTAGAGCTGTCAGTGTACTGAGAAAGGTAGCAGAAGTTGTTGGCTCAGGGTAACCAGTGGAACTCTGCTTCTATCCCTCCTTTTGTTACCCTTTCCAAGTCCAAGAGAAAAGCTCAGGACAGACATGTAATATGTCTCACTTCCAGCCCACGTAGTGCGTCAGAATTTAGCATCTGATGTAAAGAAGAGAAGAGAGGGGGAAGGCCTAGGGAATAGAAACAATAATCAGCATGTAGGAAATGTTTGAACCACAAGACTTCACAATAACTTAGTTTGTGAAGCTCTAGTGAAAGTCCTCTGCAGTTCTGTAGGTGCCACCATCTGTAGCTCAGCTTCCCCACTGAGAAAGACAATCTACTCAGGTACCAATGCCCTACATGGCTGCCAGTCCCTACAGTGCTCTCAGACATGGCCATCCCAAGCTCAGCTTCCCTGCCATGAAAGATGCTTTCTGCTCCTTTGCCACTGCTCTACTCCTGTGCCAGCAGAAGCAAGCCCCTCTGTGGTTGCAGATCTGATACTGACTGTTAGGGTCTGCGATTTTGAAGATGCAATGCTGTTACTTTTGAAAGTTAAGTTTTATTAAAAAATGTGCCCAATAAGAAAAAGAGTGGTGCACCAGGGACACACCCCAAACTCTGCAGAGTAGGGGGCAATGACGAGCTTCCTCAGCACCCAGCATTTAAGTCATGAGATTACAAAGCAGGGAGGGGGAACCGACCTTTACATTGATTGGTTAAGGCCACCTGGAATTCCTGTTAGTTGTAAAATGTGGTCAAGGTCTAGGGGTCACTTACAAGGCTGTCCGTGGTCAAGGTCTAGGGGTCACTTGCAAGGCTGTCCCCAGGCTTGTCTTGTGACAGATGTTTTGTAAGACAAAGGTGAGATTACTCTATGGTATTTTCTGCTATTAAGTTGTTTCCTGGGGTTTTCTTTAATACCTTGAATTTTCACTGCACCTTGCCTCAAAGGCTGGCACTTATGCCTCATTTCAGCATGACAAAAGTAATTTTTCCCCTTCCAGTTGCCCAGTCTGATCTCTCAGCTTTCTGTTTGATGTTCTGGGCTTCTAGAATGTCCCATACAGCCCATTCAATTGTTTTTCAGGTTCTTCATTGTTAAAGGGATCACAGGAAATGTGCAGCTACTCTGCCATTTTAGCCCTGCCTCTTTTCCAGTGTTTTCAATGACAGATGTTGTGGGATGTAGGTTACTATGTCTTTATGCCAAAGTGCCTGTCAGTTGACTCTAAACCTCGAACCTTACAGTTAGTAGCTGAGTGTTAACTGGTTACACCACCCGGGAGCTCCTAAGGACCATGAGACAATAAAGTGCAAAACTGAAATCAAAGCCAGGCAGGCCAGCAAAGGAGAAAACAAATTCCTTGTTATAAGGCTGGAAACCAGGGACACTGAGTAAGAGATAAAAGTTCCAAGGGAAGGTTAAGCGAAACCCTGAATAACTCTCAGAGTCAAAGGCAAAGTCATGGGCTTTCTCCAAGAAGGAGCTGCTGAGGCATCTGGGTTTGCCTTTGCTTCATGTGTGCATTCTTTCATTCATTGAATATCTGTTTACTGAGTGCAGCCATTCACCACGCAGTTGTGCCTCCAGGAGCTCTTACCTGGAGATAGGAGGTAGATGATAAGATATCATGACTCATCAAGAGCCACAAACCATTCTAGGTTCCAAGGAACACAACAGGGATGGGGAGCAGAGAAGATTGTTTTCTGCTCTGGGGGGTGGTATGATGGTCTTTAGGAAGTTGGACTTAGGGTGGATCTAGAGATAGGAGGACCCTAGAATAGGAAAACAATCACTTTTGTTGTTTATGTGTTTATAGCACTTACTGCATGCTAAGCACTACCAAACTAAAGGAAACCCAGTGCTGTCTAGTCAATTCTGACTCATAGTAACCCTATAGGATAGAGTAGAACTGTCCCATAGAATTTCAAAGAAGAACTTGGTGGATTCAAACTGCTTACCTTTTACCAGCAGCCAAAGCACTTAGCCACTATGCCACCAGAGCTTCCACCAGGCATTAAGTAGTTCATAAAATGTTAACTCATTTCATCCTTATGCAAATCTATGACATATATGATTATTCTCTTCATTTTCCAAGTAAGAAAACTGAAGCACAGAGTCTTCTTAAAGTGCCTACAGAAGGGAACAAACAGAGATATCTAAACCAGGAGAGTACAGGGTCAAATGTATTCCAGATTATGAACATTGGGTTCTGGTCCTACCCAAGGGTCCATGGTGACCCAGCCAGAGACCTCCAGGCCTGGATTAAGCCTCATTCAGGCATGGAAGAGGGAGGTCTCTTTTATATCACTCTAATCCTCACTGATACTTCCATGAGCAGAGATCTGAGAATGGTCTGAGTATTCTGGTATCTTTCAGTAACAGAATATAGGCTGTCTCTAAGATCTTAGTGCTCTTAACTTTTAAAGAACCTATTTTCCCCAGGTCCCCTTGGCTAAATGTAATATAGCATCCCCTGCAGTAAACCTACCTCCAGGAACTAGCAGTTAGCTTCTGCCACCCACATTTGCAAACCCACTTGTGGTTGTATAGGAAGTATTGAATGCTTAGCCAGGGCTAGTGCTAGGCATGAAGCTGCAGCCTGAATGATGTGGTGAGAGTCAAGGGAAGAGCCCTACACCATAAGAGAAAGGAAGGGCACAGCAATGGGCTAGCCCATGGGAACATCTCTTAGCAGCAATTAAAAGTCAAAGAGGGCTGCCTGGAGCCTGGCTGACCACACAAACAGCAAGGCCAAGATCAAGAACTCCACAGAGGGCCACCTACCCACCTGGAGAGGTGGACCTACAAGAAAGCACAACTGGCCTTCCTGGCCTGGTCCAGAGTGCTTTGCCTTGTCTTAATGCTGGTTAATTAAAAAAAGAAGAAGAAGAAGAGGAAAAAGGCTCTCAGAAAACAACCATGTGTGGGAAATAAGATTTGAAAAGCTGAGAATCACTAAAGTAGGTCATAAAAAGAAAACAAACAAAAAATAAACAGTTGCCACCAAGTGTACTTCAACTCATAGTAATCTCTTGTGTGTCAGAGTAGAACTGTGTTCCAATGGGCTTTTCAGTCACTAACTTTTTTGGTAGATCACCAAATCCTTCTTTGGAGCAGACTGTGGGTTTGAACCCCCAACCTTTAGGTTAGTAGCCAAAAGCATTAACGGTTTCCGCTACCCAGGGACTCCTCAAATAAACAGAAACCACCATCAGTTTTGTTTTGTGTTTTTTTAAAAAAGAAAACATTTTATTGCAGTTTTGGTGAATGTGTATACAAACAGATTCTCGTTCGACAACTTTCTACACATAACTGGTTACAGTCTTCAGTTTAGGTCAACATTTTCATTGTTTCCATTCTTATAGTTCCACTTCCATTAAATTAGTTTCACTGCCCCTCAAAGTTCTCATCTATGCTTTAGAGTAACTAGTTTCTTATAGGTAATTTTTTTTTTTTGGTATTGTGATTGAGTGAAAGCATACCAACCAAATTAAGTTTGCATGCCCACCTATCTGCAGCTCCTTCTGCTGTCCTTGCCCTTGACAGCACACACGTCTCTTCCATTCTATACATGTCATATCCTCGTAACAATTCCCTGTCTCCTCCCCTCCACCCACTCCTCTCCCTCTTCTAGTAAGAGGCCAATAGAACAGCATTCTATAGATTCACAGAATCTTACGGATAATTTTGAAGTGTGAAGTTCTCAATGTTAAAATTCTTTTTCATTAATCTGCTATTTAGTTAAAAAGTGATTTCAGGGTATAGCAGGGCAATCTTCTCAAGGATTCTTCCAGTCTCAGTGGTTCCCGTAAGTCTGGATTCCTCAAGAACTTGAAGTTCAATTCCACCTTTTTTCCCTTTCTACCAGGATCCATCTACTATGACTCTGATCAGAACTATATCGTTCTTCTGGTCTCAAAGTAGAGAAGGCCATAGTTCATGCAGACCATTGGTTCTATATTCCAATTTCTTTTCTGATTCTTGGATTTTCTTCATTCTTTTTTGCTGTAGGTGAATAGAGACCAATAATCATATCTTAGCTGGCCACTGGCACCCCCATCATTTTTAGTGAACATCTACTACACTAGACACTGAATCATGATAATAATCACATAAGGCAGATTTTTGGCTTCATTTATACACATGAGAAAACTGAAGGCTAGGTGCAGTACATTGCCAAAATCACACAGTAAGTGGCAGGACCAGGTTTTCACTCAAAAGACTATCCCTTTACTCACTTGGTCAAACTTCTAGGAAAGTTCATAATTCTAAGAGACAGCTGCCCTGGGCATGTGTGCCTGTCAGCAACTTGCTTTGAAGACAGAGTGAGGACAGAGAATCCCCAGAAAATGCCCAGACCATCAGCCAGGTCAACCAGGACTAGCAACATTGTGTGACATATTCAGAAGTCAGCCTCTGCTCCTCGCCCTATGTCAGTCCATAAGTGTGTAGTTAACTTCACAGGCTTATTGCTAGTACATTCAAGTCCTTTTGTGTATCTGTGTTTAGTTATTTAGATTGATAGCAACCAGTGTAGTAACCTGGACCCCGGGGCCTACAATTTTGGCCAGAACAAAGTGAAATCCCCAAGGGAAAGAGCAGTGGAAGCAGGACCATCTGATTGGGGTCCCCTCTCTAGACCTGCTATGTGGCCATGGGCATGTCCCACCACCTCCCTGAGCTTCCGGTGCCTTTGCTGATCACATGAGGATGAAAACTCCAACCTCCTTGGGTTTCTCAAAGACTTGAATGAGATAGTATACATAAAGTGTCTGGTATAGTGCCTGCACGGAATATGGAACCTCTTGCTTTATGCCTTAGCAGTTGAAGGTGAGCCCTAGACAGTACCTCAGTGGGGCTGACAGAGGTCTCAGATGGTATGGTTTTGGAGAAGATTTTGTACTTGGTCCCTGTTGTTACTTTTAGATTTGTCAGGTTGGCTCCAACCCATGGTGATCCCATGTGCAACAGAATGAACCATTGCCCAGTCCCATTTCTTCTTCATGGTCACTGTATTTTGAGGGACTTCCAACCTAGAGGGCTCGTCTTCTAGCAGTGTATCAGACATCATCCTGTTGCAATCCATAGAGTTTTCACTGGTTAATTTTCAGAAGTAGTTTGACAATTCTTTCTTCCTAGTCTTAGTCTAGAAGTTCTCTGCTGACATCTGTCTACTATGGTGACCCTGCTGGTATTTAGGATAAATATCTTCCAGTATCAGCACAACATGCAAACCGCTAACAGACAGTGGCCATGCTTCCCCTTAATAGCCTGTTAACCCCACTGAAGCATAACATGTAAGGTTTTTAAGCTTTATGTCAGTGGTGTGTGTGTGCATGTGGGTATGTTCACCTCACCTTAAGGTGAGAACACACCTGGTGTGTTTGAGGTGCTCAGAGTAGGCCAAGAAGGCTGGGTGGGAATGAATCTGAGGCAGGAGAACGGTAGGGGACACAGTTAAAGTAAGCTGTGGAACTGGAGAGCATAGCCATTAGGGTTTCATAGGCCATCATGGTAACTCTGATTTTATATTATCACAAAACAGTAGGTAGGGTAGAGGTCAGTAGCCACATTACAGACAACTTAGGACACAAGTATCTAGTGACCTGCTTGGGGAATTCATGGGGGATGCCTTGGAATCAGAATGTGGCTCTGGGGTTGGCCCTCTTTACCCTGCACCCTGTAGCCTTGCACCCTGTTGGCATTACTGCAGTCCTTTATGCTCCACTTCACAGAAGAGGGCACTGAGACTCAGGCTTTGATTTGTTCAAGGTCGCCAAGGGTTGGGACCCAGGTCAGCCTGACTGCAGTCAGGCTTTTCCACTAAAGTGTACTCTGTAAATCTCTTCCTCAGGGAAGAGTAAAGAAAGGCTGCTTGCAGCCAGCCACTCATAGTACAGATATTTTGACCCAGAGTAATGTATATAAAGAGTTTATCCCAGCATTTAGCACATGCAGATGTTCAAAGTCAGCTGTCATTGTCATTGTGTGTGCTCTGAATCCTCTGAGGAACGTATACCCAGAAGTTAGTGTCCATTTTGGCCTGTCTCGACTGAAGCCTGAGGCCCAGTCCTCTGACCAGGGTATCCCATGCCTGTCTGTTGTACTCTTTCAGCTTTATCTCTGTGACAACCATCCGCTGTCCAGAAATACCACCTCCCTACCAAAAACTCATGGCCATTCAGCTGACTCTGACTCATGGCAGCCCCACGTGTGTCAAAGTAGTGTGCTCCATAGGGTTTCAGTGGTCGATTTTTCAGAAGTAGATCACTTCTGAGGCATTTCTGGGTGGACTCAAACAGTTAGGCTTTCAGTTAGCAGCCAAGAGTGTTAACTATTTGCACCACCCAAGGATTCCGCCGTCTCCCTATCCCTACATATACAACAATGGGGATGGATTAGGGCCAGGGAAGACTGGGAACAGTAAGAAAGAAATGATAGAGAGAGATAAACGGAAAGGACAGAGACACAGAAAAAGAAAAGAGATCAGGAACGAAGTAATATCGAGGAGTCAGTGGTCAGAAGCCCTGAGTGCATCTTCTTGATCATTACAGGCAGGAAAGGATGTTGAGTGGAGAATTTAGAGACTCCAAAATTCTTTTCTGCGTTAACTTGCTTTGAGCAACTGAGCAATTTCTCGTTCCTCTTTAATCCTCAGTTTCCTCAACTACTTATGTTCTGGAGGCCCCTTTTGCCTCTAGTAGTCTCCATTTATGATTCTTTGACTGGCCCTTCCTGAATCAGAACACTTCCACTAAATTGGAGTTTATTCAGAAAAGTCAGTCAGTATAATTGTTGCTGAACTAAAGCAAGTTTGTACCACCTGTCACTGACAGCAAAAATTCAGAGGGCAGGAAGAGGTTCAGGGAGTGCTTTATTTGCATATAAGCCAGTGAATCTGGGGGAAACAGAGAGAATAACTTCTCGAAAAAATTGTGCCCCTTTGGGTTACATTTCCAGTGGTTTTTATAGCCAGATTTCAAAGGGGTTGGCATCAATCACAGAACAATAGCTGGGAGTCACAAGATTCCATTACATCATAAGATTTCATTATAATTTTATTAAACAGTGTGAATTACCCCAAGTATCATTATCTGTCAATTTTACTTCCTCTGGAGATAGGGCGAGGAATGCAGACCTGCTAATCCAGTCTGAGGGTGATAACTGAGGCAGAGAATGGAATGTAGCTTAATAACCTAAGTGACCTTTGTTAGAGTCTTACATTCACCAACATAATAAACACATCACAGACACAAAATAAACAATTTAAGAATAAATTAGGCAATGCCAACTCGTTCTTTCTAGGAGGGCCAGCAGGACCTTTGAACAGACATATTTCATTATAAACACAACAGTAGTCTTCTTGACCATTTTCAAGGGGAATCAGATAGCCTGATCAACCAGGGAGCTTTTCAATAGTGCAGTGAGATCTGCTCTAACCCAGAATTTTCCCTACAATGCCCCAGCCATGGAGGACAGAACGTTAAATCAGACAAATGCCTTCAAATGACTCTTGTTTGCATGACAGTGGCAGTCTTTTCCATTTCCTTCCTTTTCAAAGTTTGTCTTCTGTAGAAAATCTCAGAAGGGCTGTTCTTCCCTTGGCATCAAGATGTAGAAATTTCTTGATGGTAATTCTTGTCAATCCAGGCTATTAAGATATCCAGCTCTCCCAGAGACTTGATGGTAGCAGATTGGACCTCCAGCTGAAACCATTAAAACCATCATAGAAATGAAAGGAGTGGTGTGAGAAAGGAGTTGTAGAAGTCTCGTTTCCTGAGTAACTGTAGCAGGATCATTAAGTGATTCTCTTACACACTAAAGTCTTAGAAGGCTGATGACAGCTCCAGAAAACAGTGACTTTCTCAGAATATGTGTCTTACACATGTTGTTTCTTCTTAGTTGCCATCGAGTCGATTTTGACTCATAGTGACTCTGTGGGTACAGAGCAGAATGGTGCGGGGCAGGAGAGAGGAGCGGGGTTTCCAAGCTGTGAGCTTTGGAGGGAGATGCCTGGCCTGTTTTCTGAGACACTTCTGGATGGATTCAAACCACCAACTTTTAGGTTATCAGTTCAGTTCTTAACCATTTGTGCTATCCAGGGACTCCTATTCTACGGATATTATTGTTGTTATGTGATGCTGAGTCAATTTCAACTCGTAGCAACCCTGCAGGATAGACTATAACTGCCCCATAGGGTTTCCAAGGCTGTAATCTCTTCAGAAGCGGACTCACATCTCTGTCGTATGGAGTGGCTGGTAGATTTGAACTACTGGTCTTTCAGTTAGCGACTGTACACTTAACCACACACACCAGCTTATGATTCATTGGGTCCTTTGCTCCCTCTGCATCACCCTGTCATACACAATATGTGCTTCCACTCAAAGCTTGACACAGGTTAGGGCCTGAGGTCAGGCAGATATACCTGACCACTGGTAGTGAAAAAGTTCACACTTCTTTTTACCACATCAGAGACTCCACCTTTAGGTAAGGCCGGCATCTGTCTCCCTTCCAATCCCACGTCTTCCTACAGAATTGAAGCCTCTTTTCAAATTTACAGTCCCTAACAGGAGTAAGTAAGGCAAGCAGTGGCTTCCTTGTGCTTACTTATCAATTGGTAGTAAACAGTTTCACATCTTTGATGAAATCCATGTGAAACCGTTCACTGCAGATGATCTGGTAAGCAAAGTATCACCACGATTATCTGACCTATTGGATTCTGCCCCTGCCTGCTATGTTAGAGTATGAGTGGTGGATGGACGGCAAGGAAGGAGATTTCAGGGAATTAGATAGTCAGTAAGACCCATACACTTTGCAGACACAGGTAGGAAGGGAAGCCATGAACACTTGCTGAGTAAATGAATCTGTCTAAGTGGAGAGGAGGCTGAGAACCAGACTCTCTCTGTGAGACTGCCATTTCCTATGCTCCCATCCTCTTCTTGGCCCATACCTGATCATAGTTGTTGATTATGATTGTGGTTACGTTGGTGGCTTCTTCACTGCAGGGACACAGACTCTGCTCCTTCTGTAATGAAGGAGGGACAGTGCAGTCAGAGGACCTTTTCACCTCCCCCTGCTTCACTGTCACCTTTCCATTTGAGGGTAATGTTTCTGCTCTTTCCCAAGTTGAGAGCCCCAGTGTAAAGTTAGGTACAAGTAGCCAGGGAAGGTAGGTCAATCTGTAAAGCTACCCTGGTTTTGGCTAGGGCTTTTGCCTTTCCAGGTTTACAGTCCACAGGACTGCAGGCATCAGGAAAGCAGGCTCACCTGTCTCTTTTTACCACTCTGTAAAACCCACACCTGCATGAGAGGCACTCAATAAAATTTCATTTGGATAAATCAATTCATTTGACTGGCATCATTGCCCCTTCTAATACCTATAGGTTGGCATCATGGCCTCTTCTAGAATCTGATGCCAAGATAGGTAAAATAATGTACCACAAATTCACACAAGATGCCATTGATAGAGATGGGACTAGAACCTAGGTTTTCCCCTGAGCTAGTTTTTTTGTTGTTGCTTTTGTTTGTTTTTATTAGATCATGATAAATTTATATGCAGTTCTTAGGGATAGGCTATACCACGGAAGTATCAAAAGGTTGGAGTCCCCGGGTGGGACAAATTGTTAACACATTTGGTACTAACGAAAACGTTAGAAGTTTGAGTCTGTTCAGAGGTACCTCGGAAGAAAGGCCTGTTGACCTGCTTCCCAAACCCGTGCCTGAGTGCCCTCCAAAGCACAGCTCTGACACAGACCTACTCAACAGCAACTGGTTTGGGTTTCCAGAGAGGTTACCTAGCACAGAAATTCAAAAGGGCCAAAAACAGCCAAAGAAACTGGGAGTTGGCTAAGGATAAGCCTGGGATTCTTGGCACGCATCTCTCCCATTTTAGCCTTGCTACCACTTAAGGAATATTTCAACATATGCCAGTCACCTCAGAGGATTACCCATGAGGGAAGCCAGGTCTGGTATGGTACTGGCCAACAGGAAACCCTGGGAAAAAAGTGACCTCTGGAAAAAGTTCTTAAGAGATCTTCCAGTGAATGGCAGGGCAGAGGGTTTCTTCTCAGACGGCTGACTGGGGCTGACATGTCCTGGGCCCTCCCAGGGCAGATGGGAAACAGATACTGGAATCCTGAGGCAGGTGACTCACGCAAGGCTGCACAGTCCTCTGCAGGGAGAGGAAAGAATTGGAAATGCTGCTGACTTCTCTGGAGATTTGGAGGTTCAGCTTCTCACGGAACTTGAACACTCTCTTCATGTAGAATTTGAGGAGCTCTCTGGTCACACAGCACACATCTATGGGCTATAGACACAGATTAGTCAGGCCTCCAAAGGCCCCCTTGGATTGTTTTAAAGACCAAAGCAGCCTTTAGGGGAAGGGGCAACAAAGAACAAGAGAACTAAAGGTCATTTTCAAAAAATCATAGTGGCCTCAGTGTTCGCTCTTTTTTACCATATCAAAGCTACTTATGATCAAGTTGCTGAAGAAAGACTCCTCTTTTACATGTCCAGGAGCTATATTAACAAGGGATGGGTCCTCGAATTCTATCCTGTGATTGGATAGAGTCCTATCCAATAGGAGAATTCTATCACAGGATAGAATTCTCTATACACTGGCATCACTAACTTCATTTAAACCTTCCAGGAATGTGATGCTTCCTTTCTAAGAGGACCAATGACTAAACTGCTTTCTTGAAAAGTAGTCCCTTATATTACACTGAAGTCTGCCTCTGTATGTCTCCCATTCATGCAAAAGCTATTGCATCCCAGGAGGTACGCTAGGCAGGTATTTCTTCAGTTGTTATGATCCTGTGTTTAGCCAGTTCACCATCCCTGACACTCCACTATGGATCATCCTGATCAGTCTCCTATTTGTCCTTTTTAAACTGCAAGAATCATTTGGATGGTTCTGAGATTTGCAAGAATGGAAATTTACAGCTGTGAAAACCAGATCAGCTGGGTAGGTCCCCACCTGCAGTGTGTGGCTTTGAGGGCTCCCAGAGTTACTGGCCTGGCTGAGTTTCCTTCCAGCAGCTTGTGCCATACCCAGAGGACCAGTGACTTACTGGAAGGCTGAATTGGGGCTCCTAAGAATGTCTGGAACCCTGACAGTGTAGTGATTAAGTGCTGTGACTGCCTAACCAAAAAGTTGGCAATTTGAGTCCACCAGGTTCTCCTTGGAAATTCTATAGGGCAGTTCTACTCTGTCCTATAGGGTCTCTAGGAGTAGGAATCAACTTGATGGCAGTGGGTTTGGTTGTTTTTTGTTTTTTTTGTAAGAATGTCTGAGGTGACGTGGTTGTTAAGAGCTATGTCTGCTAACCACCCGGTGCTCCCAGCGCCTATGGGGCACTTCTACTCTGCCCATAGGATTATTGTGAGTCAGAATTGACTCCAGGGAAATGGTGCTGGGTAAGAATATTTGACTAGGGAGGGTTCCCGGTGCATGGTGCCAGTCATCTTCATTAGCATTAAAGAAACAAAGCCTCTTGGCCTCACAGGCAGATTTTCCTGGAGGATGAAATCTAATTGCAACACCAAAACCTCCCTGCCCTGCTGCTGCCTGCTCCCTTAACCAAAGAGACAGAGTTAATACGCTTGTTTTCAAAGATTATGCTACTATAAAAAGAAAAACAGGGAAGAACGAGAAGAGAAAGGGAAAGAGGGAGGGAGGGAGAGTGAGAGGAAAGCGTTAAGATAAAGACTTCAGTCCTTATTACCTCTTTCCTTCCCCACATCAGCTGTTCCTAGATCCTGAAGAGGTTAAGAGCTTTGAGATGAAGCATGAGACTCAAAGGTCTATTATTGGCTTAGCCACTAACAAGTCCTTTTCCCTCCCGTAGTCTCAACTTCCTCATTTGAAAATGACGGTTTGGGAATAAATGATCCTTCAGGTTCCTTCCACTTGCCCCTTTCTATGAGTCTGTAATACAGTTGGCTGGAATATTATTTACTAAATGGCTACATCTGTTTGCCACAAATAAATCAAGCTAAATACTGCCCTAGAAGAATTACAGAGGTGCCTTTCTCATACATGCAGAGAAGCCTGAGGAGAAAGTAACTCATGGCAGACATACTTTACTCTCAGTCACGTAAGTATCTGAAAATACTGGAAGCTTCTAGAATGTTAACAAGCCCTGCAGGAGCTCACTTTCAAAGGCACCTTGCAGTGGCCCCTTTTGTAAATTGAATTATCCTTCATAAGCCAACTGTTTCATAACAAACCTACTTCTTCTCATCCCAGTTCACCTGACCTGTTGGACTGATCTCTTCACTGGCTTTCTTGCCTCATGTTGTCCAAGGACATCACCAGACTGTCTTTTTAAAAACAATTTGCAGTCATATAACGTCTTGGCTCCAAAACCTTCAGTAATTCTCTACTGCACCTACCAGAAGATTGAGGCTCAGCCTGGTTTTCAAGGACCTCATAATATGACCCCAGTGTAGTTTTCCACCTCACCCTCCACCAGCCACCTCCATGTTCTTCGCATGGCAAGGCTGGCCCATGCACAGTCCTCTGGCGCACATTCCTAACTTCGTTATCTTTCACGTATCCTCCTGTGCTCCTGAAATCCCTTCATCTCTTTTCTCCATAAACCCAACAACCTAGGCAGCTTTCAAGCTGCTTGTTCTTTTTCTCAGCTCCCCTATGAAGGCTTCCAGAATTATCCCAAGCCATAGCAACCCTGTCTCCTTTGAGCCCCCAGCTCTTCCAGACCCTCTCTTAGTAAGTGGCATTTCTTTAACCCCACCCAGGCTCTTAAAGTCCCTAGGGCATCACTGGGCCCTAACAATTCAGTTGACAGACAAAGTTCCTGGCACCTCTAGAGTACACCAGAGATTAGGAAAGAGAAGTGGGCAGAGTGTGGATTCTGAGCCCAGAACCATTCACTGTAAAAACACAGTAAAGAACCAACAATACCTTAATACTGTGCAGGTTGGACAGGATGGTGACATTTTTGAAGGTGTCCTCTGCTTGCTATGGAGGTAGACATTGAGAACAGACAAGGTGATGAGTACTCAGTATTTTCCTGGGACACAGAAGACGATGAGAAGGAACTTGCTTCTCAAGCTAAGATACATGAAGACTGCCAATTAAGTTGGTACACTCATCCTAGAAAAAGTGCTACATATCTCATTGCTGAACATTATCATGGTCACCTTCAAAGTACTCCCCTTGGGAAGTTATCCACTAATGTCAGCACCTAGTCCACCCTTCAAAGCAATTTTGGAACTCTTTTTCTGGAAGGGTGATCAGAGCTGTCATTGTATTACCCTTGTTGTCCTAAATGTCATCCAATGTCTTCCTTTCAATATTTCATTTATCTTCAGGTAAAGAAAAAAGCCACTGGGGGCCAGATCAGTTTAGCAAGAAGTGTATTCTAACACAGTTTTTATTTACTGGGTAAAAACTCCCTCGTGGACAACTATACAATGAAGTCTCTGAACTTGCCACCATGCAATCATGTGCAATGGCCATTCCAGAAAGAGTTCCAAAATTACTTTGAAGGGTAGACTAGGCACTGGCACCATTGCATAGTTTCCCAAGGGGAGTAATCAAAAGGTGGCCTTAGTGATATTCAGCAATGAGGTATGTAGCATTTAAAACAACTAACTTTGCAGACTTGTCAGATCTCATAAGGAGAGGCATATCACTTTACTTACGCCTTAACCCCAAACTCATACTCACAATGACACCTTTGATTTCCAGGAAACTTTCTTTTACAGGGTTCATATCCATGGAAGGAGGACATCTCTTGAGTCTTTGGGCACACACAGAGCACAGGAAGAGCATTGAGCCCAGGAGACAGAGAGAAGTATCCTGTATCTTCATGTCCTGTGGAGTTCAGGAAGAAGGGGAAGTCAGCTAGCTGCCCAGCTAAGAGGGAGAGCAACAAAAGAGAAGACCCTGCTTCGCTTCCGCACTGGACTTCCCAGTGCAGGGCACACTGTGCCCAAGAGAACAGGTTCATCAGCTAAGTGTGGTGGCCTTCCAGGGGCATGTGACTCCTCCTCTGGCTTTCCTGAATCAATTGAATTTGAGGCTTTTCTGCAGGCCATCGGTAACATAGTGGTTAAGTAATATAGTGGTTAAGTGCTATGTCTGTATTTTAGTCAGCTGGTGCTGCTCTAACAGAAACACCACAAGTGGATGGTTTCAACAAGAAAAGTTTATTCTTACACAGTCTAATAGGCTACAATTCCAAATTCGGGATGTTCACTCCAGGGGAAAGCTTTCCACCTTGTTGGCTCTGGAGGAAAGTCCTTGTGTTGCATCAGTCTTTGTTCAGGGAGCACTTTGGTGCAGGAACCTTGCATCTGAAGGACAGGCTCTTCTCCTGGTGCTGCTTTCTTGATGGTATGAGGTTCCCAACTCTCTGCTTGTTTCCTTTTATCTCTTGTAGGATACACGGTGGTGCAAGCCACACTCCACGGAAACTCCCTTTACTGTGGAGCAGGGAGGCAACCTAGGGAAATGATTTACAGTCCCACTCTAATCCTCTTTAACATACAGCATAGAAAATCATAAAAAGGAATGTAATCATACAGTGCTGGTAACCACAACCCAACCAAATTTCTGTACACGTGTTTGAGAGAGCACAATTCAGTCCATGACAGTCTGCTAACCAAAAAGTTAGCAGGTGCTCCAGGTGCTCCTTGGAAACTCTGTGGAGCAGTTCTACTCTGTCCTATAGGCTCCCTATGAGCAGGAATCGACTTGATGGCAGTTGGTTTTTTAGTTTTCTGAGAAAGTATGATGTAGTGCTCTCCTCAGTCCCAGGGAGCATATCTGTATGCTTATCATTCACTACGAGTCACACAGCTCACTTTGTCAACCAGGGCAAAAAGCCTTATTTTTAATAAATTAAATGGTAAAAACTGGGCTGGCAATACATATTCCCTATGAATTAGACAATGGATCTGAAAAATAACAAAAACTCTTTTTTGTTTGTTTTTTTAAATCTTTGCCCCGGAGATAGTCGGCATCCTTTTACCAAGAATCCTGGAACAGTATCTGCTTCAAATCATTAGTTTGAAACCAACTATACAAATCATGCCTTCGGGAGAAGATGGGAAAGGGAGGCACAAAACATCTCCTGATAACTAAGCAGCCTCAGTAAGGAGATGGGGCCGGTTGCCTCTGCAGAGGCCGTGAGCGCAGGGGTATGAGGGTGTTGGTAGCTAGTCCCCGGCAGTGGCAGCCCCTGAGCTGACTGCTGCCTCTTCTAGCTCTCTCATCTTTCCTGCCTCTGTATCTGAATCTTTTCTTTTAACCACTTTAAATCATGTCTTGTAATACGCGTGCAGAACAGTGCATCAAACATAATTGTACAGTTCATGGAATTATCTTCCTTTGAGTTTTCCCGGCATTAGCGCAAGTTTCGTCCACGTAACTGAGCTGTACAACGGAAATCTAATACCAACACTTGTGAATCACATGTTATTCAGCCCAGAGGCCTTCACCAGTGAGCTCTCGTTTGCAGCACAGTATGCAGTGGGGGGTGTGCAGTGGAAGGTTAAGTGAAAACCAAACATAGGAAGCCAGCTGAGAAGACTAGAGGGTGTAACTATAGAGAAGTCGGAGTGAGAAGGTGAACTCCAACTGCCCCTGCCCCCACCAAACCAACACTCCCCAAAATGTCCTTGGGACTTCCAGGCTCCTCCTCCAGAGAGCCAGGAAACAGCAGCTCCCATTTACCAGGTGCTATCAAATTGGTTCTGATTCATGGTGACCCCACGTGTGCCAGGGTAGAACTGTGTTCCCTGGAGCTTTAAATGGATGGTTTTTCAGAAGCAGATCATCAGGCCTTTCTTCTGAGGCACCTCTGGGTGAACTCAGTGGGTAATTGAGCACTACCTGGAGACTCCACATTGCGTTTGGAAATGCACTTTTGCCTTGTTTCTGCTTAACTCAGCATCACTCCCTGTAAGTGGGAAAGTGTCTATCAAAGCCTTGCCGTGTGGTGGGCATTATGACAAAGAACTTGAGTCCTCTTTATCAACCCTTCTCTTTTCATCAAAACAAGGAAAGAGATGCCACTGACAGATAAGTCTGTAGAAAGTCTCCCAGAGCTCTGTCCATTCCAAAAGTGACTGGAGAACTTCAGAAAGCTGAATGACTAAGAAGGGACAAAGTTTTGCTCAGAAGCAATGGGAGATTGCATGCTGCCATCCACTCCCAATTTCTTTTCCAAGCAGAGCAAACTTCTTTGTCAGCACAGTCCTTGCCATCACTACCCTATGCCACAAGCCTCTCAGACCTTCTGTGGAGAGGAAATATTCCAGATATCTTGGGTACTTCAGACAATAAGCAGCTCATTTTTCTCACACACGCCTCGTGTGTCAGATACCCTATTTAATGCTCACCTCCAGGTACTACTTCTGTCCTCATTTTAGTAACGAGGAAGTTAACACTAGTGAAGTTAAATAATCTGCCCAAGGCATACGGCCAGCAAGTGGCCGAGGCTGACCTTCAGTGCGTGCTCCTTACCGTCACCCCACCCAATATTCAACAGGACATTTCTCTCTGGTATCTCAACTAGAGATCCCAGCCATTCCACCGATACCAGACACACAGGAAACCATTCCTTTTTTGAGTCCACTGAAATAATGGTGTTTCTTACATTTAAAGAGATTTAATACTGTAAAGGATTATGAGGCTTATAAAAGGTAATACATTATAAAGTGCCCAGCTCAGCTTCTGGAACAAAAACGTAACCTTAGCTAACCTAAGTAAAGGTACGTAATCTTAGTAGAATTTTTGCCATCTTCCTTCCTTGCATTCTCCTTCCCTCCCTCTCTTTTCTCTTCTTTGTCACTCTCCATCTCTTCTCCTTAGAGATAAGGTACTAGAAAGCTCACACTTATGCTGAGTACCCCTCCCCATTCTACAAAATCCCTAGCACATAGGACATCACAGGCTGCACACAGTGCAAGCTGGTCACTTACCTAAAGCTGAAAAGATCAGAGTCAGTAGCTGATGCAGGGTGCTGTTTTCCGAGGCTCTGTGCCATGTGGAAAGGGTTGGCCACTTTTATAGAGATAGCTAAGAGGAAATGCTGTCGAAGTTTAGGGTGGGTCTGCCTATGGAAGATCACTTTTCCCCTCATTTCTTAGCACCTTGTTTCCTTAATTCTTCTCCTTTCTTTCTTCTTTGAGATACTGCTGATTAATCATTAAAAAATGCCTCTGTCTTCTGGGTCCTGACATGCAGCTTATAGGAAAAATAAACTTCCCATCACTATGCAAATGAGAATTTCTTGCAATACTGTGTCCACACAGAAAAAGTCCAAGTTTGGTCACTTTTCTGAGAGCTGAGGCGTGCCACCAAGTGCAGCCTGCAGGCAAACTCAGCAAAGCACTCTCCTGTCAGCCTCTCCCTGCAGCACCAACCCAAGGAAAGTCTACAGGTGCCTCTGGTCCAGGCACAGTCATTTCCCTGATGCCTCATACAGCCTGGAGCACCCACCATGTGCCAGGCACTAGTTGAAAGCTTTACCTGCACTATTTTAATTTTATGAGAACATTCGTTTTTCCTTAGGAATGCAAAGATTTCTTTAGACGTTATCTCTTTCCTTGTCGATGTGTCCCCTGCAGGGTCCTTTTATTCTCAGCTGATAGAAAGAACGTGAAAATGGAAAGTAAAGAAGGTTAAGAGCAGCTAGCTAGCGGTGGAGCCAGGAACAAGAGGAATTCTTGCCACTGAGACAGAAGGCCCTGTATCTAAATTACTTCTTTAAACAACTTCTACACCATTGAGTTCTCCAAAGGATTGGGATTCTAGGTTATGGAAAGATAGGGTATAGTGTCCTCCCCAAACATGAGATGCCAGTAGAAACAGAACTTGTATTAAACAAACAAAGCAATTTTGGATTAGGGCAACAAGAGACTCCACTGGCCCTATGGGCAAAGTGCTGGGACAGAGAGCAGAACAGACCTTGGCCATGTAACTAGACAAGGGAGATAGAGAGGTAAGCAAGGCACTGGCAGAAAAGAAAGAACAGGAAGGAGAATCAGGGACTTTTTTATGGGATAAATCTGGGAAAGCAGCCTCAAGGGCTGGAAGCCTTGTTGTCCAGCACCATGGATATAATGGGATAACACGTGTTCAAATCCAAACCCAGTGCTGTCGAGTTGGATCCAACTAACAGCAACCCTAGAGCCCAGAGTAGAACTGCCCCATAGAGTATCCAAGGAGCGCCTGGTAGATTTGAACTGCTGACCTTTTGGCTAGCAGTGGTAGTATTTAACCCACTATACCACCAGGGTTTCAACATATGTCAAGGGGAGTAATAAATGACAGTGGTTCACAGTCTAACTCCAGATCAAAACCCTTGTTCTACTACTTCTCTATGAGACACTAGACATGTTGACACTAGACACTAAACATTTCTGAAGCTGGTTAAAATAGATGAAATAAATTACGAGGATTCGAGTGACTTAAAGCACCTGATCCACAGTAAATATTCAAGAAATTAATATTGTTTATCATGATCTTGTGTGCCATGCACTTGCAAAGGGAATGTAGTAAGTGATTATGGGACAACTTCTGTTATTAGCTTTAGAGTCCCCTCTTTGAGTCCCCAGCTTAGAAGGAAGGGAAAGTAATAAGAAATTATTTGTCTTTGTACTATATTTTGCTGCCTACCACTTAATATAAAAACTAACACTGGTATTTCATCCTTCTGAGGACTGCAATCCACCTACGGATTTGATTAAAGCAATACTGCTGTGAAACTAGGATTATGTCTCATCTATTAAGAACTAAGATACAAGAAGTCAGGACTTTTGAAACCAGTTGATCCATGATTGGGATGTGAGAGCTCAATTTTTCCATTGTTAAGTGGGGAATCAGAAAGAGTACAAAGGAAGAAAAGAGTCAGAATGAGGAAGGCTCTCAATTTGACATATGTGGGATACATCATTCGCATGCCTTTTAGTCCCCTGCTCCGATAAACTATCCACTTCAACTTGAAGAATTGACCACACATTTTGATAAAAGATTCTACAGAAGAATTCTGATCAAAAGGGGTAATATTTAGAATAGAATCACAAATGGTTATGGCCTCTAGACTTTCTGGAGCCATAGGAGTTGGATGAACTTCTGAATCTATTGCCCCCAAATAATCTCTAAAGCTTAAACCAAAAAATCCTCTGAGTTCTCTTTAAAATCAAACCATAGTTCAGGTAAACTGGTAAAAAGTAAGTCTTCAACATTATACTCTTTTAAGAACTATCTATATGGAATCAAATTGACAACAGCAACTCAGAAGATTAGATAGGAACTTTAGGGGGCAGTAAGTTTATGTTAATGCAGGAACAACTCAGAAAAGCGAGGTTACAATGGTTTCCCAGCTCAAAGAATATAATCAGTGTCATTGGAGCATACATGTAGAAATAGTTGAATTCTTGTGTTTTGATGTTTTATTCTCAACAACTAAATCAATTAAAAAACAAAAACAAAGAATTGTTCATAGTTGTGCCAGGGTAATTTCCTCTCTATAGACGAACTTGACTACTACTAGGTGCTAAGTCCTCAACTTCAGTCAAAAACGAAGCTATATTCAGAACTGAAAGCACGCCCAAACCCAACTCTTCAAAGATTACGTTCGACTATAAGACGTAAAATGATACTGGTGGAGAGTGTGCTTCTTAGCTTAAATAGATACAAGAGACTAACTGGGCAGCTCCAGTCTGGAGGCATGATGAGAAAGCAGAGTGGGCAAGAGTTGGTTGAATGGACACGAAAAATAACAGAGTGGAGAGGAAGAGTGTGCTGACACCATGTAGGGAGAACAACTAGGGTCACATAACTATATGTGTGTAAGTTTTGTATGACAAACTGACTTGAATTGTAAACTTTCACCTAAAGCACAACAAATAAATTGGGGGCAAGGGCAAGTGAGCTACGGCATTGCACAACTCCACAAGATGTCTTTCCCATTGTTCTCGATGGGGATAAGACTTCATGGAGCTGAGTAATGTGTGGCCCTTCTTAGTGACTGTGTGAAAAGGATTACGTCCAGCATGAAGAATTTTGGTCAGATCTGAAGAAGAACCAATTATTACGAGGACTTTACAACCCCAAAACTGGCCCCTAGGGTTTTCTTGGAAGCTGATTGCCAGGTTTCCTTTCAAGGTGCCACCAGGTGGGTACAGACTACCAACTTTTAGGTTAGTAGTCAGGCGCAAACCATTTGTGCCACCATGAGACCTCTGCGAAAACTGTAAGACACTAGAAAGAGTGTCAGAGAAAGGATTTGTAAAAGAAAAAAATGTTGATACCGATGGGTGGATATTTCATTTAGGAAGTAAATGTTATTATTGTCGTCATTGTCATCATTGTTGCTTTTATTACATGCCACTGAGTCAGCTCCAACTCACAGCGACCCTGCGCACAACAGAACAAAACACCGCCCGGTCCTATACCATACCCACAAATTTTTATATTTAAGCCCACTGTTGTAGCCATTGTGTCAATCCATCTTGTTGACAGCTTTCCTCTTTTTTGCTGACCCT
The DNA here is from genome assembly GCA_028571685.1 of Heterohyrax brucei. Lineage (NCBI taxonomy): Eukaryota > Metazoa > Chordata > Mammalia > Hyracoidea > Procaviidae > Heterohyrax > Heterohyrax brucei. Next base: position 22,914,464 of record CM053155.1, read on the forward strand.
CTACTTTATTAAGCATGATGTCCTTCTCCAGGGATTGATCCCTCCCGACAACATGTCCAAAGTAGAAAGTACATAGTGCCTTAAAAACAGAAAAACTATAAATGCTTAAATGTCTTCGTAAATATATAGTACATTTGCTATTGTATGTAGCTTTGAAAATAAAGCAACAAATTTTCCAGTTCTGGGGGAGTTTAAATCTGAAAAGTTTCTCCTCTGTCTGGAATTTAGGAATGAGAACCAGAAAAGATGACAGAGAGCATCCAGTTCAACTTGCCCATCCCAGCAATGAACAAATGGCAAAGTGAATCAGTCCTCAGTCACAGAGAAAGGAAATGGCACAACTCTTCTCAAACCTCCATCTCTTGACATCCAGCCCAGTATTCTTCCTAACCGCATCCTACTTTCTCACCTTAGAATCACATAGAGTACAACAGAAGCTACAGCCTGTTGAGCAGGGGAGATGCTTAACTCTCCCTAGCCAAGCTGTCCTGACTTGCCTTTACCCAGGAAGTTGATAACCTCAGGAAATCTGAACTGGCCACTCCTGTGTTAGTGGAGGGGCATGACAAATTTACCTCAGGCACCTTAGACTTTTCTTCCCTGTTTTTGCCCACAGGGCCTCTGTTCAAGCTGGAATTCAAGACCTGCTAGTCTAAAGCCTCCAACACTGTTGACACTTTTTGTCAGTGGGTTCTGAGGCTCAGATACCAGGAAACAGCCCTAGTGGAGATAGGTGCAGAGGAAGGTATGGAAGGAGACCAAGAAATTCCTCATGCCTCAAATGGATCACTGACCCAGTCTCACCCCAACATCTTTCCCACAGCAGCCAAAAGATCCAGTTGCCATCAAGTCTACTTCAACTCATGGCAACCCTAGGTATTTCAGAGAAGAACTGTATTTGATAACTGGTTTTTTTCTTTTTAAGTAGATCACCAGGCTTTTCTTCTAAGGTACATCTGGGCAAACTCCAGCCTTCAACTGTTCAGTTAGCAGCCAAGTGCATTAACCATTTGCGCCACCTGGGGACTTTCCCAATGGAAATCCTGGTGGCCCAGTGGTTAAGTGCCACTATGCTAACCAAAAGTTTGGCAGTTCAAATCCATCAGACAGTCCTTGGAAACTTTGGGGAGCAGTTCTACTCTCACTTGTAGGGTTGCCATGAGTTGGTATTGACTTGACAGGGTTGGCTTTTGGTTTCTGGGAGGACTTCCTTACAGCAAGCAGCAAGACTTTCTAAAAAAATAAATCAAGTCTTGGTCCCCAGCCTAAAACTCCTAGCATGACTCCCCCGGGTTCTCTATTGTAGCCTTTCCCTGTGGCATTCCCGGCCCATCAGGATGGGGACCTTGCCTCCATGTGGCCATCCTCTTCTCTCTTGAAAAACCCAGCAAGTCACTGCCACCTCTTCCCTAGAAAGCGATTTCCTTGCTTTTCTGCTTTGCAAATGGCTATCTAACTTTTAAGTCTGGACTCAAGTGTGGCCTGCTTTGTAACACTTTACCTCACGTGGCCCTGGTGGCATTGACTGCTGCTGCTTTCATATTCTCAATGAATGCAGGACACTTGGTTAACTTTGAACCTCAGATCAACGTATCTTAGTGTCTGCTGTGTTGTTGGTTGCCACTGAGTCAGTTCTAACTAAAGGTGACCCCATGTGTTACTGAGCAAAACTGCTTCACTGGGACTTCTTGGTTATAATCTTAACAGCAGTGATTATCAGAGCTTTTTCTCCCCAGTACCATTGAGTGGGTTTGAGCTGTGAACGTTTAAGTTAGCAGTCAAGTGCAAACCATTTGTACCACTCAGGGGCCTTATTTTAGTATTTCAATGTTAACTGAGTGCATCATATTTTTATTTACTAAATCTGGAACTTTATGCTAGACCATCTACAGACTTCTCCATCTAAGCCAGGTCTAGGTTATACGGGGGCTCAACTCATACAATTCCAGAAATTAATTCAAAATGAAAAGCATGAAAGTGAATATTTATTTAGAATGAGACAAGAATACACAATAAATTACAAATTTTAAAAGGTGACAAACACCACAATATTTAGAATACCTTAATATTTTCATTAATAGACTGACACTTCTTTACTCACTTTTTCCATGAAAATGATTTTTTCTATTATTTTCACCAAAGAGAATAAACAGATAAGTCAGTCTTTATTATGACTGATCAAAATTGGGTTTTGTTGCTGGTAACTGGAATGCACAGAATACACTACAGGTGTGAGCCACACATCTGGAGGGCAGTGGAGATGAGACCTGAACACGGAGTCCTGAGCTCTCAGTCCATGCCCTTTCCACTCACACCACCCTGACTGGCACTTCTTCTAACTTCAAGCCTTCCTCCTATAGAAACAGACATCTCTCTCTCCCTTCCAGGCAAAGGAAAACCAGATCAGGAAAGGGCATAGAGTATGATTTGAGATTGCCATTCCTCATCAACAAATCCAGGCATGTCAAGAGAAACTCTGATTCTGTGGAAATTGGATGTGGTTTTTCCCTTCTTGGTAAATGAGCCATGTCAGTGGAAAAGAGCTGCTGCCACAGGAAGTTCCTGCGGAGGGCTTTACCTCCAGAGGTCTCCTGGTTAGCAGAGCAAGAGCTGACTGAATCTGAAATGCGTGACGTGTTAGAAAAGGTCAGGTATGAGGACAACATGTTACACCTACAATGGGTCCTGGAGGAAGCCCAGCCAGGAACAGCCTCCGAGGGTATCATGCCAGCTCTTGAAGTTCAGTCTACTGAAAAACCCAGAGGCTTAGCTTAGTCTTCCTTTCTTAGAAGATATCTGTGAGTTTTACTTGTATCCCAAACCAAAAACACCAAATGTACTGCCGTCAAGTTGATTCTGATTCATAGCAACCCAAAAGAATAGAGAAGAATCATCTCACAGAGGTTCCAAGAAGCTCTTACAGCACTTAGCCACTACACCACCATCCTCCCCGCGGGATGGGAGCGATTTATCCAGTGTGCTGCTTTGAGCTGGAGCCAGGTGTCTGCTGTGATTTCCAGCCTTGGGCACAAATTTAAAGCAACATGCAACTCTTCTGGGAACTCCTGTCTCTCCACCCTGGTTGCATTCCCCCGCCCACCCACACACACCCTTCATCACATGTGCAGTTACTTTGTGTTCTGTTCTTTTACACTTTAGGTTGTTTGAGCTGTTCTGAAATCTCTCCTGCAAGAGCTTTGAAGCTTTGTCTAGGAGGGCTGAGAGTATTTCCTCCACCAGAGATCTAAGCTACCCAGCACTGCTATTTCAGAAATACCGCAAATGGGTGGCTTTAACAAACAGAAATTTATTCTCTCACAACTTAGGAGGCTAGAAATCTGAATTCAGGGTGCCAGCTCTAGTGTAAACCTTTTTATTTCAGCCCTGATGGAAGGTCCTTGTCTCTCCAGCTTCTTTGCTGTTTCCTATGAGATGTTCCTGTGGCTTGGCATACATCCCCCTCCCTTACCTAGTAACTTTTATGTCTCAAGAGATGGACCCAAGATACAGCTAGCACTAATCCTGTCTCATTAACACAAACAACCCATTCCCAAATGACATTACAACCACAGGCACAGTGGTTAGGATTTATAACACATATTTGGATGGGGGGCAGGGGACACAATACAATCCATAATAGAGAATATATCCCAATTAGTAGCCAGATGGTTTCTTCGTTAAATCAATCTTTTAGTCTGAGAATCTAAAGTCAGGTTGCTACTTGGCTATTAATTCCATTGTGGCGCAGATCTTTCTCTGATTCATTGTTTTATCCCCAACATGCAGCATGGTTAGTAAGTACTCGATAAAAGTTTGTTGTGTGCCTGAATGCCTAAATGAACAGCAGGGAATAGGACCTACCAAATCACTCACAATCTCACAGTTCTTTGATGTTTCCCTACAGCCGTCCATATAAGGTTTGTCCAAGTTCAGCATGAACAGCCTGGTAGGAAGGAGCCCCTGGATTCGTACCATAGCAACATTATCCTTCTGTGTCCCTTTGGTGAAGCTCTTCCAGAAAAGAACCTGCAAGATCAGATCTAAAGGGTTTACATGCTTCTCTCTTGGTGTCTGAAACCACTAGTGCCCAGAAGGACTTGAAGGTAGACAACCCAGGCTATGGAAGAGTAATTATGTGGGCCTTTTTCTTTCATTGTACACAGCGATGCTGAGAGTTATAGAAAATATGTTATCAGAAGAAAAAATGCTCACTTGGCATTTTACAGGTACTGAAGAAGTATCAAGGGAGAAAATAAATAAATTTGGTTAGCTGTATTAATGTAAAATTCATCATTTTGCTTAATGACCTCGAAGCACACTAATAATTAAGCACATTTTTAAGTACCAGAGCAACTTACTGTTACTGTTATTGGGTGGAAACCCCAGGTTCTTACTCAGCATGACCTGTGTTGGCCAACAAACAAGAGACTAAAGTGGGGAAACAAAAAGGCACCTTTATTGCATTGTACAAGAAAACAGAGTCAGTCAGTGCATACTGCTGCCAAGACTGCTTGCCAGGAATAGGTAGGCAAACTACTTTTAACGGGGTTTACAAGTAGGGATTTTGTAGACATTCCCATATAAGTTTGCATGCCCACCTGTGTGCAGCTTCCACTGCTCTCCCTGCCCAGTGATAGCGCACTATTCCTCTGTGCTCCATACGTGTCTCATCCTCCCAACAGTCTCCTTTCCTCTCCTCTCCCCCACTCTCCTTCCTCCAGTTGACCAAAATGACAACCCAGAAGACAGAGAGACCCCCATGAGTGGGTGCCTACATCAACTTGGGACCAGAAGAACCGGATGGTGCCTGGCCACCACCAGTGACAGCCACGATGGAGCTCACAACATTCTTAATCATACTACGCAAGCATAATGGATTTCAAAATAACTTCCAAGTGAAAGCAGGATGCATATGCAGAGCTGAACGGGGGAAGCTCAGCAAAGGAAAAGATTTTGTACTACAACACCGTGGGGGAAGAAACCAGAACCACTGGAGTGGTTCTGCTTCACTTCTCTCATTTCTTTTGGACTCATTTCTTTTGGTCATTCAAGACCAGTGTCCATTTTGAACTATAGTTTCACTTGGAAATGTTTGGCATATTTTTATTGAGGTGCAAATACTAGACCCTAGGCCTTTCTCTGTGGCTACTAACTGATGATTTACTAAATAGTAAAAGGAAAAGAGTGGCTTTTACACCCTGTTTCTGTGACTATCTCCCTGAAAGTCTCCCCCTCGCCCTCAGATTGCCTTAGCTATGGCCCTTATGCCTCAGGGCCCAGTCGGTGTGTCTCTATGAGTCTCTGTGAGTCCAGCTCCATCTGGGTCGTGTTACCTGTGCTCAAGAACAGGGAATAATGATTCCAACATTGTTTTTTAAATCATTCCCTCTTGCTAATCTGAGATTGGCTATAACACATTTACTATTAATACCTAATTCCTAAACAGTGGCCATTGCAGGCTTTTTAGACTTACGGTTCTGGTTTTCCACCAGGTATCACTTGTTTTTTCACCAGGATATTAAGTATGAGCAGTGCTTTTGATCACATTGCCAGAGTGAGCAGACTTAATGTACAGCAACAGTTTAGTCCAAGGCCTCCTTTGCCTTTTAGGTGTGTAAGACAATAGAAGAGAAATTTTATCACACCTAATACTATCAGGATGCAAACTGAGAATGTTACTGTCTCATGCAGGGGAAGCTGTGCCTCCTTGGTTTACCGATTAACAGTCATGGGTCACTGTCACAGAAACAATAGTGTCACAAAACTATTTGTATGACACAAGATATTCTAATTCAAAAGTTATAGTATTCAAACACGTTAAATAATTTAGAAGAAAGGAAAATGGCTTTTTGTATCCAGAAAGTCTGACTCTAAAACATCAGCAACATTCTGACATGAAAGCCATAGTTTTCTTTTGTTTGTTCAGTCTTATGTAGTTAATTTATGTTACACGTGATTCTGGATCAGCCACAATCAGCTTTGGTATAGGAATTCTGGTAATGTTATTAAGTCTAGTTGCAGCCCTTACCTTTTGCAAGTCCAGTATAGTCCATATTTTGTTTAGATATTTTGGTCAAACATTCTTGGCAAATGAGCAGAGTGTAAACTTATCTGCAGGTGACACAACTTAGTATGACTATGATTAACTTATAAAAATAATACTCTTATAGTGAAAAATCTGATAGACACTAATTACTCACATCAACATACAGCTCAAATAAAATCAGTTTTAAGAAACTTTAGATAAAAAAAACTCTATATATAACCCTTAATTGGATCTCTAAAGAGCATAATAATCTTGAGACACAATGCCAGGATATATCTAGTCACAATACACCGTGATTATTTAATCTTTAAATAACTGAATAGTAATAAAAGAAAACCTCATAGATAAATGATGTGAATTCTCAATCAAACCATTAGCTTTGATAAAGTTGCAACCGAGTTAGCAATTAAGAAATAATGATAAAATTATGACATAATATTACACACTTGCTGTCTAACTTTAGGCAAAAACACAAGAGGAAATACTAACATATAAATTTTAACCAAAAAAGAATCAGACATTTTTCTTGATTTTGACACCTTTCATATAATTTATTAAATAAAACTTTTTAAAACTTTTCATTTATAAAAAATACATTGTGGCTTTCCACAAAGTTTTGAAGTTGTCAGGAGTTTATTACAGGTCACCACACAAAAAAATATTTGTTATTTAACTAAAGATCTTAAAGCAAAAGCCCTAGTTTTCCCCCACCCCCAAAACTGTGCGGCTTGTTTTCCAGCTCAGGAGTCTTATTCTAGTGAAAAGCTGAAGCTCTGCCTTCAAGGCATATTACACAAAGAATAAATTTTATTGTCAAAGAAAATTTCATTGAACCCTAGTTCTTTTTTTCATGTTTTATATAATGTTAAAGCTGTTTTAAAAATCCCATAAATTAAACCATTGTACTTCAGTCAGGCAGATAAAGCTATTAACCATATCAAATAAACATAGTTTTAATAAACCTCTTAAATGTTATCTTTGCTGCATATGTCTTACGTTGTATCTCTTAAGCAGCAAAAAAATGAATGCACTCATTAGCAAACCCAATTATACACACACACCCTTTCTTTTGTGACATAAAAAGTGAAAGTATATAAACCTAAATTATGATGAATATGTATTAACTCAATTTAAGATCAATAAGTTACTGATATAAAAGATCTTAGAAAATATTTTAAGCCCATCTATCCTAAAACTGTTGCTTGTTGTGGGGGGAAAAACCACAAAGTTTATTAAAGCATAAAACCTACTGCTGTCAAGTCAATTCCTATAGTGACCCTATAGGTCAGAGTAGAACTGCCCCATGGAGTTTTCAAGGAGCACCTGGCAGATTTGAACCACCAACCTTTCGGTTAGCAGCTGTAGCAATTAACCCCTAAGCCATCAGGATTTCCATTAAACCATAAAGAAAGTTTTATTAGAGGTATACTCAGCAGTGAAAGTAGGAAGCAAACAAGACAAGCATGCTGTCATAGCCGTATCTTATCAAATCCAAATAATATTACAGAATCATGAGTATATATTAATGTTACAAGTGAGCAAAACCATTGAAAGCTTCACATTTTCACAGGTTAGATAGAAACTGTGATTCTACATTTTGAATCATCATTCTTAAAAATTATTGCTACGAATGGTCCCAACTCAGCAGGAACGGATGATCACCGAGGACCAAAATGACATGGGGTAAAGACAACCCCGAAGATAGAGAGACCCACATGAGTAGGTGCCTACATCAACTTGGGACCAGAAGAATCGGATGGTGCCTGGCCACCACCAGTCATAGCCACGATGGAGCTCACTAAGTTGAGTCTCATTGGCAACACAAGAATAAAAAGGGATGCACCCTGAGATCTCCACTAAAAGACCACAACTGATGGTCCAGCAGCTTCGGGATTCCCCTGGGATCATGTCCCCTGGCCCTGATGCTGCCCTTGCCCATAAATCATAATAAAGGTTCACTCTTCAGACACGAATGGATTGGATTTGGTGATGCAGAGTGACCATACTGGATGCACTTTATGGTTCTATGCATCTATAGGATATCATCCTGCTGACCTCTGGCTGGAGGACGGAGAGTGGGTGGAGAGGAGGGGAAAGGAGACTGTTGGGAGGATGAGACATATATGGAGCACAGAGGAATAGTGTGCTGCCACCAGGCAGGGAGAGCAGTGGAAGCTTCATATAGGTGAGCATGTAAATTTATATGGGAATGTACATTTTCACTCAGTCATAATAATAAAAAAAAATTATTGCTACGGTTTCAGTAATGATAGTCAGGAGGGTCGTCATTGTTCCAATGAATTTTCTATTCACTAAATGTGAATAGAGAAAGATAAGAGTTTCTTTTGATGGCTTTATATGTAAGCTTTCTAAAAGATATTTTCCAACATTATCTTACCTATTGTCTTTATCTCAGGGTCCAGTAAATGTGTTCTTCTGAGTTCTTATGGGTCAGGCTCCAGCTAGGTCACATTCTGTTGTTAAAATGAAACATAAGTAACTCCATTTTGAATGTCAGATTCCATCTTGGCAAAAGGGCAGTGAAAATTCAGGGTAGAAGCCTCCAGGAAATAACTTAGCAGGAAATACCCTAGAGTAGTTTCACTTTTATCTTGCAAAAGACAAAGCCTGGAGACAGCCTTACAAATAACCCCTGGAGCCAACCCTAACCACTAGCTATTAAAACATCCATTTTTACAACTTACAGAAATTCCATGTGGTTAAAACATTCACCAATGTAGCTGACACCTTCATCAAAAGCTACATTTTGTAATTTGCAGAAATTCCATATGGCCTCAACCAATCAATGCAAAAACCGGCTCCCCCTCCCTACTCTGCAGTTTTATGACTTAAATATTACGTGCTAAGGAATCCTGGGGTCACCTCCTGCTCTGCATAGTTTGGAGTGCATCCCTAGTGCACCAGCCCCTTTTTTTCCTATTGGGCACATTTTTAATAAAATTTAAATTTTAGAGAGAAACTGTGTCGCATCTTGAAATCCAGACCCTAACATTGTGTGCACGATGATAAGAATAATGAATTCAGTATTATTTTCTAAATCAGTTGAAAGAAAGTCTGTTTAAATATTCCAAGTTTTCCTTCAACTTTTACTATTTCTCATTTTTTCCCAACTTTATTTTAGCTCTTAAAGGTTTTATCAGTTGGCTTTAGAAATTACAAAGCCTCTGCTCAGCTGATCAATTTATTAATGTGATATAGCCTTAAGTGTCTGGCCAGGGCTAGAAAGCTTTCCAGGCCATTTCAGGTGTGTTTCACTGTGAGTTCTATATAACATCAGAAACTGGTGGCTGGGTCATCTAGTGCTGCTTTAACAGAAATGCCCTAAATGGATGGTTTTAAAAAGGGAGATTTTATTTTGTCACAGTTCAGTAGGCTAAAAGCCCAAATTCAGTGTGTCAGCTCCAAGAAAGGCTTTCCCTGCTGGCTGTGGAAGCAAACCTGTCTTCAGTCTTCCCCTGGACTGGGAGCTTCCGAGGCACAGGGATTCCAGGTCCTTTCCAAAGGACACACTCAGCTCCTAGCACTGCTTCACGGTAGTATGAGGTCTCCAACTCTCTGCTTGCTTCCATTTCCTTTATAAATGATTGCCTCAAGGTGCAATAAAATCTTACACAGGAGTCCTGCCCCACCAATACAACTGCTGTCCGTCTTCCCTCACTGACATCACAGATGCAGGGTTTAGAGCATATAGAAACGTCACGCAATAGTAACTGTGGCCTAGCCAAATTGCTACACACACTTTTGGGTATACACAATTCAGTCCATGACAGGAACCCTGAAGTTGTCCCATCCTCTATTTTTTGATTTCTGATAAAAGACAAGATTAGGTCATCTTGATTCATTTACATATGTTTACAGTGATTGAGGCATTTTGAAAAGGCTATCTACCCAGTAAGTACCAAAGTTCTTTAGAAATTTTGTAAATCAGACTGAGGCTGACAGGGGTCATCCTGATTCATTTACATATGTTTGCATTTATTCCAGGCATTTTGAAAGCCAAAAGATAACTGACTTCTTTCGCTTTTATTATTCCTTTCGAAAGCAGTTTTGTTTTCCCTTTATTATAACATTTTATCTACCTTGTCAATATCAAAGCCCATTATCAGTTTTTTCATAGTCTAGAGCTGTTAGTTTTACTTTAAGACAAAATAATCCTTTTTCATTAAATAAAACACTTTTCATGTAATGTCTAACTTAATTTTGAAAAGCTTTGTTTTTTTTGATCAACTTAAACAAAGAGTTTTTCAATATAACTAGTAAAAATCTGAGCTGCAAGACAGACATAAAACAGTTTTTCTTGGATGAGGGAAGAACTGAGGTTCTGAGACAGCCCTAAGAAAGAAAGATAGCAACTCTCAACCATAGCCTCCAACCAGATTTCGAGACAGAAACTTAGACACAATGCTTCCAACCTGAAACAAGCTCTGGAAACAGAACAAAACAGAAAGACCAATTAAACTCACACAAAACAAGGACACATGTACAACAATTTTGCATAACACTGGGCCAATTCAACAGAAAAAACAACTTCTAGATAACACTTATTAAATTTCCAGAGCTTTATGTAGGAGAATAATTAGACATCTTGACAAAATTTGAACATCAAGCAAAGTTCCCCAAAGAGGAAGAAGCAACACAATTGAAAGCTCAGTTTCCCAAAGAAGTCACTGAAATTCAAAATTGCTTCTAGTATACTCAGTTTATAGTGTTATTAAATATGAACCGCAAACTAGTATGATGGAAGCAAGGTTTTCCCAGGCTTGTTTATCAAAGATATTAAACTCTAATGCTCAAACTTTTTGTTTCCTTCTTTGGGAACTTTATTCATTCTGATGGCTAGAGACTTAGTCTCTTATTTCAGACTTGAAGAATGCTAGCTCCTCCAGCTGGAAAGTAAGGAATCTACTGATAATTTTAATGTTACCACAAACCTAAGCAGAATTCATGCCACTTGCTGCAAGCAGCCAGTTATTGAGACAGGGATAAGAAGAGAAGCAAGAGGTTTTACTATGTACTGGTACATAAGGAGATAGAAGGGGTAGGTTCTCCAAAGTCTGTCTTCTGGAAATGGAGACTAGCTGAAGGTTTTATAGGAAAAACAGGATACGATTTTATGATTCCTAGGAATTTATAGAATATTAGTTCTTTTTCAGGTAGTCACACTGGGTCATGTCCCAATTGTATTATACTTTTATTTGGTTTTTTGGGGCCCATAGATTGTCTGGCTGCCATATAAGTTCCCAGTCACAAGACAAATTCCTTTGTTTTTTCTTTTACAATTTTTAGGCTATTATGGCTTGTTTTTCCACAGTCCTAGGACTATGAGAGTATAGATTAATCTTTAAGGGAAACAATTGGTTCATATTAGGAATATTGGCTTGGCTACAGAAATAAAATGGTGCTGATTATGCTCAAGATGCTTATTTTACTCTGTAAAATTAACATTGTTGTTTATTAAGAAACAGTATCATAAAACAGGCACAGAGCTACCACTTCTCCCTGCATATCTGGCAAAACAGAGCACTATTTTCCAGGTTTTCTCTGAGCCATAAAAAGAAACGTGATGGAGAACAGTGCTTTGTTTAGATCAGTGCATATCTCTGTAGCACTAACACTGTCATGTTGGGTGGCAGGCAGCCTAGTACTCTAGCCTCTCTTGAGACCACCTTATCCTGTTGCAGGACTCTTTAATGCTTGTGATGAGTGCTGGCAACTACCCAAATGACTTTTCCTGGTCCACTCAACCCCAAATTTTTGTGGCGCAGAACTCTTTGAAAGCAGAATTATTTCCCTAATGTTTCAAACACCCAGATCTGTATTAAACTGCTGTTCACCAAAGGTTACTAGATATCACTCTCACACTATAAAGCAAAAATTGAAGAACTTCTTCTTAATCTAACCACTGGTTTTTCAAACAAGCCTGCCGAACAAAACTTAACATTAGGAAAAGAATAAGCAAAAGCTTGTTCTTCTGAGAGCACACATGTCAGAAATGGTTACCAAATCAAAATCAAGTTGGTTCTGCCTGTCATTGCAGCCAAAATTCAGAAACAGCAAAAGGTTCAAACATAGCTTTATTAACAGACAAGCATGCAAGTCTGAGCAACAGCGAGAATAGTTTCTCCAAGACTGTTCTGCTTGTGTTACAACTCCAGTGGCTTTTATAGTCACATTACAAAGGGCTTTACATCTGGAAAATGTCAAACCTGGTCACGGGATAGAAGAGTCATGAGATTCCTTTACATCTTATTGAACAGTTGTAAGTTACACAAAAAGTCATTACCTCCTTGAAGGTTTCAAATAATGGATTTACTACCCTGAAGACAGGCAAAGGAATGTAAGTCCATTAATCTGGTCTGGGACAAGGAATGGAATGTGGTTTAACAGCATAGGTGACCTTTATTGAGTTCTGTATCTACAAACGAGAAGACAGAATCTCTCTTTCTGCTGACTTCTGCTCTCAGTCACCTTGAGGTTGACTGGATTCACGTGGTTTCAGAATCCCTGTAGCAATTAGCTCTTGTAGGGAGAAAACACCACCAAGTTTAGAAAAAAAGCAAAATGAAGGCTATATTAGGCATATTTTCAAAAAGACAAAAGTCGGAAGCAGACAAGTATGCTGCCAGAGCCATGTCTTTCCAAGTCTCTATTCCTGAAAGGGCTAATAATTGCAAAACATTCATTAAAAATCCTCGCCTGATCTCTCAGGCCACCTAGAAACTAACCTAGAGACTGAGGCTTTGTTTTTTTTAGATCCTGCACAGGGGACTGAGCCAGATAAACATCACCCATCTTGCCCACAGACTTGAGAAATCTACAGAGTACAGATAACATCAGAGTTCCTCTAACAGCGGCCTGTGACTCTGGCTCATCTTAGGACCCAACCTAATGACCGCTGAGCCTTCCGGCTTGAGATGGGGTTACTGTAAACCAGAATCAATGCTACAGCAATGCTTTTGATTTGATTTTAATTGCACACTTGACTGTATTATTTTATTTAATCTGATGTCATCAAAGCCAATGCTTTGACTGGAAAATTCAAATTATTTGCTTATAAATTTGTTTTTATACTATATAAGCATTTGGAGACTTAATAATCTTGGTACATTTTGACTATGTGGTATTATGCTTCAAGATTGTTAAGTATGGTGTCTTAAGTTCTTTAAAAATATAGGCAATGATTGTGTTTAGAAATATTATTGTCTAGGAGGCAGAGCCAAAATGGCAGAATAGACACATGCCTCCTTGATTCCCTTAAGAACTAAGGCCTAGAATAATAAGTGAATGGCTCAGTGTGGACAATCTGGGAGCCCCAGGATCTGGTATAAGGTTGTGAGATTGAACTGAATGACATAAAAGCGTTACCTCTGTCGGAGGCAAGACAACAGCACACTGAGTCCTGATTCTGCTGACACTTTATCTGAGGGAACTACAGGTACAGATGCCTTCTTTGTTATCTGGGAGGCAGGGACTGGGTCTGCCTGGGTCTGCCAAGCCTGTGTGCCTGGCACAAGCTGGCTAATATGCTGAACTGCAGTGCTTAAATTAATAGCATATACCACAACAGAGAGGCTGTACTTGGAACAGCCATATCTCAAGAGCCTCACTGCCGACCAAGGGCTTCAGTGCCCCTCCTCCCTCTCATCCCTGTGCTGTGCCATAGATTCTTCTGACTCACTCCAGGAAAGGTGGCACAGGCTGGACAACATCTTGGTTGTCTGAGAGGTAGAGTCAGCCACGCCTGAGGTCTGAAAAGGGGCTAATTCTCACACTGAACAAGAATGCCTGTCTGGAAAGTGCTTCTCCTGCAGAATAGCTCTTTTGGAGACAATGCTACTTAAGGATCACGGTGGGGCCTGGTGTCTGAGGGCAGCAGTGCCATAACTTCTCCCTTCTTTGAGACACATCATAATGTAAGGGGGACCGTCTATGAGGCACCATCATTGTCAGCTGGGAGGCAGGGCCTGTAACCCCTGAGGGCCTTATTGCTCTCAGCAGTTGCTGGACAGCACCTCTCTCAGCTGTAAGATAGCTTTTAAAACAAGACTACCTGGTAAACACAGTGGTAACAGGTGGCTGAGTGTTTGGCAGCATTACACCGCCTTTCACTGAGCCACACCATAGTGTAGGCCAACAGCCCCCCAGAGACTCCATAAGGAGTGTGCTGCCTCTGTCAGCCAGGAGGTGGGGCCTGTGAATTCTGAGGTCCCAGCTGTTCTCAGCACCTGCTGAACTGTGCTCCTCTCAGCAAAGGAAAAGCAGTTTTTAAGTTAAATGCATCTAGAGAGCACAGCAGTCCCAGGCACCTGAGTGTGTTGACATCCTTCTTTTCTCTCCTCACTGAGCTACACCATAGACTCAACTGGCATAACAACAGGGCTCCCACAAGTAATTTGCCACCTTTAACAGCCAGGGTGTAGGGCCTGCCATCCCTGAGAGCCCACATGGGGGCAGTCACTAGAGGCTGCAGAAGCGGCTGGCAACCAAATGTAGTGGTGCCCATATTCCCCTCTTAAAACTACACCACAGCTTCCACTGGTGTAACACTAGAGAAACTGAACAGCTTCTTGATGATGTGAAGACAACAATCAATATCTAACCGCTAGCCCACTATGGCCTGGAAAACTCCCAAGATAAAGAATCCAAAAACTTCCCAGATGAAGAAGCCTTTCTAAAATTATCAGAGGTAGAATACAAAAGAATTTTGTATAGAGCCCTCCTAGAGATTAAACAAAGTGCAACAAAACAAAATAAAAAATTTACTAAGCTATATGAACTGTTGGAACATCAATGATCTGAAATCCAGCAGGTCACTAACAAACTTATAGATTTAGACAATTGAATGCAAAGCCAAAAGAGCAGGATTGAGGAGATGGAAGGCAGAGTTAGTGAGTCTGAAGATAAATGAACTGACAGCAACATTTATGAGAAGAAATCAGAGGAAAAAATTGAGAAAAATAAAGAAGCACTTAGAAACATGTGGGACTCTATCAAGAGGAATAATCTATGAATAACTGGCATTCCTGAACAAGGAGGGATAGCCAAAATTTCAGAGAGAATTGTTAAAGAGTAGCTCACAGAAAACCTCCATCAAATCATGAAAGAAGAGAACGTAAGTATTAAAGATGCTTATTGAACACCACAAAACTAGATCCCAAAGAAAGACACCAAGACATATTATAATCAAGCTTAATAAAATGAAACATAACCAGAGACTCTTAAAAGAAGCGATACTTAAAACTAAACTAACATACAAAGGGAAGCCCTGAGGCTTTTGTCTGACTTTGTGGCAAAACCGTGTTGGCAAGAAGGCAGAGGGATGACCCATTCAAAGGCTTCAAGGAGAAAACTTCCAACCAAGGATTACATATCCTACAAAATTTTCTCTGAAATATGAAAGGGAAATGAAAACATTCTTAGATAAACAGAAGCTTAGAGACTTTGTAAGAACCAAATCACAACTACAAGAAAAACTGAAAGAAGCTCTTTGTTTAGAAAAACAAAAACAATAAATGTCTACTTAAGGATGCAAAGCAGGACACAACATCCAGAATCCTATTTAGCTGGGGATGTCACAAAACTCAATCAAAGCTAAAATATTAAAAGAAGGGAACCAGTGATCTTAACACAAAAACTATGACATGATTACAATAACAAAAGGGATATACTGCAGTGGTTATAACCCTTTCAGATGGAGAAGACATTAAAAAGACACACAGAAGTTAAAGATTGTTTTAAGCTTAGACCATTAAGGAGGATCAAAGGGATAGCTGCAAAGCAACAATGTGACATATCAAAACAAGAAACATAATACAGGAGTCTCAACAAGCACAACACCAATACTGAAAAAGTAAACTCATAGAGAATATGAACCTATTTATGTTCATACCTTTATGAACAGCAACACAAAAATAAAGACATTAAAATGACAGCACTGAACACATGCCTATCAATAATTACACTGAATGCAAATGAAGTTAGTGCTCCAATAAAGAAGCAGAGAGTGACAGCCTAGATCAAAAGACACAATCCACCTACATATTGCTTACAAAAAACATGCCTGATACTCAAAGAAATGAACAAATTGAAAATCAAAGGATGGAAGGATACATGCCAAGCTAACAACACACTAAGAAGAACATGAGTGGCAATGCTACTCTCAGATAAAAACAGATTTTAATGTAAGGTCCACCATCATTGGCATGGTCACTATTTATTGGATGGTCACTATTTATTACTGAAATATTCAATAAATAAGCAGGACATAACAATCTTGAATATCTGTGCACCCAACACCAGAGCATCTAAATACATCAAACAAATGCTGACAACAATGAAAAATGAGATAGATCACTCCACAATAATAGTAGGAGACTTCAACACTCCACTTTCAGTAATGGACAGATAATCCAGCAAAAAACTCAGGAAAGATATAGAAGAGCTTATTGCGACAATCAACAATCTAGACCTCATCAAAGTATACAGAACTTTTTACCCAACAACAGATAAATACACTTTATTTTCCAATGCATTTAAGTGCTCTGCTAACTGAAATGTCAGCAGTTCAAATCTGCCAGGGGCTCCCTGGAAACTCTATGGGAAAGTTCTACCCTGACCTCTAGGGTAGTTATGAGTTGGGCCAATCTCGACATCAGTGGGCATGGGTTTCCAATGCACATAGCACATTCTCCAGAGTAGACCATGTATTAGGGCATAAATCAAGTCCCAACAAAATCCAATCCACTGAATTACTGCAAACCGTCTTCTCAAGCCATACAGCCATAGGAGTTGAAATGAACAGGAGAAAAAACATGGGTAGAAATCTGAGCTAATGGAAACTGAACAACACCTTGATCAAAAATCCACAAGTTATAGAAGAAATCAAAGATACAATAAAGAAATTTATGGAATCAAATGAGAATGAAAGCATATCCTACCAGCACCTACAGGATATGGCAAAGCAGTGCTCAGAAGTCAGTTTATCTCTATAAATGCACACATCCAGAGTGAAGAAAGGGCCCAAACCAAAGAATTAACCCTACAACATGGATAAGTAGAAAGAGAGCAATACAGGAACCCTTCAGGCACCAGTAGAAAGCAGATAATAAAGATCAGAGCAGAACTAAATAGATTAGAGAATAGAAGAATAATTGAAAACATGAACAAGTCCAAAAGCTGGTTCTTTGAAAATATGAACAAAATTGATAAACCATTTGCTAAACTCACAAAAGTAAAACAAGAGAGGATTCAAAGAGCCCAGATAAGAAATGGGATGGGAGATGTCATAACAGACCCAATCAAAATGAAAAGTATCACAATAGAATACTACAGAAGACTGTACTCTAACAGATTTGAAAACATACTCTAATAGATTTGAAAACCTAGAGGAAATGGACAAATTTCTAGATTCACATCACCTACCAAAATTATCACAAGAAGAAGTAGAACAACTTAATAAACACATCACAAAAGAAGAGATTGAAAAGATAATTTAAAAATTACCAAGCAAAAAAAGTACTGCCCCAGATGGTTTCACTGGAATATTCTACCAAGCTTTTAGAGAGGAGTTAATTCCAATACTACTGAGGCTATTTCATAGCGTAGAAAAGGATGGCTCCCAAATTCATTCTATGAAGCCAGCATTACCCTGATACCAAAGCCGGAAAGAGTCCACAAAAAGAAAAAAAAATTACAGACCAATATCACTCATGAATCTAGATGCAAAAATTTTCAAGAAAATCCAATAGAATTCAACAAAATATTTTTTAAAAAGTCATCATGACCAAATTGTATTCACGCCAGGGATACAAGGCTGGTTCAGTATCAATGTGATCAACCACATACATAACTCAAATGATAAGAATCACCTGATTTTGTCAATTGATGCAGAAAGGGCATTTGACAAAGTCCAACACCCATTCATGTTAAAAACTCAGCAAAACAGCAATAGACGGGAAATTCCTCAATGCAATAGGAGCATCTATGCAAAGCCACCTGCCTGCATCATCCTAAATGCACAGAGACTGAAAAAATTCCCCTTGAGAATGGGAACCAGATAAGGATGCTGTCATGGGTTGAATTGTGTCCCCCCCAAAATATGTGCAGCCCTGTGGCTGGGACATGGTTCCCAGTATCTTGGGACTGTCCTCCATTCTGTGGTTTCTCGAAACTGTATGCTAAAGGGGCTGTAAATTCCTGCATAGAATTACTTCCCTGCTGTGCTGTGGGGGGAGTTTCCCTGGAGTACGACTTGCCCCACCCTTGATCCTTTCAGCCTGCATGAGATAAAAGGAAACAGAAACAAGAGAGAACGGGGAGCCAAGCACCATCAAGAAATGTGCACCAGGAGAAGAGCACGTCCTTGACACCTGAGGTTCCTGCGCCGGGATGCTCCCTGGACAAAGACTGATGCAATGCCAGACTTTCCTCCAGAGCCCACAAGGGGAAAGCCTTCCCTGGAGCGGTCACCCTAAATATGGACTTGCAACCTACTGGACTGTGTAATTATCCTGAATATGGACTTGCAACCTACCAGACTGTGTAAGAATAAACCTTCCTTTGTCGAAGCCATCCACTCTGTGGTATTTCTGTTAGAGCGGCACTAGCTGACTAAAACAGATGCCTACTATCACCACTTGTATTCAACACTGTCCTAGAGGTTCTATCCAGAGCAATTAGACAAGACAAAGAAATAAAAGACATCCACGTCGGCAAAGTAAAACTCTCCTTATTTACGGATGATATGATGGTATACACAGAGACTCATAAAGAATCTATGTCAACTACTGGAACTAATACTAAAAAAGTATTAGGATATAAGATCAACATAAGTAAATTCGTAGAATTTCTTTATACCAAAAAAGAGAATATCATAGAGGAAACCATAAAATCAATACCACTTACTATAGCCCCATGAAGATAAAATACCTAGGAATAAATCTAACCAGAGACACAAGAGACCTATACAGAGAGAATTACAAGACCTTACTGCAAGAAACCAAAACAGATTTATGTAAGTGAAGAAATCTACCCTGCTCACAGATGGGAAGACTTAGCATTGTGAACATGTCTGCTTTACCCAAAGTGATCTACATATACAATGCAATGCTAATAAAATTCCAGTGTCATTTTTTAATGAGACGGAGAAACAAATTACCAACTTTTTTGGAAAGGGAAGAAACTCCAGATAAGTAAAGCACTACTGAAGAAGAGGAACACAGTGGGAGGCCCCACACTACCTGATCTTAGAAACTTTTACACTACCACAGTAGTTAAAACAGCCTGGTACTGGTACAGAAAGAGACATATAGACCAATGGAACAAAGTTGAGACTCCATAAATATCACCTTCCTCTTATGAACAGTTGATATTCTAAAAAGGCCCAAAGGTCATAAACTGCGGTAAAACAGTCTCTTTAACAAATGGTATCTGCAAAATTAGGTATCCATCTGGAAAAAAACTGAAACAGGACCCATATTTCACAACTTACGCACTGGATCAAAGAGCCAAATATCTAACCTCAAACAATAAAGATCACACAAGGAAAAAAGTCAACAAGGAAAGTTCTAATACACAGCTTAGACAGACTTCAGAATCTGGCAAGAACAAGAGAAGACAGATAAATGGGAACTACTAAGAATAAAACACTTTTGCTCATCCAAAGACTTTATCAAGAGAGTTAAACTACCTACAGAATGGGAAAAAATATTTGTCAACTATATGTCAGACTGACGTCTGATTGCCATAGTCTACAAGGCACTGCAAAATATCAATAAGAAAAAGGTAAAGAATTCAATTAAGCAATGGGCAAAGGAGATGGACAGACATTTCACCGAGGAACACTTCCAGGAAGCCAAAAGATGAGGAAATATTCACGAGCACTAGCTACTAGAGAAATTCAAATCAAAACTACATGAGATACCGTCTGACCCCAACAATGCAAAAAACACAAAACAACAAATGCTGGACAGGCGGCAAAGAGATTATAACTCTCCTACACTGCTGGTCAGATTGCAAAATGGTACAACCTCTTTGGAAAGCAATTTGGCACTTCCTTAAAAAGCCAGAAATCAAAGTACCATTTGATCCAGTAATCCCACTGCTCGAAATATATCCTACAGAAATAAAGGAGGTCACCCAGATACATGTACATGAATGTTTATTGTAGCACTGTCCATAATAGCAAAAAGATGAAATTAACCTAGATGCTCATCAACAGATGAATGGATAAACACACCATAGTACATTTATTCAATGGAACACTAGGCAATGATAAAGAACAATGACAACTTCAGGAAACATCTCATAACCTAGCTTCAACTAGAAGACATTAAGCTGAGTGAAATCAATCAGCAGTAAAAGGACAGATATTGTATGAGAACCCTGCTATAAGAACTTAAAAATAGACTTATGCACAGAAGAAAAGACTCTTTGACAGCTATAAGGGTAGGGAGTCACATAGAGGGCTGGGTGTAGATTAAAAAGTTGACAAAAATTTGGTCAGGTGAAAGCAAGGACAGCAAGTAGTAGAGTACATCACCTTAACTGGACTTCACCATAAACTGAATGGTTTTCTAAACTCAACTTAATATTTCAAAGGATAGAGTAGCAGGGACAAGATTCTGGGACCATGTCTTCAGGGGACATTGACACCAGTTGTTATAACTAGTCTATTGCTAGGATAGTCTTCACCACCCCATATTGGTGAGTAGCATCTGGGGTCTTAAAAGCTAGTAAGCTGCCATCTGAGGCACAGCAAATGGTCTCAACTCATCTGAAATGGATGGTCACAGAGAACAACAAAGATACAAGGAAAAGGAGGCCTGGGAGACAGAAAGACCCATATAAATGGGAAACTGTATCAGCATGAGACCAGAAGAACCAGATGAATTAATTTAACCAACAGGTTTAAATATTTTCTCCAATTTGAAATTTCTGTTGGTAAACTTACCAAAGCTATAGATATCATGACCTACGCAGTGTGTCTAAAATTTTAGCTATGATTTTATATAAAGTAACATTAGACTTCCTATTCTATAAAAAAAAAAAAACTTAATAGATAAATGTTTCTGTATTTATAGTAATACGGAATCTCAGGTTTTATAAAATGCAGTTGCTACTGAGACACATGAAAAATGATTACTGATGCTACACAGGTACAAACACCTCATGCCTTGTTCAGAGACCTTAGGGTCATAATTTCACCAGCAATTTCAGATAATTGACCTAATAGTGTTGGTGTTTCTGTTCTACTTCATAGTTCACCGTGTGGTGCCTGAGATCTTAAATACCTGATGGTACTCAAATACTACTGAACATTTTTATTTGAAGCGTCTGTGTTTAGATAGCCATTTAAACTGTGAGCTTTAGAAAACATTGGTTCCTAAAGCCGCTTGAGTCAAATGATGGCCCAGATAAACTAAGTCTGGCTGTTTCACTCTGGGCATTCTGTTCTGTAAATATAAGGGAAAATAGAAGAAAGTACCCTATGTACAGACTTTTGTGGCTCTTTATCAGAACCTCAGACCCCATTCCCACAAT
This sequence comes from Heterohyrax brucei, assembly GCA_028571685.1. Classification (NCBI taxonomy): domain Eukaryota; kingdom Metazoa; phylum Chordata; class Mammalia; order Hyracoidea; family Procaviidae; genus Heterohyrax; species Heterohyrax brucei. Next base: position 22,936,071 of record CM053155.1, read on the forward strand.
TGGTAGAGGACAACTTTAAAGTGTTTTAATAACAAGAGACAGGAAGGAAGGAAGGAAGGAAAGAATGAAGGAAGGAAGGAAAGAAGGGAAGGAGGGGGGAAGGAAGGAAGAAACAAGAAAGAAAGAAAGAGTAGTTCCTATTGTTGGCTAGAGCCATGCAATGCCCACCTCAAGGTAACCCAGTTGACCCTCAGAGACCAGGACTTAGATCACCTCACCAGCTGGTGAACACTAACCTCAGTCAATGCAGTCAGTGTCAAAAATGAGGACACTGGAAAGTGGGGGTCCTGAGTACCCTAAAACAAGATGTTCGGCTGATCTCTCCTTAGGACTAGATGGACAGGCTCCCCTAGAAAGACAATGACTCTCACAGAAGAAGGATCTTAAGAGACAGACAGCTGACAGAGCTCTGAGACCTCCCTGGCTCTTGACCACACCACTGGCATCTCCATGGGGGAGCCAAGTGTTACACTTGATGTGGAAGGTAAGATTAATACGTCTTAGACACAAAAAGCCACCTTATCTACCATAAATGTGTCCACTCTCCAAGCAGGATTGTGTAATTAGTAAGGTGACAAGTTTGCTTTTGTGTTTGATGGGGTTGCAATTGTGGAGAAACATACCAACCATTCTCAGTTAGGTTCCAGCAGAAGTTTGGGACATTACTACGAGAGAAAAAAAATGGAGGAGAGAGAGAAAAAATGGAGAAGGGAAAAGGGGGAAAGAAAAAACAGGGAGAAGGGAGGCAAGAATAAGAAAGTGAAAAGAAAGAGAGGAAGTAGAAAAAGGAGACAGGAAGATAGAAAACTAGATAGCTCCAGCCTAGGTTTCCAGAAAGATATTTTTCTTTCACATTGCAACAGTTCCAAATAAAAGAATGTTTCATGAGTCCTAACTGCCACCCAGCAATTGTCATCCTTGCCCTTGCAGATGGTTAACACTGCCAGCGAGAGATTTCTCAGATAGGCAAGACTATACCCCTATCCATCATGAAGCAGATACAGAAAAAGAGACCTCCATCCATGTTCCCTGAAGAATTATGAGTATGAAATCTCTCAGGGGGAGTTGAAGCAGGCAAAACAGTCTATGAAAGAAACAAGCTAAAGACCAGGACAATTACTTTCACAGTAAACTAATCTCATACATATGAGCTGTTATAATACTAACAGTGGGGGAATAAAAGAGCTAATGATTGCAAAATGTTGATTAAAATTGCCTGATTTCTCAGGCCAACTACAAAGTAACCTGGTGACTGAGGTTTTTGTTTTCAAATCCTGCCCAGGAGACTGAGACAGGTAACATCACCCACCTTGCCCAGGGACCTAAGAAAGCTAGAGCCCAGATAACAGCATAGTTCCTCTAACAGCCCTCTGTGACTGGCTCATTTTGTGACCCCAGGACTCTTGAGCCTTCCAGCTTGAGACTGTGACATCACATACCTTGTGACTCCAGACTTCCCAGGGACAGACCACAGCTCTTCTACCAATGTCTCATGACTCTGGCTCACTTTGTGACTCCAGGCCTTGCCCAGAGACCTGAGACTGCTGCCCAGATAACATCACAGTTCCTGGTGACTAACGACTTCGCCGCCCCCTTGTCCCAAGCCCCAGCACCTGAATAAGACCCCGTTTTTTTTCTGTAACACTTCCTCCTTCTTCCTATAAAAACCTCTGACTTGAGACGAAATGCTAAGATGGTTCCTAGAGTGCTAACCTACCATCTTCTCAGACAGCTGGCCGTCTGACAAGGCGTAGTTCCTCCCCGTCTCTGTGTCTGACTTTATAGTGACGGGCAGGGTGAAGCTGTGCCTGGGTTTTCCCATTATGTTCCCAGTTGTTATGTATGTATCTTAGCAGGTTGCAGTTTGGGATGTTTTGAACGTTCTCCATTCTCTAGCTACACACACATATTCACACAACTTAATCTGGTGAACCGATTTAGGAGGTACATGACATTTTCATACCTTTAGTGGTCAATTCTTCCTGCTTCTTGGGATTCATCACTGGCCTTGCTTGGGAATTACTCTTACTTCCCAAATAACTTTGGATTCTTAATGCCCTCAACAGTCAATTTCTCCCACTCCTTGGGAGTCTTCTAAGGGCCCACCTAGGCACTTCCCAAACAACCCAGGTACCTTTTATGACCATCGCACAGCCATTGTTTGGGGCACAGAGGATGGGGGGAGAGGTGAGCTTTCACAGCTGCTCCAGTCTCCAGGAGAAATCTCCTGGTGGCACCAGACATGGAGGTTTCCAGTCCTCCCCAGGAACCAAGCAGATAGCTCCAGGCCATCTTACCAGAAATGCTATTAATTGGAAACTTCAGATTCTTGGTTGGCATGATTTGAATTGGCCAATAAACAAGAGACTGAGGTGGGAGAACAAAAAAGCGTCTGTATTTCATTGTACAAGTTGGTGCTTACTGCTGCCAAGACTACTTCCAAAAGCTGGCAGGCAGATCACTTTTAAAGCGGTTTACAGGTAGGAAGTTCATACGAGTCATGTTAGCAACATTCTTAATCACAGTGTAGTGTTGCAACGGGGTTACTTATAACCTCCAAGCAAAAGCAGAATTCAAATGTAAAGCTGGAGTAGGGGTGGGGCGCCAGCAAAGTAAAGGATTTTGCAACACAACACTGTAGGTGAGGAATCTATGTAAAGAACACAGCACTGTGGACATTCTGTGTCTTTACCACAGCTTTTCTTGTAGTATAGTCAATGTTCAGACACGAAAAAGGTTAAGCATGTGCAGACTACAGTTCAAGATGGTTGGTTAGTTCTTTGAGAAAGTGATAGAATATTACTCCCATCCCCACGGCGGGGGAAAAAAAAAGACACACGCTCTTTCCCTCTGATGTCTATTTATGTACCTCTCCAAAGTATGGACTCCAAATTACAAACCTCAAAGAACTTTGATTTAAGTCTAACTCTAACATTTGCTGGCTGTATAACTTTGGACAAGTCAATCAATCTCTCTGTGCCTCCGTTTCCTAAGTTGGAGAAATAACTGATAATTTCTGCCCTAACCTTGTGCACTGCAAATCATAAACTACATACATGTATAAGGGATTATTATTACACAGAGAAGGGTACTCATTTAGAAGGGAAGAACTGTCTTTTCTCCCTACTTATTTACCTAAGAGCAGGTTATAACATGCTCAGCCGTTTCCTCCCCAATGATGGAAACCACAGAAACAGGAAAACTGATCTAAACGGAACTGCCCACCTGTTCTTCCAGCTGGGTTTGGTAATCCTAGACTTGCCTGTAGAAATGTCTTCCTAAAGTTGAGGGGCTTGAATAATTTCTTCCTTAGGAATAAGCTGGGGTCAACAGTTTCTGGCTCACTTAAATCTACAGACTGCCATAGTTGGCAAAGCCAAATGATGCTGAGTTATAGAACAAACACTGAACTTACAGTGATCAACTGTCAGGGGCCATGAGGAAGCCTCAGGCCCCTAACAAACAGGAAGTCTGGATAGTCCCTGAGAACGCGTGCGCGTTCTCAAACCACCCCCCGTGTCACTGCCTAACGTCAACTGTACAGGCATACTGTCTGTCCAATCATAGAACGCCAACAGTCTCATACCAGCTATCTTCCGGTCCTAAGCCCTTCCCCTCCCCAACTTCTATATATATTACTCTGCTACAATAAAACCTTGAGGCTTGATCAGAATTTTGTCTTGCCTCCATTTCTTCGCATCCCTTGCTTCACTTTCATTTTCACAGGCTCCCCCTCGTCCCTCCGTTGATTCGCCCCGTGGGTCGGGGCAAAACTGGCACCCAGCGTGGGGGCCTGAGGTACGGAGCTGCTGAAAAGACCCGCTTGAAAAGCCCTGGCCAGGCACCCCTTGAGCCTCCACGAGGTGTGAGTTTGGCTGGTCCTGAGTTACCACGCAGTATTGACCCGTGAGAAGACTCGTTCCTGATCACCGCCAGACTAGCCGCCCTGCGAGATTGATCTGTTAGAGGTAAGTGGGTAAAAAGCATGGGGCAAGAATTGAGTTCACATGAGCTCTTTCTCACTGGAATCAAAGATGCCTTCAAGATGCGAAGGATTAAAGCTAAGAAAAAAGATCTCGCACAATTCTTTATATTTTTGTCTGATGTTTGTCCTTGGTTTCCCCAGCAGGGGACAATAGACTCTAAATGTTGGAGAAGAGTTGGAGATTGCTTAAATGATTATTATAGAACTTTTGGACCTGAGAAGGTCCCTGTAACTGCCTTTTCATATTGGAATTTGATTAATGACGTGTTACAAAGCTCCCTTAAAGACCCAGATGTTCAAAAACTTGCTCACACTGGGGAGACAGTCCTTCGAAATAGCTCTTGCCCCCCCTCCGCTTGCCCATCGGTTTCTATAAATGTTCCAGAGGAGCCTCAGACAGCTGGTATAAAAGAAATCCCCCAAACAAATCCTGACCCACCTAGCCTGATTTACCCATCTTTAAAACCCTTTAGGGACAATTCCAATGCGGGCCAGTTGTCCCCCGAAGACCGGGAAATATTAGAAAGTCAGGCTGCACAATATCAGGGCAGCGGCGACCGTTGGGCTTTCACCGCCCTTGCCTTCCGCGGTCCCCCTAATGAAACTCTACAACCTCCTCCATATCTCCAGGGTTCCTCAGCTCCCCTCCCCTCACCCCTTAACCCAGAGCACAGCACAATCATGGTTTCAGACCCCATTCGGCAGGCTAAAATCTCCCTCACTCAAGAAGTTTCCTCCTTAAGAGAACTGCTGACTCAGAAACGCGAACACCTAAAGCTTATCAAAGAAATCCGAGCCCTTGAGGCGGAGCTTGCTTCCACAATGCTCAGCCAGGTTTCAAAGAAAACCCCCCAGGGCTCAAGTCCCAAAGGCCCCCTTTTCACATTTCCCGTAACCTGCAGTCAAAGGCCTCAACATGATACTGAAGAAGAGGAAGCAAGTAGCGAGCCTGGTGAAGGCCCAGGCTCGGGGGGAGAGGCTTCTGACAAAGAAAACCCCGCCCCGGAAGAGAGTAGTTCAGACAGACAAAAATACCGCCGCCTAAACCTCAAACATTTAAAAAGCTTAAAGGCAGCTGTTAATAATTATGGCCCTACTGCCCCCTACAGCCTGGCCATACTGGAAAGCCTAAGTGAGCGATGGCTAACCCCTAATGATTGACATTTCTTGGCACGAGCCACCTTATCCGGGGGTGATTTCATACTCTGGTGCACCGATTTTGCAGAAAACTGCCACGAGACCGCCCAGCATAATAGTGAAAGCAGGACGTCCCGCTCTTGGACAAGAGATAAACTCTTGGGGCGAACTCCCTATGATACTAATGAGAAACAGGCAAATTTTCCCCCTGGTTTATTAGCACAAATACAAAATGCCGGCCTCAAGGCCTGGAGGCGTCTTCCCCCAAAGGGTTCAGCCACCACCTCCTTAGCTAAAATCTGTCAAGGCCCTGATGAGTCCTACAGTAGCTTTGTCAGCCGCCTAACTGACGCCACTGAGCGTTTGGTGGGGGAAGGAGAAACCGATAGTGCCTTCATTAAACATCTTGCCTTTGAAAATGCTAATCCTTTTTGTCAACAGGCTCTAAGACCCCACCGCAGTGGTAGCCTTTCTGATTATGTTAAACTTTCTTCAGGAATAGGAGCTTCTCATGCCATTGGTATAGCTATAGGGGCCGCTCTCAAAGGTCTTGACCATGATAAACAACAAAAAACTTGCTTCAATTGCAAACGGCCCGGACATTATATACGCGAGTGTCCCACAGGTAAACAGAATCGGGGACCTCCTACTTCAGTGTGCCCCAGATGTAAGAAGGGCAAACATTGGGCCGCAGATTGTTTTTCTAAAACTGACATCAATGGTCAGCCTCTCCCCCCAAAACAGGGAAACTCCCAGCGGGGCCAGCCCCTGGCCCCACCCTTGGGACAGAACCTAGGGGCAGTCAGGTTCGTCCCCCAGAAACAGACACAAAGACAAGTATCAGCTCCCTCTGCCGTGCCACCCCTGGAAGTGCAGGATTGGACCTCTGTTGAGCCACCGATACAACATTAGTGCCCGATCAGGGTGTTCAACTCATCCCTACAGAGGTCTATGGGCCGCTACCCCCGGGAATGTTTGGTTTGATCTTAGGGCGTGGCAGTTCCTCATTGGCCGGCCTTCATGTCATCCCTGGGGTCATTGATAATGACTACACAGGACAAATTACTCTTTTGGCCTCGGCTCCGTTGGGGCCCCTGTCTGTTCCAAAAGGAAAGAGAATAGCACAACTTATATTACTTCCCTTAGATTCCACACCCACCAAACACATACAGTCCATTAGGTTGAATTCTGCCTTTGGGTCTTCCGACACCTATTGGGTGCAACCAGTAACCCCTGATAGGCCAAGACTCACCCTCCAATTAGATGGTAAGGCCTTTGAAGGGATAGTAGATACAGGGGCAGATGCCACAGTAATTTCAGCTAAATATTGGCCTTCCAACTGGCCCTGTGAGGCCTCAATAACTCATCTTGAAGGCATTGGCCAGTCTGTCAACCCTAAACAAAGCTCAAAAATTCTTACTTGGAAGGACTCTGAGGGTAACTCAGGACAAATTCAACCTTACATTGTTCTGGGTTTACCTGTTAATCTATGGGGTCGTGATGTCTTATCCCAGCTGGGGATCATCATGTGTAGCCCAAATGAGATAATTACCCAACAGATGCTTAACCTAGGCTTCCTACTGGGACAAGGACTGGGAAAAAATAATCAAGGTATAAAGCAGCCTCTTCCTGTAACGCCTAAAAATAATCGTTCAGGCTTGGGAAGTGAAAATTTTCCTTAGCGGTCATTGACTCCCCTGCACCCCACGCTGATAAGATTAAGTGGAAATCTGAGTCTCCAGTGTGGGTAGATCAATGGCCCTTGACTGAACAAAAACTCGCAGCTACCACAGCTTTAGTGCAGGAACAGCTGGCTGCTGGACATTTAGAACCAACCACCTCTCCCTGGAATACTCCTGTATTTGTGATCAAAAAGAAAAATGGGTCATGGCGACTCCTTCAGGACCTCAGAGAAATTAATAAAACCATGTTTACAATGGAGGCTCTCCAACCTGGACTCCCCTCCCCCGTTGCCATTCTAGCTAACTATTTTAAAATCATTATTGATCTCAAAGATTGCTTCTTTACCATCCCTCTTCACCCACTTGATAGAGAACGCTTTGCGTTTAGCCTCCCAGTTATTAATTTTAAAGAACCAATGCAGCGCTATCAGTGGAAAGTTCTCCCTCAGGGCATGGCCAATAGTCCCATTCTGTGTCAAAAATTTGTTGCTCAGGCTGTAGACTCTCTTAGGCGTCGGTGGTCTTCCATTTATATCATTCATTACATGGATGATATTTTACTGGCGGGGGCCTCCAGTTTAGAGGTACTTAAGTGCAGCCAGGACCTAACTTGCTAACTAACTTCCCTTGGACTTCAAATTGCCCCAAACAAAATACAGCTTACTGACCCTTATTATTACCTCGGTTTTGAATTAAATAATAATCAAATCACCACTCAAAAACTTAACCTAAAAACCTCTCATCTACACACACTTAATGATTTTCAAAAGTTCCTGGGAGATATTAATTGGCTCCGACGGTACCTCAAACTTACAACAGGGGAATTAAAACCATTGTTTGATACTCTTCATGGAGATGCCAGCCCCCTCTCTCCCCATCACCTTAACCCTGAGGCAAAAAGGGCCCTTCACATTGTTGAAAAGGCCATACAACAACAACAGGTTACCTTCATAACTTATGAGCAGCCCTTTGCCCTTATTGTCTGTGCCACACAACATACACCCACGGGGGTTTTGTGGCAGAATGGCCCCCTCTTGTGGATACATCTATCCTCCACCCCAACTAAAGTTCTCCTCACCTATCCCTCCCTAGTGGCCAAACTTATAAGACTGGGCCGAAAAAAGAGCCGCCAACATTTCGGCAGGGACCCTGACCAACTTATCCTTCCTTACACCAAGGAACAAATAGACTGACTTTCCCAAAATGATGATGATTGGATAATAACCCTATCCACGTTTCTAGGTACGGTTGATAACCACTATCCGTCCCATAAACTCCTTCAGTTCGCGCGGCTACATCCTTTTACCTTCCCCAAAATAACCTCTTTAAGTCCTTTGAAAGAAGCCTCTCTGGTCTTCTCAGATGGATCCTCCTCTGGCATTGCGGCATGGGTCATAAATTCACAGCCTTACAGTGCCCAATCTCCCTTTAAGTCAGCCCAGCTTGTGGAACTTTTCACTATCTTACAGGTCTTCACAATATTACACGATGTCCCCTTCAATCTTTACACCGACAGTGCTTACATAGCTCTCTCAGTCCCAGTGTTAGAGACAGTTCCTTATATCAAACCATCTTCCAATGCTGTGTCTCCTTTTCAACAACTCCTCTACACTTTCATCCAGTAACTGTAGCCTCAGCCCACCTTTTCGAACACAGCCTGTTGGCTTTAATTCTTCCCATTGCTACCAAGGGTCATTCCAAAATAACAGCTTTGATCTAGACGTCGGATTTATAACATTTAATAATTGTATCAATACCACCAACCATACAGAGCCCCTCTGTCCAGCCCCTGGACAGGTTTTTATATGTGGAAATAACTTAGCCTATACAGCCTCACCCAGAAACTGGACAGGACTCTGTGTTCAGGCTAACCTCCTCCCAGATATTTCTATCATATCAGGAGACACCCCTGTCCCTGTCCCCAGTTTTGATTATATAGCCGGATGATCAAAACGAGCCCTCCAATTCATACCCCTTCTTGTGGGCCTGGGAGTTGCCGGGGCTACAGCCACCGGTTCTGCCGGCCTGGGCATCACCTTAGACAAATACAATAAGTTATCCCATCAATTAATAGACGATGTCCAAACCCTCTCCGGTACTATCAATGATTTACAAGATCAAATTGACTCTTTAGCTGAGGTAGCCTTACAAAATCGAAGGGGCTTAGACCTTCTTACTGCAGAAAAAGGCGGTATCTGTTTAGTTTTACAGGAACACTGCTGCTTCTATGCCAATAAATCCGGGATTGTCCAAAACAAGATAAAAGATTTACAGGAAGATCTACAAAACAGACGAAGAAAACTACAAGAAAATCCATTTTGGACTGGACTGAATGGATTCCTTCCCTATCTCCTCCCCATCCTCGGCCCCCTTCTCGGTTTAATGTTAATTCTGTCTTTTGGCCCTTGGGCCTTCAAAAGACTTACAAGCCTTATCAAACAGCAGATAGACTCTGCTTTAGCTAAACCTATCCAGGTTCACTATCATCGCCTGGCAGTTGATGAAGAATATGCCACCAATAACGGACACTCCGACTTCCTTCCTCAGGGAACAGCATGAGAAGTAGAGGCATGCTTACCTCCTCACCAGTGTGCAAGAGAGGTATGGGCATCGGGAGAAGCGCGAAGCAAAGCATTGCAAGGGAAAGTTATCTTAAACTCCTCTACCTTTCCCTGGGGCACACCTGGCTTGCATAGAGGTTGGTATTTATCACAAAATCAAGGCGGCTCTACCTCTCCTCCCCAAAAGATACCAAGAGCCAAAAATTACTTGGAGGAGCCGTGGTCAATACCCCTCTCCCGATTAAAGCCCACCTCCCAACAAACAAAACAAAAACAGAGGAGATGTCAGGGGCCATGAGGAAGCCTCAGGCCCCGAACAAACAGGAAGTCTGGATAGTCCCTGAGAACGCGTGCGCGTTCTCAAACCACCCCCCGTGTCACTGCCTAGCGTCAACTGTACAGGCATACTGTCTGTCCAATCATAGAACGCCAACTGTCTCATACCAGCTATCTTCTGGTCCTAAGCCCTTCCCCTCCCCAACTTCTATATATATTACTCTGCTACAATAAAACCTTGAGGCTTGATCAGAATTTTGTCTTGCCTCCATTTCTTCGCATCCCTTGCTCCACTTTCATATTCACAGGCTCCCCCTCGTCCCTCCGTTGATTCGCCCCGCAGGTCGGGGCAATCAACCATTCTGGTTTGCCTGGAACCAAAGATTTCCTGAGACACAGGACTTTCAGTCTTAAAACCAAGCACATCCTGGGCAAAGTGAAACGAGTTGGTCACCTTAACTGGTCTGAGAGGAGCAGAGTTGGGTTTAAGTCGTGGCTCTGCCATTTTCTAGCTTTATGACCTTTGGCAAAACGTAAAAGGTTATATTTCATTAGCCTCAGTTTTCTCTTCTATAAAATGGAACCAATAAGGGATAGACAATGTATGAAAGTTACTAGTCCAAGGTTGAAACTCAATAAATGCTTCCGAATCTAAAATGCAAACTACATAAATGTAACTTGCTGAGTAGTGTCTGTGCTTACCTCTATTTCACCAAATCCCCATTACTCACAAGAGAAGCAGGAGGGAAGATTTAGACACCCTGATTTTAAAAAAGGGAAGTTAAAACAGACAACAAAGATTTAATTCTCTGGTTTTTTCTCTTGTCTTAAAAATTCCTGGCTCTGGCAGGAAGTCTCTGACAGGGACTATGGAAATAACGTCTTTACAGGTTTTCACAGCTTTTTAGATACATAAGAACAGATCAAGGAGCCAGTAGAAGACCTGGGTGCCAGTTGGGACCTCCAACCGAAAGCAGTCTACATACCTGCTCCTGATGCTTATCTTCAAAGGACCCCTGAGCTTCCCAAACTGATATCCCTCTTCACCCCTAATCAATCACATTGTTTCCCTGGCACTGGCACCAATACCTGTATTTACATTTTGCATGCAACCCTCGCTCCCTTTAAATACTTCAACCTTGCTTGACAAAATTTAAGCAGGACTTTGATAGATTTCCCTGCTCTCTGTGTCTGATAGGACACAGTAATAAACTTCCTCCTTAAGCACTCACCCAAAATACCTGTCTCTGAGATTGGCTATTGTGGCAGGTAACGAGAACCTGGAGTTTCGTCCAGTAACACAAGTATCATCTGTCTATAACTTCATGCCCTCCTAATCATTGTTACATAGGGTATTGCTTTATGCTCAATATTCTACTTAAGGAGGAAAAACATTCTTAATCCCTTTTTCCAGATGGGAAAGCTGAGGTGTAATTAGAAGGGTTGTGCATCAGAAGTGATAGAACTAGAACTTCAACATCTTGGCTCAAGATTCTTTTCTCTGCCCCCCTCCCTCCTCCCTCCCCCATAGGGCAGCTGCTAGTGATGCCCCCAACCCAGGGGACACCAAGCCTCTAGACAAATATTTCACTAATACAAGATGGCATGTCAAGGTGGACACTAGAGAAAGAAGTTTTACGCTCACTGCATGCTCATGACTATCTCTTGCTTCTTAAGACTCAGGGTTGTGGCCTTTCTTTACTCAAATTTGCTCACATTAGATCTATCTCAAGATAAAGGAAAGCAAGAACAACATCTCCATGGCTTTATACTTTGAGACTTTCCTTGGCAGGAATCAGCTCAACAAATCTCCAAGGGGTCTTAGAGGGCTGAGAGGACTGATGGGAATGAAGACAGAAGCATAAGCTATTCCCTGCATTACCCACTACTTTCATCCAATGTTGACAGCTCCTCCCTTGCAGACAACACATACTGTTAAGTTAGTTTAATAGCATAATCTTCTTTTTTTTCAATCATTAGAACAGTAATCCTTGCTTTGCTATAGAAAAAATGGGGAAAATACAATTAAACAGAAGCAAAGAAAAACGGACACTCATAATCACTCCATTCATAAATAACATTGGTATCATTTTTAACTTGGCAGCACCTAGAGAAAATGTTCAGAGTGTTTACACGTATGGATTCTAACTCAAGTCCACTGTAGTGACTTACACATTCATTCAACAAACATTCACTGTCCTTTGCATCATGCCAGGCACGATGGGGGTGCAGAATGAGACAAACTGTCCTTATCTTCATAGACCTCACAGTCAAGTGGAGAGGACATTAGACAGTCATCATCCTCATGATCTAAGCATTTCACTACTCAGCAGTTGCCCTTGAGTCAGTTTTGACTCGTGAAAACTCCAGGTGTTTCAAAACGGAACTGTGCTCTGTAGGATTTTCAGTGGCTGAGTTCTTGGAAGTAGATACCAGGCCTTTCCTCATAGGCACCTCTGGATAGACTTGAACCTCCAACCCTTCAATTAGAAACCAAGCACATTACTTGTTTGCATCACCTAGGAACTTTGAGCAATTTAGACATATTATTTTACTTAATCTTTACAATCCTATGAGGAGCATCTTAGTTATCTAGTGCTGAAATAATAGAAATACCGCAAGTGGGTGTCCTTAACTTATAGATATTTATTCTCTCACAGTTTAGGAGGCTAGAAGTCCAAATTTAGAACTCCAGCTCTGAGGGAGTCTTTCTCTGTGTCAGCTCTGGGGGTAGATCTTTGCCATTAATCTTCCTCTGGTCTAAGAGCTTCTCAGCACAAGAACCCTGGTTCCAAATGATGCACTCTGCTCCTGGCACTACTTTCTTGGTGATAGGAGGGATCCTTGTCTCTGATCACTTCCATGTCTCATGAGAGATTGCCTCAGGATACATCCTAGTCCTGTAGATTGAGTCCTGCCTTGTTAACATAACTGCCTCTAATCTTGCCACATTAACATCACAGAGGTAGAATTTATAACACATTGGAAGATCACATCAGATCACAAAATGGTGACAACTACAAATAATACCAGGCATCAAGACCTAACCAAGCTGACACACATTGGGAAGCAGGGCACAATTAAATCCATGACAGGAAAGGTGCTATTTTTAACGGCACTGCAGAGATTGAGGAAATTTGGGTAAAAATAGCCTAATACTTGGACAGGTCATAGAACTAGTGAGCGAAAACTTGGTATCTGAACCCCACAGATCCTGACTCCAGAGTGGAATGAGGGTTATGATCATACTGCCCTTGGGTGGATCACAAGAGGATCCAACAAAGCCAGGTGTCAGAGAAGCCTATAACCACGGAAAGGAGTGTAAGTGAAAACCCTGAATTCCACTGTTTGATCAGACATTCCCCAAGACTCCAGTGTCTTCCCCCGAATCCCTACCCCTACTATGCCCGCAGCTGTGAGTGAGTCCTCATGAGCCCTGCCCCTGCCATTCCCACTTATCTCACTTTCCGGTCCTTTAGTCCAAGGGTACTTCCCTATCACCCTTCTCAGTTTCCTCATTGCACTCAAGCCTCTTACCTAGAACTCTGACTTACCTCATTCTCTCAGGGCAATCTGGAAAATTTCCCTTCTCTCTTTACCACCACCCCAAATGTTTTTCAGGATTAGCCCAGAACTCTGATGTTCTCGGCACCAAATATTAATCACAGTTCAGGCTAAAACTATCACGCTCCAATTCTTCTGAATTCCCAGCAGGGTTAGGAAGGGACTCAATGAGGAAAAGTGTCCACCTGAAAAAAGCAGGACAAGAGCAGTATCTGAGTAAAGACGAAGAACCTGGGTGCCTTCTATGAATAAAGGTGCAGATCAAACCTCCTGTAAAATGTAATTAACTCTCATTTTGGCAGGCTCATTTTCCCTCCAATCTCCCCACAAATGACCTCTGGGTCAAACAGCATAAGGGAGAGGAAATGCTGATCCCAGGTGGCAGGATACCAGAACAGCTTGGCACTGAACTGTCCTTAACTCAGTCAGGCCTTGGGGAAGCTCAGACACACCCAGCAGGTGGCAATACTTGCATCCACCTGCCACAATGGAAGCCAGTTGTAGAACACTGATAAGACTGAAGCAGGACTAAGCCTTTGCCAAGAAAAAGACCTACCCAGACTCCATTAGGCTTGATCATACTTCCTCATCAAGACCATTCCTCTTCAGGGACTGCTAGTCCCAGGGAACTCCCAGTGCCCAAGGAGAAGGAAGGGCAGCAGGGAAGAAGTGGGGAGTAGATCATTCAAGGTCATGTTCAGGGGCTTCTAGATCAGGGAGAAACCATCATGGGAGAGGTAAAAGATTCTTTGACAAGGACAGGTCTATCTTTACAAGCTGGCAGAAGTAATAATAAGAATGCTAACAATAACAAAAGCAGCAAACACTTTCATAGTGATGACTAAGTGTGAGGCATTGCTGTAAGTGCTTTGTATATTTGAACTCATGTAATCTTAGAACCTAGAGAACCTGATTCACTGAAGCCACTTACAGGGGACAGGTCTTACTGCTATTCCTGTATGTTCATAGTATTATTTTACTTACAAAACCTATTTCACCATCACATCATTCGTTGATTCAACAGACTGAGCTTCTACTATATGTCACGTACTATACAAAGTGCTAAGAACACAAAAATACAACAGTTCCTTCTCTCAAAGAGCTAAGAGTCTAGTGGAATAGACAAACAGATAAAATTGACTATCTATTACCAAGAAAAAAGAAAACTCAAACAAGCTTGTTGCCATCAAATGAGTTCCAACTCATACTGACCCTTCAGGATAGAGTAGCACTACCTGATAGGGTTCCCAAGGACCACGTGGTAGATTTAGATTGCTGACCTTTTGGTTAGTAGCCATAGGTCTTAACTACTATGCCACCAGGATTTTCAATCTAGTAGAATAACACACACATACATATAGCTGCCATTAAGTTGATTCCAACTCACAGTGATCCTGTGTATGTTGCAGTACAACTGCATTTCACAGGGTTTTCAATGGCTGATTTTTTGGAAGTAAGATCTCCAGGCAATGTTTCCAAAGCACCTCTGGACGGACCCAAACCTCCAACCTGCTGGTTAACAGGTAAACTTATTAGCCATTTACACGGTCCAGCACACTGTGGGAGCCCAGTGGAGAGGCATGTAGTGCAGATTGAGGTGTCTTGAGTTAAGGGTGCCAGAGAAAGCTTCTAGATGGAGGTGACGCCTTACCTGAGTCTTCAAGAAAGCATAGGAGTTAGTCAATGGCAGAAAAGGAAAACGACTACTAGACAGAGAAACGGATGTGGCAGAGGATGGCAAGAATTCAAATTTAGAGGGGGTGGACACAAGAAAAATGCAGCATGATCATGACAGTCTCTGCATTCACACTTAAAGAACATGTGCCAGAGGGGCCTCATCAGCCACTTCAGCTGACCCTACATGGAGCAGAGGCCAAACATGCTCAGTGAGCCATGCCCACAGGTTACATTCATAAGCAACAAATGGTATTTACTGTTTCAAGCCACTGTAGTGAGATTATTTGTTTTGTGGCAATAGATAATCAAAAGAGCCATGTAAAGCTGTGGAGAGTAAAAGAGGAAGAGGAGAGATTAACGCAAAATGGCAAAAATCAATCAAGCTCAATGATAACAAGAGGAAGATTCTAAAATATTGTGACAATCTGAAGCAATAAACTTAATTCAACAGGATAAAATTTGGCAAGGATAAATATAAGACTATGGTTCAGACAGATCGATCAATGGAACAGAATTGAGACCCCAGAGATGACACCATCTGCCTATGAACATTTGATATTTGACAAAGGCTCTAAGACATTAAACTGGGGTAAAAACAGTATCTTCAACAAATGGTGCTGGCAAAATTGGATATCCATCTGCAATAACCTGAAACAAGATCCATATCTTACACCTTATACAAAAACCAACTCCAAGTGGGTAAAAGACCTAAATATCAAACCAAAAATGACAAAGCTCATCCAAGAAAAGGTAGGAACAACAATGGAAGTTTTAATACACAATGTGGACAGACTTCAAGATCTGTCAAACAAACCACAATCAACAGAAGAAAAAGCAGATAAATGAGAACTATTAAGAATCAAACACTTTTGCTCATCCAGAGACTTTATTAATACAATTAAAAAACACCTACAGAATGGGAAAAAATATTTGGCAACTCTATGTCAGACTGACACCTGATCTCCATAATCCATAAGATACTACAAAATATCAATAAGAAAAAGATAAATCATCCAATTAAGCGATGGGCAAAGGAGATAGGCAGACATTTCGCTAAAGAGGAGATCCAGGCAGCCAAAAAACGCATGTGGACATGTTCACAATCTTTAGTTATTAAAGAAATTCAAATCAAGATGACAATGAGATACCATCCCACCCCAACAAGGTTGGCCATGATCCAAAAAACACAAAACAACAAATGCTGGAGAGGCTGTGGAGAAAGTGGAACCCTCCTACACTGTTGGTGGGGTTGCAAAATGGTCCAGCCTCTTTGGAAAGCAACCTGGCACTTCCTTAAAAAAGATGGATATTGATATACCATTTGGCCCAGTAATTCCACTACTTGAAATATATCCTACAGAATCAAGGCCTTTCACACCAATGGACACATTCACCAGAATGTTTATCGCAGCACAGTCCACGATACCAAAAAGATGGAATCAACCCAGATGCCCAACAACAGAAGAATGGATAGGTAAACTATGGTATATATACTCAATGGAGCACTACGCAATGATAAAGAATAATGATGATTCCAGGAAACATCTCCTAACCTGGTTTCAACTGGAAGACATCATGTTGAGTGAAAGTAGTCAGCGACAAAAGGACAAATATTGTATGAGACCTCTACGATAAGATCTCAAAAACAGACTTGTGTATAGAAGAAAAGACTCTTTGACAGCTGCAAGGGAGGGGAGGGAAGAAGGACAAGAGGGGGAGGGTTTAGATTAGATAGTTGCTAGAAATCTGGCTGGGTGAAATCGGTGATAGCACACATTAGAAACAAGAACAGTATTAAGTGAACTTCAGCATAACTTGAATACTCTTTCCATCTTAACCCAATATTGCAAGGATAGAGTAGCTGGGGTAGGGGGCAGGGGACCATGCTCTTAGATGGAATCGAGGCCAATTGGCACAACTAGCATTTTGCTAAGAGGGTTCCCTGCACCCCATATTGGTAAGTGGCATCTGGGGTCTTAAAAGCTGCCAAGCTGCCATCCGAGGGCACAGCAAATGGTCCCAACTCAGCAGGAACAGAAGCTCACCAAGGACCAATATGACATGGGGTAAAGACAACCCAGAAGATAGACAGACCCACATCAGTGGGTGCCTACATCAACTTGGGACCGGAAGAACTGGATGGTGCCCAGCCACCACCAGTGATAGCCACGCCACGATGGAGCTCACTAAGTTGAGTCTCACTGGCAACACAAGAATAAAAAGGGGTGCATCCTGAGATCTCCACTAAAAGACTGCAATTGATGATCCAGTGGTTTCAGGGTTCCCCTGAGTGCATGGCCCCTGGTCCTGATGCTGCCCTTGCCAAGAAATCATGATGAAGGTCTACTCTTTGGACACGAATGGATTGGACTTGGTGATGCAGAGTGACTGTATATTGGATGCACTTTATGGTTCTACACATCTATAGGATATCATCCTGCTGACCTCAGGCTGGAGGAAGGAGAGCAGGTGCAGAGGAGGGGAAAGGAGACTGTTGGGAGGATAAGACATATATGAAGCAGAAAGGAATAGTGTGCTGTCACCGGATAGGGAGAGCAGTGGAAGCTGCATATAGGTGGTGTCTTAGGCTGGGTTTTCTAGGAAAGCAAAACCAGTAATACGTGTAGGTACAAGGAAAGATTTATAATATATATATATAGACAGATAGATAGATACAAATATAGGAAACAGCTCACGTAATCACAGAAGCTGAATGTCCCAAGCTCTGGCACAAGCCTCACGTGTCCACGGAAGCTGAGGAACCCAAGGTCAGCAAGTCAGAGACCAGAGTTGCAGATCACCGGTTGTGTAGGTCAGTGGATCCCAAGCTGGTGGCGAGACGAAGTGACAGAGGCTGGAGAACCCAGGATCGGCAGGTCAGGGAGCAGGACTGGGCAGAGGCTGGCGAGCGCAGGATTGGCAGGTCAGGGAGCAGGACTCTCACGTGCCGACTCTAAGGACTGATGAGCCCAACAGCTGCTAGCTCAAGTCCCGGAACCAGACACTGGAACAAGAGAGCAGGAGCTCCTGGCCACGTGAGCGATCAGCAGCCGTAGTCCAGGGTCACGAGATGAGAGCCGAGGGGCAGGGAGCCACCACAAACCCCGCTCTGCCACTTAATACAGCAGCCAAATAGGTAGTAGCCAGGTTGACATAATCCTGACCACCACAGGTGGGAATGTATGTTTTCACTGAGTCATATTAAAAAAAAAAGACTCTGTGGTTAAATTTTAAAAGAAATCTTCACCAGCAAAAGATGATAGAGGTTTGGCTTAGTGTCTTAGTTTCCTAGTGCTGCTGTAATAGAAATACTATGAGAGGGTAACTTTAAAAAACAGAAATTTATTTTCTCACAGTTTAGGAGGTATCATGGGTTAAACTGTGTCCCGCCAAAATTTCTGGTACCTTGACTAGGCCACAATTCCCAGTATTGTGTGGTCATCTTCCATTTTGCAGTCTAATATAATTATCCTCCATTCTGTGCCACATTGTAAATCCTAGCGTCTACGTCTGTGATTATAATTCCATTTGTGAGTGAGTTGTCCATTATGCTAATGAGGCATAATTAGATGTTAATGAGGGATGCAACATTCTTGCTTGAAGAGATAAAAGGAGACAGAATCAACTAGAGGAGGATTTCATTACCACTAAGAGAGAAGATTCAGAGTGAAGTGCATCCTTTGGACCAGGGATCCCTGCACTGAGAAGCTCCTAGATGAGGGGAATATTGATGACTAAGACTTTCCTCTGGAGCCAGCAGATAGAGAAAGCCCTACCTTGGGCCTAGTCTGGCCCTCTGGATTCAGACTTCCAGCTTCCTAAACTCTGAAAGAATAAATTTCTGTTTGTTAAAGCCATCCATTTGTGATGTTTCTGTTATAACAACACTAGACAACTGTCTTATGATGGGTTCTCTACAGAAGCAAAATCAGTAAATCATGCAAATATAACTTAGATTTTTTGGAAGTAGATCTCTAAGTGCTACATACCTCATTGCTGAATATCACTATGGTTACTTTCGAAGTACTCTCCCTGGGAAGCTATGCACCAATGCCACTGCCTAGTCCACTCTTCAAAGCAATTTTGGAACTGTTTCTGGAATGGCCATTGCATACAGTGACAAAGTGGCAAGTCTGCAGACTTAGCTGTACAGTTATCTGTGAGGGAGTATAGCTAGTAAACAAATAACTGTATTGGAACATCGTCCCTATTCACCTGATTAGACCCCCAGTGACTTTTTTCTTTACCCAGAGATAAAGGAAATATTGAAAGGAGGACATTTTGATACCATTCAGGACATCAAGGGTAATATCATGGCAGCTCTGATGGCCATTCCAGAAAAGAGTTCCAAAATTGCTTTGAAGGGTGGGCTAGGTGGTGGCATTGGTGCAGTGCTTCCCAAGGGGAGTACTTTGAAGGAGACCATAGTGACATTCAGCAGTGAGGTATGTGGCACTTTTTGGCATGAGTTCATCACTAACTAAATTGGAAGTCCTCATATACATATGTACGTGTGTGTGTATACAAATGTATGTGGAGGGGGAGTGAGAGAGAAAAATTTATATCAAGGAAATAGCTCACAGAATTGTACAGGCTGAAATCGTATATCTGTGGATCAAAATAGAAGCTCCTAATTCACATGGGCTGGGAAACTCAAGATCAGCAGGTCAGAGTGTAAGATTCTTGCTCACAGGCTATGAAGAGTGGTGGATCCTAGAATCAACAAGCAAGACAGAAAGGCTTCTCCTGATTCATGTAGCTACAGAGGCTGGTGAACCCAAGATTGGTAGGTAAAGCTGCTAGCTCAAGTCCCAAGAACCAGACATCAGACAAACAAGAGATAGTTGCAAGATCCAGAGCAAGCCCAAAGCCTTGGCAAGGTGAGCTTGATGGAACTAGGAGCTGAAGGTTTGAAAGATGAAGCCTGAAGGAATGGGGAGCTGCCAAAGGCCCCGCCTCCACTGATATCACTCAGTAGATTCTATCATGGGGTGGTCACAAATCAAATGTCAACAAAGAAGTGGTCACAACAGTGTACAATTGGCAAACCACTGAGACCCATGGCCCAGCCACGCTGATGCATGATCTTAACCATCACAATAACTAAGATCTAAATCAAACCCACTGCCACTGAGTTGATTCTGACTCATAGCAACACTAAAGGACAGAGTAGAACTGTCTCACAGGGTTTCCACAGAGCAGGTGGAAGATTTGAATCTAAGATAGGAGGCTGGAAGTCTGAATTGGGGACACTGGCTATATAAGGGAAGGCTGTCTCTCCATGGACCCTGAGAAGATCCTTGTCTCTTTCAGCTTCTGCCACCCTGTGATCCTTGGTGCCTTGAAAATCATCACACAGCATCTATATTCCCATTTTTTCCTTATGTCTTTGCTGCTCCTTATAACTTGGAAGGGATTAGGTTTAGGACATACCCAACACTGATATGGCTCACTAACATAAGAAAGAAAACCCTGTTTCCAAATAGGATTACATCCACCGGTGTAGGGGTTAGGATTCCAGCATATACTGTGGGGTGGTAGGGGTTCACCATTCAATCCATAACACTTTGCAATAGGTTATATGGGAAACACCTAAGAGTTAAGGCTATGGAGTCAGACAGATGCAGGTTTACATTTCAGTTCTACCATTTAGTAATTCTGAACCTTGGAAAACAATTCAAAACTCTCTTGAGCCTCAGTCTTTGCTTGTTAAGAATTCCACATAATTCATATAAAAGGCCTGGCAGTTTGGGGCACAAAATAAGTGTTCCATAAACAACCAATGAAAGATTGAAAGTTAGCAAACATATAGATGAGACTATCGTGACCTCCCCTAGTACCTATACTTAGCCTAGAAGCATTATCTGAGGCAAAATTCTGTGATGACAGAAATGTTCCATACTCTGTACTAGCTAATACAACAGCCACTAGTCACGAACAGAAATAAGTGTGGTGGCACAATGGTTAAGTGCTCCATCACTAACCGTAAGGTCTCTGGTTGAAACCCTGCAGCTTGGCAGAAGGGACCTGGAGACCTGCTCCTATAAAGATTGTTGTTGTTTTTTTTCCTCAGATGCTACTGAGTCAGTTCTGACTCATAGCAACCCCATGTACAACAGAATTAAACACTGTGTGCTCCTGCACCATCCTTGCTGTCATTGTTACGTGTGAGTCCATTGCGGCAGGCACTGTGTCAGTACGTCTCACTGAGTCTTCCTCTTTTTTGCTGACCCTCTACTTTTCTAAGCATGGTGTCTTCCTCCTGGGACTGGTCCCTCCTGATAATATGCCCAAAGTACATTACACAAAGTTTCACCCTTCTTGCTTCTGAGGAACATTCTACCTGCACATCTTCTAAGACAGATTTATTTGTTCTTTTGCAAGTTCATGGTATGTTCAATGTTTTCCACCAACACCATAATTTAAAGGCATCACTTCTTCTTTGGCCTTCCTCATTCAATGTCCATCTTTGGCATGCATATGAGGTGACTGAAAACACCATAGCTTGGGTCAGGTGCTTCTTTTCTTTTTCTTTTTTTTTATTTAACATGACTGAGTGAAAATGTACATTCCCATATAAATTCACATGCCCACCTGTATGCAGCTTCCACTGCTCTCCCTGTCTGGTGACAGCACACTGTTCCTCTCTGCTCCATGCAAGCCTCATCCTCCCAACAGCCTCCTTTCTGCTACTCTCGACCCACTCTCCTTCCTCCAGCCAGAGGTCAGCAGGATGATATCCTATAGATGTATAGAACCATAAAGTGAAACCAATATATGGTCACTCTGCACTGCCAAGTCCAATCCATTCCTGTCCAAAGAGTGTACCTTCGTTATAATTTATGGGTAAGGGCAGCACCAGGGCCGGGGGCCATGCTCTCAGGGGAACCCCGAAACTGCTGGACCATCAATTGAGGTCTTTTAGTGGATATCTCAGGATGCACCCCTTTTTATTCTTGTGTTGCCAGTGAGACTCAACCTAGTGAGCCCTATCATGGCTATCACTGGTGGTGGCCGGGCACCATCCGGTTCTTCCGGTCCCAAGTCGATGAAGGCACCCACTCTTGCGGGTCTCTCGGTCTTCTAGGTTGTCTTTACCGCATGTCATTTTGGTGCTCGGTGAGCATCCGTTCCTGCTGAGTTGGGACCATTTGCTGGCAGCTTGGCAGCTTTTAAGACCCCAGACGCCACTCACCAATGTGGGGTGCAGAGAGCTCTCTTAGCAAAACACTAGTTGTGCCAATTGGCCTCAATTTCGCCTAACAGCATGGTCCCCTGCCCCCTGCCCCAGCTACTCCATCCTTGCAATATTGAGTTAACATGGAAGGAGTACTCAAGTTACGCTGAAGTCCACTTAATGCTGTTCTTGTTTCTAATGTGTGCTATCACCGCTTTCTCCCAACTAGATTTCTAGCAACTATCTAAACTAAACTCTCCCCACTACCCTCTCTCCCTCCCTCCCCTCCCTTGCAGCTGTCAATGAGTCTTTTCTTCTATACACAGTCTGTTTTTGAGATCTTATCGCGGAGGTCTCATACAGTATTTGTCCCATTGTCGCCGACTTCTTTCACTCAACATAATGTCTTCCAGTTGAAACCAGGTTAGGAGATGTTTCCTGGAATCATCATTATTCTTTATCATTACGTAGTGCTCCATTGAGTATATGTACCATAGTTTACCTATCCATTCTTCTGTTGTTGGGCATCTGGGTTGATTTCATCTTTTTGCTATCATGCACTGTGCTGCGATAAACATTCTGGTGCATGCGTCCATTGATGTGAAAGGCCTTGATTCTGTAAGATATATTCCAAGTAGTGGAATTACTGGGTCAAATGGTATATCGATGTCCATTTTTTTAAGGAAGTGCCAGATTGCTTTCCAAAGAGGCTGGACCATTTTGCAACCCCACCAACAGTGTAGGAGGGTTCCACTTTCTCCACAGCCTCTCCAGCATTTGTTGTTTTGTGTTTTCTGGACCATGGCCAATCTTGTTGGGTGAGATGGTATCTCATTGTCATCTTGATTTGAATTTCTTTTTTTTTTTTGTATTTTTTTTTTTATTTAACATAACTGAGTGAAAATGTACATTCACATGTAAATTTACATGCGCCCCTATATGCAGCTTCCACTGCTCTCCCTGTCCGGTGACTGCACACTATTCCTCTCTGCTCCATACATGTCTCATCCTCCCAACAGTCTCCTTTCCCCTACTCTCCGTCCACTCCCCTTCCTCCAGCCAGAGGTCAGCAAGATGATATCCTATAGATGTATAGAACCATAAAGTGCTTCCAACATATGGTTACTCTGCATTGCCAAGTCCATTCCGTTCCTGTCCAAAGAGTGGAACTTTGTTATAATTTATGGGAACGGGCAGCATCAGGTCCGGGGGCCATGCTCTCAGAGGAACCCCAAAACCGCTGGACCATCAATTGAGGTCTTTTAGTGGAAATCTCATGATGCACCTCTTTTTATTCTTGTGTTGCCAGTGAGGCTCCTCTCTGTGAGCTCCGTCATGGCTATCACTGGTGGTGGCCGGGCACCATCCGGTTCTTCCGGTCCCAGGTCGATGTAGGCACCCACTCTTGTGGGTCTCTCTGTCTTCTCGGTTATCTTTACCACATGCCATTTTGGCCCTCGGTGAGCATCTGTTCCTGCTGAATTGGGACCATTTGCTGTGTCCTCGGATGGCAGCTTGGCAGCTTTTAAGACCCCAGAAGCCACTCACCAATGTGGGGTGCAGAGAGCTCTCTTAGCAAAACGCTAGTTGTGCCAATTGGCCTGGAATTCGCCTAAGAGCATGGTCCCCCGCCCCCTGCCCCAGCTACTCTATCCTCGCAGTATTGAGTTAAGATGGAAGGAGTACTCAAGTTATGCTGAAGTCCACTTAATGTTGTTCTTGTTCCTAATGTATGCTGTCACCGCTTTCTCCCAACTAGATTTCTAGTAACTACCTAAACTAAACCCTCCCCCCCTTGCCCTCCCTCCCTCTCTCCCCTCCCTTGCAGCTGTCAAAGAGTCTTTTCTTCCATACACAAGTCTGTTTTTGAGATCTTATCGTAGAGGCCTCATACAGTATTTGTCCTTTTGTCGCTGACTACTCTCACTCAACATAATGTCTTCCAGTTGAAACCAGGTTAGGAGATGTTTCCTGGAATCATCATTATTCTTTATCATTGCGTAGTGCTCCATTGAGTATATGTACCACAGTTTACCTATCCATTCTTCTATTGTTGGGCATCTGGGTTGATTCCACCTTTTTGCTATTGTGGACTGTGCTGCGATAAACATTCTGGTGCATGTGTTTGTTGGTGTGAAAGGCCTTGAATCTGTAGGATATATTCCAAGTAGTGGAATTACTGGGTCAAATGGTATATCAATATCCATTTTTTTAAGGAAGCGCCAGATTGCCTTCCAAAGAGGCTGGACCATTTTGCAACCCCACCAACAGTGTAGGAGGGTTCCACTTTCTCCACAGCCTCTCCAGTATTTGTTGTTTTGTGTTTTCTGGATCATGGCCAATCTTGTTGGGGCGAGATGGTATCTCATTGTTGTCTTGATTTGAATTATTTTAATAGCTAAAGATCGTGAACATGTCCGCATGTGTTTTTTGGCTGCCTAGATCTCCTCTTTAGTGAAGTATCTGTCCATCTCCTTTGCCCATCGCTTAATTGGATGGTTTATCTTCTTCTTATTGATATTTTGTAGTATCTTATAGATTATGGAGATCAGGCGTCGATCTGACATAGAGTTGCCAAATATTTTTTCCCACTCTGTGGGTGTTCTTTTAATTCTATTAATAAAGTCTTTGGATGAGCAAAAGTGTTTGATTCTTAATAGTTCCCATTTATCTACTTTCTCTTCTGTTGATTGAGGTTTCTTTGATAGATTTTGGAGTCTGTCCTCATTGTGTAGTAGAACTTCCATTGTTGTTCCTACCTTTTCTTCGATGAGCTTTATCGTTTTAGGTTTGATATTTAGGTCTTTTATCCAGTTGGAGTTGGTTTTTGTATAAGGTGTAAGATATGGATCTTGATTCAGTTTATTGCAGATGGATAACCAATTTTGCCAGCACCATTTGTTGAAGATGCTGTTTTTACCCCAGTTTAATGTCTTAGGGCCTTTGTCGAATATCAACTGTTCATAGGCAGATGGTGTCATCTCTGGGGTCTCAATTCTGTTCCATTGATCAGTCTGTCTCTTCTTGTACCAGTACCAGGCTGTTTTGACCACTGTGGCAGTGTAGTATGTTCTAAGGTCGGGTAATGAGAGGCCTCCCAGTGTGTTCTTCTTCTTTAGTAGTACCTTAGTTATCCGGGGCTTCTTCCCTTTCCAAACAAAATTGGTGATTTGTTTCTCCATCTCATTAAAAAATGATGCTGGAACTTGTACTGGGATTGCATTATATAAATAAATTGCTTTGGGTAAAATAGACATTTTCACAATGTTAAGTCTTCCTATCCATGAGCAGGGTAGGTTTTTCCATTTATCTAAGCCTCTCTTAATTTCTTGTAGTAAGGGCTTGTAGTTCTCTTTGTAAAGGTCTGTTGTTTCTCTGGTTAGATTAATTCCTAGGTACTTTATCTTCTTAGGGGCTGTCATGGTTTGAATTGTGTCCCCCCAAAAATGTGTGCAGCCACGTGGCTGGGATATGGTTCCCAGTATCTTGGGACTGTCCTCCATTGTGTGGTTTTGCTAACCTGTATGTTAAAGGATTAGGGTGGGGCTGTGAATTCCTGCTATGGGGAAGTTTCCCTGGAGTATGGCTTGCCCCACCCTTAATGCTTTTAGCTTGCAAGGAATAAAAGGAAAAAGAACCAAGGACAATTTGAGAACCTCGCTACCATCAAGCAAGCAGCACCGGGAGCAGAGCGCGTCGTTCAGACCAGAGGTTCTTGCGTTAGGACACTCCCTGGACAATGACTGATGCAATACCGGACTTTCCTCCAGAGCCGACAAGGGGAAGGTCTTTCCCTGGAGCGGACACCCTGAATATGGACTTGCAACCTACCGGACTGTGTAAGAATAAATCTTTGTTAAAGCCATCCACTCTGTGGTATTTCTGTTAGAGCAGCCCTAGCCGACTAAAACAGGGGCTATCACAAATGGTATAGATTTGATAATTTCCTCCTTAACAGTCTCGTTGTTGGTATAAAGGAATCCTACTGATTTACTTATGTTTATCTTGTATCCTGAGACTTTGCTGAACTCTTCTATCAGTTTGAGTAACTTACTTATAGATTCCTTGGTGTTCTCTGCATATACAATCATATCATCTGCGAACAGGGAGATTTTAACTTCCTCTTTGCCGATGCACATGCCCTTTATTTGTTCGTCTTGTCTAATTGCTCTGGCTAGAACTTCTAGCACAATGTTGAATAGGGGAGGTGACAGTGGGCATCCTTGTCTAGTTCCTGATCTCAGGGGAAAATCTTTCAGTCTCTCTCCATTCAGGATGATGTGGGCAATTGGCTTTGTATAAATGGCCCTTATTGTGTTGAGGAATTTGCCGTCTATGCCCATTTTGCTAAGAGTTTTTAGCATGAATGGGTGTTGGACTTTATCAAATGCCTTTTCGGCATCAATGGACAAAATCAGGTGATCTTTGTCTTTTGTGTTATTTATGTGGTTAATCACATTAATTGTTTTCCTGATGTTGAACCAGCCTTGCATCCCTGGTATGAATCCCACTTGGTCATGATGGATATTTTCTTGATATGTTGTTTTATTCTGTTGGCAAGAATTTTGTTTAAGATTTTTGAGTCTAGGTTCATGAGTGATATCGGTCTGTAGTTCTCTGTCTTTGTTGGATCTTTCCCTGGCTTAGGTATCAGGGTTATGCTGGCTTCATAGAATGAGTTTGGGAGTACTTCATCCCTTTCTATACTGTGAAATAGTTTCAATAGTATTGGGGATAACTCTTCTCTAAATGCTTGGTAGAATTCTGCCGTGAAGCCATCTGGGCCCGGACTTTTTTGGGTTGGCAGTGTTTTGGTGACCTTTTCAATCTCTTCCTTTGTGATGGGTTTATTAAGTTGTTCTGCTTCACGTCGTGATAATTTGGGTAGGTGGTATGAGTCAAGGAATTGGTCCATTTCCCCTAGGTTTTCAAATTTGTTAGAGTACAGTCTTTCATAGTATTCTGTTACGATATTTTTTATTTCTGTCGCATCTGTTGTGACAACTCCCCTCTCATTTCTAATTTGGGTTATTTGTTTCCTTTCCTGCTTTTCTTTAGTAAGTTTAGCCAGTGGTTTATCAATTTTGTTGATCTTTTCAAAAAACCAGCTTTTGGTCTTTTTGATTTTTTCAATTGTTTTTCTATTCTCTAATTCATTTAGCTCTGCTCTAATCTTTATGATCTCCTTTCATCCAGTGCCCGAGGGGTTTCTCTGTTGTTCTCTTTCTACTTGTTCAAGCTGTAGAGTTAGTTCCTTGATTTGGTTTCTTTCTTCCTTCCAGATGTGTGCATTTATGGAGATAAACAGACCTCTGAGCACTGCTTTGGCTGTATCCCATAGGTTCTGGTAGGAAGTGTTTTCGTTCTCATTGGAATCCATGAATTTCTTTAATTGATCCCTGATTTCCTCTATAACCCATGTTTTTTTAAGCAAGATGTTGTTCAGTTTCCAAGAGTTCCACTTTCTATCTCTGTTTTTTCTGCTATTGATTTCAACTTTGATGGCTTTATGATCTGAGAAGATGCTTTGCAATAATTCAATGGTATGGATTTTGCTGAGCATTGCATTATGGCCTATCACGTGGTCAATTCTGGAGAATGTTCCATGTGCACTGGAGAAGAAGGTGTAAGTGTCTGCTGATTGGTGGAAAGTTCTGTATATATCAATGAGATTTAGTTGGTTTATTGTGTCAATGAGGTCTTCTGTATCTTTACTGAGCTTTTTTCTAGATGATCTGTCTAGTAATGAGAGTGGAGTGTTAAAGTCTCCCACTATTATTGTGGAGTCATCTAACTCTCTTTTGAGCATAGTCAGTGTTTCTTCGACATATTTAGGTGCTCTGACATTAGGTGCATAAATGTTTAATATAGTTAAGTCTTGCTTGTGTACTGAACCTTTCAGCAGTAAATAATGTCCATCTTTGTCCACGATGGTGGATTTGTCATTAAAGTTGATTTTGTCTGAGATTAGAATTGCCACCCCTGCTCTTCTTTGTTCATTGTTAGCTTGATATATATTCTTCCAACCTTTAATTTTCAGTTTGTTCCTGTCTTTAGGTCTCAAGTGAGTTTCTTGTAGACAACATATGCATGGGTCGTGTCTTTTGATCCAAGATGACACTCGGTGTCTCTTTACTGGAGCATTCAGTCCATTCACATTCAATGTAATTATTGATAGGTATGTGTTCACTGCTGCCATTGTGATATGTTTATTTTTATGTTGATGTTTTCTCTATTGTTCTTATTAGTCTGTTCTGAGACACTCTTTTTTGTGAGTTGATTTTTCACCTTTTTCAGAGCTGGTTTTATAGTTGTTGAGACTTGTGTGTTAGATTTCTTGAAATGGTGTGATACATCTTTGTTGTGCTTTACAGCTGCCCCTATGAACCCCCTTAATAAACTATTTATAAACCCAATTTTAATTACTATCAGTCTGGTCATCTTCCTCTCCATCTGGAAGGACTATAATGACTGTAGTACATCCCTCTTTTATTATGATGACACCATAGTTTTCATGATGATCATGAATTGCTTCTTTCCAAATCAAAGCTGTGATTTACTTTGGAGCCGTCCCTAAATAAGTATTGAGTAGTGTGTCGTTCTAAAATATAAAGTTAGTGGTTTCGTTCTCCTAAGCCAAAGCCAAGAACTTCTTTCAGTATTTCTTGTAGTTTGGGTTTGGTTTTTACAAAGTCTCTGAGTTTCTGTTTATCTGGAAATGTCTTAATTTCATTTTCATGTTTGAAAGACAGTTTTGCAGGATATGTAATTCTTGGTTGGAAGTTCTTCTCCTTCAAGACTTTGAATGTGTCATGCCACTGTCTCCATGCCAGCATGGTTTCTGCTGAGAAATCTGACGAGAGCCTGCAGGATTTCCCTCTGAATGTTAGCTTTGCCTTGAGTCTTGCTGCCTTTAAGAGTTGCTGCTTATGTTTCATTTTATTAAGCTTGATTATGTCTTGGAGTCTTTCTTTTGAGATCTATATTGGGTGGCGTATGACATGCATCTGAGATGTCTATATTCTCTTCCTTCATGATTTCTGGGAAGTTTTCTTTCAGCAGCTCAGCAACAATATTCTCTGTGTTCTCAGATGTCTCACCCTGTTCAGGGACTCCAATTAATCGAAGGTTGTTCCTCTTAATAGAGTCCCACATGCTTCTTAATGTTTCTTCATTTTTCTTGTTTCTTTTTTCTGATTTCTGCTCATAGACACTGGCATCAGTAGCTCTGTCTTCCAAGTCAGAAATTCTTTTTTCTATTTGGTCCATTCTGTTTTCTTGGGTTTGCATGGAAGCTTCTATGTCTTTGATTTTTTTCTTGATCTGTTGGATTTCAGAGTACTGGTGTTCCATCAGATTGAACAACTTGCTTAATTTTTCATTTTGTTCTGCTGCATTTTGTATAAGGTCTAGAAGGGCCCTGTATATAATCAATTTGTATTCACTTCCTGATGCTTTCATAAAAGTTTCTTCATCTGGAAAACTCCTTGGTTGCTTTGTTTGGGAGCCTTCTGAAGCCATGAGTGATTGCTTGTATGCCACAATTATCTGTTGCTTTTTGGGTCCCATGTGAGTATATAGAGGTTGGAAGAGGTACTGTGAGGATGGATTGCAAATGTTTCTCTAGGCTGTCTTCAAATGTAAAGCAAAAGGTATCTGACCAGTTCACAAGTCAGTTAGGTTTTCAGGTGTAGAGGTCCCTCTTCCCATCTGACAAAGTAAGCGCCACTGTATCCAACCCCAGATGATAACAAACTAGTTCAGAATACAGCACTGCTAGTGCCCTGTTGGCCTCTACTGACAGGGCCTAGCCTTACCCAACACTGCGTCGAGTACTGGTTTTGTGATAGAAAAGCGGTCTCTTGTGGGCAGGGTCTGGCTCCCAAGCTAAGAATTAGGTCCAGCTGCGGCCACCGTACCCAAGATGACGTCCTCCACACAGGCAGCAGACAGCAGGGCTAAAGGTGCCCAGAGGCAGCGATTCCTCTGCTTCTGTTGCAGGGCTCCCAATGTAGGCAGCACTATGCAAAATCACTACTTTTCTGACGGAGAAGCGCTGTCCCGTTTGCAGGCGCTGGCTCCCAGGCTAAGAACGAGGTCCCGCTAAAATCTCGGTACCAACATGGCGTCCCGCACGCTGACCAAGGAGTTCCGCACAAACCCCACTGAGGCAGCTACAAAACGAAAGGCTCAAAGTGTCTAGATTAACAGAGTCCCGAGCCTGGCTCTCAGAACATGGGAATTTCGCCTCCCTATCCCCCCAGCAGCGCGTCTGAGTCCAGCCGCCGGGCAAGGGCCAGCTCCGCCCGCCAGCGGAGACCGAGGAAAAAAAAAAGTCAAAATGGTGCGTTTACCTTCCTTCCATGAGAGCCGGGGCTAGCCAGGAACGGGAGTCAGCGAAAGAGAGGAGATTTTTCACTGAATGGTATAAAGTCCCAATTAACAGCTCTGTGCCATGTCCTGAGGCTGATTAGGTGCTCAGAAGGCTCTGTTTGATTGTCAATTCACGTCTTGGTTTCCAGAGGGATAGAAAGAGACGTGTCCTTAGTCCGCCATCTTGACTCCGCCCCGATTTGAATTGCTTTAATAAGTAAAGATCGTGAACATGTCCGCATGTGTCTTTTGGCTGCCTGGATCTCCTCTTTAGTGAAATGTCTGTCCATCTCTTTTGCCCATTGCTTAATTGGATGGTTTATCTTCTTCTTATTGATATTTTGTAGTGTCTTATAGATTATGGAGATCAGGCGTCGGTCTGACATAGAGTTGCCAAATATTTTTTCCCGTTCTGTGGGTGTTCTTTTAATTCTATTAATAAAGTCTATGGATGAGTAAAAGTGTTTGATTCTTAATAGTTCCCATTTGTCTATTTTCTCTTCTGTTGATTGTGGTTTCTTTGACAGATTTTGGAGTCTGTCCTCATTGTGTATTAAAACTTCCATTGTTGTTCCTACCTTTTCTTGGATGAGCTTTATCATTTTAGGTTTGATATTTAGGTCTTGGGTCAGGTGCTTCTTAGTCTTCAAGGTGGTATCTTCACTTTTTTAACACTTGAAAGAGGTCATTCACAGCATATTTGCCCAGTGCAAGTTACTTTCAGTTTATTGATTGTTGCACCCATCATTGTTGAATGTGGGTCCAACTAAAGTGAAATCCTTGGCCACTGCAGTCTTTTCTTCATTTATTGTTATGCTATACTCATTGGTCCAGTTGTGAGGATTTTTGTTGTCTTTATGTGAAGGTATAATTCATACTGAGGGTCATGATCTTTGACCTTGTTCAATAAGTGCTTCAAGTCTTCACCACTTTCAGCCAGCAGATTGTTAATGAATCTTCTGCCAATCCTGGTTTCCCATTCTAAAGGTTATAGCCCAGAAAATCCTATCCAATATGGTTGTGTCATAGAGTTGCTGTGAGTTGGAGTCAGAGCAGAATACCAACAACCACCACAAATGCCTACTGAGCCTTTGAAATGTGCCCAGTGCAAATGAGGAGCTGAATTTTTTGTTTTATTTCATTCAATAAAATTAAATTTTGTTTAATTTAAATTTGAATATCCACACACATGTGGGTAGCAAGTAGCTAGTGTACTGAACAACGAAGGTATAGGGTACAGAGTCAGGAAGACAAAAGAAATGGTATTAAGAAATACTGAGCTGTAAACCTAAGTAAGATTGGGGGAAACAGGGAAATTTTCACTTATCTTCTATGTAAATTTCTGAATTACATAACTTTTTATTGTATTTGTGCTCCTGGTGGTATAGTGGTTAAGAACTATGACTGCTAACCAAAAGGTCAACAGTTTGTCTCCACAAGGCACTCCTTGGAATCTCTATGGGGCAATACTACTCTGTTTTATAAAGTCCCTATGAGTGGTCATCAACCTGACAGCAACAGGTTTTGTTGTTTTTATTATATTTATATACTGTTTTAAAATTTTAACCATTTTATTAAAGAACATTTGACACCTAAAAAACTATGCATATTTGTTTGATGAGCTTTGACACACGTACAAACCATGGAACAATCACTTCAGTCAAGATGGTAAAAGTATCCCATCATGTCTAACATTTTCCTCCTGCTCTATTGCAATCCTTCCCCCTAGACCCTCTAATTCTCCTCCCGGGAAACTATTGGTCGCTTTAAAAAAAAAAATAACATTTTTTTGTGTTTTTGGTTAAAGTCTGCACAGCAAATCGCTGTGATTAGGCTCTGTTGAGTCTGTTCTGACTTACAGTAACCCTCAGGACAACAGAAGGACACACTCCTGGTCCTGTGCCGTCCTCACTATCACTGTTATGCTTGAGTACATTGTTGTAGCCACTGTGCCAATGCATCTCATTTGGAATCTTCTTTTTTGATGAGCCTCAACCAAACATGATGTCCTTCTTTGGGGACTGATTTTGTCTAATAACGTATTCAAAGTATGTGAGATGGAGTCTCATCAGCCTTCAGTGAAATTAGTTGTTTTTCATGATATGTCAACATTCTCCTTAATTATTAGTTCTGTTTGTTTCATTCCACTGTATTCTGAAGCTCTGTTATTAGGTACATCAGAATTTTGGATTGTTATGACCTCTTTATAAATTGATTCCTTCATCGTATGAAAGCAGAGAGTCCTGGTGGCTCAGTTGTTTGCCTGCAAACCAAAAAGTTGGTGGTTCGAATCCACCAGTCACTCCACAGAAGAAAGATGTAGCAATCTGCTTCAGTGAAAATTATAGCCTTGGAAACCCTAAGAGGCAGTTCCACTCTGTCCTATAGGGTTGCTGTGAGTCATGATTGACTCAACGGCAATGGGTTATCATGAGGAAATGTCCTTGGGTGATTCAAGTGGTTTGCAATCTGCTGCCCTGAGGAACCAAATTCAAGGCTAAAATGTTAGACAAGTAGCTTCTGCTCTGGTCCACTGTGGTTCCCTCTCTCCAAGCTTCTTCTAATTTTTTATATAACTGGAAGCATTGTATCCTCTTTCAATTGGCACTGGGATGAACAGTCCTGTTCTAGAGAGGCTCATACTACTATTTGCAGAAAGTGTTTGTTCGTCAGATCTGTGGATGTTACAAGTATATTCTAATTGTAGCTTTATTATCTAGCTTCTAGTAAGCTTCTGATTCTCTCTGTTATGGTGTACAGAATTCTGCTTATCTGCTGTATGTGTTAACCATTGTCTCTTGCTATGCTAACCTAAATATGAAGTATGACAATCAAATTGGTAAACTTGCCACCATGCACTTATGTTGTCAGCACTCTACAAACAATTCAGTGAGGTTTCATAACTTTGGTATATCAGTGTCTCATAGCTGTGTTTGTGTCAACATGTGTCAATGTCTTGCTGAGTGACGTTCATTATTGTTCTTGTGTACCATTGTCAGAATGTCGGAGACTGAATTAGAGCAATGAACAAACATTGAATTTCCTGTTAAACTTGGCAAGAGCGGAAGTGAAATCAGAGACATGTTAGTTCAAGTTTATGGAGATAATGCCATGAAGAGAATGACAGCATACAAATGGATTAAATGTTTTTCTGAGGAAAGAGAAAGCGTCACTGATGAAGAGAGGTCAGGTTGGCCTGTAATGAGCAGAACTGATGAAAACATTGGAAAAATTTGTCAAATTATGCTTCAAAATCATTGGCCAACTGTAAGAAGTATAGAAAACCAGGCATATATCAATAGAGAAACAGGAAAATCTTAACTGAAAATCTTGGCATAAGAAAGATGTGTCCAAAAATAGTCCTGAAGGAGCTCACCAATGAAAAAAAAGCAAAGGAGAACCAGTTTGCCAAGGCCTTTTGGCCTTGGTAATGAAACATGGCTGTACCAACATGACTCTGAAACACGTGTATCAAAGTGCACAATGGAAGTCAACCAATTCTCCATGCCAAAAAAGTCCCATCAGTCTAAATTAAGAGTCACTAATGTTGCTAACATTTTTGGATGTCAGAGGAATTGTTCATTATGAGTCTGTACCAACTGGACAAACAGCTAACCAAGTTTACTGTTTGGAAGTGCCAAAAAGGCTGCTTGAAAAAGTTGCACAAAAATGACCTGAACTTTAACCAACAACTTATGGCTCTCTTGCAATGTGACAACGCATCAGCTCACACAGTACCGTCTATGAGGGAGTTTTTAGCCAGTAAACAAATAACTGTATTGGAACACCTCCCTACTTACTTGATATGGCCCCCAATCACTCTTTTCTTTACCCAAAGATAAAGGAAATATTGAAAGGAAGCCATTTGGATGACATTCACGACATCAAGGGTAATATGATGACAGCTTTGATGGCCATTCTATAAAGAGTTCCAAAATTGCATGGACTAGGTGTTGGCGTTGGTGCCTAGCTTCCCAAGGGGGAGTATTTTCAATGTGACAATAGTGATATTCAGCAATGAGGTATATAGCACTTTTTCTAGGATGAGTTCAGAACTTAACTGGCAGACCTCATATGTTGTTTTGGTGTCTATTTTCTCCACCCAAACAGTGTTTGTGTAATAGCTGCAATCTCTGCCCATGCTAGCTATTTAAACTCTGACAGAAGCTTACATTAAAAAAGAAGCATTTATTAAAAAATTCTACCAACTGTGCGTGACTGAATCAGTTAGGGTCTAGTTGGGAGAGTGAAATCACACCAGTTATTTGAATGGAGAGAGTTTAAAATGCATTAGTAGGTATAAAGTTCTTAACTAGGTAATATGAGTAAGGGTTCCTGAGAGAAACAGAACCAGTAAGAAATAGTAAGGAGGGAAAGAAGGAGGGAGCAGTATCTATAGCTATAGACATTTAGAGATTTATTTTAAGAAACTGTTTATGCACTCGTGGAGCTGACAAATTTGTATGACAGGTTGGCAAGCTAGAAATTCTTAGGCAGGTGCTGACGTTGTGGTATTGAAGCAGAATTTCTTCTTCCTCTGGGAGACTTCAGTTACTACTCTTTGAACTGATGATGGGGCCCACCCATGTTATTGAGGGTAATGTCCTTTATTTAAAGTCAACTCACTGCAGACACCAACAATATCTATATCTTCACAGCAACACTGCAATGAGTATTTGATTAAATACCTGAATGCTATAGTCTAGCCAAGTTGATACATAAAACTAACCATCACAGTAACTAAAAGGGTTGAGAGAAAACTCCAAGGTTTCATGAAAGTAGCAACTAGAGAGACTTGAGAATGCAAAGGAAATAAATGGAAATTATTTCACCTTAGGAACTTAGCAGAGAGTCCTTGAGGAAACGAAACCTAGACCTGTAAGTAAGAATTGCTCTGGTGCTTGTTGTCTATGCCCAGAATAGAGGATCCACGGTTCTGAGACGTCCCTCAGTGCAGAAGGGGCACTGGCTAGCTGTTGGTGATGTCCCTGAAAAAACATGATAAAGCTGATTCTGCAAGTGTTAGAAAAATTGAAAAGTGGATTCAGTTTCTGGTACAAGAAGAAAGTGCTTATGTTCAGATGAAGAAGCTTTGCTGAGGTAATACTCACAGGAACCACAAACAGACAGGAAACCCTCAAAAGCATATTCAAATCAACCAAATCCGTTGTTGTTGAGCTGATTCTGAATTATGGTGACCCTATAAGACAGGGTAGAACTGTCCCAAAGGATTTTCAAAGCTGTAATCTTTACAGAACCAGACTGCCACACTTTGCTCTCAGAGCGATTGGTTCAAACTTCTGAACTTTGGGTTAGCAGTGGAGCACTTAACCCCTGTGTCACCAGGGCTCCTTCAAGAAACAGACAGAAAGAAACAAATCTCTCACTCTTCTTCCAGCCATGCAGTCCCTCTCTAGTGTCCCTATTGGTAGGGCCAACTGGAAAAGCATAAAGGTGGTTTTCAGAACCCAGCTTTAGTATCTTAAAGAAGA
Source organism: Heterohyrax brucei (assembly GCA_028571685.1). Classification (NCBI taxonomy): domain Eukaryota; kingdom Metazoa; phylum Chordata; class Mammalia; order Hyracoidea; family Procaviidae; genus Heterohyrax; species Heterohyrax brucei. The sequence goes on from CM053155.1 coordinate 22,971,995, forward strand.
ATATAGAAGGGTGGACTTGAAGCTGCGAACTATTAACTCAATAACTGGTAGAGTCTATCCCTTTGAGTATTCAGTGTTCATAGCATCCTGTATACAAATTTGAACTTCAATACAAGCACAAAAAAAAAAACCTCTATTTCCTCCTAACGAAATGTAACTTCACTTCATATAAACAAAGACAGTGTCTGCCTTTCCCCAAATTCAGTGTCATAAAGCCCCAACAGTCATCGCAACCATCTCTGGGTGATACTAATTATTTCTTGTCCTGAATTTAGTCATAATCCCATGTGAATATATTTTCTAAAAATCAAATTGTAAAGATAACCTCCAACAAAACTGGTATAAAATAATAATGGGAAGGAGACAGAAAAATAATTAGTGTATACAAATATCTCTATATCAAGCAACTGGTCATGAGGTCATTATTGATATTTATAACTTCCTTCTTTCACCACCCCATTGCATATTTCCTATGCCTCATCCAGTAATTTAGATGGTTGGAGTGCGGTGAACTGTCATGCCTGAAGTTTCTGAACTGTAGTGGTTATGCCTTTATCAGGAAAATAGAGGAAGAAGGTTGTAGTCTTCTATTAACATTTATTATTGGATATGAAATACTAAAAGGACTCCATTGTGCAACAGCAATCCAACTCCCACTTACAGAGTAACTCCTTCTTTTGCTGTTGAATCGGTAGCATAAGGAGACCAAAATGGACAAGTAGCAGTCCAGTCTTTCAGATCAATGACAAATTGGTATTCCACGATAGGAATGTTTCTTTCTGAGGATTCAAAACTCCAAATCAGAAGAGATCAAAGTCACGGGGAAAGGAAACAAAAATTCTATGAGTAGGCCATTCATTTTCATAGAAGCAGCAGCCAGTTCACCTCCCAACTCTTGAATCCAAAAACCAAAAACCAAACCTATTGCCAACAACAGTAATGCCAACTCACAGTAATGCATAGAGCAGAGTAGAAATACCCCCATAGAGTTTCCAAAGAGCACCTGTTGAATTGAAACTACTGACCTTTTGGTTAGCAGTCAGAACTCATACTACCAAGGTTTCCCCTTAATTCCCAGACTCATGAAATATGGCTATGGGAGATACAGAACCGTATATTTGTCACCGAATCAAAGCACAATCTGTGTCCTTTGAGATAAAACTCTACACTTTCAGGATGTAGTCTCTTACCGGGCACCATAGATGAGTCTTCAGTGGATCACTGCATCTATTAGGCCAGCTGCTTATGGTAGGTGAGGTAAGTGATCATATTAGTTGATTACATGGACATGAACTCATTGCCAGTATTTTTTGAAATGGTTTTGTTGAGCAATGTAATGTGAAGAACCCCATGTAATAAATTTATATGCCACTGATGGTGGTTCTGGTAGAAGTTTTTCAGCAAGGAAAGCAAATCTGTATCTAGAATACACGACTGTCTCCTCTAGAGGGAAATATATTTGTTTCCCTTCATGATTAAAGGTGTACAATGAAATCAACCTGCCCATGATGGCTGGCTGGGCCCTGTAGAGAATGGTGTCTTATGGCTCAGTTTGGCTGACAGGTAAGGCACTCAGCAGTATCAGCAGGCAGATAAACCTTGATTATGGCAAGTTTATGCTGTTCAGCCCATGCAGAGTCTCCATTCTTGCCCCTGTGACCACTTTGTACCCAGACCCTTTGAAGCCCTGGAATAGTTGGGAAAGAGGTTAATTCAAATCAAACAATAAATCATCGTGTCCCCTTTCAGTTAAGGGATCTGAATCTGGAACTGGTTTGGGTTGTGACAGTCATACGAAGCCACTCAAATTAGATTTTTAGCCACCAGACTTGTTATATAAGTCAAGCAACATATTAGGAGGCTGTCAATCTTTTTCATTCCTAGGGACACTATGTTCAATTTCTCCCACCAAAGATCTCTAAGAGTCAAAACAATTTGATTATTACTGTGTCCCTGCTGTTCTTTGTGGTAAATGTGTTCCCTTTGTCTCTGGTCACTAAGCAGCATTCAGTGTCTCTTATGTGAGAATCCCATCATTTGCAGTAAAATCAGGGAGCTCAATTTAATGGAGATATCTTTCATTACCATACCTAGTTTATGGAAGACAGCCTCCAGTCTTTCCAAGACACAAGAACTACCTGCAGCGATGTATTTTTCATGTCTTAACTAAGGGAGTATCCTCTGGACCCTGTTATATACTTGGAGGGTAGATGTTCAGACTTTTTGTGAGAAAGTTATTCTGTCAATCTGTTCTCCCACAGTCTTGGATGCCTTCTTTTGCATCATCTCAGGTAAGCATCAGATTCCCACATCATTAAGTCCAAGATTTGGTCAGCCAATAAAGAAACATTTACAGCCACTTACAGAGCACAAGGGAACACATTAAGCCCAGAATATCTAATATAAAAGGACTCAATAAATTCAGTCTGATCCAGTGTTACATCTCATTCTTCTTGGTCTAATGTGTTTGGAGTTGGCTCAACATGTGCCCTTTATTTCTGTCAAGACAGAGTAAAATCTTCTTATAGTGGTGGTAAATATAAGAACCTAACAACGGTTACCTAGGTTATCAAGCTGCATTCCTTTCCCTGCCTCAATTATCACCCTCAGATCAGATTAGCAGGTCTGCATTCCTCTCCCTACCTCTGAAGAAATAAAATTAAGACCTCAGAGATAGGTAATGAGATTTTGGGTAGTTAACATTGTTTGATTATCCTGCGACAAATTTTGTGTAGTTTACTCCATTTGATTATCCTATGACAAACTTTTGGGTGATTCATATTGTTTGATTATCCTATGACAAACACATCACCACCAATCCCTTTGAATTCTGGCTATAAAAACTGCTAGAAATGTAACCCAAGTGGGACAGTTTTTGGAGAAGTTATTCTCACTGTCTCCCAGCTGGCATGCTTTTCTGCTAATAAAGTATTGAACTTTTCTCCCTGTCTCTCAATTTTGGCTGTCGTTGACAGGTAGAACAAACTTGCTTTAGTTCAGCAGCATTTCTGGTGACTGTGGCAGGACTTCAGGGACCTCTCTGGTAAATTCTTTCCCAGGGGAGAGTCAACTTTTCTCTCTTCCACTTTTCTGCTACAGCTCTAAAAACCCTCAGTGAGAAGGTGGACAGTTACTGTGGTAATTGCAGAGTTCTGACCAGGGCACTCCCTGGTGAATTCTGAAGGTCTTACAGCTTATACATCCCAGTAACTCTGACCCAGAAGGATGAGGGTACCTAGCTGCTCCACTCAAAGGCTGAGTATAAGATCCACAAAATAATTTGCAGGCACGGGTCATGACACTTAAAAGCCAAAGGGCGTCTTACGTTGGAAGACTCTTGTGAAAGGATAAGGGGGTGCACAGAGCAGACAGGAAAGTGTCTGCCCCCTGAAAGACAAATTCCATGCAATGAGAGGCACACACTGGTCCAAGCATAACACCTCCCATTTTCCTAGACTTCTGATATCCTGTTAGGTTAAAAAGGGGCTCCTCAGTCTCCTCTCCTTTTTTCCTCCCCTCTTTGGCTCAAACCATGACAGAGGGAGTTTGCAGGGGTCCCCCTTGTCCACCTGGACTGATGGGTCCAGAGGTACAGCTTCCAAACACTATGAGCAGTGCTGCCAAGAATCTTTTCCTTGGGAGCCTTTGGAGGCTGTCCATCCATGCCTGGGGTCTATTCACTAACCAAAAAGGTTCAAGTACCTTATTCTAGTTGTGTGCAGAGAACTAAGGTTCTCATCAGAGTTTGAACTTTTGTCTATCTGAAGATATGAGCATCTGTCCCAACTAAGAAAGCTTTCTCTGTATCTGTACACTCTATAGTAAGGGAAATAAGGCCTCTGTTACTAAGAAAGCCTGGTGGCACAGATTCTATTTGTCTGGTTTCATTATGGGTACTCACCATGACTAAAAATCAAATGAAGTTTTACTATAATATGGCCTGGCCAAAGTACCAGCTAGACTCCAGAGAAAGTTAGCAAATAAATGGATCCATAAAATTATTCTGTTATCCCTTAATTAGAGTTCTTTTGTCAAAAATCAGAAAAGTGTCTGCAAAGCTCACTTTAAGTAAGAAACAGGCTGTGTAAAGTGAAGCTGTGTGTCTGTGTGTCTGTGTGTGTGAGAGAGAGAGAGAGAGACAGAGCTGTCAGACAGACAGATAAAGTGTGGGGCTTTCTATGTATATTTGATAAGATAAACGTATTTGTGGTGTTCTCTTGTATTTGCCTTTGTGGGGTTTTGGAACTATTTTTATCATTGTTTATCACTGTTGTACTTGCACAAGCTGTTAGTAGACACCCCCAGATTTGTAACTTTTGGTGGAAAAACAAGTTTCTGATTCCTGTAGACTGAGTGCTTAATGTTTGACTTCAGACTACACCATAATTTTTTTTCTAGTGCTGTCTTACTCAGTATCTATTTTCATAAAACAGTCTGCCTATGTCTTGTCTTTGCTAATGTACCTCATTTTAAGAGTCTTGCTTGAGCTAAATTAAGGTTGATAAAGAAGCTAAATTTCAAGTAGATCCAGACATACTGTCACTAGACTGAAAAACCTAATTTTACAGACCTTAGTTAAAGGGATAGCTTTGTCTTAAAAAAAAAAGAAAAGAAAATGTAATTCCAAAACAGTGAAAGGAAAATTAATGATCTTTTGCTCTCCAGAAAGAAGTAGAGAGCAGGACAGAAATTAGACTCAAGTTATAGCCCCAGGGAAGCTTTTGAGGAAAAAAAAAACCCAAAAAACAGATAAAGATTACTGCTTTACTTTGATTATTATAAATTGGGTAAATCCAGAAAAGACTTCTCACTACTGCAGGACAACTGTGAGGTTTAGAGATATCTCTATATCAGGGATGGGACTTTGTGATTGCCAAGCCAGTTGAACAGAGACTTGTGTAACTTCTAAAAGCCAGTTGATAAAACTTCAGGAGTTGAAGACCTAGAATGCCTTAACAAGCTTTATTTCAGCCCTGGACTTTAGGGTAATTGAGTTTAATAGATATCCAATATAATGTAAATTTGTATACTGTTTGATTCTCAAGCTACAGGGAAACTAAGGTTTAATGGGCGAGCTTTTTGCTGTTTAAAGATTATACTACAAATACTTTGGCAAATTCAGATTATTTGCTTGTAAATCTAATTTTATACTGTATAGGTATTTAGAGACTATAATCTTGGTATATCCTGACTATGTGGTATTATGCCTCAAAATTATTATATACGGTATCTGAAGTTCTTTAATAATATGGGTAATGGCTATATTTAAAATTATTGTCTAAAATTTGCTAACAGATTAAATTTTACTTGGCCTTTACATTGTTTATTTTTATTCATCTGAATCTTATTAAATTTTGTCATCTACAGTTTTTGCTGATTTTCTGAAAACATTTGACCAGAATATCTCAAAAAGATTTTAGACTTATGAAAAGCACCATGGCTGGAGATATCCAAGGCTCTCGTGCAGAACTGATGGCCTCACTAATTGTGGCTGGTCCAGAATAAGTGGAAGACAGAACAATTACACAAGGCTGGGTAAATGTATATACTATGGGTTTTATGCCTGGTGGTGTAGTGGGTTAAGTGCTACCACTGCTAACCAAAAGGTCGGCAGTTCAAATCTCCTTGAATACTCTAGGGGGCAGTTCTACTCTGGTCTCTAGGGTCGCCACGAGTCGGATCCAACTCGACGGCACTGGGCTGTTGTTGTTGTTTATGGGTTTTATGTAAAAAAATATTGCTGATGTTTTGAGGTCCCACTTTTTAAATATAAGCTAAACTAAATTGATGGATTTATTAACATAGAATCTGAGGTTTTATAAAACGCAATTGCTGCTGAGTTCAGGAGTCAAGACGGCAGACTAAGCACACATCTTACATCCCTCTGGAAACCAAGACCTGAATTCATGATCAAATGGAGCCTTCTGGTCACCTAGTGAGCCTCCAGGATGCGATGCACTGCTGGGGGAATAGACAGGTGAAATTCCCATATTTTGAGAGACAGGCTTAGGACTCTATTAATGTAGCCACTTTGGGCCTGTCTTCTTCTGACTGCCACAGCGTGGTTTATACAGAACCACACTGCCAGAGTGTGGGACGCCATGTTGGATATGGAGATTTTAGCGGGACCTAATTCTTAGCCTGGGAGCCAGCGCCTGCAAACAGGACAACACTTTTCTGACAGAAAAGCAGTAATTTAAACAGTGTCACCTACGGTGGGGGCTCGGCTTCAGAGGCAGAGGAATCAGCACCTCTCAGCACCTTTAGCCCCTCTATCTGCTGCCTCTGTGGAGGGCACCATCTTGGATATGGTGGCCACAACTGGACCTATTTCTTAGCTTAGGAGGCAGAACCTTCCCACAGGACAGCGCTTTTCTACCAGAAAAGCAGTAGTTTACACAGTGTTGCCAAGGCTGGGCCTATCAGCAGAGGCCAACAGGGCAGTAGCACTGCTGTGTTCTGAACTAGTTTGTATCATCTGGGGTTGGATACAGTGGTACTTACTTGGCCAGCTGGGAAGAGGGACCTCTACACCTGAAAACCTGACTGACTTGGGATGTGATCAGTCAACTTTTTGCTTTACATTTTAAGATAGCTTAGAGAAACATCTGCAGTTCATCCTCATAGTATCTCTTCCAGTATCTACTTAGTCACATGGGATGCAAAAAGCAACAGACACTTGTGGCAAACAAGAAATCATCCATGTCTTCAGAAGGCTCCCAAACAAAACAACCAAATAGTTTTCCAGATGAAGAAACTTTTATGAAATCATCAGAAAGTGAAAACAAAATGATTATATACAGAGCCCTTCTAGACCTTATACAAAATGCAGCAGAACAAAAGGAAAAATTAAGCAAGCTGTTCGATCTGATGGAACACCAGTACTCTGAAATCCAACAGATCAAGAACAAAATCAAAGACATAGAAACTCCCATTCAAAGCCAAGAAAACAGGATGGAACAAATGGAAAAAAGACTTTCTGACTTGGAAGAAAGAGCTACTGACGCCAGTGTCTATGAGCAGTAATCAGAAAAAAAGAAACAAGAAAAATTAAGAAGCATGAAGAAGCATGTGGGACTCTATTAAGAGGAACAAACTTTGATTAATTGGAGTCCCTGAACAGGAGGAGACACCCGAGAACACAGAAAGCATCATTGCTGAGCTGCTGACAGAAAACTTCCCAGAAATCATCAAGGAAGAGAACATAGACATCTCAGATGCATTTCGTATGCCACCTGATATACATCTCAAAAGAAAGACTCCAGGATGCATTATAATCAAGCTTAACAAAATGAAACATACACAACAACTCTTAAAAGCAGCAAGACTCAAAACAAAGCTAACATTCAGAGGGAAACCCTGTAGGCTTTCATCAGATTTCATAGCAGAAACCATGCTGACATGGAGACAGTGGCATGACACATTCAAAGCCTTGAAGGAGAAGAACTTCCAATTAAGAATTATATATCCTGCAAAACTATCTTTCAAACATCAAAAGGAAATTAAGACATTCCCAGATAAACAGAAACTTAGAGACTTTGTAAAAAACAAACCAAAACTACAAGAAATACTGAAAGAAGTTCTTGGCGTTGGCTTAGAAGAACAAAACCAGTAAATTTATATTTTAGAATGACAAATTACTCAGAACTCCACTCAGTTAGGGAAGGCTCCAAAGTCAATCACAGCTTTAATACTGAAAGAAGCAATCCAGTGATTATCATGAAAACTATGGTGCCATCATAGTAAAAAGAGGGATGTACTACAGTCGTTGTAGTCCTTCCAGATGGAGAGGAAGATGACAAGACTGGTAGTAATTAAATTGGGTTTATATATAGTTTATTAAGGGGGATCATATGGGCAGCTGCAAAGCACAACAAAGATGTATCACACCATTTCAAGAAATATAACACAGGATTCTCAACAACTACCAAACCAGCTCTGAAACAGGTGAAAAATCAACTCACAAAAAAAATGTCCAAGAATAGAGTAATAAGAACAACAGAGAAAACATCAACAGAAAAATAAACATATCACAATGGCAACAGTGAACACATACCTATCAATAATTACACTGAATGTTAATGGACTCAATGCTTCAGTAAAGAGACATCAAATGGCATCTTGGATCAAAAGACATGACCCCATCCATATGTTGTCTACAAGAAACTCATTTGAGACCTAAAGACAGGAACAAACTGAAAATTGAAGGATGGAAGACTATATATCAAGCTAACAATGAACAAAGAAGAGCAGCTGTAGCAATTCTAATCTCAGACAAAATCAATTTTAATGTAAAATCCACCATCGTGGACAAAGATGGACACTATTTAATGCTGAAAGTTTCAGTACACAAGCAAGACTTAACTATATTAAATATTTATGCACCTAATATCAGAGCTCCTAAATATGTCAAAGAAACACTGACTACCCTCAAAAAAGAGTTAGATGGCTCCACAATAATAGTGGGAGACTTCAACACTCCACTCTCAATACTGGACAGATCATCTAGAAAAAAGCTCTGTAAAGATACAGAAGACCTCATTGACACAATTAACCAACTAAATGTCGTCAATAAGTAAAGAACGTTCCACCCATCAGCACACAACTCCACCTTCTCCAGTGCACATGGAACATTCTCCAGAACTGACCATATGTTAGGACATAATGCAATTCTCAACAAAATCCATACCACTGAATTATTGTAAAGAATCTTCTCAGATCATAAAGCCATAAAAGTCTATATCAATAGCAGAAAAAACATAGATAGAAAGTGGAACTCTTGGAAACTGAACAACATCTTGCTCAAAAAAACATCGGTTATAGAAGAAATCAAGGATGAAATAAAGAAATTCATAAATTCCAATGAGAATGAAAACAGTTCCTACCAGACCCTATGGGATACAGCCAAAAGAGTGTTCAGAGGTCTGTTTATCTCCATAAATGCACACATCTGGAAGGAAGAAAGAAACCAAATCAAGGAACTAACCCTACAGCTTGAACAAGTAGAAAGAGAACAACAGAGGAAACTCTCGGGCACCGGAAGAAAACAGATCATAAAGATTAGAGCAGAGCTAAATGAATCACAGATCAGAAAAACAATTGAAAAAATTGAAAAGATCAAAAGCTGGTTTTTTGAAAGACCAAAGAAATTGACAAACCACTGACTAAGCTTACTAAAGAAAAGCAGGAAAGGAAACAACCCGGATTAGAAATAAGAGGAGAGTTGTCACCACAGATCCAACAGAAATCAAAAATATCCTAACAGAATACCATGAAAGACTGTACTCTAGCAAATTTGAAAACCTAGAGGAAATGGACAATTTCCTTGATTCATACCACCTACCCACAATGTGAAGCAGAACAACTTAATAAACCCATCACAAAGGAAGAGACTGAAAATGTCATCAAAATAGTGTCAACCAAAAAAAGCCCGGGCCCAGATGGCTTCACTGCAGAATTCTACAAAGCATTTAGAGAAGAGTTATCTCCAATGCTACTGAGACTATATCACAGTATAGAAAGGGATGGAGTGCTCCCCAACTCATTCTGTGAAGCCAGCATAACCCTGATACCAAAGCCAGGGAAAGATCCAACAAGAAAGGAGAACTACAGACCGATATCATTCACGAATCTAGATGCAAAAATCTTCAACAAAATTCTTGCCAATAGAATACAACAACATATCAAAAAATAATCCATCATGACCAAGTTGGATTCCTACCAGGGATGCAAGGCTGGTTCAACATCAGAAAAACAATTAATGTGATTAACCACATAAATAACACAAAAGATGAGAATCACCTGATTTTGTCCATTGATGCAAAATGCATTTGATAAAATCCAACACCCATTCATGCTAAAAACTCTTAGCAAAATAGGCATAGATGGAAAATTCTTGAATGCAATAAGGGCCATTTATATAAAGCCAATTGCCTACGTTGTTCTGAATGGAGAGAGATTGAAAGACTTTTCCTTGAGAACAGGAACTAGACAAGGATGCACACTCTCACCTCTCCCATTCAACATTGTACTAGAAGTTCTATCCAGAGCAATCAGACAAGATCAAGAAATAAAGGGCATCTACATCGGCAAACAAGAAGTCAGAATCTCCCTGTTTGCTGATGATATGATTGTATATGCAGAGAATCCCAAAGAATCTATAAGTAAACTACTCAAACTGATAGGAGACTTCAACAAAGTCTCAGGATACAAGATAAACATAAGTAAATCAGTAAGATTCCTTTATACCAACAACGAGACTGTTAATGAAGAAATCATCAAATCAATATCATTTGCTATAGCCCCTAAGAAGATAAAGTACCTAGGAATTAATCTAACAAGAGAAACAACAGAGAACTACAAGCCCTTACTACAAGAAACTAAGAGAGACTTAGATAAATGGAAAAACCTACCCTGCTCATGGATAGGAAGACTTAACATTGTGAAAATGTCTATCTTACCGAAAGCAATCCCAATACAAGTTCCAGTGTCACTTTTTAATGAGATGGAGAAACAAATCACCAAATTTGCTTGGAAAGGGAAGAAGTCCCGGATAAATAAGGTACTACTAGAGGAGAAGGACACACTGGGAGGTCTCTCATTACCTCACCTTAGAACATACTACACTGCCATAGTGGTCAAAACAGCCTGGTACTGGTACAAGAACAGACAGATCGATCAATGGAACAGAATTGAGACCCCAGAGATGACACCATCTGCCTATGAACATTTGATATTTGTCAAAGGCCCTGAGACATTAAACTGGGGTAAAAACAGTATCTTCAACAAATGGTGCTGGCAAAATTCGATATCCATCTGCAATAAATTGAAACAAGGTCCATATCTTACACATTATACAAAAACCAACTCAAACTGGATAAAAGACCTAAATATCAAAACAAAAACGATAAAGTTCATCCAAGAAAAGATAGGAACAACAATGGAAGTTTTAATACACAATGTAGACAGACTTCAAAATCTGTCAAAGAAACCACAGTCCACAGAAGAGAAAACAGATCAATGGGAACTATTAAGAGTCAACCACTTTTCCTCATCCAAAGACTTTATTAATAGAATTAAAAGGCCACCTACAGAACGGGAAAAAATATTTGGGAACTCTATGTGAGACTGATGCCTGATCTCCACAATCTATAAGATACTACAAAATATCGGTAAGAAGAAGATAAATCATCCAATTAAGCGATGGGCAAAGGAGATGGACAGACATTTCTCTAAAGAGGAGATCCAGCCTATGAACAATTGATATTTGACAAAGGCCCTGAGACATTAAACTGGGGTAAAAACAGTATCTTCAACAAATGGTGCTGGCAAAATTGGATATCCATCTGCAAGAAATTGAAACAAGATCCATATCTTACAACTTATACAAAAACCAACTCCAACTGGGTAAAAGACCTAAATATCAAACCTAAAACGATAAAGCTCATCCAAGAAAAGGTAGGAACAACAATGGAAGTTTTAATACAGGATATGGACAGACTCCAAAATCTGTCAAAGAAACCTCAATCAACAGAAGAGAAAGTAGATAAATGGGAACTATTAAGAATCAAACACTTTTGCTCATCCAAAGACTTTATTAATAGAATTAAAAGAACACCCACAGAATGGGAAGAAATATTTGGCAACTGTATGTCAGACCAACGCCTGATTTCCATAATCTATAACATACTACAAAATATCAACAAGAAGAAGATAAACCATCCAATTAAGCGATGGACAAAGGAGATGGATAGACATTTCACTAAAGAGGAGATCCAGGCAGCCAAAAAACACATGCGGACATGTTCACGATCTTTAGTTATTAAAGAAATTCAAGTCAAGATGACAATGAGATACCATCCCACCCCAACAAGATTGGCCATGATCCAAAAAACACAAAACAACAAATGCTGGAGAGGCTGTGGAGAAAGTGGAACCCTCCTACACTGTTGGTGGGGTTGCAAAATGGTCCAGCCTATTTGGAAAGCAATCTGGTGCTTCCTTAAAAAAATGGACATCGATATACCATTTGACCCAGTAATTCCACTACTTGGAATATATCCTACAGAACCAAGGCCTTTCACACCAATGGACACATGCACCAGAATGTTTATCGCAGCACAGTCCACGATAGCAAAAAGATGGAATCAACCCAGATGCCCAACAACAGAAGAATGGATAGGCAAACTATGGTATATATACTCAATGGATCACTACGCTATGATAAAGAACAACGATGACTTCAGGAAACATCTCATGACCTGGTTTCAACTGAAAAACATTATGTTGAGTGAACGTAGTCAGCAACAAAAGGACAAATATTGTATGAGACCTTTATGACAAGATCTCAAAAACAGACTTGTGTATAGAAGAAAAGACTCATTGACAGCTGCAAGGGAGGGGAGGGAGGGAGGGTGGAAGGTTTAGATTAGATAGTTGCTAGGTATGTGGTTGGGAGAAATCGGTGATAGCACACATTAGAAACAAGAACAATATTAAGTGCACTTAAACATAACATGAGTACTCCTTCCATCTTAACCCAATAGTACAAGGATAGAGTAGCTGGGGCAGGGGGTGGGGGACCATGCTCTTAGGTGAAAGCAAGGCCAATTGGCACAACTAGCGTTTTGCTAAGAAGGCTCTCTGCACCCCACGTTGGTGAGTGGTGTCTGGGGTCTTAAAAGCTGCCAAGGTGCCATCCAAGGGCACAGCAAATGGTCCCAACTCAGAGGGAACGGATGCTCACTGAGGACCAAAATGACATGGGGGAAAGACAATCCAGAAGACAAAGAGACCCACATCAGTGGGTGTCTACATCGACTTGGGACTCGAAGAACTGGATGGTGCCCGGCCACCACCAGTGATAGCCACGATAGAGCTCACAGAGTCTCACTGGCAACACAACAATAAAAAGGGGTGCACCCTGAGGTCCCCACTAAAAGACCTCAATTGATGGTCCAACAGTTTCGGGGTTCCCCTGGGAGCATGGACCCTAGCCCTGATGCTGCCCTTCCCCATAAATCATAACGAAGGTCCACGCTTTGGACAGGAATGGATTGGACTTGGCGATGCAGTGACCATATATTAGATGCAGTTTATGGTTCTATGCATCTATAGGATATCATCCTGCTGACCTCTGGCTGAAGAAAGGAGACTGTTGGGAGGATGAGACATGTATGGAGCAGAGAGGAATAGTGTGATGTCACTGGGCAGGGAGAGCAGTGGAGGTTGCATATAGGTGGGCATGTAAATTTATAAGGGAATGTACATTTTCACTCAGTCATAATAAAAAATAATAATAATTAGAAAATAAATAGAATTTAAAAATGCAATTGCTGCTGAGACACATGAGAAATGATTACTGAAGCTACTTATGTAGAAAACACCTCATGCCTTGCTCAGAGACCATAGGGTCATAATGCCATTGGTTCTTTCAGATAATTAGCCTGATATTGTTGATATCTGAACCATATGATGCTTGAGATCTTGAAAATTTGATGATATTCAATTAATTTACTTTTAACTAAGAGCTTTAAGAAACCTCGTTCCTAAAGTCACTTAAGTCAAATGATAATCTGGACTAAATTTGGCTGTTTCACTCTGGGTGTCCTGTTTTGTAAACTAAGGTATAGGGAAAAGATCCTGTATGAACAGACTGTTTTGACTCCCTATCAAAACCATAGACTCCACTCTCCTGATTGGTAGAGGCAGCCTTTAAGCTTTGTAATGACAAGTGACTTGGTGGCAGGAAAACAAACAAAAAAAAATGATAAATGAAAAAGGAGGCCCAGTTGTTACCTATAGCCTCAAGGTAACCCAACTGGCCCCCGAGATCAAGACTTCAATCACCTCACCAGCTGATGAGTACTAACCACTACCAATAAAGGTACTGTCAAAAAATGAGGCCAGGAAAAAGGAATGTCCTGAGCACCATAAAACAAGACACCTAGCTGAACTTCCACAGGCCTCAATGGACAGAACCTCCTATAGTGACTCTCAGAGGAGGGATCTGAAGAGACAGACTACAGGCAGAGCCTTGAGATCTGCCTGGCTCTTGGCCACACTATCGATATCTCCATGGGAAAACCAAGGGTTATACTTGACATGGAAAATAAGGAGATTAGATTTGTCTTAGACACGATAAACCACCTTCTCTACCTTAAATGGGCCTGCTCTCTAAGCAGCACTGTATAACTGGCTTGGACTGCAAATCCAAGATAAAACATTTGCTTTTTTGTCCAATGGGGTCACAGTTGTTGAGACACACACCAAACATTCTCAGTCAGGTTCCATCAAAAGTTTGAGATATTACCATGTGAGAGAGGAATAGAGGAGACAGGAAAAGAAAGAGAGGCAAGAAATAGAGAAAAGAAAAAGACAAGGGGGAAAAAGAAAAAAAAAAGAAAACAGGGAAAAAGAAACAAAGACTGAGAAAGTGAAGAGAAGGTAAAGAGGAAGTAGAAAAAGGAGGCTTACACCCTTACTGAGCATGAAGCAGATACAGGAGACCTCCACCCATGTTCCCATCAAAAATTTTGAGTGTAAAATCTCTCAGGAGAGTAAAAGCAGACAAAATGTATTTTAAAAGAAATCCTAAAGACCAGAACTTACTTATTAAATTACTTTCACACTAAACTAATTTCATAGATATGAGATGTTATAATATTGACAGTGGAGAAGTCCACTAATAATTGTAAAATATTGATTAAAAACCCTTGCCTGGTCTCTCATGCCAACTAAAACTAACCTGGACTAAAGGTTTGTTTCAGATCCTGCCCAAAAGACTGCACCAGATAGCATCACCCACCTTGCCCAGGGACCCGAGAAAGCTACAGAGTTCAGATAACATCACAGTTCATCTAATAGTACAAAGACTTCTTCTGGCTGGAATTTGAAAACTTATTTTCATGACTCCCCAACCTAGGTTGACCACACACACTAATAACGTGAATCATAATCACAACTATCTGTGGATTATTTTTGTTGCTTTATACAATGTATGCCCTGCTTCGTGATTTACTGTACTAATGTTGTAGGAGGTCAGCTCATAATCGCAGACTTGATCTGAAATTAAAAAACTAGGAGTGGGGAATGGTGATAAATGTAAGAACCTGTTAGGTCTTAAGAGCGAACGCCACCCCGCGTTCACTCACAAGAGACCGTTCTTGATGCAAACAGCAAGAGGTTTTTATTCCAGCGCGCTGGGGCTCAGTCCATACTCTTGTCAGAGTAGAGGGAATGAGCTCCGAACAAGAGAATTACAGAGTATATAAAGGCGGGGTCTTACATTCCTGGGGGAGGTGGGGTTGGGGAAAGGTTCCGCGTTGGGGAGGTTGATTTCGGCAATTCGTGGTTTGCATAAGCTCAGGGCTCGGGGCTAGGGCGGTTATTTCGGGTACGTTTTCTTTCTGTTACTCCCGAAACTAGCCTTTTGTGGTTAGGTAAGCTCCTGGAACGCTGAGGGGGTTGGTCCTATATTGTCCTGCTCTTTGGTATGGAGGATCTCACATTCTCCACTTTTCCTATTTGTAAATGTTTTCTAATCATAGAAAACTCAGATGTCCGTGTCTCTATAATCAGGATGTTGTTGTAGGGCCTGATATTGTCGTCTGAGTAATAAAATCTGTACTGCGCTGACTCTTTCTCTAATGAATGTTACTAGTCTGTTGAGAATGCAGGGTCCCAGCGTCAGAAGTCATAGCAGTATTAGCAGGGGGCCTATAAGGGAGGGCATTAGGGTGGTCAGCCAGGGGGACCTGGAGGACCAGTTTTCAAACCATCCCTGTTGGGCCTCGCGATCTCTGTCTCTTGTATAATCTTTCTCTCAGTTCGGTCATTGAGTCCCTGATTATTCCTGAATGGTCAACATAGAAACAGCATTCTTCTTTTATGGCTGCACAGAGTCCCCCATCCTTTAGGAATAACAAATCTAGCCCTCTCCTATTTTGCAGGACTACCTCAGATAGTGAGGTTAAGGATTTATTCCAGAGTCAAATCTTAGACTCTGAGTGGGCGCCAGGCTGATCAAAGTCCTGGCTGTTCAGGGGGTGGTAGGTCTGGTGTTGGGGCTGATGTTTTAGGACTAGGAGCTGGCTAGTTTTTCTCTTAAGTAATTTAGAATGTAGGGACCCACAGTTTTAAAGTTAAGGTGAAGAGGACAAGTGGTCCTGTTAACGCAGCGACGAGGGTGGTCAGCCACGGAGAACAGAGGCTCAACTGATCCTAATGAGGTCCCCTGTTTTCCCTGATCCAGGGTGCATTGGTTTCACAGCCCCATGTATAACAGAAATAATCATTTGTTCCTCCACATGATCCATAGACATTAGCCCCGGGACAGACGTAAAATTGTTTCTTAGCCAGTTGTTGCATGAGGCAGTTAGTAGCCCACCCCCACCCATCAGCATGTATACATCCCCCAGTATTTGAGTGTTCGTGAGCACGAACCGGGTATGGGTCTTTCTTAAGCTGTGAGCCTATAGAACCCCCCACAAGGTCACATGAATCAAGGAGAAAAACTGGTGAAGTCACCTCGGGAGGGCCGAGGTTTCTTGGAGTCACCTCAGGGCCACTATGTTGTCGCACCCTCCATTGAAGGTAGATGGGAGTGATAGACCCAGGGCCGGATCCTGTCAACCTGACGGCAGTGGGGGTTGTCAGGATTACTGTGTGGGGTCCTTTCCAATGGGGCTCCAAAGTCTCCTTTTGGTGTCTCAGGACCCAGACTAGACCCCCGGCTGAAACTGATGTGGCTTTACAGGAGGGAGATCGTGGAGGCATCTCGACAAGGGGAAAAGCAGATCTTGAGTTTTGTGCAGGGCCTGGAGGGACTTAAGCAGGTCATGATTAGAAATTTCAGCAAGTATGTCGTCCCTTGGTTTAGGGCAGAGGGGTGTGGCCTCCTGAAAACAATTTCATAGGGCGTAAGGCCTTGGAGGTAGGGAGAATTATGCACACGCATTAAAGCAAAGGGAAGCAGGGCCGTCCAGTCACCGCCAGTTTCTAGGGTCAATTTGGTTAAGGTCTCCTTAAGGGTCTGGTTCATCCTCTCTACCTGTCCTGAACTCTGGGGGTGATAGACACAATGTAGTTTCCAATTAATCCCAAGAACAGATGTTACTCCCTGAGAGACTATGGCCATAAAGGCAGGGCCATTGTCTGATCCTAGCATCAACAGAACCCCAAACCTAGGTATGAGTTCTTCCAGGAGTTTTTTTTTTTTGAAACTACTTGTGCTGTCTCTCTCTTAGTGGGAAATGCCTCAGTCCAACCAGAGAATGTGTCTACGAACACTAAAAGGTACTTATATCCATATCTGCCAGGCTTAATTTCAGTGAAGTCCAGTTCTCAATGTACTGCAGGCATAGTGCCTCTCTCTCTCTTACCTTGGTGGGCCTTACCAGAGCTGCCTGCATTGGTGGCTTGGCAGGCTTGGCAGGTATGTGTTATTCGTTCAGCAAGCCGGGATAGTTGGGGTATATAGTACCTTGGAGACAGAAGTTCCTGGATTTTTGTTGCTCCCAGATGGGTGGTCTGGTGGATCTGGTGGACAAGCTTCTGTCCCAATTTTTGAGGAAGAATGGGGAGCCTTCCTGAAGTATAGTGTCATCCTGTCTTCTTTTCTAGGTGGGCTCTTCGGGAAGGGTTGGCTCGAATTGATCTCCAGGAGGCTGAGGGCAGCTTCCTTAGCTGCTCGGTCGGCTAGGTTATGCCTCAGGCATCCATTGTTTCAGCCCGATGATGTGGAAGGCATCTCGTAGCCACTGGTCACGGGCATTGTGCGTCTAGGGCACAGTGAAGGGTGGCGAGTCAGGGGACAGGCTGGCGTCAAGAGGCTCCTCGTCATCTGAGAGGCCGGATCTGGTGGGTAGGAGCTGTCAGAGTGCAGGGACGAGGACAGATGCTGGCACAGGCTCAGACCTTGGCACAGGTGCTTATAGTCCTGGATTGACTCATACAGACCTCACAGCTGGCACAGCAGTGACATGTCCAGTTGTCGCAGTCCTACCATCTCCTTTCACAGCACTGCTAATGCAGTGTCAAAGATGACTGGGCAGAGTGGAGCGGCAGAGCCGGCAATGGGGCCTGAGTTGGCAGTGCTGGCACTGTGGGGGGGTCTGTCCAGAACTCGGGCTGTGCGACTCAGCTCGTCATGGGTGCGGCTGTGCTGGCTGTAGACATGCTCCAGCTCCCGCCACGAGCCCCCGCTGGCGTTGAGAAGGCTGCTGAGGCCGCGCAGCAGCAGCAGGCGCCCGGCCAGCGTAGCCTCCACTGAGGGCAGCCTATTGCACTGATGTTCCCTATCTTCGGCTACCACCGCTGCCCCTGTGTACCTGGTGCCATCCCTGATAAAACTGCTCCCGTCAGTGAACAGAGTGAGATCAGGGTCCCTCAAGGGAACGTCCATAAGATCTCGGTGAAGTCCATGCTGCTGGCTAAGCACCTCAGTGCAGTCATGCAGTTCGGCCTCCAGGTCCAGATCAGGCAGCAATGTTGCTGGGTTGAAGGCTGAGCCAGAAGCAAACACAACTGGGGACTGATCTAGTAATAAAGACTTGTAGTGGGTCAGCCGGGCATTGGAAATCCATTTATGAGGCGGGCTACGCAGGACTCCCTTGATGGCATGCAGGGTAGTGATGGTCAGGGGCTGTCCCATAGTCAGTTTATCAGAGTCTTTTGCTAGTTGAGCAGTGGCCGCAACAATTCTAAGGCACCTTGGCCATCCTGAGGCCACTGGGTCTAGCTGTTTAGACAGATAGGCCACCGGCCTTTTCCATGGGCTGAGTGTCTAAGTAAGGACTCCCTTGGCTATTCTTTTATTTTCATCAATGTATAGTTGGAGGGCTTTTCCAGGTTGGATAATGCCAATGCTGGTGCCTCCAGGAGTGACTTCTTTATAGTCTGGAAAGCCTGCTCTGTTTCTTTAGTCCATATAAAATTCTTTTCCTTTTCTCGGGTCGGCTTGGATAGGGGGCACGCTATTTCTGCAAAACCTGGGATCCGGAGCCGACAGAACCTGGTGGACCCCAAGAACTCCCTCACCTGCTGCGACATACGTGGGGTGGGAATCCCAAGGATAGTCTGTTTTCTTGTTTTGGATAGGGAGCGTTGTGTTGTCTCCCCTTGAGTTGGAAACCGATGTAAGTCACCTCCTGGACGTAGACCTGTGTCTTTTTAGCGGAGACTTGATATCCCACTTTCACCAAGAGAGTTAACAGGGACTTGGTGGCCTTTAAACAAGTGTCCTCATCAGGTACCTCGAGTAATAAATCATCTATGTATTGTAGAAGGGAAATGTCAGGCCATTGATGCCTGTACTCACGTAAGTCCTGTTGAAGGGCCTCAACCCTTGTGGCAGGTGGGTCCAGGTCAGCTGCCCACTGAAGCCATCTTCCGGGTCATGCCATTTGAAGGCGAAGAGCGGCTGACTCTGCGGGCTCAGGGGTATACTGAAGAATGCATCCTTTAAATCCAGCATGGAATACACCCAGTGTTCTGGTGACAGAGAGCTCAGGGGAGTGTACAGGTTAGGACTGGTCTGTAGCTCAGCCCTCCTGCCTTCCTCACCGGCAGGAGGTGAGTATTCCAGGGCGACTGGCAGGGCACTAGTATTCCATGCTTCCTGAGTCTTTGAATGTGGGCCCTGATCCCTTTCCTCACTTCTGGCACATGGGGTACTGTGGCACCTGAATCGGGCTGGCAGATGGTTTTAAAGTCACTATAACCAGTGGTTGGTGTTTGGCCAGCCCTGGGGAGTTGTTTTCAGCCCAAACCTGAGGAATCTCTTTGATCAATTGATTCACTGATATCACGAGGATAGAGCAGGGGCCCCTGTCAGAACCATCATAAAATCTGTATTCTTCCTCTAAAGGGGCTATCACATTGACTTGGGGTGTCAGGTAAGCATGATCCCCAGCAAAGCAGATAGTCACCTGCATTTTTGATAACAAGTCTCTTGCAAGTAAAGAGTACGGGCATTCAGACATTACTGTAAAGGAGAGGGAAACAGTCTTAGCTCCCAGATCGTTCGTCAGTCCATGAGTAGGCATTAATCCCAATAGCTCCTCGTGCTAGGGTTTTGGTTTCAGTTATGGGTCCTAGGGGTTCAGTTAGAACTGAGTTGCTAGCCCTGGTGTCGACCATGAAATCTACTGGCTGTCCTCCTATTTTTAAGGTTATCGTGAGCTCAGGGGCGGGGCCGGTGAGCCCTGACACCCTCAGGCCTCTAGGTTAAGAACCTTTGGAGGGGGCTTTCTTTAGGGGCACTCACCCTTCCAATGTCCAATTTCCTTGTAGTAGGCACACTGGTTTCTCTGCAGGGGAGGCTTTCCTGGCTTCCTCGTCTGATCTGGTTTCTTCTCCCAAGGGCACAGTGGTGCGTGGCCCTGGGCTTCTGCCAGGAGGATTCTGCTTACCTTTTTGGCTTGTTTGTCTTCTGGTAGTTCGCAGTTATTGAAGGTTTTCATAGCAATTTCCATCACCTCAAATCCTTCTATTTTTTGTATTTTTCTTTTGATGTCAGGGGCTGACTGTCCCACGAAGGCTATGTTAATGCCCCCCCCCGTTGATTTTTGGGAGACTCAGGGTCAATGGGAGTATATGTGCGGTATGTCTCCATCAGTCGTTCCAGAAAGGCTGCTGGGGATTCTGAGGGTTCCTGAATTACCTGTGTTACTCTAGACAAATTTGTGGGGCAACTAGCGGTGGCCCGGAAACCCCCCATAAGAATCTGGTGGTAGACAGTTAGGCGCTGCTTACCTGCAGTGGTGTTTGGGTCCCAATTTGGGCGGGTCAGGGGAAAAGCGTGGTTAATCTCATCTAAATCACGAGTAAAGTTTCCATCATCTCCCGGCAGCTGTTTTCTGGCTAGGGAAACAATGTTAGTCCTCTCCTCAGTGGTAAAGAGGGCTTGGAGAAGTTGCTGTATGTGGTATCTAAGAGGGCTATCAAGGTAAAAGGAGTATAGACCAAGAAGGGGGTCCCACCCTCACTCATGTGCCCTATAGCTCACAAGGGGAAAATATGAGGGAGGCTTCTATAAGTGGTTGAAAAGATCGACCTGAGCTGGTGTGGGCTGGGCTCTGAAGGTCAGAGGAAGGTGGTGCTGCAGAAGTGGCGGGGGTCGGGGGAGCAGTCGGGACTGGAGAGTCTGCAGGGACCCTATGCAGGCCACGGAGACTGGCTTTGGCTCCCTCAGCCCTGGTGGCGGCAGGAGGCTGAACTGCCAGAGTTGTAGGAGGTTGTTTAGGGGGAACATAGGGTTGCAGCCAAGCAGGTGGCCGCCTGAGGAGGTCTCGCCAAGCAACAATGTATGGCATTTGGTCAGGGTGACCCGGATCACCAAAGATGACCTGAAAAACAGAATGGGTTTGTTTAATGTCTAGGGATCCCGTGTGTGGCCATCCAGTACCAAAGGCTGGCCATTCCAGATTACAAAGTGTGCAGAGTTTTCCTGACCGCACCTTGCCGAAGTCTCGGGCTCATTTCTGGAAATCTGAAAGTGGTTAAGGAACAGGTCTTGGGGTGTTACAGAGTGAGAAGAAGATTGCCCCATGGCGGCAGAAGTAACAATCAGGACAAACAACACAATGAAACAGACACAGACCGGTCACAGAAGAAACGAAACGAAAACCAGATGCGGGATTTACAGGCCGCAGAACCTAAAAAGGAACCAGCGGTGCCCACCCAGATGGAGAGCTGAGGTGTCCCCCAGCCTCCGACTCAGAGAGCAATTCTGCGTCCAGATTCTCTCTTAGTGAGTCCCAGAACCAGAGCTCGAGCACAGACAGACAATATCCAGACTCACCGGTGAGGTCCAAACCAGATCGGCCGGCTGCAGAGGTTGCTCTTGAAATCCCGGGAGAGCCCCCAAATGTTAGGTGGAAATATGGGGGATAGGGTGGGGGTCATCAAGAAGTAAGAGGTCCTGGGTTTCAGGGAAAACCGAAGGTTTGGGTGTTTGGTCAGTTGTCTCTCCTTTTGGGGGTGGGCGGGCCACCATGACATGCATCTGCTCTGGCATCCAGGGTTTTACCCAAGAGGGGGAGTTTCAAACCAGATCTTGCCATACGGTGATGTATGATTGCTGGTCTGGATGTCCTCTGGGTTCCTCCTGGAAAATAACTGATTTAATTTTCAGAATCAAAGAAAGATTGAAAGAGCCTTCGGGGGGCCATCCCACATTGAAGGTGGGCCACTCTGAGGCACAAAAAGTTCTCCAGGGCTTCTTCCGAACCTTAACAGACAGATTATGAGCTCTCTCCTTTACCTCAGTCCAATGGTCAAGTGTCAAAGTAAGGGGTGTAGTCACCGTCTGTCCCATCATCAGCCACACACTCAATAAAACAAAGACAAAGCAAGACAAAAACAGAACAAGACTACGGCCGCATTGAGTTTTATACAGGCACCGAAACGAGCCTATGGGAGACCGCTGCGATCCTAATGTTATTAAACAGGGTTCATTACCACTATGTTCATAAAATACCGAGGGGCCCACCAGGCGTCCCTGGTCCCCCATTCCTCCTGAGGCGTCTCCCAGGGCAGCAACCTGTGTCTTTTCCCGCACGTCTGCAAGATACTGTTTCTGATTCCTCTCAGAGTCAGAACGGTCGCCAAACCGAAAGTGTACACTCAAACAGAAAGAACAACACACAGAGACAGAACATCAGTTAGGCCTTTTGTTCTTACCTCCAAGGTAGTCTTTGAGAGTGAGGGGTGGTCATCACATCCTGGACGAGCCCCCAAATGTTAGGTCCTGAGTGCGAACGCCACCCCGCATTCACTCACAAGAGACCATTCTTGATGCAAACAGCAAGAGGTTTTTATTCCAGCGCGCTGGGGCTCAGTCCATACTCTTGTCAGAGTAGAGGGAATGAGCCCCGAACAAGAGAATTACAGAGTATATAAAGGCGGGGTCTTACATTCCTGGGGGAGGTGGGGTTGGGGAAAGGTTCCGCGTTGGGGAGGTTGATTTCAGCAATTCGTGGTTTGCATAAGCTCAGGGCTCGGGGCTAGGGCAGTTATTTCGGGTACATTTTCTTTCTGTTACTCCCGAAACTAGCCTTTTGTGGTTAGGTAAGTTCCTGGGACGCTGAGGAGGTTGGTCCTATATTGTCCTGCTCTTTGGTATGGAGGATCTCACAAACCTAACAGAGGTTACTCAGATTATCAAGCTGCATGCCTTCCCCTGCCTCAGTTATCACCCTCAGAATTATCACCCTTAGACGGACTAACAGGTCTCCATTCCTCTCCTTATCTGTGAAGAAATAGAATTGATTAAGATCTCAGACAGAAGTAATGAGATTTGGGTAATTCACACTACTTGATTATCCTGTTGTTGCCAAATTGAATCCAGGTTAATTTGCCTGTCACTGCAGCTGAAAAATTCAGAGACAGTGCAAGGTCAAAGGAAGGATTTATTTGCAGGTCTGCAGCGGCCAAAAACTGTCCTGCTTGAATTACATTCCTAGTGATTTTTATAGCCAAAATTCAAAGGGTGGGGGAGGAGCTGTCACAGAACAGTCAGAAGTCACAAGATTGCATTACATCATAAGGTTTCATTACATCTAACAAACAGTGTGAATTGTCCAAAGTCTATTAAGAATAATCAAACAGCCAAGCCAAGCCAAGTGCTGTCAAGTCGGATCTGACTCATGGCGACCCTAGGGGCCAGGGTAGAACAGAGTGGACTTAAAGTTTGTCACAGGATAATCAAACAGCAAACTATCCAAAGTTTGTCACTGGATAATCCAGCAGAGTAAACCATCCAAAAATTTTTACCTCTCTCTGAGGTCTCAACCAATTCTACATCCTCAAAGATAGGCAGAGAAAAAGATAGGGGGAGGAAGAGATAGAGAGAGGAATGCAGACCTGTTAGTCTGGTTTATTAAGGAAGAAAATAGAATGTAGCTTAATAACCTAAGTGACCTTTGTTAGGCTCTTACATCCACCTTCACTGTGACAAATTTTGGGTAATTGACTCTGTTTGATTATCCTGTGACAAACTTTTAGGTAATTCACTCTGTTTGATTATACTGTGACAAACACAACACCACCAGCCCCTTTGGATTCTGGCTATAAAAGCCACTAGAAATGTAACCCAAGTGGGACAGTTTTGGGAGAAGTTTTTCTCACTGTCCCTCAGCTGCCATGCTTCTCTGCTAATAAAGCATTGAACCTTTCTCCTGGTCTCTGAATTTTGGCTGTCAGTGACAGGCAGAATGAACTTACTTTAGTTCAGCAGCAATAGCATGTAAACTATCCCTTCCTGACTCAGGCCTCACACTTGCGACCTTGGAGAAATCTTCTTATAATGTTGCTAGATCTGACTCAAATGATGAAATCTAGTAGGAAGAAACTGGCTGGAACGGGTCTTCAGAAGAAAGGGCATCCCCTTCATGGCAGCTTCTTCAGCCAAGGTTGTTGGGAAGTTTTCAAGAGTGCGGATAGTATGATTGATTTCATTATCTTGCAATTGCTCAGCTACAACTTGCCAACCATGGATTAAAAAAAAAAAAAAAGAACCACCACCATCACTGAATCAGTTCTGACCCTGTCAGTGGTTAGGGTAACTGATTACTCTGGACAAATTGCTGTCAATTATCATTAGAAGTAAAAGAAAGTATCTTGCAAATCGTTTATTGAAAATAAATTTTCTCACCAACCACAGCCCATTCTCCATAGCTGTTTCATGTGAAGCATTTTCATGTGACCCACCAAGGCCACTCTGCTGCCACCTAGTGGTAACGAGCATTACACATTATTTCGTCACATGCCCTTTGTAAGAGGTAAAGAGGTCACAGGCTAACCTTTTCTCCTGGAACTAGAGACTTGAAGACTGGGATGGATGTGTTGCAGACTTTCGGAAACTGAGTGAAGGGTAAAATGAACTTCAGATTTCTTACCAGATCTGAGGACTGGGCAGAGGAATTTTAGTCAGAAAGCCAAAAGTCTTTCTTTGAGGCTGAGTTAAAGTGAGGATGTCAAGGTTAGCTAGGGAGCTTGATGTCCGCCGCCACATACTAACATATTTTACTCCAGAATCTAACCTTTTCTAGGAATGACAAGGTCGTGGTTTGCATTATAGAGCACAAGTATGGACAAGGTTACCAAGAGAACCTGAACCTCCACATATCAGCAGTTGTGAAGCAGCTAGGGTAGCTTCAAACCCAATCAAATACCAAGTTACTACCACCACCTCGTATCTATGACATCCATCGACACCCACTTTTGCTAATAAAAGCAACCCCAAAACCTGTGCTGGGTCTTTTTCCACTCACAGAAACTGACCCTTTCCCTCTTTGGAACTTACTTTCCCTCAGAGAGCTTTCTGTCATTTGCTACCAAAAAGGATGCATCGTCTTGTGCTTTGGGGGAGGAGGAGCCCAGTTTGCCATTCATCAAGAGACGGAACTTGCTAGCCCTCTCAACCTCCACAACACAAATCGGGTCATTCAGAGTCTAATCGGTTACAGGACCTCGATAAGGACACAGCAGAAAAGGCCAGTGAAAGTCAGGACCACTGGCAGAATTCCCAGAAAACAGCTGCCTGACTCCAGGGCCCATGCCCTGGAGCTGTGGTGCTCCAAGTCAGAAAGAGGGAGCAGTTTGTGAGTAGGTATCTTCCAGTGGAGACCTGACGGCAGCTCGGGCTGTCTTTATGGCATCTCAAAAGACAATTTTTACATCAAAGTTTATATATGACTTCATAAAAGTTAGAAGTACCTCTGTAGGTCACAACTGGCATGGCTGAGGAGTTATTACAAGACAGTATCAAAGACTCTATAAGACAAAAGAAATACTGCCTAGACATCAGACATCTGGGCTCTTACTTCCCCGTAGTGGGTTTTAAGTCATGGACAGTAAGAAATCAAAGTTACTAGCATCAGATCAACACAAAGAACAAACTCACTTACATTCAAAACAAAGTCCTTTTAACAACGGTGTGAGAATAGGAGAAAGTAAGCAGCGGGAGAAAAACTTACAAGTTCATAATGGTAGGTCACTTGCTTCAAGCTCTCAGTCACCCATCTTAAAAGAAGAAAATGAGTCCGGGAGTATTAGGGTCCCGGTGTTAGTGGACAAATTCCAGGTGCTCGTCACCTATGCCAAATAGCCAATCTCTGAGAAAGGTTTCGGTGACTGAATAAACAGCAAGTTTATTAACCATACTCTGCGGGCTAGAACACGGAGGACAGACGTGTTTGAATCTCCAGGGCTGTCCAAATTAGGTAGGCTGAACCTGGGGTTATACGTGGAACAAAGAGAACAATGGAGGCAGCTGGGAGTGGGGTGGGAAGGGGGAGATTGTCTGCTTCACAAACTGGCAAGCCATCACCAACCATCAAGGAAACAAAGTGGTGTTAGATGTCATCTGGCCAGTAATCTGAAAGAAGAGTACTTAAACACAAGTTACTTCCACATCTCCTCTGCCTAATTCTTTCATCATTGGTTAAGAGTTCAATTATCAAAAGAAAAGGAGTCATTCATTGCCTATTGGTCACTGAACTGTACTGGTGCCTTTGAGGGCCCCACCCTAGTGCCATAACCTGGGCTTGCTTGTGGGGCTTGGGGTATGTGAAGGTCCTGTCTTTTCCCTGCAAACTGGGGGTGATCTGAAACAAAGCCTCTCGGGCCCCCCCGATCTTGAGCACCACACGCAGAGGCTTTTTCACCCTCCGGTTGCAAAAAGGTTGTGCTCTTCACCCCTACACTGTCTCCCAGACTCTTACTCTAAGCAACTGGAGGAAGAGAGCATTACTCTGCAAACTCCAGGGGCAAGCATAACCAACAGTGCAGATTACACAGGTTTGGGGTTCACTGATTATTATACATTTCTGACGAGAGCACAATCTTAAGAAAATCATGTTGAACTAGCTTGAGGTTACAAAGATATTAGATGACTGAGACAGTTATTCTAACCCAGATCCTCTGTCTAAGAATGCTACCTCTGCATCTCCGCTGTTTCTTTAGGTACTCCATCTGCAGGGCAGCAACGCCGATGGCGCCACCTTGAGAACTTACTACCAACCTGCAGAAAGAGCTTTGCTCATTGCCCTAAATTAGACCCACTCCTGGGTTCATGGATTCACAGGGAGTAGTACAAGTTTGCTTCCAAACCTTCTGCCTTCCTTTTGTCCTACAGGCTCCTTGTGCAGCACCTTTATTCGGGTTGCCCACCCAGTCCTTCTTTTGAGATCCGCCTCTTTAGGCCCAGATCTTAGACACATCTTTCTCTTCCCTTCCTTACTGGGCCACAAGGTGTCCTTCTTGTCCAGAAGACCCAACTGTTCTAGGGCTGGGAGCCTTTCTTGGAGCTTGTCCTGAGACTTGTTTTCAGCTGCAGTCCCTAGGGAGAGAAAGTTTTACCCTCAGGGAAGCAGTCTCTAGATTATTCCCACCTGTTGGCTGACTGTGCACTGGTCAATGGAGAGCTTGCTATCTTTCTCCATTCTCTCTGTGTTAGTTTCAGACCTGTGCTCACTGACACTTTTCCTTCCTTGTTCCTAGACACACATACACAGAGACACACGCAGACACACACACACAGATACATACACAGAGACACACAGCCCCCCACCATCACAGACACCCTCCCCAGAAACATCTTTTGTACCTCTCCCTGATTCACTGAATCCTGTCCCTCCTTCAAAGCCACCATCTCTCTACAGGCACAGCTAGTTCTGCTCTCAGAGCTTCTGCATCAATCATTACCAGTGTTTACGGCACTAAGTAGGAAACAAGCTGGACAGTGAATAAGGAAAACTGAAGAATTGATGCCTTTGAATTAGCATTGGCAAAGACTATATCGCGGACTGCCAGAAGAACAAACTTATCTGCCTTGGAAGAAGCACACCGTGAATGCTCCTTAGAAGCGAGGCTGGTGAACTTCACCTTACATATTTTGGATGTGTTATCAGGAAGGCCCAGTTCCTGGAGAGGGACATCATGCTTGGTGAAATAAGGAGTCAGTAAAAAAAGACCCTCACAAGATGGACTGACATTGTGCCTGCGACAAGGAGCTGAAGCGTAACAATGATTATGAGGTTGGCGAAGGTATGATGGGCGTATTTTTCATTTTAATCTACTTTGTTCACTTAAGCTCTTTATTCATTTGATCTAAAATGTGTTTCCTGTTTTATTTTTTAACATCACAGTTCACCTCTTTAATGGAAAATAAAGCTCACCAACACCTTAGAAATGATAGTTTAATCAGTTAGAATTCTTTCTGTATGTATTTATTTCTATATACTCATATGTGCTTCATTTCAATGCTCCTTCTCTTCCTCTTACAAATTCATCTTGTGCACTATTTCTGTGTCAGACACTGTGCTATGAATTGGAATTCAGTAGTGAACAAAATATTCATGGTCCCCGTGTTTATAACATTCGCACTCTAGACAAAGACAGACTTAACACAAGTGAACACAAATAAATATATAATTATACTTTGTGACTAATGGTTCAAGATGAATGTGCTAAGAAACAATAGAATGAAGCCTATTTTTGGAATGCAAGACAGAGAACATCTGAGGAAGGGATGTATAAGCTGAGATGCAATGAAAGGGGAGTCAGCCAAACAGAGAGTAGAGGAAAGAATTTTCCAGGTCAAGGGAACATGTGTGAAGGCCCTGACATAGGAAGAGCTCGCCGCATTCACAGGCAGAACTCATACACAGCTGTGGCTGTGCTGTGGTAGGCACAGGACAGCATAGTTGGGGTAATGTGGGAGCTGTATCAGGCAAGGTGTTAAACGCTCCAGTTCAAAAAAAGACCAAACCCTTTGCCACTGAGTTCATTCCAGCTCACAGCGAACACGGTGTCATGGATCAAATTCTATCCCCCCAAAAATACTTGTAGCCATGTCACTGAGCCATGATTCCGTATATTCTACAATTGTCCTACTCTTTGTGATTTTGCTGTGCTGTATGTTAAAGGATTAGGGTAGGGCAACCCCTTCAGAAGGTCACCTCCGTGCTTCACTGTAAAGGGAGTTTCCCTGGAGTGTGGCTTGCCCCACCCTCAAACCTTTCATTCTGAAAGAGATAAAAGGAAAGGAAAGCAGACAAAGAATTGGGAACCTCACACCATCAAGAAAGCAGCACCAGGAGAAGAACGTGCCCTTCATACCTGAGGTTCCTGTGCCAAGGTACTCCCTGGACAAAGACTGATGCAACACCGGACTTTCCTGCAGAGCCGACAAAAAGGAAAGCCTTCCCCCGGAGCACACACCCTGAATTTGGACTTGTAGTATACTGGACTGTGTAAGAATAAACCTTCCTTTGTTAAAGCCATCCACTCTGTAGTGTTTCTGTTAGGGCAGCACTAGCTAACTAAAACACATAGTAGCCAGCCAAGCCAAGTGCCGTCAAGAAGTACAAATTTATTCTAAATGCCAACAGGAAGCCATAGAGTTATTTTCGGCAAGGATGACACAGTCCGATTTACTAGATCATTGGATAATATGTGGGGAATGGATTAAAGAGGTTGATAGTAGAAGAGGAAGGCAAGAAGCTATAGCAATGGTCCAGGTGACAGATGCTGGTGACTTAGATGAAGGCCATAACAGAGGTGATGACAGAAAGGGGATCAATTTAATGTATACTTACAGAAGGAGAACCACAGAAGTTGGTGATGGCTTTTGCCTGCTTTCAACTTATCCCTATTGGTCTAGAGTGCACTTTTTAACTAGTTAACTCAGGAAGAGAGCTGAGAATGATAATTTCTGAGTACATATATTATGAATGATTATTTGGTGGTGTAGTGGTTAAGTGCTACAGCTGCTAATCAGTATTAGAGAGGAAGAACTCTTTCTTTCCAGTGGGGTTGTTAAGCTAGAAAAATATACACTTGGTACTGCTTGTTGGTGCCCTGTGGAGAGGACCTAACCAAGAATGAGGCTTGTTCAGGGGAAAGCAAGGCTGAAAGCTAGGAAGACAGGTTCCTGGTAAAAACCACCCTTGAACTTCATTACGTAAGCCAAAAAAATTCCTTTTTTGTGTAAACCAGCTACAGTTAGGACTGACACAACCGAGAGAGATCTGATTAACACAATATGTACAATATATTTTTGCTTGTGGCCAATAAATTCTCTACACATTTGACTTCTCCGGATTATTCTATTAATTGTTTTAGGAACAGGTATAATTTATGGGCTGGCAATTTGATATCAGTTTCTCACACTCATTCTAATTTTTTTCATTTTCATTTCTTTGTCTTTTCTTCTGTGTTCTGGGAAGATTATCTTCAGTTTGTCTTTTACTCACTTAATTTCATTTTCTGTAGTATGTATTTGAAAGTCATGGCTTTTAGAATTTCATTCAACTGTTTTCCATCATAATGAAATCTGTTTTGAATTTAGATTATTTTGTTTTTAAGATGATTTGCCTTAACGACACAAGTAGATATACACACACGAAGTACATATTTTTATATAGTTATTTACATTTAAACAAAAACTTTTTAAAATGTCTACATTTTGATGCCATAATACTACTTTGGAGATATACAGCTTCTTGTCACTTAGCCAGACTCAATGGGGCTAGCAGCTGTTGTTGTATATTGTTGAGTGTTTTCCAATTCATAGCGACCCCATGACAGAGTAGAACTGCCCCATAGGATTTCCTACACTGAAATCTTTACAGAAGCAGGTTGCCAGGTGTCATGGTTGGAATTGTGTCCCCTCAAAAATGTGTGCAGCCACGTGGCTGGGATATGGTTCCCAGTATCTTGGGACTGTCCTCCACTGTGTGGTTTTGCTAACCTGTATGTTAAAGGATTAGGGTGGGGCTGTAAATTCCTGCTGTGGGGGGAGTTTCCCTGGAGTATGGCTTGCCCCACCCTTAATGCTTTTAGCTTGCAAGGAATAAAAGGAAAAAGAAACAAAGGACAATTTGAGAACCTCGCTACCATCAAGCAAGCAGCACCAGGAGCAGAGCGTGTCCTTCAGACCAGAGGTTCTTGCGTGAAGACGCTCCCTGGACAAAGACTGATACAATATCAGACTTTCCTCCAGAGCCGACAAGGGGAAAGTCTTTCCCTGGAGCGGACACCCTGAATATGGACTTGCAACCTACCGGACTGTGTAAGAATAAATCTTTCTTTGTTAAAGCCATCCACTCTGTGGTATTTCTGTTAGAGCAGCCTAGCTGACTAAAACACCAGGTCTTTCTTCCTCAGAGAGGCTGGTGGGTTTGAGCTGTCAACCTTTTGATTACCAGCCATCTGCTTAACCATTACACCACCAGGGATCCTTGGCTATTTGAATCTGCATTTTATGCAGTCTTTGGGATGCCGAAAGCTCCAGATTATCAGCTGAACAACATCCTCCAGCTAAAGCAGGGCTCTTTGGGTGCTAATGGTTGCAGCAGAAGGTGAAGCCCTCTGGGAAGTCTCTTTCTTCCTGTTCCTCTCTTCTGGTATAGCTGTTTACCAACCAAACCCACTGCCATCAAGTTGGTTCCCACTCATAGTGACCTTATAGGACAGAGTAGAACTGCCCCATAGAGTTTCCAAGGAGTGCCTGGTGAATTTGAACTGCTGATGCTGTAAACACTTAACCACCACAACCACTATGGTTTCCACAGCTCTTTGTGAGCTAGGAAAAAGACAAGCAGAAAAGAATATCTTGTCTTCATTGAGTTTTTCCTGTTTCCTACCACCTTTCCAGGCAGTGAGGTATAACCATATCCACTACTGTCAAGTTGATTCCAACTCATAGTGACCCCTTATGGTTTCTAAAGCTGTAAATCTCTGTGAAAGCAGACTGCATCTTTCTCCTTCAGAGCCACTGATGTCTCAAAACTACCAATCTTTCAGTCAGCAGCAGTTGATCGCTTTAACCCTCTGGTCCCCAAACATCCTTTCAGTCTCATCTCATACTGCGCATCCACTGACAATCCTCCAAGCACTCAGTTGAACAGCTCCCCTCTCAAGGTAGTGATAGCCATATTGTCCCCTGACTCTCCACACCCGGACAGCCCACTTCAAAGTCAGTGATCAGGTAAGAGCTCCTCTGAGAATCTTTTCCTAGCTTATCCTGGCTTATCCTTGTTAGTGAATTCTCACAGCCCAGCAGCTTTAACACATCACTTTACGTTGTAATAGCACACAGGTTCTTCCACACATACATATAGACACAAATGCACACGTATACACTTACCTCTTCATCCCTGGTGCTTAGTCCAGCATCTTGCTGTTAGTTACCAATGAGTCTGCTACAACTCATGGCAATCCCAAGCACAACACATCAAAATATTGCCCAGTCCTGTGCCATGTTCCCTATTGTTGATATGTTCAAGTCCATTGCTGCAGCCACTGTGTAATGGGAATGCCTTCCAACCTAGAGGCTCATCCAATAATAATCTGTTATGACTCATAGGATTTCCACTGACTAATTTTCAGAAGTAGATCACCAAGCCTGTCTTCCTATCTGTCTCAGTCTGGAAGCTCTACTGAAATTTGTCCTCCATGGGTGACTTTACACTTATCTGAAATACCAGCAGCATAGCTTCCAGCATCACAGCAGTATGCAAGACACGACAATATGACAGGCGGGGTTTGTTTTTGTTTTTTTAAATAAACAAATGAATAGAGTTGGCTTTCATTTTCCTGATCAATGGTTTCCATGGTCATACTGTATCCTCACTATTCTCTACTTTCCTTTACCTGCTTTGTGTTTATAGCACTTACCATCTGACATAGATAATGATATATAATCCATTGCCATCAAGCCTATTCTGACTTGCAGTGACTCTAGAATAGAGTAGAACTGTCCCGTAGTGTTTCTGAGAAGTGAACTGCCAATCTTTTGTTTGGAACCAGTGTTTTACAGACACATGGGCATATAGTTGCTTTCTCTGCTAGTATATAAACTCCATGAGTTCAGTAGTCTTGTTTATTCTGCTTCTGCATATCTAGGACCTAGAACAATGGGTGGTGCAAATTGGCACTCAAAAAATAAATGTCAAACATACAAATAAATGGATGTATTGGGGTGGGCTTTCACTCTTGATTTGCTAAATCTTCATGAAAAGCTAAAATTAGCATGAAAAAGTAAATAATCCAATGCAGCTGAGAACTGTCAAAGGGTACATAATTGAGAGCTGAATGAATGACTCATACAGGTATGTACTCTAGAATCAGAGCCACGTGAGGTGGGGGAAGATCAGCTAGTGCTTAAGTGATCAGAACAGTGTCCATAGAGAATTTAAGGATGAACATAACTTTGAAGGAGGGTTTAATCTGGAAAGAAAGAGGTCAGTGGATTCCTCCTCCAAAGAGAACTCCCTAGGATTTGGGTCATTCTACCCAAGGCAGGTGACGCTCATAGTTGAAAGGCATAGTTACCTATCCTTTAACACAAGAGAATTTCAGGATCCAAACATGAGATGTGTAGATAGAAAAATCACAATCCATTGTCCACAACCCCACCCAAGTGGAGGTACGTAAAGCAACCAAGGAAACTGGTTGAGGGAGACATTGCTTAAGAAAGTTGCTCTTGTCTTTCTGCTTGATCCCTGAGTTGTGCTGTCGAGCATCTCTAAACTTCTAAACTGAATCTTATCTTGATTGGGATTGTTCTGTGTCTGGAAAGATGCTGACATAGATGAATGCTTGCTATTGAAAGTAAGAATGCAGTCTATGACTAAATGATGCCCACTGGGGAGACTTCGCTCAGCCTAATTCTTTCCACCTGTAGTCACTTTCAGCTTCTTACTACCCAAATGACTTTAGTGCGTCCCACCACAGCTTCTCCCGCCTGTAAGGAACCAACATAGATACAGAAAACATATTTTAAAATACAAGAAAACAACTTGAAAATGTTAACATTGAAGCCAGGAAATGCCTCTGTTGAAAAAGACCTGAGTTTATTAGCCCCACCTCTCTCAGCACAG
This sequence comes from Heterohyrax brucei, assembly GCA_028571685.1. NCBI lineage: Eukaryota > Metazoa > Chordata > Mammalia > Hyracoidea > Procaviidae > Heterohyrax > Heterohyrax brucei. The sequence goes on from CM053155.1 coordinate 23,005,885, forward strand.
ACACCTTCTTCACTGTGACTTGGAGAAATGTCATCCAACTTTTGCTTCATGACTTCCATGGCTTTGGAGCCCAAGCCCTCCAATTGTTATCTGCAAATTGTCCAGGCAGTATAAATGGCAAGCAACTCATATTTAAATATATTTAAAGCCCTTTTACATTTAAAGTAACTGAACAGGTCCCTGTGCTGCCTTACAAAATAAAAAAGAGAAGCTTTTCTGAGCTGCATGCATTTTATAGTGGAAGGGAAGGGAAGAGACAAAGGGCAAGGAAAGTATGGGTAACTTGATATTGTCGTTTTCAAGCTGGAATAATTTTTCCTCTTGCCTCAGTGATGTTGTTTTTAGGTGCCATCAAGTTAGCCCCCCACAAATGGCAACCCTATGCAGGGTGGGATTAAACAACTCTGATTCATAGCATTTTAACTGGCTGATTTTTGAAAGTAGATCACAAGGCCTTTGTTTCCTAGTCTCTCTGTGTGGAACACCACGAAAACCTGTTCAGTGTCATAGCAATACGCACGCCTGCGCTGACAGAGGGATAATGGCTGCACTGAGATGCGCTGACCTGGACTCAAACTGGGGACTACAGCACGGAAGGGGAAGATTCTACCACTGAATCACTACTGCCTTTCACCTTAGTATGAACCCAAAAAAGGCCAAACCTGTTGCCTCTGGTTCATGGTAACCCTATAGGACAGAGTAGAACCGCCCCAGAGGGCTTCCAAGGAGCACCTGCTGATCTTTTGGTTAGTAGCCAAAACGCTAGTCCCTGAACCGGTGCCAGAATGGCTATCCTAGAATCTCCAGGAGGCTTTATACAGATTCCTGGTCCCTACCCCTGAAAGCCTAATTCAGTTGATTTGGAGTGAGACCTGGGCATCTCCATTTTTCAAAGTTTTAAATTACACTGAGGTACATTCATGTGGAAATTCTCTTCCTTAGAGAGCTCTGGCCTAGATTACCCTAATCCTGGTGATAGAAAATAGTGTACTTCTAGATCATTTATATCTTTCAGCAGTGTTTTCTGTAAGCACATTTTTGTGCTGCTAAAGGCAGCTCCACTAGTCCTTGGGGTAACAATGCTTTCCTCCTCTTCCCAAGCCCAGCCACACCCTCAAGGACCACCTGAGCCCTATATCTATCTGGGCCTCTCCACCTCAGCACTGCATCCACCCTGCCCTTTTTGTTGTGGGCCAGCCAAGACGCTGACTGTAACAAAAATGACTTGTTTTTGAGAGTAAAGACACAACCTATGATTCAGATGACGCATATGTGTTCAGGGAGGGAGACTCTCATATTCAACTTGCCTTCTTCCGTCCACAGAGAGTCACGTTGCTACACTAACCACATCAATAATTCTGAAAGATGGGGACTCCTACACAAGGCCTCTAGGTCAATGCTTCTGAGTGAGATTGGGTCAGAAGGCAGGAAGGTGGCCTGTCTAAGTTCCTGGCACCAAAGTTCTCTCTAGTAACAGCTAAAATCGACAGGCAGGCTGTGCCGTGGAAGGCAGTGTTCTCCGTTTATAGATTCTCTGAGGTGCTTGTTTACAAAGGTAGATTCTCCGGCCCCATTAAAGATTTTCTGTGTATCCGGGGTGGGGCCGAGAAATCTGCATTTTGAACAAGCAATCTCAGGTAATTCTGAGATAACCTAGTATTTGAAATGTACTCATTCAGGACTGAATTCCTAAAAATGAAAATGTCTGGAAACTACTGCCTCTGCCCTCCCTAAGACATTGCGAGTCTCTTCTTGAGACCTTGATCAAATTTGCCAAGGGGACAGTAACAGTCCCTTCACCTTTCTACTCCATGCTGTTACTCTGTGTTGACCCAAAGATTGGTCTTTTTGTTTAAAACTAAAAGTTAGCCTTGTTTAGGGATCTAGTTGCATCCATTTGGGCAGAAGAGAGAAAGAGACAGTGTAACTGAGCACAACTGGACAGAAGGGAAATGAGAACTAAGAAGAGAGCCCAAGCTTGGAACTTGCTTATGGCCATATAACCTTCTTTGTACCATCCCCCTATCACACCATTAAGACTGAATTCTTAAGCTACAGGTCAAAATAACTGAATCAAAATAACTGGATTTAAATAATGGTTTTACCATTTATCAGCCATATGGCTTTGGGCAAAAAGCCCAAATCTCTGAGATTTAGATAGAGGAGAGTGAATCACCTAACAGGACTGTTGTTTGTTGTAATGAAGTAAGGTACTTAAAGCACCTAGAACAGATTTTGACACGTGATAGACAATCCAAAGCACTCTAGATATTATTATATAACTGTAATGTACACTTTCCCCACTTACTCCTTCCCAATCCTGTTCATTTAAACTCCCATCTACCTGAATTTCTCTAAGGTCCTAATAAACCATGAGCTGTAGAGTCTAATGGAATTGGTCTGATCCCATCTCTATCACTGACTAATGAGCTATACAAGGGTCTGAAAATTAAGTTTGCGAACTCACACTCGAAAAAGTACTACATACCTCGTTGCTGATTATCACTACAGTCACCCTTGAAGTGCCACCCTTCAGAAGCTGTGCACTGATACCAGTGCCCAGTCCACCCTTAGAAGCAGTTTTGGAACTCTGTCTGGAATGGCCATCAGAGCTGTTGTGTTACCCTTGATGGCTTGAATGTCATCAAAATGTCTTCCTTTCAATACTTCCTTTATCTTTGGATAGAGAGAAAAGTAAATGGGGATCAGATTAGGTGAGCAGGGAGGGTGTTCCAATACAGTTATTTGTTTACTGGCTGAAAACTTCCTTATAGACAACTAGACAATTAAGTTCATGAACTTGCCACCATGCCACATTGTGCAATGGCCGTTCCAGAAGGAGTTCCAAAATTGCTTTGAGGGGTGAACTAGGTGTTGGCACCTGTGCATGGCTTCCTGAGGGGAGTAATTCGAAGGTGACCATAATGATGATATTCAGCTATCAGGTGTGTAGCACTTTGTTTTAGTCAGCTAGTGCTGTTCTAACAGACATACCACAGAGTGGATGGCTTCAACAAAGGAAGGTTTATTCTTACGCAGTCCGGTAGGTTGCAAGTCCATATTCAGGGTGTCTGCTCCAGGGAAAGACTTTCCCCTTGTTGGCTCTGGAGGAAAGTCCGGTATTGCATCAGTCTTTGTCCAGGGAGCGTCTTGGCATAGGAACCTTAGGTCTCAAGGATGCGCTCTTCTCCCGGTGCTGCTTTCTTGATGGTAATGAGGCTCCCAATTCTCTTTGTTTCTGTTTCCTTTTATCTCTTGCAGGCTGAAAAGCTTAAGGGTGGGGCAAGCCATACTCCAGGGAAACTCCCCCCACAGCAGAGCAAGGAAGTAATCCTATGCAGGAATGTACAGCTCCTTTAGCATACAGTTCCGTGAAACCACAGAATGGAGGACAGTCCCAAGATACTGGGAATCATGTCCCAGCCACACGGCTGCACATATTTTGGGGGGAACACAACTCAACCCATGACACACTTAGAGCGATTAAGTTTGTGGACTTGATTTTAAGACCTCGTAAGACCTTTCTGAGCTTAAGTTTCTTCCTCTGTCAATAATAATCACCTCACCAAGTTTTTATAAAAATCTAGTACAATAATGCAGATGAGAAGCCCCCAACACTTAGCCTCCCTGCTTCGCCTCTTCCATCTAGGATCCTACATCTGCTCATGCTTTCCATCTCTGTACCTTTCTACCTGGAATGTCCTTTCCATTTTTCTTCTTATTGGAATTCATCCCAACGCTGTCTTCATGCACTTCAACCTCAACAGATAGGATACCCAGATAAACTATCCTTCACTACCAAGTGGAATATTTATTGACAGCCTACTTTGTATTGACTTCACTCATCAGTTTGTCATACTGTGGGACTTACAAGTTGCTGTGATGCTAGAAGTTATGCTGACAGTATTTCAAATATCAGTTGGGTGATTTGTGGTTGACAGGTTTCAGCAGGGCTTCCAGATTAAGACAGACTAGCAAAACAAAGTCTGGCCATCTATTTACAAAAATTATCCAATGAAAACTTCCTGGATCATAACAGAATATTGTCTAATATATTGCCAGAAGATGATCCCCCTAGGTTGGAATGCACTACACAATAGCTATAACAATGGACTCAAAAATACCAACTAGCATGAAGATGGCACAGGACCAGATAACGTTTCATCCTGTTACGTATAAGGTCACCACGAGCTGGGATGACTTGATGACAACTAACAACAACATTGTATGTTGGGTACTATGTCCCTGAGGTTATAGAGATGATGAAAGTCTATTACCTGGCCTCAAGAAATTCAATCAACTTAGCATAAAAACAAATAACCTAACACCACAAGGTGAAAGTAGTAACAGAGGTCTAAGGTGCTAGGAGAGTACAGAAGAGGAAGCTCTTGGTTCTGAGTCAGGTAAGAGGAGCTCTTGCATGTGACTCCAGTGGGTTCATGAAGTCTTCACGGAGTCAGGGACATTGCAGTATGACCTGGAAAAGTGAGTGATGTCTGACAGACATAGAAGAGTGAAATCACTGGCTGAGACAGACCTGCAGAAGTGAGCATGTGAGACAGGCAGGAGAGGCAGTAATACAGGAGGCTGAGTTGGGAGGGAGAGGAATGGAGACAGCACTGGAAAGGTATGGGGCAACCAAAGTGGGAATGGTCTTGGCTTTTGCCGGGGAAAGTTCCCAGGAAGTTGGCTCCATTGCAGCTTTACCCAGACACATTGGGAAAAGTAGTGTAGACCCACAGTCTCACGAAAAACATTCCAGAAACAGTGTAAAAGTCCCTATCTTGGGCCTTCATCATATCTATGGCTAAGAGGCCTAAACTACAGGGTTGTGATTTGAAGGACATGGGAATGTGAAGGCCCAATCTGTCGGCTTTCTTTTTTTTTTTTTTTAACTATGGACAATTTTTTTGAGGTCTGAACTTCAATAACAAAAGTTAGAAAATCCCACTCCACTTGTGCGAAGTGAAAATTGGAAGATCCAGCATTTTCTGAGGAAGGCTGTGATTTGAGGATGGAAATTTCACCAGTATCTCACAATCTTGCCATTTTTCTCCATGAGCCAGAGGTCAATGACTGGAGAGCTGGCACACTCTCTCATCTTGGGCAGTGGTGAACTTGTTCCTGGGCAGATGTTGCTGCCGGTCTCCAGGCTCTGCCTGACCTCAGTATCCACTGTAGCCAGCATTGCTGCTCTCCCAGAGCCTCTGGCTATCCATACTTCTCATCCCCTCCTCAGCCCAGCACATGACGCTTAACAGGATCGACAGCCAGTCTCACCATCATTTCCCTCCGTGTTCCTTGTACTCCAAATGATTATTTCACCATGCTCCACACACCCTTCCACAATGCTTGAAATCTTCGTACATGCTCCATCTGGAAGGACTGACCAATGTTGTCCCCATCTCCAACCTGCCCAAAGACACACAAATCCATAGTCAAATATCCAACTTATACACTCCCTGGCAAACTCTTAGGTGTCACTCTTTCTAGTGAAAGCCCCCCACGGCCACCCCCTTCTCCACCAGGTGGTAAATCACTCTCTTTGAGGTCTTACGAGAGTCCCTGGGTAGTGCAAACAACTAACATACTAGACTACTAACCTAAGGATTGGAGGTTTGAGCCCACCCAGAGGCTTCTCAGAAGAAAGGTTTGGTGATCTGCTTCCCAAAACTCAACCACTGAAAACTCTGTGGTGCACAGTTCTCCTCTGATACACATGTAATCACCGTAAGTTAGAGTTGACTGGATGGCAACTAGTTTGGGGTTTTTGTTTTGTTTTGTTTTTGAGTTCTTACAGAACTCCTTCTCATGCCCTTGTGATAGCATTTTCCTGCTGCGCAGTAACACATCTGTTACCCCTAAGGAAACTGAGCTCCTTCAGGGCTGTGCTGGAGACTTCCACACCTCACTTCAGCAGCTAGCACAAAGTCTGTTTATAGTCAACACTGAATAAAATATTCATTTACGACAGTTTCTGCCACTAGATCTTTAAGCTCAATGGGAAAAAGACTTTCTCTGTCTTGTTGAGCAGTTTGCTCAGTAGCAAGGAGACTGTCTGATAGTTAGAAAGCATTCAGTAAAAAGTATTGAATTAACTGAATTTAATCAATTGAGGGCAATGCAGCAAAATGAAAGACTTGGACAAATTGCCTAAGCTTGCTAAAAATGGGTTTGTTTGGTGGTTATCATGAGTTCATGGATCCCTGGTGGTTTAAGGCTCAGCTACTAACCAAAATCTGAGTAGTTGGAACCCTAAGAAGCTGTTCTATTATGTCCTATGGGGTAACTATGAGTTGGAATTGACTGAAACGCAATGAATTTGGTTTGGGGATGCTTTACCCAGAGTTCAAATATTTATTAAGCATATGCTCAATTTATTTGCACAAGCTGTGAGATATATATACAAAGATAAGGTTAAAATACTTACAGATAAGTTGCAGTGGCAGTTGAGGGTACATTGTAAGACAGATAAGATGAGGTAGGACCTCAAGAGAAAGGGAACTTCTTGGAAAGGAGAAACCATTTGATGTGGGTCACCATGTATGATATTTTTCCAGCCTGGCCCAGGCAGTCACGTAACTCTGGTCTGCTGGATGTAAATAATTGGGTGGTGGACTCATGGCCTAGGCCCAGCTGGATAGACTCTGTCTTCCAGGAACTTGGACTTAAAATTTCAGGACTCTAATGAGCCTTTGCTTATCCTTTGAGTTAAAAAGTGAATAAATCAGTCTTAGAAGAAATACAACAAGTGTGGTTGTTAGAAGCGAGGATGGTGAGCCTTCCTTCAGTTACCTTACTTCGGACACATCATCAGGAAAGGCAAATCCCTAGAAAAAGACATTGTGTGTAGTAAAATAGGGTCAGTAATAGTGAGGAAACCCTCAAAGATTTGAACTGGCATGATAGTAGCAGCAGTGGTCTCAAACACACCAAAACCGCGAAGATAGTGCAACACCAGGCAATGTTTGGTTGGTTCTGTTATAATGCATAAGGGTGCCATGAGCTTAAAGCAACTTGACAGTAACTAGCAACAACGACCACTGTAGAACTGTGTCACTGTGACCAGACAGGCAGAGAACGCTGGTCCAGGCAAACAGCAGGGTGAAGGGGCATCAAAGGAAGCAGAGAGCAGTGGCCACATGGCCTCAAAAAGCGAGAGGTGAAGCCTGACTTTTGAGGACTTTGCGTTCTGGATCCAGCCCTTCTGTGGCCTGCAGTGCTTATTACCTGAAGATATCCTGAGATGCCCTTGCTCTCTCACTGCTGTTGACTCAAATCTGACTCACAGTTGCGCTATAGGACAGAGTGGAACTGCTCTATGGAATTTCCAAGGAGTACCTGGAAGATTTTAACTGCCAACCTTTTGGTTAGCGGGTGTAGCACTTGGCCATTATGTGACAAGAGTTCTCTGGGACACCCTGGAGACCTAGTAACTCCCTCCTCTTTTTAGCTTAAGCCAGTTGGAATGCACACCTGCACCCTAAAAACCTCAGTGAAAGTTTGTGTTTGAGCGCTTTGAGCGCTTAGGCATGACAAAATGACCCAAGGCCAGGATGGCGTTAGTGGGAAAGAAATAAAAGTGGGTTCAGTTGTTCATGGTTGAGGGTGTAGTTTGTTGGTTCTTCATTTCCATTTCACATTCCTACTTACTCCTCACCAGCATCTCCAAACCAGGGACTTTTCCACATCCTATAAACCTGGCCAGCAGCCAAACAGTAAGGATTCTATACAGATTGGACAAAGGCAGCCTTGCCAATTTTAGGCTGTCTGGAATCCTAAATTTATGGAGCCTTGAAATAAACCAGGTATCCCTGGTCCTAAAGTCTAGACCCTGTGTCCCTGTAACAGAAGCAACTCACCACGTGGAATGGAGCTCAGATGTTTGCACACATGCCTGGTTATGTGAGTCCACACATGGGGATGGTAAGCAATTATAGTACAATGGATTGCTTTATATGGACATAATCTTGTGATTTTCACCAAATGGTTGTGTGTGGCTATGCAAATAAAGTACTATGGCCCACCTACAGGATTGGACACCTTGTTAATAATGCAAATACGGTGAATGGAACCCTAATAAGGGAATTAGTGAATTTTGCTATCCTGCTAGGCTCACAACAAGCTATCCCACAGGTAGAAAAGGGGGGGAAGTACTACAACCAGAAAAGAAGAGCTAAGAGTTGACAATGTCCTTTGGATCCAGGACCCCTGCACAAGAAACAGAGAGAGCTGTAGCAGAGACAGTACAAGGCAGTGAGAAGAGGTGACAGAGAGATGTTAGTAGCAGAACCAGGAGATCACTCCAGATGGCACAGTGAGCTTCCCAACCCGTGGAGGAAAGCAGTTAAAGTGGACATGCTAGCCCACAGTGTGAAAGACCTGACTGTCTTCAGGTAGGAGGCTTCCTGGCAGAGTAGGGTGCCTCCAGGCACTCATCAACAAAACTGAGTTTTCCCGACCCATGGAACAAGAGGCCTGAGTGTCCCTGGACAAAGGCTAGCTGGCTGAGTAAGATGCTCCTGGACATTTATTGGCAGAGCTAAAAAGCTTTGTAACACTTACCTGAGGAGGGCAGAGGCCAGGCAGAGGGCCGAGGGACCAGCAGGCCAAGGCCCAGAGAGAGGCCTGCCTGTGAGCACGGCTGAGAGGCTGTCCTAACAGAAAACTTGTATCCTGAGTTGTCCCTGAGGCTGAGCTGCCCCTTCCTTAATAAAACCCATAACTGTACATACGGTCTGTGACTTTGTTACAGGACAAGGCTCCAGCATCCACGGCTACCTGCCACCCTAAAGCAGAGACACATGTGGGTGAATATCAAAGAGTTGTTATTATCCGTGTGTTAGCACTGCAGGGAACAGAGGGGAATACTTCCACCAGAGTCTGTTTGAAACCATTAAGCAAAGCCGGGATATTTAAAGAGTGGGGGGAGGGAGGTCTACGTGCAGGTGCAAGTGAGAGGGCCAGAGAAACAATGTGAGTAATGGGGGGAAGAAAGGGCATCTGTCCAAGGACCTCAGGGGTCTTTTGGAGACACTTATCAAGAGATGGGGTCCAGACATTTGTCGCTGTCATCTGAATAGGGGGTCCCCGAGCTGGCTCCTACAAATTAATGTGTGATTTCCAGGGCCAGGAATTTTAGAAAAAGAACAAACAGTCCTGAAAGAAAGGTAAAGAATTAGTTCTGACTGTCCACTCCAGTTCTCTCTGTGGTTAAAAAAATGGCATTGTCACTTACAAGTTCTGTGTGCCCACTGAAATGATTTATCCAACTCAACAGAGAAGTAGAGAGTACCGTAGGAGGGATGGCTGGTGTCAGAATTAGTAAAGCGTTTGGGGGGTAGAGGCAGGTCTGACTGATGCTGATGATGATTCTCCCCACCACACCTCATGAAGTTAGAGAAGGTCAGATGCCCCCACCGTGCCATTGTTACAGGAACACAGGGATTTGCATGCAAATGTTCCCTTGGTACATCTTCTTGGAATCATGTCTGTGTATGCAAGCAGTTCTCAATGGAGAAAAATCAAAGAGAGTCATCATTACAAAGAAGAACGCTAAGCTCCAGCCCGCCCGTGGCTTTGAGGTCTACCAAAGTGCACACGCTGCACCCTCTTTACAAAAAGTTCACCCAGCTACTCTGAGCTGAATCATACCCTCAATCAATGCTCCCTTTGTGTGGGAGTGCTTCAGGAGAAGGGTCAGCCCTACTGCTCAATGGGGTGTGAGATTGTGACATATGGCTGATCAGGTGGAGAAGGAGGAGGGCCGGGAGCAGATCCAGATTTATGGGGTCCTGAGGCATTTGTAACTGGATAGAGAACTCTCTTTAAGAAAAACAAAACAAAACTATATATGTACATACATTTACATGTGTGTAGGTATATACATACAAATGAAACCCGTTGCCGTCTAGTCGGACTCACAGTGCTTCAATACAACAGAGGAGAACTGTTCCAATAGGGCTTCCAAGGAACAGCTGGTATATTTTAACTGCTGATCTTTTGGTTATTAGCAGGCCAGTGCTTAACCATTGGGCCACCAGAGCTCTCTCTATACATGTATGTATGTATATACATGTGTGTGTATGTGTATATACTGATTTAGAAAATAATATTGAAATCATTATTCTTCTCCTTGAGCTGGCTCACAAAGGGTCACGAGAACTCACAAGGACACATCAGTTGGGCTCTGACGTATAAAGACAATAGAATAACCTTAGAAAATATCTTGTAGGGAACCTTTCACTTAAGGCAGAATTCAAAAGATTTTCCACTCATCTTTTTCTGTTCTCATGTAGTGAACAGAAAACTTGCTGGACCATAGAAGACACTTCTTACTGTTCTTTTTGAAACCTGTAGCCGTAACTGTTAAAAAAAAAAAATTGAAAATGCAAGATCTCAGTTTCTAGCCAATCTGTGAAATGCTGAAAGTTTCAAAGGTTTTGCCCATTTTGTAACGTATACGTATACTGACGACTCTGTAATATTCTTTGGACTCAGGCAGACATGGCTGTGATAGTATGCTTGGCCGTTTTCCCACTTTTGTCTGTTCTGTATGCTCTGCATTCAGGCGGACATGGATCTGGCAGCACGCCTGTACGCCTCCCACTTTTGCCTTTTCTTAATATGCCAAATGTTTCCATCATGCAGTGCTGCTATAACAGAAAATACTACAAGTGGACGGCTTTAACAAAGAGAAATCTATTTCCTCACAATAAAGTAGGATGAAGGCCAAATTCAGGGTGTCACCCCCTGGGGAAGGCCTGTTGTTATTGGCTCTGGAAGAAGGTCCTTTCGTCAATCTTTCCCTGGACTGGGAGATTCTCAGGCACCGAGATCCGAAGTCCAAAGGACATGTTCTCCTTTCAGTGCTTCTTTCCTGGTAGTATGAGGTCCCCATGACTCTCTGCTCTCTTCTTTCCTTTATATCCCAAGAGATGCCTCAAGGCACAACACAATCTTATAGATTGAGTCCTGCCTCACTAACACAGCAGTCACCCTTCTTTCCTCATTAACATCATAGAGGCAAGATTCCTAACATATAAGAAAATCACACAATACAAGGAATCACGGCCCAACCAAATTGGTACACACATTTTTGGGGGAACACAATTCAATCCATGACACTATATGACTTCCTTTTTGCTTTAACACTTTGTGATGTTTTCACTCTACAACTATAGATGTATAGGTATAGTCACAGATATAGATATACAGCCAGGTACAGGGCTTTGGAAAGAACTGAAACCAGTAAGAGATTCCGAAGCTTAAGCTTTCTTAGCCAGTTGCCATCAAGTCAGCTCCAACTCATGGCAACCCCTGTGTATGTGAGAGTGTAACTGTATTCCCATGGAGTTTTCAATAGCTGACATTTCAGAAGTAGATTGCGAGGACTTTCTTTCAAGATGCCTCTGGGTGGGCTCAAGCCTCCAACTTTTGGGTTAGCAGCTCAGCATGAAACTCTTACACCACCCAGGCACTCCTAAACTTTAGTAACTTTGCAGTAAATTGACTTGGGGATAGAAGGATGAGAATCAGAATTGAAACTTCATACCTGATGATATAGTGATTAAAAGCTACCAAAAGGTTGGCAGTTTGGATCCACCAGTTTTCTTGGAAACTCTGTGGGGCAGTTCTACTTTACCCTATAAGGTCACTATGAGTTGGAATTGGTGGTAACAGGTTTGATTTCTTTTGTTTTGTTTTGTTTTGTTTTCTTCTATTCTTCTTGTCATTTCCATAGAAATTAAGGCTCTGGAGGACTGCCATTCCATAAAAATGCTATCGACCTTGTACAGAGGATGGCTAGTTGTAGAGTAGACTTGTATGAGCCCCCTGCAGGCTTTAGTGGGTAGACTGGATGGAGCACATGACTTCATGCCAGATGATGAAGAATATGAGCTAGGAAGTCTGAGGGAGAGAAATTAGCATTCCCTCTTCCATGCTTGCCATTCCTCTAATCCAATAGTTTCCAAACTTTCTTATCTTGATTCCTTTACCTCTGCTTCTTAGAGATTATCCCTTATTTTAACCCTCAAGTCACCTAGTCCCTTCATCTCCAGCTGCCAGTGGGAAGAGTCACCATTTATGTTACAATACCAACTGCCATTGGCATACGACAGGAAACAAAAGCTAAGACTGATCTTTGCAGTCCTCTGCCGGCATTTGAAGCCCAGTTCTGTGGCTATCAGCTGGATGACCTTGGAAAGTTCTTAATGCTTTCTCTCTGACTTTCAATTTCCTCTCTGCAAAGCTGAGATAAAATTAGACTCTCCTGCACAGGGTTGGAAACCCTGCTGGCGTAGTGGTTAAGTGCTACATCTGCTAACTAAAAAGTCAGCAGTTTGAATCTGCCAGGCCTTCCTTGGAAACTCTATGGGGCAATTCTGCTCTGTCCTACAGGGTGGCTATGAGTCAGAGTTGACCTGGTAGCAGTGGGTTTGGTTTGGGGTTTGGATAGGGTCATTGTGAAAATAATTCAATAAAAAAAATACCCAATACAGTGACTCAAACATTGATTCTCATAGGTCAGAACTCTCCAGCAGTTTTTTCCCAAGAGTTGTTGGATTTTAATGCTGCAGTCTCCCCACCCCTCTGAGAATCACACCGTCTTGTTAGAGCAGTCTCTTCCCTTGTCTATCTCTCTAAGGAACTCAAAGCACTCTTCAGATATACTATCTTGAAATCTCATAGATCCTTGGAGCAATAGGAACTGGAAGCAACTCTTGCCATTTTACAGTTGGCCAAGTTAAGGCCCACAGCTGCTCAGGACAGGGGCAAAGCTTTAGAGAAAAGCAATGTGGACAGAAGAAAAAAATGCAGGTGTGTCTACAAGAGAGGCAGAATGCGGCTGCCCCCACCAAAGACTGGAACTCTGTACAGAACCACGTTAGAGAGAGAGGGGAGGTAGTGAGAAGCCCAGGGGAAGTTATCTACCTCCCCAACCTACAGCAGGTATGTTCTAGATGCATTCTGCTTGCTCCTTCAACTGCAACACAGTACAACTGAACATGGAAGATTCTGGGTTCTCTGACCAAGTTTGAGAGTCAGGAAATCTGTGGCCTGATCCATTCCCAGCTCTGCCAAGAGGTAGCTCTGAGGTTCAGATCTTTTGTCTGTAAAGGATGGCATCTAAGATTCTTAAGCCTCTCCAGAAGTGGCTGCATTGCAAAGTTACTTGGAGAAGCAGCCAGAAACAGTATACCAGAATGCAGCACTTCTACCCACCATTATACCTCCTCTGGGCTCCCATTATGGCCCAGAGAGTCCTGCTCCTGAGGGGAAATTGCCATTCCTGAAATAGCCAGCTACCAACACCGTTTTGTCTCTAATGTTTGTGGTAGAGGGGGCAGTAGAAAGGATGAGGAGGCAGTAAGAAGCTAGTTTGGACCTTGTACAATGGGGCAGGAATGAGGGGCAGGGAATGGGTGCTTCAATTTAGAAAACAATTTTTCAAATAGATTTCTTGTTGTTGTTGTTTAGACAATTGGGCACAAACATTTTTCTGTCCTCTTACTGATATAAAAAACAGTGAGAAGCGTAGGATTAAACTACAGTAGCAGAAACTGAGACATTTGCAAGCATAACTGAGCTTGCTGAGATATGTGATGCTGAAATGGGTGGCTGCAGGTAAATATGCAGGTTCTTTGGTGTTTCTGCTGCTCATGTTCCAAGCAGGAGGACATATGACAGGACACATCCCTGCCGTTCCCCTCCAGAATACCCTGGCACTGCACTCTGCCCTAGCCCCACCATGGATTCTCTTCCTGCTTGATAACTCTAGAATTCTGCGTGGGTTGAGCAAGAAAGTACAAAGGAGGGCTGACTTGGCAAAATCCCTTGGGGCCCTAGTGGAAGGAACACATTTGGCAATGAATGCGTCAATGTGACCCCAGACAAGCAACAACTTCACTATGCAAAAGCTGAGGACATTCACATCCTGTTCAGCAATGAAACCTTGACACTGCTGGGTGAGCCCTGAACCTTGGAAGCTGACCGCAGCCAAGGGGTCAGGGAAGGATCTTCTTCCTCAAAGCCTCATCCTCAGCCCAAGCAAGCTTTGTGATCTAGGTTATCAGGTCACATGACTTCCTGGGCCAAGTATCCCAAGTCTTTAGCCCTGGCCTGGATAAAGGTGTTCAGGATCTAGAAGAAGAAGATGACAGTTGCCGCTTTCAGGGTTATCTAGAATGCTGGCAGAAACATAGCCTATGGGGTCTGCCTCAGGAGCAGCCAGGGATGATAACAGTTTAAAATAATCCCATAGGTACTCATCAGGAACCCTAGTTGCATAGTGGCTAAGTGCTACAGCTGCTAACCAAAAGACTGGCAGTTCAAATTTACCAGGTGATCCTTGGAAACACTGCAGGGCAGTTCTACTCTGTCCTATAGGGTCTCTATGAGTCAGAATCAACTTAAGAGCAGCAGGTTTGGGTTTTTACAGTATAGGCACTCATGGAGTCATACAATGATAACTAAAAATTAACATTGCACGAGTTACCACTCAGTAAAGGGTGAACTGAATAAATCTGAGAAGACTCCTTAAAAGTGATTTTTAAGACTGGTATTAGAAGGAAAAAGGAGAAAAGAATCATTGATTCTGAAAGAGGCGATAGCTCACAAGTAGGAGGGCCTTGAGGTTATGAGGAATAACCTGAGGGCGGGTTCTAGACCAGGAATAGATAAGCAGGCAGCTATCTATTTGTAGAAACTATAAGCTCACAGCAAGTCATTCCCCAGCCCTGGGTCTGTCTTCCCATCCACAGAACAAGTTGTTGCAGATTCTGACTCATAGAGACCCCATAAGACACAGAAGAACTGTTCTGTAGGATTTCCTAAGCTGTAATCTTTATGGAAGCAGACTGCCAGGTCTTCTCCAGCAGAGCCACTAGTGGGTGTGTTGCAACCACCAACATTTTGGATAGTAGCCATGCCTTAACCATTTCACCACCAGGGATCCTTATAGAACAAGAGAGACAGCAAAGTAAATAGTTTCTACCACTCCCAACAGCTGCAGCATTCTAGAGTTCACCATCCTGAAATGTAGGAAGAAGCCCAAGAGTAAATCATCTTGGTTAAAGTTGAAAAGAAGGAGCCCGAGTGGCACAACAGTTAAGTACTCAGCAGTTAACTGAAAGATTGTCTGTTTGATCCAACCCAGCCACTCCACAGGACAAAAGACCTACGTGGTAGAAATTACAGCCTAGAAAACCCTGTCGGGCAGTTCTACTCTGTCACATGGGGTCTCTGTGAATCAGAATCAACTCCACAGAACCTAACAACAATAACAGAGTTGAAAATATGTAGTAAATAGTAAAGGAGTAGGCTAAGCTTTTGAGGCATCCAATCTGGTAGTGACCTGGGTGCCATTAACCGAACTGTGTCATCTAAAAAATACGTTGAATCTCTAACCCCTGGTACCTCTGAACATGACTTTAGAAATAGAGTCTTTGAGGATATTATCAGTCACCATGAGGTCATACTGGAGTCAAACCCATTTCCATCCAGTTGATTCTGGCTCATGTGGGTCCTAATACAATCTGAATGATGCCTTATGATAAGAAGAGACAAAGAGAGTCAAAAGAACAATCATGTGAAAACGCATCATATGCCAAGGAACACCAGGGAGGAAACAAGAAAGGATTTTCTTCTATAGACTTCAGAGGGAATGTTTCTCTGTCAACATGTTAATTTTGGCAGTTTAGCCTCCAGAACTGTCAGACAAGAGATTACTGTTGTTTAAAGCCATCTGTTTTGTGGTGCATTGTTACAGCAGCCATAGGAAACCAATACCCTAGGTATGCTCATCAGGGATGAGAAAACTCAAGTCATATGGTGAGCAGCCATCATCCAGGACTGGATCCTGCAGAGCCATCCAGGCCAGAAGGCAGCCTATGCCTATGTCATCCACCTGGAGGCAGAGACTGAAATTGCCACAGTCTCAAAGGGTATTACAAGACTGACAACAGACCACTGCCCACAAACTGTTGCCAGGCTCAATAGCACCAGCCCTGGCTGTCAGGTGTTAGTTACTCTAACCCTCAAATTCTTCATCTGGCTCATCTCTTTGGATCTAGACAGGAACCTATGGCCAAGCAGTTTGCACGGAGAGAGGCCTGAGCCAGGGCAGGATAGCCAGCATTGCTTCATTAGGTGCCTGGAGATGGTAGCAGCATTTGGGAAGGCTTGAATGGTCTGCAGTCACCAGGTAGCACAAATAATTAAGCGTTCTACTATCGATCAAAATGTAGTGGTTCAAATCTACCCAGAATAAAAGAAACAACATTGCCATCAAGTCAATTCCAACTCATTGTGATCCTACAGGACAAAGTAGAACTGCCCACAGAGTTCTCAAGGATCACCTGGTAGATTTGGACTCCCAACCTTTTGGTCAGCAGCCATTAACACCTAACAATTACACCACAAGTTTCCCAACCCACTCTGAGGCCCCTCGAATGACAAGCCTGGTAATCAACTTCTGAAAGATGACAGCTACGGAAACCCTATGGAGCAAAATTTTACTCTGAAGCACATGGGGTCACCATGAGTCAGAAGTGATTCTGGCAATTGATTTTTTTTGGGTGTCTGAATGGTCTACAGAGTGCAAAGGTATTTCTGGGTCCCTCATCTTGCACTGAAGGATGCACTCACTAGCATTTGTCCTGATTGCTAATATTTTCCGTTACCTTTGCCAATCTCGATGGGTACCATGGGCAAAAACCAGCACGGAAAGTGCGGAGTGTAGCAGGATTACAGCCTAGAACTGGCATATGTCATGAAACATGGTCCAGGGAAATCCCCAAACAGAAGTGCCCAGCCGATTTCCCCATCACTTTGGGTAAATTTCCATTGCCACCTCTTGTACCAAACCCTCCCCTACCAGGTGTCTTCTAGAGAACCCATTGCCTACTTAGTGACCTGTTGGCATGGGATCATAAAAAGCAATGAACCCAGTTCCTGAACTCGAAACACTACGGTCTACATAAGAAGACAAAACTTACACCACAAATAAGGAGAATCCAAGCACGAACACAGTAACCAAGAGTCAAACTAATGTAAGTGGCTCAGAGGAGGAGGAGGCAACAGCGAGGCAGCTACTCACCTCATAAATGCAAATCATTTATGTGTAGGAGGTAGCTCTTAGGAGTCCCTGGGTGGGGCAAACAGTTAAGCACCTGGCTAGTAGCCAAAAACTTGGCGGTCCCAACAAACCCAGGATAGGACCTGGTAACCCACTTCCATAAACGTTACAGCCAAGCAAACCCTGTGCGGCAGTTTGACTCTGTCACATGGGGTCACTATGAGTCGGAAACAACTCCATAGCACCTAATAACATCAAGAGAAGACAGGAGTCAATGAAGAGTCGGGACAGTGAAAAGAGGCGTCATGGAGGACAGATGTCTAGTTAACAATGGCTTGGAAATCAGTTAGACAGTAAGAGGCTGGAGGGCATGGTTTAGAGAACAGAGCACAGAGTAACGGAGGATAGCACAGGGCAAGCAGAGAGAGAAACTATAGTAAAGCAAATCATTACTCATTAAATGTCTACTTTATGCCAACCACAGTGCCTAGAAATAACTTTCCAACTGTTATTTCACGTGTATTCTTCTAACAAGAATGATGCTGTATTTATTTCCATTTTGCAAATGAGGAAACTAAGAGGCTTAAATTAACTTAGACTTGACCCAGTGGCCAATGAGAGGTCTCTGACAGCAGTCAAACTAGCGAGTAGATTGTTGGCAATGATGACAGAGTAAGATTGGCCTGGTGGCAGTGTGCCTATTTACTTCCCGAAGAGTCAAGACAGGACATGCTCCAGGGTGACTTTGGGATACTGACCTAAGCAGTCACCCTCATGACTCAGGTATACTAATCTTATCCCTAAAAGCCTTTCCCTGTATCTTTCCTTGGGTCAGACCCGTCCCTGCTCGCCTTCCCCTGGTGCTCAGCCTGCCTTTCTTGTCAGCAGGCACCTTCCCAAGGATTGATTGTATGCTGCAATTAATCCACTAACTGTTAGGAGACCCACAAATTGTTTTCATAACAATCACCCAAACTTTAAGTATAACTAATCTGGGGTTTAATCCGGTTGTGTCAGTGATTCAGAAAGCGTTGATAATTGTTACAATTATTTTGTCCAGTCTTTGTGATTTTCCTGCCTTTAGAGATTCCAGGAATCCGACGGAGGGTAGAAGAAAGGCCACCCATACTTTTCCCGGAACTGAGAACAGGCATCATTTGGTTCAGTCTCAAGCCCAGCCTCGTGGTAGGTGAGGCAGGGGCTGTAAGGGAGCTAGCTGAATGTCCAGGCAGCACCTTGATGGAGGTCTGAACATCCCTGAGTAATCTGGGGACTGGAGTGAGTCAGGCCAGACGGGGGAATCAGAGGCGTTCTACCAGAACACAACAGCCGAGGCATGCGCCCGGGGAATCCCTCAAGGGAACCTTGGACCCATGCTGACCAAAGAAGGCCTGCAGGAAAATCCTGTCTTGCTACATGACTCCTGATTCAGGACTTTTCCCTCCTGGGGTTTGAGCTCACGTGCTGCCATCACCAGCTGCCTTACATGAAACCATCACCCCCAAAATTCCTCAAACAGCAAAATCACCTGAGAAGGACAGAGTCAAATGTCACAACTGTAACATCATCTGCAGAGGGCCTGAACCAGCTGAGCAACCTACATGACCCTCAGTGACCTGTATGGGTTTCCCACAAACACATTCACAACAGGAACACCAGTCCCCCAACCCCTGCAGCAGACCCTGCAAGCCCTCCCTCCTACCATTGTTAAAATGCAAACCATTCCTAATGAAGGACAAAAAAGGGAGTAAGAAAACCAACATTGCTTTGGGTGCTTTCTATGTATGTGTTAGTCCCTTAATGATGCAAATGGTTTGCACTTGACTGCTAATGAAAAGTTGATGGGTCAAACCCTCCATGGAAGAAAGTCCTAGTAATCTGCTTACATAAAAATTACAGCCAAGAAAACCTGACAGACCCCAGTTCTGCTCTGTGACTCACAGGGGTCATCATCAAATGAAATCAACTCAACAGCAACAAGTTTGGGTTTTTTTGGTTTCTAAACGCCGAGTCTCTATAAGCTGGAACCAACTACAGGGCAATGGGGTCAGGTTTTTCGTTACATGTTTGGTGCCACATGGGACACCTCAAGTACTCCACTTCGTTCATCTTCACACAATTCTGTGAAACATGTTATTATGACTCTGATTCAAGAGGAAGATGATACTCAGCAGTTTCTCAGTTTGTCCAAGGCCACCAGTTTAGAAGTTGACAGAGCTGGAATTAAAACCTCAGTGTCTCTGATTCCACAGACCACCACGTTCCCAATCAGCTAACTGGCTCCTGCATACCTCTGTCTGTTGGGAAGCAACCGAGGATGATCTCTGCAGCTGCACTGCCTGGGTTCAAATCCTGGTTGTGATACTTAACTAACTGTGCGAGCTAGGATTGGGCACAAGAGGTCCAACAATTAAGCCTGCGAACTTAATACCTTACTGCAGAATATCACTACAGTCACCTTCAAAGTACTCCCCTTGGGAAGCTGTGCACCAACACCAGTGCCCAGTCCATCCTTCACAGCAACTTTGGAACTCTGTCTGAAATGGCCATTGCTCACAGGTGGCGTGGTGGCCAGTTTACAAACTTAAATTGTTTAGTTGTCTATGAGGGGTGTTTTAGCCAGTAAACAAATAACTGTATTGGAATATCCTCACTGCATATCTGATCTTGCCCCCAATGACTTCTTTATTTACTTGAAGATAAAGGAAATATCAAAAGGAAGACATTTTGATGACATTTAGAATGTGAAGAGTAATGCAACAGCAGCTCTGATGACCCTTCCAGACAAAGAGTTCCAAAATTGATTTGAAGGGTTGACTAGGCTCTACCATTGGTCCACAGCTTTCCAAGGAGAGTATTTTGAAGGCGGCCATAGTGGTATTCAGCAATGAGGTATGTAGCAGTTTTTCTAGGATGAGTTCACGAACTCAATTGACAGTCCTCATATAACCTCTCTGACCCTCAGTTTCCCCAACTGGTAGGTGGGCTAATAATCAATTCCAAATCAAATTCATTCCCATTGAGTTGATTCCAACTAATAGCAGCCTGTTAGAACAGAGTAGAAATGCCCCATAGGGCTTCCCAGGAGCAGCTAGTGGATTCAAACTACCAACCTTTTGGTTAGCAGCCAAACTCTTAACCACTGCACCACCAGGACTCCTAGATATATTAGGGTTGTTGTGAGGATTAAAAGCATTAACATACATATACCACTTACAGCAGTGCCTGAAATATTTTGAGAGTTAGCTGTTGTTTTGTTTTTATTATTTATTCTAAACGATATATAATACTTAATATCAGACTTGGTCCTGAAAACAGTTCATGATGACCCCACATATGACCATAGTGTTTTCAATGGCTGATGTTTCTGAAGTAGGTCACCAGGCCTTTCTTCCTAGGTAGATGTGGATAAGCTCAAACCACCAAACTTTTGGTTAGCAGCTCAGAGCATAAACCTTTTCCCCCTCCTTGGCAGTCCCTGAAAAGAAGTAGGCATGTGAACATGGCAAACCCAAAGGGGCCATGAGGACATCATGTTTCCACTGCCATCCAGTTTATTCTAGAGCAGCCCTGCCTGAGAGTAGATGTTATAACTAACTAAAACAGGTCTGTAAGAGGGCCCCTGAGGCCATGCCCAGGTGAAGACTGGGGAAGAAGAAGGTGACCTAAGGACTTCAGAGCTTTCTCCAGGGTCAAGAAAACTCTGGTGGCATAGTGGTTAAGTGCTACATCTACCAACCAAGAGGTCAGCAGTTTGAATTTGCCAGGTGCTCCTTGGAAACCCTATGGAGCATTTCTACTCTATCCTATAGGTTACTATGAGTCAGAATCGACTCAGTGGCAGTGGGTTTGGGTTTTTTGGTTTTCTAGGCTCAAGAGTACCCAGCAGTGTGCCCTCAGGAAGTGAGTAGGAGGCTGGTTTCTTTGCTTCATTCCTGGGTTGGATTTTTTTTTTTTTTTTTTTTTTTTTTTTTTTTTGCTATTCCTCAGGCTTCCTCAAGCACTTAGAACAAAGAGAAGGCATCTCACACTCAGCCTTCAGAAGCCACAGATACACATACCATCAGGATGAAGGGGCGATTCCAAAGAACTATGCATGTTCCTGTGGGGACTAATACTGTCCGTCTTTCATACTGGGAAGATCACACAGGATGGTCAATCCAACCAAGAAAGCTCAGGACCATGCTGCCCTCACCCTCAAATGTCCACAGACATAGTGAATGAGGAATGTTCCACCTGCCTTAGACTTCCTGTCTGGGATAAAACCCAAAAAACCAAATCAGTTGCAGTTCCGGCTGGTGGATTCAAACCACCAATTTTTGGTTTCAGCTGATCCGACTCAACGGTGCTTGGCTGGCTGAGCTCTTAACTGCTGTGCCACCGGGGCTCTTGTCCAGTTCAAAACACATGAGCTTTCCTAGGAGGAGAGAGATTATAGTCATAGCCAGCCAAGCGCCGTCGAGCCAGATCCGACTCATGGCGACCCAAGTCATAAGCTAGATTTAAAAACATCCA
Source organism: Heterohyrax brucei (assembly GCA_028571685.1). NCBI lineage: Eukaryota > Metazoa > Chordata > Mammalia > Hyracoidea > Procaviidae > Heterohyrax > Heterohyrax brucei. The sequence goes on from CM053155.1 coordinate 23,027,480, forward strand.
GTGCCCCAGTTCCTCTTAAGAAAGCAGAGCTTTAAGAAAGTATAGAAGGTAGCACTTCTCAAGGGGTGAAGCCCTTGGAAAGGATGGGACACTGAGGCTTTGGAAACCAGGGAACTGGGGAGAAGACACAAGGGGACTGGCATGGGCACAGGAAGAGAGGGGCTGGGCATGGTAAGAAGAGAACCAAAGCTAAACCAACTCAGGAGGAAGTGAAAGAGGCTACTTGGGCACTCTGATTGGAATCTGACTCGTGGTAGATGTGACAGGTACTGCTCATCTCTAGTATTAGAGTTAACAGATGGGATGGTACATCTGACCCGCCCTGGGAAACCCCCTGCCCACAAATATCTCACAAGCATCATACAAGAGGGAACAAGTTAGAAAGAAGGAATGAAAAAAAAACATCAAATTCCATCTACCAATGCACCCTACACTTCCTGACTCGGTGCTTAAAGAAACCCTCATGGAATCAAGGCTCTTGCTTCGATCCTGTGTCCCTTTAGGGGTTTCTGAAGATAATGAAACCCTAACGCCTTTCCAGCACCTCCAACTCCTTGTCTTCAACAGCCGTGGCTCTGTCAGCAAAGAGGTGATGCTGGGGCTGAGGGGATGAGGTGTCAGAGGCAGGAGATGGGCTTGTAAAGCCCCAGACACCTGCCAAGGCCCTAAACTTGCGTCAGAGTCTGCCTCCCTCGAAAGGAAAGAAAGCAGGGCTGCCACAACCAAATCACAGTAGCTGGAGTGGAAAATATCGCTCTGACACAGGCCGTTGGCGCTGGGGAAAATTCTGCGATGAACCATATTGAGACTTAACGTTATTTATCTTATATGGTTACCAAGCTTGGGTTTTTGGCTTTTTTCCTCTTTTTCTGTTTGACAGGTGGGGGCATTTTTTTTTTCACTGCAGTGGAGGTGACAGCTGAAGCACATCCCTGGGCAAGTCACCACCCAAGAGAATGGCTGATTCTCAACAGTGTCACGACACCACAGGACTCAGATTACTGCTGGAATCCGGAAAGGATAGCACTGTGGGAGAACCACAACCCTCGTGGCATGTTTTAACCTTTTCAGAAATCATTGAAACTATACTCTGTGTTTCAGCACGGTGATACGGGGGAAGAAGGGACTGAAAATCGAGAGGCCAAAGTCCTGACGCCTCCATGGCACTCTACGGCCTCTGGACTTCGGCGTCCTCATCTATAAAGACAGAGGTGTTGACACAGGAATAAAACAGAAAGCAGATTCCAAAATTATTTTCTACTCCCATAGGTCTAAGCGCTTGACTTCGGTTTGACTCTGAAGTCTGACACCTTCTGGTTATATGACCATGGGCAAGTCTAATAACCTCTCTAAGACTCAGTAAAACTTAGACTGAGCAGCCTAATTGATATAACACATGAGAGGACCCCTTGTCTACCTTGAACAACCAGACACATGGTAGTTATGCCAACATATCAGGGCAAATGGTAATGGAGTAAGGCTTTGATTATCTGAACCCTCCTGATGCTCTTTGACACTAGCCAACAAGCTTATGATAAAACAGGAAAGGACTTTTGGCGACTTAAGGAAATAGCTTTTGACCACCAGAATCATTAAACATTATGAAATGTTTTCTGAAAGACTTGAGGGAAAGAATAGGCAAGAATCAGTGTTAGACTGTTTATTCATTTTCTTGCTAGAAGACACAAACCTGAACTAGATAACCCCTGGACCCTTCTAGTGCAAAAATTCTTTCAAGTCTGCCTTGTAGGGGCCAAAGGAGCCGTGGTGGTGCTGTGGTTACCACTAAACTGGTAACTGAATGGTCGCTCCAAAGAAGAAAGATGTGGCAGTTCTGCTTCCGTAAGAATCACAGGCTTGAAACCCCTATGGGGCAGTTCTGCTCTGTCCTATAGAATTGGAAGTCACTAGACAGGATTTTGTAAGGGTGGAGCTGAGAAAATAACGTACATGGATTTAAACTGAATTATTTCCAACCTCTAAGGCTTTTTGGAATCTGAAGTGGCTGCCTAAAAGATGCTGGTAAGGAGATATCAATACATAGCAGTATTTTCTGAAATAGCATATTGGGGGGGATGAGTGGAATAAGGAGAGGACGAAGATATTAAGGAATAAAGAGGAGTAGATTCAAAAGGAGAAGCCTGGTGGATAGATACGGCTACCCTTCTAAGAGGCTACATGGTATCGCTTGTGGGTTTTATTAAAAGCCTAACTTTGGGATTCAAACTTGGATTCACATTTCTGCCTTCTCCACTTACTAACCACGTGACCTAGGGTGATTTGCATGAGCCTTATTTTACTCTTCTGTCAAATGATATTAATAATAAACTCTTGAGGTTGTTGTAAAACTTAAAATGGAGTCATACAAAGAACCTGACGCACAGTAAGAAATCAAAAGATGACAAGGCAAAGCCAAGTCAGCTGCTAGTTGGCAGTGGGCATCAGCAGAAGTCCCTGGACTCCAGGCCTTCAGGAGGATGTGTTAAGTCTATGGTAGATAGTAGACCCACAGTATCGGGCTTCAGATAACTAGCATTAGTCAGTCATAGAAGAGCTGCAAAGAGTCACATACAAGCAAACCCTCACACTCACAATAGGGAAGATTGCTTAAGCTCACTGTTCCTGGGACTGAAGGGATGAATAACAGGTCTGCAGACCAGTGTGTTTCCCCAGCCCTGTCACCAGGGAGGAAGGCCCACAGGGTCTCTGTGAGCCCTGGGCAGAGGGGGATTTTAGAAGGAAGCTTACTAAACAGCACAGATCCCCAAAGCTGTGAAGGAGACTGGGAGAAAGGAAATTAAGACTGGTATGGCTGCCTGACACGGCAGGGCGGAGATGACAGTGTAGTGCCCGGGAAGGCTGTGTGGGCTGATGACCTACGCCTTGGCTGGGGTGGGCAAGCTCCAGGATGCTATTCCTGCTCTGACTCTGGGAAAAGGCACCAGAGCCTCTGTCAAGAGTCAAAGACAAGACCATAAAGGGGTTTGCACTTTGATGTCTTTAGCTGTTTTGTGGTATTAAAGCATTTGATCTATTTTCAAGCCTCTTTGATCCTGTACAAGGCAGGAGAAAGAAATGAGGGCTTTCCCCATTTCACAGAGATGGAAACTAAGGTTCATGAAAGTTGGCAAACACAAGGGCGGTGCTAGAGTGAAGAGCTCAGTATCTTTCAACAGTTCCCACAGAGCAAGTCTTGGCTACAGTGGGCCCTGAAGCCTCATACTACTGCTGCAGACCACGGGAGTAAACTGTGGCTCGGTGTGGCTTGCTGCAACCCTGACGCAACTCCTCCCCTCCAGCTTACTCTAAAGCCCTCTGAGTTACATGAAATGAAGCAGAAGCTCTGGCTGTGCTCATAGCAACCAGACACTCCCATGTCCTGCTCCCCAGCTCATCGGTCTATACCAACAACTCTGCTTGGTTCGTTCCTAGGAGCTCCTACCCACACTCAGGGGTGATGTCAGGTCTTCTTCTACTTGCACTGACATCTGGATGCCTTTGGGTACTCCAAGTCATTTTAGGCAGCTCAGAAGGGAAAGCAAAATTGTAGTGGTATCAACAGTAGTAGTTGTTCCAAAAGTGGTAGTAGTGACAGTTGTAGTAGTCATAGCATAAGCAACAGGACTTCCACTTAGCAGTCATTGACTAATGAGCTTTGATGGTGCCGTGGTCACTTGGCTGCTAACTGAAAGGTCAGAGGTTTGAACCCAGCAGTGGCTACACAGGAGAAAAGACCCAGCGGTCTGTTCTGACAAAGATTACAGTTGAGGAAACTCTGTAGGGCCCTGGCAGAGTTGGGTTAAGTGCTGTGTCTGCTAACCAAAAGGTCAGCAGTTCAAATCCACCAGGCACTCCTTGCAAAATCTATAAGGCAGTTCTGCTCTGACCACTAGGGTCACCATGAGTTGGACCCGACTCTACAGCAGTGGGTTATAGGGCAATTCTAGTCTTTTATGTAAAGTCACTATGCGTTTCACAAGACAACAGTAGTCACTGAGTACTCTCTCAGTTTATTCCATTTTCCTCCTCCAACTACCGTGTTGCTAGTTGCCACCAAGTCAGCTCCAGCTCATGGCAATCCTAGATACAACAGAACAAAATGATACCAAGTCCTGCATCATTTTCCTAATCGTTCATGTGTTGAAGTCCATTGCTGCAGCCATCGTGTGACGCCGTCAAACTAGGGGGCTCATTTTCCAGCACTGTATCTGACAGTATTCTGTTGTGATCCAAAAGATTTTTACTGGCCAATTTTCAGACATAGATCACCGGATTTTTCTTCCTAGTCTTCTTAGTCTGGAAGCTCCACTGAAACCTGTCTACCATGGGTGACCCTGCTGGTATTTGAAGTACCAGTGGCATGGCTGCTAGTATCACAGTAACACGCAAGCCACCACAGTACAAGAAACTGGCATACAGGTGGTGGCATAACCAGTCTAAAACCCACTGCTGTCTAGTCAGGTTCAACTCATAGCGACCCTAGAGGCCAGAGTAGAATTACCTCATAGGGTTTCCAAGGAGCGCCTGGCGTATTTGAACCGCCAAGTTTTGGTTAGCAGACGTAGCACTTAACTCACTATTCCACCAGGGTTTCCATAACCATTCTAGGAGAGGAGTATTATTATATCTCTGTTTTACAGATATAATAAGATTTCCTTGTGGAGGTGAAATGGAGTTCTGGATTCCAATAGCAGAGCTACAGTGAGGCTACTTTGCCCATGACACTCCCCTCTAAGATGTTCTATTAACCCTGTCCTTCCGCTTCCTCCTCATCATCACAGGGCCCCACACACAGTCCACAGCATGCAGCCCCTTTGACCAGGAACATATTGACACAGTTCAGTGCAGGTAGCTTTCAGGTTATGGACAGATGTTTGTAGGTCATTTTGTTCTAACCACGAGTACCACCTTCACTAAAACTCATTTTATTAGTGTTGATTAGTTCTAGCCTACAATGCAACTGGGCTGTGCTGTAAATAACAACCACCTCAGTTTGGCTTCTTGGGAGCTGGAGTCGACAAGGTTACAAAGGAGAATTTCTTTCTTCTACTGGGCATATGACCTTAAGCAACATTTGAAACAAAGTTGTCTTGGGTGATCTTCTACCATACTCCACTCCTTTTCTGGGAGGTCCTTGCCTACTTTCTCCTCTGAAAGAAATGAAGTGAAACAAAAGATCTGGCAGTGGATCTAGACCGTGAACTGAAACCTCACCAGACTTGGGCCCTGCTGGACTGAAGGCTTCCAAATGACTTACTCTTCTCTCCACTTGTCCTAGCTCACATTTCAGCCTCACTTGGGATTCTGCCTCTGGGATTAACACACCTAGAGTTTCTTGGGTTTTTTTTCCATAGCTTCCTTTCCCTGACCCTTCTGGCTTTCTAGAAGCTATTGGTTATTCCATGAAGAGTCCTCAGAAGCAGGGATGAAGAAGAACAAATAGCTGCCATTCAAGGTTACAGAAAACAGGCATTTCTGATTCGGGGATGACCTGAAGATTCTTCTACATCATCCATATGTTTCTGTTTCATGAGTCTTTACTTGTTCCATGGATCTTCTTGCTAATCCAGAGCCTATGTGAAGTGGTGTTAATCTATAATGTTTTCACTTTGGTGGTCAAATATCCCACATCCAGCACTGGCCATTCCAACCAATATTCCTGCTTTCTCCCCACTGGATATAGCTGACGGGTTGGGGGACTTCACCCAAGGCTTCAAAGTCTGTAGTAACTGGCAAACCCCCAGGGACAGAAGCAGCAACTGATGGGTTTCATGGGGCTCTGCCATTAGAATCCAGCCCCCATGAGAACCTCCATCAAGGAAACCTGACTTGTCTGAGACCCATCTCATGAGCCAACCACACCAAGAACACTTCCTCTTTAGTTCAATACCATCCCTACCTTACCACCCGTATCAAAGTGACACAGACATTTTACACCACAGTACAGATAATTCTTGAGAACATGACGCCCATTCTGAAAGAGATGAGAGGAGATCTCTAAGGGCTTTCCAGTAATATTCTTTCCTCCCTGAAACAATGTGAGAAATCCACTTCCGGAAAGTGATCACCGTCCTCCCACGCCTCCTCCACCACCCCAGGCCACGCTCTTGAGGAAAAGGCAGCATCACGTCCTCCTGCCAAGCTAGAGGCCCCTCATTTCCACTGCTCTCAGCAGCCCTGACTCACAATGAAACTGCAACCTCAAGAGCCTTGGGGGCCAGGACTGCGAAAAGGAAATACAGGTGAACACACGCACAAGCTGCCTGAAGCAAAGGTTTTGTTTCCCTTACAGAATGACGCTTCCAGGGCTGAGCAGAGACCGTGAGCTGGAAGAGGCGGTGGGGGCCTGGTGTCATGCTCACCAGGTGGGTCTGACAGAGAGAAAAAGCCCACTTTAGTACCACAGTAGCCAACCTCCTCCTGCCAAGGACACCAGACATAGGAACTGGAGGGAGGCATAGAACGTTAGGTTTGAAAAACCGCTCTGTCGAGCTTCCCCCTTTTAGATGCAATAAGTAAGATATAGGGACGTAAAGGAGCTTGTGTCACCAGACTTCACAGTGGCAGATCCAAGGCTGGAAGCCGGGTCCCCAAAGCCTGAGCCAGAGTACTTTCTGCCTCAGGACTGACTCCTCTGTTCGCCTGTAACATCCTGTTGTGAGTCTTCATGTCCAAGAAGAAATATATCCAGCTCAAGCAGCTGGGCATTCCCGTAGGCAACCTCAACATCAATAATAAGAACTCAGATGTACCGACTACTTGCCCTGTACTGGACACTACCGAGCACCTTTTTCTCATTCACCCTTTCACTCAATCCTGTTGTACCAACGGTCTTCTCCAGGGTAGACACTGCAGTGCAACAGAGCTCAGGAACTTGCCACCAGCCACACAGAGATAAGTGGCACAGCTGGGCTATAGACTCAGTCTGACTCCAAGGCCCACACAGCATGGTGAGGTGGCCAAGAGGAGAAGGTAGGCCCAGCCTTTGCTTTCAGAGATATTTGAAGTCTGTCAGACAAGTAAGGCTTAGCTACTTACTCCTTTGTGAAATTGAGAACTGACCACTTGATGCCAGTTTATACCCAACCTTCTCCCTAAGGTTCCTAACCTCAAGGTGCTTACCATGAACAGTCCCAGGACACCCAAAATCCAACATAGAAATAGATTCTCTTTATCTTTTTGAAAGAGTAACAGTTTTTAAAACATTGATAGACTCATTAAAAAACGAAATAGCAGAAGATTTTAGTAGTTTCTAAAACCTATCTTAAATTTTCATGGTGTTTGGGGAGTCCCTGGGTGGTGCAAACAGTTAAGGCACTCAGCTGCTAACTCAAAGGTTGAAGGTTTAAGTCTACCCAGAAATGCCTCAGAAGATCTGTGGATCTATTTTAAAAGTCAGCACTTGAAAATTCTATGGAGTACAATTGTAGTTTGACAGACATAAGTCTGCCATCAGTTGGAGTTGACTCAACAGCAACTATGTCAGAAGCTTAGTGTCTTCGTCATTTGGTACTGCTCTAACAGAGCATACTGCACATGGATGACTTTAACACAGAGAAATTCATTTGGGTACCATCCAGTATGCTGCAAGTCCAAATTCAGGGTGTCAGCTCCAGAGGAAGGCTTTCTTCATTGCCTTGTCATCAGTCTTACCCTGGACTGGCAGCTTCTAGACGCAGGGATCCTGAGTCCTTTCCAGAGGGCATGCTCTGCTCCCAGCTTGCTTCTTTGTTGTATGAGGTCGCTAACTGTCTTCTTGCTTCTCTTTCCTTTTATCTCTTGTACAGTAAAAAGTGGTACAAGCCACACTCCAGGGAAATTCCCTTTAAATTAGATCAGAGAGGTGATCTTAGGAAGAGTGTTACAGTCCCACCCTAATCCTCTTTAACGTAAGACAATCTATTAACCACAGGCAGAGATTTGGATTTACGGCATAGGAAAATCACAAAATGGAGGAGATTCACATGACACGAGATTCATGGGCCGGCCAAATTGTTATACATGTTTTCAGGTGAATACAATTCACTCCATGACATTAAGAAACATCAGAGTTGCTCAAGAATTCTTAAGCTGGCTCTGGAAATAGAAAGTTTCTGCTTCTACTCATCCTATAGGGAATCTCCTACAGTCTCACGGGCAACCAGGGATCAAGCTTTAATCTGAACATGCAATTTTTGATCTAATTCCTAAAAGTGTGCCTGCCTTATCAAAGTGATTTCTAAATTAGGGCAGTAAGAGCCTATCTAGTGCTTCTGCCAGGCAATTTTGCTTGAGATGAAAGAAGGGAACACAAACTATATACATTTTATTGGATAAATCCTGGCTAGGAAGACTAGAAAATGTCTATTTTTATTTCTGAGGTTTTCCAAAAACTGAGAAAGTAGAAGAATAGGCTTTTTAACTACTCTGAACTGAAAGGACAGACACAAGTAGGAAAGACTAAAAAATGGAAATAGAAAGTACAGACCCAAGATAAGCTAGCAGGTGAGTTCTCCGATAGCCCTGGGCTCCATGGCCGTGTCCAGCTCCTAGAACAACTCCTGAGCCTCATGCCCCTGGGAGAACAGTATTTCCAGTAACAGGTAAGGTACTGTGAATCAGCCCCAAAACTCCCATGGGTTCTGACTTGAAACCACAAACACTGAGTGTGAAGCACTTCGGCTTCCATGACACGTGTTCTGCTCATGAGAGCTGCTGAACTGCAGGACATGCTGGTTATTTGGAAACTCTGAATAAAGAAAGCAGCACTTGGCCTCTCCCTTATCTACTCCTGCCAGTTGTCTCTGAGTATGGCCCTCACATCTGATCCTCCACCCCACCCTCAGCTTCACTCAGAAATTTTTGTTAAACTACTGTTAAACAGAAAATTTGAGTTATGTTGGAGTTTGAAGTTTTATTTGGTTTCTAGATCCGTGGATAGACACCATCATCTCAGTAATGGGGAAAATACTCCTGCAAACAAAGATACTGAGGAAGATTGCTGCCCTAAACAAAGACAGGCTAGGAGTTTGCATTTATAACAAATAATGGGGTGGGGGAGAACAAATCAAAAGACATTTTTAAAATATATACTTTGAAGTTGCAGTGGGTAATTAATTTTCTCACACTGGTAGCTAAATGGTTAAACCACCTGGCTGCTAACTGAAAGGTCAGCAGTTCAAACCCAGCAGTGGCTCCATAGGAGAAAAGACCTGGCAATTTGCCCCTCCAAAGCTTAGGAAACCCTATAGGGCAGTTCTGCTATGTTACATGTGGTCCCCATGAGTCAAAATCAACCCTACAGCACACAGCAACAACATCAAGTCAGACAAAAGGAAGGTATGTGGAGCAATTAAAATTTAAAGTATTTATGTTATCATGTAATGGATTTATCATCGATATTGTAAAACATTGTTATTAGTAGATAATCTTTAAATTTCTCAGGTTTATTTACTAACATGGTAAATATTGATAGATAGAATTTGCATAAACAAAAGCTGTTTGGAGTAGGGGTCCTGAGTCCAAATACTTTGAGCATGGCTGACTTCAGGAAATCGAGGCTTCTGTTCACTGGTAGAATTCTCCCCTCCCCGGGGTTTGATTCCCAGCCGATGCACCTCATGCACAGCCATCATTTCTCTTCAGTGTGCACTTGTATGTTGCCTTGATGCTGAACAGGCCTCAGCAGAGCTTTTAGACTAATATGGACTGGGAAGAAAGGCCTGACAATCTATGTCCAAAAATCAGCCAATAAAAACCCTCTGGATCACAACTGTCCAGTAGCTGACCCAACAATGGCAGCTAACAACAAATGCTGTGTTGTCATTGCTGCTGGTAGAGGCTTTGAGTTGGTTCCAACTCCTGTCAGCCCCTTGTATAATAGAATAAAATGTTACCTGGCCCTACACTGCCTTCACAGCTGCTGCTGTGTTTGACCCTACTGTTGCAGTCGCTGTATCAACTCTGTCTTGTTTAGGATCTTCTTTTTCACTGAGCCTCTACTTTAGCAAGCATAGTGCCTTCTCCTGGTGTCTCCTGATAACACGTCCAAAGTAAGTGACAAGGACTGTACTGGATGCGATCGCACACACCTATTCCCTCCCCACAACTGCCAGAAGTTCAAGCCAGACTCAGAAGAGGACCCAGAACAAAGTGTATTATTGCTGATATGAGGCGGCTCTTGGCTAAAAGCAGAGACTACCAAAAGGATATTGCCAGGGACTGAACTGGGTCCCCCTAAAAATGTGTGTAGCAATTTGTTTAGGTCATGATTCTTGGTATTGTGTGACATTCCTTGTATGCTGCAAACTCTGCCTCCATGACGTTAATGAGTGAGGATGGGTGGCTGTTGTGTTAGTGGGGTAGGGCTCAGGTGTGTCAAATTGTATTGTGCCTTGAGGCAAACTCTTGAGATATAAAAGAAAGAAGCCAGCAGGGAGATTTGGGGATCTCCTACCACCAAGAAGCAGTGTCGGGAGCAGGGCATATTCTTTGGAAAGGATACTGGGTCCCTGCATCTCAGAAGTTCCCAGTTCAGGAGAAGATCAATGACAAGGACCTTCCTCCAAAGTCAAGAGATAAAGCCTTCCCCCAGCGCCAATGCCCTGAATTTGGACTTGTAGCCAGCCGGACAAAGACAGAAGAAAACTTCTCTTTTTAAGGCTGTCCAGTTGTGGCATTTCTGTTATAGCAGCACTAGATCACCAAGACAGATGTCTCCCTGTGTTTTAACTATGCAAGAGCATTGAACTGTGTGGATCATCACAAGTTATGGATAACATTGCAAAGAATTTCACTGTGCTTGTGAAGAACATGTACATAGATTAAGAAGCAATCGTCCAAACAAAGCAAGGGATATTCTGTGGCGTAAAATCAGGAAGGGTGGGTGTCAGGATTGTACCTTTTCACTATATTTATTCAGTTTGTATGTTGAGCAAATAATCTGAGAAGACTGACTATATAAATAAGAATACAGGATCAGAATTGGAGGAAAATTCATTAACAGTCTGTGATCTGCAGATGACACAATCTTGCTTGGTAAAAGTAAGGAGGACTTGAAGCACTTACTGAGGAAAATCAAAGACTACAGCTTGCAGTATGGGTTACACCTCAACATAAAGAAAACAAAAATCCTTGCAACCATACCAGTAAGCAGCACCATAATAATGGAGAAAATAATCGAGCATGTCAAAGATTTTATTTTATTTCGGTTCACAACTCCCACGAAAGCTGCAGTCAGGAAACAAAACAACACGTTGCATGGGGCAAATCTGCAGCAAAAGATTTCTTTAAAGTGTTAAAAATCAATAATGTTTCTTTGAGGACTAAGTTGCTCCTGACCCAAGTCGTGGTATTTTTCAGTGCTTCATATGCCTGTGAAAGCTGGACAGTGAAAAAGGAAGATTCAAGGAGAATTGATGCCTTTGAATTATGTTGTTGGCAAAGTATATTGAACATACTGTGGACTTCTGGAAGAACAGACACATCCACCTTGGAAGAAGAATGATCCTTAAAAGAGAGAGGGGAGGATGAGACTTTGTCTCACCCACTTCAGACATGTTATCAGAAGGGACCATTCTCTGGAGAAAGACTTAGTGCTTGGCAAAGAAAAGTGTCCACGGAAAAGTGGAAGACCTTCGGTAAAATGGACTGACACAGCGGCTGCCGCATAGCAGCGACTGTGTGGAATGCACAGGATCAGGCATTGTTATGTTTTGTTGTGTATACTGTTGCTATGAGTCAGAACCAACCAAATGGCACGTAACAGCAACTCCTTCCCCTGACAGTTTATGACCTAAGACTAGCTCGTGTAAACTACAGTGATGACAGAAGAGTCATATGAACCGAGGATGGGAGGGACGCTGGGTTTCGCACATCTCACATAGTTGAACATCTGCTTCTTCACAGCAAAAGCCTGTGAGTGTGGTTTAGGATTTAGAATCAGGGGTACACTTTAGAGAGGAAGATCAGAATAAGTAAGATAAAAGGAGGTACTCAGATCTCTTTGATAAGGTTTCTTGAAGGACATGAGACTAACCTTTAGGAACAAACTAATTTTTTATACCACTGCAGTCGCATCTCAGAGATAAAATACAATAGAGACACCTTTCTGTCTAAAAATATTCCAACGTTTGAGATATTTCCCTAAGATAAAACTAAGCAACCTTCACATAGAGATAAGTATACAGTGAGTGCAAATAGATAACATAAGTGCTTAATTGATGGAAACCAGTGTTCACAGACTCACAGCTTCTTCTCATCACCATTACCTGACATACCGTGAACATCTTAGATAAATCCCCCCAGGCCTAGAGAATTCAAAGTGATTTAAAAGTCATCTGAGCCAAGAAATGAGGGACTGATTTAAGAATAATGCAAAGAGATTTGAGTTTGGGTTCTACCTTTGCTGTTAATTACTTCTGGGGCCTAAGGAAGTCACTTTCTTCTCTGGGCCTCAATTTATCCATTTGTAAAATGAGAGATGTAGATTAGGTAATGTCTAAGGCCCCTCCTCTTCTGGCATCCTACAACACAAAACCAAAAAAACCAAACCCACTTCCATCAAGTCAATTCCAACTGATAGCAACCTCATACCACCCACTGCCATCAGGTAGAGTCTGACCCATATCAGCCCTAGCGGTCAGAGTAGAACTACCCCATAGAGCAACTCCATTGGACATTATTAATCCCTCCACAGTCATGGGGGATTAGTTCAAATATGCCTGGAAGAAGGGTTCATTAGTAATCAGATCAATAAATAAATAAACTGGAAAACGTAAATGGGAAACAGTTTATGGTTTGTGAGGATGACTGTTTTCCGAGTGAATTCACCCTCTGTTTTATGGGAGATGGAAAACAGACCGACGTGGAACCAATTAAGGATATCAAGAGTTTGGAAAGCACACACTCAGCCGCTTAGTCACCAGCATTCATCTGGTGAATGCTGGGGTGAGTCTGGAAGTGTGCTAAGTACCAAAAGGCTAATAATGAGGACAAAACAGATCCGGGCCTTGTCCTTCTGGAAGTTGTGGTCTAATGGGAGAGAATGTCACCAAATGCTTAGCCAAGCCAAGTGCTGTCGAAAATGCTTGGACAACCAAATACATAATTACCAACCAATGTAGGTACTATAAAGGAAAATAACTAGGTTTCCTGAGAAGATAGACCCAGATGCCCTGGCCTAGAGTGGGGAATCAGAAAAAAATTCTTTTGAGGAATTAATACCTGAGCTGAGAGCTGAAGGATGAAGAGAGGAGAAGGAGCAATCCAGAAAAGGAGGAACCACACGTGCAGAGGTCCTGTGGTAGGAGAGAAAGCATGGCTTATTTGAGAAAAAGAAGAAAGCCAGTAAGATTTGAGTGCAGAGAGAAGTGGAGAATGCCAAGGGTTGAGGCTGAGGAGATAGGCAGTGTCAGACAATAAAAGAGCTTATAAAAAGTGTTAAGAACATATGTTCTTATTTGACCAAGGGAGAGAAAAGAAGTCATTGGAGGGTCTAAGCAGGGGAAGAGTCATGATCAGATATGGTGCTTGCAAATAATCAGCCTGACTAGCTGTAACAGCTTGGAGAATGGATATTAGAATACCAACTGGGCATTTATTTTGGAATCTAGATAAGAATGGTAGCTTGAATCAGATAGTCATTGCTAACGATAGTGGAAACGGATAGAAGAGAGCAGATTAGAGCAACGTTTACAAAGAAAAATCTAGAGAACATGCTCATAGACTGGACATGGGATGAGGATGAGACCAATACCAAAACCAAACCCACTGCCATCAAGTTGGGTCTGACTCACAGTGACCCTAGAAGTCGGGGTAGAACCCCCCCATAGAGTTTCCCAGGAGCTCCTGGTGGATTTAAACTGCTGAGCTTTTGGTTAGCAGATGTACCACTTAACCCACTACACCACCAGGATTTCCAAGGGAGAGACAGGACCTGACAAGTTATTTCTAGATTTCTGGCTTGTATGATGGATTAGATGGTGGTGTCATTTACTGACTTAGGGAACACGAGACGAAGGTGAAGCTGGGAAAGAGAAGGATGAGTTCTGCCTCCAATACGCAATGAACTACATGATTTGCGGAAACCAGTGCAAAATGAAAATGCAAGGCCCTTTGCTCAAAAACTGTGAAGAATTTCAGAGAAAGTGACAGTAGAGCAAGAAGAGCAGGATCCTTCTAAGCGCAGGGCCCCGTGTGAATGTAAGGGTCGCACATCCACCAGACAGGCACGGCTCAAAGATGTTGGGTTTGAGGTATCTGCCATGCACAGGAGACATGAGCAGACTAAATCCCGTCAGCAGCACAGCTCTGGAGATGAGCAAATCTATTTTTACCCCAAACTCAGGAGCCCACTACTTATTCCACACAGTCACAAAAACAGAGCAGGGCAGTTGTGTATCCTGGAGCCAAGGACTCCAACACCTGGTATGCCGGTCCCTTGAAGCCAAAGTTCACATATGAAATGTTACAGATTAGAGTGCCCACCCCTAAGGAAAATCCAAATTGCTTGAATTGGCCCCACAGTTGCACAAAGGGGAATTCCACCCTGGCTGTCCCAAGATCAGCCCTTCCGCTGTGGTTTGCAACCTCTGCCGGCCTCACTCCTCGGAAGGGCACCCAATCCGGTTTGCATAACCCTGCTTTGATTTGGAGCAAGGGCCAGCCCCAATGTGAGCGCCTTCGAAATCTCTAGCTAAGGAATGTCTTTATTCTGAACTGCCCAGACACAAGATCCATGTCAGACGGGCCCAGAGGAGGACAGCATAGCAGAGCCCATGTCTAGGGCCCATGACCACACCTGGAGGGTGTGACCTGTGGCCACCCACGGTGGTCTTGGCCTAAACTCTTGCAGCAGAGCTGTTGAGGAAGCCCCCATGCCAGGACCTGAGGAAGGTTATTTAAGGGAATACCAGAAGTACTTTCCACACTAGATGTCCTGGGTAAGAAGAAATGAAACTCCCGTTATCAGCTGTAACACAAGGCGGGAGGAACCAAGCACCAAGAGGATCCTTTTAGGGCATCCAGCCACACCTTGAGGGAACAGGTGGGCGTGATCCTACCTCCGCTGCTGCATCCTGAGCTGCCTGCTCCTTGGGGGCAGCCCTGTTGCCTGTCAGGCTGGCTGACCTGAATCCAGCAGCCCAGACCCAGAACCTTCCCTTTGAGTCCCCTTGCAGCCCACAGATCCGCCAGCTAGGGTCCCACCCTTGGGTCTGCGTTGCAGAATTGCTGAAGAGCGCACAGCAACGATTCCAAGATGGTAGCCACTTTGCTGAGTATGAGGGTAGCTGGATTCTGTACCAGATTCTGCACTCCTGAAGTATACTGACACATGTACACGTAGTTATGGTCTGCCAGGATTCCTCTGCAGCTAAAGGAGTGGTGCTTAGTGAGTGCAGCTTACCAGAAGGGCTGTGTGTGAAAGGACCACCTGGCCTCCTGTGGTTTCTGACCTTTGGCCGTTCCCCATCTCCCTTCTTCCTGGCTTCTTGACATAAAGGATAGAAGAGCAGGAAGGCAGAGAGAAAGTAGGTCCTGGAGGACTTATGAGTGCTGCCTGGTCTTAGAGTGCCTGCCTCTGCACTTCTTGGGGGTGAGACGAAAAAATAAAATCCCTTTCTCTTCAAGCCATTCTTAATCACATTTTCTGTCATTTGCCGCTAAATGCAGATATTAGGGAATGTTTTGGAGCAGGGGTAAAGTTGGACAGGCATTCTCCCCCCACAACCTTCTTTGACTGTCCTGGTGAATCCCCATTGGGAAAATTTATTTAAATTCAATTTAATAAATATTTATTAGACATCTGTCATGCTCTTAGCAGGAGTCCCTAAAGACAGATTGTTAAGCGCTCAGTTGCTAGCCAAAAGGTTGGAAATTTGGGTCTACTCAGAGATGTCTCAGAAGACAGTCCTGGTGATTTACTTCTGAAAGGTCAAAACCATTGAAAACCCTACGGAGTACAATTCTACTCTGAAACACTTGGGATCACGATGAGTTGGAATCGATTCACTGGCCACTGGTCTTATACACCCAGCTTTGTTGTTTCAAGAAAAAGTGGACACAGACCCTTTGCTTTGAGGAGCTCATGGTCCAACAACTGGCATTTGTGTCTAGACTGACCACGATGGCCTGCTGTCCCACTTCCTTCCCTAAATCGGCTTCTCTGTTCTGTTGAACCCCAACCTTATGTCTTCTAACTTGTGGGTTATTGACATTTATGCCTCACAAATAAGCTACACATTTGGGACTTTTTCCAATGGTCCCTAACAACTTTTAGGATCAACAGACTTTTTCATAGCCTTGAGAAGCAGGAATCATCTTTATTCTTGCCACTTTTGTTATTTTCAACATAAAGGCACAGGTCATAACTTTTCCACAACTGTTCATACCTATTTTTTTCTTTCAGCTTGATATCAATACTGGAAAATATGTTGATTGGGAAGATATTATTAACCCTATTTGTTAAACAAGGAAACATTCCTGTGGTTATCTATGACCATTTAGATTCTGAAATTTTGAGAAAAGAGTGGAAAATAATTTCAAATCACTGGGGAAAGAATTAACTGGTCAACAAATAGTTTGAGATAATTGGCTACATCCCTTGAAATCAGTAAAGAGGCTAGATCCTTGTCATGGATGGAATTGTGTCCCCCAAAAAATATGTGTAGCCATGTGGCTGGGCTGTGATTCCCAGTATCTTGTGACTGTTTTGTGGTTTTCCCATGCTGTATGTTAAAGGATTAAGGTGGGGCTATAAATTCCTTCATAGGATTACCTCCCTGCTCCACTGCAAAGGGAATTTCCCTGGAGTATGGCTTGCCCCACCCTTAATCCTTTTCATCCTGTGAGAGGTAAAAGGACAGAGAAGCAGGCTGAGAATTGGGAACCTCGTACCATCAAGAAAGCAGCCCCGGGAGAAGAGCATGCCCTTCAGACCTGAGGTTTCTGTGCCAAGACGCTCCCTGGACAAAGACTGATGCAATACTGGACTTGCCTCCTGAGCCGACAAGGGGAAAGTCTTCCCCTGGAGCAGACATCCTGGATGTGGACTTGTACCCTACCGGACTATGTAAGAATAAACCTTCCTTTGTTAAAGCCATCCACTCTGTGGTATTTCTGTTACAGCAGCCCTAGCTGACTGAAACAATCCTAAACTTAATCCTATTTAAATGAGTTACAGATATATTGTGTGTACGTGTATGTGTGTGTTTAGGCGTGCTCGTGGTGAGATGGTTAAGAGCCAAAGCTGCTAACCAAAAGGACAGCAGTTGGAATCTACCAGCTGCTCCTTGAAAGCTCTGTAGGGCAGTTTTATTCTGTCCTATAAGTTCACTATAAGTTGGAATTAACTGAACCACAATGGTAGGGGTGTGTGTGTGTGTGTGTGTGTGTGTATGCATGCAAACAATTAATGTGCTTAGCTGTTAACCATAAGATCAGAAGTTTGAGTCCAACACCATTACCTCAGAGGAAAGACCTGGCTATCTATTTCCAAAAATTCAGCAATGGAAAACCCAGTGGAGCACAGCTCTACACAAATATGAGGACTCTGTGAGTCAGAGCTGACTGAGTGACAACTGGTAGCGATGGCTGTTATACACATAACAATATGAACCTTTTCCTTACTTATCAACTTTCTCTTCATCTAACATTTTGCATTTCACAACAGTGAAAAAATCAATTACTCAATGATTCTATGGATTAAAAATGTACTCCTGCAGAAAATGGTAAGGTGTAAGGCAAGGATAACACTGGCTTTGTTGGTTAAGATTATGTGTCATCTTGTCTGGGACATGATTCTAGTGATTTGGCAGTTATGTAGTGATGTAAGTTGGCAGTTATGTAATGATGTAACTTAGAAGTTATGTAATAACGTAGTCAGCTTCCCTTTTGTGACCTGATATGATTATCTTCCATTTTCACATATACTGATTTCATAGAACAACCTGGCCTTTGGAGCCTAACAATGTCAATAAGTGGGGAGAAAAAAACAAAACCCACTGCTGTCAAGTCGATTCCAACTCAGAGACCCTGTAGCTGGAGTAGAACTGCCCCATAGAGTTTTCAAGGAGTGACTGGCAACTTTGAACTGCCAACCTTCTGGTTAGCAGCCATAGCACTTAGCCACCACACCACTCAGGTTTCTAAGTGAGGAGAGGGTATATATGTATGTATTTAAGTATATATCTCAAGGTATAAGAAGACAATACATGAGATGCTGTCTGCCTCCCTGAGTTGCCCTTCCTGCTCTTTTGAGTGCTTGCTGAGACCAAGGCAAGCCTCCTTAGCATTGCACCCTCCAGCCCTGTTCCAGCTTCACAGGGCACTCTGCTTATGCCCATCCCAAGACAAAAACAAGAAGGCTGTTTACCTGGCACTTTCCAGGGCCAGACTCTGTCCTAGGTACCACGTATACATAGAATAAGAAAACAACATCCTGCTTCAAGAAGCATCCTGATGCAGGCAGAATTAATGTGATGCAGGGCTGTAGATTTAGTCATGGAGATAAACAGAGGATACAGCAGGAAATGAAGGTAGGAGGAGTTTGTGCTGCCTGATCTGGAAAGAGTGTCGACCAGCCCCCCTCTGGAGACCGATCCTGTGGCCCGACAGACCTGTTCTGCCAAGGCTGCTTTCAGAACACTGAGCTCAGCAAAGGGTCAGTCCTGCATGCCAAAGCAGACATTCCAAGTAACATAGGAGCCAGGACAGAAGAGGGAAACAAGAGGCAGGAAACCCAGCTCCTTGCCTGTTTCTCTCTGCATCCTGGTAGCAGAACTCAGTATTCCTGAGCCCACTGCAAATCTAGTGGGAGCAGCAATTCCTGAGTCCTCTCCATTCCTGTGTCTAGAAGTGCTTCCTCCTTTTGTGATCCTTAGGCTGACAGTCTCCAAAGGGTTGGGATGAGAGATCCCAGTTCTCTGAGCCTGACCCACAGGTCACAATAGCAGGTAATATCCAGAGGGTGGGCCTGGCCGGTCTCAGCCCTCCCTCCCACTCATCAGACCTGAGCGCCAGGGTGTCTTCCTCACTTCCTTTGGCATGGTAACCTCCTCAGATGGGGCAGGCTCAGAATTCAGTGCCATCTTAGATCTCCAACAGCTAATACTCCGATGGGCTAAGAAGTATGGAAACACTAGTGATATCTTACATCTGAGTCAACCTGTTAATTTCCAAAGCCCATCCATGTAAGGCCCCAAAAAGCCTGGCAGACTGGAGAGAAGGTTGTGTTGTCCCCTTGGCAGAGACAGAAAGAAAAACAGACATACAGACATCAAGTGACTTACCCAGGGCTTAAAGAGTACCAGAGCCAGGGAAGATCCCTGGCCTCCTGCCTTCAGGTCAGCACTCTCTCTAGTATTCTTTTTATGGGTACTGTTGTAGTAGAAGAAGCCAAAGTCAGAAGAGGGATACCAAGACACAAAAGACCTTGCGACATTTCCACATACACACACATTAATCTAAGACAAGACTTCTAAGGCTTCTGTGCAAAGAAGGAGAAAGGAGAAGTAAGAAGAAAGAAAGAGGCACGATGTCTAGCCTTCATGGAATTCTTACTTGTTTTCTTTGCTTATTTCTATTTCTTCCTCTCCTTCTTTCAAACTCAAGTCTTCAACCACAAAAGCTTAAAACTAAATGAGATCCTAAAAAACCACTTGCCATCAAGTAAGCCCCAAACTCATGGCAACTTCCTACAATGTCAGAGTAGAGCTATGCTCCACAGAAGTTTCAGGGGCTGGTTTTTTGGAACTAGATAGCCAGGCCTGTCTTTTGAAGTACCTCTGGGTGGACTCAAATTTCCAACCTTTGGATTAGCAGCCAAGCATGTTAACTGTTTTCACAACCCAGGAACTCCTAAAAGAAGCCCTGAAGATCATTTAATAAAATCTTTCCTTTTACACACTGTGAGTGTTGTAGAGCAGGCTGAGGAGCTTGACATTGGCATCAGGCCAATCTGGGTTTACATACTGGTGCCCTCACTTCCCATACATGTAACATTGGGCATAGCACTAGATGTCTCTGTCTCGGTTCCCTCATCTACCAAACAGAGATAATTAACAGCTTTCAGTAAGAATTGACTACTATTAGTAACTTCCCCCAAGCAGTGGGACGGCCCAGAAGATGGAGATACAGAGAATCTGTATCTGACAATCTCAATGACTCTCTGGCCAGGGAAGGAGTCTGGAGCACATTCAGTGACCCAGCCTGTCCTTGTGAGGAGCCACCCTCTTCAAGAGGTAAGCCTGAAATGTATCGTGGGAGAACAGAAGACCAGGTTCGAGGATATTTGGCTCACCCCTTTATTCTACTTATAGAAACTGATGTCCAGATTGCTGAGATAGCTTCCCAATCAGCAAGAAGCCTTGGGTATTCAACCCAGATCCTAGGGAAGGGGAAAGAGACCCAATTATTTCTCAATCCATGTATTCTGGAGTAGTCAATTTGTCTACAGCTGTATGAGGTCTGACAATTAAGTACACAAACTCATCCTAGAAAAAAGTGCTACATACCTCATTGCTGCCTATCACTACAGTCACCTTCAAAGTATTCCCCTTGGGAAGTTGTGCACCAATGCCAGTGCCTAGTCCATGCTTCAAAGCAATTTTGGAACTGATTTTCTGGAACAGCCATCAGAGCTATCATCATATTTGCCTTGATGTTCTCAATGTCATCAAAATGTCTTCTTTTCAATATTTCCTTTATCTTCAAGTAAAGAAAAAAGTTACTGGGAGCCAGATCAGGTGAGTACAGAGAGTGTTCCAATACAGTTATTTGTTTATTCGCTAAGCACTTCCTCACAGACAACTGTAGAATTAAGTTTGCAAACTTGCCACTCTGTCACTGAAACTAGGGAGTCTTCAGGCACCATTTTCAAAGTGAAGATTAAAGTAGGAAGTGAGGAATAATTCATTATCTGGAGTTCAGAACCAATTCTTTACTATTTTTCCTAAAATTCCTAGCTTCCTAACATAACCTGCCTCAGGCAGGAAATCACACATTAACTCACAGGAGCCACTCAGATAAAATCTTTGCAGTCTTTGCAGCTTCTTTTTAGGAGTATCAAACAAGTAGAGGTGCCAGTTAGATGACCTCCTGCTGAGGTGACAACTGAGAGCCTCCTGGACCTCAGTTCTGATACATATCTCTGCTGGCCTGCTCCGAGATGGATGTCCCTCCCCAGTGCCCACACTGTTTCTGTTTGACACCTGTCCTTCCACTGCCATGAAGCCTCTCCCTTTAAAAACCCTAACCTTGTCTGACAACTTTGGAAAAGTTTTGAGAATGAGAATGTTGCCTGTAGCCTGTGTGCTGGAAACACAGAAATAAAAACTTTTGATCACCTACCCAAGATCCTGTCTCAGAGATTGTCTTTGTGGCTGGCAGCACAAACCTGGAGTTTTGTCCAGTAACACCACTGTGCAGTGCATGAAATTTTGCTTTGAAAGGTGGTCTAGTAACACCACCATGCACTGTGTACGTTCTAGCCATTCCAGAAAGAGTTTCAAAATTGCTTTGAAGGGTGGAGTAGGTGCTGATATCAGTGCATAGCTTCCCAAGGGAGTATTTCAAAGGTGACTATAGTGATATTCAGCAATGAGGTATGCAGCACTTAGAACAATTAAGTTTGTGGACTTAATTGTCAGATCTTGTATAACTGTGGATACTGGTGGAAGCCACAGTATCTCTGCACATCAAGCAGCTGTTCCATCAGGAAATCAACTTTTGTTGTTGTTGCCAAGCCAAGTGCCATCGAAGGAGAAGCTTAAAAATAGCTACAGTGCAGAAGTTAGTCCTAAACCAGACTTTTTTGCTTATGATGCAAAAATTGAAATTTTTAAGGGTAAGAAGTTGAACCAATGCAAAGTTGGAGAGATCTAGAGAAGGGAGGAGGAGCTTCAATCAGAAAAAAAAAAAACATTGCTGGGAAATCTGACTCTGTGACTTTTTGTCAGTGGGAAGGTCCCACTCAACCTATAAAATGGGGACCTGAGGTGAAGGGCTACACATCAGGGGCTTGCTCTGGCAAAACCAAACCACAAGGCCGGCTTGCAGAAGAAGGCAGAGCTTCACCATGCCCCACTCAGCACTGCTATGCTGGCTAGTCTTTCTGGCTGGAGTGGAGGCCAGCTGGAGCCAGGACACCCAGTCTGAAAACAGCTGCACCTACTTCCCAAACAGCCTGCCCCACATGCTCCGAGAGCTCCGGAGGGCCTTCAACAGGGTGAAGACTTTCTTTGTGAGTATGATTCCCTTCTGTCCTTTCTCTCTTCTTGGGACTGCCTGAATTAGGTGCTTTGCTGGCATTGCAAGCAGAAACTTCCTCCTTCTTTACTTCGTCTCCAGCACCTATCCCCTCCAAATTTAAATTCTTAAGAGAGTCATACTGCAGGCAGAAGTTCAACAAGTTGATAAGGACAACATGACATGGGAAATGTACAAGTTACATTAAAGGTAAATGTGTGATCTCTCTTACATGCAGAAACTTCTGTAGGACTGCCTGAGCTCAGATTACTGACTGAGAGAAATCAAGAAGGGTTTGTTTGGAGGTGAAGATGTGGCAGTGAAACACAAATTGCCTCTTCTCAGCAGGACAATTGTCTTCTAAGATTTGGCAAGCTCCATGAGTGGGGAAGCTGTACAAGCAGAAGCCTTTCCTGCTAGAGTTCTTGCAGACCCTAAACTGAGCATCCACAGAAGGGAGATAGAAAAGGAAAGCAGCATTTGTGAGAGGGGCTCAAGTTCCTGAAGTGTTGACAAGGGGCGCCCAAAAGCTTAGTTGTGGCTCCGCGTAAAGAGGCCCAAGACTGAGACGAAGTTCTCCCTTCACATCCAACTGGTCAGATTTTTTTAAACAACTTGATCTCAAGGGAGGAGCTGGCTTAAGTGATAGGTCTTGCACTGTTGAGTTCTGTTTAAAGTTCTCCCTTCAGTTTTTGTGACAGGGCTGCATTGATTCAAAACTCCGTAAATACCCATTTCAAGTATTTCCGCAAACCTTTGTTCACTCTGCTTTTGTTCTTCTTGCAGCAAAAGAAGGATCAGCTGGACAACATGTTGTTAAATAAGTCCCTGCTGGAGGACTTGAAGGTGAGAGCAGGGAGTTACTGGTGGAGGGAGGTGTGTGGAGTAACTAAGGGAAGGGAGTCTGCTCCCTGACTGCAGGGAGCTGGGGCTGCTTCCTTTGCCGTGAAAAGGAGAAGTGGGAAGATCTTAACTCAGCACACAGCAAGCAGCTGGAGGATTGCAAGGGGCTCGGTGCTGGAGAAGGCAGCTGGTTAACGAGGACCCCTCGGGACAAAGATGCCCTCTCAAGCTAGCTGCAGCAACCCTTTCTCCCAGTCACTACCGCTGTCTCCTGGCTTCTGCTATTAGGGTTACCTCGGTTGCCAAGCCTTGTCGGAGATGATCAAGTTTTACCTGGAGGTGGTGATGCCACAGGCTGAGAACCAGGGCCCTGACATCAAGGAGCACGTGAATTCCCTGGGGGAAAATCTGAAGACCCTCAGGAGCAAGCTGCGGCGCTGTGTGAGTAGAAGCACAGTTTATCCCCTGGAAGCTGTCTCCATCTCCTAGGAAACATCAGGGCTACCTCCAGAGACAAACTGACAGGCAGCCAGCCAGGGACACTACTGGGCACGGCACCCAGAGTTACGTGCCTTGCTCATTTCTCTCCAAGCAGGGGGTGGGGTGGCTGCTAGGCAGTTACATGTGAAGATTTGCAAACAGCTTTCCTGTTATTTGTGACTCATTTGTGGGTTATTAACTACTCCCCTCTCTTGCATGGAAGAGGCTTAGAGCTCAGTCAGGCACACTTGTCCCTTTGCATCTAGACCCTGGTCATAGCCAATCCCATTCACCTCCTCTCCAGGAGCTTTCAACAGCAGGTTCCTACGCAGACCCAGTTACTGACAAGATTTTCCCCGACATTTTAGAAAGGCTTGGGGAGTATTCTCCCCCGAGGAGGAGTGCCAATGGAGAAGCCCCTCTCCCCCAGATAGTCTGTGTCTCCACCTGACTTGATACCCTCTCTGCTGGTTCCCTCTCTTCTCTCCCTGATACTGAAACATCCACTGGGCACTGTTTACAGGACAGGGCTGTGTAAAGTGCCTGATCACTGTCACTGCGACCAGTCTCCATTCCTGAGGGACTTAGAAAGGGTCTTCGGCTGGTAAGACTGAAGTAGAGTGACAGGTCAGAGAGGTAGGAAAGACACACTCTGAGAAAGCCTAGGTCAGCGCTCTGGCAGGCACCGTGGCACTCGGGGGAGGAAGCCTCAAGCAAGACTTGGGTTTCCCCAAAGCCTTGCAAACATCTCAGAGTGACCCCTAGAGAAATGCAGCTTATCTCCCTATGCTGTGTTTTTCTCTGCCCAGGAGGTAAAGACAGGCTCAGCTTTCCCGGATTGCCTCAGGGGGTAGAACTTCAGCATGAACTGCAGCTTGTGCCCAAGTGCTATGGACACAGGAGCTGGGAGTCAGGGTGTTAACACTCCGTTTCCTCTCACAGCATCGATTTCTTCCCTGTGAAAATAAGAGCAAAGCAGTGGAGCAGGTGAAGACTGCCTTCAATAAGGTGAGCACAGCTTGTGGCTCAGAGGGCTTTGGGATCATTGGTTACTCTGGAGAAGGCATGCATGTGGGGGGCAGATGCTAAGCAGATTTCATTCTTCACTCGGGGAGTGTGGGAACCCCACACATGGTGTGATCTCCTCCACCAGTGAGGAGCTGCCAACTGGGTTATATTTGTTTTCTGTGAAGTATCTTTGGGGGTTTCTAAATGACTGCTCCTCGCCTTCTCAGGCCTGCGGGCTTGGCTGGTCAGCCAACCTTCACACACGGCAAGTGGGGTGGTGGGGAGGGTGACAAAGGAAACTGAAAGTACAGAAAGTCACTTGTTGGGAGTCGAGGCTGAACCCACACGTGCAGGAAGCTGACCCGTGAATGTGCACATACAAACATGCCTGGGGTTCAGACTGGGCTCCCCAAAACTCAGAACAGGAAGCAGAGACAAGTCCTCACTTGTCTGGAATTGGTCCACTCACTTTCCATCTGCCACTCACACTTGCTGCAAGTGTCCGAGAACATCAACTACCAAACCAAATGGGATTTCACACTTCCAAGTGCCTGTAAATCTCTTAAACCTTGTTTCTCAGAAGCTATGTAACCTCTGTCCTCTTTCTTGGGCTACTAAATGGTGCTGGGCCAAGGTTCTAGCATCAGGGGGGTGTGAATCCTCAGGTAGACCTGAGGGGCAGGGCAAGACTGGTTCAACTGGAACACATGCATTAAAAATGGCCCACTCTTTGATTCCCTTCTCTACTTCTTTCATTATCTTACTTTCAGATTGCTTCCTCTGATGGCTTTACATCAAATTCTGAATAAGCACCATGTGAATATATGACCTTTAAAATTGTTGCAAAGGCACCATTTTTAAGACTACATGCTGGGAGGCAAGCACAGCTCTTGCTCCCTGCTAGCTATGCCTCAAAGCTAGAGAGGACAAAGGTCAGCACAGTCTTTTCCAAGACAGTTGGGCAGAGCTTCAGCTTCTGATGGTTGTCCCTTCACTTTCCAACACAAGTGAGCAAGTGCAGCCTCTGTGCCCCAGGGTTATGCTATACCCAAGCGATAGGGAGGACCCACGTACCCCATCGGATAGGATGTAACTAAATATTTCACTTCTTCCTGCATAGCTCCAAGAGAAAGGTGTCTACAAGGCCATGAGTGAGTTTGACATCTTTATCAACTACATAGAAACCTACACAACAATGAAGATAAACAGCTAAAACATGCTAAGAAGCAAAAATTCCAACATGGCAACTCTACGAGACTCTGGGATGTGAATTTGTGGTCTACAAGACTGGATCCTGGGTTCTGAGAGAACAAAATGAGCTCCTTGGAAAACCCCACCATACCTCTCTCCAAGAATATTTATTACCTCTGATACCTCAACTCACATTTCTATTTATTTACCGAGCTTCTCTGTGAACTACTTAGAAAGAAGCCCCATGTTTTAATTTTTTCAATATTTATTATTTTTCACCTGTGTTTAAGCTGTTTCCATAGGATTACACCCTGTGGTATTTGAGTGTTTTAAAAGAAATGGTAAGTTATACAAGGAGGAAAAAAAGTTCTTTGGGGAGCCAACTGAAGCTTCCATCCTAAGCCAGATCACTCTTTATAGTTGTTGAGCGATTTAACCTGACCTCCCTGTAATATCCCTCATCCCTGGGCGTGGGCCTCCTGAGTGTTAAAAGACACTTAGGAATGGAGCCAGGAATTCCCTATGATGACTAACCTTCCAGTCATTCAAAGGGACTCCCCTCACCTCACTCTCCAACCACTTTATTCTTAAAAGCTATGGTCGGCTTGTTATTTGTAACAACCTCAAGTTGGTTCTAATAGAACTCAGTTATAACTTAATTCCTCTGGGAATGTTACATTGTTCATCTGTCTTCACAGCAGATTTTAGTTTTGACCAAATAAAAAGATCTTATTAAAATAATGCTATGGTGTTCACTGACTTCCCTCCCATTAAAATTGTTCTGTCAACACTTTCAAGATAAGACAGACAAGGTAAATGAAATCTGCCTTCCAGAGAGAGGATACCAGCTACCCTCTTCCAGGAGGAAAAGTCGTTCTAGCTTCAAAAGCCAACAGCAAAGACCACCATTGTCTTCCCATAGACCTCTGTTTGTATCTTTAGAGAGGTTTTTATTATTATTATTATGACTGGGTGGAAACGTACATTCCTGTATAAATTTACATGCCCACCTATATGCAGCTTCCACTGCTCTCCCTGTCCGGTGACTGCACACTATTCCTCTCTGCTCCATACATGTCTCATCCTCCCAGCAGTCTCCTTTCCCCTCCTCTCCACCCACTCTCCTTCCTCCAGCCAGAGGTAAGCAGGATGATATCCTATAGATGCATAGAAACATAAAGTGCATCTAATATGTGGTCACTCTGCATCACCAAGTGCAATCCATTGGTGTCCGAAGAGTGGACCTTCATTATGATTTATGGGCAAGGGCAGCATCAGGGCCAGGGGCCATGCTCCCAGAAGCTGCTGGACCATGAATTGTGGTCTTTTAGTGGAGATCTCAGGGTGCACCCTTTTTTATTCTTGTGTTGCCAGTGAGACTCAACTTAGTAAGCTCCATCACGGCTATCACTGGTCATGGCCAGGCACCATCCTGTTCTTCTGGTCCCAAGTTGATATACGCACTCATTCATGTGGGTCTCTACTTTAGAGAGATTTAAAACCAAAAATACCTGGCTGTCAAGTGGTTGATTCCAACTCTTAGCAACTCTCTAGGATAGAGGAGAGCTGTACCATAAGGTTTCCAAGGAGCAGCTGGTGGATTCAAATTGGAACCATTTGTTTAGCCGCCATAGTTAGCCATCACTTTTTACCATTGCACCACAATGGCTCCAAAGAGACGCAAGATCATTCTAATTTCCAAGACAAAGGATATGATTGTGTTGATTGTTATCATTGCTGGGTGCCATTGAGTCAATTCTGACAGCAAGACTAAGTACAACAAAACACTGACTGGTCCTGCACCATCCTCACAAGCCTTATGTTTGAGCCCATTCTTGCAGCCACCGTGTCAATCCATCTCATTGAGTGTCTTCCAGTTTTTTACAGAAGCTCTACTTCATCAAGTATGATGTCGCTCTCTAGGGTTGGTCCCTCCTGATAACAAGTCCAGTGTATGAGAGATAAAGTCTCTCCAACCTTGCTCCTAAGGAGCTATCTAGCTTTATTTCTTCCATGACAGAGTTGTTCCTTCTTCTGGCAGCCCATGGTTTACTCAATATTCTTTGCAAACACCATGACTCAAAGGCATCAATTCTTTGGTCTTCCTTTTTCACTGTCCTGCTTTCACATACCTATGAGGTGATTGAAAATACCACGGCTTCAGTGAGGCTCACCTTAGTCCTCAATGTGGTAACTTTGCTTTCAGACCCACCAAACCCACAGCCATCAAGTTGATTCCAACTTATAATGGCCCTATAGATCAGAGTAGAACTGCCCCATAGAGTTTCCAAGGAGTGTCTGGTAGATCTGAAGTGCCAACTTTTTGGCTAGCAGATGTAGCACATAATCACTAAGCCACCGGGGTTTCCATCTTTGCTTTATAACCTTTAAAGAAGTCTTCTGCAACAGATTTGTCCAGTGCAATACGCTGTTTGATTTCTTGACTGCTGCTTCTATGGGTGTTGGTTGTGAATCCAAGTACAATGAAATCCTTGACAGTTTCACTATTTTATATTTACCGCGATGCTATTTATCGGTCCAGTTGTCTTCTGTCACTGAAGGCTATACTCTTTGATCCTCATCAATAACTGCCTCACTTTCAGCAAGCAAGGTTGTGTCTTCTGTATATTGCAGGTTGTCAGCGTGCTTTCTTCTACATATCAAAATTAGAAAAATAGGCAGGAGAAGACTTTTAAGTATACTTTTTGTTTCTTCAAGCTCCAAAGGTCTAGGAGTGAACACTATTTTGCCTGGTTCTTATTTCACAGACTTACCCTGAAGATTAAGTGCTGACTTAACTCCAGATAACAGGAGGTGTAGTATTCACAACTATAAACTCCTAGAAATCTCCTTGAGCTGAAATTGGAGACATCAGGGCTGAACCGTGTAGAGGTGGAAATAATCAAATCAGCCTGCTTGATAGGACACCTAAAAAGTTAAGGTTGCCACAGTTTCTATCCCTGCCCTGAGCCATCAGATGCATGTGAAGTTGGCTTCTGGCTGTGGTCTGTTGGGAGGGGTGTGGTGGCTGGGGAAGCCCTACTCAAAGCCCCATGACTTGGAGGA
The DNA here is from genome assembly GCA_028571685.1 of Heterohyrax brucei. NCBI lineage: Eukaryota > Metazoa > Chordata > Mammalia > Hyracoidea > Procaviidae > Heterohyrax > Heterohyrax brucei. The sequence goes on from CM053155.1 coordinate 23,056,292, forward strand.
GAGAAGGGGGAAAAATGGGCTGAGTAAACACTGAACCCCCTCACCCTCTGCCCAGGTCCAGGAGAGGGCAGGAGTTGATTGACTGTGGCCAGCTTTTCAGTAAGACCTGACTCACTTCGGTTAAAGTAACCATAGGAAGGAAGTGGGAAGCATCAAAGCTGAAATTCTGAGATAAAAAGATAAGAGCTAAGAATGGAGACTAGCAGATGACAAGGAGAGAGAGACTGAGGCTCTCGATGTTCAGGCTCTCTCTACTGAACCGGAGAAGATACCCTGAATCTCTTGGCATGGAAGATGTGATCTACACTGCCAGGAAATAACATGTTAACTTAAACTTGAGGTTGATACCTCATGAGTGGAAAGAGGGCCTTTAAACCAACCATACTTCTGATACGATGTCAACAATAGCTACACTTTAATGAGCACTTATTTTGAGCTAGTTAGTGCTGGATATATATGCTTAGATATGCTCTATGGTATTATTATTAATATTTCATATAACAGGGAACTGGGGCTCAGAAATGTTGATATGGCTTAGCCACTGGTGTAACGTGGCTAAATGCAGAACCTATTAAGCATAAAACACTTATCCCTTTTGTTAAGTGTTTAATGCTGCCCCTAAATTTCACAGCTTAAAACATTTATTGTCTTACAGTTTGTGTGGATCAGGAATCTGGGAGTAGCTTAATTGGGTAGCTCTGGTTCAAAAGTCTCTAATGAGGTTCTAATCAAGATGTTGACAGGGATGTGGTTATTTGAAGGCTTGACTGTGGCTGGCGGATTCCCATCTATTCTTGGCTCCAGGTCTCAGTTCCTCAATGACCATTGGCAGGTGGTCTTGGTTCCTTGTCACACTAGCCTCTCATAGGGTTTTTTAAGCATCCTTACAACATGGCAGCTGGCCTCCCCTATAGCCAATGATCCAAGACAGAGAGCAAGGAGAAAGCCACAGTGTCTTTTACAACTGAGCCTCAGAAATCTCCACACCATTGTTTTGGCCACATTTCACATTGCTAATGTAAACCATTAATGTTTTAGTCAGCTAGTACTGCTCTAACAGAAATACCACAGAGTGGTTGACTTTAACAAAGGAAGGTTTACTCTTACATGGTCCAGTAGGCTACAAGCCCATATTCAGGGTGTCCACTCCAGGGTAAGGCTTTCCCCCTTGTCGGCTCTGGAGGAAAGTCCAGTACTGCGTCAGTCTTTGTCTAGGGAGCATCTTGGGGCAGGAACCTCAGGTCTGAAGGACACGCTTTTCTTCCAGTACAGATTTCTTGGTGATGCAAGGTTTCCAATTCTCTGCCTGCTTCTCTGTCCTTTTATCTCTCATAGGATGAAAGGATTAAGGGTGGGGCATGCAGTACTTCAGGGAAACTCCCTTTACAGTGGAGCAGGGAGGTGATCCTATGAAGGGATTTACAGGCCCACCCTAATCCTTTAACATACAGCAGAGGAAAACCACAAAATGGAGGACAGCAAGATACTGGGAATCATGGCCCAGCCCCGTGGCTACACATATTTTGGGGGGGACAGAATTCAATCCATGACAATTAAGTGTAGTGAAGTTAGGTCCTACCACTAGAAGAGTGGAACATCAAAGAATTTGTGAATGTATTTTAAAGCCACAGCACCCATGTAAGAATTTCTTTGGACATAATTTGTACTAGAATGGTAACTCAGACTCCTGGTTAGTGGAGGAAGTGGGGAGTTGGGTAGGCATCAGTCTGAAAGGATGGGTCATCATTATGGACACTATCTTCTTTCAGTCCTCTCTCTTTGGGTCTCAGTCCAATTCATTCACTTTTCGGATCCAACTCAACGGCACTTGGCTGGCTTTCTAAGACTCAGTTTCTCTTCTGGAAAACTAGCACAATTGCTCTGCCAGGTATGGAATCTTGGGGAAGAAAGTATGTATGTGTTTTAGACAATGCCTTGGCTAACTGGTGCTGCTATAAGAGAAACAGCACAAGTGGACAGCTTTAACAAACAGAAATGTATTCTCTCATAGTTTAAGAGGCTAGAAATCCAAATTCAGAATGTCAGCTCTAGGGGAATGCTTTCTCTCAGTGTCGACTCTCAGGGGCCATCCTTGTCATCAATCTTCCCCTAGTCTAGGGGCTTCTGAGCACTGGGACCCAGAAGTATATACCCACTCGTGGCTGTTATTGCCTGGTGGTAATGAGGTTCCTCTCCACTCTGCTGGATTCTCTTTTTTTATATCTCAAAAGAGACTGACTCAAGATGCAGCCTAATGCTACAGACTGAGTCCTGTTTCATTAACATAACTGCTTCTAATCCTGCCTCATTGATAATACATACATCGGGACTGATAACACATAGGATGATCATACCAGGTTACCAAATGGTGAACAACAACACAACACTGGGCATCATGGCCCAGCCATACTGATACATATCCTGGGTGGACACAATTCAATCTGTGACAGGCCAGGAGTACAGAGATTTTTGTTTCTGCTTTTGTTATTTGCAATAAACCTTATTGTCTAAGAATAGCAACCCCTCCCTTCCTCCCATGCCCATTCTCTCCTCTCACCAGCAGATTCTGAATAACAGCGGAGAAAGAGAATTATCTGTAGCCCCAGTAACTGAGGTGGGGAAAGTGGGACCAGTCAGAATAAACTCCCCTATCTACCCACTGACGGAAAGCAGACAGTTTCTTCCATTACTCAGCACCAATTTTAGGTGCAAACTTGCACAGTAACTATAAAATTCTTGCTTACATTGTCTGGATTTATACAATAATAAGGTAAAGACATAAGTCAGGACCAATGTTTTCCAACGTGGCATCACTAGACTTATACTGATTCTTGAAGGCTCTCATGGCAGCAAAGTAGGGGCAATGTCTTGAGCACCTTTCAAAATGTGAAAAAGCTTAAAAGACCTTTTAAATCTGCCATCTCTTCCTCCCATATGTCTGTACAGGTTCATTGAAAAGTCATATCTCTATGTCTAACTGGAATGACAACCAGTTTGCATGGGAAGGCAGGTTGTGAATTAGAAGCTTTATTTAGTAATCACATGTTACACCTTTGATTAACAAAATCAGAAAATAAAACTACTGCTTTTAAAAAATATTTTACTGTGCTTTAAGTGAAAGTTTACAGTTCAAGTAAGTATGTCATACAAAAGCTTACACACACTCCTATGTGCGTGTAGCTGCTCTCTTCACACTGTGACAGCACACTCCTCTCCACCTTGTATTTTCCATGTCCATTAAACCACCTCCTGTCCACTTCTGTCTTCTAATCTCACCTCCAGACAGGAGCTGCCCAGTTAGTCTCATGTATCTACTTAAGACAAGAAGCACACCCTTTGCCAGTATCATTTTATGTCTTGTAGTTCGGTCCAATCTTTGTCTAAAGAGTTGGTTTGGGGAATGGTTTCTGTTCTGGGCTAACTGAGAGTCCAGAGCCCACTTCTTCCATGGACTCTCCATCTGTCAGACAGAATTGTTTCTTTAAATAATTTTTTAACCAGCCAAAATATTTTAAAATAGTCTCTGGGGAAAATGATTAGAAGCAGCTCTTCATGGTGCAAAGGCTCACAACCACTAAATCAGTTGACCTCTAAATTTCCCTCCAGCTCATAGCTCCTAAATCCAACTTGCAATTCCTGCAGTCAGCCCTGCCCATTCTTACTTAAAGCCTTCTCTGGGACATATCCTTGTGTCTGCAGGGTCTACAACAGTACTTTTCCAGAGAGGCTGTCAGTCGTCTGTGTGTGATCAACAGCTCCCCTCTAACAGCCGGGCTAAGCAGCCAGAGAGCCTTGAGCTTGCCGAAGCCTCCCTGGCACTCTGACTGGAGAGGACATGGAGGAGAGAAAAGACCTGAGGAAGAGTTATTGGGCTTGCCTCTTACTCCACAGCACAGAGGTGATGTGCATGGCCTCTGGAGTCTGACAAAACTTGGCTCAAAGGCCAGGGCTGCCACTTAACCTGCTGCATGCTCTTGGGACATTGCTTATCACAGTAACGTCTTCTGGACTTAAACCTAAACACAAAGGAAGCCAGTGAAGGCTATTAAGCAGACAGCAGAATATATTCTTTTGTGCATGAAGCCGTTTATGCAGCATTTACTTCCAGTCCAGTAGAAACCACAGTTTGCATTAAGATGGTAATAAATAGGGATTGAGAAAAATGCCAGGGTTCAAAATCTAGCAACTGTTTAAATAATAGCACTGAGAGAGGTGATGTTCAAAACGAACCTTAGGTTCTTGGCTGAACAATTGGATGAAGATGCAGATATGGAAAGGAAGCTGATAAGTTCTTCATTAGTCCTGCCGAGTTGTAGGTGCTTCTCAGATTTTGAGTTAAAATATCCTAAGTAGCCAGCTGGACATAGAGAGGTAGTCTGGAGACAGATACATGGGTATTGTGATATACTTATGGTAACTGAGGTCATGGGGCTAGATATAATCACAAAAGAAAAATGTATAGCATGATAGGAAAAATGAGCCCACATCCAAATCTGGAAGAACCTGGATATTTGTAAATCAGAGCAGGAGAAACTAATATAAAACTGATAAAGCATGGTCTGAATGACTTAGAAATACAGGAAAACGTGTCCTCCCAGAAGACAAGGAAAGAAATTATTCCAAGGAGGGAGTGGTCAACTGAATCAAATTCTGTTGAAAGGTCAAATAGGATTAAGACAAAGTAGCCCACGCGGGATACAGTAAACAGCCAGCCAAGTGCCGTCGAGGTGGATCCGACTGACGGCAACCCTAGGTAAACAGGTAACTGGTAACTTTATCAGGAAGAGTGTAGGGGGGTGGCAGGCACTGGAATGTCGACGGAGTCGCCTAGTTAGCTGGTAGTGAAAAAGTGAGGGTAATTAACTGCAGGCAACTATTTCAAGATGCTGAACAAGTAGAAAAGAACTTGAAGATAGAGAGGTATGAGACAGAAAAGTTAACGAAATCAGGTAGCTCAGAAAGCTGGAAAGGATAATTTAGAGATCAAGGAAAGGACAGCCTTTGAATGGAGGAGGAAAGACCTGATTTGCCAGATGAACCATGGATTCAAAGTTGACTAATGAAGGAAGACATGAGATAGCTGTTAAGAGAAAATGCAAACGGCCGTTAGAGTGGATCGCTGAACAGAGGCAGAGGAAAAGGTTACTGGAAACATACTGTGTTGTTGATAAGTGCTGTTGAGTTGATCCTGACTCATAGCGACTCCATGTGACAGAGTAGAACTGCCCCACAAGGTTTCCTAGGCTGAACCCCCTATGGGAGATCACCAGGTCTTTTTTCTGTATTGCTAGCGTAGAGGTCATGAAACCGGAAAGCCACATTTTGGATGAGTCATCCACAGGGGTACTGAAGTCCATCAGGCTCATAGCAGTAAAAGCAAGGTTAGAGGAAGACAACAGAGGGAAGAGTACAAGGGAAGAGTACAAGGCTCAGATCATCTGTGAATGAAGGAGAAGGGTAGATGTTTGAGAATCCTAGAACTTCTGGAGGATTTCTATTTCCACACATGTAGAATTTGCAGGGGGTTGGACATGCCATACACTGAACAAATTATCATTCTAGATTTCCTAAATAGTAGAGGAGAACAATTCTAGATGTACTGAGGAGGTTCCCTAGTATAAATTTATTGGGATTTCCTAATAGGAAAGGGCCTATATATTTATAAATATACCTCACCAGATTGAAGTCATTTTTACGTCAGAAAAATAATAACTATCCAAGCATTAACCACATGCAACTGTAGTCACTCAAATCAAGAAGGTCATTTTTTTTTTTTTTTTTTTGGCCAGGATGAATCATCATTCAATTACACATCCAACTGGGAAGTTACAGCAGTTCTCCTTTCGGTGCGCAGATGTTTTATCCCCTGAGTCTCTTCTGTTTCATGTATCACTATTGAGCACAATCTCTTTCCTACACGGCAGAAGAATAGAAAATCACAGTCAAGAAATTGTTTCTTCATGTCTAACATAAAACTCTTGATGAAAACAGAAATCCCTATCAAAAGAGCAACATGAAAGTTCTCTCTTTCTCAGCATGACAACCAGCTATCCTCTCACCATTGTCTCTACTGGGGCATCCAAGCTGCAAACATTATGAGTGGCAGTTTAGAGAAGAATACAGAACCAGAAAACTGTCAAGTCAGTGTTGCTCAGTGGGTCTGAAGACCAGTGCTTGTCCATGAACTGTTACCAGTCTGTGGTAAGGTTAAGCACAAAAAAGGGTGTTTAGAAAACTTTATAGCAATTATGTAGAATGTTTTTGTGTTTGTTAGGTTGAAGTGAAAAAAAAAAAAAAAACCCAGGGCTTATATTTTTGTGTAACTGTACTGTTTTGTGCTTTTGTTTTCTTAGAAATTCTTTTTATTGTTTTTTGCAAAACTTTTGATCTGTAAGAGACTGGAATTTTTTGCTATCTGGTTCATCATCAAAGACAGTTGGAGAAGCACTGATCTAAATCACATTCCTAGATGCATGGAATCTTTAAGTTGGAAGAAAGAAGTGGTTGTTGTTACTGCTGTTGATTGTCGTTGTACAAGCTTCAACTCATGGTGACTTTATATACAGTAGAATGAGATGTCTCCCAGTACTGCAATGTCTTCACAATCATTGTTATGTTTAAGCCCACCATCGTGGCTATTGCGTATTTTGAGTGCCTTCCAACCAAAGGGAAACCCTAGAGGTGCAGTAGTTAACTGCTATGGCTGCTAACCAAAATGTTGGCAGTTCAAATCCACCAGGCATGTCTTGGAAACTATAGGACAGTTCTACTATGTCCTATAAGGTTGCTGTGAGTCAGCATTGACCTGATGGCAGTGGGCTTGGTTTTGACTTGGGTTCCATCCTAGGGAACTCTTCTTCTGGCACTGTATCAGACAGTAATATGATCCACAGAGTTTTCATCAGCTAATTTTCAGACGTAAATTACCAGACCTGTCTTCACAGTTTTGAATCTCTGCTGAAACCTGTCTAGTTCTCTTCCTTCAAAGAAGGATGTAACTCTGCGAGTACTTGAAATACTAGTAATGTTGCTTTTAGCATCATAGCAATACACAAACTACCACAGTATGACAAACTGACAAACAAGTGGTAGAAGAAAGAAAATGTAGCAAGGCATAATGTCAGAAATACATATTTTATGCTTAGACAGCTTGATTGTCTACATCTGATTTCAAATCCTCACTCTACCACTTACTATTGACTTTGGGCAAGTTATATAATTTCACTTACTTATCTGCAGGTTGGAAAAATAATCTTTGACTTCCAGGTTTGAGATGACAGCTACATGAGGTACTGTACTAAGGGTTATAGCACAATGTCAGGCTCATAGTAAGGATTGTGCATTGCCTTAAAGACCGTCTGATTAAACCCGCTATCTACGGTTCCAGTGAGAATCTCTTGTTCTACCAATGAACCAGCCACAGGTGACCCAGACAGTCAGGGGTAACCCAGGATATCCTGCTTAGGACCCCCCAACCAGGCAAAGTAAGTGATACTGACCAGGTCATCTGTATGCTTGTCTCCATCATACGTGAAGAACTTAGCATCCTAACCCGGAAGGAAATGTAGCAGCCATGGTTGGCTAGCCACCCAACAGCCTGTCTCCTCCTGTTCCATGGCAAAGAAGTCTGATTTGGGTCAGATCTCAGGCACCCTTAGGAACTTCAGTGGAACTGAGTCCCTACCATAGTAATTCTGTGTCCCCTCTCCAGTGAGTAGTATAACCTGGACAGTGAGACAAGGGAGAAGTTGCCTGAGGGACCACTGGGGAAAATTTTCTTTTACTCTTTATAGGAAGTCAATCAGATCTTTTTCTACCTCTAGAATGTTGTCTATGTTTGAAGTCTGAAATGCAGAAGTCTTCTTGGAACCTACTCTAAGAGGATAAATTAACAAGATGGGAAGAACAACGGAAAGAGGTACATCTCTGAAGAATTTATTGAACCTATGAATTAACCAAGCAAAATCAAAATTACCTCAGAATTTTGAATGATTGTGAGATAATTGTGCTTTTGTTTAAGGCCGTCTTAGGTTTTTAGTTACTTGCAGCAAAAACTATGCCGATGTACATAAAGGATACAGGAACCCCTGGCCTATAAAAAGTCAGGCAACTTTAACCCTGGGGCTTCCCCAACTCCCTTCCTCCTCTTGAACATCTGAGTCACCTCTGACTCATCCACTGAACCCCAAATTTAAAGGAGCTCGGTATAGGCGAGGGACTCATTCCCTTTCACGGGCGGCATGACTTCTGAGTTCTCACAAACTCTCAGGCCAGCCCTTGTCTCATGCTCCTCGTTGGTCCTACCGGAGCAAACAAGAGCTCCGTGAAGTTAACTGGCACACTCTGATGCTGTCAGCGTAGTGTGAGATGTGCGCCCTTGTTTACGTAGTTGACCCACGTCTGCTTTTCTCACAGAGGTCAACCGTCTTGCCTCCATTCTCTGTCCTACTGAAGTGGTTCCACCTCTACCATTTTTTTCAGTCCTTTTCAAACCTCTCTTCCACGAAGTCCCTTCAGCACAAAGCAAGATTGTACTCTGTGCCAAATATTTAGATGTTTGACGACATTCTGCAGGGCTCCTGTCATGGATTAAGTTGTGTCCCCCCCCAAAATGTATGTGTTGATTTGACTTGATCTGGAGTTCCAATATGGTGCCCTTCCTCCCTTGTGTTGTGAATCCTGCCTCTGTGATACTGATGATGGAGAATGGCTTGCAATTGTGTTAATAAGGCAAGACTCAAGCTTGTGGAACACAAGGGAGAGAAGTGAGCTGAGGAAGTTGGGAACCTCATGCCACCGAGAGAAGAGCACGTCCTCTGGACCCAAGGTTCCTGCGCCGAGATGCTCTCACTGGATGTGGACTCGGCCTACTGGACCGTGATGATTTCTCATATTGAATGGACTTGTAGCTTAGGAATGCATTTGTGGCTTACCAGACTGTGACAATAAAAGCTTCTGCTCATGAAATCTTCCACTCTTGGTATTTTTTGCTAGAGCAGTACCCGGTGACTAAGACAGCTCTGCTATCTAATCTAACTGCTTGATTGGAGCTTGGTCTGGTCCTGCACATCTGACTGCGTTCCTTTGGGGACAGATGAATATTGCAGTGCTCTGTGTCCAATAACGCCATGCCCAGAAAAGAAGTTAAAAAAATGCTTGAGTTCAACTAAAAGGTAAACTATTCATACTGTCATAAGATTATAGACATTTTCAGTTAGATGCTCAAAGGCTTCCTGTCATGCTGCCACACACAATGATCCTAACAGATGGACCTCCAGTTTAAGCTTGAATGTTTTCAATGAAGTGGAGTTCATTACCTTGTGAGCCACCTGTTTTATTGCTAAATAGCTCTCGTTACGGGAAATTTCTTCCAATTTTATTGTCAGGCTCAAATTCACTTCCCTATAATCTGCCTTCAGTTGCTTAATTTTTGCTTTCTGGGGTAAAATGAAATAAAATACATTTCATTTTCACATGATACTTTACAAATATTGAAGGCAGCTATTATACTTGCTCTAAATCTTAATTTCTCCAAACTCTGTATCTTTAGTTCTTTAAGTTATTCTGTAAAGATGTGGTTTCCAGAACTGTTGTCACCTTGGTGTTTTTCTTCATATGCACTCCAGTTAGTCATTTCTCTCTTAATCCTTGTATCTTAATTCAATAAATATTTATTTATTAACTCCATGCTATATACCTGGCTTACAGCAGAGACTAAGACACAGAGCTAGCAGTCCAGCAGAAAAGACAATTAAAACAAGACAGTGAGGAACAAAGTGGGCTGGATCACCACGTTGTATAACCTCAGAGGCACCATTCACACATAACATAATAACAGTTTCATCCTTGGAGTTGGGCAATGGGGTAGACCTTTCACTGATGGCAGCCAATAGTCTGGGGCTCGGGAAAGGCCTTCCTGACAGAAAGCACATTTAAGCCTACAACTAAAATACAAGTGTCAGATAATTAGGTAAAGAGAGGATTAGGCAGAGACAGAGAGAGCCCGGGGTCCTAGGGTGAAAGAACAGCATGCATAAAGATGTGGAAGGGAAAAGGGTGTGAAAGAAAGCAGAGCAGATGAGGCTTGGGAAGTCAGCAAGCCCAGGCCATGCAGTTTCTATTAGACCATGTTAAGGAGTTGACTCACACCCTCAAAACCAGAAAAACCAAATCCATTGCCCTCAAGTTGATTCTAACTCATACTGACCCTGTGGGACAACAGTAGAATGCTCCATGTGGCAGTTTTGGAGGATTCAAACTGCCAGCATTTTGGTTATCAGCCACAGCTCTTAACCACTATGCCATTAGGATTTCCATACCCTCAAGGCAGTGAATATTCATTAAAGAGTTTTAAGCAGGGAAATAACTTGATCATATTTGCATTCTTTTTTTTCCCCATTTTTTAAATTATGATTCAGTGAAAGTATACAATCCAAATCAATTCTACATGCCCACGTATCTGCAGCTCCATCTGCTTTCCTCGTGCTGTGAGAGCACTCCTGCTTTTCATTCTATACTTCTAGTATCCTTATCCTCTTAACTAGCATGTGTCCCCTCCTTTTCACCCTCTTCTCTCCCATCTAGAAAGAAACCAGTACAGCAGCCTTCTGTAAGTGTATAAAAATCGTAACGTACACACCACATGTTCACGCTGTATCCCTGAGTCCAGTCCATTCTTGGCTGAAGAGTTGACCTCAGTACTGGTTTCAGGTAAGAGCCAGCAGCAAGTCTAGGGGCCATGTTCCCAGGGGACCCTTCAGGCTGTCGGGCCATCAGTTCTGGTCTTTTAAAAGAGTTCTCGAACTGCACACCTCTTTTTCTTGTGCTGCCTCAGGGACTCTACATTGTGGCCAATCACGGCTGTCTTTGGTGGTGGCCGGGCACCATCTGATTCTTCTGGTCTCGTGCTGATGCATACTCCCATTCATATGGGTCCTTCTGCCTCCCGGGCTCATTTTCCCTCGTGTCTTTGATGTTCTCTGTCGTCATCTCTTCCAGATGGGTTGGGACCATATAGTGTACCTCATAGAAGCTTGCTAGCTTTTAAGACCCCAGACATCACTCACCATTTGGGGTGCAGAAGACTCTCATAGCTAAATACTAGCTATGCCAGTTGACCCTGATGTCCCCTCAAAACATGGTTCCCAGACCCACATGCCTGCTACTCTATCCTTTGAAATATTGGGTCGACTTTAGAAAACCTTTCAGTTACGGTACAGTCCAGTTATACTAATCTGCTGTCTAATGTGTGCTCTCACTCCCTTCAACTAACCATATTCTGATAGATTATCTAATCTATGAACATTTATTCTCCCTCCCTCCCCACACTTGTAGCTGTCAGAGTCTCGTCTTCTGTACTAAGTCCATTTTTAAGTCCTTATAGCAGTGGTCTCATGATACTTGCTCTCTTGCAGCTGACTAATTTTGCTCAACATAATGTCTTCTAGTTGAAACCAGGTTAAAAGATGCTTCCTAAAGTCATCATTGTTCTTTACCATTGCACAGTGTTCCATTTTGTATATGTACCATAGTTTATTTATTCATTCTCCTGTTGATGGGCATCTAGGTTGATTTCATCTTTTTGCTGTTGAGGACAGTGCTGCAATAAACATTTGCATGCATGTATCTGTTCATATGACTGCCTTTATTTCTATAAGATATATTTCCAGCAGTGGGATTGCCAGATCATATGGTATTTCTATTTCTAGCTTTTTAAGGAAGTGCAAAATTGCTTTCCAAAGAGGTTATACCATTTTGTATTCTCACCAGCAGTATAGGAGAGTTCTGGTCTCTCCACAGCCTCTCCAGCATTTGTTTTTTTGTGTTTTTTTGGATTATTGCCAACCTCACTGGTGTGGCATAGTGTTTTATTTAGTTTTGATTTGGATTTCTCTAATAGCTAATGATCATGAACATTTCCTCATGTGTCTTTTGGCGGCCTGGATGTCTTCTTTGGTGAAGTGTCTATCCATCTCCTTTACCCCTTGCTTAGTTGGATTGTTTACCTTTCACTTGTTGATATTTTGCAGTGCCTTGTAGATTATTTATCTATTTTCTCTTTTATTGTTCATGCATTGTTAGCCAGATTTTGTAGTCTGTCTAAGCCACATATGAGTTTCTGTTGTCCCTATTTTTTCTTGCATGATCTTTATCATTTAAGGTTTGATATTTAGGTCTTTCATTCATTTTGAGTTAGTTTTTGTGTACGGTGTGAGATATGAGTTTTGTTTTAGCATTTTTGCAGATGGATCTCTGATTTTGCCAATACCTTTTGTTAAAGAGACTGTTTTTATCCCTGTTTGCAACCTTGGGGCCTTTGCCAAATATCAACTGTTCAGTAAAGAAGATCATGATGTTTCTGGGATCTCAATTCTGTTCCATTGGTCTATGTATCTCTTTTTATACCCAGTACCAGGCTGTTTTGACTACTGTGGCAGTGTAGTAGTTTCCAAGGTTGGATAGTGTGAGGCCTCCCACTGTGTTCCTGTTCTTCAGTAGTGCTTTACTTAAGCGGGGTTTCTTCCCTTTCCAAACAAAGTTGGTCATTTGTTTCTCCATCTCACTTAAAAATGACACTGGAATTTGTATTGGGATTACACTGTACATGTAAATTGCTTTAGGTAAAATAGGCATTTTCACATTGTTAAGTCTTCCTATCCATGAGCAAGATAGATTTCTCCACTTACAGAATTCTCTTTTGGTTTCTTGCAGTACAGTCTTGTAACTTTCTCTGTATAGGTCTCTTCTCTGGTTAGATTTATTCCTAGGTATTTTGTCTTCTTGGAGGCTATAATAAATGGTATCGATATGGTAATTGCCTCTTTGATGTAAAGGAATCTACCGATTTGCTTATATTTATCTTATACCCTGATACTTTGCTGAACTCTTCTATTAGTTCCAGTAGTTTATTTATGGATTCCTTAGGGTTCTCTGTGTCTGTGATCTTATCACCTGCCAGATCTTATCACCTGCAAATAGGGTTATTTTTACTTCTTCTTTACTGGTATGGATGCTCTTTATTTCTTTGTCTTGTCTGATTGCTCTGACTAGAACCTTGTTATGGATTGCATTGTGTCCCCTAACCCAAAATGTATGTATTGACTTGACTTGGCTATGAGTTCCTCTATGGTGCAACTCCTCCAGTGTGTTGTGAATCCCACCTCTGTGATATTAGTGGAGAATGGGCAGCAGTTGTGCTGGTGCAGCAGGATTCAAGTTACCAGCTGTGGGATATAAGGGTGAGAAGTGAGTATAGAGAGCTGGGAACCTCATACTACCAAAAGCAGCACCAAGAGCACAGCACATCCTTCGGATCTGAGGTTTCTGTGCCAAGATGATCTCATTGGATTTGGACTCGACCTACAAAGGGTTTGTTGGCTTACTGGGCTGTGATAATAAAAGTTTCTGTTCATAAAGCCTCTGCTGGTGGTATTTTCTGTTGGAGCAGTACCCAGTGACTAAAACAAACCTCTAGAATGACGTTGAAAAGAAGTGGTGACAGTGCACTTCCTTGTCTCATTCCCATTCTCAGGAGGAATTCTTTCAGTCTCTCTCCATTCCAGGTGATGTAGGCGGTTCACTTCGTGTAGATGCTCCTTATTGCATTCAGGAATTTCCCCTCTATTCCTATTTTGCTGAGAGTTTTTAACATGAGTGGGTGTTGGACTTTGTCGAATGCCTTTTCTGCATCAATTGACAAAATCGGGTGAGTCTTAGCCTTTTTGTTATTTATGTAGCTGATTCTAATAATGGTTTTTCCGATGTTGAATCAACCCTGCATCCCTGGTATGAATCCAACTCAGTTACGATGAATTCTTTGTTGGACGTGTTGTATTCTACTGGCTAGGATTTTGTTCAAGATTTTTGGTTCATGAGTGACATAGGTCTATAATTTTCTATTCTGGTGGAATCTTTCCCTGGCTTTGGTATCAAGGTTATGCTGTCTTCACATAATGAGTCTGGGAATATTCATTCCTTTTATATGCTGTGAAATAGTCTCAGTTGTATTGCGATTAACCCCTCTCTAAAAGTTTGGTAGAATTCTCCAGTGAAGCAGTCCAGGCCAGGACTTTTTTTTGGTTACTTTTTAAAATTATTTTTCCAGTCTATTCTTTTGTAATGGGTTTATTATGTTGTTCTATTTCTCCTTGAGATAATTTTGGTAGGTGATGTGAACCTAAAATTTGTCCACTTCCTCTAGTTTTTTGAATCTTTTAGAGTACAGTTTTTTGTAGTAGTCTATTATGATACTTTCGATTTCAGTTGGGTCAGTTGTGACCTCTAGCCTCATTTCTTATTTAGGTTGTTTCCTCTCCTGTTTTTCTTTTGTAAGTTTAGCCAATGGTTTTATTGGTTTTGGTAGTCTTTTCAGAAAATCACCTTTGGTTTTGTCAACTTTTTAAATTGTTTTTCTATTCTCTAATTTGTTTAGTTCTGCTCTAACTTTTATTATCTGTTTTCTTCTAGTGACTAGGAGGTTCTTTTGTTGTTCTCTTTTGACTTGTTCAAGTTGTAGGGTTAATTCTTCAGTTTGGGCCCTTTCTTCATTCTGGATGCATGCACTTATAGAGATAAATTGTTCTGTGCACTGCTTTGCTGTAGCCCTTAGGTTTCTGGTAGGATGTGTTTTCATTCTCATTTGGTTCTATAAATTTCTTTATTGCATCTTTGATTTCTTCTATAACCTATGAATTTTTGAGCAAGGTGTTGTTCGTTTCCATGAGTTTGACTTTCTACCAATGTTTTCTCTGCTACTGATTTCAACTTTTAAGTATGGCCCAAGAAGATGTTCTGCAGTAACTCAATGGTTTGGGTTCTGTTGAGACTTGTTTTATGGCCTAATACGTGGTCTGTCCTGGAGAATGTTCTATGTTAACTGGAAAAGAAGGTATACTTATCTGTTGTTGGGTAAAAAGTTCTGTATATATCAATGAAGTTGATTTTTGCAATAAAATCTTCTGTATCTTTGTTGAGCTTCTTTCTGGATGATCTGTCCGTTACTAAAAATGGAATGTTGAAGTCTCCTACAATTATTGTGAAGCAACCCATCTCATTTTTCAAAGTTATGAGCATTTGTTTGATGTATTAAGATACTCTGTTATTGGGCATATAAACATTTAATATTGTTATATCCTGCATATGTACTAAAACTTTAAGCAATAAATAGTGACCGTTTTTATCCAAGATGGTGGATTTTACATTAAAATCTATTTTATTTGAAATTAGTACTGCCACTTCTGCTCTTACTTGTGTGTTGTTAGCTTGGTGTATATTTTTCCATCCGTCAGTTTTCAATTTGTTCATATCTTTGAGTCCAAGGTGTATTTCTTGTAAGCAGCATATAGACAGTTCATGTTTTTTGATTAAAGCTGTTAGTCTCTACTGCTTTATTAGAGCATTCAATCCATTTACATTTAGTGTAATTATTGACAGATATGTGTTTAGTGCTGTCATTTTGGCCCTTTTATTTTTGTGTTGTTGACATTTTCTTTCTTCCACTTAATGTTTCCTTCTGGGTTGTTTTTCTTTACAGCTTTTCTTTTTATCTTTTTCAATGTTGGTTTTGTGTTTGTTGAGACTCCTGTATTATGTTTCCTGTTTTTGATATGTAGCATCATTAGTTTGCATTGTGGCTACCCCTTTAATCCTCCTTAATGTTCTAAGTTTAAATCACTCTTTAACTTTGCTTTATCTCCTTAACTTCATCTCCATCTGAAAGGGCTGAAACTACTGTAATGTATCCCTTTCTATAGTGTGATGATATCATAACTTGCATGTTACGATCTCTGGTTCCCTACTTTTAATATTTGAGTTTTGATTGAGCTTTGTGTCTTCCCTAACTGAGTACGACTCTGGATGCTGTGTCCTGCACTGCATTGTTGAGTATACATCTGATATTTTTGAT
Source organism: Heterohyrax brucei (assembly GCA_028571685.1). Classification (NCBI taxonomy): domain Eukaryota; kingdom Metazoa; phylum Chordata; class Mammalia; order Hyracoidea; family Procaviidae; genus Heterohyrax; species Heterohyrax brucei. The sequence continues at coordinate 23,072,196 of CM053155.1, forward strand.
TCTGTAAAGGAAGAGCTTCTTTCAGTATTCTAGTTTGGGTTTGGTTTTTGTGTTGTTGTCTCTAAGCTTCTGTTTGTACAAGAATGTCTTAATTTCACCATCCTATTTGAAAGAAAATTTTGCAGGACATATAATTCTTGGTTGGAAATTTTTCTCTTTCAGGGCTTTATATGTGTCATCCCACTGCCTTCTTGCCAACAAGGTTGCTGCCGAGAAGTGAGAGGAAAGCCTATAGGGCTTCCCTTTGTATGTGAGTTTTGCTTTAAGCCTAACTGCCTTTAAAAGCCTCTCTTTGTGTTTCATTTTATTAAGCTTGATTATAATATGTCTTGGTGTCTTTCTTTTGGGGTCTAACTTTGGTGGTGTTCGATAAGTATTTTGAACATCTATGTTCTCTTCTTCTGTGATATCAGGAAAGTTTTCTGTCAGTAATTCTTCAGCAATTCTCTCTGTATTTTCTGCTGTCTCTCCCTGTTCAGGGATTCCAATTATTTGCAGATTATTTCTCTTGACAGACTCCCATATCCTTCTTAATGCTTCTTCATTTTTCTTGTTTCTTTTCTCTGATTTTTTCTCAGAAGTGTTGGTGTCAGTGCTGTATCTTGAATCTTGCTAATTCTGCATGCCATTTCCTCCATCATGCTCTTTTGGCTTTTCATTAAATTGTCTAACTCTGTAATTTTATTATTCATTTGCTGGATTTCAGATTGTTGATATTCTAGCAGTTCATATAGCTTACTAAATTTTTCATTTTGTTCTGCTGTATTTTGTTTAATCTCTAAAAGGGATCTATACATAATTCTTTTGTATTCTACCTCTGATAATTTCAGAAAGACTTTTTCATCTGGGAAGTCTTTGGAGTCTTTATGTTGGGAGTTTTCTGGAGCTGTGGTGGTCTGCTTCTTTAAATAGTTAAATATTGATTGTTGTCTTCATGTCATCCAAAAGCTGTTGAGTTTCTCCAGCATTACACCAATGGGAGCTGTGGCAAAGCTCTAAGAACAGAATAAAGGCACTGCTAGACTTGGCTACCAGCTGCTACTGTGTTCTGTAGGTACAACTGACTTATGTACACCTCTTCTGGTAATACAGACACTGTCAAGCCCAGTGATGCTGCTCGGCTTAGCAGCTGGCCCCAGCTGGGTCCTCAGAGGTGGCAGGCCCTGCCTCCTGTCTGATAAAGATGGTGACCTACTTGTGCCAAATCTCCAGCATCACATCAGTCAAGACTAAGACACAGCTCAGGGGAGGGAGGCGAGAAAGGTATCTCCACACTCAGCTATTGGGAATTGCTGCATTCTCTAGATGCACTTATCTTAAAAACTGCTTTTCTCCTCAGATGGGTGCTGCCCAGAGGTGGCTGAAAGCAGCTGTGCACTTAGGGGTAGCAGGCCTCTCCTCCTGGCTGGCAAGGACAGTGCCCTACTTACGGAGTCTCTAGGGGGCCATCAGCAGGTGCTATGACACAGTCCAGTGAAGGAAGGTGGAAATCATGCCACCACACTCAGCCACCAGTCACTGCTGTGTTCTCTAGATGCACTTATCTTGAAAACTGCTTTCCTGCTGAGAGAGGGGTTGACCAGCAGCAGCTAATAGCAGCCAGGTCCTTGAGGGTGGCAGGCCCCACCTCCCGGCTGACAAAAGTGGTGCTCTACTTATGGAATATCTTGGGGGCCATCAGAAGATGCTGTGACACGGCTCAAAGAAGAGAGGGGTGAGGGTACTGTGACACTTGGCCACCAGCTGACATGCTATTTTCTAGGAACAATGCTCTTAAAAACAGCTTTTCCTCTGGGAGAAGCACTGTCCAAGTAAGCACTGTTTCTCAGCATGGGAGTCAGCTCCAGCTGAGCCCTCAGGTATGGCTGACTCCACCTCTCAGTTGACCAAGATGGTGTCCTGCCTGAGCTGCCTCTCCTCCAGTAAGCCAGCAGTGTCTACAGTGAAATTCAAGGAAGAGAGACAAGAAGGGCACTGGCACCCTCAGTTGCCAGCTGCTGCTGGGTTCTCTAGATGTTACCTACCCAAGCACAGCCTCTCTGTTGCAGGATGGTCTGTTACTTAGGGACTGGAGCTCAGCATAGTAGCTGGCCCACGCCTGGCTCTCAAGCTTAGCAGTCCCAGTTCCAGTCTCCCAGTTAACAAAGAATGTGTCCATACCTGTAGTCCTCTCAGTCATTGCACCAGCAGAAGCAGGACACTGCACCACTGTCTTGCCTCCAACAAAGGTGATTTCCCACTTCCTGTTGCCTAGTCCAGTCTCACATTCCTCTGCCTGATGTCAGGGTTCTCAGAATGTCCACACTAGGACTTAGTTCTCGGAGGGAATTGAGGGAGACATATGACTAGTCTGCCATCTTGGCCCTTCCCCTACCCCCATATTTGCATTCTTGTTGCCATACAGAAAGTAGATTTGAGGGAAATAATACTAGAGGCTGGGAGATCAACAAAAAATATGTTATAGTAATCCAAGCAAAGGGCCACTGGCCTGAACCAAAGGAGTGGCAGTGGGAATAAGAGGAAATTACATAGATTTGCAAGATGGTTCAAATGTAGAGTCAATTAGATCTGGTGACTGGCTACATATGGAAAGTGAGGGAAAGGAAGATAAAAAGGATAAAACTAAACCATACTCATTGTGAACTGACATAATTAAAATTCATGACAACCCATGTGTGCAGAATAGAACTGTGCTGCATGGGATTGTCATGGATATGGCCATTTTGGAAGTAGATGACCAGGCCTCTCTCAAAGTGACTCCAAGTAGGTTGGAAACCCTGGTGTCATAGTGGTTAAGTGCTACAGTTCCTAACCAGAAGGTCAGCAATTCAAATCCACCAGGCACTCCTTGGAAATGCTATGGGACAGTTCTGCTTTACCCTGTAGGGTCACTATGAGTCACAGTCAACTCAACAGCAATGGGGTTGAGTTCTGGTTGGGCTTAAACTATTAGCCGTTTGGTTAGTGATCAAATGTTTAACCATTTGCACCACTATCTTAGTTAGCTAATGTTGCTATAACAGAATAACCACAAGTGAGTGGCTTTAACAAATGGAAATTTATTTTTTCACAGTTTTGGAGGCTAGGTATCTTCATTCAGAATGTCAGCTCTAGGGAAAGAATTTCTCTCTGTGCTGGAAAGTCCTTTTCTGGGCTTCTGCCCCTGGGTAATTTTTATGTGACTTCACATCTGTTTTCCCCCATTTCTGCTTCTCTCACTTACCCAAGTTTAATCTCTTTTACACCTCATAAGCAATTGATTTAAGACACACCTTACACTAATCCTAACCATAAAATTGAAAGTCTGAATCTGCTGGACACTCCTTAGAAACTCTACAGAGCAGTTCTACTCTGTCCTATAAGGGTCACTTAGAGTCACAATCAACTTGACTACAGTGAGTTTTACACTAATCTTGTCTTATTAACATGACAAAGCCAACCCATTCCCAAGTGAGATTATAACCACAAGCACAGGAGTTACAATTTACAATATGTATTTTTGGACACATAACCCAATTTGCAACAATCACCCAGGTACTCCCGTGAAGGTTACTTTAGACAAATACTGAGACTAGAAAACAAGGGAAATGAATTCAATTTTGGATACTTTCAATTAGATACTTAAGATAGGTAAGTGGAGATGTCTAACTGGATTTCAGGGATGTCTCTGTAATATTTTGGAGTTAGCACTACATAAATAGTAACTGAAATAATGGAAGTAGATATTATCTGACTCCAAAAAAAAAAAATGTAGAATGAGAAGAAAGCTAGTGAACCAAGGTATACAATCATTTAATTGTTGAGGTATCAGTAATAGAGATCATCCAGAAAGATAAAATAAGAAATGGGAGTATGTTGTCACGGTAGCCAAGGGAAGGAAGCATAAGGAGCTGTTCAACAGTGCCGGGTACTGAAGGGAGGTCCTATAGATGTGCCTGGCATTGGCTGATGAAGACTCTCACTTTTTCCAGGATTATCTATCATGATGCAGCCTCACCCTCTAAGGCAAATCCTTTAACAGGAGTCACATCATATTTTTGGCCACAGTGGGTGTTATATATTGATTGTGTCCCTCAAAAAGATATGTTCAAGTCTTAACTGTTTCAACTCCTTAAAACCATGTGTGCAGAATAGAACTGTGCTGCATGGGACTGTCATGGGTACGGCCTTTTTGGATGCAGATGATCAGGTCTTTCTTTTAAGGTGCCTCTGAGTAAGTTGGAAGCCCTGCTAGCATAGTAATACCCCTGACTGTAACCTTATTTGGAAATAGAGCCTTGACAGAAGTAATCAAATTTGGATGAAGCCATGCTGGATTAGGTTAAACTCTAATCGAATGACTGATGTCCTTGTATTTCAGTCCTTCAATGGCTGAAAAATTAAATTTGAATACAGAGACATAGACACAAAGGGAAAATAATCATGTGAAGACAGAAGCAGAAACTGGAGTGATGAAGCCATAAACTAAGGAATACCAAGGATTATAAGCAACCAACAGAAGCTAGGAGACAGGCATAGAATGGATTCTCCCTAACAGCCTCCAGAAAGAATTAATCCTGCTGACACCTTGCTTTCAGGCTTCTAAGGACGCTATATGGTCTAAAGTCAGGAAAGGTGTGCATCAGGATACAACCATCTTTTTAATTTGTATGCTGAGCAGATAACATGAGAAGCTGGACTGTGTGAAAAACAAGGCATCAGGATTGGAGGAAGACTCATTAACAACCTGTGTTGAGCAAATAATACAATGTTGCTTGCTGGAAGTAAAGAGAAGTTGAAACATTTACTGATGAACGTCAAAGACCAAAGCCTTCAGTGTGGATTGCACCTCAACACCAAGAAAACAAAAATCCTTACAACTGGACCAGTAAACAATATCATGATAAATGGAGAAAGGATTGAGGTTGTCAGGGGTTTCATTTACTCGGTTCCACAAGCAATGCCCATAGAAGCAGCAGCCAAGAAATCAAGACAGGTTGAAGTGGGAAAACCTGCTGCAAAGATGTTACCTTGAAGACTAAGATGCTCCCAACATCAGTCATGGTATTTTCAACCACATCATGTGCATGAGAAAGCTGGAAAATGAATAAGGAAGACAGAAGAAGAATTGATGACTTTGAATTGTGGTGTTGGAGAAGAATACTGAATGTACTATGGACTGCCAAAAGAACAAACAGATCTTGTTAATGGAAAAGCCCGGAAGTTTGGCTACCTGCCAAAAACCCAATTCACTAAGACAGGAGCTTTGGGATGAGATCAAAGTTTTATTTGCAAGCTGGCACTGCAAAAGGGACAGGGAAGTATTCTTATCCTCAAAGCCTAGCCAAATAGGTCAGGCAAAGTCTGAGTATTTAAAAGGAAAGATTGCATGTAGATACAAGGAACAATGTGGGCAGTTGAAGGCATGGGGTGTGCTGACTGGGTGAAGGTCTACTGGGTGGAGGCCAACTGGGTGGGCAGGAGCAGCTGGGTGGATGTCATCTGCTTCACCCCATCACTGGCCATCAAGGAAAATGAAATGGTGTTAGACTTCATCTGGCCAATAACCTGGAAGAAGAATGCTCAAACACAAGTTACTTCTCCATCCTCTCCAGCTCCCTGGCTTGATTGTTTTATCACTGGTTTTATCAAGACAATTGGAGTCATTCATTGTCTATACTTTACTGAATCTATAGTGGAGCTTATGAGGACCCCACCCTATTTTTGCAGTCTGGGGCTTGTGGAATCTGGAGTTCCCCTCTTTCCCTGTGTGTTAGGGGTGATCTGAAATACTGTCTCCACCTTAAGCCCCCCTCACCCTGGGGTTTTTCAGCCCAGGTTTCAATCTGTTCTGGAAGAAGTATAACCAGAGTGCTCTTTGGAAGCAAAGATGGTAAGACTGCATCTTACATACTTTGGACATGTTGTAAGGAGAGATCAATTCCTGGAGAAGGACATCACACTTGGTAGAGTGGAGGGTCATTGAAAAAGAGGAAGACCCTTGTCTTAGTCATCTAGAGCTGCTTTAACAAAAATACCACAAGTGGATGGGTCTAACAAAAAAAAAAAAATTTGTTCTTACACAATCCAGTAGGCTACTAGCCCAAATTCATGGTGGAAAAGCAGAAGGCTTTTCCTCTGTTAGCTCTGAGAAAAGTTCTTTTGTTGCATCAGTCTTTGGTCAGGGACCACCTTGGGACAAGAACCTCAGGACTGAAGGACACGCCCTAATCCCAGTGCTGCTTTCTTGACAGTATGAAAGCCCGGTGCTGTTGAATTCATTTCCACTCAACGACCCTATAGGGCAGAGTAGAACTGCTCCATAGAGTTTCCAAGAAGCACCTGGTGGATTTGAACTGCCAATCTTTTGCTTAGCAGAAGTAGCAGTTAACCACTATGCCAGCAGGATTTAAGGTCCCCACATCCTTCAGCTGTCTTCTTTTTTTATATATCTCAAGAGACTACCTCAACTCACAAAACAATCTTACACACTGAGTTATGAACCACAACTGGTGCCCACTCACCGTTAATAACATCATAGAGGCAGGATTTACAACACGGAGGACATCACACAATACCAGGAATCATGGCCCAGCCAAACTGCCGCATACATTTTTAGGGAACACAATTCAATACATGACAACCCTCAGCAAGATGGATTGATACAGTGGCTGCAACGATGAGCTTTAGCATAAAAACGATTGCAGGCATGGCACAGGACAGGGCAGTATTTTATTCTGTTGTGCAAAGGGTCCCTGAGTCAATATCCACTCTACAGCACCAAACAGCACCAACAAACAACAGTCTCTAGAACCGTGAGTAAGTAAATTTCTGTTATTTTAACCATGCAGTTTGTGATCATTTGTACAGTAGACCTAAGAAATTAATGCACTGGGCAACTAAACTTCCAAGTTTATTTTCTTTGAACTATGATCGAGTTATGTCATCCTCATTCCACATTGCACATACAAGGTTTTGCATTAAATTTATAACTTACACTCATCCCTGTTTACTTTACTCTTTGGTATTTTAAACAGTCAGCCTAGGATTTAATAAAATTGGCTCCTTTAAAATTGCTCGGGTTGTTGAACAGTAAGCACGATGAGTCAAAGAGGTAACACAGCTGATGTCCATCTAGGCCCTTGTTTCAATTACAAATACAATTTTTCAATTACAAACACATTTTATCCGCAAAGTAACCACATCAAACATTCTCACATGCTATGATGAAATGACGATATATCCAGTCTACTGGAAGTCCCAATCTACCAGTCCAATAGCCACATGAAACAAGTGACTCTTCTAAGCCAGAATGACCTCAAACTCTTTGCATACAAGCCAAGTATGTGTTCAGTTTGTTGGCTGAACCTGAATCCCTACTGTAGGCAAGCTGACCCATGGACTGTGCTACTCATTCTGTTTTTGTCCCAGCCTTCAGAGTTCAGGTTCTTTGCTTCCCCAAGAATGCCTTTGAGGCTCCTCCCAAATCTGACTGCGTCCTCGTGTACAGACTCCTCCTGATTCAGATGTCTCCTTAAGCACAATTCCAAGTCATATTTACAGACTTAAAGGTGGATCCTAAAAAGTGATCCCATCCGAGGTCCCACTGACGCTTGCTTTCTTTATTTGGTCCCACACCACTGGTTTAACATTCCACTCTGCTTCTAAGGACAGCAAACCAGGGGAGCATCTTTTGCACAGAAACTGAGAAAGGGAAAATGCATGCCTATCAGATCTTCTGTCAGTGTGAGAAACAATTAAATAGCCAAAGCCAAGTGCTGTCAAGTTGGATCCGACTCATACAGGAGATAGGTAAATACAACTCCATGTTTATAGCCAGAATCCAAAACTCTGAAAGAAATCTTGAATTTATAGAGATAAGGAAGAGTGTGTCTGTATCAATCTCTTCCCTCATTCCTGACCTGCAAGAGACTGAGCTACCTTCGTTTTGGTAATCCTATCATTAGGGTATATTTATTTGATGGTTTACTGTACTGAGTTCTTTGTTTTCTTTTCCTCCCTTCCCCTATTGTTTCATAATGTATGTTAGTGTTGCCGAACTGAAATAAGTTTATTCTGCTTGTGACTGTAGCCAAAAATTCAGAGAAAACGTGGAATTCAAGGAATATTTTATTTGCAGATTTACTAGCAATCCGGGAGACAGTGAGCCAAAAGCTGCCCCATTTGGGTTACATTTCCAGCAGTTTTTATAGCCAGAATTCAAAGGGGTAGGTGTTTGTCACAGAGTAATAGTCAGGAGTCACAAGATTTCATTACATCATAGGTTTCATTACATCTTATCAAACAGCGTGAATTACCCAATATTTCTTTCTCTCTCTCTGAGGCCTTAATTCTATTTCCTCAGAGATAGGGAGAGGAAGAGATAGGGAAAGGAATGTAGACCTGCTAGTCTGGTCTGAGGGTGGTAACTGAGGCAGAAGATGGAATGTAGCTTAATAACCTAAATGACCTTTGTTAGGTTCTTACATGTACCAACATTCCCCATCTCTAGTTTTTAAATTTTGTATCTATGAAATAGCATTAATTCTAGTATCAAGTCTTTGATTATGAGTTGACTCTGTAACATGAGATATAGTAAGTCATGAGGCAGCACATACATTGTATAAAGAAACAAATAGTCCATGACTAATTATGATTATGATTCCCATTATTAGCTTGTGTGGCCAACCTAAATTGGGGAATCATCAAGATAATTTCTCAAATTCTGACCCAAAGAAGCCTTCTGCAATTAGAGGAACTGTGATGTTATCTGGACTCCATAGCTTTGTCAGGTCTCTGGGTAAGGTGGGTGATGTTTTCTGGCTCAGTCTTCTGAGCACGATCTAAAAAGTTTTAGTCTCCAGGTTAGTTTTAGTCAGCCTGAGAGACCAGGCAAGGATTTTTAATCAATATTTTACAATTACTAGCATTTTAATTTCCTGTAAAAGTAATTATACTGGTCTTTAGCATGTTTTTTAATTTCATAAAAATTGTTATGGGAACATAGGTGAAGGGCTATTTTTCTGAATCTGCTTCATATTGAGTAAGGGTGTAGGCCTGCCTATCTGAGTAGAAATCTCTCATTGACAGTGTCAACCATTTATAATGGCTAAGATGACAATTACTGAGTCAGCTAGGGCTACTCTAACAGAAATACCACAGAGTGGATGGCTTTAACAAAGGAAGGTTTATTCTTACACAGTCCGGTAGGTTGCAAGTCCGTATTCAGGGTGTCTGCTCCAGGGGAAGGCTTTCCCCCTGTCGGCTCTGGAGGAAAGTCCGGTATTGCATCAGTCTTTGTCTAGGGAGTGTCTTGGCGCAGGAACCTCAGGTCTGAAGGACACGCTGTTCTCCCGGTGCAGATTTCTTGGTGGTGCGAGGTTCCCAATTCTCCTTGTTTTTCTTTCCTTTTATCTCTTGCAGGCTGAAAAGCTTAAGGGTGGGGCAAGCCATACTCCAGGGAAACTCCCCCTACAGCAGAGCAAGGAAGTAATCCTATGCAGGAATTTACAACCCCTTTAGCATACAGTTTAGTGAAACTACAGAATGGAGGACAGTCACAAGATACTGGGAATCATGTCCCAGCCACACGGCTGCACATATTTTTGGGGAGACACAATTCAACCCATGACACTGAGTTAGGACCCATGAAACACCATTTTATTTGGAACTGTTGAAGTTTGAAAGATACAAGTCATTTTGAAAACCCAGACTGGAGTTACCTTGTTTTTTTTTTCATCCTCCTCTTTTCCTTTTCTACTTCTTCTTTACCTTCTCTTCACTTTCTTAGTCTTTCTTCCATTCTCTCTGTTTTCTTTCTTCCTCTTCTTTTCCCTTGTCTTTGTTCTTTATATTCTTTCTCTTTTTTCCTCTCGCATTTTTCTCCTACATGCTAATGTCTCAACAACTGTGACCCCCACCAGACACAAAAGCAACACTTCACTTTAGATTTTCAGTCCAAGCCAATAAGTACACGGTCTCTCTTGGAGAGTGGACCCATTGGGTAATTTAAGGTACAGAAAGTGGCTATTGTGTTTAAGACAAATTTAATTTTCTTACCTTCCACATCAAGTGTAACCCTTAGCTCTCTGATATGACCAGGAGGCAGACAGCCTCAGGGCTCCTGTCAGTGGTCAGTTCCTTCGACTCCTCTTCTGAGAGAGCCCAAGAGGTTCTGTCCATCTTGGCCTTTTATTCAGAAGACCTGATTAACATCCTGCTGTAGAGCATTCAGGACACTCTGCCTTAAAGTGGCCTCATTTTCAACAGTACCTGTAATAACTTGGATCCATATTCACTGGCCAGTGAGGTGATTCAAGTCTTGACATGCTCTGGCGGTCAACGGTGTTACCTTAAGGTGGGCCTCTCAGACTTACAGCCAATAACAGAGCATTCATATCTCTCTCTCTCTCTCTCTCTCTTTTTTTTCTGCCATCAAATCTCTGACTAAACAACTTAAGGGTCTCCACTACCAATTGGGAGAGTGAGGTCTGAGGTTTTTGTCTCGAGCTCTGTAACTTTTGTCTTATGTCTGATGTGGACCAGGATATAAAATATATGGCCACAATGGCTTTTTTCTACATTAAAACTGGCACCAGCATTTTCTAAAAAGACTTGGTTAACCTATCTTTTCCTCCAGGTCCCCAGTTAAAAAGATAGCACTAGTCTTTTATCTTTTCTAATTGAGATACGTATCTCTCAGGCCTCCTGCTTGATGGGTTGGGGAAAGGCCATATAGTTTTGTCCTTTACAGCAAAAGGGTTCAGTGACTTGAGGAATGAGCTTTTCCTTTTAAAAGCAGTAGCCTATGTATCTTTCATGGGTTTCTCTTTTGGATCATAATCTTACTGTAGAATCTCTGACCAAAAAATGTTCAATAAGTCATAATTAGATATCATCAAGTTTTTAGAATCTCAGGCACATACAATGAATTAGGAAGTAAAAGAGAAACACTAAGAATATGAGGCCAGTTATCTCCACAAGCAAAGAAACTATGACCGTAAGATCTTTGAACAGGGAAATAAATTTAAACACCTCAGAAGTAGGATCAGTAACAATTTTTCATGTCTTCACAGCAATTGTATTCGGTAAAACCTCAGACTAAAATCTATTAGTTAAATACTTTAGGAGAAAAGAAAATGTTTCTTTATATCTAGAAAGTAGAACCTTAAAACATCAGCAATATCTTTTACATAAGACCCATAGTATATTCATTTACCCAGCCTTGTGTTTTCCTTCTCCTCTTTTGGAATTGCTACTTTCTCTTTAAGACAAAATTATCTCTTTAATTAAGGACTGTAAAATTAGGTTTTCTCAGCCCAGTGACAGTATGTCTGGATCTACTTGAAATTCAGTTTTTTATCAGCCTTCATTTAGTTCATGTAAGACTCTTAGGTACATTGGCAATGGCTAAAGACACTTTTTCACCAAAAATTACAAATCTGGGAGTCTCTACAAATAGCTTGTGAAAGTACAGCAATGACAAAAGATATTTCCAAAATCCTACAAAGGCAAATGCAAAAGCACAACACAAATACATTTATCAAACATACACGGGAGGCCTCACACTTTATCACACACACACCGAGCTCCACCAGATACACATGCAGACTGTTTCTTTAATTAAAAGTGCGCTCAGTAAGCACTTTCCTGATTTGACAGGAATTTCCTAATTGCAGGATGGAAAGATAATTTTATGGCTCTATTCAATTGTTAACTTTTTCCAGAGTCTAGTTAGTACCTTGGCCAGGCCATATTAAACTTCATTTGATCTTTAGTCACAGGTAGGTAACCATATTGAAATCAGAAAGACAGAATTTGCCCAGTTGGGCTTTCTTTAGTAACAGAAGTCTCATTTCCTGTACTACAGAGAATACAGATACAGAGAAAGCTTTCTTAGTTGGGACAGACGTTCCTTTCTTACCAGACAGACGCTACCGAGACAGAACTTTGAACCTTGATGAGAACATGAGTTCTCTGTGTGCAACTAGAATAAAGCACTTGAACCCTTTTTAAATTAGTGGACTTATGCCACGCATGGGCAGACAGCTTTCGAAGGCTCCTGAGGAAAAGATTCTCAGTAGTGCTGTTCAGAGCATTTGGAAGCCATACCTCTGGACCTGTCTGTCCAGGCAGACAGGGGGGACTCCTCCAAATGCCCTCTGGCCCAGGGTGAGCCGAAGAGAGGAGAAGACAAGGAGAGAAGGCTGAGGAATCCACTTTTTAACCTAACCAGATAGCAGAAGTTCAGGGAAATGGGAGGTGTTATGCTTGGACCAGTGGGGGCCTCATGTTGTACAGTTTGTCCTGAAGGGGGCAGGAACTTTCTTCATCTACTCCATGCACCTCCTTATCCTGTCATGGGAGCCTTCCCCTGGCAGATGCCCTATGGTTCTTAAATGTCTGACCCATGCCAGAAAATTATTTTATGAAACTTATCCTCAGCCTTTGAATGGAACGGACGGATACCCTCACCCTTCTGGGCCAGAGTTACTGGTGTATAAGCAGTTGGACCTTCAGAATTCACCAGGGAGTACCCTGGTCAGAATTCTTCAACTGTCATGGCAGGTCTTCGCCTTTTCACTGAGGGCTTTTAGAGATACAGCAGAAAAGTGGAGAGAAAAGTTGGCTCTTCCCTGGGAAAGAACTTACTGGAGGAGTCCATGTCTCTTGGCTGGCTCACCAGAAATGTTGCCTAACTGAAGCAAGTTTGTTCTGCCTATGACTGTAGCTGAAAATTCAGAGACAGCACAGCGTTCAAGGAATATCTTATTTGGAGATTTGCTAGCAATCTGGGAGACAGCGAGCCCAAAACTGTCCCATTTGGGTTACATTTCCAGGGGCTTTTATAGCCAAAATTCAAAGGGGTAGGTGTTTGTCATAGAACAATAGTCAGGAGTCACATGATTTCATTACATCATAAGGTTTTATTACATCACATCTTATCAAACAGTGTGAGTACCCAAAATTTCATTCTCTCTCTCTGAGGTCTTAATCTATTCTATTTCCTCAGAGATATGGAGAGGAAGAGATAGAGATAGGATCCAGTCTTAGGGTGGTAACTGAGGTAGAAGATGGAACGTAACTTAATAACCTAAGTGACCTTTGTTAGGTTCTTAAATTTACTACCACTAGTCTCCTCACTTCCCTCTTTTTTCCATAGGAAAATACCATGAATATATGAAGACATATTAGTACTACAGATAATCACTGTTATTAATAAATAATAATTCATCTTCCAGAATCATTGCATCTTGGCTCTTGTATCCTGAATCAAATAACTTCTCTATCCACAATCACTTTGCTGGATAAGGAGCCAGTACCTTCTCTCTAACCAGAGAGAGAAATGCCTAATGAATTTTTTTTTCCCCTCAGATTTACCCAAAGCTACTATAGGGTCACTGTGAGTCGGGATCAACTTGACAGCTGTGTGTGGGTTTACTTAGGACACTGAAATTAACTACACAGAAATTAATCAGGATAAGGAAGTCAGCTTTATAACTGGGTATGTTAGTTACAGTAACACTGGCTATAGTAAGAGATAAACCCTGAGATCTCAGCGTCTTGATATAACAGTTTATTTTTCCCTCAAGTAAAAATTAATCAGTAGTGTACATGTAGAGGAGACAGCAGCCAAAGGGCAAAGAGAGTTGGAACAAGTGCTCTGGTCCAAGCAGTCATTCAAGCTGATGGAGGCTCTGTGTTGTGGCCACCCTGTCACACATATATGATGAAATACCCAACCTAACAACCCAAAATTTGGTCCAAATTTCAAGACTGATGATGCCACACAAGTACTATGAGGAGATGAAAAATGTCTACTACTCACATAATGAGACTTTCTGGGAAGAGCAGTTTCAAAAATGATTTAAGAGAGGGTGTGGAGGAGCGATAAGCCTGGAGTTTTATGGTGGTTATGGGATGGAGCTGGTGAAGGATCCCAGGGAGCAGGTTGGAACTTGAATGGTTTGAACTTCCTGTGGCACCAAAGGAAGGGGTACTCAGGTTTTATTATCAGCTTTTGTAGCAAGAAGTGAGAAGAGGAATAGCGGCCTTGAAAACTGTCAGTAATCAAACATCAACAGTGGAGTCAAACTCTGGAATCATCAACACACTGCTTCCAGGTTTGCTTGATGTCAACCTGCGTCCACAAGATAAAGAAAGAGGGAAAATGGAAGGTTGTAGAGGATGTTTTAATAGGTTGGGTTTGGGAGTGGTGGGCATATTCCTTCTGCCTACATACCATTGGGTAGAAAAAAGTCACCTAGGTGCAAAAGTGGTTGGGTAGGCACTTCTCAGTAACAATTATGAAAGTGGGAGCAGGAACCATTAGTGTATATCTAACTTGCTCCACCACAGTGAAATATAAGGAGCAATGGAACACGGTTCTGTGGGGCCCAAAATTTTAATAACTTGGAGATTGTCTTTAAGATGAAATAAGTGAAAAGTTTAAGATACCAAATTAGAAAAGGGGCCATGGAAGTCACTGCTTAGAAGCTTTGTGGTAGAGGCCTCCCACTGTAAGTCATCAAAAGATGATCCTAAATAGGCATCACTAGCCCACTCTCCATGTTCACTGAGGACAAATCAAGAGGAAACAGATGCAGCTACTGAACTCATTTCTGGGCAGAAGTAAACACTTGGATTGGTGACTTCTGCTATATAGTTGATGGAACACTAGGCTAAATTCCTTGAAAACAATTGCAGATGTGCTGTGAGAATTGGGAAGAATAATGCTGTCATGGATTGAATTCTGTCCCCCCACCCAAAATAGGTGTAGCCACGTGGCTGGGCCGTGATTCCCAGTATCTTGTGACTGTCCTTCGTTTTGTAGTTTTCCTATGCTGTATGTTAAAGGATTAGGGTGGGGCTGTAAATCCCTTCATAGGATTACCTCCCTGCTCTACTGTAAAGGGAGTTTCCCTGGAGTATGGCTTGCCCCACCCTTAATTCTTTCATCCTATCAGAGATAAAAGGACAGAGAAGCAGGCAGAGAATTGGGAACCTCATACCATCAGGAAAGCAGCACCGGGAGAAGAGTGTGTCCTTCAGACCTGAGGTTCCTGCGCGGAGATGCGCCCTGGACAAAGACTGATGCAATACTGGACTTTCCTCCTGAGCCAACAAGGGGAAAGCCTTCCCCTGGAGCAGACACCCAGAATATGGACTTGCAGCCTACCAGACTATGTAAGAATAAACCTTCCTTTGTTAAAGCTATCCACTCTGTGGTATTTCTGTCACAGCAGCCCTAGCTCACTAAAACAAATACCGTTGTATATTTTCTGTTGATGAAAAGAAATAGAGTGATTACTTGTTGCTGCTACAAGATCTAAAAAATCACATGCCCTTGATTTTTGCTTTGTACAGAGCTATTTAGTGGTTTAGGGTAGGGATACTTTTAACCCCTCTTGTGACCCAGTTATTTTTACCTTTTAATTTTTTGTTGATACTATGTGTTTTTGGTAATGGAGGGCATGCTGAATCGTTGAGTGTATCTGAATTTTTGATGGATAATATAGCCAAGCCAAGTGCTGTCGAGTCAGATCCGACTCATTCCACAAATCATACTGACAAAGTCTAGAGGTTCCAGATAAAAATTTTGTAAATTCATGTTTTTCCTACCAAAACTTTAATAATTTAGCACCACTTCACAGAACAACCTGTAAAAACAGTAATTTGAAGCACCCACCTGTTTTTTCCACTTCAAACAGTTATATAGGGCCCTGCCTGCCATAGCACATACTGTCTATGGGACAGTGGTTTCCCAGTGAACCTCACAGGTACAAAAATAAGTGGGGGTGGGTGGGTGTGTATTAAACCCTGAAAAGATAAAAATAAAAGCTTTGTCTGTAGGGGTACAGCATGAGAAATATTACTTAGTGTTCTGTAACTTTAGAAAGTTTGAGAAACACTACCCTCCCTTTGTGGGACTCCAACTCTGAGATTCTATGACTCAGGTATGTGTCCAGGATGTCTATCATTCAACGTGGTTCCCATTGTGCCTGGTACTTTTTTCAAATTTGAAAAACCATTTGCACAAATGGTTTTTGAAAAAAAATCATTTGTTTAAATGATTTTTCCGTGTATAGACAGAGTCTAATGTCCAGTGGCACGTGACACAAACCTAGAGAGGAACTAAGAGGCCATAAAAATTGTAACATTTCATTTCCCCCAAGGGCCCCAGGAACACAGGACAGGCCTCCAAAACTCCCAACAGGACTGTGGCCCAGGGTTTCCCATGGAATTGCTCACTAGAGTGGGAAAGAGGTGAGTGCCCAGAGGAGGCTTTACATATTTGGGTTGAGTTCTACCAGGCCCCATTGGGCAAAATCTCTGGGGGTATATGCCCCTCTCCTTAATTCCTCACTTTGGCCTTTTGCCCTTGATTTTTATATTTACTTTTATTCACCCACATGTCAGTTTGTTACACTATGATGGCTTGCATGTTGCTGTGATGCTGGAAGCCTTGCCACTGGTGTTTCAAACACCAGCAGGGTCACCTGTGGTGGACAGGTTTCAGCACAGTTTCCACTAAGACAGACTGGGAAGAAAGGCCTGGTGATATACTTCCAAAAATTAGCCAGTGGAAATCTCATGGATCACAGTAGAACATTGTCCAACTCCTTGCTTTGGACACATCATCAGGAGGGTCAATCACTGGAAGAGGACGTCATGCTTGGTAAAGTAGAGGGCCAGTAAGGGTAAGGGAAACTCTTGGTGAGATAGATTGGCACAGTAGCCACAACGATGGACTTCGATATGCGAGTCGTAGTGAATGTGGTGCAGCATCAGGCAATGTTTTATTCTGCTCCTGATAAGGTTGCCATCAATTGAAAATGACTTGAAAGCAGCTATCTATCTATCTACATTGACTGCCTTAACTTCTGGAAGTTTCTACTTGAGGAAAATTGGTGCAAAAATACAATACTAAATACAAATAAAGTGAAATAACAACCAAAAAATTGTCTAGATGATTCTGCCATGTCTAGACAGAAGCTGGCAATTACTTCTCAAGGTTTTGTAATCCTCAGCTTTATCCACCCACTCATCAACATTCACTGAGAATCATCTACATTTGTAGCATTCCAATAGTATAGTACCATGGATAGTGAGCACTTCCTTGACTTCACTCCAAGAGCACATTATTTTCAGTGCACCTCTGGCTGCACAAATTTGTGGGTAATTTATTTGTCCACAGCAGCCCTTGTGTAGTCTGCTGGGATGTCGGGTTGGAGGATGAGATGGGATGATTAGTGCAGTTACTGTCACAGGACCCACTGAAGGCAAAACAAGGCAAAATGGGTTGAAACAGCAAAAATAGGGATTGGGATTTGACAGAGGGAAGGCTTCCTTTCAGCAAGGGAAGGAGGAGCTGTCTCAAGTGACAGGAAAGCTACGAGCACTGAAGTACCATCTAGCTTCATCTTCCTGGTGTCTGGCCAGAGGCTGAGTCACTCTCCTGGCAATGCCCTCTGGCACTGATACAGCTCCTTGGGTTGGTCTCCAAGAAACGGGGAAGTCAGTGCAGGCAGCTGTCTCCTACATCTCCAGTCTCTGTGAAGCAAACTAGGTGATCTTAGGTTCCCAGTAACAGTCAGCAAATATTCGAAGGCTGTAAAATCCCTTGTGGTTGAGTCTATTTCAACTCATAGCAACCCTGCAGGACAGAGTAGAACTGCCCCCTAGAGCTTCCTAGTCTGTAAATCTTTACTGAAGTGGACTACCACATATTTCACCTGTAGAGTGACTGGTGGGTTCACACTGTCAATCTTTTGGTTAGCATCTGAGTGCTTAACCACTGTGCCACTGTTTTAGTCAGCTGAGTGCTGCTGTAACAGAAAAACCACAGAGTGGATGGCTTTAACAAAGGAAAGTTTATTCTTACACAGCCTGGCAGGCTACAAGTCCAAATTCAGGATGTCCTCTCCAGGGGAAAGCTTTCCCCTTCGTCAGCTCTGGAGGAAAGTCCCATATTGTATCCGTCGTTGTCCAGGGAGAATCTTGGCACAGGAACCTGAGGTCTGAAGGACATGTTCTTCCAGTGCTGCTTTCTTGATGGTGTGAGGTTCCCAATTCCATACTTGGTTTTCTTTCATTTTATCTTTTGTAGGATGAAAGGATTAAGGGTGGTGCTAGCCATACTCCAGGGAAACTCCCTTTACAGTGGAGCAGGGAGGTAATCCTATGAAAGAATTTACAGTCTGTCATGGATTGAATTGTGTCCCCTCCCTAGGGTCGCCATGAGTCGGATCCGACTCAATGGCACTTGGCTTAAAACAGTTGTAGCCCTGTGACCATGATTTCCTGTATTCTGACTGTCCTCCATTTTGTGATTTTGCTGTGCTGTATGTTAAAGGATTAGGGTGGGACTATAAATTCCTTTATAAGATCACCTCCCTGCTCCACTGTAAAGGGAGTTTCCTTGGAGTATAGCTTGTCCCACCCTGCAAGAGATAAAAGGAAAGAGAAGCAGGTTGAGAACTGGAACCTCACACCATCAAGGAAGCAGCATTGGTGTCCTTCAGACCTGAGGTTCCTGTGCCACGATGCTCCCTGGAGAAAGACTGATACAATACCAGACTTTCTTCCAGGGCTGACAAGGAGGAAAACCTCCCTCTGGAGTGGACATCCTGAATTTGGACTTGTAGCCTACTGGACCATCTAAGAATAAACCTTCATTTGTTAAAGCCATCCACTCTGTGGTATTTCTGTTAGAGTAGCCCTAGCTGACTAAAACACAGTCCCATCCTAATCCTTTAACATACAGCACAGGAAAATCACAAAATGGAGGACAGTCACCAAATATTGGGAATCAAGACCCAGCCACATGGCTACACATATTTTGGGGGGGGGTCACAATTCAATCTGTGACAGCTACCATTAGTATAAACCAGACACTGGGATCTAGCTGTGCATAAAGCAAATTCCCATCCTTGCAGTATATACATTCCAGTCATTATAAATCAGTAAATTCTATAGATATCAGAAAGTGATCATTTCTGTGCAGGAAAAGTGTAAACTTCTGTATGTGCATTATACTTCAATGAAAACGAGTTTTAAAAACAGAGCCATGGAAGAACAGAGAGAGAGTCTAGAGTACGCAGTTGGGGTTGGAGGGAACACTGCAGTTAGTGGGATGATAAGGCTCAGTGTCACAGAGAGTGACAACCGGATCAAGCCTTCAAAGACAGGAGCTAGCCGACATCTAACGAGGAGCCCTCCGTCTCAGAGAGCAGAAGAGGGACAAAACGCCCTACACCGTACCTTCCCAGCCCTTCAGGTTCACCAACACGGTAGGCTCTTGAACTGCGGTTTGGCCGTTTACAAGGGGCCTTGAAGATCGCTGGGGTTCAGGGGCCTTCATGACTCCTCTTCACCTTTGGGAAGTGTCCTAAGGAGTCTCTAAGCCTCTGCTGAATGTTAGGGTCCTGTGCACAAAGGTCCTGCAGTACAAAAGTTTGCTTTCTGTGTACTTAAGCTGAACCTTAATTTAAAAAAATGAATAGTGATACCACTCGTAGAGTTGCTATAGATCACAAAGTCAAAAGAAAAGAGAATGTGAGCCACAAAGAGGAACTGGGGTCTCTGAACTAAGCCAGTCAGTCTTTTCATTGGGTTTGCATTTGCTGTGTGCTAGGAAGTGGGCTAAGGGTTTATTTGCTCTGACTGACCTATTTAATTCTCACAACAACCCTATGAAGAATGGGCTATGACATTACCACCTGAACCAGGAAATTGAGGCTTAGGGGGGGCGAGTAACCATTCTTTGAACTTGAATGAAACAAGTTGTATGAATGATACCATTTTAATTGTTTTATTATTTTGAAGTACATTTAATGGCATTATGTGTGGAGAAAAACTTTGCATTAATGGTCACCACAGAACCTTTCAAATGGAGCCCCAAATAATCAATAACCACAGCCCGACATCTTTTGCCACTGACAGTCAGAGCCTCTCTCGGTTCATCTTTGAAAAATTAAGGGCCAATAATTCTGCCAGACCAAAATCCACGCCAAACAGTAACTTTCTGGGGATGAAGTAGATGTTCTTGAATCTCCATTGGATTGTCATCACTCCGAATAGGAGAGTTTTGTTTGTTGATGAAACCATTTATCCAAAAATGGGTCTTGTCACTGAAGAGGACATTTCGGTGGTGAAAAGCAGGTCAACTTCCAATTGCTCAGAGCCCAGTCAGCAAATATATGGGCTCAATCTATGTTTGCTGGACTTCAGATCTTGAGTTAAAACAATTTTGTAAAGGTAACACTTCAAGTTCTGATGCAAAATCCACCAAACTGTGGTCGACAAAGTGCCCAGTTCTTGTGCTCAGCAAGAAACTGATTGGGATGGATTGTGGCATACACTCTGACGGATGGCGGTGATATTTTCATTGGAATGTGTGGTCCGCTGATGCACAGACATTGTCTGATTGGCAACACACCTAGTCATCTCAAGTTTTTTCATTAAACGGTGAATTGTTCTCATGGTGGGACAATTATGTGCATTGTAAATTTCACGGAATGTTTGGCCAACAGAACACCCATTTTGATAATAAACTTTAATAATTTTTACATATTGTGGAATCATATAACTTTTTATGGCTTTTTGTCAAGAGTAATTAAAAAATGTGATAAACATGGTTGCTACAGCTTCACAAATATCGCCGCTATGAGCTGTCAAAAATAGGACATCCTTATTAGAAGACCCTTTATTTAATAAAAACATGTATAATACTATGATACCTGTATTAAATATATAACCTGTTGCCCTCTAGTTGATCCTCACCCATAGCAACCCCATGTGACAGAGTAGAATGACTCCAGAATTTTCTTGGCTGTAATCTTTGTGGAAACAGATCGACAGGCTCAAACGGTGAAGCACTGACCTGTTAACCGAAAAGTTGATGGTTCAAACCTATCCAGGGGCACCTCAGAAGACAGGCCTGGCCTCTGCTTCCAAAAGTTCACAGCCTTGAAAACCCTACAGAGGGGTTCTGCTCTGCACATGTAGTGTGGCCGTGAATCAGAACCAACTCCACAACAGGTAACACAACCAAGTAAATACGTAACAAATAAATACATGTATTTCTTCTCACACGTATCGCCTTAGTATTCCCTGGGGTACTCACAGCTCAGTCTGACAAGCAGGTTAGTAGCCTGCTTAGAAACAAACACAAGTAACGTTTTCTGAACAAGGCTGAACCTCAAATTTGTCTATGAGCTGTTCTGCCTACACACCCAAACTATATGCAAAAAATCATAATGGAGTGAGCAGAGAGTCTGGCGTGGGGAGAAGTCAAAGGAATCCCCAAGCCCTCTCCAGATCTGAATTGTTCAGTGGCTCACGATGCAGCCAAGGGTATGCAGTACTAGTTTTAGGAAATGCTTCTGTTCTGCTATCCTCAGCTGATTTATTCTATCCCCAGATTGCCCCACGGCTGACAAGTACTCTCATAGTCCTCTCACTGAGAAAGGGATATGCAAAGTGCATTCATTCATAAATTGATACTGCCTTTATAGCAGTGTCTACCAAAACCTAAAATGTAAACTGAAACTCAGTGCTCCATAAACAATTATTCCCTCTCCAACAACCCCTCACCTCTGACCCCTGGTAACCACTAAGAAACTGGTCTTTGTACATTTGTCTCTTCCTGTTTTTTTTATGTAAGATCATAGAATATTTGTCCTCTTGTGATTCCCATGTGACTCAGCCTAATACAGAAGATGCCCTGACGGTGCAATGGTTAAACTCTCAGCTACAAACCAAAAAGGTTAACAGTCTGAGTCCATAATCTACCCCATAGAAAAAAAGACCTAGCAATCTGTTCCCACACAGATCACAGCTGAGGAAACCCTATGAGGCAGTTCTACCCTGTCTTATTACGGCAGCTATGAGTAGAAATCAACTCAACAGCACCTAACAACATCTTCAAGCTCCATCCATAATGCAGCACGTAACAAGGCATCATTTCTCTTTCTGGGCAAGTAGTATTCCATTGTCTGTATGTACCACATTTTGTTTATCCACTCATCCTTTGATGGGCTTTTCAGTTGTTACCACTTTTTGCCTGTTGTGAATAATGCTGTAATGAACTTGGGTGTACATGTGTCTGTTTGCATAATTGCCGGAACTGCTGGGTCATATGATAGTACTATTTTTCTTTTTTTGAGGAACTGTCACATGGTTTTCCACAATCGCTGTAACATTTTGCATTCCCACCAGCAATCAATATGGGTTTCAATTTCCCCACATCCTTACCATTTGTTATTCTCCTTTTTTTTTTTTTTACCTTGGTCATCTCAGTGGGAGTGAAATCTTATCTTATTGTAGTTTTAATTTGCCTCTGTCTGACAGCTAATGATGTTGAGCATCTTTTCATGTGTTTGGTGGCCATATGAATGTCCTCTTTCATGAACTGTCTTTTCAAGTCCTTCACTCATTTCCTAACTGGGTTGTTTGTCTTTTTGTTGTTAAGTTATTGAAGTTTTAAGTAAATGTCACTGATTAGAGGTAAAGGTTGCAATGCCAGTTAATGCAAATGATATCAACAAGTTGTTCACCTGTAAAAAGTTGAATTAGAAAATGTTGTGTGACACTGCAGAGACTTCCCCTCTTGCTCTGAAGGTTGAGTCATGGTTTCACAGGACTTCCCAGTTAACTGGCTTGATATTGTGCTTAGTGCTTTTATTCTACTTCCTATGTTGCTTCACAGGGCCTGGGCCTGCAGTCTTAAAAACTTACAAGGCCATCTAAGGTACAATAATTGATCTCTCTTTATCTTGAGCAACAGAGGAAGAAGGAGAGTCAGGAACAGGAAATGGAATGTGTACCTAATTGCCTCCATGAGCAATTGCCTCTTTACCATGAGACAAAAAGTATTGGATGATATCTGGCTACTGTTACAGAAAGCATTGATCAAAGACTCTAGAGAAGAATCCTGATCAAAAAGGTAGAATTGCAGAACAGAATTTCAAAATCTTACAGAATCCAGACTTTCTGGAGCCATGGAGGCTGCAGTAACCTCCAAACCTATTGTCCTGAGATAATCTTTAAATCTTCAACCAAAGTATTCTTAAAACCAAACAATAGTTTAACTTAGCGGGTAAAGAATGTCTGCCTTGAACATTGTGCTCTTTTAGGAACTATCAAATTGACAACAGCAACTTGAAAGATCAGACAAGAAACTTAGGGGGCAGTGGGTTTATGTTAATGAGGGAGGAATAATTCAGAAAAGGAAGGTGACAATGGTTGCACAACTTGAATAATATAATCAGTGTTACTCAGTACATACAGAAATTGTTGAATTGGTGTATATTTTCAACAACAATAAATAAGATACAGTTGGTTTTTTTCAATCCTGAAAGATATATATTCTTTGACCCTGCTACTCCACTTCTAAGAATCAATCCTACAGAAATCCTTGCACGTGCGCACAAATATATTTGTATAAGAGGACTGCAAATATTTTGTTGTGGTTGTTTGATGCTGTCAAGTTGGCTCTAACTCATAGCAACCTTGTATACAACCAAAGGAAACACTGCCCAGATCTGCACCATCTTCACAGTCGTTGCTATATTTGAACCCACTGTTACAGCCACTTTGTCAATCCATTTATACTGATAGCAAAAAAAAGAAAAATAAATATTCATCAGTACTAGAATAGTTAAACAAATTTTGGGAGTCTTTTTCTGGAATGGCCTTCAGAGCTGTAGTCACATCACCCTTGATATCTTGAATGTCATCAAAATGTCTTCCTTTCAATATTTCCTTTATCTTTAGTTCAATTATCAAAAGTCAAATTACGGCACATCTACTGTCCACTTGTATTGTGGTGGCTTGCATGTGACTGTGATGCTGGAGGCTGTGCCTCTGGTATTACTAGCAGAGTGGCCCATAGTGGACAGTTTCCAGCAGAGCTGTCAGATTAAGATGGACTAGGAAAAAGGCCTATCAATCTACTTCCAAAAACTAACCAGTGAAAACCTACAGATGGCAACAAAATTTTGTCTGAATTGCTTTGGACACATCACCAGGATGGATCATTTGCTGCAGGAGGATATCATGTCTGATGAAGCAAAGGTCCAACAAGGGTGAGGAAGACCCTCCATGATATGGACTAACATAACAGCTGCAATACTGGACACATATGTGTCAGTGATGATGATACAGAACTGGGCAATGTTTTGTTCTGTTGTCCGTAAGGTCACCATGAGTGACAGCTGGATGGCAGCTATCCATCTATAACACAGAACACTATGCAGCCTTACAAAAAGGAATAAAGTAGTTCTATGAGTTTGGTCTAGAAACCCTGATGGTATTGTGGGTTAAGTGCTATGCCTGCTAACCAAAATGTCAGCAATTCAAATCCACCAGGCACTCCTTGGAAACTTTAGGGGGCAGCTCTACTCTGACCTCTAGGGTCACTATGAGTTGGACCTGACTTGACAGCAGCAGGTTTATGAGTTTGGTCATGGAAACTCTCTAAGATACAAGGACTGCCAATTAAGTTTGTGAACTCATCCTAGAAAAAGAGCTACAAATACCTCAGTGCTGAATATCACTACAGTCATTTTTGAATTACTCCCCTTGGGAAGCTATGCACAGACAGCAGTGCCTGGTCCACCCTTCAAAGCAATTTTGGGAGTCTTTTTCTGGAATGGCCTTCAGAGCTGTAGTCACATCACCCTTGATATCTTGAATGTCATCAAAATGTCTTCCTTTCAATATTTCCTTTATCTTTTGGTAAAGAAAAAAGTCACTGGGTGCCAGAACAGGTGAGCAGCGAGGGTGTTTCAATACAGTTGTTTGCCAGCCAAGCCAAGTGCCGTTGAGTCGGATCCAACTACTGGCTAAAAACTCCCTCACAGACAACTATACAATTAAGTTCACAAACTTGCCACAGTGCCACCGTGCACAACGACCATCAAAGTACTTCCCAAGGGGAGTACTTTGAAGGTGAGTGTAGCGATTATTCAGCCATGAGATATGTAGCACTTCAAAGAATTAAGTTCATGGACTTAACTGTTGGGCCCCATATGCTAAGTTACAGAACAATATGCAAAATAATTCCATTTATGTTTATCATAACTTTCATATAAATGTCTCACCAGCATTTACAAGCATTATATATATACAAAAAACAAACAACCTGTTACCATCAAGTTAATTCTGACTCATAACAACCCTAAAAAACAAAGTAGAATGGCCCCATATGGTTTCCAAGGAGCACCTGGTACATCCAAATTGATGACCTTTTGGTTAGCAGCTCAATGCTTAACCTCTATGATGCCACCAGGGTTTCCACTATGTTATATATAGATTAATTTTAAAAGTTTGCAAGGCTAGATAAAAATAAAACAAACCATTAAAAAGAGGTTATTTCTGGAGGAGGAAACTTCATAGTTGTGAGAGACTAAGAAAGAGGAATTACACATTTCACTCTCTGTGTATTTAAAAAAAAAAATCAGTTACTGACTCATGGCAATCTCACGTTGAGTCAGGATAAAACTGTATTCCATGGGGTTTTTAATGACTGGGTGACCTTTAAAAAGCAGCTTGTCAGGACTTTATTTCATGGTACCACTGGGTAGATTTGAACTGCCAGCTTTTTTTGGTTAGCAGTTGAACACTTAACCACCTTTATCACCACAGCTCCTGTTTGTAGTTGTAACTACTTTCCGTAACATTTGAATCACTGAAACTACTTGTACTAGCATTCACCCATCTAACAGATACAGTGCACCTAGCCTGAGTCAACTATGTTTTCCAGAACTTGAAATACACAGATCAGACCTGAATTCTCATCTGCCCTCTTCTTCAAAGAACAGCTCAGAGAATGGCCAGCTCATCCTTCTTGCTCCCAGGGTTGGGTGAAAGGCAGTCAGTCTCACTAAGAGGACTCTGTCTGCTGAGGTTTATAAGCAGGAGACGAGACAGCCGAGTGCCAGAAAAGCAGAAGATTTCTGGGTCTGACTACAAAGATCAGCTCATTCTGCACCACAGGCTCTCAACGTTACCTAACCAAGATCTTGGGCTCAGACAAGATCACGGTTTCTTTGAAAACTAAACCCTACACTGGTGAGTTTCGAACCACAGGTTTCCAAATCAGAAGGTAAAGACTGGGAGAATGCTGCTCATTCTGAAACTCAAGGCCTTGTAGCCCCTGGAGGCCATAGCTGTTTGAGGAACAAAGAACCCACAGCTGTCTGAGGAGCGGAAGGAGCCAGGCCACATCTCACTGAGACTCAAATGTCAGTGGCCTGGGCAGGCTACCGACCTGGGCTTGGGCCAGAGCCAGCTGCCTGGGTGCTCATTTGCATGATTTCTGCAGACACTTTGCATATCACAGCTCGCATACTGCTTTCTTAGGATCAGCGAGATTAAGTCTGGAATTTAGTCACACAGGGCCTGAGGGACAGAACCAAAACCAAGGTGGAGCAGTGACTTGTCAAAAAAGGAGGCTGGCACCGAAAGAATGCCCCTGATGCTGTGGAGTCAACTCTGACTCACAGTGACCCTACAGGACAGAGTAAAACAGCCCTATAGGGTTGAAAACGCACTGTGGTTGAGTTGATTCCAACTCATAACAACCCTATAGACAGACTAGAACTGCCCTATAGTTTCTAAGGAGCACCTGGTGGGTTTGAACTGCTGACCTTTTGGTTAGCAGACGCAGCACTTAACCAAAGAGTCCTGGTGGCAGAGTGATTAAGAGCTTGGCTGAAAACCGAAAGTTGGCAGTTCAAATTCACCAACTGTTCCTGTCTTATACGGTCACTATGAGTAGGAAGCAACTTGAAGGCAAATGGTTTGGTTCAAGTTTAATCTTTATAAAAGCAGACTGTCACATCTCCTGCAGAGTGGCTGATGGCTCTGAAATGCCTACCTGTTAGCAGCCAAGCACTAGGAAAAACGCCAGTCCTGATGTTTCACTTCTGAATCCTACCAGGGTTGTGGGATGGGGGCAGGGAGCTCTTACCCTCCTTAGAGCAAGACAGTCACACAAACAAATGTGTTTGCCTGGCAACTCTGACCCTGAAAGCAACACTACACACAGGTGCCAGGCCTCTCAGGACGTCACTTCCCGAGGCCCAAATCGAATCCTGCAGACTTGACAGTGAAAAGACTTCTCATCCACAGGCTTTGGGTAGCAACTTACCACCACAGCAAAAACCACTACTCCAGAAGGTTGATGTGGAGTGTGAAGGCCTGGTGTTACATAGATTGATGTCCGCCGCCAAAACACATGTTGTAGATCTGTCTTAGTCATGTAGTGCTGCTATAAGAGAAATAACACAAGTAGATGGCTTTCACAAAAAGAAGTTTATTCTTTCACAGCCCAGTAGGCTGGAAGTCCAAATCCAGAACGCCAGCTCTGGGGAAAGCTTTCTGTCTGTGTTGGCTGTAGAGGAAGGTCCTTGTCATCAGTCTTCCCTTGGTCTGGCAGCATGTCAGCACAGGAACCTCAAGTCCAAAGGACGTGCTCTGCTTCTAGCAATGCTTTCTAGGTGGTATGAGGTTCCCCACTCTCTGCTTGCTTCCCTTTCTTTTTACCTTTTCCTTGGTGGCGTAGTGGTTAAATGTTGCAGCTGCTAACCAAAATGTTGACAGTTTTCAAGTCTGCTAGGTGCTCCTTGGAAACCCTATGGGGCAGCTCTACTGTCCTCTAGGGTCACTATGAGTTGGAATCCTCAACGGCAGTGGGCTTTGGTTAGTTTAAGATAAAAGGTGGTACCAGCCACACCCCAGGGAAAGGCTCTTTACATTGTATCAGGGATGATTACCTTAGTAAGGGTGTTACGGTTCCGCCCTAACCTCTTTAATAATATCCAATCTTGCCCTGTTACTCAGACAAAGATTAAGACTTACAACATACAGGAGAATTTCAATCACAAAACAGAGGACAATCACAAAAGACTGAGAATCATCGCCCAGCCAAATTGATGCATACATTTTCGGGGGGACATAATTTAATCCACGATAAGATTTTAACCTGTACTAGTCATAATCCCATTTGCAAATGGATTTTTTTGTGTTAATGAGACAGGATCATTGTAGGCATGTCATGAGTCAGTCTTTTTTGAGATTTAAAGAGATTAAACATGCAAGCAGAAGAGAGATGGAATAAGAGAGATACTGACACAGGGAGACTTCCAACAGAGACAGAAAGTCTTCCCCTAGTGCTGAAGCCCTGAATTCAGACTTCTGGCCTCCTAAACTGTGAGAAAACTTTAAAGTTACCCAACTGTGATATTTCTGTTATAGCAGCACTAGGTAATTATGACACTTAAGTACACTGGAATTTACATTTGCAGTAGGGGGACTCCCAGAGGCTTTACTTGAAATACAATGTGAGGTGTAAAGAGAATAGCAAGGATAACAAAGGCCTTCAAAGAGCTAAGAGAGACAGGAGAGAAGCAAGGAAGCCCTCAACAACCCCTCATCCCAGTTTTCCAGCAGGCCCCCAATCTGATGTCATGTTATCCTTTTCCATAAAATTTTATAAAATGTATATTTAAAATGATTTAAAGGCAACCTGGAAGCACAATCAGGAAAAAAGACGTCGCAATCTGCTCCAACAAAGACTGCGGCCTGGGAAACCCTAGGAGCCAACTCTGTTTTACAGGACTGCCGTGAGTCAGAATCGACTAGACAACACGCAACAACAAAATGAACGAAGTTTCATACCTCTGGGGGTTTTAGAAAGACACTTGGGTGGTGCAAACGCACTGTGCTCCACTACTAATCTAAAAGTTGACAGTATGAATGCACCCAGTGGTACCACAAAAGATAAGTCTGGTGATCCGCTTCCGTAAGATTATAGCCAAGAAAACCAAATCCCACAGAACAGTTTTACTTTGTAACAGGTAGGGTCACCACGAGTCATTAGAACCGACTCCATGGCATCAAATTTTAAGGTTAAAAAAATAATAAATTCAAAAATATTTGTGGAAATCCTCATCAGACCACAGTCTCAAATTTTGGCTCGGGGGAAGCACATAATTGTGAACAAAGAAAATCTAGGTTGGAGGGTCTGGAAGAAGATGCACGGAAAATACCCACTGAGGGGAGTACCTCAGATTGCTGTGGGCAAAATTCATGGGGAGATGAGCCTGACAGCTGTTTTGACCAGAAGACAGAGTAGGTAAACCTGAATGCCAAAGACAGGGCTTGGCTCTTGCAGAGCTCAGAGTAGAGGTCTGATGGGGAAATCTCTACCATGCCATCCGTTCATTTCCTGCTATCAAACTTGTGCTTCAAGTGTCAGCTCAAAGGGTCTGTCCAGTAGCTCTCCTGGGTCTGATGGAATTGCTCCACCTCCTCTAGACAGCCACCTGCTCTCTCTATGAAAACAACGGTTCGCTCGGCCATCCATCACACTAAGGCCTGTCTGCTCCTCCAGACTGACCACCATGAGGGCTACACTCACTTCTTACTCATCTTTACCACCCCGCAAAATCTTCAGCAGAGGGCACTACACATCAAGAAAGGTCAGGTGAATCAAAATGTGGGGCCAGGAAGTCAAAGCACAGACCCTGCTGGGAACTAGACCTACAGCTTGGAGTGGCCCACCCTTGCACTCCACACGATGCCTCAGCCCTTTCTGTCTTGGCTTGGCCTCATTTCATCCTCACAGGCCTGGATGGGAGGTAACCACGTGCTGTTAGCCAAATGTGACTCATGGAGAACACTACTCCAGATGGTTTTCAAAGGCTGATACTTTTGGGGGGGGGGGAGGAGTAATGCAGTGAAAGTGTACAATCCAATTTAAATTTGCATACCCGCTTATCTGCAGCTCCTTCTGCTCTCCCTACCCGGTGACAGCACACTATCCCTTCCATTCTATACATGTCATATCCTATTAACAATCTCCTGTCCCCTCATCTCCACCCTCTCCAATCCCTTCTAGTAAGAAGCCAGTAGGAAGAGATCTTATGGATGCATACAACCATAAAGTGCATATACAATACGGTCACTCTATGTGCCCAAGTCCAATCCATTCCTATATGAACAGTTCACCTCAGTGATGATTTACGATCAGTGGCAGCATCACGTCTAGGGGCCTTGTTCCCAGTAGAACTCCCAGGCCTTAGGACCATCATTTGTGGTCTTTCAGTGGAGTGCTTAGGGTGCACCCCTCTTTTTCTCGTGTTGCCACTGGGACTCAACATGATGAGCCACATCATGGCTGTCATTGGTGGTGGCCAGGAACCATCTGGTTCTTCTGGTCACATGTTGATATAGTCACCCATTCACGTGGGTCCTTCTGTCTCTTAGGCTCTTTTTCCCTCATGTCACTGTTGTCCTTGGTGATCATCTGTTTCAGCTGTGCTGGGACCATTTGGTGTACCTCAGACGTCAGCTTGGTAGCTTTAAAGGCCCCAGACATCATTCAACAATATGGGGTACAGAATACTCTCCCAGCAATAGGCTAGTTATGTCAATTGGCCTCGATGTCTCCCGAGAGCATGGTCCCGGGACCCTTACCCCTGCAACTCTATCCTTGCAATATTGGGTTAAGATTGGAAGAGTTGCCAGGTTATGTTGAAGTCCAGCTAAATTGTCTTTCTAATGTATGCTGTCACTGATTTTACCCAACCAAACTTCTATGAACTGTCTAATCTATAACCAGCCATCTCTCTCCCTCCCTCCCTTGTAGCTGTCAGAGTCCTTTCTTCTGTACATAAGTCTAAGTCCTTATACTAGGGGTCTCATATTTGTCCTTGTGCTACTGACTGATTTCACTCAACATGTCTTCCAATTGAAATCAAGTTCTGAGATGCTTCCTAAAATCATCGTTGTTCTTCACCATTGCATAGCATTCTATTGAATGTTATGTACCAGTTAGTTTATCCATTCATTTGTTGTTGGGCATCTGAGCTGATTCCATCTTTTTGCTATTGTGAACTATGCTGCAATAAACATTTGAGTGCATGTATCTGTTCATGTGACTGCCCTTGCTTCTGTAGGATATATTCCAAGCAGTGGGATTACTGGGGTCAAATGATATATCTATTTCCAGCTTTTTAAGGAAGCACCAGATTGTTTTCCAAAGACGGTGTACCATTTTACAATCCTACCAGCAGTGTAGGAGTGTTTCAGTTTCTCCACAGCCTCTCCAGCATTTATTGTTTTGTGTTTTTTGGATCATGGCCAACCTTGTTAAGATGAGATGGTCTCATCGTAGTTTTGATTTGGATTTCTTTAATAGCTAATGTCTTCTTTAGTGAAGTGTTTTAGTCAGCTAGGCTGCTCTAACAGAAATACCACAGAGTGGATGGCTTTAACAAAGAAAGATTTATTCTTACACAGTCTGGTAGGTTGCAAGTCCATATTCAGGGTGTCCGCTCCAGGGAAAGACTTTCCCCTTGACGGCTCTGGAGGAAA
Source organism: Heterohyrax brucei (assembly GCA_028571685.1). NCBI lineage: Eukaryota > Metazoa > Chordata > Mammalia > Hyracoidea > Procaviidae > Heterohyrax > Heterohyrax brucei. Next base: position 23,103,561 of record CM053155.1, read on the forward strand.
GTTCGGTATCGCATCAGTCATTGTCCAGGGAGTGTCCTAACGCAAGAACCTCTGGTCTGAACGACGCGTTCTGCTCCCGGTGCTGCTTGCTCGATGGTAGCGAGGTTCTCAAACTGTCCTTTGTCTCTTTTTCCTTTTATTCCTTGCAAGCTAAAAGCACTAAGGGTGGGGCAAACCATACTCCAGGGAAACTCCCCCCACAGCAGGAATTCACAGCCCCACCCTAATCCTTTAACATACAGGTTAGCAAAACCACACAATGGAGGACAGTCCCAAGATACTGGGAACCATATCCCAGCCACGTGGCTGCACACATTTTTGGGGGGACACAATTCCAACCATGACATGAAGTGTCTGTCCATCTCCATTGTTTAGTGCTTAATTGGGTTATTTACCCTTTTCTTGTTGATATTTTGCACTACCTTCTGCTTGGCTTGGCTTCTAGATTATGGAGATCAGATGTTGATCTGTCACATAGTTGCCAAACACTTTTTCCCATTCTGTAGGTGAACTTTTAATTCTTTTTATAAAATCTTTGGAAGGGCAAAAGTGTTTGATTCTCAGTAGTTCCCATTTATCTATTTTTTCTTCTGTTGACCGCGTTTTGTTACATTTTGAAGTCTTTCTGTGTATTAAAACTTCCATTGTTGATCCTATTTTTTCTGTGGTGAAGCCATCCGGGCCAGGGCTTTTTTTGGTTGGTAGCTTTTTGATGACTTTTTCAATCTCTGAATGGTTTATTAAGTTGTTCTACTTCTTCTTGTGATAATTTTTGGAGGTGATATGAATCTAGGAATTTGTCCATTTTGTGTAGGTTTTCAAATCTGTTAGAATACAGTCTTTTGTAGTGTTCTGTTATGATACTTTTGATTTCTGTTGTGACATCTCCCACCTCATTTCTTATTCGAGTTATTTGTTTCCTGTTTTTCTTTAGTAAGTTTAGCCAATGGTTTGTCGATTTTGTTGGTCTTCTCAAAACAGCTTTTGGTCTTATGAATTTTTTCAATTATTCTTCTATACTCTAATTCATTTAATTCTGCTCTAATCTTTATGATGTTTTCTTCTGGTGCCTGAGGGGTTCCTCTGCTGCTTTCTTCTTGTTCAAGCTGTAGGGTTCATTCTTTGGTTTGGGTCCTTACTTCCTTCTGGATCTGTGCATTTATAGAGACAAACTGACCTCTGAGCACTGCTTTGGCTGTATCCCATAGGTTTTGGTAGGATGTGTTTCATTCTTACTTGAATGCACACATGTATTTCATCCTTGACTTCTTCTATAACCGATGGCTTTTTGAGCAAGGTGGTGTTCAGTTTCCATGAGTTTCAATTTCTGTTTTTTGTGCTATTGATTTAGACTTTTATGGCTTTATGGTTTGAGATGTTTTGTAATAATTCAGTAGTTTGGATTTTGTTGCAATTTGCTTTATGTGCTAACACATGGTCTATTCTGGAAAATGCTCCATGTGCATTGGAGAAGGTATAGTTATCTGTTGATAGATAAAAACTTCTGTACATGTCAGTGTTACCTAATTGATTAATTGTGGCAATAAGACCTGCATCTTTACTGAGCTTTTTTCTAGAGGATCTGTCCACTACTGAAAGTAGAGTGTTGGTCTCCTATTATTGTCAAGTGATCTATCTCATTTTTCAGTGTAGCCAGTGTTTGTTCAATATATTTAGATGCTCTAGCATTAGATGCATATTTAATATTCTTAAGTCCTGCTTGAGTACTGAACCTTTCAACAGTAGTGACCATCCTTGCCCACAATGGTGGATTTTACATTAAAATCTATTTTATCTGAGATCAGTATTGCCATGCCTGCTCTTATTTGTATAGTGTCAGCTTGATATATATTACTCTACCCTTTAATTTTCAGTTTGTTCATATCTTTACTTCTAAGGTGAGTTTCTTGTAAGCAATATACAGACAGGTCATGTCCTTTGATCTAAGATGTTATTCATTGTCTCTCTACTGGAGTGTTCAGACCGTTTACATTTAGTGTAATTATTGATAAGCATATGTTTAGTGCTATCATTTTGATGTATTTACTTTTGTGTTGGTGTGTTCTCTGTTGCTCTTAATATTCTGTTCTGGGCCATTCTTTATGGGTTGATTTTTCATCTTTTTCAGTGATGGCTTTGTGTTTGTTGAGACTCCTGTATTATGTTCCTTGTTTTGATATGCTGCAACTATAATCCCCCTTAATAACTAAGTTTAAAACTAATTTTAACTTCTACATATCTTATTAACTTCCTCTCCATCTGGAAGGACTATAAGTACTGTAGTATATCCCTCTTTTTAATGTGATGGTACCTTAGTTTTCATGATATTTTCACTGGATCCCTTCTTTTAATATTATAGCTTTGATTGAGTTTTGTGCCTTCCCTAACTGAGTATGTTTCTGGATGTTGTGTCTTGCATTGCCTCCTTAAAGATACACTTAATGGTTTTGCTTTTCTAAGCAAAAAGCTTCTTTCAGTATTTCTTCTAATTTTGTCTTGCTTTTTACAAAGTCTCTTAAGTTTCTGTTTATCTGCAAACGTCTTAATTTCATCTTCGTATTTGAAAGACTTTTGCAGGATATTAATTCTTGGTTGGACGCTTTTCTCCTTCAAGGCTTCAAATGTGTCATCCCACTGCCTCTGTGCCAACCTAGTTCCTGCTGAGAAGTCAGATGAAAGAGTACAGGGCTTCCCTCCGAATGTTACCTTTGCTTTGAGTCTTGCTGCCTTTAAGTGTTTCTGCTTATGTTTCGTTTTGTTATGCTGAATTATGTCTTGGTGTCTTTCTTTTGGGGTCTAATTTTTGTGGCATTCAGTACACACCTTGGATGTCTATGTTCTCTTCTTTCATAATTTCATGGAAGTTTTCTGTCAGCAACTCAACAATACACTCTGTTTTCAGGTATCCCTTCCTGTTCAAGAACTCCAATTAACTGTGATTACTCCTCTTGATACAGTCCCACAAATGCTTCATATTTCCTGTTTTTTTCTCTGATTTCTCCACATAAGTGCTGGTGTCACGTGGCTCTGTCTTCAAGGTCAGGAAGTCTGATTTCCAGTTGTTCAATTCTGCTCTTTCAGCTTTGAATTGAACTGCATAATTCTGCAATTTTGTTACCCATCTGTTGGATTTCAGAATCCTGATGTTCCATCTGTTCAAACAGCTTGCTTAATTTCTCATTTTGCTTTGCTACATTTTGTATACTGTCTAGCAGAACTCTGTACAACTCTTTTGTATTCAACCTCCGATAGTTTCAGAAAGGCTTCTTCATCTGGGAAGTTCTTTGATTCTTTATATTGGGAGTTTTCTGCAGCCATGTTTGGGTGTTTCTTTAAATGGCTGACTAGGGTTTGTTGCTTTAGGACATCTAGAAACTGTTTAGTTTCTCTGGTGTTGCTGCAACATGAGCTGAGGTGCAGCTCTGAGAAGGGAGTTGGTCACCAGCCACATCTACGTACTCCAGTGACTGGGCCCAGTGGACTCTCTAAGGTAGCAGGCTCCACCTCCTGGCTGGTAAAGACACAGCCCTACTTATGGAGTCACTGAGGGGCTAGTGGCCAACCCTATGATGTGGGTCAGTAAAGGCTGAAAGAGATGCCATTGGGCCGCACTGCAATTATTTCTCCAGATAGTCTTATTTTAAGAAGCTAAAAGATATCTGACAGCTTCCAAAATCAGTCAGGCCATCAGGTGTGGCAAGCCCCTCCATTCAGCTGACAATGGAGGCACCTATTCAACCATCCCCAGATACTGTAATGTAGTTTAAAGTAGGGACAGGCTACTGCCCTGCTGTCATCCCCTGCCAAGCCCCACCCATAAGGCTACACTGTGCTGAGCACAGCTTTTCTTCTGGAAAAGTGACCCCTGGGCTGGCATTGCCTCCCTGCCTGGGAATTAGCCCCTGTAGAAGCCCCCCATTCAGTAACTCCACCTCCCAGTCAAACAAGATGGCATCCTGGTCAAGTTGTCCTGCCTTGCATGAAATAGCTGAATCTATGGTGGAGGTCAGAGAAGAGAGGGTGGAAGGGCTGTGGTCCTGAGTGTCCAGAGCCGGGCTCTCAAACTGTGGCTATTCCACCCACTGATCCTGTCAGCACTGTGGCTCAGCATAGCAGCCAGTTAAGCACATCCCTTGCCTGATGGCCAGCAAAAAGGAAATACAAAGTTAAAAATGCCAGTTACCTTCAGTCCACAGGAGCCGACCATTCAAAGAGCGGGGGTCAGCGAAAGAGAAGTTTCCCGTTCAGTGGCATGTAGCCCAAACTGACAGCCCTACGCTGTGTCCTAGAACTCACTGGGTGTTCAGAAAGCTATGTTTAGTTATCAATCCAGGCCTTAGACATTCAGAGGGAATTAAGGGGATGTGTGTCTAGTACGCCATCTTGACTCTGCTCCCCGCTTTTTTCTCTGGAGGATCACCAGGCCTTTATTTCAAGGCACCTATGGGTGGACTCAAATCTCCAATGTTTTGGTTAGCAGTCAAGAACATTAACCCTTTTCACCACCTATGAACTGCCTTTGAATTTTAGAGTGCCCTCATAAATACACACGGGGTGGGGTGAGGGAGGGAGACAAACTGGTTTCCCTCCACTTTTTCTATGAAACAGGGGCGACATTCCTATACTTTGTGGCTACTGTAAACAGTTTGATGAGATGGTAGATCTAAGTGCTTTGCAAAATGTCAGGTAGCCTTTGTCATTGTCAGAGTTCAATCCCCCCTTCCCCCCAAAGAACTGACCTGCAAGACCAGATCTGGGTCTCCTCAAAGCTGAGAGTGAGTTTCATGGCCTAGGCTGGGGCCCTGCCCCTGCCTGGCACCTTGGGGCCAGGGGGGTTGGTAAACAATAACAGTAAATTTGGGGTTTTCCTTTGACTAGGCTGGAGACAGGAAGTACAGAGGCTGTGAATGAGTGGGTCTGCTCAGGGTGTGAAGGATCAGTTGTTAAAGGCAGGAGGGTGAGGTTGGTGAAGCTGGGGAAAGTGGCTGCTCCACCTACCTATAAATGTAAACAAACTGTGACTGTGAGCTTGCCCCATAGCAAAAGGGACTCTCCACATGTGATCATGGAAGTGACCTCATGATGGGGAAATTAACTTGATTATTCAGGTGGGCCCCAATCTAATCATATGAGCCCTTAGAAATGGAGACTCCTTCCTGCTTGGGTCACAGGGATGTGATAGGGTGACAGCAGGGAAGTCAGAAAAAGGTGATAATTGGAGATGGAGTAAAGTGTGCAGGAAGCCTCTAGAAACTGAAAAGGCAAGGGAACAGACTTGCCCAGGAGCCTCCAGGAAGGAGCTTGCCCTGCTAACACCTTCACTCTAGCTGTGGAAGGCTGTAGAACTTCTGAAAGATAACAAATGTGTGTTGTTTTAAGCTGCTACATTGGTTAGGGCAGCAACATTCACAGCCTCTGTACTTCCTGCCTCCAGCCTAGTCAAAGAAAAACCCCAAATTTACTGCTATCCCCAAGGCCCGATCACCAGACTGATTCCACTACTTCTTCTCTGTCCTTCCCCCAGGGTCTTAGCATTTCTGGCATCTCCATGTGCTCAAATGGGACTTCTGTGAAAACCAAACCTCAAGTTGGTTGATTTAGATCAGTGGTTTCTAATGAGTCAAGTTTCAACCTGGCATCAACTGAAAACCCATTCACAAGTTGTGAGGGGAGGCCATGAGGCCAGCATACCCTGTCTGTTCCTGAAAGCCCTGAGCAGTGGAAACATGATGCCTTTGGTTACATAGGGGACAGAGGCCACTGCAGGCCTTGGGATCATGGACCTAAGTTCTAGTCCAGACACATCAGTTGTGTGACCTTCAGCATACCCCTCACCCTCTTAGTCTGTTTCTTCATCCATCCAGTAGGAATAACTGACCTGCCTCATCTCCCGCAACCCCACAGCCCTGAGGATCACGGGAGAAAGTGCAAAGTACTCTGTGACACACCATATTCTCACCTGACTGGGAAGTAGAGCAGTGCGGTCAGCTAATCTGTTTCTACTCTAGGGTCTGCTGCAAACCAACTCAGTGTGCCACCTCAAACCTATCACTCACCAGCCCTGGCCTCAGTGTTTTCATCTGTAAATTGAAGGAAATTGGTGAGGAGGGCACTTCTAGTTCTGATTTTAGGTTCTACCTGACCCTTTCTGCCCCCTCCTGGCAATTGCAGGTACTACACCAGCCTGCTTCTCCAAGGTATTTTTCCCATGGTTTGAACCAAATCATCACCCCCTCCTGGATCCCACACCAGCCGCCAGACTGAGGGTGCCAGTGTCTGGCTGTAGGTATATAAGGTCAAAGAGTCACAGGCCAGAAAGCAGCCCAGCTGAGTCCGTATTTAGCAGAAGAGGGTGGGCTCCCGAGTCCCTGCTTCCTCTCCGAGACCTGATCTAAAGTGGGCAGTACTCAACGACCTTGGTCCATGCTGCCATCACCCAGGGGACTCTCCATTCCTTCACAGGGCACCAAAGACTAGGCCCTGCTCATCACCCAAAGCCACTTTCCACTGGTAGGAAGAAAAGAGGTTGGGGGTTGGGAGCTGAGCCCCATGAATAAAGAGAAAAAAAACTTTGAACTATTAAGTCCATTTAGTAAAGACAATTCTGATCATACAAAACAACAACAGTTTACAACAAACAATCTGAGTGCTGGACACACCATCAGAGGAAACAGAGGAGCTATTGGCACTGAGCCCCCTACCCCTACCCCATGCTGAGGTAACCCTGGGTGCCCCCACCACCCTGTCCCTGGAGGAGAACAAAGTTGGTGGATCACTGCTGTCTCTCCTCCTAGAGGGAGCAGGGATGCTAGCACAGGGGGCCTCTCCCTGGGTTGTACTTATTAATACACTGGGGAGACCTCTACCAGACTACCCGCCTCACCGACCTGGATACATGATGCCAAGTTGTCTGTCTGTCCATCTGTCTGTCTAAAGCGGGTGAAGCAGCTCCTGGGAGAGGGGGCAGAGTCAGGACATCTTTGGTGAAAAGACTCCTCGCATCCCACTAGGCCAACACAGCAGAAATTTAAGGGGACTACAAATGTGGATCTGCCTTTGCCCACAAGGCACAGCTGGCCCAGGCTTCATAAGCCCAGGGGAGACACATGAACATAAAAATTTTGTTACCATAAATTGCCCTGGCTCACCCAAGTGAGCTGAGAGGGAGTCCACTGACAAATGACTAAAAACTTAAGAAAAATCAGCAATGGGCTTACCACAACAGGAAGGAGAAGTAGAGGTTATCCAGTATATCAGTGCCTTGGGGGACCCAGGGCCATCATGGAACGGGGCAAAGGGGGTCCAGGGGCCCAGTCTTCCCAATTGCTGTGCCAGTGCCTAATCACTTCTCTCCACCCCAGAACCCAGCTAAGAGACACAGGCCACACATAGAGGGCCTGTCTCCAAACCTAGAGAAGCCTCCCAGGCACTTCCGTGGGCCCAACATGGGTGAGGGAGGCCCATGGCAGGGGAAGGTTCTTGAGCCAAAGCAGGCCCTACTGTAGGCTTGCCTCCCTCTGACCCCTCAAACATACGGTCCCAGTCATTGATCTAGGCAACGTGCACACACATACACACACTATCTTGTCTGCTGGGCAAACTGGTAACACCTGAGGGCTGCAGATGGAGGTGGGTGGCATCCTGGCCCCAGCCCTCCAAGACATCTCAGCCAGTAGGGCCCATGGGTTGTAGTGGGGAAATAGGCAGGGCAAATGGGACAACACTGGGACACGCCCTGTAACAGTTTCCACAAATACCCTTTAACAAACCCCAAACCCTTGCAGTATCCAGGAACAGGGCCTTGGGAAAAAGGACAATAAAAGAGGTTTCATAAAAATTCTAAGTCAAATTACTGATAAAACTGCAACATGAGCACAGGTTCAAGAGCATCTTGCTCCCTTCTCTCCACACCCCCATACATAGCCTCCCAGCCTATGGTCTCTGGGGTTGGCGAGAATCACGGCAGGTGGTGGAAAAAAGGTGAGAATTCTGCCACCGACAAGATTCTGGGCTCCATGCAGCAAAGGAGGAAAGGAGGCATAAGTGAACAGTCCTGTGTCTCTTCTTTTTAAAAAATATATTCTTGTACAGAGTTATTGCTTTTCCTCCAGCAAGGCAGGAGCTCAGTGAGCGAGGGCTGCAGCCTCCAGGGCCCGCGCTTTCTTCCTTCTCTTCAGAAGCAGAGGGTTGGACGCGTCTTCAATCTTTTTTATCTTAATTTGCTCATAGTCAACACGCATTGTCGCCAAGGCACTGGTCATCTCCTCCTGGGTGGGGGCAGGTGCACAAGGAAGGGGACAAAAAGGAAGGTAAAGAACAAGGAGAGACCAGAAGAAGGAGGCATGAGGGGCAACAGGCATAGCAAGAGCAGGATGCAGGTAACAGATCACAGCAGAGAAGGAACACAGACCAGTTAGCAGGTCCATGCTGCTGGGGGCAGCCTCAGCTCCAAGCTGGGCCAAGTAAGGACTGGCTTTCTTGTCCCCACAGTGCTCCTGAGAGCCTCCACCAAGACTCAGCAAGAGACAGCCATGAGTCTGCCTCAGCCTGTCACTAGCTGTGTGCCCCTAAACAAGTCACTCCCCTTCTCTGGGCCTCAATTGTCTCATCTGCAAAATGAGATTGTGTTAGATGACCGTTAAGGTCCCTCTTAGAGACTTTGGGAATAAGAAGCCTGGTAGAAGCAGCCACAACAGCGTTAGGCCAGATACAACCTCTGTCCACAGCCTGATCAGGGAAGCTCTGTGTCTACTCTTGTTGTAACACAGATATCCAGCGACAAGGGACTACAGAACAAAGTTCCTCCCTGTCAGCACTACTGGCCAGTATGGGGTATCCTGGGGACCCAAAGGGTGAGAGACTGCAGAGCCAAGCCCCTCTCCACCAGCACCATCAGCCAGCACGGGGCACCCTCTTGATCAGGGGGCCCTCACCTTGACATCCTCCCACCGCTCCTTGTCCTCCTTCAGGACTCGGCTTGTGTGCAGCGGGGTTTGAGGGACCTTCATCGACTGCTGCAAGACAGAAATGCATGAAGAAAGAAAAGAGTGAAACCCTGGAGCAGACAGAAGCCTGGCTAAGTCCCCCATCCCAGGGCCAGTCCCCTTGGCCCCAGGTCTCCCAGCCCACTGGGCCTACCATGATCCAGGGGTGGTTCATAAACTCTGTGATGGTCATCCTCTGAGTGGGCTCTGTCTTCAACAGGTTCCGGATGAGCATCTTCACTACGGGGGCAGGGTGGGGGACAAGGACAGAACTCAGCCCAGGGGCTACTCTCCCAGCCCTGCTTCCTCCCAGTTTTCTAGGGCAGGCCAGGATCAATGTGGCAGGGGGAGGGGGAAGTTGCATGGAAGTCAACCGTCCAAGGAACTGACGCCAGAGTTTCTTACATCTATGTCATTTGGTAAGCTCAAGGCCCCATATCCCAGCCCTGACTCAGGCCCTTCACATAGGCAGGACAGATATATAGAAACCTAGCAGGTGTAGGCATTAAGTGTAGACCCATAGCTTTATCACTCACATGGTATGGCTGCTCACGTGTACATATGTACACACATGCACAAACACACACACGGACTCTACCCCTTGTCCTGAAATGCTGGTCTCCTACCTTCCTCTGATACTTCTGACCATTCTGGGTTGGGGAATTCATACTGGCCCATTCGGATGCGACTCTTCATGCCCGGAGAGATGGCAAGGCCATGGTTGGAATAGAAAGGGGGGTACCCACACAGTCTGAGCCCGGAGAGAAGACAGGAAGAGAAGGGCAGAGTTGGTGTTACTTAAAGGACTTGCACCAGGAACAGGCTGAGAAACAGGCTCCTCTTCTTGTAAAAGTCACCAACAAGTAGGGTCTCGCTGATTTAGTCACAATACACAAAGTCAGTGGCAGGGCCCAGGAATCCAACATCCCAGTGATCCAAAGCACACAACTTCCTGCCCAATAGCAAGTTTATATCCACCACTAGTTAATCAAAATCCACTAAGCACTGAGAAAAGGTGGTGTGCACGAAATTCCCAGGGACTCCCCCACCCAGAAGGGGATGCGGAAATAGCCTCTTTCTCTCTTCCTGGAGAGGCATAACCTGCTCCTGCCCCAGCCCCAGCCCCAGCACACTCACAGGATGTACATGATGACACCCAGGGACCACATGTCACAGGACTTGTCATACTTCTCTGGGCCCAGCACTTCTGGAGCTACAAAGCAAAGGTCAAGATGGTGGACCCGGCCCTCAGGACACTGCCATCTCCCCCAGATTCTCAGTCAATGACACTCCCAACCCAGACCTTCAGCAAACTCTGTAGGGACAGCAACTGGGATGGGAAGAAGCACAGACCTAACCAACCCTGCGGGTGGAGGCAGGGAAGCAGAATACTCTCCTCAAAAGAGGAGACCTAAAGCAAGAATCTTAAGATTAAAAACTCCTAAACCGCATGACATTCAGACCCATGCTGTCCCTTTAATTTGACAAACATGCTTCGGGAGTATACTGCAGGCCAGACAGCTAAGGCTACAGGACCACATCTACATCCGAGACCCCACTGAGGACTTGATGGGAATGATGGCTGTCCTCACAGAGAAGTACACATCTCAGGGGCTGGCTCAGGGAGATCCTTTCCTTTCAGTTCCTCAACCCCAGGTGACACTGATAAGTCAATCTCTGATCAGGGTCACATCAGAATCAGCACCGCAGGGAGCACAATGCTCTCAAGTCCCCTTAAGACCTGCAGGAGGAGGGTTTGAGTAAAGTCCAGGGAAAGACTTGGTCCTTGGGCCTCTCTGGACTTACCCACATAGTATGGTGTGTAACACGGAGTGGTCAAAGAGTTGTGGCTGGTGGTTTCCTTGGCAAAGCCAAAATCAGTGAGTTTCAGAATGGCATTGGGCCTTTTGGAGGTGTACAAGAGATTTTCAGGCTGCAGAGAGAAGACACAGAACAACCCTGCTGAGCCTGTGAGAGCTATCAGAATCCAAAAGGGCAATGGTTCATTCATTCATTCATCCAGCAATCACTTGTCTAGTTCCCACAATCTGCACGCTGTAAGGAGTATCAGCTACATAGGGCCAGGTCCTTGCCTTCGGAGAGCTCACAGCGATCTTAGAGCTGACAGGCAAGCACAGAATCAGCGGTGAACACCAAATGGACATACGGGACCAGAGTGCCATTGTGAGGCACTGCCTGAGGCGAGCCACAGGGCTGAGTAGGGCCAGACAGATTCACCGCTGGGTCTGTGGGTTTGCCTAGAAACAGCAATGGTGCCAGAATGCTGTGGCAACCATCCCTGGGGTCACTGCAGCCCTGGCCCTACGGTTCCCAGCAGGACATAAGCCTGAGGTGTGAGCAGCTGGTACCTTGACATCCCGGTGAGCGATGTTGATTGAATGCAGATACTGGATGGCTTCGCCAATGCTCTTCATGATTTCTGATGCTTCTGCAGAGAGCAGGAAAGAACATTACAGAGGTAAGTCATAAGGTCTGAAAGCTCAATACACCACACCCCACACAGCTTGAGGCTCCCCTACCCACCCCTAGACCAGAGGAATGAGGCACTCCCCAGCCCTCAGCTGAGGCTGACACCCTGGTAGCAAGCAGGAGCAGGCAGGAAGCCTCAGCACCTTCCACAGAGAACAGGCACTTGAGGGAACTCAGAACACTTTGGACAACCAGCTACTCTGCCTGCCCAAGGCCTGTCCCCCGACAGGCCCTTCCTACCTCTTTCAGTGAACGCCTGGTCTCCTCGGTCCTGGATACGGCTGAAGAGTTCTCCACCATCCAAACTGAAACAATGCCACAGTTTGATGTGGGGAACAGCACCTCGTCTCCCATCCCATCATTCCTCTCCCCGGCCAACCACTGCTCCCTGCTCCCAAAAGAAAGCCTCAGGATGGACACCTCAGCTGTCTCCAGAGGCTGATTGGCCTGGAGCAGAGATTAGGGGCAGGCTGGGCCCAAGACAGAACGGGCAGGGCTGCTTACCACTCCATGACGATCAGCAGGCATTTCCTCCCTGCGTACAGATTCTCATAGACATCCATGATGCGGACGATGTGGGGGCACTGGGAGGCCCGCCAGTGCAGCTCTACTTCCCTGCGTGCTTTCGGGCAGTCCTGGAGCATCTGCAAGGCAGGAGGCTCCTGAGTCACTGCACTGTCTCTGCACTATCTCTGCTGCTGTGTGTAGCCTATTCCCAACCTCCAGCCCACATGCCTTCCCTGTATCTCCTCTGACACACCATCCCTTCTACGTAATCACTGGCTGTCTACTGCGCCTGTGACACTGCCCCTGGCCTCTCCTTCTTGTGGGTTCTGTAAGGCCTTTGCGGCAGTTCTTCTACTCTAACCAAAATCCCAATCTGACCCCTCTTAAGGCTTTAACAGCTTTGCTGGGATCAGCCTTCAGGCTGCTCTGTCCAGCTGCTAGGGCATGAGGTATATTCTAGAAGAAACGCAGCAGGTGCACTAAAAAACAAGAGTGAAGGCAGAATCAGGGAAAGGCAGACAGAAAAACCTACCCAATAATGGAAAACAGCCTAGAGAAAGAAGACACTCCAGAACCACCAGCAAAGGCACCTCCAAGGTACTAACCCAGCATACCAGAGTCTGGGCAATGTGCTTCCCAACTCTGTGACTCTGCCAGCTACTGGTCTGTACTCTGGCTTTTACTGGGTCTGCAACACTAAGCAAGTTACTTAACTCTCTGAGCTTCATTCCTGTCCCTTGTTATTCCTTGGGCCAGGTGGCTGTGGGGAGGGTTGAGGGGGCTGAGTCGTCCTCCCACTTCTCAGAGGCTGAATCTTGACTAGTCCAAGCTGGTGCCCGTAATTCCATTCCTCTTGCTAGTAAGTGATTTGAGAATGAGTCTGATTCAACACTGGCCAAGAAGAGCTTTGCAGGAACTCTGCTGATGGGCCTCTTACATGGAGCACAAGGAACCTACATCAGCTCTCCTACGTGTGGCACCTGGGACCAGAGCAGTCACTGCGGTACTTAAGAGGACAAACCAACACACTGTGGAAGGCATCCAGGACAGACAGCAATGACCTGGATCCTTGCTACCATTTGTAGCATCCCTCAGGACTCTTTCTTTGATAATAAGCTTTCCTTTCTACTAAACTGATTTTAGTGGAATTTTTTTACTGCTTAAAACCAAATGCATACCGACACACTACTCCTTTGTAAGATGGGAATAATAAGTTTCTATCTCACAAATTTGCTGCAAGCCAAAAGCCAAGTGTCGTGGGAGTAAAAAAAAAAAAATTTTTTTAAAAAGCACTTAAGAGAGTGTCTGGCATTGTGCAATAATAACTTATTTTTATTACAGGGTGCCTGCTAAGTGCACAGCACAGAAGACAAAATAAGACAAGGCCCTTCATAGACTTCTGTCTTTGTGGGGAGTCAAGATAGAGTCCAGACTTCAACTGCTGTGGACATTCAGAGGATAGGGATGTGGAGGGCTGTTGGTCTGGCTGTGTTGGAAAGGCAGAGGGAAGACTTCCAGGCAGGGCAAACTGCAAGAAGTGAATGACTGGATGAAGTGAAGTTGGGGGCAATATAGGAGGCAGCAGGAGAGCACTGAGACCTGTTGGAAAGTGCAGGAAATGGATACATAAAATCAGATGGTCAGGATGGAGCTAGATTGGAGGCAAACAGATTAACTATGAACAACAGAACTAGTATCCACTTAGCATCTATGACATGCAAGACTGTCTCTAATTTTACAACAAATGCCTTCTGCAAGACCAGGAAACTAAGACTCAGAGATGTAATGTGTCCAAGATTAAGTTCCTGGGTAAGCAAGCGTTAGGATCCAGGCCTGGTAGATTCCCAAAGCAAGTCTTTTCTTACAGCACCCAGCTTTTAGAGGAGGTGTGAAGGTCCAGACTTATCAGCTTCAGACCACCAAGTGCAACCTGACTTTGCAAAGACAAGTCCCCAAACAGATGTCCTGATGTAACAGACAACCAGAAGCCAACGTTAACACAGGAAGCAGGGTCCCCGTGAGGACATGCTGCCACCTAGTGGCCATCTGAGCTACTGCATAGGTCTCTATTCTGCCACGTTCAACGTGACTCAGTTGGACTGGATCAGGAAAGTTTGCTTTCTCTTCCCATGCTCTAAAAGTAGCAAGAGGGGACCCTGAGCTAATTTCACCTGAGGCAATTCAATCCAATACGGATTCATTGAATTCCTACTCTGGTCCACACACTGGACTAAGCGCCAAGTGCTCTCGGGCTAGTACGGTGGGGAGTGCGGGAGGTGTGGGCACAGGCGAGGCAGACACATTGAAAGTGATTATTATGATAACATTCTGTAAGAGTGATGGAAACTCTGGTGGCATAGAGGTTAAAGAGCTACAGCTGCTAACACAAAAGGCCAGCAGTTCAAATTCACCAAGTGCTCCTTGCAAACTCTACGGGGAGTTCTACTCCGTCGTAGAGGGTCACCACGAATTAGATTCAACTCAACGGCAATGAATTTGGTTTTCGGTTTGGGGAAGAATAATACGTTCACAGCGTTCAAGAGCAAAGGTTTCCAGAGCAGGCAAGCAGAAAAGACCTCTATTGCTGCCTACAGGTACACAGGAATTGAGCTGGAAGAATCCGAGTTCAAATTTACGCAAAGCCCACAAGAGATCGTGGATTTGCAATAAGGTGACACTTGCGCATCACCCTGGAATTCGTCAACCGCTGCTACAGCACTTTGGTGAGGTCATTACCTCTCTGAGCCTACGTCCGCACCTAACACAGGGGTTATGGTACATGCCCAAGCCCTCCTTCATGAAGATATATTAGATATCCAGTGATGCTCACCTCTTGAAGGTGCTCTGTTACCCGAAAGGCATTCATCACTGTACACCAGTAGCCTTACTGCAATAGCCAGGGCCCCTCTCTGTCATTACTCTGAGCCAAGGCTGGAGCCACTGTGTAGCCAATGGTGTGGGGCCGAGACTGCAGCGGCACCTCCCATTCACTGCAAGCCTGCTCTTTCCACTTTGGAACACAGTAGAGGGTGGCACTGGGCAACGGACAACACAAGGTCAGAAAGCATGCCTTTATAGTCCACCTCCAGATTTACACAAATTCTTCATCTGCTACAGGTCAATTAACACAGCACAACAAGCTAGGCTTGGGAATCACACATGGTATGAATTCGGCACTTCCCAGCTTGTGTCTACTTTTCTGAAAATGATTTCTTCATCAGTTAAACTGACTTCGACTGAAGGGTACGATCCACAATTTTATGTAGGATACTTTTTCATGCACTCATGCCTTGTCCCCTAAATGGGTTCCCAAAGGGCAAGATCTGCCTCCCCGCTCCTTCTCTTACCCAGTGATCAGTTTTTTAAATACTCTTCACTGGCTCACTGTGTAAGGGAAAAGGAACTCTGAGCCAATACTACGTACCTTCTCTGTGCTTCTTTTCCTAAGTATCCAAAGTCTCTATGTCTCACTGGTCCCAACTCCAAAAAGTGATGGTACAGAGGGAGAGCCACAAACCATGACTACATACTTACTCTGTACTTAATTGGGAAGGGCAGTATTTTCAAATTCTTATAGAAGCATAACAAGAATTAGCCACAGACTGGTAATCGACATCACAGGCAAATGTCAGCCAGAAATCCCCGAGTGAATGTGAAAACCAATCCAAGCAATGACAGCAAGACCTTCAAACTGGTTGACAGGCTGGCTGACATCCTACGTTAAGAGCTGTGACGAGCTGGAGAGGCTTTTTGTGACAACTGTGGCTCACGAAAAGCCTGGAGAGCAGAAATCAAGAATGTGCTAATCTTGAGCACTGGGCTAAGTACAGAAAGGCAGGGGAGGTGGCCTCAGCCAAAGCTGGAGAAGAGGCCCAGAGAAACAGGGTGCTGCCAGGGGCCAACAGGAGTGAGGAACGGGCAGGTGGGTGGGTTCAACCAGACAACTGGCAAGGCTCTCACTTCTCTCGTGATGGACAAAGGGCTCAGAACCACAGTGCTAAGGTCAGAATTTGAAGGAAGGCTCTTCTGACTAAAAAGCCACAGGCCTGAAAGAATGCCATGAGGGGCTAAGTATTTAAAACCCCTATTCAGCCTGGAATCAATACTGTGACTTGACTCAGGCCCGCACAGCTTGCGGCTGAAATTCTCTTGCACTGTTGTTATGTGTCACGTCACCCTGCATTCATGGTAACCCCATGCACACCAGAACAAAACGCTGACTGGTCCCCTGCCATCCCCACGACCAGCTGCAGAGCAGACAATATTCCATTGTGATCCATAGTGTTTTCATTGGCTCATTTTTCAGAAGTAGATCGTCTGGCCTTTCTTTCTATTCTATCTTAGTCTGGAAGCTCCACTGGAACCTGTTCAGTATCACAGCAACAGGCACGCATCCACCAACAGACAGGTGGTGGCTGGCCAAAGACTGAACCTGGGTCCTCAGTGTAGAAGCCAAGAATTCTAGCACTGAGCCACTGCTGCCTCATTTCTGGTGCTGTAGAAAAGGTTAACTGCTGCCCGTGCTGGACTGTAACAGACAAGTGCCCTGCCAGAAGCCCACTGCCAGGGAAGAACCTCTAGGGTGGCCATGGCAGTGAGGAAGACGTGGGATCTCCCACTAAATGCTGTCTCATGATACTTTCTCTTTGCTACAACCTGGATTAGAGAGATGGGACAGCTAATTCTGGCTGTTCATACTCACCCAAATCAACCCCGTAAGATCTTAATCCATTCGCACAATCAACATCCCAAGCCTACCCAAGACAGGTAAGGAAAGAAATCAGAAGCCCTGGGCCTGCAGCACTGCCCACTAGCAAAGCAGATAAGGGAATACAAGTGAGAAGGATAAGACTGAGAAGTCCCAGACCCCAAGGATCATCCTTTCACTACCTCTGCCACTCACTTTTTAACCTTTCTGTGCCTCAGGTTCCTCATCTGTTAAGTAAGATAATAACAGTATCTACCTCGTGGGATTCTTATGTATATGTAATGTAAATTCCTAGGAATGGTGCTTGGTACCTAGTAAGCTCTGTATCAGCGTTTGTTATAATTATTATTCCACATGCACCCTTTCCCATCCATGTGTTAACAGTTGCACTGAGGTGAGCAGGTGGGATCCCAGTCAAGCCCATTTCCTTTGAGGTGCTATTAATAGCTCTAGGTACCGGGCAGATGAGGAACCAGGATACGAGAGGGAGGGAGGCCAGCTGCGACATCCCAGTCTGGGGCTCTCACTTCCTCCCCCCTAAACTGAACAGCTGGGGAGGAGGGGTATGCATGTAATGAGAGAAGACAGTCATCCCTTCCTGAGACTGACTCAGGGCCAAGAGTGACAGAAGTCTGATTCAGGCACCCAGAGTGTTGCCGCTGCGGGGGGCTGGACTGCCAGGAGGCAGCTGGGTCCACATACACACCAGCCCTGTGGGCCAGGGCCAGGCGTTCTCTCTGGGCACAAATCCCTTTCATGACCACGTGGAGGGGGCTGGCCTGGGTGCCTTGTGGGAGAAGGGAGGAGGACTTGGGAAGGAGCACAGCTACTGTGGGTGAGTCCCAACAGGTTCATTAGCCCAGAGCTCAGCAGCAGGAGACAGGCCAAATCAGCAGGCAGAAGGAAACTCCTGTCTGTAGGGAGTGCTGTGCTAAATGGGCGTTAAGGTACTCTAAATAGGTTCCCTATCGCACTGAGCTCTCACACTCAAGGAAGCATCTTGTTTTGTAAATGTGAACATTCAGGCTCCAAGGAGTTAAGTGATTCCTGCATGGTGTTTCAGTAGTTGTCAATGGCAGAGTGGGAATTTGAAACCCCAAACCCTCTTTTCCACAGTCCACATTTAACACAAAGGGTGCCAGAACTGCCCGATACTGTCCATGGAAGCAACAGTCAGAAATTGAGGACCAAAACCTAGGGACCCCAAATCACAAACCCTTTCTTCATCTTAAAATTCCACCTCTAGAATTTTACCTTTGAAGTACTAATCACATAGATGTAGCTTTAAGGCTAATTATTTGCCTGAATAAGAAAGTGCCAATAAACTTAACGCTCAGCAACAAGCAAGAGAGACTGCTTTAAAAATCATAGTAACAAGCTTACCTACAATAACTAAAATGATGTTTCAGAAGAACATTTAATGCACTTATAAGTCAGCATCCATTAGATTCTCAGTCACTACCACTGTCACTGTCTGTGGTAGTACCCTATTGTCTTTGCAGCACAAATCCCAATCTGTAATTTCTTTGTATCTGTACAATACATTCTGAGCAGTGGGATTACTGGATCCAACAGTGTATCGATTTCCAGCTTTTTAACGAAGTGCCGAATTGCTTTCCAAAGAGGTTGCACCATGCTGCAATCCCACCAGGTGTAGGAGGAGCACCAGTTTCTCCACAGCCTCTCCAGCATTCGTTGTTTCCTATTCTTTGTATGATGGCCAACCTTGCTGGGGTGAGATGGTATCTCACTGTAGTTTGGATTTGGATTTCTCTAATAGCTAATGATCATGAGCATTTCTTCACGTGTCTTTTGGCTTCCTGGATGTCCTCTTTGGTGAAGTGTCTATCTCCTTTGCCCATAACTTAACTGGGTTACTGTAATTTCTTTAAATTTATCAGAAAATACCTGTTAGCAATGAAACAAGCAAAATGTACAGTATGAAACTAATTATTTATCTCTATATACATATATGCATGCACAAACATACATAAAACAGAAGGGCATATATATTCAGTAAATTGTTAAGAGTAATTATTTCTGAGAGGAAGAAACACATGTGACTTAATTTTCTTAATCTTTGTTTTCTGGATGGTTTACTATCAATGCATGTTACTTTTTAACGCCACAGAGATGTCTACCTCTGGCCAGCCAGCCATCCAGACCCTACGCCCCATGGCTATGGCCACGGAGCAGCATCCAGGGCTTCCAGCAGACACTCTGCCAGGTGGTTTAGCCACCCCAAGCCCAGGGACCAGGAGCTGCCCTCTTGAGTCAAGAAACTTGAGAAAAACATATGGGTACCCAGGTCCCCAAGGAACATGGGCCACAGCCCTCTCCCTAAGGGACAAGAGAAAAGAAGACTATGCAGCCTGTTCTAGTTTCTGTCTCATTGTAGCGCCATTTGGCCCCGGCGTGTCTTCCAGGATGGTACTCCCAAACTTAGAAGCTGTGCATTTGTGTCTGGCTTAAATATATTTAGACTTCTCCTTCTAGTCTGAAAGCTGGGTGACTGGTCCCCAAAGTCCCATAGTAGCCAAGATAGAAGGAGTGAGGTGCTCACCAGGCAGGACACACAGTCTTTCCAGTACCAGCTGCCTTCTAGTCAATTCTGACTCATGGTAACCCCACAAAGTTTTCAGTGGCTGATTTTTCTGAAGTAGATGGCCAGGACCTTCTGAGGCACCTCTGGGTGGAGTCAAACCTCCAACCTATTAGTCAGCAGCTCAGCCTGTTAACCATATGTACCACCCAGGACTTCCCTATGGTCTTTACATCTTTTATGATCTCTGTCTGGTCCTTAAAGAGCCCTCATCCCTACATCTGGAGCCAAACAGAGAAAACAGGGAGGAAACACATGCTGTCTTTGGCACTTGCAGCACTTGATCTCATCATCATAGAATGCCATGACTCAGGAAAATCTTGGAGTGCCTAGTGTGTGCAACACATGGGCTTGGAGGGTGCTGGGAACACAACACAGGACAAATAGGGCCCATGCCACCCATTGTAGTACAGAAGATACACAACAAACAGTTCAAATTAATGTTTTTAAGTACAGATGACGATTCATGATGCAAAAGGAGTAATTAACAGTGCTACCACAGAAACAGCACTGATGCTCCTTGAGGAAGATGTGGTCTCCACTGCAAAGCTACTCGGCCCACCTGCTCCTACCCCTGACTCGCTACTTTCACTCTCAAAGAAGAACAAGACAGTCAGAAAGCCACTCCACAGCCATGACTTTTGAAGAATATTGGGAAGACATGGGTGGCCATTTACCAGATCAGAATTACTCTAACCAGCCACAGCATGAAACCTCTGTAGAAAGTGGGCACTGACTTGATTAGAGGCACAAAGGAGAAGAACCTCAAAGTGAAGGGGCCAGTCAGCATGCCTACCAAGATTCTACAAAGCACTACAAGGAAAATTCCCGTGTGAAATAGGTTCAGAGACCTGGATTTCATTCCAGATGAGAATCCACAAGCAACTCATCGACTTGCACAGTTCTCCTGAGACATTAAGCAGACCACTTCCACCAGTATTGAGCCCAGAGTAGAGGCTGAAGTCACCATTATAGATGTTTAAATCAACTACTGTTTATTATCTGTTGGTTAAAAACAAAAAAGAACGGCAGTGGTAGTAAGGAGAACCTGATCCAAAAAGTTCAAGGAGCTGCTGAGCACCCAAAAAAGGGCATCCTACTTCCTCCCATCTTTGTCACCTCCGGGGCCTACCCCAGCTCAGGAATATATGAGATGCCAAACAGATGAAACACTGATTTTCTATGAGAGGAAAAAGCCTTCCCCTTCTAGAGTCTTGGTAAACCTCAGTGCAGAGTGACTGACGGCTCTCCCCCAAAAGTCTAATCTAAACATCTATCTAGTCAACTACACAAGTTTTACGAGGCAGTTGAAATGAAAAGGACAAAGAAATGCTGCACTGGTGTCCTCATTTTGTTTCCCACATCCCCAAGCGTTTGGGTGAGAGGTAAAAGAAGTGTTTTGTTACTAAGGTTCCCTGGGTGGCACAAATGGTTAATGCACTCAACTGCTAGTGGAAAGGATACAGGTTCAAGTCCACCCAGAGCTATCTCAGAAGAAAGGCTTGGCAATCTACTTCCAAAAGGTCACAGCTATGAAAATCCTACAGAATGGTTATATTCTCACACACATGGGGTTGCCATGAGATAAAATTAAATTGATGGCAACTGGCAACAGGATTTGTTGCCAACTTTGATAAATGTGATGTCTGAAACCCAAGCCTGGAAAGCAGAGGGAAGCCCCAAACAAAACAAAGCTAGCACTGAGTGGGGACTTCCAGTACCAAAAGCCTTAAACCACCTAGCCACACTGCCCAGAAAACAGCCCACCTCACTTTGACGGTAGGCCCTCCCCTAAGACTCCAGGACCATCATGGGGTAGACACAAGGGACCAAGGCCCAACACAAGACAAGAGGCTTAAAAACCAAAATGCAAATGACAATTTTTTACAAATATTTCCAATACATGATCTATACGAGGCTAATTAGTATCACCAATAACTGACAAATCAACTGTAAAAGATTAGAAACCCAGTATCAAAATGGCAAAGGGTAAGACAAGGCAGTTTCAAAGAAAAAGAAACAAAATGGTCAAACAAAAGAAAAATGCTCAACATAACTCATTAACAGAGAAATGTTTATTAAAAAAATAACACCTTTATAAAGTTTGGCTTTGGCATAAAGTATTTTAATAGTTTAATATTTAACCAGAAAAAAAAGGAAAATCCTAGGTTTCTACAAAGTTGTGGAGGGAAAGACATTCTCTCAAACACTTGGTAGGGAGATAAACTGGTACATTTTTGGAGCAATGTAACCAGATCTATCAATAGCACAGTGTTTAAACTTCCAACCCAGTAAATTACACAGCTAAGAAATCTACAAGTACATTCATGGAATATTGTAATGGCAAGACCACTGGTAACAACCTAAATGTCCACCAATAATAAGTTGGCCAGACAGTGACGGCAAATCCATGACAGAATACTATGCCGAATGCTACCTGTGAAAAAATGTGACCAACATCCCCAGCAAAGATGCTCAAGAGTTGTAGCACACACACGCAGCCTCAATGCCAGCGGACCGTCCTGTAAAAGAGGAGGGTCCACAGAGGGGAAGGTCTCCTTTCGGCCTCAAGTGAAATAAAGACTTGCTGGTGATTCCCTCCAGGTTTCAGAGTCATGTCAATGGAAGGGCCTGGCGGATGAAACCAGAATGACAACGAGCAGGTGAGATGCCAAACCAGGGGTTGTGACCACTTCTGACTCACATGGTAGTGAGCGCTGTACTACAGCAGAGCTGTCAGCCACTTGGGAGTCTTGGGGAGGAAACTGGAAGACTATGGGGCAAAGATATTTCTGTTTCTTTCAGCAGATGATTAGGATGTTGAAAAAGAAAGTTGGGTTTGCCAGCTGCACTGTAAATATATATAACATTTTTACATTTAAGGTTCCTAACAACTCTGTGAAGTAGAATCAGTTCTTGAATCCACCGTTGCAGGTGTGATAACCAAGGCCCAATAAAGTCAGCACTTTGTTCAAAGGCCATACAGCCAGTAAAGCGTGAAGTCAAGATTTAGACACAATTTAGCCCCTAACCTCCAAGCTCCTTTTTTTACTACAAAAGAAGCTTTGACAAACACACTCTTCCTCTGCTAATATCAGTTTACTGTTTATCGTATGATTTTTCCTGTCTCCTTGCCCTGTCCTCTTGACAGGACAGCCCCATTTATCTCTATGTTTTGGCTAAGCCCAAGGCCTAATACAGACCAATCACAACCTACGCTCATAGATTAAATGGGCAGACTGCATCTGAACAGCTTTTATAGGTCAGGGCTTACAACTGGATACAAGACAGATTTCCTTAGCAGACAAGGTAGACTGTAGGAGGGAACAAACACTACTCTCTATGTTGGCTTTCAGCAAAAACATCAGTAGCAGGAAGAAAATGACCATGTCCTATGTAGCATTTGGGTATGACCTTAAAAAATCCACACACACAGACCAATTACCAAGAGAAATGAAAATAGGTCAGGAGCACTGCTTCTGGCCAAAGCACACCTCATCAATCTGACCCTCTATGCCTGGCAAAGCATATTTGAAGTTTTAACCTTAAGTGACAAAAGCAACCTCATCTGCACCACAGCAGCTGAGCCAAAGAGGTTCATGGTATTTACATCTTAATCAACACGGAAGGGAAGGAAAGGAGTTAAGGCAGAAGAGAAAGTCTTACAAATTAAGAGGGAGACACACACACACAGACACACACCCCTGTACATAACCACATATGCCTAACACTGGAGATGAACTGAATGAGGACAAAAGAAGAAACAGCTAGAAGTTAACTAACTTTTGTTACATATGAGAGAATAGATGGTCAGACAGAAGACAGGAACAACCCTCTCCTGTCTTCTTGGCAAAAATGGCTTAGGACACAAGTTAGAGCTCAACAGAGACACAAGGACATCTGCGAGAAAGACATGAGTCTTTTTCTGCTATCAGTGGGGCAGCTGATAAATCCTGTCTTACTTTACTAAAGACCACCTCTAACATAGCTGTAGATGTAAGAAGGGAAACTGGTACCCTATTAGTTCGGAAGGAAAAGCTACTAAATTATGTTTAAAAGAAAAACAAACTTTAGTTATTTTGCAAAAACTAAAGCAACACCAACACACTGGGAGAGAATAACTTTGTTACTGTGAAGTCCAAATGAGGGAAGAAAATTTAAGGAAAAAAGTGATTGTTTAGCCTAAGTTTCAAGAAAACCAGTGTTTAGATGCTGACAAAAGCCGTTTGATGCTGAGGTCCCAAAAGGAAATGCATTGTGAAAGACACGACATGAGTCTCTAACAAGTGGATTCTGATCATTGGAAGCTAGCTCAGCAATGCCCTGAATAAACCAGGAGGCAGCCATGGATGTCAGGACACGGAGGCGGGCAGCAGCAGCTCTAGAAGCTCAGGTATTAATGCGTGTGTCTAAAGATCTGAGCAACTGCCCATAACGCAGGATAGCTCCAAAGAGCAGTGTGGAATGAGTCTAGTTTGCAAAATGGCAAGAACTATAAGCAGAATTTTTTAAAACAATATCCAAAGTTACCAGACCAATCAGGGAAGAACGTCCTTAAAAAGCGGCAGGGTCTCCAATATAAAAAATGACAGAAAATAAGGAAATGTTCAGCCCCAGTATGTTACATCTTCTCTATCAAGGACAAGACTCTTCAGACAAGAACAAGCTAAACATTTACACACACATTTATAGATACACACTTAAGGGAAAGTTCAAATTCCAACTATGCCAAGAACCAGCTTATAATCACCCAACAATAACTGAGTTAAAAGTTCCCAATCTTAGATGAATCATATCCCAGAATGGAGAAACAAACTGCAGATGTGCAGAGGAACTAGATGGTGCCCAACTACCAACACTGACTGTTCTGACCAGGGATACTATGGAAGGTCATGGTTAGAATGGATGAAAAACATAGAAAAAATTCACAAAGAGAAGATTTACTGGACTGACAAGAGATTAGAAAATAAAACCCCCAAGATTATCACCCTAGAATACTCTTTCAATCTGGAACTGAAGCCACTCTCAGAGTGGCCACTCTCAGCCAAATAATAGATTGGGCCATAAGATAAACAATAACATCCATGAGGAATATGCTCCTTTGAACAATCAACTATACAAGACCAAACAGTGAATATTCACCCAAAAGCAAAGATGAGAAGATGATGGGCAAAGAAGCTGGATGGCTGAAAACAACACAGACGTGCTGGAGACCGAGTGCTGCCACACCGAGCGGGTTATAATCAGCGTCATGGAATAATGTGTCAATGAATTGTTGGATGGCAGTCTAATTTGCTGTGCACACAATAAAACACTTTTCAAAAAATGCAGGTATGATTCTAGAACCATTGCTGGTCATCATTTAGGAGCCCTGGGCAAGGGGAAACAGGGAACTGACCTGTTTTTTGGCAGTTCTGCATTCCCTGAGAACTCACTGTGCTCCCTGCATGACATTAAGGTCTCGGGAATTCAAAGCATTTACAATTTAGTAAAATCATGCTATTTTCAATTCACTAACACACAATGAATAGGACAGTGAATAAGGAAGACTGAAGAAGGACTGATGCCTTTGAATTATAACACTGCTGAAGAATACTGAATGCACCATGGACTGCCAGAATGAACAAATTTGTCTTGGAAGAAGTACAGCCAGAGGACTCCTTGGAAGCGAAGATGATGAGACTTCATCTCACATACTCTGGACATATTATCAGCAGGGACGGATCCTTGGAGAACAACATCATGCTTGGTAAGGTAGAAAAAAAGAGGAAGACCTTCAACAGGCCAGAATGATATAGTGGCTTCAATAATAGACTCAAACATAACAATGACTGTGAGAACAATGCAAGACCAGGCAGTGTTTCATTCTTTTGTACACCAAGCCACTATGGGTCAAAACCAACTTAATGGCACTTAACAACAACAGTTTAGTAAAAGAAGCAGGTATGTAAACAAAAAAAAAGTATGAAGAATAAGAAGGATATAAGGAATTGGCCTTGCATTTTTGTCCGTGTTTAAAGGGAAACAGATAAATAGGGTGGAGTATTTAACCTAACCTGTATCTGGCAAAGCTCTAGAGCAGATCGTGAATTAGACCGTTGCAGTCCGCCTAGGTTCATGGAGGAACCATGTCAAACTAGCCCTATTTCCTTTTTTAGCACCATTACTAAATTATAGATCAAAGGAAAGAGATACATGAAGGTCTTGATTTCCAAAAGGTATACAGATAGTCTCCTGCTGGCTTTTGGGATGGTAAAGAAAGAAGGGGTAAGACAAAGCATTGGATAATATTTAAAGTTATTATAAATGACCAATAACAAATTGTTATTTAACAGATCTAGGGCAGACGGTTGAACACGTACCAAAATAAACTCTCTGTCCCTTTAACCCGGCTCCCTGATCTCAGTAAGCGACAGTGGTATCACCTTCGAGCCAAGCTCCCAGACATAAATCTTGTAGTCATCACCCTCTGTCTCTCCCTTCCTCATCAACAGAACCAGTCCAACTTTGTCTTTAGATAGAAAATTCAAAATCCATCCTCCTTTTTCCAGTCTTCCTTCTACTTCCTTGGTTCTTTTACCCTACTCCATCCCCCTTCTCTTGTGTGCTTTCTGACAGGGTTCTAGCTGGCCAATTTGATCTGTTTCAAAACATCTTCAGTCAACCCCTGAAAGGCATATCTAAGCAGGACATTTTTCTCCTTAAACATTTATGGTGGCTAAGAAGATAAAAGTCCAAATTCCTTATCTCGGCATTTCCCAGCGTCCACCCACATCTTCTCTACCCTAACCTCCCAACACATTCCCTAGGCTTAAATTATACTGGGAAACCCTGGTGGCGTAGTACTTAATTGCTACATCTGCTAACCATAAAGTTGGCAGTCTGAGTCTGCCAGGCACTCCTTGGAAACTCTACGGAGTAGCTCTACTTTCCCTTATAGGGTTGCTATAAATTGGAATCAATTCAATAGCACTGTTTTAAGTTACACTGAACCACCCTCTCTCCAATTAGCCATGCCTTTATAAAACACCCTGTCTTTGCATCCTTTAAAAGTCTACGCGAATAGCTCCTGATCTCTGAAGTCTTTCTGACCACTTCCAGGCAGAGGTTGAGTCCCTTTCTCCTCTCTGTTCCTATAAGACTCTTGTTGAACTAACTGGAAAAGTCAGTGGTGTTCTTCACAAGAGCGTTTCTCTTCCTTCTGTAGACTATGTGCCTCTTGGTGGCTGAAACCAAGTCACATTCATCTTTTGATTCTAAGCCCTAAACCCCATACACTGTATTCAGGCAGCAGTCAGTAGGTATTTGCTTATTGACCAAACCTAGAGAATAACCCCAGTGACAAGCCAAGGAATGCTGTCCTTGACCCTAATATTTTACCAACAAGTGAGTAAAGAAATAGTAGACAGCAAACTCACTCATCTTGCAAGTTAACAAATAAAGTAGGAAGAACGGTCAATGTATCGGGTAAGAGAATCTTAAAAGATTGCAGCAGATGAAAATATGGGCCAAGAGTAATGAGACTTAGTAGGAAAAATAAAAAGTCACATGTTAGGGTTCAAAAAAGCATCCATAATAGCACAGGATGAAAGATGTTTTTCTCAAATTAGATCTACTATAAAGAGGAGTCCGAGCAAAAACTCTAAAGCCAGGCTGGCTGAGCTGAGTCTCCATTTCTCTAACAGCTAGCTAGCGGTGGGGCCCTAAACAAGTTTCCTAATCTTCCTGTACCTCCAGTTCCTTTATCTGGAACACAGAGATACTAATAATACCTACACCTCACAGGGCTGTTGTTTAGTTAATAATGCAAAGCACTTAGAATTGTGCCTAGCCCAATAAACCCTAGCTGTTAGTACTGCTTCTGAGAAAAAGAAGGAGAAGTTATAAACATTGTGGCTAAAAGCAAGGGTTCTGGAATTCAACTGCAGTTCAAACTCTAGGTCTAAACTTAGTAGCTGCCTGACATTAGGCAAGTATTTCATTTTCTAAATCTCCACTGTACTTATTCATAAAATACGGCTAACAATAAGATCTTTCAAAGATAGTTACTTTAGTACTTCGTCTAACTGGGAGGAAAAAGAAAAGACTAAGTATCCATTAACAGAAAACGGTTCAGATAAATTACAGTATATCCATACCACAGAATGTATGCAATTATCAAAAAGAACGAGGTAGATCTATACATAATGATATCAAGTGTTCACAATGAGATATTTTTATATAAAAGCCAAGTTGCTTAATCAATGTAGTAGTTTTTAAGAAGCAAAAAGAGTGTGTGTGTGTGTGTTCATTCATATTTTGACCATGCAACGCAATCCTAATCACCAATGGGGAAAATTAAAATTGTTTTATGACATTTAAAATTTGTGTCAACATTGCAGGGTTGGGAATCAATGTCACAAAACAACTTATGCATTAACAGTTTAATCAGAAACTAATTTGTTCTGTAAACTTTTACCTAAATCAAACTTAAAAAAGAAAAAAATGTGAAAAAGAAATGTTTGGTAAAACCCACAAGAGTTCATATATGGCCAGTTGAGAAATTAACTATGATTAAAATTTTAGAGTACATGTTTATTAAAGCACACACTATATAAATAAAACCAGAATGATACCAAATTAGAAACTTAAAACACAGAGAAAATGTACAGTGATCTAAATTTCAAATCATTCTAACTTGGTTTAAAAAATTAGCAATACACAATAAACATTTTTCATATCAATAATTTTCCACCACATAACTTCAGTAGTCACACCACTGAGACATTCAGTAAGCAGAAGTTTAATCACGAAAAATATAAACTACAACTTTCAGTTAGACCCTTTTATTGGCAATGCACTGCTTTGAGAAAAATTTCCCATACAAAGGACGTATCCAGAAATGGTTACTGAACCATCTTTCTCTGTTAGTACTGAAAGGGAAACCCTAGTAGCACAGGGGGTTAAGTAGCACTTCTGCTAACCAAAAGGTCGGCAGTTCAAATCCATCAGGCACTCCCTGGATACTCTATGGGGTACTTCTACTCCGACCTCCAGGGTCGCTGTGTGTTGGACTCAACAGTAGTGGGTATGGTTTTTTTGGTTTACAGTGAGGTCCACCAAAGACACACTTAATTTACATGAATTAAATAGTTCTGTAGCAAAATTTTTATAAAAATGTATCAAAACATTAAAAACTATTATTACCAGTTATAAATACAAAAACGAAAAACAATAAACAGTGAAAGTAATATTGAGTACACTGTAAGTTAAAGCATGAGTCACTAAAAGTGTTTTATTTCTTTGGGGAAAAAAGCCTTGTTTGAACAGTGCTTGCCTTCTTGTTGTACAATGAACAACAAGGAGCAAGCATCTTTCCTATATCTCGGCAACTGTTACACTCCTTTTGAGCTTTGGATCAGCTTCCCACATTTTATCCTTTGCACTTTCAGCGTTGTGAAATACCTCTGAGAATTCCTTTAATGTAAAGTTTTATGCCAGCATTGCTTCCTGTGGGCAATCTTCGCCTTTCCCCATTTATGTCAGTGAGTTCTCATTCACGAAGCTCCTCTGGCTGTGTATGTGGTCTCTCCAGAGGTGGCACTGTCAGCGTTCCACAGTCAGCAATTTCTTCTATAATTCCATTCACATTCAGCTGGAACTTCACTTCCAATGTTACCATCTTTCATTTTTTTTGCTCAAATTTTATCCTGTTGAACTCCATTTCCTCTCCCCATTACCCATTTTTATAATACATTGCACAGATTTATCACTAGGAGACAAGGAGCCACACAACTACATGCTTTCTAATCTGTGCATCAACTGACAACAGACAGGCAGTAGCCAGTCATTCACAAACCCTCAGAATTGACTAACTGGTTACGGACCATAATGGGCATCTGTGATTTACATAATGATCTGTGTACCAAACAGCTTACAGCAAAGTTTGTATTTTATGTAATTATAGTTTATAAGCCATGGCAACTGAAATATGAACTGTGATGTTGGCAGACTGGTGCTATTTAACTAAATCATGATGAAATTCAAACATATCAGAACTCTACAAAGGGAGGACTATCTATACAGAAAACATAATTTGGAAGGAAACACATCATAGGGCTAACAGTGATTATCCCCTTGGGGAAGAACGATAGTACTTTCATTATCTGTCAGTGACTTTGGCTTTCAAGAGGACATCTGGCAATATTTAGAGACACTGTGATTGTAATGACTTGAGGTGGACGGTGGGGTACAACTGGTATCTAGTGGGTAGAGCCAGGGTCGATGCTAAACATCTTATAACAATCCCCCCATGATACATGGTCCAAAATGCTAATAGCACCTGTTTTAAACCAATAGTTTTTACTGAGTTATTTTTAAAAGTATGTTTAGCACAAGGTGTGGTGACAGCCAAGATGACGTGAGATAATGGCAAGCAGTAAGTCTGCAATAAATGCTATCAGAGGCTCTAAGTGACTTCAAGCTGAATAAGTATCTTAATATCACCTTAGATATTAATATCCCCTTAGATCTGTAGTATTCAACACCACGCTGCGGCTGCCACACATGTAACGTCAACATCAGCTTACTGACAGCACATGTACATGGCTCAAAACAGGCATCCAGCTCCATCCACACTCTAGACCTGTCAGACCACATCCAGAATCCACGTTTCAGTTCCGGGCAAAGGAGGACAGCCTGCATGTAAACAGTCTGAGAACCATGTCACACGAGAAACAGTTCAAAAACCTGCACTGATTATCTGGCAGAAGAGAAACCACAAAGGATCAGCTGAAGGACTGATGTGATAATAGTCCTAAAATTCGATAGTGCTATCACAGAAAAGAGAGTTACGTAAGATCTGTTCTATTTGGCTTCCCAAGATAGAAATTATAATCCACTGTCCAAAAACGGTGGGGGCTTTATAAAGTAATGACTTCCCTATTCCCAGAAGCACTCAAGCAGGGGTTTTCATGTGGGTTCTCAAAAAGATTCCTATATTGGAAACAGACCCATTGAGAAGAGCAACAAGGTACTTTCTAATACATTCTTGAGCATCTGGAATGCAATGAGAGAGCAGAGCGGAGACAGAGAACAAGAAGTAACAGCCTCCTATGCCCTAAGAATCCCACTCCTAAATGTTCACACAAGAGAAATGAAAACATGTCTACAAAAAGACTTATGAAAGAATGTTCATTAAGAGCTTTATTTGACATCAAAATGACAGCACTAAACTTCTATCTATCAATAATCACACTAACTGTAAGTGGATTAAATGTACCAATAAAGACACAGAGAGCAGCAGCTAGGGTTAAAAAAAAAGTAAAAAAAAAAAATGACTCATCTATATGCTGCCTATGGGAGACACACCTTAGACTCAAAGATATGAACAAACTAGAATTCAAAGGATGCAAAAAATCTATCAAGCTAACGGCATTCAAAAGAAAGCACGAGTAGCAATATTAATCTCTGATAACACAGACTTTAAAGTAAAATTCACCACACTGAATACGGAACAACATTATATAATAATAATAATTAAAGGATCAATACTCCAGGAGGACATAAGCGTATTGAATAGCTATGCATCCAACCACAGGGCTCCAAGATACATAAAACAAACACTAATTGCACTGAAAACAGAAATAGACACCTCTACAATAACAGTCGGAGACTTGAACACACCACGTTCAGTGAAAGACAGAACATCCAGAAAATGGCTCAAAAAAGACATGGACTATCTAAATGCCACACTCAACCATCTTGACCTCATTGACATATACAGAACCCTCCTCCCTCCCAACAGCAGCCAAGGTGTACTTTCCCAATGCACATGTGTGGTACATTTTCCAAAACTGACCACATATTAGGCTGCAAAGTAATCCTTAACAAAACTCAAAACACTGAAATACTACAAATCATTTTTTTCAGACCACAAAGCCATAGAAGCGGAAATCAATTAAGAGAAAAAAGAAGGAGGGAAAAAAAATCAAACACAGGGAAACTAAAAATCCTGCTCCAAAACTACCAGGTTATACCCAATACTGCAAGGACAGAGCAGCAGGGGTGGGGCTTTAGGGATAACCATGCTCTCAGGGGATACTGAGGCCAATTGGCATAACTAGCCCATTGCTAAGAGAGTCTTCCACACCCCATATTGGTGAGTGGCATCTGGGGTCTTAAAGCTACAAGCTGCCATCTGAGGTACACTAAATGGTCCCAACCCAAGTGGTACCGATGGTCACCAAGGACAACAACAACATGAGGGAAAAAGAATCCAGAAGATAGAAAGACACACATGAATGACTGACTATATCAACATGTGACCAAAAGAACCACATGGTGCTCGGCCACCATCAATGACAGCTGTGATGGGACTCACAATGTCAAGTCCCAGTGGCAACACAAGGAAAAAAAAAGGAGTGTACCCTAAAAACTCCACTAAAAGACTGCATTGATGGTTTGAAGGCCTGGGGGTTCCCGTGGGAGCACGGCCCCTAGGCCTGATGCTGCCCCCGATCATAAATCATTATTGAGGTCAATTCTCCAGAAAGGAATGGATTAGACTCAGGGACACAGAGTGACCATATCATGTGTGCATTTTATGGTTCTATACATCTATAGGATGTTGTCCTACTGGTCTCTTAATAGAGGGGAATAGAGAGGATGGAGAGGAGGGGACACGAGATTGTTAAGACGATATAACATGTATAGAACGGAAAGGAGGAGTGTGCTGTCACCAGGCAAGGAGAGGAGAGGGAGCTGCAGATAGCGGGGCATGCAAATTTAAATTGGATTCTACACTTGCACTCAATCACAATTAAAAAAACAAAAAAGGATTATAAATTTTTTGGGGGGAATCTCACCAGGTTATAGATGAAATCAAGGATGGAATAAAGAAATTCATAGAATCAAATAAGAATGAACACACATTCTACCAGGACCTACGGGATGAAACAAAAACAGTGCTCAGAGGTCAATTTACCTCAATAAATACATACATGTAAAAAGAAGGGCCAAAATCAAAGAATTAAGCTTACAGCTCAAAAAAGTACACAGACAGCAGCAAAAGAAACCCTCAGGTGATATAAGAAGGCAAATAATAAAAACTAGAGCAGAAATAAACAACTTACAGGACAGAAAAATGATTGGAACAGTTATCAAGATAAGGTGGTTGTTTGAAAAGATCAACAAAATCAATAAACCACTAGCCCAACTAACCAAAGAGAAACAGGAGAAGAAGCAAATAACTAGAATAAGAATGAGATGGGCAATATCACAAGATCAAACTGAAATTAAAAGAAACATAACAGAATATTGTGAAAAACTGTATCATAATCAATTTGAAAACCTAGAGGAAATAGGCAAATTTCTAGAAACATACTACCTACCTAACACAAACAGAAGTAAAACAACTACAAAACCCACCTGAAAGGAAGAGACTGAAAAGGTAATTAATAAAACTCCAACCACAAAAAACCCTAGACCTGATGTCTTCATTGGAGAATTCTACCAAATTTTTAGAGAATAGTTAACACCACAATGACTAAAGGTATTTCAGAACATGGAAAAGGATGGAATACTCCCAAATTCACTGTATAATGCTAGCATAACCCTGACAACCAGATAAAGACAGCACAAAAAAGGAAAATTACAGATCAGCACCTCTCATGAACTTAGACATAAAATCCTCAACAAAATTCTAGGCAATACAATTCAATAATGTATCAAAAAATTAATCTCTCATGATCTTAAATATAAAATCCTCATCAAAATTCTCATCAACATAATTCAACAACATATCAAAAAATTAAACCATGACCAAATAGGATTCACACCAGGGACACAGAAAAAAAATGTTATTAACCACATAAATAAAACAAAAGAGCCAGTTGATTTTATCCATTGATACATAAAAGACATTTGAAAAAGTCCAATACCTATTCGTGCTAACAACTTTCAACAAAATAGGAATAGAAGGGAAAATTCTCAACATAGTAAGGGGCATCTAAGATAAGTTAACAGCCAACATCATCCTAAACAGAGACAATCTGAAAGCATTCTCTTCGAGAACAAGAACCAAGCAAGGATGCCCATTGTCACCACATTATTCAACACTGTGCTGAAGGTCCTAGCCAGAGCAATCAGGAAAGATAAAGAAATAAAAGGCATCCAAATAAGTATGTAATAAGTAAAAGTATCTCTGTTTTGCAGATGCTATGATCTTATATACAGAAACCCTACAGAATCCTTGGAAAAAAAAAAACCTACTGGAACTAAGAGTTCAGAAAACAATCAGGATATAAGATAAACATACATTAACCAATTGGATTCCTTTACACCAGCAAAGAGACCATCAAAAAGGAAATCACCAAATTTATACCATTTAGAATAGCCCCTAAGGAGATACAATACACAGAACTAAATCAAACCAGACATGTAAAAGACCTATGCAAAGAAAATTACAAGACTCAAATCCAAAAAATGAAGAGATCCACATAACTGAAGAAACTTATCTTGCTCATGGATAGGAAAATGTAACATCGAGAAAATGTCTATTCTACTCAAAGCAATCTACAGATACAATGTAATTCCAACACAAATTCAAATGGGCATTCTTTAATGAGATGAAGAAACAAGTAACCAACTTCATATAGAAAGGGAAGAAGCCTTGAATAAATACTGCATTACTGAAGGAGAACAATGAAGTGGGGGGGTCTCACACTACTTGACTTTAGAACCTATTACACTGCCACAGTACTGTTACGGTAGTCAAAACAGCTTGGTACTGATAGAAAAACAGATATATACACCAATGGAACAGAACTGAGAATCCAGATATAACACCATCCACCTATGAGCAGCTGATAGGTCCAAAGTCTACAAACTGGGGAAAAGACAGTCTCTTTAATAAAGTGTTGGCAAAACTGAATATTCATCTGCAAAACAAACAAACAACAAAAAAAAGAAAGGAGACGCATATCTCAGACCATGCATAAAACTATCTCATAATGGATCAAAGACCTAAATATAAAAGTTAAAACAATAAAGGTCATGGACACGAAAATAAGGACATGGTTGGGAGTTCTATACACAGCATAAACAGACCAGAAAATGTTACCAACAATGCACAAACACCAGAAGAGGAAATAGATAACTGGGAACTTCTAAATATCGAACACTTATGCTCATCCAAAGATTTTACCAAATGATTCAAAACAGTATCCATAGAACGTGGAAAAAATTTTTATCCCTTTTGGCTGAGTCCAATTAGCATCTAATCTCCACAATCTATAAAGTACTGCGAAACCTTAACAAGAAAAAGACAAATAACCCAGTTAAAAAACAGGCAAAGGATATGAACGGACACTTCACCAAAGAAACCCTCAAAGAGGCTAACATACCTGAGGAAATGCTCGCAGTCACTAGCCATTAGAGAAATCCATATCAAAACTACAATGAGATACCATCTCATCCCAACAAAGCTGGAATTAATCCATAAAACACAAACAATAAATGCTGGAGAGGTTATGGACAGACTGGAACTCTTCTACACAGCTGGTATAAATGTAAAATAGTACACTTTGGAAATGGATTTGGGGCTTTCTTAAAAAGCTAGGAACAGAAATACCGTATTATCCAGGAATCCCATTTCTTGGAATACATCCTAGAGAAATAAGGGCTGTCACATGAACAGATACATGCACACAAATGTTTACTGCAGGACTGTCCACAATAGCAAAAGGTGGAATCAACCTAGACGCCCATCAATAGTTGGACCGATAAACTATAGTGTATTCATATAATGGAATACTATGCAATAATAAAGAACAATTATGATCTAAGAAAATATAACATGAAGTCATCTGGAAGACATTTTGCAGAGTCATTTGTCAGTTGCAAAAGGACAAATACTGTATGAGATCACTATTATAATAACTCAAGAAAAGGTTTAAATACAGAAGAAAACAGTCTTTCATGGTTACAAGAGTAGGGAGGGAGTGAAAAAAGTATTCATAGATTAGACAGTAGACAGGAATTGGGCAAGGTGTAGGAAGTGACATCACGCAGTAAAAGGAAGGCCAGCACAGCTGGACTATACCCAAAGCTAGAGGTTTCCTAAATTGAGGGAGAAAAGTGGGTGGGCAGAACTGAAACTCCACTGTAAGACCACACTAGATGGTCTGTCACACTGGAGGGTCCCCTGAGGCCATGGCCCCCAGACTCTCTGTTAGCCTAGAGCTTAAAACAGTACTGAAGTCAACTCTTCAGACAAAGATTGTAGTGGACTACAACACACAGAGCGATGCTGGCGAAGAATGTGCTTCCTGGCTTGTACATATGTATGGACAAGCAGCCCCTGTCCAGAGGCAAGACGACAGAGTGGAAGGGGACAGGTGTAGGTTTAATGGTTACAGGAAGTACAGGGTAGAAAGCAGGAGAGTGCTGTCACAGGATGGGGAGAGCAGCTAGAGTCGCACAGCAGAGTAGATGTGGGGTTTTATGTGGCTAATTGACTTGGATTGCAAACTTTCACTTAAAGCACAATAAAAATATTTTTCAAAAAAAGACAGAAAAGAAATGAGGAAAATATGAGCCCAGGAGACAGAAGGGGGTGTAAGATCCAGAGACTACACCAGCATGAGACCAGAAGAGCCAGATGGTGCCTGGCCATCAGCAATGACTGCCCTGACAGGGAAGGCAATGCAGAGTTCCTGAAGTAGTGTGAGGAAAGAGGAAAATGGGTGTGCAGAACCACAGCTCTATTAAGACCAGCCTTGACGATCTGAGAACACGGACCCCAGGCCTGCTGAAGCCAGTAACAAAACTAACTTTTCAGACAAAGATTAGACTGGACTGTAAGACAGAGAGTGACGCTGGAGAAGAGGGTGGTTCGTGGCTTAAATATATACGTGAAGCTGTCTGAGCAGCTCCTGTCAGGAGGCAAGATGAGCAGGTGAATGGGGACTTAGCTGGCTGAATGGATACGGAAGGACAGGTTAGAAAGTAGGAGTACGCTGTCTGTCGTAGGGTGGGGGAGGGCAGCTAAAGTTGCACAGAGGTGTGGGGGCAGGATTTTATATGCCAAAGTGACTTGGACTGTAAACTGTCACTTAAAGAACTATATGTATGTAATTTTTTTTTTTAGAAAGCTTTATTCATTATGGAAAACCTGGTAACATAGTGGTTAAGTGCTACATCTGCTAGCCAAAAGGTTGGCAGTTTGAATCCACCAGGTGCTTCTTGGAAATGCTAGAGAGCAGTACTACTCTTCAGTCAGAATTGACTTGATAGCACTGGGTGTGGGGTTTTTTTTGGTTATTCATTATAGCCAAAAACTGGAAAAAATCCAAATGTCTATCACTGGGATGGGAATGGGTAATTTATGCATACAACAAGTACTATTCAGCATAAACAGAAACAAATTACCAAGACATGTAACCACTGAATGAATATCACATAAAAGAATTCAAAATTATGGTTTCATGTACAGGAAGTTCCAGAACAGGAAAAACTAATCTACAGTGAAAGCAAATCAGAAGTGATTGCCTGTGAAGGAGCAGGAAAGGGTTAAGGAAGAATGTGAGGCAGTAATTTTCTTCCATATCTTGACAAAGGTCTGGGGTGCACAGGTATAGGCATTTATCAAAACTCTTCAAATGATACAGTCGAGATTTGTATATTTTCTATTACATAAACTTTACCAGCAAAAAAACAAAACACATGAACAAATACTGCATTCCAATTAATGTTACAACATGCAGAAATGTTTAGTAGCAAAATGTACTGATGCCTGCATCTGACAATGCAACGCATCCCCCAAATACAATGGACAGATAAAAGGACAGAGAGATGTAACGAAGCAAGTGAGCGAAGCAAATGCTGAATGCTAGAATCTAGGTGGTTGGGTGTATGAGTGCTCACTGTACAACTGCCTCCATTCTGCTGCATACCTGAAACTTTTCATAATAAAAAGTTGGGGTGGAGGGAATAACAGTCAGTAGAGAGCACTATAAGAGGAAGAAGAGGTGGCTGGTGGATCATGAGAAGAGAACATTACAGGGAAGGACTACTTTAGCCAACACGGGAGCCTGCCAAGGGGAGAACTGAAAAGATCCAGCTGACCTGGAAACATCTCAGCCAAGATGGGTCACGTTAGGCTGGTGCACAGTCCTCTACCACTCTAAGCACTTACTTCTACAGAACCAGCTCCACCAGTGTCCAACTGTGTGGCCTGGGACAAGTCCCTGACCTCTCAGCCTTGACTCCCGCCCCACAATAAAGAAGTCAGTTCAGAGGATGCATAATGTCCTTTCCAGCTATAGCAGCCTATTACTCACTGTATCTGTGGAAACCACTTTTCCAGACAGCAGCCAAAGAATGAAGATACCGCAATTACAACTTCAGGGAGCTCCACGCAGTTTCATTCTGGCAAAAGGCAAGGAGCCCGTTGTTGTATGAACGTGTCTTCAAAGAAAAGGTTTCGGTACAGCCAGTAGATAAATGTCCACACATGGATTATCCACTTTGTAGACTAGTCAGAGCAAACAATGAATCAGTGTGAGCAAGACACACACACACACACACACACACTTACACACTCAAGCACACACACAAACATGTATATCTACATGCACGCACACACACACGCATCATGCACACACACCCCGTATGTTTCTGGGACACAGAACACCACAGGAGTTCATGAGAATTAAGCAGATACCTTTACTCGGAGGAAAAACAATCCACTGGTGCTTTGTCCACTTTCACTAATTTTCAGATTATCTACTCTACCACTTTCTTCCACCCTTGACAACATGGATAATTTAAGCTTCATGGCTGTCCCACTTTTCTATGGCTTATGTATTCTACAGCTGTCTACTCCAAGTAGAGAGTTTGCCAATGATGAGGGTGGTGGGGTGACTTGTTGCCACTGAGTCAATTCTGACACACAGTGACCGTGCAGAAGGGTACACCCAAAAGCAGACCAACCTGATCTGAGCTCCAGCTCTGCAGTGAGTACCGATACACAAGTGACTTTCACCCTCTGGACTTCAGTCTCCTCATCTGTAAAATGTAAGATACAACCTAGCCTACCTGAGGTCGAAGGTTTCTCCCAACTCTAAATTCCTGGACTTTGGTGGTTCTGTCTTCTTAGCAATGTATAACACCCACTGTCATTGATTTCATTCACAGCGTATCTATAGGTCAGAACAGAACTGCCCCATAGATTCCCAATGAGCAGCTGGTACATTCAAACTGCCAACCTTTCGGTTAGCAGCTGTAGCTAACCACTGTGCCACCATAGGTCTTCCATGTGTAATGTCACCTATATACTCACAATCTAGGTAAAGCTGACATTATCTGTATTCTAGACAGGTAGAAATTAAGACGCAAGAAGTTTAAAAAATTTACCAAGATTATACAGCTGGTTGATGGCAGGATGAGGCTACTACTCAGGGCCTCGAGGAGACCATGTAGATTCCCTGGAAACACACAGTGGACTCTATAAACTCCTCCTATATTTCAGTACCTATAACCATGCCTTAGCTACTCTGGTTTCCATGGAAATCAGAGAATTTACTGCTTCTGGTTCCAGATCTTAAAGAAGAGGGGAATGTGTATCTGTTATCTTAAACCAAAGGCCACTATCTCACAAACCAAAAACAGCCTTCCAGAAAGACTGACTTCCTGTCATTCTCCTAGAGGAAGGTGGTATGGCAGGAGGGAGGGCACTGTATAAGGTTAAGACTCAGAAATGGGAACCTGGGATCCTGGAGGAAGTCTCTGGAGTGCCTGGGGATGGGGGAAACTCCAGAATAACTGCTCAGTCACCTAGGGAAACCCATGCATCCTCACTGTGTGCAGAGGACCAACAGGCCACCCTTCTCTAGGTCCAAACGTGCCACAGCTGCAAGTAGGACCGTGACAGGAGAACAGATTCCAACAAGGTGAGAACCTGTGGGAAGAGGAAAAATACGTGTGACGCCATTCTGTCCCCAAGGTGTGCCTACTACATACCTTCCTGGATCCACAAATGCTTGAGGAGCTCATCAGGTGAAGACAGAAGGACAAGGTGACAGAGAGAACAAGGAGAGAAGTCTTGAGGGTAGCAGGTGAATGGCTTCACCTCACACTGCCACCACCTGGAAGGATCACATCTGAAGATCCTTCTAACAAGTGAAACCCTACCCAAGGATAAGAAAGAATTTCCATAGTGACCAATTTTCTAGAAGTGGCCTAAATGGATTCCTAGCAGTGGTGATGCATGTCCAGCTGATGGAGAAAGGAGAGTCATCCCCCGCTCTTCTCCTATTCTCCAGCCCTCTCCTCCTCCCTCACTCAATACCCATTTCAAGTAAGCTCACAGGTTCCCGGTAAGGGCTCCCTGACTGAGGACCCTAAGACAAGTCCACAGGATCACAGCTGCTGGTCCCCTAGGGAGGCCAGAGCCTGGGAGTCCACAAACACAGCCTCAGTTGGCAGCAGCAACAGCTAATACTGCTGCTCTCCAAACCAGGGCCTGGCTCAGCGAGACTTCCAGATGGGGGAGCGGGGGAGGGACACATATGCCCTTTCTCCTCAAGAAGAGGGCAACAGCAGAAGGACTGGACTTGCTGTTGACCCTCCGGGACTGAGGAAAGGAAAAGGAAAAGCCAAAGGAACTGGGAAGCAAAGCACGAGCAGGAACCTCACTTGAGGTTCACCTGCTGAGGAAAGACTACCTTTCCTACCTTACAGAAGGTCAAGAGGAGAAAAGCTGCCCCGCCAGGGGGGAGGAAAAAGGAGACCCTGGCCCTGCCTTAATTACACTAGGTCTCCTCACACTGTAAGTATACAATCCCCAGGAAAGGTAACTGGTTCTCATCCCACATTCCCATTTTTTCCTGCTGCCAGTTTCTTTAGAAATAACCATGGCCTCTGGCAAAGCACTGCAGGGAAGGTGCTGAGGCCTGCAGTAGGCTTCAGGAATTCCCTGGGCCTGGGTGTCCTCCAAGTAAAGAATCCAGTGAGGCCTCCCAGGCATGTCTCAGGGAGCCGGCCGTCTGGAAGACAAGCCAGTCACATCTCTCTCCACAACCAATGGTCTGAAAGCAATTCTAGCCAGGACTTAGGAACTTTACAAGTCCACAAACCTTAATAAATACATTTCACCTTTCTGAATTCTTCCTTAAAGTTAAGACAAAATGATTTCATTCTAGCTTCTCTAGGTAGTAGAGAGCTAAGCGTTTTCTGGCCGCGGTCAGATGTTGTTTGGTAAGCAGAGAGCAGAGGGAAACACCCGGTCACCTGCTTCCTCCTAGGCTGCCCCTCAGTCTCCCCTGTAAGAAGAGAATGCAGAGGGATAAGGGAGCTAAATCTTGCTCCCTTCACGTCAGCCTCCAGATCAGCCGCCCCTCCCCTCCCTGACACCAAGGAGCGATCAGCAGCTCAGGCCACAAGCAGTGGTGTCTACTGCGGCTTGTTCATCCCCCGCACTGCAAACTGCCGCTTCCCAGACATGACAGATTTAGCTGTTCTTCAGTGTTTTCAAGCCAAGACAAAAAGCTTCTGGAGGAGGACAAAGGCAACAGGGATGCAGGCAGGACCAATTTCACAGAAGCCACCTGCCAGGGGCCCTTCTCTGCCATGCCCCCAACACACACAGACACACACACACACACACACAGACACGCACGTGCGTGTTTTTCAAACTTCTCAAACCTATGCTGACCACAGTCACATGGATTTTTCTCTGAACTAATGGATGCTAGTCCTCTCAGGGCAGAGACTCTACTGCTGTTTTTCAAACAGTGTTCTGAAAGATGTCATTAAGTGGGAAGTGAAAACGGGGTACTATACGGGGTCAGAATCCCTGCTCACAGTGTGGCTGAGTGCTAGCACTGCTAACCAAAAGGTCAGTAGTTCAAACCTAACAGGAGCTCCTTGGAAGCTCTATGGGGCAGTTTTACTCTGTCCTATAGGGTCACTATAAGGAGGAATTGACTAGATGGCAGTGGGTTTGTTTTTTGGAGGTATATAATTGGGTGACCAGACAACAAAAATCCATGGGTTACCACCGATGGTGGGTAAGGCAGGGACCAAGATGTGTTTGGTTCCATTGTGCATGGAGTTGCCATCAGCTGGGGAGCCAATTTGATGGTAGTGAAAAACAATGTGTATGTTACATGCACTGAGTTAAACACTGCAGAGTTTTCTCAGAGCCTTTAATTTGTTAATGTGCACCCAAAGTGTTTCTGAATTTATTCGATCACAGAGCACCTCACAGGATTCGTTACCCAATAAGACACTCCTGGACAGTCTATCTGGCACTTGGAGAAATGAGTGGTTTCTTCCTCAGGGTTCATTTAGTTTCTTGCAGAAAACTCTCTTATCACTGGAGTACCTAAGAAATGTCTTTCTCATATGTTCCTTCCTCAGTAAATCTCCAGTGAACAGAGGCATAAACAAATGAGTGAGTGTACATCTTTACAAGTGTGTATGTGCTTGCAGTATTGAAACATCCAGTTCAACTGACGCTGAAGCTTCCCACAGGGGCCATTAACCAGTTGCTGTCAAGTCAGTCCCAACTCACTGACAGCCCCTGTATGTCGAAGTAGAACTATACTCCACAGGGTTTTCAAGGGCTGATTTTTAGGAAATACATCAAGACTTTCTTACAGGGTGCCTCTAGGTGGACTCAAACTGCCAGCCTTTCAAATGACAGCTGAGCATGTTAAGTACTTGTACCACCCAGACACTTCTCAGGGATCACGACAACTTCACAAAAGAGGTGTCTCCCAGGCACATACTCCAGCGAGCTTTGGCTGTGGATCATCTCACGTCACCAAGGACATGAGATCGCTGCAGCTGTTTTGCATCTGTAAGAGTAACTGGGTGACTGCCTTCATTGTACACATCTGAGTTAGTGAGATGTCACCTCTGTGTTACATGCGGACTACCAGGTGAGCTCAGTCACCAGCACTCCTAATTTCAACGGAGACACCGGAGGGTCACAGCAGTAAGCCTGACTCGGCCTGAATGGCAAGGGCCCCAACCCACACTTCTCACCCAACCCTTCTCCCATCATGGGCCAGATGAGTGACTGACAGGTACTCCACATGGTATAGCTCTTCAAATTTCCCCCAGGAAATCCAGTATTTCTGTATTCAAACTGCAGCCTCATATTATCTCTTGCCCTCACCCTCTCCCCCAAAACAGAGAAAACAGATCCTAACTTTGCCAGACATTTCAGTGGGAAAATATAGTTGGTGTATGAGTGGAAAAGGTCTTCCCACAGCAGCCTCTGATTTCCCTGGCAGACTTTCTTCCTTTATTCATGATAAAGCAGACCTGCAAAGGTACCTCCCGCTGACCTCCAGGGCTGCCCACAGGCAGCAGGTGCCCAAGAGGACAGGCTACAGAGAACTCTAACCTCCGCCTCTCAGACGGGAAGCCCTGCCCCTCAAGTAGGCTCCCTGGTTCTAAAGTCACAGACTATTTCCAGCAGACGTGTTTCCTAGAACACCTTCAGCAGAGATGGAGACTGTGGTTAGTATCTGGACGCCATCAGGAAGCTGGGGAATTCGTGCTGCTCGGGGTTCTAACTTAGGAAGGGAGGAGGCCCCAGCGTCCGTGCTACCCTCCACCCCAGCAGCATCACAAGAAAGCAAGGTGTAATCCCATCAGGCAGGACAAACGGTCTGGATCACCGATTCTACCACAAAGTGTGTGCTTCAGTGAAGATGACAGTCACAAAAGGCACATACAGTATGACTCTACTTATATAAAATGTCAGAAAAAAGCAAATCTATAGAGACAGAGAGTAGATCTATAGATTAGGACTGGGGGTTGGGAGAAGGGCTAAGGGCTACCAGGGCATGACTGTTAATGGTATAAATTTCTTCTGAGGGTGGTAAAAATGTCCTAAAATTGGTTCTGAGATACTTGCCTAATTGTGAACATAGTAATGACCACTGACTTGTAAACTTTAAATGGGTGAATTGTATCATATGTGAGTGTATCTCAATAAAGCTGTTAAATTTAGGAAAAAGAAAAATCTAGGATAAAGCTCAGAGTCTATTCCTACCCCATTTTTCCCAACTGTAATTCTTAGTGCACAATTGGCAAAGTTGTCCAATCTACAGAAACTGGGGCAGAAGAGGACACTGATGGCACTTTCTCACGAAGCATCCTCCATCTACTCCCAACCAGCCCCAGCCCCACTCCAGAAAGCAGACACACGAAAGGTTCCCTTTCCCAGCTCCTACACCCATGCACAGGCCCTTCCCTCCTTCCCAGGGAGGCTCTTCTAAAGTCGGAGACAATTCTTTGGCTCCATTCATCATCCATTTATCTTCTCTAACTGGGTGGGTTATGTCTGGATATATCTGCTTCTGGAGCTGACAATTTAATTCCTGATTTTAAAAACTTTATTGTTTAAATACCAGTTTAGCCTCTGAGGCAACCAAGCTGCCACACCCTCTCGATAATTATCAGCTGCTGGGGAGCACTTTCCCAGACAGTTGGGGGAGGGGGACAGGGAAGAGCAGAGCAGGGGCCCTGAGGGTAAACACACTTGAGAAAGGGACTCAGGTTCTCCTAGGAAGCCTCATCAGAATCCAAATGACAGACAAACTAATCAACCTATGCAGGTATTTACTACACTTCAGCTAACAGTCAGGCACTGTGCTAGCACTGGGATACCAGGAAACAGTCTTTGTCTTCCAGCAGCTCAGGGTCTAGCAGGGGCGGTCATGGAAACAGAAGTAATGCGTGCGGTCATATCTGACTGGGAGGGACGACTGAATCTCTCAATGCCTTTCTGCAGAGAAACTAGATTAGGTGCCCTCAGAGAGGAAAGGTTAACCTTGCAGACACATAGGGACTCTTTCCCAGGAGCACCATGCAGAGAGGCATAGCCCAAACCAGCCAGACCAGCCACTGGACCGAGTCTACAGAGGTATGGCCTTTTCCTCAAACTCTCACCAAGGTGTGACAAGGGGAAGGGTCCTAGACATGGCATCACATCTCTGCATTTCTCTAGACTTAGCACTTCTTAAGACATGCCACAGTGTTTGGGTCTGTACTCAAATGGAACCATGGAACCCCTGGTGACTTAGTAGTTAAGTGCTA
This sequence comes from Heterohyrax brucei, assembly GCA_028571685.1. Lineage (NCBI taxonomy): Eukaryota > Metazoa > Chordata > Mammalia > Hyracoidea > Procaviidae > Heterohyrax > Heterohyrax brucei. The sequence goes on from CM053155.1 coordinate 23,147,947, forward strand.
CGTCTGCTAACCAAAACGTTGGCAGTTCAAATCCTCCAGGCACTTGGAAACGTGGGTTTGGTTTTGGGGGGGTACTCAAATGTTTGCTGAGTGGCTCTGCAGAAGATGGAAGCTGACACACACTGCTAGGCTCTGGAAAACACAGCCCCAAGGATATTACCAAGTATAGGGAGCCAAATTCTTGACTCAATTAATATAGAACTTTAACAACAGTATATATTTTAATTGTAAGGGTATCTTGAAAAGAGATGTGATCCCTAGCACTAGAAGAGCTTAAGCATAGGCTAGAGAAATTGGTGGTGGCCAAACCTAGATAATTATCACTTGGGAAGTCCTTCAGTTATCTAGTGCTGCTATAGCAGAAATATTGTAAGTGGATGGCATTAATACACTGAAATTTACCTTCTCAGTTTAGGTGGCTATAAGTCCAAATTTAGAGTGCCAGCTATGGAGGAAGGGCCTTGTCTCTTCCGAGCTTCTGTTCCTGGGTGACCTTCACGTGGGTTAGCACATCTCTTCCCCCATCTCTCCCTGCTTGCTTGTCCTAATCTGCTATTTTTATACCTTGTAACAGACCGACTCAAAACACACCCCCTACTAATCCTGCCTCATTAACACGGCTAAAACAACACATTGTCAGATGGAATTATAACCCCAGACACAGAGGTTAGCATTGACAACACATATTTGGGGGGGACACAGTTGAATCCATAACAGGGAGCATACTAAAAGTACATGTTCCTGAATATCTCTGAAGAGTCTTATATTCAACAAGATGCAAAGAATGGGGCCCTGAAACGTGTATTTTCAAATGTTATCCACAGGGGACTCCAACAGTCAATTTGGATTGAGAACCACCGGTCTAGATGACCATCTGCCTGGGATGTAATCCTAAACCAGCCACACTAAATACTTTTTAAGATCTTCTTCTAAACGATTACCTTTTATTTACCTTCTCAAGATCCATAAACAGTTGATATAAACAGTTTGTGCTTGACTGCTAGCCTAAAGGTTGGTTGTTCAAATCTACCCAGAGGGGTTGCAGAAAAAGGCCTAGCAATTTGCTTCCACAAAGATAACAGCCAAGAAAACCCTATGGAGCAGTTCTACTCTGTAACACACGGGATGACCATGAGTCAGAACTGACTCTACAGCAACTATGTTTACCACCACCCCTCTAGTCATGCTCTCCCCCTCAAATCTTCTTTCAACTCAGATGAATCTTTATCAGGTTATAGAATCAATACCCCAGAGTCTAGCATTGTCCAAGAAAACTTTCTGTGATGAGAGAAATGTTCTCTTAACTGTGCTGTCCAATACAGTAACCACTAGCCACATACGACTACTGGCCCTTGGAATGTGACTAATGTCACTGAGGAACTAATTTTTTTATTTCCTTTTCATTTAAATTTAAATGGCTACACATGACAAACAGCTACCACAAAGGTCAGTACAGGTGTCTACAAAAGAGGAGTTACCGTTTTCTGTGGGTTCCAGGCAAGCAAGCAAATTCAGACTCCAGCTCCTCCCCAATCCTCCCTTCTGGACTCGTCTCCACCCTAAAGAGGGCTACCCAATGACCAACCAAAAAAGCCAAACCCACTGCCACGGAGTCAATTCCAACTCATAGCTACCCTATAAGAGAGAGCAGAACTGCCCCATAGGGTTTCCAAGGAGTAGCTTGAGGATTCAAACCACTGACTTTTTGGTTAGCAGTTGGGCTTTTTTCAACTGCCACCACCAGAGCTCCTACATGATGGCCAAACCCCCAGAGAACTGCCCCATTGGGTTTCCATGGAGCATCTGGTGGATCTGAACTGCTGACCTTTTTGTTCGCAGACATAGCTCTTAATTCTACACCACCAGGGATCCCTACCTGATGACAGGGAGATTAAATTCAGAGAAAACAGCAGCAAAGGAAAGCCCAGTGTCAGCTGCATCACAAGCAACAAGGTTTAAAGAGAAAAAGAGGCTAAATAAAACCTCTTACCCCTAAGGAATTTACCTTTCCCTGCCCCAAAAAACACCACCAGCACGCACCAACAACCATCACCCTATCCTGGGTGAGCTGCCTGCTGCATTTTGCAACTTCCCAGAGCAAACAGACAGCGTCCACAGGGATAACCTAGAACATCACTGTCATGGATTGAATAGTGTCCCCCAAAAAACAGGTGTAGCCATGTGACCATGATTCCCTGTATTCTGACTGTCCTCCGTTTTGTGATTTTGCTGTGCTGTATATTAAAGGATTAGGGCGGGACTGTAAATCCCTTCAGAAGATCACCTCCCTGCTCCACCATGAAGGGAGTTTTCCTGGAGTGTGGCTTGCCCCACCCTTAATCCTTGCATCCTACAAGAAATAAAATGAAAGTGAAGCAGGCAGAGAGTTGGGAGCCTCACACCATCAACAGAGCAGTGCCAGGAAAAGAGCATGTCCTTCAGACCTGAGGTTCCTGCGCCAAGACGCTCCCTGGACAAAGACTAATACAATACTCGACTTTCCTCCAGAGCCAACAAAGGGGGAAAACTTTCCCCTGGAGCAGGCATCCTGAATTTGGACTTGTAGCCTATCTTCCTTTGTTAAAGCCATCTACTGTTCGAGCAGCCCTACCTGACTAAAACAATTGCTTAGTTAACTAAACCCATTGTCTCAAAGCTGGTTTGTGCTGGAACTTTTGGGCTGTGTAAACCCACTGCCATCAAGTCAATTCCAACTCACAGTGACCCCATAGGGTAGAGCAGAATTGCCCAAGTCTTGAAGGAGAAGCTGGTACATTTGAACTACCAGACTTCTGCTTAGCAGCTGTAGCACTTAAGCACCATGCCACCAGTGTTTCTCCAGGGGTATAAAGAAATGTGAGGAAGAAAAAAATGAATTCCATCTGTCATAAATTTCTCACTATTTTTCCAAACTTCAAACATCTTCAGGAGGAAAATACATCATCTGCACACTTCCAAACACAACTGGACTCCAGGCCAGCTGCAGCACAAAGGCCGAACACAGACCTGACCAAAGACACCTGATTAACATGTGTGATGTTCCAGCCTTGATTCTGCCTCCCAGAAATCTCGGGCCCCTTTTCCTAGCATCTTCCTAACCACAGGCTCTGCATCTACTGAAGAGCGGTTATCTGAGTTGAGAAACAAGTATTATTCTCTAAGCCTTCTGGGATACCAACTGAACATGGATGGAAGCTGCAGCAAGAGGGGCCAGGTAGGTGACCCGAAGCGCTTGTCATGACCAGCTCTCCAGCACCAGGCAGCCTTCAGTGCTCCTGGGACAGCAGGCACCTCTCTCATAGAGGGCAATGGATAAGAAGCTTTTTCTCAAAGTTCTCTCAGTCCAAACCAGTGACCCCTCCCTCTCTGCAGACACAGCTGGCCTGCTGCAGAGACACAATCCCATCAAAGGGGGAAACCTTGCAGTGGTCCCCTGAAGGAGGTATGGATGCAGGTGAAAAGAAGAGAGAAGACACGTGAAATGCACTGCAGGAGAGGGCAGCAACACAGACCCATCCAAGACCAGAAACTTTTGCAAAAGTTTATTAATAAACGTCTTTTGATTTTAGGGGGGAGGGGTGTTTTAGTAGTTTGTTTCCCAGTTCTTGCTCTATAAAAACAAAGAAAGAAAAAGCATGTTGCAACTTCCGTTGTCAGAGTACGCGCCCAGGGTAAAAACAGTCCTGACCCATTGCTTCACTTTCCCGTCGGTACCGACAGCTCCCACCCTGGCCCTCATCTCTCTGCCTACCTCCTCAGATGCAGGACACAGAGACAGCCAGAGGTGGGGACACAGTGCTGCCTTCCCAGCCCTCCACTTGTAGCTGAACACATGAAAGGCAGGATTCTTCAGAGCAAGAGGGAAGACCTGTGACGGCCCAACCTTGTTGTCAGCTACCAACAAACCAGTTCCCAACTCATGGTGACCCAACAAACAATGGAACAAAAATGCTGCCCAGTCCCCTTGTGCCACCTCTGTGAGGAGTTTCAGATCAGACTGCTGTGAGCCATAGGGTTTTCACTGGCTGAGTTTTGGAAGCAGATCACCAGACCTTTCTTCCTAGTCTGTCTTGGCTGGAAGCTCCCCTGAAACCTGTTCAGCATCACAGTAGCATGCAAACGTCCACTGACAAAACAGGTAGTAGCTGTGCTGGAAATGCCCTGGCCAGGAACAGAACCAGGGTCTCCCATACAAAAGGCAAGAATTCTACCAGTAAACTACCACTGTGCCCAAATCAGAGTCAAAACAACTTTTGTCATAGCTTCAGCCCATCCATTCCTTTCCAACAGCCCCTCCATTCCTTTCCAACAGCCCCTCCTGGCTCTAGGCAATGGCCAGATTACATCCAATTCCAAATACTCCTATTACCAGAAAGATCATCCCCTGGGAGACATCATTTCATCTGACCCCTCAGCCAAAACAGAACATGGGAACACCCAGTGAAATCCTTCCTGCTACCCCTTAGGAATCTTCCCATTGGCTATCTTTGGTCTGTACTCTCCTCTGAAGTGTGACACAGGTGTGCTTCCATGTAGTGCTTTCTGCCCATGCTGGGCAAAAGCATCTCTCCACTTCCTGCCTTGAATGCTCCACATATATCTCTATCATTTCTTCGCCACCCTGTCATGTTGTCTCTGCCAGTTACCCACCACCACCTCCCTGGACTTCTTTCTTAATATAAATCCAGGAATCAGACTATCTGGCCTACCATCGTCAAAGTGGTATCATGAAGGTCAAACAGGAATATGCACGAAATGGTAGAATCCAGATTTCTGGTGGCAGGCTTTCTGCATTCATTTTTCACAAGCATAGGTATTCATTCCACCTCTAAATGATAAGTTTCCAAAGGCAAGGTCCATGTCTTATCATTGCAGCAAAATGCACAAAATACCTACTGCCATCGAGTCGATTCTGACTCAGACAGACCCTACAGGTCAGTGTAGAACTGCCTCATAGTTTCCAAAGAGGAGCTGGTGGATATGAACTGCCGACCTTTTGGTTAGCAAATGTAGCACTTAACCACTAGGCCACCAGGGTTTCCATGCACAAAATTAGCATTCCATAAATATTTGATAAAATATAAACTAAGTTATGAATTATAATGGACTCACAGAAGAAACATTAGAGAGGCAGTACTACGGGCTACCAGAAGTCCAGGCTTTAGGGTGAGACACTCCCATCACCAACAGTCTTTGTGCTTGATACTCCTCATGCATGATGTTCCCCTCGGACAGGTCCCAGACTCACTCAAACAGCACCTTCTCAGTGAAGGATGCCCTGACTCCCATTTAAAACTGCAACATCACTCACCCCCAGCATTTCAGGACCTCCCTTCCTCCAGTTTCTCCTTGGTACCTAGCACCATGTGACAAGCCTGATCATTTAACTGTGTTTTGCCTATTTCACCTGTTTCCTCCTCATAAAATGCAAATTCCAAGCAAGCATTTTTTTAATTTTTTTGGTCTGTTTTTGTTCACTGTTGTATCCCCAAAACCAAAACTAATTGCTGTTGAGCCAAGTTGGACTGATTGTGACCCCTATGTATTCCAGAGTAGGACTGCTCCACAGAGCTTTCATGGCTGTAGACCCTTCAGAAACAGATCACCAGGCTTTTCTTCGAGGAGCCTCTGAATGGGTTTGAATCATCAACCTTTCTGTTAGTAGCTGAGCACCTAACTGTGTGCACCACCTAGGACTCCTGATGTATACCCAAACCCTACAATAATGATTGGCATATAGTAGTAGGCAGTCAATAAATATAGTACTTGCCAAAAGGGTAATGAATGATACTGAACATGTGTTAATGTTTCCTCTTCTGTAAAATGGGGCAGTGTTTACTCTGCAGTACTACTTTAAGAATTAAAAGTTGTGTAAGTAAAATGCCTAATGCAATGCCTATACATAGTATCCGCTCAATAAAAAAATTACTGTTCATCTGGGAAACCTTCACAAACTTGCTAAACTTTGCAAAGTAATCTGAACAAGGTAAAAGACAGAAGACTGCTTTACATATCAAAAGTTACTGCAAAAGTCATTCTTGGTATTGTCCGTTAATTTCCTTGAGTAATAAGCTGCTTTGGCTCTCAGAGGAACAGAAGGCACCCCAAGGCAAAACCAGCTTAGAAAGGCAGGAGTCTACTCTACTGCCAGAAAGAATCAATCCCCATTGTTCTGAATTCCTCTCATCTCATGTAGCATAGATATTAAATGGTCTAAACCCAAGGTGACGAACCTGTCTCTTCTCCCCTTCTAGGCTAATCCTGCCATCTGGGCCTCCTAATGGCCAGTTACCAGGCCAGACAGGAGGTAAGCCTGGAGGAGAATAAATGTTTATACACTCTGCTTGAATGGCTGAAAAAATTAAATACTACAACTGGGAGCAGGGTGAAACAACACTGGCCTGCAGGAACTGAAGACAGAGAGGATGCCTCTGGGCCTGAAGCTGACCACTTCCTTTCCACCATCAGGTTGTTTTTCCCAGCAGACAGGATGCAATAACATAATGAAGAAAGACCTTCAAGGCAAGGATCTTTCCAATCTGTTCGGATACCCTTGTTTTACAAAGTGAAGCCCAGACAAGCTCTAGGACTTGCTCAGGGCCACACAAGAGGGGTTAGGACCCCAGTCTCTCAAATCTCAGTCCAGCCTGCTTCCCCTGCTATGTGCTATGGCATGGAGTCAGGGACTCCGTGAGGTTTACAACTTCTGATTTCAGCCCTGGCAGCCTGGTGCTCAGTGCTGGGACCTCCTGTAATATAGACGAGCAAGGCTAGCAGATACTTGTGGACCACATCTGTGTGTCTCTGCTGTGTTTAGAGCTGTGACAACACACCAACTGCTGTGAGGAAGGTGGTGTTTGTTACCCAGATATGTTCCTGTCCTCAGTTAAAGTTCTCTAAGAGGGAGAAAGTTCATCTCTGTAACTCAATAGGAAAAGGAGAGGCCCTGGAACCAGGAGGAGGAGGAGAAGATGCATCAGTGGGAAACTGTGGTCAGGGCCACTTACAAGAAGGAGAAGTCCGTTAGCAGAAACAGAAGGTGCCAGCTTGAGTCAGCAAATCTGAGTGGGTGGAGAGGAGAAATGCCCAGAAAACTGTTCTGAGAGCCACACCCACCCAGGCTGGGAACTCCTCAGAGGAAGACAGAATGACTAGTTAGCAGACAAGAACAGGAAGGAACAGGGAGAGACACTTAGGGGCACTGTCACTCAAAAAGCCTGGCCTGGCATTACCTGACTCCTAGAGCTGCCACCCTCCCCCAAACCCTGAGGCTCGCCACTGGTACTGTGTATTTACATAAGGTAGCACCCACTATCATTCAGTTACTGCAACTTTATTGGGCATGTGTGTATAATGCAGTGTCAAAATACCACATAAATCTTTCATAACTGAGGGTGTGCAATCACTACAGGGAAAGAGCATGGTACAAAGCTAATGAAGATCTGGGTCTTCAAAGAACTTACAATCCAATATAACATCCAGAGCAGCATCTTGCAAAATACATTTAAAATGTGAGATAAAAGTTAACAGTATCACGGCAAGTTTGACAGGGAGAGATGGGGAGAACCCCTTCCGGTGTGGAAAGTTTTGTGAAACCAGCAGTGTCTGTGCTGGAACACAATAAGAAAGGGGCTGGAACAAGGAGAATAGAGACAGATCCACACTACAGGCAAAGGGTGGAGGTGGGAGAGCAGAATCCTAGTCAGAAAATAGCATACATGCATTACTACAGTTCGAATCTTCCAGCTGCTCTTTAGAAACTCTATGGAGCAGTTCTAGTCTATTATATAAGGTTACTTTACGTTAGAATTGACTTGACAGCAACAGGTTTGGTTTGGTTTTTAAGCTGAAAGAAAGCATACATTCAGGAAGAAATAGATTGGGGTCAGATCTGGGAAAGATTTAGCTATCTTACCTATTTAGCAGGCAAAGAACCCACTGAAGGGTTTAAATCAGGAAGCTAGAAGATGAGAACCAGGCTTTAGGTACTCCATGGAATTAAGAGGCACAATCTTCACCCCAAGGCCGACGGTTCTCAGAGCTGGTCATGTGTTTTGCCCATTCGCCCCCTCCCTCCACTACTTCTCTCTGTTCTCTCTTCTCTAAGTACATTTCAAACCCAATTTTACTTGATTTTATTTTTAAGACCCTGAGCCAAGGTAAGCAAAAAAAAGTTAATGAAATCAGGACAGTTTTAGATACATGAGAAGGGAATCTCGCTCATTTACCCCCCTTACTGATATCTAAGGGCACAGGAGCTGAGACCACAGCTGGGTAGAGGAGGGCAAAAGGCCTGGAGGCACTGAGAATCCCAAAAGGCTCTACTGGAAAGGATGTGATACTTGGGATCCTGGCAGTGAGTGGGAATGTCAAACCTTGGCATTTCTACAAACCTGAGGGTTTAAAAAACAGGTTAATAAACATGCTCATTTTATTCCTCTGGCCTTCCACCTTTAAGAGATCCAAGTGCCTACAAGGAAAGAAAGAAGAAGGAAAGCACAAGATGACTGTGGGCCTCTCCCGCCTAGCAGAATAGTCTACCGCCCTAGTTCCCAGCACGTGGTCTCTTTACCAGTCTACCTGCATTCCTAGGATGCTCTCCCAGTTCCACATACATGACCTTGAATGCCCGGGGGCTGGGGCAAAGAGGACACAGGACAGACCCTCTTGCCTTGTAGAAGCCAGAAGAAAGAACAATCTGTGGGTTCTTCACTTAGATGCTCCTAGTTCCAAAAGCCTGTGAAGTCTGCCCTCTAGAACTCTACTAACCTTCTAAAAATGACAGAAGACCAGAGGGAGGTGTAGGGTAGGGAAAAGCTAGCGGGTATGGCTATTCCAGGACATGGGCTCCTCCTGTCAGAGTTAAAAATAAACTCTTAGCAATTGCACCCAATTCCTCCCCTCCCAAGGCCCATGGGCCTTGGTAGATGAATCACTCCCAGGAGAGGAAATGAGGCCCCAAGTGGCAGGCAGGAAGAGATGGTGGCTGGGTACATAACTCTAGTTTAAAGGCAGAGGAGGTCCTTAACCCCATCTCTCATGCCTAATGCTCTCCTTCACATGTTCCTCCCCTCCAAACAAGCCTTAATCCCCAAAAGCAGACAGCCTCCTGGTATAAAGATGAGTACCAACACCTGCTCCAGGGATTACAAAAACCAGAAAGAGGTACACACCAAGCCAAAATGAAGAAAACACTCTTGCTAGTATCCATCTGTCGAGCCAGTATCCTGGCTACCTGAGCCCTTTCCTTGCCCTGCTCTGTAAGTCCTCGGGATCCCTGAAAAGTACAGGAAGAGGTCACACATAAATGCACCCAGATTACAGTATCAATGCCCCCCAGAGCCAGAGGGTAGAAAAGACCTATGCTCTCTATGGCATTCTGCAGGTGCCAGAGCTTGGTGGGCTGGGAAGGTGAAAGGCCACAGCTTGACAAAGGAAGGAGGCCCCAAAGCCAGAGGCCAGTTATTCTTAGGGGCTAACAAGATGATATCAGACTAATGAATGCAGTAACCCAAACCCCATGCAGTGGTGGAGGCAGAGACTATACAGTGGCAAGACAGCATTAGCAGGCAAATGCATTGAGGTCAGGGCTTGAAGCAGGGGCCAGCCTGGAGGAGATCAGAGCTGGAGACAAGCACAACAGAAAGTCCAGTCCGTTCTGGTGAACCTGTTCGTCCTCTTCCTAACCCTTCCCCTAACTGGGAAGGAGCAAGGTAACTCCACAGAGCTTTGGAACCCATACATCTAGATACCTGGAGAAGCCCCAAGCACAGCTGTTCTCCCAGCACTCAGATGAGCAAGTTGGCCCCAAAGCACCAAGCCACCTCTGGCTGGGAGAGAAGGGGGCAGATGAGGGACATACCAGAGTAAATGAGATAAACTGCTGAGCAGTGTGGCGGGCTGACTGGGGGCAGACACAGAGCCTGGGTCGCAGGGAGACTGCAGCAATGGCAGGTTTATTTTTAGCTGTTGGGATGGAGGGGCTGAGTAACAGTCCCAGGTCCTGGGCAGCAAGCCAGGCTGCAGAAGTCCACCAAGGGCTGGGAGCCTAGATGCAATATGGACAATCAAAGTGATCAACTCAATCATTTGGCTGGTGCAGGAGAGGGAGGGTAAGAACCCCACAGGAGAATGACGGAGAAGGAGTCAGCCTAGGGACAGGCAGGAAGTCTTTGTCTAGGCCACTCTCCTGCCCAAGACTGGAGAGACTTTAGCTTTGCTTCAGGTTGAAAGGAAGGTAAGATCAACAGAGAGAAGGCATCAACAGCACGGCTGCCTTTGTGCCCTCACTTTTTCTGAGACAGGAAAGGCTTCTTCAGCAGATGTCCACATAGCTTCTTTCTTGGGTCACCATGCTTTACCTCCCAAACAAGTTCTGGATGGACACTGGTCATAGTGATGCCTGGAAATGTCCCTCAAGAGTAAGATGCCCTTTCATATGACCCTCCTGGGCAGCTCAGATTCCTAATGGAATAAACACATGGCTTGGCCAGGAGGCTGGTCTTGGAGGGGAACATCAGATAACAAATAGGTGTTGACCTTGCATCCACATCCCAGCCTCTGCCATTTGCTGGTTGTCACAGGGAGATGTTTATTGGGTCAGAAAATAAAGACTCTAAGAACGCTACCTGCCAGAGGCTGAGCTAGCCCTATCCCTCTTTCCACTCTTCCCTCTTCCCCCTCCAATCAAATCTGATGGCCTGGCACACAACATCCCACAGTTCAAGCGCTTGGAACCTGAAGCCACCAGCTTGAGTGGGCAGGAGGAAAAAAGACATCATTACACATCATGCATCTCCTTCTGACATTACTTCCTCAGATTTCTGAGTCTCTTCTCATTCAGGCCAATCTGGGACACTGAGCACTACCCAGATGCAAATCAAAATTTCCACATCAGCTCTGGGAATCAGTTCCCAGCTCTTACCTCTGCACATTCTCTAGCCCGTAACTGTATCTTGGAGTGAACCAGAAGAAGGCACCTCTTTGGATACACCCAGCCACACACCATACCAAACCCAGCACGTGGATAGGGGGCTCAACTCCAGCCCTGCTGCACCATCTCAGCCTTGACCAGGTACCCTCTGCAGGGCACAGCCTCACAGCCACTCACATGGCCTTACTTGCCCCACAACTTCAGTCAGAAAGGAATTATCCATCTCCACCTTTTGCCACCAGTTCCTAGGTGGTGCAAACGGTTAACATACTCAGCTGCTGACTGCAAAATTAAAGGTTCAACTACAGCCACAGGTGTCTCAGAGGAAGGCCTGGCAACCTATTTCCAAACAATCAGCCACTGAAAACCCTATGGAGCACAGTTACTATGACACACAGGGTCACCATGAGTCAGCACGGACTTGATGACTACTATCAGTAGCAGTATCCTTCACCATCACTACTCTATGGTTTTTCTTAATTTGGGGAAAGAGAAGGTCTAGACACTGGAGTTACTCAGCCCACCCTCTCTGCTAGTTTTCTACTGAAATACTTTCCGAGTCTTCCCACAAGAGAAACAGCAAGTCATCAATAATTATCAATTAACTGGACATCAGCTGCCCTGGAGCCCAACATTAAGGCCAGGCCTGGACACTGCTGATGGTCAGACATGGGACAGCTCAGCAACCACCCTACCTGCCCTTGGGGCTCTTGCCTCTAGCCCAGCCTCCACCCAACACCCCAGGGCTCAGAAGCTATTGGTGGCCTGATTTTCAGATTTGTACACTGAGGCCTGAAAAGTTGAGGTGACCTCTTCAAGGTCACATAACTAGTTAACAGGGATAAAAACTAGAAGTTTTTTGTTTTGGTTTGGTTTAGTTTTGTAATTTTGTTTTGGCTTCTAATCCAGCACATAAGGAACCCTGCTGGCACAGTGGTTAAACACTTGGCTACTAACCTAATGGTCAGCAACCTGAACACACCAGCCACTCCATGACAAAAAGATGTGGCAGTCTGGTCCTATAAAGATTCACAGCCTTGGAAACCTTATGGGGCAGTTCTACTCTATCCTATAGGGTCACTGTCAGTAGTAATCAACTGGAGAACAATGGGTTGGATTGCACTGGGTTAATCTAGTACCTGTTTCTTAGCAATGGACCTTTCTCTAAATATTTATACCTTAAAATACTAAAGATCAGCATTTTCCCAAGGACTAGCAAAGGCACACTGGTCTGATGTGGATCACACGCCTAGTGTGCACTACGCTGTCCCACTGCCACGACCGCTTCTCATCTATGTCCCATATTTACAATGTATGTAAAAAGATCCTAATTGAGGGGTTAATGAAGCCCAGCCCTGCACTGTCTGTCAGGTCTACAATCCTAGAATACCACCTCTGGCAACCAAAAGTCAAAGGAACCCAAGGCACGGCTCAGAGGCTGACACCCTGTAAGACCTCGCATGCACTATCGAACCTCTCTGGGTAGCCATGGCCTCTTCACTGGCCAGATGAAGGAGACAGGAAAGATGACCTGTAAATGTCAACTCTAAGAAGCTATGAAACATACGGGATCCGTTACCAGTGGACCGTATATCATTACCAAGAACAGCCGCAGCCCCTTCAACGACGAAAAACAGCCTGTCCAGCCCACTCACCTCTCTCCAAGACCCAAAACTACCTGGAAAGGAAAAGTCCAGGGAGGAGAGACAAACAGAGATCCCCACATGACCCTAGACAGGGTCTGCAGAGGAGAAGCAGGTGATGCCATAGACACCACACCACCAGGGAAGATTCTGGATCACAGCACACAGTAGGGCCTCTTGGGAACTGGAATAATATTCAGAGAACAGCGCTCTTAACCTTTTCCACCATGGTGAACATTCCTCCTGCCAGACCCCACACACTCCAGGTGACAGGAGGAGTGGCCCTTCCCACAGCACCAGAAAAGCTGATCTCCCTATTTCTACCCCAAGACTTGGCCAAAAATTAAGTTTGCTTCCATCAGTCCTGACACTGGTCTCCTCCAGGCCTTCTCTCTCTCTCTTTCTCTCTCTCTCTCTCTCTCTCTCACACACACACACATGCACGCATACGCACACACACACAAACTACCATCCCCTGAACCTGATTCTTAACCAGACTTATAAAATGATGATGGCTCAATTCCTCAGAATCCAGAACGTCAAAATATCTCCACCACAGAAACCAACACCTTCATCTTCTTAAAAAGGAGCCACTTTATCCCTCAAATACTCACCAATATCCATGATCCTAAAGCTCTGGGCCCGCTTTTCTCTCCTCTTCTGTCAGCCACTGATCCCAGATCTTAGTGAGAGATTAGTTTCAAGCCCTATCAAAGCCCAGAATTCACAAGTGAAAAAAGACCGTGAGCCGACCCAGCCTCAATGGATGCCAAGAGGCCTGCTGCAGTAGACAGAATTAGGGGCAGGGCCAGAGTAAACATAGGTGGAACCTTTTCCCAAGGGACAAGTTCTCTGAATCAGAAACCAGACCCTTCCCTCAAAGCACCTCAAGCTCCAACCTCTGGGTCCTAACCTTTCTCCACAACATCCTGTTAATTTATCTCAGGATCTCCAAACACTTTAAAACTTACTGTTGAATACAAAGATGGGTTGAGTCCAACTCTGAGCCACCAACACCACCTGCTCCTTTGCTTACGTGCTTGTCTCCTTCACCCTCAGCTCCAGTCAGGTTCAAATCCACCATCATCCCCGGAAGACTTGCGTGTCCCTCACAGACCCAACAATGTCCTGCTGACACCAGCTGACACATTCCTCAGCTCCTTAAGTCTCACAGAGCTCCCTCTTTCAAAGTTTCTTATACCCACCTGCACAATTTAGCTCCAGACCAACAAAGTTCCAGAATTTTCTGGAAGGACAGAAATACTCTTTTGTGCTATCCAATTTGGTAACAATTAGCCACATGTGGGAAACCCTGCTGGCAGAACAGTTAAAACAATTTGGCTGCTGACCAGAAGGTTGGCAGTTCAAATCCAACAGGCACTCGGTGAAAATTCTGTCACCACGAGTCGGAATCAACTCGATGGAAACACGTGAGCCACACATGACTACTCAACACTTCAAATGAGATAGCAACTGAATTTTTAATTTAAATATCCTATTTAATTATCTTAAATTTAAATAGCCACATTTGGCTACCAGGTAACCCTGTACTACTACATCTGTTACCTTCTACCTTTACCAACAGGTTTGCTGGACCCCAAATTTCACAGACCTATCCAGATAACTAAGCATACATAGTACAACTTGGCAAATCATTAACCATCGGTAAGTACAAAAAAATTCCAAACCCCAAAAAATAAAATAAAAAAAATTCCAAACCCATTGCCATCAAGTCAATTCTGGCTCTTAACAACCCTGTAGAACAGAGTAGAACTGCCCCACAGTTTCCAAGGAGCACCTGGTGGATTTCAACTGCTGATCTTTTGGTTAGCAGCTGTAGGACTTAACTACTACACCACCAAGGTTTCTATCTGTAACTATAGTGGATATAAAAGAGTGCGGTTTGATAAAAGAAACCTTCCCAACCTCATGATTACATTCAAAATCCAAAGCAACTGCTGTCAAGTTGGTTCTGATTCACAGTATCCCCGATATCAGCAAAAGTCAATTTGGGACAACGCCCCTACCCTAGCCACACTAGTTCTTTGCTCTGTAACAGGTACACAATACGAAGCTGGTAGACCAGAAGGACCTAGGAGCTCTGGCACTTACACTAAAAAACATTATCTTCTCTAACAGCATCCAGACCAAAAATGAGAGGTTCCAGTCACCTTCTCCCTCCTGGCACCAAAGTAACCCATATCACAGTGACACTTAAGAGACCTGAAAGTGGATTCCTGCCAGAGACAGGAGAGGAGGAAAAGAAACCACAGAACCTTGTTTACTCTAATTCATGCAATGGAAAGATAAACAGAGATAAGTTATGACAACATGCTATATTTTGTAAAGCAGTAACATGTTTCACCAGAGATAGACAACAATGGTGGCTTTAATAAATCTGTTCAGCCAATACCTAAGCATCACCAGGACATAGTGAAGAAAGAAGCAGCTGAGAAACCCCACGGGAATATAACCAATGAACACACAAGAGGACTGAGACTAGGTGTGTCCACCAAGGAAATAGAAGAATTTCCATATTCTCCTACAAAACAAGTAAATAAGATTTCCATCAAACACTCCCTTAAAAGAGGTTGTAGGGGCTTGTAGGGGCAGATCAAAAAGACATAATTCTGCTGAGTTGGTTTATAAACTGCCCCTCCAACTTCAAGGACTGCTGCTGGTGAAGCAGGAAGCCTTCACTGATGCACTCCCACCTACAGTAGAACGTGCAGTACAAGAGCGGTGGCCAGTTCCATGCCCTAGATGCCAATGTCACTGTAGTTCCAAAGTGGTAAGAAGCCTGAGACTGGGAGAGAAGCATTCCAGGTTCTAACCCAGACTCTGCCAAGTGTATGGCTGTGTTACCTCAAGCAATTCACTCCCTCGCTCTAGGCCTTGCTCTTCGCATCTGCACAATGAAGGGGTTGGATGAGATGACCTCTAAAGTCCCTTCTAACTTTGACTGGAAGTATGAGTATGACTCAGAACTTAACAAGAGCAGCCAGAGATAGTGAGCTGAGGTCACAGCACCCACCAGCCAGCCAAGTGCCCTCGAGTCGGATACACCAGAGGCACCCAAATGCTACATCTCTGAGGTGGACATAGTGGAGAAGCAGCAGAGCGAGTTGGGGCTATTTGTTTAAGCACAGATTTCACTTAACAGGGCTACCAGGTCACGAGACCACAGACAGAGACCCATTACATATGGGCAGCCATCAAGTCTTCAGAGCTGTGAACAGCCAAATTCAGAGCCTCTCCAGGGGCCTTGCTGCTGTCCATCACCTTTCTCCTAAATCCCCAGGAATGGCCTCGATCCACAACACAGGGCAACAATCTACTCCTTTTTTCTTTGGGCAGCTTCCCAATACAGCAATCTCTCCTGCCCACTCTTTCTTTCTCTCTTGGTTTGTAATCCCAAGACTCCTGGGTCTGAAAATCATTTCACTGCTCAGCACCTAAGGTTAAGTTAATCAAATGTCAAGATCTAGAAATCTCCTTGGTGTATGTCTCTGGAACAGTACTCCTGGAACCCAATTCCCTCTAACAGCTCTAATTATGTCTTAACCAACATTTGGATATGGAAGAGTTGTTGACACTGCTGTCACTCTCCTTGTGCCTCATCCCTTCTTTTTTCCACTATTAGTAAGCTTTTACACAAAGATGTGTGGGAAATCTACAGTTTAACAGTTGAGTCAACTTGTAAGATATGGGGGTAGGATGCCTGTCAAAGCAGACTTAGACTTCAGTCTTCACCTCCTTCCAAGAAGGATAAATTAGTCTCATGAAAACCTACTAGACTATGTGTGTTATTTAAAACATTGTTATATTTTTCCTTTTAAAACTAATTCAATGGTGAAACATTCAACGTTTTTTTCTCCAATTATTACAATGGAACCTGTCATCTAAAAGCACACAGCAGGGCACTGCCATGTGTCTATTATACACGTACAAAGTAGAAATCACGAGCCTTTGTTCTGAAATCTTTATACAACATTCTCCCCACCCAAGAGAATGAATTGCCAATGTCCCCAAACTGCTAATAGGTGACAGCAGATGGCATTTCAGAGAGGACAGAAAACTCTTCTTGGAAAGAATGTCACTTCCTTAATGGTACAGCTTAACTGTGGTCAAACCGTATGCACTGAACACTGTTCCTCAAGGTCAGAGCCACAGACAAGTCAAACGTTCTGTCCCCCTTTCTCAATTCTGAGTATGAAAGAAGGGTCTAAGACACAAATAACACTTTCAAAACACACATCTATTCCCTCTACAACACTCAGCATAAGGAAGTAACTAAAAGCCCACAGCAACAGCTTACAGTAAAAAACCAAACAAATCTTAAAAGAATGCAGGCTAGCTAACAGCTATCCTCAAAAGAGAGGATGAAAGCAATGAGAAAACCATTTTAGAGACCTTAAAATCTGGGAATTGCCCATGCTTGCCCTCTACAGCCCCCAAATACCAGGTTTTTATTATATCTGATTATATATTCTAACAGTCCACCCATAACTCATATCTCAGTTTTGTATTTAATAGCGAGCTGTGTGGGTTGTGGGGAAAGAGAAAAATATAACACAGGAAGTATTTTTCTCCTCCTCCAGTCATTAACACACCCCAAGGGAAACAGACCTGGTATATTACCTTTAGAGATGTGGTTTGATCCGAAACCCCTTTAAGGTGGAACACAACTCTTCGCTGACCCTTGAACAACTAGCTCACACTGTCTGAGGACCCACACCACCTCATTTGTTTAACTTCTGAAGCAAGTATTCTCCCCCTACCACACCCTCTCAAAAAATAAAAAGAAATGTGGGGTTTCCCCACCTCAAGGATAACGTTGTCTCCTACTGTCCGTCTCCAGGGCTGAAGTGTCCACCTCTGATTCACGCAATCAGCATAAAGCCAAGCCTAGGTTTACAGACTCGGTTTAGACAGATCAATGGAGCCTCGGAAACAGCAGACACTGCGTTGGAGCCTGAAGGCCTCCCATCTGGAGCTGCACAGACACTAGAGGTAGGAGGGGGCCTGCTCTACAATCAAAACAATCCCTCGGCCGCGCCGGGGGGCGTTGTCCCAGTGGAATCTCCAGCCTTGCACCTCGCCGGCCAGCGCACCCCGAGGCGGCACCACCGCGGTCCCGAGGCCCTTGGAAGTGAAATCACACATTCCTGCTCCCAAATAAGGACCGAGGCTAAACAAACCTCTGAGATCCGACTTCTCCAAACCAACCGACCAACCAGCTCAATGAGTACTGGGCCTTTTGTGTCCGCAGGAAGAAAAGAGGGAGGAGAGGATGGGGAGCCACAGCCCCGGAAAATCACTTCCTTGAGAAGGGGTTAAAGCAGAAGTGTTCCCAAAGCCAAGTGTCCTGGTTCTGCTGTATCCCGCTCAAAATCCCAATATGGCAGAGTCCTAACGAGTCGCCTCTAGTCTCCGCCACTCATGCCCTGAGGTGACCGGAAACCCGGCTGGGCGGCGTGGTCAGATTCGACCTGACCTTCCTCGCTCGGCTACCCAGAGCCGCGCACTTGGCACCACTCGCTTGCCCTGGCAGCCCCTTTGAGGCCACTCCCCCCGCCGGGGCCTGACACCCCTGAAGGGTCAGCAGATTACGTTAAAGCGACAACTAGCCCCTGCCGGTCCCCAGAGCTGAGGGTCGTCCCGGCTAGCGCCTTCTCTTTCCTTCCCTCCCCCGGCCCTAAACCTACTTTTAGGGCGAATTTCTCCTGGGTCCGCTTGTTGAAAATCTGCAAAACTTTCCCGTTGATGCCCAGTCCCAGGACCTGGGTGGTGACCTTGTAGTCGTCGGTGATGGCGTTCTTCTTGATCTGCAGGCTGGACTTGACGTGGAACTGCGGGAACTGCTGCGGGGGCTGCAGCGGGGGCTGGCCCGGGGGGTGCGGCTGGGCCGGGGCTGGGGGCTGTGGCGGCGGCGGCGGCGGGTTAGGGAACAGCACTGGCGGGGTCTGGCCTTGGGAGTTAGACAGCATGGTGCCCGGAGACGCGGGCGCAAGAGCGAGAGGGACAGCGGCCGCCCCCTCCTCCGGCTCCAGACGGGGTCCCTGCCACCCTCCGTCCGGCTGGGAAGTTTGCTCCGGGCTGGAGCCGGCTTCCCCGCCCCGGCTCGGCTCCAGGCTCGGCAGGTCGCGGGGTTCCGTCGGTCCCGCGGTCCGCCACTGGCGCCCACCAGCCCTCGTCCCTCCCCCCGGGGGCCTGGCGCTCCGTGGAACGCGGGACGGCGGGGGCCCAGCCGGGGGGAAGCGACCGCGCGACAAAGTACCCAGCCCGGGGCTGCCGGCAGCGTCACAGCCTCGTCTGCGTCCGGGGCTGGCCCTTAAAGGGGAGGGTCCAAAAGGCGGGGCTTGGGGCGACGAGGCGGAGCCCGGGAGGTGTGGGTGTCTTAAAGGCAAGGACACGGGGCTCCGGCCGCGTGGCGGGCCGCGCGGCTTGGGGACACGGGGCAGTGAGAGGGCAAAGTAAGATCTTAACTCTTCCCCAGGACCACCCAAAAGGATGACCGCAGTGGGTGAAAGCAGCTACGAAATTCAAATGGAAAATCTACTTTTTTCCACTTGTCTGGATTTTTTAGAACAGCAGCAGAGAATTGAAGGAGGGGATATGTTTTGAAGAAGGGATGGCAAGTCTGAGCTAAACGAAAATTCAGGAATTTGTTGAAATTAGTGGGGTCATTCATTCTAGAAACAGGTAGGATACCAACACTAGGTGTTTACTTAATTGAACAGTTTCATTATTTTCCTATGAGTTTTGCATTTCTTTTCTCACATACGTATTGTTTTTCAATAAAAACGGGTATATGAACAAGTTAATAATTAAACCTTGGAATGGTTTTTTCATATAAATAAATTAAAGGGACACACTATGGGAGGAGGACGAGTTGAGATGCAGATCGCCTGAAATCCTCTTTCGCTGAGAAGAAAACTCCAACAGTTCTGAAGGGCAGGGGACACAGACATGTACAAGATACCTTTAGAGAGACTCAGACCCTGCCCTGGGAGCTGAAAGAGGAGCATTTGCTCTGTCAGGGATAGCTGGGAGCTTCCTCCAGTGCTGTAATATTAGGTAGGTGAGAGTTCCCCAGAGCTCCTCATCTCTTCAAAGACAGAGACTACCTAAAGCCACAGGGGTCGGAAAACACCTCTCCCTCCTCAATTGTAATGTATTGCTATCACTTGAGGCAGGCTGGGAGGATCCCTCCAGGACTTATGGTCAGAAGAGAGGGAAGAAGAAAGGCTCCTTTTGCTCAGTTCTGTCTCAAGTACACGGAGCCGCTGGTCTGGGGCTGCCCAGGGCTCTAAGTCAAAAATCAAGCCCTCTGCCTCCAGTCAAATTCTGACTCGTAGTGACCCCAACAGCCCCATAAAGTTTCCAAGGAGCAGGAGCACGTGATGGATTCAAACTGCCAACCTTTTGGCTCACAGCCTAGCATTTAAGCACTAGCCCACAAGGGTTTCCACTCAGGGCTCCATGCTGGCCTTTTTCTCTCTGCAGAGGAGTCAGAGAAGTGGGGTTGGGCTTCCTCATGGTTGGCATTGCACTCGACTCACCTCTCTCACCTCTGGGACAAGGCTAGAAAGAGGAAAGCTCCTTGTGCTCTTTCAGAGGCAGTAAGGCATAGTGGGAAGAGAACAGAATTCAGACACAGTTGACCAGAATTAAAGCCTGTCCTCCAGCTGAGTTATCTTGAACAAGCCATTTAATACCTCTTTACGTCTGGAAGAACTGAAGAAAATAATAAAAATCTGCTTTGAAGGCTGAGTGAGAATCTAATGAGATAGTGCACAGGATTATAAACTAAATTATCACAGTGTTAAATATTATTATTATTTAGGAATTGCTGGCTTGCTCGCCTATGCTGAGCCCACCGCATAAGGTTCTGTCCCTGGTATCAAAACTGCCTTCCTATCTAGCTGGGAATCTGAGGGGATGCTGGAGCCAGTGACCTAGGAATACCAAGACATCTGAAACCTCAGCCTAAATCCCTCATGGAGCTGAGAAGTAAGGCAAATTAGACTTAAAGCGGCATATGAGGTCTCTGATAACACAAACGCAATGCAGATATTACATAAACTGCACACACAGCCCCAGAAAAGGCACACATGTGTGACTACCGACATGTAAGCATGATGTGCCTAGCAGAAAACCAAAACCAAACCCATTACTCTTATGTCAATATCAACCCACAACAATCCTATGTTATAGAATAGAAGTGCTCCATAGAGTTGTCTTGGCTGTAATTGTTACTGAAGGAGATCACCAGGCCTTTCTTCTTGCAGTGCTGCTGGGTGGGTTCAGCTATCAACCTTTAGGCTAGTATTCAATTCCAAATGCTTTGCACCACCCAGGGTCATTAACCTGAATAAGTACTAAATGAATAACTGGGGAGCTAGCTAGGCTAAAGGAAAGAGCATTAGACAAGGGAACAGGAGTCTTAACTTCCACTGCAGTACTAATTAACCATGTGACCACAAGAACATCACCCTCTCAGTTCCCTCTTCTCATCTATAAAATAGTGATAATAACATCTGCTCTGCCTACCTGGGAGGATTATTGTAGGGATAAAATAAAAGTTTCCCATAAGGCATAAAGAAATCCAAAATCCAGTTTATATAACATCAAGCCTGCAGCCTTCTGTAACAAGCTACTTAATCAACAGTTTTTATGGATGTATAAAAGCACTTCAAGGGTTAACAGTCTATGCAAATAGAAAGCACTATTTTTATGTACTGTCAACATGCAAACAGATGCTGTGTAAAATAGTACAGCACAGGCAGTGTAAGCAGCTCAGGTACTTAGAATGAATAAATTATAATTATAATCCTTGATTCATGACATAAATCATCACTTGATCATTGGCCCATGTACCTCCATTGTAGCTGGTAGTGTTCATGAGATTAAGTTCTAGCCCATAAGTTGTAAACAGAAATGGGTGAAGAGTAGAACCTCCTCCTTGCTGTTTTTTTTGTTTGTTTGTTTTTGCTCCTTCCTGCTGCCTGGAATGGGAACCTCGTAACTGGAATTTCAGCAGCCATCTGAGATAAAGAAATGGAGATCGCAGATTGAGGATGACCGACAAAGCAGACAGAAGAAGCCTGTGACCCTGGTAAATATGGAACCACTTATCAAGACTTTTATATCAAAGAGATATAAATAGATGTGACTAATGACATGTTGAACTGACCGATGCCCTAAAATTTTTATTACAGCCAAATTTTTTCTATTATACAGCCCTATGCTGTATAATAACCCTATGGGTTAAGTGCTACACCTGCTAACAAATAGGTTGGCAGTTCAAAACCGCCAGACGCTTCTTGGAAACTCTATGGGGCAGTTCTAGTCTGACTTCTAGGGTCTCGATGAGTTGGACCCAACTCAACAGCAGTGGATTTGGTTTGGTTTGGGTTTTAGGAGGTATACATGGTTGCCTTCATTTATCTGTTTTATAGATGAGAAAACTGAGAGAAATTAAAAGCCTTTCCAAGGTCACACAGTTAGCAAAGGACAAAACCTAAGTCTTTCTGATGCAAAATCCATGCTCCTGGCTCTCACTATAACCCTAAGCATATATGTACTGATATGTCCTTCTTAATATTAAAAATATGACATCTGCCATTTCTGAGCAGAATAGTCTAAAGAAGTGTGGGCTGTACTTTCCATTTTAGATAAAATTTTATTTTACTTTTTTATTATGATTGAATGAAAATGTACATTCACATATAAATTTACACGCCCACCCGCATGCAGCTCCTACTGCTCTCCCTGCCTGATGACAGCATACCCTTCCTCTCTGCTCCATACATGTCTTATCCTCCCAGCAATCTCCTATCATTTTAGATAAATTTTAAATCTCCTATACCTCCAACTTCCTTCAAGCTTGGCCTAACCTACTGCAGAGTTAAGCCTGTGTTAATTTGCATAACCTAGTCATATTAAGGAAACTCTAGTGGCATAGTGGTTAAGTGCTACAGCTGCTAATCAAAACGTTGTCAGTTGGAACCCACCAGGCACTCCTTGGAAGCCCTATCGGGCAATTCTGCTCTGTCCTTTAGGGTCGCTATGAGTCAAAATTGACTCGATGGCAATGGGTTTGGTTTTTAGTCATATTAAAGGCTTTATCTTGAATCCATGACAATCTTTCCTCTCCAAGCTTTCTCACCTTCACCCTGCCTTTACAAAAATCAGAGAAAGTTTCATATTTTACTATGTCTTGACAAAAACAAATGATACCTGTTGTCATCAAAGTGATTCTTACTCATGGTGACCCCATATGTTACAGAGTAGAACTGCTCTATAGGGTTTTCTTGGCTGTCACCTTTACTGAAGCGGATCACCAAGCCTTTCATCAGCAGCATCACTGGGTCAGTTCAAACTGCCAGATCCAAGATTGACAGACAAATGCAAATTGTTGGGACCAAACCCATTGCCATTGAGTTGGTCCCAACTCAGACCGCCATATGGACATGTCAGGTGACATCAAGTTTACCAACAGTGACTCCATGGGGCAGAGTAGAACTACCCCATAGGGTTTTCTTGGCTGTAATCTTCATGGATACAGATCACCACCGGATTTTTCTCCCCAAGAGTGTCTGGATGGATTTGAACTGACAGTTTCTCTGTTAGCAGCCAAGAGCTTAACCTTTGCATTAATCGAGCTCTTTCCACACAGATGGTAGAAGATAGAGATGTGTTGTTGTTAAGTGCTGTTGAGTCAGTTCCAACTCATAGTGACCCTATGTACAACAGAACAAAACTCTGCCTAGTCCTGCAACATCCTCACAATTGTTGTTCTGCTTCACCCCATTGTTCTAGCCACTGAATCAATCCATCTCATTGAGAGTCTTCCTCTTCTTCATTGACCCACTACTCTACCAAGCACGATGTCCTTCTCTATGGACTGGTCCCTCCTAATAACATGTTCAAAGTATGCGAGATGAAGTCTCAACATCTTTGCTTTTGATGAGCATTCTGGTTGTACTTCTTCCAAGACAGGTATGTTCATTCGGTTTATGGTATATTCACCATTCTTTGCCAATAAATACCATAATTTAAAGCTATCAGTTCTTTTTCAGTCTTCCTTATTCACTGTCCAGTTTTTGAATGCATATGAGGCATTTGAAAACACCATGGTTTGGGTCAGGTGTACCTTAGTTTTCAAAGTGATATCCTTGCTTATTGACATTTTAAAGAAGGCTTTTACAGATTTGCCCAGTGCAATACATCATTTCATCTATTGACTACTACTTCTATGGGCAGTAATTGTGGATCCAAGTAAAATTACATCATGGACAACTCCAGTGTTTTCTTCATTTATCATGATACTGCTTATTTGTCCAGTCATGAAGATTTTTGTTTTCCTTATGTTGAGGTGTAATCTATACTGAAAGCTGTGGTCTTTGATCTTCATCAGTTACTGCCTCAAGTCCTCTTCACTTTTCAGCAAGCAAAGTTGTGCCATCTGAAAATATAGTCCAATTTCTTGTATTATTTGCTCAACATACGGAGTGAATAAGTGGAGAAATGAAACTACACTGCCACACACCCTTCCTAATTTTAAACCATGCAGATGGCACTTGGCTTTGGCTAGTATCACCTTGTTCTGTTCAAACTACCACTTCTTGGTCTAAGCAGAATTTCCACATAAGCACAATTAAGTGTTCTGGAATTTACATTCTTTGTAACATTATAGAAAATTTGTTATGATTCACACAGTCAAATGCCTTTGCATGGTCAACGAAACACAGGTAAACATCTTTCTGGTATTCTCTGCTTTCAGCCAAGATCCATCTGACATCAGCAATGATATCATCTGTTCCATGTCCTCTTCAGAATCTGACTTGAATTGCTGGCAGTTCTCTATCAAGTACTGGTGCAACCACTTTTGAATTATCTTCAGCAATTTTTTTTCTAGAATTTGATATTAATGATATTGTTCAGCAATTTCTGCATTCTGTTGGATCATTTTTCTTTGGAATGGGTACAGATATGGATTTCTTCCAGTCAGTCATGTAGCTGTCTTCCATATTTCTTGGCACAGATGAGTGAATGCTTCTAGTGCTGCACCCATTTGTTGAAACATCTCAGTTGGTATTATGTCATTTCCTGGAGCCTTGTTTTTCACCAGAGCCTTAATGGCAGCTTGGATGTCTTCCTTCAATACCGTTGGTTTTTGATCATATGCTACCTCCTGAAACAGCTTAATGCCAAAGAATTCTTTTTGGTGACTCCACACTATCTTCCTTTGATGTTTTCTTTGTTATTTGATATGTGCCCTGTAGACTCCTTTGCTGTTGCAACTTGGGGCTTGAATTTTTTTCTTCAGTTCTTTCACCTTTAGAAATGCCGAATGTGTTCTTCCCTTTTGGTTTTCTAACTCCAGGTCTTTGCACACTTTATCATAGTACTTTCTCTGCTCCAACTGACCTTTGAAAACTTCTGGTCAGCTCCATTCACTTTAGTCACTCAACATTCAGGAGAAACTTTCAGAGTCTCTTCTGGCATCTATTTTAGTCTTTTATTTCTTTTTAATAACCTCTTTCTTCATTACGATGTTCTTCCACAACTTGTCTGGTCGTTGGTCATCAGTATTCAACATGTCAAATCTGTTCTTGAGACAGTCTTTAAATTCAGGTGGAATATACTGAAGGTTATACTTTGGCTCTCATAAGGACTTGTTCTAATTTTGCTTGACTTCACCTGGAACCTGCAGAGGGACAATTCATGGTCTGAGCCACAGTCAGCCCCCGGCCTTGTTCTGACTGATGATATTGATCTTTTCTATAATCTCTTTCCACAGACGTAGTTTATTTGATTCCTGTGTATTACCTCTGGTGAGGTCCACATGTATAGTCACCCTTTATGTTAGTGAAGAAAAGGTATTTGCACTGAAGGAGTGATTGATCTTGCAAAATTCTATCATGTGATCTCCAGAACTGTTTCTATCATCAAGGCCCCATTTTCCAACTACAAATCCTTCTTCCTTGTTTTCTACTTTTGTATTTCAACTGTCAGTAATTAACAATGCATCTTAAGTGTTTGACCAATTTCAGACTGCAGAAATTGGTAAAAAAAAAAAAATAATCCATTTCCTCATCTTTTGCCTTACTGGTTGGTTTGTAAATTTGAATAATAGTCATATAAACTATTCTTTCTTGTAGGCATATGGATATTATTCTGTCACTGACAGCCTTGTACTTCAGGATAGATCTTGAAATGCTCCTTTTGATGACAAACACGATGCCATTTCCCTTCAGTTTTCATTCCTGGCATAGTATACCATATGATTGTCTGATTCAAAATGCTTCATTTCAGCTCACTTAATGCCTGGGATATCAATCTTTATTATTGTATTTCATTTTGATGACTTCAAGTTTTCCTATATTCATACTTCATCCATTCCACATTCCAATTATTAATGGATGTTTGCAGCTATTTCTTCTCATTTTGAGTCATGCCACATTAGCAAATGAAGGTCTCAAAAGCTTGACTCCATCCATGTCATTAAGGTCAACTCTACCTTGAGGAGGCAGCTCTTCGCCAGTCATCTTTTGAGTGTTTTCCAGCTTGAAGGGCTCTTCTTCTGGCACTGTATCAAACAGTGTTGCCCTACTATTCGTAAGGTTTTCACTGGCGATTTCTTTTTCAGAAGGGGACTGCCAAGTCCTTCTAAATAGTCTGTCTTAGTCTGGAAACTCATCAGAAACCTGCCCACCATGGATGACTCCACTGATATTTGAATACCAGTGACACAGTTTCTAGCATCACAGCAACACATAAGCCCAGACAGCATAACAAACTGACAGATGCATGCAAGGGAGATGCACAGAAGTGAACTTACTGGAAATTTTCAGATAGCATTTCTTTAATGAGACAAGATCACCAGCAGGGTGCACATAGATAAAGTGGTTTTAGTATCTATTGCTAGCACAGCCAGCAAAATATTGAAGAAGAGAGCATGAGCTACAGAAGGAAAATAACCTGAGGCCATGGAGAGAAAAGCAGCCTTCAGGTCACACACTAGTTAGTATCTCTTTGATAAAAGGAGAAATTCCCCAAAGCAAAAGTAATAGCTATGTAAGAATAATTAAGCCCTCCAAAGAGCCTAACCTGTTCCTTTGAGTTGACTCTGACTCATAGTGACCTTGTAGGACAAAATAGAACTTCTCCATAGTGTTCCCAAAGAGTGGTTGGTGGATTCAAACTGCTGACATTTTGGTTAGCAGCCAAGTGGTTTCAAACACCACTCCTTGTATCCCACCCTTATCTGAAGGTGCTGAGGACTGAGCCACAAAGAAAATACCCAAAGCAAGTGTTTCTGGTAACATCCTATTTGAAAGTGTCCCAAAGGGGAAGAAATGTTCTGTTCTCCCTCTGTGTCCCTGTCTGCACCCCATCCTTTGACAGTTTAATGCTATAGCAGGCTACAGTTGGAGCAGAGGGGAAAAATAGGAATGGAAAGACTAAGAGGGAAGTACTCAAAGAGAAATGGAAACTTAACCTCTACACATCAACAGACATAACATTGTCCAAAGGGACTACAAATGTGACTAATTAGGACTAGAGGATGACTAATTATAAATCCTGTGACTTAATATGGGAAATGTAGGCAAGAAAAGCAAATTTTCAACTACACTTAAGAAGGCACAAGGCTATTAACCCTGTATTATAAACTTTGCCCTTTCTTTCTGTATCTGACATGTCAGTCGAAAATCCAGATGAGTATAGTTTATATATTGAATTGGGAAATGGGGACAGGAAAACAGAATTTCTCACTTAGGGACCCAACCAGGGTGGACCAGTCCTAAAGGGCCATTAAGTCTTCACCTGGTGACCCCTGTATTTTTTCACTGACTCAAGACGAGTGGATTGAAATGGTAGGGTAAAAGAAGTAAAAGGAAGGTGTGTGAGAGTCTATGTGAAATGCATGGAGATTTCCTAGGTCATAATGATAAATAACTTCACATGAGAATGAAATTGTGAGGCAGCAGGGTATAGCAGAGTCAGATCCAGAGTTCAAATCCCATCTCCATCATTTACTATTACTGTACTTAACGGAACCTCAATTTTCTCTTTGTATTGTGGAGGGAGAGATAATAATCCCTAGATTAAATGTATTGACTAAGAATGCACTCCGCATTTTTCAAACTAAAATAATTAAAGAAAAATGCCAAGCCTTGTGTTGTGATAATGTAGGATTCTGTGGGCAAAATGCTGAATGACGCAGGAAGCATCAAAAGAAGATGTTACAGAGTCACAGTACCAAAAAGAATTATTCAGTGTGCACACATTTCAGGAGGTAACATATGATCAAGAACCAATGGTACTGAAGGAAGAAGTCCAAGCTTCCCAGAAGGCAATGGTGGAAAACAGGCCTCCAGGAATTGACAGAACACCAGCTGAGATGTTTCAACAAATGAATGCAGCACTGGAAGCACTCACTCATCTATGTGAAGAAATTTGGAAGATAGCTACCTGGCCAACCAAATGGAAGAGATCCATATTTGTACCCATTCCAAAGAAAGGTGATCTAACAGCATGTAGAAATTATGGAACAATATCATTAGTATCATACATATATAAAATTTTGCTAAGGATAATTTAAAACTGTTGTAGCAGTACATTGACAGGGAACTTCCAGAAATTCAAGCCAGATTCAGAGAAGGAAGAGGAACAACGGAAAACATTTCTAATATTAGATGGATCTTGACCAACAGCAGAACATACCAGAAGGACGTTTATCTGTGTTTACCAACCATGCAAATGCATTTCACTGTGTGAATCTTAAAAATTATGGATAACATTGCGAAGAATAGAAATTCCAGAATACTTAATTGTGCTCCTAGGGAACTTGGACATAGACCAAGAGGCAGTCCTTTGAACAGAACAAGGAGATACTGAGTGGTTTAAAATTATTAGAGGTGTGCACCAGGATTGTATCCCTTCACCATACTTATGCTGAGACAGGTGGGGCTAAGATGGCAGAGTAGTTGGACACTTCCTGTGATAACTGTAACAGCAAAGACTCTCCAAAACAAATGAATTGATCATATATGAAATTATAGAAGTTGGAATGAGTGTCAGAGAAGGGAGAGTAGGTCCAGAAGTAACTAGAAGTGGCCAGATCAGACTCGACAGGAGTTGGCATCCCACAGGCAGATTGGCTGCGGTGAGATTGATGAATGGATAGGTAACTTTGTAGGGCATCTTTCTTAGCACAACACAAAGCAGTGGAGAACCTGCTCATGCCTCCAGAATCAGTGAAAGATGGCATTCAGTCATCAAAAGCTAAGCGGATTGCATTTAACTTGCTGAGGACACATCTAGATCTTTCCTTAGGAATAAACCTCTCTCCCTTTTCCCAGTGCTTTCTCCCTCCTTTGTCTACACTGTTCCTGGTTCTGGAGTATGACTCCATTACCTGGGCTGGAAGTAGGCCTCCTTATACGTACCCTAAGCCATTCTGTGAGACTCAGAAAGTGAACAACTTAGCAACCAAGTGGGGAAATAAATAAATAAACAATCTACTGGCTTGCTAAGCTTGGAACTCAGGGCAGAAACAGTTCCTTTGCCTAGTCTCAGGCATAAAGGATATGCCTTCCTCACAGATACTCACTGGTAGCTGTCAGACCCCTGCCATTCTCAGCACATGCAGCCAGATACCTGTTCCTATACCAATCACCCCTGCTCATCTAGGACTGTTGGGTAGAGCCTGCACCACATACTTGGGGACTTACTATCTGAGCACCTGAGCTGAATGCTACAAGAAAAGTGATTGAATGCATGGCTCTCAAGCCTAGTAACAGCTCTAACCATCTGGTGACAGGATGTTAAAGCCTCAAAGTGCCAATAATCAGACCAGCTCACACGTTGGCACTTCAAAACAAAGCAATAAGTTAGAACACAATAAGCAAACATAAAACAAATGCAACAACTTACTGATGGCTCAGAAGAACAGTCACATCAAATCACTTCTAGAGGCAAACTGTGATGGTTTCAAAAAGCTCTCGTAATAAATAATGAAGAAATCTTCCAGATGAAGAGAACTTCCTTGAATTATCAGAGATAGAATACAAAAGATTAATACTTAGAACACTTGAAGATATCAGGCAGAACGCAGCAGAGCATAATGACAAATTGAACAAGCTTCAAGAGAGTGTAAAGAAACACCATGCAGAAATTCAGAAGATTAATAATAAAATTACAGAATTAGACAATTCTATAGAATGCCAAAGAGTAGAATTGAGACAATAGAAGCCAGAATTAGTGAGATTGAAAGTAAAGCACATGACACTGACCTATTTGAAGAAAAACCAGATAAAAGAATTTTTTTAATGAACAAACACCAAGAATTATGTGAGACTCTATCAAGAGGAATAATCTATGAGCTATTTGAGTACCAGAATGGTGGGGAGAGGAGGGATATAACAGAAAATACAGAATTGTTGAAAATTTGTTGACAGAAGGCTACCCTGACATTATGATATATGAGAACATATCTACCCCAGATACTCACAGAACTCTGCAAAAGATAGATCCCAAGAGAAAGACAGCAAGACGTATTATAATCAAGTGTGCCAAAACTAAACATAAAGGTAGAATTTTAAAGGTGGCTAGGGATAAACAAGAAATAATCTACAAAGGAGATTCGATAAGAGTAAGTTTGGACTACTCAACAAAAACCATGCAAGAAAGAAGGCAATGGGAGGATATATACAAAGCCTTGAAGGAAAAAAATTGCTAGCTAAGAATTATATATCCAGCAAATCTGCATCTCAAATATGATGGCAAAATTAGAACATTTTAATGATAAACAGAAGTTTAGAGAATTTTCAAAATTAAAATTAAAGGAAATACTACAGGGAGTGCTTCAGTTAGGAAATCAATAACATCAGATAAGAAGGCTAGAACACAGGACAGAGCAACTACATATCAATTTAGGTAGGTGTTTTAGTCAGCTAGTGCTGCTCCAACAGAATTACCACAGAGTGGATGGCTTTAACAAAGGAAGGTTTATTCTTACACAGTCCAGTATGCTACAAGTCCAAATTCAGGATGTCTGCTCCAGGGGAAGGCTTTCCCCCTTGTTGGTTCTGGAGGAAAGTCTGGTATTTCATCAGTCTTTATCCGGGGAGCGTCTCAGGTCTGAAGGACATGCTCTTCTTCCAGTGCTGCTTTCTTGATGGTTTGAGGTTCCCAATTCTCTGCTTGTTTCTCTTTCCTTTTATCTCTTGCATGATGAAATGATTAAGGGTGGTGCAAGCCATATTCCAGGGAAACTCCCTTTACAGTGGATTAGGAAGGTAATTCTATGAAGGGATTTACAGTCCCACTCTAATCCTTTAACACACAGCACAACAAAAATCACGAAATAAAGGACAATCACAAAATACTGGGAGTCATGGCCCAGCCACACGGCTACACATATTTTTGGGGGGATACAATTCAACCCATAACAGTAGGGAAATCACAAAGCTAAAATACCAAATATAGAGAAACAGATATCATTATGTAAAAGATAGCAATATTATAGTCAAAAAGGGATTTAAAAATGTAGATTTTTTTCATATGGAAAGGAAGTCAAGAAGATACAAATAAATTAAAGATGGGTTTAAATTTAGAAGAATAAGGGTAAGTATTAAGGTAACTACAAAGTAACAATCAAATACATCAAAATAAAAAAACAAGAAAAATGTGAAGTGTCAACAAATGCGAAAGCAATCTATATGTTGAGCAAATAATCAAAGAAACTGGACTATATGGAGAAGAATGCAGCATCAGAACTGGAGGAAGACTCATTAAAAATATGTGATATAAGGATGACACAACGTTGCTTGCTTATTGATGGAGATCAAAGACTGCAGACTTCAGTACAGAGTATAACTCAACATAAAGAAAACAAAAATCCTCACGACTGGACCAGTAAGCAACATCATGATAAATGGACAAAACATTGAAGTTGTTAAGGATTTCATTTTACTTGGATTCACAATTAATGCCCATAGAAGCAGAAGTCAAAAAATCCAGTGATGTATTTGTATTGGATAAATCTGCTGCAAAAGGCTTCTTTAGCGTCAAAAAGCAAGGATATCACTTTGAAAACTAAGGTGACCTGACCTAAACCATGGTGTTTTCATATAAATACAAAAACTGGACAACAAATAAGGAAGACTGAAGAACAGTTGATGCCTTTGAATTAAGGCGTTGGTGAACAATATTGACTACATGGTGGACTGTCAGAAGAACAATCAAATCTGTCTTGGAAGACAGACAGCCAGGATTCTCCTGGGGGAAAGATAATGAGACTTGTTATCAGAAGAGATCCAATCCCTGGAGAACATCATGCTTGGTAGAGTGGAGGGTCAGCCCCAAACAGGACCCTCAATGAGATGGATGGGTACAGTGGCTGCAATAAATAGACTCAAACATAGCAGTGATTGAGGAAATGGCACAGGGCTGGGCAGTGTTTCATTCTGTCATACATAGGGTAGCTATAAGTTGGAACTGACTCAACAGCACCTAAAAGCTTTTAGAACTGTTACAAACACATCCAAACCAAACTCATTGTCATTGAGTCAATTCCAACTCACAGCAAACCTATAAGGCAGAGTAAAACTGCCCCATAGGGTTTCCAGAAGCAAGTGATGGATTTCAACTGTCAACATGTTGATTAGCAGCCACGGTCTTAATCACTGCTCTACCAGGGCTCTTCATACTAACTAGCCTTTACAAATGTCCAGTATCATTACGTGAAAGGTGTTTTATACAAGTCATCTCATTCAATCTTCTCAGTGATGCTCTAAGCAGTATTATTTCTGCTCTTGTGATCATTGAAAGCCCTGTGGCTCAGAGAAGTTGAACAACTGGCCAAAGTCATTGCACTTGGATGCTGTAACTAAGAATCACTAATTTGGTGGCTTATAAAAACAGAGGTTTATTGTCTCACAGTTCTAGAGGCTAGAAATCAAAAATCAAGATACAGGCAGGGCCATGCTCTCTCCAAAGTTTCTAGATCCTTTCTTGTCTCTCCTAGATTCTTGTAGCCACAGGAGTTCCTTGCCTTGCAGCTGTGGTGTAACTCCATCGTCACATAGCTGTCTTCCCTGTGTCTCTGTTCCTCTTTCGTAAAAAACATCACTCATTGGAGTAGTACCCACTTGTCATGGATTGAACTGTGTCACCCCCAAAACATCTGTCAGTTTGGCTGTGCCATGATTCCCAGTGTCATGTGATTGTCCATCATTTTGTCATTTGATGAGATTTTCCTTATGCGTTGTAAATCCTATCACTAGGATGAAATGGTATGGATAAATTAGTGGTAGTTTCATCAATGAGATATACAAGATGGGATACTGTCTTAAGCCAATGTCTTTGAGATATAAGAGAGAGGCATGGAGAGAGACATGGAGACCTCATACCACCAAGAAAGCAGTGCCAGGAGCAGAATGCATCCTTTGGAACTGAGGCCCAAGGAAAGATTGATACAGCAGAAGGACCTTCCTCCAGAGCCAACAGAGATAGGCTTCCTGTGGAGCTGACTCCCTGAATTTGTACTTGTAACCTACTGGACTGTGATAGAATAAATTTCTCTTAGTTAAAGCCATCCACTTGTGGTATTTCTCTTATAGCAGCATTGGATGACTAAGACACTACCCTACTCTAGCTTAACATCAAATTAACTTAACCAGGAGCATCTTCAAAGACCTTGTTTCCAAATAAGGTCATATTCACAGGTACTGCGAGAGCTGGACTTCAACTGCTGGGCTTGAACTGCTGACTTTTTGGGTTGCAGCCATAGACTCTAACCACTACACCACAAGTAGGAGTTAATTTATTTTTTTTCATATTCTTCATTAACCAAACAAAAAACAAAGACAAATCCATTGCCCTTTAGTCAATTCCAACTCATAGCAACCCTAAAAGACAGAGTAGAACTGCCCTATAGGGTTTCCAAGGAGCACCTGGTGTATTTGAACTGCTAACCTTTTGGTTAACAACTGTAGTTCTTAACCACTATATAACCAGGGTTTCCTTATTCCTTGTTGGGTTGCAAAAATTATAAAATTGCAAAGATGAAAGGGTCATATGGTCGTCTCCTGATCTATCCCTGCCTCCAAAGACCATATCTACATCATCACAAACAGGTAGGTCTGTGATCTTAAAAACTTCAGGCTCTCAAAATTCTGGTTCCCAGTTATATCACAAAAGGAAGTTCTTCTTTTTTTAATTGTCGTTAAAATTGTATGTAGCAAACATACATCAATTCAACAATTTCTACATCTACAATTGCATGACATTGATTACATTCTTCAAGTTGTGAAACTGTTCTCACTCACCTCTTCTGAATTGCTTTTGCCTCATTAACTTGAACTCATTGCCCCCTAAGCTTCCTATCTAATCTTTCGAGTGCTGTTGTCAATGTGATTCTATACAGATAGTTCTTCAAAAAAAAAGCCATGATGTTAAAGGTAGACATTCCTGACTAAATAAACTTATTGTCTGGTCTAAAGAAGACTTCAGTGGATGTCTTTGTTTGGTTTACGCCTTAAAGATTACCTCAGGGCAAAAGATTCAAGGGTTCATACAACCTCAGTGGTTACAGAAAGTCTAGATTCCATGGTCATTTTCAGTTCTGTTCCACATCACCCCCTTTTGATCAGGATTGGAGGTTCCTCCTTTTACATGGCCAATATTGGCTTGCCCATATAGGCAAAGTTCCTCTAGTTCCTCAAAGCTGCATGATAGCAGCTGGGGGTGTCTTACTTAGGCACTAGGCTATTCATTTTCCCCTGCATCAATGTCTAACATCTCCCCTCCAGGAAGATCAGTAGTGGGTACAGAGAAAACTGGATTTGATGAGGGAGAAAAGCTAGCATGTGGCCAGCCTGAAACCTGTACCTTCCCCTATTGCCATCAAGTCTGCACCCCTTTTCATGCCAGCAGACATTTACTGAGCCCAGTTAGTGCTGAGCATTATGCAGGGCATAGGAAAGTCCTAATGCCCTGGAACATCTAGTAGAGATGCCAGACAATTAACTTTAATAGAAGTTCAACTCTAAATGCCAAAAAAGTTTAAGTGTGGCACTCCAGGGCTCATAAATGGGAGAGATTAACCCAGGAAGTCCTCACAGAGGAGGTAACATTTGCCCTGGATCTCTAAAGATGGACAGAAATTCTCCAGGCAGAGGCAGAAAAAGATAGGAGTGAGAGGCCACACTGTGAAAAAAGGAATGGAGAGAGGAAAGAAGTTTGCATGGCCTGCTTAAAAGCAGCAGGTGCTATGCATGAGGTGGAATGTAGGGTATAGTGGAGTATGTCAAGATATGAGGCATGAGGCACATTTAAGGACTAGAAATTCCACTAAAGCTTTTAGACTTTGGGCAATAGGAAGCCATTGGTGATGTATGTGAAAGTGCAAAGTTTACTATATCATATGAATCTAAGAAACTAAGGACAAAAAGGAGAGAAATCCCTTTAAAGAAGCAAACATCCTAAGACTAATTATCTTAGTCATCTAGTGCTGTTATAATGGAAATACAAACAAGTGAATGGTTTTAGCAAAGAGAAGTTTATTCTGTCACAGCTTAGTAGACTAAAAGTCCAAATTCAGGGCAACAGCTCCAGGTGAAGGCTTTCTCTCTCTGTTAGCTCTTGAGAAAGATCCTCATCATCAGTCTTCCCTTGGTCTGGGGGCAGGGACTTCAGGTCCAAAGGATACACTCTGCTTCTGGACTTGCTTTCTTGGTAGTATGAGGTCCCAACTCTCCGATCATTTCTCTTTCTTTCTTTTAAATCTCTTCAAAGACAAAAAGTGGAGCAGGTCACACCCCGAGGAAATTTCCTTTACATTGGATTAGGGATGTGACTTTAGCAAAGTGTCATGGATCGAATTGTGTCCCCCCAAAACTGTAAGTGTTGATTTGGCTCAGCTAGGAGCCCTAATGTGGCGCCATTCCTCCCATATATTACGAATCCCACCTCCATGATATTGATTATGGAAAATGGGCTGCAGTTGTATTAATGAGGCAGTATTCAAGTTACAACTTGTGGGATATAGGGGAGAGAAGTGAGCAGAGGAAGTTGAGAACCTCACACCACCAAGAAAGCAGCACCGAGAACAGAGCACATCCTTTGGACCTGAGGTTCCTGCACTGAGATGCTCTCCTTGAATTTGGACTTAGCCTACTAGATTGTGATAACTTCTCTTATTGAGTGGACTTGTAGCTTGTAAATGGATTTGTGGCTTACTGGACTATGACAATAAAAGTTTCTCTTCATGAAGCCTTCCACTCATGGTATTTTCTGTTAGAGCAGTACCAGGTGACTAAAATACAAGGCTATTGCAGTCCAACCCTAATCTTCTTTAGCATAATCCAATCTTGCCCCATCAACCACACACAGAGATTAAGATTTACAACATATATGAAAGTTACAATCACAAAATAGAGAGCAACCACACAATACAGGGAATCATGGCCCCGCCAAATCGCTATACACATTTTTGGATGGACATAATTCAATCCAAGACACTAATAACACCCTATTGGGAAACTGGAGGCAGCTTCTGGTGTCTACCTGGGAGGGCATTGGTACTGGTGCTGCCACTGACTTGTGCCCTCCCTGTGGGCTCCCAAGTACAAAGCAGCACTAATGGCCTGTCCCTAGTGACCTTTCCATGTGGGCAGTGGGGGTAGGGGTGTTCCTGCTGTCCTTTAGATGGTAGAGTTGTGACCTTCTAGGCCTTGGGGGACTACAGGAGAACACTAGGTCCATCCTCCTCCTTGATGGACCATTAAGATCTGCTTGACGGTGGCACAACTTCTCCTAGTATAAGATTTTGGGTTGCTCAGACTCTCAGAAAATCTCAAATCCCAGTGGTTACCTGCCTAACTCTAAAGTCAGGCCCAAATGAGTCTTCCCCAGTACACGCAGTCTCTATGCCTTGAATAGAAAGATAAAGAACCAGTATCTATTTTTGACATACAGTATTATAAAATCATAAATATTTTTCTTTTTCTTTTTTTTAGAACCCTTAAGGACCTTCACATGGTACAAAATGAAAAAGCCTAAAAGGACATATAATAAAATGTCTCTCTCCGGTCTTTATCCCTCAGCCACCCAGTTCTTTACGCAGTTTCTTGGGTATCCTTCTAAAGGTGTTCAAATGATTCAGCTTCCATTTAGGAACTACCAGAGATTGTGTCTGACATAAGTCCCACCTGATGGAATCTTAAACTGAGAAGTCATGTTGTCAAGAAAAGAGCCTTGGACTAGAACTGGTTACCAGAAGGCAGACTGCTCTGACAGCATCTAGGCTGGGACAGAATCCAAGAGCAGCCTTATATCTCAGGTTCCAGAGAGGTTTCTCTTGGCACCAGTGGGGAAAGTGTACATTTCTGTCTCCCGGGGGGCTAGAGAGTGGGGGTATGACAACCAACAGTGGGAGCTGAATAACTGAGTAGGGAAGAAAAAACAAAAATAGTTACCTTCAAGTCAATTCTAACTCACGGTGACCTCATGTGTGTCAGGGTAGAAATGTGCCCCATGGGTTTTCAAAGGCTGGTTTTTCAGAAGTAGATCAGTAGGCCTTTCTTCCAAGGTACCACTGGGTGAACTTGAAGCTCCAACAGGTAAGCAAGTTAGCTATCTGCATGACCAGGAGCTCCTGAGTAGGAAAAAGAGTAGAATAAGTCCTGGAAACAGGGAGATAGGGAGTGCCTTCATCTCTCTCCTGGGGCTACCATTACAAATGTCACAAAGTTGCTGGCTTCAAAGAACAAAAAATTATTTTCTCACAGTCCTGGAGGCTGGAAGTTGGGATCAAGGCACTGGTAAGAATGTCCTCTCTCCCTCACCAACTTCGAAGAATATCTTGTCTCTTCTAGCTCTGGTAACCCTAGGCCTCTCCTGATGTTCCTTGACTTACAGACGAATCTTCACAAGGCGTCTTCCCTTATGTGACTCTTTCTGTTTTTTGTTCTTCCCTTTAACAAAATACCTTTCAGCAGGGATGAGGGCTCACGTTGCTCCAGCATGACTCATTAACTTAACTGATAATGAAAGAAAATCCTATTTCCAAACAAGGTCACATGTGTGAGTTCAGGGGTTAGGACTTCCACTTACCTTTTGTGGTGTGGCAAATTCCATCCATAATGAGACGCAGGACTGCATGGGACACTGAGTCTCGGCTGACTTACTGTCAACTTGTGTCTGCAGAGCCATTTAGTATCACGGCCCCTGTAACTCAAGCAGATGTGACTGGAAAGGTAACAAAGTGGGGTCTGTGTGGCAGCGTCTTCCCTAGGCCTTTCCCAAGACAGGCCAGGGATGAGAAGAAGTGTTTCTTCATATCCTTGGTTTAATCATATCTGCCACATCAGTCTTCAGGATCTGATTCTTATTTCTCATGAAGAAGCATGGTTACTACAGCACCTACTACCACATCTCCTCCGCCAGCTTCTCCAGAGAGCTGTGGAGGAGCCTAGGCCTTCGGGAGGATATAGCCTGGCTCAGGGAGAGCTGGTAAGTGGGAGGATCAGCAGGCTTTCCAGTGCCCTGCCCCTCCCCAGGTTCCCTTACAAGGCAAGTCAGAGAAGGGCCTGGCAGGTTCTCGGGGACTTCTTTGGCCTAGACACCTGGGCCTATCTTCTTCTGGAGCTGAGGAAGGAAAGATCAGGAAAGCAGCAGAAGTAAATGCAGGAGACAATAGATGAGGAGGGGCCAAGGAACCAGGAAGAGTCCAGTGTAATGTGACATTACCCTCTGTGTTTTCCGTCTGCCTTGAGTTAAGAAATAACAGGAACTGGAGGAGAGAAAGGACCCAATTAGGAGACATCTGCTCTGTCAACTTTGTACCTATCTGCAGTGACTTCTGTGACGCCTGTCATGGACATTTCTGCTGGAAGGATGAAATTTGAGCCTGATGGAATATAGGCAGATAGTGAAAGAAATAAAGGTCACGATAGCAGCTCCCATTTATTGAGCACTGGTTAAGAACTTAGCTCCCAACTGAAAGGTCAGCAGTTCAAATCCACCAGCCACTCCTTGGAAACCCTATAGAAAATCCTATACAGTTGCTATGAGTTGGAATGAACTTGACAGCAAAGGATTTATTATGTTGCAGATATGGTTGTAAGTGCCTTCTGTTAATCAGTCCCCACAACAACTCTATGAAGTGTTCTCAGTATCCCTCCAGCGGCCCAGGGGAAGAAATTTAGTTCTACTCTTAGACACATAGGGTCTCCATGAGTCAGTACTTCATGAATCAAACAAACAGCAACTGGTTTCTTTTTTTCCTTTTTCTAAAGTAAGCACTAGGGCAGGAATTCAAATGCAGAAAGCTAGGACCCAAAGCCTGTGTTCTTATCCACATGCTATCTTGGACAGGGGGAAGTACAAGGTAGAAGATGACTACTCAAACACACATAACTGCTGCAGGTTGGGGTGTAACATCATAGAGTTTTTCTTTGTCAATCATTTGTCTCCGACCTGTACCCTCATTCTAACTACTGGGTAGGTTCAAGGGGGAAAAAACTGTAGTAGTGAGTATAAGACGACCATTTTCTTTCAAAACCAAATTTCCAATAATCTCATAATTTGAGACAAAAGTCATAAAAAGATGTGGGTTCAGAAGACCAGAACAAGACCCCAGCATCCCATCCAGTTTAAGTGTTCTTTTTCTCTCCCTGCTACCCCTTCATGATGCCCTACTCTCTCCTATTCCCTCTGAGACTTTCAGAACATTGTCCAAATAAGAAGGTATTTCTGGAATACCAGTTTGGTTCAGCTCATTTACATCCCACATGGCTGTCTGCTCTTCTCACCATGGGAAGCTGAAAAACAAGACAGGTAGTCTGAAAATCAGGTTGTTTCCTCTATTTCTCAGCTTCTAGAGGCCATGGTGCCACAAATGGAAATGTCGAGATAGGATAATTACATTGGCCCTGACGCTCTGTTTCACAACCATTATTTATCCATAATGGATTCCTGGAAAAGCAAAGGACCTGAATAACCAACCAAGTAGATGGAGTGGCAAGTGTCTGGGCCAAAGAGAGGAACAGGCTCCCCAAAAAGAGAGAGAAGAAAGGCGCAAGGCTCAGGTGTTTGTAGTGGGAACCAGTTACTCACCGGGCTTCTCCTTTAATGCCTTCTGACAGCCTTAGGAAGTACTCTCTAGGAAATGGAAGTAAGTAGCAAGAAAGAACCTTCAGAATATCACATAAGAGGGGAAACAGGAGCATTAGAATGAGGTTCAAGTTCTGGTAACTGGTTATTTAAAGATACTCCTTATAATACACACACTGCACACACCAGAGCTTGTTGGATCCTGGCATAGGACCACAGTTTTCTTAGGCTGTTTTTTTCTTTGGAAACCGTGGTAGTGTAATGGTTGAGCACTGTGGCTGCTGATCGAAAGGTAAGCAGTTCCAATCCACCAGGTGTTCCTCAGAAACCTACAGGACAGTTTTACTGTGTCTAGGGGGTTGCTACAAGTCGGAATCTACTTTACTGCAGTGGGTTTGTTTTCTTTTTGACAGGGCAGGCAGGTTCTTCTTGCCTTAAAGTCCAGCTGAGGAGGCAGGGCCAGGCGTTTATCACTGGACATTTTAGTCAGTCTCACTTCCTGTTTCTCATACTGAAACCATAATCATCATCATAATGATAGTAATAACTCTACATCCTTGCTCTGCCTTCTATTTATCTAGGGCCTCCCAGAAGTGCCTGTGTAAGTGGCAAGGGGAGAGTGCAGGCATATCTGTTCTGTTCATCAACAGCTAAGGGTGGAGGCAGGCATGAAGGACTGAGGGGGATAGGAATTAGCAACAGAAATTATTAAACTCGCCCTGCCACCCCAAAAAGGAGTCTAAAAGGAATGGTAGATCTTCCAAATGACTATCCTCACTGTGAGGACATGTGTAAATCCCTTTCCCAAGGTCCTCCAAGAATAAATCCTTCCCCAAACCTTTCCATCCTCCAATCTACCCCAATCAAGGTAATCTTTGTGTGAGGCTCAGAGAGTTGAAGCTAATTTCCCAGAGTCATATAACAGCGAAGGTAGGACCAGACCAGGCTTCCTGTGTGTCTACCTCAGCTGTAACCAAGAAGGGAATTTCCAACTCTATGGGGAACTTGCAGAGTTGTTGGGAAAACCACAACTATTTCTGCTAAGAAAAAAAAATATGCAGTCCCTGAAAACTTGAAACCCCAGGACAAAAAGAAAGATGCCTTATTACTGCGAGTGTGCTGAGAATGAGCAAGATTAGGCTCACACATGAGAGGCAGCTTCCAGACTTTGCTCAGGAAAATGGGTTATTGGAATAGGAGTGTCAGGACAGTATTTTCACGTTTTGCCACCTGTAAAGGACTGTACTGTAAGGACAAAGGCTGAGCACTCTAAAGTCTCTAGGGAATCAGATGGGAGGAAGGGAAGCTATTTTCTTGATGACAACGTATGGCACAGTCCTTAAGATCCTGTCCTCCCCTTGGGGAGCTGAGGAAAAGGGGAGGGAGGAAGGAAGCAAGTGGTTCCAGAGTCCTTTCTTTATCAAGAGAAAATGCAGATAAAATAAATAAAAACACAAGAGAGGACCTTCAATTAATTGAGTTACAAGAAAGGAAAAAACAAACAATTCCCTTTCAGACACACACACACCCAGACCCACCCACCCCGCCACACCAGCAAGCACAAACACCCTAGAGTACTGTTTAGCCATGCTAAGGACAAAGAAAGGACATGATATCACACAGGGAATATCTTTATCGTTGTTGGATTTCTTCTATTTTCTTCCCCAAAGGACAATCATAAGCCTGGAGTTAGATGGTGAGTGAAAGGTTAAAAACGTCAAAATGAAACAAGTGAATAACCAGCCTAGGGTGGTCAAATGTTCCAGCAAGACACAGGGAATCACGGTGACCACAAACACTTATACAGAGTTCACCACATGTCAGACATGGTTCTCAGTGTTTTGCATGAACCTGCTCACTTCATTTTCACAACAACCCAGTGCAAAGAGGCTGCTGTTAGGACATTATCATTTGCTTTCCTTTTGATCTTCCCTGCATCAGCACTTCTGAGCCTATAGAAGGACTGGGTGGCTTAACCCCTCACCTCTGCCTCTTCTCTCAGTAGCAACTACGGTAAGCACCAGGACCAGTTACACAGTTTGCAGGACCCAGTGCAAAACGAAAACGCAAGACCCCTTGTTCAAAATTGTTATGAATTTCTAAGACACTCACAGCAGAGCATTCAGCCAGTCATGGGGTCCACCTCAGTGCATACACAGGTTGCTTGCCCACAAAGCTGGCCCTGCCCCTGAATCCCTGAACAGATAAATTGTGC
Organism: Heterohyrax brucei; assembly: GCA_028571685.1. NCBI lineage: Eukaryota > Metazoa > Chordata > Mammalia > Hyracoidea > Procaviidae > Heterohyrax > Heterohyrax brucei. Next base: position 23,189,873 of record CM053155.1, read on the forward strand.
TGTCTTCCATTATTCTATGTGGTATGTACTGAACTCCTGAACAAAGGAAAGAAAAGGAGAAAAATGCAACCTATCCCAATGACCCCACTCTGCTAGAGGTCACCATAAACTAGGGGCCAACTCAATGTCAGCTAACAACACCTTCTCCACCAATACAATGGGCTTCTGTGCATGTCTTTGAGAAGAAAACACTATAACAAAAGTAAAATCATGTCCTACATGACTTTTAAGATATCTCCCAACACTGTAGCAGGAGATGTGTCCTGTTAGTTCTCTGCCTCCCCATATCCACATTTAACTGGTGGGCAATTCTTATTGATTCTGTCTACCCAAAGCCTCCTGTACCCTTGCCCTCTTGTCCACCTCCCCACTCACTGCTCTAGTTTTCTCTCACCTAAAATATTCCCCTAGCACCCTAACCAGATTCCTTTCTTCCAATCCCGTTTTTCTATTTCATCTTTCAGTTTGCTTCTGCTATGGCACTTCTCACACCTGAGCTTTTATTAGTTACTTTTTAGATATTTTTCTCCCCTTGGGTCGAAAATTTCTCTAGGATGACTTCTCTGCTCCCAGCCACCTGTGCATTCCTTAGTAACTCTGAGTACTGAGGACTTAGACTGGGTATTGGTCAGAGGTTTCTCTTGCAAATGTCTCTCCTTTCGAGTCAGGCCCATATTCTGGTACAATTTGGCCTTTTGAACACTCAGTCCAGAAATCAGCACTTCTCTACTGTCTAACTTCGAGAGAGAAACATCTAGAGTCCTCCCTAATACAAAAAAAAAATGTAGCCAATTGGGAACAACTCAGAAAAAGAGGGTGAGACAGGTTGTACAACTTGAAGAATGTGGTCCATGTCATCGATCTTTACATGCAGAAACTGCTGAATTCCTGTATGTTTTGCTGTGTATATTCTCAACATCAACACCAACACCAATGAAATTAAATAATATTTAACACATAGCCAATTGCAGATTATGAAGATTTGCCTCCCTCTGGATAAATAAGGACTGGTAACAATGATGAGAAGGTGGAGAGGACTAACCATTGTTTGCTGCTTTGAACTCTCCAAAGGAGGCTAGTCTGGCCTGGTTTTAGTCAGAAAGCAGGGGGGCTTGACCGCCATCATTTCCACTATTGTTATTGCTAGGGGTCTTCGAGTTATCTCTGACTCATAGCAACTTGTGAACAAAGTCCAACATTAAGTCCACGAACTTAATTGTTCTAAGTGCTACATACCTCACTGTAGAGTATCACTACAGTCACCTTCAAAGTACTCCCCTTGGGAAGCTATGCACTGACACCGGTTCCTAGTCCACCCTTCAAAGCAATTTCAGAACTCTTGATGGAAATGACTATTGCACACAGTGGCACAGTGGCAAGTTCCTTAACTTAATAGCTGTCTGTGAGGGAAGTCTTAGCCAGTAAACAAATAACTGTATTGGAACACCCTCCCTACTCACCAAATCTGCCCCCAATAACTTTTTTCTTTACCTGAAGATGAAGGAAATATTGAAAGGAAGACATTTTGACGACATTCAGGATACTAGGGGTAATATGACAACAGCTCTAATGGCCATTCCAGAGAGTTCCAAAATTGCTTTGAAGGATGCACTAGGTGTGAGTGTTGGTCATAGCTTCCCAAGGGCAGTACTTCAAAGGTGACTGTTGTGGTATTCAGCAATGAGGTATGTAGCACTTTTTCTAGGATGAGTTCGTGAACTTACTTGGCAATCCTCATATAACAGAACCATAGGTTACCTGATTCTCCACCATCTTCACAAGGGTTTGTTTGAGGCCATCGTTGCAGCCAATGAGTCAATCCATCTTGCTGAGAGTCTCCTTCCTTTTCTGCTGACCCTCTATTTTCCCAAGCACGATGTTTTTCTCCAAGGATTGCTTCCTCCTGATGACATGTCCAAAGTAAGCAACAGAAGTCTCCCCATTATGGCTTCTAAGACACATTCTGGCATTATTTTCTTCAACGCAGATTTGTTTGTTCTTCTGACAGTACACGGTACATTCAGTATTGTTCTGTCATACAATTGGAATATGTCTATTCTTCCATCTTCCTTTTTTGTTGTCCAGCTTTCACATGCATGTGAAGAAATTGAAAATATCACAGCTTGGATGAGGCACAATCTTCCCTACCCATCACAAAGGAATCACTAGCTCACAATTGTTTTAAACAGTGATGGCTTTGATCACTATTTAAGGGAAGACCCACCAATCAAAGATGATTTACTTCAACATTCTAAAAAAATCTAATGGTTGCACTGATTTCAAGACTAACTTAAATTACTTTGGTTCCAGAATATGAACACCTTCTTATGATAGTTAGGATACATTCAGCTGAAAAGTTAACTAGCAGTTATGCAATGATGTAGTCATCCTCCATGATGTGATCTGATGTGATCAGTCAATCACCTATAAGGCGAGTTTCCTCAGGGACACGGGCTACATTCACATATATATGGGTATTCTGGCAAAGCTCACTTGCTTGCTCTGGATTTTGCATCTGGCTCACCTTCATTTGACCTCTGATTCTTGAACTTAAATCAGCTGCCTATTATACTGCCTGCTAATCTTAGGATTTTTCAGCCTATGCAGCCTGTGAGCCAGCAGCCTACCAGCTGACTTGCCAACCTTCCATTCCTCAGCTCCTGCAGTCACTTGAATCAGGAGAAGCCTCCAGTCTACTGCCTGACCCATGGACTTGGGACTTGCCATTCTCCACAACCATCTGAGCCATTTCCTTGAGATAAATCTCTCTGCCTCTTTATATATATATACATACATATGTCCATATCTATAGGTATAGATATAGAGATAGATATAGAAATGGGAGGTCTGACAAATAAGTCCATGAATTTAATTATTCTAAATGCTGTATACCTCATTGCTCAATATTATTACAGTCACCTTTGAAGTACTCCCCTTGGGAAGCATGCACTGATGCCAGCTCCTAGTCTACCCTTCAAAGCAATTTTGGAACTCTTTCTGGGATGGCCATTGAGCACAGTGGTACAGACTTAACTGTATAGTTGTCTGTGAAGGAGGTTTCAGCCAGTAAACAAATAGCTGAATTGGAACACCCTCCCTACTCACCTGATCTGGCCCCCAGTGACTTTTTTCTTTACCTGAAGATAATGGAAATATTGAAAAGAAGACATCTTATGACATTCAGGACATCAAGGGTAATATGACAACAGCTGTAATGGCCATTCCGGAAGAAGAGTTCCAAAATTGCTTTGAAGGGTAGACTAGGTGCTGGTATTAGTCATAGCTTCCCAAGGGGAGTACTTCAAAGTGGCTGTGGTGATACTCAGCAATGAGATATGTAGCACTTTTTCTAGGATGAGTTCATGAACATAATTGGCAGTTCTTGCATATATATGTGTGTGTGTGTGTCTGTGTGTGTGTATATGTGCTGTTGTTGTTAGGTGCCATCAAATCAGTTCTGACTCATAGCGACTCTATGAACAACAGAACAAAACACTATCTGGTTTTGTGCCATGCCCGCAATTGTTTTTACGCTTAAGCCCATTGTTGCAGTCACTGTGTCAATCTATCTCATCGAGGACCTTCCTCTTTTTCACTGACCCTCTACTCTATCAAGCATAATGTCCTTCTCCAGGGACTGATCCCTCCTGACAACATGTCCAAAGTATTTAAGACATAGTCTTGCCTTCTTTGCTTCCAAGGAGCATTCTGGTTGTACTTCTACCAGAACAGATGTTTGTTTTTTTGGTAGTCGGTGAAACATTCAACATTCTTCTCCAGCACCACAATTCAAAGGCATCAATTCTTCAGTGTTCTTTGTTCATTGTCAAGCTTTTGCATGCATATGATGTGATTGAAAATACCATGGCTGGGGTCAGGCACACTGTACTCTTTGAGGTGACATCTTTTCAACACTTCAAAGAGATCCTTTGCAGCACATTTTCCCAATGCAATACGTCTTTTGATTTCTTGATTGCTGCTTCCATGGGCATTGATTGCAGACCCAAGTCAAATGAAATCCTTGACAACCTCAATCCTTTCTCCATTTATGACGATGTTGCTTACTGGTCTAGTTGTGAGGATTTTTGTTTTCTTGATGTTGAGGTGCAATCCTTACTGAAGGCTGTGGTCCTTGATCTTCCTGAGCAAGTGTTTTAAATCTTCTTTACTTCCAGCAGTAAGGTGGTACCATCTGCATGACGCAGGTTGTTAATAAGTCATCCTCCAATCCTGATGCCTCATTCTTCTTCATATAATCCAGCTTCTCAGATTATTTTTCATCATACAGATTGAAAAGTTATGGTGTAAGGATACAACCCTGACACACACCTTTCCTGACATTAAATCATGCAGTGTCCCCTCTTTTTGTTTGCATGACATGATCCATATACGGATTCCTTAAGAGCACAGTTAAGGGTTCTGGGATTTTCATTTTATGCAGTGGTAGCCGTAATTTGCTATGATCCACACAGTCGAATGTATTTGCATAGTCAATGAAACACAGGTAAACATCTTTGTGGTATTCTCTGCTTTCAGCCAAGATCCATCTGACATCAGCAATGCTATCCCTGGTTCCATGTCCCTTCTGAATCCAGCTTGAATTTCTGGCAGCTCCTTGTCAATATACTGTTGCAGTCACTTTTTTGAATGATCTTGAGCAAAATGTTGTTTGGGTGCGATATTAATGATATTGTTTGGTAATTTCCACATTAGGTTGGATCACCTTTCTTTGGAATGGGCATAAATACGTATCTCTTCCAGTCAGCTGGTCAGGTAGCTGTCCTTCAAATTTCTTGGTGTAGACAAGTGAGCACTTCAGAGCTGGATTTGTTTGTTGAATATCTCAGTTGATATTCCATCAATGCCTGGAGCCTTGTGTTTTGCTAATGCCTTCAATGCAGCTTCGACTTCTTCTTTCAGTACCATCAGCTCCAGATCATATCTGGTAAATGACTCTATGTATTCCTTCTATCTTCTTTTGATGCTCCCTGAGTCATTTAATGTTTTCCTGTAGAATCCTTCATTATTGCCTCTCCAGGTTTAAAGATTTTCTTCAGTCCTTTCAGCTTCAGAAATGCCAAACATATTCTCTTCTGGTTTTCCATTTCCAGCTTTTTGCACATGTCATTATAATACTTTATTTTGTCTTTTCAAACTGCTTTTTGAAGTCTCCTGTTGCGGTCTTTCACTTTGCCATTCCTTCTTTTTGCTTTAGCTGCTCAGTGTTCAAGAGCAAGTTTCAGTCTCTTCTGACATTCCATTTGGTCCTTTCTTTCCTGTCTTTTTAATGACCTTTTGCCCTCTTCACAGATGATGTTTTTGATGTCGTTCTGTAGTTTGTCTGGTCTTCAGTTATTAGTCAACACATCATATCTGTTCTTGAGGTGGTCTTTAAACTCAGAAGGGATATACTCAAGGTCATACTTTGGCTCTTGTGGACTTCTTCTAATTTTCTTCAGTTTCAATTTGAATTTGCATACAAACAATTGATCTGTGCCACAGTCAGCACCTGGTCTTTTTCTGACTGCTAATATGGAGCTTTTCCATCATCTTTTTCCACAGATGTAGTCAGTTTTATTCCTGTGTACTCCATCTGGTGAGGTCCATGTATACAGTCATCATTTGTGTTAGCTAAAAAAGTTATTTGCAATCAAGAAGTTATTAGTCTTGCAAAATCCTACCGTGTGATCTCTCGCATTACTTCTATCCGCAAGACCCAGTTGTCCAACTACCGATTCTTCTTCTTTGTTTCCAGCTTTTGCATTCCAGTCACCACTAATTATCATTGCATCCTGATTGCATGTTTGATCAATGTCAAACTGTAGATGCTGGTAAAAATCTTCAGTGTATTCATCTTTGGCCTTAGCAGTTGGTGCCTAAATTTGAATAACAGTTGTACTAACTGGCTTTCCTTACAGGTGTATAGATATTATGCTATCACTGACAGCATTGTACTTCAGGACAAATCTTGAAAAGTTCTTTTTGATGATGAATGCAACACCATTCGTCTCCAAATTTTTGTTCCCGGCATAGTAGGCCATATGACTGTCAGATTCAGAATGGCCAATGCCTGTCCATTTCAGCTCACTAATGCCTAAAATACTGATGTTTATGTGTTCCATTTCATTTTGGGCCATTTCCAATTTTCCTAGATATCCATACTTCATACATTCCACATTCTGATTATCAATGAATGTTTGCAGCTGTTTCTCCTCATTTTGAGTCATGCCACATCAGCAAGTGAAGATTCTGAAGGCTTTACTTCACCTACAATATTAAGGTCACCTCTACTTTGAGGGGGCAGCTCTTTCCCAGTCATCTTCTGAGTGCCTTCTAGCCTGGGGGCCTCAATTTCCGGCACTATATCTGACAATGTTCCACTGCTATTCATAAGGTTTTCCCAGGCTAATTCTTTACAGAAGTAGACTGTTGGGTCCTTCTTCCTAGTCTGGAAGCTCAGCTGAAACCTGTCTACCATGGGTAACTGCTGGTACCTCAGTACTGGTGGCATAGCCTCCAGCATCAGAGCAACAAGCAAGCCTCCACTGACATACATATATATATGTATATGTTTTCCTGGTTTTGCTTCTCTAGAGAACCCAGCCTAGTTGATACCAAGAGTGGTTCTAGAGAAAATGATAAGGATGAGTTTTTTAAAGCAGTTCTATCTAAAGTCTAACTGGTCTTAAAAGCACTGATGACTCCCATACTAAAGATGTGCTAATCCATAGTGGCAACATCAGTACACAAAATATCATCACCAATAAGTCAAGTGGTGTCATGGATTGAATTGTGCCCCCTCCCCCAAATCTGTATAGCTATGTGGCTGGGCCATGATTCCCAGTATCTTGTGACTATCCTCCAGTTTGTGGTTTTCCTATGCTTTACGTTAAAGGATTAGGGTGGGACTATAAATCCCTTCACAAGATCACCTCACTGCTCCACTGTAAAGGGAGTTTCCCTGAAGTATGGCATGTCCACCCCTTAATCCTTTCATCCTACAAGAGATGAAAGGGAAGCAGGCTGAGAATTGGGAATCTCGTACCATCAAGACAGCAGCACCGGGAGAAGAGTGCATCCTTTAGACCTGAGGTTCCTGTGCCAAGATGCTCCCTGGACAAAGACTGATGCCATGCTAGAGTTTCCTCCAGAGCCAACAAGGCGGAAAACCTCCCTCTGGAGCGGACACCCTGAATATGGACTTGCAGCCTACCAGACTATGTAAGAATAAACCTTCCTTTGTTAAAGCCATCTACTCTGTGGTATTTCTGTTAGATCAGCCCTAGCTGACTAAAACAAGTGGTGAGAAGCAAGGCTCTGGGTAGCCACATGTTTAATACTTTTCTGTAATTTTTCAGGATGAGAATTAGAGGGAAGCTAGTTCATTGGTCCTAATTGCATTAGACAATGTGGTAAAATAAAGAGATTAGCTCAAGACATCAAGTCACAGCTCAAACATCACATAAAACATCTGAAAATTGACAACTCCACCCTCAAAGAAAGCCTCATTTCTTGTAGTAACAGAATTAATACGGCCCAAAACCAAACAGAGAGTCTTATCATAAGAGTAGCTAGATTACAACTCCAATGAATTCCCAACTTCCAGTGGTGTCTGAAGTTAAAGTGAGAGTATTGATTGGGAAGAAATGAGATCCTGAATATTGGAATAGAGATTTATGGACATATAATCAGGAAACTGAGGACATGGAGCCCCTAAATTCCACTGAAGTACTCCTGCCAAAAGAACCAGCCCTCTTACTAGTGTCTGAAGAGATCACTCCATCTTTGACTGCTAAGCCATTCTCCCCTATAGAATCATTCCACCACTTTTTGATGAGATTAACCCACCTGTGCCTGAGGAGTCTTTGTCTGAGATATCACTTGGGGAGGTATTTGAGGTGTTGCTTGGGGCATCACCTAAGATGGATGCCTTGCAAGACATTGCTGAATGTTTCTAGAACCCACTCCAACCATTCTGGCTTCTAGACCTGTAACTAGGCTTAAGTCCAACAGAGCTCCAAAAGGTGAAGTACAAAGTGTAAACCAGGAGTAGGTACATTACTGTTCAAAACAGCTGCTTGACTTCTATAACATATACAAAGAACATAAAACTGGACCATTCTGAGTTTATTGATATGGTCCCACTAAGCACAGACTCTTCAGTCAGTGTTTCAGCTCAAGAGGTTAGGAAAGGGTTTAAGAGTTTATTTTGTTGGGTTGTGGAAGCATGGTTTATGTGGTAGCCTACACATAGTCAAGTTGATATATCAGACTTGCCTTGCTATACTGTATAAGAAGGTATATGAAGCCTTAGGGAAATTGGTATGTTGGAGTGGATTTATCAATTAGATTCACAGGCTCATACATGGAGTGTTCAGACAACACAGCTTTCACCACAATGGTGAAGAACAAATTAGTGAAGGGAGCCCCAGTGGTTTAGTTATCTAGTGCTGCTTTAACAGAAATACCACAAGAGGATGGTTTTAAAAAGAGAAATTTTATTTGTCACAGTCCAATAAGCTAAAGTCCAAATTCAAGGTGTCAGCTCCAGGGGATGGCTTTCTCTGCTGGCACTGGAAGAACGTCCCTGTCATCAATCTTCCCCTGGACTGAAAGTTTCTGATGTGCAGAGACCCTAGTCCTTTCCAAAGGTCACACTCAGCTCCTGGTACTGCTGCTTGGTGGTAGAAGTCCCCAAATGGCGGGGGGCTGGAGATTATGCTCTCAGGGGAAATGGAGACCAACTGGCACAACTAGCATTTTGCTAAAAGAGCCTTCTGCACCCCAAATTGGCGAGTGGCATCTGGGGTCTTAAAAGCTGCCATGCTGCCATCTGAGGTGCATCAAATTGTCCCAACTTGGCAGGAATGGATGATCTCCAAGGACCAAGATGACATGGGGCAAAGAGAACCTAGAAGACAGAGAAACCCATGTGAGCTGGTGACTGTATCAACAAGTGACTGGAAGACCATGATGGTGCCTGGCCACCACCAGTGATAGCCATGATGGGGCTCACAAAGTTGAGTCTCTCAGGCAACATGAAAATGAAAAGGAGTACACCCTGAGATCTCCACTAAAAGACTGATGGTCCAGGGGCTTCGGGGTTCTCCTGGGAGCATGGCCCCTGGCCCTGATGCTGCCCTTGTCCATAAATCATAATGGAGGTCAACTCTTTGGATGAAAAGAGATTAGACTTAGTGACACAGAGTGACCATATCCTGTGTGCATTTTATGGTTCTATGCATCTATAGGAAGTCATCCAGCTGACCTCTTACTGGATGCTGGGGAGAGGGTAGAGAGGAGGGGATAGAAGACAGATTGTTAGGGTACGACATGTACATAACAGAGAAGAGGAGGGTGCTGTAGGGAAGAGGGAGGGCAGTAGGAGCTGCTCATTGGCGGGTATGCAAATTCATATGGATTGTATATTCTCACTCAATCATTAAAAAAAAAGAAGTCCTCAAATGTCTCTGCTAGCTTCTCTCCTTTATATCTCAAGAGACTGTCTCAAGGCAGAAAACAATCTTACACATTGAATCCTGTCCCATCAACACAACAGGACCCATCCTTGCCCTCTCCCCATTAATATCCTAGAGACAGGAATTCTAACACGGAGGAATGTCATACAATACCAGTGATTATGGCCGAGCCAAATTGCTACAGATTTGGGGGGAACACAATTTAATCCATGACACCCAGCATCCTTGAACACTGCTGTGATTACTATATTATGTAAGTCAGATTTGACACTGGGAATTGCCCTAACTGAATTAAGACACCTAATTACAGTGGGGCTGATTATAGCCCTGGTGGTAGAAGCCAAGTGGTGGCACTCAATCAACAAATACAAGGTGATCTGGACTACAATAATGGACAGCAGAGTCAAAGCAGTAATAAAAATAGGTTGACTCATATGGACTTAAGGCATTGGCTACTTAGCCATGCTGTCCCTAGGAGTGAAATAGGTAAAAAGTCTACTAAATGTTTATCTGTACAAGTGGAAGATTTCTAGGTCAAGTGAATGGCTGTCTAACTTGAATCATCAGATAGTCATAGCCCCTTAATCAACTTCCAGACTTGAGCCAGTTTATAGACCCACAAAATCTTGAATAAAAGGGAGGCCAGGTCCTCTTGAGGAGGGACCCCAGTACTGATTTCTTTTGTACTGATAATCTTTTTCCCAACTTCCCCTAACGGGATCTACAGCCTTTTATAAGAGTGAAATAATCAATCTTTGGGGAATTACTGGATGCTGGCTCTGAACTGACAGTAATTCCAGGAGACCCAGAACATCAACTGTGGCCCACCAGTCAGAGTGGGTGTGTATGGAGGTCAGTTGTAAGTGGGGTCTTAGCTCAAGTTTATATCACAATGAGTCCAGTGGGTCCCCAAACTTATGCTGTAGTTATTTCCTCAGTTCTAGAATGCATAATTGGAATAAATATATTAAGCAACTGGAAGAACCCTTACACTGCATTCCCGAAAAATGAGATAAGGGCTATTATAATAGGAAAGCCAAGTTGTAGCTATTAGAACTGCCGCTACCTAGGAAAATAAAAACTCGAAAACAATCCTGGAGTGAATGCAGAGATTACTGCCACCATAAAGTACTTGAAGGATACATGGGTCGTAATCCCCTCCACATCCTCATTCAACTCACATGTTTGTTCTGTGCAAAAAAAACAGATGAATCTTGGAAGGCAGTAGATTACTGTAAATTTAACAAGGTGGGGACTATAACTGCAGCTGCTGTTGAAAATATAGTTCCACTGACTGAGAGGATAAATACATCTCCTGGTATCTAGTATGTAACTACTGATCTGGCCAATGCCTTTTTCTTGATTGTGATTTTGAAGGAACACCAGAAACAGTTTGCCTTCAACCAGCAAGTCCAGCAATACATCTTCACTCTCCTACCTCAAGGTATATTAACTCTCCAGCTCTATGTCATAATTTAGTCTACAGAGACCTTTATTTCCTTTCCCTTCCACAAGCTGTCACACTGATTGATTACACTGATGACATTATGCCAATTGCATCTAGTAAGTAAGATGTGTCAATGACTCTGGACTTACTGGTAAAACATTTGCACACTACCGAAACCAAAATCCACTGCTGTCGAGTCAATTCTGACTCATAGCAACCTTGTAAGTCAGAGTAGAACTCCCCATAGAGTGTCCAAGGAGCACCTGGTAGATTTGAACTGCTGAATTTTTGCTTAGCAGAAGTATCACTTAACCACTAGGCCAGTATGTTTTCCATTTGCACACTAGCAGGTGGGAAATTAATCCCACAAAAATTTAGGTGCCGTCCACCTGACTGAAATTTCTAGGAGGCCAGCAGTGTGAGGCATGTCAAGACAGTCTTTCTAAAGTGAAGGATAAGTTGTTACATCTGGTCCCTCTTACAACTAAAGAGGAGGCATAATACCTGGTGGGCTTCTTTGGATTTTGGAGGCAACATATCCCTCATTTGGGTATGCTAATTTGACCTATTTATCAAGTGACTCCAAAAGCTATTAGTTTTGAGCAGGGCTCATAACAAGAGAATGCTCTGCAACAGATTCAGGATGTCATGCAAGCCACTCTGCCACTTAGCTCAAATGATCTGGCTGATCCAATGGTGTCTGAAGTGTCAGTGCAAACAGAGATCCTCTTTGGAGTTTTAAGGAAGCCCCTATTGCTTTATCATAACACAAGTCCTTAGGATTTTTGAGTAAAATTCTTCCATCCTCTGAAGATAACGACTTTTTTTGAGAAACAGTTTTGGCTTGCCACTGGGCCTCAGTAGAGACTAAACACTTGACCATGGGCCACCAAGTCATCATGTGGCCTGAACCATCCCTTGTTAACTTGTTGTTATCTGATCCGCAGAGAAACAAAATCAGATGTGCACAGAAGTACTCCATAATTAAATGAAAGCTACATATATGAGATCTGACTTGAGCAGGACATGAAAACACAAGTAAGCTGCATGAGGAAGTGGCCCAAGTGCCCATGGTCCCCATTCCTGTTATAACGTCTGCCCTCTCCCAACCTTCAACTATAGCCTCATAGGGAGTTCCTTATGATCAGTTTACTGAGACAGGGAAAACTCATGCATGGTGTATAGATGGTTCTGCACAATATGCAAACACCTCTCAAAAGCAGACAATGGGACTTCTGGCCAACATGGCACCACAGACAGAAGCAATACTATCCCATCACAGCAAAGACCCACAAAACTTACTAAAACAGAGACAAATGTCAATTATGGAACCCAGATTGTTCAGTGAAGAGATAAAGAACACAGCCAAACACCAAATGGAATAAAAAACTGACAGAACAGAGAGTGAAGAGAGGTACAAGCAGAAGTCCCCTATCAGCTTACACAGCACAGATTTGCCATCCTGGACACCTGTCACAGAATGGTAGACAGGGAGTGTGGGAAAGCAGCTTCACAGAAATCCCAGCAAGTGGCAACGCACCCAGGAACCAGTGATACATGCTTTTCCACACCCTCATCCTCTCCCTGCTGCTGTACCTCAGACACTTCCTGGAGCACTACACTGTCTTGGTCAGCTGGGAAATGCAGTATTCATGCTGCTTGGATTCACCCTACTCACATCAGAGATGAGCAGACAGGAACTATAGGAAAGCAGCTTTGCTGAGCTCCAGCAGGATACAGGTTACCCAGTAACAAGTGATATAATTTCCTAACCTTCACACTTACCCCTGCTACTAGGCCTCCTCTGCTTCCTGGCCAGTCTCTTGGCTGAGAGGCAACTTCTTCTGCCCCAGCCACCTGGATTTGCCTCACTCATACTGACTGGCTCCCTGAGTGCCATTTCTGTGTAGCTGGTGATTTTTCCATTTCTCTAGGATTCTTCGAGCATCCAACAATCTCCCCTTCTTTTTTTCTTGAACAGCTAGCTCCATGTGCCACCTTTGCTTCCTCTTGAAAGGAACTGGGTAACCATGTCCTTGGAACAGGATGCCATGTTATTGGGATCCTTAAGGCTTTATAAATTTTTGCTTTAATTTAATTTGTTTTGTTGTGTTTTGTTTTGTCTGTTTTTTTTTTTTTTTTTTCTTTTCACAACTTGGGAGTACCTTCTAGTCTGGTGATATTGCACAGCATAGGACTTATTTTCCCAGTATGTACTGCTTTCTCAATAGGATCCCTGGGGGCATTTCTTTCTTTCTTTTTTTATTTTTCTCTCTCTTTTTGCTTTCTGTCTTTCTCTCTGTTTCTCACTTCTTATCTCTCTATGCTGACTTTCTCTTCCAGTCTCCATAATACCTGGCACTGTGTGCCAACTATACTCCTTCTAACAAGAGTATACTGCACAGCCTGGGACACACTTTCCCTTCCCTGGCCTTTGCAGCCATATTGGTGGGATACCTAAGGGTCTTTCTTTTCTTTTCTTTCTTCCATATCTTTTCCTAATTTTCATCTAGTTAATTTTTCCTTTTTTCTTTATTTTTATTTCCCTTCATATTCCACATTTCTCAGTTTCTCATCTCGTTATTCCAATGGCAATCTCTCTTAACACTCTTTTTTTGTTTGTTTTTAATCTCCTATTTGTGTCTCCTCTTTCTCAGACCCATCTGGTTCCACATATCACAATCTCCCCCATCCTTCCTACCTACATACTACTCTGTGCTGAATATCACACCCCAAGAAGCATAGGCATGGCCTACCAGAACCTGCCAAGCACTTCCCAGAACACTGTCATCCCATGTATGTGCCCCGAACAATCCATACCAGACCCTCCTCTGCAGCTGGACTTGCCCTGCTACACCATAGCTGAACAACTTGCCCCACACATTAGACAAAGAGGTCAAAAGTATTGTGACCACAGACAAGCAAACAGCAAAGAAGGTAGTCTGCCTGCTCTGACATAATCAAATAAAACAAAAAAGTAGGACAAAACAAACATATCTACAATTAACAAATGAAGAAAATAAATATTGAATATTCTAAAGATAGCAAAACATATTTTAAAAACAGGAAAAGATGGTTCTGGTAGATGTCCAAAATGAAACACCAGTAAACTTTCTAGTAGAAGAAAAGGCACTAGAACTGGGATTCAGATCTTTAATATTCAGAGATATCCAAGAGTTGCAGACAAAAATGAGGTAAAAATAGACAAACTCAAAAAATTCATAGAAAGTACAGACAAAAATAGAAAAATTCAAGAAAATAACTCAGGAACAAAATGCTAAAATAAATTCATAACTAGAAACCATACAAAAACAGCAATTAAGAAATCCAAAGGATAAACAACAAGATTTCAGAAATAGGCAGTGTCATAGGAAGACTGAGGAGCAGGTTTGAAATGATGGAAAACAAACACTTGGATACAACTCTGTTGGAGGAGAAATTAGAAAAAAGAAAAAACAGTGAAGAAACCCTGATAATTTCACAGGATAAAACAGAAGCAGAATTTGTGAGTGACTGGAGTTCTACAATGGAGGAGAACATGGAAAACACAGACAGGATCACTGAAGAATTGCTGACAGAAAAATTCTTTCTGTAATAACAGGCTGGTTCAAACTTAGGAAGATAAGGGTAAATCTCAAAGTAACCATAAAGAAAGTTAACACATCTGTTTATCAAAATAAAAAAGGAAAACATGAAGTCTCAGTGAAAACAAAATCTACAAAACCAAAAGAAATAAAGGAGAAATCCACAAACAAAATGAGCTTAGCACAGGAGGGTAACAGCAATAAAGAAAATGTCCAGCACCACAAAAAAAAAATTCACTACAAAATGATAGCAATAAACTCACACCTATCAATAACTACACTGAATGAAAATTGCCTAAATGACTCATAAAGATACAGAGAGTGACAGAATGGATTTTAAAAAAAAATCCATCCATATGCTCTCTACAAGAGACAGCCCTTAGAAACGAAGATATGAATTTATTAAAAATCAAAGATGGAAAAGATATGTCAAGCAAATAAATTCCAAAAAGGAGCATGAGTAGCAATATTACTCTCAGATAAAATAAACTTTAAAACAAAATCTATCATAAAATACAAAGAAGAACACTACATAATGACTAAAGGGATGATCTACTGTAAAGACATAACCATAATAAACATCTACACACCCAATGACAGGGCTTCAAAATACATAAAACAAATTCTAAAAGAGAAACTGACAGTTCCACAATAATAGTAGGATACTTCAATGTACCACTCTGGGTAAAGAATACAACATGTAGGAAGAAATTCCACAAAGATATAGAAGAGCTAAAGGGCACAATCAGCCAACTTGACCTCATAGACATAAATAGAACACTGCACCCAACAGCTGCAAAGTACATATTGTTTCCAAAAGCACATGGAAGTTTCTCCAGAATAGACTGTATCTTAAGCCATAGAGCAACTATCCACAAAATCCAAAATCTTGAGGTAATACCAAATGTCCTCCCAAACCATAATGCCATTTAAGTCGAAATTAATAATAGAACAAGGAAAAAAAATCAATTACATGGAAACCAAATAACAGTCTCCTTAAAAACCATTGAGTAATAAGAAATAAAAGATGGAATTTAAAAACTACCAGAATCAAACAAGAATGAAAACATACTACACCAAAACCTCTGGGACACAGCAAAGGCAGTTCTCAGAGGTTGATTTATAGTAATAGTGGCACACATCAAAAAGAAGAAAGGGACAAAATCAAAACACTAATTATACAGATTGAATAATTAGAGAACACCCAAGGAAGCCTACAGTCACTAGAATAAAGAAATAATAAATATCAGAGCAGAAATAAATGAAACAGAAAATAGACAAACAACACAAAGAATCAACAAAAGTTGGTTCTTTGAAAGTGTCAACAAAATCAACAAACCAATGGCCAAACTGACAAAAGAAAAACAGAAGAGGACACAATTACCCAAATAAGAAATGAAAGGGGATACCAAACAATAGATCCAACAGAAATAAAAAAGATCATAACAGAGTATTATGAAAAACTATACCCCAACAAATTTGAAAACCTAGAGGAAATGGACAAATTTCTAGAAACACATTACCTATTCAAACTAACACAGACCCATAACAAGAGAAGAGATTGAAAAGGTGTGGGGAAAAATTTTTTTAGAAGACCTCCCAACAGAAAAAAAGCCCTAGCCCACCTGGCTTCACTGTAGAATTTTACCAAACGTTCAGAGAAGACCTTAGATGACACTGATTAAACTACTTCAGAACGTAGAGAATTAAACTATACTTCCAAAGGCATTCCATGAAGCCAGCATAATCCTGATATCAAAACCAGGTAAAGACAACAAAAAAAGAGTATTACAGACCAGTATCTCTCATGAATATAGATGCAAAAATTCTCACCAATAGAAATCAGTGTTATATCAAATAATACACCATATAGGTACGCAAGGATGGTTCAACACTGGAAAATCAATCAATGTAATCACACCACATAAATAAAGGGAAAGAAAAGAATCACATAATCATCTCAACTGACACAGAAAAGAATTTGAACAAAGTCCAACACCCATTCCTGATTTAAAAAAAAAGGGAAAAACTCAATAAAATAGATATAAAAGGGAAATTTCTTAACACAATGAAGGATATCTACGTAAAACCAACAACCAATGTCATTCTTAATAGACAGAGACTGAAAACATTCCCCTTGAGAACAGGAATAAGACTAGCATGCCCTTTATTACCACACCTATTTAACATTGTGTTGTAAATCCTAGCTGTTGCAACAAGATACAGAAATGAAGGGTATCCAAATTGGTAATTTCATGGATTGAATTATATCCCACCTTTGAAATGGTGTGTATCAGTTTGGTTGGGCCATGATTCCCAGTGTCGTGCCTGTTATTTTGTGATTTTAATTCTACTGTGTTATGTAAATCCTAGTGTCTGCCTGTGGTTAGTGTGGCAAGTTTGGATTAAAGAGGATTCGGGTGGGACTGTAACACCTACTAGAAACCCTGGTGGTGTAGTGGTTGAGTCCTACAGCTGCTACCCAAAAGGTTGGCAGTTTCAATGTAGGTCAGGCCCTTCCTGGAAACCTGATGGGGTAGTTCTACTCTGTCCCATAGCGTTGCTAGGATTCAGAATGGACTCGACAGAAATGAGTATGGGTATAGTATCATCTATACTCTGATCACATCCCTGATTCAGTGTAAAAGGAGTTTCCCTGTGTTTTAGTCAGCTAGGGCTGCTCTAACAGAAATACCACAGAGTGGATGGCTTTAACAAAGAAAGATTTATTGTTACACAGTCCGGTAGGTTGCAAGTCCATATTCAGGGTGTCCGTTCCAGGGAAAGACTTTCCCCTTGACGGCTCTGGAGGAAAGTCCGGTATTGCATCAGTCATTGTCCAGGGAGCGTCCTCACACAAGAACCTCTGGTCTGAAGGACGTGCTCTGCTCCCGGTGCTGCTTGCTTGATGGTAGCGAGGTTCTCAAATTGTCCTTGGTTGTTTTTCCTTTTATTCCTTGCAAGCTAAAAGCATTAAGGGTGGGGCAAGCCATACTCCAGGGAAACTTCCCCATAGCAGGAATTCACAGCCCCACCCTAATCCTTTAACCTACAGGTTAGCAAAACCACACAATGGAGGACATTTCCAAGATACTGGGAACCATATCCCAGCCACATGGCTGCACACATTTTTGGGGGGACACAATTCAAACCATGACATCCCACCCTTTGACAACCCAAAAATCACATCACAAAACATTTAACACGTTCATCTCACCATAGCAAAATTATGTCCATCCATATAACAGAAGTCTTAAATCAGCTCCAAGTCCAAAATACAAAAACTCTTCTACATCTGTGAAACTTACAAGGCATTAACAGGCAACAGACAAGTCAACAGAACACATTACATTAGCCCTCAAAGCTTTGGAAATACTCTTACATTTTCTGAGACATTCTACACAACAGCAATGCTCTCCAGACTCTAGGTATCGGCCACACTCTCAGGTTTCTGAGTGGAGACCTCCAGCCCCGTGCTACAACCTTGCCTTCAAGGCCCACTTGGACAGAAACTCTGTCCCATCGGCTTTAGGAGCACCCTAAGCCCAACTGAGTGGCAATTCCACCCTTACGAACACAGCACGCCATGGTTCCACCCTTTCAAACCCCTGAGGTCATGGCCATACCTCTTGAGACTGAGGCAGCTCAGCTTCTCACGCTATCTGCCTCTTCAGCTTCAGCTTCCTATGGCCGCATGGCCTGGGCCTCAGGCCCACATCTGCCCTGCCGGGCAAGTGTTCCAAAGCTCTGTAGCTCCACTGGTTTAAGTGCCCGGAGGCACCCCACTCTTGCTGGAAAGCGTCCTGCCCAAAGGCACTCAACTCTCTCACTCTGTGGGTCAGCAAGGCCAGCTCACCGATTCAAGTGCCCAGAGGCATCCCGTTCCGCGAGGAAAACTCTGCGCAGGCACTGACCTCTCTCGCTCCACGGGTCGGCTCCAGCGCTGCCTCTGGTTCTGCTGCTGCCGCTGCCGCTGCTGCCGGTCCTCCGTTGTTTCTCACCATCTGCGCCTTCTTCGTTACTTCTGAATCTTCTATCCATTCGCAGTTTCAAAGTGGCTTCCACATTTTAGGTATTTGCTAGAGCAGCACCCCACTCCTGGTACCAATTATGTTTTAGTCAGCTAGGGCTGCTCTAACAGAAATACCACAGAGTGGATGGCTTTAACAAAGAAAGATTTATTGTTACACAGTCCGGTAGGTTGCAAGTCCATATTCAGGGTGTCCGTTCCAGGGAAAGACTTTCCCCTTGACGGCTCTGGAGGAAAGTCCGGTATTGCATCAGTCATTGTCCAGGGAGCGTCCTCACACAAGAACCTCTGGTCTGAAGGACGTGCTCTGCTCCCGGTGCTGCTTGCTTGATGGTAGCGAGGTTCTCAAATTGTCCTTGGTTGTTTTTCCTTTTATTCCTTGCAAGCTAAAAGCATTAAGGGTGGGGCAAGCCATACTCCAGGGAAACTTCCCCATAGCAGGAATTCACAGCCCCACCCTAATCCTTTAACCTACAGGTTAGCAAAACCACACAATGGAGGACATTTCCAAGATACTGGGAACCATATCCCAGCCACATGGCTGCACACATTTTTGGGGGGACACAATTCAAACCATGACACCCTGGGATGTGGACTGCAACACTTTTTTCTCACAAGAGATAAAAGAAAAAGGAATTGACCAGAGAGTTGGGATCTCAAACTATCAAGAAAGCAGGGCCAGGGGCAGAGCACACACTTGGGACCTGGGGTCTCCGCTGTGATAAGCTTCTGGTATGGGGGAAGTTTGATGAGAAAACCAACAGAGAGAGAAACCCTTCCCTGGAGCTGATGCCCTGAATTTGGACTTCTATTCTACTTTAATGTAATGAAATAAATTTCTCTTTGTTAAAGCCATGGACTTGTGTTATTTCTGTTATTGTAGCACTGGGTAACTAAGACAGAATTTGGTACTGGGAGTGGGGTGCTGTTCTAACAGATACCTAAAATGTGGAAGCAGTTTTGGAACTGTGAGTGGATAGAAGTCTCAGAAGGAAGTGAGAAGAACAATAAACACTGGAGAAAGTGTAGATGGTGAGAAACAGCAGCATAGGACCAGCAAGAGCAGTGAGTCATCATTAGCAGAACCAGGAGACCAGCACCAGACAGCGCCAGAGCTGACCCATGGAGTGAGACAGCTGCTAGTCTGTGCACAGGAGGCTTCCTGGTGACTAGGGTGTCTCTGGGCACTTACCAGTGGAGCTACAGAGCTTTGAATGCTTGTTCTGGCAGGGCTGATGCAGATATGAGATCTGAGGAACTGAGAGGCCACAGGAAGCTGAAGAGACAAGGAACACAAGAAGCTGTGCTGTCTCAGTCTCAAAAGGTATGGCCATGACCTCATGGGTTTGAAAGGGTGGAGCCATAGCTTCCCGTGTTTATAAGGGCAGAACTGCCACTCAGCTGGGCTTAGAGTGCACCTAAAGCTGAGGGGGCAGAGTTACTGTCCAAGTGGGCGTAGAAGGCAGAGCTATAGCACAGGGTTGGGGGTTTCCACTCAGAGTCTGCGGAGTGTGAACAACACCTAGAGTCTGGAGAGCAAAACTATTGTGCAAAATGTCTCAGAGAACTAAAGAATATTTTCAAAGCTTTGAGGGCTAATGTAAAGTTTTCTGCTGACTTGCATGTTGCCTGTTAATCCCTTCTTCCTCTGCAATTTCTCAAATTTGTAATGGAAATGTACAGTTTGTGACTGCATGATTTCAGAGATGTAGAGAAATTTTTATAATTTGGACTTGGAACTGATTTAAGACTTTTGATATCATGTGTAATGAATATGTTTTTGCTATAACTTTTGCTATGATGGGATGAATGTGTTGAATGTTTCACAGATGTGATTTTGGGGGCCAAAGGGTGGAACATCATGGATTGAACTGCGTCCACTGGAACATCATTCCTAATATTTTGTTATTTTACTATGCTATACATTCTAATCTCTGCCTGTGGTTAATAGATGTGATGATTATGTTATAAAAGGATTAGAGTGGGACTGTAACAGCCTTTTTAAGGGAGTTGCCCTGGAGTGTGGCTTGTACCACCTTTTATCCTTTCATGCTATGGGAGATAAAAAGAGAGGGAAACAAGTAGAGAAAACCATCAAAAAAACAGCACCAGGAGTAAAGCATGTCCTTCAGACCTGAGGTTCCTGTGCTAAAATGCTCCACAACCAAAGGCTGGCAACACAAAGACTTTCCTCCAGAGCCAACAGAGAAGGAAAGCCTCCACCTGGAGCAGACACTCTGAATTTGGACTTGTAGCCTACTGGACCATGAGTCAGATCTGACTCAATGGCACTGGGTTGTGGGTTTGTAGCCTACTGGACTGTGTAAGAATAAGTTTTTCTTCTTAAAGCCATCCACTCATAGTATTTCTGTTAGAGCAGCACTAGCTGACTAAGGCAGATTCTTATACACCAATAAAGAGAATGATGAAAAGGAAATCAGGAATATAATTCCATGTATTATAGCCCCTAAAAATATAAAATACTTAGGAATAAATCTAACTAAGGATGTAGAAGATCTACACAATGAAAACTGCAAAACACTAGTGCAAGAAATCAAGAGACATCTGCGTAAGTGGAAAAACATACCATGCTCCTAATAAGTAGACTCAACATTGTAAAAATGACAATTCTACCCAGAGTAACTCACAGACACAGTGCAATCCCAATCCAAATACCAAGAACATTCTTTAAAGCTGTGGAAAAACTTATCATTAACTTCAGATGAAAAGGGAAAGAGCTCTGGACAAGTAAATCACTACTGAAGAAGAATAAAGTAGGAGGACTTGCACTGACCTCAGAACCTACAATAAAGTTAGTGTAGTCAAAACAGACTGGTAGTGGTACAATGACAGATACATTGACTGAAGAAACAGAATTAGGAACCCAGCTGTACATCTATCTGTTTATAGTCACTTGATCTTCAACAAGGGCCCAAAGTCCATCAAATGGGGTAAAAACAAGTCTTTTTAACAAATGATGCTGGAAAAACTGGATGTCCATCTACAAAAAAACGAAACAGGACTTTTATCTCATACTTCCAATTAAGTTCACGAATTCATTCTAGAAAAAGTACTACATACGTCATTGCTGAATATCACTACGATAACCTTTTAAGTACTCTGCTTGGGAAGCTATGCAGTAATGCCAGTGCCCTGTCCACCCTTCAGTGCAATTTTGGAACTCTTTTTCTGGAATGGCCACCAGAGCTGTTGTTGAATTGCCCTTGATGTCCTGAATGTCATCAAAATGTCTTCCTTTCAATATTTCTTTTATCTTTGGGTAAAGAAAAAAATCATTGAGGCCCAGATCAGGTGAGTAAGGACAGATGGTGATCCAACACAATTATTTGCTTACTGACTAAAAAATCCCTCACAGACAACTACACAATTAAATTTCCAAACTTGCCACTGTGTCACTGTGCACAGTGGCAGTTCTGAAAGAGTTCCAAAATAGGTGGACTAGGCTGGGACTTGTGCATAGTTTCCCAAGGGGAGTCCTTCAAAGGTGGCGTAGTGATATGCAGCCATGAAGTATATAGCACTTTGAACAATTAAGTCCACAGACTTGTCAGACCTCGTATTCACAAACTAATTCAAAACTGATTAAAGACCTAACATAAAGTAAAAAACTACAAAGTTCATAGAAGCAAAAATAGGGCAGAGCCAAGATGGTGGAGTAACAACACGTCCCTGCTAAACCCTCAAACTAGGAACCTCAGAATTAATGCAATCCACCAAATACAGCAATCTAGAAAGACTAATCTGTGCTTACAGAACCCTAACTACAAAGGGAGCAAAAGGAAGATCTGAGGAGCCTTGAACCACCTCAGATAAAACAATGCTGCCTGGATGGAGATTCTCTGTGAACTGAAGGCAGAAGTGAAGGCAACTGGGCAGGGAGAAAACCCATCCCCACTGAATCTTAGCAACCAAGCAGAGCAGAGAAAAAAGAGCTGGAGAAACCTTGATTTGACTAAAGAGACTTGCCCCAGCCTAAGCATCACCAGCTACAGCAGCCAGCAGTCCAGACCTGAAGACTCCTGGGCATGTTAGAACACTCTCCAGCGAGGCTGGTCACTGGTCAGTGCCCTGTCAGACCCAGGTAGGGCAGGCCTCAGAGAGGCAAGGGGCCAGGAGGCCTCAGCTAGAGAAGCAGGGAGACAGGGTGGGGAGCATGAGGACAGGAGAGCAGCGTTCCCAGTGTCCAAGTGCAATAAGGCAGGAGAGGGCAGAGCTGCAGGGAGCACACAAGTGTACTCAGCATGGCAGGCCTTCATCCTACATGGGTCTGGGAGGCCCAGGTTCAGGCGCCTCACCACTACGAGCAGGAGATTGCAGGACATGGCGGGGGGTGTTCAGGCAGAGTGTACAGCCCTGCTACTGGCAGACCTGGGTCTGGTCTTGGAACCAGTGGACTAGGAAACTCTGGGCTCCCACAG
The DNA here is from genome assembly GCA_028571685.1 of Heterohyrax brucei. Classification (NCBI taxonomy): domain Eukaryota; kingdom Metazoa; phylum Chordata; class Mammalia; order Hyracoidea; family Procaviidae; genus Heterohyrax; species Heterohyrax brucei. The sequence continues at coordinate 23,212,852 of CM053155.1, forward strand.
CCTGGGGCTAGGGGGTTGAGAGAGTGCACCCACAGCTGGGAGAGAATTAGAGCCTCGTGGGCCAGTGAGGCTTGGCTCAAGCAACCAGGCAGGTCCAGAATGATCCCCTCAGCAGCTGGGTAGCCATTGGAGCTGCCCATGCCTGAGAGATCAGAGCTCCGGCGACCGAGGGGAGGGTAGTGAGCCCAGAAGCTAGGCAGCCATTACAGTCAAGTGCACCAGGGAGGTTTGAGCTCAAGTGACCGAGGAGGAGTGAAGTTATCATCACCCTAGCAGCTGGGAAGCCATTGTTGCCAAGCACTTTGGGGAGATCTGGGCTCAGGCCACCATGGGAGAAAGGCAGTGAGCCCCAGCATCTAGACAACCATTAGTGCTGTGTGCACATCGAAGACTTGAGCACAGGTGAACCGTGAGGAGGGGAGAGATTGTCTCGGATTGTACCACATGCACCAGGGAGAACTGGGCTCAGACAACCTGTGGGAGGGGGAATGATGTCCTGGCAGCTAGACAGTCAAAGGCACAAGCAAGCCACTACCCTCTCTCTCTACATTTGTGTCCAAGGATGAGGTTCCCCAAGGGATCTGACCAAATAAGAGGCAGCTGCAGCAGCAGCACTTGAGTCCTGCCCACCTTGGAGTGGCTGTGAAAGCGCAGCACCTGCAGAAGCAACTCACCACCCTCAGCCCAGAGGCAGAAGTAGTGCTGCTGCCACTGAAAGCAGGCACAACTACCAACCCCCTCTCCCCTGGGAGCTGCACCACCACCACCAGCAGATCAGTGCAGGACAGTAAGAGTAAGCAACAAAATAATCACACTGCATGGAGAGTCTATGGCCCAGCCCCAGTAGAGACACCAGTCAGGCCAACTTAACTATTATGTGCCTTTCATGGATACAACTTCTGGATGGTAGAGACAGCAGCCAATCTCTAAACACCTGAAGAAGCAGACTACCATGGCTTCTGAAAACTCTCAAAATAAAGCAACAATGGATTTCCCAGATGAAGAAGAGTTCCCACAACTATTAGAGACAGAATACAAAAGATTGATTTACAGAGCTGTGCAAGATATCAGGAGAGAGATCAGGCAAAATGCAGCAGAGCGCATTGAAAAATAAACTGCAAGAAATGTTTGAGCAGCAATAATCTGAAATTTTACAGCTTAACAATAAAATCTCTGAACTTGATAACTCAATAGAAAGTTAAAGGAGCAGGACTGAGAACACAGAAGGTAGAATTGGTGAGCTTGAAGACAAAGAAAACGACACCAGTATAAACGAAGAAAAATCAGATAAAAGAGTCAATGAGAGTGAAGAATCTTTAAGGGTGATGTGGGATTTTATAAAGAGAAATAATGTCTATGTGATCAGAGTACCAGAACAACATGGGATAGCTTAAAATACAGCAGAGTGAATAGCTGAAGTCCTGCTTACAGAAAACTTCCCTGATATCATGAAAGATGAGAAGATCTCCATTCAGGGTGCTCATTGAACCCCACTCAAGATAGATCCCAAAAGAAATACACCAAGACATATCATAATCAAGCTCAGTAAAACTAGAGAGTACTGAGAGTAGCCATAAATAAGCCCAAAAATAACCTCCAAAGGAACATTACTAAGATTAAGCTCAGACTACTCAGTGGAAATGATGCTGACAGTGGGATAACACATATAAAGCCCTGAACGAAAAAAAGACTGCCAACCGAGAATAATATATCCCGCAAAATTTTCTCTCAAATGTGAAGGTGAAATTAAGACAGATAAACAGAAATTTAGAGAATGTGTAATAACCAAACCTAAACGACAGGAAATATTAAAGGAAGTTCTTCAATTAGAAAACCAATAGCATTAGATATGCACTTAAACATCCAGCACCTGACAGAACATCTAGCTAACATCAGGAAAGGAAATCCAAAACTGATAACCGAAACCAAATCACTAAAAGTAGAAATTCAGAGATCTGAAGATATAATTGACAACTATATTATATGAAAAAGAGGGTCAAAGAAAGGTACACATAGACCTTCCAGATGTGGAAGAAAACAAAGAGACACACAGACACTGAAGTTTGGACTACTTTTAGATTGATAAAAGGGACTAAGGGAGTAACCACAACGGAAACCTCTAATTCTACATGTCAAAAGGCAACATACAAAATCACAACTTTAAGAAAACAAACACCGAAAGTGACTAAAAGAAAATACATGAAGAAAAAAGACTCAGCACAGAAAACGGAATGCAATGGATGAACTGCCCACAACACCCAAAAAAGGCATCAAAATGATAACGCTAACATCATATTTATTAATAACAACATTTAATGTAAATGGACTAAATGCACCAATTAAGAGAAGGAGAGTAGCAGATTGGATGAAAAAACACGACCCATTTATACGCTGCTTACAGGAGACACACCTTAGACTCAAAGATGTAAACAAACTACAACTCAAAGGTTGGGTAAAAATGTATCAGGCTAATAATATTCTAAAAAGAGCAGGAGTGGCAATACTAATCTCTGACAAAATAGACTTTAAAGTTAAATCCACCACATGAGATAAAGAGGGTCACTAATGGTCAAAAGTTCGATTCAACAGAAGGATGTAGCCATATTAAATATCTATGCACCCAATGACAAGGCTCCAAAATACATAAAACAAATACTATTTGCACTGAAAACAGAAATAGACAGCTCCACAATAATAGCAGGAGACTTCAACACACCAGTCTCAGTAAAGGACAGAATATCCCAAAAAAGCTTAGTAAACACATGGAGGATCTAAAGGCCACAATTAACCAACTTGACATTACAGACATATTCAGAACACTTCATCCAACAATAACCAAATATACAGTCTTTTCCAATACTCATGGAACGTTCTCCAGAATTGACCACATATTAGGGCACAGAGTGATAGTCAACAAAATTCAAAATATTGAAATAATACAAAGCTTCTTCTCAGACCACAAAGTCATAAAATAACAGGAAAAAGATGCAAATTAAATAGAAAACATGGAGACTGAATAACTTGCATAGAATCGAATGACAGTGAAGACATATCCCACCAAAATCTATTGGACACAACAAAAGCAGTGTTCAACGGTTGATTCATCGCAATAAATGCACACATCCAAAAAAGAAGAAATGGCACAAATCAAAGAATTAACTCATCAACTTGAACAACTATAAAGATTTCAGCAAAAGAACCCATCAGCACCAGAAGAAAGAAAATTATTAAAATTAGAACAGAAATAAATGAGACAGAAAAATGATTGAAAGTGTAGACAAGTCCAAAAGCTGATTTTTGAAAAGATCAACAAAACTGATTAGCCACTGTCCAGACTGACAAAACTGCAACAGGAGAAGAAACAAATAATGCAAATTAGAAATAAGATGGGTGATATATATCACAGTGGACCCTGCTGAAATAAAAGAATCATAGACAAATACTATGAAAAATTATACTCTAATAAATTTGAAAACCTAGAGGAAATGGGCAATTTTCTGGAAGAATACCACCTACCTAAACTAGTAAAATCAGAGAACAACTAAGCAAACCCATTACAAAAGAAGAAATTGTCAACGTAATTTAAAAACTTCCATCCAAAAAAAAAGCCCTGGCCCCGATGACGTCACTGCAGAATTCTATCAAACGTTCAGAGAAGAATTAACCCCACTACTTCTAAAGGTATTCCAGAGCATAGAAAGGGATGGAATACTCCCAAATTCATTCTACGAAGCTAGCATAACCCTGGTACCAAAACCAGGTAAAAATAGCACAAAAATGGAAAATTACAGATCAATATCTCTCATGAACTTAGATACAAAAATGCTTAACAAAATCCTACCTAACAGAATTCAACAACATGTCAAAAAAATAGTTCACCACTGCCAAATGGGATTCATACCAGGGATGTGGGGATGTTTTAACATAAGGAAAACAATTAATGTAATCACACATAAACAAAATAATAGACAAGAACCACATGATTCTATCAATTGATGCAGAAAAGGCATTTGATAAAGTCCAACACTCATTTGTGTTAAAAACTCTCAGCAAAATAGGAATAGAAGGGAAATTCTCAACAAAATAAAGGTCATCTACACTAAACCAACGGCTACTATCATACTTAATGGAGAGAAGTTGAAAACACTCCCTTTAAGAACAAGTACTAGACAAGGATACCCATTGTCATCACTTTTATTCAACATTGCTCTGGAGGTACTAAGCCAAGCCAAGTGACGTCGAGTCAGATCCTGGAGGTATTAGACAGAGCAATTAGACATGATAAAGAAATAAGGGGCCTCCAAATTGGCAAAGAAGAAGTCAAAGTATTGCTATTTGTGGATGCTATGATCTTATACACAGAAAACCCTAAAGAATTTACACACAAAAAACTACTAGGTCTCATAGAAGACTTCAGCAAAGTATCAGGATGCAAGATAAACATACATAAGTCAGTGGGATTCCTTTACACCACTAAAGAGACAACCAAAGAGGAAATCACCAGATCATTACCATTTATTATAGCCCCCAAGATGATAAAATACCTGTGGATAAATCTAACCAGAGATGTAAAAGACCTATACAGAGCAAACTACAAGTCCCTACTGCAAGAAACGAAAAATGACTTACACAAGTGGAAAAATCTACCTTGCTCCTGGACAGGAACACTCAACATTGTGAAAATGTCTATACAAAGCAATCTATACATACAATGCAATCCCAATACAACTTCCAATGGCATTTTTTCAATGAGATGGAGAAACAAATCACCAACTTCATATGGAAAGGAAGGAAACCACAGATAAGTAATTACTAAAGAAGAAGAACAAAGTGGGAGGCCTCACCCTTCCTGACCTTAAAACCTACTACACTGCCACAGTAATCAAGACAGCATGGTACTGGCACAAAAACAGACCCATAGACTGATGGAACGGAATTGAAAATCCAAATATAACTTCATCCACTTATGAATAGCTGATACTTTGATAAAGGCCCAAAGACAGTGAATTGGGGTAAAGACAGTCTCTTCAACAAATGGTGTTGGCATAATTAGATATCCACCTATAAAAAAAAGAAACAAGACCCTTATCTCACACTATGCACAAAAACTAATTCAAAATCGAGGCAAGACCTAAATATAAAAGATGAAACAATAAGATTCTTGGAAGGAAAAATTGGGACAATGATGAAAGTGCTAATCCACGGCATCAACAGTCTACAAAACCACCAACAACCTTCAGTCATCAGAAACGAAAATAGATAATCAGGAACTCTGAAAAATTAAACACTTATACTCATCCAAAGCCTTCATCAACAAAGTAAAAAGACTACCTACAGAGCGGGAATGAATATTTGCCCACCACGCTTCCAACCTCTGCCTAATTTCTCTAAACTACAAGATACTGCAAAACCTCAACAAACAACCCAATTTAAAAAATGGGCAAAGGACAAGCTGCCATCTGAGGGCACAGAAAATGGTCCCAACTCAGCTGGAACAGATGCTCACCGAGGACCAAAATGACATGGGGTAAGGACAACCCAGAAGATAGAGAGACCCACATGAGTGGGTGCCTACATCAACTTGGGACCAGAAGAACTAGATGGTACCCAGCCACCGCCAGTGATAGCCGCGATGGAGCTCACTAAGTTGAGTCTCACTGGCAACACAAGAATAAAAAGGGGTGCATCCCAAGATTTCCACTAAAAGACCTCAATTGATGGTCCAGCGGTTTCAGGGTTCCCCTGGGAGCGTGGTCCTTGGCCCTGATGCTGCCCTTGCCCATAAATCATAACAAAGATCCACTCTTTGGATACAAATGGGTTGGACTTGGCAATGCAGAGTGACCATATATTGGATGCACTTTATGGTTCTATACATCTATAGGATATCATCCTGCTGACCTCTGGTTGGAGGAAGGAGAGTGGTTGGAGAGGAGGGGAAAGGAGACTGTTGGGAGGATGAGACATGTATGGAGCAGAGAGGAATAGTGTGCTGTCACTGGACAGGGAGAGCAGTGGAAGCTGCATATAGGTGGGCATGTAAATTTATAGGGGAATGTACATTTTCACTCAGTCATATTAAATTTAAAAAAAAGTTAAAAAAATAATAAAAAAATAAAAACAAAAAAAAATGGGCAAAGGATATGAAGAAGCATTTCACCAAAGAAGACACAGGTTGCCAACAGATGCATGAGGAAATGTTCACAGTCACTAGCCATCAGAGGAATCCATATCAAAACCACAATGAGATGTCATCTTACCCCAACAAAGATGGCAATAATCCAAAAACCACAGAATAATAAATGCTGGAGAGGATGTGGAGAGATTGAAACTCTCCTACACTGTTGGTGGGACTCTAAAATGGTTCAACCACTGTGGACATTGATTTGGTGCTTTCTTAAAAACTAGAAATAGAAATACCACATGAACCAGCAATCCCACTCCTTGGAATATATCCCAAAGAAATAATAAATACCACTCAAACAGATATTTGCATGCCAATGTTTATTGCAGTTCTCTCCACAATAGCAAAACATTGGAAACAACCTAAATGTTTCATCAGCAGATGAATGGTTAAACAAACTGTAGTATACTCATACAATGGAATACTACGCAATGATAAGAAACAATGAGGGCTTAGAGAAATACCTGTCACTATAGGACCATCTAGAGGAAATTATGCTGAGTGAAATTAGGCAGACAAAAAAGGACAGATTTTGTATGAGGCCATTGCTATAAGGACGCAACTAATCATTTAAGCACAGTAGAAATCAGTATTTGATGGTTACAAGGGCGAGGCAGGGAGGCAGAAGGATTTTGTACAAATCAGATAGTGGTTAGAATTAGGGATGGGTATAGGATGTGACAGCTTGCACTAGAAGTGGAGAACCTACAACTACTCAACTTCAAAACCAAATTGTCCCCTTAATGTGGACCACCTTTTTGGAAGAACAGAGAAATGGGATTGGGGGGCCACACTCTCAGGGGACATCCAGACTAGTTAAAATACCCAAGGTTTTTCTCCCTCTCTATCTTAAGATATCACTCCACATACCACCTCGGTGAGGGGCAACTGGGGTCTTAAAAGCTACCAAGCTGCCATCTAAATAGCACCAAACGGCCCCAATATACCTGGACCAGGGGTGAGTAGAGGACATTGAGGACAGGAGAAAAATTTGAGTTCATCAGATGGAAAGGGCCACGTGATCCATAGCTTGCTTCAGCATGGGACCAGAAGAACTACGTGGTGCCCAGCCACCACCAATGACAGCCTGGATGGGGTACATGTAACAGAGCTCTGGACATAGCAGGTGATGGAGCAGAATGCAGAGCTAGAACTCTACCAAAAGACCACACCTGATGGTCCTTCTGAACGGAGGGTCCCCGGGAGCATGGCCCCCAGACTCTCTAACCTCAAACTGCACCCAGCAGTGAGGCCAAAGACTTTGAGGCCCCAAAGACTGACCTGGACCACACAAAACATAGAGTGATACTACAGGGGAACAAACCTTTAAAAATGTACATGGGGTTGTCTGAGGGACAGTTTGCTTCAGCTGAATTGACTGGGTAAGGAGGGCCAGACCTCTATCAAAAGGTCAAAGGAAGTTCTGAACCAAAGGGAAACCATTCTTTCACATGGGCAGAGCACCGGGAGGCAGCCAGAATAGACCAAGTTCTGGGTGTTATACAGCAATATGATATAAACCGTAAAATTGTTCTTAATTCACAATAAAAAGGAAGTAAAAATAGGATCAATGTTAGAAGCCCTACCAACAACACACAAACCACAGAAGATAAGCCAGATAATTGAGATCTTCTAAAAATTAAACACTCATCCTCATCAAAAGACTTCACCAAGAGAATAAAAAGAGAACCTACAGTCTGGGGGAAAAAACGTTTTGGCTATTACAAATCAGACAAATTTCTAATCTTTAAAATATACAAGAAAATCTAGTACCTCTGTAACAAAAAGACAAACAATCCACTTTAAAAAAAAATGCAAAGGAAATGAACAGACATTTTACCAAAGAATACATTCAAGTGACCAACAAATACATGAGAAAATGTTCAGAAATACCAGCTATTAGAGAAATACAAATAAAAACCACAATGAGACACCTAATATTACTGGCACAAAATAAGAAACCAGGAAATAACAAATGCTGTCGAGACTACAGGAGATCAGAACTCTTACACACTCAGGTTGGGAATGCAAAATGATATTACCATTTTGATAAATGATATGGTACTTCCCTGGAAAATTAGAACAGATATACCATACGATCCAACAATCCCAGTCCCACAATAGCAAAAAGATAGAAACAACCTAAATGCCCATCAACAGATGAATAGATAAACTGTTGTAATACATACACTAGAGTATCACACGCACAAAAAAAGGAACAATGATGAATTTGTGAAGTGTCTTACAACACAGAGGAAACCGGAAGGCATTACTTTGAGTGAAATAAGGCAATCACAAAAGGACAAATATGAGACCACTACTATAAAAACTCACACAAATGTTTACACACAAAAAGAAACAATCTTTTATGGTTAGGAAGGAGGGAAGTCATAGGGTTGGGAAAACACTAAACAGACAATATGTAAGTGATAACTGATGAAAGGTAAGAGAGTACGTAACACTAGTGAAGCTAACACAGCTTGTACAAGGCAAGGCCATGGACACTTATAGACATATCCAAACTCCCCGATGAACCTAATTGCTAGGTTGAAGGCTATGGGGACAATGGTCTCAGGAAGGATGTAGCTCAGTTGGCATAACTTATTTAATAAAGAAAATGTTCTGCATTCTACTTCAGTGAGTAGCTTCTGGGCCTTAAAAAGCCTGTGAGTGGGCATTAGGATACTCCCCTGATCTCACTCTCACAGCAGCAAGGAAGAATGAAGAAAACTAAAGACACATGGGAAAGATTAGTCAAAAGGACTAATGGGCCACACCTATTATGGCCTCCACCAAACTCAGTTCAATACAATCAGATGGTTTCTGGCTACCACCACTGACTACTCTGACTGGGGACCTAGTAGAGGGTCCTGGAGAAAGGTGGAGAAAAATGTTAAACAAAATTTAACTCAAAAGAAAGACCAAACTTGCTGGCTTGACAGAAACTAGAGAAACACTGAGAGTATGGCTCCCAGACTCTGTTTCAGCTCAGCAGTGAAATCACTCCGAGATTCACACCTTCAGCCAAAGATTAGATAGTCCTATAAAGCATATGAGACTAAAGAGGCATGCCAAGCCCAGGGGCAAGGACTAGAAGGCAGGAGAAGCCACCAAATCTGGTAATAGGGAACCCAAGGCTGAGAAGGGTGAGTGCTGAGATGTTGTGGGGTTGTTAACCATGGTAAGAAAACAATACATGTACTGTTTAATGAGAAACCAGTTTGTTCTTTAAACCCTTATCTAAAGTATAAATTTTTTAAAAATGCTTTCTTGAGAGTCAGGGCCTCCCAAGTCACATGCCTCCTCAACTCCCTCTGAGAACCAAGGCCTAGCATAACAATTGAACAGAGCACAGTGAGCATTCTGGGAGGCCCAAGATCAGACTGGGCAACAGGAAAGGGAAAACTACCTTTGTTGGAAGGGGTCCCACTTCTTCTGGCACAGCAGCTGAGAGGCTTACAGGTACGGATGCCATCTGTGTTAACTGGGAAACTGGGATTGGGACTGCTGAGCCTGACAGCCTGGCAGGAGCCTGCTGCCATGCTGAGCTGCAGCAGTAAATATACAGTGTCTCTTACAGCAAAGGGGCTGTATTTAAGACAGTCACATCGAGAGAACCTAGCAGCAGCTTACAGCCAAGGGTACCAGTGCCCTTCCCCCCTCTTTTCCTTAAGCTGCGCCATAGATTCTACAGGGGCAGGACACACAAGGTGTCACGGGTAGGATACCACCTTAGTCAGGTGAGACGCAGAGTCAGCCACATCTGAGGGCCCAGTGCCTGTATGTACAGTGGAAAGCTGTTTTTAAGACAGTCACACCTAGAGAACACAGTAGTGGCTGGCAGCTGAGTGTGGCAGCACACTTCCCCCTTCCTTCTCTGAGCCATACCACAGCATCTGCTGACACGGCCTCTGAGAGACTCCACAAGTAGGTCACCATCTATGTCAGTCAGGAGACAGGGTGGGCCACCCCTGAGGGCCCAGCTGGTACTGGGTGCCACTAGACAGCACCTTTCAGCAGAAAAGCAGTTTGTAGCATCTAGACAATGTAGTGGTGGCTGGCAGCTGAGTGTGGTGGTTCCATTTCCCTACTTCACTGAGCCATGCCATAAGTAGGTCACCGTCCTTGTCAGCCAGAAGACAGAACCTGCCACCCCTGTGGACCTGGCTAGGACTGGCTGCCACTGTACAGCATCTCCCTCAACACATCTCCTAGAGAACACAATGGCAGCTGGAGGCCAATGTGGCAGCTCTCTTCATCCAGGTTGTCTGATGGTATGACACTAGAGAGTTGGCACAAGTATGTCACCATCTTTGTCAGCCAGGAGGCAGGGCCTGACACCACTGAGGATGCAGCTGGGGCCAGCCACCAAGCTGAGGATCATTGCTGGCCTGGACAGCATCTCTCTTACCAGAAAAGCTGTACTTAAGAAAGCTGGACCTACCGAATGCAGTCTAGCAGTGTGCTTACTCACCCCCTTCTCAGAACTATGCCTTAGTTTCTGCTGGTGTGACACTGGAAAAGCTGAACAGCTTTCTGACAGCATGAAGACAACAATCAATATCTAACAATTTAAAGAAGCAGACCACCATGTCTCTGGAAAACCCTCAAAATAAAGAAAAAACTTCCCAGATGAAACTACTGGAGGTAGAATACAAAAGAATTATGTATGGACCCCTTCTAGATCATAGAATGGAGAATAAACAAAGTGCAGCAGAACAAAATGAAAAATCAACCAAGCTATATGAAATGCTAGAACATCAACAATCTGAAATTCAGCAGATCAATAATAAAATTACAGAGTCAGACAATTCAATGGGAAGCCAAAACAGCAGCACTGAGGAAATGGAACGCAGAATTGGTGAAACTGAAGATAAGGCAACTGACACAGCATCTATGAGGGGAAGCCAGATAAACTAATTAAGAAAAATGAAGAGGAAGCGGAGTCAAGATGGCAGACTAAGCATGCGTCTCCTTATATCTCTCTGGAAACCAAGACCTGAAGTAGTAATCAAATGGAGCCTTCCGGTCACCTAGTGAGCCTCCAGGACACAGCACAGTGCTGTTAATTTGGACTTCATACCACTGAATGAAAAACCTCCTCTCTTTTGCTGACTCCCACTCCCGGCTAGCCCTGCCTCTCACGGACTGAAGGTAAACGCACCCTTTTGACTTATTTTTTTCTCTGTCTTGGCTGGTGGGTGGAGCTGGGTCTTGCCTAGTGGCTAGACTCAGACACACTGCTGGGGGGAGAGGCAGGCGAAATTCCCAGTTTTGAGAGCCAGGCCTAGGACTCTGTTAATCTAGCAATTTTGGGTCTGTCTTTTTATCACTGCCACAGCATGGCTTGTACAGAACCACAGTGTGAGGGATACCATGTTGGATACGGAGGTTTTAGCGGGACCTAATTCTTAGCCTGGGAGCCAGTGCCTGCAAACAGAACAGCACTTCTCCAACAGAAAAGCAGCAGTTTACACAATGTCGCCTACGACAGGGGCCCAGCAACAGAGGCAGAGGAATCACTACCTCTCGGCACCTTTAGGCCATCTATCTGCAACTGCGTGGAGGGTGCTAGCCTAGACATGGTGGCTGCAGCTGGACCTATTTCTTAGCTTGGGAGCCAGAGTCTGCCCACAGGAGAGTGCTTTTCTACCAGAAAAGCAGTAGTGTACACAGTGTTGCCTAAGGCTGGGCCCTGTCGGGAGAGGCAAACAGGGCAGTAGCACCGCTGTATTTTGAACTAGTTTGTATCATCTGGGGTTGGATATAGAGTTACTTACTTTACCAGTTGGGAACAGAGACCTCTACAAATGAAAACCGCACTAACTTGGGAAGTGGTCAGATACCTTTTGTTTTACATTTTAAGACAGCCTAGAGAAACATCTGCCATCCACACTCACATTATCCCTTCCAGCCTCTACTTACTCACATGGGATCCAAAAAGCAACAGACACTTGTGGCATACAAGAAATCACCGGTGGCTTCAGAAGGCTCCCAAACAAAACAACCAGGGAGCTTTCCAGATGAAGAAACTTTACTGAAATCATCAGAAGGTGAATACAAAATGATAGTATACAGAGCCCTTCTAGACCTTATACAAAATGCAGCAGAACAAAAGGAAAAATTAAGCAAGCTGTTCGATCTGATGGAACACCAGTACTCTGAAATCCAACAGATCAAGAACAAAATCAAAGACATAGAAACTTCCGTTCAAAGCCAAAAAAGCAAAATGGAACAAATGGAAGAAAGAATTTCTGACTTGGAAGACAGAGCTACTGACGCCAGCCTCTATGAGCAGAAATCAGAAAAAAGAAACATGAAAAATGAAGAAGCGTATGGGACTTTATTAAGAGGAACAACCTTTGATTAATTGGAGTCCCTGAACAGGAGGAGACACCTGAGAACACAGAGAATATCGTTGCGGAGCTGCTGACAGAAAACTTCCCAGAAATCATGAAGGAAGAGAATGTAGACAACTCAGATGCATATCATATGCCACCCAATATAGATCTTAAAAGAAAGACTCCGAGACATATTATAATCAAGCTTAACAAAATGAAACATAACTAGCAATTCTTAAAGGCAGTAAGGCTCAAAACAAAGCTAACATTCAGAGGGAAACCCAGTAGGCTTTCATCAGATTTCCCAGCAGAAACCATGCTGGTACGAGACAGTGGCATGACACATTCAAAGTCTTGAAGGAGAAGAACTTCCAACCAAGAATTATATGTCCTGCAAAACTATCTTTCAAATATCAACATGAAATTAAGGCATCCTCAGATAAATGGAAACTCAGGGACTTTGCAAAAACCAAACCAAAATTACAAGAAATACTGAAAGAAGTTCTTGGCTTTGGCTTAGAAGAACAAAATCACTAACTTTATATTCTAGAACGACACATTACTCAGAACTCTACTCAGTTAGGGAAGACTCCAAAGTCAATCACAGCTTTAATACTGAAAGAAGCAATCCAGTAACTATCACAAAAACTATGGTGCCATCATATTAAAAAGAGGGATGTACTACAGTCGTTATAGCCCTTCCAGATAGAGAGGAAGATGACAAGACTGGTAGTAATTAAAATTGGGTTTATATATAGTTTATTAAGGGGGATCGTAGGGGCAGCTGTAAGGCACAACAAAGATATAACATACCATTTCGAGAAATGTAACATAGGAGTCTCAACAACTACCAAACCAGCTCTGAAAAAGGTGAAAAATCAACTTACAAAAAAGAACGTCCCAGAACAGACTAATAAGAACAACAGAGAAAAAATCAACACAAAAGTAAACATACCACAATGGCAGCAGTGAACACATACCTATCAATAATTACATTGAATGTGAATGGAATGAATGCTCCAGTAAAGAGACATCGAGTGACATCTTGGATCAAAAGATATCACCCATCCATATGTTGTCACAGAAACTCACTTGAGACTTAAAGATAGGAACAAACTGAAAATTAAAGGATGGAAGAATACACATCAAGCTAACAATGAACAAAGAAGAGCAGGTGTAGCAATTCTAATCTCAGACAAAATCAATTTTAATGTAAAATCCACCATCGTAGACAAAGATGGACACTATTTGTCATGGGTTGAATTGTGTCCCCCTAAAAATGTGTGCAGCCACATGGCTGGGATATGGTTCCCAGTATCTTGGAACTGTCCTTCACTGTGGGGTTTTGCTAAACTGTATGTTAAAGGATTAGGGTGGGGCTGTAAATTCCTGCTGTAGGGGGACTTTCCCTGGAGTATGGCCTGCCCCACCCTTAATGCTTTCAGTTTGCAAGAGACAAAAGGGAAAGAGAAACAAAGGACAATGGAGAACCTCGCTACCATCAAGCAAGCAGCACCGGGAGCAAAGCGCAACCTTCAGACCAGAGGTTCTTGCGCCAGGACAAAGACTGATGCAATACCGGACTTTCCTCCAGAGCCGACAAGGGGAAAGCCTTCCCCTGGAGCAGACACCCTGAATATGGACTTGCAACCTACTGGACTGTGTAAGAATAAACCTTCCTTTGTTGAAAGTATCCACTCTGTGTTATTTCTGTTAGAGCAGCCCTAGCTGACTAAAACACTATTTATTGCTGAAAGGTTTACTACACAAGCAAGGACTTAACTATATTAAATATTTATGCACCTAATATCAGAGCACCTACATACGTTGAAGAAACACTGACTACACTCAAAAAACAGTTAGATCGCTCCACAATAATAGTGGGAGACTTCAACATTCCACTCTCAATACTGGACAGATCATCTAGAAAAAAGCTCAGTAAAGATACAGAAGACCTCATTGCCACAATTAACCAATTAAACCTCATTGATATATACAGAACTTTCCACCCATCAGCAGACAACTACACCTTCTCCAGTGCTTGTAGAACATTCTCCAGAATTGACCATGTGTTAGGACATGATGCAATTCTCAACAAAATCCATACCATTGAATTATGGCAAAGCATCTTCTCAGATGGCAAAGCCATAAAAGTTGAAATCAATAGCAGAAAAAATATAGATAGAAAGCAGAACTCTTGGAAACTGAGGAACATCTTGCTCAAAAAGCCATGGGTTATAGAAGAGATCAAGGATGAAATAAAGAAATTCATGGAGTCCAATCAGAATGAAAACACTTCCTACCAGAACCTATGGGATACAGCCAAAGCAGTGCTCAGAGGTCTGTTTATCTCCATAAACACACAATCTGGAAGGAAGAAAGAAACTAAATCAATGAACTAACCCCACAGCTTGAACAGGTAGAGAGAGAACAACAGAGGAACCCCTCAGGCACCAGAAGAAACCAGATCATAAAGAATAGAGCAGAGCTAAATGAATTAGAGAATAGAAAACACTGAAAAGATCGAAGTTTGTAAAAAACATCAACAAAATTGACAAACCACTGGCTAAAGTTACTAAAGAAAATCAGGAAAGGAAACAAATAACCCAAATTAGGAATGAGAGAGAAGTTGTCACAACAGATCCAACGGAAATCAAAAATATCATAACAGAATACTATCAGAGGCTGTACTCTAACAAATTTGAAAACCTAGAGGAAATGGACAAAATCCTTGATTCATACCACGTACCCAAATTATCACAACACGAAGCAGAACAACTTAATAAACCAATCACAAAGGAAGAGACTGAAAATGTCATCAAAATACTACCAATCAAAAAAAGCCCAGGCCCACATGGCCTCACTGCAGAATTCTACCAAGCTTTTAGAGAAGAGTTATCTCCAGTACTACTGAGACTATTTCACAGCATAGAAAGGGATGGAGTACTCTCAAACTCATTCTATGAAGCCAGCATAACCCTGATATCAAAGCCAGGGAAAGATCCAACAAGAAAGGAGAACTACAGACCAATATCACTCATGAATCTAGATGCAAAAATTTTCAACAAAATTCTTGCCAATAGAGTACACCAGTAGAGTACAACAACATATCAAAAACATAATCCATCATGACAAAGTTGGATTCATACCAGGGATGCAAGGCTGGTTCAACATCAGAAAAACAATTAATGTGATTAACCACGTGAATAACACAAAAGACAAGAATCACCTGATTTTGTCCACTGATGCAGAAAAGGCATTTGATGAAGTCCAACACCCATTCATGCTAAAAACTCTTAGCAAAATAGGCATAGATGGAAAATTCTTCAATACAATAAGGGCCATTTATACAAAGCCAACTGCCTATGTCATCCTGAATGAAGAGAAACTGACTTTCCCTTGAGAACAGGAACTAGACAAGGATGCCCACTCTCACCTCTCCTATTCAACATTGTACTAGAAGTTCTAGCCAGAGCAGTTACACAAGACCAAGAAATAAAGGGCATCTGCATCAGCAAACGAGAAGACAAAATCTCCCTGTTTGCAGATGATATGACTGTATATGCAGAGAATCCTGAAGAATCTATAAGTACACTACTCAAACTGATAGTTCAGCAAAGTCTCAGGATACAAGATAAACATAAGTAAATCAGTAGGATTCCTTTATACCAACAACAAGACTGTTAATGAAGAAATCATCAAATCAATACTATTTACAATAGCCCGTAAGAAGATGAAGTACCTAGGAATAAGTCTAACCAGAACTACAAGCCCTTAGTACAAGACAGTAATAGAGACTTAAATAAATGGAGAACCCTACTCTGCTAATGGATAGGAAGACTTAACATCGTGAAAATGTCTATTTTACCCAAAGCAATCTACTTATATAATGCAATCCCAATACAAGTTCCAGCATCATTTTTTAATGAGATGGAGCAACAAATCACCAATTTTGTTCGGAAAGGGAAGAAGCCCCGGATAAGTAAGGTACTACTAAAGAAGAAGAACATACTGGGAGGCCTCTCATTACCTGACCTTAGAACATACTGCACTGCCACAGTTGTCAAAACAGCCTGGTACTGGTACAAGAACAGACAGATCGATCAATGGAACAGAATTGAGACCCCAGAGATGACACCATCTGCCTATGAACAGTTGATATTTGACAAAGGCCCTAAGACATTAAACTGGGGTAAAAACAGTATCTTCAACAAATGGTGCTGGCAAAATTGGATATCCTTCTGCAATAAATTGAAACAAGATCCATATCTTACACCTTATATAAAAACCAACTCCAGCTGGATAAAAGACCTCAGTATCAAACCTAAAACGATAAAGCTCATCCAAGAAAAGGTAGGAACAACAATGGAAGTTTTAATACACAATGCAGACAGGCTTCAAAATCTGTCAAACAAACCACAGTCAAGAGAAGAGAAAATAGACAAATGGGAACTATTAAGAATGAAACACTTTTGCTCATCCAAAGACTTTGTTAATAGAATTAAAAGGCCACCTACAGAATGGGAAAAAATATTTGGCAACTCTATGTCAGACCGACGCTTGATCTCCATAATCTATAAGATACTACAAAATATCAATAAGAAGAAGATAAATCATCCAATTAAATGATGGGCAAAGGAGATGGACAGATACGTCTCTAAAGAGGAAATCCAGGCAGCCAAAAAACACATGCAGTCATGTTCACGATCTTTAGTTATTAAATAAATTCAAATCAAGACTACAATGAGATAACATCTCACCCCAACAAGTTTGGCCATGATCCAAAAAACACAATACAACAAATGCTAGAGAGGCTGTGGAGAAAGTGGAATTCTCCTACACTGTTGGTGGGGTTGCAAAATCGTCCAGCCTCTTTGGAAAGCAATCTGGCGCTTCCTGAAAATAATGGATATAGATATACCATTTGACCCAGTAACTCCATTGCTTGGAATATATCCTACAGAATCAACACCAATGGACACATGAACAAGAATGTTTATCACAGCACAGTCCACAATAGCAAAAAGATGGAATCAACCCAGATGCCCAACAACAGAGGAATGGATAGGTAAACTATGGTATATATACTCAATGGAGCACTACACAATGATAAAGAATAATGATGAGTCCAGGAAACATCTCATAACCTGGTTTCAACTGGAAGACATTATGTGGAGTGAAAGTAGTCCACGACAAAAGGACAAATATTGTATAAGACCCCTAAGATAAGATCTCAAAAACAGACTTAACGTATAGAAGAAAAGACTTTTTAACGGCTGCAAGGGAGGGAAGGTGGGGGGAGGGTTTAGATTAGATAGTTGGTAGAAATTTGGTTGGGTGAAAGTGGTGATAGCACACATTAGAAACAAGAACAATATTAAGTAGACTTCAGCATAACTTGAATACCCCTTCCGTCTTAACATAATATTGCAAGGACAGAGTAGCTGGGGCAGGGGGTGGGAGACCATGCTGTTAGGAGAAATGAAGCCCAATTGGCACAACTAGCGTTTTGCTGAGGACTCTCTGCACCCCACGTTGGTCAGTGGCGTCTGGTTCTTAGAAGCTGCCAAGCTGCCATCCGAGGGCACAGCAAATAGTCCCAACTCAGCAGGAACGGATGCTCACTGAGGACCAAAATGACATGGGGTAAAGACAACCCAGAAGATAGAGAGACCCACATGAGTGGGTGCCTACATCAACTTGGGACCGGAAGAACCAGATGGTGCCCAACCACTACCAGTGATAGCCGTGATGGAGCTCACTAAGTTGAGTCTCACTGGCAACACAAGAATAAAATGGGGTGCACCCTGAGATCTCCATTAAAAGACCTCAATTGATGGTCCAGCAGTTTCAAGGTTCCCCCGGGAGCATGGCCTCTGGCCCTGATGTTGCCCTTGCCCATAAATCGTAACGAAGGTCCACTCTTTGGACATGGATGGATTGGACTTGGTGATGCAAAGTGACCATATATTGGATGCACTTTATGGGATATCATCCTGCTGACCTCTGGCTAGAGGAAGGAGAGTCGGTGGAGCAGAGGGGAAAGGAGACTGTTGGGAGGATGAGAGCATAGAGGAATAGTGTGCTGTCACCAGGCAGGGAGAGCAGTGGGAGCTTCATATAGGTGGGCATGTAAATTTATATGGGAATGTAGATTTTCACTCAATCATAATGAGAAAGAATAATGAAGAATCGTTAACAATCATGTGGACTCTACATGTAACTGGAGTTCCAGAACAGTGAGGGCTAACAGAAAATACAGAGACAATTTTTGAAGAACTTCTAATAGGCAACTTCCCTGACATCATGAAAGAAGAGAACACAGCTATCCAAGATGCTCATCAAACTTGACAAAAGGTAGACCCCAAAAGAAAGACACCAAGACATATTATAATCAAGCACAACAAAATAAAACATAAGAAGATGCTCCCAAAGGCAGCTAGGCTTAAACAAAAACTAACATACAAAGGGAAGCCTTGTAGGCTGTTCTCCGACTTTTCAGCTGAAACTATGTTGGCAAGAAGGCAATGGGATGACATATACAAATCCTTAAGGGAAAAACACTTCTAACCAAGAATTATATATCCTGAAAACTTGTCTTGAATACTTTGGTGAAATTAGGACGTTCTCAGACGGACAGAAGCTTAGAGACTTTGCAAAACCCAAACCAAAGTTATAAGAAATACTGAAGGAAGTTCTTCAATTAGATAATTAATAACGAAAGATGTATACTCAAGGATGCAATGCAAGACAAAGCAGCCAGAGTCCTAATTAGTTAGGAAAGTCACAAAGCAGAATCAAAGCTAAAATAATACATTTAGTCAAACAGAGAGCTTAACATGTAAAGTATGACAACATTACACTATAAAGAGGGATATATTACAGTATTCACAGCCCTTTCAGATGGATTAGTTAAGCAGATATAAAGAAGTTAAAGACTGGTTTAAATGTATAACATTAGGAAGGGGACAAAGGGGTAGGCCAAAACAAACTAACAGTGCTACATATCAAAACAAGAAACACAATACAGAAGTCTCAACAGACACAAAACCAACACTGGTAAGGATGAAAAGAAAACCCATAAAGAAAAATGACCCAGAACAGAATATTAAATGGAACAAAGAAAATGTCAACAACACAAAAATAAAGGTACCAAGATGACAACACTAAATGCATATCTATCAATAATTACACTGAATGTAAATGAACTGAATGCTCCAATAAAGAAACAGAGAGTAATAGGCTGGATCAAAAAACGTGATCTGCCTATGTGCTGTTTACAGCAAACAGCTTAGACTCAAAGATTCGAACAAAATGTAAATCAAAGGATGGAGAAACACATACTAAGCTAACAACATGCAAAAAAGAGCAGGAGGGGCAATATTAATTTCAGACAAAATAGATTTTAAAGTAAAATCCACCATCATGGACAAGGATGCTCACTATTGCTTCAAGGTTCAATACATATGGAAGATATAACACTATTAAATATTTATACACCCAATATCAGAGCATCTAAATACGTTGAACAAACACTGACAACATTGAAAAATGAGATAAATCACTCCACAGTATTAGCAGGAGACTTTGATACTCCACTTTCAGTAAGGGACAGATCATCCATTAAAAAGCTCAATGAAGATATAGAAGATTTTATTGCAACAATCAGTTCAAACTTACAGACATATATAGAACTTTTTACCCAACAACAGACAAGTACACCTTCTTTCTCAATGTACACGGAGCATTCTTCAGAAAAGACCATGTGTTAGTTCATAAAACAAGTCTCAACAAAATCCAAACCACTGAATTATTGCAAAGCGTCTTCTCAGACCATGAAGCCATAAAAGTTGAAATCAATAGCAGAAAACACATGAGTAGAAAGTCAAACTCGTGGAAACTGAAAAACACCTTGCTCGAAAAGCCTTGGGTTATAGAAGAAATCAAGGATGCAATAAAAAAAAAAAATCATGGAAACAAATAACAGTGAAAACACATTGTACCAGAACCTATGGGGTACAGCAAAAGCAGTGCTCACAGGTCAATTTATTTCTATTAATGCCTACATACGGAATGAAGAAGGGGCTCAAATCAAAGAAGTAACCTTACAACTTGAACAAGTAGAAAGAGAACAACAGAAGAACCCCTGGGATACCAGAAGAAAACAGATTATAAACATTACAGCAGAACTAAATGAATTAGAGAACAGAAAAACAACAGAAACAATTAACAAAACCAAAAGCTAGTTCTTTGAAAAGATCAACAAATTTGATAAAACACTGGCTAAACTCACAAAAGAAAAACAGGAGAGGAAACAAATAACCCAAATAAGAAATGAGATGTGAGATGTCACAACAGATCCAATCAAAATTAAACACATCATAACAGAATACTATCAAAAATTGTACTCTAACAGATTTCAAAACCTAAAGGAAATGGACAAATATTGAGATTCACATCACCCACCAAAATTATCACAACAAGAAGTAAAACAATAAATTCATCACAAAAGAAGAGAATGAAAAAGTAAAACAAACAAAAAACTACCAAATAAGAGCAGCCCCGGCCCAGATGGCTTCACCAGAGAATTCTATCAAACTTTTAGAGAGGAGTTAATTCCAATACTACTGAAGCTGTTCCACAACATAGAAAAGGACAGAACATTCCCAAATTCATTCTATGAAGCCAGCATAAACCTGATACCAAACTCAGGTGAAGACCCTACAAAAACAGACAATTACAGACCAATATCACTCATAAACCTAGATGCAAATATCTTCAACAAAATCCTAGCCAATAGAATTCAACAACATATCAAAAAAATAATGCATCATGATCAAGTAGGATTCATACCAGGGATGCAGGTTTCAACATTACAAAAACAATTAACGTGATCAACCACAGAAAAAACACAAAGGATAAGAATCACCTGATTTTGTCAATTGATGCAGAAAAGGCATTTGACAAAGAGCAACACCAATTCATGTTAAAAACTCTCAGCAAAATAAGAATAGAAGTGAAATTCCTCAATGCAACAAGGGGCATATATGCAAAACCAACTCCCAACATCACCCTGAATGGAGAGAGACTGAAAGAATTCCTTGTTAGAGCAGGAAATAGACAAGGATGCCCACTGTCACCACTTCTATTCAACATTATGCTAGAGGTTCTGGCCAGAGTAACCATGCAAGACAGAGAAACAGAGGGCATCTGCATCAGTAAAGTAAAAATTTCCGTATTTGCAGATGATATGGTCATAAACTACTGGAACTAAGAGAAGAGTTCAACAAAGTATCAGGATATAAGACAGACATAAATGAATCAACAAAAAAAGATCATCAAAGAGGGAATCATCAAATCAATACCATTTACTATAGCCTCCAAGAAGGTAAAATGCCTAGGAATAAATCTAACCAGAGATGTAAGAAACCTACACAGAGAAAATTACAAGACCCTATTGCAAGAAACCACAAAAGAATTACATAAGTGAAGAAACCCACCTTGCTCATGGATAGGAAGACTTAACATTGTGAAAATGTGTATTTTGTCCAGAGCAATCTATATATACAGTGCAATCCCAATATGAATTCCAACGTGATTTTTTAATGAGATGGAGAAACAAATCACCAACTTTGGATTGAAAGGGAAGAAATCCTGGATAAGCAAGACACTACTGAAGAAGAGAAACACAGTGGGAGGCCTCACACTACCCAGCTTTAGAACCTATTACACTGGCACAGTAGTCAAAACAGCCTGGTACTGGTACAACAAACAGATATATAGACCAATGGAATAGAACAGAGAATCCAAAAATATCACCATCCTGTGAATACTTAATATTCGACAAAGGCCCAAAGGTTGTAAACTGAAGTAAAAACAGTCTCTTTAACAAATGGTGTTGACAAATTTGGATATCCATCTGCAGAAAACTGAAACAAGACGCATATCTCACATGTTACACAAAAACTAAATCAAGATAGATCAAAGGTCTAAATATGAAACCTAAAAAAATAAAGGTTATGGAAGAAAAAATAGGGACAACAATGGAAGTTCTAATGTGTGGCTTAGACTACAAAATCTTACTCAAAACACACAAACAACGGAAGGGAAAATAGATAAATGGGAACTACTAAAAATCAAACACTTATGCTCATCCAAAGACATTTTCAAGAGTTAAAAGACTACCTACAGAACAGGAAAAAGTATTTGGCAACTACATACCAGATCAACATCTAACTTCTGTAATCTACAAGATACTGCGAAATATCAACAAGAAAAAGACAAGTAACAATGGGCAAAAGACATGGACAGACACTTCACCATAGACAGTCAGGCAGCTAAAAGACACATGAGGAAATGTTCATGATCACTAGCTTCTAGAGATATCCAAATCAAAACTACAATGAGATACCATCTCACCCCAGTGAGGTTGGCAATAATCCAAAAAAACACGAAAAACAAATGCTTGAGATTGAAACTCTCCTGCACTGCTGGTGGGAATGCAAGACGGTACAGCCTCTTTGGAAAGCAATTTGGCACTTTCTTAGAAAGCTAGAACTAGAAATACCACATGATCCGGCAATCATACTGCTTGGAATATATCCTACAGAAATAAGGACTATCACATGAACAGATACGTGCACATGAATGTTTATTGCAGCAGTGTCCACAATAGCAAGAAAATGGAATCAACCTAGGTGCCTATCAACAGATCAATGGATAAACCATGGTATATGTACACAATGGAACACTACGCAATGATAAAGAACAATGATGATTTTAGGAAGCGTTTCATAACGTGGTATCAACTAGAAGACATTATGTTGAGTGAAACCAGTCAGCTGCAAAAAGACAAGTATTGTATGAGACTACTATTATAAAGTCTTAAATAGGGATTTAGGCACAGAAGAAAAGACTGTTTGACAGCTACAGGGATTGGGAGGAAAGAAGAGGGTTTGTCATAGGTTAGAGGGTTCATAGGAATTTGGTTAGGTGAAAGCAGTGATAGCACACAGTAGAGAGCAGATCAACATTACTGAAAGGTTTTCTAAACTCAGCCCAGTATTTCAAAAGACAGAGTAGCAGGGACAGGGCTATAAGTACCATGTTTTCAAGGGACACTGAGGTCAACTGGCATAACCAGCCTTTCACTAAGAGAGTCTTCTGTGTCTCATATTGGTGAGTGGCATCTGGGGTCTTAAAAGTCAGCAAGCTACCATCTGAGGAGCATCAGTTGATCCCAATCCACCTGGTACAGATGACCACTGAGAACATAAAAGACACAAGGGAAAATGAGCCGACGAGACAGAAGGACCCATACCATCAGGACACTACATCAACAGAAGAACCAGATGGTGCCCAGCCACCACCAAAGACAGCCTTGATAGGGGACACAATGTAGAGTCCCTGATCAAGAACTCTACTACAAGAAGAGAATTGATGGTGTGACAACCTGGAGGGTCCCCTGTGAACATGGCCCCTAGACTTGCTGTTGCCCTAGACCTTAAGCGAGTTCTGAGGGCAACACTTTAGACTAAGAATGGACTGGACTCAGGGACACAGAATGAACATGTGGTATGTGTATTTTATGATTTTATACATTCACAGAAGGCTGTCCTACTAGTTTCTTTCTAGAGGGGAGAGAAGAGGGTAGAGGGGAGGGAATAGGTGTTCCTAGGGGGGGATACTAGTAGTAAAGAGGGAAAAGGAGGAGTGTGCTGCCACAGGGTGGAGGGAACAGGCAGCATTTTAGAGAAATGAGTATGCAAAATTGACTTCAATTATATATTTTCACTTAATCATAATAAAATTTTTTTTAAGCTTTCTTGTTGAGCAAATTAATATTTCAGTCATGATGGAAGGTTTGCTTAAATTTCAAGAAAATAAATTCCTTTTTAAAAAGCTTAAGTGGGTTAGGTAAAAAGAGTGACAGCACGCAGTAGAAGGGAGATTAACATTGCCAAATTATAGCAACAGTTAAGAGGCTTCCTAAATACAATCCACCATTTTGAAGGATAGAGTAGCAGAAGCAGGAGTATGGGAATCATGGTTTCAGGAGACATCTGGGTCAACTGCCATAATTAAGTTTGTTTTTTAAGAAAATGTTCTGCATCCCAACTGGTGAGTGGCATCTGGGATCTTAAAAGCTCACAAACTGCCATCTAAGTACAATCAACTGGTCTCATACCACATGGAGCATAGGAAAATGAAGGACATCAAAAACATACAGAAAATATGATACTAGGAGACAGAAGGGGCCATGTGATCCAGACACTACATCAGCACAAGACCAGAAGAACTAGACGGTGCCTGCCGTCTAGCAGTGACTGCCCTAACAGGGAATACAGCATAGAGTTGTTGATGTAAAAACAGAAAAATGTGGATACAGACCTAGAACTCTAGCAAAAGACCAGACTTGACATTCCAACATCCTGGAGGCTCCCCTGAGGACATGGTCCCTGGACTCTCTTGCTGTCCCACAGCTGAAACCAGTACCAAAAACAACTCTCCAGACAAAGATCGGACTGGACCATAAGACACAGAGTGATCCTCCTAAAGAGTATGCATCTTGGCTTAAATATATACATGAAGCTGTATGAACAGTTCCTGTCCAGAGGTGACATGGGAAGGTGGAGAGTGGGGGACAGGAGTTGGTTGAATGAATACATGGAAGCACAGGGAGAAAAGGAGGAGCGTGCTGTCACAAGGTGGGGAAAGCAGCTAAAGTTGCATAGCATTGCGTGTGCAGGGTTTTATAAAACAAATTGACTTGGATTGTAAACTTTCACTTACAGCACAACAAAATACTTAAAAAGAAAACAGCAATTTAGAGCAAAAATGAATTTAAGAGACATTTGAATCCTTCTACTTTTTAAAGATGAAATCCCTTTCAATCTCACCTGTATTCTTTCTAGGAAAGATACTTTATTGTTTCCTAATGAGTGATTCTATTTTCCCTAAAAAGTCCTAATCATTGACAACAGCCACTGAGTATATATCAATGTATTCAGCAGAAAAGAGTAGCATGCTGAAGGATTGATAAATTCAGTTTTATCTAGCTGTTTCAAACTTTGAAATTGTTTCTATCACCTAGACTTTCTTCTGCATCATTTGTTTCTTATTTAGGTCACTCGTGTTCCTTTTTTTTTTTTTTTTTAAGTTTTTATGTTATTTTCCTTGATATTCAAAACAATTTAAACTATGAGTGGTGTATTTGGGCTAGTCATTAAATTAGTATGCCTGTCTATATATGTTAAAATCAGAACTTTGAAATGTAAAGGACTTGCTGAAGAGTTGGTGTATATGGAGTTGGAGTGAGAGAAGGATCAGATCTTCTGCTTTATGCCTCTAAACTACCTTGTGGAGAAATAGGAAGTACTCTGTCAATGTGTAACAAATATTTGTAAAATATGGCAAAAAAAAGCTTTAAAAAAGTGGATAATTACGTCCCCTTCCTGGGACCTCCCTTAAGGACAGTTGTGAAGGAAAATCCTCAAAACAGGCAGAGATTTGAGCAGCACACTTGCTTATTTACTTTATTTGAAAGGAGAAATGGCCAGGTATGTGACTGTATACTGATGGTTTTGCTGGATAGCTGTAGACGAATATGATTGAAAACTGGTGATAAGGACATATGGGGAAGAAGTAGGTGGATAAACCTCTCTGAATGGACTGAAGTGAAAATATTTCTGTCTCATGTGAATGCTCACCAAACGGTAACCTTGGCAGTAGAAGATTTTAACAATCAAGTGGATAGGATGACACGTTCTTTACAAATCAATCATCCTAACTTTTCCCATCCACTCCTATCATTGCTCAGTGGGCTCATCAACAAAGTACCCACAACGGTGTGGATGGAGGTTACATACGGGGTCAGGAACATGGGCTTCCACTCACCAAGGCCAACTTGACTACAACCACTGCTGAGTGCCCAATGTTCCAGCAGCAGAAACCAACATTGAGTCCCCAACACAGTACCAGTCTTCAAGGTGATCAGCCAGCAGCCTAGTGGCAGGTTGTTTTACACTGAACCAATGTCATCATGAAAAGGTTAGTGTTTCATTGTAAATGTGATCGACACTTACTCTGGAGGTGAATTTGTCTTTCCTGCCTACAGCGCCTCTGCCAAAGCTACCATCAGTAGAGTCACAAACTGCCTTAGCCACCATCACGGTATCCCATACAGCATGGGCGCAGATCAAAGGACTCAAGTCACAGCAAATGAAGTATGGCAATGGGCCCATGTTTATGAAATTCACTGATCTTACCATATTTCTCCATTATCCTGAAGTAACTGGCTTGATAGAACAATTGAATGGCCTTCTAAAGACACAATTACAGCACCAGCTAAGTGTTAACACTTAACAGGATGGCAGCAATGTTCTCTAGAAAGCTGTATATGCCCTAAACCAATGTCCAATACATGGTGTTGTTTCTTCCATCACCAGGATTCACAGTTCTGGGAAACAAAGGGTGGAGATAGGAGTGGCACTACTCACTATTACTCCTAGTGACATACCTGCATATATTTTGCTTCTTGTCCCTGCCACCCTGTGTTCTGAAGGTCTAAAGATCTTAGTTCTAAAGGATGGAACGCTCCTACCTGGAGATACAACACAGATTCCATTGAACTGGAAGTTAAGACTGGCACCTGGCCACTTGGGGCTACGTATGCCTCTGAATCAAAGAAAGGAGTTAACATATTGGCTGGTGTGATTGACCCTGACTACCAAGGGGAATCAGGACTGATGTTGCATAACGGAGGTGAAGAGTATATCTGGAATACAAGAAACCCCTTAGGGTGTCTCTTAATACTACTGCACTCTGTGATTAAAGTTAGTGGAAAACCACAGCAACCCAATTCCAGTATGACTACTAATGGCCCAGACCATTCAGGAATAAAAG
The DNA here is from genome assembly GCA_028571685.1 of Heterohyrax brucei. NCBI lineage: Eukaryota > Metazoa > Chordata > Mammalia > Hyracoidea > Procaviidae > Heterohyrax > Heterohyrax brucei. The sequence continues at coordinate 23,240,281 of CM053155.1, forward strand.
TTTGGTCACCCTACAATGCAAAGAATCATGACCAGCTGAGGTACTTGCTGAAGGTAAAGGGAATACGGAATGGATGACAGAAGAAAGTAGTTTTAAATGTCAGTTAGAACCGTGTCAACAGTTGTGGAAATGGGGACTATAATTGTTGTGAGTATTTCTTACTCGTATGTATCAACTGGAAACCCTCATGGCATAGTGGTAACGTGTTGTGTCTGCTAACCAAAGGTTGGCAGTTCAAATCTTCCAGGCACTCCTTGGAAACTCTATGGAGCAATTCTACTCTGCCCTATGGGGGCACTATAGGTCAGAATCCACTCAATGGCACTGAGTTTGGTTTGTATTTTAGTTTGCGTGTCAACTAGTTTTGTTTTCTTCACTTACAAAATATAAGATACAAATAGGACTGGTGCTTTTTTGGTTGTAAACATGCTAGTTGTACCACGGTATGACTTTGTAATTGTCTTTATGCAGACATTGTGTATGCCTTAAGGAGATGTGTACAGGTGCCAGGTTGACAAGGGGTAGCAGAGTATCATGGTTAATGTTTGTTGTGTGTCAGCTTGGCTAAGCCATGATTCTCAGTAGTTTGGCAGTTATGTAATGACGTAGTCATCCTCTATGATGTGATCAGCCTATCAGTTCTAAGGGAAGTTTCCTTGCTGATGCAGCCTGTGTCTAAATACATATATGTATACACATTCTGACAAATCTCACTTGGTTGCTCTGGATTCTACATCCTTCTCATTATCATGTGACCTCTAGTTCTTGGGACTTGAGTCAGCTGCTTAATGCATTGCCTGGAAGTCTTGATATTCATTGCTTCTACAGACTGCAAACTAATGGCCTGCTGTCTTATCTGCCAATCTTGAATTCATTAGCCCCTGTAGCTAGGTGAGTCAGAAGAAGCCTCTAGCCTGACACCTGACCCAGGGACTTGGAACTTGACAGCCTCTACAACCTTATGAGCTATTTCCTTGAGATAAATATAGGGGTGTGTGTGTGTGTGTGTGTGTGTGTGTGTGTAGACACTGGTTTTACCTCTCTAGAGACCTAGCCCAAAGGACCATCGAGAATTCAGTTCTTACCATGCTTCTAGAAGCTTTGTCAGCAATTTAAATCCATCAGCCACTCCTTGAAAACCCAATGGGACAGTTCTACTCTGTCATATATGGTCACCACGAATCAGAACCAACTCGATGGCAAAGGGCTTGGTTTTTTGGTTTTTTATGATCCAGTATGGTCTCATCTTAACCTGATTACATTTGCAAGTACTTATTTCCAAACAAGGTCATGTTCTCATGTTTTGGGGGATTTGGACTTGGATACATTTTTGAGGAGGGCAAAATTCAACCAACAGCATTCCTCACATTTACTACAGTTTGGCTTTTGTTCTTGTCACTGTACTGATTTCACCATTATCTCTCTCAGTTTTGATCTCTGCGAGATTTTATGCTTTGGGTCATCCCTTCTTCCTCAAAACTCCTTCCTACCTTGATTCTCAGGATGTCACACTCTGAATTCTACTTCCCTGCCTACTGTTTATCACTTTCTTCCAATGGCTCTTCCCATCTGACTGTCCCTAAAATGTCAGGGCTTTCTGGGGTTCCTTCCTTGGCTCTGTTTTCTAATTCTTCTAAACTACTTCCCATTTCAACTACTAACTCACTCTGTAGTGATGACTCCTGAATTTACAAATCCTGCTCAAATATTTCTCTGGAACCCATACCCACAGCAGACTTTAATTAATGGATATACCCCCCGTCAAAAAGACCCCACTGCCATTGAGTCCATTCCAACTCATAGCAACCCTATGGGGCAGAGTAGAATTGCTTCAAAGAGTTTCCAAGGAGCAACTGGTGCATTCAAACCCCAGATGTAGCACTTAACCACTAACACAACCAGGATTTTTTTTTTAGATATTCCCAGATACATTCAATATCTACTAAACCACTTTCATCACACACACACACACACGCACACGCGCACACATATGCATGCACACACGCATGCACACACACTCATGCACACACACACACACATGCACACACGCATACACACATGTACGCAGCACCCCTTCATTCTATTGCTCACAGAGGGTTCCCCTCTCCATCTGGTTGCCAAAGACTGAAAGAGGGCTGCCAGTCTTGAGTCCTCACTGCTCTTGTACCCAATTCCTGTTAAATTTGCTCCCCAATATTTGTAAAAGTCTGTTTGCTTCCTCTTCATTTTCATGCCACTGCCCTGCTGCAGGGACTCACTAGCTTGCATCTAGATAAGGGCACCAGGCTTCTAACTGATTCTAGTCTTCCCCTTTCTAGCCTATCTTGCCAATAATCTTTTTAAAATACAAATCTGATCACATTATTCTTGGGCTGAAAAATCTTTCAGTAGCTCCCCAGAGCCTAGAGGAATGAATCAAGCTCCCTAGTATGGACCGTGAAGCTCTTTACAGTCTTGGCCCCACAGTTCACAAGCACTATTTTTAGACACTTCGTCTCTAAGTATCATATAGGTTAGACTGAAGATGGGACAAATTACTATAGAAAAATTAGTTGAGAAAATAGAATCCTGGTGACACAGTGGTTAAGATCTTAGGCAGCTAACAGAAAGGCTGGTGATTCAATTCCACCAGGCACTCCTTGGAAACCCTATGGGGTAGTTCTAGTCTGTCCTATGAGTTGGAATAAACTCCACATCAGTGGGTTTGGTTTGTTTTTATTTTAAAACACTGTTTTAAAATCTCTATCATTGGGTTTGCAGATTTTGCAGTTCCCTGCCTCCTTTGTGTTTATGTTGCTCCAGGCCTTTTGAATATACAGTACCCAATGACTACTTATTGCTTTGAAATTGAGGGGTATTACTCTCCCATGGATTTTAACTTCTCTAATTGCTTTCTATGGTATACAGAATCACACAGGCAGTAAGCCAAAGATCTTGGCTCACCAAAAAACTCATCTCCATTGAGTTGATTCCAACTCACAGAGCCCTATATAGGACAGAGTAGAACTGCACCACAGAGTTTCCAAGGACTGCCTGGTGGATTTGAACTGCTGACCTTCTAGTTAGCAGCTGTAGTACTTAACCACTCAGCAACCAGGGTTTCCCATAAAAAATAAAAATATGTATAAAACCCAAAATCATTGCCTTCGAGTTGATTCTGGCTCACTGTGACCCTACAGGACAGAATAGAACTACCGCATAGATTTTCCAAAGGAGCAGCTGGTAGATTTGAACCACTGACCTTTTGGTCAGCAGCTGTAGCTCTTAACCACTACCCCACCATGGTTATATATGAGAAATTTACATCAAGGAAATGGCTCACACCACTGTAGAAGCTGGAACACCCCAAGTCCATGGATTAGAACAGAGGCCTCTCCTGATTCATGAAGCTGCAGAGGCTGGTAAACTTAAGACTGACAGGTCAGACAGCAGGGCCCTTGCTCACAGGCTGTGAATACTGACAAATCCCAAGAATGGCAGGCAAGAAGGTAGGTTAGCTGCTAGCTCAAGTTCTAAGAACTGGAGGTCAGATGAACAAGAGCCAGCTACCAGATCCAGAGAGAGCAAAAGCCTGTAAGTCCTGCCAAAGAGTCCACTTACATTCAGTGCAGGCCACATCATGGAAGTGATCACATGAGCATAACAGCTGCATAGCCAATCTTAATGATCACAGGAGGTGAGAAAGAATGGTACATTCCTTCTGGTTACTATTAAACCTGGGTGCCTCTGCACCAAGGGCATGAAGCCAAGTTCTTGGATTTGGAAATAGTAAAAAACATGAGAGTCTAGTTTAAAAGATCACAGAAGCAGCCACTGTGAGGGTGAGTATGAGAAGGGAGTTGAGAAAGAACAGCGCAAGCGTTGATAACGGCATCCAATAACATAGAAATGAGGCAGCTTGGCTCAGTTTCAGAAAAAGGCCAAGAAACTAGCAGCATTTCCTTTCACATGTCACCAGCATTAGAATTCCACCCCCAAAAGGGTGGAAACAGAGGTTAGACAACGATGAGCATTCACTTTCTTAGGATTAGGCAAAAAGGAAGTTGAAAGATAAAAGGTTATTTCTAAAGAAACAGCTGTGAGATTCTCTAGCAGGTGGCAGGACAGGCTTCTACTGCTCCAAGGAAGGAGCCCTGGTAGCACAGTCATTAGCACTTGACTGCTAACTGAAGAATTGGTGATTCTCACCCACTTTGGGCTCCGCAGGAGAAAAGACCCTATGATCATCTCCAGTAAAGACTTTAGCCTAGGAAACCCTTTGGAGCGGTTCTATCCTGTCACACGGGATCACTGTCAGAATCAACTCAATAGCACCTAACAACTACTCTAATGTAAAGTAATTCATGTACATTATCTCATTCAGACCTCACAACATAAGGTAAGAATTACTATTCCCATTTTGTGGCTTAATAAAGAAAAACCAGTACATCTACTTAAGAGACAGCCAGCCCTTGAATCTTCCTGATCCCAGAGCTCATGCCCTTGCTATTTCCATACGATCATGACTAACCACAAGGCTCCTCTCCCAGGAATAGTGACTACTCTACCCAGATTCATTCATTCATTAAACAAATCTTTATTGAACGTCCATTATTTGCCAAGCACTGGGTCGCCTGTAGTTCTGCTCTGAGTAGATGTGTTCAGTGCAAAACTGGAGGTCACTTCTGGCTACAGAATTCAGAGAAGGCAGCCACAGTGCCTTCTCTGTTGTGGTCAGTACCTAATGAATTTCCACTAGCTTAGGTCCGGGACACTGTGACCACCACTCTTTTGCCCAGGCTACAGAACAGGAGGGAGCGCCACCAGGAAATCTGAGAGTCAAACAGGACTCCAGCTGTCTCTCATAGGATCCTGTGATAAGACAAGGCCCAGGACACCAGCCTATATGTTTGCAGCCTGAGCACCACAATCACCAAGTCACCAGTCGTGCTCTGGCAGCATGCCCTGGACAGCGGGAAAAAGTGACTTCCTACCATGGTAGAAGAAGCCTGGCAGTCACAAGGGTCTGACACATGAGGTATCTCAGGTCTAGGCAGGAGTGACGGGGAGGCCAGCTTCCAGCAAGGAAGATTGTCCAACTGCTGGGACTATTGGCTGTCAGGACCATACACCCCATGCCCACATAGGAACTGCCCACCCATAAAACTATGACAGGCATCACAAAGGAGCATTAAGAAGCCAATAACTCCTGCTGTGACCAAATCGTGCAACCTCCCTGGGAAACAGGCGATACCTCTGTTGTCATCTCTCTGTTACACACACAGAAACAGCCAGGCTTGAATAAGGATATTCAAATAGGTTCTTTATCTTCAGTGAGCAAAAAGGAAAAGTGATGTCTTCAGTGTACTCATAGGAACCAAATGCAGTTCAGGGTATAGCTTCCTTGCTTTTTCTACTGTAACATGAAGGAAAAAGCTTCTGGCCAGGAACTATCACTGCACTCAGGAGAAAGAGACGGATGCTAGAGAATATCAGCCCCTGACTTACATAGCAGGCACACACTTTTCTATCTTGGAGCTTTGGGGGACAAATTATCATGGACCAAACCAGGGGGCGAATAAACAGCTGCAACTTTATCCCTATATTCACCACCAGAGGGGGTAGTATCTCCACCCAACCAAAACTAAACCTATTGCTGTTGAGTCAATTTCCAAATCTTACGGACCCTATAGAGCAGAGTAGAACTGTCCCATAAGAGTTTCCAAGGAGTGGCTGGTGGATTTGAACTGCTGATCTTTTGTTTAGCAGGCATCGCACTTAACCACTTATGCCACCAGGATTTCTAGTAACTCTACATCAGCAGTCTCTTAGTGTGAAAAAGGGTGAGTGACTCTAAGGATCACTTACCTGTTCCCTGAACGAGTATTGTCTGCATCTAAATAATACACATAACTCTTACTCTATATGAGGAAAGCACAGCAAAAATCTGGTCCCAGGCAGCAGTTTCCCCACTGTAAGAAACGCTGTCAGCACCCCGGACACTGCTCCGGTTTCTCTTGACACCTGGTGGGCGAGTATAACACCCGCCTCACCCTGCTAGGACCCTGACTCAATGGTGAAGGCAGACCACCTTACACCTTATGAGATCACAGATAGGCAGTTACCAGTGTCTTTTTCTGACGAATGCTCAAGAAATTCAATTCAAATCCAATTAGCAAGAACAAGGATTTATTGGTTGATTTTGCAAAATTGGGCACCTGAGCCCACAAAGGAGGCTGGTCAGAGAAGGGTGCGCCAAACAGTTCCTTACAAGCTCTTTATTTTATTTTATTTTATTTTTTATTATGACTGAGTGAAATGTACATTCCTGTATAAATTGACATGCCCATCGATATGCAACTTCCACTGCTCTCCCTGCCTGGTGACAGCACACTATTCCTCTCTGCTCCATACATGTCTCATCCTCCCAACACTCTCCTTTCCCCTCCTCTCCAACCACTCTCCTTCCTCGAGCCAGAGGTCAGCAGGATGATATCCCATAGATGCATAGTACCATAAAGTGCATTCAATATATGGTCACTCTGCATTGCCAAGTCCAGTCCATTCGTGTCCGAAGAGTGGACCTTCCTTATGATTTATGGGCAAGGGCAGCATTAGGGCCAGGGGCCATGCTCCCAGGGGAACCCTGAAACTGCTGGAACATCAATTGAGGTCTTTTAATGGAGATCTCAGGGTGCACCCCTTTTTATTGTTTGTTGCCAGTGAGACTCAACTTAGTGAGCTCCATCGCGGCTATCACTGGTGGTGGCCAGGCACTATCTGGTTCTTCTGGTCCCAAGTCGATGTAGGCACCCACTCATGTGGGTCTCTCTATCTTCTGGGTTGTCTTTACCTCATGTCATTTTTATCCTCGGTGAGCATTCGTTCCTACTGAGTTGGGACCATTTGCTGTGCCCTCCTCAGATGGCAGCTTGGCAGCTTTTAAGATCCCAGATGCCACTCACCAATGTGGGGTGCAGAGAGCCCTCTTAGCAAAATGCTAGTTGTGCCAATTGGCCTCGATTTCGCCTGAGAGCATGGTCCCCAGCCCCCTGCCCCAACCACTCTATCTTTGCAATATTGGGTTAAGATGGAAGGAGTACTCAAGTTATGCTGAAGTCCACTTAATATTGTTCTTGTTTCTAATGTGTGCTATCACTGATTTCACCCAACCAGATTTCTAGCAACTATCTAATCTAAACCCTCCCTCCCTCCCTCACCATCCCTCCCTCCCCTCCCTTGCAGCTGTCAAAGAGTCTATTCTTCTGTACACAAGTCTGTTGTTGAGATCTTATCGTAGGGGTCTCATACAACATTTGTCCTTTTGTCGCAGACTACTTTCACTCCACATAATGTCTTCCAGTTGAAATCAGGTTAGGAGATGTTTCCTGGAATCATCGTTATTCTTTATCATTGTGTAGTGCTCCATTGAGTATATATACCATAGTTTACCTATCCATTCCTCTGTTGCTGGGCATCTGGGTTGATTCCATCTTTTTGCTATTGTGGACTGTGCTGTGATAAACATTCTTGTGCATGTGTCTGTTGGTGTGAAAGGCCTTGATTCTGTAGGATACATTTCAAGTAGTGGAATGACTGGGTAAAATGGTATATCTATATTCATTTTTTTAAGGAAGTGCCAGATTGCTTTCCAAAGAGTCATTGAGGTTTGATATTTAGGTCTTTCCATTTTGCAACCACACCAACAGTGTAGAAGACCTCCACTTTCTCCACAGCCTCTCCAGGACTTGTTGTTTTGTGTTTTTTGGATCATGGCCAACCTTGTTGGGGTGAGATGGTATCTCATTGTAGTCTTGATTTGAATTTCTTTAATAACTAAAGATCATGAACATGATCACATGTGTTTTTTGGCTGCCTGGATCTCTTCTTTAGAGACGTGTCTGTCCATCTCCTTTGCCCATCGCTTAATTGGATGATTTATCTTCTTCTTATTGATATTTTGTAGTATCTTATAGATTATGGAGATCAAGCGTCGGTCTGACATAGAGTTGCCAAATATTTTTTCCCATTTTGTAGATGGCCTTTTAATTCTATTAACAAAGTCTTTGGATGAGCAAAAGTGTTTCATTCTTAATAGTTCCCATTTATTTATTTCCTCTTCTGTTGACTGTGGTTTGTTTGACAGATTTTGAAGCCTGTCTGCATTGTGTATTAAAACTTCCATTGTTGTTCCTACTTTTTCTTGGATGAGCTTTATCATTTTAGATTTGATATTTAGGTCTTTTATCCAGTTAGCCAAGCCAAGTGCCGTCAAGTCGGATCCAATTCATGACGACCAGTTGGAGATGGTTTTTGTATAAGGTGTAAGATATGGATCTTGTTTCAATTTATTGCAGAAGGATATCCAATTTTGCCAGCACCATTTGTTGAAGATACTGTTTTTACCCCAGTTTAATGTCTTAGGACCTTTGTCGAATATCAACTGTTCATAGGCAGATGGTGTCATCTCTGGGGTCTCAATTCTGTTCCATTGATCGATCTGTCTGTTCTTGTACCAGTACCAGGCTGTTTTCACTACTGTGGCAGTGTAGTATGTTCTAAGGTTGGGTAATGAGAGGCCTCCCAGTGTGTTCTTCTTCTTTAGTAGTACCTTACTTATCCAGAGCTTCTTCCCTTTCCAAACCAATTTGGTGATTTGTTGCTCCATCTCATTAAAAAATGACGCTGGAACTTGTATTGGGGTTGCATTATATAAGTAGATTGCTTTGGGTAAAATAGACATTTTCACAATGTTAACTCTTCCTATCCATGAGCAGGGTAGGTTTTTCCATTTATCTAAGTCTCTCTTAGTTTCTTGTAGTAAAGACTTGTAGTTCTCTTTGTAAAGGTCTGTTATTTTTCTGGTTAGACTTATTCCTAGATACTTCATCTTCTTAGGGGTATAAAGGAATCCTACTGATTTACTTATGTCTATCTTATATCTTGACTTTACTGAACTCTTCTATCAGTTTGAGTAGTGTACTTATAGATTCTTTGGGGTTCTCTGCATATACAATCATATCATCTGCAAACAGGGAGATTTTGACTTCTTGTTTGCTGATGCAGATGCCCTTTATTTCTTGGTCTTGTGTAACTGCTCTGGCTAGAACTTCTAGTACAATGTTGAATAGGAGAGGTGAGAGTGGGCATCCTTGTCTAGTTCTTGTTCTCAAGGTAAAGTCTTTCAGTTTCTCTTCATTCAGGATGACATAGGCAGTTGGCTTTGTATAAATAGCCCTTATTGCGTTGAGGAATTTTCCGTCTATGCCTATTTTGCTAAGAGTTTTTAGCATGAATGGGTGTTGGACTTCATCAAATGCCTTTTCTGCATCAGTGGACAAAATCAGGTGATTCTCGTCTTTTGTGTTATTTATGCGGTTAATCACATTAATTGTTTTTCTGATGTTGAACCAGCCTTGCATCCCTAGTATGAATCCAACTTTGTCATGATGGATTATTTTTTTTATATGTTGTTGTACTCTATTGGCAAGAATTTTGTTGAAGATTTCTGCATCTAGATTCATGAGTGATAGTCGTAGTTCTCCTTTCTTGTTGGATCTTTCCCTGGCTTTGGTATCAGGGTTGTGCTAGCTTCATAGAATGAGTTTGAGAGTACTCCATCCCTTTCTATGCTGTGAAATAGTCTCAGTAGTATTGGAAATAACTCTTCTCTAAGAGCTTGGTAGAATTCTGCGGTGAAGCCATCTGGGCCTGGGCTTTTTTTGGTTGGCATTGTTTTGATGACATTTTCAATCTCTTCCTTTGTGATAGGTTTATTAAGTTGTTCTGCTTCACGTTGTGATAATTTGGGTAGGTGGTATGAATCAGGGAATTTGTCTGTTTCCTCTAGGTTTTCAAATTTGTTAGAGTACAGTCTCTGATAGTATTCTGTTATGATATTTTTGATTTCTGTTGGATCTGTGGTGACAACTCCCCTCTGATTTCTAATTTGGGTTACTTGTTTCCTTTCTTGCTGTTCTTTAGTAACTTTAGCCAGTGGTTTGTCAATTTTGTTGATCTTTTCAAAAAAACAGCTTTCAGTCTTTTCAATTTTTCAATTGGTTTTCTATTTTCTAATTCATTTAGCTCTACTCTAATCTTTGTGATCTGGTTTCTTCTGGTGCCTGAGGGGTTCCTCTGTTGTTCTGTCTCTACTTGTTCAAGCTGTGGGGTTAGTTGGTTGATTTGGTTTCTTTCTTCCTTCCAGATGTGTGCATTTATGGAGATAAACAGACCTCTGAGGGCTGCTTTGGCTGTATTCCATAGGTTCTGGTAGGAGGTGTTTTCATTCTCATTGAAATCCATGAATTTCTTTATTTCATCCTTGATTTCTTCTATAAGCCATATTTTTTTTAGCAAGATGTTGTTCAGTTTCCAAGAGTTCCACTTTCTGTCTATGCTTTTTCTGCTATTGATTTTTTTTTTATTTAACATAACTGAGTGAAAATGTACATTCACATATAAATTTACATGCCCCCCCATATGCAGCTTCCACTGCTCTCCCTGTCCGGTGACTGCACACTATTCCTCTCTGCTCCATACATGTCTCATCCTCCCAACAGTCTCCTTTCCCCTACTCTCCGTCCACTCCCCTTCCTCCAGCCAGAGGTCAGAAAGATGATATCCTATAGATGTATAGAACCATAAAGTGCTTCCAATATATAGTTACTCTGCATTGCCAAGTCCGATCCATTCTTGTCCAAAGAGTGGACCTTTGTTATAATTTATGGGAAAGGGCAGCATCAGGGCAACGGGCCATGCTCTCAGAGGAACCCCAAAACCGCTGGACCATCAATTGAGGTCTTTTAGTGGAGATCTCATGATGCACCTCTTTTTATTCTTGTGTTGCCAGTGAGGCTCCTCTCTGTGAGCTTCGTCGTGGCTATCACTGGCGGTGGCCAGGCACCTGCCATTTTGACTTCGATGGTTTTATGATCTGATAAGATGCTTTGCATTAATTCAGTGGTATGGATTTTGTTGAGAATTGCATTATGTCCTAACACATGGTCAATTCAGGAGAATGTTCTACGAGCACTGGAGAAGGTGTAGTTGTCTGCTGATGGGTGGAAAGTTCTGTATATATCAATGAGGTTTAATCGGTTAATTGTGGCAATGAGGTCTTCTGTATCTTTACTGAGCTTTTTTCTAGATGATCTGTGCAGTATTGAGAGTAGAGTGTTGAAGTCTCCCACTATTATTGTGGAGCGATCTAACTGTTTTTTGAGTGTAGTCAGTGTTTCTTCAACGTATGTAGGTGCTCTGATATTAGGTGCATAAATATTTAATATAGTTAAGTCCTTGCCTGTGTAGTGAAACTTTCAGCAATAAATGTGTCCGTCTTTGTCCACGATGATGGATTTTACATTAAAATTGATTTTGTCTGAGATTAGAATTGCCACACCTGCTCTTCTTCATTCATTGTTAGCTTGATATTTATTCTTCCATCCTTCAATTTTCAGTTTGTCCCTATCTTTAGGTCTCAAGTGAGTTTCTTGTAGACAACATATGGATGGGTCATGTCTTTTGATCCAAGATGTCATGTCACTTGATGTCTCTTTATTGGAACATTCAGTCCATTCACATTCAATGTAATTATTGATAGGTATGTGTTCACTGCTGCCATTGTGATATGTTTATTTTAGTGTTGATGTTTTCTCTGTTGTTCTTATTAGTCTGTTCTGGGACATTGTTTTTTGTGAGTTGATTGTTCACCTTTTTCAGAGCTAGTTTGGTAGTTGTTGAGACTCCTGTGTTACATTTCTTGAAATGCTACGATACATCTTTGTTGTGCTTTACGGCTGTCCCTGTGATCCCCCTTAATAAACTATATATAAACCCAATTTTAACTACTACAAGTCTTGCCATCTTCCTCTCCATCTGGAAGGACTACAGTGACTGTAGTACATCCCTCTTTTTAATATGATGGCACCATAGTTTTCATGATAATCACTGGATTGCTTCTTTCAGTATTAAAGCTGTGATTGACTTTGGAGTCTTCCCTGAGTAGAGTTCTGAGTAATGTGTCGTTCTAAAATATAAAGTTAGTGATTTTGTTCTTCTAAGCCAAAGCCAAGAACTTCTTTCAGTATTTCTTGTAGTTTTGGTTTGGTTTCACAAAGTCTCTGAGTTTCTGTTTATCTGGGAATGTCTTAATTTCACGTTCATATTTGAAAGATAGTTTTGCAGTATATATAATTCTTGGTTGGAAATTCTTCTCCTTCAAGGCTTTGAATGTGTCATGCCGCTGTCTCATGCCAGCATGGTTTCTGCTGAGAAATCTGATGAAAATCTACTGGGTTTCCCTCGGAATGTTAGCTTTGTTTTGAGTCTTGCTGCCTTTAAGGGTTGCTACTTATGTTTCATTTTGATAAGCTTGATTATAATATGTCTTGGAGTCTTTCTTTTAAGATCTATATTGGATGGCGTACGATATGCATGTGAGATGTCTTTGTTCTCTTCCTTCATGATTTCTGGGAAGTTTTCTGTCAGCAACTCAGCAACGATACTCTCTGTGTTCTCAGGTGTCTCATCTTGCTCAGGGACTCCAAGTAATCAAAGGTTGTTCCTCTTAATAGAGTCCCATATGCTTCTTCATTTTTCGTGCTTCTTTTTTCTGATTTCTGCTCATAGAGGCTGGTGTCAGTAGCTCTGTCTTCCAAATCAGAAATTCTTTTTTCCATTTGTTCCATTCTGTTTTTTTGGCTTTGAATGGAAGTTTCTATGTCTTTGATTTTGTTCTTGATCTGTTGGATTTCAGAGTACTGGTGTTCCATCAGATCGAACAGCTTGCTTAATTTTTCCTTTTGTTCTGCTGCATTTTGTATAAGGTCTAGAAAGGCTCTGTATATAATTATTTTGTATTCACTTTCTCATGATTTCAGAAAAGTTTCTTCATCTGGAAAACTACTTGGTTGTTTTGTCTGGGAGCCTTCTGAAGCCATGGGTGATTTCTTGTATGCCACAAGTGTCTGTTGCTTTTTGGGTCCCATGTGAGTAAGTAGAGGCTGGATGAGATACTGTGAGAATGGATGGCAGATGTTATCTAGGCTGTCTTAAAATTTAAAGCAAAAGGTATCTTACCACATCCCAAGTCAGTCAGGACTTCAGGTGCAGAGGTCCCTCTTCCCAACTGGCAAAGTAAGCACCACTATATCCAACGCCAGATGATACAAACTAGTTCAGAATACAGCAATGCTACTTCCGTGTTGGCCTCTGCTTAAGGGCCCTGCCTTAGGCGACACTGTGTAAACTACTGCTTTTCTGGTAGAAAAACGCTCTCCTGTGGGCAGGTTCTGGCTCCCAAGCTAAGAAATAGGTCCAGTTGCAGCCACAGTATCCAAGATGGCACCCTCCACACAGTCAGCAGATAGAGGGGCTAAAGGTGCCGAGAAGTAGTGATTCCTCCTCGTCTGTTGCCGGGCCTTCGCTGTAGGCAACACTGTGTAAATTACTGCTTTTCTGTCGGAGAAACACTGTCCTGTTTGCAGGCGCTGGCTCCCAGGCTAAAAATTAGGTCCCACTAAGATCTCCGTATCCAACATGGCATCCCGCACTCTGGCAGTGCGGTTCTGTACAAACCATGCTGTGGCAGTGATAAAAAAACAGGCCCAAAGTGGCTAGATTAACAGAGTCCTAAGCCTGGTTCTCAAAATATGGGAATTTCACCTGCCTATCCCCCCAGCAGTGCGTCTGAGTCTAGCTGCTAGGCAAGACCCAGCTCTGCCCACCCACCAAGATAGAGGGAAAAAAAATCAAAATGGTGCGTTTACCTTCAGTCTGTGAGAGGCAGGGCTAGCCAGGAGCGGGAGTCAGCAAAAGAGAGGAGGTTTTTCATTCAGTGGTATGAAGTCCAAATTAACAGCCTTGTGCCGTGTCCTGGAGGCTCACTAGGTGACCAGAATGCTCCATTTGATTATCAGTTCAGGTCTTGGTTTCCAGAGGGATATAAGGAGACGTATGCTTAGTCCACCATCTTGACTCTGCCTCCCTTACAAGCTCTTTTTATCTTCTAACTGGCGAGTCCCTTCCAAGTTCCTCACTGATTGAGTACTACGGGGTGAATAGACTCTTTTGGAGGTCGGATGAGTAAGTCTTAGTATTCCATCTCCTGTTCCACAGCCCCCCCCCCCAGAACAGGTTTTCCCCTCCCTGACCCATTCACCCCTTCCTTTCAGGTAACTAGTAAGTTCTTATCTTGGGCTTTGTTCTGAAGATGGACCATTTTGAATTTCATTTCTCACAGGTTTCCCCCTTCTCTTTTTATACTTGTTGGTCTAATCTTCACTGATAATTTTCTTTTTGAATTTTTATTATTTATTAGTTACAGTAAAAGAATAAAATTTCTAACATCTATCAATTATCTCATCTATGATAAACCCTCACCCCCAACCCACCCCTGTAACCAACACAGTTATTTTCTTCTGTAGATAATTCTGTTTTTAAGTCCTTATAACAGGGGTCTTATATAATATTTGTCAATTTGACACTGCCTGCTTTAATTCAGCATGATCTCTTCCAACTAAAAGCATGTTATGAGATTTTTTAAAAAACGTTATTTTTTTTATCATAGTGTAGTGTTCCATTGAGTATACGTACCATAATTTTGTTTATCCAATCATCTGTTGATGGGCATCTGGGTTGATTCCATCTTTCAGCTATTGTGGACTTGGTGCAACAAACATTTGTGTTCATGTGTCTGTTCATGTGACAACCTTTGTTTCTGAAGGATAAATTCCAAGCAGTGGAATTACAGGATCAAATGGTATATCTATTCCCAGCTTTTGAAGGAAGCACCAGATTGCTTTTCAAAGAGGTTGTACCAACTTGGAATCCCACCAGCAACGAAGGAGAGTTCCAATCTCTCCACAGCCTCTCCAGCATTTGTTTTGTGTTTTTTGGATCATGGCCAACCTTCTTGCAGTGAGATGATATCGCATTGTAGTTTTGATTTGGATTTCTATGATACATAATGATTGAGAGCATGTTCTCCTGTCTTCTGGCTTCCTGGATGTCCTCTCTTGTGAAGTGTCTGCCCATGCCCTTTGCCCATCTCTTAATTAGGTTATTGACCTTTTTCTTGTTGACATTTTGCAGGACCTTGTAGATTCTAGAGATCAGATGACGGTCTGACATGTAGTTGCCAAATATTTTTTTCCCAATCTGTAGGTGGTCTTTTAACCCTTTTGATAAAGTCTTTGGATGAACATAAGTGTTTGATTCTTAGTAGTTTCCATTTGTCTATTTTCTCTTCTGTTAATCATGCTTTGTCAGATTTTAAAGTCTATCTAAACCGTGTATTAGAACATCCATCGTTAGTCCTATTTTTTCTTGCATGATTTTTGTTGTTTTAGGTTTGATATTTAGTCCTCAATTAAATTTAAAGTTAGTTTTTGTGCGAGGTGTGAGATAGAGGTCTTGTTTCACATTTTTTCAGATGGATATCCAATTTCGCCGGCACCATTTGCTAAACAGAATTTTTTTACCCCAGTTTACAATCCTAGGGCCTTTGTCACATACAAACTGTTCATAAGATGATGATAGCATCTCTGTGGTCTCCAGTCTGTTCCATTGGTCTGTATGCCTCTTTCTGTACCAGTACCAGGCTGTTCTGACTATTGTGGCAGTGTAATAGCTTCTCAAGTCCAGTAGTGTCAGGCCTCCCATTATGTTCCTCTTCTTCAGTAGTGCTTTACTAAACAGGGGTTTCTTCCTTTTCCAAAGTTGGTGATATGTTTCTCCATCTCAATAAAAAATGACACTGGAATTTGTATTGGGATTACATTGTGTAAGTAGATCACTTTAGGTAAAATAGACATTTTCACAATATTAAGTCTTCCTATCCATGAGCAGGGTAGGCTTCTCCAATTTTGTAAGTCTTTTTTGGTTTCTTGCAGTAAGGCTTTGTAGTTCTCTCTAGTGCTAAGGTCTTGTAGTTCTCTTCTGTAAGTCTCTTATTTCTCTAGTTAGATTTATTCCTAGATATTTTATATTATTCTCGGGGGCTGTAGTAAATGGTATTGATTTGGTGATTTCTTCTTTGATGAACTCTTTGTTGGTATGAAGGAATCCTACTGATTTACTTATATTTATCTTGTATCCCAATACTTTGCTAAACTCCTCTATTAGTTCCAATAGTTTACTTATGGATTCCTTTGGATTCTCTGTGTATACAATCATGTCATCTGCAAATAGGGAGAGTTTTACTTCTTCATTGCCAATACGGATGCCCTTTATTTCTTGTCTTATCTAATTGCTCCAGCTAGAACTTCTTGCACAGTGTTAAATAGAAGTGGTGAGAGTGGGCATCCTTATCTGGTTCCCATTCTGAAAGACAATTCTTTTAGTCTTTCATCATTCAGGACAATGAAGGAAATTGGCTTTGAACAGTTGCCACTACTGATTGCACTGAGGAATTTCCCCTCTATTCCTAGTTTTCTGAGAGTTTTTAGCATGAATCGGTGTTGGACTTTGTCAAATGCCTTTTCAGTACCAATTGACAAAATCAGGTGGTTCTTGTCTTTTGTGTTATTTATGTGGTGGATTACATTAATTGTTTTTCTGATATGGAACCAGCCTTGCCTTGCATCCCTGGAATGAAACCAACTTGATCATGATGAATGATTTTTTTTATATGCTGTTGAATTCTATTGGCTAGAATTTTGTTGAAGATTTTTGTATCTAGGTTCATGAGTGATATTGGTCTGTCATTTTCATTTTTTGTGGGATCTTTTCCTGGCTTTGGTATCAGAGTTATGCTAGCTTCATAGAATGAATTTGGGAGTATTCCATCCCTGTCTATGGTGTGAAATAGCCTCAACAGTATCGGAGTTAACCCTCCTCTAAAAGTTTGGTAGAATTCTCCAGTGAAGCCATCTGGGCCAGGACTTTTTTTGATTGATAGATATTTGATGACTTTTTCAGTCTCTTCCTTTGTGATAGATTTATTAAGCTCATCTACTTCTCCTTGTGATAATCTTGGTGGGTGATATGAATCTAGACATTTGTCTGCTTCCTCTAGGTTTTCATACCTGTTAGAGTACAGCCTTTAGTAGTATTCTGTTATCATATTGTTTATTTTAGCTGGGTCTGTTATAACATCTCCCATCTCATTTCTTAATCTGGTTATTTGTATCTTCTGCTGTTTCTCTTTTGTAAGTTTAGCCAATGGTTTATCAATTTTGTTGATCTTTTCAAAGAACCAGCTTTTGGTTTTGTTAATTTTTTTGATTGTTTTTCTATTCTCTAATTCATTTAGTTCTGCTGTAATCTTTATTACCTGTTTTCTTCTGGAGCCTGAGGTGTTCCTCTGTTGCTCTCTTTCTACTTGTTCAAGCTGTAGGTTAATTCTTTAATTTTGGCCCTTTCTTCTTTCTGGATGTGTGCAGTTATAGAGATAAATTGACCTTTGAGCACTGCTTTTGCTGTATCCCATAGATTCTGGTAGGATATGTTTTCATTCTCATTTGATTCCATAAATTTCTTTATTTTGTCCTTGACATCCATAACCCAAGGCTTTCTAAGCAAAGTGCTGTTCAGTTTCCACATGTTTGAATTTCTACCTATGATTTCTCTGCTATTGATTTCAACTTTTATGGATCTGTGGTCTGAGAAGATACTTTACAGTAAATCAGTGGTTTGAATTTTATAGAGAATTTCTTTACGACTGAACACATGGTCTATTCTGGAGAATGTTCCATGTGCACTGGAGAAGAAGGTGTACTTATCCACTGATGGATGAAAAGATCTGTATATGTCTATGCGGTCAAGTTGGTTGATTGTTGCAATAAGATCTTCTGCATCTTTACTGAGCTTTTTTCTGGATGATCTATCCATAACTGAAAGGGGAGTGTTAAAGTCTCCAACTATTATTGTGGAATGATCTATCTCATTTTTCAGTGTTGTCAGTGTTTGTTCAATTTATTTAAATGCCTTTGTATTGGGTACATAAATATTTAATATTGTTAAGTCCTGCTTGAGTATGGAACCTTTCAGCAATAAACAGTGGCCATCCTTGTCCTTATCAAACACCACAAAATCTAGACCCCAAAAGAAAGACACCAAGACATATTATAATCAAACTTAATAAAATTAAACATAAACAGACACTTTTGAAGGCAGCAAGGCTCAAAGCAAAGCTAACACTCTGAGAGAAACCCTGTAGGCTTTCACCTGACTTATCTGCAAAAACGATGTTGGCTAGAAAACAGTGGGCTGACACATTCAAAGCCTTGAAGGAGAAAAACTTCCAACCAAGAATTATATATCCTGCAATACTGTCTATCAAATATGATGGTGAAATTAAGACATTTGCAGATAAACAGAAGCTTAGAGACTTCACAAAGGCTAAACCCAAACTACATGAAATACTGAAAGAAGCTCCTTTCTTAGAAAAACAAAACCATTAAATGTATATTTAAGGTGACACTGCAGGACACAGCATCCAGAATTCTACTCAGGGAAGTCACAAAACTTGATAAAAGCTACAATATTAAAATAAGAGAATCAATGTTCATAT
This sequence comes from Heterohyrax brucei, assembly GCA_028571685.1. Taxonomy (NCBI): domain Eukaryota; kingdom Metazoa; phylum Chordata; class Mammalia; order Hyracoidea; family Procaviidae; genus Heterohyrax; species Heterohyrax brucei. The sequence goes on from CM053155.1 coordinate 23,258,774, forward strand.
CGTGAAAACCATGACACCATCACATTAAAAAGAGGTATATACTACAGTAGTTATAGTCATTTCAGATGGAGAGGAAGTTAAAGAGTTACACTGTAGTTAAAACTGGGTTTAATCTTAGTATGTTAAGGGGGAATAGGTGTAGCCATAAAGGAAATTAACAATGCAACATATCAAAACAAGAAATGCAATACAGGAGTCTCAACAAACAAAAAAACCAACACTGAGAAGTCAACCTATAAAGAAGAATGACCCAGAAAAGAATATGAAGAGCACTATAGAAAACATCAACATACAAATAATCACATCAAAATGATGGCAACAAGTACATACCTATCAGTAATTACACTGAATCTAAATGGACTGAATGCTCCAGTAAAAAGACAATGAGTGACATCCTGGATCAAAAGACACGATCCGTCTATATGTTGCTTACAAGAAACACACCTTAAACTCAAAGACATGAACAAACTGAAAATTAAATGATGGAACAATATATACCAAGCTAACAACATACAAAGAAGAGCAGGTGTGGCAATACTAATCTCAGATAAAATAGATTTTCATTGACATTTTTCAAACCTTTCTAGTGTCTGTTGACTTTCTTCCTCACAGAGAGTGTCATCTGTGTGGGTTTCTGGGCACGTCACGGGGGTCTGTTTACTGATAGCCATTTAGTCTTTGGGCTAGCCCTTGGACACAAGGTATAATACAACATCCAACAGATGTTAAAACTTCTGCCACTATGATGAGAGAGGTCAGGACTGAGACAGTCAAATTTTTCACTTACCAAACCACCTTTCTAGCCAATCAGTACATTACACATACCCGTCCCTTCTCTGCCAGTAGCATGTCTAATGCTATTCTGTTTTCCCAGGCCATCTGGCTAGTGGCATCTAATTGGCTGTCTACTCCTTATAAGGCATCTCTAGTGTAGTCTACGAACCTTTGTTGGTTGTAGTAAATGTAGTTAATCCAGGCTACATTTTTATTTATTGTAGACCACCAGAAGAGTGTGCTCTCAAAACCTGCAGCTATTTGATTTCTATCCTTAAACTTGTTAGGTAACCCCCCTCAGGACCGCAGTGGAGTCTATGTAAATATGTAGATCAAAGGATTCAGGGTGAGATCTCTGGGCCCTGATTCTTTATCATGTTAGGGCCTCTTGTGGAATGCTAGGGTGAAGTGAATTGCCAGCTGGACCACAGCACATGTCTCAGTCCAATTGAATGGCAGTACATCTCAGAGGTTCCCCTTTCCACCGTAGCACCACACATCTTCCAGGGATACTCTGAAGGCCACTGTTAGGCTTACTGATGATGTTTTGGATGTGGGTACAAGTTGTCAATTCTCCTTCAGGCACTGTGAACTCTGCTCCCTGTCTCGAAAGACAAGAAGAGTGGTTCATCCTCCCTGTGGAGAATGAAGGGACTGCTCCTGGGTCGGACTTCTGTAGCGCAGGAAACAGCAATGACACTCTTAGAGGTGTTGTTCTCTCAGTACATTCCCATCGGATCCGAGTCCCAGTGGAGGGGAAAGGGAACCACCCGTGTCTGGTCAACTAGCTGTGCAGGCACAGCAGTCAATTTTGTTGAGAGCTTGCACTGAGTATTTGACCCATTCTACCCAAGCATTTGTACTTCCATAACCTGCCTCTATCTCTAAAGTTTGTCATAAGTCTTTTACTTCAATTACTTCTATTCTTTTGGGGTTGTTACAGAGTGACTGGAACGATCACTGGTCAGTGGAGTGGGAGTGGCCTGGGGAACACGTGCAGGGCGCAGTGATTAATTTTAGAGTTAATCTACCTAGGGGAGCTGTTCCTACTGCATCTGCCCTCAATCCATATATCTGAGTAGCAACTGGCAGCCACTGATCTAAAGTGGCTGGCTTATTAATGGACAGCAGTAAGGGGTGCAATTTAATTCTTTACAGTTGGGGGAGGTTTCACCCTTACAGAAGTGTATCTTTTCTTTTAATCCCTTCCAGGAGTGGGAGGATGATGGACTATGTGTGGATTTCCCAGGCTTGGTCATCCACCACACAATGGACCATCCAGGGCATGGGTATGTAGGCTCATCCCAATTATCTTTGCTTTTAAAGGAATCATCAGAACTTTCTTTGGTACATAAGTATTTATCTGAGCCTGCCAGCTGTTTTTGATAGTTTAGGTCTCCACATGACAAGACCTGAAAAGCCTCAAATTTGAGGACCAGGGGAGACGTAGTTTTGGCCACATTAATTACTAATATGTGACCTGGGCTTAAACTCTGTATTACTCCCAATATGAGAATCCATTTTTCCTAGGAGTAAAGTCATTGTGGAGGGGTAGTTGTGGAACATCTTTTCAGACCCTCCTCAGAGTCACCTTGAGGGGTTCCCTGGGCGAATGATATTCCTCCCACCGATTCCACTTCTCTCCTGGGGAGAGTCTTTCTCAACCAGGTCCTTCACTCATGTATAGTGAGTCCACCCCTTTTCCACAGTCCAGATGGCCATCTCAGTGGTCAAGGCACTTGCTAAAGGCTCTCCCAGTTCGGCTGAAGTTTGTCTTCTTTCCAAGTTTTAGTCAACACTAAATCCCCCGGTTGGAAGTGATGAGCAGTGAATTCAAGGGGGGTGGTTTGGGCCAGCAGTCCCTTTAACCTGAGGGTTGACAAAACAGAAGAAAGAGCCAACACATAGTTCTTTTAAACATTGATCTTCAGTTTCCATGGTGGGCAGGTCTGTGGCCCTATCCAGGTAGGGAAGCCCATATAATAGTTCATAAGGGAATAACCCTAGATCTTTCTTCCAGGCCATCCCGATTCTGAGGAGGGCTGTGGGGAGATACTTGGTCCATGGTAATTTAGTCTCTAAGACTAGTTTTATGATTTATCATTTAAGAGTTTGATTCATTCTTTACACCTTTCCTGAAGAGGGAGGGTGTGAGGGGTATGGTAATCCCAACTGATATTTAAACTTTCCATTACTCCCTTCACGACTTTGGAAGTAAAGTGACTTCCGTTGTCTGAGTTAGTATTTTCTACTAGATCAAACCTAGGTATAACCTTTTCTAGGATGATTTTGATGACACTGTTAGTAGTAGCAGAGACTAAAAGAAGGTCTCGACCCACCCAGAAAGGTGATACACTATTACCAGCAGATATTTTAGTCTTCCTACTTTGGGAACATTCAGTATTAGACTGAGAAGTTGGATTTCTTTCTCTAGGGAAGTCTGTTTGGCCATTTCATCTGCAAGCCGGCCGGTTACCGATAGCCTCCAAGCTGCTTCCCTTTTGGGGACCATTCAAATGAACCACTGCTGTTTCTGTAGCGAGCAAGAGGCCTTCCAGGACTTGTTTCTAAGGATCAATTCTTTTCCTTTACTGTTCATGAACCCTCTTTCCTTCCAATTTTTCCAAAAGTATGCATGACCCCCCAAGAACATTTTGAGTCTGTGTAAATGGTGCCTTCTCGATTGTTGAATTTGAAGGCTCTATCCAGGGCATAGAACTCACAAGTTTGTGCTGACCAGCTATCAGGCAGCCTCCCCTTTTCACAGAGGGACTGATTCATCCCACCCACTACTGCATAGCCATCATGTCTCTTTCCCTCAGCCACTCGCGAGGACCCATGTACAAACATCCTGTCTCCTCTATGTAAAGGAATCTCCCTTAGGTCTTGTCTAACTTTGGTTTGATATTCTAGAACATCTATGCAGCTGTGTTCCAAAGTCTCTGGGTTTCCCTCCCCTTTCTACTGGAAACTAGCAGGGTTTAGGCAAGCCCCAGTGGGCAAGACCAAGTCATCCTTTTCTAGCGGTATCGCCTCGTATTTTAAAAGTCGTGAATCTGTCAGCCACCTCCCCACCCTTTAAGATGTTTCTGACTTGTGGTGCTCATGACTAGGCTCCCCCCCAAAGATCAGTTTCCAGCTTCCTCTACCAATACAACAGTAGCAGCTACCACCGGAACACATTCCAGCCACTCTTTCTGAGATAGGATCCAATAGTTTGGACACAAAGGCAACTGGCTGCTTCTTCCCCTGCCACGTCTGTGTGAGGACCCCTCCGGATCGAATAGGTGAAAGGGTTTCTCTAAGGATCGCAGTGCCAGAACTGGTGCTGTAATCAGGGCATGTTTTAAGTCCTCCACTGTCTGAATCTCAGGAGAGCACCAAGCCAGAAGATCAGGCTCTTCTTCTAAAAGCTTGAGGACTGAAGTTTTTGTTCTTTGGGCAGAGGAATCAATCCACAGCCGACAATAGCCCGCTAATCGTAATAGCTTCCTGAGTTCTCCCTTTGTTTTAGGTAGGGGCAAGTTCACAATCCCTGAAATTCACTCTGGATTTATCCTCTGTTTCCCCCCACTAATCAGGTGTCCTAGGTATTTCACCTCTTTTTCTACGAATTGTAGTTTGTTCTTAAGAGACCTGGAGTACATTTTTAGCCAGGAAATCGAGTAGACTAATAGTAGTTTCCTGTACCTGCCCCTTATTTTTCCCTGAGACTAGTAAGTCATTTACATATTGTAATAACTGGGTTTCTGTATGTGGTTGAAACTTTTCTGGAACTTTTTGTAGAATCTGGCTGAATAAATTTGGGGCCTCATTGAAACCTTGTGGTAGCACTGTCCAGCAGTACTGTTGTGTCCTCCCAGTCTGCAGGTTTTCCCACTCAAAGGCAAAGATGTCTCTGCTTTTGGGGTCAAGGGGACACACGCAGAATGCATCCTTTAAGCCTACCACACTGAACACTTATGTTCACATGGGATTCTGCTGAGGCGGGTGTATGGATTAGGAACAACTGGATGGTGGGTGAGGACAATTTGATATATGGCCCTCAGGTCTTGTACATCCCATCAGATTTCTTAACTGGGAGATTGGGGTATTGTAGGGTGACACACAGGGTTCTAGGAGACTATCTTTCACCAGGCACACTATCACTGGCTGTAAGCCCTTCTTCCCCTCAGTGGGAATTGGGTACTGTCTCCTACATACCACTTCCCCTAGTTTTTTCAATTCTACCCTTAAGGGTGGGATCTCCAATCCTCCCCTGTTGCCGTCTTTAACCCATACTTGGGGGTCAATTTTTTTTTCTTCCTCTTCAGTTAAAAGTCTCATCATTATCCTTACTTGTCCCTCCTCCACTCCCAACCTTACACTTAGATCTTGCTCTAAAATATTTACTCCCATCTCTGGGACATAGAGGAGTCTCTCCTCTATTTGATTGTGTCCTCTCTGAGTAGCATTTTCTGAAATATGGGAACCTGGAAGTCTTCGCCCTTAACTCCCTGCACTGTCAGCTTTTCTGATGATAACCTAGTGCCATTTGGTTATCAGGTCAGGGAGGATCAAGCGGCCCCAGTGTTAACTGAAAAAGGTATCTTCTCTTCCAGCTCCACCCTCAAGTTTACCAAGGGTTCCTGAGGAACCCCTGATGAGCCCTAATCCTCATCCAAGGTCATAAGGGGAATCACTTTTTCTTCCTTCTTTAACTCTGGGCACTATCTCTTAAAATGACCTGGTTTTTCACACTTGTAACATCCACTAGTGGTCTTGGAAACTTGGGCTCGGACTCCCTTTCTCACTCCTTAAGGAGGTCAGCCACCCTCTCACTTCCTTAGAGGGGTAAGTTTCTGTTCTAGCCTCTTACTGACTACCTTCTCCACAGTAGATACCATGATTTTGGCTTTCTGTTTTTGCTTCTATTCTCCTCACAAAGATTTTCCGAGCTTCTCTTAATAGTTCCTCGGAGGGTTTGATGCCCCATCCCTCAATCTTTAGTAATTTCTTGGTGATGTTGGGCCAGCTTTTGGTCACAAAACTAACTTTCAAGAGTCCCCTCCTACTTGGTCTTCTGGATCTAACACAGAATAGTTTGTCATTTGATCTCTGAGTCTCCGGAGGAAAGCCCATAGGGTCTCCTCCTTTTCTTGTTCAACTCCAAAGGCCTTGGCCACATTTCAGGACCTGGGAACTGATTCTCTTATTCCTTTATCATCTCCCAAAGGTCCTGCATTTGGCATCAGTCCTTGGGGTCTTTACTGTCCCATTTCAGGTCAACACTGGGGAGTTTTTGTTCAGGGGAAGGAGCATCCTGCCCCCACCGGGTGGTGCTCCCTCACCCAGAGCAACATGGCCACTCTTCTAATCCTCCTCCTCTCTTCCCCTGTAAACAAAATGGTCATTATAGACATCATTTCTATCCATGTATAATAACTGGGCTCTAGGAACTGATCAGGCTGCTCCACTAGAACAAGAACGTCTTCTAAGAGTGATTTCATTTCCTTCTTAAAGTTTCTGATTTCAGTACTGGTAAGGGGAGCATTAACACATCCATTCTCCCCTTGCCTTACTGGGACCTCCTGAAGGGGAAACAGCTATTGTTTAGTGGGCACGGAGAACTGCTGGAGGTCCTTCTTGCATTGTTCCAATTCCTTTCCTAGACCAGGGGAAAAGGGAGCAGTCGGTTCAGTTCCCTCGCTGTTCTCAGTTCTGGCCTTTTTCTGTTTCTCTCGTGGTGTAGCGTAAGAGGGGTGGGGGCTGAGACAGGTTGGCCTCGTCATCAGAAAGTAGTTGAGGCAATTCGGACCTATCTCAGGGGGTGGCAGACGAGACAGAGGGTCCCTGGGTTTTGATTTAGGATCCTCTTTACCCTCCTTTCGGAAACCCTGGTGGCATACTGTGTTAGCGCTACAGCTGCTAACCAAAAGGTCGGCAGTTCAAATCCACAGGATGCTCCTTGGAGACTCTATGGGGCCGTTCTATTCTGTCCTATAGGGTTGCTATGAGTTGGCACTGACTCGAAGGCACTGGGTTTTTACCCTCCTAAGGGGAAATATACCTTGGGCTGATTTTGGTCCCCCTTCAAACCAGCAGAGGGCATAGGTTACTTCCTCTTGGGAAGGTGGCATCCTATGATTTACATAGAGGATTGGGACCTGGCAGATCCAGCCCTCACTGGAACCAAATAGGAGCCAGAATACTGATGGTCTATGAATTGGTTCCTCTGGCCAAATGAAGCAGCAATATTTAATCATCTCTTGTCTGTCCTTATCCCAGGTCCAGGATTATCTCCCCAAACTCTCAATGTCTTCCCTAAAGGACTGTCAAGAGGATGTTCCTGGGTGGTTCTCCTGCCCCCTTCCTTCCCCGCTCCCTAGGCCAACTTTCATTCCCCATTTTCTATCAGTCTCAGTGTTTGATACCTGAATTTCTCTGTGTGTTCAGTCTGCCTCCTTCCTTGTAGGTTTCTTGCACACCCCAAGACTTATTTTGCCCATCTCCAGACATCTCCCTCACAGGAGGATGGAACTGTAGATCGGGACTCTGCACTTACTTCCTATCTAAGCTACATCTCAGTCACACGCACACACTCGACCTCCGAAAATGTCCAGCCACCAGGGCAGTTACTAACAGTCCCATCCTTCCATCACCCTGGCCCGTGCACAGAATTGCTTGGCTGCCACAGTAGTTTGTTTTCACGCCCTTGCATCACCCTCACCAACTTCCAGACAGTGGTCTTGGGTTTATTCTAGCTCTCACAAGAAGTAGGGCACCTTGGCAGAGCAGGCCACCAAAAGTGAGGTGGGATGTGTCTGCCCCTTCGCCAAGATTGCCGCCCCAAGTGGGCAGAAAATATCCCAGATGAGGCCCCACAGTTTGTGAGAAACGTTGTTGAGACCCTGAACACTGCTCTGGTTTCTCTTGGCAACTGACAAGCTGGTATGAGCCCTGAGCTAGGACCCTGCCTCAATGGTGAAGGCAGGTCACCTTATCCCTTATGAGATCACCGATAGGCAGTTACTAGTGTCTTTTTCTGAAGAATGCTCAAGAAATCCAATTCAAATCCAGTTAGCAAGAGCAAGGCTTTATTGGTTGATTTTGCAAAATCGGGCACCTGAGCACACAAAGGAAGCTGGTCAGAAAAGGGCTCGCCAAACAGTTCCTTACAAGCTCTTTTTATCTTCTAACACGCGAGTCCCTCTGCCGGTTCCTCACTGGCTGAGTGCTATGGGGTGATCAGTCTCTCCCGGACACGTTGCTAAGTCTTAACATCCCATCTCCTGGTTCCCGAACAGGTTTCCCCCTCTTGCCCCACCCCTCACACCTCACCACTTCTTTTAGGTAGACTAGTAACTTCTTATTTTGGCCTTTGCCCTAAAGATGGGCCATTTCAAATTTTATTTCTCACACCACTCTGAGAGAGCCAGCATAAACTCTCATACTTCACTTGGCTGCTCTAACAGGCTCTCGGTGTGGGCTGCTGGCTGTCCACAGCCACAGAGAACAACAGCCAGATTAGGGTGGGTAAGTCCCCACTCCATCACCATATAATAGCCCTAGGGGAGGAAGCATTGGTCCTCCTCTTCCCTGGGAGGTCCTGCACAGCTGGCCTGGGCACCAAAGTCCGTCCTTCTGGTCATCTCACAGACAATGCCTGCTCTCCTCCACAGCCAGTGGTGAGGGCAACACTTACATCCTTGGCCTGGACCTCAAAGTCCAGAACCCATTAGTCTGCACCCTTTACACAGGTGAGTTCTGACTCCTTAGACAACCCCATTTAGAATCTACTCCCAGTCTCCCCACCCCCAGTGCATCTGTCTTTGCATCATTCCATCTAGGGTCCTCAGAGGAATGGCTAATTAAATTGAAAGAGTTGGCCTATTTTTGGTATTTTTCAGCTCAGATCTGGGGGAACAGTCACAAAGTTTGGAATGAGCCTCAGGGAGGCACAGAAGCTATGAGGTTGGCAGGTTATTCTAGGATATGCAGATCCTAGGTCCCATAGGCTGGCTGATCCAGGCAAAATTCCATCCCACCATCGTTTTAGTTATCCAGTGCTGCTCTAACAGAAATACTATAAGTCGATGGCTTGAAAAAGAGAAATTTTATTCTGTCACTGTCCAGTAGGCTACAAGTCCAAATTCAGGGATCAGCTCCAGAGGAAGGCTTTCTCTGTTGGCTCTGGGGGAAGGTCTGTGTCATCAACCTTCCCCTGGACTGGGAGCTTCTGAGACACAAGAACCTGGAGTCCTTCCAAAATGACATGTTCTGCTAACTACCCTTCTACACCCACTGCTTTGTGAGGTCTCCAAGTCGCTGCTAGCTTCCCTTTCCTTCTTATTCCAAGAGAATGCCTCAAAGCACAATACAATCTTATACATTGAGTCTTGCCCCACCAACACAACTGCCACCCATTTTCCCCTTATTAACATCACAGAGGCACAGTTTACAACACATGAACATCACAGAGTACCAGGAATCATGGCCCAGGCAAAGTGCTACACATGTTTTGGGGGGGGACACAATTCAATCCATGACATACTTCTTTTGGTCATCAGATTGGGGAGTGTGGTAAAAACTGGATGAAGAACAAATAACCTCCTAGGGGTTCTCCATCCGCATTGTCCTAGAAGAAACAAGTTCATTTATTTGGCACAGTTATTTGTTGCAAGGTAGTCCCTGGGTTAAGCAATCTTCTACTAAGTGAAAGGCTGGTGGTTCATACCCACTGTGGGGTGCCTTGAAATAAAGCGCTGGTGATCTGCTTCCTAAGGGTCACAGCCTTGAAAATCTAATGGAGTAGTTCTACTACGCCCAAATGAGGTGGCCATTGAGAGAGGAAAGTCTGAAAAGCCGTATCTGAAATGCCAGAAACCTGGAGGCCTCTCACAGGCACCAAGGGCACTCACCCCCCACAGTATTTCCTGTAATTTGAAACTAACACTTATCTTGCTTCTGTAATGTTGCTAATGCCAATAACAGAATAGTATGGAAATCTGTAAACCTGCTAATGCCAATGAGAAAACTGTATGGGAATTTGTCTGCTTCTGTGCAAAACTTCTAAAAGGAAAAGAACAAAGAAGATCGGAGAGCACAGCCATTTTGGGACACTGTCCACTGCAGCTATGCCAGCAGGAATAAATGCCCTTCCTCTAATAGCTATCGGTGTTCCAGTGATTGCTGCTCTCTGGGCCTTAAGTGTCTTTTCCTACAATACCATGAGTTGGAACTAATTGGTCTGAGTTTTTAAATTTTATTTCTCACAAAATCAGAACAGTATCAGTTTTCAAATAACAACTATTCTCTGGAGAAAGACAGTGGGGAAGGGCAGGAAGAGGTGGCTGGGAGGCAGAGGTACAAATCCCCAGTTCAGACCATTACTTCCATCTGAATAAGTATTGTGTGCTCCTGCATTGGTGATTCAGTGGTAGAATTCTCACCTTCCATGCTGGAGACCCAGGTTTGATTCTCAACCAATGTCTCTCGTATGTCGTACCACCTGCTATGATGCTGAACAGGTTTCAAGGGAGCTTCCAGACTGACAAAGACTATGAAAATGGCCTAGTGATATACTTTCCAAATTCAATCAATGAAAGCCCTATGTTGTTGTTGTTGTTGTTAGGTGTTGTCAAGTCAGTTCCAACTCATAGCAACCCTATGTACAACAGAACAAAACACTGCCCAGTCTTATGCCATGTCCATGATCATTTTTATGCTTAAGCCCATTGTTGCAGCCTCTGTGTCTATCCATCTCATTGAAAGTCTTCCTCTTTCTCACTGACCTTCCACTCTACCAAGTATGATGTCCTTCTCCAGGGACTGATCCCTCCTGACAACATGTCCAAAGTACAAAAGACTGAGTTTTGCCATCTTTGTTTCCAAAGAGTGCTCTGGCTGTACTTCTTCCAAAACAGATCTGTTCGTTCTTTTGGCAGCCCATGCTACATTCAATATTCTTCTCCAACAACACTATTCAAAGGCATTTCTTCTTCTTCTTTCTTTCTTGTTCATTGTCCAGCTTTCACATGCGTATGATGCAACTGAAAATACCATGGCTTGGGTCAGGCACACCTTAGTCTTTAAGGTGACATGTTTATTTTCCAATACTTTAAAGAGGTCCTTGGAAGCAGACTTTCCCAATGCAATGCATCTTTTGATTTTCTAACTGCTGCTTCCATGGGTGTTGATTGTGGAACCAAGTCAAATGATACCCCTCAATCCTTTTTCCATTTATCATGATGTTGCTTATCGGTCCAGTTGTGATGATTTTTGTTTTCTTGATGTTGAAGTGCAATCTATATTGAAGGCTGCGGTCTTTGATCTTCATCAGTGTTTCAAATCCTCATTTCCAGCAAGCAAGGTTGTGTCATCTACATAACACAGGTTATTAATGAGTCTTCCCCTGTTGTAGTCAGCTAGGGCTGCTCTAACAGCAATACCACAGAGTGGATGGCTTTAACAAAGGAAGGTTTATTCTTACACAGTCCAGTAGGTTGCAAGTCCATATTCAGGGTGTCTGCTCCAGGGGAAGGCTTTCCCCTTGTCGGCTCTGGAGGAAAGTCCAGTATTGCATCAGTCTTTGTCCAGGGAGCATCTTGGCGCAGGAACCTCAGGTCTCAAGGACGCACTCTTCTCCCGGTGCTGCTTCCTTAATGGTAACGAGGTTCCCAATTCTCTTTGTTTCTCTTTCCTTTTATCTCTTGCAGGCTGAAATGCTTAAGGGTTGGGCAAGCCATACTCCAGGGAAACTCCCCCTACAGCAGAGCAGGAAGTAATCCTATGCAGGAATTTACAGCCCCACCCGAATCCTTTAACACACAGTTTAGCGAAACCACAAAATGGAGGACAGTCACAAGATACTGGGAATCATGTCCCAGCCACACGGCTGCACATATTTTTGGGGGGACACAATTCAACCCATGACATCCCCCAATCCTGCTGCCTCATCCTTCTTCATATAACCCAGTTTTTTGGCATACAGACTGAAAAGGTATGGTGAAAGGATACAACCCTGACGCACACCTTTCCTTCCTTTAAACCATGCAATGTCCCCTTGTTCTTTTTGCACCACTGCCTCTTGATCCATATACAGATTCCTTAAGAGTACAATAAGTGTTCTGGAATTCCCATTCTCTGAAGTTTTAGCCATAATTTGCCATGATCCACACAGTCGAATTCCTATGCATAGTCAATGAAACACAAGTAAACATCTTTTATTTATTTATTTATTTTTTATTTAATACGACTGAGTGAAAATGTACATTTCCGTATAAACTTACATACCCACTTGTATGCAGCTTGCATTGCTCTCCCTGTCTGGTGACAGCACACTATTCCTCTCTGCTCCATACATGTCTCATCCTCCCAACAGTCTCCTTTCCCCTCCACCTCCTTCCTCTCCACCCACTCGCTTTCCTCCAGTCAGAGGTCAGCAGAATGATATCCTATAGATGTACAGAACCAAGTAAATGTCTTTCTGATACTCTCTGCTTTGAGCCAAGATCGATCTGACATCAGCAATGATATCCCTGGTTCCATGTCCTCTTCTGAATCCACCTTGACTTTCTGGAAGTTCCCTGTCAGTATACTGTTGCAGTCACTTTTGAATGACCATGAGCACCACTTTACTTGCATGCAATATTAATGATATTATTCGATAATTTCTGCATTCTGTTGGATCACTTTTCTTAGGAAAAGACTTAAACATGTATCACTTCCATTTGGTTGACCAGGTAACTGTCCTCCAAATTTCTTGGCATTGCATCTATTTGTTGAAATATTTCAACTGATATTCCATCAATTCCTGGAGCCTTGTTTTTCACCAGTGCCTTCAACTCAGCTTCAGTTTCTTCCTTCAGTACCATCAGTTCTTGATCATACACTACCTCTTCAAATGGCTGGATGCTGACCAGTTCTTTCTGGTATAATGACTCCATGTATTCCTTCTGTCCTCTTTTGATGCTTCCTGAGTTATTTAGTATTTTCCCTGTAGAATCCTTCACTATTGCAACTCCAGGCTTGAATTTTTTCTTTAATTCCTTCAGCCTGAGAAATGCAGAACATGTTCTCTTTTGGTTTTCTGTTGCCAGCTCTTTGCACATGTCATATATAATACTTTGTCTTCTCGAGCTGCCCTTTGAAATCTTCTATTGAGTTCTTTTACTTCATCATTCCTTCCTTTTGCTTTAGCTGCTCAACATTCAAGAGTTAAGTTTCAGAGTGTCTTCTGACATCCAAGTTGGTCTTTTCTTTTTTCTCTGTCTTTTTAATGATGTATTGCTCACAACAATCCAATCCTCAACCAGTCATGGAGATGCACAGGCCTGGGCAAACTTTGTTTCATTGTGTGTGGGATCACCATGAGTTGGGACCAACTCAATGACAGCTAACAACACTGTTTCCTCCTAGAAAATTATTTTTCTACAAATAAAACTCATTGTTACTCTACTGTGTTGTAATATCCTTTGGTTGCTTATTTTATTTAACTGACAAACTCCTTAAATGAACCTACAATGTCCCTTTCAAACAGACCCCAACTCTTCTCACCAGGTTCAGTTCTGGCATTTGCCATGTTCCTGTGTTGCGGTCACCCTGAACTTTCCTCTTCTTCCTTGTTTCCACAAATTTCAAATTCTTTACTAGGCATTCTTTTCACAGTCTAGTAGACCCTATTTATTAACAAACTTGCAGTGTACGTATTACCTCTCCAGTGTCTTTTTTTTTTTTTTTTTTTTTAACACTTTGAAGAATTACTGTCACTGTTTCTTGTGCTGGGTTCCGTAGAAAAGTGTGTGTGCATATATGTATATATGTGTGTATGTATGTACATATAAAACCAAACCCTCTGCTGTTGAGCCAATTCCAACTCATAGAGACCCCATAGGTCAGAGCAGAACTGCCCCATAGAGTGAACGTGAACTGCTAACCTTTTGGTTAGCAGATGTAGCATTTAAATCACTATGCCACCAGAGTTTCCATCTTTGCTTTATTACACTTCAAAGAAGCCTTTGAGACCTTTACATCAATGAAATGGCCTATGTAGCTGTAGAGGCTGTTAAGCTCCAAGTCCATGTGACATACATCAGGCTGGAGGCTTCTCCTGACTCATGCAGTTCCAAGAACCAATGAACCCAAGATTAGCTGGTTAGATGGCAGGCCACTGTCTCATGGGCTGTGCAGGTTAATGAATCCAAGACTGGCATGTAACACAGTGGGCAACTGGCTCAAGTCCCAAGAACCAGAAGTCAGATGATGATGAGCCAGATGCACAATCCAGAGCAAGCAATCTTTGCCAGAGCATCCATATACATATACTGGATACAGGCCACCTAGGAAATTCCCCTTAAATTGACAGATTGATCACATCATGGAGAACAACTACATCATTACACAGCTGACAAGACTACTGGAAATCATGGTCCAGTCAAGCTGACACATAACCTTCAACCATTACACTGTGTGTCCCCTGAACTTTGTTCATATCCCTGTTAGTTACACCACCTACCATTCTGTAATCTTTTGTTTGTATGTGTGTGTGATACTGTTCCATACGGAATAAGAACTTCTTAGGAGGTGAATACAAGTTAATTCATTTGTACAACCCACATTCCTAGCCTGGGGCCATCTGTATGAGTCCAGTGAATTTTTCTTCTTCTTCTTCTTTTTTTTTAATTACAATTGAGTGAGAATGTACATTCCCATATAAATTTGCATACCCGCCTATGTTCTCCTCCCACTGCTCTCCCTGCACGGTAACAGCATACTCTTCCTCTCCATTTTATACATGTCATATCCTCCTAATAATCTCTTATCCCCTCCTCTCTACCCTCTCCCCCACCTCCAGTTAAGAGGTCAGCAGAACGACATCCTATAGATGCACAGAACCATAAAGTGTACACACGATTTGGTCACTCTGTGTCGCCAAGTCCAATCCATTCCTATCCGAAGAGTTGACCTCCATTATGACTTATGGACAGGGGCAGCATCAGGGCCAGGGGCCCTGCTCCCAGAAGAAACCTGAGGCCCCTGGACCATCAACTGTGGTCTTTTAGTGGAGATCTCAGGGCACACTCCTTTTTATTCTTGTGTTGCCAATGAGAGTCAACTTTGTGAGCCCCATCATGGCTATCGCTGGCGGTGGCTGGGCACCGTCTGGTTCTTCCGGTCACATGTTGATGTAGTCCTCGACTCTCAAGGGTCTCTCTTCTTCTCGGTTTTCTTTCCCCATGTCATTTTGGTCCTTGGTGATCATCCATTCTTGTTGAGTTGGGGCCACTTATTGTTATCTCAGATGACAGCTTGGCAGGTTTTGACCCCAGATGCCACTCACTAATGTGGGGTGCAGAATACTCTCTTAGCAAAATGCTAGTTGTGCCAATTGGCCTCAGTTTCACCTGAGAGTATGGCCTCCAGCTCCCTGCCCCAGCTACTCTGTCATAGCAATATTGGGTTAAGATGGGAGGAGTAATCATGTTATGTTGAAGTCCAGCTAAAATTGATCTTCTTTCTAATGCGTGCTGTCAATGATTTCACCCAAGCAAATTTCTATCAACTATATAATCTATACTCTCTCCCTCCTTCCCTCCCCACCCTTGCAGCCGTCAAAGAGTCTTTTCTTCTCTGTATGAGTCGGTTTTTAAGTTCTTATTGTAGGGGTCTCACAGAATATTTGTCCTTTTGTCGCTGACTACTTTCACTCAACATAATGTCCCCCAATTGAAACCAGATTATGTTTCCTAAAATCATCACTGTTCTTTATCACTGTATAGTGTTCCACTGAGTTTACCACAGTTTACCTACCCATTCCCCTATTGCTGGGCATCTGGGTTGATTCCATTTTTTTGCTACTGTGGACTGTGCTGCAATAAACATTCGCGTGCATGTACTAGTTGGCGTGAATGGCCTTGATTCTGTAGGATATATTCCAAGCACTGGAATTAATGGGTCAAATGGTATATCTACTTCCAGCTTTTTCAGGAAGCACCAGATTGTTTTCTAAAGAGGCTGCACCATTTTGCAATTCCACCAACAGTGTAGGAGAATTCCAAGTTCTCCACAGCCTCTGCAGCATTTGTTGTTTTGCATTTTTTGGATCACAGACAACCTTGTTGGGGTGAGTTGGTATCTCACTGTAGTTTTTATTTGAATTTCTTTAATAACTAACGATCATGAGCATGTCCACATGTGTTTTTTGGCTGCCTGGATCTCCTCTTTAGAGAAGTTCCTGTCCATCTCCTTTGCCCACTGCTTAATTGGATTATTTATCTTTTTCTTATTGATATTTTGTAGTACCTCGACGGCACTTGGCTTGGCTATAGATTATGGAGATCAGACATTAGTCTGACATAGAGTTGCCAAATATTTTTTTCCTATTCTGTAGGTGGTCTTTTAATTCTTTTGATGAAGTCTTTGGATGAGCAAAAATGTTTGATTCTTAGTAGTTCCCATTTGTCTTCTGTCAATTGTGTTTTGTCTGTCAGATTTTGGAGTTTGTCTATGTTGTGTATTAAAACTTCCATTGTTGATCCTATTTTTTCTTGGAAGAGTTTTATCATTTTAGATTTGATATTTAGGTCTTTTATCCAGTTTGAGTTGGTTTTTGCATGAGGTATGAGGTATGGGTCTTGTTTCAATTTATTGCAGATAGATATCCAATTTTGCCTGCACCATTTGTTGAAGAGATTGCTTTTATCCCAGTCTTACAGCCTTTGTTGAACATCAGCTGTTCATACAGAATGGTGTCAGCTCTGGGGTCTCATCTCTGTTCCATTGATCTACCTGTCTCTTTTTGTACCAGTAACAGGCTGTTTTTACAATTGTGGCAGTGTAATAGGTTCTAAAGTTGGGTAGTGAGAGGCCTCTCAGTGTGTTTTTCTTCTTCAGTAGTGCTTTACTTATCCGTGGTTTCTTCCCTTTCCAAAGCTGGTGATTTGTTTCTCCATCTCCTTAAAAAATGTCACAGGGATTTGCATTGGGATTGCATTATATAAGTAGATTGCTTTGGGTAAAATAGACATTTTCATAGTCCAGTGAATTTTTATGGATAGACTGCTTGATTAACAAGGACATCCCTCTTAGAGTCTGGAGAAACCTGTATCCTGTGGGAGGATACACAATTGTGCAAAATGATCCTTCCCAAGTGAGGTGAGAAGTACTATATGGAGTCAGACAATTAACAGTCACGTGGGTGTCTTTTGCCATGGCTATAATGTAAGTTCTTAGGGGTGGAACATCTGTAAAGAAACTTGACTTTGGGGTGAGTCAAGTTGCTAAAGAGCATTCTACTACAGTGAGGGAAAGCACTCCCAGCCCTCTTCTCACTGGTCTACTGAGCTCCGTCTCACCTTCCACTTCCTCCAGGAGGGCTTCCATGAACACTCTTGTCTCCAGCTTTCCCAAGTGGACTACTCAGTTCATGAAACTGTTCCTTGTTTTACCTGTGGTGTACAGCACCATGTTGGCACACGTTTCATGCTCACATAATGTTTATTGATAATGGTGAAACTGCCTGCCTAGTATCATAGGGGTTCTGTTTGTCCCTTTGAATCCTGTCTTCACCCTTCTCCAAGGTGCTTTATGCCCTGAGGGGTGGGGGCATCTCTTTAGACTGCACCAATCAGGTTCCTTTATACTCTGGCTTTTTGTTATTGCTGGCCAATGGGTGGCATAGGAATAAATGGAGATGGCAGGAGAGTCAAGTCAGCATTTTTATTCCCTGGGTTCCTCCCTGCAGTTGGCAGTGCCTCCCTTCCTCTACCAAAGGTCACAGCTTCTGTGGGGTGGCCCTCTCCTGTAGCATCATTCACTGCCATAGTTGTCTAAGATTCCAGGAGCCACTTCTTTCCTTTGTCCTCTGTAGCTAGCCCTTGCATGCCTCACTGTCCTCTAGGGGTTTCCTGCAGCCCTGCCCAAATTTTGTAAAAAGTCTATTTATTAGACACTCCTCAGTGATTCTGTTTTGAGTGGGGATTGTACACAGTGTCCACTGGAAACTTATTCACTCCTGTGTCCAGCTCCTTGCCTGTCAGCATTCTTCAGGTGTCTGCTCAACACTGGAACTTTGGTCCTAGGTTGGCTCAGAATCAAACTGATTTGATTATATTCCAGAAACTGTGCTAGATTCTTTTGCATATGTCTCAGACCCACGTCTCATTTCTTTTTTTTATTTAATATGACTGAGTGAAAATGTACATTCCCATATAAATTTACATGCCCACCTATATGCAGCTTCCACTGCTCTCCCTGTCCAGTGACAACACACTATTCCTCTCTGCTCCATACATGTCTCATCCTCCCAACAGTCTCCTTTCCCTTCCTCTCCACTCACTCTCCTTCCTCCAGCCAGAGGTCAGCAGGATGATATCCTATAGATGTACAGAACCATCCAATATATGGTCACTCTGCATCACCAAGTCCAATCCATTCATGTCTGCAGAGTGGACCTTCGTTATGATTTATGGCAAGGGCCCACATTCATTTCTTAAACTTCTCAGCCAGAGAGGAAATGAGCATTTTCTTCAACCTTAGGAGTAACTGCTATGGACCCTTGAGTTTCAGAATGGTTCTTGAAATAACAAATGTTCCTGCTGTTAATGGGTTTTGCTGGACAAATTAGATATACAGATTTGGAGGTTGGCTGGTTTGGCTTTTGGTCAGAAATTTCTCCCTGAACAATCAGTCATCTAAGTCCACCAAAGCTTGCTGGACTTTGTCTTGTCACCCTATGGCCATCACTCCAGACCAGGCCCCTCAGGTTCAGCCTCCTTGGGCCCACAGGAACAACTTCTGCTCTCGATGTCTCCCTATTCCATAGCACCTTGTATTCATACAGATGGCAAGTCTTCGGTCCCCTTCATGATCCCCAGGATCCTATCCAGCCACCACACTTCAAGGAACACGTGTTCCTGAGATTGAGCAGTTCCAACCATGATAAACATGGCATTTCTCACTAGGAGGATCATGTGTACTTGGCTCCCCCAGCATTTCAGTGAACGTAGCTGTGAACACAGGGGTCTCCAGCTTGCTGAGATAATCCTTTAACCTAGTTCCGGGACTTCAGTAAAATGATCAGTTCCAGGGTACAATCTCTTCCCCTTACCTCCTCTACATTGTCCTACGTTGCCTAAAGGGCCTGAAAGAATTCCTAAGCATGTTGCCTAAGGGGAAACAGAGGCCTAGTAAAGCAGGACTCCTGACTCAGAGAACGTGGTCAGTGGGAGAAGAGGTGTCAGGGTGTGTTGTTCACGGTAGCCAGATACTGACATTTGAGCATGAAAGGGTTGGGAGGAGGCATACATGGGGGAAGCTATGGGAAAGACAAGACACGCAGTGATGTGGGTGGGGAGTGAGGGAGTTCTGGAAATGACTAATGCCAAGTGAAGATTTGATTTTGGAATGTTTTGCCAAGCTTGTCCTCTTTCAGCTCCTCCCGACAATGTCCTCACCAGTGCCAGTACCTGCGACCCACGGCTTTGCCTGGTGCAAAGGCCAACTGGCTGACTCCTACCCTGGCCTGAAATGCCCCTCCCTCTGCTCCTCCTCCTCCACCCAGGCCCCGCAAAGAGATCTGGCACCTTCACTCAAAGGCCTCCTCGTGCCAGAACAGACGCTTGAACCACAGGATTACCCAAGCTCTTCTTTTAACCAGCCTCAGCACCTCTGACTGGTCAGCATCCAGGCTGACATACACAAGCCAGATCTCTGGGCGGGGCACACAGCGCTATTTCTTTCTACTTGGTTATCTCGCACCACTCACGGGGTGGGGCCTTCTCACTGTTATGTGAGCCCCAACTGGCACCACTGAACGCACCAGCTTTAGCCTTCACCCTTTTTCTGACTCAGAAGGTAAAAATAACCTCTCTTTTTTGGCAGCCAAGAGGAGGTGGATAGAGATACTGGGAATTCAGCATAAACACTGCAGGGGTGTCTTGAATAGAGCCTGTTTCTTGGTGTCAGGAGGGGAGGTCTCCCTTGATTCTGCTATTAATGATCAAGGGTGTATGGTATCTCTTATGTGGGCCTCAGTCTTCTACTCTTTCATCTGTGGAGAGATAAGCCAAGCCAAGCCAAGTGCCGTCGAGTCAATTCATATTGCCTGAGGCAGGAAGTGCTGCAGACAATGAGCAGCCATTGAATACTGGTGTTAGTAGCAGTAGGAATAAGAAAGAGGAAAGGAAATGGTCACGGCTAGCCATGGCTACAGGCAGTCACCACAGAAATCCTCTGTGACCTCCTACCTGATCCCTGGTCTTTTTTTCTGGCCTCCCAGGGCGTGTGCCAAGCAGCCCTGATGGTGCAATGGTTAACTCTCCACTGCTACCTGTAATGTCTGTGGTTTCAACCTACAAGCCTGCTCCGTGGGAGAAGGACGTGGCATGGCAGTCTACATCTGTAAAGATTACAACCTTGGAAATGCCATGGGGCAGTTCTACTCTGTCCTATATTGCCACTGTCAGTCAGAATCCACTTGACAGGAACGGTTTGGTTTGGGAAATCCCACAGGGTAGTTCTACTCTGTCCTGTAGGGTCGCTATGAGTTGGAATTGAATGAAAGGCCATAGGTATGGTTTTTTGGTTTACCTACCATAATATGTATCTCATTGTTTTCTAATTCTCTACCTATTTAACTTCACACCACATGTTAAGCGCCCATAGAACAAGCAAGGACATATCTCTTATTCTTCTTTGAATTGTTCAGCACAGTGCTTAGCACAGAGAGACACTGGGCATTACTGAAAGAAGGAAAAAACATGAGGAGGCAGGCAGTGAAAGGAGACTATTTCACCTAGAAGCTCCTGCAGAGCCTCAGGCAGAGGGTGTGGGTGGAAAAGACAGTCCAGAGGCTGAAAAGTCTCAGCTTTGTCCCCTCCTCCAGCCCCAGGCCCAGCCCTACCCCAACCAGACTTTTCCAGTAAAGCAGGTCCTCCCCATCTCCCTTCCACTTTCGGGGTTCTGGATTTCATAGAATTTAAACCGCTGAATAAGTTACGAACAGAGTAATCACCCTCTTGGATAGAAGTGGTGTCTACGACACAGCAATTGCAAAACAGCTGTTCCTGCAGGAAATGCATCGAGGAGGAGCCTGATTGAGGGATGAACCCGTGGTCCAGCGGCTCCTCTCAGTCCCCCAGAGGACTCAGTGACCAAGGATTCTTGACACCTCCTCGCTCTCATACTGGCTCCCTAACCTGAACATCTCTATGACATTTCTAAACCAACAGGAAATTTGGATTTCAAGAAGAAAAGGGTTCTTGAGTGAAGAGGGGTTTTCAAGAAGAATGGAGTCAGACTTTTGTGGGAAAGCTCTCCAAAAACTACAGGAAATGCTCCCAGGAAAGCAGTTTCTGAATCCATTGCATAGGCTCACCTTGGTCTCCTGGGCTCTGTTGGGTTTAACAGCAGTGCAGAAATGGAAAACACTGATTTAGCAACCAGAGAAAGCAGAATCTGCAGCAGAGAGACAACAGAGGTAGGCAAGCTGATGCCTGTTCTCTGCTTTACAGTGGTTGCTTCAGATGGCTCATGTGGGAATGAACTTGGCATTTCAGGAAAGGGCAGCAAGAGTTAAACAGGTGATCTGAAATGATGCGGAGACACCTCAAGAGCCACCCCATGTAATTAAGAAATGGAGGGGAGCGAGAGCTGAACAGCTGACGGACAACACGGCAGACATCTTCCGTGCCTTTTATCCCTGCCATTCTCTCCGCTCCTCTTCCAGTTCAGAACACAAGCCCTGCACTCACTGTATGCAGCAGACTCAGAATGCTCTCTTCTGAAACCATCTCCTCTTCCCACCAGACTCCTGTGCAGATTTAGACATACAAATTTTAAAACCAGCACAGAGTGTCTATGTGTTGAACCTACTGCGTAGCTTTTGTCACATTCTGAACATCTGGTAGTCTGCAAGGCTGTCAGCCAGGATTCCCTACTCCTGACAAATGTCATTTTTTTTATACACAATAGTTGCTCAACACGTCAATATTGAAAGAATAAAGGCACCATAAAAGGCCTGTGTGGATAGGCTCTGCTCACAGGGCAGAGGTTTCATATGGGTCAGAGCTCCACCCTCAGAAGGATTCTGAATTCCTTACAGTGGTTCAGATTGAGTGTCCTGGCTTTGCTCCTGTACCAGCAGCAGTTCAGCAGGCAGAGGCAAAAGTAGGGTGGGTGGCCTCTGCAAATTAAGCCGGTCAAATTGTGCCCTGGTTCATGCTACAGAAAGGTCAAGTCCCCAGCACCAGCCCTGTCTAGCTTACAGGCACTTTGGGTTTCTGCCTCTGGACTGATAAATTCCTTCCTGTATGCTGAAAAGAGATGATCCTGGGTAGCACCAATGGTTAAGTGCTGGACATCAAAGGCTGGTGGTTTGAACCTATCCAGAGGCCTGGCAATCTGCTTCCAAAAGGTCACAGCCTTGAAAACCCTATGGAGTACAGTTCTAATCTGAAACACTTTGGGTCACCATGAGTTGAAATTGACTCCATGGCAACTGGTTTGTTTTGGTATGTGGCAACATACCTATAGCTCAGATTGCTGTTTTCACTGCATTTCCTAATCTCTGGTAGTTTTATCCTTAAATGGCATAAACAGCTACGGAAGTATCCTTGGTTTAGGGTATAACAGATCATGGGGAAACGTGAACGACTAAATTTATACTGAAAGCTGAATGTTCTTTTAAATTCTACGTGGCCTAGAGTTCCCCTAGCAGTGGTTGTTTCATGCGAATATAGGAAAGTTTGCTTCTAGCATTAGGTCAGGGTCTCATAAGGCAGAAAAACTCATCAAGAATACCAGGGGTCACAGAAAGCAGTCCCTCAATTCAGCGTCGTTAGCTTCTGCTGCCAAGGCCAAATCAGAAACTAAAAATAGTTTCTTCTTTCTCCCCATTTGCTCGGCTCCCCCAGGCTTTCCAAAAGTCACACCAATGACTGAAGCTGGGGCTAAGAAAAACACCCAAACTTCCCCAACTGCCTTCCTTGAAGCTATTCATTAACTTTTACCCTTAAGGCAAGCTTGGGCCACAGGAGGGCAGGATGCCAGGGAGATGGTGTTTCACAAGGACCATTGGGATGGCTGGTTTTTCCTGTCAACTTGGCCAGGCTGTGGTTCCCAATAGTTCTGCGAAACACTAGACTAGTGGCTGTAATGCAGTGTAAAGTAAAGTAACATACTCACCTTCCATAATGCAATCTAAGGCAGTGTGATCAATCAGCTGAAAGAGGAGTTCCCTTGGGTATGGTTTGCCTGCAGATTGCATCCGACTCGACAGCACTTGGCTTATTGTGGTAGAATTTTGTCTCTCTCTCTTTCTCTCTCTCTCTCTCCTGCCTTCTCTCAACAGTGCTGTGTAGCACTAAGGGTCTTGGTATGAAAGCCTGCAGGCTGTCTCAGCTATGGCTCTTAGGAAGAAAGCTTGCAAAAGCTTCAAGTCTACTGCTGACCAATATATCTTGGACTGTAAATCTGTAGAAGTCTCTGGTCTGTCACCTGACCTATGAATTTGGGACTCTCTAGCTCCCACAACTGTGAGCCAATCCCTCGAAGTAAATATCTGTCTGTGTATCTATCTGGTTCTGTTTCTTCCGGAACACTAAGACAACCACACAGATTTTTCCCACTAGCCCTTCTCCACAATGCTGGGACTGAACAGGATCTCTGTGAACTAAGGGTATTGGCTGAATCTCCGTAAGGCTGGATATCATTCCACTCCTTTCTTTTTCTGCAATTTCTCCTTTCTTGAGCGCTGCATCACTGCCATCAAGGCCAGGTGACAGAGGCCATACCTGTAGCACAGCTGTAATAATCCACAGCAACTGGTTCTCAGAGTACGGCATACCAGTCCTGCTGGGACACCCTTAGCCTTGGTTTTGAAACAATTATGAGATGTTGAATATCTCAAAAACATACCTCAAAATAAAAGCACTGACTCATCTGTGCCAAACTGCACTTTTGAGAGGAAGGGTGCCAGTAGACATAAATGAACAACGATGCTAGTACTCCATAACACCAAAACAATTCAAACTTGACACTTCTGGAAGCTGACACTCAGAGCTGAAATAGCCATAACTCAGGATTTGTCTAATTTGGGCCTCTCCTTTCCTTTTATTCTGTGTGGGGGGTGGCAGAAGAGGTGAGAATCTTTCTAGTTACCAGTCAGGCAGACGTCTTCTATTAGAGAAAAATTATTAGAATCCAGCCCTGATTTAGAGGTCAATGAGCTGTATTAAGAATCAGATCCTGCCCCTTCCACATCTAAACCACGTATTTGTAGCTCTGATTTACCTCAGGGGTTATGGATCACAGGGACCAGAGAGCATTTAGTCCTTATATGGCTGGGTTCACTGTGACTCATACATAAACCTTTCTCACTGAAACAGCAGGTGTAATTCAGCAGATACTTGCAAAGGGTTAATCCTAATGACAATACGGTTGAAAGCCAACTCTGGAAGTACATTAAGTTCTTGGGCTATATGACGAAGAGGTTGAAGTTGAAAGTGGGACATGCAGAAACGATAGTATTAAGAAGGCTGATCCCTGCAGAGAATAAGAATTCTTGTTCCAATCTCTGGCCTAGTGTCTCCTTATTTGCATAGACTCCAGATTTTTCCTATGACAAATGTCTGTAGTTGGCTCGAGTACAAAAGTTATCCCGCTCTATGGACTGGTCATCTCTGGCAAGACCACGAAGAGATGGAGGAAAAACATGTTCTGGCAACTCTATGTCATTCAAAAGATAAGTACTTACCTCATTCAAAAGATAAGTACTTATCCTTCACTGTCGAAGGAGAAGCAGCTACTGAAGCAGTCTGGAACAATCACTGTCACCTTTCCAACATCCATGTTCATGACATCAAACAACAGATGCAAAAGAAATAATTAAAAATAATGAAGAGTTTTTCATGATTCACCAAAGTAGCAGTAGCATCCTGTTAGTCAGCAGAGCTTAGAACCATTTATCAGCTGCTACCTAGAGTTTAGCATTTAACTTTAATTATGCCTGGTGAGGAACAGAAAGGGTTTCAACCCAACTAGCTGCTACAAATCCAAACTATTCCATAGTTGCAGTTTTTATTTAACCTTTTTTTGTTTTTGTTCACACAGTGAATCCCATTCTTAACAGATTCAAATGTAATAGAAACTAAAATGTTAATGAAGTTAGCCAGTCAATCCATCTGCCCCAAATCCCTTAACACACCTAGGCATACAGCATGTTAACAGAAGCCATACAACAATTTCATTTGTGGAAGACCCAGGCTAGACTCTTTCTCCTTTCACTGCACTCCTGTAGGACAGAATCAGAGTCCTTATGTGACAGCTAGGTTATGGTTACACTTTTTTCCTTTGATTATCATCAAGGTAACAGTCTACTACCAGATCTGAAGAAAGTGGTTTCACGTAACTCTTCTCTGATTACTCTTTTCCAAAAAGAGTGCTGAGATTAACTGTGTGGTCCACTTACACAGAGAGAAACCGGCCTCCATGACCTGCCCTGCATCAATGAAAGGATCAAAATCTGCTCTTCACAACATCTTAGAGACATGGATCTGCCCATCTGAAGCTTATATTCTTATTTAAAGAGGACTCATGATAGCACATAATCAATGAATAGATCAATGGCAGTGAGGGTAAAAGGCAGTACAACTCAAAGAAGATAGTCAAATATTAGCTTTCTTAGCCAATTTTCCATACTGAAAGAAATAAATGATTAAGAGCAAAATAGAACCTCCTACCCAACTCCTTCACTGTGTCAATAATCACGTTGGGATCACAATTATTAAGTCAGTAAGTCTGCCAACTTGAGCTGTCTAACTGAAGTGACTAAGAGCAGAAACAGCTAAAGAACAATCTAGTAACTGAATAAAGCACAGGCTGAATCTCTGTACTACCTTGAATCTGATTCAGTAACTCACTACCATGGCCAGGCAGACATCCAAGTGAAAATTTAACAGTGGCTGAAAAAAGGACAGGGTAAGTCTCTAAAAAACTGTAACGTGTCTCTAAACTTGACACCAGTCTGTAAGCCTCCTAAATCCACCTGCATGCCCACATTTTAAAGCAGCCCACTCTCTGCAAACCTGAACCAGCCCACAGAAGGCACACAGACATGTCAACTTGAATGACTCTGCTCTGTGTCACTTTCTAGATTGCCAAATTTATGCAAAAACACATCTATTCCCTTTCCCAGAGTGGGCTCGAATTTGCTGAGGGTCACCGAATGTCTGTACCCTCTCACTGAGGCCGGTCTCTGTAAAGCGGCTGATGCCGTTTGCAAAAACAGACCGTTCCCGCTGGCCAGCCTCCGCCCCGGGCTCAGGTCTCACCAAAACCCCTCACTAAAAACACAACCTAGAAACCCAGTGTCTGTCAGATGTTTGGGTGGCAGTCCTTTCAGTATCTGCTTAGAAAAGCAGGTTTTCCACATAGATAACAACTAGTTATCTAGCACTCAACGTGTGCTCTGATAGATACTGCAGGAGACTCTGAAACAACTTCTCTGACAAGTGCAGCAGGAGTTAGAGGGAACTAAGGTTGTGAACTGTACTGCTTTCTGTAAACCAAAAGAAATAATTAAGGCTTTAAATATCTCAATTTCCCAGTCACCGAAGTACTAGGACAACACCTCTTCAAGGGCGTGCGAGGTCTCAGTTGGGGATCTCCCTGCTGTCTCATCCTTGTCCTGGGGAGGCCGCAGTCACACTGAACCTTTATGCTGCTTCTGGAATAAATGTTCACTTTAGTTTCCCACAACCTGTGCTGTGGCAGTCATGAATACTTTTGGATACAGTTCTTTACATATTATGTAAATACCATTTCCTTCTCTCTTGTTTACTATGTTGCTCAGAGAGCAACAAACGAACCTCTTCTCAATCTGTGGAGTTTGCAGGGACTAAATCGTAGAATAAAAATGGGACTAGCTGATTCTGAGAACTGTTTTAGAAGGCAAATGCTCTAAAGAAAACACTTCCAGGACAGAAACTGGGCATGCGCTTGTTTAGGAGGAGGAGCTCTGGCGACACAGCAGTTCAGCAGGAAACCGCGCGGGCACCTCTTCCCTGCCCTCCAGGGTCACCGTTGAGTTGGAACTGACTTGACAGCAGCGTGGTTTTTTGTTTTGTTTTTAGAGGGTGGGAAAAGAAAAAAGGCAGCAGTAAATTAGTTTCTCCTCCAACCATCTAAGACAGCTGGCCAGCAAGTAGTTTTACAATTTCACAGGAAAAAAAAGAAAAAAGGAGAGAGGAAAGAGAAGAGGGATGGATAATCACTGGTTTCTTGATTTTTAAATAAGGTAAAGCTTTGTTATGGAAAACCTGGTGGTGTAGTGGTGAAGTGCTACAGCTAACTACATTTCCAATGTACTAGACACTTCTTGGAAACGTCATGAACAGTTCTACTCTGTCCTATAGGGTCACTATGACTCAGAATTTACTCAGCAACAATTAGTTTTGTTTTCTCCTTGTAACTGAAGGTCACTCAGAATCTAGAAACTAGTCTTAAATCGGAAGAGGGTAAAATGTGACACCTCAAGGTGGCAGATGGCTGGAAGAAGAGCAGAGGAAGCTTTGAAACTGTAGTTAGGTTTTCCTTACAGTCATTACCTTTGTAAGAAAGATGGTTCACTAAAGTGCATTTAAGGTGGGTTCGCCCCCAGAGTACCAAAGTGTTTGGCAGCTGCAATTTTCATGCTGATTCTAAGTCTGACATTCTGGGTCAGCTAGAAGCAAAGAAATTGCTTTATTTTCTTTGGAGATAAGGGGAGGTGAGATGGAAGAGGTAGGACAAAGGGGAGGCAAATGATTAATTTGAAAACCAATTCCATAAAAGGTTATTCTGTAAAGTCGTAAGATGTCTGTAAAATGCTCTGCATGCCCAGGAAGCATATCAGGGGCAAAATAATAAGTAAAAACAAAACAAAACACCCTGTGTCAGAGAACTGAAGAGGAATGAATCACTGGAAAGTTGCAATTCTCCAGGAGACCACAGCTTCATGGTGCTTCCTCCAGCCCCAAGTCTGCTGTGCGCCCTGGCCTAGAATGAGCTCAGAGAAGCACTGCTGAGGCAAGACACTTCACTTGCTTTCACTCACAACTGCCACCACATCTCCAATTGCATCTCCAGAACAGATGCTGAAGGACAGGCCAAGACATACGTCTTAGCATACCTTGTATCTTAAGAGAAAGAGATTTAAACCCAGAGAGTAGAATATAGCTTAATGCCATGATGGAGCTCACAAAGTTGAGTATCACTGGCAACACAAGAATAAACACGAGTGCACTCTGAGATCTCCACTAAAAGACCACCATTGATGGTCCGGGGCTTTGGTGTTCCCCTGGGAACATGGCCCCTGGCACTGATGCTGCCCCTGTCCACAAATTATAATGAAGGTCAACTCTTTGGACAGCAATGGATTGGACTTGGCGACACAGAGTGACCATATTTTGTGGGCACTTTATGGTTCTATGCATTTATAGGATGTCATCCTGCTGACCTCATACTGGAGGAAGGGGAGTAGGTGGAGAGGAGGACAGAGGAGACTGTTAGGAGGATGAGACATGTATGGAGCAGAGAGGAAAAGTGTGCTGTCACTGTGCTCCCTGCAGTGGAAGAGCACTGGAAGCTGCACATAGCTGAGCATGCAATGTACATTTTCATTCAATCATAATAAAAAAAATAGAACTTAACGTACATCTAACAATAACAAGATATACTGACCTATAAAAAGTCATTTAATGTATATTCCAGGTGGTCAGTACAAGTTGGTTAGGTCATCAGCCCCTGAAGAGTTTATTTTATAGTCATACAAAAATGTTTTGCCTGTTAAAAAAGAAGTCTAGTCTAACAAAACATATCCACTGATGGGCTTTCATTTTTTTTTTTCTTCCATTTGCAGGCTTGCAAGATAATTAAAAATACAGTGTACACACTTCTGAGCACACTGCTGTCCATTAGCTAATCAATTTTGGCAATACACTGCACAGAGGTATACTACCACTGGTTTCTGATACTAGGTTAGCTTTAAGCTTGCTGCCTATTCCAATAACTGGAGGCAGTTTGGAACCCAGTCCCTGGAAAGCACGTGCAGGATTTGCTGCTCGTTTCCCTGACGACTTCTCTGTGGTGAGAGGTCTGGACACAGACTTGCAGATCCAAGGGTGTCTCAACGCTTGAGTTGGGGTCAGGCGGGCAGAGGGATCCCAGTGAAGACATCTTTTCAAAAACTCTATAAATAAGTAGTCATCACACCCCTTCAGTGCCGACACCCAGTCCTTGCTGCCTGGGGGACCTCGCTTTTTACCCCTGCGTGAGCGGCCTCCGACAAGCACAACCCTGCCATCGGCCTGAGTGGTCACAGAGCAGTAGCGAGGTAGGCCCTTTGAATTAATAAAGTACTTGGCACGTTTGGATTGTTCCAGAAGTTTTGGTGGTGGCATCCCTAGAAGTTCCATCATGCAGGCCAACTGGTCTCCCTCATCCTCTCCAGGAAAGAGAGGCCGTCCTGTTAAAAGTTCTGCAAGGATACAACCAAAACTCCAAATGTCAATAGGCGTGCTGTAGCGGCTTCCTAAGATGATCTCTGGAGCCCTGTAGAACCGTGACTGGATATATGTGTAAAGCTTCTGGTACTCAAAGCAGCTGGACCCAAAGTCAATGACCTTGGTTGCACTGCGCCCGTGGTGTTTCAGGAGAATGTTTTCTGGCTTCAAGTCGCAGTGGATGATCTTATTTTTGTGGAGAGCATCCAGGGACTGCAGGATGGACTGGGCAAACTTGCGCACTAACTGGATACTGAAACCCTGAAACTTGTTTTTTTTAATTAGTTCATAGAGATCTATGCTCAACAATTCAAAAGCAATGCAAACATGGTTCCGGAATGTGAAACTTTCCAGCATATGGATAACATTCATGCTACCAGTTTTATCTTGTTTTTTAAGATGCTCCAAAATCCGGATCTCCTCAGCTGCTTGACGACGGAAGCGCTTCTCACTGCGTACCATCTTCAGAGCCACATACTGCCCAAGCTTGTGATCATAGACACGGGCTACCTGCCCAAAACTCCCTTTGCCAATGATTTTCAGCATCTCGTATCGATAAGCCAGGTGGTCTCTAGGTACATGAATGTAAGCCCCATCTGCATCGTCATATCCCCCATTATTGGGACCACCAATAATTCCATGTCTTTTTTTGGCATTTGGACCCACAAAGTAAATTTCTGGATAATTGATGATTTCCATCTTCTCGTAAGCAGTGAGGTGGTGTTTATACTGCTTTAGGGCTTGTTCTGGAGTCAGGGGCAACACTTTGAGAGCTCTGGATGAGCTGTTGGACTTGACTGTATTCAAGCTGTCTGAACTTTTGCCCTGAGAAATATTTTTCTCAGGAGAGCACTTTTCAGAGTCGGTGGTGCAAGTAGACTGAAAAGTATCAGATCTGCTGTTGCCAAATTCCTGAAACAGCTGCTCAACTTTCACGTCACCTCCATTCAGAAAGCGCTGAGTGTGGTCACTTGTCAGCTGCTCAGTTGTAATCTTTAGAAGAGAAAAATGAAGATAATATTAAAGCCACTAAAAGACTGTAAGATGAAAGGATCCTCCCTCCTGGCTGAACAACAATAACAATAAAACAAGCAGGTCCACTCCTGTTTATATTAAAATCAGGTCACAATATTCTAAAAAGGAGTCCGGAAAAGCAGGAGTCTCTAGAGCCTTGGGTTCCACTGATCCTCAGACTCTCTGAATATCTAAGCCAACCCAGCCAGCCAAGCCAAAGCCAAGTGCTGTCAAGTCAGATCCAACTCATGGCGACCCTAGGGCCTAGAGTAGAAATGAGAGCGTCCCATATATCTCTTGCTTTGTTCCAAGACCCCAAAGATAACTAGGTTCCTCTTACAGTTATGTGTTTGTACTGAGAATGTTTTCGCACCTATTCCCTCAAATCTTCCACTCCAAGGCTCAATCCAAGGCCCTCTCCCCTACTTAGGACATTGAAAGCTCATACTAATTAACCTCACATTGACTGCAGCTCTTAAGAGTCTGTACCACACAAGCTGGCACCTGATAATACACTGTCTACATGGCTTATTTGGAAACCCTGGAGACGTAGTAGCTCAGTGCTACAACTGTTAGCCAAAAGGTCAGCAGTTCAAATTCACCAGACACTCCTTAGAAACTCTTACTGCTTCAAGCATCTTCCCAAATCTTAAGCGCATATAACAAGATTGAAATAATGCATATTCAAGTGTTCTACAAACAGTCAAGTATAAAGAAGTGGCAGAGTCAGAATATGAATTCAGGTCTTCTTGACTTCCAGTCCAGGGTCCCATGCATTCTGATACCTCTGCAACAGTTTCTTCTAGTGCCTGTACTTCTCCCTAGTAGGGCTGACATGCTGACTACAGCCTGGAGTCAGCTGAGGGCTTGCTATGCATTCCCAGGTCCTCCTACGAATAACTGCAGCCTTCTAGTTTATTTCTAAGCCACAGGGAACTCCAAGATCCTCTAAGGTAACTCTTCATGAAGCTGCTGAGTAACAGGGAGCTGACAGAAGGAGACAGTGGAGAACTGAGGGTAGTGAGAATCTCACGCCTCTGGGGTGCTTCTTATAGCACCGTCAACGAGAAAGGTGCAGTTTCCTGTGAGCCCACATGATAAAGGCATCTCTTTTTTATTCTGTTTTGCTTCATACTTTCCTGGAACAGTAACTCCCCCCAAATACAGCAGTATTTATCCCTCTGAATTAAGATTCCCTGAAGTAATATATAGGGGGAAAAAAACAAAAATAGTCGAAATTTTAAAAAGAAAATTAAGATTAAGAAAAACATGAGATGGAGTTAGAAAGAAAAAAGTTTTAAACCTGTTGTTTAAAGAAAATCAGAAATATTCAAAGAACACCAATTTTGCTTAACTAACCTTAAAGAGTTGTACCTCTGGTCTGTTAGTCAATGTCAGAGTTCCTATGCAGTGGGTTGGTTGGTTGGTCAGTATGAACAAGGACAAGTAATTCCAGCAATGCTCTGAGCTACAGTTACAATCTCTAAGAATGTGATAAAAATCAAAAGGTAGTGATCCAAAGTGGCCTAATCTTTAAAAAATAAAGTTTTAACACAACCTAAGTAAACAATGCAAATCCTGTTGCATAGTGGTTAAGGGCTATGGCTAGGCTGCTAACCCAAAGGTCATCAGTTCGAATCCACCAGGTGCTCCTTAGAAACCCAACGGGGCAGTTCCACTCTGTTCTGTAATGTTGCTATGAGTCAGAATCAACGTGATGACAGTGGGTATGGTTTCGGTTTTAAGTGACCAATTAACATCTGGCCTATTTAAAAACATATAGTATGAAAAACAAAAACATAAACAACAGAAAAAGGATGAAAACAACTTAAGTGTTGGTGTACCTAAAAAGTCCCTAATCTAGTTGTAAAGCAGCCAGTACAACTATAGCCATACTCTGGCAATTAGTTTTAAAATAAAGAGGTGAAACACAGACCCAAGATAATGTTTGACACTCAGAGAACTACTGCCGCTCAAGAAAATAAATGGCCCTAGAAAAACAACCTAAATAGCTTGCTGCAATACAAACATAACCCAACATTTTTCTTATCACTAATTAGGACAAATAACTTACTGTTTTATTTGAAAGAAAACATACAAGCAGGCTGGATCAAGCCGTATTTATCCATATACCCATCCAACATACACGCAAACACTTAGTTCACCAGTGTTAAGTGCTAAAAAACAAGTGTTCTCAGAGAAATGAACTGTACTAGAAAACTTATTTGGCTGAACCATGGAAAGAAACCTATTTGGTTTTAGTCAGAGTTACATAGCAGAAATAAGTATTTGCATACAATCTCAACTAATTTTCCTTACATCAATTTTTATTACTGAACTCGAATGCTTCTGTATATTTACTGCTAGAGTCTTTGGGGCACAGCCTAAAGAAATACCAAGTCAAACGGCCTGGGTTGGGATCCTATCTAGACTACTTAACAGCTGTGAGATCCCTGGGCTGGTTACTTGACTTGTCCTAGTTTTAGTTTCCTTATTGGGAAAATGTTGATGATAATACCTATGAGCAAGATGTGTGAATTATAATTAATAAGACCGTTAAAAACGATGTCATTACACTGGTCACAATTAGGCAAGATTCTCAGTGTATCACGGTTCAAACTCTTACACACCCTCCACCAGGCATATGACACTATACATGCCTTCTCCTTAAGGAAGGCCCCTATCATAGGCCTTTGGATGTACCGACATTCTTTCAGATGCATGGACATTCCTCACCCATTCCCCCGCCCCTCAAAAAAAAACCTACTTGAAACTAGCTATATAACTGAACATGTTACCTCCTCCAGGGTTACTTAAACTGTAACAGAAGATCAATGCCTTAACCCGAAGAAATGACTCTAGGAACCTCAGTCATCAATGACAAGGTGGTAGGAAAGACATTTGTGGTCCAGGATTCATTCCTGGGTATTTCACTTCCTATGACTAGATGTAAGGCTATGCTGGCTCACTGTAAAGAACATTAGTAAGAACAGATACATAACAGAAATTTAATGTCTATAGAACTAATAGTTAATAGTAATAATAACAGTAAGATTAAGGATGTCATTTGATTTCTTGATTCAGGGTTTTCCCTTAAAAACTCACTGCCATGCAGTCAATTCCTACTCATACTGATCATATAGGACAGAGCAGAACTGTTCCACAGAGTATCCAAGGAGTACCTGTAGGATTCAAACTGCCAACCCTTTGGTTAGTAGCTGTAGCCCTTAACCATTATGCTAGCAGGGTTTCCTTTCCCTTAGAGTAGACCTAAATCTTTTCTCCTGCAAATTAATTCTTGCTTTGCCTTCTGGAACCACAAGGATCAAAATTTCATGTTAAAAGCCTTTCAGATACCTAAAAGGGACCAGGGTACTACCCATCTCACCATTCTTCTCTAGGTTCATCATCCCCACAGTGTATCTCCACCTCACACGACATGTTCAGCCTCCCTTGCTATCCTGCTCATACTCTCGTCATACACTGCACTTTATGTCCCTTTTGAAGTCTAACCCCAGAACAGAATACAGTAAAATTTTAGGTCTAGTCCTCTGTGTGTTATCAATATTTGCTCCCTCAGTGTATCTAGAGAATTCCAGGAAGGAAGTTTTTCAAACCAGGAGGAGTTTTCCCCTTAGTGTCTTTCCTGAAAATAACTTTAATACTGGTCTAAATCAATTATGTTATCAAGTCTTCTATGATATAAATAAAATCTTCCTTCCACTGTTCTAGAACCTACAGTGTTCATGCATCTTAGTTATAAAATACTAGGTATTTCTAGTCTAGAGTTAAAAATCATAATAACAACCTATGTATACGATTAACTATATCAAATATTTTGTTAACTATGTATTTATTTCCAGAGAGCAGATAATGGTGGATTTATCATGTTTTACTTCTTAAGAATGTTTCACACATACCATTAATGAAGTTGGTGGGCCTATGGCAATTCAACAGAATCTTCTACTATTTTAATCAAGTCTCAAAGAGCTTTTTTAAAGACATTTATTTTGTTGTTAAGAACATACACAGCAAAGCATTCACAAATTCAATATTTTCTACACGTACAGTTTAGTAACACTGACTACATTCCTCAAGTTGTACAACTACTCTCACCCCCTTTTCTGAGCTGTTCCTCCCCCATTAACATAAACTTATGGCCCCAAGGGTTCCTGTCTAAACTTTGGAGTTGTCCCATTAACATAAATTCATGGCCTCAAAGGTTCCTGTCACAGACTGAATTGTATCCCACCAAAAATATGTGTAGTAATTCCCCTGGGCCAGGATTTCCTTTATTCTGTGATTGCCCTCCATTTTGTGATTTTCTGATGCTATAAATCTGAATCTCTGCCTGTAGTTAACAAAGTGGGTTATGTTAGAGAAGCTTAGGGTGGGACTGTAAATCCCTTCCTAAGGTCACCTCCCTGTCTCCACTGGAGTTTCCCTGGAGTGTGGCTTGCACCACCTTTTATCCTACAAGGGATAAAAGGAAAGGGAAGCAGAGAGTTGGGAACCTCATACCATCAAGAAAGCAGCACTGGAAGAAGAGTGTGTCCCTCAGACCTGAGGTTCCTGTGCCAAGACGCTCCCCGGAACAAACAGTGATGCAACACAAAGACTTTCCTCCACAGCCAGTAACAAGAAAAGCCTTCCCCTGGAGCAGACATCTTGAATTTGAACTTCTAGCTTACTGGACTGTGTAAGAATAAACTTTCCTTTGTTAAAGCCATCCACTTGTGGTATTTCTGTTACAGCAGCACTAGCTGACTAAAATAGTTCCCATCTAAGCTTTGGAGTTGCTTTTGTCTGTGTGCTAAAGATCTTAATTTGAATTTCAAAAAAGGAATATCCTTCTCATCTAGATATAAAACACTACGTCACTAAATCCATGCAACACAAAGCTTAACTAATAAAAGTCCATGGACAGACTGATTTATAGCTTATAACAAGAATAAAGAACATCTTGGATAAACAATGATTCTGTGACAAGAGCAGTAGGCTCTCAGGATAGATTCATGGCATAATGAACTTTTACAAGCATCATGCCAAGTGCCATTGAGTCGGATCCGCGTGGCAAGCATCATGAAAAGATCAAAAAGTCTTTTCTCAGCAAAGTTTGCAAAGGTATGATTAGGCTAGAATGGAAAGTCTTGTGTCTCCTAAAAACTGAATCACATGCAGTACATACAACTATCTGACCTACTGGAAGGTAATCAGTACCTGCAAACTCTGAATTAGAAACTCAGGCAGCGTAATGGTTAAGCACTATGGCTGCTAACCAAAAGGTCAGTGGTTCAAGTCCACTAGACGTTCCTTGGAAACTTTATGGGTTAGTTCTACTCTGTTGTGTAGGGCTGCTATGAGTTGGAACTGACCCACTAGCAGTGGATTTTCTTTTTAACTCTGAATTAAAGTTAAAATGAACTTTAAGTCAGATGTTAACACATCAGTTGGAAAGCATTCCCTGTAGAAATCTTCTGATTGGCAGCAAACAGCCAAGAAATCTGAAGTTCAACATACTGGTATACGGTTCTGACAAACTGAAAGGCTTTATACATACTGGAAAAAAAAAAAAAACAGAAAGGACATCCTACTGCACTGCAGAAGAGAGATTACAATAGGGCAGCCAAATTAAAAAAAAAAAGTTTAATTAAAAACAAATAGATAACTAAAGCTCAATGGTGAAGTCACTTCTGAGATTCACTCTTCAGCCAGGGATTAGAGAGGCCCATAAAACAAAACGAGACTTAAGGGGCATGCCAGCTAAGGGACAAAGACTAGACAACAAAAGGGGACAAGGAGGAAAAAAGGGCTTAACAATAACAACAAAAATAGGGTGGCTGTCTTCCACATATTTTTTAGCCTGTACCTCAAAATTAGCAATGGGTTTGATTTTAACAGCAAAAACTGACAAAACTTGCAAGTAAGTTTTTCAACATAGAAACAAAACGTGAAGGAGAAGTACTACAAATCAGTCTATTCAATTTTCCCATTAGATGATATGTGCAGCAAATTCTAAAGTCAGAGGACAGCTTCCTTCTGTCATGGCAACTTGTCCAAGTCCT
Organism: Heterohyrax brucei; assembly: GCA_028571685.1. Taxonomy (NCBI): domain Eukaryota; kingdom Metazoa; phylum Chordata; class Mammalia; order Hyracoidea; family Procaviidae; genus Heterohyrax; species Heterohyrax brucei. Next base: position 23,295,147 of record CM053155.1, read on the forward strand.
GCTCTTCCCAACGATGCTCATGCTGGGCAAGTGTTAATTAACTATTATCTTAAGTAAAACAGTGTGAAAAGCTAAGTGTCTCAAGTTTCCAAAATGATTAAATGCATCAAAAACCTAACCATACTGTTCAAATTTTATTTATGATCTATAAAACTGTTCTCTTCAGCATGCTAATAAGCTAGGACCATATTTCTATCTTGTAGGAAATGCATCTGGGGATCTATGAATTCAGGACTATTTTCCATTCTTTGCTTCTATTAAAAGGGGCCTCTGTAACATTCTGTATATATAATCCTACTCCTCACTTATCAATTATCTCACTAGCCAACATTTTGCATTTACCACAAAATTAAAAAATCTACTATTTTGTTAGTAAAGAAGTAATGCAAGAGTAGAGCAAGAGCAACACTGTCTCTGACGGTTAAGGCTGTTAACTTCGCTGGGCCATGATTCTCAGTCCTTCGGCAGTTATGTAATGATGTACTCATCATCCATTCTATGATCTGATGTGGTCATTCCCCACATTCACACACCACCAATTCTGCATAACAACCTGCTTTAGAACCTAACCATGTTGATAAGTGAGGAATGAGTCTATAAAAATAAAACAAGTTCATGGATGGCTCAAATGATTAAGCACTTGACTACTAACCAAAATGTTGACTGTTCAAACCCATCCAGAGGCAACTCTGAAGACAAGACTGGCAACCTGCTTCCAAAAGTTGAATCCTGAAAACTGTATGCATACGTTTTACTCTGTACATATGAGGTCACCACGCATCACAATTAACTTGACAGCAAGCAACAACAACCCATAGAAGTAGCATTTTCTTTTCCCTAATAGTAAAGGGTCTTCCAATAAGGGTGTCCTATCTTTGAACTTGAATAAAAGAAGTTGTAGAAATGAAGCAGTTTTAATTATTTGCTTATTTTGAAGTACATTTGATGGCATAATGTGTGGACAAGAACTTCAGGTAAACGGCTGCCACGGCACCTTCCAAATGGGGCCAAAAATAATCAATTATCGTAGCCCAATACCTTTGATCATTGACAGTCACAGCCTCTCCTTGTTCATCTTGGGAAAAATAAAGGCCATTGATTCCACGGTTCCTGTATCTCCATTGGATCCTCATTACTCCAAATGGGATAGTTTTGTTGTTAACAAAACCATTCACCCAAAAATGGGTCTTATTGCTGAAGATGATTTTTCAGCCAAAAGCAGGATCAACTTGTAGTTGCTCCAGAGCCCAGTCAACAAATGCACAGCACAATCTACAGTCACTGGACTTTAGTTCTTGAGTTAAAACAATTTCACAAGGGTAAAGCTTCAAGTCCAGATGCAGAATCCACCAAACCATGGTCAATGAAAGGCCTAGTTCTTGTACTTGGTCACAAACTGAGTGGCATGGATTCGCGCACAGACTCTGATGAATGGTGATGATGTTTTCATTGAAACGTGCAGTTCACTGATGCACCAGCACTGACTGGCAATAGGCCTGGTTGTCTCAAATTTTCTGATTAAACTGTGAACTGTTGTCTTGGTGGGATGATTACGTACATCATAAATTTCATGTGACACAGAGAATATCTGGCAAATGGAACATCCATTTTGATAATAAACTTTAGTAATTTCTACACATTGTCAAGACTAACCAAAAAACGTGACAAATACGGCTGCTAGAGCCTCGCAAATATTGCCACAGTGATCTGTGATCTGTCAAGAATAGGACATCCTTATTGGAAGATCCTTTACATATTTATCTCAGTGACTAAACAGAAAAGAGAAACTCCAAATCAAAATTATTTTGACAAATTTAACTTGGATAACAGAAATTTTATTCTAAAAACAGGAGAAATCACAAAGAAACAAGATCTAAGCCACAAGGAATGTGTAGCTGCATCTTAATCATTCAGTAATACTTCTTCTTTCCTAAAACAATTATAGAGTACAAAGAACTATCTTATGTACTTACATTGTGTCTTCTAGGTACAGGCGGTTCAGAAGGATTGCAGAATACATTGGAACAGGGTGGGCATTTGGTTTCATCTATCATCATGAAGGTATCGTAGACACCATCCCCCAATCTAATTGAAAGGATTATAGATAAAATCTGTCAGTGAATTATAAAGCACCCATGTCTTAACTGCTTTACTTCTGTTACAAATCACAATTAATACAAATAAACATCTATACTGTACTTTGGCATTGAGTACAAAACCATGAAGGTATTTGGCAGAGACTAAAGAAGCCCAAGGTGTGTTTTTTAAAGAAAGTACAGCATCTCCACGTTTGTATTTTAAAACAGTTAAAAGTAAGTCATACTTTATGAATGCTATTAAACAATACCCACTGCTGTGAAGTTGATTCCAAATTAGTGACCCTATAAGACAGGACTGTCCTCTAGGTTTCCAAGGTTGTAAATCTTCACAGATGCAGACTGCCACATCTTTCCCCATCGTGCTGCTGGTGGGTTCGACCCCCGAATCTTTCAATTAACAGTCAAGCACTTAAACCAATGAGGTTTAAGTGAGGTTTAAACTACACCCACTACTGCTGTTGAGTCAATTCTGACTCATAGTGACCCTGTGACAAAGCAGAACTGCCCCTATAGGGTTTCCAGGGCTGTAAATTTTTACAGAAACTGACTATCACATCTTTCTCTTGTGGAGCAGGTGGTGAGCTCAAACTGTTGATCTTCTGGTTTGCAGCTGAGCACTTTAACCAGTGTGCAACCAGGGCTCCCACTGTTGAACTATAGGGACTATCAAAAAGATATAATTTAACTACTTGAAAAGAAAATATAGTTTAAATCTGGAGCCTAAAAACTAAACAAAGACTTGGATTCCAGTATCAGCTATACTACTGGATGCTCTACCTTCCCCATTGAGCCAGTTTCTACTCACATGTTAAAATGGGAAGAGTAGTTCCAGTCTACACACTTCTGCAGTCTCACACACAAGAAATAAGAGGTCCTTTGAGGGCCATCTTCTATTTATTTATTTACTTACTTGTATCTATGTAACTTGGAAATCCTGGTGGCATAGTGGTTAAGTGCTACTTCTGCTAACCAAAAGATCAGCAGTTCAAATCCACCAGAGCTCTTTGAAAACTATGTAGTAGTTCTATTCTGACCTACAGCGTCTCTATGAGTCAGAGTCCACTCAATGGCACTCGGGTTCTTTTATTTTATTTTTTTTTAATCTATGTAACTTGTAGAAAAACACACTGAACACTAAAGCAAATACATGAGGGATACTCAAAGTTACAAAATACACTGAATTTCACTTATTTTCCCACTGCATTCTCTTGTGGGTGATGGAGACAAAATGCTAAATGACTAAGGATCATTTCTCTGTTCTTTAGCACTGTGCCTTCACGACTGCAAGGGAACACAAAAGATTTGAGGATTTATTTAATCCACAAAATAGCTCTGAATAATGTAGTTCGTCTGCCATTAAGAATATGGATTTCCCAATTACACACATCAGCATTTCATTGGATCATTTTATATGGCTTCCTATGAAGACCGTGGTGAGTACACTGCAACAGAAGAATTTTCTTTCTAATGTCTTTTAAGGTACTCTAGAAAAATTCAGTTGCCTTCAAAAACCTTTGTAAAGTTAATTTTAGAATTTTCTTGATTAACGTATTATAGTGTACAAGGCAAAAAAAATCACTACAAATATTTCTAGAGTGTTCTCTTTTAAAAAAAAAACGCTCTCATTCTGATTAAATTATTTCTATCTTTAAACAGGGAACTACTTCACTGTCAAGGACCAAAGACTCCGGATGATGTGACTGACTCCTTAACCAAGAGCAAAACAAATCAGGACAGGCGTTTACCCAGAAAAAAGATGAACACCAAAGACCTGCATAATGTCCTACTGACTAACGAAGGAAATTCACCAAGTCTCCAGGTTGAGTGGGGATGGGGTTTCTTCGCTCTAGTCAAAGTAAAATTCAATATAAGACAGGGAATCGCTCAAAACAGAGGCACAAACCCCAAGCTCACGCTGCCACTGACCTGCTTATCTGAAGCCGGACGCACCCCTCACTGCAAAACCCAAAAAGAGTTCAGCCCTTCGTTATCTGCTCTGAGCAACAGGGTTCTTTCAAAGGTATCGCTCCCTGCCTGCCCCATACCTAAAAACCCGAGGCCGTCAAGTCGATTCCCAGTCTGCCTGTCTCATTTGGTTTTAAAAATCCACAAAAGTACCAGCCTTTCAGAATCCTTCGCCTTACACCCCTGATCTAGGGCTGCAGAGATAATCCCGGGGGTGAAAATTCTTCCCCTAACTCCGCTCTAACACCCCTCCCCTCACGCGATGAGCTGGTAAAGAGGGATTCATGGAGGAAGGGGGGGCGTAGACCCCGGGCAGACAATCAGGCCCTTTCCCTCGCCTCTCCCAGAAGGGGCTCGGTCAGCCGCCAGCCTCCAGCCCAGGCCTTGCTGCCCGACCTCGCCAGCCGGCGCCCCAAACTTGTCGCCTCGCGGCGCCGTTACCTCAGCTGCTGGGGCGGGAGCCCGGCCTCCGGCGGCTCCGCATCCTTCCGCCCCGGACCGCGAGCGGTACCTCCCATCTGCAAGCTCGAGATCCCCACAGGGAAGGGGCGGCGGTTGTCTGCTAGGCGGGTCGCGTCTACCAGCGCTCCAAGGGTTGCCTTCCGGGCTACAACGCTTCCCTAGAGATTCTCACTCACACGCTGCGTCTCCCGGAGCCTTAGCTCCGGACTAATCCGGGCCGGGAGGGCTAGACCCGGGACCAGAGCCGGGATGGGGCGGGGCGGTCTGGCTGCCTAGCAACCGCGGCACGCCCCCGGGAAGCGCCTCTGCGCAGCGGAGCCGTGACGCACCGGGGCGGGGCCGGTGGCCTGTCCCACCGCGCCGGGCCTCGGAGTTGGCAGCTGAGCCGCGGCCACCGGGCCGGGGACGCGCCTGGAGTAAGGAGCAGCATCCCCCGAGGAGATGGGAAAGTAGTAGTTAGACCCCAATTTCCACCTTGAAAGACCACACAATTTATTTTCCCTTAAGTAGCAGATAGCACCCTGGACTTCTAAAACCTCGTGGAATATGTTTGTTTGTTTGTTTTCAGCCTATAGCACTGCAGGGACAGCCCTCCAGCGGATAAAAAGTTATGTACGAAAGCAATAAAAATAAACCCATTGAGAGAGGAGAGAGTGGAGAGGAGGAGACAGATGCTTATTGAGGGCACACTAGAAGAATAGAAAGGAGAAGCATGCTGTCATCGGGTGAGGAAGCAGAAGGAGCTGCAGATAAGTGGGCATGCAAAACCATTTTGGATTGTAGGCTTTCTCTTAATCACAGTAAAAAAATAAAGATAAGAAAACAAACTCATTCATTGACTCTTGTGCTAGCGATGGAAACAACGTCTTATTCTCAGTAAGCCTACCAGGTGATATCCCTACTTTACACATCAGAAAACAGACTCAGAGAAATAACTCGGATCCAGAATAGAATCTGCAGTTTGTCTGATACCTGCAACAGGATGTCACAGATGACAGGTATCAAGAGCCTTCCAAATTCCCCATTTTAAGTGTAAGCAAACAGGCCCAGAGGAGACTTGCTTGTTCCTGATTCTGTGGCGAAGCCTAAGCTAGAAGTCTTCAAAGGCCCAGACTTCTGCCTGCTACTTAACGGTCTCTTGGAAGTCACTTTCTATTGTGAGGTCTTTTTCCTTAGAATTTTTCCCTCTTTTCTGTAGAGTTAAAAGAAACACCCAGTAACACCAGTGTTAAGCGAATTATGCTGGTATGCACGTGAGCCAGTGAGAGGGAGGCTATAAACAGAGGAACACAGGTGTTGTTTTTCTCAGGAAGGCATTCAAGGAGATTTTCTAAAACGCTGTGACACCTCCAGACGAGAACTCAAGATTCTGAAAATGCAGAACAGGGACGCCACCTGGTGGAGCTTGCTTAGTCATGATCACAAATCGAACTAAAAACCAAACCCGTTGCCGAGGAGTCGATTCCATCTCAAAGCTATCCTATAGGAAACAGAGCTGTCCCATAGCGTTCCCAAGGAGCTGCTGTTGAATTCAAATTGTGAACTGCCAATATTCTGGTTAGTAGCCTAAGCTCTTAACCAGGACATCACCAGGATCGGGTCTCCATCACAAATCAGTACTACAGCATAGTCCTGTAAATCTTAAAATTTCCATTCAAGTTTCCTTTTCATGTGACTAAAAGTTATATCCCCTGTTCTTGTGCCTACGAGTTAAATTTTTAATGCCCCTAAATATTCCAGTGCTCTTTACCTTTTTAAGTCAAGAATATGACAGTCTAGGGAATTTTATCCTTCAGTGTTGTTTCAGCTTCACTAGGGTATAAATATAAATGATCGTCTTCCATTTAATCTTTAATTTGTTTTCTAATTTTATGAATAAGCTTTCTGTTTTGTTTCTTGGCTCCTCCACCAAACACATATGCTGGGGAGAGGGTGGCCTCAAACAGAGGCAGAGACACACCAGTCTAACAGTACAGTAAAGTTTATTGGAAGAGAAAGAATGGGGTCTGAACTAAGAGTGGCTCAGCCCATCTTTCCCAAGTTGGGCAAGTTTTTTATAGTTTTAAAGTTTTAATGAGGTAGTGTGGGGTGAGGGAATTTATGGGTTGATACAGAAAGAAAGAGAAGAGGGATGGCAAGAAATTCTGGTTAGGGGATTTATGGTCTGAATAAGGAAAAAGTGTTGCTTACAAGAGGGAGGGGCAAGGTTTATTTATGGTCAAGATTTTGATTAGGGGAGAGCTTTCAATTAGGAGGGTGGGGAAGACAGGCAGAAACTTATTTATGATTTTATGGTCATACCAGGTGAGGCATACCTGGCTGTTTTTGGACATCCCTGTGGAGCATGCATACCAGGCTGTTTTCAGCTAATGGTGAGGTCTCATCATTGGATAAGATGACCTTCCTGAATCGCAGGAACAGAGTTCTATCAATGACCTCTGTGAGTTTCAGGAACAGAGCTCCCTCAATGACCTCCCTGAATTTCAGGGACAGAGTTCCCTCAACTCCCCACTTTGGGTTTAAGGACAGAGGGAGGTCATTATCTTTTTAGCTACTTCCAGCTGACAAGGATTGTTGACTTGTCCTAGGGTATGTGGGAAGTTGGAAGGTCCTCTGGCCTCCTGGCATTCTGTAAAGAGGGAGGTCCATTGGTTGTTTTTAGGGAGGCTTTAGTATAGATCTTGTTGAGTCTCTTGGAAGAGCAGAATTTGATTCACTTGTTGGTGAGTATAGGCTAGTATTCTTAAACGACCACAAGTTTAACTTGGAATTTTAGTCTGGAAGAGATAAAGTGAATTAAGGTTTTAAGAACTAGAGGCTCCCTAATCTTTAACCAAAAAGATTAATAAAGGAACTACCAGTGGCAATAATAATGACATTAGCCAGTTGGGTTTTTATAGCACATCTATGCCCAGGGTATAAGCTGGGGACAAATTAAAGATAAGGATCTGAAGTATTTCCTTTCTGGATGACAGCTGCTTGTCCTTTGGTTCAGTTCTCCAGTACCGATTGTAGCTCTTCCGTGCCTCTGTTGGAAGGACACATGGCAGTGGAAGTGGAACTTTCTGTGCATGTTCCTGGAGTTGGTTCCATCTGAAAAATAACTTTGAGGAAGTTTACACAATTGGTTGGGGACTTATTTGTGTCCCAGAACACATTTAATATTGTTTGTCCCTAGTTTTAGTCACATCACAGAGGTCCTCAGGCTCCCTTTCTTACTCCAGACTGTGGTCTCAAAAGAGGTACTACATTTTTCATAAGGTTTCTATTGTGTTTCCCCACAGACTATTCTGCCTGTCTCACCTCTCACTTTTTATGTAACCTGACTGAGAATTTCTTTTAGTATATGCCCTTCTGGTTTGTTTTAGTCAGTTAGGGCTGCTCTCACAGAAACACCACAGAGTGGATCACTTTAAGAAAAGAAAGTTTATTTTTAGATAGTCTGGTAGGCTACAAGCCCAGATTTGAGATGTCGGCTCCAGGAAGGCTTCTGCTATGTCAGCTCTGGAGGAAAGTCCGGTATTGCATCAGTCTTTGTCCAGGAAGTGTTTTGGCACAGGAACCTCAGATTTGAAGGATACACTCTTCTCCTGGTGCTGCTTTCTTAACAGTGTGAGGTTCTCAATTCTCTGCTTGTTTTTCCTTCCTTTTATCTCTTGTAGGATGAAAGGATTAAGGGTGGAGCAAGCCATACCCCAGGGAAACTCCCTTTACAGTGGAGCATGAATGTAATCCTATGAAGTGATTTCCAGTCCCACCCTAATCCTTTAACAAACAGTACAGGGAAATCACAAAATATTGGGAGTCATGGCCCAGCCACATGGCTGCACATATTTTTGGGAGGACACAATCCAATCCATGACATGATTCTTTAGTTTTTAACATATTAACCAATAATGTAAGTAATTTTTAGTTTTCATTTCTTATATTTAGTTGAGTTTTTAAATGTATGTGTTTTCAGTTTACTTAATAATCTTTATCCCAGTAGTACAACAGGGCATTAAGAGATACACTGAAAGGAATATCCTACTAACTGTGACTTTATTAGACACAAAAGCAAACTTTTTACCTTGGATTTTTAGCCCAAGCCAGTAATTACACAGTTCTGCTTGGAGAGCGGGCCCATTTAAGGTAGAGAGGGTGACTTTTCATGTCTAAGACAAATTTACTCTCTTTACCTTCCACATCAAGTGTAACCCTTGGTTTCCCCATGGAAATGCTGATGGTGTGGCCAAGTGCCAGGTGGGTTTCAGGGCTCTGTCCATAATCTGTTTCTTCAGACCCCTCTTCCAAGAGTCATTATAAGAGGGCCTGTCTATCTGGGCATGCTGTTTTGGGACACTCAGGACATTCCACTTTTCTGGCCTCATATTTTGACAGTACCTGTATTGATTGGGGTTAGTACTCATCAGCTGGTGAGATAATCCAAGTCTTGATCTTGGGGGCCAACTTGGTTACCCTGAGGCAGGTACTGGAGGGCTATAGCCAACAATTGGGCCTTCTTTTTCATTTTTTTTTTGCCATCAAATCTCTTGTTATTGCTCAGATTAAAGGCCTCCTCTATCAATCGGGAGAGTGGGGTCTGAGGTTCTGATAGAGGGCCATAAAAGTCTGTACATAGAAGATCTTTCTATTTTCCCTTATGTTTACAAAACAGAACACCCAGAGTAAGAGTCAGACTTAATCTATCTAGATCATCATTTGACTTAAGTGGCTTTAGGAACTAGTTTTCTTAAAGCTTGAAGTTTAAAAGGATATTAATTGAATACCATCAGGTTTTTAAGATCTCAAGCATCATACAGTGAACTACGAAGCAGAATAGAAACACCAACAATATCAGGCCAATTATCTGAAAGAACTAATGAAATTATGACCCTATGGCCTCTGAACAAGGCACGAGGCATTTATACATAAGAAGCATCAGTAATCATTTCTCAAGTGTCTCAGGAACAATTGCATTTTATAGAATTTCAGATTCCATGTTAATAAACCCATTAAATTAATTTAGCTTATCAGATCCACTGGTCAGCACTTGGCTTGGCTTATGTGTATATATATGGCATATGTAAAAAGTAGGACCTCAAAACATCAACAATATTTTTACACAAAACCCATGGTGTTGACTCCAACTCGACAGCACTTGGCTTTGGCATATTCATTTACTCAGCCTTGTGTAGTTATTGTGTTTCATCTATTCTTGACCAGCTGCAGTTTGTGAGGTCATCAGTTCTGTACAAGAGCTTTGGATATCTTGAGCCATAGTCCTTTTTATAAGTCTAAAATCTTTGTTGAGATATTCTGGTTAACTGTTTTCAGAAAACTAGAAACACTGTAGATGACAAAAACTCAATAATGTACCGGAAAGCCTTAGACAATCATTATTCATATCGAACTTTAGACACTACTTAACACTCTCGAAGTATAGTACCACATGGGCAACATGACCACAGCTGGGGCTGTGGGCAACTTGGCCACGGTTAGGGCAAATATTGCAGCCCGGATGCAGGGCTTGTGAGTCTGGAATGAATGAATGCAGAACAGCTGCAAACAGCTGGAATGTATGACATGACCCTCACAAACAATGAGTCTGGCTCGCTGAATGTGACCTTGGTATCCACGCCCAGGCCTAAGCATTTGACCTTCTGGAGAGGTGAATTCACCTGAGGAAGTGGCCTTTGTTATGTCAGTTAGACAGGAAGACACCCATTTACTTTGTGGGCTACTATCCACACCCTATTGAAATTAATTCCTGCTTTCCTGCACATACACCTGTTTTGTTCACTAAATAAAAGAGAGCTGCTAGGTGCCCAAGAGCTGTTGCTGGGGTGTTTCATATGTGGCATTCTTCATCATCACTGATCAGCCATGGGCAATACAGACCTGTGGAACTCAACAGTACCACATAGTGAGGATATAAGAGATTATTAAGTCTCTAAATGTTTATATGGTATAAAAATAAATTTATGGGTAAATAATTTGCATTTTCCAGCCAAAGTACTGGCCTTGATGATATCAGATTAAATAATATAGTCAAGTTGGCAATTGAAACCAAATCAAACCCATTGGTGTGGTATTGATTTTTATTTACAGCAACCACGTAAACAGAGTAAAACTTTCCTATAGAGTCTCCAAGGAGTACCCAGAGGAATCAAACTGCTGACCATGTGGTTAACAGCTGTAATACCCAACAGCTGTGCCACCAGCATTTTTCCAGTTAGCAATAGATGACTCAACATGCCTATGTTAAAAAAAATGTATTTATTTATTTATTATTTATAAGGATTATGGAAACCCTGGTAGCGTAGTGGATTAATTGCTACATCTGCTAACCAACAGATCAGCAGGTCAGGTCCTCCTGGAGCTCCTTGGAAACTCTATGAGGCAGTTCTACTCTGACTGAAAGGGTCACTATGAGTCAGACCTGACTCTATGGCAGTTGGTTTGTGCTGGTTATAAGGATTACTCCTTTACTTGAATTATCATAAATTGGGTGAATCCACAAAGGATTTTTCACTATTGCAGGACAACTCTGAGACCTCCCTGAGAGGTTTAGAAATATGCCTATATCAGGGATGGGCCTTCGTGATTTCCAAGCAAGTTGAACAGACTAGCTTAATTTCTAAAAGAGGAAATAGCCAATACAAATTTTAACCCAGTAAGAGTCAGATACCTTTTTCCATTCCAACTGGTGTCAAAACCTTTTAGCCCTTTTCTCTCAGAAAAGTCTATCCTTGGCTTTTGCTTTTTCTCTCTCTTTAAACCTCATGGCTTGGTTTTTGACTCAAGAATTTTATCCTAATGAGAGACCAAATCTTTGCCTTTAAGGGAGATTACGTAAGGAATAAATTAACTGTATACTCAGAAATCAGAGAAAATTGTTATTTAGCAGCAAAAAAAGCCAGTTCTTTCTAACACTAATGTTCTAAAACATCTCATAAATTAAACTGTTAAATTTTTGTTAAACAAAACTTTTGACTGTATCAGATAAATATTTTTCAATAAACCTCTGTAGTACAGTCCCTCAAACAGCAAAAAAAAAAAAAACTCATTAAGACTTAAATAGTATATATATGTATATTTCCTTGTTGCTTGAAAAGCAAACAGTATATAAATGTACATTACATCAGATATCTATTAAATTCTATTACCCGAAAGTTCAGGGCTGAAATAAACTTTCTTAAATATTCTAGGTCTTTAATTAACTTGTAAAGTTTTATCAGCTGGCTTTTAGAAATTACATAAGTCTTGTTCAACTGGCTTGGAAACCACAAAATCCCATCCCTGATATAGACGTATCTCTAACCCTCTCAGATAGGTCTCAGAGTTGTCCTGCAATAGTGAGAAGTCCTTTGTGGATTCACGCAGCTTGTGATAGTTAACGTAAAGCAGTAATCCTTGTCTGTGTTTTTTTTTTTTTTTTTTTTTTGTCTTTTAAAGTAGATCTCTATCTAATTATAAAGGTTTCTTTTTTTCTCAAAAGTTTTCCTCAGGCTATGACCATAGGCTAACTACTGCCCTTCCATCTACTTCTTTCTTGAGGGCAAAGTATCATTATTTTCCCTTCTGCTGTTTTGAAATTGTTACTTTCTCCATAAAACAAAGTAATTCCTTTAACTAAGGGCTGCCAGTGACAGTATGTCTGGATCTACTTGAAATTCAGCTCCTTTGTCAACCTTTGTCAAGCAAGACTCTGACCTGCTAAACAAGCTTCAAAAGAATAAGAAATATCTTAAAATTAGATACACTGGCAAAGACAAAGCATAAGACCCTTAACAGGCAAAGACTGTTTTATGAAAACAGACATTGAATAAGACAACACGGGGGGGGGGAACAATTCTGAGGTTGAACTAGCCAAAATGGGTAGCCCAAAGCCAAACATTAAACACTTGTTCTACAGGAATCAAAACACTTTTTCACCAAAAACTATACATCTGGAGTCCCTACAAACAGCTTGTGTAAGTACAACAATGACAAAGACATGTCCAAAACCCCACAAAGGCAAATATAAAACCACACCACAAATACATTTATCTTCTCATATATACGACTCCACTTGGCTTGGCTTTATATATACGGGAGGTTTCACACTTTGTCAAACACACACACTTACTTTACACAGCTTGTTTCTCTGTTAGTTGAAGTGAGCTCAGCAAGTACTTTCCTGGTTTTCCACAAGAGCCCCAGTTCACAGGATAGTAGAATACTTTTATTGATCCATTCAGTAGCTAACTTTCTCCAGAGTCTAGTTGATATATTGGCCAGGCCATATTATAGTAAAACTTTATTTGATCTTTAGGCATAGGTGGGTACCCATACCAAAATCAGACAGATAGCATCTACCCATCGGGTTTTTCTTAGAAACAGAGGTCTTATTTCCCATGTTACAGAGTGTACAGATATAGAGAAAGCTTTCTTAGCTGAGACGGACATTTCTTTTTTACCAGACAGATGGTACCAAGACAGACAGAAGTATGAACCCTGATGAGAAACTGAGTCCTCTGTGCAACCAGAATAAAGTACTTGAACCCTTTTTAGATTAGTAAGTTGATGCCAGGCATGGATGGGCGACTTTCGAAGGCTCCCAAGAAAAAAGATTCTTGGCAGCACTCCTCAAAGTGTTCAGAAGCTGCACCCTCTCGACTTGCCTGTCCAAGTGGACAAGGGGTACTCATCTAAATTCCTTCTGTCCTGGGTTGAGCCAAAGAGGAGAGGAGGAAAGGAAAGGAGACCAAAGAATCCACCTTCTATCCTAACAGGATGGTGAAAGTCCAGGGAAATGTGAGGTGTTATGCTTAGACCAAAGTGTACCTCATGTTGCATGGAATTTGTCTTGCAAGGGGCAGACACCTTTCTCATCTTCTCTGCGTACCCCCTAATCCTGTTATGGAAGCCTTCCAGCAGCAGATGTCCTTTGGTTCTTAAATGTCTGACCTGTGTCCACAAATTATTTTATGGACCTTATCCTTGTCCTTTGAATGAAACAGATGGTTACCCTCACCCACCCAGGCCAGAGTTACTGGGGCAGTATGAGCAGCTAGGCCTTCAGAATTCACCAGGGACTGCCTTGGTTGCCATTCTTCCATTGCCACAGCAGCTGCCCGCCTGTCCACTGAGGGCTTTTTAGAGATGTAGCAGAAAAGTGGAGGTGAGAAAAATCGGCTCTTTCCTAGGAAAGAACTTACCAGAGGGGTCCCTGAAGTCCTGCCATGATAGCCAGATATGCTACTGAATTAAAGCAAGTTAATTCTGCCTATCATGGTGTTTTAGTCAGCTAGGGCTGCTCTAACAGAAATACCACAGAGTGGATGGCTTTAACAAAAAAAAGATTTATTCTTACACAGTCTGGTAGGTTGCAAGTCCATATTCAGGGTGTCCACTCCAGGGAAAGACTTTCCCCTTGACGGCTCTGGTGGAAAGTCCGGTATTGCATCAGTCATTGTCCAGGGAGTGTCCTAACGCAAGAACCTCTGGTCTGAACGACGCGCTCTGCTCCCAGTGCTGCTTGCTTGATGGTAGCGAGGTTCTCAAATTGTCCTTGGTTCTTTTTCCTTTTATTCCTTGCAAGCTAAAAGCATTAAGGGTGGGGCAAGCCATACTCCAGGGAAACTTCCCCCATAGCAGGAATTCACAGCCCCACCCTAATCCTTTAACATACAGGTTAGCAAAACCGCACAATGGAGGACATTTCCAAGATGCACACATTTTTGGGGGGACACAATTCAAACCATGACATCCCACCCTTTGACAACCCAAAAATCACATCACAAAACATTTAACACATTCATCTCACCATAGCAAAATTATGTCCATCCATATAACAGAAGTCTTAAATCAGTTCCAAGTCCAAAATACAAAAACTCTTCTACATCTGTGAAACTTAGAAGGCATTAACAGGCAACAGGCAAGTCAACAGAACACATTACATTAGCCCTCAAAGCTTTGGAAATACTCTTACATTTTCTGAGACATTCTACACAACAGCAATGCTCTCCAGACTCTAGGTATCGGCCACACTCTCTGGTTTCTGAGTTGAGACCGCCAGCCCCGTGCTACAACTCTGCCTTCAAGGCCCACTTGGACAGAAACTCTGTCCCATCGGCTTTAGGAGCACCCTAAGCCCAACTGAGTGGCAATTCCACCCTTACGAACACAGCACGCCATGGTTCCACCCTTTCAAACCCCTGAGGTCATGGCCATACCTCTTGAGACTGAGGCAGCTCAGCTTCTCATGCTGTGTCTCTTCAGCTTCAGCTTCCCATGGCCGCATGGCCCGGGCCTCAGCCCCACATCTGCCCTGCCAGGCAAGTGTTCCAAAGCTCTGTAGTTCCACTGGTTTAAGTGCCCGGAGGCACCCCACTCTTGCTGGAAAGCGTCCTGCCCAAAGGCACTCAACTCTCTCACTTGGTGGGTCAGCAAGGCCAGCTCCACCGATTCAAGTGCCCAGAGGCACCCCGTTCCGCGAGGAAAACTCTGCACAGGCACTGACCTCTCTCGCTCCACGGGTCGGCTCCAGCGCTGCCTCTGGTTCTGCTGCTGCCGCTGCCGCTGCTACCGATCCTCTGTTGTTTCTCACTATCTGCGCCTTCTTCATTCCTTCTGAATCTTCTATCCATTCACAGTTTCAAAGTGGCTTCCACATTTTAGGTATTTGCTAGAGCAGCACCCCACTCCTGGTACCAATTCTGTTTTAGTCAGCTAGGGCTGCTCTAACAGAAATACCACAGAGTGGATGGCTTTAACAAAAAAAAGATTTATTCTTACACAGTCTGGTAGGTTGCAAGTCCATATTCAGGGTGTCCACTCCAGGGAAAGACTTTCCCCTTGACGGCTCTGGTGGAAAGTCCGGTATTGCATCAGTCATTGTCCAGGGAGTGTCCTAACGCAAGAACCTCTGGTCTGAACGACGCGCTCTGCTCCCAGTGCTGCTTGCTTGATGGTAGCGAGGTTCTCAAATTGTCCTTGGTTCTTTTTCCTTTTATTCCTTGCAAGCTAAAAGCATTAAGGGTGGGGCAAGCCATACTCCAGGGAAACTTCCCCCATAGCAGGAATTCACAGCCCCACCCTAATCCTTTAACATACAGGTTAGCAAAACCGCACAATGGAGGACATTTCCAAGATGCACACATTTTTGGGGGGACACAATTCAAACCATGACACATGGTGTCTGAAAATTTAGGGACAATGTGGGGTTCAAGGTGTTTTATTCACAGATACCCAGCAAATCTGGAGGAACACTGAGGATAACTTTTCCAAACAACTGTCCTCCAGATCTACTGTGTAGAGGTGAAAGGGGATGGTGGAGTGTCAGAGGACATTCTCAAGTGGGTGGTAAGTCACAGAATGTGAGAAGGTGGGGGAAAGGTTGGCATAGAAGGAGAAAGCAAAATTCCAGAAGTGGAGGGAGAGTCCACCAGAGCTGAAGGGGGAGTAGAAGCACAAGGAAGTGAAGAGGCTTCTCAGAAGGACTGAAATCAGGTTCAGAAAGTGATAGCTTAGAATGCCAAACTCATTAGGGAGGAGGTTTTGAAAAGTGGTACAAGTTTAGCAAAGAGAGGGACGATAAAGAAGGAAAAATAAGGCTTGGATATAAGGGACCTCAGACCACTTGCTATTGCAGGTTATGAAGTTGAGTAAATCATGGAGAATGTTCCTAGGGTTCTTGGATTTTTTAGGAGACATACAAGTGGGGTTTCCTTGGGGAGCTTAGACTGGCTAGTTCTCATAGCGTAGAGAGTGAGTAGGAGGAAGATTAGTCCTCCCAGGGAGAGGCAGGTGTCCCTGCTTCTCAGTGGAGACTGGGTTCTGATCCCAATTCACTGTCTAGGCATCCCCGTAGAATGAGGATGCAGGGCCAAGCAACCAGTGTTCCAGCACCCCGAGAAAAGCCTCCACCCAGCTATGGGGTTTGTGCGAAACAGAAACAAAAGAGAGATGCCAAGGATTACCTGGGAGGGAAATCTCCCTTCCAACTCAGTGATTTAGAATTTTGTCACTGTATTATTGGTTGTTTGGAGTGCTGTAGCAGGGGTTTAAAGGAAGGTGGGAGTCCTTGAACTGGTGGTCTTATATATCCTTATCTCAGGTTTCAGCTCTAAAACGCTGGGAAGAGGATGGCCTGAAACAGAGGCAGAGACAAACCAGTCCAACCATCTAGTGAAGCTTATTGGAACAGAAAGTGGAGTCTGAACCAAGAGTGGCTCAGCCTACCTTTCCCAAATAGGGCAAGATTTTATGGTTTCAAGGTTTTAATGAAGTAGTGTACAGTGAGGGGGGGTTATGGTTTGATAAAGAAAGAAAGAGAAGTGGGATGGCAAGAAATTCTGGTTAAGGGATTTATGGTCTGAATAAGGAAGAAGTGCTGCTTACAAGGGGGAGGGCCAAGGTTTATTTATGGTCAAGATTTTGATAACAGGGGAGCTTTCAATTAGAAGAGTGAGGAAGACAGGCAGAAAGTTATTTAAGGTTTTCTGGTTATAGCAGGTGGGGCATACCAGGCTGTTTTTGGACATCCCTGTGGGGCATGCATACCAGGGTGTTTTCAGCTAATGGCAAGGTCTGATCATTGGATAAGACAACTTCCCTGAATCTCAGGGATAGAGTTCCCTCAGTGACCTCACTGAGTTTCAGGAACAGAATTCTGTCAATGACATCCCTGAGTTTCAGGAACAGAGTTCCCTCAGTTACCTCCCTGAATTTCAGGGGCAGAGTTCCCTCAACACACACTCAGTAACTAAAGCAATACTACTTTTCTATAGGCTTGCATTTGGCACCCTATAGAAGCTTTTTGGAAACTCTGACAGCATAGTAGTTAAGTGTTACATCTGCTAACCAAAAATCTGGCAGTTGAAATCTGTTAGCTGCTTCTTGGAAACTCTATGAAGTGGTTCTGCTGTCCTTTAGGGTCTCTAAGAGTTAGAATCAACTCAACAGCACTGGTGTTGGTTGGTTCTTTATAGAGGCTTTTACTTGAAGAAGGAGTTCCATGGCAACAAAAGACACGGACTACATTGTTGCTGAAGTCCCTTCTAGCTGTACGATTGCATAATTCTATGAACTAATCTTAGTACTGTTCTTAGTACTGATGTGTGCACCTCAGACCACTTTACTGCTCTAACACAGTTAAGTAACTTGTCACACATGCTTCTTACCTAATTTTGATCATTGCTCTGAGAGTACTGCACTTTTATTGTTTAAAGTACATCTCTAGTAGATGACCAGAAGCATACCTGCTCCCCTTCCTGTCCCTGAGGTGGGAAGCACTGTCATGGATTGAACTGTGTCCCCTCAAAATATGTGTGGGCCAGGATTCCCAGTATCTTGTGACTGTCCTCCATTTTGTGATTTTCCTAAACTGTGTGTTAAAGGATTTGAGTGGGGCTGTAAATCCCTTCATAGGATCACCTCCCTGCTCCACTGTAAAGGAAGTTTCCCTGGAGTATGGCTTGCCCCACCCTTAATCCTTTCATCCTGCAAGAGATAAAAGGACAGAGAAGCAGGCAGAGAATTGGGAACCTCATACCATCAAGAAAGCAGCACCGGGAGAAGAGTGCATCCTTTAGACCTGAGGTTCCTGTGCCAAGACGCTCCCTGGACAAAGACTGATGCAATACCGGACTTTCCTCCAGAGCCGACAAGAGGAAAGCCTTCCCCTGGAGTGGACACCCTGAATATGGACTTGCAGCCTACCGGACTGTGTAAGAATAAACTTTCTTTTGTTAAAGCCATCCACTCTGTGGTATTACTGCTAGAGCAGCCCTAGGTGACTAAAACAAACACAGAGGCCTCCTTTACCTTTAGCCTGTTATTGCCATGGTCCAGTGGGGGAGGAGTCCTTGATGGTTCAGGAGCTTTGAATATCTCTGACTTTAGTGATCCTGTAATGATCCCATTGTCAACTGGTCAGGGTATTTGCACTGGGGCCATGACAAAGGGGTAATGGTGGCTTAGCTCTGATTAGCTGCCATCCAGCTGTTTTCTGCCTCAGTGGGTTTGATTAAGTTTTAAATTGTTGCATTGCTATAAATTCTTCTTTATGTCAGATGTGCCATAATTCATACTACCACAAAATTGGAATACATTTTTTTTAAAAAAAAATCATTTGGAGAAAACTCATTGTATGGAATGAATTGTATACCATCCAAATGTGTGTAACAATTTGGTTGGGTCATGGTTCCCAGTGTTTTGTGATTGTTTTGCATTGTGTGTTTTCCTATGCTGTGAAAACTAACTTGAAAAGGAAGCAAGCAGAGATTTGGGGACCTCATACCATCAAGAAAGCAGCATGGAGAGCAGAACATATCTTTCAGACCTAAGGTTCCTGTGCTGAGATGTTCTCAGATCAAAGACTGATACAACAGAAGGACCTTCCTCTGGAGCTGACCAAGAAAATGCATTCCTCTGGAGCTAGCACCTTGAATTAGGACTTCTAGCCTGCCTGACTGTGAGAGAGTCAACTTTTCTTTGTTAGAGCGATCTATATGTGGTATTTCTGTTAGAGCAGTACCAGATGACTATGACACCCATGAAACACCCTTTTCCCCAAGCTGTATTGATCTCAAATTCTCCTCAGCTTCAGAAATATATACCTCCTATTTCATCAGAGACGCAGAAATTTAACTCAGTCAAGTCACTGGAAAACAAAAGACTAGGACTTACTTTTCTACAGTCTAAGAAAAATCTCTCTTTTGAATCTTAAGCAGTCTCTGTTCTTACTCCTGAACTTCAAAAGAAGGCTCTATTAGTTAATACATCTGAATCTCAGAAACACCAACAAAGCAAACAACCTCTGTGCTTAGGCCTTCTCTGAAATTATACACATGAAGCTTTACATCTTCTAAAGGTTGCTTTCACTAGTCTCAAATTCCAGAAACATTTTTCTTTGCTTATCACCCTGAGTCATCATGGTCAGTTCCAGCTATAGCTCCTCAGGAGCCATTTGAAACTATATTTCAGAGTCTCAAAAGCTTACCCCCCAAATTACTGTCTTTCATTGAATTGTGTCCCCCCCCCCAAAAAATATGTGTTGTAAATCTTGATCTCTATGCTTGTGATCATAATTCCATTTGGGAATGGATTATGTTTTATGTTAATGAGACAGGATTAGTGTAGGATCTGTCTTGAGTCAATCTCTTTTAAGATACAGAAACAAGCAAGCTACAAGCAGAGGTGGGCAGAGAGATGCTGAACATAGAGACCTCCTATCAAACCAACCAAAACAAAGCCACTGCTGCTGAGTGGATTCCCACTCTCAGTGATGCTATAGTCAGAGCAGAATTGCCCCATAGAGTTTCCAAGGAGAGCATGGTGAATTCAAACTGCTGACCTTTTGATGAGCAGCCATAGCACTTAATCACTATACCACCAGGTTTCTGGAGACTTTCTAGGAACCAGGAAACAGAAACTGAAGAGACAAAGACTTTGCCCAGAGATGACAGAGAGAAACCCTTCCTTTGGAGCTAGTGCCTAAATTTGGACTTCTAGCTTCCTAAACGGTGAGAAAATAAATTTCTGTTTGTTAAAGCCATATGTTTATAGTATTTCTGTTCTAGTAAGCCATATAACTAAGACAATTACCATTTGTTGATTGTTAACTATGTACCAGGCACCATCTGAAATGTTTTACATATTTTTTTTTTTACTTAAAACTCACAACAGTCCTGTGATATAAGTATTATCCTCGTCTTATACTTCAGAAAACAGGTTGAAAGATTAATTACTTGCCCAGGTTCCCACCTAGTAAAAGGTGGCCTAGACTAAAAACCTTGTTCTGTTAATTCTAAAACCCAGTCCCTTGCACACCTGTAGGTTAATATTCTCTGATCCCAGCAAGATAGCCCAGACTACATGCTTGGAAACTTTGAATTCTGTGGCAAACAGTTTCCCTTGATCTACATTTTCTAAACACGGTAAACAAATGATGACTCCCCAAAGATGTCGAGATAACAATTTCTGGAGCCTGTGACTATGTCAATTTATATGGCAAAAAAAAAAACTTCAAAGATGTGATTGAGGATCTTGAGACGGGGAACTATCTTGGAGAACTGAGGAGTCCAGATGTAATAACAAGAGTCTTTATATGATGGGAGAAAGAGGCAGGGCAGGAGATTTGACCATGGGAACAGAAGTCAGACAGAGATGAAGATGCTATGTTGTTGTCTTAAAGATGAAGAAAAGGGCTATAAGCCAAGGAATAAAAGCAACCTCTAGAAGGTGGAAAAGGCAAGAAAATAGATTCTCTCCCCACAGCCTCCAGAAATAATGCACCCCTGACAATGTGTTAATTTTAGGACTTCTGGCCTCTAGAACTGTAAGGTATATACTGCGCCCAATCATAACATGGGCAAAAAACTTTAATATGTATTTCACCAAAGAGGATGTTCAAATGGAAGCCAGGAGGCAGGACCAAGACAGCAGAGTATTTGGAGGCTTCTTGGGGTCCTTCTTACAACAAAGATGCCCTAAAAACAAGTGAGTCAATTATATATGAGAGTTTAGGAGCCCTAAACATTAAAGGCAAAATCAAAGAGTCAGACTGAGAGGAGATGGAGAGTTGCCAGACCTGATCTGGCAGGAACTGGCACTCTGCAGGCTGGGATCAGCTAGGGCCAGTGAAAGCAGTAGCATTCCTTTTTGCACATCAAGAGAGACTGAGCTGCAGACAGGCTACTGTAGCTAATATGGATAACTGAGGCTGAAAAATTTTCCTCCCCCTCCTTGCTGCCCCCGCCAGTGCCTGATAAAATACTCCCTTTCCCTTCTCAGCCAGCACTCTCCTGACAGGACACTTTCCTTTCTCAGCCTGGCTCCCCGCCTTGCGGGATACAATATTTCCTTTCCCCTTTCCTTTCCCAGCCCAGCTCCCCAGCTGGCAGGATGCACCCCCTCAGAACTCCGCCCACTCACCCCATTTGTCTCAACCACGACATCCTCAAACTGCACTATATCTACCCTTCCGAAACCCCACTCAGGGCCATTTGTTGGAACCTGAGAAGGTCCCATTGGCCTGCCGGCATAGTAAACAGCTTCTTGCCTCTTCCCGGGTGTTGTTCGCTTCCTCTTTTCTATAACATTCTGGCTCCCTGACCGGGAAGCGAATGGACTGACCCCTTGCTGTCACCTGCCTCTCGGGACTTCGGGGCGGACAGGCTAGGAGGGCCAGGCACCACTCGTTTTCCAGTTAACGAGGTCCCTCCACCTCTCTGCCTCATACTTGCCGGAGAGGTTTCCGAAGACGCAGGACCCTTAAATGATCAGGCAATGGGCATCAGAAGACTTCAGTCCAGGTAAGGCCCCAGGGCCACCAGAACCCAGTCAGGACTGCCCTCAACGGGGTGAAGGGGAGCTTGATCACCTCCCGGCCTTTGTGCCCCAGTTCAGGATTTCCTCTCCGGGTGGAAGTCTCAGTCTGTGTGAGTGAATATATTTTGTGTTGTGTGATTGTATCTGTGCCTCCAAGTTCATGCGGAGGCTGAGTGGGCCCTCTCCTGAGGTTCCGTGTGGACTCATAAGGCATAATGGTGTGAACCAAGCCTCCTCCACCCCGAGGTTTACACAGGGACACCTTAGCCAAGAGCCCACCTAAGTCCCCGTGAGGGGAATGGCCAGAAGGGCATCTGAGTGGTCCTCAGGACAAGTCTTTCATCTCACTTGCGACACTGTCAGCATGGGTGAGACACACAGCAAACCTACAGTCTTAGACTACATGTTGAAAAATTTTGATAAGGGCTTCAAGGGAGACTATGGAGTTAAAGTTAACCCCAAGAAATTAAAAACCCTGTACCATGTCGAATGGCCCTCCTTTGACACCAACTGGCCACCTAAAGAGCCTGTTAATTAACCCGAAATGATTCTGGCTCAGAGTGAAAACCTGTAAAGCCTGTTGAGCCAGTATCCAAAGTTGCAGAGAATTTAAAAGAACAGGCTACTCATTTTTTTTTCCCTGCTCACGGCCACCAGCAGCAGCCACCGCCACCGCCATTGCTGCCGCCACAGCCACGGAGAACTTAAAAGAACAGGCTACCTAATCTCTTTCTGCTCTCAGTCTCATGGGTTCTCACAGTGTCCTCTGCCAGGCATCTCTCCGGGAGGATACCTCTTTTCTGTGCTGTTCGGTATTAAGGGACGATTCTAATTCAGAGTCAAAACCTGAAGCCATTTGGGAACTCCTTCTCTTCAAGTCTCTTAACAAGTTTTCATGGACTTTGTTCAGAAGTCTTGTCCCTGGTTCCCAGTTGTAGGTACACTGGAAATGGAAGCGCAGGAACTTTACAACCTGAGCTCCCTCCTCTAAAGTGTTATTCCAATGAACCATGCTGTTACTAAATTGATTTTAAAAAGTGCTTCTTTACACTTCACCTTTAACCTGCTGTCAGAAAATTTCAAACAGCCTTTCTAGTGATATCAGTGGAAGGTCCTCCCCCAGGGGATGAAAAACCGTCCCACTCTTTGTCAGAAATTTATAGATGCTGCGATAGAGAACATTCAAAAACAATTTCACTCTGTGGCTTGGCTATCTTATTCATTATATGGATGACATTTTGTTAGCTCACCCTGATCGTTCTTTTTTTTACAGGAGTGCTTAATGACACTCACCTCTGTCCTGAGAGCTAGAGGCTTGATAATTACTCCAAATAAAATTCAAACTCAGCCTCAATATCCTACTTGAGCCACATACTAAATGACACCACCATGGCTTGTGTTCCCTTTGTCTTAAGAACCACCCACCTAAAAGCTGTAAATGACTTTCAGGAACTGCTTGGTGAAATCAACTGGCTGTCTTAGAACTGAAATTAACTCCTACAACACTGGTCCAAGTGCAGCTTGGGGCTTACAGCTGATTGATCACAACCAGTTACAGATTCCTTTGTTCCTTCTTTAATCTCCAAGAAAATAGCCTTCAGACTAGAAAACAGAAACTACATTTTATATATTCACAACGTGCTTTCTTGCTCCTTATCTCTGTGGAAGTGTAAGCTTGACAGACTAGTTTCATTACCTGAGAAATTTTCTCTTAGGTTTTAAACTTTGCCTAATGTAAACAACCTGACTAGAGTTTCCTGTGACTATTTTATGACAAAGGCAAAGATTGGCAAGAAAAGACAGAAAATAAAACTGTGGAAAGTTCAAAAAAATGAAGATGTTAGAGAAGAGACAGGCCTAAAAAGATTAGAGGACAAGCAAAACTAGAAAATAAAATCAGAACTTATGAGTCTTTGTTCTCCTGATCTCCGTGATTGACCACCCCCTCAATGGCCAGGACTTTAAACAGTCCGGCCCCCACTCACAGTTTAACATTTGACTTGGAAACAAGAACTCAAGAGGGGAATGTTGAAATGAGGCATAAATTACAAAAGTAACCATGATTTTAAACTGTACTTCCTAAAGAATAATATACATGCCACAGGGAAGAGTGAGATGGACAGTCAACACCCAGGCCTGATAAAGACAACCTGACCCAGTCAGCTAAGTAAGAAAGCCCTAAACTGGTTTCAGAAAATGCAGTTCTCAGAGGTCCTGATTTTACAGTCCACCGAGACTAAATTTGTCTCAAAGACTCTTGCCTGGCTAAGATGACTATATATATCATAAAAGACAAATGATTCCTAAGGCTTAGTGTCTTTGGCAAAACAGGCCCCTGGAGTACTTACATCTGCCTTCATTGTCTTGTAATCTGGCCTCGATAGCGACTCTCAATAAAAGGAAAGCCAAGAGCCCCGAAAGCCTCTCTGTCTTACAATGGATTCTAAAAGGCCATGCCCTGCATCATCAAAATGCCACAGTCCTCGCCTCCAATTTCAGTTGACTAGGGAACAAACTTGTTCTATTATAAGAAGTTGCAGTATTGGCCCTACTCAACAGTCCTCTTACCAATGGGAATCAACTCACAGGGTTTAAAGGCTGGACAACTATGGCAAATAGATGTTAGTCACATACCTTCCTTTGGAAAACTCTGTTATGTCCACACATACATTAACACTTATTCTGACTTAATTATGGCCTCAGCCCGCATGGGAAAAGCTTGTAAGGACGTAATTCGACACCCCTTTTATTGTTTTACAAATTGCCAGATTCCCTCACATCTTAAAACAGACAATGCTCTACCCAGCAACAATGAAATCACCACCGAAACGTGGTGTGATTGGTACCCACCAACTCCTCCATCTCTTCCTCCTTATTAACCCTTTTCAGATACTACAGCTCTCCCAAGATTTTTCTCATCCAGCTAGCTCATAGCGATACGATCGCCGACAAGCTTGTCGTACCCGATCCACGCAGTGTACAGTGGGTACTACAACATCACCAACTTGAATGACACAAGGGGCTATGTTGCCAATGGCCGAGATAGAGAGAATTCTGGACTCGGACATAAACTAACCCAATCTCTCCTGAGTAAAACAGTCATCACTTGTGTAACAGGGACCAACATAATACTTAAAGGGAATTTTAGTGAGAAAAAGATGAACATCACTTAAAAAAGGGTGACTGTCACACAGGGCAATGAAACCTGCCAATGTAACCTGTTTTAACATAATGTGCTTTAACTGTAATTTTGCTAATTGTGTGGGCCCCCTTGGGGAAGGGGAACTTATGATTGTTCTACATCAGCCTCCCTTTGTGATACTGCCTGGAAACTTGTCAGGACAGAGGGCTGCAAGTGATAGAAAGACTACAAGAGCTAATTAGGCCTAAGCGGGCTGTAGGATTAGTTATTATGGGAATAACTGCACTTGTATCTGCTATAATCACAACCACTACAACTGCCATGGCCATTGCCCAGAATGTACAGACTACTCAATTTACAGAGAATGTGGTTCATAATATGTCACAACTTATGAGTACTCAGGAAATGATTGATCTAAAAGTGGAACAAAAGTTAGAGTTACTGTTTAAAACTGTAGGAGTAATAGGAAGTCTGGTCCAAACTTTGCAGCACCAAGCCAGGCTGACTTGTCATGCTGAATTTACCTAGATTTGTGTAACTAACAAAACTTACTATATAAGCACAGACCCATGGGAAAGAGTTACACAACATCTAGAAAATACATGGGAACATACTAATGAAACTCTGAACCTAACACAATTACATTCAGAAATTCTGGCCTTAAGTCATGTCCATCTGCCTTTTGATCCCACAAAGACGGCTGAGAACCTTCTAAACAACCTTAAAAACTTGTTTTCCGGGTCTATGGACCAAATCTGGCACTTATTAATCCCCATGATCATAATCGGGGGAGTTGTCCTCCTGATAATACTCTGCACACCTTGTCTGCTTAAACAAATTTGCAGAAGTCTGCAACAGCTATTAATAGATGTACACCATCTTAAACTGCAGACTCGGCGAAAGCCCTCCACCTTCACCTTCTAACCCTCTGCAGTAGTCAGTGATGGGTAAGACATTTAACTGAACTATCTCAACCTAAGACAGGACCCAATAATAAAGAGATTGGACTCTGATGACGGGTAAGAGATAGAATCAGTAAGTGCGACCTAAGCCAGGCACACAGAGGAGGCGGCTGAGAGCCAGCTGGTTTTATAATAAGAAAAAGAAAAAGGCGGAAATGTGAAAAGCCGATCCTGGGGCTTTACAATCCCCTCGACTTATGGAATTATATTGGGAAAATCTGACCAGGAACTTCTGGGGAAAAGAGCTTGGAGGAATGCAATTCAATACAGCCTGCCCAGCTTCACTGACTTCCCCCTAACTGTGTCTCCTCCTCCCTTTTTCCACAGACACAGGTTTACAAAGAAACCCCTGACAGGCTTCCCAAGGACAATTCTCCACACAGCCATTATAACTACACAAACATCTCACTCCCTACAGCAGAAAGATAGATAAACTTCCAAGTCCATTATAATTGATATGACAAATGAATTATCACTAAAGAAACATCTTTCTTAGAACAGCTGGGCTGGATTAGGAGATGGCAGACACTTTCTGCTCAGGAAGAGATAAATAAAAAAACTATCAGAGGCCCTCAATGTGGACATGGACCAAGTTGCTAACACACTTCTTATATTTCAGAATCAAATTAACTCCCTGGCAGCAGTTACTTTACAAAACAGATGAGCATTAGACTTATTACTTGCAAAGAAGGGCGGGACCTGTATGGCGCTAAGCGAAGAATGTTGTTATTTTGTAAATGCTTCTAACATTGTCACATCTAAGGTTACAGAGCTCAAAAACCAAATCAAACAAAGATGATGTGAACTTATCCAGTCTGGATGGGGACTCATGTCAAATTGGGCCACCTGGCTGGCCCCCCAGTGGAGACCACTCACCTTCGGATTCATAGTCCTGACTTTCGGACCCTGCCTCCTGCGCCATCTGCGAGACCAACTAGAACAGAACTTACTCAACAAAACCGTCTCCAGCGTCCTGACCCTCCAAACTTATCAACAACTTCCCCAGGCCAACATTGAAGAGTTGTGATACCCACACTTATCAAAGGAGGGTAGCAAAGGGGGGAATAATATGGATAACTGAGGCCGAAAGATTTTCCTCCCCCTCCTTGCTGCCCCCACTGGCACCTGATACGATACTCCCTTTTCCTTCTCAGCCGGCACTCTCCTGACAGGACACTTTCCTTTCTCAGTCCAGCTCTCGACCTGGCAGGATACGATATTCCCTTTCCCCTTTCCTTTCTCAGCCCGGCTCTCCGGCTGGTGGGATATGATATTCCCTTTCCCCTTTCCTTTCCCAGCCTGGCTCCCAGGCTGGCAGGATGCGCCCCTTCAGAACTCCGCCCACTCACCTCATTTGTCTCAACCATGACATCCTCAAACTGCACTATATCTACCCTACCGAAACCCCACTCGGGGCCATTTGTTGGAACCTGAGAAGGTCCCATTGGCTGGCCAGTATAATAAACAGGCTTCTTGCCTCTTCCTGGGTATCTTTCGCATCCCCTTTTCTATAACATAGCGTCTCAGTGAAAAGCCAAATTCAGCTGGCAAAAGGTAAGTACATGCATTTAACCTACCATATAGATCCAAAAACACCCACTTAGGGAAAAATCTCCCAATTACTTGCCTTCTTCCCTCTCTGTACTCAGTCTGATCGACACATCCCCTCGGCCAGAAGTAAGACCTATCACACACCCTGAGCCATTCACTTGGTCTTAAAAGGGAACAAATTAACAAACATGAAAAAATAATTCGCAAGCTTCCATAGGCCAGGAACTTACGGCAGAAACAGCTCTTTTGCCCAGGCAGAAGCATGAGAGGTTTATTGACTTTGAATGCTTTTTGCCCCTTGTTTTAGTCAGCTAGGGCTGCTCTAACAGCATTTGGTACCGTGAGAGTGGAGTGCTGCCTGAAAAGTGGAAGCCACTTTGAAACTGTGGATGGACAGAAGACTCAGAAGGAACGAAGAAGGCACAGGTGGTAAGAAACAACAGAGTACCGGTGGTAGCAGCAGTGGCAGCAGTGGAACCAGAGGCAACACTGGAGCCAACCCATGGAGCGAGAGAGCCTGTGCAGAGTTTTCCTCTCAGAACAGAGTGGCTCCAGGCACTTAAATCAGTGGAGCTGGTCTTGCTGGCCTACAGAGCAAGAGAGCTAAGGGTCTTTGGGCAGGACGCTTTCCAGCAAGTGTGGGATGCCTCTAGGCACTTGAATCAGTGGAGCTACAGAGCTTTGGAACAGTTGCCTGGCAGGGCAGATGTGGGCCTGAGGCCCAGGCCATGTGGCCATAGGAAGCTGAAGCTGAAGAGACAAACAGTGTGAGACGCTGAGCTGCCTCAGTCTCAAAAGGTATGGCTATGACCTCAGGGGCTTGAAAGGGTGGAATCATGGCGTCCTGTGTTCATAAGGGTGGAACTGCCACTCAGTTGGGCTTAGAGTGCTCCTAAAGCCAATGGGGCAGACTTTCTGTCCAAGTGGGCCTTGAAGGCAGAGTTGTAGCATAGGGATGGAGGTTTCCACTCAAAATCCACAGTGTGGCCAATACCTAGAGTCAGGAGAGTAGGGCCATTGTGTAGAATGTCTCAGAAAATGTAAGAGTATTTACAAAGCTTTGAGGGCTAATGTAACATGTTCTGCTGACTCACTTGTTGCCTGTTAATGCCTGCAATTTCTCCTATTTACAATGGAATGTCTAACTTGTGCCTGTTCTGCCATTGTACCTTTAGAAGCAGATAGCTTACTGTTTCAGTCAGCCAGGGCTGCTCTAACAGAAATACCACAGAATGGATGGCTTTAACAAAGGAAGGTTTATTCTTACACAGTCAGGTAGGTTGCATTCCCTTCAGACCTGAGGTTCCTGCACCAAGATGCTCCCTGGACAAAGACTGATGCAATACAGGACTTTGCTCCAGAGCCGACAAAGGGGAAAACCTTCCCTTGTAGCATATACCCTGAATATGGACTTGCAGCCTACCAGATTATGTAAGAATAAATATTTTTTTGGCACTTGGCTTTTGGATTCTTTGTTAAAGCCATCCACTCTGTGATATTTCTGTTGGAGCAGCCCTAGCTGACTAAAACACCCCTGCATAGACCTGTCTGTGTTCATTTCAAAAACATAGGTCCTCATTAACGAAGTACAACAGGACATGTACCTGAAGTCTACCTTCAGCTGTTTCAGCTATCTGGAGAACCAGGCTTCTGACATTTGATAATGCTCTATCAAGCAGAGTTCTCACCTACCCACACCAGGGATCTAAGAGCTGGTGGCTGCACTCACACCACTTAGCCCCCCACGGCAGGGATCATCCAGATATAGGTGATGCTTCCCAGTTCTTACAGCCAACAGCATGAGATGCCAGTGGTCTGACTGCAAAGTCCCCCACTCCCACCCCCACTCCCTACATCCTCTAGAGAACAGGTACATGCTTTCCTCACAGACACTCAGGCAGATGTTAGCCCCCAGCCTTGCTTAGCACAAGATCCCTACTGCAGCTAGATAACTGTGCCTACACTAGTCACCCCTACCCATCTAGGACTGTAGGTGAGAGCCTGCATCACGTACTCAGTGACTGACTACCTGCACACCTGAGATGAACCCATACAAGAAAAGGAAATGGATTCTTGTGCTCATATACCTAGTGACAACTCTGATCACCTTGTCACTGGACATTAGATTTTCAAAGATACCAGTAATTAAATTAGCTCACACAACCAGTGTCATGGTTGGAATTGTGTCCCCCCAAAAATGTGTGCAGCCACGTGGCTGGGATATGGTTCCCAGTATCTTGGGACTGTCCTCCATTGTGTGGTTTTACTAACCTGTATGTTAAAGGATTAGGGTGTGACTGTAAATTCCTGCTGTAGGGGGAGTTTCCCAGCAGTGTGGCTTGCCCCACCCTTAATGCTTTTAGCTTGTGTTTTAGTCAGCTAGGGCTGCTCTAACAGAAATACCACAGAGTGGATGGCTTTAACAAAGAAAGATTTATTCTTACACAGTCCGGTAGGTTGCAAGTCCATATTCAGGGTGTCCGCTCCAGGGAAAGACTTTCC
Source organism: Heterohyrax brucei (assembly GCA_028571685.1). NCBI lineage: Eukaryota > Metazoa > Chordata > Mammalia > Hyracoidea > Procaviidae > Heterohyrax > Heterohyrax brucei. Next base: position 23,325,128 of record CM053155.1, read on the forward strand.
CCTTGACGGCTCTGGAGGAAAGTCCAGTATTACATCAGTTATTGTCCAGGGAGCGTCCTAACGCAAGAACCTCTGGTCTGAACGACGCGTTCTGCTCCCGGTGCTGCTTGCTTGATGGTAGCGAGGTTCTCAAATCGTCCTTGGTTCCTTTTCCTTTTATTCCTCGCAAGCTAAAAGCATTAAGGGTGGGGCAAGCCATACTCCAGGGAAACTTCCCCCATAGCAGGAATTCACAGCCCCACCCTAATCCTTTAACATACAGGTTAGCAAAACCACACAATGGAGGACAGTCCCAAGATACTGGGAACCATATCCCAGCCACGTGGCTGCACACATTTTTGGGGGGACACAATTCAAACCATGACACCTACACATCAAAAAAAATTTTAATTAATTAATTAAAAACCCACTGCTATTGAGTCAGGTCTGACTCATAGTGATCCTGAAGGTCAGAGTGGAACTACCCCGTAGAGTTTCCAAGGAGCATTTGGTAGACATAGCACTTAATCCACTGCACAATCAGAGTTCCCCCCAAAATAAAATAAAATAAAATAAAGACTCAGTAAATATAAAATTAGCACAATGAAAAAGATGAAAAGAAAATACATAAAGAAAAACATGTAATGAAAAAAAAAATGCCACACAGAAAATTAAGTGGAACCAATAAACTGTAAAACACACATACACAAAAAGACATCAAAATGACAGCACTAAACTCATACCTATCTATAATTATACTGAATGTAAATGGACTTGAATGCACCAACAAAGAGACAGGGAGAAGAATAGGGAGGAACAAAAGATCCATCTGTGTGTTGACTACAAGAGACATATCTTGACTTAAAGACACAAACTAAAACTTAAAGGATGGAAAAAACTATTTTAAGCAAACAACAATCAAAAGAGAGCAGGAGTGGCAATGATAACTTCTGATGAAATGGACTTTAAAACAAAATACATTGCACAGGATTAAAGGGTCAATACAACAGGAAGACATAATCATAATAAATATTTATGCACATGATTCTAAGTTTCCAAAATATATAAAACAATTCTAACAGTACTGAAAAGAGAAATAGACAACTCCACAATAATAGTAGAAGACTTCAAACACCACTTTCTAGAAGACTTCAAACACCACTTTCAGTGAAGGACAGAACATCCAGAAAAAAAGCTCAGTTGAGACACAGAAGATCTGAATGCCACAATCGAACAACTTGACCTCATAGACATATACAGAATACTTCACCCAATAGCAGCCAAGTATGCTTCATTTCTAATGCTCATGGAACATTCTCCAGAAGGGATCCCATATTAGGCTACAAAGCAAACCTTAACAGAATCCAAAGCATCTAAATATTTCAAAACATATTTTCAGACCATAAAGCCATAAAAGTAGAAATGAATGACAGAAAAAGCAAGGGAGAAAGAAAAAAAAAGAAACACATGAAAACTGAAAAACGCTTTGCTCAAAAACTACAGAAGAAATTAAGGACAGAATAAAAAAACTTACAGAATGAAAACACATCCAACCAAACCTTTGGGCTACTGCAAAGCAGTACTCAGAGGACAATTTATAGCAACAAGAGCACATATCCAAAAAGAAGAAAGGGCCAAAGTCAAGTCATTAACCCTACAACTTGTACAAATAGAAAGCAGCAAAAGAAGTCCTAGGGAACCAGAAGGAAGAAAATAATAAAAATTTTGGAGCAGAACTAAATGAAATACAGAACAGAAAAACAATTGGAAGAGTTAACAAGGCCAAAAATTGGTTCTTTGAAAAGATCAAGAAAATCAGTAAGTCACTGGTGAAACTTACAAAAAAGAGAAGTAAATAACCTGAAAAAAAATTAAATGGGTAATGTCACTGCAGACCCAGTAATAGAATACTGTGAAAAATTATACTACAACAAATTTGAAACTGAGAGGGGATGGGGAAATTTCCGGAAACACACTATCTACCTAAACTAATACAAATAGATGTACAACAACTGTATAAACCTATAACAAAAGAAGAAATTGAAAAGGTGATTTAAAAACTCTCCCCTTCCAAAACCTGGTTCTTGCCAGCTCACTGAAGAATTTTACCAAACTTTCAAAGAAGAGTTAACACCACTGTCATGGATTGAGTTATGTCCCCCCAAAAATATGTGTAGCTGTGTGGTTGAGCTATGACTCCCAATATTTTGTGATTTTCCTGTGCTGTATGTTAAAGGATTAGGGTGGGACTGTAAATCCCTTCATAGGATTACCTTCCTGTTCCACTATAAAGGGAGTTTCCCTGGAGTATGGCTTGCCCCACCCTTAATTCTTTCATCCTATAAGAGACAATAGGAAGGAGAAGCAAGCAGAGAACTGGGAATCTCACACCATCAAGAAAGCAGCACTGGGAGAAGAGCACATCCTTCAGACCTGAGGTTACTGCATCAAGACACTCCCTGGATGAAAACTGATGCAATGCTAAACTTTCCTCCAGAGCTGACAAGGGGGAAATCCTTCTCCTGAAGCAGACATCCTGAATTTGGACTTGTAGCCTACTGGACTGTGTAAGAATAAACTTTCCTTTGTTAAAGCCATCCACTCTGTGGTATTTCTGTTCAAACAGCATGAACTGACTAAAACAACCACTATTGCTAAACTTATTTCAGAGCAGAGAAAAGAATGGAATATTCCCAAACTCATTCTAGGAATCCAGCATACCCTCATACCAAAACTTGATACAAAGCCACAAGGAAAGAAAATTACAGACCAATATTCTTCATGAACCTACACGCAAAAATCCTCAGAATTCTAGCTAGCAGATTCAACAACATATTAAAAAAATAATTCCACATGACCAAGTGGGATACATACCAGATATGAAGGAATGGCTTAACATTAGGAAAAAAATCAATCACATCAATGAAACAAAAGACAAGAACCACATCCTGATCAGCTGATGCCAAAATGGGACTTGACATAGTCCAACACTGACTCATTATGTAAACTCTCAGCAAAATAGGAATAGATGGAAAATTCCTCAACACAATAAAGAGCATTTACACAAATCCTGGTAGTGTAGTGGTGAAATGTTTTGTTTGCTAACCAAAAGGTTGGCAGTTCAAATCTGCCAGGTGCTCCTTAGATACTCTATGGAGCAGTTCTACCCTGTCCTATGGGATCACTATGAGTCAGAATTGACTCCAAGGCAGCGGCTTTGGTGGAGTTTTGGGGGGCTTGATACAAAGCCAACAAACAACATTATCCTAAATGGAGAGAATCTGAAAGCATTCCTCTTGAGAATGGGAACCAGATAAAGATACCCTTTATCACCACTCTTAATTCAACATTGTGCTGGAGGTCCTATCCAGAGCAATGAGTCTAAAAAAGAAATAAGGCATCCAAATTGGTAAGGAAAAAGTAGTAAAAGTATCTTTGCTTTCAGAGATGTGCTGCTACACAGAAAACCCCAAACAATCTACACAAAAATTGCTAGAACAGAAAAGTTCAGCAATGTGTGAGCATATAAGACAAACATACAAAAATCAATTTGATTCCTATCACCAAATCAATATCATTTACAACAGCCCCCAAGAAGATAAAATAATTAGGAATAAATCTAAACAGAGACGTAAAAGACCTACACAAAGAAAACTACAAGACACTACTGCAAGAAACTAAAAGACACCTACATAAAGGGAAAAACACACCTTGCTCATGGGTAGGAAGACACAGCATAATTTAATGCCTTTTCTACCTAAAGCAATCATCCATAGATACAATGCAATCCTGGTCTAAATTCTAGCGGCAGTTTTGGATGAGAAGGAGAAACAAATCACTAACTTCATATGGAAGAGGAAGGAACCCAGATAAGTAAAGCATTACTGAAGAAAAGGAACAAAGTGGGAGGCCCACAATGCCTGATTTTAAAACCTATAATACCATCACAGCAACAGCCTGTGTGCTGGAACAACAGATACGTAGACCAGTGGAACAGAATTGAGAATCCAGACACAAATTCATTCATCCACCTATGAATAGCTGATATTTGCCAAAGACTCAAAGCTCACTGACTGAGGAAGAGACAGTCTCTTTAACAAACAGTACTAGCATAATTGGATACGTATCTGCAAAAAAATGAAACAAGATCCATACCTCACACCATCCACAAAAACTAACTCAAAATGAATCAAAGAACTAAATACAAAAGATAAAGATCATGGAAGAGAAAAAGCAGGGAAAATGCTGGGAGTCCTAACACATGATATAAACAGATTACAAAACATTGTTAACAATGCAAAAACACCAGGAGAGAAACTAGTTAACTAGGAACTCCTAAGAATCAAACACTTAGGCTTATCCAAAGACTTAACCAAAACAGTAAAAAGATAGCCTACAGACGGGGGGAAAAAAACTGGGCTGAAACAAATCTGGTCAGTCAGTGACTAATCTCCATAATCTACAAGATACCGAAAAACCTCAGCAACAAAAAGACAAATAACTCAATTAAAAAATGGTCAAAGGATATAAACAGGCACTTCACCAAAGAGAACATTCAGGTGACTAACAGATATCTGAGGAAATGCTCGTGAGCATTAGTCATTAGAGAAATCTTAATCAAAACTACAATGAGATACTATGTCGTCTAAAAAAGGCTGGCATTCATCCAAAAAAACACAAAATAATAAGTAATAGAAAGGCTATGGACAGAGTGGACACATTTATGGACAGACCAGAACATTTACTTACTGCTCGTGTGAATGTAAAACAGTATAACCACTTTGGAAATCAATTTGATGCTTTCTTAAAAAGTTAGAAATAGAAATAACAAATGATCCAGCAATCAAACTTCTTGGAGCATACTGTAGAAAAACAAAGGGTGTCACATAAACACATACAGGCACATCAATGTTTATTGCACCACTGTCCACAATAGCAAAAAAGATGGAATCAGAGGACAGACCAAGATGGTAGACCAGAGACATGTCTCCCTGATTCCCTCTGACAACTAAGGCCTAGAAAAATAATTGAATAGAGAAGTGTAGGCATTGTAGGAGCCCCGAGATCAGGCATGAGGTTCTGAGACTGGACTGAGCCATAAGAAGGGGGAAACTACCTCTGACAGAGGTGAGGCAATGGCACATCAGCTTTGTGGATGACAGGTATGGGCACATTTCCTTGTTAACCAGGAAGCTGGGACTAGGTCTGCAGAGCTTGTGAACCTGGCACAGGTTGTCTACTTTGCTGAACAGCAGTGCCTAAGTAAACAGCGTATCCTACAGCACAGTGACTGTGCTTGGGATGGCCACATCTAGAGAACCGAACAACAATTGGCAACCGAGGATACCAGGGCCCCTCCCCTCTTTCTTTTCTGAGCTGTGCCATAGATACTGCTGACTCATTGCAGAAGAGTCAGCTCAGGCAGGATGCCATCTTAGTCAGCTGAGAGGTGGAGTCAGCCATGCCTGATGGCTCAGCTGGGGATAATTCCCATGCTGAGCAACAGTACTTGTCTGGATAGTGATTCTTCCAGCATAAAAGCTATTTTTAACACAATTGTACCTAGACAAAGTAGTGGTGTGACTGGCGGCTGAGTGTGGTGGTTCCCTAACCCCTCCCTCCTTTGAGCCACATCATAGCATCTGTGGATGGCCCATCAGGCACTGTCTTTGTCAGTCAGGAAGTGGGGCCTAACACCCATGAGGGCCTAGCTGCCATCAGCTCGGCTGGTCAGCACCTGTCAGCAGAAAAGCAACTTTTAAGATAAAAGGAGCTAGAGAACTCAGCAGTGACTGGTGGATGAGTGTGGTGGTGTCATTTTCACTATCCTTCACTGAGCCACATTATGGCACTGGCTGACAACCCCCAGAGATTCTGTAAGTAGGGTGCTGTCTTCACCAGTCAGGAAGTAGGAACTGCCACCCCTGTGGGTTCAGCTGCTTTCAGCTGCCACTGTACAGCACTGCCTGGGCAGTTTTTAAGATAAGCACACCTAGAGAATGCAGTGGCTACTGGTGGTCAAGCGTGGTGGCATCCTTCTCTCCTTATTTTCCTGAGCTACACCATAGTCTTGACTGGTGTGACACTGCAGAGTCAGCACAAGAAGCTCTCCACCTTTATTAGCCAGGAGGCAAGGCCTGACACCCCTGAGGGCTCAGCTGGAGCCAGCCACCAAGCCAAGCAGCATTGCAGGTCATGACAAAGTCTATATTATATGCCAGAGAAGCTATACATAAGTCAGCCGCACCAACAGAAAGCAGTAGTGGCTGGCAACCAAATCTAACAGTGGCCTTACTCACTCCCTTCATAGATCTATGCCACAGCTCCCATTAGTGTTAACACCAGAGAAACTAAAGAGCTTCTTGATGGTGCGAAGACAACAATCAATATCTAACTATGTAAAGAAGCAGGTCACCATGGCTCCAGAAGATTCCCAAAATAATCAAAAAAGTTCCCAGATGAAGAATCCTTTCTGAAATTATTGGAGGTAGAATACAAAAGGATTATGTATAGAGCACTTCTAGAGATTAAATAAATGCAACAGAACAAAATGAAAAGTTAAGTGATCTGAACTGCTAGAGAATCAGTGATCCAAAATCCAGCAGATCTATAACAAAATTACAGAATTAGACAATTTAATGTAAAGCTAAAAGAGCAAGACTGAGGAAATGGAATACAGAATTAGCAAGATTGAAGATAAAGCAACTGACATCAGCATTTATGAGGACACATCAGAGAAAAGAAACAAGAAAAATGAAAAAAGCATTAAAAAACATGTAGGACTCTGTCAAGAGGAATAATGTATGAATAACTGGAGTTTTGATAGAGAGGGATAGCAGAAAACACAGACAGAGTTGATGAAGAGTTACTGACAGAAAACTTCCCTAACATCATGAAAGAAAAGAACATAGATTTCAAAGATGCTTATCAAACACCACAAAAAGTAGACCCATCCCAAAGACACCAAGACATATTATAATCAAGCTTACTAAAATGAAACATAAAAAGAGGCTTTTAAAGGCAGCTAGACTTAAAGCAAAACTGAAGTACAAAGTCCTGTAGGCTTTTCTCTAATTCTCAGCAGAAGGCAGTCAGAAGACATATACAAAGCCTTGAAGGAGAAAAACTTCCAACCAAGAATTCCATATGCTGTTAAACTGTTTCTCAAATATGATGGTGAAATTAAGACACTGTCAGATAAACAGAAGCTTACAGACTGCAAAAACCAAACTCAAACTAGAAGAAATACTGAAAGAAGCTCTTTGTCTAGAATAACAATAACATCAGATGCATATTTAAGGATGCAATGTAGGTCTCAGCATTCAGAGTCCTATTGAGTTAGGGAAGACTTAAAGCTCAACGAAAGCTAAAAATATTAGAAGAAGGGAACCAGAGATCTCAACATGAAAAGTATGAAATGACCACGCTATAAAAAGGATGTATTACAGTAATCATAACCCTTTCAGATAAAGAGGAAATTAAAGAGCTATACAGAAGTTAAAGATTGGTATAAACCTAGAAAATTAAGGAGAATAAAAGGGTAGCCACAAAGCAAACTAACAGAATGACATATCAAAAGAAGAAACACAATATAGGACTCTCAACAAATACAAAACTGACACTGAAAATGATGAAAAATAAACCCAGAAGAAAAATGACACAGAATAGAATACTAAGAGGAACAAAGAAAATATCAACAACAGAAAAATAAAGGCACTCAAATGACAGCACTGAACACATATCTATTAATAACGACACTCAGTGTAAATGGTTGACTGCTCCAAAAAAAAGGCGGCAAATAAGAGCTTGGATCAAAAAACATGATTTGGAGATTTTCTTTTGGGGGCAGAGTCAAGATGGCTCCTGCCAGGGAGAGAGTGCTCTCCAAGGAGGGAGGCGGTATTTTGCACAGTGTCACCTGGGGCTGGAGCCCAGCGGCAGAGGCTGTGGACTCTGGGCATTTCAGCACTCTTGATCTCTCTTTCTGTCGGGATCCTGGTCCCAGCTGGCTGGCAAGCTTGTGTGGGATGACATCTTGTTTTGCTGGGAGGCGGGGTCATCCATATGGTAGCCTGAGCTGGACCTAATTCCTGGGCTGAGAGGCAGCACCTACCCAGAAGAGAATTCCACACAGTATCACAGTATCACCTACACCTGGGGCTGGACATCAGAGGCCAGCAGGCCAGTAGCCTTTCTGTATTTTGAGCTAGTTTACAACATCTGGTGTTCAATATAGAGGTTCCTACTTTGTCTGCTGGCAAGTGGGATATATACACCTGAACACCTGGCTGATGTTGGAAGCTGGCAGATACTTTTCACTTCTCGTTTTAAGATGGCCTAGAAAAACAACTCTGGTCCATCTTCACAGCATCTCTCCCAGCCTCTATTGACCCACATGAAGCCCAAAAAGCAACAAATTTTGGAGAAAACAGTAACCCAGAAGTCACCCATTGCATCAGAAGGCCCCCAAAAGAAACCACCACAGAATTTCCCAGAAAAAGAAGCTTTCCTGAAACTATCAGAAGGCGAATACAAAAGGATTAGAGAGAGAGCCCTCCTAGACCTTATACAAAATGCAGCACAGCAAAATGAAAAATTAAGCAAGCTGTTTGATCTGATGGAAAATCAGTATTCTGAAATCCAACAGATCACGAACAAAATCAAAGACATAGAAACTTCCATTCAAAGCCAAGAAAACAGAATGGAACAAATGGAAAAAAGAATTTCTGAACCAGAAGATAGAGTTACTGACTCCAGCATCTATGAGGAGAAATCAGAAAAAAGAAACAAGAAAAATGTAGAAGCATTAAGAAGCATGTGGGACCCTATTAAGAAGAACAATCTATGATTAATTGGAGTTCCTGAACAGGGTGAGGCACCTGAGAACACAGAGTATTGTTGCTGAGTTGCTGAGAGAAAACTCCCCAGAAATTATGAAAGAAGAGATTATAGATATCCAAGATACATATTGAGTACCACTCAATATAGATCTCAATAGAAAGACTCCAAGACATATAATCAAGATCAACAAAATGACACACAAGCAGAATCTCTTAAATGTAGCAAGACTCAAAGCAAAGCTAACATTCAGAGGGAAACCCTGTAGGCTTTCATTGGATTTCTCAGCAGAAATGATGCTGGCACAGAGACAGTAGCATGACACATCCAAAGCCTTGAAGGAGAAGAACTTCCAACCAAGAGTTATATATCCCGCAAAACTATCTTTCAAATATGAACATGAAATTAAGACATTTGCAGATAAACAGGAACTCAGTGACTTTGTAAAAACCAAACCAAAGCTACAAGAAATACTGAAGGAATCTCTTGGCTTGGAAGAACAAAACCACTAACTTTGTATTTTAGAAGGACACATTATCAAGAATCCTAATCAGATAGGGAAGGCTCCAAACACATTCCAAGCTACAATAGTGAAAGAAACAATCTAGTGATCATATCATGTAAGCTATCATATCATCATATTAAAAAGAGGGATGTACTACAGTCATTATTGTCCTTCCAGATGGAGACAAGACTGGTAGCAATCAAAATTGGGTTTATATATAGTGTCATGGCTGGAATTGTGTCCCCCCAAAAATGTGTGCAGCCACGTGGCTGGGATATGGTTCCCAGTATCTTGGGACTGTCCTCCATTGTGTGGTTTTGCTAATCTGTATGTTAAAGGATTAGGGTGGGGCTGTGAATTCCTGCTGTGGGGAGAGTTTCCCTGGAGTATGGTTTGCCCCACCCTTAACACTTTTCGCTTGCAAGGAATAAAAGGAAAAAAGAAACAAAGGACAATTTGAGAACCTCGCTACCATCAAGCAAGCAGCACTGGGAGCAGAGCGCGTCCTTTAGACCAGAGGTTCTTGCGTGAGGACACTCCCTGGACAAAGACTGATGCAATACCGGACTTTCCTCCACAGCCGACAAGGGGAATGTCTTTCCCTGGAGGAGACACCCTGAATATGGACTTGCAACCTACCGGACTGTGTAAGAATAAATCATTCTTTGTTAAAGCCATCCACTCTGTGGTATTTCTGTTAGAGCAGCCCTAGCTGACTAAAACATATAATTTGTTAAGCAGGATGATAGGGGCAGCCGTAAAGCATAATAAAGAAGTAACATACCGTATCAAGAAACGTAATGCAGGGGGCGGAGTCAAGATGGCAGACTAAGAACACATCTCCTTATATCTCTCTAGAAACCAAGACCTGAAAAGATAATCAAACGGAGCCTTCTGGTCACCAAGTGAGCCTCCAGGACACGGCACAGGGCTGTTAATTTGGACTTCATACCTCTGAACAAAAAGCCTCCTCTCTTTCACTGGCTCCAGCTCCTGGCTAGCCCTGGCTCTCAGGGACTGATGGTAAACGCACCATTTTGACTTCTTTTTTTCTCTGTCTTGGCCAGCGGGCGGAGCTGGGTCTTGCCTAATGGCTAGACTCAGACGCACTGCTTGGTGGATAGACAGGTGAAATTGCCATATTTTGAGAGCCAGGCTTAGGGCTCTGTTAATCTAGGCACCTTGGGCCTGTCTTTTTATCACTGCCACAGCGTGGTTTGTATGGAACCACACTGACAGTGTGTGGGACGCCATGTTGGATACAGAGATTTTAGTGGGACCTAATTCTTAGCCTGTGAGCGAGTGCCTGCAAACAGGACAGTGCTTCTCTGAAAGAAAAGCAGTAGTTTACAAAGTGTCACCTACGGTGGGGGTTCGGCAGCAGAGGCAGAGGAATGACTACCTCTCGGCATCTTTAGCCTCTCTATCTGCTGACCATGTGGCGAGTGCCATCTTAGATACGGTGGCCGCAGCTGGACCTATTTCTTAGCTTTGGAGCCAGGGCCTACCCACAGGAGAGCTCTTTTCTACCAGAAAAGCAGTAGTTTACACAGTGTCGCCTAAGGCTGGGCCCTGTCAGCAGAGGCCAACAGAGCAGTAGCATTGCTGTATTTTGAACTAGTTTGTATCATCTGGGGTTGGATATAGAGGTGCTTACTCTGCCATTTGGGAAGAAGGACCTGAAAAGCTGATAGACTTGGAAAGTGGTCAGATACCTTTTGTTTTACATTTTAAGACAGCTTAGAGAAACATCTGCTGTCCATCCTCCTAGTATATCTCCCAGCCTCTACTCACATGGGACCCAGAAAGCAACAGACACTTGTGGCATACAAGAAATCACTGATGGTTTCAGAAGGCTCCCAAACAAAACAACGAAGCAGTTTTCCAGATGAAGAAACTTTTCTGAAATCATCAGAAGGTGAATACAAAATAATTATATACAGAGCTCTTCTAGACCTTATACAAAATGAAGCAGAACAAAATGAAAAATTAAGCAATGCAGAGGCCTGCCATCAGATTTGTAGACAAAGTCACAAACCCCTGTAAATGACGGGCTGAAGCATCTCACCTGTGACATGTTTTCTAGCCTACTGCCCTTGATATTATTTGGCTTCCTAATCAAATTTTCTTCAAAAAGATACCCCCTCCTCTCCTGGCACAAGGATCAGGGGAGATGCCTTCTGAGAGGGGCCCTTTACTACCCCCTTGGTTTATGAACTAATATTGGGAAAACCTGTACAGGAATTTCTGGGGAAAAGAGCTCAGAGGAATGATTTCTAAGACAGCCAGCTTGAGAGCAGTGAGGCCGGCCCAACCCCTGCTGACTTCTCTCAGCTGCTCACCCCTGACATATTTCTGGCTGTATATTTTTTCACACCAATTAAACTCTCCCCCCAAATACACCCTCATCCCCCTGCACAAGGACAAACGCTGAGCCCGGGAACGCCCAGCCCTGCTGACTTCCCCCAACTGCACATCCCCACCCATGTGAAAAGAATTATCCTTTTTAGAACAGCTTAAGAAAGGCATAGGGTGGGGGACAGTAGATGTTTACTGTCCCTGCAGGGGAAGATAAAATAAAGAGCAAAGTAGGAACAAATAGAGATCATAAACTTTAGACCCTTCCTCGTGTACCTTTTAACCTTGAGGTACAAGTAGGGCTGATTGAGCTCGAGACATAACTTTGTTTTCACTGTCAATTACACACTTGCCTCAGGCCATTATCTAGAAAGCCTTAACAATTAAAAGGATCACAAGGTTTTGGTTAGCTAATAGCTCATGTGGTCGGGGGGCAGGGTAAAAATTACATCACCTCAAGACCACGAAGTTTTGGTTTCAAATTAGCCAATCACGAGGTTTTGGTTTCAAATTAGCCAATAGATTGTGTGGTCAGTGGGCAGGGGAAAATTCACTTCACTTTTACTACAAAAACAATAAAGACAGACAGCTCGCTGTCTTGCTCTCTGGGTCGGGCTGCCATGAACCAGAAAACTCTTTTCTGTCTCTCTTAATTCTTTTCCCGCCGTGCCTCTCCCTCCCTCCGTGTGTGACCCCGTAAAGTGTCGGAGCTGGCTCCCGGCAAAGCAAGCTGTTTGATCTGATGGAACACCAGTACTCTGAAATCCAACAGATCAAGAACGAAATCAAAGACATAGAAACTTCCATTCAAAGCCAAGAAAACAGAATGGAACAAATGTAAAAAAGAATTTCTGACTTGGATGACAGAGCTACTGACGCCAGCGTCTGTGAGCAGAAATCAGAAAAAAGAAACAAGGGAAATGAAGAAGCATTAAGAAGCAAGTGGGACTCTAATAAGAGGAACAGCCTTCGATTAATTGGAGTCCCTGAACAGGATGACACACCTGAGAACACAGAGAGTATTGTTGCTGAGCTACTGACAGAAAACTTCCCAGAAATCATGAAGGAAGAGAATATAGACACCTCAGATGCATGTTGCATGCCACGCAATATAGATCTCAAAAGAAAAATTCTGAAACATATTATAATCCAGCTTAACAAAATGAAACACAAGCAGCAACTCTTAAAGGCAGCAAGACTCAAAGTAAAGCTAACATTCAAAGTGAAACCTTGTAGGCTTTTGTCAGATTTCTCAGCAGAAAAAATGCTGACACAGAGACAGTGGCATGACACAGTCAAAGCCTTGAAGGAGAAGAACTTCCAACCAAGAATTATATATCCTGCAAAACTATCTTTCAAATGTGAAAATGAAATTAAGACATTCGCAGATAAACAGAAACTTGGTAAAAACCAAACCAAAACTACAAGAAATACTGAAAGAAGTTCTTGGCTTTGGCTTAGAAGAACAAAACCACTAACTTTATATTTTAGAAGGCCAGATTATTCAGAAATCTACTCAGTTAGGGAAGGCTCCAAATTCAATCACAGCTTTAATACTGAAAGAAGTAATCCAGTGATTATCATGAAAACTATGGTGCCAACATATTAAAAAGAGGGATGCACTACAGTCATTATAGTCCTTCCAGCTGGAGAGGAAGATGACAAGACGGGTAGTGCTTCAAATTCAATTTATATATACTTTATTAAGGGGGATCATAGGGACAGCTGTAAAGCACAACAAAGAGGTAGCATACCATTTCAAGAAATGTAACACAGGAGTCTCAACAACTACAAAAACAGCTCTGAAAAAAGTGAAAAATCAACTCACAAAAAAGAATGTCCCAGAACAGACTAATAAGAACAACAGAGAAAACATCAACACTAAAATAAACATATCACAAATTATAACAAAGGTCCACTCTTTGGACAGGAATGGATTGGACTTGGCAATGCAGAGTGACCATATATTGGAAGCACTTTATGGTTCTATACATCTATAGGATATCATCTTGCTGACCTCTGGCTGGAGGAAGGGGAGTGGACAGAGAGGAGGGGAAAGGAGGCTGTTGGGAGGATGAGACATGTAAGGAGCAGAGAGAAATAGTGTGCAGTCACCAGACAGGGAGAGCAGTGGAAGCTGCATATAGGTGGGCATGTAAATTTATACGTGAATGTACATTTTCACTCAGTTATGTTAAATAAAAATAAAAATAAAAAAATAAATAAACATGTCACGATGGCAGCAGTGAACACATACCTATCAATAATTACATTGAATGTGAATGGACTGAATGCTCCAGTAAAGAGACATCGAGTGACATCTTGGATCAAAAGATATGACCCATCCATATGTTGTCTACAAGAAACTCACTTGAGACCTAAAGATAGGAACAAACTGAAAATTAAAGGATGGAAGAATATATATCAAGCTAACAATGAACAAAGAAGACCAGGTGTGGCAATTCTAATCTCAGACAAAATCAATTTTAATGTCAAATCCACCATCGTGGACAAAGATCGACACTATTTATTGCTGAAAGGTTCAGTACACAAGCAAGACTTAACTGTATTATATATTTCTGCACCTAATATCAGAGCACCTAAATGCATCGAAGAAACACTGACTACACTCAAAAAAGAGTTAGATTACTCCACAATAACAGCGGGAGACTTCAGCACCACACTCTCAATACTGGACAGATCATCTAGAAAAAAGCTCAGTAAAGATACAGAAGACCTCATTGCCACAATTAACCAACCAAACCTCATCGAGATACACAGAACTTTCCACCCATCAGCTGACAACTACACCTTCTTCTCCAATGCACATGAAACATTCTCTGGAATTGACCATGTGTTAGGACATAATGCAATTCTCAACAAAATTCATAACATTGAATTACTGCAAAGCATCTTCTCAGATCATAAAGCCATAAAAGTCAAAATCAATAGGAGAAAAAACACAGATAGAAAGTGGAACTCTTGGAAACTGAACAACATCTTGCTCAAAAAAACATGGGTTATAGAGGAAATCAAGGATGAAATAAAGAAATTCATTGCTTCCAATGAGAATGAAAACACTTCCTACCAGAACTGATAGGATATAGCCAAAGTAGTGCTCGGAGGTCAGTTTATGTCCATAAATGCACACATCTGGAAGGAAGAAAGAAAGCAAATCAATGAACTAACCCCACAGCTTGAACAAGTAGAGAGAGAACAACAGAGGAACCCCTCAGGCACCAGAAGAAACCAGATCACAAAGATTAGAGCAGAGCTAAATGAATTAGAGAATAGAAAAACAATTGAAAAGATCAAAAGCTGTTTTTTTGAAGAGATCAACAAAATTGACAAACCACTGGCTAAAGTTACTAAAGAAAAGCAGGAAAGGAAACAAATAACCCAAAGTAGAAACGAGAGGGGGGTTGTCACCACAGATCCAACAGAAATAAAAAATATCATAACAGAATATTATGAAAGACTGTACTCTAACAAATTTGAAAACCTAGAGGTAATGGACAAATTCCATGATTCATACCACCTACCCAAATTATCACAATGTGAAGCAGAACAACCTAATAAACCCATCACAAAGGAAGAGATTGAAAATATCAGCAAAGCACTGCCAACCAAAAAAAGCCTGGGCACAGATGGCTTCACTGTAGGATTCTACCAAGCTTTTAGAGAAGAATTGTATCCAATACTACTGAGACTATTTCACAATATAGAATGGGGTGGAGTACTCTCAAACTCATTCTATGAAGCCAGCATAACCCTGATACCAAAGCCAGGGAAAGACCCGACCAAAAAGGAGAACTACAGACTGATATCACTCATGAATCTAGATGCAAAAATCTTCAACAAAATTCTTGCCAATAGAACACAACATATCAAAAAAATAATCTATCATGACCAAGTTGGATTCATACTAAGGATGCAAGGCTGGTTCAACATCAGAAGAACAATTAATGTGATCCACCACAGAATAACACAAAAGACAAGAATCACCTAATCTTGTCTATTGATTCAGAAAAGACAATTGATAAAGTCCAACACCCATTCATGCTGAAAACTCTCAGCAAAATAGGAACAGATGGCCAATTCCTCAATGCAATGAGGGTCGTTTATACAAAGCCAACTGCTGACATCATCCTGAATGGAGAGAGATTGAAAGACTTTTCCTTGAGAACAGAAACTAGACAAGGATGCCCACTCTCACTTCTCCTGTTCAACATTGTACTAGAAGTTCTAGCCAGAGCAATTAGACAAGACAAAGGAATAAAGGGCATCTGCATTAGCAAAGAAGAACTAAAAATCTCCCTATTTGCACATGATACAATTGTATATGCAGGGAATCCCAAAGAATCAATCCATAAGGAAACTACTCAAACTGATAGACGAGTTCAGCAAAGTCTCAGGATACAAGATAAACATAAGTAGGATTCCTTTATACCAACAACAAGATTATTAAGGAAGAAATCACTAAGTCGATACCATTTAGTATAATCTCTAACAAGATAAAGTACCTAGGAATAAGTCTAACCAGAAAAATTACAGACCTTTACAAAGAGAACTACAAACCCTTACTAGAATAAACTAAGAGAGACTTACATAAATGGAGAAACCTACCCTGCTCATGGATAGAAAGACTTAACATTGTGAAAATGTCTATTTTACCCAAAGCAATCTACTTATATAATGCAATCCCAGTACAAGTTCCAGTGACATTTTTTAATGAGATGGAGGAACAAATTACCAACTTTGTCTGAAAAGGGAAGAAGCCCCGGATACATAAAGCACTACTAAAGCAGAAGAACATACTAGGAGGCCTCTCACTACCTGACTTTAGAAAATATTACACTACCACAGTAGTCAAAACAGCCTGGTACTGGTACAAAAACAGACAGATAGAACAGTGGAACAGAATTGAGACCCCAGAGATGACGTCATCTGCTTATGAACAGTTGATATTCAACATAGGCCCTAAGACATTAAACTGGGGTAAAAGCAATCTCTTCAACAATTGGTGCTGACAAAATTGGATACTCATCTGCACTAAATTAAAACAAGACCTGTACCTTACACCTTATACAAAACCCAACTCAAGCTGGATAAAAGATCTAAATATCAAATCTAAAATGATAAAGCTCATCCAAGAAGTAGTAGGAACAACAATGGAAGCTTTAATACACAATGAAGACAGACTTCAAAATCTGTCAAACAAACCACAAACAACAGAATAGAAAATAGATGTTTTAGTCAGCTAGGCTGCTCTAACAGAAATACCACAGAGTGGATGGCTTTAACAAAGAAAGATTTATTCTTACACAGTCCGGTAGGTTGCAAGTCCATATTCAGGGTGTCCACTCCAGGGAAAGGCTTTCCCCTTGTCGGCTCTGGAGGAAAGTCCGGTATTGCATCAGTCTTTGTCCAGGGAGCGTCCTCACGCAAGAACCTCTGGTCTGAAGGACGCGCTCTGCTCCCGGTGCTGCTTGCTTGATGGTAGTGAGGTTCTCAAATTGTCCTTTGTTTCTTTTTTCCTTTTATTCCTTGCAAGCTAAAAGCATTGAGGGTGGCGCAAGCCATACTCCAGGGAAACTCCCCCCACAGCAGGAATTCACAGCCCCACCCTAATCCTTTAACATACAGATTAGCAAAACCACACAATGGAGGACAGTCCCAAGATACTGGGAACCATATCCAAGCCATGTGGCTGCACACATTTTGGGGGGGGGCACAATTCCAACCATGACAATAGATAAATGGGAACTTCTAGGAATCAATCACTTTTGCTCATCAAAGGAACACTATGGAATGATAAAGAAGAACGATGATAGCAGGAAACGTCTCTTAACCTGGTTTCAACTGGAGGACATTATGTTGAGTTAAAGTAGTCAGCGACAGAAGGATGAACATTGTATGAGATCCCCATGATAACTTAAAAACAAGACTCATGCAAAGCAGAAAAGACTGTTTGACGGCTGCAAGGGTGGGAAGGGTGGGAGGGCAAGGGGGGAGGGTTTAGATTAGATAGTTGTTGGAAATTTGATTGGGTGAAACTGGTGACAGCCCACATTAGTAAGAAGATCAATATTAATGGGACTTCAACACAACTTGTCTACTCCTCCCATCTTACCCCAATATTGCAAGGACAGAGTAGCTGGGGCAGGGGGCTGGGGACCATGTTCTGAGGGGAAATCGAGGCCAATTGGCACAACTAGTGTTTTGCTAATTAGGACCCTTCGCATCCCACATTGAGAGTGGTGTCCGGGGTCTTAAAAGCGGCCAAGCTGCCATCTGAGGGTACAGCAAATAGTCCCAACTTAGCGGAAACAGGTAATCACCAAGGTCCATAACGACATGGGGTAAAGAGAATACAGAAGAGAGAGATGCCCACATGAGTGGATGTCTACATCGACTTGTGACCAGAAGAAGCGGATGGTAGCTGACCACCACCAGTGATAGCCATGATGGAGCTCACAAAGTTGAGTCTCAATGGCAACACAAGTATAAATAGGGGTGCACCCTGAGATCTCCACTAAAAGACCACAATTCATGGTCCAGGGACTTGGGGTTCCCCTAGGAGCATGGCCTCTGGCCCTGATGCTACCCCTTTCCATAAATCATAATGAAGATCAACTTTTCAGACAACAATGGATTGGACTTACTGATGCAGAGTGTCCACATTGTGTGGGCACTTTCCGGTTCTAGACATCTATAGGAGGTCGTCCTGTTGACCTCATGCTGGAGGAAGGGGAATGGGTCGAGAGGAGAAGACAGGAGACTGTTCGGAAGATAAGACATGTATGTAGCAGAGAGGAAGAGTGTGCTGTGACTGTGCAGGGAGAGTAGTGGAAACTGCAGATAGATCAGCATGCAAATTTATACGGAAATATACATTTTCATTCAATCATCATCATCATCATCATCATAAAACATGACTTGTCTCTATGTTGGGTACAAGAAACGCACCTTAGACTCAAAGATATGAGCAAACTGAAAATCGAAGGATGGAAAAATATATACCAAGCTAACAACATACAAAGAAGAGCAGAAGTGGCAATACTGATCTCAGATAAAAGAGATTGTAATGTAAAATCCACCATCATGGACAGGGATGGTCACTATTGTGGAAAGTTTCAATACATAAACAGGATATAACAATATTGAATATTTATGCATCCAATTCCAGAGCATCTAAATGAATCAAACAAATGATGACATTGAAAAATGACATAGATCACTCCACAATAATACTAGAAGACTTCAACATTCCACTTTCAGTAGTGGACAGATCATCCAGAAAAAAGCTCAGTAAAAATACCAGAAGATCTTATTGCCACAATTAACCAACTGGACCTCGTTGACTTATACAGAACTTTTTACCCCAAAACAGACAAATGCAACTTCTTTTCCAATGCAGATGGAACATTCTCCAGAATAGACCATGTATTAGGGCATAAAGCAAATCTTAATAAAATCCAAACCAATGAATTATTGCGAAGCATCTTTTTGGACCATGAAGCCTTAAAAGTTGAAATCAATAGCAGAAGACACATGGATAGAAAGTCAAACACGTGGAAACTGAACAACATAACACATTATTCAAAAATTCATTGGTTATAGAAGAAATCAAAGATGCAATAAAGAAATTTATGGAATCAAATGAGAATGAAAATATATCCTACCAGAACCTAAGGGATACAGCAAAAGCAGTGCTCAGAGATCAACTTACCACTATAAATGCACACATCCACGAAGAAGAAAGGACCCAAACCAAAGAAATAACCCTACAACTTGAGCAAGTAGAAAGAGAAAAACAAAAGAACCCCTCAAGCACCGAAAGAAAACAGATGATAAAGATTAGAGCAGAACTAAATGGATTTGAGAACAGAAAAATCATTGAAAAAATTAACAAAACCAAAAGCTGTTTTTTAAAAAAGATCATCAAAACTGATAAACTACTGGCTAAACTCACAGATGAAAAACAGGAGAGGAAACAAATAATCCAAGTAAGAAGTGGGATGGGAGATGTCACAACAGACCTGACTGAAATTAAAAGTATCATAACAAAATACTATGAAAAACTGTATTCTAACAAATTTGAAAACCTAGGGGAAATGGACAAATTTCTAGATTCACATTGCCTGCCCAAATTATCACAAGGAGAAGTAGAACAACTTAATAAACCCGTCACAAAAGAAGAGATCAAAAAAGTAATACAAAAAGTTGTCACCCAAATCAATCCTGGCCCAGACAGCTTCACCGGAGAATTCTACCAAACTTTTAGATAAGAGTTAATTCCAAGACCACTGAGACTATTTCACAGCATAGAAAAAGAAGGAATATACCCAAATTTATTCTATGAAGCCAGCATAACTCTGATACCAAAGCCAGGGAAAGATTCCACACAAAAAAGAACCTAGATGCAAAAATCCTCAACAAAGTTCTAGCCAACAGAATACAACAGCATATCAAAAAAAATAATGCATCATGACCAAGCTGGATTCATACTAGGGATGCAGGGCTGCTTCAACATTAGAAAAACAATTAATGTGACCAAGCACATAA
Source organism: Heterohyrax brucei (assembly GCA_028571685.1). Taxonomy (NCBI): domain Eukaryota; kingdom Metazoa; phylum Chordata; class Mammalia; order Hyracoidea; family Procaviidae; genus Heterohyrax; species Heterohyrax brucei. Next base: position 23,345,376 of record CM053155.1, read on the forward strand.
ATAAAACGAAGGATAAGAATCACCTGATTTTGCCAACTGATGCAGAAAAGGCATTTGACAAATTCTGACATCTGTTCATGTTAAAAATTCTCAGGAAAATATGAATAGAAAGGAAATTCCTCAGTGCAACAAGAGGCATCTATGCAAAGCCAACTGCCTACATCATCCTGAGTGGTGAGAGACTGAAAGAAATTCCCCCTGAGAATGGGAAAGAGACAAGGATGCCCACTGTCACCACCTGTATTCAGCACTGTGCTACAGGTTCCAGCAGAGCAATCAGGCAAGACAAAGAAATAAAGTGCGTCTGCACCAGTAAAGAAGAAATAAAAACTTTCCCATTGCAGATGACATGATGGTATATGCGGAGAACCCTAAACAATCCATAAATAAACTGCCAGAACTACTAAAAGATCTTGTAAGATGAGAGGATAAAGGGTAGTGCAAACCATACTCCAAGGAAACTCCAATGGATCAGGGAGGTGACCTTAGGAAAGAATCTACTGTCTCACCCTAATCCTCTCTAACATGATCCACAAGGTTAACCACAGGCAGAGATTAGGATTTACAGTATAAGACAATCACAAAATGGAGGGCAATCACAGTATACAGGGAATGCCAGCCCAGCCAAATTATTATACAAGTTTTTGGGGGGACACAATTAAATTTATGACATAGACCTATGGAACAGAATTGAGACCCCAGAAATATCACCATCCTCTTACTTGACAAAGGTCCAAAGGTCGTAAATTGAGGAAAAACAGTCTAACAAATGCTGTTGGCAAAATTGGCTATCCTTCTGCAAGAAACTGAAATGACTCATATCTTATACCTTACACAAACACTAACTCAAAATGGTTCAAAGACCTAAATATCAAACCTAAAATGATAAGGATCATGCAAGAAAAAATAGGGTCAACAATGGAAATTCTAACACATGGCTTAGACAGACTACAAAATCTGACAAACAATTCATGAACAACAGAAGAGAAAATAGATAAACAGGAACTACTAAGAATCAAGCACTCATGCACATCCAAAGACTTTATCAAGAGAGTTAAAAGATTACCTACAGAATGGGAAAAAATATTGGGCAACTACATGTTAGATCAACACCTGATTTCCATAATCTACAAGGTACTGCAGAACATCAACGAGAAAAGGTAAATAACCCAATTAAGCAATGGCAAAGGAGATGGGCAGACACTTCACCAAAGAAGATATCCAGGCAGCCAAAGGCACATGAGGAAATGCTCACAATCATTAGCTATTAGAGAAATCCAAATTAAAACTACAATGAGATATCATCTCACATCAACAAGGTTGGCAATGATCCAAAAAACACAAAACAACAAATACTGGAGAAGCTGTGGAAAGACTGGACCTCTCCTACACTGTGGGTGGGAATGCAAAATGGTAAAACCTCTTTGGAAAGCAATTCAGCACTTCCTTAAACAGCTAGAAATAAAAATACCATATGACCCATCTATCCCACTGCTCAGAGTATAACCTACAGAAATAAAGTGGACCACGAACAGATGCATGCACACGAATGTTTATCGCAGCACTGACCACAACAGCAGAAAGACAGAATCAACATAGGTGTCTATCAACAGATGACTGGATAAACGTACTGTGATACATATACTCAATAGAAAACTGTTGTTAGGTGCCGTCGAGTTGGTTCTGACTCACAGTGACCCTGTGAACAACAAAACTAAACACTGCCTGGTCTTGTGCCATGTCCACAATCACCTTCATGCTTTAGCCCATTGTTGCAGCCACTGTATCAGTCCACATCATGGAGTGTCTTCCTTGTTTTACTGACCCTCCACTCTACCAAGCATGATGTCCTTCTCCAGGGACTGAGCCTTCCTTGCAACATGCCCGAAGTATGTAAGATGTAGTCTTGCCATCTTTGCTTCTAGGGAGCACTCTGGTTGCACTTCTTCTACAACAGTTCTGTTTTTTTTTTTTTTTTTTTTTTTTTGGTGGTCCATGAAACACCATACAATGATAAAGAACAATGATGATTCTAGAAAGCATCTCATAACTCAGTTTCAACTAGAAGACATTATGCTGAGTGAAATCAGTCAGCAGCAAAAGGACGGGTGTTATATGTGACCTCTGCTATAAGACTTAAAACTAGACTTATGTACAGAAGAAAAGACTTTGATGGCTACAAGGGTGGGGAAGGAGAGAGAGGGTTGGTCATAAATTAGATAATCAAGAGGAATTTGGTTAGGTGAAAGCAGGGACAGCATCCAATAGAGAGCAGATCAACATAGCTGGACTACACCATAAACTGAAAGGTTTTCTAAACTCGACAGAATATTTTAAAGGATAGAGTAGCAGGGATGGGGATCTGTGAACCATGTGTTCAAGGAACATCAACGTCAGTTGGTATAACTAGTGTTTTGCTAAGAAAGCCTTCTGTACCCTTTTTGTAGAGTGTTGTCCAGGGTCTTAAAAGCCAGAAAGCTGCCATCTGAGGTATACCAAATGGTCTCAACCCATCTGGAACATATGATGACAAGAACAACAAAGACATGAAGAAAAAAGAGCCCAGGAGACAGAAGACCCATACAACTAGGAGACCATATCAACATGAGACTGTAGAACCAGATGGTGCCTGGCCATCACCAAAGGCAGCAGTGAGAGAGTACACAATGTAGAGTCCTTGAGGTAACACAAGAAAAAGAGGTGTGCAGTTCGAAAACTCTACTAAAAGATCTGACAGCCTGGAGGGTTCCCTGGGAACATGTCCCCTAGATGTGCTGCTGGCCCTGACCAGAAACCAGTTCTGAGGTCAACTCTTCATACAAGAATGGTCTGTACTTGGGGACACGGTGAGACCATACGGTATGTGTAATTTATGGTTTTATACATTTGTAGGAGGCTTCCCTACTGTTTTTTTTCCCTAGGTGGAAGAGAAGATGGTGGAGAGGAGGGGACAGGTGCTTTTTAAGAGGATACTAGAAGTACAGAGAGAAAAAGAAGAATATGCTGTCACTGGGTGAGGAGAGCAGATGGAGCTTCAGACAGGAGGGCATGCAAAATTGATTTGGATTGTATGCTTTCACTTAATCATCCATACATGCACACACACACACACACACACAATTTTTTTTTTTTTAAAGATGGAATCAGTCTAGGTGCCCATCAACAGACAAATGAATAAACAAACTGGTATATTCAAGCAACAATAAAGAACACCAGTGATCTTGGGAAACATAATATGGAGGAATCTGAGAGATATTATGCTGAGTGAAATTAGTCAGTTTCAAAATGACAGATATTGTCATTCAAAATGACAATATAAGGACTCAAGAAGAGGTTCAAAAACATAAAAAAACAGTATTTCATGGTTACAAGGGTGGGGAGGGAAAAGGGGGCTAGTATTGATTAGGTAGTACATTGGAATTGGTGTACTTCAAGGAAGGGAAAGTGTACAGTAGAGGGGAAATACAGATGAAGTAAACCAAAAGCTAACAGGTTTCCTAAACATAACCTAACACTTTGAAGGACAGACAGAGTAGCAGGGCAGGGATCTGAGGATCATGGTATCAAGGGACACCTAGGTTAATTGACATAACAAAGTTTAAGAAAATGTTCTGCATCCAGCTTTGGTGAATGGAGTCTCTGGGATCTGAAAAGCTAGCAAGCAATCATCTAAGTAGCATCAAGTTGATAGGGTTAATAACTGTAAAATGTTGATTAAAAGTCTTGCCTGATCTCTCAGGCTGATTAGAAAAATTACAATGACTAGCTTGGAGATTGTGAGATTGGTTTTGCAGACTTTGCCCAAGGACTTGAGACTATTCTTCTCAATCACTGACCGGAAAACTACCACCCAGATAACATCACAGTTCCTCACAAGAGATATGACCCACTTTATGGCTAACACACCCTCCCCACCCCCATGACTCTGGCTCACCTTGTGACCTACCTTGTTATCCCAGAGCCTTCTGGCTCAAAATGAGATGTTAAGATACCATCCAGATAGCATTACAGTCCCTAGAGGACTTGAGTCTCACACTTCTAATGACCCACCTTGTGACTAACAACATTCTTCTTTGGGGCACCTGGACAACACCCCTTTTTTTCCTTAACCCTTTCTTCTCCTTCCTGTGAGATCTTCCAGCTTGAGATGAGGTGTTAAGATGGTTTTTAGGGTGCTAACCCACCATCTTCTAAGATCATCAACCATCTGCACAAAGTGTACTCTATGTACAATCCCTCCCTGTCTCTATGTCTGGCTTTTCAGAGACAGGCAGCATGAAGCTGTGACTAACTTTGTGGATGCAAACTGATCCCAACACACTTGGAGCAGAGAAGAATGACAGACATCAAAAACATAAGGAATATATGAGCCCAAGAGACAGAAAGGGCCACCTAATTCAGAGACTACATCAGCATGACGTCAGAAGAAACAGAAGAATTAGAGGGTCCCCCAGCCACCACCCATGACCGCCTTGATATGGAATACAACACAGAGTCCCTGTTGAAGTGGGAGAAAAACAAGTGTACAAAACTCATACTCTATTAAAAACACCAGACTTGATGGTCTGATGAACTGGGTTCCATGGAAGACATGCTTCCAGACTCTCTGTTAGCCCAATACTGAAACCGTTCCTTAAGCCAATGCATCAGACAAAGATTGGACTGGATTATAAGACATAAAATGATACTGGAGAAGAGTGTGCTTTTTGGCTTAAGTAGATACAAGAGGCAAAGTGGGCAGCTCCTGTCCAGAGCTGAGATGAGAGAGTGGAAGGGCACAGAAGCTGATGGAATGAACACAAGAAATACAGAATAGAAAGGAGGAGTGTGGTGTCACAGGGTGCGGAAAGTAGCTAGAGTTAACATAGCAGTATGTATGCAAGCTTTTTGAGACAAATTGACTTAGATTGTAAACTTTCACTTAAAGCACTTGTTTTAGTCAGCTAGGGCTGCTCTAACAGAAATACCACAGAGTGGATGGCTTTAACAAAGAAAGATTTATCCTTACACAGTCCGGTAGGTTGCGAGTCCATATTCAGGGTGTCCGCTCCAGAGAAAGACTTTCCCCTTGACGGCTCTGGAGGAAAGTCCAGTATTGCATCAGTCATTGTCCAGGGAGCGTCCTAACGCAAGAACCTCTGGTCTGAACGACGCGTTCTGCTCCCGGTGCTGCTTGCTTGATGGTAGCGAGGTTCTCAAATTGTCCTTGGTTGTTTTTCCTTTTATTCCTTGCAAGCTAAAAGCATTAAGGGTGGGGCAAGCCATACTCCAGGGAAACTTCCCCATAGCAGGAATTCACAGCCCCACCCTAATCCTTTAACATACAGGTTAGCAAAACCACACAATGGAGGACATTTCCAAGATACTGGGAACCATATCCCAGCCACATGGCTGCACACATTTTTGGGGGGACACAATTCAAACCATGACATCCCACCCTTTGACAACCCAAAAATCACATCACAAAACATTTAACACATTCATCTCACCATGGCAAAATTATGTCCATCCATATAACAGAAGTCTTAAATCAGTTCCAAGTCCAAAATACAAAAACTCTTCTACATCTGTGAAACTTAGAAGGCATTAACAGGCAACAGGCAAGTCAACAGAACACATTACATTAGCCCTCAAAGCTTTGGAAATACTCTTACATTTTCTGAGACATTCTACACAACAGCAATGCTCTCCAGACTCTAGGTATCGGCCACACTCTCAGGTTTCTGAGTGGAGACCTCCAGCCCCGTGCTACAACTTTGCCTTCAAGGCCCACTTGGACAGAAACTCTGTCCCATTGGCTTTAGGAGCACCCTAAACCCAACTGAGTGGCAATTCCACCCTTACGAACACAGCACGCCATGGTTCCACCCTTTCAAACCCCTGAGGTCATGGCCATACCTCTTGAGACTGAGGCAGCTCAGCTTCTCACACTATTTGTCTCTTCAGCTTCAGCTTCCTATGGCCGCATGGCCTGGGCCTCAGGCCCACATCTGCCCTGCCGGGCAAGTGTTCCAAAGCTCTGTAGCTCCACTGGTTTAAGTGCCCGGAGGCACCCCACTCTTGTTGGAAAGCGTCCTGCCCAAAGGCACTTAACTCTCTCACTCCGTGGGTCGGCAAGGCCGATTCAAGTGCCCAGAGGCACCCCGTTCCGCGAGGAAAACTCTGCGCAGGCACTGACCTCTCTCGCTCCACGGGTCGGCTCCAGCGCTGCCTCTGGTTCTGCTGCTGCTGCTGCCGCTGCTGCCGGTCCTCTGTTGTTTCTCCCCATCTGTGCCTTCTTCATTCCTTCTGAATCTTCTATCCATTCGCAGTTTCAAAGTGGCTTCCACATTTTAGGTATTTGCTAGAGCAGCACCCCACTCCCGGTACCAATTCTGTTTTAGTCAGCTAGGGCTGCTCTAACAGAAATACCACAGAGTGGATGGCTTTAACAAAGAAAGATTTATCCTTACACAGTCCGGTAGGTTGCGAGTCCATATTCAGGGTGTCCGCTCCAGAGAAAGACTTTCCCCTTGACGGCTCTGGAGGAAAGTCCAGTATTGCATCAGTCATTGTCCAGGGAGCGTCCTAACGCAAGAACCTCTGGTCTGAACGACGCGTTCTGCTCCCGGTGCTGCTTGCTTGATGGTAGCGAGGTTCTCAAATTGTCCTTGGTTGTTTTTCCTTTTATTCCTTGCAAGCTAAAAGCATTAAGGGTGGGGCAAGCCATACTCCAGGGAAACTTCCCCATAGCAGGAATTCACAGCCCCACCCTAATCCTTTAACATACAGGTTAGCAAAACCACACAATGGAGGACATTTCCAAGATACTGGGAACCATATCCCAGCCACATGGCTGCACACATTTTTGGGGGGACACAATTCAAACCATGACAGCACTTAATAAAAAATGTATATATTTTTTAAATGTCGGGATTTAAAAGCTCAAAGATAACCACAAATGGAGAAAATAATATCTTCCTGGTTGATATATCTCATGGTATTGACATCTAGGTGATGTAAGAAAATAGTTTAGGAAAAGTTATGATCTGTCCCTTTAAGTTGCAAAAACAAGAGGAATAACAAAAATGACTCACTCCTACTTCTTAAGACTGTGAAACATGTGCTCATTCAAAAAGTTATTAGAATTCACTGGGCAAAGTACTCTATGTGTAGGTCACATGTGAGGCATTAATGTCAAAAATTCACTAGTTAGTAGATTTGAGGTCGCAGGTCAATAGAACAGAAGAGCCCATTTCCAAGGAAGTGGGACAGCAGGCATCTGTGGGTAGATGGAGTGTCAGACTGGGCACTAATGCTGATTCTCAGCCTGTGATCAACTCGAGGCAAAGGGTCTGTGTCCAATTTTTCTTGGAACTACAATGCCAGGTACAGAAAACCAGTGGATATTTGTTACCAAAAAAGCCGGAGAGGTCGGCTGCTGCCTGCCACAAAAAGCCAGTTCAGTGAGACAGGAGCTTTTGGGGTGTGATCAAAGGTCTTATTGCAAAGTCTGAGTCTTTAAAGGGAAAGACCACATGTAGATGTAGGGAACAACGTGGGCAAGTTGGGTCGTGTGGGAATCAGCTGAGTTGAGGTGAGCTGGATGAAGGCTGATTGGGTGGAAGCAATCAGTTGGGTAGAGGTCTGCTTCACAATCTTTCCAGCCATCAAGGGAAACAGAGTAATGTTAGACTTGTCAGGATCTGGAAGAATAATGCTCAAACACACGTTACTTCTCCATCCTCTGGGCCTCCTGCTTGGTTCTTTTATTACTGGTTTTATCAAGACAAACAGAGTCATTTATTTCCTATAGTTCACTGAATCTATAGTGGAGCCTACAGAGGGCCCCACCCTAGTGTTACTGCCTGGGGCTTGTGTGGTGTGGATGTCATGTCTTTCCCTGTATGTTAGAGGTGATTGAAAACAATGTCACCCAGTCCCCTTAGTTTTGAGCACCCCTGACATGGACGCTATTTCAGCTTCCAGTTTCATATTGAGTCAATTCCAACTCATGGTGACCCCGAGTGTTTCAGAGTAGAGTTGTGCTCATGGTGTTCTCAATGGCTTTGACTGTACTGAGAGAACTCTGTCCCTGAAATTCAGGGAGCTCATCTTATCCAATGATCAGACCTCGCCATTAGCTAAAAATAACCTGGTAAGCATGCCTCACAGGGATGACCAAAAACTGCCTGGTAGGCCCCACCCAGTATAACCACAAAACCATAAATAACTTTACACCTGCTTTCCCCACCTTCCTAATTGAAAGCTCTTCCCTTATCAAAATCTTGACCATAAACAAATCTTAGCCCTTCCCCTTCTAATCAACACTTCTTCCTTATCCAGACCATAAATCCCCTAACCAGAATTTCTTGCTACCCCTCTTTCTTTCTTTCGTTATCAAACCATAAACCCCCTAATCCCAGACTACCTCTTTGAAACTTTAAAACCTGCTCTACCAGGGAGAGATGTGCTGAGCCACTCTCGGCTCAGACCCTTCTCTCTTTCACTTTGAATAAATTTCACTGGATCCTTGGACTGATGTGCCTCTGTCTCTGCCACCCTCTCACCAACACTTTTGTTACCAGAAAAATCTGGTTGCAGACTTGTGCTGCCTGTCACTACCAAGCCAGTGCATTGAGACAGGGATTGAATCTCTTAATAGCACTTGATTCAGATAGCTGGCAACCTGAGTAGATGATGGGTTACCACCCTAAAACCATCTTAACATTTCGGTTCAGGCTGGCAAGTTTTATAGAATGATTTAGGGGAGGGTAGGTGGGCAGGTGACATTTGCAAGCACGTGGGTATTCAGTGGAGGAGAGGTTGGTGAAGATATGATATATACTTCCTTTGTTTTAAGATGCATTGTCCTTGACATCAGCAGGCTGGTTACTTATCTGAATAGTGGGCTGCAAATTTGCATCACTCTATCAGTGACACCATTCTGAGTCAAGAATAGCATGGGAAAATAAACTCAAAACCTTTGTGAGTACCAGTCAGAAGGGAGTGTTACAGTTTTCTTTGTGTCAGTATTCTTAAGGGAGAAAGGGATTTTAGTATTAAGAAGCTAGCTAAGATTTTTTTTCTACAGCTGCTAACATTATCACTTTCAGAAGTAAATCACCAGGCCTGTCTTCTAAGACATCTGTGGGTAGAACCAAGTTTCCAACCTTTTGGTTAGCAACTGAGTGCTTAACCATTTGTGTCACCAGGGACTCCTGCCAAGAGCATGACAGGTATCTAATAAATGTCTATTGAATTGAATTTAAATAAATTTTCCCAGTGTGGATTCACTGGGACAGTTAAAGAAGGTTGTGGGGGGGCAGGGGGCAGTAGGGAAGAAGGCCTGTCCACCCCTACCATTGCTCCCAAACTTTCCCTAATTTCTGCATTTAGCCACAGATGATAGAAAACATGATTAAGCATGGCTTAAAAAGAATGGGATTTTATTTTTTGTCTAACCACCAAGAAGTGCCAAGGCAGGCATTCCAAGGTGGGGTATCTATCACTCACATGTCATCCATTACCCACTTTCTCTGCCCTTCTGCTCTCCTATCCTTTGTTTCAAGAAGCCAGGAAGAAGGAAGATGGGGAAAGGCCAAAGGTCGGAAGCCACAGAAGTCCAGGTGGTCCTTTCACACACTTTCCTGGGAAGCTCCACCTGCTGAGCTCCTGTCCATTTCCCAACAGACAAGAACTGCATATACATTACCAGACAAAGATCCAAGGTCCGTGGCCACCAGCTGTCAAAAAGCCAATCTCTAAGATGGGTATGGGTGAATGACCAAAAGTTTTTATTTTGCATACCAGTATTCAAAGGGACAGGGAATATTCTCCTTCTTAAAGCCTGTCTGAATTCATCAAGCAAGGCTGGGATATTTAAAGGGAGAGGCCACATGCAGATGCAGGGGTTCAAAAGGGGCTTGAGAAGGTGGCTGGGTTCCTTCAGTGCTTTGTCCCTTCTAGGTCTTCTGGGCATTAAGGGCATCACCTGCTCCACAATCTTGAAGGCTGTCACTGGCCATCAAGGAAAACAATGTGTTGCTAGACTTCATCTGGCCAACTATCTGAAAAAAGGAATGCTCAAATACAAGTTATTTCCCTGTCCTTCTCAGCCTCCAGGTTAATTCCTTTATCATTAGAGTCCAACTATCAGAACGAAGGGCAGTCATTCCTTGCCCATAGTTGACTGAATATATAGTGGTTATTCCCAGGGGCCCACCCTAGTGGCACTGGCCTGGGGCTTGTGGAAAGTGGAAGGTGGAGATCATGTCTTTCCCTGTGAAATGGGGGTGATCTGAAACAACGCTTCATAGGTCGTTAATCTTAAGTACCGCTCACCCTTGGGCTTTTCAGCCTCCAGTTTTGTGTGTGTGCACGCATGCGTGTGGGTGTGTACTTCAGGGGTGCAGGATCTTGTGCAGAATCCATTGTCTGGCTATCCTTGCACTCAGCAAAATGGCCACCACCTTGGGATCACAGCTCTGCATTATTCAGCAATTTTGTAACATAGACCCAAGAAAGCGGACCAGTCTGGGAAGTCCATAGAACGGATTCAGGTCAGCCAGCCTGACAGGCAAGAGGGCTGCCGGCAAGGAGCAGGCAGGTCAGGATGCAGCAGAGGAGGTAGGATCATACCCTTCTGCTTGCCCAAGGTGTGGCTGGATGCCCTAGAAGGATCCTCTTGGTGCTCAGTTCCTCCTGCGTTGTATTACAGCTGACAATGGCAGTTTCATTTCTTCTTATCCAAGACGTCTAGTGTGGAAAGTACTTCTGGTGTTCCCTTGAATAACCTTCTTCGGGTCCCTGGACAGGGGCTTCCTCAACAGCTCTGTTGCATAAGTTTGGGCCAAGAGCACAGTGGGTGGCCTCAACTCACATACTCCAGGTGTGGTCGTGGGCCCTCGACATGGTCTCTGCTATGCTGTCCTCCTCTGGGACCCTCTGACATGAATCTTGTGTCTGGGAAGTTCAGAATAAAGACGTTCCTTAGTTAGAAATTTAGAAGGAGCCCACATTGGGGCTGGCCCTTGCTCCAAATCAAAGCAGAGTTATGAAACCAGAGGCTGAAAAGCCCCAGAGTGAGGGGTACTTAAGATCGAGGGCCTGAGAAGCATTATTTCAGATCACAGGGTAAGACATAATCTCTACATCCCATAAGCCCCAGGTAGCCACACTAGGGTGGGGCCCTTGGAGGCACCTCTATAGACCCAGTGAACTATAGGCAATGAATGACTGCCCTTTTGTCCTGATAATTAAATTCTAACTAACGATAAATGAATTAAGCAGGAGATGGGGTGGACAGGGAAGTAACTTGTGTTTGAGCATTCTTCTTTCAGATTGCTGGCCAGATGACAGCTAGCACCACTGTTTTCCTTGATGGCTGGTGATAGCCTTCAAGAGATTGTGTAACAGTCAACCTCCATCCAGAGGACCTCCATGCAGTCAACCTCCACCTAGTCAACCTCTCTCAATTGCCCACATTTACTCCCACCTACCCATTAAAAACCTGAAGTTTGCCTTGCTGAGGCCTGTCACCCACAGAAGCCTCTGTAAGCAAAGCCACACGCCTATGTGATGGCGGCCAGAGACATCTCACCCTTGACATGTTTTTGGCTGTACTCTCCCTGATGGTATTTTGCATCCTAATTAAACCTTCTTCAAAAGTACCCTCTTATCTCCTGGCACAAGGATCAAGGAAGATGTCTTCTAAGAAGGGTTTTACAACCCCCTTGCTGGCTTGGCTTAATGAATCCTGACACAGATCGCCCAGCCCAGGAATGCCCAACCCAGGAATGCCAAAGCTGGCCCAGCCCTGCTGGCTTCCCCCAACTGCACATCCCCCTCCACATGTGAAAAACTAGATTGCAGGAAGACCCTGGGAAGCTCCCCAGGGATGACCCCCTGCACAGCCCTTAGATATAGATATCCCAATCCCTGCATCAGGAAGATGGATAGGCTCCCAAGTCTATTATATTTGGTATGGCAAATGAGTAAATACTAAAGAAATACCCTTCTTAGAACAGCTTAAGAAAGGCATAGGGTGGGGGACGGTAGGTGTTTACTGTCCCCACAGGAAGAGATAAAATAAAGGGCAAAGAAGGAACAAATAGAGACAGCCAGATTATAACCTTTAGACCCCTCCTCCTGCACCTTTTAACCTTGAGGTATAGATAGAGCTGATTGAGCTCAAGTCATAACTTTGTTTTCACTGTTGATTATAACCACCATATACTTGCCTCCGGCCATTACCTAAAAAACCCTAATGATTAACATCAAGAAAGACCACAAGGTGTCAGCCAACAGCTTATGTGGTCAAAGAAATCATGTCACTCACTGATTATACAAAAAATAAAGAAAGACAGGGGTTAACAGGTTGCTGATCTCCAGATTCCTGGTTGTCTGCGTCTCATCATTTTCTTCTTGGCCGACGCCACCCATCCCTTCGTGATCCCAGACCCTGCCGAGGCTGGCCCCTGGCATTGCCTGAAGAAGGAGGACATGCTCTGAGGATCTGTATTCCCCTTGTGTCTAACATGCAGGCATGTAATAAACCTCTTTGGTATTTAGTGTACCCTGTCTCAGTATTGGCTTTTGTGGCACATAGCCTAAATCTGTGTTTTATGGTAACAGTTACGCAAACCAGATTGGGTACCCTTCTGAGGAACCAGGCTGGCAGAGGCTGCAAACCACAGCAGAAGGGCTGATTTTGGAACAGCGAGGGTGGAATTCCCTTTAGTGCAACTGTGGGGCCAATTCAAACAATTTGGATTTTCCTTAGGGGGTGGGCACTTTAATCTGTAACTTGTCATATAAGAACTTTGACTTCAAGGGACCAGGACACCAGGTGCTGGAGTCCTGCCCTCCAGGACACACAGCTGTCCTGAAGGAACCTCTCTGTCTCCCAGTCTGCCTAGCAGTATGACTCTAGTGTTACCAAACCTTGGGAAGAGAGGATTCCCTGTTCATATCATCACCCCATGTAAAGTTTAAAAAGGTATGAAAAAATCCTGGTGAAATCCTATCTGAGGCTTCTAGTTCTTAATAAACTGGAACAGATGATTTCAAAGGGCAGCTTGAGAAGACAAAGTGTTATAATGAAATGTGCAAAGATATGGAGTTAGAAAACCAAAAGAGAAAAACACGCTCGGGATTTCTCAAGATGAAAGAATCAAAGAAAAAATTCAAGCTTCAAGTTGTGATGTTGAAGGATTCTACAAGGAATATTAAATATTAAATGGTACAGGAAGTATCCAAAATAAATGGAAGGAATTCACAAATACCAAAAAAAGTATTGGCTGACATTTGGCCATTTTACTATGTAAGCATACGATCAAGGACCAACATCACTGAAGGAAGGAGTCTGTGGTGGTCAGGATTATGTCAACTTGTCTACTACATATTTGGCTGCTGTATTAAGTGGCAGGGTGGGGTTTGTGGTGGCTCCCTGCCCCTCAGCTCTCATCTCGCGCCCTTCTACCACGGTTGCTGGTCGCTCACGTGGCCAGGAGCTCCTGCTCTCTTCTTCCAGCGTCTGGTTCCGGGACTTGAGCTAGCAGCTGTTGGACTCATCAGTCCTTACAGTCGGCACTTGAGAGTCCTGCTCCCTGACCTGCGTTCGCCAGCCTCTGTCCGCTCCTTCTCCCTGACCTGCTGATCCTGGTTTTGTCAGCCTCTGTCACTTCGTCTCGCCACCAGCTTGGGATCCACTGACCTACACAACCGGTGATCTAGAACTCTGGTCTCTGACTTGCTGACCTTGGGTTCCTCAGCTTCCGTGGCCATGTGAGGCTTGTGCCAGAGCTTGGGACATTCGGCTTCTGTGATTACGTGAGCTGTTTCCTATATTTGTATCTATCTATCTATATATTATAAATCTTTCCTTGTACCTACACGTGTTACTGGTTTTGCCTCCCTAGAAAACCCAGCCTAAGACAATTTGATACTGGGAGTGGTTCCAGGGAAACAAAATTGTAAAAATGAATCCTTTCAAGTGGTTCTTGAGTCTGGCTGATAGTAACACTGTTGCTAACTCTGCTCCTATCAGTAAAAAGTGATCTGCTAGTCCTTGGGCTGAGGTGGTGGTACACATCCACAAAATAGCCCCACCAATAGATCAGATATTGGTGAAAGGTGACCCTCAGGGTGAAAACATGTGTGATAACTTTTCGAAATTATGTGCAGATGAGCAGTATAAGGAAGTTCATTGGCTGGTCCTACTTGCATTAGATAAGCTGATGAAGGAAAAAGATGAGCTCAGGGCTTTGGAATCAAAGCTCTCATGTCGTGTAAGAGGCCTCAAAGCTTCTGCTTGTGCTTTAAAAGAAAACCTCATTACCTGTAATAGCAGAGCCAAAACTGCTGAAAGCCAAACCAAGATGCTTATCGTCAGAGTGGCAGAATTGCAACGCCAGCTCAATTGCCAATCTCGAGAAGTATCTGAAATTAAAGTGAGGACATTGATTGGGATGAAATGGGACCCTGAAACTTGGAATGGAGATATATGGGAGGATGATATGGAAGCTGGGGATGCTGAGCCCCTCACTTCCAGTAAATCACTCCTGCCAGCTGAACCACACCCATGTGAAGGGATTACTTCGCCTTTGTCTGCCAAACCGCCCCGCCCAGTAAAGCCATTATCCCCTGTGCTCCAACCTAATGAGATTAGATGTAGCCCCCCTGCCGCTGAAGAGCGCCTGCCACAGTCATTGCCCGGGGCACAGCCTAACGCAGAGGCTTTGCGAGAGCATGCTGAAGATTCTAAGAACACTTCAGCACTGCCGATTTTGGCTTCTAGACCTGTAACTAGACTTAAGTCCAAGCAAGCTGGAAAAGGTGAAGTACAAAGTGTGATCCAGGAGGAGAGACGCTGCTGAAATGAGGAAGGGGCGGTAAAAATTGGAGGTATTAAAGAAAGCCCCAGGAAACAGCTTAATAGCAGAAAATACCATAGAATAATCTCACCTTTGTCTTACAAAACACTGTCACAAGACAAGCCTGGGGGCAACCTTGCAAGTGACAGCCTGCAAGTGACCCCTAGACGTTGACCGCATTTTACAACTAATAGGAGTTAACCAATCGATGTAAAGGTCAGTTCACCCTCCCTGCTTTGCAATCTCACGACTTAAATACTGGGCGCTGAGGAAACTCGTCGTCGCCCCCTGCTCTGTGTAGCTTGGGGTGCGTCCCTGGTGCACCAGTATTTTTCCTATTGGGCATATATTTTTAATAAAATTTAACCTTTAAAGTAACAGTGTCGCATCTTGAAAATCACGGACCCTAACATTTGGAAACTTGTCCGGGATTTCAAGAGCGACCTCTGCGGCCGGCTGATCTGGTTTGACCTCACCGGTGAGTCTGGATATTGTCTGTCTGTGCTCGAGCTCTGGTTCTGGGACTCACTAAGAGAGAATCTGGACGCAGAATTGCTCTCTGAGTCGGAGGCTGGGGGACGCCTCAGCTCTCCATCTGGGCGGGCACCGCTGGTTCCTTTCTCGGTTCTGTGGCCTGCAAATCTCGCATCTGGTTTTCATTTTGTTTCTTCTGTGACCAGTCTGTGTCTGTTTGATTGTGTTGTTTGTCCTGATTGTTACTTTTGTCGCCATGGGCAATCTTCTTCTCGCTCTGTAACACCCCTAGACCTATTCCTTAACCACTTTCAGATTTCCAGAAACGAGCCTAAGACTTCGGCAAGGTGTGGTCAGGAAAACTCCGCACACTTTGTAATCTGGAATGGCCAGCCTTTGGTACTGGATGGCCACCCACGGGATCCCTAGACATTAAACAAACCCATTCTGTTTTTCAGGGCGTCTTTGGCGATCCGGGTCACCCTGACCAAATGCCATACATTGTTGCTTGACAAGACCTCCTCAGGCAGCCAGCTGCATGGCTGCAACCCTATGTTCCCCCTAAACAACCTCCTACAACCCTGGCAGTTCAGGGCTCCTCAAAACGCTCACCAGCTCCCCTTCCTCCATCCGATTCCTCTGATGGATTCTCCCACTTCCCTATCCCCAAGGTCCCGTTTCTCCTCCTGCCGCCACTGGGGCTGAGGGAGCCAAAGCCAGTCTCTGTAGCCCGTATAGAGTCCCCGCAGACCCTCCAGTCCCGACTGCTCCCCCGACCCCCGCCACTTGTGCAGCACCACCTTCTTCTGACCTCCAGAGCCCAGCCCATACCCGCTCAGGCTGATCTTTTCAACCACTTATAGAACCCTCCCTCATATTTTCCCCATGCGAGCTATAGGGCACATGACTGAGGCTGGGACCCCCTTCTTGGTCTATACTCCTTCTACCTTGATACCCCTCTTAGAAACCACATATAGCAACTTCTCCAAGCCCTCTTTACCACTGAGGAGAGGACTAAGATTGTTTCCCTAGCCAGAAAACAGGTGCCAGGAGATGATGGAAACTTTACTTGTGATTTAGATGAGATTAACCACGCTTTTCCCCTGACCTGCCCAAATTGGGACCCAAACACCACTGCAGGTAAGCAGCGCCTAACTGTCTACCACCAGATTCTTATGGGGGGTTTCTGGGCCACTGCTAGGTGCCCCACAAATTTGTCTAAAGTAACACAGGTAATTCAGGAACCCTCAGAATCCCCAGCAGCCTTTCTGGAACGACTGATGGAGACATACTGCACATATACTCCCATTGACACTGAGTCTCCCAAAAATCAACGGCCATTAACATAGCCTTCGTAGGACAGTCAGCCCCTGACATCAAAAGAAAAATACAAAAAATAGAAGGATTCGAGGGAAAGAATCTATCCGAGCTGATGGAAATTGCTATGAAAACCTTCAATAACCGTGAACTACCGGAAGACAAACAAGCCAAAAAGGTAAGCAGAATCCTCCTGGCAGAAGCCCAGGGCCACACACCGCTGCGCCCTTGGGAGAAGAAACCGAATCAGTCGAGGAAGCCAGGAAAGCCTCCCCTGCAGAGAAACCAGTGTGCCTACTACAAGGAAATTGGACATTGGAAGGGTGAGTGCCCCAAAAGAAAGCCCCCTCCAAAGGTTCTTAACCTAGAAGCCTGAGGGCATCAGGGTTCACCGGCCCGGCCCCCGAGCCCAGGGTAACCTTAAAAATAGGGGGACAGCCAGTAGAATTCATGGTCGACACTGGGCTACCAACTCAGTTCTAATTGAACCCCTAGGACCCATAACTGAAACCAAAACCCTAGCACGAGGAGCTACTGGGATTAATGCCTACTCATGGACTGACGAACGATCTGGGAGCTAAGACTGTTTCCCTCTCCTTTATAGTAATGTCTGAATGCCCTTACTCTTTACTTGAAAGAGACTTGTTATCAAAAATGCAGGCGACTATGCGCTTTGCTGGGGATCATGCTTACCTGACACCCCAAGTCAATGTGATAGCCCCTTTAGAGGAAGAATACAGATTTTATGATGGTTCAGACAGGGGCCCCTGCTCTATCCTCGTGATATCAGTGGATCAATTGGTCAAAGAGATTCCTCAGGTTTGGGCTGAAAACAACTCCCCAGGACTGGCCAAACACCAACCACTGGTTATAGTGACTTCAAAACCATCTGCCAGCCCGATTCAGGTGCGACAGTACCCCATTGTGCCAGAAGCAAAGAGAGGGATCAGGGCCCACATTCAAAGACTCAGAAAACATGGAATACTGCTGCCCTGCCAGTTGCCCTGGAATACTCCCCTCCTGCCGGTGAGGAAAGCAGGAGAATTGGACTCCAGACCAGTCCTAACCCGTACACTCTCCTGAGCTCTCTGTCACCAGAACACCGGGTGTATTCAGTGCTGGATTTAAAGGATACATTCTTCAGTATACCCCTGAGCCGGCAGAGTCAGCCACTCTTCGCCTTCGAATGGAAGGACCCAGAAGATGGCTTCAGCAGGCAGCTGACCTGAACTGCCTGACACAAGGGTTCAAGAATTCTCCCACCATCTTTGATGAGGCCCTTCATCGGGACTTACGTGCGTACAGGCATCAATGGCCTGACATTTCCCTTCTACAATATGTAGATGACTTATTACTCAGGGCACCCAATGAAGACACTTGTTTAAAGGACATCAAGTCCCTGTTAACTCTCTTGGAGAAATTGGGATATCGAGTCTCCACTAAAAAGACACAGGTCTAAGTCCAGGAGGCGACTTCCTTGAGTTTCCAACTCAAGGGGGGACAACACTCCCTATCCAAAGCAAGAAAACGGATTATCCTTGGGATTCCCACCCCGCGTACACTCCGGCAGGTGAGGGAGTACCTGGGATCCGCTGGATTCTGCCGACTCTGGATCCCAGGATTTGCAGAGATAATGCGCCCCCTGTACAAGCTGACCTGAGGAAAGGAAAAGAATTTTATATGGACTAAAGAAACAGAACAGGCTTTCCAGACTATAAAAAAGTCACTCCTGGAGGCACCGGCGTTAGCATTACCCAACCTGGAAAAGCCTTTCCAACTATACATTGATGAAAATAAAAGAATAGCCAAGGGAGTCCTTACTTAGACACTCAGCCCATGGAAAAGGCCGCTGGCCTGTCTGTCTAAACAGCTAGACCCAGTGGTCTCAGGATGGCCAAAGTGCCTTAGAATTGTTGCGGCCACTGCTCAACTGACTATGGGACAGCCCCTGACCGTCACTACCCCCCTTGCCATCGAGGGAGTCCTGTGTAGCCTGCCTCATAAATGGATTTCCAATGCCTGGCTAACCCGCTACCAGTCTTTATTACTAGATCAGCCCCGAGTTGTGTTTACTTCTAGCTCAGCCCTCAACCCAACCACACTGCTGCCTGATCTGGACCTGGAGGCCGAACCGCAAGACTGCACTGAGGTGCTTAGCCAACAGCACGGCTATTTTAGTCAGCTAGGGCTGCTCTAACAGAAATACCACAGAGTGGATGGCTTTAACAAAGAAAGATTTATTCTTACACAGTCCGGTAGGTTGCAAGTCCATATTCAGGGTGTCCGCTCCAGGGAAAGACTTTCCCCTTGACGGCTCTGGAGGAAAGTCCGGTATTGTATCAGTCATTGTCCAGGGAGTGTCCTAACGCAAGAACCTCTGGTCTGAATGACGCGCTCTGCTCCCGGTGCTGCTTGCCTGATGGTAGCGAGGTTCTCAAATTGTCCTTGGTTCTTTTTCCTTTTATTCCTTGCAAGCTAAAAGCATTAAGGGTGGGGCAAGCCATACTCCAGGGAAACTTCCCCCATAGCAGGAATTCACAGCCCCACCCTAATCCTTTAACATACAGGTTAGCAAAACCACACAATGGAGGACATTTCCAAGATACTGGGAACCATATCCCAGCCACATGGCTGCACACATCTTTGGGGGGATACAATTCAAACCATGACATCCCACCCTTTGACAACCCAAAAATCACATCACAAAACATTTAACACATTCATCTCACCATAGCAAAATTATGTCCATCCATATAACAGAAGTCTTAAATCAGTTCCAAGTCCAAAATACAAAAACTCTTCTACATCTGTGAAACTTAGAAGGCATTAACAGGCAACAGGCAAGTCAACAGAACACATTACATTAGCCCTCAAAGCTTTGGAAATACTCTTACGTTTTCTGAGACATTCTACACAACAGCAATGCTCTCCAGACTCTAGGTATCGGCCACACTCTCAGGTTTCTGAGTGGAGACCTCCAGCCCCGTGCTACAACTTTGCCTTCAAGGCCCACTTGGACAGAAACTCTGTCCCATCGGCTTTAGGAGCACCCTAAGCCCAACTGAGTGGCAATTCCACCCTTACGAACACAGCACGCCATGGTTCCACCCTTTCAAACCCCTGAGGTCATGGCCATACCTCTTGAGACTGAGGCAGCTCACCTTCTCACGCTATCCGCCTCTTCAGCTTCAGCTTCCTACGGCCGAATGGCCTGGGCCTCAGGCCCACATCTGCCCTGGCGGGCAAGTGTTCCAAAGCTCTGTAGCTCCACTGGTTTAAGTGCCCAGAGGCACCCCACTCTTGCTGGAAAGCGTCCTGCCCAAAGGCACTCAACTCTCTCACTCCGTGGGTCAGCAAGGCCAGCTCACCGATTCAAGTGCCCAGAGGCACCCCGTTCCGCGAGGAAAACTCTGCGCAGGCACTGACCTCTCTCGCTCCACAGGTCGGCTCCAGCGCTGCCTCTGGTTCTGCTGCTGCCGCTGCCGCTGCTGCCGGTCCTCTGTTGTTTCTCACCATCTGCGCCTTCTTCGTTCCTTCTGAGTCTTCTACCCATTTGCAGTTTCAAAGTAGCTTCCACATTTTAGGTATTTGCTAGAGCAGCACCCCACTCCCACGGTACCAATTCTATTTTAGTCAGCTAGGGCTGCTCTAACAGAAATACCACAGAGTGGATGGCTTTAACAAAGAAAGATTTATTCTTACACAGTCCGGTAGGTTGCAAGTCCATATTTAGGGTGTCCGCTCCAGGGAAAGACTTTCCCCTTGACGGCTCTGGAGGGAAGTCCGGTATTGTATCAGTCATTGTCCAGGGAGTGTCCTAACGCAAGAACCTCTGGTCTGAATGACGCACTCTGCTCCCGGTGCTGCTTGCCTGATGGTAGCGAGGTTCTCAAATTGTCCTTGGTTCTTTTTCCTTTTATTCCTTGCAAGCTAAAAGCATTAAGGGTGGGGCAAGCCATACTCCAGGGAAACTTCCCCCATAACAGGAATTCACAGCCCCACCCTAATCCTTTAACATACAGGTTAGCAAAACCACACAATGGAGGACATTTCCAAGATACTGGGAACCATATCCCAGCCACATGGCTGCACACATTTTTCGGGGGACACAATTCAAACCATGACAACGGCCTTCACCGAGATCTTGTGGACGTTCCCTTGCAGGACCCTGATCTCACTCTGTTCACTGACGGGAGCAGTTTTATCAGGGACGAAACCAAGTACACAGGGGCAGTGGTGGTAGCCAGAGATCGGGTCCTCTGGTCACAAGCCCTACCATCTGGAAAATCAGAGCAACGGGCTGCCCTCAGCCAAGGCGCCAGGCAGTGCGGGCTGCTCCCTGGCCGGGCTGCTGTGAGGCCTCAGCAGCCTTCTCAACGCCAGCGGGGGCTCGTGGCGGAAGCTGGAGCACGTCTACAGCCAGCATAGCCGCATCCATGATGGGCTGAGCCACACAGCCTGTGCTCCGGACAGACCCTGCCACAGCGCTGGCACTGCCAACATGGGCCCTGTCGCTGGCCCCGCAGCTCCACGCTGCCCAGTCAACCTTGACACTATATTAGCGGTGCTGTACAAGATGTTGCCTACAGGTGGGACTGCGACAACTGGACATGTCGCTGCTGTGCCAGCTGTGAGGTCTGTATGAGTCAATCCAGGACTATAAGCACCTGTGCCAAGACCTGAGCCTGTGCCAGGACTGTCTTCGTCCCTGCACTCTGACAGCTCTTACCCACCAGATCCGGCCTCTCAGATGAAGAGGAGCCTCCTGACGCCAGCCTGTCCCCTGACTCACCACCCCTCACTGTGCCCCAGACGCACAATGCCAGTGACCAGTGGCTACGAGATGCCTTCCACATCATCGGGCTGAAACAATGGAAGCCTGAGGCAATAACCTAGCTGACTGAGCAGCTAAGGAAGCTGCCCTCAGCCTCCTGGAGATCAATTCTATCCAGCTCCCCGAGCCGACCCTTCCCGAAGAGCCCACCTAGAAGAGAAGAAAGGATGACACTATACTTCGGGAGGGCTCCCCATTCTCCCTCAAAAATTGGGACAGAAGCTCGTCCACCAGATCCACCAGACCACCATCTGGGAGCAACAAAAATCCAGGAACTTCTGTCTCCGAGGTACTATATACCCCAACTATCCCGGCTTGCTGAACGAATAACACATACCTGCCAAGCCTGCCAAGCCACCAATGCAGGCAGCTCTGGTAAGGCCCACCAAGGTAAGAGAGAAAGAGGCACTATGCCTGCAGTACATTGAGAACTGGACTTCACTGAAATTAAGCCCGGCAGATATGGATATAAGTACCTTTTAGTTTTTGTAGACACATTCTCTGGTTGGACTGAGGCATTTCCCACTAAGAGAGAGACAGCACAAGTACTTAAAAAAAAAACCTCCTGGAAGAACTCATACCTAGGTTTGGGGTTCTGTTAACGCTAGGATCAGACAATGGCCCTGCCTTTGTGGCCATAGTCTCTCAGGGAGTAACATCTGTTCTGGGGATTAATTGGAAACTACATTGTGCCTATCACCCCCAGAGTTCAGGACAGGTAGAGAGGATGAACCAGACCCTTAAGGAGGCCTTAATCAAATTGACTCTAGAAACTGGTGGTGACTGGACGGCCCTACCTCCCTTTGCCTTAATGCATGTGCATAATTCTCCCTAACCCCAAGGCCTTACACCCTATGAAATTGTTTTTGGGAGGCCACACTCCTCTGCCCTAAACCAAGGATGACATACTTGTTGAAATTTCTAATCATGACCTGCTTAAGTCCCTCCAGGCCCTGCAGAAAACTCAAGGTCTGCTTTTCCCCTTGTCAAGATGCCTCCACGATCTCCCTCCTGTAAAGCCACATCAGTGTCAACCAGGGGTCTAGTCTGGGTCCTGAGACGCCAAAAGGAGACTTTGGAGCCAATTGGAAAGGACCCCACACAGTAATCCTGACAACCCCCACTGCCGTCAAGGTTGACAGGATCCGGCCCTGGGTCTGTCACTCCCATCTACCTTCAATGGAGGGTGCAATAACATACTGGCCCTGAGGCGACTCCAAGGAACCTCGGCTGGCAAGTTCAAGAACTGACACTAACCGGCCCTCCGGAGGTGACTTCACCAGTTTTTCACCTTGATTCATGTGACCTTGTGGGGGGTTCTATAGGCTCACAGCTTAAGAAAGACCCATACCCGGTTCGTGCACACAGAACACTCATAAATACTGGGGGATGTATACATGCTGATGGGTAGGGGTGTGCTACTAACTGCCTCATGCAACAACTGGCTAAGAAACAATTTTACGTCTGTCCCGGGGCTAATATCTGTGGATCATGTTGAGGAACAAATGATTATTACTGTTATACATGGGGCTGTGAAACCAATGCACCCTGGATCAGGGGAACTAGGGGACTTCATTAGGATCAGTTGAGTCTCTGTTCTCCTGGTCTCCGTGGCTGACCACCCTCGTCACTGCGTTAACAGGACCACTTGTCCTCTTCACCTTAACTTTGACTGTGGGTCCCTACATTCTAAATTACTTAAATTCATACGAGAAAAACTAGCCAGCTCCTGGTCCTAAAACATCAGCCCCAACACCAGACCTACCACCCCCTGAACAGCCAGGACCTTGATCAGCCTGGCACCCACTCAGAGTCTGAGATATGACTCTGGAATACGAACTCAAGGGGGGAATGTTGAAATGAGGAAGGGGCGGTAAAAATTGAAGGTATTAAAGAAAGCCCCAGGGAACAACTTAATAGCAGAAAATACCATAGAATAATCTCACTTTTGTCTTACAAAACACTGTCACAAGACAAGCCTGGGGGCAACTTTGCAAGTGACAGCCTGCAAGTGACCCTTAGACGTTGACCACATTTTACAACTAATAGGAGTTGACCAGTCAATGTAAAGGTCAGTTCACCCTCCCTGCTTTGCAATCTCACGACTTAAATACTGGGCACTGAGGAAACTCGTCGTCGCCCCCTGCTCTGTGTAGCTTGGGGTGCGTCCCTGGTGCACCAGTATTTTTCCTATTGGGCATATTTTTTTAGTAAAATTTAACCTTTAAAGTGTCACATCTTGAAAATCGCGGACCCTAACAATGCTATACTCTAAAGGAACTACTTGACTTTTCTAACACATACACACAGAAACCTGGGGAATATGCTTGGGAATGGCTGTTAAGGGTGTGGGATAATGGTTGCAAGGAACATAAAGCTGGATCAGTCTGAATTTCTTGACTTGGGTCCACTGATCACAGACTCTTCATTCAATGTTTCCGCTCGAGAAGTTAGGAGAGGACCTAATAGTTTGTTTGACTGTTTTGCTGAAGCATGGCTGATGCGGTGGCCTACACTAAATCAAGTTGAATTGCCAGACTTGTCTTGGGGTACTGTAGAAGAGGGTATCCAAAGGCTTAGGGAAATTGACATGCTGGAGTGGATTTATTCATTTAGGCCTTCAAATCCACACATAGCATGTCCAGAAGACACAACTTTTACCACAACTGTGAGAAACAAATTTGTGAAGGGAGCTCCGGGATCCTTGAAGACTGCTGTGATTGCCATTTTATGTAAATCAGATATGACAGTGGGAGCTGCCCTAGCTGAATTAAGACACCTAACTACAATGGGGTTGACTGGATCCCGTGGTGGTAGGGGTCAAGTGGCTGCACTCAGTCGACAAAGACAAGGTGGGTGTACTTACAGTAATGGACAGTGGAGGCAAAATAGTAACCTTAATAATCTGACTCATGCGGACATGTGGAACTGGCTCCTTAGTCATGGTGTCCCTAGCAGTGCAATAGATGATCAGCCTACTACGTATTTACTTGATATGTATGAAAGGATGAATTCTAGGTCAGGTGAACAGCAGTCTAACTCAAAGCTCCAGAAGAGAGAGTCGAGGTCCCTCAATCAATTCCCAGACTTGAGCGAGTTTAAGGACCTATAATCCCTTGAATGAAGGGGAGGCCATGTCCCTTTCAGGAAGAATTCTGATACCCTGCCAAAAATTTATACTGTTAGTCTTTCTCCTGCCCTTCCCCAAAGGGATCTACGGCCTTTTACGAGAGTGACTGTTCAATGGGGAAAAGGAAATAATCAGACTTTTCAGGGACTACTGGATACTGGCTCTGAACTGACACTAATTCAAAGAGACCCAAAACGTCACTGTGGCCCACCAGTCAGAGTGGGGGCATATGGAGGTCAGGTTATTGATGGAGTCTTGGCTCATGTTTGTCTCACAGTGAGTCTAGCGTGTCCCTGAACCCATCCTGTAGTGATTTCCCCAGTTCCAGAATGCAGCAATTGGCTGCATTCTCAGCAATTGGCAGAACTCTCACACTGGATCCCTGACAAGTGGAGTGAGAGCTATTAGGGTGGGAAGAGCCAAATGGAAGCCGCTAGAACTGCCACTGCCTAGGAAAATAGTGAACCAAAAGCAATACTGTATTCCTAGAGGAATTGCTGAAATTACTGCCACCATTAAGGACTTGAAGGACGCAGGGGTGGTGATTCCCACCACATCCCCATTCAATTCACCTATTTGGCCTCTGTGAAAAACAGATGGATCTTGGAGAATGACAGTAGATTATTGCAAGCTTAATGAGGTGGTAACCTCCATTGCAGCTGCTTTTCCAGATGTAGTTTCACTGCTTGAGCAAATTAATACATCTCCTGGTACTTGGTATGCAGCTATTGATCTGGCTAATACTTTCTTCTCCATACCTGTTTCCAAGGACCACCAGAAGCAGTTTCCATTCACCTGACAAGGCCAACAATACACTTTCACTTGCCTGCCTCAGACCTACGTTAACTCTCCAGCCCTATGTCGTAATTTAGTCCACAGGGACCTTGATTGCTTCTCTCTTCCACAAGATGTGACACTGGTCCATTATATAGATGACACGCCGATTGGACCTAGTAAGGAAGAAATATCAGTGACTCTGGACTTATTAGTTAAACATTTGTGTGCTAGAGGGTGGGAAATTAATCCCACAAAAATTCAGGCACCTTCCAACTCAGTGAAATTCCTAGGGGTCCAGTGATGTGGGGCATGTCGCGATATCCCTTCTAAAGTGAAGGATAAGTTATTGCACCTGGCTGCTCCGACAACTAAAAAAGAGGCACAGCGCCTACTGGGTCTCTTTGGATTTTGGAGGCAACATATTCCTCATTTGGGTGTGCTACTTTGGCCTATTTATCATGTGACTAGAAAGGCTGCAACTTTTGAGTGGGGCCCAGAACAGGAGAAGGCTCTGCAACAGGTTCAGGCTGCTGTGCAGGCTGCCCTGCCACTTAGGCCATATGATCCAGCTGATCCAATGGTGCTTGAGGTGTCAGTGGCAGATAGAGATGCTGTTTGGAGTCTTTGGCAGGCCCCTATTGGCGAATCACGGCGCAGACCTTCAGGATTTTGGAGCAAAGCTCTGCCATCCTCTGCAGATAATTACTCTCCTTTTGAGAAACAACTTTTGGCTTGTTACTGGGCCTTAGTGGAGACTGAACGCGTAACCATGGGACACCAGGTCACCACGTGTCCTGAGCTGCCTATCATGAACTGGGTATTGTCTGACCCACAGATTCATAAAGTTGGACGAGCACAGCAGCACTCCGTCATTAAATGAAAGTGGCATATACGAGATCGGGCCCGTGCAGGACCTGAAGGCACAAGTAAATTGCATGAGGAAGTGGCCCAAATGCCCATGGTCTCCACTCCTGTAACATTACCTCCTATCTCCCAGTTTGCACCTATGGCCTCATGGGGGATTCCTTATGACCAGTTGACCGAGGCAGAGAAAATTCGTGCTTGGTTTACAGATGTTTCTGCACGATATGCCGGCACCACTCGAAAGTGGACAGCAGCAGCACTACAGCCCCTTTCTGGGATCTCCCTCAAGGACAGTGGTAAAAGCAAAATCCTCCCAGTGGGCAGAACTTCAAGGAGTGCATATGGATGTTCACTTTGCTTGGAAGGAGAGGTGGCCAGTTGTGAAGCTGTATACCGATTCATGGGCTGTGGCCAATGGCTTGGCCAGTTGGTCAGGGACTTGGAAGGAACATGATTGGAAGATTGGAGACAAGGATTTATGGGGGAGAGGTATGTGGATAGACCTCTCTGAATGGGCCAAAGAAGTGAAGATATTTGTGTCTCATGTGCATGCTCATCAAAGAGTAACCTCAGCAGAGGATGAGTTTAACAATCAAGTGGATAGGATGACCCGTTCTGTGGGAACCAATTGTTAGGGGTTCGGATTTTAAGACACGACCCAGAATTTCTTTAAAGGTTAAATTTTATTAAAAAAGTATGCCCAATAAGAAAAAGGCTGGTGCACCAGGGACGCACTCCAAACTACACAGAGTGAGGAGGCGACGATGAGCTTCCTCAGCGCCCAGTATTTAAGTCATGAGATTGCAAAGCAGGGAGGGGGAACAGACCTTTACATTGATTGGTTAAGGCCACCTGGAATTCCTATTAGTTGTAAAATGTGGTCAAGATCTAGGTGTCACTTGCAGGCTGTCCGTGGTCAAGGTCTAGGAGTCACCTGCAAGGCTGCGCCCAGGCTTGTCCTGTGACAGTGTTTTGTAAGACAAAGGTGAGATTATTCTATGGTATTTTCTGCTATTAAGTTGTTTCCTGGGGCTTTCTTTAATACCTCGAATTTTTACTGTGCCCTTCCTCATTTCAACACAATCATCCTCTTTCTCTGGATACCTCTGTCATTGCTCAGTGGGCCCATGAACAAAGTGGTTATGGTGGCAGGGACAGTGGTTATGCATGGGCCCAGCAACATGGACTCCCGTTCACCAAGGCTGACTTGGCTACAGCCACTGCTGAGTGCCCAGTCTGCCAGAAGCAGAGACCAATACTGAGTCCTTGATATGGCACTGTACCTCAAGGTGATCAGCTGGCAACCTGGTGGCAAGTTGATTACATTGGACCGCTTCCATCACGGAAAGGAAAGCGTTTTGTCCTTACTGAGATAGATATTTACTCTGGATATGGATTTGCCTACCCGGCACGACATGCTTCTGCCAAAACTACCACCTGTGGACTTACAGAATGCCTCATCCACTGTCATGGAATCCCACACAGCGTTGCCTCTGATCAAGGAACTCACTTCACAGCAAATGAAGTGCGGCAGTGGGCCCATGCTCACGGAATTCACTGGTCTTGCCATGTTCCCCATCATCCTGAAGCAGCTGGCTTGATAGAACGATGGAATGGTCTCCTGAAGACACAATTACACTGCCAGCTAGGTGGCAGTACCTTTCAGGGTTGGGGAAGTGTTCTCCAGGAGGCTGTGTATGCTCTAAACCAGCGTCCAATATACGGTGCTGTTTCTCCTATCGCCAGGATTCATGGGTCCAGGAATCAAGGGGTGGAAATGGGAGCGGCACCACTCACTGTTAACCCTAGTGACCCACTTGCAAGATTTTTGCTTCCTGCCCCCATGACTTTATGTTCTGCAGGATTAAATGTCTTAGTTCCGAAGGCAGGAATGCTGCCACCTGGAGACACATCAACGATTCCACTGAACTGGAAGCTAAAATTGCCACCAGGCCATTTTGGGCTCCTTGTACCTCTGGATCAACAGACAAAGAAGGGAGTTACAATACTGGCCGGTGTGATTGATCCTGACTATGAAGATGAAATTAGATTGACATTACATAACGGAAGTAAAGAAGAGTATGTTTGGAATGCAGGAGATCCCTTAGGATGCCTCCTAGTACTACCATGTCCTGTGATTAAGGCCAATGGAAAACTACAGCAACCCAACTCCAGAATGAGTGATAATAGCCCAGACCCTTCAGGAATGAAGGTTTGGGTCACCTCACCAGGCAAGGAACCACAACCAGCTGAGGTACTTGCTGAGGGCAAAGGGAATACAGAATGGGTTGTAGAAGAAAGTAGTTCTAAATATCAGTTACGGCCACGTGACCAGTTGCAGAAACGAGGACTGTAATTTCTATGAGTATTCCTGCTTTGTATGTGTGTATTGGATATTTTGTTTACTTATGAAACATAAGATGTAAATGGGTTAATGCATTTTCAGTTGTACATGTGTTAGTTATATCATGTTGACATAAGTATGACTTTGTACTCCTTCAGAGACTGCATGGTAAGGTGAGATGTGTGAAGATGCCAAGTTGACAAGGGGTGGATTGTGGTGGTCAGGATCATGTCAACTTGGCTACTACATATTTGGCTGCTGTATTAAGTGGCAGGGTGGGGTTTGTGGTGGCTCCCTGCCCCTCAGCTCTCATCTCGCGTCCTTTTACCACGGCTGCTGGTTGCTCACGTGGCCAGGAGCTCCTGCTCTCTTCTTCCAGCGTTTGGTTCCGGGACTTGAGCTAGCAGCTGTTGGACTCATCAGTCCTTACAGTCGGCACTTGAGAGTCCTGCTCCCTGACCTGCCGATCCTGGGTTCACCAGCCTCTGCCCGCTCCTGCTCCCTGACCTGCCAATCCTGGTTTTGCCAGCCTCTGTCGCTTCGTCTCGCCATCAGCTTGGGATCCACTGACCTACATAACCGGTGATCTAGAACTCTGGTCTCTGACTTGCTGACCTTGGGTTCTTCACCTTCCATGGCCACGTGAGGCTTGTGCCAGAGATTGGGACATTCGGCTTCTGTGATTACATGAGCTGTTTCCTATATTTGTATTTATCTATATTATAAATCTTTCCCTGTACCTACACGTGCTACTGGTTTTGCTTCCCTAGAAAACCCACCCTAATACAGACTCCAAGTGCTATTGAAAGCAGTGGTGAAAAACTGCTTCAGGAAGTGATGCAATACCTATTGAGATGGTCTTAGTTATCTAGAGCTGCTGTAACAGAAATACTGAAGTAGGTAGAATAGTCTGTGGGAAACATACAATGGAAACCCCATGGAAAATGTAGTACGTCTTTTGAGTTAACAGCTGGGAGTAAGACAGGCAGCCTGAGGGCCTCTGTAAGTAACGTGAGGGAAATCATCAACAAGTTGTAAGAGATACAAGAATCCAAGGGATAAAAGAATCGTGGGACACTAAGCCCCCAAACAGTTGTGTGAACTTCTTCAAAGTTGTTTTTCAGACAGAACCAGATGGAGTCAACTCTGGGGACGTGACCGCTATGTGTCCTTCCAATGGCGGCACCAGAGAGCTACAATTAGGACCAGGGTATTGAACCAAAGGAGTAAGAAAAGGCACATGTGCAACATTTCATAATAAATCCTGCTACCAGTCCCAGAAGCCCCCGTGGCAGGAATCATCTTGACGCCCACATACTCTTGCAGACAAAGGACTAGCAGCCACCTGCCAAAAAAAAGCAAATACTTCAGATCTGCATCACTGATTTGTTGTTCCCAGCTACATTTTAGGCATAGGCAGGGCTATAAAAACCTAACCCTGAACTTGCTAAGTGGCTCAGCCTGCTGGAGTGCAATAAACTCACTGTTGCCCTGTTTCAAACCGCTTTCATTTTCCAATAAAATTGTTTCTTGTGAGCCAGCCAGGTCTCCCTGAGTCATTCCTTCTTGTTGGTCTGACAACGACCCTTGAGGGTCTTCAGAGACTCCCGTTAACAACACAATCCTGCTTACGGAAAGTGAAGAGGACTTGAAGCACTTTTTGATGAAGTTGAAAGACTACAGCCTTCAGGGTAACTTATACCTCACTTTAAAACAAAAATTCTCATCACTGGACCAATAAGCTACATCATGATAAACAGAGGTTGAAGTTGTCAATCAAGGTCCACAGAGGCATCAGTAAAATCAATGTATTGCTTTGGGCAAATCTGCTGCAAAAGACAGTTTTAAAGTGTTAAAAAGCAAATATGTGACTATAAGGACTAAGGTGTACCTAACCCAAGCCATGGTGTTTTGGGTTGCCTCATATACACGTGAAAGTTGGTCAATGAATAAGGAAGACCAAAGAACTGATGCCTTTGAATTATGGTGTTGGCAAAGCATACTGAATGTAACATGGATTGTGAGAAGAACAGACAAATTTATCTTGGAAGAAGTACTGCCAGAATGCTCCTGAAAAGTGAGGATGAGGAGACTTCAACTCACCTACTTTGCACATGTTATTCAGAGGGAGAAGTCTCTGGAAAAGGTTATCATTATTGGTAGAGAGTCAGTAAAAAAAAAAAGAGAGAGAGAGAGAGAAAGGCCTTCAATGAGATGAACTGACACAGTGGCTGAAATAATGGGTTCAAAGGTAGTAGTAGCACAGGACCCGGTGGTGTTTTACTGTGTTGTACCTGGGGTCCCATCAGTTGGAACTGACTTGCCAGCACCTAATAATAACATAACACACTGCGATGGAGTGTATTCCGACTGGACCCTGCAGGACTGAACAGAACTGCCCCACAGGGTTTCTAATCTGTAAGGAAGCCGACACTCGCATCTTTCTCCTGGGTAGCAGCCAGTGGATTCCACCGACAAGTGAAGTGGTTCGCGAAGCACTAGCAGCCGATTGTCTAACCTGAACCACCAAGGATCCCTGTAAAGATCTTTAAAAAGACAAGCCATTAAGCATCGAAGATAGCTGCATGTTTAATAAAACACAGGAGTTCAATTCATTATTGTGGAACTGAACTAAACTGAGAGGAACAGGAGCTGGTGAGTTCGTGCTCAACACACTACCCCACTGCTGCTGCTGAAGCGACCTGAACCGCCGCCGGCGCTCGCCGGTTGCCACCGACGCGCAGACTCGCGCCGCGGGGCCGCCGCAGACCCGGGCGGGGGAGGCGCAGGGCGCGCGTGCGCCGGCCGCGGTCAGCCTCGCCTCTTCCGGGCCCCGCCTTTTCAGTTCCCGTCTCGCCACTAGGGGCGGACGCGGCTTCAACAGCGCTAACAGCCGCGAAGCTTCGCGGCCGCGGTTGCCGGTCGGGTCAGTTTTCCGGCCGGTCCCCAGCATGGCTAATCTTATGGTTGCGTCCTGGGGAGCAACCGCGCCTTTGCTTTTCTGACGGCCCCTGATTTCGGTGCTCTGTCTTCCCCGGGCCGCGCCAGCAGACATGTTTACCAAGGCCTTTCGGGTCAAGTCCAACACGGCCATCAAAGGGTCGGACAGGTGAGGGAGGCAAGGGGCCTGCCCTGCCCACCGGAGCATCTAGACGTCTCAGGGAGCCTGGCCCCGTCAGAACCCTCGCTCGATTCGGTCGGCTGAGGGAGGGCAGGAGGGGCTTAGACACATTTGGAGGGTGGAGAGTTGGCCTCTTTTTTTCTCCCAGGTTGGCTTTTTAGCTAGTCTAGTAACTCAAAAAGTTAACTGTAAACTATTTAAGATGTTGTGGAGGCTGCAGAGGAGCCCCTGTAGCGTAGTGGTTAAAAAAGCTCTGCTGTAAACAGAAGTCAGCGGTTTGAAGCTACTAGCGGCTCCGGGGGAAAAAAGATGGGGCAGTCGGCGTCGGTAAGGATTCACAGCCTCGGAAGCCCTGTGGGGGCAGCGCTGCTCTGTCCTGTAGGGTCATTATGAAAGGAATCAGAATGGATTGGTAGGCACTGGGTTTGGAAGATGCAAAAATCAAACAAATCAACAATAAGGAATGCAGGATCCCTGCCTTCCAAAGAACCTGTAGCCCCGTGGGAGAAATCGGATGGGGCACCAAGAAATCTGTGTATATGGAGAAACACATCCAGTGATTACTTATAGCAAGAGAGATAGATAAAGGGTGAAGTGCAGAGGGGATAAGGCGCCATGTGGCAAGGAGAACTGTATGTTCAGGAGGTGTGTCCCAATTACAGAGACCATGTTGGGAATTTTGTACGGTGTTCTTTTACTCTATAGTCATTGTCCTTGATGTCCCTGGTATAGCTATTTAGTCGTAAGCTGACAGATTGCCAAACTGATGAGGAATGAATGGATCCAAGGGCGAGGCATGGAGTCAGGAAGGCAGGGCCCAGTTTTCCCATGTCAGGCTAACTTGGGTTGCTCAGTGGGCCTCTTTCTGCCTCTCTAAAATGGAAGACTCTATCCCAGGAACTTGTAAGAACAGATGAGACATTGGATGAGAAAGAGAATGGCCTATTTTGGAAGACTGTGTGACAACCGGGCATCAGAAACCAGGCAGTATTAGCCCTCATGATTTTGTAGTGAGTCTGTTATGTGTCATTGAGTTGATTGCAACTCATAGTGACTCTAGGACTCAGTAGAGCTGCCATACACGGTTTCCAGTGAGTAGCTGATGGATTCAAATTGGCTGCTTTTGGTTAAGCAGCCAAGCTCTTAACCATAGCACCACCAGGGCTCCAGCATCCTTCTGAGACACACACAGAGCGGGTGCTGTCAAGTTGTTTCTGAGTCGTAGTGACCTGTTACAGGAGGGAGTACAACTGCCCCATAGGGTTTCCAGGGGATGGCTGGTGCATTTGAACTGCTGACCTTTTGCTTAGCAGCTATACCCCTTGACTACTCTCCAGGCAGTGTTCATGCCTGGTGGTGTTGTATTTTCTGCAGGAGAAAACTTCGGGCTGATGTGACGACTGCTTTCCCCACCATTGGAACTGATCAGGTCTCTGAGTTAGTACCTGGAAAGGAAGAGCTAAATGTTGTCAAGTTGTATGCTCACAAAGGGGATGCAGTGACTGTGTATGTGAGTGGTGGTAACCCCATCCTGTTTGAACTGGAGAAAAATCTATATCCAACAGGTATGGCAATAGAATAGAGATGACCATTACTAGTCCTTGGCTGACTTCTCTTCCATTATTTGCCTCCCATAAAACAAACACAAAATCTCCTGATAACATCCTTAACCCTTTTCTGTATGAATTTTTATTCTTTTCAGAATTTTTTGTTGATACTGTGTTGTTTCACTAATGAAATGGGTGTTGCATCATTGTCTGTTGGTAGGGTTTTTTTTGTTGTTGTTAATTTGAAAAAAATGGGATTCCGATTGCAAGCAGTTATGTTGGTTCTATAAAGTACATCACAAACACAGTACGTGTTGGTACTATGTCCTGGGAATTGTGTCACACTTCCTGGTTACACTTGAGCTGTAAAATATCGTAGTCAGCTTTCTAGAAACACACACAAAATACTAAATAAACATTGCACTTGCTGCATGTAATTGTGTTCAGTTTGATTTGAGTGAAATTTTACAGGCTGATATGTAAAGACACTTTGCACTTTCTGTATGTAATTGTGGTTCAAGTTTTTTCTGCCTTCTCTGTATTACCTTCTGGTTGTCTTGCCCAGGAGATGCTGTTCATCCTTATTGAACAGGACATTATTTGGCACCCTGCTGGCTCCAGACTTTGCCAACAACATTGGAGGGTATTCCTCTGCTTTTGGTTTCCTGGACTACAGCAGACTGTCTCATGAGAGTGATTCTGAAGGATATTTGTTCACATTTCTACATTATAAACTATCCAAGTGGCCGCGTCAGTAAGGAAATAAAGCAGTCAAGGCCACCATTTGTGATGGTGCCTTCTGATTACATGCCTTTTGCATATCTGGTAGCGGTCCACTCCTTTCATAATTGTGTTGTATTATTCAACTGCTTTCGGGCATGTGATTGCTGAGGAAGAGCTATCTTTGTTCTTTCTTTTGACAGTAGTGATGTCCTGTGAATCATAAAACAGGGACAAAACTGTCACAAGTTTATTGTCCTGCCACTTTCCCACTGATGCATACTCCTTCTTACAAAACTTAGATTCTTCCTGCCATAATTTATGTTTAATCTTAAACATTTCTGGTAGGCCCTTTTGAGTAGGCCATTCTGTGACCACAGCAAACAGTGCTCTATTGTACATGGTTTTTTGTCAAGCAGTAGGAGGTAAAGAAATTGTCACAGGCAATGAGCCTAGGGGAATGACTATTGTTTACATAGTCCAAGCACAACAGTTTGAGGGAGAGCGATGAGTCATTACCCCTAATGTTTTCCTCAAAATAGATTTCAAAGATGCTTACAAAGGCATTCTTTGAGTCAGTCTACGTGTGTTTGTTCAGTGGGCTTAATTGGCATGTACTGCTTTATTGATGAATGGCCCTTGAATGGCATCGTGCTTTTATCAGCTGCTGTGGTACCTGATGTCACATGCACTTCCTTAAAATGTCTGTTAAAAACACTGACAGTAGAGTGCAGTTTGTGCAGCTGGTCATGGCCAGGTTGTCCTGTGTTCCAGGAAATGCATTATACATGTACATACCGGTCCCGTGGCCTGGCAAGTATATCACAAACTTTTCCCCAAAAAATAACCCATTTACTTGAATATTTCCAAATACTGGTAACTGTATCTTCCTGATAACACAAAGGAAATAGTAAATATGCTTGCAAACCTTATATCTCACTGTACAGAAGCCAAAAGACACAAAAATTCCATACAGTCACTCCTCCAGGAGGCATTCCTTCATACAACTGGCTCACACTCAAATGTGGTGCAAACCAATGTCTGTTTTTTAGATGTTGCCGCAGTACCTATGATACTAGAATAACCTGAAGAGGCTCTAATCCCTGCCAGTATACCTCCAGGGATGGATATGTCCCAGAACCAGTATGTTTAGAATTGGGTCTTTTAAGACCAAAGAATGCTATTAAAACAACCCACCACCACTGTGTCAATTCCGACTCATAGCTGCTAAAGGAGAGAGACAAAAAGGGCTGGCATGGATGCAGAGAGGGTAGTTGTGAATTGTGTTCTGACATAAAGGAGGGGTGGCTGAGGGGTTTATAGTAGGTTAACTAGGGATAGAGCAGGTTTCTTGAGAAGGGTGGGTTTTAGGTATGTGAAGAAAGCATCTTACAACTGTCCTTGGCAGGAAGAAACTGGCTTAATTATGCTGCATACCCAGCTGTTTTAGCAGTATACTTCAGTGAGGATCTCACAGGAATCTTTTGTAGGCCCTGGCTGGCTTTCTGGGCATCTTTGCTTTCTTTGTTTTTTACAGATCTCAAGGATCTTTTCTCTGACACTGTCACTTGGGGCTTTTCTTCTACAAGACTGGGTTCAGTAGTGCAAGACAATCTCAGCTACACACCACCCCTTGGTGCAGCTGAAGACAAGCACAGGCTCTTTTTGTTCTAAGGGTTTACTACTAATCACTGTGGAAATGGAATAAAAATAATAAAAATGGGAAAGTTTTGAAGTTCTTACAGGCTGAATACCTATTCTTAGACTATTTGCTTTAGATCTCTGCCTTCCTTTTGGTCACTGGCCTTTTCCTGCTGCAGGTACAGGTAGAACAATAGGTGCTTCCAAGTCTCAAGTGACACCCGATTTCTTAGGCCTCTGCCTTGCCCAGGGTGAAACCTTCTAGCGCATCATCACCTTTCAACCTCTGTGTAGCTTTGAGTTGAGTTTCTTTTCTGTATCGTGATTAAAGTTGACCATAGTGTTTTGCTTTGCCAGTTCCCTAGGAGATTGAGTTTTTTGGAGTAAGTGTCTTCTGGGTCTCTTTTTGGGCAGTGTATACTCTGTGGTCGTATCCTGATCTTCTACCAACCTTCACAACATGGCCTCCTGTACTTGAGAAGCTGGTTGGGGGAGCAGGTAAGAGGATTTTCCTATATTCTGACTGTTGGCTGAAATCTACTTAGGAAAGACTGACTGATTTAAAAAGTAAAACCATTTCTTGTGTTTGTTCAGACAATTGAAAAATGGAGTGTTTTTCTTGTGTGATTACATTTCTCACTTTGCTGGTTCTGTGACTTTTCTGAATCTCTGACTGCACTGGCAGACTTAAATAAGATAAATGGTATGCAAGTACTGTGCACATTTCCAAATGTGTTACTTTGAACCCATCGCCTGAATTCAGAAAGCCAGTACAAGAACAAGGTCTAGAAGGCATAGCCTGGCACTTGGTAGACTTGTACCTCAAAGGGAGAAGGTCTGATACTGTGGTTGTCACTTTTTATTTTCATTGTGAATAACACAGTTAATACTTAATAAATGTTTTTTGAGTGAATGAAAAAAATGAGAATGACATAAAATGAGACATCAGAGGGAAGCAGACTGTGGTTATTGATGTGTTTGTTTTGTTTGCTGCAGATTTGATGCTACCAGGAGTAGTAGTGCCCCCTGCTGGTTTACCTCAAGTCCAGAAGGGTGACCTCTGTGCCATCACGTTGGTGGGGAACAGGTACTGTGCCAGCCAGCTGCACTCTGGGGGGAGAAGTTAGATAAAAGGGGGAATGACAGCTTCTGAAGCATATCTGCGGAATATTGAAAGAAAAACTATGTTTTTTTCTCTGAAAGAAGCAGAGAGTGGGCCATTGCAGAAATAGCAGTCAACTTGCGGAGTTCTCACACATCTGGAAGGATGTAATTTTCTGTTACTACTACTGTTTTGTTTGTTTAACTTTTTATTTTGAAATAATTTTAGACTTACAGAAGAGTTGCAGGGGTATTACAGAGCGTTCTCATATGCCCTTCACCCAGCTCCTCCCATATGTTGTATAGCCATGGTCTAGTTATCAAAACTCAGAAATTAACATTGGTACATTATGCTTAACTAAATTACAGACTTTATTACTATTTCTCCCCGGTTACTCCACTACAGATAGTCCCCAACTTACGACAGGGCTGTGTTCCAATGACTCTGTCTTAAGTCAGTTCTGACATAAGTTAATTATCTCATTTTTTTATAAGTTTTTGTTATTATTGGCTCTTATTATCAGTGTCCTTATAAATCTGATCTTTGTCTCGGGGCTAAAAACGTTACATATAAATGTATAGATGTATATTTATACATATATAAAAGGACACAAATCATAAAAATGTATGGTCATAAGTATAGTTCATCATGACTTGAATATATTCTAAGTTGGGGACTACCTGTAATGATCTTTTTCTGTTTAGCGATCCAGTCTAGGATACCAGATTTGCATTTAGTTGTCATGGTCCCTTTGATCTGTGACATTTTCAGTCTTTTCTTATCATGACTTAGACATTGTTTCCCATCATCATCATCATCATCATCATCATCATAATCAATCTATAATAATTATTTTTAATAGCTTTATTGTGACATAATTCATACACCCTAAAATTCACCATGGCTTTCAGTATGTTGATGGAGTTGGTCAACCATCACCACTCCTCTGCTTCTTTTAAACATATTAGGAAGTGATCATATGAACAGTTCTGAAAAACATCAAAAGTCCCTTTACCCACAGTCCTCTTCCTGTAAAAGTATCATTTGATGTATGCTCTTGCTAGTCTTCTTAGTGTATACATACGTACACATGCCCACAGGAATGCGTGATTTCAGGTATGTGTGTGTAAAAATAAAACCGTTATACTGTGTGTGTGTATTGTTTTTATCACTGAATATAGTGTGGGTATTTTCCATGTCAACACACAGATCTGCTGAATTCTTTTATCTGCCATGTGGTTGATATGGAAGAGGGCTTCTCCTGGTGGGCACTGAAGTTGCCTCCAGTTTATGTCTGTTGGAAAAAATATTGTTGCTTCTAGAGATACTGCTGCCAGTATTTTTATAGAGTAGATGCTAAAAAGTGAAACTATTAGTTTGAAGACTATGCACCCTTTCTGTTGCTGTATGAAAGGCAATGTTACCTTTTACTCCCATCTACAGGACATCTGGACCCTACTTCTCCACACTTGCCAACACTGGATGTGGGGGTTTGTTTTCATATGTATATCTAAATGAACAAAATGCCATCTCACTGCTGCTTTGAGAGAAGAAAAGAGAGATTATAGACATGGGAGGGCTCACTAGTTAATGATGTATTTTGCCACTCCCAATGTCCCATTTTGGACACAAGCACCTAGAAATCTTTCTTTTTTTAACATACAGCAAACACTGCAGTTGAAAAGAATGGTGTGTCATTGTTTCCTCCAGTATTCTGTCCAGGAGTGGAGAAAACTAGATAAATGTATATTTGCCTTGCCCAGTTTTGCCTTTATAGTGTGTATGGGGATGGAGCCGCGGGGTGGTTTGTGACAGGGGATAAGGTACAAGGTAGTTTGTTAATAATACAAGTCAGGTTTAGTATGTTATTGTGACTTTTGAATTCCTGAGCCATTAACCCTAATGGGAGTGGAAGAAAAGCACCCCTTTCCTAAGAACTGAAAGAAAAATCAGGTTCAAAATTCCTGAGCTTCTCATGGAGCCACCAGATTTAAAAATATTTTAAGTTTTATTATTGAGAACTGTGCCCTTGAGTCTTTTTCCTTGGACCCCTACCTTGTGGGGTTTGTGTGTTCTCCCATTGTTATTCAGCCAGACATGTATACATACAGGTAATGTGTGGCTAGTGTTTGAGTAACACTGGGCTACAGCAATTGTTTGCTTGGGCTTTGGAAGTTCTCAGTTCTAGAGTTACACAGAGTGAGCCTGTTTTAGAGAGCGAAATCAGATGGAACCTTTTTAGTTGGCTTCTGGCTTATCTCTTACCTTTCCCCTGTCGACTCCCTCAGCCTAACTTAGAGAGTATGAATGTCTTCCTTTCTGAACTTCCCTGTAGGATGGCTATGCCTTATTTAAGGTGTTGTTTCTATTAGGTGCCATCAAATCAATTTTTGACTCTTAATGACTGCAGGTGACAGAATAGAATTGCCCCAAAGGGTTTTCTAGGCTGTAATCTTTATGGAAGCAAATAACCTCATCTTTTCTCCCATGGATGAAAAGATAAGGGAGGCAATTGTGTTTTTGGAATTAAAGAAAGGGAACATTAAATATCTTTCCAAATCCCAGCTAGGCTAGTTCATAACAGAAAAACAATAAGGGTAGTGAACAGTGAAGACAGCAGCAGATGAATTACTTATACATAAAGGTAATGCTTGGTGAAGGGATTTTTGAAAGCAGTGGCTGGCACTTATAATCTGAAGAAAATTGAGAGTGGACTGTATTTAGTTTTGTAATACAAATCAATGCTTCAAATTTGTAGCCATGGAGTTTTTACCATGTGTTGGAAAGATGGCTATAACCTGTGCCTTCCTGGGAGACTCCCTGACTTGGTCTCTGGCCTCCTCTTTCCTAGGGCCCCTGTTGCAGTTGGAGTAGCTGCCATGTCCACAGAGGAGATGCTGACTTCAGGTTTGAGGGGAAGGGGCATCTCTGTGCTGCACACGTACCAGGACCACTTATGGTGAGTACACAAAAAGTAGCTTTGATTTTACAGAAACCTGGATGGGTGGAGAAAGACAGGACTGGAGATTTACAAGTGAGAGCTTTGGTCCCAATCAAGTCCTTATATGAACTGCTCAAGACTAGTTTTCTTAGCTAATGTGATGATAAAAGTTAATTCTTTTTTTACCTGTTTGCACAAGAAATTAGAGATCTTTGATTATTTTCTAGGTGAATTGTAGTCTTAAACTTGGAAGAGGACTTTAGAGATTGTCTACTGTGCCCCCCAGCGTGATAATATTTTTTATCTTTATAGTTCTTGTCACTCTGA
Source organism: Heterohyrax brucei (assembly GCA_028571685.1). Taxonomy (NCBI): domain Eukaryota; kingdom Metazoa; phylum Chordata; class Mammalia; order Hyracoidea; family Procaviidae; genus Heterohyrax; species Heterohyrax brucei. The sequence continues at coordinate 23,385,370 of CM053155.1, forward strand.
CCCTGTGCACCTGTATTTCAGGCATCTCCTGGCCCTATAAGGAGAGCTCTAGAATTTTCACTTCTGAATCCAAATCAAAGCAGGGTAGATCCTCAGGCCCCAGGATGATAACCTGCCTACTTTATGTCATTCAGTCTTCACACTTCACATTTCCCTCTTCATCGTGGAGGTAACAGTCTCTTATTGTAACACTTCCTTTTCTAGAGCCGTATACTAGTTTATTTTCAGATTTTCATTTTCCCAAAATAGTAAATAGTACTTTTCCTAAAAGCAGTGTGTCTGGTCTTGAGCAAGTGTTGTGGCCTATTGGTATAGATTCATTTTTTGTTCTTAACATTTTTCTATCCCGGTCTTGGTTTTATTTATGTAACAAACCTTGGCCAAGTCCCACTTTGCTGAAGCTATAGCCTCACTAGTTTGTATGTGTGTCAGTAGGGCTGGAGGGCTAATTGCTTTGTCTTCTAGCAGCTTGTTTTCCAGCTGTCATCCAGGTACAGCAGTCAAGGTCACGTTGTCTTTGTTATTTTATCAGCAGTTGCCACAGTCTACCCTTTTTTAAATTTAATATTTATGGTATTTACTTGATCAGAATAACCTCAACATACACTTTGGCCTTTCAGTTAATAATACTAACATGTCTCCCTTAGCTATTAGGTAAAACTTACTTTGGCTTACATAAATTTAGCTGAGATAAAGCTTTTTGCTTTTACCTCTCTACATGCCCTGCTGTGTTGGCATTGCTTTTTTTTTTCCCCGTCCTCCCTCCCCTGTCTTCTGCAAGCATGATGGTGTAAAACCATGGTAATTTCTGTAAGTTAAATGGCATTTTGATTTAAGACAGAAGCAGCTGACTTTGCAGTGCTAGAACAGTTTAGGTGTTTGTATTTTGTTGCATGTATTTACCAAGCTGGTGTTATAGATGCATTTGCTTGTCTTCCTTTCGATATTTAATTAAAAGTAGTTTCATTATTTTTAACTCATGTGAAGGGGATACTTTTTTTATCTCGAGTATCTTTTTACAAAAAAAAAAAAATTATTGTGCTTTAAGTGCAAGTTTACAGTCCAAGTCAATTGCTGTGCAAAACCTTGGACACACACTGCTCTGTAACTCTAGCTGCTCTCCCCACCCTGTGACAGCACACTTCTCCTCTCTACCCTATGTTTTCCATGTCTATAAAACCAGCTGCTTTCCTCTTCCACCAGTTATCTCACCTCGTGATAGAAACTGCCTCATATGTATGCTGAAGTCAAGAAGCACACTCTTCACCAGTATCATTTCATGTCTTATGGTCTAGTCCACTCTTTATCTGAAGAGTTGGCTTTGGGACTGGTTTCAGTTGTAGGCTAACAGTCCAGGGGCCATGTCTTTCAGCAACCTTCTGGTCTGTTAGACGATCAAGTCTGGTGAAAGGGATACTTTTGAGGACTGCTGTTTAATACTTTTTCTTTAATCTTTACATCAGGATGTCCATTAATAATATTACTATTGAGATAGAGAGGAGACAATAATTATTTTACTCATCTCAGAGATGAGGAAACAGGCATGGAACTTTTCAGGCCACAAAGTTGAAAATCGAGTTGAGAGCACAGGTTCCCTGTTCCTTCTCGACTTCCTTGCCTCTTGCCTCTTACTGTCTGTGAACTACCAGGTTGGAGAGTGCTGCTTGGTGTTTCTGACATGAGATTTTTTTCTAGGAAATCTGGAGACAAGTCCTCTCTACCTTCCATTGCTCCACTGACCATGGATCCCCCAGATCTCAGTGAAGAGAAGGGTTCTATCCAGGTGGACTCCACTCTGGAAGAAGACGTGAGGCATCTGCACCTGAAGGGAGAGGGGGAAGAGCCTGGGGAGGTCCTGCAGCTGTGTAGGGAGAAGGCCCTGTCCGAAGCTTTAGAAGACACTGCTGTTAGGGTCCTGAACCAAGACACCACAGGCAGCAAGATCCTTCAAGGTACAGCGTCGGGGGCAGAAGTCCCCCCTCTATACCCCCCCACCTTTCTCACCTTGGGCAAATGGCATGCTCCAGTGTTCCACTGCTTCTGACTGGAGTGGCCCTGAGGCTCCAGGAGAGGACGGAAAGTCCTTCATGTAATTGGGGGTGGCCTGGCAGCCCTTTGGCCTCTTGCCTAGTATCTTTTCCATATATATCATACCTCCATGGGTGCTAGTCTGCCTGTGTGTTTGGAGTATTTCCAGCTGCTGAGCCCACAGTGTTTCTTCTGTTTTTGGCTTCTGTGGATGAGCTCTTCTAGCTTAGTGGGACTCTGTGGCTTGACCCCTTCTCTGGGGTCAGCCTTCTTTTGACCCACAGTGCTTAGCAGAATCTGGGGGCTTTGGTACCCCAGAATCTGGGGAGTGGGTTCCTCCTGGAGTCAAGGAGGTGGGGAAAGGGTAGGACTGAACAGGGGCTTTCTGTACTGTACCAGGTGCTCTGTGTCCCTAAGGAACGCTATAGTTTTTGTCTTTCCTTTGCAGAACAAATGGATGAGCTCTTACAGCGATGCTTCTTGCATGCTTTGAAGAGCCGGGTCAGAAAAGCTGACCTCCCTTTACTCACCAGCACCTTCCTTGGCAGCCACATGTTCTCCTGCTGGTATGGAAAGGACGGATGTCGGGTGGGAGCCAGCAACTGGGTCTCTCTCTTGTTCCTGGGCGGTAGGAGAGGACAGGCTGATGGGAGATTGGTTGAGGAAGATGCTGTGGCAGGTCTGTGTGCCTCAGTCCTCTGAGGTGCGGGCCCCTGAGCAGCGTGGATTGGACGGTTGATCTGGCAAGTACCTTAGGGCCTGGATGTTAAAAACTTAAAATTCTAACCAGTGAAATGATGTTGAGGAAATAGAAGGTTAAAGTTCCCTGGACAGCCCAGGCCTGCCACAGAGGGTCCCAGATCTGCTGAACTCTTCTCTGCCACAGTGGCTCTGGGCTCCTCTGAACTCTGCCTCTGTTGTGATGGTCCTGGACTCCTTCTCCTTAATCAGGTTGTGTGTTCTTACAGGAGGTGTCCTAGGGGCAGCCTCTTTGTTGGAAGGCTTCTTCTAGAAGAACATTCATAGTTAATGCCAAACCCCTCCCCCAACTTTTCCTGAAAAATAGGTGGTTCAGATTAGGTTATATCAGGAGGCTATACCCTAGCCCCAGCACAAGCCACCAAGAAAGACAGTGTTACAAGTGGGTAGAACTTGAACTTTAAAGATAGGTACCTGTGGGCTCAGATGCCAGCTTCCCAGGGTGTTGGAGCAAGGCAAACTTGAACTAGGCACCAGACTTCTCTAAGCCTTAATTTTCAGTACTCATAGATTGCTGTAAAGATAGTTTGACAGATAATAGACATTTAATAAATACTACTGTTATGAGGAAGTTTGTCCTGATTTTTGCGTTAAGATTCAACTTCTTTCTTTTTCGGAATCTCTCTCTATGTTTTTGAAGTGGCTTTAATATAACTTTCTTCCTGTTGGCTTGTGGGCTCCTTTAAGGCATCATGCACATATGTGGGGTCTGGAATATGTGGTGGAATACTAGGGGACCTTGCTGAGTTTGAAGTAACTGGTAAAGGGAGGTAAGGCCTCAGCTCACAGAACGTCCTCTAGGATAGAGGTTCTGAACCACAGGTGGGCTCTAGGGCATCTCCTTGTGGGTCCTGCTTTATGGCTGTTGCATGCCACATTTTGAGTGAAGATGTAAGCTCTAGGGAGAAGGAAAGATTGTAACTTTCATCAGGTACCTCCTTCCCAAAACTGATTGCCTTAGAGCAGGGGTCAGCAAATTATTTCTGTGTAAAAGGCCAGATAATGAATATTTTAGGCTTCATGGACCATATAATCTCTGTTGCAGTGACTTTCCCCTGCTTCTGTAGCGCCAAAACAACTGTAGATGATATAGAAATGAATGGGCATAGTTAGATTTGGCCCACAGGATGTAGTTTGCTGATCCCTGCTCTAGGCCCTGGTTGCCCGCTGTGGGCTTTGTGTTGAAAAGGTTCACATTAAGGTCACAGAAGAATCTAGTACTTTATCCAGTAAGGTTGCCACCAGCCACATGTAACTCTTTACATTTAAATTAAGTAAAATTAAAATTCAATTCTTTAGTCATAGTCATGTTTTAAGTGCTTAATAGTAGCATGTAGCTAGTGGCCGCTGGACATCTCAGAGAGAGAGCATTCCATTTTCTCAGAAAGCTCCCTTGTCAGTGCTGACCTAGTGTCTCTGAGTGAGCATCCCATCTGATGCCAGCATAGGGCAGACAGCGTTCCAGAATGGTGATGGCCCCCCTCTGCAAGTGTGGGAAGAAGGCTAAGGAAGCTCCTCCCCTCAGCATCAAGCAGGTCTCACCACTTGCTTTGTGAGCTTAACTTGCCTTTTCCATCTGCCATCAGCCCTGAAGGACAACAACTGGATATAAAGAAGTCAAGCTACAGAAAGGTAAGCAGGCATTTTCTTTGCAGACCCACACAGAGTTGTGGACAGAAAGAAGCACATGTAACATGAGATGGGGAGCAGTTGGAGAAGGTCTGTCTGCAGAGCTTAGGCCAGAATGAAGCTTTCTATTCCCAGTGTGAGGAGGGAGAAAAGAAACCTCTCTGGGCTGACGTGGTTGGGTGGACACCTGTTCCTCTCTCCCCTTTGGCCCTTCTGTATCTGACTCAAGTCCCAAGAGGCTTCACCAGTTGATTTTCAGCAGCATCTCTCTCGCCACACCTCAGAGTGGGGGCCTCTCATTTCTGTGTGTGGTGAGGGCAGGACTGTCTTGTATCCCTCCACAGTACCAGCTGAGCTCAGTCTTGGTAGGATGCTCAGTTCTGTGTGGGAACCCAGGAGGTCCCCTACCACCAGCCCTCTCTCCCTTAGCTCTCTAAGTTCCTGCAGCACATGCAGCAGGAGCAGATTATACAGGTGAAGGAGCTGAGCAAAGGGGTGGAGAGCATTGTGGCTGTGGACTGGAAGCACCCGAGGTGAGTGCAGGGAGCCTGGTCACTAGCTCAGCTGGCCGGCCCCAGGGCACCTGGGCCACGGGCAGGGGATTACTTAGACATGTGTTTTTTCTTTCCTTCTGGATTTTAGGATCACATCTTTCATCACACCCGAGCCCTCCCCGACCTCCCACACTATCCAGGAGGGTAGCAGGGAACAGCCCTACCACCCTCCAGACATAAAATCCCTCTACTGTGTCCCAGCTGGCATGACGCAGCTCTTCCAGGAGTCTGGCCACAAGTGAGTTTGGAGAGCAGCCCTTCTCTGCCTGCTTAGTGTCCTGGCCTGCAGTACCCTCACCCTGAATGGTATTCTTTTTGTGACTGTCGAGCTTGCCTAGTCCCGCCGGTTGCTATCTCTTTCTCTAAATTCCAGCTTTAAACCTCCTTTCCCTGGGGAGGTTCTCTGGACTGAATGGAGTGAGAGCAGGTTTCTCTTTCTTCATGTGATGTGCCGTCCTGTTCACCTCAGGAAGAGGAAAGAAGATGGGAGTTGGACAGTTGATGAAAGTGCCTTGCTGAGCAGAGAATGAGTCTTGGTGTTTGTAGTCTGTCTGCTGGCATAGCGTGAACTAACACCCTGGTCATTTCTTACTAGGAAGGGGAGCTTCCTTGAGGCCAGTGAGGTCCGAACAGTCATCATTAACTATGCCAAGAAAAATGATCTGGTGGATGCAGACAACAAAAAGTGAGTGGATGAGGGAGCACCATTATACAGCCTGTTAGGTGTGAATTTAGCAGACATAGGCACGTGTGGAGGATCTCTGGGACAGAGGCATGTAGAAAGCCATGGTACTTTAGAAATAACGAGACTGGTGGTTTCCAGATCATGAGCTGTGACTACCAAGAGTTATTGTTTAGTGTATAGCTCCATGTGTGCTGTAAACATTGACCGTAGACTGAATAAATATTGCTGCACATATGTCCAGTACTACTTTCCAAATACAGATGCTATCGTAGGAAATAAAATCCAAATTTATTTTAAAAATTTTACTGAAGTCATTGTAGCTTTTTCATATCTTCTTGATTTTTTAATAAGTACATAAAGAAGTTCAACTACCAAATGGAGATTCTGTTCATTTTTTACTTTAAAAAGACATTATGATCAAAGGGTTGGTAACGACTGGCATACTCTTAACACCCTCATTTGTTAGACTTTGCCTTCCCTTCTCATAGGTCCTCCCCTCTCCCTGGCCTACAAGAAACTAAGCACAGGCAGCTAATTGCCTGGGATCATGTGGTTAATAATGGCAGCACTGAACCAAGAATACTGGTGTCTTGATTTATCCTATCATACCTTCCCCTGCACTGCTGGCTTCTCCTAGGAAACGGTCCTTGTGCCTCCCGTCCATAGACTACACTGCCTGAGAGACTGTGGTCATTGATTGTGATCCTGAATGGCTATGAAGGATGTAAAAAGAGATGAACCCTGAGTTGGCCCTTGAGTCAGAAGATGGCTCTTTAATTTTTTATTGCCTTTTCTTTTTCTTTTAGCCTCGTGAAGTTAGATCCTATCCTATGTGACTGCCTCTTAGAGAAACATGAACAACACACTGTCCTGAAGCTTCCATGGGATAGTCTCCTGACCAGGTAACGGGGGCTGGGACTTCTTTGTTCCTCCCTTAGTGTCTGTTACATTGAACTTTTATAATCTGGGCTATGTGTAAACACATCCCTGACTAATTCTGAAGTGGAAGGTATGTGGTACAATTTCATTCAACAGTGTGGGAGACTTCGAGAGGACAAAAGAAAAGGAACAGTTATTGAAAAAGATTTGGAAGCAAAAAGAAAGATGAGTGGAAGGATTGTCTTACAGTCTTCAAAGGATAGATTTTTTTAATACTCCTTGTTTTCCACAGAATCGTAATTGAAAATGATTTATATTAGGAGTGGGCAGACTACAGCTCGTGGACCAGATCTGCTTGACTGGAACACCACCATACCCGTTCATTTATGTAGTGTCTGTGACTGCTTTTGCACTGTAATGGCAGACTTGGTCATGGTCAACACCATATGGTATGCAAAACCTAAAATACTATGACGCTTTAGAAGAAAAGTTTGCCAACCCCCGTATGTATGCTAGCAAGAGAAAATTTGGTTAGATAAAAGGTAGAAATTGCTTGTAGTAAAGGTGATTCACAAATATGAGGCCGTACTTGGAGGCCTTAGGATGGATAAGGTAAAATTTTGGGACAGGCAGGATAATTTACACACATGGAATGGACAGGTCTCAGAATGTGGGCCAGTGGGCAGTAGTCCAGTTACTGATACCCCTTTCCTGCTTCATTGGATATCAACCTTGGCTGCAATTTGGAATCACCTGGGGAGCTTTAAAAATATTTCTGCTTGCATCCTACTTCCAGAAATTCTAATTTAATTGGCCTGGATTACCACTTCCTAGGTAATTTGAATGATTCTAATGTGCAGCAGGACCAATAAGCAGCCTCGTGATAGATAAATGGAGAAACAATTGAAGTTGTCAGTGATTTCTGTCTACTAGGATCAACAGTCGGCATCTGTGGAAACAGCAATCAAGAAACCAAAGGATGTATTGCACTGGGCATATCCTCAGCAGAGACCTCCTTTAAAGTGTTGAAAATTAAAGATGTCACTTTGAGGATTAAGGTTCGCATGGCCCAAGCTGTGGTATTTTTAATTTCCTCATACGCATGTGAAAGCTGGACAGTGAAAAGGGAAGACCAAAGAAAAATTGACACCTTTGAATTACAGTTTTGGTGAAGAATATTGAATATACCATGGACTGCCAGAAGAAGGAACAAATCTGTCTTGGGAGAAGTACAGTCGGAATGCTCCTTAGAGGCCAAGGATGGCGAGATGTAATCTTACATACTTTGGACATGTTATTATGAGGGACCAGTCCCTGGAGAAGGACACCATGCTTGGTAAAGTAGAGGGTGAATGAAAACAGAAGAAACCCGTCAGAGCGATGTGCTACCACAGTGGGCAAAACAGTTGGCTCAAACATAGCGACAGTTGTGGAATGGCACAGGACTAGGCAGCATTTCATACTGTTAAGGTCTCCATGAGTCAGAGCTGACTAGCAACAACCAACGTGGGCAGCTAAGGTTGTGAACCTCTGCCCTGCAAGATCAGCTTACACCTAACTGCCTTATAGTGGGTTATGAGGCAGTGGCTTTGTCTTCCAGCTGTATCAGTCTTCAGCTCATTAATGCCCTTGTTTCAGATGCTTGGAAAAATTGCAGCCTGCCTATCAAGTGACCTTTCCTGGACAAGAGCCCATTGTGAAGAAAGGGAAAATCTGTCCAATTGACATCATCCTAGCACAGAGAGCTTCTAATAAAAAGGTAATTTTTTAAAGACACAGGGTTTGAGGATGGTAATTTAATGTCCCTGCCAAGTTCTTGTCTCTCTTACATGATTGGAGATTTTTAGACTGGCCTCACATCCATCAAAGGTTGTTTATGAAACACCTGTGTTTGTGTGATTGGGCTGGACCCTCTGCAGGATGGTGAAGCTGACCCAAGTCTCTGTCCTGTTGGGTTTTCTGCTAGGAAACTTGCTAGAGCTTGGCTTCAAAAGTAAACAAGGTTTTATTTTTATTACTTTCTAAGAACTGTGTTACAGACTTTCAGCTCTTACAAATTCTATTACCTCTTGGGCCTTGCTCAGTGAAAACAACATGTGAAGAATTGCTGAAGGAACTGAGTGGTTAGCCTGGCAACAACAAGTCCTAGGGAGCAAACTACATGTGCCCTCAGTGATATGAAAAGTTGTCCCCTGGGAAGGGGTTGCACTTATTGTGTATGTCTGTGAAGACACAGCTAGGATTAATGGGTGGAAATCTCAGACAGATAGACTTTGGTTCAAAGTAAAGACTTTACCATTAAAAGCATAGGCCACTGCTTGACCGTGAGCAGAATACCTACTCTTTTTTCGAACATTTTATTGTTTTAGGTGAAAGTTTATGTGTTAGTTTCTCACTCAATAGTTCATACACAGATTGTTCCATGAAACTTATTGCTAGCCCCAGAAAGTGTCAGCACTCTCCCCACGGCTACCCTGCTTTCCCTGTTTTCATCCCTCCAGTTTCCCTGCCCCTTCTTGCCTTCTCATGTTTTCCTTTGGGCAGAAGTTGCCTGTCTGGTCTCATGTAGCTAATTGTTCTAAAGAGCACATTCCTCATGGGTGCCCTATTTATTTTATAGAGCATTCTATTATTTGGCTGAAAGGTGACCCCATGAATAGTTTCAGTTTAAAAGGCTGTCTTAGGGTAATAGTCTATAGCATTCCGTGGGTTTATCAGTCCAGTAGTTAGAGTTTTGCTCTACAGTTTTCTCCCATTCTGACTGAGATCTTCTGTTCTGTCTTTGGTCAGAGCAGTGCTGGTCTCAGGCTAGAAGAGGTTGTGGTTTGCATGGAGCTTTAGCTCTGTGGACTGACTATTTCCTCGAGTCTTCATTTGGCTCTGCTCTCCTTTGTTCCAGATGGAAGGAGATCGATAATTCTATCTTGGATGGTTACTCTTAAGCTTTTAAGACCCCAGATGCTATTCACTAAACTCTAGGATGTACAGCTTTAGGAACTTATGTTATGTCAGTTGATCTAGACATCCTCTGAGACTATATTCTTTAGCCTTTAAGCCCAGTAACTCAATCCCATGAGTTGTTTGGATATGACTTAGAAGCTTCCATTAACTATGGCTCTCTCTGTGCTCAGTTATATATATGGACATGTGTATAGCACATACAGAAATGTCTATACAAATGCCCACAACTATACCTATTTATGTGCAGGCTTGTACTCTCCATATGCCTTCCCACATACATATAGCACACTCACTTATCTGCGTACTACTACCCTTTGCTGTCAGTCTTTGATTGTTGCTACTGTAGAATTGTATGTATTACAGCATTTATTGTAGTTGTCCTTTATTCTTGCACACATCTCAGTGTCTTCACTTACCTTGGTCATGTTGTGCTGACTTCCATTGTGTATCCTTTCTCCAGAATTAACACGTGTCTGCTATCTAGTAAGTGATCCCTGCATCCTCCTCCCATTCCTGGTGGCCATCAAAAAATGTTGCTCTCTGTGTGTAAACTCATTTTTTTTATAAAAGTGGTATCATGCAGTGTTTGTCCTTTTGTGATTAACTTAATTTCACTCAGTATAATGCTCCTGATTCATCCATATTATGTTTTGCAGACTCATCATTCTTTATCCTTCAGTAGTATTCCATTCTATGTATGTACTATAATTTGTTTATCCTTTCTTGTATTGATGGATGCTTAGGTTGTTTCCATATTTTTGCTGTTGTGAATAATGCTGCAGTGACCATGGGTATGCATATGTCTGTATGATGGCTCTTAGTGCTCTAGAATGTACACCTGGGAGTGAGGTTGCTGGATCATACGATAATTCTGTTTCTTGTTTTTTGCAGAAATGCCATAGCATTTTCATAATGGTTGTGCCATGTTACAATCCCACCAGCAGTGGATAAGAGTTCTAGTCTCTCTGCAACCTCACCAGCATTTGTTGTTCTCTGGTGTTTGGTCAGTGTCATTTTTGCAGGCGTGAGATGATACCCAATTATAGTTTTGATTTGCATCTCTTTAATGGGTAATGATCACAAGCATCTGTTCTTCTCATGTTTATCAGTCACCTTAATGTCTTCTTTGGTGACATCTCTGTTCATGTTCTTTTCCCAATTTTGATTGAATTGTTTATCTTTTTGTTGTTGAGGCATTGAAGGTTTCTATGTATTTTAGAGATTAAACCTTGTCAGATATGTCATTGCCAAAATTTTTTTCTTTCTGTAGGTTCTCTTTTTAGTCTTTTGGTAAAGTGTAAGTATTTAATTTCAAGGCAATCTCAGTTACCTAGTTTATCTTTTGTTTGTACATTGTTTAGTTTTGTTTGGTAGTGTATTTATACCATAAATTAGGATCCCTGGTCTGTCCCTATGTTATATTCCAGGAACTTTATAGTTTTAGGTTTAATAGTTAGGTCTTTGATTCATACTGCGTTATTTCTTGTGTATGATCTGAGGTATGGATCCTGTTTCATTCTTCTGCAAATGTATACCCAGTTTTTCCTGTACCATTTGTGAAAGAGACTACCTCTTCCACATTGATTGGACTTCAGCCGTTTGTCAGAGATCATAATTACATGGATTTACTTCTGGGTTCTCAGTTCTGTTCATTGATCTATCTGTCTGTTGTTATATACTTAAATTTTTTCCCCCAGAGTTTCCTAGTGTTGAAAATGGAAATAATACCTATGTTTTAGGGCATTTTGAAAATCAAATGAAGGAACGTACGTGGGTGAGTACTTAGAACAGTACTTAGCAGATAAACATTCAGTAAATGGTAACAGTAATAATAACCTTAATAATGATTAGTAGTAGCTACTATTTCTTGAGTTTTTAATTATGTACCAGATACCATACTAAGCAATTTCTATGTATATTATCTTATTTAAACATTTATTTTATAATAATAGAGCTGTCAAAAATTGGAATTGGTGCTTCATAAAGTAGTGAGTTATTTCCTGGAGATCTTCAAGCAAAGATGAGATGACCACTTGTTGAGGAAGGATATAATCATATTCTTGCATCAGGTAGACATTTGGCATGGATGTGACCTCTAATTTCCTGTTGATTCTAAGATTCTCTGATTATGGAGTCCTGTCACATACCTAAGAGTATTTGGAACTTTTAAGATTTTAGCAACCGTTCCACCCACCTGATAGTAACCCTTTATCATGTCTAGTCATGAATGAAAGAGAACTTATTTTAAAGCAACAAGAGGAGAATTGTGGTTTTTAGAAGTATTAATGTTGTTTGTACTTTTCTGTTTTGAAGTTACATACTTAGTGTTTGTGAAGTTGATGAGTAACAGAAAATTGCAGAAAAATGTTACTGATTATAAGGACTTATTGTTAGTTTGGAAAGCCTGTTGGCCTAGTGGTTAAATGCCACGGCTGCTAACCATAATGTCGGCAGTTCAGAGCCACCAGGTGTTGCTTGGGTAGATTCCTGTTCTGTGGGACAGTTCTCTGTCTAAAGTGGTTGCTGTGAATTGACTCGACGGCAGTGGATTTTATTTTGACATTATCAGTTTATTTTTAGGGGTGATAATGGCTTTGTTGTTATGTTAAAAAGAGCATTTATCTCATAGAGGGTATACTGACATACGAGGACTGCCAATTAAGTTCAAGAACTCATCCTAAAAATGCTACATGCCTAATTGCTGGCTGTCACTATGGTCACCTTCAAAGTCGTCCCCTTGGGAAGCTGTGACTAATGCCAGTACCTAGTCCACCCTTCAAAGCATTTTGGAACTGTTTTTCTGGAATGGCCATCAGAGCTGTCGCCATATTACTCTTGATGTCCTGAATGTCATCAGAGTGTCTTCCTTTCAATATTCCTTTATTTTTCAGGTAAAGAACAAAGTTATTGAGGGTCAGATCAGGTGAGGAAGGAGGGAGTTCCAATACAGTTATTTGTTTACTGGCTAAAAACTCTCTCATGGACAAGTTTACAGTTAAGTTCACAAACTTGCCACCGTGCACAGCAGCCATTCCAGAAAGAGTTCCAAAATTGTTTTGAAGGGTGGACTACGCACTGGCATCAGTGCATAGCTTCCCAAGGGGAGTACTTCATAGGTGACCATAGTGATATTCAGCAATAAGGTTTGTAATACTTAAGTCAACTAAGTTTGTGGACTTAATTGTAAGACCTTGTATATATGTTGTTGGTATAAGGTATGGTCAGGTCAGTTCTGACTCATAGTGACCCTGTTTACAACAGAATGAAGCACTGCCTGGTCCTGCCCTATCACAGTTGTTGGTATGTTTGAGCCCAGTGTTGCAGCCACTGTGTCAGTCCATCTCATTGAGGGCCTTCCTTTTTTTGCTGACCTTATACGTCACCAAGCATAATGTCCTTTTCCAGGGACAGGGCCTTCCTGGTAATGTGTCCAAAGCATGTGAGACGAAGTCTTACCATTCTCACTTGTAAATAGCAGTCTGGCTGTACTTCTTCCAGGGCAGATTCATTCATTTTTCTGTCAGTCCATGGTATATTTCATATTCTTCACCAACCCCATAATTCACATGCATCTCATTTCTTCTTTGGTCCTCCTTATTCATTGTCCAGCTTTCAAATATGTATGAGGCAATTGAAGATACCATGGCTTGAGTCAAGCACACCTTAGTCCCCAAAGTGACTCTGTGCTTGTGAACACTTTAAGAGGTTTTTTGCAGCAGATTTTCCCACTGCAGTACATCCTTTGAATTCTTGACTGCTGTTTCTGTGAATGTTGATTGGGGGTCCAAATAAGGTAAAATCCATGACAACTTCAGTATTTTCTCTATTTATCATATTTACAGACAAATTGATGTTATCTCCTTGGTGTGAAGTAATATAGCAGTGGGGGTGAGTGGGATATAGATGAATCAGGGTTGGCCATGAGTTGATAATTACTGAGGCTAGATAGATAGAATTATCGATCTCCTTCCATCTGGAGCAAAGGAGAGCAGAGCCAACTGAAGACTCGAGGAAATGTCAGTCCACAGAGCTAAATGTCCATGCAAGGTGGGAGGGGTGGTGGTTGTTACACAGTTTTTTATTTTTTTTATTTTTTATTATGACTGAGTGAAAATATACATTCTCATATAAATTTGCATGCCCACCTATGTGCAACTTCCACTGTTGTCCCTGCCCGGCTACAGCACACTATTCCTGCCTGCTCCATACATGTCTCATCCTCCCAACAGTCTTCTTTCCCCTCCTCTCCACTCACTCCCCTTCTTCCAGTCAGAGGTCAGCAGGATAATATACTATAGATGCATAGAACCATAAAGTGCACCCGATATATAGTCACTCTGCGTCGCCAAGTCCGATCCCTTGATGTCCGAAGAGTGGACCTTCATTATGATCCACGGGCAAGGGCAGCATCAGGGCCAGGGGCTGTGCTCCCAGAGGAACCGCGAAGCTGCTGGACCATCAATGGCGGTCTTTTAGTGGAGATCTCAGGGTACACCCCTGTTATACAATTTTACTTTATTTTTGTTTTAAGTTTTCCATAATAATTTTAAGTATATGTAATGTTGGCTGGGCTATCTCACACATATATTGGGGTAGGGTAGACTGAATCAACTCAGACATAAAGGTGAGTGATTCAGGAAACACAGAGTTGAGGTGGCTGTCAGGATGGCTTGTCCAGAAGGCCCTATAGAAGGGAAGCAGAAGCAGGGGCCTTCTGTACCCACCACCCATTTTCCAACTGAACTTTCCTCTCAGGTGACTGTAGTCCGGAACTTGGAGGCCTATGGTCTGGACCCATGCTCAGTGGCTGCCATCCTCCAGCAGCGATGCCAGGCAAGCACCACCGTCACTCCTGCCCCTGGGACCAAGGACAGCCTGCAGGTTCAGATCCAAGGAAACCAGGTCCAGCAGCTTAGCCGGCTGCTGCTCGGTGAGTGCCTCCTCTGAGAAGATGAGGCATTGGTCTAATTTGGGAAAGTTCTTCCTGCCAGCTCACTTCAGCCCAGTTATAATACCACTTTACACAGTGCATAGAGTTTTTACCGGGTTCTGGCCCACTTCAAATTCTACAAACCTTGGGGCCAGTAATATGGGGATTATTATCCTCATTTCACAGATGAGGGAAATGAGAAGGTAGGGGAATGCTGCCAGCTAGCAAGAGGTAGAGTCTTTGTTGGAGCCAGGTCCATCAGTCCCAAATGCAGAGCCCTGTCTTCCATACTATTTGAGTGGCTTCCGTTCTCATCTTTCCTTTGTGCAGGGCACCTTGCTGGACTTGTTGTGGATGTGGTCTCTCTCGTTCACAACGCTGAGGGATTGTTAGCTTAGGTTTGCAGATGAGGAAACTGAGGTTCAGGTAGGCTCATGAGCACCCTGTCCTGACTTGCTTTTACAGTTGTAAACTAGAGTTCTTGTCACCAGCCTAGGCTCCCCCATCCTCCAGCTTGTCCTCAGTTAAGCTGGCCTCTACATCTCAGCCTGAGGCTGCTTTCTAAAGCCAATGTGGTCACTTCTCCCCATCTCAAAAGCTTGGTCTCGTTAGTGCCTTCAGGATAAACTGTGAAATAAACAAATATGGCCCCATCTTCCACTAGGCTGTCTGGGCCTCAGCCATGCCAGTCTCTTTGCTGGTCCCAGCAGCACATGCAACTTCCAGGGTGTATGCCTTTGCCTGGCCTGTTCCCTCACCCAGCATGCCTTCAACATGACCTGAGTCTACCTGACCTTAGAAGCCCATTGCTCCAACTCAGGGGCCACATGAAACCAGCCCTACAGCATGTCTGTCTTTTCCTGTGTGCCCCTAAATTTGCATTTAAAAATTGCCAGTGCAGCCCTGTCCAGCGATGTTTGTATTTCTGGCAGTGTCTACTCTGTAGTGCATTAACTTACTCATCTGAACCTCCTGTGAGACCGAGCTCCTTGAGAGCACAGACCGGGCTGTATTCATTCTTTTTCATCTTTGGTACTTTGCACATAGTAGATGCTTAGTAAGCACATTTATTGCATGGCTCAAGGCAGGACCAGTCAGCATCTAGGGTTGTGCCCTTTTATGAGAAGACTCCCAGTGAGGTCCCGAGAAGAAATATCGAGGACCTAGAAGTACATGTGGTTAACACAGGCACACACGCTTTCTGTCTCATGAGAAAGTTTTACATGCTTAAGATACACCTAGAATGTGACCATCACTGTAGAAATTGCTGAAATGCACACTGCAGCCTTGGGGTATAGGAACACATAGTCCCTCTTATGGGACTGAGTTTTGAGCAGCAGGGAATGATTTTAGCAGAGGCTTGACAGCAGGGATGAGCAGTGTGGGACCACCAGGGCCAGGTGGTTAGCTGTGCAGCTCATGGCCCATGGGGGCCAGGTGAGGCCAAGGAGAAGCTGTGGAGGGGTAGGGGGATGGCAGCCTGGGCCATCCCACTGAGGGGTTTTTGCTTTTTGGATTGTAGATGAGTATCAGCTTCCTCGAAAACACATCCAAGGCCTTGAAAAAGTCCCCAGACCTGGCAAGAAGAAGTGACAGATGCTTGTTTCATGTGGTGGATCCCATGGAAATCCAAGCTCTGGGCTGGTAATTGGAGTGATTACAGCTTTTGCAAATAAAGTTCTTTACCAAAATAAATTTCTGTTCTAATCTAAGTCTGCTTTCTGTTTTCTGCGCTTAGTTTAAATGTTGCTCTAAGTTTTAAAGTTGGAAACATTTTCAGTTGACAGTGGTATGCATTTTCCATTCATGTGGTTTCAGTGATTTGTTTCCACCCTTGATTTCAAGGCAGGACAGCCCATTTAAAGTTCATAGATGGAATCTTCCTGTTTTTAAAGCCCATGAACTAACTGTTCCACAACTCTTGCTCATCTGTTCATACACCTATTAACCTCTAAGCCAAAAATAGTTCCTTCCTACCTCTAAAAGGTTATTTATATAGGAAACAACCCAGGTGTCATCAATTCAGGCAACAGAAGGAAGAACTGGCACTTAAGAGTAGAATTTGGGTAGACAGAAACAAGAATAGAGGCCTACTAGGACTGTTTTGATGGAGATGCGTCCCTAGCTCTGGCACACTGCCACCAGCAATGGAAAATTTCTGATGTGGTTCCACGATAAGAACTTTGTGACAGTACAGCCTCATTACGATGAGTGCCTTCTTTAGCACTGAACTTTTGAACGTGGACTTCATGGAGGGGGTGTCTATGAAATCGCTGAAATTGTGTGCAAGATTCTGTGATCATTTTCCTGAGAGGGCTCGTGTTTCTGTCAGATTTCCAAAGGGATCACTTGATGCCAAAAAGGTTTAGAGCCACTCACTGCTCTTGACCCTATTCTGTGCAGGAGTCTCATTTCTGTAGCCAACACTCCCCTTGTACAATGGGGCAGTCAGCTGAGCTGAATTTCCGAGTTGTTTGGTTTTACCATGAAGAGACAATTTTTCTTCAGCTTTCTTGTTTCTTTCTCATCAGAATGGCAGCTGCATGTAAAGGTCACTCCAGCTGCCCACCTGGGCCCTGCAGGGGGGAATGCTAAAAATGTGTTCCTGGCACCTCCTGAGTTGCCTCACTTAGCAGGGCCACTACAGGTAGCTCCTTAACTTCACTAATCCTATGTGCACAGCCATCCAATTATGGAACTGGGAAAGAGATTTTTAAAAGCTGACCCCAGGTGGGATTCTATGAAACTAGAGCAATGGGATAGCCAGAATTTGTTCTGAGGGAGCAGTGTGTGTGTGCAGCGATGAGCTGTAAGCAGAACGGTCCTTTTAAGTGAGGCTGGCAAGACTTCAACTTGCTTATTGTGGCCCTGCTGTCATGAAGGACCAATTGCTAGAAAAGAACATCGAGGTAGGCCAGGTAGAGGGTCTGCGAAAACCAAGTAAGCCCTCAGTGAGAGTGACCGACCCAGCAGCCACAACAAGGCGGTCAGATGTACCAACAATCTTGAAGACGGTACAGGACCAAGCAACGTTTCATTCTGTTACACGGAGGTCACCGTGAGTCACAGCTGACTCGGCAGCAAGGAAGAAAAACAACAGGGATGAAATACAGTCTTTGTACAAACACTAATGCCATGCAGTACTTCGTAAAACTTGCTCACAAACTATTACGCACACTGTTGGAGGGATTGAGAGGCTGAGAGAGGTCATGTCTCTCCTCGTTCATCCCTGCTAAACACACAAACCAAGAAATGGTGACATTGGGTCTGAAATGAACATCTGCACTCAACTGTCGCTTAACCCAGAATTCTTCTGTAACAGTGCTGTGAAAGCCTGTGCCTTGAGTGATTTTTCTCATAATGGTGACACATTGGCAGAGTCATCTTCCCTTTCCTCTTGTGAACAGTATTGTATGAACGTGTGAGAAGGCAGGGCAGTTAGGCTATGCTAAATCAAAAGACAACAAGAGCAAATCTACAACTTTGAATTTATAAATCCCATGCTGTAACCATGCATTTCAAGGAAAAGCAGAAGCTTGGGTTCATTTCCAGTCTTTGGCAAAATTGTTGTAAGATGTACTTTTATAAAAACAAAACAAGGAAAAAAACTCATCGCCATCAAGCTGATTGCCACTAAAGAGCGAGTGTACAGGACAGAGTGGAACTACCCCGTGGAGTTTCCCAGGAGTGCCTGGTGGATTTGAACTGCAGGTCTTTTAGTTAACAGCTGTAGCACTTAACTGCTATGCCACCAGGGTTTACGTGTGCTTCTTAGAAGTCTGCAACTGTTAAGAGATGTGCCTGTTCTTGGATAATTTTAAGGATGTCTGTGGCATAGGATGCTCTCTTCTCCATGAAGGTCAGCAGCTGGATGAGCCCCTGTACTACATGTGATCAGTATTGGAAGGCAGCCAGGAATTCCTTTTTAATGACTTCTGTGTGATTATTCTCATGATTATAGAGATGTTCCTTTAGTGGTATTCAGAAACTGCTGAAGTGAGTGGCTGTTTAGTTATCAAACAACCTCTTCCTCTGGGAGAAGCAATCTTAATACTCTCAAAGGTGCAATCCTGTCTATTGTATTTTCAAATAATTCTAGAAGTAGCAGAATCATTGCTTATCTCAGTAGTCTGTCCCATGTTCATGGGCTCCAGAAACCCCTCCTCTTTTCTAAGTCAGCATCCCTTTCTGGAATCAATCCCTTTTTCACTCCAGTGCTATGGAGTTACAGACTGGCAGGTTACCCGGGCAGCACCTTCTAGCCCAAGCATTTGGACACTTCTCCAAGCGGTCAGCTAGCTGCCTTCTTTCTCTGCTGACTGGCGAAGAGTCTGGCTCTGCCAGGGAATGTGTGTCTTTTCCTGTCCCCACCCTCTCCCGGCTCTCCACTTCCATAAGGTGACAAAGTTCCAGGAAGAAGTCTCATACAAATCATTTTTGCAACAAGCTTTTATTACTTTTTTTAAAACCCATGTAAGAAAGACACTTAAAATGAAAGTATCCGCAAAACACACACTGAACAACACAACACTTAAAGGCACTACCAGCAGCTAGGCCCACCTGTGGGAGGGAAGGGGGTTTCTTTCTACATAACTTTTTTTGGAGGTTTAGACTTCAGCATAGGTCCTAGGTCTAGCTGTCCTTTAGATAAAATCCGACTTTTCCCGTAATTATTTCATAAACACCCTTATGTCTTTATATATAGCTGTATACTTTTATGTATATATATACACACACATACACATTTTGCTTCTCAAAAATAAAACAGCCATCCCCATCGGAGGGAGGTTCTCAGCAGCATTCACAGCACTTGCAGCAGGAGCCATGCCTTCTAGTAACATTTAGAGACATGCAGGGTAAGGAGAAATGACTCTCCATCCACGTCCTTCAGGACACAGCAGTGAGAGGGAGCTTTTGAAAGGAAGGGACATGGGAAGGCTGCACACAAGATGACAACAACCAGGTTTCTGACCTAGCGGTCTCATTTAGCATCCAGCTTGTTTTGCATTTGCAGCTCTGAAGACCGCACACAGTCTGTATGACAGGGGTCAGCATTCCGTCTGTGATCAGGGGCTGTGTGGATTCAGCAAGGGTCAGGGAGGGAATGTTTCTGCTTGACAAGGAAGCTAGGGCTTGAGCCAATCTGAGAGGGACTTGAAGGCAGAGGACAGCAAAGACATGGTCTCTCAGAGGCTGGCCCGGAAAACTGGCCCCACTGTGAAAAGAAAAGCCCTCTCTGTCTGCCTTGGATTGGTTTTGCAGTCTTGGCCACGTGATTGAATGGTCTGGTTCATTATTTTTAAGTTTGAACCTAAACAAGGAGCCAGTACAACTGCATACTCAGGAGTCTGAGGTGCCTGCCCACATGGTGTGACCTTCACTTCTTGGAAGTCAAAGCCCAAGCACTTGGATACGAAGGCCCGTGTGCCTCAGCCCACCTTGTGCTAAGGGCCCTCTTGCCCTTGCTCCCACCCACTAGCAGGCCAGCAGCAGAGAGTCAAGCAAACATGCCTTACTCCTGTCTCCGAAAGCAAAAAAGGCACTGAGGTCAGCGGGAAGGCCAGGCCCACGGGCTCACTCTCCTTT
Source organism: Heterohyrax brucei (assembly GCA_028571685.1). Classification (NCBI taxonomy): domain Eukaryota; kingdom Metazoa; phylum Chordata; class Mammalia; order Hyracoidea; family Procaviidae; genus Heterohyrax; species Heterohyrax brucei. Next base: position 23,405,381 of record CM053155.1, read on the forward strand.
CTCAGACGAAGCTAAATGCAGTGCTGTGGGCTGGCCCAGGCTTCTGAACAGAAAGGACTATGTGTTGGCTGAGGTGGAGATTCCCCCTGTAATCAAGGCAGCCCCTCTGGCAGCACCAGAGCACCCAGTGTCCCTGTGGGGAGAAGGAAGTGGTGTTGGAGGCACAGAGGGACCATGGCCACAGCATGCCGCTCTCCACCTGGGGTAGGCTGAAACCAGCTCTGACACTGTGTTTGGCCGGTTCTAACTGCCTGATTTCCTGACTTAGCAGAAGACTTTACAAGTGGTAAATGGCTAGTGTCCCTTTGGTGGAAACCATGAGGGTGATGGCAGTATTAAACTCCAGTTTGTAGCTTAAAAGCAAACCGGTTGCTGACAGAGGTGTGCAAGGTGCCATACTTATGCAGACACAGGCCTTGGGATTTAGTCAGGCACAGGCTCTGGCTGTAGCTTCTTTAGAAATCTTGGAGCCAGTCTTAGCTTTGGTGCTCCTTCCCTTGACCATCTGGGGTCAGTGGCTGTACAATCCTTTGCATGACAGCGGGCACCTGGGGCAGTGGGGAACCATCCTTTTATGAGCATTGTTCTACTTTCAGGGCTAAGCTCAGACAGGTCAAAGGAATATGCTGTACCTTTTGACTCATAAACAAAGGTTACGCTGGGTGGTCAGCAAGAGAGACTCTGAAGAAAGGGTAAAAGCCCAAGAAAGAACATAGGTCTGGAAAGCCTCTGTCTTTGATTTGTCAGCTGGTGGGACAGGTTCTAGTTTGGTTCTGAGAGAGGCCTCTATTTGGTTTGTAAAAGGCTTGCAGACTGAGAGGATGACAGTTGTTCTTTTTACAGGAGTACTGATCCCTTGGTGGGATCTGGAGACGGCTCAGTCGGGGCAGGGTGGGCAGAAATGAACCCCACACAGACAGCTATCCACTGGAGGGATTTTGTACCATATCTGGAGCTGTGGGACAAGCACATACCCACCAGAGGCACCCTGAGAAAAAATGTCCGTGGCAAAACAATAATTAATAAAAATAAACCCGAGGGCAGGAGGAGGAAAGGAAGCAGGACCAGTTACCCAGGTTTGCCCTGGGATTCTCTTAAGGCCTCCTCCAGTTTCTGCCTAAACTTGTCATACTTCTTCTGTACTTGCTGGATTTTGTCTTGCTCCTCCTTTTCCAGTATCGTCAGGAAGTTCTGGAGCTCAGGTATGGAGAAGGCATCCCACTGGGAAGGGAGAGGGAGACGTGGGGTGGAAACAGGAAGCACCGAGTTTAGAAGCTGGAATGACCCTGAGGGCCCACTACCTCTCTCTCCACCCAGTTTGCACCTGTTATTCATACAGACTGACACTGAATGTTGTGAGGAGGTGCCATCACTCCTAGTGATCCTGTGTAACAGAGCAGAACTGCCCCCTACTGCTTTCTAGGCTGTCATCGTTATGGGAGCAGATCCCTGGGCCTTTTTCTCGTGGAGGGCTGGGTGGGCTCAAATTGCCAAGTGCTTAACTGCTGTGCCACTGGGTCTCCTTTTGCTACTTGAATAGGCAGTTATAATGACATCTCTGTCACTTGGGTGGCAGAATTTAAAATCTGGGCATCTCATGATCGTGCTTTTGAGAATCAACAATCCTGAGTATTCTTCAGCAGCTAAGATGCTGACAGTGGTGCTAGAAAGCTCCCTGGTCCTCTCCCAGCCTGCTCCCCATCCCTGCTTTGGGGTGATCACCTCCGGCTCCCAGCATCTCACCTGCCATGTCACCCTGAGCACAGCACTCCACTTGTCCTGGCCTTCCTGGCCCTTTTCTCAGCTGCAGTGACATAAAAGTGCCCACTACCTGTGGCCAGCAGAGGATAAAGAGAACAAAACCTGGAAAGCTCTGGTGAGCTCAGTTGGCTCGGGACTGCCAAAGAGGGACTTAGTACGTCACGGCAGCAGGCTGACTTCCTTCAGGCTGACCCAGGGGCTGGGGCCCCCACGGGGGCAGGGATTTAGATCTTTGAGCACAACGGAATATTAAGGTTGGCCAGGTTGAATCCCCACATAGGAAAAATGAGAAAACGGTAGTAAGTCCAGAGTGGGAAGGTAGCTTAGGTTTCTCTGTAATCACAGAGCAGTGGCAACAGAACTGGAAATCAGGCTGACAAATTCCTGGGTCACGTGCTTCCACTGGGCCAGCAGTGCTACAGCATTTTCAGTGGACGCTTTTCCTAAACAAAATCTTGCACAGACTCTAATGTATAAGGCAGGTGGAAGCAGAGCTGCCCTGGATGAAAGGAAGGAGGAAGGGGCAGTCCCCTATCTGCTTAGACCTCCCCAGGCACTCACAGTGACCTCAGAATGCTGGGACTCACTGAGTATAGTGTGACTGACGCAGGGCTGCGGCACCATAGTCAGGACCCATCCCTGCTTATGGTCGCATCTCAGTGACTCCACTGGCCTGGCTTTACCCCAGTTTACACCACAAGACTGGACACTGGGTAGGTCCCTTTGGGGGTAGAAGGCTAGTTTTTACGAACAAGGGGAGAGAAAGATAGCTCAGAAAAACCTAGACCCGGTGATACTCTGTGATGGAGCCTACTGGCTCTCACACTATCGTACACCAGAAGCCATGTGAGCCTGAACACAGGAAGTTTCTCACAGCCCCCTGTCCTGAGTTTTCAGCACTGAAGCACATGAAATCTCTTCTTTTCACAGGCTTTGCCAGATACAGACCCTGACTTGCTGCCTCAGGATGTTTATAGTCCTGGCTTACAATGAACTTTCAGGAACAACTCCCTAGCTCAACCTTCTAAGAGTTGTTCCCTGGCCACACCTGGTCTCACTTGGCTGAGCTGGTCAGCTGCCCCCACCCAGTGAACCCTGGGGCTGGGCTTGTACAAGGAGCAAAGGATCCTGGGCTTACCTCTACTTCTCCAGTTTCATTCTCTTTTAGTACAAAGCTGAGGACATCAGTGTCAGGGCCAGCAAGCAGGCGCAGGTAGAGAGGACAGTCGGCCACGGACAGTTTCTGGAAGAGCACTGCAAACCAAGAGAGGGCGCTAGGAGCTTGTCTCGGAAAAGAGGGCAGAACCAGGGTGTATGGGTGGGACAGAATTGGAAAAGTTGAGGTCAGAGTGGCTATAATTAGAAGTAGATGTCCTTTCAACCTAGTGAAATAAACCTGACAGGAATAAGTGCATTAATATCCTTTTATCTTGGGTGTCTGCCTAAGAGTTTAATGTTTCCATTCGCATCATCTCCCAAAGGTTAAAAGTGGCAGGGTGGATTCTCCCCACTATGCAGATTCAGCAATGGGAGCCCAGGGTGTGTTTTCTTCAAGACCCACCCAGGGTCAGTAGCTGCCCTGCTCACCTCTCTGCTCTTGTTTCTGTACAGAATCCACGTGTGGCTCTTCCACACATCTCAATGCTCACTGGATCTACAAGGGGAGAACCCGCTCCGCCCACCCAAGCCTGGCGGGGTCTTCAGTGGTCACGGACAGAGCTGGGGAAGGAAGTTCTTGGTTGGGAGCTCACTCTCATACCTTGCCCATCCTTGTGTATTCGCTTAAAAAGTGCAAACTTCTGGGGATTGTCCACAACCATGAACTTCTTGAGCAGCCCCTGGATGACCTCGCTGACCGTGGTGGTGCTGCTGATGTGCAGCTGCTTGATGGCATCCAGTGGCAGGTAGAAGGATGTCCGCTTGTCTGTGGTAGCTGCCAAATTCACCTCCTTGATGGCGTCATAGATGGACGGGGGCCGGATTCCAGCTGGCACTGTTACTGGCCGCCGCAGTTTCAAGTGCACTTTGATGAAACCTGTGTAGGTGCCGTCTTCGCTCTGCCAGGGAGAAGGTGTTACCTGGGGTCAGGATGGACTCCATCTGGCACGATCACATCTAACACTCTGGGCCACCACCCCTGGGGCTGCAGAGGCATTTCCTCACGTAGAGAGCCATCCCCAGAAAGCCCTCACCTCAACATCCACCAGTCTCCCTGAGTTCCTTCCTGCCTCTGCCGGTCTGGGAGTGCCCCATGGTCCAGGAGAAGGGCCCTGGTATCCAGTGACCAGAGAGGACTTCTAGGGCCTTCCATGGCATTTCCTCCGAGCAGCTCATGCTCCTGCCCCAAATGTCCTGTCACCAGGCAGACACTGACTGCCCTTGTTGAGTATCCACTCTAGGAGGCCAGGAGTGTGGCCCATCTCCAGAGAAAAGTAGCAAGCTCCCTAACATAGTTCCCAGAGCACTAGATTTCCTCTTGCATCTTTTTCCAAAGAACCCATCATCAGTCAGTAATACACAAACCCAGTACCATTTGCAACTGGATTTTCTGGTACCTTAGCTAGGTTGCTGGGTGGCACCAATGGTCTGTATTCAGCTGTTAACCAAACAGAAGCCCTGATGACACACTGGTAAAAAGCTTGCCTGCCAACCAAAAGGTCAGCAGTTTGAACCCACTGCAGCTCCTTGGAAACTCTATGGGGTAGTTTTACTCTGTCCTATAAGGAGAGTTGGAATTGACTTGATGGCAACAGGTTTTGATTTATTTACCAAAAGTTTGGTGGTCTGAACCCATCCAGTGGCACTGTGGAAGAAAGGCCTGGAGATCTGCTTCCGTCAAGATTACAGCTAAGAAAACCCTGTGGAGCATTTCCACCATACACGGGGCCTCCACCAGTCTGCAGTGATTTTACCAGGCTAAAGCCCCTGAATGAAGCTCTGGTGGTGTAGGGGGTAAGTGCTCCGTCTGCTAACCAAAAGGTCAGCAGTTCAAATCCACCAGGCACTCCTTGGGAACCCTATGGGGAAGTTCCAGTCTGTCCCATAGGGTTACGCACTGTGAATCAGATGGATGGCAGTGCGTTTTGTTTTTGGTTTTGAAGCCCCTAAAGGCCAGTTGCTGCCATTACCAGCAGGGGGCAGGGTTCTTCTATCAATTCCTTCTCTCTTTGAAGCCTGCGTTTTGGGACCTGGCACTAAACTTGGTGCTAAACCCCTCCCCAACCAGTACTGCTGCAGTCTAAGACACAAACACAGTAACTGTGCAAAAAACAAGAGGTACAGGAGGAGAGGCTGCAAATACTCCTTGTCCTGGGCCTCCTTGGTGTCAAACTATTACAGGCTTTTGGTTAGTGTATGTCATTTCATTCCCACGAGATCATCGGCAGATGGATATGAGTATCTCTATTTTACATGGAAGCTCAGAGAAGTTATGAAAGTTCCCCCAAGTCACAAGCGAAAAAAGGAGAAGAGCTAGAAATTGCATCCGGAGTCTACTCTAAAGCCCATTCTATCTTCCTAAAGCTCACGGAGGGCCAGGCTGTCAGCCGACCCACGAGGCCCCTGAGTTCCAGGAGAAAGGGTAAGGACCTGCCACAGGACTACCCCAGAATCCAGAGGGAATCCAGAGGAGCCAGACAAGCAGTGGAGTAAGGGTGGACCGGGCGGAGGTGGGCGGGTACCCTGCTCACCAGCTTCATGCCCAGGCAGCTCTTCTCGCTGGCGTTGTAGCTGTCGATCTTTTGCTTGATCTCCTGTGGCGCTGGTGGCTGCCGCAGCTCCTCCGCAGGTCTGCAGACATTCTGCAACAGACAGCAAGGTTGCGGGTGGAGGCACAGGCTGGGAAGGGCAACGACCACTCTCCCAAAGACCTCTTTGTGCAAGAAGTGAGCATCAGCCCCACACAGTGAACTGCTAGACTCAGAGTGAGAATAATACAGTCTGCTCCCACCTGTGCCACTGTCTGAGCCTGTCACCTTTGGGAAAGTGACTTAAAAATCCCTCTAAGCCTCAATCTTCTCAACTGTGAAATGTGAATCATACCTACCGCTCAGGATTGTTGAGACCAGTGTGAAAGTGCCTGGCATCTAGGCACTGACTCAGAATCTGCAAACTGAGCAGAGCTAAGTTTGCTTACTGAATGTTGCTATGGAAATGATGTTTCTAGATGGGAAGACACAAAGAAATGCCAGTCGGGGGTCCAACTCCTCAATGAGGTAACAAAGCCAGAGGGTTGGGTATGTGCACATGGTACCAGCATATACCGATGGGAGTTTCACGGGTTCTTCCAGACCCAGAGGGCCAAGGGCACATAGACATCATTTGACCCTATATCATGCCATAGTGCTTGGCACATAGTAAAAAGTAACCATAAATGTATCAAATGAATGAGTGAATTGGTGGAGGTCAAGGGCTGCAGCTCTCTGCAATAATCAAGGAGATGAACTTTCTCTACCAAGGATATTTGCTCCCTGGGTGGTGCAATTGATCTGCAATGGGCTGCTAATCTAAAAGCCCATGTTTTGAACTCACCTAGTGGTGCCATGGAAGAAAGGTCTAGTGATCTGCTTTTGTAAAGATTACACCTAAGAAAACTATGGAGCAGTTCTGCTCTGTAATACGTGGGGAGCCTTAAATCTGAATTGACTTGACAGCAATTAGGTTTTTCGTTACTGGGACACAGGGACAACCAATATTTCTTCTGGCCCTCCTCTGTGCAGGGACCTGGCATGCATTATTCTTATTTAGTTTTCACCAACAAAAACCATGGGATAGAGTTTATGATCCTCATTTATATGGGAGACAATGGAGACTTGGAGGGATTTAGTGACCTGCCTGGGGCCCTGCAGTTAGTGTGTGAGAAACGAAAACAAGACTCCTGGTCTATCCTGTTGTGATTCTTTTCATTTATTTTAAATAGACTTTATTTTTTAAAGCTGCTTTAAGTTTACAGAAAATTTGTGCAGAAAGTACAGAGTTGCCATGTACTCTCAGTTCCCCCAGACCCAGGTTCCTGTTACTACCATCGGGCATTCCTGCAGCACATTTGTTACAACTGACAGACCACAAGAGTACTTTGCTATTAACTAAAGTCTACAGTTTGCATCAGGGTTCACTCTGTGTTGCACAGGCCAATGAGTTTTGACAAATACGTAATGTCATGTGTCCACCATCACAAAGCCATACAGAATAGTCAGTCTCATTGCCCTAAAAACATCCTGGGCTCCGCCTGTTCATCATGCCTTCTCACCTTCCAAAACTCTAGGAAATCACTGCCTTTCACAGAATGTCACGCAGTTGGAATCGTACAGTGTGTAGCTTTTTCAGACTGCCTTCTTTCACTTTGCAACATGCACTTAAAGTTCCTCCATGTCTTTCTGTAGCCTGATCTTTTTTTTTTAAATCATTGAGTAACACTGCACTGTATGGACCTAGCACAGTTTATCCATTCACCTGGTTGTGTTGCGTGCTTTTTGTGGCATCAGGATTCCTTTTGCTCCTTCCTTCCCCTGACCCCTTCTCTCCCCAGGAAACGACAAAGGAAGAATGAAATTGAGAGGGTCAATATCCTTCTCAAGTGGAGGAAGTTCAAGAGGGAATCTCAAGGTCTGAGCAACTCTGTCTCTGCACTACCTCCCTGGACTTCCCTTCAGTTCACTCCCACTCTTTCGACCTGGCTTTGTCTTCATGCTGTTCCCTGTGGTGTGGCTGGGCACGTAGAAGCCAGTTTGGGGGAACTGTGGATCAAGACCACCTGAAACTTCCCTGATGTTAGAAAGTCTAGCAGACTCAGGGTGGGTCAGGTTTCTCTTTTGGCAAATGGGGACAGTGAGGTCCAGAGAGGCAGAGTGACTGCTGTGCAGCCCCAGGCATGGTAAGAGGAGGGGTCTCTGTGCTGCATCTTGGACATCATCCACTGCATGTCTGGGTTTGGTGGGGGAATTTGACAGTATCACAAACAGTTGAACCAAAAGGGCAACTACAACACAGCCTACCTCCCACTTCTTCCCTTCAGCAAAACTTTCAAGCGGAGGAAGACAGGTCACAAGGAACAGCGCACTGTCACTTCCTCCTCCCACTTTACCCCCAATAAAATATTAAGCTCCATTGCTAACAAGAGAAGCTGGTGTGGCTGGGTTGGTAAGTGACCCCAGCCCCTGAGCTCCCACCACTCAGCACAAAGCCCAGCCCCTGTCCTCTCTCCATCTCCATCACCACGTCTTTCCGGGTCTCTGCCTTTCTCTGTACTCTCTACCTTGGAATCCTGATACCAACAGCACGAGACTAAGTACTTCCACATCCCTTTGTTTACAAACTACATTACATATTCTCATTTTACAGACTAGAGAACTGAGGCTCAGAGAGAACAAGAAACATGACTGTGATCCCATGCTAGTCAACAGACAAGTAGGGACTAGGACCAAGTCCATCTAAGTCTGGAGCTCATATGTCCTCTCTCAAATCACCTAGAAAAAGAGTTAAGTGATGGCAAGAAAATTCCAGAAGCCTCTAGAGCATCAACTCTCGGTGTTCCCAGCTGTGTTATGGTCATTTCTCTGTAAGAACAGATGGTGTGCTGTAGCTGTCAGAAGCCACTATCTAGGCCTGATTTTGGAGACAGCAAGCGTCAAAGCTACCTTTTTCTTCTTCCTGTTCTCCTTTGCTTCAGCAGATAAACCTGTACATTCTCCCCCTTTCTTACCACAAACCTGGGGAAGTGATGCAAGTGGCCATAGGCACCCCCACCTTCTAGGACTGACACAGAAGGCAGCAGTCCTGACCTCAAAGTTGTAAGACTTGGCCTTCTGGGCAGCTGGGGAGAAGCCCCACCTGGGAGGCCAGGGGCCTTTGTGTGTGGCCGTGGAATGTCAGCCCCCAGGTCTGGGTGGCTGTTGCCCACGCTGAATCTGCCACATGAGATCTGACCCACAGATGGAATGAATCACCTTTGGAAGGAGGCCAGCCATCAAGCCACGGGGCTAAGCTGCTCCCGTTCCAGGAAACAACACAGTGAGATCATCTAGGGATCCTTAAAAACCCTACCACCTGGGCTGCAGCTCCAGAGACTGATTTAATTCATTGAGGAGCAGCCTAGGCATGGAGGTCTCAAAACTCTTAATAAGTAGCAAACTTTGAGAAGAACTGATAAACACCCTTCACAAGCAAGTCCAGGGTCTTCATCCAGCTACAAATATTTAACACTTTGGTGTCCATGGATGTCAACCATCCCACAGCACTACCTGTACCTATAAGACAGTATTAGCTATGTGAACACAGTAGATAATATAAGAATTAGCAGAGGTTAGGACTGATGTTGTCATATGCCACTGAGTCGATTCTGATTCATAGTGACTCAGTGGGCAGGGTAGAACTGTCCCACAGTTTCCAAGGCTGTAAATGTTTATGCTAGCAGATACAGCACTTCTGTCCCCTACAGTTAGCAACCAAGCACTCAACCACTGAGCCACTGGGGCTCCTGGAGTTCAGGGCAGAGATCCCAACTTTTACCCACCTGCCAGGTTCTCAAGTCTTCGAAAGTGAAAGATTTGCCTCATTCCAAGGGCAATATGCTCAAAACCATGTAAACAGAGCTTTGCCTCCTGGAGTGGTCCAAGATGCAGGTGGAATGGAGACCTCTGTTGTGATTGAACAAATAGGTGCTGGCTGTGGGGGGGTCTCTCCTGGGATTTTACACAGCTGAGTGCATCTAGTGTGGAATTCATCTGCTCAGATTAACCCCTAGTGTTGGTGGCAGATGGTTTAGCTGTTCCCAGTGTACCCAGGACATCCAGGGCCCTGCTGAAAAGCAGGTTCATACTCATGTGTCCTAAGCCATTGAAAATAGCTCTCTCTCTCTTAGCGTTCAAGGTTACTGGGATACAGCCCAGGGAGAAGGCTGGGTTTGAAGGATAAGAGCAGAGATGGCCCCTCTCCAGGGTGAGTGATTCTGAAACTTTTCTATTAAAATACCATTAGCAACAAAACAGAGAGGACTGCCACCTTGTGGTATGGGATCCACCGCAGAGCAGATTAGGTAAATCGAAGTCCTAACCTCAGGAACCTCAGGTAAAGGTGATCTTCTCTGGAAATAAGGTCTTTGAGGATGTTATCAGTTAACCCAAAGTTATACTCAACTAGAGTCGGTCCTAATCCAACATAAGTACCGAAAAAACCAACCATCTCAAGAACAGATTTGGTGAGCTAACACTAACGACCGAAGACCAGACAAATTGTGGAATGACACCGATCATCCATGAAGAAAGCAAAACCCAAACCCAAATCTACAGCTGTTGAGTTAATTCCGGCTCACAGTGTCCCTATAGGACAGAGAACTACCCCATAGGGTTTTCAAGGAGCATCTGGTAGATTCAAACTGACCATTAGATTAACTGTGGTGGCACTTAACCACTATGCCACCAGAGTTTTCTGAAGAAAGCAAGAGGTCATTAAAAAGACAGGAAAGAAAGAAAAGTCCAAAACAGATGTCAGAAGAGCCTCTGACTTCAAGCAGCTAAACCAAGAGGAATTAATGATGGAGTAAAAGAACTGAACAGTAACAGGGGTAGTCTTCATCTTGGTCACCTAGGAGTGCCCCACTGCTTTGGGAAGGAGCTGCTTTGAGTTAGTGCTGTGACATCCAGTATCCCCAGGTGGACCCCGTGTAGCCAGGAAACTCCAGCCACAGGTGCTCTCCATGAGGAGAGGTGGCCCCATCTCTGAGTGAAGTGGAAGACTGGAGAACGTGGCACCCTTGACACAGGGGCCCACCACGTTCACTTTTTTTGGTCCTAAATCACACAGACCTAATGTTTGCCCCAAACTTTCCCCTCTCCTTTTTGAACTTAGCTACTCCTTCCTGCATGCTGCTGTCTGTGTCCCACTTCTGTCTGCCTCGCTGCACTGGCTTCCCAGGCTGCTCTAACAGCTCCCCTCACACCTGTCCACTTACCACTACAGAACTCTGTTCTCTCAAGTTCTAGAGACCAGAGTCTTAAACCAGAGCACTGGTAGGGCCAGGTGCCCTCCAACGATGCTAGCAAAGATGCCTCATTGCCATTTCCAGCTCCTGATGTCCCTAGGCATCCTTAGGCTTGTGGCTGTATCACTTACATCTCTGTTCCATCTTCACATGGCTGTCTTCCCTCTGTGTCCTTGGGTTTCCTTTTCTGACTCTTAGAAAGATGCTCTCATTGACTCTGGGCCCCCAAATCCACAGTGATCTCATTTACATCCTTACCTTAATTATATCTGCAAACACCCTATTTCCAGACAAGGTCATGTCCTGAGGTTTTTGGTAGGCATGACTTTTAAGGATACTGCTTCAACTCACTACACCACTTGAAATCCCTTAGTCTAACAAGGTCTGACTTAAGTTCCTCTTTTCCATGGAGTCTTCTTTTACCATCCTAACCCTAATGACAATAATGATGATGGTGGTGATGATTAAGTATGTGCCAGTCATTGTGCTAGTCACTTAGCATGTATAAGCTAATTTTGTCCTCATAGGACATCTATGAGGAATGTGCTCTTATTATGCCCATTGTACAGATGAGAAAACTGAAACACAATGACGTTAAAGCTAACCTACAGCTAAAGCTAACAATGTGCTGTCAGTGTTTAAATACACACCTACTTGTATTAACCTCCAAACATGTCCTCTGGTCTTAGTTTTTCTCCCCAGCTAGCATGAAGCTCCTCAGTGGCCTACACCATTCTCTGCTATTTCTCCTCCATGTCAGGTGGTATCGAGCACAAACCAAAAATGCCAGTTGCCCTGGAGTTAATTCCAACTCATGGCAACCCCAGGTGGTGTGTCAAGTAGAACTGTGTTCCGTAGGGTTTTCAATGACTGCTTTTTGGCAAGTAGACCAACATCTCTGGGTAGACTTGAATCTCTAATTTTTTGGTTATCAGCCAAGTACGTTAACTTTGTGCACCACTCAGGCACTTCTCTCTGTAATTAGACTCCCATAAGTACCTTCTTGCTCATGTTGTTTCCCCCATGAAATTTCTCTGGCCCACAGCTATCTCTCCACTCTTGCTCTCCCTGACACTTTAATTCTCAAATGGAGAAAGGTACATACAGGCTTTGGTTAAGTCTCTGTCATCCCTGAATCATATTTCTGCGGAGAGTCATCTTTCCTATTTCCTCACCCCGCTAGTTAATGGGCCTTTTCTAGCTTCACTGTCACTTAACGTACATTTTTCACAACCAGATAATAGTTTTAGCATTGCATTGGCACTCTGCTTGTTCTGCCTGTTCTCAAGGAGGAGAGGACACAGCTAGCTGAGGTGGGGATGCAGGTGGGCAGCTAGGATCACTGGCTTAGTGACTCACCCCAAACCCACCCACAGCCCCAATGCCTCAGTTCCTGTCCAAGCAAAGCTGCAAATTACCACGTCCTGGACCTCTGCTGCTGCTGGCTAATAATAAATCCGCTACTGCAAGGGTCTGTGGAGGTACAGTCATAGCCTGCATAGCTCAGTTTGGAACCTAATTATATGCTACTTTTTATTGTTTAATCATTGGTTTCCATGTGTTAATTCTACCTTGACAGTTAGATGCTTCCTAGAGGGAGTATCTTTCCCCAACCTCGGGGCTCTGCTGCGCTCACCCCCAAGGAGGTATCAGATAAATACCTGTGGGTTGACAGGGAGAGGGTAGAGCAGGCCCAGGAGCACCTGGCACCAGTGTGCATCCAGAGGGGCCACAGACGACAAGAAGGTAAAGACTTTGGCTGGAGGCCAGCCCTGTGCCTCTCAGTTTGCTGCTGAGAATAGAATGGTAAGACTACCAAATGACCTTTGACCTCCAGAGAGTCACTTCCTCTCTCAGGGTCTCAGTTTCCTCATCTGTGAAATCATGATGTGGGGCCAGAGACGCCCTAAGGTCCCTTTGTAGCTCTAAGATTTTACAAATAAGATATGATGTTTTTTCGTCATTGCTTCCTCTTCTGTTTCAGAGAACTGGGTGTGGGAACGGGGGCCTTGTGGGAGATGGCAGGCACGTCTGCATGGCAGTAGAAATAACTAGTCAGCTAAAATAGTACTAAGAATGTTCTAACCTTGCAATTTCACTTTTCTCACTGCTTGTGTCCTGCTTTCTCTCTGCCTGCAAGAACCAAGGTCAAATAGGTCTATACCTTCTTAACACATACAGTTGAAGAAAATAAAACAAAGAATACTCCGGAAGCCATTCACCATGAGCTTTTGCCACATTTCCTCTTTCTCAGCTCTTAGCAAATCTGTCAGCAGCGATTATTTTGCCCCTTGGGTAGAAACCATCTCCAGGCCTGTCAGGGAGGAGGCCACTGGCATCTAGCGTGTGGCAACGACCATCTGCAGAGGCTTCCAGCCCATCCTTCTACCCAAAGGCTGGGCTGCCCGCACAACGGGTGTTTCTGTTAGGCCTACCCTAAAGGAGAATGACTGAAGGAAGAGGGCAGACTTCTATCTGTCTGGGCTGGGTTACAGCTGCCCTGCTCAAAGCTGGGTTCAGCCCACATTTGAGGCCCACTGCGCCCTTTGTGATGGCCTCAATCAGATGGGAAAGAAGGAGTCTCTAGTGCCTCACTACAGTGTCTGCTTGTAGATCCTGTAGGGTCTGTGTCGCAGGGTGGCTTCCCCAGCCACACTCACTGTAATGGAGTGGTTTCTTCCCATATGTCCCTCTATAGAGCTATCCAGTGTCCCAGAAACAAAGGCCGTGGAAACTCTTAAACTTTACTGTCTGATGGGTTATTCCTAGCAGAAGAATGACGGGGCTTCATCATGGAGTCATACACGTTACCAGCCCATGCGGAAGGAAACAGAAATGGGATTTGGGGAACTGGAAAGAGACTGAAGTCCCCAAAGACAAAAATAAAGAGCAGATGGGCAAAGAATCACTGACTGACTAGGCGATAGACAGAGGACTGGGAAGAGCACCTCGGGACATAAAATGGACAAGGTATGGTCCCCATCCTTAGGAGCTCCCACGTTTCTTATGGAGGCAAGACAGATTTGTACCCTATGAGACACCAGGACAAGCACAGTGCCATCCAGGACAAAGAGCGGATTTCTAAGCAACCGATCAGCAGGGTGTGATGAAGGTCATGCTAGCAGACTCCCCAACATGCTGCACGTCCTGGAGCCCAGGGCTCTGTGTCCTCTGCCATTCCCCACTGTCTCTGGGGGCCATCTCAGTTTATAAGGAAGAGCAGGTCCTCTGGGTGGGTCAGGACCAGGCCACAGGAGCCCCATGTGGAGTCCAGGAGAGCCCTATGGCTTTGGAGCCACAGGACCTGGGTTCAAGCCCTGGCTGGGTCTCAGCATAATAATAAAGATGGCCTTCAGCCAGGTACTACTTTAAGGGACTGACACTGACAATCTCATTTACCCTCCTAAACAAAACAATGGGCAGTGGGGACTTATGACCATCTAGAGTCCCTGCTCTTCCCCACTAACCACACTACCCACGCATCATGCCTCCGGGTGCCTGTGTGACCATGCATTGCTCCTCTGGGCACTTTTACACATTAGTATCCTTGGAATTAGATTCCTTTGTCTATGAAATGCAGATGACAACGTCTCTGTCACGTTTGTGCTGTTGTCAGATACCATCACGTGAATTCTGACTCACAGTGACTCCATGTCACAGTAGAACTGTTCTATACGGTTTCCTAAGCTATAATCTTTATGTGAGCAGAGTGCCAGGTCCTTCTCTCTGACAGTCACTGCATGGTTTGCTTAGTAGCTGCATGTTTAACCCTTGCATCACTTGGGCTCCTTTCGTGGTAGAGATTAAAATAAGATCACACATCTGAATATGTTTAACATGGTGAAAAGACATCAAAAGAGAAAAAAGAAAAAAACAGCCATACCCATTGCTGTCAAATTGATTTCAACTCACAGCAACCCTGTAGGACAGTGTAGAATTCCCCCATGGGGTTTCCAAGAAGTGGCTGATATGTATTAGAACTGCTGACCTTTTGGTTCGCAGTCATACCTCTTAACTACTGTGCCATCAGGGCTCTGTGTAGGTCCTCAGTGAACAACAAATGTTAACTAGGACGGCTTCATCATCATCTTCATCATCATCAGTGGTCATTTGTCTGGAAAGACAAAGGAACGTTTGGACAGTGGAGAAGGACCTAATACGGGAGTCTTCTTGCCCTTCAGCCAGGGCCACTCAATGACTTTCATAGGCCTTAGGCATTGTTTACAGCCCTGGTGGCTCCGTGGTTTGTTTGGCTGCTAATCAAAAGGTTGGAAGTTTGAACTCACCAGCTGCTAATGGAAACCCCATGGGGTAGTTCCACTCTGTCCTACAGGGTCACTACGAGTCAGAATTAACAATGTGTTTCTTTTGGTTTAGGTATCTTTTGACATTAGGATCATGGGTCCTTCCTCTCATTCGTGTTGTAAGAACTAATGATTTATCATATATTTAAACACATTCTTTAATCTAAAAGTTAATTTTTGTTCTTCCAGTTTTAAAAGATATTAAAGCATTTCTGTGGGTCCCTGAAGCACGTGGGCCTCCGGCACTTTCCCGAATGGACAACTCGGCTGTGCTTTCCACTCGGCACTGCCGAGTGCCAGGCAGGATGAATACCTGTCCCAGTCTGCCTAGGATGCTGGATTTTCATTACTAAAACTCAGCCATTCTGTGTTCAACTACAACAGCTGACCATTATGGCCTCAGAGACCACCTTCTCATGCCTGAATGGGCTCCCTCCTTCTCCTTCTCCTTTCCTCTCCACTGGAGACTCTTCTGTCCTTTTTAAAACTGCACCCAGGACCCTACCCTGGGAGTTTTTCTCCCCCACAAGGCCTGTCTGGGGTGCAGCTGACCTGCTGCCTCTGAAGATCAGTCACAAGGACTGGAGCTCCCAGGGCAGGAACTTGGCCTTGTTCCTTGATGTAGCTCCCAGAACAGTACCTGGCACACAGCAGGGACTCAGTGAACATTTGCTTGATGAAAAGAATAAATCCCAAAGAAACAGAAAAGGAATTTTTAAAAAAATCTCCAAATCCCAAGCATACCAAACCAAAAACCCCTTGCCACTGAATCAATTCCAAAAGGTTCCAGATTCTTACAAGGCTCTTGTAGGAGGGAGGCTTGGATTCCTAGTTTATAGCACCTACTTTCTTCACTCCTTTGTCTGTTTCTGATAGTCATTGTTGTTAGCTGCTGGGAAGTCAGCCCCCGACTCATGGTGACTCCATGTACAACAGAATGAAACGCTGCCTGCTTCGGAGCCATCCTCATGACTGGCTGCAGATAGGACTGCTGTCACCCATAGTATTTTCACTGGCAGAGTTTCAGAAGCAGGTTGCCAGGGCTTTCTTCCTAGTCTATCTTAGTCTAGAAGCTCTGCTGAAACCTGTTCAGCATCATAGCAACACACAGGCTTCTACTGACACACAAGTGGTGGCACTGTATCAGGTACAATGGTCAGGAATTTAACCCATGACTCTGGTATGAAAGGAGAGAATGCTACCACTGCACATCCAATGCCCCATGCTGCCATGGAGCTGATTCTGACTAGCAGTGATCCTTATAAGAAGAGCAGAACTGCCCCATGGGGTTGCAAGGAGCAACTAGTGGATTTGAACTCCTGACCTTTTGGTTAGCAGACATAGCTATGTCAAAACAACAACAACAACCCAGAAAACCCAAATACATTAATTCCTCCTTCCATCTGTTATCCCTTCCCTTGGGCCTTCATGAAGCCCTTCTTTTTAGCTCAGAGGTCTAAGGTGGAACCAGACAGAAATGGTTGACACCTATCTTACTGAACTGGCCACAGGAAATTTTCTTACTCCGTAAAGAGTTTCTGGAAACCCTGGTGGTATAGTGGTTAAGTGCTATGTCTGCTAACCAAAAGCAGCAGTTCAAATCTGTCAGGCACTCCTTGGAAACTCGATGGAGCAGTTCTACTCTGACTGTAGAGTAACTATAAGTTGGAATCAACTTGACAGCAGTGGGTGTTTTCTTTTTCTTTTTTTTTTTTTCTTTTTGGTTAAAGAGTTTCTAGAAGGCCTTTCTCAAAGTTTGTTTCCCTCAATGGATCTGCATCCAGGTCCCGGTCTTCTCACACAGCCTCACCTAGGTCAGCTGCCTTTTTAAGTGTGCTTCACCTCTTAGTCTGACCGTTCCTGCTCAGCAGATAGAATTTACCCCACAACCCCTGGAAATGACATGTTGTTCAGGATACTTCTGCAGTTTCCCACTGCTATGGATTTCTGAACAACATTGTCTTGTGTCCCAATTATTACAGCACCATTTTCGTCCTCCATGTGGCAATGTCAGCTGCGTACAAGTCCGTCTGCCCAATTAGACCATGAGCACCCCAAAGGTAGGGACCACACTTTTTCCATTTTTCTATGTTCAGAGTACCCCAACCCAGACATCAATCTCTCTGAAGACTCCTTCAGAACCAATTTAAGGAGGATTCCAAGTGCAGGGGCCTCTGGAAGCCAAGTAACTGGCCGGTTTTATCTGGTGATAAAGTGAGTCATGTTGCCAGCAGTCCCAGCAGGCCCAGGTAATAAAGTGACTGGGTCCAAGTGAGGAGTCAATCCCGTTTTCTAAGCAAGTTGGCCGACTTCATCCTAAGACTTCCAGAACACGCTCTATTTCCTGGGGCCTGGCCACCCTCCTGCTAGGTGAGCCGAGCAACGGCTGAATACCAGGGGGTACTGGACAGCCCCACCCTGCTCAGAGAAGCTGCAGAGGGGTGAGGGTCTTACGGGGATGTCTTCTCTGAGCCTCCCAGGGACTCCCCAGAGGGGAGCGGGCGAAAGGAGCACAGAATCCCGGGCCCAGATACCTAGAAGGAGCCTCAAGATGGACTGGCCCAACCTCTAGAGCAGTGTGAGTTACTAAGTGATAGCAGGGCTTCCAACCCCTCTTCAGATTTCTCCCTCTACCCCGTCACACCCCAATTTAGCCAGTCATGTTCAGCGAGCTACATTTGGCTTTCCAACTTTACATGCCCCTAGGGGGAAGGATATGGATGCAAGAAAATCTACCCCATTTTCCCTTTCTTCTGCAGATCAGCGCACATGGAGGACTTCTGGTGACTTGGCTGATGAATGGGTCTAAAGCCCTCTCATTGTTGGAAGTGACCCCAGGGATTCCACCAAGTCCCCTGGCCAACCACCAGCACTTGTTGGGAGACTTCATGGGCCATGCCCTCCTGGACCAACTCAGCATGCTTTTTTATATGGCAGTGACTCCGGAGGCTGGAGAGAGCAGGAAGGGGTGTGTGAGGAATGATGGGCATGCAGGGGAGGATAAAGTCAAACAGGAGAGTGTCCCCCGTACTCTTCTCACCGCCCAGGGCCCCGTCCTTGCGTACATCTTCGGACAGCTGAGAGCTTTGGCTAAGTGAATCGTGCACGCTGGCTGGGGGATCATCTGCACTAGAGATGCTCATCTCTGTGTCACCCATCCCTCTGTCAAAATGCTGTCTCTTCTCACAGAAGGAGAGCTGACTGCAGCTGGGCCTGCTGGGACTGCTGGCAACAGGACCAGTGGCCCAGCCACTGCTTTCCAAGCCATGCAGACAAATGCTCTAGAGCCCAGTAGTATCTGGTCTCTGCTCAGGGTCTCCCAGGATAAGTTTAAACCATTGTGGGGAGCAGCAGGGGTGGAGAGTTTAGGCAGGTACATAAGGCAAAGTACTGAGGTAGGATTTCTGTGCATTTGCTCTTCAGTTGCTATTTCATCAAATACGGCTGGAATTAACAGAATGAGAGAACCCTACAAGCTAGAAAGCTCTATTCCCATATGTTGGAGACCCTTGTACTGGTGCCATCCCTGTACACTGAGGCACTGTGGAAAGGTGGAAAGGCATGGGGGAGGGGTGCTCTGTGACAGAACTCAGTAGCCAGTCATTGCCATAAGGGCTCCTTTAGCATTAGATACTTGGGTTCAAACCCTGGATCTGCTGCTCACTACTGTGTGACCTGGGCACATTATTTGACCCCGTCTTTATCTCAGTCTCCTCACTGTTAAATAACAACAACAGTACCTACTTCATCTACTGTTGTGAGTTTATACAGGGAATGCACTGGAACAGTACCTGATACACAGTAAGGCCAATTAAAAAAACCAAAACACTAAACCTGTTGCCATTGAGTTGATTCTGATTCATAGCAATGAACTATTATTATTACACTTTTAACCATTTCTCAGCAGACACCCAACTACTATCCTTTCTCTGCTCTCTGAAGTCTTACACCTGCACCAACATCAAAGTGAATCCTACCCCCACCTCAAAATCCAACACTATGCAGCCACCTTTTTCCAAACTCTGGGGCTGGGCCTTTCTTATCCTGCGCCCTGGAGTTCCTCATGGGATCTCACAGTCAAATGCTGGCCCTCCAGGTACTTACTGTCCACTGAATGGGCAAGTCTTCCCACCTTCATGAAGAGGAGAGTGATGTCTGATGGGGCACAGTGTGGAGGCCCAGGGCTGTGGGTCCCCAGGTCCAGCGCCATGCTCATTTGAAGTCCTCAGACTTCTGAGCAGCCAGCCCTCCTGCCCAGCACCCCTCAGGCCCCACTGAGCATGCTCACATCTACTAGAATTGACAAATCAGGGTTTTTCACTTGTTCAAAATTAAATTGAGGACAAAATTGAAGAGCCCATAAACAGAAGAGTGAATAAACAAGCTGTGGTGCATACACACAATGGAGTATTACTCACTGTAAAGAAAGATGAAGTCCTGATACATGCTTAGTGAAATGTCAGTCACAAAAGGACAAATACTGCAGATCTCACTTACATGAAATAAGCAGATACACAGAAACCAAAGCTTATTAATGACTACTAGGGATGGGTGGGAAGGAGCGGGGAGCTTTCACTTGAGGTGCACTGACTTTCCATGAATGGTGGCAGAATAATTAAGAAAGTGGGAGGGATAAGCACTGTGCAACATGAAGGCTGTAAACAAGCAATGTTGTAAGATTGTTGAGTTGGCAAGTGTTTTGTTGTATATTTTTGTACCACAATAAAGAAAAGTTATATTGGAAAAGTAAAACATGACAAGGTATATTATTCCTTCTTCCCCAAGCTGCCTCTTGCCATGGCTGAAAGGAGGACAGAAAAAGACTATCACACTGGACTCTCCCGCTTCCTCACATGGGCCCTCTGGAGGCCTCACCTGAGGAATGACCACACAAACCCCTGCCATCAGGTACCAGAAGCTCTTTGAAGACCTTATCACTTAAGTTAACATGAGGTTATACAGGAGTAGAGTAGGCCCAGATCCAGTCTTATTGAGGTCCTTATAAAAAGAGAAGAGACACACAGACACACAGAAAGACAGGCAAATGAAGACGGCGGCATATACTAGACTGATGCATCTACAAGCCAACAAATGCCAACGAATGCCAAGAATCACTAGACACTAGGAAGAGGCAAGGATGGCTCTTCCCCTAGAGACTGCAGAATGAGATGGGCCACTGACACCCTGAGTTTGCTATGGGACAAGACGTTTCTGTAGCTTTAAGGCCCTCTGCTTGTGCTACACCAGCCACAGAGAGCTACCTGTTGCTGTTAGTTGCTGATGAGGCGGTTTGACTTATGGTGACACTGTGTGCTGAAGAGTAGATAGAACCGTTCCATGCGTTTTCAAGGCTTTGACCTTTTGGAAACAGACTGACAGGCGTGTCTTCTGAGGTGCCTCTGGATGGGTTAGAACTGCCAACCTTTCAGCTAGTAGTCACGTGCTTAACTGTTTGCACCACCTAGGGACTCCCAAGAAATTAATACACATATGTCATCTTGGTTTGTGACACAAGATGGCCCGCATCACGCTTCGCAAGGCTAGCTAACTCAGATCCTAGGAGCCTGTCACCCGCATCACAGTGGGGGAATAGCTGCACAGCACTTTTCACTGTGTGGAGATGGCCGGGAGATGAGAGTCATAATGAGAGGTTCATGAATTGGAAGTTGGTAAAAACATGACAATAGACTATGATGATCCAGATTTCCTGAGGCTAGAACAGGAAAAAGTGGCCTGAATTTCAGCATCAGACAGTTGGCTGAATGAGAAAATCAACTTCCCAGGGCAGGTCACCAGAATTTGAAGTGTGTGATTTGAGCTGAGTTGAAGCTGTTTGAAACTTGGCTCTCCTCCAAGATGCCATGTGTGTAGTGGAAAGAGCATGGGCCTTGGGGCTAACAACATGGGACGGGGTCTCACCCTGGGCCAACCCCCTTTCCCATACCACCTTATCAAATATGCCAGCCTTTCAGCTTCATGTTGTTGTTGTTAATTGCTGTCAAGTTGATTCTGACTCATGGTGATCCTAGTGTTATAGAGCAGAACTGCTCCACTGGGTTTTCCGGGTTGCAATCTTAAAAGAAGCAGATCACCAGGCTTTTCTTTCACAGTGCCTCGAGGTGGGTTCACAGCAGCAGATTGTCAGTGCAGCCTGCCCAGCATAAGCTCTCCGCCCTCCATCCCCCACCTGAGTTTAGAGCCCCACCCTAGCAAGGACCCAATGAGTGTGAGTCATACAGCATGATACCCTGGACAAGGAAGGACTGATAAATGGGTCAGAGGAGCGTGGAGGCAATAAGACAACTTCCCTGCCTGCATATCATGTAACAGGGAACGGCTATAGTGACCCCTTGAAGTCTCATTTGGATGGAGGAGTCTGCTTTCAGAGGTCCAGTTAGTCACCCCACCCCTCACAGTGGCTACTGGGGTTCTGTTACTGTCGGCTGGTGGCAAGCCTGCCCCCTGCTGCACCCCACCCTGGGCTGTTGGTGCACAGATCTTGCGATCCTCACAGCAGGCCCCCAACTTCCCTGTCTTAGAACCTGCTGCCACAGCCTGATAAAAGTCACATGGCTGCAAGGCAGACATGGAGTGTCTTCCACCTAAACAGCCCTCTGCTCAGCAAGCCCCTTCATGGATGGCGAGAGAGGAGGCAATTAGGGCCTGTTATGTAACTTGTGGGAGGCCACAGAGTCTCTCAATACAGAGACCACAATCTTACTCGTCTCTGTTGCCCCCACCCCCAGAGCTCAGTGCTATAAGAAAGTTAAAAACACAGTGTTGTGAATGAAACCAGGTAACCAGTTTTGAACATGAACTACCAGGCCCAGGCTTCTCCCTGGAAACAAAGGCAGCCTCTACAGGCCTGGGATGATGGCATGATATGCCCCTAGCAGTTCTATGCAGCACTCAGGAAGGAAGGGACAGGATGGAACTGGCTGCGTAACCCCCTGGAGCATCTCAGTGAGAGGTGACAGGCACCCAGCAGAGGGCAAGGTGAGGACAGAGGATGGCTGACACTGGCAGTGCTCTGGAGGTCAAGCCGAGTAACACTGGACTAACACTGGAGGAAAGAGAGAAGGGAAGAAGACCTCTGAGGGTTAAAGGTAGGGACTGGTAGATGGGACACAGGCTCAGAGAGAAATCAGTTACCAGTAGAGGAAATGAGTTTGTTCTGGACACATTAAGTTTTACATATTAAGGGGGCACTCAAGTAGAGACTTCCAATATATTACAGACAATTTTGCTTGAGAGCCATAAAGAGCAGTGGGGGGAGGGAGGGCACAGGCCAGGAGAGATCAAGTATGGGGAGTAAGACGGAAGGAGAGGACAGGACAGCACCGTGGACAGAAGCCACTGGCTCAGTGATTCAACCTGAACATTGTTGCCACTACAGCTCTCTTCCTCTTGGCTCTGAAATCAAGTACTCTAGCTTCCTGGCAAATTTTGTCCTGGTGGCGTAGTGGTTAAGTGCTACAGCTGCTAACTGGAGGTCAGCAGTTCAAATCCACCAGGGGCTCCTTGGAAACTCTATGGGGTAGTTCAACTCTGTCTATAGGGTCACTGTGAGTTAGAATCAACTCGACAGCAGTAAGTTTGGTTTTGTTTTTATTGCCCTCAGAGCAGCCCTGCTGGCCCAGTGGTTACGAGCTTGTCTGTTAACTAAAACAACAGGAGTTCAAATCTACCAACCACTCCCTGGAAATCCTGTGAGGTATTTCTATCGTGCCCTGTTCTGTAGGGTTGCTGTGAATTGAAATCAACTTGACAGCAATGGGTTTGTTTCCTTGGTTGTCCCCAGGTAGAGGCCCTGGTGGCACAATGGCTAAGCCGCTAACCAAAAGGTTAGAGGTTCAAAACTACTAGCGGTTCTGCCGGAGAAAGACCTGGCAATCTGCTCCCTTAAAGATCACAGGCTAGTCTGTGGTCTTAAAAGCTAGCAAGCAGCCATCTAAGATGGATCTGTTGGTCCCAAGCCACCTGGAGCAAAAGACAAGTATGTCAAAGACATTAAGAAAATATGAGCCCAAGAGACACAAAGAGCCACATAAACCAGAGACTCCATTAGCATCAGACCAGAGCTGCATGGTGCGTGGCTACCAACAATGACCACCCCGACAGGGAACATCACACAGAGATCTTGATGGAATGGGAGAAAACTGGGGTGTGGAACTCAAATTCTAATAAAAACAAAACCAGACATGATGGTCTGAGACTACAGGGACCCCGGAAGATACAATACCTAGACTCTGTGTTAGCCCAGAATTAAGATCATTCCCAGAGCCAACTCTTCAGACAAAAATCAGACTGGGCTATAAGACATAAAGATACTGGGAAAGAGTGCGCTTCTTGGCTTAAGTAGATACGTGAGACTAAATGGGTCTCCCGTCTGGAAGTGAGATGAAAAGGCAGAAAGGGGACAGTAGCTGGTTGAATGGCCATGGGAAAAACAGGGTAGAAAGGAGTTAGGGAGCTGTCATATTATAGGGAGACAACCAGGGCCACATAACAATGTGTGTATACATTTGTATATGAGAAACTGACTTGAATTGTAAACTTTCACTTAAAATACAATTTTAAAAAAAAGATTACAGTTTGGGTCTACTCCACCACATAGGGTCGTTGTGAGTTGTAATGAACTCAATGGCACCAGGACATCTGCCAGGCCAGGCCTGGGTCCTCACGTCCTTTCATGCATTGGTGGGCCTTCCAGAAGAGGCAACTGAGGTCCTTGGCGAGCACGGGCCTGGGTTCTCCACAAAGAATGACTGCAGGTCCAGCCAGTGTGCGGGTCTGGACTACTGGGCAAGCCAAGTGCAAGAGAGAGAAGGAGCTCAGGCACCCGGGCACCCTCCACGCTCACGGTTGTTTCATACCTGACTGAAGGTATGAAGGGGTGTCTTAGTTATTAGTGATACTATAAAAAAAACACAAGTGACAGCTTTAACAAACAGAAATTCCCTCATAGTCTAAGAGCCTAGAAGTCCGAATTCAGGGCACTGGCCCATAGGGGAAGGCTTTCTCTCTCTGTTGGTTCCGGAGGAAGGTGTTTGTCTCTTTTGAGCATCTGTTGCTGGGCAATCTTCACATGGTTTGATATCTCTTTTCCCCCATCTCGGCTCTGTTGCTTGCTTGTTTAATCCCTTTTATATCTCACAAAGAGATCAACTAAGATACACCCTACACTAATCCTAACATAACAGGACAACCCATTCCCAAATGGGATTATAATCACAGATATAGAGGTTAGGATTTATAACATATTTTGTTGGGATATAATTCAATAAATACAATTCAGCCCGGATTCAGGGCTTGATGCAAGTGAATAATCTTTCTTCTTTTCTCCCTAAACTGCTTGGGTGGATGGATGTTTCATGTGTCCCAAACTATAACTGGAATTGCTTTATAAAGAAAACCCAGAGATGATACAGCCATAAACAGTCTAAACTTGTGAAGATGAAGAGGTGGGCAGGGGAGGAGGAATCTAGAACACGGAGGGGAGGGATGGTCACGTAAATGAGGATGTTCCAGGTGGCCTTGGAAGCGGGGACTTTTTAGAGGGCAGACTGACCACCCTAAGAAGCCACTACAATTTAAAGAATTTGGGAGCCAATATCTAAAATCCCTGCCTGGCCCACAAGAACCCGGTAAGAAGGCCTTTGGGCAGAGAAGTGAGGGACTCTTGGTTAAAGTAGAAACTAAGGACAGGCTTGCATCACAAACGCCACTGCTGGAGATGACCAGAGGAAGTACCAAGTCCTGAAGAGTAACGGAATACGGCCACAGCCTGGCACAATGGCTCGAGTTGCGACAAGAAGCCAGGACTTAACTTAGGCTTCTGTACTTCTTCCAAAACGTCACGCCCAGCTAAGAGCTCAGAGAGTTGTCACCCAACAGCCTGGAAGCAGTTTAGTGCACTGTGGTGTGAAGAGCAGAACGTAATAGGAAAAGTGCTGAGCAGGGACCTAGAGGAACCGAGTCCTTGGTCTTTGTTCTGCTTGGCTGTGCGACCAGGCTTGAACTCCCAGCCTAGGAACCTCTCAGGGACCCATGATAAATGCTCACCTTGCATTTCATTTGGATTAATCTTCAGTCAGTTACAAACATTTCCTAAGTAGGTGGCTGCCAGGCTTTAGTGTGGAAGCCCAGGTGGCATAATGGTTAAGTGCTTGGCTGCTAACCAGAAGGTCAGTAGTTCAAACCCACCAGGTGCTCCTTGGAAACCATATGGTGCAGTTCTACTCTGTACCATAGGGTTACTACAAGTCAGAATCAACAGCAAGAGGCTTGATTTTGGGTTTTTAGGCTTCACTCGGGGTAAGTGTTGGATTCTTTGGAAGGTACAAACTTAAGCCATTTGCTATGAAGTGAAAATCTGGAGTTTTAGCTTACCCAGAGGTACCTTGGAAGAAAAGCCTGGCAATCAGATTGTGAAAGGTTGCAGCCATTGAAAACTCATGGTTCTGACACACCTAAGGTCACTATGAATCAGAGTCAACTCAACAGGAACTAGCTTTAACTGGCGGTGGAATGTTAAAAATGTAGATCCCAAGGCCCTACCTCCAGAAACTCAGGAGCCGGTGTATCCGGGATGAGTCTCTCAATCTCCATTTCCTAGGGGTTCCCCACATGATTCTGGTGCAGGCGTCAGGAGTCACCCTTTGAAGACCAGTGAAGGCTTCAGATGCAACAGAGCTACCAGAGATGTGCTGAGTAAGAAAAAGTGCCATCTTCAAGGACTTCAATCAGGGAGACAGAAAGGACCTAATTACAGAAGGGGCACACCCTCTAAGTAACAGATGAAGGAGAGATGCAGAGGTCAAACGAGACAGAGGTTATGCCCTTCACCAACACGTGTCAGCTGGGCTGCTGCAGAGTGTAGCAATTGCTGCAGTATCAATTCTGATTTGTGGAGACCCCACCTGTGTCAGAATTGTGCTTTGTAGAGTTTTCAATAGCTGATTTTTCAGACACAGACTGCCAGGCCTTTCTTTGAAAATGCCTCTGGGTGGATCTGAAACACCACTCCTTGGTTAGTAGACAAACTTGTAGAGGCGCAGGGGAGAGACAGTTAAATGTTCATCACAACCCATTTCCTTTTCCACCTAGGTTCACATGTGAACTTCATTTCCCAAGCTCCCCATGTGGCCACATGACTAAGGTGGGCCAATGGCATGTGGGTGTGCAAAACATACACCATTTCTGAGCCTGGCCCAGGAAAACCTCTCATGTGTTAGCCTGAGCCCCCACCTGTCGATTTAACCTTGTTTAAGGCAGAGGTAAATGTCTATTATTGCAAACAACAGAAAATTGGAGGTTTTCTATTACAATAGTTAGTCCATTCTGATCAACATGGGATACAGGAGCAAAGACCCAGAAATATTCAGTCAGTGCTGCTCTCGTAACCAAGTACTTGGTGCTGTGCTGGACCAGAAGGGGACGTGAGTTCTGCTCTCGTAGGGCTTGCAGTCTTTGCAGAGAATGCCATGCAGGAAACAGCCACAGCAGGCAACAGGCTGTGGGAGGTCAGAAGTGGAGAGGAGACTACATCCTTAAGGGGAAGGTTGTTGCCTGGCTGTACTAGCATGACAGTTTTCTGAGGTTAGTCTTGGGCTGTGTAGGCCTCTGAGAGAGCGTATTAAAAAAAAACAACAAAAAACTAATAATCCAGTAGTTCTGAAGGATTCTTAATTTTATTGCTCAATTTTGTAGCTAATTTATTTTTAGCATTACATTCTTTTCTCTCATGCCAAGAGGTCAGCACAGGTATGCCTGCTTCAGGAAGAGAGATGGAGATTTTCCTGCCTGGCCCCAGGATGGTCAGGGTGGCTGGTGCGCCTAGAGTGTCACAGAAGTCCTGTCCAGAAAGGGGACAGCAGGCGGGGCCAGAGGAAGTGGACAAGTAAAGGACTGGAACTTACAGCGGCTTTATATCCTGACTTCTAAGGGTCCCTTCCCCCTGGTATTTTCCAGGAAGTAACGGTGTCAGGGTAGGCAAGAGAAGGGGGTGTGTGTGTCTGTCTGTGTGCCTGTGTGTGCACGTGTATAGGCAGTGAGATGGGAGAGTGTTCTACACACATTTACATGTAATGTTTAGCCACAGGTACGGCCAGCTTTCACCACACAGAAAACACAACATGGGGGAAGCTCTTAGCGGGAGGTATTTCAGGACTGATACGAAGAACTTTTAAATGTTTGAAGTTAGATTCTGGAACCGATGACAGGGTCCTCTTGCTAAATTTTAAAGGCAGGGTCAGTGTCCCCTTGGCTTGTGTGCCTTAAGGAGATAAGAAGTAGGAATGTCCTTTCAAGACCTTTACCAGCCCGAAGGTAGGTGTTCCCACTCTGCAGGAGAGAAAAGAAACCTGGCGAGGACAAGGACCACAGTTTGTCCTGGGGCATGCACTCACAGAGGAAGGACATGAGAGCCCTTGGCAGAAGCCTGAGAGGGGTGTTAGTCCTGGCTCTGTCCAACCAGGTGTGTGCCTGATGAAGTCCTTCTGGATCTCTAGGCCTCAGTTTCTCCATCTATAACGTGGGGCATCTAGACCAGACCACTTCTGGCTCTGACATTCTGCAACAAGCAGACTACACAAGTCTTTTGAGCATCACCGCACTGCCCTGAGTGTCCTCCTAAACCTGGGGTTCCCAAGCCTTTATGACACATGAAGAGAGCTCAGAGTCCCTGTGTCCATGATCAGGTGTCACAACGCTAAGCAGCCATGATCTGCAGACATCTGGAAACTGGTGGTAAGGACTGGCCCTCGGACCAGAGTCAGATTCCAGATAGGAATAAAAGAGCAAACGGGAGAGATGGCCAGAAGGTCTGACCTGATCTTACCCATCACTAGCCCTACAAATCACGTCTGCTTTCTGCAGCACTGAATCACAAATATCTCTGATTGGGAGGTAAGAGCTATACAAGAGGTTCTAACCCCAGACCCATTATAAACTTGCTGTGTGACCTGAACCAGTCCCTCCATCCCTCTGGACTGGGCTAGCTCTGTGTGCTTCCTGAGAGGGCCCAATCTGCACTTGTCAAACACACAGCCTGGTTCTGCCCCAAAGCCGTCAGAAGCCCCATCTGACATACAGGATGTAGAGCGATCTGATCTAACTTTACCCAGCCAAGGGTGAAAGTACCAGGAGAACCCCACCCCGACTCCTGAAACTGCGCCTGGTGTGACTCAAAACAAGTCTCTTGCCTCTCCTCAAATGAGCACACTGCTAGAGACGCATGGCCTACTCTCGCGTTATTGCCTGTTGTCTCCACAACCTTCAGGCCCCAGCTCTCTGTCAAACAGGAAGGATTTTCCCCTGTGCTGCAAATCATCTGTGCTCGACTACTAACCTAAAGGTCGACACTTTATACTACAGAAGGAAGGTCTGCAGACCTGCTTCTGTAAATATCTCGGCCAAGAAAGCCCTATGGAGAGGTTCTGTTCTGGACACCTGGGGCGGCCATGGGTCAGAATCAACATGAAGGAAACAGACTCCACCTCTCCCACACCCCACCAAAAGGGGGTTGACAGCTGACAGCAGTCTCTGGAACTCCCTGGAGATGAGAGGCAACTCCTAGTAGTGGCTACAGGCACAATATCGAGGTTTCCAGCAACTCTGTCCCAGCCAGTCACAGGCAGAGCAGCAGCCCTGGTTGTTCCGACAGGGCTGTTCATACAGGCTGCTCAGTCTCTCCCGACAGGGGCTGCAGTCTCTGGGCGAGCAGGAAACACACAAACTCCTTTCCTCGGAGACAGGAAAGAGCAATTCTCTCAGGAGTTCATATGTGGTGTCTCTTTAGGTACGAAATAGGGTCAGAACTAGGTCAGGAATGTGGCAGACTTCTTTGAAACCCTTTCCAGAAGTCACTCCAAGGTTGGAGAGCTGAAAAATTTTATTAAAGGGGGAGGACACTTAGAGGAATGAAAGACTCTGGAGCACTGAATGAAGCTTCCCCAGCTCCTAAGTCAGTCACAACCCTCTTTGTAAGCTCCCCCTTCTTCAGCCAGCTGGCCCACCAAGGAGAGAGGTGGCCCTGACCCTCTTTCCCTCTTCCCTCCCTCCCAAGTCTTCTGCCAGGAAAACAATCTCTGAGATCAGTTCTGAATACTAAGCCAAGGCCTCCCATACTATTGTTGGGCATACCCAGCATCCCTTCCTCCTCTGAAGTATCTGTCCTTCATCGCCCTGGTGGTACAACAGCTAAGCCCTGGGCTGCTAACTGAAAAGGTGGCAGTTCAAACCCCCCCAGTGACACTGTGGAAGAAAAGACCTGACAGACTGACTTCTGTAGCAATTACTGCCCACTAGTGTACCTTATGGGGCAGTTCTACTCTGTCACATGGTATCACTATGAGCAGTTGTATAACCAAGATTGGCACCCACAGACCTCCTCCTGCACCAGGACATACAGAACCCAAACCAAACTCTTTCCATCGAGTCAATTCTGACTTATAGTGACCCTACAGGACAGAGTAGAACTGTCGAATAGAGTTTCTAATGAGTGGCTAGTAGATGTGAGCTGTCAACATTTTGGTTAGCAACTGTACTTCTCACTGACTGCTGCTGCTAGAGCTCCCGGATCATATAGGATCTTTAGTAATGTTACTTGTAAACCATAATTCTCACATATCATTCCTTCTTTTCCTTTAATTGCTACTTCATTCCCAACGTTATTGATCTATAATACTAATTACCACAATATTGTGGCTACCCAAAACACCAGAAAATCTGACAAAATCAGCAACTATGAAAACGCCAGCAGCCCATTTGGTCTCATGTATCTGACCTACAAAGCACATTCCTCACGTGTATTATTGCATAATTGTACAAAACAAAGTATGCATAAATTTTTGTAGTAGAAAGTAACTCAAGCTGTAAACTTTCACCTAAAACACAATGGAGGGGGAAAAACTACCAGCAGCAATGAAAACAACAGTTGGTTCCTGTAGCATGCAGACAAAAAAACACACGATTTGAAGCCTAGTCGGCATACTGATACGTGTAAACTGAACTTCAATAAATGTTTTTATTGTTATAACTACAGAGATGTTTTTATAGACACCAGAGGTGGTATTACCCTCCCTGGCAATGTCATCTGGTGTGGCTTACCACCCCCCAGTGATGCCACTGACTATCATTTGGAACTGCATGGCACTCAACAACAGCCACAACAGGGCTCAGCAAAGTAAGTACCTCAGAAGAGACTTCTGTCCTCCGGAGCTTATAGGGAAACCTTGGAGGTGTAGTGGTCAAGAGCTACAGCTGCTAACCAAAAAGGTTGGCAGTTCGAATCCACCAGGTGCTCCCTGGAAACCGCATAGGATAATTCTACACTTTCCTATAGGATCCCTATGAGTTGGAATGTACTTGATAAAAACAAGTTTCGGTTTTTTTGGGGGGGGGCAGGTAGGTATATAGGCTCAGGCAAAATGGGATAGGGAGATATGCAGAGAACTTACATCTGATGGACTGAAGACACAAAGCAAAGAGTTTCTGTTGGTACAAAACCAAAAGGT
The DNA here is from genome assembly GCA_028571685.1 of Heterohyrax brucei. Taxonomy (NCBI): domain Eukaryota; kingdom Metazoa; phylum Chordata; class Mammalia; order Hyracoidea; family Procaviidae; genus Heterohyrax; species Heterohyrax brucei. Next base: position 23,435,941 of record CM053155.1, read on the forward strand.
ATTTGTTAGGGTGATGCTGGGAAGCGCAGTTTGGAGGGGGAGTGAAGACAGAACGCTGTTGCAGGGAGACAAGGAACAAGTCACTCCCCCTTTCCCAATGCATTTTCTGGTAGGGTATTTCTACTCCTTCCCCCAAATACAGAACTAGCTACTTTTTCATTTGTCAAGTAAAAGAAACACCAGCTTTGTGGTACCCCTTGCTCCACTCCCTTATGCAAAGAGCCTATCTTCTGGGACCAAGAGCTCCCCGGCCTGGCTAACAGTGAGAAGCGAATGCAGCAGTTCAACTTTTTTTAAGAAACAGGAACCATTTCCTCTCAGGCTGCAACAAAACTCTAGAGCAGTGGTTCTCAACCTTGGCTGTGTGTCAGAATGACCTGGGGACTTCTCAAACCCTGATGCCCCAGCGGCCTCCTGGACCAAGTAAATCAGACTCTCTGGACACAGACTGCAGGCATCAGTGTTTTCCAAAGCTCACCAGGTGACTCTAACATGCAGATGAGGTTGAGAGCTACTGGTCTAAAGAGCCAGCTGGGGAGAGAGAGAGAGAGAGAGTGGGAGGGGAGGGGAAGGGTCTGTACAATGAGAAGCCCAAGAGAAAGACAGACCTCTTGTCTCTGTGGTCTTCCCATTCTGCATGAGCTCTGCCTAATGTAGGGGAGCCTGTACCCCCAACCCATGTCTGTCCGGAGCAAGCCTGGCTCTCCAGTCCAAGACGTGGTCTCCTAGAAAACATGTGCTGGCTCCAGAGGCTTATTTTAGTCAATTTGTTAAACTTGAAAATTAAAACCTGTCCTTTGGTTCTGGGCCACCCTTTTCCTATGGCAAGTCAGTGCATCTGTCTGCTGTTAGATCCAGCACATGCAGGGCCTACAGAGGGAATGAATTCTTACAGTGGAAGCCGCAGAGTCAGGCCGGAGAAGTTTTCGGTTCAATCCAGTCAGGTAAGACTGGTAAATTAGTGATGAACCTGTCACTCACCTGCGAAAGGAAACAGCTCACTTCTGCCTACCAACTGTCCCTTTTAGATAACCTCTCCAAGGACCTGGCTTGGACCTCTCTCATCTAAATACCAAGACAAATAAACACAACTCTCCTCAAGGTAGGTGAAAGACACATGGCTCTGCAGCCAGTGGACGCAGGTGGCCAGAGGACCCAGGCTCACCGGGTGTCTCACTGGGTGTCTAGAGGCCAGCACCTCTAGGGCAATACACAGAATCCACCAGGGAAGACACGCAGCAATCCTCAAACACATGTCTTCAGCTTTGGGTCACCTCAAGCCAACCCCCAAACAAAACCCAACTCTGTTGCTGTGAGTCGATTTCAACTCACAGTGACCTGCCCTATAGGGTTTCCAAGGAGCACCTGGATACGTACTGCTGATCTTTTGGTTAAAAGCTGTAGCTCTTAACCACTGTGCCATCAGAGCTCTGAACCAACCCAGGAAGTTAAAATGGTAGTCAAGCAGGAAGACGACAACAGCCTAGGAGAGAAGTTTTAGGTAGCTTCTAAAACACACCCCAGACTTCAGCAAAGTTTGTGGCCACTCATACTGGTGAGAAATACGGAAGTCCCAGCCTATGAATGTTTATGGTGCTGAGGGGCTCGTCGCATCCAGAACTTCAAACCTCGTATTTGGGGGAAAATGAGACAGAGGAGTTGCCAGGTCATCCTTTCAGGCAGAGGCGAGCACACAAGTGAGCAGCAGGCAATCCCAAGACCCAGAGCTGCCTCCAATCCCAGAGAGCCATTTTGAAAAGCCCTGAGCAGGTAGGACTGCCCAGTTTAGTGTTTATGAGTACCCAAAAGGTTCCAGATGCAACCCTTGGCCTGCTCAGCACAAGTTCAAGAGGGTCGCAGGGCAACTGCCAACCCTTCTGGCAGCTTCCACAGCCTGGCCTGTTTGCCAGCAACAGTTTCCTTTCTAAATTACAGACGTTAACCTCCCATCCCACCAAGGAAAGCCTCTGGTATTCCATTATGAGTTTACCTTTGACGGGTGTTTGCTCTGGGCATTCTTGAAAAAGGTGGTCTTGGCAGTGAAGAAGCAATCCTCCAGCTCCTCCTCCAGGCTGCAGTACCCACTGCTCATGCTGCTGTCCACTGTCATCTAGCCCGTTGCTCCGGCCCGAGGCAGACACAGGGCAAGTGAGGCCAGGCTCGGGTTCTGTGGGGCAGCTGCGGACCTGTCCCCAGGCTCTGCTGCAGGGAGAGCTCCGACCCTTCCGGGCCTCTGCCGGGAGCTAGCTAGTCACCGGGCCAGGCAGAGGCAGCGTGGGCTTCCTTTGAGTCTCTTCTCGGGCGGCTGGGGAACCTGTCCCTTTCCCCAACCGCCTCTGGCTCCCGCAGAGCCCAGGTTCGGTACCTGGGCGCCCAGCTCGCACGCCTCCCTCTCAACTCGCCGGCATCTGCGGTTTCATCTGCCCTCCGCTTCCCTCCCTGCCTTCACCCGGCGCCATGGCGACACCTCCCCCGCCTCCCTCCTTGACTCTGGCACAGCTAGCAGAGAGTTCCGAAGCCACTTCCTCTGCAAGGTTCCTCAAAGCCCTGCTGTCCTGACGCCCCTCCCCTCCACCTCCCCGCCCAGGGCCTGTGCCACCCCACCCGGCTGGCTGCTGCAGGACCCCGGCGGCCGGGTGAACCAGAGGCACCACGGGTCAGATTAGGTACAGAAGAGGATGGACCTGAGGCGGGAATTCCCTCTGTTCTTGCTACATCTTGCTCCATTCTTCCGGAAACAGCTCAGGTTCATGGAGGAGAATGCTGTAAGGTGGTGCTCCACCATCCTCCCTCCCTTCTCTCTCCAAGCTCAGTGGTTACAGAAGGAACTGGAGAAGAAAAAGTCAATACTTGGCCTGCCTAGGAAATGCCAGAAGAATCTGCAAACAGTATACAAAGTTATGGCAACCTGGGAGGCCAGCCTGCCCTCCCACCCACAACACTTAGCTCTCAGGAAGACTCAGGATACTAAGGGGGCCTGCAGGGCACCAGGTTTATTTCTGCTTTTTCCCAACAGTCTGGCCAAGAAGGATCTTTGCTAGATCTTGCCGTTAAAAAAAAAGAACCCACTGCCATCGAGTCTGTCCAATCTTGTCATTACTGACCTCAAAAAGTGGCTGATCTACATTTCCCATCCCATTGGATGAAAGAACACTTTCTTTCCCTAAGAATTGCTTTAAATTTTTCAAAGCAATTAGGACAAAACCCTCACAACCTCTCTGACCACGATGGACAATAAAGGTAGATACAACTGTCCTGGAGCCTAGGTGACACAGTGGTTAGAAGCTTGGCAAGCTACAGCTCTTAACCAGTTTGAATACGTTCTTAACCAGTCTGAATCCAACAGCTGCTCCTTGGAAACCTTACAGGGCAGCTCACCTCTGTCCTGTAGGCTCATTATGAGTTGGAAGTGACTCAATGGCGGTGGGTTTTTACAACTACCATGGTCCCTGGATGACACACATAGTTTGACCTCTACTACTAACCTAAAGGTTGACTGTTTGGGACCCACCTAAAGGTACCATGGAAGAAAAGGCCCTGTCAATCCGCTTCCATTAAGATTACAGCCTAATTTTCTAATGAAACGGAGCAACAAATCACCAACTTAATATGGAAAAGAAGTCCCGGCTAAGAACAGCTTTCCTGAAAAAGAAGAACAAAGTGGGAGGCCTCATACTACCTGACTTTACAGTCTATTACACTGTAATGAAAACAGCCTGGTACTGGTACAAAAACAGGTACACAGACCAGTGGAACAAAAGTGGGAATCCAGACATAAAATCTCCCTCCTATGAGCAGCTGATATTTGACAAAGGCTCAAAGTCCATGAATTAGGGAAAAGACCAAAACAAAGAAACAAATCCACTGCCATCAAGTGTGGTCTGACTCATAGCAACCCTAGAGGTCAGAGCAGAACTGCCTGGCGGATTTGAACTGCCAACTTTTTGGTTAGCAGACATAGCACTTAACCCACTATGCCACCAGGGTTTCCCCTGGGGAAAAGACAATCTATTTAATAAATGGCATTGGCAAAAATGGATATCCATCTGCAAAAAAAAAAAAAAGAAAGAAACAAGACACATACCTCATACCATGCACAGAAACTAATTCAAAATGGATCGAAGGCCTAAATATCAAATCCACAACGATAAAGGCCATGGGAGAAAAAACAGGGACAATGCGTGGCAGAAATAAATAAACCATAATGAAAAATTAAACAAAATATATAAATAAATAAAAATTTACAAACAATGCAAAACACCAGAAGAGAAAATAGGTAACTGCAAACTCCTATAAGTCAAACATCTATCCTCATCCAAAAATTTCGCCAAAAGAGGAGAAAGACAACCTACAGACTGCAAAAAAGTTTTTGGCCACAAGAAATCCAACTGGTGTCTAATCTCCATAATCTACAAAACCTCAACAAGAAAAAGACAAATAACCCAATTAAAAACTGGGCAACAGGTACTTCACCAAAGAAGACATCCAGGTTGCTAAAAGACACATGAGGAAATGCTCAGGATCATTAGCCATTACACAAATCCCTGTCAAAACTACAATGAGATACCATCTCACTCCAACAAAGTTATTGTCATGCACTGAGTTGTGTCTCCCGAAAAATGTGTATGACAATTTGACTCAGCCACAATTGTCCTCTGTTTTGTGATTTTCCTACAAGGACTGCCAATTAAGTTCACGAACTCATCCTAGTAAAAGTGCTACATACCTCCTTGCAGAATATCACTATGGTCACCTTCAAAGTACTCTCTTTGGGAAGCTAAGCATTGATGCCAGCACCTAGTTCACCCTTCAAAGCAATTTTGGCTCTGGTAGCATGTCAGAGTTTGGTACCCAGTGCAGAGCAGACAAGGGAGGGGGAAGCACCAGGGGAAAGGGAGAGAATACCAGTCCATAGGAAAGATTTAAATCTGTGCAAATTTGCAAGTACTTAGCTCAGGGGCACTCAGATGACAGCCCTTTGCTGTGCTGTAGGTGCTACCTTCCAAGGCTCAGCTTTCCTGCTGAGAAAGATGCTCTCTGCTTGCCATGCTGCTGCTCTGCTTGTGGGGCCACCAGCACACGGGCAGTATCAGGCCCCTCTGTGGGGCGCAGATTTAATTGTGGGAGAACTAGTCACTTCTGGACCCGCTCTCCTCTCCCTGTCACCTAGTCCAATCTCTTAGCTTTTCCCGTGATATTTGGGGCTCCTAGAATGTTCCCTATAATCCGTTCAGTTGTTTTTCTGGGTCTTTGTTGTCAGAGGGTTCATAGGATGCATTTGGCTATTCTGCCATCTTAGCCGTGCCACTAAGGCATTGATTTTTACGTTCATGGTGGTGGAATGATTTGGAAAAGGAGGGTGAGAGTGGTTATACAACTTGGAGAATATAATCAGTGTCATTGAATTGTACGTGTAGAAGTCATCTGAATTGGTATATGTTGTCACCAATAAATAAAATTGTTAAAGAAATTAAAAAGATTGCAGCCTAGAAAACTCCAGTTCTGTTTTATCACATGGGGCTGTTATGAGTTAAAAACCAACTCTACAGCACCCAGCAACAACTAACCTAAAGGCTAGGTGGTGGTTCAAACCCACCTAGCAGTAGAGAAGAAGAAAAGGCTTGTTGATTCTGTTTCCATTAACAGCCTAGAAAACTGCATGATGTAGTTTACTCTGTCACATGGTGTCACTATGAGTCAGAATCGACTCGACAGCAAACAACAACACTACCATTGTTTGAATAACTACTATATGTGCCAGGTGATTTACACGTAGTCTGTCATTTAATTTTCTCAATAGCCTTGAGATGGAGATTATTACTCTAATTTTAAGGATGAGGAAATTGAGACTCGGAGTCATATAAATAGGACATAAGATTGCTAGAATTTCAACCTACGACTCCTGGGCCTATGTCTTAGATGCTGAGATGTTCAGGCACTCAGCAGAGGTGAGAAGGTGGGCACTCTGCCATCTTCAGAGACTGTGGTGCCTCGAGTCCAAGGAAAGGGAAGTAAAGCCTTCAGAGCCTGGTACAGCTAAGAGCACCAGGCCCATGGAGTCTGAGGTCCATGGAGTCCTGAGGAGTGGCTGAGAGGGATTAGCAGGACCACGTCGGTGTGGCTTTTCCTGTAGTTTTTGAACAATCTCTTCCCGGGGAAGCACAAACTTGGTGGAGGGCTAGACTCAGCCCCTATACAGCAAGCTGCCAAGTTCATTCTAAGATCTGGTTAATTTTACGAAGAACCTTCTCCTTCCCCCACCTTCGCCAAATCTGTCAGTTCTAAGAAAGGTTTCACTCTGCAGCCCACTTTGGCTCCTTCCTCCCACACAGTCTTCTTTCCAGAAGCTTGTAAGTGCCTGGCAAGCTACAACACAAACCTGAGATAGTGGGCTGCCCTCCTCTCAGGAGAGCTGTCAACACCAGGGACTGGGTCTTTCTTGGCCAGCAGGTAACAGGTGGAGGAAGACAGGAGGAAATGGGCTGGGGGAGCACACAGCGCGTGGGCTGGGAAAAGCCTTCACACTAATGAAGCAGAAAGAAGGTTCTGGCTTTTTCTGAAACTTCCAATGGGTATTTTAGAGGCTGTTCCTCTGGGGGTGGGGGTATCCCCAGAGATCAGGATTCAGGCAAAGAGAGCTAGTACTGGCCTCACTAGAACCTCCACCAATGACAGCCTATCTGCTTTGTCCAGCCAGCAAGGAAACCTACTTTTCTTTATAAAAAGAACCTCCTTGCTCACTGGGAATCCAATGCTTAAGAACAAAACAGGTTCCAGGTTTTCTGTGGCCATACTGTGTCCTTGGCGTCATGTGGGTATCTCTGCAAAGCAGCTGCAGTGCCGCATATCCAAAATGTACAGTGTGAAAATACCACTCATGACAATCTTTTCACACACCAGCCAAAGTATCCCCGGAATCAGCAGGAGTCTTCCCTTGTGAGCAACACTAAATACCAGCCCTGATTAGAAAACGTTCTAAGTGACACTGTGTTCATTTAGGGTGCCAACCCAAATATTATGAAAACTTGATATCTGAACAGGGCTTTTCAAAGCTGCTTAATATCCATTACTTCATTAGGTTACTCTAAAACCTTGAGAGCAGGTATCATCCCCATTTTACAGATGCAGAAGCTAAGGGAGGTAACTTGTTCTGTCACAGCTTATTATCTTCAGTCTGTTGACTTCTAGTTACGTCTCCTTCTCTAGCCCACTATGCCCACCAATAAATCTAGCCCTAATGCTCAGAAGGATGTGATGCCTAAGAAGTCAGTGGAGCAGAGACTGGGCTGGCAGGTCCCCTAGGACTAGAAGAAATACGCAAGCATCACAACTAATACAAGCTGGCCAGCCTCGCAGAGTAACAGTCCAAACTGAAGCCCCAGGGTGTCAACAAAAGGAAAAGATACTACTTTCAGTGTCTAATGACCCTATCTGAACCTCTTCCCCAAGAATAATCAATAGTGTTCATAACTCAGCCTGGCCAAGCAGGGAAGGGACAGGGGAGAGTCACTGAGAGGTGATCACACAAAGGATGGCACATTGATCTCCCAGGACTGCTCTCACAAAATACCACAAACTGGGTGGATCATAAAAACTGAAATTTATCACTTCACAGTTCTGGGGCTAGAAGTCAGGGCATCCACTATGCTGATTCCTTCTCAAGGTTTGGAGCAAAAGCACTCCATACCCCTTTCCCAGCTTCTGGTGGCTTCTACTAGCCCTCAGTCTTCCCTGATACACAGACATATCTTCACGTGGCCATCTGTTCTCTATCTGAGTATGCCTTTTATAAAGATACCACTTACATCGGATTAGAAGCCATCCTACTCCAGAATAACCTCATGATGACATCCTCAAAGGACCTGTTTCCAAAGAGTATCACACTCACTGCTATAGGAGTTAGGACTTCAACATATCTTTTGGGGAATACAGTTCAATCCAGGATAGATGGGAACTGGCTGTACTTCCCTTGTGCCCAAAAGGAGACAGCTGGAGCTAAAGCGACAGCATGTGGCTGTCCCAGTGGGACAGCCCTGCTGAGCTGACGAACGGCAGCTTTCCTCTCTCCAAGTCAGATACTGTAAGGTATAATTTGAGATTTCTTCCTTTCTCAACCACCACCCTGCTATGTGGCCAGATCTTCTTCTCCCATACACCTGAGGCTCTGCATATTCTAGACAGCTGTGATACAAGGCTGGAAGTCAGTGCCTGGTATTCTAGTCTCAGCTCTAGCTCCAGCGTATTAGGTTACATGGAGCAGCTGTGGACCTCAGGTGCGGCGGTTAATTTTATGTGTCAAATTGGCTAAGCTATGGTGGCCAGTTGTTTGAACAAAAATATTACAGCTTCGATTTTGCTCTAAAAGTATTTAAATATGATTAACATTTAAACTAGTTAACTTTAAAAAAGGCAGATTACTCTCAATAATGTACGTGGCACTCATCTCATAGGTTAAAGGCCGTAAGAGCAAAAACAGAGGGGTTCTGCCTAAAGACTATGACATAAACATCCATCCTACTGGAGTTTGTAGTCTATTGCCTAGACCTGCCACTCTCACAGTGGAGTGAGCTAATTTCTTAAAATCTCTTTCTCTCTAGGTATAGAAGACTTGGTGGTACAGTGGTTAAGAGTTCAGCTCCTAACCAAAAGGCTGGTAGTTCAAATCCACCAGCCTTTCTTTGAGAATCTTATGAGGCATTTCTATTCTGTCCCATAGGATTGTTATGAATTGGAATAGACTTGGCTCTCTAGATATAGATACGTACATATTTTAAGATCTATCTGCATCCATCTGTCCATCCATCCATCCATCTGTCATCTGCTTCTCTGGAGACCCTTAACTAAAACATGAGGTTTCCTCATTTGTCCATTTGAGAGGTGGCAGGGGTGGAGACTGAAGGAGTCCTGGTGGTGCAGTGCTAAGCGCTCAGCTGCTAAAAGGCTAGTGGTTTGAACACACCCAGTGGTTCCATCAGAGAAAGACCTGGCTGTCTGCTTCCATAAAGATTACAGCCAAGAAAACCTCATGGGGTAGTTCTCTACTGTCACATGGGGTGACTGTGAATCAGAACTTATTTGAAGGTCTGAAAACTTGGGGGAGGTGTCAACTCAACCCCTGAAACATATTTTAAAGTCAGTATTAGCTGTGTGTGCAGGTATTGTACTAATAACTTGGTATGCATCCTTTCACTTAATCCTGACAACAAGCCTAGGTGGAAGCTACTGCTACCATCTCTCTTTCAGAGAGGAGAAGGAGCTACAGACAGGTTAAGTAACTTGCACATAGGCATGTTGCTAGGTGCCGTACAGTCAGTTCTGACTCATAGCAACCCTATAAACAACAGAACAAAACACTGCCCAGTCTTGAGCCATGTCCACAATTGTTTTTATGCTTAGCACATAGGCTTACATGCTCCCTAATGGTGGGGCTGGTTCGTCCTGCCCGATTCTAGAATCCAAGGCCTCAGACTACACTGTGGCCTCACAATTTACCTTGTAATTGCTCTCATAATAATCATCATGCTCCTTCCAACTGTGGTCCATTTCAAACAAGTTAGGAACCACTTTCTCAGTCTGTGTGTGCTTCTGTCCCACCCTCAGTCCAATGGGGGCTTTCCAGGCTTCAGGGTCTTCTCCCCTCCCTCCTTGCATATGCTCTCCCTGGGCACTTAGTTTCTTTGCACTAACGGTGTCAACTACACCTGATGGACGGATGGCTCGTAATTTTCTCTCAGGTAGCTCCAGATGGGTGGCTCACTAAACACTCAGCCCTACCCATGGAGCCTCACTCTCAGCATATCCCAAACTGAGCTTATCATTCCCTGCCTCACTCTCCTGCTCCTCTTCTTTGGGGAGCCCTGGTCACACAGTGGTTAACAGCTTGGCTGCTGACCAAAAGGTCGCAATTAGGCAGTTTAAATTCACCAGCTACTCCTAGGAAACCCTAAAGAGCAGTTCTGTAGGGTTGCTATAGAACTCTGTCCGATAGGGTTGCTATGAGTCCAAATCCTTCTCCTTTAGTGCTCCCTATCATGATGAAATCCAGTAACATAGATCACAAGGGTTAACCCTGGTGGCACAATAGTTAAGTGCTCTGCTGCTCACCAAAAGTTTGGTGGCTTGAACACACCAGCAGGAGAAAAGACCTGGTGACCTGTTTCTGTAAAAATTTACATCCCAGGAACTCCTAAGAGTATTTGAGTCCTTTAAGTTACCATGAGTTGGAACTGACTGAATAGCTTAGATTATTGCAAAGCCTTCCAATAGTTCCCCTTGTTCTCATCTCTGCCTTCTCCAAATTACCTACCCTTTTGGAAACTTTGGTGACGTAGTGGTTAAGTGCTATGCCTGCTAACCAAAATGTCAGCAGTTCAAGCCTACCAGGTGCTCCCTGGAAACCCTACGGGGCAGTTCTACTCTGTCCTATAGGGTCGCTGTGAGTTGGAATCCACAGCAATGAGTTTGGTTTTTTTGGTATGGGTTACTAAGTTACGTAAGACCAAGAACTGATCATGGTAGTTCCTGATCATAAAATCTCCTATTTGAATTTCAACCAATAATTATTCAAAAACTACAAAATATCAGGCTCTACTTGCTTACTCTTTTGTTCACTCAGCAAACTCTAACAAATATTTACTGAGCATGTTCTACATGTCAAGCATCAGACCAAGTGCTGAAGTTCAGGCATCGTTCCTGACCTATCAAGACATACAGTCTAGGAAGAAACAAGACATTAAACAAGGAGTCTCTGGGTGATGCAGATGGTTAGTGCACTCAACTGTTAACCGGGAGGCTGTAGGTTCATGTCCACTTAGACACGCTTCAAAGGAAAGGTCTGATGATCTACTTCTAAAAACTCAGCTCTTGAAAACTCCATGGACTACAGCTCCACCGAGACACACGGGGTCACCACGAGTTGGATCAAGTAGGTAACAACTGTTTTTCATTTTTTTAATTGTGCTCTTGGTGAAAATTTAAAGAGCAAATGAGTTTCCCGTTAGATAGTTTGTACACAGTGTTTCATGACCTTAGTTTCATTCCAAAAAGGTGTCAGCATTCTCCTCACTTCTACCCTGAGTTCTCCATTTTCTTTCATCCTAGTTTTCTTCTGTGTCCTGCCTTCTCATCTCTTTGCTTGTGGGTAGATAATGCCCTTTTGATCATGTATAACTGCTTATCCAAAGGTGTACATTCCTCTTGGGTATTAGTGTTTTAATTTATGGGCTTGCCTATTATTTGGCTGGGAGGTAGTCTCTGGACATGGCTTCATTTCCAGGCCAGGAGGGTGTCTTAGGGTCTTAGTCTTGGAGGTTTCTCCAGTTTCTGTCAGGCCAGCGAGCCTGGTTTTCTTTGTGAATTTGATTTTCTGTTTTACAATTTTCTCCCTCTTTGTCCAGGACCCTCTGTTGTGATCCCAGTCAGAGTGGTCAGTAGTGGTAGTTGGGCATCACCTAATTCTTCTGCTGTTGGGGCTCTGTGGGCTGTGGTTCATGTGGTCCATCAGTCCTTTGGACTAACTGCTCCTTGAGTCTTTGGTCTCCTTCACTCTCCTTTGTTATCAATGAGAAGAGACCAACAGTTGCATCTTAGATAGCTGCTTGCAAGCTTTTAAGACCACAGATGTTACTCACCAAAGTAGGATGCAAAACGTTGTCTTTATATATTATGTTGTATTCAGCAGACATAGATGTCACCCAAGTCTATGGTCCTCCGTTTTCTAGCATAAGAACTTCATCCCATAAGGTGTTGAAGTTCCTTGGAGTATACCCCTTGTGTGCTGTATATGAGCCACACTTACAGTCATGTATGCAGAAACATCTACAGACAAACCTATACATGCTGGTGGGTGTGCTCCCACACCTCTTGGTTTATCTATCTACCTACTTGTCCATTCATAGATTATTGTTTGTTAATATTACTGCTTCAGGATTGCCTGAGGTTAGTAGTTACCGTAGGTGCTCTTTACTCTCCCATTCCTGTCAGTGTTCTCCTTTGCCTTAGCCATGTTGTACTGATTTTTCACATACTATGTACTGCCTTTTCTTTCATCAGTATTAACTTGTATCTTCTAGTGGGTAATTTTCCTTCCCTCCTCCTCCCATCTAGGTAACCATCAAAGAACGTTTTGGCTTTTTATCCTATGTGTACACCCTTTTGTTATTATATTATCATGGTGGTCTCATACAGTCTTTATCCTTTTGTGATTGACTTATTTCACTCAGCATAATGTGAGATGTTTTGCAGATTCATCATTATTCTGTATCATTGCTCAGTATTCTATTGTGTGTATGTACCACAGTTAATCTATTCATCTGTTAAGGTGTACTTAGGTGGTTTCCATCATTTCGCTGTTATGAATAATGCTGCAACAAACATGGTTGTGTGTATGTCCATTAGGGTGATGGCTCTTATTTCTTTAGGATATGTACCTAGAAGTTTGATCGCAAGGCCACGTGATATTTACACTTAGAGCTTTTTGAGGAAGAGCCATACTGTTTTCCAAAGTGGTTGTGCCATTTCACATTTGTACCAGCAGTGTATAAGAGCTTCAGTCTCCCCAGCCTCACTGATATTTATTTTCTGGTTTCTTGAGTGGTGCCAGTAATGCCAGGGTGAAATGCTATCTCTTTGTAGCTCTGATTTACATCTCTCTAATAGCTAGTGATCGCTAAGTATTTCTTCATGTGCTGGCTGCTTGAATGCCTTCTTTGGTGAAATGTCCACATTGTTTGCCCATTTTTTAATTAGATTGTCTTTTATTGTTGAGATGTTGGACTGTTCTATAAATTTTAGATTTGTCCCTCCTCAGATATGTCATAGACAAATTTTTTTTCTCAGTCTCTAGGTTCTCTTTTGACTCTTTTACAAAGTCTTTTCCTGAGCATGTGTTTAATTTTTAGGCAGCTCCATTTATCTAGTTCATATTTTGCTGTGTGTGCATTTTCAGTTAACGTTTGGTACTCTTAATTTATTTCACATATTACAGCCTCTACTGTCTGTTTTTTCCTCTATGATTTTACAGTTTTAGGCTTTAGATTTAAGCCTTTGATCCAATTTGAGTTAGTTTTTGTGTAAGGTGTGAGGTACGGTCATATTTCATTTTTTTAACAGATAGACATCCAGTTTTGCCTGCACCATTTATTGAAGAGACTATCAGTTCCCTATTTACTTGTCTTCGGCGTTTTGACCACAGGTGAATGGATATATGTCTGGGTTCTCAATTCTGTTTCATTGGTCTGTGTGTCTGTTTCCCAACACCAGCCTGTTTTGACTAATGTGGCTGTATATGTTCTAAGATCAGGTATTGTGAGGCCCAGTACTTTGTTTTCCTTCAATATTGCTTTACTTATCTAGGACCTTTTTCCTTTCAATATAAAGTTAGTGACTAGTTTTTCCATCTTGTAAAGAGTGTGGCTGGAATTTGGATTGAGATTGCATTACATCTAAGGATCACTTCAGGTAGTATTGACATTTCACAACACTGAGCATATCCATGAATATAGCATTTTTTCCATTTATGTAGGTCTCTTTTACTGGGTTCCTTTTACTGGAGTCCTGGTGGCATAGTGTCATTTTGTAGTTTTCTTTGTCTACATCTTTTAAGGCCCTGGTTAGACTTATTCCTAAGCATTTCATGGGGGGGGGGGTGGCACTAGCATAAATGGTGTTTTCCTGATTTTCTTTTTGAAATTCTCTTCGTTTTTGTATAGGAATCAAACTGATTTTTTGTATGCTGATCTTGTATCCTGCTACTTTGCTGAATCTTTCTATTAGTTACAGATTCTCATGGAATCCTTGGGGTTTTATATATAAAGGATCACATTCTCTGACAATAAGGACTTCTTTCTTACCAATTTTATTTATTTTTCTTACCTAATTGCTCTAGCTAGGACTTCTAGTACAATGTTGAATAAGAATGGTGATAATGGGCATCCTTGTCTGGTTTCTGTTCTTGAAGGGAATACTTTTCAGTCTCTCTCCATTGAGAATAATGTTGCCTATTGGTTTTGTATTAAAACAACAACAACAAAACCTGTAAATAAACGAAAGCCCAGAAACAAAACCTGTTGTCACTGAGTCAGTTCCAATTCTGTCTTTTATTTATGTTAAGGAATTGTCCATCTATTCCTATTTTTCTGAGAGTTTTTTAAAACCAGGAATAGATGTTGGACTGTATCAAAAGTCTTTTCCTCATCAATAGAGATGAACATGTTATTTTTTCTTCTTTTTTATTTATGTGGTGGATTATGTTGACTGATTTTCTGTTGAACTATCCTTGCATACCTGGTATGAATCCCACGTGGTCATTTTAAATATACATATATACAACTCAACAGCATATCAAATATTTTCTTGAACATTTCTGCACTTTTATTCATGAGGGATATTTGTCTCTAATTTACTTTTTCACGGAACTTTTCCCTGGCTTTGGTGTCAGGGTTGTACTGGCTTCACAGAATGAACTGGGGAACATTCCATTCTTTCCTATGCTTTGAAACAGTTTGAGTACTATTGGTGTAAGCTCGTCTCTGAATGTTTGGTGGAATTCTGCAGCTGGGAGGTTTTTGTTTGTTTAATTACCTCCAAAATTTCTTCTTTTGATATGGGTATGTACAGCTTTTCCATCTTAGTTTGTGTTAGTTTAGGTAGGTAGCATGTTTCTAAAAATTTGTGTCTCCTTTATGTTTTCAAATTTGTTGAAGTACAGCTTTTCATAGTATTCTGTTATGATTCTTTTTATTTCCGTTAGTTCTGTTGTAATGCCACCCCTCTCATTTCTTATTCATGCTATTTACTTCCTCTCCTGGTTTTCTTTTGTGAATCTGGCCAATGGTTTATCAGTTTTGTTGACCCTTTCAAAGAAACAACTTCTGGTCTTATTGATTTTTTCTGTTATTCTGTTCTTTACCTCATTTATTTCTGCTTTATTATATCCTTCCTCCTGGTAACTGGGGGTTTCTTTTGCTGCTTTCTTTCTATTTGTTTGAATTGTAAAGTTAATGCTTTGATTTTGGCCCTTGTTTTTTGATATATGCATCTATTGCTATAAATTGTCCTCTAAGCACTGCTTTTGCTGTGTCTAAAAGGTTTTGTTAAATGTCTTTTCATTCTCATTTGATTCTAGGATCTTCTTTAATTTCATCTATTACCCATTATTTTTTGAATATGATGTTACTCAGTTTTTATGTATTTGATTTTTTCACTTTACCTTGTTTTTATTGATTTCAACTTTTATAGTGTTGTGATCAGAGAAAATATGTTACATTATTTTGATTTTTTAATTTTATTGAGGTTTGCTTTGTGGCCTAAATGTGGTCTATTTGGGAAAATGAATCATCTGCTCTAGAAAAGAGTGTATACTTGGCTATTGTTGGGTGGAGTCTCCAGTATATCTACGAGGGCAACTTGGTTGATTGTGGCAATGAAGTCTTCTATAAAATGTCTGACAATTAAGTTCACGAACTCAACCCCTGTTATAAGGACTTAAAAATAGAATTATCTACAGAAGAAAAAAGGCTCTTTGACAGCTATAATGGCAGGGAGGGTTGAGGGTTTATCATAGATGAGATAGTTGACAGATACTAGAAATTTCACTCACTGTAATAAATGCATTTACTGTAATAAATAAATAAATGAAATTACATCTTTTTTTAAAAAGTGCTTACCTCATTGCTGAATATTACTATGGTCACTTTTTAAGTACTCCCCTTGGGAAGTCATGCACTGATGCCAGTGCCTAGTCCACCCTTCAAAGCAATTTTGGAACTCTTTTTCTGGAATGGACATCAGAACTGTTGTTGTGTTACACTTGATGGCATGAATGTCCTCAAAATGTCTTCCTTTCAATATTTCCTTTATCTTTGGGTAAAGAAAAAAGTCACTGGGGGCCAGATCAGGTGAGTAGGGTGGGTGTTCCAATACAGCTATTTGTTTACTGTCTAAAAAGTCCCCAACAGACAGTACTTTGTGAGCTTGTGCACTGTCGTGATGCAAGAGCCATGAATTGCTGGTGAAAAGTTCGGGTTGTTTTTGTCTAACTTTTTCACACAGCCTTTTCAGTACTTCCAAATAGTAAACTTGGTTCACTGTTTGCCCAGCTGGTACAAATTCATAATGAACAATCCCTCTGACATCAAAACAGGTTGATAACAACCTTTTGACTCTTGATTTGGACTGAATTTTTTGGCCGTGGAGAATTGGTTGACTTCCATTGTGTACCTTGACACTTTGTTTCAGGGTTGTATTGGTACACCCGTGATTATCATCAGTATCATCTCACTTCTCCAAAAGGTCTTAGAAAACTTTGACTCTCCTTTGCTTTTGTTCATCACTGAGCTCCTTCAGGACATTTCTGCACATGTCTTTCTCATGCCAAGATTTTCAGTCTATTTTATGAGAGATTAATATGGCCACCCCTTTTCTGGTTATCATTTGCTTGATATACTTTTTCCATGAGCTTAATGTCTTTGTGTTTAAAGTGCGTCTTTTGGGGATAGCATATTAATTACTGGTTTAATTTATTTATTTAATCCATTCTGCTACTCACTGTCTACTGATTCATTTAAGCCATTTCTATCAATGGATTTATTCACAGTTATGTATTTACAGCTGTCATTTTGTTGCTTTGTGTACATGTGTTTGGTGTTGAAGATTTCTTCTGCTTAATTTTACATGATTTTTTTGTGATGTTCTTTTAATTTCTTGTTATTGATTTTGTGAGTACTGAGACTACATTTTTCATTTTTAAAAATTCTGATGATTAGTTCGTTAATTTTGTTAGTGGTGCCTTGAAATTTGCCTTTATCTCTGTAAGTTTAAGGCATTTACTTCTTGATATCACCTTGACTTCCTCTCCAGATGAAAGTTCTATTACTACATGATTTGTTCTCCTACCTTGCTTTGATGTTGTTGTCATTTACAGACTGACATCTCTGATTGCCTGTTTTCATTCTTTTAGCTTTATTTTTAAGGGTTATTTATTTGGGTTGATACCAGACTGACGCTGACTTACTGTCCTAAATTTCAGGTTGTTGTCTGACACTGTTAATTCTCTATTCGAAAGACTCCCTTTAGTACTTCTCATAAATTTAGTCTGGTTTTTACAAATTCCCTTAAGTTCCATTCATCTGGAAATGTCTTAATTTCAACCCTGTACTGAGAGACAATTTGTTGGACCTATAATTATTGGCTGGGAGATTTTCTTCTTTCAAATGCCAACCCATTGTCTTCTTGCCTGCATGGTTTCTGCCAACCAATCAGAAGTTAGTCTTATTGGTTCCTCCTTTTATGTAACTTTTTGTTTTTTGCAAGCTTCTCTCAGGAGTTTGGCAAATTTGATTATAATATGTCTTGGTGATTTCTTTTGTGATCTATCCTGTAAGGGGTTTGGTAAGCTTCTTGGATTGGTATCTTCTCATCTTTCATGATAAAAGGGAAGCTTTCTTTCAGCAAAATCTTTGACAATTCTGTTTCCCATCACCTCTCTGTTCTGGAAATCCAATCACATGTAAATTTTTTCTCTTGAGAGTGTTCCACATAATTCTTAGGCTTGCTTCATTCTCTTTTCTGATTTTTCCTTAAACAAACTGATGTCAAGGGATCTGTCCTCAATTTTTCTAAATCTATCTTTCAGTAGTACAATTCTGATTCTATATTCTTCTACAAAATTGTCTATTTATGAGAATTTACTGTTAAATTTTTGGACTTCTAGTTACTATTTTTGTACGGTTTCTACTTGTCTACTTATTTTATCACTTTATTCTTGTATCTATTGCCTTGTCTGTGTTTTCCATGGTTTTATCTGTGTTTTCTTTGACTTCTTTGCTGATCTCTCCAAGAACCCTGTGTATTTGTTTTTTGAACTCCTTTTCAGGTAGATCCATTGCCATTTTTCCCCCCAGAAGGTTATCTGATTTTTTAATTTTGCTCACTTGCTAGAGCCATCTTGACCTGCTTCTTTATGTGAGTTGATATTGCCTGTTATCTTTGAAGCATAAAGACATTATTACATTTATTTACTGTGTTTGTTTTACACATTGTGATTTTTTGTTTTCATATACGTGAGTATGCAGGGCATGTGTGTTACTCAGGCCACAATGGAGCACTCATCTCCTGTCTTCAGTTGGGCGTGGCAACAACTGTCAGAGCTCCATACTCAGTTCACTGATCTTGCAGGGCAGCTGAGGATATAGCTGACATTTCTGGTGAGGTGATGTGTCTGGCTCCCTCAGGTGGGAGGGAAGAAAGGCCAGTGGAGCCAAAGCCATGTCAGAGCCAGCAGTTCCCTTAGGTGGGGAAAAAGTAGGGGAGAGCTGAAGCCCAGCCAGAGCTGTCTGCCAGTACTTGGCTCCCTCAGACAGAAGATAGGTGAGGCAGGTGGCTGAGTACTGAGGAGAGGAAGAAAAAGAAAAAGAAAGGGAATGGCTCATCTTATGGTCCTTAGTGGACTGCACTACAAGGCTGAAGAGGCTTGTACCACTCTTCACCTTATTTTGAGTATCTATTGGTTGTTAAGTACTGCTATAACAGAAATACCACAAGTGGATGGTTTAACAAACAGAAGTTTAGTTTCTCATAGCCTAGGAGACTAGAAGTCTCAATACAGAGTGCCAGCTCCAAAGGAAAGCTTTCTTTCTCTATCAACTCTGGGGGAAGGTCCTGGTCATCAATTTTTCTCTTGGTCTAGAAGAAGCTCAGTGCAGGGACCCTGAGTCAAAAGGACACGCTCCACTCACAGCTCCTCTTGCTTGGTGGTAATGAGGTTCCTTTTCTCTCAGCTCACTTGTTTCTTTTACATCTCAAAAGAGATTGACTCAAAATATAAACTAATCCTGTAGACTGTACCCTGCATCATTAACATAACTGCCTCTACCCCTGCCTCATTAATATTACAGATATTAGGAATTACAACACGTAGGATAATCATGTCACAGAATGGAGGGCAACCACAAAACACTAGGAAGCACGGCCTAGCCGAGCTGACAGATACTGGGGTGTGGGGGGGACATAATCCAACCCATAACAGAGTGTGTCTTCTAAGTTTCTCTGTGTCCTCATGTGAATTCCATAATGTTGCCTCCTGTGCTCCTTAGCCAGGGTTGATGCTGTTTTTGTCTCCAGATGGCCCTGTTGTATCGGCCAGTTGGCCAAGCACTACTGCCACTACATCTTTTCTTGTTTGCTGTTTTCCAATCTGTTTCTTATTCCATTCAGTACTCAGTCTAAGTCTTCATCCCTTTATTCTATGCTCACAATTCCAGGATTGGTATCTGTATATATTTTACTTGGTTTTCCATCTGACTAGTGCACCACCTTGGCCTAGCCCTTGGTAAGTGTTATAATAAAGTTAATACTGTCTCACTTAATCCCCACAGCTCTGAAAGCAGGCATTTCACAGATGAGTAAACTGTGGCTCAGAGCAGTTAATTAGCCCAAGGTCACAGAGCAAGTAAAGTGTAGACTCAGATTTCAAATTCAGAGCTCCCTCATTTAACATTTTTCCATTACAATTTTTGTCCTTTCTCCAATGACTCCCCAGTGCCTGAAGATCTTCCAAACTCTTGAGTGGCTCCTTTAAGGCCTCTTACTACATATGTCCCCCTGACATACCATGCTCATCTGAAGCCCCAATTAAGCTCCCCTCCTAGCAGCTGCACACAACTCAATTTGCATTCCCAGAAGCCACTCTGCCCTGTTGTGTTTTTGTGCTTGTTTTTTCTGCTTGGCAAAATCCTTCTCTTATGTCCTCTCCCTTTCCTGACACATATTCCCAAATAACAACCATACCTTCCACCCCCTCCACATGGCTGTCAGAGGCACCGTTTCCCAGATGTCCTGTCTGGGTTGACCTTAGGGCTGTCACCCTCCCTATCTCCAGGAGCACTTTATTCACAGCCTTATACTGACTGTGCACAGCAGAGAGCCCAGCCTCTCTCCAGATGGCTTCCTGTTGTAAGACATACGCAGCTGTACACCATCTAGGTCAAGCCCATAGAGGTGTACTTCTTGGTGATGCTACCACAGACCATGCTTTTCCCACTTGGCTGTCCTACCTTCAGTAGGACCCTAACACGAAAAATACTGAAGCCATTAAATTAACCTTATAGGGAAAAGGAAGAATGTGCTCTCACTGGGTGAGGAGAGGAGATAGAGCTGTAGAGAGGCAGGCATGCAAAACTGACTTGGACTATATAATTGCACTTAATCATAATTACAAAAAAAAAAAACCTAATTACCCCGCTAGCCCATGCCATGAGGCAGAGGCCCTGAGAAGCTCACATCATGACCTGAGCCAGGAGCATGGAGTTCTGACTTTTCTGATCAACTCCTTATTCTTCGAGTGCTCTTTTCTAAGCAATGCTGCCAATGGTTAAGGCAGTGTGGTCACCAGGGTGAGACCTGGAAACCCCTTACACTGTGCTCTACCCCCTTGAAAGAGCACTTCATTGACAACTCAGATCTTCAAGACCTACCTGGTCCCCCCAGAGGCGGCTTCAGGTTGCTTCTAGGGTTGGGAGAGGGATTGGGAGGAGCACAGAGAAATGCCTCCAGGGGCTTAAGAATCTCTAGAGATAAATATTAGCATTCTGCCTCAAACTTTGGATTTTAGGGCTTCTAGAGAGTACAGCAGTGAAGGAGTCTGTGAAGGGGCCATGGAGTGGCTACCCCAGACACAGCCAGAGTGGGACACAAGGGGCAGAGACTGGCTCCTATCTTTGGCACACGTGGGTGGCTGGTGTGTCTGGCTATCTCTGGAATCCCCTGTGAGAGAAAGTTCCACATCAGGAGAAGGAGTCAGAATAGAAATCAGTGCCAAATCTGAGATTTGGGAGTTAAGGAAGTTTTAACTATAAGAACAGGTAGAGTCTGGTGTATACTTACCCTCAACTCTGCCACTGTTGTTATGTGTTGCCAAATCAATTCTGACTCACAGTAACACTATATAACAGAGTGGTTCCCTGAAAGGGGAACCCTGGGTTCCCCTGGGCTATAATCTTTAGAGGAGTAGATCACAGAGTCTTTTTTCCCATGGAGCAGCTAGTTGGTTAAAACCACTGACCTTTCAGTTAGCAGCCAAGTGCTTAACCATTGTACCACCAAGGATTCCACCTCCATCCAAACTAAAACCAGACCCACTGCCACTGAGTCAATTCTGACTCACAACAACCCTAAAGGACATAGTAGAACTGCCCCATAGGTTTTCCAAAGGAGTGGCTGGTTAATTCAAACTGTTAGTTGTTTGGTTAGCAGCCCAGTTCTTAAGCACTGAACCACCAGGCCTCCCCACCTCTGCTACCCATTGCTGTGGAGTCAATTCTGACTTATAGTGACCTATAGGACAGAGTAGAAGTGCCCCATAGAGTTTCCAGTGAGTGCCTGATGGATTCGAACTGCAACCTTTTCATTAGCAGCTGTAGCACTTAACCATTATGCCACCAAGGTTTCTCCACCTCTGCTAGGAAGGTTAGGAGGGTTAAATTTTAATCCTTAGTCCCTGTCTTTTTTGACATTCATGCCATGCAAACTGCAGGTGAAGACTCACTCCAACTTCTAGTTGTTGGAGGGTAAAAGAAGTTCCAAACAATATACCACTGACTGCTAGATCATAAATGTATTAGGCGGGGGATAATTAATTCACCCCAAGGTGGTTTCCTCTTCTCCAAATCAAAAAGGGACTCTCAATAGCCTTAAGGACCAGGTACCAGAATGAGTGAATGATTCAGGGACAAACATAAAACTCTCATAATGGAAAGTGTTACAGTATCTCAGGACCATCGAACAGTTATATTTCACATCCTTAGCTACCTTGGGGATAGTATGTCTATGCAACATTGTGGGACAAGGAAACTAGTACTGGTCCTATTATATGTATACCTTGTGGTAGATGCTGGGGACATAGGTCTGTACTCTATGGAGCTTACAAGTGTTTTTCAGCAGTTGCAACAACAATCACATTTGTTTCTCCATTCTATGGCTGAGGAAGTTTAAGTAGCTTGTCCAGGCTCACAAAGCCAGTAAGTCAACTTCCAAAAGTCTAAGCTCAAAATCAAATGAAAGCGATGACTTACTAAGCAAGGCCCAGTGTGCAAAGAGGTAGACTACATGGTACAGGACAAGACCCCTGACCCCAGGACACTTACCTAATCCATAAGATTGGTATGAGGAGCAAACAAACTAGCATGCATAGATTGCTCAGAAGAGTTCTGGGGGATTTTTGCTTCTGGCCAAGATGGACTAACAGGATTTAGATTTACCCGACAGATTAAAACAACCAAAGAAAGAAAATGGACTAAGTCTATGAAACAACGGGTTTCAAAACACTGTATATCAGGCAACAAAGGATAGTGATCCCTAAGATACAGCAAACAAATAAGGCAATCCTAGCTTACTCTAGTTTACTGCCTTGAGATTATCCGGGCTTTGGTATAGGGAAAGGGGACAAAGGTATAATCTTGAAAATATCTGAGCTGAGGAGATGTTGATGACAGACTGGGGAAACAAAGGTGGCTAGAGGTCACAGGACAGAGTACTTAAGAGGAGAGAGCTATACAGAATGCCAGAGATCTGTAGAGGTTCCCCCTGAAGTATACAGCTGAGCGTATGTGAAGAAGCTATCAAGGCTAGGGAAACAACTAACTGAAAGAATTAGAGATAATAGTGCCTGACCTTCACACTGGGGTAGGAAGAGTACTGGTTTGCACAAACCAGAATAAGAAACCCCATGATTCATGACAGTATACAGAGCATGTAAATAATTAACTATAGACTGAGCATGGCTCTAGTCCTGCATATTAAATCTTAAAAGCAAAACTCAAAATCATCAATTTCCAAGTAAGTTAACTGTCCCAGAATAAAACTCAAGAATACTTATAAGAATACAAAACGTTCCAGCAAGGTAAAACTTACAATACCTGGTATTCAATACGAAATTACCAGACATGAAAGGGATCAGAAAAATGAGGAGAAAAATCAATCAATTGAAACAAACCCAGAAACAAACCTAGCATTAGCAGACAACAATGTTAAAAGAACCACTGTAAGCGTAGTCCTTATATCCCAAAAGTTAAGTAGACACATGGAAGATACACAGAAAGACTGCCCCCAAACTTACAGAGATAAAACATACAATGTATGAGATGGGAAATATACTGGAGTAATTAACAGCAGATTATATATTTTAGGAGAAAAGATCAATAAACTTGAAGACATAGTAATAAAAACTCCCCAAAGTGAAACACAGAAAGAAAAGGAAATACTGAAAATGAACAGAGCTGTGGGACAATTTAACTGGCCTAGGATACATGTAATTAGAGGCCTGAAAAGGGTGGTGGTGGGGATATAAAAGAGTATTTGAAGAAAAAAATGGCAAAAACTTTCCAAATTTGATGAGCACTATAAATACACAGATCAAGAAACATGCACAAGACACATGAGGAAAACAACACCAATAAAACTACACATTAAAATAAAAATTTTAAAGCATTAAGAGAAGAAAGACATTACACAAGAGGAACAAAGATAAAAATACCAGCAGATTTATTGTTGGAAACAATGCAAGCAAGAGGACAGTGGAGCAACATAAATTAAAATAATGAAAGAAAAAACTGCCAACATAGAATTCCCTATACAGTGGAAATATTTTAAAAATAAAGAGGAAATGAAGACTTTTCCTGATACTAGCAAACACACGGTACAAGAAATGTTAAGAAAAAGAAAGCCCTTCTGACAGAAAAAAAATGATCAGATGGAAACCAATATCTACCAAACCAGAAATGGTAATTCCACAGAAAAAGAAATAATTTATTTTTGGCATTATTTAAATAATTTTAAAAGATAATTGACCATCTAAATAAAAACAGTGACAATGGATTCTGGGGTTCATACCAAGTATAAAACTACAATGCATAAAAACAGCAGGACAAAAGCCCCAAACCCAAAATCAAACTCACTGTTGTTGAGTCAGTGCTCACTCATAGTAACAGCATAGGGTTTCTAAGGCTGTAGACCTCTATAGCAACAGACTGCCACATCTTCCCATGGGACAGCTGATGGTTTCCAACCATCAACCTTTTGATTAGCATTAAATTGCTTTAATCACTGTGTCACCAAGGCTCCTACAAAAGACTAGAGGAGGAGAAATGGAAATATACTATTGCATGGTTTTTATACTATACATGAGGAAGGTCTGCCCCTACCTACTTGGTAGGGTAGTCCATAATAAGTTAGAGGTATATACTGTACATTGTTAGTCATCAGGGGAATGCAAATGAAAACCACAATGAGATATTACTTCATAGCCAAAAGGATGGCTATAATTAAAATGACAAACAATAACATTGTTGGCAAGGATGTGGAGAAACTGGAGCCTCACACATTGCTGGTGAGAATGTAACTTGGTGCAGCCACTTTGGAAAACACCCTGTTTCTGAAACAGCTTCTCAAATGATAAAACATACAGTTACCATATGCAATTCTACTGATAGGTACGCACCCAAGAGAAAAGAAGGCATAGCTACACAGAAACATGTATACAAATGCTTACAGTAGCATTATTAATAATAGCTAAAAGGTGGAAACAATCCAAATGACAGTCAGTGAACAAATGGATAGAAAAATGCAATGTATCTACACAACAAAATATTATTCAGCCATTAAGAAGAAAATGAAATAGTGGTACACACTATAAATGGATTGACCTCGGAAACATTATACTAAGGAAGAAGCCAGGCACAAAAGACATACTACTTCATTCCACTCACATGAAAGTTCAGAATAGGGCAATGTATAGAGACAGAATGTAGATTAGGGCTGGGAAGTGGGAGTAAAGTGATGGGGGTACAGAGTTTCTTTTAGAGATGATGAAAATTATCTAAAATGACCATGGTAACAGTTCCACATAACTGTGACTACAATAAAAAAAATGGACTAAAGATGTATACTATAAACTCTGAAGCAACCACTACATTAACAAAACAAAGTTTTGAAGCCAACAAATGGAATAAAATAGAATGGCAGAAAAATAATTAATCCAAGTAATCCAAAAGAAGGCAGAAAATGTAAACAAAAGAAAACAAAAGGAACAAAGAACAGATGGACAAGGAGAAAAACAAATAGCAAGATGACAGATTTAAAACCTAACTATATCAATAGTCACATTAAATGCAAATAGTCTAAACACTCCGACTAAAGGGCAGAGATAATGACACTGAATTTTTTAAAAAGCAAGACCTTTTTTCCACAAGGCCTACAAGAAATGATCTTTAAATTGTAAGACACAAGTAAGCTAAAAGTAAAGAGATATAGAGATAATCTGCTAAAAGTAAACAAAAGAAAGCAGGTGTACCTACATTAATATCAAATAAAAGAGACTTGAGAGCAAAGAATATTACCAGGGTAAACAAGGCTGCTTCATGATGATGAAGGGGTCAGTTAATCAAGAGAATGTTAACAATCCTAAATGTTTATGCACCTAATTACAGAGCTTCAAAATACATGTAGATAGGAGGGGTGGAGTCAAGATGGCAGACTAAACACATGTCTCCCTAAATCCCTCTGGAAACCAAGACCTGAACCGATAATTAAACAGAGCCTTCTGGACACCTAGCAAGCCCTAGGACGTGGCTGTTAATTTGGACTTCATACCACTGAATGCAAAACCTCTCTTTCACTAATGCCACTCTCTGTGAGCGTGTGCTTGTAGGGACCAAAGGTAACTCACCATTTTAATTTTATTTTCTCTGTCTTAGCCAGTGGGCAGAGCTGGGACTTGACTAGCCGCTAATCTCAGATGCACTGCTTGTGGGATCAGTAAGTACAATTGCCGTACCTGAGAGCCCAGCTTTGGATTCTGTGCATCTAATCACCTTTGGCCAATCTTTCTACCTCTGCCATACAGAGGTGGTGGCAAACTTGTGAAGGACACCATCTTGATCCACTGGGACAGAGAGACACCCATGCAGAGGCCCCAGCTGGACTTACTTCCTAGGCTGGGAAGCAGCGCCTGCCTGGGGCAGAGTGCTTTTCTGGCAGAAAAGCAGTGTTTTGCACAGTGTCGCCTGCGGTTGGGACCAGCAACACAGGTACCTTTGGCCTCTCTTTCCACCAGTAGCCTGGTCCTAGCCATGTGGCGAGCTTGCGAGGGACACCATCTTGTTATATGGCGAGCTTGCAAGGGACTCCATCTTGTTATGCTGGGAGGCAGAGATACCCATATGGAAGCTTCAGTGGAACCTAATTCCTGGGCTGGGAGGCAGCACCTGCCCAGAAGAGAGAGCTTTTCTGCCAGAAGCTCTACACATTGTTGCATACAGCTGAGGCCTGACATCAGGGGCCAGCAGGGCAGTAGCCTTTCTGTATTTTGACTAGTTTTTAACATTGGGGGTTTGATGCAGAGGTGCTTAGTTTGCCAGCTGGGAAGAGGGATCTATACACCTGAAAACCTGACTGACTTTGGATGTTGTCAGATACCTTTTACCTTTCATTTAAAGATGGCCTAGAGAAACAACTGTGGTCCATCTTCACAGCATCTCTCCGAGCCTCTATTGACCCACATGATGCTCCCAAAGCATCAAACTCTGGAGAAAACTGTAACAAAAAAGTCACCCATGGCTTCAGAAAGCCCCCAAAAGAAAGCACTTCAGAACTTTCCAGATGAAGAAGCTTTTCTGAAACTATCAGAAGGTAAATACAAAAGGATTATATAGAAAGCCCTCCTAGGCCTTATACAAAATTCAGCACGGCAAAATGAAAAATTAAGCAAGCTGTTCGATCTGATGAAACACCAGTACTCTGAAATCCAACAGATCAAGAACAAAATCAAAGACATAGAAACATCCATTCAAAGCCAAGAAAACAGAATGGAACAAATGGAAAAGGGAATTTCTGATTTGGAAGACAGAGCTACTGACTCCAGTATCTATGGGGAGAAATCAGAAAAAAGAAACAAGAAAAGTGAAGAAGCATTAAGACACATGTGGGACTCTATTAAGAGGAACAAGCTACAATTAATTGGAATTCCTGAACAGGGCGAGACACCTGAGAATCAGAGAGTATTGAGGCTGAGCTGCTGACAGAAAGCTTCCCAGAAATTATGAAAGAAGAGAATATAGATATCAAGATACATATTGAACACCACTCAATATAGATCTCAAAAGAAAGATTCCAAGACATATTATGATCAAGCCAAACACAAGCAAAAACTCTTAAAGGCAGCGAGACTCAAAGCAAAGGTAACATTCAGAGGGAAACCTGAAGGCTTTTGTCGGATTTCTCAGCAGAACCAAGGCTGGCACAGAGACAGTGGCATGATACATTCAAAGCCTTGAAGGAGAAAAACTTCCAACCAAGAATTATATATCCTGCAAAACTATCTTTCAAATATGAAAATGAAATTAAGACATTCGCAGATAAACAAAAATTCAGAGACTTTGTAAAAACCAAACCAAAGCTACAAGAAATACCAAAAGAATCTCTTACCTTAGAAGAACAAAACCACTAACTTTACATTTTAGAAGCAATTACAGTATACATCACCCAGAATCCTATTCAGTCAGGGAAGGCTCCAAACTCAATAAAAGCTATAACAGTGAAAGAAATACTCTAGTGATCATGTCATGAAAACTATGATGTCATCATATTAAAAAGACAGATGTACTATGGTCATTATAGTCCTTCCAGATAGAGAGGAAGTTGATAAGAATGGTAGTAACTGAAATTGGGTTTATGCATAGTTTATTAAGGGGGATCTTGGAGCAGCCATAAAGCACAATAAAGATGCAACATATCAAATCAAGAAACATAATACAGGAGTCTTAACAAGGACAAAATCAACCCTGAAAAAGGTGAAAAATCAACTCACAAAGAAGGGTCACAGAACAGATTAATAAGAACAACAGAGAAAACATCAACACAAAAATAAACATATCACAATGACAGCACTGAACACATACCTATCAATAACCACATTGAATGTGAATGGACTGAGTGCTCCAGTAAAGAGACATCGAGTGACATCTTGGATCAAAAGACATGACCCATCCATATGTTGCCTACAAGAAACTCACCTTAGACTTAAAGATATGAACAAACTGAAAATTCAAGGATGAGAGAATATACATCATGCTAACAAAGAACAAAGAAGAGCAGGTGTGGCAATTCTAATCTCAGATAAAATAGATTTTAATGTAAAATCCACCATCGTGGACAAGGATGGACACTGTTTATTGCTGAAAAGTTTAATACACAAACAGGACTTAACAATATTAAATATTTATGCACCTAATATCAGAGCACCTAAATACATTGGATCCAACTTGACGGCACTTTGCTGGCTTGGAAAATACATTGAAGAAACACTGACTACACTCAAAAAGGAGACAGATCACTCCACAATAATAGTGGGAGACTTCAACACTCCACTCTCCATATTGAACAGATCATCTAGAAAAAAGCTCAATAAAGAAACAGAAGATCTTATTGCCACAATTAACCAACAAGACCTCATTGACACATACAGAGCTTTCTGTCAGTGGATAACTACACCTTTTTCTCCAGTGCACATGGGACATTCTCCAGAACAGACCATGTGTTAGAACATAAAGCAGTTCTCAGCAAAATCCATACCACTGAATTAATGCAAAGCACCTTCTCAGATCATAAAGTCATAAAAGTCTAAATCAATAGCAGACAAAACATAGAAAGTGGAACTCATGGAAACTGAACGACAGTGTTCAAAAATCCATGGGTTATAGAAGAAATCAAGGATGAAATCAAGAAATTTATGGATTCCAATGAGAATGAAAACACTTCCTATCAGAACCTATAGGATACAGCTGAAGCAGTGCTGAGGTCAGTTTATCTCCATAAATGCACACATCTGGAAGGAAGAAAGAAACCAAATCACATAACTAAACCTACAGCTTGAACAAGCAGAGAGAGAACAACAGAGGAACCCCTCAGGCACCAGAAGAAAACAGATCATAAAGATGAGAGCAGAATATAGATGAGAGAGAACAGAAGAACAACTGAAAAAATTGAAAAGACCAAAAGCTGGTTTTTTTAAAAGATAACAAAATTGACAAACCATTGGCTAAACTTACTACAGAAAACCAGGAAAGAAAACAAATAACCCACATAAGAAATGAGAGGGGAGCTGTTACAACAGATTCAACAGAAATAAAAAATATCATAACAGAAGACTATGAAAGACTGTACTCTAACAAATTTGAAAACCTAGAGGAAATGGACAAATTCCTTGATTCATATCACCTACCAAAATTATGACAAGGTGAAGCAGAACAACTTAATAAACCCATCACAAAGGAAGAAATTGAATAAGTCATCAAAAAACTACCAATGGAAAAAAAAAGCCCACGCCCAGATAGCTTCACTGCAGAATTCTACCTAGCTTTTAGAGAAGAGTTATCTCCGGTACTATTGAGACTATTTCACAGTATAGAAAGGGATGGAATACTCCCAAATTCGTTCTATGAAGCCAGGAGAACCCTGGTACCAAAGCCAGGGAAAGATCCAACAAAAATGGAGAACAATAGACTGATATCACTCATGAATCTAGATGCAAAAATCTTTAACAAAATTCTTGTTAATAGAATACAACAACATACCCAAAAAATTATCCATCATGACCAAGTTGGATGTAAAGCAGGTTCAACATCAGAAAAACAGTTAATGTGATCAACCACATAAATAACACAAAAGACAAGAATCACCTGATTTTGTCTGTTGATACAAGAAAGGTATTTGATATAGTCCAACACTTATTCATGCTAAAAACTCTTAGCAAAATAGGAATAGATAGCCAATTCCTCAATGCAATAAGGGCCATTTATACAAAGCCAACTGCCTACGTCATCCTGAATGGAGAGAGATTGAAACAGTTTCCCTTGAGAACAGGAACTAGACAAGGATGCCCACTCTCACCTCTCCTATTCAACATTGTACTAGAAGTTCTAGCCAGAGCAATTAGACAAGACCAAGAAATAAAAGCCATCTGCATCAGCAAAGAAATAAAAATCTCCCTATTTGTAGGTGATATGATTGTATATGCAGAGAATCCTAAAGAATCCATAAGGAAACTACTCAAACTGATAGAGTTCAGCAAAGTCTCGGGATACAAGATAAACATAAGTAAATCAGTAGGATTCCTTTATACCAACAACGAGACTGTTAATGAAGAAATCACCAAATCAATACCATTTACTATAGTCCCTAAGAAGATTAAGTACCTAGGAATAAATCCAAAGAGAGAAATAACAGACCTTTACAAACAGAACTACAAACCTTTACTACAAGAAACTAAGAGAGAGTTACATAAATGGAGAAACCTACCCTGCTCATGGATAGGAAAACTTAACATAGTAAAAATGTCTATTTTGCCTAAAGCAATCTACTTATATAATGCAATTCCAATGCAAATTCCAGTGTCATTTTTTAATGAGATGGAGAAACAAATTACCAACTTTGTCTGAAAAGAGAAGAAGCCCTGGATAAGTAAAGCACTACTAAAGAAGAACACCCCCTGAGAGGCCTCTCACTACCTGACTTTAGAACCTAGTACACTGCCACAGTAGTCAAAACAGCCTGGTACTGGTACAAAAAGAGACAGATAGATCAATGGAACAGAATTGAGACCCCAGAGATGACACTATCTTCCTATGAACAGCTGATATTCAATAAAGGCCCTAAGACATTAAACTGGGGAAAAAACAAGCTCTTCAACAAATGGTGCTGCCAAAATTGGGTATCTATCTGCAAAAAACTGAAACAAGACCCACATCTTACACCTTATACAAAATCCACTCAAACTGGATACTCAAACCCAGTGCCATTGAGTTGGATCCAACTCATAGCAACCCTAAAGACTAAATATTAAAATAAATGTAGATGATATCCTAAGGAAAAAGAAGCAAATCCATGATTGGAGGTGGAGATTTCAATACCCCTCTCTTGAATAATCAATTAAACAAGTAGAGGGAACACACAGAGAGACCATCTTTCAAACATTTCAGACAAGATCCAGAACCATCTGTGAAGTGTATGGGTATCCCTCAAGAGCATCTGTAAGGAAGCCCAGGGCTTCTACAAGGGCAGACCATCCTCACAGCCCCGCCCCTTGCAGACTCCCTTTCTTGCCTCCCTGGCTCCCCCATGTGGCAGTTGTGAGGTCAACAAGTGGCTGCTCTGAGGGCTGAGCAGAGCTGGCCACAGTCATTGATTATCTTCTGAAGGTTCTGGAAAAGCAGAGGTCCTGGGTCGGAGACAAGGGTGCTAACTGCAGGAAGGACCACAGAGCTGGGATCCAGTAAACTGGGAACTCTACACCAGCTCAGTCACTGCTCAGCCACTGCAAGGGCTGAGGGAGGGGACTCCAGCAGAGGTCCCACCAAGGGATGATAGTGCTGAGGTGAGTGTGTACTTGGAGGTGTGTATGGGTAGACAAGCAACAGGAGTCTGCAGGGCTGAAACACCACAGGCTGAAAGGAAGACGGAGTCTAGGATTTTCATCCGGGAGAGTGGAACAGCTTCTGCCTACTTCTTCATCTTTCCCAGTGTTCTGAAAAGACAGCATTGTCTTGTAGCAAAACATGCCCACCCAAACCACAAAGTCCTAGTGTCCTCGTTTTACATCCTGGACAGTAACCCAACAGTCCAGTATTCTGCAGATTTGGCCAAACCAGACCATGAAAGGTTTTATGTGCTGACCTAGATTTAGATTTCGCTTTGAGGACACTAGGGAGCCACTGAAGACTTTCATTGAAGAGGCAACATGATAAAAGAATAATAATTCATTCAGGCCACTGGAACTACCACAGACAACCCTGGACTGTCAGCCCAGTGGTATTTGCCTTCAGGTGTTCATGTTTTCACAGTTCTCTGATGAGAAACCAAGGCTCAGGGAGGCCAGGAGGCTGATCCCAGGTCACATGCCAAGTATGTCATCTACACAATCTGGCTTTTCCATCTCAGCTTTTCCATCACCAAGGCCAAGGGTCTTTCTTTAAGAAGTATTTGCTGTCTTAAATATTATGTTAGAAAGACACAAAAGCATCCTTGTCATTCAAACAGCACAGAACCCACCCAGAGGCACCTCAGATGGCAAGCCTGGCAATCTGCTACCTGAAGGTTCTTATGGAGCAGTTGTCCTCTGCACATGGGACTGCCATGACGTGGGGGTCTCCATGAGTCAAAGTCTACTCAATGGCAACTAACAACAGCAGCATAGACAGCTCTGAGTCTTCCTTGGAAGAGTGGGTTGGTATCAGTTTGGATGGCTATAATCACCTTCCTGGTACTCCCAGATCACCCCTCACTGCTCCACACTGCCTCTTAGGACCCAGTGCCTTAGGAGTCCAGGCACCAGATGGCCAGAGAGCAGTCTTCAGAAACAAGCATTTCTCATGGATGACATCTGAAGTGACTTTAGAACAGTGCCTGGCTCAATACATATTTGCGGAACGAATCCGAGGCAGCCCTTCGAGGTACATTTTTTAACTTTCAAGATTAATTTAATGTGAGTTAAGAAAAAAAATCCCAAGTACAACAAACCAGTGATTCGGGGATATTTTCTACCCCCTTTAACATATAAGCATTTCTAAAATGAGTCTATTTATAGATATATTAAGCGAATAACAGCCCCGATGAAACAGGGATGTGGCAAGACTTAGGTGTGGCGAGTGTCTGAGTGAGGTTTGGGAGCTGACGTGAGGACGGGGCTGGATCCGGCAGTCCCAGGCCTCACAGCAGGTTTCTTTCTGAGGCTGCTGCTCTGGCATTCTGGAGGCTGGGTGGAGGAGGAAGGAATCTAGCCTGTCAGACTGTGAGGGCCAAGAATATTTCAGCACTGTCTGTAAGTGATTGAGTAGAAAGGGAAGTGCTTATGTTTCTCTCTCTTGTAATCTGTGCATTCCATGTTCCCAGATAAGTGTAACAAATGACCAGAGGGCCAGAACTCCCAGGATCCCCCTGGGCTACAGCGGGTTATGATGAGAATCAACAGCTGTGGGCAAGGACAACCCCTGGAGCAAACTACCCAACATCTCAATTCATTTGAGGGTGCTGGGGAGCCTCTGAGGGCTTTTTCATCATGGATGACATGGCAGGAACAGGTTTAACAGCACCTGAAATGTAAATCTTTGAGCCATCCTCTCAAACAGAGGAAACAATAAAGAAACTGCAGCGATTTCAGCAATTTATTGTGGTCTTCAACCACCAGCAAAGATGTTTGTTCTCTGTGAACTGGGCTTAATGTGAAGAGGGGTCTGAAGTGGACTTGCTGAGTCTTACAATGAGCACCCAAGGGAAAGTCAGGCATCACAGACCCCAGAGATCTGCAAGGAGAAAAGCCATACCCACTGGTTCTCTGGTTGGCAAAAGCACAAGCAGCTGCCCATGTAGCTATGCCTGTGAGTTTGCAGCTGGGGGCTCTAAGCCCATGCCTGCCCCTCCACACTTCCTCTCTCTGTCTTTCTCTGGCATGGTAGAGAGAAGCCAGTCAGAAGCTGGGTATAATGTTTTTAAAAGCTTGAGGCCAAATACTTAACTTCCAGGGTGATTTCAACCATGTTTTGAAGAATATTTGAAAATACAGGAAGAAAATATAAAAAATGTTAGCAAATAGTGGTTCTTTCGGAATGGGACATCATTAGTGACTGTCTTTCCTAAAAGAGTAGAAAGGAGAAATGCCATCCATCTGAGACTTCCTGTTATGGATTGAACTTTCCCCTCCACCCCACAAAGTTACGAAGTCCTAACCCCTGTATGTATAAATCTCACCCTGTTTGGAAATAGGGGGTTTCATTTGGTGTGTCACCGAGGTCCTACTTGGAGTAGAGTGGGTCCTAAACCTAATCCCTTCTCAGTGCTGCTTTACAAAAAAGATTGAATAGACACAGACACACACCAGACGAGAAGAGATGTGCAGACCTCCCAGCCCTTCTTTTGTAAAGGAAAGCCCAAGGCTACTTCTCTTACAGTCTACGCCTTTTAGCCCACAGAACTATGGGAACACACATTTCTGTCCCCAAAGCCACCACCTGTGGTATTCTTTGTTATGGCTGCACCAAGAAATGAAGGTCTCTTCTAACAGCCATGTGTCCTCAAACTAGCTGAGCTCAGACTCTCTTTCCTACCACAATTTCCCAACTCTAGCCCTGCTGCCCAGAAAACAGCATTCCTATACTAGGTTAGTTCTGCCGAGGTGACAAGGTGACGATGGCAAGGTGAAGAAAGCTCTACGGCAATGTTTAGAAGAAAGTCAAGCCAAAGCAGTGATCAGCACAAACAAGCTTTTTAGAAAAGGTGGGTGCTGGAAGACGGCCCAGGTTTTATTGATAGAAGGCTAGGTCATCTGCTGAAGTGTACGTAAGCTTATCCAAGGCAAACACAGCAGCAAGCTAGCCCCTAGAGCAATCCCCTGTTTGCTGACGGGCAGCACTGGGCACCTGCACAGAATTGAGGGTTCCTCCTCTGTGATAGGACACTGGGGGTTCTGCTCTAAACCTATCCCTGAGCCAGCTTGCAGGGGGTCACAACGTTGGCTCCTCTCCCCAGCACAGCAAAGGGGACAATGTTTTCAAACACGCAGGCTTGAAGGCACCTTGTGTTAGCTCCTCCTGGATGCCATTACAAAGGACCACAGATAGACAGCTTAAAGCTGTTTGTGTTTCCACTGGCCTGGCTTCCTGCTGTGTTCTCTTTCTTTTTAAAAGGGCACTAACAGGAGGGATTCAGACCCATCTTACTCCAGCAGAATGTCTCTAGGTGGTACAAATGGTTAAATCTCTCAGGTGCTAATAGAAAGTTTAGAGGTTAGGGTTCAAGGATGCCTGAAAAGAAAGGCCTGGTGATCTACTTAGGAAAGATCACAGCCATCATAAACTTTATTGAGTCCAGTTCTACTCTGACACACACGGAGTCACCATGACTCGGAATCAACTCAAACCGGACCTTGCAAGTTGGATTTTGACCCTGGTGGCATAATGGTTAATAGCGATGACTGATAACCAAAAGGTTGGCAGCTCGAATCCACCAGACGCTCCTTAGGAACTCTACAGAGCAGTTCTGCTCTGTCCTATAGGGTTGCTGTACGTCAGAATCTACTTGACGGCAGTGGGTAGGGAAAACTCAGCAGTGCCCTGCTCAGAGACAGCGGCTGAGTGTGCCACTTTGAACGTATGTTGCTGAGCCACCATCTCTGAGTGGGGGCATTGCTACCTGTTTTCTAATTCAGTACAAGAGCTCTGGTTGCCATGCAGCATGCGCAGTGCCCTTGTTTCCATCAGCCGTGACTGAACTGCTCAGCACCTGTCTGAAGCCTCTGCTTCTAGCTAAAGGCAAGGTCGTCCACGAGGCCCGATCACCTCAGGCCTGATACCCAAACTGGCTCCTATTCTAAATGCTGTGGAAAATGTACAGTGAGCGTTTTAGGGCCACGTTAATGTTCTTACAAAACCATGGGTTACGTTTGTGTTCTAGTAATGCTTTCCTGGTGGAAGAAAAAGGGGACACAGCACCAGCAGGGGGTTTGGCAACATCTACGGGTGGATCAGGAATTTAAGCATCCCTGGCCACATGCATCAGGGCCAGAAAACACATGCAAAGGACAACTCTAGGGATCTGGGCTGCTTGATAGTCCTTAGATCCACCAGATTCTCTCATCTTCTGTTCAGGAAATAACCAGTAACCCAGAGCCTGGGGGCCCCTACTATTATCTCTCACAGCACCCTGGAATTTTCCCTCATAAATATGGTGTTTCTTTGTTTAAAGCTTTGTTCTCCAACTCTACTGCAAGCACAGGAAGGGCAGGTACCATGTCTGGTGCCACATCATCACTAAATCCCCAGCATTCCTGGGCCTGCCACATAGTCAACACTTAAAACATATTTGGTAAATGAATAAATGAACTATGCCACGGAACAACCCTTACTTCCTTGATCATCAATTTTTGACTCATACATTAAGGCCTGGTACAAGCATCACCTCCTCCGGGAAGCCGTCCCTGAATTCCCTCTGCATAAACACTCACTCTGTACCCACAATGTTTGTAACATACGGCAATATGTATCACAGTATATACTAGTGGGTTATATTATGCCTCCCTAGCCATAATAAAGCTCTCTGAGGACAAGACTTATGATGGATCATTTTGTATCCATTCCCTACCATCCTGTCCACCTGCTGTCTGGCATTTAGCCAAAAAAAGAAAAATCCTGTTTATCTAATACAAATCCATTGCCTGTGTCAGTTCCCATACACAAGGACCCTATAGGTCAGGGTAGAACTGGCCCATAGGGTTTCTAAGAAGTAGCTGGTGAATCTGAGCTGCTGACTGTTTGGTTAGCAGCTGACTGCTTAACTATTGTGGCACATATGTTGTTTCTGACTTACGGCAGCCCTATAGGTCAGAGTAGAACTGCCCCATAGGGTTTCCAAGGAGCACCTGGTAACTTGAACTGCTGACTTACTGGTCATCAAGCACAGCATTTTGCCACTTCAGACCAGGGTTTCTGTGCCACATATAAAAATCAGTAAATAAAATTCTCTGTCTCTATTCCAAATCCAGGGCACCAAAATTCTGGTGTATCACGGTCAGTGGCCTTGGCAAAACCCAAAACTAAGAGCTGCTCTGGGTCTCCTGGTCCTTTAACACAGGGAAAGAGCACTTGCCTAGGCACTCTGAAGGCTGGCCTGGCCTGCAGGCTGACTGGCGGATGGGGTGATGTGCTTCAGAAGCCTGGGACTCATCACCCCCACACTGCCAGGGTTAATCCCTGACAGGTGCTAGGCTGTGGCCTCACAAAACCAGAAGGCTTCTCTGGGACACCCCATTCCCTTACACCCCCACATCACCACCCTGGTTCAGAGCCCTTGGCTAAAGCAGGTTCTGCCTCTGGGGAGATACCTAGGGGACTTGTGAGTGTCTGTGGACTTCTCTTTGTCACTGCCTGTTTTACCCCCTGATGCTTTGGACAGGCGTGTCTGTGGATCCCACCTACCCAGAGGGGACCCCAACATTTAGCACACATGGAACACAGACTCTTCATGCCATCTGCTGCTCACCAGAGCTCCCAGGAAAGAAAGTGGGGCTTTGGCACCTGCAGAGGCTACTTCGAGCCCAGCCCAAGAGCCCTGCTGCCTACCTGGTAGAAGGCGGGGGTAAGGGTGCTCTCTGGAGAGGGTCTGTCCCCGGCTGGGCCTCCCTGCTGACTGCAGTCTAGCTGGATCAGGCTGCGGCACTCCGGGTGGCAGGTGAACTTACACTCTGCAGGGAAAGAACCAAAGGGGCT
Organism: Heterohyrax brucei; assembly: GCA_028571685.1. Classification (NCBI taxonomy): domain Eukaryota; kingdom Metazoa; phylum Chordata; class Mammalia; order Hyracoidea; family Procaviidae; genus Heterohyrax; species Heterohyrax brucei. The sequence continues at coordinate 23,473,242 of CM053155.1, forward strand.
TAGGGGTCCAGCCAGAGATCCACCCATTGCCACCCAGAGAGACAGCCTGGGACACAGCACTGAGCCTCTGGGGACAAGAGAGGTACAGGAGAGAAGTGGAGGACTGGGGATTGCTGTCTTAGAGAAAGGGTGGTGAGTGGTGCCAGCTCTCATTGCCACCAATGGTGAAAGCTAGCAACTGATGTACACATTTGCAAGCTCCTTTCTCCTACAGTATTCTTTTGTAAGCCCGCAATACTTAATAATTATTAATTACATTTTACAGACAGGCAATTGGGGCCCAGGTAATTTAGTGACATCCTTGAGGTCAGATTACTTGCTCCAGACTGTTGTCGTTTCTATGGACTTGCATCCATCACCAAGGGCCCCACATTCTAGGGGAAGATTTCACTTTACTGGGCCTCCTTGTGCCTATCTCGATGGCACTTGGCTTTGCTTGTGCCGATCTACGAAGAAAGGTAACGCCTGCTCTGCCAAGTGCACAGGGATGTTAATGGTGATAGAAGAGAAGAGAATGTGTCCTGAAAAACCGTGGATGTCTCTGGAGGCGAAGCCGTGAGCAGCAGGGCTATTACTCCCCTCCAGCCATACCTAGTCTACCGTGTGGGACGTCTGTTTCTTCCCCAGCTGGAACAGCCTATAACAATATCCCAAACCAGATCCTTCAGGGGCACACATTTCACAGACAGGTTCACTTCCACGATAGCAGAGACTGAACTTTCAGGGCTGGAATCAAACCCTGGGGATGTCTTACAGGTGGGGAAACTGAGGCTCAGAGGGGTAAAGTGAAGTATGCTAAGGATGGTAATGTTTCCCAGCTTTCTAAAGGGCTCCATTGGCAGGAAAGAGGTGAAGTCATGAAAGGAGACTGCAGGCTCAGACAGCAAGGGGAGGGATGAAGAAAAAGGGTGGCAGCAGAGGAATCAATACAAGCCCGTCACCAGGCTAAATGCTTGGATTTCAATGTGGTTCCCACACATAGCTGTCAGGTCAATGGGGTATCTTGTCCAGCAGGCACCATGCCTCTGAGAGAAGGCCTAGCAGAAGGGCTCAAGACTCTGATAAGACAGTCGCTTTCCTTATTGTAACTCAGATGCAGGGGATCATCTAGGGCAGGCACGCTTAGGTGGAGGCGGATGTAGCAGCCTGGGCTTGCTTAGACTGGGCACTACAGAACGACTGGCTTGTTAGCTGCTATGGCTTCAAGCTTCCCAAGACTTTCTTTTCCTTCTACCACGTTGCAGAAGTTCAGCATACTTGCTGCTTTAAACCAGCCATTTCACAGTTTGCCTTGGGGTGGGTGTCTTTTCTTCTCTCAAAGCCTGGTTTTCAAATGACAGCCCCATTCCCCCCACAACTGCGCCCTTCTCTTATGCCTCCGAAGATGGGAACCTGGGCCACATGACTTGTATGGGTTTTGCCATTAACATCTGCAGGGAAGATCTCTGACAAAAGTGGGCACTTTCAGATTCCAGAACCCCGTGAGCTTCTCACATCACTGACAGAGTGCTCCCACTCACCCTTCTGGGGTGGCACCTATTTTTACTTATTTATTCATTTAGTGAAAAGGGAAACCTTGCTGGCATAGTGGTTAACCAAAAGGTGTACAGTTGGAATCCACCAGCCACCCTTGGAAACTTGTAACACAGTTCTGTTCTATCCTGTAGGGTCACTGGAAGTTGAAATCAACTCAGTGGCAACGGGTTCTTTGGGTTAGTGAAAATACACACAGCAAATCATACACCAAGAATTGCCATATGCACAAATTTAGTAACGCTGGTCCCATTTTCCACACTGTGCTAACTTCATTGACAATCTTTTCCAAATATCTCACTATCATCAACACAAATTCACTGTCCCCTAAGCTTCTCGCTGAGCCTTTTAAGTTGCTGTTGTCAACTTGATCACATATAGAATAATTCTTCAAAAAAGTTGTCATGGAACCTCTTTGGAAAGCAATCTGGCACTTCCTTAAAAAGCTGGAAACAGATATACCATTTGACCCAGTAATCCCACTGCTTGGAATATATCTTACAGAAGGAAGGGCAGTCACACAAACAGGCAAGTGCACACAAATGTTTACTGCAGCACAGTCTACAATAGCAAAAAGATGGAAACAACCCAGATGCCCAACATCACATGAATGGATTAACAAACTATGGTGTGTATGCTCAATGGAACATTATGCAATGGTAAGGAACAATGATGATTTTAGGAAGCATCTCATAACCTGGTTTCAATTGGAAGACATCATGTTGAGTGAAATTAGTCAGCGACACAAAGACAAATATTATATGAGACCTCTACTATAAGAACTTAAAAATAAACTCATGTACAGAAGAAAAGACTCTTTGATGATTGCAAGAGAGGGGAGAGAAGGAGGGAGAGGGATGGTTATAGATTAGATAGTTGATAGAAATTTGGTTGGGTTAAATCAATGACAGTACACAGTAGAAGGAAGGTCAGTTTAACTGGACTTAAACATAATCTGAAAACTCTTCCAATCTTAACTCAATATTGCAAGGATAGAGCAGTAGGGGCAGGGGTCTGGAGACCACGCTCTCAGAGAACATCAAGGTCAACTGGCATAACTAGCCTATTGCTAAGAGAGTCTTCTGCACCCCATATTGGTGAGTGGCGTCTGGGTTCTCAAAAGCTAGCAAGCTGCCACCTGAGGTACACCCAATAGTCCCAACTCAGCTGGAACAGATGATCACCAATGACAACAATGACACGAGGGAAAAAGAACCCAGAAGACATAAAGACACACGTGAATGAGTGATTATATCAACATGTGACCAGAAGAATCAGACAGTGACCGGTCACCACCAATGACAGCTGTGACACGGCTCACAATGTTGAGTCTCAGTGGCAACACAAGAAAAAAAAGGGGACGCACTCTAAGAACTCCACTAAAAGACCACAATTGATGGTCCGAAGGCCTGGGTGTTTCCCTGGTAGCATGGCTCCTAGACCTGATACTGCCCTGATCATAAACCATTACTGAGGTCAACTCTTGGGACAGGAATAGATTGGACTTGGGGACACAGAGTGACCATATCATGTGTGTACTTTATGGTTCTATGCATCTATAGGAAGTCGTCATACTGACCTATTACTACAGGGGAGTAGAGAGGGTGGAGAAGAGGGGACAGCAGATTGTTAAGAGTTATGACATGTATAGAATGGAAAGGAGGAGTGCGCTGTCACCTGGCAAGGAGAGCAGAGGGAGCTGCAGATAGGCAGGCATGTAAATTTAACTTGGATTGTACACTTGCACTCAATGACAATTAAAAAAAAAAGTTGTCATGGATTGAATTGTGTTCCCCCCAAAAGTGTGTGTAGCAATTTGGCAAAGCCATGACTTCTGGTGGTGTGTGAAGTTGCTATATGCTGTAAATCCTGCCCCTATGATGTTAAAGATGGTGGATGGGTGGTGGTTGTGTTGGTGGGACAGGACTGGATGTGTAAGACTGTATCGTGCCTTGAAGCAGTCTCTTGAGATAGAAAAGGAAAGAAGCTAGCAGAGAGATTTGAGAACCTCTTATTATCAAGAAAGCAGCACCAGGAGTAGAGTGAGTTCTTCAGACCTGAAGTTCCTGCACCTAGATGCTCCCTGACCAAAGACTGATCCAAAATAAGGACCTGTCTCCAAAGCCGACACTCTGAATTCAGAATTTTGGCCTACTGCAGTGCAACAAAATGCAATTTCTGTTTTTAAAGCCATTCACTTGTGGTATCTCTGTCATAGCAGCATGAGCTGACTAAAACAAGAGCATACACTTATTACAGATCTTCTTTATTAACTAGGCTGAACTGTTGATTGGTCAAAGATGACTTCAGTGGTCAGTCCAGGTAACAATTTGGGGGGCATTCATCCACTCTTAATGACTCCAGGAAGTCTGGTGTCCATGAGTATTTGAAATTCTATTCTTTTTTCCACTTTTGATCAGGATTCTTCTGTAGACTCCTAGATATAAATGTTTAGTATTGGTAGCAGGCACATTTCAGTTCTCTGGTCTCATGGCTAAGGAGGCAGTTTCTGGGGTGGCCTTATGAAACCCTTTCTCTAGGTCTTACTAGCCCCTCCTCTACAGGGGCACCTCCTCTCAGAAGATAGAATGAATGAGGCAATTCTCCGAAGAATGGACCAAGTACCTGCAGATGCCCACATGTGTTCTGGGTCTAGGGTCGGCTATCTTCTGCCAAGCTCGTAGCCTGCCTCCATTGTGGCCCCACCTGCCCCTTAGGTAGACTGAAGGTCACAGGGGATGATGTGCAGATCCAATCTCCCCCGCCTGCGCTGCCCAGAATGTGGGGCTTTGATTAGGCAATAGCGAGGCCAGAGCCTACAAAGAGCAGCATTGTTCCTAGCTCTGCCCGGGGCACACCTGTGTGGCAGGCCAGAGCAGAAAGAATGCACTAGGAATGCCAAGAGGTGGCAACAAGGAAGAGGATGAAGGACTGGCAGCTCTGTCCACTCCAAGGGGTGCAAGAGTCGCCGTCAGGTCTGAGTGGGAGAGCATCCTGGGAGAGGAGGAATTCCCTCTCCATCCCACACCTCTTTTAGCCCCTTTCTGCTGACACAGGCAGCCTGTGCCCGTCTGTGCCGCCCTCTTCCCGGAATGCTCTCCGGTCTCAGTCTGTTTATCCCTCTCTCTGTGTGTGTTTATCTCTTTATCTGTTTCTCATCTCCCTCTTTTTCTTTTTCTTTCTCTTTCTGTATATTTCCCTCTCTTGGTGTCTTTGTCGTTCTCTATCTCCTGCCCCACCATCTCTCTCCCTTTTTCTCTCCCTCATACACACACACATTCACAACCTGAAAACAGTACCAAAACCTCAGGAAGATCTTCTTTACAGGCCTTGTGCAGAACTGGACAGAGTTAGCAAACAGAGGACTATAAGAGGAGTGTTTTGGGATTTTATAAAAAGCATACTGGAGCACCCATAACTTTATTCCATCAGATTGTGTAACCACAGACTGCAGCAGAACTGCTGAAACACATTTTGATACTTCTTGGCCCCTGGGAACACACGGCTGGGCTGAGACCAGCAGAGATGAAGTCCAAACACACACACAGCACCATTACTCGCAGCTATGTGTTAGGCATGGAAACACCTAGGAGCTTCCAAAGACACAGGGAGTTTGGCTGGGACTGAGGGGCTCAGCCACACAGATACCTTTCCCACAAGACAGCTTATCACTGAGTGCTGTCTAATTACCCCTATCTTGGTATTCCACCGTTTTCCACAGCCTTCAGTTGGTGTAAATGTGAATAAAGAACAAAAACGGGACCCTGAGTCCAACCTGCCATACAGGCCCCGCAGAGGTGCTCAGCCTTCCCTGAATGGCCAACATCATCATCTGTGACAGCATCACATGTATTGAGCATGGCTTCCAGTGCGCCCTCTGCTGGCCCGGAGGTGAGGAGGGGCTGACAGGACCCTTGGGCACCCTGTGGCTAACTCAGTAGATCAGGCATACATGTGAAAAGATAACTGAGTGAAACAGGACAAGAGAGAAGCCCAACTATGGCACCCAAGGCAGTGGTGGCATTCCCGTGTTCCATGCAGAAGTCCCAGGTTTGAGTCCTAGGCAATGCGTTTCATGCACAGCCACCATCCATCTGTCATAGCAGGCTTTCCTGTTGCCACGATGCTGCACTAGTCTCAGCAGAGCATCCAGACTAAGAGGAATTAGGACAAAAGGACTGGTGACCTAGTTTCAAAAATCACTGAGGAAAACCCTGTGAACTACAACGGTTTGATCTACAGCCGGTCACGGGCATGGTGCAGCACTGGGCGAAGCTTCATGCCAGTGTGCCTGGAGGACCAACTCGGTCAAAGCAGGTAACCACAACAACGAGTGCACAGATATTAGAAGCCTCTTCAGAAGACAGAGGTACTTGGCCACCAGAGCAGCCAGGGAAGGCTTCAAGGCACAAGAGGTTTAGGGGAGCCTCAAAGAATAGATCAGATCCATAAGACTCACATTCCTTCATCACAGGGGCCAACAGTGGGCAGAGGGCTCTAACTTCCGAGATAGACAAGACAGCCTGCAGTGAAGTCAGCTATGATAGCCGGGGTCCCACCTTCCTCCTAGCTTTAGGCTCTGAAACCGACCAAACGAACCTCCCTGAGGGTCAGTTAGAGTTAGCCTGCTCCTCTTCCATCTGGCACTGAGAACTGCCAACTGAAGCTTCTGTGTTAGAAAGGAGGAGTCTTGAGTGGATGCTGCACTCTCCCAACAGTCTACCAGGGGACACTGATAGCAACAAAGCTGACCTCCATGGGAATCTGACCCTCTTTGCCACCTGGTACTTGATGATTGCCAGGCTGTTGCAAACTGCTACAGAAAGCCCCCATGATGGAACATGTTCCCACAGTCAGTACTCTACCTTCTTCTTGTACACCCTATAGCTTAGGCCTCTGAAATCTAGTGGAAAGATCTCCTTGGGGATCATTTTGGGTCTGTCTGCTCCCTGTTACAGTTGGTGCTGGGGACTGCTGACTTGAGGCTGCGGTATTCTAGGAAGCAGGCACCTTCAGTGGAGGCTATACTCACAGCTAACATAGTAAGGGGCAGTTTCTAATAGCAACAAGGTGGATCTCCCTGTGTGTCCATTTAATGTCCGATTACTCTTCCTCCAACTGGTAACTGCTGGCTGTTGAACTGATACAAATGCCTATGGAAGGTTCCCTAAACAAGACTGCATTTGGAGAGAGCCAAATACAGTGCAAAAACAGATGAGGAAAGGGAGCAACAACCAGAGCGAGGAAACTGTGCCCCTGGTAGACAGGCTGGGTAGTACACACGTCTCACCTGAATGGCAGTGCTTGCTGGTGGACAGACTGACCACAGTGTGTTTTCTTGTATGACTGGGAAAGACTGAAAGTAAAAATATGAAAAATAAGATGTGGAACTTCTGAATCCCAACTAAACCAGAAGGAAAAAACAAACCATCACAGAAAGAGAGAGGAAAAACAAACAAAGGCTGAAGACTGCCTATCTAAGAGTTTCTTGCAGAAAGTAGTGCAGGTAAAAACACCAAACACTGGGGAAAACAGAAAGCTAGCACTCTCAAAAATCCGAATGCCCCCACGACAAAAAAAAAAAAAATCATGAGACACACAAAGAACAGCAAAACAATGGGCCATCCAAAAGACCATGACAAAAGAGTGACAACAAATCTAGGGATTACTAAACAGTGTGTAAAAAAGGAATACAACACAAAATGATTAAAAATAATTAAAAAATGAAGGGAAAGCACAAAGAGCTAAAAGAAAAAAAGAATGCATGCAAGAACAAAATGAGAGTGTTTTTAAAAAAGGGATACTGCAACTGAAAGGCCAATAACTAAAATGAAAAACAAATAAAAGCACTTATGAACAGATTTCTTCAGGCAGAAGAAAAAATCAGTGAATTAGATGACAGGGTATTTAAAATTATAAATGCTGAAGAGCAACAAGAGTGGAGGTTCAAGAAGCCTAAGCCTACTTTAATAGAACTACAGAACAACAAGAGACTTAACACATACAACATGGAAAGTGCAAAAGAAGATGAGAGAGAGAGAGGGACAGAAAGAAAACTTGAAGAAATAATGACAATTTTCCCAAACTAATGAAGGACATGAGTCTACAAATCCAAAAAACTTAAGGAATCCTAAGCAGGACAAACCTAAAGAGAGCTACACCAAGACACATCACAGTTAAGTTCTCAAAACGTAAATAAAACTTCAACATCTCAGCAATAAAAAGACAAACAATCCAATTACAAAAAAAAGGAGGGGGGGGGAGCAAAAGAACACCAGTGTGTATTGCAGCTCTTTCCACAATAGCAAAAAGTTGAAAACAATCTAGGTGCCCATCAACAGACGAATGGTTAAACAAACCATAGTATATTCATACAATGGAATACTACACAATGATAAGAAACAATGAGGGCTTAGAAAAATACCTGTCAGTGTGAGGTCATCTAGACAAAATTATGCTGAGTGAAATTAGACAGATACAAAAAGACAAATTTTGTATGAGACCATTGCTATAAGGATTCAGCTAACCATTTAAGCACAATAGCAATCAGTACTTGATGGTTACAAGGGCGGGGCAGGGAGGGAAAGGGATGTTTTACAAATTAGATAGTGATTAGCATTTAGGGATGGGTATAGGATGTGACAGCATGCACTAGCAGTGAGGTATCCACAACCACTCAACTTTAAAACCAAATTGTCCCCTTAATGTGGACCACCTCTTTGGAAGAACAGAGAAATGGGGTCTGGGATCAGGAGGCCACAATCTTTGGGAACATCCAGACTTACTGGGATACTCAGAGTTTTTCTCTCTCCCTCTCTCAAGATATTGCTCCACATACCACCTGGGTGAGTGGCGACAGGGGTCTTAAAAGGTAGCAAGCTGCCATCTAAATAGCACCAAATGGTCCCAGTTTACCTGGACCTGGGGCAAATGGAGGACATCAAGGACAGGAGAAAAATATGAGCCAACCAGATGGACAGGGCTATATGAGCTATAGCCTGCTTTGGCATGGACAGAAGAATGAAATGGTGCCTAGCCACCACCAATGACAGCCTGATGCGGTATGTGGAACATAGCTCCAGACACAGCAGATGATGGAGTAGAAGGCAGAGCTAGAACTCTACCAAAAGACCACACTTGATGGTCCTTCTGAACAGAAGGTCCCCTGGGAGCATGGTCCCCAGACTCTTTAACCCCAAACTGCAGCCAGCACTGGAACCAGCTCCCAAACAATGACCGACCTAGACCATACAAAACACAGAGTGATATTGGAGACGAACAAACACATAAAAATGTACATGGTGTTGTCTGAGGGTCACTTTGCTGGAGCTGAGTCGATGGGTGAGGAAGGCCACATCTTTATCAAAACGTCATAGGAAGTTCCAAACAAAAAGGGAAGCATGCTGTCATGTGGGTAAGGAGGGGTGCAGCTAGAAGGGAATAGAAGTGAAGGTTGTGGGTGTTATATGGCAACACAATACAGACTATAAAATTGCTCTTAATTCACAATAAGAAGAAGAAAATGAGCAAAAGAAGAATAGACATGTTAGCAAAGAGGACATTTAGGCAGCTAACAAACATATGGAGAAATGCTCATGATCATTAGCAATTACAGAGATAGAAATCTGAATTACACTGAGAAATCATCTCAACTTCACATTACTGGCCCTAACAACAACAACAAAAAAAACAGAAAATGAAAAATTTTGGCAAGATTCTGGGTAGACCAGAACTCTTTTATACACTGTTAGTAGGAATGTAAAATGGTACAACCACTTTGGAAAACGGTATGGCATTCCCCAAAAAGCTAGAAATAGAAATACCATATTATTTGGCAATCGTATTTTAAGGTATTTGCCCTGAATAAATAAGAGCTATTACACAGACATACGCACACTCATGTTCATTGCAGCATTACTCACAATAGTAAAAATAAAAAGCTAGAAATAAGTGCCCAACAAAAGAGGAATGCATTAACAAACTGTAGTACCTACACATAATGGGAATGCTGTATACAACAATAAAAATTAATGACATATTCGTAAAATATCTCACAGCATAGATGAATTTGGATGACATTATTCTGAGTGAAATAAGTCAATCACAAAAGGTCAAACATTGTATGAGGTCACTATTATAAAGTAAGGAACAAACGGTTTACACCGGAAAAAAAGAAAAAAAATTGTTTGATGGTTACCAGGGATGGGATGTGGAAGAAGAGAAAACTACCAAATAGATATAAGATGTGTTAATACTGGTGAAGGTAAAGACGTTACACAATATAGAAGTTAGCACAGAATGACAAAGGCAAGGGACAACAGAGCACACAGGGACACTGTCAGTGAAACCTCTTATGAACACCTAGCAGGATGAAGTTCCTAGGCTGAAAGACAAGGGACCATAGACTCAGGTGACATCTATGTCAAACTGGCGTAACACAGTTCATAAAGACAGTGCTCTCCATCCTATTTCGGTGGGTAGTGTCTAGGGTCTTAAAAGCTTACCAGTGGTCATCTAAGATACAAGTATTGGTCTTTTCTATAGCAGAGCAAAGGAGTGTGAGGAAAACCAAAGACTCAGGCAAGCAATTAGTCCAGAGGACTCGCAGATAACATGAACCACAGCCTACACAACCCAGAGACCAGAGGAACTAGATGGTGCCCTGATACCACTACAACCACTTTGACTGGGATCACAACAGAGGATTCTAGATAGAGCAGGAGGAAAATGTAGAACAAAATATCAAACACATGGACAAAGACCAGATTTACTGATTTGATAGACCCTGAAGGAACCCCCAAGACTATGACCGTAATATACTTTTCTGACCAAGAAATGAAGTCATTTCTGGAGACCCCGCCCTACCAAACAACAGACAAGCCCATGAAATAATAAAACTAGAGAGGGCTGTGCTCCTTAGAACAATCAAACAATATGAGCTAAAAAGCCCTTGTGAAACAAGTGTGGCAAGTCCTCAAAAAACTAAAAATAGAGTACCATATGACCCAGCAATTTCACTCTTAGGAATATACCCAAAAGACTTGAAAGCAGAGACTGAAAGAAACTTGTATACCAGTGTTTACTGCAGCACTACTCACAACAGCCAAGAGGCAGAAACAACCTAAATACCCATCAACAGATGAATGAACAGATAAACAAGATGTGGCATAACATACAGTGGAATACTATTTGGCTAGAGGAGACATGAAATCTTGCTGCAGCTTGAAGACACTACGTTGAGCCAAATAAGCTGATCACAAAGGGACAAATACTGCATGACCTCACTTGTATAAAAAGACAAAATAGATAAGGCAAGGATCTTTCCAACAAGAAGCAGAAAAAGATTAGGGGGCAATTTTTTTTTTTAATTGTGATTGAGTGAAAGTATACAATCCAAGTTAAATTTGCATGCCTGCCTATCCGCAGCTTCTTCTACTCTCCTTGTCCAGTGACAGCACACTCCTCTTTTCTGTTCTATACATGTCATATCCTCTTAACCATTTCCTGTCCCCTCCTCTCCACCCTCTCCTCTCCATTCTAGTAAGAGGCCAGCAGGACAGCATCCTATAAATGCATAGAACCATAAAGTGCACATGCCATGTGGTCACATGGTGTCCCCAAGTTCAATCCATTCCTGTCCAAAGAGTTGACCTCAGTAATGGTTTATGACCAGGGCAGCAGCAGTTCTAGGGGCCGTGCTCCCAGGGCAACTCCCAGGCCTTTGGACCATCAACTGCAGTCTTTTAGAGGAGTTCTCGAGATAGTAGGCAACATTTTTAAATTCTAAAGGCAATCTCTTTGGGAGAATTGGCATTTTCTAACCACAAGACTTGGTCTATGAAATAGAATTATCTCTTCCCCTCTCTATCCTCCCTTTCCAGCTATATAGAAGAAGGACAATTAAGTTCGAGAATTCATTCTAGAAAAAGTGCTACATTTTTAATTGCTCAATATCACTATGGTCACCTTTGAAGCACTCCCCTTGGGAAGCAGGCACTAACATCACTGCCTAGTCCACCCTTCAAAGCAATTTTGGAACTCTTTTTCTGGAATGGCTTTCAGAGCTGTTGTATTACCCTTCTTGGCCTGAATGTCATCAAAATGTCTTCTGTTCCATATTTCCTTTATCTTCAGGTAAAGAAAGTCACTGGAGGCCAGATCAGGCGAGCAGGGAGGGTGTTCCAGCACAGTTATTTGTTTACTGGTTAAAAGCTCCCTCACAGACAACTACACAACTAAGTTCGAGAACTTGCCACTGTGCCACTGTGCATAGTGGCCATTCCTGAAAGAGTTCCAAAACTGCTTTGAAGGGTGGACTAGGCACCGGTGTGGGCTCATTGCTTCCAAGAGGAATACTTTGAATGTGATAGTAGTGATATTCATCAATGAGGTATGTAGCACCTAGAACAATGAAGGTCACAGACTTCATTGTCAGACCTCGTACCTCTGGCCCCATTTCCTATGTGTGTTCTGAGAAAAAGTGCTTCCAGGTCTTAGAAGCAGGGGTCTACGGAGACAGAAGGGACCAATTGTAAGGAGGCATGATAGAGACAAACCACAAAAAAGGCCCCTCCTAAGAAGAGAGCTGTGAGTCAGGATGGAAACAGGGCTCCCAGGGCACCCAGGCTCTGGGCCAGGTGGAACATAGAGCCTTCAAACACATCCTTAGGGACGCCAGCTCCAGAAATCAGCGGCTGGCTGGCTGAGCAAAGAGGCCAGGCTGCAGCCAAACCCACTGCCTAACTGCCTACCTCTGCCAGCACTGCTCCTGGTCTTCACGGCCCAAGGCTCTGCCCAGGTCACCGTGTGGTATAACAGGTTAGGCCCAGAGGCTGTGACTGACAATGTCAGAGGAAGCCTATTGTTTTCACTTCAGCCCAGAGGGGGTGAAGCCAGTAGGCGGAACTATGTGTGCTAAAAAAAATAGTGTTGAGTTGATTCTGACTCACAGTGACCATACAGGACAGGCTAGAAGTGCCCTACCAGGTTTCCAAGGCTATCATCTTAACAGAAGCAGACTGCCAAACCTTTCTCCTGTGGAGCAGCCGATATGTCCTGACAGTGGGTCTTCAGGTAAGCAGCAGAATGCTTAACCACAGTATCACCAGGGCTCCCAGACTGAGAATGTAAATGCATACTAAGGGACTGGTTTTCCCCAATGCAGAAACTACAACCTTCCCTTTATCCCAGGGCTGCCAAAGTTTTTTCGTGCACCAACCCAGCTGCCAAATGTGTATAAATAGATACAAAGACATACACACACATAAACACAGACACACAAACATGCACATGTATGTATGAATATATGAGCACAGACATATACACAGATACAGAATAAACACAAGCATGCATGCACACAGATAGAGACACATGGACATACATACACACACAGACATAGACACACATGCATACACTGCTGAACGTACATACACATAAACATACACATGCAGACATATACACACATACACAGAGGCATATATGGTCTACATAACCTGCATGGTCAATTTTTTTGAACCAGAGCATCTCATTGATAAAGAACTCTTACTTTTTAAGCGTTAGGAATTTTTTGGTGTGTTTTCAGTGCAAATTTACAGCTCTTTAGTTTCTCATACAAAAATTTATCTACACACTGTTAGTGACCTTGGCTGCGGTCTCTACAGTAGGACTGCATATTCCTCCTTTCCACCTCAGATTTCCCCTGTTCTTCCAACAAGCCCCTATCCCTTTCTGCCTTCTCGTCTCACCTTCAGACAGGAGCTGCCTGTCCGTCTAGTCTAGTGTCTCTACGTGAATTAAGAAGCACACTTTTTTATGAGTATCATTTTAGGTCTTACAGTCCAGTCTAATCGTTGTCTGAAGAGTTGCTTTCAGAAACAGCTTTAGTTCTGGGCTAACAGAGTCTGGAAGCCATGTCGTCTGGGGCTCCTCCACTCTCACTCAGACCATTACGTCTGGTCTTTTGACTACAATTTGAGTTCTGCACCCTACTTTTTCCTGCTCTGTCAGGGACTCCCTGCCATGCTCCCTGTCACGGTAGTCATTGGCAGTAGATAAGGCACCATCTAGTTCTCATCTCAGGCTGCTAAGAGTCTCCAGTTTACGTAGCCCCTTCTGTCTCTTGGGCTAAGTTTTGCCTTGTGTCTTCCACGTTCTTTATTCTCCTTTACTGCACTGATGCATCTTAGATGGTCACTTCCTGGCTTGTAAGACCCCAAACATCACTCACCAAAGTGGGATGCAGAACGTTTTCTCAAGAAAATTTGTTATGCCAATTGACCTAGATGTCCCCCAAAAACATAGTCTCCAGGCCCTTGTCCCTGCTACACTGTCCTCTAAAATGTCTGACTGTGTTCAGGAAACTTCTTAGTTTTTGATTTAGTCCAGTGGAGCTGATGTTGACACAGAACTCTTAAAGCCCTTTTGCCTTGAGTTGACCACAGGACCATGAGGTATCATGGGGCTTTCTGTATAAGTCTCCCCTTCCTCCAGCCCAGGACAAGGCATGGGGTGAGGGCAGGGCAGGCACAGAAGACACAGCCTGCTTTGTAGCGAGCCCACCAGACCCACTTGCAGTGAGGAGCAGTCTCTCACCCTGCACAGCCCAAGCAACCTCAGGTACAAGGGGAAGCGTAACGGTTTCTGAATCCAGGGGTCCCCTGCCCATTAACTGAAGGTCAACCTCAGAACAAAACTAACACTGTCACTCACTCACTCACTCACTCACTCACACACACACGCACACACACGCAATGCCTGCACAGAGAGAGAGAGGCAGATAGAGAGTACTTCCTCAGGACTGTGGTCCTGGTCTGTACAGTATGACGGAATGGACTCTGGGGAAGACCTGGCCTCCAGCTCCTGCTCAAATAGCTCTGAGATCTTGGTTAAATTACTCAAATTCTCTGAGCATGAATTTCCGTAGCTATAAAATGGGAAGAGTAACAGCCAGTTCATGGGGTTGCTGTGAGAATTAAGTGATATTCTTGATGGAAGCTCTGAGCCATGGCAGCCCTCAGTGTAACCTGCCGGCCACCCCCTACTCCGGTACACAAATGGCTCCCCACCCAACCACACCCCGGGCGGGATAATCCATAGTCTCATCAATCTGCCCCTCCCACTCCTATTAGTTATTTCCAACACAATCATACAAATAGCTTCAGTTTTAAAACAATTTGTGCTTAGCCACTACAGGGAAATCAGAAAAAATAATCAGAACTGACAATCTTACAGGAGTTTTTTAAAAGTGGGAGTAGGAATTGTCCTTGTCCTCCAGAAGAAGTCAATGAGAACAGCTTGTCTCCCAGCCCTGCTTTGGCTATGTTCTCAGACATCTCTCTGAGAATCCCGGGGTCAGACGCTGGGTTCACTCACTCAGTCTCTAGGCTAGACTGCTATGGCTGCTAGAAGACTAAGGCCAGCACATTTTGTCTATCAAGAAACCCTTCCCTCACTCTCTAAGTCCTATTTCTACCCAGCTGGCAGGCCCAGGTCTTCACAACCTGCACCTTCACACCTCACCCAGTAGCCTGGACCATGCCTGCTCCCCCCCGGACCAGGAAACTCCCTGCTCTACCTCTCAGGCCTCAGGCCCTCTTGGAATGACCACGTGGTCCCATTCTGCCCAGGTCTCCTAGCAGCTGTTCCTGAACTCTAGGCCCACCTTTGCTCTGGTCCTGCCCCATGTGTGAACCAGCCCATTCACTGTTCAGCATTTGAGAGGAGTTTATCAGAAGTTAGCTGAGTGAATAGAGGAAGGGATGCAGGGATGCAGGAAGAGTGTATCATGAGTGAATGGATATAGGAAGAAATGGAGGAAGTGTTTATCAAGAGTGAGTGTAGTGGACAGACGATAGAGAAAGGGTTTCTCAGGAGTTAGTAAATGGAGGCAGGGATTGAGGAAGGGGTTTATCCCGTGTTAGCTGAGTGAAGAGAGGATTGAATGCAGGAAGGGTTTCTCAGGAGTTAGAGTGAACAGAGGTAGGGATGCAGGAAAGTTTCTCAGGAGTTCGTAGAGTGGACAGAGGAAGGATTTCTCAGGAGATAATAGAGTGGATAGAGGAAGGGCTGGAGGAAGGCTTACCAGGAGTTAGTAGAGTGGATGGAGGAGGGTTTATCAGGCGGTAGATGAGTGAATAAGGGATGGAAGAAGAGTTTATCAGGAGTTAGCTGAATGAATAGAGAAAGGAGTGGAGGAAGGATTTCTCAGGAGTTAGCTGAGTACATAGAGGAAGGTCTTATCAGGGGGTAGATGAGTGAATAGAGGAAGAGATTAAGAGATCAGAGTGTGAGGGCTATGCCCGAACTCCCATGTGCCTTAGTTTCCTCACCTATTCAACAGAGATAGTAACAGTGCATACCTCATAGATTTGCTGAATTAAATGATAATCATGTAAATTACTGAACACAGTACTTGACACAAACTGAGTTTAATAGATATTACGTATGTTTATGATCAGGTTAAAATCCAAGTCCAGTATCACCAGCAACCACAGCATTCAGCATCCTCCTTGAAGAAGGCCATCTGTGCACATCCCGTCTGCATCCACTGACCTTCCTCCAGACCTCCAGTGCACTCTGATGCAAAACCTGCTCCCTCCTCAGCTCTCCCATCCCATCTTATCCCTGTTCCCAGTCCGATCAGCCCCACCCACCCCCCAGTCTGGGTTCTCTGCAGAGAGTAGTCAACTCTCCCCAACTCAGTGTGGCATCTCTGCCCACCGCCTCTAATATTTGAATTTCTAACATCTTACTCTAGTTTCAGAAAAGAAAATGAATTATCAAAATTCATTAATTCCTAGTATAGAAGAGAATGTGAGAAAATGAGAAGGTTTTTGCTTTATCAGTAGTGCTAATTCCTTGCAGGAATTTATCCAGACTGTCTATTCATTTGTATCTAAAAATGTCTTTACTAAAATGTTAACCTATTGTTTACGACAACAAAAGGCTAGAACTTAATGCCCCTCATTCATCTACCACAGGGCATACTTCTACTCTGACACACAAGGGCTTGCACAAGTTAAAGTCAACTCCATGGCAACTGTTTGTGTGTGTGCGTCTTTTTATAAAAGTAAGACCATACAGATTACTACTGATTAACTTGGAAAGATGTCCACAGCTATCACTGAATGGAAAAAGGTTGGTGTTATGACCACATTTATGTAAACATTTACACATACACATCGATGGCCCACAACAATATATATGTTATGTACAGTGCCATGTCTAGAAGGAGGGTCCTTTCTTTGAATGATGGATGTCAAGTTTCTTCCTTTCTTTACTGTTTACAAATTGTTTAAATTGTTGTAATAAACATATATTCTTTGTTAACACAAAAAAATACCACAAAAAGGGAATAAAGAAAAAGCAGGTCCCCACACTGTAACGTCCACAGGTATCATTAAGCATCTCCACTGTATGCCTGACCGTTTATATATGTAGCCTCAGAGAATCCACACCATGTCTGTAGACATGTGATTCTGTCTCTATTTGAGACAAGAGGAAATAGAGGTTTGGAGAGACTAAGTGGCTTGTTGGAAGGCTCATAGCTACAAGTGGCAAGACTGGGAGTAGAAATCTGTCACACCTGGCTGCTTTTCAATGATCCTGTTCTCCAAGAGACCTTCCTCAGAACTGTCACTTCTACTTGGTCCTGGCCTTCTACCCTGTGTTGATACCAGGTATGTGCTACATGGGGGAGCAGAGCAAGGTGGCCTGAGGCCAGAAAGGAGCCTGGGCTGAAGGGATTTGGGCAAGGAGTACTTTTTCACTCTGCTCCAACAGGTGACAGAAAGCGACAGCCTCCTCCCTAAGCCTGCACCTCAACTGCGGAAGGGCGAGGAAGTTCGGTTCACAGCTCCCCTCCCAGACAAGCCACTCAGTAAGAACTCACCCATGCTCTCTGCCTTCTCTGTGACTAGTTCTCTACCCATGTCCCTTTCCTCTCTGGAGCTCACATCTGGGAGCCTAAACTACCCAGGCAACACCACTGGAGAAGCTGAGATCACCAGTTCAACGAAAGATCAAACTCCACAAGAGACAGCTCTCAGCTCCTCAACTCCCAGAGGCCCAGCCTCTGCAACCCTACTTCCCACAGTACCTCAGTGGCGCCAATCTGCCTGTAAAAAGAAATTCTTTGACCATGTGGCCCCTGAAACACACTGATGGATGGATGTGATATACGCCTTTGAAAGTGGGTATCACAGACAGACACTCACAGGAGCTGGCAAGGGGAAAGAACCTGGTCTCTGAGTCACACAAATCAGGGTTTCAACCCAAGCTCTGCCTCCACCTGGATATGAGATTCACTAAACTTCAGTTAAGTAAGGAATTCATTTATCATCAGTTTCCTCAGGTGCAAAATGGAGGTCATGATATCCTCCTCACAGCAAAGTCATTGCCAACATTAGGGAGAATGTATGTAAAGCATTGACTGTGCCTGGCACATAGTAAAACGGCTGCTGTCAAGTTAATCTGCACTCATGGCAACCGTATGTGTGTCACAGTCAAACAGCTCCAAAGCATTTTCAGTGACTGACTCTTGGGAAGTAGACTGCCAAGGCTTTCTTCCAAGGTGCCTCTGGCTGGACTTGAACCATCAGTCTTTCAGTTAGCAGCTGAGTGCTTTAACCAGGGCCTCCAGGGCTCCCTCCACCCATCACTGTTGTTTTTGTTAGGTGTAGCTGAGTCACTTCTGACTCACAGTGACCCTACGCACAACAGAAGGGCACACTGCCCAGTCTTGGGCCATGGGTATAATCATTTTTATGTTTAAGCCCATTGTTGCAGCCACTGTGTCAATCCATCTCTTCGAGGGTCTTCCTCTTTTGTGCTGAGCCTCCACTCTACCAAGCATGATGTCCTTCTCCAGGGACTGATCCTTCCTGACAACATGCCCAAAGTATGTAAGACACAGTTTTGCTATCTTTGTTTCCAGAGTACACACTGGCTGTACTTCTAAAACAGATCTGTTTGTTCTTTTGGTGGTCCATGGTACAGTCAACATTCTTCTCCAACACCACAATTCAAAGGCATCGATTTCTCCTTCTATCTTCTTTGTTCATTGTCCACATAGGTAGCTATCATTTCCAACTCTATGGGAATCCTGAATGTAATTACCCAGTTTCCTGTTGACTAGGCATGTGCTGCAAGCCAAAAGCCCTCTCAGTTTTAGCGTCATCCTCCAGAACCTCTGGCATAAGGTTAAGAGCTGCTGCTGCTACCCAAAAGGTCAACCATTCAAATTCACCAGGTGCTCCTTGCAAACTCGCTGGGGCAGCTCTACTCCATCCTATAGTGTCACTGAGTCAGAATTGACTCAGTGGCAGTGGCAGTGGGTTTGCTTTTGGTTTTCCAGTTCATTAAGGTAGGAATCATGTCACTTTCCTGCTCCTACATTTCCCCTACCTGCTCCTATCGGCCTCCAATCCCTGCCTTTGATGAGCCCAGGGAAGTGGGGGGAAGGTCATGTTGCAAGGTGAATGTCTTGGAGGCATGCAGCAATCACCAAAACCAACACCATCGGTATATTTTTCATATTTCAGGCAAAACTCCTTGTAAGGCCAGCAGCAGGGGGACGTAAGCTCCTCATTCCTAAGGGTCAGGAAGCTGTTCAGGTTGTCTGCATTGCTACGCTTCCATAAAGGAGTCTGAATGCGTCAGTCCTCTGGAGACTATCCACCATAGTTCCTTGTTTCAGGAGACAGGTCACTCCAAGGACTCAAGGACTCAAGGACTCACAGCACTGCCCACCCAACTTGCAGGACCTGGAGGCACATGACTTGTTCCCTCCCACACCAGCCCCCCCCATGCACACATACACATATGTGTGCACACAGCTGCAAACACGCATGTGTGTGCACACCAACACATCTGCACAACACACTCATACAAGCACACGTGTGTACCTATGTGTACCTATGTGTACACATATCACACGTGTACACAACACACACCATTGTACATATGTATACATGCTCATGCATGCGTGTGCGTGCACACACATACACAACACACATACACTCACAAAATGTACCAGAAAGCAGGCCAGGAATCAACAGGAAGGGTTAATGTAATGCCCACAGAAGCGACTTGGCAGTCAGGCCCATCTCTGAGGCCGGAAGTTCGAGCCCTCCCAGGGACAGGCAATGTGGGCAGCTGGAAGCGTAGGGACTACTGTCTGTGTAAAAAGTCAAGAGGGAACGTGACTGAACAAGCTGGAATGTGGAGGAAATGCTGTTACTAGGTACAACCGAGGGTGTGGTGGGCTGGGCTTTCTGAGAAGCAGGGTCCTCCGGATCAGATACAGCACCGAGAAAGTGTTGGAGATGTAGGTGGTGCTGAGGAGCCCTGGCGGCACTGAGGACACAGGAAGTCCCCGAGAGCCCACCCCAAGATCCTGGACCCTAAAATAACCAGCTTTGCAAGAGGCAGGATTCGGGGTGGGGGGCGGGGGGGCTGACAAATGTACATTTAAGCTTCCTGTTTTGTATTGAAAGAAAAGGCAAAAAAGGCCCTACCCAGTTTGGGCTCAAGTACCAAAGCAGATACTAAAATGTTCTCTGGGAGCCTGGCCCCTGGATCTCATGTAGCAGTTACTTATTCCCTGGGCCTGGCTTTATGTCACATCGGCAGGTGGACAGCTCTCCTCAAGCACTGCAGACAGCATAGCAAAAGCAGGGCACTGGGACTGGGGCAGGCGGCACTGGGACCGGGGCAGGCGGCACTGGGACTGGGGCAGGCGGCACTGGGACTGGGGCAGGCCTGCAGAGGCCACTGGGGCGAGGGGCCAGCCTGCAGAGGCCACTGGGGTGAGGGGCCAGCCTGCAGAGGCCTGCCACTGATCGCGTGGATGAGTGTTGCAGGGTGTGCCTCGGGCAGGCCCATTAATCATCCACCTCTAATACAACCTCCACTCTCAGGGCTGAAAGCACCAACAAAAGGAAGGCACAGGGGCCGCTGGGTGGGGCATGTTGGGAAGGGCAGTGGAGGGATGCTAGTACAGTTCACAACCTGCCTCACGCCTAGTAAGGCAGAGAGGGTCGCCCGGTTGACTGTTCCATGTGGTCTGTTTCAGGCCACTTCACTCTTGCGGACTGCTGTGCCAAAGAGTAAGCTCCCCACCCTGCCTCCCAGGGTCTGAGAACGCCTGGAGCTCCTTCCCTCTATGGCTTACTACTTCAGGGCCCTGGGCTCTCTCTCCTCCCCTCCTGGGCTTGCTACCAGTACAGACTCAAAGGACACCTCAGTGACAGTAACACATGCTGTTCTTCAGTCTTTTAATTATTTATTATTATATATATCTACACACACATATCATGTAAGATATACTCACATATATTTAAAATTGTAAACAAATTTAATAGGATTAAATGTTTAGTAATTCTTGATTGAATTATTTTTTAAAAATCCAAATTTATATGGGAACGTACATTTTCAGTCAGTCATAATAATTTTTAAAAAAATCCAAACCTATTACTATCAAGTCAGTTGTAACTCATAATGAATAGGACTGCCCAAAGGGTTCTGACGGCTGAAAATCTTTACAGAAGTAGGCTGCCACATCTCTCTCCCTCAGAGCGACTAGTGGGTTTCAACTGCCTACCTTGCGGTTAGCAGCCGAACCCTTCTCCCCTGCGTCTCCAGGGCTGCACGGAGCCGGCTATAGGCAGTATTAACTGACTCTCTGCTAGCACTATGCCAGAGCATCTCTCCGCTCTTCTGCCATGTCCTCTGATTTTATTACTTTTTTTATACTTCAGAAGATTAGAATATCTATTGTGTTATAACCATAATTCTCACAGCTGTATAAAATTAACTCTACTTCTGAATGAATTTAACCTTTTTAGGACAGCCAAGCAACAGTGTCGCACTCATCATCAAAAAGAGTATTTCAAGATCTGTTCTGAAGTACAGCGCTGACAGCGATAGGATAATACGCACACGTGTACAGGGAAGACCAGTTAATACGACTATTATTCAAATTCATGCACCAACCGCTAAGGCTAAAGATGAAGAGACTGAAGATTTCTACCAGCTTCTACAGTCTGAAATTGATCCAACATGCAATCAGGACACATTGATAATTCCCGGTGACTGGAATGCAAAGTTTGAAACAAAGAAGACCGATCAGTAGTTGGAAAATACAGCCTTGGTGGCAGAAGTAATGCCAGAGATCATGTGATAGAATTTTGCAAGACTAATGACTTCTTCATTGCAAACATCATTTTTAACCAACACAAACGGTGACTGTACACATGGATGTCACCAGATGGAATACACATGAATCAGATTGACTACATCTGTGGAAAAAGACAATGGAAATGCTCCATATCAGCAGTCAGAACAAGACCAGGAGGTGCTGACTGTGGCACAGATCATCAATTAGCTCATAAGCAAATTCAAATTGAAACTGAAGAAAATTAGAACAAGTCCACAAGAGCCAAAGTAAGACCTTCAGTATATCCCTCCTGAGTTTAAAGACCATCTCAAGAAAAATCTGATGTGTTGATCACTAACGACTGAAGACCAGACAAACTGTGGAATGATATCAAAAACATCGTCCATGAAGAGAGCAAGAGTTCATTAAAAAGACAGGAAAGAAAGAAAAGACCAGACTGGATGTCAGAAGAGACTCTGAAACTTGCTCTTGAACATCGAGCAGCTAAAGCAAAAGGAAGGAACGGTGAAGTAAAAGACCTAAGCAGAAGATTTCAAGGACAGCTCGAGAAGACAAAATCAAGTATTATGATGACATGTGCAAAGAGTTGGAAATGGAAAGCCAGAAGGGAAGAACATGTTCTGCATTTCTCCGGCTGAAAGAACTGAAGAAAAAAATTAAGCCTCAAGTTGCAATAGTGAAGGATTCTACAGGGAAAATATTAAACAATTCAGGGACCTTAAAAGAAGACGGAAGGAATACATATTACACCCGAAAGAACTGGGCAATGTTCAGCCATTTGAAGAGGTAGCATATGATCAGGAACCAGTGGTACTGAGAAGGAAGAAGCAGGAGCTGCAGTGAAGGCACTGGCAAAAAACAAGGCCCCAGGAATTGATGGAATATCAATTGAGATATTTCAATAAACAGACGCAGCTCTGGAAGTGCTTACTAAACTACGCCAAGAAATTTGGAGGGCAGCTGCCTGGCCAACTGACTGGGAGCGATCCATACTGTCTTAGGCTGGATTTTCCAGGGAAGCAAAACCAGTAACACGTGTATGTACAAGGAAAGATTTATATATATGTAAAGTATAAGGAAAGATATGTGTGTGTGTGTGCATATATATACACATACACACATATACACACACACACATACAGGAAACAGCTCACGCAATTGCAGAAGCTGAACATCCCAAGTCCTCGCACAAGCCTCATGCTCATGTGGCCACAGGAGCTGGTGAACCCAAGGTCAGCAGGTCACAGACTAGAGTTCTAGATCACCGGTTGTGTAGGTTGGCGGATCCCAAGCTGCAGGCGAGATGGAGCTGCAGAGGCTGGCGAACCCAGTATCAGCAGGTCAGGGAACAAGACTCTCAGCTTTGACTGTAAGGGTTGATGAATCCAATAGCTGCTACTAGTTCAAGTCCAGGAACCAGATGCCAGAAGAGAGCAGGAGGGGCTGGCTACATGAGCAAACCAGAAGTAGGTGGTGGAAGGCAGAGATAAGACAGCTGAGGGGCGGGAAGCCACCACAGGCCCCACCCTGCCACTCAACACAGCAACCGAACATAGAGTAGCTAAACTGACATAATCCTGACCACCACACATACTTATGCCTATTCCAAAGAAAGGTTATCCAACTGAATGCGGAAATTACCACACAATATCGTTAATATCACACACAAGTAACAGTTTGCTCAAGACCGTTCAAAAGCGACTGCAACAGTACATTAACAAGGAACTGCCAGAAATTCAAGCTGGATTCAGAAGAGGATGTGGAATCAGGGATATTATTGCTGATCTCAGATGGATCTTGGCTGAAAACAGAGAAAATTTTGCATTGACTATGCAAAGGCATTTGACTGTATGGATCATATTTGGCTAACACTGCACAGAATGGGAATTCCAGAACACCTAGCTGTGCTCCTAAGGAATCTGTATATGGATCAAGAGGCAGTCATGGGAACAGAACAAGGGAACACTCCATGGTTTAAAGTCAGGAAAGGTATGCGTCAGGGTTGTAACCTTTCACCACAACTTTTTAATCTGTGTGCCGAGCAAATAATCCAAGAAGCTGGATTCTATGAAGAAGAATGAGGCATCAGGATTGGAGGATGACTCAGTAACAAGCTGAGTTATGCAGACGACACCACCTTACTTGCTGGAAGTAAAGATCTAAAACACTTACTTCAGTATGGATTGCACCTCAACATCAGGAAAACAGAAATCCTCACAACGGGACCAGTAAGCAACATCATTATAAATGGAGAAAGGTTTGAGATTAACAAGGATTTCATCTGACTTGGGTCCACAATCAATGCCTGTGGAAACAGCAGTCAAGAGATCAAAAGACACACTGCATTGGGAAAATCTGCTGCAAAGACCTCTTTAAAGTATTGAAAAGTAAAGATGTCATGGTATTTTCAGTCACATCATATGCACGTGAAAGGTAGACAATGAACAAAGAAGACAGAAGAACTGATGCCTTTGAATGACGGTGTTGGAGAGGAACGCTGAATGTACCACGGAGTGCCAAAAGAGCAAACGGATCTGTTTTAGAGGCACAACCAGGATGCTCCTTGAAAGCAAAAATGGCAAGACCGCATCTTACATACTTTAGACGTGTTGTCAGGAAGGATCAGTCCCTGGAGAAGGACATCAGGGTTGGCAGAGTCGAGGGTCAGAGAAAAGGAGGACGACTCTCGATGAGATGCATTGGCATAATGGCTGCAACAATGGGCTTAAGCACAAAAGCGATTGCGGACATGGGGACGTGGTGCAAAATTGGGCAGTGTTTCGTTCTGTTGTGCATGGGGTTGCGAAGAGTCAGAACTGACTGACACCATGTAACAACAACAAGAAGCAACAATGCTGTTATGGGTTGAAATCAACCTGAAGGAAGCTAACAACAAGAACAATTTAAACGTTTCTTATCTTGATTAATCTTTCAGTAGAATACACATATATTTGCATTTATATTTTTTACATGCACTGTGTTTCCTAATAACATGCTAAGGACTGGGAATGGCTGCACCTATTTTATTTACCTTTTTATACTGTGGCTCTACGCCCTCAGTGTGGTCATTTTAAAGAGTTAGCAGGGCATCCCTCAAGAAGATTAATGCTAAGAGGCAAGAGGCTTTGGAAAAATGCTCTAGTGACTTCTCTGAGGCTGAGTCTCGGGCAGGGCAAACGGACCTCTCTCCTCATATGTAAATGTATGTGCAAGATCTGCCAGCTGGACCCTCTGACATCCTATCTAAAAAGGTCTAAATTGTGCTTAGGGTGTGACCACACAGATAAAGCACAGAGACGCACAAGTTTTGAGTGGGGTAAGGAAACTACATGCATCTGTCAGGATGCACAAGCACACGGAGTACAGAAACTTCTCATACACTTGTGCCTCCCCTGCCTTTCACATCTCCCTAATTCCTAACCAATTTTCATTGGTGCATTTGTTCATTCATTCATTTAACATGTATTCATTAAGGGCCTACCAAAGAGCAGGAAACCCTGGCAGCATAGTTGTTAAGTGTTACGGCTGCTAACCAAAGGATTGGCAGTTCAAATCCAGCAAGCGCTCCTTAGAAACTCTATGGGGGTGGTTCTAA
This sequence comes from Heterohyrax brucei, assembly GCA_028571685.1. Classification (NCBI taxonomy): domain Eukaryota; kingdom Metazoa; phylum Chordata; class Mammalia; order Hyracoidea; family Procaviidae; genus Heterohyrax; species Heterohyrax brucei. The sequence goes on from CM053155.1 coordinate 23,498,546, forward strand.
TCTGCCCTGTAGGGTTGCTATGAGTCAGAATTGACTTGCTGGCAATGCATTTGGGTTTTGGTTACCATGGATCACGCACTGCTCCAGAGGACAACCAGTTACATCCAAAGCCTTTCTGTAGAAGGATGAAGTGTAGGGAAGGATATATATCTAGTTCTATACAGTTACATCTTATTGTGATTGCTAACATGGGGAAAAAAGTAAATCCTATTGTTAGAGCACCGTAAGGAAAGAATAGTCTATTTTTTAAAATTGTAGAGTTTGGTTTAAGGGAATTTAATAAAGAGCAACCAGCCTGCAGTATCCAAGCAGTGTAGAGCTTCCAGAAGCATTCTCCGCTTCAGCCCGCTCAAGCGGGGCCTCCTCTCCACGCATGTGTCACTCTGCTTGGGTGTAAGAGACACAGAGCAGCAGGCTTCCTCCCACCTCGAGCTCGGGCCCCTCTCCACCATCCGTGGGGCCCATGCAAGAGAGGCAGAAAGAAGAGCCTAGGTAGCCAGAAGAGAAAGGGCACGGGCTCTAGCAGTGAGAAACAGATATGGGAAGAGATTGAGGGCTTTTTTGTTTGTTTGTTTTTTTAAAGGCAGACACTGTCTCTGAGAAGGTACAAAGGGCAGCCTAGATTCTTGCCAACCTTGACTATATTTTCCGGTAGTTTCCAGAGACACAGAGACAAGAGCAGCAACTAGACCTGGAAGACATCCTGTTTGCAGATACACAGAGTACGGATGGGAGGTGAAGTCACACAGGTGCATGCGCACGGCAGAGGAATGCCTGGTGGGAGTGCCAGAAGGTCACAGGAGGCCAGGAGCAGACAGGCACGGTCTTTACAGCACAATCAGCCTTTTACATACAACTGGTTTTTCCACACTCACTTTGATGTCACTTGCTGCCATTCACAATAACTTTGACCAGCCAGGTAAAAGTAGGCAACGAGACAAAAGTAAACACATTACGTCTGAGGTCTTCTCTGCAGGACACACAAAGGCTTCTTTACAGTCGCACCCCTGTGCTGCAACAACCAGAGTCTTCTGGAGAGACCCAGGTCGCCTTCCTGCTGATCCATAGCAACCTTTAAAAACAATCTATGACTTGCGACTTGGTGACATGATTGCTTAAATCCTAATGATACCTAGGGGGCTAATGTAGGTCGGCCGATGAATTATGTCAGGTGATAAATTCAGTGATAAGAATTATTTCAGAGAATGTGTTTAATTTAATGCCCCCCTTCACTTTTGCCTGCACAATCTTCAAATCCTATTTCTTCCACTGGGTCTCGGGTAGCCCACCTGGCCCAGGTGCAACGAAAAAGCAGGTAGCCATGCTCGGGGATTGTCTACACAACCTGTTGGGAGCAGTTGTTTGCAGACTTTCTGGGAGCACTAAGCAACAGTAGCTCCGTATGAAAGGAGTGCCGTGTGCCAAGCACTGTGCCAACTGTTTTACACTGGCTATCATGGTTAATCCGCATAACCGCAGTGTGGCGTTGGGATTTGTTGCCCTCTTTGTACTTGGAATTGGAGCAGTGCTGGTGGTTCAGTGGTTTCCTTGCCTCCCACGCAGGAGATCGAGGTGGTGATCCCGGCTAACGCACCTCCGGGTAGCCACTGTGTCTGTCAGTGGTGGCCTGCGTGCTGCTATGATATAAACTGGTCTCAACAGAGCGTCTAGACTAAGACTAGGAAGAAAGGCTTGGAATCTACTTCCAAACATCAGCCAATGGAAACCCTATGGACAATAACCGTGAGCCCTGCAGCCCGTCACGGGGATGGCGCAGGACCAGGCTGCGTTCCTGTTCTTTGCATCTAGAGTTACCACGAGTTGCGGGCTGACTCAACAGCAGCTAACAGTAACAATGACAGACTTGGAAAATACAAGGTTCAGAGAGACTAGTCTTTACAAGGAAGGTCCTAAGGCGGGGAAGCGGTAGCTCTAGGATCTAGGCTCCAGTTTGTCTGGCTCCAAGCCCATTTTCTCAAATGCCATACTACAGGCCGCCCAGTGAGCCCTGGGTGTGAGTGAGGTCTTTCAGAAGCCCTCAGTCCACGGTCTGAATCTCCCATCGATGCGGCACATTCTGCCTTCCCTCTTCTTCCGGTCAATTCTGTCCAAACCCCAACACAGCTAAATGAGCACTTGTAACCATAGTGTAATATCTGCTTCTACCTTAATGGTGCCACTGCAGCCTAATTGATTTTATTAAATCTATAATTCCTTGGGCTGAGTAGCAAAGGAGCAGGGAAATGATGTGTTTAATTATAGAGAGAGGGGAGAGAGACAGAGTGAGCATAAACCCACCAGAGAGCATTAACATCGAGGAACTCAGTGTCCACCCACCTTCTCAGTGAAGGTCACAACATATATTAGGCTATTTATGAGGATTAATTATTCAGGCTGACTAAAAAGTATTCGTCTCCAAATGGATATGAGGCCTGGGTAGGATTAAAATTCCCACTTCTCAAGAAGGTAAAGCCTTCATGAGAAAAATTCTATTTTTCATAGTGAAGACAAAATTGTTTTCACAGGCTGCTTCCAAAACCTCAGCCCAGGGCTGACTTTTCACTTCAATTCCATTCCTAAGACCCACTGCTATGACCTACGTGCTCCCTCCCACACGAACGTGTGTAAAAACCGTGTGGACACAAATGGCGTGGGGAGCCCCAGGGAAAGTGTGTATGGTCCACAGATCTATGGTGTTAAACAGAAGCAGTGACGGGCCAGACAAGGAATGGGGTCCGGTGGGTTTCAGGCTGGTATATAGATCTGCCCTTCACAAGAGCTGTTTTATTTGGGACATAGATTAATCGCCTTCCTGCTCCCACCATACAGGGATCTGGAGTGAAGAAATGATGGCAAAAACCAACCAACCAACCTAAATGCTTTCAGTCAGAAGACAGGGCTACAGAAACACAAGATGCAAGATAGGATGACTCAGCAGAAAGAACTCTTAAGCTGGGAAGTAGGCGCCTGATTCCAGTCCTGGCACTGCTACCCACAGGGCCTTCTGTTGGCCTCGGTTTCCTTTCTATGAAAAAGAAGAGGAGGATGACCTGAACTTGGATGACAATTTGAATCACTACGGTCTCTCCTCTTCATTCACTCTTGTCCTTCCAGGATGAGGCCCATCCACACCTGATTACTGTCCCAGGAAGGGAAACCTAGGGGCAGTTGTTGTGGGCAGCTAGGGCTCCTGCCTAGCTGTGTGCTACCCACATGCAAGTCTCTGTCCCTGAATGTACTTCCATGACCTATGCAGGTTAGAAACTTGTGCCTAGGAAACCTTAAAGCTTCTGGGTCCTGGAAGCTGACTCAGCAACTTGGCAAAGCCTGAAATCCCTCAGGGGTCTGGGATAGGCAGAATGGAAAACAGCAGCCGCCCAAGATGCCCATATTCCACTCTGATTAAGATGGCTGCTTGACCCAAATTCTCACCCACACAAAGGCCAGTAGAGCCCATAATCAACACAAGGCCTCTGAGACAGGCTGGCCCTGTCCCTCCAGGCCTGGCTGTTCCACGTAAGCCTGGCAGGGTGGCAGCACCTGCGCTGTTGTCCAGAGAGTAACGCAGGCAGAAGTTCAGCATTAAACACCAGGTGCCACAGTCAGCATGCACCCTCTTTCCCATGAGGACACCACTAGATAGGGGCCTTAGGACCCCAGGACCCCTGAGCACCCCCACCTGGAGCAGCTTGGACCTACCACGAGCCAGCCGGACCTCGCTGCGGAACCGCCACAGGATCTGGAGCTTTTCAGAAGCCAAGCGGCTCTTGGGAAGCCTGCGGAAGAGGTGCTGGAGCCGCCTGGTGACTGTTCCAAAGCAGGCCACGGCTGCCTCCTCATTCCAGCCCTCCATCATCCTGGCTGTAGATCAATAGTTTCTCTCTAGGCCTGCCGTCAGGACTGACAGCAGGACAGCCACAAGCCCCGGACAGGCTCTGGGCAGGCATGGAGGCTGAGGGGTGCCTGAGCTTTGACCCAATCGGTTCAGCACTACTGTTCCAGCAAAGTCAGTGGCAGGCACCTGGGACCTCGAGCTCCATGCCAGCACAGACTGACCGATGTCTTCCTGTTCCCAGCCTAGGTCTTCTCCCCTCCACCTCCCCCACTGGAATACTTTCTATTTCTGGGGCTTTTAGCTTGATAAGATAAAAACGCCCCCACCAAACAGGCTGTAGCAAAGAGCCTGCCCTAAGCCTCACTTCTCACTAGCGTCTGCAAGTCTGAGAATCAATGTCTCCAAAGTTTCAACAGCCAACAGAAGTGATCGGTTACCTCACACGGTGCTCCAGGCCTGGAAGCTCATTAATGGGTTTCTTCGAGGATGGTAGATTACTAATGCTTTACCAGCTTCACAGCTCCCGAGGGACCACTGGGCGAACTCATGTCCTCTCGTGCTGGGTGGAAGGTGGGGGGGGTGGGGGCAGCTGCAGCTTTCGCTGCTAGAACCCACAAAGGGGCGATGAGGGTTAGATCATTTATCTGAGACTCGAAAGCCAGGTACCGAGCAGAGAAGAGGCGGCAGGAGAAAGGAATGAGACCCTTGGGGTGTACAGAAGGAAAGAGAAAAGAATGAAGTATCTCATGAAAAGGGCAGAAATGCTAGCTTTTTTGGCCTAAAACAGTGCTCACAGGGTCACCTCACTCTCTACCTCCTGTGATCAGCTGATTCCCAGGAAACTTCCTGTAAGCCCTGTTTTCCAGACCAAGATAGGGAGCTGGCACCCACCGGGCAGCAGACCTCAAGAAGAGCCACTGAGAAGTGTGTCTACTTCTAGTCCACTAAGAGATTCCACAACTCAGCTGCCAACAGACAGTGAGTGCCAGTCTGAGAGGAAAAAAGAAACACAGCAAAGTGAGCATTCACACACCCATACTCCCTCTGGTCATCTAGTATTAGGGCTAGGGAGAACAGTAACACTGTTACGCCCTCTGCAGTTACCAGCCTCTGGCTCCAAACCTTTGTGCTGTGGATTTTTCCCCAGGTCAGACAGCATGCTGCCTTATATCCTATCCCAAAGGTAACATTTGTGAGCCTATTTAGGGCAGCAAATGTTGCTAGAACAAAGTGTAAGCAGCACTCTGATCCTCCAAATAGCCTTTCCTATGCCCGCACTTCTCATGAAGATTCTGGCCACAGGGCCCTGGGTTCAGATCACCCCTCTGACAGACAACCTCAGAAGGCAGCAACAAAAGTTCATTTGTAAGTGCAATATAAAAGTGATTCATTTAACATAGGAATGTCTCACAGTGCCACCCTTCCTCAGGCCTGGACGCTGGTTCCTTCTTCCTAATGCTTTCTGAGAAGGCTCTCATGGCCTTCTGTGATCCTCTAGTTTACCCATCAAGGAGCCTGAGTGGTACAAGCAGTTGGTGTTTGGCTGCTAACTGAAAGGCTGGCAATTTGAGCCCATCCAGCAGCATCGTGGAAGAAAACGCTTGGTGATCTGCCCCCATAAAGATGACAGTCAAGAAAACCCTGTGGAGCAGTTCTACTCTGTAACACACGGGTCACCAGGAGTCAAGGGTCAAATCAAGAGTCAACGTGATGATAGCTAACAACAGCTTACCCAGCAACCACTGCCTGAGAAGGGAGGCATGAGTGAGTCCATGTCCTGAAATGTCGCTTGGGACCACCAAGCAAGGGTTGGGAGCCAAGGTTCCTTGCCCCACCCTAACTCTAATCCTTGTATACATATCTCCAAGAAGGTCTGGGAACTCCCATCTGGCTGACCACCAGGCAAGGGGTGGATTCCTATTCCAGCTGTCCCCTCAGAGAGGACAACACAGGCACACCGGGGAATTTTTAAATGAGTCACATGTGATGGGACAAAAATCTTTCTAAACGGCCCATTTCAGCTCATGGACTTGCAGACATCACTTCTCCTTTCTCCTCATCCCATAGCTGTTCTCTGACAGGCTAATTCGCATGAGACGCTGGCAGGAAAGACTCAAGTCTTCATTTCTGACCCTGAAAACTGGATAGATTTTGTACTGTAGGGATTGTCTGGAGGGTGCACAATTTGGGGGGAATGCTTGTAATGACCTCTTACTGCCCTCTCACATCTAAGCACTGACTCCATGCTCTTCATGCTAAAGGAGAATCAGCTAAGGCCCCATATAGTTAGAAGAAACAGGCTTCACCACTTGAAGTGTTGCGGTTATAACATGTTCTTACCTTGAAATGCCCTGATTATATAAAGGTATCCCTAGCTGATTTTTTAAAACACTCAGCATTAGAAGAGACATTCATGTATGGCAAGCTCAGTGCTTTCTCTTGAACATCTCAAGTTACAGCTGGAATCTGTTGTTCTCATTGAATGGTATCTCTAAGAGTTGTTTTTTTTTTTTTTTAAACATACTTTGCTCATTTGCAAAAAGTGCATTAATGGTTTCAACAGGAACTTCAAGACCTCTAACTTCCCAATTCTACTTGCATGGAAAGAGCAGCCTCCTGCAAGTCAACAAGAAAAACAGGTGAAGGTACCTCTTCCCAAAGGAGAACCTAGCATGGAGAAACACCCCGAGTCAGAGCTGGTGGGTGTGGGAGGCTCTTTCCATATGTACTGTTTCCTAGTGCCTAGAATTCAAGCCAAAAGTTCATTCTGTGAGCCTCAGTTAATAGTCCAGTACCTACCCATCTCTGTCCCCTCTGGGACCCTGCCTGTTAGTTCCCTTGGATCCTGGTTAGTCCTGTGTCATGAACCCTGACAGCTGTGTCACAGCAGGAGGAGGCATGCAACAGGAACAGTCACGCTTAAAAGATTTTCTATCTGCATTTCCACACCCACTTCTGTACGTGGAGGAGGGTGGGGAGCAAGAAACACACCTGTATCTTTTATCTTGGAATTTAGAAAAACTTCACCCTTTGTTTAAAGATCTGATGGTGTACTCATGCTGAAGTCCTATTTAAAAACTGAGAACAGGCTTCAGTAGAGCCAGCTTTCAGCTATGCAGGCGCAGACTGATTCTCTGGCTTGCACATGGCTCACTCACCCCTTGGATCACCTTCCTCTTTTTCTTCTTTACCTCTTTTTCTTTTTTGGACATTTCAGTGTTTATTGGCAAAAGAGAGGTCAATAAATAAGGAAATTCAACTTGTTCACATATTTAACAACACTAGTTCATAAGGCAAACACTGTTCAGTGCTGGTGCTGGCTTTGCTGTTAATGAGTTGGGTTATCTCAGCAAGGTATTTGACTGCTCTGATCAAACCAACCTTGCCTACCTCACAAGGAGTCCATCAGTAGTGCAAATGATTAATGTACTCAACTGCTAGCCAAAAGATTAGAGGTTCAAGTCTACCCAGAAGCACTTCGGAAGAATGGCCTAATGATCTACTTCCAAGAATTTAGCCACTGAAAACCCTAGGGGAACAGCTCTGTACAGACACACATGGAGGCACCATGAGTTGGAGTGCACTTGACAGCAACTGGAAACCTTAGTGTCGTAGTGGTTAAGTGCTACGGCTGCTAACCAAAGGATCAGCATTTTGAATCCGCTCAGTTCTCCTTGGAAACTCTATGGTGCAGTTCTACTCTGTTCTCTAGGTTCTCTGTCCCTTGAGTTGGAATCAACTGGATGGCAGTCGGTTTGGTCTTAGTTTTTGGTATGAAAGCAACTGATTATCTACCTCACAATGGTAATGCAGGTTCAACATAGCCAGTGTAGAATAAAACGCTTTCTATCCAGACAAATGGGATAAAAGTTATCTCTGTCCCCACGTTTTCTTGGCCACTATCAATTTCTGAACTCTGCATAAATAATCCCATCCTAGCGGGTCCACAGAATACCAACACGTGCCTTGAGCAAATAGTGATGATTCTTCCCCAGACCTAACATTTGGTAGAAACAAAACATAAAAGGATTAAGAGAGAGACAAGGAAGAATGTTATTCTTCTTTTAGCCTTGACTCTCATAAAACTGCTGTCTGATTTCATGAAACATGTGGTCTGATGTCCAACAGGTCCATGTAAACCCAGTTTCAATTTCCTAGCAGCATCAGCCAATAGCCACTGCAGACATCTGCTAAAACATGCCTCAACCTGGAAACCTTCAAGAAACAGGGAGTTAAAGCAGAGGGTAGCATGGAAGCCCTCCACTGAAGAGTAAACATGGCCCAGCCCGGAGTGGTCACAGGTATATGTCACGCACAGCTGCCTACCTGCCAGCAAGTGACACACATGGATGAGCAGCTGGGCTCCCCCACACCGTCTTTCCTACAGACCCACAACACAGCCTCACCCTTTCCTCTGCTTCCCTGAAATGGGGTCAGAGCAGCAGGTGTGGGTGGGAAGTCCTGAAAAATTCTGGAACCTGATACGGCTCACAGGGGTCACTTGGCTCTGAAAGGATCCCAACTTTAGGCATCTTATCCAGAACAGGACATTTTCTACCAAGAGGGTGGGCATATGCCTAAGGTGCCAAGACGGACACCGGCGTTCTGTTTCCTTCCTTTCCAAAAAGGGCAAATAATTAAAAAAACCAACCCTCCAGATGCCACAGATTTCCCTTTGGGTTCACCTCCCATTCGTCTCTCTACTTTAGCAGCCACAGGAAGGCTAGAACAGGCTGTGTGTGAACTTGACCACTCTAGCCACAGGCTATGCAGTAGTGAGGTCTGAGGGCCCAGTGGACCCTCCCCATGTCTCCTCAGCACAGAGTCTAGGGTACTTCAGAGAACACTCAAATACCACCTCTGTAGGTCTGTGGCAAAACAGTCCAGACTTTGAGGGAGGCCTACCCATCACTACCCGCTAAATGGATTTTATTTCACTGAAAACCAGTGCCCCCACGGAGCTAGCCTTCTGCCTAGGCTGACCTCGTCACCTCAGCCTCCTCACTCTTTCCTAAAAGCCCACAAGCTGGTTCAGCTCTCTCCTAGGCCTGAGATCCAGCTTGGAACACATGGAGACAAACTTGCCAAAACTCTTGGGAAAAACCCGAAAGTGACTAAATGTAAAACCATCTCTCTAGTCAGGGCTGGCCTTCTCCACATCAGCTGCCGCCAGCACTCTGAGCTGAGCAGGAGCAAGCAGGCCCCAAGGCAGGCGGGCGGAGTGGCAGAAAGCTTCTTGCCATCACTATAGGCAGCTGTGAGAAGACCTCAGGACCTGGGGCTGGTATCACTGAGACAGAGTGGCCTGTGGAAGGGGAAGTGTTTGCCAGCTTCACACACCCACAAATTCTCACCCACCCCGGAATGCTCAGCTTGTCACCTCAGGAATGCAGACAGGAAGGCCCAGAGATGTGTGACAGTTTCCTCATCAGCCTTAGTAATACCCTGGGCAAGGCAAGTATAGCAAGCAGCTCCCATCCATGAGGAAACTGACGGCGGTGGGTATGGGGAGCCAGAGAGAGCCCCACGGGAGAGCACTTGGGGAACAAGAGCTGGGCTCTATCACTGCTCTTTCACCCCTGGTGGCTGCTTTGGACAATGTGCTGGGTGAGGGATCCCAAGAGGCAAAGAACTTGAGAGCCTGAAATGGCCAGTTGGAGTTAACCCTACATGACAGGTAGACAAGAGACTCTCAAAGTGCCCCATCTGCAGAAGTGTCCCTGAGCTCTGAGATCTCATGAAGCTATTTCGGTGACGCATGGAGCAAACAGCATGAAAACGCTCTGGGCCCATCAGAGAAAAGGTGCGGCTGACACGCAAGGAATTCTTCCTGTGCTCATTCTCACACCTGGGCCTGCTGGGAGCCCCAGGCATCCTCTCGGGGCTTTGGGCCCCTGAGCAGCACACATACTCACAGACAAGAGCCTGGTTCGCTGAGGCAGGATAAACCCTCTTCACCAGCCAAGCAGGGGCTCTGGGGGTTGGGCTGCGGGCTCTCTTTCACTCCAGGCCTACCTCCCAGGCTAGGCACACACCAATTAACCGGTAAACTTAGGGAGAAGCAAGAGGATCTCCGATCGAACTGGCATCTAACAACTCCACAGGACTCATGCCCTCCTTACTCCATAATTAGAAAATTCTATGCTCCAGTGAAGAGGGGAAAATCAAGCGTTTATGTCCCAGCCTTTCACTTTCACCTTTGGAGATGACAGGAAGCAAAAAGAAGAAACAGAGAGGCAGCCTGGGAACTTTGACAGCATTGTAGGCCCTTTCCTTGTCCCCAAACATGAACGCTCCAGTAAGGCTTTTCCCCAAAAGAAGATCCCACTTAGGACCATGATAGGTGACGACTTGGGGGAGGGAAGAGTCAAGATCTTTAACAACAAAGCATCCATTTCAGTGTTTAATTTTCCTAACCTCTAAGCCAAACATGGGTGGCTAAATCAATGAAAACACCTCAGGCCACATACTTCAGTGTTGCTGGCTGTCCTGAACAAAGATCGGCCACACGGTCAAGGAGAAGTCAGGAGCCTCAGGCTCCTGACTTAAGGACATAAGATGCTTGGCAAGATGCCTAAAATGAAGACCTTTGTCTGGCACCAAACCAAGCCCAAACCAGATGCTCTGGTATCAACTCCAATTCCCAGCAATTACATGTGTTGCAGAGCAGAACTGGACTCCACAAGGTTTCCATGGCTGTGACCTTTGAGAAGCAGATGGTCAGGTCTGTCCTCTAAGGTGTCTCTGGGTGGGTTTCAAAGGCTAGCTGTTGGGTTAGTAGCCCAGAACATAACCACAGCATGACCCACAGACTACTTAGCTACAAGAAGAATGACTCTCCCAGCAGCCTCCACCGCAAAGAACTCCCAACCCAGGTGCACCTGCAGGATCAAGTGGCGATTATTCAGGCCCAGAGAAGTGGGTTAAACCCAATCATTAACGCAGTGACCAGATAGGACTGGAGAGGCAGAGCAAGGGGCCACGCTCACCAAGACTTGTCCTGTGCTTCTCCCCAGTGGCTTCACGGCAAACCTGCACACCCACACCACAACTAAAGGAGGAGGAGTCCCAAGCTCCCCCTTCACCTTGTAATTCCAATCACTTAACACTTCATAGCCCCAAGCAATGTCCCCTTGCTGACACAGTGACTCCAGGGAAAGACAAGAAGCCGTCACTGGGACTGTACAAGCCATACCTAAGCATTCCAGCTATGAACATTAACAGTTGAACTGACATTTCGCTACTGACAGACCATTCCTTGGACATTAGACACTTAGAACTGTCACCTGTCTGTCAGTTTGTTGTAGTGTGGTGGCACACACGCTGCCAACACACTGGAAGCTATGCCACCAGCATTTTAAACACAGAGAAAACCTGCAGAAGCCAGAACTTGACAGGATTTGCCTTGTTTTTCTGGGTCTCACAAGTTGTCTGCATTTGATGGAGTATAGTCTTACCACTTTTCTATTGCTTTAGTAGAAAATATTTGTGTTTTCCTTCTCTGACAGGTTTCCTCCTTACACAGGTTCCAGTTTTCCCAGGTTTTACTGTGCTAGTAGGGTCACTCATGGTGGAGAAGTTTCATTGGAGCATCCAGAGTAAGACAGACTAGGAAGAAATGATCTACTTCCAAAAACTAGCCAATGAAATCAGCCAACGAAAGCGCCATGATATACTCCTGGAAGATGAACCCCTGAGGTTAGACGGCATTCAAAACTCACAATGGACTCTAGCACACCAATGACTGCCAAGATAGCACAGGACCAGGCAGCATTTTGCTCTGTTGCATCTAAGGGCACCATGAGCCACAACTATCTGACAGTAACAAGACATTTAGTAAGGACAGTGGAGTTGTGGTCCAGGATGCATATACTCGTATCTACCAAAATGGGATGAAAGTTAAAAGATCGGCTCTATGTGCCTTCTACAAAAGAAAAGTTCCCTGACCTGCACAGGGCATCCTGTTGCTGAAGGACAGCCTGTGAGTTTCTCGGGTTGTTTCCTGCTTACCACTCCCTCATGAATTCTCACCATTGCACCCCAAAACACATGCACATACTCACACAACCTCTCTCTCTCTCGCTCCACCAATCCCCTGGACTTTTCCCTCTATTTGGTACATATGATTTCTTTAATCCTGGAAATTAGCATTATCTCTATATTCTCCTGTTGGCGAGCCCAATAATAATCAGCTCTCAGCTAAAGATCTTAAAGTAGGGATAAGTTTCTATTAGATGAACTTGCACTAACTAAAAAGGCAAGCTGACAGTGGAAGGACAGTTTTCTCAAAGCTTTCCTTATTGGAAGCTCATTTGCCAACATGGCTTCCATCCAGTGTCAGCATCCTGCTCTGACAGACGTCATTCACTTACCCACTGGCCTTCTGTTCGCTTCCAGGAGCCGGGAGATGTAATAGTGTAAATAAGCTAACACTTTGCTTGACAACCATTTCTTGACACTTTTCTTGCTGGGCACGGATGACACAAAAACAATGAGCTGATGGCTAGCTGATGCCTGAGTCAGAGAGTCACAGAAGGGACTCAACTACTGGTACCTTGTGGCACTGCTCCTCAGCACAGTGGCCTCCCCTGAGGAACTTTTCTGGAGGACACTTAATACCTCATTCCTGAGGTGCTCACGGCACCTCACCCTCCACCCCTGTCTTAGCCCAGGAACCAGGCAGTTTGAAAACTGTACTTACTTCTGGGAAAGGTGACATTAAGAATGTCACATGCCCAGACAAGGCAAACGCTACACAACTTTTAGACAGGAGTAGGGTTCATATAATAATAGCATTAAGTATTTATATAGCATTTCCTAGGCACTGTTCTAAGGGCTTCGTGTACGTTACTTTATTTAATCCTCACATTAACCTGATAAAGTAGATAATACTATTATCCCCACTTTTCTAGTAAAGAAATGGAGACAGAGGGTCTCACAGATAACCAAATATCAGAGGCAGGACTTGAACACAGGACACCTGGTTCACGTCCATCCTCTTAACCACTGCCTCTTAAAAGTCATATTATCACCCTTGCTTTTGCAAACAAAAATAAAACAAACCAACCCCACCATGGCACAAGATCTTTAACCTAAAGAAGGGTGCTCAGCAAGTTCGTCCTGCCAGTCCTCCTGGGCACACCAGAACACTTCTCCACTGTTCCCATGCAGCCACAGCTTCACAACTACTTAAATATTAATAAAGGGAAAGAGAGATTCCTGTCTGCACCCCTTTGATTTCAGCTCTACCCTCTCTGCTGTTCAAACATCCCGAGACAGAGAAGAGCATTAAAGTATATGGTGGGCCATGGAAGCCAAAGAAAGTGAAGGGCATCTGCCAAGTCACACCGAGTCAGGAGTGTTGCCTGTGGGCCTGGGTCTGACCGCCACTGGAACGAATGAGCTACTCAAATAAACAACGCTAACATGACACAGGTTTGAGTTTGGGTTCAGGTAGGATACTGCCCCTTCCCCTGTATAGAGGCTTGGTGGGTGCAGTAAAGGTCCCCGGGACCCTTGATAGGATGAAAGCTGCCAACACATCCATCGACAGGTTGCATTCACTTCTACTGACGGCTGGGGCATTGACACATTAACAACAGCCCTTCATTCTCAACACAGCCCTCATCAACATTTGCTTTCTTTAATTAGCACTTGATCTGTGGGTTCTGGTGGTGCAGGGAGCAGCACATACTTTTCCCTCCAACCTTTCACCTCCCACTTGATCCTGGCTTGGAGTCTGGGCTCTCCTTGCCCGTAGCCTGCTGCCATGGGAGGTATTGTGCCTAGGTTGGCCCAGGGAGAGCAAAGAGAGGGCTTTCCTGTCATGGAAGTAGCTGCTGCTGCCCTGAGCTGCAGGGGGATGGGAGATGTGGGAGTGCCATCATGGGGGAAGGGTCTCCGCAGAAAGATGCAAACCATAACTCATTTCAAGAGATGCTTACTAGAGGCTGGGCTAGAGTCTGTGCTTCAGATATTTAACACATCTGTTTAAATAGATAAACGCATAGCTGGGGATATCCTCTCCTAAACATGACAACAGCAAATGCAGTGGGGATGGAAGATACCTATTAAAGGCACCTATTTTGTTGTTGTTGTCTTGGCCATGGCATCAATTCTGCCTGCCTATAGGCAGGGCAAACTAATAAAGCCCCACTAAGACTGCAAATTTGCTCCAAAAATCTAAATACTGGGTGCCTAGTGTTTTATAGTCAGACTTGGAGAAGGACCTGGCTCAGAAAGAGGCTGGAGGGGCCTGAGACCTGGGGAGGAAGTGACCCCGCAGGGAGTTGGGTAATTTTAGGGAATGATGACCAAAGGAACCTAGGAGGAGGGAGAGGAAGAGGCAGGGCATAGCCAAACAGGACAGCAGAGTCCAAAGGTTTGAGGGGCCAGAGGGGAAAGGCAGGAGGGGGCACAGGTCCAGGATGACCTCAGGCTCTCTCCAACCTCTGGGCCTATTTCCATACAAAGCAGGCCAGGCCTTCCAGGTCTCCTCCCTGTCCCAAAGGTCCCTGTAGAGGAGGGGTTCGGGTCTGCACCACAGACGAACAAACAAGCCATTTTGCCATTAACCTTAAAAAGCAAGGGTCAAATGGTGTTCTTCATGCTAGTCTCACAATCTCACCCCAAAGGTCACAGAATGAAAACCTACAGCAAAAATAAGAGGCGTGCCCGGGAGACCACGTAGTGACCTTTGCAGCCATTAACCCCCAACCTGCGGGGAGTGAGGCGTGCACCTGTCAGGGGACGGGTATTTGTAAAACATCGCAGAACCATCCCGGCAGTGGGCAGTTGCTAAAGGATACTGGGCAGGAGACTGAGAAGAACGCCCCAGGAGTTATGCCCGCGGTTAAAGTCGAGGTGCTGTCTGGAGTCAGTCAGGGTAAGGCTGCCTCTCTCCTTGCCCCAGTCCCCTCGCAGTCCCTCACCCCGTACTGCGGTTTTCCCACGCCGCGCCCAGCCCTGCCCTCACACTCACTAGCGCAGCGCAGCGCTTGCCGCAACACCTCTCGTCCGCACAGATCACACCAGCCAGGGCCGCCCCGCAGCACTAATTCGACGAAGCAGTGCCCCTCGCCTCTCTCCAGGGGGACGCGAGGATCCTGGGGCTGCTCGAAGATGCTCCGCACGTCGCGGGGTCTCGACGCCCCGGGCCGCCGCCGCAGTCTCTGCTGCCGACCAGGCCGGAGAGGGCGAGGGTGTCGGAAGGCCCGGGTTTGGGGCTCCAGGTCCCCCCTGGCAGCCCTCCGGGCGCCGCGCCCCTCGAGCGCGCCCGGCGCAGTGGAGTGGGGCGGGGGGACGCAGCGGCGCGAAGACCGGCCGGGGGTCGGCGGCGGCTGGGGGCTGCCCAGGCTCTGCAGATAGCGTGGAGGTTCGGGGTCCAAGAGTAAAGGGTACGGGCGCTGCCCGATGGCCGGGGACGCCATAGCCATGTCCGGTTAGTGGCAGCGGCGGCGGCTGTCACAGCGGCGCGTTACTCCCGAGCCAGCCCCGAGAGAAGGGGCGGCCCCCGACAAGGGCGCCTTTAAAGGGACCGCAGCCCTCGGGGCGGGGCGGCCGGAGCGGGGGCGGGGCGGCCGGAGCGGGGGCGGGGCGGCCGGAGCGGGGGCGGGGCGGGGGCGGGGCGGGGCAATTTCGGAGAGGAAGGACAGCCGTCAGAGAGCCCACCGACTCAAGGGTAGGCTTGGCTGAGGAGGGCGCCGGAGTGAGTAGGAATTTCGGGGCGTCTGCGGACTGGACCGCAGGAGCAGCTGAATGGCTCGGTATGGAAAGACTCTCTACTGTTCAACTCAAGAGGCATTTCTGTAGGATTCCTCTTTCATCGCTTCCCCAACACCAGTTCCACATCCCCTTCAATACCCTTCAGTGCGGACGGTTGGAGCAAGCTGAGGATGCGATCCTAAGAGAGTGGCGGAAGTCTAAAAGTCACCTGGCCACCTTCCCTTATCTCATGCCAACTGGAGGAATGTGTTCGGTGGCTTGTCCCCTGTCGTCCTCGCCGCCGCCCTCTCGCGAGCCGAGATGACCTTGGCCGGGGGCGTGCGTGAGTCGGGGACGCCCGGGCCCCGGCAGCCACGCAGAGTTGGGCGATGTGAGGGGACGCGCGCACCGGGGACACTTCGGATGCTGTCCTGAGGAAGGCAGGACGCCTCCACGTCGGGAGGACTGTCACGTGCGGGTTTCACTCTTACTGCATTTCCCCTGGCTCAGAAGTCCTGCCATGTCGGATGTTCCCTTTTCCCGTAAGACTGGAGTTATGGAGACCGTGGGTTGGGAAAGTTTTTCAAACAAACCCTCTTCTCTCTGTAACTGCCGGAGTAATTACTGTTAACACCCCCCTCCCCTGGCAAAGACTCCTGCTTTGTGTTTGATATCTACACTTCTCCTGGCTTTGGGACACAAAGAGAGTTCCACGTTCTACTAGCACCAGGGCAGGCTTCACGGGCCACCCATCTGGTTCAGTGCTCAGATCTCCCCGTCTTAAGGTTCGAACCCCAAACCAAACCAAACTAAGAAACAAACTCATTGCCCTCAAGTCGATTCTGACTTACAGTGACCCTTTAGGACAGATGAGAACTGCCTCATGGGATTTCCAAGACTGTTATCTTTATAGGGAAAGTCCGGCGGTGTAGTGGTTAAGTGCCGTGGCTGCTAACCAGAAAGTCAGCAGTGCAAATCCACCAGGTGCTCCTTGGACATGTATGGGGCAGTTCTACTCTGTAGGGTCTCTGTGAGTCGGAATCGACTCGACGGCAACGAGTTAATAGTTATGGCCGGTGGGTTAGAACCTCTGGTATTTCAGTTAGGAGCCGAAGAGAGCGCTTAATCACTGTACCACCAGGGCTCCTGTTTGAACCAAGGGCCCATGCCCCACATGTTCTGCCATAAATCCAAAGCCCACTGCCCTCGAGTCCGGTCAGGACCAAGCAATTGAGTGGGGTCCAACTCATAAGCGACCATAGAGGTCAAAGTAGAACTGCCCCACAGAGTTTCCAAGGAGCGCCTAGTGGATTTGAACCGCCGAACTTCTGGTTAGCAGACGTAGCACTTAACCCACTACGCCACCAGAGTTTCTTCTTTCTGTACTGGGCTTTGTAAATTATGTAACAGGTCTTGACCAGCGCCTTCGTCCTGCGGAGAGTGTGGAAACAATAATATCAGCTCCACCTCGGGGGCGAAAACTTCGGTGGAGCCAGAACTCCCGGATCTATGAGTTGAACGTGTGTATTCTGTTACAGACCCGCTGTCGGACCTGGGCTCTCTCTAGCCTCGGTTTTCCTAACCGTAAATGGGACCGGGAATGGGAAGTCAAGCACGTGGTTTTGCCTCCTCTGCAGTTTGGACACTGCCTGTGACCACAGCTTTCCTCTTAAAACATGACTTAGTGGAAGTGATCAGCAACCAACTTTGGGAATATTGGTCTGAATTTTATCCCTGAGAGGCTTCCGCCTCTCCCCAGGCCAGAGTTGGGTCTCCCCCTAGTGTCTGACAGGGGAATCTTCACTTTTCCCTTTTGTTTTTCTCTTGGAGGTAATTTTTAGGTAATTCCTAAACATTCTAGATTCCAAGGGAATTCCAGCCTGCTTTGGTCTGTGGCTTTTATCTCTTCTTGGTCATGATCCTAGAGCCCCGTGCCTCTGCATTTGTAGCAGAAAACACCTCATTGAGTCTCGCCAGGAGGTACATGATTCTCACCTCTCAAAGTGGTGTCCTGAGTAGATGGGCAGTGACCCATCCAACCGCAAACCCCATAGAACTACAAAGCAGGAGGTAGCTGAGGCGGACAAGAGTGCGCCTGAACCACCCCATCTTCACCCTTCCACCTTCCCTCGCCTATCTCAGCACCTTGCTTTCTCTGCCTTGGTAGTCTTCACACTTTGGACTGTATCATAACCCCCTGGAGGGCTTGTAAAATCACAAATTACTGGGCTCCACCTCCAGTTTCTGAGTCAGTAGACCTGGGGCTGAGGCTTGAGATTTGCATTTTAATAAGTTCCCGGGTGGTGCTGATACTGCTGGTCAAGGACCCCACTTTGAGAACTACTGCTCCAAATCAAAGGTGAGGCAAGAGAAAGACCTTTTCTGTTCTCCTGACTGCACCGGTGAAGTTTAGTGGGATGTGTCTGAGAAAATCCAAGCTGGGGGTGTGGAAGAGGAGCAATTCCTAATTGTTTTCTGCCGAATGCGCAAAAGAAAAACTACAGTTTGCCTTTGTGGTCTCTTATTCCCATTTTGCCCATTTTTTATGCAAGCAATTCTTTCAGGGTTGTTCCAGGAATCTGTATTGTGTGTAAGTATAAATATCTGGCTGCATCTACCCTGCTATCCATCCGTCTCCACAGGCTTGAGGCTCAATCTCTCCCAGGAGGGCAGTGGGCTAGGTGAGTCTAGAGTGTGGACCCAGCTTGGAGTGACAAGAAGAAGCAGGGATCTTGTACATTATTGGATACCAGTTTCAAAATGCCATTTCAGAAATAGTTGCCCAAAATTGCCCTCTCCTTCCCCCTCTTCACCCCTTTAAACCTCCACTCCTAAGCATGATTTGGGCCTGGCTAGATAGACTCCCACAGGTCATGGCTCATGAGGATAAAGGTCTCCTCTTGCTCTGGGAACCTCAGGATCATCTGGAAGAATCCAGCACCCACTCCTTCCCAGTTCCTCAGCTGTGCGGAGAAAGCTTGGCATGTGTTTTCCTGCTGCAGCCTGGATTTGCAGCATGGTGGCAGCTGCTCTCAGCACCGAATAGGGGAGGACCAGGGCTTCTAGGGTGGGAACAGCGATGAAAATGGAGATAACATAACTTCATATAGCCAATCCAAAAAGTTTATCAATTTTATCTTAAGGTTCATTTCCTGGAGCCGAGACGCTGAGATCAGGGAAGTTAGTAGCCTCCCCACAACCTCAACAGGAGGTTTCTGTACTGGGATCTGGCTCCTGTCCCAGCCCCCTTCTTCCCAGAAGCAGCATCTCCTCCCTCCCATTGGGCACACATACACATACACACACACACGTGCACACACAAATGTGCCCACACACAGTAGTAATTCATTCCTCCTTACCCAGGTGGAAAAATCCATTGCTACTGAGTCGATTCCAACACATGGTGAAGAGCAGAACTGCCCCATAGGGTTTTCAAAGAGCACCTGGTGGCTTCTAGCTACTGACCTTTTGGTTAGCAGTCGAAGCTCTTAACCTCTATGCCACCAGGGTTTCCTACCCAAGAGATAAATAAATAAACCTTAGTGTCGTTGTAGAGTATGGCCTGGGGTAGTGTCTGATGCGTGGACATTAAAATATTTTGAATTGGTCTTTAGCCATCTAAGGCACATGTCTAAGATTTCAGTGTTGGCTGAGGCACTTCCACTGGGAGTTTTTTCTTGATGGTGGCTGATCCCTTCAGCTCTGAGCCATTGATGTTTTGCTGTGACTCACTTCCAGCACAGCGACTGTGCTGCTTTCATTTTCCCAAGGGGAAGGACTACACCAGGGAGTTTTGAGGGTGGACAGTTTTTGAGGTTAATACAGAGCGGCTCCAGAGCATGCTGGTTTCCCCATTGATGAGTTGTTTCAAGAATCATTCCCAAACTCCCCCACCCCCATGAGCTCCCTAGTAGGAAGGCAGAGAAGGACTGAAGGTTGGCTAACTCTTGCAGGGGAAGTTTTGAGATTTGTTTGGCTTTGAAGCATTTGAAGTTGCCTGAAATCCCCAAAGCTTTAAGGGAATTCCCAGTGATTCTGACAGTTGTTCAACTGTCTCATAGCATCACTGTATCAGTTAGGACAAATTAGGTTACAATGCACTAATAAGCAATCCCCAAAGCTGCATGCCTTTGAACAACAGAGACTTTGTTCTCACTCTTATTCCACGTCTTTTGCAGCTTGGCAGGTGGCTTCTGCTCATCACAGTCACTCAAGAACCCTAGTCCGATTTTGTCAGTCACTGTGTCAAAAGGAAATTGAGAGATCCTGGGGTTCCTGGGTGGCACAAATGGTTAAGCACTGGGCTAGTAACTAAAAGATTGGAAACTACCCTCAGGTGCCTCAAAAGAAAGGCCTGGCAATTTGCTTCCAAAGGGTTACAACCATGAAAAACCTATGGAGTTCAGTGCTACTGTGCAACTCATGGGGTTGCCGTGAGTGAGAATCGATGGGATGGCAACTGGTTTGACTTGGTTGGAGGGTCCAATGTCAGCATTTAAAAGTTCCAGTCACTTCTACTCACAGCTCTTTGGCCGAAGCTGATTATACTGCCTCATTCTGCACAAGAGGAACCAGATGTGCAAACCTACCATGTGCTCAGAATGGGACAAGAACTGGAAATATTAACCAGACAACACCAACACCACTGCATTCTTCAAAGTCACTGAGCAGCCTTTGAATGTTAATTCTTTCAACAATTACTTCTGAGTATCTACTATGTACCAGGCGTTGTTCTAGGCATTGGAGGCACAACAGTGAATGGACTAAGTATATAATAATGATACCAGGTCATGGTAAGTACTATAATAAAAAATAAACCATGTTAAGAGGCTAGAAAGTGGCCAGCGTTTCTACATCAGATTGTGTGTCCAAAAACAACTCTGTGAGGAGTGGACATTTAAGCAGAAACCTGAATGGAGTGTGAGGGAGTGAGCCCCTTGTCTAGCTGAAGGAAGAGGGATCAGGCTGAGGGTAAAGTAGTTCCTAGACTTTCCCAAACTTTATGAACATGAGTTTGTTCAAAAGGCGTATCTCCAGCCTCCACTCCTAGAGATTCTAGAGAGTCTGGCTATTGGCCTGTATTTTATAAGAATTTGATTAATGTGATTCACAGACCACACTCTGAGAATGCTGGCATAAGGGCCAAGGCAGTGGGTAGGTAGAATCCCATGGCATCATCCACAGAATATGAGGGAACGTGTTTGTACCCGTGTTGACTGCAGGATCACAGCTCTCCAGCTCCACTTCCTTCTGTCGTGGGCAGCACACTGTATGCAGAGCCTAGCCTCCCAAAGAGGCAAGCCCTGCTTGCCAGATGCAGTGGGGGGGCACTATACTGTGAGCAGAGGCTGCTACAAAAAGTTGTTGGGCAATTAAGATGTTTGTGAAACTCCTTGGTAAAATGCTGCTTTATACATATTTGTTCAAGTAACACTCATGAAACACTATGTGGCAGGTGATGTTGCCTTGAATGACTTCATCCTTTGCATTGACTGGTGGTTGGGTGCTGTTAAGGGGGTTCTGACTTATAGTGACCCACTGTACAATCAAACAAAACACTGCCTGGTGCTGCAGCATCCTCATGATTACTCTTGTCAAGCCTGTTGTCGCAGCCAGTGTTAATGCATTTGTTCAGCGTCTCCCTCTTTTTACCGACCCTCTACCAAGCACGGTGTACTTCTCCAGGGGCTGATCCCTCCTGGTAACATGTCCAAAGTGTGTGAGAGGTAGTCTTGCTATCCTTGCTGCTAAGGAGCATGCTGGTCGTACTTCTATCTTAGTTATCTAGTGCTGACTAGTGAAGATAAATTTATTTCTTCACAGTAAAGTAGGCTAACGTCTAAATTCAGGGAATCAGCTCCAGAGTAAGGCATTTACTGTTAGCCATCTCAGACGAGGAGTTTCTTCACACAGTGACTCTCTGCCTAAAGAACCCACTAGGCTTCTGGCACTGCTGTCTTGGTGGAATGAGGTCCCCCTGTCCCTCTGCTCGCTTCTTTTTTCCCTATCCCAAGAGACTGCCTCCAGGCGCAATTCGATCTTATAGATAGAGTCTTGCCTCACCAACACAACTGCTGCCCATCCACCCTCATTAACATCATATAGGCAGGATTTATAACATACAGGAAAAGTCATACAATACCAGGAATCATGACCCAGTCAAATTAATACATGCATTTGGTGAGGGGGGAGCGGGAGGGAGAAGAAACGTTCAATCCATGACAACTTCTTCCAAGACAGTTTTGTTTTGTTCTTTTGGTAGTCCATGGTATATTTAATATTCTTTGCCAAAACCACAATTTGAAGGCGTCAGTTCTTCAGTCTTCTCGATTCCTCGTTGAGCTTTCCCATGCATATGAGGTGATTGAAAACACCATGGTTCAGGTCAGGTGCATCTTTGTCCTCAAGGTGAGATCTTTGCTTTTCAACACTTTGAGGAGGTTTTTTGCAGCAGATTCAGTCAATGCAATGTGTCTTCTCATTTTGTGACTACTGCTTCCATGGTTGTTGCTTGTGGATTCGAGGAGAATGAAATCCTTGACAACTTCAGTCCTTTCTCCATTTATTATGATGTTGCTCGGTGGTCCATTTGTAAGAATTTGTGTTCCCCGTGTTGAGGTGTAATCTACACTGAAGGCTATGCTCTTTGATTTCATCAGTAACTCCTACAAGTCCTCTTCACTTTCAGCAAGCAAGGTGGTGTCCTCTGCATATTGCAGGTTGTTAATGAGTCTACGGCAAGAAATTTGGAAGACAGCTACCTAGCCAACTGACTGGAAGAGATGCATATTTATTTCTATTTGAAAGAAAGGTGATCCAACCAAATGTGGAAATTATCAAACAGTATCATTAATTAATATCGCATACAAGTAAAATTTTGCTCAAGATCATCAAAAGTAGCTTCAAAAGTATGTTGACAGGGAACTGCCAGAAATTCAAGCTAGATTCAGAAGAGGATATGGACCAAGGGATATCACAGCTGAGGTCAGATGGATCCTGGTTGAAAGCAGTGAATAACAGAAAATGTTTACCAGTGTTTTATTGATTATACAAAATCATTTGACTGTGAATCTTAACAGACTATCAGTAACATTATAACAAATGGGAGTTCCAGAACACTTAATTGTGCTCATGTGGGACCTGTACATAGATGGAGAGGCAGTCATTAGAACAGAACAAGGGGGTGTTGCGTGACTTAAAGTCAGGAAAGGTGTGCATCACAATACCTACTAAATCTATATGCTGAGCAAATAATCCAAGAAACTGGGCTATATGAAGAAGAGTGGGGCATCAGGATTGGAGGATGGATTGTGCGATGGATAACACTCCCATTTTACAGATGAAAAAATTGAGACTCAGAGCTGTAATGTGACTTGCCCAAACGGGTGCCACAGTCTGGACTCAGACCAATGCCACATGGTTTTGCACAGCTGGTGTGGGAAAAGGACAGCATTTAAATCTTCCTGATCTGGCCTTATACATGCAGTTTGAAGAGTCAGTGAAAGCTTTCCCCATTTTTCTTTCTCTGTCAAAACTCTGCTCAATTTTTGTGGTCTAGTCCATATGCCACATCCCCTTTAAAGCCTTCCCAGAGTTGCCCACATGTGAATCATCCTGATTCCTCTGGGGTCCCACAGTTGCTTGTGTCTCTGTTAACGTTCACATTACATTTGCCTCCCTCACTTGGGCCTTGGTCTTTCTGATCCTGCAGTACAAGGTAAATATAACATGCTTATTAAATATTTAATGAAATGAACTCAATTACAGGCCTCCAATCTGTGCCTGACCAGGACCTATCCCGTCACCTCATGGCCCTTTCCCCCAGGCAGGGGTAGATGAGGGATTTGTTTGGGACAAACCCAAAAAACCAAACCCATGCTGTCAAGTCATTTTTTAGTCACAGCAACCCTATAGGACAGAGTAGAACTGCCCTGTAGCATTTCCAAGGAGTGCCTGGTAGATTTGAACAGCCAACTTTTTGGTTAGCAGTCATAGCTTTTAGCTACGGTGCCACCACAGGGTTTCCTAGAGAGTGTAGAAAGTGTCCAAAGACCTGCTGGGGCTGGGTAGCAGTTGGAGCCATGCTGCGTGCCCACTTAAAGACTCACATGCCCTCCTGGGATGCTGGTCACTAGGTGGGTTTTCCTGCCTTCAGGTGCTAATGACTGGCCACGAGTGAGGGCTGGTAGAGTACCCTCAATGGTGCCATCACTTAGGGTTTGCTCTGTGTCACCAAACTCCAGTGCTTTCAGGGGAATCCCTGAGGTCCTTGACCATCTGTGGGGGCAGGAAGGACAAACCAGGGTGGGTATGTGAGCAGGGACTGAAGCCTCCAGTTTAGTAGTACCTCTTCCATCCTTGTCTCAAGTATGTCATTTTTCCTTCCCAAACCATTCTGCCATGCTTGTGATAAGCCTAGTTGGTGTGTGTGTAGTTTCTCCTTTCCATGCTGGAAAAACTCAAATATTCCAGGCAGAATTGTCAGCAGCCTTTTCCCCTCAGCCAGCAGGGAGGCTCTAAGTCACAGCAGCTTACATTCCAGTGCTAAGCCATCTGAGGGCCTGTGGGTGTGGCAGGAATCCATGGAGTGGAGCTGTGACAAACCAGGGAGGGCAGAGTGGCCTGGATGACCTCACCGGCTACGCCTGCCCCAGCCCGGCAGCGTGCACGCATGTGTGTGCACACGCACCTGCCTGTCCCTCTGTAGCTGTCTGTGTTGTTCTCGTTTCTGCACTCTGGCCCCTCATCTCCTCTCTCTCTCCCTCTCTCCCATGTTCCACTCCTCTCTCCCTCACTCCCTCACTCTCTGGCAGAGTGCAGAGTAAGAACTTACATTGCTCCCAGTGGCAATAATTCTGACTTTGTAAGTTAAACCAACTGCATCTACCTGAGGTCGTCCTGGCCCATCTGATCCTAATGGGGTTGCCTGATTAAGAATCCTCTCTGAGAGGAATAGGGTGCTGTCTCCGGGCAGGGAGAGCAGTGGAAGCTGCACGTAGGTGGGTATGTAAATTTATATGGGAATGTACGTTTTCACTCAGTCATAATAAAAAAAAAGAATCCTCTCTGAGAGTGACCATATCGTGTGTGCACTTTATGGTTCTATGCATCTATAGAATGTCATCCTGCTGACCTCTTACTGGAGGTGGGGGAGAGGGTGGAGAGGAGGGGATAGGAGATTGTTAGGAGGATATGACATGTACAGAACAGAGAGGAGGAGTGTGCTGTCACCAGGCAGGGAGAGCAGTGGCAGCTGCACATAAGCGTGCATGCAAATTTATACAGAAGTGTACATTTTCATTCAATCATAATAAAAAAATAAAATTTGAAAAAAAAGAGAAAAAAGAATCCTCTGTGAGACAGAGGGGAAACAGTCAAAAAGTAAGTGAAGCAGTTTGGAAGTGAACCCACAGTGAGTGGCGGCAGCAATCCAGTGCGGCTTCCCCTGCCGGAGGGAGGCCGTTGTGAGGCCGTTGTGAGAGTAACTGGTGGGCGCAGCAGGAGGGCAGCCAGGCTGCTGTGAAGACCCCATTTCCTGACATCCTTAGACTAGCTTCCTTGGCTTCAGTGGTCACAGTTGCCTTGTCCATGCTGAGCCAGCCTTTTTGGGAACTCCAGCTCAGAGTTCTCAACCCTTTAGCTCAAATAAGAACCACCAGGGAAGCTCATCAGCAATGCAGATCCCTGGGCCACAACTTTCCCAATTGAATTCAGTATGCAGATGAGGTCCCAGAACTCAAAAAACACTGGTTGCTGCCGAGTCAATTCCAATTCCTAGTGACCCCCCCCAGGATTCCAAGGAGCAGTTGGTAGATTTGAACTACTGATTCTAGTGCATAAGGAGAAAACTGCAGGGATTCTGAAAGAAGAGGACATTATAGCCCTGCAGCCCCAGGCATGGAGAGAGGCACCTTGGCTTTTCATCCTCTCATGCTGGGTTCCAGGCCTGTGGGAACTGGCTGTCCTTCCAGATTGGAGAGCTGGGACCTGCCCCGGCATCCTTCCAGTTAAGCCCTTTACGTCAGCCAGTGTGGTAATGATAGTGTTTTAAGAGAATGCTCACCCGAATCTGGACATGTCCCAGATATTTGTGACTGAGGCTATCTGAGACAAGAAAGTCTGCATCTCTCCTGTACTGCCTCACCCTGTATAGGGAACTCACAGACAATGGAAGTAGAGATTGGGAGAGTGTGCAGAGGTCTAATACCGTGCTTCAGGTACCTTGTGAAAACAACTAATTTATTCAATAAATTTGAAAGCTGTCATGTCCATCTTATAAATGAAGAAATTGAAG
This sequence comes from Heterohyrax brucei, assembly GCA_028571685.1. Classification (NCBI taxonomy): domain Eukaryota; kingdom Metazoa; phylum Chordata; class Mammalia; order Hyracoidea; family Procaviidae; genus Heterohyrax; species Heterohyrax brucei. The sequence goes on from CM053155.1 coordinate 23,524,378, forward strand.
CACAGAATATTGCAATCCATCCTCCACAAGGCACTGTAGAGTACTTCCTTTAAAGTCCAGGTTGGACTTGAGCTGAAACCTGTCTGCGCTCTCCCGAGGTAAAGCCCAGGCTCCTTAGCGTGGCCTGTGAGAACCTGCTGGCTCGAGTTCCTGTTTCCTCACCCCTGACTCCTCACTTCCTTTTGTTGAGGCCAGGTGCCATTCAGTCCATTTCTGACTCACAGCAACATGTGACAGAGGAGGGTTTTCTCAGCTGTAATCTTTGCAGAAGCAGATGGCCACGTCTTTTCTCCCGTGGAGGACACAGCCAATATGGGTTCGAACTGCCAGTTTGGGGTTAGCAACCAAGCTCTTAACCATTCACTCTCCAAAAACTCAGAAATATGGGCAGTGGTGGTTCAGTGATAGAATTCTTGGTTTCCATGTGGAAGACCGATGTTCAGTTCCTGGCTGGTGCACCTCAGGAGTAGTGCATCTCTCTGTCAGTGGAAGCTTGTATGTTGCTCCAACACTGACCAGGTTCCAGACTAAGATGAAATGGAAGAAAGCACTGTGACCTATTTCTGAAAAACTAGCCAGTGAAAAGCTACGGATCACAAAGATCTGCTCCTGTTGTACACGAGGTCACCATCAGTTGGGAGTCTACTCAAGCGCAGCCAGCAACAGCACCACAGAAGTGTTGTGGCTCCTCCCAGATCTGGGCTAAGCTGTGCCTGCCTTTAAGGATGCCTCTCATGCCTTCTCTGTGCGGATGACTCCTCCTCACCCGCTAAGACCCGACTCCAAGTCACCTGCTCTAGGCCTTCCCTAACACACTTGCTGCAAGATGATCTAAGCACCCTCTCTTGTGATGACAGTGACACGATACTACACTTCAGCTGTACATTCTTATCACAGCTCTGACCCTGGGACACTGACATGTCTGCGTTCCCCCCAGAGGTGAGCTCCTCAGGAGAGGGTAGTGTTCTTTTGTCACCTCTGTAATTCCGGGGCTTGGCACCAGGCCTGGCACATGGTCAGTGCTAAGTTCATGGGTGTCAACTGAGTTGGCTCTTCCTTTCTAGTACTATGCTACGACAGGGCTGTGGAGTGACAGGTGACAGAAAGGGAGTTTTAAGAGGTTTTCAGAAACTTGAGGATCTTAAGGTTCTTCTGGTCACGAACTTGGTCCAGTTCCACAATCCCTACAGAAATGAAATCAGCAGCTCTGCAGAACCTCAAGCAGAGTGGCAGTCATGTCAGTGGCTCTGCCCAGCAAAGAACAGGCCTTCGAGTGTGTCCCCCACTGTGCTTGGCTCATAAGGTCATAGAATCTGCATCATGTCATCCCCCAAAATCTGTACTTGGCTTCCAGGGATTCCCTGGCTCTTCCACTGAGCCCCACCAAGCACATAGTGTTTAGACGAGCCTGGAAAACCCATCGTGCATTTTCCCTGAAGAATCACTGAACAGCCTGAGTGTTGGCCCGAGCTTCACGAAGGCAGAGTAGACCAGAGGTGGCCCAATGTTGAGGACACCAAGACAGCAGCAGGCCCTAGGGCCCCAGAACTTGAACTCATAACCTTAAGGCCCAGATTGCAAGAATTCCCTCAGTTCTGAAGCAAGCAAACAGCCAACAGCAATCTTGCTTTGGGTCTTTAGAAGTCCCCAGTCTTTCATAGAGAAATAAAGGAGCTGGAGAAGCAAGGAGGCTATCAGACTCCAGCATACACCCTTCCTCACTTCTGGCCTGGTTGCTGAGCAAAATAGCCTTGTGAACACATAAAGGTTCCATGAAGATGGTCAAGCATAATGTCTTCATGTTTCAGAGCGCACAGGGCCTTCTCTCTCACCTCCTCCCTTATTGGGGCTGCTTCAGTACACTCCTACCCTCACCCTTTCAGGCTCAGTATGTTGTCCACCTCTGGCTAGAAGGATGTCTGGAAGGACTGCAAAGGAAAAGCTGAATTTGCAATTGTTTACACAAATCTAAAGGCCTTAGCCAGACACCATTCTAGCTTCTAGATAAAATGAGGAGCTGCTTAAAATAACCCATGGCACTATTCATATTTAGGATATAACCTGGGTTTTGAATAATTGGTGGGGGGCAGGGAGGTATGTGTTGGGGGAGCATCAAGGACTTAGATAGTGTGTCAGAAGTTTAAAAAAAAGAAAAAAAGATACCTTCTTTCTCCCTAAGCCCAGGCCCCATTATATAGCCACTCAAATGGCAGAGTATCAGGAGGGAGAAATAGGAAAGCAAGCCCTCTTAGCAAGAAGCCATCTCCTATGGCTGTTTGCTGAAAGGGGGGCCCATACAGGCGAGAGATAGGCTTCTGGAAACAACTATCCCTGCCTGTGCCCTCCAACACTTCTCACAGATCTCCACCCAGACCCTACACAGTCCCACACAGGCCCACTTAGAGCCTCTTCTGTCTCCCAGCCATAGCCTGGGACACTTATGCTACACAGAAATGAAAAAGTACTGTTTATTCCTTGTCTTGAAGGCACAGACCTTGTCTCAACTTTGGCCTTAGACTTTCAGGCATATGCTGACTGCATAGACCAGGACCTGGAGGTGCTTTGGTGAGAGTGGACAGGGAAGAACTGGCACCCCAGAACCAGTTTTGGTGTTGCCTGTGGCTGGAAGTGGTGACCCTCCCAAGCCACAGAAGAGCATAGGACTGTGTTCAATGTGAAACACTTTAGGAAGAAGGAAGACAGATTAAAATAGGCTGTCTGACTCGCACCCTGGGGAAAGCCCATGAGGCCTCCTGTTCTCTGAGGAATGGAGCTCTGTAAATCAGGGGGACAGCAAGGCCTGTGGGCTATTCTCTCCACAACTGGGATAGGTTCAGCTGTAAGGCAGGGGTGACAGAGGAGCCTGGGTAAGATGCAAAGGCCAGCCTAGGCAGTGGCTGTGGCAACATCCAGGGTTTCCTGTGGGTTCTGAAAGAGGGGGCACGAGGTGCCAGTCCTGGTGATGCTGCTTCCCAGGGAGAAAGGCAATGGAAGGTAATGCTGGAGATTTCTCTGGGCGATAGCCGAGAAGGAGGTAGGCTGAGCAGGTGGGCCGGATCTCATCCTGTGCTGGGTCCCACATTACAGTAGAGCAACATCAGGGAACTGTTAATGCTTCAGGATGCCGCGTATACCCTGCAGGGCTCAGACATCAGGAGCCAAGGGGACTCTACTTAACCTGAAAAGAGAGGCACAGGTCAGCTTCTTCCATCTGGGCAGAAAAGCCTACACATCACACCCCTGGGGCCAGTGCAATCAGCTTTCAGGGACGCTAAGCTCTGAGCCACTGAAGACCTCAGCTTTCCTCTCATCTCTTCTTTGTGCCCAGATAGGAACTCACTAGTTCTCCACCCAGTCTGCATGTTAGAGCCACCTGGGAGCTTATGAAAGTGCCCCAATGCAGGCTGAACCCAGAGTCTCTGAAAGCAAGACCCCAGCATCTGTGTTTTATTTAAGTTCCCCTGGTGATCCTAATGAACAGCCAGCAAGGGAAGAAACTGGAGTCCATTCATTTGGCTCTTTGGCTACAGCTGTGGTTAAGGAAGTAAAAATTCACAAAAATAAAGTTTTGAACTCTCAGTAAATAAATTAAATATCACAGTAAGAAAAATTTATGTTGGCACTAAAATTGGAAACTTCTGTGTATGAAGTTTTTGGAAAAGTCTTTCCAAGAAGCTGTTGAAACACTTCTTTCAGTGGATTAAGGGTGGAAGTTCATCTTGCTAGAATGGGATTGGGGGAAGCCTTCCCTGACCTCAGGACCCTCTGAAGCTCCAAGGACCAATCACAAGCTCTTTCCTGGGCTGCCACCTCCTGGCTCCAATCCTAGCATTCCAGATAGGCATGATCTCTGGGAGCCACTAGCATTAGTAAGTGCTCTTCTCCGGAAAGCCTGCGTATCTCATCCCATGTACTCCCTGCACCAACACCACGAGGTGGGCATTGCCATCACTGTTCTACATGGGAGGCCACTCAAGCTTGGAGCTGACCAAACCTCTCAGAGGCAGGGGATTGGTAAGGAGCAGAGTCAGGATGCAAATCCTGTTGGAATCTCATTCAGGCTCCCAAATGCTGGCCCTCAACCAGGGCCCGTGAAAGGGGAAATGACAGACATAGGAAATGATAAGGATGTGGGAGATGCATGTGTGTGCGCATGTGTATGCACGCGTGCCTATATGTATAACCAAAAAAATAAAAACTAAAACCACTACCATGTTGGTTCTGACTCACAGTGACTCCGTGTGTGTCAGAGCCGAACTATGATCCATAGCGGTTTTTGGAGGGAAGTGGATCACAAGGCCTTTCTTTCAAAGTGCTCCTGGGTGGACTTGAACTTCTCATCTTTATATCAGCAGCCAAGAGCTAACCACTTGTACCACCCAGGAACTCTGTGTATATGGGTGCGTTAGTGTGGACAGGCTGTTGACCCTTATGGACCAGCCATCATTTATTCTAAGACTATGTCATTCCTGCTGTTTGGTGTGAAGATGGACTTTATAAAACAGGACTGTTGGACAGCAGGGAGTTTCCCTTTCCATATATTTACTCAGTAACATGACCAGGTGACCACTCTATAGCATGTCCTCCAGTTTTCTGAATTTCACTGGTGCACAAAATCCAAAAGTCTAGGTCCCACTGTGCTCCTCACAGTCTCCTCACAGTCCTCTCCATGGTCCTCACCATGGGAGGCATCAACTGGGCTGATGGTCCAGAGTTGAATACTGGCGCCCTGAACATTAGTACACGGACCCAGTGCCATCGAGGGCAGAGAAACTCAGGTCAGGCCTTGAGGAACCAACCCAGCCTCTCTTGGCTGTGGTTGCCTAGCGTGAAAAAGCAGTAAAAGGGAACCCACCCTGAGGCTAGCTGAGCAGATTACTGGAGAGACCTACTGAGGGATTTTTAGTGTCAGGCATAGCAAAACACTTTGCCCAGAACTGGACACAGACAGAAATGTGCATGCCTGATGCCACCCATCCCTTTGACTGCACAGGGCACATGTTTCAGACAATAAGCTAAAGCCCACATTCATAAGGAGTGGTGGCTCACTCATGGACTAGGCCTCAGAGTGGCTGAGACGATTGTTTGGAAAATGGACACGCCGCCCCAGCAAAGGGACTCCGATCCTAGAAGGGAAGGATGGCAGAAGGTCTCAACCCTCCCTGGATAGGCGGCAGCTCCTTACCGCTCAATGATGCGGTTGTTGTCCTGGAGGTTGAATGCAAGCAGCTTCATCTCCTTGTGGAGCTCCCGCATGCTGCTCGGGGCAGAGGTGGGAGAGCCGGCTGAGCCTGTGGTCGCACTGCCAAGCCCTCTGCCTTGCCCTGAGAGAAGCCCCCTCCTCTCCAGCCCACTACACACAGCCTCTAGATTCCTGCCTTCCAGCCGGACAGGAGACCAGGCCCCTCTGGTCTGAACGGGAGCACCCTCCTCCCATTCATCACTTTCTTCCTCAACACATACGCGTGTGTGCACACACATGAAAGAGAGAGCATGCTCGCATGTGCACAAACACACATACACATGCTCCCCTCTCTCAGCACTTACTGGAGAACCAGGTCACAGGAACCAGATACAGGGCTGGGGTAAGGGGCTCTGGGGGGTGATGAGGCCTTAGCTTCCATGCTTCTGTCCTGAAGGAGTTGGTGAGATAGCTCGTCTAGGATCTGTGGGAAACCACACTTTAGTCCGAAGGGATGAGCCAGCTTGTGGGTGAGCAGGTGGGGATGCAGAGGAAGGGTAAGAAATAGGTAACAAATCATCCCCCTCCTTATCCCTGGATCTCCTAGAATTCTCACATCTTTCCCATGAGCGCTTCCTTCCATTCTGGGAGTACAGCCAGCCTAGCTACTTTCACTCATCTTTTCTTGGATTTAAGGATCCAGATACCCAAGATGTTTTTCTCTGTGTCTAACCTAAACCTCTCATGACACAACAGAGCCACGAGCTACAGAGAAGGGGTGGTTCTCCTGCCTTTTTCCAACACTGACCTATTAGTTTCATTGAATCAAAACCATACAAACCACACTAATTGCCTTTTAGTTAATTTCAGCTCACGGTGACTCCATGTGCTTCAGAGTAGAACTGTGCTCCCCAGAGTGATATTTCTTCTGAGGCACCACTGGGTGGGTTTGAACCACGAACTTTTCAGTTAGCAGCCAAGTGCTTAGCCATTTGTGCCATCAGGGGACCCCATTTCTTTCATTTCATGTAATAACAGAAAGTAACATTTACGCTGAAGAGGTAGCCCTTATCTGTTCTTGGTGGCAAAGTGGGCAGCTTCTCAGCACTGCCCTGTGTGTGGTCACCCCACAGACAGAAGTTAGAGGAACAAGGAGAGTTCATGTGGCTTCTCTCAGCATCACTTTGGAGTCTCCCTCCCAGTCTGCACAGGGACTTTTGGAAAAGATCTCAAAATTCCAGGGTCTCTGCCCTTGTACGCCTTCGGCCTGAGATTGTTTCACTCAGTGTGGTTCACCCATGTTGTATAGTAAGTATCAGGATTTCATTTGTCTGTACCACTGAGTAGTATTCCATCAACAGATATAGCACATTTTGTTTATCAATTCTTCCATGAATCACCTTACATTCAGCCTCCCTCCCCGCCTCAGGCCACATTTGGGCTCAGAGACCCTCAACCCACAGCCTGAACTTGATCAAGGGCAGCTATACCCAGAGTGGCCCAGATTCCTCCTGGGCACCTAACTGGCCTGGCTCCCCTCTGAGGCTGGGTGCCTGCAGACCCCGCACCTTGCTGAGGCTGTCCTGCACCCCCTGGGCTTCTGTGTTATAGGCGGCCACGGAGCAGCTGACCAGGCGAAGGTGGTCCCTGGTCTCATGTACCACCCTACAGAGAACAGACAGAAGAAAGACTAAGACATGGACTAGGCCATGCAGTTGTCCTTGGGCTACCACACAGACATGGAATTTCCGGTTGACTCAGGCTGGGTAGGCTCCAACCACACCTGCTGATCCCAGCCACTTGTCTTCCTTACTTCCTCTGCCCCCTCTGTGTATCCCCAACTCACACCCACACCAACATAGCAATTTAATAATGCTAATGAGCAATTCTGACTGAGGCTGGTGAGGGTTCCATCAGAACTGGAGTGGTGAATGCTGCAAACCATACAGGCTGGTCAGGACAAGACAGGTACCCGTTAAGACTTCAGAGAGGCAGAGGACAGCCCACACTTTGGCGCTGTAGACAGGGGCTGCCCACACTGTCTATTTCCAGTCAGTCATGGTCAAGACTGTTCTCTCTCTAAGTGGCGGGAGTAAGAGTATTTTCCTCATTGCTTAGAGGAAACTAGGCTCCAGACAGGTTAAACTGGTGATTGGTTCTGAACCCTAGCTACACACTAGGATCACCTGGGTTGCTTTATAGAATACTGATGTCCAGTAAAATCAGAATTGTGGTAGAAGGAGGTGGAGGGGAGCCAGGCACTGCTATTCTAATGTAAGGATAGGTGAACGTCAGGACCTTAGCACCTAATAGCCCGTAGGTCACATGAGCCCCATAACCCAACTATTCATGGGAAACGGGCAGCCCTCTCTTCTCAGGGGAGCCAATATTAGTGTAGTCAGGGGAAAGAGGGAGAAGCTTGTCTATGAAGGTAGAGCTCCTAAAGGGGATAGTGGGGAACAGAGTTCTTTCTAAGGGGTTCTGCCCACCCCTGCTTCCCTGCACTTTTAGAAGTCCATAAAATCAGCACATCGTCATCTCAGAGAGAACTTGGTTTCTTCCCCACAGAGGGGTTTTCTCAGTACAACTAGTGTGGGTAGTAAATAGAACTCAGACTGTAGAGGCAGACTTCCCCATACACTAGCCCTGGGTCTGCTACTTCTTAGTTGTGTAACACAGAGGAAGAGACCTGGTCTCTGAGTCTCAGTTTTGTCATTTGTGAAATGGGATGATAATATCTACTCTGTAAGGTAGATAACTTGGGTTAACTGAGCTAAACTGTAGAACCCACCCAACAGGCTGCCTAGTCCACAAAAATACCATTTCTTCACCTCTTTTCTCCCTCTCCAGAGCCCTGTGTCATCTGAAGCCAAGAAGAAACTAGGACAGGCTGGGTTCCTTGAGCTCTGAAGGGAGGCTGGACTGTTTGTTACCTCATCCGCTTGCCATGTGTGACCAGGGCTGCCTGATACTTCTGCACGCACTCCTCCTGAAATACCTGCAGAAGCCTTCTGGCTAGATGACTGAAATTCATCCTGAAAAGGCAGAGAAATTGAGGCACAGAGGTAAGCAACAGAGACAACAGGCCCCTGAGCACAGGCCTCGCATATCTAGTTCTTTGTAACCACATTACCAACACCCACCCCCTGGGCCCACAACGGGGATGTGTATGTAACCACCACATCACTAATGTCCACCCCTGTGCCCATGGCAGGGATGTGTATGTAATAACATCATCAATGTCTACCTCCTGGGCCCACAGCAGGGGGCATATACCCAAGGAAGGAGGAGATAATACTCACACACATGGATCACAGAGACCAGAGGAGCTGGCAAGCCACACATCAATAGGGACACATGGGGGGGAGGGGGGTACCACCCTCTTTCCCACCCACCTACCCAGGCTACTCACTTATCCAGCTTATGGATCTGCTCCTCATTGTAGCCAAGCCCTGAAGGAAATAGGAATGGTGCCACTTAATCAATTAATAAAACAGAGTGCCACGAGCGCGGAGTTTGAGCTGGTGGCCAGGGACACAGATGAAGACAGCCTGGCCCCCGCTCCAGGGGATCTCACAGCCAAATGGAGCCAGGAAGAGCTAATTAATTTCACTTGAGTTCATTCCAGCTCATGTTGCTCTTTTTGTGTCAGAATAGAATCACGCTGGATACATAAAAATAGTGCTTAGGGGTGAGTTCATAGTAATAAATGCAGACATCAAAAAAGAAGGACAAAAATCAAAACAAAAGTCCAACAACTTGAACAACTAGAAACACAGCAGCAAAAGAAGTCCCTAATTGCCAGAAGAAGTGAAATAATAAAAATTAGAGAAGAAATCAATGAAACAGAGAACAGTAAATCAATTGAAATAATCTATAAGTCTAAAAGCTGGTTGTTTGAAATGATGCATAAAGTCAACAAACCACTGGCCAAAGTGACAAAAGAAACACAGAAACAATGTAAATAACCCAAATAAGAAATCAGATTGGTGACATCACAACAGAACCAACTGAAACAAAAAGCATCACAACAGAATACCACAAAAAACTGTACTCCAACAAGTTTGAAAATCTTACAGGATGTGGACAAATTTCTAGAAACATACTACTTACCTAAACTTACAAAAACTGAGGCAGAAAATTTGAACAGACCCATAACAAAAGGAATTGAAGAAGTCATAGAAAAAACTCCCAGACAAATATTGTATGAGACCCCTGCTGTAAGAACTGAAAGATTCATGCATAGAAGAAAAGACTCTTTGATGGCTGCAAGGGTGAGGAGGAAGGGAGGGAAAGGGTGGGGTATTGATTAGATGGTTGATAGAAAGTTGGTCGTGTGAAATCTGTGACAGCACACATTATTAGAAAGAAGATCAATTTTAACTGGACTTCAGCATAACACGATTACTCCTCCCACCTTAACCCAATGTTGCAAAGAAGGAGCAGCTGGGGTAGGGGTCTGGGGACCATGCTCTTAGGGACATGAAGGCCAATTGGCATAGTTAGCATTTTGCTAAAAGAGTCTTCTGTACCCTAAACTGGTGAATGGCATCTGGGGACTTAAAAGCTGCCAAGCTGCCACCTGAGGTACAGCAAATGGTCCCAACTCAGCAGGAATGAATGATCTCCAAGGACCAGAATACAGAGAGACCCATGTAAGCAGGTGACTACATCGACATGTGACCAGAAGAACCAGATGGTGCCCAGCCACCACCAGCGATAGCAGTGATGGGGTTTACAAAGTTGAATCTAACTGGCAACATGAAAATAAAAAGGGGTACACTCAGATCTCCACTAAAAGACCACAGCTGATGGCCCAGAGGCCACAGGGTTCCCCTGGGAGCATGGCCCCTAGCCCTGATGCTGCTCCCATCCATAAATTATAACAGAGGTCAACTCTTTGGACAGAAATTGATCGGACTTGGTGACACAGAGCAACCACATCATGTGTGCACTTTATGGTTCTATGCATCTATAGGATGTCATCCGGCTGACCTCTTACTGGAGGCGAGGGAGAGGGCGGAGAGGAGGTGATAGGAGATTGTTAGGAGACTATGACATGTACAGGATGGAGAGGAGGAGGGTGCTGTCACTGGGCAGGGAGAGCAGTGAGAGTCACTCATTGGCAGGTATGCAAATTTATATGCGATTGTAAATTTTCACTCAATCATAACAAAAAGAAAAAACTCCCAATAACAACAAAAAGTCCTGCTCCAGATAACTTCATTTGAGAATCCTCTAAATAGTTGCAGAAGAGTTAATACCAATTCTATTCAAACCACTCCAGAATATTGTAAAAGGAAGGAATACTCTTGAATCATACTACGATAAGTATGATGCCAAAGCCAGGCAAAGATATCACTAAAAAAGAAAATAACATACCCTTCATGAATACAGATGCAAAAATTCTCAGTAAAATTCTAGCCAGTAGAATTCAACATCATATATACCAGTGGAACTCATACCAGATATACAAGGATGGTTCAAAATATGAAAGTCAATCAATGTAATCCACCACACAAATAAAAAGATGAAATGATCATCTCAATTGATGCAGAAAAGGTATTTGATAAAATGCAACGTTCACTCTTGATTAAAAAAAGAAAACTCCCAGCAACATACCAATAGAAAGGAAATCCCTTAATATAGTCAGCATCATTCTCAATGGAGAGGGGCTGAAAGCATTTCCCCTGAGTAGACAATGAGATGAGGGTGCCATTTATCACCACTCATATTCAACTCTGGAAGTTCTGGCTACAGCAAAAAGGCAAGAAAAGGAAACAAAAGGCATTCAAATGGGTAAAAAATAAATAAAAACTATTATATTTGCAGATGATATGATCCATAATAAAAAATCCCAAAGATTCCACAGGAAAGCTACTGAACTAATACAAAGACTCAGCAATGTGGCAGGATAGATCAACATGCAAAAATCAGGTGGATCTTCGGATAGCAGTGGATTGGACTTAGCGACGCAGAGTGATCATATCTTGTGGGCAGTTTATGGTTCTATGAATCTATAGGATGTCATCCTGCTGACCTCTTATTGGAGAAAGGGGAGTGGGTGGAGCAGAGGGGATAGGAGATTGTTGGAAGGATAGGACATGCATGAAGCAGAGAGGAAGAGTGTGCTGTCACCAGGCAGGGAGAGCAGTGGGAGCTGCACATAGGTGAGCATGCAAGTTTATATGGTAATGTACATTTTCATTCAATCATCATCATCATAATAATAAAGGATTAAAGGAAGACACTTTGTGGTAGGGACAAAGAAATCAGTTGGATTCCTCTGTTTCAACAAAGATAACTTTAAAAAACACATCAGGAAAACAATACTGTTTACAATAGTCCCCCGAAAGATAAAATACTTAGCAATAAATTTCACCAGGGACGTAAAAGACTTATCCAAAGAAAACTACCAAACACTATTATAAGAAATCACAAGAGACCTACACAAATGGGAAAACATACCATGACCTTGGATAGGAAGATTCAACACTGTGAAAATGTCAATACTACTCAAAGTGATGTTCAGTGCATCAAATCTATTCTTAAGAAGGTCTCCGAATTCAGGTGGAATACACTCAAGGTCATATTTTGGTTCTTGTGGACTTGTTTTAATTTTCTTCAGCTTCAGTTTAAACTTGTGTATAAGCAGTTGATGGTCTCTTTCACAGCTGTCCCGCCACCTTGTTCTGACTTGTGGTACTGGCTTTACATCTCTTGACACCGATGTAGTTGATTTGATTCCTGTGTTTTCCAGTCAGTGAGGTCCACATGTATAGTCGCCATTTATGTTGTTGAGCAAAGGTATTTGCAATGAATAAATAAATGGTATTGCAAAAGTTTATTATGCAGTGTCCAGTGTCATTTCTATCACCAAGGCCATATTTTCTGACTTTTGTTTCCAACTTTTGTATTCCAGTTACTAGTAATTATCAATGAATCTTAGTCATATCTTTGATCAACTTCAGACTGCAGAAGTTGATTAAGTCTTCAGTTTTCTCATTTTTGGCATCAGTGTTGGTGTGCAAATTTGAATAATAGTCCTACTTGGTGGTCTTTATTGTAGGCATGCAGATATTATCCTGTCACTGACAGCCTTGTACTTCAGGACAGATCCTAAAATGTTCTTTTTGTTGATTAATGTGATGCCATTGCTCTTCAATTGGTCATTCTCAGCATAGCAGATCATATGATTATCTGATTCAAAATGACCAGTACCAGTCCATTTCAGCTGACTAATGCCTAGGTTATTGATATTTATACATTTTATTTCATTTCTGATGACTTCTAATTTTCCCAGATTACATACTTCATCATATTTCATACCTTCCACATTCCAACTACTAATAGATGTTTGCAACTATTTCTGCTTATTTCTTTTTTTTTGAGTCATGTCACATCAGCCAATGAAGGTCCCGAAAGCTATACTCCATCCACATCATTAAGGTCAACTCTAATTTGAGCAGGCAGCTCTTCCTCAGTCATATTTTCAGTATCTTTTAACCTGAAGACTCATCTTCTTGCACTATATCAGACAATGTTCCACTGCTATTCCTAAGGTTTTCACTAGCCAGTTTTTTCAGAAGTGGACTGCAAATGACACACTGCATTGGGCAGAGCTGGAAAAAGCCTCTTTAAAGTGTACAAAAGCAAAGAAGTCACTTTGAGGACTAACGCGTGCTGATCAAAGCCATGGTATTTTTAATTGCTTCAAATGCACATGAAAGATGGACAATTAATAAGGAAGACCAAAGAAACACTGATATCTTTAAATTATGGTGTTGTTGAAGAATATTGAAAGTACTACGGACTTACAGAAGAACAAACAAATCTGTGTTGAAAGCAGTGAAGCCAATATGCTCCTTAAAAGGAGAAAACGGCAAGACTTTGTCTCATGTATTTTGAATGTGTGATCAGCAGGAACCGAGTCCTGGACAAGGACATCATGCTTGATAAGGCAGAAGGTGAGCAAAAAAGAGGAAGATACTTGATGAGATGGACTGACACAGTGGCTGCCAAAATGTGCTCAGATGCAGCAACAATTGTCGGAACGGCACAGGACCGGGCGGTCTTTCATTCTGTTGTTCACAGGGCCACCGTGGGTTGGAACTTACTTGACAGCACCTAACAACAACAACTCAAAGTGATATGTGGATATAACACAATCCCAATCCAAATGTTAACAGCATTCTTTAATGAGATGGAAAACCCAATCACTAAATTTGCATGACAGGGAAAGAGGCCCCAAATAAGTAAAGCATTATTAATGAAGAACAGTAGGAGGCCTCATACTTCTTGATCTCAGAGCCTAGTATGCAGCCACAGAAATCAAACCGACTACATCTGTGGAAAGAGATGATGAAAAACTCAACATCAGCAGTCAGAAGAAGACCACATGCTGAATGTAGCACAGACCATCAATTAATCATATGCAAATTCAAATTCAAATGGAAGAAAATTAGAACAAGTCCATGAAAGCCAAAGTATGACCTTGAGTATATCCCACCGGAGTTTAAATACCATCTCAAAAACGGATTTGATGCCTTGAATACCAATAACCAAAGAAAAGATAAGTTGTGGAATGATATGAAAGACATCATCCATGAAGAAAGCACGATGTCTTTAAAAAGGCAGCAAAGAAAGAAAGAGACCAAATTGGATGTCAGAAGACTCTGAAACTTGCTCGTGAACAATGAGTAGCTAAAGCAATTGGAGGAGATGATAAAGTAAAAGAAATGAACAGAACATTTGAGAAGGCAGACTGAGAAGGAAAAGTATAATGATAGATGCAAAGAGCTGGAGACAGAAAACCAAAAGGGAAGAACATGCTCTGCACTTCTTAAGCTAAAAGAATTGAATAAAAAAAATCCAAGCCTCAACCACCAATACTGGATTCTGTGGGGAAAATATTAAAGGATTCAGGAAATATCAAAAGAAAATGGGAGAATACACAGAATTTTTATACCAGAAAGATCCGGCTGATGTTCAACCATTTCAAGAGGTAGCATATTATCTGCATGGATGGTACTGAAGGAAGTCCAAGCTGTAGTGAAGGCATTTGTGGGAAACAATGATCCATGAATTGATGGAATATCAACTGAGATGTTTCAACAAATGAATGTAGTGCTGGAAGTGCTCATTCATCTACGCCAAGAAATTTGGAGGAAACCTACCTGGCTAAACAATTAGAAGAGATTCATATTTACGCCTCTTTCCAAGAAAGATGATATAACCAAACGTGGAAATTACCGAACAATATCATTAATGCCACACGCAAGTGAAATTTTGCTAAAGATCATTCAAAAGCAACTGCAACAGTGTATTGACAGGGAATTGCCAGAAATTCAAGCCAGATTCAGAAGAGGATGTGGAACCATGGATATCGTTGCTGATGTCAGATGGATCTTGGCTGAAAGCAGAGAATACAAGAGAGATGTTTGTCTGTGTTTTATTGACTGTGCAAAGGCGTTTGACTGTGTGGATCATAACAAATTATAGATAACATTGTGGAGAATGGGAATTCTAGAACACTTAATTATGCTCATGAGGCATCTGTACATGGATTGAGAAGCAGGCATCTAACCGAACGAGGGAACCCTGCCTGGGTTTAGTCAGGAAAGGTATGCATCAGGGTTGTACCCTTTCACACACCTTTTCAATTTGTATGCCAAGCAAATAATCTGAGTATCTGGACTATATAAAGAAGAACAAGGCATCAGGATTGGAGGAAGACTCATCAACAACCTATGTTAGGCAGATGACACAACCTTGTCTTTGAAAGTGAAGAGGATTTGAAATACTGATCAAGATCAAAGACCATGGCATTCAGTAGGGATTGTACCTCAACATCAAGAAAACAAAAATCCTCACAACTGGACCAATAAGCAACATCATGATATACGGAGAAATGATTGACGTTGTCAAGGATTTCATTTTGTGTGTTTCCACAATCAATGCCTATGAAAGCAGCAGTCAAGAAATCAAAAGATGCATTGTATTGGAAAAATTTGCTGCCAAAGATCTCTTGAAAGTACTTAAAAGTGAAAATGTCACTTTGAAAACTCATGTGTGCCTGGCCCAAGCTATGGTATTTTCAGTTGCATCACATGCATGAGAAAGCTGGAAAATGAATAAGGAAAACAGAAAAAGAACTGATGCTTCTGAATTCTGGCGTTGGAGAAGAACGCTGCATATACCGTGGACTGCCAAAAGAACCAACAGATCTGTTCTGCAAGAAGTACAACTGGAGTGCTCCTTGGAAGCAAGGATGATGAGACTGTGTCTTGAGGACTTTGGACATACTGTCAGGAGGGATGAATCCCTGGAGAAGGACACCATGCTTGGTAAAGGAGAAGGTCACAGGAAAAGAAGATATTCAACAAGATGGACTGATACACTGGTTGCAACAATGGATTTAAACATAAAAACGATTGTTTTTTTCTGTTGTGTATAGGGTTGCTATGAGTCAGAACTGACTTGACAGCACCTAACAACTGCAGCAGTGGTAATAATCATAACACAGACAACCTTGCAACAATAATATTAACAAATAATAATCTACAAATGGGTGCACAGGTAGACAGGTAAACTAAAGTGGAGTGGGAGAATGCAAAGGACATCACTACTTACAAATTTGTAGATGCTGCATGTATATTAATGCAGGCAATAGAAAGCACAAGGTACATAACCACAGAAACTTCCTAAACATAACCAAACAGCCAGTGGGGTGGAGTAACTAGACTCAAAGGCTAAGGACCATAAACTCAGGAGACATCTACATCAATTGGCATAACTTAGTTCATAGGGAAATGTTCTACAGTGAGTAGTATGTGAGACCTTAAAAGCTTATAAGTGGCCATCTATGATAAAATTGTGGGTTTCATTTCGTCCAGAGCACAGGTGAGCGAAGAAAACCAAAGACACAAGGGAGCGATTAGTTTAAAGGACAAATGGACCACATGAACCACAGCCTGTGTGACCTCAAGACTTGGAGAGCTAGATGGTTCCAGGCAACCTCTATCAACTGCTCTCACTAGGATCACAACAGAGAATTCCAGGCAGAGCAAGATAAAAACATTGAACAAAAATCAAATGTATAAAAATGACCAAACTTATACACCTGATAGACTGGAGAAACCCCTAAGACTGTGGCCCTTCCAACTCAGAATTAAAGCCATTCCTGGAGACCAGCTGTCACCAAATAACAGTCTTACAAAATAAACAGTAACACCTGAGATGAGTGAGCTCCTTAGCACAGTTAATTACAATGAGAACAAAAGGACAATGTATGCCCAAAAGCTAATAAGAGAAGGCAGCAGCAGTTGGAAAACCAGATACAAGGTAACAGGAACCCAGGCCGAAATGAAGAGTCCTGGCACATTGAGGGGGCTGCAACCAATGTTTTAGAACATTCTGTACAGAAAATTGTTGAATGGGAATCTATTTTATGTGTGATTCTTCACCTAAAGCATAATGAAATATTTAAAAAAAGGTAACTGTGCTCCATAGGGTTTTCAGTGGCTAATTTTTCTGAAGTAGATTGCCAGGCCTTACTTCTGGGGCACCCCTGAGTGGACTCCAGTGGGCCAACCTTTTAGGTAGCAGCTGAGCACATTAACCATTGAATTACCTGTTTGCTCGGCCCAGAGGCCAAAAGGAGTAAATTGTTACCCAGGTATTGCTTTACTATGAGGGATAAGTGACCCTGGTGCTCAAAGGAAGGAAAGTCACAGCACAGGGTGGTGGGGTAGTAATCCGAGAAGGCTTCAGGTGGGAATTGGTGGAGAGTACCAGGCACCCCTTGAAGATGCTCGGTCTGCTGCTGCTTAGAATCTGACACACCTCCCAGGAGGATATCGGTAGCTAGTTGGTCCTGTTCCTCAGTGCTCACCCTGCAGGCACAGCCAGCTAGAAAACTGCAGCAGGGAGCTAGATAAACCGGGTCAATCTCTCTAAGCCCTTCTCTTTTGGGCTCAGCCACTTTTTGCCAGAAGGAGCAGGAAGATTCCTTGCCCAACAGAGAACGAGAGCTAGAATTTTCACTGCCTAGGCTGAGTGAGTATCAACTACACAGCAATGGGTTTGGTTTTTGAGGGAGTATGGGGTTGAGGGGGAAGGCTGCCTCTGGAAACCCTGGTGGCGCAGTGGTTAAGTGTGAAGGCTGCAAACAAAAGATTGGCAGTTCAAATCCACCAAGTGCCACTTGGAAACTCTATGGGGCTGTTCTGCACTGTCAAACAGAGCTACTCTGAGTCTGAATCAACTGGACAGCAAATTTTTTTTTTAAGGCTTCCTCCTGAAGGGCTCTAATACTCACTACAGCAGGGAGATGCTGCCCCCTTCTGGGTTTTGAGGGAATGGCTCCTGGTTAGTGCCAGCCCCAACCAACGTTGAAAGGATGCAGGTTTGCCTTGCTGGTCTCTTGCCTCCCCTCCAAACACAGCAGTGGGCCTGCGCTTACCCAGTTGAGCACCTGTGAAATCCAGGAGATCTGGGACAAGTCCCAGCCTGGCCTCTTATTAGCATGAGGCTGAAGTCCTTGCAAGGAGCCCTTGTGGAACAGTGGTTAAAGCGATAGAAGCTAATTGAAAGATTGGCAGTTGGAAGCGACCAGCAGCTATGTGGGAGAAAGACGTGCTGGTCTGCTTCAGAGATTTACAGTCTTGGAAACCCTACAGGGTCACCATAAGTCAGAATCAACTCAATGGCAGTGGTGGGTTTGAGTTCCTTGGTGGTGCAAATCAGCCTTGGAAACATGCTCAGCTGCTAACTGAAAAGTGGGAATTTTGAGTCCACCCAGAGGCCTCTTGGAAGAAAGGTCTGAAGATCTACTTCTGAAAACCCTACAGAGCGCAGTTTGTCTCTGACACATAGCCCTAAGGACAGTGCCTAGCAAACAGGAGATGCTCAGAAGTTTGGTGATTATGCTATTACAGAAGTCCAGTAGTAGAGGCAGAAAAACCTGAGATTTCTCCTAATGTCACGGCAAAAGGTGCCAGTTGGGTATAAGACACCCTCGCTGAGCCACCAGCTCCACTGGCTTCCAGGAACAGAAATCTTACTTTCTTATCTCCTGTAAGATGAGAAAATAAGACTTTCCTGTGGTGCCCACTCCACACCTCCAGACCACAGCCTTTTAGGCTGAACCTAGAGGCGGGACTGAAGTTACCAGAGACAGATCATCATCTAGAACCATACTGCTTGATGCGGTGACTGCTGGACACCCGTGGCTGCCAAGCACTTGAAATATAGCTACCCTGACGGAGGAGCTCAGATTATATTTTAGCTTAATTAATTTAAATTTAAAAAGTGAACAGTAAGAATTTTTTATTTTCCTTTAAAAATAGGTTTACTGTTTTGGGAAGGCTCCATTGCACTTTCACTTATAAAAATTTAGCATCTAAGGAGAAGTATGTTTTTGGGAAATACAGGGTAGAAAGGCGGAGTCTGCTGTCACAGGGTAGGGAGAGCAGCTAAAGTCACATAGCGGTGTGTACACAAATTTTTGAATGACAAATTGACATGGAAAGTAAACTCACTTAGAGCAAAATAAAAAAATTTTTTTAAAAGAGATGTGTCCTAAGTGTAACATGAATGCAAAATTTTGTAGATTTAGTACCAAAAACAGAACATAAAATATCAAATCTTTAATAATTTTCTTTATATTGTTTTTCATATTGCTTGTGTGTTGAAATGACGTTTTGAATATATTGGGTTGAATGAGATTTATTATTATAATCAATTGCCTATTTCTTTTACTGTTTAAAATTTGGTCATTAGCATAACTTAAAATCATGTATGTGCCTCACATACTGTTTTTATTGGCCAGTGCTTTAAGATTTCATAGAGATAGAAGAGAATTTGAGAGCCAAGCACAAGACCTTCTCTCAGTCTGTAGATTAGAAGGGCTTGGGGCAAGATGGGGAAAGAGAGGATCAGCTTCTGGTGTATTTGCTCCCCAACCAAGCGACACTGGGGCCCTCTCCAGGCTCCCTTCAGCCCTTACCATCAGCCCTCCCCTGGGTGTGATGCTGTGACTGCCCCAGGATGGCAGTAACCTGGGGCAAGTGGCTTCCTGACCCTGTGCCTGTAAAATAGGCTGGCCTCCTCCAAGGGTCTTCATGAAGAATAGGAGGTAATGCAGGAAAGTGTCTGGCCCAAGACTCTATGTGGTGTTTCCCATGATCCTCTTTTCTGGAAAACCCAGCTACCTCAGGGATCTAAAGAGAGAATGCATGGGAAAACACCCTTTAAGCTGTAAAGTGTCCTGGAAAAGGTGAGAAGCCTTTCTAGAAGGCCACTTCTACAGTACTCGAACACTGACCAACCACTCCTATCATCAAAGCCCCTCACATGATGACAGATCCAAGTGGAAGGGCTGCACATTCCTGCATGCTCCCTAGGACCCTGTCTGAGACCAGCTGATCCCTCATCTTTCCACAGAACTATCCACATAGAGGCCCCAGCAGCAGTGGATGAAGTAGCAGTGAGTAAGCACAGAGGCCCCAGCAGTCCTCGAAGGAGGAATAAAGAGTCAGCACAGAGGCCCCAGCTGCACAGGTTGGAGCAGCAAGGAGTGAGCACAGAGCCCCCGCAGTACTGGATGGAACAGGACTGAGTGAGCACAGAGCCCCCAGCAGTACTGGATGGAACAGGACTGAGTGAGCACAGAGCCCCCGCAGTACTGGATGGAACAGGACTGAGTGAGCACAGAGCCCCCTGCAGTACTGGATGGAACAGGACTGAGTGAGCACAGAGCCCCCAGCAGCACAGGATGGAACAGGACTGAGTGAGCAGAGAGCCCCCAGCTGCACAGGTTGGAGCAGCAAGGAGTGAGCACAGAGCCCCCCGCAGTACTGGATGGAAGAGGACTGAGTGAGCACAGAGCCCCCCGCAGTACTGGATGGAACAGGACTGAGTGAGCACAGAGCCCCCCGCAGTACTGGATGGAACAGGACTGAGTGAGCAGAGAGCCCCCCGCAGTACTGGATGGAACAGGACTGAGTGAGCACAGAGCCCCCCGCAGTACTGGATGGAACAGGACTGAGTGAGCACAGAGCCCCCCGCAGTACTGGATGGAACAGGACTGAGTGAGCACAGAGCCCCCAGCAGCACAGGATGGAACAGGACTGAGTGAGCACAGAGCCCCCAGCAGCACAGGATGGAACAGGACTGAGTGAGCACAGAGCCCCCAGCAGCACAGGATGGAACAGGACTGAGTGAGCAGAGAGCCCCCCGCAGTACTGGATGGAACAGGACTGAGTGAGCACAGAGCCCCCAGCAGCACAGGATGGAACAGGACTGAGTGAGCACAGAGCCCCCAGCAGCACAGGATGGAACAGGACTGAGTGAGCAGAGAGCCCCCCGCAGTACTGGATGGAACAGGACTGAGTGAGCACAGAGCCCCCCGCAGTACTGGATGGAACAGGACTGAGTGAGCAGAGAGCCCCCAGCAGCACAGGATGGAACAGGACTGAGTGAGCACAGAGCCCCCCGCAGTACTGGATGGAACAGGACTGAGTGAGCACAGAGCCCCCCGCAGTACTGGATGGAACAGGACTGAGTGAGCACAGAGCCCCCCGCAGTACTGGATGGAACAGGACTGAGTGAGCAGAGAGCCCCCGCAGTACTGGATGGAACAGGACTGAGTGAGCACAGAGCCCCCGCAGCACAGGATGGAACAGGACTGAGCGAGCCTTGAACCCTGAGCAGTACTGTATGGAGCAGTAAAGGGTGATAAAGAGGGAAAAGCAGCAGAAGGTGGGGGGAGCACGGTGTGCAGGAGGTACTGAGGTACTCTGCTCTCCTCAGGCTCACCTGGCCTCATTCTGGATTTCTTGAACTGTTTATAGATGAGGTACATCTTGTCCAAGCAACACTGAATCTGCTGGATGCTGTAGGAAGAGACAAGGAGCCAGGTGTTTGACAACCAAAACGCAGGGAAAGGGTGGACTGAGGTTGGAGTCAGGGGTGGAGCCTCGTGGCCACAGCTTTGGGGCCTGTCTGGGAGTAGGAGTCACCAGTCTGTCTCTAAGTTTATTTGAGGCACTTTGGAGCCTGTCAACAGCCATCGTATGCATTTACTCACTCAGTCACTGTTTCTGTCTGCCTCGTCTCTCTCTCTCTCTCTCAAATACATACACACACAACAATGTGTTTAGTAAAATCACTGCTGTCGAGTTGTGTCTGACTCATAGTGACCCTACAGACAGAGTAGAACTGCGCTATAGAGTTTCCAAGGAGCACCTGGAGGATTTGAACCGCCAACCTTTTGGTTAGCAGACATAGTACTTAACTCACTACACCACCAGGGTTTCCATGCATTCAGTAAGGGTGAGATAGAGAAGAAACCAAGCAGCAAGGGGTCAGGAAACAGGCCTTTGTCATGGCCAGAACCTGAGGATGGAACCTGGAAGAAGCTCTGGACCCAGAGTCCAGAGAGATTCTGCCAGTGAGGATCGAGGTGGAGTGAGGCCTCTTTTCTTGTCACCTGCAGAGGGCAGAGCAGTACCTTCTTGGTACACCCAATGGCTGGAACATGGGAGGAACTTAAATGAAAAATGAATGGACACTCCCGGTTTAGAAGAAGAATGTTTCAATGGTTTTTGTTCAAAACAACGGATGGGTCCTGCCTGGAGGCAAGGAAGGAGGGAAGGGGAAGTGAACTCTCAAGGACCTTTCAGCCTGTGATTTAAGGTCAGTTTTGTTCCTTATCCTCCTTTTCAGACTGGACACAAATATCCATTTGCTATGTTGGTGTGGGGGACAGGGTGGGGCTTCCTCCCTAGGCTCCTCCCAGGAATCCTCCTCATCTGTCTGCAGAACTGGGATGCTTGTTCCTCAGGCTCTGCCAGCCTCAGAAAGCCTGCCCTCCCAAGAACCTCGGGTGTGAAAGAGGAGGTTGGGATAAGATCACAGATCCAGTCTTCATCCAAAATGCTTGGTGTCTGGAAGTCAGAGTTTTTTTCCCGAATGTTGAAAGATAACTCAGTGCACATACAATACACTATGGAACACTCCTAGCAGGGTCTGAAGCAGCATTTCTGAATCAAATACAGTCATGTCTTCAGATAACTGTAAAAATATTCATCCTAAGTGGGATAAATAAAGCTATAAGAGCCTCTTACCACCCCATTCATCAGTTTGTAGTACTGTGGTGGCTTGTATGATACAGGGACCTATGCCATTTCAAATACCAGTAGGGTCACACATCATGGCCAGTTTTCAGTGGAGCTTTCAGATTAACACTGAGTAGGAAGGAAGGTCTGGCATTATACTTCCAAAAACTGTTGCTAGGTGCCCCTGAGTCCATTTTGACTCATAGTGATCCTATGTATAACAGAACAAAACGCTCACTGCCCAGTGTTGCACCGTCCTCACAACTGTTGTGATGCTTGAGCCCACTGTTGCATCCACTGTGACAGTCCATCTCACTGGAGGTCTTCCTCTTTTTTGCTGACCTTCTACTTTACCAAGCATGATGCCCTTTTCAAGAGACCACTCCCTCCTGACTACACGTCCAAAGGATGTGTGATGTTGTCTTGCCATCTTTGTTTCTACAGAGCACTTTGGCTGTACTTCTTCCAAACCAAATTTGTTGGATTTTCTGGCAGTTCATGGTATATTCAACATTCTTTGCCAACATCACACTTCAAAGGCATCAATTCTCTATCTTCGTTACTCCTCATCCATCTTTCACATGCATATAAGGAGACTGAAAACACTGTGGTTCAGGTCAGGCACACCTTAGTCTTCAAGGTGACATCTTTGCTTTTCAACAACCGACAATGCAACCATCATTTGATTTCTTGACTGCTACTTCCATGGGTGTTGATTATAGGTTTAAGTAAAATGAAACCCTTGACAACTTCAATATGTTCTCCATTTGTTGTAGATGTGGTTTATTGGTCCACTTGTGAGGATTCCGGTCTTCTCCATGTTGAGGTGGAATCCATACTGAAGACTACGGTCTTTGATTTCAGTGAGTGCTTCAAGTCCTCTTCAATTTCAGCAAGCAAGGTTGTGTTATTTGCATATTACGGGTTGTGTTTGTAGGACTGCCTCTTGGTCTATGTACAAGTTCCTCACCAGCCCATGCTAATGTTCTTAAAATTAACAGTGAAAACCTTATGGATCACGACAGTAGACTATTCAACTTGACTGCTTTGGGTACCTCACCAGGGGTAGGGGAGGGTGAATAACCACTAGAGGAGGACATCATGTTTGGTGAGATACAGAGCTGGGTAGGGTGAGGGAGACCCTCGGTGAGATAGGTCAGCACACTGTTGCCAGGATGGGCTTCAAAAGGCCCAAGATGATGAAGATGATGCAATGCCATGCAACATCTCCTTTTGTCATTCAAAAGATCATCATGAGTTTAGGTCAACTTGATGGCAACTACCTATCTATCTCTTTAAGAGCCCATTATGGATTGAGTTCTGTCCCCCTGAATCAACTTGCCTAAGTCATGATTTCTAATACTGTGTGGTTCTCCACCATTTTGTAATCTGATGTGATTATCTAGTGTGTTATAAACTCTAACCTATATGATGTTAGTGAGGCAGGAGTAGAGGCCGTTACATTAATGAGACAGGACTCAGCATACAATATTAGGTTGTATCTTGGGCCCATTTCTTTTGAGATATAAAAGAGAGAATCAAGCAGAAAGGAGTGGTACCTCTTGTCATCAAGAGAGAACCAGGAGGCAGTGTATGCTTTGAACCAGGGTCCCTGTGCTGAGAACCTCCTAGACCAGGGGAAGATTGATGACAAGGACCATCCTCCAGAGCTGACAGAGAGAGAAAGCCTCTGCCCTTGCCACTCAGTGGCTGTAACTCAGGGTAAGATAACTTCCCTGAGTGAGCTTCTTCAACTATAGAATGGTTATGACAGGAGCATTATTATTGTTTTGAGAGCTAAACTATGTGAGAGGACCTCTCCAAGGGCCTGACCCAGTGCTCTTGGCCTTAAAGCAGAGGAGAAAGGAAACAAAACTATTGTCTTATTCAAAACTATTAAACCTGCTCACAGTCCTAACTTGCTCTTCAAACACTCTGTGGAGGGCAGACATGCGCTCCTTTCCTCCTTGTGGCCATCCGCAGAGGAGGGTCTTGGCCACCCTGAGTTCGCTACCACCACCACCTATGCCCCAGCCCCCTTGACTCGGTACGGGGGAATACAAGTTGGTTCCTGAAAAGGCTGCTGGGTCTTTGAAGCAGTATATCCCCCACACCACCCCACAAAGAAGGAAATCCCACAGACCTTCTGTCCTCATGTACCTGATCCCGGTTCTTCGCCAGCTCTGAGCTCAGGTTTCTCAAGCTCATCTGGGTATCAGTGATATTTTGGGAACATGTGGAGAGGAACTCAGACAGCTGTAAGGCAGATTGATAGCTCCATGAGGTCCTCAGAGCAGGGCTCTGAAGAAGAGCATGGTTGGATTACTGCCCCCACAGCTCTGCTTCTGACAAGGGTCACCCCCAGACACAAACATTCTTCCCATTCCCATCCCTCCACCACCAAGCCCATACTCTGTCCTTCCACCTCCCCACATGCACCCCCCACCCTTTCCACATACTCCACACTCACTCCTCACCTCTTGTTCCCCCACACCTCCACTCACTCACCCCCACACACCCTGAACCCCACACCCCCCACTCTTATGTCCACACCCACAGCCTTACTCACAGTTTGCAGCTTGGACCTCAGCTCTGCTGCCCCATTCAGCTCCTGGATTTCAGGCCTCCCAGCTGTGCTGGTGAACCTTGAGGGAAGGCAAATGCGTGCAGGTGAAAAGACTGCCACAGTTAGGAGGCAGCAGAGGTGGCAGGCAGAGAGCTATCAGTGATAGACCCTGAGCATGACATCTCTGGATACTGTCGTAGTGAGGACATAGGAGCTAGCTTAAGGGGCTCCCGCTCACTGAAGTCGTAGCAGTGTTGGGTATTACAGTGAATAAGGATGGAAGTTAAACATGTTGCTACTGAGTCAGTTCCAACCCCTGGAGATGCTGTGTGTTATAGAGCAGAACTCCATAGGGTTTTCTTGGCCGTAGACATCACTGAAACACATCAAGACTTTCTTCTCTGGGGCTGTTGCGTGGGTTTGAACCACCAACCTTTCAGTTAATAGTTGAGCAGACACTCTTTTGCCACCCAAGTATCTCTGTAATGATGCAAGCAGCTAATCATGAACTGGTCATGTAGACAGTTGGTTAATTGAAGGGAAATAATAAGTTCTTCCCTGTTTCATGATGAGCAGTGCTTGCTGACATGGGAGAAGCTGTGCTTATAGAAGAATACCAGCTACAGGCTGCAGCGACCTGGAATAAGGCCTCCTGCTGGCCTCGGGGAGACTACTCACTTAGGCATGGTGTCCAAATCAACATGAGTGAATAATGGACAAATAACTGTCCAGCACCCATGTACCATCTCATTGATTCTTTCTGTACTGTGGAGGAACTAGGCTGTCATCATCCAAAGGAGTCAGTGTGAAGTATGTGACATCACCTATGACATATTCTAGCCAAAAATGTTTAACCAGAGTCCACCAGTACTTTAGAGCTCCTGGTCTACAGCAAATATCAGGAAAGAGGAACAAGTCAAACAACACTGTGTTCCAGACAAGTGCAGAAGGAGGGACAACGGTTGTGGCCCTCCAGCAGACAGCGTGGAGGTGGAACCTGTGCTAGATTAAAATACATTTAAGGAATGTGATGACCAGATTGAAAGTGTGGTACTGGATTGGATGCTGGTTTGGAAGAAACCAGTAATAAAGAAGGACATTTGGGGATACTTAGAGATACCTGAATATGGATAGCGACTGTTGTTGCATGCGCTCCAGAGCAACACTGTAGGGTAGGGTAGAACTTCCCAACAGAATTTCTGAGGCTGTAGTCTTAAGGAAGCAGACTGCCATTTGTTTCTTCTGTGCAGTAGTTGGTGGGTTTGAACTACTGCCTTTTCCACTGTGCTACCAGAAGTACTGACATGGAGAAGAATTTATTGGCTAACAAAGCAGATTACAAGCCAGCAAGTACAGCATAATCTCACATTGGTTAATATCTATACATATATACATGTAGCAAACAGCTCTTTGCAAAGATATATACTAGGTATTAAATTAGCAAGTGGGAAGTAATCCCTGGGTGGTAGCATATGGTATTTTTATTTTCTTAGTTTGCTAATCTGTATTTCTCTCTCATTAGCATAGAAACCTGGTAGTGTAGTGGTTAACTGCTGTGTCTGCTAACCAAAAGATTGGCAGTTTCAAATCTACCAGGCACTCCTTGGAAACTCTATGGGGCAGTTCTACTCTGTCCTACATGGTCACTATAAATTGGAACAGACTCAATGACACTGGGTGTATTTTTTTTTTTGTCATTAGCATACACTGTTTACTAGTAACAATTAAGGGAAAAAAGCCCTGTGCATTTCAGCTTGTGAATGGAGCAGCAAGGAAGAGAGAGGAAGTGAGAAAAGAGAGAATTAGGAATGACCTGAAGCCCCATGAAGGCCTACTTTGCTAACCGTTAGATCTCGATGCCTAGAAAAGGGTTTAGCATGCAATAGTCGCTCGATAGCTGAAAAGCAACATCCTGCTTGGCTGAGAGTCAGCATAAATGAAGGAAACCCTCAGCAAGGTGGGTGACACAACGGCTGCGTCAATGGACTCAAAAATGCCAGTGATCACAAAGAAGGCATGTGATTAGGCAGTGCTTCATTCTGATATCCATGGGATCATTATGAGTTGGAGAGGACTTGACAGCAATCACAAATGACAAGAAGTTACTCAACACATGATTGCTGAATGAATTACTGGTGCATGGGTGAATTGCAGTGCATAGAATCATCGATGGCAGAACAGGGTGAGGCCGAACCAACTCAAGCAGACAGGGAGTCAGAAGACATGGATTTGAGTCCTGGTTGTGATATTTGCTATCTAATCACTTCAGCTCTCCAAGCCTCCAGCTTTTCATCAATAAAACAGGGAGACATTTCCTTGCTACTCCCTAGGAAGGTGCCCTTGAGGGTCAGATGAAAGCCCTTTATAAAGGGTCGAACAAGAAAGCACATGTACAGGAACACACACTTCTTCTGGTGATAGGTTGGGGGGTCCCTGGCATTCCCAGAGCCATCCTGGCCATCCACGTGGCAGCAGTTGCCAAACAGGGCCAGGTAGCTTTGGGACAAAGGCTCTGCAAAGGGAGCTGTCTTATGGAGCCCAAAGGTAGTGAGAAGCATCCTGTGAAAGAGGTGAAGAAGCAGGCTAGCTCTGATGAGCCACTTGGTGTCAGGCACTCAGGTATCTCCCAAAATGAAATTCACTTTATTCAAATAGCTTACAGTCCAGTGTGGAAAGAGCCAGTGCCTTCAGGTCTTAGGAGAATCAACAGGTCTGAGGATGTTCAGAAAAGAATGGGATTGCAAAACACTCAGCTGGGGGGCCTCATCTTGAAGACGAGCAAACAGAAGCCCAGCTAGGGAAGGTGATGTTGACTCAGTGTCACACGAGAAGTTAGCAAAGAGCTTGGCCCTACCCTCGGATGCCAGCTTAGTGCTACTCTGTCCCGAGTGCCTTACTGTTTGCTCCCTGAGGGGAGGTTGAGAAATGCTTCAAAGCAGGTGCCACCTGAGTGCTGTGCTCTCCAGATGCTTCAGAGGAGGCCTGGGAGCCAGGAGAGGAAAAATAGTAACCAGGAGACACCAGGACTCCAGACCCAGGTCCGCCTGCCATTCGCCATGTCCTGTTGGTCCAGGTAAGTGGGAGACAGACATTTGGAACACCTTCTCTACATGCCTCTTTCCTGGTCTAGAACCTACAGTGACTCCCTATGGGTCATTTTATTGGGCTGCAACCTTTCCACTAAGCCCTGGTGGTACAGTAGTTAAGAGCATAGCTGCTAACCAAAAGGTGGGCAGTTCAACTCTACCATGCACTCCTTAGAAACCTTCTCTTCATTTCCCCATCCCTTACCACTCTCCACTTTTACTCTGGGAGAGTTTCAATCATCACTGTGGCTTCTGCAAACTTCACCAGCCACCTCTACCCCCATCTCCCCCCCAAATCTGGCCCTTTCCTCTCTGCCCCTGCCCAAGACCTTTCCACCTATTCTGTTTCTGGCCTTAAAAGCCTCTTTCAAGAAGGCCTCTGTGAGTGCCTCTACCCACCTGTAGTCTCCCCCTACCCAACCATCCTGCCAGTCCTCATGTGCTCAGAAACAATTCTTGTGGTGGTCTCAGTCCTCCAGGGGAGTGTGAGCCACTCAGCGTGGGATGATGTCATATCTGTCCCTGTATTTGTGCCTTGGACAGAGCTCTGCTGACTTGCTGACAACACTGACAGATCCCACTCTCTGCAGTCTCGAATGTCACCATTTGAAGGCTCAGCCTTGACATGGACCTTTGTTTCTGCCATCTAGAAACTCTGTTTCCACCTTGACAGGTACTCTGTCCCTACCATCTGGAGACTCTTTGCCATAAGCATTGCATGCCTCTGGGATTTGGCACCAGCAAGGCTGCAGTGAGTCAACTCCATTGCTGGAAAAGCCCCTGTGGGACACGAAGGATGGGACAGCAAGCATGCTTGGCACAGTGCTCTGCTTCTCTGTTACCAGGCGTCTCTGGTTGGGAAAGACTCCCACCAGCTTCCATGGGCCTTTGTGCCCATCTCTCACCTTCCAGGATTTGGGCAGCTGTGACAACTTCCCAATAGTGACCCAGCCTCTCCCTTTGCTACTCCATCACTTTGAGTTAACAGCCTGATAGAGGAGTGGAGGTATGGGCTTCCAGAGAGGACAAAGTGAAGACCCAGAAACTGGGGGAAGATGAATGGAAGATGAGACCATGTAGACCACCATCCCCCGATGTGTCAGGGGACCATTGGTGGGTGACAGAGTTACGGTACTTCTCCAGGGCTGGTGCAGAGTATGCAGCCTAGATAGTTCAGAGGAGTCTGGTAGAGGAGAGGCCTCTTCCTGGGGCATGGAGGCTGCCTTCAGCCTGGAGATGTCCCCATGGACCCCACCCCTCTGAGGTGAGGAACTAGTAGTGGGGGAGGTGTGTGCTGTCATTTCTTGGGGGCAAGGTGGTGAGGAATGGGTGGGACCCCTTCCTTGTTTCCACAGAGTGAGGAAGGTAGGAGCTCTGAGTGGTGAAGAGGGGGCACCACTGGAAATATCAGGGTGAGAAACAGAGCAACGGGAGAGTTGAGGAGCTGGAGCTGGACAATTCCATGGCTTGCTGAACAGACCCTTACTGCCCTAGGCAGGACACCTACCTCTCAGTACCCAGGCTGCTGCTGAGGAAAAGGAGGGCTGTCCGCGTGACCTCCAACATCCGCCTACACGTGGTCTGGAGCACCTCCCTGCCCAGGGGAAGCCGAGTCAGAGCCGCCCTGCTCCCAGTGGACCAAGGGCACTATGTGTGATCCTGGTCTGTAAGGACGGTTTGGAAGCAGTCTAGTTGCCCACAGTACCTGCCCGCCCTGCCTTACCCTCTCCACCCACCCCTCAACCCTCTGGGTACTCACACCACCCAATGCAGCCCCCGAAGCATCAGTTCCTGGCCATCCAGCAGGGTCTGTGCGAGTCGCCGGGCCTGGTAGCCAGCACCCAATACACCCTGAAACACATAGGTGGTGGGGTCAGGTCCCTCATCCCTAGCCCTGTGAAACCTTTCCCTGCCACATGGGCTGCCCCCTCACCTTGGCCGTGTTGTAATCGGCCTGCAGGTCCACTTTGGGGACGAACTTGGGGATGTCCAGAGCAGCTGCAGATAAAGACCCTGCCTGAGGGGGCCTGCCTATATAGTCTGGGGTCAACTGTAAGCTCATCTTTCCTCATTTCAGCTCATATCCATCCTTTACGCCAATCTTCCACCCTAAGCCTTCTAACTAGCCAGATGTCCCCACCGGTCAAGCCTCTCTAGGCCTCCACCTCAAATGCATTTAAAGTTGCAGCTGTAGTCCCTTGGTGCCCCCTACTGTCCATGTTGAAGAATTTTGTCTTGACTTCCAAGGCGCCATCTCAATAGCCATAAAATGGACTAAACTACTCTCTTGCTTATGGGTTTCAAGGTTAATTCCTCTTCCCAGAGACCCCAAGGAGGATGAAATTGGCATTACCCCAATGAGAAGGAATGCTGTTTTTGCTACAACTTGGGAAAGGACAAGGCTCTGGGACCCCTGACTACCGCACCCCTCTCTCTAGCTGCTGGGACCCCTGCTTCCTGCAGCACAAACTCTCTGAATTGCGCTGAGCCGCAGTCTGTGGAGGGCGTGTTACAAATGAATCTCCCTGTTTCAAATCAAGTTCATTTCATAGCCTGAGGATGCTGGGAGGCCCACCCTCAGAACACACAGAGGCATATGCAGAACAGAATCAGATCAGCCTCCTGCACACTGCAGGCCCAGAGAAATACCCACAAAGAGATCTAAGCAATACCAATGCCCTGAGTGATCAACTGTTGTCTCTTGGAGGAAACCATGGGGAAGAAAGAGACCCAGCCAGGGGGGCACTACTCACGGTCCCTGAAGGCCAGCCCCTTGGGGGGCTCGCTGTCCATGCTGAAAAGGGTCAGGGGGCTTCTTGCAGTTGTGCGACTGATGTGCTGGGCTGAGAGACTGGGCTCAAGGACACAGAAGTGGCCCTCAAAAAGGTACTCCTGTTGCTGGGGGGCCACTTTGGTTTGCTCATACACAGCCTCCAGAAAGATGGCAATCCTAGACATATTGAGGTGAGGCGACGAGGGAAGGACAGGGTGTGTCAGGAGTGGCAGAGCGGACAGGATCCAGGGTGCAGATGACCAAGCCCCACCTAAGACTTCGTTCACCAAGAGGGAAGGAACTACAGTGGTTTTCTCTCTTGTCAAGGATAGAGAGGTAAAGGGAGGAATTCAGGCCTTATAGTGGATGGTCGCAGAGAAGGAACAGAACCCAGGGGTCCCAATACCCAGCCTCCACCTTTGGGTCTCTTCCTACCACACCACATTAAAATTCACCTCCAGGAGAAAGAGTTCTATGAACAGAGGAATTTGGTAAATGCTCTCCTATCCACCTCTTCCTGGGAAGATTTCTAATGCAGTCTCTGAAATCCAGCAGTAAGAAAACCTGCTTAGCTTTAAGTTGGTGGAATGAGTAGTTTTCCAAACTAGTAAATTTGGACCCAGAAGCTCTCATATCTAAACACGCTACAGAATGTGTTTTGGGAAGTGTTAGCTTAGACACGGAAACCCCAGTGGCATACTGGTTGAGTGCTATAGCTCTAACCAAAACATCAGCATTGGAATTGACTTGATGGCAGCAGGTTTGGGTTTTTTTTTTTTTTTTGTCTTAGACATGGCCTTCCACTGTAAGCCCTCACTGTGGGGTAGAGAAGGGTTCCCGTTTCCCCTCACGTGCCCCACTCACGTGTTGTGGGCATGGATGTACACATGGTGCAGGACTGCCTGGGACAGTGAGAAGACATGAACAATGACACGCTGCAGGATGTCACTGGTTTCTGCGAAGAACTGGTCGAAGCCCCAGCACTTAGCCTGCTCAGCCTCTAGGATGTTGGCCAGGATGGGCACCAACTGGCTCTGCAGCCCCCTGCTTTCCCAAGACATGGAGAGCATCAGGGTCCAGAACCCAAACTTGTCCTCCTTGAATAGATACAACCAAAACCCACTACCACTGAGCAGATTCTGACTCACGGTGACCCCATGTGTGCAGAGTCGACCTGCGCTCCATAAGGGTTTCTTGGCTGCTATCTTTATGGAAGGAGATTGCCAGGCCTTTCTTCCAAGATACCACTTGAGAGGGTTGGACCCTGCAACCTTTCAATTAGTAGTCATGTGCAAACAGTGCTACCCAGGGACCTTCCTTGAGTAGGTGGTGGGGGCAATTCTTAAGAATGTCCTGAGGAGGCAGGACCAAGGTGGCAAGATGGACTCAGGGGTAAGGTAGGAAAACTCAAGCCAGAAGCCAGATGGGAAAACAGCTAAGAAAGGGAGCATGGTGTACCTGAATCTGCAGCACGCCAGGCCCTCCATGCCAGCCTCAGGGGCCTGTGCTGGGGAAGTCTGCGTCAGCCCCAGGGGCCATGTGCTGGGCCCTCTAAACTGGCCTCAGGGGCCATATGCCAGAACCTTCTGCACCAGCCTCAGGAGCTGTGGCCCTCAACAGAGATGGAGTCTGGAGTCTGGGTCTGCCCACTTCCCAGGGCCCCACTCACGTCGACAACTGGCAGGTGATGGGGAGGGTGTAGCTCCACTCGAGAGGTCCATTTTCCCGCCGCTGGGTACCTGCAATGGCCCCAGCAGGCTTCTCTGTGGTGATTCGGTACCTGGGTGAGGCAGAGCTAGGTCAGCGGGACCCCTAGCCCCTCATACTTTAAGAGGATGACAAACTCAGCCTTGACAGCTCAGAGCACGTGCTACTCTGAGCCAGCCTGAACAAATAGAATTTGAGAGTTCTGGCTCAGCTGCCTCAGGGCCCTCCCAGTCACTCTTCCCTGTCCACTGCCCGCCACACTTGTCACACCCAACCTGCCTCCACACTTCTACCCCTGCTCATCCTGGCCCCTGATATCCTCTCTCTCTCCTCAAAGTCTGGCCTTCCCTGATAACCTCAGTCCCTTCTCTTCCCCTGCTACTCAGCACTCCACACTGCCTGCCCATATTGAGTGCACGTGCAGCGACCTTCCTGATAATCCATCTAAAATCTCCTCTGTTCACCAGGAGCCATTACTGTTTCAGACAGCAGTGGACCTGGGGTCAGGAGCAGGTTCTTGTCCCACCTTTGCCTGGTAGCTTGTGAGACTGGGCAAGTCAATTTTTAAGCCTCAGTTCAGATGTCGTGAGCAGCAAAAGTGGCGAGGGGGCTATCAGGCTCCAATCAGGCCAAGGCCTGGCCAAGGCCAGGGTTTGGCCTCTTGCTTGGTTAACTAACAAAGGGTCTGAACAGGGCTTGGAGGGTGGCTATGGGTGTTAGCACGGACCAGAGAAGAACTACAGAGTTTGAGAGGGAATAGAAACGACAGTGACATCTGTATGGAGACCCAGCAAGGACCCATGGGACAGTAGACCCAGGTACGTGGTCCCTCCCTCTCTGCCTGAGGCTCATCGTACATGATCTCCTTGTTGCGCCGTGCTCCACCGAAGGGGATGAAGGGCAGGCTGCCGGTAGCTGCATGGTACAAGGTCACTCCAATGCTCCAGAGATCCACTGTCACCCCAAACGCCTTCTGTTGGGGCTTGCGAAGTACTGCCCGCTCGTACATGTCAGGGTGCTGAGGAGAGAGAAGCAGGGAAGAGCAGGGAGGGAGACGGTGAACAAGGGACGGAGCTCTTCCACTGCTTTCAAGTGAAAACAGAACCATTCAGAAATGGAGCCTCCCACCCATTATGTGTTGAGCAATGTCACCAATGAGCATGTTGTCAGTTGTTGCAGAGTCCATCCTGACTCACAGCGACCCTGTGTGTTATACAGTGGTACTGCTCCATAGCGTTTTCTTGGTGGTAATCCTCACAGAAGCAGACCACCAGGCCTATCTCCTATGTGTACCACTGGGCGGGTTCAGACCACCAACCTTTAGGCTGGCAGTTGAGCATAAACCATTAGCTAGGGGACTCTTGGAATCAACTTGATGACAACTAACAAGCAACCTCTTATAATCTCAAAAATGGAAGTCATGTTTGCCTCTCCAGAGTATTTCCATCTGCTCATCCTGTGCTCTACGGAATGGTGACCCATAGTTTGTAGCCCTCAGTGTCCAATCAAGGTATTAACTGCTCAAGGCAGGGTGAGCGTCACTCCTCAGCCTTAGGAACAGAATGAATTCTTCCAGCTGCAGGGTAGGGGGCAGATATAACCCGGGCGGAAGCAGGAGAATGGGCTTGACCCCTGAAAGGGGGCTCTAAGGAATCCCAAGGTAAGAACACTCAGTTGCAGGGGAGACCCTCGGCTTGAGACATGGCCCTAAAGGCCCCACTCACCAAGTACTCCTCAGTCCCATACACCGACACAAATTTCTCGTCATCATCCAGCTCCCTGGCAGCCCCGAAGTCCGTCAGTTTGTAGATGCTCTGGCCCTCGCTCCCCAGGAGGCGCATGATATTTCCAGGCTTGATGTCACGGTGGACAATGCCATTCTCCCGCAGGTGGTTCATGCCGGCCACTGGGGAAGAGGAAGGGCTGCCAGTAGCTTGGGTTAAGGTGGTCTGTCTCTGAGGTGCAGCTTTGTGGGAAGGCACCCTTAGGTCCAGACAGGGAGACTCATGGACTGAGAGGGCTACAGGCAAAGCAGGGGAACAGAGACAGGCACAGGCACAGGAAGGCAGGCCCGGGACACTGGGAGGTCAGCTGCCATTTGCGCTCTGAGAAACCAAAGACGGCGTTCCCACAAGCACCTCCCCCATTTTATTTTTAAGTTGATTTTTTTTTTTTACTTAAAAAAGTTGAGGAGTTCACATAATATAAAATGAACCATTCTAAAGTAAATAATGAGTGGCATTTAGTACATTCACAGTGTTTCACAACCAGCCCTCTGAACTGAAGTTTTACATGGAACGGTGAGCAGGATCCAACTCCCTGGGTCAGGCCTCTCCTGCCGCGTCTGTCCAGGCCTGGAGACAGACAGCTTTAACAGACTCCAGCTTTCTTCCCTGTTAGAGTGTTTGTTTCAGGAAAGTCATACCTCTGGGAAGCCGCCTAGTGCTGAGGGCCTAGGCCTGTGGCCGGTCTGAGGTGTGGGGTGGGGGTGCGGCGTGCAGCAGGGCGGGGGGGCTCACCCACACAGCGCAGCACCACCAGGAACTCGTCCTCTGGCAGCCCGAAGGCGTTCTCAGGGCTCTCGAGCACGCTTAGCAGGCTCCCACTGGAGCAGTACTCCATCACCAGCACCTTCTGCCGGCTGCTCCCCTGGGGGTGGACGGAGAAAGGCTCGGAGGCTGCCACTTCTCCATCCCATCCACTCCTGTGGCCCTGAGGCCAGCTTTCTTAAGAGGAGGGGGCTCAGCCTAGAGCCGAAAGCCCCAAGGTCCAAGGTCCCAGTTTCAGATCTGGCCTGTACTCCTTACCCCACACAGACTCTGTACCCTGGAACCCAGCATCACCTTCTCCTAGAAGCCCTTTCTGGCTAAGCCCTGTCTTAGTCATCTAATGCTGCTATAACAGAAATACCACAAGAGGACAGCTTCAACAAAGAGAAATTTATCCTCTCTTAATCTAGGAATGTCAAAGTCCAAATTCAGGGTGCCAGCTCCAGGGGAAGGCTTTCTCTCTGTTAGTTCTGGAGGAAGGTCCTTGTCATCAATCTTCCCCTGGACTAGGAGCTTTCTGCACAGGAATCTCAGGTCCAAAAGACACACTCTGCTCATGGTGCTTCTTTCTTGGTGGTGTGAGGACATCACCTCGCTGTTCATTTCTGTCTCCTTGTCTCTCTCGTAAGATAAAAGGCGATGCAGGACACACCCCAGAGAAACTCCCTTTGCATAGGATCGGGCTGTGACCTTAGCAAGGGTCTTGTTGCTTCCACCCTAACCTTCTGTGTAACACAATCTAACCTTGCCTCATTACACCCAGACAGAGATTAGGTTTACAACACACAGGAAACTTAAGGTTAGACAAAACGGAGGCCAACCAGACAATGCTGGGAAGCATGGGCTAGCCAAATGGACCTTTATTTTGAGAGGACACAGTTCAGTCCCCAACAAACTCCTTCCCTCTGATATTCCTTACTACTCTTAGAGTCTCTAATTCCCAAAAGTCAGCCACTGAAAACCTTATGGGGCACAACTATACTCTGACACGCACAGGGTTGCTGTGAGTTGGAACTGGCTAGACAGCACTGGTTTGTGGGACAGGTGCTCTGCTCTAGCTGACCCCCTGATAAGCATGAGACAGAATCGCTGAGATGAGGTGACGTCATTCTCCCAGCCTGTGGGATCAAGCACAAGATTATCCTCTTGTGATCAAGCCCTGGACCCACCGTCTCCTCTACCGCAAAGAGCTTGATAATGTTCTGGTGGTTCAGCTTCCGCAGGACCTCAAACTCTCGCACCTGCACCTCACGGGGTCGCAGGTAGCTGGCACTGTTGAAGACCTTCACAGCAACCAGCTCCCCAGATTTCTGCATTGGGGAAGGTGGACACTGGGTGACAACATGGAAATAACATCAAGTTCCACTCCCACTCTGGGGAGCAGCCCCCTGCTCCCAGGTCGCCGCTCAGCCTCTCCTGCTGGCCCAACCTCAGGGGCAAGCCAGGAGAGCCTGTGCAGGGGCTGGAGCTCCTGCCCTCAGCTCCTGCCACTGCTCAGAGTGTAGCCAGGCCAGCCTGCCAAGTGACAAGGACTTGGCAGGGCTGGTGCTCTGCAGGTGACAGTTTGCTGTCACCTCACTATTGTAATGCTGGAATTCCTTAGGCACTGTGAATGATTAACCCATCAACTGCTAATTGAACATTTAGAGATTCTGGTCAGCTGGAGGTGCCTCAGAAGAAAGGCCTGCCTCTCTACTTCTGAAAAGTCAGCTGCTGTTAACCCCATGGAGCACAGTTCTACGCTGACATACACCAAAACCAAAACCAAAGCCACTGCCATCGAGTCAATGTCGACTCACAGTGGCCCTATAAGTCAGAGCAGAACTGCCCCATAGTTTCAAAGAAGCACCTGGTGGTTTTGAACTGCTGACCTTTTGGTTAGCAGACGTAGCACATCACTCCTATGCCACCACGGTTTCCGTGACACACACAGGTAAGCCATAAATCAGAGGTGATTCAGTGGCCATTGGCTTTTTATCACTACTGTTATTGAGAATAACTGCAGCGGCAGCTGGTTCTCACTGCTGTTAGTGGCAGAAGTAGAACTGGAATCCGGTCTGGCTGGCTCCCACTGTTATGTGTGTGATAGTGGAGCATGTCTCATATATTCTAATATAACTCTGCATGAACATGGGAGCAATTCAAAACAGTCCCTTTTCCCTGAACACTGCTTTGTATTCATCTCTTCTTCCCTAGTCCCATCCCAAATGGTCCCATTCAGCTCCCCATACCTCTGCTCAAACACACAGTATCCCTTGTCCCCAAAGCATGCACAGCCAAGTCCAGGGGTCTTAGCTAGCTGCAGGCCACTCACGATGCCTGCCGGGATGTGACTGGATCTAGAACAGATTGGCGTGATGGGGGATCACGGAAGCCCGGCCAGGCCTGCGCCCTACCTTGTTGCGGGCCTTGTACACACTGGCGGTGGCCCCCTGCCCCAGCAGATCATCTGTGTGCCACAAGTAGTTGAGAGTGCTCTGCATCTCCTGCTCCTGCTGGCCGGCCACTTTTGCCTAGAAAAAGAGCGTGCCTGGGGGTTCTGGATTCCCTCAGTGTCTGGAGTGGATGCTGGTGGTGTGACCAGCAGCTGTGCTCCGGAACCAGCCCACAAAGTGCTCCTTGTGGCCTTTCCACAGGCAAGGGGTGAATGAGTGTGGAACACAGAAAGCGGGGTAACTTCCTCAAAGGAAGCACAACACAGCAGTGAGAGGGCCTCCCCTTGGCCCACGGCCACGGCCCACAGCCTACACCTGTCCCACCCACGGCGCACTCTGCCTGTGCCCTCTTCCCTTGTTCCTTCCAGCTTCCTTCCCCAGACAAACCATTTTTCTCTGTCACCTCTCCCAGGCTCTGAGAATTCCAGGTTCCTGGTACCAGGCCTGGGGTTGTCCCAGGAAGCAGAAATGTGTCAGAGGGAGGGAAGGCCCAGGTCAGGCAGAGTCAACCACACCACCACAAATCTCCAGGATTGCAACATGAGCCCGGAGCCCCTCCCCACCTTCTCACAGGGCCCACCACTTCCTGCTGCTATGAGCTAACAGCTGCTTCCTGGGCAGCCAGTAGAAGCCGGGTCAGGGCAGCTCCAGGGCCTGTGGGTGTGTGTGAGGGCCTGAAGTGCAAATGTGTAAGTGAGCATGACAGTGTATGTGGCTTAAGCATGTGTGAGTAGGGGGACAGGGGACCATTAAATCCCTGGGGAGGATCTGAAACCCCTTCAAAACTCCCTTCCCCACCCCTGCACCCATCCCGTTCTCTCTATGGGCCAGTTGCTCTACCAATCTCTTCCAGAGAAGTTCACTTCAGTAGAGCTAGGGCTGGTCTTTTTGAGATGACGGAGGGAAGGGGACTAAGTAGAGCTGCTACCCCTTAACTTTCCAGGAAAGTTGGCCCATGCGAGGGCCTCCTCCTATCCTACCATCCCTTATGTCCTCAGTGTGCCAGCAAATCTGTGGTGCCTCAACTTTCCGTCTTTTCTTTGCAGTCTTTCTTAAAAAATGTAAATTCCATGAGAACTTTAGTTCCCTGTGCCTGAGGCCAGATAATCTACTAGTGTTTCCATTTCATAAAAGCAATTGAGGTAGTGCAAGATGCCCTAGAGATGCTATAAAGGCTGGAGAGGCTAGTTCCCTCTCTTGAGGCTAAGGAGGAATTAGCCAGTGGGCCTCAGGCGTGTGGAGGCATGAGACAGACAGAGAATATCCTGAGATCAAGGCAGGGGCCAGCCCAGGGCGCGGCGGTGGGGGGTGGGGATTTGGGGGAGCTGGGGGAGCTGGGGTCGGACAGCAGATTTCAATGTCTTCATGATCCTGCCCAGGGCTGTCCTCTACAGAATTTCTGGAGCTGAGTACAGCTAAAGACCCCAATATATGGAGCCATGTGGTGCAAAGTGCAGAGCCTCAGCCTGGGCATCCTGGTCCTGCAGGCCTGTGCTTAGAGTGAGCTTGACTCCGCCTCCACTGGCCCTCCAAGGCTCCACAGCTGGTGCCCAGAAGGGCTCAGGGACATCCGGTGAGTGGCTGGATAAATGAGCAGTGGACAGCAGAGAGCCAAGCCAGCCACCCGGCCTGCTGCTCCCCACAACCTCTCTCGTGTGGTGAAGCCCACACTTACCCCGTGCTCTGAGCAGCCCCAGGTCAGGCAGAGGTTCTCCTCGGTGAGGGTGTGTTACGCTCTCTGTCTGTGGCAAGTTCAGGGACTGAGCTACACCGGAAAGAGGAGGGCGGTGAGTGGCAGCCCTCTTTGTGGTGCATTTAGAGTCTCTGCCTCCATCAAAGGCCACTGGCCCCAACCCTTTAACCCTTTCCTGTTTGTCACCCTCCCTGCCGGGCAGGGGGTTTCCAGCCCTACTCCTCAGCTGTTCCAGAGACTTTCCTCACATCTTTCATTTCCAGGACTTAGCCAGTGAGAAAGACCCAAGGGAGGTGAGAGCAGCACCAGAAGCCACACAGGAGGAGGCTAAAACCAAACGCTGGCTCCCAGAGTGGTTGGAAATGGAGCGTTGGAGAGGCAGTGTTGGTGGCCAGCAGCTCCCCTGGATGACGTACCCTCCCTGCCACTCACTGGCTTCCAAGCAGGGACTGATTACCCAACAAGCAAACCCATGTGAAATTACTACGGATTAGTAAGTAAACATGATTAAGTCAGCCAGCGTGTACGTTGCTTACTGGTTAACCCCCCTGCTTCCAAGCAGTCCCTTCCAACAGTGAGCACAGGGAACCACCAGGGCCCCAGCAGTACAGAGAGACAAGAGGAGGCACTGGGTCCTGCAGAGCCGCTGAAGACACACCCACCCCCCAGCCGAGGACTGCCCTGCAGCTATCCTTAGCCTACTGGGCTCCCCACTCACCAGTCCACCCATCCCCTTGAACCCTTACACACTCACCCCATCTCAGTGCCAGGGCATGCGGGTCTGGAGGACCGGGTGGTACCCCTAGAGCTTTCCGGGAGCACTGTCTTTCAGAGCAGTGCCCATAGCTTCCTGGTGGTCTTGGGCCCAAAGACCTGCAGTCTGACCCGGTTGTGGTGGCTTCCTGCTGCTGCCAGGATGGGCTAGAGAGTTTCCTTCTTGCTTTTGGTGGCCAGACACTCAGCTCGGAGCCCAGCTCCCAGCTCTCTCACACTTCCTGATTTTGTTCTGTCTCTCTTAAAGAGACAGAGGAAACCAGTTGGCTGCTGCCTGCCCCCTCCCTCACTGCCCCTCCCCAGCAGGCAGGAAGGAGAAATAGGACACTTTAAGTGCCCAAGTGGAGGCAATAGGGCCAGAGTCTGAGCCACAGAGAGGCCCGGACTGGGGCCCAGGTGGCTGTGAAGGCTGCTGGGCACTCGGGAGTCACCTGCAGTTCTCAGGAGCAAGCAAGTTCAGGGCTCTGCCGTATTGGCAGAGCTGGTTGGGCCAGTTACGGAGAAGGAGAATTGCCTGCTGAGAAGGCCAGCGAGGCCGGAAGGGCCTGGGCCTGGGCCAAAGCCTGGCCACACCCAGGAAAAAAATGAGATCTGACTTACCTTCCCAAGGAGCCTGCAGAGGCCCAAGGAAGAGACTTGGGACCCAGATGTGATGACAGTGAGACCTTGAGTACAACACGTGATCTCTTAGCAAGTTTTCTCATTCGTGTCATAAGGATAGTTAACATTCATTCCCTGTGTTGTGTAGGTGACATGAAAAGATACAATCAAATTTACTTGGGAAACCGGGAAACATTTTACAGGTGGGCACTGAGGTCCACACACTTTCAGGAATTTGCCTCTAATCTTCAGAGACTGTCAGGCTGGAACCCAAGTGTGCCAACTTCCAACTTAGGACTCGATACCATAAAGCAAATTTCTCAGGAGGCCACTCAGGCTTGCTCTGACATGGTAGTTGGATAAGAAATGGTTAAAACCAGGAAATTCCATGTTTCTATTGAATGTTGGAAGGGACTTTCCCATTGCTATACCTGTTGGTTCCTCTGTCAGCCCCACCCCTACTTCCGTGACTGCAGGATAGGAGCCAGGCTGAGAGCTGCCTTATGCTCTGGTCGAGACACCTGCTGACCATGCCAGCAGGTGTCACTGCTGGGTCTCATCCAAAGGTGCAGCAACTCTGTGGGTTTCCACAGCAGGACCACGAGAAATGTCCTGGAGTCCTTATGCTCTTCACCCAACATCGCTAGCTTTCTACCAGCCTGGCATGTTGCACTTCCTTGGTACTCCTGTTGTTGGCGGGGCCACAAGATTTCTCGGCCAAAGCATTTAATTGGTGACCTAATTCCTGCTGGAATTCCTGCTCTCTGACACTGTGATTCTGTTGAACACGGCGGCTATTCTGTCGAACATGGCTCTGTTGGCCTGGACCCTTGACAATCATGAGCAGAGCCTCCTGTCTTTGATGAGAAATCAACCTTTGTCACTTGAAGGATTCCCTGGATGGCAGAGATCTTATGTTCTTGACTACTAACTGAAAAGTTGACCGCTGGAACACACTCCGGAGTGCCTCAGAAGAGTGGCCTATGGCCTGCTTCCAAAAGGTTACTGCCTTGAAAACCATTTGGAGTAGTTTTACTCTGCACATATAGGGTCACCATGAGTTGGAATCTACTTGCTGACAACACATACGCCACTGAGGTGTTGAGGCTGCTATTGCAATGTAAACTAGCCCGTCATTAATTCATGTCTTCCTAATGAATCTACTCAGTCCTCACCAGTACCCCTTTGTTCTTCGCTTCAGCCAGTCCACTCTCTTTCTCAGTGTCTTTAGTACCCTCACTTGTAACAAACATGTGTCCAGCACCTACCATGAATGAGGCAGTCTGTGCTGAGGACACACACAGGCCTGAGCATCCCCCAGGAGTTCAGGTAAGGGCTCTGATACAGATACTTCAGTAGATTGTGATTTTGTAAACTTGGAGGATGGGGGCAGTGTGGGTTGTCAAGAAGGGCTGGGCCAGACTTTGGAAAGAGAGGAGTTAGACAGAGAAAAGGCGGGTTTGGAGATAAGGCCTTCTACGCAGTAACAAGCATGTGTAGAAGCACAGAGGCAAGGGGAGAGTGTGGCTTGTTCCAGGTGAACATAGCAGCTAGAGAAAAGAGGGAGAGGTGCAAAGGGGCAAGAGCTGTGTGCAGTGAGATTTTCTTTGGACATCCTCTGTAAACTCCAGTTGGACAAAATAACTGTCTTGCTATAGTTTTGAGCTGATGGGACCTGACTAAGCAACATGGCCAGTGTTTCATTTGGGAAGGTGGAGGGATCTGACAGACTCCTGAAGGAGGAGGAAGAGTCTGTAAGAGGCCTCACCACATTTTCCCAAGACGCTCTGAGGAGTCTTAGCAGCAGAAGTGGCAATTCAAAGGTAGTATAAGGACCAGAAGTGGGAAGAGGGGAGTTGTTGACAGCAGCTCTCAGGAACAATCTCACTTTTAAAAGGGAGGCTGAGTGGTACTGTGGGAAGGGCAGAGGCCTCATCGTTGTCCAGGCCTGGATTTGAGTCCTGACTCTACCACTTTGTGCAAGCCATTCAATCTTTCCGAGTGTCAAGATGATAAGAAGAATACCCATCCCATGAGATGGCTGTGAAGAGAAAAGAAGATGTGCCTGGCACCTGGTGGGCCCTATGTAAACACTTGCTTCTTCGGCTCCTGCATAGCCCAAACCTGTTTCTCACAGCTGACCCCCCTTCCCTGAAGAGGAAGGATTACACGGTATGTGTGTAGAAGGGGAGCAGTGTTTGCAAGAGCAGTGTGTCCTTGGTGTGCTCAGTTGTAATAGGAAGGGCCAAGTGAGGGGGTGACAAGGTGGCTCCTCATCATTTTGGGGAGTCAGCTCTGGTCAGGAGCCTTGAAGGGGAAGAAGGGGACAAATAATCCACTCAGACCCAAAGCTGCTCCCTAAGCACTGGAAAAGGAGCTGCGAGAGCAGCATCCAGACCAGTGAAGGGACCTGGCTCATGTGCCAACACAGTCTTTCTTGTGTAAACACAAGCATTTCTCTCCTCTGACTCGTCAAACCTCCTATACATTCCACTCAAAGCTTCTTCTTAAACGTCACAGAAATAAAAAAGCAATCAAATGGTTACTCCCTCATTTTCTCACCTCCTCAGCTACTTCATGTCCTGTATCTGTA
Source organism: Heterohyrax brucei (assembly GCA_028571685.1). Classification (NCBI taxonomy): domain Eukaryota; kingdom Metazoa; phylum Chordata; class Mammalia; order Hyracoidea; family Procaviidae; genus Heterohyrax; species Heterohyrax brucei. The sequence goes on from CM053155.1 coordinate 23,567,456, forward strand.
TTTACATCTGCCTCCCCTTCTAAAAGGCTGACATGCATCTTCTCCCGGCCATGTCCCAGCCTTCCACTCCCTCTCCTGAACATTCCTTCGTCTGGTTCTACTGGACCCTCATGTTTCCCATGTCTCCTCACATCACATCTTAAAAACAAAGCCTCTGTCTCTTGACCGCTCTTAAAGCAACACTTGAATTGACACTGGTCAGGGACTCCTTGTCTTCTGATTTGCTGTTCCTCTGTTAATTTGACTCAGGACAGAATGTAACTGCCCCATACGGTTTCCCAGGAACTACTGGTGGATTCACATGGCTGAGCTTTTGGCTAGCAGCCTGAGCTCTAGCCTGCTCCAGTCAGAATCATTTCCCTCTCACTGCAAGTGCTCTTGTCCAACTCACCAAACAGTTGCTTTTCTACAGCAGCCTCATCTTACCACACGGGCATTCAACAGTTGATCCTTTCCTCTTGGTTGAAATGTCTTTGCTTGGATTCTGTGTTCTTTGAGTCATGTACCCCCCGATCATGCCGTTTTCTTTGCTGGTTACTTCTTCTCTGCTAGATTTCTAATTGTTGGTGCCTTCTCTTTCTTCCATATGTACATTCTTCCAGTAATTCCTTTTAATAATTTACATGATAATATACACTATACAATACACAATACATAATACATAATATACAATACAGGTCCCAGGTACTTTATCTTCTTTTCACACCCACTTTGTGGGATGGGTATTATTATTATGTATTGTATAGTATAGTATGTATTTTATTATTATGTATGTAACAGCTTCTAAATTGATTTTCAGGTATGATCTCTCCCTAAAACTGAATTCATACATTTAAAACTTTACTTGATATTTCCCTTTGTATGTCTAAAAGACATTTCAGCTTTATCAGGCCGGGCAGGATTCTTGATTTCCCAAACTACTCCTCCCATTAACAGTCTTTCTTGACCAACACAACCCTATTTCATTTTCAGAGTACCACTTATTTTGCTTACTAGCTTTTCTTTTAATTGGAAACTTTAGTGGTGCAGTGGTTAAGTGCCAACCAAAAGGTTAGAAGTTCAAATCCACCAGGTGCTCCTTGAAACCCCTCTGGGGCAGTTTTACTCTGCCCTATAGGGTTATACGAGTCAGAATTGACTTGATGGCAATGGCTTTTTTTTTGGAGGGGGAGTGTTGGCTTAGTGTGTAAAACGGAGCCCTGGTGGCATAGTGGTTAAGAGCTTGGCTGCTAAGGGGGTGGATTCAAGATGGTGGACTAAACATGTCTCCCCAAACTCCCTGGAAACCAAGATCTGAACTGATAACTAAACAAGACTTCTGGACACCTAGTGAGCCCTAAGACACAGCATAGGGCTATTAATTTGGACTTTACACCACTGAACAGAAAACTTCCTCTCTCTCGCTGACTCCTGCTCTCAGTGAGTGCTGGCTTTCATGGATTGAGGGTAAGTCACCATTTTAACTTTTTTTTTTTCTGTCTTGGCCAGCAGGCGGAGCTGTGACTTGACTGGCAGCTGGCCTTGGGTGCACTGTTGGTGGCATCAGTGGGTGAAATTGCCACACTTTGAGAGCCCAGTGTTGGACTCTGTGCATCTTGGCATCTTTGCCCTCTCTTTCTGCCGCCACCATTGACTGGCCTGTGCCATGGCAAGCAGGGAGCTTGTGCGGGATGCCATCTTGTTCCACTGGGAGGCAGATACACCCTTATGGAGGCCTCAGCTGGACCTAATTCCTAGGCTGACAGGCAGTGCCTGGCCAGAGCAGGGCACTTTTTCAGCAGAACAGTAGTATTCTACACAGTGTCACCTATGGCTGGGACCCAGCAGCAGAGGCCAGCAGGGTAGTAACCTTTCTGTATTTTGACTAGTTTATAACATCTGGGGTCGGATATAGAGGTCCTTACTTTGACAGCTGGGAAGAGGGACCTGTACACCTGAAAACTTGACTGATTTTGGAAGTTCTCAGATATCTTTTAGGTTTCATTTTAAGAGGCCTAGAGAAACAACTGTGGTCCATCCTTACAGCATCTCTCTCAGCCTTTACTGACTCACATAATGTCTCAAAAGCAAAAGACTCCTGATGAAAGCATAACGAAGAAATCACCCATGGCTTCAGAAGGCCCCCAAAAGAATGAACCAAATAACCTCCCAGATGTAGAAACCTTTCTGAAACAATCAGAAAGTGAAAACAAAAGGATTATACAGAATGCCCTCCTAGACCTTATACAAAATGCAGCAGAGCAAAATGAAAAATTAAGTAAGCTGTTTGATCTGATAGAACACCAGGGCTCTGAAATCCAGCAGATCAAGAATGAAATCAAAGACACAGAAACTTCAATTCAAGAAAACAGAATGGAACAAATGGAAAATAGACTTTCTGATTTAGAAGACAGAGCTACTGACAGAGCTATGAGGAGAAATCAGAAAAAAGAAACAAGAAAAATGAAGAAGCATTAAGAAGCATGTGGGACTCTATTAAGAGGAAAAATCTGTGATTAATTGGAGTTCCTGAACAGGGCAAGACACCTGAGAACAGAGAGAATTCTTGCTGAGCTCCTGACAGAAAACTTCCCAGAAATTATGAAAGAATATAGATATTCAAGATGCATATAGAACACCACTCAGTAGAGATCTCAGAAGAAAGACTCCAAGACATGTTATAATCAAGCTTAACAAAATGAAACATAAGCAGAAATTCTTAAAGGCAGCGAGACTCAAAGCAAAGCTAACATTCAGAGGGAAACTAAGGCTTTCGTCGGATTTCTCAGCAGAAACAATGCTGGCACGGAGACAGTGGCATGATACATTCAAAGCCTTGAAAGAGAAGAACTTCCAAACAAGAATTATATATCCTGCAAAACTATCTTTCAAATATGAAAATGAGATTAAGACATTTGCAGATTAACAGAAACTCAGAATTTGTAAAAAACAAACCAAAGCTACAAGAAATACTGAAAAAATCTCTTGGCTTAGAAGAACAAAACCACTGACTTTATATTTTAGAAGCAAATACAGGATGCATCACCCAGAAACCTACTCAGTTAGGGAAGGCTCCAAATTCAATCAAAGCTATAATAGTGAAAGAAATGATACAGTGATCATGAAAATTATGATGTCATCATATTAAAAAGAGGAATGTACTACAGTCGTTATAGTCCTTCCAGATGGAGAGGAAGTTAATAAGACTGATAGTAATTAAAATCAGGTTTATACATAGTTTATTAAGAGGGATCATACGGGCAGTCGTAAAGCACAATAAAGATGCAACATATCAAATCAAGAAATGTAATCCAGGAGTTTCAACAACCACAAAACCAACCCTGAAAAAGGTGAAAAATCAACTCACCAAGAAGAATACCTCAGAACAGATTAACAAGAACAACAGGGAAAACATCAACACAAAAAAAAACATACCACAATGACAGCACTAAACACATACCTATCAATAATTACACTGAATGTGAATCGACCGAATGCCCCAGCATGTGGAGTGACATCTTGGATCAAAAGACATGACCCATCCATATGTTGCCCACAAGAAACTCACCAGACTTAAAGATATGAACAAACTGAAAATTAAAAGATTGAAGAATATATATCAAGCTAACAATACACAAAGAAGAGCAGGAGTGGCAATTCTAATCTCAGATAACATAGATTTTAATGTAAAATCTACCATCGTGGACAAGGGAGGACACTATTTATTGCTGAAAGGTTCAATACAAAGGCAGGACTTAACAATATTAAATATTTACGCACCTAAATACATTGAAGAAACACTTACTACACTCAAAAAGGAGATAGATCCACTCCACAATAATAGTGGGAGACTTCAACACTCCACTCTCAATATTGGACAGATCATCTAGAAAAAAGCTCAATAAAGACACAGAAGACCTTATTGCCACAATTTACCAACTAAACCTCATTGACATATACAGAACTTTCTATCCATCAGCAGACAACTACACCTTCTTCTCTGATGACAAAGAACAACCATGATTTTATGAGACATTTCATATCCTGGTTTCCACTGGAGGACATTATGCTGAAAGTTGTCAGCAACAAAACGACAAGTATTATATGAGACCCCTATGATAAGAACTTAAAAACAGACTCATACATAGAAGACTCTTTGATGGGTGCAAATGTGAGGAGAGAGGGAGGGTGAAGAGGGGAGGGTTTAGATAGTTGATAGAAACTTGATTGGGTGAAATCTGTGACAGCACACTTCCGAAAGAAGATCAATATTAACTGGCCTTCAACATAACACCATTACTCCTCCCATCTTAACCTAATATTGCAAGGACAGAGTAGCTGGGTCAGGGGCCAGGGACTATGCTCTCAGGGGAAATCGGGGCCAATTGCCACAACTAGTGTTTTGTTAAGACAGTCTTCTGTACTCCACATTGGTGAGTGGCGTTTGGGTCTTAAAAGCTGCCAAGCTGCCATCTGAGGGTACAGCAAATATTCCCAACTCAACAGGGACAGATGATCACCAGAAGAGAACCCAGGAGACAGACTCACGTGAGTGAGCGATCACATTGACTTGTGACCAGAAGAACTGGATGTTGCCTGGCCTCCACCAGTGATAGCCATGATAGAGCTCACAAAGTTGAGTCTCATTGGCAACACAAGTATAAAAAGGGGTGCACCCTGAGATCTCCACTAAAAGATGGCAATTGATGGTCCAGGGGTCTCGGGGTTCCCCTGGGAGCATGGCCCCTGGCCCTGATGCTGCCCCTATCCATAAATCATGATGGAGGTCAACTCTTTGATTGGATTTGGTGACACAGAGTGACAATATCATGTGTGTACTTTGTTTCTGTGCATCTATAGGATGTTGTCCTGCTAACCTCTTACTGGAGGTAGAGAAGTAGGTGGAGAGGAAAGGATAGGAGATTGTTCGGAGGATAAGACATGTATGGAGCAGAAAGGACGAGTGTGCTGTCATTGGGCAGGGAAAGCAGTGGGAGCTGCATATAGGTGGGCATGCAAATTTATATGTGAATGTACATTTTCACTCAATCATAATAAAATGAAAAAAGAAAAGAAAAAAAAGAGCTTGGCTGCTAACTAAAAGGTTAGCAGTTCAAGTCTACCAGCTGCTCCTTAGAAATCCCATGGTGGGGGCAGTTCTGTTCTCTCCTATAGGGTTGGTGTGAGTTGGAATTGACTCAATTACGTGTTTTTTTTTTTTGTTTGTTTTTTAGTGTGTAAAATAACTAAAATGAAAGCTCCATGACCTGTTTCTCCTGCTCAAGTGTATGACAGTGCCTGGCACAGAGACTCAATGTTTGTTGACTCACTAAATGAGTCTTTGGAATATGTCAAACGGTAAGGTTGCTAACACCTAAGCATAGGGAAACCTCACATACCTATGGACATAAACCTGTAGATCATGTGATCTTAAAGACTGTTTCCCAAGCTCACATTCATTCTTTTTTGGTTTCCTTCTGGATGGACAGGCCTGCCTTGACTGTGCTCACTGTCAACTAGGAATCCTTGGATGGCGCAAATGGTTAATGTGCTTGCTGTAAACTGGAAGTCCACCCACAGGTGCCTTAGAAGAAAAGTGTGGTGGCTTTCTGAAAAATTAGCCATTGAAAACTCTACAGAGCATAGTTCTACTCTGAACACATGGCATCACCGTGAGATGGACTCAACCCAAAGGCAACTAGTGGTTTCTTTTCTGGTTGTGACTCATTGCCATTGAGTTGCTGTCAGAACAGATGAGCTGAATTGAGACCCCCAAAGAGCCCACCTTTGCCTTGGTGTTCTCTGCAAAGGCTCTTTGATCCTCTGCTCACAGCATAACTGGCTCCATCCACAGCCATTCTGGGGTGCTCTTGGCCATCCCCACTCTCCTGCGTACCTACACTCAAGGAGTGTTGGCTCACATTTCACAGGGTAGCAGAGGGAGTCTCAGCTTGGACTCACCTAAGGTTAAGTGTCCAGCAAGAGAAGCCACACCATCAGGATGTAGCTGTACCACTGAAATGGTGGCAGAGGAGATGCCAGGTCGGATGGCCATGAGAGCTGGATAAAAGGTACAAACCACAGGAGAGATGACAAACCCAAGTGAAGGATATAAATGTTCAGTCTGGACCTTGTATTACCACTGATCAATGGCAGTGAGTACTCCCTTGAATGTCAGAGATTTGATCTATCTTTGGAAGCTTCCAGTATTAAAATAAGTCCACTGACAGTGTGTGTGTGCTCCAGGGGCTCTGACATGCATTTTAAGTTGTCTCCTTTGAATAACTTCAGCCCTGAACTTAGGCCTGGTGGCATAGTGCTATGTCTGCTAACCAAAAGGTGGGCGATTCACATCTGCCAGTTGCTCTTTAGAAACTCTATGGAGCAGTTCTACTCTGGTCTATAAGGTCACCGTGGGTTGCAATAGAGGTTTTTTTTTTTTTTGCTTGTTTGCTTGGAACTTAGGCTCTGCTGGACACCAAATCTACAGAAAAGAAAGCATCTCCTCTACAAAGCCCCAGCAACTCAACCCCAATAGCACAGGCACATTCATCAGCAGTTCTTCCAGAGGCTGGGGGCTGCCAAGGGCAGAATGGCTCAGGGCTTTGGTTGTGGAAAAATTAAAACTTTTAGCCACCCGTGGCTCTAGCTGGCAAAGCTACCAAGGTGCTTCATAGGCCCCTCTCCTCCAAGCACGGAAATCCAGCTAGAGAAAGAAACAGTCCTCTTGGAAAACAGGGAAGGTAACTTCTGTTAGGGAAGTGGTCCTCATGGCAACAGATTGCCCACTGGGGTGCCAGACTTCCTACACAAGGCTAAACAGAATTGCTGGAGAGGGAGAGGGAGACCCACTTTCTAAACACAACTCTGGGTTGGTCGGGGAAGGAGAAGATAGTTGGCTCCTGAAGTTGCCGCATTTTTCCTTCCATTGTCAGGTAAGGTTCTGTTAGCACTGATGAATCAAAATCCCTCCTAGGCAGCTGGACTCCTGGCTTAGAGATTTCAGGGAGTGGGGAAGCAACATGAATTGCAGCACTGAAACCTAAAAATGTATTTTATTTTGAAGTTGTGCTTTGGATTTTCCCCAATCCAACATCTGTTGAGTGACAGTCTTAGGTTCATACAAAGCATCTCCAAGTATACATACAATATTCCAGTTATCAACACTATTTTAAAGAATATACCATTTTACACAAACATGACATACAAGTCAGACGCCACAACATTGCAATTCCCTGGAAGATCTAATCTCTCTTCTGAATGTGAAGTCCATACACACCAGCCCTTCCAGTGGTCTGCTCATCTTGTTGCTGGCGTCATCTCTCCTCTTTTCCTTGGAGAGAAACCAGGGCGCCCTGAGGAGGTTGGCTGAGACCAGTGTTTCCAGTTCACAGGCTGCAAGCTGCCAACTCTTCTGTTTTCCACCTCACCTCTTTTCCCTAAAGACCGACCCTTTGGAATTCACACCAGGAAGAGGATCCACGCCACAAGGGCAGAGTGGGGCTCTCTGATGCATCACACTGGTTTAGGCAGACATAACTGAGGAAGTCTGGTCGCCCTAGGCCCTGGGTGGCCAGCTCCTTTTGGCTTTTTGGTGTAAAATCACAGTGTGCAACCTCAATTCCAGTTGACTGCAATGAACTCTGCCAAGAAGGACTCTCTTCCTATGGGTCCTTAGTCCTCTCGACAGGACCATCTCACAGGTGTCAAGAGCACCAGAGATGGGGAAGACAACTTGGCTCCCACAGTTGGGAGCTAAGACTTGGTTTAGTAGGTGACCATTCACACACTGTTCAGTTTGTGATGCAAATACACAGATGGACACCGACTAAGGGGATGGTGAACACAAGTGACACAGAAAGGTGAAACGGAAATATGGCAGGAAGCAAAATAATAGATCCAAATCTTTGTCATTAAGAAAGCTTTGCCTTTACTTTTTCAGAGGTTGTGTGTCCTGGGGAGGGGACAAGTGCAAGTATGGGTACCAATTTGACCAGTTGGATTAAAAGGAATGTAAAACAAAGGACAGGGTTTCATTTTTGGCCAAGGAAACAGATCCTCAGGTATGGAAGTCCCCTGAATTTCCCTGGAAGATCTAGTTTCTCTTCTGAACAGGAAGACACACACACCAGACCTTCCATGGTCTGTTCACCTTGTTGCTGGCGTCATCTCTCCTCTTCTCCTGCGGGAGAAACCAGGGCACCCTGGTTTCTCTCAGGACCTGTGTAAACTCAGGTGACAGAGCAGAACAGGTCACTAAACAGTAACAAAACCCAAGAACTTAAAGGACTGTGAGTTGCCTCTTACAGGCTGACTCTTCCTGCTAGCTCTTGGAATGGTTCCCCTGGTATTCCACAGTATCTTTCCAATCAGTGATACCCCACAAAGCTCCTCTTTTCCTTCACACAGAATGGAAAATCTACCACCTTTCACAGATCTGTCCACCAACTTCAAAAGGTGGATCTTCTAGACTCAAGGAGAGAAAGCTCGGATTTCCCTCTAACGGCAACCTATCACCTCTCCTGAAGTGCAGAAAGTAATACGGCATAAAGCACAGCTTTAACACCAGAAAACACAGGAGTAAGTTTTAGCTTTAACTCAAGGAGCTGTCTCAGACCTGTGAGCCCGGGATGGCTATGTCCCCAGTCCTGGTACTCCCAGCACAGCATGATGCTACAGGAGAGGGGATGAATGCCTACCAGGGCTGGAGAATGCACTGATAAAGCCTCATTTTCACCTTGAGAGGGGAATCAGAAGAAAGGCTGAAATACACAGCAACCAATTTTTAATTTGTTTCAGATTCTAGACCTAGGAAGACTTAAGAGCTGTGGAGTCGAATTCCCTTACCTGTTCTTGTTTAGACAGGGACAGTGTACTCTCTTTAATTCAACCATGGCTCTCTAAGTCCCCAGTGGTCCCTGAAGAGAGACCTTGTATAATAATCAAACTTACAGGTAAATTTAGAATGCATTTTCACTTGGGGGCAAACTCGATAGCATACTGCTTAAGTGCTACAGCTGCTAACCAGAAAGTCAGCAGTTCAAATCTACCAAGCACTCCCTAGAATCTCTATGGGGCAGTTATGAGGTCACTATGAGTTGGAATTGACTTGATAGCAATGGGTTTTGGTTTTCATTGAGGACAACTGTTGAGCTAGCAAAGCTGATTTTTTTTGAATACAGAGACGATAATGAATTTCATGTCTTAAGCACCTAAAAAGAGAAGGAAGACTGACCCATTTCTTACCTTTTCAAACTTGCCATTACATAAAACAAAATTCTTAAGACTCTTTACCCTAAAATGAACCAGCTATAAAACTGTCTTATACAGGAAAATGTCTTAAACAGAAAATGGTCCATTAGAAACAAAGATAGGAACTGGAGAAATGTCTATACATTCAGAAAAACTTTAGAAACTCTTTACTAAGAGTGAGTTGTATAGTTCCAGAGGATGGAGGGGAGAGAGCTAAAGCAAACACCAATGACCAATTCACACCAATAGAAAGAATTCAGAGAAAAAGTCCCCAGCCCCAAACAGATTACAGGATTGACTTGCATCCTGCTATAACTTCCTATGATGGAGAGATTTCAAACGCTAGGTTCTCTGGCCCAGAAAGAACAAGGATGTAACGGAAACAGAGACCCCTGGTGGCTCCTGTGTGAACTGCCACAATAACTTACCAAGAGACTGGTCTAGGACCAGGAGAGGCTACACATGCCAGAGACTAGAAAAAACTACAACTGTATGTACGCGTATGTGTGTGTATGACAAAGAATGGACTATCTATGATTCTCTATAATCAGTACCCAGAACAAGATGCCACTGGGAGTTGGGTGTCAGTAGCCAACCATCTGGTCAAGGCATCCCCTGCGGCTTGAAGGGACTGAGGCTTGAGCCCACAGCTTCATGGCTTGCCTTGCCAGATTTCACAGTGACCTGATAATGAAAAAATCTATCTCCGGCTAACCTAAGAATAGTATGTACTGGAACTGGCTAGACTATGATGACTGGGGGAAGCAGAAGGCAAGGGGTTGGGAAGCAAGGTAAGGGCATCAACAAGGGCATCATTCTCAAGATTTTGGGTGATGGGAAGGCTAATTCCTGCAAGAACAACTTAGAATCTAATTTTCAACTGAAGTTCCCAAGCTAGTTAAATAGGAAGATTTTGATAACAGTCTTCAGTCCCTATACTCCCCTTGTCTAAAACAATTAAATTATATCTATCAGACAGTACAAGATTTGTCACTGGACTGTGGGGAAGCTGATGAGTTGACAGCAGGGCTGGTGGCATTTGTTTTAGGGAAGACAGCAGGCTTGGGGCGGGTGGCTGGTGGTTTGACTGGGGCAGCCATCTTGGCAGACTTGATGGGCCGGAAGGTACAGGCGATGTCCCCAGCAGTGCTGGCGCTGCGCTGGAAGGTGGGCTCAGGGTCCTTGAGGAGCTGGGCGTGCAGGGGGCTGGAGGGCTCTGATGTGGGGGCCACCACTGGGGAGGTTTTGAGGGGCTCCAAGGTGTCTAGAACCACATCAGGAGTGTGCTTGACGTTGCTCTGCCGCTCTAGCTCCCGCAGCTCGTTCAGGGCAGAGTTCATAGTTGCCTCAATATCCTGCAATACAGGAAAAGAGAGGTGGTGTGGTCAATACAGGGGGAAGCCTCAAGGACCGTTCTGACAACCTAGGCCAAATTGGAAGATACCAGCTTCAAAGAGCTATCCAGATTGTTTTATTTGGTTAAAGTTCTTGAACATATTAATGTTCAGAATGTGGGGGCTGCGAGGACAAGACAGAAAGATTTTCGGTGTCATTAACTTTTTTAAAGAAAGAATAGTGTTGTTGTTGTGCACTTTTTGCATCAATTCCGACTCAGCAGTGACTCGGTAGGACAGCATGGAACTGCCCATTGGCTGTAATCTTTATAGGAGGAGCAGATCTTCAAGTCTTTTTGACTATGGAGTGGCCAGTGGGTTCCAACTGCTAACCTATCAGATAGCAGCCACGTACTTTAACAAGTGCTCCACCAGTTTCCTTAGAAAGAGTAGTAGAAATCTATTTTTGCTAAGAGTCCTCAAGCTGTAGAGATACATACTGAAATATTTACAGACAAAATGACATGCAATCCAGTATGGAGGGGAAAGGTGAGAGGGTGTGTACACGTAATTAGAGTGCACTGGAGTTCAATAATGAATACGCGGGTACTCACTATTCAATTCTCTCTACATTTGTTTATTTTTGAAATGGCAATCAATAATTTTTTAAAAAGTAGTGGGGATGAAGTATGATCTTTTGTTCTCTGGGACTTCAGGGCCAAAGATCAAAAGAGGTCAGTTTTTCCTTTTCAAGGACTGAGGGAAGGTTCCATGCTGTGTCTCTGATGATTCATCAGGACCCCTGCCCTCATCAACTCATGGGAATGTCCAACTAGATGCAGCTGATTACTTCTACCCATCGCCATGTGAGAGAGGGGATCACAGAGTGATCAGGAAGGGAGGCAAAGCTCACACAGGTGAATCACCCTCTGCAACGACAGTAGAATACTCCAGATCTAAGCAAACAGAAGTCCAAGCTCAGAGGCTCAAGGGAGAACCCAAGAATCTTTGTATGTACGCCGGTTGCTTCCCAGGGAGGCCTCCCAGCTTTCCTCCTTCCCTCCCCACAGAAGTGTATCTTGTACCCCTACACCATCAGATTTCTCTCCTGGAATTAGGCTCACTTCAAAAACTGTGTGCACCAATAGTGAGGCATGCTTTCCATCAGCAGTGGTTCAACCTCATTCATCCTTACAGTGTTCTAAAACTTCAACGATGCTCAGGAAAAACTCCTCCCTCCTCAGTCAGTCCCACCACGCAGGTACAACCTGTGCCAGCTGTGTACATATTCAGATAATGATATTAGCAACTGGCCAGAGACAGCTGGGAGGACTCCCATAGTGTGAGGCAACTGCATCCAGGAGCTTAAGTAGAGCACAGAAATACAAGGCTAGCAAAGCAAGACATCTCAGGCCCATAGCTTAATACCAAGCCTTCCAAATACACCTCCCTTAAGCACAGCACCACCATTAAGCCTATAGAGACCATACCCAGCCTCTATCATCCCCTAGAAGATGAGGTGAAGAGAATCTAAACTCAGTTGAGATGCAACGACTACAATGAATGAGTCCTTCATTCCTACCTGGTCTAATGAAAATTATAGAGTTGGGAGAGACGTCTGAATGTACTGCTTGGAGTGGCCCCGGCAGTCGAATTTTTAGAAGTGGGGTTGGATCTCTTAACATTTCATGGAAAACAGAAATTCATCAGTGTGATGCATTTCCAGAAGTCACAGCTTATAAAAGGGAGCTCATTTCCACTGCATAGGAGACCTGAGCTGGACACTCTTCTGCCACCTGAGCCCCAAGCAGCAGACTATTTCCGGGTCTTCAAGACCAGAAGCAGATTGTTGATTGATGGCCTACCTATTAGAGGCCCAGAGATTAGCCTTGGGAAATGGGATGACGGGGAAGGCAGAGTAATATAAAAATGTAGCCAGATCTACACTTGAGCTTCAATCCTCACACAGCTTCACTGAAGCCTACCAGGGTCTCAAGCCCTAAAAGCCGAGTTACAAAGATCAAAATGGACTCTTATCAGAGCACTGTATTTGTAACAATTGGCTTTAAAAATTAAACAGTCTTACAAATAGCCAGTGTATGAGTAAGAAGCTAAATTCCTTTATTGTGCCTTTAGGTTCTTCATGGGGACAGAAGAATAGGCAAATTGTGAGAAAAGCAATTCCAGATGTCCAACAGTCTCTGAACTCAGTTGATAACACACAGAGCACCATTCTGTTCCGAGTGCTGATACTCAGCATGGGCTGCACTAAGCAGTATGGACAAGTAAAGACTCACGCTAGGTGTTTGTTCCAGAGCACCCTGTTACCTGTGCAATGACCTCTGGGTCCATGGGCCGGTGATTATTGAAGCTTTTTGACCTTCCTGCTGTTACCGTCTTCCGGATCTGTGGACTGTCCAGCCGATTCTTCAGGGATGAGTGGCGGCTGATGGAGTTGAGGCTTCCATGCCCGCTGACCGAACACTTATCTGGTACTTCCTTGGGAAGACTCTGGCTCATGATGGGCTGGGAGGATGGGCGACAACTAGCCCCCACCCCCAATGCAGAGGAGTCAGTCAGGGAGCTGCTCAACCCATGGCTGTCACTCCGAAATGTTTTCCGGATGCTCCCAGATTCTGGTCGCTTCCTTTGCCTTCAATCACAAAGAGAAAAGGCAGTGTGATCAGGTGCCCTTGCTCTGAGGAACCAAGGACAAGTGAAAGAGAGGCAGGTTGTTGGCACCCAGAAATTTCTGGAAGGAGAATGAGACAGAGCATTCTCTCCTCTCAGTCTCTCCTTTCCTTGGTTTCTCCAGGTTTCTGCTCCCCTGCCACCCCCAATCTGGACAAAGGATAAATGGATACTTACTTGGTGGTTCTGAGTTTTGAGTTTTCAAGATGTAAGGTACTGTTAGAAAAAAAGTCTGATTAAGTGAAAGTTTAACAGGAGAAAAACTAATGGAAAGGCCCCCTCCATTGCCTATGCAGAATACAAGCCGAAGGTCCTGAGGAGAAGGAGGATTCTCACCATCACCAAGAAAGTGGGGGATTGATGGGAAGAAGAGTGTCAGTTTCTCCAAATTTTAGCATGCCTCTTGGTCCAGCTATGACTGTAATCATTGTGTGCTCTGATAAGAGACTGTTGTTGCTTATTCTGCAGACATGGAACAGAAGATTTTTAAAGAAGATTCAACACTGCAGAGTTGAGGCAAGTATGTGCATTTACTTGGGTGCTGATACATCCTCATCCTAATACATTCTAAGTCTCTGAGGACTGGTTAAACCTTGGCCCTGGGTTACTGCAGTCACTTCAGACTACATAGGGAGTTCATACGGAATGGCTTGGCCTTCCTTGGGGTGGGGGTGGGGGTGGGGAGCTCTAGTTACACGGATCCTGCTTGCTGCTGAGTAATTTCATTTTATGCTGGCACCAGATTTTACAGAACCTAATCTAAAAGGCAGTGGTATGTGTGCAACAGCTGGGCAGCTCTGATGTTGAATCTTAAGGCAGATTTGGGCTGAGGCAAGAGCTGAGGATGGAAAAAGCTAAGGAGCAGGGCTTTGGGGACTAGGAACAGGGCCGGCATTCTAAGATTGTCCTAATCCTATTCATAGGTAAGGTCTTCCTCTTTTCTCCATGCTTGCCTGGCCTAGAACTGGGCCCAGAGCAGTCAATCCGCTACCATACCTTTTCAGCAGCTTTAGCTTTGTGAGCCACCTGTCCTTAAGTGGAAAAAGATGTCCTCAGAGTCCTGTAAGGCCCAACTGATAAACGGCCAATGGCCCCTCCTCTGAAGTCTTCCCAGGACTGCTAAGTCCAACCTCTTCTGTTCTTTCAGAGTATCAGTGATACCTGCATATGTGGTAATGACCTTGCCAGATTGTGAGCTCTGAGACTGCACACCCTGTCTTAATCATCTCCAGATAGTCAGCATTGGTGGTTGGCATACAACAGGTACTTCATAAATACGTGGAACTACAGGGAAATGTCACACTAATAATTCTTCGCTGGTTTCCTTTTCTACTTGAGGATGGTTGACTCACAAAACTAAAACTGCTGAGAAAGTACAGTGGTGGGGTGATAACTCCGGGCCCAGTCCAGGGCTGGTCCTGGGATGGAAGATGAGGGAGAGTTCCTGCTTTCAGGGAACTCTCAGTCTGGTGGGGGATCCAATCAAGTAGGGATAGATGCCACCACCCAGGTACTCATGATGCTTTGGGATAAAGGGGACCTAACTTGGCCCTGGGAAATGCAGAGGTGTCGGAAAGGCCTGCACAAGGAGGTCCATCTGTGGCCCGAGTCTTGAAGGAAGAAGAGGAGTTAACCAGGGGAGGATTCAGGAGGTATGGGGGTCCAGAGGTGACAGAGAACACGATGCCTTCAGAAAACTGAAGGTGCTTACAGGAGTGGGACATGGAGGCAAGGGGTGAGGCTGACAGGCAGAGTCACGCCTGAGGGCAAACACAGTTGCTCTACCACCTCTTCGCTGGGTTCCTGAGAGGCCTCAGTGATCCGGAGACTCATCCTCCAAGAAGCGCACTGCGGGAGTCCTGACACCATTCAGCAAGGAGCCCACGGGAACTGCCTTGATTTCCCACCAGATATTCATCTATTACTCTCCACAATTTCTTTGTACAAATAGTATCAACTACATGAAGGCTTCAAAATATGTACCTAACTAATTATCTAACACCCTCCACCAACTTGGCCTTGGTTTCTGGGTTAATTACAGGTTTCTGATCTTGTGATTAATAGGCTTGTAATTAACACAGACTTGTAAATAAGGAAAACAATGTGATTAGCCCACAGTTAGTTTTTGCTGGCCTGCCCTCCCAGTAGGGCAGTATGCTGAGAGAGATAAATAAAATCTTCCTTTTCTAATTTTTTTTATAACTCGTCTGACTTCAGTGATAACTATACTGAATTAAGTGAGCTGAATAAGCAACCTCACTAACGTGAGGGTGAAAATGATGGAAAACAGCCACGTGCCCCAACCTCACCCCCTAGTTGGAAAAAAGCCAAGAGATCTGGGCAACCTGGTGCGGTTTAAAGACAACAAGCATCTTTTATTCTCCTTCCAGTTTCAGTGTCCAGAGGCTACGGTTAACAGGGTTTCCATGTGCAAATTGTTTCATTCCTCCAGAGCCAGAGGGGAATAAAAACTGTACATCATCTCCAATCCACATTCATCAGGAGTGCCCTGGGGCTTGTCATCCTGTTGGCACAGGGCCAAGTTTCAAGGTCTGGCGGAAGGAGGTCTGTAGGCTTTGGGACTCGGTGTCTGGCCCCTTGAGAAGAGATTAGTGCTCCAATAACCTGAACGTCTCTAGGGGCAGCAGCACGCAGGCCTGGAGTCCCTCTATAGACAGTCAGATCAGGTGTGGCTGGAATGAGAACCCTGGTGTTGCTAACGGTCACAAGAAAAGCTGGAGGTCAGAGTTCAGAGCCTGTGGACAGGAGTGGGGATCTGCAAAGGGACTGGACAGGGCAGAGTAACATACAGGGCTAAAGCAATATATAAAAAAACAAACCGGGACGATTCTCTCTGCTGGTGTGAAAGGGTGGAATAAAAGGGAGCTTTGGGTTAGGCAATGAATAGAGAGCTCCTGAGAAAGCTTTTCTTGGGGACACAGTGGTCTCCCTTTCTCCAGGAGCAGACACAGGATGGGGCAGAAACAGACGAGCAGTATTAAAATAAACCCCTGGGGGCAACAGTGGCCTAGTGAAAGACACACGGACTTTGAGTCTTTGGACAGACAAGGGGTAAGGGGACATCACAGACCACGATTTCAGTAAGAACTAGGAAAGAAGCACCTCAGAGGAACATATGAAACAGAGCTGCATAAAAGGACAAAGCTTTGGTCAAAGTTTCAGCCATGACTGCCCCAATAATTTGAGCTGAGACGATGCACCAACACAGAGAAGAGCACCCTTCCACAGCATGATGGCAGTTAGCTGAAGACCTGGTCCTGCTGACAAGGCCTGCAGAAGCTTCCTCAGCCATGCAGGCTGTGAGGCTGGGGGAGCAGGGCCCAAGTGCAGCACAGACATGGAGGGGGTTAGGCCAGAGGGTGAGGCTGGGTGTGGCAAGTCATTCAGGGGAGCAGAAAATGAAAAGCAGCGCTTACTTGTTGATGTTTGCAAGATAAATATCGGCTACATGACCCCCACTGGGACAGCTGGCCCCCGCTCTGGCTGTCACCTTTTCTTCAGGTGGCTCAGAAATGACCTCAATCTCAGACTTGGGGCTGGACCTCTCCACGACACCGTCCTCGCTGGGGGAGACGGGGCAGGCAGGCAGGGAAGAGGGAAAACAACAACACAAAAAGCTGTGTTAAATTGGCAAGATGGCCCCCCGACACATACACAACCCCACATGGCTCTGAGGAAGCGGTGACACCTGGCTGGGCCATCTCTGAGAGCACAGAGGAAAGGAAACCTAAAGGCCTTTGAAGGGCTGTTTAAATAAAAATAAATAATCCAGCTTGGCACTGTGGGCTCCTCAGTTCCTCAGGAAAGCTTGGCTAGGGGGCACCTGGATACGAGGCATCTGCCTTCTACCCCATGATGCTTTCCTGGGGTGGTTGTGCTGGGGCCCCCTCCTGGAGAAGGAGGCGGCAAGTCCAGGTGCTGTTTATCTGCTGAGGTCCTGAGCACTGTCGGGTAAGGACAGTCAGCTCTGTGGAGGCTCTGGAGAGGCCGGCGTTGAGGCAGGACACCGCCACACTCGGTTGTAGGACTTGGACCCCGGCTTAGAGCTTCCAAGCCGATCTCAGGTCTCTCCACTGCTCTCCCGGCCCCTCTGGCTACTGATGACACAGAAAGCCCCTTCTCCCCCACAGTTCATCTTCTCTCCATCCTGCAGTGAAGTCATAATGCTAAATTTGGGAGAGTCTCCTGTCCATGCACAGATCACCACCAGGTTTGCGATGTTATCAACAGAGGGAGGATCTCCCTGCAGAACGAGCCGGGGAGTGGCTGGGAGGGTGCAGACTCACTCAGGATATCAACCTTTAAAAAATAATATTAAGGGAAGGACTAAAAACACTGACAGCATGGTACCCAAAGGGAGGGAGTGGGACAGAGGGGCAGGGAGGCAGGCTTGGGTCGGGCAACCAGGGTAAAGGTTTCCTGCCTTCAAAAGTGTGCGGACCAACTGGCTTCCATCTGATGAAGTCGCTCTTAGACATGCTCAGGCTTTTGTTGTTCCCTGATCGTCTTCCCTGCCCCCACCCCCAATCTTTCCCTGAATCAGTCCCATCTAAATTGGGTCATTTCCACTATGCTGCTTATGCTAGATTTCTGGTAGAAGTGTAGCTTATTACTTTCATTTGCAAGTGGAAAAGAACTATTAGTGTCCCAAATGGTTGAGGTGGCAGAGTTGTTTTAAAAAAAAAGAGAAGCAAAAATGTTTTCCTGTCCTGATCTTTCCAGAAAGGGAATATAGGTGGTGTCAAATAGTAACCACACATCATCGCTCATCAGGTGTAATTCTGGGTGAGTACTGGCTGGCAGTTCTCTAAAACAACCAGGTCAGGGCATGGTTTGCAGGGAGGACCGAGGATAGAGAGGTGAAAAATCAACTCTCCATTGAATCTGGGGGCCTCTGAGGAGCTGTGCAGAGCCTTAGGACTTTACTGGTGCTCCCTGAGGACTGGTCTCCCATATATTCCTATGTTCCAGAAATGAAGTCTCATTCCTACAGTGCAACCAGTGACCCTCTAGAGGTGCCAAGGGCCCAACGTACGTGTCTTGGACCACGATGTACTGATGGGGGATCAGTCCATCAATGCCATTGTGTCGGCCTTCCCACCAGTCGTCAGAAGCCCGTTGGTACAGCAGCAAGGATGCCCCCTTCTTGAAGGACAGTTCTCGAGCTGTCCGGCCGACATAGTCAAACTTGGCAATGGCCTCAATGGGCTCACACTCTGAGAGGGGCAGAAAAGAAGGAAACACATGTTGTTGGGACCCACAGACTCAGGAAACTGGGTAGAAAAGTCCAAGTAGATGAATTTAAGAGTGGTAGGCAGATGGCCTAGTGTGACAAACTAGCAGAGGATCTGTAAAGCAGGTAATTCCCACTGCCCTGAAAGCACTTGTGTCCTCTTCCCTGCCCTTGCTCATGTTGTTTCCTCCACCTGGAATGCCCTCGCTCTCACCTGCCTGATGAAACACACTGAGACACAGCTCAAACACCATCTACTTCCAACACTAATTTCCGTGGGTATTTCCATGGCTCTTCATACCTACCCCTATCACTGCAGTTGTCATACTCATTTTTAGGCATTATTTATTTTCTGATTATAAAACAACTCTGTTAATACAAAAACTGCAACACATTATATTTTAAATAATTAATTTACATGTTCATTCCTCCAGCAGAACAAGAGATTTTATAAAGAGAAAATAATTTTCCCAGTTAACCTTTCAAAGAGCAAAATATGGAAATATATTTTCTAACCAATATATGGAAAAATATGTATGGAAGTG
The DNA here is from genome assembly GCA_028571685.1 of Heterohyrax brucei. NCBI lineage: Eukaryota > Metazoa > Chordata > Mammalia > Hyracoidea > Procaviidae > Heterohyrax > Heterohyrax brucei. The sequence continues at coordinate 23,586,511 of CM053155.1, forward strand.
ATTTAAAAAATTAAGAGGGCTTTACAAAGTATAGCATATCTTTAATTTCTGTCTCCTTACCTGTAAAATGAAGACAACAAGAGAGCCTAACTCAGGACACTGTATGAAAAGTCAGTTAATTTTACTTTATAAAATGCTTATAGAACAGTGCCTCACTCATAGTGCTACATAAATGTCACTCGTTGTTATTATTATCAAGCTCTCTTCTGGGTGGAGATAGAAATACAAGAATGAAGAGTGACAGAAACCTGGGCCCTAAGAGTAAAATCAGATACTCTAGTAGTAGATGGAAAGGATGTTTCAAAACAAGTCTGTGCCCAGACAGCCCTGGCTGGTGGGTCTGCTCCATGAACCGGCAGGGCTGGAGATTTTACCACAGGAGCAGATGAAAGAAGTGGGAAAAACTCAGCTTTAGATGCCTGTTTAAAGACCCCAATCTGAGTTCTGTTCAACCCTGGGTCTGTGGCTTGATCTAGAAAACAGAAACCATATCTATTGGGCCATCAAAAACCAGGGACTGTGATGATTAAGATGTAAGGTATATAACCCACCTAGCAGTTCTGGGCACAAGGTGAACCCTAAGCAAATGCTAATTTCTAAAGTTCACCTACGCCCACCCCATATGGTGGCCAATTATCAGACTGATCCTTCTGACATCAGGACTAAAATAAGCAGTCTTGACTTTTTTCTCCTTTAAAAGCTTGCCCAGGATTGCAGAATTTACACCAAGGTAAGGAAATTCCACAGACTATGCCATTTTGTTCTGGTGCCCAGAAAATTCTGAGGCCCCTTGTCAGCTGCTAAGACGTCTAGAGCCCAAGTGATCCAGCAATAGAGGTGGGAATAGTCAGGAGGAGGAAAAATATGCTGGCTGGACAGACCCTAATAAATCATACACACTGTGGAGGGGCCCTGTGGATGACAACTGAGCATCCCTCCTCCTGACGCACAGTGGCCAGGCTGCTCTGCGCTCCCATGGCTGTACTTTGGAAACGGTCACTTTTTCTAGCTGGCAGCTTGAAAGGGCATGGCTTCTGCATCCTGATTCCTGCTCTCCTCTGGCTTGCTTCTGTTAGGTTGTTGGCACCCAGCTTTTCTATTCCTCAAGCTGTTTTTCAAATGAGCTCTCCTGGGCTTTAGTCTCCAGCTACCTAGCAGGAGTCTGGGCTGTGACAGGTGACTGGGCATCATGTGGTCTCGGGTTCGGTTAGAGTCGGGAGGTGAACAACTGGGAGTTGGAGTGGGCAGGCTGAAAAGCTACCAGAAGTCTAGTGCTTCCCTTTTATTTTAACACAGGGACTATTCTTTATTTGAGAAAGGAGGCTGGCCCTCCGAGGAGAAGGAATGAAGGTAAGGAATTATTGAACACTGTGTATTCTTTAGGGCACTGCTGCTTTTTCTGCTTTATCCCTAGTGGCTCCACTGACCAGGAAGCTGGGCCTCATACCATCGTCACTCATGTGGTGCTCTGTGGTGACATCCTGGGCTGAGTCTTCGGCCGAGGTAGTCTCTCCATGAGGGCTATCACTGAAACAGAAGCAAGAGTGACCAGGATATCAGGCTTTGGCTCATAGAGCTCTTGTCTTTCAGTTCATATAGCCTCCTTGGAGCAAAGGTTTGGAATCTATCTTATACTCTCAATACCTCAATTGCATATAACAAACAAATGCTTATAATGAAATAGAAGGCTCCAGAGGTTCTCTAGTTCCTGGCACAAAAACTACTAGGGACTGCTTGGGACTTCCACTATCTTGAGACAAAGGGAAGCCTCTGTGAACTTACAAAGTCAATTCCTTAGAAAATATAGGACAACTCAACTCCTCAAGGGCTGGCTATTTGGTAAATTACGTGGCTTTGCTGGTTCTAAAGAAGTGAGTATGGTGGGAGGGAAATACTGGTCTTTAGCATTAGATATGACTGGATCCAAAAAATAGCCTTGATGCTTAGAAGCTGTGTGATCTGGGCCAGTCAAGCCTCAAGTTTAAGCCTCAGCTACCTAATCCACAAATTGAGTATAGTGACAATTGTGTGAGGATGCAATGAAATAATTTAGTTTGGCACCAAAGGGGTTCTTAATAAGTGGTATTTCTTTTCCTTCTTCCTCATCTTGCTTGATGCCTCTAGGTTGCTTTGTGATTTAGCATCTTTACTGGTGAGAAGGTGAGAGGTGAGTCAGAGGGCTGGATGAAAACAACACAGGAGAAGAATCTGTTGTGGGCTAGACTGCAAGAGAGCGGGGAATGCAAGCTAGGTCAGGTTCTTGGGAAAAAAAAAATGGATTCTGAAAACAACCAGGGTGGAGACTTGAGCAGAGCCTGGGAAGTCATTAGGTAAGTGGTTTCTACTTCTGCTCTCCCGGCTCAAGGACTTTGGAGTGTGTGGGGATGGGCACCAGGAAGTTATATTTCCTGAGAAAAATTCTCCTCATTTCTAAAGCTTCCTTCTCTGGAGACAGGAACAAGTGAATCTTTCTAGGTCATTCCATGGACATACCACCACTCCCTCAATCCTATAGCCTGGGCTCACTACTTCTACTTTTCAGTTCTACAGCCTCCCTTCCCATCTCCTCCTCATGGGTTGGGACCTACTATTCTAGGAAGTTCCTCAAAGACCAAGTAACCTGTTCAGAAGTCACTCTATGTGGACTAAGTCATTCGAAAGAGGTTTCCCAGATGCCAGAGGATATTCTGGAAGAGTATCAGTAGGGCTTCTTCTTTATCAAACAACGTGGATACAATTTCTTATTGTTTTCTGGGCCTGAAAACCCTCTGACCAGACTGGTGAGAATCTGGAACGTTAGGGTGCTCAGAATGTGCAGGGTGAAGGCCTGCTATCCCCTAGGGCTGTGAGGTAGTTTACCTGGTCACTCACTAGAGCAACGGTGCTCAAATTTCTGGGAACATGGGCATTCCCCGGTGGGTTTCTTAGCAAACAGATTATTTCTCCCTTGGAGAAGTCCATCTAGGTTACAGCCCAAGACTTTGTGTCCCTAACAAGCGTGTGATACAGGTGCTGCTGGTCCAGGGTTCCTGTTTGAAAACCACTGCGCTAAAGGTAATATGGTGATCTTGAAGGGTCCTTCTAGCCCTAAAACCCTAGCTGCTTCCATTCCATAGCTTTACCCCCTGAAACACCCCTCAGGTCCATCAACACCTGAGCTCTCAGAAGCAGACCACTATGTCACATAGTAAGCAGTCCTAGAAAACAGGGTTCTATACTCAGGAAGGTTTTAGGGCTTGTAAGGGTGGTGAGGAAACCCTGGTGGTATAGGGGTTAAGTGCTGTCTGCTAATCAAAAGGTTGGCAGTTCTGCCAGGCATTCCTTGGAAACTCTATGGGGCAGTTCTACTCCACCCTATAGGCTGGCAATGGGTTTGTTTTTTTGGGGGGTTAAGGGTGGTACAATAGGATTTGCTTCTGTCTACTGCTACAGGCCAAGCAGGCTACTGCTCTCCTTTCTGGGATACAGTGGTCACTCTCTAAGGCTCTTGTTATAACCTCCGTCACCTCTTACATCAATCTTACTTCACTGGTATGTTTTCCCTCAAAGAAGAGAGGGTGGAAGCCTTCAGAAGAGTAGATGTGAATCCAGTGGTCACTGATACAGATCCCTGGGGACTTCTGGCCTGGGCCTCAGGCCTCCCACCCAGCCTGCAGTAGTAACATTCCCTGACTAATCTTGTGTTCTTTCTGGAAGCTGCAAAGAAGTTTCTAATGCAGAAACTTCTGCAAGGGAAGACACCTTGAAGAAAACTGTCAAAAGCACTGTCTTTCCTGTGTGTCATTTCCCTCCGGAACTTTGTCTGTCCCAGCGAGCTGGGTCTAGTGAGCAGGCCTATAGGAACTCTGTATCCTAGGGAACAGCCAAGAGCTCATAGTGGTTTGATATTCAGGGAGTAAAGGTAGGCCTTCTGACTATCTTCAGGAGAATGGTGCGGCAGAAACTGAGATCACTATTGCTGAGCTGAACCAGTCAGGCAACGGGGAAAGTGACTCTCTGGGTTACATGCACAAGGACAGTTCCCTGGAGCTTATCATCTGGTAAGCTGACAACCTCCCTAGTCACCACCAACCATCTGTCCATGACAAAAAGCTTTCTCTCCAAGCTGACAAATCTATGTTTTTCAACTCTGACCGAGAGGCTGGGACCTGCAATACGGCAGAAAAGAGTAAATCCAGGGATCTCAGTGATACTACTACGTTCACAGACACATAGTGTCATTCCTCACTCCTTAGGCCAGAGGCTCCTTCCGTGGGGGTCAGGGAGAAGCCGGGACCAACTGGCTTCTAATTCAGTAAACAACCTCCCCTACCTCAGTTGACAGCAATGGGGCTGGCACAATTGGTTCCAGATGTTGAATTCAGACAGAACCCGATTTGTACTGGCTTATGATTCCAGCTCATGCTGAAACACCATTTAGGGGAGACGCGAGTGGGAGGTAAGGCCTATCAGTGGGTAAAAGAGAGAGGCAGCTGTTTGTGCGGTTAGTATAAAAACCGCCCTGTAGGAGGTATCCTAGGAGGCCACGTAGGGTAGTGGATAGTGTCCTGTACTAAGAGATGAGACACAGGTTTGGATTTCTGTTGCTGGCATGGCCCAAAAGATGATGTCACTGGACTCTGGGCTGCAATTGCTTCATATGACTATGCAGAACAAAGCTGTGCTCCAGGGTTTCCTTTTAGATCTCTGTTCCCTGGCTATGGTAATGAAAAATCCTGCTCTACAGAATACAGGCCAACTTCAGAGTGAGACCCTGCCTAGCCAGCCAGAAACAGAGTTTATCCTTCTTTCTTCTTCCAAATTTCTGAAGTCATTAGAAACTATTATCTTACAAGCTCACAGTCAGAAATGGTGTCTCATTTCTATGTTCTTCTCAAGAAGAATGAAATTCCCTGGGACCAAGGACCATTTCTCTCAGAGAACATAGCACAGAGCAGGGTATGAGGCACTGTTGGCTGATTAACAGCAATCCTATATATAACCTTATAGATTCTCCTTTCTTAGAGATTATTAATATTACTATCATTGCTACTGTCTTTCAGAACTGTCCCTTATTGTTCAGAACTCATGAAAAAGGGAGGTGGCATGAAGTGGCACTTGAGCTGTTGGCTGAGCCAAGGTGAAGACCGCCTATATCACACCCACATCCTGTCTATACCATGCCCACATCCTGGCAGCCTGAAGAGCCTGTGAGGGGAAGGTTGAGAGGATCTGGGATGTTTCCCTTTTGCTTTTAACTTGGCCATCTGGCCCCTATGCCAGTGTGTTGGTGACTCTCTCCCGTCCCCTAGCCCCTTACCAGTAATCCTCCATGCTTCCTCCTCTGCTGTAGATGGGTCCCTCCAGCTCTCTGGGGTTTGGGAAGATGTTCTCATGCTGGATGATGATGGTTTTGATCAGCTCATTCACGTGTGCTTGGCAGGACACCTGGTCATGGCCCTCAGGCACTGACATCAGAGAGGGCCCGAAGCAGATGGCGAGGTTGTAGGGATCCATCATGTTCTCTTCACTGAACTGTGATAAACTAGAGGAGAAGGGAAAGCAGGCAAGCTGGAGAGTACTTGCATGAATGCCCCAAAATCACAATCATATGAGGCACCGCCAAGGGCAAAAGCAGAAGGTTCATAAATTGCCACCTGCCTTCCTGGATATAGAGCCCTACCAGAAAGCACAGAAAGGAATGATTACTGCAATGGTCATTCGGGAGCCAAGAAAAGGCTCCCAAAGATGCCTGGCCCTCTCCATCCTGGTGAGATAGGAGCACAGTAAATTCTTTATAGCTCTGACACTTCTCCTTTCTCCAGCTACCTTATCAAATCCTACTTACGACTCCACCACCCACCTGCCACCAGGATATTATCCACCAAATCTACTATGCTTTGAAGACACACCACTTTGCAGAGTTGGATACAGCTCCCACAGATCAACTTTCCAAGCTGACAGAGGAGACAGGGACCCTCAGACTGCCCCAGCAAGTATCTGGTCAGAAGACAAGCATTGTGTATTTTCTTTCACAGCAAAATAAACCATATCATTAGAGAAATTCCATTCTAGCTCTAGACTTATTTTAAAAAAAAAAAAAGTCAACGATCAGCTTCTGTATTCATCAAGCCAAGGAATTTCTTTCTGGAAGAGCTAATGTGATTGCTTTTCATTCTCATAATATCATCTTCCATTGTTAAATGCAAGATTTATTAAGAAAAAGGTCACCATGCTATTTATCTTCTGCTCAAGCTTCCTCTCTAGATGTAGTCTAACTTCACTATGGAGTATTTATTTATTCTCAGCACTCCTCCTTCTCAGCTGGCAGCTGCTTTAGCCATACCCCAATCTGGCCAACGGCTTAAACCCCTCAATGAGCCACTGCACCCACTCACTCTGCACTGACCCCGCCTGTCCAGGCACCGAGGACTGGTCAGCTCTAGATACGCCCTCCCACCTGGCCCTAAAGCTCTCAGCTTTGCTAAGGACTTCTGCTCTGGCCACGGGCATTAGCATGGAGTCTCCAGCATCTGAGTCTGACACACCCTGAGAAGAACCCAAAGCCTTTTGATGCTGAACTAGAAGCTTGAGACTTCACTTGAACGACTGGTCTTCAGAATTGGGCAGTTTGTTTCTACTGTACTCCAAATTCAAACTCAAATCACTGAGCTGTCTCTCTCCAATTCAGTGGTTATTTCCTCCACTGGAGATTCTGACATGTACCTGTCCCCCTTAGACAGTTACTGCAGGGAGTGAGTGGGGGTACAATGGATGTGAACCACTATCTCAAGGAGAAAAGGTTTAGAATCACTGTTTCATAGGCCCTAGAATCAAACGTAGGTGAGGCTCTCAAAAAAGATAAGGTCATAGAGCTCTGGGGCTGAATTGTTTCACGGGATTTTTTTTCTTTAAATTTTATTTATTTTGTTGTGTTGTTGAGAGTATACATAGCAAAACATACTGATTCAACAGTTTCTACATGTATAATTTAGTAACATGGATTACATTCTTTGAGTTCTGAGTTGTTCTTCCCCCATTAATATTAACTCACTACCTTCTAAGGTTCCCATCCAATCTTCTGAATGCTTCTTAGAATTCTCATAGATTTAGTTTTATATTTGTCCCTGGCTCCTAAGTTAAAAGGGAATAGAGATTTTTAAAAGGCTAGAGGAAGTTTACAAGAGAATTCCTTGGTCAAATTAAAACTAGAGACAGAAAAGAGAGATAATCTGATAACTTCATGAAGGATTACTGAGGCATGAGATACCACAGGGCTACAGCTTTGGCTAATTCCAGACTGGCCAATTCCTAGTGTCATGGAGAGACAAAAAAGGAGGAAGAGTCTATTAGTTTAATGTAATCTGACAATGTTTTGGTAACATGGAAGAAAACCAGTAATTTCTGGAAGCCCAGTAATCAAAGGGAAACCAACTTGAGCCCTGAGACACATAAGTCAAAATTCAATGAAAGATGAGAAATCTTACCAAGCCTGCAAAGGTAAGGACAGTTGAAATCTTCGGTGGTTACAGTGACCTAGGCCTGCAGGAGGGCACAGTATCCCAGCTTGTGGTCTCTTGGGTCCCAGGTATATTATCTTACTCTCATCAAAACACAGACCAAGATCTTCTTCTCTCTTCAAATCTACATCAAGAACCCAAGTGTAGCGGCTAAAGCAGTGGTGCTTCACTATTTGGGGATCACAGACTCCTTCAAGAACCTGACAAAAACTGGGAATTATCCCCTAGAAAAATTAACATATGTACATGTCCAAATACATTTAACTTTCTATAAAATGTCATGGTCTAAGAACCCTTAAAGACCCTGAAGTTTATAACCAGTAAAAGAATTCAAATACCTCATTTTAGTTTTTAAAAAAGGGTTGCTATGAGTAGAAATTGACTTGATGACAGTGGGTTTGGTGCCTCTTAAAAATTCTTTTTTTGTGTGTTGATTTACACACACAACCTTTCCTCTATGAGTTGTATCACATTTTATTCTCCTAATTGTTTTGGATGCCACGTTTGTTGTAATGTGGGGCTTGCATGTTGCTATGCTAGAAGCCATGCCACCAGTATTTAGATACTGCTAGGGTCACCATGGTGGAGAGGTTTCAGCTGAGCTTCCAGACTAAGACAGACTAGAAAAAAATGATCTAGTAGTTTACTTTTGAAAAGAATTAGCCTGGGAAAATCTTATGAACAATAGTAGAACATTGTCAGATACAGTACTGGAAAATAAGCCCTCCAGGTGGGAAGGTACTCAGAAGGTGCCTAGGGAAGAGCTGCCTCCTCAAAGTAGAGTTGACCTTAATGCTTTCATTTGCTGATGTGGCATGACTCAAAATGAGAAGAAACAGCTGCAAATATTCATTAATAATCAGAAAATGGAATGTACAAAGTATGAATCTAGGAAAATTGGAAATGGTAAAAAATGAAACGGAATGCATAAACATTGATATTCTAGGCATTTGTGAGCTGAAATTGACTAGTATTGGCCATTCTGAATCAGACAGCCACACGGGCCACTATGCCAGGAATAAAAACTTGAAGAATGGTGTTGCATTCACTGTCAAAAAGAACATTTCAAGATCTGTCCTGAAGTACAATGCTGTCAGTGAAAGGATAATATCCATATGCCTACAAAGAAGGCCATAATAATAATAATAATAATAATAATATGACTATTATTCAAATTTACACACCAATGGTGAAAGATGAAGAAATTGAAGATTTTTACAAGCGTTTGCAGTCTGAATTGATCAAACATGTAATCAGGATGCACCACTAATTACTGGAGATTGGAATGCAAAAGTTGGAAACAAAGAATGAATGGTAGTTGGAAAATAAAGCTTTGGTAATAGAAATGATGCTGGAGATTGCATGACAGAATTTTGCAAGACCAGTAACTTCTTCACTGCAAATACCTTTTTTAACCAACACGAATGGTGACTACACACATGGATCTTACCAGATGGAATACACAGGAATCAAATTGATTACATCTGTGGAAAAAGACAACAGAAAAGCTCAGTATCAACAGTCAGAACAAGACCAGGTACTAACTGCAGCACAGACCATCAACTGCACACATGCAAGTTCAAAATAAAAGTGAAGAAAATTAGAACAAGTCCACAAAAGCCAAAGTATGACCTTGAGTATATCCCACCTGAGTTTAGACCATCTCAAGAACAGATCTGATGTGATGAACACTAATCACTGAAGACCAACAAACTGTGGAATGACATCAAGACATCACCCATGAAGAAAGCAAGAGGTCATTAAAAAGGAATGAAAGAAAGAAAAGACCAAATTGGACGTCAGAAGACTCTCTGAAACTTGCTCTCAAATGTTGAGCAGCTAAAGCAAAAGAAAGGAACAATGAAGTGAAAGAGTTGAATAGAACATTTCATAGGGCTGCTTGAGAAGACAAAATAAAGTATTAAAATGACATGTGCAAAGAGCTGGAAATAGAAAATCAAAAGGGAAGAACACATTCTGCATTTCTGAAGCTGAAAGAACTGAAGAAAGAATTCAAGCCTCAAGCTGAAAATATTAAATGACTCAGGAAGCAGCAAAAGAAGATGGAAGGAATACAGAATCATTATATCAGAAAGAACTGGTTGACATCCAGCCACCTGAAGAGGCAGTATATGATCAGGAACCAATGGTACTGAAGGAAGAAGTCAGAGCTGCACTGAAAGCACTGGCCAACAACAAGGCTCCAGACATTAATGGAATATCAACTGAGATACTTAAACAAATGGATGCAGTGCTGGAAGTACTCACCTGTGTATGCCAGGAAATTTGGAGGACAGCCGCCTGGTCAACGGACTGGAAGTAAATCCATGTTTATGCCTATTCCCAAGAAAAGGGATCCAACCAAATGTGGAAATTACAGAACAATATCATTAATATCACATGCAAGTAAAATTTCGCTCAAGTTCATTCAAAAGTGACTGCAACAGTATATTGACAAGGACCTACAAGAAATTCAAGCCGTATTCAGAAGAGGACATGGAACCAGGGATATCACTGCTGACACCAGATGAATCTTGGCTGAAAGCAGAGAGTATCAGAAAGATGTTTACCTGTGTTTCATTGACTATGCAAAGGCATTCAACTGTGTGGATCATGACAAATTATGGCTAACACTGCAGACAATGGGAATTCTAGAACATTTAATTGTGTTCTTAAGGAATCTGTACATGGATCAAGAGGCAGTCATGAAAACAGAACAGAGGGACACTGCATGGTTTAAAGTCAGGAAAGGTAGGCATCAGGGTTGCATCCTTTCACCATATCTTTTCAATCTGTATGAGCAAATAATCTGAGAAACTGGACTATGTGATGAAGAATGAGGCATCTGGATTGGAAGAAGACTCATTAACAGCCTGTGTTATGCAGATGACACAACCTTGCTTGGCAGAAGTGAAGAGGATTTGCAATACTAACTGATGAAGCTTGAAGACCAGCCTTCAGTCTGGTTTGCACCTCGACATCAAGAAAACACAAACTCTCACAACTGGACCAGTAAGCAACATCATCATAAATGGAGAAAGAACTCAGGTTCTGAAGGATTTGATTTTGCTTGGATCCACAATCAGCATCCATGGAAGCAGCAGTCAAGACGCCAACAGAATGCATTTCATTCGGAAAATCTGCTGCCAAGGACCTTGTTGAAGTATTTAAAGTAAGGAAGTCACTGTGAAGACTCAAGTGCATCGACTCAAGCCATGGTATTTTCAATCACTTCATATGCATGTGAAAGCTAGACAATGAATAAGGAAGACAGAAGAACTGTACCTTTGAATTGTGGTGTTGGAGAAGAATATTGACTATACCAGGGACTCCCAAAAGAACAAACAGATTCGTTCTGGAAGAAGTACAACCAGAGTGGAAGCTAAGATGACGAGACTGTGTCTTACATACTTTGGACATGCTGTCAGAAGGGATCAGTCCCTGAGAAGGACATCATGATTAGTAGAGTGGAGGATCAGCAAAAAAAAGGAAGACCCTCAACAAGATGGATTGATACAGTGGCTGCAATGATGGGCTTCAACATAAAAATGACTGTGGACATAGTGCAACACCGAATGGAGTTTCATTCTGTTGTGCATAGGGTTGCCATGAGTTGGAACTGACTTGGTGGCACCTAATAACAATGACAATTGTTTTAAAACACTATTTTTGTGGATCCAAAAATAGCTTGGCATATACGGTTGCTGAGAGTCAGAACTGATTCAACAATGGGTCTGGGCTTTTTTTTTTGTCAGGAGTATATGCTTTTTGGAGAGTGAGATAATAGGACTGGACTGGAAAACTTGTTTTTCATCATGAACATTTCTGGATTTTATAATTTTCAATGATGAGCAATTGTCTCCTTGGTTAAATTAAATATGAAAAAATAACATTGTAAGAGTTCACAATTAATCAGATCTGGTTTTAAGCCTTAGCTCTGCAGCTTACTAGTTCTATGACTGTTTCAGCACCCTAGTTTCTTCATTGTACAGTACAGGCAATAACAGTATCTCCTTTGTGAGGCTGTTTTGAAGATTAAATTGGATAACATATGGAAAGCATTTTTCAGAGTGTCTGGCACATACGTGGTTTTCAAATTTTTTTTTTTTAAATAATTACGATACCCTGATTACTTCTTGATGCAGGATCCTGGATTCCAGGCAGGAAATAGAAGGCAGGGCTACCAACATTTGGCAGTGATTAATTTATAGGAATCTATCATCATCTTTCTTGACCCTAAAAATCTAAACCCATTGCCATCCAGTTGATTCTAACTCATAGCAACTCTACAGGACAGAGTAGAACTGCCCCCGTGTTCCCAAGGACCACCTGATAGATGTGAATTGCCGACCTTTTGGTTAGCAGCTATAGGTCTTCACCACTTGCCACCGAGGTTTCTAGTCTTCCTGGGACAGGCACTGTCTAGTAAGCTGAGGAGTCAAGATCCCCAAATCAAAACTGTAACTTCTCAAGCAGAGCATTAAGCTTTGGACTGCCTGTTTTAAATACACGACATTTAACTTCAAAACTTTCTCGAACTGGATAAAAGACCTAAGTATCAAATCTAAAATGATAAAGCTCATCCAAGAAAAGGTAGGAACAACAATGGAAGTTTTAACACAATGCAGACAGACTTCAACATCTGTCAAACAAATCACAATCAACAGAAGAGAAAATAGGTAAATGGGAACTATTAAGAATCAAACACTTTTGCTCATCCAAAGACTTTATTAATAGAATTAAAAGGCCACCTACAGAATGGGAAAAAATGTCTGGGAACTCTATGTCCAGACTGACACCTGATCAACACAATCTGTAAGATACTATAAAATATCAATAAGAAGAAGATAAATCATCCAATTAAGCGATGGGCAAGGGAGATGGACAGACACTTCTCTAAAGAGGAGAACCAGAAAGCCAAAAAACATATGCAGTCATGTTCACAATCTTTAGATATTATAGAAATTCAAATCAAGACTACAATGAGATACCATCTCACCCCCACAAGGTTGGCCGTGATCCAAAAATCACAAAACAACAAATGCTGGAGAGGCTGTGGAGAAAGTGAACTCTCCTACACTGTTGGTGGGGTTGCAAAACAGTGCAACCTCTTTGGAAAGCAATCTGGTGCCTCCTTAAAAAAATGGATATAGATATACCATTTGCCCCAGTAATTCCACTACCTGGAATATATCCTACAGAATCAAGGCCTTTCACACCAACGGACACATGCACAAGAATGTTTATCACAGCACAGTCCATGAGAGTAAAAAGATGGAATCAACCCAGATGCCCAACAACAGAGGAATGGATAGGTAAGGTATACATACTCAATGAAGCACTACGCAATGATAAAGAATAATGATGATTCCAGGAAACATCTCATAACCTGCTTTCAACTGGAAGACATTATGTTCAGTGAAAGTAGTCAGAGACAAAAGGACAAATATTGTATGAGACCCCTATGATAAGATCTCAAAAACAGACTTATGTATAGAAGAAGACTCTGATAGCTGCATGGGAGGGGTGGAAGGGAGTGCGAGGGGGGGAGGGGTTAGATTATAGATAGTTGCCAGAAATCTGATTGAGTGAAATCGGTGATAGCACACATTAGAAACAAGAACAATATTATGCAGACTTCAGCATAACTTGAATACTTCTTCCATTGTAACCCAATATTGCAAGGACAGAGTAGCTGGGGCGGGGGACCATGCTCTTAGGTGAAATCAAGGCCAATTGGCACAACTAGCATTTTGCTAAGACGGCTCTCTGCACCCCACATTGGTGAGTGGCATTTGGGGTCTTCAAAGCTGCCAAGCTGCCATCTGAGGGCATAGCAAATGGTCCCAACTCAGCAGGAATGGATGCTCACCGAGGACCAAAATGACATGGGGTAAAGACAATCCAGAAGGTAGAGAGACCCACATGAGTGGGTGCCTACATCGACTTGGGACCAGAAGAACCAGATGGTGCCTGGCCACCACCAGTCATAGCCACGACTGAGCTCATTAAGTTGAGTCTCACTGGCAACACAAGAATAAAAAGGGGTGCACTCTGAGATCTCCATTAAAAGACCTCAATTGATGGTTGATCAGTTTCGGGGTTCCCCTGGGAGCATGGCCCCTGGCCTTGATGCTGCCCTTGCCCATAAATCATAACGAAGGTCCACTCTTTGGACATGAATGGATTGGACTTGGTGATGCAGAGTGACCATATATTGGATGCACTTTATGGTTCTATAGGATATCATCCTGCTGACCTCTGGCTGGAGGAAGGAGAGTGGGTGGAGAGAAGGGGAAAGGAGACTGCTGGGAGGATGAGACATGTATGGAGCAGAGAGGAATAGTGTGCTGTCACCAGGCAGGGAGAGCTGCCTGTGGAAGCTGCATGTAGGTGGGAATGTAAATTTATAGGGGAATGTACATTTTCAATCAGTCCTAAAAAAAAAAAAATTTCAACTTCACACACCCTAAAGGTTTGATTTGGCAATAGCCAAATAACTGTGGCTAAGATGTTATGCAATAGATTCAAGGGTTGAAAGGGATGAACAGAAATTATATTATCTGCTGAGACCTCAGGCAAAACCTGCAGATGAGAATCCGTCAGGCCTTTAAAGGCTTTCATGACAGAAGACATCACAATTTCCCTCTATAAACCTATGCTATAGCCCCCTTCCATGGATGTCCCCAGGAAAGGTAATTCTTGCTGATTCTTTCCAACGGTCTTTCAAAGGCATTCCCTGACTCCCCTTTACCTCAACTTTATCTTCACTCATCTTCTGTGGTCTGCACATCTGTTAACTCTTGTGTTTTGACTCCCTTCCAAGTGTAGTGAATTCTACCCTTTTACCTGTTGTAGAACATCATTCAAGCAACTGCCCATGCTCTTTCATCAACAGCTTTTCTTCTCTACTAAACATTCCCACAGGCATACAAACTTGCAGTAATTCTTCCCATCTTAAAACAAAATTTTTCTCATAGCCCCATATCCCTACCCAGTTACTGTCTCATTCCTCTGTTCCTCTTTATAATACAATTCCTTAAAAGAGTTGCCTGCAACTCTACACCTTCAACTCTTCTCCCTTGAACCTACATCCCAAGATTTTGCCCTCCTATTCCAAAAAAAAAGACAGCACTCATCGAGGACACCAGTGATACCCATGCTTAGTCAATTTCCAGTCCTTAGATGACCTGTCAGCGCATGTAACCAAAGGACTGGTCTACTTGAAACACTTTCTCCACATGGTTTCTGGGATACTGTTTGTCACAGATTGTCGCAGCCACTTGGCTAGGTCATGATTCTTCTAGAATGTGACCTTGAGTGGGATCTGACTCATGGACATGTTGTAAATCCTGCCTCTATGATGTTAATGAGGGAGGATGGGTGGCAGCTGTGTTGGTGGGGCAGGACTCAATGTGTAAGACTGTAAAAGAAAGAAACTAGCAGAGAGATTTCAGGACCTCATACTATCATGAAGCAGCACTGGGAGCAGAGTGCATCCCATGGAAAAGACTTGGTATCCCTGAGCCACAGAAGCTCCCTGTCCACGGAAAGACTGACAACAAAGACCTTCCTCCAAGCCAACAGAGAAAGCCTTTCCCTGGAGCTGATGCCCTGAATTTGGACCTGTAGCTGACTGGATAGAATAAAATTTCTCTTTTTAAAGCCGTCCACTTGTGGCATTTCTGTTAGAGCTGTATCAAATGATTAAGACAAGGATGTATATACAACCCACGAAAAAGCTGTAACAAGAAAGAGTACACCCGCATACATGAAGAAGTCAGAGTAACAAAGAAGGGTCCTAAGTCTGGGTCCAGGTAGTCTCCAATGGGAGCTTACTGCTTACTATTGGTACACCCATCAGCCACACACAGGCACCCTCTCACAGAGGTGTTCTTCTTTACCACCTGTGTCTTGCATTGTATTTACTATTTTTGGAAATGTGATTATTAATGCTGCTTTGGTGAACAAATGAATTTTTTCAATGAAAAATTTTGAGGAGGAAGGCAAAACAAACATAATGTGAATCGGTACAATTTCCATGTTTTCTTCAACAGCAGCTGCCATCTCCAGTTCTATACGATGCTTCCTCTATCGCATCTCCCCTCCTGCCACTTTCCCTCCCCACTCCTTTTAGCACAAAGAAAATGTGGAGAAAGAGCCAGGCTGTTGTCTTCACACATGCAGTCACTCCCAGGAATTCCCTGTCCCGCTCTCATGCTTACCCACTACCATCACACTTCTTGCTCAGGTGGAACAGACTGGGCATACTTTGAGTGTAGGCATTCGTCAATGAGTGAAGACAAAGACTGGTGACCCCGAGGGGACCAACTCAAGAATAATTATATCAGCCTAAACTGGGCTACACGTTACCCAGTAGGGGTTTTTAACACAAACTCAGCTGAAGTGCTGAGTTGGGACCAGGTTTTCCAGGGAGCAGACATGTTTAGGTAGAGGAGGCAACCTGCAGAGCTAGGACCTCTATAGCTTGCCAGGGCCGCCAACTGGGTTAAATGACAGTGTGTGGGTGTAGTGGTTAATTGCTATGGCTGCTAACCAAAAAGCTGGCAGTTCAAATCCACCAGGTGCTCCTTGGAAACTCTCTACGGCAGTTCTACTTTGTTTATAGCATCACTATGAGTCAGATGGCAGTGAGTTTTGTTTTGTTTTTTGGAAGGCCTCAGAAGCGTCTCAGGCAAGGTTGCTAACTTGGCTAAATAGCACAAACACATACATGATGGACGCAAGCACTAATATCCCCATTCCAGGTTTCTTTCCTGAGTGCCAACCTATATTCAACTATTTACTTAAAATCTCCACTTGGATGTGTAACAGGTACTTCAAATGAGCATGTCCACATCAGCAGTTTGTATGATTCCTTCCTCTACATCTTGCTTATATCATCACTATTTTCATGTTGCTCATGTTGAAGATGTAGTTAAAATTGTGAGTCAATCTTAATTTCTCTTTTTCCTCACACTTTACATCCAACCCATCATCAAGTCCTGTCAATGTTATGTTCAAAATAGATCCCAACCTGACCGCTCCCCACCACTCATGTCAGCACCACCCAGTCTAAGTCACGTCTGGTCTGGTCTAGACACTGCGACACCTCAGAACAGGCTTCCCTGCTTCTCTTTCCCACCTCTACAGTAAATTCCCCGTTTTAAAAACATATGAATTAGATCATAACATTCTTTTACTTAAAACCTTGCAATTGCTTACCAAATCCCAAACCATTACTGTGACTCTCTGGGCTTCATGGATCCTCCTTTCACTCCCTTTAGGCTGCAGCTCGGATGCTTCTCAGAGAGGCCTTCTTTGACTGCCCCATCTAAAGTAGCTCTTCCTTGTTTCACCTGTGCCCTATTCAGACTCTGCATTCTCTATCCCTCTTCTTTAAAGCACTTATTACCACCTGATATATCCATTATTATTGAACGTAAGTTATCTCTGAACATAAGTTATATGAGTTCAGGCTTTCATCTCTTATCTACCAATGTATTCTTACAGCAGGTCCAGCACACAGTAGCTGCTCAACACTTATTTGCTGGGAAGAAGAACACACAAAGGTTCTTACGTCAACTTCCAGCAGCCCAGCCCAAGCTCACTGGGAAAGTTACTCACTGATTGAGGAAGGCAAAGAGGTATCTCATGATGATCAGAGTGGTTTTGGGCAAAGCCAGGAGGACTTTTCGGATGTGCAGTGCTCTCTCCTGCAGGTTGTCCATTGCTGAAGAAGAAAGATGTGTTATCCTCCCCTGGAGCTGAGACCGCAGGGAGTCCTGGTCAGAGCCCCTTACTCTCTGCAGGTCACACTGACAATAGGTAACACTGACAGCACTGTCCACAGAACACAGGCAGGACACATCTTTGGCCTTCTTCCCAAGTGTCCTACACTGTTTCCTACCACTCCCTGTGTTGGGCCACAGTCTACTCATTCCCACCATAGGTAAGGGAGAGGGAGAGACGCTAGGCTTCTCCAGAGGATGAGGTGACACTTGGAAAGCTGGCAGGACAGGGCCCACACACAGTAAAAGGGATTTAATTCTTGTGTTCTTGGGTAGGCCCACGCTGAGCTGGAGACGTTACGGATGCAGGACTTGAGGTGGATGTTCTCCATGGGCACAGATGGGCAGGGCGTGTCCCCCACTCAACCTACCAGTCTCACATTAAAACAACCTTAGACCAGGGATTTCCATAGCCTGCTAGGACTGCTCAACATCCAGGAGGAGAGCCTGCCTCTGGGGAGGGAGAGGTTGTGTGGGCCCTGTCCTGCCAGCTTTGCGAGTGTCACCTCATCCTCTGGAGAAGGCTCCCCCTCCCTTATCTACAGTGGGAAAGAGCAGGAAGTGGCCAAAGGCAGGGAATGGTAGGAAACAGGGTGGGACACCTGGGAAGAAGACCAAAGACATTTCCTGCCTGTATACTGCTGACAGGCTGATTACAGATGTGGCCCCAGGTCTGAGGCCTCCACTATGGCAGCCTCCTTACTCCTTCAGTATGCCATGTGGGTACTGCAGTTTTCTGTGTATGTCTTTATGTGAAAAAGAACTGGGAGGGCAGATTAGAAGCAAGGATACATCTTAAGGGGAGAAATGGGTAACCAGATTATCTTGTACCATCTTGGCAACATGAGTCAAGCCTAAGATATATTAGTTAGGTCCAGTTCTAGAAAAACACACCAGAAGGATGTATGTATTTAATCACTCACACAACTCTTTTCTACCAGATTCCCACAAATGAGGGGGTAAATAAATAATAGGAGAGTTAGCCTACTGAATGCTCAAGGGACTTTCTCTCTTGGAATTTAACAAAGAGGGAGAGGCATTCAGGGCACATACTAAGTCAAAGTGAAAAGTGAGGTGCTGTGAAAGACCCTAGTTGACCTGGGAAGAAGGATCTTTTCTTCATTTCAAAAGTACTACCTGCTCCAGCCTCTGAAGCCATCATTCAGATGAGGTCTGCTTCCAGAAGGACCTGATATTAACCCACGTTTTCATGGACTGCTTCCCACGGAACACAAGTGAGAGGATGTTCTAGTATCATGAGCTAAACCAAATGGCCATGAATAGCTTTTTAAGCCCAAAATTTTAGCATAACGAAATTCTCTCTAACAAAGATAAAGAATATATCTCTCTAACGGCAAATACTATATTGCTACTTAGAAATTTATATGTACAGTAGATTTTTTATTCCTAGAACACATATTAACACAACTAGCAGGTACTGTCATGCCTTGTTTAAACCATCAAGCAGGAAATACTTGCGGCTAAGCTTCCTCCCCTTGTATCATGAAAAGCACAGGCATTAATGTATGAACTTCAAACAGTTGAAAAGGGCTGTACCTTTTATACGAATATAAAGGTATTTTGCTGAAGGAAGATAAAACCCAGAGAAGTGAAAAAAATTAAGGTGGAGGCAAATCAGAGAGAAAAAAGCCAGGAGTCCTGACTTGAGATTCTACACTCTTACTGAAAAGTAGCACCCCTTCTCCCACCAGAAGACGCAATGGCGTGGAGAAGACACTTCAGTGGGGAAAATAGGAAGCTTTACGACAAAGCTCATGAGAAACAAAGGTTCCATGGACAGTCTTATCTGCTGCTATGAAGTTTGAGGAGAAACCACCCAGGCTCTGCCCAAAATCCAGTCTGAGGCCAAATTAATACGTACTAACGCAGGCGATCAGGTCATGGAAGATGTCCTTGGGGAAGAGAGGATGTTCCAGCCCCCGGAAGTACAGCTTCAGGACGCCAGCTATGGAGTCCATGTCATGGTCATTCTGGTCCCCAGCCAGAGGATCCTCTCCTGGGAATAAACAATCCCCGCCACCCATAAAATGGTAAGACAGAGTGAGAAAAGGAAAACATGCAAAGGAAGAGGTGACCTATTTATGTTCTAGTCCTGGTCCATCAGCTGTTTGCCCACTACGGTGGGCACACTTTGTGAGGGATCAGGGAATAGATAAAGCAGAGTCTGCTTAGGCTTAGAGCTCCATGGCCCAAGGAAGGGCAGGAAAGTACATCTGCACAAAATCTTTTGTGCCAGACTAGCTCTGGAACACTCCCTGTAAACTACAGGTGTGTTATAGCACCTGTCTTTCTTATAAAGATCATGTAAAAAGGCTGGGACTGAGCCCCTGGGGGAAGAAAATGAGGCCAGGGAGACTAGCTCCTCCAACTAACTGTTATTTCTCCTGGCCTGCAACAAAGGGCACCTATTTACAGGAGAACAATCGGGCCAGAGCTCCCTATGGAAAATTTCATATTAGATGTAATGAGATTTAATGATAGAACCAACCTCAAATTGAAACTATATATATCCATTACAGTGACGGAAATTGCCAAAGCTTGTCCATTACCTTAATTGCCCACAAGATAATAAATGGGCTACGATGAACAGACATATTAGCCTTGATATTAACTGTCACCAAGCAAGCTGGGTGAAGCATAAACTGCCCAGCTATCATAGTTAACTTCTTAGGTTTCGGCAGATCATTGCAGAGTGAGGCACAATGAATGGGGTTGAGGGAGGAAGAAGGGAGTTGGGATGTGTCCCAGGGGTCTTTCCCTGCATAGGCAAGGGGCCAGTGTCTACAAAAGTGCCCTGGTTAAAGAGGGAGGTGAGCCAGCTTCCTGAGTTCTGGAGACCTCCTGGGGGAGTCAGGGTGGGGTCAATAGAAGGAGTGAGGAGGGGACAGAGGAAACAGTTGGCTTATCTTCAAGGCTGCTACCTCACCTCTCTCAAAGGCATTTTTGATGTCATTGACTTCCACCTGGGATCCTGATACCCGGAAAATTCCTTCATGCTGTAGTCCTGGAAGTAAGAAAAAGTGAACAAACTTACAAACCCAGTTCCAACTTCTGCTGACTTTCTCTCTCCCCTAGCCACTGGACATTTTAAGCACCTCAGGGATGAAAGAAGCATGTACAAGAATAACTGGAAAAATCACTGGAATGACTATGAGATTATTAGCCTAAAGAAAACACCAAGTCAGCAATTTAAACTCAGGGGCATCTGCATCTGACTTCACCTCTGACTTCTAAGGAGACTAGGAGACATGCTCCTTACTTTCCCTTTGCCTCTCTGTTCCCATCTATAAAATGGACAAAGGGACCTCCAATGCTATCTTATCACCCAGGGTCAAGAAGGGACATGAGGGCATAGCAGGCAAAACACTAGACCACAGAGGCGTTTCAAAAGTTCTGAATAATTACACAGGCTGCTCTCTAGTTAGTGCGTTAGCTATTTCAACCCTCTTCAATCGTTAGGAGACAATGCCTTCAATATTTAATGAAAAAAGATGAAAATATAGAAATGATCGATTAACAGGTATTATTGCCAGACATTGTGCTAGGCACTGGCCCTTGACTACAGCTTTACTCTAATAATAAAAATTATGCCTACTCCTAGCTGACCTGAATTATATCCTCCTGAAATTTATGACAATCTGGCTAAGCTGTGATTTTCAGTAATGTGTAGTTGCCCACTACTTTGTGATCTGATCATTCTGTGTTGTAAATCTTAACCACTGTGATGTTAATGATGCAAGATTAAAGGCAGTTATGTTACATGAGGCAGGACTCAACCTACAAGCATAAGGTTGTTTGAGTCAGTCTCTTTTGAGATATAAAAGAAAACTGAGCAGAGAGGAAAACCAAAAAACTCCACTGCCATTGAGTCAATTCCAACTCACAGTGACCCTGTAGGACACAGTATAACTGCTCCATAGAGTTTCCAACGAGCACCTGGTGGATGTGAACTGCTGACCTTTCTTTGTTAGCAGCTGTAGCACTTAACTACTATGCCACCAGGGTTTCTGTGGAACTTCACTACAGCCAAGCAGAGCCAGGGGTCTGTTGTTGGAATAATGGACATCAGACAGTTCTGGTGAGGGTTCAGGAGGGAGTGAGGACAGCATTAATACTGGAGAAGGTGCAGATGGAGAGCTGCAGCAGCAGAACCAGGAAACCAACAAAAGACAGCTCTGGAGCCAACCTACAGGCTGAGATAGCTGAGTGCTTTTCAGCTAAGGTTTATGGTGGAGTGGAGTGCTTCAGTGGTGGAAACACAGAGCTTTGAAACAACTGTCCCAATAGGGTAGACTAGGGTGGCAAGGAATGAGGGGCTAAAAGGCCAGTGAATTAAGAAACAGAAGTGAAGAGACAGGGAACATTTGGAAACAGAGTTGCCTCAGTCTCAAAGAGTAGGGTCATGACCTTTAGGATCTCAAAGGGTGGAACCATGACCGGTGGGGTTTCAAAGGGTAGGGCCATAGCCTTCTAGGTTTTAAAGAGTCAAATCTTCACCAACTTGGTTCTAAAAGGTGGGGCTGCCTTTCGTGAGTGCCAGCTGGATGGGGCCAGAGTGACTGCTCAAAGCTGAGGGCAGAAGAACAGGGCCTGCTGGGCCCAAGGAAGTAGTGTCGGTACTCAGACGAACTAGGAGAATGGGGCTGCCCAAATGTGAGGGAGCAAAGTTGTCACTCCAGTGGACCTGGAAAGTGGAATTGAAATCCAGGGCTGAGAGGCCTCCATCCAAAATCTGGAGACTGTGGCCAACACCAAAATCTGGAGGGCAGGGCCATTGCCTGTGTAGTCACACAGAACACAGGATTACTTTCAAAGCTTAATAGCTAAAGTGATACGTTTCGGTGACTTGCTTAATGCCTACTGTCCTTTCTTTCCCTCCAGTTTCTCTCATTTGTAATGCAAATGTCTAGCTTGTGCCTATTTCACTACTATACTTTGGAAGCAGAAAACTTGTATTCTAGATTTCACAGATGAACAGGAGATTTGTAAAAGATGGAATTTGGACTTGGAGTTGATTTAAGACTTACGAGATCATGTAACGAGGTGCAAGTGTTTTATGTGTGGCAAACACATGAGTTCTGGAGATCAAAGGGCAGAGTGGTACAGACTGAGCCGTGACCCCCAGAAATGTGGGTCAGCTTGGCTAGGCCATGATTCCCAGTACTGTGTGGCTGTTTACCATTTTGGGGTCTGATGTGATAATCTTATGTGTTGTAAATCCTAACCTCTATGTTGCAAACAAGTTAGGATCCAGGCAGCTATGTTAACAAGACAGGACTCAATCTATATCATCAGGTTGTATAGCAAGTCAATCTCTTCCAAGATACAGAAGAGAAACTCAACGGAGACGAGGGAAACCTCATTAGCACCAGGAAAGAAGAGTTAGGGGTGAGCTTGTCCTTTGGACCAGGGGTTCCTGCACCAAGAAACTCCTTGGCCAAGGGAAGCTCCTAAATCTTACCCCAAAGCTGACAGAGAGAAAGCATGCCTTGTCATAGAGCTGGCACCTTGAATTTGGGCTTCTAGCCTCCTAGATGACAGAATAAATTTCTTTTTGCTGAAGCCATCCATTTGTGATATATCTGTTACAGCAGCAGTTAACACATGAGATATACATCCAAATGAGTTGAAAACAGGAACACAAACCAAATCTTTACACCAATACTGACTGCAGCACTGTTTATAACAGCCAAAAGGTTGAAACAACTGAATTGTCCACCAGCACATGAATGGATAAGCAAAATGGAGCACACCTATACAGTGGAACATTATTCAACCATAAAAATGAATAAAGTTCTGACACACGCTACAACATGGATGTCATGGATTGAATTATGTGCCCCCAAAAATATGTATAGTAATTTGGCTGAGCCAGGACTCCCTGTATTCTGCGATTGCCCTCCATTATGTGATTTTCTGATGCTGTAAATACTTTCATAAGATCACCTCCCTGCTCCACTGTAAATGGAGTTTCCCTGGAATATGGCTTGCACCACTCTTTATCCTTTCATCCTATAAGAAATAAAAGAAAAAGGAAGCAAGGAGAGACTTAGGAATCTCGTACCACCAAGGAAGCAGCACCAGGAGAAGAGTGTGTCCTTCAGACCTGAGGTTCCTGTGCCAAGATGCTCCCTGACCAAGTACTGATGCAACACAGAGACTTTCCTTCAGAGCCGATAGAGGGAAAGCCCTTTCCCTGGAGCAGACACCCTGAATACAGACTTGTAACCTGTTGGACTATGTTAAGAATAAAGTTTTCTTAGCTAAAGCCATCCACTTTGTGGTATTTCTGTTAGAGCAGCATTAGATGACTAAAACAATGGGTAAATATTGAAAACACTATACGGAGTGAAATAAGTCTACCTATCTTGAATAGGCAAGTCATGAAGATCAAATTTATTAGTCGTTACTAGGGGTAGGTAGGAGGAAGAAAGCCTTTGTTTAGAGGGCACTGAGTATTTGCTAACAGTGGTGGAATAATCTGGAAGTGGACAGTGGTGATAGCAGTACAACATAATAAACATGATCAATGTCACTGAACTGTACATGTAAAAAATGTCAGATAGGCAAATACTTTGTTTTATACACATATGTATTTTAAGATAATATTATACTGTGTTTTGGTGAAAGTTTACATACTATGTTAGGTTCCAATTTAACAGTTACTATACATGTCCGGAGACACTAGTTAAATTTTCCACAATAATCTTAAGTCTCATAAATTCCCTTTTGGATATCTGGTTTCCCTGCCCCCTTAACATTTCAACTTTGCTTTAAGGTAATTGTTGGTCATTTGGTCTGTTATTTATATTTTTAGTCACAAGAAACAAACAAACAAACAAATAATGCTCATATAGTGCTTTGATGATAACACATACTTTCACAGAAACAAATCATCTGGTCTTCACAAGAGCTATGTAACAGGTTATCCTTTTCTAGATGATGGAAGAGGTGAGTTATAACCAGCCTGAGATGATGTATGTATAAGAACCACAGCCATCTGTCCACTTCACCAGCTCTACACTGTTGCTGTCGCACAGCAGAACTGGACCTGCACCGCACCCTGCCCAACAGGTCCCACCTCGCTGTGCCCAAACAAGCAGTATGGCCCTGTCCCCCTACAATGACTGTCACTGCATCACTGCATAAAAATCAGTGCTTCTCATTTATACAAGGTGGTAAGAGCTATGTACTGATGGATGAACAAGCAGCAGTCTATGTCTGGCCCATGTATACATAATAAAACAACACAAAAAAGCAAGATGAAACAAACTTATCTTCAATAAATAATGAAGATATTTAAATGTATCAGAGACAGCAGACCAAAAAAACCTAAAAAAGTAGCACGAGATGGCTCTAGCAAGTGCTCAAAATAAGGCATTATAGACGACCTTCAGATAGGAAAAAAAGGCACTGGACTTACATGATACAGAATTAAAAAATATAATATTCAGGGAAGTCCAAGAGATTAGGAAAGAAGATCATAGAAAACATAGACAAAACTAAGGAAAATACAGATAAAATAATGGATAACACAGATGAAACCAACCAAAATACAGACCAAATCAAGGAAAACACAGACAAAGCAACAGAAGTCAGAAAAATACTATAAGAACAAAATATTAAATAATACAAGAACAAAAAATAATTAGCAGTCATACACAAACAGCAACCAAAAATTCAAAAGAGAAACAACAAAATTTCAGATATAGATAACTCAACGGAAGGGTTTAGGAGCAAATGTGAAACAGTGGAAGACAGAATTAGTGAAACTGAAGCCAAATCCACTGACGCCATTTTGAGGAAAAAGAGGAAAAATAAGAATTACGTGGGATACAATCAAGAGCAAAAATTTGCCTGTGATCAGAGTTCTGACACAGGGAGAACAACAGACAAGCACAAAGAGGGTTGTTAAAGATTTACTGCAGAAAACTAGACAAATACAAAAGACAATGAGATGACCCCCTAAGAAGCTCAGTGAGCCCGGCGGGACAGATCCCAAAAGAAAGTCAAAACATATCATAATCACACTTGGCAAAACCAAAGACAAAGAAAGAATCCTGAGGGCAGCTTAAGAAAACTGAAAAGTTACTTACAAAGGGGAAAACAATAAAACTAAGCTCTAGTTACTTGGTAGAAACTATGCAGGTAAGAAGGCAAGAGGATGACGTATACAGGGCATAGGAAGACAAAAATGTCAACCAAGACTATACAGCCTGCAAAACTCTCAAATATAAACAGAAATTCAGGCATTTCCTGAAAAACGGAAATTAAGAAAATTCATAAAAACCAAGCCAACTTACAAGAAATATTAAAGGGAGTCTTTCCATTAGAGGAACCATCATTGGACAACAACCTGAGTCTAGGACACAGGATAGCATCAGTCAGGTAATTACCTAAGTAATGAGCTCTTAATAATAAAACAAAACTAAAAGATGTAAAACAGGGAATCAGAGATGTAAGTTTGTAAATAACAACAGCATCAAAACTGAGGGGAATAAACAGTGTAGGTATAGAACTTTCATACAGAGATGAAGTCAAGGAGGTATCAAGTAATAAAAGACTAGTACAAATTTAGGAAGACAAGGATAAGTTTCAAGGTAACTACAACGAAAGTTAACAGACACACTTACCCCCCCAAAAAGGAAAAAACCTCAAGGACTTAATATACATAGAATCTATAATAATGAAAAAAAAAAAAAAGAAATTCCACAAACAAAAGGAACTCAGTATATGAAAGTTAACAGGAACAAAGAAAATGTCAGCACTACATAAAATAAATACATAACGGCAATAAATTCACAGATATCAATAATCACACTTAATGTAAACAGGTTAAGTGCACCCACAAAGAGACAAAGAGTGACAGAATGGATAAAAAAAAAACCTTATCAATGTACTGTCTACAAGAGACACATCTTAGACACTAAGACACAAACATGTTAAAAATCAAAGGATGGAAAAGAATATATTTAAGCAAACAGCAACTAAAAAAGAACTGAAGTAGAAATGCTAACCTCAAATAAAACAGACTTTAAGGCAAGATCTACCATGAAAGACACAGAAGGACATTATATAATAGTCAAAGGGACAATCCACCAAGAAGACATAATCTAAAAAAAAACTAAGTATCTAACAACAGTGGTCTAAAATAAACTCACCTAACAACAGTGGTCTAAAATACATAAAGTAAACTCTAACATCACTGAAAAGAAAAATAAACAGTTCTACATTAATAGTCGATTTTAATACAAGTATGCTGATAAAGGACAGAACACCAAGAAAGAATTAGTCAACAAAGACTATCTAAAGGCCACAATCAACCAACTCGACCTCATAGACATATACAGAATACTCCATCCAAGAACAGAAAAGCATATATTCTTTCCAATGTACATGGATTATTCTCCAGAATAGACCACATTTTAGGCCACACACACACACACACACACACACACACACACACACACACACACAAACACACACACACACCCTCAGCAAAATCCAAGACACTGAGACAACACAAAGGATTTTCTGCAATCATTTTGCCATATAAGCAGAAATTAATAACATGAAGAGCAACAGAGTAAAAAACAAAGATGAAAACTAAGTAGTCTTGCTTAAAGAAACCACTGGGTAACAGAAGAAATCAAAGAAATCACTGGGTAATAGAAGAAATCAAAGAAGGAATTTAAAAATTCATAGACTCAAATGAGACTGAAAACAAATCATACCCAAACTTTTGTAATACAGCAAAGGCAGTGATCAGAATTCAATTTACAGCAATACATGACACATCAAAAAAAACGGGGGGAGGCAAATAATGTTAGCTACACAACTCAAACAAATAGAGAAATCAAGCCCCAGAAGAAAGAGTATCAGAGCAGCAATAAATGAAAGAGAATAGAAAAATAATAGAAGGAATCAACAAGAACAAAAGATGGTTCTTTGAAAAAAAAAAAAAACAACAAAACTGACATATCACTGGCCAAACTGACAAAAGAAAAACAGTAGAGGAAGAAAATAACCAAAATAAGAAATAAGATATGGACATTCCAACAGACTGAACTGAGATGAAAAGGATTATAAGAGAGTACTATGAAAATCTGTACTCCACAAAATTTGAAATCATAGAGGTAACAGAAATTTCTAGAAATACACTACCTACTGAACTAACATAGACTGAAGAAGAAAACTGAACAGATCCATAAGCAAAGATTGAAAAGGCAATAATAATTAAAAATAAGACCCCCCCCCCCAAAAGCTAAACAATGAAGAACTTCTGGCCTGGATGGCCTCACTGGAGTATCCTATCAAACATTCACAGAAGGGTTCACAACCAGTGCTATTCAACTATTTTGGAACATAGTTAATGGGTGGAATACTCTCATATTCATTCTATGAAGCCACCATAACCCTGATGCCAAAAGCTATGCAAAGCACAACAACATCAACAAAAAAAAGAAAAAAGAGAGAAAATTATAGATGGAAATATTCTCAATAAAATTTTAGTCAATACATTACGTTAAAAAAAAAAAAGATGCACCACAACCATGTGGGAGATTCATATCAAGTATGCAAGGATGGTTCAACATTAGAAAATCAACGTAATCCACCACACAGACAGAATAAGAGAAAAAAAATCACATGATCTTTCAATGTACATGGAAAAGGCATTTATAAATATCCATCCCTGATAAAAACTCTCAACAAAATAGGAACAGAAGGGAAATTCTTCAATATAATAAAGAGCATTTATACAAAAGCAACAGGCAATACTGTTCTCAACAGAGAGGTGGAAAGCATCCCTCCTGAGAAAAGGAACAAGACAAGGACACTCTTTATCATCATTCCTATTTAATGTTTTGCTGAAAGTTCTAGATAGAGCAATAAGGCAAGAAAAAGAAATAAGAAGCATCCAAACTGGTAAGGAAGAAGTAAAATTATCCCTATTTCAGATGATCTAACACTATATAGAATGCTAATGATTCCAAACACATGCACAAATACTGGAACCAATAGATTCAGCAAAGTAGCAAGATGCAACATCACCATATAAAAATCAGTAAGACTCCCATACACCAACAGAGAGACCTACAAAAAGGAAATCAGAGAAACAATACCATCTATAAGAATTTCTAAAAAAAAAAAAAAACCCCAATACTTAGGAATAAATATAATCAGGGACATAAAAGACTTATACAAAGAAAATTACAAAACACTACTGCAAGAAAATAAAAGACACCTACATAAGTGGAAGAATATACCATGCTCACGGATAAGACCCAACATTGTGAAAATGTCAATTCTACACAAAGTAATCAATATATACAATGCAATCCTGACCCAAATATCAACAGTACTCCTGAGACAGAAAAAATAACCCAACATATAGATCAATGAAACTGAATTCAAAACCTAGACATAAATTTATCCACCTATGAACAGCATATCTTTGATAAAGTCCCCAAATCCACTAAATAGGGTAAAATACACTTTTTAACAAGCGCTGCTGGCAAAACTGGATGTCCACCCATTAACAAAATTATATGCTAAATTTAATGCATATATGCAAAATTAATTCAAAGTAGATCAAAGATCTAAATATAAAACCCAAACCTGAAGTAAAAATAGAGTCAATACTAGGGGGTCCTAATATATGGTACAAATAGGATACAAACCATAGCTAACAACGTACAAACCAGAAAAGAAACTAGGTAATTGAGGTTTTCTAAAAAATTAACACTTAAGCTCATCAAAAGACTTCCCCCAACAAGTAAAAAGAGGACCTACAGACTGGGAAAAATTTCTGGCTGTGACATGTCTAACAAAGGTCTAATCTCCAAAATGTGTAAGATACAACAGTTGCATAAGAAAAAGAAAAAGAAATCGAATTTAAAACTGGACAAAGGATATGAACAGACCTTTCACCAAAGAAGGCATTCAGGTGCCTGACAGACACATGAATATTCACCATGATTAGCCATTAGACAAATGCAAATCAGAACTATAACAAGATATCATTTCACCCGACATTCTTGGTACAAACAAACAAACCAGAAAATAGCAAATGTTGGAGAGGTTTCAGGGAGATATGAACTGCTTGGGGACATCTAGGTCAAATGGCATAACAGTTCATAAAGAATACGTTCTATATCCAACTTTGCTAAGTCACGTCTGGTGTCTTAAAAGCTTGTGAGCAACCATCTAACATACATTTACTAGTCCCATTCTGTCTGCAAAAAGGAGAATGGAAGAAACAAAGACAGGGAAATTCAGTCCAAATGACTAATGGGCTACCAGTACCACCGTCTCCACCAGCCTGAGCCCAGAACATACTTGCCTAGCTACTCTCACCAACAGCTCTGACACTGAACATGACAGAGGATCCTGGACAGAGTAGGAGTAAAATATAGAAGAAAATATAAGTCTACACACACAAAAAGACCAGATTTACTCATCTAAAAGACTGAAGGAACCCCAAAACTGTGGGACCCAGACATCCTTTTAACTCAGAAATGAAGTCCCTCCCAAAATTCACCCTTCAGCCAAAGAATACAAGAGTCTATGACACAGAAACTAGACTATCTGAAGATGAATATGGTATCAGGATTGATGGCAGACTCTTAACAACCAGCAATATGCGGATGATACAACTTTGGTTGCTGAAAGCAGACTCAAAGCACTTGCTGATGAAGATCTCAAAGGCTACAGCCTTCAATGTGGATAACACCTCAACATAAAGAAAACAAAAACCCCTCACAACTGGATCAATAGGCAACATCATGATAAACGAGGAAAGACTGATATTGTCAAGGATTTCCTTTTACTTGGCTTCGCAATCAACACCCATGGAAGCAGCAGTCTGGGCAAATCTGTTGCAAAAGACCTCTTAGAAATGCTAAAAAGCAAAGATGGCAGTTTCAGGACTAAGGAGTGCTTGAGCCAAGCCACGGTATTTTCACTCACCTAATATGCATGTGAAAGGCAGAAAACAAATAAGGAAGCCTGGACAAGAATCGATGTTTCGAATTACAGTGCTGGTGTAGAACAATGAATATACCATGGACTGCCAGAACAACAAACATGTCTGTCTGGGAAGAAATACAGTCAGTGCTCCTTGCAAGCGAGGATTGGGAGACTTTGTCTCTCACACTTTGGACATGTTATTAGGAGGGACTGACTAGTTTCTGGAGAAGGATATCATGCTGGTGGAGTACAGGGGTGACTGAAAGAAAAGAAGGCCCTCAATGAGACGGACTGACAGTGGCTACAACACCAACCAACCCAAACCCACTGCCATCGAGTCAAATCTGACTCACAGCGACCCTACAGATAGAGTAGAACTGCTCCATAAGTTTCCAGGGAGCACCTGGTAGATTTTAACTGCTGACCTTTTGGTTAGCAGCTATAGCACTTAAACAGTGTGTCACCAGGGTTTCTGCTTAAAGCACAACGATTATGAGGACAGCACACGACTAGGCAGTATTTTGTTCTGTTGTAAATAGTTGCTTTGCGTAAGAATTGATTCAAGGGCACCTAACAACAAGAACAACACAAAACAAACAACAATACAAGTAAGGAACTGCTTCATAGTTCACTCATGTATATGAGACCAGTTGAGAATCTGGGATATTAAAAGGGACAGTGTAGAGACATCACGAGGATTGCAACCAAAGTCACAAAACAACGTGTATCAATTGCTGAATGAAAAGTTAATTTGTTCTGTAAACTTTCATCTAAAGTACACGCACACAGAAAGACCCATAGCCAGGATTCAAACCTAAGGCTTCAGATTTTAATCCTGTGCTTGTTCTTCAAGGCCTGGCTGCCCACTCCAGGGCTGTGGTGTCTGTTAAAATAAAGAGGCAGAGAGGGCAGGGACCACATTTGTTGGTCTGAACAGGGCCACCATGCATGAAATTGCAAAACAGATAACAAAGCTGCCTGTTGGTTCTGGGTCTGGGGTTGGACCAAACTAAGATTAGCATCTGATTACTTCAGGATTGCCCAGCTTCTCTAAAGAGCCCTGTGTCTCAACCCTGGGCATTTTCTCCAAGCCTCACTCTTAGGGTACAAATCCTCAGAAATCTTGACAAATCAGAGAAATCCAAAATAAACTTAGTTTTAGGAAAACAAAATCTAAAAATGCTACATTTTACCCACTGTTTTAGGGCTACAATCTCAGTCAAAGGGCAGCTGGATTCTATCAGCTAGCCCTCTGGAGATAAACCATGCAACCCAGGACTCAATCCTGAATCCCACTGAAACACTGAGCAGGGAGAATGTAAGTACCTGACTTGTAATGTAACTTCAATTGTCTGCTCCTCCTTGGGAATCTCTAGAATAGTCTTCACAGGATAGCAGACATTACAAACCTACGAGGACCAGTGTAATAGTATCCCATTAACTGCCGATGGGATGTAACAAGCAGCTAGTGTTGTTCAAATAAAGGATGTAAACAGCAAGTGTTCTCAGATAATCAGACATATACTCAGTGACTCGTCAAATATGCAGTTTTAATAAAAGGAAAAGTCACCCCAGGAACCAGGCTATTTAGGGTGTTCCAGTCAGTCAAATCTACTGCACCAACTTTGTTAAAGGGGCATTTTTGTACTTCTTGGTAGATTACACTATTAAGTAAACACATTCATGGCTCATTAGAAGTTGAGCTGACTGGACATCATGCGACAGGCCTGAGACAGACAGCTGTGCTCCCTTTTGGTCTGATTTCCATTTCCTCTAAAGAACCTAGCAAGTTCATGTTAACAAGGGGAGGAAGAGCTCAGAAAAGGAAGGTGAGAATGGTTTTATAACTCTGAAGAATGTAATGAATGTTACTGACTTGTACATGCAGAAACTGTTGAATTGGTATAAGTGCTACTGTGTATATTGTCAACAACAACAATAAAAATAAAATAAATTATACAAAAGAAGCTTAAAAGAAACAAAAATCAAACCCGGAGTCCACGCTTTCAGAAGGACCACTGTGTGTTCTTACTCAACAGACAGAATCTTTAGAGTACTTAATCTGATGATCCTGAAAGCCGGAACATTAATAAACAAAGAATCAATTTCCAGAAAGTAGAGGAGGTAATCAGTTGGATTTTTATCATAATGCAGGTCAGTGCTCACATAGCCAACATCACACACAGATTTTTTTTTTCTGCACACTATAACATAAAAGTTATCACAATAATCCAACTTGGATAAGTTATTTGGAAATGGCACACGCCCTTCCACTTTGTGCTGTTGCTAAAAGTTGCCGTCCTAGAGAATTTTTGAGATGACTGCTATCATAGCCACTGCCTGCTCATATAACT
Organism: Heterohyrax brucei; assembly: GCA_028571685.1. Classification (NCBI taxonomy): domain Eukaryota; kingdom Metazoa; phylum Chordata; class Mammalia; order Hyracoidea; family Procaviidae; genus Heterohyrax; species Heterohyrax brucei. Next base: position 23,619,145 of record CM053155.1, read on the forward strand.
GCTCTGTTCTTATAAATTCTTTTTTTTTTTAAATCACAGTTCAGCCTCAGTTGTTCCTGATATCCTTTCCCTTAATTTAAGTCTTCCTGGATCACCCTGATCCACCATTTACAGGTCACCCTCAGCTTTCTCATCTGTAAAATGGGGACTGTACAGTCCTTTAAACCAAAAATATCAAAACCTGTTGCTGTCAAGTCAATTCCGACTCATACTAACCCTACAGCACAGAGTAGAACTGTCTCACAGGGTTTCTAAGGAGTTGCTGGTGGATCTGAACAGCGAACCATTTGGTTAGCAGCCTAGCTCTTAATCACTGCACCACCAAGGCCCCTTTAGGCACAAGTAATTCTTCCTCCCCTGAGCTCTGAATTTACCTGGGCCAACTGTTTGACCACCCCTCATTGCTATCTTGGGAAATTTCTTATATTGCTGTTCTGAATTACTGTAGCTTATCTCTTTTCATTTAACCATTATATGCTTATTTATTTTTTTCTCAACTACTACAAAGCCATGTAAACAGAAGATTACCCCTGTTTTTGTTCTTCTGCTTGGTAATGCATGGAGTCCAGCACTGACTAGCACTTGATAAATATTTGTTAACTGTTCAATAGTGATATGCACTGTTGTTACTTCAAGTGAATAGAAACAAGATTACAAATTGTAGCTGAGTAAAACTAGGTAAGTTATAAGTATACTGAAATAGTTTCTGTTCCCCAAATGAACCCTCGCAATGTCACAGCTTACAGGTAAAGAGAGACAGGGGAGAGACAATGGCTGCGTCTGAATTCTGACCAGCAATCATCTGCATACTCCTCAAAGCACAGAGAAGTTACTCTGTCCTTTTTCCTGTTCAGACAGGGCAGCATCTAAAAACAATTTCTGATGTGCAATTCCTAGAAATCCCCATGGCTCAATCTCAGATATTGGTAGTTTCTCAACACTCTGACACTTGGAAAAATCAATTCCCTGGCATTTTATCTCCATTCCTAAATTCTGTTCAACTGGACCAGTAGCTGCTGAAGGACAGAGTTTATGAGATTCAGTTTTGGGTAAGCAGAAGACTGCATGACTTAACCTAGGCGTGAAAAGGCCAGCACTGAAGACTCCCAACTGTTGGCGACCACTGCAAGGCCAAGTTCTAACTGTGATCCTAAGAAAGTTGAATGGAGTAGAACCAAACTAAAACAAAAGCTGAGTGCTATCAGGAATCAACACAACGTTAGACAGGGAGCTGTTTTCCAGCCAGTCTGATGCAGAAAGTCAGTGCTATAAAAATGTCAGAGCTGTACAACGGGAGATACCTAAACAGGCCAAGACGGTGGAGTGATGGCAAGTCTACTGCCGCCACACGGCACCACCTGTACTTATGCGACAGCTCTAATTGAGAATTCACTCTCAAGCTAGAGAAGGGAGCGTGGTAATGGGTTCAGATATTTTGGGTCAAATCATATGTTTTTGTCTCAATGTCTAGGTGTGGCTCTTCTGTGACAGCAAACATGTGAACCAAGAAGATTTTATTCTTCTTCTGAATGTCAGGATGGAAAGTCAGAATCTATTCTTATTCTACAAAGAATTCCTGGAAGTCCTCCCCGATCATTGCACAAATATGGGCTAGGCTGTAATCCTGCTTACCATGTCTGCTGATGAACCGGATACAGCTTTCTACCACTAGAGGAATTGCCTGGCTGGAGTCCTGAAAAGCCAAAGAGAAACACAACATTAGAATCTTGAAACAGGGATGACGCAGGCTCAAAGAAAATGAGCCACACTATGTGGAACTTGTCTCAGCTAGATCAGTGGCAAGTCCAGAAATACACATTCAACCTTTTTTTCCAAGCTCTAGAGCACATACCACTACCCCATGGAATGCCACACAAATGCCTTAAATTCAGTTTATCATTTAGCCAAAGGGATCTGTGTGTGCCAGGCTGGGGCTGCAGTCAACAAGGCCTCAGTAACCCAAATGCTCACCCTCACGACCCCCAAGCTCTTCTGCCCCCTCCACCTTTCCAGCCGTGGTGTCTGCCCTCCCAGCACCATCACTGACTTTGTCAGCCAGCCACAGGAAGAAGAATCTTGGTCCTCACTCCCCTGCTGTACTGAAGAAACTGGATTCCACCACAAAAAAAACCCAAAGCCCTACTTTCTATAAGTCTGTTTATGTTTACAGATGTTCTATTATTGTATTTCTCACTTATAAATAGTAGTAGCAATGATATTCACAACAATTTGAGGATTTTTCATAAAATTTTGCTGTCCCCAGATTTATATATAACAACCCAGGAGAAGGTAGGCTAGGGGCCTCACAGGTCACCAGCTTTAATAAACTGTTTGAGAGCAAATTCTGCCTGGATTTGCAGGAAAAGGAATATTAATGGTTTTTAAGGGGTAATATGTAGGGCTGCTGGCAGGAAGCAGGGCATCAAAGATGTTAACCTATATGCCCATAGTTACCACTGGCATGTCAGAAGGTCCCAGAGGGATACTCTGTGGCAGGCAAGGTGCACTGAGAACCCCAATCCTACTGCAGAAGGGCATTTTCCTAGCTCCTTGGTCTACTACAGCTCAAAGTGTAGCCCAGTGAGATGAAAGAACAGACCACATCGCCAAACACTGGACCTTCCTGCCATCCTCTCCTCTCCCTGTGATGTCTCTCAGTTCTGAATGAATGCCTTTCCCACAGGATGAGTCTATGTGCTCCTGAAGTGCCTCTAAAGACCTATGCCTCACCACCGACTGGGAATACAGCTGGCACAGCAGTTTCTTAATGCGCTTTCACTCACAGGGTCCCTCTCTCATCCTCAACGTTAGAACCCACGTCAGTTTAATTCCACTTTTCACATTGCTTTTGTTAAATTTGATGGCTGGAAGGGGCCTTTAAGAACAATTAGGCCAAATTTCTACCCAATGAGATTAAGAGTAATGGTGGTTCACTGGCAGAAATCTTGCCTTCCATATCAGGTTTGATTCCCAGCCAATACACCTCACATGTAATCACCATCCATCTGTCACTGTGTTCCTATGATGCTGAACAGGTTTCAGCAGAGCTTCCAGACTAAGATGAACTTGAAGAAAAGCCTGGAAACCTACTTCTGAAAATCAGCCAACAAATATCTGTGGATCACAATGGTCTGGTCTGTAACTGATCATGTGGGATTGGGTAGCATCTCATTCTGTTGTAAATGGGGTTACCATGAGTCAGGACTGACTTGACAGCTGGTCACAACAACAAACCACAAGTGGGAAGAACAGCAGAAAACAGTTACACAGGGGTCCAGTGATCGGCAGGAGGAAACCATCAAAACGTGCCCAGGTAATGCCAGATAATACGCAATTATTTGGCATCATGTCTCATGAGTGACAGGGTTAGGGCTTTTTGTCGCATACTGGTCTCTTTTAGACTTACTGGATTTCCATTTTCATCAAGGTGACTAACATATGCCTTGACATCTGATTAGACATATGCGGGTGATAAGAAAAACGAGAGGTCCAAGATAAGACCAGGGACTGTGAAAACAGTCATCACGAACAGAAATAAAGAAGCTAGCAGAAGTGCTAAGAAATTAAAACATGGTGGGGGAAGGCAAAGAAACTGATGCTGAGAGCGTAAGGTGCTATTTCACTTTCAAGCATAAATGTCCAAGCAGCCAACTGGAAATTAGATCCAACGACTCAGAATGACAGAATGACAGAGAAAAAGGACGCTAAAGGAAGTAGCCAAAGATTTATCTAGAGGAATACAAGTAACAAGGCCAATAATGTGGACAGAAGTCAACAGAGGGTCAACCTCTTGTCCAGAAAGAAGGACTAGCAAGGAGTTAGGGATAATGGTCAGGAAACAGAAAATGCAGGAACCTGAAGGGAACAGGGAAGATCCAGAAATAAAATACAGGTATTTCTTCTTAAAGAAAGGTGTGGGATGGGTTAAACCTAGTCTTTCTGCTAGGGTCAAAAATGACTAGAACCCTCCGAGAACCTCAAAAATAAGTGTTAATCAGATTCTTCCTCTTGTTTGGCTGAATTGTCATAAATAAACACCTATCTCTTGATTATTTACACAAGATTACTAATCTCTCAAATCATTTACTTGTCTACTGTCCTGTCCACCTGAAGAAAACTTTGCTGATCCACTATTAGATTTGAGCTACTGGAGAGAAAATGGGGAAGCCAGATGAAAATAAGGTCTTTATCTGACGGGGCAAATGGGCTTTGCTTGTAACTGCTTAGGTGCAGCAGAATGCAAAGCAGATGTGTGCTGTTCCGCTCTGAAGGCAAGTCTAACTCGGGGAGCACACCTCCTGCTAGCCAAGCTATTGTAATCCCATTGCCAAACCAAGGACTACACACCCCTTCAGCCAGAGCAGAATCCACGAAGTCCTCACACATATGCTTTACTGATAGAGCAGGAGGCTCTGTTTCAACTCGGGTCTGAAAGGAACCAATTTCACGCTCAATTCTGTTCTTTGTGGAAAAGGCAACTAGCTTGCTTCATCCTCAAGATGCTCCACCTCTTAATTCTAAATTCAATAAATTATACCTGGGAGGCACTCTGTTCCTCTCTAGTTGTAAATAAAATTAAGGGAGAAAGGGGAAGAAGAAAGCAATATAGGACCCTCAGGGAAGAGAGTTACAATGAAATTTTTATGATGTAAAAATGTAGAATTGTATCAGCTGGTGTTCTCACTAAAATGAGATCTGCAGCAGAGAGGGAAAAAATAGCGACAGCAATGTGAACACAAGTGGTGTCTATGCCATCTCAGTTCCCCATCTGGATGGCCCACTCCTTCTAAGCAGCCAGATCAGCTTTGAAAAGGCTGCTCGATTTGCTGACACCACAGAAACCTCCTGTCTTCTACATCTGGTTATCTCCCTATGGCTAGAGCTACTGTGAATAATTCCAAATGATTTTTTTATAGCCTCCATCAACTTTCCTCTGGTAGACACAAAGAGGTTTCTGAGTTTTCTCTATCTGTTCCCTGCTAACTGTCTACTGCTTAACTGGTATGAGCGTAAGGGACACAAAATCATTTCGGTATTTTCTATAAACTATAATTAAAAATCAAATCTGCTATTGTAAAAAAAACTTCAATTATTATTTTTTTAAACAAATGCTGTTGAAATTATTCACTTATGTGGATTACCCATGCCACCACTTGCTGCAGTCCCTCCTAGCAGGGTAACACGAGTTGCTGCCAGGGTCAGATTTTAAAACAATACTGAAGAGCATGTGCAAAACTGCAGACTTCAATAGCTCTTGCCTATCACCCCTATGTGAGACTTCCCTTTGCAGATTTAGCATGTGTTAGGAATACATCTAGAAATACCACAGGATCAGAACAAAAAAGCAAGCCAACAAACAAACACCTGCAAACTTACAACAAGACTGCCCGGTTCAGGTATTACCTGCTGTGAAACACTCAATACACACTGAAGTATGAGGCTGTCACCTGGTCTCTTACAGATGTGACCCCATGAACAGTTCCATTCTGGCACAATCTGTCGTAGTCAAAACCAATTCCCTAGTAGGCAAGATGTCTACATACCAAGGAATTTCTATACTAAATTCGAAACTTAAGTATGAAGTCAGAAAAGTGCCTGTTGTGATGGTTTATGTTAAATGTCAGCTTGGCTGGGTGACAACTCTCAGTGTCTTGGCTGTTACATAATGATGTAATTTGGCAGTTATGTAATGACGTAGTTATCCTCTATTTTGTGATACGATGCAATCACCTTCATGATGTGATCAGCCAATCAGCTGTAAGGGGTTTCCTTGGGGGTGTGATCTGCATCCAACACATATGGATGTTCTGGAAAGCTTGCTGGCTTTTTCTCACCCTGGATCCTGCATCTTGCTGGTCATCACCTGACCTCCAGTTCTTGAGATTTCAACCTACTGCATGGCTGGCCAATCTTGGATTCACCACCTTCTGTAGCCACGAACCAGCAGCATGCCCTCTCACCTGCTTTTGGGTTCATCAGCTCCTGCAACTGAGTCAGGAGAAGCCTCTAGCCTGACACCTGACTCACAGACTTGGGATTTGCCAGCATCTTAACTGTGTGAACCATTTTCTTGAGATAAACTTTTCTCTCTCTTTCTCCATATATATGTATATATATATATATACACATAGCCACCGCTGTCAAGTTGATTCTGACTCATAGTGACCCTATAGGACAAAGTACAACTGCTCCACAGAGTTTCCAAGGATAGTCTGCTGGATTTGAACTTCAGACCTTTTGGTTGACAGGTGTAGCACTTAATGACTATGCTACAGGGTTTCTACAGTATATATTATGGTTTTGCTTCTGCAGAGAACTCAGCCTAATACAATTATCCTGGCTGAAGGAGAGTTCCATCCATGCTTGCAGGATGCAAATGATGTGCAAGCCAGGCCAGCCAGCCCTTGCTGGGCCCTTACCTGTTTCCTCACAGTTGAGCTGCGCCTGAAGTTGACCCCACCGAATCAGACAGCACCGATCCAGAAGCATGGAGGAAAAAAGAGAAAATGGGACAGACTAAGACAGACAACTACTCTGAAATCCCGAAGTAAAATATCCTTCTTTCCCCTAAATTTTACTTATTTTGTTGTTGTTGAGAATATACAGAGCAAAATATACACCAATTCAATAGTTTCTACCTGTATAATAATTTAGTTGTTCAACCATTTTCATCTTCCTTATCTAAATCATTCCTCCCTCATTAGCATAAACTCACTGCCCCATAATGTTCCAATCTAATCTTAGGAGTTGCTTTTGTCAATTTGAGTAAAATATCTTAATAATTAAAAAAAATTGTCAATTGATGAACATATATTATTCAGCTCAGACCCAGAAATGGCTAAAAACACTTGCTAGTTTATTTCCCAAAAAAAGTCCAATAAAACTCCTATCTTTATACACACAGAGAAGTTCTTGCTTTTAATGTCTACCATTGTTCAAAATTAGAAGAGGAGGAAGCCTGATCAATTTGCAGTAAGCTATACCTGGGTTACACAATAAGATCTTCCTGTTTGTATGAATATCCTAGCAAACACTAAAGGAAGCTATAGTTTTATTTCCTCTGGAAGCCCTTAGGACAAAGATAGGGAGTAATCTTTCTGTAATTTAGAAGGTAGAGCATCTAGAATAGAAGGAATCTTGGTGATCCCCTAGGTCAATGTTTTTCAAGTTGTATTTAGGCTCAGAAACCTCTTCTCAAAGGGAATCTGACTCAGAGGGACACCACCAAAGGCCAATACAGCAGTGCTGCCCAGCTCTGTGGGCAGGTCAGGACTGCAGCCTCATGACTACATGGGGAGCTCCCTATGACACCCGCCAGCCCACACTGAGGAACATCTCTGTAGCCTTAGACTCCCTCAGATCTAGTGTAATCCTCTTGTCTTACAGAGGAGGAAACTGGGGCTCAGAGAGAGGAAGTAGTCCAAGGTCACACAGCAATAGGGAATTCAGCTCAGGTCTTGTAATTCTCACAAGGTCTTCTGCAGATTTAGGGCTTCTGGTGAACTTATGTTAAGACTCTATCATCAAGAAGAAATATTCTATGGACATTCCATTATCTTGTTTTCCTTGTCTTCCTCCAGTCATCAACTGGCATATTAATGAAATCTTTACTGTAGTCCACAAAGACAAAATGATGGAAGCCAAATGAAGCTACTTCTAAATAATAAGCCTATAATTGTAAATGGCCTCATGATTATTGTGTGTGCTGGCACATGTAAGTAGCTGATATAATGGGCTAACCCAGGGTCTCAAAGGAGTCCAGCCCACTAAAGCTTTTTCCTCAGTTAAATCAGCACATTTTCAGGCATTTGAGAGCTGCTGGCTGCCTGACGGCTTTGCTCTTCGCCAGTTCAGAGTTTCCTTACAGCAGAACAGTGAGTGACTGGGAGGGATGCGTACTTGTTCAGCAGGCAAGGATTTCCACCAGCGCTTTTTAGCAAGCCAATGTGATATATTTCATTATCTAGCAACAGTCACTAATTAGGGCCTGTCACCTTTTCATACATTAAAAGTCATCTCAGATCATATACTATTCCTCATTTTCCTTTTCCGGGTCATGGACTCCCCAGAGCCCACATGTTGAAGTTAAGCAGTTAAGGTGAGGGTATCAGAGCTAAATATTTATTTCCCTTGCAATGTACTAGCTTTGGGGAGCCCCGGGATCTTTTGGCAAGTTTTAACAACTTTCCCTCAGCTCTGCTCAGCTCACTGCACCTTCCATTTTTGTATGAGACAGATGAGAAAATAACCCCAGCCCCAGGCCACTCCTTTGCAAAGTTATTGAAACACTTCACAGCTCAGATCCTAGGCTCTCTCACAAGCTGGGATCTCTCTCATCATCCTTGCATCATCATTCTTCCCCAGAACTGCCCAGGCCACACCTACCTGGCCAGACTGCAATCTGTTCGCTGACCTGTTAGGAAGACAAAGGCAAAAAGCGCATGTTGAAGCAGAAAAGATAAGTAAGGGAGACCTGCTCCTAAGTAGGACCGTCCTGCCCTACCTCCCAGTGTTCCTAGGTGGTGCCCAGGGTTAATGCCCTCAGGCACCAGCCAAAAGGGTGGTTCAAGCTCACCTTAGGGGCACCTCAGAAGAAAGGCCTAGGGATCTGCTTCCTAAATCAGCTACTGAAATTCCTATGAAGTAACAGTTCTACTGTGATAACCCCTTTTCGAGTCACCCCCTTTTGCAGTCAACTTGATAGCAAATGGTAGGCAGCAGGCCCTACTTTCCAGAGAACCACTAGTATAACATGTCAGGTCTTCCAGGACAAAATGAAGAGAAGTTCACAAAGCCTCTTTCTAGGAAGTACTACTTCTCATGCTGGTTTCCAGCCCAGGATCCCTGGTATTTGGGGCTGCCAACTTTGTTTCCCAGTGGGAAAAGAGGGATGGAGGCGAAGGAACAACAAACACCAAAGCAGATGATGTGCTACAGAACAAGTTATTAGAAGCCTTCCAAGAGATGAAATCCAGTTTTTCACATATATACGTGTATACATACAACTGTATGTAAATATAAATGTGTGTGTATCTATGTATATGTACACACACACACAGGGTTGGAAGAAAGGAAAGAGTTGTTTGGGGGTGGGGAAGTAGATGATGAGTGTGTTCTATCTTTAGATTCATACTGCACTCTCCTGTCAGGGTTGGGTTGGGTGGCAAGAGCTGAGATTTAATGCTGATAGTGCTTCAAACTATAGATCCCAGTTTGATAGCTAGCCCCAATATTACATTAAATGGCTTATAATTAGCTTTAAAAAAAGTAATAAAGAACATTAAAATTTGTAAGACGTACTCTTTTTTGAAAAATACATATGCATTTGATGTAAATAGAATGTTTTAACTGTGGGTCCATGGTCAGTGGAGCTGATCTGTATTAGGCAGATCTAAGCTGGAAAAGGAGAGATCAATTTCACACCCTTCATCCAAGCTCCTGGAAAGGCAACCCCCAGAAGCAGGGGTGGCTGTAGGAGGGCAGGGCTTTTTCTTGCCCTTAAAGGTTGTTAATGGCTGATTACAGTTCAGCTCATCTTGAAACACAGCCTCCCTCAGCCCCAACAGCTTCTCATTACCAAAGGCTCAGCTTTCATTTGCCAAAATATTATTCGGAGCCATTATTTTCAACATCTGTCCCATTTCCATTCTGATATATTCATATACATCAATTATCCCTCTGTGACAAGAACACGGGGCTCTTGTATTATGGTGACAAATACACACAGAAGGCTATGACATGACAACTTGCACAAAGGATTATCTTCAGCAATTTTTCCCCTTATTGTTGGTACACTTGTCAACTTTAGATTATAGCAATTTGCTGCGCTAATGAATGGTCACCAACATCTACCCCTCCGTAGTAGCACATTTGTTGCACATATCGGTGTGTATACTCACACTCTCTCTCTCACACATGCACACTCACATGCACACACATGCCCTGGGGCCTTGCCCCCAGGCTACTTATGGACTAAGCTTAGATTTTCTTGATAAAAGGAAATGACTATTATAACTTGCTTCAAATAGTTCTGGGCTTTCTTCCAATTCCCCAAGGAGCAGTCTGATAAGCCAAGAGTACAGATTTTCTATAAAAAAAAGTTTGAACCTCAATGCCTCAACTTGTGCCACCTGACTGAGTTCCTTGGGTAATGGGGAGGAAAGAGAACAGGAGTTACCTAACAAGCTTTTGCTATACACAGAAAATGTACTAAAAATCACATGCTCAAAGATATTACAAGAAAAGCATTGAATCATTTGGAGGACGCATCTGGGGCAGGAGAATGGTGGCGAGGAGGCCCTAGTATGAAACGGAGCTCCGATTCCAGGGACAAATGAGCCAGTGAATACTGCTCAGCTTCCTGCAGTTTTCTTAGGGTGCTCCGGAGCTGGCATCGTAATCCTCTGTAGGAGTGCAGGTTTGCCTTTCACTTATATTACTGTCATGGTTTGAATTGTGTCCCCCCAAAAATGTGTGCAGCCACGTGGCTGGGATATGGTTCCCAGTATCTTGCAAATGTCCTCCATTGTGTGGTTTTGCTAACCTGTATGTTAAAGGATTAGGGTGGGGCTGTGAATTCCTGCTATGGGGGAAGTTTCCCTGGAGTATGGCTTGCCCCACCCTTAATGCTTTTAGCTTGCAAGGAATAAAAGGAAAAAGAACCAAGGACAATTTGAGAACCTCATTACCATCAAGCAAGCAGCACCGGGAGCAGAGCGCGTCGTTCAGACCAGAGGTTCTTGCGTTAGGACACTCCCTGGACAATGACTGATGCAATACCGGACTTTCCTCCAGAGCCGTCAAGGGGAAAGTCTTTCCCTGGAGCGGACACCCTGAATATGGACTTGCAACCTACCGGACTGTGTAAGAATAAATCTTTCTTTGTTAAAGCCATCCACTCTGTGGTATTTCTGTTAGAGCAGCCCTAGTTGACTAAAACAATTACATATATTTTCTGTTGCCCTCCTTCCAGTCTTTAAGTCAGGAGATTAGTAGGGCAGGGAAGAGGAATCCCCAACCCGGGAATCCCATTAATCATAGGATGCTGAGAGCTAAGCAGGAGACCTGGGCAGGGTGCCAAAAAAGCCCAGGGAAACTTCTCTTTTAACCTCTTGTTCTGTTTGACATTCAGAGGAGAACATCCAGAGTGCCAGTCCAATTCTCTGCCTCGCTACTTTACAGAATCTGGTTAAAATCATCTACCAGATGAGATGAAACAGTTTATTTCAGCACTACGGCCTCAGCAGGACCCAAACAGCAGGCTGCAACTTTACCAGCATCAGACCCCTTCAAAGCAGAAGGGAACCAACATTCTACCTTGAAGCTCCAAAAAGCAACAGTCTACTCATCACCCTTGCCTTCAGAATGAATTTTTGCCTCACCTCAGAGCAGCTGGGGGTTGTATCACACAGTCAGGAGAGTAAATAACCCATCAACCCCTTCACCTTGATGATGGCAGAGGAGGCAGAGAAGGGCTGGGTGGGGAGCATGCATGCTCCATTTAAACAAATAGATGATGCACATTAGTGCTTCATTAAGCTCTGGGCTCTTCCCATTACTCAAGTAGTCATCTGGGGTGTGTGTTCCCACATCAAACAGGCTAGGAAAAGAAATGTATTCATCTAACAAGCTCAGGCCTACTGGGCTTATGATGGAGATGTCTTTTCTTCAGCAATAAAGCTTGGGGCTCAGCCTTCCCCTGTCTGCCAAACCTCCAGCAGAGTTCCCACACTCACTTTCTCCTAGGGTTTTCTGGAGCAGGTCATGCTTGGCTTGTAACTTGGTGATGAGGTTTCTGCCCTCTAGGTACTCCTTCATTTTCTGTAAGGAAAGAGAAGGAGAAAAAGCAATCAGACTCCTGAAAGGAAAAAACAAAGAAATATGGATGGGGGGGTGGGGAGGAAGAAAGGAAAAGAGGGAAGAAGGGGGAAGGGAGAGAGGGAGATATGGGTGGGAATCACAGCTGCTCAAATCTACAATTCCTTTTTTAGGAGCTCATTCGGTTTATGGCCCAATTTCCATCAGGTTCATCTTTTATTTTAAGGCCCTGAGCATCTGGGCAGCTACTGATTTTCATGGTGGACGAGTACATTGCTCTATTGTTCTGAGAGCCCCATGCTGGTCACTGTAAAGAAATTACCTTCTAGGGCTCCTCATTCATGTCCTTCAGTTCTACTGACAAAGAGAAGGCAGGGTTGATGGGCCCATCAAGCCTGTCTTCTTGGTGTGAGGACATACACTTGCCTCCTCTCCCTTTCACTGACATCCAGCCTCACCCTGGTCCCTCCTAGCATGCTTCCCTGCACACCAGGTCAAAGGCAGGCTCAGTTCATGCCTCAGCTGCAAGCCTGGCATTTATGGTGGTGGCGTCTTTGTCTTGGATAAATCCTAATCAGCCTCTTCCTCTATTCTGCATTGAGTTTTCAGGGAAAATGTGAAATTTCTAAGCACTCAGAGGAAGGGGCTGCCACCCCCACTGTGTACACACACGCTTGTAGATCCAGACACAGATGAAGTTATGGAAATGCAATCCCATCTGCTCTAGTGATCAAAATATGACTGCTGTGCTATACTTCATGATTTGACTGTTTTCAATTCTAGTCTACTCAATGAGTCTCTACTGTATTTCCCCAGACAGAAAATTCACGAAATCTTCAAAACAATCATATGGACCAATACTCATTATCCTCATTTTATAGACAAGGACACCAAGGCTTAGGGAGATTAAGTAGGTTGCTCAAGATCAAGCAACTAGTGAGTGGTGGAGACATACTTAAACATATGTAGTTGCATAACACAGCACATGATCTTAATCATGATGAAAAATGCTCAGTCAATTATGGTACAGAACAAAAGAAGGAGAAAAGCAAAGAAAAACTCCGCGGTATTAATATTTACATATGTTTACCAGTTTACAGTTTTCATAGCACTTTAGGAGTTTCTGTGTGTCACAAACAGTTAAGGATTTGACTACTCACGGAAAGGCTGGCAGCTCAAAATGTGAAAGAGAATGTAAACATTTAGGTGCCTGACTCAGGTAAAGGCTTCCGTCAGAGATACGCTGTGCTCCATTTTGCTGTTCACTGCTCACTCTGAGCCAACTCTCAAAAGCCAGGATACCTCAGGAAGCCTGAGCGCTCTCCTCCCCTTCCTTCCTCTCACAGAATGCTCCCAGGAAGGGCTGGCTCCCCAATATCCATAGACTAACAAGATGTTAACTGACTCAAACTTTATGACTAACAAACAAGGCATAAGAAATCTCCTAATTGTCTGGTGTCTGTTAAACCATGGTTTTGTCAATGTCAACCAATTAGAACTTTTTTCTTGGAGTTTCTTGAATTTCTTGCCTTAAACTTTCAGATAAATTCCCTTCCCTGGAGTTCTCTGGTGAATTCTCACTAAATGTTGCCTGATCTGGATTGCTATATTCACTAAAACTTTGCTTTAATTGTAATGGAGGCTCCGTTTTGCTCTTTGACATCTCTTGGGGTCACAGTAGGATTTGAAGCTACCTTATATTCAGCAACCCTGAGAGGTGCCTGGAGTTCTGCTATCAAACATGAGCCCACTGAGCTCATCCATCTCCACAGAATCTTGGGAATTAGGCAGAGAGAAGCCCTCTTGAATTCTCAACTCCCATTCCCTCAAGGCTTATTGAAGGATTATAGTTTCATTTTGTCCTTTTCTGTTTGATTTTGTCTTTCTGTTTTCATTCTGGTTTTGCAGGAATTTTTGACAAATTTTGCCTCTGCTACGAACCGTAGTGTGAGGTTCTGGGAAATTTTCTGGGAAAGTTTTTGAGTTTCTGAAATCTCAGGCTCTGTAAAATTTTGTTTAGTCTGAGAGTGCTAAACTTTAAAGGAACTAGAAACTTCTTTGAAAATGGGACATGCCATATCGAGGCATGATAAGGAATTCGATTCTAAGACTTCGGCCCAAAATATAGACAAGCACTATGGCTCTGCTACCTGTTTGGCGTAACCACACTAAGGGCAGGATCGATAATACGTGACCACTTTGGAGTTCTTTTTAATTATCTAAATTGATAATTGATAATTATCTAATGGATAATATTCAGCACTGGAAACAAAAAAGACTTGCAGAAAAAATGGGACACTTAGTTTAATCAGTATTTTGAAGCTTCTAGAAGTCATGACAAGAGCAAAATCACTAAATTTTCTAAATTAGCTAAACAAAATAAAGAATTGCCACATCAGAGTTCTGTTCCAGCTACCCAAGGGGTCCCAGAACTACGTGCTCCTTTGCTGACCACATCTCCTTTGTACCCTTCTCTGTCTTCTCGCCCCTCTGCTACTTCTAAAGAGGCCTCTAATAACTCCTTGTCTGAACTTCCCCTTTTCCCCAATTAAACTATCGGGAATATAAAGCATATTCCTGAAATGCTTTTTAAAGTCTGTACTCGTGAAATGCTGTGGCTATTGACGACAATGGTATGCCTGGAATTCCAGTAGCTACAAATCTTCATTTACTACTTTCTAGTCTATCTCTGATTCATAGAGTCACTATTAGTTGGCTCAACAGGACTTTTTTTTAAGGTATCTCCACACACTATACATTTTTACTGTAATTGATCTCTGTAGCGTTTTTTTCCAGCATTCTTATACACACTGACAACCAGTATTTGTCTGTCTTGGGAGAATCAGCAATCTACCTGGAACGTCACATTCCAGGGCTATACTGAATACCCCACTTACTTCTCTCATATGTTACACACAGATTTATAACCTTTACAATTTGTGAACAAGTCCACATTGCTGCAATATGTTGATTCACTGGTATGTTCTGCCCCCCAGAAGGCTTGCCTTGAAGATAACATATCTTGTTAAAATATTTAGCTGTCGGAGGGCATAATGCTTCTGAAGAAAAACTGAAATTGGCCCAGCCTTCTGTTAAGGTATTTAGGTCAGCTGATAGTCTGCAGAAATCATTTCTATTGATCCAAAGTGGAAAGGAGCTATTTTGGCTTTTTCCTACCCCTCAAACTAAGAAACAATTTACACAGGTTTCTGCAGTTTTGAGGTGACTATAGAACTTGTATCCCAAATTCCTCCTTGTCTCAGTCCCTCTATAAACATTTAAAGCCCTCTAATGAAATTCTTTTCAAATAGCACTGGAGGATCAGAAAGCTGTAACTAAACTGAAATAAGCTCTAACAACTACACCTGCATCTGCAGTGTTTTCAACTAGTTTGGCTGGGGCAGCAACAGCTTCCCTATCACACAGATTTTTGTTGTTTATGTATGAAGCTTCTGGAAATGCTTTAGGCATTTTAACCCCAAATCATGGAGAATAGCAGAGGCCAATAGGCTTTTACAGTCTGTAGCTTAGCCCTGTAGCTAACCCTCCTTGACACAGGGCTGTTGCTGCCCTAGCCAAATTAGTTCAAAACACTGCAAATACAGGGCTGAGAACTTTTCTAAACATTTATGTTTCCCTGTTATACTTAATTCTGTTTTTTTTTAAATATTATATATATATTTTACAATATATATTTTTTATTAAATAAAAATGAAAGTGTACATACTCTGTGCTTACACTATTGGGTTAAGATAGGAGGAGTACACAAGTTGTGTTGAAGTCCCATTAATACTGATCTTCTTACTAATGTGTGTTGTCACCAATTTCACCCAACCAAATTTCTAACAACTATCTAATCTAAACCCTCGCCCCTTGCCCTCCCGCTCTCCAACCCTCCCCACCCTTGTAGCCATCAAAGAGTCTTTTCTGTTATGTATGAGTATGCTTTTAAGTTTAATTGTCCCTCTGTTGCTGACTAGTTTCACTCAACATAATGTCCTCCAGTAGAAACCAAACTGAGAGATGTTTCCTGCTATCATCGTTGTTTTTTGTCAGTGCGTAGTGCTCCATTGAGTACATGTACCTAAGTTTACCCTTACATTCTTCTGTTGTTGGGCATCTGGGTTGATTCTATCTTTTTGCTATCGTGGACTGTGCTGCAATGAATATTTGTGTGCATGTATCAGTTGGTGTGAATGGCTTTGATTCTGTAGGATATATTCCAAGCAGAGGAATTACTGGGTCAAATGGTATATCTATATCCATTATTTTAAGGTAATGCCAAATTGCTTTCCAAAGAGGTTGCACCATTCTGCAATCCCATCAACAGTGTAGGAGAGTTCCAATCTCTCCACAGCCTCTCCAGCATTTAGTGTTTTGCATTTTTGGATCATGGCCAATCTTGTTGGTGTGAGATTGTATCTCACTGTCATTTTGATTTGAATTTCTTTAATAATTATTGATCGTGAGCATGTCCACATGTGTGTTTTGGATGTCTGGATCTCTTCTTTAGAGAACTGTCTGCCCATCTCCTTTGCCCATCACTTAATTGGATGATTTGTCTTTTTCTTATTGATATTTTGTAGTACCTTATAGATTATGGAGATCAGGCATCAGTCTGACATAGAGTTGCCAGATATTTTTTCCCATTCTGTAGGTGGTCTTTTAATTCTTCTGATGAAGTCTTTGGATGAGCAGAAGTGTTTGATTCTTATTAATTCTCATTTATCTATTTTCTGACGAATGTGTTTTATTTGTCAGATTTTGAAGTCTGTCTGTATTGTGTATTAAAACGTCCACTGTTGACCCTATTTTATCTCGGATGAGCTTTATATTGTTTTAGCTTTTATATTTAGGTCTTTTATCCAATTTGAGTTGATTTTTGTATAAGGTGTGAGATATGGGTCTTGTTTCAATTTTTTGCAGATGGATATCCAATTATGCCAGCACCATTTGTTAAAGAGACTGTTCTTACTTCAGTTTAAAATCTTAGGACCTTTGTCAAATATCAGCTGTTCATAGGAGGATGGTGGCATTTCTGGTGTCTCTACTTTTGTTCCATTGGTCTACATGTCTCTTTTTGTACCAGTACCAGGCTGTTTTGACTAATGTGGCAGTGTAGTAGATTTTAAAGTCAGGTAGTGAGAGGCCTCCCAGAATGTTCTTCTCCTTCAGTAGTGCTTTACTTATTCAGGGCTTCTTCCATTTCCAAATAAAGCTGGCAATTTGTTTCTCCATCTCATTAAGAAATGTCGCTGGAATTGGTACTGGTATTTCATTATATAAGTAGATTGCTTTGGGCAAAACAGACATTTTCACAATATTGAGTCTTCCTATCCATGAGCAGGGCAGATTACTCCACTTATGTAAGTCTCTCCTAGTTTCTCGTAGTAAGGTCTTGTAGTTTTCTCTGTAAAGATCTCTTATTCCTCTAGTTAAATTTATTCCTAGGTATTTTATCTTCTTGGGGGCTATAATAAATGGAATTGATTTGGTGATTTCTTCTTTAATAATTTCACTGTTGGTATAAAGGAATCCTATTGATTTAGTTATGTTTACCTTGTATCCCGATACCTTGTTGAAATCTTCTATTAGCTCTAGTACCTTACTTATGGATTTCTTTGGATTCTCTGTATAAACAATGATATCATCTGCAAAGAGGGAAATCTTTACTTCTTCATTGCCAGTACGGATGTCTTTTATTTCTTTGAGTTGTCTAATTGCTCTGGCTAGAACTTCTAGCACAATGTGGAATGGAAGTGGTGAAGAGTGGGCATCCTTGTCTAGTTCCTGTTCTCAAAGGGGATTCTTTCAGTATTTCACCATTCAGGATTATGAAAGCAGTTGGCTTTGCATAGATGTTACTGGTTATATCGAGGAATTTCTCTGATACCAAAACCAGGGAAAGATCCACCAAAAAAAAAAAAAAAAAAAGAAAGAAAATTACAGACCAATATCACTCATGAATCTAGATGCAAAAATCTTCAACAAAATTCTAGCCAATAGAATTCAACAGCATATAAAAACAATAATTCATCATGATCAAGTTGGTTTCATTTGAGAGATGCAAGGCTAGTTCAACATCAGAAAAACAATTAATGTAATCAACCACATTAATAACACAAAAGATAAAAAGTCACCTGATTTTGTCAATTGATACTTAACTCTGTTTTGACCCAACATCTTTTCAGCGGTCAACTTACTATGAAGTGCTCTTCCTACAAAATCTTCATTACCTTCAGGATCTGTGCTTGAATGGCAATTAGATTTTATCTAGCTCCTACTTGCAAATGGTTATAAACATGTATTAGTGATGATCAGCAAATTTTCACACTGGGTACAGACCTTTCCCAGTCGTCACACCTCTGCAACCTTGGTGGCTGACAAACTTATTAAAGACATAACCCCCACTTGGGGAGCACCAAAAACTATTTGCAGTGACAAGCAAATCCACTTCATGGGACAAATTATTAGAGAAATATGTAGGATTTTTCCTGTCTATGAAACACTCCACTGCCCTTGTCATCATCAATATGCTAGGCTGGAAGAAAGGACTAATGGAATAATAAAAACCCAGTCAGCAAGCTTTCTGAGTCCTTAAGCTTATCCTAGACTAACATTCTTCCCTTGGTCCTTCTAAATTTGGGTCCACTGCATTTAGAACACATTAAGTCAATCCCACATGGAACCACTACTAGAAAGTCTATGGCTCTCTCTCATTTTTAAACTTATTCTAATGCCAATTTAATTCAACATGGATTTACTAAAATACTGTCATTAATGCAGTACTCTAAAAAAAAGGTTGTCACAAGTTCCAGAAGTTTTTACTAAACAAAATTTAGAATTACTCAGACTGCTTTCTATTGAACCAAGTGGCCATATGTATTAGTAAATACACCATTTGGAAAGATCCCCTTGAACTTCACTGAAAAGGACTATACCTAGCACTTCTTATAAACCACTGTGCCGCTAGGCTACAGGGAGAAAATACTTGGATCCATCTATCTCAGGTATGGCGAAAGCCCCTGCCAGGACTGTTAAGCCTACAGGACTTACGCTGAAGCCCGAATACTCTATGGGACAGAAGTAGATGATGCCAGCAGTAGGCAGCTCCTCCCATGATCACACAACAAGAGCTCATGCAAGTTCCTGAAATCACTGGACTCTGTTTTTGAAACTGCCCTATTTTCTGAGCTTGTGTTTATGGATTGGTAAGAATTTTTATGCAGACTACTGACATTTTAATATACTTTCTTTGTACTTATAGCTATCCTTCTATTGACTGCTCTATTATAGTTTGTTGGTATTATCCCATTTTATTATCTTCTTTTTCCAAGGAAATAACTGAAGGAGCTTGCTTTGTCATACTTAGTATTTTACAATATTTGCTTCACTGTGAAGGCAAACAGTATAGTTAGTATTCTTATACTATGAGGTCTTTCTTAAGTATTCTCTCACTGTATATTTTGACTCTTGTTTGATGTCTGGAATGATAATGCCTTTGTTTCATTAGTTCAATCAATAGTGCTGCTAATCTGACTAACTCTTGACTGTACCATTAGATCCCCAAATCTAGACACATTAACTCAGATTCTTCAGCTGTGTCTGTGTTTAAACTATAGCTCTGTACCTGATTCTACTACTAATCTGAATATGTCCTTTAAAACAGGCTATATGTGTCAGGTTGTGGCCAGCCAAGTGGCACTTTCTACAATTATTAACAAGTTTCTGGGTATGATGTTTAAATTTAACTCAAAATCCTTAAGTCACTGATAAAGACAAAAACAGTACCAAAATTACAGGGAAGTTTTACCTGTGCAGTGACTCGTAACGCATATGCCCACGGAATTCTAGGTATTGTGAAACTCTTACACAAGGACCTTGTAATAGTACCAAAAGAAAGCCACCATTCCGCCATAGCATTTACGACCCTACATACTGGGAGCTACTGTCTGTTTGTAATAACTCACTGACTGAAATATGGTTCATAAAAGTCAAATAAACCATCCCTTCCCCTCCAATGACACTGCAAGTAACATATGAATACATGAATAACATACAAATATATGTTTTTATATGCAGGGGACCAAAATGCCCGACTAAGGAAACCTAAATATGAATAACGAACCCTATGCTTAGGCATTACCATGCCTAGATGGTTTAAATAGGACATGTCACTATATACTCGGCTTTTTAGGGATTCCCTTGAGTCTCCACTAAAGAAACTGTACGCTGGACCTATGATCTGAAACTCCCAGACACAAAAGGAATTACAAAAACCCCATAATGGACAGGCCTTGGCATGAGTGGGTGTTCCTCTGAGGTTTCCTCTCACTTGTGGGCACTCCCAAACTTGAGAAATCCACTGGGAATTTGTTTACTACAATGCTCCACATAGCTAATGAGGCAGCCGACAGCATACAAAGACTGCCAAATAAGTTCATGAACTCATCCTCAAAAAAGTGTTACATACCTCATTCTGAATATCACTACAGTCATGTTTGAAGTACACCCCCTTGGGACGTTATGCACCAACACCAGTGCCTAGTCCCCCCTCAAAGCAATTTTGGAACATTTTCTGGAATGGCCATCAGGGCTGTCATTGTGTTACCCTTGATGTCCTGAATGTCATCAAAAATGTCTTCCTTTCAACATTTCCTTTATCTTCGGGTAAAGGAAAAATTCACAGGGGCCAGATCAGATGAGTGGGGAGGATGTTCCAATACAGTCATTTGTTTACTGGCTAAAAACTCCCTCACAGACAACTACAATTAAGTTTGCAAACTTGGCATCTTGCCGACCATATGCAATGGTCAGTCCAGGAAGAGTTCCAAAATTGTTTTGGAGGGTGGACTAGCTGCTGGTGTTGGTGCCAGCTTCACAAGGGGAGTACTTTCAAGGTGACTGTAGTGATATTCAGCAGTGAGGTACATACCACTTAGAACAATTAAGTTCGCACACATGAGACCTCATAGAAGCACAACAAAAATCTTTGAACTCTCTTGTCAAAGTTGCATTGGATCATAGAATTGCCCTTGATATTCTAGTACAACAAGAGGGAGTTTCTGTTAATACCACTTGCTGTACTTGGATAAATATATAAGGAGAAGAAGACAAGGTCTTAAGTCGTCCAGATAGCTACATGGCTTCTGCTACCCCCTATGTGTAACCACTCTTTTCTCGGTATTTTTAGTTGGCTGTGTTGTTGTTGTTAGGTGCTGTTGAGTTGGTTGTGACTCACTGTGACCCTATGCACAAGACAACAAAACACTGCCCAGTCTTCTGCCATGCCCACATCGTTTTTATGCTTAAGCCCATTGTTGCAGCCACTGCTATCAGTCCATCTCATTGAAGGTCTTTCTCCTTTTCGCTGACTGTCCAATCTACCAGCCATGATGTCTTTCTCCAGGGACTGATCCTTCCTGACAACATGTACAAAGCATGTACGATGCAATCTTGCCATCTTTGCTTCCAAGGAGCACTCTGGTTGTACTTCTTCTAGAACAAATCTGTTTGTTCTTTCAGTGGTCCATGGTACATTCAGCATTCTCCAATAGCACAATTCAAAGGCATCAATTCTTCTGTCTTCTTTGTTCATTGTCCCGCTTTTACGTGCATGTGACGCAACTGAAAATACCATGTCTTCGGTCAGATGCACTTTAGTCTTCAAGATGACATCTTTACTTTTCAATACTTTAGAGAGATTCTTAAAAAAATATAACCCACTGCCACTGAGTTGGGTCCGACTCATACTGACCCTATGGGTCAGACTAGAACTGAAGGTTTTCCCAGTGCAATGCGTGTTTTGATTTCTTGACTGCTGCTTCCAGGGCTGTTGATTGTGGACCCAGGTAAAATGAAAACAATGACAAATTAAATCCTTTCTCCATTTTTGACAATGTTGCTTACTGGCAGAGTTGTGAGGATTTTTGTTTTCTTTTTCTTTATTACTATTATTATGATTGAATTAAAATGTACACTCCCATATAAGTTTGCATACTGACCTACATGCAGCTTCCACTGCTCTCCCTGCACGGTGACAGCACACTCTTCATCTCTGCTCCATACATGTCTTATCTTCCCAACAGTCTATCTTTTCCTCTTCACCCATTCCTCTTCCTCAAGTATGAGGTCAACAGGATGACCTCCTATACATGCCTATAACGATCAAGTTCCTACACAATATGGTCACTCTGCGTCACCAAGTCCAATCCATTGTTGTCCAAAGAGTGGACCTTCATTATGATTTACAGGCAGGGGCAGCATCAGGGCCAGAGGCCCTGTTCCCAGGAGAACTCTGAGGCCCCTGGAACATCAGTTGCAGTCTTTTAGCGGAGATCTCAGGGTGCACCCCTGTTTATACTTGTGTTGCCAGTGAGACTAAACTGTGTGAGCTCCGTTGTGGCTATCACTGGTGGTAGCTGGGCATCATCTGGTTCTTCCGGTCAGAAGTCGATGTAGACACCGACTCACGTGGGTCTGTCTTCTGGATTCTCTTTTCTCCATGTCATTATGGGCCTTGGTGATCACCTGTTTCTGCTAAGTTGGGACTATCTGCTGTACCCTCAGATGGCAGCTTGGCAGCTTTTAAGATCCCAGGCACCACTCTCAATGTGGGGTGCAGAGGGTTCTCATCAGGAAAACGCTAGTTGTGCCAACTGGCCTCGATTTCCCCTGAGATCACAGTTCAGGTGATTCTTTCCTTTTGTGTTATTTATGTGGTTGATCACATTAATTGTTTCTCTGATGCTGAACCAGGCTTGCATCCCTGGTATGAATCCAACTTGGTCATGATGGATTATTTTTTTGATGTGTTGTTGTATTCTACTGGCAAGAATTTTGTTGAAGGTTTTTGCATTTAGATTCATGAGGATATGGGTCTGTAGTTCTCCTTTTCTGTTGGGTCTTTCCCTGGTTTTGGTATCAGGGTTATGCTGGCTTCATAGAATGAATTTGGGAATATTCCATCTATTTCTATACTGTGAAATAGTCTCAGTAGTATTGGAGATAACTCTAATCTAAAAGCTTGGTAGAATTCTGCAGTGAAGCCATCTGGGCCTGGGCTTTTTTCAGTTGGCAGTTTGTTTCTTTTATTATGACTGAGTGAAAATGGACATTCCCGTATAAATTTACATGCCCGCCTATATGCAGTTTCCACTGCTCTCCCTGTCCAGTGACAGCATACTATTCCTCTGTGCTCCATAAATGTCTCATCCTCCCAACAGTCTCCCTTCTCCTCCTCTCCACCACTCCCCCTACTCCAGCTAGAGGTCAGCAGGATGATATCCCATAGACACACAGAACCATAAAGTGCATCCAATATATGGTCACTCTGCATGGCCAAGTCCACTCCATTCATGTCCGAAGAGTGGACCCTCGTTATGATTTATGGGCAAGGACAGCATCAGGGCCAGGGGTCATGCTCCTAGCAGAACCCTGAAGCTCCTGGACCATCAGTTATGGCCTTTCAGTGGAGGTCCGAGGGCGCACCCCTTTTTCCTCGTGTTGCCAGTGAGACTCAACTTAGTGAGCTCCATTGCGGCTATCACTGGTGGTGGCCAGGCACCATACGGTTCTTCCAGTCCCAAGTCTATGTAGGCACTCACTCATGTGGGTCTCTCTATCTTCTGGGTTGATTTACCCCATGTCATTTTGGGCCTTGGTGAGCATCCATTCCCGCTGAGTTGGGACCATCTGCTGTGCTCTCGGATGGCAGCTTGGCAGCTTTTAAGACCCCAGACGCCACTCACCAATGTGGGATGCAGAGAGCCCTCTTAGCAAAACACTAGTTGTGCCAATTGGCCTCGATTTTGCCTAAGAGCATAGTCTACTGCCCCCTGCCCCAGCTACTCTGTCCTTGCAATATTGGTTTAAGATGGGAGGAGTATTCAGGTTATGCTGAAGTCTACTTAATTTTGTTATTGTTTCTAATGTGTGCTATCAATGATTTCACCCTGGCTGGCAGTTTTTTGATGACTTTTTCAATCTCTTCCTATGTGATGGGTTCACTAAGTTGTTCTGTGTCACCTTGTGATAATTTTGGTAGGTAATATGAATCAAGGAATTTGTCCATTTCCTCTAGGTTTTTGAATTTGTTAGAATACAGTCTTTCATGATACTCAGCTATGATATTTTTTATTTCTCTGGATCTGTTGTGACAACTCCCCTCTGATTTCTTATTTGGGTTATTTGTTTCCTTTCCTGATTTTTTAAATAAGTTTAGCCAATGGTTTGTCAATTTTGTTTATCTTTTTAAAAAACAGCTTTTGGTCTTCTCAATTTTTTCAATTGTTCTTCTATTCTCTAATTCATTTAGTTCTGCTCTGATCTTTATGATCTGTTTTCTTCTGGTGCCTGAGGGGTTCCTCTGCTGTTCTCTACTTGTTCAAGCTGTAGGGTCAGTTATTTGATTTGGCTTCTTTCTTCCTTCCAGATGTGTGCATATATGGAGATAAACTGACCTCTGAGCACCACTTTGGCTGTATCCCATAGGTTCTGGTAGGAAGTATTTTCGTTCTCAGTGGAATCCATAAATTTCTTGATTTCATCCTTGATTTCTTCTATACTTCATGGTTTTTTGAGCAAGGTGTTGAGTTTTCATGAGTTCCATTTTCTATCTATGTATTTACTGCTACTGATTTTCACTTTCATGGCTTTATGATCTGAGAAGATGCCTGGCATTAATTCAACGGTATGGATTTTGTTGAGAATTGCTTTATGTCCTAACACATGGTCTATTCTGGAGAATGTTCCATGTGCACTAGAGAAGAAGGTGTAGTTGTCTGCTGATGGATAGAAAGTTCTGTATATGTCGATGAGGTTTAGATGGTTAGCTGTGGCAATAACGTCTTCTGTGTCTTTATTGAGCTTTTTTCTAGATGATCTGTCCAATATTAAGAGTGGAATGTTGAAGTCTTCCAGTATTATTGTGGAGTGATCTATCTCCTGAGTGTAGTCAGTGTTTCTCTGACGTATTTAGGTGCTCTAATATTAGGCGCATAAATATTTAATATTGTTAAGTCTTAAATGTGCAATGAAACTTTCAGTAATAGTGTCCATCCTTGTCCACCATGGTGGATTTTACATTAAAATCGATTTTATCTGAGATTACAACTGCCACATCTGCTCTTCTTTGTTCATTGTTAGCTTGATATATATTCTTCCATCCGTTGATTTTCAATTTGCTCATATCTTTAAGTCTAAGGTGAGTTTCTTGTAGGCAACATATAGATGGGTGATGTCTTTTGATCCAAGATGTCACTTGATGTCTCTTTACTGGACCACTCAGGCTATTTACATTCAATGTCATTATTGATAGGTATGTGTTCAGTGCTGCCACTGTTATTTGTTTATTTTTGTGTTGATGTTTTCTCTGTTGTTCTTATTAATGTGTTCTGCAACCTTTTTCTTTGTGAGTTGCTTTTTCACCTTTTTCAGGGTTGGTTTTGTGGTTGTTGAGAGACTCCCGTATTACATTTCTTGATATGGTATGCTGCTTCTTTATTGTGCTTTATGGCTGCCCCTATGATCCCAGATAATAAATTATATAAAACCCCAATTTTGATTGCAACTAGTCTTGTCAACTTCCTTTCCATCTGGAAGGACTGTAATGACTGTAGTGCACCCCTCTTTTTAATATGATGATATCATAGTTTACAAGATATGACCACTAGATCGTTTCTTTCATTATTATAGCTTTGATTGTGTTTGGAGCCTTCCGTAACTGAGTAGGATTCTGGAAAATGTGTCCTTCTAAAATATAAAGTTAGCAGTTTTGTTCTTCTAAGTCAAGAGATTCTTTCAGTATTACTTGTAGCTTTGGTTTGGTTTTTACAAAGTCTCTGAGTTTCTGTTTATCTGGGAATGTCTTAATTTCATTTTCATATTTGGAAGATAGTTTTGCATGATATATAATTCTTGGTTGGAAGTTCTCCTTGAAGGCTTTGAATATCTCATGCCACTGTCTCCATGCCAGCATGGTTTCTGTTAAGAAATCTGACTAAAGCTTGTAGGGTTTCCCTCTGAATGTTAGCTTTGCTTTGCGTCTTGCTGCCTTTAAGAGTTTCTGCTTATGTTTGATTTTGTTAAGCTTGAATATAATATGTCTTGGAGTCTTTCTTCTCAGATCTATATTTGGTGGCATACGATATGCATCTGGGATATCTATATTCTCTTCCTTTATGATTTCTGGGAAGCTTTCTGTCAGCAGCTCAGCAACGATACTATCTGTGTTCACAGGTGTCTCATCCTGTTAGGGGCTCCAATTAACTGAAGGCTGTTCCTCTTTAAATAGAGTCCCACATACTTCTTAATGCTTCTTCATTTTCTTGTTTCTTTTTTCTGATTTATCCTCATAGATGCTGGAGTCAGTGGCTCTGTCTTCCAAATCAGAAATTCCCTTTTCCATTTATTCCATTCTGTTTTCTTGGCTTTGTTTCTATGTCTTTGATTTTCTTCTTGATCTGCTGGATTTCAGAGTACTGATGTTCCATCAGATCGAACGGCTTGCTTAGTTTTTCATTTTGCTCTGCTGTATTTTGTATAGGTTCTAGTAGGGCTCTGTATATAATGCTTTTGTATTCACCTTCTGATAGTTTCACAAAAGCTTCTTCATCTGGGAAGTTCTCAAGTGGTTTCTTTTGGGGGCCTTCTGATGCCATGGGTGCCTTCCAGGTTACCGTCCTCTCCAACGTTTGCTGCTTTTGGGGCTTCATGTGGGTCCATAGAGGCTGGGACAGATGCTGTGAAGATGGACCACAGTTGCTTCTCTAGGCTGTCTTAAGATGAGAAGTAAAATGTATTTGGCACCTCCCAAAGTCAGTCAAGTTTTCAGGTGTAAATGTCCCTCTTCCCAGCTGGCAAAGTAAGCATCTCTATATTTAACACCAGATGTTATAAAGTGGCTGAAAATACAGAAAGGCTACAGGCCTGCTGGCCTCTGCTGTTGGGCCGAGCTATAGGTGATACTGTGTAGAATTCTGCTTTCCTGTTGGAAAAGCAGTCTCTTCTGGGTAGGAACTGCCTCCTAGCCCCAGAACTAGGTCCAGCTGAGGCTTCCATATGGATAACTCCACCTCCCAGCAAATCAATATGGTATTCCATGTAAGCTCGCCAGCTGGCTGGGACCAGGCTCCCAGCGGAAACAGAGGCCAAGGGTGCCGAAATGCCCAGAGTCCACAGCCTCCACTGCTGTGCCCGGGCCCGAGGCGACACTGTGCAAAATACAGCCTCCCTACCAGAAGAGCGCTCTCTCCCTGGCAGGCACCACCTCCCAGCCTAGGAACTAAGTCCAGCCAGGGCCTCTGCCTGTGCTTCTTCTGTTTCCTGATAGGCCAGAGGAGTCAAGGTGTATAGAGTCCAAAGCCAGGGTCTCAGAACCTGGCAATTACGCTTGCCAGTCCCACCAGCAGTGAGTTCAAGGCCAGCAGCTAGTCAAGTCCCAGTTCTGCCCACAAGTCAAGACAGAGGAAAAAGAAATCAAAATGGTGAGTTACCTTTGGTCTGTGCAAGCCTGTGCTCGCCATGAGTGGGGTCAGTGAAAAAGAGGAGGTTTTGCGTTCAGTGGTATGAAGTCCAAATTAACAGCCCTATGCCACATCCCAGGGCTCACTAGGTATCCAGAAGGCTCCATTTAACTATCATTTCAGGTCTTCGTTTCCAGAAGGATTTAAGGAGACGCGCATGTAGTCTGCCATCCTGACTCCAACCCCTGGTTTTTGTTTTCTGATGTTGAGGTACAATGCATACTGAAGGCTGTGGTCCTTGATCTTCATCAATAAGTGTTTCAAATCTTCTTCGCTTCTGGCAAGTAAGGTGTTATCGTTTGTATAACGCAGGTTGTTAATGAGTCGTCCTCCAATGCTGATGCCTTGTTCCTCTTCATATAGTCCAGCTTCTTGAACTATTTGCTCAGCACGCAGAAAGAAAAGATATAGTGAAATGATAGAATCCTGACACATACCTTTCCTGACTTTAAACGATGTAGTGTCTCCATGTTCTGTTTGCATGACTGTCTCTTGATCCATACATAGATTCCTTAAGAGCACAATTAATTATTCTGAAATTCCTATTATATGCAAGGTAGCCATAATTTGTTATGATCCACACAGTTGAATGTTTTTGCATAGTCAATGAAACACAGGTAAACATCTTTCTGGTATTTCATCCTTTCAGGAAAGATCCATCTGACATCAGCAATGATATCCCTGGTTTAGTTCGCTAGCTACTTAAACTGGCTCTTGCTTATGATGAATTTTATAAACTGGATTAATCTTAATAAAAGATTAACCAAACGTTTTATGAAATGTTTATCAAACGCTTGTACTCACAGTGTGACACTATTTGATATGTGAAAGACAACATATTCTGAAGAGATGATTCCTTGGAGAATAATTTGGCTCTTTGCTTAGGCTGATGCCCTCTCTGACAAGTATTCCTACTAATTTGGCTCTGCTCTTACACACTTTTTAAAATTGCATTTTAAATGAAAGTTTATAATTTTAGTCAGTTGCTTGTGTAAAAACTTAATGACCTGAGCTGCTCTCTCCACACTGTGACGGGTCACTCCTCTCCTCCACCCTGAATTCCCCACATCCAATCAACCAGCTCCTCGTCCGTTTTTGTTTTTCACCTCTAGATTGGATATGTCCCATTAGTCTTCTGTATGTACTTCAGTCATGAAGCACACTCTTCACTAGTATCATTTTGTTTTATGGACCAGTTCAATATTTGCCTGAGGAGTTGGCTCCTAGAGTGGTTTCACTTCTGGACCAAGAGAGTCTGGCAGTCATGTCTTCCAGAGATCCTTTAGTCTGTCAGACCATTGAGTCTGGTCTTCCTATTAAGAGTTTGAGTTCTGTACCTCACATTGCTCCTACTCCATTAGGGACTCTTTGCTGAGTTCTCAATAATGGGAGTCATTGGTGGTAGCCAGCTAGCATCTACTTCTTTTGGTCTCATGTTGATGTAGTCTCTGGTTTACGTGGCCCTGTCTCTTGAGCTCATGTTTTCCTTATGTCTTTGATGTTCTTTATTTTCTTTTGCTCCACATGGGTTGAGACCAATTGATGCTTCTTAGATGGACATTTGCTAGCTTTTAAGACCTCAGATGCCACTTACTACAGTCACACACCTTTCTTAAAAGCTCACAGAAGAGAGGTCCAAGCTATGGCATGATAAAGACAGAACAGATGATGCCTGGCTAGCTTTCATGGAGAGTGCCTGGAGTTCTGAAAAACTATATTAACTGGCAGCCATCTAACAAATGCAAGGAAAATAAGCCCATGTAGAAGGTGACATTCTTGTAATGACGATCAGCAAATTGGTACAGACATCTTGATCAGAAGAGGGGTTGTGAAGAATTCCTCTAAAATCTAAGTGGTTGGAGAGAATGCTGCGAAAGATGTAGACCAGATTCCATTCTGTTGTTTAAGCTGTCTCTAAAAAGTCAGCTAGCGAGAATACCACAGCAGACCAGCAAGTTCCCCTCTTCTCCCTTTCTCTTATAACATGTTCCCAGGAAGGATAATTAGATTCAGGATGGCCACCAAAGCATGCATAGTCTAACAAGATATTAATTGTTGTCCTTAACAAAACACTGCTTACGAGATCTCATAAATGTCTGGTGTCAATTACAGCACAGTTTTGTAAATGTCAGTTAATCAGAATTTGTGTGTGTTTATTGTGATTAAGTGAAAGTATACAATCCAAATTAAATTTGCATGCCCACCTATCTGCAGCTCCTTCTGCTCTTCTTGCCTGGTGGCAGCACACTCCTTTTCGTTCTGTCTGTGTCACATCCGCTTAGCATCTCCTGTCCCCTCCTCTCCAACCTCTCCTCTCCATTCTAGTAAGAGGCCAGTAGGGCAGTATCCTATAGATGCACAGAATTATAAAGTACACACACCTTATGGTCACTTTGTGTCCCTGAGTCCAGTCGATTCCTCAGCAACGTTTTCTGGGCAGGGGCACAAGCAGGACTAGGGGCCATGCTGCCAGGGGAACCTCCAGACCTCTGGACCATCAACAGCAATCTTTTAGTGGAGGAATTCTTCAGGAGCACCCCTCTTTTTCTGATGTTGCCACAGGGACTTGACATTGTGTGTCCCATCATGGCTGTCTTTGATGGTGCCTGGGCATCATGTGGTTCTTCGGGTCATGTGTTGATAACATCACCCATTAACATGGGTCCTTCTGTCTCCTAGACTCCTTTTCCCTTGTGTCTTTTTTGTTCTTGGTGATCACCTGTTCTAGTTGAGTTAGGACCATTTAGTGTACCTCAAATGGCAGCTTGCTAGCTTTTAAGACCTTGAATGCTACTCACCAATATGGGGTTCAGAAGACTCTATTAGCAATAGGCTAGTTATGTCAATGGCTTTGATGTCCCCCGAGAGCATGATCTCTAGACCCCTGCCCCTGCTACTCATCTCTGCAATACCGGGTTAAGATTTGAAGAGTTTTCAGTTTATGTTGAACTCCAGTTAAGTTGATCTTTCTACTGTGTGTTCTCACTGTTTCCACCCAACCAAATTTCTATCAAGTGTGTAATCTATGACCAGCCCTCTCCTGCCCTCCCCACCCTTGTAGTCATCCAAGAGTCTTTTCTTCTGCACATGAACCTATTTTTAAGTCCTTATCCTAGGGATCTCATACAATATTTGTCCTTGTGCCACTGACTGATTTTACTCAACATTAATGTCTTCCAATTGAAACCAGGTTATGGGATGCTTCCTAAAATCATCATTGTTCTTTATCACTGCATACTGTTCCACTGAGTATATGTACAATAGTTTATCTATCCATCTGTTGTTGGGCATACGAGTTGATTCCATCTTTTTGCTGTTGTGGACTGTGCTGCAATAAACATTCATGTGCATGTATCTGTGTGACTGCTCTTGATTCTGTAGGATATATTCTGAGCAGTGGGATTACTGGAACGAATGGTATATCTATTTCTAGCTAAAGGAAGCACCGGATTGCTTTCCAAAGAGGTTGTGCCATTTTGCAATCCCACCAGCAGTGCAGGAGAGTCCCAGTCTCTCCACAGCCTCTCCAGTACTTGTTGTTTTGCATTTTTTATTGCCATGCCTGCTCCTTTTTGTATATTGCTAGCTTGGTATACATTATTCCATCCTTTGATTTTCAGTTTGTTCATATCTTTAAGGCTAAGATGTGTTTCTTGTAAGCAACATATACATGGGTCATGTCTTCTGATCTAGGATGTCACTGGTTGTCTTTACTGGAGCATTCAGTGTGTTTACATTGAGTGTAATTATTGATAAGTATGTGTTAGTGTTGTCATTTTGATGTACTTATTTTTCTGTTGGTGTTTTCTATGTTGCTTTTAATATTCTGTTCTGGGTCTTCTTTATGAGCTGACTTTTCATCTCTTTTAGTGTTGGTTTTGTGTTTGTTAAGACTTCTGTATTATGCTTCTTGTTTTGATATTTTATCTCGTTACTGTGCTGTGCACCTATCTCTATGATACACCTTAATATTCTAAGTTTAAACCCAATTTTAGCTTCTGCATAGCTTTTCAACGCCCTCTCCATCTGAAAGGACTATAACTACTTTATTATATCCCTCTTTTTGGTGTGATGGTATCACAGTTTTTGTGGTATGATCACTGGTTCCCTTCTTTTAATATTGTAGCTTTGACTGAATTTTGTGAATTCCCTAAATGAGTGGGCTTCTGGATGCTGTGTCCTACATTGCCTCCTTAAATATACACTTAATGGTTTTCTTTTTCTAACCAAAGAGATTCTTTCAGTATTTCTTGTAGTTTTTGGTTTGGTTTTTACTAAGTCTCTAAGCTTCTGTTTATCTGTGAATGTCTTAATTTCATCTTCATAACTGAGAGACAGTTTTGTACAATGTGTAATTCTTGGTTGGAAGTTTTTCCTCCTTCAAGGCTCTGAATGTGTCATCCTGCTGTCTCCTTGCCAACAATGTTTCTGTGGAGAAGTCAGACGAAAGCCTATAGGGTTTTCCTCTGAATGCTAGCTTTGTTTAGAGCCTTGCTGCCTTTAAGAGCGTCTGTTTATGTTTCATTTCATTAAGCTTGATTATACTATGTCTTGCTGTCTTTCTTTTGGGGTCTAGTTTTGCAGTGTTCGATATACATCTTGGATATCTATGTTTTCTTCTTTCATAATTTCAGGGAAGGTTTCTGTCAGCAACTCAACAACAATACTCTCTGTGTTTTCAGCTATCTCTCCCTGTTCAGGAACTCCAATTAATCATAGATTATTACTCTTGATAGAGTCCCACATGTTTCTTAAAGCTTCTTCATTTTTCTTATTTCTTTTCTCTGATTTCTCCTCATAAATGCTGGTGTCAGTTACTCTGTCCTCAAGCTCAGTAAGTCTGACTTTCATCTCCTGAGTTCTGCTCTTTTGGTTTTGGATTCACTTGTCTAATTCTGTAATTTTGTTATTGATCTGCTGGATTTCAGATCATTGATGTTCCATCAGTGTGAGTACCTTGCTTAATTTTTCATTTTACTCTGTTACATTTTGTTTAATCTCTAGGAGGACTCTATATATGATTCTTTTGTACTTGACCTCCAATAATTTCAGAAAGCCTTCTTCTCTGGGAAGCTTTCTGACTCTTTATTTTGGGAGTTTTCTGAAGCTATGATGGAATGTTTCTTTAAACAGTTAGGAATTGTTTGTTGCCTTTGGGCCATCTAGAGGTTCTGTTATTATCTCTAGAGGTGATGAGACATAGTTCTGAGAAGGGAGCTGGTCACCAGCTGTCTCTGTGTACTGTGTACTGTGTACTCAGTGACTGGCCCCAGTGGACTCCTAGAGTGCATGGCTCTGCCTCCTGGGTTTTAAGATGGTTCCCTACTTATTAATGCACTGGGGGGGAGGGGGTGGGCATCAACTGACCTTATGATGTGGGTCAGTAAAGGCTAGAAAAGATGCTGCTGGGCTGCATAGCAGTTATTTCTCCAGGTAGTCTTAGTTTAAGAAGCTGGGAGCTGATTGACAGCTGGTGAAATCAGTCAGGCCATTAGGTGTGGCAGGCCCCACCTTCCTACTGCCAATGGAAGCACCTCTTTGGCCGTCCTCAGATGTTATGGCACAATTCAATTAGGGAGGGGTTATGGCCTTGCTGCCATCCTCAGCCAGGCCACTCCTGTAAAGTAACACTGTCTTACACGGCCTTTCTGCTGGAAAAGTACTTTCTGGACTGGCACTGCTTCTTAGTTTGGAAATTAACTGCTGCTGAGGCCTCTGGTTGGGTGACTCTGCCTCTCAGCTGACCAAGATGGCATGCCAGTCGAGCTGCCCTTCCCATCATGGAACAGCAGAATTTCTGATGGAGTTCAGAAGGTGGATGGTCAGTAGTATCCTCAGTCAACAGTTGGGCTCTCAAAATGAGGCTATCCCACATACTGTCTCTTCGCTGTGCCATATGCTGTTTACTTTAGTACTCCAGTTCAGTGTATTTGCTGGCTCATGCCTATTCCCTACCTTCCACATAACAAAGACACTATCAATACCTACAGTCTGTCCCAGTGCTGAGTCACCAGGAGTGAGGCTCAGCATGCGCTGCCTTGTCAGAGAGAGGTAGTTTCCCATTTAGTGTCATGTAATCCAATCTGACAATCCTATGCCATATCTTATGGGCTCCTGGGTGTCCAGAGTGCTGTGTTCATTTATTAATTCAGGCCTTAGTTCTCAGAGGGAATTGAGCAGGTATGTGTCTAGTTTACCATCTTGGCCTCGTTGTATTACTTTTAACAGAGACATTAGTTTGCTTTTAGACAAAAACCTACTCAGAGACACCTTAGAAGACAAGCCTGGTGATCTGTCTCTGAAAAATCACAGCCTCGAATATCTTTTGGAGCACAGTTCTACTCTACATGGGTCTTCATGAGTCAGATTCAAGAATGACAACTTTTTTAAAGCATTTTAGCATGTACCCAACCCATTGCAGAGTAGATTCCATTGCCACTCACAAGAACCGTGGCAGCGGAGTGGTTAAGTGCTACTTGTCTGCTAACCAAAAGGTCAGTAGTTCAATCTATCAGGTATTTCTTGGAAACTCTATGGGGCAGTTGTATTCTGCCCTATAGGGTTGCCATTAGCTAGAACTGACTTGATGACACTGGGTTAGCATGTACAAAGTGCAACAATTAAATCCACGAAATTAATTGTTCTAAGTGCCACATACCTCACTGTTGAATATTACTATAGTCACCTTCGAAGTACTCCCCTTGCGATGCTATACACTGACACCACTGCCTAGTCTGCCCTTCAAAGCAACTTTGGAATTCTTTCTGGAATGGCCATTGAGCACAGGGGCATGGTGGCAAGTTTGCAAACTTAATTGTGTAGCTGTCTGTGAGGGAGTTTTTAGCCAGTAAACAAATTGCTGTATTGGAACATCCTACCTACTCACCTGATCTGGCTCCCAGTGACTTTTTTGTTCCCCTGAAGATAAAGGAAACATTGAAAATAAGACATTCTGACATTCAGGACATCAAGGGTAATATGACACAGCTCTGAAGGCCATTCTGGAAAAAGAGTTCCAAAATTGCTTTGAAGGGTGAACTAGGCACTAGTGTTGATGTGTAACTTCCCAAGGGGAGTACCTTGAAGGTGACTATAGTGAAATTCAGAAAGAAGGATGTAGCACTTCTCTACGATGAGTTCACCAAGTTAATTGTGAGACCTCATATTTTCTCATTTGACACTAAGAATAACACTGTACAGCACAGCAGGAACACAAGATTACTTTCTTACTTCAGAAGCAGATAGAATCTTGGAGAAAAGGCATGCAAAGAAATTACTGATACTAGCTAGTAAGATGCAGTGTCAGGTATGGACCCTAAGCCTTTAGGTTCTTAACACGGTGTCTTTCCCATTCTATCCCATAGCTGTTCGTGGGGATCTTAGTTTGTTGTGGTTTTCTTCTGTCGTGATGGTTCATCTGCTGGATCTGTCAATTTCTTAACTCAGAAGCAATCCCAGCCCAGAGTGTGATCCTTGAATCACTGCTGACACATTAGATTGTTTAGTAACTAGATGCTATTGTTGTGTGCCATTGAGTTGAGTCTAACTCACAATGACCTTATAGTAACCTTACAGGACACAGAAAAACTGCTCCATAGGGTTTCCTAGGCTGTAACCTTGATGGTAGCAGATTACTGTGGGTCTTTTCTGACATGGAGGCTCTGGTGGCTTCAAACTAGCAACCTTTTGCTTAGCAACCAAGTGCTCAACTATTGTGCCACCAGGACTGCTTTCAAATAACAAAACACTTTCAACTGTGACAGTTGCATTTTTCTTTTAATGTGTATTAAGCAGAAAGTATAGTTATACATCTGTGAAATAAAACTGGAAACCCTAGTGGTACAGTGGTTAAGTGGTATGTCTGCTAACCACAAGGTCAGTTCAAATTCACCAGGTGCTCCTTTGAAACTCTATGAGGCAGTTCTACTCTATTCTATAGGGTTGTTATGAGTCAGCACTGGGTGGGTGGGAAATAAAATTAAATACAGACATCTTACTTTGATTCCAAGGAGTTTCTGCTACATGCGCCCAGTGCCGTCCAAAATTAACAGTAAAGACCTGACCCAACACTGACTCTGCCTACAGTTCCGTTAACTTGTGTTGTACCCCAAACTGTTAATCTACTTAGTACTGTTAACTTGTCCTCTCACTCCCTTTAAGATACTGTTGTGACATCCAGTCAGTTTTGACTCATAGCGACCCTCTGCACAACAGAACAAAACATTGCCCCATCCTTAAGAGACGAGCCAGTAATAAATCCATCACTTAATGATTTAATGAAAAAGGCTGTGTGATCCATTAATTTTAATTTCAAGAGGTTTCATAGTTAGGAATATATAAAAAGCCAGGTTTTCCAAAGCTATTTTTTCAAGTAGTTCATCACACGGAAACTTGCATTCGTTAAGCAAAAAAACAACAAAAATAATCCTGCACCTAAAGGTTTCTACAAACAAATGTTGCTCCCCTCACCCTGCCACCTGTCAGGTCAGAGTACCCACTCCCTCTCATTCTATCTCAATCTCCACTATACCAGAGACCACCTATTAACTTGATGTCAGTTAATCTCAGTTGGGGTTGGGGGAGGACATGATTAAATAAATCAATCTTGTTAAGATTAGCCAATAGTTGATTTCCTATCCTAATTCCTCCTCTTTTCTTTATAACTATCCAACATTGAAACATTCTTCACTTTTTAAGAATCAGAATGACCTCCCTATACTCATTGCTGTTGAGTCAATTGCAGCTCACAGCTACTCTGTAATACAGAACGTCTCCACAGGGTTTCCAAAGTTGTAATTTTCATGGAAGCAGACTGCCACACCTTTCTCCCATAGTGTGACTGGTGGGTTTTAACTGTCCACGTTTTGCTTAGCAGCTGAGTGCTTCACCACTGCATCACTAGGACTTCTTGGCAGTCTCCCTGTACGCATACAGAATAACTACTAGAATAAACTATGTTTTAATTTCTTTGTGCTTTGATTTTTTTTAAATAAAACACATCAAACGCTGGATTTCATGGCTAGTACTATTTAAAAGGACTGCTTGAAAAGGTGAAATAGTGTGAGCTACTTTTATTGTATATTTTTCATGCACTTGAACTTCTAAGCTTTTATCAAAAGCTTTACTACATACACACAATTTAAAAATGAAGAAAAGTAATACAGTCCCTGGCCTTCCCTTGCTCATCCAGATGCTCCTGTAAGCCTTTGCATATCTCCATGGCAGCAGTTGTCACGCACAGTGTTTCTTCCAGACTGCTTCCTCCCTATGGTCAAGGGCTATCTATGTCATTTACCATTCTTTGCATCCCTGATGCTTACTACTGCGCATAGCAGATAGTAGACAATAAATGCGAGAGAGTAAACAAATGAACAATCTCATTCTCTTCTGAAGAGAACCTTCCTCAGCAGGTACAAGCCAAGCCTGTAAGTGTGCCCATCCCTTCTGTATTAAATATAAAACAAACCAGACCAAATAATTTCTGCTGCCTTATTCACAACTTGATCCTGTCCCTGCTCCTTTGGGTTTTTCTATGAGAACATCTGCATGAAAACAGGTCAGTTGTCACCTTCCTGCTTCTATCTGCTCCAGCTGCCAGTTAACTTGCTGTCAGTCTTCCCTGGGAAGTAGCCTAATTCCCAAACCAATGCCTAACTGTGAGGCTTGGAACAGTACTTTAAGGCCCAGAAGTGAAAAATCTACAGGAAACATCTATTGCTAACAAATTAACCTTTCAAGGCCTGTCATTAGGAGATTTTTCCAGGAGATTCTAAGGACTTTCTAATGAGGAAAACCATCAAATTTACTAAGAAACTGTAATCTTCAAAACAAGACCAGCTGCTCAGAAAACAGCCAAAATTCTAAAAGGAGGTAAATGCAAATTTTGCCTTCACATTCATGTTTCTACTTGTAATTCTGGATTTTTTTCTCTTACGTTCACAGTTCTAGTTAACTCTGGCTGTCACTCACAGACCCATTATACTAAGTAACAATCTGATAGAAAGGTATGACGGATTAACTTTGTGAGTTCCACCAAATGCTGAAGGATCAAAACTGTGTCAGGTAAGACCTGCATCCTTAATACTGTGTGGAAACCACGATTGGGAGTTTTCTATCTAAGTGAGCTGGGTATGGCAGGAAGGTAAGGCATCCCAACCTGCCTCCTGCAGAGTCGGCTGACATGTTATTTATCACTTCCCCCTCCTGCCCATGATGTCAGCACTCATCTGTATGAGAAATAAGCTGGGGATAAATGACCTTGTTTTTATTGGAGGTGTGAAGTTAGAGAGCTTCAGCTGCTGCTGGACAGACAGAGAGAGAAAGGATCAGCTCCTTTCTCAGTGACAGTTGAAGGCAAGGGAGGAATAGTTGGCTTTTGGACAATTTCTAGGGTCCAGAGGCCGGGAAAATAGCTGCTTACATGGTACCTCAAAATCCCTTCCTCGGGAAACTGATTCTCCTTTATAGAAACAAACCAGCTGTTGTCGAGTCAATTCTGACTCATGGCAATCTCATGTATGTCAGAATCACACTGCTCCATAGGGCTTTCAATGGCTATACTGAGCTAGCCCCACAAGCAGAGACACAGATGTCATCATTGTGGCTGCTTCACTACCACACAGGCACACTGACATTTCCCCTCCTTCCTGTCAATGTTTAAAGCAGGAAACAGCTGTCAGACAAAATGCATAATCAAGTAAACCTTAAATGGGAGCACATTTTCCCAGTTTAATTGATACGGAATGGCCATTCATTCATCTGTACTTGTTTAATGCACATTTATCAAGTGCCTGTTGAGCGAAGGGAATAGGGGAATACCAAGCTAAAAAAACGATCTTTGAACACAAGTTTTAATTCTTCTGGCCTACAGCACTGCCCTGATGGCAAAGGTACCATATCTCTTTTAACTACTGTTGTTTTTGTTAGCTGCTGTCTCGTCAAACTCTGATTCATAGTGGCCCCATACGCGATGGAAAGAACACCCTATTCCCATGCCACTCCCATAAGTGGTTGTGGATGCGAGTGTTGTGATCGATCGGGTTTTCATTGGTCGATGGCTGGAAGTAAGTTACCAGGTTTTTCTTCCTAGGTCCTCAAACCTGTTAAGCATCACAGCAACACGGAAGCCGTGATGGACAGACAGGTACTGGCTACACCTGAGGTACATTGGCTAGGAATTAAATCATACATGGAAGGGGAGAATACTACCACTGAGTCACCACTGTCCTCCGACTATTATTACTTCTATATTGTGATTAAGTGAAAGTAGACAATCCAAATTAAATTTGCACGGCCATCTGTAGCTCCTTCTGCTCTCCTTACCCAGTGACAGCACTCTCCTTCTTTTCACTCTATCTATGTTGTATCCTCTGACAATCTGCTGTCCTGTCCTCTCTCCTCTCTCCTCTCCCTTCTCGTAAGGGGCCAGTAGGACAGCTTCCTATAGACTCATAGAACCATAAAGTACACACATCATATAGTCCCACTGTGAACCTGAGTTCAGCCCACTCATGTCCAAAGAATTCACCTCAGTAATGTTTTCTGGTTAGGGGCAGCAGCAGGTATAGGGGCTATGCTCCCAGGGCAGGCCTCCGGACCAACAACTGTGGTCTTTTAGTGGAGTTCTTCAGGTGCACCCCTCTTTTTCTCACATTGCCACAGGGACCTGACATGATGTGCCCCATCATGGCTATCTTTGGTGGTGGCTGGGCACCATCTGGTTCTTCTGGTCACATGTTGATAAAGTCACCCATTCACATGGGTCCTTCTGTCTTCTGGGCTCCTTTTCCCTAATGTCTTTGTTGTTCTTGGTGATCATTTGTTCCAGATGACTTAGAACCATTTAGTGTACCTCAGATGGCAGCTTGCTACTTTTTAAGACCCCAGATGCCACTCACCAATATGGGGTGCAGAAAACTCTCTTAGCAATAGGCTAGTTATGTCAATCAGCCTTGATGTCCCCTGAGAATATGGTCGCCAGACCAATTTTCAGTTCATGTTGAAGTCCAGTTAAGCTGATCTTCTTTCTACTGTGTGCTGTCACTGCTTTCACCCAGCCTAATTTCTACCAACTATTTAATCTACAACCAGTCCTCTCCCTTCCTCCCCTCCCTTGCAGCCATCAAAGAGTGTCTTCTTCTGTATGTGAGTCTATTTTTAAGTCCTTATCCTAGGGGTCTCACAATATTTGTCCTTATGTCACTGACTCATTTCACTCAGCATGTCTTCCAATTGAAACCAGGTTATGCTTCCTAAAATCATCATTGTTCTTTATCATTGCATACTGTTCCATTGAGTATTTGTACCATAGTTCGTTTATCCACTCATCCTTTGCCCATCACTTAATTGGGTTATTAACCTTTTTTTTGTTGGTATTTTGCAGTACCTTGTATATTAGGGAGGTCAGACAGTGGCCTCACATGCAGTTGCCAAATATCTTTTCCCATTCTGTGGATGTTCTTTTCATTCTTTTGATAAAGTCTTTGGATGAGCAAAAGTGTTTCAGTCTTAGTGTTTCCCATTTATTTATTTTCTCTTCTGTTGATCATGCTTTGTTTATCAGATTTTGAAGTCTGTCTAAGCTGTATATTAAAATGTCTGTTGTTGACCCAGTTTTTTTCTTGCATGCTCTTTATTGTTTTTAGGTTTGATATTTAGGTCTTTGATCCAGTTTGATTTAGTTTTTGTGTAAGATGTGAGATATGGGTCTTGTTTTATTTTTTTGCAGATAGATATCCAATTTTGACAGCACCATTTGTTAAAGAGACTGCTTTTAGCTGAGTTTACAATCTTAGGGCCTTTGTCAAATATCAACTGTTCATAAGACGATGGTGGCATCTCTGGGGGCTCAACTCTGTTCCTGTGGTTTATACATCTCTTTTTGTACCAGTACCAGGCTGTTTTGACTACTGTGTCAGTGTAATTTTTCTCCTGGGAACCCTGTCAGAGTGGTGAGTGTTGGTAGCTAGGCACTATCTAGTACTTACAGGCTGAGGCTGGTGAGGGCTGTGGTCCATTAGTCTTTGGACTGCTACTTTCCTTGAGTCTTTTATTTTCTTCATTCTCCTTTGCTCCAGGTGGGATGGGACAATAGGTGTCTCTTAGAGGGCTGTTCATGAGCTTTTAAGACCCCAGGCACTACTCACCAAAGAATGTAGAACATTTTCTTTATGTTCCCTGAGATCATGGTTCCTAGTTCCCAGCCCTCAGCCCTTCCAGGTTGGATGCACCTAGGAAGTTTCTATGACTTTGCCTTGGTCAAGTTATGCTGACTTCTCCTATATTTTGTGCTGTCTTTCTCTTCACCATAGTTAACACTTATCTACCCCTCCCCCCCTCCACTCCTTCATAAGCATCACAGATTGTTTTTGTCTGTGTGTAAATCTTTTCTTGAGTTCTTGTAATCATGGTCACATATAACATTTGTCCTTTTTTGTTGACTGATTTCACTCAGCATACCATCCTCCAGATTAATCCATGTTGTGAGATGTGTTATGGATTCATCATTGCTGTTTATTGATGTATAGTATTCCAGTGCGTGTATGCACTACAGAGTTTATCCATTCATCTGTTGATAGGTACTTATGTTATTTCTATCTTTTTGCTATTGTGAATAATGCTGTAATGAACATGAGTGTGCAAAGGCTCTTATTTTGCTAGGATATATTTCTAGGAGTGTGATTACTGGATTGTATGTTATTGCTGTTTCTAGCTTTTTAAGGAGGTGTCATATTGTTTTCTACAATGGTTGTATTATTTCCATTCCCACCAGGAGTGCATAACAGTAACAGTCTCCCTACAACCTCTTATTTATTACTATTATTATTTTGATTAGCACCAGTAACATCTGGGTGAGATGGTATACTATTGTGGTTTTGATTTGCATTTATCCAATGGCTAATGATAGTGGGTATTTCCTCATGGGCCTCTTATTTCCTCAGGTGCCTTTTAGCTGTCTGAATGTCTTCTTTGGTAAAGTGTTGATTTGTATTCTTTGCCAATTTTTAAATTGGATTTTGTTGTCTTTTTGCTTTTTGAGGTATTGCTGTATTCCATAGATTTTAGAGATTAGACACTTGGCAGATATGTTGTAGCCAATTGTTTTTTCCCAGTCTGTAGGTGGTCTTTTAATTCTTTTGGTGAAGTCTTTAGAGCTTATTTAATTTTTACATATTCCCAACTGTCTGGTTTGTCTTCTCGTGTTTGTATATTGTTAGTTATGGTCTGTATTCTGTTTATGCCACATATTAGGATCCCTAGCATTGTCTTTTTTGTTTCTTCTATGATCTTTATTGCTTTAGGTTTTATATCTAGGTCATTGATTCATTTTGAGTTAGTTTGGGTCCTGTTTCATTATTTTTTTGCAGAACGATTCCAGTTTAATTACACCACTTGTTAAAGAGATTGCCTTTTTCCATTTAGCAAAATTTGGTTCTTTGTCAACTGCCAAGGCCCATCACCCACAAAGGCCTCTGTGAGCAAGGCTACAAGCCTAAGTGATGGCGGGCGGAGGTATCTCACCCATGACATATTTCCGGCTGTACTGTCCCTGATATTTTGCATCCTAATTAAACTTT
This sequence comes from Heterohyrax brucei, assembly GCA_028571685.1. NCBI lineage: Eukaryota > Metazoa > Chordata > Mammalia > Hyracoidea > Procaviidae > Heterohyrax > Heterohyrax brucei. The sequence continues at coordinate 23,661,062 of CM053155.1, forward strand.
CCTCAAAAATACCCCCTGATTTCCTGGCACAAGGAAGATGCCCTCTAAGAAGGGTTTTACACCTCCCTCGGCTTAATGAATCCTGACACAGAATGCCCAGCCCGGGAATGCCAAGGCCAGCCCAGCCCTGCTGGCTTTCCCCAACTGCACATCCCCCTCCACATGCGAACAACTAGATTGCAGGCAGGCCCTGGGAAGCTCCCCAGGGATGACCCCCTGCACAGCTCTTAGACATAGACATCCCATTCCCTGCATCAGAAAGATGGATAGGCTCCCAAGTCTATTATATTTGGTATGGCAAATGAGTAAATACTAAAGAAATATCCTTCTTAGAACAGCTTAAGAAAGGCATAGGGTGGGGGACGGTAGGTGTTTACTGTCCCCACAGGAAGAGATAAAGAGCAAAGAAGGAACAAACAGAGACAGCCAGATTATCCTCCTGCACCTTTTAACCTTGAAGCATGGATACAACTGATTAAGCTCAAGACATAACTTGGTTTTCACTGTTTTTCACTGTTGATTATAATCACAATATACTTGTCTCGGGCCATTACCTAGAAGGCCCTAATGATTAACATGTAAAGAGACCACCTGTCTCAGGCCATTATCCAGTAGGTCCCACTAATTAACATGAAAAAAGGCCACAAGGTATTACTTCCTTGTGAGCCAACAGCTTGTGTGGTCAAGGGGGCAGGGTGAAATCATGTCACTGATCATATAACAAATAAAGAAAGACAGGCCCTGACGGGTGGCCGATCTCCAGATTCCTGGTTGTCTCAGTCTCATCATTTCTTTCTTTGCTGATGCCACCCGTCCCTTCGTGAATCCCAGACCCTGCCGAGGCTGGCTCCCGCAGTCAACTGTCACCTGACCACAGGTGAATGGGTATACATACATCTGGGTACTCAATTCTGTTCCACTGGTTGATGTATCTGTTATTGTATCAGTACCAGGCTTTTGACTACATGGCTGTACAATAGGTTCTAGGATCAGATAGCATGTGGCCTCCTACTTCATTGTTTTTCTTCAATAATGCTTGACTTATCCAGGGCCCCTTGCTTTTCCACATAAGATTGGTGATTAGCTTCTTCATCATGTTCAAGAATGCTGTTGGAATTTGTATTAGGATTACATCCATTGTATCTGTAGATCACTTTGGGTAGTACTGACATTTTCACAACATTGAGTCTTCTGATCCATGAGGTTGGAATCTTCTTCCATTTGTATACATCTCTTTTGCTTTTACATAGCAGTGCTTGGTAATTCTCTTTGTATATGTCTTTCATGTCTCTGGTTATATTTATTCTGAAATATTTATCTCTTGGGGGGCTACTGTAAATGGTATTATTCTCCAGATTTCCTTTGTAAGTTCTCTGTATAGAGGAATTCAACTGATTTTTCTATGCTAATAATGTATCCTGCTAGTCCACTGAATTCTTCCATTATTTCCAGTAGCTTTCAAATTTTCTACGTATATGATCATATCATCTGCAAATGGATGTAATTTTACTTCTTCCTTACTATTACTGATTGAATTGTGTCCCCTTCAAAATGTGTGTCAACTTGGTTAGGCCATGATTCCAAGTATTGGGTGACTGTCTAAGATTCTGCCATCTGATGTCATTTTCCTATGTGTTCTAAATCCTGCTTCTATGATGTTCATGAAGCAGGACTGGAGGCACTTACATTAATAATGTAGATGTCAATCTATATGATTAGGTTTTATCTTAAGTCAATTTACTTTGAGACATAGAAGGCAGAAACCAGCAGAGAGACAGCAGGAATCTCATACTACCAAGAAGCAAGAGCCAAGAAATATGACCTGGGTTCCCAGAGCCAATAAGCTGATTGGCCAGGAAAGACCAATGATGAGGACCATCCATTTCTCAGTGCTGAGAGAGAAAGGCATCCCTTGGAGCTGGCACTTTGAAATCAGATTTCTAGCATCGTTAGGGAAAACCTGATGGCATAGTGGTTAAATGCTACATCTGCTAACTAAAAGGCTGTCAGTTTGAATTCACCAGGCACTCCTTAAAAACTCTATAGAAGCATTCTATTCTGTCCTACAGGTTGTTATGAGCTGGAATTCACTCGATGGCAGTGGCTTTGGTTTTAGTTTTTGAGACAATAAACTTCTTTTTATGAAAGATATCCACCTATGGTATTTCTGTTGGAGCTGCACTAGATAACCAAGATACTTACCAGTGTGACTGCACTTCATATCTTTTTCTTGCCTTATCTTCTTTAGCATGGAAAAGTATCTTCTCTAGTCAGGAAAAGTATGAGTCAGAGTTGTATCCTTTGACCACACCTTTTCAATCTGGATGCCAAGAAAATAATCCAAGAAGCTGGACTATATGAAGAAGAATGAGGCATCAGGATTTGATGACAACTCATTAACAACCTGTGTTATGCAGACAACACCATCTTACTTGCTGGAAGTGAAGAAGATTTGAGACACTTACTGATGGAGATCAAGGATCACAGCACCTCAACATCAAGAAAACAAAAAATCTTCACAACTGGACCAATAAGCAACATTGTCATAAACAGAGAAAGGACTGAGGTTGTCACGGATTTAATGTGACTTGGGTCCACAATCAACGCTGAAGGAAGCAGCAGTGAAGAAACCAAAAGACGCACTGCACCAGGAAAATCTGTTGCAGAAGATCTCTTTAAAGTATTGAAAAGTAAAGATGTCACCTTGAAGACTAAGGTGTGCCTGACCCAAGTCATGGTATTTTCAATCACATCATATGCATGCAAAAGCTGGACCATGAACAAAGACGAGAGAAGAAGAATTGATGTCCTTGAACTGTAGCATTGGAGAAGAATGTTGAATGTACTATGGACTGCCAAAATAACAAACAGACTTGTTCTTGAAGAAGTACAACCAGAGTACTCCTTGGAAGCAAAGATGGCAAGCCTGCATCTTACATACTTTGGACATGCTGTCAGGAAGATCAGTCCCTGGAAAATGACATCATGCTTGGTAGAGTGGAGGGTCAGTGAAAAAGAGGAAGACTCTTGATGAGACAGACTGACACAGTGGCTGTAACAATGGGCTTAAGCATAAAAACGAGTGTGGGCATGCTGCAAGACTGATTAGTGTTTCGTTCTGTTGTTCACAGGGTCACTATGAGTTTGAGTTGGAATTGTCAGCACCTAACAACAACAACAAGACTTTCACTACAATGCTGAGTAAGAGTGGTGGTAAAAGGCATCTTTGTCTTGTTCATATTTTCAAGAGGAATGCTTTCAGTCTGTCTCAGTTGAGAATAATGTTGGTTGTTGGTTTGTATAAGTGCCTTTTATTATGTTGAAGAATTTCCCATCTACTTCTTTTGCTGAGAGTTTTTCGGATGGTTAAGATTATGTGTCAGCTTGGCTGGACCATGATTCTCTGTGGTTGGCAGCTAATGATGCAGTCTGGCATCATTTGACTTGGGTCAAATGATGTAATGTGATCACCTCCATGATAGGATCAGTTGTGAGTATCCAATCAATTAAAGGTGGTCTATATCCAATATAGGTGGACTTCATGGCAAGGGTCAGGGGATTTTTTCTTGTTCTGGATCCTGCAGGTAGCTCCTGTTTATCTGACCTCTGGTTCTTGGGAATTGAGTTAGCAGCTTACCTGTCACCTTGCCTACTGCCTTAGTTATCTGGAGCTACTGTAACACAAATATCACAAGTGGATAGATTTAACAAAGAGAAATTTATTTTATCAACCTAGGAGAAGTCCAAATTCAGCGGTGGCAGCTCCAGGGAAGGGCTTTCTCTGTCAGCTCTGGAAGAAGGTCCTTATCATCCATCTTCCCCAGGTGAGGAGTTTCTCAGTGCAGGGACCCGAGGTCCAAGGGTGCACTATTTTCCTGGTTCTTTCTTGGTGGTATGCTGTTATCAGGTGCCATCAAGCTGGTCATAGCAACTTTATGCACAGATGAATGAAACACCACCCAGTCTTGCGACATGTCCACAATCGTTTTTATGTTTAAGCCCATTGTTGCAGTTACTGTGTCTAATCTACCTCATCGAGGGTCTCCTCTTTTTCACCTACCCTTCATCTTACTAACCCTGATGTCCTTCTCCAGGGAATCATCCCTCCTGACAACATGTCCATTGTATGTACGCTGCAGTCTTGCTATCTTTGCTTCCGAGGAGCACTCTGGTTGTACTCCTTCCAGAACAGATCTGTTGGTTCTTTTGGCAGTCGATGATACATTCAATATTCTGCAACACCACTGTTCAAAGGGATTGATTTTTCTTCTCTCTTCCTTATTCACTGTCCAGCTTTTGCATGCATTGATGTGACTGAAAATACCATGGCTCAGGTCAGGCACACCTTAGTGTTCAAGGTGGTATCTTTACTTTTCAACACTTTAAAGAGGCGCTTTGCAGTAGATTTCCCCAATGCAGTGCATCTTTTGATTTCCTGACTGCTGCTCCCATCGATGTTGATTGTGGATCCAAGTAAAATGAAAGTCTAGACAACCTCGATCTTTTCTCCATTCATTATGATGTTGCTTACTGATCTATTTGCAAGGGTTTTTGTTTTTTTGATGTTGAGGAGCAATCCATACTGAAGGCTGTAGTCTTTGAAGATCAAACATCATCAGTCAAGTGTTTCAATTTCTCTTCACTGCCAGCTGCAGGGTTGTGTCATCTACACAATACAGGTTGCTAATGAGTCTTCTTCCAATCCTGATGCCCCGTTCTTCTTCATATAGTCCAGCTTCTGAGATTATTTGCCTGGCATGCAGATTTAAAAGGTGCTGTCAAAGGATACAACCCTGACTCATACCTTTCATGACTTTAAACCATGCAGTGTCCCCTTGTTTCGTTCACATGACAGCCTCTTGATCCATATACAGATTCTGTGACAGCAAACTTAAGAGTTCTGGAATTCCTATTCTGTGCAATGTTAGCTATAATTTGTTAATGATCCACACAGTCAAATGCCTTTGCATAGTCTTGGTAGCACGAAGTTCCCAAATGGTGGACAAGTACAAAATATTGGGAATTATGGCCTATCAAATTTAACACAAATCAATCCATAGTACCTGCCTATCTTAGGATTTGTTGGTCTCTGCAGCATGAGCCAGAGAGACCTGCTCATCTTGGGTTCACCACTACTTGCAGCTCCCTGAGAGTCAGAGAAGCCTCCAGCCTGACTTACGGATTTGGTACATTCCAGCCTCTAAAACCATACGAACCATTTCCTCAATACAGTTTACTCTCGCTACATATTTGTACACTTGACTAGTTTTGCATCTCTGAGAACCCAGCCTATAACAGTGCTTTCTAAGAATAGGTACTTGACTTGTCAAATGTCTTCTTTGTGCTGACATGTACTTGTGATTGTTTTATTTATGTGGCAGATTATGTTGTGTGATTTTCCAAGGTGTTGGTCAGTTTCCATGTACTTGGTTTCTTCCTTGTTACTTGTGTTTTTGATCTCTACTTTTATGGTGGTGTAATCACAGAAAATATCTTGTGTTATCTTGATCTTCTGGGTTTTTTTTAGACTTGCTTTGTGGCATAAAATGTGGTCTTTTCTGGAGAGTCTTCCATGGGCACTGGACAAGAATATATAGTTTGTTGCTGTTGGGTGTCCTGTGCATGTCTATGTGGTTGAATTGGATGAATGTGGCATTTAGATCTACGTATCTTTGAGTTTCTTTCTAGGTGCTCTGTCCTTTACCAAAAGTACTTTGTTGAAGTCTCCTAATATTACTGTGGAACTGTCAGTTTCTCTTTTCAGTGTTACTAGAGTTTGTTTTCTATATTTTGGAGCCCTGTCATTGGATGTATATGTATTTATTATTGTTATGTCCTCCTGGTGCATTAATACTTTAATCATTATATAGTGTCCTTCATTATCTTTTATAGTGGATTCCGCCTTAAAATGTGCTTTATCTGAAATTAATATTACCACTCCTGCTAATCTGGGGTTACTGTCTACTTGATATATAATCTTCTCTACCCTTTGAGTTTTAGTTTATTAATGTCTTTATGTGCAAGATGTGTGTCTTATAGGCAGCATATAGATGGATCATATTCTTTTAATCCATTCTGTGACACTGTATGTCTTTAGCAGTGCATTAAAGCTTTTACATTCATGGTAATTACTAATAGGTGTGAGTTTACTGCTATCATTTTGTTATACTTCTTTTGTGGTGTTCATAGTTTTGTTGTTCTGCTTAATTTTTTTGTGCTGAGTCCCTTTTGCTTGTGATTTTCTTTTTATTTCTTTCAATACTGTTAACTGTGTGTTTTCTGTTATTTTTTATTTTGATGGGTAGGTTGGTTAGCTTCCTTTGTCATTCACTTCAAAATTTATGTTTTGTTTCCTAAGTTTAAACTATTCTTTTATTTCTTGATATCACCTGCTCTACATAGGTGTTCTATAGTTACACTGTTTATTCCCAGTTTTCTGGTTTGATCTTGTCGTCTACATATTCACATGTCTGGATCCTTATTTTCAGACTTTCGGCTTTGTTTTATTTTTGAGATTTCTTTGTCTGAGTTGTTGTCTGCTTAATCTGTCCTGGGTCCTAATCTTAGATTCCACTCTGATGTTGCCTAGGAATGTCCTAATTTCATCATTATATTTGAAAGAGATTTGTACTGGACATATAATTCTTGGCCAGCCATTGTTTCCTTTATGGACTTTATATATGGCATCTCATTGCCTTCTTGCCTACACGGTTTTCACTGAGTAATTAGAACTTAGTCTTACTGTTTCTCCTTTGTAGGTGATTTTTTATTTTTCCCTAGCTGCTCTCAGAATATTTTTGTCTTTGGTTTTTAAGCTTGATTAGGATATGTCTTGGTGATTTTCTTTTGAGGTCTATCCTATATGGGGTTTGTTGAGCTTCCTAGATGGATGTCATCCTTTGTGATATTTAGGATGTTTTCCGCCAGCAAATCTTCAACAATTCTTTCTGAATTTTACATTGCTCCTTCCTTTTCTAGAACTCTGATCACATGTAAAGTTTTCCTCTTGATAGTGTCCCAGATAATTCTTATGCCTTACTCACTTTTCCTTATTCTTTTCCTGAGTTTTTCTTCAAACAACATGGGGGTGTGTGTGTGGGAAGTGACTTGTCTTCAATTTCACTAAGTCTGTCTTCCATTTTCTCAATTCTGTTCCTGTGTCCTGTTCATGGAAGATGTGGCAATCTATTTTTGGATAGAGATTTACAATCTTGGAATCCTTATGGGGTTGCTTTGAGTCAGAACTGAGCTGATGGCAGTAGGTTTGGGTCCTTCTATTGAGCTGTCTATTTCTCAAACTGTATTGTTAATTATTTGGATTCTAGTTGCTGCTTTTATATAGTTTCTAACTGTCTATTGATATAGTTGCTTTGTTCTTGTATTGTTTCCCTTAATTCTTCTATTGTTTTACCCGTGTTTTCCCTATCTCTTCTTTGATCTCTTGAAGAGCTGTGTAAATTAGTCTCTAGAACTGGTTATCAGGTATATCCATTGTCTTATTTTCCTCCAGAGTTTTTCTGGTTCTTTATTTTGGTTGCTTGCTGAAGCCATGTTATTATGTTTCTTTATGTGATTTGATATTGTCTGTTATCCCCAAGGTATTAATAAGTTAAGCCAAGCCTATTATATTCATTTATTTGATGTTTATTTGCTGCATCCTAAATTTGTTTTGTTCTGACATATTCAAGTAGATTGGGCATGTGTGCTACTGTGATCACTAATCTGGCCATTTTCAACCACTCTTCTGTCTACAGGTGGGTGGTGTAATGACTGGTGATGTCAATGTAGGTTCTTCTTCACTGGTCTTGCACGGCTGTTTGCACATTTCTAAAACTTATTTTTAAAAATAACAATAAAAATGCTAAACAAATGTGGATATGGTTAGAACAAGTGTTACTGAAGAATGATAGAAAGCCAAAGCGATTAGAAGCCGTCTCCCTGAAACCAGATGCCATCAAACAGATTCTAACTAATGGTGACTCTATGAGTGTCAGAATAGAATTGTGCTCCACAGGATTTTCAATGGCTGGTCTTTCGGAAGTAGATCACCAGGACTTTCTTCCTAGGTATCCCTGGGTGGACTTGAACCTCCAATGTTTTAGTTAGCTGCTAGGTGCTTTTACTATTTGTACCACCCAGGGACTCTAATATCTCCTTACTTAAGGCAAATAGGAGGGAAAAAAAACGGCCAAGCCGTTTCTGAGCCTTTGCTTTCACTCAGCTTTTTCAGTAGAGTGTTGATAAAATGCTTGTGGCAATCAGAGTTCTGGTTTTCAGTTCTAATTAAGATCTTGGGCTAGCTACCATTCTCTATGGATTTGTTTTTTAAATATTTCAGATGAGAAAGTTGGGTTGATGTAAAAAACTGCTTCAAGTTTTAGAACCCCATGAATATTTCCTTAGGACTCCGGCAAACAACTGTCCTCTCTAGGTCATGCATCACACTTCCAGTTGATGTCACCTGAGCAGATCAATCTGAAGACAGCCTCAAGAGGTCAGGAAGCTCACTGTGTCACCAGACATACTACCTAGGTTTCAAAGTCTTGACGAGCTAGACCCAGAAGGGCACAGAACAACATTTGTAGAGGCAATAAACAGAAGAATAAAAGCACATCTACAACTGTGTTGTTTATGCTTAATCAGGCAAGCACAGGCATCCACTCTGTTTAACACAGGCATCCTTTTTTTCCTTAAGTGCCAATTTTACTACCCCCAAAAGTCCTTTCACAATGAAATGAATTATCTGACATATTCCAAGTACCAGTCACAAAAATGATGAACTCTCTTGTAAACATACTATTAAATAAGCCCAGACAAAAACATTTCTGTTAGTCAAGAAAATTTACAAACAATTATGATAGGTAGCACTATGACCACAAAATACAAGAAATGTGTTAGAGGACATTAAGGCATTCAGACAGAAGATGAAAGGGTGAGCACGACTGGAGAGGTCACCAGTTCTGAATACAGTGATTCCTGCTTTTACTAAAGGTCAACTTTGAATACAAATGCAATAGCTTCACTTAAAGCCAAAAAGCAATTCTGACAAAGACTGTCTTAAACACATGTTTTTTAGTGTCCAAAATTTCTTGCTTAACCTAAAAAAATGGAAATATTCTGCAGTGTAGCAAGACTGGGTCACTGAAGTGTTGTATCCTTCTATCCAGAAGGACCAGCAAAACCACTCTATTATTAAAAGTCCCTAGAGTATGTTCAACAGCCTCCTTAGATAACAAAGCTTGGGGCAACACAGCCATCATTACAGTTAAAAAGTTCTCTTAGCAGCTAACCCAGGTTTATGCATGACTTTATCCTTTTGCATATGCTACTCTTTCCTCAAGGAATGTCAGTGTCCTCTCTGGTTCACTGCCAGGTTCACTCGTTCAAGATCAAGCACAAATTCACTTGGTATGTGATGTATGCCCAGCTCCACTCACTGTGGCTGCCACTATGCACATGTGTACGCTTGCATTTCTAAATTTTTGTACTTTTTAATTATGAAAATCAACTACGGTAACTGTTTTGACACATATTAAGTAAAAATCAAATTTTTGTCTTAGATTCCTAATCCTATGACTCCCCTCTTCATTCTTTATCTGCAGTATTCCTATTTTATAGCACAGTGCATGGTATATAGTAGGGTCCTCAATAAATGATCAGTAAATAACTTAATAATGATTAATGAATAAAATAATAATGATGACAGTGATGAGTCTTTAACATTTATTAAGCATTAACTACAAACTAGGCAATGTGCTAAATATTTTGAAGGATTAATGAATGAATGAATCAAGGTGTCACTGCATTTTTATTTTGCATAGATTTTTAGTATTTCAGTCATAAATATGTTTAGTGAATCTTATAATTAAGTAATTAAAGAATACAGTGTGTTGTTAAATGAAAGAAGTAGATTATAAAAACACTTATAACATAGTTGTATATCATTTTCTGAAATAAATTACATATATACATGTTTATGGATGCATGGAAAAAAGATCAGAAGAGAAGTATATTTAAAAATCATTATCTCTAGGTGGTGGGATTATGAGTGGTTTTTATTTTCCTCTAAATTTCATATAATAGCATGTATAGCTTTGAATAACAATAAAAAAATATTTTCAAAGACTAATACTGTTAAACCAGTGTCTTTCAACAGCCTTCTCCAGAATAAAAAACATCAGGAGAATTATGAGCTTAATTAGAAAGCCAAGCCAGCCATGAGGTTTCTTTAAAAAAAGTTGGCTAATTATTAGTGTTCCTAATGAAGAAAGGGCAGTGTTCAAGTAAGAACTAAACAAACTGTTCCAGCTGGAGGAAGAATTCAATTTACTGCGTGCAGCCTGTGTTTCCTGACTGAAAAACAAGTTGATTCCTTTCATTCAGAATCAGTATGCATATTCACTGGCTGTATTTCACCTCACATCTGCAAACTTAATTTTTCCTCTTGTGGTCGTCAGAAGATTAGGAAATAAATTTTAGTCCAGACAACAAATCCTACTTGGCAAGCTCAAAATAACTTAATTATTAAAAAGCAGTCAGCAACCTTCCAAAGGACTGTTAACATTATGTACTTAAAAGAGAATACAGTCCATCTGTCTGAAAGACGATTGGGAGACACATAAAACACAGTGTTGTGGAATTTTCTGCAAAATAACAATGCTGCACATTACCTGTCTCTTTGAATTTAGCAATAATTATGAAAAATTATGTTCCAACAATAAAAGTTTAAAAAATAATGTCATGATCTCACCTAGAAGAGACTCTAGACTCTAAAAGCAAGATATCTGTTATCTAGAATATTTTAATGTTGTTCCCAAGAACTGAGAGATGACCCCCTTTCACGATTCCTGGTGGCTGAGAAGGAGACTTTCAAATGAAATGCTACTAACTGGCTAAAGAATTCTTAGAGAAGGAAACCTTCTAGGTGATGTAATCAGGAGAAGTATTTCTCTTGGCGGGGGGATTCCCTGTTAGATGTAAACAACTTGTAGAAGTTTATACCTTCAAGTTCAGGGGACAGTCTTCAAGTATAAAACTACAAAACCAAACATGTTACCACTGAATCAATCCCCACTCACAAAAAATCCATGATATTCAAAGACTGCCTTTCAGACACCTGATGGGGACTTGGGTTCCATGTCTTCCTCTTGTGCTACAGTGCCCATGGATATTTAAAAGCCACCAAGCTTCCTCACTCACCGTGAAATAGAACTGCTCTGTCTCCTGCTGGTTTGCTCTCCTCTTAGCGATGCTGGGCTTGCTCATGAAGGTTTCTGAGACTGTGGACTTGACAGACTCCATGGAGTTGCTATACTGGAAGCAGTCAGACACATCAAAGTCCTCAACAGTCACGATGTCCTGGATTGTCTGCAGGGTGGCCTCCATTGTCTTCTTCACCTGCCACGATAAGGGTCAATATAATGCCAGGAGGGGTAGGCTACAAAATAACAGGTAATGGAAGCTTAGAGAGAGCAAGGGAGAAAGCTGGGGAGGAGTGGGAATGCCACCAGAAGATGCAGGTCTGCTCCACACTTGACAGTGCTAAGTGACAATCATCACATGGTCTCAGCTACAGCATACTACTCTCTCCAGAGAGGATCTACAAACCACTACTCCCTTTTAATTTATATTTGCTTTAAAGTTTTGTTACTAGCTTTTGGCTATAATGGAAATTTCAAAGGAAAGAGAATGAGATAAATCCAATCCCATCCAATACAATCCCATTGAACAAAAAGCTAAAGTGTATGATGGGGCCTAGTTTTGTATCTATCCCTGGTACTGTCTGATAACCTTCAACAGACCCATTGACTTGTTTCCACTTTGCAAACTAAGTACTAGTCCTTCCTGATCTTCCTGGGAAACAGTACAACTTACTGAAATGCAAAGTTAGAAGCTATAAGAACTCAAATGGGGATAGTTCAATAAGCAATTTTACTGCCTTTTGAACTGGATTTTGAAAGCAAACACGCTGGGCCCAGAAGAAAGTCACCCTCATCTGAGAAGATGAAGATGTTTGAAGTATCTGAGGCAAAGGCCTCTGTTTGTTTGAAAATACTGGAAAAAGCCAAGCATGAGGGGGTGGTTTCAGAGACACAATGTTGTTCACACAGCTGCCAAGTGCCATTTTGATGAAATGTGTAGAGGGGAGAAAAAGGCATTCTGTAAATGCTCAAAATAGAGCTCAACCTTGGACAATTGAAGAGCAACTTCCTGGAGTTCAAGGCAGGATGTCAGAGGGGGAAAGTCCAAGCCTACATTTGGCTAGGACATGTTGGCAGCAGCCCGGACATTCTCTGCATGCTCCTTCCACCTGCTCCCAGACAGGCAGCAGCAAGAGGCTTGATAGGGAAACTCTGTGGGTAGCTTTGAGCATCCTAGGCTGTAAGCTCACCTCTTCATTTTCAATCTTCAGGGTGGATAAGCGAGATTGCAGTTGTTGGCATCTCTGTACCAGCTCACTCTGGACAGGCTGCTGGGCACAGAGCTGGGAAGCCTGCCAAAAGAAAGCAGCACCAGGTCAAGAAGAGGATACAATTCTTTTAGCAGTTCCAGAGTTCCCATTAACACTAATAAAACTATTTGTAGTCAAGGTGTAAGGCTCACAGTTTACATGTTAAAATGAAACTCAAAGCCAAAACGTGTGGACCTCTTTCAGAACCAAAAATCCCAAGAAAGGAATGGGAAGGGGGACTCATTTAAAAGGACCAAGACTCCCTCTTAGGACCCATCTCCTAGCTGGTGCTTGGCAGGGGTAGGCCTTCATAGGATCTGTGGTTCTCTAGAACCCTGAGGAAGCCAGAGTGAAGTGGGCAGGCCCAGCTCCAGAAACACAATGCCCTGGCAAAGTGAAGATTTCCAAGTGGTTACCTTTCTGACCCCTCCCTCAGCCTCCTTCATACATCAGAGTGAAAGCAGCAGAGAAGTGGGTCAGGAGGCTAACTTGCTGCTGTTGTTATATAAACAACATATGTTTATAAATCGAAGACGTGCATGAGACTCTGAGTCAATCGGTAACAGTGAGTAGCCAGGAAAAAGTCCAAAGACTATGCTGGACAGTGCCAGAGAGTATGGGATATGGTAGAGCTTGGTGTTTACCAAAGAGCCATCATTTTACCCGAGGTTTCAACCAATTATGGCAGAGGTTTCAACCAATTATTGACAACTAAATATCCCTAAGCATACCTGTGTGAATGGATGGCTGATCTATTGCCTCTTGATGAGACATGGCTATTGCATGAGGTCACACACCACAGTCCCAGAATGATGGATAAGGAGCAGAAGGCTAGGACAGTTGGGAGCTTTGGGAGGTGGGAGACAGGAGCCATGTGGAGGCAGCTTCTGCCACCTTGTTGCCATACGCCCCTTAGCCTGTCATTTGCAGAAAGACATCTGGATAGACCCGGTCTCCTTCCTCTCCAACAGTGAGTAGGCACATTCACATGCCCACAGACGATTCTCTTGCTTGAAGACAAAACTTCTCTTCAAGTGGCAGTGGCTGAGACTTGACCTTTTACTTCACTGGCTTTGAAGCTCCCAACTGACTTGACCCCCTCCCCCAGCTGAGAAGCTGGCCTGAGTCCGCTCTCAGATCTAAAGAGAGATGACTTCATTCTAGCTCTTGCACAGCAAGATACACTGGAGCAAGCTTGGTAGCCAGAAAGGGTTAGTGCCAAGAGTAAAACTCTGGCTGTCTGATGTCACCATTCAGGCATCCAGAGCCCCACAGGCCTTGGGGGACAGCAGGAGTGGAGCCAAGCACCTCCTCCTAGCACATCTAAGAGAAGTTGGCATCAACTTGTGCTGAGCACCCCAGAATGCCAGAGTCAGTGTGGGGTCTTGCCAGTATTAGGTCTTCTGGCCAAAATGCCATGTAAACTTTGGCCCCAGTTTAAGGAATTCCACACAGGTCCCTCCTGTTGCCTCCATCCTGTGCATATGGCCCACATTCATGGAGAAGGCCCAGCTGCAGGAACTAAGAATGACTTGCCCTCTCATCTCTTATTGTCCATTGTTATGAAGCCTAAGCTGGAATGCAAAACGTTTGCAAGCTCTAGGAGTGACTCTGGCCACTGCCTAGCCAGTCACTGATCTGCTATCTCACATATGGGAGGGACCCAGCCAGAAGAGAGAATTATTGATTTTTAAAGTAACCTAGATCTAGCAAGGAGAATCACGGGGGGACTGCTCCTTTAAGAAGTAGCCGAGTTGCTGATGCATGCTTTGGATGTGGATTGTCTACCAGGGTGCAAGGTAATGCATTCCAGCTGTGCTCTGGAGTAAAGAAAATGAAGTTCTGACAGGGCTAGGAGGGGGGCCGAGCACCCAGCATCTGGATTCCCCCTTTATGAAGACAAGCTGTTTGGCTCACAAGGCAATTCAGTCAACACCAGAAAATGTATTATTACACTCAGCTGGTCCCAGAGTTCCAGTGATTCTTAGGAAGGAATCTCAGTGGCAGCTGCAGAAGAGCTGGCAGCAGGGGCTTGGAAGGCAAGTTTGACCAGCAGCCAGGACAGGTGAGGAATGAGGCTTCCTGGGGCTCGATGGTACCCCTTCCCCCAACTCTAATTGCACATGCTGCTGTCTCAGTTCCCATCTGTTCAGATGCTGACATTTCTGAAGCCACAGCAATGGAAACAAAATGTAAATGGTGTCATTTTCCCTAAGATATTTCTTCTGTCTTTAGGATAGAAATGTCCCACACTCCATAACGGCCTATCAATGACAGTGAACCTCTGGTTACACTGCTACAGTTGTTCCCAGAGCAGGGTTTTCTCAACAGTCTGGATCTTAATCCTAACAGGAGCATCATTCTTAGCAAGTGAACACTGTACTTTTTTAGTTACCTTGCATCCATTTCCAATTCTTTTGGTAACTGGCTGACAGCCCTGTTGGGGAACCTACCCTCTGCAACTCAGGCTACATGCTTTTAATGAAGCTCTGCCCCACTCAAGGAAAGAAGCATATGATGCAGGCATAAACCAATGAGGAAGACTGCAGATACCCAGCCACAGTGATTGGCTCAGGGATAAGCACTTCACCCAGACAAAGTCAATGACACACAGTAAGACTATTGCATGGGTTTAAGGGAGGAAGACAGGTATTCTTTTCACTAGATTTCAGCCTACAAGGGTCTAAAGCTGAAAATGCTGTCCCCTTGCCTCCACAGGGAAAGCATTTAGGGGAGAACAGAAAGGAGAGCAGAGTCTTGGCACTATTTTTGCTCCTAAATTCAACCAGTTCTAAAGATCTATCCAGAATTTTTCTATTATATAAGTCAATATACACCCTTCTTTTGATTTACTAAGAAAGGAAAATGGGGATCCTACCAGTAGGATTCAGGTTCACTTTCATTTGTATGTAACACATATGGAACCAAAAGATTCTGAGGCACAAAACCCAACAAGCTTTTCTCTTCTCTTACTCAGTTTATTCAGGCACCTCTTGTTTCAGTCACTGGAGGTGAAGAGTCCAAACCCAGGCCCACATGATGGCGTCCCCTGCCTGGGCAACCAACACCAGGCCTTCCGAATGGCATCTTGGCTCCACTCGTTCCTGGAGGTATGCATTCTTATTCATGTATTCAATCCCCAAGTGAAACTGCAGACTGTATTATGATCTTCTAACCTCAGGAGAATAAGATCTCCCAGAATCCAACAGCAAAAGAACGCACTCTCCCATTAAACTTCTCCCAATGAGGCCTCTAGGATTTGGCTTCAGCTCAGCTCTCACTTTTTCCAACCTCACCATCAGCATCATCCTCTTACTTCCATCAGACCAAACTGTTGTAAGTCCTAGAACACAGCTACTGCTTTTTGCCTTCCTTGATCATGTTGGCCCCTTCAGGTATCTCCCTGTATGCACTTCTCTAACTTCTTCTCAACCCCAGTGACTTTTCTCACCAGTCTCTAAGGTCCCGGAGCACTGTAATCCCCGATGACTACAGCTAAGCCTGGTGGGCAGCAGGTACTCAGTCAATGTTTGCTAAATGAGCAGATCGTGTCTCATTTCAGTAGGACAGATACCCACCTGACAGGAAGCCATCCCCCAGACTTCTCTTTCCCCAGAATAATGCAGCCTCAGTGTTGTGAATCTAAAGACAAGTGAGTTCCAACCCCTTGGAGCAATAGGGATGAGAATGGGGTCTCACCATGTCCCCCATGTGAGGCTGGAACTCAAACTTCATAGGTGGGCAGAAAACATTGTTGTACATTTCCATGAGGCGCTGCTTGTCACTGGTGGCATCCAGGTTTTCCACTGCATTCTCGATGGCATCCAGACCCTCGTGCTTTGACTGCTCTAGATTTAACTCAGCAGACAGGAAGGTACGCAGGGCCCGGTTCAGGCTAGCATGGTAGCCTAGGTCACAACACTGCTGTGGAAAGGAGAAGGCATATGAGCAGACCATTGATAACCACACGGCTTGGCAGGAAAGGAGGGTGACCATCAGGATAGATACGACCATGGTGATGAGACTGGTTGTGCGGAGGGAAGAAGGCTGACATGCTGACCTGCAAGATTAAGGTGAGGTTTCTCTAGTTCTTGACCTCCAATGCAATGGTTAAGTACCTTAGAGGACTGTGTGGCAGTTAGAATGAGGAGGATTCATGAGGATGTCATGATATAATTTAACCAAGCAATGTACAGTGCTATTGAGTAAACATGAGAACAGTTGAGAGTTCAAGAGAATCCTCTTCTATTTTCAGATTTATTAGCAGCTATAATGACAAAGTTCAACTATAAAAATGTCGCCTGCCATTCCTTCAGGTTTACTGTCGCTGGCTGACTACACACCAGCCAAGCCATTTCAGCATTCAAGGATCAGAAATCAGGAGTGGTACAAGAGCAGTTAATTTACCCAAGCTTAGAACTCTGAGAAGGTGAAGAAGAGAATGTGGGAGAGTACTAACCCTGTCACTCTGACTACCAACATTCAACATTCTGGGACCAGACCTAAACTGCAGGCTATGGTTTCAGTACCAAAGCCTTTGCCCTCAGAAACAGCATATACAGGACCAAAGAACTTGTAACACAAGTCTTAATGGAAAAATCAGATCATATAAATGATTCCGTTTTTTAAAAAGGAAAAAGGCATGAGATAGGCAACAGCACAAAACAAGCACTGGACAAGAAGTTAAGCAATGCTGGAAATGCTGCTTCACCTCCCTGAGCTTCCTCAACTACAAAATGAATGGATCTGACCGTATCAGTGGTTTTCAAGCTGTACACCAGAGTTCTGAGATGCCATGCCAGTACTTGAGGGCTGCCCTCGAGAAGCAGGTAAAAGGACAGCCAAACTAGTGGACTTGGTGCCTCCCACCCCTGCTCCAACTCAACTAGTTCTGCTGAGTGTTCTATTTAATACATCGGGATTCTATCTAAGATCTAGTTTGAAGAAAGAATTCTGCTAGAGAAAAAGTCTGGAAACCTTTGAACTACATGTAATTGGTCCCTAAGATCCTCTTCAGCACTGAAATTTTTAGCTTTATCACAGACAATATTCCTGTCCCTCTGGAAAGATTTTGTCATGGATTGAACTGTGTCCCCCCAAAATATGTGTTATCAATTTGGCTGGGCCATGATTCCCAGTATTGTGTGATTTTCCCACATGTTGTAAATCCTGCTCTATGATGTTAATGAAGGAGGATGGGGCAGTAGTTGTGTTGGTGAGGCATAAATCACCCTATAAGATTACATTATGTCTTAAGTCAATTTCTTGAGATATAAAAGAAAGAAGCAAGCAAAGAGACAAGGGGCCTCATACCACCAAGAAAGTAGCTCCAGAGCAGAGCACGTTTTTTAGACCTGGGGTCCTTGTGCCTCAGAAGCTCCTAGACCAAGGGAAGACTGAAGACAAACACCTTCCTCCAGAGCTGACAGAAAGAGAAAGGTTCCCCTGAAGCTGATGCCCGGAATTTTAGCCTACTTTAGTACTTTAGACTTTTAGCCCACTTTACTGTGGGGAAACAAATTTCTCTCTGTTAAAGCCATCCACTTGCGGTATTTTCTTTATAGCACTAGATGACTAAGAGAGACCTGGAGACTCAACTTCCTAGGACATCTATTGTCTTCTCTGTTGCTCAAGTAGCCCTGAAGTCTAGAACCTGCGAGGATTAGTCAAAGAAAAATCCTCAACTGAAGACCATCTGTCTGAATGTCATTTCATTTCATAAGGAGACATCAAATTAACTGCCCGTTCCCCCTATTCTTTCCCCCTCAGCATGATCCAACTGGGAGCCGTCACTAGTGGGGATGGAAAAGCATGTGATGTGTCTCTTCCCTCCCAGGATATGACAAGATGCTCAGTGATGGAGTGCCTATCAGGCTGAGTTCTGGGTTCAGTGCCAACAGGCCCTGGCAGGTGCCCGGCTGCAGCGGAAGCAGCTACAGCTTAACTACAGATAGAGTATGGAAAGACATTTAATTCAGTTGAGAGAGAAAAGTAAATGGAAGCTAGACAAAAGTGGCTGATTGTGAGGCTGCAGGTGCATGGGTCTTTCCTCCTCTGGCAGACACTGCTGTTCTACAACCAAGCTACTCTTGACCCTGTAAACTTTCAGGACCAGCTCTATGTAGATTTTATGCCTGTAAGTTTAATGACCAAAAATAATGGTGCTGCCCACAGGCTGGGCAACTGTGTGTGTGTGTGTGTGTACTGGGGGTGGGGGTTCTTTAGGGCAGAAAGAATTCAGGGGAAACATCATGTCCTTTATAAACCTTTGCATGTTTTTGATAATTCACCTTTCCTTGCTATTCTCATCCCCCCTACTCTGATTCATACTTTTCATTTCCTACACCAGTGGTGACTGTTTAACTGTCTTCAAATGTGGCTTTTATTATGTCAGTCCTCTGCTCAAGAGCCAATAATAGCTCCCATGTTTTTCTGTGGTAAAGTCTACCCTCCTCAGTTTGGCTATTAAAAATTCCCTCTATTTACTACTTGGGCTTACCATACATATACCAGGCAGTATGCTAAGTGCTTACATACATTCATTTCAATCCTCATAATAACCCTTACGAGGTAGGTATTATCGTAATTTCCCACACCAGGAAGTAGAGGTTCAGTGAAGTTAAAGAATTAGAACAAGGTCAAACTGCCTGAACAGACTCTAATCTGTCCTCTACTTGTCTATCCAACATTACCTCCTTTTTCTTCTTCACATGCGTCTGTTCAAAGACACACTCTTTGTTTAGGGCAGAACACTGAAAAAAACATGAGCCTGAGATCAGCTATGTGGCCTTGAACAAGCTACTTAACCTTTCTGAGTCTCACACGAGGATTGCATCAACATCCAGGTCGTGGTGCTTATAAATATAGGCAACGTATTTACATACATCTGGTAGCATGCAGGCACCATTACCATAATACTGTCAAATCCACTGACCTCTGCCCCTCAGGTCCCAGAATCCTTCCTTCCTGAAATGTTCCACACTCTTCTCAGCTGTTGGAATTGTACCCAATCTTCATAATCTAAGTCAAATTCCCAGCCTCTGGGAAGCCAGCCAGCCGGCCAGCCAGCTCTGTGACCCTGGCCTGCAATGATTTGTTTCCACTCACAAGCACACTTGTCTGTAGCTGTCATGTGTAACACAGCTCAAGACTTCATTCTGTGATTGCTGTTTCCTATCACCCCAACCAAAAGGGAAGCTTTGTGGAGGGCACGGCCAGTGCCTTCTTTCTCGTTATATTACTCACCATCGTGTCCTCCCCCAGTAGGCAGTCAGTAAACGTCAGTTGGTTGACTGATGCCAGAAGTACAACTGCCAGTCTCCAAGATAGTTTAATACCAACCAAAACCAAACCCATCGCTAGTGAGTTGATCCTGACTCAGAGTGACACTACAGGACAGACTAGAATTGTCCCCATGAGGTTTCCAAGGCTGTAATCTTTAAGGAACCGGACTGCCACACCTTTCTCCCAGAGTGGCTGGTGGGTTGGAATCGCTGACCTTTCAGTTAGTGAGCTTAACCCAGGGCTCTTCTGGAAAAATACACCTAGGTTGAATACTCATCTGAGTCAAATGGGTAGATACAACCACCGATGTCTCCTGTTTGCTCACCCTGTGGGGCCTAGGGAATGCAGGGAGCTTTCTCATGGCTGGTCCACTGTCTGTATCTACGTAACTGTGCTGTAGCTTCTCTGTGCCAGTAAGCAGGGCTCTGTTTTGCGGTGTGCCCTCTGCATCCTCCATGGCTCAGCTCACCAGGGAAGTTCACAATAGGTTTTCCAGGACTGGGCTAGCCATATGTCAGAAGAAACAATAGCCAGAATCTGAGCCTTCAGCAAAACAGCAATTTATGGCAAGGGTAGGTAAACAGGATTTGAGTATTCCATCCCTGTTCCCATGTCTTCTGATGAATTCTGTGGCCATGCTGGGCTCCCCTGGCTGTTTCTGGGTTATATAAATGTTTCATCAAAATCCTCTCAGGGGAAATCAAATTTTTATAAGAACTTAATGACAGCCCATGCAGATGTGTCATGAGTTGATAGCTCCTTAACCCCTTACCAGCTGACTTACTCATGCAGACACTGTAGAAGGCCTAGAAACGAAAAATGAGTGTTTCCCAAGACCTACTTCAAGTTCTTACAGATGAGAAAAGTACTGCACTTAGTATAATTTGCTGAGAAAACTGAGTTTCCATGTGTCTGACATGACCTCTCAAAGTTTCTCTCCATATACATGGCACTCACAGCACTCAGCTACCCATGAGGACAATGAACAACTATTCATTCATCCATCTGCTCCTGGGTTGAGACAGCCACAGGAGTGTGGGGGAAGAAAATTACATTCCAATGAGGCTTCAGTTCTTAGATGCTATTAAGTGAGCTCAGAATGTCTTTTTGGCCTGAAGTCAATGATTTCCCGGCATGTGTCAGATGCCTCATATGGATTCCTATAGTCTGCCTTTAAATCTTATACTGTACTATAAAAAGAAGTTGGAGGCTAGTCCTTGTGTCAAGGTACTGGCATCAAAAAATAGCTTCTTTTCATTTATCCTCAACGCTTTAAGCACACATTGAGCTTCAACATCCCAGGAAGGAGGCTGAGTGGTGTGCATAACACAGATGGCAATGAACGGGAAGAAGATTCATTCCATGGCTCCAAGTAAGTTCTGGAGACTGTCAAGATCAGAACGCCAAGGAACCCTGCCTTCCTACTCACTTCTGCTCAAACTGTCAGTTCATCACCAAAGCAGTTCTCATTTGTGTTTGTCCTTTTTATTGCATATCCACTCATTGCCATCAAGTCAATTCTGACTCATAGCAACCATACAGGATAGAGTAGAACTGCCCCACTGAGTTTCCAAGGAGTGCCTGGTGGACTTGAACTGCCGACATTCGGTTAGCAGCCCTAGCACTTAACCACTACACCACTCCTTTTTATTGCATTAATCACAATAAAAAGGAACAGGCAGTGATACAAACAGTAACACGGGTGAAGCTCAAAAATATGCTGAGCAAAAAAGTACATACTGTATAATCCCATCTTTGTAAACGGTAACAGATAAAAATAATTTATGGTAACAGAAATCCGAACAGAAGTTGCCTCCAGGTTGGGACAGATTGACTAGGGATAAGCAAAAGGGATTTTCTGAAGTGATGAAAATATCCTTTATCTTGACAGACATACAGGTTACAAAAGGGTACGAATTTCCCAGAACTCTTCAAAAGGTAACAGTTACTTCAGTCAGAATATGCAAATTATACCCTAATTAAATAATAACAATTAGACACAAAAAGAAACAATATTGGCTTAAGGACTCTCTCTTCCCTCCTTTTGTCCTTCTTTCAATGAGCATGGTATATGACTTGCTATATATTAAATGCTGGGGGAAGAGAAGATTTGGTTTCTACCCCACAGATCACACAGAGATTAAGAGAGCTTACTCTTCTGTCCTTAGAGGCACTCAAACTGTTTTTGACCCCCAACTCAAAGTATAAATTGCACCTTATATTGCAACACATGCAAGTATACACACATACCTAAAATAAAAGTTGCAAAAAATAAAACTTCACCGTATTAGTGTGATGCAATGATGCACTAATCTATTCTACTCATTTAAGAAAATGGGTTAAAACCCATAAAAGTGACTTCATGACCCCTTCAATGAACCATGATCTAACACAGTTTGGAAAACACAGTCTTAGTGCTCCTTGTGCTTATCTCTGGCACTGAAGTTGCCCAGCTACACAGAAATCATTCACTGGCATATCTATGACTACCTCTAGGATAAACACTATTTTATTCCTTTTTGTACTGGTAGTGTAGAGCAGTGCCTGGCACAAAATCTCACCATAAATATTTACTAAACATTATATGTAGCAGAATGTTATCAGCTTTTTCTTTCTTTAAAACAGTAACTGCCCCAGGAAAAGAAAAAACAAAACAAACAACAAACAAAATAAAATGAGATACAATGAAAACACAGCAGAAAGGAAATAAGAGCAGTGTTACTATCCACGTGGTCTGGAGTGCTACCATGCTGGAGTTACTCACAGTAACCTAGACCCACATGGAGGAGGCTGGCATGATTCTTTACGGCACTTCATATCACATTCTAGCAAGTAAAGCATTTAACATACTTAAAGAAAAAGAAAAACACTTAAATAATGAGAACGAAGTATAAAATCGTTTTTCTTGGACAATTTTAAAACACGCTCACAACCGATGGAGTCCCTGGGTGGTTGGTACAAGCAGTTAATATGTTTGACTGATAACCGAAAGGTTCAAATCCACCCAAAGGTGCCCAGTAAGAAAGATCTGGTAACCTATTGCCAAACAAAGTCAGCTACTGAAAACCCTATGGAGTGTAGTTCTCTGACAACATCGTATTGCTGTGAGTTGGAGTCGACTGGATGGCAGCTGTTTTATTTGGCTCATACGAAATACAGGGTCTGTGGATTGCAAAGGTTGTGACTGATATGTCAGCAGCCCTTTTCTTTTTCTAAGGACAGAATGTTGTCAAAACGGGTGGGAAAGTAGCTCTGGAGGGACAAACCAGTAAAAGAGGTATGGGAGACTGAATGGTCTAGAGGTGAGACAAACAGCAGAAATTGAGCAAAAGAAAGAACCAATTCTTTTCCCAGGGCTGAGAACAGGCTTCTGTGGAGCTGCTCCCTTGAAGAGGCAGCAAGGATCCTATTTAAGGCTTTGACCTCCTTTGAAGGACAATGTTCAGATTGGCATCAACAAGCAGAGACAACAAAGAGGTGCTTGGGAAGGAGTCAGAGCTCCGTTTACCCAGGGAGACAGTGACACTCAGGACATTAAGAGGCTGACACCTTCTGACTCAAAAAGCCTAGACGAAGAGACAGGATTCTTTATTTTAGAAAAGTTATCCAAGCAAGTCTGATAAGAGGGTAGACTGAAGTACCGATTCTTCAGTTCACTGGAGGGAGCAAGAAAAGCAGAAGTCCAGAATAGTTAAAGTGACAACCCCAGGTGAACCCCAAGTGATCCAACTGGCTATACAAGAGTGAATCTTAGACAAGAACCCAGAATCTACCATGATGTGAAGGTTTGCTCTGGGAGACACTAAGGCAGACAAGCTTGCGAGACTCAGAGATGGATGCAGATGCTAAATCAGCTGGCTGTGGAGCTCTCACTGGAGAGGGAGGTGAGAAAAGGTGCACTTATATAGCTTTCAGTCGGGACTGGTTCAGAAACTGGACCACACTGGAGCCTATGGGTGAGAGGGTTTATACAACTCAAATATAATGTTTGGAGGAAACAGACCAGGGCTGATCAAACAGAAAAAGTTAATCGTTTGTGGCTTATTGTTGCTAGTTGCTATCAAGTCAATTGTGATTCACAGTGACCCCACGTATACAGAGTAGAACAGTGCTCCACAGGGTTTTTAATGGCTGATTTTTTTAAAGTCAATCACTAGACTGTCTTCTGAGGCATCTCTGGGTGGGTATGAATCACCGACCTTTTGGCTAGTAGTTGAGTCCTTAATTGTCTGCACCATCCAGGGACAATTCCTGTCCCATGCAAAACTTGTACCTACTAACATACTTCTCATCACCTTTGCACCCCGTATCAGAAAGAATGGGTCAGACGTCAGGAGCAGCTAGATACTCTCCTGTCAAGATCTTAATGTGTGGTATAATCCTATGTACCTTAAATTACGTAACTACAAAATGGTGATAGTAATAATAAGGATAACATGACAATTAAATGAGATGATACTGAGAAACATTAAGTACTATATAAATGTAAATTACAGCAACTTAACTTTTTAAGCTCTTGCTACTAACTTCCGTACAGTACAAGTAGTTGACCTAAGGAATATTTCCTGAGGCATGGAAGAACTTAATGCTTAAGAGCAAGAGTTTGATCATCAGACCTAGGTGCAAATCTTGTCTTTGTCACTGTCAGCTGACTCTGGGTAAGTTAGCTAAACTTTCTGAATGTTGGTCTGTAAAAATGGAGACAATGAGCCTTGCTCCCAGGGCAACAGTGAAAATTAAATGAAAAAAGCGTTGAAGTGTCTCACCTGGTACCTGGCACACAGTAATCCCCTGTTGGATGGTGGTTACTATGCTCCTAATTGTTCTCAAAACACCCCAAGATTCCTGAGCAACAGAACTGGGAACAGCTGATCAGGGTTCTAACACTGGAAAAGAGGTAGCCTTGGACCCCTGGCTTCAAGCACTTACATCAATAAGGTCAGACAGGTCGTGGATGTAGTACTTGAAAACAGATGCATTGGTGGCCTCCAGAGCCAGTAAGTACTCATTACGGGCTTTAATGGCCTTCAGCTTATTCTCCGTGTACTTGGCTTGGCGCTGAAAAGGGAACAGAAGTTCAGTTTTACTTTTTTTTTTAAAAGAGAGACTGTTCTCTGAAAGATGAAAGCACAGTATATTCAAGAACCACAATTATGCTGCTACTCCCAATGCGTGTCTGCCTTAAATTGGGTTCTAATTCTGTTTAATGAGATTCAAGGGCATACTGTAGATCAATCAAGAAAGGTTAATGAGGTGCCCTATGTCAGATCTGTGCCCCACTTAGGTTCTATCTGCAAATGCCACGCTTCATGCTGACAATGCCACCTAAAAGAGGTGCCACTACCCCTCCCTGTTCCTGAACACCTGACATCTCAAATCAAACTCTACATCTACAGTCCCCCAAGCAATAGGACTTGGCTCTATTCTTAAAATGGATTTGGAAAGATGACTTCTGATTCTTGTTTATCTGCCAGAGCCCACGTGCCACAGTCCTTCTAACAACTAGGATTTCTTCAGGGTAGACAGCAAAGACTCATCTTTGGTCACTAGGCAGTAAGGGAACACAGAAATCCCTTGCTTTGCTCTGCAGGGTCTCCTATCAGTCCCTGTCCCCAAAGCATCCGTCTCTAACCCTCCAGGTGTCACAGCATACGCACCTTCTCCTTCATCTTTTCAATCTTCTTCACTGAGCTCCTCCGAACGTGCTTTTCCTCAATGCGAACATTGGACGAGGAGTCAGGGGAGCGTGGGGTCTGCCTGTCTTCCTGCTTTACCGATTTGCCAATTTGCTTCTCCTCCTGCTTCTCAGCCTCCTTCAGCTTGCTCTGAGCACTGATGCTGTCGGCATTGTACATGTGATATGTCTTCATGACCTGTAAAGATACCCCCCGCCCCCACCCCCAAAGGTCAAGCCAATGGGGTCAATTCTCTGTTTCACAGACTAACAGACTAAGCTGGACCTCTCCCCCATGAAGCAATAGCCTGATAACCTTCTGAAAAATTTAGAAGTGGTTGGTTTAGGAAGCATTATATAATAAAGATTACTTCAAGGCATAGGGAAGCAGTATTTGAATGGAACCAACATGTCTTACTATTACATGGACTTCATGTCTGCCACATATTATTTATATTTATTATTGTTCGTAACCATTATTCTTTTACATTGGTCAAGTACCTTCTGTTTGCTAGCTGCTTCACAGTCCTGAGTGAACAGGAAACAACACTGTTCCAGGCCACAAGTGCCTGGCTAGGAACCCCATAGATGACAGCATTGTGGAGTAACCTGTAGGTTTTATACCTTTAGAAAATGGGGAAATGGAAAAGGCTCCACAAGTTCTTTATATTGGTTTGACATTCTAGGGAGACTTCATCCAGATTGAACACCCTCTGAGAAAGAGAACAGCAGCAGCAACAATGTCCATTACTGTTCACTGAGCATGTTGCACGTCTCCAGCCTTGCACCAACTGCCGTAGTGCAGCTTCTTGTTTTATGCTGGTAGCAATCCTGTGATCTAGGCTTGTAAATCTGCACAGAGGTTCAGACAGAGTTCAGGAAGGAATAAAATTCATATTGAGTGCAGAGTTACTACAGGAAGAATGAAGTATAAAAGAAAAACCCCAAATCTATTGCCATTGAGAAGATTCTGACTGGGTGATTCCCTGGGACAAAGCAGAACTGTGAACCCTGGGACCTCCATGGGGTAGCTGGTGGGTTGGATCTCCTGACCTTTTGCCGTCAGGGCTCCCGTATAAAAGAGGGATGTGATTTTCTAACATGCAATCAAAGTAACTGTCTACAAGTCTAGCCCTTTTTGTTAATGAGTAGGCTTAGAAACCTGAAACCAGTGTGTTTAAAATCTTCCCAAACTACTTCCAGCCATGTAGTGCCTGTTCTTCCTACTAAGCTGTTTCCATACAGGGAGTCTATAGCTTTTGCTTGGAAACTAAAAATGCCTGATAATAAACCAAGGAACCTGAAGTTCATGAGTGCTGAAATTCAGATGCCATGAGATTTCTTTGACCTGGAGAATTAGAGAGTATAGGAATTGGGGTATAGAGTGTGTGTGTGTAGGGGGTCTGAACAAGAGGAGACCAGTGTGATATAATACTATCACTTTCTAACTATGTGCGGTATATCAAGTGCTTTCTGAGTGTCACCTCATTTAATCCTCACACAACTACATGAAATATTACTATTTCTCCTTTTCAAGAAAAGGACACTGAGGCTCAAAGATTGTCTCACTCAATGTGACACAACTAGGAAATGGCAAACCAGGACTTAAACCCAGTCCAGACTGCAAGTTCAGACTCTTAGGCAGTAAGCAACTATGTCTCTCCTCTGTATAGGACTAGGGCTAGATTAGTTAGGAGAAACGATTACAACAATTAAACACATAAAACTGTGCAGGGTTTATCCACCCAACATTATCTTGTTCATACTGGTGTCTAAGAGATATACTTAGTAATGTAAGCCTACCTCAAAGATTGGGAAAACATCTTAGTTTCTCTTAGTAACTTATTAAAGAACTGTAGACTCATAAGAGTCAACAGTTTACTCATCACAAGAGCAGAGGCACTCAGAAGCTGAAACTATAACTGTTCTTTGGCTATGGGTCTGAAGCAGTCTGAGGATGTGTGTCTAGTGAATGTCTAAAAAGAGAAAACATTCACTATGTATGTAGTTAGAGCAGTGGTCTTCACCAAGGGCCATTTCAGCCCCCAGGGGACATCTGGCAACGTCCGGGGGCAACTGGTTGCCACAACTAGGGATGTGTTGCTGGCATGCTGTGGGTAAAGGTCAGGGATGCACAGGATGGCCCCTTACAACAAAGAATTACCCAGCCCAAACGTCAACAATGTTGAGGCTAAAAAAATCTGAGTCAGAGGGACTATTTGTGTATACTAATCCTTTAAGATAATCTGGAGGTGAGATAAAAAAGTCAAGAATATTGGTATAGGAAGCAGAGCCAAGATGGTAGAGTAGTCAGATGCACCCTCTGACCTCTCTAATGACAAAGGCACAAAAGAACAAAATAATCCATCACATATAACATCCTAGGAGCCTAGAACATCAAAGTGAAAGTTGAGTGATTGGACTGAACAACGGGGAAAGGAGAATAGGATTCATCAGACCTGACCTGCCAGGTAACAGCCGTGGCCAGGGTGGAGAACCTGAGGGTAGTGGTTGGAGGGCATCCTCCTCAGCCAGATAAACTGACTGTAGAATCCACTCATACTTATAGTACCAGTGAAAAATAGCATGAGATCATTAAAAGCTAAATCTTTGCATGTGGTTTGAAATCTTTCCCTTGGTACGAACTTCTCTTCCTTCTCCCAGTGCATCCCCCTCCCTTCTCTGCACTGCACCTGGCTATGGTCTGATGACATTAACTGAGCTAGAAGCAGGATCCCTTAAGCCTACCCTTAGCCATTCTCCTAGCCTCTGAGAGGGAAAAAACAAACGAGGGGGCATGTCCTACTCACAGACATTCAAGGGAAGCTGTTAACTCCCTCACTTTTTCAGCAGCTGCAGCCAAATACCAGTGCCTAAAGCAATCACCCTAGCCCATCTGGAATAACAGGTGAGCCCCTATACCACTCACCTCTTGAATGACTACCTGGACACATAAGCGGAATCCATACAAGAATAAATAGACGCTTGGGTTCCTAAGTCTAGTTACAGATCTAATGACCTTCTGACAGGACAGGAGACCATCATCAAAGACAATAATAAGCAAACTATTACATACAATCAGCCTATCTGGACACGTCAATACAAAATCAAACAAGTTGCAATACAGTAGGCAAAGATAAAATACATAAATAAAACTTGTTGATGGCTCAGAGGCAACAGTCAATTTCAAGTTACTTAAAGAGGAAGACCATTATGACTTCAGAAAGCTCCAAAACAAAAAACACAAATTTTTCAAAGGACGAGAATTTCCTGGAATTATCAGAGGTATAGTACAAAATATTAATATTTAGAGCTCTTCAATGGATCAGGAAGAAGATGAAACAAAATGATGAAACAAAATGTGGCAGAGCAAGATGACAAACTGAACAGGCTGCAAGAGTGCATACAGCAGCAAGAATTAGAAATTCAGAAAATTAAAAATAAAATTACAGACTAAGATAACTGAATACAAATTCAAAGAAGCAGAACTGAGGAAATATAAGGCCAATTTAGTGAGACTGACAAAAAAGCATCTGACATCAAATTAACGGAGCAAAAATCAGATAAAAGGATTTGTGAAAAATCAAGAAACACCAAGAATCATTGAAACTCTAAAGAATACTCTATAAATGACTGGAGTACTAGAAAGTGATGGGGGGAATCCCAGAAAACACAGAGAAAATTTTCAAAGATTGGTTCACAGAAAATTTCCCACTGATCATGAAAGGTCAGAAGTATCTATCCAAGATGTTTGTTGAACTTCATGCAAATGAGATCCCCAAAGAAAGATACCATGACATATTATAATGAAATTTGCTAAAACTAAAGATCAAGGAGACAATTTTTAAAGGGGCTAGGGATAACTGAAAAACTAGCCTACAAAGGAAAAACACTAAGAACAAACTTAGACTACTCAGCAGAAACCATGCAGAAAAGAAGGACACACAACAGAACCTTGAAGGAAAGTAACTGCCGCCCAAGAATTATATATCTAGCAAAACAGTCCCTCAGATATGATGGTGAAATTAGAACATGTCCAGAGAAAGAGAAATTTAGGGAATTTGCAAAAACCACATTAAAATTATGAGAAATACTAAAGGGAGTCCTTTGGTTAGAAAATCAGTAACACCAGGTAACAATCCAAGGGTACAACATAATGCAGAGTAACTGGATATCAACCCAAATAAGGGAAATCACAAAAACAAATCAAAGGAAAAACACCGAAAAGAGAGATACAGAGATGTCACTATGTAAACATTATTTTAAAAAAGAGAGACTAGAATGAAATGGTAGTTAAAGATGTTTCATATACAGAGGAAGTCAAGGTGACATAAAGAGATTAAGGAATGGCTGAAATTTAGAAAAACAGTGGAAAATATTAACATAAACATAAAGAAAACAATCAATCCTATGTTTCAAAATTAAAAAAAAAAAGGCCACAGCAAATACAAAGTTATCAACACCAAAAAAAAATGAAAAGAAACAAAGGAATTGTCTACTACTGACAAAAGACATAAAAATGACAGCACTAAATTCATACTTATAAATAATTACACTAAATGTAAATGGATTAAAT
Organism: Heterohyrax brucei; assembly: GCA_028571685.1. NCBI lineage: Eukaryota > Metazoa > Chordata > Mammalia > Hyracoidea > Procaviidae > Heterohyrax > Heterohyrax brucei. The sequence goes on from CM053155.1 coordinate 23,691,047, forward strand.
GCACCAATAAAGAGATGGAAAATAGCAGACTGAATTAAAAGAAAAAATTACCCATTTATATGCTGCCTACAGGAGACACATCTTGAACTCAAACACACAAATAAACTTTAAAGGATAGAAAAAATATTTCAACCCAGCAACATGCAAAAAAGAACAGAAGCAGCAATATTAATCCCCAATGAAATAGGCTTTAAAGTAAAATCCACCATCTTGGCTAACAAAGGGCACTATGCAATAATTAAACAATCAACTATAACCATAACCATAACCAACAATATGGCTATGGAAGACATAACCAATCAAATATCTATGCACCCAAAGACAGGATCCCAAACACATAAAACAAACACTAACTGTCCTGAAAACAGAAATAGCTCCACAATAATACTAGGGGACTTCCATTGAGGAAACAGAAGAGTGATTTAGTAAGACTGAAGATAAAGCATGTGACATCAACATAACTAAGGAAAATCAGACAAAAGAATTAAAAAAAATCAGAGGCGGAGTCAAGATGGCAGACTCCTAGTCTGATGGCATGTCTCCTAGTCAAGATGGCATGTCTTCCTAAACCCCTCTGGAAACTGAGACCTCAAATGATAATTAAACGGAGTCTTCTGGGCACCTACTAAGCCCTCGGATGCAGCACAGGGCTGTTAATTTGGCCTTCATACTACTGAATGCAAAACTTCCTCTCTTTCACTGACCCCACTCTTGGCAAGCACAGACTTGCACAGACTGTGAATGTTTTTTCCCATGTCTTGGCCAACAGGCAGAGCTGGGACTTGACTAGCTGCTGGTCTCAGACGCACTGCTGGTGGGACTGGCAAGCGTTAACTGCCATGTTCTGAGACCCTGGCTTTGGACTCTGTACATCTTGGGTCTCCTGGCCTGTCTGCCTCTGTCATGTGGTAGCCATACAGATGCACCTGTGCGGGATGTCATCTTGATCCACTGGGAAACAGAGAGGCCCAGCCAGAGGCTGCAGCTGGACTTGGTTCCTAGGCTGGGAGGTGGAGTCTGCTGGGGGGAGAGTGCTTTTCCAGCAGGGAAGCAGTGTTTTGCACAGTGTCACTTGGGGCTGGGGCCCCAAGGTGGAGGCTGTAGACCCTGGGCATTTTGGCACTCTTGGCCTCTCTTTTCGCCAGGAGACTGGACCTGGCCAGTTGGTGAGCTTGTGTGGGATGCCACTTTGTTCCGCTGGGAGGTAGATTCATCCATATGGAAGCCTCAGCTAGACCTAATTCCTGGGCTGGGAGGGACTGTCTACCCAGAAGAGACTCTTTTTTCAGCAGAAAAGGAGAGATCTACACAGTGTCGCCTACAAGTGGGGCCTGACAGTAGAGGCCAGCAGGCCAGTAGACTTTCTGAATTTTGAGCTGGTATAAAATATCTGGGGTTCAATAGAGGGGTGCTTACTTTACCAGCTGGGAAGAGGAACACATACACCTGAAAACCCGACTGACTTTGGAAGCTGTCAAACACTTTTTACTTCTCATTTTAAGATGGTCTAGAGACACAACTGTGGTCCATCTTTACAGCATCTCTCCCAGGCTCTAGTGACCCACATGAAGACCAAAAAGCAGCAAATGTTGAAGAAGATGGTAACCCAGAAATCACCCTTGGCATCAGAAGGCCCCCAAAGGAAACCACCTCAGAACTTCCCAGACGAAGAAGCTTTTCTGAAACTATCAGAAGGTGAATACAAAAGGAGCATGTACACAGCCCTCCTACACCTTATACAAAAAGCAGCAGAGCAAAACGAAAAATTGAGCAAGCTGTTTGATCTGATGGAACATCACAGTACACAGAAATCCAACAGACCAAGAAGAAAATCAAAGACATAGAAACTCCAACTCAAAGCCAAGAAAACAGAATGGAACAAGCGGAAAAGAGAATTTCTGATTTGGAAGACAGAGCCACTGACTCCAGGATCTATAAGGAGAAACCAGAAAAAAGAAACAAGAAAAATGAAGAAGCATTAAGAAGGAATGTGGGACTCTATTAAGAAGAATAATCTATGATAATGGACTTCCTGAACACGGCAAGACACCTGAGAACACAGAGTATTGTTGCTGAGCTGCAGACAGAAAACTTCCCACAAATTACGAAAGAAGAGAATATAGATATCTAAGATATGTATTGAACACGACTCAATATAGATCTCAACAGAAAGACTCCAAGACATATTATAATCAAGCTCAACAAAATGAAACATAAGCAGAAACTCTGATAGGCAGCAAGACTCAAAGCAAAGCTAACATTCAGAGGGAAGCCCTTTTGTCAGATTTCTCAGCAGTAACGATGCTGGCACGGAGACAGTGGCATGTGACATTCAAAGCCTTGAAGGAGAACTTCCAACCTATCCTGCAAATATGAAAATGAAATTAAGACATTTGTAGATAAAAATACTCACAGAGACTTTTTAAAAACCAAACCAAAGCTACAAGCAATACTGAAAGAATCTCTTAGCTTGGAAGAACAAAACTGTTAACTTCATATTTTAGAAGGACACATTATCCAGAATCCTACTCAGTTAGGAAAGGCTCCAAACACAATCAAAGCGGTAATAGTGAAAGAAACAATCTAGTGATCACATCATGTAAACTATGATACCATCATATTAAAAAGAGGGATGTACTGCAGTCATTATAGTCCTTCCAGATGGAGAGGAAGTTGACAAGACTGGTAGCAATCAAAATTGGGTTTATGTATAGTTTATTAAGTGGGATCATAGGGGCAGCCGTAAAGCACAATAAAGAAGCAACATACCATATCAAGAAATGTAATACAGGAGTCTCAACAACCACAAAACTAACCTTGAAAAAGATGAAAAATCAGCTCATAAAGAAGAAGGTCACAGAATAGATTAATAAGAACAACAGAGAAAACGTCAACACAAAAACAAACATATCACAATGGCAGTACTGAACACATACCAATCAATAGTTACATTGAATGTGTATGCACTCAAATCTCCAGTAAAGAGGCATGGAGTGACATCTTGGATCAAAAGACATGAGCCATCTATAAGTTGCCTACAAGAAACTCAACTTAAAGATAGGAACAAACTGAAAATTCAAAGATGGAAGAATATATATCAAGCTAACAATGAACAAAGAAGAGCAGGTGTGGCAGTTCTAATCTCAGAAAAAAATTGATTTTAATGTAAAATCCACCATAGTGGACAAGGATGGACACTATTTATTGCTGAAAAGTTTAATACACAGACAGGACTTCACAACATTAAATTTTTATGCACCTAATACTAGAGCACCTACATACATCAAAGAAACACTGATTACACTCAAAAAGCAGATAGATCACTCCACGATAATAGTAGACTTCAACACTCCACTCTGAGTATTGGACAGATCGTCTAGATAAAAGCTCAATAAAGACACAGAAGACCTTACTGCCACAATTAAGCAACTAGATTTCATCAACATATACAGAACTTTCTATCCACCAGTGGACAGCTACACCTTCTTCTTCAGTGCCAATGGAGCATTGTCCAGAACAGACCACGTGTTAGGACATAAAGCAATTCTCAACAAAATCCGTACCACTGAATTAATGCACGGCATCTTCTCAGATCATAAAGCCATAAAAGTCAAAATCAATAGCAGAAAAAACAGAGATAGAAAGTGGAACTCATGGAAACTGAACAACATCTTGCTCAAAAAACCAGGAGTTATAGAAGAAATGAAGGATGAAATAAAGAAATTTATGGATTCCAATGAGAATGAAAACACTTCCTACCAGAACCTATGGGATACAGTCAAAGCAGTGCTTAGAGGTCAGTTTATCCCCATAAATGCACACAGTGGGAAGGAAGAAAGAAACCAAATCAAATAACTAACCCTACAGCTTGAACAAATAGAGAGAACAACAGACGAACCCCTTAGGCACCAGAGAAAAACAGATCATAAAGATTAGAGCAGAACTAAACGAATTACAGAACAGAAGAACAAATGAAAAAACTGAAAAGACCAAAAGCTGGTTTTTTGAAAAGATCAAGAAAATTGACAAACCATTGGCTAAACTTACTAAAGAAAATCAGGAAAGGAAATGAATAACCCAAATAAGAAATGAGAGGTGAGGTGTCACAACAGATCCAGTAGAAATAAAAAATAGCATAGCTGCATACTATGAAAGACTGTATTCTAACAAATTTGAAAACCTAGACAAATTCCTTGATTCATATCACCTACCAAAGTTATGACAAGGTGAAGCAGAACAACTTAATAAACCCATTACAAAGGAAAAGATTGAATAAGTCATCAAAAAACTGCCCACTAAAAAAATCCCAGGTCCAGATCGCTTCACCGCAGAATTCTACCAAGCTTTTAGAGAAGAGTTATCTTCAATACTACTAAGACTATTTCACAGTATAGAAAGCGATGGAATACTTTCAAATTCATTCTGTGAAGCCAGCAAAACCATGATACCAAAGCAAGGGAAAGACTCCCCCCAAAAGAGAACTACAGACCAATATCACTCATGAATCTAGATGCAAAAATCTTCAACAAAATTCTTGCCAATAGAATACAACAACACATCAAAAAAATAATCCATCATGACCAAGTTGGATTCATACCAGGGATGCAAGGCTGGTTCAACATCAGAAAAACAATGTCATCAACCACATAAATAACACAAAGACAAGAATCACCTGATTTTGTCCATTGATGCAGAAAAGGCATTTGAGAAAGTCCAACACCTATTCATGCTGAAAACTCTTAGCAAAATAGGCATAGACGGAAAATTTCTCAATGCAGTAAGGGCCATTTATACAAAGCCAGCTGCTTATGTCATCCTGAATGGAGAAAGACTGAAGGACTTTCCCTTGAGAACAGAACTAGACAAGGATGCCCACTCTCACCTCTCCTATTGAACACTCTACTAGAAGTTCCAGCCAGAGCAATTAGACAAGACCCAAGAAATAAAGGGCATCCGCATCGGCAAAGAAGTCAAAACCTCTCTGTTTGCTGATGACATGATTGTATATGCAGAGAATCCCAAAGAATCTATTAGGAAACTACTCAAACTAACAGAAGAGTTCAGCAAAGTCTCAGGACACAGGATAAACACAAGTAAATCACTAGGATTCCTTTATACCAACAATAAAATTATTAAGGAAGAAATCACCAAGTCAATACCATTTATCACAGTCCCTAAGAAGATAAAGTACCTAGGAATAAATTTAACCACAGAAATAACAGACTTTTAAAAAGAGAACTACAAACCCTTACTACAAGAAACTAAGAGAGACATACATAAATGGAGAAACCTACCCTGCTCATGGATAGGAAGACTTAACATTGTGAAAATGTCTATTTTACCCAAAGCAATCTACTTATATAATACAATCTCAATACAAGTTCTACTGACATATTTTAATGAGATGGAGGAACAAATTACCAACTTTGTCTGGAAAGGGAAGAAACCCTGGATAAATAAAGTGTTACTAGAGAAGAAGAACACACTGGGAGGCCTCTCATTACCCGACCTTAGAACCTATTATACTGCCACAGTAGTCAAAACAGCCTGGTACTGGTACAAAAAGAGACAGATAGATCAATGAAACAGAATCAAGACCCCAGAGATCACATTATCTGCCTATGGACAGTTGATATTTGACATAGGCCCTAAGACATTAAAATGGAGTAAAAACAATCTCCTCAACAAATGGTGCTGATGTATCATTTGACCCAGTAATTCCACTGCTTGGAATATATCCTACAGAATCAAGGGCATTCACACCAACTGATACATGCACACGAATGTTCATCACAGCACAGTCCACAATAGCAAAAAGATGGAATCAACCCAGATGCCCAACAACAGAGGAACAGATAGGTAAACTGTGGTACATATACTCAATGGAACACTGTGCAATGATATAGAACAACAATGATTCCAGGAAACATCTCTTCACCTGGTTTCAACTAGAGGACATTATGCTAAGTGAAAGTAGTCAGCGACAAAAGGACAAATACTGTACGAGACCCCTACGATAAGAACTTAAAAACGGACTCATGCATAGAAGAAAAGACTCTTTGATGACTGTAATGGTGGGGGGAGGGGGATTAGATTTGATAGTTAACAGAAATTTGGTTAGGTGACATTCGTGACAGCACACATTAGAAAGAAGATTAATAACTAGACTTCTAAACAATTTGAGAACTCCTTGCATCCTAACCTAATACTGCAAGGACAGAGTGGCTGAGGTGGGGTACCATGCTCTCAGGTGAAATCAAGGCCAACTGGCACAACTACCATTTTGCTAATGAGGACTCTCTGCACCCCACATCGGTGAGTGGCATCTGGGGTCTTCAAAGCTGCCAAGCTGCCATTTGAGGGTACAGCAAATGGTCCCAACTCAACAGGAACAGATGAGCACCGAGGACAAGGACGATATGGGGAAAAGAGAACCCAGAAGACAGACAGACCCATGTGAGTGGGTCTCTACATTGACTCTTGACCAGAAGAACCGGATGGTGCCCGGCCACCACCAGTGATAGCCACCATGGAGCTCACAAAGTTGAGTCTCACTGGCAACAAGAGAATAAATAGGGATGCACCCTGAGATCACCAATAAAAGACTGCAACTGATGGTCTAGGGGCTTCAGGGTTCCCTGGGAGCATGGCCTCTGGCCCTGATGCTGCCCCCGTCCATAAATCATAATGAAGGTCAACTTTTTGGACAGCAATGGATTGGACTTTGCGACTCAGAGTGAACGTATCTTGTGGGAATTTTACGGTTCTGTGCATCTATAGGATGTCATCCTGCTGACCTCTTGCTGGAGGAAGAGGAGTGGGTGGAGAGGAGTGGATAGGAGGTTGCTGGGAGGATAGGACATGTATGGAGCAGACAGGAGGGGTGTGCTGTCACCGGGTAGGGAGAGCAGTGGGAGCTGTATATAGGTGAGCATGCGAATTTATATGGGAATGTACTTTTTCATTCAATCATAATAATAAAAAAAAGAAAAGAAAAAATCAAGAACACTAAGAATTGTGTGAGACTGTCTAAGGAAGAATAATCTATGAATGACTAGAGTACCAGAAGACGGTCAGAAAACAGAAAATCCGGACAGAATTTTCCAAGATTTGTTGACAGAAAACTCTCCTGGTTTCCTGAAAGATTAGAAGATATCTAGATGGTCACTGAACTCCATACAAGATAGACCTCAAAAGAAAGACACCAAGGCATATTATAATCACACTTACTAAAACTAAAGGAGACAGAACATACAAAAGAGGATAGAACAAATAAAAGAAAGCTCAATAAAGACAGGGAAGATCTAAATGCCACAATCAACCAACCTGACCTCAACCAACCTGACCTCATAAGCATGTACAAAACACTCCACCCAACAGTAACGAAATATACTTTCTTTTTTAAATGCAAATGGAACATTTTCTAGAATTGACCACATACAAGGTCTGACAATTAAGTTTGTGAACTGGCCACTATGTGCTTACGTTGGCAGGACTGTACAAACAACTCAGTACGGTTTCATAACCTTGGTATATCAGAGTCTCTCAGCTATGTTTGTGTCAGCATGTGGGTGGTGTCTTGCTGAGTGGCATTCATCATTGTTGTGTGTTTTGTTTGCTGTTATGAGAATGTCAGAGCCCAAATTAGAGCAATAAACCAACATTAAATTTCATGTTACACTTGGCAAGAACAGAAGTGAGATCAGGGACATGTTAATCCAAGTATATGGAGATAACGTCATGAAGAAAACAGCAGCATGCAAATGGATTAAATATTTTTCTGACGGGAGAGAAAGTATCACTGATGAAGAAAGGTCACAGTGGCCAGTAATGAGAACTGATGAAAATATTGCAAAAATTCATCAAATTATGCATCAAAGTCACTGGTTGACTGTAGGAAGCATAGCACACCAAGGAAACATCGACAGAGAAACAGGAAAATCTTGGAATGGAACAGGTTTGTGCAAAAATGGTCGCAAAGCAGCTCCCCAGCAAACAAAAGTCAAGGAGAGCTGAAGTACACCAAGGCCTTGTGGAAAGACCACGTTGAGGCCATGTTACCACTGCTCATGAAACATGGGAGTACCAATACGACCCTGAAACAAAGCAGCAAAGTGCACAATGGAAGCCAGCCAATTCTGCATCACCAGAAAGTTCTGTCAGTATAAATCAAGACTCAAAATGATGTTGCTAACCTTTTTAGATATCAGAGGGATTGTTCACTATGAATATGTACCAACTGGACAAACAGTTAACCAAATTTACTATTTGGAAGTGCTGAAAAGGCTGTGTGAAAAAGTTAGATGAAAACAACCTGAACTTTTCACCAACAACTCATGGCTCTTGCATCATGACAATGTGCCAGCTCACGCGGTACTGTCTGTAAGGAACTTTTCAGCCAGTAAACACATAACTGTATTGAAACACATTATTTACTCATCTCATCTGGCCCCGAATGAGTTTTTCTTTACCCAAAGATAAAGGAAATATTCAAAGGAAGACATTTTGGTGACATTCAGGACATCGAGGGTAATACAATGACAGCTCTGACGGCCATTCCACAAGGAGTTCCAAAATTGCTTTGAAGGGGACTAGGCATTGGCACCGGTACACAGCTTCTCGAAGAGAGTATTTCAAAAGCAACCATAGCGATATTCAGCACTGAGGTATGTACCTACCACTTTCTCTAGTATGAATTCATAAACTTAATTTGTAGACCTTGTATTATGGTACAAAGTAATCCTTGACAAAAGTCCAAGTATTAAAATATTACAAAGCATCTTTTCAAGCAATAAAGCCATAAAAGTAGAAAACAGTAACAGGAAAAAGGGAGAAAAAAGAATCCAACACATGGAAACTGAAAAACATCTTGCTCTAAAACAACTGGGTTATAGAATACATCAAGAATGGAATAAAGACATTCATAGAATCAAATGACAATGAAAACATACCTACCAGAACCTGTGGGATACAGCAAAATCAATGTTCTAGGGTAAATTTATCCCAGTATATGCACATATCCAGAAAGAAGAAAAGTCCCCAATCAAAGCATTAACACTACAACTTTAACAAAAAGAAAGAAAATAGCAAAAGGACTCCCGGGGCATGAGAGGAAAGCAAATTATAAAAATCAGAGCAGAACTAAATGATTAGACAACAGAAAAATGATTGAAAGAGTTAACAAGATCAAAAGACTTTTGAGAAGCACAACAAAATCGATAAACCATTGGCCAAACCGACAAAAGAAAAAGAGGAGAGAAAGAAATAACTTGCATAATAAATGAGATGGGCAATATCACAACACACCCAAATATATGTAAAAGAATCATAACAGAATACCATGAAAATTGTATTCTAACAAATTTGAAAACCTAGAGGAAACAGAAAAATGTCTGGAAACACATTACCTACCAAAGTAACACTGACACAAGCAAATAACTAAATAAACTCATCACAAAAGATTGAAAAGGAAATTTAAAAAACTCCCAACCATAAAAAGCCCTGACCTTGAAGCCTTCCCTGGAGAACTCTCCCAAACTTTTAGAGGAGAGTGAACACAACTATTACTAAAGGTATTTCAGAGCATAAAAAAGGATGTCATACTCCCAAATTTATTCAAGGAAGCCAGCATAACCCTAATACGAAAACTAGGTAAAGAGAGTACAAATAAGGAAAATTAGACTAGTATGTCTCATAAACCTAGATGTAAATACCCTCAAAAAAAAAAAAAAATCTAGCCAACAGAATTCAACAATATATATACATAAAAAAATCACTATGACCAATTGAGATTTGTTCCAGGGATGCAGGGATGGTCAATATTAGACAAACAATTAATGTAATCAACCACATAATGAAACAAAAGAACCACTTGATTTTATCAATTGATCCAGAAAAAGCACCTGACAAAATCCAATACCCAGTCATGTTAAAAACTCTTGCAAAATAGAAATAGAAGGGAAATTCATGAACATAAGAGGAACTGCCTCTATGCAAAACCAACAGTCAACATCATCCTAAATGGACAGAGTCTGAAAGCATTCTCCTTGAGAACAGGAACCAGATAAGAATGCCCACTGTCACTACTTTTATTCAACATTGTCCTGGAAGTTATTGCTACAGCAATCAGGAAAGATAAATAAACAAAGGGCATCCAAATTAGTAAGGAAGTAGAAGTATCACTATATGTGGATCATATGATTTTATACACAGAAAACACTAAAGAATCCACTAAAATAAATAAATAAAACCACTGGGAATAATAGACGAGTTCAGCAAAGTAGCAGGACATAAGACAAACATACATGAATCAGTTGGATCTCTCTACACCTACAAAGAGATCATCAAAAAGGAAATCATCAAATCAGTGCCATCTACAACAGCCCCCAAGGAGATAAAATACTTAGGAATAAATCTAGCCAGTGATGTAGAAGACTTATACAAAGAAAATTACAAGATTCTACTGCAAGAAACCACAAGAGACCTACAAGTGCAGAAATCTACTGTGTTCATGGATAGGAAGACTTATCATTGTGAAAATAGCTACTCTATCCAAAGCAACCTACAGATACAATGGAATCCCAAGAGAAATTTCAATGGCATTTGATAGATAGAGAACGATAGATAGAAAGAGAACGAAGTCACCAACTTTATATGGAATGGGAGGAAGCCATGGATAAGTAAAGCACTGAAAAAACAGAACAAAGTGTGAGGCCTCAAGCTACCTGACTTTAGAACCTATTACACTGCCACAATAGTCAAAACAGCCTGGTACCAGTACAAAGGCAGATACACAGACCAACGGAACACATTTGAAAATCCAGATATAACATTATCGTCCTATGAGTTGCTGGTGTTTGACAAAGCCCCAAAGTCCATAAACTGGAGAAAAGACAGTGTCTTCAACAAATAGTGTTGGCATACCTGGATATCCATCTGCAAAAAAACAAAACAAGACTCATATCTCACACCATACAGAAAAACTAACTCAAAATGGACAAAGAATGAAATATGAAATCTAAAATGATGAAGATCATGGAAGAAAAACTAGAGATAACAATGGAAGCCCTAATACACAGCATAAATAAGACTACAAAATATTACTAATAATGTACAAACACTAGAAAAGAGAAACAGATAACAAAATGCCTAAAAATCAAACACTCATGCTTATCCAAACACTTCACCAAAAGAGTAAAAAGACTACCTAAAGAATTGGGGGCTACCACAAGTCTGATTAGCCTGTAATATGCATAATCTACAAGGCACTGCAAAACCTCAACAAGAAAAAACAAATAACCCAATTAAAAAATAGGCAAAGGTATTGTACCGGCCCTTCACCAAACAAAACATCCAGGACACTAGATACATGAGAAAATGGTCATGATTATTAACAATTAGAGAAATCCAAGTCAAAACTACAATGAGATACTATCTGTCTCACCACAACAAGGCTGGCATTAACTCCCAAAACACAAAATAATAAACACTGGAGAGATTGTGGAGAGATGAACTCTTCTATACTGCTGGTGGGAACGCAAAATGACAAAACCACCTTGGAAATCAATGTGGCTGGTGCATTCTTAAAAAGCTAGAAATAGAAATACAATATGATCCAGCAATCCCACTTCTTGGAATATATCCTAGAGAAACAAAGGCTGTCACCTGAATAGATACATCCTTACCAATGTTTATGGCAGCCCAGTCCACAATAGCAAAAAGACAGAATCAACCCCAGTGTCCATCAACAGATGGATAAACAAACTATGGTATATTCACATAATGGAATACTATGAAATGAAGAAGAGCAGTGATGATTTTAGGAAACATTTTCATTACATGCAGTCATCTGGAAGACATTATGCTGAGTGAAATTATTCAGCTACTATTGCCACTGGGTCAATTCTGACTTGTAGCAACCCAATAGGACAGAGAAGTTCTCCACAGTGTTTCCAAGGGTTGCCTAGTGGATTCCAACTGCCGAAGTTTTGGTTTTCAGTCATCGCAGATAACCACTATGCCACCAGAGTTTCCCACAGATTAGACAATAGACAAGAATTGGGTTAGGTGAAGGGAGTGACAGGACTCAGCAGAAGGGAGGTTAACATAGCTGGACTACACCAAAAGCTAACAGGGTTCCTAAATACAACCCAGTATTTTCAATGAAAGAGTAGCAGGAGCTGAGGGCTGCAGACATGGTTTCAGGAGACATCTAGGTCAACTAACATAACTTTTTTTTCAGAAAATGTTCTGCACCTGACTTTGGTAAGTGGCATCTGGGGTCTTAAAAGCTAGGAAGCAGCCCATTTAAGTGGCATCAATTTTTCCCAACACACCTGAACACAGGAGATTGAAGGACATCAAAGACATAAGGAAAACATAAGCCCAGGGGACAGAAGCAGCCTCATGATTCAGATACTACATCAGCATAAGACCAGAAGAACTAGACGGTGCCTGGTTAAACCACCAATGAATGTCCTGACAGAGAACATAAGAGGGAGACCATGATGTAGAGGGAGAAGAATGGATGTACAGAAGTAGAACTCTATTCAGAGACCAGACCTGAAGGTCTGTCAGGCTGGAGGGTCCCCTGAGGACGTGGCCCCCAGACTCTCTGTTAGCCCAAAGCTGAAACCAGTACCGAAGCCAACTCTTCAAAGACTGGACTCGACTACAAGACATGCAGTGATGCTGGTGAAGAGTGTGCTTCCTGGATTACACATGTACTTGAGGCTGTCTGAGTGGCTCTTGTCCAGATGGGAGACAAAAGGGTAGAAGGGGACAAGAGTTAGCTGAATGGAAAGTGAAATTACACAGTGGAAAGGAGGAGTGTACTACCACAGGGTGGAGACAGAGCTAGCGGTGCATAATGGTATGAGTGTGGGGTTTTATATGGCAAATTAATTTGAATAATAAACTTTTACTTAAAGCACAATAAAATGTTTAAAACAGAAAAAAACAATACTGAGATACTGACAAAAACTAAAGTACATTAGAGTCTAAATGATGCCCAATTTTGGATCTAGAATGTTTTTAATCAGTATCACTTTATTCTGAACCTGATGCCATTCATTCCCCATAAGATCTACTCTGCTTATAGGAGAAGTGATACTTAACAACTGATGGCATTAAAAATTTTTTCCTCCAGGTCTCCAGATGGACTAAAAAGTGGGAAAGAGGCATGTGTTATTCTGGCTGAAGAAGAGTAGATGAGAGGTTCTTTTTTTCTCTTTTCACCTGATAGAAACCAACTGACCAAGGGATTCAAAAATTTATGAGAACAATTATAAAAGTGAATGACTGTTGAGTCATTCTATTTCACACAGGTATATGATAAATAAAGAGGAAACAGTATGAATGAGCATGACCAAAAAAACAAAAACAAAACTCAAAGAAACAGTGCAACAAGACAAAAGATGAACTAATAAATTTTCAAGATTTACACTGGTCTGTTCTCCCAAAGAATTCAATGCACTCTTTTGCTAAGAGACTAACATGATCCCTACGTAAGAAAGTATAGGTCTCAAGGCAAGGCCCACTTCTTTTTGTGTGTGCTTTCCTCCACAGTTGGGAAAAGTGTCATGCTCAGAGCCGTAGTTTCACAATCAGTGTGCTTACACAAATGACTTAATAACACTGAATCTCTCCTCTGTGGAAATATGGGAGAAGAATTATCAGTCCCCCTATCTCAAGGGAAAACTGAGGCACTCAGAAGCTGAAGCTTTCAATAAATAATGAAAAAACAATTGGGCAGGTGAAGATAGGACATAGAGAATTACACATACACACATAGAAAGACAAATAAAACTAGAGAAAGAACTCAGAAGTCTAAATTCTCACTACTACAAAGACCAATAATCAAGTTACTAAAATAATACAAAAGCATTTTTGATACTCAAATGAATGGAGAACAAAAAGAATGGACACGGAAGGTGAACAACAGCTGGTAGGGAAGTAGTAACTGACTTACTGAATCCTTATCCAAAAGTAAGGGCAGACGAGAGGCAACCAGAGTTACATCACAGATGCCCTATGAAGAAATGATAGCAGCAACAAGGGCCTGGGACTGAAAACTGAAAAATTATTGAAAGTCTGTTGAAAAACAGAACCCTCCAGACTCCCTTTCTCACTGTAATAGTAGACTTGAGGTTCATTGTTTTAGAGAGCACCGCTGGACTGGAGGCACCAGGCTAGCACTGAACTAGACAGGAAGATCAATTATAAACTATATACTGAAGATTAAGACAGCTCAGCCGTTTTCTCAGGTCAGCTTCCAAACACATGAATGAGATCAGAAATGGCTTTTCTGGGGAATGCAATCATCTAACACCTAGAAATACTGAAATCTGGCCTTCCTCAAGGACAAGGTCCACCTGGCTTACCCTTCAGTGAAGGCAACAGTTGACACAGAGCTTGTAACCAACTTTTTAGTCCCTCACTTTAAAATACGAACAGAGAGACAAGCTGAAGATTACCAGACATTTGAGGAAAATATCTAATATTAAACATCAAGACAAAAACAAGCAACTTGAAGGAAACTTTAAAAACAACCTATCAATAATATCCCAAAGTAATAAATGAGAAATGAAAAGCTACTGCATCATGAAACAAGAGCAGGATGTTATGAAAAAGGAACACTCAAGAGAAAATAAAAGAGCCCTTGGCAATTAAGACTCAAGTCAAGTATCACTTGGGAACCTGGGAATTCAGTACCCTCCTCTGTGTGCACATGCAAAGAGGTCTTATTACCTCATGCTTTTCTTCATGCTTTGCTCTTCTGTCTCTCCCTATTAAAGCTACATGCCTGGAGTTCAGGGACATTTCCTGTTTTTGTATCCCTAATGCTTTGCACCAAGGAAAACAGGCAAGCAAACCTGGGAAACTAAAAACTGCCACTGTTAAAAGGAAACAGGTGCTAAACAGCCATCTGAAGTGGCTCTTCAAGCAGACAGCTGCTGCAGTAAGTCAGGGGAGTACAAGTTTATTGTACTCTGTACAATAAACTACAGTTTATTGTACTCTAGTGGCTTGCATATTGCTGTAATGTTGGAAGTTCTGCCACTGGTATTTAAAATACCAGCGGGGGCAAGTTTCAGTGGAGCTTCCAGACTAAGAAAGACCTGGAAGAAAGGACTGGTGACCTATTTCTGAAAATCCTATAGATCATGACCGAACACTGTCCAACTCCCTTTCTTTGGATGTGTCATCAGGAGGGAGTCAATTGCTGGAGGAGGACATCATGTCTAGTGAAGCAGAAAGCCAGCAACGATGAGGGAGGTCCTGAAGCAGACAGACTGGCACAGAGGCCACAACAATGAACTCTAACATGCCAGTGATCCTTAATATGATGCAGCACTGGGCAATGTTCTGTTGTCTTTTATCTGAAGCTGCCGTGGGTCAGAGCCTGCCAGTCAGTTAATCTGTCTGTCTACCTATCTACTTACCTACCCATCTGTCACGGATTGAACTGTGTCCCCAAGAAATAATTGTATCAACTTGACTACACCTGAGATTTCCCACACTGTGTGACTGTCCACCCCTTTGTTATCTGATACAGTAAATTCTACATCTATGATGTTAAAGAGGTGGGACACGTGGCAGTTCCATTAATGAAGCAGTACTCAATCTTTAAGATTCACTGTGTCTTGATCCAATCTCTTTTAGAGATATAGAAAGAGAGAAGTGAACAGAGATGCAGGGGACCTCACACTAACAGGAAAGCGCCAGGAGCAGAGTGCATACTTTGAACCTGGGTTTCCTGAGTGAAGAGGCTCCTACATCAAGGGAAGACTGATGACAAGGACCTTCCTCCAGGGCCAACAGAGAGAGCCTTCTCTTGCATGTGACACTCTGAAGCTGCACTTCTAGCCTACCATATTGTGAAAGAATAAATTTCTATTTGTTACAGCCATCCACGTGTTGTGTATCTGTTATAGCAGCACAGATGACTAAGCCATTATGCAATCTATCTCTCTACGAGCTCTGACAACTAGGTCCACAAACTTAACTGTTCTAAGTGCTACATACCTCACTGACAAATATCACTACAGTCACTTTCGAAGTATTCCCCTTGGGAAGCTATGCACCAACATCAGAACCTAGTCCACCTTTCAAAGCAATTTTGGAACTCTTTCTGGAATGGCCATTGTGCATGGTGGCCCAGTGGCAAGTTCACGAACTTAATTGTATAGTTGTCTGTGGTTTTAGTCAGCTACAGCTGCTCTAACAGAAATACCACAGAGTGGATGGCTTTAACAAAGGAAGGTTTATTCTTACACAGCCCAGTAGGCTACAGGTCCAAATTTAGGATGTCCAGTCCAGGGCAAGGCTTTCCCTTTGTCGGCTCTGGAGTAAAGTCTGGTATTGCATCAGTCTTTGTCCAGGGAGCGTCTGGGCGCAGGAACCTCAGGTCTGAAGGGTGTGGTGTGTTCTCCCGGTGCTCCTTTCTCGATGGTGTGAGATTCCCAATTCTCTGCTTGCTTCTCTTTCTTTTTATCTCTTGTAGGATCAAAGGATTAAGGGTGAGACAAGTCATACTCCAGAGAAACTTCCTTGACAGTAGAACAGGGATGTAATCCTATGAAAGGATTCACAGTCCCACCCTAATCTTTTAACATACAGCACAGGAAAATCACAAAACGGAGTACAATCACAAAATATTGGGAATCATGGTCTGGCCACATGGCTACACATATTTTTGGGGGGACACAATCCAATCCACGACATCTGTAAACAACTGTATTGGAACACCCCCCATTCACATGATCTGGCCCCCAATGACTTTTTTCTTTAGCTGAAGATAAAGGAAATACTGAAAGGATGACATTTTGATGACTTTCAGGACATCAAAGGTAATATGATAACAGCTCTGATGGGTGGACTAGGCACTGGTGTCACGGTAGTACTTCAAAGGTGACTGTAGTGATACTCAGCAATGAGGTATGTAGCACTTTTTCTAGGGTGAGTTCACAAACATAATTGGCAGTCCTTATATGTGATCTATCTACAAAAGCATAAAATCTACAGTGGCAACAACAACCCTACACTGTCTCAACGTCTTTCTTTGTCAATTACAGAGCTTCCTGGACTCTTCGTACTCAGCCAGTCCTCGTGGATTCAGTTCCCCTACACACACTCCTTCCTGTGCGAAGTTGCTGCACTATTCCAGATATAGTCTCTGAGTACAACAGAAACATAATTCCACAGCTCTCTGAAAAGGCAGCATGCTTCAACTTCAAAGACATTCCTGGAGCATCAGTCAGAAAATGAAAACCACTTATGCCAATGGCCTACAAACCAGTCAGCTCATTACAGGGAAGAGAAGGGTGGGGAACACATGGGGAAGAACACTTAACTGGGATTGCCCTCTGAACGGCAGCTGTGGGAAGCAGGCCCCAGCACAGAATGCCAAGTAAGGGAAATGAAAGGCCCTTCAGGCAGAAAAGAGGAAGGTGCAGAAGGACAGCTGGCCACTCAGGATGGGAGTCTGGGCCTCTTGCCAAAGGTCTCTGCCCTTGGATTATCAAGGTTCAAAAGTATTTAAATGACCAGCCCTTATGTAAATTTCAGAGAAGGAAAAACAGCAGTGCAATGATTCTCAAGCCAGCTGATTTTTTTCTCCTCACAGGATATTTGACAATACCTGGAGACATTTTTAGTTGTCACAGGTTGGGGGAAGATGGGGTCTGCATGCTGCTAAAATCTCACAGTGCACATGACAGCCTCTCCCACCCCCACAACAAAAAATTATCAAGCCCACCATGCAATTAAGGTGACCTGCCCTTAGATAAAAAAGTGTGAATACGAGTGGAAAGATCTGTGCTATGCACTTGCTGTGGCCTCACAGTGGCCAGCAAAGCAGCCGGCCAGCAATGGATAGCTGGAAGACTACAGGCTAAGGTGTCAGCAAGGCCTTCCAAAAAGAAGTTTTTGTGGGCATTAGGGCAGTTGTGAGGTAAGCACAGCACTGAAAAATATAGTAGGGTTTCTTACAGCCTTGATTTCCCTTGTCTAGTGCCCACAAATAACTTCCATTGCCAACAGGGTCACTACAACAAGAGGCACAGTGTCCCTTCCTTGATTTCCAGAAGCTCTCTTCTCTAACTTCTCTGACAGGAGTGTACATAGCAAGTGATTTTCCAAAGACAGCATACAGAGGTCCAGGTTCCTACTTGACAAAAGCACTGTCCCATATAGGGAGATGTATTTTGTTTTACCCAAGATTTTCCCACTTTCATCCCTGAAAGTCTTGCATCCCAGGGAACACCCCAGTCTGCAGTGAAATGGGGTAGTCACCTTAACTGCATGGTGCCTTATTCAGACGAGTCCAGAGTTAATCTTGCCCTCCAGAAGATAAAAGACTCTATTTTCTGAACTTTCTAATGGCCTATAGAGTCTGCAAACTTGTTCGACTCTTAACCACAGACTGATATTTCTGGAAGTACGACTCTCCCCAAAATCCCAACTTCAGGATACAGACACACCAGTCCACGGAGTAGTAGAGGCAGCAAAGTCACAGAGGTTAGGGATATTTGCCAAAATCACACAGCCAGTGGTCAAACTGAATCTAGATTGCTTAATTCAGGAGCCTCCAGTCACTAGATCAGTGTTTCTCAATTTTGACACTACTGTTTTGGGCTTGATGACTTTTTGTTGTGGGGGGTGGGAGACGCTGTCATGTGTACTGTAAGATTTTAGCAGCATGCCAGACCCCATCTTCCCCTAACCTGTGACAACTAAAAATGTCTCCAGGTATTGTCAAATACCCCTGTGAGGAGAAAAAAAATCACCTGGCTTGAGAATCACTGCACCGCTGTTTTTCCTTCTCTGAGACTTTCTAGTATTCACTTCTTTTTTTCTCATTTTCACTGGCTTTGAGAAGAAAATGTCAATTTTCTATTTCAGACTTGGATAGATCATAAAAGTTTCCAAGGAATTTACCTCATGGTAGAAGACACTGTGCCCAGCCAATTCTCAGTGTGAACATGAGTGGAAAGATCTGTGCTGTGCACTAGCTGTGGTCTCACAGTGGCCAGTAAAGCAGCTGGCCAGCATTGGATAGCCGGAAGACTACAGGCCAAGGTGTCAGCCAGGCCCTCCTCAAGTCAGAGTAACAAGTTTCAGTGTTATTTTTTCTCATTCCAACACAAATTACACACTTTCACTTTTTTCCTTTTTTTTAAAATGACAGCATATTAGGTGATCTAGGACTCTGGGTAAAGCCAACAGATCCCTTTATACTGTTCTTCCACTGCCTAAAGTCCACTGCAGAAGTGACATGCTGGATTTGAGCTGGTTTGGGATTGCTGGTTATCCAACCTACCTCTCCCAGAAAAAGATGTAAACAGTGGAGACAAAATATTAAAGGGAAAAATGAATACACATCTCATTTTCTATCCTAGTGAATTCTCTGCCAGCAGGAAAGACTAACAGATTGTTCTGGTGCTTAGAAGACGCTCTAAGATTAAAAAGCAGGAGTCAAGCATGAAAACATCAAGCGTTCAGGAAATTAAACCAGTCTGAAAATAGTTCCTATCCAATGTGCTTCTTTTTTTAAAAAAGTCTTAACTTCAGTTGAGAGAAACAAAAATGTGAGAGCTGAACCAATGGGCACCGTCTGCTTGGCTCCAGAGCAGAAGAATCCACAGAACAAAATTCAAAACAAGTTAAGCATCACTGGAGACAAGTCAGACGACTACAAGGCCGTTACTGCTTACCAGCTGCCATGACAAAATGGTCACACCTAGGCATTTGGATCAAGAACATTCTTTGATTCCAAATGCCTGTGATGCATGTCACCACTGCCTGTTCTTTCAGTAAGTTTTTTTTTTTCCTTCAAAGGCAGTGAATAAGCAAGTCAATAAGGGAAAGCAATTTCATGTCCAAAACAAGACAAGGGCAATCCTGGAGAATGACACAAGGGGCTGGCCCAGTCCAGCTGGTGGAGGGCTGGGATGCAGGCTTTCCTTAGTATGTTTGTATGAGAGTGTGTGGTAATTCTAATTAACGAGACGTGGCTGAGGGAAAAACCACTGCCACCTACCAGTGTATACAGAAACACACATCAGCCCTAGGCATTGTGTGCGTGAAGCACTAGGTAACTCAGAACACACTGTGGTCTCTCCTCTGAGCCGACTGCCTCCCCAGTAAGGTTTGGCTGCTATGAGACCCCAGGAAGCTGACACAAAGCTTTTTTTGCCTGAAGTGACCCTTGATACTGGGGGCATTTGGGACTCTGTGCTTTCCTCTAAAGCACTGCTCTAGTTTGAAATCAGAACAATTTGAGCCATGATACAAAACACTGAAAAACAAATCCTTACCAAGAGGCACATATTAACGGTATAGTGCAGGTTACATTCCTTGCCAAGTGATTCGGGGCCTCTGGTTCACTGCTAGTGGGGTCAGCTGTGTTGGTGATCTGTACCTTGGCTTGCCTCCAGTGATTATGCCCCAGAATGAGTACTGGAGGGATCTTATTTTGGGGCAAGTATGTTTTGGCTCATTTGAATTTGAAAATGAGAGTGAGGACACAAAAAGGGTGGGGTTACGCACAAGGGGGACCACACACAGCCACTAGCCTGAGCTCAGCTCTGTCGCTGACTTGACTATGGCTACAAGACACCAAATACTGCTTCCCCCGCGTTCTGAAGAAACAAACAGCCCATCTGATTTACCGAGTAGAGCTCATTCAGGACCTTCATCAAATCATCTTGGAGCTGCTGGCCGACTTCTTTACTCTGCGAGGAAAGAGGAATGAAGGTTAATTGGGAAACAGAAGGAGGGGGCAAGAAAGGGGAGCGCTCTACAAATAACACAGACTCAATTAAGGCCCATTATTTAACCTAGCAAATCAGATAACCACTCAGATCAGACTCAATTACAGTCAGATTACTCAAAGAGTTTTAATAAAATGAAATGTGCCCCTTCTATAGCTTAGCAAAAGCAATTGTGTGGACAGGGAATGGATTATAGCTTTGGTTTTTCAAATGGTCCTCAGAGAGCAGCCCTAAGAGCCACACCCTATGTGGAAACTGTTGCTAGGACTGACAAATTTTCTTAGACACATGAAGTCAAGCAGTCCGTGACTGGGGAGGGAGGTAAAAATGTGGACTAGGAAGAAGGGAAAAGATACTAACATCTAAGGACTTCAAATATCTAATAGAATAGGAAACTCCAG
Source organism: Heterohyrax brucei (assembly GCA_028571685.1). Classification (NCBI taxonomy): domain Eukaryota; kingdom Metazoa; phylum Chordata; class Mammalia; order Hyracoidea; family Procaviidae; genus Heterohyrax; species Heterohyrax brucei. The sequence continues at coordinate 23,712,222 of CM053155.1, forward strand.
GCAGGAAGGAACTATACCTCTTGTTTCCTTTATTCTATCCCAAATTCACAGGACAGTCAAATCTAAATAATGGCAGGATAATAGATTAATGTTACTCAATTCTGATACATATGTTAAGCCATCTCCAGTTGGTTAATCACGAGCATTGGTGACTCTCATATACTTAGCTGCTGCTATCTAGGACTGACATCTAACTACACAGAGAAAATAGTACATTCAGAAAGTGAGAAAGCAGGAAGGAAATAAGAGTCACACTTTCTGTACAGAATGTTTTATCCCAATCCCAAGAAAGCAAGGGATAATGTTGACTGACATTACTGGGTCATTGAGAGGGAAAGCCTTTATCTTCTGCCAGCTCCTGCTAATTCTTTCCTAGTAAGAATTCAGATACCAACAACACCCTTTTGACAAAAGGCATAGTACTGTCAGGCATAGTCCAGCAGCCAGGCACAAAAAAAAGATGTCTGACATGTCAGAAACATAATTGTTATAATTTTGCTGTTTCAAGATTCATGACTTTAAAAAATAAACATTTTTCCTGAAAATGAAAGTAATAAAGTAAAACTTGTGAAAGCTGAAACGTGTGAAGGGAAACTAGTCAGAGAAGGAAAACAAAAATAGTTTCCACTAAATAGAGAGCAATAAGAAAAGTGGTAACAGTACCCTGTCAAAGGAGGAAAACTTGTGAAACCTGCAAAAACAAACCAGTTCCTCCTGAGTTCCAGCTCTCACAGGTTTCACTACATACATTTTTGCAACAAATACCGACTCGATGGCACTTGGCTTTGGCAAATTATAAAAATCTCAATAAAGAAAATGAAAGTAATTCTTAATTCCCATCAATAAAAAAATCATCACTTGAGACTTTATGTTGTGATCTTTGCTACTGCTATTTTTACAAAACTGGAAATTACATTACATACACAGTTCTTTAACTTTTCCACTTAAATGCAGGCTTTGTACATCTCATTATGTATTGTTCTTCTATAACATTATAACCATTATACTGATATGGCTCCTGTTCTTAGACATTTACTTTGCTTTCAATTTTTCGTAATAAAAAAATGACATGGCATTAAATTACTCTGTTCCTAATCTATGCACACACCTTTCATTAGTTTCTCCTAGAAGTAACATCTGTTCTCCAATTCCAAAACCTTAATTCTCTGCCTTTGGGGGAGAGTTCAGCCTCAGCATTTTAGACAGGGCTTCTGTAACAGATAAGGGAAGGTGCTAGGGACCCCAAAGACAAGGGGGACATTTATTCCTTGGACCAACTACTGGATCAAGGACTACTCATTTACACTACTAAACTGCCCTTGAGAAAATTACCAATTTAAAATACGACCATCAACAACTAAGAATGCTTGTTTCTCGTCTTTACTTTATCTCAACCATTCACTGTGGTATCTTACTGCTGTAGTTTGCAGACCTTTACTTCTAGTGAGCCAGAACATGTTTATCAGCTATTATGATTTCTCTTTTCTGTTTTGTCATTTTTCTGTCAAGGTATTCATTCTCTGCCTGTTTTTCTGTTATTCATAATGGAATATAGCATATATGTGACCCTTATAATACAGACACGAATTTTTACACCCGGCAGTGGGGTGAGGGATGGAAAAGGGCCCTGAACTAGCAATCAGGAGATTCTCTTTCTATTCCTCGTTCCTCCACCACAAAGCAGATTATCTGCAATAACCTGGATAGCCATTCTGGGCTTCTGTCTTTCCTTTCATGAAATGGAAGGTTACAGTTAAACAATCCTAAGGTCTTTCTCAAACTCTGAATCTTGGGGTTTTACACGATCTTTTGTTTAGTTTCTCAGGTCTGTATTAGACTCAAATACTAGCCCTGTAGCACACAGTTGTGGTGGTTCCACACTATACAGGAGAAGGCAGCACGCAAGTTCTCCTCAGACGATGAGATGTTTCACAAAACAGATGGCTCAGGGGCACTTTGTCAGTCTCAAATTTACCTTGCCTAAATGTCTCTCATCCAGTGATCTCAATCACCCCAAGAAGCCTAAAACTCACCTAAAATCTCACATACCAGCCCTTCCTTCCCATCATGAAGAAAACTGGGCTCTGCTGAAGTGGCAGAAGCTTATGGAGGTAAGGTGATGCGAAGTGACTCAACAGCAGCCCCAGAGTTGGTAACACAAGCAGGAAATGACCAAGAGTATCACTTCCCATCACCCTACCCTCCCATCTCCAGACCTGCTTCCCATCCACACTACCACCACCTTATTTTAAGATGGCAGAGTTCACAGGAACAAGTTCCTGCTGATCTACCCTATTGCTTTCCCCGTAACTCAGATAACTCAGCCCCAGAGTCAGGGGCACAAGGTGAGAGGAGAAAAGCTTAATCTGTAAAATAACAATTAAGCCCAGGCAGATGTTTCCTTTCGTGTACTGATTACTTGGGAGAAGGAAGGACTCAACTATTATCCTTGTTTATTTGAACAGGCTGCTGAAGCACTTCTGACTTAACCGCTCTGCTGGGGCTCTGCGGAATGCACTCTGGGGCCAGACTGGGAATACCCATGCAGCTAGCTCAGTTACAACACATGATAAAGCCTCCAGCAACCAGCAGCAAATTTGAGAGAGGCAGGAAAAAGCCAGTGCCTCTCCTTTCACAGATTATAAAAGGCTACCCCATTCTGTAACTCAAACACTAACCATGTGCCTCTGGGGGAGAACAAGGCCCCAGGGTCCCAGGAAGGGCTTCTGTGCTGGCCGCTGTGGATGGGTTGACAGAGAAGGAAAGCTGCTAACGGCCCCTCCCAAAGACAAGGGGCATATTGATCCCCTGCAACAACTAAACCTGATGGGGCCGAGCACAGGACAGTGAAGATCGCAGAGCTTTTCTGCTCTCCCTAGAAACACAGTGGGACTGGAGGCAGAAAAGAAACAGAATTTACAGAGCAGTCTTTGCACCATCACACGGTCTGCATCTCTTTTCTTTAAAATTAACTGGAAGAGAATGAGTCACATAAACATTGCAGGAAGCCAAAGAGAAGTTGGAGGAAAACAATTACTTTGGGTCAAGTTTTTCTCTTAAATGTCTGTATAGTAATCTTTGCCTGCAAAAGAAATAAAAGGACGGCTAAATTTAGAAGAGCTACGGTGTGGTTGACAACGCTCGTTGTATGGGATAGGAAGGAAAATGGTGTATTCAGTCTGAGATCTTTTATTTTGAAACTCACGACAAGTGGTTGGCCAGAGTGTGTGTCTCTAGGGCCCCCATTCTGCCTGCTGTGTTGCTGAGGTGGGGCTGACCTGAAGACAGCGAGATAGCAACAGCTCCTGCCAACTGTGCGCTCACAAAATGGTGCGGAAGCCTCCTCTTGCAACAGATAACAGCACTAGACAACAGAACTGAGAGGCACAGCCTCCTCTCCCCAGAACTGTAATGTTCCAAACCTTCCTCATTTGCACATGAAAGGTAAAAGGGTATGGCAGCAGAAGTGTAGGGAAACATGCCAAAGGGTCCTAGCCACCCGGCTAACCAGTCTGGTTACACCTCCGGGTCTCTTTACATAAAAACATTTCCTAACCTTGGATGGGTTTGTCTATCAGCATTACCACCCCCCCTCCCCCACAGGCACCAATTATGAAAGAATATCAAAACCAGTCCTCATCAGGAAGATCAATCTCAAGTTATTAATTTCGATCAATACTAACATGCTTCCCAAGTTGTCCAGGGGGAGGGGAGGGCTGTTGCTTATTGTATCTCTACACTACAAAGCTGTATTATTTGACAGACACAAACTTCTCCCCTATTTGCATGAAAGAAAAACATGAAAAGAGGAAGGCATGTCTGTGCCATGTGGTGACAGCTAATTTCAACCCCATCCCAAGGCTGAGTCTGTCAGCAGGTAGAAACAGTAGGGTCAGTTAGTTCTCTACTGATTAGCCTGTGTCAGCAGTTTTCCAAAAAAAAAAAAAAAAATCCAATTTCCAAAGGCACGTATCTCCCTCAAACAGTGCTAGCACACCCTCCCACTACAAAGATACTTCAGAGACCAACTGTTAACAAAATCCTGTTTGAAACTGAATTTACTTTCACAAATTCCAGAACAAAGGACATGAACCCTATATTGAGCTCTGGCAGCCGGAGAAGCGCCAGCAGAAACAGAGAGTGACTATTTCAGGGGCACACTCTCCCACTTCGAAGAGGCCAAACTGCATGAGCTAATGCTTTGTCTGACTTGCTTTAGGCAGAGAGGACAAGGCTGGAAAGTGTGGCGGTTTGGTGGCAGGGCCAGGGGTAAGTGATGGAGGGCAGCATGTCTGGTGTGTTCCCCACCCAACTTAGCCCACCAAAACAGGTGGCACAGTGTGAGGCTATGAAACGGGTACCAGGATCCAGGTCTGAACTCAGGAAGGACTTCTAGAATTCCACTTCAGCTACCCTCCTAAGCATATTACTTGCTTATATGTAGCAGGACTCTTTCAGTCCAGCAAAAACTCACTAGATGCCACATGACAGCTCTAGGAAGCCTAAGTTTCTTATACTCTAGACTTCAGTTAGGACCTTACACTAAAGAATCCCAAGACAGTATGAAACAAACAAACACACTGAATTACAAAACTGTAACAGAGACAATGGCTGCGAGCTGCCATGAGACAGATGGGAACGCTTGAAAAATACTTTTTTGTTTCAACTTAGTATAGTGCAATGTGTGTGTGTGTGTGTGTGTGTGTGTGTGTGTGTATTTACAATAAGAACTTTTATTGTAGATACACACAAAAAAGTGTATTCTAGTACTTTCTATTCTATTGTCTTCTATCTTTTAAATATTAGACAAAATCCATTACATTAACTTTATAGCTCATTAATGAGTGATGATACACAGGTTTAAAAAGACTGGGTACACTGTTACTGTGGACATAAAGAAAACAATGGGTTAAGATCTGGAGTCTACCAGCCAAGATAGGAGCTAAATAACTCGACCTCTCACTGTGGCTGATCAAGTGTTACAAAGTAGGGTCAGTTACCAAATCTCTGTGAGGGGGAAAAGACAGGATTTCAGGGTCTGGGCAAGAAGGAGTCGATCAGCAGGTGTTTGCAGCAGAGCACCTCCTATATGCCAGGCTCTTATGGCTTCACTGTAAATATAGCAGTATACAAAATAACCAGTTTACAAATATGTAGTCTACTGAGAGAGATAGCAATAATCTGATATCTGAGTGTATCAGAATTCAGCTCTTCCAATTTCAAAGGCATTGACTAGGAATTGAACAGGACCCAGCTTACTCTATCCAAAGCCAGTTTAAGCTCAATTCTCTACCCCACCCTACCCCCAGCTTTCCAGAAATAGAAATTTGATTTTAAGAAGTTTACCTATTATACAGTAAAACTTAGTTTTTGGATTTGTCTTTATAAGTTACTAATGGATAGTTCAAGTTATAATGATACTACTTTAATATGAGCAGCTCCCAAAGCAGTTCATTCCATTTTTATAGAATCCCTTGAGCATGAAAGCACCCTAGAAACAAATCTCACTAGGAGTTCCTTCACTCAGAAGTTAATGGGTGTAAACTCTCCCAGTGGAAAATGTCATTCATTTTTAAAAGAAAACATCAGAAACTTGGTACAATCTAAGACCTAACACCTGTCACAAAAGTCATCTTCTGAAACATGAATAGTTTGTCAATTAGGCTCCTGTTTAATTTATCTGAAAAAAATTAAGTCTTTAAAAAAAAAACTACTAAAATATGCAACCATCTAAAGAAAGAGACAGATTATAATTTTCTTAAATATCCCTTTTTTTACTCTGTGGTACTTAGTCCATTACTTTGTACACAGCAACTACCAAATAAGTCAGCTGCTGACTCAATGAGATAAAACTTTAGCTTAAACACTATCCTTTCATATAATAAGAATAAAAAAATATGGCTGCATTCTAGATTATTAAACATGGAAACTTGATCAGAGGTTACCCACATAAACTTTGTAGGATTACAGTTTGCAGATGAGCCCAGGAAACTGTACTTTTCCTAAGGTCACAGAGCTCATCAGCATCCTGACTAGGGAGAGATGCAGCATTAGAAGAGGGCTAAACATACAGGTTCTGGAGTAGGACTTAAATACTGATTTCATACCCCAATTTTAAGATCTCAGGTAAATTATTTTACCATTCTATGTTCCAGTTTCCATATGTGGAAAATATGATAATAACAATGAAGTAATTCATATAAAGAATTACTTATTCATAATAAGGAAGACCAAAGAAAAACTGATGTGTTTGAATTATGGTGTTGGCAAAGAATATTGAATATACCACTCAATGCCAGAAGAATGAGCAAATCTGTCTTGTAAGAAGTATAGCCATAATGCTCCCTAGAAACAAGGACGGTAAGACTTCATCTTATATACTTTGGGTATGTTACCAGGAGGGACTTGTCCCTAGAGAAGAATATCATGTTTAGTAGAACATCAGCAAAAAAGAGGAAGACCCTCAACAAGACAGTGGATGCAACAATGGGCTCAAACATAGCAACAATTGTGAAGATGGCACAGGACCAGGCAGTGTTTCATTAGGAGGCTCATTAGGAGTCAGAAACCAACTTGTCAGCTCTAACAACTTTCCACGTAAAGTGCCTAAAACAGAATCTAGTACCTCGTATCTGCTGAATAGATGTTAACTATTATTAATATGAGAATCCAATCCTCTCAACATCCACTTGGGTGCTTTCTATGGCCCTGTGCTGCTTCCTTATGTATACTCATACAATGTTAATGATCACAATTCACGGAATTGGGACAACTTCGATGAACTATCTTTAAGGCAGGATTGCAAGTAAATCCCACTGACAGGAGACCTGTTGATCAGAGCAAAGACAGTTCTTATTTTTCCTTATTCCTATTGTTGCACAGTTTTCTCTTCCCCACCCTCAGTAAGAACCAAAGTAACAAGTCTTAGAGACACATGAAGACTGCCTATTACATTCGTGAATGCATCCTAGAAAAAGTGTCATATACCTCATTGCTGAGTATCATCACGGTCACCCTCTAAGCACTCCCCTTGGGACGCTACGCACCGATGTCAGGGCCTAAGCCACCCTTTAAAGAAATTTTGGAACTCTTTTTCTGGAATGGCCATCAGAACTGTTACTGTATTACTCCTTGATGTCCTGAATGTCATCAAAATGTCTTCCTTTCAATATCTGCTTGATCTTCTATAAACAAAAAAATCACTGGGGACCAGAGCAAGCAAGTAGGGAGGGTGTTCCAGTACAGTTATTGGTTTACTGGCTAAAAACTCCCTCACAGACAACTAGACAATTGAGCTCACGAACTTGCCACTGTGCCACCATGTGTAATGGCCATTCCAGCAAGAGTTTCAAAATTGTTTCGAAGGGTGGACCAGATGCTGGCATTGGTGCATAGCTTCCCAACAGGAGTACTTTGAAGGTGATAATAGCTGTTTTCAGCAATGAGGTATGTAGTACTTAGAACAATTAAGTTTGTAAACTTAATTGTCAGACCTCGTATGCAGTTTTTCTCAGGAAAGAGAGAGGGGGAAAAAGAAATCCAAAAAGTAGGTGTTTAGCAGGAAGAAGGAAGCTAGGAACGGGTAGAAGGAACATATAAATAATCTCTACATTTCGAAAAATATTCATTCCTAAATGTGTCTTTAAGTCAAATTTATAGGTAAGCTGAAACAGGTGCATAATGTTCTTATTTAGCTTCACCAGAAATCCCATGGGGTAGTTCTACTCTGTCCTATTAGGTTGTCATGAGTTGAAATCAACTCAGTGATGACAGTTTTTTTTGTTGTTGTTTTTATTGTTACTGCAAGAAAAAGCTCCAACCTTTTCAATGATTTAAAAGCTGCACATTCAGCAAGGAATGTGATTGTGATGAAGAATTTGTTGTTAGCAGGGAGTTGTTCAACTGTTTCCAAGTCAGGGAAAGTGGGAGTAGGCTGTAAGTTGTATGTTCATAACTCAGGGACTTACTGTAGGAGGATGGAATTGTTTTCTATGGCCCACATACATCAAACAGAAAAATTATTCTTAGCTGCAAAACTGGAATTTGGCTCAATTGGGGTCAGACAGTAAACGCTTACAGGCACGAGTTCTTCTGACTGCCTAGGTTATAGATGACAAAGACACCCATCACCAAGTTCTGGCTTAATCAGGAGAACTCTTAAGCACTCACTTCTGAAAGCCATTTTCTTAAAGCCTTTCCAAAAGCGCTATAGTGAGTGAGCAATCAGACAAGATAACTTCTAAGTTATGCCTGTGTCGTGGGGGAAAATCCCTTTCTTTGGCATGACAGTGAGTTCTGTGGATTCAGCTCCTCCTCACCATGGACTCTTGCTGTGTTCTGTTATCAATGACCAAAGCCTCTTGCCAGGAACAAGACTGAGAATCAATGGATAGGAGCAGGGGGCAAGGGTGAAGACCTTCTGCTCCTATACCACCTCTGGTGGCATAATCTGAAACACAGTTCCTAAAACATTCTTAATTTTACCCCCATGGTTGTTCCAATTATCTTGGAATGGCCTATTTTTAACACACACACAAAAATAAGCTGAAAGCAATATCCCCTATGATGAGATAATCAAATTTGAGTCTTCAGTTCGTAAACCACCACGGTGAGCTTTTTCTTGGCAGTATCTTCCACCTTTTATGCTTCTGGAAAACAGTTTGAGTAGAAATCTAGTAGTCTTCAGACCCTGACTGTTCATGCCAAAACATTTTTTAAGGTTGTTCTGAAGACCAGTGATCATCACATCTCCACAGAGGCCAATGAAGGCATAAAAATGGTGTCTAGGTGACCGTGGGTATACTTGGGTAGTCTAGGACACACAGGCAAACTGGCAACATGTGAACACAAATTTCTTGGCAGCTGCAAAATGAACTCTAGAAGAAAAACCATCAATGGTTTGGAACTGAGGTAGAAAGACAACCAGAATGATCAGGTGCTTGCAAGCACATGCCCCACTACAATCAGAAATTACATGAGTGAGGAACGGGAAGAATGCCTGTGTGGTTCTCACATGGCTAGGCCTAGACGAGGATAGGAGAACAGGAGTTAATAAATTCCTCAGCTTATTTTAACAGGAGTTAATAAAAACTTCATCTGAAAGTTGGCACTGTGAACACCAAGAGGAGAGCAGCCTGGTAGGAACTAAAACAGTCAGCAGTACCCACACAGGAAATGCCTGGGCAGTGGGAAAGTCGCTGATTAAATACTTTAAGAAAGAGGAACCCACCAGCAAAGACAAGTGTGTAGTTTCAGTACTCCTGTGTGTAACTGCTTGACGACTGCATCCTCAAGCAGGGAAAAGAGGCTCCAGGGAGTCCAATTAGGAAGACAGCAGTTTACTGACACTCCAAGGTGCCAGAGTTGGACCTAAGTGGAACACAAAGTCAATTTTGGGAAACTGAGTGGAGTTCTTTACTGACAGACAAGATCAGAACGCATTTCCTTGGGACTGGAAAAGAAATTTGATTCTAGATCAGATTTCTTCAGTTACAGTGGTTTCTAGCTTCTTGTCTTTGTTTAACCACAGGTGTAGTCAGTCCTGTCAGTAATGGTCCACATGCACTTAAAAATATCTATATCCTTGGGGGAGGGCACTTTCTCTCTTATTAATACCACACATCCATTTAAATCAATGAATTATAAGGAGTTTGGAATGGAAGATTTTTAATTCTTTACTTCTGATTTCTTACCTAAGTAAGCTCTTTAATCTCTCCTCTCCAGTTCAGGTTTAAATTTTCTCAGCACCCCTTATTAACTTCAAAAGAATGTTAATAAGAATGTTGTGTCTGCAGCTGTTAGGCACAGTGCTCCACATAGGGCACATAGGTCAAGCTTCTTAATTGTGTTTTTTAAATCTTCTATATCTTTATTAATTTTTGCCTAGCTATGTAATTATTTACTAAGACAGGTGTGTTTAATCCTCCACTGGAGTTGATAATTTGTGCATTTCTCTTTTTAAGTCTATTTTTTATTTATATACCTTAACACCACATTAAGCATATCTTCCTAGGACACTGAATCTTGTATTACTATGAAATGTACCTCTTTTTCTCTAATACTACTTTTTGCATGAAAATCTACTTTGTTTGATATTATCATCACTATGTTTGTGTGGTCTCATTGTGGTTTTGATTTGTATTCCTCTAATCACTAATGATGTTGAGCATCTTACCCTGTGCTTGCTGGCCATTGTAAATCTTCTTTGCAAAAAATCTCTGTTCAAGTCTCCAGCCCATTTTTAATTGGAGTGCTTGTCTTTCTGCTGCAGAATTTTAAATGTTCTTTATTCTGCATATTAGAATACGAGGTCTGCAACTAAGTTTGTGAACTCATCCTAGAAAAAGTGCTACATAACTCACTGCTGAATGTCACTATGGTCACCTTCGGAGTACTTCCCTTAGGAAACTGCACTGAAACCAGTGCACAGTCCACCCTTTAAAGCAATTTTGGAACTCTTCTTCTGTAATAGCCATCAGAGCTGTTGTCATATTATCCTTCTGTTCCTGAATGTCATCAAAATATCTTGCTTTCAATGTTTTTATCTCTGGGTAAACAAATAAGTCATTGGGGGCCAGATTAGCTGAGTAGTGAAGGTGTTTCAATACAGTTATTTATCTACTGGCTAAAAACTTTCTCATGGACAGTGCCATGTGAGCCAGTGCACTGTTGGGATGCAAGAGCCTTCACTTGTTGGTGAAAAGTTCAGGTTATTTTTGCTTAACTTTTTCACACAGCCTTTTCAGCACTTCCAAACAGTAAGCTTGGTTAACTATGCAGTTGGCATAAATGCATAATGAGCAATCTCTTTGACATCAAAAAAGGTTAGCAACATCATTATGATAGTTGTTTTGGAATGATGAACTTTTTTTGGTCCTAGAGAATCAGCTGATTTCCACTGTGTGCATTTTGACACTTTGTTTCAGGGTCATATTGGTACACCCATGTTTCATCACCAGTGATAACACGGCCCAAAACATCATCTTGCCTGTCCAAAAAGATTTTGTTCACCTGTGAGCATCTTCGGGACCATTTTGCACATAGCTTTCTCATGCCAAGATTTCTCAGTTAAGATTTTCTTTTAACTGTTTCTCTATCAGTGTTTACTTGGTCTGCTATACTTCTCACAGTCAGCCAGTGATTTTGAAAGATGTGCAATTCGATGAATTTTTTTGCCATGTTTTCATCAGTTCCCTCTTCATCAGTGATGCTTTCTTTCTCCTCATAAAAATGTTTAATCCATTTGTACCCTGCTGTTTTCTTCATGGCATTACCCTCATAAACTTGGACTAACATGTCCCTGATTTCACTTTTACTCTTGCCAAGTTTAACAAGAAATTTAATGTTTGTTCATTGCTCTAATTCAAGCTCTAACATTCTCGTGACAATACACAAACACACACAACAACAACAATGAATGCCACTCAGTAAGACACTGCCACAAGTCGACATGAACACAGCTATTAGATACTGATACACCAACATTATCAAACCTTACCGAGTTGTCTGTACAGTGCTGGCAATGTAAGTGCATGGTAGCAAGTTCGCAAACTTAATTGTCAGACCTTGTACAGTTTCAAGTACTTTCTCTCATTCTCTAGGCTGTCTTTTCACTTTCTTGATTACATTCTTTTATGCATAAAAGTTTTTAATTTTGGTAACGTCTAATGTATCTACTTTTTTCCTTTTGTTGCTCTGGCTTTTGGTGACATATCTAAAACTGTTTCCTAATCTCAGATCACAAAGACTTAAACCTACGTTTTCTTCTTAGAGCTTTATTAGTTTTAGCTCTTACAGTTAGGCTTTTGATCCATTTTGAGTTCTTTGATCCTTTTTGTATTTCCAGTTTTCTGCTATTATAATTGAATTTCATAAGAGTTTTATAATAGTTGAAAGTTGTTTTGATAACAGCATTATATGGGTCTCCTGAGGATCTGTTGTTTCTCTTGCTTTTAGGTCACATATTTTGTCTCTTTGTATGCCTAATTATTTACAATTGACTGTTGAACACTGTACATAAAAACTGTAGAGATATATAATGGCCTGAGATAACAGTATCTTTCTCTAGAGAGGATTTAAGTTTGCTTCTAGCCACTGTTTATCCTAGATCACCTTAATCCAATTAGAGATTAAGATAATTTGAAGCCAGGTTTCAGTCCCTGTAAGGGCTAATCTATTTCTGGTTCACACTTACAACTAAACTGTATCTCTTTGGGGTCCCAAAGCCTGGGAAGTTTACCACATCACCCCTTTTCCTTTGGCCTTAAATTTGAATTTCTGCCCTGCTAGCCCAACAAGCCTATTAAAAGTTCCACTCATCTTCTTGGTCCTCACTGATCTTTTCCAAAATGGCAGGTGCTTCCTGTGGGAAAAGCAGCTCCAGTGTAGCAGAAGGTTTAATCTACATTACTACACTGGATATCTAGATGCATAACTTTAAGCTTAAGCATTTGAAGACAGGGATGATTTTATGCTTATTTGTATGGCTACAAATAAATGTTGGGTATGTAATAAGTACATACATATGTTTTGTATGAAAGAATGAATGGATACTGGTGAAACTAAAGGCTTACCACACGTGTTTTACAGTTGCACATTTCCCAAGACAGGGCAAGCAAATCATTCTGGTGCAACAACAGAGATGCACACCTGAGGATTTAACTATGGTTCCTCAGTACCTCCTTAATGGCTTTTCAAAAATTATAGCCTATCAAAGGGTGGTAGGAGACAGAAGGTATCTAAAAAAAAAGGCATCTTTTAAATAAACTGAAGTGATTGAGAGTCCAGATTCAAATCTTAGGCATCCCCTGTTGACCCACAGTAAGTTGTAAAACTGTGCACATATAGAAGTCTTAAATGGTGCCACTGGGGGCCTGAGAAAGTTTTGGGCATCTGATTCCCAGGTCATACATGAAAACATCAGATTGCCAGTTGTCTCAAATTCCTTAACAGTACATTGGCCTTTCCTAAGTGAGATGAGTATCCCAAAGAAAAGAAGCAATCATTGGCTTCTAGTTCTCAGTCCAGTAAACAGCCATACAGTGTTGGTTTTTGCCTCTGTGAAACGCCGTCTGATAGCTGCCTCCTTTATTTCACTCCTGCCAGAGAAGGAAAACTCAAATATTTTCCACTAATGCAAAGAGAGAAAAAAAAAATGCCAAGATTGCATTTGGCAAAAGTGGAAAACTTGTGAGATCTGGAAAAACAAGGCAGTCCTGTTAACTTTGTAGTATAGCTCAAATTAGTCCCAAACTGAAAACAAAACAAATGCTTATTGAAAACAAAATGCATACAATAGATTACGTATATTCATTAATAAACCCTCCAGCAAGGAAAATGAGCAAAATTCAGCTATATACAACAGCATGGATGAACCTCACAAACCACGGCAAACAGAGGGAGCAAAATACAAAGTCTACGTCTGTTCCACGAGGACAGTTGATTACGTTTGCAAACTCATCCTAGAGAAAGCACTGCATGCCTCACCGCTGAGTATCACTGTGGTCACCTTCCAAGTACTCCCCTTGGGAAGCTATGTACCTACGCCAGTGCCTAGTCTACCCTTCAAAGTAATTTTGGAACTCTTGATGGAATGGCCCTTAGAGCTTTCATCATACTACCCTTGATGTCCCAAATGTCATCAAAATGTCTTCTTTTCAATTTTTCCTTGATCTTCAGCTAAAGAAAAAAGTCATTGGAGGCCAGATTAAGCGAGTAGGGAGGGTGTTCCAATACAATGATTGGTTTACTGGCTAAAAACTCCCTCACAGACGACTATACAATTAAGTTTGCCAACTTGCCACTGTGCCACCACGTGCAATGGCCATTCCAGAAAGAGTTCCAAAACTGCTTTCAAGGGTAGACTGGGCACTGGCATTAGTGCATAGCTTCCCAAGGGGAGTATTTCAAAGCTGACTGTAGTGACATTCAGCAATGAAGTATGCAGCACTTATAACAATTAAGTTCACAGACTTAATTGTCAGACTTCGTGATTCCTCTTACATAAAATTCAAAAGCACAGGCAGAATTATGTTCAGGGCTGTTAACCTAAGAGGTATAATTTAAAAACATCAAGGATATAATTATGACAGAGTTAGAGAAGCAGAAAAATAGAAAGAGCTGCGATTACTCAAACTATCCTTAGGGACTTTCAAAGTGGTAATAAGGTTCTACATTTCTTGACCTTTACAGCTAAGTTACTTAGATGTTTTCTTTATAACTGCTCATTTATTGTACACAAGTACTTTTTTATAGCTGTGTTGTATTTCAAATTTTCAAAATATGCAGGAAAAACAAGCTATACAATCATTGCACTGGCAAATCAGCTGCAAGAAAAGCAAAAATGTCACCTTGAGGACTAAAGTATACCTGCCCCAAGTCACAATGTTTCCAATCACCTCATACGCATGTGAAAGCTAGACAATGTATAAGGAAGACCAAAGAATTGAACTGTATTGTTAGCGAAAAATACTAACTATAACATGGACTGCCAAAAGAACAAATAAATCTGTCATGGAAGAAGTACAGCCTGAATGCTCTATATAACCAAGGATGGAGAGACTTCGTTTCACATACTGTGGCCATGTTATCAGGAGGTATCAGTCCCTGGAGAAGAATATATCCTTGATAAAGTAGAGGGTCAGTAAAAAAGAGGAAGACCCTCCACGAGACAGACTGACAGTGGCTGTAACAACAGTCACAGCCAGGCAGCACTGGATTCTGTCACGCACAGGGCTGCTATGAGCTGGAGCCCGATACCAACAACAATCACGAATGGGGTTTGGATAGCACACGTGTGCTTCACATTTTGGTTCTTGAACAACTGAACTGAATATGAGTTCTCCCTCTAATGCCTGTACTGTAGTTGCAATTATCACGCCATTTCTGGGACACTTAACATATCTACACTGACTGCCTCGATTAATTTATGGAAATAATAGATATTCCTTCAACTGTAACCTAAGCTTCCAAAGGCTTTGGACTAAGTGTTGCAATTAATAATTAATGTAAGTAGTATTTGCAGCTTATAATTACTTACTGCTTACTATGTCCCAGCCATTTATAGGTATTACCTCCTTTAATACTCAAACTTACTTTATGAGATAGCAATTATTATTATCTCCATTTTGTAGATGCTAATGCATGGTGGTCAATACTGTTGTCAACTTCTTTAGGTCATGATTCTCAGTAGTCTGGCAGTTATGGTATAGTCTGGCAGCTATATAGTGATGTAAAAACCAAAAAAAACAAATTCACTGCCTTCGAGTTGACTCCGACTCACAGCGACTCTATAGACAGAGCAGAACTGTCCCATAGTTTCCAAGGAGTGCCTGGCAGATATGAACTGCTGACCTTCTGATCAGCAGTCTTAGCACTTTACCACTGTGCCACCAGGGTTTCCATAATGACATAAACTTCCCATAATGAGTTGTGATATAATGCAATCACTTCCATGATAAAGTTTATTATGAGCATCCAATCATAATGCAATCACTTCTATGATAAGGTCTATTATGAGCATCCAATCAATTAAAAGGGAGTTCCTTGGGGGTGTGGCCTGCATTTAATATAGGCAGATTTTCTAGCAAAGAACGCAGGCTTTAGCTCACTGTGGATTCTGTAGCTATCTCCTGTTTATGTGACCTCCAGTTCTTGAGACTTGAGCTAGCAACTTACACCTGCTGATTATGGGATTCATCAACTTCTGCAGCCTGTGAGCCAGAGGCCTGCTATCTGACCCACAGATGTGAGTTTGCGAGACCCTCCAGCTACATGAATTAGGCTGACCCACAGACTTGGGACTTGCAAGCCTCTACAACCAGTCAGCTATTTCATTGGTATAGATCTTTCTCCACATATATGTGGAAACCCTAGTGGTGTAGTAGTTAAGAGCTATGGCTGCTAACCAAAAGGTTTAACTCTATCAGACATTCCTTGGAAACACTATGGGGCAGTTCTACTCCATCCTATAGGGTCGCTATGAGACAGAATTAATTCAGTGGCAATGGGTTTAGTGTGTTTGCTTTCTAAATAGATTTATAGGTTTCACTAGCTTTGCTTCTCCAGAGATCCCAGACTAGGACATTTGGTACCAAGAATGGTTCTAGAGAAACAGCATTGTAAGGATGAGTTTTCTAAACTGGTTCTCAAGTCTGTTTACTCCTAAGGATGTTGATGTCTCTGCTTCCAATAATAAAGAAAGTACTACTAATTCACAGCAATAGGTGGAAATAGAAATACACAAGATAACACCACAAACAGATCTATTGGTGAGAGGCTATCTCTTGGTGATACATTTGAAACTTTTCTACATAAGGAAGTTGGTTGGTTTGTTCCACTTTTGCTAGTCAAAGGAATGAAAGAAAGATGTCAGAGTCACACCTCAAGTACTGCATAAATGACCTCGGAGTTTCCACTTGTGCCTTGAAAGAAAGCCCTGAACCTGTCTTGCAGATTTTCCCAGTTTCAAAATGCATAATTGGAATACATATCCTCAGCAACTGGCAGAATCCCTACACTGGATTCCTGACAAGTGGAGTAAGGGCTATTATTGTAGGAAAAAGCCAAGTGAAGCTGTTAGAACTGCCTCTATCTATGAAAATAGTCAACCAAAGCAGTGTCATACTCCTTGAGGGACTGCAGAGATCAGGGACACCACTAATGACTTGAGGAATTCAGGCGTGATGATTCCTACCACATCTTCTTTCAACTTACTATTTGGTTTGTGCAAAAAACAAACTGATCTTAGAGAACGGCATTAGATTATGAAAAACTCAGTGAATCCAGATGTGCATTCACTGCTTAAGCAAAATAATACATTTGATACTTAGTATGCAGCAGCTGATCTGGTTAAAGCCTTTTCCTCAATGCCTATGTCATATGACCACCAGAAGCAGTCTGCCATCAGCTAGCAAGGCTAATAATACACTTTCAGTGTTGTACCTCAGAGTTACATAAACTCTCCAGCCCTGTGTCATAATTTAGTCTGAAGAGGCCCTAATCACCTGTCTGTTCTGTAAGGTTTCACATGGTCTATTACACTGATAACATAGTAAGACAGAATAATGCTAACTGAACCTAGAAAGAAAAAAGTATTAATAACTTTAAATTCCTTGCTAAAATATTTGTGCGGTAGAGGGTGGGAAATTAACCTCACCAAAATTCAGGAGCCTTACACCTCAGTGAAATGTCTAAGGGTCCAGTGGTGGGCAGGCACACTGAGATATCCTTTCTAAAGCAGGGAAAAGTTACAGCGTCTGGTCCCTCCTACAACTTAAAATCTGGTGGGCCTCTTTAGATTTTAGAGGCAACATATCCTCATTTATTAACTGACTCTGGCCTATTTATCAAATGATTCAAAAGGCTGGTAGTTTTGAATGAGGTTCATACCAAGACAAAGCTCTGCAACAGATTCAGGCTGTCCTGCAAGCCACTCTGCCACTTGAGATATATGATCCAGCTGATCCAATGGTCATTCAATTATCAGTGACAGGCAAAGATAATGTTTGGAATCTTTGGCAGGCCCCTATTGGTAAATCACAGCACAGACCCTTAGGATTTTAAGAAAGTTTTTGGCTTGTTACTAGGCATTAGTAGAGACTGAAGGTTTGCCTATAGGCCACCAAGTCACCATGTAACCTGAGCTGTCCATCATAAACTGGGTGTTGTCTGACCCCGAGGGTCATGAAGTCAGACGCACACAGCAGCACTCTATCATTAAACGGAAGTGGTATCTACAAGACGAGGCCTAGGCAGGACCCGAGGGCACAAGGACGTCACATGAGGAAGTGGCCGAAATGCCCACGGTCTCTACTCCTGTTACATTATCTGCCTTCTTTCAATCTGAGACTATGGCTTCATGAAGAAATTCTTCTCATCAGTTGACTGAGGTACAGAAAATTCATGCACGGTTAACAGAAGACTCTGTGCAATACGCAAGTACTACTAGAAAGTGGACAGCTGCAGCACTATAGCCCCTTTTCTGGGATCTCCTTGAAGGACATCTGTGAAGCAAAATCTTCCCAGCGGGCAGAATTTTGAGTAGTGTACCTAGTTATTCACTTTATCTAGGAGGAGAAATAGTAAAATGTGTGACTGTATATTGATTCATGGGCTGTGATCAATGGTTTGGTTAGATGGTCAGGGAATTGGAAGAAACATGTTTGGAAAATTGGAGACACGGAGGTATGGGGCAGTAAAATATAGACAGACCTCTATGAATGGCCAAAGAAGTAAAAATATTTGTATTTTATGTGAATGCTCACCAAAGGCTGACCTCAGCACGCTGATGAGGATTTTAACAATCAATTGGATAAGATGATACATTCTGTGGAACCCACTCAGGCTCTTTTCCTAGCCATGCCTGTCACTGCACAATGGACTCACGAACAAAGTGCTTGTGGTGGCAGGGATGAAGGTTATGCATGGGCTCAACAACACGGATTTTCAATTTTTAAAGCTGATTTGGCTACAGACATTACTGAATGCTCAATTTTCCAGTAGCAGAGACCAACATTGAGTCACCTGATACAGTACCCTTCCTTGAGGCAATCAGCCAGCAACCTGGTAGAAGGTTGATTACACTGGATCACTTCCATCATAGAAAGATGTTTTAGTCATCTAGTGCTGCTCTCACAGAAATGCCACCAAGCAGATGGCTTTAACAAAGGTAACTTTAATCTCACACAGTCCGGTAGGCTATAGGTCTGAAGTCTGGGTGTCCATTCCAGAGGAAGGCTTTCCCTCTGTCGACTCTCGTGGCAAGTCCTTGTGTTGTATCAGTCTCTGGTCAGGAAGCATCTTGGCATAGGAACCACAGGTATGAAGGACGTGCTCCTCTCCTACTGCTGCTTTCTTGATGGTGTGAGGTTCCTAACTCTCTGCTTGTTTCCCTTTCCTTTTATCCCTTGTAGGATAAAAGATAAAAGGTGGTACAAGCCACACTCCAGGGAAATTCCCTTTACAATAGCCCAAGGAGGTGACCTTGGGAAGCAATTTACAGTCCCACCCTAATCCTCTTTAATATACAGCACAGGAAAATCACAAAATGGAGGGCAATCACACACTACTGGTAATTATGACCCAACCAAATTTCTACACGTATTTTTTGAGAGACACAATGCAATTCACGACAAAAGGGTAGCATTTTGTTAATACTGGAATTGACACATAATCTGGATATGGATTTGCTTTCCCTGCATGCACTGCTTCTGTCAAAACTACCATTCAAGGACTTACAGAACACCTTAGTTACCATCATGGCATCCCATACAGCAATGTTTCAGATCAAGAAACTAACTTCATAGCAAATAAAGTGTGGCAATGGCCCTATGCTCATGGAATTCACTGGTCTTACCTTGTTCTCCATCCTAAAGCAGCTAGCTTGATAGATTCATGGAATGGCCTTCTAAAGACACAATTACAGTATGAGCTGGGTGGCAATATCTTACAGGGTTGGGGTAATGTTCTATAGGAGGCCATGTGTGCTTTAAACCAGTGAGAGTGATATCACCCACTATTCTTAGTGACCCACTTACAATACTTTTATTTCCTGTGCTGGAGGGCCCTATGCTTAGTTTCAAAGAGAAGAATGCTCCCACAGTGAGATACAATGGAAGGTAATAATCCCACCAGGCCACTTTAGATTCCTCATATCTTTGGATCAACATGCAAAGAAGGGAGTTACTGTACTGGTTAGTGTGATTGGTCCTGATTACCAAGAGTAAATCATACTGATACTCTATAACAAAAGTAAAGAAGAGTATGTTGGGGATATAGGAAATGCCTTTAGGATGTCTCTTAGTACTACCATGTGCTATGATTAAAGTCAGTGGAAAACTACAGCACTCCAACTTCAACATGACTACTAATGGCCCAGACCCTTCCGGAAGGAAGGTTTGGATTACTCTACCAGGGAAGGAACTACAATCAGATGACATGCTTGCTGAGGGTAAAGGGAGTATAGTAATGGAAGAAGGTAGTTCTAAATACCAGTTATGGCCACATGACCAGATGCAAAAACAAGTGCTGTAATGGTTAGAAGTATTTATTCCCTGAATGTTTACATCAAATATGTTTGCTTTCTTCACCTATTATATATAGGATGTAAACAAGACTAGTGCATTTTCTGCTGTACATGTGTTAGTTGTACCATATTAGGTGCAATTATGATTTCATTATTGTGTTTATTCAGAGATGTAGATGCGTGCCAAGTTGACCCAGGGTGGACTCTGATGGTTAACGTTGTGTGTCAACTCGGCTGGACCAGGATTCTCAACGGTTTGGATGTTATGATATGGTTTTGCTGCTATGTAATTATGTAATCACCTCAATAATCAGATGTGATACAACTTGACAACCTCTATAATTAGGTCTACTATGATCATACAATCAGTTGAAAAGGT
The DNA here is from genome assembly GCA_028571685.1 of Heterohyrax brucei. Lineage (NCBI taxonomy): Eukaryota > Metazoa > Chordata > Mammalia > Hyracoidea > Procaviidae > Heterohyrax > Heterohyrax brucei. The sequence continues at coordinate 23,732,624 of CM053155.1, forward strand.
GTTCAACATAGGTGTACTTTCAGGCCAAGCTTGCAGGCTTCTGTTCACTCTGGATCCTGCAGCTGACTCCCATTCATCTGACTTTGGTTCTTGGGACTTGGGCTAGCAGTGTATCTGCCATCTTATCTGACAGTCTTAGGATATGTCAGCTTCTGTAGCCTGTGAGCCAGAGGCCTGCTGATTGACTTGTCAGTCCTTCTAGCAATGTTGTGATTCAGGAGAAGCCTCTAGCCTAACCCATGGACTTGGGACTTACCATCCTCTATACCTGCATGAGCCATTTCCTTGGTATAGATCTGTCTGTATATTCATAGGTTTCATCGGTTTTGCTTCTCTAGGGAACCCAGCTTAAGACACAGAAATTAAGAAACTTGTCCATGACTACAGTTACTGAGCAACGGATTTAGAATGTAAACTCAAGAACCTCTTCTCTTAAACAATGCTATTTTGTCATATTTATATTCTCTTTATCTTGCACAATTTCTTGCCTATAGTAAATATTCAATAACTACCCAATTGGTAGAAAGGGAGGTAGTGGTGAGAGGCCACAAATTTCACAGTATGAAAGAGAGTGATGGTACAAAAGAATATTGTTAATATAATACTTTATAAATCCTCAGGTTTACCCTGCGGCCATGGACTGAACTGTGTCCCCCCAAAAATGTGCAGCAATTTGGTTGGGCCATGACTTCTGGTACTGTGTGATGCTCCTTTATGTTGTAAAGCTGCTTCTATGATGTTAATGAGGGAGGGTGGGTGACAGCTATATTGCCTGGGCAGGACTCAGTGTGTGGGATTATACTGTGCCTTGGGGAAGCCTCTTGGGATATAAAGGGAAAGGAGGCAAACAGAGATTTGGGGACCTCATATGACCAAGAAGCAGTGCCCAGAGCTGAATGCATCCTTTGGAAAGGACCCAGGGCCCCTGTGTATCACAAGCTCTCAGTCTAGGGGAAGACTGATGAGAAAGACCTTCCACCAAAGTCGACAGTTAAAGCCTCCCCTGGAGGTGACACTCTGAATTTGGACTTTTATCCTACTGGACTGTAACAAAATAAAATTTCTTTTTAAAACCACCTACATATGGTATTTTTGTTAAAGCAGCACAAGATGACTAAGGTAGAAGTTGGTACTGACAGTGGGGTTCTGCTGTAACAGACACCTAAAATGTAGAAGCAGCTTTGAAACTGCAAATGAATGGAAGACTCAGAAGGAACCATGGAGAACTGTTAACATTGAAGGAAATACAGATGGTGAGAAGCAAGCAGCAGAGGACCAGCAGCAGAAGCAGCAGCAGAACCAGACCAGTATGAGACAGTACTAAAGCCAACCCACAGAGTGACAGCTGAGTTCCTGTGGACAAGAGGCCTCCTGGTGGAACAGGTGACTCTAGGCACTTAAATCAGTGGAGCTAGGCTAGTTGACCCAAAGCACAAGACAGCTGACTGCCTGTGTGCAGGAGGTTTCCTAACAAAGTGGAATGCTCCCAGGCATTTAAATCAGTGGAACTACAGGGCTCTGGAACATTTGCTCCAGCAGGGTAGATGCAGGCATGGTATCTGGACCATGAGGCCATAGGAAGCAGAAACTGAAAAGACAAGCAGCTGAGGTGCCTCAGTCTTAAACGGTATGGCCATTACCTTTGTTTGGGGTTTCTAAGGATAAAGCCATGGCCTCTGGTGTTTCTAAGTGTTTCTAAGTATCCTACTCAGATGGAGTAGGAAAATGGTGTGCCTAAAGCTGACTGAGCACAGTTGGTATCCCAGTGGGCCTGTAAGGTGGGCCTGCAGCACAGGACCAAGGGGCCTCCCATCAGAATCTGAAGAGAGTGGCCAATACCTAGAGTCTGGAAGGCAGGGTCATAGTGTAAATGTCTCAGAGAATGCAGTATTATTTTTAAAGCTTTGAGTGCTGGCATGTTCCGCTGACTAGCTTGTTCCCTGTTAATCCACTTTCCTTCAACTTTTTCCATTTGTAATGGAACTGTATGGCATGTGCTTGCCTGTTCTAATACTGTACTTTGGAAGTAGACAACTCATCTTATAGATTTCACAGTTGAAGAGCAATGTCTGGATTTTGGATTTGGACTTAAATTTAAGACTTTTGCTATGATGAAGTGAATACATTTTGTACAGTGATGTGATTTTGGGGGTACCAAAGGGTGCCAAGCAGCCACCACTTGTCAGTGAGTGGTAGCTTGCTTGTTGCTGTGATATTGGAAGCTATGACAGAGGTATTTAGGTACCAGCAGGGGTATCCATGGTAGACAGGTTTCAGCTGAGCTTCCAGACTAAAACTAACTAGGAAGAAGGAACCAGTAGTCTACTTCTGAAAAGAATTAGCCAGGGAAAACCTTACGAATAGCAGAGAAACACTGTCAGATACGGTCCCAGAAAATAGCTCCCATCCTGTGCTGGAACGTACTCAGAAGACAACTCAGAAAGAGCACCCTCCTCAAAGTGGAGTTGATTTTAATGATGTGGATGAAGTAAAGCCTTCAGGATCTTCATTTGCTGATGAGGCACAACTCAAAATGAGAAGAAAATGCTGCAAACATCCATTAATAATTATGACATGGAATGTAAAAAGTATGAAACTATGAAAACTGGAAATCATAAAAAATGAAATGGTACACATAAACATTGATATCCCAGGCATTAGTGAGCTGAAATGGACCAGTTTTGGCCATTTTGAATCTGACAACCATATGGTCTACTATGCTGGGAATGAAAACTTGTAGAGGAACGCTGTTGCATTCATCATCAAAAAGAGCCTTTCAAGATCCTGCCCTAAAGTACAATGCTGTCAGTGATAGAATAATATCCATACACCTACAAGGAAGGCAATTTGATACGACTATTATTCACATTTATGCACCAACCAGTAAGGGCAAAGACAAAGAGAGTGAAGATTTTTACCAGCTTCTGCAGTCTGAAATGGATCGAACATGCAATCAGGATTCACTGATAATTACAGGTAGCTGGAAGGCAAAGGTGGGAAACAAAGAAGGATTGGCAGTTGGAAAATATGGCCTTGGTGATGAAAATAATGCTGGAGATCGCATGACAGAATTTTGCAAGACTAATGACTTCTTCACTGCAAGTACCTTTTTCAGTCAACACAAATGGCAACTGTACACCTGGACCTTACCAGATGAAATATACAGGAACCAAATTGACTACATCGGTGGGAAAAGACAATGGAAAAGCTCTATATCAGTAAGAGCAAGCACAGGTGTTGACTGCAGCACAGATCATCAATTGCTGATATGCAAATTCAAGTCGAAACTCAAGAAAATTAGAAAAAGTCCACAAGAGCCAAAGTATGACCTTCAATATATCCTTCCTGAGTTTAAAGACCATCCAGAACACATTTAATGTGTTGAACACTAATGACTGAAGACCAGACAAATTGTGGAATGACATCAAAAGCATCATCCATGAAGAGAACAAGAGGTAATTAAAAAGCCAGGTATGGGGGGGGGGAGCAGAGTCAAGCTGGAGGACTGAGCACACATCTCCTTATATCCCTGTGGAAACGAAGACCTCAACTGATAATCAAAGGGAGACTTCTGGTCACCGAGTGAGCCCCCACAACACGGCACAGGGCTGTTAATTTGGACATCATATCACAGAACGAAAAACCTCCTCTCTTTTGCGGACTCCAGCTCCTGGCTAGCTCTGGTCTCTCACGAACTGAAGGCAAACGCACCATTTTGACTTTTTTTCCCTCTGTCTTGGCTGGTGGGCAGAGCTGGGTCTTGCCTAGCAGCCAGACACAGACGCAGTGCTGGTGGGATAGGCAGGTGAAATTGCCACATTTTGAGAGCCTGGCTTAGGACTCTGTTCATCTAGCCACTCTGAGCTTGTCTTTTTATCACTGCTACAGTGTGGTTTGTATAGAACTGCAGTGACTGTGTGGGACACCATGTTGGATATGGGGATTTTAGTAGGACCTAATTCTTAGCCTGGGAGCCAGCACTTGTAAACAGGACAGCGCTTCTCTGACAGAAAAGCAGTAGTTTACACAGGGCCCAGTAACAGAGGCAGAGGACTCACTACCTCTCAGCACCTTTAGCCCCTCTATCTGCCGACCATGTGGAGGGCACAATCATAAATACGGTGTCTGCAGCTGGACCTATTTCTTAGCTTGGGAGCCAGAGCCTGCCCACAGGAGAGCACTTTTCTAACAGAAAAGCAGTAGTTTACACAGTGTCACTTAAAGCTGGGCCCCGTCAGCAGAGGCCAACAGGACAGCAGCATTGCTGTATTTTGAACTAGTTTGTGTCATCTGGGGTTGGATATAGAGGTGTTTACTTTGCCAGTTGGGAAGAGGGACCTCTACACCTGAAAACCTGATTGACTTGGGAAGTGGTCAGATACCTTTTGTTTTACATTTTAAGACAGCCTATTGGCTAGAGAAACAACGGCAGTCTATCCTCACAGTATCTCTTCCAGCTTCTACTTACATGGGACTAAAAAAGCAACAGACGCTTGTGGCATACAAGAAATCACCCATGGTTTCATAAGGCTCACAAACGAAACAACCAAGGAGTTTTCTAGATGAAGAAACTTTTCTGAAATCATCAGAAGGTGAATACAAAATGATTATACACAGAGCTCTTCTAGACTTTATACAAAATGCAGCAGAAGAAAAGGAAAAACTAAGCAAGTTGTTTGATCTGATGGAACACCAGTACTCTGAAATCCAACAGATCAAGAACAAAATCAAAGACACAGAAACTTCCATTCAAAGCCATGAAAACAGAAAGGAGCAAATGGAAAAAAGAATTTCTGACCTGGAAGACAGAGCTACTGACACCAGTGTCTATAAGCAGAAATCAGAAAAAAGAAACAAGCAAAATGACGAAGCATGAAGAAGCATGTGAGACTCTAAGAAGAAGAACAACTTTTGATTAATTGGAGTCCCTGAACAGGATGAGACACCTGAGAACAAAGAATATCGTTGCTGAGCTGCTGACAGAAAACTTCCCAGAAATCATGAAAGAAGAGAATATAGACATCTCAGATGCATATCATACGCCACCCAATACAGATCTGAAAAGAAAGACTGCAAGACACATTATAATCAAGCTGAACAAAATGAAGCATAAGCAGAAACTCTTAAAGGCAGCAAGACTCAAAGCAAAACTAACATTCAGAGGGAAACCCTGTAGGCTTTCGTCAGACTTCTCAGCAGAAACCATGCTGGCACAGAGACAGTGGCATGAAACATCCAAAGCCTTGAAGAAGAACTTCCTACCAAGAATTACATATCCTGCAAAACTATCTTTCTAATACGAAAATGAAATTAAGACATTCCCAGATAAACAGAAACTCAGAAACTTTGTAAAAACCAAACCAAAACTGCAAGAAATACTGAAAGAAGTTCTTGGCTTTGGCTTAGAACAAAACCACTAACTTTATATTTTAGAACGACACATTATTCAGAATTCTACTCAGTTAAGAAAGGCTTCAAATTCAATCACAGCTTTAATACTGAAACAATCGAGTGATTATCATGAAAACTATGCTGCCATCATAGTAAAAAGAGGGATGTTCTACAGTCGTTGTAGTACTTCCAGATGGAGAGGAAGATGACAAGATTGGCAGTAATCAAAATTGAGTTTACATAGAGTTTATTAAGGGGGATCATAGGGGCAGTCATAAAGCACAAGAAAAATGTAACATACCATATCAAGAAATGTAACACAGGAATCTCAACAACTACAAAACCATCTCTGAAAAAAGTGAAAAATCAACTCACAAAACAGAATGTCCCAGAACAGACTAATACAAACAACAGAGAAAACATCAACACAAAAATAAACAAATAAAAATGGCAGCACTGAACACATACCTAGCAATAATTATATTGAATGTGAGTGGACTGAATGCTCCAGTAAAGAGACACTGAGTGACATTTTGGATCAAAAGACATGACCCATCCATATGTTGTTTACAAGAAACTCACTTGAGACTTAAAGATAGGAACAACTAACAATTAAAGGATGGAAGAATATATAACAAGCTAATAATGAACAAAGAAGAGCAGGGGTGGGAATTCTAATCTCAGAAAAAATCAATTTTAATGTAAAATCCATCATTTGTGGACAAACATGGCACTATCTGTTGCTGAAAGGTTCAGTACACAAGCAAGACTTAATTATATTAAATATTTATGCACCTAAAATTAGAGCACCTAAATATGTCAAAGTAACACTAACTATACTCAAAAAAGACTTAGATTACTCCACAATAATAGAGGCAGAATTCAACACTCCACTCTCAATATTGGACAGATCATCTAGAAAAAAGCTCAATAAAGATAAAGAAGACCTTATTGTCACAATTAACGAATTAAACCTCATCGATATATACAGAACTTTCTACCTATCAGCAGACAACTACACCTTCTCCAGTGCACATGGAACATTCTCCAGAATTGATCATGTGTTAGGACATAATGCAATTCTCAACAAAATCCATACCATTCAATTACTGCAAAACATCTTCTCAGATCATAAAACCATAAAAGTCGAAATCAATAGCAGAAAATAATAAGATAGAAAGTAGAACTTTTGGAAACTGAACAACATCTTGCTCAAAAAAACATGGGTTATAGAAGAAATCAAGGATGAAATAAAGAAATTCATGGATTCCAATGAGAATGAAAACGCTTGCTACCAGAACCTATGGGATACAGCCAAAGCAGTGGTCAGAGGTTTGTTTATCTCCATAAATGCACACATCTGGAAGGAAGAAAGAAACCAAATCAAGGAACTAACCCTACAGCTTGAACAAGTAGAAAGAGAACAACAGAGGAACCTCTCAGGCACTAGAAGAAATGAAATCATAAAGATTAGAGCAGAGCTAAATGAATTAGAGAATAGAAAAACAATTGAAAAAATTGAAAAGGCCAAAAGCTAGTTTTTTGAAAAGATCACAAAATTGACAAACCACAGGCTAAACTTACTAAAAAAAAGCAGGAAAGGAAACAAATAACCCAAATTAGAAATGAGAGGGAGTTGTCACAACAGATCCAGCAGAAATAAAAAATATCATAACAGAATAGTATGAAAGACTGTACTCTAACAAATTTGAAACCCTATAGGAAATGGACAAATTTCCTTGATTCATACCACCTACCCAAATTACCACAACGTGAAGCAGAACAACTTAATAAACTCATCACAAAGGAAGAGATTGAAAATGTCATCAAAACACTGCCAACCAAAAAAAGCCCAAGCCCAGATGGCCTCACTGCAGAATTCTACCAAGCTTTTAGAGAAGAGTTATTTCCAATACTACTGAGACTATTTCACAGTAAAGAAAGGGATGGAGTACTCCCAAACTCATTCTATGAAGCCAGCATAACCCTGATACCAAAGCAAGGGAAAGACCCAATCAAAAAGGAAAACTGCAGACCAATATCACTCATGAATCTAGATGCAAAAATCGTCAACAAAATTCTTGCCAATAGAATACAACAACACATCAAAAAAATAATCCACCATGACCAAGTTGGATTCATACCAGGGATGCAAGGCTGGTTCAACATCAGAAAAACAATTAATGTCATCAACCACATAAATATCACAAAAGACAAGAATCACCTGATTTTGTCCACTGATGCAGAAAAGGCATTTGATAAAGTCCAACACCCATTCATGTTGAAAACTCTTAGCAAAACATGTGTAGACGGAAAATTTCTCAATGCAGTAAGGGCCATTTATACAAAGCCAGCTGCCTACGTCATCCTGAATGGAGAAAGACTGAAAGACTTTCCCTTGAGAACAGGAACTAGACAAGGATGCCCACTCTCACCTCTCCTATTGAACGCTCTACTAGAAGTTCCAGCCAGAGCAACTAGACAAGACCCAAGAAATAAAGGGCATCCGCATCGGCAAAGAAGTCAAAATCTCCATTTGCTGATGACATAACTGTATACGCAGAGAATCCCAAAGAATCTATAAGTAAACTACTCAAAATGATAGAAGAGTTCAGCAAAGTCTCAGAATACAAGATAAACATAAGTAAATCAGTAGGGTTCCTTTATACCAACAACAAGACTGTTAGTGAAGAAATCATCAAATCAATATCCTTTACTATAGCCCCTAAGAAGATAAAGTATCTAGGAACTAATCTAACCAGAGAAATAACAGACCTTTACAAACAGAACTACAAGCCCTTATTACAAGAAACTAAGAGAGACTTATATAAATGGGGAAACCTACCCTGCTCATGTATAGGATGACTTAACATTGTGAAAATGTCTATTTTACCCAAAGCAATCTACTTATAGGATGCAATCCCAATACAAGTTCTAGTGACATTTTTTCATGAGATGGAGAAACAAATCACCAAGTTTGTCTGGAAAGGGAAGAAGCCCCAGATAAGTAAGGTACTACTAAAGAAGAAGAACATACTGGGAGGCCTCTCATTACCTGACCTTACAACATATTACACTGCCACAGTGGTCAAAACAGCCTGGTACTGGTACAATAGACAGATTGATTAATGGAACAGAATTGAGACCTCAGAGATGACACCATCCGCCTATGAACAGCTGATATTTGAGAAAGGCCCTAAGACATTAAACTTGGGTAAAAACAGTATCTTCAACAAATGGTGCTGGCAAAATTGGATACCCATCTGCAATAAATTGAAACAAGATCTGTATCTTACACCTTACACAAAAACCCACTTTAACTGGAGAAAAGACCTAAATATCAAATCTAAAACGGTAAAGCTCATCCAAGAAAAGGCAGGAACAACAATGGAAGTTTTAATACACAATGTAGACAGACTTCAAAATCTGTCAAACAAACCACAATCAACAGAAGAGAAAATAGATAAATGGGAGCAATTAAGAATCAAATACTTTCGCTCAACCAAAGACTTTACTAATAGAATTAAAAGGCCACCTACAGGATGAGAAAAAATATTTGGCAACTCTATGTCAGACCAACCCCTGATCTCCAGAATCTATAAGATACTACAAAATATCAATAAGAAGAAGATAAATCATCCAGTTAAGCAATGGGCAGAGGAGATGGGTAGACACTTCTCTAAACAGGAGATCCAGGCAGCCAAAACACACATGCGGACATCTTCACGATCTTTAGTTATTAAAGAAATTCAAATCAAGACTACAATGAGATAGCATCTCACCCCAACAAGGTTGGCCATGATCCAAAAAACACAAAACAACAAACGCTGGAGAGGCTGTGGATAAAATGGAACTCTCCTACATTGTTGGTGGGGCTACAAAATGGTCCAGCTTCTTTGGAAAGCAATCTGGCGCTTCCTTAAAAAAGTGGACACAGATATATCACTTGACCCAGTAATTCCACTACTTGTAATATATCCTACAGAATCAAGGCCATTCACACCAACACACATATGCACAAGAATGTTTATCGCAGCACAGTCCACGAGAGTAAAAAGATGGAATCAACCCAGATGCCCAACGACAGAGGAATGGATAGGTAAACTGTGGTACATATACTCAATGGAGCACTATGCAATGATAAATAATGATGATTCCAGGAAACATCTCATAACCTAGTTTCAACTGGAAGACACTGAGTGAAAACAGTCAGCGACAAAAGGACGAATATTGTATGAGACCCCTACGATAAGATCTCAGAAACAGACTTATGTATAGACGAAAAGACTCTTTGATGGCTGTGAGGGGAGGGAGGGAGGGCGAGAGGGGAAGGGTTTAGGCTAGATAGTTGGTTAAAATTTGGTTGGGTGAAATCGGTCATAGCACACATTAGAAATAAGAACAATATTAAGTAGACAGCAACATAACTTGAATACTGCTTCAATCTTAACCCAATATTCCAAGGACAGAGTAGCTCTTAGGTGAAGGTGAGGCCAACTGGCACAACTAGCATTTTGCTAAGAGGGCTCTTTGCACCCCAAACTGGTGAGTGGCATCTGGCGTGTTAAAAGCTGTCAAGCTGCCATCCGAGGGTACACAGCAGATGGTCCCAACTCAGCAGGAATGGATGCTCACCGAGGACCACAATGACATGGGGTAAAGACAACCCAGAAGATAGAGAGACCCACGAAGGGGTGCCTATGTCGACTTGGGACCAGAACTGGATGGTGCCCGGCCACCACCAGTCATAGCTGCGATGGAGCTCACTAAGTTCAGTCTCACAGGCAACACGAGAATAAAAAGGGGTGCACCCTGAGGTTTCCACTAAAAGACTGCAATTGACGGTCCAGCGGCTTTGGGGTTCCCCTGGGAGCATGGCCCCTGGCCCTGATGTTGCCCTTACCCATAAATCATGATGAAGGTCCATTCTTCGGATACGAGTGGATTGGACTTGGTGATGCAGAGTGACCATACATTGGATGCACTTTATGGTTCTATGCACCTATAGGATATCATCCTGCTGATCTCCAGCTGGAGTAAGGGGAAAGGGTGGAGAGGAGGGGGAAGGAGACTGTTGGGAGGATGAGACATGTATGGAGCAGAGCAGAATAGTGTGCTGTCACCGGGCAGGGAGAGCAGTGGAAGTGGCATATAGGTGGACATGTAAATTTATATTAGAATGTACATTTTCACTCAGTCATAATAATAAAAAACAGTAATAATAATAATCTTCAGCAAAATTTTTAGAAAAAGCCAGGTAAGAAACAGGAGACCAAATTGGATTCCAGAAGAGACTCTGAAACTTGCTTTTGCATGTCAAGCAGCTAAAGCAAAAGAAGGAATGGCGAAGTCACAGACCTAAACAGAAGGTTCCAAACAGCAGCTTGAGAACATCAAAGAAAGTATTACAATGACATGTGAAAAGCGCTGGAAATGGAAAACTAGAAGGGAAGAATGTGTTCTGCATTTGTCACCTGAAAGAACTGACAAAAGAAATTCAAGCCTCGAGTTACAATACTGAAGGATTCTACAGGGGAAACTATTAAACAACTCAGAAAGCATCAAAAGAAGATTGGAAGAATACACAGAGTCAAAAGAACTGGTCTATGTTCAGCCATTTGAAGAGGCAGCATATGAGCAGGAGCCAATGGTACTGAAGGAAGAATTTGGAGCTGCACTGAAGGCATCGGTAAAAAAAAGCCTCCTGGAATTGACGGACTATCAACTGAGATATTTCAACAAACAGATACAGCGCTGAAATTACTCACTCATCTTTGCCAAGAAATTTGGAGACAGCTACCTAGCCATGCGACTGGACGAGATCCATATTTATGTCCATTCCAAAGAAAGGTGATCCAACCAGATGTGGAAATTGTCAAACAGTATCGTTAACATCACACACCAGTAAAATTTTGCTTAAGATAATTTAAAAGCGACTGCAACAGTATATTGACAAGGAACTGCCAGAAATTCCAGCTGGATTCAGCCGAGGACACGGAACCACGGATACCACTGCTGATGCTAGATGGATCTTGGCTGAAAGGGCAGAATATCAGAAAGATGTTTAGCTGTGTTTCACTGACTATGCAAAAGCATTTAACTGTGTGATCAGATTATGGCTAACAGTGCATAAAATTCAATGAATTGAATTCCAGGACACTTAACTGTACTCTTAAGCAATCTGTATATGGATAAGAGGCAGTTGTGCAAACAGAACAAGGGGACACTGCATGGCTTCAAGTTAGGGAAGGTGTGTGTCAAGGTTGCAGCCTTTCACCATAGCTTTTCAATCTGTATGCTGAACAAATAAACTGAGAAGCTGGACTATACAAAGAACGAGGCAGGAGGATTGGAGGAAGACTCAGATGACACAACCTTACTTGCTGGGAGTAAAGAAGATTTACAACATTTAATCATGAAGACCAAGGACCACAGTCTTCAGTATGGATTGCACCTCAACATCAAGAAAACAAAAATCTTCACAACATCGTCATCAAGGGAGAAAGGACTGAGGTTGTCAAGGGTTTCACTGGACTTGGGTCCACAATCAACGACCATGGAAGCAGCAGTCAAGAAATCCAAAAGACACACTGCATGGGCAAAATCTGCCACACAGATCTCTTTGAAGTACTGAAAAGTAAAGATGTCACCTTGAAGACTAAAGTGCACCTGATCCAAGCGATTTTATTTTCAGTCACATCATATGCATGTGAAACATGGATAACAAACAAAGAAGCCAGAGAAGAACTGATGCTTTTGAATTGTGGTGCTGGAGAAGAATTTTGAATGTACCATGGACTGCCAAAAGAACAAACAGATCTGTTCTGGAAGACTTATGACCAGAGTGCTCCTTGGAAGCAAAGCTGGCAAGACTGTGTCTTACACACTTTTCGACATGTTGTCAGGATGGATCAGTCCTGGAGAAGGATACTGTGCTTGCTAGAGTGGAGGGTCACTGTAAAAGAGGGAGATCCTGAACAAGACGGGTTGACACAGTGGCCACAACAACAGGCTTATGCATGAAAATGATTGTGGACATGGCGCAAGACTGAGCAGTGTTTTGTTCTGTTGTACACAGGGTCACTGAGAGTTGGAACGGACTCGAGGGCACCTGACAACAACTAACAAAGAGTGGAATGTCATGGATTGAATTGCGTCCCTCCGAAACTGTGAAGCATTTGGCTGGGCCAAGATTCCAGGCATTGTGTGATGTTCCTTATGGTGTAAAGCTTGCCTCTATGATGTTAATGAGGAAGGATGAGTGGCAGCTGTGTTGGTGTGGCAGGACTCAACGTGTGCCATTGTACTGTGCCCTGAGGCAGTCTCTTGGACTGTAAGGGGAAGGGAGGCAAGTGGAGATTTAAGGACTTCACACCAAGAAGCAGTGCCTAGAGCTGAGCACATTCGAAAGGACTTGGCAACCCAACGTATCTGAAGCTTCTAGTCCAGGGAAAGATTGATGACAAGGATCTTCAGAGCCTGCAGAAAAAGTCTTCTGAAGCTGACACCCTCAATTTGGACTTTTATCTGACTGGACTATGACAAAATAAAATCTCTCTTTCTAAACTCATCCACTTGTGGTATTTTTGTTAAATCAGCACTAGATGACTAAGACACCAACTGAAAAGATTGTAATTATATCTGTTAAAGAGAAGTGACTGTGATTATGTCTGTTAAAGAGAATCATATGAGGTCTGACAAGTAAGTCCACACACTTAATTGTTCTAAGTGCTACATACCTCGTTGTTGAATATCATTACAGTTACCTTCAAAGTACTCCTTTGGGGAAGCTATGCACCACAGCCAGTGGCTACTCCACCTTTCAGAGCAATTTTGGAACTCTTTCTGGAATAGCCATTGCACACAGTGCAAGGTGGCAAGTTCACGAACTTCATTGCATGGGTGTCTGTGAGGGAGTTTTTAGCCAGCTCGCGAATAACTGTACTGGAACATCCTTCCTACTCACCTGATCTGGCCCCCAGTGACTTTTTTTCTCTGTCTGAAGATAAAGGAAATACTGACAGGAAGATATTTTGATGACATTCGGGAAATCAAGGGTAATACAACAGCTCTGATAGCCATTCTAGAAAAAGAGTTCCAAAATTGCTTTGAAGGGTAGACTAGGCACTGGTGTCGGTGCATAGCTTCCCAAGGGGAGTGCTTTGAAGGTGATTGTAGTGATATTCAACAATGAGTTACGTAGCACTTTTTCTAGGATGAGTTCATAAACTTTACTGGCAGTTCTCATATATGTAGAGATATAACAATAAACCATTAGGATATTCTGGCTAGAGGTGGGAAAAAACCCGTTGCTATTAACTCAGTTCTAACTGACAGCAATCCTACAGGACAGAGTAAAACTGCTATATAGAATTTCCAAGGAATGGCTGATGGATTCAACCTTCAAGGCTTTTGGTTAGCAGCCAAATTCTTACATACTGCACCAGGGAGGGAATAAAAAACTCGATCAGCATTTAAATTCATCTGGTGTATTTAGATAGCAGCAGTTCAAAAGACAAATAGTAATAGCATATCTCATGACACATACTGGCTACACCACTGACAGAGAACTAAGCCAAGGGGCTACTCAACTGAAAAACATTACCGCTTTCTCACTTACCCAGGAGGCCCTATGTAAACCTTCAGGAGTTCATTTGTTCTTTGCTTTGGTCTTCAGACCTCAGAATGAATGAAATGAGAACGGTGGGTAATTGACAAGGGCAGGAACTGTCATGAAGGCACTGCCTCTTGGCTTCCCCTTTCAGAGTTCAGACCTAAATCTTTCTGAAGACCCTTAAGCAAGTGAGTGGAAAAAGTCTAAGACAATGGATGCTTTCAAGAGTTCCCCTGAGTAGTGAGGAGAAAAGGGAAGATTCAAACACTCAGGAGAAAGGAAACCATTTCTTGCTGCATTCAAGAGCCATGATCAAAGAATTGCTTGCCATGTTATTATCCAGAAAGAAAGCAACAATATGCCTTCTTGCATTCTTGTCTCTCCATGCCAGAAATTCCTTTCAACTTGGGGATAAAGAGCATAGCCACCCACGGCCCCTCCCCTGATCATCTCCACACTCCTCCCCTCAACTCTTGGGACAATAGAGTTGTGTCTCCAGCAAGTGTAGAGCTGTAGGTCATGGCCATGCTTTACAAGAACATTCCTTCTCTACAGGCAGTACACAGCTCCTCAAAACACGCTTTGTGTCACTGTGTCTTTCTCTCCACACCCCCTACAGTAATTTAATCAAGATGCCTTTCTAGCTCAGAGATCGGGTGTACTCACCAGTTCCACATTCCCCCTAGCTCCTCCTGGCGGTGGGACTTTGAAGTCAAATATGTAGGGTTGTAACTAGCAGGAGAGATCTGCTCAAGGTCTCTATGTCAGAGCATGACAATCTTTCTGTAAACACTAGGCGTAAAATGTATGCTGGGTCCGTGGTATAAAAACAAACAAAAACCCCCACTGCTATTGAGTCAGACATCAGGTCCGACTCATAGCAACCCTAGGGGTCAGAGTAGAACTGTCCCATAGTTTCCAAGAAGCACCTGGTAGATTTGAACTGCTGACCTTTTGGTTAGCGGACATAGCACTTAACTCACTACACCACCAGGGTTTCTTTCAGGTTGGTGGTACATTCTTATACTATTTAATTAACTCTAAACATTCCATAGAGAAAAAGAAATATTTCTTAGGCAAATATACTGACAGTCAGACAGAAGTGGAAAAAAGAGAGAGAGAGCTTTTAATCATACATTTTTGGACTCACTGCACTATTTCTAGAATTGGAAACCCTGGTGGCATAGGGTTAAGTGTTATGTCTGCTAACCAAAAGGCTGGCAGTTCAAATCCACGAGGTGCTCCTTGGAAGCTCTATGAAACATTTCTATTCTGTACTACAGAGTTGCCATGCATTGGAAGCAACTCGGTGGCAAGTGGTTTTGGCTTTGACTGGCATTTCTAGAATGCAAAACTAGAGAAGAGAGTCCATCATAACTATACCTATCCTTTCTCTCCAAGTCTCTACTCATGTCACCCATAATTTTGGAAAATCTGAAAACTTTCACCATCTTACTCAAGGACTATATTTTGATATAGATTTGCCATCCTTAGCTGTACCTCTAGAACATAGTCAGTAGCTGAAAAAATTCAGAAGAGAATGTTAAAACTTAGAAGAGAACTAAACCAATAAGAAAAATAAGCAAAGAAAGCATCTACAGCCCTATGCTCCCACCTAGATTACTAATTCCCCGTCTGATGTTCTTTTCCTATACCACGGTAGGTCTTAAACACAGCTTCACTACTTGTTGCCACTTTCCTGAGTTAATTTGTGGACATCAAGCTGATCCCCTGAATCCTGACCTTGTGCACCAGGAATCAAATCTATATCAGGAGGACATAAGGCAGGTCCTGGGAATTCAGATAAAATCTATCTGAGGAGCTGATTTTGGACGTGTATTGAAATTCCTCTTGTCAACCACAATCTAATCATCAGGACCTCCCCCAAGGACATATAACCTATTCCTTCACCATCTGCCTGCCAGTTAAATCAGCTCAGATCACCACAGGAAGAAATAGACTCAAAGGGCTGTTACTTCATGACCCATGAGAAGATTTCTGGAAACCCAGCATGACTCTAGCATTTAAGAAGGGTGTGTCCTCCACAGCTTTGAGAGCAAAAAGCTTGATTTCAACTCCGTTTACTTCTGCAGGCTCAAGTGGGCAACTGGCCTGAGGTCAGGAAGAGCCCTCAATTCATAAACTAACCCCCTACTTAAAGTAATTCTACAAACCCAATTAACCTCCTGGTCATGAAAAACTAAAATGTTCTTTCTGGTTCCACTGCAGAGTCATACTACAGACGTTCATCATCCTCAGAAACAAACATCTCACCATGCTGTCTTGTTAGGTAAGAACTGACCCTAACTTCCCTCTTCTGTTTGTGCTGCCTTATTTATTTTCTTTCTTTCTCTGGAAAAGCTGCTAAGCATGCTTTCTTCATACAACTGAAACGGTAAGACTATGGCCTATAGTTCTAGATTTCTTTAAAAAAACAACAAAAAATATCCAGCATCATAGCAGACAGCACTCATTCTGATTCAGCAGAGAAGGACACTGGGTAAGCCGGCTAAGAATCTGGGAAAAGGACCGGTGGCAGTAGACTCTGGGATCTAGAAAACAGTATGTCATGTGATCACACCCTACAAACAAACACACACCTGCAATGCTAAGCCTTTGCTCAGGACCTCATCATCTTTTACATAAACATCTGCAATAGCTTCCTTAACTGTTCTCATTCTTTTCATCTCTCCTATACCCAAACATTCCAGGGTAATCTTTCTGAAAACCCAAACCTCTGCATGACACTCTAAAGCCACCACTGTTACT
Source organism: Heterohyrax brucei (assembly GCA_028571685.1). Lineage (NCBI taxonomy): Eukaryota > Metazoa > Chordata > Mammalia > Hyracoidea > Procaviidae > Heterohyrax > Heterohyrax brucei. Next base: position 23,749,398 of record CM053155.1, read on the forward strand.
GTTTTATCTGTAAATTCTAAAATTATGGGGCACAAGCACAGTGAGAATGGGGTGTCTATAGTCTCAAAGTGTTTCTCACAAAAGTACACAAAAAAATCTGTGCCATCAAGTTGATAAAGACTCACAGTAACCCTACAGGGCACAGCAGAACTGAACAGGGTTTCCAAGGACTGGCTGGTGGACTCAAATTACTGACCTTCTGATTAGCAGTCCAGTGCTTAATTACTACACCACCAGGGTTCCATTTGGAGAATCTGGGTAAAGAGGTCACAGAAATTTAGGTACTATTTTGGCAACTTTTCTACAAGTGTGAAGTTATTTCACAATGGAAAAGTTGAAACAATGTTATGGGAACTCTCTTCCTCTAGCTTCCAAGAGTAAAGCTGTATCTACCTCCCGGCCTCATCACTTGCCATTCCCCTCCATGAGTGATATACCCAGACATCCTCATTCATAGCACCTGGAACACTATTAATTTGTTTACCATCTCGTTCTCTGCATAGGCTGGTTCATCTTTTAGGAACCCCTGTACTTCCCCAGGCCCCAACAATCCAATTCATCCCCCAAACCTAAGGAACTTCAAAAGGCAAACATGACCTCATGTTTTTTTCCACTGAAGAGCCCATTATTATGACTTAATTGCATGTCTGCTTCCCCTACTAGACTCTGCTCATATGTCATGGGCCACATATGCCATCTTCATATTCTCAGCATGAGGCAATGAGCCAAAGTCAGAACTTGGTAAATGTGTACTGAGCGAACATACTGTCTACACTCAGGATCCCTCTAATACCTGTACAGGGATCTAACAGTTTACCAAGCATATGCAGAATCCTTCACTGAATTATAGAGTTTTAGGGGGAAACTATTATTTTGCAGATGAGAAAACCAAGATTCTAACAGGTAAGTTCACATAGTGACTCAGTATGAAATCTAAGATCCTGACTCCCAGTCCAGATATTTTTCATTCATAAACTGTAACAGAGGACACTTCTCCAAACCAAGAAATACCACTGCATGAATACATGGCAGAATAATTTGGGTCTGGCATGGTACTTGAGGAGAATGTTTAATAAATGCTTACTCAAATGAGATCAATCAGACTTCAGGGCTAACACAGTGGCTCAGTCAGACACACCATGCCATCCCTGTATGGCAAACACCCAAAGAACCAAGAGAAAGTTACAGATGACAATTCTAGAATTCTGCCTGGAAGAAGAAAACTAACTGAAAATGTTGAACAAAAAGAGACTGAGCAAAGGTGCCCTGACAAATGGCCTAGCACAGCTTACTATCTTCAGACAGTGTAAATTTGGTTTAGGAGCACACAAGGCAACTTTGCAAAATTCCCGAAAGGACACAGAGTTATGGTGTAGACATAGCTGGAATGAAATAAGGTCCTGATTGCTGGCTGTAGCCAATGAGAAGGGCCCAAGCACCTTTACTTGGTTACCAGAGATGCATGGTCCCTCTTTCCAAACACTCTTGGTTATTAGCAACACAACCCCCCATTTCTGCACCAGAGACCAAGGTGTGAGACCCTTTTTCCCCAACTCAGTCCTGATCACTGTCCTCATCCCACGCCGATTACCACCCATCTCACCTTGCTCACTATCCTTGTCTCACAACTCTGCTACACAGCCAATAGACTGCTTCACCATGGGACCAGCCACTAGACCCACCTCTCCAACTTGATGACCCAGTTGAGCTCCCTCCCATCTCTTAACAACTGGTGAGAAGTGGTAGTGCAACTGTGCAAGCAACTGCCAGTCACTTCCTCCCACTCCTCCTCATCTGTTGCTCACATCTCCTATCTGATGAGGGGTGACAACCACATGCGTAATTATGCACTTACCTGTCACTTGCACGCCACCCAGTCTGGCAAGAGGCTGTGGCAGTGTGATGCCATGTGCATCTGAGGCTGTTCCCTCATTCTGCCTGCCCTCCTACCCCTCTACTGGCAACAGGAGTGAGCACAGGACTGCACATATAATGGCCTGCCATTTATAACCCTATGTGGTAGGCAGCAGCAACTGTACCTGCCATACCCACCACACCTGCAGCCTCACCCACTTGATGAGTTCCACTGCCCACTCCAGTGCCATCAGACTAGCTACAGATGGCAGGCAACACCCTGTCTATCCTAAACAGCCCCACAAGATCAGCAGAGATCAGTGCTCACACAAACAGCTGCTACCTGACTCACCCAGAGAGAGGTTGCAAGCACTCCAAAGCCCCTAGATGCATCAGAATAAAACATAACAAAAAATCAAGATGCAGCAAACCTACAGTTAGAAAATAAATGCAATGCCTTCCTGCCTTAGAAACAACAGATAATATCAGATCACCTAAAGACGCACAACAAAATGGCTCCAGCAAGTGATTGAAGTGAAGAACCAGAAAACCTCTCTGAGAAAGAAACTGTAATGGGAATACCTGATAAAGAATTCCAAAGACTTATATATAGGGACCATCGAAAGATCACGGAAAACACAGAAAACTCTAGAAGAATTCAGGAAAACAATGTAAGATCAAAATGACAAAATAGACAACTATAAACAAGACAGAAAAAGCAACTGGAAATCAAGAAGATTAATACTAAATTTTCAGAAACAGACTGGAAGGACTAGGAGTAGAACTGAATCAATTGAAGACATAATCAGGGAAATAGAGGACAAAGCCCTTGATAGCAATCTGCGGAAGACACAGAAAATAGAATGAAGAAAATTGAAGAAAGCCAAAGAGTTATCAGAAACACTATCAAAGAGAGTAATTTATGTGTCATCAAAATGCCAACAGAAAGATACTAAACAAAACACACACAAAGAAAATTTGTGAGGATCTGCTGTCCAAAAAATTCCTTAATATCATGAAAAATGAGACTATATCCAAGAAGCTCAACAAAAAAGACCCCAAAAGAAAATCACAAAGAAATATCATAATCAACTTTCTTGAACCAAAGACAAACAATCCCAAGAGCAGCTTGAGAAAAACATAATGTTACATTCAAAGGGAAACTGATAAGACTAAGCTCTGACTTCTCAGCATAAGTCATACAAGAAAGGCAATGGGATGACATACGTAAAAATCTGAAAGAAAATAATTGCCAACCAAGAAGTATACATCCAGTGAAATTGTCTCTAACACACAATGGTAAAATTAGGACATGTGCCGATAAACAGAAATTAAAAGAACTTGTAAAAACCAAACCAACCTTACAAGTCATACTAAAGGGAGTCAGTCCTGTAGAGAGGAAACCAACAACATCACACAACAACCTGAGATTAAGATACATGACCACATCACCTGGAAACTAACATAGATAAAGGATTTTCAAAAATAAAATAGAGCCACAATGGTGAAAAGAAGAAACTAGAGACGTGGTAGTCTGTAAACAGCAGCTTCAAAACAAAAATAGGGAATATATGATGCAGTTACAGAATTTCCAAATAAAGAGGAAGACAAGGCAGTATCAAGATGTAACAGACTGTTTTCAATTTAGGAGGATAAAACTAAATTTTATGGTAAGAAAAGGAAAATTACTAAACCTCACCAACATAAAAAAGAAGAAAATCACCGAGATTCAGTAAACACAAAATCAACAGCAATGAAGGAAATACAAAGATAATTCACAAACAAACAAAGGAAAACACAGAAAATAGGGGGGAAAAAAAAGCAAAGTACACAATCCACAGAAATCATCTGAACCAAAGAGGGGAGGGGAGGGGAGGGAAAGGAAAAGGAGAGGGGAACGTATTACTTGCTTAAACCAACACAGAGAAAGAAAATTTGAACATACCTACAACAAAAGAAGAAACTGAAGAGATCATAAAAGAAATCCAACACCAAAAAGCCCTAGACCAAAAGGGTTCACCAGGGAATTCTACCAAACATTCAGAGAAGACCTGACAATTCTACTCAAACTACTCCAGAACACAAAAAGTAAGAAATACCCCTGAACTCACTCTATGTAACCAGCATAATCCTGATACTAAAGCTAAGCAAAGACATCTTGGGGGGGGGGGGGAATTATACACCAATATCTCTCATGTATATAAATGTAAGAATTATAAAGAAAACCCTAGCTAATAGAATCCAACATTAAACCAAAACAAAAAAAACACCAACACATCATAACTAAGTGGGATTCTTACCAGGTATGTAAGGATAGTTCAAGATTAGAAAATCAAGAAACATAATCTATCACATAAATTTAAAAAAACGAAGAACCACACAATTATATCTACTAATGCAGAAAAATCACTTGATAAAATCCAACAGCCACTCCTGATAAAACAAACTCTCAGCAAAACAGGACCAATGATGAAATTCCTCAACAAAATTAAGAACATATACACAAACCAACAACAAGTACTATTCTCAATGGAAACAGACTAAAAGCATTCACTTTTGAGAATGGGAACCACACAAAGCTGTCCTTTATAACCAGTTCATTCAATATAGTACGAAAGTTCTAGCCAGAGAAATATGGCATGAAAAGGTAATAAAAGGTATCCAAATCAGTAAGGAGAAAGCAAAGCTATCCCTACTTGCAGATTACATAAGTCTATACACAGAAAATCCTAGAGATTTTAGAAGAATACTGGCACTAACTGAAGAATTCAGCACAGTGGCACGGTACAGAATTGACCTTAAAAAAAAAATGTTAGGGTTAGATTCCTTTCCACTAAAACAAAGACAATTTCAAAAAGGAAATCAGGAAAACAATACCATTTGCAATAGTACCCGAAAAGATTAAATATGTAGGAATAAACATAACTAAGGATGTAAAAGACTATACAAAGAGAACTATAAAACTGTATACTGTGATACATGAGGAAATGCTCACGATCACTGATCATTAGAGAAATGCAAATCAAAACTACAATGAGATACCATCCCACCCCAACAAGGCTGGCATTAAATTAAAATGACCAAATAATAAATATTGGACAGACTGGGACATGTATATATGGAAATATAAAATGGTACAGCCACTGTGGAAATCAACTAAGTGCCTTAAAAAGCTATAAATGAAAATAACATAAAATCCAGCAATCCCATCCTTTGGAACATATCCTAGAGAAATGAAAGCTGTGACATGAACAGATACAGTCATACCAATCTTCAGTGCAACACTAACCACATTAGCAAGTGGTGGAATCAACCTAGGTGCCCATCAATGGATGAATGGATAAACAAATTACGGTATACTCACCCAACGGGATACAACACAGCGATAAAGAAAAACAAATTTGTGAAACATATCACGGAGGAATCTGGAAGGTATGAGACCATTATTACAAGAACCCAAGAAAAGGTTAAAACACAGAAGAAAACATTCTCTGATGGCTACAAGAATGGGGAGGGATAGAGAAGGGAATCCACTAACTAGGGAGGAGACAAGAAATATTTTAGGTGACGGGAAGGACAACACACAATATAGGAGAAGTCAGCACAACTGGACTAAACCAAAAGCTAAGAAGTTTGCTGAATATAATCAAACAGTCTGACAGAGAAGCAGCAGTGGGGGTCTGGAAATCACAGTTTGAGGAGACATCTAGGTCAACCGGCGTAACAAAGTTCATCATGATAATCTTCTGTATCCCACCTTGGTGAGTAGCATCTGGGGTCTTAAAAACTAGCAAGGGGCTATCTAAGAAGCATCAAATGGTCCCAACCCACATGGAGCATGGGAGAATGATGAACACCAAAGGCATAAAGAAAACATGACCCCAAGAAACAGAAAGGACCACAAAAACCAAAGATTACATCAACATGAAACCAGAGGAACCGGATGGTGACCAGCCACCATCAATGTCTGCCCTGACAGGGAACACAACAAAAAGTCCCTGCCGCAGAATGAGAAAACTGGGGTACAGACATTGAGCTCTATGAAACAGACTTGACTTAATGGTCAGGCAGATTGGAGGGTCCCCAGAAGCCAACTCTTCAAACAAATACTGGACTGGACTATAACACATAAAATGATACTGGTGCAGAGTGTGCTTCTTGGCTTAAGTAGATACATGAGACTTACTGCACAGCTCCTATTTGGAGGCAAGTTAAGTCAGGAGGTGACAGAAGCAGGTTAAATGGACACAGGAAACATAGGGTGGGGAGGGGGCGTGTGCTGTCACAGTGTGGGAAGAGCACTTAGGGTCACATAACAATGGGTATGTAAGTTTTCGTATGAGAAACTGACTTGAAGTGTAAACTTTTCACTTAAAGCACAATTAAAAAAATAAAAACAAAAAACCTGTACACTGAGAGAAACCAAAAGAAACCCATATAAATGGAAAAACATTCCAGGCTTATGGATACGAAGACTCAACTTTGTGAAAATGTCAATTCTATTCAAAGTGATTTACAGATACAATGTAATCCCAATCCAATTTCTAACTGGCATTCCTGTCATAGACTGAACTGTGTACTCCCCCAAATGTGTGTAGGAAACATCTAAGCCTTGATTCTTGGTATTGTATGCTGTTCCTATATGTTATAAATCCTACCTCTGTGATGTTAATGAGGGAATATGGGTGGTAATTGTGTTTGTGGGGCAGGACTCCATGTCTAAGACTGTATTATGCCTTGAGGCAATCTCTTGGGATATAAAAGGAAAGGAAAACAAGCAGAGAGTTGGGGACCTCATATCACCAAAATGCAGTGTTGACAGCAGAGTGCATTCTCTGGAAAGGACCTGGGATCCTTGTGCCTCAAGCCCCAGTTGAGGGGAACATTGAGGACAACGACCTTTCTCCAGAGCTAACAGATAAAGACTTCCGCTGGAGCTGATGCCTGGAATTTTGACTCACAGCCTCCTTGACTACGAAAAAAAATTTCTCTTTTTAAAACCATCCACTTGTGGTATCCCTGTTATAGCAGCACTAGATGACTAAGACAGTTCCTTAACATGATGAAGAAACTAATCACCAGGGTTGTATGGAAAGGGAAAAGGCTGTGGATAAGCAAAGCATTACTGAAAAAGGAGAACAAAGTAGGAGGCCTTAGACTCCCCAGTCTCAGAAGCTACTGCACAGCCTTGATAGTTAAAACAGCCTGGTACTTGTTCAATCACAGACACACTGACTAACGGAAGACAATTGAGAACTGACGGACCTATGGACAGCATATCTTCCACAAACAGCTAAAATCCATTAACTGAGGAAGAGAGAGTCTCTTTAACAAATGGTGCCTTCACAACTGGATATCAATTTACATAAAAATAAATCATGATATCCATACCTCACACCATATACAAAGTCTAACTCAAGATGGATTAAAGGACTAAACACAAAACTCAAACATATAAAGATCATAGGATTAAAAATAAGGGTAAACCTACAGGCCCTAATTTATGGCATAGACTATAAGACATAACTTAAGATGCACAAACAGCAGAAGATATACTGGACTGGGACTTCCTGAAAATTAAACACTTAAAGCACATCAAAAGACTTCCCCAAAAGAGAACTTAAAGACTAGGAAAAAGAAAAAAAAGGGATACCTAAACAAGAGAATAATCTATAGAATTTAAAGAAAGCTTCAACTTAGCAACAGAGAGACAAACAATGAAAAAATGGGCAAATCATTTGAAGAACATCAATTGGTGGAACCCACCTGTAACAGATGACAACAGATAACATCAAAGACACAAAGGAAAAATGAGCCTAGGAGACAGAAGGACCCATGAGATTGGGAGACTACATTGGCATGAGACCAGAAGAAGCAGATCGTGCCTGGCCACCACCAAAGACAGCCCTGACTGGGGACATAATGTAGAGTCCCCGACATAGCACAAGAAAAAGAGATGTGCAGATCAACAACTCTACTAAAAGACCAAAATTGATGGTTTGACAACCTTGAGGGTCCCTTGAGAACCTGGCCCCTAAATTTGCTGCTAGCCCAGAGCTGAAATCAGTACTGAAGCCAACACTCCAAAGAATGGACTAGATTTGGAGACAGAGACTGAGCATGTGGTGTATGCACTTTATGGTTTAACATATCTATGAGGCTTCCCTACCGGTTCTTTTTAGAGGGGAGAGGAGAGGGTAGAAAGGAAGTGACAAGGGTTGGTTGAGTGGATACTGGAAGGAGTGAAAGAGTGTACTGTCACAGGGTGAGAATAGCACATAAAAGTTTCAGAGAGGGACACTCGGGATTTTATATGGAAAACTGACTTGGATTGTAAACTTCTACTTAATCACAATAAAAAAAGTCAAGTCTATTAAAAACAAACAAACAAAAAAAATGGGAAAAAGACAGAAATGGACACTTTATTAAAGAGGACATTCAGGCAGCTAACAAATATATGAGGTGCTCACGATGAACCACCAAAAAGGAAAACAAATGCCACTGCTGTAAATTTATTCTGACTCATAGTGACCATACAGCCGTAACAGAGATGCAGATGAAAACAACAATGATTATCATCTCACCCTAGCAGTAATGGCAACAATGAAAACACCCAAACAAACCAGGAAACAGCAAATGCCGGCAAGGCTGTGTGGGGAGGTTACAACTCTTACACACTGCTGGTGGGATTGTAAAGTAATATGGCATTTCCTTAAAAAGTTAGAAACAGAGATGCCATATGATCCAGAAATCTCATTACTAGGTATATATATCCCAGAGAACTAAGAGTCATCATACGAATAGATATATGCATATCCATGTTCATCACAGCATTATCACAATGGCAAAACAATGGAAAAATGTGTCTGTCAATGAATGCATACATAAACTACAGTACATACATATGATGAAATACTACACAGTGTTAAAAATGATGAATCTGTGAAACATCTCAGGACATGGGTGAACCTGGAGGCCATTATGCTGAGTAAAAGAAGTCAACTCCAAAAGCATATATATTATATGACCATTGTTATTTAAAAGTCAAGAAAAGATTTATAAACAGAAAGAAACATTCTTTCATAGTTACCAGGACTGAAAGGGCAAGAGAAAGAAAATCAACTAACTAGATAGTAGAGTTGTTTTAACGGGAGTGAAGGGGAAAGGAAATACACAATGTGGGGGATCTCAGACAACACGACTGTCATGGATTGCATTGTGTCCCCCCAAAAATGTATGCACTGATTTGACTCAGCTATGAGTCCCAACATGGTGCGCTTCCTCCCATGTATTGTGAATCCTGCCTCTGTGATGAAGGAGAATGGTCAGCAGTTGTACTGATGAGGCAGGACTCAAGCTACCAGTTTGTGTGATACAAGGAAGAGAACGGAGCAGAGTGAGTTGGGAACCTCATATCACCATGAACGCAGTACAGAGAGCAGAGCATGTTCTTTGGACCTGAGGGTCTTGGCCAAGATACTCTCCTTGAATTTGGATTCAACCTACTGTACTATGATACTCTCTCTTATTGAATGGACTTACAATTCATAAAGGGATTTGTGGCCTACCAGACTGTGTCAAATAAAGTTTCTCTTCATAAAGCCTTCCATTCATGGTATTTTGTGTTAGAGCAGTAGCAGGTGACTAAAACCATGACCAAGCGGCACTTGGCTTGGCTTTAGGAGGAATATAAGAGTAAACGGCAACAATGGTAAATACTATTTCATATGCAACCCTGCAGTTACAGTAATAACACTCTACAAGAGTATGGTGTATGGGAATGTACCCATGAGCACATATATGCGTGGCAGAGGATATTCCTACATATGTATTTGTATGTGCTACAAATCACTCTATGTATATAGAACAAAGTTATGAAAACATCTTAGCCATAATCAAACACCCTGAAGGACGAGGCACTGGGCTTGAGGGCTTAGGACCATCATCACAGAGGACATCTAGACAGGCCTGATGCCCTGGCGGCGCAGTGGTTAACAGTCCAGCTGCTAACTGAAAGGTCATCAGCTCAAAGCTACCACTCCTTGGAAACCCTGTGGGGCAGTTCTACTCTGTCCTTTAGTGTCACAATCAACTCGACAGCAGCAGTTACAGCCTACAAAGTGCACAATAACATCCATGATAAATATGCACTCCTCAGAATAACCAACCATACAAGACCACAAGTATTTGCCCAAAAACAAAGTTCAGAAGAAAAGAAGAGTGAGGAAAGATGGGTAACTGGGAACAGGACACCCAGGGAGGAAGGAGTGAGAAGGGTGCTAGCACACTGAGGAGACTGTAACTAAAGTCATCAAACAAAATGTGCATAAACTGCTGTACGAGAGAAACTAATGTGCTCTGAAAACTTTCACCTAAACAATAATATTAGGCCTGACAATTAAGTCTGAAAACATAATTGTTCTAAGTGCTACATACTGCATTGCTGAAGATCACTGCGGTCACCTTTGAAGTACTCCCCTTGGGAAGCTATGCACTGATGCAAGCACCTCGTATACCCTTCAAAGCAATTTTGGAACTCGTTCTGGAATGGCTATTGCACACAGTGGCATGACGGAAAGTTGGTCAACTTAACTGTACAGCTGCCTGTGAGGGAGATGTTAGCTAGTAAACAAATAACTGTATTAAATCGCCCTTCCTACTCACCTGATCTGGCCCCCAATGACTTTTTTCTTTAGCTAAAAATAAAGGAAATATTCAAAGGAAGGCATTTTGATGACATTTGGGACATCAAGGGTAGTACGACGACAGCTCCGATGGCCATTCCAGAAAGAGTTCCAAATTAGCTTTGAACCGTGGACTAGGCACTGGCATCGCTGCATAGCTTCCTAAGGGGAGTACTTCAAAGGTGACCATAGTGGTAGCAGGCAATAAGGTATGTAGCACTTTTTCTATGGTAAGTTCATGAGCTAACTGTCAGCATACAATTAAGTTTGTACACTTGCCACTGTGCCACTGAGCAATGGTCATTCCAGAAAGATTTCCAAAATTGCTTCGAAGGGTGGAATAGGTGCTGGCATCGGTGCATAGCTTCCCAGGGAAGTATTCTCAAGCTGACTGTGGTGATACTCAGCAACGAGGTATATAGCACTTAGAACAATTAAGCACACAGATTTGTCAGACTGAAAAGGAATGGTGAAAGGATACAACCATGACATACACATCTTTCCTGACTTTTAACCATGCAGTGTTCCAAAAAATTAGCTTGTTCTGTTTGAAAGACTGCCTCGTGATCCACGTTCACATTCCTCAGGAGCACAATTCAGTATTCTGGGATTCCTATTCTCCACAATATTATATACACAATTTGTTATGATCCACATAGTCGAATGTCATTGCATACTCAATAAAACACAGGTAAAGATCTTTCTAGTATTATTTGCTTTCAGCTTAGATCTGACTGGCAATCTTATCCCATCTTATAACATATGAAGTTTTAAAAATAAATCAATAAAAATAAAATGAATTATCATACAGCAGCTGATTTCATTCACATTGAACAAGGTGTTACTGTCAGGTCTAGCCTAACCAAGGCACCTGACTGCATCTTGTGAGCTATGTGTGGCTGAAATATGCTAGTCTTAGATGGAAACCAAAAACCAGTTGCTATCCAGATGATTCCAACTCATGGTGACTCCCTTTGTGGCAGTGTAAAATTTTACTCCATAAAGGTTTCCAATAGCTAATTTTTTGGAAGCAGATAGCCAGACTATTTTTCTGAGGTACCTCAGGGTGACCTAAAATGTCAGCCTTCAGGTTAGCAGCCAAGCACCTAACTATCTAAAACCACGGCACAGTCTTAGATGCACAGACCCAATTTTCAACTGAAGAGAGCTCCAGTCTCTAGAAAGAGTCTGGCTTTCCTCCAGGGCTGGAGGAAGGGTGAGGAAGTGATTCTGCATAGCCTCGAGCTATGTAGTATCAGGCCAGAGGCAACAAGCTCAGCTCACATTCTTACATCTGACCTGTGGAGGAAATCTTTCTACTGTTCAGAAATCATCTGCTCTGATTACAGCACCCTTTTTACTCTTCCTTCCCCGGAGAAGCCTATGCACTGATAACTTTAATAATGCCAGCAGGTACAATTAATTTCCATACACTGTAATGTGAAGGGGACTGGAAGGACAGAATTAAACTCCATTAAGGTTTCAGGCTGAAGCGCTGCAACAGTCTGCTCAGCAACCAGCACGAAAGCCCTCTCTGTTTCATCAGAAAGACCAATGCTGGACAAGGAAGGCTTGAAAGACCTGTATGGCAATGAGGATGGTGGTATTATTTCTTTTGCATTTAGATAAAAATGATTACAAAATAAAATTTAAAAGCCAAAATAGGCTTTTATATAAGTCTAATGGACACAGTTACTAAGCAAGGTCTAAACAAAATGATGGTGAAATAGATTATTTCAAAGAGGAATATCTCAATTTTATTAGTCTGCTTTTAATGTATCCCTACTTTAAATTTTTTGATTCTATTCAGAAACTTTTTTAAAACTCTAAAATTGTTGAAGTCAACTAGAAAAGAACATTCTAACTTCTATCTTCCAAAGCAGCTTCATGTCCTTTCTCTGTTATCTTACATGATTTCTGAGAGGGAATGCTTCAAGAGCATGCTTCTTGATCATTCTACAGATGGGGCCATGGAAGTTTGGGAAAGCCACATTCTGTGAAAGAATCACAAGAGAGTAATGCTACTTGGATTTTTTTTTTTAAACACTCTGTCTCAGGTTAAGTTTTTGTATTACTTCTCATTATTAGTCAGAAGGGGAATAAAAGTACTTAGGATTTTAGTGAGGTTATGCTGAAGGCACCAGTTTCCCAAGACTTCAAATCTAACATTTGCTCAGATCCTATTCTTCCTTATCTCTTTGCAGCACCCTAGATTGAGGGTTCTAATCACTTAGGTCCTATAAGCCATGTTATTCTCATTTCCCTTTAGCCCACTTTAATTTGCTATTCTCTTGCCTATCCTGATTCTTCAAAGTCATTTTTATAGGACTCAACTACTCTTTCCTCTGAACACTCACTTTCATGAGTTCTATGAGGCTAACCTGCAAATTGCCCCGTCAGTTCTCATCCTCCGGAGCCTTAATTTTGCCATGACTAAAAGTCCCAGCAGCGCAGTGAGTAAGAGCTACGGCCGCTAACCAAAAGGTGGGCAGATCACATACACCGAGCCCTCCTTGGAAACTCTACAGGCGCAGTTCTACTTTGTCCTACAGGGTCACCATGAGTCAGAATTCCCTCAATGTCAACAGGTCTTTGGTTTTAAAGCTGAGCCCTGGTTGAGCAGTGGTTAACAGCCCTGCTGTTAATCAGAAGGTCATCAGTTTCAATCTGCCAGCTGCTCCTTGGAAAGTCTATGGGGCAGTTCTACTCTGCCCTCCAGGGTCATTAGGAGTTGAAATCAACTTGATGGCAATGGGTTTGAAACTGAGTTAGCAAGTGTGGTGTCAGATTCTGGGAAGTGCACTGACTAGAAGTCATGAGACATGACTGGGTTGGCCCCCACTCTACTACTGCCTAGCGAGGTGACCTAAAGTGAGTCACTTCTTGCTGGTGTGCAGATTCTTCACCTGCTTGATACAAGGCTATACTAGAATCAGTGGCTTTTTCTCATACTTTCCCTAATAACACATGTAATTCCAACTTTCAGTTGCTCAGGCCCAAGTCACTTCTCTTTTTCTCACACCTATATCCAATCCAGAAACCCTGGTTATGTAATAAGTGCTTACTGGGCAGTTGTACTCTGTCCAATAGGGTTCCTATGAGTCAGATTTCACTCAACAGCAACTGGTTTGGGGTTTTACATCTAATCTAGTAATCAATTCTGTTGCCTTCATCTTCAAAATGTAGCTCAGAGTTTGATCACTTTTTAACATCTTCACTGCCACCATCCTGTTCCAATTCACAATCATCTTTTGCCCGAATTATTCACAGATGTTTCCTTAACCAGTCTCCCTTTCCTGCTTTCTGCCTTGGTCTCCTTTAGTCCTTTCTTAACACAGAAGCTGGAATAATCCTATTCAAGTTACAGTCAGATTGTTATCATTCCTCTGTTCAAAATTCTCCAGTGGCTCTTCACTGGCCTTCAAGGTCCTTTCTGATCTGGTCCTTGATGTGTACCTTGCCCCAGCCATGTCTCCTATCATTCTATCTCTTGCCTATTCTGTTCAAGGCTTTCTTGTTGCTTCTCTATCACTTTCATCTCATGGCCACAACATGCATGGTTTTGATGCTTGAAATATCTTCCTCAGAGAGGTAAGTAGTAAAACTTTTCAATTCCTTCAAGAGTCTGCTCCAATGCCAGCTTAATGACACCTGTCCTGACCACCCTATGTAAAATAGCAACATCCCCAGCACTCCTATCCCTTTACTCTGTTCTAGTTTGTCATTGTGTGATACGTTATACATTTACTGGTTTATCTGTGTGTTTCTCCTACTGGAACATAAGCTCCATGTAGGCAAAGACTTTTTCTATTTTGTTATCTACAGATTCCCAGGCCTAGCACAGCATCTGGGACATGAGAGGGCCACTGTAAAAATCTGTTGAATGACTAAATGAAATTTTGATTCTTCTCTTAGGTTTTCCCTGCCTCATGTCAGGTCACCCAATCCTATCTAAAATTCCTTTGCTATGTGTCTTTGTAAGTTTCATTCTTTTAGTTCCCTTTGCCATTATTCAAGAATTGATTTTCATTACCTCCTGTCATGGATCAAATTGTGTCCCCCCCAAAATATGTGTAGCCGTGTGGCTGGGCCATGCTTCCCAGTATCTTGTGACTGTTCTCCATTTTGTGGTTCCTCTGCTGCATGTTAAAGCATTAGGGTAGGGCTGTAAATCCCTTCATAGGATTACCTCTCTGCTCCACTGTAAAGAGAGTTTCCCCGGAGTATGGCTTGCCCCACCCTTAATCCTTTCATTCTATGAGAGATAAAAGGACAGAGAAGCAGGCAGAGAATTGGGAACCTTGTACCATCAAGAAAGCAGCACTAGGAGAAGAGTACGTCCTACAGACCTGAGGTTCCTGCGCTAAGATGCTCCCTGGACAAAGACTGATGCAATACCAGACTTTCCTCCAGTGCTGACAAGGGGAAAGCCTCCCCCTGGAGTGGACATCCTGAATTTGGACTTGTAGCCTACCGGACTGTGTTAAGAATAAACCCTCCTTTGTTAAAACCATCCACTCTGTGGTATTTCTGTTAGAGCAGCCCTAGCTGACTAAAACACCTCCCCAGTGAATTACTGCAATGAACTCCCAAATAGTTTTTCTCAACCTAAACCACACTGAACACTACCACAATGCCCCTGTAAGTTGTGGTTTTTGAAATTTTATTTCTCTACCTAATATGGTCAATAGTTCTCTTCGTTCTTTTGCTCAAATCCCTTGGCCTAGAATTCAAGGCACTCCACAGTCAGGCTTAAAGCTCTTTCCACATTGTCTCTAGTGGCTGACCAACAGGAAGTCTCCACAGTTGTCAAAATTATCTCATGAGTGGCATCTCTAATGGGGACAAAGAGACAGGAAAGGACGTTGGCACTAGACAATGCGGAAATACTAAAAAAGGTATTTCCAAACTGTAAGAAATAGATGGATAATTGAGAATCCTGGCAGAACTGTAATTAAAAGAACATCAACCCCATTCTTTCCCTTCTGTGAAGCTTGTCTGCCTCATTTCTCATGAATTTTTCTTCTTCCAAGCTCCTACGCACAACTAAGTATCTGTACCACTTACTAAAGTGTTGTCTTAAATTGTAATCTGTTTCATGAGTCTGTGGCTTATATCCAACTGAGCTGTAAAAAATGTAAGAGTCTGACACATGTTCTAAGCTTTCTCTGCCCCCTTTTACAATACCAACTTGACTTTCTACATTCAAACAATATTTATTAAATAGAACCGAATAAACTACTAGTAGTCACTTAAGCTCCTAGAATTAAATAAAACAGTGCTTAACTTTTTTAGAGAGCCCCTGTAATAAGGGGCAGGTAGACTGGGTACTTTTACTTGCCTGGAAACTCAAAAGCCCAGAAAGGCCACTGGCGGAGAGAGAAACAAAAAGACAAGCAATTTTTTTTTTCTGTGCTCCACTTTCAAAACTGAACATCCAAAGGAAAACAAGGTCATGGGAAGAGGCAAAGGAAAAGTTCTAACGCTTATGTGTGCAGAAGTCTTGGATTATCTTGGGTTTGGGAAGACATGAATAAATCTAAAGGCTGGATCCCTCAGTCTGTCTTCTGTATTTCCCTTCTATCCTATAGGATAGCACACTACTGGCAAAGATTGTTTCAGAGGTCAAAGATCATTCCTGCTGGAGAAGGTGTAAGAGGCACACTCTTCCACATGAACATAATCAGACATTCTGAAGAGCACTTTATTCCCAGATTTCACTGGTTCCTTGACCTTCTAGAAAGTTAGAGAGGGTATGAGTAATTTTCATAAGTGTAAAGATGAGAAATTTTTTTTAGTGTAAAGATAAGGAAAATGAAATTGCATAGTGGTAGAACTTCACTGAGTTCTTTAGAGCCTCTGTTCAGGCATAGCTCAGAGGCCCAAGACCCCAGCTGAGCTCCTACAATGAGGAAGGCAAAAGAGGAAGAAAAAGGAAACAAGAGGGGGTGAAAACCTCTCTCGCCTTGTTTTACATCAAATGGAAGTAGGGTAATTTCAAATGAAAGTACGGGTCACTGCAAAACCAAAACATAACAAAAAAAAATCAAACTGATTGCCACTGAGTCAATTCCAACTCATAGTGACAATGCAGCATACAGCAGAACTCACCCAGAGGGTTTCCAAGGAGCAGCTAGTGGATCTGAACTGTCCATCTATTGTTTAGCAACCAAGCTCTTGACCACTGCACCAGCAGGGCTTTAGAGATCCACAGTCAACCCTAAAACAAATGACTTTCAAGAAGATACCAGCTAAAGGAGATGCTACGAGAAAGTTAAACACTGACTATAATAGCATTCTGGAGGGTTTGTGGTGGTGGAAAAACATGGTCCAGTAAAGAATCAAGACAATACAGCCACAGAGCCTGGGACCAATGAACAAGGGATGTATGAACAAACGGTGTTATAGCCAGAAGCTAGAATGTTGTATAATCATTAAAAGTGACACAATGATATGAAAAAACACTTAAAATGTTAAATGAAAAAAATACACAAAACCGTATACACAATATGATGCTAATTTTCTCCAGGAAAAAAAAAAGTGCATCTAAGAAAATATTAAAAGGAAATACACCAACACATTAGTAAATATTCCAAGTAATCATTATTCTCTTTTTGATTATTTTTATTTTCCCCCAAATGTCTTGGGCAAACATGTAAGACATACATTAATATTCTATTTTAGATGAAAGTTAACAGCATAAATCAGCTTCCCACTCAAAAATATACCACAATTTGTTCTGTGACATACTTGCAATCCCTGCAATGAGTCAGTGCTCTCCTTCTTTCCCTTTACAAGCCAGTTCTTTGTGTCCCTTAGTCCAAGTTTCCTGTCCATTTCTGTCTTTTCTTTGCTTTTGGGCAGGTATTGCCCATTTAGTCTCATAAATGTGATTAAAATAAGTATAGTCCTCACGTGTGTTGTTACTGTTTCTTTTAACAGGTCTGTCTAATCTTTGAAGAGGAAACCCTGGTAGCAGAGTGGTTAAGAGGCATGGCAGCTAACAAAAAGGTTGGCAGTTCAAATCCACCAAGAGCTCCTTGGAAATGCTATCAGGCAATTCTCTGTCCTACGGGGTTGCTATGTGTTGAAACCAACTCGACAGCAATGGGTTTGGCTTGGGTTTCTTTTGGGAATGGCTTCAGTTCTGAGTTAGCAGGGTGTCTGGGGGCCATAGTTTTGTCGCTTCCTCTAGCCTGACTATAAAACAGGTAAGTCTGGTACTTTTTGTGTATGTGAATATGAATTCTGTTCTATATTTTTCTTCCACTCGATCTGGGATACTCTACTGTGATCCCTGAGAATTGATGGTGGTGGTAGCTGGGTACCACCTACTTGTTCTGAGCTCACGAAGGTGGAAGCTGTGGTGCTTGTGGTCCACGTATTGATATTTCCCCTGTGTCTTTTGTTTTGTTCACTCTCTTTCACTCCAGATAGCATGAAACCAATAGACGTGTCTTAGACGGCTTCTTGAAAGCTTTTAAGACTACTCACTAAGGTTGGATATAGAGTATTTTCTTTATGAACCATGTTATGCCAATTGACCTAGATGTCCCCCAAAACCATGGTTACTAGCTCTCAGCCCTAGTAATTCAGACCGTCAAAATATCAGGATGTGTCCAGAAAGCTTTTATGGCTTTGCCTTGGTTAAGTTGTGCTGACTTACCCTATATTTTATGTTTCTTTTCCTTTGCATAATGGTTAAGTGCTGTGTCTGCTAACCAAAAGGTTGGCAATTCAAATCTACCACATGCTCCTTGGAAACTCTATGGAGTAGATCTACTCTGTCCTATAGGGTTGCTATGAGTTGGAATTGACTCCTTGGCACTGGGTTTGGGTTTTTGATTTGGTTTTTCCTTCACTAAAGTTACACTTGCCTATTATCTAGTCAGCAATTTCTGCTCCTCAACACTTCCCTCCTTTGTGTCCATCAATCATTTTTCTTTTCTGTGTGTAACCCTTTTCTTGGATTTTTATAATAGTGGTCTCATACAATATTTGTTCTTTTGTGATTGACTAATTTCACTCAGCAAAATACCCTCCAGATTTATCCATGTTGTGAGATGTTTCACTAATTCATCATTATTCTTCATCGTTGCATAGTATTCCACTGTGTGTATGTACCATAATTTGTTTATTCATTCATCTGTCGATGAGCACTTAAAAGTTGTTTCCATCTTTTTTCTATTGTGAATAATGCTGCAATGAACATAAGTGCTGAATTTTTAGAAGCTCCCACTTACCTAGTTTATCTTCTGGTGTTTATAAATTGCTAGTGATGGTTTATATTTTATTTATGCCATGTATTAGGGTCCCTAGCGCTGTCCCTATTTTTTCTTTTATAATCTTTACCCGTTTATGTTTTGTTATTTGGGTCTTTGATCCATTTTGAGGTAGATTTTATGTACGGTGTGAGGAATGGGTCCTGTTTCATTTTTTTATAGGCAGACATCCAGCTCTGTCAGCACCATGTGTTAAAGAGGCTGTCTTTTTGTCATTAATGGACTTTGGTCCTTTGTCAAAGATCAGCTGACCAAAGGCACATAGATTTATGCCTGGATTCTCAATTCTGTTCCACTGGTTTATGTGTCTGTTGTAGCAATACCAGGCTATTTTGACTACGGAAGCTGTGTAGTAGGTTCTGAGATTAAGCAGTGTGAGATCTCCTACTTTGTTCTTTTTCTTCAACAATGCTTCACTTATCCAGGCCTCTTTCCTTTCACTATAAAGTTGGTGATTCGTTTTTCCATCTCATTAAAGAATGCTCAACAGAGTAGCATGTAGGATACACGATCACCACTAAAAAGTCAGTTGTATTCCTATGCACAAACAAGAACTTCAAAAAAGAAATCAAAACAATAAAACTTACAATAGCTTCTGAAAAGATTAAACACTTAAGATATAAAAAAATAAATCTAATGAAGAACATAAAAGACCTATACAAAGAAAACAACAAAATACTACTGCAGGAAATCAAGAAAACCATGACAATGGAAAATTATATAATATTCACGGATAGGAATATTCAATATTGTAAAAATGTCCATGCTACCGAAACTATCTTTAGACAGAATGCAATTCTGATCCAGATACGGCCATTGCCCATGATGGCAAGGTGACAAGCTTATGAGCTTAATTGTATAGTTGTCTGTGAGGGAGTTTTTAGCCAGTAAACAAATAACTGCATAGGAACACCCTCTCTATTAACTTGATCCCCCCATGACTTTTTTCTTTGCCCAAAGAAAATATTGAAAGAAAGACATTTTGGTGACATTCAGCACATCAAGGGCAACATGATGACAGCTCTGATGGCCACTCCAGAAAAACAGTTGTAAAATTGCTTTGAAGGGTGGACTAGGCACTGGCATTAGTGCCTAGCTTCCCAATGGGAGTACTTCAAAGGTAACAGTAGTGATATTCAGCAAGGAGGTATGTAACACTTTTTCTAGGAAAAGTCTGTGAAATTAATTGGCAGTCCTCATATATTCAAGAGAGCTACTGGTCTGTCTGTGACTTTCTTTGTCATAGTTTTGCCTGGCTCTGACACCAGAATTATGTTGGCTTCACAAAATGAATCCTTTTTTTGTGCTCTGAAATACTTTTAGTAGTGAGCTCTTAAAGATGTGTTACTTTTGTGATTGGGAAAAAAATCAGGCAAAAGGATTTTGGGGGTTTTGCTTAAAAATAAAAGCAAAAAACCAAAAAAATCTTCTCAGTCCTGTTCCTAATAACTACTTACTTCACAGAGTAAGATGATTCCAAGAGCTTCTGAGATCATGAGAAGTGCTCCTATGTCCCTATGATCTCTGGAATCCACAAATTAGCACTGACAATTAGAGTTAACCTATAACTGGAAATATCATGTTATGTAAGTGTTAGGGAGAGCTGATACAGACCCAAAACATTTGTGGAGAAGAGGGGGAAAAACAAAGCAAAAAATGCCAAAGGATTAGGCTTAAAAGCAAAGAAAGCTTTGTAGTATCAGGTAGAAAAGCAGGAAGTCACCTGTATCAGAAGGAGAGAAGATAAGAAGAAAAAATGTTATCTCAAAACATGGAAAATTAATTTTTTTCACATTTTAAATAAAAATCATGCTCACATAAGCAAAGTGAAATTCAAAGAAAAGTTCTTTGACTAACGTAAATAGGAGAATAAGAAAAAGCCAGTCCTGCAAGAATGAAGGTGGAAACTAAAGTTACCCACTTTCTTTGGACCAGATTAACAATAAACAGAATCAGAATAAGACAGTAGAAACACTGGCTTCACGAAAGCATCTGTATGTATGACTGTAGAAAACATATGTCATTGGTTCCTTGCACAAGCACTGGTCTGATTCAGCTTACCAGGTATAAAGATCTCCACTTTCCCAGGTGTAAATTTATCTCCACCTTCCCACAAACGGGACAGCAGAGCATACTGACATAAAGAGATGACTCAGAAGTACACTGCCTAGGTTCAAATCCCAATTCTACCATCAACCAGCTAATTATCTTAGTAAATTACTCATGTTCTTATATATCAATGGGAATAACAATAACAACACCAATCTCAGTAACACCATTAACAACAGTAATACCAATCTCAATCTCAGTGGGGACACCCTCTTTATTCACCTGATCTGCCTCCCAGTGACTTTTTTCTTTACCAAAGATAACGAAAACATTGAAAGGAAGACGTGTTGATGACATTCAGGACATCAAGGGTAATATGATGGCCATTCCACAAAAAAAGTCCTAAAATTGTTTGAAGGGTGGACTAGGCACTGGTAAAGGGTTGTTGCAATGGTTAAATACGTTAATACATGTAAAACACGTAGCATAATCCCTGGAAATGGTTAACACCAATTTAGTATTACTCATAGAAACTCTGGTGGCATAGTGGTTAAAAGCTATGTCTCCTAACCAAAAAGGTTGGCAGTTCAAATCTGTCAGGCACTCCTGGGAAACTCTATGGGGCAATTTTCTGACCTATAGGGTCACTATGAGTTGGAATTGACTTGACAGCAGTGGGCTTGGTTTGGTTTTGTCTAATTATTATTATTATTTTTAATTGTGATTAAGTACAAGTATAAAATCTGAATTAATCTTGCATGCTCACCTATCTGCAGTTCCTCCTACTCTCCTTGCCCCGTGACAGCACACTCCTCCTTTTCATTCTATATTTTTTGTATCCTCTTAACAAGCTCCTACTACTTCCTCTCCACTCCCTTCTCTCCCATCTAGAAAGAGAACAGTAGGACAGCCTCCTATAAGTGCATATAATCATAAGTACACACACCATGTGGTCATACTGTGTCCCTGAGTCCAGTCCATTTTTGTCCAAAGAGTTGACCTGAGTAGTGTTTTCTACACTGAGGCAGTAGCAGATGGAGGGGCCAAGCTCTCAAGGGATCCCCCTGACCATGAGATCATCAGTTGTGGTCTTTCAGTACAGTTCTTGAGGGACATCCTTCTTAATCGTGTTGCCACAGGGACTCAACATTGTGTGCCCAATCATGGCTGTCTTTGGTGGTGGCCAGGTACCACCTGGTTCTTTTGGTCATATGTTGATACAGTCTCCCATTCACATGTGCCCTTCTGTCTCTTGAGCTCTTTTTCCCTTGTGTCTTTGTTATTCAGTGATCATCTGTTCCAGACGAGTTGGGACGATTTGGTGGACCTCACATGGCAGCTTGCTAGCTTTTAAGAATGCAGAGACCACTCACCAATATGGGGTGCAGAAGACTCTCTATAGCAATAGGCTGGTTATGCCGATTGGCCTCCCATGTCCCGCAAGAACACGGTCCCCAGACCCCACCTGCTACTCTATCCTTGCAATATTAGGTTGAGATTAGAAGAGTTCTGAGTTTATGATAAAGTCAAATTAAGGTGATCTACTTTTTACTGTGTGCTGTCACTGCTTTCATCTAATCAAATTTCTATCAACTATCTAATCTATGACCAACCCTCTCCCCTCCCTCCCCACCCTTGTCAAAGAGTTTTCTTCCGTACACAAGTCTACTTTTAAGTCCTTACAACAGGGGTCTCATACAATATTTGTCCTTTAGCTGCAGTCTGATTTCACTCAGCATAATGTCTTCCAATTGAAACTGGGTTATGAGATGCTTCCTAAAATCATTATTGTTCTTTACCATTTCATAGTGTTCCATTGAGCATAGGTACTAGTTTGTTTATTCACTCACGTGTTGATGGACATCGGGGTTGATATAAATGTGCAGCAATAAACATTTGTGTGCATCCATTTATTTGTGTGCCAGCCTTTGTTTCTGTAGGTTGTATTCTGAGCAGCAGGATTACTGGATCAAATGGTATATCTACTTCCAGCATTTTAAGCAAGTGCCAAACCGCTTTCCAAAGAGGCTGTTGTACCGTTTTGGAATCCACCTGCAGCAGTGTAGGAGAGTTCCCATCTCTCCACAGCCTCTCCAGCTATTTGCTGTTTTGAGTCTTTTGGATCATGGCCAATCTTGTTGGAGAGAGATGATATCTCGTTGTTTTGATTTAGATTTCTCTGATAGCTACTGATAGTGAGCATTTCCTCCTGTGTCTTTTGGCTGCCTGGATGTCTTCTTTGGTGAAGTGTCTGTCCATCTCCATTGTCCCCTGTTTACTTCAGATATTTACCTTTTTCTTGTTGATATTTTGCAGTATCTTGTATATTATGGAGATTATGGAGTCTGATACATACTTGCCAAATATTTTTCCCATTCTGTAGGTGGTCTTTTAATTCTTTTGATAAAGTCTTTGAATGAGCAAGAGTTTGATTCTTTGTAGTTCCAATCTATTTTCTCTTCTGTTGACTGTGCTTTGTCAGATTTTGAAGTCTGTCTAAGCTGTGTACTAAAACTTCCACTGTTAACTCTATTTTTTCTTGTAAGATCTTTATCACTTTAGGTCTTTGATACATTTTGAGTTAGTTTTGATGTAAGGTGGAGATATGGCTCCTTTTTCAGTTTCTTGCAGAAAGATATCCAATTTTGCCAACATCATTTGTTAAAAGACATTGTTTTTATCCCAGTTTACAATCTTAGGGCCTTTGTTGAATATCAACCATTCATAAGACAATAGTGGCATCTCTGGGATCTCAACTTTGTTCCATTGGTCTATATGTCTCTTTTTGTACCAGTGCCAGGCTGTTTCAACTACTGTGGCAGTGTAATAGGTTCTAAAGTAGGGTAGTCTGAGGCCTCCCACTGTATTCTGCTTCTTGAGTAGTGCTTTACTTATCCAGGGTTACTTCCCTTTTGAAACAAAGTTGGTGATTTGTTTCTCCATTCCATTAAAAAATGACACTGGAATTTGTATTGGGATTGCACTGTATACATAAATCACTTTGGGTAAAACGGACAATTTCACAATGTTAATTATGTCTTCCTATACATGAGAAGGGTAGGTTTCTCCATTTGTGTAAGTTTCTTCCATTTTTTGCAGTAAGGTCCTGTAGTTCTCCGTATAGGTGTCTTATTTCTCCAGTTAGATTTACTGCTAGGTATTTAATCTTCCTGGAGGATATAGTAAACGGTACTGATTTGGTGATTTCTTCTTTGATGGTCTTTTTTCAGTATAAAGGGACTCTACTGATTTACTTATGTTTATCTTATGTCCTGATACTTCACTGAATTTTTCTATTAGTTCCAGAAGTCTACTTATGGAATTTTAGGATTCTCTGCATATACACCCATACTATCTGTAAGGTTAGTTCTTTGGTTTGGGTCCTTTTATCATTCTGGACGTGTGCATTTATAGAAATAAACTGACTTCTGAGCCCCGCTTTGGTGTATCCCACAGGTTCTGGTAGGATATGTTTTCATTCTCATTTGATTCCATAAATTTCTATTTTTTTTCCTTGATTTCTTCTATAACTCATGGATTTCTGAGCAAGGTGTTATTCAGTTTCCATGAGTTGAAATTTCTACCCACGTTTCTTTCTGCTATTGATTTCAACTATTATTGCTTTATGGCCCCAGAAGATGCTTTGCAATAATTTAATGGTTTGCTTTTGTTGAGACTTGCTTTATGTCTTAACACATAGTCTATACTAGAAATGTTTCATGTGCATTAGAGAGGGTATAATTGTCTGTTCATGGGTGAAAAGTTCTGTATATGTTGATGAGGTCTAGCTGGTTAATTACCACAGTAAGATCTTCTGTATCTTTACTGAGCTTTTTTCTAGATGATCTGTTCATTACTGAAGGTGGAGTGTTGAAGTCTCCAACTATTACTGTGGCATGATCGATCTTATTTTTCAATGTTGTCAGTGTTTGTTCAGCATATTTAGATGCTCTGGTATTAAGTTCATAAATATTTAATACTGCTATGTTCTGCTTATGTACTGAAGCTTTCAGCAATTAGTTGTAACCATCCTTGTCCATGATGGCAGATTTTACATTAAAGTCTGTTTTATCTGAGATTAGTATTGCCACTCCTACTCTTGTTTGTATGTTATTGATTTGGTATATATTTTTCCACCCTTTAATTTTTCGTTTGTTTGTATCTTTTAATCAAAGGTGTGTTTCTTATAAGCAACACATGGACAGTGTCTTTTGATCCAGGATGTCACTCTCTGTCTCTTGATTGAGCATTCAGTCCATTTACATTCAGTATAATTATTGATAGGTATGTGTTCAGCGCTGTTATTTTGATGAATTCATTTTTGTGTTGTTGATTTTTTTATGTTGCTCTTAATATTCCGTTCAGTTCATTCTTCTTAATGGGTTGATTTTTCAGAATTGGTTTTGTGTTTGTTGAGATTCCTGTATTACGTTTCTTGTTTTGATATGTTGCATTGTTATTCTGCTTTATGACAACCTTATAATTTCCCTTACTATTCTACATTTAAATTAAACTGTATGATCACTGGTTCCCTTCTTTTAATATTGTAGCTTTGAATGAACTTTGTGACTTCCCTAACTGAGTAGGATTCTGGATGCTGTGTCTTTTGCACTGCTTCCTTAAGTATAACTTTATATTTTTGTTTTTTTAAGCAAAGAGCTTGTTTGAGTACTTCTTGTCATTTTGGTTTGGTTTTACAAAGTCTCTAAGCTTTTGTTTATCTGCAAATGTCTTAAATTTATTTTCATATTTGAGAGACAATTTTGCAGGATATTTAATTCTTGGTTGGAAGGTTTTCTCTTTCAAGGCTCTGAATGTGTCATCCCACAGCCTCCTTCTCAACACCGTTTCTGTTAAGAAATTAGACGAAAGCCTACAGGGCTTCCCTCTGAATGTTACCGTTGCTTTAAGTATCACTGCCTTTATGAGCCTCTGTTTATGTTTCATTTTATTCAGCTGGACTATAGTAAGTCTTGGTGTCTTTCTTTTGGGGTCTACTTTTTGTGGTGTTTGATACGCGTCTTGGCAATCTATGTGCTCTTCTTTCATAATTTCAGGAAATTCTGTCAGCAACTCTACAACAGTACTATTTGTATTTTCGGCTATCCCTCCATGTTCAGGAACTCCAATTATTTGTAGATTATTCCTCTCAACAGAGTTCCATGTGTTTCTTAATGCTTCTTCATTTTTCTTACTTCTTTTCTCTGTTTTTTCCTCACAAATGCTGGTGTCAGTTCTGTATCCTTTAGCTCATTAACTCTAGCTTCCAACTCCTTGATTCTGCTCTTTTATCTTTGGACTGAATTGTCTAATTCCGTAGTTTTATTATTGATCTGCTGGATTTCAGATCATTGATGCTCCATCAGTTCAAATAAAGTTGAACTTTTCAAAAAGTTCAACAGTTGAACAGTTGAAAATGCTCCATCAGTTCAAAAGTTGAACAGTTCAAATAAAGTTCAAATAAACTTGCTTAATTTTTCATTTTGTTCTGTGGCATTTTGTTTAATCTCTAGGAGGGCTCTCTATATTCTTTTGTACTTAACCTCTGACAGTTTCAGGAAGACTTCTTCATCTGGAACCCTTTTTGATTCTTTACTTTGGGAGTTTTCTGGAGCCACAGTGGACTCTTTCTTTAAATGGCTACCTATGGATTGTTGCCTTTGCACCATCTAGAAACTGTTTGGTTTGTCTCATATTTCTTCAGAAGGAGATGAGGCATAGTTGTAAGAGAGGAGATGGTCACCAGCTGCCTCCGTGTACTCTAGTGACTGGCCTCAAGTGGATTCTATGGGGCTGGAGGCTCTGCCTCCTGACTGACAAAGACAGAATCGTACTTTTGCAGTCACTGGGGCGGGTGGGGGGGGGCATCAGCCAGTGCTATGATGTGGATCAGAGAAGGGTGGAGGAAATGCTGCTGGGCCGCTCAGCCATCTGTTCTCCAGGTGGTATTATTTTAAAAAAGTACTTTACTGCTAGGCAAGGAGCTGTCCAACAGCTGCCGACAGCAGTCAGGCTCTGAGGAGTGGCAGGTCCCACCTTCTGACTGACAACAAAAGCACCTCATAGGTCATTCCCACATGCTATGATATACTTTAAAGTAGGGAGGGGTTATGGCCATGTTGGTATCTTCTGCTAGACTCCACCCATAACTCCAGGCACCACCATCCTAAACACAGCTTTTCTGCTGGGGCAGCACTTTCCAAACAGATCCTGCTTCTCTGTGTGAATATTAGCCCCAGCTAAGACCTCCAGGTGAGTGACTCTGCCTCCCAACTGACCAAGCTGGCTCCCACCCAACCTGCACTTCCTACTCTGAAAAAGCAGAATATATGGTGCAGCTCAGAAAAGTGAGAGTAGAGAGGCAGTGGTGCCCTCAGTCAGCAGCCAGGCTCTCAAAATGTTGCTATCCCAGCACAGTTTCTCTGGTGGGTTATATGCTGTTTACTTAAACATTGCAGTTCAGCATATTAGCAGCTCCTGCCCAGTCCACACCTCCCCCTAACAAAGAAGGTATCAGTACCTGTGGTCCTCCCAAATAGTGAGTCAGCAGAAACAGGAGCTACCTCATCTTTGAGAGAGGAAGTTATCCTGTTACTGGCGTGTAATCTAATCTGATAACCCTATGCCATATCCCAGGGCTCCCACAGATGTCCATGCCACTCTGTTCAATTATCATCCCACACCTTACTTCTCAGAGGGAACTGAAGAGATGTGTGTCTGTTTGCCATCTTGTCCTTGCCTCCCTAATTATTATTTATATTACTGCTGTTACTCTCATAATAAAAACTTGGTAGTCAACCTCCTTACCATTCGTGTAGTTTCTACTGAGAATAATAAGTTTTTTACAGATGATTGTCGATTTGCATGGTGCTGGCTGATGAGCAGTATTAATCACCTTCCCTCAGAGAGGTAGTTTGTAGTCATGTATGGGAGACAAAGAGATGGTAAAAAGTAACTTGTCTTGTGTTAAGAGCATCAGAAGATGACTGCATTAAGAAATCTTTATATGGCCTGGATATATAAGCTAAAGTGAGATGAAAACTTACTGAAATGGAAAGGTAGGCATCTTGATTAAAACAGCAGATCTACAAATTAGTATGTACACTACAATCTGTGTTTTTATTATCACTTTTTTCTTTGCTTTCTGTATTTTCTAATTTTTAAAAGGCACAAATATGAAAATTTTTTAAATGATTATTCAAAAGAGAAGAGTGAGGGAAGGAGGAAAGGTGGAAAGAAGAGAAAAAAGAGGCAGAGGAAAAGAGAGGAGGGAGAGCAGGGAGAGAAGCACATGTTATACTTGCTATCTGAACTATTTTCCAAAGCCATAATCTACAAACAAGAGTGGTAATCCTAAAACAGACTGCCAGGGGGATGTTGCAGAAATTCCTATTTCACCACTTTCTGTTCTTACAAAATATTTTTTTTTCTAATTGAGTTTTAGTTTTTTCAGTTACACAAAGGAAAGAACAACAGCCTTCTATCACAATGTCCATATCAGCATTATTCATAATGGCCTCAAACTAAAATGAATAGTAATAAATGAAGACCTTGTTTCAGGAGGCTGGGGCTAAGATGGCACAGTAGTTGGACACTTCCTGTAAATCCTCAAACAACAAAGTTCCAAAAAAATAATAATAATAATTTGAGTATATATGAGGTCTGACAATTAAGTCTGTGAACTTAATTGGTCCAAGTGCTACACGTTCCACTGCTGAATACCAATATGGTCACCTCGAAGTACTTGCCCTGGGAAGTGTTTTAGTCAGCTAGTGCTGCTCTAACAGAAATACCATAAAGTAGACGGCATTAAAAGAGGATAGTTTATTCTCACACAGTCAAGTGAGCTACAAGTCAAAATTTAGGTGTACATTCCAGGGGAAGGCTTTTCCTCTGTTGGCTCTGGGGGTAAGTCTTGGTGTTGTCTCAGCATCTTGGTTCTGGAGCCTCAGGTCTGAAGGACGCACTCTGTTCCTGGTGCTGCTTTCTTGATGAGGTGAGGTTCCCAATTCTCTCTTTGCTTCCCTTTCCTTTTATGCCTCATAGGATGAAAGGTTAAATGGTGGTGGAAGCCATGCTCCAAGGAAATTCCCTTAGCAAGGGTGTTGCAGTCTCACCCTAATCCTTCTTCTAACATAATCATCCCATCTATTAGCCACAGATAGAGATTAGGATGTATAACACTGGAAAATCACAAAATATTGGGAATGATTGCCCAGCCAAATGGTCACATACATTTTTGGGGGGACACAAGTAAATTCATAATAGGAAGTTATGCACCAACACCAGTGTCTAGTTGACCCTTCAATTTTGGAACTGTCCTTGGAATAGCCATCACACACAGTGGCAAGGTGGCCAATTTGCAAACTTCACTGTATAGTTGTCTGTAAGGGACTGTTAGCTAGTAAACAAATAACTGTTGGAACACCCTCCGTACTCACCTGGTTTGGCCCCCAATGACTTTTTTCTTCACCCAAAGATAAACGAAATATTGAAAGAGGACATTTTGATGACATTCAGGACATCAAGGATAACACAACAGCTCTGATGGTTATACTAGGAAAAGAGTTCCAAAATTGCTCTGAAGGGTGGACTAGGCACTGGTATCTGTGCACAGCTTCCCAAAGTGAGTATTTCAAAGTTGACCACAGTGATATTTAGCAATGAGGTGTATAGAACTTTTTCTAGGATGAGTTTGCAAACTTAATTGTCAGTTCTCATTTGACACTCTAGAAGCCCTGAACATCAAAGGGAAAGCTAAGAAACTGTACTGTGCAACAGGGAAGAGAGAGTAGATCCAGAAGTATCTAAAACTCACCAGACCTGACCTAACAGGAATTGGTGCCCTGCAGGTAGCGAACTTGGTGCGAAGAACAGTGCTTTCAGAAAGCATCTTTCTTAGCAGGAGATACTGAGCAGCAAAGAGCCTACTCACATCTCCAGAATAAGTGAAAAAAGGCATTCCATAATCAAATGCTAAACAGATTTGCATCTAATCTACTATGCAAAGATCTAAATCTTTCATTTGGGATCAACCTCTCTCCTTTTTTTCAGTGCTTCCCTTTCCTTTCTCTGTACTGTGCCTGGCTCCAGAGCTTGATGCCATTACTCAGGTCGGAAGTAGGTCTCCTTATGTGTGTCCTAAGCCATTTTGCTAGACTTGGAGAAGGAGCAATTCAACAAACAAGTGGGGAAAACTAAATAAATAAAATAATCTGTTGGCTCCCTTAAGCTGGGAACTCAGTGCAGAAACAGTTCCTTTGCCTAGGCTCAGGTGTAAGTGGACAAGCCTTCCTCACAGACACTCATGGAGGCTGTCGGCCCCCTGCTTTTCTCAGCATGTGCAGCCAGATACCTGTGCCATACCAATTACCCCTTCCCACCTAGAACTGTAGGGGAGAGTCAGCACCACACACTTAGTGACTGACTACCTGGGTGCCTGAGCTGAACTCACAGAAGAAAAGTAAACGGATGCCTCTGCTCACCTGCTGTTTTAGTCAGCTAGCACTGCTCTAACAGAAATACCACAGAGCGGATGACTTTAACAAAGGAAAGTTTATTCTTACATAGGTTACAAGTCCAAATTCTGGATGTCGACTGAAGAGGAAGGCTTTTCCCTCTGTCGACTCTGGAGGAAAGTCCAGTATTACATCAGTCTTTGTCCAGGGAGCGTCTTGGCGCAGGAACCTCAGGTCTGAAGGACATGCTCTTCTCCCGGTGCTGCTTGCTTGATGGTGTGAGGTTCCCAGTTCTCTGCTTGCTTTCCTTTCCTTTTATTTCTTGTAAGATGAAAGGATTAAGGGTGGGGCAAGCCATACTCCAGGGAAACTCCTTTTATAGTGGAGCAGGGAGGTGACCTTATAAGGGGATTTACAGTCCTATCCTAATCCTTTAACATACAGCACAAGAAAATCACAAAACGGAGGGCAATCACAAAATATTGGGAATCATGCCCCAGCCACATGGTTACACATATTTGGGGGGGACATAATTCAATCCATGACACCTGCCTAGTAACAGCTCAAAACACCTGCAGACGAGACATTAGCACCTCAAAGGTGCCAATAATCAAACTAGCTCAAATGACCAGCCTATGTAGGCATTTCAAAACAAAACAAGAAGCTAGAACACAGTAAGCAAACATAAAATTAATGAATACAACAACTTACTGATGGTTCAGAGACAGCAGCCAGTATCAAATCACTTAAAGTGGCACCACAACGGCTTCAGAAAGCTCCAAAACAAAGAATCAAGCAATTTACCAAAAGGAGACAATGTCCTCGAATTATTGGAGGTAGACTACAATAAGATTAATAGTTAGAAGTCGTTAAGAGATCAGGCAAAATACAGCAGAGCATAATGACAAATTCAACAGGGTACAAGAAAGCATAGCGAAACAGCATGGAGAAATTCAGATGGTCAATAATAAAGTTAGATAATTACATAATTTTTTAGAAAGTCAAGGAAACCCTGGTGGCACAGTGATTAAGTGCTACATCTGCTAAACAAAAGAGTGGCAGTATGAATCTGCCAGGTGCTACCTGGAAGCCCTATGGGGCAGCTCTACTTTGTGCTACAGGGTTGCTATGAGTCAGAAATTAAACATTTGACACCAGCGTATCTGAGTAAAAATCAGATAAAAGAATTTTTTTAAAAAAATGAAGAAATACTAAGAATTCTGTGGGACTCTATCAAGAGGAATAATGTACAAGTCATTGGAGTACCTCAATGGGGGGAGGAGGTGTAAGAGAAAATAGAGAGAGAATTGTTGAAGATTTGCTGAAGAAACTTCCCCATAAAAGATAAAAAGGTATCGATGCAAAATGCTTGTCAATCTCTACACAAGCTCCAAAAGAAAGACACCAAGACATATTATAATCAAACTTCCCAAAACTAAAGATAAGATGATGAGATGTTAGAAATAGCAAGTGTTCTTAAGTAACTGGCAAATGTGTTTTTAAAGTATCCATAGGAAAAGATGAATATGAGTGACCACAAAAAAAAAAAAAAAAAAAGACAAACAACCCACCACTGCTGAGTCATTCCGACTCATACAGACGCTGGAGGACAGAGCAGAACTGTTCCATAGAGTTTCCAGAAGCACTTGGTAGATTTGAACTGCTAACCTTTTAGTTAGCAGCGATGGAACTTAACCACTATGTCTCCAGACTTTCGATAATGGGAGAAAAGATGGGAAATTCAGGATGTGGAAACTAAAAAAAAAAAGGAAATCACAAAATTAAAAAATACAGTATCTGAAATTTAAAAGTTCAGATATGTTATGTATGATGTTATTAATAGCAGACTAGACTCAGCAAAATTTAAAAAACTCACTAGATGTTATTAATAGCAGATTAGATTCAACAAAAGAAGAAAGTATCTAAGCTAAAGCAGGTAGAAAAAAAGATTGATGAAAACAGATAGTGTCTCAGAGACCCTGGGAGCAGATCAAGCAATCTAACATATGTGCAACTGGAGTCCCAACAAAACAGGAGAAACAATAGAACAGAAAATATATTTTACAACCTGGGCCCAGGGGAAATATATCTTACAACCTGGGAAGGGGGAAAAGGAAGGAATCCCACAACCCACAGACCCAAAATATTTGGATTTGCAAGCAGGATAACTACAATAAAAATGGCATAATCCACTTTTAAAAAGCAGAGATAAAGTAACTAGAAGCAGCTCAACAACAACAACCCAAAAAAACATTATATACAGAAGAGCAACAGTAAGAATTATAACTAACCTCTTATCAAAAACAATGGAGGCTAGAAGACAAAGGAATACAAAATTTAAATTGCCAAAAATAAATTATGTGATTTCTATTTATGAAAAAATATTTTTAAAGCAGGCAAATACACATGATGTTCAAAGTTGGGACAGTGGCTACTCTTTAGGAGGTAATTATCGGAAGAGAGCTAAAGAAGGGCTTGTGGGATGCCAGTAAACTCTTTTTATTATCTGGGTGCTGGTAAAATATTTGTTTCCAGTTTGTGAAAATTCACTGAACTGTGTGCTTTTTATGTGTACTTTCTGTAGGTATTTTATTCATACATAAAAATTTAGGGGGAAACACTCAAGCAAAGTAGGTAAAAGGATCAGAAAAATATGTATGTAGAGGTTACTGTAGCACACAGTATATATAATAGGCATTTTATGAAAGGTTCCTATTATTGGTATTGTTATATTATTATCATCACCCCACAAAAAGTTTTGGGAGATCCAAGTGGACCAAAAATACTTATATTCCCCGGAGCAAATCTTACTCCTCAATTTGATTTTGTTTCTTTTAGCACCTGGCATAATGTTGTGTACACCATATTAACTCAAATATTATTAATGTATATTTTTCTAATTTAGATCTGTTGAATCACAGTCCACTGCTGTCAAGTCAATTCCAACTCATACTGACCCTGTAAGTCAGAGCAGAACTGCCCCATTGGGGTTTTCAAGGAGCACCTGGTGGATTCAAACTGCCTAACTTTTGGTTAGCAGCTAAACTCTTAACCACTTTGCCACTAGGGTTTCTTTCTAGCTTAGAGTAGTACTGAAACACAAGGTGGCTTCTGGGCACTTTTGTCTCCTGCCAACAGCATCATTCATTTCCATTCTCCATTTACTTTTTAGTTGCTCTTCGAATTCTCTTAACCTTCCCTTAGTTTATAAGGCTTGAGGCATCATTAGGTTCTCAAGGTTCTAAACATACCACCTTGAGCTCTTGCAGAAAAGGCATATAGATATCTAAGAACTAAAACACAAAAACCAAAACCCAAACCCATTGCCATCAAGTTGATTCTGCCACTAAGGTTTTCTAACACCAACAAGGCAAACATAAACTAACCTAAGCAAAAGGTGGCAGACATCTTTCATGCCCATCCTCTTTGAGCTGACATCTTCCTGTGTCCAAAGAGAGCCTGGACAACCCAGAGAGAGGCTCCAAGGGAGAGGATACAGATGCTGCTGACCTACAGTCTGAGAAACCAATGCCGAAACACTACAAACAGCACTAGCTATAAAGCTCTTATCCGTGTTGGCTTTGGCAGCAAAACTGATGTTTCTTATCAGCAGAGATACCTTTGAAGTGGCTGGCGGCCTTCCATTCCCTCCTCAAATAGGCTCAGCTTCATATCCTCTTCTTTCCTCTAAAGAGAATCTCTTTAATCAGACATGAGAGAATAAAGCTCAATTAATCAGAACAGATTTTGCTACCATTGAGATAAATTGGGTAACCAGACCAGCTGTCTATAAAGCACTGAACACTTATAGCATGGAGGAAATTTAGTCAAAAACAGATACTAAATTTAGGGGAAAGACAGGGTTAAGGCACACATCTCCTCCTCTCAAAGATGTCTCTGAATTAAATCTTCTCTTGAGAAGGCACAACACAGCAAAACAACCTTTATTACTTATTAGGGATATTCAACCATACTAGCATTATCAGACATTTATTCTCATTTTCTTATTTACAGTAAAAATACCATAAAACATGCCTCATTAAAACGTCATCATCTTCTCATCTTGCATATACCTTTGAATCTAAACAGCTGGGATCAAAGACGGTGTAGGAAATCCTACCCCAGTCTGAAAGGGATAAACGGGTAGTAGGAATGGCTTCTAGTATGAAATCTCTATCCTCTTTCACCGACAGAACCATTTTTTAGTCCTAAAGGAAATCTGGAAACCCTGGTGACATAGTATTTAAGTGCTACATCTGCTAACAAAAGAATCGCAGTTTGAATCCACCAGGTACTCCCTTTGAAACTCTATGAGACAGTCCTACCTGTCCTGCAGGGTTAATATGAGTTGGAATTGACTTGATGGCAATGAGGTTAGT
Source organism: Heterohyrax brucei (assembly GCA_028571685.1). Taxonomy (NCBI): domain Eukaryota; kingdom Metazoa; phylum Chordata; class Mammalia; order Hyracoidea; family Procaviidae; genus Heterohyrax; species Heterohyrax brucei. Next base: position 23,784,104 of record CM053155.1, read on the forward strand.
TGTTTTTAAAAGAAATCTGACTGGCTGTGGCAGTTCTCTTATGACTAAGGTACAAATGGTAAAGGACAGGTTTAGCCCCTGGGAGCTCTGAGGAAAAGTATTAATTGAGTCTATTACATTTCCTTCCCAACAACCTTCTTGTACTATTTGAAAGCAGACTCACCCTTCCTCACTTTCCAAAAATAAAGTAGGCAATCATGATGGGCTGTCCAGAAAAACTATCCTAGATGCTTCAAAACTATGCTGCAGGAGCAAACATGACTCATGTACAGTTAGACAGAACATCATGACTTCAGATGTCCTCTGGATTCTTAGGTTTCCTCAAGACAGAAACTAGAGACAGTACTGATAGCAATGGTTCTCACCCCTAGCTGTGTATGAGAATCACCCAGGTCCTAACCCAGAGGCTGGTTGAATTGCAATGAGGTGAGGTCCTGACACTGGTATTTTTAATAAACTTTTTAAACAAACTTTACTGAATAAAATGTACACATTTTAAGTGTATGGTATAATGAGTTTTGAAAAATGTACATACTCATGTAACCACCACCATAATCAGGATTACATAGCAGTTCCATTGCCCTATAAGTTCTGTGGTGTCCCTTTACAGTCAAATACCCCATCACCACTCACACTCTGGCACCAGGCAATCACTGATTTGCTTCTGTGATTAAATATCAGATTTTCCTTTTCTAAAATTTCATACAAATGGAACCACACAGAATATACTCTTCTATGCCTGGCTTCTTTTGATCAAATATACTGGTCTTTCAATCACCACAATGACTTTTTAGTTTATCTGCATTGCTGTATGCATCAATATGTCATTTCTTTCTACTATTAGACAGCCTTCAATATGAGTGTACCACAATTTGTTTTTACATTAATCTCTTGATAGACATTTGAGTTGCTTCTAGAGCCCAGTTCGGGCTATTATGAATAAAGCATTAGTTACTTATTGCTCTTACAACAAATTATCATAGATGTGGTGGCTTAAAACAGCACATATTTATTCCCTTACCATCTAGGGGTCAGAGGTCCAACATCAGTTTCATTGGGCCAAAACCAAGGTTTTGCAGGGCTGAACAACCTTGGGAAAATCCATGGGAAGCTCACTTCCTTGCATTTTGCAGCATCTGGAGTGGCATTTTCTCCATCTTCAATGCCAGAGACATAACATCTTTTCTTTAAAACCAACTTCCCTCTTCCTCTATCACACAACTGTCTTTTGTCTATAATCTCCCTCTCTTTCTTATAAGGGCACTTGTGATTGAATTTAAGGCCTACTTGAATAATGCAAGATAATCTCCCCATCTCAAGATCCTTAACTTAATCACATCTGAGAAGTCTCTGCAATACAGGGTAAAATTCACAGCTTCAAGGATTAGGACACAAAAACATCTTTGGGTGTGGAATATTCAGCTTACCACAGAAGTTACTATCAATATTAATGTATAAATCTTTGTGTAGACATGTTTTTATTTACACTTATAAATCATATGGTAAGTGCACATTTAACATAACAGGAAAGTTATTAACAACTTAATAAGAAACTACCCATCTATTTTCCCCAGTAGTTGTATCATTTTACATTCTCACCTACAATGTATGAGAACTCTAATGTTCCAAATCTTCTCTAGTACTCAGTACTGTCAGTCTTGAATTTCAGTCATTCTAGATCATTAGTGATACAAGCATCTTTTTACGTGCTTAATAGTCATTTGCATATATTGTTGAGTGAAGTCCCTGCTCAAATCTTTTGCCCATTTTTGAATAACTGGGTAGTAGATTGTCTTCCTATTATTAAATTCTAAGAGTTCTTTATATATTCCTGTACAACTACTATGTCATATGTATGTGTTGCAGATTATTTCCTTCTATCCACTTGTCTTCATTTCATTAACAATATCATTTTAGGGGCAAAAGTTTTTTATTTTGATGTCCAATGTATCATTGTTTTTCTTTCTCAATTCATGCTTTTGTATCTTAAGAAATCTTTACCCATTTAAACCTTTGGTTTTTGTCTATTCACAGTCACAATGATTTTTATAAACTCCCCAGGTATTTTCCTGAACAGGCAGAGTCAAGAACTATTGGTTCACAGGGAACCTGACCTAGCTTTCTAACATGTTCAATATGACCTGAGTTTCTGCCATAGAACCTTAGGATATCAAAAGTATAACACAAATACACAATAGCAAAAAGATGGAATCAACCTAGGTGCCCATCAACAGATGAATGGATTAACTATAGTACATACACACAATGGAATACTATGCAATGATAAAGAACAATGGTGATTTTAAAAAGCATCTCATAACCTGGTTTCAACTAGAAGACATCACACTAAGTGAAATTAGTCAGCTGGAAAAACAAAAGTATTGTATGAGACCTCTGCTGTAAGGACTTAAAAATGGACTTAAGTACAGAAGGTTGGGAGGGGGGGAGGAGGGATGTTCACAGATTAGATAGTCTACAGGAATTTAGTTAGGTGAATGGAGGGACAGCACACAGTAGAGAGCAGTTCAATGTAACCAGACTATGCCATAAACTGACAGGCTTTCTCAACTAAACCCAATATTTCAAAGGCTATAGTAGCAGGGACAGGGGTCTGGGGACCCTGTTTCAGTGGACCATGTTTTCAGTGGACATCAATGTCAACTGGCATAGCTAGTCTTTAGTTAAGAGAGTCTTCTGCAACCCACACTGGTGAGTGGTGTCTGGGGTCTTAAAAGCTGGCAAGCTGCCATGTGAGGTACACCAAGTGGTCCCAATCCATCTGGAACAGATGACGACCAAGAACATCAAAGATACAATGAAAAATGAGCCTAAGAGGCAGAAGGACCCATATGAATGGGAGACTGCATCAGCATGAGACCAGAAGAACCAGATGGCGCCCAATAACCACCAAAGGCAGCCCTGATGGGGGACACACTACAGAGTCCCTGAGATAACATGAGAAAAAGAGGTGCACAGTCCAAGAACTTTTCTAAAAGACCAGAATTGATGGTTTGACAGTCTGGAGGGGCCCCTGGGAACACGGTCTGTAGACTTTATGCTGTCCATGACTTGAAACCAGTACTGAGGTCAACTCTTCAGACAAGAATGAACTGAACTTGGGGACACAGTGTGCGCATATTGTGTGTGTACTTTACGGTTTAATAGGAGGCTGTATTACTAGTTTCTTTCTCAATGTGAGAGAAGACAGTGGTGAGGAGGAGACAGGTGCTCATTTAGAAGATATGAGAAGTATAGAGTGAAAAGCAGGAATGTGCTGTCACAGGGTTAGAAGAACAGATGGAGCTGCAGATAGGTGGGCATGTGGAATTGATCTGAATTGTATACTTTTACTTCATCATCATTATCATAAAGTATAACAGGAATACCACTGACTAGAATACCATTAAAGGAGGGAGACAAAATGAGACACTCTCAGAACTATCTGTATAGACCAGGCTTCCAGGATTAAGTATGAGCAAGTTGTTAAGGGCTAGAAACAGGGTGTTGAAAAAGCAATGTCAAAGGTACTTTGAGTGTGTTCTAGGTAAGGAAAGGGAGGTGGAAAAAACAGGATTTTCCTTTCCACTTCAGCAAAAGGGACATCTAAGCTTATCTCAGTCTAAACTGGCAAAGCGGGAACAATTATTTCTGCTCTTGGTGGGATTCTTTAGAACATGCTTCTTGCAGAGACCACGTAGAGCTGTGAGTCAGACTTTGTAGTGTTCAGCCACCATTTTTGAAGCCATTATATTAAACAAATGAAAGTGGTGGCAATAATATTTGCCTAAACCTTGGTTCCAACAAGAATTAGACAGACTAAGCTTTCATTACATGAACGGAGATGTCAGGGGCACCAAATAGGTTCAATTTTCTCTGCAGTCCTAGACAAAGTAGGTCTGTTTCTAAGCTGTGGACAGAAGGCTACTTTCCCAAGGTGTTATATTTAGCTAGAGGAATCTCTACCATGGCTGCATGCAAAATGTAAAATACGTCCCAGCAGACATAACCACAAACCAGGGGGTCAGCAGAGACCATCTCTTACTGGAATTCAGTAGCACAGAGGGGACAACTGCATAGCCACTCTGATATCCCCACATAAGCTGTAAGCCAGATTTTTGCCCAGTTCTCATATTTGTGAGTTCTTTGTTTCCCACTAACTAGAGAGTCTACCCCTGGACAGAAAAATATGCTGACTATTTAATTCTCAACTTCCAGCTGCTTGCTCCAACACCTGGTAGCAGAAACAATTTAATATTGATGTCTAATACCTCAAAACTCTTTAAAGATTTACATGCAAGAGAATGGGTTATTTAATTTTACAACTAAGTGAAATATCTGGATTCAACATAAAAGAGGGAAAAAAATTAAGTACCGTCTACCCTGCACATCACACCAAGAGAGTCTTAACAGAAAAAGGTAGATGGAAAACTTGAGTTCCAAAGCTATATGACTGGATTTAAATACCAAAATCACCTCTCTTGCTTAAATCTCACTAAACTTCAGTTTAATGAGATAATGACAGTAAACCAAAACTAAACCTACTGCTGCCAAGTCAACTCGGACTCACAGTGACATCATGTTAGAGACAGAACTGAGTTCTACACAGTATTCTTGGCTGAAATGTTATAGGGAAGCAGACTGCCAGATATTTCTTCAAACCACTGCGTTTGAATTGCCAACCTTTTGTTAGCACCAAGCAAGAGCTATCTGTGTCACTCAGGGACACAACAGTAACTATCTTATTATAATTTTAAAGTTTGAGTAAGAAAATGACCATAAGGTGCTTACCACAGCAGATGGCACATAAGGACTCAAGATGTGTTAACTTTTATGGATCCAACTCGATGGCAATTGGCTTGCCTTTTACTATCACATAATGTTGTTGATTGGATTCTGTTCCTCCAAAAATGTGTGTAACAGTTTGTCTAGGCCACAATTCCTGGTATTGAGTGATGTTCCTATACTCTGGAAACCTTGCTTCAATGATGTTAACAAGGAGAATGGTTTGTAGTTGTATTTGGTGGGGCAGAAATGAATGTATAAGCTTGTATTGTGCCTTGAAGCAATCTCCTGAGACATAAGAGAAAGAAACTAGGAGAGATTTAGAGACCTCCTACCAACAAGAAACCAGTGTGTGTCCTTTTGAAAAGACTTGGGGTCCTTGTGCCTCAAAAGGTGCCAATCCAGGGAAACACTGATGACAACAACCTTTTTCAAAGCCAACAGAGAAATACTGCTCCTGGAGCTTATGTCCTGAATTTGCCCTTGTAGCCTAATGGACTGTGATAGAATAAAATTTTTCTTTTTAAAGTCATCCACCTGTGCTATCTCTGTTATACTGGCACTAGAAGATTAATACAACATTTTTTGGTGGTGAATCATTAAATTTATAGATTAGATAAAAAGAATTAAAAAGAAGAGGAAGAGCTAAAGTGGGGGATTACTCAGATGCTTCCTGTCATTCTTCTAACAACAAAGACCTAAAAAAAAAAAAGATCAGCTATATATGACACTCTAGGAAGCCTGAACATCAAAAGGAAAGTTGTGAAATAAGACTGAGGGCCAGGGAAGGAAGAGAAGGTCCAGAAGTACCTAGGACTGGCCAGACCTGACCCTGTAGGAATCGGTGTGTCCACAGGCAGATGAGCAGCAACAAGCATACTGAAAGGAAAAGTGGCAACTCAGAAACATCAGGGACAGTTGGAAAGAATAAGCAGCAGAGAGTCCAGTCCAGTCTTGCCTCCACAATCAGTGAAAAATGCCATTGAACGGTCAAAGGCTACATGGCTTGCATATAAACTAGCACACTGATCCAGAAGATTTTCCTCAAGATAAATCTCCCTTTCCCAGTGCTTTTCCCTCCTTTCTCTGCACAGCACCTGAGCTGGCTCCAGGGACTGACACAACCACTGGGCTGGAAGAAGGACCCCTTATGGGTACCCATAGGCATTCTCCAAGATATAGAAATGGAAGAATTTAACATGAACATGGTAAAACAAAAATAATCTGCCAACATCCCTAAATTGGGAACTCAGGGCAGAAATTGTTCCTTTGCCTAAGTGCAGGCATAAGGGGTCCATGAACCTCAAATGCTTTTTACTTCCACATACAGCTAAACCTACTTACTACAAGCTTTAAGGAATAGGTATCAACCCACACAGACCCTTACAAACAGCTGTCAGCCCCCTGCTTTTCTCAGAACACGCAGCTAGATACCACTGCCTACACCAATCACCCCTACCCACCTAGAACTATAAGGTAGAGTCTGCACCACAGACTTGATGACTGGCTATCTGGGCACCTGAGCTAAACACATACAAGAAACATAATGGAACACCTGGGCTCAACTGCAAAATAACAGCTCTAACCATCTGAAGACAGGACATCAGAACCTCAAAGGTGCCAATAATCAAAGTAGCTCAAATGACTAACTTACGACTGACGGTGTGGACACAACAGTCAATATCAAACCACATAAAGAGGCAGAGCATAATGGCTTCAGGAAGCTTTCAAAAAAAAGAATGAAGACAATTTCCAGATGAAGACAACTTTCTACAACTATCAAAGGTATAACACAAAAGATTAATGTTTAGAATTCTTGAGGAAATCAGGAAGGAGACCGGGTAAATGCAGCACAGCGTAAAGAAAACTCCAAACAGGTCGCAAGAAACCACAGAGACAGAGAGAAATTCAGAAGGTTAATGATACATTTGAAGAATTACACAACTCAACAGCAACTCAAAGGAGCAGAACAGAGGCAATGAAAGCCAGGGTCAGTGAAACTGAATATAAAGCACTTGACATCAACATACTTGTGGGAAAGTCAAAAAATTAAGAAAATGAAGAAACACTGAAAACTATGTGGAACTATAACAAGAGGAATAATCTACAAGTGCTTGGAGCACCAGAATGGGGGGGGGGGGACAAAATACAAAGAGAATTGTCAAAGATTTTGTTGACAGAAAACTTCCCTTCACATGACACATGAAAAGATATCTATCTAAGATGCTGATCAAATTCCACACAAGGTAGATCCCAAAAGAAAGATAACAAGACATATTATAATCAAACTTACCAAAATTAAAGATGAGAAGAGATTTTAAAAGTGCCTAGGAATAAACAAAAAATAAACTACAAAGGAGAGTCAGTGAAACTAAGCTTGGACTACACAGCAGAAACCACACAGAAATCAATGAGATGACATATACAAAGCCATGAAGGCAAAAAAATTGCCAACCAAGAATTATATATCCAGCAAAATTGTCTCTGAAATACGATGAAACTACAACATTTCCAAATAAACAAAAGTTTTAGAGAATTAGCCAAAACCAAACCAAAATTAGAAGAAATACTAAAGGAAATCCTTCAGTTAGAAAACCAATAACATCAGATAACAATGCAAGACTAGAATTCAAGACACTGCAAATAGGTATCAACCTAGATAGGGAAATCATCAAAATTAATTAAAGCTAAAACACTGAAAATAGGAGATGTCAATATGTAAATGAGGACATTATAGTAAAAAGGACTAAAATAAGTTAGTAATCTGATCTTTCACACAGAGCAAGTTAAGGTGATACAAACAAATAAAAGACTGGCTTAAATTTAGAAAACTAAGGGGTGAATATTGAGGCAATGACAAAGGAAATTAACAATGACACACACCAAAATAAAAAACATGAAATACAGGAAATCTCACCAAATACAAAACCAATAATGAAAAACGTAAAAACACATAAGGAAAAATTACGTGAAACAAAGAAACTCTCACAACACACACACAGCATGAAAATAATAACACTAAACTCATACCTATCAATAATTACACTGAATGTAAATGGACGAAATTCACCAATAAAGAGGGGCAGAATGGACTTTTAAAAAAACATAATTTCTCTACACGCTGTCTCTGAGACATAAAACTTAGACAGAAGGAGAGAAACAAACAAAAAAAGGAAGAAAGAAAAACATACTAAGCAAACAACATTCAAGAAAGAGGAGTGGCAACATGAATTTCTGACAGACTTTAACATCCATCACAAAGGACAAGGAAAGAAACTATATAATGATTAAATAGTCAACATATCAAGAAGATATAGCCATATTGAATATTTACACCTCTAATGATACGGCTCCTAAATACACAAAACAAACTCGAACAGCACTGGAAAGAGAAGCAGGCAGCTCCACAACAACAGTAGGAGACTTCAACACGCCACTTTCAGTGAAGGGCAGAACATCTACAACAAAACCTCAGTAAAGAAAAGGAAGATCTAAATGCCACAATCAATCAAACTGACCTCACAGACATATACAGAACACTCCACCCACATGCAATGAAGTATACTATCTTTTTCAAACCACAGGGAAAATTCTCCAGAATAAATGTATTAGGCCATAAAATAAGCCTTAACAAAACCCAAAGGATCAAAATATTGCAAAGCATCTTTTCACACTATGAAGCCATGAGAGTAGAAATCACTGACAGAAAAGGGGAGGAAAAACGAACATGGAAATTCAACATCCCCTTGCTCGAAGCCTACTGATTACGAAAGAAATCACTCATGGAATAAATCTATAAACAGAATCAAATAAGAATGAAAACACATCCTACAACAACCTCTGGGACACAGCAAAGCAGTGCTCATAGGTTGATTTATTTTGGTGAATACATGTATCCAAAAAGAAGAAAGGGCTGAAGCCAAATGATTAACCCTACAACTCAAACAAGTAGAGAGGGTAGGAAAACAACCTTAGGAAATCAGAACAAAGCAAATGAAAAAAATCAGACCAGCACTAGGAGGCAGGGTTAAGACAGCAGACTATACATATTTTTCCTTGATTCCTCCTGAGAACTAAGGCCTAGAAGAGTAATTGAAAGGAATAGTGTGGACTATCTCAGGAGCTCCAAGATCAGGTGTAGGGTCATGAGACTGGACTGGAGGATGGAGGAAAAATACCTTGTCAGTGGTGAGAAAGCAGCACTGCTTCTACTGGCATAGCCCCTGAAACAATTACAGGTACAGACACCTTCTTTGTCTACCAGGAGGTTGGGATTAGGTCTGCAGAATCTCTGGGCCTGGCATGGCCTGGCTACTTTGCTCATCTGCAGTGCTGAAGTAAACAGTGTTTCCCGCAACAGAGAGACTGTGCTTGGGACAGCCATATTTACAGCAATTGAGCATGCCAGTGCCCCACCCCACTGTATTCTCCGAACTGTGCCAAAGATTCTGCTAACTCACTGTAATAGAGGTGGCTCAGGTGGTACGCCATTTTGGTCAGCTGAGAGGCACAATCAGCCTTACCTGGGGGCTCACCTGAGGCTGATTCTCATGCTGAGCAACAGTGCCTGTCTGGATAGCACTTCTCCCAGCAGAAAAGCTGTTTTTAACACAACTGTACCTAGAGAAAGTAGAGGTGGCTGGTGGCTGAGTGTGGCGGGGCCCTAGTCTCTCCCTTCTTTAAGCCATGTCATAGTGTCTGCTGACTGCCAACAAGGCACCATCTTTGTCAGCCAGGAGGTGGGGTCTGCCACCCCTAAGCATCCTATTACTGTCAGCTGCAGCTGGTAAACACCGCTCTCAGCAGAAAACCAGCTTTCAAGTTAAGTACACTTAGAGAACACAGCAGTGACTGGCATGGAGGTGCTGTTTTCATCACACTTCACTGAGCCACATCATAGCATTGGCCAACAGCCCCCTAGAGACTTCACAAGTAAGGTGCCATTTTGTGAACCAGCAGGCAAGGCCTGCCACCCCTTGGGACATGGCTGCTTTTGAACTGCCACTGGACAATGCCCCTCTCAGCAGAAAAGGCAGTGTTTAAGCACATCTAGAGAACACGGCAATTTCTGGCAGCCGAGTCCATCCTCATCCCTTACCTGAGCTACATCATAGTCTCAAGTGGTGTGATGCCAAGAGTCAGCACAAATAGCTCACCACCTTTATTAGCCAGGAGGCAGGGGCTAACATCTTTGGGGGTCCAGGTGGGGCCAGCCACCAAGCTGAGAAGCATAGCAGGGCTTGACACAGGCTATATTGCCAGAGAAGCTATACATGAGTCAGCTGTACCTAGAGAACACAGCAGCAGGTGGTGACCAAATCAAGCAGCCCCCTTACTCACTCCCTTCTTAGAACTATGTCACAGCTTTCACTGGTTTAACACTGGAGAAACCAAACAGTTTCTGGATGGTGCAAAGACATCAATAAATATCTAACCATTTAAAGAAGCAGAACACCATGGCTGTGGAAAATGCCCAAAATAACAATGCAAATAACTGCTCAGATGTAGAAATCTTTCTGAAATTATCAAAGGTAGAATTCAAAAGAATTACATACAAAGCCCTTCTAGAAATTAAACAAAATGCAGAACAAAATGAAAAATTAAGTAAGCTATACGAACTGCTACAACATCAAAGATATGAAATCTAGCTGATCAATAATAAAATTACAGAATTAGACAATTCAATGCAAAGCCAAAAGAACAAGATGGAGGAATAGGAATGCAGAATTAGTGACTTGAAGATAATGCAACTGACACAACATTTATGAGGAGAAATCAGATAACAGAAACAAGAAAAATGATGAAGCATTAACAAGCATGTGGGATTCTATCAAGAGGAATGATCTACAAATAACTGGAGTTCCTGAAGAGGGAGGGATAGCAGAAAACACACAGAGCATTGTAAGGGAGTTGCTGGCAGAAAAATTCCATGACATTATAAAAGAGAACACAGATATTCAAGGTGCTTACTGAACACCATAAAAATGAGACCCCCCAAAAGAAAGTCATCAAAACATATTATAATCAGTTTTAGTAAAACAAAACAGAGAGGCGCTAAAAGGCAGTGAAGGTTAAAGTAAAACTAATGTACAAAGAGAAGTTCTGAAGGCTTTTGTCTGACTTCTTGGCAGAAACCATGTTGGCAAGAAGGCAGTGGGATGACACAAAGAAAGGCTTGGAGGAGAAAAAAGGCCCAACCAAGAATTATATATCCTGTGAAACTGTCATGACAGTGAAATTAAGGCCTTCTCAGACAAACAAAAGGTTTGAAACTTTGCAAAAACTAAATCACAACTGTAAGAAGTACTGAAAGAAGTTCTCTGTTTAGAAAAACAATAACATCAGTTGTATACTTAAGGATGCATTGCATGACAGAGCACCCAGAGTCCTACTCAGTTCAGGAAATCACAAAGGTCAATCAAACCTAAAATATTAAAAGTAGGGAACCAGAGACTGTAACATGAAAACTATGACATCATCATACTATAAAGAGGGATGTATTACAATAGTTACAACCCTTTCTGATGGAGAAGAAATTAAGAAGATACACAGATGTTAAAAATTGGTTTAAAATTAGAACATTAAGGGGGATCAAAGGGGAAGCAGAAAAGCAAACTAACAACACTACATATCATACAAGAAAAACAACATAGGAGTCTCAACAAATACAAAACAAACACTGAAAAGGATGAAAAGTAAACCTATAAAGAAAAACAACTCTGAACAGAATATTGAGAGGAAGACAAAACAAAACAGCAACAACACAAAAATAAAAGCACCAAAATAGCAGCACTAAACACATAACTATCAATAATTACACTGAATGTAAATAGATTGAATGCCTCAATAAAGAAGCAGAGACTAGCAACTTGGATCAAAAAACATGATCGTCTATATGTTGTTTACAAAAAACATACCTTAGACTCAAAGATATGAACAAACTGTAAATCAAAGAACGGAAATATATATATAAAGTTAACAACATGTATAGAAGAAGCAAGAGTGGACAATGATGGTCACTATTTATTGCTGAAATGCTTAATACGTAAGGAGGACATATCAACATTAAATACTAGTGCACTCAATACCAGAGCATCTAAATACATCAAACAAATGCTGACAACAATGAAAAATGAGACAGATCACTCCACAGTCATAGCTAGAGATTTTAACTCTCCACTTTCAGTAAAGAACAGATCATCCAGAAAAAAGTCCAGTGAAGATACAGATCTTGTTGCGACAATCAACCAAATAGACTTCACTGATATATATAGAACTTTTTACCAAACAACAGATAAATACACCTCTTTTCCAATGTCCATGCAACATTCTTCAGAATAGACCACATATTAGGTCATAAAGCAAATCTTAACAAAATCCAAAAAACTGAACTATTGCAAAGCATCTTCTCAGACCATAAAGCCATAAAAGTAGAAATCAACAGCAGAAAAAATATGGGTAGAAAATTGAACAGCACTTTGCTTAAAAATCTATGGGTTATAGAAGAAATCAAAGACACGAGAAAGAAATGTATGAAATCAAATGAGAATGAAAACATATCCTATCAGTACCTATGGGATACAGAAAAGTAGTTCAATCTGTCTCTATAAATGCACATCTGGAATGAAGAAAGGGCCCCAACCAAAGAATTAACACCTAATACTTGAACAAGTAGAAAGAGAACAACAAAAGAACCCTTCAGACACCAGAAGAAAACAGATAATAAAGACTAGAGCAGAATTAAACGAATTAGAGAATAGAAAAACAATTGAAAGAATTAACAAAACCAAAAGCTGTGCTTTTGAAGAGATCAACAAGATTGATAAACCACTGGCTAAACTTACAAAAGAAAAACAGGAAAACAGGTAACCCAAGTAAGAAATGAGATTGCAGATGTCACAACAGACCCAACTGAAATCAGTTATCATTAAAGAATACTACAAAAAACTATAACAGATCTGAAAATCTAGACGAAATTGACTAGTTTCTAGAGTCAATCACCTATCAAAATTATCACAAGAAATAGAAAAACTTAATAAACCTATCATGAAAGAAGAGACTGAAAAAAATAATCAAGAAAGTACCAATCAAAAAAGGTCTTCACCCAGATGGCTGCCCCAGAGAATTCTACCCAACTATGAGAGAGGAATTAATTCCAATGCCACTGAGGCTATTTCTCAGCCTAGAAAAGGACAGAATACTCCCAAATTCATTCTATCAAGCCAGAATAATCCTGATAACAAAGCCAGGGAACGATCTCACATAAAAAAGAAAATTACAGACCAATATCATTCAGGAACCTAGATGTAAAAATCTTCAACAAAATCTTCGCCAACAAAATCGAACAACATATAAAAGAAATAATTCATCATGACCAAGTACAATTCATACCAAGGATGCACGCTGCTTCAACAGCAGGCAAACAATTAATGTAATCAACCAGATAAATAACACAAAAGAATCACCTGGTTGTCACTGATGAAGAAAAGGCATTTGACAAAGTCCAACACCCATTCATGTTAAAAACTCTCAAGAGAAGAGGAATAGAAAAGAAATTCTTCAATGAAATAAAGGGCATCTATGCAAAGCCAACCACCAACATCATCCTGAATGGAGAGAGACTGAAAGAATTACCCCTGAAAATTGGAACTAGAGAAGGATGCCAACTCTCACTACTTCTATTCGATACTGTGCAAGAGGTTTTGGCCAGAGCAGTCGGAGAAGGCAATGAAATAAAGGGCATATGCATCATTAAAGAAGAACTAAAAATATCCCTATTTGTAGATGATATAACAGTATACACAGAGAACCATAAAGAATCCATAAATAAACTACTAGATCTAATAAAAGAGTTCCAAAAAGTATCAGGATATAAGACAAACATAAATAAATTGGTGGGATTTCTTTACACCAATGAAGAGAACATTAAAGAGGAAATCCTCAATGGTTTCATGAACTACTGGCTAAACCTACAAAAGAAAAACAGCAGCAGATACAAATAAACCAACTAAAAAACGAGATGGGAGTTGTTACAACAGACCCAGCAGAAATCAAAAATATCATAACAGAATATTATGAAAGGCTGTATTGTAACAGATTTGACAACCTAGAGAAAATGGACAAATTTCTAGATTCTTATCACTCACCAAGATTATCACAAGGAGAAATAGATCAACTTAATAAATCTATCAGAAAATGATCAAAAAGTCATCAACCAAAAAAAGCCTTGGCCCAGAAGCCTTCACCAGAGAATCCTACCAAACTTTTAGAGACGAGTTAATTCTGATACCACTGAGGCTATTTCACACCACACAAGGAAAAAATATATATAAAAAAAATTCATCATGATCAAGCAGGTTTCATTCCAGGGACACAAGGCTGGTTCAACATCAGAAAAGCAACTAATATAATCACATTAATAACACAAAAGATAAGAATCACCTGATTTTGTCGATTGATGCAGAAAAGGCATTTGACAAAGTTTAACACCCACTGATGCTTAAAACTCTCAGAGAAATAGGAATAGAGGGGAAATTCCTCAAAGCAATCAGTAGCATCTACGCAAAGGCAACTTCCTTCATTGTCCTGAATGGTGCAAGACTGAAAGAATTCCCTTTCACAATGAGAACTAGATAAGGATGCCCACTCTCACCACTTCCATTCAACACTGTGCTAGATGTTCTAGCCAAAGCAATTGGACAAGACAGAAAATAAAGGGCATCTGTACAGGCAATTAAGAAGTACGAATCTCCCTATTTACAGATGATATGATTGCTTATACAGAGAATCCAAAGGAAACCATAAGTAAACTATTGGAACTAATAGAGGAGTTTAGCAAAGTAACAGGATACAAGATAAACATAAGTAAATCAGTAGGATTCCTTTATACCAACAGTGAGATTATTAAAGAAGAAATACAGCCCCCACGAAGATAAATTACCTAGAAATAAATCTAACTAGAGAAATACGAGATCTTTACAAAGAGAACTACAAAACCTTACTACAAGAAACTAAGAGAGACTTAACATAAATGGAGTAGTCTACCCTGCTCATGGATAGGAAGACTCAACATAGTGAAAATGTCTATTTTACCCAAAGCAATCTACTTATATAATGCAACCCCAATAAAAATTCCAGTGAAATTTTTTAATGAGATGGAGAAACAAATCATCAACTTTGTTTGGAAATTGAAGAAGCCCTGGATAAGTAAAGCACTACTGAAGAATAAGAACACACTGGGAGGCTCTCATTACCTGACTTTAGAATCTATTACACTGCCACAGTAGTCAATAACAGCCTGGTACTAGTACTGGTACCAAAAGAGACATATAGACTATGGAGCAGAGTTGAGACCCCAGAGATACCATCATCCTCCTATGAACAGTTAATGTTTGAAAAGGCCTCAAGATTTTAAACTGGGGTAAGAATGGTCTCTTTTAACAAATGGTGCTGGCAAAATTGGATATCCATCTGCAAAAAACTGAAACAAGACCCATATCTCACATCTTATACAAAAACTAACTCAAATTGGATAAAAGGCCTAAATATGAAATCTAAAACAATAAAGCTCATCCAAGATAAAATAGTATCAACAATGGAAGTTTTAATACACAATGTTAACAGACTTCAAAATCTGACAAAGCATGATCAACAGAAGAGAAAATGGGTAAATGGAAACTACTAAGAATCAAACACTTTTGCTCATCCAAAGACTTCATCAAAAGAATTAAAACATTACCTACAGAATCAGAAAAACTATCTGGCAATTCTATGTCAGACCAATGTCTGATCTCCATAATCTATAAGGTATTACAAAATATCAACAAGAAAAGGATAAATAATCCAATAAAGTGATGGGCAAAGGAGACAGATATTTCTCTAAAGAGGATATCCAGGCAGGCAAAAGACACATGCAGAATTGCTCACAATCATTAGCTATTAAAGAAATTCAAATCAAAACTACAATGAGATACCATCTCACCCCAACAAGGTTGGCCATGATCCAAAAAACACAAAACAACAAATGCTGGAGAGGCTGTGGAGATATTGGAACTCTCCTGCACTGCTGGTGGGACTGCAAACTGGTACAACCTCTTTGCAAAACAATCTGGCACTTCCTTAAAAAGCTGGAAATAGAGATACCATTTGATCCAGTAATTCCACTGTTTGGTATTTATCCTTCAGAAACAAAAGTTGTCACACAGACATATGTACACGAATGTTTGCTACAGCACAGTCCACAATAGCAAAAAGTGGGAATCAACCCTGATGCCCATCAGCAGACGAATGGATAAGCAAACTATGGTACACATACTCAATGAAACACTATGCTATGATAAAAAAACAATGACAATTTTAGAAAATACCTCATAACATGGTCTCACTTGGAAGAGATCATACTGAGTGAAATCAATCGGCGTCAAAAGGACAAATTTTGTATGAGACCCCTGTTACAAGGACTTAACAAGAGAACTATGCACAGAAGAAAATGACTGTGTTGCCTAAATGCCTAAATGGGGGGGGGGCCTGAGGGTTTACCATAGATGAGGTAATTTATAGATGTTACAAATTTCATTCTTCTACTGTAATTAATAAAAAGATAAAATTTAAGAAAAAAAAGAGGAAATCACCAAATCAATATCATTTACAATACTCCCAAGAAGACAAAATACCTAGGAATAAAACTAAACAGAGAAATAAGAGACCTTTACAGAGAAAACTGTAAGTCCCTACTGCAAGAAACCAAAAGGGATTTATGTAAGTGGAGAAACGTACCCTGCTCATGGACAGGAAGACATTGCGAAAATGTCTGTTTTACCCAAAGCAATCTACATATACAGTGAATCCCAATACAAATTCCAGCGTCATTTTTTAATGAGTTGAAGAAATAAATCACCAAGTTTGTTTGAAAAGGGAAGAAATCCCAGATAAGAAGAGTTTTACTGAAGAAGTGGAACACAGTAGGAGGCCTCACACTACCAGACCTTAGCACCTACTATAGCGCTACGGCAGTCAAAGCAGCCTGGTACTGGAACAAAAACAGATACGTAGACCAGTGGTCTTTTATCCAGTTTGAGTTGGTTTTTGTATAAGGTGTAAGATATGGATCTTGTTTCAATTCATTGCAGATGGATATCCAATTTTGCCAGCACCAACTGTTGAAGGGATTGTTTTTACCCCAGTTTAATTTCTTAGGGCCTTTGTCAAATATCAACTGTTCACAGGCAGATGGCGTCATCTCTGGGGTCTCAGTTCTGTTCCATTGATCAATCTGTCTGTTCTTGTACCAGTACCAGACCAGGCTGTTTTGACCACTGTGGCAGTGTAATAGGTTCTGAAGTTGGGTAATGAGAGGCCGCTCAGTGTGTTCTTCTTCTTCAGCAGTACTTTAATTATCCGGCGCTTCTTCCCCTTCCAAACAAAATTAGTGATTTGTTTCTCCATCTCATTAAAAAATGATGCTGGAACTTGTATTGGGATTGCATTACATAAGTGGATTGCTTTGGGTAAAATAGACATTTTCATAATGTTAAGTCTTCCTATCCATGAGCAGGGTTGGTTTCTCCATTTATGTAAGTCTCTCTTAGTTTCTTGTAGTAAGGGCTTGTAGTTCTCTTTGTAAAGATCTCTTATTTCTCTTGTTAAATTAATTCCTAGGTACTGTATGTTCTTAGGGGCTATAGTAAATGGTATAGATTTGATGATTTCTTCATTAACAGTCTCGTTGGTATAAAGGAATCTTACTGATTTACTTATGCTTGTCTTGTGTCCTGAGACTTTGCTGAACTCTTCTATCAGTTTGAATAGTGTACTTATAGATTCTTTGGGATTCTCTGCATATACAATCATACCATCAGCAAACAGAGATTTTGACTTCTTTTGCTGATGCAGATGCCCTTTATTTCTTGGTCTTGTCTAATTGTTCTGACTAGAACTTCTAGTACAATGTTGAACAGGAGAGGTGAGAGTGGGCATCCTTATCTAGAGACATATAGACCAATGGAACAGAACTGAGACCCTAGTGATGCCACCATCCTCTTATGAACAAGTGATATTTGACAAAGGCTCAAAGATCGTAGCCTGGGGTAAAAACAGTGTTTTTAAGAAATGGTGTTGGCAAAATTGGATATCCTTCTGCAAAAAACTGAAACAAGACCCATATCTGACACCTTACACAAAAACTAACTCAAAATGGATCACAAGCCTAAATATGAAACCTAACACAATAAAGACCATGCAAGAAAAAACAGGGTTAGCAAGCCAAAAGCCAAGTGCCGTTGAGTCGGAATGGAAGTTTTAATATATGGCTTAGACAGACTACAAAATCTGAATGACAGTACAGGAACAACAGAATAGAAAATTGATAAATGGGAACTACTAAGGATCAGACACTTAATGCTCATTCAAAGACTTTATCAAGAGAGTTAAAAGACTACCCATAAAATGGAAAAAAATATACAGCAACTACATGTAACACCAACATCTGATATCCATAATCTACAAAGTACTATAAAATATCAACAAGAAAAAATAAATAACCCAATTAAGCAATGGGCAAAGGAGACGGGCAGATACTTCACAAAAGACAACATCCAAGCAGCCAAAAAACACAGGAGGAAATGCTCATGATCATTAGCTATTAGAGAAATCCAAATCAAAACTACAATGAGATGACATCTCACCCCAACAAGGTTAGCAGTAATCCCCAAACCACAAAACAACAAATGCTGGAGAGGCTGTGGAGAGACTGGAACTCTCCTACACTGCCGGTGGGAATGTAAAATGGTACAATCTCTTTGGAAAGCAAATTAACGCTTACTTAAAAAGCTAGAAATAGAAGTACCATACAATTCAGCAATCTCACTGCTTAGAATACATCCCACAGAAATAAAGGTATTCACAGGAACAGATACATGCACATGAATGTTCACTGCAGCACTCTGCCCACCATAGCAAAAAGATGGAATCAACCTAGGTGCCTATCAACAGATGAATGGATAAACAAACTACGGTACATATACACAATAGAACATTACGCAATCACAAAGAACAATGATGACTTTAGGAAGCATCTCATAACCTGGTTTTGACTAGAAGACATTATACTGGGTGAAATCAGTCAGCTGCAAAAAGGCAAGTATTGTATGAGACCTCTGCTATAAGACTTAAAAATGGACTTAAGTACAGAAAAGACTCTTTGATGTCTACAAGGGTGTGGAGGGAGGGAGAGGGTTGGTCACAGGTTAGATAGTCGATAGGAATTTGGTTAGGTGAAGGGAATAACAGCAGGCAGTGGACAGCAGATTAACATAACTCGAGTACACCATAAACTCAAAGGCTTTCTAAACTCAATTCAACATTTCAAAGAATAGAGTAGCAGGGACAGGAGTCTGGGGGCCATGTTTTCAGTGGACATCAAGGTCAACTGGCACAGCTAGTCTTTAGTTAAGAGAGTCTTCTGCACCCCATATTGGTAAGAGGCACTTAGGGTCTTAAAAGCTAGAAGTTGCCATCTGAGGTACATCAAATGGTCCCAACCCATATGGAGCAGATGATGACCAAGAACAACAAATACAACAGGAAAAAAGACCCCAGGAGACAGAAAGGCTTATGTAAATGGCAGACTGTTTCAACACAAGACCAGAAGAACCTGTGGTGCCCAGCCACTACCAACGACAGTCATGATCGGGGGACACAATGTAGGGTCCTCGAGGCAACACAAGCAAAAGAGGTGTGCAGTTCAAGAACTCTACTAGAAGGTCAGAACTGATGGTCTGACAGCCTCGAGGGCCCCCTGGGAACATGGCCCCTAGATATGCTGCTGGACCTGACAGGAAACCAGTATTGAGATCGACTCTGGACAAGAATGGACTGGACTCCGGGACACAGTGTGATCATGTGGTATGTGTACTTCATGGTTTTATACCTTTATAGGAAGTTGTTCTGCTGGTTTCTTTCTAGGTGTGAGAGAAGAGGGTGGACAGCAGAGGATAGGTGCTCGTTAAGAGGATACTAGAAAAGTAGGAACGTGCTGTCACTAGGTAGGCAGAGCAAATGCAGCTGCAGTTAGGCAGGACTACAAAATTGATTTGGATTGCATGCTTTCACTTAATAACAACTAAATGAATTAGTTCAGAACTAAATGAATTAGGTAAAAATGACTGAAAGAGTTAAAAGATCAAAAGCTGGTTCTTAGAAGCCAAGCAGCCAAGTGCAAAGATCAACAAAATTTATTAACCACTGGCCAAACTGACAAGAGAAAAACAGGAAAGAAAGCAAATAACTCAAATAAAAAATGAGATGAGCAATGTCACAACAGACTCAACTGAAATTTAAAAACTATAAACAGAACGCTATGAATAATTGTACTCTAATAACCTGGAAAAGCTAGAGGAAATGGGAAAATTTCTAGAAACACACTACCTACTTAAACTAACACAGAGTCGTAGCACTAAACAAACTCATAACAAAAGAAGAGATTGTAACAGTAATATAAAACACCCAACAACAACCACCCAAAACCTGGCCCCAACGTCTTCACTGGTAGAATTTTCCCAAACTTTCACAGAAAAATTAACACCATTATTACTAAAAGTATTTCACAGCACAGAAAAGGACAGAATACTCCCAAACTCATTCTATAAAGCCAGCATAACCCTCATACCAAAAACAGGTAAAGACACAGCTAAAAAGGAAAATTACAAACCTGTACCTCTCATGAACTTAGATGCAAAAATCCTCAGCAAAATTCTAGCCAATACAATTCAACAACATAAAAAAAAAAAAAAAATCACCATGACCAAATGGGATTCACACCAGGGGTCAATGACAAAGTTCAACATCAGAAAAACAATCAAGGTAATCAATCATATAAATAAAACATAAAAACCACTTGATTTTATTGACTACTGCAGAAAAGCCATTTTATAAAGTTCAACACCCATAATAAAAATTCTAAGGAAAATAAAAGAGAAATTCCTCAACAGAATAAACTGCATTTATGTAAAACCAACAGCTAACATCATTCTAAACAGAGAGATCTGAAAGCACTCCCCTTGAAAATGAGAACTACACAAAGATGCCTTTTGTCACCAGTTTTATTCAACATTATACTGTAGTTTTCAGCCACAGCAATTAGGCTAGAAAAATAAAGAACATTCAAACCGGTAAAGAAAAAGTATCTCTATTTGCAGATGATATGATCTTGTACACAGAAAACCCCAAAGATTCCACAAAGAAACTACTAGAAGAGTTTGGCAAACTATCATAATACTAGATAAACATCCAAAAATCAGTTGCATTCTTTTACACCAACAAAGAGAACATCAAAGAAAAAATCACTGAATCATTACCATTTACAATAGACCCCAACAAGATAAAATAGTTAGGAATAAATGTAACCAAAATGTACAAGACCTATACAAAGAAAACTACAAGGTGCTATTGCAAGAATTCAGAAGAGACCTACATCAGTGGAGAAACCAACCTTGCTCATAGATAGGAAGACTCATTATCATCAAAATGTCTATTCTACCCAAAGCAATCTATAGGTACAGCACAATCCTGATCAAAATTCCAGTGACATTTTTTAATGAGATGGAGAAAACCAGCAAGCCAAGTGCCATCGAGTCGGATAATCACCAATTTCATATGAAAGGGAAGAAGCCATGGATAAGTCAAGCATTACTGAAGAATAAAGTGGGAGGTATCATATTACCTGATTTCAGAACTTACTACATCATGGTAGTCAAAACAGCCTAGAACTGGCATATCAACAGATATACAGACCAATGGAACTGAATTGTGAAACC
The DNA here is from genome assembly GCA_028571685.1 of Heterohyrax brucei. Classification (NCBI taxonomy): domain Eukaryota; kingdom Metazoa; phylum Chordata; class Mammalia; order Hyracoidea; family Procaviidae; genus Heterohyrax; species Heterohyrax brucei. Next base: position 23,805,697 of record CM053155.1, read on the forward strand.
AGACATAAAATCATCCACCTATATGAGCTGCTGATAATTGACAAAGGCCCAAAGTCCTTAAAATGGGGGAAAAGAGATTCTCTTTAACAAATGGTATTGGCATAACTGGATATTCACCTGCAAAAACATGAAACAAGACCATTATCTCTCACCATGCACAAAAACTAACTCAAAATGGATGAAAACCTACATCTAAAATCTAAAATGATAAAGATTGTGGAAGAAAAAATAGGAACAATACTGGGAACTTTAACACATGGCATAAACAGAATACAGAACATTACTAACAAAGCAAAATCACCAGAAGAGAAAACAGGTAACTGGGAACTCCTAAAAGTTAAATACCTATGCTCATCCGAAGACTTCACCAAATGAGTAAAAATACAATCTACAGCCTCAGGGAAAAAAATTTGACTAACACAAATCTGATTAGCATGTAATTTCTAAAATCTGCAGGATATTACAAAACTATAGCAACAAGAAGACAAATAACCCAATTACATAATAAGGTAAATCATGAACACACACTTCACCAAAGAAGATATTCAGATGGCTAACAAATATATGAGCAAATGCTCACCATCATTAGCCATTGGAGAAATCCAAATCGTAACTACAGTAAGATTCCATCTCACCCCAACAAGGCTGGCATTAATCCAAAAAACACAAAATAAATGTTGGAGAGGCTGTGGAGAGACTAGAACACTTATACTCTGTTGGTGGGAATGTAAAACGGTATAACCACTTTGGAAATCAATTTTGTGAGTCAGATCTGACTCGATGGCACTTGGCTTGGCTTTTCAAAGAAGTAGAAATAGAAACACCAAATGCTACCATGCTACCTCTTACAATATATCATAGAGCAATAACAGCTGCCACAGAAACAGATGCATGCACACCAATGTTTACTGCAACACTGTCCACAGTAGCAGAGATGGAATCAGCCTAGGTGCCTAACAACAGATGAAAGGATGGTATATTCACACAATGTATTATTATGCAATGATAAGAACCACGGTGAATTTGGGAAACATAGCAGAGAGGAATCTGGAAAGCATACTGAGCAAGATTAGTCAGTCGCAAAAGGAGAAATACTGTATGAGGCCACTATTACAGGGATTCAAGGAAAGGTTTCAACACAGAAGAAAACAGTCTTTGATGGTCACAAGGGTGAGGAGAGAGGGAGAGGCGTATTCACTAATTAGATAACAGACAAGAACTATTCTAGGTGAAGGGACAACACATAATACAGGAGAAGTCAGCACAACTGGACTAAACTAAAATCTAGAAAGTTTTCTAAGTACAACCAAACTCTTTGAGGGATACAGTAGTAGGGTCAGGGAGCTGGATACCACGGTTTTAGGTCACATCTAGGTCAACTGGTATTAAGTTTTTAAAGAAAATGTTCTGCATCCCACTTTGGTAAGTGGTGTCTGGGGTCTTAACAGCTACTGGGCAGCCATCTAGTATGCATTAATTGGTCCCAACTTATCTGGAGCAAAGGAGAATGAAAAACATTAAGGACATAAGGACTATCACATAAACCAGAGACTGTAACAACATGAGACCAGAAGAACCTGACGGTACCTGGTATCACCAATGACTGCCCTTGCAGGGAACTCAACAAAGAGTCCCTGATGGAGTGGTGGAAATGTGGGATGATGAACTCAAACAAGCAAAAAGGCCAGGCTTGAGAGACTGGAGGATCCCCAGAAGACATGGCCCCCAGACTTTCCTGAAGCTAACTCCTCAAAGCTTGAACTGTTATGTAAGATATAAAATGATACTGGTGAAGAGTGCACTCCTTGGCTTAAGTTCATACAGGTGGCTAACTGGGAAGCTCCTGTTTGGAGGTGAGATGAAAAGACACAGGGGTACAGGAGCTGGTTGAACAGAAATAGGAAATGTGGGTGCAGGTGAGGAGTGTGCTATCACTGTGTGAGGAGGGCAACTAGGGTCACATAATAATGTGTGTAAGTTTTTCTATGAGAAAGTGACTCAGATTGCAAATTCTAACTTAGAAGCACACTGAAAAAAGTATATATACGTACTGGTGGAAAAAAATAAAGAAATCTGTACCTCTTACCAATGACAAACAGACTCAAATTCACATAAAGCATGAGTGTCCACAACTAGGTATCCACAGCCAAACCAAAAATAAAGACATGGTTTCTGAAGCCTACATCTCCAGAGAAATGTGGATTTTCCCCTTGCTGTCAGAACCAAATTTACAGGCAAAACCCTAAAGTATATCTATTTTATACACATGGATTCCAGTGTGGCATATCTTGCCTGATGTCTGTTGTATGTAACCCCTGAAATTAGAAAGATGGGAAAATAATCCCCAAAACCCTGAGTATGCAATATTTCCCTAGTTGAAAAGATAGCAGTCTTTGAAACATTTCAATCCTCAAGAAATTTGATCAACAAAATTGATAAACCACTGGCTAAACTCACAAAAGAGAAACAGATAAAGAAACAGATAACCAGAATAAGAAATGGGATGGGAGATGTCACAACAAACTCAACCAAAATTAAAAGTATCATAACAGAATACTACAAAAAACTGTACTCTAACGGTTTTTAAAACCTAGAGGAAATGGACAAATTTCTAGATTCACATCACATACCAAAATTATTATAAGGAGAAGTAGAACAACTTAATAATCTCATCACAAAAGAAGAGATTAAAAAAAGTAATAAAAAGGAAACTATAAACCAAAAAGAGTTCTGGCTCAGATGGCTTCACTGAACTATTTTACCAAACTTTTAGAGAGGAGTTAACTCTAATACTACCTGTCATGGATTCAATTGTGTCCCCAAAAATATGTGTAGTCACGTGCCTGGGCCGTGATTCCCAAAACTGTATGATTATCCTCCATTTTGTGATTTTCCTATACTGTATGTTAAAGGATTAGGTCAGGACTGTAAATCATCTCCCTGCTCCACTGTAAAGAGAGTTTCCCCGGAGCGTGTCTCCTACCACCCTTAATCCTCTCATCTTACAAGAGATAAAAGGAAAGGGAAGCAAGCAGAGAATGGGGAACCTCACATCACTAAGAAAGTAGTACCAGGAGAAAAGCACGTCCTTCAGATCTGAGGTTCCTGAGCCAAGATGCTTCCTGAACAAAGACTGATGCAGCACCAGACTTTCCTCCAGAGCCAACAAGGGGGAAAGCCTTCACCTGGGGCAGACATCCTGAATTTGGACTTGTAGACTACTGGACTGTGTAAGAATAAACTTTCCTTTGTTAAAGCCACCCACTCTGTGATATTACTGTTAGAGGAGCACTAGCTGACTAAAACACTAATGAAGGTATTTCACAACACAGAAAAGAACAGAATATTCCCAAATTCATTCTATGAAGCCAGCATGACCCTGATACCAACGCCAGGGAAAGATTCCACAAAAAAGTTACAGATCAATATCATTTGGGAACGTAGATGCAAAATTCTTCGACAAAATCTTAGCCAACAGAATTCAACATGTCAAATAAAAAAAATAAAATTAAAAAAAAAAGAAAGAAAAAAATTCATCATGACCATGTAGGATTCATACCAGGGATGTAGGGCTAGTTCAACATCAGAAAAACAATTAATGTGACCAACCACATAAATAAACACAAAGGATAAGAATCACCTGATTTTGTCAACTGACACAGAAAAGGCATTTGACAGTCTAACATCCATTCCTGTTAAAAACTTTCAGTAAAACAGGAAAGGAAGAGAAACTCATCAGTGCAGTAAGTGGCATCTATGTAAAGCCAACCACCAAAATCACCTTGAATGGAAAGAGACTGAAAGAATTTCCCCTGAGTACAAGAACTAAAGGATGCCCACTGCCACCACTTCTATTCAACATTGTGCTACAGGTTCTGGCCAGAGCAATCAAACAAGACAGAGAAATAAAGGGCATCTGCATCTGTAAAGAAGTAGTAAATACAACCCTATTTGCAGATGATATGATCATATACGGAAACCCTACTGGCACAGTAGATTAAGTGCTACGTCTGCCAACCAAAAGGTTGGCAGTTCAAATGTGCCAGGTGCTCCTTTGAAACTTGATGGGGCAGTTCTACTCTGACCTCTAGGGTGGCTATGAGCCAGACCTGACTCAACAACACTGGGTATTTTTTTTATGATCATATACACTGAAAACTCTAAAGAATTCCTAAATTAACTACTAGATCTAACGAAAGAGTTCAGAAAAGTGTCAGGATATAAGATAAAGTCAGTAAGATTCCTTTACACCAACAAAGAGATCATCCAAATTACCAAATCAATACCATTTATAATAGCCCTCAAGAAGTTAAAATTCTAGGAATAAATCTAACTGGAGAAGTACGAGACCTATACAGAGAAATTACAAAACCTTACAGCAAGAAACAAAAAGAGACTTATATAAGTGTACAAATCGATCTTGCTCATAGATAGGAAGATTTAACCATGTGAAGTGTCTATTTAACCCAAAGTGATCTACATGTACAATGCAATCCAGCACAAATTCCAGTGCCATTTTTTAATGCCATGCAGAAACAAATCACCAACTTTGTTTGGAAAGGGCAGAAACTCTAGATAAATAAGCACTACTGAGGAAGTCTCACACTACCAAACCTTAAAACCTGCTACAATGCCACGGTATTCAAAACAGCCTGGTACTGGTACAAAAACAGACATAAATACCAGCAGAGCAGCATAGAGAATCCAGAAATATCACGATCCTCCTATGAACAGCTGATATTTGACAAAGGCCCAAACGGTGTAAACTGTAAAAACAGTCTCTTTAACAAATGGTTTTAGCAAAATTGGATATCTACCTGCAAAATCGTGAAACAAGACCCATACCTCACACCTTACACAAAAACTAACTCAAAATGGATCAAAGACCTAAATATCAAATCTAAAACAATAAACATCGTGCAAGAAAAAATACGGTCAACAATGGAAATTCCAATACATGGCTCAGACAGATTACAAAATCTTAGCTTGTCCAAAGACTTTTATCAAGAAAGTTAAAAGACTACCTACAGAATGGAAAAAAGTATCCAGCAACTACATATCAGATCAACACCTAACTTTCATAATCTACAAGATACTGCAAAATATCAACAAGAAAAAGACAAACAACCCAATTAAACAATGGGCAAAGGAGATGAACAGATACTTCATCAAAGAAGACATCTAGGCAGCCAAAAAACACAGGAGGAAATGATGATGATCATTAGCTATTAGAGAAATCCAAATCAAAACTACAATGAGATGCCATCTCATCCCAACAAGGTTGGCAATAATCCCCAAACCACAAAACAACAAATGCTGGAGAGGCTGTGGAGAGACTGGAACTCTCCTACACTGCCGGTGGGAATGTAAAATGGTACAATCTCTTTGGAAAGCAAATTAGCGCTTACTTAAAAAGCTAGAAATAGAAGTACCATACAATTTAGCAATCTCACTGCTTGGAATATATCCTACAGAAATAAAGGCATTCACAGGAATAGATACATGCACATGAATGTTCACTGTAGTACTCTGTCCACCATAGCAAAAAGATGGAATCAAACTAGGCATCTATCAACAGAGGAATGGATAAACAAACTATGGTACATATATACAGTAGAACATTATGCAATCATACAGAACAATGATGATTTTAGGAAGCATCTCATAACCTGGTTTTGACTATAAGACATTATACTGAGTGAAATCAGTCAGCTGCAAGAAGGCAAGTATTGTATGAGACCTCTGCTATAAGACTTAAAAATGGACTTAAGTACAGAAAAGAATCTTTGATGTCTACAAGGAGAGAGAGGATTGTTCATAGATTAGATGGTCAACAGGAATTCAGTTAGGTGAACAGAGGGACAGCACACAGAACTCAACTATACTATAAACTGAAGGCTTTCTAAACTTAATCCAACATTTCAAAGGATAGAGTAGCAGAAACAAGAGTCTGGGGATCATGTTTTCAAGGAACACTGAGGTCAACTGGCACAATCAGTCTTTAGGTACGAAAGTCTTCCGCATCCCATGTTGGTGAGCGGCATTTGTGGTCTTAAAAGCTAGCAAGCTGCCATTAGAGGAACATCAACTGGTCCCAACCCATCTGGAACAGATGACAACCAAGAACATCAAAGACAAAAGGAAAAATGAGCCCACGAGACAGAATGATCCATATGAATGGGAGACTACATCAGCATGAAACCAAAAGAACCAGATAGTGCCTGGCCACCACTAAAGGAGGTTGTGATGGGGGACACAATGTAAAGTCCCTGATGGAGCATGAGGAAAAGAGGTGTGCAGATCAAGAACTCTACTAAAAGACCTGAAATGATGCTTCAACAGCCTGGAGGGTCCCCTGGAAACATGACCCCTAGACTTGCTGCTGTCCTAGACCTGAAACCTGAACTCAGGTCAACTCTTCACACAAAAATGGACTAGACTCAGGGACACAGTGTGAGCATGTGGTGTGTTTTCTTACGTTTTTATATATTTACAGGAGGATGCCCTACTGGTTTCTTTCTAGATGGAAGAGAAGAGGGCAGAGAGGAGGGGACAAGTATTCGTTAAGAGGATAGTAGAAGTAAAGCGTGAAAAGGAGGAGTAACCTATCACAGGGTGAGGACAGCAGATGGAGTTGCAGATGGGCGGATGTGTAAAAATGACTTGGATTGTAAACTTTCATTTAATCATAATAAAAAATAAAACTGGGAAAACAACAAAAAGAAATTTTATCTTCAACTGCCTTAGTTAACCCTTTCTCCTTCTCTCATAGTCACACCTGTGTTTGTCCTTTACCTCTGGAATTGCTATTATTAGCTTATTACCATTTAACAAAAGTCATCTAAGAACCAGAAGCTTCCTGTATAGGATATTTGTGTTATCATAGAATTACAGTATGTTAGATCAAGGAAGTGAAGATCTTAAGGGGCTTTGGTGGCACAGTAGGTAATCACTCAGCTGCTAAGTGAAAAGTCAGCAGTTGGAATCACCAGCCTCTAAGGGGGAGAAAGATGTAGCACTCTTCTTTCATGAAGATTTCGTTGTTATTATGTGCCATCCAGTCATTTTGGCTGACAGCAACCCAATATGATAGAGCAGAACTGCCCCATAGAGTCTTCTAGGCTGTAGTCTTTATGGGTGCAGGTAACTAGGTCTTTCTTCTACAGAGCCACTGGTGGATTTGAACGATGGACGTGTTGCTTAGCAGTCCAGCATTTAACCACGGTGCCGGTGAAGACTACAAGCTTGGAAACCCTATGCGGCAGTTCTAATCTGTCCAACAGGGTTGCTATGAGTTGGAATAGACTCCACAGCAATGGGTCTGAGTTGTTTTGTTTTCTTTTGTGTGGGGGGTGGGGGGCGGCAATGTTAGGGATTTCATAAAAAGCTTAAACTCATTTTTTATGCCTTTCAGGCACAGAAAGCCAAGGTCGTTTTCCAATTTAAGAGCACAGCTTAAGTATTTGGTGAGTATTTGGGGAAAGGTCTCTCCTCCTGTAGCACAAAGCAAGCCCAGGAAAGTTTCACATAACTGGCAAGGCAGCTAGTCACATTCCTTGTGTCTCTTGAAAGAGGGGGATTCCAATTCCACATGTGCAACACACTCTGAACAATAGATTGAAGAACTGGGTATGGATAGAAAATGTTTCTTTGCCTATTACTAGAAAGCTGAGAGATTCTGACTCAGCTAAAATGGAATTAATCCACTCTCATGATCTGCCAAGCCACCTTTTAAAGAGTTCTCTGCCTACTTTCGGACCCAAGAGAGAGAGAAAAAGAAGACAGCATTGTCTGTGGAATGGTAAACATTGGCCTTTCAACAATACTATTCATATCTATAATTGACTATAATTTCACTGATGAAAATTATACAGATGACATCCTATGATCTGCAACTATCCATAATAATTTTGATGAATCTCATAAACACTGCTGAGTAAGAGAAACCGGACCCCAAAAGTACAAATACTATATGCTTGTATTTATATGACGTATGAAAGCAAGCAAAACTAGTATCTCCTGTTATAAGTCAGGGCAGTGATTAGCTTCAGTGGGGGGAGATTAAACAGACGGGAACATGGGAGAGGCTTCGGGAGTTCTGTAATGCTCTGTTTCTTGATCTGGATGTTGTTTATGCAGGATCTGTTCGGTTTGTGAAAATGCATTAAGTTGTACACTTACAATGTGCACTTTTCTTCAATGACATGTACCACATAAATAATCCTACAAGAAATAAATTCTTCCTTACACCCCAAGCATAGAAATGCAGTTTGAAGAAGTCAACCTGGGAGCATGGCTAGGAATACCGTTCACGGGAGGATTTTTCTCCTTGAAGTCAAACGCCCACATGTCTTCTACATGTGCCACACACTTCAGCCCTTGTGGATATGTCAGTGCTGCACTTGCAGAGTCAGGAGCACTCATGGCTTTTGTATCTGCCTGCTATCAGTATTAAGAGCTCTGATCTGGACAGGCCTCTGATCTGTCTCAGCCTAGTTCTTCTCCAGTTTTCCAAGGCTGAAAGAAAAAGGAGTTGAGGTCTAGATGGCTAGATCTCACGAAAGTTTTTCTCCAATGAACAAAGAGAATGGAGGAGGAAAGACAACCCTTTTCCTTTTTGCAATAGTGTAAATTGTTGTCAAGGTCATGAAGATTTGAAGTGATATCCAATTACTGTCAAGGTTCTACCTAAGGAGGTTTTAAGTTTAGTCACACACACATGCCACCAATGGTGTAGAATAACTTCAAACTGATGACAACCAAGCTAGAACGCATGTTGGAAACCATGCAAAAGACAGTGAAAAGTACCTTCACCCCTAAATGAAGTACGGCCCAATCACAGCTCTGCAGGGCCACTAAAAATAGCCACAGACATCTGGGGTCTTAAAAGCTAGCAAGCTGCCATTTGAGGTACACCAAATGGTCCCAACTCAGCAGGAACGTATGCTCACCAAGAACCAAAATGACATGGGGGAAAGAAAAGAGAATGCAAAAGACAGAAAGACCCACATGAATGAGTGACTATATCAACATGTGACCAGAAGAACCAGATGGTGCCCAGCGACCACTGGTGACATTTGTGATGGGGCTCACAAAGTCGAGTCTCAGTGGCAATATGAGACTAAAAAGGGGTACACCCTGAGAACCCCACTGAAAGACTGTAACTGATGGTCTGAAGGCCTCGGGAGCATGGCCCCTACTCCTGATGCTGCCCCTGTTCGTAAATCATTACTAGGTCAACTCTTCAGACAGGAATGGACTGGACTCAGCGACACAGTGTGACCATATTTTGTGTGCACTTTAGGGTTCTGTGCATCTACAGATGTCGTCCTATTGGCCTCTTACTAGAGGTGAGTGGAGAGGGTGGAGAAGAGGGGACAAGAGATTGTTTAGAGGATATGACATGTATAGAACAGAGAGGAGGAGTGTGCTATCACTGGGCAAGGAGAGTAGTAGGAGCTGCACATAGCAGGCATGAAAATTTATACTGGATTGTATACTTTCAATCACAATAAATAAATTAAAAAAACAATAGCCACAGAGCTCTGGGAAGAGTTATCTTTTTCTTCCTTCTTTGTCAGATGATTGCACTCTCAATATCCTGTCAGTAAGATACAGGGAAAGCCCCTGCAGGAATATAATTATGCAAGTAAAGATTTTAAATCAATTCTCTTTTTCAGGCTGGTAAAAAAGGAAGAAACTGAGTTCTAATTTCTTCTAATCTAGAGCTGAAAAGCTGTCTAACACTAAGAATTGCAAAAGTGACCAACAGTTATGGCTATATCCACCAAATCCTGTTTACCAGATTGCTTTCTATCACAACCTCAAATCTTAACACTGGATTTTGTTAAATGGAAATAAATGGATTTTAAATAGCTCTGGTTTATCCTTTTTCTACTTCTAACTCATTGGAAGATTTTCTACTTTCTAAGGATGTCAGATCTTAAACATTAAACATAATATATCATATTTAAGAGTTGAGAATACTTTACCGCCATTTGTTCAAACCTCAGAATAAATTACCCTGCCAAGAACTTAAGGTGAGAGTGCTTAGAAAATGTGTTCCTGGGTTTCTAAGGAAAACTCTAGTGGTGTAGTGGTTAACTCTTGGCAGTGCAGTGGTTAACTGCCATGGCTGCTAATCAAATCCACCAGGTGCCCTATGGAAATTCTATGGGGCAGTTCTACGCTGTCTACAGGGTCACTGTGAGGTAGAACCAACTCAGTGGCAGTTGGTTTGGTTTTGGGGGAGTAGTCTCTAAGAGGTGGGTTTTACCACCAACAGGGTAAGGTTTAAGGTGAATTTGGCAGAAATTCCTTAAGATTATGATAACTTTTGAGCTATTCTTTGGTTAAATTACTCAACCTTCACCCAAGGAACTGTGATAAAAAAAAAAAAAAAAAAAACAGATACCATGAAGCCTTCAGGGACCTAAAGACAAAACATATGTCCTGATAAGAATAATCAAGTTTCTGAGTCCACCTGACCAAAATGAGAACCTGGAAAGGGAGGTGAAACAAAAACATGCATGAATTTGCTACATGAACTACAAGAAAACATGAAATGACAGTGAAAGTCCCTGAATCTCAATAGTTTCCCATATCATTTGACCCAAACTCACCAAACCACAATTATTATTAATATATGTAGATTATGAATTATGATGCCAGCCCTGAGGTTGTTCCTTGCAAACAATCCCTTTCTCAGGGCTCCTATTAATTTAGAACACAAGAAAGAAATTTTTCTCCATGGGTATGTCCTAAGCAGTGAGCAGGCTGAAAGGTTTACAAAGGAACCAAAGGAACCAATAAAGTATCTTTTCTCTTATTTATATATCTGTTCCATTGCTCCACCCAAGAAACTCTGTGACTAGGAAGAGCTATTTACCTTTTTAAAGAGTCTTCCTGAGTCCTCACTGACTTGGACAAATCGAGGAATGATATTATTTAGGTAGATGTCACTTAGGGTGGTGTGATCTCGGCTCTCCCGCTTCACCTGATTTAGGAGGAGATTCCAACAGTTGACTGGAGAGAGAACATTCTGATCCTTCCTGCAAAGAAACAACAAGGAAAAAATAATGTCAGTGCTGGTAAGTAGCTGAGGCCAGCATCTATGACTACAGTCCATGTTACAAAGTCACAGCAATCAAAGGCAAAACAGAAGTAAGAGTATCTTGCCTGAAGCCAACATCTCCAATTTTCTCCTTCTCTGAAAACTCACTGGAGAAAAAAAATGGGAAAATAAGAATGAGAAGACAAAGCAGGAGGGGAGAGGAGAGAAGGAAAGAGGAGGAGGAGGAACAAAAATATCTGATGAGCATGTACCATGTTCAAGGTACTTGCTGAATGCTTTATACACATTGTCTCATCTAAGTTCCACCACTTTGTTGTAAGAAAAGAACCACTATCATCCCCATTTTACTCAGCAGAAAACTGAAGCTCAGAGAGGTTGTCACTTGTCCAGAGTTAGTAAGAGGGAGTCAGAGATTAGAACCACAGTTCTCTGTTGTCCAGCTAGAAACGGTTTAAGCAGTCTGATTCCAAAGTAAATAACCTTACCCACCAAGTCATATTTGGTTTGTTTCCAGAGAAAACATCACTAGAGCACTAGAGACTACATCAAGTTTACTGGAACCAACTCAATGGCAACTAGTGAGTACGAGACTCAAGAACATAACTTTGGAGGCACTTGCCATGGAAGAATTACTGTAAACAATTTAATTCTATGGAAGAGATTTCACTGAAAGAGCCATGATCTTACATCATGAGTACAAACCAGATCTGAAGGCACTTACTCCTAAAACTCCCACAGCCTGAGTGAAGCAATAAACTACCAAACATAGACACTCATTTCTGATGAAAACACTGTGATCCAAAAGAATCACTGATTACTATGCAGTTCATAGCACTAACTTAAACAGTGGAAAGTTGGCACTTGCAATTTGTATTTCTTTATGGAAAAAAGGGGGATTATTTACACTACTTACGAAGACCTTACACTGTACTTTGCATTGCGCTTTGCCCTTTACACGTGTTCCTTAATTCGAACTCACAAAAGCCAACAAGGTAGATGCTATTAACTGCATTTTACAGATGAAGATAATAGAATTAAGAATGGTTAAACACTTTTTAGCTTTCACACAGCTACAAAGTGGCAATGCCAGAATGTTAGACTGCAAAACCAAGACAGTAATCGCAAAGAAAAGTATTGTTTACAGTGTCACTTTTTTCATTACCGTTCATCTCTCCCTTCTCTATAGTTAATCTCTTCATGCAAGAAAGTGAGCTAAGAGGGGCCTGGTTCTTGAGTCAACAACGCCCGCATTCAGGACTGGAGGCTGTCAGTCACCTGTCATTTGCAGACACCATAGAAAACAACTTAGACGGGCTTTTTGACTCTCCAGTAAGGTAACTATTCACAGATAAACACACCACATCTATTCTGGCTTCAGAACACACCAAACCAGCAAATCATAAAATTGTCCAACCAGTACCACGAAGTTGCTTCCAATCAATGAACATTAAAGTCCAAATTTAAATTGTTCTGTACCTGTTCTACCCCTCCAGGCATCACACTTCTGTGGTCAACATAACTCACAATGATATGCTTATTAAGTGCCAAGCACCGTGGTAACATCATGCCCAGTTACCTTTCTATGAAAATTAAAAGATGTGACAATATACTAGCTGGGAAAGAGACATACATGTTATTAATTCACTCCTTTCAAAATGTTTAGCATCTAAAAAGAAGTGAACAGGAAAAAAATCTAAATTCAAAATGGTAAGAGATTTAAGCACGTACATTCAGTGACACACGATGTTTCCATTTGCTAGAAAAACTTTCAAATTGATTCAAATCAGTTTCAATTACAAAATCCTAAGTAATCCAAGTTATGTCTTTATTGCATGTTGGTTTCTCATGGCAAGATAACTACATGCTCAGTGAGCATGGACTACACTGAGCAACTACACTTGCTTTTCACAAAGGTAGATTTCATAAGATCTTGGATTATAGTTGGTTTTAATATGTTTATTATCTTAAGTGAACATGGGTCTCTACTGGTTGGAACACAGGACTTGTGGGTTCTTTTCACATAGCATTCTACAAAATAAAAACATCACAGCTCAACTCCACAAATGTTCATTGGGTAGTTCAAACAAGAAGATATAGTGTTAGGTGCTTTAATGGCAGCAGAAGTGCAGATATCACAGTCCAGTGCAGGAGACGAAAAAGTACTACAGCAGACCAAGAGAACTTTAATATAAATTCAAAGAGCAAGCTAGCTTACAAATGCACCCCACAGATCACAAGTGGAGGTGGAAAGCAATACCAATCAACACCATGTAAAAGTATGCAGAACACATATTTCCCCAGGGGACACTCAGAATAAAGAATGGAGTAAATTAAAATAGGCTAATAAAGAGAATCAGTGAATACAGGCATCTTTTAAAATAAACTGCCTAACATTTAATGGTAACACATCCAACTGAATGAGAAACACTTACTCAAAATGAGCAAGGGATCCAGGATGCAATCTCCCAGCATTAGAGACAACTATAGTGTCATCAGCTGGTACATGAACTTATCCATATGCAAGCCTCAGGATACAGAATTTCCTGTTATCACTGCATATAGTGGAATGTCTAGAAAATGTGCTACTGGTTAAAATGAATGTAGCTTTGAATGGGCCTATTTTTTTTAATTAAGCCTGTGTGATTTCTCGTATGATCTCTACAGGTGAACATACGATTTGACACAGAGAGACCAAGTTCAATTACATACATGCCACAAAGGCTCAGGATCATATGCTGGGCTCATCACACATGATGGTGATATAATGAGAATCAACTTATTATATCTCATTATCAATTGTTGTGATGCTTATTACAGATTTGGGGGCTCATCCAACCAATATTTATGAAGGAGAATGGGGATAGCTGCTAGGTAATGTTGTTATGATTCAACTTGACCCTATTTTTCCTTTTTAAGTGTCTAAATCTACTTACTTTAAGCCTACCTCAAGGTTACAACGACTTATCTGTGTGACTCAGGACTAATATTGAGCAACCCAGACCCAAACCCAAACCCAAACTCAAAACAATTTGGATGCTGAAACAGATCTAAAACTGCAATCATTACTTACAACCCCTATTTCAGTATTTTTAGTTCATAAACACTGCCTCATTGTTCTCACTGACTGATTCTATAATAAATACTCTTTATAAATTTTTACTTTAAAAGTAGGTTTATACCAGTAAAACACTGCTTTGATCTATTTCTTATACTGGGACTCTATGCAAGATTTTTATTTTAAAAAAGGAGTCTATGGCTTAAAAAAAACATGCATTAGACCTTGTGGTATGTTTCTTCTAGGGACTCCCAGCCTCTTTTATTATGACTGTAGTGTTTCATATGACATTTCTGGTTCTTTGAGTTTATATACTTTCTCAGATATAGTCCTCTTTTCAACTGAGGTTTTTTTAATGCCAAGCCAATAAGCCAAGTGCCGTCGTTTTAATAAGTTCACTTATTTATTTTTGGATAGTGGTGGGACAGGAGAAGCGAAGGGAATGTGTAAAGAGGGAAACACAAATCTACTGTACAGACAATTTTCCCAGCCAACACGCACAAAGACTAGCTTAGAAATAAGCTCCACGGATGAAACACATTTCAGGCTGGAAAACAAGCAAGTCAACCAGACGTGATTTCACTGGGAGCACACGAAGGTTCCACAAGAGTGGTTTCCTGCTCCAGCAACTTCACAGCCTTATTTTACTTGGGCCCACTGGAGCCAAGGAAACTCTGTTTGGTTAAGAGATTGAAATTTGTCTTTATATCTTTTCCATCTATCATTTGTTTGTACAGTCTCTTTACTTTCCCTGCCCCCAGAGCCTTAGGTTGTGTAATACTTGGGCATTTAAAGAAAAGGGCCTGCATCCCTTAGGAATGCACTAAACAGCTGCAAACCTCCTCAAATATTAATCCCTAAAAAGCAGACAAAATATCCAGAAGTATTTTTCTTACTGAATATTTTTTTTTCAAGATGAAGATCAGGAAAACATAATACTGTACTTGAGTGGGAAGGATCCTGAAGC
The DNA here is from genome assembly GCA_028571685.1 of Heterohyrax brucei. Classification (NCBI taxonomy): domain Eukaryota; kingdom Metazoa; phylum Chordata; class Mammalia; order Hyracoidea; family Procaviidae; genus Heterohyrax; species Heterohyrax brucei. The sequence goes on from CM053155.1 coordinate 23,820,793, forward strand.
CAAAAGAAAGGAGACCCAGAAAGTCACAAGCAGCTGAGCATCTGCAGAATAGATTATCATAAATGCACTGAAAGAAACGACCTGCAAAACTAAATCATTAGTTTTGAACACATTAGCCTAGTTTTTCTCAATTTAGGCTACTTATGGATGTTCGATAAAGTTAGCAACCAATGCTCAGAGAGATTTCTTGAAAACATCTGAGGTGAAGAACGTACTCTATAAAAGTCCAAACAGGCCTCTTTGTTACACTCCATTTTTTCCGTATCCCCTCTATTCAGTCTCAGCTGTCTCCTCTGTGGAATGGATATCTTCTCTGTCAATGAAAAACTGGCTCTGTAAAGCATGGGTAAGACTGTAAAATTCTGGAAGATGTCCTGGCCTAAGGTGCCATATGACTAATAATTGTTGGACAGCACAAACACTCAACTACTAGCTGCAAGGTTGGTGGTTCAAAGCTTCCCAGAGGTGCCTCACAAGACAGCCCTGGTGATCTGCTAATTATAGCCATGAAAACCTTACAGGGCACAGTTCTGCTCTGTCACATGGAGTCACCATGAGTTAGAATTGGTTCAACAGCAACTAACAACGACATGTTTGAGATTACGCGGACTGAACTCATGACACAAGCCTGACTTTATTGGAATGGCTCGAATTTCTGCTTCACTATATTGAAGAGGGTTCCCCTTTGTACCCACAGTTTCTGACTTGCCCATCTCACAGGGCTGTTATATGAACCTAATGAAATGGCAAACAAAAGAACTATGTTAACAATCAAGCCCTATATAAACACGAGAAAATATTATTACTTTTATTTCCAAACACACTGGGACTCAGCTTTTACCAATTTCCAATGTCCTCACCCAGTCCTGGACCAGGGCCAATAGCTTAGCCTGCTGAAAATGCACAGTCCTGGACAAAAAAAATGGTTGGGATATGATAGCAGTAACAGCCAACTAACAAAGCAGCTGTAAGTCCAGGGAAGAAAGAAAGGTGATTCCAAGGGGAGAGCAGCATTTAATGTTCCGTTATCCTTCCCCTCAGTGATCAAGTAGAACGGTAAGTACTACACTCCACACAGGGAGCTTACATGCTGAGACGGACAGGATGAAATCCAAAGGGAGTCCAGACTGCCTGAACCCTAGCCTAGATGCTTCAGCCTAGATGCTTCAGCAACTTCCATGGAGGACCCCTTTCTCAGAACTCCTAACAAACCTGTCAGTCCGCATAAAACCAGAAACCAAACCTAGTGCCATCAAGTCGATTCTGACTCACAGCAACCTTACAGACAGAGTAGAACTGTTCCACAGAATTTCCAAGGAATATCTTTGAACTGCCCATCTTTTGGTTGGCAGCCACAGTACTGAACTACTACACCATGAGGATTTCCAGTCTGTATAAAGGGGGTGGCAAATATCGATACATCTAAGAAGAGTATCATTTCTCACTTTTAAAACTAAATATATACATGATAGCAGACAAAACCCCCAAAAGAGTCAAAAACACAATTTATGTTGTTTGAGAACCCACCTATGAGGATGATAAAAAAAATAAAGGTACATGAAAAATAACAGTGATTGTTTAGTGACAGCTGGCCAGGGGAAAAAATAAAGCTACATGAAAAATAATAGTGATTGTTTAGTGATAGTTGTCCAGGGAATGCACAAGGCTGGCTTCTAAAACCTAAACTCTCTCCTGTCAATGAAATGACTGAGGCAGCCAAAAAGATTATTTTATTCAGATGAGTGTTATTAGCCTTTCTGGCTTATTTTCTCTATTATGCTGGCGCTGACAGAAGCAGACAGGCTGGAGAGCAGCAAAACTGCAGGGATTTGTAGTCTGACAGTGTCATACATAAAATCAGACCCTTGCTGACCCAGATAAGCAAGAGGATGGATTGGATTTGCTGGGGGAAGGTGTTAAAGGAAGGAGGGTGAAAGCATCACCAACGCAGGAAATGAGTTGAAAAAGATCCTGCCTGTATTGGTGGTTGCTAGTCGTGTGACCTAGTAGTAGAGAAGCAGCTTAAAGGCATCTTTCAAAGACAGATGGGTGGGCAGGCTGGCAGGCAGGCAGGCAGGCAAGGCAGGCACACTTCTCTGGCCTCATCAGCGCCCACAGCTTCATCTCAGATCACAGTATGAGAGTTTACAGACAGAAAAAGACAAGAGCCAGACAGGCAAAAATACGTATTCTGTGAGTGAAGAAATGAGCTTTCCAAATTCCAGGGACAATTTAGTACCACAAATCATCCCAAGCAGCCTAGACAGATGATTAGAAAGGATTCAAGCAGTGGTATACCCACCTTTCTGAAAATAAACTAAATTGTCCCCTATAATCAGGCAGGGAAAGAGCTGTATGGAAATAAAATTCTTGTGGTTCTGGATGAGTTCCAAGAAGGCAAGCCACACCCTTGGGAGTACAGTATGTCCAAGAGCTGGGACCATAGGAATCTGCTTTGAAGTGGAGAACTGGACTAGGATGGTGTCTGACAACTTTTAAAGGTTTAATAACGCTTTCTCCAATAGTTATTGGCCTAAAGTTCATCTGTTTTAGGTCAGAGAACTGGGAACAGTCCCCAAGTTCAAGCCACTATACATTCTAACTGGAGATTTCTCTATCAATTTATGTCAGGATGGGAGAGTTTGCTTTACCTTCAATTATCCCCATTCCCCTCTTCATAGAAAGGAGAGGAGGTTCTTTTGTAGACTGCTCCAGAAATAGCTCGGCAGAGCATGTGAGCTCAGACATGGAGTCCAGTTAAGATTTGGATCCCTGCCATCCAGATTTCTGACTTGTTACTTTATAGTCTCCTTCTCTGAGCCCCTGATCTCTATTATCTTCTTATGTCATTCATTCATTCATTCAATACTAATTGAGCACCTAGTATGTTCTCAGCACTGTTCTAAGCACTAGAGACAAAATTATTAACATTCTTGTTTTTGACTTGCTTCTCTTACATTTGCAGACCTCTTGGATCTAAGACAGCATTCCTGCTCCTAGACTGCCAGGAGTGACGCACACCTCATCCTGGTCTTGTTCTTTGTCCATACACTAGCTTGGATGAACCCATTGTAAAATCCCAAACTGGCTCTCTTATAAAGTCTACCTGCCCACCAGTCCTCTCTAGAGCTTCTTCTACATATCTGACTTCTTCCTTTCATTTATATCCCATGTCTTGGGCACTAGAATTCTTAGAATTATGGGGAGGAATAAACCAAGAGAGTACAAAACCCTCCTTGTATTCTCTGGGTACAATCTATATGCTGAAGAATAATGACTACACACTTCACCTCAATGTAACCTGTTGAATTGGAAAAAAAAAACCATTGCCATCAAGTCAATTCTAACTTATAGCGACCCAATAGTACAGAGTAAAACTGCTCTATAGAGTTTCCAAAGAGTACCTGGTGGATTTGAACAGCTGACCTTTTGGTTAGCAGCTGCAACATTTAACCACTATACCACTGGAGTTTCTTCTGTAGAACTAGGGACCTAAAAATTCACTTTGGTACTGAGTTCTTCCTTGGAAACACCCCAAAAGAGTTCACATCACATCAAATGACCTGATCTGTCTTCATTCACTCAATTAAACCACCACCATAGCAAAAACAAAAGACATAACAAAAGTATGGCCAATGACCAAGAACGTAAGTTATACATATTTCTCTTTAGAAACAATCTATAGCTATCTAAATTGACAGCTGGATCCACATATTCCATAGAATAACCTATGAACAACTCTACAATTATATCTCCAGTTTTTCTTTTCTCATTAAATTAATTAAAATGTCACCAGAAGTCCCAAGAGAAATTACAGCACATGACAAACATAGAGAAGGAAAATATATGTGCAGATGTGCTAGTAGATTTTAAAACAAATGGAACTTGGAAGGTAACTGAGGCAGACAGTCTGACTCATCCTCATCATTTATTTTAGCAAAATAAATATATGTCTGTGTCCAACTGAAATGGCATCATGCAAAAATCTATGGAATTATTTTCAAAAGAGAAACCACCACGTTAGGAACAGGCATCTCCCTGGCATGAAGCACAGTGGAGAAGCTATGATACAAAGTCAGTAACTCTTCTTCCTGGCTGGCATACTGTACTTAAGTACACCCGATCCCCTACCACCCATGCCTGTTCCTATGACAATAAGTTCCTTTCTCATGGCTCAAGATAACAATGTAGAAGGAAGAAAAAAATCAAACTATCTTGATTCTGGGAAAGTAGAGGGCTAGATGGAATGAAGTTTAAATACTCAGTGAATATGCTGCACGCATCATCATTAGTTCCTAAGTGTTATTCTGATATTCATCTTGTCTTTATGAGAAGTGTGGAAAATCTGGTAGCATAGTGGTTAAGTGCTACAGCTGCTAAACAGAAGGTCAACAGTTCAAATTCACTAGGTGCTCCTTGGAAACGCTATAGGGCATTTCCATTCTGTCCTATAGGGTTGCTGTGAGTTGGAATCGACTCAACAGCACTAGGTTTGGGTTTTTTGTTGTTGTTTTATGGGAAGGAAGTGTCTTGAGTGGAAGGCATATTTTAGAATAGTCAGTGAAAACATATCACCAAGAACTGGGTAGGCAGATAATCAGTATTGACTAATGAGAGATGTCACAGCCACAGAAATCCTGTGAGCACAGTAAGATTATGATTCACTTAATGAACAATTTCTGTCTTCAGCCTCCATCAGTACTGTCTAATCAACCACTCTAGTATGTATCTTATTGTGTTCACCCTCTAGGTGGCTGCCAAGGGATCGAATTTTTACCCTCACTGCCTTGTGTGCTCTACAGCATACGAGGTCTGTCAAGTTCACAAACTCATTCTAGAAAAAGTGCTACACACCTCAACGCTTCATATCACTACAGTCACCTTTGAAATACAACCCTTGGGAAGCTATGCACCAATGCCAGCACTTAATTCACCCTTCAAAGCCATTTTGGAACTCTTTTCTGGAGTGACCATCAGGGCTGTTGTCATATTACCCTGGATGTCCTGAATGTCATCAAAATGTCTTCCTTTCACTACATCATAAGCTAAAAGGTTTTCTAAATTTAACCTAGCATTTCAAAGGGCAGAGCAGCAGGGACAGGGGTCTAGGGAACATGGTTTCAAGGGACATCAAGGGCAATTGGCATAACAACTATCTTTTTCGAAGAGAGTCTTCTACATCCCACATTGGTGAGTGGCACCTGGGGTCTTAAGAGCCAGTAAGCTGCCATCTGAGGAACATTAGTTGGTCCCAATTCACCTGGAAATAGATGACAACTGAAAACTCCAAAGAAACAAGTAAAAATGAGTTCAGGAGACAAAAGGACCCATATAACTGGGAGACTACATCAGCACGAGACCAGAAGAACCAGATGGTGCCCAGCCACCACCAAAGACAGCCCTGAGTGGGGACATAGTGTAGAGTTGCTGACATAGCATGAAAAAGAGAGGTGTGCAGATCAAGAACTCTATTAAGTCCAACAACCTGGAGGGCACCCTGAGAACATGGCCCACAGAGATACTGCTAGCCCAGAGCTGAAACCAGTACTGAAGCCAACACTTTAGACAAAGAATGGACTGGACTGGGGGACACAGAGTGATGCATGTGGTACGTCTACTTTATGGTTTAATACTTATATGAGGTTGCCCTACTGGTTTCATTTTAGAGGGCAGAGGAGAAGGTGCAGAGGGGACATGTACTGGTTCAGAGATACTGGAAGTAAGGAGTGAGTGTGCTGTCATGGGGAGGTGAGCAGAAGAAGTTGCAGAGAAGCAGGTACTTGGGGTTTTATATGGAAAACTGACTTGGACTGTAAACTTTCACTTAATCACAATAAAAATATTTTTTAAAAATGTCACTGGGGCTCAGACAAGGTGAGAAGGAAGGGTGTTCCAATACAGTTATTTGTTTACTGGTTAAAAACTACCTCACAGACAACTATATCATTAAGTTTACAAACTTGTCACCTTCCCACTGTGTGCAATGGCCATTCCAGAAAGAGTTCCAAAATTTCTCTGAAGGGTGGACTAGGCACAGGCATCACTGCATAGCTTCCCAAGAGGAGTGCTTCAGAGGTGACCATAGTGATATTCAGCAATGAGGTATGTAGCACTTAGAACAAGTAAGTTCATGGACTTAACTGTCAGATCCCACATTATTAAGCATGTCAATGTTTCACTGGCAAAACTTCAAAGGGTTTGATGGTATGCCAGATGCACTGGTCAATGTCTAGGTTAGAACTCAAATTATTGAGTTCTAAATGGGTATAAGATGACTGAGTACACTCTGTGGAAAACATTCTGAGCTATGCGTAAGACCTGGTGTTTAGAGTCAGCTTTCCCAGTTAGTAGACAGGCAATAAGTCAAGGAAGCACTCTGGATGTCTCAACATTTCGTCACGTGCTTAAACAAACAAATAGGGATGGCAGACCTGTCCTGCCTAACTCATATATGGCTGCTGTGATGATCCAAGTAAAAAAGGTGATGATTATTAAGAAAAACTTAATAAACACTAAGGTACCCTCAAGTATAAATTAGCATTGCTACCATTTGTTATTACTGTTATAACTATTATTACTCAACAATTCACAGAACGTAATTACTCAACAATTCAGAGAATGTATTCACATTCACAAAGCAAAGTGACTACAGTTATATCTGAAAAGACAAACTCATCCTCAAATTGCCAGGCCTTGCCCAATTTTTCAGTAACCTTGTTTTTATAAATTCTCTTCTTCATCAGTATACTCAGTAGGAATATCTGTTGCTACTAGCAACTTACCATCTGGTTCTCTGGAAATTCTCAAACTCAGTGAATGTCCTATGTTCAGCTCTCATGGATTAAATGTGTGTCAACTTGGCTTGGTCACACAACTCCCAGGAATTTGATGGTCTACCATTTTGTCATCTGATGTGATTTTCCTTCATGTTGTATATTCTACCTCTATGTTAATGAGATGGGATTAGTAGCAGTTATATTAATGGGGCAGAACTCAATCTATAAGATTAGGTTGCATTTTAAATCAATCTCTTTTGAGACATAAGAGAAAAGTAAGCAGAGAGACCTGGTGACTTCACACCACTAAGAAAGCGGCACTGGGTGCAGGATACATCCTTTGGGCTCTGGGTCCCTGCCTTGAGAAGCAGCTTGAGTAGGAAGATTGAGGATGAGGACATTCCCCAAGAGCCAACAGAGAGAGAGAGTACCTTCCCCTGGACCTGGCACCTTGAATTTGGTCCTCTGGCCTCCTAGACTGTAAGAGAATAAATATAAATCTCTGCCAATGTCATCCACTTGTAGTATTTCTGTTATAGCAGCACTAGATAACTATGACACCAACCTACCAGATGCTTTAAAAAGGAAGACTTCTAAGTGCAAAGAGAAAAACCAGAGACTAAAAGAAACAGAAACTTGGCATTTCAGACCTGGAATGGACTTGCAAGTTGGTCTGGATCCAGACCAAACCTGTCATTTTGTAAGTGAGGAAACTGAATATTAGGGACCCTGAGGGTTACAGTTAGTGACAGAGCAAGGCCAAGAACCCAGGTCTCCTGACTACCAATCACTTACTTAGTTCATTGTGGCTGCTGCTACATTTCAACCAAAGAGGCCACAGCATCTACAACAGCCCTGGTGCTAAGAGTTAATGGATACTGCTCAGCTGCCCAAGCCCTAGCATACAGAGCTATTCTAAGACAACACATAACAGAAATACCAAGGGTCCATGAACTCCAAGGAAGCAAAACTGCTGGTGCTTAATGGCACCAGAAAGCATGTTGGCATGCTGCATGTGGTCACACATGAAAGGCAAGTGATTAGAAGAAGCAGTTTTGAATCTCATCCCATTCTAATCTGGGACTAGCTCTGGGCACCTACTGAACTGCTGAACCATACCCGGTCACTCTGTAAAGTGGCCCCTTAGTTCCTTTACTGTATTCTGTGGCCTTGGTTAATCTTTCTCTGCCGTCACAAGGGCCATAACAATAGAAAATGAGGGCTGTCACAAGGAATATCAAGATCCAAGAGTGAGTGCTGTGATGAGAAGATTCTCTGTCTGGATTCAGAGGTTAAATCCATTGCCATCTATGCAATTCCAACTCACAGTGATGCTACAGGACAGAGTAGAATTGTAGCACAGGGTTTCCAAGGAGCAGCTGGTAGATTCAAACTGCTGACCTTTGACTCAGCAGCTGTAGCACTCACACGCTGCACCACACGGGCTCTATAATGATACCCCCTGGTATCTACCATCTCTACCATCCCCACGCAAGTGTGTAACCTGAAACCTTAAACAATAAGGATAGTGGATCTGGGAGAACAGTTTCCCTAAGGGTGACTCTTCACAACTCAAAATCATCTGACATCTGACTCACGTAGAGAGCTGGTTTAAACTATGGATTCTTAGGCTACTATGCCAGAGATGTGGATTTGCTAGAGGTGGAGGGACATACAGGAATCTATATTTTAACTAATCATCCCCGCTAATTTAACATACACAAAAAAATCTAAAAACACTGCTCTTAAAGCATGTTTTTCAAACTATGGGATATAACCTATTAAAAAAACCAAACTCAGCTCATCCAAAGACTTTATCAAGAGAGTCAAAAGACTACCTACAGAATGGGAAAGAGTATTTGGCAACTACACGTCAGACTGACATCTGAATTCCATAATCTACGAAGTACTGTAAAATGTCAACAAAAAAAAGACAAATAACCCAATTAAGCAATGGGCAAAGGAAATGGACAGATACCTCACCAAAGAAGACATCCAGGCAGTCAAGACACATGAGGAAATGGTCACAATTATTAGCTATTAGGGAAATCAAAGTCAGAACTATAACGAGGCACCATCTCTCCCCAGGGAAGTTGGCAGTAATCCAAAAAACACAAAACAACAAATGCTGGAGAGGCCGTGGAGACACTGGAACTCTCCTACACTGCTGGTGGGAATGCAAAATAGTATAACCTCTTCAGAAAGCAATTTGGAGTTTTCTTGAAAAGCTAGAAATAGAAATTCCATATGGTCCAGTAATCCCACTGCTTAGAATATACCTTACAGAAATAAAGACGGTCCCATGAACAGATGTATACACATGAATGTTTACTGCAGCACTGTTCACAATAGCAAAAAGCTGAAATCAATCTAGGTGCACATCAACAGAAGAAGTGATAAACTATGGTACATATACTCAATGGAACACTACACAATGAGAAAGAACAGTGCTGATTTTAGGAAGTATCTCATAATCTGGTTGAAGACATTATGCTCAGTGAAATCACTTTGTGGCAAAAGGACAAATATTGTATGAGACCTCTGGTTTAAGGACTGAAAAACAGATTTATGTACAGAAGAAAAGACACCTTGACATCTATAAGGGTGGGGAAGGAGAAAGATGGTTGGTCACAGATTAGATAGTAGATAGGAATTTGGTTACATGAAAGCAATGACAGCATATAGCACAACAGATAACAGAATTGGACTACACCATAAACTGAAACACTTTCTAAACTCAATTATTTCAAAAGATAGAGTAGCAGGGAAAAGAGTTCAGGGACCACATTTTCAGGGAACATTGAGGCCAACTGGCATAACTATTCCTTTGCTAGAGGAGTCTTCTGTACCCCATATTGGTGAGTGGCATCTGGGGGTCTTAAAGGATAGCAAGCTGCTATCTGAGGTACGCCAAATGGTCCCAGCCCTTCTGGAACAGATGATGACTGAGAACATCAAAGACACAAGGGAAAAAGAGCCCAGGAGACAGAAGGACCTACATGAACAGGAGACTGTATCAACATTGGAGTGGAAGAACCAGATGGTGGCCAGCCACCACCAAAAGCAGCTGCGATGGGGAATACAATGTAGAGTCCCTGAGGCGACACAAGAAAAAGAGGTGTTTGGCTCAAAAACTCTACTTAAAAGACCAGAGTTGATGGTCCCACAGCCTAAAGGTTTCCCTGGGAACATGGCCCCTAGACCTGCTGCAGGCCCTGATCAGAAACCAGTACAGTGGTCAACTCTTCAGATGAAAATGGACTGGATCAGGGACACAATGTGACCATATGGTGGGTATACTTTATGGTTCTATACACTTACAGCAGGCTGTCCTACCAGTTTCTTTCTAGATGGGAGAGAAGAGGGTGGAGAGGAAGGGATAGGTGCTCATAAAGACAATACTAGATATACAGAGTGAAAAGGAGTAATGTGCTGTCACTGAGTACAGAGAGGAGATGGAGCTGCAGATAGGCAAGCATGAAAAATTGATTTGGATTGTATACTTTCACTTAATCACAATTAAGAACAAACAAATAGAAACCAAACTCAAGCTATTAAAGAAATCCAAATCAAAACGACGATGACATACCATCTTACCCCAACAAGGTTGGCCACCATCCAAAAAACCAAACAACAAATGATGGAGAGGCTGTGGAGAAACTGGAACCTCGCTACACTGCTGGTGGGATTGTAAAATGTTACAACCACTTTGGAAAGCAATCTGGCACTTCCTTAACAAGGTGGAAATAGATATACCATTTGACGCAGTAATCTCACTATTTGGAAGCAAGGGCAGTCACATGAACAGATACTGCACACAAATGTTTATTGCAGCACAGTCCACAATAGCAAAAAGATGGAATCAACCCAGATGCCCAGCCACAGATGAATGGATAAATGAGCTATAGTATATATAATCAGTGGAACACTATACAACACTTCCCAAAACCATGAAACTGAAAACAGGAAAAGAGTAACCTAGAACATGGTAGAAGACACCTGAGTAGATATTAAAGAGCAAAGGTAAATATTATTTTGTGAAAGTTTTGCTCTCATTATTTATTAAAAGTGTGTGTTTGTTATGTTCCAGCCTGCAGTACAAAACACGGTGGTTCATGATCAAACGTTTAAGTCACTGTACTACAGCAATGTTCTTAAATTTTGAGGAGTAATTATATACCTTAGATCTTTTTGAGAATCTGAGGAAAACTTTGTAGTCTCTTCAAATAAAGGAAAAAGGAAGAGAGGACAGAAAGAATGAATAAAGGAAAACAAAAATGGAAGAAAATTTACACTATAATTTGCATATAAGTCCAGGGCACCAGGGATTTCTCTAGAGAACACGCCTGCAATGTCAGTACTCTGATCACTGTGGACACCTTATAATCACTAACACTAATCACTGCCAACAGCTTTCTCTTGACGCACTGTAGTGGTCTGGCAGTGTCTGCATGATACACCTATGAGGTAAGTGGCCCCTCACCATGACTTTCTTCCTCTTATATTTGAGGTCAGTGATATTCTACAGAAGTTAAATGATATTCTACACAACACTGATAGAAAGCTGTTGGCATATTCAGGACTGATTTTTGATATGGACAGCACAGGCACAATGTCACTACTTCCCAGCAAAGACTCTCCACATCTACACTATGCACAGGTAGGCACTGGGACCTGTACTTTTTTTGCAGCCTCACTGATCAAGTTAATAAAAGAACATCTGCTTTATTCTGGAGTTGGTGACTTCTTTGACTTCTGACATAGAGGCCTCAGCTTCACATTTTCTGTAGGATCAAAAGGACAGAAATTCCGCAGGTCTTGATGGGAGGTTAAACAGGGGCACAGTTAGAAAAACAGAAACAATTCTAGATTGATTAGAAAATGACTACCATCTTTGTACACAGAGAGGGTGAAAATGGGGGGCAAGGTTTTAGAAACCAGCCTTTGCTAAATGAAGCATAAAAAGAACAGACAGAAAAATGGTAAGGTATACTATGGTAGGCAGGAGTCAGGGAGATGAAGGACCATCAAGAAGACAGAGAATGGTCAAATCCTAAAACCATTCTACAATTTTCTAATGCTTTTTTTGTAATTTTCTTCATGGGAAGGAAACTGGCACAGCAGCTAGGATGCTTTGGTCCCATCTGTTTTCAAACCTAAGCTGCAGGCAAGATTCACAACACCTGGAACACTGCTTCTCTCAGATGCTTGTTTAATCTCTTTTATAGCTCAAAAGAGATTGACTCAAAATATATTCTAGTTCTGCCTCATTAACATAATTAACACAGCCTAATCCTCAGTGACCTTACCTAATTCCACATCATTAACATAACAAACATAACTCATTCACGAATGGTATTATAACTACAAACAGAAGTTAGAATTTCAAACACATATTTTTGGAGGATACAAAATCAGCCAAGTAACTTTTGAACTACATTTTGGTCCTCAAAGTTATAAGCAAAAAGAATTCTAAACGAATACTAAACTCTGTATCAGTACTCTTCTTTCTGAGAAGCACAAGTCGCCGATTCTGAAACTACTTTCCGTATATTCTAGGATTAATCAATCAAATAAATACATTACAAATAATGGGAGCCAGGTTTCTCACTGTTCAGAGATCACAGTTACCAATATGGAAAGGAAAGAAAATAGAATAAAACATGCGGATTGGAATTGAATAATTGTGAACTCATAGCTTTAATACAGACAGGTATGAGTAGGAATTGACCTGATGGCAGACAACAACACAGGAGCTGTGGTGGCACAATGGTTAAGCATTTGGCTGCTAAACAAAAGGTTGGAAGTTGGAAGAACACATCAGCCACTCCAAAGAAGCAATCACTTGGCAATCTGCTCCCATAAAAATGACAGATTGGGAAACTCTATAGGACAGTCCTACTCTGCCTTATAGGGTCCCTATGAGTTGGAATCAACTCAATGGCACATAGCAACAACATATAAACAGAGGCAGAGGTAGAGAAGTGTGCAGACATACATGTGCATATACATACATGTGTATATTTCCCAACTGTGTCTGCTGAAAGTAGAAACAATAATATCCCAGTAACAGTCAGTATATACAGTTTCAAAATAGGACTTTCCATTAAAGGAACCAGGGCTTAAACCTAGATGCTTTTAAAAGTTTCTCCATGACTTTATTTTTATATAGTTTGATTATAATATGCCTTGGTGTTTTTCTTTGGGGATCTAGCTTGTACAGGGTTCAATGTGCATCTTGACTGGAAATCTCATCTTTCATAATGTCAAGGAAATTTTCTGTCAACAAGTCTTCAACAAATGCACTCTGTATTTTCTGTTATCCCTTCTTGTTCTGGTACGCCAATCATTTGTTAATTAGTCCTCTCAATTGAAACCGACATAACTGTCAGTGATTTTTCAGGTTTTTAAAAATCTTTTATCTCATTTTTCCTTGTGTGTACTGATATCTGTTGTTCTGTCTTCAATTTCACTCATTCTGGATGCCATTCCTTTGACTTTCTATTGAGTTATCTAGTTTTATAATTTTATTCTTAATCTGTTGAATTTCAGATCACTGGTGCTCAAGTATTTCTTACAGCTTCTTTAAGTTTTCAGTGTGTTCTGCTGCATTTTGCCTAATCTCTTTCCGAACATCTTGCACTGCCCTGTATGTCATTCTTTTGTATTACACCTCCAATAACTGCAGGAAGTCTTTTTCATCTGGAAAATCTCTTGATTCTTTTATTTTTGGAGTTTTCAGAAGAAATGGTATTCTGCTTCTTTAGATGTTTACAAATTGATTGTTGTCTCCATGCCATCAGAAACTCATTGCAATTTATTTGTTTAGTCATCGTGCTTTAAGTTGTATCTACAGATATTCACATCATTTGAGTTGGTTTGATTTTTGGTTTCTGGAGCCTCAATAACTTGAATAACCTATGGCTCTTCTGTGCTCAGTCTGGTGTTTCTCCATGTGGTTTGGTGACCTTCTGCCCTGAGACCTTACTGCCCTGTGCTGTGGTACAGCTGACCTTGGGCCAGCTCAGCATGCACTCACCCATCTGGTCCCACGCTAATCCAGGCCTCATGCACTCCCCAGAACCATTTCCCCAGTCCACACATACTCCCCAGAACTGCCTCCCCAGCACACATTTACAGTCCCCAGTGCTGCTTCTTTGGTCTGTGCTCCCTGGAACTGCTGTCCTGGTTTGCTTGCACTCCCCAGACCCATGTGCTCCTACCCTGGCCCCTGTAGTCTCCTCTATGTCCAGAGTCCTATGCACTCCCCTGTGCTGATGCTCCAGTCTACAGGGTCCTGAGCCCCTCTGGCCATGGGCCCCTAAACTCCACTGGTCCACCCAGTCCTAAGTCCCTGAGGTCCATGCAGAGACCCTCAGCTCCACCTGGCACTGCTTACCCTGAGGCCAGTCTCCTTTGCCAGTCCCAAGGCTGCTCTGGTCCACATGGCATTTCACAGCCCTGCGTCGTGGCTTTGCTTGACCCAGGGATGTGCTTCTGTACCCAGCTTACCAGCCACCAGCAAGGAGTCTCTCTATCCCAACTCATGTTGTTTTACAATGCAGGGCCAGGGCTCTTGTGTCCTGCATGGTGCTGGCTTGTTTAACTCCTGTTTAGTTTACTGGTCTAGATACCTGCTAGTGCTCCTCCCCTTCCTGTCACCCAGTCTGTTCTTTCACTTTTCCACCTGGTATTCCGGCGTCCTTGTAATGCCCAATTTTGTTGATTTTCTAGTTCTTAGTTGTTAGAGGAATCGCAAGGACATGTGGCTATGCTTCCATCTTGGCCCAGATTCTATAAATCTAAAATTATGTTGAAATAAAAAATGACAGATCTCATTATGTAAAATAAAATCATTCCTGCTGTCTTTCCTTGTCCTTGGGAAGTTGAGTACATGCTGCCTTGGGATGCTATCTCTTTCATAAACTTTTGTTTTCCACGTGACATCAGTGAGTAGGCCTTCCTGTGTCCCTAGCATCTGCAAAGGACCCACTGGCCATTGTTGATGATGAAGACAAGGCCAAGTATCTGTTACTTAATCAACATGTAAAACAGGTGACTAAAAAGATCACTCAATAATTTTGACTTTTCAGCCTTAAGGACCTGAGAAATAGAGCACCGCCATACCTGATCTTAAAATATTTCATATTAAATGGTACACTCCATGAACCAGAATTGCATCTTTTTCTTCCATGTACATTTAATTCCTAGAATAACCCTTAGCATACAATAAAACCAAACCAGTTGTTGTTAGATAGATTCTGACTTGTGGCAACTCATTTGTTTCAGAGTAAACTGTTATGCCTTTATTCTGAGGTATTCTGGGTGACTCTGGACCATAATCCTTTCATTTAGTAACTCAGTGCTTAGGCATCTGTACCACCCAGGGACTCACTGACACAGAATAGGTGCTCAATATTTTCTGAAAGAAAAAGAATGGACCTTGCACACCAGAAATTGTGTTTGCTAAAACTTTTTTTATTAATGGGGAAAATGGCTAGGAATGGACTTGTTTTCCAATGGACCTTGCACACCAGAAATTGTGTTTGCTAAAACTTTTTTTATTAATGGGGAAAATGGCTAGGAATGGACTTGTTTTCCAGGAGGAATAACAGGAGACAGACATTCTTAGGCCGCAAAACAATAAGTGATTTTATCAAAGATTTTCAAGCCAGTTCTTTTAATTAATTACAGTGACTCAAAAAATGGCCCAGACCTGATAAAAATGCTTTCTTTCATTTGATTAAAGGCGACAGCCCTTCCAAAGAGATAAAATTTTTTCCACAATGGCTTCTCTTAGCTATGGTGTAACGTGGAATGCTTTCATATACACTGATCACTTGGCTGGAAACCCAAAATGTGTGGCTAGGGTCTGAGGGAGTGAGAAGTGGCCCCCTTAAAATCTTAATAAGCCACATTCTCTTCACCTATTTCCAATTAATGACGTAATGGAGACCTGGCAAAACCAACACCGAAAAGATACAAGAATAAGTTAGAATTCAAGACAAAGCCCCCTAACAAAATCCTATTAATCTGTGTAATATAAGAACCAGAATTATTTAAGGGGGTGCTAATGGAAGAGACTACACAGTGAACCTGCCAGTATATCTGCACAAATGTGTATGTTGTACTTCAGATCCAACTCGACGGCACTTGGCTTTTTGGTACTCCAGGTAGGGAAGAGGGGACACACATTTCCACTTATTTTCAGTTAAAACTGAGGTGAGGCGGCAGCTGACAAATTTGGTCGGTATATAAAAAGGAGTGGAGGCAAGATGAACAAGAAGTCAATACACCCAAAAGGTTGAGCCTTTCTTAATTATGCCTGCTTCTTGGGTTCACTCACTCTCCATTCAGAGTTCCCTTAACAGTCTGTGCTTTGTCTCCCACAGAAATCTGTCTCAGGCATCATTTCCACCTGTACACTGCATAATCAATTCCACACCAACTTCCTCCGTTTGCTAAATCCCCTCAATGCTGCCTGTAAATTCAAAGAATTTCAAGCATCAACAGAACCCTGCCCCACCCCCCCAACTTAGTTATGAACATCTGTTGTTTACAAGGGTTAAGGCTGAGAGCTGCCAGACTTGTTCTGCAACCTCTACTTTAGCATAGAGGCTGCCAGGGAGGGACGACTGAATTTCATGCAAGGATGCCCTGTCCCGACTGTTTAAGCAGAAATTGGCAAACACTGCTCAGCATCCTGCTGCTGCTGAAGATCATCCTAGTCTGCTGGATTCATTTAGAATCCTGCTTCTTCAACCAGCTGTAGCCAGAATATGTTAAGAAGCAGAGCTATCTCCATTGATCCTCCAGGAATTTAAAAGCTGAGGGGCAATGACAGCCAGGGGTGTGTCGAGACACGAGCTGACAGAAAGGATAATTCTTTTTCACCTCTGAAAAATCCAAACCCTACTTTGTTCTCATTCTCCCAAAATCCTTCATTAACATGGAGCCCTTTCCACGTGACTGTTTCCCTCACAGCGTGATCTTCAGTGCAGCACAGGAATTAGATATGAAAGTCTTTAGGTCAATTAACTCGGGACCAAATCCTATCTTTTACCTTTCCCTGGCTGAGCCAAGCTAGTGTTGCTCCTGATTACACTTTTTTCTCTCTTCTGGGTAAGCTGCTGGAACCTGCTTTAAATGGGGTCCTATTTTTAGATTTCATGTGCCAAAGTGCACATGTGTTCTTATTCTCTCTCAGCCTGCCTGATTTTCCCCGTTTCAATTATAAAAGTCCGCAAGGCAGAGACTGTCTTTTCTTCCATCTTGTAAACCCTCCCACTTAACACAGTCAGCTCCCAATAAAGATGACACGGCTTCTGCCTTTAAAGAGAACTGGATCAAAGTCAATTCATTTAATTGGCTGCAAATTCCTGAGAATTAAAGATTCCCTGAACCAGCCACACATTGCTTCTGTGTCTACTTCGGAATTATCAAGGGGCTTACAAAAGCGAAGAGAATGAATACTAAAAGCTCCCCTCACCCCACACTGCTGTCAATGAACGTGATCATCAGTGTCCCTTCTCTGCCAGCTGAAAGCCTGAGATACAGCCACTAACATTCCAACGAAGTTTCCGGGAGTCCCCAACATCCCCCTAGTTGCTCATAAGAATATGTTTTGCTTCCAAGTGCTCTGTCTTTCCCTACACTGAAAGGATGATACAAAGCCGTTTATCAGATGTTCTGAGCTTGTTTGGTCTGTCAAGCAACCAAGCCTACTGGTGTTGATAATGTGTATTGCAGGGGGCTGTTATTCACCCAGACCACATTTGGGATCTATCCATCTCAGCACTGTACCTCTCAAAGAAATCTAAAGATTTGGCAATTAGAGCTAACTACGGAAACCCTGGGCACAGGGGTTAAAAGCTATGTCTGCTAACAAAGAAGCTGGCAGTTCAGATCCACCAGGTGATCCCTGGAAACTGTATTGGGCACCTCTACTCTGTCCTATAGGGCAGTCAGGAGTCGGAATCGACTCGATGCCAGTGGGTTGGGTTTGGTGTTTGGGTACTGACTCTAAAAGAAGCCTTAGTAGTGACACAGCGGGTAAGCACTTGAGTGCTAACTGAAAGATTGCCAGTTCAAACTCACCAGCCACTCCTTGGGAGAAAGAGGTGACTGTCTGATTACCTAAAGATTATACCCTTGGGAACCCCGCAGGTCAGTTTTGCTCCATCCTATAGGGTCACTATGAGTAGGAATCTACTTGATAGCAGTGGGTTTGGTTTTACTGACTCTGACAGCTGTTTACCAATAAACTGGTGGTTTGAGTATACCTAAAACACATCTAGGGAAAAAACCTGGTGATCTAAAAAGGCAGCCACTAAAACTTTATGGAGCATAGTTCTACTCTGACACACGTGAGATTGCCATGAGTCAGATATCGACTCGATGGCAACTGTCTTATTGACTATGCAGACAAGAATATCAGAAGGTAATTTTATTACAATTACCTGCTAGACCATTAGGAGTCTTAATGTAAAAGAAACATACCAGGATTGAACTACATCTTTTGCTGAAGAGTACTTTTCAATATTAAGATATGAGGATGGGACAAAACATAACACCAGCTGAATTTCATAGGTACTGGACATATAATTATATGGAGTTACGTAACTGCACATGTCCTGCCCAATGCAGCCATACTGTGCAATCAGGGTGGGTGAGTTTGTCAGGTTTGAGGGCCCACTGGGGTCTCTGAAGAAAATGGAGACCGACATGATACTACCCAGGCCAGACTAAGATATCCTTAACCCTGCAGAGGGTATACCAGTGAATCTAGTGTATCATGGTTTTACCTAGTACAACTGTGCTGTTGTTGAGTACCATCCACTTAATTCCAACTCATAGTAACCTTCTAGGGCATGGAAGAACTGACACGATATGGTTCTCTAGGCTGAAATCTCTATGGGAACAAACCTCCAGGTCTTTTCTCCCAAGGAGTGACTGGTGAATTCAAATAGCCAATCTTTCAGCTAGAAGCCAAGACTATCAGACTTACTGCCATCGAGTGGATTACAACTCGTAGTGACTCTATAGGACAGAATAAAACCACCCCACAGGGTTTTTAAGGCTGTGATCTTTACAGAACCACAGTGGCACATTTCTGTCCTGCAGAGCATCTGATGGCTTCAAGTCAGTTCGCAGCAGAGAGCTTTAACTACTGAGTTTCCAGGGATCATTTTAGTTTATTAAGTTCCAGCTGCTGAGGATGAGATTAATAGTAGCCACTATTTATACTTACTATGTGCCAAGCACTGTCTTAAGGTTTCACATATATTAACTCAGCTAACCAGCATACCAACTCCATAGGATACATATTGTAATTATACTCATTTTATAGACGACAAAACTGAGATGATTAGAAAACTAAAACACACAGTCTGGTTCCAGGAATCTCTACACCACTCCCCCTTCTCCCAGTGAACAAATTCTACAGAATGAATTCTTAGTTGGTTCCAAAGACTAGCTGTTACCCAAGTTGCCTTCTTGTGTCTCTTCATCTTGTTTTATCCACGTGTGATAAGCCATCCTGACTCTTCCTACCCCCTCAAAAAAAAAAAAAAATCACCAATTAAGATTCTATATGGACTGGGCCACAGAAGAACTCAGAAACATATCTTTTTGTTCATCTCTAAAAATGGCAGCTTGAGATACAGGGTAGAAAAGACAACACTTGCTCAACACCACACCCTATATCTTGGCAAACTTGCCTGGAGGGAACAAAGAGCTCTCCAAAATGTCCAGAATGAATGAGCAACATACTGGTCCCAGGAAGTTGAAGCTCTCCCCTCCAGTGGTTGCACACTTCTTTCCACTTCCCTTCTCAAGGCCACTCCATAAACAAAGAGGAACTTTCTGGTCCTCCACCCCTTTCTGATCTGTAGCCATGGCGAGCTGACTGTGCTTTTCAATCCATTGCCATCCTGTGAGATCTATGAACAATCCTGAACTTCAATTCCAGAGGATGAATCCATCAGCAGTAGGTGACATCACCACAGAGACTGTGTACATTCAAATACTGGGCTCAAGGCCAAGAACATAAACTCCACCCAAATTTCTCTTTAATTAATTGTGCACCTAACCTCCCACTGAAAGGAGTAATACAGGTTGAATGTCTAGCAGATTCTTGAAATACCTAGTTTCTACTCCCTTGGATCCTCCCATATGGAAATGCTACCCACAATCAGCCAAACAAGCAGGTTTACTTTCCACAAGTACCTCCTTAATACACTTAGACTGATGTGAATAAGATATCGTCTTGTTTGTATCTATCCCCAGTATCTAGTTAAATGCTCAGTACCTAAATACCTTCCTAAAATGTTTACTATATGAATACATACATAAATATATCTTTTAAAGTCCCTTTCACTCTCCATAATTTGAGCCTCATGGGTTACACAAGGGAAGTCGTCTCTACCATCTACCCCCTTTCCCCCTTCCAAACCCTAACCCTGAGAAATCACAAATACATCTAGCCTCAGTGAGAATCTCTCTATGAACATGCCTAAATCTTTACCAACAGCCTAGACCTGTCTTTAGCATGAACACAGTTATTTTCTGTATTTTCATTTTCTGTCAATTACTAGAAGCTTCAGCTCCAATGTCCTCCCAATTCTTTAAACTCAATATCTAAAAACCAAATTTCTCATATTCTAACTCTTCAAAAACAACTCTGTCTAACTTCTATATTTCTACCAGAGGCACCACTAATTTACCAGTCACCCAAGTCTAAAATAAAATTCACAGTCTCCTTTCTTTCGTGCTCTCCTGATCACTTGAAACCCAAATCTCATCAGTTATAAGTCCCACACCAGGCATTTTCATCTGTCCCTAGACTGTAAGCTCCAGGAGTGCAGGGGGCAGACCCCGTCTTGCCTGGCATGTGCCTGGCATATGGCAAAAACACAACACATATTTACTGAAGAACAGATAGATATATTCCTACTCTTTTCATTCCTGCCACCACACCTCAAGTTTAGATCCCTGTTATCTACTGTGGTAACCAGTTTCACTGTATCAAGTTTCTCGTCACCTAGCAAATCACCAGCAAGGTGCCTTTGCAGTCCAACAGTTAAGCATTCGGCTGTTAACCATAATGTCGGTGATTTGAACCCACCAACTGTTCTACAGGAGACAGACGTGGCAGTCTGGCTCCACAGAGATTACCCATTGCCATCCAGTCAATTCTGACTCACAGCAACCCTACAGGGCAGAAGAACTACCCTATAGGGTTCCAAGGTTATAGACTTTACGGGAGCAGACTGCCATATTTTTCTCCCACAGAAGGACTGATGAGTTCAAACCACCAATCTGTTGGTTAGCAGCTGAGTGCTTAACCACCACCAGAGCCCCCTGTAGAGAGTACAGCCTTGGAAACCCTACAGGGCAGTTCTGTTCTATCCTATAGGGATTCTATGAGTCAGAATCAAAGACAAGATTATATCCAGAGATAAGAGCACAGATCTTCATATAAAGCAATCTATGGTCAGTTCTACTCTGGCCCCTAGAGTCGCCATGAGTCAGATCTGGCTTGAGGGCACTTGGCTGGCTTGGCATGGTAAGTATCAGCCACGCCAGCCAAGTGCCGTCGAGTCGGATGATAAATATCAAGTTAATATAAATACCAAACAAACCAAAACCATGTTAATCTTCCTTAACAGAGTTCATCTCTAACGTCAGACATTAAACTGTTCAAACCTTCAGTGGTTTTCAGTGCCTACTGCATAGAACCAGGTCTCTTAGTCACTAAGAAGGGCAGATTACCCAACAAGTAAGGCATAAAAGACTTACTTGTGCTTACCTACTAATCATTAGTGCACAATTTCACCTGTTTTTCACTACATCAAACATGTAGTGAAACCGATGTGAAATTGTGCACTACTAATTAGCAAGTAAACACAAGTAAGCCTGTACATACTTTGCTTACTATAAGCCTGCGGATACCTTGCTTATTGGTTAACCTGCCCCTGGTCACTACTCAAAGCTCTCCATAATATATCTCATGTACCTCTGTCCAATTCTTCCCTCTACACTTGAAGAAGACAAATGTATTCAATGTACCCTAAAAGTGCTTTGTATTTTTCTTCTGCTGCACCACTTCTGTCTAGAATATTCCTCCCCTCTTCATCTATCAAAATCTTATCCCTTTTCTTTAAGGTCTAGCTCATATCCCATTTCCACCCTGAAAGTTTCCTGACCACACCAACTGCACACCATCTCTACTGCCTCTGAGTTGACCTTCGGCTGTATACATCTGGTTGTTGTCAAAGTGGCCCCCAGCTCCTGGCAACCTAAAGCATAAGAAAACAAAATGCTGTCCCCATGAATGTCTGAAGATCAGATCATTGTGCTCCATAGAGTTTTCATTAATTCTGGAAATAGACTGCCAGGTCTTTCTTCCTAGTTTCAAAGCTATTCAGCATCATAGCAACATGAAGCCTCCACTGATAGAAGGGCGGTTGCTGTTCATGAAGTGTGCTGGACAGGAATGCGACCTGAGTCTCTTGCAGGAAGACAACAAATCCTGCCACTAAACCACCAATGCATCACACATTTGGTACTTGCCATATACTGCCTTATAATGAAGATCTATGTTGTTATCCTCAGGTATAATTTATCCCTGACTAGATTATAAATTTGTGTAGGAATCAACCACTACCTCTCTCTCTTTGGACCTCTCCTCCCAGAAGTCTAGAACAATGCTCTTAAGAATGTTCAGTAAATATTTGATGAGAAGATGAAGAGCTGGAAGAAAGAAAACATGTTGGTGGTAGGTTACAAAAGAATGTATGGTCTCTGTATGAAACATAGCAGGATAGCATTATAGGAGTATTCCTCTAAAAACTCAACAGCAAAAAAAAAAAAAAAAGAAAACTACTTCAAAATAAGAGAAAGCAATAAGCTATCAAAAGCAGGGGATCAAAACCAAGTGAGCTAGTTATGACTAAAAGCAATTTACATCTAGTCCATGTGAAAAAACAAAAACAGGAAAGAAAAAAAGAAAAAAGAAACAAAGAACAGCCAATGTCTTAAAAGGGCTAGGCAATATTAACAAAAATTTCACTTTGAAGAGACAACCAAAAGTTCAGCAACAAATAGGAATACATTTATACTCTTCAAGGAGCCAAAGAAAACGCAAGAACACCCTTCCTCAAACAGCTTCCTGCCTTCACATAATATTCTATTCCTGCTCTCACACAAACTACGCTGACAGATTTCCAGATACTAACAGAGGCCTTCCAGAATGCAAAGGGATGTGGAAGGTCATATTAACTACCTTAAAAAGCAGAATAAGGTAGAATTGAATAATCACTCTAGTCCATCTGCAGCTTCACTCACGCTTTCTACGTGGGAGGGGCAAAAAGAGAAGGATGGAACCACTGGGTCAGACTTTACAAGGGATCCAGAGCTGTGTGGGTTTTAATGAGTCTGTTTGCACTAAGTACAGTATGGGAGAGGACAAAAGGTGAGCAAGATCAAAGAAGAATAGGAAGCAAAGCCAAAGAGCGACAGCCTAATAGCTTCCAGAAGAACTGCTCCAAGAAAAGATCAAAAAGGAAGTCAATAAAGTTTCTCCCTAAAGGCAGTCACTTACAACTGTAATAAAACACCCAATCTAAACTAGTTTGAGTGGCTGACATCTAGCTAGGGTGAGAAACTGGCCTGGAAATGGGTTGAACGAATCCATGTAGGCCAACTTGCCCATCCCAAGTGGAACAGCTTCCACGTCCCTAAGATGCATCTTGTCCAGAGCACTGCTAGCAGCTGCTCTCCTGGCAGCACACGGAGACAAATTCACAGCACTGCCAGGCCAACAGCTGTTACAGTTCCAGGGGAGGTGACGAGTGCCTGCTAAGATGCTCCAGGCAGAGAATGAACTACTCTAGGGATGGGCCCTAGAGTCAGCAAAATTGAGGCTACAGTATACTGGCTGAATGAAAATACAGTACAATTGACACTCCAGAGGTATAGGAAACCAATAGCCTTTTTCTGCCCAGCTTCTTTGACTTCAGCACTTGATTCCTGTCATCATGTGTGGCCACATCTTTTCTCTGTCCAAGGACACGACCTCCATTTAGGCCCATGTTAACCTTTCCACTGTACTATAATGCCTTTCAATGCTCCTCCTTCCTTCAGTCTCCCTGCTCCAACTGAGCTTACGTACTGTTGCCATAGTAACATTTCTAAAGCGCAGCCATAATTATGCTCCTTGCTTAAAAAACATCAGTGGCTCCCCATCGCTTAGAGAAGAAAGCCCAAACCCTACCACCTGACATTCATGTACCTGTTTCCAGGCTCTCATGATCACATCATTATTCCCACTTCTCACCCACTTCACAGATATGCTATCTACTAAACTTGTTTTTTCCTACCTGTATGCTTTTACTAACATTGTTCTCTCTGTCTAAAATGCTTCCTTCTCCATCTTCTCTTCTTTCTCTGTAATATCTGCATTGTCCCAATTATGTTAAGCTTATAGGTGCGATACCTAGCATTGGCACTTGTCAGGGATTTAATTCTGTTCCCCCAAAAACCTGTGTAGCAATTTAGCCAGGTGATGATTTCTGGTATTTTCTAAGTCCTCGCTCTATGATGACAATGAGGGTAGATGGGGATAGTTGTGTTGGTGGAGCAGGACTCAGTACATAAGAAGGTTTTGTACCTTGAGGCAGCCTCTTGAGATACAAAGGAAAGAAGCTAGCAGAGAGATCTGGGGAACTGATACCCCCAAGAAGCAGTGCCAGGAGCTGAGCACATCCTTTAGAAAGGACTGGGGATTTTGTGCCTCAGAAGCTTCCAAACTTCCCCAGAGCTCAGAAAGAGGGAAAGCTTTCCCCTGGAGCACAAACCCTAAATTTGGACTTTTAGTCTACTAGACTGTGAGAAAATCAAACTTCTCTTTTTAAAGCCACCCACTTGCAGTATTTCTGTTGAAGCAGCACTGGATGACTAAAACAGCACTTTTCTCTTCCCATTGCTGATCCACTGGACCTCCATAAAGCTCTTTCTAGTCCCTTGATCAGAAGAAATCTCTCCTCCTTGTGTGCTGGGCACTTTGTGTGATGCATGGTTAGGGCCTTTGTACACCTGCCCTGTATCAGCTTCCTAGGCCTGTATCCCAGGGTAACAGATTATCACAAAGCAGGTGGCTTAAAGTGACAGTATTTATTGTCTCATAATTTTCAAGCCTAGAAGTCCAAATTCAGGGTGTTCAGGGTCATGCTTGCTCCGAAGATGCAATGAGAAGATCCTCCAATTTTGTAATTTTTGCATTGTGTGACTTGACAGCAATGGTTTTGTAAGTGAAAGTTCATATTTCAAATTAGTCTCTCATACAAAAATTCATATACACATTGTTATGTGACCCTAGTTGCTCTCCCCATAACGTGACAACACATTCCTCCTTTCCATCCCAAATTTCCCATGTCCATTCAACCAGTTCCTGGCTCGTTCTGCTTTCTCATAGAAAATCCTCTCCTATCTCTCCCAGCTGTTTGTAGCCCAGGGACAGCTTAGATTGCAGCTTCAGCATAACTCCATCTCTGCTTCCACCTTCACATGCCCTCTTTCCTCTGTCTCTGTGTCTATTTTCCTCTTTACAAGGACACCACTCAGACTACAGTAGGACCCACCTTACACTCATATGATCCCAGGTTAATTTAACCAATAACATCTTCAACGATTCTATTGCCAAACAGACAAGTCACATCCACAGGGACATGGGTTAGAACATCAACATATCTTTTGGGGGGACACAACTCAATCTCTAGCACTCGCTTTCATGCATCACATGTGGATAATGTGGCAGAGGCTGTGGGTTGTCTCCAATACATTTTCCTTTCTTCCATATTAAAAGAAATGTTACTTTCTGGTCACCTAGAATAGTAACTACATTTCCTAGTCTTTCTCGCAGCTTGAGACAGCCACATGACTATGTACCAGCCAGTGGGACATCAGCTGAAGAGATGTAACTTCCAGACTGCACCCTTAAAGAATAAAGTCTTCCCCTTCCCTTGACCTTTTGCCTTTTCCACTAGCTAGAATAAAGATTTGGTGGCAGTGAGCCACCTTGGGTCACAGAGACAAAGGCAACAATCTAGGACTGGGATAAGAAATCTGAATCACTGACACAGGCATAGACGAGCTAATACCTAAACTGTTGCACAAGGGAGAAATCAGCCTGTATCCTCTGTAAGCCACTAATATTTGGAGTCTGTTTATAGCAGGAAAACCTTTATCTTTATCAAAATAGACCTGCCTAAAATGGCTTTCCTGTGTCAAAATGTAGATTTTTCAGTCATGCACAAACACATCTAGCTAGGCCTGGTGGTGCTGCCTACCAAGTTCAGTTCCATTTCAGGAGCATGGTTGTCTCCGTATAGCACTGCTCCTGAATGCAAACATCTGAATCCTTGATTACTCTTGCAACACAAAAATGATTGGAAAATGGAAAAATAGAAGCAGTATTACTAATATGTCGAAAAGTAGAGGTCACATCATTGTATTATGAAGGCAAAGGTAGAAATCATCAGTCATAAGGACTCTTGTACCTCAAGCAAATGTTTACTGGACTGAAATAGGCAAACCATGGGTTTAACTGTAAAGAAAATCAAATTAAAGTGAAGGCACCAAATGCTGAAAGTATATGAGGTGAGGTATAATTCAGAATTTCACATATATACTTATAGTAATGGAACCCACCTACCCTGCATGATTCTGACCTTTAGCCATTTGCCTTTCACATATGTTTGTAGGAATAAATTCTGTATGAAAGGACACAGTTATGTATGAAAGTACAGGATGCTGCCTGGCTCTCTTGCTGTGCTTTTTTACCATCTTCCCCATTTAAGGGCATTTGCACCTATCTCTCTTCATTTGTTAGACTGTATCACAAGAATCTGCTTGTATGTAACATTTTTTGACCTATAAAAACAGCCATTTCATAGATTTTACTCTAAAAGGTTGAAAGATTTTCGAAATGGGAGAAAAATGGGGTGCAGAACTTGAACTCTATTAAAGAGACCAGACTTTATGATCCAACAGACTGGAGGGTCTCCAGAAGACGTGGCCCCCAGACTCTTTGTTAGCCCCAAACTAAAACCATTTCAGAAGGCAACTCCTCAGATAAAGATTGAATTGGACTCTAAGACCAAATGATACTGGCAAAGAATGTGCATCTTGGCTTAAGTAGATACATGAGACCAACCGGGCAGCTTCTGTCCAGAGGTAAGATAAGAGTGCAGAGGGGTACAAGAGCTAGTTGAATGGACACGGGAAATACAAGGGTGGAGAGAAAGAGTGTACTGTCAAGAGTATGGCGAGAACAGCTAGAGTTACTACATAGCAATGTGTATGTAAGTTTTTATACGACAAATTGACTTGGATTGTAAACTTTCACTTAAAGTACAATAAAATATTAAAAAGAAAGACCTTAGATGTGGAGCTGTCTTAGCTTTCTTTGCATATCTCACAATGTCTTATTATGGGAGAGTATTAAAAAGAAACTGCTTAAACTAACTTGTACAGATCTCATTACCTGAGATACTTCTAGTTCTATCACACAACACTATCTAACCTTACTTTCTATTCTTTTAACTGTTTTAAAAACAAAAAACAAAATTAAAAAAAAAAAAAAAAAACTGTCTCTCCCCTTTTTTTTTCCTCTTGCCATTCCCCACCCCCTTTCTGGTACCTTTTGCTTCACTTACTCCCTAACACTGGAAATCTCCCAAGTTTTGTGTTCTGCCCTTAGCTCTTTATCTTCCCTGAGTTAACATAATTTCATGCCTTCCATAGTCACTTCTGCACTAAAGATTTTGCTTCTTACCTCATTGGTACATAACTTCTCACCTTAATAGTACGTGTCCAATTGGATACAGTACTTGAAGGTGCTCTGTAACTCAGCATCCCCAAAATAGGATGCTCACCATTCAAAGGAGGTCTTCCTTCAACATCCACATGCATTTGTAGATGCCATGAGTGTTCTAATTCATCAGATTAGAGGCACTGAGTCACCTCAAACCATTATAGCTCTTTTCTCAGTCTGCTATCCACTCTGGTCAAGTTTCTTGAATACTTAGTAAATCCATTCCTTCCTCTCTCTATATTTTCTGCTATCACGTTATGAATAGGTTTTTCTAAAACCTCTCATTCTAGCCTCTTCTGGCATAAGAATTCATTCTTCTATCACATTTTTTCCTCATATTTCTCTCCCCACACAGAATCCGCATAGCTCAACTACCACAGTGTTGAATTAAATCTGAACTCCTCTGCTTGGCTGCCCAAGAGCCACCAATCATTCCGGGCCCACTCTACTTACCTAATTGTTATTTCTCTCTGTTTTGGAAAATATCTGTGCTCTCCTAGTATTTTGCTCTTACCTCTGTGAAAACCCTTTTCATATTATATTGCCTTTTTCTTCTAGCCCAGAGGATAAATCCTAGAACTTATCTTAGGTTCCACAGAAATTAGCAAATAGCCTGTCTTAGACACCTATTGCTTCTATAGCAGAAACATTACAAGTAGATGGCTGTAACAAACAGAAATTTATTCTCTCACAGTCCAGTAGGCTACAAATTTGAATTCAGGGCAATAGTTCCAATGAAAGGCTTTCTCTCTGTGTTGGTTCTGGAGGAAGGTCCTTAAGCTGCATCAGTCTGTTTGATCTGGGAGTATCTCAGCACAGGAACTGAGGTCTGAAGGAGAAGCTTTGGTCCCTGCACTGTTTTCTTGATAGTGTAAGAGTCCCCCTCACTGCTCGCTTCCCTTTCCTTTAATCTCTTGTAGGATAAAAGTGGGTACAAGCCATGCCCCAAGAAAATTCTCTTTGTATCAGATCAGGGAGGTGATCTTATTGTGTTACAGTCCTACCTGAATTTTCTTTAACATAAACCAATCTTGCCCCATTAACCACAGGCAGAGATTAGGATTCACAATGCAAGAAAAGCACAAAATAGATGTCAACCACACAACACTGGGAACCAGTCAAACTGCTACAAACTCAGCAGCGGGACACAACTCAATCCACAACACAGCCCAATTCCCAGTAGGTATTTAACAAAAGCCTGTTATGTAAGGTAAGTGGACTATTGCTCAGGAACATGGAAAGCTGTTGGAGTAAACTAGCCATAAAGTGACAAAAGGAGTGGAGACAACTCCCTCTTACGGGTTCTCAGGGCACCTTGTACTGTCCTTTTACAGTACTTACCCTAACTTTAAATTACATATCTAGTCCTGCATTTTGTTTAATGTCTATTTCTTCATTCTACTTAAGTGCCACAGAGGAGAGGTAGTACTTGTTCATTGCTGTTCACCAGGCACAATGTCTGCCCCAAAGAATGACAAGGAGTGTGCAGTGGATATACATTGCATGAATGTGAATAATCTTCCCTTTCACGAAGCCAGATTCCTGAGAAGCCTATGCACTTCCCATCTCCAAACACTCCTGCCTCCTGCCAACATGCACGTGTTGTTCTCTCGTACACAGACTCTACCCTTATACTCTAACCTAAATCCCACCTGCTGCAGGAAAATGCTCCTGTTCCAGACTCTTTGTCTGTCTCTGAGGATTTATCACTGACCTCTCATCACATTTATGTTCCGCTTAACACCAATGATCTATTAATGCAATGACTATTCCTTTATCGTCTAATTTTATTTTTAATTCAAATATTTTATCCCAAACCAGATTTGAATCTCTATAGATACAAGCAGTGAACTTCTCCTGTATTTTCCAATATTTTATACTTTCTTGAGCAATGAACAGTCAACGGTGGTTTGGGGAAAAAATGCTGGGGGCCAAGTTTATAAGAAATGAAAGCAATTCTTCCATCCTTAGAGAACACACCCTATTTCTATTACATGATCTTAATAGAGCAATTCAGATGACTTACATATGAGCACATCTGTATCTCAGTTTGCAACAGATATGCCTCTTAAACTGTGAATATGGCATTGTACTAAAAATCAAACACTATTTTAAACTTAGGAGGAGGTTACCAACAGAATAAATCCAACTTGCAATCAGTTTTCTGAAGTGAATTATTCCTCCCCTGAGTCCTCATTTATTCCGTACTATAATAATATTATAACAAGATTGCTTATCATAAAGAGACTAGAACTTGGGAAAGATAAGGGATTCTGTGGAGAAAACATCTGGATAAAATTCTCATTCTAGTTTACAGTGAGTCATATGTTCTCCTCAATCCTAACCTCCACATTCATTCCTCAGAGCTGATGTGTAAAGATAATTTGTGTCCTGTATTACTAGGGCAATAAAGATAAATAGAAAACAGCGAAAAGTAAGTTTTATTGGTATTAATTCTTAAATGCATTAATTCATTTGGTCATTCAAGAGTTTTACTGAGCAACTATTATATACCACACATAAATCCAGGCAATGGAAGATGAATCAGACGAGCTTGCCTTAAGAGAAGAATAAATAAAATGCTATAAGAATTCAGAAGAGGAAAAATATTCTCCTAGGGACATCACAGAAGTTGGAACAGGTAGCATCTGAGATGGAACTTAAAACATGTGTATAATTTAGAGTTGCAAAGATGTGAAAAAGGGGTGTATGAGCTCAAATAATAGGATGAGCAAAAGGACAGTGGGGTGAATGTTCTGTCTGACTAGAGTACAGGAGAACAGGAGCAGTAAGGTTGGTAACCACACTGGGGACAGATACAGAGGAACTTGAAGACCCAAGCCAAGAAGTCTACACCTTTGTGAATACAGAAGTGTTTTGCAAATGTTAACGTGCACACCAATCACCTCAAGATCTTGATACAGTAGATCTGGTACAGGGCCTGACAGTCTGCATATCTAGCATCCCAGGGACAACCAACTCAGGAAAACCATATCTTGAGTGTGAAGAACAAACGCAATGGGGATTTACTTCAAGTTTTTCCCAGAGAAACTACCTGATCACTAGCACATTCCAGAGAGAGGTAATCTGGTAACAGCGTATCACCTAGAGTACAATGGGGAGAAACCACAGACTATGCTTCTGAACTTTGACTGTTCATCAGAATCACCTAGGAAGTTTTTATACATCTATTACCCAGGACCCATTCCCATGGATGCTGATGTAACTAGTCTGGAGTGGGGCCCGAATAGCAGTATTTTTTTTAAAAAGTTCTCCAGAGGATTCTAATCTGTAGCCAGGGCTGAAAATCTCTGTGAAAGATGATATAGTAAGTGCTGAAGTCATTCAGGCAAAAGATGACAATGATCTAAACTAGGGAACTCACAAGGGGGACAGAGTGCATGCAGTATTGTAAATATAGAAGGAACAGATCTTAGCAACCACCTCAGCACTATCATTCATTCCTTCTCCTTAAAGACAGTTTAATGAAACAGTTATGTGCACAGACTCTGGAGCTAGACTGCCTGCATCTGAATGCCAACTCTTCTACTTACTAGGCATATGTGTAGCCTTTGGAAAGTTCCTGAACCTCTTTAGGCCTCAGTTTGCTCCTCTGTAAACTGAGAACAGTAACAGTAACTAACATATGGCGTTGTTCAGGGATTAGAAAAGTTAACATAAAGCCCCTGGAACCATGCTTGGCATACAGGAAGAGATTTCAAAGTGTCTGCTGATTATTAGTATGATTCATCATCTATTCTAGTCTTTCTAGGATGCTGAACTGCGTGTAAGACTGAATAGGAAAGGAGAAATTCTTGAGGACTGTCATGAATTGAATTGTGTCCCCCCAGAAATATTGTAGTAATCTTGCTGGGCCAGGATTCCCTGTGTTCTGTGGTTGCCCTCCATTTTGTGATTGTCTGATGCTGTAAATCCTAATCTCTGCCTGTGGCTAATAGAATGATTATGTTAAAAGAGGATTAGAGTGGGACTGAAACACCCTTGCAGTTTCCCTGGAGTGTGGCTTGCACCATCCTTTATCCTTTCATCCTATGGGAGATAAAAAGAAAGAAATAAGCAAGGCATCCGGAATCTCACACCATTAAGAAAGCGGCACCAGGAGTAGTGTGCATCCTTTAGACCCGAAGTTCCCGCACCAAGATGCTCCCTGGACAAAGACTGATGCAATACAAAGACTTTCCTCCAGAGTCGACAAGGGGGACATCTTCCCCTGGAGTGTACATCATGAACTTGGACTTGTAGCTCACTGGACCGTGTAAGAATAAACTTTCAAGCAGCAGGAGCTGACTAAAACAAGGAACCTCAGCTAATTTGAAGTCACTAGATTATATGGCTCATTAACCCAGCTGGATCTAGGTGGCCCACCCTGCCTCCCTGCACCCCGCCCTACTCTCAGCACTTCTGTGAGGAACAGCCAGAGGTCCTTACTTGAACTGCTGGTCCTTAGTGCTGCGTGTCTTGGCCAGGAAGCGCTCAGCCAGCTTCTCCAGGTTGCGAGAGTAGTCCATCTCAATCTCAGCCTTCTTTCGGAAGAAGTCCTGGAGATCCTGCAGCAGCTGCACCCGGAGCTCACACTGCTGGTCCAGGCATTTCATCTGCTCTGTGAGCTGAGCACGGATCTCTGTAGCAAAAAAAAAGGAAGATGGTCAGAGGGAGATCCCTAAAACAACTATGCATGCCAATATCCACTCGCCTTCCATTTAACCACTCCTTTATCCTTTGGGGAACACATAGGCCATAACAAAAAGTCTAAATCCTGAACTGGCCATATGGTGTGGGGTACCTCCAAAAGTCTACAAACTTTGTTCAGACCAATGAGGAATACCATGAACCTGGAATCTGCTGCATCATTTAACAGAAACTGCTTACTAGACACATATTTACTGAGCAACTGACTGTGTTTCTGGCACAGTGCTGAAAGCATAAAGGAATTATCTCCTAATCACCTTATGAGGCACATGCCATTTTCATTTCCATTTTAAAGATGAGAAAACTGAGTCTTTAAGTCAAGCCATTAAGTTGTGAAGCTGGGATTCTAACTCAGACAAGCTGATTCTGGAGCTCAAATTTCTGTCTACAATACTTCTCATCATTTCAAAAAGGTTTTTAACATCCTAGCAAAGTAGGATAAGGGTCAGGATATTTTAACAGAGGTAAAAAAAGAACTTGACCAAGCTCAAATGGTAGCAATCAAGAATAAGCTCTCAGACTCCCACCAAACACCCATTCACTATAACTCAAATTTCACAGTTTCTGGTATCACAGAATTTAAGTCAGTCTTCAAAAGGCTGACTTAGATTTTTCACCAGCAATTATCACTCATTTCTCTGTTGCTTCATCCTCACCAATGTCTCAGAGTTTATACTGTGTCAGAGTTAGAAACATTTCTGGTTATGCTCTATCTGGTAGCCCAGAGACCTCCTACAGAACTAGCAAATTCATTTTCTCTGGAACTGCAGCCACAACAGTTCCATAATACAACCAGATCTGCCTCAAAAGCAATACCGCATTTGCTAATGACAAGAAACACCAACTAGGCAGGAGTTTAGACCTGGCACCACACACAGCAGCTTTCGGCTCAGAAAAGGTCTGCAGCGTGCACCCTGCAGAAGTTATGGCCCAATCCCCACCTGAATCAGTTTCAAGTGCTTTAGGATAGGATGGTGACTCTCACTCCAGAGAAAACAAGCATCTATGTTATGCCTTTCCTTAAGTATGCTCCCAACCTACTACCAGATAGTACAGCTTTAACAAAACATTCTGTCTATGTAAGTAACGCAAGGTAGGATGTGGCATCTCATCTAAGCTGTGGACAAATCAGAAGCAAATCCAGGATTGGGCTATGATGTTCAAAGGTCTGCCACCCACTCCTTTTAGGAAACAAAGAGGGGTGTATAACTGGTGCATTTAGCTTTGCCTTGGAGTCACTAGTGAGGGAGGTACTTAATCTATCTCCATCTTTGTTTTCACAGATACCAGTCTGCAGCAGAAGTATTCCACCCTTTGTAGGTGATCTTTGGTGACCTTTATATGCAGTTCTCACCTTCTTCATTCCATTACCTCCCATTCACCAACCACCAAAGTTAACCAGTCTTGCAGTGACCTCACCTGAACTGAAACTGAGCCCTGTCTGAAGGGTGCACAGAAAAGCCACCTACCTCATTGATCATCAAAGCTCTCTTGTCAGAGTCTGATTACAAGGTTGTTGGGGGAGCAGGTTTTCACCCAACACCTTTTGTGGGCCTTTATATACATCATCTCATTTAATGCTCACAAAAAGTTTCTAAGGGATCTCCTATTATCCCAGATTGTGCAGATGCCATAACTGAAGGTGGATTAAGCTATTTACCAAAAGGTCATATAATGAGAAAAGTGCAGAAACGAAGCTGAACTAAGGCTTGCCTGGCTTCTCAGAGTTGATAGTGGAGGCAGGAAAACATGAGAAACAAAATAACTAGTTCGGAGTTTCTGGAGCATTTGGGATTTCTGGATGTATTTCTAAGTGTATTACAGTGATTAAGGCTCCTACCTCTGGAACTTCCCCTTCACTTTGCAAATGAGGGGTGACTCAGACCCTCACAGTCAAGTTTCAACCAGACCACTGACTCATGGGCTAGCCTATGTTTCCAACCAGGGCTGGATCCCTTCCCATCTTCCTAGATCTACTCTACAGGGCAGCTCTGGAGGAAATGCTTTTCATATCCTATGCTCACACTCTGAGATTGGCGTGAAAACTCACAGGACAGGGAAAGTGGAAAAGTGATAGCCCTGCTCCTGATCCAGGAAAAGAAAAGTCTCTGCCGATGGACATCACCTGTTACTGAGCATCCCCCACCCACCACTATGAAGAGGCCTCCCTTGCTCCCACCCCCAGAGCACCTATATGGACACTGATGAGACATTTAGTCACTCCTTTCCCGCAGGCCTGCAGCTCTTGAGAAAAACAGCCGCCCAGACCAGAGCAGAATGTGCTGCCTCAGGCTTTTGTTGCTGCTGCTACTACTGCTGCTGCTGCTACTGCTGCTGCTGCTGCTGCTGCTGCTGCTGCAAAGGCAGACAAAACAACGGTTCTCGAGAAAACAGCTGTGCTAGCTACCGTCCTCTGTCCATGCACATAAGGGGCAGGAAACAACAGGCCACTGAATGCCAGCAAGCCTGGGCCATGTGCCCAGCCTGGAGGCCCCTCTGCACCCTGGCCTACCAACAAACCACAAGGGCAGAAAGAAGAAAGGGGCAATTTATAAAAACATGAAGGAATTCCTCACAGTTGCCTTGTGCCTTTAGGGAAGCCTGCACGTGCACACATGTGCACCCTCACAGACACACATTACTCACACAAAATGTCCCACACAGATTGGGGTTTGCCAGATCAACACGAGATGCTTTACAAAGCCAGTTTAGAGTTGGAAGTGAGATCCAGAGAGCTACAGGGATGAAGGGGTCCTTGTAGGTTCTGTCCCTAGAACTACGTGAGAGAAGTTGTGCTTTTAATTTTTAGAAGTAGTTGTATTTCAAAGGTATGAAAGCACTCCTTGGCCATCCACAAAGCTAAAGACCTAAGACCACCACAAACTACCAAAAATGACCTCCCCTGGAAACCCAACACTGCCCACTTATTCACAGACCCTGTGCTAGGTGACAGCGACAGGCCTTGCCCTAATGAAGCCTAGCTTCACAGGGAATAAGAGGAGAACACAGAACACTCTTAGTGCCTTTGCTTTGAACAGTTTTTTATTATATCAAAGCCATGGTAAGAATAAGCCCCAATCTAAAGACTAAAGATTTAAAAATCATCAGTAGCAAACAAAAAGAAATCAAGCAAAAGCTGAAGAAAAATTCAGTGTTACATGACTGTTATTAATGCACATTTTTTTTTAATGATATTTGACCCGAAAGTGCAGCTTCTCTTGTAACAGAAACCAGTGTTTTCAAACAAGTTGCCTGAGGATCAGAGTTAATCTTTAGCCGACACTTCTTTCTAGGATTCAAGTCAAACTTAAACTCTGCCATCCTGAAATTAAATAGTGGTGATGGCTGCACTAGAAATCTTGCCTTAATTCATGGGAATTTACCACAAAAGTTATCCAACCTTGGGTTTGATTTGTGGCCAGTGCATCTTAAATGCAGCCACGACCATCTGTCAGGGTAGGCTTCCATGTGGCTATGATGCTGAACAGGTTTCAGCAGACCTTCCAGAGTGAGACAGACTAAGAAGAAAGGCCCGCAATCACTTCAAAAAAATCAGGCAATGAAAACCTATGGATCACAACAGTGTTGTACATGGCATCGCCATGGATCAGGACCTGACTCAACAACCTTGTGACCATACTAAAAACTGGTGAATTGTGTATTTTAAAAGGATGAATTTTACAGCATATGAATTGTATTTCATTTTTTTAAAACAGATTCAAATTTTTAATTCTACCAAACACTACGTTCTGGTGAGTACTATCCTGCTAGCTAAGGGGAAATGGCCCAACCAGCTAGGCATCAAAAAAGGAATGACATTTTGGTTTCCACTTCTTCATTTGTAATGGGCTGAATCTCAGTTTTGAACTGAATATTCCTAAAGCAAACCTTGGAAGCCTAGGCTGTGGGCAGCAGGCTTGGCTGTGACATTGAACTCCACTGGCTGATGACCACTTCTGAAGGATGCCAAATCAAAATCTGGCAAGGAACATCTCCATGCATGAGTTCACACCCAGACTCAGCAGACATGTCCAGCAGAACTTCCCCCTAGAAAATGCTGATTTTGTGTCCAGGCTCTACCCTGGCTATGATTCTACCTCCACCTGCACTGGGAGTTAAAAGTGGTTCATTTTCTTTTTAGATAGCTGAAGAGTCACAATAGGATGAAATCAGAAGACAAAATAGTTCTCAGACAATACTAATTATTTAATGAAAATAGGGACAGTCAAAAGACACGTGAGGAAATACTATGATCATTAGCTATCAGAGAAATCCAAATCAAAACTACAATGAGATACCATCTCACCCCAATAAGGTTGGCCATCATTCAAAAAACACAAAACAACAAATACTGAAGAGGCTGTGGAGATATGGGAGCTGTCCTACACTGTTGATAGGACTGCAAAATGGTACAACCTCTTTGGAAAGCAATTTGGCACTTCCTTAAAAAGCTGGAAACAGATGTACCATTTGATCCCACTGCTCAGAATATATCCTACAGAAACAAAGGCTGTCACACGAACAGATACATGCACACTAACGTTTACTGCAGCACAGTCCACAATAGCAAAAAGACAGAATCAACCCAGATGCTCAACAACAGATGAATGGATAAACAAACTATGGTACATATACTCAATGGAACACTATGTAATGATAAAGAACAATGATGATTTTAGGAAGCATCTCATAACCTGGCTTCAAATGGAAGACATTATGCTGACTGAAATGAGTCAGCAACGAAAGGACAAATATTGTATGAGACTCTAAGGACTTAAAAATAGACTTAGGTACAGACGAAAAGACTCTTTGATACCTACAAGGGTAGGGAAGGAGGGAGAAAGTTGGTCACAGATCAGATAGATAGCTGACAGAAATCTGGTTGGGTCAAAGCAGTGACTGCACAGAGAAGAAAGTATACCAACTTAACTGGACCTCACCATAAACTAGAAACTCTTCTAACCTCAACCTAATATCGCAAGCATAGAGTAGCAGGGGCGGGGTCTGGGAACCATGCTCTCAGGGGACATGGAGGCCAACTGGCATAACTAGCCTATTGCTAAGAGAATCTTTGGCACCCCATATTGGTGAGTGGCATCTGGGGTCTTAAAAGCTAGCAAGCTGCCATCTGAGGTGCATCAAATGGTCCCAAATCATCTAGAACAGATGATCACCAAAAACAACAAAGATATAAGGGAAAAGGAGTTCAGGAGACAAAAGGAATCATGTTGATGGGAGGCTGTATCAATATGTGACTAGAACCAAATGATGCCTGGCCACCACCAAAGACAGCCGTGATGGGGCACACAACGTTTAGTCTCCGTGGCACCATGAGAAAAAGAGGGGTGCAGCTCAAGAACTCTACTAAGAGACCACAGCTGATGGTCCCATGGCCTGAGAGATCCCCTAGGAGCTTCGCCTCTAGACCTGCTGTTGCCCCTGTCTAGCAGACACTACTAAGGTCAACTCTTCAGACAGAAATGGACTGGACTCGAAGACACAATGTGAACATATGGTGTGTGTACTTTACAGCTCTGTGAGTTTATAGACGCTGTCCTACTGGTCTCTTTCTAAATGGGAGAGAAGAGGGTGGAAAAGAGGGGACAGGAAATTGTTAAGAGGATATGACAAGTGTAGAATGGAGGAGTGTGCTGTCACCAGGCAAGGAGAGCAGAAGGAGTTGCAGATAGGTTGGCATGCAAAATTAATTTGGATTGTAAGCTTTCACTTAATCACACACAGAAAAGGGACCCTGCCACACCAAAAATGATTTAGATTCTAAATTGTCTAACACCTGCCAGTGCAAGTACCACAGTCCTCTGAAAACTGCCCTCACGCCAGAGAACACTTAGGGACTTTCAGTGTCAGCGGAGCACAGGGGGTGGCTTTGGTTCAGCATACTTCCTCTCAGTCCAGAGATAGTAGCGACTTTCTTTCCTCCTTTCTAGATACATGTCTTTCTTCAGCAATTTTTCAGAGTAAGTCGCATGAAACCTCCTTCTATGAATCCCATGTTCCCGAGGAAAACATGGGGGTAGGACAGGCTGGAAGCAAGACATAAGCTTCCAGGAGAGCACAGTAAGTCCGCCCTTCTTAACGTGCCAGCACTAAACGGGCAGGAGCTCAACTCTTGCTATCAGGAACCTGGCCTGACTGCCAGTCTTTTCCCACAAATCTGCCTCACCTGCTTTGGGTCATTTCACAAATGCATGATGTCACCTCAGCCATCTCAGGAATATTAATTCCTAGTACTTTTCCAGACAGTGTTATCTAAGAATACAATTGAAGCTTTCATGGGGCTCCACTCTCCATATCTCTTACCAAGACCTCTTATCACAATAGTAATCAACCCCTCTCAAAACTATTCTCCAGGAAACAAAACGCCAGAATGTCCTGCCAAGTCTTGCTCCTACCCTGGTAGTCTGCCTTCCTATAAACCTACAGCTACAGAGCTCATAGAAGGGGAAGGGCCCTTAAAAAACCTTGTTGGAAAACAGGTGCACCCTAAGATCTCCACTAAAAGACTGTAATTGATGGCTGAAGGCCTGGGAGCTCCCCTGGGAGCAAGGCCCCTAGATCTGATGCTGCCCCTGATCATAGATGATTACTGAGATCAACTCTTTGGATAGGAATGGAATAGACTCAAAGACACAGAGTGACCCTATCGTGTGTACACTTCATGGTTTTATGCATCTACAGGATGTCGGTCCCACTGGCCTCTTACTAGAGGGGAATGGAGCGGGTAGAGAGGAGGGTACAGGTGATTGTTAAGAGGATATGACATGTATGGAATGGAAAGGAGGAGTGTGCTGTCACGAGGCAAGGAGAACTGAGGGAACCACAGATACGTGGGCAAGCAAATTTGAATTGTAAACTTTCACTCAATCACAATAAAAAAAATAAAGAAATAAATCCTTGTTGGACAATGAGAGAACTGAAGTTGAGAGAAGTGAAGAGAACTGCGTGAGATCACACACCTCCTTAGTTACAGATCCAGGACTGGAACCCAAGTCTCTGGATCCACCAAACCAATAGTGCTCTTTCTTATTTACTCTTATTGTAAACATAGGAATACCTACTAAGTGCTCCAGAAATACAAAAACAACAGTCCTCATTAAAGTTAGGAGGGTAGTAGGAAAGAAACAAATGAAAACCTATACTCTGCAAGGTGAAATAATATAAACATGGTCCACGGAGTGCTGTGAGAGCACAGAGAATGGCAACGCAGCAGCCCTCTCAGTGCACATGCTGTTGTGCATCTCTCTGTAACCTCCACTACTACTGATCTAGGAGCAGTCAACGCTTCCAGAAAAGGTAACATGCTACTTTTAGTAAACCTGAAAACAGTCAATAGTCATCCTCCAAGAGTGTGACTAACAGCCTTTCTTCTTCATTACTTTACTAAATACAACACAGAAACACTCACAGATATTTTCCGTCAGTTACTCCACACAACCAACCAACAGATCATTATTAAGTTTCCGCTATGTGCAGGTGGTAGATATTTATTGTTTTTGTTTGTTTGTGTTTCCCTTGCATCCATGTCTTTCCCGTACTCATAGTCCAAGTGACTTTGGTAAACCGGATTCTACCCATGCCCTTTCCAAAGATGGCCATCTAAGAATGTTTTCTTCTGTGTTCAAACCTTTTACAAGAAAAATTTTAAGAACATATAATTACCTACTGCGAGAAATAAATTTCAAAATGGCCCATCTCCAGAACAAAGGCTAAGAAGTTACAAGCTAACCTAAAGAGAAATAGGGAAGGGGGTAACCTGTTCCGGAAGCAGGAGATACAACCTTAAAACGGAATGGAATGTTAAGACTTCAGCAACATCAGGAAGAGACTGTTCCCCTCACACTACTCCGCCAATGAGGAAATGGAGGAGGGATTCGTGAGCCAGGGTGTAGGCACAGCTTGTAAGGAACTGCTGGGCACACCCACTGTCTAGGTTCTTTTGTGGGCTCAGGCTCCCGATTTTGCAAAATCATCCAATAAAACCTCACTCTCGCTAACTGAATTTGAATTGGATTCCTTCAGCAATCTTCAGAAAAAGACACTGCTAACTACCTATCAGCGACCTCATAAAGGATAAGGCAGCCTGTCTGGATCATCTAGGCAGGGTCCCAGCCAGAGGTTTATACTGGTCTGCCAGTTGCCAAGAGGGACCAAAGCGGTATCCAGGGTGCCAACAACGGTTCTCATACCTATTACATAATTACTAGGAGCATTTGGATTATGAACAAGATCACTCCTCAGCCTGTCTTTTATATAAGTTGGAACAGTTAGGGACATTTCTATCTGGTATCAATTAGTTAAATGTTTGTCTTAGGTTACAGTATACCACTCCATATATAAAAAATAAAGAAACCCTCTAAATACACTAAAACATCTCTAATATAATGTTGTTAGAATAAAAATAACACGCATGTCACAAAGTAGTGCCCATTTGTTATTATGGACACTTGTACAGGCCTTTGCCACACCTGAAGAGATACCTACAGGGCAAACATTACTGACAACACACAAAACATTCTGTTCTGTAAAATCTCTCAGACCAATCAGATACTTCATAATAGATTCTGAATTAAAAACTCCGCTTTGTACCACCAGGCTGCATCCACTGCTGGATTTTGAACTCTCCCCAGCAGAGGCAGGGAAGTTTGAGGGCATGGGGAGGACGGTGCTGGGGCCAGAAGGACCATTCCCCCACCACCTCTTCACGGTATCTGTCAACCCCATATGCCTACTATGAGGCCCCTGTCTCGGGGCACAAGAGATAAAGTGCTGCTCAGTATATGCTGTGAGTAACCCAAGGTCAGAAATCTAAGACTGCCCCATCACCAGCCAATAAAAAGGCCAAGAACCACCACAATATTGAGATCCCACATACGTAAAGAAGGGGAAACAGAAGACCAGAGAGGTGCCGTAACAGCCTGGGGCTGCACAGCACAGCGTGGGAAGGCAGTGGGAAGAGGGCAGTAAGGGGAGTAGCTAACTAAGAGGGAAGTGCAGAGACTCGTCTGTGGGTCCAGCACAGCACACACCTGCACATGTAGAGCAAGGCACCTTTGTCCCAGGCTGCCATGTGAAAGGGCAAAGCTGTAGCACTTTTGCCACATGGATGGTGCGAATAGCCCTTTCCTAGCCAGAGGGAGGCAGCTACATGTGGTCTCCCTGCTCATTGATGGGGGGCATGGTCCGCTGCCTGTGGCACCTTCCCACTTTGGAGAAGCACTGCCTGTGGTGAGAGCCTAGACTAACATCAAGCAAGCTTTTTCTTGATAGATTTTATAGCAGTTGGTTTGTAGCTGCGGTTTATATACACTGAATGCTCTAATCAGGGAACTGACTGCCTGTATACAATATGTATTATTATATGCACACATAAATACACTTATGTGTCATTGTGTACTGTAAATACATGACATGAGGAATAAATCCTACAACTGAAACGCTTCAGGATTCAGGAAGATCAGTGGGGACCAGCATTATTAAAGTAAGACTTCTTGAAGAACTCTGCAAATTTTGGGAAAGAAGAATAAATTTATTTTTTTAACCACTGTCATGGATCAAATCATGTCCTCCCCCAAAATATCTGTCAACTTGGTTAGGCCATGAGTCCCAGTATGATGTGACTGTCCAGTATTCTGTCAATTTGACATGAGTTTCTTATGTGTTATAAATGGAAAGAACTCAATTCAATCTACAAGTTTAGGTTTTATCTTAAGTTAACCTCTTTTTAGACATAAAAGAGAGAAGAGAAACAGGCAGACTTCCTACCAAGAAATATTAGCCAGGACCTGAAGTCTCTGTGCTAAGAAGCTTCCTGACCAGCAAAGACTGCTAACAAGGAACATCCCCTAGAAAAGACAGAGAGAGACAGCCTTTCCCTAGAACTAGCAGCCTGAATTTGGACTTCTAGCATCCTCTGTGTTAAAGCCATCCACTTCTGGTATT
The DNA here is from genome assembly GCA_028571685.1 of Heterohyrax brucei. NCBI lineage: Eukaryota > Metazoa > Chordata > Mammalia > Hyracoidea > Procaviidae > Heterohyrax > Heterohyrax brucei. The sequence continues at coordinate 23,863,114 of CM053155.1, forward strand.
TGGGTTACAGCAGCACTATAAGACCAAGAACCACTGTACTCTTAGGACCCAGAACAACACCTGGCAGAAAGTAGGCCTTGAAATCTGTGGAGAGAAGGAAGACAGAGAGAAAGAGGAAATAGAAGTCTGAACTAGTATTATGAAGAGGAATAGAATTTCATCAATTAAAGGGTAGCAGGAATAGTCTAGAGGAAAATAACATACATTAGCCAAGAGATGGGAATGTTTGAGCACGGCCCTTTGTAGGGACAGTGAGGGAAGTGATCTGACTAGAACAAACAGTGATGGCTGGCATGATTAGATATTAGGCACAAAAGGAGGAACAGTTAGAGAGACCAACAGAGTAGTTTGGGCCAGGAACGAGGTTGGTGAAAGTTTGTGTCATGATGAAAACAGTAAACCGAGTTAAAAAAAGATTAGAGTGGAGGAGGTATGCTGGATGGATTCCTAGGCCTACTAAATTAAAAGAGAGAGTAAGCAATTAGTGAGCAACAGGCAGCTGGGCAGCACAGAGGTCAAAACAAGTAGGAGAATTCCATGAGTGGAAAATCCCTGTACATGCTAACACTAAACATCGGCAATATAACATGCTTCAAAGCCAGTGTTCCAAAACTATCCCTCGCTTTACAGTGGTCAGCAAACTGGATACATACAAGACAGACACTCTCGGGTTCAAAAGTAAAACACTAATCTTGGTAGAAAGAAGGGTGACAAGAATCTTGTTCTCCCTGGCTTTCTTTTTTTTTTTTTTAATTATGACTGAATGAAAATGTACATTCCCATATAAATTGCATGCTGACCTATATGCAGCTCCCACTGCTCTTCCTGCTTGGTGGCAGCACACTCTTCCTCCCTACTCTATACATGTCTTATCCTCCCAACAATCTCCTATCCCCTCCTCTCCACCCACTCCCCATCCTGCAGTAAGGACAACATCCTACAGATGCATAGAAACATAAAGTGCACACATAATGTGGTCACTCTGTGTCACTAAGTCCAATCCACTCCTGTCCAAGAGTTGACCTCCATTACGATTTATGTACAGGGGCAGCATCAGGGCCAGGGGCAATGCTCCCAGGGGAACCCTAAGGCCCATGGGCCACCAATTGCTGTCTTTTAATGAAGCTCTCAGAGTGCCCCCCTTTGTATTCTTGTGTTGCCAGTGAGACTCAACTTTGTGAGCTCCATCATGGCTGTCAGTGGTGGTGGCCGGGTACCATCCGGTTCTTCAGGTCATAAGTCTATGTAGTCACCCACTCGTGTGGGTCTCTCCGTCTTCTGGGTTATCCTTCCCCCATGTCATTTTGGTCCTTGGTGATCATCCGTTCCTTCTAAGTTAGGACCACTTGCTGTACCCTCAGATGGCAGCTTGGCAGCTTTTAAGACCCCAGATGCCACTCACCAATGTGGGGTGCAGAGGGCTCTCTTAGCAAAACAGTAGTTGTGCCAACTGGCCTCGGTTTCCCCTGAGAGCATAGTCCCCGGCCCCCCGCCCCAGCTACTCTGTCCTCGTAATATTGGATTAAGATGGCAGGAGTAATCATGTTATGTTGAAGTCCAGTTAATATTGATCTTCTAATGTGTGCTGTCCCATATTTCCCCCAAACAAGTTTCTGTCAACTATCTAATCTGAACGCTCCCCCCCCCAATCCTTCCTCCCTCACCACCCTTTCAGTGATCAAAGAGTCTTTTCTTCTATGCATGAGTTGGTTTTTAAGTTCTGATTGTAGGGGTCTCATACAATATTTGTCCTTTTCTCACTGACTACTTTCACGCAACATAACGTCCTCCAATTGAAACCAGGTTATGAGATGTTTCCTAAAATCATCATTGTTCTTTATCATTGCATAGTGTTCCATTGAGTATATACACCATAGCTTACATATCCATTTCCCTGTTGTTGGGCATCTGGATTGATTCCATTTTTTTGCTATTGTGGACTGTGCTGTGATGAACATTCGTGTGCATGTATCAGTTGGTGTGAATGGCCTTGATTCTGGAAGATAAATTCCGAGCAGTGGAATTACTGGGTCAAATGGTATCTCTACATCCAGCTTTTTAAGTAAGCGCCAGATTGCTTTCCAGAAAGGTTGCACCATTTTGCAATCCCACCAATAGTGTAGGAAAGTTCCAATTTCTCCACAGCCTCTCCAGCATTTGTTGTTTTGCATTTTTTGGATCATGGTCAACCAAATTGGCGTGAGACGGTATCTGACTACAGTTCTGATTTGAATTTCTTTAATAGCTAATGATCATAAGCATGTCTGCATGTATGTTTTGGCTGCCTGGATCTTTAGAGAAGTGTCTGCCCATCTCCTTTGCCCATCATTTAACTGGACGATTTATCTTTTTCTTGTTGCTATTTTTTAGTACCTTATGGATTATGGAGATCAGGCGTCAGTCTGACATATAGTTGCCAAATATTTTTTCCCATTCTGTAGGTGGCCTTTTAATTCTACTAAGAAAGTCTTTGGATGAGCAAAAGTGTTTGATTCTTAACAGTTCCCCCTTATGTATTTTGTCTTCTGTTGTTTGTGGTTTGTTCAATAGATTTTGAAGTCTAAGTTGTGTATTATAACTTACACTGTTGTTCCAACTTTTTGTTGGACAAGCTTTATCATTTTAGATTTGATATTTAGGTCTTTTATCCAGTTTGAGTTGGTTTTTGTATAAGGTGTAAAATATGAGTCTTGTTTCATTTTTTTACAGATGGATATCCAATTTTGCTAGCACCATTTGTTGAAGAGATTGTTTTTACCCCAGTTTAACGTCTTAGGGCCTTTGTTGAATATCAAGTGTTCATAGGAAGATGGTATCATCTCTGGGGTCTTAATTCTGTTCCACTGATCTATCTGTCTCTTTTTGTACCAGTAGCAAGCTGTTTTGACTACTGTGGCAATGTAATGGGTTCTAAAGTTAGGCAGTGAGAGCCCTCCCAGTGTGCTCTTCTTCTTCAGGCGTGCCTTACTTATTCAGGGCTTCTTCCTACTCCAAACAAAGTTGGCAATTTTTTTCTCCATCACGTTAAAAAAATGTCACTGGAATTTGTATTGGGATTGCATTATATAAGTAGATTGCTTAAGGCAAAATAGACATTTTCACTATATTAAATCTTCGTATCCATGAGCAAGGTAGTTTTCTCCATTTACGCTAAGTCTCAGTTTCTTGTAGTAAGGACTTGTAGTTCTGTTTGTAAAGGTCTGTTATTTCTCTGGTTACATTTATTTCTAGGTACTTTATCTTCTTGCGGGCTATAGTAAATGGTATTTGTCCTGGATTGAACTGTGTCCCCCCAAAAATACGATTCCCTGTATTCTACAACTCTCCTCCATTCTGTGGTTTTGCTATGCTGTATGTTAAAGGATTAAGGTGGGACTGTAAATCCCTTTATAAGATCACCTCCTTGTTCTACTGAAAAGGGTGCTTCCCTGGAGTATGGCTTGCCCCACCCTTATTCCTTTCACCCTGTAGGAGATTAAAGGAAAGAGATGCAAGCAGAGATTTGGGAACTTCACACCACCATCAAGCAAGCAGCACAGGGAGACGAGCGTGTGCTTCAGACCTGAGGTTCCTGTACCAAGATGCTCCCTGAAAAAAGACTGATGCAATACTGGACTTTCCTGCAGAGCCAACAAGTGGAAAGCCGTCCCCTGGAGCAGACACCCTGAACGGACTTGTAGCCTACCGGACTGTGTAAAGATAAACGTACCTTTGTTAAAGTCATCCACTTTGTGGTATTTCTGTTAGAGCACCACTAGCTCACTAAAACAGCATTGAGTTGGTGATTTCTTCCTTAGTAATCTTGTTGTTGGTATAAAGGAATCCTACTGATCTACTTAATGTTTATCTTGTATCCTGAGACTTTGCTGAACTCTTCTATCAGTTTCAGTAGTTTACTTATGGATTCTTTAGGATTCTCTGCATATGCAATCATATAATCGGTAAATAGGGTGATTTTTACTTCTTCTTTGCCAAAGTAGATGCCGTTTATTTCTTGGTCTTGTCCCATTACTCTGGCTAGAACTTCTAGTACAGTGTTGAATAGGAGAGGTGAGAGTGGGTATCCTTGTCTAGTTCCTGTTTTCAAGGGAAACTGATTCAGTCTCTCTCTATTCAGGATGATGTAGGCAGTTGGCTTTGTATAAATGGCCCTTATTACACTGAGGAATTTGCCATCTATTCCTATTTTGCTGAGAGTTTTTATCATAAGTGGGTGTTGGACTTTATCAAATTTTCCTGGCTTTCTTTTTTAATACCAGTGTCTCTACTGAACTTCAGATTTGGTTGTCTTTAAAACTGTCTGCCCTATGCAGCAGATAAAGGAGCCCCGGTAGCATAGTGGTTAAGTGCTCAGCTACTAACCAAAAGGTCAGCAGAAAGTACTCTGCCTTGGAAACGCTATAGGGTAGTTCTACTCTGTCCCACAGGGTTGGAATCTACTGTAAGGCACTATGTTTTGGTACACAGATGCAGAAAACTGTTCCAAAGTTATTCTCCCCTTGGATTAACTCCACACTACCTAAGAACAATAGTTGCAGTTTTGGAGTCAAAGAGAAACCAACCAATGGAAAGGAAGATGGAAAAGTGGCCCTGAGAGTTTCCAAAGGATGCTCATTCCTCCATTCACTAATTTCCCAGCCCTCATGTGACGGCACAAAAAGCAACCTCATAAAGCTGATAAGGCAGGAGACTGTGGAGGCGGCTATCTTAAAGAACTTTAATCACGCCTATTGCTCTGACAGAGAGCCCTGGTGGTGCAGTGGTTAAGCACTTGACTTCTAACAAAAAGTAGGTGGTTCCAATCCACCAGGCATTTTGCAAGAGAAAAATGTGGCATTCTGCTTCTGTAATGATTTATCGCCTTAGAAACCAGATGGGGCAGTTCTAATTGTGTCCTACAGAGTTACTATGATTTGGAATTGACCCAGCAGTAATGGTTTTGGTTTTGGGGTTTTATTCCTCCAGCAGCCTGGCCTGGTTCTTTCAAGTGACTCAATAGCAAGTCAGAGACAAAAGCTCCCAAATGAACAAGCTGCCACATCAAATACAAAAGCAGCAATTTCAGCTCTCATGCCTTGCCCGAGATGTTTAAGAAACAGAAATTCCCAAGCCCAAAATGTAGAATTAACTGGTACTACAAACTACTGATTAGGAATGAGAAGACCAATAGCTTCTCCAGGAAATGTCACCCAGTTTGATGTCCTTCATTCATTGCCAGAGGCAAACAGGAAGTCAGACCCCAATAACCACAATAACCAGCCAATATATCCATCAAACATTTATCTTACATCTTTCCTGTGCAAAGATCTGGGTAACTGAAAAACAGTAAGACACGGTTTTGCTCTCGAGGAGTTTATAATCCAATCAAAAAGAAGTAAATGCAAAAGTATCCAACATATTAAAATAGACTGTGTGTTAACTGTTAAAATTATGGTATCAGAAATAACTAGGGTGGAACTGAATTGGTCTTGAGGCTTTCAACTGGGAAGAAATGTAAAAACAAAATGGCAGTGACAGCAGAAAGTGGGGCTGTAGTTAGCGGTTAGCACAGCAAGGTGAGGATGCAGAAACGGGCAGGTCAAGCTCAGGAGTCTGATTAAAGCCCTGAGACTTGAGGGTCCACAAAGCAAAGTATGGAGAGACAGGGTGAAACAGCAGGTGGGGGTCACCAGACAGGGCTTTGTGTTCTCAAAATAGATAAAAACACAATCCAAAAGGAAATCTGTAAACTGCAGACAGTGGAAGGTAAGAGTCTTGCAAAGCAGAACAGCACAAAGAGTGTCAAAACCAACAGGATTCCTACCAAGCAACTCCTGAAAAGACCACCTATCAATTTAAATATGTCCATTAAAGCAAAGGACAACAATAATCTGTATATTGCTCAAGGCTCCAGTACAAACTGAAAACAAAGCGGATGAATATTAAAATCTAAGCCTGAATATTAAAATCCAGACTCAAGTTCCTAGAGAGCTAGTTTTGGAGAGGAAATTATTCTGTGCAGGAGGGAGCCTAGCACAAAACACTGGCAGCACTGTTCCAGGTTTAGCTCACCAAACATAAACCAAGCACCTCATAGTTGCTGGGAAAAGGCATACAGATGATCTAGGAGGACCATGAAATTCACTTGGCTTTGAAGTGCCTGTGGGACATTCCAGTGGAAAGAAGTTTTATTCTCATTCCAGAGTCCTCAGGAAATGCCAAATCTGGAAATACACATTTGGGAATCATTAGTAAAAAGCTGGGAGGAGATTAACCATGAAAGTGAATGCAACTACCCAGACAGGACATGCAGAAATAAAAGAGAAGTGTAGGCCCGAACTAAGGGACCGCCTGATTTAGCTGAAAAGCAAAGGAAGAGGAGATAGGAAAGCAGAATGAGAATAAACAGGGATCTACAGAAATGTTCAGAACTGCAGAACCTTGAAATAAGGGAGCTGGGCAAATAGTTCATTAACTTTGGCAAACAGGAGACCATCATTATTGACAGCCTGCTGAGTTGGATCCAGCTTATGCACCACTCAAGATACACACAGTTGCCTTGCTGGCAGGCTAAAACAGCTTTTACTGCTGTACTTGCAAGGACTGCTAGTTCTTCAAGTTGCTGGTGAACCAGCCTGACAGCATCTTGCTTTGTAGCCACGCTGCATACTTCTCAATTCCCACCTCAAGGTTCTTCTGTTGCCACTGAAGCACGAGACTTGGAGGGACCTGCTCGGACACCGGCCATGAGGCCCAGAAATGCAGGAGAGAACATCCACCGGTCGCCATCACCAAAGCCAGCACATTACTCCCTCCTCCTGGCCTAACAGGGCTTCTATCCTAGGCCTATGCTTCTGAAGGCACGCTAGAACTCAACTCCTTCTTAACCACTCAAGGCCTGTGCTCCTAAAATTATACACTCTTATTTTCTATATCATTTTTTCCTTCTTTACTGGATCACAGTTGTTGTTAGGTGCCACTGCGTCAATTCTTAATTCACAGTGACCCCACGACAGAGTAGAGCTACCTTATGGGATTCACTAGGTTGTAATCTTTGTAAAAGCAGAGCACCAGGTTTTTCTCTCGTGGAGCTGCTGGGTGGGTTTGAACCTCCAGCTTTTTGGTTAGCAGACAAGCACCACCAGGACTCCTTACTGGATAATTACCATTAGCAAACAAACATGCTATGTTTTTTTTCCCCCCCCCATCTTATTAAATACAAAAAAAAAAAAAAAACGAAAATTCTGTATTTTCCTCCAACTCTCCTCAGCTACTATTTCATCTTTGCTTCACTTAACAATAAAACCCAAAATAATACTCATTGTTGCCACTTTCTCTCACTTTCCCTTTAGACCACTGACACTAGGCTTTCATCCCTCCCATGCTACTGAAAAAACCCTCTTGTCATGGGTAGTAAATGACCTCTACATTGCTGAGCATTACAGGTGAATCTCAGTACTGGAAGAAAGTGATCACCCGGCAGCCAGAATACCATGCTCTGCTGATTTGCCTCTTGCCTCACTGGACCCACATTCTCAGTCTTCTCTGGAGCTTCCTCCTCTTTCCCAAACTCAAAATCATGAAACACTCCAGGGCTCAACCTAGGCCTCTTTTCGATTTCCACTAACTTCCTATCAGATCTCATCCACTTCCCGAACTTGTACCTCCAGTCTAGACTTCTCCTGATCTCTCACTTATGACTGAACACCTCTAACATTTTCTCTTGGATTTCTAACAAGGGCCTGGAATTTAACACACCCAAGTCTGAACTCAGCCCTAGTATTTCTTATCTCAGTAACACCTGTCAAGAAATCCCTGGTGGGACAAATGGTTCATGCACTCATCTGCTTACTGATTCCAGCTCACCTAGAGGCATCATGGAAGAAGGCCTGACAATCTACTTCCCAAAAATCAGTCACTGAAAAAAACCCACTGAAAAAATTTCTAGGAACAGATCTATCCAGGGACATGAAAGACATATACAATGAAAAATAAGCACAAAACATGGCTGAAAGTGATTAAAGAAGACATAAATAAATTGAAGGATATTCCATCTTCTTAGATTGGAAGGCTTAATTGCTGTTAAGATGTCAATAGTACCCAAAGCAATCTATATAGATTTAACACAATTCAATCGAAATTTTAACAGCCTTCTTTATAGATTTAAGAAAAAACAGAATCTTCAACTTTGTGTGAAACAAGAGACTCTGAACAGCTTAAGTAATGTTGAAAGACAGAAATTAAGTGGAAGGACTCATGTTTACTGGTTTTAAAACATACTACATAACTACCAAAACAGTTTGGTACTGGTATAACAATAGATACACAGACCAATAGCATACAACTGAGAGTCCAGAAATAAACACACATATTTATGGTCAACTGATTTTTGACAAAAGTGCTATGTCCATTCGATAAAGAAAGAACAAGCTCTTCAACAGTGCTAGAAAAGTTGGATTTTTCTTATAAAGAAAAATTAAACACGATCTATGTCTCACAAGATACAAAAAACAAATTAAAAATAGATTAAGGACCTAAATGTGCAAAGTAAACAATAAAATTCTCAGGACAACAAGCAGGGTCAATGCTGTTTGGTCTAGCTTTCAATAATGGATAATCACATAAAATAACAAAAGCACAAACAGCAGCAAAAGACAAAATAAATGGGATCTCATAATAATAAAAAACATTCCTTCATTGAAAAACTATAACGACAAACTAAAAACACAAGCCATTGATAGGGAAAATATCTTAGAAAACCATATATCTGACAAGAATCTAATAAGCAAAACATGCACAAAACTTCAACAACTTAACAACAAACAGACGAATGACCCAATAATCAAATAGGCAAAGGATGTCAACAGACATTTCACCAAAGAGGACAAGAAAGGATGCTCATCATCATTAGCTATCACAGAGATGCAAATCATAACCACAATAAGATACCACTTCACTGCACTAGCTACTAACCAAAAAGTTTGGCAGTTTAAACCCACTAGCCATTCCACTGCAGAAACACGGGGCCATCTGCTTCTGTAAAGATTATAGCCTTGGATATCCTATGGGGCAGTTCTACTCCGTCTTATAGGGCTTCTGTGATTTGGAATCAACTTGAAGGCAGTGGGTTTGAGGACAGCTATAGCAAAAATATAGAAAATAACAAATGCTGGCATGGATGTGGGGAAACTGAAACCCTTATCCATTGCTGGTGGGAATGGATACTGCCATTATGGAAAATAGTGTAATAGTTCCTAAAAAAAAAAACTAAAAATGGAACTAGTATATGACCCAGAAATTTCATTCCTAGGAATAAACCCAAAAGACTTGAAATCAAGGATTCAAAGAGATATATACAACAATGTCCACAACGACACTATTCACTATAGCCAAAAGGTGGACACAACCAAAATGCCCATCAATGGATGAATGAGTAAACAAAGTGTGGTACACACATAAAACGGAGTATTACTCAGCCAGCAGAAATGAACTCTTGATATATGCTATTGTATGGAAGAACATGAAGAGATTATGCAGACAGAATAAGAAAAAACACAGAAGAACAAATATTGTATGACCTTACTTATATAAAAAGTCAAGAAAAGGCAAATGTATAGGGAACAAAGTTTATTAGCAGTTACCACAGGTAGGAGAGAGGGAGGAAAAAGAGGATTAACGGTGATGGAAAAATCGCACTGATTAAGAGTACGGCTGCAGAGCTTATTATTTTAATTGCTGTTAATAAGTTGTATACCTGTAAAAAGCTCAACTGGCAAAAGTTGTGTGATATATAGATTTACAACAATGGCAAAAAAAAAAAAAAGAGTAACAGTTGAGGCTGTTTGTACACAACAAAATATTGTATGGGATTTAGTTCATTGGTTTGGAGGGCTAGGTCACGGTTTCATGGGATATCCCAGTTACCTTGCCTAATAACTTATTTAGTATTTCTGTTCTACCTCTAAGTTCATTGCCTAGTACATGAGATCTTAAAAGTTTGCAAGAAGCTATCGAAGGAGTAACAACAGGTCTACAGTTATCCGGAGCAACAGAGGAAGGAAAGTCAATGATAGAAGGAGGATATGTAATGTGTGGCTAATTGTCTCCATGAATAACTGTCTCTTTTGCCATGAGACCAGAACTGTATCATGCCTGGCTACAATTACTGACCATTTTGACCAAAATTCCATAGAAGAATCCTGATCACAAGTGTGAAAATGCAGTACAGCATTTCAAATTATGGACTCTAGACTTTCTGGAAGCCACGAATGGTAGAAGAAGCCCTAAAACTACTGCCTAAGATAACCTTTAAATGTTAAACCAAAACTATCCCCCAAATTATCTACAAATCAAATGGTTTAGCTTAATTCATTGAAAAGAAAAACAAAAGGTCTGCCTTGAACATTATGTTCTTTTAAGAACTATGTACATGGAATCAAACTACAAAAGCAACTCTGAAAACTAGATTATAACATTAGTGAGCAGTAAGTTTGTATTAACTGGGTAGGAACAACTCACGAAAGGAGGGTGAGAATAGTTGTACAACATGAAGAATGTAATCAATGCCACTACAATGGCACATGCAGAAACTCATGAATTGGTTATATTTTGTTGCGCACAGTCTCAAAAGAAAAATCAATAAAATTTGGAAAAAAAATTCCTACGGAGCATAGCTCTACTCTGGCACACATGTGGTTGTCAGGAGTCAGAGTTGCCTCAGTAGCAACTGGTCTGGTTCTTGTTTTCACACTTGGCAGACTTACTGACCCCTCTCTCTGAAACTCCCAATCCAATTCATCGGAAAATCTTGTCAGTTCTACCTTTAAAATGTGTCCAACAGCCAATCATTTCTCACCTCCACCACTCTGCAGTTCAGCATTGTTTTTCACTGAATTACTTTAGCGGCCCCCTAATCGGTCCCACGGTCTCGACTCTCGCTCCCCTCCTGTCTGTTGTTGACAGCACGGCCTCGCTCATCCTCTTCCAACGCTTCCCAGCACCTACAGGGAAATACGTGACTTATGCCTGGCCTGGACCCTGGATACCTCTTCAGTCTCACTTTTCAGCTAATCTTTATACCTTGGAGACCAGTCACAATGGCCTTTGTGTTCAAAGAATATGCTAAGCACATTCCCACCTCAGAGCCTTTGCACCTTCCATTCCTCTCAGCTGGAAGCTGCTTCTCCCTTTATTCACACGGCTAACTCTGTGAGTTCACTCAGGTATCTGCTCAAATGTCACCGCTCAGAGCAATTTTCTCCAACTACTCCATCTGCAAGAATCTGTGACGCTCTCTATTTTCTTACCTTTTATTTTTTGTCACAACACTTACCACTACCTATCATTATAAATCTACTTAGCTGCTTATCTTCTCCCCTACTAGAAAATAAGCCCCCAAAGAGACACATAGACCAATGGAACAGAATTGAGAATCCAAATATAACTTGAGCTACATATGAACAGCTGGTATTTGAGAAAGGCCTAAAGCCTGTGAATGGGGGAAATGAGAGTCTCTTCAACAAATGGTGTTGGCTTAAGTGGTTATCTGGCCACAAAAAAAAAGAAACAAGACCCTCATCTCACACCATGCACAAAAGCTAACTCAAAATGGATCAAAGACCTAAATACAAAAGCCAAAACAATAGAATGCTTGGAAGGAAAAATTTGGAAGATGATGGAAGCCCTAACCCATGGCATCAACAACATAACAAAAACCACCACAAACCCTCAATTATCAGAAATGAAAATAGATAATTGGGAACTCTTAAAAATTGAACACTTATGCTCATCCAAAGCCTTCATCAAAAGAGTAAACAGACTGCTCACAGAGTGGCAATGAATATTTGCCCACTATGTTTCTGATTATTGCCTAATCTCTCTAACCTATAAGATACTGCAAAACCTCAACAAGAAAAAGACAAATAACCCAATTAAAAAATGGCAAAAGACACGAACAGGCACTTCACTGAAGAAGACATATAGGGTGCCAACAGTTACATGAAGAAATGCTCACCATCACTAGCCATCAGAGAAATCCAAATCAAAACCACAATGAGATACCACCTCACCCCAGCTAAGCTGGCAATAACTTGAAAAACAGAGAATAATAAATGCTAGAGAGGATGCAGAGACATTGGAACTCTTCCGCACTGTTGGTGTGGCTGCAAAATGGTTCAACCACTATGTAAATCCATTTGGCGCTTTCTTAAAAACTGAAAAGTAGAAATCACTCCTTGGAATAGCTCTCACTCCTTGGAATAGATCTCACTTGGAGTAGATCTCACTCTTTGGAATATATCCCAAAGAAATAATGGCCACCACTCAAACAGATACCTGCATGACAATGTTTACTGCAGCTCTCTCTACATTAGCAAAAAGTTGGAAGTAATATAGATGCCCATCAACAGACAAATGGTTAAACAAACTATAGTACATTCATACAATGGAATACTATGTGATGATACGAAACAATGATGGCCTAGAGAAATACTTGTCAACATGGGCCCATGTAGAGGAAATTATGCTGAGCAAAATTAGCCAGACACAAAAGGACAAATTTTGTATGGGACCATTATTATAACAACGCACAGAAGAAATTAATCTTTGACAGTTACTAGGGTGGAGAGAGAGGGAGGGAGAGGGATTTTACAAATCAGATAGTGGCTAGGATTAAGGTTGGGTGTAAGATGTGACAGCATGCACTAGAAGTGGGACACCCATAACTACTCAACCTCAAAACCACATTGTCCCCTTAATGTGGACAATCTCTTTGGAAGGAAACATGGTCTGGGATCAGGGACCATGCTCTCAAGGGACATTCAGACTAACTGGCATACTGAGGCTTTTTTTTTTTCCTCTCTCTTAAGATATGGTCTGCATTCCACCTGGATGAGTGGCATCTGGAGTCTTAAAAGCTAGCAAGTTGCTATCTAAATAGCACCAAATTGTCCCCATCCACCTGGATGAGAGGGAAATTGTGAACATTGAGGACAGGAGAAAAATATGAGCCCACCAGATGGAAGGGGCCATATGAGCCACAGTTTGCTTCAGCATGGGACCAGAAGAACTAGCTGGTACCTGGCCACCACCAATGACAGCACAGATGGGATACAGAGAATGAAGCCCTGGACTAGCAGGTGATGGAGTAGAGAACAGAACTAGAATTCTACCAAAAGACCACACTTGATGGTGTTTCTGAATGGATGGCCCCCTGGGAACATGGCCCCCAATCTACATCCAACACTGGGCTAGCTTGCCAGGTAAAGACTGAACTGGACTATATAAAACATCAAGTGAGACTTGAGACGAGTACATGGGGTTGTCTGAGAGGCTCTTTGCTGGAGCCAAGATGACTGGGTGAGGACGGCCAGACCTTGGTCATGGAAAGTTCTGGATAACAGGGGAACCATGCTGTCATGGGGAACGGGGGAGTGGGGGCCACCTAGTATAAAACAGCAAGTGAAAGTAGTTCTGGATGTTATATGGCAACATGATAGAGATTGTAAAATTGTGTTTAATTCACAATAAAATATATTTTAAAAAGAAAATAAGCCCTATGAGGACAAGGACTTTGCTTAGTTCACTGCTGATCCCTGGAGCCATAGTGCTTGACCTTAAGCACTCAGTAAATACTTGCTGAATTAATAAATGACAAATGCTTTGGTACGATGAAATTTGAAATGATGTATTATTGACTTCTCTGTACTCTTCAGTTTTGGTTGAATATTTTACAGTGAGCATTTGATTTTTGAAAAAAAAGAGTTATTTTAAAACTTAAAAAAGAAAATCAATCAAAAATCAAAGGGGTACTGCATTATCTCACTGGCTCACTGTATTCTGACAAGTGTTTGCCCTCATTATTTATTATAGTCACAAAATAATTCACCATGTAATGTCTACAGGGCATTTTTCATAATTAATGAAAACTTTTCAGATAAAAACATCACCGGAACAAAAGTTTTCATTGCCGAGCGCCGACCAAAAGACTATGAAGACAAGGCTCCCAAGTGAGAATGAAAATCACCAAGGTCTTCCTCAATTTCATGCCAACTTTAATATTTTTTTCCAATGCTGCAACCAGAATCCAGATACCAGAATCTAGGCTCTGTCAGCACCCTGAAAAGAAAAAGGTGCGACACTCTACAGTAATAAAGGTAGCACTTTCAAATAAGCTGTTGCTTTCTGAATGCACAATATAACCAGAATCATAGATGCCAGTGAAAAGAGTAAAAAGTGCCCTGGAGCCCCAGTCGCCACTGAGTTGACTTTGTCTCCTGGCAACCCCATGTATATGAGAGTACCTCTGTGCTCCACATGGTTTTCACTGTCTAATTTCTCAGAAGTATACGTCAGGCCCCTCTTCCAAGGTCCCACTGGGTAGACACCGAACAGCAACCTTCTGGTTACAGGCGAAGCCTGTTAGCTGCCTGTATCACCAGGCACTCCTGTGATACCTGTAGCCCTGGGAAAAGTTCCTCCAACCAGCGGGCAGGAGCAACCAGCACTGTCAGTCAGCAAGCAGTGAGATCTGCTCCCCACACATTCCGGAGATCCGGAGAGGGTGAAGAGCCACGGAATATTCCCTGCCTCACTGGTGAGAGCAGCCCAGCAGGAGATACAAGGCCTGAGCAGTGCACAAAACCAGGTCACAGTCAGTCTTCTGAACTCATTTATCTCCCCACCTCTGTGTTACTTGCATCTTCTCTTTTCAAGACAAAGGAAGCAGCAATAGCCTTTCCATTCTGGAAATGTGGGCTAGTAATCTGGTATCACAGGGTTTGCCACACAAGTGATACTACTCTGGGTGCGATTCAATACCTGATATAACACATCTTACACACCAGGAAGACCTGATCTAACACATCTAACTTTTCTAAGGGTGGTAAACAAGGAAGAGTCTGCGAACCTCTCCCCCCAGGACACACATTATTATCAAGGGCATTAACACCACTAAAGATGGCTGCTGCATTTTCTATTTAAAAAAACAACCGAATTGTATTCTTAACTTTCCTCTTATATTGGCCAGCTTACAGCTTCTGTGTATCAACTGAATGTGCACAGTACTTAGTGTCAATGACCCAGACATCACTAACTACAGTTGTTCTACAGTTGTTTACTGTTTCAATTATTTGTCATATAAAATTTTAGTACTGAATTAAAGAAACCTAAGAACACTGTTATATATTAAATTATGCCCCCCCAATATGTTATAAATCCTAACCTCTATGACTATGGAAACCCTGGTGGCATTGTGGTTAAGAGCTCAGCTATTAACCAAAAGATTAGCAGTTTAAATCCATCAGGCACTCCTATGGGATAGTTCTGCTCTGTCCTATAGGGTCATTATGACTGAACTGGAATCGACTCTATGGTGATGGGTTTTTTTAATGTCTGTGATTATAGACCATTTGATCCAGCAATCCCACTTCCTGGAACACATGCTAGAGAAATACGGGCTGTCACATGAATAGATAGATACATGTACACCAAAGTTTATTACAGCACTGTCCACAACAGCAGAAAGATGAAACCAATCTAGATACCCATCAAGCTATGGTATATTCACACAGTGGAAACTATGCAATGATAAAGAACAAACAATGATCTCGAAAAACATCTGATAACATACAAGAATCTGGAAGGCATTATGCTGAGTGAAATTAGTTGCAAAAGGAAAAATACTGTCTGAGGCAACTACTATAAGGACTCAAGAAAAGGTTTAAGCACATAAGAACATAATCTTTGATGGTTATAACGGTGGGAAGAGGAGGAGTACTCAGAGATTAGCTAGTAGACAGGAGTTGTGCTGGGTGAAGGGAATGACAGCAGGCAGTGGAACGGGGGTCTGGGAACCATGGCTTCAGGGGACATCTAGGTCAACTGGCATACCTTTTTTAAAGTCAATGTTCTGCATACCACTTTGGTGAGTGATGTCTGGGGTCTTAACACCTAGCAAGCTGCCATCTAAGTCGTGTCAATTAGTCCCAATCCACTCGGAGTAGAGGAGAACGAAAGGCACTAACGACATGAGGAAAGTATGAGCCCAGGAGACAGAAAAGGCCATGTGATCCAAAGACTACATCATCATTAGACCAGAAAAACTACGATGGTACCTGGCCACCACCAATGACTGCTCTGACAGCAATGACAACATACAGTCCCTCACACAGCAGGACAAAAATGGGGGTGCAGTACCAGAACTCCATTAAAAGACCAGACTTGATGCCCAGACAAACTGGAGACTCCCCTGAGGACACAGCCCCTGGTCTCTCTGCTATACTAGAGCTAAAACCAGTACCAAAGCCAACCCTTCAGACAAAGATTGGAGTATGGGACACACAGTGTTATCGGTGAAGAGTGTGCTTCTTGGCTTAAATACATACATAGACTGTCTGAGCAGCTCCTGTCCAGAAGTGAGTTGAGAGGATGGAAGGGAGGGACAGGAGTTGACTGAATGGATATGGGAACTATAGGGTAGAAAGGAGGAGTGTGCTACTGCGGGGGCGGGGGCGGGGTGGAAGGTAGAGGTGGGGTGGGGAGCAGCTAGAGTTGTATAGCAGTAAGTGTGGGGCCCTGGTAAACTAAACTGACTTGGATTATAAACTTTCACTTAAAGCACATAAAATAATTTTTTTAAAGTTGATGTTTGTTACGTTAATGAGGCAGGATTAGTTTAGGGTGTATCCTGACTCTGTATCTTTCGAGATATACAAGATGTTAACAAACCAGCAGAGCAGAGATGGGGGAAGAAAGATTCCAAGGCACATGAAGATCACCCAGAAGCAGAAATGTTGAAACAAGAACCTTCCTCCAGAGCCAAGAGAGAAAGAAAGCCTTCCCCTAGAACCAACGCCCTGAATTCAGGCTTCTAGTCCCCTAAATTATGAGAAAATAAAATTTTGTTTCTTAAAGTCACTTTTTTTTGTGATGTTTCTGTTATAGCAGCACTAGATAACAAAGACAAATACTCATGATGAAATGTAATTGTTTGCTAGTATCATAAATTGGCTGGCAGTATCATAAAAACAGTACCAAGTCAGCTAGTCCTCATCAAGGTGCTTTTTACTAGATCCATCATCTGATTAAATCTTTAGTACTCTAAAATCCAGCATTAAAGACATAAAACATAAGGATATCCCATGCCCAAATCACCTTCTGAATTTTCAGAAGGGCACCATGTACCTACCATGTATTATCCCCTTGCAGATACAGGTATCTTGCCATTTAGAAACAAAACTTTATAATAATACCTTTTTTTTTTTTTTTTTAAGTCCAAATGCAAATATTTGCACCACTAGGTCAGGAGAGTAGCAAGTAAATAAATGAACATTTGGTCCAAAAAAAAACACGGTATTTCATATTTACAGTTATTTTTGACAGTGGCATAACTTCTTCCATAACTTAAATAGAACTTGGTTCAATGAGGAAAGAAAATTACCTTTATATATAATTATATATAATAGATGCTATTAAATATTTTGGATGCTACTAAATTTTAGTCTACATAGAGTAGCTATGAGTCAAAAGCATCTTGACGGCAGTGGGTTTGGTTTTACTTATTTATTTTGCTGTTTATATTATATTAAAATAAGCTGTATTATATAATTTCACAAGCATTCATAAAAAAGAAAATATTTACCTAAAGTCACGTCTTTATCATAGTTTATAAAAATGAAAGTTATGTTTTAAATTCCTGAAGGACTACACACAATTACATCACTCTGAAAAGTTTACACAAATGTTAAAACACTGGGAAATGCCAGTCTGACATACATATCTTTTTAATTAGTCTGCAGTAACTTTAACCAGCTTCTCTTCTGACTCTGAGCATGCCTTCCATGGGAATCCACTCCAGCAGATAAAACAGCCTATAGGAGGTAATTATAATACAATGGCCCCATTGTATTGGGGAGGGGAGGATGTTGTGGGAACATACAGAAGCCTCTAGATGGTGCAGGGGGTGCTCAGTTACTGACTGAAAGATTGTAAGTTCAAGTTCACCCAGAGGTACCTCAGAAGAAAGGCCTGGTGATCTACTTCCAAAAGTCCAGCCCACTGAAAGCCCTGAGGAACACGGTTCTACCTACTCTGATACACACGAGGTCATCATTGAGTTTGAATCAACTAGAGAGCAACTGGCCATGGTAGGAATAAATAGTAGATATGCCCAATCTGGTCTATGGGTCAGTAACGGGCTCCTAAAGGAAGTGGACTTGGAGAACTGGACTTTCAAGGCACTCCAGAGGAATAAGGTAGGAAAAACTCTAGCCCAGAAAGAACAGCATGATTGAAGACCTAGGCACAAGAGAAAGGAAGTCAAATGCAAGGCACTGAAATAATCTAAGCAATTCAGAATTGCTGAAGCATAATGGTGAAAAGGGATGCACTGAAGACAGACATAGGTGTCAACCCAGACACAGTACTGAGAACAGTGTGAAGAACTGAAATTTTTCCTAAAGGCAATGGGAAGCCGTTAATGTGGAGATGAACAGAAATTAGATAAGTAAAACTACACACAGTGTTTTCAATGGCTTTAATGTTCCCCTTCAAAACGGAGCCAGAGTAGAAGGGAGATACAAATTCGTATTTCCAGAAGGTCCAAGGTTTCCAAGACTCTTCTTACAACACCCTCAACATGCATCTTCCAAATAAAGCAACGCAAATAACTCAAAACCACGAAAGCCTGGTGCTTTCCAAAGTTAACAAGAAAATGACCACATGCTCTGATCTTGCAACTTTCACAGCCCAGGGTCTAGATGTTTGAGGATAACTACATGAATCAGAAGATCGGGTCCTCCTTTGAGAGGCTGGCATTCATTTATCCCCTGCCTACCCACTCCACACCATTGGAAGGCCTTGTCTCAGCGACATGCCTCACCAATGTAAGTGGAAAGGATTTTATCAGCTGATTTTACTCAATCTACCAGAAAGAGACAATGAGGAACGAGTAAAGCACTGTACGTCCACAGCTATAAGACTGCGTGATCATTTCCTGTCTCTGGGAGGCGGGGATACTACTGTTCATGTACACAGATGGGTACGTATACTCAGAATTTGCTGAGTCGGAAGCACAATTCAGAGCTAAGTCAGCTAACAATAAAAGACAATTAAATAATACTAAATTCTTGAATCAACAATCTGGTTCTGCAGTAATGGGCCAGGCTTGGGCCAAATGCAGCAACAAAAACCAATCAGTTCAATGTTAAGAAACCAGAATTCTAGACTCTGAACAGACTATATACCTTGCCTTGAAATTTCTTTTGTAGAATTAGTCATGGTTTCACATGTTCCAAAAGGTTATTAATGACTTCAAAGATCAATGACGAAGTAAAAGCAAAGCCTGTGTGTTCCGTCAAAGAAAAGCACTCTAGTTCCCATACCTATGTTTGATAGTATTTAAAAAAAAGTGTTTTTTGTATACTTTTTAAAAGTACTATTTTATTATGTTTTTGGTGAATGTTAACACAGCAAATTAGGTTCACATCTAACGACCGGTTTGTTGATATTTAAATGACATTATTTTAAAAATGTTTTAAATAGTACTATGCATCTTCAGACTTTCCATGAAGGGATTATGATAATATCAATGATTTTTTTATAAAATTAAAATACTTCTAGTATAAAAAACATGAAATAACACACTAAGTAGCCTGACTGTAATGGATCTGACTTACTTGGAAATTTCATTTTCCTTCCCCAAAAAAGTTGACTTCCCCAACATTTAGAAAGGAAACTCCTATTCCAGTTCTTTATTATTAAAAGGCACATTCCTCGGAATGAAAGACCAAAAACATAGTTCCTCTAATTCACAAGCTCTCTTTCAGCTCATTTTATATAGACACTCTCTACCATAACAGCACAATGTGTGGTGATTAACAATTCACATCTGTCCGCCCTGCCAGCCTAGGAGGACTGCAAGTCCAAGCCCATGTTTCATTCATTGTTACACCCCTACCACCTTGTGAAGACCTGGCATAAATGTTGAAGTGAAATAAATGGAAATAAGTTATGCTTTCCCTGAAACCAACAGCAAGTTTTTGGCAGATTCCAGTAAAAGCTCAGAGTTAACAATGTGCAGATCCTGGGTCAGCTAGACTCACAGTAAAGATTTCTGTCTAATTGCCTTTCTCCTCTCTTCCTTCTTCTTCCCTCTCCACCTCCAGAAGGGAGTTCCCACTGGAAATTGCATAATTCTCAGTGCACAGAGAAAGCACGAGCTCAGTTCCTGCTGACTTGAACAATATGCTGGCACAGAATATTGTACCTTAAAAGAAGGGTAGTAAACTCAATCCTGGTTGTTTGTCTCTAAGAAAAACTTTCTCTCAAGCTTGTACTTTTATCTCACTGAGATATTACCTTCTAAGGCATTTACTTCCTCACTGTCTTCTTCAGTTCCAATAAGCAATACAATTTTTGGACAGTCTAAGAGAGTGTTTTTCTAACTTTCTCAGGTCATGCCTATAATGTGCCATACTTGATTAGTATATACACATGCACATATACATTTGCACTAAACAAAAATTTAACGCAACAATATTTATCCTTTCTTTACCCAATCCACAAGTTTTCATGTGTTTGGGGGTTTTTTTTGTTTGGGGTGTGAAGAGGAGTAACGAAGAGAGTGGGTACTGTCTACCAGTCTTCCAGAGTTTCAGTTTCCAAGTGCTTTCACTTCTATCATCTGACATGATGGGACACTGTCAGAAAGTTCATTTTCCGAATTACAAAGTGCCACATAGGCAGTTTAGAAAAGAGTTTCAGGATACTCTCTAGGTTAAGAGGATTAACAGTGAGTTAATACTTTGAGACATGATTAAATCAATATCACATATCCTGAAAAATCTTAAGTGTTTGAGATTTTCGAAGCAAGGGAGAAGCTATGTTAAGAGTAAGCCATCTTATCTTCTTACACTAACCAGGAAGGGAAGAGTCTCAGCAAATTACCAGTCTCAAAAAAGGCAGAATCCAGGTCCCCACGGAGAAGCCTTGGTAAGAGTCCTTCCACCTATATCCTCCCTCATTAATCAGTCTTTCCATGTTTTTTCTAGTGGTCTGGGAGACAGATGGAAACCCGTGAGACCTGACGGTACTGAGCATAATATACATATTTACAGAGTAAAAGCCAACTGCTTGCATAGCCCAACATGATCAGGCATCTTCTTCACAGCTCTCATCCAATCTTCTTTCTTATTAACCTCATCTTCAGTATACCCCCACCTACCACCAGACCACTCTGCTTCATGTCAAGTATACCAAGCACACTTATACCTCAGGGCCCTTGCACTGGCTGTGTCTTTGCCTCAAACACTCCTCCCCAATAGTCACAAAGCTTATGCTGTCATCTCCTTCAAATCTTTGCACAAATATGACCTAACCTATGAGGTATCGCCTCAAAGCTCTTCTTCCCACATGTTAAAATGCAACTGATTACATCCACCCAGCATTCTTGATCCTCCTAACTGTACTTACCACCTTCTAACATACTATATACCTCAAACACTGATCATGATTATTGTCTGTCTCATTCCTCCACAGGAATGTAAACTCAGAGATTCTTATTTTATTAACTGATACATCCAAAGTAACCAGAGTAGTAGCTGGTATAAAAGAGACACTCAATAAATGTCTTTTGAATAAATAAGTGAGCAAGTTGAATGAGTGAGTACTTGGGGATGGCTAAAAAAAAAAGCCTTTTAGTCAGGCGAAGACAGATGGCCGAAATGCAAACACTAAGTTACACTAAAGTGTAATGTCCAAACTATCACTATAAATGAATACTACTGGATTTTCTTTTGTTTTTATGAGAAAGGAGTTCTCTGCAAGGGTGGGAATGACAACTACCATACAGGACAAAGAGTAAAGGAAAGAGTTTTATACAACAAACAAAACAACAAAAACCTAGAAACGTTTAGAAGTTCATAACTTATCCACAAGTTTTTTCTATTTCTCTTTACCTCAGCAGGAATAAATAGAAGTTTGTGAAGGTAATTTCATCAAGTCTCAGAACATCTGTAGCTGCATCTAGAAGGATATGCGAAGGAGTTTGTACCTGTTTAGTAACTTCTTTACAGAGCAGCATGATCTGAAACATGAAAATAATTTCACCTCATCCTGTTGAGACTTGAAACCTGCTTTGTAAGAAATACTACTATTTGAAACCAACAGCAAGACTGAAAACCATCAAGACTTCGGTGTGCCCACTGGCCCCAATGACAGTGAAACAGAACATTTTTAGAGGTGGTCTAAAAGTCAGTACGATGTCTGACAATTAAGTCTGTGAACTTAATTGTTCTAAGTGCTACATACCTCGTTGCTGAATATCACTACGGTTACCTTCCAAGTACTCACCTTGGACAGCTATGCATCGATGCCAGCACCTAGTCCACCCTTCAAAACAATTTCAGAACTCTTTCTGGAATGGCCATTGTGCACGGTGGCCCAGTGGCAAGTTCGCAGACTTAACTGTATAGTTGTCCGTGAGGGAGTTTTTAGCTAGTAAATAAACAACTGTATTGGAACACCCTCCCTACTCACCTGATCTGGTCCCCAGTGACTTTTTTCTTTACCCAAAGACAAAAGAAATAATGAACAAAACACATGTTGATGACATTCAAGACATCAAGGGTAATATGATGACAACTCTAATGGCTATTCCAGAAAAAGACTTCCAAACTTGCCTTGAAGGGTGGACTAGGCACGAGCATCAGTGCATAGCTTCCCAAGGGGAGCACTCTGAAGGGGAGCACGGTGATATCAACAATGAGGTATGTACCACTTCTTCTAGGATGAGTTCACAAACTGAAACTGGCAGTCCTTACAGCTTGGATTTCCAATCTGGAAATTGTAAAAGGAGTGGACAGCAAATACTCAGGAACCACCGTGCTGATCCTAAGCCTGCTACTTTGCAGGAGGCCTGATCACACTAACAAGAGAATATGGAAAGTAGAAAAGATCCTCTCATCAGTCTTCTCAGTCTCACTGAGGGTCCAAGGCCCTGAGAGAGGTAGGTTTACTCATCACCAGCAAGCATGGTATCCAAGACAAGGACAAGCCCAGAAAGGGTTCCAGGCCACAAGGGGACAATTTTAGGCAGCTCAGCTCATGAAACAAAGAGGGAATGTGTTCATCTGTAACTGGTTGTAATCTATAGGTCTGGAGCACATCCCTCCAAATCTCACTTCTCCAAAGACGTGTCACTGACTCCAACGCCCGTACTTTTCTCCACTTGCCCTCCCTACCTTTCTCTTTCCCCAAAAAACACAATGGAGAAGGAGTGAGATTTATCACACCTCAGCCCCTCTGGCAACCTGAATTTACTGCAGCTCCTCTCCAAGGAGGGAGCATATTATGACCAAGCTGCCTGTAGCACCTCTTGCCATCTGCAAAATTAAATTAAATGGTCCTTTGCTTTTGAAGTTCTGCCATCAGTGTACCAAAGGGAACATCTGAGTATACCAGACAGGGATGATGGCTTTTCCTTTTTATCAAGACACACAAATCATTAGGAGATTAAGTCTCTGAATAGCTAATAAGCAATTTCATAGAGAAGAAGTTAAATGCTCCTAGTCTGACACCCACTCAGAAGTGACAGGAAAGGACTGGGGTTGAACCAGCTGCGGTCTTTGGAAGAAGATTAAAAGCAGGGCAGACGGAAAGCTAATGGCTTTTCTGACCTCACTTTTAAGGAGTAGGGAATACCAGGAGTGAAGATGAGAAATCAAGTGCCTGGAGCTGAAGGGGAGGAGAAAGGGCTGCTGCAGACCTCGAAGGCACTAGAGGACTCCCTGGAAGCAAAAGTCACCCCCTCAACCACCATAACCACACACACCCCCAACAGACACACATATACGTGCTGTTCTAAGTGGAGATTAAGCCTGAGAATGCCAGATGGACTGCTGTCACCACTTTGCAGATGGCTGCTCTAAGACTAGTAAAGATTTAAAACAAAGCAGTATATTCCGGTCACTTTTGGTCCTTCCTGCTTGTTTTAGTTACCTGGTACTGCTCCAACAGAAAACATCACAAGTGGAAGGCTTCATAAAGAGAAACATTTATTGTCACAGTCCAGTAAACCACAAATCCATTCATAAGTTACAAGTTCATTTAGTATGAGAAATCATCACAGACCAGTAGGCCAAGAGTCCAGATTCAACAAGAGCATCTCAGCACAGGAACCTCAGGTCCAAAGGATGTGCTCTGCTCTGGGTGCTGCTCTCTTGGTGGTAGGATGTTGCCAACTTATTTTGCTCACTTCCTTTTCTTATATCTCACAGCTGGTAACTTGAGTCCTGCCTCATCAACACAACTGCTGTCTATTTTCTATCATCAACATCAGAGGAAGAATTCACAACACATGGGAGGAATTGCACCATACTGGGGACTCATAGCCAAGTCAAATCAACACATACATTCTGGGGGGGGGGGGGGACAACACAATACGATCCATGACACTCCACCCTTTGCCCCCCCAATCATATTATTAGAACATGCAAATATGTTCATTTACACTTAGCAAAGGTCATAAGTCCAAGTCCCAAATCCACAAATTTCTCTTCAACTGTGAAATCTAGAACACGTTACCCTTCCAAAATACAGTGGTAGAACAGGCAGGCATAAATACACATTCTCATTACAAATAGAGAAATTTCAGGGAAAGAAGGCATTAACAGGCAACAAATAAGTGAGCAGAACACATTACATTAACTCCCAAAGCTCTGAAAATAATCCTCTGCTCTCTGGTCCAATTTACACGTTAAACATTAGCCTTACCCTCCAGACTCTAAGTATTGGCCACACTCTGGATTCCAAGTGAAGATCTCTGGCCCTGTGCTACAACAACGCCTTCTAAGCCTACTTGGACAGTAACTCTGCCCCCTCAATTTTAGGTGCACGCTAAGCCCAAATGAGTGCCAATTCAACCCTTATAAACACAGGAAGCCATGGCTCCATCCTTTCAAACCCCTGAGGTCATGGCGATACCTTCTAAGACTGAGGCAGCTCAGATTCTCATGCGCTTTGTCTCTTCAGCACCTGCTTCCTATAGCCTGATGGCCCGGGCCTCAAGTCCACATCTGCCTCGCAGCAGCAAGTGTTTGAAAGCTCTGTGGCTTCACTGATTCAAGTGCCTTGTGGCACCCCACTCTGCCACGAAGCCTCCTGCACACAGGCAACCAGCTAGGCACTCAGCTCTCTTGTTCTGTGGGTCAGCAAGCCAAGTTCCACTGATAAGTACCCAAAGGCACCCACTCCACCAAGAAGCCTCCTGCACACAGGCATTCAGCATTTTTGCCCTGTGTATTGGCTCTTGATTCTGCTGCTGACAGTTTACTGCTGCATTTTTTCATCATCTGCTGCCTTCTCAGGTGTTAGCAGTTCTTACTGGTTCCTTCTTCCACTCATTTCACAGTTTCAAAAAACAACTTCCACATCTTAGGTATTTGTTAGAGCAATACCCCACTGTCACTACCAAATTCTGTTGTAGTCACCTGGTGGTGCTCCAATAGAAAATACAACAAGTGGAAGGTATCATAAAGAGAAACTTTTATTGTCACAGTCTGGTAAGCCACAAATCCACTTACAAGTTACAAGTCCATTAAACATGAGAAATCATCACAGTCCAGTAGGCCAACAATCCAAATTCAATGAGAACATCTCAGCACAGGAACCTCATACCACCAAAAAAGCAGCTCTGAGAGCAGAGCATGTCCTTTGGACCTGAGGTCCTGTGCTGAGATGCTCTTGTTGAATTTGGACTCTTGGCCTATTGGACAGTGATGGTCATATTGAATGGACGTGTAACTTGTAAATGGATTTGTGGCTTACTGGAATATAACAATAAAGTTTCTCTTTATGAATCCTTCCACTGGTGGTAGTTTCTATTGGAGCAGAACTAGGTGACTAAGTATTGCTCTACTGCCAGTTTCTTCTTTCTGACCCTAAAACACAGACAGAAGTTGTTATGATTTAGACATCTCTCCCACCTGCCATGACTGAAAATTTTAATTCAAAAACATTATTTTTATACCCACTTCCAATATACCTAAATTTGGAATACTGGAAGCAGGTGGGTAAAAAGGAACAAAGAATAACAATCAGGACATGACAATCTTTACAGCAGCAGTATATAATCTGTGAAAAGAAACAGACTAGGAATGGACTTTATTTGAATATAAAATTACATATAAATCACATTTAATTTGACCCACTTCAATTTAACAAATCTTTACCGAACACCTGCCTTGTGGAGAAATACAAAAAGACTGCACAGAGCCCCAGTCTTGCAGAAGCTCGTAGTCTAAAAAACCACCAGGCTCTTTTACACGTACCCAGATGGGTCTTTTGCAAAAACCTAGCAGAAGTTTCTGAAACAGGATATATGATACAGAACCTATGACCACTTAGAGGTCACTTGTTTCTTTGGACTTGTTTGCATGGAAAGTTACATAGAGTGAGGTAGAGAGTCAAAAAAACCAGATGATGGCCAACAAAACCCAGGCTTACATGTTTCTGGAGTGTGAGACAACTGGCAGGAAGGGTGGTAAAGTCTAGATCATGTTCTCTGAGAAATTTTACCTTGCAAGGGAGGTTGGTTATTCACCAAGATCTATAATTATAAATGAGCCTGTCTTCTCCATACCATGTTATAATTTTCAGAGGAAACAAAAGTACCTTCAGATTTGGGATTTGGGAAAAGAAATTAGGGCATCAGAACTAACTGAGTAAAGGGCTAGGGAGACATCAGAAGACATTAGGAACAAGGGAAAGCTGCAAAGCTCCCTGACCAACAATAGGTACACCCTCAAGTCCTATATCCACTGTCTTGAGGGAAACTTATAGCTAATAATATAAAAACCTGTAGGTAGCATCAATCAGAAAGGCTAATAAATTCTCAGCTCTCAACACAATGACTTCCCATAGAAAAGTTTTTACAAAATTGAAAAGTTCCCCACAAGCCTTAAATTTGAGATCATCAAAATTAGGATAATCTTTTTTGAGCTTTCACATTGTTCTCCTCCAGAGGGGCTTCAGGACCTGGTTCAGTTTGACACTGAAATGCCATCAGACCTCTCTGTCACTTACTCCTGCCGTCAGCATCTGCCAGGAAGTAGCCAAGAGTAAGACCCAAAAGCCTTCAAAGGGAAGGATTCTCAATTTGGAACCCTGTTGTATAGTCTCAAAAACACAACACCATATACAATCAGTACTTTACAACAAAGAGGCTCCACTTAAAAAACTAATGACACAAATGGACAGCCAGAGTGACAGAGCTTAAACTCTAGTAGAAAATAGAAATTCCCAGACTTCCCTCTTCTCCTTGTCCAAGAGCAAAAACTGACCATATTTAGGGCAAAAAGAGCTCTCAGCAATCTGGTACACATTACTCCTGCAGGCTCTCCCAGAAACCACTCCCTCTGGGAGATGACTCTTCTTCTTCAGTCATGCAAACTGTCCTGCAGAGCTGAAACTGCCTTCTCCCATCCTCTAAGACCACACACTACAGCCCAGCAGCTGCCTGCTGGATTTCAGCACCACTGTAATGCAGTGAGTCAGTCCCCAGGGACCTCCAACTAGCTGTGTGCCAACTCCAAGGCACTGAAAGATGTAAAAGGGTTTAGTGCCAGCAAGTGAAGGTGTTTGTGACTGCAAACATCCACCAGTGTTGAGTCGGGTCCGACTCATAGTGACCCTAGAGGTCAGAGTACAACTGCCCCACAGAGTTTCCAGGAGTGCCCGGTGGATTTGAACTGTCATCCTCTTGTGACTGCAAAGATGGAAAGAAAATGATGGTTTAAAATGAAAGTATCTTATTAAGCAATGGGCAAAGGAGATGGACAGACATTTCTCTAAAGGAGAGATCCAGGCAGCCAAAAACCACATGTGGACATGTTCACGATCTTTAGTATTAAAGAAATTCAAATTAAGACGACAATGAGATACCATCTCACTCCAATAAGATTGGCCATGATCCAGAAAACACAAAACAACAAATGCTGGAGACGCTGTGGAGAAAGTGGAACCCTCCTACACTGTTGGTGGGGTTGCAAAATGGTCCAGCCTCTTTGGAAAGCAATCTGGTGCTTCCTTAAAAAAACCAGATATCGATATACCATTTGACCCAGTAATTCCACTACTTGGAATATATCCTACATAATCAAGGCCTTTCACACCAATGGACACATGCACAGGAATGTTTATTGCAGCACAGTCCACGATAGCAAAAAGATGGAATCAACCCAGATGCCCAACAACTGAAGAACGGATAGGTAAACTATGGTACATATACTCGATGGAGCACTACGCAATGATAAAGAATTGATTCCGGGAAACATCTCCTAACCTGGTTTCAACTGGAAGACATTATGTTGAGTGAAAGTAGTCAGTGACAAAAGGACAAATATTGTATGAGACCTCTACGATAAGACCTCAAAAACAGACTTGTGTATAGAAGAAAAGACTCTTTGACAGCTGCAAGGGAGGGGAGGGAGGAAGGGTTTAGTTTAGATAGTTGCTAGAAATCTGGTTGGGAGAAAGCGGTGATAGCACACATTAGAAACAAGAACAACATTAAGTGGACTTCAGCATAACTTGAGTACTCCTTCCATCTTAACCCAATATTGTAAGGATAGAGTAGCTGGGGCAGGGGGCAGGGGACCACACTCTTAGGCGAAATCGAGGCCAATTGGCACAACTAGCGTTTTGCTAAGAGAGCTCTCTGCATCCCACATCAGTGAGTGGTGTCTGGGGTCTTAAAAGTTGCCAAGCTGTCATCCGAGGACACAGCAAATGTTCCCAACTCAGCAGGAATGGATGCTCACCAAGGACCAAAATGGCATGCGGTAAAGACAACCTAGAAGACAGAGACCCACAAGAGTGGGTGCCTACATCGACTTGGGACCGGAAGAACCAGATGGTGCCCGGCCACCACCAGTGATAGCCACGATGGAGCTCACAGAGAGGAGTCTCACTGGCAACACAAGAATAAGAAGGGGTGCATCCTGAGATCTCCACTAAAAGACCTCAATTGATGGTCCAGTGGTTTCAGGGTTCCCCTGAGAGCATGGCCCTCAGACCTGATGCTGCCCTTACCCATAAATTATAGTGAAGGTCCACTCTTTGGACAGGAATGGATTGGACTTGGCAATGCAGAGTGACCATATATTGGATGCACGTTATGGTTCTATACATCTATAGGATATCATCCCGCTGACCTCTGGCTGGAGGAAGGAGAGTGGGTGGAGAGGAGCGAAAAGGAGACTGTTGGGAGGATGAGACATGTATGGAGCAGAGAGGAATAGTGTGCTGTCACCGGACAGGGAGAGCAGTGGAAGCTGCATATAGGGGGGCATGTAAAGTTATACGGGAATGTACATTTTTCACGCAGTCATGTTAAATAAAAAATTAAAAAAAAAAAAAAGAAAGGATCTTTCTTCTTGGTAATTACGTTCTTTGTTTTGCTTTTCCATATTTTCCAAACTGACTACAATGAACATGTTGTTTTCTAACTAACAAAAACAACTGACTGGTAACTGGCTGTTATCCAGTGGACTCCAACTGATGGCAATGCCATCCGTGGGTATCAGAGAAGTGTGCATCACAGGGCTTTCAGGGGCTAAGTTTTTGGAAGTTGGCTGCTAGACCCTCCTTCCAAGACACCTCTGGGTGGACTCACACTACCAACCTTTCAGTTAGCAGCTAAGCACATTAGTTGGGTACGCTACACAGGGACTCCAGAAGAAAACATTGATGTTATTATCTTTTTAAAAAAAATCAGTATAAGCGCTATCCTGAATGCTTTGAGACAATACTCTTGGAGATGCCCTACACTCTTTGGAGAAGGAGTAGACAGGATGATAAACTAAAAGAGAAAGAATGAAAGAGAATCCAGTTTATTAGAAGAGAAAAGGAAACAATGGGTGGAATGGGAAGAGAATTTCCTGTGTTGTAGTATGGACACACTGAGAGAAAAAAAGTGAATTTATAACAGAAGGTATCTGGTTAGTACACTACACAAAAATGTATTTAAATAATCCCTCTTTCTCAGTGAGTTCTGAGAAGAAAGCTTTCTATGTGGATATATTTACCTCTGGGTGTGTCAGGGCTATAAAGGGCTCATTGGACAATCACATTCTACACCCTTAGGGTATCTTTAACTTCCCAGTAACTTGCCTCTTGATTCAAGAGGGCCCAAACCAGCTCTTGGTCACAGCCAATTAGACAAGGCAGGAGCACCACTCGGCCTGTCTAAGGAGATCCCAGCTTGTTCTCCATTTCTGGTCTCCTTATGGCTTTCTGGAAGACTAGGGTCTTAAAAGTTGTTCACCAGAAGTCTCACAGAGAGCTTCTGATGTTAAATCAGTGATACACGGCCTGGGTTGGGAGGGATCACAGACTACAGTGGGCAGAGAGGTAGGTACAAACCTCTAAAAGAAACATCTGTCCTTCAAGCTCAGGAAAATCTGCCGCCAGATAATTGTGTGGTCGGGTTTTATGTGTTAGAAAAGCTAAAAAGGCACACTACAGAAAACAGGACTAAACCTATTTGGACAGAACCAATCCTGTAAGTGTTTTAAAAGTAATTATATTTGTTGTTGTTGATCCTCCAGGCTTTTTAAGAGAAGGAAGCCAAACTACTGCTTTCTGAACCCTTGCCTATTGTTACCAAAGCCAGAGCTCTTGCAGGTGAAGGTGAAACTACCTCTAGTTTGAGCTCCCTGAGAAGTCACTGGCCCAGATCAACGTCTACTGTGACTTCCTGAAAACCAAGAGTTACAGGAAGGAAGTTCATTCATGTTCTTCTCTTAGGTAAAGTGCAGACAGAACCTGGGAGCTGAGGGACCCTGAAGAGAAGTGAGATTTTTTAACTCTAATAGGTGTACAGAAATCTACAGGGAAACTGTTTTTGTTGCCACAATTACAGAGGAAATGCTATTGGCAATGGTACAAAGGACTGGTAATACAAATGTCTTATAACATGTGGGATAGTCTCACACAACAAATGTATACCCAAAATACCAACAGTATTTCTACTGAGAATCACTCAGGGAGGGTAGAGTGGTTTTGCTTTGTTTTGTCATATGCTCTATTAAGTGGATACAACATCCTCCTGGGGGAAGTGTCTTTGAAGAATACAAAGGAGTAAATATGAAAACTATGGTCTCCTTCCCATCCCTGACCCTGCTGGAAAGTTCTACACCTCTGAGGAAACCACTGTTATTATTTTCCTATATATTCTTCCAGTAATAGTCTATGTGTATACAAGCATCTGTGTGTATACCCCTTCCCCTTTTTAAAGCACAGGTTCTACACCATGTTTGTCTTATTTTGATAGCGTATCCCAGAAATTCTCTGTATTGGTAGATATCAGTGTGCCCTTTTCTTTCTACTGACTACACAGCGGATACCCTGGTGGTATAGTGGTTAAGTGCTATGGTTGCCAACCAAAAGGTCAGCAGTTCAGATCCACCAGGTGCTCCTTGGAAACTATGGGGCAGTTCTACTCTGTCTATAGGGTCACTATGAGTCGGAATCAACTCAACAGTAGTAGGCTTGGTTTGTTTGTTTTTAATTTTTAGCTACACAGCATTCCACTAAACGGCTGTACTTTAATTCATTTAATCAATCCCCTTTCCCTGATCGCAGCCATTGTTTCCAATATTTATTGCCATATACAATACTATAATGAATGCAGAAGTGCCTATCTTTGTAAAATAAATTCCTGAAAGGGAACTGCCAGGTCAAAGGTAGATAAATGCATTTTAAAT
Source organism: Heterohyrax brucei (assembly GCA_028571685.1). NCBI lineage: Eukaryota > Metazoa > Chordata > Mammalia > Hyracoidea > Procaviidae > Heterohyrax > Heterohyrax brucei. Next base: position 23,894,853 of record CM053155.1, read on the forward strand.
TACTACAGATACTATTAGACCAGTTGGTGTCCTGAATCTTGATACTACAGTATATTAGTAAATTCTTTTATCTAATACACAAAAAATGATTACTCATTGTAGTTGAAATTTAGTTTGCATTCTCTGTGTAAGTATAAACCTTGTTGGCATAGTAGTTAAGTGCTATAGCTGCTAACAAAAAAGGTTGGCAGTTTAAATCTACCAGGTACTCCCTGGAAACACTATAGGTCAGTTTTACTCTGTCCTACAGGGTTGCCACGAGTCAGAATCAACTTAACAGCAATTAGTTTCAGTTTTGGTTTTGTTGTAAGTGAGATTAAACATTTTCTTTCTTTTTTTTATTGTGATTAAGTGAAAGTATACAATCGAAATCAATTTTGCCTGCCTGCCTATCTGCAGCTCCTTCTGCTCTCGTCTCCAAGTGACAGCAAATTCCTCCTTTTTACTGTATACTTCTAGTTAAACATCTTACGTTTCTACACAGCAAAGTCTCTTGTCAATTTGTTCACAATGGTTCATGATATTTGTCCATTTTTTGTTTTGGACTGAAAATCTTGTTTGAGTTTTTGTTGACTGTGTGAGCACTTTCTCTCTAAAGGAAATTAATGCTTTGTCATGTGCTGCAAACTGTTTTCTCTGTCTTTTGATTATGTTACTTCTTTTTTAAATTGCGGTATATGTCATAAAAAATTTACTTACAATCAGTCTTAAGTGTACAATCAAGTGTTTACAATATTTTCTAACCAAGGAGAACTTTGAAAATTTATCAGTTTTTTCTTGTATCACCCTTTCTTAATCCAGCTTCTGAATTTTCTGTCACACTTATATTTTATTCCATTGTCTGTTTTCTTTTCATTTTTTTCCCTCTGTCTTCTGATATTGTGGGAGGGTGGGGCTGTGTTTTTGTTCAAGAAGCCCTGGTGGCAAAGTGGTAACTAAAAGGTGAGCAGTTCAAGCCCACTATACACTATGGGATAAAGATGTGGAGAGATTTATAGGCTTTGAAATCCTATGGGGCAGTTTTAATTTGTCCTATAGTGTCACAGTAAGTCAGAATTTCACTGGATGGCAGTGGCTTTAGTGTTTTTGTTCTCATGTTCACTCTCACACTACATCTTTTTATATCATCCTTAGCCTTGTTTTTCCTTACTTAGTCTCTTACGATCTGGGCTGTTAGTTTTTACAGAATCCGTTGGCACCTGCCTATTAACTTCATGACGATCTTATTCTAGCTCTCCGTTTCTACCTGCCCTCCTTTTTTCTCTCAAATTTATTTACTTTATTTGTACTTTTCAGAATACCTAAAATTTACATTCTTTATTCTTTCACTCTTATCCCGATCTTTGCTTTGGTTTAAGTCCTGGTGGTATGTAGTGGTTAAGTGCTATGTCTGTTAACCAAAAAGGTCAGCAGTTCAAATCTGCCAGACACCCCTTAGAAATTCTACAGGACAGTTCTATAGGGTCACTATTAGTTAGAATCAACTCAGTGGCAGTGGGCTTTATTTTTTTTTTTTGCTTTAGTTTTAGATCTGTTTTTAAATTTATTCCACACACAACATTAGTCCTTTTGTTAAAAAATTTCCCTGTCACGTCTAGCTTGGGAGAAGCTTTTTACTTTCATTTTAAAGAATATTTTCACTGTGCATACAATTCTATTTTGGCAGTATCTTCTTTGAACACTTTGAAGCTATAAATCCTTCCCCTTCCACACCCTAGATTCTGTTGTTCATCCATTAAGAATTCAGCTGTCAGAGTACTGATTCTTCACTGATAATGGTATCCTTGTCTACTCCTCTGGTTGCTTTTAAGATTTTCTCTTTGTCTTTACCTTTCAGTTGAATTCGCTATCATGTGCCTAGGTGAGGTTTTCTTATTTTTCCTGCTTGAGTTCAAAATGATTCTTGAATGTGTAGTTTGACAGCATTTGTAGTTTTAGAAAACAGTCCTCTCTCCTTAAAATTCAGTCTCCTCCTCTGGGACTCCAATTACTAGTATGTTAGATCCTTTCTATGTGTGTTTAATATCTTTCTCTATATTTTAAGATTATTTTATTCTTTATGTTTCATTCTGGGTATTTCTAATTTATCACTACTTTACTAATTCTTTTTTTCATTTGTACCTACCCTAGGCCAAATTCCACCAATAAGTTCTTATTTCCATTTATTACAATTTTTAATATTAGAATTTGTCATTTTATTCAATTTTTAGTTATCAGTTCTCTACCAAAATAATCTTATTTTTTTCCCTATAAACATGTTTTACAAAGTTATTTTTAATCCATATATAAGAACTCCATTATCTGGATTCCCTGTAGATCTGTTTTTAGTGCCTACTATTTCTGTTGATTTCAAATCATATTGCAATGTCTCCTCATATGTCTGGTCATTTTTTTATTGCATGCTGGGCATTCTATATGAAAATAATAATAATAATAATAACTTAAAAGCTAGGATGTTACTGTCTTTCTCCAAAGAGGCTTTTCAATTGCTTCTGAGAGGTAGTTAAGGAGCCATGGCATTCAGGATCATCTTAACCTAATCAAGAATGAGGGCATTAAGCCTGGCCTCAATTTCTGTGATGGTCAATTTCCAGTTCATAATGCTAGGGGGTCAGCCCTTCAGAGGACCAATCCAAAGCCTAGGATATTTACCAGGCCATACCCTTCTTGGTCAGTCATGAAAGCAATTTTATATTTTTGGCCCTATGAGCATTCTAAAGTTCTGCTAGCTTTTTCAGCCTCTCAGCTGACTCTTCTAGAATCAGAAGCTGTCCCCAGCAAAAAGATGACCTGGTGCTACTCTCTAGAGTTTCCTTGTTCTCCAGTACTTTGGTTATTGTTCTGTTAGCTCTCAATGACTTCAAATATACTTTTTTCTCTTCTTGTTGATTGTTCTACGTGGAAATACCTTATCCATGATATCCAGAAACAGCACTTCAATAAAGACAAGAAGCCCGGAAGTAGGAAGTGCATAACTGGTGAAGCAGCTTAATGATGTCTCAGAGATACAAGGTTCCATCTATTTCTATGTCCTTTAGTGAGTTAGCATAGTATCTTATATCACGAAGTAGCACCTGAATTTGTAGGCAATTTCCAAGCAATAACAACCAAGGAGTATGAAAGAAATGGGCCATGGCAGACAGGTCTGTTTCCTTTTTCAATTTTTTTAAAAAAATAATTAAGAATTTATTTTTCTTTTGCCCTGTCTATAACAAGTATCCTTTTTCTATCTGTACCCAACCTACACCAAATCCCAATAAATTCTTAATTTCATATACTGTATTAGTCTTATTACCATTTTATTCCATTTTTAGTTTTGTTGTAGGGGACTCTGGAGAAGTCACATAACTTCCCCAGGCCATTGTCTTCTGATTTGTCAAATCAGTAACTTGCACTAGAGGATCTTTAAGCTCCTTCTAGCTCTTAACATTCTTAGATTCTGTTAACTCACTTGTCTTCTCATTATCCCTAGAAGACAAATAGAAAGAAATATGAGAAACACCTATTCAAGAGGCAAGAACTAGAGTCTAAGAATACTGAAAAAATTAAAGATTGCTATCCCCAGGATAGAAAAGGTTTCAAATTAAGTTAAATCAATATACTAAAGCCTAGATTTAAAAGTTAAGTTGGAGAAAAGGAAACATGCCCACTTTATGAAAAATCATTCTAATCTGCTGGCAGGTCCTGTTGTTTCCTTAATGCCTTTAAATTATGATTAGATTTACACTATTTCTATTTGCACACAACATTCAGGAACACTCGTATACTCTTTTGTTCATGTCTGAAACTACATTTTCTGGAAACAGACCAACACTTGTTGGGTTGCCTATCACCAAGAATATCAAACACTCCTTTTCTCTGGGTATTTCTCTGGCTACCACCTTCCACAACTGCAGGAGTAAATTTCTGAGTGCTCCCAAGCTGAAACCAAATCTTCAGTTCTTAATCTAAAGACAATGCCTTAAAGCTTCCAGAGGCAGAATGCTAAAATACATTATATCTGGTTAAAAGAAAAATGAAAACACTCCATATTTTTCTTCACTGTTCTTCACATTCGTCATTATCAAATCCCCCATTCTGAAAAAGGGAGGTATAATTTGCCTACATTATGCCAAATATTTTAGCGTTTGTTTTCACCATGGAAAAAGCGTTAAACTCTGCTGAATTATTCATGTGACCCAAGGTAACATGATCACTGTCTCTGGCTTTAGGTTCAATACTTTCATTCTTGCAACTCATTTAAGGTTTTCTGAATAGGGCTAACAAGAGACTTTGCTATATACATCATTAAACTGTTGGCATGTGTCTTGGCAGGGAAATTTATACTGTATCAACACACCCATGTACTTTCAAGGATGTGTATGTGTGTTCAGTGCTGGGTAGATCTTACTTTTACCCATTTTCCTACTTCCCCGGAGTTTCATCCAGATGGGATTTTCAGAGTATGTGCCAATATGAGATAGCTAAATTATTCAAGACAGAAAAAAGTCTCAGTTCCAATTTAGAGAGCCTCCATCTACCTCTGAAGATGATAAGACACAAACATTCTAACACACACGACCCTTTCCTTGCAGCTGCAAAAGCATTTTTCTGAATCTGCACATAGAATTCAGCAGTCCATACTCTTCCCGTGCTCAGTCTTTGAAGGAGTGGGTTCTCCCTACAACTGTCACTTAGACGTGCCTCTCTACTCCTTGCCTTCCCCCATTCTCATTACTCTCGTATGTTTCAAAGGGAGAAACAAAGGTAGATAAAATTCTTTTTACCACATTGTAACTCTCAAACACCACTTTTCTCAGTTCTAGCCATCAAGGCAGAGAAGGTGCTGCCCCTTGTACGCAGAGAGACCTCTCACAGTCACACAGGGTAATAGAGTCAATGTTCATCAACAACCAGACGTGAGCTCCATCCTTGTGCTTCTTCCAGAAAAACTGGGCGCATATAAAGAAGACTTGAGGAAATAACTGATCATACAATTTCATAACAAAATCATATTTACAAGATATATAAGAGTCTGTTTAACATTACTAAAATGTAGCAGTATCAAGCCTTAAACAATCAGATCTCAGAACAGCAGCACTACCAAAGATGGACACCCTCCAGGAGGAGCTCAAGACATAAACAAAGCTTGGATTTCATTTCCCAGTAAACCCAGCAGGACACTAATGAGTTTCAAACATGCAAAGCAAACTAATATCATTCTTGGCTGTCATTTTACTTTGGAGTAGGGTATTGTTGTTACTTGCTGTCAAGTTGATTCTGACACATGGTGGCCTCATGTGTTACAGAATGGGAACTGCTCCATAGGGTTTTCTCTTCGCTGTTACATTAATAGAACCAAATCTTCAGGTCTCTTCTTTTATGGTATCACTGGGTGGGTTCAAATCACCAAGTTTTAGAGTGGGAGCCACTACTTAATTTTGCCACAATACTACCAAGTAATGTTAACACATATCTCTCTTCCCTTCAGTGTTAACCTCTTTCCAAAGCAAATGACACCACTCTGGAAGCACTCAGAGCCTTAAGAAATATGTAGAACTATTAAAAAATATGAGTTCTAGAAAATTCCCAAGAAGCCGGGGGTCACATGGGCTTTGCAATCCACTGTGACAGTTTAATTCACCCCAGGGCTCTGTGGAAGAAAGGCCTGGCAAACTGCTTCTGTAAAGATGATAGCCAAGAAAACCCCAATGAACAATTCTAGTTTGTTACACAGGAAATCACCATATGTTGGGGACTGATTCAGTTCCAGACAGCAGCAAACAACAAGACGGGATTCCTATTATTTCCTTCTCATGATTGCTTTGTTCTTTGTAGATTTGTCTTCCAAATAATCTTGTCTATTTTCTTTCACAGCATTTATTGAAATCTCTAATTATCTTTTTTCCTTTTTTCACATATTTAATAGCTTTCTCCTTCACAGAATGCAAATGTGGGGGGGGGGGCACTGAAAGGATAGGTGATAGAGGTTTCACTCCACAAACATATATTGAGAGCCCAAGCAGTGCTGGCTTGTGGTACACTAAGTACTCCAAAGTCTCAATGGCTCAACAGAACAAAACCTCATTTGTTGCTTATGCTGTATATCTACCACGGGTCACGAAATGGAAATTTACTCAGTGCTGTCACTGAAGAACCCAGAATGACAGAGGCTTCACCTAGACACAACCTTCACAATCACCAAGGCAGAAAAACAGCACCGCACTGTCTCGCTGGTAACTGCTTATGCTCAAAAGTTCCACGTGCGACCAACGCAAGTCACAAGGTCACAACTAACTTCAAATGGAAGGACAGAAAAGGATATAGTTGGGCACTGGAAACTGTAGACAATTAAACAGTAAATCTGGAATCATACTGCTATAAGGAATTTCACTTGGTCCATTCCTCTGCTTCTGGGCAAAGCAGCAGTTAGAAGAAGGTAACAGAAAACAACAGATTTGCTAAAGAATGTCACAAACTAACAACGACCATCACATACATTTTACCAAAAAGATTTTCAAAATCAGTAATCAAGTGACATTACAAGAGTGCCTTTACAAAAAAAAGAAAATACGACCTAGTAGTCCAATCAGGAGGAAATACCTGCATTTATTATATCATTTACCACAGGAACTAACTAAATGATTAAGGTGCTTCTTATAACAAAAAGCATTTCTTGTGACTGACAATCTACTCTAAGAAAACTTGCAATAGCTGATGCTGTGTTTCCAGATGACAAAGAAGAGCTCACTGAAATCCCATTTCTTAGCCAAATAACAGAAATAAACAAAAGCAATAAACTGGTGGCAGCATTCAGGCTCAGTAAGACACATCCACCCATCAACACAGAAGGCCTGCACAGCATTCTGACAGGTGTACAGAACTTTCTCTACCTCTAAAGCATGCCTCTTGGTATGTCCTGCAGATGGAAAGTGAGATTTCATTCCTGCTAGACAAGACTTTTTTTAATCTACCCCAGCCAGTCTGTTACAGTGAGATAACCTCCAGTCACAATTCTCCTTCCAAATGAATTCCCAAGCTGCCATGGTAACTAACACCTTCCTCCAATACTGTCAATATGCTTCCAGTCCTAACGGCAGCCCTCTTGATTTACTGCCAGAAGCCCCAGTTTCCTCTTTCAAAAGAATGCTTTCCTTCTCTCCAAATCTGTAGATGAGACCTTTAAGAAGATTTTCTCTCTAAAATAGCAGCAGTTACCACTTTATTGAGGACCTACTTTATTATCTCATTTGGTCACTTCAAAAAAAAATAGCACCCAATAGGTATCATTCTCCTTATTTCACAGATTAAAAGAACCATAAATTGGAGTTTATACAACTGAAACAGAGGACAGAACTCCCTGCACCATGCTGTGCCCACAGCATCCTCCCGGGCACAGGTCCTTTTCCAGCTCAGAAAAGCACTCTCACCTGGCTTGTTCTCTCAGCCTATCCCTGCTCCTTTTTCTAAAACGGCTTTCTGTATTTCAGGACAATTTTGTTTGGTTTAATATTAACACAACGCTGCTCCACATCCAATAGCACTTAAAAGTGTGTTAAAACTGATTAGACACTAAGAAAGAAAAGACTTCACTCTCTCACTCATCATCTCCTGTGCTCCAGGGGCTCTGGTGGGGATGTACAAAACAATGGGGGTTAAGTGTTTCAGACTTGGCAGAAGGTAAGTACAAGATCAGTGCCAGCCAGGTGTTATGGCATCCACACTGTGACCAGGTGCCAAGGAATGTCTCCAAGGGTAGAACTGCAGCCAAGTCTCCTGAAGTTGCTTCCTGGAACTCCTTCAAAGTCTTCCTCCCCTCCCATGTGCCCACATTCTCACTATCCTCCCCTAAACATGTACTGAGGGACATACAAAGCAAGCACTGTAGTTACTTCTTAATTGACCCACCCTCTCTCCCTTCCCCAACACACAGGGAGACTTTATGTTAGCCTTATAAATAAGAAAGAGCTCAACACTTCCCATCCCAGTTATTTTTCCAGTCTGCCTTTTTTAACCACTCACCTGGCAGAAACTGATGTTCTCCTGGCCAGCAGCTATTTGTAAAACTAGTTTGCCTTCCGACTTTGACACCAAAGATACTAATTTTTTAGTAGAAAGAGGATTATTCTAAATAAGTCAATTACCTAGTCACCTAGAACTTCCAACCACTCTGTAGAAGCACAAAAACAAGACAATTGCCCTAATTTGTTGTCTATAATAATAGGACATTCTACCCACCAAGGTCCCAGAAGTTGGTACAGAATGACGAATTCCATGATGTAATGGCTAGAACAGCCCAGGTCCCCACTTTATATGCTGAAATTCAAAAAGTACTCATCCCTCACCTTACTTTCCCTTGCATACTTCTTTGTATCAATCCATTAAGGAAGTGTAATTTATCTTATTCACTATTATCCTGTTAAATTGCTCTACAGCTGCTATGGCAGTAATTGAAGTGATCAGTGATTCAGACTTCTCGAGCAAAGGGCCTTAAGTAGGTTTCATTATTAAAATTTTCAAAGGTTTTATTATTACTATAACCCTAAGACAGAGCAATATGCCTCCATGTGGCAGTCATACTAATGATCCGTGAGTTATAAAGGGATGTTGATCCCATCAGCAACATTTCACTCACAAACGGCAGTAACTGGGAATTTATCAACATCAAACGGCAGTCTAAGAATAAAGAAGAATCATCTCATTTTAAGGAGTACATGCAGTGCCGTGCAATCCTTTGAAAAAGCTGCCTTTGACAGGTCAGCGTAACTAGACTACATCATAAACTAAAAGTTTTCTAAATTTAACCCAACATTTCAAAGGACAGAGTATCAGGGACAGGGGCCTGGGGACTGTGTTTTCAGGGTACACTGAGGTCAATGTGGTGTAATTAGCCTTTTTTTAAGAGAGTGTCCTGCATCTCATACTAGTATGCAGTGTATGGGCTCTTAAAAGGCAGCTGCCATCTAAGGAACATCAATTGGTCCCAGCTTACCAGCAGAACATCAAAGACACAAGGAAAAATGAGCCTAGGAGACAGAAGAATCTATATGACTGAGAGACTACATCAGCTGGAAAATGAAGAACTACACGGTGCCCAGTCACCACTAAAGACAGCCATGACAGGGGACGTGATGTAGACTCCCTGGTGTAACATGAGAGAAAGGGCTATGAAGATCTTGAACTTTATTAATAATAAAGACCAGACGTGGCGTGACACCCTCGAGGGTCCGCTGGGAACATGGTCCCAGTCTTGCTCCTAGCCCAGAGCTGAAACCAATACTGAAGCCAACACTTCAGACAAAGAGTGGACTAGACCTGGGGGCATAGAGTGATGCAGGTGATGTGCATATTTCATGGTTTAATATATATATAAGGTCGTCCTACTGCTTTCTTTTTAGAGGTGAGAGGAGAGAGAGGAGGGCAGGGGCAAGTGTTGGTTGAGTGGATACCGGAAGAGCAGAAAAGAAGAGTGTGCTGTCACAGGGTGAGGTGAGCAGGTCCAGGTGCAGAGAGGCATTCATGGTTTTATACAGCAAATTGCCTTGGGTTGTAAACTTCCACTTAATCACAATTTAAAAAACATGTTTTTTAAAAAAAAGCTGCCTTTGTCCACTGAGATACTGTTTGTAATAGCAAATACTGGAAACAAGTTCAAGTGTCCTGAAAGACACGTGAGGCATCCATCCACACCACGGAATACTGTGCAAGTGTGAAAAAGATAATGTGAACACTTCTCTGTACTGACGGGGATACAGTTAAGCACAAAAAGCAAGACAACACATTGTATAATAAGTTACCTTTTGTACAAAAAAAAAGAGGAGAGAAACAAAACCACATATTCATATTTGCTTGAGTTTACATAAGGAAACAATGAAAAGATACATAAAAAGTATGAACGATGGCAGATAACAAAGAACAGAAGGGTATACGAGGCAGAGAGAACACAGGCGGAAGAGTACTTTTCAACATACACTTTTTAAAATAGGTTTTAATTTTTAACCTTGTTGTTATACATCCACTCCTCACTTACCAACTACCTTACTATCTGGCATTTTGTATTTACAACAAAAGTAAAAAAATCTACAACATGACCATTTGGGACATTAACATCATACACCTGACAACAAAGAACACCACAGTGTGAGCCGAGAATAGCACCAGCTGGGATAGTTAGGGTTATGTGTCATCCTGGTTGGGCCATGTATCATTCTCCGTGGTTTGGCAATTCGGTAATAATATAATTCGGCAGTTGTGTAATGATGTAATGTGGCCGTTACATAATGATTCAATTTCCAGTTACTCAATACAGCAGTCAGCCTCCCTTTGTGATCTGAGATGATCATCCTCCATTTTCACAAAATGACCTGGTATCTGGAACCTAACAAAGTTCGTAAGTGAGGAGTGGATGTATTACTGAACCCAAAGGATTTTTTGTGGTTTTTAACTTACCTTCAATGTCTCCTTCATGGTGGGGGGAGGGGAGAGGGGGTGGGTACATTCCTTAACTCTGGAGATCAAGTGCTCACACCTCAGACTTCTTTCAGCCTGCCAGAAGTCACTAGCCTCAAGACAAGAATAATTTTGGACACATGAGTAGCAAGACTATTATGTAACTGTCTCCTTAAGAAAGGAAAAATGTTGGTGGTGCTGATGATGATGGCTGATGTGTTGTCAAGCACCGTCCAGTCAATTTCTATTCATAGTGTCCCTGTGTGACAGAGCAGAACTGTCCCACAGAGTTTTCTAGGCTGTAATCTTTACGGAAGCAGGTCACCTGGTGTTTCTCTTACAGAACCACTGGCTGAGTCTGAAGACAAACACTTAACCATTCTGCTGCCAGCATTTCTTGATAAAACACATGCACCTGTGAAATGCTGTGGAGCCAATTCTGACTCATAGCAACTCCACAGTCTAGAGAAGAACTATCCCATGGTTTCGAAGGAACACCTGGCAGATTTGAACTGCCAACTTTTTGGTTAGCAGATGTAGCACTTAGACGCTATGTTTTATTTATTTATTTATTTATTTATACACATAAGACTGGTTAACTCAGGTCTTCTGAAACTGTACATACAGCAAAGGTATATAACTATGCTAAGAAAAAGAGGACCAGGGAAAAGCAGAGTGGACAGCAGTCATCCTTCTCCATTCCTCTTACAATTTTATTCTTGGGTTTTCATAATGGAATTTTGTCACGAGGGGAAACTTACACCCAAGTCTAGGACTGCACCTCTCTTAAGGCCATTTTCAACACAAATGCTTTATATGAATCACTACCCTGGTGCCCCTTCCCTAAACAAGAAGAGGAAGAGAGGGGCAGCTACTGTTCAGAGTATATCACGGTTTTTATCTAGCTGTGTGAATTAAGAGAATCTGGCATTAAAATGAAGAAAATTAAGCCACCCTCACACAGAGAGTTCTTGTGCCAACAAAACTCTAAGTATAACTACAGCCCTGTCCCTAGCAAACTGCTTAACTAGGTAAGTGCACACATGAACCATCAGCAGACTTACAAGGCCGTAAGTGATCCAATGTTAACAGGGAGAGAAATTGCCCCCAGAGTTGTCCCAGCCATCTCACATAAGAGGACGAGGTTGGCAGCCAGAGAGTGGGCCACTTTCATCAAAGCCTACCAGTCTCCACACAAAACAAATTATTCTGTAGTCACGGGACAGCCCAGGCTGACTGAGACAAACTCCCCAGAGACAGTTCAGCTTTGTCTCCCTTCTAGACCCAAATCTGTAGAGGAAACAAATGCCATATGAATTTATCCCTGTTCTCTTCTTCCTATTCTCTCCCAGCAGTGTCCACATTAGCTGGTGACTACAGAATTCCCGTCACCTTCAGTCCAGACCTCACGCCACTGAGCTCCAGACTTGTCTTTCAAACTAGTACCTTAGTACCTTCTGGATATCTCTACCGGGATGTCAAGGTAGGCAGTGGAGGTTCAGCTGTAGAATTCTCACCTTCCATGTGGGACAGTCAAGTTCTATTGCTGGTCAATGTGCCTCAAGTGCAGCTACCACCAGCCATGAGTGAACGTCTGTATGTTGTTACGATGCGCAACAGTTTTCAGCAGAGTTTCCAGATTCATACAGATTAGGAAGGACTGGTAGTAGATGTCCAAAAATCTATGGATCACAATGGTCTGATCTCATTGTGCATGTGACTGCCATAAGTCAGTGGCCATCCTGATGGCGGCTAACATCAGTAACAAGCTAGATGGGCCTTTGATGGCCCATATCTAAAGATGAATTCTTTCTCCCCAGCAACACGTGCTTCTCCTATCTCCATCTTCCCTGTCTCAGTTAACAGCATGGCCAGAAACCTGAATGGCACCCTGTGTTCCTCCTCCTGCTCCTTGTCTCCCACTTCTATGTACCTAGTAAATATAAGCTGAACTGATTTGAACTTCTGAAATATCTCTCAAAGTCTCCCCTCTAGGTCACTTTCAGCGACACTGTCTTATTTAGGATTTCATCATTCATCCAATAATATTTAATGTGTAAAATGGCTGAAATAACAAATATTTTATTTCATATATTCTCATCACACATAAGAAAGTGTTTAATTAAAGTACAGATCATACTGAGCTATGTGCTCTTACACAGAATGAAAGAAGTATGACCCCTGTCTTCTGGTGGTTCAGCATTTCTTACCTGAACTATTCAGATATACTTTTGCCTCTACCATTCGTTCTCTATACAGAGGCCAGACTGATCCTCTCAAAGCTTAAATTAGGTCATTTAATTCAGAGGTCAGATAATCTTTTCTGTAAAAGACCAAATAGTAAATATCTTAGGCTTTGTGGGCCATATGGTCTCTGTCATAACCACTTAATTTTGTTCTTGCAACACTGCAGTAGCTACAGACAATACAGAAGCCAATGGGCATGATGGTTCCAACAAGGCGCATTTACAAAAACAGGGAGCAGGCCAGATTTGACCCACAGGCAATAGTTTGCTGACCCCTGATTTAATCAGTCACAGCACTTCACATTCAAGTAGAATTAATCCAAATTCCTTTCCACGGCCTGTACGGCCCGTACCACTCAGCCCTCACCCACTATTGCTCCAGCTACCTTAAGCTTCTTGACAGCACTCACTGTGCCAGCTTCACTCCCACTCAGGATCCCTGCACCCGCCGTACCCGCCCGCTACTTCTCCCACCAGGACCTCTGCCCCTCAGACCTTCCCGGGGCTGCCTCAGCTCAAAGATCACCTCTTCAGAGAGACCCTTTCTGACCAATCCAACAAAAGAACACTCATCCCAATGCCCAAATATTCTCATTCATGGCTCTGTTTATTTTCTTCAAGTTACTTTTCACTATCTGAAAAACAACTTTTGTTTGTTGCATGTGTATTACAACCTGGACTGTCATGCCACCACTAGAATGTAAGCTCCCTGAATACACAGCCTTGTTCATCCCTAGGCGCCCGGCACTTTAGAACTGTGTCTGGCACTTGGCAGGGCTCCATAAATATCTATCCCTCTGAACTGCTACTGCTCAACTCTCACATCTTCTAACTCACTGCCATCCTCAGAGCCACCAGTTATCTTTGCTATTGCATGCCTTCAAGTCAGTTCTGATTCAGTGATTGTACAGACAGACTAGAACTGTCCCAAAGAGTTTTCTAGGCTCTGATCTTTGTAGGTGCATACTGCCAGGTCTTTTCTCTAGTGAGGTTACTGGTGGGCTCAAACTGACGACCTCTCAGTTAACATCCTAGTGCTTAACCAGTGCACCACCAGGGCCCCTTCCCAGTAATCTTTATAAAATACAAATTGAATCAAAAAACCAAAAAAAAAACCTGTTGCCATGAAGTTGATTCCAACTCATATTGACCCTATGAGACAAGGGTAGAAGGGAGCCACAGAGTTTACAAACAGCACCCGGTAGATTTGAACTGCTGACCTTTTTGGTTAGCAGCCATGGCACTTAACCACTATGTCACCAGGGTTTCTACAAACTGGACAGTAGCACTCCACATATTACCATGGCTTTTTACTGGTCTAATATAAACCTGCTGCAGTCAAGTCAATTCCAACTCACAGCAACTCTATAGGACAAAGTAGAACCGCCCCACAGACTTTCTAAGGAGCGCCTGGTGGGATTCAAACTGCTGACCTTTTGGGTAGCAGGCTTAGTATACAAATGTACATTAAATGGCAAAAGCTAACTCTAGCTCTTACCAGATCTCCCATTAATTTCCCTTTAGATTGTGAGTTCTCGTTGACAGGGACCTTGTTTGTCTCTTTATGTCAACCTAAAATCTAGATGCTGTAGGGGTTCCATAATGTAGAATAAAATGAATCAACTAACAGACCCAAGTTTATATGCAAGAACTCGACAAACAGTAAATTTAAAGGCAGTGAAATGAGGTTTGTGCAAGACTCTTCATTTTGTTTGTTTGTTTGTTTGTTTGTTTGTTTGTATTTTGGAAGTCACTTGGGTGGTGTTACACCTATAATTGAATCTTCCTTTAGATTTTCTCACCCAGGTTCTACTTGGCAGGCAGCCACTCACCACTTTCTAAAGGAATGGTAGGCAGAGGTGGGCAGAGAGGCAATGCAAACCTATCCATGTTGTTTACTGTGAGCTGCTCTGATAAAAGAGTTAGAAAAACAAAAAGGGGTGCACCCTGAGACCTCCACTGAAAGACCTCAATCGATGGTCCAGCAGTTTCGATGTTCCCCTGGGAGCATGGCCCCTGGCCCTGATGCTGCCTTTGCCCATAAATGATAACGAAGGTCCACTCTTCAGACACAAATGGATTGGACTTGGCGATGCAGAGTGATCATATATTGGATGCACTTTATGGTTCTATGCACCTATAGGATATCATCCTGCTGACCTCTGGCTGGAGGAAGGAGAGTGGGTGGAGAGGAGGGGAAAGGAGACTGTTGGGAGGATGAGACATGTATGGAACAGAGAGGAACAGTGTGCTGTCATCGGGCAAGGAGAGCAGTGGAAGGTACATATAGGTGGGCATGTAAATTTATACAGGAATGTACACTTTCACTCAGTCCTAAGGAAAAAAAAAAAGATTTAGGAAAAGAGACATAACACAAAGGCTAGAATGAAAATTAGGAATTCTCCACAGAGTCCGAGAGTCCAAATTCTCGCTATCATCTATCACCAAACCCAATGCTGGCTGTTTTGCTGTATAAAATAATTCAAGACATTTAGGGAATTTCTTCAGAACTGCCTCACCAATAGAAAGGAAAATAATTACTTCTGGAAGAATTTCTATTAGTCCTTTGAAATCCATCAACATTTATTAAGGTCAAGGAGTTTTCACCTAATTCAGTGTGACAGGTGTGAAAACAGCATCTTTCAAGGGAATACAGACTTCCAAATCACTCATCTGGGAAGTAGGAACGGAATTCATTATTCAAAATCAAAGGGAAACAAAAATAGAACAACCAAAAATGTTACTACTCTCTTTTTTTTAGGTGGGGACTGAGTTCCAGAGCCATCTGTGTTCTTCGCATGATCTCCTTGCTTAGCACCTAAAAGCTTTGGAGCTTGAGCACAGTTGGCTAGGTTCTCTTCCAACATTTTCTAACATAAGAGAATCTGCTTCAGCAAAGCCTGTCTTGAGCCATCTCCACACTCCAGAAATGACAGGGTTTAAATTAGAGGGCCTCCCATCTGATATAATGACGTGCACATTAGATTCAGTTCTAAATGACCACTTTACTTGCTACTCTGAGTTGCTTGAAGTGAATTTGACAGAGTGACTGTAGCAAGCACAAAGCAAGATTAGATTTGCGATTATGTCACACCGAGCCTAGCTCCTCACTAGGTACTTACGGGTCCAGATGCAGAACCCAGGTAGAGGATGGGTAAACTCACACGTCGGTTTCTCTTCCTCATTTGTTATCTCCACAGAAAGAAGGTAAACAGGCTAAACTAACTAAACGGTAAAACCCTATACAGAGAACCTTCTGAGATCCACAAAACTGCATTCAAGACAGGTACACAGTCAACCTCAAGGATGTCTAGTTTATTTCCCTCTGGAATACTAGCAATCTGCTACACTTGGGGCCATTCAGGCTTCAGGTCAATACAAATCTGTGTCAAGAGGGAATCTAGGACCAACCATTTAAATGGGTCATGCCATCACACCTTTCTACAAGACTCTATACGCTGCTCTGTTTAAGAAAACTACGCCCTACTACCTATCCTTAAATCCCTCTGCCAATGGCACAGAGCCTAAACATCCAACTCCCTGGTAGGAGTAAGCACACAGTAAACAACACTGAAGATGCTGAGATTCATGGGTTTCAAGAGGAAAAGAAATCCTGAGAATGAGCCAGCCAGGCACTTGTTGTGCCCAAAGAACATTACAGCCCCCCTCTACTCCATTCTGCCTAATCCTAGCTAGGCTGATACTAAGCTCTTAAAACAAACCTATAGGTTCTAAAACTGATAAAAAGAACCCCTGAGCTGTGTGTCTTCTCTGAAACTCAAGAAGCAGCAGTAAATCTTCCAAGACCAGATCAGGTCCTGGGGAGGGAAGGCAGCTTTTCAGATAGATAGAATACTGGGTTACTGGCAGAACAAAGCGTCCAAAGCGGGGGCAGGTGAAGCTGAGTTCCGATAAATCACATTCACTAGGGTACCAGGCATGGGCTGGGGCAGCTACTCTAGCTGGAGAAGTGACAGCAGTAAGGCAGCCCGGCAGCCCAAGGCACGGCACTGACAGGGACCAACAAAACTCAAGACAATCAAAACAAAAGTCTCAGAACCAGGAAGAGCATACTAAGGAGTACAGTGTAAGTTTCTCACAGATGTATCTTTACCAGCATGAAACAGTGATTCCAAGAGAGCTGCTCATTCACAGCACTAGTCCCCAGAAAAAGAGGTTCACACAAGTAAGTCAATTCTCAAGCCCAGATGGGGCTCTCTAAATAACATTTCTCCTTGGAGAAATGGCTGACTGCACGTCTGGTGTAGGAGACCCAACGTGGGACATCGTGCTGTGTCAGAAAACACAGAGGCTATTCAAGTCCAATGGGATTACGTCAAAAGGACATGCTAGTCAACCTCACCTAAGATGAGACAAAGTGAGCATCCCCCCAAAAAGCTGACAAATAACAAATGCAAGGGGTTGCAACATTTCAAACGAATACAAATCCATGAGTCACAATGACATACTAGGGTGAAAAAAAACCTTTTTGGTCACCACTGGAGGTCACTAGGTCATTAACTTATTATTCTTAAATGATTTATAAAAGGGGCTGGGAGTGGAAAATTAAGCATTTATGTAGTCTTTCCTGTGCAAAAACAGGTAGTCCCTGACTTAGGACAAGCTACACAAACCACACTGACTACCGTCTTTATTTCTTTTTGAACATCTTATCATTAGTAGTATGTACAATGCTGTAGCACATAATCTGCTGATGTTATCATTTTCAGATGTTCACTACTAGCTGTTCAACACGATGACTTAGTATTTAAAACACTGCCACAAAGCATGCTATAAAAACTAAAGCAAATAAAAAGAGGTATGTGACGTACGTCAAAACCAACTTACAACAGAGTCATTTAGAAGAGAACCCCATTGTAAGTCAGGGACTACATGTTTGGGAGAAGGGTTTGGGACATGTGAAACAAATTTGGCAAAACGAGAATAACTAACTGCTTAATCAGGGTATTGGGTGCAAAGAGGTTCATTATATTACTTTTGTCTATATTTGAAAATCCCCATTCCCTGCCAAAAAAGAAAAGCACTATGGGACCTGAGTTTAGCAACTGATTTAGGCAGACCTCTGCCCACAAGAAAGACTAGCATATGAGGGATAATTTTAGCTCTAATAGGCTGAGCCAACTAGAGGTACAGAAGGAGGTAGAATGTTGCAAGGACACTGTAATGTCAAGAGTATGATCAGGAATCCCAGAACCCAGGTTTGGATGAAAGCATGGCTTAGCAGGTGGTAGAGCTGAGGCTGCTTACAGAACTTACTTTTCAGTCATAACTGGCTCAGGCACTTAAAACGAGCCTGACCTTGAGAGCGGAGCCCTTATGAAAAGTCAACCAAGAGTTGCTATGCGAAGGCAAGAAAAAGAAGGCAGAGACTAGCCAAGGAGCACGCAGACGTTAAGAAGTCCCGGCACGGTGCAAACAGTTAAACATGCTCAGATGCTAAAAAGGTTAGTGGTACAAATTCACCCAGAAGAGCCTCAGAGGCAGGGCCTGCTGACCTACTTACCCCAAAAATCAGTCATGTAAAACTCCACAGCACACATTCCTACTCTGAGTTGGAACTGACTCCACAGCTACTGCTTTCTTACGCATAAGGTAAAGGTAAAAACCACAGTGAATCTTGTAGCCCAAACCCCTTCACCAGAAGCAGCAGAAAAGACCCCATCGTTCTCCCACATCATTCCCATCCATATACGAAGATGTATCCACAACACCACCAAAGGCAGCAGAAGGAAGACAGCTTTCTCCCCAACACATAGGCTGCCAGTATCAGACAGAGACCAGCCACCGCAGCTCAGAACAGCCCCTCCCCATCCACCAGTCAAATAACCAGCTGTGAAAGTAGTCAGAAAACCTTCATCCTGATACACCACTGCCCAACAACCTAAATAGTAAAGCACAACCCAGCCAGGAAAAGCTGTGTAGCGACAATGAGTAGAGGAAGAGCAGGTCCCTTAGGGGTCCACTAAGTCTCTGCTTCAGCTCTTTCAAATGTAGAATCCATATACCTATAAGGCCTGTGGAGTTGCACAGGGCTGGTTGTCTACTCCCATCTCCTCAAAAATAATCAAGCAGGCAAGCTGGCCACTCAGGGCATTACTCTTTAAAGAATCTTTGGAGGGTCAAGGAGGAATGGGTCTTCTGGTTGTGTGTATTTCCTACAGATCTTGGGGCATGATGTCAGAATTCTTTCCCGATGTGTTTAACACTTTGTGATCACTTGTATTCCTGCCACTGATTGTCACTGCTTTGCTAATTTGACTTATTCCAGATCAGGATGACCCCAGGTCCTTAGATGTGGTTGCCGTCAGCTAAGACCGTCACGTGTACCCTGCCGAAGAGCTCTAAAACAGCTCTTTACCGACTCTCCCAAAACAATAGAAAACCAAAAACCTACTGCCATCGAGTTGAGGCCAACTCACAGTGCACCGACAGGACAGAGTAGAACTGCCCCACAGAATTTCCAAGGAGCACCTGGTGGATTCCAACTGCTGACCTGTTGGTTAGCAGATACAGTTAACTACTACGCCACCAAGGTTTCTGCAATAAGGTCTGCCAAAGAAACAGGAAGAGGAGAGAGAAGGGCCGAGAGACTGGGAGAGAGTGTGCAATTAGTATACTACCAAAATAAGATGGATTAGGAAGAAAGGCCTAGCAATCTGTTTTTGGAGATCAGCCAATAAAAATCCTATGGGACACAATGGTAGCAGGCCCAAAGAGATTCTGCTCCACTGAGCACAGGGTCACCATGAATCAGAGGCTGACTCAAGAAGAACAACAATAATGTAAGAAAACTGAGTTTTTGTAACTAAAATGAGGCTCTCCTCATCAGGATACCGGCTTCCCTTGACTCAAAAAATAGGCTATCCAGAAGTAACATCCCAAGATCAGATTTCAGCTCAAAACTGGAAACACGCTGGAATAAATTAAAGTCTAGAGCATTTTCTTGATTTACAATAGATGTAGTAAAAACATCATCGGTTTTTTGTATAATTGGTATTGTCAAAGAGGCGGGAAGGAATGGAATTAAATAAGGCACATTCCTCACGTATGATCAAACTGCCTTCTAAACTCAAATTGGGGCACCATATATTGCAAGCCAGATGGCAAGAAATTCAATAAATCTAAGTCTTTTTTATGCCATCCCAATTACAGCAAGTCAGCTCATAAACAAGTTTTGGCAAATGCCAGAAGAGTTTTCCATTTTTAAGTGTTCTCTCTCACTTCACCCTGTTTAAGAAAAGATCTTTCAGGGTGGAGGCAAGCCAGCTTCAGGACACATGCTGTACGGAGGTAGCTGTCCCAAAGAGAGGGCTCTACAGCCCCTGACAACTCCACAATAGACTAGCTACACACATGTGTCTGAAATAAAGAAGTCCACCAGGAAAAGGAACATGGCAAGATAAAGGCTTCTGGCCTAAAGGGCTTGCAGCTGGTCTGGCCATTCATCCAAAAAAAAAAAAAAAAAGAATTCAAATTCTGACTGTGAAATGTAAATAAACAACTAGAGCAGCAAAAGGGGTCTTGATTTTGGTATTCTTTCCGACCTACACACCTACTGCCAATGGAAGTGTGAGAGCTGTGCCATGCTTGGCAGATATCGGGTTGTTCCTATTCAAACTGGTCAATCTATGTAAGACTTTTCCACAGGGTCACCATCATCTACATTAACCTAGAATGTCTAGAAGAGCTCCTGTTTAGAATCTAGAGGGAAATTTTCAAACGTGAGAGCCTATAAACTCTCTGTAGCTGAGTCAAAAGAGGCTAGACATAACAAAGTCTATGGAATTAGACGTCAGGGATCCAATTTCAGATTAGCTTTATGAACCTAGGTAACTTTCCTACTGTCCCTGGACTCTTTTCTCGTGTGAATAATGAAACAAGCAGACCTAATGGTCTCCCAGACCTCTTTCAATCTTAACATTCTATGACTTTGTGATTAAAGAGTGGCAGTAACAGGTCTAACTAAGACAGTAGCTTAAACCCAAAATAAATTCTACTCCACATAGAGCCATTCTGACAACCTCCTCCCCACAGCGGCCATTATACAGATGTGTGCCATGGGTCCAAGAGGCCCCCTCCCTGCATTGACTGATTCAATGACAGGTCCATTCATTCATTCAACCAGCAAATATTTACTGAGCACCTGCTATGCATTAGCAATACACAGTGAACAAAACAGACAATATCCCTGCCTTCATGGACTTTATGTTCTAGGGGCAAGGTGAAAGGCAGCTAGGACAATCAAATAGGAAGTATGAGGTGGGCATACATTTTACAGACAGTAGTCAGGGACTGTTCACTGATAAGATGACTTTTGAGAAGAGATCTGAAGCTTGAAGAGAGTAAGCCATGGAGATACTGGAAAGAGTATTCCTAAAGAGGGAACACCAAGGTCCTGAGATGGGACCAGGCCCAGCATGCCCGATGCGTTAAAGGAAATCCCATAAGCCACTTAGAACAGCAGAATTCTATGGAGCAGTACTACTCCGTGTTACATGGTTACTGTAAGTCACGACTAGACAGCAGTGGGTTGCTTTTGCACTATAGCTTATTTCACATGAGTACATAGTGAAAATGACAGAAAACTTCACATAATACAGCCTGAAATCTGACCAACCAAGCCACTTACCCAAAAGGACATATGCCAGTTAGCAAGTCTTACATGATCTCAGCACCTCCCATCTGAAGTATAGGGATGTTACACAAGTAATCTCATGTTTTAATAAGTACCGATTTATAAGAAAGGGGGTAACTAAGAAGGTATAATTATCAATAATAGCACTATTATAACATACAGGGACTAACCCAAGTCAAATCTATACTACTCCTACAGAAGCCCATGGAACGTGTTCTTCTTCCCCTGTGGAGTTGTCTATCATTAGGAAGACCTCAATTTCTATATATTTTTTACCAATAAAGAGGACAGCTCTCAATGATGAGAACTCCTCTGTAAAAGGGACCCTTGAGTATTCCATCAGTTTTTAACCCATGGAGACTGACAGTGCACAAAACAGAGAAGCAAGAAATTCCGTATCAGGGAAGAAATAATGATAAGGCATGTTATAAACTACATTCTGGCTGCAGTTTTCATGGTTAAGCCACTCATCACCTTGAAAGGCTACATGAAAATCCAACATTAATCAGGCAGTCAGTGTGAGAAACATCATATTTACCAAAACAGAAAAAGGAAGAAGAAAGACAAGACATGGAAAGTGGACGAGACTAAATTACATTGTAAAAAAAAAAAGCTGCAACATTTGGAAGACCAAGTCCTAGACTGATTCCTAAATTGAGGTGGAAATCCTCTGGTATGACCCTGAACTACTTATCCTGAACTACTTATTTATTTTCTTATACCTCTGTCTCTCATCTGTGCCTGAGTCTCCCACTTGCTGTAAATGAAGAACAAATGATTCCAGCTATGAGGGATGTTATAAAGCTGAGATCATGTCCCTGGAAGCCCCAGGGGTTTCCCAGTGAAAGACACTCCACAAAAAGAAGACATTATCTTTAGTAAAATGACTACGGAGTCTGGATGGTCTGAGAAATACCATATGGTGTGGAGGCCTCTTCTCCCCACCACCACGGGTCCAGAGTTGGGCATCCAAAACTTTACATAAACACCAAAACCAGGGGGTTGGGTAAGATTCTTTGCAAAGAGCATCCAGAGCCCTAGATGTGAATCCAGTCTCACAGCTGCAATAACTACATTCAGGTGTTTAGTAAAAGTGATACTTCTAAGTCTCTAGAACCTTCATTGACATGACAGCATTGCTGTCTGTCTATTAGAAGCAGTATGCTAGGTGTGAAGTAGTAGAAGGCCCACAATCACAAACCCTTGGGCACGTCTTGACTCCCCATTTCTACCTCTGTATTATGAGCTAACAGTATCGAGATTAATTAAATAAAGTAACATACGTGAAATGTTGCTGGCACAGTCCAGGAGTCACAGCAGCAAAATAAATTTTAAACTCCTCCTCCCTCCCCAAGCTCTGCTTAATAAATAACAAGTGCTGTTAATCCTTTAACCACAGATGCAGAGGAAAACGAAACAGGAAAGGGTTTACCCATAAATATCTTATCTGCCTTTACTCTCCTACCACACCAGGACTTGAGCAGAACAAACTGAATACTAATTGAGATCTTAATGTGGGTGTCTCAGGTAAACCACGCTCATAAACTCCAGGCAATTAGGAGAGTACCGGTTTTTAATGGACCACCCCATACCTGACCTGACAGCAGCAGATAGAGTCCTTTGTCCTAGGTTCCCAAAGAAAGCCATCAGCCAGGCATCCAGTGGATGCCCGGTCAGTGGCTTTCTCTTCCGGCCCGGTCAGCGGCTTTCTCTTCCGGCAATTGTGGTCTAAGAACAGAAGCCCGAAACCCAGGGCAAATGGACTCAAGAGGGATTGTGTCCATCCATCATCCACGTTACCACCTGGGGATTATTTAAAGCACAAGGCCAAAAAGCACCCTTCTGATGGGAGGACCAATGAGTGGAAATGGTCAGCTCAGGGGTGTTTTTAAGAGAGCTTCTTTTTATGACTTATAAAGCCTGTGCAACTCGTACAGCCCCTGTTAGATCCTAGGATCTTGAGATATAACATCTATCCTCACCAGCTCAGATATCTCACTTGGCTCCCTGTCAACTACTGAACATCAAGCTCATTTCACAAGTGGAAAAGTGGGAAGTAGGTGCACACTTTAGTCCATTGCTAATAAAAGAAACAACTACCACTGATTGTGTGCTTTCTTCTAAGTGTTAGACTCTACTAGGCATCTCACCTTCACTCACTCTAGTCTCTCAGTCTTTCTACAAGGGAGTCGGTTATTTTATTCACATTTTACAGTGAGAATACTGAGCTTCTAGGAGATTAATCAGTTTTCTTAAAGTGATAAAGCTTACACATGGCACAGCTAGGATTTGAACCTGGCTTTCTATGATGCGAACACTTCTTGTTTGGGGTTTGCTTGCTTGTTTGTTGTTATACCATACTGCCTCTCTTATATTCTTTCTGCTAACTTACAAACTCAAGACAGCTATAATCCAAAACCATCTAAACATTAGATCTTATATCTCATTACTGATATGATCGATTTAGTGAACATGGAGAATTAACTAGTCCAACGCCAAAAACAGTGTCTGGTCTGAAAATAGACCATTAATTCCAATTAGCTACATAAACAGGCCTATTCCACATCAACAGCCCTTTAACAGACAAGACCAGCAGTCACTCAGTCTCTGTTAAGACTTCATCTGATCAATTCTGTGTCCCGAAACCCCTTTGCTGCAGTGGGCTTCCCATATTCTGTAGCCTCACTCAAGACTAATTCAGCACGCTATACTCACTAACTCAAAGGCAAGTTCTCTGGGATTACATCAATAAAGAGATTTTATTCTGACAAGCCATTTCCCTGACGAGGATCTCCGCTGCATACCTCTTCTTACCTCTCAAATCTCCCAGAACACATACAAAATGACAACTCTAGGCTTTACCATGTTCAACAGAACAAAGCTGATCACAATTTGTTAGATTCAGAGAAAGATCCACTCTCTAGCCCTTCTGACTCCATGTCTCTTGACCAAGTTATGTTCATTGGATTCTTTGATGTCACTCAATTCAATGAAAGCACTGGGGGTGGGGGTAGGGGAGGGGAATCACACACAAAAAAATCAGTAGCAAAAACAACCCAGAAAAAGTTTATGTGACACAGTCCAAACTAAGCTGCGCACATTCTTAGAATTCTTTTGAAATGACTTTACCTCGCAGCTGTGTAAGTCATTAATCTTGGCACTAAAATTGTAAGGTCTATAGGTCTACAAGGGCTCACGGCAGTACCCTCATGTCTTTCCAGGCCAGGCTTCCAGGGCCCTGTTCTGACACGCTTACCACTTTCACAGAGAGTCTCATGAGCAATGATCACCTTCTTTATTCACCCCCCACCCCCGACTGGATGAAGATAACTAACTCACGTTTCTGTAATCTAAGGAGGCCAACTTGCAGCAGTGATGCAGCTCGGTAACTGGAAAATACAGGGACTTCACATAGTCAAGTACACAGTTACAGGAAGAGGAGTATGTTGTTAACCAGATTAACAGCTGTCCTGTCTACAGCCAGTATTTTCCTTGCACTTATTTCATACAAATCTTAATTAAACCAGAAGAGAAGATAGAAGGATATGCTAAGGAAGAAAATTATTCCTTTCTTCTGAGAAAGATACTCCAATTATAACATTTTGGGGGGTAGGTGAATGGTTGGACCTGGTGCTTTGAGTAATAAAGAAGGAAAGGAAATGAGATCTTGTTTCCATTTAGAGAAAGTGGAAAGGTTTCTATAAAAGCCTGATCCCCTTTACAGTCTGGAAGTAATGCCACATATCTAGGCCCTCCTTCCAGAAATTCTATCTCACATCCAGTTCTACTTAAAGACAAGCCCTTTTATTAATGTTGACTTGTAGCTGCTGGCAATGTTAAATAAAAAGCAGAGAGGGTAGGAGCTAAATGTATACTCTTAATACTATCCTTAATTCAAGTAAGTCCATAATAAAGAACGCCTAGTAATGGTGACAGTAGTGATTGATTCCTACAAACATAATCCTCATCTTAATCCCATGGACAGTGCAACCTGAAAGCAATCCCCCCTATTAATCATACCACCAGACAGGGAAACTGGGCTGTTGGTTCAATTTCCAGACACTGATGCACTCCAGTCAATTAATCAGTAGTCACTGAACGACTAGAAGATAGCTAGCATGCCACTGTGCACTACAGTATACATCGTGCATTTCTGTTCCTACTGTTTAATTTCAAAGGCAAATCAACTTCAACATGAAAAACTAAATAACAAATCAAAGAGCACTTAAATTGCTGAAGGTTTAGTGCAGTCAACCAAGAAGCCTCTCTCTTTCTTAGAAGCTAAACTCATTCATAATGAGATCAGCTGCTGCATCTACCAGGTAGATACAGATCATTCCTATGGAAGAAACAGGACAAGTGAGAAGTCTAACTTCTTAGGTTTTACCAACCCTTTCTCTCCAGGTGCCTTAGAAGAGCTCTTTCCCTCCTCCATCTCAGTCTAAGATATACAAAGCATACAATCATCTACCAAAAGAGGAAGATCTAGAAGACACCAGCAACTGTCATGAGTTTCTCTTTGACTGGAAGGCCCCAGCCTCGGGTGGCTGGAGTCTCCCTTCAGAAGCATTCTTGTTTCCTGTTCTTCTCTAGAGACCCAACTAAGAATAACTAAGAATAGCACCCCATTCATGCTGCTGTGTACACATCCTTTTCATTTGCTGTTTTATATACGCATAAAACCCTGTTCTTGTACAATCTCCAAGGTCAACAGAAATATTTTTAAATGGGCATGGAGCAACAGTTTAACTCCTTGCCCAGTCTATAAAAAAAGTACTACCCAGAGGAATTTCACTCCAGAGCTCAGCATCACAAGAATGGCTGAAGCTGTAAACACAGACTTGCTCACAGATAGTAACACAGTGGCAGTATGTACAGTATGGACAGCATTGGCTCAGAGCCTCACCTATGTGAATGTCCCAAACCTAAAGACCAGAAAGGTTGTGAAGTTGGTCTCTTTCTATTAGGCTAAACCATGTAAAATTACCTATAACAATGGTATCTTCATATGGTTTAATCTAATGGAATCCTAAAAATCAAATCAGGCATTTTACTAACGAGTAGGAGTATAATATCTATTGTTGCCCAAGTGGCTCCAGCCCAAGACCATTTCCTACTTGTCTTTAGTTACGAAAACATTCTGTACGAAGATTAAAACCTATAAACCACCTTGTAAAACAGGCCTGGTACTGACACCAGACATTCTTTACTCAGATATCTCATATCTATTCCCTGCCCTCAAAGCTCACACATGAACAGGGAAGGGAGCAAGCTAAACAAACATGGTGTGAAGACCACTAGATGAAGGTCAAGTACAGTCATGATAACTCAGTGATTAAGCAGCTGGCTGCTAACCCCAAAGCTGGTGATTCCAATTCACCTACAGATAACACAGGAGAAAGATCTGGCTATCTGCTTCTGTAGTGATTAAAGGCAATAAAACCCTGACGGTCAGTTTCACTCTGTCATCCAGGGTCACTGCCTGCTGAAACTCCACTCAATGGCCCCCAACAACAATAAGCTCAAGTGGAAAACCAGAAGACTGCACATAACTCAAATAGAACACTTCTCACACTAAATTTGGCCTGACTGTATGTGAGTCTCGCCAACCAGATGATGTGCACAAAGGGGCAGGAAGTGTACTCTTTGTCCTTCAGTCCTCAGCATTCCAGTACAGTTCTTGCACATAGATGGTACTCAACGACATCTGCTACCTGAAGGAATGATTCTCAGAGGCTTTGTGGCCTCTCTGCAGAGTAAGACCGGTGAGCAGTTTTTCTGTTAAAAACTGTAAGGTGCTTAGATTTTAGACCAGACTGTTAATTATACCACTATAAAGAGAAGATTCATGATTATAGAACTCGAATGAAAAGGAAAAAAAGGGGGGGTGAGAGGGAATGGGCAGTATATTTTATAATCAAAACAAGTCTATAATCACAGACGCAAGTTCTCTTTTACATTCGGAGTGTGGCAGCATCAGTTTCTCTCTCAATTTTGCCTCTTTCTATTTTAATTGATTTCCCTGACTTATAAGACTGATACCATCAATAGCAAAGGAAGGAACAGGTGCTTCGTGGTCTCAAGCAAAGGAGGTAACTCAGATCATGAGAGCCTGGGGTGTGACACAACATTCTCCATTTACCTTTTGGAAAGCAGGTTTATCTATGGGTAGAGGGAGGTATGTGTTAAGACTTTGAAAAAGGTGGAAAAAATTCATATGGCTTCCAAAATAGGGAATTAAACATTGAATTAAAGGACAAAAATAGGGAAGAGATCTGTGCTAGCTGCCAGGTGATCAGAGTTAAATCAGGGGACATATACATGAAAACACACACACACAAACACACACACCCCCTCTAAAATGTCCTCCTCCCGACCTCCTCAACTCCCTGTCCTAACTTAAGTCACTTGGGTCACCTCTTAAGCTTATGGAGTAATTATTCCCGAAAAAACAATTGGTAAAAAAAAATACCCTAAAAAAGAAAACACATCTTTCACCACAATGGATGGTCCGAAGGCTTCCGGGTTCCCCTCAGAGCATGGCCCCTAGACCTGATGCTGCCCCTGATTATAAATCATTACTGAGGTCAACTCTTCAGACAGGAATGGACTGGACTTGGGGACACAGAGTCACCATATCAGGTGACCACTTTATGGCTCCATGCATCCATAGGATGCCATCCTACTGGCCTCTTAGGAGAGGAAAGTGGAGAAGGTAGAGAGGAGGGACAGGAGACTGTTAAGAGGTTATAACACGCATAGAACAGAAAAGGGGAGTGTGCCGTTACTGGGCAAGTAGAGCAGAGGGAGCTGCAGAGAGGCAGGCATGCAAATTTAAATTGGATTGTACACTTTGACTCAATCACAATTAAAAAAAATTTTTCCAAGGGAAAAAACCTTCATCTTTCAAAGTTGAATATCTGGATGTAGGTGCAAGAAATCTTTCTCTCCCTTCAAATAATCAAAGCTTTGGAAAAGGGCAACAAAGATCTCTTCCTGATATGAAACTTTTTATCTGTATGTTAACTTTTAAAAAAGAGAGAGACTATACGGCTTTAAAAGTGGAGGAAGTCTTTATCCTGATGAATTGTTCACATCAATTTAACCACACATTTGATCCCAAGACCCTTCGAAGGCCTAATAACCCAGAGAAGGCCCTTATGTGAGGCTGTCCTCAGGGTGGCTCACTTCACCACAGCTACCAGCAGACAGGAGAGAGTCACTGGGAAGATTTTTATTATGTGAATCACAGCAGGCCACACTTAGCTCCCCTCCTCTGCTACAGCATCCCTATTTCTACCCAGAGAAGACCAGCAGGGCTAGAAGAGGGAGTCTGTCCACATTCAGAAAAACAACAGACTTTGTTGCTCCTGTCTGAAGGTGGATGGTCCTCACAAGCACTTTCACAATCAAGGGGCTCTCTCTTTCTCTTTCAACCCCATTTTAACCTACTTCCAAGGAATATTCAAGGTAACATAAATGGCAATGGATGATATAAAATTCAGAAGCCCTGTGGAAAAACCATAGACTTTACAGTCAGACTCTGGAATCCCGGATCTCACGTCCTAGGAGATTCTGGTATGTTATTAGTTTCTCTGAGCCTCAGGTTCCTCATCTGTAAAATGGGGATAATAATATCCAGCTCACAAGGTGGAAGATTACGGTGTTAGGGAGCTTCTACGGCCCACAGGCAAAGAGGAGAAGCCAGAGGTTTTCTGAACATTGCATGATCTCATTCTGTCTCAGAAAAGCAGAAACCAGATATGAAACTGAACAGTGACATCAGATACCACCCAGGTGTGAACAAATTCTGCCTGCTTCATGGCTAGAATGGTAGTATTTCAGGGAGCCAGCTTCATCAATTAAAGCCAAACAGGGAAGGATTCCACAGTGATGGGTGCAGCATATTTCCACAGATATGATCCACACCACTATAAAACTTTATTTCTTCTTAGAACTCCTGAGTTCTTGTCAAGCTCAACTCCTTGTCAAGCTCAGAATAAAACCCAAATACTGCAGAAACCAACCAGCCAAGGTCCTTCATTTCAAGAAACATGTTGTTACTTGCTGTCGAGTCAATTCTTACTCGTGACAGCCCCATGTGTGCAGAGCAGAACTGCTCCACAGGGTTCACAAGGCTGTGACCCTTCAGAAGCAGCCTGCCAGGTCTTACTTTCAAGTCACCTCTTTCCGTCAGCAGGCCAATGCTTAACCATTTGTGCCACACAGACAGGAATCAGAGAACTTCTCCTAACATGAAATCTCACTAGCCTTACTCAAAAAACGAAAGCCAAGCCTATTGTCACTAAGTCAATTTTAATTCATAGTGACCAAAGGACAGAGTAGAACTGTCACATGGGGCTTTTAAAGCTACAAATTTTACAAAAACAGATGGCCTTATCTTTCTCCTGAAGACTAGCCAGTGGGTTTGAACCAGCTTTTTCACTGGCAGCCAAGCACTGTAACCACTGTGCACCAGGTCTCAAATAATAAAATTACCCCACTCAATTAAAATACACTGCTACAGAAATTAAAAAACAAAAAAGTCACACAGCAACACAAAATTCCTTTTGCTGGAAAGTACATCCAGAAGCCTTTCATTTAACTCTAGGACGCAGTGACTTGACACCATTTTAAGCCAATCACAACATTAGCTACTGTTCTTCTCAGGTACAGGAAGACTGGAGAGGGCAGCATCTGACTACTGTCTCCTTCTGACTTATAAGGGACAGGCTGGCATTGAGGCAATGCCCTGTTAAGGGGTACAGTTTGCCACCCACAGGTATTCTATTTATTTATTCTTCGCTGCTATTGCTGCTGTTCTCATCCTGAACATGAGGCCCACAGCCCAGCATGTTTTCAGATTCATATCTGGCTGTAAATGAATTTGTGTAAGATTGCGTTTGTCGAGGAAATGCTGACACATTGTAAAAATTGTAATCAATGGCACTGAACAATCGGTATAAAAACTGTTAAAGGGAAATCTAATTAGCTGTGGAAACTTTCACCTAAAACACAGTATTAAGTTTGTAAAAAAAGGTGGGACTTGCTGTATCTGCTGGGTCCCAAAAGTGTAGAAGGACTAAAGACTATGAATTCTCTCTTAAAAACAGCTCAGAACCAACCTCATGCCAACAGCTAAAAAAATGACTTCCTTCAACACTGTTCTGAAATGCAGTACTTCTACCTTTTGCCCAGCTCCCAGCCTAGGGCCTTGGGACCCATGTTTCTGTTTGTTTTGGCACATGCAAGCAAGTTGTTCACACACCCTCAGACTATGACAGCAAAAGAAGTTTCTGAAGGCCTTTCAATAAGAGGTCTGGGAGCAAAGTGGCCGGCACAACCTAGTGTCCCACAGCAGCTTATTCTTATTGCAGCTTTGGCCTTACATATCACCTACCAGAAGCTATTCAAACACTCTGAGCTGCATCTAACCACAAGCATTCTTTTTATTCTCAGGAGTTAAGAGGGTACCTATGCTGTATTTCCAGAAATCCAAAGGCAAATGTCAGTTTCTCCCTCTAGACAGTTTTTTTAGATTTTAATGGCTTCTTTCACCCCGCCAGGACACCCACCATCCCTTAAACTGTACTCATTACTCAACTGTTCAAAGATTAGGTCTTACCCCCATTATGGCAAATAAAGAGCACTACAGATTCCCAAAGATTCCTCATCTAATAAACATCTCATAACATGGAGGAATCTGGACGGCATTATGTTGAGTGAAATCAGGCAGTAGCAAAAGGTCAAATACTATATGAGACCAGTAGAAAACACTGAAACACAGAAGAAAACGTTCTTTTACAGTTGTGAGGGTGGGATGGGAAGGAAAGGGGTGTTCACTAATTACGTTGTTGTTAGGTGCCATCGAGTCGATTTTGACTCATAGCGACCCCGTGAACAACAGAACGAAACACTGCCCAGCCTTCCTTCATGTCCACAGTCGTCTTTATGCTTAAACCCATTGTTGTGGCCACTACGTCAATCCATCTCGTCAAGGGTCTTCCTCCTTTTCACTGACCCTCCAATTCTACCAAGCATGATGTCCTTCTGCAGGGACTGACCCTTCCTGACAACATATCAAACGTATGTGTTTTAGTCACCTGGTTCTGCTCTAACAGAGAATACCATGAGCGGATGGCTTCATGAAGACAAATTTTATTGACACAGTCCAGTAAGCTACAAATCCATTTACAAGTTAAAAGTCCATTCAACAGGAGAAATTGTCACAGTTCAATAAGCTGAGTCTAAGTTCCAGGCGAGTATCTCAGCAAAGGAACCTCAGGTCCAAAGGACATGCGCTGCTTTTGGTCTTGGCGGTATGACATTGCCAGAGTAATCTGTTCACTTCTCTCCTTTATATCCCACAAGCTGTTAGCTTGAGTTCTGCCTCACCAACACAATTGCTGCCCATTCTCCATCATCGATATCACAGTGGCAGGATTCACAACACATGGGAGGAATTGTACCATACTGGGACTCATAGCCAAGTCAAATGACACATACGTTTTTTGGAAGGACACAATGTGATCTATGACAGTATTTAAGACACTGTCTTGTCATCTTTGCTTCCAAGGAGCACTCTGGTTGTACTTCTTCCAGAACACATCTGTTTGTTCTTTTGGTGCTCCATGGTACATTCAACATTCTTTTCCAACACCACAACTCAAAGGAATCAATTCTTCTTCTGTCTTCTTTGTTCATGGTCCAGCTTTCACATGCACATGATGGGATTAAAAATACCATGGCTTGGGTCATGCTCACCTTAGTCTTCAATGGGACATCTTTACTTTACAATACTTGAAAGAGCTCTATGACAGTAGACTTTCCCAACACAATGTGTCTTTTGATTTCTTGACTGTGGCTTCCATGGGCACTGCTTATATACCCAAGCCAAACGAAATCCTTGACATCCTCAATCCTTTCCCCATTTATGCTTATGTTGCTTACTGGTCCAGTTGTGAGGATTTCCGTTTTCTTGATGTTGAGGTACAATTCATACTGAAGGCTGTGGTGCTTGATCTTCATCAGTGTTTCAAATCTTCTTCACTTCCAGTAAGTAAGGTGGTGCCGTCAGCATAACATACATTGTTCACATCACCCTCCAATCCTGATGCCTCGTTCTTCTTCATAGAGTCCAGTTTCTCAGATTATTCGCTCAGCACACAGACTGACAAAGTATGATGAAAGGATACAACCCTGACGTGCACCTTTCCTGACTTTAAACCATGCAGTGTGCCCCTGATCAGTTCGCATGACTGCCTCTTGACCCATATACAACTAGGTGTTCTGGAATTCCCATTCTCCACAATGGCAGACATAATTTATTATGATCCACACAGTCAAATGCCTTTGCATTGTCAAAGAAACGTAAGTAAGTGTTTTTTCTGATACTCTCTGTTTTCACTAAGATCCACCTGACATCAACAATGATATCCTTGGTTCCATGTCCTCTTCTGAATACAGCTTGAACTTCTGTCAGTTCCTTGTCAATATACGGTTGCAATCACTTTTGAACGATCTGGAGTAAAATTTTACTTGTGTGTGATACTAACAATATTGTTTGGTAATTTCCACATTTGGTTGGATCATCTTTCATCAGAAAAGGCATAAATGTGGATCTCTTCCAGTCACTTGGCCAGGTAGCTGTCCTCCAAATTTCTTGGCATAGATGAGTGAGCACTTCTAGTGCCATTATCTGTTTGTTGAAACATCTCAGGTGATAGTTAGTCCACTCCTGGAGCCTTGTTTTTTGGCCAATGCCTTCAATGCAGCTTCAACTTCTTCCTTCAGTACCACAGGTTCCAGATCATATGCTACATCTTCAAATGGCTGAACACTGACCAGTTCTTTCTGGCATAATGACCGGTGTATTCCTTCCATCTTCTTTTGATGCTCCCTGAGTCGTTTAATATTTCCTCTGTAGAACTCACTATTGCAACTCAAGGCTTGGATTTTTTCTTCAGTTTTTTCAGCTCGAGAAACGCAGAACACATTCTTCCCTTCTAGTTTTCCATTTCCAGCTCTTTGCCCATGTCATTATAATACTTTATTTTGTCTTCTCGAGCTGCTCCTTGAAATCTTCTGTTTAGGTCTTTTATTTCACCATTCCTGTTGCTTTAGCTGCTTGACATTCAAAAGCATGTTTAAGAGTCTCTTCTGACATCCAATTTGGTCTTTCTTTTCTGTCTTTTGAATGACATCTTGCTCTTCACAGATGATGCATTTGATGTCATTCCACAATTAGTCTCGCCTGCGGTCATTAGTGATCAACACATCAAATCTGTTCTTGAGATGGTCTTTAAACTCAGGAGGGATATACTCAAGGTCACACTTTGGCATGTGTAGACTTGTTCTAATTTTCTTCAGTTTCAATTTCAATTTGCATGTAAGCAATTAATGATCTGTACCACAGTCAGCACATGGTCTTACTCCGACTGCTGATATGGAGCTTTTCCAGTATCTTTTTCCACAGATGTAATCAATTTGGTTCCTGTGTATTCCATCTGATGAGGTCCATGTGTACAGTTCCTATTTCTGTTAGTTAAACAAGGTATTTGCAATGAAGAAGTCATTAGTCTTGCAAAATTCTATCATGTGATCTGGGGCATCATTTCTGCCACTAAGGCCATATTTTCCAACTGCTGAGCCTTCTTCTTTGTTTCCAACTTTTGTATTTCAGTCACTTGTAATTATCAATGTGTTCTAATTGCATGTTCGATCAATTTCAGACTGTAGAAGCTGGTAAAAAAAACTTTACTCTCTTGGCCTTAGTGGTTGGTGCATAAATCTGAAAAACAGTCATATTAACTTGCCTTCCTTGTAGGTACATGGATATTATCCCATCACTGATAGCATTATACTTCAGGACAGATCTTGAAATGTTCTCTTTGATGATGAACACAACACTGTTCCACTTTTAGTTTTCATTCCCAGTATAGTATACTATATGATTGTGGGATTCAAAGGGGCCCAAATCAGTCCATTTCAGCTCACTAACGCCTAGGATATCAATGTTTATGCATTTCATTTCATTTCTGACGATTTCCAACTTTCCTAGATTCACACTTCAAATATCCCATGTTCTGATTATTAACGGATGTGTGCAGCTGTTTCTTCTCATTTTGAGTCACACTACGTCAGCGGACAAAGATCCTGAAGGCCTTACTCCATCCATGTCATTAAGGTTGACTCTGCTTTGAGGAGGCAACTAACTCTTCCCCCAGTCGTCTTCAGAGTGTCTTCCAACCTGGGGGCCTCATTTTCCAGCACCATATCTGACAACTTTTAGCTGCTATTCATAATGTTTTCCCTGGCTATTCTTTTCAGAAGTAGACTGCCAGGCCCTTCTTCCTAGTCTATTTTAGTCTGGAGGCTCAGCTGAAACCTATCCACCATGGGTGAC
This sequence comes from Heterohyrax brucei, assembly GCA_028571685.1. Taxonomy (NCBI): domain Eukaryota; kingdom Metazoa; phylum Chordata; class Mammalia; order Hyracoidea; family Procaviidae; genus Heterohyrax; species Heterohyrax brucei. The sequence continues at coordinate 23,929,588 of CM053155.1, forward strand.
CCTGCTAATACCTAAATACTAGTGGCACAGCTTCCAGCCATTGCAGCAACAAGCAAGCCTCCACTGACAGACAAGTGGGGGCTGCTCCCTCTCTCTTCACCCTCCTTATCTGATGCTGTCACCCTATTCACCTGAGGCTACTAATTAGGTAGTAAAAAATAATTATTTCAGGTGAAGAGAAGGACAACACACAACACAGCACAACTGAACTAAACCTCTAGGAGAAAAAGAAAATAAAGAACACTGAGGACATAAGGAAAGTAGGAGCCCAAGAGACAGAAAGGGCCACACAAACCAGAGAATCAGCATCAGAGCAGAACTAGAGAGAGCCCCCACTGGAGCAGGCGAAAAATGGAGTGCAGAACTCAAACTCTAGTAAAAAGGCCAGGCCTGATGGTCTCCCAGATTAGAGGGCCTCTGAAAGACATGGTTCCTGGACTCTCTGTCAGCCCAGAACTAAAATCATTCCTAAGCCAGCTCTTCAAACAAAGATTGAACTGATTTATAAGGCACGAAATTATGCTGGTAAAGACGGTGTTTCTTGGCTGAAGTAGATACAGGAGACTAACTGGGCAGGTCCTGTCCAGAGGTAAGATGCAAAGGCAGGGATGAATAGGAAGGAGCCAGCTGAACAGACATGGGAAGTACAGAACGGAGAGGAGGAATGTGCTGTCACAGTGTAGGGAAAGCAAGTAGGGTCACATAACAAGGCGTATATACGTTTCTGTACAACAGATTGACTTAAACTGTAAATTTTCACTTAAAGCACAATAAAAAAAGAAACTTGGGGAACCTAGTACCGTCAAGGAAGCAGCACTGGGAGAAAAGCACATCCTTCAGACCTGAGGTTCCTGCGCCAAGATGCTCCCTGGACAAAGACTGATACAATACCTGACTTTTCCTCCAGAGCCGACAAGGGGAAAGCCTTTCTCTGGAGCCGACATCCTGCATATGGACTTGCAGCCTATTGGACTGTGTAAGAATAAACCTTCCTTTGTTAAAGCCATCCACTCTATGGAATTTGCTGTTAGAGCAGCCCTAGCTGACTAAAACAGAATCAGGTACCGTGAGAGTGGGGTGCTGCTCTAACAAATACCTAAAATGTGGGAACCATTTTGAAACCACAAATGGATAGAAGATTCAGAAGGAACAAAGAAGGCGCAGATGGTGAGAAACAACAGAGGACCGGCGGCAGCAGCAGAACCAGAGGCAGCGCTGGAGCCAACCCATGGAGCGAGAGCTGAGTGCCTGCCCACAGAGTTTTCCTTGTGGAACAAGGTGCCTCCGGGCACTTGAATCAGTGGAGCTGGCCTTGCTGACCCACAGAACAAGAGAGCTGAGTACCTTTGGGCAGGACACTTTCCAGCAAAAGTGGGGTGCCTCCGGGCACTTAAATCAGTGGAGCTACAGAGCTTTGGAACACTTGTCCCAGCAGGGCAGATGTGGGCCTGAGGCCTGGGCCATGCAGCCATAGGAAGCTGAAGCTGAAGAGACAAAAAGCATGAGAAGCTGAGCTGCCTCAGTCTCAAAAGGTATGGCCCGACCTCAGGGGCTTGAAAGGGTGGAACCATGGCGTCCTGTGTTCGTAAGGGTGAAATTGCCACTCATTTGGGCTTAGGGTGCTCTCAAAGCCGATGGGGCAGAAGTTTCTGTCCAAGTGGGCCTTGAAGGCAGAGTTGCAGCACAGAGCTGGGATCTCCATTGGGAAACCAGAGTATGGCCAATTCCTACAGACTGGAAGGCAGGGCCATTGTGTAAAATGTCTCAGAAAATTTAAGAGTGTTGTCAGTGCTTTGAAGGCTAATGTAATGTGTTCTGCTGACTCACTTGTTGCCTGTCAGTGCCTTCTTTCCCTACAATTTCTCCTATTTACAATGGAATGTCTAACTTGTGCCTGTTCTGCCACTGTACCTTTAGAAGCAGACAGCTTTCCTTCTAGGTTTCACAGATGTAGAAGTTTTTGTATTTTGGACTTGGAACCAATTTAAGACCTATCATATGGGATGGCCATGATTTTGCTACGGTGAGAAGAATGTGTTACAAGTTTCCATAATGTGATTTTTGGGGTGCCAAAGGGTAGGACATCATGGACTGACTTGTGTCCCCCGAAAAATATGTGTAGCCATGTGGCTGGGCCATGATTCCCAGTATCTTGTGACTGTCCTCCATTCTGTGGTTTTCCTCTGCTGCACGTTCAAGGATTAGGGTGGGGTTGTAAATCGTTTCACAGGATCAGCCTGCTCCACTGTAAAGGGAGCTTCCCTGGAGTATGGCTTGCCCCACCCTTAATCCTTTCATCCTACAGAGAGATAAAAGGACAGAGAAGCAGGCTGAGAACTGGGAACCTAGTACCATCAAGGAAGCGGCAAAGGGAGAAGAGCGCATCCTTCAGACCTGAGGTTCCTGCGCCAAGATGCTCCCTGGACAAAGACTGATGCAATACCGGACTTTACTCCAGAGCCAACAAGGAGGAAAGCCTTCCCCTGGAGTGAACACCCTTGAATATAGACTTGCAGCCTACCAGACTATGTAAGAATAAACGTTCCTCTGTTAAAGCCAAAAATAAATAAATAAATAAGTAAATAAATAAAAGAAACTTAAACTCAAATATGCCTTATTTGATTATGAAATTATCATATATAGTACTGATAGTTTTAAAATACATTATTAACATAAGTAATGAAATTATTGCTAATCTTAAAAATAAACAGAGAGATTAGTCACCAGAAAATGAGAATAATAACAACATATGCCTCGCTGTGGGTGGTAGAGATGAACTGAGATAGAATACACTTTGCACATTATGTGAGGAATAGTGTGCACCCAATAAAAGTCATTATTGCTGTGATTTTTATCATCTAGGAATAAGATGCTGTTATGGTTAAGAAAGTACCTCTTTAAAAGACATATCATGCAACCTAAGCCTAAAAACCAATGGTCAACTTTCGTTTTCTCATATAAACAGAAGGAACTAGTACAGCAAAATCTGCTAAACAATAGATACTCTAAAGGCTCTTACGTGGATTTTGAGAGTATTATGTGCAGTGACACATATACATGTTCATTTATTCAAAGAATACTGTTTGGCACCAAGTATATGTACAGCACTGCATGAAGTATAACTTCATGTATATATCTTTATGTGTCTACGTTGCTTTGCTGCTGGATGTCATCAAGTCCGTTCTAACTCACAGTGACCCCATGTGACAGAAGACAACTGCCCCACAGCATTTTCTTGGTTGTAACCTTTATGGAAGCAGATCACCAGGTCTTTCTCTCACAGAGCTGCTAGGTGGGTTCAGAATGCCAACTTTTGGGTTACCAGGTGAGCACTTAACCATTGTGTCACCAAGGATCTCTGTCTCCATGCACGGATGTGCACGCACACACACACACCCTACTGCCATCAAGTCAGTCAACACTCATAGAGACCCCACAGGGTTTCCAAGGCTGCCAGTCTCTATGGAAGCAGAATGCCACATCTTCCTCCCAAGTAGCTGCTGGTGGTTTCAAAGTACCAACTTTTTAGTTAGTAGTTGACGGTTTTGATCACTGTGCTACCAGTGCTCCTTATCCATACATATTTTAAAAAAACAAACCTACTGCAGTGGAATCAATTCCAACTCATTGATGCTACAAAGGCAGAACAGAATGGCCCCAGAGACTTTTCTAGGCTATAATCTTTACAGAAGCAGACTGCCACATCTTTCTCCCATGGAGCTGCTTGTGGGTTTGAACCACCAAACTTTTGGTTAAGAGCCAAGCACTTAACCACTGCTACTAGCACTCTTGGATATGTGTGCACATATGTGTGCGTACACACTAAGTAAAATAAATTAGAAAATGAATGGTTCTTTCAGAACAAATAATCACACTGCTCGCTGAAATGAATGTTCATATGCACATAAACAAACAAAAAAAACTAAGTGCCAACAAGTCGATTCCAACCCATAGCCACCCTGTAGGGCACAGTAGAACCTGCCCACAGAATTTCCATGGAGTACCTGGCAGATCTGAACTGTCAGCCTTTTGATTACCAGCCATAGCACTTAACCACTATGCCATCACAGTTTCTAATATATACATCCATATAATCAAGAAGACACTTTCCTATATATGTTTAGTATTACTGTACCTACTATGAGGCCAGGAAGGAAATAAATTAGGTACTAGATAAATAGATAAGTAAGACATGAATTTCACTTAAAGCATAATACAATTTTTTAAAAAAAGATATGGACCTTGCCAAACAGAAGCTTATAGTCTAATAAAAGAATTATGAACAGGTATTAAGATTAAATTCCTGATAGCAAGCAGTTGATGCAAAAAGAAAAGAAACCTTTATAGACAAAGCTCTCTTCAACAGTTAGCCAGCTAATGCGATTTACTACAACGATTTTCTAAAACACACTGACGGGGTCTCAAGCACATTGAAGGCCAGTTGCTAGAAGGTTCTCTCTTATGCATCTAATCACTTCCCTTCCTGTGCTACCACAGGGTCAACAGTCTTGATTCTCAACCCTATTCATACTAGGTATACTGTTGTTTTAATTACATGTTACGTTATTAAATAAACTGATAAAATGTAAGTGCAAAAAGAAAACTGTTTTTATGAAAATTAAGTGGAATGATTTGGAAAGACCTCACAAAGGCATGTTGCTAAAGAAGACTGCTGGTAAATCAGGTATGGGCAAGACAACCGTAAAAAACTGTAGGTCACAGCTTAGAAATCTGCAAGTATTCTGTATTTCTCAAATGTCTTTAAGAGTGAACTTAAAGAAACTGAAACTAGAAATCACAGTATGTTAAGGTATGGCTTATGACCAAAAAGGACCCACACTTAAACAAAAAGCCTTGGTCCATATTAAAGTGTTTGTGAATGAATATATTTTTTCAAGCTTAATTCAAAATGCTTAATTAAGTATTGTATCTGTCTATCTATTTACCTATCTATTAATTCCACGCTTTAACTGTCAAGATTAATTGATTGACTACTGGCCCAACCGCCCCAGATAAAAAGGCTTCTCCAGCATAAACCAAACCAAACCAAACCTACTTCTGTCAAATCAGTTCTGACTCACAGCGACCCTATGTCAGAGTAGAAGTGCCCTATAGAGTTTCCAAGGAGCACCTAGCAGATTTGAACTGCTGACTCTTTGGTTAGCAGATGTAGGACTTAACCACTGCACCACTAAGGTTTCTGGCAGCATACCTACCTGTCTGTCTGTCTGTCTGCCTGTCTGTCTGTTTGTTTGCTTGCTTCTGGTTGATATGTAAACAAGTTTATATTGCCTTAGTCTACTCCTACAAAAAAAGCAGTTTCTGGCCTGGGATTTTATAAAACCATCCTATTAAATATTTCTCAAACTAAGAAGTGGAAGAATGGACGTTAACTATATTTTCAGAGACTGAGATGCTAGTGTTTTCACTCAAGAGCTGCATACTGACTACTCATAGCCAGAACATGACCAAGAGACAATACCCCCAATGCCACCTCAGCTTTGGTCACAGGTCTCTTCACGGCCTGTCTGTTGATTCAAGCATCTTATGCTCCCAATCTGGCATTTTATGCTATCTTTGCGGATATGACTCGACGGCACTTGGCTTGGCTTGCAAGGAGAAAACATCTGAGGTGATACATTATTGAGAAAAGGCAGAGTGGCCAATTATCAGGGAGGAATCACATCCCTTCCCAAGACCTTTTTCTTGTCAGCCAGTCTAATACATTTTTGCTTATTTACATAGAACGCTGGATTTCTATACCACATAGCAAGACTCCACTCACTAAAACAGAACCTGCCATCGACAGCTTCCCACCATAGCTTTACGCCATCAAGATGCACGTCTGCCAATGGAGGCAGCACAGAGCCTTATGTCAAGAGAAGTTTGCCACAGCAAAGAGCAAGTGAAAAGGGAGACACCATGCAGTTTCGGTCACTGACAATATTTTTAAAAAAGATATTTAACACAGAGAGGATCCCATTGATGGAGGAGAGAAAAAAAAACTCCCCTTTTCTTTCCTTTCAGTATGGGGGACTGATATGAGAGGAGGGAAAAGAACTGGAGATGCCTTTGTATACTGGGAGCTGACCTTATTTTTCTGCCAGGAGAGATAAAGTAATTCTATAAGCATCGTTTAACTTTCTCACTAGAAACACAACAGAGGAGGTCAGTTAATGGCCAGCATCCTATACTTCCAACACCAGAACCATTTGTTTTTCTCCAGAAAATTAACTCTTCACAGAATGGCACCCAAACATGTGCTTACAAAGAAAGATTCCAAAGCTGATATCCTTTATACCCTGCCACAAAGCCCAATGGGAGGATGAGAAAGCATTTTCAGTTTCCACATGGAAACACTCAGGGAACCTGTGGGTCTCATTTCCTTCATTAGGGGTAGGCCTAGACGACCTCTCAGATCCCTTCCCACCCCTAACTCTGATTTGAAAGGAACTCAACAAAGTGAGCTTCAATTACAGTTGTCGACTTTTCAGTCAGGTATCAGGAAGAAATCTCTTATTTAAGCGCTGTCAATCAGTGGAACACGTTCCAAAACAGATTGTGGAATCTTCTTCCCTAGAGACAGTTAAAAGTAGGCTAGGCAGCCATCTGCCTTGGTAGACTGCAGCCCTTCCAGAAGGTGGACAAGCAAACAAAACTCTTCATCTCTCCGAAGGAGGCTATGAATGAGAAGTGATGAGGCCAATAAGAAAAAAAAGGAAGGGAAGCAGCAGCCATCTGGGCTCAGGAAAAGTTATAGGCCCTGCACCTGAGGATTCCAGTGAAAAGAGAAGATTTGACTACAAAGAGGAAAAGGTAAAGGGACAGGAAATAAGCACACAGCTCTAAGCTCTCTGGGGAAAGCTGAGCCAATCTGCTCCTCAGCTGGAGTAGCTGTTTGGTCCTGGGGACTAGGAGCGCAGTCATAGATCCTGGGAGAGGGCATTATCTCCCTCCCTAGCTCCAAATGGAGCTTATACATGAAGCCTGAATGGAAAATGGCAATTGCTGATTAAATTCAAGATCTCCCCAGGTAAAAAGCAGCACTCAGGGAGCATCCCTCAAAAGTTTGCCTTAAGCTACAAGGTTTTGTTTTGTGTTTTTGTTTGTTTTTCACTTTTGCCACCTTCTGCGTCCATCTACAGTCCTATCTATTTCTTACAGTTCTTAACATTGCTTTTATGGCTGTGGAAAGCTCTCCTGGGGCCTAACAAGGAATAAAACCTTCAAGAACCTTTAGAAGTCCATCTTTAACATGAAATGGAAAAGATGGCATTACTGTGGCCCGGGACCTCTGCAAAACAGAAACGTCCCTCTCTGTAGAAGTAAGCAGACCTTTGCCTCTGTCCTACGCAAAGACCTTAGAAATGCATACTTGGGGCCCTCTTTGTTCTCATACTGTACCCTTCTTCAGGGTACTGAAATCAGCCACATGACAGTTGCATTAACTTTCAGGTACCCCTCTTTGTTAGTGTACAAAACGCAGGAATCCTGCTGTTTTCGAAGCCTCTGCAGTGCAAGAGGCCTCTGAAAGGGGGACAGGAGGGCTGCAAGGTCCAGTCAACACCAGAGCATGGCTGAGCTAGCTGAGGGTGGTACCAAACCAAAGATAGGCAGGGGAGATAGCCACCAGCTGTAGGCAGGCAGACAGACTCCAAACCAATACCTGAGACTGGTTTCTTTTAACGAAAAAACCAGGTTGCCAGTGAAAGAGAAACCTGAAGCTTAAGCACGCAGTTGGGTGCTGGTATCACCTTTCTTTCCCTTCAGCAAAGCCAGAGAAATATGCAAAGATAGCTAGAGGAAAATCAATATTGCAAGACCCAAGATTTAAGATGAGCCTTTGCAGAAGAGAAATTTAAGATTGCATTATCCTTGCCGCTGTCCTAGATCACACAAGGTAGGGCTTTCGCCTTAAAGGAAGGTACTAGAATTAATTATTGAGAAAAACAAACTAGTAAAATTCAAAACCCATTGCCACTGGGTCAATTCCAACTCATCGTGACCCTAGAGGACAGAGCAGCACTGCCTGCACGGCTTTCAAGGCTATAAAAGTATTCGGAAGCACACTGCACAGCAGCTAGTAAACTCAAACCACTGACACTCTGGTTAGTAGCAGAGCACTTAACCACCGTGTCAGCAGAACTCCTTAACAGGGAGCAGGGATGAAACAACCTAAAACAAATGAAAGGCGTCAGTATCATTGTTAATAACATTTGGGCTGTCCCTAACCTGAGTGGTTAAACGGGTGCAAATGTCACCTACAGAGCTGTCATTGGGGTCATAACCTCTGGCTACTCAAGAGGCTCAGGTATACCATTCACATTCCATCGTGCTAGTCTCAGGGCAAAGCTAGCGATGAAAAGGGGCCGACACCCTTCTTTCCTTTTTTGGATGCCACATTGCAACCAGGAGCAGCTATGACCCAGAACCTAGCACTAACCCTTTAGAACGTGCTATCGTCAAAATCCAGGACTGTGGAACAGCGCAAGTGCAAGTACTCCACCTCAAAATCTAACACACGCCCAGAGGGACAATTCTCTCCAAACGTGCTCAAAATAACTATGAAACTCAGGTTTTGCTCATTTTTGAGAGCTGGGATCTTCAACACCCTTGGGATTCATTCACTAGATACTGGATTCACATTGCTGAAGGCCTCAGGGAACTGCAACTAAGCAGCAGAGTGCCAGTTTCCAAGCAGGAAACTAAACAGACAATGCAGCAGCTGAGCATCCTCTAGAGGTCCGTGACTTCAGCACCCAGCCACCTCCTGCCCATTCCCTCCCGGCACCTCCCACACCCAAGCCACCAGCAAGCAAGTGCATACAGGTGAACTTGTGTCCTGTTTTTCAAGCTCTCCTGGAAAGGAAAAATCTACCTTATATTTCTATGGCCTGAAGCTGGTAAAAGAAAGGAAGAAAGAAACTAACAAGGGAATAACTAACCCATCAACTTCCCATTCATGCCCCTAACTAAACATGACCACATTGGCTGGCTGCCAGCCAGCACTCTCCCCAGAAAGATGTAGCTGAAAAGGCTGTCAAATCAGAGTGTAGAATAGTGAAAAGGGCATGGGCTAAGACATGGGAAGATCTGCATGAGCAGTGTGTGTGAGATTAACTCAAAGGAGCATGAGGAAACTTTATGGTGATAGAAATGTTCAATATATTGAACTGTGCTCCACAAAGTTTTCATCAGATGTGACCTCCTAGAAGTAGATCTCCAGGACTTTCTTCCGAGGAGATTTGGGACAGATTCACACTACCTGCCTTTCAGTTAGTAACCAAACACCAAGAAACTCCAACACCTCAATCACCTGAGTAGTTGATTTTAGAAAGAAAAAAATCATTTTCTAAATCCCAGTTCTGCCCCTTACTAACTGAGTAACCTTCACCACCTCACGTAGCCTACCTAATTCTTCAGTTTTTCCATCTATGAAATGTGTTTAATAATTTCTGCCCTGCTTACTTTACCAGATTTTAAAGATAAAATGAGATAATGTACGCAACTCCATTTCCAAAGGAATGAAACAATGAACAAACCTTGTAACTAATTAGGTTACTTAGGGCACCTAGGACCTTCCTTGCTATACAATTCCTGGTGACAGTAAATTCTGTTCTACTTAATTGCAAATGGTTCAAAATCTTTCCTCAGAGAACTAGAACTGAGAATTTTTTATACTTGCTTCAGACACTCTTGCTTGCCCACCTCTCTTCCATGTGAATATAACTAACTTAATAAATACATCAGGAGTTTGTAGCATCAACAGATAAGCGCCGTAACATGTCAACACAGACACCAAACACAGCTCTCTGACCAGACTGCAGACACCACAACAGGAACTATTCTCAAACTGTGGACTCTTCCTTTCTTGGAGAAATTAGTGAGGTGGCATTTTACACATTGCCACAAAGAACTCCTTCTAACGGACAACAGAGAAAGAAAATGTAGTATCTCCTCACAGAAGGACAAAGGGGGAAGGATATCTGAGCCTAGACACCTAGGTACAAACTTAAATTCAACTTAGGCATTAGCTAAAAGGGACTGAGATTATCTAATTTAACTTTCATTGTAAATTGGCATCTAGTTGTCTTAGACCAGTACCAAAACCTCTCACAGGAAACAAATGCATATTAAGGTATCCACAAAGGAAACTATCAATCCTACACTCCAAGATAATAAACAACAGAAACATGAGGTCTCAGCAACTACAAAACCACTAACACTGAAAAAGATGAAAGGGAAACACACAAAGAGAAAAGATTTAGCAATGAAAATTAAAAGCAATAAAGCAATTGTCTATAACACACCAAAAAAGACATCAAAATAACAGCATAAAGCGCATATCTATCAATAATCAAGCTGAATGTAAATGAACTAAGTCAACCAATAAAGGGACATAGAGTAGCAGACTGGATTAAAAAACATGACTCATCTATATGCTGCCTACAGAAGACACATCTTAGACTCAAAGACACCAACAAACTAAACCTGGAAGGATAGAAAAAAAAAAAAATGTATCATGTTAATAACAGTATAAAAGAACAAGAGTGGCAATATTAACCTCTGATAAAACAGATCTTAAAGTAAAATTCACCACAGTGAATAAGGAAGGACATTATATGATGAAGGATCAATACTCCAGGAGGACACAGCCATACTAAATACATATGCCCCCAATGACATAGCTTTAAACTACATAAAACAAACACTAACTGTACCGAAAAAAGAAACAGAGAGCTCTATAATAATATTAAGAGGCTTCAACATACCACTCTTGGTAAAGGAAAGAATATCCAAAAAGAAGCTCAATGAAGACACAGCCAATCTAAATGTCACAATCAGCCATCTCTACCTCATAAGCATATACAGAACACTCCACCCAACAGCAGCCAACTATATTTTCCAAGGCACATGGAACATTCTCCAGAAGTGACCACACATTAGGCCACAAAGCAATCCTTAACAAAATTAAAACTGTTGAAATATTATAAACTATCATATTTTTTAGACTATACAGCCAATAATAGGAGGAAAAAAAGAGACAGAGAAAGCAAGCACAAGGAAATTGAATAACGCCTTGCTCAAAAATGACTTATCAAAGAAATAAAAAATAGTATAAAGAAATTCATAGAATCAAATGAAAATGAAAATGCACCCTACCAGAATCTATGGGACACAGCAAAAGCAGTGCTCAGAGGTCAGTTTATTTCATTAAATGCACACATCCAAAAAGAAAAAGCATGCAAATGGAAGAATTAACTCCACAACTACAACAAGTGGAAAGAGAGCAGCAAAAGAACCCCAGGGCACCAGAAGAAAATAATAAAAATGAAAGCAGAACTAAGTGAATTACGAAACAGAAAAACATGCAAAAGAGTTAACAAGAACAAAAGCTGCTGTTTTGAAAGGATCAAAAAACAGATAAACCACTGACCAAAGTGAGAAAAGAAAAATTGGAAAGGAAAAAAATAACTAGAATAAGAAACATGTTTGAGTGATATCACCACAGACCTAACTGAAATTAAAAGAATCATAACAGAATACTATGAAAAACTGCACTCTAATAAAGTTGAAAACTTAAAGAAAATAGACAAATGTCTAGAAACACATCACATACCAAAACTAGCACAAATGAAAGTAGGACAGCTCAATAAACCTATCACAAAAGAAGACACTGAAAAGGTAACTTAAAAATTTCCAACTAAAAAAAGCCCTGGCCTTGATGGCTTCACTGGATAATTATATCAAACTTTTAGAAATGAGGTAATATCACTATTACTAAAGAATATCCCAGAGTATAGAAAAGGATGGAATATTCCCAAATTCATTCTAGGAAGACACAAAACCCTGATACCAAAAACAGGTAAAGACACCACAAAAAAGGAAAATTACACACCAATATCTCTCATGAACTTAGATGCAAAATTTTTTAACAAAATTCTAGCCAATAGAATTCAACAATATAATAAAAAATAAGTTACCAAGTTCAAGGAAGATTGATACTAGGCATGCACCAGGCATGGTTCAACATTAGAAAAACAATTAATGCAACCAACCACATACATAAAACAAAAGAACCACCTGATTTTATCAATGGATGCAGAAAATGCATTTCACAAAGTTCAACACCCACTCATGTTGAAAATTCTCACCAAAATAGGAATAAAAAGGAAATTTCTAAATATAATAGGGGACAGCTATGCAAAGCAAACAGCCAATATCATTGAAAATGGAGACAGTTTAAAAGCATTCTCCTTGAAAATAGGAACCAAACAAGGATGCCCATTGTCACCACTTTTATTCAACACTGTCCTGGAGGTTGTAGCCAAAGCAACTAGTCAAGATAAACAAATAAAGGGCATCCAAACTGGTAAAGAAGAGGTAAAAGTATCTCTATTTGCAGATGATATGATCTTATAAACAGAAAACCCTACAGAATCCACAAAAACACCACTGGACCTAACAGAAGAGTTCAGCAAAGAATCAGGATACAAGATAAACACACCTGAATCAGTTGGTTCTTCTTACACCAACCTTAAAGAGAACACCAAAAAGGAAGTCACCAAATCAATATCATTTATAACAGCTCTCAAGAAGATAAAATACTAGGAATAAATCTAACCAGAGGCATAAAAGATCTAAAAAAAGAAAATTACGAGACTCTACCGCAAGAAACCAAGAGATCTACAAAAGTGAGGAAACCTACCTTTCTCATGGATAGGAAGACTTAACATCATGAAAATGCCTATTCTAACCAAAGCCTCTATATATACAATGCAATTCCAATCTAAATTCCAATGGCATTTTTTAATGAGAAAGACAAAAAAAATAGCAATTTCATATAGAAAGGGAAGAAGCCCTGGATAATTAAAGCATTACTGAAGAAGAAGAACAAAGTGGGAGGCACCACACTACCTGACTTAACAACCGATTACAATGCCAACAGCCTGGTACTAGTACAAAAACAAAATGATACAGAATGGAGACTCTAGATATGACATCATCCACCCATGAGCACCTAGTATTTGACAAAGGTCCACAGTCAGTAAATTGAAGCAAATGTTGTTGGCATAACTGGATATGCATCCGCAAAAGAAATGGAACAAGGCATCATTCACAAAAATAACTCAAAATGGATCAAAGACCAAAATATAAAATGATAAGGATCATGGAAGGACAATGCTGGGCATGAACAGACTATAAAATATTACTAGCATTGTACAAGTACCAGAAAGGAAAATAGGTAAAAGGGAACTCCTAAAAACCAAACAGTTATGCTCAAAGACTTCACCAGAAGAGTAAAAAGACTGTCTCCAAACTGGGAAAGAATCTATGGCTACCATGAATGCAATCAGCATCTAATCTCCATTATTCACAAGGTACTGCAAACCTCAGCAAGAAAAAGGCAAACAACCAATTAAAGATGGGGCAAAGAACAGGAACAGTCACCAAAGATAACATTCAAGCAGCTAACAGATACATGAGGAAATGCTCATGATCATTAGTCATTAGAGAAACCTAAATCGAAACTACAATGAGATACCATCTCACCCCAAGAAAGCTGACATTAATCAAAAAACACAGTAATAGACATTGGAGAAGTTGTAGAGAGACTGGAACTGTTCTACACTGCTGATGGGAATGTAAAACAGTACAACCACCTCAGAAATTGATTCGGTACTTTCTTTAAAAGCTAGAAATAGAAATACCATATCATCCAGCAATCCCACTTCTTGGAATATAATTTAGACAAATAAGGGCTCTCCCACAAACAGATAAATGAAGACAAGTTCTGACAATTAAGTCCACCAATGCCTGGTCCACCTTTCCACGAAATTTTGGAACTCTTTCTAGAATGGCACTGCACCCGGTGGCAAGATGGCAAGTTTGCTAACTTAATTGTATAATTGTGTAGTTGTCTGTGAGGGAGTTTTTAGCCAGTAAACAAATAACCGTATTGGAACACCTTCCCTACTGACCTGATAATGGCCCCCAATGACTTTTTTCTTCACCTAAAAAAAAGGGAAATGGACATTTTGATGACATTCAGGACATCAAGGGTAATACAACGACAGCTCTGATGGCTACTCCACAAAAGAGTTCCAAAATTGCTTTGAAAGGTGGACTAGGCACTGGAATTGGTGCATAGCTTTCCAAGGGGAGTACTTTGAAGGTGACTGTAGTGATATTCAGTAATGAGGTATGTAGCACTTCTTCTAGGATGTGTTCGTGAACTTAATTGTCAGACCTCACACCAATGTTTAAAGATGCACTGCTCACACTAGCAAAAAGATGAAATCAACCTAGGTGTGAACAGATAGACCAAGTAGGGTATATTCACACAATGCGGTATTATGCAATGATAAAGAATAATAGTGATCTTAGGAAACATAGAAGACATGCTAAGTAAAATTACTCAAGTGGAAAAGGACAAATATTGTATGTGACCTCTATTACAACCACTTAAGAAAATGTTCAAGCACAGAATAATCTTTGATGGTTATAAAGAAGAGAGAGAGGGAAGGAGGAAAGGAGGGACGGAGGGAGGCAAATATTCACAAAGCAGATAGCAGACAGGAATTGGATTAGGTGAAGGAAATGACAGCACGCAGTAGAAGGGAGGTTAGCCTAACTGGACTACCAAAAGCTAAAAGGTTTTCTAAATAAAACCCAACATTTTGAAGGAAAGATAGCAGTATGGGGACTATGGTTTCAGGGGGCATCTAGCCTAACTGGCATAACCTAGTATTTTGTTTTTTTAAAAAAATATTCTGCATGCCACTTAAGTGACTGATGTCTGGGGTCTTAAAAAGCTAGCAAGTGGCTATGTAAGTAGCATCATTTGGTCCCAATGCACATGGAACAGAGGAGAACAAAAGACATCAAAGATAGGAGAAAAATAAGAAGCCAGCAGACAGAAGATATCATATGATCCAGAGACTACACCAGCATGAGACCAGAAGAACTACGTGGTACTCGGCCACCATCGATGACTTCCCTGACAGGGAACACAATGTAAAGTCCCTGACATAGCAGAAGAATAATGGTGTGCTGAACTAGAATTCTATTAAAAGACCACACTCAACTGTCCATCAGACTGGAAGGTCTCTGAGAACATGGCTCCCAGACTCTTAGTCCAGAGCTGAACCAGTACTGAAGCTAATTCGTCAGACAAAGATTGGACTGGACTATGTTACACACAGAGTGATGCTGGCAGACAATATGCTTCTTGGCTTAAACATGTTGACACCTGACAATTAAGTTCATAAACTCGTCCTAGAAAAGGTGCTACATACCTCACTACTAAATATCACTACGGTCACCTTCAAAGTACTCTCCCTGGGAAAGCTACACACCGATGCCAGTGCCTGGTCCACCCTTTAAAGCAATTCTGTACTCTTTTTCTGGAATGGCCATCACAGCCAGTCATAGTATTACCTCAGTGACCTGAATGTCATCAAAATGTCTTTCTTTCAATATTTTCTTTAGCTTCAGGTAAATAAAAATGTCATTGGGGGCCAATCAGGTGAGTAGTGAAGTGTTCCAATAGTCATTTGTTTACTGGTTAAAAACTCCTTCACAGACAACTATGCAATTAAAGTAGCCAACTTGCCACCTTCCCACCGTGCACAATGGCCATTCCAGAAAGAGTTCCAAAATTGCTATGAAGGGTAGATTAGGTGCTGGCACTGGTACATAGCTTCCCAAGGGGAATACTTCAAAGGTGACTGTAGTAATATTCAGCAGTGAGGTATGTAGCACTTAGAACAATTAAGTCTGTGTACTTAATTATAAGATCTGACATACATAAAGCTGTCTGAGCAGTTCTTATCCAGAGGCAAGATGAGAGGGTGGATGAGAGGAGCTGCTTGAATGGATACGGGAAATACAGGGTAGAGAGGAGGAGTGTGCTGTCATGGGAGGAGGTGGCAGTTAGAGTCGCACAGCAGTGTGTGTGCACAGTTTTATACAGCAAATTGATCTGACTATGAAATTTCACTTAAAGCTTAATAATTTTTTTTTTTTAAAGAAATGCACTCAAACATGGAAGTTTAAATAAATAGCATTTTGGGGTGAAGTGAGGGAAGAGAGCATTTGAAACAGAGAAGGCTCCTCTCCGTGGGCCTTGGCTGCTGTTGCTGTCAGGTGTCGCTGTGTTTCTGACTCACACAGACCCTGCGCATAACAGAAGGAAATGCTACCCAGCCCTGCCCCATGCCCACAGCCATCTTTATGCTTACACCCATTGTTGCAGCCACTGTGTCAATCCTTCTCCTTGACAGTCTTCCTCTTTTTTGCTGACCCTCTACTTTACATGATGTCCTTTCTCCAGGGACTAATCCATTTTGAAAACATGTCCAAACTATGTAAGAGGTAGACTTGCCATCCTCGCTTTCAAGGAGCTCTCTGGTTATACTTCTTCCAGGACAGATCTATTTGTTGTTTTGGCAATCATGGTATCTTCAATATTCGTCTCCAACACCACAATTCAAAGGCATAAATTCTTCTTTTGTGTTTCTTATTCACTGTCTAGTTTTCACATGTTCATAATGCAACTGAAAATACTTCGGCTTGGGTCAGGCACACCTTAGTCTCCAAGATGGCATGTTCACTTTTCAATACTTTAAAGAGGTCTTTTGCAGCAGATCAGCCTAATGCAATCCATCCTTTCAGTTCTTGACTGCTGCTTCCATGGACATTGATTGTAGAACCAAGTAAAATGAAATCCTTGAAAATTTCAATATTTCTGCATTTATCATGATGTTGCTCACTGGTCCAGTTGTAAGGATTTTTGTTGTCTTGATGTTGAGGTACAATCCATACAGAAAGCTGTGTCTTTGATTTTCATCAGTAAGTGTTTCAAATCCTCTTTACTTGCAGCAAGCAAGGTTGCTTCCTCCAAGATTGCTTCCTCTGCTTAATGACTGGGAAAGAGCTGTTCCCTCAAATAAAGCCAACATTAATGACATGGACAGAGTCGTTTTCAGGACCTTCATTTGCTGACGTAGCATGACTCAACATCAGAAGAAACAGTTGCAAACATACATTCACAATTAGAACTTGGAATGTACAAAGTATGAATCAAAGAAAATTGGAAATCACCAAAATTAAATGGCATGCATAAACATCAATACCTTATGTATTAATGAGCTTAAACAGAATGGTTCTCGCCATTTTAAATCATACAGTCATACAGTCTACTACACCAGGAATGAGTACTTGAAGAGGAATGGTGTTGCATTCATCATCCAAAAGAATGTTTCAAGATCAATCCTGAAGTACAATGCTGTCAGTGATAGGATAATATCCACATGCATACAAGGAAGGCCAGTTAACATGACTATTATTGACACTTATGCAAGAACTACTAAGGCCAAAGATAAAGAAATTGAAGATTTTTACCAGCTTCTGTAGTTCAAAATTGACAAAACATGCAGTCAGGATGCATTGATAATTCCTGGTCATTGGAATGCAAAAGCTGGAAACAAAGAAGATCAGTAATTGGAAAAAAATGACCACAGATCACATAACAGAACTTTGGAAGGCCAATGACTTCTTCATTGCAAATACCGTTTTATACCAACATAAACGGCAACTATACACATGTTCACCACAGTGAATACACAGGAATCAAACTGACTACATCTCTGGGAAGGGACAATGGAAAAGCTCACTATCATCAGTCAGAACAAGACCAGGTGCTAACTGCACAAGAGACCATCAGCTGCTTACATGCAAGTTGAAACTGAAACCAAAGAAAATTTGAAAAAGTCCACAAAAGCCAACCTTGAGTATATTCCACCTGAGTTTAAAGACTATTTCCAGAATAGATTTGATGCACTGAACACTACTGACCAAAGACCAGACAAGTTGTAGAAGGATATCAAAAATATCACACATGAAGAAAGAAAGCAAGAGGTCATTTAAAGGGCAGGAAAGAAAGAAAAGACCAAATCAGATGTCAGTATAGACTCTGAAATTTGGGGGCCTTTGCCCCAGCTGTAAAATCACACTCTGTAGACAATTTCCAGGGGGTCATTGGTGGTCCAGTGGTAGAATTCTCACCTTTCATGTGGGAGAACCAGGTTCTTTTCCCAGCCAATCTACCTTATGTACAGCTACCACTCATCCATCTATGAGTGGGGGCCTATATGTTTTTAGAATACTAAAAAGATTTCAGTGGAGCTTCCAGACATAGACAAATTAGGAAGAAAAGCCTGGCAATTGACTTCCAAAAATCAGCCAAGGGAAACACCATGGCTGGTTAACAATCTGGTCATCAAATGATTATGGGGATGGCACAGGATTAGGCAGCCTTTTGTCCCATTGTTCATGGGATTGCCATGAGTCAGGAGCCAAGGCTAAAACAGCTAACAACAAAGGTGGATTCCCACCTAGCCTTAGGCAATTAGAGTACTAAAATTTGTAACTCTTCCAGGTAAATTGAAGTGGGCTTACAAAGAAGTTTAAGTGGGCCTACAGAGTTCGTTAGCCTTATCATCCCACAAGGCCTGTGCCATCAGTAAAACACTGCTCCCCAAAAGATGTGTTACATGTATGGCAGAAATGGATATCAGACCTCCACATACCTCCCTCTACTGCTCTTCCTAGCAAATAATCTGTTTTCAGTCCGTATGTTAAGAAAAGCACTTACAAGGGTAGGGCCAAGATGGCAGAGTAATCAGACACTTCCTGTGGTTCCTTGTACAATAAAGACCTGAAAAACAAGTGAATCGATTGTATATGACAATCGAGGTACCTGAACATGAAAGCCAAAGCTGAGGAATCCAACTGAGCGGCAGTGGGATGGAGATATAGTTCAGAAGCAGTAAGGAGTTATCAGACCTGACTTGGCAAGAACTATCACCCTGCAGGCTGGATCAGCTGGTGCCAGGGATGAGGCAAGCCATGAGCTTTGAGCAGTGTTTTCCACTCTGGGAGAGATCGAGCAATGGAGAATCTACTCACACCTCCAGAACTGGTGGAAAAAAACAATTCCATGCAGATTGCAATTCATTAGCAACCCTATAGGAGAAAGTAGAATTGTCCCACTGAGTTTCTAAGGAGAGCCTGATGGATTCAAACTGATGACCCTTTGGTAAGTAGCCATGGCACTTAACCACTATGCCACCATAATCTGTGAAGGGCAGTGCTAAATTAGCAAAAGCTATGTGTGCACATCTAACCTACCATGCTGATCAAAACACACATGCTGGGAAAAATCTCACTCCCATTTACCTGACGTCTCCCCACACTGAGTCCCAGCTGGTTTCAGAGATGGCTGTACCCCCTGGGTCAGCAGTAGGACTTATCATGCCTCCCTGAGCCATTCTCCTGGCCTTGAAGAGGGAAGAAATTAACAAACAGGAAAAAATAATATGCCAACTCCCATCAACCAGGAACTCATGGCACAAACAGCTCCTTTGCCTAGGCATAGGCATAAGGAATCCATAGACTTTAAATGCCTTTCATCCCTGCATAGACCTGTGTGAACCCATTTCAACAGTGTAGGCCCTCATCAGTATAGTACCACAGGGTATTTAGCTAAAGTGTGAGTTCAGGTGTAGCAGCTATATGATGGAGAGGCAGACTTGTATGACATTTGACACCACTGTCTACTAAGCAGTGTCCTCACCTACCCACATCAGGGGCCTAAGGATTGGTGGCTCCATCTATGTCTTCTAATTACCAATAACAGGGATCTAATAATAAGTGATGTCTCCCAGTCCTTACAGACAACAGTACTGGATACCCACAGTCCACTTGCAAAATTCACACACTTACTTTCTAGGGAATAAGGATATGATTTTCTCAAACACTCAGGCATGGCTGTCAACCCCTTCCCTTGCTCAGCACATCACCCCTACTGCAGTGAGATACCTGCCTCTACACCAATCACCCCTGCCCATCTAGGACTGCAGGTGACAGTCTGCACCACATCTTTGGTGACTAACTACCTGGATAGCTGAGCTGAATCCATATAAGAAAAATAAATGGTCTCCTAGCCTCACACACCAAGTAACAAACCTAACATCCTGGCAACAGGATGTTAGAGCTTCAAAGAACCCATAAATCAAACTAGCTCACATGAGCAGCCTATTTGGGCATATCAAAACACAACAAGAGGGGAAGACACAATAAGAAAATATAAATATGATGATTTATTGATGACTGGGAGAGAATAGTCTATATCAAATCACAAACCTTCTAAAAGAATCAAGAAATCTTCCAGATGAAGAAAACTTCCTGGATTACCAGAGGTAGAATACAAAAGATTAGCATACAGAACTCTTCAAAAGATCAGGAAGGAGATCACGCAAACCATAGAACAAGCCAAGAAACACAGATAAAGCAACAGAGGAACTTAAGAAGTTTAGATAAAAGCATAAGGACAAATTTAACAGGCTACAAGAATCCAAAGAGACAACAACCAGAAATCCAGATTAACCATATAATTCCAGAATTAGATGAGAAATAGAAAGTCATAGGAGCAGAATTGAGGCACTGGAAGTCAGAACCAGTGAGACTGAAGATAAAGCATTAGACATCAAATTATTTGAGGAAAAATCAGATACAAGAATTTTTTTAAATGATTAAAGCCTAAGAATTACATGGGCTTCTTATCAAAAAGAATAATCTACAATTGACTGGAGTATCAGAACAGAAGAGGATAAAAGAAAATACAGAGAGAATTGTCAAAGATTTCTTGGCAGAAAACGTCCTGCTATCATGAAGATGAGAAGATATCTATCTACCCAAGATACTAACCAAATGCCACATAAGGTATATCCCAAAAGAAAGTCACCAAGATATATTATAATCAGAACTTACCAAAACCAATGATAAAGACACAATTTTAAGAGCATCTAGAGTAAACAAAACATCACCTACAAAGAAGGTCTATAAGACTAAGTTCAGATTACTGAACACAACCCATGCAGGTAAGAAGGCAATGGGATGACATTTTAAAAGACTTGAAGTAAAAAATGTAGCCAGCCTAGAATCATATACGCAGCCAAACTGTTTCTCAGATATGATGGGGACATTACAGCATTTGTAAAAACAAGCCAAAATTATAAAAAATACTAAACAAAATCCTCCAGTTAAAAAATAAGTAACATCAAATAATAAACCAAGACTGGAATACAGGACAGAGTAGCCAGTATCAACCCAGATAAGAAAGTAGCAAAAATAAATAAAAGCTAAAACTCTGAAAATAGAGAAACAAAGATACCGTGATGTAAAAGATGACAACATTAAAACAAAAAAGAAGCCACAACAAAACAACCCAACCTCATGAACATATACAGAGCACCACCCGACAGCAGCCAAGTATACTTTCTTCTCCTATACACATGGAACATTCTCCAGAATAGACCACAGATTAGGACATAAAGCAAGACTTAACAGAATTCAAAGCACCGAAATATTACAAAGCATTTTTTGTAACCATAAAGCCATAAAAATAGCAATCAGTCACAGAAATGGCAAGAAAAATAATCAAACACATAGAAACTGAGTAACACCTTGCTCAAAACCTACTGGATAGGAGAAACTATGGACAGAATAAAGAAATTCACAGAATTAAGTGAGACTGAAAACACAACCTACTAGAACCTTTGAAACACAGCAAAAGCAGTGCTGAAAGGTCAATTTATATAATAAAACGTATGCATTCAAAAATAAGAATCAAAATCAAAGCATTAACCCTACAATTTTGGCATAGATTGAATTGTAACACCAAAAATATGTGTCAACTTAGGCCATGATTCCCAGTATTGTATGGTGTGATTGTAGTCTGGTATTAAAAAGGACTAAGGCGGGATTTTTAGACCCTTACCCAAGTCACATTTCTGATGCAACATAAAAGGAGTTTCCCAGGGGTGTGGCCTCTATCACTTTTTATCTCTCAAGGGATAAAAAGGAAAGAAGTGAGCAGAGGGGGACAACCTCATACCACCAAGAAAGCAGCAACGGGAGTCAAGTGCAACCTGCAGGCCCAGGGTCTCTGCACAGAGAAAGTCCTAGTCTAGAGGTGATTTATAAGAAAGTTAACACAGAAAGCCTTTTTGTGAAGCTGATACCCTGGATAGTAACTTTTTTTGCCTATCTTACTGTGAGAAAATAAACTTCTCTTTGTTAAAGCCATCCACTTGTGATATTTATGTTGTAACAGCACTAGATGACTAAGACAAACTCAAACCAATAGGAACAGATTAGCAAAAGAAGCCCTTGGGTACCAAAGGAAAGCAAATAATAAAAAGTGGAGCAACATTAAATGAAATAGAGAAGAGAAAAACAACTGAAAAGACTTAGAAGACCAAAGCTACCTCTTTGAAAAGACTAACAAAATCGATAACCCAATGGACTAACTGACAAAAGAAAAACCGCAGAGGAAGCAAAAGTCCTAAATAAGAAGTGAAATGGGTGCTATCACAACAGACCGAAGTGAAATCAAAAGAATCATAATAGCATACTCTGAAAAACTATAATACAACAAATTTAAAAACCTTGAGGAAAGGGACAAAGTTCTAGAAAAAAACTACCTACCTAAACTAAAACAGAGTACAAACAACTAAATAAACCTATAACAAAGGAAGAGATTTAAGAGGCAATTTAAAAATTGCCTCCCCCTCAAAATAAAAGCACCCTAACTATTACAGCTTTACTAGAGAATTCTACTAGACTTTCAAAGAATTACTAAACAGATTTCAGATCACAAAAAGGATAGAATACTCCCAAACTTATTCTATGAAGCTAGCAAAAAGCTAGCTTTACCAAAGCTTTACCAAAACTAGGTAAAGATACCATGAAAAAAGAAAATTACATAAACAAAAGAAAAGAAACTAATGATCATATCAACTGACGCAGAAAACCCATCTAACAAAGTCCAATTTCATGATAACTCTCAGCAAAATATAAGAGAAATTGCTCAGCTTAATAAAGGGTATTTTCACAAGGCCAACAGCCAACATCACCCTAAACAGAGAGTCTGAGAGCATTCCCCTTGAGAAGAGTCAACAGTCAAGGATGCCCTTTATCATCATTCCTATTCCACATTGTACTGGACATCCCAGCCAGAATATTAGGCTAGAAAAAGAAATATGGGCATCCAAGTTGATAAGAAAGTAGTAAAAGTATCTCTGTTTGCAGAAGATATGCTCTTATACACAGAAAACCCCAAAGAATCTACAAGAAAATTACCGGAACTAATGGAAAAGTTCAGCCAAGAATCAGAATATAAGACGTACAAAGATCAGTTGGATTCCTTGACAGCAAAAAAGGGAACGTTGAAGAGGAAACCAATGAATCAATACCATTTACAATAGCCCCCAAGAAGATAAAATATTTAGGAATAAATGTAACCACAGACATAAATGACCTATACAAAGAAAATTACAAGACTACTGCGAGAAACCAGAAGAAACCTACACACCAGAGAAACACACCTTGCACATGGGTAGGACGGCAAGGACAGCTCAACTCTGTAAAAATGTTTATTCTACCCAAAGCTATCTATAGATACAATGCAACTCCAATCCAAATTCTACTGGTATTTTGTAATGAAATGGAAAAACAAATCACTAACTTCACATGGAAAGGAAAGAGACTCCAAATAAGTAAATCATTACTGAAGAAGAACAAAGCAGGAAGCCTCATACTACCTGATTTTAGAACCTACATATATTATACCACCAAGCTATTCAAAATAGCCTGATACTGATACAACAGTAGATACAGTGACCAATGGAACAGAATTGAGGATCCAGACATAAAATCATTCATCTATGAGCGGCTGATACTTGACAAACGCCAAAAGTCCACTGACTGGGAAAAAGACAACCTCTTTAATAAATGGTACTAGCATAACTGGATATCCACATGCCAAAAAATGAAACAAGACCCATACCTCATACTAAGCAAAAAACTAACCCAAAATGGTTCAAAGATCTAAATATAAAATCTACAACAATAAAGATAATGGAAGAAAAAATAGGGACAATGCTAGGAGCCTAATACATGGTGTAAATGGAATACAAAACATTACTAACAATGTACAAACACCAGAAGAGAAACTAGATACCTGGGAGCTCCTAAAAATCAAAAAATTGTGCTCATCCAAAGACTTCCCCATGAGAATAAAAAGACAAACCTACAAAGTGGGAAAAAAAGTTGGCTATCACAAATCCAATCAGTGTTTCATCTCTAAATTCTACAAGATACTACAAAACTTCAACAACAAAAAGACAGCTGAATTAAAATATGGGCAAAGGACAGTACTGTCCACGATAGCAAAAAAGATAGAATCAACCTAGGTACCTGGATGAATGGATAAACAAACTATAGTATATTTACACAACGGACTATTACACAATGATAAAGAAAAACAATGAATCTGACAAACATCTCACAACATGGAGTAATCTGGGAGGCATTATGCTGAGTCAAATTATTCACAAAAGGGCAAATATTATACGACACCACAATTGTAAGGACTCAAGAAAAGGTTTAAACACAGAAGAAAACATTCTTCTACAGTGATGAGAAAGAGAGAGGGGTAGATACTAATTAGATGCTAGACAAAAATTATTTTATGCAAAGCAAGGGACAATACAAAGTAGAGGAGAAGCCAACACAACAGGACTAAATCAAAAGCTAAGAAGTTTTCTAAATACAACCAAACACTTCAAGGGACACAGAAAAAGAGAAGCAGGGACAGGGTTCTAGGAACCATGGTTTCAGGGGACATCCAGGTCAACTGGCATAACAAATTTATTAAGAAGTTCAGTAATCCACTTCAGTGAGTGGCATCTGGGGTCTTAAAAGCTAGCAGCAGACCATTTAAGAAGCATTAAGTGATCTTAACCTACCTGGAGCAAAAGAGAATAAAGAACATCAAGCCAAAAAGCCGCCAAGTGCCGTCGAGTTGGATTAAGAACATCAAAGACAAGAAAAATAGGAGCCCAAGAGACAGAAAGGGCCACATTAATCCAAGAGTATGTCAACATGAGACCCCAAGAACTAGATGGTGCCCACCTACCACCAATGACTGTTCTTACAGTGAACTCAACAAAGAGTGCCTGATGAAGCAGACAGATGTAGAGTACAGAACTCAAACTCTAGTCAACTGACCAGACTTGATAATCTGACAGACTGGAGTGTTCCCAGAAGACAGGATCCCCAGACTCTCTGTTAGCCCAGAACTGAAATCATTCCAGAAGCCAACTCCTTAAACATTGAACAGGTCTAGAAGACACAAAAGGATACTGGTAAAGAGTGTGCTTCTTGCCTTAAGTAGATACAAGAGACAAGGCAGTTTCTGTCCAGAGGCAGTATGAGAAGAAAAAAGACATGAGCTGGTTCAATAAACATGGGAAATTTGGGATCGAGAGGAAGGGTGTGCTGTCACAGTGTGGGGAGATCAGCTAGGGTCACATAACATGTGTATAAGTTTTTGTATGAGAGACTTACTCAAATGGTAAACTTTCACTTAAAACAGTTTAAAAAAAAAAGGTTGATCATAAAAAGAAAAAAAAAAAAAAACATGCACATCACCAAAGAAGACATTCAGTCAGCAAACAGATACAACAGATACATCCTTAAGGAAATGTTCACACTCATTAGGCATCAGAGGAATGCACACCAAAACTACAAAGAGATACCATCTCATTCCAACAAGATGCGCATTAACCCCAAAAAAATCCCAAAATACTAAATGTTGGTGAGGTTTTAGAGAGTAGAACACTTATATACTGCTGGCAGGAATGTAAAATGGTAAAACCACTTAGGAAATCAACCTGGCGCTTCCTTAAAAAGCTAGAAATAGAACTGCTATACAATTCAGCAATCCCACTCCTTGGAATACATCCCAGAGAAATAAAGACCTACTATGAATAGACATATGCACACTCACATTCACCGCAGCTCTGTTGACAACAGCAAAAAGATGGAAATAATCCAGGTGACCATCGATGGGTGAATGGATAAAAAAAAAATCATGGTATATTAACACAATTGAATACTACACAACAGTAAAGAACAACCAATGAACCTGCAAAACATCTCATAACATGGATGGATCTGGATGGCATTAAGCTAAGTGAATTTTGTCAGTCACAAAATGACCAAACATTCTATGAGACCACTATTATAAAAACTGGAGAAAAGATTTAAACATAGAAGAAAACATTCTTTGATAGATACAAGGGTGGGGATGTAGGGAGAGGGGTGTTTACTAGATAGCAGGTAAGAATTATCTTAGGTCAAGGGACAGACAGCGTATCAGACTGGAGAAATCAGCACAACTGGACTAAACCAAAAGTTAAGAAGTTACCTGAATACAACCACTTTGAGAGATAAAGCAGCAAGCACAAGGCTCTGGTGATGATGGTTTAAGGCAGCATCTAGGTAAACTGGCATAATAAAGTGTATTAAGAAAATGTTCTGCATGCCACTGGTGTCTGGGGTCTTAAAAGCTAGTAAGCGGACATCTAAGATGCAGCAATTAGTCACAACCCACCTAGAGCAAAAGAGAGAGAATACTAAAGACGCTAGGAAAACACTAGCCCAAGAGACACAAAGGGATGCACTAGAGACTTCATCAGCCTGAGACCTGAAAAACCAGACAGTGCCCAGCTGCTATTAGTAACTGCCCTGACAGGGAACACAACAGGGAGTCCCTGACAGAACAGGAGAAAAGTCAAGCGCAAATCTCGAATTCTAGTAAAATGACCAGGCTTACTGGTATGACTGAGACTAGCAGGCCCCACACAACATAGTTCCCAGACTCTCTGTTACCCCAGAACTAAAACCATTCCCAAAGCCACATCTTCAAAGATTACACTGGACTACAACACATAAAATGATACTTAGAAAGAGTGTGCTTCTTAACTCAGTAGATACATGAGACTAAGTGGGCAGCTGCTGTCCAGAGGTGGGATGAGGAGTCAGAACCGACACAGGAAATAGTTGAATGGTTGAATGGACACAGAAAATCTGAGAAAGAAAGGGGGACAGTGTTGTCACATTATAGAGAAAGCAACTAAGGTCACATAACAGTGTTTGTATAAATCTTTATATGAGAAAATAAGTTATAAACTTTCACTTAAATCACAATAAAAAAGACTATTGAAAAAAGCATATTAGGCAGACAAATAAAGGGAGGGAGGGAGGGATGTAGATCACATGACGATCACTAAGAAATCAAGGAACAGAGGTTATAAGGAGACCAGGATCTTCTTCCAGAGCCAACAGAGAAAGAGAGCCTTTCCGTTGAGTTAGTGCCCCATGTTTGGATTCCTAGTCTCCCAAACTATGAGAAAATTTCCATTCATTAAGGCCAAAAATAAATAAATAAATACTATCACCACCTGGAGGAGACAGAAAACATTTCTCATGTTTGTCTACATTTCACCTGATTTTAGCCACCATCATCTCTCACTAGATTATTGCAAGAATCTTTTAAGTGGCACCTTTCCTTCCAGTTTTTCCCTGTTAACATCAATTTTCTATACAGCAAGCAGAGTGATCTTTAAAAAATCAATAAATCTGATGTTACCTCTCTGGTTATTGCCATTCAGTGGAATCCCACTATACCAGAAATCAAATGCAGACTTCTTAAAGGGCTTTCTAGGCCCTGTGTGGTCAAGCCCCACCTGTGACTCCCACGAATTCCACATCCCTCTCTCTTGCTAACTTTCCTCTGGTCACATGAGCTTTCTTGCTGTTCCTCAAACCCACACAGCTCTGTCCACTTTCAGACCTGGGCACCTGCTGCATCCTCTGGCTCCAGGTCTTCCTTTGGCTGGCTTCTGTTCCTCATTCCAGTGTCAGCTCACTGTCATCTCCAAGAGGCCTTCCCTGACCGTGCATTGGTCTAAGTAAGCTCTCCCCATCCTTGGAGTCGTTCTCAAGCATTATCTCCTGGTTTCTGTTTTCTTCGGAGCAACTGAATATTTTAAATTATTTTTCAATTTGTCCATTTCCTTAATGATTGTCTGTTTCTTCACTACATTTATGGCACCAGAATAGTGTCTGGGACACAGTAGATACTATTTGCTGAGTGAATGAATGAATGAATAATTTTTAAAGACAAGGTAAGGCTCTCTGGCTGGTACTACACAGATGGTGTCCTGGGCCACCCCCACATGCACAAGAAATGCCAGTACGGGAACACTTCACCAACAGGGAAATACACCTATAAGATGCAGAGGTAAGACCAAGTGCTTCCATCACGCATTTCCCTAATTAACTACTGGCATTCATGGACTAAGACACTTATAATACGAACTTCAGCACTGATCTGAAAAAAAACCTATTCATTTAAACTGACAAAAAAAGGCCACCGTTTTCATTTCCATTACAAAGCATGTAAATGTAGTAGAAACATTTTGATTGACTGAATGTCTTTGTAAGTAGCAAATGAACAGCTAAGAAAGGGACAAACAGTTCAACAGTTCAACTCAAAAGGAGAGTTTTTTTTAGGTCATGAGGCTTTAAGATATTTAAAAAATATAAAGATTACTAACGTTTAAAATTCTCTTCTAAGAGACACTAAACTGAAGCACTGACACCGCTCTTTGGATAAGCAGGTGCATTAGCTGGTTCAGAGCTGTAATTCTCTCCCTCCATTCAGGAGACCTTAGTCTGATTCCCAGACAATGTACCTCATACACAGTCACCACCAGTCCTGTCAGTGATGGATTCTCTATTGCTATCTTGCTGAACAGGTTTCAGTCGAGTTCCATACTAAGACACACAAGAAAGGCCTGGAGATCTACTTCAAAATACCAGCTAACAAAAACTCTGTGGATCACAACAGTCCAATCTCATTGTGCACAGGGTCACCATGAGTTGGGGGCTGACTAGATAGCAGCTAATAACAACAACACTATTGTATGTGTTTATCTATATATAGCATATATACTGTGATATATATATACATATATATATGACCAAAAATGAAACCCACACCTATCAAGTCAATTCTGACTCATACTGACAGAGTAGAACTGTCCCATAGAGTTTCCAAGGAATGCCTGGTGAATTCAAACTGCCAACCTTTCGCTTAGCAGCTGTAGTTTTTAATCACTATGTTACTAGGGTTTCCATATAAACGTAGGTATACATGTACCAGAAATCCTGATGGCTTAGTGGATAAGTGCTATAGCTGCTAACCAGAAGGTTGGCAGTTGAGATCCACTCCTTAGAAGCTCTATGGGGCGGTTCTACTCTGTCCTATAGTGTTGCTATGGGTCAGAACTGACCCTGGGTTTAGTTTTTGTATACAGTTACTAGTTGAAATATTGGCAGCTGGAATCTATCCTGGGGTACCTTGACAGACAGACCTGGTAAGCTCCTAAAAATCAGCCACTGAAAGCCCTACAGAGCAAATATGTACATGTACAGAGTCCCTGGGTGGTGCAAATGTATATATATAAACTGGGCAACAAGTGACCAGAAGAACTCCTACAGCAACTGCTTACATAACACTAACTCCACCACCTGGTAAGTGACTCACCACTCCGTCTCCAGAAAAAAAAAAGACCAAATTTGTTGCTGTGGAGTCAGTTCTGACTCACAGCTACCCAACAGGACAGAGCAGAACTGCTCCACAGCATTTTCATGGAGTGGCATCTTGAACTGCCACACCACCATCTCCAAGAAGAAGTCTTTAATTTCTGACCTACAGAGAATAAACAAGAAGGCAGCACTAATACACTGAATCTCTGAAAGAAACCATCTACAGAAATCCTGAAAGGAGTTTTTTTTAAAAACCTACAAGTATACATTCAGAGAGGAAAGGGGGGGAAAAGTTGCTTAAAAAGAAGAGTGAAGACCAAGGTGTCAACTGCTGAAGAATTCTTCAGTTGAAGAACCTAGGCCTTGGCTCTCCTCAATGCTGCAGTCCCCTCCTTTCAAGGCCTATGAGGATCAGGTATCTGTTCTAATCAGTATGTTTATTCAGTGCCCTTCTGACAGCCAAAATGCTACCAGCCCTCAGGTGGGGCCCAGCTAAGCAAGCCCAAACTAGCATCTACCACACCCAGGTTTCAGCTTGGTAGAAAATGAAAATGGCCAAAAGAGTTTTAATAAGTTGTTAATGATTTCAGTATTCATAGCAGTATGACTGTAAGATAACACAAAGGGAACTTAAGAGCAGTGAAAGCAAACCTAACGAAGAGTACATTCCACTGCGTTGAATGCAATTTCACAACATCTACGATAAAGGCAGTTTTCAACACAGGACTAGGACCTAGGAGTTTATGGTCCTCAGCCTCCACTAGGAAATCCACCCATACTCTTCACTGAAAAAGTATTCAGGGGGCAGAGTCAAGATGGTGGACCAAACACATGTCTCTAAATCCCTCTGGAAACGAAGACCAGAACTGATCATTAAACAGAACCTTTTGGACACTTAGTGAGCCCTAGGATGTGGCATAGGACTGTTAATCTGGAATTCATACCACTGAACACAAAACCTCCTCTCTTTCACTCACCCCACTTTTGATGAGCACAGGCTTTCATGGACTAAAGGTAACTCAACATTTTAATTTTTTTTCTCTGTCTTAGCCAGTGGGCAGAGCTGGGATTTGACTAGTTGCTAATCTTAGACACACTACTGGTAGGATTGGCAACAAAAATTGCCAACTTTGAGAGTCCACCTTTGGACTCTGTGCATCTCGGCACCTTTGGCATCTTTCTGACTCTGCAATACAGCGGCTGGTATCGAGGCATCGGCAGGCTTGTGCAGGACACCATCTTTTTTCATTGGGAGGCAGAGACAACAATACAGAGGACCCAGCTGTACTTAGTTCCTATGCTAGGAGGCACTGCCTGACTAGGAGAGAGCACTTTTCTAGCAGAAAAGCAGTATTCTCCACAGTGTCACCTACACTTGGACCCCAACAGCAGAGGACAGCAGGGCAGTAGCTTTTCTGTATTTTCAGATAGTTTATAACATCTTGGGTTCGATAGACAGGTGCTTCCTTTGATAGCTGGGAAGAGAGACCTATAAACCTGAAAAGCTGACTGACTTCGGAAGTTGTCAGATACTTTATACCTCTCATTTTAAGATGGCCCAGTGAAACAACAGTAGTCCATCCTCACAGCATCTCTACCAGCCTCTACTGACTACATGATGACCCAAAAGTAACAAACTGTGGAGAAAACTGTAACCAAGAAACGACCCATGGCTTCAGAAGGCACCCAAAACAAAGCACCACACAGCCTCCCAGATGAAGAAGCTTTTCTGAAACTATCAGAAGGTGAATACAAAATGATTATACACAGAGCCTTCCTGGACCTTATACAAAATGCAGCAGAGAAAAATGAAAAATTAAGCAAATTGCTCAATCTCATGGAACACTAGTACTCTGAAATACAACAGATTAAGAACAAAATCAACAACATAGAAACTTCAGTTCAAAGCCAAGAAAACAGAATGAAACAAATGCAAAAGAGACTTTCTGAATCAGAAGATAAGAGTTACTGACTCCAGTATCTATGAGGAGAAATCAGAAAAAGAAACAAGAAAAATGAAGAAGCATTAAGAAGCATGTGGGACTCTATTAAGAGAAATAAGCTATGATTAATGGGAGTGCCCTAACAGGGCAAGGCACCTCAGAACACAGACAGTATTCTTGCTGAGCTACTGAAAGAAAAGTTCCCAGAAATTAAGAAACAAGAGAACAAAGTTATCCAAGACGCATAAGTGAAACCCTGGTGGTGTAGTGGGTTGAGTGCTACCACTGCTAACCAACAGGTTGGCAACTCAAATCCACCAGGTGCTCCTTGAATACCACAGAGGGCAGTTTTACTCTGGCCTCTCGGGGCACCATGAGTCAGATCCAACTTGATGGCACTTGTCTTGGCTTGGTCAGATGCATATTGAATGCCACTCAATATAGATCTCAAAAGAAAGACTTGAAGACATTACATTCAAGCTTAGCAAAATGAAACATAAGCGGCAACTCCTAAAGGCAGCAAAGCTAACATTCAGAGGGAAAGCCGGCAGGCTTTGGTCAGGTTTCTCAGCAGAAACAATGCTGGCACAGAGACAGTAGCATCACACATTCAAAACCTTGAAGGAGAAGAACTTCTAACCAAGAATTATATATTCCGCAAAACTATCTTTCAAATACAAAAATGAAATTAATACATTCACAGGTAAACAGAAACTCAGAGACTTTGTAAAAACCAAACCTAAGCTATAAGAATTATTGAAAGAATCTCTTGGCTTATAAGAACAAAACCACTAACTTTATATTTTAGAAGAAAATACAGGACACATCACATAGAATCCTACTCAGTTACGGAAGGCTCCAAACGCAATCAAAACTATAATAGTGAAAGAAATAACCCAGTGATTATATCATGGAAACTATGATGTCAACATATTAAAAAGGATGTACTGCAGTCATTACAGTCCTTCCAGATGGAGAGGAAGTGGATAAGAATGGTAATAACTGAAATGGGGTTTATACATAGTTTAACAAGGGGATCTTAGGGGCCACTGTAAAGCACAATAAAGATGAAACATATGAAATGAAGAAACATAATACAGGAGTCTCAACAACAACAAAACCAACTCTGAAAAAGGTGAAAAATCAACTCACAAGAAGAATGTCCCAGAACAGATGAATAACAACAACAGAGAAAGTATTAACACAAAAATAAATGTATCACAATGGCAGCACTAAACAAATACCTACCAATACTCACATTGAATGTGAATGGACTGAACGCTCCAGTAAAGAGACACTGAGTGACACCTGGGACCAAAAGACATGACCCATTCATATGCTGCCTACAAGAAACTCACGTTAGACTTAAAGATATGAACAAGCTGAAAATTAATGGAAGGCAGAATATATATGAAGCTAACAATACACAAAAAAAGAACAGGTGTGGCAATTCTAATCTCAGATAAAACAGGTTTTAACGTAAAATCCACCATCGTGGACAACGATGGATACTATTGCTGAAAGGTTCAACACACAAACAGAACTTAACAACAATACTAAATGTTTATGCACCTAATATTACAGAACCTAAATACATCAAAGAAATACTGACTACACTCGAAAAGGAGATAGATCACACCACAATAATAGTAGGAGACTTCAACAATCACTCTCAATATTGGACAGATCATCTAGAAAAAAGCTCAATAAAGACACAGAAGATCTTATTGCCACAATTAATCAACTAGATCTCATCAACATATACAGAACTTTCTATCCATCAGCAGACAACTACACCTTCTTCTCCAGCGCACATGGAACATTCTCTAGAATAGACCACGTGTTAGGACATAAAGCAATTATCAACAAAATTCACACCATGAAATTAATCCAAAGCATCTTCTCCTATCATAAAGCCATGAAAGTCAAAATCAACAGCAGAAAAAATATAGATAGAAAGTGGAGCTCATGGAAACAACAACATCTTGCTCAAAAAGCCATCGGTTATAGAAGAAATCAAGGATTAAATAAAGAAATTTATGGATTCCAATGAGAATGAAAACACTTCCTACCAGAACCTATTGGATACAGCCACAGCAGTGCTCAGAGGTGAGTTTATTTCTATGAATGCACACATCTGGAAGGAAGAAAGAAACCAAATGAAAGAACTGACACTACAGCTTGAACCAGTAGAGAGAGAACAACAGAGGAACCCCTCAGGCACCAGACGAAAGCAATCATAAAGATTAGAGAAGAACTAAACAAATTAGAGAATAGAAGAACACTTGAAAAGACCAAAAGCTGGGTTTTTTTAAAAAGATCAACAAAATTGACAAACCATTGGCTAAACTTATTAAAGAAAAACAGGAAAGGAAACAAATAACCCAAATA
Organism: Heterohyrax brucei; assembly: GCA_028571685.1. NCBI lineage: Eukaryota > Metazoa > Chordata > Mammalia > Hyracoidea > Procaviidae > Heterohyrax > Heterohyrax brucei. Next base: position 23,963,448 of record CM053155.1, read on the forward strand.
AGAAATCAGAGGGGAGCTGTCATAACAGATTCAACAGAAATCAAAAATATCATAACAGAACACTATGAAAGAATGTACTCTAACAAATTTGAAAACCTAGAGGAAATAGACAAATTCCTTGATTCCTATCACTACCAAAATTATAACAAGGTGAAGCAGAACAACTTAATAAACCCATGACAAAGGAACAGATTGAAAGAGTCATCAAAAAACTGCCAACCAAAAAAAGCCCTTGCCGAGATGGCTTCATCGCAGAATTCTACTACCAAGCTTTTAGAGAAGAGTTATCTCCAATACTACTGAGACTATTTCACAGTATAGAAAGGGATGGAATACTCGCAGATTCATTCTATGAAGCCAGCATAACCCTGATATCAAAGCCAGAGAAAGACCTAACAAAATAGGAGAACTACAGACCGATGTCACTCATGAATCTAGATGCAAAAATCTTCAATAAAATTCTTGCCCATAGAATACAACAACATATCAAAAAAATAATCCATCATGACCAAGCTGGATTCATACCAGGGATGCAAGGCTGGTTCAACATCTGAAAAACAATTAATCTGATCAACCACACAAATACCACAAAAGACAAGAATCACCTGATCTTGTCTGTTGATGCAGAAAAGGCATTTGATCAAGTCCAACACCCATTCATGCTAAAAACTCTCAGCAAAACAGGAATAGATGGCCAATTCCTCAGTGCAATAAGGGCCATTCACACAAACCCAACTGCCTACATCATCCTGAATCAAGAGAGACTGAAACAGTTTCCCTTGAGAACAGCAACTAGACAAGGACACCCACTCTCACCTCTCCTATTCAACACTGTACTAGAAGTTCTAGCCAGAGCAATGAGACAAGACCAAGGAATAAAGGGCATCTACATCAGCAAAGAAGAACTAAAAATCTCCCTATTTGCAGATGATATGATTGTATATGCAGAGAATCCCAAAGAATCCATGAGGAAACTACTTGAACCGATAGAAGAGTTCAGCAAAGTCTCATGATACAAGATAAACATTAAGTAGATCAGTAGGATTCCTTTATACCAACAACGAGACTGTTAATGAAGAAATCATCAAATCAATACCATTTACTATAGCCCCTAAGACGATAAAGTACCTAGCAATTAAGCTAACCAGAGAAATAACAGACCTTCACAAAGAGAACTACAAGCCCTTACTACAAGAAACTAAGAGAGACTTAGATAAATAGAAAAACCTACCCTGCTCATGGATAGGAAGACCTAACATTGTGAAAATGTCTATTTTACCCAAAGCAATCTACTTATATAATGCAATCCCAATACAAGTTCCAGTGACATTTTTTAATGCAACAGAGGAACAAATTACCAACCTTGTCCAGAAAGGGAAGAAACCCTGAAGCATTACTAAAGAAGAAGAACACACTGGGAGGTCTCTCATTATCCAACCTTAGAACCTATTACACTGCCACAGTAGTCAAAACAGCCTGGTACTGGTACAAAAATGGACAGATCAATCAGTGGAACAGAATTGAGACCCCATAGATGACATCATCTGCCTATGAACAGCTGATATTCAACAAAGGCCCTAAGACATTAAACTGAGGAAAAAACAATTTCTTCAAGAAATGGTGCTGGCAAAACTGGACATCCATCTGCAAAAAACTGAAACAAGATCCATATCTTACACCGTATACAAAGACCAACTCAAACTGGATAAAAGACCTCAATATCAAACTAAAACAATAAAGCTCATTCCAGAAAAAGTAGGAATAACAATGATAGCTTTAATACACAACACAGACAGACTTCAAAATCTCTCAAACAAACTACCAACAACAGAAGAGAAAAATAGATAAATGGGAACTATTAGAATCAAAAACTTTTGCTTATCCAAAGACTTTATTAATAGAATTAAAGGCCACCTACAGAATGGCAAAAAATATTTGGCAACTATATGTCAGACTGATGCCTGATCTCCACATAAGGTACTACAAAATATCAATAAGAAAAAGATAAATCATCTGATTAGGCGACTGGCAAAGGAGATGGACAGACACTTCTCTAAAGAGGAGATCAAGGCAACCAAAAAACACATGTCCAGACATGCTCGCCATCATTAAGTATTAAATAAATTCAAATCAAAACTACATTGAGATGCCATCTCACACCAACAAGGTTGGCCATGATCCAAAAAACACAAAACAACAAATGCTGGGGAGGCTGTGAAGAAATTGGAACTCTCCTACACTGTTGGTGGGATTGCAAAATGGTGCAACCTCTTTGGAAAGCAATCTGGCACTTCCTTAAAAAGCTGGATCTAGATTACACCATTTTACCCAGTAATTCCACTACTCGGAATATATCCTACAGAATCAAAGCCATTCACACCAACTGATACATACACACGAATGTTTATCGCAGCACAGTGCACAACAGTAAAAAGTTTGAGTCAACCCAGATGCGCAGCAACGGAAGAATGAATAGGTAAACTATGATATATGTACTCAATGGAACACTATGCAATGATAAAGAACAACGATGATTTTAGGAAACATCATATAACCTGGTTTCAATCGGAGGGCATTATGTTGAGTGAAGGTAGTCAGTGACAAAAGGACAAATACTGTATGAGACCCATATGATAAGAACTTAAAAACAGACTCATGCATAGAAGAGAAGACTCTTGATGGCAGTAAGGGTGAGCAAGGAAGAGAGGGTGACAGGGGGAGAGTTTTGATAGTTGATAGAAATTTGGTTGGGTGAAATCGGTGACAGCACACATTAGAAAGAAAATGAATATTAAACGGACTTCAACATAATATGATTACTCCTCCCATCTTAATCCAATATTACAAGGACACAGTAGCTGGGGGTGGTGGGGGCCGAAGACCATGATCTCAGAGGAAACTCAGGCCAATTGGCACAACTAGCATTTTGCTAAGAGAGCCTTCCACACCCCACATTGGTGAGTAGCATCTGGGGTCTTAAAAGCTGCCAAGCTGCAGGAACAGGGGATCACCAAAGACCAAAACAACAGAGGGGAAAGAGAACCCAGAAGACAGAGAGACCCACAACAATGGGTGACTACATCGAACTGTGACCGGAAAAACCAGACAGTGCCCTGCCACCACCAGTGATAGCCGTGATGGAGCTCACAAGTTGAGTCTCAATGGCAACACAAGTATAAAAAGGTGTGCACCCTGATATTTCCATTAAAAGACCACAATTGATGGTCCATGGGCCTCGGCGTTCCCCTGGGAGCATAGCTCCTGACCCTGATGCTGCTCCCGTCCATGAATCATAATGGAGGTCAACTCCTGGACAGGAATCGATTGGACCTGGCGACGCACAGTGACTATATCATGTGCGCACTTTATGGTTCTATGCGTCTATAGGATGTCGTCCTGCTGACCTCTTATTGGAGGAAGGGGAGTGGATAGAGAGGAGAGGAGAGGAGTTTGTTGGGAGGACAAGACACGTATGGAGCAGGGAGGAAGAGTGTGCTCTCACTGGGCAGGGAGAGCAGTGGGAGCTGCATATAGGTGGGCATGCAAATTTACATGGGAATGTATGTTTTCATTCAATCATAATAAAAAAAAAAGTGGAGAAATGCCAAAAAAAAAAAAGAAAAAAAGTTTTCAACTGTTCTCTCTAAAGTAAGGCATTTGAGAGCTTCCCTTCATAGTTTTACCGTCGCCTCACAAACACTCCAACCTTACCTCTCATGTGCCTACTAAAAGGATTAAACTTCAGTTGATTTCCTATGGACAAAAATATAACAGTCCACATTAAAGATTATCTATTTAAATTTGGGGGGATTGTCCCCCTACCCCCCCCAAAAAAAGATTATCCACTTAGAGGAAACCTGGTTTTAAGCAGGTTAATAACTCCATGCTCACATATTCTTATAGTTGGTATATTTTTTAAAACACCCAACAAGATAAAACCAAAAAACCCACTGCCGTCTAGTCGATTCCAACTCACAGGGACTGTATAGGACGTTGGGAAATGTCTCCTATGGCTGCTTGAGAAGGAATGTGATTTTAAAAAGGGAACAGGGGAACACGGAGGTAGGACCGTATTAGAATCACATTACTGTGAAACAAGTGGACTTAAATATCAGCAAGTCTTTCGTTCAACATTTCCTTAAGCTGATTTGATTTTGTTTACTCAAGTTTAACCAACTTGGAGATAAAAAGAAACAGTGCAACAAAACGGATCAATAAGAAGGATTTTCAATTTCCCATTCTCAGCTCCAAAACTAAATTAGTCAGTTTAACATTAAGCCACGACATTTAAACTAAACCCATTCCTGGAGAGTCTATTTCAACTCATAGCAACCCGGAAGAGTATCAACAGCTATAAATGTCTGTGGAGGCAAACTGCCAAATCATCTCCCACAGAGCCCCAGGTGGTTTCAAACCACCAGCCTTCTGACTGGCAGTAGATTACTTTAAACCCTGTGCCACCAGAGCTCCTTCTTAAAACCAAAGCCATTGCCATCAAGTCAATTTCAACTCACAGCAACCCTGTAGGACACAGTAGAACAGCTCCAAGGAAAGCCTGACATAGCACGTAACCACTAAGAATGACTCTAGGTTATCATTAAGAAGGGTTTTCAAACTCTCAACAACAGGATGTCTTAATCACCTGTTAAGTGCCCAACACTATGTTAAACACCAGTGACAGGTACAAAAGAAGCATAAAATGGAGATTCTGGCATCCACACCTACTGATTTACAGAGACAGCCCTCTATTAATTTACCAGTAAAGTATGTTGTACAATAAGATTATTTGTAAATATGTTGCTTGAAGTTCAAACACAATTTACCATAAAATGCATGCTATGTATGGTGTTTTAGCTCTCAGGCTAGTAGAAAACTGACTCAGCCTATGATATAATTCAATACTGAGTATGCACAAATGAAACATTATATTGAAAACCAGTGCAACACTACAAATATATGACATGTATATGGTGCTTTGTTATCCAGAAAGAGTACTTTCATATCCACAAACTGTACCACAACACTGGGTAAGTGGTATTTGGTAGAAGATAGTAATATTTTGAACTCTTCCAAGGTCCCATACTAAATGGCAGCAGGAGTCTTGCGTTGGTTGGTCTTCTAACTCCACTTCCAATAACATAAAATTGAATAAGAAATAGGTGAGGAGTGTTTTGTTTTGCTTTGTTGTTTTAAGACTGCTGCCTGAGAAAGAGGAAATTTCAATGGAGATGGAGGATAAGGTAAATGGAGACTTTTAGCAATTCAAGAGGAGGCATGGGGCACTTTCAAAAGCTCTCAAGGTTGAGTTTGGGTGCTCCATTGCTTTCCTTTTACTGTGAGCCTTGCAGAGCACTTTTCATCCTTTCACTGGAGCTTTTCAATTTCATCTGCCATAATCAGGGCTTGTTGAGGAGTTTCCGCATTTTGCTTTTAACTCATAAACAGGAATCCACCATCAGCAGGAAGGCTTTGGAAAGATTTCCTTGAGGCAATTAGATAAGTTTTAGAAAAGCACAGGAAGAAGTGAGATGAGGACAATCATGTAGGTAAGAGAAGGACTACCTGAGGGAGAATTAACTGAGTTGGAGGGAGTAGGAGAAAGCAAAAGAGAATAGTGGCTGAGGGAGTGCATTATTCTAACAAAAGGAGGATGGGGAGCAGATGCTGAGTCAGTGCTCACCATTGTGCCACTGCACCAGGGCAGCTCAGCTGGAAGGCAGAGGAAGAAGATGCTATCCACAACACAGCCATGCATCAATATGGGTCTCTCCCCAAAAGTGTAGATGACCACAAGAATAACACACATCTAAGCCTTCCACATTCATTCATCCAATTAACATCTACTATGGGCCTAGCACTACATTGTTGTTGTCAAGTGTTGTCTTAGCTACCTACTGCTGTAACAGAAATACCACAAATGGATAGCTTTAATAACAAGAAACTTATTCTTTCACAGTCTAGTGGGCTACAAGTCCAAATTCAGGGCATTAGCTCCAGTGGAATGTTTTCTCCCTCTATCAGGTCCGGGGGAAAGTCCTTGTCATCAATCTTTCCCTAGCTAAGGAACTTCTCAGGCGCAGGGACCCCAAAGACATGCTCTGCTCCCAGTGCTTTCTTGGTGGTATGAAGTTTCCAGGTGTCTGTATGCGATTCTCTTTTATCTCAGGAAACAGATTGGTTTACAATACTATATAATCTTGTAGCCCTCATCAGTGTAACTGTTGCTAATCTGTCACCTTAACATCACAGTGATAGGATTTACAACACATAGCCCAACCATATCAGATGACAAAACAGTAGACAATAATATTATACTAGAATTCATGACCTAGCCAGATTGGCATATATTTTGGGGGGACACAATTCAATCCATGACAGTTGCGATCAAGCTGGTTCTGGTTCAGCGATCCTATGTACAACAGAATGAAGTACTGTTCAGTTCTGCGCCATTCTCACAATTACTGCTATGGTTGACCCTACTGTTGCAGTCACTGTGTGAATCCACTGCCCTGGAGCATTCGTCTTTCTCACTGACCCTCTACTTTACCAAGCATGCTGTCTCCCTTCTGATAACTTGTCCTTAAAAGGAGTATCCTGGGCATACTTTTTCCAAGACAGATTTGTTCATTCTTCTTATTTTGATATTTAATTCAAAGGTATCAATTCCTCTTCAGTCTTCCTTATTAATTGTCCAGCTTTCGCATATATACAAGGTCCAACAATTAAGTTTGTGAATTTAGTGGTTCTAAGTGCTACATATCTAACTGCTGAGTATCATTAGAGTCACTTTAGAAGTCCTCCCCTTGGGAAGCTAAGTATCAGCACCAGCATCTAGTCCACCCTTGAAAGCAGTTTTCAAACTCTTTCTGGGACAGCCACTGCACATAGTGGCATGGTGGCACGTTGGCAAGTTTGTGAACTTAATTGAAGAGCTGTCTGTGAGGGAGTTTTTAGCCAGTACACAAGTAACTGTATTGGAACACTCTCCCCAATCACCACATCTAGCCGCAGCAACCAAAACCAACATCGATCTGGTCCGAATGGTTTTTTCTTTATCCAAAGATAAACAAAACAATGAAAAGAAGACAATTTGATGACATTCAGGACATCAAGGGAAATATGATGATAGCTGTTATGGCCTTTCCAGAAAAAGAGTTCTAAAATTGTTTTGAAGGGTGGACTAGGTGCTGGTGTTGGCACATAGCTTCCCAAAGACAGTTCTTTGAAGGAAACCACAGTGATATTTAACAACGAGACATGCAGCAATTTTTGTAGGATGAGTTTAAGAACTTCTTTGGCAGTCCTCGTACAAGGCACCTGCAAATATCATTGCTTGGGCCATGTGCACGTAAGTCCTCAAAGTAATATCTTTATCTTTTTAACACTTAAAAGAGGTCTTTTGTAGCTCATTTGCCCAATTCAATACATCATGTGATTTCTTGACTGCTGCTTCCATAGGCTATGACTGTGGATCCAATTAAAATGAAATCCTTGACAACTTCTATCTTTCCTCCACTTATCATAATGTGGCTTATAGGTCCAGCTGTAAGGATTCTATTTTCTTTATGCTGAAGGATTCTGTTTTCTTGATGCTGAGGTTATACTCACTGATACTCACCAGTGAGTGCTTCAAGTCCTCCTTGATTTCAGCACACATGGTTGCATTACCCGCATATCACAGGTTGTTAATAAGTCTTCCCCCAAGTCCCAAGAGCTGGAGGTCTGACGATAAGCCAGGTGCAAGATCCAAAGCAAAGCAAAAGCCAATGAGCTTTGCCAGAATGTCCACATATACTAGATGCAGGCCACACATCCAAAGAAACTCCCTTACAACGGACTGGCTGATCACATCAGATCATAGCATGGATGTGATTGCATTATATCAAAGAAAAGAAGACTAACTACATCTTTACACAACTGCCAAACTGCATCATTAGCTAAAGGTACTACATTAGATGCCAGAGAAGAAAGACAAACAGCAACAGTCCCTGCCCCCAAGGAACTCACAGTCTAGCAGTGAAGAATGAAGTACAAATAAGTACAAACTCATGTGACTGATTTGGAATGCTACAATGCTCCTTAGAAGCAAGGATGGCAAGATTTCATCTCACATACTTCAGATATGTTATCAGGAAGAACCAGTCCTTGGAGAAGGACATCATGCCTAGTATAGTAGAGGGTCAGTGAAAAATAGGAAGACCCTCAACAAGAGTTGAGTGGCTGCCACAACAGACTCAGATATAGCAATGACTGTGAGGATGGCGCTAGGCTGCCCAGTGTTTCATTCTGGTGTATATAAGGTCACTATGAGTCAGAACTGACTCAACAGCACCTAACAACAACAACGTGACCGATAAGAGCTCATTTAGTTAAATAGTGAGTACAGTGTTGCCACAGTTACTCTTTAAAACATAAACAAAACAAAATAGGTTCCCCAAAGACGTTTTACTTGGCAGACTTGCTATTTATCCTTTACCCATCCATATACAGAGGTCAACACTAATACTTAGGTCAAATATACAATACTAATCACGTATTTGCCAACTAAGTCACTTTCCTGATGCATACCTTGCCCAAGTCACTGTTATGTTTCTAAGAAGGAAGGATGTATATGTATGTAAATCTTGCCCAAATTGTGTAAGAGCAACTTTAGGGGTGGGGCAAAGGAATTCACTCTAACATGGCATGTCATTTCAAGTGTGGCCCAGAAAGCAACAGATGATTCACTTTAGCAAACATCCTTAAGTCAGTTATATAGGTCAGTTCCATTAAAAGAAACTCTAAGAGTCTGGACACATTCTGTCACAGCAAATAAAATCTTAATTTTCATTTGCTTAAGCTACATAATTTACAAGCAGATGCACAAGTATTATTTCATTTCACCAACACAACAAACTCGAAATGTAGGTATTATATATTCACTTTTATCTGAAAAAGCTGAGGCCAGGAGAGTTTACAGATTTACCTGGGGCCACGCAGCTGATGACAAGGGTCAGAACTAGGAACGGCACCCAAGCCTACTGACCTCTACTTGGGTGTTTTTGTTTTTGTTTTTTTTAACCAAACTGCAGCTTAAAACAGACATGCCAACTATGGTTAATTTCTGTCTCTCTGTAACTACGCTTGCTATGATGGAATCTGTCCTACCAGGGTAGGGAAGCAATAAAACCCCTGATGTTGAGTTGATTCCAACTTACTGCTACCCTACAGGACAGAGTAGAATTGCCCTACAGAGTTTCCAAGGAAGGGCTGGTAGATTCTATCTGCCAACCTGTTGGTTAGCAGCCAAGCTCTTAACTACCGTGCCACCAGGGCTCCCCTACAGTGAGCCTAAGTTTCCTCCAAAACAAACTCACTGCCATGGAGTAGATTCCGACTCACAGTAACCCTACAGCAATCCTATAGGACTGAGCAGAACTGCCCCATAGAGTGTCCAAGGAACACCTGGTGGATCTCAACTGCCAACCTTTTGATTAGCAGCCATAGCACCTAACTACTGGTTTCCTAAGTTTCATAATTTGTTTTGTTTAAAAAAAAAAAAAAAAAAAAAAAAGAGGATCGCAATGCCTACAGTCTCCTTAGATCCAAACATACTGAATGAGAAGTAAGTACAGGCTACTGCAGTCAAAATTAAAGAAACTTTAAAAATCCCAAGGCTTTAAAAGTGATGATGGAACATATTAAGTTTAACTGCTGAAATCTAAAATATATTTTCCTGTAAATAGCTTCAACCTGAGTCTCTCTCAACAAATTCCCCACTGCAATCTCCAATCAAATCCTCAAAGAGCCATCTTGCCATCCTAACATTATTCAAATGAACATGATTAGCTATTCCCCTACCTCCACACCACCAAACAGTACCAGCACACCCAGTCATGTTTTGCTGAATTCAGCTTCTCCTCTACTCCCTTGATGCCCTTTTAAAATAACTCACGCATTAGCCAGTCGTACAGTTAACCATGCAAGCTCATGTGGTGGAGTCCAATGGTGGCTGAGGTTGACTTGACTTTTCTTTAATTCATAGTCTGACCCTCTGAAGGGGCCTCTGAGAAATCTCAATACAGGGGAGAGACTTATTAGAAAGGAACAAGAGAGTTCAGAAATCGGTTTCTATTCTCCATGTTTAGCCTTGCTCATCATCAACCTTTGGAACAGAACAAGGAGACATTGTATGGCTTAAAAGTCAGGAAAGCTGTGCATCAGCGTTGTACCTTTTTGCCGTACCTCTTCAATCTCTATGCCAAGCAAATAATCCAAGAAGTTGAACTATGTGAAGAAGAAGGCACCAGGATCAGAGCAAGACTCATTAACAACCTGCATTATGCAGATGACACAACCTTGTTTGCTGAAAGTGAAGAGGATTTGAAATACTTAATAATGAATATCAAGGACCACAGCCTTCAGTTTGAATTGCACCTCAACATCAAGAATACGAAATTCCTCACAAATGGACCAGTAAGCAACATCATGATAAATGGAAAAATATCGAGATTTTCAAGAATTTCATTTTAGTTGGTTCCACAATCAACACCCAGAAAGCAACAGTCAAGAAATCAAAAGACGCATCACGTTAGGAAAATCTGCTGCTAAGGACCTCTTGAAAGTATTGAGAAGTAAAGATGTCACCTTGAAGTCTACGGTGAAGTCTACGGTGCTCCTGACCTAAGCCATGTGTCAGCCATGTGACATGCATGTGAAAGCTGGATAATGAATTAGCGAGACAGAAGAAGAATCTGATGCATTTGAATTGTGGTACTGGAGAAGAATACTGACTTGGACTATGGACTGTTAAAGGAACAAACAGATCTGGAAGAAGTATAATCAGAGCGCTCCTTAGAAGCAAAGATGGCGAGATGGCGACTTACCTACTTCAGACACGTTGTCAGGAGGGATCAATCCCTAGAGAAGGACATCATGCTCCATAAAGTAGAGAGTCTGTGTAAAAGAAGAAGACTCACAACAAGATGGACTGACACAGTGGCTGTAACAATGGGCTTAAACATAAAAACAATTGTGGGCTTGGCGCAGGACCAGGCAGCGTTTTGCTCTGTTGTGCACAGGGTCACTGTGAGTCGGAATCCACTCGCCAGCACCTAACCCAACAGCACAGGAGGTCAGTAATGGAAATGCTATCAATTCCAAAACACGAACACGAAGGCACCTTCAAGAGAGAACATTTCTGAAACTCAAACGTAAAAAAGCCGCAAATGAGGTCCAGTATTTGGCATGGGGTATCATCTATTTTGTAGTTTCTCTGCAACATTCCCAATTTAGAAAAAGGAAAATGACAGATTTGATGAAAGGAAGTGCAACTCGGGGAGGAATGGCACTGTAAATTGCCTGACGAAAATTTCTGCTTGAATGGAATTGTCACCTCAAGCTCAGGCTGCTTAAAATAGCACATATTCTCTCATCAAGTGCAACAGCTCATCCTGACTTCTTACATCTATTTCTGCCATTGCCACCACCATTCTCCTGGCCTCCCACACTACACACATGCACAACTGGCTCTTCCCTTACCCCTGTCTCAATCTCCTGACCCTCACATCTATCTCTGTAGCCCCCTTTTGTGTCACAGAATGTCACTTGAGTGGTCAAACATGGTGTTGAGGGTAAGAAGCAAACAGACAGACCTGGTCTGCAGTCTCCACTCCACCACTCGGTCACTGTAGATCATCTGTCTGAACCCAAGTTTTTTGTTCAGCCAATGTACACTCACACTTCCTCCCACACAGGTAGCTCAAAGAATTGATCACATTTAACAAGATATTCTCAGTGCCTACCTGGCACAGACTAGTGTATACTGTACGGAGAAGACCAAGCCTCCCTTCCCAGCCAGGCTGCCCAAAGTAACCAGGAAAATCTCTCAGAAACTCAACTTCATCACACTACTTTTGAATTTAGACTGCCTCACTTGTTATCCATGGCCTCAGTGCAAATCCAGTCTCTGGCTGACCTTCAAGATTATCAGCCTCATCTCAACCCTCTGTCTCTGACACCTCAGCTCCAGGCAGAGTCTACTCACTCACTCAACAAACATTTATTGGCTGCCTGCCACATGCAAACATAGCGCCAGGAACACCAAAATGAAAGTCTGTCCACCCTCAAAGGACTCACAAGCATCTTTGGGGAATGAAGTCTACATCTGCGGTCGGGGGCTGTGGGGAGTAGTGAGAGTGGATAAAACCATCATTGTATTATGGTGTAGGAAGTGCTGCTGGAGTGGTAAGCACAGTAGGGGCTGTGGACCCGCAGAGGGTAGCAACACACTGCCTCTGTTCTTTCCTCCTACTCTCAAGTTAGCCAAATCCTACTCTGTAAGTCAAGGTTTTATTTATTCTGGCCCACCTCTCTCCCGTCTCTGAATTCCTAGAGTTCTTATCAACACCACTCTTTTCTAGTCATCCACCAGCTGATGTCATTTCTTGCTTTCCTGTGAGTTCATTTTTTTTGTAATCACTTTCCACATACATAAACTGTTTTTCTCCACTGGGCTTTATGATCATAGAGGATAAAGATTAGGCTCTAGAAAGTTCTAAATCTTTCATGGTAACTACATAAGTATTATTTGTGGCATAGATGATTTATCTGCAATCACTAACAATCACAAAATCATGTATTTATTTTTGGCTAGGTCCTGATTTCTTCACAGCTCACCCTTTTAGTTCAACCCAAGAAGACCCATGGCTATTTTCTGAAAAACTCTTTAAGACATAATTCACTAAACTAAAATCTTTGATAGACAATATAGCAAATGTAAAAGTGGAGCAGTTTTGGTAGGTGCTGCGGTTAAGAGCTGGAGCCCTGGTGGTGCAACGGTTAAGAGTACTGCTGCTAACTAAGAGGTCAGCAGTTTGAATCCACAGCCACTCCTTGGAAACCCTATGAGGCAATTCTATTCAGTCCTATAATGTCACTATGAGTCAGAATCAATTCAATGGTGACAGGTTTGGTTTGGTTTTTGCCTATCTCAGGAGGGAAAGCACTCATCTCCCTCAGCAGTAGCCCCTAACGCACATCCAGAGGGACACACTGTCAACATAACTACAACATGATAGTAAATTCACCTTGTCCACAAATATGTGGAAACTTACACATACATATATACACATACACACACACACGGTATGACATGAGAAATCAAGGAGGTGGACCCTTCAATAAGTGGAGCTACAACCAACAGCCAGCTACAGAGAATATAAAATCATGTTAGGTTGCAAACTCAGGCCATTCACAAAATAGATTCTTAATTTATTCAAGGCAGATGTGTGAAAATCAAAACTTGAAAACTTAGAAGAACATATAAGAGGACATCCTTATGATTTCAGGGTAGGAAAAAACTTTCTTAAGTAAGCCCAAACTTTAATCAAGAAGAAGTGAGGTAAAATTAACTATGTTAAAATGTAAAACTTCTTATACATCAAAGAAGCCAACAAAAAGTGAAAAGATAAGCCAATTCGGGCAGAAGGTATTTGTACTCCATATCACCTACAAAAATGAAAAAGACAACCTAAAAGAACTGTCTCCAGATTATAATTCATGAATTACTCTGAATAAAGCACCAGATCACATTCTCTCACAGTTTACAGAATAGTACACAAGCACACGGTGTGATGGCGTTGTGTCCCACATAAGTAAAACAGTTTATAACATCTGTTACCACAAATACATTGTTTATGTATACATGTGTATGTGTGCATAATGTATATCAGTTTGTCTACATATATAAAACAACACTGGGATGTACACAGAACATTTATTAGGCCACTTTATTGGTAAAGAAATTGAGGTACAAGAAGTGAAATGATTGTCCTGGGAAACACATACACACACACACATCCCCCAGTGATAAAAGCACAACCTAATTTATAATCCACCAGTTGCCATAGAATCCTCTTCTATCCTATAGGGAGGATCACTAGGACTCAGAATCAACTCAAAGGCAATGGGCTTGGCTTTTGGTTTAAATCTGTAATCTTTCCAATAAAAAGGAAAAAAACTACCTCTATGTTTTAAAACACATGTTCACATAGAAACCAATACATAAGGTTCATAACAGTTTTATTTGTAATAGCAAAAAACTGGAAAAAACTCAACAGTTCCTCAATGGGTAAAGGGTTAAACCCTTAATGCTACGTCCATAAAATAGGAATAAAAAGAATGAACCACCATCATACACAGTAAGCTGCTGTTTGCTGGTGAAAAGAAAACCAAAATGTTACACACTCATAACATCCTTGAAATGACAAAATTATAAACATGGGTAACAGATCAGTGGTCATCACTGCTTAAGCACTGAAGACAAGGATAGCAACCATGATGGATAAGAACCCTTTTAAGGATGAAACAGTTCAGTATCTTGACTATATCAATGTCAATATTTTAGTTTTGCTATTACATATAATACAGTTTTGCAAGATGTGATCATTGCGTGAAAACTAGTTCAAGAGTACAAGGGATTTCTCACAAACGTATGTGAGTCTATAATTATCTCAGAAAGTGTTGTTGTAGATGCCATCAAGTCTGTTCTGACTCATAGTAACTCTATAAACCAAAAAAACCAAACCCTCTGCCATCAAATCAATTCCAACTCATAGTGACCCTACGAGCAGTAGAACTGCTATATACAGTTTCTTTCCAAGGAGTGTCTGGCAGATTCAAACTGCTGACCACTACGCCACCAGGGTTTCCAGCAGCTCTACAAGCAAAAAAAAAAAACCCTGAAATCACTCCAACCTGTTGAGTTTAAGTAATAGAAAAAATTGGGAGGAACTTCACAGATTGCCCAAAATACCAGGATTCAGACCCACGGCTACTCTCTATGTGTTAGAGTAGAACTGTGCTCCATAGGATTTTCAGTGGCTGATCTTTCAGAATAGACAGCCAGGTCTTTCTTCCAAGGTGCCTTAGGGTAGACTCAAACCTCCAACTTTTCTGTTAGCACCAAGTGTGTTAACCATATGCACTACCCAAGGACCCCACAGACAGCCAGGTGCTCTACAAATACAATGCTGCAATCACCAGTGACGTCCATCAACTAGCCTCATCAAAACCGTATTCGTTGTCACCCTAATTCCTCCATCCATTCTGCCTTCTACAGCCTTCTACTGAGGGTTTGAGCACTGCACTTGTATCTATCTGTCTCTCTCCTCTGATAGGTGGAAGCCCCTCCACAGCATGAAATTTTTTTTTTTTTAAGTATTTCTCGGCATGCCCAAAAGAAACCCTGGTGGTACAATGGTTAAGTGCTTGGTCAGCAGCTGAACCCATCCAGCAGCTCCACAAAAGAAAGATCTGGTGACCTGCTCCTGTAAAGATTCCAGCCTAGAAAATGTTATGGGGCAGTTCTACTTTGTCATGTCAGGTTGCTATGAATCAAAACTGATGGCAACTAACACAATACACCCAAAACCTAGCCCAGTACCAAGCACACTGGTACTTAATAAATGGGATGTAATTAATTCTTTCTTTAAAAAAAAATAAATAAACAGGATATAATTAATTCTTGATTTTCTTGTTCAATACAAAGTGTCCCAGAACTAGTAGAAGCAAGAAAGGGAGGGGCTTCGGAAGAGGAACACCCAGCAGCCATGAGCCCTGAGCCAATGCCTTGCAAGTCTCATCACCTCCCCCTAATTCCTGACTTGCTGAGAACACAGACAAAGCAAAGGCTTGCACAAAGGGTGTGGAAGCAGCAGCAAAAACTGGAGTCCAATTCTTTTATACCCATTTCAAGCTCTGCAAATGAGGGAAAGTGACAATCTACAGTTTGAGTCAGTGGAACAAGATGGGAAGGTGGGCTACCGTGTACTCTTCCAGAAAGGATTTTACAGGCTGACTGACAGACCTTGTCCTGAAACGATTAGATCAAAGAACCGCCCTGGGGCAGAGGAATATACAGTCTGTCAGGATCTCCCAGAGACCTCCACTCTCAGCTAGGGCAAGCATATTTAGCTTGAGGGCAGGGGGGTTCCCATGCCCTGAAAACAATGCTAACTCCTCACTCCTACTCCAAATAGTTTTTCAGCATAAGAAAGCACAAGTGGGCGCTTTGCCGCTCTTAATGTTATCGGATAATTTTTCAAATTCTTACCCAGTTACATTTATATTCTTATCTGCAATCTCCACAGCCAAATAGCCCTGCTTTCCCATCATGCCCACTGAGCCTGTAGCAGTCTTCCTCCCAAGTGTTTTAAATTGTCTTGTAAGAATGCAGGTGTGTGTGAGGTGTGTGTGAGGTGTGTGTGGGGGTGTGTGGGGGTGTGGGGGGGGGGTGGGTGTGGGTGTGGGTGTGGGTGTGTGGGTGTGGGTGGGTGGGTGGGTGGGTGTGTGTGTGTGTGTGTGTGTGTGTGTGTGTGTTTATATGTGCGCACCTTCTCTAAGGAGTAAAGAGGACATCTGAAGTGGACAAAATTCCGAAGGCTTCTGTTTCTGCCTAGATAATGATTGACTCTTCTGCTGCTAAATCCAGAAGAACTAGCATTCCTGGACCAGCAGTCCTGCCTCCTGGCCAAAAGAGCAAAACAAAGAGCACATGTACACACACACACAACACGCAAAACGCACACATACTCTTAAATTGGTCTCTGACTTTGGCAGTGGGAGCACTTTAAAGAAAGTTAGGTGTTTCAAAATTGTGTTTTTACTGGCCTTAAAATATCCAGATCAAGAACCTCATTAATCAAAGTACCAGATTATCATCTACCAAAAATGCTTGGATGTTTGGTTTAAAACTGCTGACAGCAAAGAGCTGCAATAACTTACATCACCACAAATCACTGAATAAATGCAGAGATCAAGAGATACAGCACAGTTGACTCCAACAATGTCTAAAACACAAAGTCTATTAATGCTGTCATTTCAAGATGAAATCTGAAACTGAGAGCTGAAGAAATGAGTATGAAGAACCTGTGGTAGCTATTCTCTGGTGTCTACCCTTCCCCCAAATAACAATCAACATCAGACTTTATGTGATAACTAGTTTTTTGGTCTTTTGTTTTTAAAGTGATGAAGCAAGGAATTACTAATCCATCTTTCCACTTTCCAGCTGAGAAACTGAGAATCTCAAACGTAGAATGACACTGGTCCAGCATTAGGCAGCTAGTCCTCTATTCTCCCACAAGCCTTCCCTCCCAGTGAATGCTATTTTTAAATGCCCTAATGATAAAAATATGAGCTGTCATAATCATTAATAGATCTCATTTAAAAACAAAACAAAGAACTGTTGCTTAGCCTATCCATTAAATGAAAATACAATGAATATAAATGTGAAACATCTGAACTCTGTCCTACAACATGCCTCATCACAATCCATAAAGAAATCCCTTAATCTGACAAAGAGTCTAACAGATGACACAAGGTGTAAGAGGCAAACGGCCATCCTGCATTTCAGAAGGCCTTGAAGGTCACTTCCCCTACAATCCAGATGTTTAGACAAACCCTATGCCGGCTCCACATCCACACCATCTCCCCCTGAATTTGTACCAGCCCAGATGTCAGGATTTAGAAGTCTCCCCACTTCCTCCGTTCTTTCCTTTTAATTAAAGACAATCACCAGAATTCCTTGTTCTCTTTTCTTTTAAATTCAAGTACTACATACAACAATATCAATATGTATAATACCATGAGTTACACAAATTTCTCTCTGGTCCACCAACGTGGACAAAGATAAGCATGGGAATTTGCTCACTACATAAGTCTCAGGGTTTACTGGAAGTCCAAGATTTAACATATTTGTCCTTCTTAAAGCATTCACTGTCCTGGTGATTCTGTCACAAGTCTAACTCTAGGCCCATCAAGTAATTATTTCACTCCTGACTTCTCCAACCATGAGGTGTATCTTCCTAGTAAATCTTGACACCTAATCATGTCTCCCTTCTAGAGCACCCCAGGCCAGCTGCCACTCTATCATCACCTGTGACCTATTTCCATGTATATGCAACAACCACCCAGAGCCCTGGGACCAGGGACAGTGCAGGGCTGAGAACATTGCTGTTTTTGTACTTAAGAGGAGTCCTTGGGTGGTAAAGGTGGTTAACGCGCTCAGCTGCTGACAGAAAAAGTTCGAATCCACCCACAGGTACTTCAGTAAAAAGGCCTGGCAATCTATTTTCAAAAACTCGACAACTGAAAACTCTGTGGAGCACAGTTCTACTCCAACACACATGGGGTCACCATCAGTCTGTCCACTTGTGGGAAACTGATTTCAGGTTTTTTTCTTACAAGCGTGCCTTTAGGGGCAACACAGTCATTTCAGTATCATAAATAAGCAAAAATCAAGAACCACGAAAGCTAGGAGGATCTTAGAAATTTTCTCTTTTGACCTTTAACTTTCTAGATGAGAAGCAGGTCAAGGAGGTGTGTACCAGGAAGACATTCAGGAAAATACATTTACCGTTTTTTGTACCAAGGCTTTAGGAAATGAGAGCAATCAACTAAATGTGTGTGGCATTTCACAGTTTCAAAGGACTTCCACCGACATTATTTCATTTGAGCCTCACAACAGCATTAATCCTGCATGGATTCATACTGTGTTTCCATCACCTACAAGCCATGAGCTTTTGAGCAAGTTATTTAACCTCCCTGTACCTCAGTGTCCTCATCTATAAAAGCAGGATAACAATAGTGCCTACCTCAGTATAGCTACCAGGGAACTTACACACATCAGGCACTTAGAACAGAGCTTAAACATAAGCAGCACTTGATAAACGCTAGCCACCATCATCATTATCATTAGCCGGAGCCAAGAATTGTTGTCCCCTCTTTACATTTCAGAAAACTGAGGATTTTGAGATCTTCAGTGAGTCACCCTCAAGATTACAGTAGTAAATAGTGAAGTCAAACTACAAACCAGGCTTTTTGTTTCGAAATCCAGTGCTCTTTCCTTTAGATTCACTCTGCCTAAAATCAATATTGCACTAAAACACCTTAATCAGTATGCCTCTGCAAAGGGCAGTTCACTCATCCGGCCCCACAGCTCCCCAAAAATATATCAGAAAAAGTCTAGCAGAAAAAAGTGCCAGATCTCTTAGGATTCCAATACAGAAATTTTTGCCAACTCTTCCAAAACAAGATATATTTTTTAAAGCTGGTGGCATGTAGTGTCATGGTTAGCTTATGCTCTTTGGTCCCTTCCTTTTCTGTACCTTGTCTTCCTGTGGAGTGTTGGCATCCAGCCACCTACCACGCTCCAGGGACAGCATTCAGACCTAACTACCACACTATAATTCTAAAGAAGGATCCAGGCTTAAACAACAAAACCAAGGTCCCAACTTCCATAAAACCTTTGAGGTCATCATGCCCACAGATGGAATTCACTTTTAGAAGAAATGTTAAAAGAATAAATAAAGGTGCGGGGTCAAGATGACAGACTAAACGCAGGATCAAGATGACAGACTAAATACCTCTGGAAACCAAGACCTCAAACAACAATGAAACGGAGCCTTCTGGATACCTAGTGAGCCCTGGATTGCAGCTTAGGGCTGCTAATTTGGACTTCATACCAATGAACGCAAAACCTCCTCTCTTTCACTGACTCCACTCTCAGCGACCACAGGTTTGCACAGACCTAAGATAACTTACCATTTCGATTTTCTTTTCCTCTGTCTTCGCCAGCGGGCAGAACTGAGACTTGACTAGCTGCAGGTCTCAGAAGCACTGCTGGTGGGACCAGCAAGTGTAACTGTCAGCTTCTGAGAGCCTGGCTTTGGACACTATACACCTTGGCTCCTCTGGCCTATTGGGAAACAGAGAAGCCCAGGCAGAGGCCACAGCCAGACTTGGTTCTTAGGCTGGGAAGTGGCTCCTGCCAGAGGTAGAGTGTGTTTCTAGCAGGGAGGCAGTGTTTTGCACACTGTTGCCTGAGGCCAAGGCCCAGCCACGGAGGCTGTGGACTCTGGGCATCTCAGCACTCTTGGCCTCTCTTTCCACCAGGAGCCTGGTCCCGGCCAGCTGGAGAGTTTGTGTGGGATGCCATTTTGCTTTGCTGGGAGGCATGGTCATCCATACATAAGCCTCAGCTGGACCTAATTCCTGTGCTGGAAGGCAGTGTCTACCCAGGAGAGGCAGCTTTTCCAGCAGAAAAGCAGAATTCTACCCAGTATCACCTACAGCTGGGACCCGACAGCAGAGGCCAGAAGACAAGCAGACTTTCTGTATTTTGAGCTACTTTATAACATCTAGGATTCAACATAGAGGTGCTTACTTTGCCAGCGGGGAAAAGGGATGCATACACCTGAAAACATGACTGACTCTGGAAGCTGACAAATACTTTTTACCTTAATTTTAAGATGGCCTACTTGGCACTTGGCTTACAGAAACAACTGTGGTCCATCTTCACAGCATCTCTCCCAGCCTCTATGGACCCACATGAAGCCCAAAAAGCAACAAACATTGGAGTAGACAGTAACCCAGAAGTCACCCATGGCATCAGAAAGCCCCCAAAAGAATCAGAACTTACCAAAAGAGGAAGCTTTTATGAAACTATCAGAAGGTGAATACAAAAGGATTATACAGGGAGCCCTCCTAGACCTTATACAAAATGCAGCAGAGCAAAACAAAAAATTAAGCAAGCTGTTCGATCTGATGGACCATCAGAACTGAGAAATCCAACAGATCAAGAACAAAATCAAATACACAGAAACTTCAATTCAAAGCCAAGAAAACAGAATGAAACAAATGGAAAAGACAATTTCTGATTTGGAAGACAGAGCCACTGACTCCAGCATCTATGAGGAGAAATCAGAAAAAGGAAACAAGAAAGACGAATAAGCATTAAGAAGCACGTGGGACTCTATTAAGAAGAACAATATACGATTAATTGGAGTTCCTGAACAGGCTGAGACACCTGAGAACACAGAGAATATTGTTGGTGAGCTGCTAATAGAAAACTTGCCAGAAATTATGAAAGAAGATAATATAGATATCCAAGATACAAATCAAACATCACTCAATACAGATCTCAATACAAAGACTCAAGACATATTATAATCAAGCTCAACAAAATGAAACATAAGCAAGAACTCTTAAAGGCAGCAACACTCAAATCAAAGCTAACACACAGAGGAAAATCCTGCAGGCTTTTATTGGATTTCTCAGCAGAAACCTTGCTGGCACGGAGACAGTGGCATGACACATTCAAAGCCTCGAAGGAGAAGAACTTCCACCAAGAATTATAGATCCTGCAAAGCTATCTTTCAAATATGAAAATGAAATTACGATATTTGCAGATAAACAGAAACTCAGAGACTTTGTAAAAACCAAACCAAAGCTACAAAAACTACTGAAAGAATCTCTTGGCTTAGAAGAACAAAACTGCTAACGTTGTATTTTAGAAGGACACATTATCCAGAATCCTACTCAGTTAGGGAAGGCTCCAAACACAATCAAAGCTCTAACAGTAAAAGAAATGATTTAGTGATCATAGCATGTAAACTTTGATATCATCATATTTAAAAGAGGGATGTACTACAGTCGTTATAGTCCTTCCAGATGCAGAGGTAGTTGACAAGACTGGTAGCAATCAAAACTGGGTTTATATGTAGTTTATGAAGCACAATCATAGAGGCAGCCATAAAGCACAACAGAGAAGCAGTATACCATATCAAGAAATGTAATACAGGAGGCTCAACAACCATAAAACCAACCATGAAAAAGGTGAAAAATCAACTAACAAACAAGGTTGCAGAACAGGTTAATAAGAACAACAGAGAAAACCAACACAAAAACAAACAAATAACAATGGCAGCACTAAACATATAACTATCAATAATTACATTGAATGTGAATGGACTCACTGCTCCAGTAATGAAACATCGAGTGACATCTTAGATCAAAAGACATGACCCATCTATATCTTGCCTACAAGAAACTCACATTAGACTTTAAGATATGAACAAACTTAAAATCAAAGGATGAAAGAATATATATCCAGCTAACAATGAACAAAGAAGAGCAGGCGCGGCAATTCTAATCACAGATAAAATAGATTTTAACGTAAAATTCACCATCCTGGACAAGGATGGATACTATTTATCACTGAAAGTTTCAATACACAAGCAGGAATTAACGATATTAAATATTTATGCACCTAAATATTACAGCACCTAAATACGTCAAAGAAACAGTGACTACACTCAAAAAGGAGATGGATCACTCCACAATAATAGTAGGAGACTTCAACACTTCATTCTCAATACTGGACAGATACTGTAGGAAAAAAAGCTCAATAAAGACACAGAAGACCTTATTGCCACATTGAACCAACTAGACCTCATCGACATATACAGAACTTTCTATCCATCAGCAGACAACTACACCTTCTCCTCCAGTGCACATGGAACATTCTCCAGAATAGGCCATGTGTTAGGACATAAAACAATTC
Source organism: Heterohyrax brucei (assembly GCA_028571685.1). Taxonomy (NCBI): domain Eukaryota; kingdom Metazoa; phylum Chordata; class Mammalia; order Hyracoidea; family Procaviidae; genus Heterohyrax; species Heterohyrax brucei. Next base: position 23,985,829 of record CM053155.1, read on the forward strand.
ACAACAAAATCCATACCATTAAATTACTGCAAAGCACCTTCTCAAATCATAAAGCCATAAAAGTCGAAATCAATAGCAGAAAAAACATAGAAAGTGGAACTCATGGAAATGGAACAACACCTTGCTCAAAAAACCCATGGGTTATAGAAGAAATCAAGGATGAAATTAAGAAATTTATGGATTCCAGTGTGAATGAAAACACTTCCAATCAGAACCTATGGGATACAGCCAAAGCAATGTTCAGAGGTAAGTTTATTTCCATAAATGCACACATCTGGAAGGAAGGAAGAAACCAAATCAAAGAACTGACCCTACACCCTGAAACAGTAAAGAGAGAACAACAGAGGAACCTGTCAGGCACCAGAAGAAAACAGATCATAAAGATCAGAGCAGAACTAAATGAATTACAGAACAGAAGAACAAAAGCTGTTTTTTTGAAAACATCAACAAAATTGATAAACCATTGGCTAAACTTACTAAAGAAAAACAAGAAAGGAAACAAATAACCTTAATAAGAAATAAGAGGGGAGCTGTCACAAGAGATTCAGCAGAAATCAAAAATATCATAGCTGAATACTATGAAAGACTGTATTCTAACAAATTTGAAAACCTAGAGCTTTTTGAGGAAATTGATAGAGGAAAATTGATAAATTCCAAGATTCCTATCACTTAACAAAATTATCACAAGGTGAAGCAGAACAACTTAATAAACCCATCACAAAGGAATGGATTGAAACACTCATCAAAGAACTGCCAACCAAAAAAAAGCCCAGGCCCAGATGGCTTCACTGCAGAATTCTACCAAGCTTTTAGAGAAGAGTTATCTCCAATACTACTGAGACTATTTCACAGTATAGAAAGGGATGGAATACTCCCAGATTCATTCTATGAAGCCAGCATAACCCTGATATCAAAGCCAGAGAAAGACCTAACAAAAAAGGAGAACTACAGACTGATATCACTCATGAATCTAGATGCAAAAATCTTCAACAAAATTCTTGCCAATAGAATACAACAACATATCAAGAAAATAATCCATCATGACCAAGTTGGATTCATACCAAGGATGCAAGGCTGGTTCAACATCTGAAAAACAATTAATCTGATCAATCACAAAAATACCACAGAAGACAAGAATCACCTAATCTTGTCTATTGATGCAGAAAAGGCATTTGATCAAGTCCAACACCCATTCATGCTAAAAACTCTCAGCAAAATAGGAATAGATGGCCAACTCCTCAATGCAATAAGGGCCATTCATACAAACCCAACTGCCTACATCATCCTGAATCAAGAGAGACTGAAACAGTTTCCCTTGAGAACAGAAACTAGACAAGGATGCCGACTCTCACCTCTCCTATTCAACATTGTACTAGAAGTTCTAGCCAGAGCAATGAGACAAGACCAAGGAATAAAGGGCATCTATATCAGCAAAGAAGAACTAAAAATCTCCCTATTTGCAGATGATATGATTGTATATGCAGAGAATCCCAAAGAATCCATAAGGAAACTGCTCGAACTGATAGAAGAGTTCAGCAAAGTCTCAGGATAAAAGGTAGACATAAGTAAATCAGTAGGATTCCTTTATACCAACAACAAGATTATTAAGGAAGAAATCACCAAGTCAATACCATTTACTATATCCCCTACAAGATAAAGTACCTAGGAATAAGTCTAACCAGAAAAATAATAGACCTTTACAAAGAGAACTACAAACCCTTACTACAAGAAACTAAGAGAGACTTACATAAATGGAGAAACCTACCCTGCTCATGGATAGGAAGACTTAACATTGTGAAAACATCTATTTTACCCAAAGCAATCTACCTATATAATGCAATCCCAATACAAGTTCCAGTCATATTTTTTAATGAGGTGGAGGAACAAATTACTAACTTTGTCTGGAAAGGGAAGAAGCCCTGGATAAGTAAAGCATTACTAAAGAAGAAGAACACACTAGGAGGCTTCTCATTACACGACCTGAGAACCTATTACACTGCCACAGTAGTCAAAACAGCCTGGTACTGGTACAAAACAGATCAATCAGTGGAACAGAATCGAGACCCCAGAGATGACATCATCTGCCTATGAACAGCTCATATTCGACAAAGGCCCTAAGACATTAAACTTGGGGAAAAACAATCTCTTCAACAAATGGTGCTGGCAAAATTGGATATCCACCTGCAAAAAACTGAAACAAGATCCTTATCTTACACCTTATACAAAAACCAACTCCAACTGGATAAAAGACCTAAATATCAAATCTAAAATGATAAAGCTCATCCAAGAAAAAGTAGGAACAACAATGGAAAGTTCAATACACAACGTAGACAGACTTCAAAATCTGTCCAACAAACCACAAACAACATTAGAGAAAACAGATTAATGGGAAATACTAAGAATGAATCACTTTTGCTTATCCAAAGACTTTATTAATAGATTTAAAAGGCCACCTACAGAATGGGAAAAAATATTTGGCAACTCTATGTCATTCCGACACCTGATCTCCATAATCTATAAAGTACTACAAAATATCAATAAGAAAAAGATAAATCATCCAATTAAGTGATGGGCAAAGAAGATGGACAGATACGTCTCTAAAGAGGAGATCCAGGCAGCCAAAAAACACATGCAGGCATGCTCACAATCATTAGCTATTAAAGAAATTGAAATCAAAACGACAATGAGATACCATCTCACCCCAATAGGGTTGGCCATGATCCAAAAACCACAAAACACTAAATGCTGGAGAGGCTGTGGAGAGACTGGAACTCTCCTACACTGTTGATAGGATTGCAAAATGGTGCAATCTCTTTGGAAAGCAATCTGGCACTACCTTAAAACAATGGATACAGATATACCATTTGACCCAGTAATTGCACTGCTTGGAATATAGCCTACAGAATCAAGGCCATTCACACCAACTGAGATATGCACACAAACGGTCATCGCAGCACAGTCCACAATATGCAAAAAGATGGAATCAACCCAGATGCCCAACAACAGAAGAACAGATAGGTATATGTGCTCAATGGAACACTATGCAATGATAAAAGAACAATGATGGCAGCAGGAAACATCTCTTAACCTGGTTTCAACTGGAGGACATCACGTTAAGTTAGTCAGTGACAGAAGGGCAAATATTGTATGAGAGACTCCTATGATAAGAACTTCAAAGCAGACTCATGCATAACAGAAAAGACTCCTTCACGGCTGCAAGGGTGGGGAGGGCAGGAGGGTGAGGGGGGAGGGTTTAGAATAGTTGTTAGAAATTTGGTTGGATGAAATTGATGACAGCACACATGAGTAAGAAGATCAGTATTAACAGGACTTCAACACAACTTGCGTACTCCTCCCATCTTAACCCAACTGCAAGGACACAGTAGCTGGTGTAGGGGACCATACTCTCAGGGGAAATTGAGGCCAATTGGCACAACTAGCGTTTTGCTAATGAGGACTCTCCACACCCCACATTGGTGAGCGGCGTCTGGGATCTTAAAAGCTGCTAAGCTGCCACCTCAGGGTACAGCAAATGTTCCCAACTCAACAGGAACAGATGATCACTGATGACAAGAATGACATGGGGAAAAGAGAACCCGGAAGACAGAGCGACCCATGAGAGTGGATGTCTACATCAACTTGTGACCATAAAAACCGGATGGTGCCCAGCCACCACCAGTGATAGCCACGACGGAGCTCACAAAGTTGAGTCTCACTGGCAACACAAGTATAAATAGGGGTGCACCCTGAGATCTCCACTAAAAGATCACAATTCATGGTCCAGGGACATCAGAGTCCCCCTGGGAGCATAGCCCCTGGCCCTGATGCTGCACCTGTCCATAAATGATAATGAAGGTCAACTTTTCAGACAGCAATGGATTGCACTTGGTGACACAGAGGGACCATATTTTGTGGGCACTTTATGGTTCTAGGCATCTATAGGAGGTGGTCCTGCTGACCTCATACTGGAGGAAGGGGAATGGGTAGAGAGGGGAAGGTAGGAGAGTGTTGGGAAGATAAGACATGTGTGAAGTAGAGAGGAAGAGTGTGCTGTCACTGTGGAGGCAGAGCAGTGGAAGCTGTATATAGGTGAGCATGCAAATTTATATGGAAATGTACATTTTCATTCAACCATAATAATAAATAAATAGAGTCAGCCTTCTCTCTAGCAGATGGCACCCTAAAATACCCACAAAATGGAAGAGGCACACTTCTCAGCTATTTTTTCTCACTCACAAATATATATTCCAAGTTCAGAACATTCATTCACAATGCATACATAAGATCACAGCTATCTAATGCCAACTGACTTGAAAAACAAGAAGGGAGAGTTTTTTTGTTTGGCCATTTGGACCCTTCTTCCCCATTTACCACAGAACAGGCAGCTGCCTCTTTCCAAACCCATGCTTCAAAAAATTATTGCGACAGTTCCTTTTTCAAGTCAACCCTGTTTTAACACTAGCTCTAAACAGACCTCAACCCTCTCCACTTGGATTTTGAATATTACCTAAAAATGATGAGTAAATCCTAAACACATTTAGAACATGTTTTGCCCTAACTACAGAAAGTTTTATTTTTGTTTTAAACACTTGAGAATTTCAAGGGTAATTCTTTTTCTCGGTTTCCAAGGTAAGACAAGTGATTGAAGAAATCTGATCAACCTATATATAGCCGCACAGCAGCAACTGTGAAGAGGGCAGAAGAGGCCAGTAAATAAGGAAAATCACATTCCTCTTCGGGGTAGGGGACACGCATGGTGCTAAACAGTTTGTACCATTACTTGCTTAGGTGTAATCATAACATTCACAATGTTAAATCTATTGTGAAGTTTCAATAACATTAACATAGGGAGTGGGTTTTTTATTGGGATATGAAAGTGTGGTATCAAGTACTGTCACATTCAGTCTCTGTGAAGAAAACAGTTCCCTTTATAAACATTTAGTGCTTACTATAGGCCAGAAGCTGGACACAAGGAAGCAGGACAGTCCTATCCCCAAGGTGTTTACTGATTTGTAAACAAAAAGATGAAAACAGAGATTGTGTTTGTAAATGTAACATGTCAAACATTATAATAATTTACAAGTACGCACAAGAGCACTTCAGAAGGGATGCTAAGAAGAAAAGGAGAGGTGCTGAGGAATCCTGCTTGTAATCCTGTGTGGGGTTACTGTGCACAGAACAACAGTAAGCAGAAAAAGTTTCCTGGAGGAGGGGGTACCTGAGCAGGATTTTAAAGGATGACTGAACCTCCAGATGGAAGAGAGGAAGCACAATCCAAGAGAGAAAAGGACATGAATAAAGCATGGTATGTATAAAAAGTTATGTGGTAAGGAAACTAGAAGCAGTTTCACAGTGGTATAAAATGTGAGCAGGGTTAAGTGGGAAGTAATGGGTCTAGACAGTCATTTATGCTATGATCTTAGCAGGGTAAGTTTGTTTTTAAAAAAAAAAATCACTGTGACAGTAGTATGTAAAATACACTGTCAAAGTCAAACTAAGAAACTATTTCTAAATAATTATTGCAGCACTCCAGGTCATTCATTTATTCTTCTTGATTCTAGTCAATAAATATTTACTAAGAGCCACCATTTAGGCTACAAGATTGCTATAGACATGTTTTCCATCTTAAGGAACTCCACAGTATGAGTTACTTAAAATCAACTACCATTAATTCTGATAGTGCACACCCATATGTGCAGAGCAGAACAGCTCTATGGGTTTTCAAGGCTGTCAGCTTTTGGAGGCAGACTGCCAGACTCTTCTTCTGAGTATAAAGAAAATATCTAAGAAACTCTGGTGAGTTAGAAGTGCCAATCTTTTGGTTAGCAGTTGAACATTTATCCATTTGAGTCAGTCAGGGACTGAACATTACTTAGCATTTAATATTTGCCATACGAGTTAGTACTTCACACACATTTGCAATAAACCAGGAAGGTATGTATTGTTACCTCTATGTCACAGAAGAGTGAGCTTGGAAAAGAAGTAAAGTCACTTGAGCCAGGCCATACAGCAAAGAGGTAACAATGACAACATTCCAACTGAGGGCTAGTTCCAAAACCTATACTCTTTGCTCTGCATTACACAACTTCAAAATATTCCTATCTGAAGTCTAGTAGAAATAACACTACTGAAATAAAAATATTTAACATTTAAGGCAGTATGAGATCAGTGCCGTATGAAATCTATTAGAAGTGCTGGGTGAGTGATTTTAGCCAAAAATTAGACATGTCCATAAAACAAAACTAAAAAGGCACACCAGTGCAGGGGCAAGGACTAGAAGGCAGGAGGAACAGCAAAGGTGGTAATAATAACAACAAAAACCAGTGCCATCAAGTCAAGTCCGACTCATAGCGACCCGACAGGACAGAGCAGAACTGCTTTACAGTTTCCAAGAAGCACCTGGTGGATTCGAACCACTGACCTTTTGGTTAGCAGACTTAGCACTTCACCATTACCCTCCAGCGTTTCCAAACTGGTAATAGGGAACCCAATTTCAAGAAGGGAAAGTATTAACATGTTATAGGGTTGTTAACCAATGTCATAAAACAGTATGTGTATTAACTGCTTAATGAGAAACTACTTTGTTCTGTAAACCATCAAAGAAATACAGTAAACATTTTAAAAAAAAGAGACAGACAGACAGAAAGAGGGGTACTGGGTGAATGAAATAATGGGAAGGATCATTTCTGGTCATGGGGACCAAGGAAGGCATCCCAGAGGAGTTGGGCTTTACCAAAAAGGGGGGATTTCAGCAGGTAAAGGTATAGGACTGGGTGTCAAAAAAGGGGCATTCTCATCAAAAGATGAATGGATAAACAAACTATGGCATAGTCACACAATGGAAAACTATGCAATGATAAAAGAACAATAATGATCTTAAGAAACAGCTCATAACAGAGTCATCTAGAAGACATTATGCTGAGTGAAATCTGTAAGTTGCAAAAGAACATATCTTACATGAGAACAATATAATAAGGACTCAAGAAAAGGTTTAAGCACAGAAAAAAAAACAGTCTTTGATGGGTAAAGGGTGGGAAAGGAGGGAGAAGGGTATTCACAGAACAGATACTAGGTAAGAACTGTGTTACATTAAGGGAGTGACAGCACTCAGTAGAAGGAAGGTTAGCACAGTTGAACTATATCAAAAGCTAAGAGGTTTCCTAACTACAACCCAACGTTTTGAAGGACACAATAGCCGGGGCAGGGTCTGGGGACCATAGTTTCATGGAACATCTAGGCCACATGGCATAACTACAGTTTTTTTTTTTTTTTAACTAAGTGTTCTGCATACCACTTTGGTGACTGGCATCTGGGTTCTTAAAAACTAGGAAGCAGCCATCTAAATAGCATCAATAGGTCCCAACCCACCTGGAGCAGAGAAGAATGGAGGACATCAAAGACATGAGGAAAATACGAGCCCAGGAGACAGAAGAGGCCATATGATTGGGAACTACATCAGCATGAAACCAGAGGAATTAATTGGTGACCAGCCTCCACCAATCACTGCTCTGACAGGGAACACAATGTAGAGTACCTGACACAGGATGAGAAAAACGGGTGTGCAGAATTAGAACTCTATTAACAGACCAGACTTGATGATCCATCAGACTGGAGGGTCCCCTGCAGTCATGGGCCCTGAACTCTGTCATCCTAGAGCTGAAACCAGCACCAAAGCCAACTCTTCAGGCAAAGATAGGACTGGACTACAAAACACAGAGTGATGGTGGCGAAGAGTGTGCTTCTTGGCTTAAATATACGTACATGAGGCTGTGTGAGTAGCTCTCGTCCAGAGGTGAGGCGACAGTGTGAATGCGGACAGGAGCTGGTTAAATGGACACGGAAAACACGTTGGAAAGGAGGAAGTATGCTGCCACTGGGTAGGGAGAGCAGCCAGAGCTGCACAGTGGTATGTGTGAGTTTTATATGGCAAATTGTCTTCGATTGTAAACTTTCACTTAAAGCACCACAAAATATAAAATGGGGGTAAAAACCAGAGGGCAGGAGAGGGAAGGACACACGAAGGCAAGGGATGGCAAGGGAAGGAAGTCGAGACAAGGCACATAAGGATTACAAAATAATCTATATAAAGTAACCAGCAACAATACTAGCAAACAGTAATCTCCAAACAAACTGCAAAATGCTAGCTAACAGTATGCATACTTTAAGAATGACAAAAAGTACAGATAGGCCTATGGCTCTATTAGAGTAAAATGAGAAATATAGTTGAAAAGATAGGTTACAGCCAAATTCAGGACCCAGTTAAATATCAATCTGCGAAAAATGGTCTCTACTCAGCAGGCAACAGGGGATCATTAGAGGAAAGAGGCCGTATTCATAACATTTCAAGCAGATTTCCCATAGGAGCCCTTGGCCTCTCCCCTTGGTATCTCCCCTTGGCATCCAGTTCATTGTGATCCCTCCAGAAGTAGTGTTAGGCCCAGGGGGCAGTCTCTAGCAAGGTCTGGTGGACAAAAGACACTGTCAACTCATCAGCAACAAACATGTACAAGATCTCTATTTTTTTCCCTCCCTTCACTGTCTATTGTCCCATCTCTATACACTGCAATGGATGAGACACAATTATTACCCAATTTCCCTGAGACACTGGTTTATCTTTTTATTAAGATTAAAGAAGTTTTCCAGGGGCCAATCAGAGTAGCTGAGATAATTATATATTATTTATGACTTTTTAAAACTTGGTAAATCTTACTCATTTTTAAGGTATTTTTTCTGTAAGGTGATTATTATATTACTCATTTAGTAACACACTATAACGAAGAAACTTCTGGGTTAAAGGTTATTTCACTATCTCATATTTGATGGTTTCACGGGTGTAAAACATGTCAAAACATCAAACTGTATATCTTACACACGACTAGTTTATTGTATGTTAATGAAAAGTAACAAAGTTGTTAAAACTATTACAGTAAAAGTTTAATAAATTCATGTAATTATTAATAAGTATAAGCATACATACATATATGAACATATGAACACATGTCAAAACCATAACTCTTTATACAGAAACATGTATACAGGCTTATGAAACTTAGGTGCAGAGAACATTACTAAAAGGAGACACAAAGCTCTTCACATTATTATAAAATCAGTATCAGGGCAATTTTGTGATAATTTTTAAAAATGCTTTTGCATACTCTCATTATTTACTTTTAAGCCAAACAACTTTCTCCAAAAGCCCAACTCCAGAACAGACATCTGAATTTCATTACCAATAGAAATCTACATATTAACTGCTTTCCCCCTGCAATTTGACATTGCATTTTATTACTGAAGTCCTCAGAGGTCTAGATTGTAAGGCAAGTCTGATTCCCATGAAGAAAACTTCCCTTCTTAAAGAGAAACATCAGCAGGTGCCAGGAATGAACAGAGGGAATTCACAGTGGAGAGCTGGGCACCTGGTGGCTTCACAAGGGGATGGCCCTACATACAAGGGTCAGGTCAGATTCTGCAAATTTCACTGAAAGAAATTATCTGTGCTTGTGCAGGCTTTCAACCTGTGTAGTACATGACTATGTGGCCATATTACCAGACCAGCTTCTCCAGAGGAAATTTTTGTTCCTGTTCCCTAGTAGAATTCCTCATATGTAAAAGCTAAGGATTCCTCATGAACACTTTCCAATCACTGCCACTTTCCACAACACACAGCATCTCCAGGCTCCTCGCCTACCACCTTTCTCCAGGATCTTTCTACTCTGAGGTGCATAGCACCTGAATTTTTCCAAAGGCTTCATTTTTTTCCAAGTGTTCACCTTTCTGCACAGTCGTCTTTTCCCTGAGCAAGAGACAAGGTGCTTTCAATCATCTCAAAGGAAGATGATAGCATCTGCTTGGGGATTCCAAAGAGATGTTTTACTGCGGCTTTTCACAAACTGATTATATTTAAAGCTCCCTTAGGGAGTGGGGGCTGGGAGGAAAGAAGCATCGGAGAAGACCTTTGCTGGCACAAGTGAAGTGAAAAGCATTTAAATCTCCCTGGAGGGGATGAGTTTGTTTAAATACTGGCAATAATCATTCCCAAGTGCATGTGTACATACACACACACCATATAACTGGAGTTTTCAATTTCATTTCAGGCTCTTAAAGGGTCCTAAAAGAGTTAAATTGTTCAAGGCAAAGACCTGTGCTTTTCCACCAAATACTCCAGATAGAAATTACAAAATTTCACTTCCCAACTCAGTAGTGCACACACTGTTCTCCCAAGACATTAAAAAAGAGAGAGAGAGAAAAGATCCCTAATGTTCTCCAAAAAGGAGAATTTAACTGCTCACATACAGTGGCACTGTTTCAGACTATTCCTCCCAGAATACCTGCATTAACTGTCAATTTCAAACTTTCTCCTTGGAAGCTCTATGGGGCAGTTCTACTCTGACCTATACGGTTGCTAGGAGTCAGACTCAACTCCACAGCTGTAGGTTTGTTTGTTTCTCTTAAACTTTCTGTAAAATTTCAAGGTGTGGTGGGGGTAAAAGAAGAGGTGACTTGAATAAGGAAAGGATACGAATTGGGTTTATATGATGTGATATGAACTCACCCAAATGCCATTCAGATTATCAGCTGTGGTAACCGTGACCTGCACCTTACCACCACTTCAACTTCTCCACATCAGCGAAGAAGCAAACAAGACAGAGGCCAAAAGAGTCAGGTTACGACCCATGAATCTAACCAGGGTTGTCAAAAATTTTCAGAGATTAATGTATATGAAAGCACTTTGTAAAATGGGAAGAGCTATGTCAAAACACTAAGGATATTATTGCATTCAAATTAGAAATTCAGAGGCACGAATTTGCAAAGGAATGTGAACACCCACAAAACAAAAACAATGATGGTTTTAAGGAGCAGCCTATTAGGCAGGCTGACTAAGGATCCCTGCCTCTCACAAAACCACACTGGAGTACAGGTTGGGGATGCAGCTTGACAAGTCCTTCAGGAACATGTAAGCAGGTGGTTTCAGAGAAACAAAAAACCACAAGAGAGGCTCCTATCAAGTCCACTTGATTCAGACCATTCAGGACTCTAATCTGAGACCAGCAGAGCGGCAGTAGTAAATGACTCTTGTGGATTAAACAATTCACCTATTCATTTTATAGACAAGGAAACTGAGACCTAGAAAGTTGAAGTGATTGACCCAAGGTACCTTTTGTTACTACTGAAAGAGTTTAAATTACAAGCCAAATTTCTTTCCTAGACTTGTTTCCTATCACTAATAGCTGAGGGTGTTGTAGTGAATATGCAACGCAGCCTTGACAGTCAGCCCAACTGGACAAGGAGGAAGGCTCAATAGACAAGAAAACTACCATACCTACTGAACATGTATACATATCAGATACTATGCCAAATGATTACATGTACTACTTCATCAAATCCTAAGCTACCTTAGGAAATGGATCTTACTTTGACTGTTTTTACAACTTAGGAAACTGAGGTTCATGTACCTTGCTAAGGTAGCAAGGAAAGCAAATAGCTTTACACTAGATTTAAACCAGACTCTGTTTGATTAAAATCTGCACTCCTAACCATTAGAGCTGCCTCACTGTTACAGTCATTTTCATCTTGACATCTGAAAGATAAGTGAGGCTAGCAGAAACACATTGCCGTCAAGTCAATTCCAACTCATAGCAACCCTACAGGACACAGCAGAACCACCCCATAGTTTCCACGGAGCACCTGGTGGATCCGAACTGCCAACCTTTTGATTACCAACCGTAGCATTTAACCACTGTACCACCATGGGTCCTACATAACATGTAAAAAGCTGAAACTCATAATTCTGACCAAGGACTTCAAGCAAATGAAGGACAGTGCCAACCATGAATCTTCAACTTTGGCTCCAAATTCTGAGCTCTTCATCTGTGGAAAACAAAGGTTTCACAGCTCACTCTAGAATGTGAGCACCACGGGGTGGGGACTTTGTTTTGTTCACTGTTATAATTGCTAGTCCTTGAGACATACAGCCACTCAGCAAACTGTTGCTGACTAAAGGAATGGAATCAAATTGCACAGCTTCGAAGTGTGATCTTAAGAGGGTTCTTAGCCTTTTTAAGTCTCAGTTTCCTCATGTGACAAATGGAGGACTGCAATAATACCCGCCTCCTGGGTTGGTGAGAGTATTAAACGAGATAATTCATGTACAGCGCTTGAGACAGTCAGGAACTTCATGACTAACTAAAATGTAATCTTTTATTACTATTACTTATTGATATTTTGTCTCCTTTAAGGCATTTGTTTATTTTTTCAACACCCTGGTAGAAGGAAATATTTTCATAGTGAAGACATAAAACAGAAAACTGGCAATTGGTAAACCTGCTTCTCATTTCAGATCTACCACCACCTAGCTGTGTGACCTTGAATAGATCTTTGAATTTCTCTGTGCTCTTCTCAACTGTAAAACGAGAGATTTGACTATTCAAATCAGTTTCATAAGCATTTATCAGGCACCTTCTCTGAGTATGACATTGCTTATAAAATTCTATGGCTCTGAAAGATGTCAAAAGGAAAAATAGCAAAGCAAAGCAAAGCAACTTCTCTTGCTTGTGACAAGGTCGAAAAGAAACCCCTAATAGTTAACTGTATTACATCATCTCAATGAGCAACATTTGTAAATATATTAAGTATTTAATTTTGAGACACTCAAGAGAAATTCTTTACCAATAACAAATTGGCACATACCATCCTATTAACACCTTTCAACCCTGAACCTTCCAAAAAATAAACATGTAAAATCACCCTGCATCTCAGTCAAATGATATGCCGCTGGAGAGAAACCTGGGAAAGTCAAAGTTATTAACGCTCCCTGTAGCAACAGTTAAGAATAGGATGTGAAAAGAGAACGACATATCTGGTTAAAACTGCAGGGGTGATTCCAGGAGCAGAATGCAGTGCATCTGGACAGGACATGGAGACCAGTGGCCTACTGTTTACTAAAACAGCCACAGATTATGAAGAGGCCAAGACCTCAATTATAACTCAGTACCACACCTCTCCCAACCCCAATTCAACTGAAGCTATTGATCAGTCAATTCCCCATCTCCATAATAAACATACCAATATTTGCAGTCCAGTGGACAGAAGGTCCCTTGGGCACCTGCAGCACTGACCAAGCTGATGACACAAAAAACATCCTACAGGCACAATGAGAACTTCACACTACCTTCCAACCTTCCAAGAGATAGGGCAGATGCCCATTTCACACCCTAGCCCATTTCAAACCCTAGCCCTCCCTTGACCCCAGGTAGTCATTAAAGGGTTGACAAGGCCCTTCCTAAGTCCTGTATGATAGAAAAGAGTCTCTCTGCATTGGTGCAGGCAAAGAAGGAGGGGCCCCTCCCTCTGTACTCTGAAACAAAGGAAAACCCAGAACTGCAACCATGTGATGGAACAGTTAAGGCCACCCACCTCTCCTACTCCTCAGCTGAGGTCTCAATGGGCTAAAGCCACATGGCTCCTCTCAGTGACTGGCCAAGAACGGACAGTGCTTTTGTACAAACACATGCTGGAACCCTTAAATAAGCTGGAGCCCCTCTTAAGGAAACTGTTAAGGAAACGCTATCTGGGAATAGGCTCTGGATTCACAGACCTAGCTTGCCATCACCTAAATGTGGAGATAGTTCTCTTAGCTGCTCCAGGTATACATTTTGCTTTACCCTTCACATTTTCTGTGGGGCAGAAAGCAGGGCTTTCAAAGCACGTATTCTGGGGCAACGGGAGACAACACAGAAGGTTAAACAACTATGTTTTCCCATTTTCCAGAATCAACACCACCTGGCAACACTAGCACTGCAACTACTCAGATTTAGGTGAGGGTGGAAGCCAGGTGTGAGTGGCCATATTATTTCTGCTCTGTGATATCTGATTGTATGCTTAGTGACCAGGCACCAGGCAGATATGAGGCGCACCCAAGGTGGCAATAAACTTTGTGTGTCTGATACCATACCATAGCATTCTCATAATTTGATAATAGTGCATCAGAAAAAAGCCCCGTCTCTCCTAGAGCTCTCCAAATGGTACACCTTTTCAAGGTTGCCTTTCTCAGCCTGGATACCTCCTCCATCTCAGAAGTACACTCCCAAACACCTGTCAGATTCCAACAGTCTTCCAAGAAACCTGAGATACCCTGAGGCAGTGCTGCCTTTCTTTCTCCAACAGCCTCCTGCCCCTCCCCCACCTCATCCAGCCTCGGGGAAAGGGATGTCCCAAAAATCAGCCAGGCCAGCAGCCCCACAGAGACAATCCTGTCCAAAAACTCCTTTCCATTGCCTCTGGCCCTTGGAACTGCCCCTCCTTTGGTGTGTCAGACCCATCTAGGAAACCACCTCTGGGGTCAGCCTATCCCCACCTGCTCCACCCAAAGAAATGAACATCCTGCACAGAAAGGTGGAAACGCATGCCTCATGGGTCCACACAGCATATGCATTAGGACATTTTTCAAAGCTCTTACCTTTGACCTGAGTATCATACTCTGCTATGATTTCTTTATCCTTTTTGAATTTAGCTGGAGACGTCATGTTTTCCTTCTTTCTTCCAAATTCGAATTTTGAGTCGATAGATCCAGGGGAAAAATCCCACCACTGAAATCAATACCTCCAAGACCTCTTTTCCCAAGGGCAGAATGGGCCCCACTGTGGACTCCAGCGCTCCGGCGAGTGCAGGCTGCGGGCTAAGCAGGCGGCTAAGGCGGGCACATGCAGACGGTGGGCGCCGGGCCCGCAGCGGCAGCAGCTGTTTCTCGGCTAGAGCTAGAGCCCGAGCCGCAGCCTCAGCGTTAGCCGGGAGAACTGCAGCACCCGAAGGCTGGCCTGGGGTCTGACATCAACGACACAGGCTGGGAGTGGAAGTCCTTCCGCACAACAGCATGGTGTGGGGGTGCGGGCGTGTGGACGCGCCCAATTGTGTCTCCAAGAGGGAGTGTGGGTGTGTTATCCGGGTGCCGGGCAAGGGCTGGGCGTGCTTCGTGGTTTTTTGTTGTACAGTCTCGAAGATGCTGCAAATCAAATCCCAAACGGGAGCCGCAGCAGTGCAGACTGGATCGGAAGTCGTTTGCTCCGGTTCACTTGCCTGTAAATGCAGGAATGGGGGAAGGAGGAGGGAGTGATCAGCCCCAGCGCAGATCCTAATCGTGGCTGGGGTAGGGTAGGAGACATGGATCCCAGGGCCCATTCAAACGCCGCCGAGCCCTCAGAGGCCAGGACAGCGAGAAAGGGAGGGGGGGATTTAGTTTTCAGCTTGAAAGGAATCACTTTGGGCAGCCCCCTGCGTGGGCTCTGGGGGGAGACTGCCCCGGGAACGCGGGTCTCTGGGCAGGGATTGCGGCACCTCAGCAGCCGCCCGCCCTCCAGAGCCCCGCTAAAGCTGAGCAGCGGCCAGCCGGAGGGGGCCCTACCCGGTCTGCCTACGACGCAGCATCTGAACCCTGGCTAGGGCACTTCCTCGGACATCAAAGGAGGCTGAAAGCCAGGGAGGGACGAGCTACCCGGGCACAACTTTTCTTCCCCTCCTGCCCCTCCTCCCAGTTGTTTTGTTTTTGGTTACTAGCTTCTCTTGGCAGCAAAATGCTGGGGGGGAGGGGGCATGGAAAGGGAAGATCTGCAGGAAAAAGCTTGCTCGGCACAGGACACATCCAGGAAAACAATGTGGTCCGCAGAAGCAGGAAACTGGTTAGAGGCAAGGGTCGGAGCTGGGAAAACTGGGAGGGGAGGGACGGGAGACAGGCAGCCGTCGCCAGGGACCAGAATGATTCTAAATGCCACTCTCCAAATATTTTTAATCACCCAAACCCATAGATCCCAAATACCGCACCCAGTTTTGGCTGTGCGAGGGGTACATTTGCGAGGGCCGCATTCCAGGTTCCTCGCCTCAGGAGGTGCCGGAGGGGATCTCGCCCAAGCGAAGGCCGGGGGAAGCGGGAGGGAGAACAGCCAAAGCGCAGACCTGGGCGTCTCATTCGCCGCCGTGCCGCAGCGAGGACCCTGCCTCCTTCCCCTTTTCCTCGCCCCTTTCCCTCTCTGCCCCAAGAGGAAAAGGCTCACGCCTTCCTCCAGCCGCGGGGAGTCAGAGACATCAGCCTGAGCCTCTTTCTGCGGTGGAGGAAGGGCCACACCGAAGAAGTGGGAGGGAGGCAGCGTGGTTCAAACAGGCAGGAAACGGGAGGGAGGGTGTGAGGTGGGGTCCAGAGGCTGGCCGGGAGCCCAGGAATAACTGAAGGATCTGCATACGCTTGCAAGGCGGGAGAGGGCGAGGGGAGGATTACCTGGGGTGGAGGACAAGTTGACTACCGTGGGCCGCGATGTGACGTGGACCATAAGGGTGTTAGCAACTTTAGGGGCCTAGATGTGGGTCTGGGAATAGGAGTGGATGAAGAGGACTATTCGGGGAAGGCCCGAGGGCAGGGACTGAGGAAGAGCCCCGGAAGCAGCGCGAAATACCCATCCTTCTGGTCCTAGGCTGTGACTTGAGCTATATGCCGGGGTTTGGAGATAGGGTAAGAAAGAAGCTGATAGTTACCGATAGACAGACAGACTAGGGCTACCAGCTTCCAGAGGAACCGGGAGAGGGCAGGGTGCGGGCTGCGCTGCGGTATATGAACAAGGACAGAGTCCCAGCCTGTGCGAAGGGCGGAGAGAGACGCAGTCCTCTGAAGTATTATGGGATGTACTGGGATATCGGGAGAGGGTCTGAAAGGGAGGGGGTATGAAGGAGTTCAGGTGGCACCGCCGAGGCGATGCAGCAAGCAGCATCCGCGCCCTCTCCTTCCCGCCCCAGCCCAGGTTTGTTCAGTAAGGGCTTCAGCCAGGGGGCCGGGGAGAAGAAAAGGTAGAGAGAACGAGCCTTTTACCTGGCTGTGACGCGACGGGTCCCAGGCCCTTGAATCCGCTTTCCACTCGGACGCTTCCTGCCCTCTCCCCGCTTCTACGCAGTTTGGTCCCCAAGTCCCCTGAAGAGCCTCCGCCAACTCCGCAGGACCCCGCCGGGAAGCAGAGCCCACCCCCTTGCCAATCACCGCCCGCTTTCTATCGACCGATGGGGCCTATAACCAATAAGAACAGCTGATCCCGAGGGGCCAGCATTGACGAGGAGGAGCTGGTGAAACTTTAAGGTGTGACTAGCTCCACCGAGGCGTGGTCACAAAATATGCTCCTCCCCGGTTGTCGGAACCTAAAGTGGAATTTCTGGGCGGGATTAAGGTGGAACCAACAACCAAACACTAACTCTTGAGAGAAGACACAACCAATAGGATAGGGGTACAGGGGAGGGGCGTTGCGGAGAATTTGAGCCAATAGAGAGTAGAGACCTGTGGGCAATGTAGAACGTCTGCCAGTAAAATGAGCGAAGGGTGTGCCTTGCCTCTCTCACCAGGGCGGGAGTAGGGATTTGCCTAGACCTCCCAGAGCCGGCCAATGAGATTGGAGACGGGGCCAAGTTTGGCCAGCCAAATTGGCAAATTGACCTAGGCACCGTTACCGGGGCGGGGCGGGCCGTCACTGGGCCAATAAGATCTCATCAGGGGAAGGCCCCAGAACCTTCCAATGCTGGTCCTGGGCGAAGCCGAGCTCTCCCAATCGGTGAGCGGCGTTGGTAATTCAAACTGACAGCGAGTTGAAAAGGTAGAGACAGAGGAAGACGGAGGAAAAGCGACGTGTTCGTTGACACAGCACTGACTGAGATGTGAGAGGGACATTTGCCCAGCTCTGTCGCCACCTCTGCGCTTTCTCGAGCTGCCGCTCAGGGGATCTCTGAAGAGACGAACGAGGGAGTCCACGAGGGAGAGCTGGGGGGAGGGAGGACACGAGCAAACGCCGCGAGCGAGCACGCCGACGGCTGGGAGCACGCTCGGACCTGTGGACGGAGGAGGATCGCTGGAGAGAGAAAGGACTGAGGACAGGGCTCCTGGTGGAAAAAGCCGAGGGCATTTCTGAATCAAAGAGAGAGGAGAAAGATTTCCAAAGAAAGGGAGTGGGTAGGGTCCCCGAGCCCTCAATCCGAGAGAGGGAAGTTGTGGCGGTCCAGGAAAGGGTGTAATGCTGGGAGACGAGAAGTTCTAAGGAGAAAAAAATAAGAGACTCCTAGAGAAGGTGAAGGAAATCAGTCACTGTAAGGAGCTACAGAACAGAGGATCCTTTTAGAAGGGAGAGAGGGGAAGCTGTAGAGGACTTCCCTTGCAGCTCGCCTCCTCCCGGCTTCAAACTCCAGTCTTCCCCAAAAGTTCAAAAGGAAAGCCAATTTTGCTGCTTCTGTTTCTACTCGATAAATATTACTTTTACTTCTCCCGCCGGGAAAATAGAAAAGAACTCATTTCCTTCCCAATTTCAAGGCTAAAAACAACAACAACTCAAGGCCTATCTATTTGATTTGCAGCCTGAGCAAATCAAACTAAGAAAGATCTTGCTCTTGCTTTCTTTTTCAAAAGCCCACACCTCATCACTCGTGGGACGCCATGTCAACCAGCAGTTGTAGTTTCAAGGACCGGTATGTGTCCATCCTGTGTTGCAAATTCTGTAAACAAGTGCTCAGCTCTAGGGGAATGAAGGCTGTTTTGCTGGCTGATACTGAAATAGACCTTTTCTCTACAGACATCCCTCCTACCAAGTAAGTCATGCTTGTGGCGGGCAATGGTAACCTTTAAGTAAATGGAAAGAGTGTTATGGCTTGGACCTCTGGGAGTCAACAAGGAGATTATCATTTTTGTGTTCCAGCCACTCCTAACCGTCTGATGAACCCTTGGAGTATAACTAAGTGGGCAGACTGTCTGGACAAAGTCTGTGGTTTAGCCAAAGTGGTCAATCCTGATGTAATGTTTCTAGTTCAGTTATAGTCGTGTGACCTCTTAAATTGGATTCCTGGCACTGTGCCCTTCCCCCCAACCATCCTTATTCACTGGGCCAAGTCCCATGACCTAGTTTCTAGGTAAATTCAGACAAGATTTTGTGTACTGCTGAAGAGGAGAGAGCACATAAGTTTTTATTTTTACCCATAAAGACTTACACTAAGAAATATTCATGGTTTTCTACCATTATTTGCTGTTGGCCATCTAATTTAATGTTCTTTTCTCACGAATCTTAAATATATCCTATGGGATGAAACAGAGATTTCTGGCCCTAAAATAATGCTTGTCTGCCTTAAAGCTTAGTTAGGGTATTATGCATTTGTTTGCACAACTAAACCTTTCTTAAAAAATCTTTATTTTTTTTTTCTAGCCATTACCCACTTTCCTTCTTATTTGGAAAAAAATCATTTTATTTGATTCACATTACCTTTTTCTCTAAAAGGTAATTTCTTTTTGCATAGTTTACATATATGCCTATAACATTTTCAAGATTTAGCTGTTTAATGAAATTTCATCATTAAAGTGAAAGACTGATTAGCTGACATATGGATGGACAACTGTCCTCCAATATTTTGACACAGGATCAGAGGATGCAGACTAGTAATCATATTTTAAAATGAGTCCCACTATAATGATAGAATTAAAAAATACACCCAAGTAAGGCTGTGGACTCTCCCTCTCTTGAAGTCTTTCTGTAGTGGTTGAAGTGTAACTGTGCTTTATAGCAAAGCCAAAGGATCTCATGTGTTGCAAAAATGTGTGAGTTAATGTTTTAAGTTAGTATGTTTCAAAAAAGAAAAGACACTAGGCAAGAAAAATCATAAAACTTATTGTGATTTATTGTCTAATGCTTTTTCTTTTTAGAAGCATCCACATACACACACATTCAGAATATTTACCCACTCCTCTTTGGAATAGCTTTGGTAAGTAATAATGCAGTCCTTAGGAGGACTCAGGTGAACTGTTAAAGGTTAGAGCTAGAGTCTGGAAAGAGTTGAATCAGGCCTTTCCTATTGTCTCCTCTTTTTTGTAGAGGTTATTATGATGATTAATGTGCTAAGAAATGTGAATGAATGAACCCAAGGTTTTTTAAATAAAAGGTTTGTCACAAGTTTATGATGCACTCACAAGTACTAACTAACTCATAAACTATCGCTCTACTTCAGAGTCTCTTTCAGCTCCTTGAAACTACAAAATTTGTGCTAAGTCACAGAAGTACTTTTGACTTACCTCTGCACTTTTCCCTCCCCAGTGCGGTGGACTTCATTGGAAGATGCTATTTCACTGAAATCTGCAGATGTAAACTGAAGGACATTGCATGTTTAAAATGGTAATTTGTAGCAATATTTTAGACAGCCCTAGGTTTGCAAGATGGATGTTGATGCCAAAGCACAGAGAAAGGTTCAGTGGACTGTAACAAGTCCTGGTTATAACCCATTCAATGACCCATCGAAAAGCCATTTGTTACTTAAAGCTATGAAAAAGAGTCCTGACATTTGGCATTTATATATGATTTTACAGTTATTCAAAGTGCATTCACAAATATCTGCTTTAATTTTCAAAACAAGGCAATATAGTTTAGGGGGAGAAACACTTGGATTTATAGTCATAAAAATCAGATTTGAGTCCTGGCTGCACTTTAACTTTATAGTCTATATAATCCTGAGTAAATTCCTTAAACCTCTAAATTTCTAAACCTCTGTTTCCTTGTTTCTTATACTACCATGTAGAGTTGTTATGAAGATAAATGAATCATGAGTGTTAAAAGGCTAGATAAATTATGACACAGATATCAGCTATTATTATCATCTTGAGAGGTAAGCTGAGTATTACTATTTCTGTTTTAAAAAGAAGAAAATTGATATATTTTCATTTAAGTGAAGTTTGGATTACAAATTATAATCCTAATAATTTAAATTAGGAAAATCTTGTTATGTGCTAATAATTATTTAACATCAAGATATTCATTCATTCAAGCTATGCTTATATCAAGCACATACTATGTGCTAGTCACTGTTACAAGGGCCAGAAGTGCAATAGTAAATGACAAAGTCTCTGGCCTTTGGGAATTTATATTCTGGAAAGAAGACAATCAATAAGATACTTAAATAACTAAGATACTTACTTTGATGGTAAGTGCTCCAAAGGAAACAGTAATAAGTTATAGAAAATAATGGAGATTGGAAGATGCTATTTTAGCTAACATGGTCAGGGAAGTCTTCTCATGAAGAGATAATTGGAGTTGAGTCCTAAGGGATAAGAAGAAAGCAGAGAAAGAATATTCTAGGCAGAGCAAATAGCAAATACAAAGAATCCAAGGCACAAGGAAGCTTAACATATTCAAGGAATAAAAAGATAATAGCACGACTTGTACAAGGCTGAGTCATGGACGCTCCACATTCCCTCAGGGACAGAATTGCTAGGCTGAGGTCTATGGGAACCATGGTCTCAGGGAACAATTAGTTTAGTTGGCGTAACAAAGCTGATAAAGAAAATCTTCTACATACCACTTTGGTGAGTAGTGTCTGAGGTCTTAAAAACCTGAGAGTAGCCACCTATGATATACCATTGGTCTTACCACTCTGGGAGCAAGGAAGAATGAAGAAAACTAAAAATACAAGGGAAAGATTACTCCAAAGGACTAATAAATCACATCTACAATGGCCTGCACCAGACTGAGTCCAATATAACTAGATGGTGCCCAGCTACCACCACTGACTGCTCTGACAGAGATCACAGCAGAGGGTTCTGGACAAAGCTGGAGAAGTATGTAGAGCAAAATTCTACTCAAAAAACAAAAAAGACTAGACTTGCTAGCCTGGTAAAATTTTAATTATATAGTTCTATGTTAATTTACATTTTAATTTTAAACATATATATGTAATTATAAAGATTTAATTGCAATTTTTATGTTAATTATAGATTTTACTTAACCCAGTATATCCAAAATATTATCAGTTCAACTTGCAAGCAAAATAAAAAGTTAATACTGAAATATTTTATATTGTATTTGTTATTGTTAGTCTTGAAATCTGGTACATATTTTACACACACAGTGTATCCCCGTGCAGGCTACTCACATTTCACGTGCTTAACATCCACATTTGGCTAGTGGCCATTGATTTGGACAGCACGGATCCAGACTTTGGTATGGCATTGTGGTTATTTTTGGCCAATGGGCAGCCATTAAAGAGAGCGAAATGATCTAATGTCTCTAAAACTGGAACATTAGCCCCATGAGGGCAAGAGCTTTGTTTTGGCCACTGCTATATCCTTAGAACTGAGAACAGTGCCTGGCACACAGTAGATGGCTCAATAAACATTAATTGAATGAATGAGTAAGTGAATGAAAGAATGCAGGTGGTAATTAAAGCCATGGAATTTGCTCTCACATTATAGTCTTACAAATAAGTAGTCAATCCTACTCCAAGAACAACGTCTATTGTCATCTGTTTGTCCAGGAAGCAGGTTATGATTAGAAGGCACATTTTAATGGGCTGGTACCTTTGGTAGTATTCTTTATACAGCCTCACAAAAATGACTGACTCGCACATCTTACAGGGTGGTACCAAGCTATAATAAGAATTTTTACAACTCATAGTATAAATAGTTCATGTTGGCATTAAAAATGGCACTAAAGTATTCCCTGTATGTTCATGTTTTTTTAGTATGTAACCAGATAGTAGAACAATCTGTGTAGGAATAAACTACTTGTAATCAGCTGAAGACCGTAAAAACTTTTGTAACTTTTTCTAGAGGCTATGGACATGCTTTCTTTCTGAATTTCTGCAAAAATACTGAGACTAAAATTGGAGCTGCCAGCTTGTATTTGGTTAACAGGAGCTCATGCTGTCTTCCTACTCCTCCATCTGTTTAAGCAGTTTTTAGGTGCCGCCATTATTAGAACATTTTTAGGTGCCACCGTTACAAGAACAAGAACTCAACTTGCCAGAGTTGAAGAAATAACAAAACTCTTTTACCTATAGATCTGAGTATACTAACTATCTTGTCTGAACAGCAAATCAATTTTGGATGCTTTGTAGAACAAATCACAACCTTACAGTATCCAGAACCTAGCTTCTGAGGGGAGAATACATAAAATAATACTTGCAAAGAAATGCAAGAAAGTGGTGGTATTTTTTCACTTAAAGACTTTTTTTTTTTTTTCCATTTAATGGTAAAACTGAAACCATTAGCAAAGTAGTTCCTATCCCCAAAATGCCAGCTATGGAGGTTGTTAGGACAGAATAAGTTCTAAATTAAATGGACTATCTAGTGACATTAGCACGTAAAAGTGTTTATATGATCAGGTATTACATGGCATCTAATAGCATTCACTTTCTTTTTTAGTGGGAACGTTGTAGGTTATCATGTGATTGTTCCATGTAGTTCCTGCCTTCTCTCCTGTAACAACGGACACTTCTGGATGTTTCACAGTCAGGCAGTTTATGATACTAACAGACTAGACTCCACTGGTAAGAAATGACTGACTCAGACATCCCTCAAACATGTATTTATTGACACCTGAGTGAATTCTCAATATGTAATTTCAGGATTCTGACTTCTTAGCTGCACTGAATCAGTTAGAGTAAAACTTTTAGTGACTTTCTTCCCCAGAGAATCTCTTATGAAGACTTGCTGTTTTTATTAGGTGCATTTGAGGCAGAGCCACTCATAGCCACCCTGTGTACTACAGAACTAAACAACTGCCCGATCCCGTACCGTGCCCACAGCCATTGTGCTTGAGCCTATTGTTGCACCCACTGTGTCCATCCCACTGAAGGTCTTCCTTTTTCTTCTAACGCTGTGTGCTACCCGGCATGACGTCCTTATTCAGGGACTAATTCCTCCAGATTGCGTGTCCAAGTATGTGAGGCTTAGTCTCGCCATCCTTACTTTTAAGAGTATTCTTCACCAACACCACAGTTCAAAGGTGTTAATTCTTCAGTCTTCCCTGTTTATTGTCCATCTTCTACAAGCATGTGATGCAATTGAAGGCTATTAGCCAAAATTCTTTGCGATTTCTATGTTCATCACCGTATTTAAAGAGCTCAGACTTGGCTGAATTTCCTAGTGTTTTTACATTAATATCTTAATTGTTCTAAACTACTGCCATAATACATATCCTCAACTCCAGAGAAGTTTTTGAAAATTTTAAACTAGTGTATGTGCATGAGAAAGAGAAAGGGGACTATTTAGGCCAGGGTGGGAGATGGTGGCAGAGGCGAGCCACGTAACCTCTGCATTGGTGATACTGCTTCAGGATCAAAAGAGACATTTTGACATCTACATTTATAAATTTGGAGCCCTGGTAGTGCAGTAGTTAAGAGCCATGACTACTAACCAAAAGGCCAATAGTTCCATTCCACCAGCAACTCCTTGGAAACCCCATGAGGCAGCTCTACTCAGTCCTATAGAGTCCCTATCAGTCAGAATTGACTTGATGACAATGGAGTTTTTTATTCATAATTTATTATAGAGTTTTAGCCAAGGGAAAGATTTAACACCAATATGTTAACATTAATTTTATTAAGAAAGTATACTACAAATTCTTGAAGGATGTTTACATAGACATTATGTATTATTTGGAGCCATTTGGTATTTCTTGGTAATTTGCCTCCACAGACCAAAAGATCATGAATTTCAAGGTAGGTTGTCAGGGTCTTTAAACCCTCCAATTGTGCTCAGTCTTTATAGAATTTGTTTTTATTTTTTGTCACCTGGGATTCATCTATGGCTCTCAACCCATCGTTTAGGGATCTTAATTTAAGACTCTAGAATGTTAAAAAAAAAAAAAGCCCTTTTCAAGCAAGAGCTTATCCGAAGTCTCCTAAACGGGATATAGACTACTAATTTGGGCCTCCAGTTTTACGTTTCTGTTGCTCATAGGACACATTAAAGGAAGCTTCTGCTTTGATATTGTTTTTCCTGCTTTATAGTATTCAAAACACAGGATGGAGATTTTTTTATTTTGATTTACTTTTTAATATTGGTAAATTTTTCAAAGATAAAAGCCCAGCATTCTTCTATTCACATTGAATCTAATCCATGAGAAACAGATGTATTACAGGATTTCCTTCTTTCTTAACAGAGAAAGGAAGGTGCTGCTCTATCGGATCCAATCTCTTAGTTTATTTTTTCTCCTTTGAACCTATTGTGCTGAACTGTTTCATGTCTCTGAGTATTAACTCCAAGAATATCAAACATCTCCTTTGTAACATTAATACTGTGATTTAAAGCAAGGTTTTATAGATGCTTAGTATAAAAGGCTTCTAATAGCATTGGAACTGTCCTCAGATCACCTAAATCGTAGCGTCAAAAGTATACATACATAAACTTTATAAAATTCTAGAATGTTTAGACTGAAAAGGGCCCATAAGATCTGTGTTCTAGGCTGATTTCCACATTTTAGACCTGATGAGTCTTAGAAAACCACAACTCAAATTCCCTGGTATTGGAAAATGTTCTCAAAGGCAAAGTGACTTCAGCTCTCCATTTACTTTTACAGATTCTAATTTTCCTGGAGCCCTAATGGTGCAGTGTTAGGAGTATGAGTGATAATCAAAAGGCTAGCAGTTTGAATCCACCAGTTAGTGCTTGAAAATACCGTGGGGGAGTTCTACTCTGCCCTGTAGGATCACTTTGAATTGGAGTCAACTGACGGGCAATGGGTTTAATTTTTTTTTTTTTTTTTTTTTTGGTATCCTGGATGCTCTTCCATGCCATATTACTAGAAGCAGAGCACCATTTGTTCTTAGGAAAAAAATAAAAACTTTTCTTATTATTAAACAATTCAAACATATAAAAATTAACAGAAAATGATAAGATAAACGTCTTTATCCTCAGCAGCATCACATAGAGGCTAACTTCTTGCCTGATTGAATTCCAGTATCTCTGTCAGTGGACAGAGATAGTTGGTGGTTTCTACTATCAGCAGTGTAGCAGTGCGCATCCTGTGTGTCTCCTTGGACATCTGTTCAAGATAGGCAGTTAGAGGAAGTGATAATTGATAGGCTATATTGGCAATGTATTCCCATGATAGAATACAGAAAGAAAAGGAATGAAGTAAATCTACACAGACTAACATAGATAATCCTTAAAAACCTAATGGTGAATGAAAAAAGCAAATTAGAAAAGATACATGTAGTACAATGTCATTTTCTTTTAAACTTAAACACATAAAATATTAATATTTATGATCTGTGGTTGCATACATTTGTATTAAAAGTAGTAAATACATCTGTGGTACACTAGTACTGGTGGAAACTAGATTCAAATGAAATTTCCATACCCTGGCTTCTTCCATTCCAACTTGTTGCTGTTATTCTTAGTATACATGGAGGGTAACCAGAGTCACTGAGTCATCTGTGTGCGCAGACTCACAGCTGGGCAGCTTTTCTTCATTGGCTTTCTTAGAGGTCACTTAGTAATGGGATCTTTTTCAATTTAGTGCTCTCAAGTTACAGTGTAGTATGTGTCTAGTGTAAACCATCTCATAATCCTATACTGTATGTTTGATCTTATATATCCCTGGTAGATTCTTCAACAGGAAATCTGTCCTTTATCAGTAGTATTTTAGATTATTATTTAGTATATTAAGTGCTATACCTTGATCCTAAAGTTACAACTCTTCCTTGACAGCCTTCCTATTATTCTAGGCTGAAACCCACTGATATCAAGTATTGCAGTTCATAGTATATCCAGCTCTAAAACCTTGTGTTTTGTTTTGCTTTTTTTTTTTTTAATTAAAAAAGAAAAAAAAGGCAATAGCTACTTCCATGCTTATTTAGAAAATGAAAAGGCTTATTCAAAGCACATTCTCTGGACCCTCCAAAGAAACCCCACTTAATCTAAAAGGATCTTGTGAGATCCTCATTCTTAAAGTTTGTTAAAATAGACTAGAAAATTACCACTATGGAATGATTATGGCATAAAGTAGAAGTTAGTAAATGGACTAATCCTCTTCAGTTCTAAGATTTTAGAATTTAAGCTTTTGCTTAAAATGATTTAAAGAATTCTTACGTCCTAGATGAATGTAAATTTAGATAATTTTATTTGTGATATATACTTTAATAGTTTTTTTTAACTGCTAACAACTATGGCTTAATTTAAGAATCTTAGTGTATTAAGATTCTGCATATCATATTCAAAGTTGTAACAGTAGCCAACACTAAATAATTTTTTAAATTTTATTTTTAGGTGTAAACGTCCTGCTTTGGGGCAGCTTGCCAGAGATCGAAGAGAATACGGAGGAAGATATATTAGACATCTCAGCTGAGGATTACATTCGGTGAATGGAGTTATAATATGATATACATAATGTTCAAACCTTTTCCTGTTTAAAATACATACTAATGGATAAACTTTACAACTACTAGTAAGGATTTGTCAGTGATTTTTTTTAAAAGCAAAATTGGAGTGTTTGTTGATTTATTTATTTGCTATCTCAAATTAATTACCTCCATTTAATTTAAGCCAACATAGCTATTCTCTCTTTCTATGTCTGCTTTTTTCTTTCCTTTTGTCCAACATTTAAATGTATTCTTACATTCGGATAGAAGACTGTTTCACATGTCGCTTGGCTACCTCCTAATCTGTTGTAGAGTTTTTCTTACAACTTAATACCAGATACCATTAATTTTGCATTCATGTATAAGACAGCAGTAGTACCTGTATGTACATCAATGATAATAAATCAAGTTTAACTGAATATTAGTAGGGTTTCTTTTAAAAACAGGCTGTTAAGTATCCATGTATTCTGTTTGTCATATGTTATATTGGTGATTACCTTAATAAAGGACAAAACTTTATGAATCAAATAGAATACACCAGAATTTTAAAATGTATGGGAGGATCCTGTGGCTTCCTCAGCATGATTTTAGGTCAGAAAATTAGCTACATTGACTGTTTATGAATGTTATTTATTTACATTCTTCTAAAGCCATTATGGATATTGTATTATGAAAGCCAGCTAAACTAAACCTCTGCCTTTAAATTGTTGTATTCGCTAAGGCTTTTTCTGTAAATAACATTCTGATCAGTAGTTCCTTAAATAGAAAAAAACTAAATAAGTGGTTTGCTTACACTATTGTATGTTAAAAAGAATTTTGTTGTTTTGTTTTTTCAATGCTGCATATAGAGTCACACAGCAATAGTAAAACTGGGATACCATTAGATTTTGGTTCTCTGTAAAGCTAAAATCAATACATCTCCTTAGCTAATATCTCACCTGTAGACATTTTGTCAATAGTGATGCCAAAGCAGACTGAGTTGCAGTTTTACAAAGTCTGTTCTAAAAATGATCAGCTTTCTTTTAATTTTTCCTTATACCCAGTTTCCTTACCCAAAAATATAAAGATAGTGTATAAAGCATAGGCGAGGGCTAACATTTATAGAGTGCTTACCATGTGCCCTGGCGGCATTGTGATTAAGTGCTGTCTGCTGACCATGAGGCTGGCAATTCAAATCTGCCAGACATTCCTTTGAAACCCGATGGAGCAGCTCTACTCTGTCCTATAGGGTCACTGTGAGTCAGAATCAACTCAACAGCAGTGGGTTTGTTTTTTGTGTTTTTGTTTTATACCGTGTGCCAGATGCTGTTCTAAGTGCTTTATACACATAACTCACTTATTCTACACCGCAAACCTGTGAGGCATAAACACTATTATTAGTCCTTCTTTACTGATAAGACAGCTGAGACAGAGAATGTTTTTAAGTAACTTATCTAAGATCCCATAACTAGTAAGAGGTATGGTAAGATTCAAGCTCAGACTGACTAACCCTGGAGCTTCTGTTCTTAACCTTTGTGCTAACCCCCCTGACTACCTCAGAACATGAAATCAGATACGATTTTACTTCTTCATATGGAATATATATAAAAATGAAGAGGACTTGAAATACTTACTGATGGACATCCAAGACTACAGCCTTCAGTATGGATTACACCTCAACATCAAGAAAACGTAAATTGTCACAACTGGAGCAATAAACAATATCATGATAAATGGAGAAAAGATTGAGATTGTTGAGGACTTGTTGATTGTGGTTCCACAGTCAACACCCACAGAATCAGCAGTGAAGAAATCACAAGATGCATGGCATTGGAAAAATCTGTGCAAAAGACCTCTTTAAAGTGTTGAAAAGCAAAATGTCACCTTGAAGACTAAGGTTATCTGACACAAGCCACAGTAGCTTCAGTCACATCCTTTGCATGAGAAAGCTGGATAATGAATAAGGAAGACAGAGGAACTGACACTTTCAAATTGTAGTATTGGAGAAGAATATTGAATATACCATGGACTGCCAAAAGAACGAACAGATCTGTCCTGGAAGAAGTACAACTAGAGTGCTCCTGGGAAGTAAGGATGGCAAGACTACTTCCTACATATTTTGGATATGTTGTCAGAAGGAACTGTCCTTGGAGATGGCCATCATTCTGGGTAGAGTAGAGGGTCATCAAAAGAGAGGAAGATCCTCAAGGAGATGGATTGAGACAGTGCCTGCAGCACTGGGCTTAAGCATAACCTTGACTGTGGGCAAGGCTCAGAATCCGGCAGTATTTCGTTCTGTTGTGCATAGGGTTACTTTGAGTTGGCACCCAGCTCTTGGGCATCTAACAACAACAACAATGATCTTATTTAGGATACATGCTGAATAATCTCTCATAGTTACATACAGTAGGTGAGGGTATAAGTGACTGACTGATTTCAAGATTGAACATGATCACACTTGGAACTTAGGGAGAAAGCAGCCTCTGGACGTATGACAAAATCACTTGCTGTAAACCAAGATAAAAGGTGTTTTAGGAAATGCTATTATTAGATTTGGAGAACTTTTCCACATGTTTTGCACTGACTGACATCAGCACTGACAGAAGCTCAACAAAAAACACAAAAGGATGAGTGTGGGATAGTTTTCTTTTTTATATCTTTCTTTAACATTTCTTAAGTATTTTCTGGAACAAGTTGGGAGTAATGAATAAAATAAAAAATAAGTTGATATCACGTTATGTAATTCTTAAGTTAACATATTCAATTAGAGAAGGAAAGTCTAGTGCTAGAGGAGAGCATATAACAAATCTAAAATTCAACAGAATTCATCTGATTTGCATTCAGCTCATGCTTTCAAAGACTTGGGTTGAGTGGGCAGCTCTTTGAAAGGCAAAAGCAACACAGAGGTGCACTGACTGAAGCAAGCCCCAAATGTGAGCCTCTCCAGCTAAAGAATATTTTAAACTACTCAGCGACCTTTTGGCTGAGTTATAGGAAAGCCAATTCTTTTTTTGTTTTTTTAGTTATGATTAAGTGAAAGCATATAATTGAGATTAAATTTGCCTGCCCAACTATCTGCAGCTCCTTTTGCTCTCTTTGTCCAGTGACAGCACACTTCTCCTTTTCATTATGTACTTGTATCCTCTTAACAATCTTCTGTTGTCTCCTCTCATCCTCTCCTCTCCCATCTAGGCAGAGACCACTAGGACAGCATGCTATAAATGCATAGAATCATAAAGTACACACACCACGTGGTCACATTGTATACCCAAGTCCAGTCCAATTTTGTCTAAAGAGTTAACCTCAGTAGTGTTTTCTGGACAGGGCCAGCAGCAGCAGGTCTAGGGGCCATTCTCACAGGAGATCTCCCAGGTCGTTGGACCACCAACTGTGGCCTTGTAGTAGAGTTCTTGAGATGCACTTCTCTTTTTCTCATGTTGCCACAGGTACTCAACATTGTGTGCCCCATCACAGTTGTCTTTGGTGGTGGCCAGGCACCATCTGGTTCTTCTAGTCACATGTTGATACAGTCTTCCATTCACATGGGTCCTTCTGTCTCCTGAGCTCTTTTTTCCTCATGTCTTTGTTGTTCTTAGTCATCATCTGTTCCGGATGAGTTAGGACCATTTGGTGTACTTCAGGTGGCAGCTTGCTAGCTTTTAAGACCCCAGATGCCACTCACCAATATGGGGTGCAGAAGACTCTCTTAGCAATAGGCTAGTTATGCCAATTGGTCTTGATGTCCACTGAGAATGTGGTCGCCGGACCCCACCCCTGCTACTCTGTCCTTGCAATATTGGGTTAAGATTAGAAGAGTTTTCAGTTTATGGTGAAGTCCAGTTAAGCCAATTCTAAGCAGAAAAATGGATTAATAGTGTTTTATCTAAAGCAACACAACCACTACATTGTTTTTAATAAAAGTAAACTGTATGCACTTTGATAAGACCAAGAGCAGAATTACACTTGTGAATTTCGTATACTTTAAGTCCTACCGTAGTTCCTGGCCCTAGAAAATCCACCTATGCTTTGGTCCTCTTTTAACTAAACTGAGCTTCTTTATGTCAGGAGCTCCACAATGACAGGGCTCACACTTGCCTTCAAGGAGTTCAAATAAGTTGGAGAGGAAATAAATTTCTATGAGTCTGACAAATAAACAATCATTCTGAATATGATGAGTACCAAAATAAACAAAACCAGTGCTTTTGAGTCTATGCCAACTCATAGTGACCCTACAGGACAGAGTAGAACTACCCCATAGCGTTTCCTAAGAGCCTCTGCTAGATTTGAACTGCTAACCTTTTGATTAGCAGCCACAGTGCTTAACCACCATGCCACCACAGATTCCATTTAGGGGTAGTTGCTGACAAAGCTGCAGAGAAGAAATTATATTTGAGCCGTGCTTTGAAGCACAGGAGCTAGGATGAGTGTTCTGGGCAGAAAAAAATGTGTTAACAAATGGATGGGAATTGATAAGTAGCTGGCATATTGGGGATATTATAAATGGCCCAATTACCTTCTAAGGTATGTAATAAGAAGGTGAAGCTAAAAAGACAGATTGAGATGATGTTGTGAAAACTATTGTATGTGACTGCAAGAAGTTTAGACTTAATACTGTAGCAATGTGGAGTTATTGATGTTCTTAAACAGAATAAAATAATGAAATTTGGAATGATAACTCTGATGGTAACATGTAATATAGTTTAGTTTTCCTAGTGTCCTTTCTTTGATGTGCTGAACAATTTCACTGGGAGAACTGGAATTGTTGCCTCATCCAAAGAACACATATCGATCTTTAAAATCCCTGAATGCCTTGTTTTTATGGAACTTCAGGGGACACTGCCTTTGTTTCTTTTTTCCATCCTGTGATTCCAGAAGGTCAAGGAAAGGGCAGTCATCAGCTCACCCACCAGGGCTTCTTTTTCTGCTACTTTATCTTTTTTCCTGAAACCAGTTTCTCAGCCTCAAGTTCAGGCTTGGTTGGGACATCTTGGGTGGGGCCAAATCTTAAAGCCATAATATTTTGAATAACCACAGACTCTGACAACCACCAGTCTTTTAAAAATATTAGTAATCTAGAGAGATTGCCTTATAAAAAGCTGCTCTTTTGACCTCTGAGTCACGTGTGGCTGATTAAGAATAACCTGCATGACTTTCCTTTGGGTAAGGAGGAAGTGATCATGATGCATAAAATAATCAACTGGAATGCAAATGGAGAGTAGGAGAATGCAGGACAGGCCATGGATCAAACAGTTTTGCTTTAGTGGTGAATTACTCCATGTAGGCTTTCCCTACTTCAGCATTCACACTTATAAAAGGAAATAGTTTCCTGCCTGGCTAACTTTAAAAGCAGCCTAAACCATGCTTTCTTTCTTGCCTGGTATTGAGTGCATGCCAAATCTACCCTAAACTGCACAGATGGAAAAGATTAGTCTATGTCTGTGGTACCTCTGGGGTTGAATATTTTTAGCACTTAAATCCTAGCTAAGGATTCTTTCCTCCAAGACTGTCAAAGAATCATCTAATTGCCATCCAAAGGACAAAGCCCCTGACAGAAAAGTTAACAATATCATGTGTTTCTATATCTGATTGTAGTTTTTTATGAACTTTCACATACACTTTCCTTTAATCTTCAGAATAAACTTGGGAGCTGTCATTCCCGTTTTACAAATTAAAACATAAAAACTTAGCCTTATCACCCAGACAGTAAATTTGAAGAATCCAAATTTGAATCTGGGTCTTCTAATCTTAGCTGAGGTCTCTTTCCTACTCCCTAAGTGCAATTTGAACCAACCAGCCACTTAATAGTAGAAAGATGTGACTGTCTGCTTCTGCAAAAACTACAGCCTTAGAAACTGTATTGGGCACTTCTGCTTTGTCCTACAGGGTCACTATGAGTCAGAATTGACTCCAAGACAACAGATTTTCTTTCTTTCATTTTTTGAGGTGGGGATGGTGGTGGTGGGGAGCAGTAGTTTAAGTACTATAAATTGAAGTCTATTTTTTCCTCACCAGCTATAAAATTGAGGACAAGTATTCTTTGACTTTCAACATCAAAGCCCAGCTACTTTCATTAGTTAATCCACTCAACAAATATTTATTGAATACCTACTGTGAGCAGAGCATATGCTAAAGACACAGAACTAAAGACAACGAAGTACATGCTTCAATATAAGGTTAGTATTCTAGTTGAGGTGGAGGAAGAAGTGAGCTAGCATTTATTGAGAGTCTTTGGGTGCCAGGCACTGTTTTAAGTGCCTTATAGGGAACAATTCTAAGAAGCAGGTCCAATTACCATCCTCACCATACAAACAGGAAACTGAGGCATAGAGATGCCAAAGAACTTGACCAAATTAACACAGGTAGTAAATGACACTCTGAGATTTTGAGGTGCCAGACTTAATTAAATTAATGAATATGCTTCCTTTTTATTTTTCAATGTAGTGTTCCATTCAAATAAGGTCATGTTTTCCTGTACGCGTCCTTCCCTATAGACTTTAGTTGATTATCATGGTGTGTCTATAAACGATAAGACTGCTAGTCCTACAAGCACTGACAAGTTTGTGAACTCTTCCTAGAAAAAGTGCTACATACCTCCTTGCTGAAAATCATATCACTACGTTCATCTTCAAAGTACTCTTCTTGGGAAGCTATGCACCAATAGCAGTGCCTAGTCCACCCTTCAGAGAAATTTTGGAAGTCTTTCTAGAGTGGCTTTCAGAACTGTCATCATATTACCCTTGATGACCTGAATATCATCAAAATGTCTTCTTTTCAATATGTCCTGTATCTTCAGGTAAAGGAAAAAGTCATTGGGGGCCAGATTAGGTGAGCAAGGAGGGTGTTCCAATCCAGTTGTTCATTTAATGGTTAAAAACTCGCTCAACAGACAACTATACAATTAAGTTCGCAAACTTGCCACCATGCCACCATGTACAATGCCCATTCAAGAAGGAGTTCAAAATTGCTTTGAAGGTGGAAAAGGCACTGACATTGGTGCATAGCTTCCCAAGTAGGATACTCAGCAATGAGGTATGTCGCACTTAGAACAACTGAGTTCGTGGACTTAATTGTTGGATGCCATATACACTGTGAAGGTAGATAAAACTACACAAAACACTTAATTTCTAGCTTTGTTGCATTCTGGAAACAAAGCCTGTTTTTTACTAGTTCAGATTTTTATATTGCAAGAAACAAAGTTTACTAAAGAGTAAATAAATGAAAAACAAAAAAATTATTGTTGTGGAGTTGAATCCACCTCATTGTGACCCCACATGCATCAGAGTAGAACTACTCCATAGAGTTTTCAAAGGCTGATGGTTCAGAAGCAGATCACCAGGTCTTTCTTCCTAGGCACCCTTAGGAGCACTAAATCTGCCAACCTTTTGGTAAGCAGCCAAAGAGCTTAACTGTTTGTGTTACCCAGAGTAAATATCTGCTCTTTAAAGTTTTGCTGTGTCTAAAATATTTCATAATAAAAAAGGTAAATTAAATTTCCACCTTTTATGAATTGCTTCAGTCTTGGCCTTCTTTATAAGCTTGTATTTAAAACCTACTTACATTAGAATTTCAGAAGCAGCTATGCCTTAAATGAGTACTATTAAATCTTCATAACAGGATTATGTATTGATTATGAGGATAACAAAAACAGGTATCAAAAGAATGTCAAAAATTTGCCTTTTGAGGCTTCTGGAAGAGTATGTTGACAAATACTGAAAGAGTAATTGGACTTGCCACACATGGGCACCACTGAAGTTTGCCCGCCAGAATACAGCTCCGCATAAACCTTCAACTCACACAACCCACTGCCCCTAGGAAGGGGCCCATGGTACAGGTAGACATATAGGGATGACTCACTTGGGGAAAGCTATACCTGGAATACCACAACAGCTTACTTTCTGTCTCTCCATCCTTGCCATGATTTTTCTACCCAAAGGAACCACCTGCTATTATGGCTGTGACACCTGAAAAAGCTTTCTGTGTATTGCAGATTGTTCATACATAGGTAGATTTTCAGGCGACTCTGGTATTTTAAAAGATGGCTCTTTGGGGCAATGGTCTCAGAGACTGGAGTATTGCCTTGTCTTATGAAAATTGCTCTGTAGCTTTGTTCACAGACACCTTAAAACATAGAGCTGCAGATGAAATTCAGTAGAAGACATACTGAGATAATTTCCTTTTGCATGATGTTACCTAGAGAAATTAAGCTGTCAGTATCCTGAAGAACAAGACCTGAGAGAGAGATAGTAGCCAAAGACACAGGAAGAAGGAATGATTCAGGAACTTGACCTTCAACAGCTTCTCCCCACTCTCCCAAATTCATCCTTTCTAGTGAAAATTTATTACAACGACAACAAATAAAAAAGAAGAAGAAGAAAAAAAAGAAAGGGAAAAAAAAATCCAGACCCAGAATGTTTGGCTTGGGATAGTTATACAATAACAGCAAAAATGGCCAGTGCTGTAATGAAAAAAAATCTTCAATTCTAAATCTTTCTTGATACTCCAAGGTATATTAATAAAGGGGAATTATGGCTTTGCTGACAGAAATACCAGGGTTCTAGGCATATAGAACATCATCTCTGAGTTATGTATATCCTTTATAAAAAATAAAAAACAAACCTACTGCCGTTGAGTCGACTTGGATTCATAGTGACCCTGTTAGACAGAGTAGAACTATCCCATAGTTTCCGAGGAGTGCCTGATGGATTCAAAGTGACGACCTTTTGGTTAGCAAACATAGCGCTTAACCACTATACCACCAGGGTTTCCATCCCTTTATAAAACTCATGTTTGATTATTTAAGAAATTTTTAATGTGTGTCTAATATGTGTCAGACACTGTTTTAGGTGGAAAGCATATGATAATGAACAAAACAAACTTTACATTTCTTAGACTCCTTGCAGCTAGAGGTTGAGGCATAATTTTGTTTTTACTAGTCTTAAGTGCATGAGAAGTCTTGAATTCAGAACTAACTTAAGTGAGGAAAAGGTAGGGATGGTACATTAATTATCCATTTTGCTAAAGTAGAATGACTCATGCCATGGCTCTGGAGTCAACAGACCTTGTAGTGACTTTCTGATACTCACATCATAGCTAAGGTATGTTGATCCTTAGCTTTTAGATTGTGGCAAAAGTTCCTTTGACAGATAGTTCCACAGTCTTGTTCAGCGAGTAATTCCTAGAGGCCTTGCCTAGAGCCTGCACCTTCAGCCTTCCAATAATTTCTCAAGCCACAAATTAACTGACATACCAGTCATCCATTGCTATGTAACAATGAACACCCCTAAAAGTTAGTGGGTTAATACAGCAACAGTTATTACTTCCCACAATTCTGTGGGTTAGCTGGGTGATTCTTCTACTGTCTCGGCTGGGTTCACATATATGACTGCATTCAGCTATCAGCTGTACTATGCTGGAAAGCCTCACATGTCCAGGACCTTGACAGGAATGGCTGAGACCTCTTTCTCTCTCTACATGTTCTCTCATCATTCAGTAATCTAGCCAGAGCTTCTTTATCAAATGGCTGCCTTCTAAGAAGGTGAAAATAAAAGCCACAGGCCTCTTACAGCTAAGTCTGCTGGTCACACACCATCACTTCTACCTCATTCTAATAGTCAAAATGAGGGCAATGGGCTGGTTCAGACTTGAAGGAAGAGAAAACAGATTTTATCTGTTGATGAGAGATATGGCAAAGTCACATTGCAAAAAGGAGTATATAATGAGAAAGATTGTTGTAGCACTGTTGGAAGCAAACTACACAACTGTATTAAGTGCCTGCTGCAAATAATTGCAATGGCGTCTGACACCTGCAAGTGAAACCTGACTGACAGCGAAGACAAGGGAAGAGGCCACCTAGGAAGTCGCTGCAGGAAATAGACGGCTGGGCATCCACTAGTGTGGTAAGGGAAGTGTGAAGATTTGGGGCGTAGCTTGAAAATTGAACTAACGGATTCTGTTGGATTGGAAGCAGATGTGAGAGAAAGTAAGGACTCCAAAGCTATGGGGTGAATTTTAGTACTGTTTATAGAGATGAGGGAACATAGGGGAAGAGCAAGCTTGGAGAGACAGCTTACCTTGAATATGCCTGTTAAACATCAGTGGACCACTGGATATAAGATTTTGGAATTTGGGGGAAGAAGCATGGGCAACAGATGTAAACTTGAGTATTATCTTCCTAGAAAAGGTGTTCAACTGTGTGAGACTAGATACGGTCGACTGGAGGGAAGTGTAGGTGCAGAAGAGGCTGGGCTTTGGATTACAGCAATGAAAAAAGACTGTAAAGAAGTTTACTGAGGGAGGAAGTTGGGCCGTTCCTTTTTGGAATTGCCTGTTACAGAACAGGTGAAAGCTAGTTACGAACGTCTGCTGGAAAGAGGGAAGAAGATGCAGGCCTAAAATACCTTTAAATGCCCAGTTTGACGCCCAGTCCTAACACTTTGGGAAGCAAAACCAAGAGCAAAGGCCAACATCCCTCGGGCCCTTAATTATAAGTAGTGTGTGTGTCTTCTACATCTAAGGGGATGATGAGCAGCCATCCTCCTCCCAATGTTCCTTAGAGGATTTAGGAGGATTATTAGATGAAAAGCAAATGCTGACAGCCTCCTGTAACTTTTCCTTTCCTGTCTATCACAATTAATGCTGACTCGGCCTCTCTTCCATCACTATTTACACCATCAGTAACGCAAGACTCAGTTCTTACTGAGAGTGAACCTGTGTTTCTCAAATAGGCAAATATGAAGATGTTGTCACTCAGACCCAGACTGGGGTTGTGGCTTCAATGGTGGAGGGCGTAGAACTATACCCGTTTATCCCGCCCTCGTGGAGTTCAGTGGGTATAACAGGGCTGAAGCTGCAGGAGCCATGAGCTGCGATGACGACTGCATTGATTCCATGCCAGTTACTCACGGGTGCTTCTCAAGGGCCTCTGCTGCAAACTTCAAACTAGGCTTTCTCTCTGCTACTAGATCCCATAATCTTAGGGGACAGCTGATCTGAGATCTCCAGCAAATTACCTGGAACATATACTTTAATCAACAACATGGTTACTATTACAATAAATCTCCACACTCACTATGAAGCTTTGCTCAGGTTTTATTCCTTGCTTCCCCAACTCTTCTCACATGAAGAGCTTCTGCCTGATTCAGACGATTAAGTCACTCTGGTGAAGTCATCCTCAGGGACACGGCAGCAGCACTCCGTCTGGAGCCAGACCTTCACCACAACCAGCTGCCTGTTTAAAGGGATGATGGATCCCACTAGCTCAACCACAGGTCAAGTTACCTGTCTGTCTGTTTAGCTGGGTGTCGATCTTCTGGCTGTCATCCAGTCAGCAGTTAGTTCTCCTGTTTAACACTTGTTCTTATGAGCAAATACTTTAGAATTTGCCTATGCATAGAAAAGCCTATGCATACACAGTGTCTCAGAATATTCTTTCTAACAAAATGTTGGATCTAATCACCATCACCGGCTGATAGTGCCACCGTCTTTGAAATATAGCAGGCTGTGCTATAAAATGGGTAGGTTGAAGAGTGAGCTGCCTAAAGTCTCTAGTGTGACTTGGGCATCTTGTTTCAAAACAAGGGAGTTGAGCAGTGTGTTTTCTGAGATCCCTTCTAACTCTAGCATTGTATGGATTAATTTCATCTTTGCAAAGAGATTCTTATTCGTTTGCTAGAAACAATTAAATATTAAGTATACCTAAGACGGCACTTGGCTTGGCAAGGAATAAATAATAACAATGTAACTGATTTTAAGACTGGTGACTAACAGGGCCATGAGAGGCTAGCAAATGAGTATAGGTTGCTGGTTTCTTTATGTCTACTCTAGTAGCTTAAACCTACACTGATAGTAATCTTCATCTTCACATATGGATTTTGCCTAAGAGTTTGCTCTGATTCCCTTTGTACCGGATCTTCTTAACTTGTTGTGCTTTACTACATTCTTTCACCTGTTTTTATGATTGAATGTGAGATTTCTTGAAAAAAAAATTCTGTGACTACTTAACCAATTTTAAAAAATATTTTATTGTGCTTTAAGTGAAAGTTTACAGTCCAAGTCACTTTGGCACACAGAACCCTGCACACATGCTCTAGCTGCTGGGCCAACCCCATGACAGCATACTCCTCCTTTTCATCCTTTACTTCCTGTATTCTTTCAGTGATCTCCTGTCTCCTCCTCTCTACTATTCCATCTCACCTCTTTGAGAGCCTCATGTGTATATTTAAGCCAAGAAACACACACATCACCAGCATCACTCTTTGTTTTACAGTTCAGTCCAACTTTTGTCTGGCAAGTTGGCTTCTGTACTGGTATCAGCTGTGGGCTAGCAAGGAGTCCAGGGGACATGTTCTCAGGGGACTCTCCAGTGTATAAGACAATCATGCCTGGTCTTTTAGCAGAATTCTAGATCTGCACCCAATTTTTTTCCCACTATGTTGGGGACTCTGTATGTTATGTTGCCTGTCATAGCAGTCATTAGTGATGGCTGAGCACCATCTAGTTCTTCTGGTCTCATGCTGAGGTTGTCTCCCAATCAATTGGCCCTTTCTGCCTCCTGGGTTCATATTTTCCTCATGTTTCTGACGTCCTTTATTTTCCATTGCTCTGTGTGGACTGGAACAACTAATGTTCCTTAGATGGCTGCTTACTAGCTTTTAAAACCCCAGACTCCTTTCACCAAAATGGGATGCAGAATATTTTCTTACAAAAACAAACAAAAAAAACTTATACCAATAAACCTAGATATTCCCTGAAACCATCCCCTTCAACAACTTCTCCCCACTCTCCCAAATTTATCCTTCCTAGTGAAAATTTATTACAACAACAACCAAATTAAAAAAAAAAAAGAAGAAGAAGAAGAAGGAAAGAAAGAAAGAAAGGAAAAAAAAAAAAATCCAGACCCAGAATGTTTGTCTTGGGGTAGTTATACAATAACAGCAAAAATGGCAAGTGCTGAGATGAAAACAAAAGCCTTCAATTCTAAATCTTTCTTGATGCAAGATATATTAATAAAGGGGAATTATGGCTTTGCTGACAGAAACACTAGGGTTGTGGGCATATAGAATGTCATACTCTGGGCTGACTAAAGACAATCATCTCTAGGTTATGCCTGTCCTTTATATCGAAACTAAAAAACAAACCCACTGCCATTGAGTCGCCTGTCCCTGCTACTCTGACCTTCAAAATTCTTGACTGTATTTTTAGCTTTTTTGTAGCCAGCAATGTTAATTGCCCTTCTCCTGCGTGCTGTCATATCCTTCACTTAACCCAACACCTATCTGCCGTCTAATCTATCATGTCTCTCTCCCGTGCCTCCCTTGTAACCAACCAAGATTATTTTCTTCAGTGCTAAAAACTTTTCTTGAGTCCTTATGGTAGTGCTCTCATACAGTACACGTCCTTCTGCAGGTGGCTCATTTCACTCAGCATAATGTCTTCTAGATGACTGCATGTTGTCAAATGTTTCCCAAGATCATCATTGTTCTT
Source organism: Heterohyrax brucei (assembly GCA_028571685.1). Classification (NCBI taxonomy): domain Eukaryota; kingdom Metazoa; phylum Chordata; class Mammalia; order Hyracoidea; family Procaviidae; genus Heterohyrax; species Heterohyrax brucei. The sequence continues at coordinate 24,026,419 of CM053155.1, forward strand.
TACCACTGTGTAGTGTTCCATTGTGTGAATACATCATGGCTTATCCACTCATCTGTTTATGGGCACCTAGGTTGATTCCTTCTTTTTGCTATTATGGACAGCACTGCAATAAACATTGGTATGCATATATCTATTCATGTGACAGCCTTTATTTCTCCAGGATATATTCCAGGTGGTAGGATAGCTAGATTATATGGTATTTCTATTTCTAGCTTTTTAAGAAAGCACCATATCAGAGGGTGGAGTCAAGTTGGCGGACTAGACACATGTCTCCTTAACTCTCTCTGAAAACTAAGGTCAAGATTGATAATTAAATGCAGCCTTATGGACACCCATTGAGCCCTAGGGAATGGCATAGGGCTGTCATTTTGGACAAAATGCCACTGAATGGGAAACTTCTCTTTTGCTGAGCCGCACCCTTGTTGAATAGCCTGCTCTTGTGGACTGAAGCTAACTACCAGCTTTAACTTTGTTCCTTTTTGTTAGCCTGTGGCAGTGATTGAGCTTAACTGGCAGCAAAGTTCTGCCACACTGCTGACATGACGAGCAGGTGGAATAGCCACACTTTGAGAGCCTGGCCCTGGACTCTGAACACCACAGGCCCTCCACCCCTCTTTCTGAACGCTGACATTGATCTGGCTAGTTCCCAGTGGGCAGGAGATCCTCTGAAGGACTCCATCTTGTCTGAATGGGAGGCAGATCTACCCAAATGCAGGCCTCAGTGAGGGCTACTTCCCAGGCTAGGAGGCAGTGCCAGCCTGGGGAGTGCTTCCTCAGAAGAAAGTCTGTGCCTAGCACAGTTTACCCTTCAGGTGGGGCTCAACACCTGATGACAGCAGGGCAGTAGCCTGTGCATACTTTGAACTAGATTACAGCATCTAGGTACGGGTATAGCGGTGCCTCCATTGCTAGCTGGAAAGGGGACATGCTCACCCGACTGCTTGTTTTTGGAAGTGGTCAGATAGCTTTTGCCTTTCAAAATAAGACTACCTAGAGAAATAACTGTGGTGCAGCCCAACGGCATCTCTTCCAATTTTGACTGACCCGCAACATAGAGGGTCAGTTGAAAGCCTCACAGTGACTCCATAAGTACAGCAATGTCTTTGCCAGCTAGGAGGTGGAGCCTGCTCTCACAGAGATTCCACTGGGCCCAGTCACTGGAGTACATAGAGGTAACTGGTGATCAACTTCTACTTCAGCTCCTATTAAGGCAACACCAGAGAAACTAAACAACCTCTAGATGCCCAAAAAGCAGCAGGCCTTGGCCCACCACTTAAGGAAAAATCCAACTATGGCTCCAGACAGCTCCAAAAAGAAAGAACCGAAGAACTTCCCAGGTGTAAAAGCCTTTCTGAAACTTTTGAAGGTCAAGTACAAAAGAATTATATACAGAGCCCTCCTAGACATTATATGAAATTTAGCAGACTAAAATGAAAAATTAAGCAAGCTGTTCTAACTGATTAAACAGAATTTAAATTCCTACCAGAATTTATGGGATGCAGCGAAAGCAGTACTCAGAGGTCAGTTTATCTCTATAAATGCACACTTCCAGAAAGAAGAAAGAGCACAAATTAAAGAATTAACCTCACAGCTTGAACAAGTAGAAAGAGAACAACAAAGAAACCCCTCAGGCACCAGAAGAAAACAGATTATAAAAATTAGAGCAGAACTAAATGAATTAGAGAATAGAAAAACAATAAAAAAAATTAACAAAAGCAAAAGCTAGTTCTTTGAAAGATCAACAAAATTGATAAACCATTGGCTAAACTTACAGAAGAAAAATAGCAGAAGATACAAATAACCTGATTAAGAAATGAGATGGGAGTTGTTAAAACAGATCCAGCTGAAACAAAAAACGTCATAACAGAATATTATGAAAGGCTGTACTCTAACAGGTTTGAAAACCTAGATGAAATGGACAAATTTCTAGATTCATATTAATAAATCTGTCACAAAGGAAGAGATGGCCCAGATGGCTTCACCAGAGAATTCTACCAAACTTTTAGAGGAAAGTTAACTCTGATACTATTGAGGCTATTTCACACATAGAAAGGGATGGAATACTCCCAAATTCATTCTATGAAGCCAGCATAACCCTGATACCAAAGCCAGCCCCACAAAAAAAGAAAATTACAGACAAATACCACTCATGAACCTAGATGCAAAAATCTTCAAAAAATTCTAGCCAATAGAATTCAACAGCGTATAAAAACAATCATTCATCATGATTAAGTTGGTTTCATTCCACAGATGCAAGGCCAGTTCAACATCAGAAAAACAATTAATGTAATCAACCATATTAATAACACAAAAGATAAGAATCACCTGATTTTGTCATTTGATGCAGAAAAGGCATTTGACAAAGTTCAACATCCATTCACGCTTAAAACTTTCAGAAAAACAGGAATAAAAGGGAAATTCCTCAATATAATCAATAGCATCTATGCAAAGCCAACTGCTTTCATCATCCTGAATGGTGAAAGACTGAACGAATTCCCTTTGAGATTGGGAACTAGACAAGGATGCCCACTCTTACCACTTCTATTCAACATTGTGCTAGCAAGTTCTAGCCAGAGCAATTAGACAAAACAAAGAAATAAAAGGTATCCTTATTGGCACTGAAGAAGTAAAGATTTCCCTCTTTGCAAATGATATGATTGTCTATACAGAGAATCCAAAGAAATCCATAGGTAAACTATTAGAGCTAATAGAAGAATTCGGCAAAGTATCGGGATACAAGATAAACATAACTAAATCAGTAGGATTCCTTTATACCAACAATGAAATTATTAATGAAGAAATCACCAAATCAGTTCCATTTACTATAGCCCCCAAGAAGATAAAATACCTAGGAATAAATCTAATTAGAGAAGTAAGAGATATTTACAGAGAAAACTACAAGACATTGCTACAAGAAACTAGGAGGGACTTACATAAGTGGAGTAATCTGCCCTGTTCATGGATAGGAAGGCTCAATATTGTGAAAATGTCTATTTTGCCCAAATCACTCTACTTACATAATGCAATCCCAATACAAATTCCAGCAACATTTTTTAATGAGATGGAGGAACAAATTATCAGCTTTATTTGGAAAGGGAAGAAACCCTGAATAAGTAATGCACTACTGAAAAAGAAGAACATGCTGGGAGACCTCTCACTACCCGACTTTAAAACCTATTACACTGTCACAGTAGTCAAAACAGCCTGGTATTGGTACAAAAAGAGACATATAGACCAATAGAACAAAGTGGAGACCTCAGAGATGCCACCATCTTCTTATGAACAGCTGATGTTTGACAAAGGTCCTAAGATTTTGTACTAGGGTAAGAACAGTCTCTTTAACAAATGGTGCTGGCATAATTGGATATCCATCTGCAAAAAAAAACAATGAAACAAGACCCATGTCTCACACCTTATACAAAAATCAGCTCAAATTGGATAAAAGACCTGAATATAAAAGCTAAAACGATAAGATAGGGTCAACAATGGATGTTTTAATATGCAATATAGAGAGACTTCAAAATCTAACAAAACACATTCATCAGAAGAGAAAGTAGATAAATGAGAATTAATAAGAATCAAACACCTCTGCTCATCCAAAGACTTCATCAAAAGAATTAAAAGACCACATACAGAATGGGAAAAAATATTTGGCAACTCTATGTCAGACCAATGCCTCATCTCCATAATCGATAAGGTTCTACAAAATATCAATAAGAAAAAGACAAATCATCCAATTAAGCGATGGGCAAAGGAGACGGACAGACACTTCTCTAAAGAGTAGATCCAGGCAGCCAAAAAACACATGCAGATATGTTCACGATCACTAATTATTAAAGAAATTCAAATCAGAACGACAATGAGATACCACCTCACCCCAACAAGATTGGCTATGATCCAAAAAATGCAAAACAATAAATGTTGGAGAGGCTGTGAAGAGATTGGAACTCTCCTACACTGTTGGTGGGATTGCAAAATGGTGCAACCTCTTTGGAAAGCAATTTGGCATTACCTTAAAATAATGGATATAGATATACCATTTGACCCAGTAATTCCTCTGCTCGGAATATATCCTACAAAATCAAGGCCATTCACACCGACTGCTACATGCACACGAATGTTCATTTCAGCACAGTTCACAATAGCAAAAAGTTGGAATCAACCCAGATGCTCAACAACAGAAGAATGGATGAGTAAACTTTGGTATATATACAACATAGTACTATACACTGATAAAGAACAACGATGATAGCAGGAAACATCTCTCAATTTGGTCTCAACTGGAGGACATTATGTTGAGTGAAGCTAGTCAGCAACAGAAGGACAATTATTATATGAGACCCCTACGGTAAAAACTTAAAAGCATACTCATACATAATACAAAAGACTTTTTGATGGCTACAAGGATGGGGAAGGTGGGAGGGCAGGAAGACAAGGGGTGAGAGTTTAGATTAGATAATTGTTAGAAATTTGGTAGGGTGAAATTGGTGACTATACACATTAGTAAGAAGATCAATATTAATGGACTTTGACACAACTTGTGTACTCCTCCTCTCTTAACCCAATATTGTAAGCACAGAGTATGTACACTTTCATTTTTTTATTTAATAAAAAAAATTATCAAAGTATAATCAGCAATTAATTCTAGAAAAGCTTTCATATGTTGAGTTCAAGCCCACAATGCAGTTTATTTTATTGGACCTTCAATAAATTAAAATGCATTTTGAAAAAAAAATAAGTAAATAAACTCTAGCATTCTGAAACAAATTTAGAGAATCAGAAAACTCAGTTCAAAGCCAAGAGAACAGAATTGAACAAATGGAAAATAGATTTTCTGACTTGGGAGACAGAACTTCTGACATCAGCATTTGTGAGGAGAAATCAGAGAAAAAGACACAAGAAAAATGAAGAAGCATTAAGAAACATGTGGGACTCTATCAAGAGGAACAATCTACGATTAATTGGAGTTCCTGAACAAGAGTGGACACCTAAAAACAGAGAGGATGTTTTTTGGCTTTCTGACAGAAAACTTCTCAGAAATTATGAAAGAAGAGAACATAGATATCCAAGATGTGTATCGATCGCCATATAATATAGGCCCTAAAAGAAAGACTGTAAGATGTATTATAATAAAGCTTTAAAAAATGAAACATAAGCAGAAACTCTTAAAGGCAGCAAACTCAAAGCAAAGCTAACATTCAGAGAGAAGCCCTGTAGGCATTTGTCTGACTTTTTGGCAGAAAACATGTTGGCATGGAGGCAGTGGGGTGGCACATTCAAAGCCTTGAAGGAGAAAAACTTCTAACCAAGAATTACATATCCTGCAAAACTGTCTTTCAAATGTGAAAATGAAATTAAGTCCTTTGCAGATAAAAAGAAACTTAGAGACTTTGTAAAAACAAAAACCAAAGCTGCAGGAAATACTGAAAGAAGCTCTAGGCTTAGAAGAACAAAACCATTACCTCTATACTTTAGGAGACAATAGAGGACACATCATCCAGAAACCTACGTAGTTAGGGAAGGCACAAACCCCCAACCAAACCTATAATACTAGAAGAAGTGATCCAGTGATCATATCATGAAAACTATGAAGAAGGGATATATTACAGCAGTTATACTCTGTCCAGATGGAGAGGAAGTTAATAAGATATTTAGAAGTTAAAATTGAGTTTAAACATACATTATTAAGAGGAATTATAGGGGTAGCCACAAAGCACGACAAAGAAGTGACACATCAGAACAAGAAACACAATACAGGAGTCTCAACAAACACAAAACCAACACAGAAAAGAGTGACAAATCAACCCATAAAGAAGAATGTCCCAGAACAGAATAAGAGCAACAGAGAAAACATCAGCACAAAAATAAATACAGCAAAATGACAGCACTAAACACATGCCTATCAATAATTACATTGAAGGTAAATGGACTGAGAGCTCCAGTACAGAGACAATGAGTGACATCTTGGATCAAAAGACACGACCTGTCTGTATGTTGCTTACAAAAAACTCAACTGAGACGTAAAGATATGAACAAGCTAAAAATTAAAAGATAGAATAATATCTACCAACCAGGCAATATACAAAGAAGAGCAGGAGTGGCAATACTAATCTCAGGTAAAACAGATTGTGTTGTAAAAAAAAAAAAAAAAAGCTCAGTAAAGATACAGAAGACGTTACTCATAGAGAACTTTCAATCCATCATGTTGCGTGAAATTAGTCAGAGAAATTACTCAGCCTATTGTCATGGGCTGAATTGTGTCCCGCCAAAAATATGTGTAACCGTATGGCTAAGCCATGGTTCCCTGTATTCTGTGATTGTCCTCAGTTTTGTGTTTTTGCTATACTGTATGCTAAAGGATTAGCATAGGACTGTAAATCTCTTCATAGGTTTACCTTCCTGCTTCACTGTAAAAGGAGTTTCCCCAGAGTATGGCTTGCCCGACCCTTAATCCTTTCATTCCTACAAGAGATAAAAGGAAGGAGAAGCAAACAGAGAATTGGAAACCTCACACCATCAAGAAAGCAGCACCTCTGGAGCAGACATCCTGAATTTGGACTTGCAGACTACCGGACTGTGTAAAAACAAACTTTTCTTTGTTAAAGCCATCCACTGTAAGGTATTTCTGTTAGAGCAGCACTAGCTGACTAAAACAGCCGCAGAAAGATGTATATGGAATGAGATCCCTGTTTTAAGGACCTGAAAACAGACTCAGGTACAGAAGAACAGACTCTTTGATGCCTGCAAGGGAGGGGAGTGGAGGAGAGAGCTGGTTATAGATTAGACAGTTGATAGAAATTTGGTTGGATGAAATCAGTGACAGCACACATTAGAAAGAAGATCAATTTAACTGGACTTCAGCATAACCTGAAAACTCTTCCAATCTTAACCTAATAGGTAAAGACAGAGTAGCAGTGGCAGGAGTCTGAGGACCATGCTCTCAGAGGACATCAAGGCCAGCTGGTATAACTAGCCTATTGCTCAGAGAGTCCTCTCCATCCTATGTTGGTGAGTGACATCTGGGGTCTTAAAAGCGAGCAAGCTGCCATTTGAAGTACACCAAATGGTCCCAACTCATCCAGAAGGACAAAAACGACATGGGGGAAAGAGAACTCAGAAGATGGAAAGACCCATGCGAATGGGTGACTACATCAACATGCCACCAGAAGAACCAGATGGTGCCTGGCCACCTCCAGTGACAGCCATAATGGGGCTCATAAAGTTAAGTCCCAGTGGCAATACAAGACTACGAAGGGATGCACCTGAGAACTCTACTAAAAGACCACAATTGATGGTCCAAGGGCTTAGGGGTTCCTCTGGGAGCATGGCCCCTAGACCTGAAGCTGCCTCTGGTCAACTCCTCAAACAGGAATGGACTGGACTCAGTGACACACGGTGACTATATCGTGTGTGAACTTTATGGTTGTATGTACCTAGAGGATGTTGCCCAAACTGGCATCTTACTAGAGGGGAGTGGAGAGGGTAGAGAAGAGGGGACAGGGGATTGTTAAGAGGCTATGACTTGTACAGAACAGAAAGGAGTGTGCTGTTACCAGGCAAGGAGAGCAGTAGGAGCTGCACATAGGCGGGCATTCAAATTTAAACCGGATTATACACTTTCACTCAGCCACAATAAAAAAGTTAAAAAAAAAAAAAAAGAAATCACCATATCAATTTCCAAAGTAGTTGTACCATTTTACATTCCCACTGCCAGTGTAGAAGAGTTCCAGTCTCTTCGTAGCATCTCCAACATTTATTATTTTGTGTTTTTTTGGATTTTGCCAGACTTGTTGGGGTTAGACAGTTTCTCACTGTAGTTTTGATTTGGATTTCTCGAATGATTAATGATTTTGAACGTTTTCTCATATATCTATCAGCTGCCTTGAATGTCTTCTTCAGTGAAGTATCTTTTCCTCCTGTGCCCTTTCCTTAATTGAGTTATTTGTCTTTTTCTTTTGAGGTTTTGCAGTACTTTGTAGATTAGATGCCAATTGGATTCTTGGTTGCCAAATTTTTTTATCCAGTCTGAAAGTAGTCTTTTTAATCTTTTGGTAAAGTTTTGGACAAGCAAAAGTGATTTTTAAGCATTCCCAATTATCTGTTCTCTCTTCTGGTGTTTGCATGTTGTTAGTAATATTTTATAGTCTGTTTATGCCATATACTGGGGGTCTCAGCATTGTCCTTATTTTTTCTTCCACAAGCTTTACAGTTTTAGATTTTATATCTAGGTTTTTGATCCATTTTGAGTTGGTTTTGTGTATGGTATGAGATATGGGTCTTGTTTTCATTTTTTTTTTTTGCAGATGGATATCCAGTTTTGCTGATGTCATTTGTTGAAGAGACTTTTTCCCCAATTTCATGGGCTTCGGCCCTTTGTCCGTTGTCAGTTGTTCACAGGCAGATAATGTTTCATCTGGATTCTCTATTCTATTCTGTTGGTCTATACATCCATTTTTGTGCCAGTACCAGGCTGTTTTGGCTACACTGGTAGTCAAATGTGGTAGTCAGCCACACAACTGAGACCTCCCACTTTGTTTTTCTTCTTCAGTAATGCTTTACTTATCCAGGGCTTCTTCCCTTTCCATATGAAGGTGGTGGTTTGTTTCTTCATCTCATTAGGTAATGCCATTAGGATTTGTATTAAAAATTGCATCGTGTCTATATATCTCTTTGGGTAGAATAGACATTTTCATTCTTCCTATCCATGAGCAAGGTAGGTTTCTCCACTTAATGTAGATCTCTTTTGTTTTCTTGCAGTAAGATCTTGTAGTTTTCTTTGTATAGGTCTTTTACTTCTCTAGTTAGATGTATTTGTAAGTATTTTATTTCGGGGGCTATTATAAATGGTATTGATTCAATGATTTCCATTTTGATGATCTCTTTGTTGGTGTAATGTATCCAAGTGATTTATGTTTATCTCATTTATATACTGATACTTTGCTAAACTTTTCTATCAGTTCAAATAGTTTGTGTGTGTGTGTGTGTATGTGTGTGTGTGTGTGGATTCTTTAGGATTTCCTGTGAATAAGATCATATTATCTGCAAATAGAGATACTTCTTCCTTACCAATTTGAATGCTCCTTATTTCTTTATCTTATTAGATTGCCCTAGCAAAATCCTCCAAGACTTTGTTAAATAAAAGTGGTGACAGTGGGCTTCCTTGTCTAGTTTCTGTTCTCAGGGGCAATGCTTTCAGTCTCTCTCCATCTAGGATAATGTTGGCTGTTGGTTTTGCATAGATGCACCTTAATACATTGAGGAATTTCCCTTCTATTCCTATTTTGCTGAGTGTTTTTAACATGAATGAATGTCGAACTTTGTTAAATGCCTTTTCTGTATCAATTGATAAAATTAAGTGATTCTTAAATCTTTTATTTTATTTATGTGGTTGACTACATTAATTGTTTTTCTAGGTCATCATGAGTAGGATCTGACTCAACAGCACTTGGCTTGGCTTGGCAGTGTTGAACCATCCCTGTGTTCCTAGTATGAATCCTACTTGGTCATGGTGAATTATTTTTTTGATATGCTGTTGAAATCTATTGGTTAGAATTTTGTTGAAGATATTTCCATGTAAGTGTGAGAGATATTGGTCTGTAATTTTCCTTTTTTACATGATTTTGGTATCGGGATCATACTGGCTCCACAGAATGAATTTGTGAGTATTCTGCCTTTTTCTGTTCTGTGAAATGTCTTTAGTAATAATGGTACTAATTCTTCTCTAAAAGTTCAGTAGAATTCTCCAGGGAAGATGTATGGGCCAGGACTTTTTTTTTGGTTGGAAATTTTGAAATCAGTTTCTCAGCCTTTTGTGTGTGTGTGTGTGTGTGTGTGTGTGTGTGTGTGTGTGTGGTGTGTGATGAGTGTATTAGTTGTTCTACTTCTGTTTTGTGTTACTTTTGGTAGGCAGTGTGTTTCTAGAAATTGGTCCATTTCCTCTAGGTTTTCAAATGTATTAGTATACTATGTTTCACAATATTCTGTTATGATTCTTTTAATTTCAGTTGGGTCTCTTATGATATAGCCCATTTCATTTCTTATTCGAGTTACTTGCTCCATCTCCTGTTATTGTATTTCAGTTTGTCCAATGGTTTATCAATTTTGTTGATCTTTTCAAAGAACAGCTTTTAGTCTTGTTAATGCTTTAATTGTTTTTCTGTTCTCTAATCATTTAGTTCTGATGTAATTTTTACTATCACTTTTCTTCTGTTTGAGGGGCTCTTGTCTTACTCTCTTTCTGCTTCTTTGAGTTGGAGGGCTAATGCTTTGATTTGGGCCCCCTTTTTTTGGATGTGTGCATTTATTGAGATAAGTTGATCTCTGAGCCCTGTGTTTGTTGTGTCCCATAAGTTCTGGTAAGATGTGTTTTCATTCTCATTTGATTCTATGTATTCCTTTATTCTACCCTTTATTTGTTCTATAACCTGGAAGTTCTTGAGCATGGTATTGTTCAGCTTCAAGAGTTTGATTTTTTACCCTTGATTTTTCTGGAATCAATTTCTACTCTTACAGCTTTATGGTCTGAGAAGATGTTTTCAAATATTTCATTCCTTGGGATTTTGTTAAGACTTGCTTTATGGCCTAATACGTTATCTATTCTGGAGAGTGTCCCAGGTGCATTGGAAAAGAAGGTATGTTCGTCTGTCATTGGGTCAAATATTTTTTATGTCTGTGAGGTTGAGTTGGTTGATTGTGACATTTAGATCTTCCATGTCTTTCATTGAGCTTTTTTCTGGGTATTCTGTCACCAAAAGTGGTATGTTGAAGTCTCCTAACTCTATCTCACTTTTCAGTGCTGTTAGAGATTGTTTGATGTATTTAGAAGCTCTGTCATTGAGTGAATAAATGTGTAATATGGTTAAGTCCTCCTGATGTATTGATCCATTAAGCAGTATATAGTTATCTTCCTTGTCCACTATGATGGATTTTACTTTAAAATTCATTTTATCTGAAATTAACATTGCCACCCCTGCTTCTTTTTGAATGTTAATAGCTTGGTATACATTTTCCATCCTTTGAGTTTCAACTTGTTTGTGTCTTTAAGTCTAAGATGTGTCTCTTGTAAGCAGCATATAGATGAATTGTACTTTTTTATCCATTCTGCTATTCTTTGTCTCTTTGTTGGCACATTTAACCCATTTACATTCAATGTAATTGTTGATAGGTATGAATGTAGTGCTGTTATTTTGGTGCCTTTTCTGGTGTGCTATTGACAGTTTCAATATGTTCCACTTCATTTTCTGTGCTGAGTCATTTTTCTCTATGGGTTTCCTTTTCATCTTTTTTGTTGTTGGTGGTTTTACACCTGCTAAGACTTCCTAATTTTGTTTCTTGTTTCCATGTGCAGAACTATTAATTTTCTTCGCAGTTACCTTGATATTTACCCCTAACATTCTAAGTTTAAATCAGTCCTTAATTTCTTTTTTTTTCACCTTGACTTCCTCTCCATCTGAAAAATTTATGACTACATTAATGAGTCACTCTATTGGGTATAATGTTGTCATCACTTATATATGGAAATCTCTGTTTCCTTGTTTTAGTGTTTTAGCTTTGTCTTATTTTTTTGGATTCTTTATCCAAGTTGATACCTGGATTTACTGTCCTGTATTGTATCCTTGAGTATTTATCTGGTGTTAACGCTTTTCTAATTGAAGACTTTCCTTCAATGTTTCTTGTAATTTGGGTTTGGTTTTTTCAAATTCTCTAAACTTCTGTTTATCTGGGAATGTCCTAATGTTGCCGTCATAAATGATAGACAATATTGCAGGGTATGTAACTCTTTCTTTGGCAGTTTTTTTTCTTTCAAGACTTTGTATATGTCATCCCATTGCCTTCTCACCTGCATAGTTTCCAATGAGTAATCTCAGCTCAGTCTTAATGACTGTCTTTTGTTATTTTTTGTTTAAGCCTAACTGCCTATAAAAGCTTCTCCTTATCTTTAGTTTTGGTAAATTTGATGATAATGTATTTGTGTCTTTCTTTTGGGATCTGTCTTGTATGAAGTTCAGTGAACACCTTGGATAGGTATTTTCTCTTTCATTCTATCAGGGAAATTTTCTGTCAACATGTCTTCAACAATTCTCTCTGTATTTTCTGTTAACCCTCCCTGTTCTTGTACTCCAATCATTTGTAAATTACTCCCCTTGATACAGTCTCACATAAGTCTTAGTGATTCTTCTCTCTCTCTCTCTCTTTTTAATTCTTTTATCTGATTCTTTTCCTCATATATGCTGGCGTCAGTTGCTTTATCTTCAGTCTCACTAATTCAGTACTTCATTGCCTCAGTCCTGCTTCTTTGACTTTCTATTGAATTATTTAATTATCAAATTTTATTGTTTATGTGCTGAATTTCAGTCATTGTTGATCAAGTATTTCTTGCTGCTTGTTTAATTTTTCACTGTACTCTGTTGAAGTTTGCATAATCTCTTTCACAGTATCTTGAGGAGCTCTAAACATTACTGTTTTGAATTCTACTTCTGATAATTGTGGAAAGAGTTCTTGTCTGAAAAATTTTTTTGAATCTTTGTTATGGGAATTTTCTGAAGCTGTGGTGGTCTGCTTGTTTGAATGATTAGAAATAGATTATTGTCTCTGAGCCATGAGAAAGTTATTGTAATTGATTTTTTGTTTATTGTATTCTAATGTATGTGTGCTAATTTAGTTTCTGAGTGTTCAAGTATTCTGGTCTTTTGATCTAGATTGATTATTTTGGCATTAAAAATTCCAGTGTCTGATCACTGAATAGTTAGAGCTGTGAGTGCCCGGAAAGTTAGGGGGAGTTTCTGGCTCAGGGGAGCAGACAGAATTATTTCCCTTCTCCTCCCTTTATTTTCCTCTCCATGTCTGGGAGAATAGCTCAGGGTACTCGTGTAAGATGTCCCACTTCCAGCCCAGGCAAATAATCAGAGTTTAGTGCAATATGCAGAACAGAGAAGGTAAGGGAAAATGCTGGGGAAAGAGAGAGAAATTGGTGTGTAGAAGAGATTCTTACTCCACAAGAGTTCAAAACTACTTAGTTTACAACATTCAGATTAATGTTCTCTGTGGTTCAGTAGGTGAGGCCATCTGAAGCTTTCCCACTGAGATAGATGCACTTACTCATGACACTGCTGCTGTGCTCAGCAGCCTGCTGCAGTGCCATGACTCTGCTTGGCTGGCTGAGCAGATCCCTCTATAGAGTGTGGATTTAAAGTTAGCTGAAGTAGTTGTCTCTGGTCCTGCTCTATCCTCTCTGTCATGTAGTCCAATCTCACAGCTTTCTGCCTAATATTCAGGGCTCCTAGAATGGCCTATATAATACATTCAGTTGTTTATCTTGTTCTTTGTTTTCACAGGGATCAGAAAATGCCGTTAGATACTCTGCCATCTTAGCACTGCCTCTACTTAACCAATTATTGCTCACAAGAGTCTCTGAAGTGTTACCAAGTAAGTAGACCATTATTTCAAATGACCTTGCCAGGATTTCACTGAATTTGGTTAACAGAGGTTACAGTTATGAGTGATTTTCTGTGCTGGTATGGTTCTTATGATTATGTAATGTTCTTTACATGTTACAAAGAGAGAAAAGGAATGCGTTGGATTCTGCCAACTCACGGCTACACCTTTAGCTTTAATTGATATAATTGAAATAGTTCACCCAGTGTGAATACCAACAGTTGGGTTGGAACAGGGTAATGTCAATAAAGAAACTAACAGAAGCCCAGATTTATCCCTAAGAGTAAATCCTTCCATCACTGGTTTCTCCCAGTGCTCTCTGGCCTGGAAATCCACTAGGTAGAGCAAAGATCCAGGAATTAGCTGACGAGAAACAATCACAAGCAAATGTATACCAGTGTTACAGCAATTGCTTTTCCTCCAGAAAACTTAGACAAAGATGAGGGGAAATTAAATGTCTTCTGCTCATTGACAGTGGCCCAAGAAATTAAAACAAAAAACCTCAGAGTTGCTGAGCTGGACACAATTACTTAACACTCAGGGGGCACACCCATCTTGGACTATTTCCCCATGGTTTGGCTCTCACTGCACATTTCCTTTTTGCTTTCCTTGGTGGTAGATGGAATTTGGGGCAGACTGTTAATCATGCTTCTGTAGTCAAAAGATCCTCTGCTTGGATCATAAATCTCTCTTTCCAGACTGTCATAGCCACCCTAAAATTCTAGTATCAACGTACTTTCTGTTTAAATATGTTCACTTTGAATCTCGGTCCTTGTATATCAACACATCGTTCTTTGAATTCCACTCTGTCTTCCTTTCTGCACATCTATGTGTTGGTTATCTGAGCACATCCAGGAATTGACTGATTCTTATTTGAGAAATTTTAAGACATAAAGAGGACCCTTGGTGGCACAATGGCTAAGTGCTCTGCTAACCTAAACATTGGCAATTTGAATCCACCTAGCAGCTCCACTAGAGAAACACCTGCAATCTCCTTTCATAAAGATAACAGCCAAGAAATGGGGGGGGGGGGGGAGCAGTTTCTACTCTGTCACACACAGTTGCTGTGAATTAGGATCAGTCCAATGTATAGTGGGACTATCCCACCATGCCTTTATGTCCTGTACACTATACACAGTCTTCCTTTGCACTAACACTGGGGTAGGGTGAGCAACTGTCCCTGTCTCATCCAAACTGTTACCAATGGAGATATTGTTTCATTTATTTATTCCAGTAATCCTTCTGGAACCACACAAGTCCAAACACTTGCAGAGGGAAATGTCATGAAGGAGGAAAGTTTCAAAACCAAATTTATTCCTTTTTTTTTTTAATGAAGGTTAACAGAACAAACTAGTTTCTCATAAAACAGTATGCATACTGTTTAATAACATTGGTTTACAACCTTACGGTGTGTCAACATTCTCCCTCCTCAACCTTGGGTTTCCTATTACCACCTCTTCTGTCCCCTCATGCTGTCTAATACTTGCCCCTGGGCTGGTATGACCCTTTATCCTTATTTTGTTTTGTGGGCCTCTAGTGTTTGGCTGAGGGTGAACCTCAAGAGTGAAATCACCACTGAACTCAAAGTGTGTCTAGGAGCCATATTCTCAGGGTTTCTCCAATCACTTTCAGGCCATGCAATCAGAATTTTGTTCTATAACTTTCTCTCTGGGATCCTCTGTTGTGACTTCTATCAGAGAAGTCAGTGGTAGCCAAGCTCCATCTAGTTGTACTGAACTCTGTCTGGTGAAGGCTATTGTAGATGTGGTCCATTCACCCTTTGTGTGTTTAGTTTTCTTCATTCTCCCTTACTCCTAAATGTGTGAGATAAGTAGAGTATCCAAGATAGCCACCTGCAAATTTTTAAGACCCCAGACACTACTCACCAAAGTAGAATGTAGAACATTTTCTTTATAACCTATGTTATGCTAATTGAGTTAGGTGTTACCCAAAACCATGGTCCCCCACAGCCCTCAGCCCAGCAATTCAGTCCCTCAGGGACTGTGGATATGTCTATGGAGCTTCCACGGTCTTGCCTTGTACAAGTTGTGCTGGCTTTTCCTGTACTGCATGCTGTCTTACCCATCACCAACCCAAAACCCCACTGTTGTTGAATCAATTCCAACTCATAGTGACCTTACAGGACAGAGTAGAACTGTTCCATAGAGTTTCCAAGGAGCGCCTGATGGATCTGAACTGCTGACCTTTTGGTAGCACTTAACCACTACCCCATCAGGTTTCCCTCGTCACCAAAGTTACTGAGTATCTCTTGTCTATTTAGTGTTTTTCTATCCCCACCCTTCCTCTCCTTTATAACGACAAAAGATTGTTTGTTTTTGTGTGAAAACCTTTTCATAAGCTTTTACAGTACTGGTCTCATTTGATATTTGTCCTTTTATGATTGACTTACTTTACTCAGCATTAATACTGGAGTAGGGTGAGCAATTGTCCCTGTGTCATCCAAATTGTTACCAAACAACAACATGAAATTTATAAATTTTATCTTTATATTTAGGCCTTCAATCCATTTTTAAATTAGTTTTAGTATACATTGTGAGGTGTGGGTCCTCTTTCTTTCTCTCCCTTCCTTCCTTTTATTCTCTCTCTCTTCCTTCCTTTCTCTTTCTCTCTTTCTCCCTTCCTTCTTTCCTTCCTTCTGTCTTCTTTCTTTCCTTCCAGACATTCGTCTGGTTTTGCTGGCACCATTTGCCAAAAAGACTCTTTTCCCCATTTGATGTACTGCGGGCCCTTGTCAAAGACTAGATAACCCATAGGTAGATACATTCACATCTGGGTTATCAGTTCTGTTTCATTGTTCAGTATATGTGTTATTGTACCAGTGCCAGGCTATTTTATTACCATATCTGTTTAGCAGGTTCTGAGGTCAGGTTGTGCAAGTCCTCCTACTGTATTCATCTTCTTTGATGGTGCTTTACTTATTTAGGACTTCTTTGCTTTCCATATGAAGTTACTGATAAGTGTTTTCACCTCTTTAGGGAATGTTGTTAGTACTTGGCTCTGAATTGCACTGTATTTGTAAATCACTTTGGGTAGAATAGTCATTTTCACAATGTTGAGTCTACCTATCTGTGAGCATGATATGTTTTTCCATTTATGTACTTCTCTTGTGGTTTCTTGCAGTAATGTTTTGTAGTTTTATATCCATGGATTTATTTCTAAGTATTTTACTTTTTCAGGGGCTACTATAAATAGAATTTCCAGTAGTTTTCTCATGTGGTCTTTCGGGTTTTCTGTGTATAGTGTCATTTCATCTGCAAATAAGGACAGTTTAACTTCTTCATTACCAGTTTAGGTAACCCTTATTACTTGCCTTACTGCTCTAGCTAGGACTTCCAGTACAATGTTAAACAGCAGTGGTGATAAATGACTCTTGTTCCTGTTCTCAAGGGAAATGTTTTCAGCCTCTGTCTGTTAAGAATGATGCTTTTCATTGGTTTTGCCTAAATACCCTTTGTTATGCTGAGAACTTTCCCCTCTATACATATTTTAGTCCTCCACACATCTGTTGGTTTGTTTTACTGTAGGGGCTTGTGTATTATTGCTGTGATGCTATTAGAGGTTTGAATTCCTTGTCAGGTAGTGCTGCTGCATTTTTTTCTACTGGAAAGTCATCTGGCATTTTATTTTGGATGCTTAGTGTAAACATCTCATAGACTTTCTCTTTTTTATTATGATTGAATGAAAATGTACATTCCCATGTAAATTTGCATGCCCACCTATACGCAGCTCCCACTGCTCTCCTTGCCCGGTGACAGCACACTCTTCCTCTCTGCTCCATACATTTCTTATTCTCCCAACAATCCCCTATTCCTTCCTCTTCACCCACTCCCCTGCCTCCAATAAGAGGTCAGTAGGACGACGTCCTATAGATGCACAGAACCATAAATTGTACACATGATATGGTCACTCTGTGTCACCAGCTCCAATCCATTCCTGTCTGAGAGTTGACCTCCGTTATGATTTATGGACAGGCGTAGCATCAGGGCCGGGGGACATGCTCCCAGGGGAACTCTGAGGCTCATGGACCATCATTTGAAGTCTTTTAATGGAGATCTCAAGGTGCACCCCTTTCTATTCTTGTGTTGCCAGTGAGACTCAACATTGTGAGCTCCATCACGGTTGTCACTGGTGGTGGCCCTGCACCATCCAGTTCTGCTCACAAGTTGATGTAGTCACCCACTCACGCAGGTCTCTCTGTTTTCTAGGTTCTTTTCCTCATGTTGTTTCGGTCCTTGGTGATCATCCGTTCCTGCTAAATTGGGACAATTAGCTGTACCCTCAGATGGCAGCTTGGCAGATTTTAAGACCCCAGATCTGACTCACCAATCTGGGGTGCAGGGGGCTCTCTTAACAAAACGCTAGTTGTGCCAATTGGCCTCTATTTCCCCTGAGAGCATGGTCCTTGGCCCCCAGCTCTAGCTACTCTGTCCTTATAATATTGGATTAAGATGGGAGGAGTCATCATGCTATGTTGAAGTCCACTTAATATTGACCTTCTTTGTAATGTGTGCTGTCCCAGATTTCACCCAACCAAATTTCTATCAACTATCTAATCTAAACCCTCCCACACCATCCTTCCTTCCTCCCTGCCCTTTCAGCCTTCAAAGAGTCTTTTCTTCTATGCATGAGTCTATTTCTAAGTTCTTATCATAGGGATGTCATACAATATTTGTCCTTTTGTCGCTGACTACTTTCACTCAACATAATGTTCTCCAGTTCAAACCAGGTTATGAAATGTTTCCTAAAATCATCATTATTCATTATCATTGCATAGAGTTCCATTGAGTACATTTACCATAGTTTACCTATCCATTCCTCTGTTATTGGACATTTGGGTTGATTCCATCTTTTTGCTGTTGTGGACTGTGCTGCAATTAACATTTGTGTGCATGTATCACTTGATGTGAATGGCCTTGATTCTGTAGGATATATTTCGAGCAGTGAAATCACTGGGTCAAACAGTATATCTAGATCTAGCTTTTTAAAGAAGCGCCAGACTGCTTTCTAGAGAGGTTGCACCATTTTACAATCCCACCAACAGTGTTGGAGAGTTCCAATTTCTTCACAGCCTCTCCAGCATCTATTGTTTTGTGTTTTTTAGATCATGGCCAACCATATTGAGGTGAAATGGTATCTCATTGTAGATTTGATTTGAATTTCTTTAAAAGCTAATGATCATGGGCATGTGCGCATGTGTTGTTTGGTTGTGTATGTCTCCTCTTTAGAGAAGTGTCTGTCATCTCCTTTGCCCATCGCTTAATTGGATTATTTGTCTTTTTCTTAATGATATTTTGTAGTACATTATAGATTATGGAGATCAGTTGTTGATCTGACATACAGTTGCCAAATATTTTTTCCCATACTGTAGGTGGCCTTTTAATTCTATTAAGAAACCTTTTGGATGAGCAAAAGTTTTTGACTCTCAATAGTTCCCATTTATCTATTTTCTCTTCTGTTGTTTGTAGTTTCTTTGAAAGATTTTGGATTCTGTCTACATTGTGTATTAAAACTTCTGTTGTTGTTCCTACCTTTTCTTGGATGAGCTTTATTGTTTTAGATTTGATGTTTAGGCCTTTTATCCAGTTTGGGTTGGTTTTTGTATAAGGTGTAAGATATGGGTCTTGTTTCAGTTTTTGGCAGATGGATATCAAATTTTGCCAGCACCATTTGTTGAAGAGATTGTTTTTTCCCCAGTTTAATGTCTTAGGGCCTTTGTCGAATATCAACTGTTCATAGGAAGATGGTGTCATCTCTGGGGTCTCAATTCTGTTCCACTGATCTATCTGTCTCTTTTTGTACCAGTACCAGGCTGTTTTGACTACTGCAGCAGTGTAATAAGTTCTAAAGTCGGGTAGTGAGAGGCCTCCCAGTGTGTTCTTCTTCTTCAGTAGTGCTTTACTTATCCGAGACTTCTTCCCTTTCCAAACAAAGTTGGTAATTTGTTTCTCTATCTCCGGCACTTGGCTTGGTCATCTCATTAAAAAATGTCACTGGAATTTGTATTGGGATTGCATTATATAAGTAGCTAGCTTTGGGTAAAATACACATTTTCACAATGTTAAGTCTTCCTATCCACGAGCATGGAAGTTTTCTCCATTTATGTAAATCTCTCTCAGTTTCTTGTAATAAGGACTTGTAGTTCTCTTTGTAAAGGTGTGTCGTTTCTCTGGTTACATTTATTCCTAGGTACTTTACCTTCCTAGGAGCTGTAGTAAATGTCATTGATTTGGTGATTTCTTCCTTAATAATCTTGTTGTTGGTATAAAGGAATCCTACCAATTTACTTATGTTAATCTTGTATCCTGAGACTTGCTGAACTCCTATCAGTCTGTGTCGTTTACTTACGGATTCTTTAGGATTCTCTGTGTATACAATCGAACCATCTGGAAATAGGGAAATTTTTACTTCCTTGCTGATGCAGATGCCCTTTATTTCTTGGTCTTGTCTCATTGCTCTGACTAGAACTTCTAGTACAATGTTGAATAGGAGAGGTGAGAGTGGGCTTCCTTATCTAGTTCCTCTTCTCAAGGGAAATTGTTTCAGTCTCTCTCCACTCAAGATGATGTAGGGAGTTGGCTTTGTGTAAATGGCCATTATTGCATTGAGGAATTGGTCATCTATTCCTATTTTGTTGAGGGTTTTTAGCACGAATGGGTGTTGGACTTTATCATTGCCTTTTCTGCATTAATAGACAAGATCAGGTGATTCTTGTCTTTTGTGGTATTTTTGTGGTTGATCAGATTAATTGTTTTTCAGATGTTGAACCAGCCTTGCATCCCTGGTATGAATCCAACTTGGTCGTGATGGATTATTTTTTTGATATGTTGTTACATTCTATTGGCAAGAATTTTGCTGGAGAGTTTTGCATCTAGATTAATGAGCGTTATCTGTCTGTAATTCACATTTTTTGTTGGGTCTTTCCCTGGCTTTGGAACCAGGGTTATGCTGGTTTCATAGAATGAATTTGGGAGTATTCCATCCCTTTCTATACTGTGAAATAGTCTCAGCATAAGTGGAGATAATTCTTCTCTAAAAGCTTGGTAGAACTCTGGGTGAAGCCATCTACATCAGGGGATTTTTTCGTTGGTAGTTTTTTGATGACTTTTTCAATCTCTTCCTTTGTGATGGGTTTATTAAGTTGTTCTGCTTTACCTTTTGATACTTTTGGTAGTGATGTGAATCAAGGAATTTGTCAATTTCCCTAAGTTTTCAAATTTGTTAGAGTACAGTCTTTCATAGTATTGTTATGATATTCTTGATTTCTGTTGGATCTGTTATGATAACTCCCCTCTCATTTCTGATTTGGGTTATTTGTTTCCTTTCTTGTTTTTCTTTAGTTAGTTGAGCCAGTGATTTGTCAATTTTGTTGACCTTTTAAAAAACCCAGCTTTTGGTCTTTTCAATTGTTCTTCTATTCTCTAATTTGTTTAGTTCTTCTCTAATCTTTATGACTGTTTTTGTCTGGTGCCTGAGGTGTTCTTCTGTTGTTCTCTCTCTACTTGTTCAAGCTGTAGGGTTAGTTCTTTGATTTAGTTTCTATCTTCCTTCCCGATGTGTGCATTTATGGAGATAAACTCACCTCTGAGCACTGCTTTGGCTGTATTCCATAGATTCTGGTAGGAAGAGTTTTCATTCTCATTGGAATCCATAAATTTCTTGAGTTCATCCTTGATTTCTTCTAAAACCCATGGCTTTTTGAGCAAGATGTTGTTCAATTTCCATGAGTTCCACTTCTATCTATGTTTTTTCTGCTATTGATTTTGACTTTTATGGCTTTATGATTGGAGAAGATGCCTGGTATTAATTGCATGGTATGGATTTGTTGAGAATTGCTTTCTGTCCTAACACATGGTCTATTCTGGAGAATGTTCCACGGGCACTGGAATAGGTGTAGTTATCCACTAGTGGATAGAAAGTTCTGTATATGTTGATGAAGTCTAGTTGGTTAATTGTGGCAATAAGGTCTTTTGTGTCTTTATTGAGCTTTTTTCTAGATGATCTGTCCAATATTGAGAGTGATTATTGAAGTCTCCACTATTATTGTGGAGTGATCTATCTCCTTTTTGAGTGTAGTCAGTGTTTCTTTGATGTATTTAGGTGCTCTAATATTAGGTGCATAAATATTTAATATCATTAAGTCCTGCTTGTGTATTGAACCTTTCAGCAATAAATAGTATCCATCCTTGTCCAGGATGGTGGATTTTACATTAAACTTTGTCTTATCTGAGATTAGAATTGCCACACCTGCTCTTCCTTGTGTATTGTTAGTTTGATATATATTCTTCCATCTTTTAATTTTCAGTTTGTTCATATCTTTAAGTCTATAGTGAGTTTCTCGTAGGCAACATACAGATGGGTTGTGTCTTTTGATCCAAAATGTCATTCGATGTCTCTTTACTGGAGCGTTCAGTCAATTCACATTCAATTTGATTATTGATAGGTATGTGTTCAGTGCTGTCGTTGTGATATGTTTATTTTTGTGTTCGTATTTTCTCTGTTATTTTTATTAACCTGTTCTGGGACATTCTCCTTTGTGAGCTGCTTTTTCAGAGTTGGTTTTGTGGTTCCTGAGACTCCTGGATTACATTTCTTGATTTGATATGTTGCACCTTTATTGTGCTTTACTGCTGTCCCTAAGATCCCCCTTAATAAACTATGTATAAACCCCATTTCAGTTACTATGATTCTTACCAACTTCCTCTCCATCTAGAAAGACTATAACGACTGTAGTACATCCCTCTTTTTAGTATGATGACATCATGGTTTTCATGATGTGATCACTGGATTATTTCCTTCACTTTTATAGCTTTGACTGAGTTTGGAGCCTTCAGTAACTGAGTAGGATTCTGGGTGATGTGTCCTGTATTTGCTTCTAAAATATAAAGTTAGTGGTTTTGTTCTTCTAAGCTAAGAGATTCTTTCAGTATTTCTTGTAGCTTTGGTTTGGTTTTTACAAAGTCTCTGAGTTTCTGTTTATGTCTGAATGTCTTAATTTCATTTTTATACTTGAAAGATAGTTTTGCAGGATATATAATTCTTGGTTGGAAGTTCTTGTCCTTCAAGGTTCTGAATATGTCATGCCACTATCTCTGTGCCAGCACTGTTTCTGCTGAGAAATCTGACAAAAGCATACCAGGTTTCCCTTTGAATGTTAGCTTTGCTATGAGTTTTCCTATCTTTAAGAGTTTCTGCTTATGTTTCATTTTGTTAAGCTTGATTATAATATGTTTTGGGGTCTTTCTTTGAGGTCTATATTGAGTGGTGTTCAATATGTATCTTGGATATCTATACCCTCTTCTTTCATATTTTTCTGGGAGGTTTTCTATTAGCAGCTCAGCAATAATACTCTTTGTGTTCTTAGGTGTCTCACCCTGTTCAAGGACTCCAATTAATCATAGCTTGTTCCTCTTAATAGAGCCCCACAAACTTCTTAATGCTTCTTCATTTTTCTTTCTTTCTTTTTTTTTTTTTTCTGATTTCTCCTCAGAGATGCTGGAGTCAGTAACTCTGTCTTCCAATTCAGAAAGTCTGTTTTCCATTTGTTCTATAATGTTTTCTTGGCTTTGAATTGAAGTTTCTATCTCTTTGATTTTGTTCTTGATCTGGTGGATTTCAGAGTACTGGTGTTCAATCAGATTGAACGGCTTGCCTAGTTTTTCATTTTACTGTGCTGCATTTTGAAAAAGGTCTAGGAGGGCTCTATACATAATGCTTTTGTATTCATCTTCCAATAGGTTCAGAGAAGTTGTGAGGTGCTTTCTTTGGGGGGCCTTCTGGAGCCATGGGTGATTTCTTGGTTACAATTTTCTCCAGAGTTTGTTGCTTTTGGGCATCATGTGAGTCAGTAGAGGCTGGGAGAGATGCTATGAGGATAGACTGCAGTTGTTTCTCTAGGCTGCCTAAAATGAGAGGTGAACAGTATCGGACAACTTCCAAAGTCAGTCAGGTTTTCAGGTATACAGATCCTTCTTCCCAGCTGGCAAAGTCACCACTTCTATATCGAACCCCAAATGTTATAAATTAGCTCAAAATACAGAAAGGCTACTGCCCTGCTGGCCTCTGCTGTTGGATCCAGCTGTAGGCGACGCTGTGTAGAATTCTACTTTTCTGCTGGCAAAAGTGCTTCCTCAGTGCAGGCACTGGATCCCAGCCCAGGAATTAGGTCCAGCTGAGGCTTCTGTATGGGTTCCTCTGCTTCTCAGTGGAACAAGATGGTGTCCTTCACAAGCTCGCCACCTAGCTGGGACCAGGCTACTGGCAGAAAGAGAGGCTAAAGATGCTGAGAAGCACAGAGTCCACAGCCTCTGTTGCTGGGCCCCAGCCACAGGTGACACTGTGCAAAACACTGCTCCTCTGCCAGAAAAGCACTCTGCTCTGGGCAGACACTACCTCCCAGCCCAGTTACCAAGTCCACCTCGGGCCTCTGTGTGGGCATGTCCACCCCTCAATGGATCAAGATGGCATCCCACATAAGCTTTCTGTCACTTCAGTATCAGCTAGTATATGGTGGAGGCAGAAGAAGAGGCCAAAGGTGCCAAGATGCCCAGTGTCCAAAACTGCGCTCTCAAAATATGGCAATTGAGCTTGTTGATCCCACCAGCAGTGAATCTGAGATCAGGGGCTAGTCAAGTTCCAGCTCCTCCCACTGGCCAAGACAGAGAAAAAAAATTAGAATGGTGACTTACCTTTGGTCTGTGCAAGCCCACGCTTGCCAAGAATGGGGTCAGTGAAAAAGAGGAGATTTTGCATTCAATGATATGAAGTCCAAATTAACAGCCCTATGCTGTATCCTAGGGCTCATTAGGTGTCCAGAAGGCTCTGTTTAATTATCAGTTTAGATCTTGGTTTCCAGAGGGATTTAGGGAGACATATGTTTAGTCCACCATCTTGACTCCACCCCCTCATAGACTTTTTTTTTAATGTTTTAATATTTTCTGCTGTCTTTAGGACATTCAGCAGTTAGTTTCTTCATTTATTGATTGTAGATCTGTTTGTTTAATCCTGATTTTTTGTTTTACTTGATTATGTCAGAGCAGAATGCTGTACACTGTTTGTTGTTTGTCTGTGGTCAAGATACTTTTCACCTCCTTGTCCAATGGGCAGGGCCAGTCACTCAATTATGGTAGGTCCAGTTCAAGGAGAGGGCCCAAATGGGATGTTTGTAGCAGGTACTAGGTCCAACAGGGTAGGCTCAGAATCAGCACTGGTTATGTTTTTGTTGACTATTTCTGTGTTTCTCGAAAGTGTGATGTTCAGCACCTGGTACAGGTAGGCAGGAAGGAGGGTGGAGGTTGTGATGTGTGGAGCTAAGATGAGTTTTGGGAAACAGAAGAGAGACACAGGAGCCAAAAACACACAAACAAATCACCAAAAAAGAGAGTACTAAGGGAGCTTGCTGTTGGAGTGGATAGATGAGAAATGGAGAAATGCAAAAGGGAAAAATAAAAAAGTAACTAGGTAAAAATTTGGAGGGAACAAAGAAAAGAAGGACTCCTAGGAGTCCCGTTAGTGTGGCTGCAAAGGTTAGGATAGTGTCTCACAGGCTGCACAGTATAGCCTGCCTGGAAGGGGTATAGATCACACAGTGCTAAGTATTCAGGAGACAGGAAAAGAAGGAAAGTATAGAAAGATGAAAAGTGAGAAATGAAGAAAGACATAAAACAAAAAAAAAAAAGAGGAAAAAGAAAAGAAGGCAAGGAGAGAGAGAGAAAGCAAGAAAATAAAGAAAAAAGAAGGAAAGAAAAAAGTGCCCTCAGTGAGCCCACTGACACTGCTGTGTGGACTGGGGAAGTAGGTGCTAGGCTGTACAATACAGCTGGCTAAAAGGCATTTCTAAGTCGACAAAAGACAAGAAAAAAAAAAAAGCCCTGACAGTCCCACTGGCGTGGTGCTATAGGCCAGGGAACTAGTTCTCCAGTTGAGCAATGCTTCACATCCTTTCAAGAAGAAGCAAAGATGTCACACTTGGGTGTTCTAGAGAAAGGAAGGGGAGGTAGTGGGAAGAAACAAAGAAAAAAAAGCAACACCATCTACTGACAAATGGCACTCCAGGAACGGGCCCCTATGAGCAGGGTAAATACAAGTGGTCCAAGGCTGAAGCAGTTGTCTCTGGGATAAGAACTGAAGATGGCTGGGAGCAGAGGAAGCTGGGGGAGGAGGAGGGTTAGCAAACATACATTGCTGGTTACCAAGTGATCTGTCTCTTGCTAAGAGCTCCATGAAACTGCTTTCCTGTATTTGCTGTCTGATATGGGTGGAGCAAATCCAGTAGGTCCAGGTGCTACTCTTCCTGGCCAGCTGAGCCACCACAGCCAACCAGGAACTGTAGGAGCTAGAACAGTGAAGAGAGGATAGAGAGTGGGAAAGCATATATCACAGGTTACTGGGTAGTCTGTATCCTGCTGGATTTCTGTTGAGGTTGCTTCCCCATGCTTCCTGATCCCCAATCTCAGAGAGGAGTCCAAGATAGTGAATCTGTGCTCTGTTAACTGATAGGACTTCTACTCATTTCTCTCTTGTTGTCTGTTCTCTGTCATCATTTTTTTTTTTATTGCCTTTGGTGTTTGGCTTAGTTCTTTATCTCTTCACTTGACACTTCAGGTTCCAGGACTGGTGTTTTTCTCTATTTTAATTAGTTTTGGGGTCTTAGTTGTGGAGGGATGGCATGGTGCTTCTATCTATTGTACTGTGTTGGCCAGAAGTCCTTGTATTCTGTTTTTCATGGTTATGACTCTGATAGTAGGATCATTTATTGAGACATTAATTTCTTTGGCTTCTTTCTAAAATTCTCTTCTTTGAGCCAAGCAAATCAAATAGGCCTTTAGAAATTTTTCTCTCCTTTTTAAAAATGATATTTTATACAGTTTTTGGTGAAAGTTTACACAGCAAGTTCCCATTTGATGACCTCCACATATCTTAGTAATTTCCCACATCAGAAAAATTTTGAATAATGATCTTGCTGTCTTTAGATAAAACTCAAATTCACTGAAGAGAGTATTCTCCATACCTTTGAAGGAGGAAATCTTCCTATGATATGAAGAAGTTTGCAGACCAGGGGTAACAGTGAGTAGGTTTATGTGCCATGGCAAGAGAGCATTGGACTAGGTCAGTGGACATCTCTGTGGTGACCAGTGAAGACTGAGAAGTGGCAGGGCCCCTGCCGGGCTTTCATGCCACGTTAGAACCCCAGGACCCTGCACAACTGTTGGAGAGGGGGAGCCCCAAAGCTGGATGGGGCCTCATGTTCAAACTGATTCAAAGAAAACAAAAGAATGAAATATTTCTTGTACATCTGTGTCTGTCATCTAATATTTGTATTGGGCACACTGTAATTAAGAGTTTGCTGTAGAGAACTGAGATTGTATACGAGCAATATTGTATGGTGGTTAAAATTATGGTCTCTGAAATCAGGCTGCCTAGGTTCAGATCTCAGCTCCTGCCACTGAACAGGTGTGAATCCACAAGCAAGTAATCAGCCTCTCTACCACAATTCCTCTCTGTAAACTGGGGATGACATCTAACTACAGGAGTCCCGATGGTGCAGTGGTTAAAGTGCTCAGCTGCTAACTGAAAGACTGGCACTTTGAACCCACCAGCTACTCCATAGGAGAAAGATGGGGTGGTCCCCTTTCATAAAAATTATAGCTTTGGAAACTCTATGGGGCAGTTCTACTCAGTATTATAAGGTCTCTAAGAGTCAGAACTGACAGAATTGCAGTGGGAAACAGGACATCATAGGTTATAACTGAATCAAATGAAATAGGTGAAGTATTTGGAAAAGCAGTGCATAAGCAAAATTCAATAAATGTAAGCTATTATTTCTGAAGATTTTTTTATTGCGATAAACTGAAAGTTTACAATCCAAGTCAATTTCCCATATAAAACCCTGAACACATGCCTCTATGAAATTCTATCTGTTCTGCAGATTTTTTTTTATTATGGCAGGCAATATTTTACTTAACTAGTTTTTGAATAGGTAAGCACACAAATGGTACAAAATTGGAAAGTTTTTTAAAGGCATACAATGAAAATTAAAGTGTATAATGAAAAACTGTCTCCTAATTTCCCTCCCTAGGAGTACCAGTGGTCACTGTTGTTGTTAGGTGCTGTCAAGTTGGTTCAGACTCATAGCAACCCTGTGAACAACAGAAGGAAACACTGTCTGGTCTTGCGCCATGTGAACAATCAGTTTTATGCTTAAGCCCATTGCTGCTGTCACTGTGTAAGTCCATCTCATTGAGGGTCTTCTACTTTTTCACTGACCCTCCACTCTACCAAGCATGATGTCCTTCTCCAGGGACTGATCCTTCCTGACAGCATGTCCAAAGTATGTAAGACTCAGTCTTGCCATCTCTGCTTCCAAGGAGCACTCTGGTTGTACTTCTAGAACAGACCTGTTTGTTCTTTTGGCGGTCCATGGAACATTCAATATTCTTCTCCAACACCACAATTCAAAGGCATCGATTCGTCATCTGTCTTTGTTCATTGTCCAGCTTTCACATGCACACGATGCAACTGAAAGTACCATGGCTCGAGTCAGGTGCACCTTAGTCTTCAAGGTGACATCTTTACTTTTCAATACTTGAAAGAGGTCCTTGGCAGCAGATTTTCCCAGTGCAGTGTATCTTTCAGTTTCTTGACTGCTGCTTCCATGGGTATTGACTGTGGACCTAAGTCAAATGAAATATTTGACAACTTTAATCTTTTCTCCATTTATGATGATGTTGCTTACTGATCCCGTTGTGAGGATTTTTGTTTTCTTGAAGTTGAGGTGCCATCCATTCTGAAGGCTGTGGTCCTTGATCTTCATCAGTAAGTGTTTCAAACCATCTTCACTTCCAGAAAGTAAGGTGTTGTCATCTTGTTAATGAGTCACCCTCCAATCCTGATGCCTCGTTCTTCCTAGAATCCAGTTTCTTGGATTACTTGCTTGGCATACATACTGAAAAAGTATGGTGAAAGAATACAACCCTGACACACAACTTTTGTAACTTTCAACCGTGTAGTGTGCCCTTGTTCTTTCTGCACAACTGTCTCTTGATCCATGTAGATTCCTTAAGAGCACAATTAGGTATTATGTAATTCCCATTCTCTGCAATGTTAGCGTAATTTAGCATGATCCACACAATCAAATGCCTTTGCATAATCAGTGAAACTCAAATTAACATTTTTCTGGTATTCTCTGCTTTCAGCCAGGATTCATCTGACAGCAATGATATCCTTGATTCCACGTCCTCTTCTGAATTTGGCTTGAATTTCTGGCAACACACTGTTGCAGTCACTTTTGAATTATCTTGAGTAAAATTTTACTTGCATGTGATGTTAACAACTTTATTTGGTAATTTCCACATTCAGTTGGATCACCTGTCTTTGGAATAGGCATATATGTAGATTTCTTCTAGTCACTTGGCCAGGTAGCTGTCCTCCAAACTTCTAGGCATAGATAAGTGAGCACTTCTAGTGCTACATCTGTTTGTTGAAATATCTCGATTGATATCTCATCAATTCCTGGAACCTTTTCTTTTTTTTTTTTTTGCCAGTTCCTTCAGTGCAGCTTCTTTCTACCTTCTTTTGATGTTCCCTGAGTCATTTAATATTTTCTCAGTAGAATCTTTCACTATTGCAACTCAAGGCTTGAAGTTTTTCTTCAGTTCTTTCAGCTTGAGAAATGCAGATGTGTTCTTCCCTTCTGGTTTTCCATTTCCGGTTCTTTGCACATGCCATTATAATACTTTATTTTGTCTTCTCTAGCTGCTCTTTGAAATCTTCTGTTTAGGTCTTTTACTTCTCCATTCCTTCCATTTGTTTTAGCTGCTTGACATTTGAGAGCAAGTTTCAGAGTCTCTTCTGACACCCAATTTGGTCTTTTCTTTCTTTCTTTGTCTTTTTAATGACCTCTTGGTTTCTTCATGGATGATGTCTTTGATGTCATTGCAAAATCTGTCTGGTCTTCAGTCATTAGTGCTAAACACATCAAATCTGTTCTTCAGATGGTCTTTAAATCAGGAGGGATATAAAAAGGTCAGGTAAGGAGGATAACAGCATCAGGTAAGGAGGGTTGTTGCATCCAGCACCCCGGTGACCAACACTGGGAAAAACCTATATCCGAGGGAGACAGGAAAGGAGATGAGAAAAAACTCACATCACACAAGATAAAGTTGAGGCCAGGAGGCACCAAGGTCTCTGATGGAGAGCAAGGGCCACTGTTCCTCAATAGGAAACTTTATTTACAGGGTTACAAACAGGAGGAGGTTGGCAGGGTAGTCTATTTTCCCAAAAATTGTTACAATCATATGGGGGCATCTCATGATTGGCTGATCCATACACAGAAGTATCATCAAGACACGAGGTAGGAGAAACAGGTAAAGGTCAGGCTTTTCAAGAAGATCTATCATACTTGAGAAAAGCCCAAATATTTGTGGAGAAGTCTCAGTAAATTGGAAGATAAGAATAAGAAGGAAAGATAAAGGTCAGGCCTTCCTGGAGGTTCTGCCATATCTGAGAAGAGCCTAAATCTACATCAGTAAGACTATAGGCGGGGTAGTACATTCCAAGCAGCCCGCAACAGAGGGTGCTATGGATTGAACTGCGTCCCCCCCAAAATGCATGTAGCCGTGTGGCTGGGCCATGATTCCCAATGTTTTATGATTGTTCTCCATTTTGTGATTTTCTTATGCTGTGTGTTAAAGGATTAGGGTGGGACTGCAAATCCTTTCATAAGATCACCTCCCTGCTCCACTGTAAAGGGAATTTCCCTGGAGTAAGGCTTGCCCTACCCTTTATCCTTTCATCCTACAAGAGATAAAAGGAAAAGGAAGCAAGCAGAGATTTGGGAACCTCATATCAACAAGAAGGCAGGATTCAGAGCAGAGCACATCCTTTGGACCTGAGGTTCCTGTGCCAAGATGCTCACCTTGAATTTAGACTCAATCTACTGGACTTGTAATGATTTTTACTACTGAATGGACTTGTAACTCATACATGGATTTGTGGCTTAGCAGACCATGACAAAGTTTCTCTTCGTGATACCGTCCAATCATGGTACGTTCTGTTAGAACAGTACCAGATGACTAAAACAGAGGGTAACAGCATCACATAATGCAGAGAATGGCATCAAATAAAGAAGGTAAAAGCATTAAGTAAGGTAGATAGCAGCTCAGGTAAGGAAAGTAACAGCATGAGGTAAGGAGGATGTCATGTGTTGAATTGTGTCCCCCCAAAAATGTGTGGTTTCGCTAAACTGTATGTTAAAGGATTAGGGTAGGGCTGTAAATTCCTGCATAGGATTACTTCCCTACTCTGCTGTAAAGGGAGTTTCCCTGGAGCATGGCTTGCCCCACCCTTAATCCTTTCAGCCTGCAAGAGATAAAAGGAAAGAGAAGCAAGGAGAATTGGGAAGCTCCCACCATCAAGAAATCTGCACTGGGAGAAGAGCCCATCCTTCAGACCTGAAGTTCCTGTGCCAAGACGCTCCCTGGACAAAGACTGATGCAATACCAGACTCTCCTCCAGAGCTGACAAGGGGAAAGCCTTCCCCTGGAGCGGACACCCTGAATATGGACTTGCAACCTACCGGACTGTGTAAGAATAAACCTTCCTTTGTTAAAGCCATCCACTCTGTGGTATTTCTGTTAGAGCAGCCCTAGCTGACTTAAACAGAGGATAACTGCATCGTTTCCTCCTTACAACACCAGTAAGGAGCCTAAAGATAGAGTGAGTAGCCTCCACTTGTCTGTTAGTGGAGGCTTGCTTGCTGCTGTGATGCTGGAAGCTGTGCCAGTGGTATTTAGGTACTAGTAGGGTCACCCATGGTAGACAGGTTTCAGCTGAGCTTCTAGACTATAACAGACTAGGAAGAAGGACCCGGAAGTCTACTTCTGGAAAGAATTAGCCAGGGAAACCTTAAAAATAGCAGTGGAACACTGTCAGGTCTGGTGCCAAAAAGTAAGCCCCCCAGGTTGGAAGGTACTCAGAAGATGACTGGGAAAGAGCTGCCTCCTCAAAGTAGAGTTCACCTTAATGATGTGGATGGAGTAGGGCCTTCAGGATCTTTGTTTGCTGATGTGGTATGACTCAAAATGAGAAGAGACAGCTGCAAACATCCATTAATAATCAGGACACGGAATGTATGAAGTATGAATCTAGTAATATTGGAAATCATCAAAAACAAAATGGAACGCATAAACACTGATAGCCTAAGCATTTGTAACCTGAAATGGAGAAGTTTGGGCCATGGTCTGCTATGATGGGAATTAAAATTTGAAGAGGAACGATGTTGCGTTCCTCATCAAAGAGAACATTTCAAGATCTGTCCTGAAGTACAATGCTGTCAGTGATAGGATGATATCCATACGCCTACCAAGAAGGCAAGTTAATACAACTGGGATCCGACTCGACGGCACTTGGCTTGGCTTGGCTATTCGAATTTACACACCAACCATTAAGGCGAAAGATGAAGAGATTCAAGATTTGTACTAGATTCTGCAGTCTGAAATTGATCCAGCATGCAATCAGGACACATTGATAATTACTGGTGACTGAAATGTAAGCACTGGAAACAAGGAAGGGCTGGTAGTTGGAACATATGGCCTTGATGACAGAAATAATGCCGGAGACTGCATGATAGAATTTTGCAAGACTAACAACTTCTTCATTGCAAATACCTTTTTAACCAACACAAATGGCAACTACACACATGGACCTCACCAGACGGAATACATAGGAACCAAACTGACTACATGTGTGGAAAAAGACAATGGAAGAGTGCCACATCAGCAGTCAGAACAAGACCAGGTACTGACTGTTGCATAGATCATCAACTGCTCATATGCAAATTCAAACTGAAACTAAAACAGTAGTCACTAGTTTGTGTATATTAAAAAACTGGAAGTGCCTACGTATATTCCTATACATTTTCACCCCTTAGCAATATGTCTTTGAGCTTTTTCTTTAATTGTATCTCATTATATATGGCAGTTCCTGGGTGGTGCAAATGCTTAAGCCCTCAGCTACTTGCTGAAAAGTAGGCAGTTAGAATCCAATGGCTGGTGGTTTAAAACCACCCAGAGGTGCCTCAGAACATGGGCCTGGCAATCTATTTCTGAAAAGTCAGAGACTTAGAACCTCTATGGAACACAGTTCTACTTTGACACACATCTGTAACTGAAGTAGGCAACATATTGTGTCATCATCATAATGCAATGTAAACAAAAATTCAAATTCACCAATTCAGCAGTTAAGTGTTTGGCTGCTAACTGAAAGGTTGGTGGTTTGAACCCACTCATGGGCTTTGTGGGAGGAAGACCTAGTGATCTTCCCCTGTAAAGATTATAGTCCCGAAAATCCTACAGGGGCATTTGCTCTGACAGTTGGGGTTGCTATGAGTTGAAAATCGACTCAAAGGCATCCAACAATAATAATCAGAAACATATTTCTAATCAATTCTTTTATGTATCAACTGCAAAATTTCCCTTTCTATCCTACCCTCTTTCTAGGCTTTTTGAGGCTTATTTCCACTTCAAATACAATAACGATTATAGTACTCTTTCACTGTTCTTTTTACAGCTCTATTGAGATATAATTTGTGTCGAAGTTTACAGATTTAAAATACACAATTCAGTTTTTTAAGCATATTTTAATTGTGTAACCCTCATTATAATCTAATTTTAGAGTACTTTAATCATTCCCAGAGAAGCCTTGTATCCATTGGCAATCACTACCTATTTCGCATTTATACCTAATCCCCCCAAAAGGTGATCTAACTGAATGCAGAAATTATCAAACAATATCATTAATATCACATGCAAGTAAAATTTTGCTGACTATCACTCAAAATTAGCCGTGGTGGTATATTGACAGGGAACTGCCAGAAATTCAGGCCAAATTTAAAAGAGAATGTAAAAGTAGGGATATCACTGGTGATGTCAGATGGCTTATGGCTGAAAGCAATGAATGCCAGTAGCATGTTTACCTGTGTTTTATTGACCATGCAAAGTCATTAAACTGTATGGGTTCATAACAAATTACAGATAATTTTGCAATAAATTGAAATTCCAGAAGACTTAAGTGTGCTCAGTGATGACCTGCACACAGATTAAGATGCAGTTGTTCAAACAGAACAAGGGGGCACTCTGTGACTTCAAGTCAGGAAAGGTGTGCATCAGGGTTATATCCTTTCACCATATTTATTCAGCCTGTAAGCTGAACAAGTAATCCAAGAAGCTGGACCATGTGAAGAAAAGTGCACCAGGATTGGAGTAAGACTCTTTAACAACCTGTATTATATAGATGTATTATATAGATGTATTATATAGATTTGTATTATATAGATGACACTACCTTTCTTGCTGAGAATGAAGAAGACTTGAAGCACTTACAGATGAAGATCCAAGACCACAGCCTTCAGTATAGATTACACCTCATCATAAAGAAAACAGAAATCGTCACAACCTGACTAGTAAGCAACATCTTGAAAAATGGAGAAAAGATTGAGGTTGTCAATAACTTCATTTTACTTGGACCCACAATCAACACGCATGGAAACAGCAGTCAAGAAGTCAAAGGACACATTGCATTGGGCAAATCTGCTGCAAAAGATCTCTTTGAAGTGTTGAAAAGCATAGAATTCACCTTGCATACTCAGGTACACCTGATCCAAGCCATGGTATTTTCAATCACAGCATATGCATGTGAAAGCTGGAGAATGAATAAAGAAGACAGAAAAAGAATTGATGGCTTTGGAGAAGGAAAAGAAATGAACAAATCTGTCTTGGAAGAAGTATAATCAGAATGTTCCTTAGAAGCAAGAATGGTAAGACTGCGTTTTGCATATTTTGGACATGCTGTCATGAGGGATCAGTCCCAGAGAAGGACAGCTTGTTAAGTACAGTCAGTGGAAAAAGAAAGAGCCTCAATGGGATGGATTGACACAATTGTTGCAACAATGGGCTGAAGTGTAAGTTGTGAACAGAATACAGGACCAGGCAGTTTTGTTCTGTGGTACTTGGGGCATTATGAGTTGGAACTGACTGGACGTCTGGCAACAATACCATCTATTCCCTCATCTCAACCTTTAGCCCTATTTTTTGTTGATTCTGATTTGTGTCAATTCCATGTGTTGCAGAGCAGAACTGCTCTACAGTGTTTTCTTAGCTATAATCTTTATGAAAGCAGTTTCCCAGGCTTTTCTTCCACAGTTTAATAAGTTAATAAGCTGGAGTGTATCCATACTGTAGGATTTGTTGTTTTTAGTGTGGGTTCGAACTGCCAAACTTCAGGTTAGCAGCCATTTGCAAACTGCTTGTGCTCCAAGGTTCTTTCCTCCCATCCCTAAGCAACCATTGATCTACTGCTCATCTCTACGGATTTGCCTGTTCTAGACATTTCATATAAGTGAAATCATGCAATATGTGCTCTTTTGTGATGGGCTAGTTAGTATCAAATACACCTGACCCAAACCATGATATTTTCAATTGCATCACATGCATGCGAAAGCTGGACAATGAGCAAAGAAGAGAGAAGAACTGATGCCTTTGAATTGCGATGTCGGAAAAGAATGTTGAGTGTACCACAGACTGCCAAGGGAACAAAAAATCTGTTCTGCAAAGAGTACAACCAGAGTGCTCCTTGGAAGCAAAGATTGCAAGATGGTGCCTGAAATGGTTTGGGCCTGATGACAGGAAGGATCAGTCTCCAGAGAAGGGGACTACCATCATGCTTGGCAGAGTAGAGGGTCAGCAAAAATGAGGAACACCCTCGATGAGATGAATTGACAGAGTGGCTGCAACAATGGGCTTAAGTATCAAAATGATTGTGGACATGGCACAAGACTGGACAGTGTTTCGTTCTGTTGTGCACAGGGTTGCTATGAATCAGAACCGACTTGATGATGCCTAACAACAACAATTTAGTATAGTGTTATCAAGGTTCATCCAGGTTGTGGCATATATCAGTATTTCATTTCTTTTCATTGCTCTTAATACCCCTTTTAAAGAAACCTCTTCCTTCATCCCTAAATTTGCTCTGAATTTGGGCTGACCTCTTCAGGGAGCTCATGTAAGACTGGGGCCTGATTCCTGGTGAACTTGCTTCAAAGTGTGATAAAGCATTGTTAGGACAAGGACAGCCAGTCAGACCCTCGGTTCATTTTCTGTCACTACCAGAAGTCCCAGGATTCCTTGGAAGTCCAAGACATGTCTCTGTAGTAGCCAAAGCAGACAGCATCAGTTCCTCACTCTTGTGTGTGTTTTGTTCTTGTGTTGAGGTTAGATGTTCAGATGTTTTCACTTAAAAGCTGGTTCTCCTCTTAGAACTATATGAAGTTCTGTTTATATGGTTACCATGAGTCAACTCCATGGCAATGCGATTTTTATTTTTTTCAATGAATAGGTGTCTCCAGAAGCTTCTGTAACCAGAAATCTTGATTCTGCTGCCACCTGCTGTCATTAAATCAGAAACAGCGTTGAAACCTGGAGGCCTTGTTTAAATTGTAATTGAATGAGTTCCAGCTCTAAGAAAAAGGTTTTTTCTTGATGCTATGCTCATGTATTTAGGACCCTTCATAAAGTCTATACCTTTATGTTTTCTACCTAAAATGTTTCATGCTCATCTCTCGAAAATACATCATAGTAGTCCACCACCGAAGTTTTGTCAGTAAGATTAATAAAAGGGAAATCAGACTTCAGGAACTAGACTAGCCCATGGGATTCAGTTCTCCACTCCCTCACCATCACCTGTCCTGATCATCGTTACAGGCCTTCGCTTAGTGCTTACTAGGTGTCAGGTTTTGTGAAAGATGTGGAACTTGCCTTTACTAAGGAACTAACATTCTGAGGGATGGCTATGCCCAGACAGCTGGGATGACAGTGAACTCTTGGGGCTTTTCCTATTTAAAAGAAGACGGGCATCATTCTGTACTTACTGTCTTATTACTTGGTCTTTTTTTTGTTTGTTTGTTTCCACATTAGTGTACTCTTCTCCCCACCAAGCATAAATTTTGTTAAAATAATAATGTCTTGGACTGAATTGTGTCCCCTCAAAAAATGTGTGTAGCCGTTTGGCTAGGCTGTGATTTCTGGTATGGTGTGATGTTTCTCCACGTTGAAACCTTGCCTTTATGATCCTAGTGATCCATCCGACATCAGCAGTGGATCAGCCAGATGGATCTTGGCTGAAAGTACAGAATAACAGAAAGATGTTTACTTGTGTTTCATTGACTATACGAAGACATTCAACTGTGTGGATCATACTAAATTATGGCTAACATTGCATAGAATAGGATTTCCACAATACCTAATTGTGCTCTTGAGGAATCTGTATGTGGATCGAGGCAGTCATGCTAACAGAACAAAGCGCAGACTGCATGGTTGAAAGCTAGGAAAAGTGTGTGTCAGGGTTGTATCCTTTCACCATACCTTTTTACTCTGTATGCCAAGCAAATAATCTGAGAAGCTGGATTCCATGAAGAAGAACAAGGCAGCAGGATTGAAGGACGACTCATTAACAATGTGCGTTATGCAGTCACCACCACCTTACTGCTGGAAGTGAAGATTTGAAACACTTACTGATGAAGATCAAGGACCACAGCCCTCACTATGGCTGGCTCCTCAACATCAAGAAAACAAAAATTCTTGCAACTGGACTGGTAAACAACATTGTCATAAATAGAGAAAGGAATGAGGTTGTAAAGGATTTCATTTGACTTGGGTCCACAATCAACACACATGGAAGCAGCAGTCAAGAATTCAAAAGATGCGTTGCACTAGAAAAATCTGCTACCAAGGACGTCTTTCAAAAATTGAAAAGTAAAGATGTCATCTGGAAGACTAAAGAGCACCTGACCCAAGCCATGGTATTCTCAGTCGCTTCATATACATGTGATATCTGGACAATGAACAAAGAAGAGAGAAGAATTGATGTCTTTGAATAGTGGTGTTGGAGAAGAATATTGACTATACCATAGACCACCAAAAGAACAAACAGATCTGTTCTGGAAGAAGTAAAACTAGAGTGCTCCTTGGAAGCAAGATGGCAAGAGTGTACATGCTTTGCACATGTTGTCGGGAAGGACAGAGTCAGTCCCTGGAGAAGGACTTCATGCTTGGTAGAGTAGAGGGTCAGTGAAAAAGAGGAAGACTCTTGACGAGATGGATTGACACAGTGGCTGCAACAATGGGCTTAAGCATAAAAATGATTGTGGATGTGGTGCAAGACTGGGCAGTGTTTTGTTCTGTTGTTCATAGAGTCGCTATGAGTCAGTACAGACTCGATGGCACCTAGCAGCAACAACATGATGTTAATGAGGGAGTATGGATGGCGTTTGTGTTGGTGCTGCAGGACTCAGTGTGTGGGACTCTATAGTGCCTTGGGGAGCCTCTTGAGATATAAAGGAAAGGGAGCTCATACCAACAAGAAGCAGTGCTGACAGCAGGTCACGTCCTTTGGAAAGGATCTGGGGTCCCAGGGTCCCAGAGTCCTCGGGTTCTGGGGTACCCACACTTCAGAAGCTCCCAGTCCAGGAGAAGATTGACAACAAGGACCTCCCTCCAGAGCAACAGAAAAAGGCTTCCCCTGGAGCTGACGACTTGAATTTGAACTTGTAGTCTGCTAGATTGCGACAAAATAAAAACCTCTTTTTTTAAAGTCATCCACTTGTGGTGTCTCCATTACAGCAGCACAAGAGTAAGAGTTGTTCAGTTTCCATGTATTTGATTTTTTTTTCCTTCCTTTTTCTGTTATTAATTTCTACTTTTATGGCTTTGTGGTCTGAAAAGATGCTTTATAATATTTCAGTGCTTTCAATTTAGTTCAGGCTTGCCGTGTCCTAATATGTGGTCTATTCTTGAGAATGTTCCGTGTACATTCGAAAGGAAAGCATACTTAGCTTCTGTTGAGTGGAATATAAGTTCAGGTTGGTTGATTGTGGCATTTAGATCTTCTGTGTCTTCACTGAACTTTT
Source organism: Heterohyrax brucei (assembly GCA_028571685.1). NCBI lineage: Eukaryota > Metazoa > Chordata > Mammalia > Hyracoidea > Procaviidae > Heterohyrax > Heterohyrax brucei. The sequence continues at coordinate 24,064,829 of CM053155.1, forward strand.
TTTCTGGATGTTGTGTCCTTTACTGCAAGTGGTATGTTGAAGTCTCCTACTAACATTGTGGAGCTGTCTATTTTTGTTTTCAACGCATTTAGAGTTTGTTTTATGTATTTTGAGGCCCTGTCATTAGGTACATAAATACTAAATATGGTCATGGCCTCTTGGAGTATTGACCCTTTAATCATTACACAGTGTCTTTCCTTATCTAGTGTAGTGGATTTTAGTTTATGGCCTATTTTATAAAAAATTAATATTACACTCCTCTTTTTTGAATGTTGTTTGCTTTATACATAATTTTTTATCCTTTGAGTTTTAGTTTGTTTCTTTAACCCTAAAATGTATCTCGTATATGCAGTATAGAGACAGATTGTGTCTTTTTATCCAATCTGCCATGCTCTATCTCTTTATTGGTGCCTTTGTTCCATCTACATTCAGCATAATTATTGATTTTATGATTTTAATACTGTCATTTTGGTGTATTTTCTTCTGTGTTGCAGACAACTCCTTTGTCCCACTCAATTTTCTGTTCTGAGTCATTTTTCTTTATGTTTTGTTTTCATCTTTTTCATTGTTGGTGGTTTTGTATTTGCTGAGAATTCGTATGTTTCCTGTTATTTATTTATTTATTTTAAGGCATAGGACTGAAAATTTCCTTCGTGGTTATCTTAATATTTACCCCATTTTTTCCTAAATTTAAACCAGTCCTTAATTTCTTTGTATTGCCTTGATTTCCTCTCTATATGAAACATCTATGCCTGCATTTTTTTAAGTCACCTTTGTATGTTATAATGTTTACATTATGATATCTCTTTTTCCCTTTTTTCATTGTTTTACTTTTGATTTATATTTGTGAGTTCCCTGTTTGGGTTGATATCCAATTACTCTGTTCTTGGATTGTTATCAAATACTGTCGCTTTTCCTTTCTTTTTTTTTTAATTATGCTAAAAGAATAAAATTTCTAACAACTATCAGTTATCTCATCTACAGCAAACTCTCAATCCCCCACCCACCCATGTAGCCAACACAGTCGTTTTCTTCTGTGGATAATTCTCTTGTTAAGTCCTTATAACAGGGGTCTGATAGAAAATTTGTCAAAACACTAATTGATTTCACTCAGCAAGATCTCTTCCAAAAGAGACCATGTTATGAGACATTTTCTAAAATTGTCATTGTTTTCTATCACAGCATACTGTTCTGTTGAGTATATGTACCATAGTTTGCTTATTCCTTCATCTGTTGATGGGCATCAGGGTTGATTCCAACTTTTTGCTATTGTGGACTGTGCTGCAGCAAACATTCGTGTACATGTGTCTGTTTGTGTGACAACCTTTGTTTATGAAGGATAAATTCGAAGCAGTGGAATTACAGAATCAAATGGTATCTCTATTCCCAGAAGAAGGGCCAGATTGTTTTCCAAAGAGGTTGTACCATTTTGCAATCCCATCAGCAGTGTAGGAGAGTTCTAATTTCTCCACAGCCTCTCCAGCATTTGCTGTTTTGTGTTTTTTGGATTATAGCCAACCTTGTTGGAGTGAGATGGTATCTCGTCATAGTTTCGAATTGAATTTCTTTAATAGCTAATGATCATGAGCAATTCTGCATGTGTCTTTTGTCTGCCTGGATATCGTCTTTAGAGAAATGTCTATCTCCTTCACCCATCCCTTAACTGGATTATTTATCCTTTTCTTATTGATATTTTGTAATACTTTATAGATTATGGAGATCAGACATCGGTCTGACATAGAGTTGCCAAATATTTTTTCCCATTCTGTAGGTGGTCTTTTAATTCTTTTGATGAAATCTTTGGATGAGCAAAAGTGTTTGCTTCTTAGTAGTTCCCATTTCTCTATTTTCTGTTGATCGTGCTATGTCAGATTTTGAAGTCTGTCTACATTGTGTGTTAAAACTTCCATTGTTGATCCTATTTTATCTTGGATGAGCTTTATCATTTTAGATTTGATATTTAGGTCTTTTATCCATTTTGAGTTGGTGTTTGTATAAGGTGTGAGATATGGGTCTTGTTTCATTTTTTTGCAGATGGGTATTTAGTTTTGCCAGCACCGTTTGTTAAAGAGACCATTCTTACCCTAGTTTAAAATCTTGAGGCCTTTATCAAATATCAGCTTTTCATAGGAGGCTGGTGGCATCTCTGGGGTCTCAACTCTGCTCCATTGGTTTATATGTCTCTTTTTGTACCAGTACTAAGCTGTTTTGACTACTGTGGCAGTGTAATAGGTTCTAAAGTTGGGTAGTGAGAGGCCTCCCACTGTGTTCTTCTTCACTAGTGCTTTACTAATCAGAGTTTTCTTCCCTTTCCTAAAAAAGCTGATGATTTGTTTCTCCATTTGATTAAAAAATGTCACTGGAATTTGTATAAGGATTCCATTATACAAGTAGATTGCTTTGGGTAAAATAGACATTTTCACAATGTTGAGTCTTCCTATCCATGAGTAGGGTGGATTACTCTATATAAGTCTCTCTTAGTTTCTTGTAGTAAAGTCTTGTAGTTTCCTCTGTAAAGATCTCTAACTTCTATAGTTAGAGCTATTCCTAGGTATTTTATCTTCTTTGGAGCTATAGTAAATGGAATTGATTTGGTGATTTCTTCTTTAGTAATCTCACTGTTGATATAAAGGAATCCTACTGATTTACCTATGTTTATCTTGTATCCCATTACTTTGCTAAACTCCTCTATTAGTTCCAATAGTTTACTTATGGATTCCTTTGGATTCTCTGTGTAAACAATCGTATCATCTGCAAATAGGGAGATTTTTACTTCTTCATGGCTGATATGGATGCCCTTCATTTCTTTGTCTTGTCTAACTGCTCTGGCTAGAACTTCTAGCACAATGTCGAATAGAAGTGGTAAGAGTGGGCATCCTTGTCTACTTCCTGTTCTCAAAAGGAGTTCTTTAAGTCTTTCTCCATTCAGGACAATGAAGGCTGAGGACAGTTGTGCTGAGGAATTTCCCTCTATCCAATGTCCTGAGAGCTTTAAGCCTGAATGCATGCTGAACTTTGTCGAATGCCTTTTCTGCATCAATAGACAAAATCAGGTGATTCTTATCTTTTGTGTTATTAATGTGGTTGATTACATCAATTATTTTCCTGATGTTGAACCAAGCTTGCATCCCTGGAATGAAACCAACTTGATGATGTTGAATGATTTCTTTTTTTGTATGCTGTTGAATTCTATTGGCTAGAATTTTTTTGAAGATTTTTGCATCTAGGTTCATGAATGGTATTGGTCTGTAATTTTCTTTTTTTGTGGAATCTTTCCCTGGCTTTGGTATCAGGGTTATGCTGGCTTCATAGAATGAATTTGGGAGCATTCCATCCCTTTCTATGGTGTGAAATAGCCTCAATAGCATCAGAGTTAACTTTTCTCTAAAAGTTTGGTAGAATTCTCTGGTGAAGCCATCTGGGCCAGGACTTTATTTGGTCGGTATATTTTTGATGACTTTTTCAATCTCTTCCTTTGTGATTGATTTATTAAGTTGATCTACTTCTTGTGATAATCTTGGTGAGTCATATGAATCTAGAAATTTGTCCATTTCATCTGGGGTTTCAAACCTGTTAGAGTACAGCCTTTCATAATATTCTGTTATGATATTTTTTGTTTCAGCTGGGTCTGTTTTTACAACTCTCATCTCATTTCTTAATCAGGTTATTTGTATCTTCTGCTATTTTTCTTCTGTAAGTTTAGCCAATGGTTTATCAATTTTGTTGATCTTTTCAAAGAACCAGCTTTTGCTTTCATTAATTTTTTTATTGTTTTTCTATTCTCTAATTCATTTAGTTCTGTTCTAATCCTTAGAGTCTGTTGTCTTCTGGTGACTGAGGGTTTCTTCTGCTGCTCTCTTTCTATTTGTTCAAGCTGTAAGATTAATTCTTTAATTTGGGCCCTTCTTTCCAGATGTGTGCAGTTATAGAGATAAACTGACCTCTGGGCACTGCTTTTGCTGTATCCCATAGATTCTGGTTGGTTGTGTTTTCATTCTCATCTGATTCCATAAAGTTGTTTTTTTTTGTCCTTGATTTCTTCTATAACCTAAGCCTTTTTGAGCAAAGTGTTGTTCAGTTTCTATAAGTTTGAATTTATACCTATAAATTTCCTTTTATTGATTTCAACTGTTATAGCTCTATGGTCCAAGATGATACTTTGCAGTAAATCAGTGGTTTGGATTTTATAGAGAATTGCTCTATGACCTAACACATGGTCTATTCTGGAGAATGTTCCATGTGCATTGGAGAAGAAGGTGTATTTATCCATTGATGGGTGAAAAGATCTGTATATGTCTATATGGTCAAGTTGATTGATTGTTGCAATAAGATCTCCTGCACGTTTACTGAGTTTTCTTTCTGAATGTCCTATCCATAACTGAAAGGGGAGTGCTGAAGTCTCCAGCTACTATTGTGGAATGATCTGTCTCATTTTTCAGTGTTGTAAGTATTTGTTCAATGTATTTAGGTTCTCTGGTATTGGGTGCATAAATATTTAATATTGTTAAGTCCTGCTTCAGTATTGAAACTTTCAGCAATAAATAGTGACCGTCCTTGTTCATAATAGTGGATTTTACATTAAAATCTACTTTATCTGAGATTAGTATTCCAACACCTGCTCTTCTTCGTATATTATTAGCTTGGCATATACTATTCCATCCTTTAATTTTCAATTTGTTCATATCTTTAAGTCTAAGCTGTGTTTCTTGTGAGCAACATGTAGACGAGTCGTGTCTTTTGATCCAGGATGTCACTCACTGTTTCTTAACTGGAATGTTCTGTCCATTTACACTCAGTGTAATTATTGATAGGTATGTGCTTAGTGCCATCATTTACATGTAATTACTTTTGTGTTGATGTTTTCTATACTGCTCTTAATGTTCTGTTCTGGGCCACACTTCTTTACGGGTTGTTTCAGTGTTGGATTTGTGTTCTTTGAGACTCCTATATTGCATTTCTTATTTTGATATAGTGCATTGTTAATCTGCTTTATGGCTACATGTATTATTCCCCCTTAACACACTGAGATTAAACCCAATTTTAACTACTGCAAAGCTCTTAAGCTTCCTCTGCATCTGAAATGACTATAACTACTGTAGCATATCCCTCTTTTAATGTGGTGGTATTATAGTTGTCATAATATGATCACAGACTCGCTCACTTTAATACTGTAGCTTTGATTAAGTTTTGTGACTTCCCTAAGTGATTAGAATTGTGGATGATGTGTCCTGAATTGTCATCTTAAATATACATTTATTGGTTCTGTTTTTCTAAGGGAAGAGCTTCATTCCATATTTCATGTAATTTTGATTTAGTTTTTATGAAGTCTATAAACTTCTCTTTATCTTCAAAACACTTAATTTTACCATTATATCTGATTGACAACTTTACAGGATAAATGATTCTTGGATGGAAGTTTTTCTCCTTCAGGTCTTTGAATGTATCTGCTCACTATTTTCTAGCCAACATTGTTTCTGCAGACAAAAGCCTACAGGTTCTCCCTTGGAGAGTTAGCTTTGCTTTGAGCCTTGCTGCCTTCAGAAGCATCTGTTTGTATTTCATCTTATTCAGCTCGATTATAACATGTCTTGATGTCTTTCTTTCTGAGTCTAGCTTTTGTGGAGTTTGATAAACGTCTTGGATACCTATATTTTCTTTGCTCATACTCTCAGGAAAGTTTTCTGTCAGCATCTCTACAGCAATACTCTCTATATTGTCATTAATTCCCACTTGTTCAGGAACTGCAATTAAATGTAAATTATTCCTCTTAATGGATTCCTGTGTGTGTCTTAATGCTTCCTCATTTTTCTTATTTCTTTTCTCTGATTTCTTCCCATAAATGCTGATGTCAGTTGCTCTGTCTTCAAGGTCACTGAGTGTAGCTTCTATCTGCTCAATCCTACTTTTTTGGCTTTGGACTGAATTATCTAACTTTGTAATTTTGTTATTGATCTGATGTATTTCACATTGTTGATGTTCCATCAGTTCAAATAGCTTACTAAATTTTTCATTTTGTTCTACTGCATTTTATTTAATCTCTAGGAGGGCTCTATATATATTTCTTTTATACTCAACCTCCAATAGATTCAGAGAGGCTTCTTCATCTGGGAAATTTGTTGAATCTTTATTTCAGAAATTTTCTGGAGCATTTGAAGGCTGCTACTGTAAATGATTAATTACGGCCTGCTGCCTGTGTGCCATCTAGACACTGTTTGATTTCTCTGGTATTGGATCTAAGAGAATTGTTGGTCACCAGCTGTCTCTAATACTCTCGTAATTTTCTAACGAAAAGACTCTCTTTAGTATTTCTTGTAACTTTTGTTTGGTGTTTGCAAATTACCTAAATTTCTGTTTATCTGGAAATGTCCTAATTTTGCCATCATATGTGATAAACAATTTTGCTGGATATGTAATTCTTGGCTGGCAATTGTTTTCCTTCAAGTCTTTGTGTATAACATCCCATGACATTCTTACCTGCATGGTTTCTGGTGAATAGTCTGAACCACTTATCACTAACCAGTTTTAAAATTGTCTCTTTGTCTTTAGTTTTCGCTAGCTTAACTATAATATGCCTTTGTGTTTTTATTTTGGGATCTACTTTGTGTGGAGTTTGATGAACATCTTAGATAGTTATCTTTTCATCTTTCATGATGTCAGAGAAATTTTCTGTGAACAAATCTTGAACAGTTGTCTGTGTTTTCTGTTATCCTTCCTGTTCTGGTACTACAATCACGTAGATTATTCCTTTTGATAGTCTCACATAATTTTTAGTGTTCCTTGAGTTTTAAAAAATTCTTCTGAGTTTTCCTCAAATATACTGATGTCATGGACATTATTTTCAGTCTCACTAATTCTGCCTTCCACTGCCTCAATTCTGCTACTTTCTTATTTTATTGAGCTAATTGTGTGATTTTATTATTAATTTTCTAAATTTCTAATTTCTATCTCTGTATGCTTTCTTGCAGCCTGTTCAATTTGTAATATACACTACTGTATTTTTGCCTCATCTCCTTCTTAATCTCCTGAAGAATTCCCAATATTAATCTTTTGTATTCTATCTCTAATAATTCAAGGAAGTTCTCTTACTCTGGAAAATTTCTGATTTTTTTGTTTTGGGAGCTTTTTGAAGCCATCGTGCCCTGCCTCTTTAGGTGATTTTATATTGACTGTCTCTGCACTGTCAGTAAGTTGTTTTGTTTGTTTTATTTTTTCCTACCATGTTCTAGCTTCCGCCAGCACTTGGCTTAGCTCTAGCTTCTTGTTATATTCTGATTTGAAGTGTCCAAACAGGCTGGTAATGTGTACTAGTTTGGCTGTTTTCTGGTGCCTTTGAAGCTGTGATGTCAGGTGGTTACAGATGTTACTAGACATGCAAGCCCAAGAGTCCATTAACTTTTCTTGTATGGATTCAATTCAGGTGTCCAGATGGTCATCAAGTGGGTGATGCAGGCTTTCTGCTACTGTCCTAGATGGATAGGAGTGTTTGCTGTAGGGACTGGTATCTGGCTGCAGGCACTGAGAAAGGGCTAACAGAGGACTAACAGCTATCCTCAAGTGGTCTGTGAGGATGGAGTGTCCGCTTATGTCTAAATCTATGTAAAGGAACTATTTTTACTCTGAATTTCCAGCTTAGTACAGCTTGTTATATCATTCACTTTCCAAGTATAGGAAAATGTCTCTGGGTGGGCTTAAGGATTCCTGCTTCCAGCTGAGTTAATGGTGTCAGACTCCAGAACCAGGTACAATGCAGAGAAGGGAGGGAGAAATGCTAGGAGATGGGAGACAGATTTATACAAAAGGAAAGATTTAGATACATGCACAATAGGTTAAATGCAAACCACTTAGCTTTTGACTATTTAGTGCTGTTTTTCACTGGTTCTGGAGGATAAGTGGACTTCTTGGTTAGTTTCTCCTACTAAGAAGGATGCTATGCCACTGCTCTATTTACCACTCTGGCTGCAGCCAATTCCCAGGGTATCAGCTCTGGCCAGTCCTCGGTACTTCTTGACTTACTCTCCTTTACCTGTTGCTCAATCCAATTTCTCAATTTTCCTTTTGATGTTCAGGGCTCCTAGGATGTCATACATAATCAATTCATTTTTTGTTTTGGGTCTTTATTGTCAGAGGGACCACTGGAAATATTCAACTACTCCATTATCTTGGCCTCACCCATGGAACAAATTCTAACTCACAAAACAAACAAACAAACAAAAACAGACTTACTGTTGATGGAGACTGGAGAAACTCTGAGAATATAGCCCCTGAACACTGTCTTAGCTCAGTATTGAAGTCACTTCTGAGGTTCACCTTTCAGCTAAAAATCAGACAAGCCCATAAAACAAAATAAGACTAAGTGGGCACAGCAGTCCAGGTGCAAGAACAAGAAGGCAGGAGGAGACAGGAAAGCTGGTAACAGGGAACTTAAACTCAAGAAGGGGAGAGTGCTGACGCATCGTAAGATTGGCAATCAATGTCACAAAACAGTATGTGTTTTAGTCATTTAAAGAGAAACTCATTTGTTCTGTGAACCTTCATCTAAAGCACATACACAGACACACACACACGCATGCATGGAACCTTTCTGTGTTATCTTAGGACCAGAAGCTAGTTCTTTGGAATAAGCTTTTGTATGCTGTGTGTTTATTGATCCAGTTTTTCTTTTACTGTTTCCTAGTACGGTATGAAATAATAATGTCTTGGAAAATGTCAGCCTGTGTTAAGGGGATCAAGGAAAGAGAATTTATTCAAGGCTGGGTCAGAGCTTCAAGGAGGAAGCCCTTTACCTTGGGCTTTGGGAATGGAGTTAGTGCAGATCAGAGTGAAAAGACCCTACAGGGAAGATCCAACCTGGATAAAGAGTTGCACCACCCACAAGATGCTCCTGCCCCTGTGCTCTGCTCTTAACCCCTGAATTCCAGCCTTGTTTTATTACAGAAGACAAATTCCCTATTACTCAATTAAATTTCAGGCCCCAGGGGAGGACAACAACACCCTCCAGTTGTTGAATGCATAAGTAAGAATCTAATCATATGAAGGCTTAAGACTACATTCTCAAAGCGTATTTAGGTCAATCGGCATAACACAATGGTATACATCCTGCTTTGTTGAGTAGTAGCTGGAGTCTTAAAAGTTTGTGAGTGACCATCTAAGGTACAACTATTATCTCTTCCTGTAGGAAGCAAAGAACAGTGGAGAAAATCAAAGTCTCAAGAAAACAATTAGTCCATATGAACCACTGCTTGAACTAGCCTGAGAGTAGAAGAACTAGATGGTGTCTGGCTATGACTACTGGCTGCTCTGATCAATATTACAATAGAAGCCCCTGGACAGAGTGGGAGAAAAATGTAGCACAAAATTCAAATTCATAAAAAAGACCAGACTTACTGGTCTGACAGAGATTAGTAGAATCCTTGAGACTGTGGCCCTCAGCAACCTTCAAACCTGAAACAGAACCTAACCTTGGAGGTCATCTTTCAGCCAAGGGGAACAACAGCACCTATGAGGAATGTGCTTTTCAGAAAAATTAATTACACCAGACCAAAAAAGTGGTATCTGTCCCTCAAAAGTTTAGAAGTCATGAAAGATGGGTGAGTGGAAACAGAGAATTCAGGAAGGAAATGTATAGAGTGCTGTCACATTGAGGGGATTGCCACTAAGACACAAAATGTGTATAAATTGTGCACTGGGAAACTCATTTGCTCTGTAAACTTTCACTCAAACCACAATAAATTAAATCCCCTCCACCCTGCAGAAAACTGTCCATGCATGAGACCTCTGAGCCCAACTGAGAGAACAGGAATAACTAAAAGCTTTGTATGTACAAGGTCTGACAATTAAATTCATGAACTTGCCAACATGTGCTTACGTTGGCAGCACTGCACAGACAACTTGGTAAGATTTCACAACCTTGATATATCAGTGTCTCACACTTGTGTTCGTGTCAACATGTGGCGGTATCTTGCTGAGTGGCATTCATTATTGTTGTGTGTTTTTGTGTGTCATCGTGAGACTGTTGGAACTTGAAGTAGAGATTTTCAGTTACAGTTTTCCTGTTTCTCTATTGATGTTTACTTGGTCTGCTATGCTTCTCACACTCAGTTGATGATTTTGACACACAATTCAGTGGATTTTTGAAATATTTTCATCAGTTTTGCTTGTTACTGGTTACCCTGACCTCTTTTAATCAGTGACACTTTCTGTCCCTTCAGAAAAATGTTTAATGTCATTTTCTCATGAAATTATCCCTGTTAGGGTCCGCGATTTTCAAGATGCGACACTGTTACTTTAAAGTTTAAATTTTATTAAAAAACATGCCCAATAGGAAAAATACTGGTGCACCAGGGACGCACCCCAAGCTACACAGAGCAGGGGGCGACGACGAGTTTCCTCAGCGCCCAGTATTTAAGTCGTGAGATTGCAAAGCAGGGAGGGTGAACTGACCTTTACATTGATTGGTTAACTCCTATTAGTTGTAAAATATGGTCAAGGTCTAGGGGTCACTTGCAGGCTGTCACTTGCAAGGTTGCTCCCAGGCTTGTCTTGTGACAGTGCTTTGTAAGACAAAGGTGAGATTATTCTATATTTTCTGCTATTAAGTTGTTTCCTGGGGCTGTCTTTAATACCTAGAATTTTTACTATGCCCTTCCTCATTTCAACATTCCCCCCTTGAGTTCTTATTCCAGAGTCAAATCTTAGACTCTGAGTGGGTGCCAGGCTAATCAAGGTCCTGGCTGTTCAGGGGGTGGTAGGTCTGGTGTTGGGGCTGATGTTTTAGGACCAGGAGCTGGCTAGTTTTTCTCGTATGAATTTAAGTAATTTAGAATGTAGGGACCCACAGTTAAAGTTAAGATGAAGAGGACAAGTGGTCCTGTTAACGCAGTGACGAGGGTGGTCAGCCATGGAGGCCAGGAGAACTCAACTGATCCTAATGAGGTCCCCTATTTTACCTGATCCAGGGTGCACTGGTTTCACAGCCCCATGTATAACAGAAATAATCATTTGTTCCTCAACATGATCCATAGACATTAGCCCCGGGACAGACGTAAAATTGTTTCTTAGTCAGTTGTTGCATGAGGCAGTTAGTAGCACACCCCCACCCATCAGCATGTATACATCCCCCAGTATTTATGAGTGTTCTGTGTGTACGAACCGGGTATGGGTCTTTCTTAAGCTGTAAGCCTATAGAACCCCCCCACAAGGTCACATGAATCAAGGTGAAAAACTGGTGAAGTCACCTCGGGAGGGCCGGTTAGGGTCAGTGCTTGAACTTGCCAGCCGAGGTTTCTTGGAGTCGCCTCAGGGCCAGTATGTTGTCGCATCTTCCATTGACGGTAGATGGGAGTGACAGACCCAGGGCCGGATCCTGTCAACCTTGACAGCAGTGGGGGTTGTCAGGATTACTGTGTGGGGTCCTTTCCAACGGGGCTCCAGAGTCTCCTTTTGGTGTCTCAGGACCCAGACTAGACCCCCGGCTGAAACTGATGTGGCTTTATAGGAGGGAGATCGTGGAGGCATCTTGACAAGGGGAAAAGCAGATCTTGAGTTTTCTGCAGGGCCTGGAGGGACTTAAGCAGGTCACGATTAGAGATTTCAGCAAGTATGTCATTCCTTGATTTAGGGCAGAGGGGTATGGCCTCCTGAAAACAATTTCATAGGGCATAAGGCCTTGGAGGTAGGGAGAATTACACACACGCATTAAGGCAAAGGGAAGCAGGGCCGTCTAGTCACCGCCAGTTTCTAGGGTCAATTTGGTTAAGGCCTCCTTAAGGGTCCGGTTCATCCTGTCTACCTGTCCTGAACTCTGGGGGTGATAGGCACAATGTAGTTTCCAATTAATCCCCAGAACAGATGTTACTCCCTCAGAGACTATGGCCATAAAGGCAGGGCCATTGTCTGATCCTAGCATCAGCAGAACCCCAAACCTAGGTATGAGTTCTTACAGGAGTTTTTTTTTTTTTTTTTTGAAACTACTTGTACTGTCTCTCTCTTAGTGGGAAACGCCTCAGTCCAACCAGAGAATGTGTCTACGAAAACTAAAAGGTACTTATATCCGTATCTGCCGGGCTTAATTTCAGTGAAGTCCAGCTCTCAATGTGCTACAGGCATAGTGCCTCTTTCTCTCTTACCTTGGTGGGCCTTACCAGAGCTGCCTGCATTAGTGGCTTGGCAGGCTTGGCAGGTATGTGTTATTCATTCAGCAAGCTGGGATAGTTGGGGTATATAGTACCTTGGAGACAGAAGTTCCTGGATTGCTCCCAGATGGGTGGTCTGGTGTATCTGGCGGACGAGCTTCTGTCCCAATTTTTGAGGGAGAATGGGGAGCCCTCCCGAAGTATAGTGTCATCCTTTCTTCTCTTCTAGGTGGGCTCTTTGGGAAGGGTTGGCTTGGGGAGCTGGATAGAATTGATCTCCAGGAGGCTGAGGGCAGCTTCCTTAGCTGCTCGGTTGGCTAGGTTATTGTCTCAGGCTTCCATTGTTTCAGCCCGATGATGTGGAAGGCATCTCGTAGCCACTGGTCATGGGCATTGTGCGTCTGGGGCACAGTGAGGGGTGGCGAGTCAGGGGACAGGCTGGCGTCAGGAGGCCCCTCGTCATCTGAGAGGCCAGATCTGGTGGGTAGGAGCTGTCAGAGTGCAGGGACGAGGACAGATCCTGGCACAGGCTCAGGTCTTGGCACAGGTGCTTATAGTCCTGGATTGACTCATACAGACCTCACAGCTGGCACAGCAGCGACATGTCCAGTTGTCGCAGTCCCACCATCTCCTTTCACAGCACCGCTAATGCAGTGTCAAAGTTGACTGGGCAGCATGGAGCGGCAGAGCCAGCGATGGGGCCTGCATTGGCAGTGCTGGCACTGTGGCGGGGTCTGTCCAGAACACGGGCTGTGCGACTCAGTTCGTCATGGGTGTGGCTGTGCTGGCTGTAGACGCGCTCCAGCTCCCGCCACGAGCCCCCACTGGCATTGAGAGGGCAGCCCGTTGCGCTGATGTTCCTGATCTTTGGCTACCACCGCTGCCCCGGTGTACCCGGTGCCGTCCTTGAAAAAACTGCTCCCATCAGTGAACAGAGTGAGATCAGGGTCCCGCAAGGGAACGTCCATAAGATCTCGGTGAAGGCCCTGCTGTTGGCTAAGCACCTCAGTGCAGTCATGCGGTTCGGCCTCCAGGTCCAGATCAGGCAGAAGCGTGGCTGGGTTGAGGGCTGAGCTAGAAGCAAACACAACTCGGGGCTGATCTAGTAATAAAGACTGGTAGTGGGTTAGCCGGGCATTGGAAATCCATTTATGAGGCGGGCTACGCAGGACTCCCTCGATGGCAAGGAGGGTAGTGATGGTCAGGGGCTGTCCCATAGTCAGTTGAGCAGTGGCCGCAACAATTCTAAGGCACCTTGGCCATCCTGAGGCCACTGGGTCTAGCTGTTTAGACAGATAGGCCACCGGCCTTTTCCATGGGCCGAGTGTCTGAGTAAGGACTCCCTTGGCTATTCTTTTATTTTTATCAATGTGTAGTTGGAAGGGCTTTTCCAGGTTGGGTAATGCTAATGCTGGTGTCTCCAGGAGTGACTTCTTTATAGTCTGGAAAGCCTGCTCTGTTTCTTTAGTCCATATAAAATTCTTTTCCTTTTCTCGGGTCGGCTCAGATAGTGGGCACGCTATTTCTGCAAAACCTGGGATCCGGAGCCGACAGAAACTAGCGGACCCCAAGAACTCCCTCACCTGCTGTGACGTACATGGGGTGGGAATCCCAAGGATAGTCTGTTTTCTTGTTTTGGATAGGGAGCATTGTGTTTTCTCCCCTTGAGTTGGAAACCGATGTAAGTCACCTCCCGGACGTTGACCTGTGTCTTTTTAGCGGAGACTCAATATCCCAATTTCACCAAGAGAGTTAACAGGGACTTGGTGGCCTTTAGAACTGGTCTGGAGTCCAACCCTCCTGCCTTCCTCACCGGCAGGAGGGGAGTATTCCAGGGTGACTGGCAGGGTACTAGTATTCCATGTTTCCTGAGTCTTTGAATGTGGGCCCTGATCCCTTTCCTTGCTTCTGGTGTAATGGGGTACTACCGTACCTAAATCAGGTCAGCAGATGGTTTTAAAGTCACTATAACCAGTGGTTGGTGTTTGGGCAGCCCTGGGGAGTTGTTTTCAGCCCAAACCTGAGGAATCTCTTTGATCAATTGATCCACTGATATCATGAGGATAGAGCAGGGGCCCCTGTCAGAATCATCATAAAGTCTGTATTCTTCCTCTAAAGGGGCTACCACATTGACTTGGTGTGTCAGGTAAGCATGATTTCCAGTAAAGTGGATAGTCATCTGCATTTTTGATAACAAGTCTCCTCCAAGTAAAGAGTATGGGCATTCAGGCATTACTATAAATGAGAGGGAGACAGTCTTAGCTCCCAGATCGTTCGTCAGTCCATGAGTAGGCATTAATCCCAGTAGCTCCTCGTGCTAGGGTTTTGGTTTCAGTTATGGGTCCTAGGGGTTCAATTAGAACTGAGTTGCTAGCCCCGGTGTCGACCATGAATTCTACTGGCTGTCCCCCTATTTTTAAGGTTACCCTGGGCTCGGGGGTGGGGCCGGTGAGCCCTGACGCCCTCAGGCCTCTAGGTTAAGAACCTTTGGAAGGAGCTTTCTTTAGGCGCACTCACCCTTCCAATGTCCAATTTCCTTGCAGTAGGCACACTGGTTTCTCTGCAGGGGAGGCTTTCCTGGCTTCCTCGTCTGATCCGGTTTCTTCTCCCAAGGGCACAGTGGCATGTGACCCTGGGCTTCTGCCAGGAGGATTCTGCTTATCTTTTTGGCTTGTTTGCCTTCTGGTAGTTCACGGTTATTGAAGGTTTTCATAGCAATTTCCATCAGCTCGGATAGATTCTTTCCCTCCAATCCTTCTATTTTTTGTATTTTTCTTTTGATGTCAGGGGCTGACTGTCCTACGAAGGCTATGTTAATGGCCGTTGATTTTTGGGAGACTCAGGGTCAATGGGAGTATATGTGCGGTATGTCTCCATCAGTCGTTCCAGAAAGGCTGCTGGGGATTCTGAGGGTTCCTGAATTACCTGTGTTACTTTAGACAAATTTGTGGGGTGCCCAGCGGCGGCCCGGAGACCCCCATAAGAATCTGGCGGTAGACAGTTAGGCACTGCTTACCTGCAGTGGTGTTTGGGTCCCAATTTGGGCGGGTCAGGGGAAAAGCGTGGTTAATCTCATCTAAACCACAAGTAAAGTTTCCATCATCTCCTGACACTTGTTTTCTGGCTAGGGAAACAATCTTAGCCCTCTCCTCAGTGGTAAAGAGGGCTTGGAGAAGTTGCTGTATGTGGTTTCCAAGAGGGGTATCAAGGTAAAAGGAGTATAGACCAAGAAGGGGGTCCCAGCCTCACTCATGTGCCCTATAGCTCGCAAGGGGAAAATATGAGGGAGGCTTCTATAAGTGGTTGAAAAGATCGACCTGAGCGGGTGTGGGCTGGGCTCTGGAGGTCAGAGGAAGGTGGTGCTGCACAAGTGGCGGGGGTCGGGGGAGCAGTCGGGACTGGAGGGTCTGCGGGGACCCTATACAGGCCACAGAGACTGGCTTTGGCTCCCTCAGCCCCGGTGGCGGCAGGAGGAGAAACGGGAACTTGGGGGTGGGGAAGTGAGAGACTCAATCAGAGGAATCGGACGGAGGAAGGGAAGCTGGCGGGGGTTTTGAGGAGCCCTCAACCACCAGGGTTGTAGGAGGTTGTTTAGGGGGATCATAGGGTTGCAGCCACACAGGTGGCTGTCTGAGGAGGTCTTGCCAAGCAACAATGTATGGCATTTGGTCAGGGTGACCCGGATCGCCAAAGATGACCTGAAAAACAGAATGGGTTTGTTTAAAGTCTAGGGATCCCGTGAGTGGCCATCCAGTACCAAAGGCCGACCATTCTAGATTACAAAGTGTGTGGAGTTTTCCTGACCGCACCTTGCCGAAGTCTCGGGCTCCTTTCTGGAAATCTGAAAGTGGTTAAGGAATAGGTCTAGGGGTGTTGCAGAGTGAGAAGATGCCCCGACCCGCGGGGCGAATCAACAGAGGGACGAGGGGGAGCCTGTGAAAATGAAAGTGGGGCAAGAGACGCGAAGAAATGGAGGCAAGACAAAATTCTGATCAAGCCTCGAGGTTTTATTGTAGCAGAATAATATATATAGAAGTTGGGGAGGGGAAGGGCTTAGGACTGGAAGATAGCTGGTATGAGACAGTTGGCGTTCTATGATTGGGCAGACAGTATGCCTGTACAGTTGACGTTAGGCAGTGACGCTGGGCAGTGACGCTGGGTAATTTTCGCGCACGCGCGTTTTCAGGGGCTTTCCAGACTTCCTGTTTTTTGGGGCCTGAAGTTTTTTCATGGCCCCCGACATCTCCTCCCTTTTTGATTTGTTTTGGGAGGTGGGCTTTAACCAGGAGAGGGAGTAGTGATCTGGCTCCTCCTGTTATAGTATTTGGCTCTTGGTATCTTTTGGGGAGGAGAGGCAGAGCCGTTTTAATGGTTTTAGGATAGATACCAATCTCTATGCAAGCCATGTATGCTCCAGGGAAATGTAGAGGAGTTAATGATAACTTTCCCTTGCAATGCTTTGCTTCGCCCTCCTCCCGATACCCATACCTCTCTTCCCAAGTTGGCAAGGAGGTAAGCATGCCTCTACTTTTCATGCTGTCCCCTTGGGGAAGAAGTCGGAGCACCCATTTTTAGCGGCGTATTCATCGTCAACTGCCAGGCGGTGGTAATGGACTTGGATAGGTTTAGCCAATGCTGAATCTATTTGTTGTTTGATAAAGCTTGTAAGCCTTTTGAAAGCCCAAGGGCCAAAAGACAGAATTAACATTAAACCGAGAAGGGGGCCGAGGATGGGGAGGAGATAGGGAAGGAATCCGTTCAGTCCAGTCCAAAATGGATTTTCTTGTAGTTTTCCCCGTCTGTTTTGTAGATCTTCCTGTAAATCTTTTATCTTGTTTCGGACAATCCCGGATTTATTGGCATAGAAGCAGCAGTGTTCCTGTAAAACTAAACAGATACCTCCTTTTTCTGCAGTAAGAAGGTCTAAGCCCCTTCGATTTTGTAAGGCTACCTCAGCTAAGGAGTCAATTTGATCTTGTAAATCATTGATAGTACCGGAGAGGGTTTGGACATCGTCTATTAATTGACGGGATAACTTACTGTATTTGTCTATGGCGATGCCCAGGCCGGCAGAGCCGGTGGCTGTAGCCCTGGCAACTCCCAGGCCCACAAGAAGGGGTATGAATTGGAGAGCTCGTTTTGATCGTCCAGCTATGTAATCAAAACTGGGGACAGGGACAGGGGTGTCTCCTGATATGATAGAAATATCTGGGAGGAGGTTAGCCTGAACACAGAGTCCTGTCCAGTTTCTGGGTAAGGCTGTATAGGCTAAGTTATTTCCACATATAAAAACCTGTCCAGGGGCTGGACAGAGGGGCTCTGTATGGTTGGTGGTATTGGTACAATTATTAAATGTTATAAATCCGACATCTAGATCAAAAAGCTGTTATTTTGGAATGACCCTTGGTAGCAATGGGAAGAATTAAAGCCAACAGGCTGTGTTGGAAAAGGTGGGCTGAGGCTACAGTTACTGGATGAAAGTGTAGAGGAGTTGTTGAAAAAGAGACACAGCCTTGGAATATGGTTTGATATAAGGAACTGTTTCTAACACTGGGACTGAGAGAGCTATGTAAGCACTGTCAGTGTAAAGATTGAAGGGGACATCGTGTGGTATTGTGAAGACCTGTAAGATAGCGAAAAGTTCCACAAGCTGGGCTGACTTAAAGGGAGATTGGGCACTGTAAGGCTGTGAATTTATGACCCATGCCGCAATGCCAGAGGAGGATCCATCTGAGAAGACCAGAGAGGCTTCTTTCAAAGGACTTAAAGAGGTTATTTTGGGGAAGGTAAAAGGATGTAGCCGCGCGAACTGAAGGAGTTTATGAGACGGATAGTGGTTATCAACCATACCTAGAAACGTGGATAGGGTTATTATCCAATCATCATCATTTTGGGAAAGCCAGTCTATTTGTTCCTTGGTGTGAGGAAGGATAAGTTGGTCAGGGTCCCTGCCGAAATGTTGGCGGCTCTTTTCTCGGCCCAGTCTTATAAGTTTGGCCACTAGGGAGGGATAGGTGAGAACTTTAGTTGGGGTGGAGGATAGATGTATCCACAAGAGGGGGCCATTCTGCCACAAAACCCCCATGGGTGTATGTTGTGTGGCACAGACAATAAGGGCAAAGGGCTGCTCATAAGTTGTGAAGGTAACCTGTTGTTGTTGTATGGCCTTTTCAACAATGTGAAGGGCCCTTTTTGCCTCAGGGTGAAGGTGACGGGGAGAGAGGGGGCCGGCATCTCCATGAAGAGTATCAAACCATGGTTTTAATTTCCCTGTTGTAAGTTTGAGGTACGGTCGGAGCCAATTAATATCTCCCAGGAACTTTTGAAAATCATTAAGTGTGTGTAGATGAGAGGTTTTTAGGTTAAGTTTTTGAGTGGTGATTTGATTATTATTTAATTTAAAACCGAGGTAATAATAAGGGTCGGTAAGCTGTATTTTGTTCGGGGCAATTTGAAGTCCAAGGGAAGTTAGTTGGCAAGTTAGGTCTTGGCTGCACTTAAGTACCTCTAAGCTGGAGGCCCCCACCAGTAAAATATCATCCATGTAATGAATGATATAAATGGAAGACCACCGACGCCTAAGAGGGTCTACAGCCTGAGCAACAAATTTTTGACACAGAGTGGGACTATTGGCCATGCCCTGAAGGAGAACTTTCCACTGATAGTGCTGCATTGGTCCTTTAAAATTAATAACTGGGAGGCTAAACGCAAAGCGTTCTCTATCAAGTCGGTGAAGAGGGATGGTAAAGAAGCAATCTTTGAGATCAATAATGATTTTAAAATAGTTAGCTGGAATGGCAACGGGGGAGGGGAGTCCAGGTTGGAGAGCCCCCATTGTAAACATGGTATTATTAATCTGTGAGGTCCTGAAGGAGTCGCCATGACCCATTTTTCTTTTTGATCACAAATATAGGAGTATTCCAGGGAGAGGTGGTTGGTTCTAAATGTCCAGCAGCCAGCTGTTCCTGCACTAACTCTGTGGCAGCTGCGAGTTTTTGTTCAGTCAAGGGCCATTGATCTACCCACACTGGAGACTCAGATTTCCACTTAATCGTATCAGCGTGGGGTGCAGGGGAGTCAATGACCGCTAAGGAAAATTTTCACTTCCCAAGCCTGAACGATTATTTTTAGACGTTACAGGAAGAGGTTGCTTTATACCTTGATTATTTTTTCCCAGTCCTTGTCCCGGTAGGAAGCCTAGGTTAAGCATCTGTTGGGTAATTATCTCATTTGGGCTACACATGATGACCCCCAGCTGGGATAAGACATCACCACCCCATAGATTAACAGGTAAACCCGGAACAATGTAAGGTTGAATCTGTCCTGAGTTACCCTCAGAGTCCTTCCAAGTAAGAATTTTTGAGCTTTGTTCAGGGTTGACAGACTGGCCAATGCCTTCAAGATGAGTTATTGAAGCCTCACAGGGCCAGTTGGAAGACCAATATTTAGCTGAAATTACTGTGGCATCTGCCCCTGTATCCACTATCCCTTCAAAGGCCTTACCATCTAATTGGAGGGTGAGTCTTGGCCTATCAGGGGTTACTGGTTGCACCCAATAGGTGTCGGAAGACCCAAAGGCAGAATTCAACCTAATGGACTGTATGTGTTTGGTGGGTGTGGAATCTAAGGGAAGTAATATAAGTTGTGCTATTCTCTTTCCTTTTGGAACAGACAGGGGCCCCAAGGGAGCCGAGGCCAAAAGAGTAATTTGTCGTGTGTAGTCATTATCAATGACCCCAGGGATGACATGAAGGCCAGCTAATGAGGAACTGCCACGCCTTAAGATTAAACCAAGCATTCCCGGGGGCAGTGGCCCACAAACCCCTGTAGGGATGAGTTGAACACCCTGATCGGGCACTAATATTGTATCAGTGGCGGAACACAGGTCCAATCCTGCGCTTCCAGGGGTGGCACGGCAGAGGGAGCTGATACTTGTCTTTGTGTCTGTTTCTGGGGGACGAACCTGACTGCCCCTAGGTTCTGTCCCAAGGGTGGGGCCAGGGGCTGGCCCCGCTGGGAGTTTCCGTGTTTTGGGGGGAGAGGCTGACCGTTGATGTCAGTTTTAGAAAAACAATCTGCAGCCCAATGTTTGCCCTTCTTACATCGGGGGCACACTGAAGTAGGAGGTCACGGATTGTGTTTACCTGTGGGACACTCGCGTATATAATGTCCAGGCCGTTTGCAATTGAAGCAAGTTTTTTGTTGTTTATCATGGTCAAGACCTTTGAGAGTGGCCCCTATAGCTATACCAATGGCATGAGAAGCTCCTATTCCTGAACAAAGTTTAACATAATCAGAAAGGCTACCACTGAGGTGGGGTCCTAGAGCCTGTTGACAAACAAGATTAGCATTTTCAAAGGCAAGATGTTTAATGAAGGCACTATCGGTTTCTCCTTCCCCCACCAAACGCTCAGCGGCGTCAGTTACGCGGCTGACAAAGTTACTGTAGGACGCATCAGGGCCTTGACAGATTTTAGCTAAGGAGGTGGTGGCTGAACCCTTTGGGGGAAGACGCCTCCAGGCCTTGAGGCCGGCGTTTTGTATTTGTGCTAATAAATCAGGGGCAAAATTTGCCTGTTTCTACGTTGGGCGGTCTCATGGCAGTTTTCTGCAAAATCGGTGTGCCAGAGTATGAAATCACCCCCGGATAAGGTGGCTCGTGCCAAGAAATGCCAATCATTAGGGGTTAGCCATCGCTCACTTAGGCTTTCCAGTATGGCCAGGCTGTAGGGGGCAGTAGGGCCATAATTATTAACAGCTGCCTTTAAGTCTTTTAAATGTTTGAGGTTTAGGTGGCGGTATTTTTGTCTGTCTGAACTACTCTCTTCCGGGGTGGGGTTTTCTTCATCAGAAACCTCTCCCCCGGAGCCTGGGCCCTCACCAGGCTGGCTACTTACTTCCTCTTCTTCAGTATCATGTTGAGGCCTTTGACTGCGGGTTACGGGAAATGTGAAAAAGGGAGCCTTTGGGACTTGAGCCCTGGGGGGTTTTCTTTGAAACCTGGCTGAGCGTTGTGGAAGCAAGCTCCGCCTCAAGGGCTCGGATTTCTTTAATGAGCTTTAGGTGTTCGCGTTTCTGAGTCAGCAGTTCTCTTAAGGAGGAAACTTCTTGAGTGAGGGAGATTTTAGCCTGCCGAATGGGGTCTGAAACCATGATTGTGCTGTGCTCTAGAGACCAATGGGCAAGCGGAGGGGGGGCGACAGCTGTTTTGAAGGACTGTCTCCCCAATGTGAGCAAGTTTTTGAACATCTGAGTCTTTAAGGGAGCTTTGTAACACATCATTAATCAAATTCCAATTTAAAAAGGCAGTTACAGGGACCTTCTCAGGTCCAAAGGCTCTATAGTAATCATTTAAGCAATCCCCAACCCTCTTCCAACACTTAAAGAGTCTATTGTTTCCTGTTGGGGAAGCTAAGGGCAGACATCAGACAAGAAATTAAAGAAATGTACTAAATCTTTTTTTTTCAACCGTAATTCTTTACAACTTGAAGGAATCCCTGATCCCTATCTCTTTGTTAGCCTTAATTCTTCGCGCCTTGAAGGAATCCCTGATTCCTGTGAGAAAGAGCTCATGTGAACTCAATTCTTGCCCCATGCTTTTTACCCACTTACCTCTAACAGATAAGTCTCGCAGGGCGGCTACTCCCGTGGTGATCAGGACGAGTTTGACTCACGAGCAGCTTTTCCCGTGGAAACTCCGGTCGAGCCGGCTCACACCCTGTGCGGCAGCTCAGGACACCTGGCCAGGACTTCCTTCTCTGTGGTGGGTCTTTTTGTAGCAGCTCCGTACCTCGGGCCCCATGCTGGGTGCCATTTTTACCCTGACCCGCGGGGCGAATCAACGGAGGCACGAGGGGGAGCCTGTGAAAATGAAAGTGCGGCAAGAGACATGAACAAATGGAGGCAAGACAAAATTCTGATCAAGCCTCGAGGTTTTATTGTAGCAGAGTAATATATATAGAAGTTGGGGAGGGGAAGGGCTTAGAACCGGAAGATAGCTGGTATGAGACAGTTGGCGTTCTATGATTGGGCAGACAGTATGCCTGTACAGTTGACGTTAGGCAGTGACGCTGGGCAGTGACGCTGGGTAATTTTCACGCACGCACGTTTTCAGGGGCTTTCCAGACTTCCTGTTTTTTGGGGCCTAAAGTTTTTTCATGGCCCCCGACAAGAAGAAGATTGCCCCATGGCGGCAAAAGTAACAATCAGGACAAACAACACAATCAAACAGACAACAGAACAGACACAGACATGACGGCAAAAGTAACAATCAGGAAAAACAACACAATCAAACAGACACAGACTGGTCACAGAAGAAACGAAACGAAAACCAGATGCGGGATTTACAGGCCGCAGAACCGAGAAAGGAACCAGTGGTGCCTGCCCAGATGGAGAGCTGAGGCGTCCCCCAGCCTCCGACTCAGAGAGCAATTCTGTGTCCAGATTGTCTCTTAGTGAGTCCCAGAACCAGAGCTCGAGCACAGACAGACAATATCCAGACTTACTGGTGAGGTCAAACCAGATCGGCCGGCCGCAGTGGTCGCTCTTGAAATCTCGGAAGAGCCCCCAAATGTTAGGGTCCGTGATTTTCAAGATGCGACACTATTACTTTAAAGGTTAAATTTTATTAAAAAACATGCCCAATAGGAAAAATACTGGTGCACCAGGGACGCACCCCAAGCTACACAGAGCAGGGGGTGGCGACGAGTTTCCTCAGCGCCCAGTATTTAAGTCGTGAGATTGCAAAGCAGGGAGGGTGAACTGACCTTTACATTGATTGGTTAACTCCTATTAGTTGTAAAATATGGTCAAGGTCTAGGGGTCACTTGCAGGCTGTCACTTGCAAGGTTGCCCCCAGGCTTGTCTTTTGACAGTGTTTTGTAAGACAAAGGTGAGATTATTCTATATTTTCTGCTATTAAGTTGTTTCCTGGGGCTGTCTTTAATACCTCGAGTTTTTACTGTGCCCTTCCTCATTTCAACAATCCCCACAAACTTGAACTAACGAGTCCATGATTTCACTTTCACTCTTTCCAAGTTTAACAAGAAATTTAATGAGATGACCTAATCTTTTCACCAATAACTCATGGCTTTTGGTCATGACAATGCACCGGCTCACATGGCGGTGTCTGTAAGGGAGTTTTTAGCCACTAAACAAATAAATGTGTTGGAATACTCTGCTACTCACCTGATCTGGCTTCCAGTGACTTTCTTTGTTACCTGAAGATAAAGGAAATACTGAAAGGAAGACATTCTGATGACATTCTGGATGCCAAGGGTAATATGACGACAGCTCTGATGGCCTTTCCAGAAGAAAAGTTCCCATACTGCTTTGAAGGGTAGACTAGACACTGGCTTCAGTGCATAGCTTCCCAAGGGGTGACCATAGTGATATTCAGCAATGAGGTGTGTAGTGTGCTTTCTAGAATGAGCTTGTGAACTTAATTGTCAGAACTCGTATTCCATGTCATTTTCAAATCATGTTGTTAGAGAAAAGAGGTTATCAAATTCTCCATTTCTAATGAAGTTAGGCGAAGGATAGATACTCTTTTATTTCTGAAACAAAAAGAGTAAAAGTTAGATGCAAGGAAGGGCTTCCTGGTAACAAAATTCGCTTGCCAAGCCAAGGGTAGCACAAATGGTTTGTGCTGGACTACTGACGTAAATGTTGGCATGTTGAACTCGTCCAGCAGTGCTGCAGAAGAATCTGCTTCCAAAATGATGAAGAGAGACTGAGACAAGTGCCATCAAGTGGATTCCAACTCACAGTGACCTCATGTGTTACAGAGTAGAACCGCCCCAGAGGGTTTTCTAGGTTGTAATATTTACAGTTAGCATATATTCAGTTCTTTCTCCTTCAGAGAAGCTGGGGGAGGTTCAAACCACCAACCTTTCTGTTAGCATGCAAGTACTTACCTTTTGTGGCACTAGGGCTCCAAGAAAACTTTATGAAGCACAACTCTGCTCTGTAACACATGGGGTCACCTTGAGTTAGAATTGTTTTGATAGCAACAGAGTTTTTTTCCCTTGATAACAAAAGAAATTAAGACACTGCAATGTGAAGATTTTTTCCTGAGAGTTTAAACTTATAAAATTTGTACAAAACTTGTATTTTTATATATATTTTTAAAAAGATATTTTTGTTTAACTGATGTGAATTTGGTATGGTCTTATGTAAAACTGGAGGATGGAACTTTTCCCTTCAGAGTCCCTTTGAAGTGTTTAGCTAACAAGAAGTCTTATAAAGACTTAACACTAGTCCCAACCTTGTGTCTTACTGACAGTAACATCTTGAACAAACACCATTTTCAACCTGTTTTGTTACTGGAAAAGCCTGGGAGGTCTGCTACTTACCACAAAAAGCCCATTCACTAGGACAGGAGCTTTTGGGGTGAGATCTGATGGTTTATTTGTAAGCTGACATTGCAAAGTGACAGGGAGATATTCTCATCCTCAAATCCTGTCAAAATTGGTCAGGTAAAGTCTAAGTGTTTAAAGGGAAAGACCACATGCAGATGTGGGGAACAACGTGGGCAGGTTGGGCCGTGTTAGGGTCAGCTGAGTGGAGGTCAGCTAGGTGAAGGCCTACTGGGAGGAGGGGATCAACTAGATGGAGGTCTGCTTCACAATCTCACCATCAAGGAAAATACAATGGTGTTAATCATTATCTGGCCAGTAACCTAGAAGAATAACGTTCAAACACAAGTTACTTCTCCATCGTTCTGGTCTTCTGCTTGGTTCTTTTATCATTGGTTTTATCAAGACAAAAGGAGTTATTTATTATCTATAGTTTACTGAATCCATAGCGAGTCTACAGAGGCCCCACCCTAGTGTCACCACCTGGGGCTTAGTTTTGAGCACCCCCTGACATGGAGGCTATTTCAGCCTCCAGTTTCATTTTCCTATCAGTAAAATAATAGCAGCACCTTCCCTGACTCCTCACGCAGCTATTTGGTGGTCAGTGGTCAATAAACAATGGTCAAGAAGCTGTTTGTGAAAGATCTTTGAACACTATAAAGTACATTAAAATTGAAGGTGCTAAAAAAATGAATGTATTA
The DNA here is from genome assembly GCA_028571685.1 of Heterohyrax brucei. Taxonomy (NCBI): domain Eukaryota; kingdom Metazoa; phylum Chordata; class Mammalia; order Hyracoidea; family Procaviidae; genus Heterohyrax; species Heterohyrax brucei. Next base: position 24,090,017 of record CM053155.1, read on the forward strand.
TTATTATGGAATCCCTGGGTAATGCCAACCCTTACAACTGCACAGGCTCACTTCACATTTCTATGTCACATTATGGTAATTGTTGCAATATTTCAAACTTTATTGTTATTGTGTCTGTTACAGTAATCTGTGATCAGTAATGTTTGGTGTTACTGCTCTAAATGTTTTAGGGTACCATGAATTGTGCCCATATTAGATAGCCAACTTAATCCATAATTGTATGTATTCCCACTGCTCCACTAACTGGTCGTTTCCCCATCACTCGCTCTGTCTTCTCCAGCCTCACTATCTCCTGACACACAACAATACTGAAATTAGGCCAATTAGTAACTTCACCTCTAAGTGAGCAGATGAAAGGAAGACTCACATATCTATCACTTTAACTCAAAAGCTAGAAATTATTAAGCTTAGTGAGGAAGGCATGCCCAAAGCTAAAACAGGCCAAAAGGCAGGCCTTTTGAGTCAAACAGCCAAGTTTTGCATGCAAAGGAAAAGTTCTCACAGGAAATTAAAAGTGCTACTTTATTGAACACATGAATGATCAGAAAGCAAAGCAACATTATCGCTGGCATGGGGAAATTTTTAGTGGTCCGCATAGAAAATCAAACCAGCCACAAAAGCCCCTTAAGCCAAAGCATAATCTAGAGCAATTCTGTGAAGGCTGGCAGAAGTGAAGAAGTTGCAGAAGAAAAGTTTGATGCCAGTAGAGATTGGTTCATGAAGTTTAAGAAGCTATGTCCATAATATAAAGGTGCAAGGTGAAGCAGCAAGACATGCAGAAGATATAGTTAAGGTAACTGATAAAGGTGGCTACACTAAACAAGAGAATTTCAATGTAAATGAACCAGCATTTTTATTGGAAGAAGTTGCCATCTAGGACTACCATAGCTAGAGAGAAGCCTGGCTTCAAAGCTTCAAAGGGCAGACTAACTCTTGTTAGGGGCTAATGCAGCTGATAATTTTATTTTATTTTTTATTTATTTTTATTAATTTTTTTCATGTCTTAAATTTTTTTTTTATTATGACTGAGTGAAAATGTACATTACCGTATAAATTTACATGCCTACCTATATGCAACTTCCACTGCTCTCCCTGTCTGGTGACAGCACACTGTTCCTCTCTGCTCCATACGTGTGTCATCCTCCCAACAGTCTCCTTTCCCCTCCTCTCCACTCAGTTTCCTTCCTCCAGTCAGAGGTCAGCAGGAGGATATCCTATAGATGCATAGAACCATAAAGTGCATCCAATATATGGTCACTCTGCATCGCCAAGTCCAATCCATTCATGTCCGGAGTGGACCTTTGTTATGATTTATGGGCAAGGGGAGCATCAGGGCCAGGGGCCATTCTCCCAGGAGAACCCCGAAACCACTGGACCATCAATCGCGGTCTTTCAGTGGAGATCTCAGGGTGCACTCTTTTTTATTCTTGTGTTGCCAGTGAGACTCAACTTAGTGAGCTCCATCGCGGCTATCACTGGTGGTGGCCCTGGCACCATCCGGTTCTTCCAATCCCAAGTCGATGTAGGCACCCACTCATGTGGGTCTCTCTATCTTCTGGGTTGTCTTTACCCCATGTCATTTTGGTCCTTGGTGAACATCCGTTCCTGCTGAGTTGGGTGGGACCATTTGCTGCACCCTCAGATGGCAGCTTGGCAGCTTTTAAGACCCCAGATGCCACTCAATGATTTGGGGTATAGAGAGCCCTCTTAGCAAAACGCTAGTTGTGCCAATTGGCCTTGATTTCACCTAAGAGCATGGTCCTCTGCCCCCTGCCCCAGCAGCTGGTAATTTTAAATAGAAGCCAGTGCTCATTTACTGTTCTAAAACTCCTAGGGCCTTTAAAAATTATTTTAAATCTACTCTGCCTGTGTACTGTAAGTGGAACAACAAAGCCTAAATCTTAGCATATCTGTTTACAACATGGTTTACCTAAATTTTAAATCTACTGTTGAGGCCTACTGCTCAGAAAAAAAGATTCATTTCAAAATACAACTTTTTATTGACAAGGTGTCTGGTCACCCAAGAGTGATGATGGAAGTGTACAAGGAGGTTAATGTTTTCACGCCTGCTAACACAACAGTCATTTTGCAGCGCATAGATTGAGGATCATTTTGACTTTCAAGTCTTCTTATTTCACAAATACATTTTGTAAGGCTATAGCTGACATGGAAATCCTGGTGGTGTGATGTTTACGAGCTGCAGCTGCTAACCAAAAGGTCTGCTGTTCAAATCCACCAGGAGTTCGTTAGAAACTCTGTGTGACTGTCCTACTCTGCCTTATAGGGTCATTAATGAGTTGGAATCAATTCAGTGGCTGTGGATTTATTTGTTTGTTTTAATAGCCAATATACATAGTGATTCTTCTGGTGGATCTGGGCCAAGTAAATTGAAAGGATCCACTGTTCTAAATGCCATTAACAACATTCACAATTCATGGAAGGAGGTCAAAATATCAACATTAATAAGAGTTTGGACAACATTGATTCTAGTCCTCATGAATGACTTTGAGCAGTTCAAGACTTAAGTGTCCTTAGTTGATGAAGCAGTGGCTGGGTATAAGAGACTGACTTCCATTTGAAAGAAGTTCTACTGTGGGTAAAATGCTATCAAACTATCACATGCTACAGAGACTTCTTTCATGAAAAAGAAGGATTAATCAATGTGGCACATTTCATTGTCTTAATTTAAGAAATTGCCATAGCCCTGCCAACCTTTATCAACCACCACCCTGGTCAGCAGTAGCCATCAACACTGAGGCAAAAAATCCTCCACCAGCAAAAAGATTACAACTCCCTGAAGGATCAGATGATGGTTAGCAGTTTTTAGCAATAAAATATTTTTAAATTAAGGTATGTACATTTTGTTTGCAGTAATGCTATTATTACACAGTCAGCAAACTACAGTATAGACATAGGCTTTATATGCACTATGAGTCTTTAAGATTTGTATGATTCACTTAATTAGGATCCTAGCTTTATTGTGCTGGTCTGGAACCAAGCCCATACTATCTCACAGGTATGGCAGTACTTGTTATTTCTGTTACTATTAATTTTTTATAACCATATGATTGCTATGAGTCAGAACTGACTCAATGGCAACAGGTATGTTTAGAAGTTGTTACATTCTTCTTTTTGATCTCTTAATCATAAATCCTTATCCCTACTCTGTCAGGTTATAGCATCCAAGTGGATGCTGTAACCCAGGCAGTTGGAGTCCAGATGGAGGTAAAGATGTGGTGCTACCACAAATTTATGTAACAAATGGGGGAACCTGTAGAAAAATATACACTATTGGACACTGTTTTAGTCTGCTAGTGCTGCTCTAATGGAAATACCACAGATGGCTTTAACAAAGGAAAGTTTATTCTTACACTGGCTGCAAGTCCAAATTCGAGATGTCCACTACAGAGGAAGGCTTTCCCCCTTGCCAGATCCGGAGGAAAGTCTGGTATTGCCTCAGTGTTTGTTCAGGGAGCATCTTGGCACAGGAACCTCAGGTCTGAAGGATGCACTCTTCTCCCGGTGCAGCTTTTTTGATGTTGTGGGGTTCCCAGTTCTCTGCTTGCTTCCATTTCCTTTTATCTCTTGTAGGATGAAAGGATTAAGGGTGGTGCAAGGCACACTGTGGGGAAACTTCCTTTACAGTGAAGAAGGGAGGTGATCTTATAAAGTGATTTACAGTCCCACCGTAATCTTTTAACATACAGCATAGTAAAATCACAAAATGGAGAATAATCATAAAATATTGGGAATCATAGCCCAGCCACATGGCTACATATATTTTTGGGGGGGCACAATCGGAAATTTATTTATATAACAAATATGGGAACCTGTAGTAAAAGATATACTATTGGACACATAAATGCTGCGTTCTTTTTGTTTTGTTTTTAATTCTGCTTTGAATGAAGTTTCACGGGACGAAATGGTTTCTCATTAAACAGTACACATACTGTCTCAGTGACATTGGTTAACAACCCCACAATATGTCAACACTCTCTCAATCTTTGATTCTCCTGCCTTGTAGTCCTTACCTGTGGGCTGGTGTGCCCCCTTAGTCTCATTTTGTTTTATGGCCTTCCTTAATCTTTGGCTGAAGGGTAAACCTCAAAAGTGAATTCTCTGAGCAGAAATGGTGTCCAGAGGCCATACTCTCAAGGTTTTCTCAGTAACCGTACACCATCAAGTCTCGTCTATCTTTCTGAATTAGAATTTAGTTCTAAATGGCATGCGGTAAAGACAACCGAGAAGACAGAGAGACCCACAAGAGTGGGTGCCTACATCGACCTGGGACCAGAAGAAACGGATGGTGCCCGGCCACCACCAGTGATAGCCATGACGGAGCTCACAGAGAGGAGCCTCACTGGCAACACAAGAATAAAAAGAGGTGCATCCTGAGATCTCCACTAAAAGACCTCAATTGATGGTCCAGCGGTTTTGGGGTTCCTCTGAGAGCATGGCCCCTGGCCCTGATGCTGCCTGTTCCCATAAATTATAACAAAGGTCCACTCTTTGGACAGGAATGGATTGGACTTGGCAATGCAGAGTAACCATATATTGGAAGCACTTTATGGTTCTGTACATCTATAGGATATCATCTTGCTGACCTCTGGCTGGAGGAAGGGGAGTGGGTGGAGAGGAGGGGAAAGGTGGCTGTTGGGAGGATGAGACATGTATGGAGCAGAGAGGAATAGTGTGTAGTCACCGGACAGGGAGAGCAGTGGAAGCTGCATATAGGGGGGCATGTAAATTTACATGTGAATGTACATTTTCACTCAGTTATGTTAAATAAAAATGAAAAAAATAAAAAAAAAGAATTTAGTTCTACGTTTTTCTTCAGCTCTGCCTGGAATCCTCTGTTATGTTCCCTGTCAAAACAGTCAGTGATGGTAGCTGGGCATCATCGAGTTGTACTGGACTCAGTCTGATGGAAGACAGTGCAGATGTCGTCCATTACCCCTTTGGACTAATCCTCCCCTTGTATTTTTAGTTTTCTTCATTCTTCCTTCTGGCAGCTTGGCTCATTCTTCCTTGCTCCCAAAGGCATGAGACTGATGTATTATCTTAGAAGGCCAGTTACAGGCTTTTAAGACCCCAGATGCTATTCGTCAAAGTAGAATGTGGACATTTTCTTTATAAATTATGTTACTTCAATCACATTAGATGTTCCATAACACCATGGTCCCCACAGCCCTCAGCCCAACAATTTGGTCCCTCAAGGAGTTTGGATGTGTCTGTGGAACTTCCACAATCTTGCCTTGTAGAAGTTGTGCTGACTTCCCAGTATTGTGCACTATCTTAACCTTCACCAGAGTTACCACTTACCATCTATTGTCTGTTTAGTGCTTTTCTATCTCCACCCTTTCCTTCCCTGTTAACTATCAAAGATTGTTGCTTTTCTGTGTGAAAACTTCTTTGTGAGTTTTTACAGCAGTGGTCTCACATAATATATTTGGTCTTTTAGCATTGACTGACTTTGTTCAGCATATTGCTCTCCAGCTCCCTCCATGTTATGAGATGTTTCACAGATTCATCATTCATCTTTACTATTGTATAATACTCCACCATGTATGCGTACCACAGTTTTTTTATGCATTAACCTACTGATGGGCATCTGGATTATTTCCATCTTCTTGCTATTGTGAACAAGGCTGCAATGAACACGAGTGTGCATATGTCTATTAATGTGACTACACTTAGTTCTCGAGGGTGTATTCCTAGGGGAGGTATTGCTGGATCATAGGGTATTTCTGTTTATAAGGAAGCACCCCTGATTTCTTGGTGGTATGAGGTTCCCAAATTTCCACTTGCCTCCCTTTCCTGTATAACCCAACAGGCTGCCTCAAGCAACAGTATAATCCTACACATTGAGTCATTCCCTACCAAAGCAGCTGCTGCCCATCCCCCTCATTAACATCATAGAGGCAGGGTTTGTAACATAAAGGAACATTGCGTAATACTTGAAATCATGGCCTAGCCAAATTGTTGCACAGATTTTTGGGGGGACACAGTTCAGTCCATGACGAGCACCTTGCACAAAGACTACTGGGTTATAGAAGAAATCAAGAATGGAGAAAGAAATTCACAGAATCAAACAAGAATGAAAACACATCCTACCATAGCCTTTGGGACACAGCAAAACCAGTATTCAGAGGTCAGTTTATCTAAATGAATACGCACATCCAGGAAAAAAAAGAAAAGCCCAAATCAAAGCCTTAACCCTACAACTAGACTACATAGAAAGAGAGCAGGATAACTACCCCATAGACAGCCAAAGAAAGCAAATATTAGAATTAAAACAGAACTAAATGAATTAGAGAATAGAAAAACAATTAAAAGAATTAACAAGACTAGAAAAGATCAACAAAATCAACAAACCATCAACCAAGCTGACAAAAGAAAAACAGGAGAGGAAGCAAATAACTCAAATAAGAAATGAGATGGGTGATATCACAACAGACCCCACCAAAATTTTTTAAAAAACCATGACAGAATACTATTAAAAATTGTATGTGACCAAATTTGAATACCTAGAGGAAATGGACAAATTTCTGGAAACACACTACTTGGCAAAACTAACATAAAGCAGAAGTAGAACAACTAAATAATCTCATCACAAAAGAAGAGATTGAAAAGGTAGTTTAAAAACTTCCAACCAAAGAAAGTCCTGGCCCTGATGGCTTCACTGGAGAATTCTACCAAACTAATAGAAACGAGTTAACTCCACTATTAGTAAAGATATTTCAGAGTCTGGAAGAAGTAGAATACTTTTAAATTTGATCTGTGAAATCAGCATAAGCCTGATACTACAACCAGGTAAAAAAAGCACAAAAAAGGAAAATTACAGAACAATATTTCTCATGAACTTAGATATAAAAATCTTCAACAAAATTCTAGATGATCAAATTCAATGACATGTAAAAAAAATAATGCACCATGGCTAAGTGGAATTCATACTACAGAATTAAAGGTGGTTCAACATCAAAAAAACAATCAATGTAATCAACCACATAAATAAAAGAGAAGTATGACTTACTTTTATCAGTTGATGCAGGAAAGGCATTTGACAAAGTCCAACACCCATTCATGTTAAAATCTCTCACCATAAAAGGAATAGAAGGGAAATTTCTCAACATAATTAAATGGCATTTATACAAAGCCAACAGCCAACATCATTGTACCTGGAGAAAGTCTGAGAGCATTCTCTTTGAGAACAGGAACTGTACAAGGATGCCCTTTCTCACCACTTCTATTCAGCATTATGGGAGAGGTTCTAGCCAGAGCAGTCAGGCAAGTTAAAGAAATAAAGGACATCCAAATTGTTAAGGAAGAACTAAAAGTATCTCTGTTTTCAGGTGATACAATCTTCTACATGGAAAAACCTAAAGAATCCACAAAAACAAAAAAACAAAACTGGAACTGATAGAAGAGTCCAGCAAACAATCAGTATACAAGATAAACATACAAAAATCAGGGAGAATCTTTTACAGCTACAAAGAGAACATCAGGGAATAGAGTCAAGATGGCAGACTAGAAACATGTCTCCTTAATTCCCTTTGAAAACTAAGGCCTAGATTGATAACTGAATGGAGCTTTCTGGACACCCAGTGAGCCCTACAACACAGCATAGGACTGCATGCCACTGAACAGGACACTGTTTGCCTTTGGTTGAGCCTCTCTCTGTTTGAATCGGCTGAAGGTAATTGGCATTTTAAACTTTTTTCCTTTTCGTTGTCCGGGAGATGGGATAGTGGCTCAAACAGCAGCTATGTAGACCCGCAGTGCTCAAGTGAGCAATGGGTGGAATAGCCAAATTTTGAGAGCCCAGCTCTGGACTCAGAGCACCACAGCCCACCTACCCTCTCTTTTTGAATCATGACTATAGATTCTGCTATTTCACAGGAGCGAGAAAGATTGACAAGGACACCATCTTGTTTGACTGAGAGGCAGAAATACCCAACCATAGGCCTCAGCAGGGGCTAATGCCAAGGCTGGGAGGTAGTTACAGTCCTGAGAGCACTTTTCCAATAGAAAAGCTATGTTTAGCACAGTGTAGCCTTACAGGAGGGCCCTGGAAGGGGATGACATCAGACCAGTAGCCTGTCCTACTTTGAGCTATATCACAGCACCTGGAAACAGCTGATGAGGCCCCCTGTTGTCAGCTGGAAAGAGGGGCTTACCACATCTGACAGCCTGACTGATTTTGGAAGCAGTCAGATAGTTTTACTTTTAAAATAAGACTGCCTAGAGAAATAACTGTGATGCAGCTGGATGGCATCACTTCCAGCCTTTAATGACCTGCATAATAGGGTTGGCTGATGGTCCCCCAGTGACTGCATAAGTAAGGTTGTGTCTTTGCCAGCCAGGAGGCAGAGCCTGCTTCACCAGGGATTCCACTGGGCTGACTCACTAGAGTACATAGAGATGGCTGGTGATCAACTTCCTTCTCAGAACTGTGCCTCAGCTGCTGTTAAGGCAACACCAGGGAAAATAAATAGCTTCTAGACATCCAGAAAGCAACAGATCCTAACCAAACATTTAAAAAAGCTTTCATCCATGGCTCCAGAAAACTCCCAAAATAAAGAATCAAAGAATTTCCCAGATGAAGAAGCCTTTCTGAAACTATCAGCAGTTGAGTATGAAAGAATTATATATAGAGCCCTGTTAGACACTATACAAAATGCAGCAGAGCAAAATGAAAAATTAAGCAAGTTGTTCAATCTGATGAAGCATCAGCAATCTGAAATGTGACAGATCAGTAACAACATTACAGAATTACACAATTCAATTCAAAGCCAAAAGAGCAGAATTGAACAACTGGAAACTAGACTTATTGGCCTTGAGCATAGAGTTACTGACACCAGCATTTATGAGGAGAAATCAGAGAAAAGAAACAAGAAAAATGAAGAACAATTAAGAAACATGTGGGACTCTATCAAAAGGAGCAATCTGTGATTAATTGGAGTTCCTGAACACAGAGGGATACCTGAAAACACGAAGAGATTTGTTGTTGAGTTGCTGACAGAAAACTTCCCTGAATTTATGAAAGAAGAGAACACAGATATGCAAGATGTGTACTGAATGCTACAAAAAGTTGAACCCAAAAGAAAGACAGCAAGACATATTATAGTCAAGCTTAACAAAATGAAACATAAGCAGAAACTTGTAAAGGCAGCAGGACTCAAAGCAAAGCTAACATTCGGAGGGAGTCCTCATAGGCTTTCATCTGACTTCCTGACAGAAACAATGTTGGCATGGAGGCAGTGGGATGGTACATTCAAAGCCTTGAAGGAGAAAAACTTCCAGCCAAGAATTATATATCCTGTAAAACTGTCTTTCAAATATGAAGATGAAATCAGAGCATTCGCAGATAAGCAGAAACCTAGAGACTTTGCAAAAACCAAACTAAAGCTACAAAAAATATTGAAAGAAGCTTTTGGCTTAGAAAAACAAAATAATTAAGTCTGTATTTAAGGAAGCAATGAAGGACACAACATCCAGAAATCTACTCAGTTAGAGAAGGAACAAAACTCAGTCAAGGCCACAATATTAAAAAAAGGCATCCAGTAATCATATCATGAAAACTAAGATACCATCACATTAAAAACTACAGTAGTTATAGTCCTTTCAGATGGAGAGGAAGTTAATAAGATACATGGAAGTTAAAACTGGATTTAAACTTAGATTATTAATGGAGATCACAGACGTAGCTGCTAAGCACAATAAACAGGTGGCATATCAAAACAAGAAACATAACACTGAAGTCTCAACAAACACAAAGCCAACACTGAAAAGGATGAAAAATCAGCCCATAAAGAAGAACTGAGAACAGAAAATTAAGAGCAACAGACAATACACGAACAGAAAAATAAATACATCAAAATGACAGCACTAAATATATACCTATCAATTATTACACTGAATGTAAATGGACTGAATGCACCAGTAAAGAGACAATGAGTGACATCCTGGATCAAAAGACACTACCCGTCTACATGTTGCTTACAAGAAACTCACCTTAAAGCTATGAATAAACTGAAAATTAAAGGATAGAATAATATACACCAAGCTAATAATGTACAAAGAAGAGCAGGCATGGCAATACTAATCTCAGATAAAATAGATTTTAATGTAAAATCCACCATAGTGGAAAAAGATGATCACTATTTAATACCAAAAGGTTCAATACACCAGCAGGACTTAACAGTATTAAATATTTATGCACCCAACACTACGGCATCTAAATATGTTGAACAAACACTAACTACATTGAAAAATGAGACAGATCACTCCACAATAATAATGGGAGGCTTCAACACTCCACTTTCAGTATTGGACAGTTCTTCTAGAAAAAAAGCTCAGTAGAGACACAGAAGATCTTACTGCTACAATTAACCAATTAGATCTCATTTACATATACAGCACTTTTTATCCATCAACAAATAACTACATCTTCTTCTCCAGGGCACATGAAACATTTTCCAGAACAGATTATGTGTTAGGACATAAAGCAAATCTCAACAAAATCCAAACCATTTTATTATTGCAATGTATCATCTCAGACCATAAAGCCATAAAAGTAAAAAATCAATAGCAAAAAAAAATAGAGGTAGAAACTGGAACTTGTGGAAACTGAACAACACCTTGCTCTAAAAACCATGGGTTATAGAAGAAATCAAGGATGAAAAAAAGTTTATGGATTTGAATGAGAATGAAAATACTTCCTACCAGAACTTGTTGCATACAACTAAAGTAGTGCTCAGAGGTCAATTTATCTCTATAAATGCACACATCCAGAAAGAAGAAAGGACCCAAACCAAAGAATTAACCCCACAGCTTGAACAAGTAGAAAGAACAACAGAGGAACCACTCAGGCACCAGAAGAAAACAGATAACAAAGGCTACAGCATAACTAAATGAATTAGAGAACAGAAGAACAACTGAAAAAGTTGAGAAGACCAAAACCTGGTTTTTTGAAAAGATTAACAGAATTGACAAAGCATTGTCTAAACTGACTACAGAAAAGCAAGAAAGGAAACAAATAACCCGAATAAGAAATGAGAGGGGAGATGTCACAACAAATCCAAAAGAAATCAAAACTATTATAACAGAATACTAGGAAAGACTGTATTCTAACAGACTTGAAAAACCTAGAGGAAATGAATAAATTCCAAGATTCGTATCACCTACCAAAATTATCCCAAAAATAAATAGAACAACTTAATAAATCCATCACAAAGGAAGAGATTGAAAAAGTCATCAAAAAACTACCAACCATAAAAAGCTCTGGGCCCTGATGGCTTCAATGCAGAATTCTTCCAAGCTTTTAGAGAAGAGTTAACCCCAATACTACTGAGAGTATGTCACAGCATAGAAAGGGATGGAATACTCCCAAATTCATTCTATGAAACCAGCATAACCTTGACACCAAAGCCAGGGAAAGATCCAGCAATAAAGGAGAATTATAGACCAAAATCTCCCATGAACCTAGATGCAAAAAATCTTCAACAAAATCATTGCCAATAGAATTCAAAAACATATCAAAAGAATAATTCATCACAACCAAGTTGGATTTATACCAGGGATGGAAGTCTGGTTCAATATCAGAAAAACAATTAATGTGATCAACCACATAAATACCACAAAAGACAAGAATCACTGGATGTTATCAATTGATATAGAAAAGGCATTTGACACCACCAATTCATGCTAAAAACTCTAGCAAAATAGGAACAGAAGATAAAAATAGAAGGCAGTGCAATATGGGCCATCTATGCAAAGCCAACTGCCTAAATTATCCTGAATGGAGAGAGACTGAAATAATTCCCCTTGAAAACAGGAACTAGGCAAGGATGCCTCACATATCCTATATTAAACATTGTACTAGAAGTTCTGGCCAGAGCAATTAGACAAGATAAAGAAATAAAGGGCATCCATATCAGCAAAGAAAAAGCAAAAATCTCCCTATTTGCAGATGATATGATGGTATATGTAGAGAATCCTGAAGAATCCATAAGTAAACTACTCAGACTAATAGAAGAGTTCAGCAAAGTGTCAGGATACAAGATAAACATAAGTAAATCAGTAGAATTCCTTTATATCAACAAAGGGATCATTAAAGAAGAAATCATTAAATCAGTACCATTTTCTATAGCCCCCAAGAAGATAAAATGCCTAGGAATAAATCTAACTAGAGAAATAAGAGACCTATACAAAGAGCACTACAAGACTCTACAGCAATAAACTAAGAGAGACTTACATAAATAGAGAAACCTACCCTGCTCACGGATAGGAAGACTTAACACTGTGAAAATAGCTGTTTTACCCAAAGTGAACTACATATATAACGCAATATCAATACAAATTCCAGTGACATTTTTCAATGAGATGGAGAAACAAATAACTAACTTCGTTTCAAAGGGGAAGAAACCCTGGATATGCAAAGCCCTACTGAAGAAGAACACACTAGGAGGCCTCTCACTACCCAACTTTAGAACCTATTACACTGATGCAGTATTCAAAACAGCCTGGTACCGATACAAAAACAGACAGAGACCAATGGAACAGGGTTGAGACCCCAGAGATGCCATCATCGTCCTATGAACAGCTGATATTTGACAAAGGCCTTAAGATTGTAAACTGGGGTGAAAACAGTCTCTTTAACAAATGGTGCTGGCAAAGTTTGATATCCATCTGCAAAACATGGAAACAATACTCATATGTCACACCTTACACAAAAACCAACTCAAATTGGATAAATGACCCAAGTATCAAGCCTGAAACGATAAAGATCACAGAAGAGAAGATAGGATTAAAAATAGAAGTTTTAATACATAACAGACTTCAAAATCTGATGAAGCATGATCAACAGAAGAGAAAATAGAGAAATGGAAACTACTAAGAATCAAACACTTTTCTTCAAAGCCTTCATCAAAAGAATTAAAAGACCACCTACAGAATGGGAAAAAATATTTGGCAACTCTATGTCAGACTGACACCTGATCTCCATAATCTACACGGTACTGCAAAATATCAACAAGAAAAGGATAAATAGCCCAATTAAGCATTGGGCAAAGGAGATGGACAGACCCTTCTCTAAAGAGAATGTCCAGGCAGTCAAAAGACACATGCAGAAATGCTCATGATCATTAGCTATTAAAGAAATCCAAATCAAAACCACGATGCGATACCATGTCACCCCAACAAGGTTGGCCATCTCCAAAAAACACAAAACAACAAATGCTGGAGAGGCTATGGAGACTTGGGAACTGTCTTACACTGCTGATGGGACTGCAAAATGGTGCAACCTCTTTGGAAAGCTGGCCCTTCCTTAGAAAGCTGGAACTAGATATACCATTTTACCCAGTAATCCCACTGCTTGGAATATATCGTACAGAAGCAAGGGTAGTCACACGAACAGAGACATGCACACAAATGTTTACTGCAGCACAGTCCGCAATAGCAACAAGATGGAATCAACCCAGATGGCCAACAGCAGAGGAATGGATAGGTAAACTATGGTATATATATGCAACAGAACATTATGCAGTGATAAAGAACAGTGACGATTTTAGGAAACATGTCACAACTTGGTTTCAATTGGAATACATTATGTTGAGTGAAATTAGTCAGTGGCACAAGGACAAATGTTCTATGAGACCCCTAACACAAGGACTTAAAAACAGATTCACGTGTAGAAGAAAAGACCCTTTGATGGCTGCAAGGGAGGGGAGGGAAAGAGGGAGAAGACTGGTTATAGATTAGAGTTGATAGAAGGTTGGGTGAAATCAGTGACGGCACACATTAGAAAGAAGTTCAGTTTAACTGGACTTCAATGCAACCTGAGTACTCTTCCAATCTTAACCCAATATTGCAAGGACAGAGTAGCTGGTGTGGGGTTCTGGAAACCATGCTGTTAGGGGACATCGAGGCCAATTGGCATAAATAGCCTATTGCTAAGGGAGTCTTCTACACCCCCCATTGGTCAGTGGTGTCTGGGGTCTTAAAAGCTGGCAAGCTGCCACCTGAGGTACACCAAATGGACCCAACTCAGTTGGAACCGATGATCACCACGGACGAAAATGACATGGAGGAAATAGAACCCAGACGACAGAAACACCCATGTGAATGGGTGACTATATCAACCTATGACCAGAAGAACCAGATGGTGCCCTGTCACCACCAGTGACAGCTGTGATGGGGCTCACAAAGTTGAGTTTCAGTGGCAACACGAGAATAAAAAGGGGTACACCCTAGGAACTCCACTAAAAGGCCACAATTGGTGGTCCGAAGGCCTTCGGGTTCCCCTGGGAGCATGACCCATAGACCAGCTACTCTGTGCTTTGAAATGATGGGTTGAATTTAGAAAACCTTTTGACTTATGGTGCAGTCATTTATGCTGACCTGCCTTCTGCCTGCTGTCACTCCCTTCCCTTAACCGAAATCCTGCAAACGAATCTATGAATAACCCTCTCACTCCCTTCCCAGCCTTGTAGCCATCAAAGAGTATTTTATTTTGTGCTTAAGTCCTTATAATAGTGGTCACACACAATGTTTGTCCTTTTGCTGACTGATTTCACTCAGCATAATGTCTTCAAGTTGATTCCAGGTTATGAGACGTTTCATAAAATTATCGTTCTTTATCATTGCAGTGTTCCATTTTGTATAAATACCATAGTTTATCCATTCATCTATTGACTCTATCTTTTTGCTGTTGTGTTCAGTGTTGCAATAAGCATTCATGTGCATGTATCTGCTCATGTGACAGCCCGTATTTCTGTAGGATATATTCCAAGCAATGGGATTGCTGGTCATAATGGTATTTCTATTTCTACCTTTTTAAAAAAGTGATGAATTGCTTTCCAAAGAAGTTATACTGTTTTGCATTCCCACTAGCAGTAGTAGAAGAGTTCCAATATCTCCACAGCCTCTCCAACACCTGTTGCTTCATGTTTTTTGGATTAGTGCCGGCTTTGTTGGGGTAAGATGGCATCTCATTGTAGTTTTGATTTAGATTTCTTTAGTGGCTAGTGATCACGAGCATTTCCTCATGTGTCTTTTGGCTGCCTGGATGTTATGTTCTTTGAAAATTGTCTGTCCATCTCCTTTGACCATTGTTTAATTGGGTCTTTCTTGTGATGTTTTGCACTACCTTGTAGATCATGAAAATTAGACATCAATCACATATGTGGCTGCCAAATATTTCTCCCCAGTCTATCAGCAGTCTTTTTACTGTCTTGATAGAATCTTTGGGTGAGAGTGTTTGATTTTTTTAGTAGTTCTCATTTATCTATTTTCTCTTCTGCCGTTTGTGCATTGTTAATAATATTTTATAGTCTGTTTAAACCGTGTATTAGAGTTTATAGTGTTGTTCCTATTTTTTCTTCCACTGTCTTTGTCATTTTAGACTTGATATTTAGGACTTTGAACCATTTTGAGTTAGTTTTTATGGAAGGTGTGAGATATGGATCTTGTTTCATTTTGTTGCAAATGGATATCAGTTTTGCCAACACCACTTGTTAACGAGACTGTTTTTTCCCCCAGTTCATGAGCTTTGGGGCTTTGTTAAATATCAAGAGCTCATAGGTGGATGGTGTTATGTCTAGATTCTCCATCGGTTTATGTATCTGTTTTTGTACCAGTTCCAGGTTGTTTTTGACAACTATGGCAGTGTAATAAGTTCTAAAGTCAGGTAATGTGAGGATTCCCACTTTGTTCTTTCTCTTCAGTAATGCTTTTCTTATCCAAGATTTCTTATTTTACGTATGAAGTTGATGATTTGTTTCTCCATCTCAAAAAATGTCATTGAAATTTCGTTTGAGATTGCATTGTCTCTACAGATTGCTTTGGGTATAATAGACATTTTTCATGATGTCATGTCTTCCTATCAAAGAGCAAGGTAAGTTTTTCTACTTATGTAAGTGTCTTTTGGTATCTTGCAGTAGGGTCTTATAATTTTCTTTGTATAGGTCTGTTACATCAGATGTATTCCTAGGTATTTTATCTTCTTGGGGGCTATTGTAAATGGTATTGATTTGCTAGTTTTCTCATTGATGCCATCTTTGTTGGTATAAAGGAATCCTACTAACGTAGTCATTTTTATCTTATATCCTGATGTTTGCTAAAGTCTTCTATTAGTTCCTGTAGTTTTTTATTTCATTTATTTACTTATTTTTTGGGTGTATGTTCTTTAGGGTTTTCTGTGTATAAGCTCTTATCATCTGCAAATATACCTTACTTTTTCCTTACTTATTTGGATGCCCTTTATTTCTTTATCTTGTCTTATTGTTCTGGATAGAACCTCCAGGACAATGTTGAATAAGATTGGTGACAATGGGTATCCTTGTCTGGTTCCTGTTTTCAAGAGAAATGCTTTCAGTCTCTTTCCATTTAAGATGATGTTGGCTGTTGGCTTTACACAGATGCCTTTTACTGTGTTCAGGAATTTCCCTTCTATTCTGCTGAGAGTTTTTTTTTTTTTCTTTTTTAACATGAATTGGTGTTGGACTTTGTCAAATGCCTTTTCTGCATCAGTTGATAAAATCAAGTGATTCCTATCTTTTGTTTTCTTTATGTGGTTGACTATATTGTTTGTCCAGTGTTGAACCTCTGCATCCCTGGTATGAATCCTACTTGTTCATGGTGAATTATTTTTTGTTATGTTGTTTAAACCTGTTGACTAGAATTTTGTTGAGAATTTTAGCATTTACATTCATGAGAGATGTTGTTCTATAGTTTTCCTTTTTTTGTGCTATTGTTACCCAGTTTTATTACTGGGGTCATCCTGGCTTCATAGAATGAATTTGGGAGTATTCCATCCTTTTCTACACTGTGAAATACCTTTGGTAATAGTGTCATTAACTCTTCTCTAAAAGTTTGGTAGAATTTTCCAGTGAAACCATCTGGTCCAAGACATTTTTGTTTGGGAGTTTTTAAATTACTTTTTCAATCTCTTCTTTTGTGACAGGTTTATTAAGTTGTGCTGCTTCTGTTTGTGTTAGTTTTGATAGGTAGTGTGTTTCTAGAAACTTGTCTATTTCCTCTAGGTTTTCAAACTGATTGTAGTATAATTTTTCAGAATATTCTGTTATAATTCTTTTTTTTTTTTATTTAACGTAACTGAGTGAAAATGTACATTCACATGAAAATTTACATGCCCCCCTATATGCAGCTTCCACTGCTCTCCCTGTCCGGTGACTGCACACTATTCCTCTCTGTTCCATACAGGTCTCATCCTCCCAACAGTCTCCTTTCCCCTCCTCTCCGTCCACTCCCCTTCCTCCAGCCAGAGGTCAGCAAGATGATATCCTATAGATGTATAGAACCATAAAGTGCTTCCAACACATGGTTACTCTGCATTGCCAAGTCCATTCCATTCCTGTCCAAAGAGTGCACCTTTGTTATAATTTATGGGAACGGGCAGCATCAGGGCCGGGGGCCATGCTCTCAGAGGAACCCCCAAACCGCTGGACCATCAACTGAGGTCTTTTAGTGGAGATCTCATGATGCACCTCTTTTTATTCTTGTGTTGCCAGTGAGGCTCCTTTCTGTGAGCTCCGTCATGGCTATCACTGGTGGTGGCCGGGCACCATCTGGTTCTTCCAGTCCCAGGTCGATGTAGGCACCCACTCTTGTGGGTCTCTCTGTCTTCTCAGTTGTCTTTACCACATGCCATTTTGGCCCTCGGTGAGCATCTGTTCCTGCTGAGTTGGGACCATTTGCTGTTTCCTCGGATGGCAGCTTGGCAGCTTTTAAGACCCCAGACGCCACTCACCAATGTGGGGTGCAGAGAGCTCTCTTAGCAAAACGCTAGTTGTGCCAATTGGCCTGGAATTCGCCTAAGAGCATGGTCCCCCGCCCCCCGCCCCAGCTACTCTATCCTTGCAGTATTGAGTTAAGATGGAAGGAGTACTCAAGTTATGCTGAAGTCCACTTAATGTTGTTCTTGTTCCTAATGTGTGCTGTCACCGCTTTCTCCCAACTAGATTTCTAGTAACTACCTAAACTAAACCCTCCCCCCTTGCCCTCCCTCCCTCCCTCCCCTCCCTTGCAGCTGTCAAAGAGTCTTTTCTTCTATACACAAGTCTGTTTTTGAGATCTTATTGTAGAGGTCTCATACAGTATTTGTCCTTTTGTCGCTGACTACTCTCACTCAACATAATGTCTTCCAGTTGAAACCAGGTTAGGAGATGTTTCCTGGAATCATCGTTATTCTTTATCATTGTGTAGTGCTCCATTGAGCATATGTACCACAGTTTACCTATCCATTCTTCTATTGTTGGGCATCTGGGTTGATTCCACCTTTTTGCTATTGTGGACTGTGCCACAATAAACATTCTGGTGCATGTGTCCGTTGGTGTGAAAGGCCTTGAATCTGTAGGACATCTTCCAAGTAGTGGAATTACTGGGTCAAATGGTATATCAATCTCCATTTTTTTAAGGAAGCGCCAGATTGCCTTCCAAAGAGGCTGGACCATTTTGCAACCCCACCAACAGTGTAGGAGGGTTCCACTTTCTCCACAGCCTCTCCAGCATTTGTTGTTTTGTGTTTTCTGGATCATGGCCAATCTTGTTGGGGTGAGATGGTATCTCATTGTTGTCTTGATTTGAATTTCTTTAATAGCTAAAGATCGTGAACATGTTGGCATGTTTTTTTTGGCTGCCTGGATCTCCTCTTTAGTGAAGTATCTGTCCATCTCCTTTGCCTATCGCTTAATTGGATGGTTTATCTTCTTCTTCTTGATATTTTGTAGTATCTTATAGATTATGGAGATCAGGCTGTTATAAGTCTTTTAATTTCAGTTGGGTCTGTTTTGATATTGCCCATCTCATTTCTTATTTATTTGCTTCCTTTCCTGCTTTTGTTTTTCAGTTTGGCCAATGGTTTATTTCTTTTGTTGATCTTTTAAAAAAACCAGCTTTTGGTCTTGTTGACTATTTCAATTGCTTTTCTGTTCTCTAATTCATTTAGTTCTGCTCTAATTTTTGTTATCTATTTTCTTCTGAGGATTTGGGGATTCTTTGTTGTTCTCTTTCTATTTGTTCAAGTTATAGGGTTAATTCTTTGATTTGGGCCCTTTCTTTTCATTAGATATATGCATTTATTGAAATATGTTGACCTCTGAGCACTGGTGTCACTGTGGCCCATGAGTTCTAGTAAGATGTGTTTTCTTTCTCATTTGGTTCTATGAGTTTCTTTATTCCAACCTTGATTTCTTCTATAACCCATGAGTTTTTGTGCACAGTATAGTTCAGTTTCCATGTGTTTAATTTTTTCACCCTTGCTTTTTCTGCTATTAATTTCTACTTTTATGGTTTTATGATCCGAGAAGATGCTTTGAAATGTTTGAACACTTTGCATGTTGTTAAGACTTGCTTTATGGCCTAAAATGTGGTCTATTCTGGAGAAGGTTTCTTGTGTATTCGAAAAGAAGGCATACTTGTCTGTTTTGGGGGAGAGTGCTCTGTATATGACTATGAGGTTGAGTTGCTTCATTGTGGCATTTAGGTCTTTCAGGTTTTTTACCTTCTTTTTGATGTTCTGTCCATCACCAAAAGTGGTGTGTTGAAGTCTCCTGCTATTTATTGTGAAACTGTCCATGTCACTTTTCAATGCTTGTTAGAGTTCGTTTGATGTTTTTGAAGCTCTGTCATTGGGTGCATAAGTATTTAATATGGTTACGTACTGACGGATTTACTCTTTAAGCAATATACAGTAACCTTACTTGTCCACCTTAGAGGATTTTACTTTAAAGTCTATTTTATCTGAAATTAATATTGCCAATCCTGCTCCTTTCTGAATGTTGTTAGCTTGGTACGTATTTTTCCACCTTGTAAGTTTCAAATGGTTTATATCTTTAAGTTTAAGCTACATCTCTTGTAAGTACCATATAGTTGGAGTCTGCTTTTTTATCCATTCTGCTATTCTTTGTCTCTTTATTGGTGTGTTTAACCTATTTACATTCAGTATAATTGTTGATTGGTATGAGTGCAGTACCATCCTCTTGGTATCTTTTTTGGTGTGTTGTTGATAGTTTTTTTGGTCCCACTTAATTTTCTGTGCTGATTCGTTTTTCTTTATGGGTTTCCTTTTCATCTTTTTCATTGTTGTTGGTTTTATAGCTGCTGAGACTTCTTGATTTTTGTTTCTAGTTCTGATGTATAGAATTGTTAATTTCCTTTGAGGTCACCTTGATACCTACCCCTAATGTTCTATGTTTAAAGAAGTCCTTAATTTATTTATATTGCATTGACTTCTTCTCTGTCTTAAAGAACTATGAGCACTTTAATTTGTTTCTCTTTTGGTATGATATTGTCATCATTTACGTACTGAGATCTCTGTTTCCCTATTTTTAGTGTTTTAGCTTTAATTTATTTTTGTGAATTCCCTATCTGTGTTGATATATGGATGCTCTCCTCTTCATTGTATCCTTAAGTATATATCTGATGCTATTCATTTTTTACTCAAAGACTTTCTTGTGGTGTTTTTTTGTAATTTGGTTTGATTTTTACAAGTTCTCTAAACTTCTGTTTATCTGGGAATGTCCTAATTTCACTGTCATATTTGATATACTCTTTTGCAAGATACATTGTTCTTGTTTGGCAGGTTTTTGTTTTTTTGTTTTTCCCTTAAAAGCTTTGTATATGTTATCCCATTGTCTTCTTGTCGACTTGGTTTCTAATGAATAATCTGAGCTCAATCTTAATGACTGTCCTTTGTGCATTATTTTTTGTTTAAGCCTGATGTCCTTTAAAAGCCTCTCCTTATCTGTAGTTTTGGTAAGTTTGATGATAATATGTCTTGATGTCTTTCTTTTGGGATCTTCCTTGTCTGGAGTCCAACTAACAATTTCCACAGATATCTTTCATGATGTCAGGGAAGTTTCTCTCAACATTTCTTCAACAATTCTCTCTGTATCTTCTGTTATCCCTCCTGTTCTTGTATTTCAATAATTTGTAATTATTCCTACTGATAGAGTCCCACATATCTTGTAGTGATTCTTAATTTTTTAAATTTCTTCTATCTGATTTTTCCTCATATATGCTGGTGTCAGTTGTATCTTCAGTTTATCTTCTTTATCTTCAACGTCACTATTGCCTCAATCCTTTGACTTTCTAATGAATTATTTAATTCTTTAGTTTTGTTGTTAATCTTCTGAATTTCAGATCATTATTGCTCAAGTATTTCTTGAAACCTGCTAATTTTTCCATTATGTTCTGCTACACTTTGCCTAATCTTCTTCCTAATGTTTTGAAGAGCTCTAAACATTACTTTTTTATAATCTATCTCTGATAATTGCAGGAAATGCTCTTTGCTTGGAATTTTTTTTTTCTATTATGATTGAATGAAAATGTACATTCCCATATAAATTTGCATGCTTACCTATATGCAGCTTCCATTGCTCTCCCTGTATGGTGACAGCACACTCTTCTTTTCTGCTCCATACGTGTCTCATCTTCCCAACAGTCTCCTATCTTCTCTTCTCCCCCCATTCCCCTTCCTCCAGTATGAGGTCAACAGGACAACCTCCGATAGATGCCTAGAACCATAAAGTGCCCACACAACATGGTCCCTCTGCATCACCAAGTCCAATCCATTGCTCTCTGAAAAGTTGACCTTCAATATGATTTATGAATAGGGGCAGCATCAGGGCCAGAGGCCATGCTCCCAGGGGAACCCCGAAGTCCCTGGACCACCAATTGTGGTCTTTTAGTAGAGATCTCATGGTGGACCCCTTATTTATACTTGTGTTGCCAGTGAGACTCAACTTTGTGAGCTCCATAATGGCTATCACTGGTGGTGGCTGGGCACCATCTGGTTCTTCCGGTCACAAGTCGATGTAGACATCCACTAACGTGGGTCTCTCTGTCTTCTGGATTCTCTTTCCCCCATGTCACTATGGACCTTGGTGATCATCCGTTCCTGCTAAATTGGGGCCATTTGCTGTACCCTCAGATGGCAGCTTGGCAACTTTTAACACCCCATATGCCATTCACCAATGTGGGGTGTAGAGAGTCCTCAATAGCAAAATGCTAGTTGTGCCAATTGGCCTCAACTTCCCCTGAGAGCAGGGTCCCAAGCCCCCTACACCAGCAACTCTGTCCTTGCAATATTGGGTTAAGACGGGAGAAGTACACAAGTTGTGTTGAAGTCCCATTAATGTCGATCTTCTTACTAATGTGTGCTGTCACCAATTTCACCCAACCAAATTTCTAACAGCTATCTAATCTAAACCCTCACCCCTTGCCCTCCTGCCCTCCCCACCCTTGCAGCCGTCAAAGAGTCCTTTCTGTTATTCATGAATCTGCTTTTCAGTTCCTATTGTAAGAGTCTCATACAATATTTGTCCTTCTGTCGCTGACTACTTTCACTGAACATAATATCCTCCAGTTGAAACCAAGTTAAGAGATGTCTCCTGCTATCATCATTGTTCTTTATTATTGCATAGTGTTCCATTGAGTATATATACCATAGTTTATCTATCCATTCTTATGTTGCTGGGCATCTGGGTTGGTTCCATCTTTTTGCTATTGTAGACTGTGCTACGATGAACATTCGTGTACAGGTATCAGTTGATGTGAATGGCCTTGATTCTGCAGGGTATATTCCAAGCAGTGGAATTACTGGGTCAAATGGTATATCTATGTCCATTATTTTAATCTTTGCTGTTTATTTTACCTTGCCAGCCAAGTGCCCTGGAGTCAAATTGTTCTAGAAAACATAGTTGAGTTTCAGGAGATATAAAGTCAAAGGTATCTAAGTTGGCCCCAGAGAGGGCTGTGTTTCCCTACTCTGATTCTAAACTTGGAAAAAATTTTTGATTCTTTGTTTTGGTGGTTATCCGAAGCCACGGTGGTCTGCTTTTTTAAATGATTAGAAATAGATTTTTGTCTCTAAGCCATCAGAAAATTGTTGTAATTGATTTGTTTAGTTATTGTGTTCTAACTTACAATACATATACATATATATATTTAATTTATGTTTTGAGTGTCTGAATATTCTGGCTGTTTCAGCTGGACTGATAATTGTATCCTTAAAAATTCCATTGTCTGGTCACTGCATGCTTAGGGCTGTGAGCATGCTGAGAAAGGTAGGGTGAGTTGCTGTCTCAGGGGAGCCAGCAGAACTTTTCTTCTTCTTTTCCCTTTCTCCCTCTTAAAGTCCAGGAGAGTAGCTCAGGGCACTCTGATAAGATGTCTCACTTCTGGGCCAGGTAGAGTGTCAAAGTTTAGCACCTGGTACAGAGAATTTAGATGGGTAGAGGAAGTAGAGGGAAAGGGGGAGAAATCAGTGCTTAGGAGAGATTCTGAATCAGTAAGTTTACAAGCACTTTGCTGATGTCACTCAGGTGAAAGTCTTCTGTGGTTTTGTTATATGTGCTTGTTAAAAGCTCACCTTCCCCACTGAAAAAGACATGCACTGTTCATGACACTGCTGCTCTGTTCAGCTGACTGTCCCAGCCCAGTGGCTCCACTTGGTGACTGAAGTGGGTTCCTCTGCAGGGTGTGGATTGGAATCTTGCTGAAGTAGCTGCTTCTGGATCTGCCCTTTCTTTCTTGTTGCTCAATCTGATCTCTCACCTTTCTGCATAGTATTCAGGGCACCTAAATTGCCCTATATAATGCATTCTGTTGTTTTTCTGGTTCTTTGTTGTCAGAAGGACCAGAAAATACCTGTTTCTAGTTTGCCACCTTAGCCCCACCTCCACAAAGTTTTTTAAAGGAAATGTTCTGCATTCCACTTTGGTGAGTGGTGCCTAGGGTCTTAAAAGCTAGCAAGCAGACATCTAAGAAGCATCAATTGGTCCCAATCCGCCTGAAGCAGAGGAGAATGAAAGATATTGAAGACATAGGGAAAATACAAAGTCAAGAGACAGAAAGGGCTATGTAATCCAAAGACCACATCAGCATGAGACCAGAAGAACTAGATGGTACCCACCCACCACCAATAACTGCCTTGACAGGGAATACAATATAGAATTCCTAATGTATCCAGAGAAAAATGAGTGTGTGGTATTAGAATTCTATTGAAAGACGAGACTTGACAGTCCAACAGATTAGAGGGTCCCCAGAAGACATGGTTCCTGGATTCTCTGTTAGCTGGGAGCTGAAACCATTTCCAAACCCAAATCTTCAGACAAAGATTGGACTAGACTATAAGACATAAAATGATACTAGCATAAAGTATACTTCTTGGCTTAAGTATATACACAAGGCTGACTGAGCAGCTCATGTCCAGAGACAAGATGAAAGGGTGGCCAGGGTACACAAACTGGTTGAACTGACACGGTAAATACATGGTGGAAGAGTATGCTGTCACAGGGTGAGGAGAGTAACTAGAGTTAAATAGCTGCATGTGTGTGATTTTTTGTATAACAAATTGACTTGTAAACTTTTACTTAAAACACATTAAAATATTTTTTAAAAAAGAATTGAGTTCCACATTTTTCTCCCATTCTGTTCAGGATCCTCTATTGTGGTCTCTGTCGGAGATAACTGGTGGTGGTGATAACTGGGCACCGTCTAGCTGTGCTAGACTCAGTCTGGTGGAGGCTCTGGTGGTTGTGATCCATTAGTTCTTTGAACTAATCTGTCCCTTGTGTCTTTGGTTTTCTTCATTCTCCCTTACTCCAGGCAGGGTGGGATCAGTAGAGAATCTTACATGGCTGCTTGCAAACTTTTAAGACCCCAGAAGCTGCTTGTCAAAGTAGGATGCGGACTATTTTCTTTCTAAACGGTGTTATGCCAGTTTGCGGAGATGTCTGTCAAGACCATAATCCTCCGCTCTCAGCCCAGTACTTTGATCTCGTGAGAAGTTTGGATGCATCTGGGAAGCTTCCATGACTTTGCCTTGGTCAAGTTGTGCTGACATCCCTAGAAATATGTATGGTCTTTCCCTTTACCACACCACTTATCTGTTGTCTAATTAGTGTTTTTCCCTCCCCACCACTCCTCTTGCTTGTAAATATCAAAGATTGTTTCTGTGTATAAACATTTTCATGAGTATTTGAAATAGTGGTCTCGTATAGTATTTGTCATTCTGTATTTGACATATTTAACTAAGCATAATGTCCTCCAGATGTGTTTCAGAGTTGAGGAGTATTCAACTGTGTGTATGTATCATAGTTTGTTTATCATCTGTTGATGGGAATCTAGGTTGTTTCCATCGTTTTGCTATTGTGAACAGTGCTGCAGTGAACCATGGGTGCGCATATGTCTATTCATGTGACAGTTCTTATTTCTCTAGGGTATGTTCATAGGAGTGGGATTGTTGACTCATATGGTATTAGGTGCTTACAATCATTTCCAAAATGGTTGTACCGTTTTGCATCCCTACCAGCAGTGTGTAAGTGTTTCAATCTCATCACAGCCTCTTCAGCATTTCCTGTTTTTCTGGTTCATGCCAGTAATGTTGGAGTGATACAGTATCTCATGGTACTTTTGATTTACATTTTTCTAAAGGCAAATAATCACTAGCATTTCTTCATCTATTCCTTTGCTGTCTGAACGTCGTCTTTAGAGAAGTGTTTCTTCATATTTTTGTCCATTTTTTAATTTAGATTGTTTGTCTTCTTGTTGTAGGGGTGTTGGATTTTCCTGTATGTTTTAGGGATTAGCCCTCTGTCAGATTTGTCATAGCCAGTACTTTTTTTCACAGTCTGTAAGTTCTTTATTTTTACTCTTTTTGTTGAAGTCTTTTGATGAGTGTAAGTATTCAGTTTTTAGAAGACTCCATTTATTTAGCTTATATTCTGTTTGTGTATTGTCAGTTATGATTTTTATCATATTTATTCCATGTACTAGGGCCCTAGTATTGATTCTGTTTTTTCTTCTATGATCTTTATAAAACTAGAAATTATAAAGATCATAGAAGAAAAAATAGGGTCAATACTATGACCCTAATATGTGACATAATTTGTTTTCATTTTTTTCTATTGTCTTTGATCCATTTTGAATTAGTTTTTGTTTATGATGTGACATATATTTCATGTTTTTACAGAATGACATACAAGTTTGCCAGCATCATTTATTAAAAACACTATTTTTTTCTCCATTTAATGGACACTGGGCCTTTGTGAAACATCAAGTGACCATTTTGTTGTTGTTGTTAGGTGCTGTCGAGTTGGTTCTGAGTCATAGAGACCCAGTGTATGACAGAACAAAACATTGCCCAGTCCTGCCCCATTGTGGTAGGCGCTGTGTCAATCTCTCTTGGTGACGGTCTTCTTTTTTGTTAACCCTCTGCATTTGTAAGCGACTGATCCCCAAAGTATGTAAAATGCAGTCTCACCATTCTTGCTTCCAAGGAGCACTCTTTGTTCTTCTGGCAGAACAGACCTGTTTGTTCTTTTGGCAGTCCATGGTACATTTAGTGCTCTCCTCCAGCCCACGGTACAAAGGCCTCAGTCCTTCCCGTGTCGTCCTTACTCGTTGCCCCGCCTTTGCATGCGCGTGGTGTGACTGAAGCACCATGGCTTAGGTCAGGCGCTCCTTAGTCCTCACGGTGAAATCTTTGTTTTAAAAGATTTTAAAGAGGTCTTTTGCAGTAGATTTACCCACTGCAATTCATCTTCTGATTTCTCGACAGCTGCTTCCATAGGTGTTGATTGTGGATCCAAGTAAAATGAAATCCTTGATAACCTCAGTCTTTTGTCCATTTTTCATGATGTTGCTGTGGAGGAGATTCAGGGCTACTGCTATCCCATACATATAAGCAGTTAAAGCAGCCCCACACTGGGCATATGATTTAGTGAATGAACTCTCTTCAAGCATATCCCCTCCACCGAAGGCAATGATTTTGGATGGGAACCTTTTGAGGAGAAGTGGTTGATAAGGTGGGATCCTTGCTAATGCATGTCACTTGTTTCAAAGGACTGTCTGTCCAATACCTTGGTCTTCCTCTTTTAACTGCTACAGAGCTCCTAAGGGATTAGTTTCCTGTTTTACTATTTCATCTATTCCTTTATCTCCATTTTATGGGTTGGTTGAAAGCAAATGTAACAATCCCAGCCTGCTGTTACTTCCTTTTAATGAAAACTTTACAGGTTACTATCAAAATACCATATGCATTAAGCAAAGATAAGGTCCCAACTGTTTTGTTTCTAAATGAACAAACAAGATAAAAGGTTTAAGGCTGCTATTCATAAGCACTTCTCTGCAAATAACACCTTGTGAATGTAAAGAGCCTCTATTTCCAATAAACGAAAAGCCAAATTGGACAGGCTGTTTTAGGGTCCATCTGTGCTTTCTTCCACTGTAGTGCAGACAGCTAAGTCTTCAGTTCCAGCTTGCTGAAGGTGATCTAGAGACAGGGTTCTATTGAGTTTTTTGCAGCCTTGGAAGGCAGTCCCCTAGCTACTCACTCATTGATATCAGTCTGATCTTTCAGTATAATTTCAATAGCCAACAGCAAAGGTGCAGCGGAGGAGTCACTGACTAGGTGGACTTCAAATAGAGAGAAAGTCTGGGATGAATTACCACGATTGCAGTTGTGATTTCTTCTTTGGAAGATTCAGGAAGTAATAGAAAGTTGAGATTCAGGCACCCCTCAAAGAACCAAGTAAAGTAGTGTTTCCTAACCAGCGGCTTATGAACTCTAATAGGTTTAACATTGCGTCTCTGGAGCTTTGCTTTCTTAAAGCCGAGATTGATATCTGCTTCAGTTTCAAAAATTCCGTAAATAAGTTTCTCAGGTACAAGATGGAAGAATCAAACATTAAACCTTGAGAATAGTTGTTTTTTATTTTTTGTCCTAATATGCAGTTAAATGTTTAAATTAAATGTGTTTTAATATGCAAACTCCAAACACTACGGAATGTCTTTTTACACTGTTTCCTAATTATCTCTTTTAATGTAATTAAAGTAAATTAAAGATTACATATCATTTCTTGAAAAGCACAATATTATTGCAGTGTTACTATAAAATGAACATTATAATGCAATCCTTGATCACATGCCGATTTAAAGAAAATAGTTGTATTTAAAATAGTATCTTTATTATGTACTCCATGTGGTAGATATTTACCATCCTTTTTAGCCATCTGTATGCTTGGAGCATCCCTTTTATATATAGTAGACTCTCCCACCTAATGAGTTCGTCTTTCCAAAACAGAAGCCAGATATTATGATTAAATTGTGTCCTTCCCCAGATACGTGCCGTTGACACTCATGAGGAGTGTGCTTCTTTGTTCGAGTAGATACATGAGACTAAATGGGCAGCTCCTGTCTGGAGGCAAGAGGAGAAGGCAGAAAGGGCCTGGGAAATCCAGGGTGGAAGAGGAGTGTGTGCTGTCACCATACAGGGAGAGCATTTAGGGTCACATAACAAGGTATATGTACACTTTGTGTGAGAAAGTAATTTGAGCTGTAAACTTTCACATAAAGCTCAAAAAAATTTTAAATTTTAAATTAAGAAAAAATCCTAACCTGGTCACTAGAGGGTCAATATGAGTCAGAAACCACTCTATGGTAAAAGGTTTGGTTTGGGTTTTGGTGCATCTGCGGATGTAATAGAAACCCGGGTGGTATAGTAGTTAAGTGCTACTGCTAATCCAATGGTCAGCAGTTCAAATCCACTAGGCATTCCTTAGAAACTATGGGGCAGTTCTACTCTAACCTATAGTGTCATTACCAGTCAAAACTGGCTCAGTGGCAGTGAGTTTGGTTTTGGGGTGGATGGAATCTTATTTTCCTTGTTTCGACAGTGAAGCCATTATCAGTGTAGGATGTGTCTTAAACCTATCACTTTAGTGATAAAAAGGGCAGATTAGGCACAGAACAGAGCAAACATGAATCAGGAGAGATAAGTCCCAACTGGAGATGTTCAAAAAACACCGAAAAAGGTAGATAAGCTGAGACAAGATTTTCCCCCAAGCAATGAGTGACAGAGCACCTTTCCCTACAGCTAGCACCTGGAATTTGAACCACTGCTCTCCTAAAACATGAGAAAATCAATTTATGTTCACTGAAGCCATTATTTGTAGTATTTCTGGCATAGCAGCACTAGATAATTAAGATACTAGGTTTTCCCAGTTCCCCTTAAACTAGGGTGTAGGCACGAGGCACAGGTTGCTTCCATCATTGCGCCTGCGTGTGATTTTGGTTTGCTGCTGTGTGTGGAATCCATTCAAATGATTGCATACAATGCGACAGAAAGATATGTAACTTTCAGAGGCTGTAGAGACAGGGTCTAGCATAATGTCCCTGCCTAGCATTAGGCCTATGTCCCGTGGCAGGGAAAGTAGCAGTGGCACTGGTCTGCTGCCCAGCCTCTAAGCTTATTTTTTTGGTTCTGTTTATTGGAGATTATGTGAACAACCAGGTGTCCTCTAATACCACAACACCACCAGTGCCATCAAGCCAACTCTATCTCATGGTGACCGCATGTGTGTCAGAGGAAAACTGCGCTTCACAGGGTTTTTGATGGCTGGATCTGTACAAGTGAATCATGAGGCCTTTCTTCTGAGGGACTTCTGGGTAGACTTGAACTTCCAACTTTTGGGTTAGCAGTCAAATGAGTTAACAGTTTGCACTACCCAGAGACTCCATCCTCTAACATTTAAACATTTTAATTTATGTACTCCTCACATAAATTTAATGAAGCTGGTTTTCTAGTTTCAGGTCATGACACCCGAGATTGCATGTTAGGAACATTTTGTCCTACATAAGTAAATGTTCTGTGGTTAAGAGTGCTTTTAATTTATCTTGTGGAAATAAACAGCAAAAGGAAGCTATTGAGCCACTGGTAAGTGTGTGGCTTGAAGAGGCATATTAATTATTAAATGCATTATTTACAGTTGAATTCACAGTATCTCACCATCAAGTTCTAAATCTAAAAATTACAGGATATGAATGACTAAACCAGCAGATTAGTGGTTTATGAGGAACAGCAGGAGACTGCTCAAGTAAAAACTGAACATAGGTTTACGACATCAATAATATTTTGGTCAAAACTATTTAAAATGTTGCCCCTAGAAGTCTGAATGACTGTTTAAAACCAAGACCAAACCCACTGCTGTTGAGTCAGTTCCAACTCATAGTGATTCTATAGACAGAACTGCCCCATTGAGTTTTCAAGGAGCACCCAATGAATTTGAACTACTGACTTTATGGTTAGCCACCAGGAGCACTTAACCACTATCCCACCACGGTTTCCGAATGAGTGTTTAAGGAACTGTAAAACACCATGAATTAACTTCAGCATCTTTTTCTAGCCTTATGATGTAACATTGAGCTCTTGGAAGTAAACATTGATCCTTTCCTCTTTGAAATAATGCAAAATAATCAACTGAGACATGGGTGAATATGGGTAAAGTTTTTTCTAGCATACTGCTATTCAACAACATATTATTTCTTTGAATATTTTAATTCTAAGATGGATTGAAAGAGAGGGATAAAAGAAGGGAAAGGAGGAAAAGGGAGGGAAGGAAGGACAGAGGAAGGGCACAACTAAGGAGCGAAGTCTTGCCATGGAGTTTGTCACCTGGATTAAATGAGCTCTGTGAAATTTGAAGTGTAGTACTGACAGCTGCTTAGTTCTTGAAGAACTCTCCTGTTGTACAGCGCATTCTTTGAGAACAATTGGGATGAAAGACACAAGATCATTACATAAAATTTGCCATCACAATTTGGAAGTTCAAACCCACTCAGCCAGTGCTGTGGAAGAAAGGCCTGGTGATCTCCCACATAAAGATTATAGCTAGAAAACTTACAGAGCAGTTCTACTTTGTAATACACAGGGCCGCCATCAGTCAGACAAACTCGATGGCAATGTTCTCTGCCCCTGCCACCTCATTCTGCAGTAAATGTATATGAATTCAGAACATACCAAAATATTTTTTTTCTATGCTATGCTTCAACCTGTATCAAAAGTAGTTTCAACCTGTATCAAAAATACGGGGTGAGATAAAGCCACAAAGCCT
Source organism: Heterohyrax brucei (assembly GCA_028571685.1). Lineage (NCBI taxonomy): Eukaryota > Metazoa > Chordata > Mammalia > Hyracoidea > Procaviidae > Heterohyrax > Heterohyrax brucei. The sequence continues at coordinate 24,120,934 of CM053155.1, forward strand.
GAGCTGGGTTTACAACATCTTGAATAAAAGAAGTTTTCTTAACTCCAGAACTATCCATTTGTGAGTAGTCTCTGGGTGATTCAGATGGTTAACTGAATGGTTAACACCCACTGCTAACCAAAAGATGGGAGGTTCAGGAGCACCCAGAGGCATCTCAAAGAACATCCTGATGATCTACTTCAGAAAACAATTAGTCGTTGAAAACCTCATGGATCACAGTTGTACCTGACACATAGGATCTCTGTGAACTGGAATCAACTCAGTGCCAATTGATTTTTTTTGTTTTTTTGTTCTGTCAACCTGGAGGTTGTGAAGTTCCAAGGCAATATGTTGTCACTGTTCATTGCTGTAAAATCATTTCTGATTCATGGCTGCCCATGTGTTCAGAATAGAACTGTTCTATAAGGGTTTCAAACCTTGGACCTTTTGGAAGTTGGTTGCCAGGACTATCTTCCAAGGTGCCTTTTGGTGAGTTTGAACACCAACTTTTCAGTTAGCAGTGGAGTGCTTAACCATTTACACCACCTGTCTCTTCATCATCTAGTGCTGTGTAACAGAAATACAACAAGTGGATGGTTTTAACAGACAAATTTATTTTCTCACAGTAAAGTAGGCTCAATGTCCAAATTTAGACAATCAGTTCCAGGGGAAGGCATTTTCTGTTGGCTCTAGAGGAATGCCCTTGTGGTCACTCTTCCCCTGGGTAGGGAGCTTCTCAGGCACAGGGAACCTGAGTCCAAAGGACTTGCTCCGCTGCTAGTGCTTCTTTCCTGGTGCTGTGAAATCCCGATACGTCTCTGCTCACTTCTTTCTTTTATATGCCAAGAGATTGCCTTAACACAATCCAAGTTTGTAGATTGAGTCAGGCCTCACAACACACAACTGCTGTCCCTTCTTCCTCACTAATACCGCAGAGACAGGATTTACAGCATGGAGGAACATCAAACAATACCAGGAATCATGGCCTAGCCAAATGGCTACACACTTTTGGTGGGACACAACTCAATCCATGATACTATCCATAATTAAATTCAGGATGATAAATCAAACAAATAAAAACATGTTGTCTTCACGTCAATTCTGACTCATAGCAACCCCTATAGGACTGAGTAGAAATGCTCCATAGATTTCTAGGGAATAACTCGTAGGTCTGAACTGCTGATTTTTTGGTTAGTAGCCTTAGTACTTAAACACTGTACCATGAGTAAAAGATTTGTTATTTATTTATTAGTTTTATTTTTTTTTTAATAAAATGGAGAAGGGTGTTCGTGAAGGGGGAGATGAGAAAGATAAGCTGGCATGACACATTAACCTCAGAATACTATAAAGGAGATTAATTTTTAAAATCGGTGGTTAAAACTCAGAGACATGTTCCCTGCTCTCCCAGGCTAGAAACTGGCAGTCCAAAATGAAATCTCATTCTCTAAGCATGAGATGTTGCACATGCTGAACAAAGCCAAGATTTTCAGGTAATGCTTTGGGTCTTCTAGGTGATAATTCTGCTTTTCCAACAATACAATGTGGTGTTGCTCCACATGAAACCTGGTTCCACAGGCATGAGCTTACACTTTCAGGCACAGACTCTGTACCTCTAAGCATGGATACTTACCCTACCTACAGGTGTAGAATGTGGTTCTTCAAACATGTTATTCTAATGTAAAGTAACAGACTTTTCAGGCATGAGAAATCTCCCCAGTATGAATCTTGCCTCACCAAGGCCTAAAATTGGACACTCTGTGGTACCAAACTCTCTAGGTATGGATCAGGCTTTCCAGGAATGAAATGCTGTTGTTGGATGCTGTGAGTCAATTCCAACTCATAGCTACCCCGTGTGATAGAGTAGAACTGTCCCAGTGGGATTTTCTTGGCTGTAATGAACTGATTGGAATTGCTCTAAGTCGGGAACCTGGTCTTCTAGAGGTAGAACTGTCATTTGGCCCAGCAGTTAAGGAACCTGGCCATCTAGGCCTGCAATCTCTTCTTCCATGTCAGGAATATGGACTTCTAAGTAGTAAACAACCTTATAGTCACAAACCTGATATGTAGAAGGGACATCTGACTTTCTATATTCTGTGTTTAACCATAAACCTGGCTATTTATGAACAAAACCAGGCTTTCTTCATGTGGAAAGGCAGACTAGTTGACATTGGCTTGAACTTCCATTTCCAAAGCTGTGCCTTCAGGATTGGAAACTGGTGCAATATGTGTGGACTCCACTCTCCAAGTGCAAAAACTGGAACCACAAGCCTGGAACCTGGCATCCCACATGTAGGTTCTTAATTTCCAAACTTGAAACATGGCCTTAAAAGTGTGTAATCTTGCACTACAGACATGAACCTGGTGAAATAGTGATGGGTTGAACCAACAAGACTAAAAACCTCTTATCTTAAGTGTGGAACCTAGCACTCCATGTGTAGAATTTCAGCGTCCAGTTATGGAACATCGTATTGCTACAAGGGTTGTACTCTAGTCATGTGATGTGGTGTTTCAGTCATGGAAAATGGCCTTCATGGATGGGCTTTCTCTGCCTGCACTCCATGTATAATGCTGTAATCTCCAAGTATGGTAACTGCCCCTACGAGACCTGAACTTGACACTCTATGTATAGACTCTCAATATACAAGCATGGAGCCTCATCTCAAAAGCATGGAACTTTGCCCTTTATATGCGAAGTCATAATTTCCCAGTATGTAGCTTGACTCGTAAGTTCATAATCTGGCATTCTAGTCATAGAAGTTTATGCCTAAGATATAAACTTAGCTTGGTGCCTAGAATTCCAAGGTTGGAATTTCACAAGCCAAGAATGGAACCTAATCTGATAAGCACTGAATATGACATTCTACACATGGAATCTCAATTTGCATGCATCAAGGACGGGCATACAGTCATGGAACATGATACTTCATGTGTAGAATCTCAACTTCTAAACATGGAATATGGCCTAACTTGTGTAACCTAGAGCTGCAAATACAATGTCATACTTGAGTCACAGGACTCCAAACAGGACCTAGTCTCTTAGGCACGGAATCCAGTGGCACGTCAATTTCCAAGAAAGAAACTTGAACTACAAGAATGGAACCTATAGAACCTGATGCTCGATGTGTGGAGTCTCAATCTCCTAGTATGGAACCTGATTCTTCAAGCATGAAAACTGAGTGCCATTTATATGGGTTTGGGGACACTGATTTGTATCTTTCAGGTATGAATTCGGACTTTCCATATCCTACAGCCTTGAACTTTGGACCTCCAACTGGGGAACCTAGCCCTTTTAGGATGAAAACTGGCTCCCAGTTATAGAATGTGGCCCTTTAAGGCATAGGGCCTAGTCTCCAAATAGGAAATTTGAGTTTCTGAGGTTTAAAAAGTCCCTCTTGATATAAATCTTGTTTGTCCAGGTAGCTTTCTAGTTGTGGCCTCTGGGCTTCTATGTGTGCACCCTGGCCCTGTAGGCGTAAGATTAGATCTTCTATGAAAGTTGTACATTAATGCCATTCAGTTATATGCACCCTCTCCAAATGGAGTCAGTTTAGCTCTTCTCCAAAGCATGCTGGGACTAAATGCAAACTGAACTCTGGCTAAACTGCTAGACTGGGAACAATGACTGGGTTAGTGCAGAGATTGAGAAATGCTATGTCAACAAGAAGAGAAACACCTGGGCCTGGATAAATAGTCCCTGAGAATACTGGCACCAAAGGCTCTACAAGAACAACAGTAACTCTTAGCCTGAGCCAAAGTGGTATATAAACTGTACCCTTTGTTCTGCAATAGTGGAGTGCCACCTGGGTCCAGCTGCCTGCCCGCCACACTATATGTATTCCAATTAAATATACCATATGTCTCAATTGCTGATTCTGGAGTCTTTCTTAGGTCTCTTGGAGCTGCTTTTTGGGTCCAGATGCTGCAGGGTTGTTACAACACATAAGCCATCAGTGTTTGTGTGAAACCTCTCTCTGAGCTTGGAATCTGGCCTGCTGAGGGTAGAACCTAAACCTCAAGGAATGTTATCTAGCCCACAAGTGAGAAAATTCAGGCTCAGGGTTTAAATGACTTTACCAAGTTTCAAGAATAGGTTTGCAGAGGTTGAAATCTAGATCCCTGGTCAGTGCTTGCTGCTCCAGATCAAAGTTCCTCTGATCTCACTTCTTTCCCTTGTTAGGGTCCGTGATTTTCAGGATGCGACACTGTTACTTTAAAGGTTAAATTTTATTAAAAAATATGCCCAATAGGACAAATACTGGTGCACCAGGGACGCATCCCAAGCTACACAGAGCAGGAGGCGACGATGAGTTTCCTCAGCGCCCAGTATTTAAGTCGTGAGATTGCAAAGAAGGGAGGGTGAACTGACCTTTACATTGATTGGTTAACTCCTATTAGTTGTAAAATGTGGTCAAGGTCTAGGGGTCACTTGCAGGCTGTCACTTGCAAGGTTGCCCCCAGGCTTGTCTTGTGACAGTGTTTTGTTATTCTACGGTATTTTCTGCTATTAAGTTGTTTCCTGGGGCTTTCTTTAATACCTCCAATTTTTACCGCACCCTTCCTCATTTCAACACCCTAAGGGTATAGTACATATAAAGGAAACTGGGCAGTAGTTAGAATTCCCATCTGCTAAGAAGTTCTGCTCTGTCCACTCTGTGTCTTTGGATGAATTTTCCAACATCACTATCCCACATTTGTGCAGACAGGAAATCAGACAATATGTTTGCCAAAATAATCCAGCCCTGGCATTCTGTTCTGTGCCTCTATTTTATGCTTCTTTCTATTAAGGGCCTCCTCCCTTTGTCTTCAAGCTGCGTGAGGTCTTATCAGTCTGGGCAAACTTGACCACCTGAGCAAGGAGCCACCAGAAGACTAGCTTTGACACTACCCTGACCCCTTCTGCCTCCTGTGGTTGCCTTCATTATTTCAGCCATTCCCAGGTATATTTTGGGCTTGGTTGAAGTTTCCTACTCAACCTAGAAAATCAAATACTGTTTTAAATGATCCTGACTTCTAGAGTTAGCATTGCCGTTGCCTGGGTGTGCCTCATGATCCCTCTCAATTCAAAGGCCTGCCATTGATATCCTTCATTTTATAGCTCTTGTCTTCACTATCTCTGATGTTTGGGGTGGGGCTGGTTGCACAGGGGAATCAGGTCTGTTACTGTTCAGATGCTAGCAGGGTAGCATATTAGCACTAGAAGGCTAAAACTGGGAGTGGAATTTAGGTCATCTCCCGTCCTTTTCACCAACGATAATGACTGTCAACTCCTTTTCTTCTTTCCATTTTTAAATAAATTTTATTGTGGTTTAAGTAGAAGTTTACAATCTATATCAGCTTGCTGTATAACACTTAGAACTTTTACCTCAAATGTACTCCGACTACTCTCCCTCTCCCTTCCCTTCCCTCACCCCGCCCTGTGACAGCATGCTTCCCACTGTCATCTGGAACTACCACGGTCCTTTTGACCACAGTCTGTCTCCCCTCACCCTATCTGTCATCTCTTCTCCAGTGATGAGCTTCTCAGAGAGCCCTGTGTACAAATTTAAGTCCAAAAGATTATTTATCACCTACCTTACCCCATGCTTTGTATAGACCAGTTCAATTTTTGTCTGGAGAGCTGGCTTCAGTGCTGGATGTAGTTTGGGGTTAGAGAGTCCAGGGGCAACATTTCCAGAGGACCCTGCATCTGATAGACCATCAGCTATGGTCACTTGATAGTTAACACTCTCATATTTCTGAAAAACAGACTTGTAGTACTTTTTCTAGATTCATCAATTTTTCTTGATTTATCAATTTCAGATGTTATTTATTTATTTCCTGGAATGATGGATGAGTTTTCAACAGTTATACATCCTCATCTCCTCTCTTGCATCTTCCAAATACAGTGTTTAGATTTTATGACTCTGAAATACTACTGACCTGAGAACCTGTAGTGTGCTATATGTTTCTCCGCTAGCTTTCTCCCAACCTGAGTTGCTAAATTTCTTTCTTTTTTCTCATACTATTCTGCTAAACCTCACCTGATTTTTTCCTCCTCCGCAGATTTCCATCACTTCTTCTATTCTATGCAGTGCCTTTGTTCCCTGAGATTTCCCACAGCCTTCTATTGAGAGAATGGTTTTAACAAAGAGAAATTTAATCTGTCACAGTTCAAATTCACGTCATCAGTGCCAGGGGAAGTCTTTCTCTGTCGGCTCTGGAGGAAGGTGTTTGTCATCAGTCTTCCTCTGTACTAGAAGCTTCTGAGGCCCAGGGTCCCTGAGTCAAAAGTCGTATTCTGGACCAAACCTCTTTCCCTTTCCCAAGCACTCTCTATTACCTTCTCTGCACTACACCAGGCTCTGAATTATGACACTCTACCTGGGCCAGAAGTAAGAACTCTTATGCATGCACTGAGTTATTCTCCCAGACTTGGAGAGGGAACAATTTAGCAAACAGAAAAACAACAACAACAACAAAAAATCTGCCAGCTCCCTTAAGCTGGGAACCCAGAGCAGAAACAGATCCTTTATCTAGGTATAGATAACCTTCAGCTCCCTACCTTTCTATGCATGTGCAACTGCTACCTGTGGCTACACCAATCATCCTTGCCCAGCTAGGACTGTAGAGAAGATCTGGAACCACACACTTGGTGACTGACTATCTGGCCACCTGAAGTAAATACATGCCTCGACCCGCGGGGCGAATCAACGGAGGGACGAGGGGGAGCCTGAGAAAATGAAAGTGGAGCAAGAGACTCGAAGAAATGGAGGCAAGACAAAATTCTGATCAAGCCTCAAGGTTTTATTGTTATAGCGCGGTATATATAGCAACGGGAATGGAGGGAGGGATTAAGTGACGTAGGGATCGGGTGACATTTGGAGTGAGGTAGCTGTCGGCTTGGGATTGGGTATGCATAAGACTAAGGCAGTGACATCAGGCGGGAAGTTTTCACGTGCCCGCTTTTAGGGACTTTCTGAGCTTCCTGTTTGCTAGGGCCTGGGGCTTTCCTATGGTCCCCAACATCTCCTCCCTTTTCGTTTTATTTGATGGGAGGTGGGCTTTAATCGGGAGAGGGAGTAGTGACCATGGCTCCTCCTATCATGAGTTTTGCTCTTGGTATCTTTTGTGGAGGAGAGGCAGAGCGATAGTGTTGTTATGTGATGGATACCAACCTCTGTGCAAGCCAGGTATGCTCCAGGGAAATGTAGAGGAGTTAATGATAACTTTCCCTTGCAATGCTTTGCTTCGCACTCCTCCCGATATCCATACCTCTCTTCCCAAGTTGGCAAGGAGGTAAGCATGCCTCTACTTTCATGCTGTCCCCTTGGGGAAGAAGTCGGAGTACCCATTTTTAGCGGCGTATTCATCGTCAACTGCTAGGTGGTGGTAATGGACTTGGATAGGTTTAGCCAACGCTGAATCTATTTGTTGTTTGATAAAGCTTGTAAGCCTTTTGAAAGCCCAAGGGCCAAAAGACAGAATTAACATTAAACCGAGAAGGGGGCCGAGGATGGGGAGGAGATAGGGAAGGAATCCATTCAGTCCAGTCCAAAATGGATTTTCTTGTAGTTTTCTTCGTCTGTTTTGTAGATCTTCCTGTAAATCTTTTATCTTGTTTCGGACAATCCCGGATTTATTGGCATAGAAGCAGCAGTGTTCCTGTAAAACTAAACAGATACCGCCTTTTTCTGCAGTAAGAAGGTCTAAGCCCCTTCGATTTTGTAAGGCTATCTCAGCTAAGGAGTCAATTTGATCTTGTAAATCATTGATAGTACCGGAGAGGGTTTGGACATCGTCTATTAATTGACGGGATAACTTACTGTATTTGTCTATGGCGATGCCCAGGCCGGCAGAGCCGGTGGCTGTAGCCCTGGCAAACTCCCAGGCCCACAAGAAGGGGTATGAATTGGAGAGCTCGTTTTGATCGTCCGGCTATGTAATCAAAACTGGGGACAGGGACAGGGGTATCTCCTGATATGATAGAAATATCTGGGAGGAGGTTAGCCTGAACACAGAGTCCTGTCCAGTTTCTGGGTAAGGCTGTATAGGCTAAGTTATTTCCACATATAAAAACCTGTCCAGGGGCTGGACAGAGGGGCACTGTATGGCTGGTGGTATTGGTACAATTATTAAATGTTATAAATCTGACATCTAGATCAAAGGTGTTATTTTGGAATGACCCTTGGTAGCAATGGGAAGAATTAAAGCCAACAGGCTGTGTTCGAAAAGGTAGGCTGAGGCTACAGTTACTGGATGAAAGTGTAGAGGAGTTGTTGAAAAAGAGACATAGCATTGGAAGATGGTTTGACATAAGGAACTGTCTCTAACACTGGGACTGAGAGAGCTATGTAAGCACTGTCAGTGTAAAGATTGAAGGGGACATCGTGTAGTATTGTGAAGACCTGTAAGATAGCGAAAAGTTCCACAAGCTGGGCTGACTTAAAGGGAGATTGGGCACTGTAAGGCTGTGGATTTATGACCCATGCTGCAATGCCAGAGGAGGATCCATCTGAGAAGACCAGAGAGGCTTCTTTCAAAGGACTTAAAGAGGTTATTTTGGAGAAGGTAAAAGGATGTAGCCACGCGAACTGAAGGAGTTTATGGGACAGATAGTGGTTATCAACCGTACCTAGAAACGTGGATAGGGTTATTATCCAATCATCATCATTTTGGGAAAGCCAGTCTATTTGTTCCTTGGTGTAAGGAAGGATAAGTTGGTCAGGGTCCCTGCCGAAATGTTGGCGGCTCTTTTCTTGGCCCAGTCTTATAAGTTTGGCCACTAGGGAGGGATAGGTGAGGAGAACTTTAGTTGGGGTGGAGGATAGATGTATCCACAAGAGGGGGCCATTCTGCCACAAAACCCCCATGGGTGTATGTTGTGTGGCACAGACAATAAGGGCAAAGGGCTGCTCATAAGTTATGAAGGTAACCTGTTGTTTTTGTATGGCCTTTTCAACAATGTGAAGGGCCCCTTTTGCCTCAGGGTTAAGGTGACGGGGAGAGAGGGGGCTGACATCTCCATGAAGAGTATCAAACAATGGTTTTAATTCCCCTGTTGTAAGTTTGAGGTACGGTCGGAGCCAATTAATATCTCCCAGGAACTTTTGAAAATCATTAAGTGTGTGTAGATGAGAGGTTTTTAGGTTAAGTTTTTGAGTGGTGATTTGATGATTATTTAACTTAAAACCGAGGTAATAATAAGGGTCGGTAAGCTGTATTTTGTTTGGGGCGATTTGAAGTCCAAGAGAAGTTAGTTGGCAGGTTAGGTCCTGGCTGCACTTAAGTACCTCTAAGCTGGAGGCCCCCACCAGTAAAATATCATCCATGTAATGAATGATATAAATGGAAGACCACCGACGCCTAAGAGGGTCTACAGCCTGAGCAACAAATTTTTGACACAGAGTGGGACTATTGGCCATGCCCTGAGGGAGAACTTTCCACTGATAGCGCTGCATTGGTCCTTTAAAATTAATAACTGGGAGGCTAAACGCAAAGTGTTCTCTATCAAGTGGGTGAAGAGGGATGGTAAAGAAGCAATCTTTGAGATCATAATGATTTTAAAATAGTTAGCTGGAATGGCAACGGGGGAGGGGAGTCCAGGTTGGAGAGCCCCCATTGTAAACATGGTTTTATTAATTTCTGTGAGGTCCTGAAGGAGTCGCCATGACCCATTTTTCTTTTTGATCACAGATATAGGAGTATTCCAGGGAGAGGTGGTTGGTTCTAAATGTCCAGCAGCCAGCTGTTCCTGCACTAACTCTGTGGCAGCTGCGAGTTTTTGTTCAGTCAAGGGCCATTGATCTACCCACACTGGAGACACAGATTTCCACTTAATCGTATCAGCGTGGGGTGCAGGGGAGTCAATGACCGCTAAGGAAAATTTTCACTTCCCAAGCCTGAACGATTATTTTTAGGCGTTACAGGAAGAGGTTGCTTTATACTTTGATTATTTTTTCCCAGTCCTTGTCCTGGTAGGAAGCCTAGGTTAAGCATCTGTTGGGTAATTATCTCATTTGAGCTACACATGATGACCCCCAGCTGGGATAAGACATCACGACCTCATAGATTAACAGGTAAACCCAGAACAATGTAAGGTTGAATCTGTCCTGAGTTACCCTCAGAGTCCTTCCAAGTAAGAATTTTTGAGCTTTGTTTAGGGTTGACAGACTGGCCAACGCCTTCAAGATGAGTTATTGAGGCCTCACAGGGCCAGTTGGAAGGCCAATATTTAGCTGAAATTACTGTGGCATCTGCCCCTGTATCCACTATCCCTTCAAAGGCCTTACCGTCTAATTTGAGGGTGAGTCTTGGCCTATCAGGGGTTACTGGTTGCACCCAATAGGTGTCGGAAGACCCAAAGGCAGAATTCAACCTAATGGACTGTATGTGTTTGGTGGGTGTGGAATCTAAGGGAAGTAATATAAGTTGTGCTATTCTCTTTCCTTTTGGAACAGACAGGGGCCCCAACGGAGCCGAGGCCAAAAGAGTAATTTGTCGTGTGTAGTCATTATCAATGACCCCAGAGATGACATGAAGGCCGGCCAATGAGGAACTGCCACGCCCTAAGATTAAACCAAACATTCCTGGGGGCAGTGGCCCATAAACCCCTGTAGGGATGAGTTGAACACCCTGATCGGGCACTAATATTGTATCAGTGGCGGAACACAGGTCCAATCCTGCGCTTCCAAGGGTGGCACGGCAGAGGGAGCTGATACTTGTCTTTGTGTCTGTTTCTGGGGGACGAACCTGACTGCCCCTAGGTTCTGTCCCAAGGGTGAGGCCAGGGGCTGGCCCCGCTGGGAGTTTCCGTGTTTTGGGGGGAGAGGCTGACCGTTGATGTCAGTTTTAGAAAAACAATCTGCAGCCCAATGTTTGCCCTTCTTACATCGGGGGCACACTGAAGTAGGAGGTCACGGATTCTGTTTACCTGTGGGACACTCGCGTATATAATGTCCGGGCCGTTTGCAATTGAAGCAAGTTTTTTGTTGTTTATCATGGTCAAGACCTTTGAGAGCGGCCCCTATAGCTATACCAATGGCATGAGAAGCTCCTATTCCTGAACAAAGTTTAACATAATCAGAAAGGCTACCACTGAGGATTAGCATTTTCAAAGGCAAGATGTTTAATGAAGGCACTATCGGTTTCTCCTTCCCCCACCAAACGCTCAGCGGCGTCAGTTAGGCGGCTGACAAAGCTACTGTAGGACTCATCAGGGCCTTGACAGATTTTAGCTAAGGAGGTAGTGGCTGAACCCTTTGGGGGAAGACGCCTCCAGGCCTTGAGGCCGGCGTTTTGTATTTGTGCTAATAAACCAGGGGGAAAATTTGCCTGTTTCTACGTTGGGCGGTCTCGCGGCAGTTTTCTGCAAAATCGGTGCACCAGAGTATGAAATCACCCCCGGATAAGGTGGCTCGTGCCAAGAAATGCCAATCATTAGGGGTTAGCCATCGCTCACTTAGGCTTTCCAGTATGGCCAGGCTGTAGGGGGCAGTAGGGCCATAATTATTAACAGCCACCTTTAAGTCTTTTAAATGTTTGAGGTTTAGGCGGCGGTATTTTTGTTTGTCTGAACTGCTTTCATCTGGGATGGGGTTTTCTTCATCAGAAGCCTCTCCCCCCGAGCCTGGGCCCTCACCAGGCTGGCTACTTACTTCCTCTTCTTCAGTATCATGTTGAGGCCTTTGACTGCGGGTTACGGGAAATGTGAAAAAGGGGGCCTTTGGGACTTGAGCCCTGGGGAGTTTTCTTTGAAACCTGGCTGAGCGTTGTGGAAGCAAGCTCCACCTCAGGGGCTCGGATTTCTTTAATGAGCTTTAGGTGTTCGCGTTTCTGAGTCAGCAGTTCTCTTAAGGAGGAAACTTCTTGAGTGAGGGAGATTTTAGCCTGCCGAATGGGGTCTGAAACCATGATTGTGCTGTGCTCTAGAAACCGATGGGCAAGCGGAGGGGGGGCAAGAGCTATTTCGAAGGACCGTCTCCCCAATGTGAGCAAGTTTTTGAACATCTGGGTCTTTAAGGGAGCTTTGTAACACATCATTAATCAAATTCCAATATGAAAAGGCAGTTACAGGGACCTTCTCAGGTCCAAAGGCTCTATAGTAATCATTTAAGCAATCCCCAACCCTCTTCCAACACTTAAAGAGTCTATTGTTTCCTGTTGCGGAAGCTAAGGGCAGACATCAGACAAGAAATTAAAGAAATGTACTAAATCTTTTTTTTTTCAACCGTAATTCTTTACAACTTGCAGGAATCCCTGATCCCTAGCTCTTTGTTAGCCTTAATTCTTTGCGCCTTGAAGGAATCCCTGATTCCTGTGAGAAAGAGCTCATGTGAACTCAATTCTTGCCCCATGCTTTTTACCCACTTACCTCTAAGAGATCAGTCTCGCAGGGCAGCTACTCCCGTGGTGATCAGGACGAGTTTGACTCACGAGCAGCTTTTCCCGTGGAAACTCCGGTCCAGCCGGCTCACACCCGGTGTGGCAGCTCAGGACACCTGGCCAGGACTTCCTTCTCTGTGGTGGGTCTTTTTTTATCAGCTCCGTGCCTCGGGTCCCCACGCTGGGCACCAGTTTTGCCCCGACCCGCGGGGTGAATCAACGGAGGGACAAGGGGGAACCTGCGAAAATGAAAGTGGAGCAAGAGACACGAAGAAATGGAGGCAAGACAAAATTCTGATGAAGCCTCAAGGTTTCATTGTTACAGCGTGGTATATATAGCAACGGGAATGGAGGGAGGGATTAAGTGACGTAGGGATCAGGTGACATTTGGAGTGAGGTAGCTGTCGGCTTGGGATTGGGTATGCATAAGACTAAGGCAGTGACATCAGGCGGGAAGTTTTCCCGCGGGCGGGAAGTTTTCTCGCGCGCCCGCTTTTAGGGACTTTCCGAGCTTCCTGTTTGCTAGGGCCTGGGGCTTTCCCATGGTCCCCAACAAATACATATAGGAAAAGTCAGTGGATGTCTGGGCCCATGTACCTAGTAACAGCTGTAACCACCTGGAGATAGGATGTTAGAATCTCTAAGGCACCAGTAATCAAACTAGCTCACACAGTCAGCCTCTTTGGGGGTTTTTGAAAGAAGTTAGAACACGGTAAGCAAAAATAAATTACAACAACTTTCTGATGGCTCAGATATAACAGTCAGTATCAAACCACTTAAAAAGAGAGACACAGATGGCTTCAGAAAGCTCCCAAAACAAAACAAGCAAACAAACAATTCCCAGATGAACAGAACTTCCTAGAATTATTGGAGGTAGAATACAAAAGATTAGTATTTAGAACTCTTCAAGAGATCAGGAAGGAGATGAGGCAAAGTGCAGCAGTGTATAATGACAAATTAAATAGGCTACGAGAACTTCTTGAGCAACAACAGTCTGAAATTCAGCAGATTAATATTAAAATTACAGAATTAGACAACTCACTGGAAAGTAAAAGGAGCAGAATTGAGGTAATGGAATGTAGAATTAGTGAGACTGAAGATAAAGTAATTGACATGAACCTATCTGAGGAAAAATCAGATGAAGTAATTTAAAAAAATGAAGCAACACCAATATACAAATAATTTATGAGTGATCAGAGTACCACAACAGAGGAGGGTAACACAGTATACAGAGAAAACTGTTGAAGATATGTTGACAGAAAACATTTCAGATACCATGAAAGATAAGAAAGTATCTAGCCAAGATGCTCATTGATTTCCACATAAGTTAGATCCCAAAAGAAAGACATCAAGACATATTATCATCAAATTTACCAATACTAACAGCAAGAAGATGCTTTTAAAGACAGCTATGGTTGAATGAAAAATAATCTAAAAGTAGAGTTTATAAGACTAAGCTCAGACTACTCAACAGAAACATACAGGCAAGAAAGCAATGGGATGACATATACAAAGCCTTGAAGGAGAAAAACTGCCAACCAAGAATTACATATTCTGCAAAATTGTCTTTCAAATATGATGATAAAATTAGGACACTTCCAGATAAAAGGAAGTTTAGAGAATTTGCAAAAACCAAGTGGAAATTACAAGAAATGCTAAAGGAAATTCTATTAGAAAATTGATAAGATTGGATACAGACTGAAGGCTACAATGCAGGACAGAGAAACTAGATATCAACTCAGATAGGAATCTACAAAAATAAATCAAAGCTAAAACACTGAAATTAAGGAAACAGAGATGTCAGTATGTAAAAGATGGCATTATATCAAAAAGCCAAGCCAAGCCAAGTGCCGTCGAGTCGGATCCAACTCAGGAACTAAATAATGTAGTCATAGATCTTTCATATGGAGAGGATGTCAAGACAATGCAGAGAAATGAAAGATTGATTTAAATGTAGGACAATAGGGATAAATATTAAGGTGACCACAAGAGAAATAAATAATCCTACATACCAAAATAAGAAACAAAACCATGAAGTCTCCCCAACTACAAAAGCAATAACAATAAAAAAGATGAGGCAAAAACCCATAAAGAAAAATGACTCAGCACAGAAATTAGTGGAATAAAGAAACTGTCAACAACCCACAAGGAGAGACATCAAAATGACAGTGCTAAATTCATACTTATTAATAATTATGCAGAGTGTAAACAAGTTAAATGCATCAATACAGAGTGGCAAAAGGGACAAAAAAAAAAATCTGTCTACATGGCTGCCTACAAGAGACACACCTTAGACTTAAAGATACAACCAAACTAAAACTCAAAGGATGGAAAATATATATACCAAACAATCAGCATTCTAAAAAGAGCAGAAGTGACAATATTAATTTCTGACAAAATACATTTTAAAGTGATATTCACCACAGTGGACAAACAAGGGTACTATAAAGTGATTAAAGATTCAATACATCAGGAGGATATAACCATAGTAAGGCACCTAAGTGTATCAAACAAACTCCAACAGCACCACAAAGTGAAATAGACTGCTTCAGCACACAACTTTCAGTGACAGGCAGAACATACAGAAAGAAGGTCAGTAAAAACTCAGAAGTGCTAAATACCACAATCAATGAACCTGACCTCATAGACATATGCAGAACACATCACCCAACAGACAAGTATGTTTTCTTTCCCAATGCACACGAAATATTCTCTGGCAGAGACCACTTATTAGTACCTAAAGCAAATCTTAAGACAATCCAAAGCATTAAAATATTGCAAAGCATCTTTTTTCAGACCATAAAGCCATAAAAATCAAAATCAACAGCAGAAAAAGCAAGGGAAAAAAGTCAAACACATGGAAAGTGAACAACACCTTGCTCAAATATGACTAGGTCATAGAATACATCAAAGACGGAATAAAGACATTCACAGAAGCAGAGGAGAATGAAAGTACCGCCCACCAGAACCTACAGGACACAGCAAAAGCAGTGCTTATTGTTGTTGTTAGGTGCAGTTGAATTGATTCCAACTCACATCAACTCTATGAACAACAGGACGAAACACTGTGCAGTTTTGCGCCATATCCACAATTGTTTTTATGCCTAAGCCCATTGTTGCAGCCACTGTATCAATCCATCTCATCGACAGTCTTCCTCTTTTTGCTGACCCTCTGCTCTACCAAGCATGAGGTCCTTCTCCAGGGACTGATCTTTCCTGACAACATGCTCAAAGTATGTAAGATGCAATCTTGCCATCTTTGCTTCCAAGGAGCACTCTGGTTTACTTCTTCTAGAATAGATTTGTTTGTTCTTTTGGCGGTCCATGGTACATTCAGCATTCTTCTCCAACACCACAGTTCAAAGACATCAATTCTTCTGTCTTCTTTGTTTATTGTCCAGTTTTTGCATGCATATGATGTGATTGAAAATACTATGGCTTGGGTCAGGCTCATTTTAGTCTTCAAGGTGACATCTTTACTTTTGAATGCTTCAAAGAGGTCCTTTGCAGCAGATTTTCCCAATGCAATGTGTCTTTTGATTTCTTGACTGCTGCTTCCATGAACATTGATTGTGGACCCAAGTAAGATGAAATCCTTGACAACCTCAATCCTTTCTCCATTTATGACAATGTTGCTTACTGGTCTAGTTGTGAGGATTCTCATTTTCCTAATGTTGAAGTGCAATCCATACTGAAGGCTGTGGTCCTTGATCTTCATCAGTCAGTGTCTCAAATCTTCTTCATTTCCAGCAAGTAAGGTGGTGTTGTCTGTGTAACGCAGGTCATTAATGAGTCATCCTCTAATCTTGATGCCTCACTTTTCTTTGTAGAATCCAGCTTCTCAGATTATTTGCTTGATATACAGATTAAAGAGGTATGGTGAGAGGACATAACCCTGACACACAGCTTTCCTGACTTTAAACCATGCAGTGTGGCCTTGTTCTGTTTGCATGACTGCCTCTTGATCCACATACAAATTCCTTAAGAGGACAGTTAGGTATTCTGAGTTCTCATTCTCTGCAATATTAGCATAATTTATTGTAAAACACAGTCAAATGCCTTTGCACATTCAATGGAACTCAGGTAAACATTATCCTGGTATTCTCCGCTTTCAGCCAGGATCCATCTGACATCAGCTATGATATTCCTCTGGTTCCATATCCTGTCCTGCAGCCAGCTTGAATTTCTGGCAGTTCTTTGTCGATATACCATTGTAGTCACTTTTGAATGATCTTGAGCAAAATTTTACTTGTGTGTGATATCAATGGTATGTTTGGTAATTTCCACATTTGGTTGGATCACCTTTCTTTGGAATGGGCATAAATATGGATCTCTTTCAGTCACCTGGCCAGGTAGCTGTCCTCCAAATTACTTGGCATAGATGAGTGAGCACTTCCAGTGCTGCATCTGTTTGTTAAAATATCTCAATTGATATTCCATCAATTCCTGGAGCCTTGTTTTTTGCCAATACTTTCAATGCAGCTTTGACTTCTTCCTTCAGTACCATTGGTTCCTGATCAGATGCTACCTCTTCAACTGGCTGAACATTGACTAGTTCTTTCTCACATAAAGACTCTGTGTATTCTTTCCATTCTCTTTTGATGCTCTCTGAGTTGTTTAATAGTTTCTCTGTAGAATCCTTCACTATTGCGTCTCAAGGCTTGAATTTAAGCAATGCTTAGAAGTCAGCTTATCTCAATAAATGCACATATCTAAAAAGAAAAAAGGGCCCAAATCAAAACACTAACTTGAACAAGTAGAAAGAGAGAAACAAACCAACCCTCAGGCACCAGAAGAAAGCAAACAATAAGAGCAGAAGTAAATGAATTAGAGAATATAAAAACAATGGAAAGAATTAAAAAGATCAAAAGTTGATTCTTTGAAAAGATCAATATAATCAATAAACCATTAGCCAAAGTGAAAAAAGAAAAATAGGAGAGAAAGAAAATAACTTAAATAAGAAATGAGGTGGGCAACATAACAACAGACTCAACTGAAATTAAAAGAATCATAACTTAATACTATGAAAAATTATACTCCAACAAATTTGAAAACCTAGAGAAAGTGGATAAATTTCTAGAAACACAGTTACTACTTAAACTATCAGAAACAGAGGTAGAATAAATAAATAAACCTGTAAGAAAAGGAAGATTAAAAAGATAATTAAAAAACTGCCAACCAAAAAAGTCCTGACCCTGATGGCTTCCCTGGAGAATTCTACCAAACCTACAGAAAAGGAGTTAACACCACTGTTACTAATGGTATTTCAAAGCATAGAAATGGATGGGATATGCCCAAACTCATTCTATGATACCAGCAAAACGCTGATAAAAAAAAAAACTAGATAAAGACAGCACAAAAAAGGAGCATCACAAACTTAGATGCAAAAATCTTCAACAAAATTCTAGCCAATAAAATTCAACAGTGTATCAAAAAAAACAATTCACCATGACCAAGTGGGATTCATACCAGGGTTGCAAGGTTGGTTCATCAGTAGAATAATCAAGGCAATTAACCACATAAATAAAACAAAAGACAAGAACCATGTAATTTTATCTACTGATGCAGCAAAGGCATTTGACAAAGTCCAGCACCCATTCATGTTAAAAATGTTCAGCAAAATAGGAATAGAAGAGAAATTCCTTAACATGATAAAGGGCATCTATGCAGATCCTGGAAACCCTGATGGCACAGTAGGTAAGTGCCATGGCTTTACCAAAACATTGTCTGTTTGAATCTACCAAGTGCTCCCGGGAAATTGTATGGGGAGGTTCTACCCTGTCCTGGAGGTTCGCTATAAGTCAGAATCAACTTGACAACAGTGGATTTGGTTTGGCAGTGGGTATGCAAAGCCAACAGCCAACATCATCCTAAATGGAGAGAGTCTGAAAACATTTCCTTTGAGAATAGAAACCAGAAAACAGTGCCCTTTGTCACCACTTCTATTCAGTATCATGCTAGAGATTCTAGCCAGAGCAGTCACGCAGGGCATCTGAATTAGTAAGGAAGTAATAAAAGTATCTCTATTCACTGACAGTAGGATCTTATACACAAAAAATCCCTAAAGACTACACAAAATAACTACTGGAATTAATAAAACAGTCCAGCAAACTGTGAGGATACAAGATAAACATACAAAAATCAGTTGGATTCCACTACATCAACAAAGAGAATGTCAAAGAGGAAATCACCAAGTACATACCAATTACAGTAGTCCCCCCACCAAAATACTCAGGAATAAATCCAACCAGAGATGTTAAAGACCTATACAAAGAAAACTACAAAACACCACTGCAAGAAACCAAAAGAGACCTAAATAAGTACAGAAACCTATCTTCCTCATGAATACGGAGATTCAACATCGTGAAAATGTCTATTCTACCCTAAATGATCTATACATACAATGCAATCTCAACCCAAATTCCAATGGCACTTTTTAGTGAGATGGAGAAGCAAATCATCAGCTTCATTTGGAAAGGGAAGAAGTGTTGGATAAGTAAAGCATTACTGAAGAAGAAGAAAGTGAGAGGCCTCTTACTACCTGACGTTAGAGCTTATTACACTGCTATGTCAAAACAGCCTGTTAGTGGTACAACAACAAACACATTAATCAATGTAAGAGAATTGAGAATCCGGACATAAAATCTTCCTCATATGCACAGCTGATTTAGGTAAAAACCTGAAGTCCATAAACTTGGACAAAGACAGTCTCTTTAATACATAGTATTAGCATAACTGGATATCCATCTGCAAAAATGTCAGACAAGACCCATACCTCACACCATGCACAAAACTCAACTCAAAATGGATCAAATATATAAATATCAAATCTAAAATGATGAAGATCATGGAAGAAGAAAATAGAGACAATGCGGGCAGCCCTATTACAAGGCGTAAACAGATTACAAAACATTAATAACTAATGCACAAATACCAGAAGAGAAAATAAGTAACTGGCAACTCCTAAAAATCAAACATTTATGCTCATCCAAAGACTTCATCAAAAGAATGACAAGACAGCCTATGAACTAGGGTAAAGTTTTGGCTACAACAAATTTGATAAGGGTCTAATCTCTGTAATCTGCAAGATACTTCTAAATTTCAACAACAAAAAGACAACTAATTCAGTTAAAACATGGGCAAAGGATATGAACAGATACTTCACCAAAGAAGACGTTCAAGAAACTAACAGATATATGACAAAATGCTCATGATTATTAGTCATTAGGGAGATGCAAATTAAAACTACAGTGAGATGCCTTCTCAGCCCAACAAGCCTGGCATTAATCCAAAAAACACAAAATAGTAAATGCTGGCAAGACTGGAGGGACTGGAACACTTATATACCACTGGTGGCAATGTAAAATGCTACAACCACTTTGGAAATCAATTTGGGTCTTCACAAGAATTATTTTAAATGAAAGGGGAGACAACTTATAGCATTGGAGAAGTCACACAAATGGACTAAGCCCAAAACTTACACCAACAAATTTTTTTAAGGCAAATATTCTGCATCCCACTTTGGTGAGTGGTGCCCGAGGTCTTAAAAACTAGCAAGCATCTCTCTAAAAAAAATTAATTGGTTTCAACTTGTGTGGAGCAAAGCAGAAAGAAGAGCATCAAAGACATGAGGAAAACGTGAGCCCAAGAAGCAGAAAGGGCTGTACATACTAGACTATCTCAACATGAGAACCTGAATGACCGTCATCAAGTCTGCACTTATAAAGAACTCAGTGAAGAGTCTCTACAGAGCAGGAGAAATATGGGACATGGAACTCGAACTTCGGTTGAAAAACCCAGATCTGTTCTAGATGAAGTACAACCACAGTGCTCCTTGGAAGCAAAGATGGTGAGACCGTATCTCACATACTCTGGACGTGTTGTCAGGAGGGATCAGTCCCTAGAGAAGAACATTATGTTTGGCAAAACAGAGGGTCAGTGAAAAAGAGGAAGACCTTCAACAAATTGTTGTAACAATTGGCTCAAGCATACCAATAAGTGTGGAAATGGCACAAGACTACACAATATTTTGTTCTGGTGTACAAAGGGTTGCTGAGAAAGAACCAACTCAATGGGACCTAACTACAATATAGCCTGAAAGGAGCTTAAAGACATTGTCCCCAGTAAAATTAGTTAATCATAAAAAGACAAATACTGTACGAACTCATTTACATATAAATTCAGAAACAGGCAAATGTATAGACTAAAGTTTATTACTGGGTAGCAAGGATAGAGGGAAGAGAAAGGGGGGAAAGATGGAAAAAAATGCACTGATTAAGGATAGGGTTGCACAGCCAATATTGTAATTACTGTTGATAAATTGTACACTTGTAAGAGGTTGAATTGACAAAGACTACATGATAAAAAAAAGAGCAGCTACTAAGGCTGCTTACTTGTACCCAAATACGTTGTCAAATTTGATTCTTTGGAGTGGAGGTTTAGAGTCATGGTTTCATGGGCCATCCCAATTAATTGGCCTAATATCATATTTTGGAGCCCTGGTGACTAATGGTTAAGAGCTCAGGCTGCTAACCAAAAGGTCAGCAGTTTGAATCCATCAGCCACTCCTTGGAAACCCTACGGGACAGTTCTACTCTGTCTTATAACAAGGCAGGTATGTGTCAGAATTGACCTGATGGCAGAAAACAACACCAACCATATCATGTTTCACGCTTTTGTTTTACCTCCTACTTTGTTGCATAGTGTCTGTAAGTAAATGCTTACACTCTTCAATGATTACACTCTTCAGATTGTACAACCATTCTCATCTTCCTTTTCCAGATTATGCCTCCACCGTTTACCTAAACTCATTGCTTCTTAAGTTTTCAATCCACTCTCTGAGCTGCTGTTGTCAGTTTGATCCCATATAGATAGTTCTTAAAAGAGCACAATGCTCAAGACAGGTATTTTTTACTAACTAAGCTAAACTACTGTTTGGTTTTAAGAAGACTTTAGGGGATATTTTTGGTTACAAATGGCCATCCAAGAAACAACAATTGGTCACTACTCACTTGAAGCAACAAAGGAAGAAGGAGAATCAGGGACGTGAGGGAAGAAATGGAACATGTAACTAAATGCTTCCATCAACAACTGCTTCCTTTGCCACGAGACTGGTGGAACTGGATGCTGCCAAGCTACCATTACTGAATATTTTGATCAAAGATTGTATAGAAGAATCCTGATCAAAACAGAAAATGTAAAACAGAATTTCAAATTCTCATGGAATCCAAATTTTCTGGAACCATGGAAGCTGAATGAATCCCTGAGACTATTGCCCTGAGATATTCTTTAAATCTGAAACTGAAAATATCCCCTAAAGTCTTCTTCCGGAGGACTGACCACACAAGATCTTTCCTGTACCAGAGACTTCACAAAAGTGATTTATCTTGTTTCTGCTAAACGGTAGTTTAGCTTAGTTAGTGAAACATGCCTGTCTTGAGCATTGTGCTCTCTTAAGAACTATCTATATGGAATCAAACTGACAGCAACAGCTCAGAGAGTGGATTGAAAACTTAAGGGGTAATGAGTTTAGGTAAATGGTGGAGGCATAATCTGGAAGAGCAAGAAGAGAATGGTTGTACAACTTGAAGAGTGTAATCATTATCATTGAATTATTCATATAGACATTGCTGAATTGGTGTATGTTCTGCCGTGTATGTTACCAACAATAACAACAAAATAAATGATAAAACAAATTGTTGTTGAGTGTCTACTAAAAGCCATGGCTACTTGAATAAATTTATTAATTTATTCAACTATACTCATGGTGACCCCATGTGTGTCAGAGTAGAACTGTGCTTCACAGGTTTTTCGATGGCTGCTTTTTCAGAAGTAGACAGCCAGGCCTTTCCTTCAAGGTGCTTCTGTGTGGAATCAAATCTCTCATGTTGGAGTTAGCAGCCAAATGTGTTAATGCTTTGTGCCATGGAGGGATTCCCACTATGTAACAGACACTCATTATTTAAGCAGCTATGTTTACATAATACAGTGATAAATAAAACAGAGCCTTGAATTGCACATCTGTGCTGTTTCTCTCAGTTGCTCCCAACAACTAGCGCAGTGCTTGATGCACAGGTGGTCCTCGGTGAACACTTATTTGTTGAGTAGACGACTGATCCCCCCTTATCCAAGTTCTCGTTCTTTACTCATCTCCTTGCCAGCCCTGCCCCTCTCCACCCACAGATAAGGTGTTCTGAGCCTTGTCCTCTGCCACAAAGTCGTTCCAAACTTAGCTATCTCCAAGGAAAGTAGTCTATCGGAACCAGAACAGGAATATGAAGAGGGATCCCGGGCTCCCCTTCCTCTCAGCACCCTAACCTAGGGCAGCCAGCCCTTTCTGTATGCCTCCCTGATGCAAAAACCGTGAAAGCAAGGCCTGACCTTTTTTCCCTTCCCACACGCAGTTTAGGACAATGTGAAGTGAAAAGTTTTTGGCCTTGAAGGCCCAAATAAGGCACACTAATTTATTTGTTGGAAAGATTTAGTTCAGCTCTCACGTATTCTGTAATTATTTCCCTGTGATGAAGAATCTATTGTCAGGAGACGATCCTCTTCTTTTGCCCTCAGGGAGTCAGCATCTGCTTACTCAGGACAGACTTTTCTACAAATTGTCCTTGCCTGCTGCACTCCCACCCTGAGTGTCTGGTTACCTGCCAGAACCATTTAATCCCACCCTCCATCTGGACAACACATTAAAAATCTCCACACAATGAGAAAAGCCACTGCAGATGGCTGTGCACACAGAACTCCCAAGTCCCTGGGCCACAAGGCCTGGCTTTGAACTGCCTTGCTTGGCCTACAGCTTTGGAACATCCAGCTTATCTAACACAGGACTGTAAAGCTGGTCCCTTATCAGAAAAGCCTGCTGTCCGAGTCCATACCGAGGAGAGCTGGAGGTGTTAAACCAGTGTATGTAACTTAATATCTGGCGATTTAGTGTCTGCAGAGCACAAAAGAGGTGCAAGTCCAGGCCACCTCATCCCTAAGTGAGCGGCATCCACAGTCCTTGTCCCCCCCTTCACAATTCTAGCTGGACACAGTGTTCTCTACAAAGTCCTGCTGGAGATGGATGACTCATGACTTTCCAAGATGTGAATCTCTTGCTGTCATCAGTTTTTGGTGAAGAACCTGAGCTCAGAAGACTTCCAATCCCACTTCCACACAGCAACCACAAAGACATCTCTGAAAATACACAAAAATGTAAACAGAAATGTTACTCCCCCTTGGTGGATTGCCACTGCTCTTAGAATACAAACTCAACTTGTTTCCTGGGCCTGGGAGGTGCTGGGAGATGTGGCTAGCCCACACCACCCACTGGCCTCTCCTCTGGCTCTTGGCCTCCCAGGAGCACTCGTTTCCCGGGAGTCCGGAGGACTGACTACACAAGATCTTTCCTGTACCAGAGACTTCACAAAAGTGATTTATCTTGTTTCTGCTCCACTCCTTATGGCTAGTTCCTCATTTTTCAGGTTTCAGCTTAAATGTTGTCTTTGAGACAAGTTCAATAACTTCCCTGTCCCAGATAGTTCCCCTCTCATACTCTTACTCTCTTTTTTTCTTTTTTGCTAGCTGATTTCTCCCTCTCAGCAATGTTTTATTGTGAAAATTTTCAAACATACAGCAAAGTTCAAAGAATTTTGGAATACCAAGATTTCTTAAAGTCATTTTAATGTTTTACCTCATTTGATTTATTATTTATCTATCTATCTATCCAAGAGTCCTGGGTAATATTTGTTTGACTGTGAGCTGACAGGTTGGTGGTTTGAACCCACTGAAAGGTACTTCAGAATATCTCTGGTGACCTGCTTCTGAAAAGCCACAGCCTTACAAACCTTGTAGAGCAGTTCTGCTGTGACCCACACGGAGTTGTTATGAGTTAGAATCTACTCAATGGCAACTAACAACACCACCAATCTATCCATCCGTTAACTTGTTTTATTTTTTTAAAAAAAGCTTTGTAGTAAAATGATAACACTTTTGCCAATTCAGTGATTTTTGCATGTACATTTCAGTGACTTCCTTATTCTCTCTTCTATCCTGCTCTCAGTTCTTTTCCTCTAGGGCTGTTGTCACATGTTTTTTCAAATTGTGCTTTAGATGAAGGTTTGCAGAACAGATTAGTTTCTCACTTAATAATTAATAGATTTACTGTTTCGAGGTTTTGGTTGTGAATCCTGCAAAATGTCAGCACTCTCCCTTACTTCCATTCATCCTTCCTGCCTTCTCAGCCTTGCCCCTGGACTGGTGTGCCCTTTTAGTGTTGCATTTGTGGTTGAGCTACACGTATTACTGCTTATTTCATGAGCCTGTCTAATCTTTGGCTGAAGGGTGGACCTCAGCAGTGACGTCAATAACTGAGTTAGAAGGATGTTGCAGGTTTCTCCAGTCTCTGCCAGACCACTAAGTTTGGTCTTCTTTTGTGAGTTATAATTTTGTTCTACATTTTCTCCACTTCCTTCTGGAACTCTCTACCACAACCCCTGACAGAGCATTCCGTGAAGATAGCCAGGAGTCATCTAGTTGTGTTGAACTTTCTGGTGAAGGATATAGTAGTTGTGGTCCTTTAGTGTTTTGGACAAATCTTTCCTTTGGATCTTTGGTTTTATCCCAACACCCGTGCTCCAGATGGAGGGGGATCAGGGAGTATCTTAGATGGCTGCTCACAAGCTTCTAAGACTCTAGATGCTATTCACCAAAACTTGTCACAATTTTTAATTGTGTGTGTGTGTGTATTTGTTCACTTATTTGTTTTGTATTTCCTCTTACATAGGAAGCCTCTTGGGGGAAGGGTCATGTCTACTTCATCTAGAGCAACACCCGACACATAGTAGTTGCTCAACAAACACATATTAAATGTCAAATGAATGAATGCGAGGAAATAAATTCAGGCCTGAAGATTCCAGGAGTAGCAGAGATTTTTAGAACAGTGATCTTAAAATGTTGTGCTTTAGAATCACTTCATTAGATTTTTTTTAAAAAAATTCTCTTCTGCATCCCATATTGATGAGTGGTGTCTGGGGGTCTTAAAATCTAGCAAGCTGCCATCCGAGGTACACCAAGTGGTCCCAATCCAACAACGAAGACACAAGGGAAAAAGAGTTCAGGAGACAGGACACATATGAACGGGACAGTGTATCAGCATGAGACCAGAAGAACCAGATGGTGCCTGGACACCACCAAAGGCAATCGTGATGGGGTCACAATGTAGAGTCCCTGAGGCAACAAGGTGTACAGTTCAAGAATTCTACTAAAAGAGCAGAACTGATGGTCTGATAGTCTAGCAGGTCTCCGGGGAAAAGGGCCCCTAGACATGCTGCTGACTCTGACTAGGAACCAGTACTAAGGTCAAAACTTCAGACAAGAATGGACTGGACTCGGGGACCTGGTGTGTGTACTTTATGAGAGAAGAGTGTGGGGAGGAGGGGACAGGTGGTCTTTAAGAGGATACTGGAAGTACAGAGTGAAAAGGAGGCATGTGCTGTCACCAGCTGAGGCGAACAGATGGAGTTGCAGATAGGCAGTCATGCAAATTGATTTGGATTTAATCACAATATTAAATCACAATAATAAAAAATAAATTCCTATAGCCATTATTTCAGAACCTCTTGGAATGGGACCCAGGAGCCAATATTTTTCAAACTTGCTGGGTGATTCCAATGTGCAGCTAAGTTTGAGATCCAGTGTTCTAAAGCAGTGATTTTCATATGTCTTATCTGGACCAATAGCCTCAGCATTATCTGGGGACTTGTTAAGAGACGAAAATTCTCAGGCCCCACCTCAGATCTGCTGAATCAGAAACTCTGGGGGTGCAACAGGCAATCTGTGTGTTAACAAGAAGACCAGGTGCTTCTGAGACAGGCTCAAGTTTGAGAACCATTACTTTAAAGAATGCAGTCTGTGGTTGGCACCTACAGTTTAGTCTTTGGTTACTTAACCAGAACATCAGAGATACAAGTCCATCCAGACACACCTCAGTTCTTCTTAGCCTGCCAATCTACTGAAAGACCACAGTCACTGAAAACCCTACGGAGTGTAGTGCTACTCCAGAACACAAGAGGCCTCCATGAGTCAGAATTAACTCAACAGCAATTGGCATAAACAAAAAGTTGTTTTCTCTCTACTCTTTTACTTAGGCACCTTTTCTTGAAACCAACAATAGGAAAACGGGATGCTGCTTAGTAGGGTAGTCAACTTTCCTGGTTTTAGCCCTCTGGGAGTTCTGTGTCCTAGGAAAGCCCTCAGATCTGGGCAACCGGGACAGTTAGTTGATTCCCCTGCTCATTAGAACCTTTTCAATTGAAACACCAGATATACCAAAGAAGTAGAATAAATGTGATAAATGCATTCCAAAAACTAAAGCTGTTGCTATTGAGCCCTGTAAAGTTTCCAAGGAATAGTTGGTGAATTCAAACTACCATCATCTTTTGGTTAGCAGCCAAGTTCTTAAGCACTATTCCAGCAGGTTTCAATCAATGCATTAGTGGATCTTAAACCCTTACTCTAATTCAATATCCATGAGATGTCCCCATAAGTCCAGGAGTATAGCTTCGTGATGATCAAATACACTGGTTCTCCATGGCCCCCACTGGAGATGTCTGCATAAAGCAAACATTGCTGTAGCTTGCTCCAACCCATCCTCCTTGGTGCTTCTGTGGATAATTTCATTTTGTTTTCCAAAGGATGCCACCAAGGCAGTTAAGAAACAGTAGTTAGAAGCACATTAACACTTTCCTAATCATTTAAATTGTCTGGAAGAAAAAGAAAACAGAAAAATCCCATCCAGCTCTGTTCTGGTGCTTTTGATAGTACTTGTTCAGACTGCAAAGAACTCAACTGAGAGCAGCAGGGACTTTTTTTTTCCTCTTCAAAATGTATTTACTTTCAATTTTCCAGTTAGGTGGGTATGTTACAAGAAAGCCCAGAGATTTGGTTTCAAATTAAAATCACAAATTTGGATCATCATTTATTCCAGATTGACACCCAAACCAAAGTTTATGAATGAATCCAAAAGTTAAATGCCCAAAGAAGTCAAAGAAGGAACCCCAAGTTTCTTTTAACTGAAAGCTTCCCTTCAAGGGTGAGTTTAATCTTTCTAAAGGTCACAGTCAGGATCATTTAGGTGGTGTATAACCAAGGAGGGAAATGAAAACCTGCATAATTTGCCTCCCCCAGTAACCCAAAACCATAGAAATTTCTTGGCTGTAATCTTTGCAGAAGCAAATCTTCAGACCTTTCTTTCAGGGCACTTCTAAATAGCATTGAACTGCCAATCTTTAGTTAGAAGTCAAGCACAAGTTGTCTGTACCACCCAAGAATCTCTAATGCCCACAGTTACGATAACTTAGAGGTGATTTATGATGAAAGGGTGGGAATGATGGCTCACTTAACTATTTTCTTTCCCTGTCATGGATTGAATTGTGTTCCCCCAAAAATATGTGTAGCCATGTGGCTTGACCATGATTCCCAATATTTTGTGATTGTTCTCCATTCTGTCATTTTGCTGTGCTGTATGTTAAAGGATTAGGGTGCGACTATAAATCTCTTCATAGGATCACCTTCCTGCTCCAAAGGAAGTTTCCCTGGAGTGCAGCTTGCCCCACCCTTAATCCTTTCATCCTGCAAGAGATAAAAGGAAAGAGAAGTAAGCAGAGAATTGAGAACCTCACACCATCAAGAAAGCCGCAGCAGGGGAAGAATGTTGTCCTTCAGACCTGAAGTTTCTGTGCCAAGACGCTCCCTGGACAAAGACTGGTGCAGTACTAGACTCCAGAAGGGGAAAAGCCTTCCTCTGGAGTGGACATCTTGAATTTGGACTTATAGCTTACTGGACTATGTAAGAATAAACCTTCCTTTCTTAAAGGCATCCGCTCGGTGATATTTCTGTTAGAGCAGCACTAGCTGACCAAAACACCCCTCAAAACCACAGTCCCTCAGCGGAGGTCATGTAAGCCAAATTAGCAAGATCAACCTGGCTCAAACCCTGGACTCTACCCTGCCTCAGGCAAGGAACATAAGAACATTCAATTCAGCATCAGGTCCTTGGTATTTTCTGACCACTGAATTTTGTCAACATTCTTCAGGTATCCAGTAGTTCCAGGGGCTTGTTGGTAGCTGCAGATTCAGGTTCTGGTGGAATTCTCACAGGAACTCCAGGAGGAGGACAGGATCAGTGTGGGCACCTCCATTTGACAGCTGTGGAATAAGATTACATGTCTGGCTTTGGTCAGAGAGCATCTTGGCACTGGCACCTCCTGTCTGAAAGATGCATTCTTCTCCTAGGGCTACCTTCTTGACGATATGAAAAGCACATCCTTCAGACCTGAGTTTCCTGCACCAAGATGCTCCCTTACCAAAGAGTGATACAACACAATGACTTTTCTCCAGAGCCGACAGAGGGAAAGCCTTCCCCTGGAGGGGACACCCTGAATTCAGACTTACAGCCTACCGGATTGTGTAAGAATAAACTTTCCTTTTTTAAAGCCATCCACTCCTGGTGTTTCTGTTAGTGTAGTACCAGATGACTGAAACAGAATTTAGTACCAAGGGAGTGAAGTGCTGCTCTCACAAATACTTAAAATGTGGGAAAGGTTTTACAACAGTGAATGGTTAGAAGACTCAGAAGAAACCAAAGAGGAATGCTAACATCAATGAAGGCACAGATGGTGAGACACAAGCAGCAGAGGACTGGTAGCAGCAGCAACATTAGCAGCAGAACTAGAACAGTGTGAGACAGCGCTGGAGCTCACCCACAGAGCAACAGTCCTGAGTGCCTGTGCACAGAAGTTTCCTGGTGGAGTGCAGTGCCTCTGGGCACTTGAATTGGTGGAGCTACAGAGCTTTGGAACACTTGTCCCTTCAGAGCAGATGCGAGCCTGAGGCCTGGGCCATCAGGCCATAGGAAGCAGAAGCTGAAGAGACAAACAGCATGAGGAGTTGAGCTGCCTTAGTCTCAAAAGTTATGGCCATGACCTCAGGGGTTTGAAAGGCTGGAGCCATGGCTTCCTGGGTTTGTAAGAGTGGAATTGCCACTCAGCTGGTCTTAGGGTGCACTTAAAGCCTAGGGGGCAGAGTTGCTATCCAAGTAGGCCTAGAAGGCAGAGTTGTAGCACAGGTTCGGGGATCTTCACTCAGAATCCAGAGAGTGTGGCTAATACCTATAGTCTATGGGGGCAGGGCCATTGGGTAAAATGTCTCAGAGAATGGAAGATTATTTTCAAAGCATTGAGGGTTGATGTAATGTGTTCTGTTGACTTGCTTGTTACCTGTTAAGGCCTAGTTTCCCTACAATTTCTCCCATTTGTTTAATGGAAATGTACAGCTTACGCCTGTCTGTTCTGCTATTGTACTTTGGAGGCAGGTAACTTGTATTCTCAGTTTCACAGATGTAGAGAAATTTTTTTTATTATGATTGAATGAAAGTGTACATTCATATATAAATTTCATCCCCAACTATATGCAGCTCCCACTGCTCTCCCCACCCAGTGACAGCACACTCTTCCTCTCTGTGGCATATATGTCTTACTCTCCAAACAATTTCCTATCCCTTCCTCTCCACCCACTCCCCTGCCTCCAATAAGAGGTCAGCAGGACAACATCCTATAGATGCATAGAATCATAAAGTGCAGACATGATATGGTCACTCTGTATTGCCAAGTCCAATCCATTCCTGTCCGAAGAGTTGACCTCCATTATGATTTATGGACAAGGGCAGCATCAGAGCCAGGGGTCACCCTCCCAGGGGAATCCTGAGGACCCTGGACCATCAGTTGCGGTCTTTTAGTGTAGATCTCAGGGTGAACCCCGTTTTTATTCTTGTGTTGCCAGTGAGACTCAGTTTTACGAGCTTCATCGCGGCTATCAATCGTGGTGGCTGGGCACCATCCAGTTCTTCCGGTCACAAGTCAATGTAGTCACCCAATCACGTGGGTCTCTCTGTCTTCTGGGTTCTCTTTCCCCCATGTCATTTTGGTCCTTGGTGATCATCTGTTCCTGCTGAGTTGGGACCATTTTCTGTACCCTCAGATGGCAGCTTGGCAGCTTTTAAGACCCCAGATGCCACGCACCAGTGTGTGGTGCAGAAGGTTCTCTTAGAAAAATGTTAGTTGTGCCAATTGGCCACAATTTCCCCTGACAGCATGGTCCCTGGCCCGCTGCCTCAGCTACTCTGTCCTTGCAACATTGGGTTAAGATGGGAGGAGTAATAATGTTATGTTGAAATCCAGTTAATATTGACATTCTTTCTAATGTGTGCTGTCATTGATTTCACCCCCTCTCACCCTTCCTTCCTCACCACCCTTGCAGCCATCAAAGAGTCTTTTCTTCTATGCATGAGTCTCTCTTTAAGTTTTTATCGTAGGGGTCTCATACAATATTTGTCCTTTTGTCACTGACTACTTTCACTCAACATAATATCCTCCAATTGAAACAAGGTTATGAGATATTTCCTAAAATCATCGTTGTTCTTTATCATTGCGTAGTGCTCCATTGAGTATATATACCATTGTTTACCTATCCATTCTTCTGTTGCTGGTCATCTGGGTCGATTCCATCTTTTTGCTATTGTGGACTGTGCTGCAATAAACATTTGTGTGCGTGTACCAGTTGGTGTGAATGGCCTCGATTCTGTAGGATATATTCCGAGCAGTGGAATTAGTGGGTCAAATGGTATATCTAGATCCAGCTTTTTAAGGAAGTGCCAGATTGCTTTCCAGAGAAGTTGCACCATTTTGCAATCCCACCAACAGTATAGGAGAGTTCCAATTTCTCCACAGCCTCTCTAGCATTTGTTGTTTTGTGTTTTTAGATCATGGACAATCTTGTTGGGGTGTGATGGTATCTCACTGTAGTTTGGATTTTTTTTTTTATTTAACATGACTGAGTGAAAATGTACATTCCCGTATAAATTTACATACCCATCTATATGCAGTTTCCACTGCTCTCCCTGTCTGGTAACAGCACACTATTCCTCTCTGCTCCATACATGTCTCATCCTCCCAACAGCCTCCTTTCCCCTCCTCTCCACCCACTCTCCTTCCTCCAGCCAGAGGTCAGCAGGACGATATCCTATAGATGTATAGAACCATAAAGTGTATCCAATATGTGGTCACTCTGCATTGCCAAGTCCAATCCATTCCTGTCCAAAGAGTGGACTTTCATTATAATTTATGGGTAAGGGCAGCATCAGGGCCGGGGGCCATGCTCACAGGGGAACCCCAAAACTGCTGGACCATCAATTGAGGTCTTTTAGTGGAGATCTCAGGATGCACTCCTTTTTATTCTTGTGTTGCCGGTGAGACTCCTCTCTGCGAGCTCCATCGTGGCTATCACTGGTGGTGGCCAGGCACCATCTCGTTCTTCCAGTCCCAAGTCGATGTAGGCACCCACTCTTGTGGGTCTCTCTGTCTTCTAGGTTGTCTTTATCGCATGTCATTTTGGTCCTCGGCGAACATCCGTTCCTGCTGAGTTGGGACCATTTGCTGTGTCCTCGGATGGCAGCTTGGCAGCTTTTAAGACCCCAGATGCCACTCAATGATTTGGGGTGCAGAGAGCTCTCGTAGCAAAATGCTAGTTGTGCCAATTGGCCTCGATTTCGCCTAACAGCATGGTCCCCTGCCCCTTGCCCCAGCTACTCTATCCTTGCAATATTGGGTTAAGATGGAAGGAGTATTCAAGTTATGCTGAAGTCCACTTAATGTTCTTGTTCCTAATGTGTGCTATCACCGCTTTCTCCCAACCAGATTTCTAGCAACTATCTAAACTAAGCCCTCCCCCCGACCCTCCCTCCCTTCCTTGCCTTGCAGCTGTCAAAGAGTCTTTTCTTCTATACACAAGTTTGTTTTTGAGATCTTATCGTAGAGGTCTCATACAATATTTGTCCTTTGGTCTGGATTTGAATTTCTTTAATAGCTGATGATCGTGAGCATGTCCACATGTGTTTTTTGGCTGCCTGGATCTCCTCTTTAGAAAAGTGTCTGTCCATCTCCTTTGCCCATTGCTTAACTAGACGATTTATCTTTTTCTTGTTGATATTTTTTAGTACCTTATAGATTATGGATATCAGGTGTCAGTCTGACATAGAGTTGCCAAATATGTTTTCCCGTTCTGTAAGTGGCCTTTTAATTGTATCAATAGAGTCCTTGGATGAGCAAAAGTGTTTAATTCTTAATAGTTTCCATTTATCTACTTTCTCTTTTGTTGTATGTGGTTTGTCTGAGAGATTTTAGAGTCTGTCTACATTGTGTATTAAACCTTGCATTGTTGTTCCTACTTTTTCTTGGATGAGCTTTATCATTTTAGATTTGCTATTTAGGTCTTTTATCCAGTTTGAGTTGGTTTTTGTATAAGGTGTACAGGTCTTGCTTCAATTTTTTGCAGACAGAATCCAATTTTGCCAGCACTATTTGTTGAAGAGATTTCTTTTTCCCCAGTTTAACGTCTTAGGGCCTTTGTCAAATATCAATTGTTCATAGGAAGATGGTGTTATCTCTGGGGTCTCAATTCTGTTCCACTGATCGATCTGTCTCTTTTTGTACCAGTACCAGGCTATTTTGACTACCGTGGCAGTGTAATAGGTTCTAAAGTTGGGTAGTGAGAGGCCTCCCAGTGTGTACTTCTTCTTCAGTAGTGCTTTACTTATCTGGGGTTTCTTCCCTTTGCAAACAAAGGTGATTTGTTTCTCCATCACATTAAAAAATGTCACTGGAATTTGTATTGGGATTGAATTATATAAGTAGATTGCTTTGGGTAAAATAGACATTTTCACAATGTTAAGTCTTCCTATCCATGAGCAGGGTAGGTTTCTCCATCTATGTAACTCTCTTAGTCTCTTGTAGTATGGACTTGTAGTTCTCTTTAAAAGGTGTGTTATTTCTCTGGTTAGATTTATTCCTAGGTGCCTTATCTTCTTAGGGGCTGTAGTAAATGGTAGTGATTTGGTAATTTCTTCCGAATCCCACTGATTTACTTATGGTTATCTTCTATCCTGAGACTTTGCTGAGCTCTTCTATCTGTTTCATTAGTTTACTTATGGATTCTTTAGGATTCTCGGCATATACAACCATGTCATCTGCAAATAGGGAGACTTTGACTTTTTCTTTGCCAATATAGATGCTGTTTATTTCTTGGTCTTGTCTAATTGCTCTGGCTAGAACTTCTAGTACAATGTTGAATAGGAGAGGTGAGAGTGGGCATCCTTGTCTAGTTCCCATTCTCAAGGGAAACTGTTTCAGTCTCTCTTCCTTCAGGATGGCATAGGCAGTTGGCTTCGTCTAAATGGCCCTTCTTGTATCGAGGAATTGGCCATCAATTCCTATTTTGCTGAGAGTTTTTAGCATGAAAGGGTGTTGGACTTTATCAAATGTCTTTTCTGCATCAATTGACAAAATCAGGTGATTCTTGTCTTTTGTGTTATTTATGTGATTGATCACATTAAGCGTTTTTCTGTTGTTGAACCAGACTTGCATCCCTGGTATGAATCCAACTTGGTCATGATGGATTATTTTTTGGATATGTTGATGTATTCTATTGGCAAGAATTTTGTTGAAGATTTTTGCATCTACATTCATGAGTGATATCAGTCTGTAGTTCTCCTTTCGATTGGGTCTTTACCTGGCTTTGGTACCAGGGTTATGCAGGCTTCATAGAATGAATTTGGGAGTATTCCATCCATTTCTATACTGTGAAATAGTCTCAGTAGTACTGGAGATAACTCTTCTCTAAAAGCTTGCTAGAATTCTGCAGTGAAGTCATCTGGGCCTAGGCTATTTTTCATTGGTAGTTTTTTGATGACCTTTTCAATCTCTTCCTTTGTGATGGGTTTATTAAGTTATTCTGCCTCACCGTATGATAATTTTTGTAGGAGATATGAATCAAGGAATTTGTCCATTTCCTCTAGGTTTTGAAATTTGTAAGAGTACAGTCTTTCATAGTATTCTGTTATGATATTTATTACTTCTGTTGGATCTTTTATGACAACTCGCCTCTCATTTTTTATTTGAGTTATTCGTTTCCTTTCCTTTTTTTTTTGGTAAGGTTAGCCAATGGTTTGTCAATTTAGTTAATCTTTAAAAAAAAAAGCTTTCGGTCTTTTCAGTTTTTTCAATTGTTCTTCTATTCTCTAATTCATTCAGTTCTGCTCTAATCTTTATGATCTATTTTCTTCTGGTGCCTGAGGGGTGCTTCTGTTGTTCTCTCTCTAATTGTTCAAGCTGTATGGTTAGTTCTTTGGTTTGATTTGTTTCTTGTTCAAGATGTGTGCATTTATGGATATAAACTGACCTCTGTGCACTGCTTTGGCTGTATCCGATAGATTTTCATAGGAAGTGCTTCCATTCTCTTTGGAATCCATGAATTTCTTGATTTCTTCTATAACCCATAGTTTTTTGAGCAAGATGTTGTTTAGTTTCCATGAGTTACACTTTCTATCTATGTTTTTTCTGCTATTGATTTTGACTTCTAAGCCTTTATGATCTGAGAAGATGCTTTGTATTAATTCAGTGGCATGGATTTTGTTGAAAATTGCTTTAGGTCCTAACACATGGTCTATTCCGGAGAATGTTCCATGGGCGCTGAAGAAGAAGGTGTAGTTGTCCGCTGATCGATAGAAAGTTCTGTACATGTTGATGAAGTCTAGTTGGTTAATTTTGGCAATAGGACCTTCTGTGTCTTTACTGAGCTTTTTTCTAGGTGATCTGTCCAATATTGAGAGTGGAGTGTAGTGGAGTGATTTATGTCCTTTTTGAGTGTAGTTAGTGTTTCTTCAATGTATTTAGGTGCTCTAATATTAGGTGCATAAATATTTAATATCATTAAGTCCTGCTTGGGTATTGAACCTTTCAGCAATAAACAGTGTCTATCCTTGTCCACTATGGTGGATTTTACATTAAAATCTATTTTATCGGAATTGCCACACCTGTTCTTCTTTGTTGATTGTCAGCTTCATAGATATTCTTCAATCCTTTAATTTTCAGTTTGTTCATATCTTTAAGTCTCAGGTGAGCTTCTTGGGGAACATGCAATGGGTCATGTCTTTTGATCTGAGATGTCACTCGATGTCTCTTTACTGGAGCGTTCAGTCCATTCACATTCAACTTTATTATTGATAGTTATGTGTTCAGTGCTGTCATTGTGATATGTTTATTTTTGTGTTGATGCTTTCTCTGTTGTTCTTATTAATCTGTTCCGTGACCCTTCTTTGTGAGTTGATTTTTCACCTTTTTCAGGGTTGATTTTGTCCTTGTTAAGATTCCTGTATTATGTTTCTTGATTTGATATGTTGCATCTTTATTGTGCTTTACAGCTGCTCCAAGATCCCCCTTATAAACTATGTATAAACCCAATTTTAATTACTACCAGTCTTATTAGCTTCCTCTCCATCTGGAAGGACTATAATGACTGTACTACATCCCTGGTTTTAATACAATGACATCACGATATGAGATGATCATGATATGATCATTGGATTATTTCTTTCACTATTATAGCTTTGATTGAGTTTGGAGCCTTCCCTAACTGAGTAGGATTCTGGGTGATGTGTTCTGTGTTTGCTACAGAAATATAAAGTTAGTTGTTTTGTTCTTCTAAGCCAAGAGATTTTTTTAGTATTTCTTGTAGCTTTGGTTTGGTTTCTACAATGTCTCTGAGTTTCTGTTTATCTGTGAATGTCTTAACTTCATTTTCATATTTGAAAGTTAGTTTTGCAGGATATATAGTTCTTGGTTGGAAGTTCTTCTCTTTCAAGGCTTTGAATGTGTCATGCCACTGTCCCTGGGCCAGCATTGATTTTGCTTAGCAATCTGATGAAAGCCTACAGGGTTTTGCTCTGAATGTTAGCTTTGCTTTGAGTCTTGCTGCCTTTAAGAGTTTCTGCTTATGTTTCATTTTGTTCAGCTTGATTATAATATGTCCTGGACTCTTTCTTTTGAGATCTATATTGAGGGACATTTGATATGCATCTGGGATATCTATATTCCCTTCTTTCATAATTTCTGGGAAGTTTTCTTTCAGCAGCTCAGCAACACCACTCTGTGTTCTTAGGTGTCTCGCTCTGTTCAGGAGCTCCAGTTAATTGTAGATTATTCCCCTTAATTGAGTCCTACATGCTTCTTAATGCTTCTTCATTTTTCTTGTTTCTTTTTTCTGATTTCTCCTCATAGATGCCGGAGTCAGTAGCTCTGTCTTCCAAGTCAGAAAGTTGCTTTTCCATTTGCTCCATTCTGTTTTCTTGACTTTGAATTGAAGTTTCTATGTCTTTGATTTTGTTCTTGATCTGTTGGATTTCAGAGTATTGGTGTTCCAACAGATTGAACAGCTTGCTTAATTTTTCATTTTGTTCTGCTGTATCTTGTATAAAGTCTAGGAGGGCTCTCTATAGAATCCTTTTATATTCACCTTCCAATAGTTTCAGAAAGGTTTCTTCATCTAGGAAATTCTGTGGTTGTTTCTTTTGGGGGCCTTCTGAACCCATGGGTGATTTCTTAGTTATAGTTTTCTCCAGTGTTTGTTGCTTTGGGGGCATTACGTGAGTCAATAAAGGCTGGGAGAGATGTTGTGAGGATGGCCTGCAGTTGTTTCCATAGGCCATATTAAAATGAAAGGTGAAAAATATCTGAGAACTTCCAAAGTCAGTCAGGTTTTCAGGTGTATAGGTCCTTCTTCCGAGCTGGTAAAGCAAGCACCTCTATATCAAATCCCAGATGTGATATACTAGCTCAAAATACAGAAAGGCTACTGGTCTGCTGGCTTCTGCTGTTGGGCCCCAGCCATAGACAGCACTGTGTAGAACACTGCTTTTCTGCCAGAAAAGTGCTCTTCTCTGGACAGGCACTGCTTCCCAGCCTAAGAATTGGGTCCGGCTTAGGCCTCCGTATGGGTATATCTGACTTCCAGAGGAACAAGATGGGGTCCCACACAAGCTTGCCACCTGCCTCCAGACAAGCTCTCTATGGAGGAGGCAGAAAGAGAGGCTAAAGGTGCCAAGATGTACAGAGTCTAGAGCTGGGTTCTCAAAATGTGGCAATTTGCTTGCCAATCCCATCAGCAGTGTGTCTGAGATTAGCTGCTAGTCAAGTCCCAGCTCTGCCCACCAGCTAAGACCAAGGGAAAAAAGCTAAAAGGATAAGTTACTTTTGGTTGGTGAAGGTCCGGGTTCGCCAAGCGCAGGATTCAGTGAAAGACAGGAAGTTTTCCATTCAGTGATGTGAAGTCCAAATTAACAGCCCTATGCCATGTCCTAGGGTTCACTAGATGTCCAGAAGGCTCCATTTAATTATCAATTCAGGTCTTGGTTTCCACAGGGATTTAGGGAGACATGTGTTTAGTCCGCCATCTTGCCTCAGTCTAGAGGCATAGAAATTTTTGTATTTTGGACTTGGAATTGATTCAAGAATTTGCTATTATACGGGATGGACATGGGTTTTGCTATGACTAAAACACTGGATAAAAGTCCCTCACACCCAGAGCCATGTGAGCTGGTAAATTGTCATGATGCAAGAACCATGAGTTGTTGGCAAAAAGCTTAGGTCGTTTTCATCTAAGTTTTTCATGTAGCCTTTACAGCACTTCCAAATAGTAAATTTGGTTAATTATTTGTCCAGTTGGTACAAATTCATAGTGAACAATCCCTCTGATATTAAAAAAGATTAGCAACATTATTGTGACTCTTGATTTGGACTAGCAGAAATTTTTGGCTGTGGAGAATTGGCTGACTTCCATTGTACACTTGGACACTTTGTGTCAGGGTTGCATTAGTACACTCATGTTTCATCACCTGTGTTAACATAGCCCAAAACATCCTCTTGCCTCTCTGAAAGGTCTTGGAAATCTTTGACTCTTCTTTTCTCTTTCATGACCGTTTTTGCACACACTTTTCTCATGCCAAGATTGTCAGTTAAGATTTCCCTAACTATTTCTCTATTGTTGTTTACTTGGTCTGCTGTGCTTCCCACAGTCAGCTGATGATTTTGACGCACAATTTGATGAATTTTTCTGATGTTTTCATCAGTTCATCATTACTAGTTGTCCTGACCTCACTTCATCAGTGATGTTTTCTCGCCCTTCATAAAAACATTCAATCTGTTTGTACACCGCCATTTTCTTCATGTCATTATCCTAATAAACTTGGACTAACATGTCCCTGATTTCATTTCCACTCTTGCCAAGGTTTACAAGAAATTTAATGTTTGTTCATTGCTCTAATTCAGACTCTGATATTTTCTTGACAGCACACAAAATGTGCAACAACAATAATGAATGCCACTCTGCAAGACATTGCCACACATTGAAATGAACGCAGCTGTGAGACACTGATATACCAACGTTATGAAAGCTTACTGTTTGTACAGTGCTGCCAATGTAAGCTCACAGTGGCAAGTTTGCAAACTTAATTGTCAGACCTCTTATTATAGTGCAATCACTTCCATGATGAGATCTGATGTTATGTGATCAGCTCCATGACAGGAACTGCTGTGAGAAGCCAACCAATTGAAAGGAAATTTCTTTGGGTGTGTGGCCTACCTTGAATATAATATTCTTGCAAAGCTTGTGGTCTTTTGCTCATTCTGGATCTTGCAGCTGGGTTCTGCTCACCTGGCCTCCAGTTCTTGGGACTTGAGCTGGCATTTTACCTGCTATCTTGCCTGTTAATGTTAGGATTCATCAGTCTCAAAGCCTGTGAGCAGAAACCCTACTTTCTGACCTGCCAATCTTGAGTTTGCCAGCCCTTGTGGCAGGAAAGGCCTCTATTCTGATTCATGGACTTGGGACATTCCAGCTTCTTCAACTGCATGAACCAGTTCCTTGATAGAAATCTTTCTCCATATGTATATATTTATTCATTTTATTGGTTTTGCTTCTCTAGCAAATCCAGCCTGAGACATATGGGAACTATCAGAAATGCAAGCCAGATTCAGAAGAGGACATGGAATGGAGTATATCATTGGTGATATCAGGTGGATCTTGGCTGAAAGCAGAGAATATCAGAAATGTACTTACCTGTGTGTTACAGGCTATGCAAAAGCATTCAACTGTGTGAATCACAACAAATTATGGATAACAGTCTGAAGAACAGGGATTCCAGATTGTGCTCATTCAGAACCTGTACACAGAGCAACAGGCAGTTATTCAAACAAAACAAGAGGGTACTTCATGGTTTAAAATCAGGAAAGGTATGTGTCTGGGTTATATCCTTTCACCGTACTTACTCAATCTGTATGCTGAGGAAATAATCCAAGAAGATGGACTATATAAAGAACCGGGCATTAGGATTGGAGATAGACTCATAAACAATCTGTGTTATGTAGATGACACTTTACTTGCTGAAAGCAAAGAGCGATTGAAGCACTAATGAAGATCAAAGACTACAGGTTTCATTGTGGATTACACCTCAACATAAAGATAATAAAAAGTCCCCACAACTGGACCAATTAGCAACATCATGATCAAGAGAGAAAAGGCTTAATTAAGTTGTCAAGAATTTTGTTTTACTAAGATCCACAATCAATGCCTACGGAAGCAGTAGTCAAGAAATAAAATGACATTGCACTGGCCAAATCTGCTGCAAAAGTCCTCTTTAGATGTATTAAAAAGCAAAGATGTCACTGTGAGGACTAAGGTGTTCCTGATTGAATCCATGGTATTTTTAAATCACCTCATATGCATGTAAAAGCTTGACAATGAATGAAGATAACTGAAGAGAATTGATGTCTTTGAATTATAGTGTTGGAGGTGAATATTGGACAGTGGACTGGCAGAAGAACAAACAAATCTGTCTTGGAAGAAGTAGAGTTGGAATGCTCCTTGTAGGAGAGGATGGCTAGACTTACATACTTTTAAAATGTTACTGGGAGGGATCAGTCCATGGAGGAGGACATCAAGTTTGGTTAAGTAAAGGGCTAGTGAAGAAGAAGAAGACCCTCAATGAAATGGATTGACACAGTTGTTACAATGATTGGTTCAAATATAACAGCAATTGTGAAGATGGTGAAGGACTCGGCAGTGTCTGTTGTCACTATAAGTTAGAACTGATTTGATGGCACTTAACAACAGGTCCTCAAGGAGCCCTGTGACACAATGATTATGTACTTGGTTGCCAGTTGAAAGGACGGCCGTTCAAACTTACCTGGAGGCTCCACAGAAGAAAGATCTTGTTTTTTGCTTCTGTAAAGATTACAACACAGATAACCTTAAGAAGGCAGTTCTATTCCATTGTATGGAGTCACTATGAGTCAGAATCGACTTGATGGTAGCTAAAAACAACAACAAGGACAGGTCCTCAATAAAGCTTGGTCAAGTATAGGAATGAAGAATGCATATTTAATATACGGGGAATATTTTATTTGGAACTTGAAGACAGGGACATGTTTGGGTCAGCACAAGGAATGGCATATGGTATCTTGTATTTCTTTGTCTTTGTTATGTGCAGCTTTGTGTCACCAATTGAACTGAAAATATTCCAGGGCAAGAACCACACTGTACACATTCCTTATGTCCACAGAGAACCAGTCATAAATATTGAAGTCTAAGGAAAGCTAGGCTTTCCTTACAAAAATATGAGTCCTGGGAAAGAGTAAAGAGTTCATTTCAAATGTTATTTATCTTTCCACACTGTGTTTATTTGTGTATAATATGGATAATAGTAGATAAACAAGTGTTACTGGAGGGTTTATAGAGCATATGCATGTGTGCATCATCATCTTTGTGAAGCTCAGAGTCCAGCAGCTGAACAGGACAGACAAAAGAGACAGACAGCATCATTGAAAACATAACGTCCAGAATCTCA
The DNA here is from genome assembly GCA_028571685.1 of Heterohyrax brucei. NCBI lineage: Eukaryota > Metazoa > Chordata > Mammalia > Hyracoidea > Procaviidae > Heterohyrax > Heterohyrax brucei. The sequence continues at coordinate 24,162,047 of CM053155.1, forward strand.
AAAGTATAGTTAGTGTTTTGACAGATTAATTTGGGTGCATGTTCTGATGGTTGAGAAATATCTGGAGCTATTATTGCAAGCTACGATTACTCAGATTACCCGAAAGGTCAAATTTCCTGGAATCTCCCACTTTTCTTGTTATCTGGGTTTTAGGATGGTATAGCAATAGCTGTGTCCCTTGCTAAGTAAGATTGATGACTGTTTTCATCTGTGATGGAAGAACTCTTGCTTTGCTGCTGGGTCCACATATTGATCTTTTGTATTAGTATTGTTTTGGCAATGCCAAACTGTAATGATTAGAATTTTAGAAGCCCATTCCTCTGAGGTCAGTGTCTGCGATGGTTAAGACTGTCAGTCAGCTGGCTGGGCCATGACTGTCAGTGCTTATGTATGATCACTTCCATGATTGCATCTGCTGCAAGTAACCAATCAGTCAAAAGTGAGTTTCTGTGGGGGTGTGGCTTGGACCTAAATATAAGCAGACCTGCTGGCCTCTTTCTTCATTCCTGCTACTACATACTATTCAGTTGATCTCCGGCTCCTGGTACTTGAGCTATGAACCTAATCTGCAGATCTTGGAATTCATTGGTCTTAGCAGCCTGAGAGTGGAGTCCTCCTCCCCTGTTTCTGTGTGAATTGAGAGAAGACTCTGTCCTGATCCACAGACTTGGGGCACACCAATCTCTACAATTGCATGATATTTCCTTGATACAAATCTCTATATGTTTATACATTTTGCTGGTTTTGCTTCTCTAGAGACCAGAGCCTAAGACAGTGTCTTTAGAGTGTACCTGGGAATGGGAAAAGTATAAACTGAGGGGGAGGTGGGGCCAAGATGGCAGCATAGCCATACATCCCTGCTGAATCCTCTAACAACAAAGAACCTGAAAATTAATAAAATTGACCAAATAGAGCATTCCAGGCAGCCTGAACACCAGGTAGAAAACTGTAACAATGGTCAGAGTAAAAAGAAGATCATAGGAGCCCTGAGCCACCAAAGATAAAAGAACACAGCCTGGAGTTCAGAATCTCTGTGCACTAAAGGTGAGCTGGGCAGCAACTACCTCTGGGAAATCAAAGTCATGGCATGGGCCCAAGAAACAGCATGAGAGCTAGAGCAGTGTTGGACCCAACTAAGCTAAGAAAACCAGCCCCAGACAAAGAATCAAAGTTCAGCACTAATACCCTACACACAGGTTAGAACACAGCAGGGCCAGGCTAGCCGGCAAGCAGTGGGCCTTAGGACCCAGTAGCCTGGCAGGCCTCAAAGTGGTGTGGGGCCAAAGGAACTAGATTCCAAAAACTCAAGGCAACATGGTAAGAGGTGCTGGGTTGGGAAGGCAGCACAAATGTGTGCATGAACCAGCAGAACTTATGGGCATGAGGGGCCAATAGTACTAGGCTTCACTGATTTCAGGCAATGGGACAGGAGAGTGCAGAGCCCAGGTAGGCAGAGTATGACACTGTGTGGCCCAAGAGGCCTCACAGTCACATGGGTCCAAGAGGCCTAAGTCCAGGTGACCCAGGGTAACTGGGCAGGTGAATGCAGGAGCGGGCTAGGAGGTGCGGGTATGTGCACAGCCTGTCTGCCTTAAAGCCATGAGAGATCAACAGGCCTAGCTTCTGGTGTCCCAGGGTGACAGGGCAGGTAAGTATGAGGCCTGGAGAGGTTTTGTGAACACACCTGTGGCCTGGCAGGTCTTAGAACCATGCAGGGCCGAGAAGCTTAGGTTCTGGTGACCTAGAGTAACAGCACAGGTGAGGGCAGGGCCCATGAAGGCAGCATAAATGCACAGCCTGGCAAGCCTGAGAACGGCACAAAGCCAAGAAGCTAGGTCCTGGTGGCCAGAGGAGGCAGCACAGGTGAACATGGGGCCCAGGAAGGTGGCACATGAGTGTAGACAGTCTGTGAATGAGGCATATGACCTGGACAGCAGTGCAAGGGAAGATGGACCAGGTTAGTGCAGGATCAGGTGGGTGAAGGCACACCAGGTTAGACTGAGGACAACCTGTCTGGCCAGCTGGCCATAGCACAGGGTAGTGATTTCATGGACAGAATGTCAACAGGTAGCACAGAGAAACTGGCTCAGGGCCAAAGGAGAGACACTGGACAGGCTAGCTGAATTATCAAGGCTGTAAAATGAAACCAGATTGAAAGCCTTGAATATCCATAGATACACCTTAAACTGCAATAACCAAACAAAAATTATATTGACTTTCTGGTAACTTGGACATAACATCAATTTCTAAGCATCTATAAAAGCAGACTAGCATAGCTGCTGAAAACTCTCAAAACAAAGAATCAATGGATTTCCTAGATGAAGACTTCCTAAAATTATCATGGGTGAAATATAAAAGACTAATGTACAGAGAAGTGCAAGGTATCAGGAAAAGACATCAGGAGAAATGCAGCAAAACACACTGAAAAATCAAACAAGCTGCAAGAACTGCTTGAGCAGCAACTATCCAAAATTTGACAGATTAACATCAAAATTGCTGACCTGACAACTCAACAGAAAGTCAAAGGAGCAGGATCAAGGAAATGGAAAGTAGAATCAGCGAGACTGAAGACAAAGTAAATGACACCAGCACACATGAGGAAAACTCAAATAAAAGATTCAATAAACATGAAGAATCACTAAAAGTTATTTGGATCTCTATCAAGAGGAATAATAGATGAATGACTGGAGTACCAGAGTAAGGAGGGGTAACTGGAAATACAGAGAAAATTGTTGAAGACCTGCTGACAGAAAACTTCCCTGGTATCATGAAAGACGAGACGATATCCATCCAGGATCCCAAAAGAAATATGCCAAGGCACATTATAATCAAACTCAATAAAACTAAAGACAAGGAGATGCTACTAAAGACGAGACTTAAAAATAACCTATAAAGGAAAATTATACACCCTGCAAAATTGTCTATCAAATATGAAGGTGAAACTAGGACTTTCACAGACAAGCAGAAATTTAGAGAATATGCAAAAAAACAAACTAAAATTACAAGAAATATTAAAGGAATTTCTTCAAAGCAATTTTGGACTCTTTCTGGAACAGCAATTGCATGTAGTGGCATGGTCAACAAGTTTGTTAACTTAATTGCATAGCTGTCTGTGACAGAGTTTTTAGCCAGTGTAATGGATTGAATTGTGTCCCCCCAAAAATATAAGTAGTAATTTGCCTGGGCCAGGATTCCCTTTATTCTATGATTGTCCTCCATTTTGTGATTTTCCTATGCTGTATGTTAAAAGATTAAGGTGGGACAGTAAATCCCTTCCTAGGAGCACCTCCTGGCTCCACTGTAAAGGGAGTTTCCCTGGAGTATGGCTTGCACCACCCTTAATCCTTTCATCCTTCCAGAGATAAAAGGAAAGAGAAGCAAGCAGAGAATTGGGAACCTCACACCATCAAGAAAGCAGCACTGGGAGAAGAGCGCATCCTTCAGATCTGAGAATCCTGTGCCAAGATACTCCCTGAACAAAGACTGATGCAACACAAGGACTTTTCTCCAGAGCTGTCAAGGGGGAATGCCTTCCCCTGGAGCAGATATCCTGAATTTGGACTTGTATCCTACTGGACTGTGTAAGAATAAACTTCCCTTTGTTAAAGCCATCCACTCTGTGGTATTTCTGTTAGAGCAGCACTAGCTGACTATAATAGACATATACAGAACACTCCACCCAACAGCAGCCAAGTATGCTTTCTTTTCCAATGCACATGGAACATTCTGCAGAATTGACTGCATATTAGGTCACAAAGCAATCCTTAACAAAATTCAAAGTATTAAAATTTACAAGCATCTTTTCAGACCATAAAACCACAAAAGTAGAGATCAATAACACAAAAAAGAAGGAAAAAAAAGGAAACATATGGAAACCAAATATTTTGCTCAAAAAAGGGTAAATTATAGAAGAAATCAAAGATGAAATAAAGAAATTCATACAATCCGATGAGAATGAAAACACATCCTACAAATTCCATGGGACACTGCAAAAGCAGTGCTCAAAGGTCAATTTATCTCAATAAATGCTCGCATCTAAAAAGAAGAAAGGACTCAAATCAAAGAATTAACTCTATACCTCAAAAAAGTAGATGGGGTGGGGTCATGATGGAGGACTAAATGTATGTCTCCCTAAATCCATCTGGAAGCCAAGACCTGAAATGATAGTTAAACAGAGCCTTCTGGACACCTAGTGAGCCCTGGGATGTGGCATAGGGCTGTTAATTTGGACTTCATGCCACTGAACACAAAACTTCCTCTTTTTCACTGACCCCACTCTCGATGAGCACAGGCTTGCACTGTGAAGGTAAGACTGAAGGTAACTCACCATTTCAATTTTTTTCCCCCTCTGTCTTGGCTAGTGGGCAGAACTGGGACTTGACTAGCTGCGGGTCTTGGACACACTGCTGGTGGGACTGGCAAGCGTAATTGCCAGGCTTGGAGAACCTGGCTTTGGACTCTTTACACCTCGGCTCCGCTGGCCTATCAGCGGAGAAGCCCAGGCAGAGGCCCCGGCTGGACTTTGTTCTTAGGCTGGGAGGTGGCTCCTGTAGAGTGTGTTTCTAGAAGGGAGCCATTGTTCTGCACAGTGTCACCTGGGGCTGGGGCCCAGCTGCGGAGGCTGTAGATTCTGGGCATTTCAGCACTCTTGGCCTCTCTTTCTGCCAGGAGCCTTGTCCCGGCCGGCTGGTGAGCTTACACGGGACACCATCTTGTTTTGCTGGGAGTGAGGGGTCATCCATACAGAAGCCTCAGCTGGACCTAATTCCTGGGCTGAGAGGCAGTTCTGTTAGAAAAGCAGAGTTCTATGCAATATCACCTACAGCTGGGGCCTGACAGCAGAGCCCCAGCAGGCCAGTAGCCTTTCTGTATTTTGAGCTAGTTTACAATATCGGATGTTCAATATAAAGGTGCTTACTTTGCCAGCTGGGATGAAGGACGTATACACCTGAAAACCTGACTGACTTTGGAAGGTGCCAAATATTTTTTGCTTCTCATCTTAAGACGGCCTAGAGAAACAACTGTGGCCCATATTCACAGCATCTCTCCCAGCCTCTATTGACCTCCATGATGCCCCAAAAGCAGCAGACATTGGAGAAAATGGTAACTCAGAAGTCACCAATGGCATCAGAAGGCCCCCAAAAGAAACCACCTCAGAACTTCCAAGACGAAGAATCTTTTCTGAAACTATCAGAGGTGAATACAAAAGGATTATATAGAGAGCCCTCCTGGACCTTATACAAAATGCATCAGAGCAAAACGAAAAATTAAGCAAGCTGTTTGATCTGATGGAACATCAGTACTATGAAATTCAACAGATCAAGAACAAAATCAAACATGTAGAAACTTCAGTTCAAAGCCAAGACAACAGAATGGAACAAATGGAAAAGAGAACTTCTCGTTTTGAAGACAGAGCAGCATCTATGAGGAGAAATCAGAAAAAAGAAACAAGAAAACTGAAGAAGCATTAAGGAGCATGTGGGACTCTATTAAGAGGAACAAGCTACGATTAATTTGAGTTTCTGTACAGTGCAAGATACCTGAGAAAACAGTATTGTAGCTAAGCTGCTGACAGAAAACTTCCCAGAAATTATGAAAGAAGAGAATATAGATATCCAAGATATGTATCGAACACCACTCAATATAGATCTCAATAGAAAAACTCCAAGACATATTATAATCAAACTCAACAAAATGAAACATAAGCAGAAACTTTTAAAGGCAGCAAGACTCAAAGCAAAGCTCACATTCAGAGGGAAACCCTGTAGGCTTTCATCAGATTTCTCAGCAGAAACGATTCTGGTACAGAGACAGTGGCATGACACATTCAGAGCCTTGAAGGAAAAGAACTTCCAATCAAGAATTATATATCCTGCAAAACTATCTTTTAAATAAGAAAATGAAATTAAGACATTCGCAGATAAACAGAAACTCAGAGATTTTGTAAAAACCAAACCAAAGCTACAAGAAATACTGAAAGAATCTCTTTGTTTGGAAGAACAAAACCACTAACTTTGTATTTTAGAAGGAGATATTATCCAGAATCCTACTCAGTTAGGGAAGGTGCCAAACATAATCAAAACGATATGGTGAAAGAAAGAATCCAGTGATCATATGATGTAAACTATGATATCATCATATCAAAAAGAGAGGTGTACTACAGTCGTTATAGTCCTTCCAGATGGAGAGGAAGACAACAAGACTGGTAGCAATCAAAACTGGGTTTATGTATAGTTTATTAAGCATGATCATAGGGATAGCCATAAAGCACAATAAAGAAGCAACATACCATATCAAGAAATTTAACACAGGAGTCTCAACAACCACAAAATCAACCCTGAAAAAGGTGAAAAATCAACTCACAAAGAAGAAGGTCACAGAACAGATTAATAAAAACAACAGAGAAAACATCAACACAAAAATAAACACATCACAATGGCAGCACTGAACACATACCTATCAATAATTACATTGAATGTGAATGGACTGAATGCTCCAGTAAAGAGACATCAAGTGACATCTTGGATCAAAAGACATGACCCATCTACATGTTGCCTGCAAGAAACTCACCTTAGACTTAAAGATAGGAACAAACTGAAGATCAAAGGATGGAAGACTATATATCAAGCTAACAATGAACAAAGAAGAGTAGGTGTGGCAATTCTAATCTCCGATAAAATAGATTTTAATGTAAAATCCACCATCCTGGACAAGGATGGATACTATTTATTATTGAAAGGTTCAATACACAAGCAGGACTTAATGATATTAAATATTTATGCACCTAATATTAGAGCACCCAAATACGTCAAAGAAACACTAGCAGATAGATCACTCCACAATAATACTGGAAGACTTCAACACTCCACTCTAAATATTGGATAGATCGTCTAGAAGAAAGCTCAATAAAGACACAGAAGACCTTATTGCCACAATTAACCATCTAGACCTCATCAACATATACAGAACTTTCTATCCATCAGCAGACAACTACACCTTCTTCTCTGGTGCACATGGAACATTCTCTAGAGTAGACCATGTGTTAGGGCATAAAGCAATTCTCAACAAAATCCATACCACTGAATTAATGCAAAGCATCTTCTCAGATCACAAAGCCATAAAAGTCGAAATCAATGGCAGAAAAAACATAGACAGAAAGCAGAACTCATGGAAACTGAACAACACCTTGCTCAAAAACCATGGGTTATAGAAAAAATCAAGGATGAAATAAAGAAATTCATGGATTCCAATGAGAATGAAAACACTGTCTACCAGAACCTGTGGGATACAGCCAAAGCAGTGCTCAGAGGTCAGTTTATCTCCATAAATGCACACATCTAGAAGGAAGAAAAAAAAAAAAACAAATCAAATAACTGACCCTACAGCTTGAACAAGTAGAGACAGAACAACAGAGGCACACCTTAGACATCAGAAGAAAACAGATCATAAAGATCATAGCAGAACTAAATGAATTAGAGAACAGAACAATCAAAAAAATTGAAAAGACCAAAAGCTGTTTTTTTTGAAAAGATCAACTAAATTGACAAACTATTGGCTAAACTTACTGAAGAAAAACAGGAATGGAAACAAATAACCCAAATAAGAAATGAGAGGGGAGTTGTCACAACAGATCCAGCAGAAATCAAAAATATTATAGTTGAATACTATGAAAGACTGTACTCTAACAAATTTGAAAACCAAGAGAAAATAGACAAATTCCTTGATTCATATGCCCTACAAAATTATCATAAGGTGACATAGAACAACTTAATAAACCCATCACAAAGGAAGAGATTGAAAAAGTCATCAAAAAACTGCCAACCAAAAAAAGCCTGAACCCAGATGGCTTTACTGCAGAATTCTAGCAAGCTTTTAGAGAAGAGTTATCTCCAATACTACTGAGACTATTTCACAGTATAGAAGGGATGGAATACTCCCAAATTCATTCTATGAAGCCAGCATAACCCCAATACCAAAACCAAGGAAAGACCCAACAAAAAAGGAGAACTACAGACCAATATCACTCATGAATCTAGATGTAAAAATCTTCAACAAAATTCTTGCCAATAGAATACAACATATCCAAAAATAATCCATCATGACCAAGTTGGATTCACACCGGGAATACAAGACTGGTTCAACATCTGAAAAACAATTAATGTGATCAACCACATAAATACTACAAAAGATAAGAATCACCTGATCTTGTCTATTGATGCAGAAAAGGCATTTCATAAAGTGCAACACCCATTCATGCTAAAAACTCTCTGCAAAATAGGAAGAGACAGCCATTTATACAAAGTCAACTTCCTATGTCATCCTGAATGGAGAGAAACTGAAACAATTTCCCTTGAGAATGGGAACTAGACAAGGATGCCCACTCTCAGCTCTCCTATTCAACATTGTACTAGAAGTTCTAGCCAGAGCAATTAGACAAGACCAAGAAATAAACAGCATCTGCATTGGCAAAGAGGAAGTCAAAGTTTCCCTATTTGCAGATGACATGGTTGTATACTACGAGAATCCGAAAGAATCCATAAGTAAACTAATGAAACTGATAGAAGAGTTCAGCAAAGTCTCAGGATACAAGATAAGCATAAGTAAATCAGTAGGATTCCTCTACAAACAAAGAGATTGTTAAGGAAGAAATCACCAAATCACTACGATTTACTACAGCCCCTAAAAAGATAAGGTACTTAGGAATAAATCTAACCAGAGAAATAACAGACCTTTACAAAAAGAACTACAAACCCCTACTACAAGAAACTGAGAGAGTTACATAAATGGAGAAACCTACCCTGCTCATGGATAGGAAGACTTAACATTGTGAAAATGTCTATTTTACCCAAAGCAATCTACCTATATAATGCAATCCCAATACAAGTTCCAGTGACGTTTTTTAATGAGATGGAGGAACAACTTACCAACTTTGTCTGGAAAGGGACGAAACCCCGGATAAATAAAGCACTACTGAAGAAGAAGAAGAAGACACTGGGAGGCCTCTCATTACCTGACCTTAGAGCGTATTACACTGCCACGGTAGTCAAAACAGTCTGGTACTGGTACAAAAACAGATCAATCAGTGGAACAGAATCGAGACCCCAGAGATGACATCACCTGCCTATGAACAGTTGATATTTAACAAAGGCCCTAAGACATTAAACTGGGGTAAAAACAATCTCTTCAACAAATGGTGCTGGCAAAATTGGACGTCCATCTGCACTAAATTAAAACAAGACGCATATCTTACACCTTATACAAAAACCAAGTCAAACTGGATAAAAGACCTAAATAGCAAATCGAATATGATAAAGCTCATCCAAGAAAAAGTAGGAACAACAATGGAAGGTTTAACACACAACGTGAACAGACTTCAAAATCCGTCAAACAAACCGCGAACAACAGAAGAGAAAATAGACAAATAGGAACTACTAAGAATCAATCACTTTTGCTCATCCAAAGACTTTAATAGAATTAAAAGGCCATCTGCAGAATGGGAACAAATATTTGGCAACTCTATGTCAGACCAACACCTGATCTCCATAATCTATAAGGTACTAAAAAATATCAACAAGAAAAAGATAAATCATCCAATTAAGTGACAGGCAAAGGAGATGGACAGACACTTGTCTAAAGAGGAGATCCAGGCAGCCAAAAAATACATGTGGACATGCTCACGATCATTAGCTATTAAAGAAATTCAAATCAAAATGACAGTGAGATACCGTCTAACCCCAGCAAGGTTGGCCATGATTGAAAAAATGCAAAACACTAAATGTTGGAGAGGCTGTGGAGAGATTGGAACTCTCGTACACTGTTTGTGGGATTGCAAAATGGTGCAACCTCTTTGGAATGCAATCTGGTGCTACCTGAAAATAATGGATATAGATATAACATTTGACCCAGTAATTCCACTGCTTGGAACATATCCTACAGAATGAAGGCCATTCACATCAACTGATACATGCACACGAATGTTCATCACAGCACAGTCCACAATAGCAAAAAGACAGAATCAACCCAGATGCCCAACAACAGAAGGATGGATAGGTAAACTATAGTATATATACTCAGTGGAACACTACACAATGATAAAGAACAATGACGATAGCAGGAAACATCTCTTAACCTGGTCTCAACTGGAGGACATTATGTTGAGTGAAAGTCGTAAGCAACAGAAGGACAAATATTGTATGAGACCACTACGATAAGAACGTAAAAGCAGACTTATGCATAACAAAAAAGACTATTTGATGGCTGCAAGGGTTGGGAGGGCAGGAGGGTGAGGGGGGAGGGTTTAGATTAGATAGTTGTTAGAAATTTGGTTGGGTGAAATTGGTGACAGCACACATTTGTAAGAAGATCAATATTAACGGGTCTTCAACACAACTTGTGTACTCCTCCCACCTTAATCCAATATTGTAAGGACAGAGTAACTGGTGTGGGGGGCCTGGGACCGTGCTCTTAGGGGAAATCGAGGCAAATTGGCACAATTAGTATTTTGCTAATGAGGTCTCTCTGCACCCCACATTGGTGAGTGGCATCTGGGGTCTTAAAAGCTGCCAAGCTGCCATCTGAGGGTACAGAAAATTGTTCCAACTCAGCAGGAACAGATGATCACCAAGATCCATAACGACATGGGGGAAAGAGAATCCAGAAGATAGAAAGACCCACGTAAGTGGATGTCTACATCGACTTGTGACCAGAAGAAACAGATGGTGCCCAGCTACCACCAGTGATAGCCACAATGGAGCTCATAAAGTTGAATCTCACTGGCAAAACAAGTATAAATAGGGGTGCATCCTGAGATCTCCACTAAAAGACTGCAGTTGATGGTTCAGAGGCCTTGGAGTTCTCCTGGGAGCAGGACCCATGGCCCTGTCTGTAAATCATAATGAAGGTCACCTTTTCAGACAGCAATGGATTGGACTTGGTGACGCAGAGTGACCACATTGTGTGTGCACTTTATGGTTCTAGGCATCTATAGGAGGTCATCCTGTTGACCGCATACCAGAGGAAGGGGAATGGGGGGAGAGGAGAAGATAGGAGACTGTTGGGAAGATAAGAGATGTATGGAGCAGAGAGGAAGAGTGTGCTGTCACCGTGCAGGGAGAGCAGTGGAAGCTGCGTGTAGGTGAGCATGTAAAGTTATATGGGAATGCACATTTTCATTCAATCATAATAAAAAAAAAACTAGACAGAGTGCAGCAAAAGAAAGAAATTATTAAGAATTAGAGGGAGGCAGGGAGGCAGACGAGGCACATGTCTCTTCAATTCCCTGTGAGAACTAAGGCCTAGAAAAAACATTGACTGGAGTAATGTAGGCATTCCCAAGATTAGGTGTAGGGTTGAGACTGGAATGGGTGACAGAAAGGGGATAACTACCTGTGTCAGAGGTGGAGGCAATGCTGCACAGAGCCTTGCCTCAGGTGGCACATCAGATGAGTAGATTACAGAAACAGACATCTCTTTGTTAACCAGGAGGCTGGGACTGCATCTGCCGAGCCTGTGAGCCTAGCATCGGCTGGCTACTTTGCTGAACTGTAGTGCCTAAGTAAACAGCATATAATTCAGCAGAGAGACTATACTTGTGACAGTCACATCTAAAGAACCCAGCAGCAGCTTGCAATCAAAGGTGCCAGTGCCCTTCACCTCTCTCTTCTCTGAGCTGTGCCATAGATACTGCTGATTAACTGCAGGAAAGGCAGCTCAGGCAGGACACCATCTTGGTCAGCTGAGAGGTGGAATGAGCCACACCTGAGGGTTCAGCTGTGCTGCTATTTCCCATGCTGAGGAGCAGTGCCTGTCTGGATAGTGCTTCTTACAACAGAAAAGCTGTTTTTATGACAATTGTACCTAGAGAATGTGGTGGTAGCTGGCAGCTGAATGCAGAGGTGCCTTAACCCTTCCCTTCTTTGAGCCATGTCATAGTGTCTGCAGACAGCCCAAGAAGCATTGTCTTTGTCAGCCAGAAGGTGGAGCCTACCATCCCTGAGGGCCCAGCTGCTAATTGCTGCAGCTGGTCAATGCCTCTCTCAGCAGGAAAGCAGCTCTTAAGAGCAGCTAGAGAATGTAGTGGTGATTGGCAGCTGAGTGTGGCAGCACCATTTTCAACACCCTTCAGTGAGCCACATCATAGCATCAGCTGATAGCTGTCCAGACACTCCATAAGTAGGGCACCATCTTTGGCAGCCAGGAGGCAGGGCCTGCCACTCCTGAGGCCTCAGCTGCTGCTAGATAGCACCTCTCTTGAAAGAAAAGCAGTTTATAAGTGCATCTAGAGGATGCAGCGGTCCCTGGCAGCCAAGTGTGATGGCATCCTTCTCTCCTCCTTTCCCTGAGTTACACCATAGTCTTGACTGGCATGATGCTGGAGAGTTGGCACAAGTAGCTTGCCACATGTGTCAGCCAGGAGGTGATACATGCTTCTCCTGAGGGTCCAGCTGGGGCCAACGGCCAAGCCAAGCAGCATTGCTGGGCGTGACAGAGTCTATATTGGGAGAATACACTCACTTCTTAGAACTACGCCACACCTCCCATTGGTGGGACACCAGAGAAACGGAATAGCTTTTTGATGGCATGAAGACAACAATCAATATCTAACCATTTAAAGAAGCAGACCATCATGGCTCCAGAAAACTCCCAAAGTAAGGAATCAAAATGCTTCCCAGATGAAGAAGCCTTTCTGAAATTATCAGAAGTTGAATACAAAAGAATTACACATAGAGCCCTTCTAGAGATTAAACAAAATGTAACAGAAAAAAAAGAAAAATTAAGTAAGCTATATGAACTGCTAGAACATCAGTGATCTGAAACCCAGCAGACCAATAACAAAATTACAGAATTAGACAATTCCATGCAAAATCAAAAGATCAGGACTGAGGGGATGGAATGCAGAATTAGCAAGAGTGAAGATAAAGCAAAGGACATCAGCATTTATCAGATGAAGTCACATAAAATAAACAAGAAAAATGAAGAACAATTAAAAAGCATGTGGCACTCTATGAAGAGGAATAATCTACAAATAATTGGAGTTCTGGAATAGAGAGGGATAGCAGAAAATACAGAGACAATTGCTGAAGAGTTGCTGACAGAAAACTTCCCTGACATCGTGAAAGAAGAGAACAAGGATATTCGGTATACTTATCAAACATCACAAAAACTAGACCCCAAAGAAAGACACTAAGACACATTAAAATTAAGCTTAATAAAACAAAACATAAAGAGAGGCCCTTAAAAGCAGCTAGGCTTAAATCAAAACTAATGTACAAAGAAAAGCCCTGTAGGCTTTCATCTGACTTCTTGGCAGAAACCACGTTGGCAAGAAGGCAGTGGGACAACTCATACAAAGGCTTGAAGGAGAAAAACTTCCAACCAAGAATTATATACCCTGTGAAACTGTCTCTCAAATATGATGGAATTAAGACATTCTCAGATAAACAGAAGTCTAGAGATTTTGCAAAAATCAAATCAAAACTGCAACAAATACTGAAAGAAGCTCATTGTTTAGAATAACAATAACACCAGATGTACACTTAAGGATGCAATATAGGACACAGCATTTAGAGTCCTACTCAGTTAGGGAAGTCACAAAGCTCAATCAAATTAAAATATTAAAAGTAGGGAACCAGAGATCTCAACATGAAAACTATGACATCATCACACTATAAAGAGGGACATACTATAGTAGTTATAACTCTTTTAGATGGAGAAGAAATTAAGGAGATACACAGAAGTTAAAGATTGTTTAAACTTACCACATTAAGGGTGCTCAAAGAGGTAGCTGCAAATTATACATATCAAAACAAGATACATAATACAGGAGTCTCAAAAAATACCAAACAACACTGAAGAGGCTGAAAAGTAAACCCATAAAGAAAAATGATCCAGACAGAATATTAAGAGGAACAAAGAAAACAGCAACAACAAAAAGTAAAGACACCAAAATAGCAACACTGAATACATACCTATCAACGATTACACTGAATGTAAATGGATAGAATGTTCCAATAAAGAGACAGAGAGTAGTATCTTGGATCAAAAAACACAATCTGTCTATATGTTGCCTACAAGAAATACACCTTAGACTCAAATATATGAACAAACTGAAAATCAAAGCATGGGAAAATATGTACCAAGCTAACAACACATAAAGAAGAGCAGGAGTGGCAATACCAATCTCAAATAAAACAGATTTTAATGTAAAATCCACTACTGTGGACAAGGATGATCACTATTGCTGAAAGGTTCATCATATAATGAGGACATAACAATGTTAAATATTTATGCACTCAATACTAGAGCAACTAAATACATCGAACAAATGCTGACAATGCTGAAAAATGAGATAGATCACTCCACAATAATAGTAAAAGACTACAACACTCCACTTTCAGTAATGGACAGATTATCAAAAAAAGTGCTCAGTAAAGATACAGAAGATCTTGTTGTGACAACCAACCAACTAGATCTCATCAACATATAGAGAATTTTTTATCCAACAACAGATAAGTACACTTTCTTTTCCAATGTACATGGAACATTTTCCAGATTAGACCACACATCAGGTCATAAAAGAAGTCTCAAAAAAATACAAACCATTGCATTATTGTAAAGCATCTTCTCAGACCAGAAAGCCATAAAAGGTGAAATCAATAACAGAAAAAAACATGAGTAGAAATTTGAACTCACAGAAACTGAACATCACCTTGCTCAAAACTTTACGGGTTATAGAAGAAATCAAAGACACAAAACAGACAATCATGGAATCAAATGAGAATGAAAACATATTGTACCAGAATCTATGGGATACAGCAAAAGCAGTGCTCACAGGTCAATTTATCTCTATAAATGTACACATCTGGGATGAAGGAAGGGCCCAAACCAAAGAATTAACCCAACAGCTTGAAGAAGTAGAAAGAGAATAACTAAACAATTCCTCGGGTACCAGGAAAAAATAGATAATAAAGATTAGAGCCGAACTAAATGAACTATAGAAAAACAATAGAAAGAATTAACAAAATCTGAAGCTATTTATTTGAAAAGATCAAGAAAATTGATAAATCATTGGCTAAACTTACAAAAGGAAAACAGGACAGGAAACAAATAACCTGAATAAGAAATGAGACAGGAGATGTCACAACAGATCCAACTGAAATCAAAACCAGAATGCTACAAAATAACTGTACTCTAACAGACTAGAAAAACCTAGATGAAATGGACAAATTCCTGGATTCATATCAGCTGCCAAAATTTTCACAAAGAGAAGCAGAACAACTTAATAAACCCATCACAAGAGAGTTTGAAAAAGTATTAACAACCCAGTAATTCCACTACTTGGAGTACATCCTACAGAATCAGGGCCTTTCACACCAACGGACACTTGCACAAGAATGTTTATCACAGCACAGTCCATGATAGCAAAAAGATGGAATCAACCCAGATGCCCAGCAACAGAAGAATGGATAGATAAACTATGGTATATATACTCAGTGGAGCACTATGCAGTGATAAAGAATAATGATGATTCCAGGAGACATCTCATAACCTGGTTTAAACTGGGAGAAATTATGTTGAGTGAAAGTAGTCAGTGACAAAAGGACAAATATTATATGAGACCCCTATGAGAGGGGAGGGTTTAGATTAGACAGATTAGATAGTTGGTAAAAATTTGGTTGGGTGAAATCGGTGAT
This sequence comes from Heterohyrax brucei, assembly GCA_028571685.1. Lineage (NCBI taxonomy): Eukaryota > Metazoa > Chordata > Mammalia > Hyracoidea > Procaviidae > Heterohyrax > Heterohyrax brucei. The sequence continues at coordinate 24,177,739 of CM053155.1, forward strand.
AGCACACATTAGAAACAAGAACAATATTAAGTTGACTTCAGCATAACTTGAATACTCCTTCCATCTTAACCTAATATTGCAAGGACAGAATAGCTGGGGCCAGGGGTCAGGGACCATGCTCTCAGGTGAAATCGAGGTCAATTGGCACAACTAGCGTTTTGCTAAGAGGGCTCTCTGCACCCCACATTGGTGAGTGGCATCTGGGTCTTAAAAGCTGCCAAGCTGCCATCCGAGGGCACAGCAAATGGCCCCAACTCAGCAGGAACGGATGCTCACCGAGGGCCAAGATGACATGGGGTAAAGATAACCCAGAAGATAGAGAGACCCACATGGGTGGGTGCCTACATAGACTTGGGACCGGAAGAACTGGGTGGTGCATGGCCACCACCAGTGATAGCCACGATGGAGCTCACTAAGTTGAGTCTCACTGGCAACACAACAATAAAAAAGAGTGCACCCTGAGATCTCCACTAAAAGACCACAATTGATGGTCCAGTGGCTTCAGGGTTCCCCTGGGAGCATGGCGCCTGGCCCTGATCTTGCCCTTGCCCATAAATCATAATGATCGTGTCTTCGGACACGAATAGATTGGATTTGGCAATGCAGAGTGACCATATATTGGATGCACTTTATGGTTCTATGCATCTATAGGATATTATCCTGCTGACCTCTGGCTGGAGGAAGGAGAGTGGGTGAAAAGGTGGGGAAAGGAGACTGTTGGGAGGATGAGACATGTATGGAGCAGACAGGAATAGTGTGCTGTCACCAGGCAGGGAGAGCAGTGGAAGCTGCATATACGTGGGCATGTAAATTTATATGGAAATGTACATTTCCACTCAGTCATGACAAAAACAAAGAAATTACTCTAAAAAAAAAAGTATTAACAAAAACTACCAACCAAAAAAAGTCCTGGCTCAGATGGCTCCACCAGAGAATTCTAACAAACTTTTAGAGAGGAGTTAATTCCAATACTACTGAGGCTATTTCACAGCATATGAAAGGTCAGAGTATTTCCCGATTCATTCTATGAAGCCAGCATAACCCTGATACCAAAGTTGGGGAAACATCCCACAAAAAAAGAAAATTACAGACCAATATCACTCATGATCATACATGCAAAAATCTTCAACAAAGTCCTAGCCAATAAAATTCAACAACATATAAAAAATATACAATAAGCCACCATCACCAAATTGGATTCATACCAGAGATGCAGGCTGGTTCAACATCAGAAAAACAATTAATGTGATCAAGCACATAAATAACACAAAGGATAAGAAACATCTGATTTTGGCAGTTGATGCAGAAAAGGCATTTCACAAAGTCCAACACGTGTTTGTGTTAAAAACTCTCAGCAAAATAGGAATAGAAGGGAAATTCCTCAATGCAATAAGGGGCATCTATGCAAAGGCAAAGGCCAACATCATCCTGAATGGAGAGAGACTGAAAGAATTCCCCCTGAGAACAGAAACTAGACAAGGATGCCTACTGTCACCACTTCTATTCAACAATGTGCTAGAGATTCTAGCCAGAGAAATTAGACAAGACAAAGAAATAAAAGGCATCACATCAGTAAAGAAGGAGTAAAAATACCCCTGCTTGCAGATGACACTATTGTATACACAGAGAATCCTAAAGAATCCATAAAAAAACTACTGGAACTAATAGAAGAGTTCAGCAAAGTATCAGGATATGAGATAAACATAAAAAAAAAAAATCAGTGGGATTTTTTTACACCAACAAAGAGATTATCAAAGAGGAAGTCATCAAACCTATACCATTTACAATTGTCCCCAAGAAGATAAAACACCTAGGAATAAATCTAACCAGAGAAATAAGAGACCTATACAGAGATAATTACAAGACCTTACTGGGTGGCTTACTGTAGGAAACCAAAGGATACTTAAATAAGTGAAGAAACCCACCTTGCTCATGGATAGGAAGACTTAACATTGTGAAAATATCTATTCTACCCAAAGTGATCTACATATAAAATGTAAGCTCAATACAAACTCCAGTGCCATTTTTTAATGAGATGGTGAAACACATCACCAACTTTGTTTGGAGAGGGAAGAAACCCCGGATAAGTAAAGCACTACTGAAGAAGGGGAACACAGTGGGAGGCCTCACACTGCCTGACCTTAGAACCTACTACACTGCCACATTAATCAAAACAGGCTGGTATTGAGACATGTAGACAAATGGAACAGAACTGAGACCCCATAAATATCACCATCCTCTTATGAAGAGTTGATATTCAATAAAGGCCCAAAGGTTGTAAACTGGGTTAAGAACAGTCTCTTCAACAAATGATGTTGGCAAAACTGGATATCCATCAGCAAAAAACTGAAACAGGACCCATATCTCACACACAAAAACTAACTCAAAATGAATCAAAGACTTAAATATCAAACCTAAAATGATAAAGATCATGCAAGAAAAAATAGGATCAACAATGGAAGTTCTAATGCAGACTACAAAATCTGACCAACATGGCATGAACAATAGAAGAGAAAACAGATAAATGGGAACTACTAAGAATCAAATACTTATGCACATCCAAAGACTTTAGCAAGAGAATTAAAAGAGTACCTGCAGAGTGGGAAAAGTATTTGGCAGCTACATGTTGGACTGACGTCTGATTTCTGTAATCTACAAGATACTGTGAAATATCAACAAGAAAAAGACAAATAATAATTAAGCAAAGGGCAAAGGAGATGGAAAGACACTTCACCAAAGAAGACATCTAGACAGCCAAAAGACACAGGAGGAAATGCTCAGTATCATTAGCTGTTACAGAAATCAAAATCAAAACCACAATGAGATGCCATCTCACTCCAACAAGGTTGGCAATAATCCAGAAAGCACGAAACAACAAATGCTGGAGAGGCTGTGGAGGGACTGGAACTCCCTTACACTGCTAGTGGGAATGCAAAATGGCACAACTTCTTTGGAAAGCAGTTTGGCACTTCCTTAAAAAGCTAGAAATAGAAACACTGTATGATTCAGCAGTCTTACTTACTGGAATATATCCTAGAGAATTTAAGGCTGTCACACAGAGATACATGAATATCAATGTTTACTGCAGCACTGTCGACACTAGCAAAAGAATGGTATCAACCTAGGTGCCCATGAACAGATGAATAGATAAACAAACTATGGTACCAATACTCAATGGAACACTATACAATGACAAAGAACAATGATGATTTTAGGAAGCATCTAATCTGGTTTCAACTAGAAGACATTGTGCTGGGCGAAATCAGTCAGCAGCAAAGGGACAAATATTATATGAGACCACTATTATAAGGACTTAAAAAAGGACTTATGCCCTGAAGAAAAGACTCTTTGATGGCTACAAGGTTGGGGAGGGAGGGAGAGCATTAGTCATAGGTTAGATAGTCATCAGGAATTTGGTTAGGTGAAAGCAGTGACAGCACGCAGTAGAGAACAGATCAACATAGACTACACTTGATGGTCCTTCTGAACGATGGGGCCCCCTGAGACCTTGGGCCTTGGACTCTCTAACACTAAACTGCATCCAGCACTGGGGCCAGCTCCCAGACAAAGACTGACCTGGACCATACAAAACACAGAGTGATATTGGAGGTGAACAAACATGTGTATAGGGTTGCCTGAGGGACACTTTGCTGGAGCTGAGTTGATGGGGAGTAAGGCCAGACTTTTATCAAAGGATCACAGAAAGTTCCAAATAAAAGGGGAAGTGTGCTGTCATTTGGGCAGGGAGGAGAGCAGCTAGAATGGAATAGAGGCGAAAATTCTGGGTGTTATGCGGCAACATGACATAGACTGTAAAATTGTTCTTAATTCACAATGAAAAGAAAAGAAAATCTAGCAAGCTGCCATATGAGGTACACCACATGGTCCCAACTCATCTGGAACAGATGATGACCAAGAACAACAATGACACAAGGAAAAAAAAGAGCCCAGGAGACAGAAGGACTCATACGAATGGGACATTGTATCAACATGAGACCACGAGACCCAGATGGTGCCTGGCCACTACCAAAGGCACCCATGAAGGAGGACACAATGTAGAGTCCCTGAGGCAACAAGATAAAAAACGGTGTGCAGTTCAGGAACTCTACTACAAGACCAGAATTGATAGTCTGACAGTCTAGAGGGTCCACTGGGAACAGGGCCCCTAGACATGCTGCTGGCCCTGATCTGGAACCAGTACTGAGGTCAAATCTTCAGACAAGAATGGACTGAACTTGGGGACACAGTGCAAGCATATAGTGTGTTATTTTATGGTTTTATACATTTATAGGAAATTGTCCTACTTGTTTCTTTATACATGGGAGATGAGAGGGTGAAAGGAGGGGACAAGTGCTTGCTAAGAGGATACTAGAATTATATAGAGTAAAAAGGAGGAATGTGCTGTCACAAGCTTAAGAGAGCAGATGGAGCTACAGACAGGTGGACACGCAAAATTGATTTGAATTGTATACTTTAACTTAATCACAAAATAAATAAATTAGAAATTAGAGCAAAATTAAGTGAATTAGGGAAGAGAAAAATAATCGACAGAGTTAACAAAACCAAAAGCTGGCATTTTTAAAAGATCAAAAAATTGATAAACCATTGGCCATACTGACAACAGAAAAAATAGGAGAGGAAGCAAGTAACCCAAATAAAAAAATGAAATGGATGATATCACAACAGACCTAATTGAAAGTAAAAGAATCACAGCAAAATATTATGAAAAATTGTACTCTAATAAATTAAAAAGCCTAGGAGAGGGGGCGGAGTCAAGATGGCGGACTAAGCCCACGTCTCCTTCTATCCCTCTGGAAACCAAGACCTGAACTGACAATCAAACAGAGCCTTCTGATCACCTAATCAGCCTCAGGACACGGCACAGAGCTGTTAATTGGGACTTCATACCACTCAGCGAAAAACCTCCTCTCTTTCGCTGACTCCCGCTCCTGGCTAGCCCCGGCTCTCACGGACGGAAGGTAAACACACCAGTTTGACTTTTTTTCCTCTGTCTCGGCTGGCAGGTGGAGCTGGGTCCTGCCTGGCGGCTGGACTCAGACGCGCTGCTGAGGGGACAGGCAGGCAAAAATCCCATATTCTGAGAGCCAGGCTCGGGACTCTGTTAATTTAGCCATTTTGAGCCATTCATTTAGTAGCTGCCTCAGCGGGATTGGTGCGGAGCTTTGCAGTCAGTATGCGGGATGTCATGTTGGTACTGAGATTTTAGCGGGACCTCGTTCTTAGCCTGGGAGCCAGCGCCTGCAAACGGGACAGCGCTTCTCCAACAGAAAAGTAGTGATTTTGGACAGTGCTGCCTACGTTGGGGGCTCTGCAACAGAATCAGAGGAATCACTACCTCTGGCACCTTTAGCCCCTCTGTCTGCTGTCTGTGTGGAGGACGCCATCTTGGATACGGTGGCCGCAGCTGGACCTAATTCTTAGCTTGGGAGCCAGAGCCTGCCCACAGGAGAGCGCTTTCCTATCACAAAACCAGTACTAGACACAGTGTTGGATAAGGCTAGGCCCTGTCAGTAGAGGCCAACAGAGCAGTAGCATTGCTGTATTCTGATCTAGTTTGTTATCATCTGGGGTTGGATATAGTGGCGCTTACTTTGTCAGGTGAGAAGAGGGACCTGTACACCTGAAAACCTAACTGACTTGTGAACTGGTCAGGTACCTTTTGCTTTACATCTGAAGACAGCCTAGAGAAACATTTGCAGTCCATCCTCACAGTACCTCTTCCAGCCTCTACATACTCACATGGGACCCAAAAAGCAACAGACAATTGTGGCATACAAGCAATCAGTCATGGCTTCAGAAGGCTCCCAAACAAAGCAACCAAGGAGTTTTCCAGATGAAGAAACTTTTATGAAAGCATCAGGAAGTGAATACAAATTGATTATATACAGAGCCCTTCTAGACCTTATACAAAATGCAGCAAAACAAAGTGAAAAATTAAACAAGTTGTTCAATCTGATGGAACACCACTACTCTGAAATCCAACAGATCAAGAACAAAATCAAAGACATAGAAACTTCCATGCAAAGCCAAGAAAACAGAATGGAACAAATGGAAAAAAGAATTTCTGACTTGGAAGACAGAGCAACTGATGTCAGTGTCTATGAGCAGAAATCAGAAAAAAGAAACAAGAAAAATGAAGAAACATTAAGAAGCATGTGGGACTCTATTAAGAGGAACAACCTTTGATTAATTGGAGTCCCTGAACAGGGTAAGACATCTGAGAACACAGAGAGTATTGTTGCTGAGCTGCTGAAAGAAAACTTCCCAGAAATCATGAAGGAAGAGAATATAGACATCTCAGATGCATATCGTACGCCACCCAATATAGATCTCAAAAGAAAGGCTCCAAGACATATTATAATCAAGCTTAACTAAATGAAACACAAGCAGCAACTCTTAAAGGCAGCAAGACTCAAGGCAAAGCTAACATTCAGAGGGAAACCCTGTAGGCTCTCGTCAGATTTCTCAGCAGAAACCAAGCTGGCACAGAGACAGTGGCATGACACATTGAAAGTCTTGAAGGAGAAGAACTTCCAACCAAGAATTATATATCCTGCAAAACTGTCTTTCAAATACGAAAATGAAATTAAGACATTCCCAGATAAACAGAAACTCAGAGACTTTGTAAAAACCAAACCCAAACTACAAGAAATACTGAAAGAAGTTCTTGGCTTTGGATTAGAAGAACAAAACCACTAACTTTATATTTTAGAACTACACACTACTCAATACTCATTTAGGGAAGGCTCCAAAGTAAATCACAGCTTTGATATGGAAAGAAGCAATCCAGTGATCATCATGAAAACTATGGTGTCATCATAATAAAAAGAGGGATGTACTATAGTCATTATAGTCCTTCCAGATGGAGAGGAAGATGACAAGACTGGTAGTAATTAAAATTGGGTTTATAAACAGTTTATTAAGGAGGTTCATAGGGACAGCTGTAAAGCACAACAAAGATGTATCATACAATTTCAAGAACTCTAACACACGAGTCTCAACAACTATAAAACCAGCTCTGAAAAAGGTGAAAAATCAACTCACAAAAAAGAGTGTCCCAGAACAGACTAATAAGATCAACAGAGAAAACATCAACATAAAAATAAACATATCACAATGGCAGCAGTGAATACATACCTATCAATAATTACATTGAATGTGAATGGACTGAATGCTCCAGTAAAGAGACACCGAGTGTCATCTTGGATCAAAAGACACGACCCATCCATATGTTGTCTACAAGAAACTCACTTGAGACCTAAAGACAGGAACAAACTGAAAATTAAAGGATAGAAGAATATATATCGAGCAAACAATGAACAAAGAAGAGCAGGGGTGGCAATTCTAATCTCAGACAAAATCAATTTTAATGTCAAATCCATCATTGTGGACAAAGATGGTCACTATTTATTGCTGAAAGGTTGAGTACACAAGCAAGACTTAACTATATTAAATATTTATGCACCTAATGCCAGAGCACCTAAATATGTCGAAGAAACACTGGCTACGCTCAAAAGAGAGTTAGATGACTCCACAATAATAGTGGGAGACTTTAACACTCCACTCTCATTACTAGACAGATCATCTAAAAAAAACTCCGTAAAGATACAGAAGACCTCATTGACACAATTAACCAACTAAACCTCACTGATACATACAGAACCTTTCACCCATCAGCAGACAACTACACCTTCTTCTCCAGTGCACATGGAACATTCTCCAGAATTGACCATATGATAGGCCATAATGCAATGCTCAACAAAACCCATACCATTGAATTACTGCAAAGCATCTTCTCAGATCATGAAGCCATAAAAGTTGAAATCAATAGCAGAAAAAACAGAGATAGAAAGTGGAACTCTTGGAAACTGAACAACATCTTGCTCAAAAAAACGTGGGTTATAGAGGAAATCAAGGATGAATTAAAGAAATTCATGGATTCCAATGAGAACAAAAACACTTTCTACCAGAACCTATGGGATACAGCCAAAGCAGTGCTCAGAGGTCTGTTTATCTCCATAAATGCACACATCTGGAAGGAAGAAAGAAACCAAATCAAGGAACTAACTCTACAGCTTGAACAAGTAGAAAGAGAACAACAGAGGAACATCTCGGGCACCAGAAGAAAGGAGATCATAAAGATTAGAACAGAGCTAAATGAATTAGAGAATAGAAAAACAATTGAAAAAATTGCAAAGACCAAAAGCTGGTTTTTTGAAAAGATCAACAAAATTGATAAACCACTGGCTAAACTTACTAAAGAAAAGCAGGAAGGGAAACAAGTAACCCAAATTAGAAATGAGAGGGGAGTTGTCACCACAGATGCGACAGAAATAAAAAATATCATAATAGAATACTATGAAAGACTGTACTCTAACAAATTTAAAACCTAGGGGAAATGGACCAATTCCTTGACTCATACCACCTACCCAAATTATCACAACATGAGGCAGAACAACTTAGTAAACCCATCACAAAGGAAGAGATTGAAAAGGTCATCAAAACACTGCCAACCAAAAAAGTTCTGGCCCAGATGGCTTCACGGCAGAATTCTACCAAGCATTTAGAGAAGAGTTATCCCCAATACTACTGAGACTATTTCACAGTATAGAAAGGGATGGAGTACTCCCAAACTCATTCGACGAAGCCAGCATAACCCTGATAACCAAGCCAGGGAAAGATCCAACAAAGACAGAGAACTACAGACCGATATCACTCATGAACCTAGATGCAAAAATCTTCAACAAAATTCTTGCCAACAGAATACGACAACATGTCAAGAAAATAATCCATCATGACCAAGTGGGATTCATACCGGGGATGCAAGGCTGGTTCAATATCAGGAAAACAATTAATGTGATAAACCACATAAATAACACAAAAGACAAAGATCACCTGATTTTGTCCATTGATGCCAAAAAGTCATTTGATAAAGTCCAACACCCAGTCATGCTAAAAACTCTTAGCAAAATGGGCATAGACGGCAAATTCCTCAACACAATAAGGGCCATTTATACAAAGCCAGTTGCCCACATCATCCTGAATGGTGAGAGACTGAAAGACTTTCCCTTGAGATCAGGAACTAGACAAGGATGCCCACTCTCACCTCTCCTTTTCAACATTGTGCTAGAAGTTCTAGCCAGAGCAATTAGACAAGACGAACAAATAAAGGGTATCTGCATAGGCAAAGAGGAAGTTAAAATCTCCCTGTTTGCAGATGATATGATTGTATATGCAGAGAACCCCAAGGAATCTATAAGTAAGCTACTCAAACTGATAGAAGAGTTCAGCAAAGTCTCAGGATACAAGATAAACATTAGTAAATCAGTAGGATTCCTTTACACCAACAACGAGACTGTTAAGGTGGAAATTATCAAATCAATATCATTTACGATAGCCCTTAAGAAGATAAAGTACCTAGGAATCAATCTAACCAGAAAAACAACAGACCTTTACAAAGAGAACTACAAGCCCTTACTACAAGAAACTAAGAGAGACTTAGATAAATGGAAAAACCTACCCTGCTCATGGATAGGAAGACTTAACATTGTGAAAATGTCTATTTTACCCAAAGCAATTTATTTATAATGCAATCCCAATACAAGTTCCAGCATCATTTTTTAATGAGATGGAGAAACAAATCACCAATTTTGTTTGGAAAGGGAAGAAGCCCCGGATAACTAAGGTACTACTAAAGAAGAAGAACACACTGGGAGGCCTCTCATTACCCGACCTTAGAACATACTACACTGCCACAGTGGTCAAAACAGCCTGGTACTGGTACAAGAACAGACAGATGGATCAATGGAACAGAATTGAGACCCCAGAGATGACACCATCTCCCTATGAACAGTTGATATTCGACAAAGGCCCTAAGACATTAAACTGGGGTAAAAACAGTATCTTCAACAAATGGTGCCGGCAAAACTGGTTATCCATCTGCAAGAAACTGAATCAAGATCCATATCTTACACCTTATACAAAAACCAACTCCAACTGGATAAAAGACCTAAATATCAAACCTAAAACGATAAAGCTCATCCAAGAAAAGGTAGGAACAACAATGGAAGTTTTAATACACAATGAGGACAGACTCCAAAATCTGTCAAAGAAACCTCAATCAACAGAAGAGAAAGTAGATAAATGGGAACTATTAAGAATCAAACACTTTTGCTCATCCAAAGACTTTATTAATAGAATTAAAAGAACACCCACAGAGTGGGAAAAAATATTTGGCAACTCTATGTCAGATCAATGCCTGATCTCCATAATCTATAAGATACTACAAAATATCAATAAGAAGAAGATAATCCATCCAATTAAGCTATGGGCAAAGGAGATGGACAGACACTTCACTAAAGATGAGATCCAGGCAGCCAAAAAACACATGCGGACATGTTGACGATCTTTAGTTATTAAAGAAATTCAAATCAAGACAACAATGAGATACCATCTCACCCCAACAAGATTGGCCATGATCCAGAAAACACAAAACAACAAATGCTGGAGAGGCTGTGGAGAAAGTGGAACCCTCCTACACTGTTGGTGGGGTTGCAGAATGTTCCAGCCTCTTTGGAAGGCAATCTGGCGCTTCCTTAAAAGAATGGATATCGATATACCATTTGACCCAGTAATTCCACTACTTGGAATATATCCTACAGATTCAAGGCCTTTCACACCAACGGACACATGCACCAGAATGTTTACCGCAGCACAGTCCACGATAGCAAAAAGATGGAATCAACCCAGATGCCCAACAATAGAAGAATGGATAGGTAAACTATGGTACATATACTCAATGGAGCACTACGCAATGATAAAGAATAACGATGATTCCAGGAAACATCTCCTAACCTGGTTTCAACTGGAAGACATTATGTTGAGTGAAAGTAGTCAGCGACAAAGGGACAAATACTGTATGAGACCTCTACGATAAGACCTCAAAAACAGACTTGTGTATAGAAGAAAAGACTCTTTGACAGCTCCAAGGGAGGGGAGGGAGGGAGAGGGAGGGAGGGAGGGTTTAGTTTAGATAGTTACTAGAAATCTAGTTGGGAGAAAGCGGTGACAGCACACATTAGAAACAATAACAACATTAAGTGGACTTCAGCATAACTTGAGTACTCCTTCCATCTTAACTCAATACTGCAAGGATAGAGTAGCTGGGGCAGGGGGCGGGGGACCATGCTCTTAGATGAATTCCAGGCCAATTGGCACAACTAGCGTTTTGCTAAGAGAGCTCTCTGCACCCCACATTGGTGAGTCGCGTCTGGGGTCTTAAAAGCTGCCAAGCTGCCATCCGAGGACACAGCAAATGGTCCCAACTCAGCAGGAATGGATGCTCACCGAGGACCAAAATGACATGTGGTAAAGACAACTGAGAAGACAGAGAGACACACAAGAGTGGGTGCCTACATCGACTTGGGACCAGAAGAACCAGATGGTGCCCGGCCACCACCAGTGATAGCCACGATGGAGCTCACAGAGAGGAGTCTCACTGGCAACATAAGAATAAAAAGGGGTGCATCATGAGATCTCCACTAAAAGACCTCAATTGATGGTCCAGCGGTTTTGAGGTTCCTCTTAGAGCATGGCCCCCAGCCCTGAAGCTGCCCTTTCCCATAAATTATAACAAAGGTCCACTCTTTGGACAGGAATGTATTGGACTTGGCAATGCAGAGTGACCACATATTGGAAGTACTTTGTGGTTATAAACATCTACAGGATTTCATCTTGCTGACCTCTGGTTGGAGGAAGGGGAGTGGACGGAGAGGAGGGGAAAGGAGGTTGTTGGGAGGATGAGACATGTATGGAGCAGAGAGGAATAGTGTGCAGTCACCGGACAGGGAGAGCAGTGGAAGCTGCATATAGGGGGGCATGTAAATTTATACATGAATGTACATTTTCACTCAGTTATGTTAAAAAAAAAAAAAAGCCTAGGCGAAATGGACAAATTTCTAGAAACATATCATCTAAAACTACCACAAACGGAAGTAGAACAACTAAATAAACCTATCACAAAAGGAGGCATTCAAAAGGTAATTAAAACACTCCCGACTAAAGAAAGCCCAACCTTGACAGCTTCACTGGAAAATTTGACCAAGCTTTTAGAGAAGAATTAACACCTCTATTAGTAAAGGTATTCCAAAGCATAGAAAAAGATAGAATACTCCCAAACTCGTTCTGTGAAGCTGACATAACCCTGATACCAAAATCAGGTAAAGATGCCACAAAAAAGGATAACTACAGGTCACATCTCTCATGAACTTAGATCCAAACATCCTCAAAAAATTCTAACCAATAGAATTCAATAGCATATACAAAAAAAATAACTCACCATGACCAAGTGGGATTCCTACTTGAGTGCAGGGATGGTCCTACATTAGAAAAGCAATGTAATCAATCATAAATAGAAGACAAGAACCACTTGCTTTTGTCAACTGATGTAGAAAAGACATTTGACAAAGTTGAACACACATTCACATTAAAAACTCTCATCAAAATAGGAATCAAAGGGAAATTCATCGACATAATAAGGGGTATCCATACAAAGCCAACAGCAAACATCATCCAAAATGAAGAGTGTGAAAGTATTCCCCATGGAACGGAAACTAGATAATGATGGCCATTGTCACCACTCTTATTTAACAGTGTCCTAGAAGTTCTAGCCAGAGTAAACAAGGAAGATAAAGAAATAAAGGATATCCAGATTGATAAGGAAGAAGTAAAAGTATCTCTGTTTGTAGATGATATGATCCTAAAGCACCCACCCACACACAAAAAAATTACTGGAACTAATAGAAGAGTTCAGCAAAGTATCAGGAGACAAGATAAACATACGTATATCTGTTGGGTTCCTTTATACCACCAAAGAAACCATCAAAGAGGAAATCATCAAATTAACACCATTTATAATAGCCCCCAAGAATATAAAATATCTAGGAATAAATCTAACTGGAGACATAAAAGACCTATACAAAGAAAATTACAAGACTGCTGCAAAAAGCCAAGAGACCTACAAAAGTGGAGTAAACTATCTTCCTCGTGAGTAGGAATGCTTTAACTTGGTGCAAGTGTCTGTTCTACCCCAAATGACCTATAGATACAATGCAACCCCAATACATAATCTAATGGCATTTTTTAATGAGATGCAGAAATAAATCACCAACTTCACAAGGAAAGTGAAGAAGCCCTGGATAAGTAAAAAATTACTGAAGAAGAAGAATAAAGTGGGAGGCCTCACACTACCTGACTTTAGAAGCTACTACACTGTCATGGTAGTCAAAGCAGTGTAGTACCAGTAGAAAAACAAATACATGGATCCTGGAACAGAATTGAGAATCCAGATATAACGTCATCCACTTATGAGCAGCTGATACTTGACAAAGGTCCAGACTGTAAATTGGGGAAAAGACAGTCTCTTTTTCCAACGGTGTTGGCATAACTGGATATCCATCTGCAAAAAAAAAATGAAACAAGATCCATACATCACACCATGCACAAAAACTAACTCAGAATATATCAAAGACCTGAATATAAAATCTAAAACAATATAGATCATAGAAGAAAAGATAGGGACAATGGCAGGAGCCCTAATACATGGCATAATCAGACTACAAAATACTACTAACAATGCACAAACACCAGAAGAGAAAATAGAGAACTGGGAATTCCTAAAATTCAAACATTTATGCTCATCCAACGACTTTATTGAAAGAGTAAAAAGATTACCTACAGAGTGGGAAAGAACTTTCAGTTACCGTGAATGCATTGGCATCTAATTTCCATAATCTACAAGGTACAGCAAAACTTCAATAAGAAAAAGAAAGTAACTCAATTAAAAAATGGCCAAAGAATATGAACAGGCACATCACCAAAGAAGACATCTGGGATACTAGCAGATACATGAGGAAATGCTCAGGATCGTTAGCCATTAGAGAAATACAAATCAAAACCACAATGAGACACTATCTCACCCCAAGAAGGCTGGCATTAATAAAAATAAAAAATAAAAAAACCTGCAAAATAATAAATGTTGTAGAGGTTGTGAGGAGACTAGAACTCTTCTAAACTGCTGGTGGGAATGCAAAATGGTAGCATTGGAATTTGGAAAATTGGTTTGGTGCTTTCTTAAAAAGCAAGAAATAGAAATAACATATGATGCAGTAATCCCCCTTCTTGGAATATATCCTAGGGAACTTAGGGCTGTCACACAAACAGATACATACATACCAGTGTTTATTGCAGCACTGTCCACAATAGCAAAAAGATGGAATCAACCTAGGTGCCCATCAACAGATGAACAGATAAACAAATTGTGGTGTATTCATACAATAGAACAATATGCAATGATAAAGATTGCTATGCAGTGATCTTAGGAAACACAACATGGCATCATCTAGAAGACATGCTGAATGAAATTAGTCAGTTGCAAATGGACAAATATTGTATAATACCATTCTTTCAAGGACTTAAGAAAATGTTTAGCACAGAAAAAAATAATCTTTGTTGGTTACAAAGAAGGGGAGGGAGGGAGGGAGAGGACTTTTCACAGAATAGATAGCAAATAGGAGTTGGGTTAGGTGAAGGCAGTGACAGTACGCAGTAGAAGGGAGGTTAGCAGAACTGGAGTACACCCAAATCTATAAGGTTTTCTAAATACAATCCAACCTTTTGAAGGACAGAGTAGCAGGGACAGGGGTCTGGAGACCAGGGTTTCAGGGTACATCTAGGCTAATTTGCATAACTTTTTTTTTTTAAAGAAAATGTTCCGCATACCATTTTGCATGGCACCTAGGGTCTTAAAAGCTAGCAAGTGGCCATCTAAGTAGCATCAATTTGTCTCAGTCCAGTTGGAGCAGAGGAAAGTAAAGGGCGTCAAAGACATAAAGAAAATATGAGCCCAAGAGACAGAAGGTACCATATAATCTAGAGACTACATCAGTATGAGACCAGAAGAACTGGATGGTGCCCAGCCACCACCAATGACTGCCCTAACAATGAACACAATGTAAAGCCCCTGAAGAAAAATGGGTATGCAGAACTAGAACTCTATTAGAAGACCACACTTGATGATCTGTCAGACTGAAGTATCCCCTGAGAATGTGGTCCCCAGAGTCTGTTAGCCCAGAGCTGAAACTAGTACCGAAGACAACTCTTCAGACAGAGACTGGTCTGATCTACAAGACATAGTGTGATGCTGGTGAACAATGTGCCTCTTGGCTTAAATATATACCTGAGACTGTCTGAGCAGCTCTTGTCCAGAGGTGAGATAAAAGCATGGAGGGGAACAGGAGTTGGTTGAATGGATATAGGAAGCACAGGATGGAGAGCCGCAGTGTGTCTCATGGGAGTGGGGATGAGGAAGGCAGCAGTTAGAGCAGCACAGTAGCATGTGTACAGGGTTTAATATGGTAAATTGACTTGGACTGTACGCTTTCACTTAAAACACAATAAAATATTAAAACAAACAAACAACAACAACAAAAAAAACAAGGAAGAAAGACCAGGATTCCTGGCCTGACAGAGACTGGAGAAACTTTGAGAGCATGGCCCCCAGACAGTCTGTCAGCTCAGTAATGAAGTCACTAATGAGGTTCAACCTTCAGCTGAGGATTGGACAGGGCCATAAAAAAACAAAATGAGAGTAAATGTGCTTGTTACTCAGGCACAAGGACTAGAAAGCAGGAGAGGATGGGAAAGCTGGTAAGAGGTGTTGCTCGATTCGGGTCCAGACCCTGGGGCAGTCAAGCCAATGAAACACATTCCAAGTTAGAAAGAGGAAGAAGGTTTATTAGGAGGTATGATACCACTAGAGACTTGACAGCAATGCCAGCTGTTCTCCAAGGACTCTCAAAAGACAGTTTTTACATCATTTTACATCATTTGCATCGTACATAAAAAAGAGTTTTTAAATATCATTTCAGCAAGGAATATTTCATGTTTTTAAGCATGTAGCCCACAGATAGCTGTATACATCACCAAATAACCACAAGAAACTCTTTATTAAACTGCAGATATATATGTCAGACATCTGGACCCTGATCTGCATGTTTGTAACAGGCAAAGACAAAAGCTATACAAAAATTCCTCAGCTAGTGAAACTAGCCTGCCAAGTCCTCTCTGACTGAGATAACGAACAAGAAAGAAAGTTGCAGATACAAAAAACATGCCTGGCAGCCCTCCTACCTGCTGTCTCACAGTTGGAAGGCTATTTCCTAGGAAAGCAAAGAAGAGGAGGGAGACCAAGGTCACAGGAGCTGAGGGGGCTCTGCCCCTTTGGAAAGAGGCCAGTGAAGAAGCCAGAGTAGCTGGTGCAGTAAAAAACATTTATAGATTATTTAGAGTAATGTTATGGCATTAGTTATGTGAAGCTCTCAGCTACCCATTTCAAAAAGGAGAAAACACACTCAAGGTATTAGAGTTACACAGGGAACTCAGCATTGAGAAGGCAGAGTATTAACCTGTTACGGGGTTGTTAACCAATGTTATAAAACAGTATGTTTACTGTTTAATGAGAAACTAGTTTGATCTGTAAACTTTCATCAAAAAAAAAAAAAAAAAAATCGCGGCCTTGAAAACCCCATGGGGGAAGTTCTACTCTGTTGAATAGGGTAAGTATGACTCAGAATTGACTCAATGACAGTTAATTTAGTTTGATTTTGGTTGCAGCCACTGTGTCAGTCCATGTTAGTTGAAAGTTACAAGGTCATTAGGTGCCTGGAAAGAGAAGGATTAAAATGTTAGATGTTAGTACTCAGGGTAGAAATTACCAAAAGGAGCCAAAGTTATTTTATGGGAAAGGCTGCCCTGCGAGACCAGGCTCTTGTACGGCCCTAATGAAAGTCTCCTCACAGCCATCTGCCCATCTGCCCAATCCTTCCCTCCTGTTCCCCTTCAGGTTCCCACGACTCATCTCTAGGCAGTTATTTCCTTGATTGAAGGCAGTCTCTGCACCAGGCATTCTTTCTCTTTGAAAATAGAGGGAAATAAGTGGAAGTAAATGACTTTCAAATCTAATATACACATTTTTGTTTAAGTGGTTATTTAATAATCATTTTAGATAAATGTTTCATTTTGTTAAAGATGCTGCTATAAGTATTATCTTGAGTGCAGACACACAATTAAGATTTCAATTAAATTATATTCACAATTCTTTAGATTCTCTTTCATTCTTAACAGTGTCTGCCGCCCACTTCACTCTTGTCTACATCAGCAGAACAGATAACACAAGCAGGGACAAACTAACATCCTACTTATGTTCCATCCTTGCAGACACCACGCTTTTACTCCAGGAGTTCTATAAGGCAGTGCGTGTTCCCTGAGCACATTTTGAATTGCTCTGAGAGAAACATGAAGTTACTTGTATAGGGGGAGATACACAGCCTCAGCACAGAAAAACTAACTGTACAATCTTGAGGACATTATTTCGATTTCCACAGGCTGGAGTCCATAACCCGTAGAAAGAGAGGGTAGGCTTCAACCTCTAATATCCCCTCCAATTCTCACATTCACAGACATAAAAATTCACCAGACTAATTTGCTTTAGGACAACAGCAATACAGTCATTTCTGTGAGTAGGGTCTTGAGGACCAGGCATTAGTCAAACATACACTGTAGATAATTATGGCTGACATGGTAAAGAATATCACAAATTGAAATTATTTAAGAGATATTTTGCATTTACTAAAGGGCTAATTGTATCAAGTTCTATGAAAGAAAACATTTCAAGCTGTAGTTGTGAAGAACCTTTATCTCATAGTTGGCTAGCCCATTAAAAAGCAAATCCTATTTTGTTAAGGTGGGAAGTCTAGGGGGTAACAGAGTTCCTCTTCAGAAAAAGAGAATTACCAACCATGTGTGTAGCTGTCACTAACCAGGTAGGTCTAGTTTGCGCTTACTCGTTCAGTCTTCTAAACAGAGAGAAAACGAAACAACATGGACTCGCACTCTGTGATCAGACCACCACCATCCACAACAAAAAGGTCACCTCAGTAAAAGCCGAGCGCAGTAAGTCCCTAGCCTTTGTCTCTTCCTTCACTGGCAGAGGTGAAATGACTGTCAGTGCACCACCAGGACTATGTGTGCGGGCTGTGTTGTACCCGCTAGCTCCTAGAATTAGAGATGCGGTGGGAGAGATCCCCACAGAGGGGGCCAGATCGGGGGCGTCTGTCGTCTGACACGTTCATTTCACCACTTGCAAAGCTCTCAATAGCAATTTACATTGACATATTCATCAAATATTTGGTAAAACACTACAAGCCAAAACAAAGTATAGCGAAAAATAATTCTGACTATTGTCTAGTTCTTAAAAATGAAAAAGTTTATATTTCATTCAACAGTAACATCAAACAGGTCATACTGAAACAGATACATTAAATCTTCACAGCACCGTAACTGCAGTTTTGAACCTCAGGTATGACAAATGCTTGTACTGATAGAGCCGTAATTTCTTTTCATTTTCACATGTTACACCAGAGGGAAATTTGATAAAAATTTACTGGTCTGAAATATTTTCCTACAACAGTTTATAAGTTAACCAAGTGCAAACCACAGTAGACTGTTCTGTTGTTCAAACTGGAAGTTCTCTTTGATTTTAGGATTACACAACTTGAAGCCAAGAGTAACTCAAAACTCAGTTTAGGAAATGACCTGACAGAAGACTGGGCATGAGCAGTAAAAACCCGTGCAGGGCTGCTGTGCTGCAGGAAGCCTCTTCACTGCCATAAATCCTCAGTGCGGCCAAACCTAAACACCAGTCCTTCTGAGACGGAGGGAGCTCAGCTTCTCATGCTGTTCGTCGCTTCAGCGTCAGCTTCCTATGGCCGCATGGCCCCAGCCTCAGGCCCACATCTGCCCTGCCAGAGCAAGTGTTCCAAAGCTCTGTAGTTCCACTGATTTAAGTGCCCAGAGTCACCCCACTCTTGCTGGAAAGCATCTTGCCCGAAGGCACTCAACTCTCTCGCTCTGTGGGTCAGCGAGGCCAGCTCCACCGATTTAAGTGCTCGGAGGCACCCCATTCCGCAAGGAAAACTCTCCGCAGGCACCGACCTCTCTCACTCCACGGGTCGGCTCCAGAGCTGCCTCTGGTTCTGCTGCTGCCGCTGCTGCCGCTGCCGCCACCGGTCCTGTTTCTCACCATCTGTGCTTTCTTCATTCCTTCTGAAATCCATCTGTTCACAGTTTCAGAATGGCTCCCACATTTTAGGTATTTGCTAGAGCAGAACCCCATTCTCACAGTAGCAAATTCTGTTTTAGTCAGCTCGGGCAGATGTGGGCCTTCAAGACATTGTCACTCTGTGTCACTCACTGGCAGCCTTTTAAAAGTAGATCATCAGGTCTTTCTTCCTAGTCTGGCTTAGTCTGGAAGCTCTGCTGAAATCTGTTTACCATCATGCAGCAACCCTATGACAGATGAGTGGTGAGTCCGGGCTCTTGCACTGACAGATGAGTGGTGAGTCCGGGCTCTTGCACTGACAGATGAGTGGTGAGTCCGGGCTCTTGCACTGACAGATGAGTGGTGAGTCCGGGCTCTTGCACTGACAGATGAGTGGTGAGTCCGGGCTCTTGCACTGACAGATGAGTGGTGAGTCCGGGCTCTTGCACTGACAGATGAGTGGTGAGTCCGGGCTCTTGCACTGACAGATGAGTGGTGAGTCCGGGCTCTTGCACTGACAGATGAGTGGTGAGTCCGGGCTCTTGCACTGACAGATGAGTGGTGAGTCCGGGCTCTTGCACTGACAGATGAGTGGTGAGTCCGGGCTCTTGCACTGACAGATGAGTGGTGAGTCCGGGCTCTTGCACTGACAGATGAGTACTGGCTACGAGTACGGTCGAGGTGCATTGGCCGGGAGTTGAACCTCGATCTCCTGTGTGGGAAACAAGAATTCTACCACAGAACAACCACTACCACCAGAGATCGCTGTGGGAATAGGCTCAATGGCTTAGTTTTTGTCATAGAATGTGGGTGCCAGTTTAGGACAGGACACAGAAGAGCTGTGGGGTCTGTGGGATCCTTTGTACCACTCATCAACCCTAGGTGCTAGTACAGCACCCAAATAGAACCTAAAAAGTCTCCCCCTCACTTAACTCTACTTAACTCTATTTAACTCACTTAACTCTACTCACCCTGACTAGGTAAAGGAAGTACAACATTTTTTTACATCAGGTGCAAAGATACTCTTTCACATCCTCCCCAGGTGTTTGGGTCTTCCTGTCCTCTCTAGGAGATAAGAAGCCTCTCATCTTTCTATGTAATAGGCTGCAGTCTGTGGAGTGGATTCTGACTCATGGTGACCTCAACGTGTCTGGGTGCTGTAAATGGTTAAACTGCTCAGCTGCTAACAGAAAGCTCGTGGGTTTAAGTTCAATCAAAGGAGCCTCAGAAGAAAGTTCTGATGATCTACTTTGAAAACTCGGCCACTGAAAACTCCATGGAGGACTGTCCCCTCTGATACTCGTGGGGTCACCACTCTGTGCCCAGCTCTGAAGGAGCACCTGCCCTAGAGCTTGGCTGCTAGGGAAAAGATGGGCAGCTCAAATCCCCAGCCTCTCCTTGAAAACCCTATGGAGCAGTGCTGTTCTGTCCCATAGGGCTGCTATGAGTCAGAATCAACAGTAGCAGTGTGGGGTTTTAATTTTCTTTTAGTCTTCGAGAAAAATTGAGCTTCTCCCTGTCTCTTGTGTATCCAGGTCTCCTACGGGACTGCCTTGTCATCAGGAAGCTGATGAGCTCTGGGACCTTACAGTCTTTCCGCTTCAGAGACCCTCTGCAGAATACTTGGTTGCTAAATGCCAGCACTGTTCTTGCTTCTGTTTGCTCTGCCCCTCCTGCTGGCAGAAAAAGAGAAAGGAACCCCCGCAGGCGTCTCTGATGTGTGGTTCCCAGGCCTCTGAGGATCTGCTTTCACTTGAAATTTGATCCCCAGACGCTTATAGAGTGCCTCTTCTGTGTCAGGTGCAGCACAAGGCATTTAATCAGGGTTAGAATCTAGTAAGATCTCCAGGACAGTGAGCGTTCGGAGATAAAATGAACAAAGTAACTTCCCGCAGCCTGGAAAAATTAGACCAGTGTCTCCAGTTGCAGACCCTAGAGCTCAAACTGTAAGCTAAAGAATCCCAGAACTCTTACTTTTTTCAACTGTTCTTTAGGTTAAAGTTTTCTGCTAAAGTTAGTTTCTCATACAAAAATTTATACACACAATGTTGTGTAACCCTAGCCACCATCCCTGTAATGTGATCTCACATTCCTCCTGTCCACCCTTTATTTCCAGTGTCCATTCAATCAGCTCCTATTGCTTTCTGCCTTTTAATCTTACCTCTGGACAGAAGCTACCTACTTAGTCTCAGGTATCTACTTGAACTAAGAAGCATACTCTTCATGAATATTATTTTATGTCTTATAGCCCAGTCTATTTTTTGTCTGAAGACTTGGCTCTGGAAAGGGCTTTGATTCTGGATTAATAGATAACCCAGGGTCCATGTTTTCTGGGTTTCCTTTAATCTCAAACAGACCATCAAGGCTGGTTTTTTACTAGGTGAGTTCTGCACTCCACCTTCCTCCTTCTCTGTCAGGGACTCCGTGGTGTTTGCTGTCATGGTGGTCATTGGTGGTAACCAGGCACTATATAGTTCTTCTGGTCTTAGGCTGATGGAATCTCTGGTTTATGTGACCCTTTTTGTCTCTCGGGCTAATATTTTTCTTTTGTCTTTGGTAGAACCCCAAAACTCTTACAGGGCACATGTTTCTGTAGGAGTGAAAATGTGGTAAGGTGGAGGAGACCTTGTTCCTTGGTGAGGATTTCATGTGTCAAGGGTCTGGTCCCCAGCTTTACAATGTCAGGGGCTCAGTCTCACCAATTCAGGTCCTAAAGAATATAGGCTTAGGTCATGGAAGCTTCCTAAACATATCTAAACTCCTTGAGGAAACAAATTACTAGGCTGAGGGCTGGGGACCGTGGCCTCAGGGGACATGTGGCTCAATTTACTTAACATAGTTTGTAAAGAAAATGTTCTACATCCTACTTTGGTGAATAGTATCTGAGGTCTCAATAACTTGTCAGTGGCCATCTAAAATATTCTGCTCGTCTCACCCCATCTGGAGCAAGGGAGAATGAGGAAAACCAAAGATACAAGGGAAGGGTTAATCTAAAGGACTAATGGTCTGCAACTTCCACACCCCCCAGTAGACTGAGTTCAGCACAACTCGATGGTGCCCAGCTACCACCACTAACTTCTCTAACAGGGATGACAATAGAGGGTTCCAGGCAGAATTGGAGAAAAACGTATACAAAATTCTAACTCCCCCCAAAAGACCAGACTTACTGGCCTGACACAGACTAAACAAACCCTGAAAGTTTGGCCTTCAGACGGTTTTTTAAAAATTATGATTAAGTGAAAGTACACAATCCAAGTCAGTTTTGCATGCCCGCCTTTCTACAACTCTATCGGCTCTCCTCACCCAGTAACAGCACACTCCTCTTTTTCACTCTTTGCTGCTAGTATCCTCCCAGTGAACACTGTCACCTCCTCTCCACCCTCTCCTCTCCCCTCTAGAAAGAAATCAGTAGTAAAACCATCTATAAAAGTATAAAACCATGAAGCACACACACCACAAGCTCACTCTGTGTCTCCAAGTCCAGTCCATTCTTAGTCTGAAGTGTTGACCTCAGTACTGGTTTCAGGTCTGTGGCAGCAGCAAATCCAGGGGCTGTGTTTCCAGAGGACCGTCCAGGTTGTTGGACCATCAGTTCTGGTCATCAGTAGAGTTCTTGATCTGCACACCTCTTTTTCTCATGTTATGTCAGGGACTCTACGTTGTGTCTCCCATCAAGTTTGCCTTTGGTGGTGCCTGGACACAATCTGGTTCTTCCGGTTTTGTGCTGATGGAGTTTCCCAGCCATATGGATCCTTCTGTCTCCTGGGCTCATTTTTCCTCATGTCTTTGATGTTCTCAGTTGTCATCTATTCCGGGTGGACTGGGACCAATTGAAGTTCCTGAGATGGCAGCTTGCTGGCTTCTATAATCCAAGACACCACTCACCAATAAGGGGTGCAGAACACTCTCTTAGCAAAAGGCTAGCTGTGCTAATTGATCTCAATGTCTCCTGAAAACATGGTCCCTAGATCCTTGTCCCTGCTACTCTATCCTTTGAAATGTTGGGTTGAATTTAGAAAACCTTTTAGTTTATAGTTGTAGTCCATTTATGCTGACCTGCCTTATAGTGAGTGCTGTCACACCCTTCACCTAATCAAATTCCTATTGACTATCTAATCTATGACCAATGCTTTCCCTCCCTCCCCACCCTTGTAGCTGTGAAAGAGTCTCTTCTTCTGCACATAAGTCCCTTTTTAAGACCTTATAATAGTGGTCTCATACAATACCTGTTCTTTCGCAGCTGAATGGTTTCACTCAGCATAATGTCTTCTCACTGAAACCAGGTTATTAGATGCTTACTAAAATCATCATTGTTGTTTATCATTGCAGTGTTCCGTTGTGCATATATACTGTAGTTTGCTTATGCATTCATCTGTTGATGGGCACCTAGACTGATTCCATTTTTTGCTGCTGCAGACTGTGCTGCAATAAACAGTCATGTGCATGCATCTGTTCACATGACAGCCGTTACTTCTGTAGGATATATCCCAAGCACTGGGATTGCTGGATCATACGGTATTTCTATTTCTAGCTTGTTAAGGAAGCACCAAATTGCTTTCCAAAGAGGGTGTACCATCTTGCATTCCCACCAGCAGTGCAGGAGAGTTCTAATCTCTCCACAGTCTCTCCAACATTTGTTGTTTTGTGTTTTTTGGATTATTGCTAACTCATCGGCACGAGATCATACATCATTGTAGTTTTGATTTGGATTTCTCTAATAGCTAATGGCTGCCAGCATTTCCTCATGTGTCTTTTGTCTGCCTGAATGTCTTCTTTGGTGAAGTGTTTGTCTGTCTCCTTTGCCCATTGTTTAATTGCATTATTTGTCTTTTTCTTGTTGACATTTTGCAGTACTTTGTAGATTACCGAAATTAGACATCGATCCAATACTTGGCTGCCAAATATATTTTTCCTGTTCTGTGGGCCATCTTTCAGCTCTCTTGATAAAGTTTTTGGATGAGCATAAGTGTCTGATTTTTAGTAGTTTCCATTTATTGATTTTCTCTTCTGTTGTTCATGCATTGTTGGTAAGATTTCGTAGTCTGTCTGAGCCATGTATTAGAACTTCCACTGTTGTCCCTATTGTTTTTCCATAATTTTATCATTTTAGATTTGATATTAAGGTCTTTGATCCATTTTGAATTAGTTTTTGTGAGATATGAGTCCTGTTTCAGTTTTTTTGCAGATGGATATCCAATGTTGTCAACACCATTTGTTAAAGAGACTGTTCTTACTCCAGTTTACAACCTTTGGGCCTTTGTCAAACATCAACTGTTCATAGGAGGATGGTGACATTTCTCCATTCTCTATTCTGTTCCATTGGTCTATATATCTGTTTTTGTCACAGTACCAGGCTGTTTTGACTACCATGGCAGTGTAATAGGTTCTAAGGTTGGGTGGTGTGCGCACTCCCATTATGTTCCTCTTTTTAGTAATTCTCACTTATCTGGGGTTTCTTCCCTTTCCAAACAAAGCTGGTGATTTGTTTCTCCATCTCATTAAAAAATGACATTGGAATTTGTACTGGAATTGGAATTGTATATGTAGGTTGCTTTGGGTAGGGTAGATATTTTCACAATGCTAAGTCTCCTATCCATGAGCAAGGTAAGTTTCTCCACTTATGTGAGTCTCCTGGTTTCTTGCAGTATGGTCTTATAATTTCCTCTCTATAGGTCTCTTATTTCCCTGGTTAGATTTATTCTTAGGTATTTTATCTTCTTGGGGGCAATTGTAAATTGTACTGATTTGATAACTTCCTCTTTGATAGTCTCTTTATTGGTTTAAAAGAATCCCACTGATTTTTTTTATGTTTATCTTAAATCTTGATACTTTACTGAACTCTGCTATTAGTTACAGTAGTCTACTTAGGGATTCTTTAGGGTTTTCTTTGTATACGATCATATCGTCTGCAAATAGGGATACTTTTTCTTTACCGATGCAGATGCTTTTTATTTCCTTGTCTTGTCTGATTGCTCTGGCCAGAACCTCTAGCACAACATTGAATAGAAGTGGTGACTGGGCATTCTTGGCTAGTTCCTGTTCTCAGGGGGGATTCTTTTGGTCTCTCTCTGTTTAGGAGGAGGTTGGAGGTTGCTTTTGTGTAGATGCCTCTTACTGCATTGAGGAATCACCCTTCTATTCCTATTTTGCTGAGAGCTTTTAACATGAATGGGTGTTGGACTTTCTCAAATGCCTTTTCTGCATCAGTCAACAGAATCAAGTGATTTTTATCCTTTGTGTTATTTATGTGCTTGATCACTTTGTTTTTCTATTGTTGAACCGCTGTATCCTTGGTATGAATCTTATTTGGTCATGATGAATTTTTTTTTGATATGTTGTTGAATTCTATTGGACAGGATTTTGCTGAAGATTTTTGCATCTAGGTTCATGAGTGATATTGATCTGTAATTTTCTTTTTTCGTGAGGTCTTTACCCGTCTTTGGTATTAGGGTTATGCTGGTTTCATAGAAAGAATTTGGGAATGTTCAGTCCTTTTATATGTTGCAGAAGAGCTTCAGTAGTTTTGGAATTAACTCGTCTCTAAAAGTTTAGTAGAATTCACCATTGAAGCCATCTGGGCTAGGACTTTTTTTGGTTGGTAGTTTTTTGATCTCTTCTTTTGTGATGGGTTTATTAAGTTGTTTTACATCTCTTTGTGGTAATTTTGGTAGCTGATGTGAATCTAAAAATTTGTCCATTTCATCTAGGTTTTCAAATCTGTTAGAGTACAATTTTTCATAGTATTCTGTTACGAGGCTTTTAATTTCAGTTGTATCTGTTGTGACATCTCTTATCTCATTTCTTACTCGGGTTGTTGCCTCTCCTGTTTTTCTTTTAAGTTCAGCCAGTGATTTATCATGTTCTTGATCTTTTCAGAATCCCAGCTTTGGGTTTTGTTAATTCTTTCAGTTGTTTTTCTATTCTCTAATTGATTTAGTTCTGTTCTAATCTTTAGTATCTGTTTTCTTCTGTTGCCAGAGGGGCTCTTTGTTGTTGTCTATTTGTTCAAACTGTGGGGTTAATTCTTTGGTTTGGGCCCTTTCTTTGTTCTGGATGTGTACGTTAATAGAAATAAATTGATCCATGAGCACTGTTTTTGCTGTATCTCTTAGGTTCTGGCAGGATGCATTTTCATTCTCATTTGATTCCATGAATTTCTTTATTGCTTCTTTGATTTCTTCTATAACCCATGAATTTTTGAGCAAGGTGTTGTTCAGTTTCCATGAGTTCAAATTTCTAGCTATGTGTTTTCTGCTATTGATTTCAACTTTCATAGCTTCATGGTCTAAGAAGACGCTTTGCAATAATTCAGCTGTTTAGATTTTGTTGGGACTGGCTTTGTGGGCTAATACATGGTCTATTCTGGAGAATGTTCCATGTGCATTGGAAAAGCAGGTGTACTGTTGCTGGGTAAAAAGTTCTGTATATGTCTGTGAGTTTCAGTTGGCTGATTGTTGCAGTAAGATCCTCTGTATCTTTATTGAGCTTCTTCCTGGATGATCTGTCGCTAACTGAAAGTGGAGTGTTGAAGGCTCCTACTATCATTGTGGAGTGCTCTATCTCATTTTTCTATGTTGTGAGCATTTGTTTGATCTATTTAGATGCTCTGATATAGGATGCATAAAAATTTAATATTGTTATACCCTCTTTAGGTATTGAACATTTAAGCAATAGTGACCATCCTTGTCCGAGTTGGTGGATTTTACTTTAAAATCTATTTTATCTGAGATTAATATTGCCACACATGCTCTTCTTTGCATGTTGTTAATTTGGTATATATTTTTCCATCCTTTGATTTTCAGTTTGTTCATATCTTTGAGTCTAAGGTGTGTTTCTTGTAAGCAATATACAGATGGATCATGTTTTTTGATCCAGTCTATTACTCTCTGTCTCTTTATTGGAGGGTTCAATCCATTTACATTCAGTGTAGTTATTGACAGATATGTAGTGTTGTCATTTTGGTGTCTTAATTTTTGTGTTTTGACATTTTCTTTGTTCCAGTTAAAATTCTGTTCTCGGTCAATATTATGGGTTTCTTTTCATCTTTTTCAGTGTTGGTTTTGTGACTGTTGAGACTTCTATATTGTGTTCATTGTTTCGATATGTAGTATTTTTAGTTTACTTTGCAGCTAGGTCTTTGTTCTTCCCTAATGTTCTAGGTTGAAATCAGTGTTTAACTTTTTTATATCTCATTAACTTCCTCTCCTTCTGTAAAATGTCCCTCTTTATAGTGTAATGTTGCCATAGTTTACATGTTGAGCTCTCTGATTCCCTAATATTAATATTTTAGCTTTGATTGAGCTTTGTGACTTCCCTAACTACTTAGGACTCTGGATGCTGTGCCTTACATTGTATCTTTGCTGTTGTTGATTTTCTAATTGAATAACTTCCTTCAGTGTTTCTTGTAACTTTGGTTTGATTTTTGAAAGATCTCCAAGCTTGTGTTTGTCAGAGAGTGTCCTGATTTCGCCATCATATCTGAAAGACAATTTGGGGGGCTATATAATTCTTGGTTGGAAGTTTTTTTCCTTCAGGCCTTTATATATGTCATCTCATTGGCTTATTGTCAGCAAGGTCTCAACTAAAAAGTTGGAGGACATTCTACAAGCTTTCATTTTGTACATTAGTGTTTGTTTAAGCCTAGCTACTTTAAGAGCCTCTTTTTATGTTTCATTCTGTTGATCTTGATTATAATGTGTCTTGGTGTCTTTCTTTTGAAGTCTACTTTCTGTGGAATTTGATGAGCATCTTGAATAGCTATGTTTTCTTCTTTCATGATGTCAGGGAAATTTTCTGTCAGCAACTCTTTAACAATTCTCTCTGTATTTTCTGCTATCCTTCCCTGTTTTGGAACTCCAGCTACATGCAAACTGTTCCTCTTGATACGCTCCCACACGATTCTTAATGATTCCATATTTTTCTTCATTTTTTAAAATCTGATTTCTCCTCATAAATGCTGGTGTCAGTTGCTTTATCTTCAGTCTCACTAATTCTTCATTTCATTTCTTCAATCCTGCTCTTTTGATTTTCCATTGCTTTGTATAACTGTAATTTTATTATTGATCTGCTGAATTTCAATTAATATGTTCTAGCAGTTCATATAGCTTGTTTAGTTTTTCATTTTGTTCTGCTGCACTTCGTTTAATCTCCATCCTGAGATCTAAAAGGGCTCTATACATAATTCTTCTGTATCCTACTTCTGATAATTTCAGGAAGACTTCTTCATCTAGAAAATTTTTTGATTTTTGATTTTGGGAGTTTTCCAGAGCCATGGTGGTCTGCTTCTTTAAATGGTTAGATACTGATTGTTGTCTTCATGCTGTCAGAGGGCTATTCAACTTCACTGATGTCCCACCAGCAGAAGCTATGGCATAGCTCTAAGATGGGGGCAAGTTAGGGCACTGCTAGACTTAACCACCAGCCACTGCTGTGTTCTATAGCTGAAGCTGTCCTAAGTACAGCTTCTCAGTGGTACTTAGCTTGGCAGCCATTCCCAGATGGGCCTTCTGGGGTGGCAGGCTCCGTCTCCTGGCTGACAAAGATTGTGACCTATTTATGCTGACTCTCTGGAGTCAGCAGACTTTATGGAGTCAGCAGACTCTATGGAATAGCTCAGATAAGGGAGGAGGAAAGGGCACCACCACACTTGGCCACCAGCCACTGCTGTATTCTGTAGATGCGATTGCCTTGAGAATGACTTTTCTGCTGAGAGAGTCAGGTGCTGTTGATCAGTGTGGTGGCCAGCCTCAGCTGGGACCTCAGCCATGGCTGACTCCACCTCTCAGCTGACTAAGACGGCATAATGCCTGGGCTACCTCCCCTGCATTACACCAACAGAATCTATGGTGCAGCTCAGGAAGAGAGGGTGGAAGAGCACTGGTCTGCTCAGCTGCCAGCCAGTCCTAGGTTTTCTCTATGTGACTGTCTTAAGTACAGCCTCTCCACTGTGAGAGACACTATCTACTTAGGCTCTGCAGCTCAGCATGGCAGCTGGCCCCTGCCAGGCTCTCAGGCTCAGCAGACCCAATCCCAGCCTTCAGGTTAACAAAGATGGCATCCATACCTGTAAGCCTCTCAGCCACTGCCTCAGCAGAAACAAGACCCTTTGTGCTGCCATCTTGCCTCTGACAAATGTAGTTTTCCCCTTCTTGTCACCCAGTCTAATCTCACAAACCTCTGCCTGATCTTGGGGCTTCCAGAATGTCTACTGTGCTCCATTGAATTATTTTTCTAGGCTTTAGTTCTCAGAGAGTATCAAAGAGACATGTGACTAGTCCATTATGCTGGCTCTGCCCCTTGGCACACTTGCTTAACTCGGTACTGAAGTCACTTCCAAGGCTCACCCTTCAGCCAAAGACTGGAGAGGCTCATAAAATAAAATGAGGCTAAATGGTCATACCAGCCCAGGGGCAAGAATAAGAAGGCAGGAGGAAATAGGAACTCTGGTAACAGGGAACACGTGGTCATGAAGGGTAGAGTGTTGACATGTCATGGGAATGGAAACCAATGGCAACCAAAGTCACAGATATGTGCGTGTGTGTGTGTGTGTGTGTGCGCGCGCATGTAGCCAGAAACCAAGCCCATTGCCATCGAGTTGATTTTGGCTCATAGAGACCCTGTGGAAAGCACAGAACTGCCACATAGAGTTTCCAAGGAGTTTCGGGCTGATGGGAACTCCTGATCTTTTAATTAGCAGCATTTAATTAGTAGGTAGCACTTAACCACTACACCACCAGGGTTTCCATATACATATATATATATACACATATATATATATATACATATATGTATACCTGTGTAAACCAAACCCTCTCAACAAACTTGCATGTTAGAAGACTAATTTACAAATGAACAATGAATGGGCTTAAATGTCCAGTTACTGGAATATTCACAATTGCTTTCCAAGAAACACATTTCCTGGAATGGAATTTATTGTCAGGAGGTTGCTTGGTGAGCATGGAATCAGCTCAAACAGGAAAGGTGGCTATGAAACAGACTTTCTCACATGATGGAAGAGACCAAGGAAGAATGCCTTTAAGCATTTTTAATACCTAATATCCTTGTAGCCACTGAAGATATGAACTCTTATCTTCCTTGATAGGTTTGTTGTTTTTAGATACCTATCCTGTTAATGGAAATCCTGGTGATGTAGGGGTTTAACGCTGTGACTGCTAACCAAAGGATTAATAGTTCAAATCTACCAGATGCTCCTTAGACACCTTACGGAGGAGTTCTACTCTGTCCTATATGGTCACTGTCAGAATTGACTCAATGGCAGTGTGTTTGGTTTTGGTTGATTCTGTTAGCTACATAGCATCATGGCAAAAGATTACAACTTTATTTGTATCAGTTATATTCTGGTTGTGCTTTCTGGTGGTTATCCTGCTATTCTGTAGACCAAACCTAAAACCAAATCCACTGCTATCCAGTTGATCCTGACTTATGCTGATATACATGTTAAGAGTAAAACTGTACCCCGTATGGCTTTCTTGACTGTAATCTTTATGGAAGCAGATTGTCAACCCTTTCTTAGTGGTGCTGCTGGATGATTCAGTGGATGGTAGGTGACTTAATAGCAATCTGGGAAATGCCTTAGTCCAGGGCTCTTGGCAATACTAGTTTTTGATATTTCTACCCCAGAAGAGAATGTGTATAGTAAATCTCATGGAGAGGTGGGAGGTAGGGGCACAGTTTGGTAATCAATCCCTTTATCTGATTCTGTGGAGTGGTAAACTACAGGTACATCAGTGTTCATGCTCTCAAATGCCACTGGGACCTGGTTTGTAACATAAAGCAATAAATCAGGCTGGATCAAAGGACTGTTTTAATAACAGCATGACTATGAAGAAACTTCCTCATGCTCTTTAAGAAAAACATAATGTAAGAATGAGGAGTAATTGCTGCTGATGCTCAGGGAGGTGAGAGCTGGGGACCTTAGTAAGTTTAGAAGGCACATAGCTTCCCAGAATGACTGCAGCTCAGCTCAGCCAAATGCAGCATGTGGAAATAAGGCTCCAAAGTTACCAGATCTGATTTGTTTGAAAAGAAGTTAGAAATCTAGATGTTTATGTGAAATCACTTGATTTTTTTTAATACACTGGTAACCAAATTTAAATAAAAAACAAAACAAAAACAACCCACTCCACTGAATAAACAATGTTTCTGTGACCAGATTCTGCAAATTAGTTAGCTTGCGAATTCTACCTTATATATATATATTATTTTTATTATGACTGAGTGAAAATGTGCATTCCCATATAGATTTACATGCCCACCTATATGCAACTTCCACTGCTCTCCCTGCCCAGTGACAGCACACTTCTACCTTATATTTTAAAAAGATTTCATGATTCAATGTTTTAGAAAATGCTGGTTTAAGAAAAGTAGGCAGATGGTGGGTGCTGATTTTTAATCACAGAATTTCTTAGGACTTTCCAGATACTGATGTGTGTCTGAACCTGATTCCCACTCCCTGGCTCTGAAGAGACGACATCATCTCCTAAAGTCAGTGTCCATGTCTAGTTGACCGTGTCCATCTTCAGTTAACTGTTTGGCTCATTTCATCCAGAAACATTTTCTGGCTCCTTCTCAAACTGAAGGGCTATGTCCTTCTGAGGCCTCAGAACCCTGCATATTTGATGCTGTCTACAGTGGAATACAGAGCAAAGACAGCCTGGAGGGATCGTATTTTTTTTTATCCTGCTCACATACCTGATTCTAGAACCCTCTACATACTGAGTTCAACTTTGCCCAGAAACTGCAGGGCCTTTGCCCAGCCACTTTCCTCCTTCTCACCTTTATCCAGTGTCCATCACCTAATATGAAATGCAGCTCAAAGCTCACCACTGTAAACTCTACACTCCCAGACGTATTCCCTGATGTACATCCACCCACTCTGCCTCAAAACCTGTGCAGATTAATTTACAGGGAGACTACGGTAACAGTCGGCACTGAGTCGCTCCAATGCATAAGTCAGAGCACAACTGTGCTCCAGATGGTTCTCGATGTTGGGCGATTCAGAAGTGTATTTCCATGCCTTTCTTCTGAGGCACATCTGTGTGGACTCGAACTTCCAGCTTTTCAAAGCAACCAAGCATGGTAACTGTTGGTACTACCCAGGGGTCTCCAAGGGAATATTAATCCCATACTTAGGACTAAAACAAGCAAAGGAACCAAAAAGGTAGCAAAAGGGCAGCTTTAGTGAATTTTTCAGCTGGAGAAACTACAAAGAAGCTTTTTAAATTTCAGCACCTGTCTTCTACGGTTCAGTGTTGTTTTATTTTGAACTATACTCAGGAAGGGAGAACATCCTCTTTCCAGTGCTTGGGGCCTCTGCTAACACAAATGAAATTGTTTGAGACTATTTCTTACTTTCTATGTATTTGTCATCTATAGCCTTCCAACTTACAAAAAGCAATGATGACTGCCTATAATAAAAAATAGCTATTTGATGATGGCTGACAAGCATCATCTGTCCCTCTCTTTCCAGCACCTCCAGCTCTTACCTCCCTCACTCCAGGCTCACTGCCAGCACCTCTGAATTGCTCTCCTGTCTCCAGTTTCCCTGTTAAGTCCATCTTGCACACTACTGCTGCCAGAACAATCTTTCTAAACATTATGTCATTATGTCACCTTTCTGATTTTATCATCTCCACCTATATTGTATGTGTAGGGACATGAACTATACCTCTTTATACACTCTGTGTTGCAGTCATTCTCAGTCTTTGGTAGGAACTTGTTTAAAATCTAACTCCCTAGCTCTCACCTCCAAGTTCTCTGAACTGGTGGATCTGAAGTCCCTGGGTGGTATAATCAGTTAAGCTCTCCATCACTAACCAAAAGGTTGGCAATCTGAACCTACCCAGAGGTGCACTGGAAACCCTGATGATGTAGCAGTTAAGTGCTATGGCTGCCAATCCAAAGGGAATCAGTCTGAGTCTACCATGTGCTCCTTGGAAACTTTACAAGGAAGTTCTTCTCTGTCCTACAGGGTTGCTATGAGTCGGAATTAACTCAACAGCTGTAGGTTTTGAGGTCTAGAGGTACATTGGAAGAAAGACCCCCAAAAGGTTCTAGCCTTGAAAGCTCCATGGAGCACAGGTCTACGCTGCAACACGTGGAGTTGACAGGAGTCAGAACTGACTTGACAGCACCTGTTTCAGGGTGCAGCTCAGAACTCTGCCTTTAATTCCTTGGTCAAGTCCCTCACGAGATTCTGACACTGGTAATTTAGAGATCACAAATTGACAAATATCTTTAAATCTGAGAGGATTTTAATTAATGAATAAAAGCTGAATTTAGCTGTTATCAAAATACTTCACTTGCATTTCACTTTCCTTAAAAAAATTCAATTACCTCAATTTTTTCCCCAGCACCTTGCAGAATACTGACTGATTAATTTCATGCTAAAGTATCTTAAAAAATATTTAGAGAAAAAAAAAAAAAGCCACTGCCATAGAGTCAGGTCCAACTTATAGCGACCCTAGAGGTCAGAGTAGAACTGCCCTGTAGGGTTCCCAAGGAGCACCTGGTGGATTTGAACTGTTGACCTTTTGGTTAGCAGACATAGCACTTAGCCTACTAAGCCACCAGGGTTTTCTCAGATAAAGAAAGAGTTTCTAAATGGCTTTTCATGCATGCCTGGGGAAGAAAAATTACACTGTTAGTGATGACTGGGTAGTACTTAAATGCTTAGGTCACTGAAGAGAAATCCCTTTTAACTTCCAAACCACAGCCATCATTTAGCCCTCCCCAGCAGAATGGGGAGGGACACTATGGCCAGTGAAAATAGGGCATATTTCTGGCTTTAACTTTCCATTTGAACACTGTCTTGTAAAATGAGAAAAGGGAGACAGAGAAAGTGGAGCAGCAGAGAACAGTAATAGCATTAAATCATAGTAACACATGCATTTTATTGAACATTTACTATGCGTCAGCTCTGTTTTATGCACATTATCCGTAACAGTCACAATGTGGTGGTACAGTGGTTAAAGCACTCAGCTGCTAACCAAAAGGTCAGCAGTTTGAACCCACTACTGGCTCCATGGACAAAATATGTGGCAGTCTGTTTCCAAAAAGATTACAGCCTTGGAAACCCTGTGGAGCAGTTCTCTTCTGTCCTATAGGTTTGCTACAGTTCAGAATTGACTTGAGGGCAACGAGTTTGGGTTTTTTTGGTTTACAGGGTTAGGAAGCAACCCTCTGTTTCCAAGTCCTCATGAGTCAACTCCCCTTGTGCGATACGAATACTGTCCCCACCTGAAACAAAGCCTTGAAACACCTGGGGGCTCTATAATGTGTCCAGTTCATTATCAGACAGATGAGTTATTAGAGGTAATTGCTACTTTCTTAGGCACTGGTTCCATTTAACTGATAAATATTTAAAGCAAACAAACAAACCAGCTGCTGTTGAGTCTTTTCTAACTCCTTGGGACCCTGTATGACAGAATAGAATAGTATTCCACAGAATCTTCAAGGCTGTGACCTTTCAGAAGCAAATCTCCAGTACTTTTTTCTGAGGGCTTAAACTGCCAACATTTTGATTAGTAGTTAAATGTTTAATCACTTACGCCACCTACAGAATCCTTGATCAATATTACATATCTAAAGTAAGTCAAAAAAAAAATCTCTGGCTCAGAACCTGCCTGTAAATTGTATTCCTGGGGTTGAAATCTTCGCTTATCTTGGGCTGTCCTCACCAACGTTTCTTAACTGTGGTCCTAGCTACCTGGTGAGGCTCCCTGTCTGCAAGTCCACCAAATGATTCTCAGGCCTTGGCTTGGCACCTCCACCTCCTGGAAGGTTCTCCCACCATGAGATTCATGGGCTTGGTCTGTGACAGGGATGTTGCTCCTGCCTCTGGGAAGTAAAACAGGAGACACAGCTTGAAGGTGGGCTGAAGGGGTTTTATCTTGATCAATAATGTTTTGATTTTTACAAGAAGAATGTTTCACTGAATTACTTAAGTAGTTTAAACATAATTTTAATAAAAGAAAAATATTAAATAAACAATAATAATAACAGTAAGTCCTCACACAGCAGCTACGGGACAATAGCAGGCATTCCCACATCAAACAGCCATTGGAGCAAATAGCTGAAGTGGTTAAGAGCTGAGCTGGTAACCAAAAGGTCAGCAGTTCAAATCCACCAGCAGTTCCTTGAAAAATGTCTGCTGACTTGGAATCAGACTTCTCTGTAATGTTTGCTTTCTCTCCTTCCTTCTCTTCCTCCTCACTTTTACTTTTCCCTGCTTTCAAAACTCTATTTTTTTCTGCTAAAGATTTAACCATCTCCTTCTTGTGTTCCAAACCATATCCTCAAGGTCTCACTTTGTACCTTCCAGCAGTTGGTCAAGGTCTTTTCCTAAGGAAAGCCAATTCCTTCCTAAAAGAGACTCTCGTCCCTTAGTTTGTATAGCAATATTTTTGGAAGCAGCCCTGGTGCCACAGGGGTTAAGGGCTCAGTCGAAAGGTTAGTAGCTTGAATCCACCAGCAGATCTGTGGGAGAAAGACCCAGCCATTAGCTTCTGTAAAGACTGCAGTGCAGAAACCCCACGGGACAGTCCTGGTTGGGTTGCACTGGACGGCACACAACAACGACGTCTTTGGAAGCCAATGGCTCGACCTTCCCTTTGCACTCAAAGCAGCTTCTGCAGCACTGTTGTGGAGACCTTGGACTCCTCAGGATCCGCGTTGAAAATCAGCTGCCTGGATCATATTTGTGAGCCCATCTGCTCTTACAACTCTGAGCCTGTGACTTCTGCATTTCACATCTGATGGGAAAAACAGGCAGAAATGCTAAGCTTGTAGCGGCAATTCTCAACACTTTTAGTCTCAGAATCCTTTAAACTCCTTATTGATGATCTGTTATATCCGTCTTTATTTCCCTGAACCTCAATTTCCTTCACCTTAATATCAGGACTGAAATACCGACTTGGAAGGATTATGGTGAGAATTAAATGAGATTATATAAGATCAGAATAATTTCTTCAAAATGTGTTTATTGTGATAAACCTAGGCAAAACATTTGCCATTTCACTTACACACACACACCCAAACAATTTTTGTTCTGAGGGAGGGAAAGGGTGCAAAGGAAAACCACTAAATAGACAATAGGTAGCTGTAACTTTGATTAAGGGTAAGACAGTACACAATACTGGGGAAGCCAGCACGATTTCTCCAAGATAGGTCTTGGAAGTTCCATAGACTCATCCAAACTCTCCAAGGGACCACATAACCGGGCCGAGGGCCCTAGGGATCATGGTCTCAGGAAATATTTAGCTTAACTGGAATAACAGTTTATAAAGAAAATGTTCTATGTCCTACTTTGCTGAATGGTGTCTGGAGTCTTAAAAGCTTGTGAACAGCCATCTAATATACTCCACTGGCCCTGCCCTGTCTGGAGCAAGGGGGTATGAGGAAGATCAAAGACACACAAGAAAGATTAGTCCAAAGGACTAATGGGCCGTAACTACCACAGCCTCCATCAGGCTGAATCCAGTACAGCTAGGAGGGGCCCTGCTACCACCACTATCTGCTCTGCTCTGCCAGAGACCACAGTAGAGGGCCCTAGACAGAGCTGGAGAAAAATGCAGTATCAAAATTCTAACACACACACACCAAAAACTCTTAAAGACCCAATATGACAGAGTAAAATTGCCCTGTAGAGTTTCTAAGGAGCTACTGGTGGATTTCAATTGCCAACCTTTGGATTAGCAGCCATAGACCTTAATCACTAAGCCACCAGGGTTTCTGAAAGGCATATTAAAACAAAACCAAAGTTGAGTCCAACTCATAGCAATCCTACAGGACAGACTAGAACTGCTCCATAGCGTTTCCAAGGAGTGCCTGGTGGATTTGAACTGCCCACCTTGTAGTTAGCAGCCACAGCACTTAAACCACTAGGCCACCAGGGTTTCCAAAGGGTGTGTTAGAAAGGCTTAGTTTTCATTATTTTCCTACTGTTTGAGACAAGATCTTACTATCTACCTATATTACTTTTCACACACACACACCAAATTAAGAAAAAAAAACTATGTGAATTGACTAAGAACCTAAGAAATCTACTATCTCATTTCTATTTCTTTGGAGAAAGAAATAGGATTTGGGGTCAGCAAAGCTCAAGAGCAGCAAAGCCCTTACAGCCTTCCACTTTGGAACGTTTGTATAGGGGGAAATGTAGATGATGGTAGCATTGCCTTGGTTATGCTTGAAAAAGAAAAAGACAGAGAAAAAAGTTTCCATTTTAACTATCTTCACACACAACATTCAGTGACATTAAGTATGTCCACCAAGTTGTTCAGCCATCGCTAACTGTTCCTGGATTTTTCCATTACCCTTAACAGCAGCTCAGTGTCTCCAAAGCATCATGTCTTTTTCTCTGACCCCCGCAATGTTTTCTAACTCCAAAGCATTGTATAAAATGTCAGTTGTTTCTAGTGTTATTGTTTTCATTAAATAGGGGATTCAGAAGCTGCCACCTTTCTCTGTGTTACCTCTTTCCGCATACCCAAGGCAGTATATTATGTTGAAGACACAGGGCTCTGCAGGCAGAAGAATCTGGGAGTGTTGAGGAGGTCACCGAGCCTTTCTGAATTCACTCTGATTTACTTGCTATGGGCAGGGAGGGTAATAACACAGTACTCATTTTCTAAGGTTATAACGAGGATTTGAGAGAGTGTCTGTACAGTTCCACTACCACACAGATATTGAAAGAAATCTGCCTCTTTTGAATTTACCCTCCTATGTAATCCACTGTCTGGAGTATCTTTCTTCTTTTTGTCAAAACTTCCCTACAGAAAACTGACTGGCAATTCCATTTCAGACTGATCCTTAACTATGTTTGTGGTCCTAAACGATACTCCTAGAATAGATGCAGTTAGACAACCCATATTGTGAAAATAGAAATGTGCTCAAGACCAGACTCAGATTTAGACTCTACCTGGAATAGGGACAAAAGGAACCTTGGTGGCACTGTGGTTAAGCAACTGTTTGTTAACTAAAATGTCAGCAGTTGGAGCTGCTGGGGGAGAAACATGCAGCAGTCTGCTTCTGTAAAGATCAGTCTTGGAAATCCTATCAGGCAGTTCTCCTCTGTCCTATAAGGTCTCTATGAGTTGGAATCAAGTTCACAGCAAAAGGTTAGGGTTTAGCTTGGTGGGAGGGGACAGGGGTGTAGACCAGTGAGGGAAGCACCCCAGAGAGCACCTCTTGGAAGGAGACCTCCCACCTCATAGCACCCTGTAGCCTAACCCCTCTGCAGGACAGAGACATCCTATTTGGGGCATTTGCCATCCCTTAATGCTTTTTGGTATTCTAGCTCAGAGT
Source organism: Heterohyrax brucei (assembly GCA_028571685.1). Lineage (NCBI taxonomy): Eukaryota > Metazoa > Chordata > Mammalia > Hyracoidea > Procaviidae > Heterohyrax > Heterohyrax brucei. Next base: position 24,216,242 of record CM053155.1, read on the forward strand.
CTGTGCCCACAAAAATAATCAGGCCCATCACTTTTTCTCTTAGCTCTAAATTTTCAGAATTAGAGTCCTTATTTGGGTTACATCATGAATTAAACTATGTTCCCCTCCCCCAATGTGTTGAAATCCTAACTCTGTCCTTTTAGATGTCATCCTATTAGGAAATGGGTGTTTTGTTATGTTAATAAAGTCATACTTGAGTATAAATTGACAGTTCTATTCTGTCTGATTTATAGTGACCCTATAGGACAGAGTAGAACTGCCACATAAGGTTTTCACGGAGCTGTTGGCATAGTGGGCTCTAAATCTAATCACTTTTGAGTTATAAGAAGAGCAGATTACATGGACCCACACCCATGCCTTTTATGCATTTATTGTCCATCCATCTCAGAGTTAAACCAACTTAACAGAAGACAGTGATTACACAAAGGCCTGCGCCCAACAGTGAGAGATGCATTAGTCTCCTCAGGCCTGTTTCCTCCATCTGGACGTTTATGAGGCTATGAATCAGGTGTCATACAGAGAGGTGGATGATGGTGGTGGTGTCAAGATCAGACAACGTCTTCCTGGGAAATATCAGCTCTGACAAGCAGCTCAACAAGATGAGGTGTCTCCAAGTTTCCACCAAGACGAGGCACCTGCAGACCAGGCTCCCCGAGGCCTCAGGAGGAAAACGCTCTTGTCCACTTTCTCTGCCCAGACCATGCTGTGCCACAGTGCCACAAGTCCTCACTCTTTAGTGGCCAATAATAATGCAAGGAGGATTTTGAGTTCCCCCTTTTGGCCACCATAGAAGTTTATTAGGAGAAGAGATATTGATAATACCCAGTTATTACAAAAAACACATTTTGTTTTTCTTAATAGGCGTATTCCTGAAAACACTGTATTCAAATTAAATATATGAAAATAGAATCCTTCTTCCTTCTTCATCTGAAGTGACATTCAACAATTTAGATTTACATTTTTCTGCCTGGGATGCTGTTAAAAATAACAGTCAAATCCGTGGAAGCAAACACTAGCATTCTGCAAAAGATTAGATTAAATTATTAGAGGACTAGCCCTCTCTCCGTGACTCTCTCCATCCCTGTCCTTTTTAGCTTTACAAAATATTATTCCCTTAAGACTCAACTGGCTTTGGTTTTGGTTAGGTGTAGTAAGTGGAAGAGCTAAAGTAAAATGTGCTGACCCATCAAGATGATGCCCTGTTAGTCCTGTATTATCTGTTGCTCTCACTGTGACTGCAGTGAGGCAGGTGCTCCACAAACACATACTGCACCGACCTGAGGGCAAGGAAGGGCCGTTTTCCCTGCGGGTGAGCTCTGCCCCTTCTTTCACGAGGTCTGTCTGCGTTGGTTGCTGTCCTTCAGTCTGCTCGTGCTCTGAGCCAAATTGCCTCTCCTGTCTTGGTTCTCTCTCTGCAACTGGAAGAGTGAAGTGTCTTTTAGGGCTGGGATTATATTTCTATCTCTTTAGCTTTTACCCATCTATCTTCTTGGCAAATTTTGATTTTAGTTATGGATTTGTATTAAGCAAGTTCTCCAGTCACAGCAAACTAACGTTCTTTCCCCTTAGAAAGGATTCACCTTACCTTATACAAAAACCCACTGCCATCGAGTTGATTCCAACTCATAGTGATCCTATAGGACAGAGTAGAATTGCCCCCAAAAGATTTCCAAGGTTATAATCTCTATTGAAGCAGACTGCTACATTTTTCACCCACATAGCGGGTGGTGGATTTGAGCCTCTCACCTTCTGGTTAGCACAGCACTTAACCATGGTACTTCCAGGGTTCCTGCCCCTATGTATTATAGCCACAGTAATTGACAAAATACACATATACATACACACATGTTTGTAGCCACATTATTTATAAGAGCCAGAAACTGGAAACAACTGAAATGTCCATCAAAGTGATGAACAAACAATGGAAATTATTCAGCCATAAAAAGTCATAAAGTACTGATACATGCTGCAACATTGATGAAACTTGAAAACATTATATTAAATGAAAAACAGTAGACACAAAATATGACATATTACATGATTTCATTTATATAAAACATTCAGAACAGACACATTTATAGAGGCCAAAAGTATTTGTTGCCAGAGTTTGGGGAAGACAAAAGGGACAGTGACTGCTAATAGGTACGAGGTTTTTTTAAAGAGGTTATTAAAATATTCTGAAATTAGATAGTAGTGTTGGTTGTGCAACTTTTTAACTATACTAAAGACTACAAAATATATACTTGAAAAAGTAGGTGAATTATCACAGTAAAAATATATGTATATTTAAAATTCTTTAATATTAATTGCAAACAAAAGAAAAGGAACAGTAATCCAACTTAAATATGCAGCCATTGGCCAGAGATGGGACAGTATGACCATTAGTAACAACAATAATAATAGCCACAAATGACTGAAACACATCAGAAAGGTTTAAATCCAGGAGTTAGAGAGCACCATATATTCTTATGAAAACCACTAGTGATGTAAAAACATCAGGCAATTACCTGTCTTTCCTGTAAAACTGCATCTAAGGAAAGAATTCATATTAAAGAATTATATAAATTAATAGACAATAAAAGAATGATCAAATTAGAATATAATCATTTTGCAGCCCTGATGACTTAAATAATTGTCAGTGGCTGCTAACAGTACAAAAAGAGAGGCAATGAGACAATATGAATACCTGATGAAAACACTCAAAAATATCATACGAAGTACTCCTGCCTAAAAAGAAAAAAATCTAACCAGAATTCGATCAGGTCTCAGTAAACAGTACTTGTTAAATCATTTCACAGGGATACAGTTCTCAAAATATGGCCATGGGGAACTCTACAAAATAAACTATCTGGTTTCTTTGACAACAAAATTGCAAGGACTGAAAAGATAGAAGTGGAATGTATAAATAACAAAGACTCAACAGGCATATTAACCAATGTCAGTGTAGGAACCTTATTTGAATCTTGATTCAAACTCTTTTTAAAAAGTTAAGACAATAAAGCTTTTTTATCAGATAATTCAAGAATCATGAATGTTAATCAGATATTTGATCATATCTATAAATTCTTAGTAAGTTGGGGGTTATAATGTTATATTTAAGAGTCCTTATTCTTTAGAAATACACCTGAAATATTTACAGATAAAATGACATGATGTTTGGTATTTGTCCCAAAATAATGTCGGGATAGAGGGGAAGTAGACAGAGATTTAGATTTAGAAAAGATTAGCCATCTATTGGTATTAAAACTCGGTAATGGAAACTTGGGATTTTTCTCATGCTATTCTCTCTACTTTTGGATATTAGTGAAATTTTCTTTGATAACAATTTTTTAAAAAGACGATTACCTCCAGGGAGTGGAAAGAAATGAAGGCAATATAGGAAGACTTCTGTTTTGAAAAAAATGACAACCACTGTAGAATCTTTCAACTCTTTATATTATGTGTATGTGTAACTTTGATTTAAAACAAGTATAGTTTAAAAATTAAAAAGTGAAGAGGACCTATGGCAAATATAATAATTAATGCTGAAACTTTTGAAGAACTCTCATTGAAGTCAGAAATACATCAAAGATGCTTTGTTTTTCAACACTGTACTGGAGTTCAGCCATTACAATAAAAAACAGGAACAAGAGCTAAATGTATTGAAGACAAAAGATCCAAAATTATTATTGCTCACAGACAATATTGTACGCATAGATAATACAATTTACAAATCATAAAACTGTGCAGCAAAATCGCTAGATAGAAGAGCGAGATATCAATAACCAATTAATTGTTACAAAATATGGTAGAGCACAATTTTATGTAAAATGGCAAACTGTAAGGTAGGTAGAAATAAATCTACCAAAAGATGAGGAGACATTAATGGATAAAATTATAAAACTTTACTGAAGAACATAAAAATAGACCTGAGTAAAATCATAAATATCTCAGGTCTCCCCAAAATGACCTATAAATTCAATGTTATTCCAATCAAATGCTTATTATTATTATCATTATTTTTTGTGGAACTTGACTAACTGATAGCAAAATTCGTATGAAAGGTCCATGAATTGTAAAAATCATTTTGAAAATAAGAACAAGTTAGAGGGGACTTATTTTTATATCAAGATTCATTATAAAGGTATAATACCTAAAATAGCAAAATAAAAAAACAAATCAGTGGAACAGATCACAATTCCCAGACAATTTTGTGCCTATTTTAGAACTGGGGTATATTATACAGGTGACAGCTGGAAAGCAATGGGTTATTTAATAAATAGAGTAATCAGTTTGCCATTTGGAAAATAATAAAGTTATAGCCTCATTGTACACACACAAAAATAAATTCTAGATGGATTAAAGACTTGTATATTAAAATCAAAAGTTAAACCCACTAGAAGAAAACACAGGGGGCTATCTCTATTTTGGGGAAAGTGAACACAGATGAAAAAAAAATGATAAAATACTGATTACATCAAGATTTGAATTTTCTGTATGCCAGCCGTGACATAAATACATTTAAAGAGTAAGTCACAGACTAAGAAGATGTATCCAAATATATAAATGAGTCCTATAAATCAATAAGGAAAGACAAAACAAAACAAAAAGAAAGCAACCCAAATCCATTTGCAACAAGTGGATTCTTCTCATAGCAACCCTATAGGACAGAATAGAACTGCCCCATACAGTTTCCAGGGAGCACCTAAAGGTTAGCAGAAATAGCTCTTAATCATTATGCCGCCAGGATTTTCCAGTAAGAAAAATACCTAATAAAAACTATATATAATTAAAAATAGAAGCAACAATTCACAGAAGGGGAAATTTAAATAACAAATATATATGGAAGTTTTTCAATATAATCAGTGATGAGGGAAATATAACATAAAACCAAAGTAAGATATTTCATATCTATTGCTACAAATTTAAAGAACTGGCTGTAGGGATGCTGGGGAGCTCTCAGATGTAACTGGTAGAAGAATAAAGGAGTGCAACAAATTTTGAGAGCAATATGTAGTTGAAAATTCCTAAACTGGATGACCCAGCAATGGGCTGGATTGACACAGCAGCTGGAACAATGAGTTTAAACATAACGATTATGAGGATGACAGTATTTTGTTGTGTTGTACACAGGATTACTATTAGTTGGAACCAACTTGATGGTACCTAACAACAAACAAAAACAACATGACACAACAATACTGTATCAAGTATATATTTCATTGCAGTATTTTTAAAAAGCAAACAAAGTAAAATAATAAAAAAAACTGGAAATAACGTAAATTATGTAAATAGGGTTCTGGATAAATAAAATGTGATGTATGCACAAGCCTGGATACCATACAGTCATTAAAAATGAATGAACTGAGATCTGTTGTATGTATTAGCACCAACAGATCTTAAAAAGAATGTCAAATTTAAGCAAGTTTCAGATTAAAAAAAAAAAAACCACCACTGCCGTAGACTCATAGTGACCCTAGAGGTCACAATAGAACTGCCCTATAGAGTTGCCAAGGCGCGCCTGGTGGATTTGAACTGCTGATCTTTTGGTTAGCAGACATAGCACTTAACCCACTATGCCACCAGGGCTTCCAAGTGTCAGATACACACCATAAATTATACGGTATATAATTTATACAATATTAAATATATGCTAATATTTAATGAACACACCGGGAGACAAATGAGTGGGAGAAATACAATGGAAGTGAGAGTAAATCGCCCCTTCGAGAAGTTTCGCTCTGAAAAAGGAAGAGATTATAATAGTTGGAAGTATAGTGTCTGAGAATGTTTATTATTATTTTTAAACGGGACAATACTAAAGCCTGTTTGTATGTAGACGGGAATGCTCCACAACAGGCTGAAAATTGCTACCCAGAAGGAGCAAACCCTTGTGAAGCTGCAGGCTTGGGCTGCAGCTCACGAAAGAAGACGCCGCAGTATTTCGGGCAAGAAATGGTGAGTGTTCCAACTGTGACAGTGGGATGAAGTGGAGGAGATGAATTTGCAGGTTGTTTAGGAAGTAAAACCTTCGAGAAGTGATGCAAATTGGATAAGTGACTGGTCACATGTAAAAGGGCGCACGCTACGACTGTAAGGCAGAATCAGAGGACTCGGCAATCACTAGCTCCTGAGGGTTCTGAGTCATGAACATTGCTGTTCTTACTCCTAATGAACCTCTAACCTGTTCTAGAGGAAGTCCCAATAATCCACCTGTAGATTTACGGAAAATATCAGTAATTTCACCATATAAAACCTTCTCTACTGATCTGTACGCCTCCGGAAGGGTGAGGGAGTGGCCCTTTTGTCTGTGCCCCTGGCACCCAGTTGCCTCTCACAGGGCCAGTCAGGTTGGTTATAGCGTTAGCGCTGCCTCCGTGCTGAGAAAAGCGCACTGGGCTGGATTTTAGTCCTCTGTGCACGGCTAGTGAATTCTGTGGTCTTCAGGAGCAAATCATACAGCTTCTCTAAGCTTCGGTTTTCCACCTCACGAGGTCGTGAACTGCATTTATTGTATCTGAATCGCCTGGCGTACGAAAGGCACTAAGATAGGCCAAGGGCTAAGACTTCTCCCTGGAGTGCAAATACCTTCATACTCTGGTCATCACCCTGAAATTCTCCTCTCTGTCCCTTGTCATCGAGCGCACCAGAGCTCCCAGGTCTAACTCCTGTCCCCCACCTCTCTTCTCTCACCACCATCCTCCCTCTCCACGCATGCCTTCACCTTTTCTTCTTCCTTTTGGGACTCCAAGTCCCCTACCTGTGCAGGCTGAGTTTGTGCCCCGAAACCGAGGCTTCCGCCGGGAGCGGGGGAGTGCTGCCTCGCTCATCTGGCCAACCCCAGAGATTCTCGGACCCTTCTTGGGCTAACAAGGAGCCCGGGGCAGGTGACGCGCCCAACAGCGCTGCCAGCCACAGGATCCACCTGTGAGTGAGTGTAATGTGACATCCACCCACCCGCCGCGGCCCAGGTATGCACCCGTCCGCGGAGCCAGCTACACGGTTTTACGAGGTGTAAGCGTGGATAGCGTACCTTTCTCAGGGTGAGTCGATCCTGGCTGATGAGTGCTGTCTACGGTCACCCGCTTCTTTCCCTACCATTCTTTTTGCCGGACTCCTCGGTCTCTTTTCCTCCGCGTAAGCCCCTCCTCTCTCCCCCAATCCACCAGCCAACCTCCTCCCGCAGAGTGGGTGCCTAGGCTTCTCACTCCGCCCTCTTCTGCTGGGACCAACCGGCGATCCCGGGGGTCCTCTGGGCTTCTGCGGCCAACTCTTATAAACCGCTTGGCCCGGCGGCTCTGTTCCCGCTGGCGCTGGCAGCGCTCGCTTGGCTCCGGGGCGTGCAGGCTGAGCCGGGCTTCCAGCCCGGGGGCACCCCGACAGCTTCGGACAGCGCCACCTCCGGGGCCCGCTCGAAGAGGAGAGCCAAGCCTAGCAGCTTCTGCTGTTTGTTCTCAGAGGAGCTCGGAGAAGTGAATTTGGGGTGGCTTTAAGGGTGGTGGAAACCCTGGTGGTATGGTGGTTAAAGTCTGCTGTTGCTAACCACAGGGTGTGCGGTTAGAACCGGCCAGGCACTCCTTGGAAACTCTGTGAGGCAGTTCTACTCTGTCTGCAGGGTCGCTATGAGTTGGATTCGGCTTGTTGGCAGTGGGTTTGGGGTTTGGTTTGGTTTGGTTTGAGAGTAGTGGCAGCCCCCCTCCCCAACTTTCTTTACTTTCCAGAGGCCACCGTCCGGGCTTCATCCTTTCTTCTCATCTTGACTGGGAAGTCCTCCCAGACTCCTCCCTTTCTTCACTGCTAATTCCTTGGCCACTTTGTCTCCTTTCTTACCTCATTCCTCCTCCTCCCCCTCATTATCGCTTTTCCTTTAACTATTTTCACCTATTTTCAAACTTTTTCTCTGTCTTTCCTATCCTTCACTTTCTCTCCAGCTCAAACATTTATCTCACCACCACATCCCAACAACCTGTCTCACCATCCTTCCCCCTCTTCTCTTTCTTTCCCAGCAAATCTCAACCATGGATTCTGGACCTCTCTGGGCTACTACCAGCCCCACCTTTGAGGGTACCCACTGTGTTCCCAACGCCACAACACCCTTGCTAGGCCGGGATGAGGAGCTGGCCAAAGTGGAGATTGCTGTCCTAGCCACTGTCTTGGTGCTGGCAACAGGGGGCAACTTGGCTGTACTGTTGGCTCTGGGCCAGCCGGGTCGCAAACGCTCCCGCATGCACCTGTTTGTGTTACACCTGGCCTTGACTGACCTGGGCGTGGCACTCTTCCAGGTGCTGCCCCAGCTGTTATGGGACATTACCTACCGCTTTCAGGGCTCTGACCTCCTCTGCCGGGTGGTCAAGTACCTGCAAGGACTCAGCATGTTTGCCTCCACCTACATGCTGCTGGCCATGACACTGGACCGATACCTAGCTGTCTGTCATCCCCTGCGAAGCCTCCAGCAGCCCAGCCAGTCCACCTACCCCCTCATTGCTGGGCCCTGGTTGCTGGCCGTAATCCTCAGCCTCCCTCAAGTCTTCATATTTTCCTTGAGGGAGGTCATGCAGGGCTCAGGGGTGCTCGACTGCTGGGCCGACTTCCGCTTCCCCTGGGGGCCACAGGCCTACATCACCTGGACCACCCTGGCCATCTTTGTCCTGCCTGTGGCTGTGCTCATAGTCTGCTACAGCCTCATCTGCCATGAAATCTGTAAGAACCTGAAAGTCAAGACACAGGCCTGGAGGATGGAAGGAGGGGGCTGGAGGACTTGGAGCAGGCCCTCCCAGTTGGTCCCAGCTACAGCTGTGTGGGGACTGCCATCCCGGGTCAGCAGCATCAGCACTATCTCCCGGGCCAAGATCCGAACTGTGAAGATGACCTTTGTCATTGTGCTGGCCTATATTGCCTGCTGGGCGCCCTTCTTTAGTGTCCAGATGTGGACCGTGTGGGATGAGAATGCACCCGATGAAGGCAAGTGCACGGCCTGGGTGGAAGGTAGCAAGATAGGGAAGAGCAAGGAAGAGAGGGTGGTACGTGGTGTATCGCATGTAAACGGGGGCTACAGATCCAGTACCTCCCAGCGCCAGACAGGTAGCAGCTGAATGAAGCAGGTAAGAACATGGTGTTCATCCCATGTGAAAAAGGGTGGCAGCAACTCCTACCTAGCAACTGATACAGCAGGAGTATCTTTCATGTAGAATCTCCTGATTTAAAAACTTTTGGTGATTAATGTAAAAAATTAAAAAAGCTATGTGGCCCTAACAAACTATGACTGTCAGCAGATTTGGCCAACCAATTAGCACTTTGCTAGATGAGGTTTATTTATTGATTTTGCTACAAGAGGTACAGAGTCAGAGAATAATAGCACTGAAAGAGATTTTCAAATGCTGTAGTCCAGGGGGGTATTTTGTGACTTACAGAATGTCTCTCACAATGTCACTCATTCCTCCTGTACCTGGACATGACTTTGGACTCCTCAACAGCCATTTCAGTGTAATTAGAGTTGACACATGACAACCGTGAAACTTTGAGTTCAATACTGTCTTAGCTCCCTCAAAACTAATAACCAAAACACCAAACCTGTTGCTGTTAAGTCTGTTCCAACTCAGTGTGACCTTACTAGTGCTGCTACAGAGAACACCAGAAGCTGGTGATTCTAGAGAACAGAATTGTATCTTCTCACAGTTCAAGAGGCCAGATGTCCAAATTCAGGACACCGGTCCTAGGGGGTTCTCTATGCCAACTCTGGGGGAAAGTCTCGTCTCAGCTTCTTAGACCCTGGCACTCCTTGGAGATTGCCACATGGCGTGTATCTTTCTCCCCTTTGTGCTTGCCTCTCTATCTAATCTGCTCTTTTAATTTCTCAGACATGATTAGCTTTAGGACACACCCTACATTGATATTGCATCATTAACATAACAAAGAAAACCATATTCCCAAATGGAATTACATCCATAGGTACAGGGGTTCTAATTCCAGTGCATATTTCTGTGTGTTTCAAATATTTTATTGTGCTTTAAATGAAAGTTTACAGCCAAGTCAATTTGTCATATAACTGCCCCCCCATCTCTATGCAACTCTAGTTGCTTTCCCAACCCTGTGACAGCACCTCCTCCTTTCCACCCTGTGCTTCCCACGTTTGTGTAACCACCTCTCGTGCCTTCCTCTCTACTCTCCCATCTCTCCTCTAGGGAGGAGCTGCCCCAATCGCCTCATGTATTTATTTAAGCCAAGAAGCACACATTGCACCAGAATCACTCTGTGTCTTATAGTTCAATCCGATTTTTGTTTAGCTTGTTGGCTTTGGTACTGCCTTTAGCTCTGGGCTAGCACCAAGTCCAGGGGCCATGTTTCCAGGGGACCCTCCAGGATGTCAGACCATCAGTTCTGGTCTTGTAATAGAGAACTAGATTTGTTCCCCTCACTCTACCCCAGTTTTTTCTCCTGCTACATTGGGAAGTCTGCATTGTGTTCCCTGTCAGGGCAGTCATTGGTGGTGGTCTGGCATCATCTAGTTCAGCCGGTCCCATGGTGATGTAGTCTGCCATTCGTTTGCCCCCTTCTGTCTCCTGGGCTCATATTTTCTACCTGTCTTTGATGTCCTTCTTTATCCTCTTTTCCAGGTGAAAGGAAACCAGCTGATGCTACTTAGATGGTAGTTTGCTAGCTTTTAAGGCCCTAGATATCACTCACCAAAATCGGTTACAGGATATTTTCTTAAAAAAAAAAAAAGAAAGAAAGAAAGCCAATTGACCTAGATTTCCCCTGAAACCATAGTCCTAGACCTCTGTCCTTGCTGCTCTGACCTTCAAAACGTTGGGTTGTATTTAGGAAACCTCTTAGCTTTTTGTGTAGTCCTGCAGTGTTAATCTCCTTTGTACTGTGTGCTGTCATTTCCTTCACTTAAGCCAATTTCAATCTACTGTCTAATCTACAAATATCCATCTTCCTCCCACCCCTCCCTTGTAACCATCAAAGGTTATTTTCTTCAGTGCTTAAACCTTTCCTTAACTCCTTATAATGGTGGTGTCATACAATATTTGTCCTTTGGCATCTGACTAATTCCACTCAGCATAATGCCTTCCAGATACTCAGTGCTGTCACATGTTTCCCTAAATCAGCAGCATCCTTCATCATTGCATAGCATCCCATTGGGGGAATAGGCCATGGTTTATTTCGCCAATCATCTGTTGATGGACGCCTAGATTGATTCCATCTTTTGGCTGTTGTGGACAGAGCTGCAATCAGCATTGCTGTACATGTACCTATTCATGTGACACTCCTTATTCCTCTAGGATATATTCCAAGAAGTGAGGTTGCTGGATTATATGTATTTCTATTACTAGCTTTTTAAGAAAGCCAGTACATATTTCCAGAAACAAGACTCAATCCATAGCAAACCCTTGCATTCTGGTAAGAAGGAAACAAAAGCTCACAGAAGAAGGGTGACTTGCCCAAGGCCACGTAGCTAGAAATTTGCGAAGTGAAGAGTGTAACCCAGGTCTTCTCCTATCTCATGTCTCTGCCCCACCCCTGACCTGGCTCTAGAAGTAGTGAGGAGAGAGTCCTACTTTCTAGATGAGAGACAAAATGTGGCCCTCCAAGAGGACTAGGTTCTAGGTGGCATGTGGGAGCACTTGTTTTTGCCACCTTTCTGGGGTGAGATTGATGGTAGCCTCCTGGGCTTTAAACGTTGCTTGTGACCTGGTCTTTAGGGGCCAACTTTTTCTCAGGATGCCAGGGGCTGTTCCAGGGTAGCCTGAGTTTGGGAGCATGGTCTTCTCAGGCACTTGTTTCTGCTGCCCAAGCAGGAGTGGAGTGCAGGCATAAGTGCAGGCCAATCTGTCTGGGTGGCTGCACATAGGAGGACTGTGTGCATACAGGATGTATGGTAGGTACAGCATAGAACTGTACCTTAATCCTGGTTACTCTGGACACTGCCTGAGAGTTCACCAACCAGCAGACCTAGGCTAACAGCTCCCAGCAGCTTTTGCATGGTCTCTCTCCCTTTTGCTTTTGTTCTTAATCTCATTCTGCTCATCCTAGGATAGGCTCAAGCCAAATGCTTTGCTTCTCTGGAGAGGTAAAATTAGGGGAAGGCTGTTTATGAATTTTACACAAACCTGCAAAAGAAGCACAAAAATAATGCCAGATGGTCACAGTACCATTGTTCTTAAAATAAATAAATAAATAATGCTGTGTTTTAAGTGAAACTTTATAAGCCAAGTCAATTTATCATACCACAACTTGCACACACATTGCTATGTAACTCTAGTTGCTCTCCCCACACTGTGATAGCACACTCCTCCTTTCTACCCTTGTCCATTCAGCTAATTCCTGTCCTCCTCTGCCTTCTCATCTGGCCTCCGTCCAGGAGCTGCCCAGTTACTCTCGTGTATCTACTTAAGCCAAGAATCACAGTCTTCGCTGGAATCATTTTATGTCTTATAGTGCAGCACAATCTTTGTCTGAAGGGTTGGCTTCGGAAATGGTTTCAGGTCTGGGCTAACAGAGTTCAAGACAGGTACTCTCCAATCGATTGGGTCATTGATTCTGGTCTTTTTAATAGAGTTTGATTTCCACACTCCTTTTTTCTGCCACTACATCAGGGACTCTCTCTTGTGTTCTCTGTCAGGACAGTTCATTGGTGGTGGCCGGGCATCTAGTTCTTCTAGTTTTATGCTGATGTAGTCTCCAAAAGCTCACATTTTCCATATGTCTTTGATGTCCTTCATTTTCTTCTGCTCCAGAGGACTTGGGATTAGGTGGTGCTCCTTGGATGGCTGCTTGCTAGGTTTTAAGACCCAAATAGCTCTCACCAAAGTGGGATGCAGAAATTTTTCTTAAAAAATTTTGTTATGCCAGTTGACCTAGATGTCCCCTGAAGCCATGATTCCCAAACCCCTGCCCCTGCTACTCTGTACTTCTAGGTGTTTGGTTATGTTTATGAAACTTAGCTTTTGGTTTAGTCCAGTTGCATTGACTTCTCCTCTACTGTGTGTTCTCCTTCCCGTCACTTTATCCTTACCTATTACCTAACTGGAAACCCTGGTGGCATAGTGGGTTATGCCATCTACTAACTGAAAGGTCGGCTTGTAGTACAAATCTGCCAGGCACTCTTTGGAAACTATATGGGGCAGTTCTACTCTGACATCTAGGGTCACTGTGAGTCGCACCTGACTCAGTGACAGTGGGTTTGGTTTTGGGTTTTAATATCTAATTAGTAAATCCACCGCTCCCTCTCCATCCTCACATCCATAAAAGACTGTGTTTTTCAATATTTAAACCATTTCTTGAGTCCTTATAGTGGTGGTCTGTTAAAAATATTTTACTCAGCATAATGCCTTCCAGATTCTTCCTTGTTATGAAATCTATCCCAAATTCATTGTTATTTTTGTATCATTTCGTAGTATTCCATGGTGTGAATATACCATACTTTGTTATTCATCTGTTGATGGGCACCTAGGTTGATTCCATCTTTTTGTTGTTGTGCACAGTGCTGCAATTAACATTAGTGTGCATGTATCTCTTTGTGTGACAGCCCTTATTTCTCTAGAATATGTTCTAAGAAGTGAGATTGCTGGATTGCATGGTATCTCTATTTGTAGCTTTTAAAGAAAGCACCAAATTGATTTTCAAAGTGGTTGTATCATTTTACATTCCCACTAGCAGTTCAGAATTGTCCCAGTCTCTCTATAGCCTTTCTGACAGTTATTATTTTTTTAATTAATCCCTGCCCTTTTGGCATGAGATAGCATCTCATTGCAGTTTTTATTTGGATTTCTTTAATGGCTAATGATTGTATTTCATCATGTATCTGTTAGCTGTCTGAATGTCTTCTTTGATGAAGTGCCTGTTCATATCCTTTGCCTATATGGGTTTTGCAGTATCTTGTAGATGTTGGAGAGTAGATGCTGAATTTGTCATAGCCAATTCTAACCCTCCCCCCCCAGGCTGTAGATTGTCTTTTTACTGTTTCGGTAAAGTTTTTAGATGAGCATAGTGTTTGATTTTTAGTTCTCAGTTATCTGTTTTCTTGTGTTTGTGCACTGTTAGTAATGTTTTGTATTCTGTTTATGTTGTGTATGAGGGCTCCCAGTATTGTCCCTACTTTTTCTTCCATGATGTTTATCATTTTAGATTTTATATTTAGGTGTTTCTCGACGGCACTTGGCTTGGCTGTTTAGGTTTTTGATCCATTTTGAGTTAGTTTTTGTACATGGTGTTAGATCTGAGTCTTGTTTCACTTTTTTGCTCATACTTTGGTGAACAATTCTATTGGTTACAACAATTAGTGTGTTTATTCTTTAGGGTTTTCTGTGTATAAGATTGTGTCATCTGCAAGTAGAGACACTTCTATTTCTTCCTTACCAATTTGGATACCCTTTCTTTGTTTTTCCTGCCTGATTGCTTAGAGGCTTCTATTTCTTCCTTACCAATTTGGATACTCTTTCTTTGTTTTTCCTGCCTGATTGCTTTAGCTAGACTCTCCAGTACAATGTTGAATAAAAATGGTGACAAAAGGAAACCTTCACTGTTTCCCATTTTCAAGGTGAAGACTTTAAGGCTGTCTCTATTTAGGGTGATTTGAGGTGTTGGCTTTGTATAATGCCCTTTATTATGTTCAGAAACTTCCATCTACTATTTTGCTGACCCTTTTTAACACGAATGGGTGTTGGATTTGGTCAAATGCTTTTTCTATATCAGGTGCTAAAATCAAGTGGTTCTTGTCTTTTATTTACATGTTTGACTATATTGATTATTTTTCTTTTCAGTGAACTAGCTTTTCATCTTGTTAATTCTTTCAATTGTTTTTCTGTCCTCTAATTCACTTATTTCTGCTCTAATTTTTATTATTTGCTTTCTTCTGATGCCCAAGAGGTTCTTTTGCTACTCTCTACTTGTCCAAGTTGTAGGGTTAGTACTTTGATTTGAGCCTTTACTTCTTCTTGGATATGTGCATTTATTGAGATAAACTGACCTCTGAGCACAGTTTTTGCTGTGTCTCAAAGGTTCTGGTAAGATGTGTCTCCATTCTCCCTTGAGTCTCAATTTCTTTGTTCTGTCCTTGATTTCTTCTGTAACTAAGTAGTTTTTTAGCAAGGTGTTGTTCAGTTTCCATGTGTCTGGGTTTTTTTTTCTTCCTTTTACTGTTATTGATTTTTATTTTTATGGGTTTGTGGTCTAAAAGACACTTTGTGATATTTTGATGTTTTCAACTTTGTTAAGGCTTGCTTTATGTCCTAAAATGTGTTCTGTTTTGGAGAAAAGAAACTCTACTTGGCTGGTGTTGGGTAGAGTGTTCTGTGTGTGTCTATGATGTCAGGTTGCTTGATTGTCGCACTTAGATCTTCCGTGTCTTTATTGAACTTTTTTCTGTATGTTTCGTCCTTTACTGCAAGTGGTGTGTTGAAGGCCCCCACTATTACTGTGAAGCTGTCTATTTCTGTTTTCAAAGCAGGTAGAGGGTTTTTTTGTTTGTTTGTTTTGGGGTTTTTTTTGTACTTTGGAGCCCTGTCATAGGGTGTATAAATATTTAATGTGGTTATGTCCTCCCAAAGTACTGACCCTTTAATGGTTTTACAGTGTCCTTCCTTATCCAATGTGGTAGATTTTATTTTATAGTCTATTTTATCAGAGAGTAATATTGCAACTCCTGCTCTTTTTTTGAATGTTGCTTGCTTGGGAAATTTTTTTCCAACCTTTGAGTTCTAATTTGTTCATGGCTCTAAGTTTAAAGTGTGTATCCTGTAGACAGTGTCTATAGATAGATCTTTTTCTTTTTTTAATCCAATCTGCCACTCTCCTTCTCTTTATTGATGCATTTAATCCATTTAGATTCAGTGTGATTATTGATAGGTGTGGTGGTCAGGATTATGTCAACTTGGCTACTACATATTTGGCTGCTGTATTAAGTGGCAGGCGGGGTTTGTGGTGGCTCCCTGCCCCTCAGCTCTCATCTTACAACCTTTGACTAGAGCGACTGGTCACTCACGTGGCCAGGAGCTCCTGCTCTCTGCTTCCAGCGTCTGGTTCCAGGACTTGAGCTAGCAGCTGTTGGACTCATCAGTCCTTACAGTCAGCACTTGAGAGTCCTGCTCCCTGACGTGCTGATCCTGGGTTTGCCAGCCTCTGCCCGCTCCTGCTCCCTGACCTGCTGATCCTGGTTTTGTCAGCCTCTGTCACTTCGTCACGCCACCAGCTTGGGATCCACTGACCTACACAACTGGTGATCTAGAACTCTGCTCTCTGACTTGCTGACCTTGGGTTCCTCAGCTTCCGTGGCCACGTGAGGCTTGTGCCAGAGGTTGGGACATTCGGCTTCTGTGATTACGTGAGCTATTTCCTATATTTGTATCTATTTATCTATATATATTATAAATCTTTCCTTGTACCTACACGTGTTACTGGTTTTGCTTCCCTAGAAAACCCAGCGTAAGACAATAGGTATGAATTTAGAGCTGTCATTTTAATGTCCTTTTTCTGGATTGTAGACAGTTCCTTTGTTCGGCTTAATAGTCTGTGATGAGTCTTTTTTATATGTTTTCATCTTTTTCATTGTTGGTGGTTTTGTATTTGCTGAGGCTTCATGTTTTTCTTGTTTTTTTACTTTGATGCTTAGGATTGTTAATTTCCTTCATGGTTACCTTAATATATATCTTTATTTTTCTAAATTTATACCAGTCTTTTATTTCTTTATATTGCCTTGACTTCCTCTCTATGTGAAAGATATATGACTAAGTTTTTTTAAGTCCCTCTTTTTTATTATAATTTACATAATGCCATCTCTGTTTCCCTATTTTCAGTGTTTTGCCTTTCGTTTATTTTTGTGGTTTCCCTATCTGGGCTGATATTCTGTTTCACTATTCTGCATTCTTATTCTCTATTCTAGTCTTGGATTGTTATCTGATGTTAATTGATTTTCAAACTGAGGGATTCCTTTTAGTATTTCTTGTAATGTTGGCTTGGGTTTTGAAAATTCCCTCAAATACTTTTTATCTAGAGATATCTTAATTTTGTCATCATATTTGAGGAAGAGTTTTACTAGATATTTAATTCTTGATGGGCAGTTTCTTTCCTTCAAGGCTTCGTATACATGATTCCATTGCCTTCTTGCCTGTACGGTTTCTGCTTAGTAGTCCAAGCTTAGTTTTATTGAATGTCCTTTGTAGATTATTCTTCGTTTATCCCTAGCTACTTTTGAAATTGTCTCCTCATCTTTACTTTTGGCAAATTTGACTATAATATGCCTTGGAATCTGTCATGGATTGAATGTGTTCCCTTCAAAGTCTGTATGTAACAAATTGGCTGTACCATAATTCCTGGTATTGTGTATGTTCCTCCATGTTGGAATTCCTGCCTCTCTAATGTTTATAAAGGTGGATGGGCAGCAGTTGTGTTGGTAGAGCAAGATTTAATGTGTGAGTTTGTTTTGTGGTTTGAGGCCATCTCTTGAGCCATAAAGGGAAAAATCTGGCAGAGATATTTGGAAATATTACACCTTCAAGACAGCAGCACTAAGAGAAGAGTACATCCTTCAGACCTGATGTTCCCTTGCCAAGATGCTCCCTGGACAAAGACTGATGTAACACAAGGACTTTCCTCCTGAGCTGACAATGGGGAGAGCCTTCCCCTGGAGGGGACATATTGAATTTGGACTTAGAGCCTACCGGACTGTGTAAGAATAGGCTTTCTTTTGTTAAAATCATCCACTTCATGGTATTTCTGTTACAGCATCACTAGCTGACTAAAAATAGTGTCTTTCTTTTGGGATCTATGTTGTGTGGAATTTGATGAACGTCTTGGATAAAAATCTTCTCATTGGTGATATCAGGAAAGTTTTCTGTCAAGAAATCTTCAACAATTTTCTCAGTATTTTCTGTTATCCTCCCTGTTCTGGTACTTTGATTCCTCATATATTATTCCTCTTGATAGAGTCCCACATAATTCTTAGCCAAGGCTTCTTAGTGTTTCTTTATTTTTTAAAATCATCTCATCTGATCTTTTGCTCACCTGTGTTGTCACTTGGCCTTCCATTGTCTCATTTCTGTTCCTGTGACTTTCTGCTGAATTCTGTAAGTCTGTAATTTTATTATTAGTGTTCTGAAGTTCTACTTCCCATC
Source organism: Heterohyrax brucei (assembly GCA_028571685.1). NCBI lineage: Eukaryota > Metazoa > Chordata > Mammalia > Hyracoidea > Procaviidae > Heterohyrax > Heterohyrax brucei. The sequence goes on from CM053155.1 coordinate 24,234,334, forward strand.
TCTGAATGTTTTCTTGCAACATGTTCAATTTGTCATTGTGTCTGCTGCATTTTGCTTCATCTCATTCTCGATCTCCTGAAGAGTTCTAAATATTAATCTTTTATATTATACTTCGAATAATTCAAGGAAATTCTCTTCAAGTAGAAAATTCCTTGATTCTTTGTTGTGGGAGCTTTCCAAAGTCATCATGGTCTGCCTCTTTTACTGATTTCATACAGACTGTTGTCTGTGAGCCTTCAGTAAGCTACTGAATTTATCTTAAGTTTCCTTACTTGTTCTCGCTTCTTGTTTTGAAATGTCCAAATGGGCTGGTTGTGTGCTAGTTTGGTTATTGGCATCTTTAAAGCTCTAATGTCATATCATCAGGTAGTTAGAGCTGTTACTACGCATATGAGCCCAGGAATCCTTTTACTTTTCTTGTATGGATTCAGCTCAGGTATCCAGGTAATCAGTCACCAAGCATGCGGTACTGACTCTCCCCTAGTTTCCTAGATGGGCAGGGGTGACTGGTATAGGCACAGGTATCTGGATGCATGTGTTAAGAAAGGCAGGGGACTGAAAACCATGAAGAAACTGTTTCTGCCCTGAATTTACAGCTCAGTGGAGTTGGCACATTTTTTTCCCCCTTCCTCAAGTTTGTTAAATTGTTCCCTCTCCAAGTCTAGGAGAATGACTAAGGGAAAGTGTAAGGAATCCTGTTTCTGGCTCAAGTAATGTTATCAGACTCCAGAACAAGGTGCAGTGCAGAAGAGGGGGATGTGCTGGAAAAAGGGAGAGAGGTTTATCCCAAAGGACCATTTTAGATCCACAAGCAGGTCGATTAGATGCAAGCCACTTAGCTTTTGATGATCCAGTGCTCCTTTTCACTGGTTCTGGAAGTATGAATGTCCTATCTGCTGCTTGATCTCTCCTGCTGAGGAGGATGCCTTTTGAACATCATTGTTCTGTTCACCATGCTGGCTGCAGCCAATTCCTGGTAGGGCAGGTCTAATCAGTTCTAGGTCTTTCAGGACCTGCTCTCCCCTCCCTGTCACTTAGTCAGATTTCTCAACTTTCTCTTTGTTGTTCAGGGCTCTTAGAATGTCACATGTAATCAATTTGTTGCTCTTTTGGATCTCATTGCTAGAGAGATCACAGGAAGCATCTGGCTGTTCCACCATCTTGGCACCACCTGCTGTTGTTCTTAGCTACCTTTCTTCTTTTTTAACCTCAATCTGGTAGACAGCCTATTTTCAAATTATGCTTTTTGCAATGAACATGCATTTTAATCAACTGTAGTGACCTCCCTGCTGTGACCAATCATAGAATAAAGAAGTGTTCCCTGGTGTTAACCACATTCAGTCATCATGCTAACTAGTGGAGACCTTTTATATTTTACATCTGAAGAAACTGAGGCTCAGAGAGGTGAAGTAGCTGGTCCAACTATCACTGCTAGTAAGTGACAGAGCCAGGACTTGAATAGAGGCCTTTATAGGTCAAGCTTTATTCACAACATGTTTACTCCCAACAGTCACAGACTTAGCTGATTGCACCAGGGATGAGGTGGTTACTCTTTCTTTTGTAGAAGAAACTATGAGAAGATGAGGGTGCTGCCGTTCAGCTAGTGGCACTTCTCCTGCTTGTCTGCTGTGTCCACCATCATCATGATCCTGCCCTCTAGCAGTTCATCCCTTACTTGTATAGAGTGATTTACACTTACCAAGACCCTCTGAGTAAGGAACGCAGGAGCCAAGTGTTATGGACAGTGCCCTCTCTTAGAAAATGAAAGCCCTTGGGAACTTTCTTTGTTGGCTAAGATTCATTATTTAAAATTTATTTTGCAGTACACACAGTTCTCTTCTTCAGTGTGCAGGCCTCCTGGTCTCTGTCTCTGAGAATGTGATTACAGCCTGTCTGTCTTGCTGCCCCTGTCCTGCCTGGAGCTGTGACCTGAGTTACAGTAATATCATCTGTGCTGGACATCATGGATTTGTCTTCAGGGGCTGAGAGTAGAGTACTTAGCTTTTGCTGATGCTGGAGCTTTCTCTGTGGAACATCTACAGCCCCTCCACTGTGTCTGACTCAGACTGAGGCCCAACAAACAGAAGCTACCATATGCAAGAACTAGTGGAACCCCTCTGTCACTAGCTTAAACTGAGCACTAAATACACATCAATGGAGCAAAAGGGGTTAAAGCTTATACAACCTCTTTAGCCAAAGTAACTCCCCAAATCTTCAGTAATCTACTCATTATGTTAACTGTGAAACAGGGCAGAACCTCAGCCAAAAGGAGGCTGAGTTTGCTGTTTAAACCAGTCCCTCTTCTACTTATGAGTGTTCCTCCCTCACCGTCTCTTCTGTGCTCCCCATCCAGGCCCAGGTACCTTCTAGCAAATGTTCTTACCCTGTGTCTTCTCTTCCCTTGGACCATGAGTGGCCCTAGCTGTGAGCACATCACTGGGAAGTGTGCACAAGTAACCAGTGAATCTGAAGTTTTCTCAGTGCTTTACAGGGTAGACATCTGTGCTTTCCTGGTTGGGAGTAAACTTTGGTGGTGTGCAGGATCTTTGCCTTAGTGCTGTAAGACCAAGTTCAAGTGATTGTCCTTATCAACTGTGTGGTAAAAATTGAAAGCTTACCACTAAGATTCCTTCCAAGCCTAATGTTGCATTCAATAAATCTACAACCTCCATGGAGAGGCAAAGTTAACTCCCTGTTACTGTGATAAAGCCACAAGCATTGTGTCAAGCAGGAGGCTAGCAGCCGTTTCAGCAGCTTAACTGCTGGCATGAAGAGCTTCATTTAAACCTTAGGAAGAATATTACATCTGGAGGGAGTCTTTTCAGTCTCGGCAGTGTCATGTTTTGACTGTCCAAGAGAAAAATTAGGTGTTTTTTTCCCTGAAAGAATGTGCAGTCCCTGAGTACAGGCTCAGGAGGACCCAGAATTGCTAGACTGGAACAGGATGCTTGAATGCCCTGTGCCTGCTCCTGTGCTATAGCTGAAGTTGAATGCATGGGTCCCTGGAGGCCACTCCATCTCCACTTACTACTGTCCTATCAGGTCCCCAGCCAGGGCTTTTGACAGAGTTGGGACTAAATGACTGAATAAGTGGGACTGCCCTGCAAAGTGATTCTGTGATCTAAGATATAAATAAACCAAAAATCAAACCTGTTGCCATCAAGTCAATTCTAACTCACAATAACCATATTGGACAGAGTAGAACTGCCCTACAGGATTTCTAAGGAGCAGCTGGTAGATTCAAACTTATGGCCTTTTAGTTAGCAGCCTTAGCTCTTAACCATTGTGCCACCAAGATTCCATGATATAAATAGGATGGGGGTAAAAGGGACCTGAGTTTAATTCCGCGACTTAGAATCGTATTTATAGAAGTAGCCTCATCCTAAGTCTACATCCATAAAAAAATTTAAGGTCTAAGTTTTGAACAAGGATCGTTTTTCCTATTTGGGTGGGTCCTGGAGTGGCTGTGAATCAGAATTGACTCCATGGGAATGGTTTTCTTATTTGTCTATTTTTTATCCCTGTACGTGTTTCTCCTTCTGTCTTCAAGATGGAGCAAACATCAGTTCCCACTCTTATTCTAACAGATACAAAGAAAAAAACCAGTGAGATAAGACTTTGGAATCTGGAGTCTCGGGTTCAAATCTCAGCTGTGCTACTACGTTATTATAGGACCCTAAGTAAATTCCTTCTCTCTGAGACTCAGATTCCTTATCTGTTCAGTGGAGGCCTGAACTCTTTCTCCCAGGTCCCTCCTAGCCCTGCAATTCTAAGGCTTCCCCTGCTTCTCTTGGCAGATTCAACCAATGTGGCTTTCACCATCACCATGCTTTTGGGAAACCTCAGCAGTTGCTGCAACCCCTGGATCTACATGGGCTTCAACAGCCACCTGTTACCGCACCCCCTACGCCATCTGGCTTGCTGTGAGGGTCCCCGGCCCCAGATGAGCAGGCAGCTTTCCAACAGTAGCCTTTCCAGCCGCCGCACCACCCTGCTCACCCGCTCCAGCTACCCACCGGCCCTCAACCTCAGCCTCAGCCTCAGTGGGAGGCCGGAGCCTGAAGAGTCCCTGAAGGACCTAGAGAAGATGAGCGGGGAAGGTGTCACTGAGATAGACATGTTTTAGGGCTGACTCCCTGGAGGGAGTGTTGGGGTTAGTGGGAACCCAGCTTGGAAAGGTTAAGGAGGCCAGAATTACTGCTCCGAATCTTAGCGTTCAAGCCTTCTCTGGGCTCAGAGCTATCCTCATTAGCTGCTAGTCTCAGATGCTGGGAGTCAAGAAGGGTCAAACTGCCTACATCCCTGATTAGCGTATCCGTGAACATACAGGTGACAGATGTGGTGGAGGTACCCAATCTGGGGAAAGCCTAGGGTGGCACTGCCTTGGGGTCTACAAGTAACAGGAACCCAGAAGCTGGTCTCCTGCCTTGATGTCTGTCCCCATCCTAACCTAACTAGCCCATCCAACCCAACCCAGAAGAAAGACAAGTGAAAAACTGTGAGAAGGACCCTATTCGGGTCCTGGATTTTTTTTAAAAAATGGAGGGAGGATTGTTTAGTGAAGTAAATGGGTATGTGGGGCTTTGCTTGCCTCCACCTACCTGTCTACTGAAAGGATGTGGCCTAATGGAGGTGTGAGATTAGTACAGAATCTGTCACCTAGGAAAACTCTGTGAAACCTAGCTACTCTTCTCCCAATACCAGCCCCTTTTACAGGATTGGGGACAGGGAGAAGCTGTTGTACACCCTTAGTATATACTCAGGGGTGAAGGTAGAAAGGAGGGGAAGAAAGGAGGAGACATGCAAATGGACACCGTAAAAATAAGAGTGGGGGACCTCAGAAGCATCAAGGATTGATCACTTTCCCACGCCCACCTCCTAGTGATCCAGACTGTGCCTTCCTCTGGGCCACACAAAGGAGATGCCCGTTGAGAAAAAGTAACTTGATTATGGCTGCAGATTTCCTCAAGGCTCTTCAAAGTTTTCATTATGAATCATATGGATACTGTGATCAAGTTAGGAGCCCGGGATATGAATCATAGTTCTGCCTGCAAGTATCTGTATGACCTTGGACGAGTCACCTCCCCTACTAGGCTCTAATCCTCTGAGTGCAAGAACAGAGTTGATTACAACAGAGAAACACAAAGGGCCTGCATCAGCCTCTGACATTCAACCACTTCTTCTCTGTCCATCTGCACCAGTAGAACTGGGTTTAGGAACCACCCAGACCAGCTTGAGCTGTTGAATACACTCTGTCACCTGCTTATATAAAGCCGTTCTTTTTTCAGACCATGTTTTGGAACCCTAGTACCTATCATATTTGCTAAGTAGATCTTGTTCATCATGATGACAGACATACCGGCCTTGAACCCCAAAGACCTGGGTTTGAGTCCAGGTCTTATCTCTTTTCTACCTATATGAATTAGAGCAGTCATCCAAACTGTCTGAGCAACAGTTTTCTCATTTGTTGCATTAAAAAAAAACATTACTTTCTGTCATAGATTGAATTGTGTCTCCCAAAAAGATGTATAGCAATTTGGTTAGGCCGTAATTCCCTGTATTGTGTGATGTTCCTATATGTTGTAAATCCTGCCTCTGTGATATTAATGAGGGAGGATGTGTGGCAGTGGCATTAGTGGGCTAGGATTCAATGTGTAAGATTGTATTGTACATCGAGGAAATCTTGGAATATAAAGGAAGGAGAAGCAAGTAGAGAGTTGGGGACCTCATAACACCAAGTAGCAGTACCAGGAGCACAGCACATCCTTTGGAAAGCAGTCACGGTCCCTGCATCTCAGAAGCTCCCAGTCCGGGGGAAAATTGACAACACGGACCTTCCTCCAGAGCCAACAGAGAAAGCCTTCCCCTGGAGCTTGAGCCCTGAATTTTGACTTGTAGCCTACTGGAATGTGACAGAATTAAATTTCTCTTTGTTAAAGCCATCTACTTGTGATATTTCTTAACAACACTAGATGACTAAGACATTTGCCTTCTTGAGAGGGATTTATAAGACTCTTGTAGACTGTAGAATGTCGTACTGATGTTAAAAAACCAAAAACAAACCTACTGCCATCAAGTCAATTCTGATTCATAGTGACCCTGTAGAACAGAGTAGAACTGTCCTGTAGAGTTTCCTGGGCTGTAATCTTTATGGAAGCAAGTTTGCCTCATCTTTCTCCTGCAGAGCAGCTTGAAGATTTGAACCACTGACTTGGTTAGCAGTAGAGCAGTTTAATCACTGCCATCAGGGCACCCTGCTGGTGTTAGAGAAAATGATGATAGCCTGGTTACATACTCCATTTCATGGGTAACTTCTAGGACACTGGGCCCAGCAGGTTTATAGTTCAAAAGGAAGAAGAGTGAGCCAAGGCTCTCTAGGTTCTCTGTTAGGCTTTCTGTTTTGCATTGCATGAGGTGAATTTATCACAGCAGAAACTTCAGAGCTTTGCCCTTCCTCCGAGGGAGAGGTTTCACTTGCTCTTCCCCAGGAAGCCAGAACTGTCCTTTGATGAGGCTGGTGGGCAACAAATAGGCTCTGGACTAGAGGCCTCAGGAGCCTATTGCAGGAGGCCCTGTAAGGAAATGGCGTTGTCTGGTCTGGATATGTGAAGACACACTTTCCGGTACCTGTGGGAAGCTTTCATGGATAGTCTGGGTCGGCAGAAGCACTGTGGATAAGGCTCTGGAAGGCAGGCAGCTGTGGGAAGCAGGAAAGAGGTTCTGTTCTTTTTCTCTGGGGCCAATCCCATTTCTGAGAGGTAAGCTCAAGAGATACTACAGTGTAGCCTCTGGGCTGGGCACTGTGTAAAATGATTAAACCATTCTGTGGACTTTGTGAAACATAATACTTCAACTACCTAAAAGGCCTGTGTGGGAGCTGGGGCAGAGGAGGCAGGCAGGTGGAGGTTGCCAGGGGGAGATTAGTCTGTGACCATGGAGATTTCTCAGAATGGCTTTTGGTGCTATTTGGTATAGGGCTATCATTTCCTAGGTGACTGTGTTTTGCATATAAACAGGTATTTTATCTGTTAATAGCCCTACATTGGACCCAGGTTGTAGCAGCTCACTCTTGGGTCAAGGAATCCAGAGAGGTGGTTGAAATCTGAGCAACAAAACTCCTAATATCCAGAAAACTTCAGGACACCTTCATTTCCTACAGGCACTGATAGTGGAATGTACAAGATAAAATAATAGGATTTCCTTGAGCAGGGTAGGGTAAAGGGGGGGTGGGATGGTGACCTCCCCAGTACCTGTTCACTCAGCTGAAACAAGAAACAGAAGAGTGTCTCAGAGTTTGCTCCGGAGTCACAAGGTGGCAGTGTGGAGCTGAAAGTGACTAAGTAGTGAGCCTGGTCTGGCTTGGGCAAGGATGCTCTTGGGTAAGACTCAGGATGAGGTCCTTCCTCCAGCCAAATGTAACTGAGGCCCAGCCTAACAGTCCCCTAGCCCGTTAACCTCTCCTGGAGGGCTGGAAGCGGTAATTGTAAGGTGAGGTACGGTAGACGTATTGGCACCAACTGTAAGGCGAGGTAGGCTGAACGTGCAGGCGGCAGTCAGAGAGGAAAAGCGTGCGAGTCAGCCGTAGGACAGAGTTGACTGGTGCGCGCCCGGGCGAACTCTGCGAGCTCCGAGGTAGGGGTCGGAGAAGTCGTGCTTTCAGGTTGGGGAGGGGGTTTACACAGAGGCGGACAGTTCCACCTAACGCGGACCTTAGTGGGGACATGGGGAAAAAGGCGGGAGCCAATAGGATTCAGGTACAGAGAGCTGCCTGATTAGCACATGAGGAAAACAACCGGGGACTTTTCTGGGAAGGGAGGGTTTGGTCACGCTCTGATGATTTCCGGGAACTGAGGTGGGGACCTTCCAGAAAGAGAGGGGCTGCCTTGCCCTGATGATTTCCAGGAACTGTATCCTGGTTGCGATGTCCAGGTGCAGCCCAGCCCGCCTGACATTCCAGCCTTTTTGGTGATAAGGGATGAAGAAGTCTGTCTTTGTCTACTTCCTGCTGAGCGTGGGCAGAGTGGGGTTACAGGCCAGAGTTGGCAAGGGGTGGGCTGGTGCGCAGATGAGCATAGGTATGTAGTAGTCGTTGATTTACGGTGACTCTGGACATCTCTTTTATGTGGTTTTTCAGGAACCTGAGAAAGCAAGGGGCAAAAAGAAAACAGAGGCTTATTAGTATCAGGGGGCCAATAAACAGGGCAAGCCATGCCACCAGTGGTGACTAGAACCAATCGAATGGGTATGTTTTGGCTTGGCATTTCTTTTTCAGCTCTTCACCCAGGCGAGTTAAGGTATTCAGGCTCTGCTCTATTCAGCCAGTTTTATTGATGTAGTAACAGCATTCTTCTCTCAGGAAGAGACAGGTTCCTCCTTTTTCAGCTGTAACTAGGTCCAAGGCTCTCCAATTCTGTACAGTGACTTGGGCCAGAGAGGTTAGTTGTCACTGTAGGGAACCTAGGGAGTCAGCAGTGGTTTCAAGGGCTATTTGTAGGCTATTTTGGGCTCCACCAGCAAGTCTGGTGGCTGAGACTGAGGATACAAAGGTGAGGCCTACCATGATGGGTGGAAAAATGGCCCTTTTCTTTTGGGGTGTAGGCATTAGCCAGGCTAGTTCAGATTCTGTGTATAGGGTTGGTTAGGGCACTGTGGTGACTGAGAAGCAAGGCCCTGGAGTGGTGGAGTTTCAGCACTTCTGTAGAGTTCTGTTGCACCAAAAGTAGGTACCCGGTGTTGGGCCAGCTTGGTTTTGTATGGTGATATTTTGGGTGCAGGAGTGGAGTGTTGTGGTTATGGTATTATTGGTAATGAGGAAGATTTTGGGAGGCTGTGTCTGATTATTTATTTTGGGCTCCCAAAGGGGTACCTGCAGTGTAGGGGTGGTACAGGAGTAGGCGTTTCAGGAGCTATGGGCTGGCTGGGTGGAGTTAACTGGGACCACTGCAAGCAGGGGTCTTTGGAGGGAAACACAGAGAAAACAGTCGGTAATGTTGGGTAGGGTCTGTGAGTGATTAAAAGATGATAAAATGTGTTCGATGATCTGTGTCGAAGAGGACAGATGTGTTGTGTGTGGTTTGTTTAAGATTTGGTCTTCCAAGACTTGCTCTGTTTGAGTAATACTTTCGGATACCTGTGATAGAGTTGGAGTTGCTTGCACAAGTTCTTGAGATATGTATATGGTCCCGTGTGGTTCTGAGTGCCACATTGTTCGGTAGAGTTTGCCCTGGACCCCCGTGGCCCACTTCAGCTTCCACGGGTCAGGAATGTGCACATAGTGTTGGTGGTCTGTGCTGTTATAGTAGGTTATGCCGGACTGTGGACCATGTATTTTGCAGCTGGAGTATGGGCACCCCCCATATGTTTCAGGCCACCTCCTGCAGCGTTTCTGGGTCTGATCATAGAGGAAGTGTTAGGGGGCCAGGGTTCAAGACGTGACACAGTTTCCTTTTATTAAAGTTATGTTTTATTAAAAAATGTGCCCAATAAGAGAAAGACTGGTGCACCAGGGACGCACCCCAAACTACGCAGAGCAGGGGGCGACCCCGAGCTTCCACAGCACCCAGTATTTAAATCGTGAGATTACAAAGCAGGGAGGGGGAACTGACCTTTACATTGATTGGTTAAGGCCACTTGGAATTCCTGTTAGTTGTAAAATGTGGTCAAGGTCTAGATGTTTCATAAGACAAAGATGAGATTACTCTATGGTATTTTCTGCTATTTAGTTGTTTCCTGGGGCTTTCTTTAATACCTTGAATTTTTACTGCGCCCTTCCTCAAAATGGAGTCACTTATGCCTCATTTCAACAGAAGCAACCCATGAGGCCAAATCCCTCAATTGATTTTGGGTGAATTTGGATTCTAATGGGTGATTGGCAGCCTACCGGGGGGCAGTTTTCTGAGCCTATGATGTGAGTATGAGAGACTTGGCCTGTTGAGTATGCTTCATGGACTCCGAACTTCCAGACCCAGCCCGTAGAAGTTTCAGCTCTTACTAGGGCCTGGAGGTTAGTGACCCGGCTAAAACAGAGAGGTAGGGCCCATGGGTTGGCAGGTATATGAGTCATGATTGTCTGGGGCCCTCTTTACCCATGAGAGGTGGTACCAAGACGGGTCTCCCAGGAGTTTTACAGCGGTAGGAGTGGTTAGGATGGCAGTATGTGGGCCTGTCCACCGAGGTTGTAGGGGTTTGGGATGTAAAGTTTTTAAAAATACCACATCTCCTGGGTGTAGGTGGTTTGCTGTCTGTGTCACAGAGTCCACAGGTAGGGTTTGTGGAAGGTATTTGTCTGCATGTTCTCACAGGAGCTGTCTAAGGAGAGAGAGATAAGGGAGGTAATCGGCCAAAGAGGGATTTTGGAAAGATGAGTTGTGACTGAGGAGAAAAGGTCGGCCATACATTAGTTCAAAGGGACTAGGGAAGGTGGGTTTGCGAGGTGTGGCCCTTATTCGAGTTAGGGCGAGCGGGAGGAGGTTTACCCAAGATTGGCGGAGTTGTAGTGACAGTTTGGTAAGATGGGTTTTGATGAGGCCATTGCCTGAAGACTGGTGGATAGGGGATGTGGAGTTCCCACTGGATTCCCAGGGTGGTGGAAACCTGTTGGACCTCTTTGGAGGTGAAGGCTGGCTCGTTATCAGACTGTATAGAGGAGGGTAGTCCGAATCAGGGAAAGATGTGAATCATTAAAATTTCAGCAGCTATGACAGCAGTTTTGCCTTTAGTTGCAAAGGCTTCTACCCAGCCAGTAAGGGTGTCAGTTAGGGTGAAGAGATACTTTAAAGTTTTGTGTGTTGGCATGTGGGTAAAGTTGATTTGCCAGTCTTGGCCTGGCAGGTGTCCTCTCATTTGATGGGTAGGAAATGTGCGCCTGAGCCCCCCTGGTGGTTGGTGGCCTGGGAGGTAACGCAGGAGGAGCAGAGAGCTTCTGTAGCTGAAGTGAGGGAGGACGAGAGGAACAGCGGTTGTAAGAAGTATTTTAGAGCTTCACTACCTATATGTGGTGAATTGTGTATGAGGGTGATGAAGTCGGTAACTTGTGTTTCTGGGATTACTAGTTTGTTGTCTTTGTGGATCCACCCTTCAGGGGAGATTGAGGCTCCCCTTTTCATCCAGAAAACCTGTTCTTCATTGGAATATTGTGGTGTGAGGGTGGGAGGTGACAGGAAAAAGACAGGGGCTGGGAGGGGTTGGCTCTCTTGTGTTAGGTTGCAGGCTATTTTATCTGCTCTGTTGTTTCCTTGTATAACCATGGAGTTGTCAGATTGATGGCCTTTGCGGTGTATGAAGGCTACACGGGTGGGGAGCTGGAGGGCCTCTGAGAGGCGGGTGATGAGTTTTGCATTTACGATTGATGTGCCCTTAGTTGATAAGAAGCCTCACTCTTTCCAAGTGGAGGCGTGGTAGGAAGGCGTATTTGGAGTTAGCCCAAACTGCTGAAAATTTAAAACCAGACCTTCTGTCCTCTCATCAGGACATCTGACAAGTCATTCACTGTCAAACCTCTGTAAGCCACTTGGTGGTGTCACACGTTCCCTCTGTACTTAAATAGCACTCTCCATGAATGCTTTCCCTCACAAGCAATAAGGGTTGGTGCTAATGTTAACTCAGCAATATATTTATTTGAAAGATTAATCTGCTGTAACATGTCATAACTTTGAAACCAAATGTAGCCGCAAAGAACCTCAGAGTTGTTATCAGCCTTAATCCGATGGTTTGTGGAATCCTTCAGTTGTGACCTCTGCCCTCTCTGATATCAGCTGCCAGCCACTGACCCTGAGTTGGCACCGACAGGTCCTTACACTTCCTCTCAGGCTGGTGCCTCGCACACCGAGTGAGAACCTGCGCCAGGCTAGGCCGCTTCCCTTTCTTTCTCCGTCTTCTGCCATGGACAGGTGTTTCCACCCTCCTTTCTCCAGGTTGTTCTCTTTGGTTGACTTCAACCAGACCTGCCCACCAGTGACGGAGGGGCTCCAGTCTCTCTGCTCTGTGTAACTTCCCCTTCTGTATGTTACCTTACACGTGTTCTTTAGTTCTTGAGCTCTTCCCTGTCCTCATAACTAGGTTGTGCATGCCTTGACCCTACCAAACCCCAATGATGCAGTCGTCTTCTTAGTTACGCCTCCTCCCTTCAATATGCAGAACGCAATCAATGTCAGTAGACACCAAATCAATGCAGAGAATGATTTGGTGTATGTTTGCTGTGTGCATTTTCAACAATAATAACAACAATGAAATGCCGGGGAGGGGGCAGGGGACCTTCAGATCACCATGTTCAAAGAGAAAATTGAAATAGATAGGACTAATTCCTTACCTGTTTTATAGAACTGATTCTTTACTTGCGATTCTTAAAATTCCTGGCTTCCTGGCACTACCTTGGTGTGGAAATCACACGTGGCAGGAGCCACTGAGTTAAAATCTCTGCAACTTCTTACAGCTTCTTAGGAACCCCAGAAGAGTGGAGAGGTGAGTAGAAGTGCCAAGTTGAGGCGCCAGTGAAGGTGCCGGCGGGACCCTCTCCCTGGGACCCTCTGCCTCAGGAGACAGCCGGGAGCGTCCAGCCCTCAGCTTCTGACGTGCTGTTCCCCTGGCCTGCTCCCAGAGACAGTCCCCTCCCCAACGCACCTGCCCCTGCCTCTCCCTTTAAAGCCCCCAGACTTGTCTGGAAGCTTCTAACAGGCTTTGATGGAGAAAATCCGCTCTGTTCCCTGTGTTGCTAGCATGCAGAAATGAACTTTTGATCACCCACCAAAACACCTGTCTCTGTGCCTGGCTTTTTTAGCAGCAGGTAAGAACGAACTTCCGAGCTTTGTCTGGTAACAAAAGATTCTTTGTACATCCTCTCAACCCCCAGGGCCCCACTCAGAAACCTTCAGAGAACAGGCAGTCTGTGTTACTGACCCCTGAGCTGTCCCTTCTCCTGGTGTGGGAACAGTTACGGTACTGTCCCCGTGTGGTCACTCCTGGGTACACCATAAACCTGCTTAAGCCTCTTCATCTCCTCTTGATTTTTTTTTCTTTCCCTTTTTAAAAAGAGATTAATAAGAAGTAGAGTTCTAGGTATAAATGCAAGCACAATGTTTTTGTTGTTGTTGTTGTTTTTTAATATTCCTCATTTTGCCTCTCTAACCGGTAGTATCTCTTTTCTCCACTAAAAACCACTTTCTAAGGAGAGGAATGTCTTGGGTTGAATTGTGTTTCCCCCAAAGTCTATGTAACAATTTAGCTGGCCATGATTTCTGGTCTGTATGAGGTCCACCACGTTGTCAGTCCTGCCTCTATGATGTTAATGAAGGTGGATGGGCAGCAGTTGCATTGGTGGAGCAGGGCTCCGTGTTTAAGATTGTTTTTTGTCTTGAGGCCATCTCTTGAGATACAAATGGAAGAAACTAGCAAAGAGATTTGGGACTTCACTACCAAGAAGCAGTGCTGGGAGCTGAGAGCATCCTCTGAAAGGACCAGGGTCCCTGCGCCTCAGAAGCTTTCATCCAGCAGAAGATTGACGACAAAGACCTTCCTCCAGAGCCGGCAGGGAAAGCCTTCCCCTGGAGCCGACACCCTGAATTTGGACTTTTAGTCTACCGAACTGTGACAAAGTAAAATCTTACAGTTAAATATCAGGCTGTCTGCTGATTTGAGATAGGAATTCTTAATCAAGTTAAGAAAGTATCTTTTTATTCCTAATTGGTTAAAGAAACAGTGAAGGGTATTGACTCTATTGGACTGATTTTTGGAAGATTTTTCTCGGGATAACAGATTGTGATGCTGGTTGGTATTTACCAGGACTCTTTTCGTCATCTTCACTGGTAAGAAACAGTAGTTTCAGGGATTGATGGTGGTGGGTTGTCTACAGGGACTGTAGTTCTGAGTGTGGACCAGGATTACTCAGCAAGATATAGCACGGAAGAAAGTAGCATACAAGTTAGGCAAGAGCAAAAAAGGAACTGGTGCTGTTTTAAAGTTTTATTTAAATTTTTTAAGAAAGTTATTTGTTAACAATGAAAGAGCTCAAAGAGAAGTCATTAAACAATGAGATTGTCAACAGAACTCTTCTCCAGCTTTTCTGGCTGATGCATGTTTTTTGTTTGTTTTTAACTTTTTATGGGGAGGGACTTCACTTTGTCTACTAAAGTGCTTCGACACTTTTTTTAATCATTGAAAGTGCTTCCTGACAGTTGATCTGAATCCTTCTTGCAGGGATATAGAACTATTTCCCCCCTACGCCTTGCTAAAATAAATTGGAACTCTCCACTACAAAATAAGTGCAAGTGTTTATAGAGAAATGGACACTCTGAAAATCTAGGATTCACATGGCCACTTGAGTGTATTCCACTGGCTCAGAGGTAGCAGGGTTCACCAAAGCCCAGAAATCATTCTTGTGGCCTTTGGGATGGACGTTGACATAATCTGTGCCTTCCTTTGTATTCTCATAGTCCAGAGCTGATTGACTTTTCAGCCATCCGGGTGCTGAGAAAACCACTTGTGTGTAATTTACATCCATGGCCCCCTGAAGACAAAAAGCAGAGAAAGTGGGTCAAGAGCTCTACCATATGTGGAAGAGGTATGATCCCAGGACTGAATTCTCGCCACAAGAGGCTCGCTCAAAGAGGACAGATTGTCTAGTAAGCTAGCTAACCACAGTGCTTACCTTGCTTACTAGATCATCTATAACAAACACTTCTCAATTTTTTGGTACATTAAAGATTCTGCTGCTAAGTATGATTGCTGTGTATTTTACCTCAACCCCACAGAACTTTCCTACAGAACTTACAGTTCTCAACAGGGCAGGTGATCCAGTAAGCGAGGTAAGCATGGTTTCACTTGTGTTTCCTTACTAACCTACGGTGAATAATTTCACATGGGTTTCACAAGCCCATGTGAAATTTTTCACTACAAATTAGTGAGCAAGCGCAAGTAAACCCGTGTTTCCTTATTGTGTAATCTGCCCCTGCCGCCCAGGCTCGGCAGGAAGGCAACTGGGCCCCAGGTAGATGCACCTAGGCCTGAGGACAGGGGCAGCAAGGTAGATGGCCCACGACTTTGTTCTACCTGTCTGCAGGAAATGAATGGGTTTAGGGAGGAGCAGGTAAGAGACGGTGGGAAGAGATGGTGCTGAGATTTAATCCAAGTGAAATTAGCACTCAGAGTGGACTTTGACCCACGGATGAGGGTGGGGGAGAATAGGGAAAGTGCTTCCATTTGTTTTGTTTTTAAATTTTATTAATTTTGTTGTTGTTGAGAATTACACAGCAAAAAATACACCAACTCAATAGTTTCTACATGTACCACTTAGTGGCATCGATTACATTGTTCAAATTGTGCAACTTTTCTCACCCTCCTTCTTCTGAGTTGTTTCTTCTCCATGAACATGAACTGACTGCCTGCCCCGCCACCCACAAGATTCCTGTCTAATGTTTTAAGTTACTGTTGTCAATTTGTTCCCATGTAGATGGTTCTTACAAGAGCACAATGCTCAAAGCAGACCTTTTTTTCTACTAGTTAAGTTAAAATATTGTTCAGTTTTAAGACTTCAGAGGATTATCTCAAGGCAATAGTTTCAGTGGTTCATCTGGCCTCCATAGTTCCAGAAAGTCTGAAGTCCACAGAATTTGAAATTCAGTTCTTTACTTTCCCCCTATTTGATCAGGATTTTTCTGTGGAATCTTTGATCAAAACATTCAGTAATGGAAGCCAGGCACCATCCAATTCTGTTCGCCTGGCAAAAGAGGCAGCTGTTCCCAGAGGCAGTTAGCTACACATTCCATTTCCTCCTCCTGTTCGTGACGCTCCTTCCTGTGCTGCTCCAGGTAAACCTGGATAGCCACCCGCAAGCTCTTAAAATGACCCCAGGCACTTCATGAGGAACTGGGAGATAGAACACCAAAAAGCCAAGTGCCGTCGAGTCGGAGCCGACTCATGGCGACACAGAAGCACTCAATGTGTTATTAGGCCAATTAACTGGGATGGCCCACGACACCATGACCCTAAACCTCCAAACCAAGGAACTAAATCCCATGAAGTGTTTGGTTGTACACAAGCACCACTAGCTCTTTCATTTAAGTTTTATAGCCCACTCAAACCTATTTTGTGTGGGTATGCCATGTGACATGAGCTATAGGCCTAACCTCCTTCACCTAAAACACTAATGATTCATGAAGCCCCTCCTTCTTCGCCCCATATCCTTAGCTGAGATGTTGTAGTTGGGGTCCCACAGAGCTCTCTCCCCACACAGCATATGCAGGGCCTGTTACCTGGCAGATGGAAGGAGAGCGATCCGAGCTGCTCGAACTGTCTGAGGATGTGTCGCTGTTATCTAGGGAGAAATAGACACAGTTCTTCTCCCAGAAAAAGCCAGGAGGTTTTAACAGAGGAATGAGACAAAGACAGAGCCAAAAGTACAAAGAGACACAGGGAAGGAGATGCAGAACACCCAAAAGGGAAACGAGAAACATGTACATGGACTAAATGCTCCAATAAGGAGGCAGAGAGTGACAGCCTGGATCAAAAGACATGACCCGTCTATACGTTGCTTACAAGAAACACACCCTAGACTCAAAAACATGTGTATGAAGAAACTGAAAATCAAAGGATGGAGGAATACATACCAAGCTAGCAACACACAAAGAAGAGCAGTACTTATCTCAGATAAAATAGATTTTAATATAAGGCTCACCACTGCAGACAAGGATGAACACTATTTATTACTGAAAAGTTCAATACATAAGCAGGATATAACAATATTAAATATTTATGTACCCAGTACCATAACATCTAAATATATTGAACAAACACTGACAACGTTGAAAAATGAGATAGATAACTCCTCAATAATAGTAGAAAACTTCAACACTCCACTTTCAGTAATGGACAGATCATCCAGAAAAAAACCTCAGTAAAGATACAGAAGATCTTGTTGTGACAATCAACCCACTAGACCTCATTGACATACACTGAACTTCTTACCCAACAACAGATAAGCATATCTTCTTTTCCAAGGCACATGGAGAGGAGAGACAAAAGAAACTCTGTGCAGTACTAAGCAGGTCATATCCCTTTTTATGCCCCAATTTTGTCACTTTTGTTTTTTGCAAAACAAATGTGTTGGATGATTATCTCTGAGAAACCTGCCAGGCAGCCAATCTGCGATTCCTCCCAGGGTGAGAGGTCAGTGAGCAGCCAGTGTCTCTCCTATTCTACTAAAACACCAAATTCACTTGAGCATCCCCCATGTTTCCCGCATGTACTGCAGCCTTATTTCCGGGCCAAGGAACCCAAAATTGGAATCCTCAAATGAGAAGATAAAATTAGAAGGGTAGAGCAAACTCCAATCAATCAAAAATAAATCTATGGGAAACTGTTATCACTTGGGAGGCAACAGGACCATCCACGGGGAGTGGTGAACATCCATAGGTGAGTGGCTGTGCTTCAGAAGCTCCTCATTGCTATCTTGTCAACAGTGGCCTGGCTTGATCTCCCCAGCCCTGGGAGATAGAAAATAAGAGGAGACAGTCCTTCGGTTCATGTGTAAGAGGGGCATATAGATTCGGACCATCAGTAAGACTCAGTGTTTGTGAAAATGCCCAGATACCATGCAGACCTAACACCATGCACTTTAAGAGTTCAGCCAATCCAGCTCCTGGAACCAGCCAGTGGTACTATCCAGATAGTAAAATGCTCAGTGGACAGGCTGGAGTTAGAGACAGTTGGAATCCAGGCTGCACCGTTAACCTGCAGAGCAGAAGGCTCCTATGACAGAGGAGAAGCAGCGACTGCCCACAGCCCACGCTGCAAGGCCCTTTTTCACTGGACCATGCCTACGAAAGAACTTAAAAAGTTGTCAGCAAGGCTAGACTGACACATGGCCACCATGTGTGTGTCAGAAAAGAACTGAGTTCCACACAGTTTTGAAAGCTGTGATCTTTCAGAAGTAGATCACCAGGCCTTTCTTCCCATGTACCTCTGGATACATTCTAACCACCAACCTGTCAGTATCCAAGTTCTTACCCATTTGTGCCATCAACCCAGCCACTAGACCCACAGAAACCCAATGAGATCTGACGCGCAAGATAGGACGAACAGTATTCAGAAGGAGGTGGCCAGCGAGGCTTTACTGATGTGGGGAATGAGGAGGTCTGGGTAGGCTGGTTGTTAGAAGAGGCTCCCGGGTATCTACACAGAGCAAAGGGAGCTTTGTGACTCACCCCAGCCCTGGATTACTCACGCCTCTCTCGGAGATCAGACACGGGGATGTTTCTCTCTGCCAGAGTTCCCTTCGTCTCCTCTGCAGCAGGTGGGTGATGGTGGGCAGAGCTGGGCTGAGGGGCTGGGAGCTGGGTTGCTTTGGGTATTTGTTCATTCTCCTTGGCTGGAGGGAAGACGGCGGGTGTCAAACGTGAGATGTCCTTGGGGTAGGCATACCTTTCTTGAATCAGGTGCCCTCTGAGCACTGCTCTCATGAGGGCAAAACCTTTAGAGTGATTTCAAATCTCACCACTCCTCTGCTCAAAACCCGGCAACGACTCCTCCCCTCACTTGGTATAGAAGCCAGAGCCCAGCCCCTCTGTGACACACTCCTTGCTCAGCTCTGGCCTGTCTCATCTTCACTTGCCTCTCAGCTTCAACTTCCCACTGTGTGTCAAACACTCTCCTATCCTAGGGTGTTCCCAGGAGTGGCTCACCTGCTCACTTCCTGCAGATTTACACAAGAAAGTCGGCACCACAGGAATGCTGGTGCAACCCCTGGACTCCTACGTCTCTTCTTTGTTTCATTTTCCCTCCAGTATTTACCTATTGTGTCTAACACACTAGGAGTTTTACTTTGTTTCTTACCTGTTTCCCCCACTGACTGTAAGTCTCATGAGGGCAGGAGTTTTTATCTTGTTCCCTGCTGTATTGCCAGGGCCTAGATGGTGTCTTAGGTGCAAAATCAATATGTGTTGAATGAATGAATAAACAAATGTATAGGGAAGCCTAGACTTCTTTACTGGAAAGATCCTTGAAACACTAGCCTGCTCGACTCACTGCCTGAGAACAAAACAATAAATCCACAGAAGCATTATTTTATTTTTTCTGTTGTGATGACTTCCCCAGACAGAGCTTCTCTACCATAACTATAAATCAGTAAAAAATGTAGCTAATCTTCAAGTGTAACAAGTCTTCCTCTGTTGCAGTTCAAGGACATGCCTTCACCCTTCATCCTTTGGCAGTTAATTAGCCAAGTGCCGTCGAGTCGAGGCCCATATTAAATAAACCCTTCCTCATAAGCTCTATAGAAGCCCAGCTCTTCATAAGAGGTCTGCCTAGCAGAAGGACCTGTACAGTCGTCCCCAACCAGAAAGAGTTTGGGTAAAAGGTGAAGTCAGAGTGGGGAGACGATTTGCCTTGAGGAAGAGGGATCTGGCCAGTTAGGTTTTCAAGTGATATTTGGGGGCTCCAAAGGGTACTTATGCTGTTGCAGGCACAGGAATGCCATTTGAGGGTGACTGGGGAGAGGCGGCACTGAGCCCCTTACCCATGTGCCTGCTAATCAGATAATTGATGCCTGTGAGGAGGCAGGTCTGTAGAAAGAGGGACACCACTGCCATCACTAAGCCATGCCAGACCTTCATGTCGCTGTTGAGAAAGCAGAGTCAGGTCAGTTGGAATTGACAACAATGGGTTAATTAATACAGCTGAAAGCCCATCCCTATCCCAGCCAGAGGTAGACATCTGCCTTGCTATGAATGCAGATCCCTTTGACTCTCTGAGCACCAAGGCAGGGGGCAGACAAGGTAAGCAGTGTGTGCACTGGGAAGCCAGCTACCCGAATTAGCCCTGGCTGGCGATGTGGTCGCAGGCCTACTCTGGCTCTTTCCGGGCCAACTCACTCGTTCAGCATGTTGAGCTTCTTTCTGGGCAGCCTCAGCTCGTGTGCAGGGGCTCAGGCTTTTCCAAGGGCAGCAGGAAGACACTCTGGAGGAAACACCCGGGAGCCTGGCCGCCTGTTAGTGCCTCTGGCAGGTTCCTTCGGAAGCCCTGTAGAAGGCAAGGCACTTGGTGGGGACTCCTGGACCCTAAGCTCTAATGCCACTGGGCAAACTCAGTGACTGGGGGCCATTTGCTTTCCTCTCCCCAGATTTCAGGTTTGGAATCTGAAGAGTTTGGGTTAAAGGTGACATCAGAGTAGGGAAGGGATTTGAGGAAGGGGGATCTGACCAGGAAGGGGGATCTGTCACCCAAATGATGACAATAATAATGCTACCTAGTACTCAGTGGGCACTTGGAGTCCTTGGGTAGAGCAAATGGCTGATATGACGGTCTGCTAATTGAAGACTGGAGGTTCCAGGGCATCCAGAAGCACTTTGGGTAAAAGACGTGGTGGTCTAATTCCAGAAATCAACCACTGAAAGCCCTGTGGAGCACAGCTGCACTCTGAGACACATGTGGTTGTGGGGAGTTAGTGTCCACTCAATGGCAGCAGGTCAATTAGTAGTGGGCCCTCTGTGTGCCAGCAAGAATGCTTAGCCCCGGAAATACTCACCATCTTACCTATTTCATGCAACAGTCCTGTGAGTCAGATGTGACTAAAAGAGAAGAAGTGTTACACTGCTATTCGTAAGGTTTTCACTAACTCTTTTCAAAAGTAGACTGCTAGGTCCTTCTTACTAATGAAAATCAAAGACCACAGCCTTCAGTACAGATTCCACCTCAACATCAAGAAAGTAAAAATCCTCGCAACTCGACTGGTAAGCAACATCATGATAAATGGAGAAAGGATTGAGGTTGTCGAGGATTTCATTTTACTTGATTCCACAATCAATGCCCGTGAAAGCAACAGTCAAGAAATTAAAAGATGCATGCCATTGGGAAAATCTGCTGCAAAGGATCTCTTTAAAGTACTGAAAAGTAAAGATGCCACCTTGAAGACTAAGGTGTGTCTGACCCAAGCCATGGTATCGTCAATCACATTGTACACATGCAAAAGCTGGACAATGAACAAAGAAGAAAGAAGAATTGGTGCCTTTGAACTGTGGCATTGGAGAAGAATATAACATGTACCACGGAGTAGCAAAAGAACAAACATGTATTCTGGAAAAAGTACAACCAGAGTGCTCCTTGGAAGCAAAGATAGGCTATATGACAGCATAGAAGTGCTCCACAGGGTTTTCAAGGCTGTGTCTTTCTGGAAGCAGATCTTCAGGCCTTACTTTCAACTGTTGCAGGTAAGTTTTAGCCTCTAAACTTTCAGTTAGTAGTCAGAATCACACAACGGAACACAACAAGAAGGGACAGAGGCTGACGGTTAAGCTCTAGACTACTAACCAAAAAGTTGGTGGCTCAGACCCACCCAACAACTCAAGAGAAGGACCTGGTGATCTGCTTTTGTAAAGATTACAGACAAGACAACCCTCCAGGGCAATTCTACAGTGTCACATGGGGTCACCATGAGTCAAATTGACTTGATGGCACCTAACAATAACAAGACATACTCTTCAGGTCCTACTGATCCCTGAAGGAGTTTAACTTTGCCACCTGTGTTTTGTATCACTACTATTCCATTTTATCAGTGTTCCTCAGGAGTATCTGACATTTAAGGCCAGGGAATTCCATAAAGCAAAGAAGAATCGACGCCTTTAAATTACGATGTTGGTAAAGATATTGAATATATCACATAATGTTGAGCTGGGTCTGACTCATAGCAACCCTAGAAGTCAGAGTAGAACTGCCCCATGGAGTTTCCAAGGAGTGCCTGGTGGATTTGAACCGCCAATCTTTCAGTTAGCAGACTTAGCACATAACCCACTACGCCACCAGGGTTTCCTGTTGGAAAAATAAACAAATCTATCTTGGAAGAAATACAGCCAGAGTGCTCCTTGGAAGCAAGGGTAGCGAGATGTCGTCTCGTATACTTGTGACATATGATCAGGAGGCCTGGTCCTGGGACCAGTACCATCATACTTGGAAAAGTAGAGTTATCAAAAAGAGGAACACCCTCAATAAGATGGATTAATACAGTGGCTGCAACAATGGGCTCAAACATAGCAATGATCATGAGAATGGCACAGGATCAGACAGGGTTCTGTTCTGTCCTACAGAGGCTTGCTGTGAGTTGGAACCAACTCGATGGCACCTAACAAAAACGATTCCTTTTAGTCTGGAACTATTTTGCACATTGCAAGTCATTTATCAAGCTGGGACTCCTCCAATGTAACAAACCAATGCAACAACCAGAATGGACAAAACATGACCCAAACGTTTCCAAATGTCCCTGAGAAGGCAGTGATACCTTCATTTGAGAATCTCTGCATTAAGTGTTTTATTATTTTAAAACCAATGTCTTATTTTTGCTCTTTGTATATAAAACTACACTGACTACACTTCCATCATTTTAATATATTATGGGTATCTTACCAGCCAAATGATGCATAGCAGCTGTGTCAAGTGAAAGCCTTATATAGCGTAGCAGTTTGGATTCCAGACTCTGAAGTCAAACAGACCCACATATGGATTTAAGTTCTGTCCCTTCCTGCTATGAATTCTTTAACCTCATAATCTCTCAGTTTCTGTGTCTGTAAAATGAGGATAATGATAGTACCTACCTCACAAGTAGCACTTACTCCACTTGTTCCAGCCCAGCGTGTTATACTGCTTGTCAGGTCCTTTATCCCACGCTCAACTCATCAGAAGTGCCCAAAATACTGTATTAGGGATTGTTCAACCCTAAAACACTCCACCAAGATGTTTACTAGAGCTATTAAAAATTGGGTTGGTCTATTTTAGGAAACTTAGACATTGGTTTTGAGTTCAGTTTAAAAATGAGGTCCAGGACAGGATGAGATATGAAGATTGTGACAAATGTCATTACTTACGTGGTTAATTTGCCCCTAACCACAATGAGTAGGTTGTTCCTTGGGGTCTAATTGCAGATTGCAGATCAGACTGTCAGCAGAAACATCTGCTAATTTACGTGTGCACACAGACACAGACATGCCGGTGCCGGTGCACACACATATACACACATATATCCCCTGAACTAAAAAGTGAGCAATTTAAGGTAACTAAGTTGTGAAAAAGCACCTGGACCACGTGAGAGTTTGGAATGCTTCATTCCATTGCGAAGACAGGGACTGTCTGCCCTCTTCATGGAACGAAGTTCAACGCCCGGGCACCACTAGTCACACTTCATCAGACTGCTAAGAATATTTGTTCTATTTGCTTTAGAACTGACTGGAACTCCATTCCGTTTTATTACATTTCTTTCTTCCACTGCCACAGGAGCTGGGTCATGGCCTTCCTAACAGGTGCGGCATGACAGCAGCACTGAAGCAGTGAAGACAGCCTTTTTTCTGCCTAACTGTATTTCACTTGGATACATGCACTCTAGAAGGAGAGGTTTAAAAGACTACAATAGACGATGATTTAAATGAAAATCACTTGAATTAAAATAACAGCAATTAATGCTGTTAACCTGACTTTACCAAGCTTTTAAAATTAAGTAGCTGAAACATTTTTTGCATTCTTTATTATTTTGTTTTGAAATTAATAAGTAGAATTATAGCACAGACAAATGGTATGGTGGAAAGAGCACAAGACAGGGAGACAAGAAACTGGCTTCTCCTCTTGGCTCTGTCCCTTGCTAACTGTGTGATCCTGGACAGGCAGAGTTCCTTTCTAGGTCATAGTAAACTGGCCACTCAGCAAAGTACCCCTAAGGCTTATTTTAGTCTCGAGTATTCTGTTCTCAAGAGGCTAGATTAGATGGAAGGGAAACAGGAAACAAAAAAAAAGAGGAAAGTATTTCTACTTTACTATAGTACCCAGCCTCTACTATTAGATTTTTCTCCTTTAATATAATACGTCAGTTTGGATAACCAAGGAAAGGAAGAAATGTACACAAACCAAATTAATACTGACATAGGTACTGTAATAACATAAACAGAGGAGGCAAAACATCGTGGGACAACCAGGATGTTTTAAAAATAAACTTTCAATAAAATGAATAGTTTCTGAGACAAATATAAATTAGCAAAATGGATTCCATGAGATGCCAACAATCTAAATAGTCCAAAAGCAAAGTGAAACACCAGGAGTGGGTGATAGCTGTACAGCTGATTAACGTAATAGACAGTCCCTACATGCTATGACTGAAAAATGTTGACCTGGCAAATATTGCAGTGCACATATTTTTACAATAGAAAAAGGAATTTTGGAAGCAGCATGATATCTAGCCACTGAAAGCAAGACGAGAAGCTGGACTACCTGGGTTCGCATCCCAGGTCATTCTCAGCGTGGGTTTGGGTCAGCCACCTATCTCTCAAAGCCTAGGTTTTCTTATTTGCAGTATAGGACTAATCCTATCTAATTCCCAAGGTAACCTCGGGTGCACATAAACAATGCCCACTTCTGAGGATGAAGTAAGATGTGCTATGTGAAGTCGTTTTTATAGCGTTTTTCACATAGTGAAAAACATCCAATGAATGTTAGCTATTCTTATCTAGAAATTGAAAGCATTAGCAGAATTATCTCTCAAAAACTGTGCTCTGAAAGTTTAACAATTGAGTTCTCTCAAACTTTTAAGGAACATAAGATTCTTATTCTAATAAACTCAGAGCAGAAAAAAAGACAGAAAGCTTTTCTGATACAACGGACAAAAATAACAAAGTCTCATCTCATTTATGAATACAGAGCTAAACCCTTGACAGTATCAAGAATTTACTCCAAGGATGCCAGGAAATCAGTTGTAATAATGGCAACTGCTTTTGCGTTTTCACCTAGTGCCTTAAACTTCCCAACGTGAAAGAACAGACATTATCTCTATTTCATAGACTGGGAAACTAATGTTGGAAATGTTGAGCAGTTTGCCCTGGTCCCCAGCTAACAGAGTTAAACTCAAGCCCATCTGACTCAAAAGCCTGACACTCAGCCCTTAACAGAGAACTGCCATTTCTATAATATTAATAGGACATTAATAGACTGAATTTACATGATGCTGATCTCAGTTAAGAGTCAAAAAGCATTTGATAAAATTGAAGACCTATTGCTGATTTGGTAAAAGTTAATAAAATAAAAATACAAGGATTTCTTCTTAGTATAATAAAGGACACCCATGCAACATAATAAAAAAATCTGCCAAATTATAAAATACATTAGCAATTGTTTTAAAAGAACATTTGCGTCCACTGTCACTACTTTTAAAAATGTATTCCGGAAGTTTCAACCTATGAAATAATAATATTTGTTGAAAATGCTCCACGGGGCAGTACCATAGGAGATTGATACTGTTATTCTTGTTACAAAAAACAAAACTAAGACACAGAGAGGTTAAGCTTAAGTTTGCACAAGACAACAAGAAGAAGTAACTAGACTTTGTGCCTGAACAGGTTGGAATCCGAGTTAGAGTTACTAACTGCGTCGTGAAAGGGAAATGGGAGTACAGTTTTTTGACAAGGAGAAGTCAAAGTCATCCTTATTTGCAAAAGGTATGACTTTATACCTAGAAATTCTATAAGAATCAATTAAGAAGTTACTAGAATTAACAGGATTGTCAGTAAAGTCCTGGGGCCATAATAGATATCCTAAAATTATCAGCTGTTCTGTCTATTATAGTAGCAACAGCCAGTAACAAAACACAATGAGGAAAAAAATACATCATAAGCTTAGCAACCCCTGCAATGGGAATACCTAAGAATCATCTTAATTATAAGAAAGTCATTTTGAAGAAAATAATAGATCTTTACTGGGAGAAATAAAAAAGATTTAACCTAATGAGAAGACATAGGATGTTTCAGATTGAGAAGCTAGAATACTAAAACTAAACTGATTCAAAATTACTTTAGTGGTTCAATATAATTACAATCAAAATTACAGCAGAGTTGAGAGTTCAAGACATTACTATGTGAAATAGCAGAAGATAGCACTAGACATGCCATGTGTGAAACACGATGAATTGTCAGAAGGAGTGGTACCATTAATATGTAGTATTTCAAAGGAAAAGAGATCCCCTCACAATAGAATATTCAGGTAAGAATCACTAAATGGGAATTGTTTGAAGAACAGATAATGGATGGGTGGAGAGCCGGGGAATAGCAACCCAGCTGAATTGTCGGCTAAACCCACTGTAAGAGATAACTTAAATGGAATAGCTTAAGTGGAGACAATAACTTTCTGTGACAGTGAAGTCCAAGAACTTAACTTTCTAAGTGCTACAAACCTCATTGCTGAATATCGCTATGGTCACATTCGAAGTACTCCCCTTGGGAAGCTGTGCACTGATGCCAGCACCTAGCCCACCCTTCAAAGCAGCTTTGGAACTGTTTCTGGAGTGGCCATTCTGCGTGATGGCAAGTTAGCGAAATTAGTTGTATAGTTGTCTGTGGTGGAACTTTTTAGCCAGTAAACAAATAGCGGTATTGGACCACCCTACTTACTCACCTGATCTGGCCCCCAGTGACTTTTTCTTTACCCGAAGATAAAAAGAATGTTGAAAGGAAAACATTTTTACGACATTCCGGACACCAAGGGTAATATGATGACAGCTATGATGGCCATTCCTGAAAAAAAGTTCTGAAATTGCTTTGAAGGCACTGGCGCCAGTGCATAGCTTTCCAAGGGGAGTGATTCCAAGGTGACGGTAGTAATAGTCAGCAATGAGGTATGTAGCACTTTTTCTAGGGTGAGTTTGCAACTTAATTGTCAGACCTGTATGCGAGAATGTAGAGGACTGTGAGCAATTTAGGTATATTTCTTTAACTAGTTCCCACACAACTTCAGGTGAATTGAAAGACGCTATATTACTCTCCTGTTCATAATTTGTCCAGCTAAATTTCAGAGAAACTGAATACTGTCCACAGATTATACTCGGCTTGTGAATACTTTAGTGGCTAGGACCATGTCTTGTTCATGTATGGTTTATGCTCCACAGTTCCTAGTGTAACACTCAGAGACAACATACAGGGAAAAGCACTTGTAACACTCTGTACACATCACAATTAAATTAATTGCACATAATTAATCCTGGTGGGAAGGAGCGAACTTCAAGTCCATGGGCCTCAATTTCTTCCCCTGTTAGATGGGATGCCAAATGTCTCCATCACAGAACTGTTCTGAGGGTTAAATGAGATCATTGAAGCTTGCAGCAAAGTTTCTGCCTCATTCTGGGACTCATGGCCAGTGCTGGCTTTAGGAGTGTGCCACTTGTGCACTTTAAGAGGGTCCTGAGCTCAGAGTGGCCCCAGGATTGATATAATACTCTGCTGTTGCCTTCTTGAAATTCTTAACAGTGTTTGAACAAGGAACCTTGCATTTTCCTTTTGTACCAGACCCTGCAAATTCCATAGCTGGCTTGCTCAGGGCATTAGTTTGAACAGAATTTCTAAAACTCACACATTGAGCTCAACAGGCAGAACAAGAAGCAGGATCAGTCAATCAACAATCGGCCCTTCAGCATCTAATCTACATGTACACACTGCACCTCCCAACCCATCTAAGAACACAATTCCATGTTAAATTTCTCCAGAAGAGTTTTGTTTCACTGTCTGACGTTTAGACCCTAGCCAGAGAAATTATTAACGGTACTTACATCTTTAGGGTTCTTATGAAGGCTAAATCTATGTAGAACTCTTGCTTGCTGAAAGTGAAGAGGACTTGAAGTACTTACGGATGAAGATCAAAGACCATAAGCTGAATTATACCTCAGAATTAAGACAAAAATCCTCACAACTGAACCAATAAGCAACATCATGATAAATGGAGAAAAGACTGAAGTTGTCAAGAATTTCATTTTGTTTGGATCCATAATCGTCCCCCATAGAAGCAACAGTCAAATAACGGGTTACACTGGGCAAATTTGTTACAGAAGTCCTCTATGAAGTGTTAAAAAACAGAGATATCACCTTGAGGACTTAAGATGAGCCTGACTCAAGCCACATGTGCATGTGAAAGCTGGACAGTGAATAAGGAAGACTGAAGAGGAATTGAGGCCTTTGATTTATAGTACTGGTGAAGAATATTGAATATACCATGAACTGTCAGAAGAATGAACACATCTGTATTGGAAGATATGCAACCAGAAGCCTCCTTAGCAGTAAGGATGACAAGACTTCATCTCACACACTTTAGGCATGTTATCAGAAGGAGCCAATTCCTGAAGAAAGACATCCCACTTGGTAAACAGGGGGTCAGAAAAAATGGGTAAGACTCTCAGTGAGGTGGGCTGACGCAGTGGCTGTGACACTGGGCTCAAACATAGCAACAGTTGTGGGGATGGTGTAGGATGGGCAGCCTGTCCTTCTGTCGCACACAAGGTCAGCATGAGTCAGAACTGACTTCACGGCACCTAGCAACCACTATGATAACATGTAACGCTTTTAGAACAATTCCCTACACATTTGTTGTGATTGTTAGGTGCCAGCAAGTCAATTTTTGGCTCACAGCTACTCTATGTGACAGAATAGGAAAACTCACAGGATTTTCTAGGCTGTGATCTTTACAGAAGCAGATTGTCAAGTCTTTCTCCTGCAGACCCACTGGTTCAAACCAGCAGCGAACCTCTTGGTTAGTACTCAAGAGCTTAACTGTTGAGCAACCAGGGCTCCCTCATGAAACGTTAAGTCCCATATAAGAGTGAACTGTTACCGTTTATGGCTGTTGGCTTTCCTTTGTCCCAGTGTTTGCATGACTTTCACTTGGACAGCACAGATTTCTGACAACCATTCATAAATGTTCGAAGCTTCTAGACTGGCTGCCACCCTCCATACATAACAGTCCTTTGCAGCTCAGAATGAATCTCAAGGATAACACTCCTGGGTAGAGATATTCTCTAAGATCTGTTTCCCAGTTGATCAAAAAAGAATGACTAATAACAGTTGCCACTGACGGAGCACTGTGTTGGGTACTAGCTGTACATTGTCTGTAATCCTTGCAGCCTTCCTAGAAGGTGGGTATTTCTATACCCATTTTAGAAGTAAGAAAACCAAGGCTCACAATAATTTAACAACTGGAAGTAGGAGAGTGGAAATTTGAAACCAGCTCTGTCTGGATATAATGTCTGTGCACTTTCAAACTGACTTCCTGATAGCCATGGCTGCTGATGCAGACAGACCTCAGGTCTCAGGAGCAAGACTAGCATCTGTGAAGGGCAAACTGCTGGATCTCAGGCTCACTCCAAGACAACTGCAGACTGAATCCCACACCCTGGAATACCAGTGCTTAAACACAGAATCCTGTCTAGCACTTGTACGTGTATAGGTACACAGACAAACACACACTCCTCAAACTGATTTAAAATCCTACCTGCCCAAGCCTGGTCCCACCTTGCTTCAGTGATGTCCTGATGGAAACCTTTCCCCACCACCTCCCCCAGCCCCACCCAGGATCTTCTCTGTCACTGGAGGTCAGTCACAAAGGTTTCATCATTTCCCCAGCAGGGTGGAGACACTGCTGCTCAGAAGATAGGAATCTAGCCAGTGAAGCGACAGATACTGTTTCCTATCTCTCTGGTCCCGCTCTGCGATGCTCCCTGGCCCAACGAGTTTGTTAGATGGAGGAGATTAGAGGGTCTCTTTCTCTCCATGTATGCGTGTATTTCATACCGCAAATATGCATACCAACTGGTAGGATGGAAAGAGTATTCGGGGAGGAGTTACAGGCCTGGTTCAAGCCCCCACCCAGGGACTAACTTGTGATACGAGCTCAGGCAAGTCATTTCCCCATGTGGGACTTGTGTTCTTCCTCTTTAAGATGAAGAAGTGGGTCTTTAGATATCAATTAGCAGAGGCCCCTTCCAGCTCAGCTCAACTCTGCACCTATATGTGACACGGCTGCAGACTGAGAGTGTGTCTGGGTCCGGCAGCAGCTGCCGAAAATAACTCCCAAATGCAGTTCCCTTGGCCTTAAACATTGAATGAAGCCAATCAAAAATGGTTATCACAGTTTGTATGATAGTGCCGGGAGGGAAGGAAGGAACAGCAGACTCCTGGCATCACAGGCTAAAATCTTGAGATCTGAACGCTGAGTTGAAGAAGACTAGGAAGAGGATAAAATGAGACAAACATGAAGCAGACAAAGGCAGCAGAGCTTTATGGGCCTCTGTAGCATTGCCCCCCAACCAGGACAAGCTGGGCAAAGTAGAATTATAGTTTTATAGCCAGACATATACAGGTCTGAATCTTGGCTCCACTGTTTGATAGCTGCATCACTTGGGAAAAATTACAATCCCTATGATCCTAGTGACATAGTGGTTAAGAGTTACATCTGCTAACCAACCACCAGATTTCTGTGTGAGTTAGGCTCTGTCCCACAGGGGCACTATGAATCAGAGCTGACGGCAATGATTTCTTTTTTTTTTTTTTTTTAATTATTCTTTGTTTTTTCATCTGTAAAACTGAGTTAGTAGTAAACATGTAATTTTTAAAGAATCTGATAGGGTTGCTTAAGGTTAAATAATATAAATAGATACACAAACCACTTAAAAGAAGAGCCCTTCTGTGGTAAATAACAAATGCTAGTGTTTAACATTTTTATTCTCTAAATACAAGTCAGAAAGCCATTCCACTCTGTGCTTTATGACACTGCAATGCTCACTGTGAAGTTGTGTCTACAGCTGCAGTTTTCCTTTCTTTTCAATTCTGTGTATTAACAACACAGAGGCCCTGTAGAGTTCACGACTTTAGGAATGCCCTAGACTGCTGGCTGTTGTACAAGTGACCTCCTAAAAGGGGTCTCCACACCCTCCAGGGCTCCTACCAGTACTAATATACACTTCTACTTGAAGATGATTCTGCCACAGTCTAAGTAATTAACAAGCCACAGTTAACCTGCAAGTCCCTGGATGGATGCGAGCTGTCACATGCTCAGCTGCTAACAGAAAGCTTGGGGTTCAAATCTACCCAAAAGATATTGAATAGACTATGAACTGCCAAAAGAACGAACAAATCCGTCTTGGAGGAAGTAAGGAGGGGTCCTTAGAAGCAAGTATGGTGAGACCACATCTCACATACTTTGCACATATTGCCAGGAGAGACCAGTCCCTGGAGAATGACAGCATGCTTGCTAAAGCAGAGGCTCAGCAAAAAACAGGAAGACTTTCAATGAGATGGACTGACACAATGGCTGCAGCAATAGGCTTTAGAAAAACAACAAATGTGAGGATAGAGAGGACTGGGCAGTGTTTGTTCTATTGTGCATAGGGTTGCTATGAATCCGAAGCAACGTGTCATTTTAGAGATTCTCATCTGAGTGTGAACTCAGATTGGGACATTTTTAACACATGTCAGGTCTGGCGAAGCCTTTATTTAATAGTTACACTTTCAGATAATTCAGTACTAAAGCAGTGTTGTGATGACATGCTTCTCTCTTTGTAAGCTTAGAGAAGGTATCCTAGGTATCAAGTCCACTTGACTCGAACCTCAACAATCTGAAAATCTAAGACATTTGATCTCTCTTGGCTATGTTCTCATATGTAATTACAAGGAGTTTGAATTCAGTCATTTCTAGTACCCCTTCTGCTCTAAAACTCTCTGGTGTTGTATGTTATTTGTCATGAACTTCTCTAAATAGTAATATAAGAATTATTGATGCTGCTGAACCAAAGCAAGTTTGTTCCGCCTGTCACAGGCAGCTGAAATTCAGAGACAGGAGAAAGGTTCAGTGCTTTATTAACAGACAAGCATGCAGGCCTGAGAGACAGTAAGCATAACTTCTCCAAAAACTGTCTCTCTTGGGTTACAATTCCAGTGGCTTTTATAGCCATATTACAAAAGGACTTGCATCTGGAAAATGTCAAACCTTGTCACAGGATGGAACGGAGAGTCACAGATTCCCTCACATCTTATCCAACAACATAGGTTCACTATCCTGGAGACAGGTAACGGAGTGTGAGCCTTTTGATCCGGTTTGACGTGATAGTTGGAGCAGGGGACAGAATGTAGTTAAATGATCCAAGCGACTTTTTTCAGACTCTCACATTCACCAACGTGGAGAGTCTGCCTATGTCTTATCTTCTCTGTACCCTAGCAGCCCAAACTCTGCTGGGCACCTAGTAGGTATTCAACAGATGTTTGTGGCATGGGTAACTGAATGAATAGATTAAAGAGCTCGGGCACACATGTATGGTATAGGCAAGCATCTTACATGATTTAACTAACTACAAGCACTTACTGAAAATGATTTACTCACAAAAGCCCTTGGCCTGCTCCTATCCAGAAACCACTGGGAATGAAGCAACTCTTGTTCTCTCTGCCCAGGTCTGGGTCCAAGTCAAGTTGCCAAGTCCCAGTGATACGGCCTTCCTCTCTGCCCTGAGCGGAGAGACACCAGTACCAAGTGTGGGATGGGAGGGGAGATCAAAAGAGTGATAAATGAAGTGAGACCATCAGCAGGAAGCTACTTCTGATAGTTTATCATCTGGTAAGGAAGGAGCGCCTGATGGGGGTTGACAACACACTTTCACCTCCTGCTTGCCTTTCAGGAGGCAACAGTTGGAGGCAATAGCCTTGCTTCCAAGCCTATTTCTCTTGCACAGTGTCCTTCTCACAGAGAAGACAGTTAT
This sequence comes from Heterohyrax brucei, assembly GCA_028571685.1. NCBI lineage: Eukaryota > Metazoa > Chordata > Mammalia > Hyracoidea > Procaviidae > Heterohyrax > Heterohyrax brucei. The sequence goes on from CM053155.1 coordinate 24,266,852, forward strand.
TCTCTGCAGAGGACCAATTTCCTCCCTTTTTTAAAGAGGAAAAGTGTGAGTCAATAGGATAGGGGAATGTTTTAAAAGGAAAAAGAAAACACAAAAAAGTATCTCAGTGTATGTTTGCATAATACATTGTCTGTATGCATGAGGCGTTTTTCTTCTTCCAGTTTTCCACTTTATAGCAAAAGCACTTTTAAAACCCACAGTTCTGCGTTAAGTCACTCTGCGAAAATTCCAGGGGCTTCCCACTGCACTCAGGATGAAATTGAAGACCCCGCACAAGGTCCACTTTGGCTGCCTCCCCTTTGAGCTCTGTCTTGAGCTACTTCACTTGCATTTCTTTGGTCATACTCTAGGCAGGTTCTCTCCCACCTTAGGGTATTTTCGTACAGGAATCCCTCTACCACCCCAAAGAAACCCTGGTAGCTAGTGCTTAAGTGCAGTATCTGCTAACCAAAAGGTCCGCAGTTAGAACCTGGCAGGCACTCTTTGGAAACTCTGTGGAGCAGTTCTACTCTGTCCTGTGCTATACTTTGAGTGGGAACCAACTCAGCAGCAGTGGGTTTTCTTTGGTTTGGGTTTAACATCTTACCTTGGAGCTCTGAGGGTGCAGTGGTTAAGATTTCAGCTTATAATCCATTTCCAACTCCTTAGAAACCCTGAGAGGCAGTTGGGTCCAGCAGGGTCTCCATGATTCAGAATCAACTTGATGGCAATGAGTTTGCATTTATGTTTTGTTACACCCCTAAATTCCAAACCAATCTCCTGGGTAGTTATTCAGTTCTTTCCAGTGTTTTATTATTGCAGACAACATGTTGATAAATACTTTTGTATATACTGGTTGTTTTGTTTTGTTTTTTTTCTCTTTCAACCAATGTTTTTAGAATAAGGATCCAGTGGTGGATATCTAGGTCTAAAGAAAAACTGTCTTCTTGATTCTTGCATCATATTTATCTTCTACTTTCAGAATATCTATTCCATTTTATGGCATCATTAGCAGTGTTTGAGAGTGTCTGTTTCACTACAACCTTGATAGCAATGATTTTCATTTTTCAGTAACTCCATGTGTTTTAACTTTTTTTATATCTGTTTATTATTAGTAATAAAAATTACTATTTATTAAGTACCATCAACTTACCAATTGCTTGATGTACACTAATGTATCCAATCTTCACAACAACTATATAAAGCAAATATTACAGATTTAATATATTTGAAGTATTACTGGTAAGAAGGGACTTAATTCTGCCATTTTGGTGTTTGTTTTCTGAATGCTTGTACTTTTTTGTTCCCCGGTTCCTCCATTGCTTCTTTCTTTTGTGATTAATTTATTATTTTTTTAATGTACTGTTTTGATTCCCATTTATCTTGATTGTCTAATGTTGTAACAGAAATGCCACAGATGGATGGCTTTATCAAACAGAAGTTTATTCTTTCAGCCGGAAAGGCTATGAGTCCAAATTCAAGGCATCAGCTCCAAGGGAAAACTTTCTCTGTTGATTTCAGCGGTAGGTCCTTGTCATCAGTTTTCTGCAATCAAGGAGCTTCTTAGCACAAGGACCCAGGATCCAAGGGATGGACCCCTCTCCCAACGCATCTTTCTTGGTAATATGAGGTGTCTCTCCTCTCTGCTGGATTCTTTTATACCTCAAAAGAGACTGACTGAAGACACAATCTAATGTTGTAGATTGATTCTTGCCTTTTTAACGTAACTACCTGTAATCCTGTCTCATTAACATCATAGAGGTTAGTATTTACAACACATAGGCTGATCACCAGATCACAAAATTGGACAACTACACACTATTGAGAATCATGGCCTAGCTGAGTTGACACACATTTTAGGGGGACACAATTCAGTTTATAATAACATCTCACCTATTTTTCTGTATACTGTTAATTTTTTCCTTACTGGTTACCCTGGAAATTGCAGTTGACATCTTAACTTTTTAATACTCAAGTTTTAATTAATACCTTCGATAGTATACAAAGACTCTACTCGTTTATAATGTTAACCCCCTCTACCCCTTATGTTGTTATTACTATGAATTACGTCTTTATGCACTGTGTGCCCATGAACATGTATTTGTAAGCATTGTTTTATGCATTTTGAAAAATCACATAGAAGGAAAAGTTTTACAAACAAACAAAAATAGAATACTACTGGCTTTTTACATCATGTAGAACTACTTTTATCATTGTTCTTTTTTTTTTAACATGATTGAGTGAAAATGTACATTCCCGTATAAATTTACACGCCCATCTATATGCAGCTTCCACTGCTCTCCCTGTCCGGTGACTGCACACTATTCCTCTCTGCTCCATACATGTCTCATCCTCCCAACAGCCTCCTTTGCCCTCCTCTCCACCCATTCTCCTTCCTCCAGCCAGAGGTCAGCAGGATGATATCCTATAGATGTATAGAACCCTAAAGTGCATCCAATATATGGTCACTCTGCATTGCCAAGTCCAGTCCATTCCTGTCCAAAGAGTGGACCTTCATTACAATTTATGGGTAAGGGCAGCATCAGGGCTGGGGGCCATGCTCTCAGGGGAACCCCGAAACTGCTGGACCATCAATTGAGGTCTTTTAGTGGAGATCTCAGGATGGACCCCTTTTTATTCTTGTGTTGCCAGTGAGGCTCCTCTCTGTGAGCTCTAGTGTGGCTATCACTGGTGGTGGCTGGGCACCATCTGGTTCTTCCGATCCCAAGTTGATGTAGGCACCCACTCTTGTGGGTCTCTCTGTCTTCTCGGTTGTCTTTACTGCATGTCATTTTGGTCCTCGGTGAGCATCCGTTCCTGCTGAGTTGGGGCCATTTGCTGTGTCCTTAGATGGCAGCTTGGCAGCTTTTAAGACCCCAGATGCCACTCAATGATTTGGGGTGCAGAGAGCTCTCTTAGCAAAATGCTAGTTGTGCCAATTGGCCTCGATTTTGCCTAAGAGCATGGTCCCCTGCCCCCTGCCCCAGCTACTCTATCCTTGCAATATTGGGTTAAGATGGAAGGAGTACTCAAGTTATGCAGAAGTCCACTTAATGTTGTTCTTGTTTCTAATGTGTGCTATCACCGCTTTATCCCAACCAGATTTCTAGCAACTATCTAAACTAAACCCTCCCCCATCACCCTCCCTCCTTCCCCTCCCTTGCAGCTGTCAAAGAGTCTTTTCTTCTATACATAAGTCCGCTTTTGAGATCTTATCATAGAGGTCTCATACAGTATTTGTCCTTTTGTCGCTGACTACTTTCACTCAACATAATGTCTTCCAGTTGAAACCAGGTTAGGAGATGTTTCCTGGAATCATCGTTATTCTTTATCATTGCGTAGTGCTCCATTGAGTATATGTACCATAGTTTACCTATCCATTCTTCTGTTGTTGGGCGTCTGGGTTGAGTCCATCTTTTTGCTGTCGTGGACTGTTCTGCGATAAACATTCTGGTGCATGTGTCCATTGGTGTGAAAGGCCTTGATTCTTTAGGATGTATTCCAAGTAGTGGAATTACTGGGTCAAATGGTATATCATTATCCGTTTTTTTTTTAAGGAAGCGCCAGATTGCCTTCCAAAGAGGCTGGACCATTTTGCAACCCCACCAACAGTGTAGGAGGCTCCACTTTCTCCGCAGCCTCTTTATCATTGTTCTTTATTTTCTTCTTATGGCTTCAAGTTAATGCCTAGTGTACTTTCGTTTTAGTCAGGATGGCTTCCATTAATATTTTTGGTAGGACAGGTCTACTAGCAACAAACTTCTGCTGTTTTTGTTTACCTCACAATGTCTTAATTTCTCCTTCATTGTTTTACCTTTTTAAAAAAATGTTCTTTTGTTACTGCTGTTGAGATTATACACGGGGAAACACACACCAATTCAGCAATTTCTACATGTACAACTTAGTGACACTCATTACATTCTTCAAGTTGTGCAGCCTTTCTGTCTTCCTTCTCTGAGTTGTTTCTTCCTCATTAACATAAATTCACTGCTCCCTATGGTTCTGGTCTCATCTTTCCAGTTGCTCTTGTCAATTTGATGCCATATAGATCAATTCTTATAAGGGCAGACATACTTTACTAGTTAGATACACTATTGTCGAGTTTTAAAAACACTTCAGGGAGTATTTTTTGTTTTAAGATTAAAAGATTAACTCAGAGTAATAATTTCAGGAATTCACCCAGCTTCCACGGCTCCAGAAAGTCTAGAGTCCACTAGAATTTGAAATTCTGTTCTGTATTTTCCCCCTTTTTGATAAAAAAAAATCTTCTATAGAGTCTTTGATCAAAATGTTTAGTAACAGTAGCCCGGCACCATCTACTTCTCTGTCATGGCAAAGGAAGCAGTTGTTCATGGAGGGAATTAGCCACACGTCTTAGTCATCTAGGGTTGCTATACCAAAAATATCAGAAGTGGATGCTTTAACAAATGGAAACCTATACTCTCATAGCCTAACAGGCTAGAAGTCCAAATTCAGGGCGGCAGCTCCAGGAGAGGTTCTGTTTCCGCTGCCGGCTCTTGGGGAATGTCTTTATCATTGCTCTTTCCCTGGTCTGGCAGCTTCTCCGTGCAGGAAACCTGGGTCCAAAGGACCTGCTGTGCTCCTAAGATGGCTCTCTAGGTGACATGAAGTCCCTCTGTTTCTGTTTGCTGCTCTCTTTTATATCTCAGAAGAGATTGATTTAGGACACAATTTACACTTGTAGGTTAAATCCTGCCTCATTAGCATATGGCCTCTACTCTCACCTCTCTGACATTATAAAAGTAGCATTTACAGCACTTAGGAAAATCGTATGGGATGACAACGTGGTGAACACACAGTGCTGGAAATCATGGCCTAGACAAGTCGACATGTATTTTGGGGAGACACAGTTCAATACACGACACCACACACTCCATTTCCTCTTCCTTTTCCTGATTGCACTTCTTCCTCTGTTGTTCCAGGAGAAAGCAATTGTGCCTTGAAAAGCTGCTCACAAGCTTTCGAGACCTCAGGCTTTTGCTATGAACTAGGAGGTAGAACAGAATCATTAAACATGTTATTAGGCCAATTAACTAGAATGTCCCGTGAAATCATGACCCTAAATCTCCAAACCAAGAAACCAAATCTCATGAGGTGTTTGGTTGAACAGAAGCAGCTTTAGCAGCTACTTTTTATCTTTTGGTTGTTGTTGTAAATGTATCTATTATGTAACTTTTGCTAATTCAACTGTTTAACTCATATACAACTTATTGGCAGCATTTACGATAATCAGTTGTCCTTAGTACTGCCAGATGTAGAATTCTGACAGTTGACAGTTTCTTTTCCTTTGAGTATATTTTATATTTTATATTTTCCTTTCAGTATATTTTAGATACATCATCCCACTCTTCTTGCCTTCCATGGTTTCTGTTGGGATATCAGCTATTAATCTTATTGAGGATTTCTTGTACTCAACAAGTCAGTTCACTTCTTTCAAGTTCACTTTTTGTCTTTCCTCATGGAATGAGGATCACAGTTGCTTTATGTCAGAGTGATCTTGGCTGAAAGCAGAGACAACCAGAAATGTGTTTACCTGTATTTTACTAACTAAACAAAGGCATTAGACTGTGTAGATAATAAAAAATTATAGATAACATTTTGAATAATGGGAATTCCAGAACACTTAATTGTGCTCTTGCAAAACAAGTACGTATAGACCAGTTGCCATAAATCAGTCAGTTGTCCAAACAACATTCTCTAAAATTCTGACTACAGACTGGGAAAAAATATTTGGCAACTATGTGTCTGATTGATGTCTAATTTCCATAATCTACAAGGTACTACAACATATCAACAAGAAAAAGACAAATAACACAGTTAAACAATGGGCAATTAAACAATGCTTCTCGGTTTAAAATAGGAAAAAGGATACACCAGAATTGTAGTCTTTTTTTTTTAATTTGTCTGTGTGTTGGTCCTTATTTACTTTTTATTAATAAGAGGTAGAAAACATCATTTATAAGATGAACTAAACTGAAGATATGCTATATTATAATAAATATTTCACAGAGTATCTGATAAAATCATAGAACTTTTGTCTATGATAGCTTGAAATTTTCAATAATTTAAGAAACCACTCTAATTACATTTAAAAGAACTAGTGACATTAATCTATACTATTTTGGTTACCTAAAATGCTTTTTTTCCCCATCTAATTATGTAACCCAGGAATAAGTTTCAAGAAAAGCTGAAAAGCACTGCTTATATCTAAGTTCATTAGATGAGGAGACGTTTTTAACAGTCAGTCTTTCTGACTGAAGTTATCATTGCTTGGCTTTTGTGAAAGAGTTGTGCTCTTTCACCTTACTTAGTTCAACCTGTATGCTGAGCAAATAATCTGAGAAGATGGGCTATATAAAGAAGAATGTGGCATCAGGACTGGATGAAGACTAATTAACAACATGCAATATACAAATGATACAACCTTACTTGCTGAGAGTGAAAAAGACTTGAAGCTCTTACTGATGGAGATCCCAAACTACAGCTTTTGGTGTGGATTACATCTCAACAAAAAGAAAATAAAGAACCTCAGAACTGTACCAATAAGCAACATTGTGATAAATGGAGAAAAAAATGAGGTTGGCAAGATTTCATTTTACTCAGATCAAACAACAGTCAAGAAATCAAATGGCATATTGCATTGAGTGAATCTGGAACAAAAAGATGTCCTCAGAATCTTAAAAACAAAATATCCATCTTCAAAACTGAAACAGGACCCACATCTCACACCTTACACAAAAACTAACTCAAAATGGATCAAAGACATAAATATCAAAGCTAAAACAATAAAGGTTATGGAAGGAGAAATAGAGACAGTACTAGAAATGCTAATATATGGCTTAAACAGACTACAAAATATTACCAACAATGCACAAACAGAAGAAAATAGATAACTGGGAATTACTAAAAATCAAACACTTATACTCATCCACAAACTCTGTGAAGAGAGTAAAAAGACTGACTACAGACTGGGAAAAAATATTTGGCAACTATGTGTCTGATTGATGTCTAATTTCCATAATCTACAAGGTACTACAACATATCAACAAGAAAAAGACAAATAATGCAATTAAACAATGGGCAACATATATGGATATACACATCTCCAAGGAGAACATCCAGGCAGGTAAGCACACAGGAAGAAATGCTCATGATCATTAGCCACTAGAGAAATACAAGTCAAAACTACAATGAGATACCATCTCATCCCAGGAAGGTTAGCCTTAATCCAAAACCCACAAAACAACTAATGTGGGAGGGGCTGTGGAGAGATTGGAACAGTTCTACACTGCTAATGGGAATATAAAATGGTATAACCTCTTTGGAAAGCAATTTGGTACTTTCTTAAAAAACTAGAAATAGAAATACCATATGATCCAGCAATCCTAGTTATTGGAACACATCCTAGAGAATTTAGGGCTGTCACACAAACAGGTACATGCATATCAGTGTTTACTGCAGCACTGTCCACACTAGCAAATAAATGGAACCAACCTACGTGCCCATCAACAGAAGAAGGGATAAACAAACTATGGTACATATACTCAATGTAACACTATGCAATGATAAAGAACAATAATGATTTTAGGAAGCATCTCCTAACCTGTAATCAACTGAAAGATATTATGCTGAGTGAAATCCATCAGTGGCAAAAGGACAAATATTGTATGAGACCACTATTATAAGCACTTAAGAAAAGACCAATGCATAGAAAAAAAATTCTTCGATGGCTACAAGGGTGGAGAGGGAAGGAGAAGGTTATTTGCAGATTAGATAGTTTATAGGAATTTGGTTAGGTGAAGGGAGTGACAGCTCGCAGACAGCAGATCAGCATAACTGGACTATATAATAAGCTAAAAGTCTCTAAAATTCAACCTAACATTTCAAAGGACAGAGTAGTGGGTACAGCGGTCTGGAGACCATGTTTTCAGGGTACATCAAGGTTAATTGCCATAACTAGTCTTTTGCTAAGAGAGTCTTCTGCATCCCATATCGATGAATGACACCTGGGGTCTTAAAAGCCAATAAGCTGCCATCTGAGGACATCAATTGGTCCCAGCCCACCTGGAACAAATGATAACCAAGAACATCAGACACACAAGGAAAAATAAGCCCAGGAGACAGAAAGACCCACACGATTGGGAAACTACATCAGCATGAGACCAGAAGATCTAGATGGTGCCTGGCCACCACCAAAGAGCACTAATAGGGAACACAGTGTGGAGTCCCTGACGTAGCACAGCACAAAGGGGTATACAGATCAAGAATTCTATTAAAATATCAGACTTGATGGTCCCACAACCCGAAGAGTTCCCTAAGAACAAAGATCCTACACTTGCTGCTAGTGCAGAGCTGAAGCCAACACTTCAGACGAAGGATGGACCACACTGGGGGACAAAAGTTGATTCTGACAGCTTTTACCAGCTCATTAGTTGTTCCAGTGGAAGCACAGAGTCTTAGCACTCCTTACTCTGTCATTTTTGATAGGATTCTATTTTTGGTATAAAGAAATAGAAGTGTGAGAAAGTTAACTTTCCCAAAGTCACAACTTTAGTACTCAGTTAAGTAACTTTTTGTGTCAGTGTTGACACTGAGCACGCCATTGCTTATGGAGTTCCCAACTGGTCTAGGTGTTGACAACACACACAAAGCACTCGGAACTGTGTTTGTGTGTAGTCAGTATTCGACAGATGGTTGTTTTTTGCCTTTTGGCCACCTCCACCTCCTTTTTTCTTTCAGACTATGCTTTTTAATGTAAATTCTCCCTCCATGAACTTAGAAGTTTAACCTCAGTGATAGACAACTGAGGTGCCCATTACACAGAATTGTTCAAAATTAAATCAGCCCACAGGACGTACTCTGTACATTAAAAACACTCTGTAAATGTCTGCCTTTATTATCTTTTAAGAATGATATAAGGGGAAATGGGGAATGACTGCTAATGGGTACAGGGTCTCCTTTTGGAGTGATGAAAATTTTTTAATACTGACTGGTGGTGGTTGCACAACTCTATGACATACTCAAGACCATTGAACTGTGCACATTAAATGGATTAATTGTAGACTATGAGAAATATGTCTCAGTAAAAGGTATTATTAAATACCCAGTGCTGAAATAAGTAATATAAAATACTGAGGGCTGTGCCTCTGTGCCAGGTATTCTGTTTCCACCAAATGTCATTGCTGTTCATTTATTCACCCTATAAATATATCTCGATTGTTGACTATGCACCCAGCTCTGGACTAAGCACCTGGAATACTGAAGTCAAGAAGACACAGTTCCTATCTTCATGCGACTGGGAACATGGACTTCAGATGAGAAATTACACTGATGTGTGATGACACTACTGCTACAGAAAGCTAAAGGAAGCCAGAAGAGAGCTCATCAGAGTCTGTGAGTTGCAGAAGTCCTCAGCTCTGACCTAAGGCACAGAGAGACTGTTCTGCACAAAAGAAAGTGCTTGAGTAAGGACCCTGTAGAGAAAAAGAGAGCCCAGTGAACTTGGGGGGTGGGTGGAGAAAGACAGCAAACATAAAAGGAAGGTAAGAGAGGCAGTGAGGGGTAACGAGGCTGCAGGGACAGGTACAAGCCAGATCACAGATGGCCTTGCAGGCTGCACTGAGACGTTTGAACTTATCCAGTAGACAATGGGAACCCATTAACGGCTCACTGGTAAGTCAAAGAGAGGTAAGATTAAAGTTATTTGTTTAGAAAAATCTTCTGTTTGCAGTGTGGAGAAGAAATGGAAGGGGAGAAAGACAGAGACAATCAAACAGAGTTTTAAAATATGCAGGAGATAGCAGTGGTAAGGTCTGGTAATTAAACTAATTGGAACGGAGAAGTGATGGTGGTTCCTGGCATGAAGAATTCCAGCATGATTATTAGATTTCTAACTTGGGCAAGTGGGTAGATACTGGTGAGAGAGAAAGAGTGATGGAGTTACAGTGCATCTTCCATTACTGAAATGCTGAGTTTGAGTACACAGGGTACAAGCTAAGGACCCAGTCCCCGGATTCAGACATGCTCTGCCATCTAACTGCTGAGTGATCTTGGAAAAGTCACCTAACCTCTACTAAATTTGTTTCCTGGAAATAATGTAAGTAGCTTTTTCCAGGAATGCAGACAAACGTACACTAGTGTTCATTGAAGCATTGTTTACAATAGCCCAAAGGTAGGAACAACCTAAATGTCCAGCTGCCGGGGGCCAGCCCCGACACTTTACAGGGTCCCGCACGGAGGGAGGGAGAGGCACGGCGGGAAATGAATCAAGGAGACAGAAAAGACTTTTCTGGTTTAAGGCAGCCCGACCCAGAGAGCAAGAGAGAAGGCTGTCTGTCTTTATTGTTTTTATAGTAAGAGTGACGTGATTTTTACCCTGCCCACTGACCACACAATCTATTGGCTAGTTTAAAACCAAAAACCTCGTGGTCTTGAGGTGATGTAATTTTTTACCCTGCCACATGAGCTATTAGTTAACTGAAACCTGGTGATCCTTTTAACTGTCAAGGCTTTTTAGATAATGGCCTAAGGATGCCTCGAGCTCAATCAGCCCTACTTATACCTCAAGGTTAAAAGGTTCACGAGGAAGGGTCTAAAGTTTATGATCTCTATTTGTTCCTACTTTGCTCTTTATCTCCTCCTGCGGGGATAGTAAACATCTACCGTCCCCCACCCTATGTTCTTCTCAAGCTGTTCTAAAGAGGATAATTCCTTTCACATGGGTGGGGATGTGCAGTTGGGGGAAGTCAGCAGAGGTTGGGCTGGCCTTGCTGCTCTCAAGCTGGCTGTGTTAGAAATCATTCCTCTGAGCTCTTTCTCCAGAAATTCCTGTACAGGTTTTCCCAATATTATATCATAAACCAAGGGGGTAGTAAAGGGCCCCTCTCAGAAGGCATCTCCCCTGATCCTTGTGCCAGGAGAGGAGGGGGTATCTTTTTGAAGAAAATTTGATTAGGAAGCCAAATAATATCAAGGACAGTAGGCTAAAAAACATGTCACAGGTGAGATGCTTCAGCCCGTCATTTGCAGGAGCTCGTGACTTTGTCTACAAGGCTGATGGCGGACCTCCACATCCAGCAACAGATGAATGGACCAAAAAATAAATTAAATAATGTGGTATGTATGTACAGTGGGATATTCCATAGATATAAAAAGAAATGAAGTCCTGACCCATGCTACAACATAGGTGAACCTTGAAAGTATTTTTTAAAAACATTTCATTTATTTTATTGTTTTTGTTGAGAATGTACACAGCAAAACATATACCAATTCAAGTTTCTGTGTGTACAGTTTATTGACATTGATTATGTTTTTCGAGTTCTACAGTCATTCTTCTCACTCTTCTGAGTTGTTCCCCTTTAAAATAAATTCATCATTCTCTAAGGTTCCTATCTAATATTCCCAGTTACTGTTGTCAGTTTGATCCCATATAGATAGTTCCTCAAAGAACATAATGCTCAAGGCCAGCTTTCATTTTTCACTAGTTAAGATAAACTATTGTTGGGTTTTAAGATGACTTCAGAGAATATTTTTAAAGTCTAAAGATTATCTCAGGGCAATAGTTTCAGGAGTTCCTCCTGCATCCACTTCTCCAGAAAGTCTACAAGAATTTGAAATTCTGTTCTGTATTTTCTCTTTTGATCACAATTCTTCCATGGCATCTTTGATCAAAATGTTCAGTAATAGTAGCCTGGCACCATCTATTTCTGGTCTTGAGACAAAGAAGGCAGTTGTTCATGGAGGCAACTAGCCACGTATTCCATATCCTCCTCCTCTTCCTGACTTCCTTCTTATGTTGCTCCAGGTGAATAAAGACCAACTGTTGTGCTTGAATGGCTGCTTTTAAGCTTTTAAGACCCCAGGCACTACACAATGAAGTGAGAGGTAGAGCCAAAGCAGTAAACAGGTTATTAGGCCAATTAGCTGGGAATCCAATGAAACCATCACCTTAAGCTTCCAGGCCAAGGAACTAAATTCCATGAGGCATTTGGTTGTACGTTTGAAAACATTTTGTTGAGTGAAATAAGTCTGTTACAAAAGGACAATGTAGCAGAAAGGGACAGGAAAACTGGACAAATGGTGTAATTGTTATGGTTGCATGCCGACTTGGCTGGGTCATGATTCTTAGTGGTTTGGCTGTTACAATGTAGTTTAGCAGTCGTATGGTGATCACTCACTTCCACGATGAGATCTGATATAATGTGATCACCTCTATGATGGGACCTGGTGTGAGTATCCGATCCATCAAAAGGGATGTGGCTGGCATCCGATATAAGTGAACTTTCTGACAAGGCTCATCTAATAGTTTATTTGGATGAGTCTAGGTAGTATGGATTACATGGTGGCTTAAACTAAACCAAGTCAAAGTACCAGATTGCCTTGGTATACTGAAGAAGAAGGTACCCAAAGGCTTAGGGAAATGGGCGTGTTGGAGTGGATTTATTAGGTTAGACCCACAGACCCACAGACACGCACACGGAGGACCTAGAGGACACACTTTTTGCCATAACAGTGAAGAACAAACCCATGAAGCGAGCCCTGCATCCTTAGACTACAGTGATTGCTATTTTATGTAAGTCAAATACGACAGTGGGAACGGCCTTAACTGAATTAAGATACCTAAACACAATGGGGCTGACTGGCCTTTACAGTAGCAGAGGCCAAGTGGTGGCACACAATCAGTGAAGATAAGGTGGGCATGGTTACAGTAATGGACAGCAGAGTCAAAGCAGTAAGCAGAACAGTCTGACTCATATGGACTTATGGTGTTGGCTATTTAGTCACGGTGTCCCTTATCAGGGAAATAGATAGGGAATCTACTAAATATTTACCTGATCTATACAAGCAGAAGAATTATAGATCAAGTGAACAATAATCTGAGTCATAGGTCCCTCAGTTATCTCCCAGACTTGAGCAAGTTCATAGACAACACAAACCCTTGAGTCAGAATAGACCAGTTTCCCTTGAGAAAGGATTTCACAACACCTTACATTGTTACCAAAATTTCACTGTGGCCTACCAGTCAGAGAAAACACATGAAAGTCAGGTTAATAATGGATCCACAGCTCCTGTCTATTTCATAGTAGCCCAGTGGGTTCCAAACTCATCCTATCGTTATTTCACCATTTCCAGAATGCATAACTGGAACAGATACACAACAACTGGAGAAACCTCCACACTGGAACTTCTACTAATGGCATATGGTAGCAAAAGTTAAGTGAAAGCCACAGAACTGCCCCTACCTAGGAATGTAGTAAAACAGAAGCCATACCACGTCCTTACAGGAACTGCCGAGGCTACTGCCACTATCAAGTACTTGTAGGGTGCAGGGGTGGTTGTTCCCACCACATCCCGTTTGACTTGCCTGTTTGACCTGTGAGAAAAACAGATGGATCTTGGAGAATGACAATGGATTATCAAAAATTTAACCAGGTAGTGATTCCATTTGCAGCTATTGTTCGTGATATAATTTCATTGCTTGAGCAAATTAATGCATCTTCTGGTTCCTGGTATGCAGCTATCGATCTGACTAATGCATTTTTCTCCATACCTATTTTGAAGGACCACCAGAAGTAATTTACTTTAAACTGGCAAGGCCAGTGTCATGGATTGCATTCTGTCCCCCCAAAAATAGGTGTGGCCATGCGGCTGGGCCATGATTCCCAGTGTCTTGTGACTGTCCTCCATTTTGTGGTTTTCCTATGCTGTATGTTAAAGGATTAGGGTGGGACTGTAAATCCCTTTATAAGATCACCTCCCTGCTCCACTTTAAAGGGAGTTTCCCTGGAATATGGCTTGGTCCACCCTTAATCCTTTCAGCCTGCAAGAGACAAAAGGAAAAGGAGACAGGCTGAGAATTGGGAACCTCGTTCCATCAAGCAAGCAGCACTCGGAGAAGAGCGTGTCCTTCAGACCTGAGGTTCCTGTGCCAAGATGCTCCCTGGACAAAGACTGATGCAATACCGGGCTTTCCTCCAGAAACGACAAGGGGAAAGCCTTCCCCTGGAGCAGACACCCTGAATAGGTATGCAGCCTACCAGACTATGTAAAAATAAACTTTCCTTTGTTAAAGCTATCCAGTCTGTGGTATTTCTGTTAGAGCAGCCCTAGCTAACTAAAACAACCAGTAATATTCTTTCCTACCTCACTGTCCTACTTCAGGGGTACATGAACTCTCCAACCCTGTGTTTGTAATTTCATCCACAGGGATCTTGATTGCCCTTCACGTTCATAAGATATCACATTGTTTCATTACATTGATGGCATTATGCTGATTGGGCCTTGTAAGGAATAAATTTTATTGACTCTGGACTTACTGGTAAAATATTTGCATGTTGGAGGGTGGAAAGCTGATCTAACAAAAATTCAGGCAACTTCCACCTCAGGGAAATTTCTACGGGCCCAGTGATGTGAGGGGTACATCAAGATATCCCTTATAAAGTGAAGGATAAGCTATTGCATCCAGCCTCTCTCTCAAATAAAAAGGAAACACAATGCCTAGTGGGCCTCTTTGGATTTTGGAGAAAAGATATCCCTCATTTGGTGTGCTACTCAGGCCTATCTATCAAATAACTCCAAAAGCTGCTAGCTTTGAGTGGAGTCTAGCACAAGAGGAGGCTCTAAAACAGGTTGCAGCTGCTGTGCAAGCAGTTTAACCACTTGGAACCTATGATCTAGTTGATCCAATGGTGTCGAAGTGTCAGTGTTTGAAGTCTTTGGTAGGCCCTGACCGGTGAACTACAGCACAAACCTTTAAGATTTGGATTTTTTAACAAAACCCTGCATCTTCTGCAGAGAACTGCTCTCCATTTAAGAAACAGATTTTGATTTCTTACTGGGCCTTGATAGAGACTGAATATTAACCATGGCCCATCAAGTCACCATGTCTGAGCTGCGCATCATGAGCTCAGTGTTCCGATCCACAAAGCCACGAAAGTTGAGATGCATAGCAGCACTCTATCACATGGAAGTGGTATGTATGAGATTGGGCTTGAGCAGACCTATACCTACAAGTAATTGGCTCAAAGGCCCATGGTCTCCACTCCTGTCACATTATCTTCCATCTCCCAGTCTGCATCTATGGCCTTGCGGAAAGTTTCTTGTGATCAGTTGGCTGCGGAAGAGAAAAGTCATGCCTGGTTTACAGACAGTTCATCTAGATATACAGCCACCACTCAAAACTGACAACAGAAGCATTACATCCCTTTTCTGGGACCTCCCTGAAGAACAGTGAAAGGGAAATCCTCACAATGGGAAGAACTTTGAGCAATGCACCTGGTTGTTCACTTTCCTTGGAAGGAGAAATAACCAGATGTGCATTTGTATACTGATTCGTGGATTGTGGTCAGTGGTTTGACTCAATGGTCCAGTAATTGGAAGGAAGGTGATTGGAAAATTAGTGAAAAGGAGGTATGCGGAAGAGCTACACGAATAGATCTCTCAGAATGGGCCAAAGAAATAAAGACTCTTGTTTCTCATGTGAGTGAATGCTCACTGCAAGAACACATTATCCCATCCAGCTGATTGTTAAAATATTCCTCGACAGAGGAAGATAGTGTGTTCTGTGGAAATCAAGTCATCCTCTTTCCTAGCCACCATGGTCATTATTCAATGGTCTCGTGAACAAAATGGCCACGGTGACAGGAATGAGGTTATGTGCAGGCTCAGCAATATGGACTTCCACTCACCTAAGCTATTGGCTACAGCCACCGTTGAGTGCCTAGACTGCCAGTGGCCAAGACCAACACTGACTCCCCAGTATGGCACCATTCTTCTAGGTTGGCACTTGGCTGGCTTCTAGATTATCAGCCAGCAACCTGGTGACAGGTCAATTATACTGGATCCCGTCCATCATGGAAAGGGCAGCATTTTGTTCTTACTAGACCAGACACTTTCAGTACAGATTTACCTTCCATGCATAGCATGCTTTTGCCAAAACTACTATTCAAGGACTTACAGAATGCCTTATCTGTCATCATGGTATCACACGCAGCATCAGTTGATATCAAAGGATTCACTTCATAGCAAATGACGTGCAGCAGTGGGCCTATGCTCACGGAATTCGCTGGTCTTACCGTGTTTCCCATCATACTGAAGCAGGTGGCTTGATAGAACAATGGAATAGCCTTTTAAAGATACAATTATGGTGTTAATTAGGTGGCAATAGCTTGCAAGGTTGGGATAATGTCTTCCAGGAGGTTGTACATGCTCTAAACTGGCATCCAATATATGGTGGTGTTTCAGGAACATAGCCTGGATTCATGGGTCCAGGGATTAAGGGGTAGAAATGAAATTGGCACCATTCACTATTACCCCTAGTCACCCACACGCAAAAGTTTTGCTTCCTGTCCCTCAAACTCTATGCTCTGTGGGTCTAGAGGTCTTAATTCCAAAGGAAGGCATGCTCCCACTTGGAGACACTCAAAGTTGAGAATGCCACTTGGCCACTTTGGCTTCTTGTGCCTCTGGATCAACAAACAAATGAGGGAGTTACAATATTATCTGGTGTAATTGATCCTGATTATCAAAAGGAAATCAGATTGAGATTACATAATGAAGACTATTTTTGCAATGCAGGAGTTCCCTCAGGGCATCTCTTAGTACTATAGTGTCCTGTGATTAAAGTCAATGGAAAACTACAGCAACATAATTCTGAGATGACTACTAATGAGCCAGACCCTTCAGGAAAGAAGGCATCCACCAGGCAAAGAACCAAGAACCAGGTGAAGTGCTTGGTGAACATAAAGTGAATATCAAATCCGTGGTAGAAGGAGGTAGTTCTAAATAGTACTTATGACCATGCGGCTAGCTGCAGAAATGAGGATTGTCATTATTATGGTTGTTTTCTCCTTTTACATGTGTATCGGCTATTTTTGTTTTCTTCTTTCCTGTATGTGGCCTACATGTAGGTAAACTGGCAAGGCTCATGAGCTTGCGCTCAGTCTTGCTCCTAGAGTGGTGTCTGTTTATCTAACTCTGGTTCTTGGGACTTGAACTAACAGCTTACCTGGTGCCATACCTTCTGATCTTGGGTTGTGTTAGTCTCTTCCACTATGACCCAGAGTCCTGCTGTCTGACCTGCCTGTCTTAGGTTTGCCAGCCCTTGCAGCTATGTGAATTGGGAGAAGCTTCCAGACTTAGAATTTTCCAGTCCATGTCAGCCACATGAGACATTTCATTGACATAAATTTTTCTGTGCATGCATTTATCCACTTTACTCATTTTTGCTTCTCTAAGACAAATGGAAATGAGGAATTCAGGGTGGTAACGTGGAAAGTGCTGACATATTGCGGGGTTTGCAACCAACATGACAGAACAATTTGTATATATGTTACTGAACAGTAAATTAATTTGTTCTGCAAACTTTCACCTAGAGCACAAGATAATGTTTTTCAAAAAACCCGCAATTCATGCACTATCCCACTTACACGAAATATCTGGAATAGGTAAACATGTAGAGAGCAAAATTTATTAGCAGTTACCAAGGGTAGGAGGGAAAAGGAAAAAGAAAAGTCATTGCATCAGGGTTATTGGGTTTCTGTTAAGTGTGACGGAAAAATTTGGACATGATAATTGTTATACAACGTGATAAGTACAATTAATGTCTAATTGTATATGTGAATAAAGATTGAAATGAAAAATTTTTAAAAATATTTTATTGTACTTTAAGTTTACAATCCAAATCAATTTGCCATATAACACCCTGAACACACAACACTATACAACTCTAACTACTCTCTCCACCACCACCCTGTGATTGCACACTCCTTCTTTCTGCCCTGTACTTTCCACATCCATTCAACCAGCTCATGTCACCTTCTACCCTTTCATCTTACCTCTAGAGAGGAGCTGCTCTAGCAGCCTTGTGTATATATTTCAGCCAAGAAATGTATTCTTTGCCAGCTTCACTCTGTGTCTTACAGTCCAGTTCAATCTTTGTATGAAGAGTTGGCTTCAGTGCTGGTTTCAGCTCTGGGCTAACAGACAGTCCAGGGACCATGTCCTGAGGGGAACCTCCAGTCTGATGGATTATTAACTGTGGTCTTTTAACAGTCTAGTTCTGCACACCCATTTCTCTCCCGCCACATCAGAGACTTTACATTGTATTCCCTGCCAGGGTTGTCATTGATTGTGATCGGGCACTACCTAGGTCTTCTGGTCTCATGCTGATACAGTTTCTGAATCATATGGTACCTTCTATCCGCTGGGCTCATATTTTCCTCATATCTTTGATGCCCCTGGTTCTCTTCTGCTCTATGTGGTAATCCTGGTGGCATAGTATTTAAGTGCCACCGCTGCCAATCAAAAGGTCTGCAGTTCGAATCTGCCAGGCACTCCTTGGAAACTCTGTAAGGCAGTTCTACAGGGTGACTATGAGCTGGAATCGAATCGATGGCAGGTTTGCTTTTGGTTTGGGCTCCAGGTGGATTCAGACCAATTTATGCTACTTAGATGGCCACTTGCCAGCTTTTAAGGCTTCAGACACCACTCACCAAAGTGAGATGAGAAGAACATTGTCTTGTTTTAAAAAAAAAATACTTAGTTATGCCATTTCACCTATATGTCCCCTGAAACTATGGTCCCTGGACCTCTGTCCCTTCCACATTGTCCTTCAAAATGTTGGGTTGTGTTTAGAAAACCATTTAGTTTTTGGTGTGGTCCAGTTGTACTTACCTTCCTTCTACTGCATGCTGTCACATTCTTCACCTAACCCAATTCCTATCTACTGTCTAACTTGTGAATACCCGCTCCCTCACTCCCTACCCTTGTAACCATCAAAGATTGTTTTCTTCTGTGCTTAAAGTTTTTCTTAAGTCTTTATAATAGGGGGTTCACACAACATTTGTCCTTTTGCATGTGACTGATTTCACTCAGCATAATGTCTTCCGGATGATTCTACATTATATTTCCTAAAAGTATCATTGTTCTTTGTCATTACATAACATTCCATTGTGTGAATATGCCATCATTTGTTTATCCATTTGCCTGCTGATGGGCACCTAGATTGATTCCATCTTTTTGCTACTTTGGTCAGTGCAGCAATACACATTGGTGTGCATGTACTTGCTTGTGTGACAGCCCTTAGTTTTCTAGGATATATTCTAAGAAGTGGGATTGCTGGATCATATGGCATTTCTGTTTCTAGCTTTGTAAGAAAGCACCACATCGATTTCCAGAGTGGTGGACCATTTTACATACCCGCCAACAGTGTAGATGAGTTCCAATCTCTTCATAACCTTTCCAACAATTATTATTTTGTGTTCTTTGGATTAGTGCCAGCCTTCTTGGGGTGTAATTTTGATTTTGATTTCTCTGATGGCTAATGATCATGAGCATCTCTTCACGTATCTGTTAGCATTCTGGATGTCTTCTTTGGCGAAGTGCCTTTGCTCCTTTTTTAACTGGGTTATTTGTCTTTTTCTTGTTGAGATTTGCAGGACCTTATAGATTATGGAGATCAGATGCTGATCAGATTCACAGTTGTCCAAAATTCTTTCCTCCTCTGTAGGTAGTCTTTTTATTCTTTTGGTAAAGTCTTTGGATGAACATAAGTGTTTGATTTTTAGGAGTTCCCAGTTATCTATTTTCTCTTCTGGTGTTTGTGTATTGTTAGGAGTATTCTGTAGTCTGTTTATGTCATGTATTATGGCTTTCAACATTGTCCCTACTTTTTCTTCCATGATCTTTATTGTTTTAGCTTTTACATTTAGGTCTTTGATCCATTCTGAGTTAGTTTTTGTGCATGGTGTGAAATATGAGTCTTGTTTAATTATTTTGCAGACACATATCCAGTTATGCCAACACTGTTTGTTAAAGAGACTGTCTTTTCCCCAGTTTATGGGCTTTGGACCTTTGTCTAATATCAGCTGCTCATAGGTGGATGACGTTATTTCTGGATTCTCAATTTTCTACCATTGACCTATCTTTCTGTTTTTCGCTTTTTCACCAGTACCAGGCTGTTTTCACTACTGTGGTGGTGTAATACTTCCTAAAGTCAGGTACAGTGAGGCCTCCCACTTTGTCCTTATTCTTCATTAACTGAAATGGCAAATGTTTTGATGGCTATATTTCTACTACAACAAAAGCCAAAACAACAAGAAGGAGGTATTAATGGCTGTCTCAGATGCTGTAGTGAAGGTTACAGATGTGAAGATTATACGTGTCAAAATATGTGAATCACTTAGAAAAGTGCTTGGTACATTGTAAGGACTACAGGCGTGATTATTATCATCACTTTTATTACTGTTACTGTTATATATGCAAGTGGTAGAGTCCAGTAACCACACCAGTTACCACCAAATTGACTCCGATGGCTTTTTCAGAAGCGATTTCAGACCTTCCTTCTGAGATGCCTCTGGGTGGATTCAGTCCTTCAACCATTTGGTAAGTATTTGAGCATGTTTATCATTTGCACTATCCAGGGATGCTGAAGTCCGGGAACAGTTAAACAAGAGGACCTGTCTGGAGTCAGACGTGTGATTTCAGTGGCGTCACTAAGTGGCACCAAAGCTGTGGGAGTGGAGTGAGAGGTCAGAGAGCCAGGATAAACTCCGAAGGGTTCCAACGTTAGAAAGTCAGGTAGGGCCTGGCTGGGAGACCTAAGGGCATAGCAAAGAGCAATGGGGTGGGATACATGGAGGCCAAGCCATGAGGGACATCTGTGCGATGTGTTGGGGTCCCCTGCTCCTTTTCTCATGCTCTCAGGACTTTTCCCATCTGGGGTGTCTACAGAGGACATTGGCAAATAAAGGGAATTAGGTTTTTAACATTTATGCCCAGAAGCGTTGTCAGAATATATTAGGTAAGCACACTATTTTTGTGTCTCTGGATTGTGTAAGTAGTTCATGTGCTCAGCTGCCAACCAAGAGATTGACAATTCAAGTCCACCCTGAAGCACCTTGGAAGAAAGCCCTGGCAATGCACTTCTAAAAAATCAGCCATTAAACACCGTATGAAGCACAGTTCTACCCTAACATACATAGGATCATCATGAGTCAGAGTCAACTTGATGGCAAGTGGAGTACCATTATTACAAACCTGAAATACATGCTCTTATAAAAACAAGGATTCTTTCGGGATGAGGAAAAGCCATGTTAACGAATTTTGTGCCTTTATACCTTGTATGTCCCCTTCCTCCTAACGGGCTAGCCCACTTTGTACATAAATTTCTTTCCAATGTTTTTGTCTGTTTTAACCCCCACCCCCTGCCCCAGGTCATGAACTCCTTAAGGAGATGAAAATTTGGGGACCATGTGACTTATTTACTTATTGAGTTGCTGCCCGTAAGTAGCTCACTGCTGAATTATACATAAAGCAGTTTTTGTTTTGCTTTTTTACAAAATGTGTTTTAACAGATAATGGTTGTTTCCTCCTAATGATAATAAAATAGACTTGCCAATCTAATTCACTCAACTGATCAATGGAAGATAATTCCTTGTAACACAAGAACAAAACAAAACAAAACAAAAACCACTGCCATCAAGTTGATTCCCACACATGGCAGGCCAGGTAAGAACTGCCCTGTAGAGTTTCCAAGGAGAACCTGGTGGATTAAAACTGCCAACCCTTGGTTAGCAGCCAAGCTCTTAGCCACAAGGGCTCCTCTTATAATCAATTATAATCAGTTCACAATAATGCCTCTATTTCCTACAGCCATTTACAGTTTGCTCCACAGAGTTTCTAAGGAGTAACTGGCAGATTTGAACTGCCAACTTTTTGGTTAGCAGCTGTAGCACTTAACCACTATACCACCAGGCTTTCCTACAGTTTGCAGAATATATAATATCATCAGAAAATACCTATCTGTAAAGTCATCATTATTATTTCCATTTTATAGATAAGAAAATCTGGTCTTATAGAAATTAGTTCACTTGTCAAAGGTTGTAGACAGTCAGAAAAGGGAGACCCCCAGACTAACAGCTAACTGGCCAGTGGTGAACAAGAATGGTGGTGAGGGGCAGCTCTCAGAGAGTGGTGCAATTCTGGGGCCGTGGTGAGTAGCAAGGAGAATAAGATGGCTTGCCTTCCAGGTGGTCTGGTTGTGGGCAGTGTCTTCTGAGGATAAGCTGGCGGAACATCTCTTCATGCCCAAGGCTTGTATCTCCTGGAAGCTAGTTATTCTCTTGTGGTTTATCTGGAAGTGCCTAGAACTCTTCCATCCTGAGAAGTACAATTACTTACTCTAACATTAAAAAGGTTAGTTCAGAATTGGAGAATCTGTAAGTGCTAGGTGGACCAATCATCCCAGTTTGCCAAGGACTAAGGGGTTTTCTGGGACCCAAGGTTTCGAATGCTGAAATTGGGAATAGTGCCCAGTAAACACAGAGGTGGGTCATCCTCTAGCTGCCAACATTTCTTACTAATTACTGAGCACCATTTCACTGCTGCTGACATTGTCTTGGGCCTCTTGCTTGGAGCACAGAGAGCTAGGCAGCATCCTCAGCGTAGAGGGCGGCAGGAGCCGGCACACAGGAGCCCAGAAGGACCCTTGTTGTTGTTAGGTGCCATCGAGTCCTAGGGAAAGGTTTCCCGGCAGCGGCATTGGCAGCATTTGGGGTTAGAGAGCTGTTCGTTGGAGGGGGGCTGTCCCATGTGCACTGCAGAATGTTAACAACATCTCTGGCCTCTACTCACTAGTTGCCAGTAGCACTGACCCCAAGTTGTGACAATCAGAAGTGCCTCTGGACATCACCAAATGCCAGAGTGTCACAATCACCTCCGCTTGAGAACTCCTACGCCAGGGAGTTGTCTCTTGCTGCCTCACTAAGCCTATGAGGCTTTTGCACTCACATTAAAGCTGGCAACAACACATCCTGGGTGCAGGCTAAGCACAGCCACCCTGTTGTACCACATGAATTTCTAGGGGTTACTCTGCACACTCCCTGAGTAGAAACAGAGTCAGGCAAGTCACTAGGCTACCACTATGACAGCATCTGCCTCAGCCGGTGCCCCTGAAACCAGCTGTTCCCATAGAGAATTACCGAGAACACATTTTACCCCATGGAGTGCTCCCTGGGGATATAAAAAGAAGTTTGAGGAACACTACATAATAATTCACAAAGCCTACTACATATTGAAGGCTCTGAGAAGTACTGCAATAAAGAAATTTGTTGGAATTTTACAACCCAGGTTCAAGTTGAGGTCAGCCTATCCATTAAGATTTAAATACAACTGGCTCAGATCCCCAACTCCAGGTTCTTTGGAAACTGTAGTGCCCTCCCCAAAATTTCTGAAAATTCTCAAAGGGGCTTTGTTGTTACTTCCAGTGCTGATTTCAGCCCCCTTCTGGTCCCATCAAATTCTCTAACTCATTCGTAATGTACCTTTTACTACTGCTCTCTGACTTCTGCTCTATGCTAACCAAGAGATAAGGGTTTCAGTTCCTTTACCATGAGTTTCCCCTTTCCCCAAATTACCCACACAAGGCACTTGTGTATTCACTGGGCTTTACAAAAGCAAAGGTTTGTAGTGACAGAAGTTTTTACGTCTCCCTGAATTTTGCAACCCATCAGCTGCCATTGAGCTGATTCAGACTCCAGACTGAGCTCACGCTCCTCAGGGTACGTGCTCCGTGGGGTTTTCAGTGGCTGCTTTATTTGGAAAAGGATCACCAGGCCTCTTCTTCTGAGGCATCTCTGTGTGGACTCAGACCTCCAGCCTTTCCTCTTTTCAGTTAGCACTCACAGGGACTCCCCCCAAACACTTTCCTCGGAGCTTCGTGACTCACTGCTCTTCCCAGCTCCCCTTCCAACTCCACCCCAGCTCGGTGCTCCCCACATTATTGTGCAACTCTGTTTTCCCTTCTTACTTGGTCTTGGGCTTATCTTTACATTTTCAAAGCCTCATTAGCAGGTGATCACAGAATTTATCCTCCAAACTGGAATACTTCTGAGAGTGAAAGGGGGTCTAAGAATAAACTTGCTAGGACAACAGGCATACACGGGGAAGTCCCAGGCAAACCAGGACGTGGGAACACCATGCATTTCTTCTAGAACAATGAACCTCTAAAAACTAACAAAACCAAGAAACAACATGTTGCCATAAGTTGGTTCTAATTCATAGTGACCTCCTATTGGATGTAGCAGAACTGTCCCATAAGAGTTAGAAGGAGTGGATGGTGACTTTGAATCACGAACCTTTTGGTCTAAGCTGTAAACCACTGAACCACGAGGGCTCCAAAGAACATCTCCAGGGTGTTAATTTCTAACAGTGAGGAACCAAACCCCAAACCAAACTCACCGCCATTGAGTCAATGCTGACTCATAGCAACTCTACAGGACACAGTAAACTTCCCCATAGAGTTTTCAAGGAGTGACTGGTGAATTTGAATTGCTGACCTTTTTGTTGGAGAGACAAAATGCAGAAGGTGGGCCCTGACTAGTGCAACTTCCCCTCCTCAGTCCTTGCCTCAAGCGGAGTAAAGCTGGGAAGGGGCTCTCTGCTGGCTGGAATTGGAAGAAATAATCAGCCAGCTACCTCATCGGAATGTTTATATACTTTTTTTTGGAACACACATGCAAGTGTCTGTTTAGGGGGATAAATAAAATTTGAAAATGGACAATGGTGATGTCTACGCAACATGAAGAATGTAGTTTATGCCT
Organism: Heterohyrax brucei; assembly: GCA_028571685.1. Taxonomy (NCBI): domain Eukaryota; kingdom Metazoa; phylum Chordata; class Mammalia; order Hyracoidea; family Procaviidae; genus Heterohyrax; species Heterohyrax brucei. The sequence goes on from CM053155.1 coordinate 24,291,451, forward strand.
CTGAATTGAACACTTAACAAATAGTTAAAATGGCAAATGTTTTGTCATATGTATTTTATCACAATAAAAAAAATGATAATAATAACCAACCTCACAGGCTGGTATTAAGACTCAACTTTAAAAAAAAAAAAAGGAGAGAGAGAGAAAGAAAAACACACAGAGACGTCTCAGGAAGACACATTGGGATCCCAGCCGGACACGGTCTGCCCCTCCCGCGCCCCCCCACCCGCACCCCCGCGTCTTCCCGGCCCTCTCAGTGAAATACAACGGAGGCTACTCCACTTGGTCCGGTGACAGCCTCCTGGTGGGGTCAAAAGGAGGCACGGCGAAGTCCTCTTCTTTCTGGGAAGTCAGGTTGATGACATTGGAATATATAGCACCGGCGTGATGGGAAGTCTCCTTTAGAGATGCAACCCCAGTGAGAGGCAGGCAGAAGGCTGGGCACAAAGGATTTCGTAGACAAAACCAGGTATCGCGTTGACCCAACGGGACAGCAAGTGGGAACATTTGGACCTTGCTGAGAAAATCCTGAGTCTCTCTGTATTTTCAAAAGCAGCCCTTTCAGGACACAGCTCTGCCTCACCGCTGCCACCCTCCAATGGGGTCTGTCTAGGGAACAGACGGCAGAGATGGCAGGGGCTGCTTCTAGGTAGGACTCCTTACCGAGGTTTGGTGGAGAAAGTTGCTCTGATGCCTCAGCTGTCTCTTAAATAGCCCTAGAAAAGTTCACAAACTCAAAGTGAGTCTGAGCTGGGGTAATGACCATCTTTACTTGGCTGTTCGTTGAGCCTAGGGTTGAACTTTGAAATACATAACCCACCACACCATGTTCAACCCACGGGGCCTCTGAGGCTGACCTAAATGCCTGGGAAGATATAGAGGGTACTGGTTCATTTATAATTTTTGTTTGTTATTTAAATTATTTAGCCTCAATATTTCTTTTGGTGGTGTATAGAAGTCATAAGTGTGTATGCCAGTTGTTCATATACAACTTTCAGGATAAAGACTGCTATAAGTAAATCTTACTGCTATATGGTTACATGGAACTCTGGATAATAGCTGTTACCAGGGAGTATCGGTCCTAAATGGTTTGCCCTTACAGCCTGCCCACGCCCTCCACAGCTGCCCTGTAGGAAAAACACCCCCAGTCCCATGCCCACACACCGTTGCTCCCTTTTCTGCATTCCCATCGCCAGGGTCAGCTTATTAACTCACTCTCATGCCTCCATTTCTTCAGGATCACGGATAAGAGTACCATCAGGAGTAAGACAAGGGCCACAACCCCTATACACCCCAAAACAGCCATGCCTGCTGTGCCTAAGCTGAGGGAAGCAAATAGCAGAATTGAGGACAATCTGTCCTGCCTAGCACTGGTGGCCAACCACAACATTTCCCTGGGGCTTCCCCGCTCCCGCGGGGGCTCTCTCCCCCTCGGGCTTCTGTTTGCCCGACAACCGGCCATCTCTCGCCTCCATTTGGAGTCTCTCACTGTCTTGGCCTCCATGGCCATGACCCCGAATCACCACCCCCAAACCTGAGCCAACCAGACCCCTTCCCAAGCTCCCCGACCTGATGAGTACATTGGTTTTAGTTGGTGATTCCAGGGTGGTGGTGCTCTCTGCGGAAAGAATCAAAGAGGAAAAGGAAAGGAGATTTTAGAGAAATTCTGCACACGTATGAATGAGCTCGACAAGATCCTAAGTGGTAATATCAGCTACCATTTACTGCAGACTTAGTGTATGCCAAGCAACTTCATTATCTCATCTAACCTTCATAAACACATAATGAAGCAGGACAATTACTATTCCCTGTCTTATAGTACAGAAACCAGCTCACAGAAACCAGACTTGCTCAAAGTCATAGAGTTAGTAAGTGGCAGCATTTGGACTTGAATCCATGTTCTTCTGATTTTAAATTGTATTTCCCTACACTCTGCTCAACAGAGTCCTGTTTGCCTAGTGGTTAAGCAAGCACTCAGATGCTAACCTAAATGTTGGTGGTTCAAATCCACCAGGTGATCCTCAGGAGGAAAACGTGACAGTGTGCTTCTGGAAAAATTATAGGCTAAAAAACCCTAGGGTCCAGTTCTACTCTGTCTTATAGGATAACTGTGAGTCAGAATAGATTTCGCAGCAATGACAGTCACACTCGGCTACCTCCATGTCGTCGTTTCACTCTTGAGTTCCACAATTCTTACAAAGGGTTAAGGGCTGTTAGATACGATAGATGTGTGAGTAAGAGATCAAAGGAGTGACGTAGGTGATCGCTTCAGGAGCAGACATGAGGACGGGGCAGAACTTTGAAATACACCAGCCAGGAGGGCTGGACTAAAAAGGGGCCAGGTGTGCCTGCATGCCCGTTCCGGGGAGAATTATTCGCACTGTGAAAGAACTTTTCCTGCCTTAAGAGATGGCGACACCAAGCCTATCCTCCCTCGAGCCACAGTCTGTCCCTGGATCCTCACAGTTAGAAGGAATCTTAAAACACATGTAGCCGCACAGGCGAAGAACCTCAGAGGAAGGGCCTAGCCCAGGCGCAGTGCTAGGGCCGGGACCAGAGTCCTCCCTTCCACAGGTCTTGCAGACCCAACTACCGAGACACTCAAATGCAGAGACTGTTGCCAAGAGGGAGTGGAGAGAACATATCGGATTTCTCCAGTCAAAAAACTGGTTGCTGTCAAATTAACTCCAACTCCTAGCTACCCCACAGATGTTGGATTAAAACAGTGCTACCTACATAGGATCCTCGCTGCTGACTTTTCTGCAAGTAGACTGCCAGGTCTTTCTTCCAAGTGCTTCTGGGTAGACTCAAAGTTCCAACCTTTCAGTTAACAGCTGAGTACTTTAACCATTTGCACCACCCAGGGATTCCTATCAGATGGCTAGAGGAATCTCATGTCCACCAGTGATAAATAACACTTATGAGTGAATAGCACCAAGATTTACAGCCTCTGTGGGGCACCAAGGCCAGATGGAACTGTGTCTTAACATAACTCACTTCCTCTCTGCCGTTTTACTTCTGTCCTGCTTCTGAGTTAGAAGGCTGACCTCACCCGTTTTCTCTTTGACGGCTCCTACTCACCTTCTGGGCAAAGAATAGGAAGTGGGGTTGGAAACGAGATCTCCCACTGAGTCATCCACAACGAGGCACTGAGTCACAGGGCATGATGTATGTGTGTGAGGTTAGGGGGTAGGGTTGAGAGATGTCACATATAAGCCCCAAGCAATGAGAGGGGAGCTGGGTACCAGCTGGGGGAGGCTGGGCCCCACAACAGGGCACATCTGTTAGCAGTGAGGAGAGACAGCACGAGGATGCCCACCCACACACTCCCAAATTAAGTATGCATCTTGGAAGACAAAGGAGGGTCAATGGGGGTGAGAAAGACAAGCGTGAAAAATGATATATCGAAGAATATAAGATTCAGAGGTCACCAGCACTTTTTCACTTTATGGTCTGAGCCTCATTTTCTTCATTTGTGAAATGGACATAATACGAATGTTCACCTCACAGAGTTGTAAGAAGAACTAAATGGTCAAATTGTATTTAATAACAATGAGTAATAACTGTATTAAGGAGCCCTGGTGGTGCAGTGGTTAGGCTCTTTCTCGGCTGCTAACCCAAAGAACTGGCAATCTGCTCCTCTAATGATTATAGCCCAGGAAAGTCTGCGGGGCAGTTTTACTGTGCCACAGACTCCACAGCACCAAACAGCAGTAGCCAATTTGCCCAGTGCTGGGATTCAGCTGCTCTCACCTGAGTGGAGCAGTTGGGTGGAGTTGTCCAGGGAGGCATTGCTGGCTCTAGAATCCTGGAGTCTACAGTTAGTCCACCTCATTTCAGCAGCAGGATCATCCTGGGGGATCTTGACCCAAGTACTGAGGTTCTCAGGAGTGGTGGGCTGCTGTAGCTGGAAGCAGAGTTTCTCAGAGGCATTTAGCAGCAACTGGCAGACACAGGACACAAGGGAGGTGTTGCCTCTCTTCTCCTCCCTGTCTTTCATTTCTCCAAGGGAACCTGTGGGATGGCGAGAATGTCTGAATCTCAGCACCGGAAGGGAGGGCCTCAAAAGGCAAGGATAGCTTCTCTGTCTTATGAAGCCTCCCTCAGGCACGTGACCCAAAGTTGTCTCCCCCGCTTCCCTCCATCGCATCATGCTCTTAGCTGTTCGCATCTGCAGTTACTCTGATCGTTTATTTGAGTCCTTAATTATTGCCTGTTTCTCATCACAGGCATACGAATTCCACATTCTGTCTCTTCTGGTCTTTACTGCATCCCCAGTGCGTAGAACAGTGTTTCACCATGAACATGACCAACAAATACTGGCTGAATGAGTGAAGACACCAACAGGTGATAACAAACTCTCCTTGATGGCATTCTGACCAGGGCCACCCAACTTCTGTTAGGATCTTAGACAGACTTTTGAACTCTTTTAGTGGGTGGTAAATCTTAATCCTCTGAAGGAGGCATTGATCTGAAACAGCCCAAAGCCATTCTGAACTAGCCAAGGTATATGATAAAATAAGTGATGACTGAACCGGATCATGCCAGTTTTAGGAACCCCGCTGGTGTGGTGATTACAGCTCTCAGCAGCTAACCAAAAGCATGGCAGTTTGAAACCACCAGCCATACTATGTATTAGAAATTGTTTTTATTGTATTTTTAATTATATAAGGAGAAGGGTGTATCATAATCTTCAGTTTGCAGCTTCTATATGCTTGTATTTTGTTAGATAATACTCGTATGGTTTAGAATTCAAACTATAGGAAAGGATGGTCAGTAAAGAGCTGCTCTTCTGCCCTTGTTCCAGCAGATGAACTATCTTCTCTGGAGGTAGCCAGCATTACCAGATTCTTATGTGCCTTATGGATACCCAGAAGATCCTGGGTGGCACAAAGGGCTAAGCCCTTGACTATTAGTCAAAAAGTTGTCAGTTCAAATATACCCAGAGACAGTTCAGAAAAGAGGCCTAGCAAACTGCTTCGGAAAGGTCACAGCCATGAAAACCCTACTACCCAGTTCTACTTTGCATACACTGTCACTTGATGGCAACTAGCAATAATAACTATTAAAAAAAAAATTCCATTCAGTTGATTCCAACTCACAGTGACTCTACAGGACAGAGTAGATGGAACTGTCCCATAAGGTTTCCAAGGCTGTAATCTTTATGGAAGCAGACTGCCACATCCTTTTCAAACCACTGACCTTTTGGTCAGCAGCTGAGCACCTAAGCACTGCACCACCAGGGCTGTCACCACTACAATCAGTTTAGAGCCCAGGCTGGAAGGATGAACAGAAGAATGATCATCAAGACACTGACCATCTGAAGTAGTAGCTCTCAAAGCTTGAGAGATCAGCAACCCCTTCCACCTCCCCCACCACCTCCCTCCACCCCAGGAGTCCTAGAGATCCTTTCAAAGGCTTGGTGAAGTCAAAACCATATTCATAATAATACTAGCACTCAACTTGTCTTTTTCATTCTCATTTCCTCAGAAATGTAGAGTGGAGTTCTCCACATCTACATGACACGTAACGCTGCAAAAAAAAAAAAAACAAAAAACAGCAGAAGCAGATAGGCAAGTCCAGCTCTCTTGCATTAACCTAGACAATAAAGAGATTTACAAAAATGCAAAACAATGCCTCTCTTCTCACTAAGTTTTTCATTTTCTGGAAAACGTAATCTATTTTCATAAAAATATGTTATTTATGTTAAGATGTAATGGTGGTTTATTGCAATTTTAAATAAACTAATATAAAATTTAATTTCTTAGTTTTAATTTCTAATATGGTAAATATACACAGATACAGCTACTTAAACAAAAGCTTTTGGGGTTTCTTAATTGTTAAAAGTGTAAAGGGATCCTGAGACCAAAAAGTCTGAGAATTTGTAGCACTTCTTCACCAAAGGATGAGAGAGGAGCACATCGCTGAGGATGTGTTACCAAAGAGTCTAGAAGAGAAACAGATGCTTGTTCTCAAAGAGCAACACGTGCCTGGAGGGACAAGTGACCTCTTAGAAGACAGCATTCTCTCAGGGTCCTTTTGACTGGCAGTGTGGGGCTGTGTAGATGGTCCCTACCAGAGAGGTGGAACCCAGGCACAGGTAAGGGCTGGGGAGGCCTGGGCCTGAGGCAGGGGAAGCCTAGAGAGGAAGCTGTGTGCCAGACTAAGCCACTAACCACCTCCAACTATAGTTTCAAGGATCACCTGCTCCTCAAAAACGTCTCGTCACTGGCTACTGGTGCTTCAGATTCCAATGGAAGTATTTCATTTCCTTAGCTATGAAGTAAATGCATTCCAAAAACACTACTAAGTACCAGCCAAAGTTACATAAATGTGTAAATAGCATTATGGAAGGTAGATTAGAAAGTCTCACTTTCATAAAGCAGGTGTGCATATCTATTACAGAAGAGAAGTTGGGTAGGTAGGGGTGTGGGTACAGACAGTAAAGGAGACCAGCAGATAGTAAATACATAGAACATCAGGAGCCATGAAGGGACTCAAGAAGACAGTGTGTCTCAACTGAGGACTTTGGTCAATGTAATTCTAGGCACCTAAATCAAAGGACTACCACCTATTTGACAGTTTGTCACACTGTGGTGGCTTACATATGTCTGTGATGTTGGAAGCTATACAGCCAGCATTTCAAGTACTGGTTCGTAGTGGGCAGCTTTCAGCAGAGCTCCCAGATTAAGACAGATTAGGAAGAAAGGCCTGCAATCTGCTTCCAAAATTTAGTCAACAAACTAATACAACAGAACAGTGCTAGACGATGAGCCCCATAGGCTGGGGAACAAAAAAAGAAAGAAAGAAAAGAAAAGAAGCTACTGTTGTTAAGTCAGTTCTAACTCATAGCAACACTATAGGACAAGGTAAAATTTCTCCATGGTATTTCCAAAGAACACCTGGCATATTTGAACTGCCAACCTTTTGGCTAACAGTCATAGCACTTAATTAGCATGCTACCAGGGTTTCCTCTAAGCTAGAAGGCAGTCAGAATTCACAGCAGTGGTAACATGGATTTGAGCATACCAGTGGTCATGAAGATGGTGCAGAGTGCGGCAACATTTTGTTCTGTTGTACATCAGGTTGCCATGCACAACCATTAACAACAAAAATAAAAGGAAAAATCCAGTCCAACCAAACTTTTTTTTAAAAAAAAATAATGAGTGTATCCATCATTTATCCATCCATATATCCTGTTTCAAGGCTTCAGTAGACAAGAGGAACTAGGCATGGACTCTGGTCTGACAAACTGCTATCACACTTTACCCATCTAGCAGGGAAGACACCCACCCCTAACTCCAGCAGATGCAATCAGATGCAGGTGTGTGTTGTGAATTAAAATGCTGTATGAAGAAAGGCAACAGGAGCAGAGAGGCAGAGGGAGTTGGGTCTAACTTGGGTAGCCAGGAAAGCATGGAAGAAGTAGTCACTGTGGTAGTCCTTGACACAGGGTGTTTTGGTCAGCTAGTGCCGCTCTAACAGAAATACCACAAGTGGATGGTTTTAACAAAGGAAAGTTTATTCTTACACAGTCTGGTGGGCTACAAGTCCAAATTCAGGATGTCCACTTCAGCAGAAGGCTTTCCCCCTTGACGGCTCTGGGAGAAAGTCCTTGTGTTGTTGCATCAGTCTTTGTTCAGGCGCAGGAACCTCAGGTCTGAAGGACACACTCTTCTTCCAGTGCTGTTTTCTTGATGATGTGAGGTTTCCAGTTCTCTGCTTGCTTCCCTTTCCTTTTATCTCTTGCAGGATGAAAGGATTAATGGTGGGACAAACCATACTCCAGGGAAACTCCTTTTACAGTGCAAGAGAGAGGTGATCTTATAAAGGGATTTACAGTCTCACCCCAATCCTTTAGCATATAGCATAGGAAAATCACAAAATGGAGGACAATCATAAAATATTGGGAATCATGGCCCAACAACAGGGTGACACATATTCTTCGGGGGACACAATTCAACCCATGACAGGTGGCAAAGACTCTTATAGGTGGTGCTAAGGCCAATAATATACTAGACAGAAAGCTGGGATAAGCAAAGGCATGGAAGTTGTATCATTGCCTTAAGCTGAATTCTTTAGAGAAAGTGAAATATGTGTGTGTATACATATGCATACACATATACAGATGCACATACACACACACACACATACACTTACACATGCAAAGACAGATTTATAGCAAGGAAATGGCTCACTCAGTTGTAAAAGCTGGAAAGTTCCACTTCTGTTGGTCAAGTATCAGGCTGGTGGCTTCTTTTCCTGACTCACATAGCTACAGTGGCTGATAAACCCAAGATTGGCAGATAAGATGGCAGAATGTTGGCTCACATCCCAGCAACTGGAGTTGAGATGATGACAAGCCAAATGCAAGATTCAGAGAACAGAAAAGCCAGTGACCTTTGCCAGAAGGATCATGTATACTGGATATGGGCCACACTCCTAAAGAAACTCCTTTCAATCAATTGACTGCTCATAGCTGATTTCATGATGCAGGACGTTAGTATATCAGATCTCATTATGGGTATAATTACGTCATTATGTAACTGCCAAACTGCATCATAACTGCCAAGCCATTGAGAATCATGGCCCAAGCAAATTAACACATGACCTTAATCATCAGAGTCCACTCCTTGTCAACTTGGCATGTGTACAACATCTCCTTAAACCACACATAATCTCTAAGTAAAGACAATCTTAAAGTTTACTTGTGTCTAACATGATACAACTAACACACATACAGCTGAAAATGCACTAGCCTTGTTTGTGTCTTATATTTTATAGACGAAGAAAACACAAATATTTGATACACACATAAAAAGAAGAAATACTTATAACAACTACAGTCTTCATTTCTGCAACTGGTCACGTGGTCTGGGCTGTTAGCAGTTGTGTCAAAATTAGGTTGTTGTAGTTTTCCATTGACTTTAATCATAGGGCATGGTATTACCAAGAGATGACCTGCATTCCAGGCATATTCTTCTTTACCTCCATTATGTAATATCAATCTGATCCCTATTGGTTAATTGCCGGGAGCCAGCCTCGGCAGGGTCTGGGATTCATGAAGGGGTGGGTGGCGTCAGCGAAGCAGAAATGAGACTGAGACAACCAGGAATCTGGAGATCGGCCACCCGTCAGGGCCTGCCTTTCTTTATTTTTTATATGATCAGTGACATGATTTCACCCTGCCCCCTCAACCACACAAGCTGTTGGCTAACAAGGAAGTGATACCTTGTGGCCTCTTTTCATGTTAATTATTGGGGCCTACTGGATAATGGTCTGAGACAAGTATATTGTGGTTATAATCAACAGTGAAAACAAAAGTTATGCCTTGAGCTTAATCAGTTCTATCCATGCTTCAAGGTTAAAAGGTGCAGGGGGAGTGGTCTAAAGGTTATAATCTGGCTGTTTCTATTTGTTCTTTCTTTGCTCTTTATTTTATCTCTTCATGTGGGGACAGTAAATACCTACAGTCCCCCACCCTATGCCTTTCTTAAGCTGTTCTAAGAAGAGTATTTCTTTAGTATTTACTCATTTGCCATACGAAATATAATAGACTTGGGAGCCTATCCATCTTCCTGATGCAGGGAATGGGATGTCTATATCTAAGAGTTGTGCGGGGGGGTCATCCCTGGGGAGCTTCCCAGGGGCTTCCTGCAATCTAGTTTTTCACATGTGGAGGGGGATGTGCAATTGGGGGAAGCCAGCGGGGCTGGGCCGGCCTTGGCATTCCTGGGCTGGGCGTTCCTGGGCTGGGCGTTCTGTGTTGGGATTCATTAAGCCGAGGGGGTTGTAAAACCCTTCTTAGAGGGCATCTTCCTTGTGCCAGGAAATAAGGGGGTATTTCTGAGGAAAGTTTAATTAGGATGCAAAATATCATCAGGGAGAGTACGGCCAGAAATATGTCAGGGGTGAGATGTGTCCGCCCGCCATCACATAGGCTTGTTGCCTTGCTCACAGAGGCCTTTGTGGGTGACGGGCCTTGGCAGTTAATAAGGATCAGTCACTTCAGACAATACGGTAACTCTCTTCTATGCCTGTTGATGGGAGGTATAAGGAGCTAAAGAGGCTGAGTGGCATTCTTAACTTCCAGTTCCATGGAATCAGTGATGTGTTTTCAGGTGGGAGCATTCTCCTCTTTGGAACTTGGACCTCCAGACCCACAGAGCATAGGGTCAAAGGGACAAAAAGGAGAACTGTTGTGAGTGAGTGACTAGAGGCAATAGTGAGTGGTACCACTCCATTTTCACCCTTTGATTCCTGGACCTATGAAACTTGGCTGTAGAAGAAACAGCACCATATATTGAATGCTGGTTTAGAGCATACACAGCCTCTGGAGAACGTTGTCCTAAGGCTACAAGGTATTGCCAAATACCAGATGTTGTAATTGTGTCTTTACAAGGCCATTCCATTGTTCTATTAAACCAGCTCCTTCAGTATGATAGAGAACATGGTAAGCCCAGTGAATTCCATGAGGATGAGCCAACTGCGGCACTTCATTTGCTGTGAAGTTAGTCCCTTGATCTGAAGTAGATACTTATCCACATGACAGTAGATAAGACATTCTGTAAGTCCATAAATGGTAGTTTCAGTGAAAGCACTGCATGCAAGGAAGGCAAATCCATATCCAGAGTAGGTGTTTATCCCAGTGAGAACAAAATGCTATCCTTTCTGTCACAGAAAGCGTCCAAAGTAGCTGGCTGATCACCCTGAAGAATAGTGCTATATCAGGGACAAAGTGTTGGTCTCTGCTGCTGGCAAATTGTGCACTCAGCAGTAATTTTAGCCAAGTCAGCCTTGGTGAGTGGAAGTCTATATTGCTGAACCCATGCATAATTTTGATCACTAATGCCATAGACACTTTGCTTCAGAGCTCTTTGGGCAATGACAGGAGTGGCTAGGGAAAGAGAGTAACTCATTTGTGTAAAATACGCCATTATATCCACTTGATTGTTAAAATCCTCCTCTGCTGAGTCTACCCTTTGGTGAGTATTGACCTGAAATACAACTATCTTCACTTCTTTAGCTCATTCAGAGAAGTCTATGTACATACCTGTTGCTCGTATCTTCTTGCCACCAATTTTCCAATCATTCCTTTCAATCTCTGATGATTCAGCCAAGTCACTGGCCACAGCTCATGAATCAGTGTACAGTCTCACATGTGGACATGTTTCTTTCCAAGGAAGGTGGACAATCAGGTGCACTACTCAAAGTTCTGCACACTGGGAGGCTTTCCCTTCACCACCGTCCTTCAGGAAGGCGCTAGAATTGGGCTATAGTGCTGTCACTGTCCACTCCCAAGTGGTGCCTGTATATTATGCCAAACTATCTGCAAACCAGGCTCAAGTTTTCTTTTCCCTAGTCAACTGATTATAAGGAACTTCTAGTGAGGCTAAAAATTCAGACAGTGGCAAAGGCCAAGAGCATTTGGGCCACATCTTCATGCAATTTACTTGTGCCTTCAGGTCCTTCTTGGGTTCAGTCTATTTAATGACAGAGTACTGCTGTGCACATCTGACTTTAAAGCTCCATGGGACAGACAAAACCCAGTTCTTGATGGGCCACTCAGACTTCATGGTGAATGGTGGCCCATGGTTAAATGTTCAGTCTCTACTAAGGACAATTGACAAGCCAAAAATGGTTTCTCCAAAGGAAAGATGTCATCTGCAGAGCATGGCAGGGCTTTGCTCTAAAATCCTAAGGGTCTGTCTGGATTGATTGATAGGGGCCTTCCAAAGACTCCAAAGTGCCACTACACTTCCAGCACCTTTTAGCCAGACCATATCACCCAAGTGGCAGAGCAGCTTGCACAGCAGCCTGAACCTGTTGCAGAGCCTTCCCTTGTTCTGAGCCCCACTCCAAAACTAGCACCTTTTTTAGTCACTTGATACATAGGACAGTGTAGGCTATACTGCCTCCAATATCCAAAGAAACCCACCAGGAATTGTGTCTCCTTTTTAGTTGTAGAAGGGGCCAGTTGCAGTAGGTTTTCTTTCCCTTTAGAAGAAGTAACTCGACATGCTCCAAGCCACTTTATGCCTACAAATTTCACTGAGGCGGAAAGCTTCTGAATATTTGTCAGATTAGTTTCCTATCCTCTAGCATGCAAATGTCTTAACAACATGTCTAGAATCATTAACAGTTCTTCCTTACTAGTTCCAATCAGCATAATATCATCAAGGCAATGGATCAGCGTAGCATCTTGTGGGTGGGAAAGGTGACCAAGATCCCTATAGACCAAGTTATAACTTTAGCTGAAAAGTTGATATAGTTCTGACTTAGGACATTGAAGATATATTCCGGGCCTTGTCAACTGAAGGCAAACTGCTTCTGGTGAGTCTTCAAAACAAGTATGGAGGAAAAAGGGGTTAGCCAGATCAATAGTTGCTTGCTAGGTATCAGGAGATATCATAATTTGTTTAAGTAATGAAATCATATCTGGAACCACAGCAACAATAGTAGTCATCACTTGGTTAAGTTTTTGAGAATCCACTGTCATTGTCCAAGATCCATTTGTTTTTTGCGTAGGTCAAATAGGCAAGTTGAATGAGGATGTGGTGGGAATTACCATACCTGCATCCTTGAAGTCCTTGATGGTGGCACTAATCTCTGCAATCTTTACAGGAATATAATATTGCTTTGGTTTACTGTTTCTCTAGGTAGGGACTATTTTGATGGTTTTCACTTAGTCTTTCCTACCATAATAGCTCTTATTCCACATGTCAAGGACCCAGTGGATGCACTCTGCTGGTTGCTGAGTATGAATTCTGGAACTAGGGAATCACTACAAGATAGATTCAGGAACTGACTGGACCCACTATGTGACAGACATAAGCTAACACTCCATTAATAACCTGATCTCCCTATACCCCCACTATGACATTGATGTTTTGAGTCTCCTGGAGTTAGTGTTGGAAACCTTGGTGGTGTAGTGGGTTAAGTGCTATGCCTGCTAACCAAAAGGTCAGCCGTACAAATCGGCCAGGCGCTCCTTGGAAACTCTACAGGGCAGTTCTACCCTGGCCTCTAGGGTCACTATGAGTCAGGCATGACTCTATGGTAGTGTTTTTTGGGGGGGGGGAATTTAGTGTAAGTTCAGAACCAGTATCTAGTAATGCCCGAAAAGTCCCTTTTCTCAATTAACAGCCACTCTTGTAAAAGGCAGTAATTCCCTATGGAGAGTCTTGAAAGATTTATGTATAAATTTTTGTCAGTGTACTGGAGTCTTTTCTCAAGGGGACCCACTTCCCCTTCATTCAAAGAGCTATGAATCCTTAAACTCGCTCAAGTCTTAGAATTGACTGAGATGGTCTACTTTAGACTGGTAGTCTGTGTGAGACTGCTATTCACTTGACCTAAAATGCTTACACTTGTACAAATTTTCAAAAAAATATTTGGCAGATTTCTATCTGTTCTATTCCTAGCTATACCAAGATTAAGTAGCCAATGCCATAAGTCCACATGAGTCAGATTATACTTATTACTGTTTTGACTCCACTGTCCGTTATGGTAACCATGCCCTCTTTGTCTTTGTTGACTTAGTGCCACCATTTGGCTCCTACCACAGGAGAGTCCAATAAGCCCCAATGTAGTTAGGTAACTTAATTCTGTTATGGCAGCTGCTGTCAAATCTTACTTAGGTAAAATAGAAATCACAGCAGTCTTCAAGGATGCTGTGGCTCCCTTCACAGATTTGTTCCTTACCACTGTGGTAAAAGGTATGTCAACTGCACATTCCATGGGAGGGTCTTAAACCTAACCTGATAAACCCACCCTAACATACTAGTTTCCCTAAGCCTTTGTATACCTTCTTCTACAGTAGAACAAATCAGGTTTAGCACTTCAACTTGATTTTCAATAGGTGGCTGCATAATCCATGCTTCAGCAAAACAACAAAATAAACTATGATGACACTGAATGAAGACTCTGTGCTTAGTGGACCCATAGCAATAAAATCAGACTGATTTGGCTTTTGTTCCTTGCACCATTATCCCACACCCTTTTTTTTTTAAATTTTTATTTAACATGACTGAGTGAAAATGTACATTCACGTATAAATTTACATGCCCACCTATATGCAGCTTTCACTGCTCTCCCTGTCCGGTGACAGCACACTATTCCTCTCTGCTCCATACCTGTCTCATCCTCCCAACAGTCTCCTTTCCCCTCCTCTCCGTCCACTCCCCTTCCTCCAGCCAGAGGTCAGCAAGATGATATCCTATAGATGTATAGAACCATAAAGTGCTTCCAATATATAGTCACTCTGCATTGCCAAGTCCAATCCATTCCTGTCCAAAGAGTGGACCTTTGTTATAATTTATGGGAAAGGGCAGCATCAGGGCTGGGGGCCATGCTCTCAGAGGAACCCCAAAACCGCTGGACCATCAGTTGAGGTCTTTTAGTAGAGATCTCATGGTGCACTCCTTTTTATTCTTACGTTGCCAGTGAGAGTCCTCTCTGTGAGCTCCATCGTGGCTATCACTGGTGGTGGCCAGGCACCATCCGGTTCTTCTGGTCCCAAGTCGATGTAGGCACCCACTTTTGTGGGTCTCTCTGTCTTCTCGGTTGTCTTTACTGCATGTCATTTTGGTCCTCGGTGAGCATCCGTTCCTGCTGAGTTGGGACCATTTGCTGTGTCCTTGGATGGCAGCTTGGCAGCTTTTAAGACCCCAGACGCCACTCACCAATGTATCCCACACTCTTAAGAGCCATTCCCATACGCATTCCCCAGATTTCTGTTCGTACATACTAGGAAAATCAAGTCGTTCTTTTGGGTCACACCTTGTACTTCACCTTTTGGAGTTCACTTAGACTTAAGTTTATTTATAAGTCCAGAAGCAGAAAGATGTGGTGAGAATGTGTTTTGGGAACATTCACAAGGTCTTGTAAGGCATCTGCTTCAGTTGACATTCCAGGTAATAACTCAGACACCACCCCAAGAAATATCTGAAAAGTGCTTCTGTCAGAATGAGATTATCTATTCAGATAGGGCAGAAAGTCTAACGATTTTGTTGGCAGGAGCAATTCAACAGAATTTGGGGACTCAGTGTCCTCAGCTTCCTGATTATGTGTTCCTATGTCCCCACCCCAACTTTCAGGATCTTATTCTTCCCAACCAGTACCATCATCATGGAGGAGAGTACATTATATCAGATCTCATCATTACATAGCTGCCAACTACATCATAACTACCAAACCACTGAGAATCATGGCCCAGTCAAATTGACACACAGCCTTAACCATCACAACCACTCAGTCTTCAATGAACCTATGAAGCCCCTTATAAGACAAGGAGCACTGGGCGCTTGAGGGTGAAGGAAAGGTGTCACTTATAATGGGGGAAGGAATGAAAGAGCCTAGGAAGACACCTCATACACTAGATTCAAGCACTTTGTATGATGAGATCATGTCTGACTTGATTCTCTCCCCAGTGCCTGAGCCAGTGCCTAGAATACAACAGGAATTCAATTAATACTCGGTAAGAGAACTGAAGATTGTACACAAAACAGCATGAGATCTAAGGAGACAAACAGGCCACAGATGTGCAGCTCTTATCAAGTGGGACCAACAAGAACAGAGAGAAGGGGAACATTAAGGTAAACCTCCTCCTGGTCTCTTCTAAAGTACATGTTCTGGGACTTTAAGTAGATTTTTTTTTTTTTTGCAAAATTTCTTTTCTCAAAATAGAAATCCTATACCCACTTGAGTTTTGTTACAGAGTCACCTGTTGGCTAGGGTTGCTTTAAAGATCACCTTCAAGTTTTCAGCTTGCCTAGCAACTTATTTGCAAACCTCAGGCAAGCACCTTAACATTTGGCTTCCTAGGAAAAGTAGAATGTCGGCTTCTTTGGTTGATACTGGAGGTCACCAGGGAACATGTGAAATCAGCAACTATCCGCAAGTGGCTTAGTAGGAACTGACCCTGATTCATGGGAATTACTGAACTTTATTAGCTCTGCACATAACTTTTACTTTATATACATGTATGCATATATATGTGTCTGTATATGTACATATAAGTTTTTAAGGAAAAAAGTACATTTTATTAAGTGTCAAATGGAAACGTCAAGAGAATTTCATTAGTTCATTTACCACTCAGAACTAGAGACACCTCTTGCGGTCTCAATATAAGGTCTCAATATAAGCAGTATAAGGGATTAGGTGAGGTGGCTGAAGGTTGCTGTAAGTGGTAAGTGAGTTGTGTAAGGTCACAAAGAGCAAAACAGTGTGACCAGCATCCAGAAACAGGTCTTCCAGTTCCTTGGTTACCCTCTTTTCCTACACAGGTTGTTTCTGTGTAAGTGGAAGCACTTTCTTAACTCTAAAGGCCCCAGAAATTTTCAGAACAGCTAAGGACAGTTGTTCAGATTGTTAATTGGTCAAGAACATGAGATTTAAGGAGACGATGTGCATCATAGACATAATTATGATTCTGAACATTTTTCATATTTTTCTGTAATTGTGTACTACAAAAATGGATGATGATTAGTTCTGTCAAATAACAGTAAAATATCTTTACATTATGACAAATGGAAATAGAGAAGTTTTTTCTAACAGGGTAGATGTCAGTTGGTGTTCATAAGCTGAAGCAGACAAATTTGATGAAGACCTTCTGACTTAAAATATCTACATTATCTTCGAAACAAGGAGTTGATTTTCCAAATGTTATTTTTACTTTTATCTAAACTTTTAAAAATTCCCTATTAGCATTTGTGTACTGGATAAATCTGAAGCTTTATGTTACAGTTCATATTGTCTGCCTGAATGGTAGGTTTGAGTTTCTAATTTACATCTGCAAGATGTTCATTATGACACAATGACTTTTGTAGTAATTTTCACTTATAGTTATGGATACGCTAAATAATTATTTTATATTTGTAATTTAGAAACTACTGCTATTCAGTGAACTATTAATTGTATCATGTTTTTGTTGGGTGGCTTGGAATCAATTTTGACTCATAGCAACCCCATATGACAGTAGAACTGTCCAATAGAGTTTCCTATGCTGGAATATTTATGGAATTATATCATGGCTACTATTTCTGGGTTAAGGAAATTTCTTCAGTACAAGCACTAACTGTTATTAAAATTTCATGACCTATTATTTTTTAAGTTTGCATTTTCTGAGCTAAAATATTATTTCTCCCAAGATAATGGAAAGAACACAAGATACTGAACCCCAAACAGAAAATAAAGAACTGGTTAGATAAGAAATGAAATAAAATTATTTGGATTGATGAATACATTTTGAGAGAAAAAGACGGCATGCCAAAAGAAAATGAAGAGTAGTTCAGCAAACATGTCACAGCACTGAATAAGATGCAAATTTACTCTCTAGTTCCATTGTCAACCATAACCAATGGATTTCTAGACAAAAATGCGAAGAATCCAAACACTTGGTCATGCAATTTGGATGTAAAACAAATGTGAGCCCTTGTTAAAAAATTACCACTTCCAGTTTAGCCCAGTTAACAAAGATGTTTGCCTCCAGAACAACTACCTATACACATTTAAACGTTTTAAAGGAGCAGAGAGACTAAATCAATGGCAGTGAAATAATGTGAGTGAGATGGTGAGAATGGTGACACAATGTGAATGAAATACATAATCAGTGTTACTGAACTGTTCATACAGAAATTGTGAATGGATTTATGTTCATAATATTACCACCAGAAATTAATAAAATATTAAAAAATAATTAACTTTATAAAAGTTAATAGAGTTTGGAAGTTTTTGAAAATACAATGAGCACAGATTTTTCCAAATGGTGGCTGGAAAAACCACTAGAGTCTCATTATTTTATTATAATTCAAAGGATTCTGCATGCTGTCTGTGTTGCCGATTCTTGGAGACTAAAAAGATCAACTGGAAAATTAAAAAAGGTAAAAAGGTTGGGAGCACTTAGCACATGTTTTCAGTAAACATGAAACAGAAATAAACATTGACAGTAGTGGTAAGTATTCAGATTTCTAATCTGGTTAGCAAAGTACGTCATCACTGGTGCTGTAAAACAGATTCTATGTGATGAGGAAAGTTTGGGGCTGCTAAAACTGAAAACATAATGCACACAATTCTGTTATAAGCAATACAATACCCACCATTCATAGAGCAGCCAAGAAAATGTGTGTGCATGACGATCGGAGTTATTGTCATTTCCAGAAATCATAGACCATTAATAAATAGCACTAAGGCAGAACATGCATGCAGAATACAAACATAGACACCAAGTAACCCAATCCATTAGCTGTCAGAGAAAATGCAAAATCAAATAATTAACATTATAACAGATTTGCTGACAGAAATGATTTTGAAGTTTGCAGGAAATGGTAAATATTATTTAGTTATAAAAAGGAGGTATATCTACTGATGTAAGCCAATAATCGTAAGCTAACTTTTTTAGATTCATAGTTTTTAAAAATGCTCACATTTCTATCCATAAGCATTACAAAAATTTTCCCAGTAAAGGAGAGGATTACAGAAATTTTCAGTAGATCACTAACAAAAACTGAATCTTGACTACAACGATTCAAGGGGATGTGACAACAACAATGATGAAAAAACTTTGTGACAACTTCAGTGGGTTTCAATAAAAGGTCCCCAAAATAGAGACTGTATCAACGTGTGACCACAAGAACCAGATGGTGCACAGCCACCACCAAAGACAGCCATGATGGACACACAATGTTAAATTCCTGTTGGAAATGTGAGAAAAAGAGAGGTACCGCTCAGAAACTCTACTAAAAGACCACAATTGATGTTCCAATGACCCAGGGGGATCCCCTGAGAGCATGGCCCCTAGACCTGCTGCTGCCCCTGTCTAGATAACATTACCAGGGTCAACATTTCAGGCTAAAATGGACTAGACTCTGGGACAGGATATGACCATATGGGGGGTGTACTTTATGGTTCTTTGCATTCATAGAAGGCTGTCCTACTGGTCTCTTTCTAGATGGTAGAGAAGAGGGTGGAGAGGAGGGGACAGAAGCTTGCTAAGAGGACATAACAAGTATAAAATGAAAAGAAGAAGTGTGCTGTAATGGGGTAAGAAAAGCAGAAGAGCTGTAGATAGACGGGCATGCAAAACTGATTTGGATTGTATACTTTCACTTAATCACATTAAAAAAAAAAGTAAAAAGATCCCCAAAATATTCCAAGGTTGCCCTTTCTATAAACCTAGAGGAAAAAGAAACAAACCCACATCCATTGTGATCAAGTTGATTTTGACTCATAGAGACCCTGTAAGACATAACAGAACCGCCCCACAGGGTATCCAAGGCTGCAGTTCGTTAGATACAGACTGCCATATTGTTCTGCACAGCAGCCTATGGCTTCTAACCGCTGACCTTTTGGTTAGCAGCCAAATTCTTATCCACTTTGCTACGAGAGCTCCTTCTTTAAACCTTGTAGGGAACAATACAGCAAAAAGTTCTTTCAACATCCTCTGAATTCCATTACTTCATCCAAGAACTGTACACTGTTTTTGACTTTAGCAGAATGTCCCAGTGGCTAAAAGTGGGGCAACCAAACCTAAATTTGAACCACTGTCACCACACAATGGGAAGTTCACACTGAAACCACTGTGGCCCTAAAAGCTTAGTTAGCATAAACTGTTCTTTTAGAAATGACTGACAGTAGTAAAGACACAGATTCTGGAACACAAGTCACAGTATACTCTTGAAAATATATACTTTTCCCCTATTTCTTTTATGTGTGTGTGTTGGTGCAAACATACACGTATGCCAACTGATTTCTACATGTACAGTTCAGTGACATTGATAACATTCTTCAAACTGCGCAAGCATTCTCCGTATCGCTTTCCAAATGAAAATTTACATAAGAATATTTGCTGAATACTAATTTGACAGGGCATTTTAAGTAACATAAATGTTAAAATAAGAAAAACTCAAAAGGTAACACAATGTATATAATTGTCTTGAAAGATGAATGGAATTAAAAAAACAAGAAAAACAAAAACCAGCAATATTTATGAATTATATATTATCTATGCTAAACAAATTGTAGTCTCTTGACATTGATACCATGGTCCCTGGGTGGCAATAAATAGACTGTTCTCTGAACTATTAACCTAAAGATGGTAGGCGGAACCCACCCCAAGGTAACATTAAAGAAAGTCCTGGCTCTCTACTTCTGTAAAGATCATAGTCAAGAAAATCTTATGGAGTAGCTCTACTGTGTAACACACAGGGTCAATATAAGTCAGAATCAACTAGATGGCTACAGATTTTGTTTCACTTGACATTGATGCCAGCTTCCTCAAAACAGAAAATGCTAAAAGAAAAGCTAAGACCCATTTCATCTATGAATCCTACAAGCAATTATTCTACATTTCAAAGGTCAACATCAAAGCCAATTTTTCTATATTGCAAACTGCAATATCTCTTTAAATGAAAAGTTTATGATAGTCAAAGAATATCATGACCTTTTCAGTATTCTACAGGGCATGTATAGTTTGAAAAATTATGATGTGTGAACCATAAAAATACATGATTGAAATTCAGTAAAAATAAAAGGTGTGACAATGAGGAAATACTGATATAGAAGGAATTGAAATCCTTAAGTCATATTCTAAGAAAGAAAAAACTTTTATGTAACTTTTTAAAATGTAGTCGACTCCTGCGAAGCGGCGCAACATCCCTGCCTCTATCTGCAGCAGTACTGAAGCCATTCTAGTTCTCAGGATACATTAACTTGGGCAACATCACTCGCAGGTAGAAAGCAGAGTTTCTCACATTTAAAATTTATAAAAAGCTGTTAACACCCACAGTGTCACAAGAAAGACTGTTCAACTCTGGTGATCATTTTTACAGAAATTACTATATTAGAATAAGAAAGCATTGAAATTGACAGAGAATTTTGTTTTCGTGAAAATTAGAGCTTAAACTACATGTTACTACAAGTTATATCCCAAAGGTTTTAAAAACATTAATTTTCTTTTTCTTTGCATGAATAATTTTACTATTATGTAGAACTAGCTTATGTTTGCTTTGTTGTCATTGAGGAGCATGTGATTTAATAATTTAAAAAGATGTTTCTTGGGACAGGGGTACCTCTTTACCTATTTGATTGCGCTTTAAGTGCAAGTTTGCAGTCTAAGTCAATTTGTCATATAAAAAAACTTGCACACACTGCTATGTACAGCTAGCGGCTCTCCCACCCTGAGACAGCACATTCTTTCAAAGAAAGGGCATGTTTCCTACTCCCTCAAAGATATGCTAGGAGTCAGCAGTTACCTGTATCTTTAGTGAGTTGTTCAAAGGTGACTGGTCAAAAGGTTAGCTATTTATGTTTGTTTTATAGGCCTTTGGCCCATAAAAATGGTACGCAGGGGCTACGCTATCAGAATTTCTCCACTTTTCATCAGGCTAACAAATCTGGGCTCTTTTTATATGTGTGAGTTAAAATTTTGTTCCACCTTTTTCTCCAGCTCTGTCTGGAATATTCTATTGTGGCCCCTGTCAGATAAGTCAGTAGTGGTAGCCAGGCACCATCTAGTTGTATTGGGCTGAGCCTGACAGAGGCTGTGGTAACTGCAGTCCATAAGTCATTTGGACTAATGTTTCTTCGGGTCTTTGTTTTTCTTCATTATCTCTTGTTCCAGGTGGAGTGAGACCAGAGATACATCCGAGGTAGCTACTCACAAGCTTTTAATACCCCGGAAGCTGTTCACCAAGGCAGGATATAGAACACTTTTCTTATAAAATGTGTTATTCAATGGCTCATCTTTTAGAAGTAGATTGCCAGGCCTTTCTTTCATGCTGCCTTTTGTTGGATTTGAAATTCCAACCTTTGATTAGCAGCCAAGCACTTAACCATTTGCCAACACCCAAGAAATCCACTGTCATAGAGTCCATTCCACTTCGTGGCAACCCCATGTGCTATAGAGTAGAACTCCTTCATCGGGTTTCCTTTGCTGTAAGAAGCAAATTGCCAGACCTTTCCTTCACAGTACTGCTGGGAGTTTCAAACAGGCAAACTTTAGCTCATGCTACCCAGGATATTTTGCACCACCAAGGGACTCTGCAAACACCTCTCCAGCCTTATCTCATAGCAGTTCTTCTTACATTCAGTGCTGTAGCCAGCATGAGCTTCTTGCAGCTTCCCAGTTCCCTGTGCTCCTCTTTGTCTATGAATCACCTACCCCCACTCTATTCTCAGCTCTGCCCCCCAGTGCCATGTCTTCCATCTGGGTGTTGTCTACTCTTCCATCAGGACTAAGCTGAAATGGCTTCTTTTCCAGGAAGTCTTCCCTTTCCAGTCTCCACCCTGAAGGCTAGGCTGGGAGGCCTTCTTCATGGCACTCTAGATTATAGCATTTCTCACACAGAGCTGTAATCATCTTTTACTCTGTTTATCTTCTCACTAAATTGTGACTCCTCCACTCCAGAGAGGAGTGATGCCTCATCATTTGTTGGCCTTAGTGGTTCAGCAATTGTATTATGATTGTGTTGCCCAAAGCTGGCACCAAACTGATGCTCAGTAAATATTTGGACAAAGACAAAGCAAACAGACAAACAGATACACCTCTAAAATGCATTCCGTGTTGCTAATAATCAAATCAAATCAAATCAAAACAAGCTTGAAACCACACTTTTAAAAAAGAATTCAAATATGCAGCAGGAGCAAGTGTTCTAGGGATAGATAGTCTTTGGCAGGAAGGCAAACTGTTACAATCTTTCTGAAGGACAAGTTTGTGGTAAGTACCAAACAGTGAGGAAAATGTCCATGCTGCTTTGACCGAGCAACTTCACTTGGAGGAACTTTTCCTGAGGAAATAGTTAGGGACATTTGTGTAAAAATTAAGCTATAAGGCAAGTGATGGCAATGTCACCTACAAGTAGCAACAACTGAGCAGCAATCTTCTGTTGAAATGGGGTTGACATAAGTAACTCCGTTTTGAGAAAGGGTGCAGTAAAAATTCAGGGTATTAAAGTAAAAGTCTCCAGGAACCAATTTAGCAGGAAATAACAAGAAATACCATAGCGTAATCTCACCTTTGTCTTGCAAAACATCTGTCTGTCACAAGACAAAGCCTGGAAACAGCCTTGCAAATAAACCCTGGAGCCAGCCCTAACCACAGTCTAGTAAAACATCCCCTAATGGTTACATTTTACAACCTACAGAAATTCCACGTGGATGAGAACATTCACCAATGGGGTTGACATATTCACCCACAACTACATTTTGCAACTTGCAGAAATTCCATATGGCCTCAGCCAATCAATGCAAAGGTCAGCTCCCTCTCCCCACTTTGTGGTTTCACGGCTTAAATGCTGGGTGCTAAGGAAGCTTGGGTAGCCTCCCTGCTCTGTGTAGTTTGGAGTGCGTCCCTGGTGCACCAGCCCCTTATTTCCTATTGGGCACATTTTTAATAAAATTTAACTTTTAAAGAAAAACTGTGTCGCATCTTGAAATCTAGACCCTAACACTTCATGTGGATTCTTGCGTAAGTCTCAGGACATTCATAAAATGAAATATCTAACCATGAACAGCATCTGTGGAAACATTTATGGATAGAGAGAAGCATTCACAACATATTGTTCAGTGAATAAAAGGCAGTTCGGCTACCTGCCACACAAAGCCAATTCACTGAGACAGAAGCTTTGGGCTGAGATCAAGGGTTCTATTTGCAAACCAGCATTGCAAAGGACAGCTAGATACTCTCATCCTCAAATCCTGCCCAAATTGGTCAGGCAAAGTCTAAGTACCCCAAAGGGAAAGTCCACATGCAGATATAGGGAACAGTGTGGGAAGTGGGGATCAACTGGGTGGAGAGGGCCGAGAGGCTCAGCTGGGTGGAGGTCAACTGGGTGGAGGTCTGCTGTACAATCTTGAAGGCCATCATCAGCCATCAAGGAAAATAAAGTGGTGTTAGCCTTTATCTGGCCATTGACCTAGAAGAATAACACTCAAACACAAGTTAATTCTCCTTCCTCCTCAGCTCCTGTTTACTTCTTTTATCATTGGTTTTATCAAGACAAAAGGAGTCATTCATTGCCTGTAGTTCACTGACTCTATAGAGAACCTTACTAAGGCCCCACCTTAACAAGGGCCCCACCCTAGGGTCACCACCTGGGGCTTGTGGCATGTGGAGGTCTTGTCTTTCCCTGATGTCCTTAGGGGTGATCTGAAAGAACATCTCTCAGGTTCCCTTAGTTTTGAGCACCCCTGACATGGAAGCTTATTCAGCCTCCTGTTTAAGTAGTGCAACACTTTGTCAAATACGATGCCATTAAAACAAATGCTGTGTGTATGCTCCTTCCTTCCTCCCACCCTGTACAATGTATGATGCTCATTTTTCCATGTCCACATCAAATCTGGAAGGATAAAGACCAAAAATATTAGTAATAATTACCTCTGGATAGTGAGATTTTGGTGATTTTTAGATCCTTCCCTCTTGTATCTCTGTTTTTCTGATATTTCAACATTGAACATATACTATATTTAAAGAGAGAGAAGGACTCTGAATGGAGGAAATGGTGCTTGGCTGGTAACTGAAAGGTTAGCACTGCAGACGAAAAGCCTTGGCGATCTGCTGTTGTAAAGATTACAGCCAAGAAATCCCTCTAGAACAGTTCTGCTGTGTAAGACAGGGCAGCACCATGAGTCCCGAAGGGCTCAAAGACATAAGATAACAACAAAAACAGAAGAAAGAGAAGAAGAGAGAGGAAGAAGAGGAGGAAAAAAGTGAAAGGGAGAGGAGGAGAGAGAGAGAAGGGAAGAAGGAATGAGGAAGAGGCCTAAAAGGGACAAGATGGGGCTGGAGAGAGACACACCTCTTCTGGGGAGGTCAGGCCATCCACAGAGATTGAAAATGAAGGAAGGGAGGTAGTTCACAAAGAAACGACAGAATAGGAGCTAGGAGAGTGACAGGGAGGGGACTGAGTTGAGGACTCCGGGATAGAGCCGGCTTTGAAAAGTGAAGATAGTTTTAAAAAGAAGGGTTCAGAGATGAATGAAATTGCAAGAAGAAACCAAAAGGAGTCTGGGTATCATTGAAAATGCTGAAAAATTTCTCCTGACATTGAAACTTCTTGTTATAACCCCTAGGGCTTCCTTTTAATTTACAGAACAGCTCTCCTTTTGCGTCTAGAAAGTCTTCTAATTTCTCTTGCCACTCTGATCTCTTTCTAGTAACTCTTGCTTCTTTGATGAGAGGTCAGCGAAGCAGCTTTGCTGACAGACATATGATGAGCGTAGGTTACACTCCATCCGCCTTCCTAGGATTCTATTTTAAAATGCATTGAGTAAATGTACCCAGTACCTACGTCTTAATTTGACTCACTCTGTACTTAGCTAAGGAAACCCTGGTGGTATAGTGGTTAAGTGCTATGACCACTAACCAAAGGATTGGCAGTTTGAGTCTGCAAGCATCTCCTTGGAAACTCTACAGAGCAGTTCTACTCTGTCCTGTAGGGTCACTGTGAGTAGGAATTGACTCAATGACAGTGGGTTTAGCTTTGGGGTTATAGTTCACTCGGGAGGCCTAGTGGCATGGTGGTTAAGAGTTCAGCTGCTAACCAGAAAGGTTAGCAGTTTGAATTTACTTTAGGAATCCTGTGGTGACAGCTCTACACTGTCAGGTTCACTGTGAGTCAGAATTTACTCCACACCAACAGGTTGTGTTTGTTTTGTTTTGTTTGTTTTTTCATGTTCCTTTTTTGGCATACTTTATTCAAGGAGCCCTGGTGGTACAAAAGATAGATAGACAGACAGACAGACAGAGATAGACAGGTAGATAGATAGATAGATGGAGAAACAGATAAAACACTGAACTGCTAACTGCAAAGGCTGCAGTTCAAACCCACCAGTGGGCCATCTGCTATATCATTGCAGCCACTGTTTCTCCATCTTGTTGAGTGCCTTTCTCTCTCTTGCTGAACCTCTTTACCGAGCATGACATCTTTCTCCAGGGACTGGTTCCCCCTGATAACATGTCCAAATTATGTGAAATAAAGTTTTGTCATCCTCTCTTCTAAGAAGCATTCTGGATGTATTTCTTCCAAGGCAGACTTGTTCATTTGTCTAGCAGTCCATGGTATATTCAGTATTTTTTACCAACACCCTAATTCAAAGGCATGAATTCTTTTTCAGTTTTCCTTATGCAAGTCCAATTTTTGCATGCATACAAAGTGATTGAAAATACCATGGCTGAGGTCAGGCACACCTTAGTTTTCAAAGTGACATCTGTGCTTTGAAAACTTTTTAAGGGTTTTCTTTTTGCGGCAGATTGTCTGATTTCTTGACTGCTGCTCCCAGAGATGTTGACAGTGGATCCAAGTACAATGAAATCCTTGACAACTTCAGTTTTTCTCCATTCATCATGATGTTGCTTATTGGTCCAGTTGTCAGGAATTTTGTCTTCTTTGTATTGAGGGGTAATCCACACTGAAAGCTGTAGTCTTCTAACTTTATCAGTAAGTGCTTCCAGTCCCTCTTCACTTACAGCAAGCAAGGCTGGGCATCTGCAAATAACAAGTCATTAATGAATCTTCCCACAATCCTGATGACCTGTTTTTCTTCACATAGTCCAGGCCCTAGGACTATTTGTTCAATGTACAGATGGAATATGTATGCTGAAAGGATACAATGCAGACATATACCTTTCCTGGTTTTAAGCCATGCAGTGTCCCCTTATTTTGACTGATTGGCTCCCTCTTGGTCTAAATACAGGTTCTTCATGAACACAGTAAGTGTTCAGGAATTTCCATTCTTCAAAATCCGTAATTTTTTATGATCTACACAGTTGAATGCCTTTGCATAGTCAATCACACACAGGTAAACATCTCTTTCTGATATTCTCTGCTTTCACCCAAGATCCACCTAACATCAGCAGTAGTACCCTCTTCCAAAGCCAACCTAATTTCTGGCAGTTCCCTGTTGATATACTTCCTGAAACCATTTTTTAATTATCTTCAGCAAAATTTTACTTGTGTGTGATAGTAATGGAATTGCTCGATCATTTCCTCATGTATTTTCAGGGAAGTATAAATACAAAGGTTTTGTAAAGCAGAATAGCATCATTTTATATTGTTCTTAGAACCCCTGGTGGCACAGTGGTTAAGAGCTCAGCTGCTAACCAAAATGTCAGCAGTTCAAAGCAACTAGCAACTCTTTAGAAAATCTGCAAGGCACTTCTACTCTGCCCTATAGGGTCAACATGGGTCAGAACCCACTTGATTGCACCGATAAACAACAACAATATTCTTACCATCAAAGCTAGAGTTCCTGGGTGGTGTGAACAGTTAAGCATTCAGCTGCTAACTGAAATGTTGGCAGTTTGAATTCACCTAGCAGTGCCTCTGAAAACAGAAAAGATCTCATACGTTGGATAGCCTATGAGGAACAGTTCTGCTCAGAAATACATGAGGACACCATGCATAGGGACTGACTTGATCTGCTAGCCAGATAATGAGGATTTCTAGTTATTAGAGCAACAAGACCAGATCGCAATTCTCAAGGCCTGCACCAGTATGAACCTGCTCTGGAAAACACCTGATGCTTGGATAGTCACCCAAAATCCCTAATTCTTGAAAATGAGCTTGAGGTTTTCTGCAAACCCTACTATGTGGACTCACTCCTTCATCCACAGTGTTTCTGGAGTGTTCAAAAGAAAGTTAGATGTGGAAAAATAACAAGTTCTCAGTTTATTTCAAAATTAAAAAAACTTATTTAGGAAAAAAAAAATCTTCCAATGCCAGTTGTAGTCTATTGGGGATAAAGCTACATACAACGGTAAGCTGATATGACTTTTCCTCAGCCAGCAGGGATACAGAGCGGTAAAGCTCATTTTGTTTTAGGAAGAGAAAATAGTTTCAGAGACAGGAAACTATGCTATACTATGTTATCTTAGACCACTCAGTTAGAGGCCAAGCCAGGACTAGAATGTGCCCAAGTGTGATTTCTTGTACAACCTAAAAATATGTAACAATCAGCAAATCAACCTAGGGGTCTCCAAGGATTACCGTGCATACGAGAAATGCCAGTGAAGTTCAAAAATTTGTCCTACAAAAAGTGCTACATACCTCATTGCTGAGTATCACTACAGTCACCTTCAAAGTATTCCCCTTGGGAAGCTACACACCGATGCCAGCAACTAGTCTACCCTCCAAAGTAATTTGGGGCCTCTTTTCCTGGAATGGCCATCAGAGCTGTCATCATACTATCTTCGATGTCCTGAATGTCATCAAAATGTCTTCCTTTCAATATTTCCTTTATCTTTGGGTAAAGAAAAAGTCATTGGGGGCAGATCAGGTGAGTCAGGAGGGTATTCCAATACAGTTATTTGTTTACTGGCTAAAAACTCCCTCACAGAAAACTATATACACTTAAGTTTGTAAACTTGCCACTGTGTCACTGTGCACTATGGCCATTATGTAAAGAGTTCCAAAATTGCTTTAAAGGGTGTACTAGGCATTGGCATTGGTGACTAGCTCCCCAAGGGGAGTACTTTGAAGGTGACTATAGTGATATGCAACAATGAGGTATATAGAACTTAGAACAATTAAGTTCATGGACTTAAGTGTCAACCGTATGCAGGCACTATAGGACGCATAGGTCAGTAAAATGTAGACTCATTTCAACTGATGCAAAAAGTTCTACTCACGGAGAAAATACCTGCCCTTGAATCCTATCAGGTTTTTAGTCCTGACTCCGGTTCTCTCACTAGATGGCTGACCTTGGACAAGTTACAGGATCTCTCTCAGCGTTAGCTTCTTTATCTCAAAAAATACACAGAGGAAACAATGCCTACCTCACAGGGCTGTCACGAAAATAAATTTAAAGAAGAGAACACTTGGAAACCTGGTAGCCCAGGTGCTGATAAATGCTAGTTACCTTCCTGCTTGTGGCGCCCTGACTTCTGGGACCTAAAGCAGAGAACTGAGTGCAGATAAGATTTAAATGGTATTTGTAACACCTTCGTTATCAACTCATTTGCTGAAGTGTAACCAGTGACTCAACAAATAGGAAATACACTGGAGATCCTGCCCTGGCAAATGGAAGATTCTAAAGCTTTAGATGCCTGGGGAGAAGGGCACCTCTAATCTGGTTAGGGGGACTCATTGGGTGAGGAAAAGGGCTAAGTGTTCAACTATTAGCCAAAAGATTGGTGGTTAAAACATACTTAGAGGTGACTCAGAAGACAGGCCTGATGATCTTCCAAAGATCACAGGCTTTGAAAACTTAGTTTTCTCTTCAATTAGGATGGTTAGGATTTAAAAAAGAAAGAAAGAAAATAACAAATGTTGCTAAGGATACAGGGAAATTGAAACCCTTATCTGTTGCTGGTAAGAATGCAAAATGATATAGCCATTGTGGAAAACACTGTGGAGGTTCCCCAAAACACTAACAACGTGACCCAGTGATTTCACACCTAGGAATATACCAAGAGACTTGAAAGCAGAGACTCAAAAAGAGATTTGTATATACATCAGTGTTCACTGCAGCACTGTTCATAAAGCCAAAAGGTGAAAATAACCTAAATGCTCATTAGCAGATGAATGGATAAAGAAAATGTGGTACACACATGCAGTGGGATACTACTCAGCCAGCAGGAGAAATGAAGTCTCAATACATTATACAGTGGTGTAGATGGAGCTTGAAGACATTGTGTTGAGCAAAGAAAGCCAATCACAAAAGGACAAATATTGTATAATGCCACTTACATACAAAGACAAAAAAAGGCAAATGTACACATAGAGACCAAAGTTTTATTAGTAGTTACAAGAGGTAAGAAGGAAGAGGGAAAATAGGGTACATAGAGACGGCAAAATTGCATTGATTAAGAGTAGGTATGCATAGCCAGTTATCGTAATTGTTGTCAATAAGTTGTACATCTGTAAAAAGTTGAATCAGTAAAGCTTGTATGATAGATGTTGTCATGAATTGAATTGTGTACACCCCAAAATATGTGTAGCAATTTGTCTGGGCCGTGATTCCTGCTACTGTATAATGAAATCCTGGCTCTGTAACGTTTGCGAGGGAAAGTGGGTGGCAATTGTGTTGGTGGGGCAGGACTCAGAATGTAAGATTGCCTTGTGCCTGGTGGCAATCTTTCAGGCTCTAAAGGAAAGGGAAGCAAGCGGAGAGTTGGAGACCTGGACTACCAAGTAGTGCTGGCAGCAGAGCATGTCCTTTGGAAATGACCCGGGGTCTCTGTGCATCAGAAGCTCCCAGTCGGGGGAAGATTGATGATGAGGACCTTCCTCCAGAGCCAGCAAAGAAAGCCTTCCCCTGGAGCTGACACCCTGAATTTGGACTTTTAGTCTACTAGATCGTGACAAATAAAATTTCTCTTTTTAAAGTCATCTCTTTGTGGTGTTTCTGTTGACATAGCAATAGATGACCGAGACAGAATTATTTATGACAATAACAACCAAAAAAAGAGTAGTTTCTGAAGTAACTTATGTAGAACCAAACACCTCATGATATTTCATTTCTTGCTTTGAAGGTTTAGGGTTATGGTTTCAAGGGACATCCCAGTTAATTGACTTACCAATATGTTTAGTGCCTCTATTCTACCTTCTAGTTCAGTTGCACAGTACCTAGGGTCTTAAAAGCTTATGTCCATTCAGGGCACAACATTGGTCTATTCACCTGGAGCAACAGAGGAATGAAGAGCATTCAGAATGCGTGATTAACTGTCTCCATGAACTGCTGCCTCCTTTGCCATGAGACCAAAAGAAGCGGAGGGTGCCCAGTTACCATTACTGAACCTTTTGATCAAAGATTCCACAGAAGAATGCAAATGAAAGCGGGGAAAATGCAGCACAGAATTTCAAATTCTCATTGATTCCAGACTTCTGGGAGTGACGCGAGCTGGATGAACCTCTGAAGCTATTGCCTTTAAATAATTTTTAAAACTTAAACCGAAAATATCCCCTGCAATCTTCTTAAAATCAAATAGTAACACTTAAGTAAAAAAAGAAAAAGAAAGAAAGAAAGTCTGCCTCGAGCATTATTATGCTCTTTTAAGAATTATCTAATGGGATCAAACTGACAACAGCAACTCAAAAGATTAGATAGCAGCCTTCGGGAGCCAGTGGGTTTGTATTCGTGAAAAAGGAACAACTCAGAAAAGGAGGGTAAGAATAATTGTAGAACTTAAAGAACACAATCAATGTCACTAAATTGTATGTGCAGAAACTGTTCAA
This sequence comes from Heterohyrax brucei, assembly GCA_028571685.1. NCBI lineage: Eukaryota > Metazoa > Chordata > Mammalia > Hyracoidea > Procaviidae > Heterohyrax > Heterohyrax brucei. The sequence continues at coordinate 24,322,623 of CM053155.1, forward strand.
AAAGAGAGAGAGACTGTTGACAGGTTGTGATAAATGTAACTAATATCACCAAATAATTTGTGTGGAAATTGTCACAGGCAAACATTACTTGCTGTGTAAACTTTCACCAAAAACTAAATAAAACATTATTTAAAAAAATAATACGTATGGGGTTGCCATAAGTCAGAATTGACTCAAAGACAACTGACAGCAACATTCTGGTTAGAGGACTGAGGGAAGTGGAATGGGCTGGAAAGGGGAGGCCAGGGAAGTGGAGACCGGAATCGTCTATCAGGAATCCAAGGCAACCAAATATTCAGTTGAGAAACCATTTTAATTATCCTGGAGTAAAGATTTTTGAGTTCATGGAGTTGGGGTGACCCACTCAAGCTGTCTTCCCTCCAGTGTCCTTTTGAACCTTTAGACTTTGAGGAACTAACTGGTCTTCCTAGGGTCACTTTCAAGTCAAACAACAAACAGCCTACTGAGCAAATTAGTGGAGACTATTTTGCCTTTGACATTGGGCTATTTTGAAGAATTACAATGATTTTCAGGGAAGACCCAGCCTGGACTCTGTCTATATAATCTAATTTCACCATTCCCTTTCCAGAGCACCTACCTGATCCTTAGGTTGATGATTCAAATTCTACCCACTCACAATAAATATATTCTGTTGCACTAATTTTTGGTATTTCTCTGAGCATTTAGGATTTTGACACAAGTCACATATGTCATTTAAAATTTTCTAGTAGCCACATAACAAAAAGAGTAAAAAGACACATGAAATTAATTTCAATAATGTATTTTATTTAACTTAACAAATCCTAAGTATTACCATTTCAACTTGTACTCAACACAAAATCATTAATGAGCTATTTTATGTCCTTTCTTCCTTCTAATTCTTTTCACACTTATCAAAAACCAAAACAAAACCCACTGCTGTTGAGTTGATTCTGACTCATGATGAACCTATAGATCAGAGTAGAACTGCCCTGTAGAGTTTCCAAGGAGTGTCTGATGGATTTGAACTGCTGACCTTTTGGTTAGCAGATGCAACACTTAACCACTGCACCACAAGGGTTTCCATTCAGTGCATTCCAATTGCAGTTCTTAGTGCAGCAGAGAGCATGGGTCTAGATAAGTTTCTGTGTGTCAACCACTGTGTACCTGAGTGCTAGGGGCCTACAGGTCTAGACTAGAGCATGGTCCCTGCTCCGTTTGGGATCTAGGACAGATGGGAAAAATCCACCCAACTTTTGCCTATATGTCCCGAAACTGCTTGTTATGGATTGAACTGTGTCTCCCAAAAATGTGTGTTGGAATCTTAGTCCCTACACTTATGAATGTAATCTCCTTTGGTAATAGAGTTTTCTTTGTTATGTTATTAAGGTCACAGTGTAGGATATGCCCTAGATCCAATCATTTTTGAGTGTTGAAAATGGCAACAGAGACACAGAGCAAGACAGATGAGGAGAGACTGATGCTGTGTGGAGATCACCAGTTAACCCAGGAAAAGAATCTGAAAGAAACAAGGATTTTCCCTCAGAGCAGAAAGAGAGCCTTCCTTGAATTTGGACTTCTTTGAAAACGCTATAGAGCAGTTCTGCTCTGCACACATGGGGTCATCCATGAGTTAGAACTGATTTAACAGTTAATAACATCAGCTAGGTTGTTATTAGGTACTGTTGAGTCAGTTGTAATTCATAGTCACCCTATGTACAACAAAACAAAATATTGCCCAGTTCTGTACTATCTTCACAATTGTTACTATGTTTGCCTCCATAAATTGTAAGAAAGTAAATTAAAACCACACATCTGTAGTATTTTTTCTGTTACCACAGCTCTAGACAACCAAGACACTGCCTATTATGAGGCACTAAACCTGCAGCTCAGTATTTTTCCTGTAAACCTTAGACATATCTCAAACACAGGCCGGTATTTCAAATATCCTTTACCACTGACTAAAGTGTTCAGGTTATGCATCTGAGGTGTAGGCTGCACACAACTATAGAGCAGCTCAGGGAAAGGATGGGGGCCTCTTTCTTCAATCCCTATAGGCATCATAAACCAAAAAAATCCATTGTCATTGATTTGATGCTGGCTCACAGTGACCCTATAGGACATAGCAGAACTGCCCACAAGGTTTCCAATGAGCAGTTGGTGAATCCGAACCACTGCTCTACCAGTGGTCCACAAGCCTCATAGTGCACACTTTCTACCGGATGAGTTCAGATTCTAGACAAGTGGGAAAGAAACTGAAAGACAAATCTTAATCCAAGGTGAAAAAACATGTACCTGTCTCCTGGGCCAGCATCAGCATCAGCAGCACCACCAGGAGGAAGAACACTTCGTGAGGAGCCTTCATGTTCAAGAGGCAGCTGCTCTCTGCCTGCCATATCTGCCCCACCTCTGGGCCTTGTCCCTCCCTTGAGATCCTCTTCATTTCCTCTGCTACTTGCTTCAGCCCTGAGGGAAGACACACACCATCTGCTGCAAAGAAAAGCCATTGGCTTGCAGACCTATCTCCATGCTGTGCAGGCGGGGCCCGCTGCAAAACTACACAGTTGAGGAGATGTGCTCTAGATACCTCAGCATTTTTTGGAACTCTCTCTTCCTTCCTGCAAACCCCACTCCCACCCCTAGACTGAAGTCTTTCCTTCACTATTCCTGCCAAGAAATTAAGGGACACTGAAGAGTTAATGATTTAGTAATACCTTTTGCAGGTATTTGCCTTTTTAAAAGACTAAACAATATGAAAGGAATACTGAACCGTACTCATGACAATCCAGTGTGTATCTGAGTAGAACTGTACTCCACAGGGTTCTCAATAGCTGATTTTCCAGAAGTAGATGCCCAGGCTTTTCTTCTGAAGCTTCTCTAAACAAACAAACAAACCCACTGCTGTCGAGTGGGTATAACTCATAGTGACCCTGGAGGTCAGGGTAGAACTGCTCCACAGAGTTTCCAAGGACCACCTGGCAGGTTCAAACTTCTGACCTTTTGGTTAGCAGACGTAGCACTTAATACACTACACTGCCAGAGTTTCCTTCCAGTAAACTCAAACCTTCAATGTTTCTACTAGCAGCTGAGTGCATTAAACATTTTTAGCACCCATGGGCTCTATTGAATGCTTACTGTGTGCTGGCACTATGCTAAGAAGATAATGCTTAACTCAAAACTGGACAGTGGAGAAATTTCAGGCACAGTGACACCGGGTGTAACAGAGGTATCTACCTGGTACTTTTAAAATCATGTTCAGAAAATAATCCCTATGCACACCTACCCATGGGAGAGCTGCACTTTTCAATCTGAGTCATCTTTTTAGTTTAGAGTTTGAGAGGAGCAGAGGAATTAAGTTTGTTTTTAACTCAAAACAGTATTTACTGAGTACCTCTCTGAACCAGGCACTGCGCTGGGTGCTGGGAAGACAGCAGTGAACAAGCCTAGCATATTTCTGCCCTCTTGGAGTTCACAATATAGCAGGGGGGAGACAGGCACTCAGTAAACAAAAGATAATGACAGATTGTAATCATCCTTGAGTTTCTTGTACTTGTGTCCAGCCCACTTGGAGAACACTCTTGGGACTTTAGATTTCTTGTTTCCAAAATAGGATTGAGAAGACTGGTATCCTGATTTGTATATTGAAGAAATGAATGGTTTTTGCAAAAACTTGAGTGACAGGGCTCCATTTGGAAACTCTCAAAGAAGCTTGTTCAACCAGAAAAGATGAGAGAAATGTTTTAGTGTCTTGGAATAGACGTAACCTCAGTGTATCTTTACTATATACTTTCCTCCTGTGGTCTTCTAAGATACTTCAGTGGATCAGGAACAAGATAAAAGTCTCTAGATATGGAGACAAAATCATAAATTCACCTTAAACAAGACTCTAATTCTGTTTTTATCTTACTTAGCTCCAGCCAGATCCTAGTATCGGAAATACAGCCTTAGACAAAGGTAAGGCCCCTGGAAAGGAGCCCTGGTAGCATAGCAGTTAAGGCCTGGCTACTAACCAGAAGGTTGGAGGTTTGAACCCAGCCAGTGGCTTTGAGGGAGAAAGACCTGGAATATTCTGTTCCAATAAAGAATGCAACCTACAAAAACATTGCAGTGCACATGGGGTCACTATGAGTCAGAATCCACTCGATGGCACCCCAAAACAACAAGACCTCTGATGTCACTACAGATCTGAAATAAAAACCCCTGGAGGTTAAAGAAGTGAAGGCACCAAAATTCACATATTTGCAAGTATAATTTCTCTTCCTCTTAAAATCTTAATCAGTATTTATAGAGCATATACTGTCACACATTTTCATGTATGCTTCCATTTAATCCTTGTAACAAGTCCATTTTACAGGTGAGGAAGGAAAAGATCAGAGAATCCTGAACAATTAAAATATACATACGGATAGATGACCTGCAAAATGTATTTTAATCTATGTGTATATGTGTATATATATATATATATATAAAATCACTATGCATAAGCAACAAGTCCCTGGGTAGCACAAACAATTAAGCACTCTACTACTAGCCAAAAAGTTGGTGATTCGACTGCACCCAGAGGCACCTCAAGGGGTGGAGCCATCATGGCAGACTAGATTCACGTCTCCTTTATTCCTTCTGAAAACTAAGGCCTGGATTGATAACTGAACTGAGATTTCTGGATACCCATTGGGCCCTAGGACATGGCATAGGGCTGTCAGACTGGACTACCTGCCAATAAATGGGAAACTTTCTCTCTCTCACTGAGCCCCACTCCTGCTCACTTGCATGGACCAAAGGTACTGGCACTTTCAATGTTTTTTCTCTTTGTTGGCCAGTAGGCAGGGAATGAGCACTAGCCAGCAGATACACCCAGCAACAATGCTGAAGAGATCAGCATGCACCGCAGAGCTAGTGTGTGGGATAGCAACATTTTGAGAGCCCAGCAGTGGACTGAGAGCACCAAAGCCCTTCCACCCTCTGTTTTCTGAGCTCCACCACAGATTCTGCTGTTTCACAGTGGGAGGGGCAGCTTGACAGGGACAACATCTTGGTCACCTGGGAGGTGGAGTCACCCAAAGAGAGGCCTCAGCAGAGGCTAATTACCAGCCTATGGAGGCAGTGACAATCTGGCGAGCACTTTTTCAGCAGAAAGACTGTGTTTAGCACAGTGTTGCCTTACGGGTAGGGCCCAACAGAGGATGGCAACAGGACCCTAGCCCCTCCTTACTTTAAACTACATCATAGCATCTGGAGACTGTCAAAGAAGTGCTTCTGTTGTCAGCTGGAAGACAGGGCCTGCCACACCTGATGGCATCACTGATTTTGGAAGCTGTCAGATAGCTTCTAGCTTTTTAAAATAAGACTGCCTGGAGAAACAACTACTGTGCAGCCCAAAGGCATCTCTTCCAGCCTTTACTGACCTATATCATAGGGTCAGTTGGTGACTCCGTAACTGTGGTAGTGTCTTTGTCAGCCAGGAGATGGAGACTGCCACCCCAGAGAGCCCACTGGGGCCAGTCACTAGAACACACAGAAGTGGCTACTGACCAACTCGCTTCTCAGAACTATGCCTCAGCTCCTGTTGAGTCAACACCAGAGACACTAAAGAGCCACTAGATGTCCCGTAGACAACAGACCATTGCTAAGCATTTAAAGAAACAGCCCATCATGGCTCCAGAAATCTCCCAAAACAAAGAATCAAAAAACTTCACAGATGAAGAAGCCTTTCTGAAACTGTTGAAGGTTGAGTACAAAATAATTATATAGAGAGCCCTCCCAGAGATTAAACAAAATGGAGCAGAACAGAAGGAAAAATTAAGAAAGCTCTTTGAATTGATGGAATATCAGTGTTCTGAAATCCAGCAGATCAATAACAAAATTACAGAATTAGACAATTCAATTCAAAGACAAAATAGCAGAATTGAGGAACTGGAAGTCAAACCTAGTAACCTTGAGGATAGAGCAACTGATGCCAGCATTTGTGAGCAGAAATCAGAGAAAAGAAATAAGAAAAATGAAGAAGGATTAAGAAACATGTGGGACTCTATCAAGAGGAATAATCTACAATTAATTGGAGTTCCCGAACAAGGAGGGGTAGCCGAAAACACAAACAGTATTCTTGTTCAGTTGCTGACTGAAAACTTTCCTGAAATTATGAAAGAGAACATAGATATCCAAGATGTGTATCAAACACCACAAAAATTAGACCTCGAAAGAAAGACACCAAGACATATTATAGTTAAGCTTAATAAGATGAAACATAAACAGAGACTCTCAAAGGCAGTGAGACTCAAAGCAAAGCTAACATTCAGAAGGAAGTCCTGTAGGCTTTTGTCTGACTTCTTGGCAGAAATGATGCCAGCAAGGAGGCAATGGGATAACACATTCAAAGCCTTGAAGGAGAGAAACTTCCAACCAAGAATTATATATCCTGCAAAACTATCTTTCAAATATGAAGATTAAATTAAGACATTTGCCAATAAACAGAAGCTTAGAGACATTGCCAAAACCAAATCAAAACTACAAGAAATACTGCTTAGAAAAGCAAAACCATTAAGTGTATGGGTAAAGAGGCAACACCAGACACAACATCAAGAAACCTACTCAGGTGGGGAAGGTGCAAAACTTAATCAAAGCTATAATATTAAAAGAAAGGAACCAGTGATCATATCATGAAAACTATGACACCATCACATTAAAAAGAGCGATATACTACAGTAGTTATAGTCCCCTCAGATGGAAATGAACTTAAAAAGATATGTAGAAATTAAAATTGGGTTTAAACTCAGAGGCACCTCAGAAGACAGTTCTGACAACCTGCTTCTGAAAGGTTACAACCTTGAAAACCCTATGGAGTAGTTCTACTCTACATATGTGGGATCAACCATGAGTTAGAATTGACTCGACAATTAACAATGTCAGCCGTGTTGTTGCTAGGCACTTTTGAGTCATTTACAACACACAGTCACCCTATGCACAGCAGAATAAAATACTGCCCAGTCCAGCACCATCTTCACGATTGTCGTTATGTTTGAGTCCGTAGTTGTAGCCACTGTGTCAATACATCTTGTTGCAGGTCTTCCTCTTTTCAATGACCCTCTACCAGTATGGTGTCTTTTTCTAGGGACTTGTCCCTACCGACAACACATCCAACATAAATAAGATGAAGTCTCACCATCCTTGCTTCCAAGAGGGAAAATGTGGTTGTATTTCTTGCAATACAGAATTCATTCCTCCAGAAGTCAATGGTATATTCAATATTCTTTTCCAACACCATAATTCAAAGGCATCAATTAATCTTTGATCTTCCTTATTCATTGTCCAGGTTTTGCACACATAAGAGGGAATTGAAAATATCATGGCTTAGATCAGGCACACATTGGTCCTCAAAGTGATATCTTTGCTTTTTAACACTTCAAAGAGGTCTTATGCGGCAGATTTGATTTATTTTCTCCTGCCTTCACAGGCATTGATGGTGGATCTAAGTAAAATGAAATCCTTGACAATTTCAAACTTTTCTCCATTTATCATGATGTTAATTAGCCCAGTTGTGAGGATTTTGTTTTCTTTATGGGGAAGGGTAAGCCATACTAAAAACTGTGGGTTTTGATCTTCATCAGTAAGTGCTTTCAGTCCTTGTCATTTTCAGCAAGCAAGGTTGTATCACCTGCATATTGCAAGCTGTTAATGAGTCTTCTCCTAATCCTGCTGCTGCATTCTTTATATAGTCCAGCTTCTCAGATTATTTGCTTTAGCACACAGACTGAATCAGTATGGTGAAAGCATACAGACCTGTCACATATGTCTCTTGATTTTAAACCATACAGTAGCCCCATACTCTGTTCCAACGATTACCTCTTAGTCTACATACAGATTCCTCACAAGCACATTAAGTGTTCTGGAATTCCCCTTCTTCCCAGTGTTATCCACAGTTTGTTATGATCCATGCAGTTGGTTGATTTTGCATAGCTGATAAAACACAGGTAAACATCTTTCTAGTATTCTCTGCTTTCAGCCAAGAGCCATCTGACATCAGCAATGATATTTTGTGTCTCACATCCCCTTCTGAATCTGGCTTAAACTCTGGTAATTCCCTGTTAATGTACTGCTGCAAATACTTTTGAGTGAAATTTAGCAAAGTTATACTTGTGTGGGATATTAATGATAGCCAGATAGTGTTCGATGATTGCTATGTTCTGTTGAATCATCCTCTTCAGAAACAGGCACAAATACAGATCTCTTGCAGTCTGTTGGCCAGGTAGCTGTCTTCCAAACTTCTTGGCATAAATGAGTAAACACCTGTAACACTGCGTCTGCTTGGTGAAACATCTCTGTTAGCCTTCCATCAGTTATTGGAGCTTTGTTTTTCACCAGTGCCTCCAGTGCGGCTTGGACTTTATCCTTTGGTACTATTGATTCTTGATCATAAGCCACCTCCTGATCACAAACTATAGATGGCAGCATGGAGCTTTGTTTAAGATCACAAATTCTATAGGGAGACTTCACTTTCCGAGCTTGAGTCTAATTCCATGATTAGTCAATATATGACCCTGGACAAATTATTTTACCTCTCTGGACCTATGTTGAGAGACTTAGATAAGTGAATATGTTTAAAGCATTAGAACAATGTGTGGCACAAAGTAGGTACTCTGTAAGTGTTAGGCACCTGCCCAGGTAGATAGTTTAGTCAGGAACCGGCACCCCGTGCTTACTCCCTACAAGGCTGGGTAACACACGGAAAGTGCCCATCCTGAGGATCACTTTGTAATCCTAACATCATCCTGCAAGAAAACCATTCTTCTTTTTCCATGGTTGCATAATCTGAGGCTTCAAAACAGCCCATTGTTAGGTGGCTGAGTTGGAACTCAAACCCTGCTTTGTCTGCTCAGTAATGAGCATAGAAACTGGTATTCATGTACAGGCTCTGCTCTCTGGCATGCCTGAGACATAAACTATGTAAAATGTTCCCCTGCTTACAAGCAAGGGGGCATGCACACACACCCAGACACATACACACATACACATACGCAGTGTTCTGGTGGGAAATTTCTCCAATGCTGCACCCTCTGTTGACTGTTCTGCAGCAACTTCAGGTCTGCAAGTCACTTCCCAGAATGTGGTTGGCAGTGGTTTGGGAAATGGCTCAAGCTGACTAAATAGACATTCAATCTTTATTTCCAGTTGCACAAAATGAAACCAGGAGACCGAATCATTTGGGAAAAGCAAGCATTTTCATGTCAGATGTTCACTTTTAGCCACCAACAAGCAGTTTGTTCCCTTCAAACCTTCAAACACAGTTCAGTGTCTAGCAGAGGGGACATGAGGGACTTTCGTCTGTCACACAGCAACGATTCCGGCTTAGAGAACCTTTGCGGGCAGAGTAGAAAATGTTTGTGAAATGCATATTGATAAGATTTCTCATCGCGCAGCTGCTCGCCCACCTGTTCCACGCTGTGCAGAATCACCCTCTTTCTAGAATAAAAGGCCTCTAATTTACTACTGTCGAGGATTGAATTTCAGCCCCTGGAAATGTGGGTCAGCTTGAGTAGGCCATGATTCCCAGCACTGTGACTGTTTTGTCATCTGATGTGATTTTCCTACATGTCATAAATCCTGCTTCTGTGATGTTAATGAGATGAGATTAGAGGCAGTTATGTTAATGAGGTAGGACTCACCTCCAAGGTTAGGTTTTATCTGAAGTCAATCACTTTTGAGATATAAAAGAGAGAAGCTACCAGAGAGACAATGGGACCTCATACCACCAAGCAATAGTGTCAGGAGGGGTGCATGGTTTGGATCTCAGGTCACTGCACTGAGAAACTCCTTGACCAGGGAAGACTGATGACAAGGACCTTCTTCCCAAATAGACAGAAAAAAGGATTCGCCTGGAGATGGCACTCTGAATTCAGACTTGCAGCCTCCTAGATTGTGAGAGAATAAATTTCTTTGTTAAAGCCATCGACTTGGAGTTTTTCTGTTACAGCAGCACCAGATGACTGAGATAACCACCATTCTCTCTCTTGGAGGAAGAAAGTCTCAAATGTTAGACCCAAGAGATCATTTAATACAATGTGATGGCTAAGGACATATACTTTAAAGTCAAGCAAACCTTGACTCTTGATTTGAATCTTGGTTATGATGCTTCTGCAAGTTACTTAAAATCTCTGTACCTAGGTTATCCCATATGTATAATACACTAAAAATAACACCTACCTAATAGGATAGGTGGAGCCCTGATAGCACGGTGGTTAAGAACTGGGCTGCTAACCAAAAGGTAAGCAGTTCAAATTCTCCATCACTCCCTGGAAACACTATGTGGCAGTTCTACTCTGCCCTATAGGGTCTCTGTGAGTTGAAATCAACTCAGTGGCAATGGGTTTTCTTTTGTTTTTAAGTAGATTGGTGTGAGAATTCCATGAGCTAATGCTTGTAAAGTCCTTAGATCAGAGCCTGGCACAGGGGCTTTGTTTCCTAAACTGTTCTTTTGTTTTGTTTTTTGTTATTATCACCTAATCTAACTTCTTCATTTTACAGAAAGGAAAATAAGATCATATGGCCAGTTAGTGGCAGAGCCAGAGCTAGACAAATGCATCCCAGTCTAGCCCTCTACTGAGCTGTGCACAACGTAAGATGTTTTCCTGTTTTCATCCATTTCAGGCAGACAGAGGTTGGGTAGTGTTTCAGTCAGCTAGTGTTTTTCTAACAAAAATATCACAGAGTGGATGGTTTTAGGAAAGGAAGGTTTATTCTTATATAGTCCGGTAGACTACAAATCTAAATTTAGGATGTCCTCTCCAGGGGAAGGCTTTCCCTTTTGTTGCCTCTGGAGGAAAGTCCGGTGTTGTGTCAGTCTTTGTCCAAGGAGTGTCTTGACTCAGGAACCTCAGGTCTGAAGTTTGCGTTCTTCTCCCAAGTGCTGCTTGCTTGATAGTGTGACTTTCCCCATTCTCTCCTTGCTTCTCTTTCCTTTTATTTCTAGCAGGATGAAAGGATTAAGGGAAACTCCCTTCACAGTGGAGCAAGGAGGTAATCCTATGAAGGGATTCACAGTCCCACCCTAATCCTTTCACACACAGCAGAGGAAAATCACAAAATGAAGGACAATCACAAGACACTGGGAATCATGGCTCAGCCACATGGCTACACATGTTTTGGGGGGGACACAATTCAACCCATGAGGGAGTGCGTTGCCCCAGCCAGAGGGGATGCTGACTCCCTTGGGATCAGGATCCAACCAATCATGATGGAGAAGCAGCAGCTTATGTCTTCAATGACACAGTCTGTCTCTAGAGCGAACAAGCCCTCATCAAGCTGATTTCCACAGGGCACCGAGCAGCTAGCCTTTTATTACTTTACCTCTGAGAAGTCCTGCTGGTGCAGCGGTTAAGTGCTCAGCTGTTAACCACAATGGATGACAGTCAGAATCTACCCAATGAGTCAGAGGAAGAAAGACCTGCCAAACTGCTTCTGTAAAGATGACTGCTGAGAAAACCTTATGAGGCAGTTAGTTGTACTTTAATGCACTCCAGGGCACAACAGCAACAAGCTGAAGGTCCAGAAAAGGGAAGTGGACTGGATAGCATCGCCACCAACAGCTCTCAAGTGTTTTGGAAACCGACAAAACCTCTGACTCCTAACCTCCAGCCTCCACTGTACAGGCCTGATAGCTTTCCTGCAAAGGCTCTCATTCAATCCTGAGGGCTGGGCATGCCTATACTATACCCTGTTTTTGCCCGTATGTGCAGTTTCTCCCTTTTCTCAAATACAAACACATGGTATAACATACACACAACCACATATATGCCAAAAAGTTGGTATTCCCTAAGGTAAGAATTCTCTTTGTTTATGCAGTACATGGTTTCTGCCTGGGAACAGCCTATGTCCTGTAGCCAGGGCAAGTGCAGCTCCCGGTGTCTATGTAGAAGACAAAACGCATTAGCTCTGATAAACATTCAAACACTCCTGCCTCCAACCTTTGTTAAACTTCCCAAATGCCAACCAGATCTGGGGTTCCATGCAGTCTGGGCTTTTTCTGCTTGTCAATGCACAGGTGGCCCATGGATATACAGAACATACCCACATTTTTCAGGGCCAGACCAAACCTTCTACTCTTATTAAACAGAGGTAATGGGAATACGGAGGAAGTCTGGGAGATAGGAGAGGAAGGAGGGAGTTTATGTATGTGTATTTCAACCTTTCAGTACTTCTGTAGCAGAAAGCTCTCTCTTGGTTAGAAATTAGGCCTGGGTCCTAATCCTATATCTGTTGCTAAATGAGCTAGGTGCTCTTGGGCTAGTCACTTTGCCTCTCTGTGCCTGTTTTCTCACCTGCCTGTGTACATTGGCTGTGGTGCAGTGGTTAACAGCTACAGCTGCTAACCTAGAGGCCAGAAGTTCAACTCCACAAGCTGCTTCTTGGGAACTTTATGGGGCAGTTCTACTCTGTCCTATGGAGTCACTACAAATCAAAGTTGACTAAGCAGCAACAGGTAGTCTCTAAAAGCATGCAAGCTAAAGGTTTTCATAATGGTAATCTTAGATCCGTATGATACATTGTAGTTTCTCAAATATTTCCACATACCTTGTTGTTGTGTTATCAGTGCCACTGGGGACCCTAATTGCCTTATTTTTGGAAGTAGGTCACCAGAACATTCTTTCTAGTCTGCTTAAGCTGGAAGCTCCACTGAAACCTATTCAGCATCATAGCAACAAAGAAGCCTTCAGTGATAGGAGGGTACCGCTAAACTACCACGGAACCACCAGTAGTCACCTATCCATACCTTAGATCCCCCTGAAGCCTGAGGATGTAGTAATGTAAGTAAGGTATTTGACAGAAGACAAACCTAAAGTTTCTAGCCAGGAAAAAAAAAAACTCAAACCCACTGCCATCAAATTGATTCCAACTCATAGCAATCCATGGGGCAGAGCAGAATGGTCCCATAGGGTTTCCAAGGAGCACCTGGAGGGTTTGAACTGCTAACCTTTTGCTTAGCAGCTGTACCAATTAACCATTACACCATGAGGGTTCTCAAAGTTCCCAGCAGCTAGGCTATTATGAGGAGACCATGGCAGAGCCGAGTGTCAACCCTAATTATCTCGCCTTCTAGCCGATTCTGGCACACACTGCCTCTCTAGGGATAGACCTCTTTCCTTAATGAATGATCAAAGGCAAGGGCACCTGGAAAACGGCTGAACGCTAAGGAGACCTGGTTACCCCGTGGTCAGGGATCAAAGGTCTGGGTTGTCCTCTTTTTGATAGCTTTTTAAAACATTTTTGGAGCCACATTCCAGATTTCCCTGCTTTTTGGGTTTCAGAGATAAAGGCAGAGCCCACATTGTTTAAGAGACTGGCTGATTAGGGTAGAAGGGAAGCTAAATGCAAAGACCCTACTTCTACTGCAGTACTGGTACCCAAGGGGAACACTGGCACCTGTGGCAGATGGTGGCCTCTGCTACCCTGGCTCACAGCATCCCATCCACTTGTATGAGGGCCAGGTGCTAGGTTTTCCTTCCTTGCTCCCGTCATCCCACTCAGGGTATTTAAGACCCACGTCTTGTCCAGGAGATGGAAGTCCACAGAGGATGTGTTGATGGCCTGTGAAAGATCCAAAGCTGAAGTGCTTGGTTTTGACTGGCCTGAGTCTGAGGCCCAACCTCATCTTAAGATTGTGCTTGCTTCTCTACCAACCACTAGCCTTTGAACAGACTTAATCATACATCTAAGAAAATGTTGTTCTCTATGGAACTCTTGGTTTTCTTCTAAGGAACCTAGGGATGTAGGGGAAACGCCTTGCTATGCAGCTGTGTTTGCTATGGGCATGGCTATTGACTCCAGAGACCTTATCATAGGGCCCTCAGACTGGGCGGGCGGAGCAGGTCTGAGAGGAAAGGGCACTCTGTTCCCATTGAGCTGGGGAAGAGAAGAAAGGAGGGAGCGAGCTACGGCCACCGGTGAGTGAGGAAGACGCTGCCCGGTGAACCCACAATGAAAACACTCATTCTTCTGCTGCTGGTTCTCCTGGATCTGGGACAGGCCCAAAGACCACTTCACAGGTGAGGTCACCTCCAATACCATATACCATATTCAACTGGGGCTGCCCCCATATGCCCCCCACCAAGCTCAGGGCTGCCCTGGGAAAGAAAAGCTGGTGAGGAAATTAGAAGGAATTGAGGGCTTACATGAATCCACGTAAGAAGTTCGATAAGGTTTGGCAAGGCCTGGTCTATGGCCTTAATCACTAGTCCATGACAAGTGACCCTTTTATGCCCCCATCCCCAGTGGAGGTGCCTGCTTCAGTCACCCAGAGTGTCTCATTTTCATAAACAGCAGTAACCCACAGTTGTGGTTTGTGGCTCAAAACACCCAAGTACTTCTCGAGGGGACTTATCATCCCTGTTCTCAAGAGTCTTTTTGTCCTTTTAAGTCAGAGCTAGTCGTCTAGGCTTCATGTAGTTGGTTTCATGTAAAACTACAGAGCATCCCATACCCTCCATTGTTTTGTTTTGTTTTTTGGTGGTGCAGGCCATGGTTGCTGTCAGTTTCAACTCATGGGAAACCCGTATGTTACACAGCAGAATGGCTATGCTCTGGGGCTCTCTGGGTTTTTTTGGCTGTAATTTTTGTGGAGGGTGGCACTCTACTAATAGCTGAAGGATTGGTGGTTTAAATCCATCAAGCCAAGCCAGCCAAGTGCCGTTTAGTCGGATCTGACTCGGAGAATGGGTTTAATGTTTCTTTAATGTTTCTTGAGGTCTGCCTCAAGAAACAGACCTGGTGATCTGTTTCTGAAAGGTTACAGTCTTGAAAGTCCTTTGGAGTAGAGTAGTTCTGCTCTGCAAACATGGGGTCACCATGATCACGAGTCAGAATCAACTCAACAACCAGTACCACAACCAATAGCAATCTTAACAGAAGCAGATCACCAGGTATTGCTGGGCAAGCTCCAAAAAGCAACTTTCAGGTTAGGAAAGTTGTCCTAGAAGATATCCAAAAGCCCATCTCTGGGAAGAAAGCCCATTTCAACTCTAAGATTCAGAGAGCCTATGGGCTTGGCATGCTGCCTTACAGATCTCCTGTGTAATCCTTTAGCTGTTAACCTCTAGGAAAATACAGCTGGAAAAAAGGAGGGCTGGGGAGAAGGCAGAAGTATCTCCCTTCCTTGTGTGGTCTTTGCCCTCAGGGTGCCCCTCAGGCGACACCAATCCCTACGGAGGAAGCTTAGGGAACGGGGCCAACTCTCTGCGTTCTGGAAATCCCAGAATTTGGACATGATCCAGTACATCGAGACCTGCACAACAGAACAGAGTGCCAAGGAGCCCCTCATCAACTATCTGGATGTGAGGACTCAAGGGCAGGGGCTGGGGAGTGGCAGGAGGAGGAGGGAGGCTCAGCATCACGGCTGACCAGGTCAGGATCAGCCATGCTGGATCATCCCCTGGTTCCCTATGGATTCTCCTGAGTTGACTGAGCAAGACTTGCCCTAAATATATAGAGTTCTTTGCAGGAGGAAAGGAATAAAAAGGACAAGCATTCAAACTGGAGGACCTTGCTGCAGCTTTCAGCTGGGAAACTTTTACCAGCTGTGTGTCTTTAGTAAAAATACTTGACCTCTCCCAATCCCAGTTTCTTAATCTGTAAAATGGGGGTACTATCGTCTCTTCCAGTTTGTTCACAGCACTGTTACGGAATTGGGATAATGTAAGTAAGAATAGGAGTAGCTCGGACCATATTTGACTTCTGCTTAAACTTCTGCTTAATGGCCTTTCCTTTGCTCCTTTTTTGCCTTTTTTGCCTTTCCCAAGCTCTGTAAGATCTAGCCTAGGATGCCACAGGTTGTAGCCCACAGGGGTTTCTCCCTCACCCTCCCACAGCTCACACCCACAGCCTCCTCCCTTCTCTCCTTTCCCTGTAGACGGAATACTTCGGCACTATCTCCATCGGCTCCCCACCGCAGAACTTCACCGTCATCTTTGACACTGGCTCCTCGAATCTCTGGGTTCCCTCTGTGTACTGCACCAGCCAGGCCTGCCGTAAGAGAAACCAGGAGCTCCTTCAGGGAATGCATGAGGCCAGTCTCGGGAGGACGAGGACTTCCACCACACCAGCTTTCCCTCCTGAGTCTGCCCTGGAACTGCCCAGAGCAGAAACAGGACTGGGGCTACCATGGAGCTAAAATTTGGCTACTGTCTAAGCTACCAACTTACATACTGATCAGAATTAATAGAGGGAAACTTGGCTCCTGAAAAGAGAAATCTTTAAATACATAAAGATGACCTAATCCCTTTGAACCAGCCAAAAGAATATGAAGCAGAGGAAGTGGTTAGATTCCAGTGCAAACTATTCACCTGCCTCAAGGAGGCTTGTTACCTAACTTCCCAATGCTTAAGAGGTGGGGCTGGTGGGGCAAGAAGCACAAAACCCCGTAACAGCATGGGTAGCTCCATTTGGCCTGAGTAACTCAGGGGTCTTGGTGAGGACTGAAAAAGAAAGAAGTCTTGGTGTGTGCAAGATAAATTCCAGAGGCTGAATATCTCAGAAAACCCCCAAGCTAGGAGTTCATAAGACAACCATAACACAGAGTTGATTCTGACTCATAGAGACTCTAGAGAACAGAGTAGAACTGCCCCCCAAAGAGTTTGAAAGAGTGCCTGCCAGATCTGAACTGCTGACCTTTTGGTTAGCAGCTGTAGCACTTAACCACTGTACCATGAGGGCTTCCTGTAAGAGAGCAGTTGTGAGCAGTTTCCTGAAATGGCCCTTGTTTTTTCCACGAGTTCCTTTTGAAGGCTGCCCCTTACTGGCTAGCAGAGATTGCCGTTGGTGCCTGATCGAGGCTGCTTATCTCAGTGTGCCTGAGGAGGTCATGTGGGCAATCACATCTGCTCAGGGACAGCTGCTTGATCGCCACCTGTGGCTAGAAGGCAATTGTCTTAGTTTCTGAGTGCTGCTGTGTCAGAAGTAACACAGGCGAGTGGCGTTAAAGAAAAGAAATTTAAGTTCTCACAATTCAAAGAGTGTAAATATAGGGAAGGTTCTCTGTCAGCTCTGGAGGAAGATTCTTGTCTCTTTCAACTTCTGTCGCCCTGGCATTCCTTAGTAATCTTCACATGATGTCTGTCTTCCCCAGGTTGTACCCTATTCTGTGTCTAATCTTCTCTTTTTATAACTTAGAAGGGCTTAGGTTCAGTACATCCCCTACACTAATCTGGCTTCATTAATTAAGACAAGAATAAAAGCTCTATTCCAGGTATACCAAGACAAAAAAAATCACCCATGCCCTCAAGTCAGTTCTGACTCATAGCAACACTATAGGACAGTGTACAGCTGCTCCACAGAGTTTCCAAGGAGCACCCAGTAGATCTGAACTGCTGACCTTGAGTTCAGCAGACATAGCACTTAACTACTACTCCACAAGGATTTCCGACTCCACTTATAGTCGGTAGGATTGTAACACACAGCATAACGTAGCAGCCCACTAGCGAGGGTCATGGCAAGCCTTTCTAGAGCCCCTCACTCAGTAACAGGGGTTGAAGGAGGAGAGCCTGCGTCTGTAGGGCTGAGTGGCATTGGGATAGGGGCGTAGGCAATGGCTTGATAGGCTAGGCAAGAACCGTATCTTTCTATTCCAGAAACACACCCCAGGTTCTACCCTTTGCAGTCCAGCACATACAGCAGCGTGGGGAGTCGTTTCTCCATTACTTATGGGACCGGAAGTTTGTCTGGAATCACTGGAGTCGACCAAGTTTCTGTGAGTATAGTTACTTCATCTTTTCTCCCTTGGCTTAAAACTGAGGAGTCCGACCACAGCCCGGAACTCTGTGGGGCAGCTGTTTCAGGCGTGGCACGGGAAGAGGACAAAGGGAAGAAAGTGACATTTAGGGGGCAGGCCTTGCTACTAGGGAAAGGGAGGTCTAGGACAAGCAGGGTTAGCAGCATTCCCAGTCTGAGGCTGCTGCCATCTGTCAGCTGGCTCAGTACCGGAGACCCTGTAAATGCAGCTCAGGACGATTCCACAGGGAAATAAGGCACAGGGCAGAAAGCCAAGGGGCAGGGTTTACATCAAGATCTCCACTCCTAGGAGCATTGAGGGGATAAAACCAGGGCTCCATCTTAAAGGATAAAGAAGTTCAAGCCAGGAGTCAAGGGGACTGACTTACAAGGTGTAAGGTGGGAGTCCAGGCCTCCAGTCAACACTAATCTTAGTGCTAAGCTCCTGAGCTGTTCCTTAAACACTCTCTGACTGAAAGTTCTATGGGTCCCAGAACTGCAGGAGTTAGATGAGTGTGGGGACAAAACCAAGAAGAGTCCTGGTCCTGCCTGAGGCACTTAATCCAGGTCTCCAGCCAGAAACACAGGCCTAGGCCTTTGGGAAAACAGAGAAGGACCCACTCCTGACGAAAATTGCTCCAGCTCTGGGGTGTTCCAGAGGCCAGCAGCCCAGCCTTCACCAACATACCTTCAAAGTGGGGTGGTAGTGACAGTGGTAGTTTAAGACATCTCTAGCTCTGTGCTTGAAATGAAGGTTTATGATCCAAGTCAATTTGTCACACAAAACCTTACGTACACGGTGCTGTGTTACTCCAGCAGCTCTCCTCACACTGAGAGAACACTCCAGCTTTCTGCCCTGTATTTCCCATGTCAATTCAACCAGCTCCTGTTCCCCTCCACCCTCTCGTCTCACTTCTGGACAGGTAGTGCCCAGTTAGTCCCATGTGTTTACTTAAGCCAACAAGCACACTCTGTGCCAGTATCATTTTATGTTTTATAGGCCAGTCCAGTCTCTGAAGAGTTGGCTCTTCAAAGAGCTGAATGGTTTCAGCTCTGGGCTAACAAAGAAGTCGGGGGCATGTATTCTAGGAACCTCCAAACTGTTGGACCATCAAGTCTGGTTGAGACATGTTTTTGTTGTTGTTTTTAGGTGCCACTGAGTCAGTTCTGACTCATAGGAACGCTATGTGCAACAGAGCGAAACACTGCCTAGTCTAGTGCCATGTTCAGAATCATTTTTAAGCCCACTGTTGTGGTCACTGTGTGAATCCGTCTTGTCACGAGTCTTCCTCTTTTTTGCTACCCTCCACTCTACCAAGAATGATGTCCTTCTCCAGGGACTGATCCTTCCTGACAACATGTGCAAAGTATGTAAGATGCAATCTTGCCATCTTCACCTCCGAGGGGCCCTCTGGTTGTACTTCTTACAAAACAGATCTGGTTTTTATTTTGGCGGTCCATGGTACATTCAACCTTCTTCTCCAACACCACAATTCAAAGTCATCAATTCTTCTACTGTGTTCTTTGTTCATCGTCTGGCTTTCACATGCATATGATGCAATTGAAAATATCACAGCTTGGGTGAGGCTCCCTTAAGTCTTCAAGGTGAAATGTTTACTTCTTAATACTTTAAAGAGAACCTTTGCAGCAGATTTTCCCAATGCAATGAGTCTTTTGACTTCTTTTCTTTTTTTTTATTTAATATGACTGAGTGAAAATGTACATTCACGTATAAATTTACATGCCCACCTATATGCAGCTTCCACTGCTCTCCCCGTCCAGTGACAGCGTACTATTCCTCTCTGCTCCATACATGTCTCATCCTCCCAACAGCCTCCTTTCCTCTTCTCTCCACCCACTCTCCTTCCTCCAGCCAGAGGTCAGCAGGATGATATCCTATAGATGCACAGAACCCTAAAGTGCATCCAATATATGGTCACTCTGTATTGCCAAGTCCAATCCATTCGTGTCCAAAGAGTGGACCCTTGTTATGATTTATGGGCAAGGACAGCATCAGGGCCAGGAGATCTTTTAGTGGAGATCTTCTTTTGATTGCTTGACTGCTGCTTCCATGTGTATTGATTGTGGATCCAAGTCAAATGAAATCCTTGACAACCTTAATCCTTTCTCCATTTATCATGACATTGCTTACTGGTCCAGTTGTGAGGTTTTTGTTTTCTTGATGTTGAAATGCAATGATTCTTGATCTTCCTCAGAAGTATTTCAAATCTTCTTCACTTGCAGCAAGTAAAGTGGTGTTTTCTACGTAATGCAGGTTGTTAATGGGTCACCCTCCAAACCTGATGCCTCAGTCTTCTTTGTATAATCCAGCTTCTTGGATTATTTGCTCTGCATACAGATTGAAAAGGTATGGTAAAAGGATACGACCCTGATGAACATCTTTCCTGACTTTAAACCATGCAGTGTCTCCTTGTTCTTTTCACATGACTATCTCTTGATCCAAATACAGATTCCTTAAGGTCACAATTAAGTGTTCTGGAGTTCCCATCCTCTGCAATGTTAGTCATAATTTCTTATGATCCACACAGTCGAACACCTTTGTATAGTCAATGAAACACAGGTAAACATCTTTCTGGTATTCTCTGCTTTCAGCCAAGATCCATCTGACATCAGCAATGATATCCTTAGTTCCACATCCTCTTCTGAATCCAGCTTGAATTTCTGGCAGTTCCTTGTCAATATAATGTTGCAATCACTTTTGAATGATCTTGAGGAAAATTTTACCTGCGTGTGATATTAATGATACTGTTCGGTAATTTTTCCATTTGCTTGGATCGCCGTTTTTTGAAATGGGCACAAATATGGGTCTCTTCCAGTCAGTTGGCCAGGTAGCTGTCCTCCAAATTTCTTAGCATAGATGAGTGGGCATTCCAGCACTGCATCTGCTTTTTGAAATATCTCAATTGATATTCCATCAATTCCTGGAGCCTTGTTTTTTTTGCCAGTGCCTTCAATGCAGCTTCAACTTCTTCCTTCAGTATCATCAGTTCCACGTCATATACTACCTCTTCAAATGGCTGAACACTGACCAATTCTTTCTGGTATGATGACTCTGTGTATTCCTTCCATCTTTTTTTTTAATGCTCCTTGAGTTATTTAATGTTTTCTCTGTAGGATCCTTCACTATTGCAACTCGAGGCTTAAATTTTTTCTTCAGTTCTTTCAGCTTGAGAAATGCAGAATGTGTTCTCCTCTGGTTTTCCATTTCCAGCTCTTTGCACATGTCATTCTTCTCAAGCTGCCCTTGGAAAAATCTTCTGTTTAGGTCTTTCACTCACCATTCCTTTCTTTTGCTTTAGCTGCTCAATGTTTGAAATCATGACATCCAATTTGGTCTTTTCTTTCTCTCCTGTCTTTTTAATGACCTCTTGTTTTCTTCAGGGACGATATCTTGGATGTCATTCTACAATTTGTCTGGTCTTTGGTCATTAGTGGGCAACACATCAGATCTGTTCTTGAAATGGTCTTTAAACTCAGGAGGGATATACTCAAGGTCAAATTTTGGCTCTTGTGGACTTGTTCTAATTTTCTTCAGTTTCAGTTTGAATTTGCATATGAGCAATTGATGACCTGTGCTGTAGTCAGCACCTGGTCTTGCTCTAACTGCTGATGTGAAGTACACTCTTTAGTGCCTACAAAAGCATAAAATCAAATACTTGTAATACATCCTTTTATGTATTTAGCTCTTAATTGTTCTGCTTCCCTTATGAAAACCTTAATTATAGAGACAATGAATGTATGAAGGGACAAAATTTGTGGGATACAGTTAATGTACTCCTAGTCTTTAAAGGAACAATTAAGATAAAATGCATAGCCCAGAAACTGGCTATTTCTGGGGATGGAAAATTTCACAGATCTACATTTCCTTTCACCTTTTAGCTGCCACTGTTGTTCTTCAGGAGTACCTGGGTGGCACACATGGCTAAGTGCTCAGCTACTAAACAAAAGGTTGTTGGTTCAAGCCCACCCACAGATACCTCAGAAGAAAGGCCTGTTCATCCACTAAAAAAAAAGCCTCTGAAAACTCGATGGAGCACAGTTCTATTCTAACATGAGTAAAATTTTTTGAAATATCACAAAAACAACTAACATAAAGGGAAAAAATGATATTTGACTACATTGCAATTTGGATCTTCATTAAGAAAGTGAAAATATTAGTCACAGTCTGGTAGATGAAATTTGTAATGCATATAGGTGGCACAGCAGTTAAGTGCTATGGCTGCTAACCAAAAAGTCAGTAGCTCAAATCCACTCGGCACTTCTTGGAGACCCTATAGGACAGTTCTACCCTGTCCTATAGGGTCACTATGAGCCACACTTGAGTCAGTGGCAACGAGTTCGGGTTTTTGTTTTTTCGTATATGTAGCTTGATTCCAGAATACATGAAGAACTTTTATGAATCAATAAGAAAACACAGATATCACCCTTCACAATGTCCATTTTCATTAGTTATCAAGAAACACTAATAAAAACCACAATATAACCCATTACATATTCACTAGAATAACTAAAATGGAAAAGATAGGTAATACCAAGTGTTGACGAGGATACAAGAAAACTAAAACTCTCTAAACATTGAGATTAGAAATGTCAATGGTCTGAGCAAATTGTTTGGCAGTATTTACTCACACTAAACACTTATATTCACTATGATCTAGCACTTTCACTCCTAGATTTACATCTAACAGAAATCTATACATTATATTCACCAAAAAATAAAAAGTACAGACCACACTTGCCAAGCCAAGTGCCTTCGAGTCAGACCATGCTTAGCAGGAAACAACTCAAATATCCCTCAATGATAGAGTAAACAAAAAAAAAATAGTGATAGATCAGACTATGAGATACTAATGATAATAAATAAATGACAATGGCAGAACATATTATAAGCATAGCAGTAAGAGAAAGACACCAAATACAGAAAACCTTATTATTTTGTTTATGTGAAATTCAAAAATAGGCAAAACTAATATATGCTCTTAGAAGTCAAGGAGTACTAGGATCACAAGGGTGCAGGAAAGCCTTCTGGGTTTTGTAATGTGCAATTTCTTGACTTGGGAACTGGTTACTAGCTTGTGTACCAGCTTGTGAACTTCCACTGAACTGTACATTCATGCTTTCTGTGTGTCTATTATACTTCAATTAATAAGTTTACATTTTAAAATACCTGGCCCAGACTTTCTGTTAGCCCAGAGCTGAAACCATTCCTGAAGCCAGCTCTTCAGACAAGCATTGGACTGTACCATATGACATAAAGTGATACTGGCGAGGAGTGTACTTCTTGCCTTTAGTAAATACATGAGGCTAACTGTGCAGCTCCTGTCCAGAGGTGAGAAGAGTGAGTGGAGGGGGACAGATGCTATTTGAACGGACATGGGAAATACAGGGTGGAGAGGAGGAGTCCACTGTCACAGGGTAGGAGGAGCAGCTAGAGTTACATGGCAATGTGTGTGCAAGGTTTTGTATGGCAAATTGACTTGGATGATAAACTTTTACTTAAAACACAATAAAATATATATTTTTTAAAGTTTACAGTTTAAAAAAGTATAGCTGGAAGAATACAGTAAAATCTTTGTGCTCATTTAATCCAGGAAAATTGGAAGTGTTAGCTTTAGGGCAAAAGGAGAATGCAGGAATCCTGAGCCCTTTCCCATCAATTTCCCTGTGTAATTCTCCAAGGCTTTCTCCTATCAGGTGGAAGGACTGATGGTAGCCAACCAACAGTTTGGAGAGAGTGTCACAGAACCAGGCCAGACCTTTGTGGATTCAGCATTTGATGGAATTCTTGGCCTGGGATATCCCTCCTTGGCTGTTGGAGGAATGACCCCAGTATTTGACAACATGATGGCCCAGGGCTTGGTGAATCTACCAGTGTTTTCAGTCTACATGAGCAGGTAAGGCCTGTCAACCCTCTAGGTTATAGTCGGTTCTTACTACAGGGAGACGACGCGGTGCAGCTGAAAGAGCACCAATCTCAGCAGTCAGAGGACCTGCAGTAGAGCTCTTTCACTGTGTGACAATCTCCATAAATAGTGAAGAAACAGGACGGTGTGCAAAGCACTTCGTAAACTGTACAACACTAAGCTAATTTGGGGAATCTCCAGACTTGGTTATTCATTTATTCAGTCAATAAATATTTATCACACTCCCATTATGTGCAAACACCATGCTGGCTAGGTACTAAGAACACAAGAAAGTGAGAGGGTTAGAGTCACTGCCTTCAAGAAGCATAATTCCAGTGGAGGAAGACAGAAAAAAATTAAAGGTAAGATAAAAATAACTGTATTTACATTTTATAACAATGAAGTAAAGAAAGTACCTATGAAATGAGAAAATATATAGAAGCTTTATGTCTTCAAAGTTTAGTATCCAGAATAAAGAACTCCTGAGATTCAACAACAAGAAAAACAACCCAATAAAAAAATAGGCAAAGGACTCAAAAAGACATTTCATCAAAGAAGACATTAAATGAATAATTTCTTTTGTAAGGATCAGCACAAAGCTGATTCTTATGAGACAGAGATTAAAGATGTCCCAAGTGTCCAGCTCTTCCAAGTGGCTTTACCACTCTATCCATAACTTCAGCTGCTCTGTCTGCCCTCTGTAGCCTTCCTCCCATCTTTGGATTCCGTAGTTCACTGTGATGTCGGACAGAACTCACATAACCATATAAAGGAAATGGCTCACATGAATGCAGAGGCTGACAAGTCCCAAGTTCATGGATCAGGTGTAGGTTTCTCTACCCACATGGCTGCGGGATCTGACAAACCCAAACCAGCATTTCAGACAATAGAGTACTGGCTCACAAGGCTCTGGAAGTCGGAGAATGAGATCGCAGTATAGGCTGCTGGCTCAAGGGGCTGTGGAAGCCAATAAATCCCAAAATCGCTAGGTCAGACAGCAAGACTCTGATTCCCAAGAGCCAGAGAACAGTTGTTGACAAACTGGACACAGGATCCAGAGACAGAGACAGAAAGAGATTCCTACCAGGTCATCTATACACACACCTTAAATACAGGCTACACCCCCATAGAAACGCATAATCTTGAATAAGAGTGAGACTTGAGCTACACCCTCCTGAAAGGCTGCATCCCAGGGCTCACACTATACCAACGCAGCCTCACCAATGTGTAGAGGTCAGGATCCACAACACATGAAATGGATGGCAACCATACAATATCGGAATCATGGCTCTCTTAGTCATCTAGTGTTGCTGTAACAGAATTACCACAAGTGGGTGGCTCTAAAAAGAGAAATTTGTTTTCTCAGAGAAAAGCTGGCTAAAAGTGTAAATTTAGGGCACCAGCTCTAGGGGAAGTCTTTCTCTTTTGGCTCTGGAGGAAGGTTCTCGTTCTCAGTCTTTCCCTGGACTGGGAGCTCCTGAGGCCCGCAAACCCTGGGTACTTTCCAAAGGATGCACTTTACTTCTAGCACTGCTTTCTTGGTGGTGTGACTTCCCCAACTCTCTGCTTGCTTCCCTTTCCTTTATATCCCGAGAGATTGCCTCAAGACACACTACAGTCTTACACAGAACAACTGCCATCCCTCTTCCCTCATTAACATCATAGAGGCAGGGTTTACAGCATATAGGAATACCACACATTACCAAGAATCATGGCCTAGCCGAGCTGCTACACACTTTTTGTCAGCAGACTATCAATTGCTCATATGCAAGTTCACTCTGAAAAATAATCAAACCCACTGCCACTGAGTCGATTCTGACTTCTAGCAACTCTACAGGACAGAGTAGAACATCCCCATAGAGTTTCCAAGGAGCACCTGGCAGATTTGAACTGCCAACACGTTGGTTAGCAGACGTCTCACTTAACCACTATGCCACCAGGGTTTCTGGTTCAAGCTGAAGCTGAAGAAAGTTAAAGTAAGCTCACAGAGTGAAAGCACGACCTTGAGTATATCCCACCTGAACTGAGAGACCATCTGAAGAACAGATTTCACACAGTGACCAAAGACCAGGTGAGTTGTAGGATGACGTCAAAGATATCATACATGAAGAAAGTAAAAGGTCATTTAAAAGACATGGAAAAAAGACCAAAATGGATGTCAGAAGAGTCTCTGAAACTTGCTCTTGAATGATGAGTAGCTAAAGCTAAAGGAAAAAATAATGAAGCTGAGCTAAAGATTTCAAAGGATAACTCAAAAAGACAAAGTATTACAATGAAATGTGCAAAGATTTGGAATTGATTCAACAGGGCAAAACACCCTCAGAATTTCTCAAGCTGAAAGAACTGGAGAAAAAATTCAAGCCTCAAGTAACTGTAATATTGAAGGATTCTATGGGCAAAATATTGAACAATACAGGAAGCATCAAAAGAAGGAAGGAACACACAGGGTCACTGTACTAAAAAGAACTGGTCCACCTTCTACAATTTCAGGACATAGCACGTAATCAAAAACCAGTAGTAGTGAAGGAAGAACTCCAAGTAGCACTGACAGTGTTGGTAAAAAACAAGGCACCAGGAACTGACAGAATACCAATTGAGATGTGTGTGCAAATGGATACAATACTGGAAGCACTTGCTTGTCTGTGTCAAGAAATTTAGAAGACAGCTACATGGCCAACAGACTGAGAAAGATCGATACATATGCCCATTCCAAAGAAAGGTGATCCAACAAAATGTGGAAATTACTGAACAAACATGTAATATCACACACAGGTAAAATTTTGCTGAAGATCACTCAAAAGTTGCTGCAGTTGTGTATCCCCAGGAAACTGACAGAAATTCAAACTGAATTCAGAAGAGGACATGGAACAAGGGATATGATTGCTGATATCAGATGGATCTTGGCTGAAAGCAGAAAATACCAGAAAGATGTTTACCTGTGTGGATCATAACAAATTATGGATAACACTGGGAGGAATGGGAATTCCAGAACATTCAATTATGTGCACATGACTTGGTCATGTACATAAACCAAGAGGCAGTTCCAACAGAACAAGGGAAAACTGAGTGATTCACATGAGGAAAGGTGTCCACAAGAGTTGTATCCTTTCACTATACTTATTCAATCTGTATGCTGAGCAAATAATTTGAGAAGCTGCCCTCTATCCCTGGTAACCATCAAAGAATGTTGTTTTTACACATATGTCCATATGCCCTGAATGAACCAAAGTGAAGAGGACTAGAAGCATTTACTGATAAAGGTCAAAGACAACAGCCTTCAGTATGGATTACACCACAAGGTAAAGAGAGCAAAAATCTTCACAAATGGATCAATACGCAACATCATGATAAATGGGGAAAAGATTGAAGCTGCACAGGATTTCATTTTGCTTGGATCCACAATCTGGGTCTGTGGGAACAGCAGTCAACAAATCAAATGATGTATTGCGTTGGACAAATCTGCTGCAAAAGACCTCTTTAAAGTGTTGAAAAGCAAGGATGTCACCTTGAAGACTATGGTGCACCTGCCCCAAGCCATGGTATTTTCAACTGACTCTATGAAAACAAAAGGTGGCCAGTGAAAAAGAAAGACTGAAGAATTGATGCCCTGTGTTATAAACCTGGCAAAGAATACTGAATATACCACGGACTGCCAGAAGAATGAACACAACTGTCTTGGAAAAAGTATTGTCAGAATGCTCCTTAGAAACAAGGCTGGTGAGATTTCATCTCAGGTACTTTGAATATGTCGTTAAGAGGGAGCATTCCCTGGAGAAGGAACGCAAGTTTGGCAGAGGGTCAGTGAAAAAGAGGAAGACCCTCAACAAGATGGCCTGGCACGGTGGCTGCAATGATGAGCTCAAACGTAGCAGCTGTTGTAAGGATGTCTGCAGGACCAGGCAACTTTCAGTTTCATTCTCTTGTACATAGTAGGGTCTTTATGAGTAGAAACCTACTGAATGGCACCTAAAAACAACAACCAGGGGTGGGTGAAGGTGGGAAGCGGGAAAGGGTTAGTCATTACTTAAGAAGCACTTAATGTCTCTTAAGAGTGATGAAAAATTTGGAAATGAATAGTTGTGATGGTTGCACAAGGAACATGGATTCTACACAAAAATGGCAGGTGTCTTGCTATGTATGTTTTTACAACATTTTATTTGGAAAAGTTCATGAGGTTCACCTGCCTCTAGGCCTTCTTGCCTGGAACCCTGGGGGGCCATGCCATCTACCTACCTTAACTTTTTCAGGAATTGTTTCTTGGGCAGACCACTGTAAAGCCATTTTTCTTGTTCATATGTAGATTCTTGGTGTTTATTCTGTTGAACTGTGTTTCCTCTCTGAGGCTGGGACTGGGACCACTCCTGAGTAGAATGTGAGCACGGGGTGAGGGCAGGGAGACATTTTATCTAGACACTTCTACTTCCCCCTTTCACAGATCCCTGCTCTCTTTCAGCCTGGGAAGAAGTAAGTATAGGTGGAAAATAGCCAGGGCTTTGCACTCATGCATACCTGGAATGAAATCCTACTGCTTAGGTTATTTTACCTCTCTGATCCTCTGACGGATATTAAGCTTGGGTGGAAATTCAGTATGACTAGCTACGTAAAATTCCTAGCATAGTGCTTTGCGTAAAATCAGTCAACTCAGTTCCTTTACCCCCACAGACATCCAATTTCCTTCCTCTTTACTACATGATCTTTCTGTGCTCCAAGTTCTGTATATTTCTGATCTTTTTCCTCTTGAAAATAAATCTGTCTTCTATCTCCCGAGAAACTATCTTATCTTCCCAGAAACTTGCTAGATGCCAGGACATAATCTTAGAAATCAATACCTGCAAAAATTAATAAATTTTCAAGCTCTAATAAATCATGTCTGCATTCAAACTAGCTTCTTTGGTTCAGCATTAAAGAATGAGCAATATGGAAACTCCAGGCAACACCACAGCCATAGTTGGGAAGATACTTCGGGACAAAGTTTCTTTTAGGGGTGCCTCAAGCCACAGTGTATGTACTTACCTGGGATGGCCCTGGCCTTGGTTTGTCCTGAGTTCTGCCCAGTCTTCTTGTCCCATCTCCCACCTTACTAGGCCTTTCATCCCCCAAATTGGAAGACACTAACAAATTGGTGAGCCGTGTTCTCTCTACTGTATGTCAAAATCAAGTGCCATAGCTGGAAGCCCTGGGCTCAGACCCAGGCTGAAATTCCTGCCTGTCTCGGTACTTGTGTAAGTGGTCAGACCAAGAAGCAAAAGGTCCTAGCGCAGGTTCACTCCCTGGAATTTTCCCGTGACACCTCCTTGACTACTTTCCTTTCTTTCCATGTAGCAACCCAGCGGGTGGCATGGGAAGTGAGCTCATTTTTGGAGGCTATGACCATTCCCATTTCTCTGGGAGCCTGAAATGGGTTCCAGTCACCAAGCAAGGCTACTGGCAAATTGCACTGGACAAGTGAGTATCATCTACAAGGTGGTTATGGTAAGAAGGAAGAAATCAAAACAGGTACAACTGAGACTGAATGAACTGAACTATTGGTTACAAGAACTGGATGTGGTGAACTTTCACTGTGAGGTTAGAGGTACAGAGGGGCTGAGTAAAGGTGGAATAAGGAGAGCAGTGGACGCATGGTACCAGTTTTCAGCTCCCTCCCTGCAAAGGTACACTATCAGCTTTATACAGTGTAGTACATCAACAAGCCTACTATTCTCTGCTCATTCATCCTTCTAATATTAATCAACCACATAAGGGCTGAGTGGCAAGCAGAACACCAGGGAGAATTGGACTCACATTTTGCCCTCATGAAGCTTTTACGGAAAATGAGGCACACACAGATCACTACCATGTAAGATCAAAGTTGGCCAATGCTCCAAACAAGGTGATACTAAAGTGCCTGGCAGACAGGCCAAGATGGTTTCTGTATGCAGAACCCCACGGGGCTTCCTGGAAGGAACGATATTGAAATTGATCTTGACATGTATACAATATCTGGATGTGAGGAACTGGGGAAGACTGGATGTTGTCATATGCCTAGCACTGTACTATATACAATTCAGCAATTTAATGAAATGTTATTTGAGTTTCAATTCACGCAAGTATAAGTTCCTACAAGGTGCCATGCATGAGATACACTCTATGGATGCAGAAGTGACAAAAGCCTCAATGCTGATTGCCCGCTGTTGGTTTCTCAAACTATAGGGATTTACACATTCATAGTTCAAGACATCATTTTAAGGGATCATTGCTTCTATTTTTTTAATGAAATGGTATACAGTGGGAAACAACACTTATTGACGTTAAGCATTGTTTCCTGAAATGTTTGCTTCAGGTGTGTGGGGGGAGAGTGTGTGTGTCTTGGTTCAAGAAGTAAATTTATTTCTCACTATGGATCTCAGTCAAAAAGTTGAGTAACACCTGATGCAAGAGACCTAAATGAAAACCATTCATGATGCTTCAGTGTACTACTGGGAGTCCAGCAGAGAAAGACAGCTGCTAGAGAGCAAGGGAGACTTCTGGAGCGCTGATGATGCTTCATTTTCCCTCAGCATCCAGGTAGGAGGCACCGTGATGTTCTGCTCTGAGGGCTGTCAGGCCATTGTGGACACAGGAACTTCCCTCATCACAGGTCCCTCAAGCAGCATCAAGCAGCTGCAAAGGGCCATTGGGGCCGAACCTGTGGATGGAGAAGTGAGTGCCTGCCCAGTATGGATACGGGCCGGGAGGAGGACAGCTGGGTCCTCTCTGAGAAAACGGGAAGTCTCTAAATAGATCCCCTGTGCTGTGTTTTAGTATGCTGTGGAGTGTGTCAACCTCAATGTCATGCCGGATGTCACCTTCACTATCAACGGAGTCCCCTATACCCTCAGTCCAACTGCGTACACCCTGCCGGTAGGAACTGTTTCTTGATGCTGTAAAACACAAGTCCTTTCCCACATGCCTGCCACTTCCCCTCATCAATTAGCGGCCTACTCTCAGATATTGACCCCAACCTTAATCCTCACCTTGGCCTGCTTTGATGTGGTATTTGCTCTAGGAAGAATACAGCTACCTGCGGTGTAAACACTACTGACTGGCTCTTTCCAGTTGCATCACATGGTAGAGAACTAGGCAAACCACTCTAAATGAGTTTCCTGACATTGCCGTATAAGACGTCTCCACCGATCAAGTTTAATTCCCTCAACAACCAAGTCAGAATGGAGAGATTAGATTCCATTCTAAAGATGAGTATATGTATATATATATACACGGATATCCCACTGCCGTCAAGTTGATTCCAACTCATAGCGACCCTATAGGACAGAGTAGAACTGCTCCATAGAGCTTCCAAGCAGCACTGGGAGGATTTGAGCTGCCGACCTTTTGGTTAGCAGGTAGAGCACTTAATCAC
The DNA here is from genome assembly GCA_028571685.1 of Heterohyrax brucei. NCBI lineage: Eukaryota > Metazoa > Chordata > Mammalia > Hyracoidea > Procaviidae > Heterohyrax > Heterohyrax brucei. Next base: position 24,353,655 of record CM053155.1, read on the forward strand.
TATGCCACCAGGGTTTCCATACATACACATAGAGTTAAGTAAATGGTTCAAGATGTGAGCTGCTCATGGATATAGAACAAGGTTATGTCTTAACAGTCTCCTCAGATGAGAAAATGTCTTTTGTTGCAGCAGATTAGTAACTTTGGAGGGCAATGTAGAAAAGTAGCTTTGAGCATTTTGGAAGCCTGTGGTCATTTCACACCCAGTCGGCCCTGATTTTCAGTATCACAGATCATTGGCAACATATTTAAGAGTCACCCACAACATTGGGGTGACTAACAAACAGAAAAGAGGTGTTAGCCCTGTCTCACACTGCGGTCTTCATTAACCCCTTTCCAAAGCCATCGCAAACATAAACAGACAACCCAAGTAAAAACAAGTTTAGTTTTAAAGCATAACTTCATGGTAAGACCTCAAGCTCCGCCAACACAGAAATTCTGGAGTTGTCACCACGAACACCGTACCCAGAAATAGCCTCCTGAGGACAAGCTGGACATTCAGGTGGAGCCAGGTCCATCAGCTGACACAGCCATCACCACTCCACCATCATCCCATCTTCACCCCGTGTGAGTCCCACACATACTCATGTGCTCCCAACATAGCACTACTGTCCTTTCCTCCTGGAACATCTCAGCCAGAGCCGCTTGATACAGCAAAGATGCTGTAATAACTTGGAACTTATATCCCGTGCCTCCTAAGAAGCTTCCTTACATCCTGTGTAAATCCCCTGACCCATCCATCAACATCTTTAAATTTTAAGTGGTTGTTGAAAAAACACACCTGCCTATAGACCCTAAGTCCTGTCAAAGAAAAAGAAAGGAGGAACATTAAATTCTTCTCCTAGAATAGGATGCCTATTTGCCTTAGATTTAGAAAAGGCCACTCAACTGACTCTTCCTAGAACATCCACAAGAGAACAGCACTGGCTAGCCACTTTTAGAACAGTTTTTCTTTCTTAAAAATAAATAAATTGAGTCTCAGAAACACTGGTGAAACTAAGATTTAAACCAAAGTCTTCTAGTTACATTTTTTTGGCTCATTCAACAATGCAAGAAAGCTTCAGCTTCCCCCACTATAAAATGGGGGAGGAGTGCATAACAGATCAGTGGTTCTCAAAATTGTGACAAGTAGAAACCCAGGCTCACTCACACACATGAACCTGTGCAAATGTGCACTTCATTCAATAAACTAGGACAGGTGTGTATGAAGTGTGAGGAAGAACTGACCAGTCAAAACCATAAAACAGCCATCGTAAGGCATTCTGGCCCATCAGCCACTGCTACAAAGGAGCACTCTAGACAGTACTACTTTCCTGTTCCTCTGCATGTCACTCAGAAGGATCTTTTTAATTCTAGGACTCCGTGGATGGAATGAATTTCTGCAACAGTGGCTTTCAAGGCCTTGACATTCAGCCTCCCGCTGGGCCTCTCTGGATCCTGGGTGATGTCTTCATTAGACAGTTTTACTCTGTCTTTGACCGTGGAAATAACCAAGTGGGGCTGGCGCCAGCGGTGCCCTAAGGAGGAGTCTGTGTCAGCATGCCCGCCTGTACTCCTTAGAAATCCACCTGGGCCTGCTAGGTTGGAACATCCTTCGCATTTGTCAGAAAGTCTCTGTGTACAGACCACAGCTGCTCCTGAGCTACAGCTTTGACCAGTTTGACCAATCAAACAGAACATGAGAATATACATACATACACACTAAGCATACCCATACACATTCACATGTAGGAACCACGTCTATCATCATCATGATAGAATAACTAAATTGTCCATCCATATTTTGCATTGCTTTTTGTTAACTTTGTATTACAGATATCTCTAACATATAGACAAGCAGGAATTACTATTAGCTGCCTTCCAGTTGGCCCCCAACTCCTGGTGACCCCAAGCATAATGGAACAAAACACTGAAAGTTTCTGTAGTATCCTATGATTGGTTGTGCACCAGACAATGCTCTACTATGATCCATAAGATTTTTTGCCTTTTTTTGGAAGTAGATCACCAGACATTTCTTCCTAGTTCTTCTTTGTCTGGAAGTGCCAATGAAACATGTTTGATATCTGGCCAGTATGAAATCCAGTCCTCCACACAGAAGTCAAGAGGTCTACCACTGAACTGCTAAGGCTTCGTCAGCAGAGATTACAGTACAGTAAATCCCTGCGCACTCTCCCTGATTTAACAACCCATCAATATGTGGCCAGGCCTGTTTTATTTACACTATCACCCATTCCTCTCTCTAATAGCACATACAATGGACTATTGTGAGTGAAATTCCAAGAATCATATCACTTTCTCCATAAGTACTTCTAATTTCTGTAAAAATGTACTCAATATGCAAATGTTTCATTTTGTCTCATAAATGTTTGGTTGTTTTTACAGTTGGGTTGTTGGAGTCAAGATTCAAGTAAGATCCACAAAGTGCATTTATCTATAAGTCTCTTAAGTGTCTTTTTATCTATAGAGATTACCACATTCTGAATTTTTCCACCTGAAATCTCAAGGTATCATTTAATGTGATTCTCTGAGACATTATTCCCTTTAAGAATCCCTGGGAGCATAGTTGTTAAGCACTTGGGCACTAATCAAGAAGCTAGCTTGAATCTACTAGCTGTCCTACAGAAGAAAGATGTGGCAGTCTGCTTGTGTCAAGATTACCATCTTGGAAACCCTGTGCAGTGGTGTTGCAGTTTGCTCCTGTAAGGATTACAGTCTTGGAAACCCTGTGTGGCAGTTCTACTCTGTCCTATTGGGTCACCTTGAATTGGAACCAAATCAATGGCAGTGGTTTGGATTTGGTTTTATATCCTTTAAATGTCAATTCCAACCACAGCAACCCTATAGAATAGAGTAGAATTGCTCCACAGAGTTTCCAAGGAGTGCCTGTGGGATTTGAACTGCTGATCTTTTGGTTAGCAAACACAGCACTTAACCAGTATGCCACCAGGGTTTCCTTAAAAATGTTAGTTAGATCTAAACCTGTTGCTGACATGTCAATTGTGACTCATAACGACCTCATGTGTTCCAGAGTGGCACCGAGCTCTGTAGGGTTTTCTTGGCTGTACTCTTCACAAAGGCAAGTCTTCAGGCCTATCTTCTGCAGCGCTGCTGGGTAGGTTTGACCCACAACCTTTCAGTTAGTAGCCAAGAGCATTTGGTTTGTGATCCTCAAGGACCTAGCTGGATCCAAAGGCCTATTTTCTGCTGAGGATATCTCCCAGATGGCATGAGTACTACCGTATCCCACCAGCAGGTGGACAATGTCTAGTGCCTCTTCTGTAACGGTAAGATTGATGAGTGGGTTCCAGAGGTGTCAGCCTTATCCATCATTACAATGTTCCCTTCAGTGTTTTACCTAATGGTTTTAGCAGGCATAAAGACCGCTACTTATCTTCATCGTATTATTAAAAGAGACTGTTGTCATTGAATCAACTCCAGCTCACAGCAAACCCTTGTGTATCAGAGTACACCTGAGATCCATAGCATTGTCAGTGGCTGATTTTTCCAGAGTAAATCACTAGACCTTTCCTCCAAGGCACTTCTAGGTAGACTCAACCCTTCAACCTTTCAGTTAGCAGCCTCAACCTTTCAGTTAGCAGCCAAGTGTGTTTAAGTGTGTTAACCATTTGTACCACCCAGGGTCTCCCATAATCCAAAGAGTGCCTAGTGAATTTGAACCACTGACATCTTGGTTAGCAGTTATAGCACCTAACCACTACACCACCAGGGTTTTCCATAAACGAAACACTGCCACTGAGTCGATTCCAACATGTAGTGATCCGACAGACAGAGTAGAACTGCCCCATATAGTGTTCAAGAAGTGCCTGGAGGATTTGAACTGCTGACCTTCTGGTTAGCAGCTGCAGCACTTTATCACTGTGCCACCAGGGTTTCCAAGTAGGGCTAAAATACAAGAAACCAAACACATTGTCATCAAGTTGATTTTAACTCATAATGACCCTATAGGACGTGGTAGAACTGCCCCATAGAGTTTCCAAGGAACACCTGATGGGTCAACCTTTTGGTTACCAGCTGAATGTTTAACCACCATGCCACCAGAGTCTCCACAGTAGAACTCGGGGTAGCAAAACAGTGATTTTTCAAATTCTGTCATTCCTTCTGCGTTTACGGGATGGAATTCTTCTACAAACAATAACATTCTTTAATCAGTTGTTTGCTCAATGTGAAATACAGCTCATAAAGGAAAAGCAAGATAAATTATTTGCTTTTTTCTGTATATTTACCGCTTTTCAGAATGATACATTAGTGCGTTTGCAAACTCACAGGGATTTTGCAATAGCACGTAACTCCTCATTCTGAAAACTGGTAAATGAAATAAACCAAGTAATTCATCTTTGATATGTTTCAGTTTACTGTAGTTTTTTAAATTGTGCAAATCACTCACTTTTAGCCAGTGGGTGCTCCTTCAAGTCAGTTCCTTTGAGCTGTTAACTTGACTCCAATACAAGATGTTCCAGTCCCGTCTCAGACATTTCTAGCCCCATGTGAAGCATTAGCCATTTTCCCAAGGAGTCCTATCCTTTACTGTATAAATACATGGAGAGAGTGAGAGAGAGAGACTGACTCTGAAGAAACTCTTCTGGCCTTTAGAACTCCACCGCCCATCCCGAAGGAGGTGAGGTAGAGGATTCTGGATTGAATTCATCCCTACTGTGCCACCAGAAACAACTAATTTTTTTCTTCCTTTCCATTCATTTTTGCTTTTTCAGGTGGAAGCATCCTGAATTCTTTTTTCTTATTATAAAACATGTTGAAGTCCTGCATGGTCCTAACTCTCAGAGATAAGCAGTATTATTAGTTTGCAGTTGTTTTACGTAGACTTCTTCCTTTGTATATTTAAAGGGACAGAGATGGCTATAGGTAAGGAAATCTTTTTCTTTCTACAAAATAAGGGAGGGTAGCCATATTGGTGGTGGCATTTGGGGTCTTAAAAGCTAGCAAGCTGCCATCCGAGGTACACCAAAGGTCACAGCTCAAATGAAACAGATGATCACCAAGGACAACAATGACATATGGGAAAGAGAACCCAGGAGACATAAATGGGTGACTACGTCCACATGTGACCAGAAGAACCAGATGGTGCCAGGCCACCACCAGTGACAGCCACAATGGGGCTCACAGTGTTGAGTCCCAGTGGCAACATGAGAAAAAAAAAGGGGTGCACCCTGAGAACTCCACCAAAAGACCACAATTGATGGTCTGAAGGCTTCCAGGTTCCCCTGGGAGCATGGCCCCTAGACCTGATGCTGCCCCAGATCATAAATCATTACTGAGGTCAACTCTTCCAACAGGAATGGATTGGACTCGGAGACACAGAGTGATTATATCATGTGTACCCTTTATTGTTCTATGCGTCTATAAGATGTCGTCCTACTGGCCTCTTACTAGAAGGCGGTGGAGAGGGTAGAGAGGAGGGGACAGAAGATCGTTAAGAGGATATGACATGTATAGAATGGAAAGGAGGAGTGTGCTGTCACTGGGCAAGGAAAGCAGAAGAAGCTGCAGATAGGCAGGCATGCAAATTTAAACTGTACATTTTCACTCAATCACAATACAAAGAAAGGGAGGATCACACCACACATACTCTTCTCTGAACTGCTTTCCTTTTTAGCAGTAGATTGATTGCATATGAGTATAGACAGCTCCTTCCTTCCGACATCTGCATGATGCCGATTTATTAAAAAATCCTTCCCTGGTAAACATTAGGTTGGTCTGAGATACAGCTCAACTCAATGCAATAAACATTTCCTTTGTGGCACATGCCAACCAAGGTACAGGAAAAGCCACAAGATAGCCAGGTCAGGCCCTGGCTGGCAGTTAACAGCTGCTCTTCACCCAACCCTGACTCATGGCACCTTACACATAACACAACAATCTTCAGGATTGTTAGTATGTTTAAGTCCATGATGTGACTGTTATGTTAATACGTCTCATTCAGAGCATCCTTGTTTTCCTTGGCTATCTACTTTACCAAATATGGTACCTTTTTCTAACAACTGGTCTTTCCTGATGATATATGCAAAGTCAGGGGGTCCAAGTCTCAGTCTTCTAAAGAGCATGCTGGTAAAACGGCTCCTAAAACTGCTTTGGTCATTCTTCTGGTAACCCATAGTATATTCAGTATTCTTAACCAATAAAACAGTTTGAATGCCTCAGTTCTTCTGCCTTCCTTTTTCATTATCCAACTTTCATATGCGTATGAGATACAGGTAGTCCCCGGGTTAGGAATGTCCAAGTTACATACGAACCGTAATTACGAACAAACCCGCATAAAGCCTATTATACTTAAAATTCAAGGTATATATAATGTGTACATGAATCTATGACCCACTGCCATCAAGTTCATTCTGACTCATACCAACCCTATAGGTCAGAGTAGAACTGCCCCATAGAGTTTCCAAGGAGCACCTGGTGGATTCGAACTGCTGACATTTTGGTTAGCAGACACTACACCACCAGGGTTTCCATATTAATATATATGATGTATTAATTATATTGATATATACTTTATATATATATAATAAAACTTAAAATCTTGTAATAACAAATTGATGCTACTTTGCAATGTACATGAAAACATCATCATCATCATTACTATTACTGTACTACATTAAAGATATTTTAGTGTACCTGAAAGCATCTCTTTAATGCTTTTTGGGCATAGAAACATATTCTATAGACTATATATTAAAACAAACATTCAACCAACTGATGTTAAATACAAACCATACTTAACTGTTTTGACAAATGTGCAGATTTGACCTAAAGACAAATTTAGGAATGGAACTTGTTCATAATCTGAGGGGAGTCTATAATTGAAAAAACTGTGGCTTAGGTCAGGAGAATTTTGATCATCAAAGCAGCATCTTTGCTGTTTAAAACCTTACAGAGTTCTTTTGTGGCAGATTTGTCCAACCCAGAATGTTGTTCCATTTGCTGACTGCTGCTTTCATGGACATTGTTGACTAAGTAAAATGAAATCCTTGACAACTTCAAGCTTTTCTCCGTTTATCATGGTGTTGTTTATCAGTTGAGTAGTCAACATGTTGACGCCACTTGGCTTGGCAGTTAACATCAGGATTAGAGTCGGATGAACTAACACCCACGCTTTGCCCCTATCATCTCGTGACGTGGGGAAGGTTACCTCGTGCCTCTGAGACATCGCCTCACAGAGTGGTTGGGAAAAACCTACGTGCTTACCTGGGTAGCAGCACTGGTTCATGATGTTAGCTTCCCTTCCCTTTTCATAGCATGGTCAAAATAGATGACAGAACAACCTGGTATAAACTATCCTAACAATATAGTAGTTAGACCAGTTAAAAACAGAGGCTGTGGATCAGACAAGCCTAGGCTTGACTCTGTGCACCACCTCTCACCAGTTGTGGGACTTCTGCATTTCAGTGTCTTCTTCCGTAACATGGACATAATAATAGTAACTCCCCAGCGGAGCTGTTTCAAGTATTCAGTGATACAACGCACGTGAAGAAGCACTTAGCTAGTTTGCATGTCCTGTTCACCAGAACTTCACTCAACGCAGGAAAATCTCATAAGAAGCTTGTTAACACCGGTAGAAGCGTACAGAGTAAAAAGGCTTGATGAGTTCTTAAAGTGCCATAATAGCTACATGGCAGCCAGTTGCTTAAAAAATCATGTTTGCAGCTTTTCCCTTGAGGGTCATTTCTGTAGTCTACCCCGAATGTATTGAATGTGTGTCTAGGACCTGGGTATCCAAGAACCTGAGTGGAGCACCTGTTGGATTCAAGAGCGCCTGAAGCCCCGACTGTAGAAAGTGAAAGCACACTGGGTGTCGCAGCTGCCCTAACTGGAGTTGTGCTCTGAGCACACACAGTCTCTCCAGGCAGAAGTGATGCTTTCGGTCTGCATGAGCTAAATTTCTGCAGGCTGTTAAAAACCTGCAGAACATTATCATTGCTCTGCATATTCTTTGGGACCTTCACCTCGGTGGTATCACCCCTAGAACCCAAGCTCTTGTTCTGTGTTCCATGTCTGAGGCAAGGTCACAGACCTGTTATGGATTGGCCAGCACGTTTGGCCAAGCTTCACAGCACCCTGACAACTGTTGAAAAAGGATGCTTTGCTTTGCTAACTAATGACTCCCACATTTTACTCCTCAGAAGAAACCTAGCAATTTGCTGCAGGTGGATTCCAGTTGCTGACCTTTTGGTTAGCAGTTGGACACTTAACCACTGCTTTACCACGGCTCCCTGTAAAGACTGCAGCCTAGAAAACTCTAAGTAATTCTACTCTGTCCCGGAGGGTCGTTGTGAGTCATTGACTTGAAAGCAGATGCCAACAACAAAGCTCTTTCAGAAGCTTTCAGTGTTTTGTTTCTCTTTCCCCTTCCCCATCCCTTCACCCCAAACAACACTGAATTAGGCAGAGCAGGTTTGATTACCTTGTTTATAGACAAAGAAATTGAAGTACAAAGCAATGAAGCAATTTGTCAAAGGTGGAGATGGAAGTGAAGTCCATGTCTCCCGTCTCTAATTTACTCCCGAGCCCATGAGTGTTAGCCCATCAGGATTACATAGAGCAGGAGAGGGAAATTACTCAAAGGAAACAGTGCTGAACAGACTAAAATAACAAGTTACCTAGAACACTTTTATCAGGGTCTAATTTACATGTGGGGCCCTGGTTGCACAGGGGTTAACAGGGTGTCTAAACATAATAAACGTTAATTTCTCATTTAACAAGAGTCCAGTGAAGAACACGATTCAAAGAGCTATGTTTCTTCCGTCTTGTGGTTCCACTATCCTCTGGGGCCTCAGACCACAGAGTGGAGCAGCATCGATCTTAAACATTCCTACCCACCCCCCTCACCTGCCCGCCAACAGGTTCGAGATCACTTAACTTTAGTTAAGAGCCAACTAAGTACTGGGAGTGAGACAGGGGACAGTGTCTTGCTCTTCACTAAATACGAAGAGGCTGGCTCAGTGTGTCTCCCACAGTAAGTCCATCGTAAGAGCTGCTGAAGGTTGGGCACATCAACAGTTTAACCTTCACAACCCTATCTGTTCTGTCACAAAAAATATTTCTATAATCTGTTCCCTCCTCTCAATTCCCTAGCTCAGTTCATCATCACACTTCACCAGGAGTATTGCCAGAACATGCTAACCAATACTCCAATTTCCGTGTCTCCTTCTCAGCACTCTGGCGCCTGATTGATTAATGTTTCTGAAGCTCTGCTCTGAATAAGTCATTCCCCTCCTCTAATCTCAATGGCTCCGCACCGTGGTCCAAGTAAAGTCCGAGCTAACCCAACTTTCAGGGCTCTTTAGGGCCTTACCTCCGAGTCCCTGGGAGAAGCAAACTCTTAACATGCTTAGCTGCTAACTCAAAGGTTGGAAGTTTAAGTCTGCCGGAGAAGCCTCAGAAGAAAGACCCGGCAATCAACTGAAAAATCAGTCACTGAAAACTCTGTGGAGCATAGTTCGGCTCTGACACACAAGAGGTTACCATGAGTCGGAACTGACTTCACAGAAATTGGTTTACCGGTAGTGCTGTGCTCAGTGTAACCTACTGCCCTCTGCTCGTATCGATTCCACTTCAGACCCAGCTGAACTGCTTACACTTGAACACTTTCTCACTTCCCCTTTTGCTCCCAAGATTCCTTCTACTATTCTCACCAGAAGTGGCCCTTTTCCAGCAACTGTTAAAAGTTTAGTAAAGAAAGAAGAAAACACAAATTGAAACCTCAGTCTTGTAGGACACAAGGCAAAAGTGTTCGGCGATGACTTGGGGCCTTTCATCTGTATGCTCTCCTCTGCCAAGCTGAGGCTCAGCATCTCTTCTCCCACCACCTAGGTCTCGCTCCACCTCCAACTCCCTTCCCCTTCTGTTAAACTCTCGCCTCCAGTGTCCACACATCTGCATGTGTTCATATTTGGTGCATCCTTCAAGCCTTACTTCCAATCCCTCCTTTCCGTAGAACTCTCATTGACATTAAGAAGGACAACTACCCATGTGTCACTGTCATACTGGGGTGGCTGGCATGTTACTGTGATGCTGGAACCTATGCCTCCAGCATCTCAAATACCACCCTGGTCACCCATAGCGGACAGGTTTCAGAGAAGCTGCCAGACAAAGACATTATAGGAAGAAAGGCCTTGTGATCTGCTTTTGAAAATTATCCAATGAATACCTTGTGGATAAGATTTGTCAGAATGACGCACAACCAGAAAATGTTTCTTTCTGTTATACATAAACTCACTGTGAGTCATAGCTGACTCCACAGCAGTTAACAATGACTATAAGAAATCTCTTCCTCTTCTAAATCTCCACAAGCTTTTAGCTGTATTTCTTACACTGTTATTTATGCCATATCTTATTTCTGCTAATAAACCGTCAGTATCCATTTTTTGTGTTCCCTAAAGTATGGCATAGATTACTGAATGCAGAAGGAATGTAGGAAGGAATGAAGAAAGGAACTCCAGTGACTGCAGAGTCAGGGCTTCCTCCAAAGCATGGAAGCTGGTTAACATTCTTTATTAGGGCACATGTCAGAGGAAGAGGGGGCAGCAGCTGACTCCTGATGCCTGTAGACAGGGAAGTAGGACTACAGCCTACGAGTGGCTGATGATGTGGCTTCCAGAGGTGTCAGAATAGTTCTGCAAATATCCGCAAAAGTTCAGGTTTTGGTCCTGTATTCCGAGGCTACGAGGATTAGCCAAGAACGGTTCACTTCCCCTACGCCAGTGCACCCCAGCAGTAGCAGGCCCACAGCAACTTATACATGTTCTCTGAATTAGGCTCAACTGTGCTTCTCCACCTCTGCAATCTTCTCTCCATCTCTGCCACTGTGTGTGTATGTGTGTGTGTGCATGTGTGTCATTCCCTCTTTTACTCTCTTTCTCTGCCTCTCTCTTACACACTGTAAAATAATATTATGAGTTTTGCTTCATGAAAACAGTTTTCTTATCCAAGACACTGAAGTCCACCTAGTTCAATTTTGTTGAAAATGCACATGCTATAGTAGGTAAAGAATCTTTAATGTCAACAACTATGCTTTAATCTAACTTCTAGAAGTAGCTTGTCTTGTTTCACATAATTGTGTTTATATGATCAGGCTCACTGAAACACCTGAAACTTTCAGGATACAACCAAAGATTAATCAACATGAAATCCAGAGGTCTTGTAACCATGACTCACTGATCTTGTGACTGTCTTAGCAAGGCTTCTGTTTCAGCCTTGATAATGTTTAGCACATACTGCTGTTATAAGAGTTATGTATTCTGCATAATCATCAACCAATCAGAAATTTTTGTTCAGAGTTCCTGATAAAATTGTATATAAGCTCTTTGAAAATATTAATTCAGAGCACTAATTGTCTGTAATGACATGCTGTCCAGTTTACAAACTATGAAGACTGCCCAGAAACCACCACTGAGCTGTTGATTTTTGATAGGACACACACACACACATGCAGATGCACGTGCACACACATGGATGCACACATACACACGTGCACACACGCACGCTTGCACATGTCCCCAAGCACATACACACATGCACACATGCACACACATGTTCCTTTAAAACTTATTCTTTGACCACAAGAAAACTCTAGAGCTACTAGAAGAATTCAGCAAAGTTGCAGGGTACAAGTTCAAAAAACAGAAATTTGTTGGGTATTTATACATCATCAGTGAGAAACCTGAAAAGGAAATCAGGAAAACCGTTCCATTTACAACAGCTCCTCAGAGAATAAAATACCTAAGAATAAATCTAACCAAGGACATGAAAGACTGATACAATAAACAGTATAAAACAATGCTGAAAGAGATTAAAGAAAACATAAAGAGGAAGATGTTCCATGTTCATGGATTGGAACTGCCCAGAGACTGGCTCTGAGCTGTTGATTTTTGACAGGACACATGTATACACATGTCAAGTCAATAGATCCAAAGCAATCAATAGATTCAATGCAATTCCAATCAAAACTCTAACAGCTTTCTTTACAAAAACACGAAAACCAATCCTCAACTTTATATCAAATAGCAAGAGGCTCCAAATACTATATACTTTTAGGAAATAATGTGATCACATAAATAACGTACCCACAAACATAACACATTCCTAGGAAAACAATGCTCAAGGAGGTTCACACATGTACTACTTTCATAAAAATACAGTATTTAAAGCGATGTTGAAAGAAAAGATTAAAAGGACTCACACTTTCTGATTTTAAAACATACTACATAGTTACAGTAATCAAACAGCCTAGTGCTGGTACAATAGGCACATAGACTAAAGGAATGGAACTGAGGATCCAAACACACACAGGGACTGACAATTAAGTCTGTCACTTAATTATTCTAAGTGCTGCATGTAACTCATTGCTGAATATCACTGCAGCTATCACTACAGTCACCTGAAAAGTTCTCGCCTCGGGATCCCATGCACCTAGTCCACTCTAAAGTCATTTGGAATGGCCACTGCACACAGTTGCAAGGTGGCAAGTTCATGAACTTAATTGTATGGTTGTCTGTGAGCCAGGTTTTAGACGGTAAACAAATAACTGTACAAGAACACTCCACTATTCACCTGGTGTAACCCCCAGTGACTTTTTTCTTCACTGGAAGATAAAAGAAATATTGAAAGGAAGCCATTTTGATGACATTCAGGACATCAAGGATAATACGATGACAGCTCTGATGGCCTTTCAGAAAAAGAATTCTCAAATTGCTTTGGAGGGTAGACTAGGCACTGGCATTGGTGCATAGCTTCCCAAGGGGAGTACTTTAAAGATGACCATAGTGATATTCAGAAATGAGGTATGTAGCACATTTTCTGGGATGAGTTCACAAACTTCATTATCAGACCTCATACACCCTAGAAAAATAAGAACTGTCAAATAAGTAGACATATGCACACCCATGTTCACTACAGCACTATCTGAAAAAGCAAAAAGATGGGAACAGCCTGAATACCCATTAACAGATGAATGGATAAGAAAATGGCAGTCAATATGAGGACTACCAAATAAGTTCGCCAACTCCGTTGTGGAACTTTTTTTCTGGAATAGCCGTTAGATTTGTCATCATATTACCTGTTTTAGTCAGCTAGTTCCGCTCTAACAGAAATACCACAGAGGGGATGGCTTCAACAAAGTAAGGTTTATTCTTACACAGTCCGGTAGGTTGCAAGTCCATATTCAGGGTGTCCGCTCCAGGGGAAGGCTTTCCCCTTGTCGGCTGTGGAGGAAAGTCCAGTATTGCATCAGTCTTTGTCCAGGGAGCATCCTGGTGCAGGAACCTCAATGCGCTCTTCTCCCAGTGCACATTTCTTAGTGGTGTGAGGCTCCCAAATTGTCCTTTGTTTCTCTTTCCCTTTTATCTCTTACAAGCTGAAAGCATTAAGGGTGGGGCAAGCCATACTCCAGGGAAACTCCCCCACAGCAGGGCAGGGAAGCAACCCAATGCAGGAATTTACCGCTCCACCCTAATCCTTTAACATACAGTTTAGCAAAACCACACAATGGAGGACAGTCCCAAGATACTGGGAACCATATCCCAGCCATGTGGCTGCACACATTTTTGGGGGGACACAATTCAAACCATGACATTACCCTTGATGCCTTGAATGTCATCAACATGTCTTCCTTTCAGTATTTCCTTTATCTTTGGGTAAAGAAAAAAGTCACTGGGGTCCAGATCAGGTGAGTAGGAAGGGTGTTCCAATACAGTTATTTGTTTACTGACTAAAATCACCCTCATAGACAACTATATAATCAAGTTTGCAAACTTGCCACCGTGCCACAGTGCAACGGCCATTCCAGAAAGAGTTCCAAGATTGCTTTGAAGCGTGGACTAGGCATTGGCGCATAGTTTCCTGAGGGAGTACTTTGAAGGTGACTGTAGTGATATTCAGCAATGAGGTATGCAGCACTTAGAACAATAACGTTCTTTCACTTAATTTTCAGACCTCATAACCCAAGAAACTGAACTGTATGAAGAAAAGGAGGGTGGAGCCAAGATGGCAGAGTAACAACACGTCCCTACTAAACCCTCAAACGAAGAATCTTAAAATTAATGAAATCCACCAAATACAGCAATCTAGAAGGACTAAACTGTGCTTAGAGAACCCTAAGTACAAAGGGAACCAAAGGAAGACCTTGGGAGCCCTGAAACATCTCGCATGAAAACAATGGGGCCTAGGCGGTGATTGTCCGGGAGCTGAAGGCCACTGGGCAGGGGGAAAACCTCCTACAGCAAATCTTAGCAACCTAGAGCTTAGCAAAACAAGAGCTGGAGCAACCACGAATTTAACTAAAGAGACCTGGCCCAGCCTAAGCACCTCAGCCATAGCCCACAGCCCAGACCTTAAGATGCCCACCCAAGTTAGAACACTCTGGGACAAGGTTGGCCATCAGTCAGTGCCCCACCAGACCCACTGGCCAGGCACTGACTCAGAGCAGCAAGAGGCCAGGAGGCCTGGGCTGGGGGAGCAGGGAGACGGGGGCAGGGAGCACAGGGACACAAGGCCAGGGCTCCCAGAGTCCCCAGGCAATAGGGCAGTGCTGTGGGGAGCACGCAAATGCGCTTCACACAGTAGGCCTTAGTCCTACGTGGAACTTGGAGGCCCAGGTCCAGGTGCTCCACAACTATGGAGCAGGAGTGCAGAGTGAACGGCCCTGCTGCTGCTGGCAGACCTGGGACTGGCCTTGGAGCCAGTGGGCTAGGAAGCTCTGGACTTCCAAGGCCTGGGGGTCAGGGGCTGAGACAGCACACCCGCAGCTGGGAGGCTGGGCCAGTGAGGCTTGGGCTCAGGCAACTGGGCAGGTCTGGAGTGATCCCCCCAGCAGCTGGGCAGCCATTGGAGCCACCTGTGCCTGAGAGATCTGAGCTCAGGTGACCATGGTGGGAGGGCAGTGAGTCCCAGCAGCTAAGCAGCTGTTGATGCTGTGTGCACTGGGAAGGCTTTGGCTCAGGTGAACTGGGAGGAGTGAAGAGATTGCCCCAGCGTCTAGACAGCCACTGGAGGCAAGTGCACCAGGGAGGTCTGTGCTCAGGTAACCCTGGAGGAGTGAAGTGATTGTCCCAGCAGCTAAGCTAATGCCACGTGTACCAGGGTTGTCTAGGCTCAGGTGAACTGGGAGGAGGGAAGAGATTGCCCCAGAAGCTAGGCAGCCATTGGTGCCATGTTTGCCAGGGAGGACTGGGCTCCGGCAACGCATGGGAGGGGGAATGATGGTCCCAGCAGCTAGGCAGCCATTGGAACAGGGTGCACCAGGGAGGCCTGAGCTCAGGTAACCCTTGAGGAGTTAGGTGATCACCCCACTGACTGGGCAGCCACTGGAGTCTAGTGTGCCTGTGCGTCTTGGGCTCAGGTGGTGCTGGGGGGGGGAGTGATCACCCCAGTGGCTAGGTAGCCATTGGAGCCAAGTTCACCAGAGAGGTCTGTGCTCAGGTGACCCTGGAGGAGTGATGTGATTGCCCTAGTGGCTAGACAGCCATTACAGCCAAGTGCACTGGGGAGGCTTGGGCTCAGGTGATCCAGGGGGAGTGAAGTGATCACTGGGCAGCTAGGCAACCATTGGTGGCACATGCACCAGAGAGGGCTAGGTTCAGGTGATCAGGGGGAAGGGAAGTGATTGCCTTGGCACCTAGGCAGCCACTGGAGTCAGCTGCACCAAATAGGCCTGGGCCCAGGCAAACTCTAAAGGAGTTAGGCAGTGACCCCGGTGGCTAGGCAGCCAATGGAGCTAAGTGCACCTGGGAGACTTGGGCTCAGGGGGCCCGGGACAAGTGTAGTGATTGCCCCATTGGCTAGGTGGCCATTGCATTAATCTCCCAGAGATCCCTGCCCAACCCAGAGGCAACAGAAACAGTGGCAGGAGTTGCTGCTGCAACTGAGAGAAGAAGACATGAGTGAACAAACACTCCCTCACCTGACACCTGAGTCTGAGTCTCCACAAAGGTTCTGCCCAAACTAGAGGCAGCTGCACCAGCAGCACTTGAGTTCTGCCCACCCTGGAGCAACTTCAAAAGCACAGCACCTACACAAGAAGCTCCCCCAGCCCAGAGGCAGAAACGGTGGTGGTGCTGCTGAAAGCAAGCATGACTCCCTCACCCGGGAGCTCCACCAGCAACAGCAGCAGCAGACCAGTGAAGGACAGTAAGAGCAAGCAACAGAAAATAATGAGACTGCACAAAGAACCTATGGCCCAGTCCAAACAGAGATATGCCTGTCAGGCCATATGAACTATTACGTCTCTTTGACTACAATGAATTCTGGATGGCTCAGAGAAAATAATCAATCTCTAAACACCTGAAGAAGTAGACTATCATGGCTTCTGAAAACTCTCAAAATAAAGCAACAGTTCCTATAACTATCACATACAGAATACAAAAATTGATGTACAGAACTGTGCAAGGTATCAGGAGAGAGATCATGAAAAATGCAGCAGAGCACACTGAAAAATTAAATAAGCTGCAAGAAATGCTTGAGTAGCAATGATCTGAAATTCAACAGATTAATAATAAAATCTCTGAGCTTGATAACTCAATACAAAGTCAAAGGAGCAGGATTGAGGATGCAGAAGGCAGATTAGTGAGCTTGAAGACAAAGTAAAGGACATCAGCATACATGAAGAAAAATCAGATAAAAGACTCAATAAGAGTGAAGAGTCCCTAAGGGTGATGTGGGATTCTATTAAGAGAAATAATATCTGTATGATCAGAGTATCAGAACAAGGTAGGATAGCTGAAAATACAGAGGAAATAGCTGAAGACCTGCTGACAGAAAACTTCCCTGATATCATGAAAGGTGAGAAGATCTCCGCTCAGGGTGCTCATTGAACCCCACTGATGATAGATCCCAAACGACATACACTAAGATGTGTCATAAT
This sequence comes from Heterohyrax brucei, assembly GCA_028571685.1. Taxonomy (NCBI): domain Eukaryota; kingdom Metazoa; phylum Chordata; class Mammalia; order Hyracoidea; family Procaviidae; genus Heterohyrax; species Heterohyrax brucei. The sequence continues at coordinate 24,370,545 of CM053155.1, forward strand.
CAAGCTCAATAAAATTAGAGACAAGGAGAGACTACTGAGGGCAGCCAGAAACAAGCAAAAAAAGACTTATAAAGGAAAAGTATTAAGACTAAACTCAGACTACTCAGCTGAAATGATGCTGACCAGAAGACAGTGGGATAACATATACAAAGCCCTGAAGGAAAGGTACTGTCAACTGAGAATAATATATCCTGCAAAACTGTCTCTCACATATAAAGGTGAAATTAAAACTTTAACAGATAAAAAGAAATTTAGAGAATTTGTAAGAACCAAACCAAAATTATAAGAAATATTAAAGGAAATTCTTAGATTATAAAATCAATAGCATTAGATAGATACTTAAACATCCAGCACTCAAGAGAGCATCTAAATAACATCATGAAAGGAAATCAAAAAGCAATATCCAAAACCAAATCACAAAAGATAGAAATTCTAAGATCCCAGGATATAATTAACAATTATATCATATGAAAAAGAGGTCAAAGAAAGGTAAACATAGACCTTCCAGATGCAGAGGAAGACAAGAAGATACACAGACTCTGAAGTCTGGACTACTTTTAGAGTAATAAAAGGAACAAAAGGAGTAACTACAAAAGAAACTTGTAATTTTACATGTCACAAAGCAACGTATGGAATTACAATTTCAAGAAAACAAACACTGGAAGCCATGAAAAGAAAATACTTTAAAAAGACTCAGCACAGAAACTGAAATGCAACAGAGGAACTATCCACAACACCCCCCCAAAAAGCATCAAAATGGCAACACTAACATCATAGTTATCATTAATCACACTGAATGTAAATAGACTAAAGGCACCAATTAAGAGGAGAGTAGCAGATTGGATAAGAAAAACATGACCCTTTTATGCTGCTTACATGAGACACACTTCAGACTCAAAGACACAAACAAACTACAGCTCAAAGGTTAGAAAAAAAAATCAGGATAACAACATTCTAAAAAGAGCAGGAGTGGCAATGCTAATCTCTGACAAAATAGACTTAAAAGTTAAATCCACCATATGAGGTAAAGAGGGTCACTGTCTAATGATCAAAGGCTCAATTCAACAGGAGGACATAACCATACTAAGTATCTACACACCCAATGACAAGGCTCCAAAATACATAAAGTAAACACTACTTGCACTGAAAACAGAAATAGACAGCTTCACAGTAATAGTAGGAGACTTCAACACATTGCTCTCAGTAAAGCACAGAATGTCATGAAAAAAGCTTAGTAAACACACAGAGGATCTAAATGCCACAATCAACCAACTTGACCTTACAGACATGTTCAGAACACTTCATCCAACTAAAGTCAAGTATACTTCATTTTCCAATACTCATGGAACATTCTCCAAAACTGACCACATATTAGGTCACAGAGCGATACTCAACAAAATTTAAAATATTGAAATAATACAAAGTTTCTTCTCAGACTACAAAGCCACAAAACTAGAAATCAATAACAGAATAAAGATCCAAATTAAACAAAAACATGGAGACTGAATAACATTTTGCTCAAGAACTACTGGGTAATAGATGAAATCAAGAATGTGATAAAGACTCTTATAGAATCAAGTAAGAATGAAAACACATTCTACCAAAATCTATGGGACACAGCAAAGACAGTGCTCAGAGGTTAATTCATCTCAATAAATGCATGCATCCAAAAAGAAGAAAGACCACAAATCAAAGAATTAACTCATCAACTTCAACAACTAGAAAGATCTCAGCAAAAGAACCCATCAGGCTCTAGAAGAAAGTTAAAATTAGAGCAGAAATAAATGAAATGGAAAATAGAAAAATGATTGAAAGAGTAGATAAGTCCAAAAGCTGGTTTCCTGAAAAGATCAACAAAATTGATAAGCCACTGGCCAAACCAACAAGAGAAAAACAGTAGAAGAAACAAATAATCTGAATTAGAAATGAGGTGGGTGATATCACAACAGACCCTGCTGAAATTAAATGAATCATACAAGAATATTACAAAAAATTATACTGTAATAAATTTGAAAACCTAGGGGAAGTGGACAATTTTCTGGAAAAATACCATCTACCTAAACTAGTAAAATCAGAGATAGAACAACTAAACAAACCCATTACAAAAGAAAAAAATTGAAAGATAATTTAAAAACTTCAATCCAAAAAAAAGCTCTGGCCTGGATGCCTTCACTGCAGAATTCTATCAAATATTCAGAGAAGAGTTAACACCATGTTTTAGTCAGCTAGGGCTGCTCTAACAGAATTACCACAGAATGGATGGCTTTAACAAAGGAAGGTTTATTCTTACATAGTCTGGTAGGCTGCAAGTCAATATTCAGGGTATCCGCTCCAGGGGAAGACTTTCCCCCTTGTCAGCTCTGGAGGAAAGTCCAGTATTGCATCAGTCTTTGTCCGGGGAGCATCTTGGCTCAGGAACCTCAGGTCTGAAGGACACGATCTTCTCCTGGTGCTGCTTTCTTATGGTGCCAGGTTCCCAATTCTCTGCCCACTTCTCTGTCCTTTTATCTCTCATAGGATGAAAAGACTAAGGATGGGGCAAGCCATACTCCAGGGAAACTCCCTTTACAAGGGAGCAGGGAGGTAATCCTATGAAGGGATTTACAGCCCCACCCTAATCCTTTAACATACAGCTTAGGAAAACCACAAAAGGAGGACAATCACAAGATACTCGGAATCATGTCCCAGCCACATGACTACTCCTATTTTGGGGGGGACACAATTCAATCCATGACACACCACTACTTCTTTCTAAATGTTTTCCAGAGTATAGAAAGGGATGGAATACTCCCAAATTCATTCTATGAAGCCAGTACAACCCTGCTACCAAAACCAAGTAAAGACAGCACAAAAAACAAAATTACACACCATTATCTCTCATGAACTTAGACACAAAAACTCTTAACAAAATCCTAGCTAACAGAATTCAATAGCACATCAAAAAATAGTTCATCACAACCAAGTAGGATTCATACCAGGGATGCAGGGAGGGTTTAACATAAGGAAAACAATTAATGTAATCAATGACATAAACAAAAGACAAGAACCACCTGATTTCATATTTGACACAAAAAAGGCATTTCATAAAATCCAACATACATTCATGTTAAAAACTCTCAGCAAAATAGGAATAGAAGAGAAATTCCTCAACATAATAAAGGCCATCTACACTAAACCAACAGCTAACATCATACTTATGGAGAGAAGTTGAAAACATTCCTTTTAGGAACAGATACTAGACAAGGATGTCCATTGTCACCACTTCTATTCAACATTGTTCTAGAGGTCCTAGCCAGAGCAATAAGACATGATAAAGAAATAAGGGGCCTCCAAATTGGCAAAGAGGTCAAAGTATCACTATTTGCAGATGATATGATCTTATACACAGAAAACCCTAAGGAACCCACCAAAAACATACTAGATCTAATAGAAAACTTCAGCAAAGTATCATTCCTTTACACCAACAAAAAGACAACCAAAGATGAAATCACTAGATCATTACCATTTATTAGTGTCCCCAAGATGATAAAATACCTGGGGACAAATCTAATCAGAGATGCAGAAGACCTATACAAAGAAAACTACAGGTCCCTACTGCAAGAAATGAAAAATGACTTACACAAGTAGAGAAATCTACCTTGTTCCTGGATAGGAAGACGTAACATTGTGAAAATGTCTTTACTACCCAAAGTAATGTATATGTACAATGCAATCCCAATTCAACTTCCAATGACATTTATTAATGAGATGGAGAAACAAATTACCAACCTCAGATGGGCAGGAAAGAATCCATGGATAAGTAAGTTATTACCAAAGAAGGGGAACAAAGTCAGGGGCCTAACCCTTCCTGACCTTAAAACCTACTACACCACCACAGTAATCTAGACAGCCTGGTACTGGAGCAAAAACAGATGCATAGATCAATGGAGCAGAATCAAAAATCCAAACATAACTTCATCCACTTATGAACAGCTGATATTTGGTAAAGGCCCAAAGACAGTGAATTAGGGTAAAGACAGTGTCTTCAACAAATGATGTTGGCCTAAGTGGATATCTACCTGCAAAAAAAAAAAATTTTTTTCTCAGTAAGCTAGGCTGCTCTAACAGAAATACCACAGAGTGGATGGCTTTAACAAAGAAAGATTTATTCTTACACAGTCCGGTAGGTTGCAAGTCCATATTCAGGGTGTCCGCTCCAGGGAAAGACTTTCCCCTTGTCGGCTCTGGAGGAAAGTCCGCTATTGCACCAGTCTTCGTTTCTGGGAGCGTCCTCACGCAAGAACCTCTGGTCTGAAGGACGCGCTCTGCTCCCGGTGCTGCTTGCTTGATAGTAGCGAGGTTCTCAAATTGTCCTTTGTTTCTTTTTCCTTTAATTCCTTGCAAGCTAAAAGCATTAAGGGTGGGGCAAGCCATACTCCAGGGAAACTCCCCCCACAGCAAGAATTCACAGCCCCACCCTAATCCTTTAACATACAGGTTAGCAAAACCACACAATGGAGGACAGTCCCAAGATACTGGGAACCATATCCCAGCCACGTGGCTGCACACATTTTTGGGGGGACACAATTCCAACCGTGACAGACAGTGTCTTCAACAGATGATGTTGGCCTAAGTGGATATCTACCTGCAAAAAAAAAAAATGGAACAAGACCTTTATCTCACACCATGCACAAAAACTAATTTAAAACGGATCAAAGACCTAAATATAAAAGCTAAAACAATAAAATTCTTGGAAGGAAAAATTCAGAAGACATTGGAAGAGCCAATCCATGGCATCAACAGTCTACCAAAAACCACCAACAACCTTCAGTCATCAGAAACAAAAATAGGTAATTGGGAATTCTTAAAAATTAAACATGCTCTTCCAAAGCCTTCACCAAAAGAGTGAAAGGACTACCTACAGGGTGGGAATAAATATTTGCCCACCATGTTTCCAAATGCTGCCTTTTCTCTCTAATCTCAAGATACTGCAAAACTTCAACAAGAAAAAGGCAAATAACCCAATGAAAAATTGGCAAATGACATGAACAGGCACTTCACCAAAGAAGATGTACAAGTTGCCAACAGATACATAAGGAAATGTTTACGATCGCTAGCCATCATAGAAATCCAAATCAAAACCACAATGACATACCATCTCACCCCAACAAAAATGGCAATAATCCAAAAAACAAACACAGAATAATAAATCCTAGAGAGGACTGGAGAGATAGGAACTCTTCTACACAGTTGGTGGTACTATAAAATGGTTCAACCACTATGAAAATTGATTTGGCACTTTCTTAAAAAACTCGAAATAGGAATACCATATAATCTAGCCATCTCACTCCTTGGAATATATCCCAAAGAAATAATGAATACCACCCAAACAGATACTTGCATGTCAGTGTTTATTGCAGCTCTCTCCACAGTAGCAAAAGATTGGAAACAACCTAGATGCCCATCAAAAGATGAATGGTTAAACAAACTGTGATATATTCATACAATGGAATACTACTACCTAATGGTAAGAAACAACGATGGCTTAGAGAACTACCTGTCTAGGTGGAACCATCTAGAGGAAATTATGCTGAGTGAAATTAGCCAGACAGAAAAGGAAAAATTTTGCATGAGACCATTATTATAAGGTAACAATTAATCATTTAAGAACAGTAGAATTCACTGTTTGACATTTACAAGCAGGGGTAGAGAGATAGAGGGATGTTTTACAAAATAGGTAGTAGTTAGGATTAAGGATAGGTACAGGATGTGACAGCATGCACTAGAAGCAGAGTACCAACACCTACTCAACTTCAAAATTAAATTGCTCCCTTGATGTTGACTACCTCTTTGGAAGAACAGAGAAATGGGGTCTGGAATCGGGGGCCATGCTCTTAGGGGATATCCTTGGCATACCCAAGGTTTTTCTCTTCTCTCAAGATATCACTCCACATACCACCTGTGTGAGTGGTATCTGGGGTCTTAAAAGCTAGCAAGCTGCCATCTAAATAGCACCAAATGGTCCCAATCCACCTGTACCTGGAGCAAATGGAAGACATTAAGGACAGGAGGAAAAATATGAGCCCACCAGATGGAAGGGGCTATATAAGCTATAGCCTGCTTCAGCATGGGACCAGAAGCACTAGATGGGGCCTGGCCACTACCAGTGACGGCCTGGAAGGGGTCGGCAGAATGGAGCTCCGGACACAGTAGGTAATGGAGTAGAGGGCAGAGCTAGAGCTACACCAACGGAGTGCACCTGATGGTCCTTCTGAACAGAAGGCCCCCTGTGACTGTGGCCCTGAGACTCTCTAACCCCCAAACTGCATCCAGCCTGAGGACAAGCTCCCCAGACAAAGACTGACCTGGACCACACAAAATGTAGAGTGATACTAGAGTCAAACAAACCCTTAAAAATGTATATGGGGTTGTCTGAAGGACACTTTGCTGGAGCCGAGTTGATTGAGGGCCAGTTGATTGAGTGAGGAGGGCCAGGCAGAATACAATAGAGATGAAAGTTCTGGGGGGTTGTATAGTAACCTGATATAGACTGTAAAAATATTCTTAATTCAAAATTCACAATTAAAAAAAAAAAAAAGCTGTTAAATCCTGAAAAAAAAAAAGGGAGAAAAAGAAGAATAGGTCATCAGGATTGGAGGAAGACTCATTAACAACCTGTGACATGGGAATTGAAGAGGACTCGAAGCACTTACTGATGAATAGCAAAGATTACAGCTTTCACATACTTAGTTGGATTCCTTCACACCAATAAAAAGACCATCAAAGAGGAAATCGCTAAATCATTGACATTTACAAGAGCCCCCAAGAAGATAAAATACCTAGAAACAAATCTAACTAGAGACATAAAAGACCCACGCAAAGAAAATTATAAGATTACTACAAGAAACCCAAAGAAACATGTATAAGTGGGAAACCCTACCCTGCTCATGGACAGGAAGACCTAACATCGTGAAAATGTCTATTCTGTCAAAAGTGTTCTATAGATACAATGAAATGCCAATACAAATTCCACTGTCATTTTTTAATGAAATAGAAAAACAGATCATCAACTTCACATGAAAACAGAAGAAGCCTCGGATAAAATTAAGCATTACTGAAAAAAGTACAAAGTAGGATGCCTCACTCTATCTGAGTTTAGAGACTATTACACTGCCATGATAGTCAAAGCATCGTGGTACTGGTACAAAAACAAAGGATACACACATCAATGGAACAGAATTGGGAATCCAGACACATCAGTCACCTGTGAGTGGCTGATATTTGACAAAGGCCTGAAGTCTGCAAATGGGGGAAAAAGACAGTCTGTTTGCCAAACAGTGTTGGCCTAACTATTTGCAAATAAATGAAACAAGACCCCTATCTCACACTGTCATGGATTTAACAGTGCCCCTCAAAAAATGTGTGTAGCCATTTGACTGGGCCGTGATTACCAATATTTTATGATTGTCCTCTATTTTGTGATTTTCCTATGCTGTATGTTAAAGAGGATTAGGGTGGGACTGTAAATCCCTTCCTAAAGTCACCTCCCAGCTCCAATATAAAGGGCGTTTCCCTGGAGTGTGGCTTGCACCAAGTTTTTCCTTCACCCTACAAGAGATAAAAGGAAAAGAGAGCAAGCCGAGAGTTAGGGACCTCACACCATCAAGAAGGCAGCACTGGGAGTAGAGTGTGACCTTCAGACCTGAGGTTCTGTGCTGAGATGCTCCCTGACCAAAGACTGACACAACACAAGAACTTTCCTCCAGAGCCAACAGACGAAAGCTTACCCCTGGAACAGACACCCTAAATTTGGACTTCTAGCCCACTGGCCTGTGTAAAAATAAACTTCTCTCTTTTTAAAGCCAACCACAGGGTATTTCTGCCAGAGCAGTACCAGCCGACTAAAACAGACACCATGCGCAAAGACTAACTCAAAATGGATCAAAGACCTAAATATAAAAGCTAAAATAACAAAGATCATGCAAGAAAAAATAGAGACAATACTGGGAGTCCTACTCCATGGCATAAACAGACTACAAAATATTACTAATAATGCACAAACACCAGAAGAAAAAAATAGATAACTGGGAACTCTTAAAAATCAAACACTTATACTCATACAAAGGATTCACCAACACAGTGAAAAGACTACCTACCAAAATAATTTTTGGCTACCAAGAATCCGATCGGGATCTAATCTACAAGGTACTGTAAAACATCAACAAGAAAAAGACAAATAACCCAATTTAAAAATGAGCAAAAGATATGAACACGCACCTCATGAAAGGAGACATCTATAACACTAACAGATACATGAGAAAATGCTCACGATCATTAGCTGTCAGAGAAATCCAAATCAAAACTATGATGAGATACCATCTTACCCCAACAGGGTTGACATTAATCCAAAAAACACAAGGTAATAAATGTTGGAGAAGTTGTGGAGAGACTGGGACTCTTCTACACTGCTGGTGGGGATGTAAAACGGTAAGCCACTTTGGAAATTGATGTGGCACTTTCTTCAGAAGTTAAAAGTGGAAATGCCACATGACCCAGCAATCCCACTTCTTAGAATACATCCTAGAGAAATAAGGGCTGTCACACAAACAGATACATGCAGCACTGTCCACAATAGAAAAAGATTGAATTAACCTAGGTGTCCATCAACAGATGAACGGATGAACAAACTGTGGTATATTCACACAGTGGAATACTATACTATGATAAAGAACAGCAGTGATCTTGGGAAACAGCTCATAACCTGGAAGCATCTGAAAGACATGCAGAATGAAATTAGTCAGCTGCAAAAGGACAAACATTATATGAGACCATTATTATAAGGACTTAAGAAAAGGTGTAAGCATAGAATAAAATAATCTTCCACAGTTGCAAGGATGGAGAGGGAAGGAGAGGGGTGTTCACAGATTAGACAACAGGTAGGAACTGAGTAGGTGAAGGGGGTGACAGCACACAGTACGAAGGAAGTTAGCACAGCTTGGCTGCACTGAAACCCAAAAGGCTTTCTAAATACAACTCAACATTTTGAAGGACAGAGTAACAGAGACCGGAGTTTGGTGACCACAGTTTCAGGGGACACCTAAGCTAATTGGCATAATTAAGTTTTTGTTGTTTTTTAAATGTTCCACATATCACTTTGAGTGGTATCTGTGGTCCTAAAAACTAGCAAGTGGCCATTTCACTAGCATCAATTGGTCCCAGTCTATCTGGAGCTGAAGGGAACAAAGGACATCAAAGACATGAGGAAAATACAAGGCCAGCAGACAGAAGGTACCATATGATCCAGAGACTACATCAGTATAAGACCAGAAGAACTAGATAATGCCTGGCCACTACCAGTGACTCAGTGACTGCCCTGACAGGGAACATAACATAAAGTCCCCATTGTAGCAGGAGAAAAATGAGTGTGCAGAACTAGAAACTATAAGAGCACATTTGATGGTCAGTCAGACTAAGGGTCCCCTTGAGGACATGGCCCCAGTACTCTCTGTTAGCCCAGTACCTGGTTTCAGAGCCGAAACCAGTACCAAAGTCAACTCTTCAGACAAAGACTGGACTGGACTATAAAACATAGTGTGATGCTGGTGAATAATTTGCTTCTTGGCTTAAATATATACATGGGGCAACCTGAGCAGCTGTTCTCTAGATGCAAGATGAGAGAGTGGCGGAGGACAGGAGTTGATTGAATACATGTGGGAATTGGTTGAATGGGTACAGAAGTACATGTGCTATCACGGTGTGGTGGGGAGCGAGAGCAGTTAGAGTTGCATAGTAATGTGTGTTTGGGTTTTAGAAGGCAAATTTATTTGGATTGTAAACTTTTACTTAAAGCACAATAAAATATTTTTTGAAAAATACTATAGCTTTCGGTATAGATTTTACCTCAACACAAAGAAAATAAAAATCCTCACAACTAGACCAATAAGCAGCACCTTGATAAGTGAAGACAAGACTGAACTTGTCAAAGATGTCATTTTACTTGGATCCACAGGTTGCACTGTGCAAATATACTGCAAAAGACTTCAACACTGATTAAAAAGCAAAGACATCACCTTGAAGATTAAGGCGCACCTGATCCAAGCCATGATGTTTTCAGTTGTCTCTTACGCACACAAAAACTGGATAATGAACAAGGGAGACAGAAGAATCGACAGCTTTGAATTATGCTGTTGATGAAGATTGCTAAATATGATAGGAATTACCAGAAGAATGAACAAGTCTGTCTTGGAAGAAGCACAGCTAGAATGTTACTTAGAAGCAAGGATGGCAAGACTTGGTCTCATGTGCTTAGGACATATCACCAAGAAGGAGCAGTCCCTGGAGAAGGACATTGTGCTTGGCAAAGTAAAGGTTCATTGAAAAAGAGGAAGACTCTCAGTAAGACAGACATAATGGCTGCTACAAGGGGCTGAAGGATAACAATTATGAGTGTGGTTCAGGACCAGGCAGTGTTTCTTTCTGTTGTACGTAGGGTCTCTGTGAGTCAGAACCAATGCAACAACATTTAACACATAACAACAACAGCTACTGATCACATACATTTCCTCGTGCGTCTGTTGGTCACTTGAATGTCTTCTTTGGTGAAGTGTCTGTTTATATCCTTTGCCCATTTTTTTAATTGGATGTATTTTGCAGATTTTAGAGATTAGGCTGTTGTTGGATATGCTGTAGCCAAAAAAAAATACCCAATCTGTAGGTTCTCCTTTTATTAATTTGGTGAAGTGTTTTGATAAACATAATTGTTTAATTTTGGGAAGCTCCCAGTTGTCTAATATTTTCTCTTCTGGTGTTTATGCATTGTCAGTTATGGTTGCCATATTATTTATGCATATGTTAGGGCTTCTAATATTGTCCCTTTTTTTCTTCCATGATATTTATGGGTTTAGATATTATATTTAAGTCATCGGTTCATTTTGAGATAGTTTTCTGGTATGGTGTGAAGTATGGCTCTTGTTTCTTTTCTTACAGATGGACACCCGGTTATGCCAGCACCACTTGTGTAAGAGACCATCATTCTCTCATTTAAGGGACTTTGGCTCTTTGTCAAGTATCAACTGCTCATAGATTGATGGATTTACATCTGAGTTCTCAACTCTGCTGTTGTACCAGCACCATGCTGTTTTGACTACCATACCTATGTGATGGGTTCCAAAATCAGGTAGTGAGAGGCCTCTTACTCTGTTCTTCAGTAATGCTTTAGTTATGTGGGGCTTCTTCTCTTTCCATATAAAGTTGGTGATTAGTTTTTCTATGTCATTAAAGAATGCTGTTGCAATTTGTATCATTATTGCATTTTGTTTGTAGGTCACCTAGGTAGAGTTGTCGTTTTCACAATGTTGAGTCTTCCTATTGATGAGCATAGTATGTTTTTTACTTACATAGTTCTCCTGATGTCTTGCACTAGTGTTTTGCAGTTTTCTTTGTACAGATCTTTTACACACCTGGTTAGATTTATTCCTAAGTACATCAATCTTCTTGGGAGCTATTATAAATGATATTGATTTGGTGATTTCCTTTTCAAAGTTCTTTTTGTTAGAGGAGTACAACTGATTTTTGCATGTTAATCTTGTATCCTTTTACTTTGTTGAAGTTTTCTACTAGTTCCAGTAGCTTTCTTGTAGGTTCTTTGGAGTTTTCTGTGATAAGTTCATATCATTTTCAAATAAGGATCGTTTTACCTCTTCCTTCCCATTTTGGATACTGTTATTTCTTTTGTTTGCCTTGTAGCTCTGAGATTGCCAGCATGATTTTGAATAAGAACAGTGCTAAATAGCCTCCTTGTCTGATTCCTGTTCTCAAGGTAAATGTTTTTAGTCTCTCTCCATTAAAATTATGTTGGCTGTTTTATATAAATGGCTTTTATTGTGTGAAGAATTTCCTATTTTGTTGAGAGTCTTTGTCAGGAATGGGTGTTGGATTTTGTCAAATGCCTTTTCTGCATTGATTGATAAGGTCACATGATTCTTTTATTTATGTGACACATTATGTCAGTTGATTTTCTATGTACAACTATCCCTGCGTACTTAGTATAAATCCCAGTTGATCATGATGTATTTTGATTCATTGGTTTTTTGACATGCTGTTGAATTCTACTGGCTAGAATTTTGTTGAGAATTTTTGCTTCTATGTTCATGAGGGACACCATTTTGTAGGAGTGTGTATGTGTGTATGTGTGTGTGTGTGAGTCTGTGTGGTATCTTTGGTTGGCTTTAGTGTCAGAGTTACACTGGTTTCATAGAATGGTTTCAGGAATATGCTTTCCTTTTCTCTGCTCTGAAAACAGTTTGAGTAGTGTTGGTATTAGCTCTTCTCTGCAAGTTTGGTAGAATTCTCCAGTGAGTACATCTGCATCAGGGCTTTTTTTATCCCCCCCCCACAACTCCTTTCTTGTTATGGGTGGGTTTAACTTTTCTTTATCAGTTTATGTTAGACTGGAAAGATAGTGTCTTTCTAGAAATTCGTGTATTTTCTCTAGGTTTTCAAATTTATTGGAGTACAATTTTTCATAGTATCCTTTTGTGATTCCTTTTATTTCATTTGGGTCTGTGTGATATCACTTGTTGTAATGGATTGAATTGTGTCCCCCTAAAATGTGTGTCAACTTGGCTAGAGCATGATTCCCAGTATGATTGGTCACCGCTTTGTCACCTGATGTGATTTTCCTATGTGTTGTAAATCCTGCCTCTGTGATGTTAATGACGTGGGATAAGTGGCAGTTATGTTGGTGAGGCAAGACTCAATATATGAGATTAGGTTTTGTCTTAAGACAATCTCTTCTGAGATATAAAAGAGAAAAATTAGCAGAGAGACATGGAGGACCTCATTACTGTCAAGCAAGAAGAGTCAGAAGTACTCATCTTTTGGACCGGGGAGCTCTTTCCCTGAGACTCTCCTAGACCAGGCAGGGGACGATTGATGACTGAGTCAACAGAGAAAGACTTCCCCTGAAGCTGGCACTCTGAATTCAAACTTCTAGTCTCCCAAACTGTGGGGGAATAAATGTCTGTGGTATTTCTTTTATAGCAGCACTAGATAACTAACGCTCCCTGGTTGTTCAGTGGTTAAGCTAGCTAACCAAAAAACTGGAAGTTCAAATCCACCAGCTACTCCTTGGAAACTCTATGGAGAAGTTCTTCTATCAGGGTGATTCAGAATTGGCTTAACAACAGTAAGTTTTTTTTGTTTAGATAACTAAGAATTTGGTACAGGGAATGGGGTGCTGCTCTAACAATACCTAAAATGTGGAAGTGTTTTTGAAATTCTGAATGGATATCAGCTGGAAGAATTTTAAATTACTTAACAGTAAAAGCCTGTATTGCCTCGAAGAGACTGTTGGTGAAATTATGGACATCAAAGACAATTCTGGTGAGGATTCAGAAGGAAGAAAGGAGAGCTGTTACACTGGAGATGACAAAAAGTAGCAACATAGAAATGGCAGCTGCAGAACCAAGAGACCAGCTCCAGACAGCACTAAAACCTACCCACAGAGAGAGAGAAATTTGAGTGAATTTTCTCAGGAGGCTTCCTGACAGAGTAGGGTGACTACAGACACTTACTGATGGAGCTAGGCCTACAAACCCACAGAGTAAGAGAGCTGAGTGCCTTCAGACCAAAGTTAACTGAAGGACTAGGATGCCCTTATTGGTGGGGCTACAGAGCTTTGGTACATTTGCCCTGTCTTAGTCACCTGATACTGCTGTAACAGAAAATACTGTGACTGGAAGGTTTTATGAAGAGAAATTTAATTGACACAGTCTGGTAAGCCACAAATCCATTTATGAGTAGTACGTCCATTCAGTAAGAAAATTTGTCATAGTCCAGTAGGCATCCAGTGAGAGCATCTCAGCACAGTAACTTCGGGTCCAAAGGACATACACTGTTCTCAGTCTTGGTTGTGTGAAGTTCCCAACTTCCTCTACTCACTTCTCTCCCTTATGTCCCACAAACTTGTAGCTTGAGTCTTGCCTCGCTAACGCAACTGCAGCCCATTATTCATGCTCAGTATCACAGAGGCAGGATTCATAACACATGGGAGGAATTTCACCATACTGGGACTTCTAGCCAACTCAAATTAATACATACATTTTGGGGGAACATAGTTCAATCGTTCAATCCATGACATGCCCCAATAGGGCACACATGGTTGGTGAGTCCTGCAGGACCAAGCGGTCAATGAACCAAGGAGCAGAGCCTGAAGAGGCAAGGAACACCGGAAGCAGAACTACCTCAGTCTCAAAGGGTGGAGTAGTCACTCAGATGGACTAAGATAATGGGGCCACCCAAATTGGAGGGAGCAGAGTTGCTGTTTCAGTAGGCCTGGAAGATGGAGCAGAAAGCCCAAATCCGAGGGTCCTCCACTTAGAATCCAGGGAGTGTGGCCAACACCCAAAGTCTGAAGGGCAGGGTTATTGCCTAAATGTTCTCAAAGATGATTATTTCAAGCCTCAAGAGCTAAATGTAATGTGTTCTGCTGATTTGCTTCCTGCCTGTTATTCCTTCTTTCACTTCAATTTCTGCCATTTATAATAGGAAAGTCAAGTTTGCACCTGTTCAACCACTGTGCTTTGGAAGCAGGTAACTTGTATTCTAGATTACACAGATGAAGAAGAATTTTTGAATTTTGGACTTGAAATTGAATTAAGACTTTTGTTATGAGGAGTCAAGATGGCAGACTAAATGTATAACTCCCTAGATCCCTCTGGAAAGCAAGACCTCAGCTGATAATTAAATGGAGCCTTCTGGACACCTAGTGAGCCCCAGGACACGGCATGAGGCTGTTAACTTGGACTTCATGCCACTGAATGCAAGACCTCCTCTCTTTTGCTGACCCATGCTCTTGGTGAGTGCTGGCTTCCATGGACTGAAGGTAACTCGCCATTTTAATGTTTTTTTCTCTGTCTTGGCTGGTGAGTGTAGCTGGGACTTGACTGGCAGCTGGTCTCGGACACACTGCAGGTGGGATCAGTGGGTGGCATTGCCATATTTTGAGACCCTGGCTTTGGACTCTGTGCATCTCCATGCCTTTGGCCTCTCTTTCTGCCTCTGTCATTGAACGGACTGTGCTGGGGCAAATGGGGAGCTTGTGCGGGACACTATCTTGTTCCACTGAGAGGTGGATATACCCATACGGAGGCCTCAGCAGGACCTAATTCCTAGGCTGGGAGGCAGTGCCTGCCCAGAGGAGAGAGCTTTTCCAGCAGTAAAGCAGTATTCTACACAGTGTCACCTACGGCTGGGGCCCAATAGCAGAGGCCAGCAGGGTGGTAGCTTTTCTGTGTTTTGAACAAGTTTATAACATCTGGGGTTGGATATAGAGGTGCTAATTTTGCCAGCAGGGAAGAGGGACCTGTACATCTAAAATCTGACTGATTTTGGAAGTTGTCAGATACCTAGAGAAACAACTGTGGTCCATCCTCACAGCATCTCTCCCAGTCTCTATTGACTCACATGATGCCCCCAAAGCAACAAACTCTGGATAAAAGCGTAACCAAGAAACCACCCATGGCTTCAGAATGCCCCCAAAAGAAACAACCAAAGAACTTTCCAGATGAATAAACCTTTCTGAAACTATCAGAAGTTGAGTACAAAACAATTTCATATAGAGCCTTCCAGACCTGATACAAAATGCAGCACAGCAAAATGAAAACTTCAGCAAGCTGTTTGATCTGGCAGAACACTAGTACTCTAAAATCCAACAGATCAAGAATAAAACCAAAGACACAAAACCTCAATTCAAAGCCAAGAAAACAGAATGGAACAAATGGAAAACAGACTTTCTGACATGGAAGACCGAGCTACCAACTCCAGCATCTGTGAGGAGAAATCAGAAAAAGGAAAAAAGAAAAATGAAGAAGGATTAAGAAGCATGCAGGACTCTATTAAGAGGAACAATCTACAACTACTTGGAGTTCCCGAACAGGGCAAGACACCTCAGAACACAGAGAGTATTCTTGCTGAGCTGCTGACAGAAAACTTCCCATAAATTAAGAAACAAGAGAATAGAGATATCCAAGAGGCATATAGAACACTACTCAATATAAGTCTCAAAAGAAAAGCTCCAAGACAGATTATAATCAAGCTGAACAAAATGAAACATAAGCAGAAAATCTTAAAGGCAGCAAGACTCAAGCCAAAGCTAACATTCAGAGGGAAACCATACAGGCTTTTGTTGGATTTCTCAGCAGAAACAATGCTGATACAGAGACAGTGGCATAATACCTTCAAAGCCTTGAAGGAGAAGAACTTCCACCAAGAATTATATATTCTGCAAAACTATCTTTCAAATATGAAAATGAAACTAAGGCATTCACAGATAAACAGAAACTCAGAGACTGTAAAAACCAAACCAAAGCTACAAGAAATACTGAAAGAATCTCTTGGCTTAGAAGAACAAAACCAAAGGACACATCACCTAGAAACCTACTCAGTTAGGGAAGTCTCCAAATTGAATCAAAGCTATAATAGTGAAAGAAATGATCCAGTGATCATATCATGAAAACTATGATGTCATCATATTAAAAAGAGGGATGTACTACAGTTGTTATAGTCCTTCCAGATGGAGAGGAAGTTAATAAAACTGGTAGTAATTAAAATTAGACCTATACATAGTTTATTAAGGGGGAGCATAGGGACAGCTGTAAAGCACAACAAGGATGCAACATATCAAATTAAAAAACATAATACAGGAGTCTCAACAACCTTAAAACCAACCCTGAAAAAGGTGAAAAGTCAACTCACAAAGAAGTAAATCCCAGAACAGATTAATAAGAACAACTGAAAAAATACCAACACAAAAATAAACATATCACAACGAGAGCACTAAACACATACCTGTCAATAATCACATTGAATGTGCATGGATTGAATGCTCCAGTAAACAGACATTGAGTGACTTCTTGGATCAAAACACACGACCCATCCATATGTTGCCTACAAGAAACTCACCTTAGATTTAAAGATACGAACAAACTGAAAATTCAAGGATGGAAGAATATACATCTAGCTAACAATGCACAAAGAAGAGCAAGTGTGGCATTTCTAATCTCAGATAAAAATCTATTTTAGTGTAAAACCCACCATCATGGACAAGGATGGACGCTATTGCTGAAAGGTTTAATACACAAAGGGGACTTAACAATATTAAGTATTTCTACACCTAATATTAGAGCACCTAAATACAGTGAAGAAACACTGACTACACTCAAAAAGGAGATAAATCACTCCACAATAATAGTGGGAGACTTCAACACTCCACTCTCAAGATTTGACAGATTGTCTAGAAAAAAGCTCAAAAAAGACACAGAAGACCATATCACCACAATTAACCAACCAGACCTCATCAACATAATATAGAACTTTCTATCCATCAGTGGACAACTATGCTTTCTTCTCTAGTGCACATGTAACATTCTCCAGAATAGACCATGTGTTAGGACATAAAGCAATTCTCAACAAAATCCATACCACTGAATTAATGCAAAACATCTTCTCAGACCATAATGCCATAAAAGTCGAAATCAGTAGCAGAAAAAACATAGATAGAAAGTGGAACTCATGTAAAATTAACAGCATCTTGCTCAAAAAGCCACGTGTTATATAAGAAATCAAGGATGAAATATAGAAATTTATGGATTCCAATGAGAATAAAAACACTTCCTACCAGAACCTATGGGATACAGCCAAAGCAGTGCTCAGAGGTCAGTTTATCTCCATAAATGCACACACGTGGAAGGAAGAAGGAAACCAAACCAAAGAACTAACCCTGCAGCTTGAACAAGTAGAGAGAGAGAAAAAAAAGACTGCCTCAGTCACCAGAAGAAAACAGATCATAAAGATTAGAGCAGAACTAAAAGAATTAGAGAATAGAAAAACAATTGAAAGCATTGAAAAGACCAAAAGCTGGTTTCTGAAAAGATCAACAAAATTGACAAACCATTGGCTAAACTTACTTAAGAAAATCAGGAAAGGAAACAAATAATCCAAATAACAAATAAGAGGGGAGTTGCCATAAAGATCCAACAGAAATAAAAAGTATCATAACAGAATACAAGACTGTACTCTAACAAATTTGAAAATCTAGAGGAAATGGACACATTCCTTGATTCGTATCACCTACAAAAATTATCATAAGGTGAAGCATAACAACTTAATAAACTCACCACAAAGGAAGAGATTGAAAAAGTCATCCCAAAACTGTCAACCAAAAAAAGTCCGGGCCCAGAAGGCTTCACACTGCAGAATTCTACCAAACTTTTAGAGAAGAGTTATCTCCAATACTACTGAGACTATTTCACAGTGTACAAAGGGATGGAATACTCCCAAATTCATTCTATGAAGCCAGCATAACCCTGGTACCAAAGCCAGGGAAAGACCCAATAAAAAAAGAGAACTCCAGACCAATATCACTCATGAATCTAGATGCAAAAATCTTCAACAAAATTCTTGCCAACAGAATACAACAACACATCAAAAACATAATCCATCATGACCAAGTTGGATTCATACCAGAGATGCAAGGCTGGTTCAACATCAGAAAAACAGTTAATGTGATCAATCACATAAATAACACAAAAGACAAGAACCACTTGATCTTGTCTATTGATGCAGAAAAGGCATTTGATAAAGTCCAACACCCAGTCATGCTAAAAAACTCTCACTAAATAGGAATAGACAGCAAACTCCTGAATGCAATAAGGGCCATTTATACAAAGCCAAATGCCTACGTCATCCTCAGTGGAGAGAGACTGAAAGAATTCCCCTTGAGAATGGTTACTAGACAAGGATGCCCATTCTCACCTCTCCTATTCAACATCGTACTAGAAGTTCTAGCCAGAGCAATTAGACAAGATCAAGAAATAAAAGGCATCTGCATCAGCAAAGAAAAGGTAAAAATCTCCCTGTTTGCAGATGATATGACTGTATACACAGAGAATCCTAAGGAATCCATAAATAAACTACTCAGACTGATAGAAGTGTTCAGCAAAGTCTCAGGAAACAAGGTAAACATAAGTAAATTGGTAGGATTCCTGTACACCAACAACAAGATTATTAAGGAAGAAATCACCAAATCAATACCATTTACTATAGCCCCTAAGAAGATTAAGTACCTAGGAATAAATCTAACCAGAAAAATAGAACTTTACAATGAAAACTACAAGTCCATACTACAAGACACTAAGAGAGGCTTACATAAATGGAGAAACCTACCCTGCTCATGGATAGGAAGACTTAACATTGTGAAAATGTCTATTTTACCCAAAGCAATCTGCTTATATAATGCAATCCCAATACAAATTCCAGTGACATTTTTTAAGGAGATGGAGAAATAAATCACCTACTTTGTTTGGAAAGAGAAGAAGCGCCTGATACGTAAAGCACTACTGAAGAAGAGGAACACACTGGGAGGCCTCTCACTACCTGACTTGAGAACCTGTTACACTGCTATGGTAGTCAAAACAGCCTGGTACTGGTACAAAAAGAGACAGATAGATCAATTGAACAGAATTGAGATTCCAGAGATGACATCATCTTCCTATGAACAGTTGATATTCGACAAAGGCCCTAACACTTTAAACTGGGGTAAAAACAATACAATATCCAATTTTTCCAGTAAGACTCAACTTTGTGAGCTCCATCATGGCTATCACTGGTGGTGGCCGGGCACTGTCCAGTTCTTCTGGTCACAAGTCAATGTAGTCACCCGCTCACATCAGTCTCTCTGTCTTCTGGGTTCTCTTCCTCCCATGTTGTTTTGGTCCATGGTGATCATCCCTTCCTGCTGAGTTGGGAACATCTGCTGTACCCTCAGATGGCAGCTTGGCAGCTTTTAAGACCCCAGCTGCCACTCATCAATATGAGGTGCAGAAGACTCTCTTAGCAAAATGCTAGTTGTGCCAATTGGCCTCGATTTATGCTGACAGCATGGTCCCCAGCCCCACACCCCAGGTACTCTATCCTTGCTGGCAAAATTGGATATCCACCTGCAATAAATTGAAACAAGATCCATATCTTACACCTTATACAAAAACCAACTCCAACTGGATAAAAGACCTAAATATCAAATCTAAAACGATAAAACTCATCAACAATAGAAGTTTTAATACACAATGTAGACAGTCTTCAAAATCTGTCAAACAAACCACAAACAACAAAAGAGAAAATAGACAAATGGGACCTACTAAGAATCAAACACTTTTGCTCATCCAAAGACTTTATTAATAGAATAAAAAGGCCACCTACAGAGTGGGAAAAAACATTTGGCAACTCTGTCAGACCGACACCTGATCTCCATAATCTATCAGATACTACAAAATATCAATAAGAAGAAGATAAACCATCCAATTAAGCGATGGGCAAAGGAGATGGACAGACACTTCACTAAAGATGAGATCCAGGCAGCCAAAAAACACATGCAGACACGTTCACGATCTTTAGTTATTAAAGAAATTCAAATCAAGACAATAGTGAGATACTATCTCACCCCAACAAGATTGGCCATGATCCAGAAAACACAAAACAACAAATGCTGGAGCGGCTGTGGAGAAAGTGGAACCCTCCTACACTGTTGGTGGGGTTGCAAAATGGCCCAGCCTCTTTGGAAGGCAATCTGGCACTTCCTTAAAAAAATGGATATCGATATACCATTTGACCCAGTAATTCCACTACTCGGAATATATCCTACAGAATCAAGGCCTTTCACACCAACAGACACATGCACCAGAATGTTTATCGCAGCACAGTCCATAATAGCAAAAAGATGGAATCAACCCAGATGCCCAACAATAGAAGAATGGATAGGTAAACTATGGTACATATACTCAATGGAGCACTATGCAATGATAAAGAATAACGATGATTCCAGGAAACATCTCCTAACCTGGTTTCAACTGGAAGACATTATGTTGAGTGAAAGTAGTCAGCGACAAAGGGACGAATACTGTATGAGACCTCTACAATAAGATCTCAAAAACAGACTTGTGTATAGAAGAAAAGACTCTTTGACAGCTGCAAGGGAGGGGAGGGAGGGAGGGTGACGGGGGGAGGGTTTAGTTTAGATAGTTACTAGAAATCTAGTTGGGAGAAAGCAGTGATATCACACATTAGAAACAAGAACAACATTAAGTGGACTTCAGCATAACTTGAGTACTCCTTCCATCTTAACTCAATACTGCAAGGATAGAGTAGCTGGGGCAGGGGGTGGGGGACTATGCTCTTAGGCGAATTCCAGGCCAATTGGCACAACTAGCGTTTTGCTAAGAGAGCTTTCTGCACCCCACATTGGTGAGTGGCGTCTGGGGTTGTAAAAGCTACCAAGCTGCCATCCGAGGACACAGCAAATGGTCCCAACTCAGCAGGAATGGATGCTCACCGAGGACCAAAATGACATGCAGTAAAGACAACTGAGAAGACAGAGAGACCCACAAGAGTGGGTGCCTACATCGACTTGGGACCGGAAGAACCAGATGGTGCCCGGCCATCATGGGTGATAGCCATGATGGAGCTCACAGAGAGGAGTCTCACTGGCAACAAGAATAAAAGAGGGATGCATCATGAGATCTCCACTAAAAGATCTCAGTTGATGGTACAGCGGTTTGGGGTTTCCTCTGAGAGGATGGCCCCCAGCCCTGATGCTGCCCTTTCCTATAAATTATAACAAAGGTCCACTCTTTGGACAGGAATGGATTGGACTTGGCAATGCAGAGTGACCATATATTGGAAGCACTTTATGGTTCTATACATCTATAGGATATCATCTTGCTGACCTCTGGCTGGAGGAAGGGGAGTGGATGGAGAGGAGGGGAAAGGAGGCTGTTGGGAGGAAGATACATTATGGAGCAGAGAGGAATAGTGTGCAGTCACCGGACAGGGAGAGCAGTGGAAGCTGCATATAGGTGGGCATGTAAATTTATACGTGAATGTACATTTTCACTCAGTTATGTTAAATTAAAATTAAAATTTAAATTTAAAAAAAATGTTTTAAAAGGCCAGACTTGCTGGTCTGACAGAGACTAGGAAAACTCTGAGACTGTGGCCCCCAGACAGTCTTTTAACTCTGTACAGAAGTCACACCTGAGGTTCACCTTTCAGCCAAAGGTTAGACAGAGCTATAGGGTTGCTGGAAACCCTGGTGGTACAGTGGTTAAATGCTACTATTAGCAACTGGGACTTAATCATGGTCATCTAGGCTGCCAAGACACATTCTATTCCCTGTCCTAAACTGGATCAACAGACTTACATTCCTTCACCTGTCTCTGGGGTAGTAAATGAATTGTTTCAAACCTTCAGGAAGGAAATAATATTTTTCGGTAATTTACAATTGTCCAATAAGATGTAAAGGAATCTTGTGACTCCCTGTTCTATCCTGTGACAAGGTCTGACACTGTCCATATTCACATCCCTTTGTAATCTGACTATAAAAGCTGCTAAAATTGTAACCTAAGTGGGACAGTCTTGGAGAAATTATTCTGACTGTCTCCCAGGCTTCCATGCTTGTCTCTTAATAAAGCATTGCTAGAATCTTTTCCCCCGTCTCTGAATTTGACTGCAGTGACAGGCATAATGAACTTGTACCAGTATTTTTCCTATTGGGCATTTTTTAAAATAATTTTAACAGAAATTTTAACAGTATTCATAATAATTTGATTATTTAATATCTCTTTTTTTTCAAACAACATTTCCATTACAAATGGGAGAAGCCACAGGGTGGTAGGGAGGTGCTTTGTGAAGCACCAAGCAGTTTTACAAAACACATCACATTTTACACAACAGCATATTTTTTTAATAAAATTTAACCTTTAAAGTAACAGTGTCGCATCTTGAAAATCGCGGACCCTAACATTTGGGGGCTCTCCCGGGATTTCAAGAGCGACCTCTGTGGCCAGCCGATCTGGTTTGACCTCACCGGTGAGTCTGGATATTGTCTGTCTGTGCTCGAGCTCTGGTTCCTCCTCTTCTAAGGAAGCAGCTCCCCCTTATCCTGCTGAAGGTAGTTTAAATGCAGTCTCACCATCACACATTTGGCAGAGAACTGAATTCAGCTGGGGCTCTGGGGTAACAAGGCAGGGTGTTGAAATGAGGAAGGGAGCGGTAAAAATTGGAGGTATTAAAGAAAGCCCCAAGAAACAACTTAATAGCAGAAAATACCATAGAATAATCTCACCTTTGTCTTACAAAACACTGTCACAAGACAAGCCTGGGGGCAACCTTGCAAGTGACAGCCTGCAAGTGACCCCTAGACCTTGACCACATTTTACAACTAATAGGAGTTAACCAATCAATGTAAAGGTCAATTCATCCTCCCTGCTTTGCAATCTCACGACTTAAATACTGGGCGCTGAGGAAACTCCCGGTCGCCCCCTGCTCTGTGTAGCTTGGGGTGTGTCCCTGGTGCACCAGTATTTTTCCTATTGGGCATATTTTTTTAATAAAATTTAACCTTTAAAGTAACAGTGTTGCATCTTGAAAATCGCGGACCCTAACACAGGGTAGTACCCTTTTCAACAATTCCCAATTGCTGTAAATCAACAACGGCAACCAGTTAGATACTACTGGGCTGATATTTAGGCTTTGTTAAATATACTTCTCTCCAGTGATGAAAGCTGGCACGTCCTGGGTAAAGCAAAGGAAGAAGCTGAGAGGCTTCACTCTGAAAGCCTAAATGACACTCCTGATTCAGTAATACCCATCCCAGTGACTGAGCCTAACTGGGACCCCAACAACGAGGGCTTGCCTCTCATAAGCCATTATAGAAGGTATATTTTAGCAGGTCTCCAAAATGGGGTCCCTAAGTGGAAAAGTTTGAACATGGTGCAAGAAGTATGGGGAAAGGTCACAGAGGATCCATCCAAGTTCCTGGAAAGAATCTACAACACCTACCATAAGTGCACTGAAATGGACCCCCAAGCACCTGAAAATCGGAAAATGACAAACATGACTTTTATCTCCAAAGCACAACAGACACCCAGAAAAAACTATGGAAGTTGGATAAAGCTTTGGGAAAGAATCCTGTGCAGGTGGTGGAAATTACACTCAAGGTATTTTAATAACAGGGAATTCAGGAAAACCCAAGCTGCCACCATGTTCTTGGAGACAATGCACTGTAAGGAACGCAAAGTCACCAAACAGAATCTTGCGGATGATAAGTCTGAATCAGGAAAAAAAATCAATACACATATTACAAAGAAATAGGGCACTGAGAAATGAGTGCCCTAAGAAAGAGGTTGGCAAAACTGGTAGAGCAGGCCTCCAAATGCCTGAGCTGTCAGATGACTGAAGAAGCCCGAGGCTACAGCCATAAGTAACTACCAGCATTGTGACTGCAACACCCCACCCCCCAGGAGCCTCAGGTAGAATTAAGGGTGGAGGGACAAATGATAAATTTCCTAATGGACACTAGGGCCACATATTCAGTCCTCAACAATGCCTTTTCATGACCAGCTATTCAGTCGGTCTTAGTGACGAGAATAGTGAGGCAATTGGATCATAAGTCTTTCCTACAGTCTCTTGACTGTCAAGTTGGAGAAAATTACATGACTCACACTAGTCTGTATATATCAGATTGTCCTCTCCTGTTCTGTTATTAGGAAGAGACTTAGTGTCTAAACTTAATGCCCAAATCACCTTCTCCTCTGAGGAGAAGAGCCTCCAGATGGAAATACCTCATGAAAAATGCTTGGCAGCTCCTGATTCAGCGTATTCAGCTACAGCCTGACTGGCCAAGAAAAATCAACAATCAGAAAGTGAGAAAATGCCTGGGCATCAGATGGAGACTACACACAGCCTGGAGACCACAGTCTTTAGGAAAGGTTGATACTTCAAACACAGACCTCCAAGCTATGTCAAGAGACTCATTTACATTGGGATCATGTAGGTCTTGCCCACTGCCTTGTTTATAGTCTGGGTAGTCTCTAGAGGCAGGCTCAAATGAGCACCTATGAAATTGTGTAAGGGAGACCCTTTCAGGCTGCCTCAGTACAGTTTTTCCCATGGCAGAAAATAATCTTAAAGATAAAAATTCACCAGTTTCCTCTCCCCAGGTCTTCACAGATAAAAACTTGGAGAGAGGGGCCTGAAGGATGGCTGGAAGAGGAGTAGGCTGGCTCATGAGGAATCCTCCTGACCACCCCCACTGCTATGAAATTGGCTGGACTAAAGGTCTGGACACATCACACCTGGGTGAAGCCATACCCCTCAGCAGACACGGACACAAACACCTCCTTAACAGATCCTGACCATGAGTAGTGGGCCATCACTCCTAAAAGGAAAACCAGAATAAGGTTCAAGAAATGTCTCCCAGAATCCTCTCTCTGTCTGTCTCTTCCTAGGACTCAACTTAGCTCTAGGAATTTTACAAGACATTGTCCCTTTCCAAAGAAATAAAATGTATAGACTTCTCCTACATAAAACGTAATGAATGTTTCTGATTTCTGCCTAGCAGAAGGTACAACACTGAACAAATTTTTACCAAATGTTAGATTGGTGTATTCACCTCTTTGGAATTGATGAGAAATTTTATCTTGTTCAGACATGTTCAAAAGATCATCACTTATGGGGATGTCTATAACTGGGGATGAGTTAAGGAAAAAAAAGCATAAAGAAATGTTCTCAATCCAACATGAGATTGTCACCCCTAGTGAAAACTGTGTCATATTTTCAGGGTACCCTTCCTTCTGTTATGATTTTAATAATCCCATCCTCAAATATAACAGAAGTATAATGGTGTCCTACACTAATGGACACATTAAGTTACCTAAAAGATGGTTCTTGCTGTGTGGAAATCAGAGATTTTCATGTGTCCCGCCAGTGCTATGGTGGGACCTTGCTCCTTGGGAAGACTCACCCCATTCCTGCCCCGGATGAAGGACATCTGACCTAACCATGTCAAAACTATAAGAGAGATTAACCTTCCTGAAGCTTGCCATGGCAACATCTATTCCATCT
Source organism: Heterohyrax brucei (assembly GCA_028571685.1). NCBI lineage: Eukaryota > Metazoa > Chordata > Mammalia > Hyracoidea > Procaviidae > Heterohyrax > Heterohyrax brucei. The sequence goes on from CM053155.1 coordinate 24,396,480, forward strand.
GCCTGAGTATGTATCCTTGTCCCCTTGTGTCATACCTGCCATGGCAGTAAGTTTAAGTATTAAAATTAATAAGCTAGTCTGTGCCATGGTTAAGGCCTTTAATGCTACCTCACAGTCCATAAGCGCTTTAGGCACTGAACTGAGGCACTGAGTTGGGACAAGTCAGAGAGGCAGTTCTGGAAAACTGGGCAGCTATAAACTATTTACTCCTCAGACATAATCACGGATGTAAGGATATTAAGGGGATGTGTTGCTTTAACTTCTCTGATAATTCCCAGTTGATAGAGAACAAATTAAAAATGATGAAGGATATTGTGAATAATATCAAACAGTGGGAAGGCTTCTTCATGTTGAAGTTTGAGAAATTATTCTCATGGCTTCCTAACCTAGATTGACTGTGCATACTGATAATGAGAATTGGAATCATAATTATTTGTGGACTGTTTATTACTGAATACAGTGTATACCCTGCCTCAAAACTAAGTACACTGCGTGCTCTAGAAAGCTAGCCCACAATCCAAGATTTGATCCTAGAGTTAATGCTATAAATCAAAGCAGTCATCTTTATTTAAAACCTATTTCATAGATACAAAACTGGTGATTAAGAGTGGGGAATGTTAGTAGCTGGAACTTAATTAAGGTTGCCTAGTCTGCTAAACCACACACCATTGTCCACCAACCTTTTATCTTTCCATCCTACAAAAGAAAAGAAACAGAAGCAAGCAGAGAGTTGGGAACCTCAGACCATCAAGAAAGCAACACCAGGAAAAGACTGTGTCCTTCAGACCTGGAGTTCCTGCACCAAGATGCTCCTCAACCAAAGACTGATATAACACAGAGACTTACATCCAGGGCGAACAAGAGGGAAAGCCTTCCCCTGGAGTGAACACCCCCTGAATTGGGACTTGCAGGCTACCAGACTGTGTAAGAATAAACTTTCCTTTGTTTCCTTTACTTTGAGGTATTTCTGTTAAAGCAGCACTAGCTGACTAAAATGTTGATTCCAGCTGATCCCAAACTGGATCAACAGACTTGCATTGCTTCACCTGTCTCTGGGGATAGTAAACCAATTTTTTCAAACCTTCAGGAAGGCAATGATATTTTGAGTAATTTACAAGTGTTTGATAAGATGTAGAGGAATCTGTGACCCCCTGTTATATCCTGTGACAAGGCCTGACATTATCTAGATGCAAGTGCATTTGTAATCTGGCTATAAAAGGCACTGGAATTCTAACCTAAGTGGGACAGTCTTGGAGAAATTATTCTCACTGTCTCCCAGGCTCGCATGCTCGTCTATTAATAAAGCATTGCTTGAAACTTTTTCCCTGTTTCTGAATTTGGCTGCAGTAACAGCAGAACAAACTTGCTTTTGGTTTAGCAATACTACAGCTACCAACCAAAGGTCAGCCATTGGAATCCACCAGGTACTTCTTGGAAACTCTAGGGAACAGTTCTTCTCTGTTCTATATTGTCACTATGAGTCATAATCAACTTGAATGCACTGAGTTTGGTTTGTTTTTTTATAGGGTCCCTATGAGTCAGAATTGACTGGATGGCACTGAGTTTTTTTACATGGTCAGTAGCACAGGGGAGGAGTATGCCTTGTAGTTCAATCACATACACAAGACTAGTGGACATGCCAGCACAAATACAAAGATCAGAAGGCAGAAAGGGATAGGAAAAGTGGACAAACGGAAACAGGAAACTTGGGTGGAGAAGAGGGGAGTGTCACCGTACTACAGGGTTGGCAAGCAATGTCACAGAATGATTTGTGCATTAACTGCTTAATGAGAAAATAATTTAGTCTGTAAACTTCCACCTAAATCATAAAAATATATAAAAGAAAAGAAGTTAACAACGTTATAGTCAGCTAGTGCTGCTTTAACAGAAATACCTCAAAGTTGAGGAAACAAAGGAAAGTTTATTCTTACACAGTCTGGTAGCCTGCAAGTCTGAACTCAGGGAGTGTCCACTCCAGGGGGAAACTTTCCCTCTTGTTGGGTCTGGAGGAAAGTCTCTGTGTTATATCAGTCTTTGTTTGGGGAGCATCTTGGTGCAGGAATCCCAGGTCTGAAGGACACACTCTTGCTGGTGTTGCTTTCTTTCTTGCTTCTCTTTCTTTTCTTTTGTAGGATGGAAGGATAAAGGGTAGTGCAGGCCATACTCCAGGGAAACTCTCTTTACAGTGGAGCAGAGAGGTGATCTTATGAATGGATTTCTAATCCCACCCTAATGCTCTAACATACAGCATAGGAAATTCACAAAACAGAGGATGATCATAAAATATTGGGAATCATGGCCCAGCCACGTGGCTACACATTTTGAGGGGACACAGTTCGATCCATGACAAACAACAAAAACTTATTAAGGCCTGTACCTGGCACTATATGTGGCTGAGTGTGGGGTTCAAAGACACTAGATCTGCTTTTGAGGAATATATATTCTAGTTAACCAGATTTAACATAGACAATAGCAATGAAAAAGCAGTAGAGGCTCATACTGGACACCAGGAAGACTCTCTGGACCACATGGATTATTAATAGGAGGAATGGACCACCAAGGAAACACAATCACCTCTCTGAAGTAACATGGGGATGAAGGGGTACATGAAAAGTATTAGAAGCCTGAAGAAAAAGTTCGGGCTCTGACAACCCAGTTCACATAGGCATGTCTAAACATACTTTCTCCTTTTATCTGTCAACTGTAATTACCCAAGGCACACAGTTCCAGGCAACTCAAAGAGATACCAAAATTAGCCTCATGCTGACAGTATTTTAAACTGCTGCAGTTTCCTAAGTAATTCAGGTTGGATCACACATCCTCATCTGAGAGGCCTGGAGAGATGTTAGAACTTGCCTCCCATCTTATAAGTCTGGGGTATGTGTGTGTGCACACGTATACGTGCACAATATGTAGGTGAAAGCAAGGGATAAGGACCAGAATCCCTCACTGCCAAGCCAGCACTGGGGCCAAATCGCCTCCATATGCGTGTCTAATGTTTTAACAAACAACTGAGCTTTTTACTGGGCAGCTTTCTACAGCTGAGGCAGAAGTTTCTAAAACAAGCCTGTAGCTCTTTACCGAGCCTCTAAACCAACACATTACCCCCCAGGTCCCCTGACCCCAAAGCTCCGACTCTCAAGCCCCTCATGCCTTCTCTTACCCTCCACACTTCCTCCAGAAGTCCACAGTAAAATAAATACTGATACTCAAATCCTGTCAGCTCTAAACTGAGCTTTCCCACACCACCCCACCCACCTCCACCCACATAGCTGAGGTCACCCTGGCCCAACCTCTTTTAAGTCTGTGCTGGAGAGGGAAAGGAGGAAAACTCAGAGGGAAGTACCCTGCCTCAGCACACTGTTTATTACTCACTGTCTTCCTTTAGCCCAGCCGAGACTGCTGCTCCAACAAGTGACGCCAGCCTCGGAGCACTCCCTGCCCACCCTTGGAGCTCAGGGCAGAGTAGCTGTAAGTACCCTGGATGTTTGTTGATGTCCTCCCCCCTGCCCCAGCTGCCTGAGTTTTCTAATTTTCGTTTGGGAAGGAGTGGAGTGGGGAGTCTGGGGAGAGCTTGGAATCTGGCTGCTGCAGAGTGTGGATCCAGCCCAAAGACTCCTGCCCTGGAGGAATGGGCATGTCCTCTGGGGAGTGGCAGCCAGCTAGTCAGGGCAGAAAAGGCTTCCCACTTCAGTGAGCTGGGGCCCACTTGGGGGTCCATACAGGCCGTTGGTCCCAAAGCAGGATGCATCTGCCAACTTGTCAGATGCAGATGGCACTGCTGCCACACAACCTTTGGGCCAACCAGAAACTAGGAGCCCTCCAGCTGGCTGAGCCCTGCTTGCATCCGGAGTTTCCTTGGCACAGCAGCAGGGTGCCTTCTGGAACGGAACTGTCAGCAAGGGGCCTTCTTCGGGGAAAAGTAAGCCCCCGGTGGAGTGTATAATCCCTCCCATTCTAAATCATAAATCAATCTCCTTTCACTGAACGATAAAAGAGCCAATGAACAGAATCAGACAGACCTGTTGACCACTATTTGGCATTGACTCAAGAGTTTACAGGGCCGTGAGGAAATTTAATGTACTGTACCACTGGCGAGTATTTATAAAAGTAATTTCTTTAGGTTTACCAATCAATCCCCCGTGTTATCAAGTCTACTAGAGACAGTAACTTCTGCATCCTCAGTGCTACACAGTGCTGGGTGTAGTTTGGTGGGTGGGTGGATGGGTAGATGGGTGGATGGGCGGATGGGTGGATGGATCGATGGATCGATGGGTCGATGGGTCGATGGATGGGTCGATGGATGGATTGATGGATGGATCGATGGATCGATGGATGACTATTTTTGACATCTTTTGGTTCCCATCATGGGGTGGTATGTTTAAGGGGTAAAGAGAGGTGTGAGACACTGTCTATTTGGCAAGACAGGGGTAACACCTCAAAATCACATACAGACATGGCACTCAGGCTCCTGGAACTGATGGCTATGGGTGCACTTTCTGCAGGAAGCAGGACTGGACGTGCTGGGATTTAGATGTGTAAAATGGGTGATGGGCATTCCTGGGAGGTAATTAAGCCTTGTGCTCCCTAATACCAAATCAACCTATGGCCTTCAGGTCAACTCCAGCTGATGACAACCCCATGTGTGCCAGAGTAGAATTGCCTCCATAAGGTTTTTCCTGGCAGATCTTTCAGAAACAAGTCAACAGGACTTTCTTCCTTCGAGTCACTAGGTGAGTTCAGAACACCAACCTTTAGGTTAGTAATTGAGTACAAACCACTTATACCACACAGGAAACTTGTGCGCTCTAGATAGCCTCTTTCAAAAGCAAACTTTACCTCAAGATTATAAATCCCATTATAGCCTCTTTTCATAACCAAATTTTACCTCAAGATAATAAATCCCATTACTTTCTAAGATGAATATGTTTGTTATTTTTCCCTGGTGTGGTAGAGGAAACAGAAGGTATTGGAAAGCAGGGAAAGGAGCCGAATTAGAGAACGTGATAGGAGTAGGGAGGATTTGCCTGCCTCAGAATATTCACCAGCTCCTGCCCACCCTAGTGGCACAGTGCTATGGTTGCTAACAAGAAGATCGGCAGTTCAAATCTGCCAGGCACTCCTTGGAAACTCTATAGGGCAGTTCTACTCTCTGTAGGGTCACTATGAGTTGGAATCAACTTGACAGCAGTGCATCTGGCTTTCTTAGGTTTACTGCCCACAGATTTCCTGTCCTTCCCCCCCTCAGGGCAAATGCCACCTCAGCCAGCATGAGCCAGGCACAGCATTGTTGACAGTGTGGCAAGAAAAGAAGGAAACAGGGAAGCAGATTGGAGGAGTTCTTAAGGGACTGGTCCGAGGTCCAAGGCTTTCTTCTGCAAGGAGGTGGTAGGAGACAGTACGCTATGTGGGAGAAGCATCAATTCAACCTTTCTTACTCTGCAGAGACTGAGTGAGATGAGCCTGCTATGGCTTCAGGAGCTGGGCACAGCCACACTCACGTGTTGCAGGATGCTGTGCTGTGGAGTACTGTACTGTTGGGCAAGAAGGGGAGAAGATTCCTTGGGAAGTAAGTGATCCCAGAGTTCTGCTTTGTGCCTGAAAGCAGAGCCCAGGATTACAAGCCTGCTGTCCCTGTTACTTAACACATCTTTGCCTGAAGAAGGACTCAGCCTGGCCTCTAGGAGGATGTCTTGTTTGGAGACATCTGAGTCAGCTGAGCAGGCAGGCAGAGGCTTAAAAGAACAGCTGCTGGCACAGCAGAGAGAGCACAGGAAGAAACTTCAGCCCTCCACGCAAATGCCCCCTAGGCCAGCCTACTCAGTGTTTACACTCAAATCACCTTTCTTTGCCACTGACCACAGTCCTGGTCACCCACTGTTGCTGCCAATTACTCTAGAATCTAGGAACAGGCTATTTTAAATTGTTTCAGCAAATCCCTACCCTTCCAGGAGTGGGGTGGAAGAATACGAAGTGGGCAGCACATTTGAGTAGAGGGAAGGCCAAAGTCAAGGTTGAGGTGAATTACAAGGATCTGGAGAAGACTTGAGTAGAACCTAAAGAGAAGACTTCGGACATCAGAATGGCTGGCATGTGGCAAAGGAATTGGACATTTTCTGTGTGGTCACTAGGAGAAATGCACCCCTTGTTGGAGGAAGAAGCTCCTTGGGAGTGGGCTTTGGCTCCAACTTTCCATGAATGTGGTACAAATGGTTCAGCCACAGGGGGCAGGTTGCAGTAGATGACTTTGAGGTTTTCCCAGTACTGGGCTGACTCCATGAAGCAGACACCATGCTGATAGCTTGAAATCAGCCATGGTCAAGGAGTTGAAACCATAGAAATCAGGAAGCACTATACTAGGACTGCCAATTAAGTTCATGAACTCATCTGAGAGAAAGTGTTACATACCTCACTGCTGAATATCATCATGTTCACGTTCAAAGGACTCCCCTTGGGAAACCATACACCAATGCCAACACTTAGTCTACCCTTCAAAGCAATTTTGGAACTCTTTTTCTGGAATGGCCATCAGAACTGTTGTCATATTACATGTGATGTCCTGAATGTCATCAAAATGTCTTCCTTTCAATATTTCCTTTATCTTCAGGTAAAGAAAAAAATCACTGGGGGCTAAATTAGGTGAGGAGGAAGGGTGTTCCAATACAGTTATTTGCTTATTGGCTAAAAACTCCCTCATAGACAACTATACAATTAAGTTCACAAACGGCCATTCCAGAAAGAGTTCTGGTGGACTAGGTGCTGGCATTGGTGCGTAGCTCCCCAAGGGGAGTACTTTGAAGGTCACTGTGTGTGATATTCAGCAGTGAGGTATGTACCACTTAAAACAATTAAGTTGTAGACTTAATTTGCAGACCTCATGTAACTGGGATTATACTATACAAAATGAATACTGACTTTTTTTTACTTAAATTATCACATATATCTTTCCACTTCAATTTTACAGCCTTCTGAAAATTGCTTGGTATGCCAGAATGTAAGGGATCATAAGTTATATATAGACTCTTTTACTGACACATTTTCAGATTATAACAATGCTTCAGCAATCTTCTTTGTAAAAATATGTCTTTGAGCATGTACATGAGTATTTCTGTAGGTTAGATTCCTAGAATTAGGATCTAAGTTATGTGTATATTAAGGTGGAGGAGAAGGGGTTAGTACATTTTTTAAGATCACATTTTTGGCCACTGCTGTGGATTGAATTGTGACCCTGCAAAATATGTTCCTACTTCGGCTAGGCTGTGATTCCCAGTATTGTGTGGCTGTCTTCCACATTGTGAACTGATTATCCTCAGTTTTGTGATGTGTTGTAAATCCTAACTTCTATACCTATGCTTATGATCTCATTTGGGACTTAGTTGTCAATTATGTTAATGAAGCAGTATTAGGTCATGTTGATGAGGATTGGATTATGTTATATTAATGAGGCAGGATTAGTGTGGGATGCATCCTGAGTCACTGCCCTTCATCTTTGTCTGAGACATAAAACCAACAATAAGGGAGTAGAGAGAAGACTGACTCCTACAACTGAGAAAGAGGAACCAGAAGTGGAGCATGTCCTTTGGACTCTGAGTCCCTATGCTAAGCCAGGGGAAGACTCATGACAAAGCAGAGACACAGAGGGAAAAAAAAACCTTCCTCTGGAGTTAGCCCCTGAAATTGGACTTCTAGCCTCCTAAACTGTGAGAGAATAAATTTGTTTGCTAAAGACATCCACTTATGTTATTTCTGTTACAGCAGCACTAGATAAATAAGACAACCACATTCCCCGGGTTTGAGTACTTTGATTCTTTCTCACACACACACACACACACGCACGCACGCACGCACGCACGCACACACACACACACACGAGGCCTGACAATTAAGTTTGCAAACTCATCCTAGAAAAAGTGCTGAGTATCTCATTGCTGAATATCACTACAGTCACCTCTGAAGTATTCCCCTTATGAAAGTATACTCTGACAGAAGTGCCTAGTCCACCCTTCAAAGCAATTTTGGAACTCATTTTCTGGAATGGCCATCACAGCTGTCATTGAATTACCTTTGATGTTCTTTCAATACTTCTTTTATCTTCCAGTAAAGAAAAAAAGTCACTGAGACTAGATCAGGTGAATAGGGAAGGTGTTCCAATACAGTTATTTGTTTACTGACTAAGAACTCCCTCACAGACAACTGTATAATTAAGTCTGTGAACTTGCCACATTGCCACTGTGCACAATGGCCATTCCAGAAAGAGTCCAAAATTGCTTTGAGGGGGGGACTAGGACACATGTGAATGGGAGACTGCATCAGCTTGTGACCAGAAGAACGAGATGGTGCCTGGCCACTGCCAAAGACAGCCATGATGGGGCACACAGTGTTGAATCCCTGTGGCAACATGAGAAAAAGAGGAGTGCGGCTCAATAACTCTACTAAAAGACCATAATTAGTGGTCCCACAGCCTGGGGGATCCCCTGGGAACATGGCCCCTAGACGTGCTGCTGCTCCTGTCTAAGAAACACTACTGAGGTCAACTCTTCGGACAAAGCGGACAAGACTCGGGGACATCATGTGATTACATGGTATGTGTGCTTTATAGTTCTGTGCATTTGTAGGAGGCTGCCCTACTGGTCTGTTTCTAGATGGGAGAAGAGAGGGTAGAGATCAGGGAGCAGGAACTTCTCCCCAGATACTACCCCTGCTCCTCTATCCTTGGAATATTGGGTTGAGATTAGAAGAGGTTTCAGTTTATGGTGAAGTCCTGTTAAGTTGATCTATTTTCTACTTTGTGCTGTCATTGCTTTCATCCAACAAAATTTCTATCAGCTACCTAACCAACTCTCACCCTCCTACCCCACCACTGTAGCCATCAGGGTCTTTTATTCCTCATGTAAGTCTATTTTTATATCTTTACAGCAGGGGTCTCATACAATATTTGTCCTTTTACCACTGACTGATTTCACTCAGCATAATGTCTTCCAGTTGAAACCAGGTTATGAGATGCTTCCTGAAATCATCGTTCTTTTTTTGTCATTGTATGGTGCTTCATTGAGTGTATGTACCATGGTTTACCCATTCATCTGTTGATGGACATCTTTTTGCTATTGTGAACAGTGCCACAATAAAAATTCATGTGCGCGTGGCTGTTTATGTGACAGCCTTTGTTTCTGTAGGATAAATTTCAAGCAGTGGGATTACTGAATCAAATGGTATATCTATTTTTAGCTTTTTAAGAAAGTGCCAGATTGCTTTCCAAAGAGTTTGTACCATTTTGCAATCCCACCAGCAGTGTAGGAAAGTTCCGATCTCTCCACAGCCTCTTCAGCATTTGTTTTGTGTTTTTCGGACTATGGCCAACCTTGCTGGGGTGAGATGGTGTCTCATTGTAGTTTTGATTTGGATTTCTCTGGTACCTAATGATCTTGAGCATTTCCTCATGCATCTTTTGACTGCCTTGATGTCCTCTTTGGTGAAGTGTCTGCCCATCTCCTTTGCCTATTGCTTAAGTGGTTATTTAGCTTTCTCCTCTTGATATCTTGCAGTATCTTGATATCTTGATATCTTGTAGACAGTGGAGATCAGATGTTGGTCCAACATATAGTTGCCAAGTATTTTTTTTTCCACTCTGTAGATGGTCTTTTAATTCTTTTGATAAAGTCTTTGGATGAGCAAAAGTGATTCTTAGTAGTTTGCATTTATTATCTCTTCTGTTGATCGGGCTTTGTCAGATTTTGAAGTCTGTCTAAGCTGTATATTAGAACTTCCATTGTTGATCCTATTTCTTTCCCACATGATCTTTATCATTTTAGGTTTGATATGTAGGTCTTGGATCCAATTTGAGTTAGTTTTTGTTTACAATATGAGATATGGGTCTTGTTTCAGTTTTTTACAAATGGATATCCAATTTTGCCAACATCTTTTCTTAAAGAGACTGTTTTTACCCCAATTTGAGACCTTTGGATCTTTGTTGAATATCAGCTGTTCACAGATGATGGTGATGCTTCTGGGGTCTCGGTTCTGTTCCATTGGCCACTGTGTCTCTTTTTGTACCAGTACCAGGCTGTTTTGACTATTGCGGCATTGTAATAAGTTCTAAGATCGGGTAGTGTGAGGCCTCCCCTGTATTCTCCCTCTTTAGTAGTGCTTTACTTATCTGAGGTTTCTTCCCTTTCCAAAGTTGGTGATTTGTTTCTCCATCTCATTAAAAAAAAATGACACAGAGTTTGTATTGGGATTGCATTGTACATGTTAGATCTCTTTGAGTAAAGTAGACATTTTCACAATATTAAGTCTTCCTACCCATGAGCAGGGCAAGTTTCTCCATTTATGTAAGTCTCTTTTGGTTTCTTGCAGTAAAGATCTTGTAGTTCTCTCTGTATAGGTCTCTTGTTTCTCTAGTTAGATTTATTTCTAGGTATTTTATCTTCTTGTGGGCTATAGTAAACGGTATTAATTTTGTGATTTCTTCTTCAATGATCTCTTTGTTCGTATAAAGGAATCCTTCTGATTTACTTATGTTTATCTTCTATCCTGATACTTGGCTGAACTCTTCCATAAGTTCTAGTAGCTTACTTAAGGATTCTTTAGGATTCTCTTCATAAACAATCATATCATCTGCAAATAGGGAGATTTGTACTTCTTCTTTGCCAAGGTGAATGCCCTTTATTTCTTGGTCTTGTCTGATTGCTCTGGCTAGAACCTCTAGTACAATGTTGAATAGAAATGGTTAAAAGTGGGCTTCCTTTTCTAGTTCCTGTTCTCAGCAGGAATCCTTTCACTCTCTCTCCATTCCAGAAGATGTAGGCAGTTGGCTTTACATAGATGCCACTTATTGTGAGGAAATCCCCCTCTATTCTTATTTTTGTTGAGAGTTTTTAGCATGAATGGACTTTGTCAAATGCCTTTTCTGCGTGAATGAATAAAATTAGGTGATTCTTATCCCTTGTGCTATTTAAGTAGTTGATCACATTAGTTTTTTCTGATGTGAAATAGTCTTGCATCCCTGGTATGAATCAACTTGGTCATAGTGAATATTATTATTTTTTATATTTTGTTGAATACTATCGGCTAGAATTTTGTTGAAGATTTTTACATCTAGGTTCGTGAGTGATATTGATTTGTAATTTTCTTTTTTTGTGGGATCTTTCCCTGGCTTTGGTATCAGGGTTATGCTGGCTTCATGGAATGAATTTAGGTGTATTCTATCCCTCTCTGTGCTGTGAAATAGCCTCAGCAGTACTGGAGTTAACTCTTCTTTAAAAGTTGGGTAGAATTCTCTGGTGAAGCCATCTGGGCCAGAACTCTTTTTGGTTGGTAGTTTTTTTTTTAATATTTTTTTCAATATTTTCTTTTGTGATGTGTTTATTAGGTTGTTCTACTTCTCCTCATGACAATTTTGTTAAATATAAATCTAGAAATTTGTCCATTTCCTCTAGGTTTTGAAATCTCTTAAAGTCTTTTGTAGTATCCTGTTATGATACTTTTGATTTCAGTTGTGTCTGTTGTGACATCACCCATCTCATTTCTTATTCAGGTTATTTGTTTCCTCTCCTGTTTTTCTTTTGTGTAAATTTAGCCAATGGTTTATCAATTTTGTTGATTTTTTTCAAAGAATCAGATTTGGGTTTTGTTAATTTTCCAATTGTTCTTCTATCCTCTAATTCATTTAGTTCTGCTCTAATCCTTACTATCTGTTTTCTTCTGATGCCTAATGGGGTTCCTCTGTTGCTCTCTTTCTCCTTATTCAAACTGTATGGTTAATTCTTTGGTTTCTTCACTCTGGGTGTGTGCCTTTAGAGAGATAAGTTGACCCCTGAGCACTGCTTTGGCTGTATCCCATAGGTTCTGGTAAGATATGTTTTCATTCTCATTTGCTTCCATAAAATTCTTTATTGTGTCCTTGATTTCTTCTATAACCCAAGGATTTTTGAGCAAGGTGTTGTTCAGCTTCCATGAGTTCGAATTTCTACTTGTGTTTTTTCTGCTACTGATTTCAACTTTTATGGCTTTATGGTCAGAGAAGATGCTTTGCAATACTTCAACAGTTTGGATTTTTTTTGAGAACTGCTTTATGTCCTAACACATGGTCTATACTCGAAAATGTTCCATGTGCACTGGAGAAGGTATGCTTATCTGCTGGTGGGTAAAAAGTTCTGTATATGTCTATAATGTCTAGTTGGTTAATTGTCACAATAAGATTTGTATCTTTACTGATCTTTTTTCTGGATGATCTGTCTATTACTGAAAGTGGAATGTGGAAGTCTCCAACTATTATTGTGGAATGATCTATCTCATTTTTCAATGTTGTCAGTGTTTGTTCGATGTATTTAGATGCCCTGGTATTGGATGCATAAATATTTACTATTGTTATGTCCTGCTTCTGTATTGAACCTTTCAGCAATAAATAATGACCATCCTTGTCCACGATGGTGGATCTTACATTAAAGTGTATTTTATCTGAGATTAGTATTGCCACTGCTGCTCTTCTTTGTGTGTTGTTGGCTTGGTATATACTTTTCTGTTCTTTGATTTTCAGTTTGTTCCTATTTTGAGTCTTAGGTGTGTTTCTTGTAAGCAACATATAGATGGGTCATTGCTATTGATCCACGATGTTACTCACTGTCTCTTTACTGGAGCATTCAGTCTGTTTTCATTCAGTGTAATTATCGATGGGTATATTTAGTGCTGTCGTTTTGATGCTTTTATTTTTGTGCTGTTGATGTTTTCTATGTTTTTCTGAATGTTCTGTTCTGGGTCATTCTTTATGGGTTGACTTTTCATCTTTTTCAGCATTGATTCTGTATTTGTTGAGACTCCTGTATTATGCTTCTTATTTTGATACGTTGCTTTGCTGTTTTGCTTTGTGGCTACTTCTATGATCCCCCTTACTATTCTAAGTTTAAATCAGACTTTAACTTCTGCATATATTTTTAATTTCCTCTCTATCTGAAAGGGTTATAATCACCCCTCATTTTAGTGTGGTGATGTCAAAGTGTTTGTGTTATAATTATTGATTCCCTTGTTTTCATATTGTGGTTTTGGTTGAGTTTTTGGACTTCCCGACGGCCCTTGGCTTTTTGGCTTTGGCAAATGAGTAGGATTCTGTATGCTGTGTCCTGCATTGCCTCCTTAAGTATGCACTGAATTTTTTTTTTTTTTTAATAGCAAAGCACTTCTTTCAGTATTTCTCACAGTTTGGGTTTGGTTTTTACAGTCTCTAAGCTTCTGTTTATCTGAAAATGTCTTAATTTCACCATCATATTTGACAGACAATTTTGCAGGATATATAATTCTTGGTTGGAAGCTTTTCTCCTTCAGGGCTTTAAATGTGTCATCCCACTGTCTTCTTGCCAGAATTGTTTCTTCTGAAAAGTCAGACGAAAGCCTACAGGGTTTCCTTCTAAATGTTAGTTTAGCTTTGAGTCTCACTGCCTTTAAGAGCCTCTGTTTATGTTTCATGTTATTGAACTTGATTATAATATGTCTTTGTGTCTTATTTTGGAGTCCAGTTTTTGTGGCATTTGATATGCATCTTAGATATCTATGTTCTCTTCTTTCATAATTTCAGGGAAGTTTTCTGTCAACAACTCTACAATTGTTTCTGTATTTTCATCTATCCCTCCCTGTTCAGGAACTCCAATTATTCATAGATTATTCCTCTTAATAGAATCCCACATGTTGCTTAATGCTTCTTCATTTTTGTTATTTCTTTTCTCTGACTTCTCCTCATAAGTGCTGGTTTCAGTTGTTCTATCCTCGAGGTCACTAAGTCTGACTTCTATCTCCTCAGTTCTGCTCTTTTGGCTTTGGATTGAGTTGTCTAATTCTGTAATTTTGCTATTGATCTGCTAGATTTCAGATCATTGATGTTCCATCCTTTCAAATAGTTACTTAATTTTTCATTTTGCTCTGCTGCATTTTGTTTAATCTCTAGGACAGTTCCCTATATAAATTTTTTGTACTTGACTTCTGATAGTCAGAAAGCCTTCTTCATCTGGGAAGTTTTTTGATTCTTTATTTTGGGAATTTCCCAGAGCCATGGTGGACTGCTTCTTTAAATATTTAGCAACTGACTATTGTCTCTGTGCCATCTGGAAGCTGTCCTATTTCTCTGGTGTTACTTCAATAGGAGCTGAGGTGTAGTTCTAAGAGGAAAGTTGGTCACCAGCCATCTCTGTGCGCTCTAGTGACTGGCCACAGGTAGACTCTCTGGAGTGGTGGGCTCTGCCTCCTGGCTGGCAAAGATGGTGCCCTACTTATGCAGTCACTGTGGGGCCATCAGCCGACCCTGTGATGTGGATCAGTGAAGGGTTGAGGAGATGCTACTAGGCCTCTCAGCAGTCAGTTCTCCAGGCAGTCTTATTTTAAGAGGCTCTTTACTGATGAGTGGGGAGCTGTCCAACAGTTACTGAAAACAGTCAGGCCCCCACTTCCAGGTGACAACAAAATTACCTCATAGGCTATCCCCAGGTGCTGTGATGTGGTTCAAAGTAGGGAGGTGTTAGGGCCTTCCTGCCACCCTATGCTGGACTCCACCTGTAAATCTAGACATTAATCATCTTAAAAGCAGCTTTTCTACTGGAGAAGCACTTGCCAGACAGGGGTTGCTGCTCTGCTTGAGAATCAGCCACAGCTAAGGCCCCTGGCCGGGTGACTCCACCTCCAAGCTGACCAACATGGCATCCTGGCCAAGCTGCCTTTCCTGCCATAAAACAGCAGAATCTGTGGTGCAGAAAAGAGAAGGTGGAAGGGCAGTGGTGTCCTCAGTCAGCAACCAGCCTCTCACTGTGTGGCTATCCCACAAACAGTGTCTCTGCTGCAGTGTATGCTTTTTACTTAAGCACTGCAGTTCAGTGTATTTGCCAGGTCATACCCGGTCACTTCCTCCCAGATAATAAAGAAGGATCAATACCTGCAGTCCTCTGAAATGGTGAGTCAGCAGAAACGGGACTCAGCAGCCACTGGCTTGTCTTTGAGAGAGGTAGTTTAGTCCATTACTGGTGCCTAGTCAAATATGACAACCCTATGCCATATCTTAGGACTCCCCAAATGTCCATGCTGCTCCATTCAATTATCATTCCAGCTCTCAGAGGGAATTGAGGAGATGTGTGTCTAGTCCACCATCTTGGCCCTGCCTCCTCACCTTCCTTTTCTGAGTTGCCTCTCCTATGTTAACATCAACTCATTCCCCTCTAAGCTTCTTATCTAATCTTTTGAGTTACTGTCGCCAGTTTCATTTGTACAGACAGATCTTAAAAGAGCATAATGCTCAAAGCAGGCATTCTTTACTAGTTAAGGTAAACTGTTGTTTCAACAAGATTTTAGGTGATATTTTTGGTTGGTTTAAGGTTTAAAGGTGATCTCAGGACAACAGTTTCTAGGATTCATCCAACTTCCATACCTCCATAAAGTAGGTTTCAATGGGAATATGATGTAGGTGTTATGTTTTTATATCATCAAATTGCTCTCCAATATCAATTTGTACTCTATCAACAATACAATGGTCTTTATTTTCCCCCTACACTTATCAGCACTGAGTAACATCATCAATCTTTTTAATTTTTGCTGCTAGGATGGGTGAAAAAAAAGTGTACCATAAAACTTGGAAAAGCCAGAACTTGTGTAAAACAGAAAACTGACAGAGACAGGAAACTAAAATAGCATCCACTAATAGTAATAGAAAAGCAGTAAGACTACTTCCTGCACAAGGTGGAAAACTTTTGTGACTCAGTAAAACAACACAGCTCTGTTGAGTTCTGATTCTCACAGGTTTCACTATATTTTTTATATTGTATTTCCTTGATAATTAGTAAGGTTAAGGGTGCTTTCAAATCTGCTAGTCATTCATAAGGCTTCTATTGAAATTACCATCTTAGATACCTAGTGCTGCTGTAACACAAATGCCACAAGTGAGTAGCTTTAAAGAACAAAAATATGTACCCTCACCGTTCAGGAGGCTGACAGTTCAAATCAGGATCTTAGCCTTGTCATCTCCTTCCTTGTCAGTGGCTCCAGACATTTCTTGGTTTCTTTGGCTTCTAGACAATCCCTACATGGTGTCTGTCTAATCCTCTGTGTGTGTGTGTGTGTGTGTGTGTGTGTGTGTGATGTGCGTGATCGGTTCATTTCATACAGAGGTTGGCTTTAGGATCTACCCTATTCTGATTGATAGAACCTCATTAACATAATAAAAGAAAATGTCTCTTTCCAAACAATGTCATAGTTATAAGATTTCAACACATGTTTTGAGGGGGACACTATTCCATCCATAACAATTACTTATTCATGTTCTTTGCCCATTTTTATATTAGAATGTTTATTATCTATAAGAATGCTTTATACATTGTGGATTTTGATCCCTTGTTATATGTGTCACATGTATTTTCTGCCCTACCCTCTTCTCTTCTCCAGCATTCTAGCTTTGCTGCACTGTGTCACTCCCATACCCATGCAGCCCTGAGCCTTTCTGGCAGGGATATCAAGTGACAGGTGATATCATCTTCATTCTGGTTTTCCAGGAAGCAGAATCTAGTGGTTAAGAGTGTGGGTCTTGAAGTTAACCTAGATTCATATCTCCTGTTCAGATCTAGACCTCACTACTCACAAACTCTCCTTCAGGGATGCACTGCTTCACTTCTCTGAGCACCTGTTTTTTCAGTGGTTGAATGGAGGTAATGTCAACCCCATAATTACTTTTGTGTGTAAATATTAGCAATAAAATAGCTAAAATTTCTTGAGCCTTTTTTGTACCAAGAAAAGTATCACAATGCTCTGTTGAATGTATTAGAATAATACTTTAACTCACTTAACCCTCACACCAGTATGCATATTGCTTATTTGCACATTTGCAAAGCCCTCAATACAGTGCCAGGCAAGTACTAATAATCAGCAAGTAAAAGAGTTGTCATAGAATTGACCTATGACTCATGATGACCCCATCTCAGAGTAGAGCAGCACTCTGTAGGGTTTCCAGTGGCTATAATCTTATGGAAGTAATCACCAGACCTATCTTCTGTGGCACTGTTAGATGGATTCAAACTACTAACCTTTTGATTAGTAGTCAGTACAAGCAACTGTTAGCCAATCTGTGATACTTATCTTGACATCTCATCATGACTGTGTCCCCAGATCTGAATAAAAGAAAATCCCTCTTTCCAAACAAGGTTGTAGTTATAAGATTTCAACGTATGTTTTGAGGGGACACTATTCAATCCATAATAATTACTTATTCATGTTCTTTGCCCATTTTTATATTAGGATGTTTATTATCTGTAAGAATGTTTTATACATTGTGGATTCTGATCCCTTGTTATATGAGATTATATCAGCGTAGGGTGTGTCCTCTGAGCCTCAGCATGAAGCATCTTGATCCCTGAGGTCATTAC
The DNA here is from genome assembly GCA_028571685.1 of Heterohyrax brucei. Taxonomy (NCBI): domain Eukaryota; kingdom Metazoa; phylum Chordata; class Mammalia; order Hyracoidea; family Procaviidae; genus Heterohyrax; species Heterohyrax brucei. The sequence goes on from CM053155.1 coordinate 24,413,864, forward strand.
TCACACAACAGCTCCTTTTTGGCAACCCCTGTTTTCTCTGCACTCGTTGTAAACCTTTGTCTCTTCAGCTGCCTTCTTCTCGAACTCCTCCCACTCTGCTAGTCTTTTTTAAGGTCACCAGACCCAAGCATAGATTCCAGGCACACGGATTCCAGGAGTTCAGATACAAGAGAACAGGAGGCACCATGCTGTAGCAGAGTATCTCTGGCCTTTCATTCAGATTCTAGCCTGTTTCCTGCTTGTGGCGCTGTAGGTGGGACCTACACTGCATTCCTCTCTAGGGGTTGACATGAGAATTATCTGAATTCCACACAGTACCTGGTGGGATATGTGCCTCACTGCAGATGTTCAGCCAGTGCTAGCTCTTTTCCTACTTCTCTCTGCCTCCCCTCTTTTTCTGATCCCTTTCCCAAGACACTGTATTGGCTTTTTATAACAAGCTAAGTCAGTATGTAGCACCAATACCTTTAGCAGAGAGCTCACCATTGCAGCTGCAGCAGAAATACAAATGGGCAGCTTGAGAGCACAGAAATTTATTTTCTCATAGTTCAGGAGACTAGCCCACTTAAAAACACAGTGCCATCAAGTCGATTCCAACTCATAGTGACCCTATAGAACAGAGTAGAACTGCCTCACAGAGTCAGAGGAGCACCTGGCAGATTCAAACTGCTGATCATTCAGTTAGCAGCACCTAATCACTATACCACCAGCGTTTCTTTCAGGAAGCTAGGCTAGAAGTCTGAATTCAGGGTGCTGACACTAGGGGAAGGCTCTCTCTGTGTCAACTGTGAGAGAAGGTCCGTGTCTCAGCTTTTGTTGTCCTGGTATTCCTTGGTTCCTGGGAATCTACCCCAATTTCTGCTTACTTGACTCCACGTCTACACTACTCTTCATAATGCAGAAGTCATCAGGTCGGGGACACACCCTACACTGATACAGTCTCATAAGCCTAACAAAGAAAACCCCACTTCCAAAGGAGATTCTTTTCACAGGCACAAGGGCTAAGAAAGAAACACATGTTTAGAAGAACACAACTCATTCATAACACTGTTAATCCTTTTCCAAAGTAGTAACTGATATTTAGAGGGTCTTTCGGAGGGATCTTCCTCAGCTGGTTTCCCTCGTGTACATGTAAACACATGCCCAGCCCAGATTAATGCTTAAAGTTCCTCCTCTGCTTATGTGGGGAGCACGGGAAATGTTTGCGAATGAATGGATGCCAGGATTTTCGTCTGATATTCACAACCCATCTTAACCCTGCTTCCTCAGCAGGCTGTCCTTCTTGCATACTCTTGACCCCACCCTTCTGGAACTAAAACCTCCGCCTTCTTCACTTAGCTGTTCTCAGTCTTTCGACCATTCTGTTATTTCTGTGAAATATTACCCCTAACTGTGTTCCCATTTCCTCAGGGCCCAGTTCAGATGCTAGCTTCACCCTTTGAATTCCCACAGCACTTTCTGGGCACTTGTATTGGGACACTGTACTGTCTCTCAAATATAACCACTCTGTCCTGTAGTTTCTCCATGATCACTCCCTGGGGTGGCCTAGGTGGGTTCCTATTTGTTCATCTTTGTGTGTCTCTCGAAGTGTAGTGCAGGGCTTTGCGTGGAGTGTTTGCAGGATGAGTGCGTGGACCTTGGAAAACGCCTGCCGCCCACATGGCAAGCCGGTCCTCCTGGGCTATAGCAGGAGGTCCAGCACCACCAACTGTAGCTCCCAGGACAAGCAGTTTCAAACAGAATCTCAAATCACCTTTGGCCCATGACAAGACTCCTAGAGGAGACACTAATAATCCCAGACCTTTGGTGACTTCCTATTTAATTTCTTTTTAACTAGGCACCTAAGGTGAGATCTGGTGGGCCAAGACCAGTAAATAAGGCATTTTTTAACCAGAGGGGACCTTAAGTCCTTAGAGACTCAGTTAGCTTAATTTCCAGTTGGGAAGCTAAGGTTCAGAAAGGGAAAGCAACTAGGTCACACAATGGCCAAGTGAGATCTAGAGTCACACCTCAGGACATCTAATTTAGAGCTTTCTCCCAAGACTACAGGAAACATAGGCTGACTAGCCATTGATACCTCGGCCAGGCAGAATCAGATCAAAACTCCACTTACCCAAGACATCCAAAGATAAAAGACCCAGGAGTCAAAAATACATATGTGTGCATGCAAGTGTTGGGTCAAAGAGCCACTGGAGCACAGGAAATTTTTTTAGCATTTTAATGAATAAATATATATACATATTATACATACACATATATGTTTATACAATATGTATGTGTTTATATATATAACTCACTGTGGTCCAGTCAATCCCAACTCATAAAAACCCTATAGGACAGAGTAGAACTTTCTCAGAGAGTGTCCAAGGCTATAAATCTTTACAGAAGCAGATTGGCACATCTTTTGCCACAGACCGCCTTGTAGATTCAAACCACCAACGTTTCAGTTAGCAGCCTAGCACTTTTACCACTGTGCCACCAGGATGTATATTCTGTGTATATGTGTGTGAAAAATATAAATATATCAAAGTCATTGGGAAATGTACACGCACATTCACACATGTATTCACTTCAATACCTAGGGCTGTATTGTACGTACAGTTTAGTATCTCCTGGTTTTTTTTAGGTCTTGTGCCATTAGTGTTTTCCCATATTATAATATGCTAAAAACAACTGCATTTTAATGACAGTATAATAGTTCATAATTTATTTAGCTACTTTTTTATTGTTGAAGGCATATAAACAACACTGTGAATAAACATTTATGAACACAAGTCTTTGCCCACATTTCAGTTATGTCCTTAGGACAAATTCCTAGAAGTGGAGCACAGGGACGGTTTAAGGCTCTCAATACTTGGTGCCAAGTAGCTTTTCAGAAACCATAAACCAATTACCCACCCACCAGCTGCATTAGAGAAGAGCCTTTTGATTCCACAATTGCAGCAAGACCTCAAGTCACGGGTAGAGGCGCTCTTCTACCTAAGGCTTCAGGCCGTCTTGACAATGGAGCCCTTGTCCCGCCTTCCCATCTCCCCTCTGCACTGCCCTCCATCCCTGACTCCTGCCTGACTGTCTGTGAGCCCTCTGTTTAATCCCAGCCCGGCTTCTTGGCACTCCCGGCTGCCTCGGAAAACAGGGTTGGTAGAGCTAAGGGGTAAGCGACGTGCCTCTCCCATGGCATCGCCACGTTTTCAGCCTTGGGGAAGCTTCCACAGAAAGAGAGTTTATAGGGTTGCTGAGTCATCTGTCTCTTTCAAAGACCAGCACCCCTACCCCCGGTCCCCTTCTCCACCCAAGTCTGAGTACAGTGATCTGTATCTCTGACAAGGGGTGGGCAGGAGCCAGCATCAGTGACAATGGCCACAGAGGACTCTGGCCAGCATGTGATGACTTCTGTTTCTCTACAGGCTCTGAGGCCCCTCCATGAATCCTAAGAAGAAGGTGGACCTGAAACTCATCATCATCGGAGCCCTGGGGTAAGCCAAGCTTGACTCAGGGTTGAGGATTCGGAAGCAGCCTCAAGCCCAGTGGTGGTGAGATCTCCCAAATGTGTTCCTACCTCCCAAGGGTCCCTTCCTGATTCAGGGTTATCCCACCTCAAAGAAGGGAGCTTGGCTGAGGTGAAAGATTGGTATCAGGAGGCACGATTTGTGGTCCCAGCTCTGCAGTAACTAACTGTAGGAGTTAGGCAAGTCACTTACTGTCATCTACCTGGCCTCTGACCTCCTATTGGAAAGAACTGCTTGTAGCTGCAGAGGACTCAGCTCTCTCCAGCTCTCCTGTAACTGGGCCCTGCTCCTGGAAAATACTCCTTAGTTCCTTGGTTACTGAAGTGTGGTCCATGGATTACAAATATTAGAAATTCAGAATCTCAGGGACAGGCAGTGATGAGAGGAGCATGGAAAGATCGATGTGTGGAGCATGTGTGTGTGTACTGTGTGTAAGACTGTGTGCACACACATGTTCACATGTAACTGTTTGTTTTCTTTCTCCAGTGTGGGGAAGACCTCTCTGCTTCACCAGTATGTGCACAAGACGTTCTATGAGGACTACCAGACCACGCTGGGGGCCAGCATCCTCTCCAAGGTTATTATACTAGATGATACAACCTTGAAACTGCAGGTGAGCAGGCTTCCCCTCCCCATTACATACACCTGAAAATCCCCCATTCTTCCTGGACAGTTGCTCGGGCAGCCATGTGCGGCAGGAACCATAATGACCTGGAATGGTAGTCAGCAAATTGTAGCTCATGGGCCAAATGCAGCCCAATTTCTACTTTTATAAGTACAGTTTTATTGGAACACAGCCATACCCATGTTTTTACTTGTTTGCTTTGGCTGCTTTCATACTCCAATGGCAGAACTGAGTAATTGTGACACAGACTGCCTACAAAGTCTAAAATATTTACTATCTGGTCCTCTTCTGAAAAAAAATTGGGCAATCCCCAGTCTGAGGGCAGAACACTAATCCAGAAGTTGAGAGACCTCACTTCTAGAGTTCACTGGAAAATTTGGAAACTGGCCTTGGGCAAGTCACTCCCAAGGTCCAATCTTCCTAATCTATCAGATGGGGATAACAACCTTTGTCCTGGTGATACAGAGAAAAATGAGGACCAATTATGAAAGTGCTCTCAGGATATTATATGTTACTGCAACGGAGTTACAGTGTACAAGATGCTGATGTACTCAAAAGACCGCATACATACCACCAGGGCTTTCTACAAAGAAAAGTAAGCTTTAGTGAAAAGTGACCTAGTTGGGCTTTCCTTGTGTCACTCACCATGGCCCCCTTGGGTGGCTTCTCTTCCCTTCAGATCTGGGACACAGGTGGTCAGGAGCGATTCCGCTCCATGGTTTCCACGTTCTATAAAGGATCTGATGGCTGCATCCTGACCTTTGATGTCACTGACTTGGAGTCCTTTGAAGCCTTGGATACATGGCGGGGAGATGTTCTGGCCAAGACCATCCCAATGGAACAGCCCTACCCTATGGTGGTGCTGGGGAACAAGGTTGATCTGGCAGACCGACAGGTACCATGCACTCATTTATTCAGCAAACATCATGAGCTTCTTCTGTGTATCAGCATTTATTTCTGCTCTGATTTTTATTATTTCCTTTCTTCTGGTGACTGAGGGTTTCTTTTACTGTTCTCTGTTCAAGTTGTGTAGCTAACGTTTTTATTTTGTTCCTTCTTTTTGGATGTGTGTCTTTAGTTGCTATTTCCCAAAGGTTTGGGTATGATGTGCTCTCCTTCTCGTTTGATTCTAGGAATTTTTTTATTCCATCTTTGATTTCTTCTATTACTCAGAGATTTTTAAGCAGGATGTTACTCAGTTTTCAGTTTCTGTGTAATTGATTTTTTTTGTCCTTGTTCTTCCTGTTGTTAATTTCTACTTAGATGGCTTTGTGGTCAGCAAAGATACTTTGTATTATCTCAGTATTTCAGATTTTGTTGAGTGTTGATCTGTGGCCTATGATGTGGTCCATTCCAGAGAACTTTCTATGTGAGTTGGAAAAGAATATGTACTTTGCAGCTGTTAGGTAGAGTGTTCTATAAATGTCTGTGAGGTCAAGTTGGCTGATTGTGCCTGTTAGCTGTTGTGCATCTGTCTTAGTCATCTCATGCTGCTGCTGCTTTAATAAAATTTCACAAGTAGATGGCTTTAAAAACAGAAATCTTATTTTGTCACAGTCCAGTAGGCTGAAAGTCCAAATTCAGGGGGTCAGCCTCTACTGGCTCTGGGAGAAGGTCCTTGTTATGAATCTTCCCCTGGACTAGAAGCTTCTGAGATCCAGGGACCCCACACCTTTCCAAAGGATGCACTCAGCTCTGGGCTGTGCTTCCTTTCTTGGTGGTGTGAGGCTCCCAAATCTTTCTGCTACCTTCTCTCCTTTATATCTGAAGAGATCACCTCAAGGCACAATATATTCTCACACATTGAGTCCTGCCCCACCAATACAACTGCCACCCATCCTCCCTCAATAACATCACAGAGGCAGTGTTTACAGCGTGGAGGAACATCACACAATGCTGGGAATCACAGCCTAGCCAACCGCTACACATTGTTTTTGGGAGAACACAATTCAATAATGACAGTATCTTTGTTGAATTTCCTTCCAGATATTCTGTCCTTCTCCAAGAGTGGTATGTTGACACCTACTATTATTGTGGAACTGTCTGTTTCTCTTTTTAGTGCTGTTAGAATTTGTTTTATATATTTTGTAGGCCTACCATCAGATGGGTATACATTATTGTAGTTAAGACTTCAAGATGGATCATCCCTTTAATCATTATGTAGTGCACTTTTTGTCTTTTATGGTGGATTTTGTTTTAAAGTCTGCTTTATCTGCCATTCTTTTTCTTTTTTGGTAGCCATTCACTTGATGTATTTTGTTCGATCCTTTTTTTTTTTTTGTAGTCACTCAGCTTTCTTTAATGTTAACATACTACGTGGTACAGTTGTTAGTACTCTGCATTCCATCTTGTGGAACCCTGACAATCTGGTTGATTTTTTTTATTATTATTATGATTGAGTGGAAATGTATATTTCCACATAAATTTACATGACCTCTTTTGTGCAGCTCCCACTGCTCTCCCTGCCTGGCGACAGCACACTTTTCCTCTCCGTTCCGTACAACTCATATCCTCCTAACAATCTCCTATCCCCTCCTCTCAACCCTCTCCACTGCCCCCACCAAGAGGTCAGCAAGATGACATTCTATAGATACATAGAACCATAAAGTGCATATGGTCACTCTGAGTCACCAAATCCAATCCATTCCTGTCCGAAGAGTTGACCTCCATTATGATTTATGGACAGGGGCAGCATCAGAGCCAGAGGCCATGCTCCCAGGAGAGCTCTGAGGCTTCTAGACCACCAATTGCAGTCTTTTAGTGGAGATCTCAGGGTGCACCCCTTTTTATTCTTGTGTTACCAGTGATACTCAACCTTGTGAGCCCAACCACAGCTATCGCTGATGGTGGCCGGGCACCATCCAGTTCTTCCAGTCACATGTCGATGTAGTCACCCACTCATGAGGGTCTCTCTGTCTTCTTAGTTCTCTTTTTCCCATGTCATTTTGGTCCTTGGTGATCATCTGTTCCTGTTGAGTTGGGAATCATTTGTTGTATCTTAGATGGCAGCTTGGCAGCTTTTAAGACCCTAGATGCCACTCACCAATGTGGGGTGCAGAAGCCTGTCTTAGTAAAATGCTAGTTGTGCCAATTGGCTGCAATTTCCCCTGAGAGCATGGTCCACTGCCCCCTGCCTGAGCTATTCTGTCCTTGCAATATTGGGTTAAGATGGAAAGAGTAATCATGTTATGTTGAAGTCCGGTTAAAATTGACCTTCTTTCTAACGTGTGCTGTAACAGATTTCACCCAACCTAATTTCTATCAGCTGTCTAATCTATACCCCACTTTCTTCCCCCTTCTCTCCCCACCCTTGCAGCCATCAAAGAGTCCCTTCTTCTATGTATGAGTCTGTTTTTAAGGTCTTATTGCAGGGGCCTCATACAATATTTGTCCTTTTGTCACTGACTACTTTCACTCAACATCATGTCTTCCAATTGAAATCAGGTTGTGAGATGTTTCCTAAAATCATCCTTGTTCTTTATCATTGCATAGTGTTCCAATGAGGATATGCCCATAGCTTACTTGTGTTTTGGGGCATCTAGGTTGATTCCATCTTTTTGCTGTTGTGAACTGTGTTGCAATAAACATTCAAGTGCATGGATCAGTTCTTGTGAATGGCCTTGATTCTGTAGAATATATTCCAAGCAGTGGAATTACTGCATCTAATGGTATATCTATATCCATTTTTTTAAAGGAGTGCCAGATTGCTTTCCAAAGAGGTTGGACCATTTTGCAATCCCACCATCAGTGTAGGAGAGTTCCACTTCCTCCACAGCCTCTCCAGCATTTGTTGTCTTGTGTTTTTTGGATCACAGCCAATCTAGTTGGTGTGAGATGGTATCTCACTGTAGTTTTGATTTGAATTTGTTTAATACCTGAAGATCATGAGCACAGCCGCATGTGTTTTTTGGCTGCCTGGATCTCCTCTTTAGAGAAGTGTCTATTCACTTAATTGAATTATTTGTCTTTTTCTTTTTGATATTTTGCAGTACCTTTTAGATTATGGAGATCAGATGTTGGTCTGACACATGTTGCCAAATATTTTTTCGCATTCTGTAGGTGGTATTTTAATTCTTTTGATGAAGTCTTTGGATGAGCAAAAGTGTCTGATTCTTACTACTTCCCATTTATCTATTTTCTCTTCTGTTGATTGTGCTTTGTCGGATTTTGAAGTCTGTCTGTGTTGTGTATTAAAACTTCCATTGTTGATCCTATTTTTTCTTGGGTGAGCTTTATCATTTTAGATTTGATATTTAGGTCTTTTATCCAGTTTGACTTGGTTTTTGTATAAGGTGCGAGATGTGGGTCTTGTTTCAGTTTTTTGCAGATGGATATCCAATTTTGCCAGCACCATTTGTTGAAAGGGTTGCTTTTACTCTGGTTTAATGTCTCAGGGAGTTTGTCGAATATCATCTGTTAATAGGAGGATGGTGACACCTCTGGGGTCTCAGTTCTGTTCCATTGGCCTATGTGTCTCTTTTTGTACCAGTACCATGCTGTTTTGACAACTGTGCCGGTGTAATAGGTTCTAAATTCAGGTAGTGAGAGGCCTCCCAGTGTGTTCTTCTTCTTCAGTAGTGCTATACTTATCTGGGGCTTCTTCCCTTTCCAAAAAAATTTGGTGATTTGTTTCTCCATGTCCTTAAAAAGTGTCACAGGAATTTGTATTGGGATTGCATTGTGTAAGTAGATTGCTTTGGTTAAAACAGAGATTTTCACAATGTTAAGTCTTTCTATCCATGAGCAGGGTAGGTTTTTCCATTTATGTAACTCTCTCTTAGTTTCTTGTGGTAAGATTTTGTAGTTCTCGTTGTAAAGGTCTGTTATTTCTCTGGTTAGATTTATTCCTAGGTATTTTAACTTCTTGGGGACTATAGAAAATGATATTGATTTGGTGATTTCTTCTTTAATAACCTCATTGTTGATATAAAGGAATCCTAGTGATTTACTTACGTTTACCTCGTATCCTGAGGTTTGGCTGAACTCTCCTATCAGTCTGAGTAGTTTATTTATGGATTCTTTAGGATTCTCTGCGTATACAGTCATATCATCTGCAAATAGTGAGGTTTTTACTTCCTCTTTGCCAATGCAGATGCCCTTTATTTCTTGGTCTTGTCTAATTGCTCTGGCTAGAACTTCTAATACTATGTTGTATAGGAGAGATGAGAGTGGACATCTTTGTCTAGTTCCTGTTCTCAAGGGAAAGTCTTTCAGTCTCTCTCCATTCAGGATGACGTAGGCAATTGGCTTTGTATAAATGGCCCTTATTGCGTTGAGGAATTTTCCATCTATGCTTATTTTGCTAAGAGTTTTTAGCATGTATGGGTGTTGGACTTTATCAAATGCCTTTTCTGCATCAATAGATAAAACCAGGTGATTCTTGTCTTTTGTGTTATTTATGTAGTTGGTCACATTCATTGTTTTTCTGATGTTGAACCAGGCTTGCATCCCTGGTATGAATCCAGCTTGGTCATGATGGATTTTTTTTTAATATGTTGTTGTACTCTATTGGTAAGTATTTTATTGAAGGTTTTTGCATCTGGATTCATGAATGATATCGGTCTGCAGTTCTCCTTTTTTTGTTGAATCTTTCCCTGGCTTTGGTATTAGGGTTATGCTGGCTTCACAGAATGAATTTAGGAGTATTCCTTCCCTTTCTATGCTGTGAAATAGTCTCAGCAGTTTTGGAGATATCTCTAAAAGTTTGGTAGAATTCTTCAGTGAAGCCATCTGGGCCAGGGCTTTTTTTTTGGTCAGTAGTTTTTTTTATAACTTTTTCAATTTCTTCATTTGTTATGGGTTTATTAAGTTTTTCTGCTTCACCTTGTGATAATTGTGGTAGGTGATTATGAATCTAGGAATTTGTCCATTTCCTCTAGGTTTTCAAATTTGTTAAGAGTACAGTCTTCCATAGTATTCTGTTATGATATTTTTGATTTCTGTTGCATCTGTGGTGACAACTCCCCTCTCTTTTCTAATTTGGGTTATTTGTTTCCTTCCCTGATTTTCTTTAGTAAATTTAGCCAATGGTTTGTCAACTTTGTTGATCTTTTCAGAAACCAGCTTTTGGTCTTTTCAGTGTTTTCAATTGTTCTTCTATTCTCTAATTCATTTAGTTCTGCTCTAATCTTTATAATCTGTTCTCTTCTGGTGACTGAGGGAGTCCTCTGTTGTTTTCTCTCTACCTGTTCAAGCTGTAGGGTTAGTTCTATGGTTTGAGTTCTTTCTTCCTTCCAGATGTGTGCATTTGTGGAGATAAACTGACCTCTCAGGACAGCTTTGGCTGTATCCCATAGATTCTGGTAGGAAGTGTTTTCATTCTCATTGGACTCCATAAATTTCTGTATTTCATCCTTGATATCTTCTATAACCCATGGCTTTTTGAGCAAGTTGTTGTTCGGTTCCCATGAGTTCCACTTTTTATCTATGTTTTTTCTGCTGTTGATTTCGACTTTTATGGCTTTATGGTCTGAGAAGATGCTTTGCAGTAGTTCAATGATATGGATTTTGTTGAGATTTGCTTTATGTCCTAACACATGGTCTATTCTGGAAAATGTTCCACGTGCACTGGAAAAGAAGTGTAGTTGTCTGCTGATGGACAGAAAGTTCTGTGTATGCCGATGAGGTCTAGTTGGTGATTTGTGGCAATAAGATCTTCTGTGTCTTTACTGAGCTTTTTTCTAGACAATCTGTCCAATATTGAGAGTGGAGTGTTGAAGTCTCCCATGATTATTGTGGAGTGATCTATTTCATTTTTTAGTGTAGTCAGTGTTTCTACAATCTATTTAGGTGTTCTAGTATTGCGTGCTTAAATATTTAATATTGTAAAGTCCTGCTTGTGTACTGAACCTTTCAGCAAGAGTGTCCATCCTTATCCACGATGGTGGATTTTACATTAAAATCTATTTTATCTGAGATTAGTATTGCCACACTTGCTCTTCTTTGTGTATTATTTGCTTGATGTATATTCATCCATCCAGTAAGTTTCAATTTGTTCACATCTTTAAGTCTAAGGTGAGTGTTTTAGTCAGCTAGGGCTGCTCTAACAGAAATACCACAGAGTGGATGGCTTTAACAAAGAAAGATTTATTCTTACACAGTCCGGTAGGTTGCAAGTCCATATTCAGGGTGTCCGCTCCAGGGAAAGACTTTCCCCTTGTCGGCTCTGCAGGAAAGTCCGGTATTGCATCAGTCTTTGTCCAGGGAGTGTCCTAACGCAAGAACCTCTGGTCTGAACGACGCACTCTGCTCCCGGTGCTGCTTGCTTGATGGTAGCGAGGTTCTCAAATTGTCCTTGGTTCTTTTTCCTTTTATTCCTTGCAAGCTAAAAGCATTAAGGGTGGGGTAAGCCATACTCCAGGGAAACTTCCCCCATAGCAGGAATTCATAGCCCCACCCTAATCCTTTAACATACAGGTTAGCAAAACCACACAATGGAGAACAGTCCCAAGATACTGGGAACCATATCCCAACCATGTGGTTGCACACATTTTTGGGGGGATACAATTCCAACCATGACAGTGAGTTTCTTGTAAGCAGCATATGGATGAGTCATGTCTTTTGATCCAAGATATGACTCATTGTCTCTTTGCTGGAGTGTTCAGTCCATTCACATTTAATTTAATTATTGATTTATATGTTTAGTGCTGTCATTGTGGTGAATCTATTTTTATGTCAATGTTTTCTCTGTACTTCTTATTTATCTGTTCTGGGACATTCTTCTTTGAGTTGCTTTTTCACCTTTTTCAGGGTTGGTTTTGCGGTTGTTGAGACTCCTGTATTAGGTTTCTGGATTTGATATGTTGCATCTTTATTGTGCTTTGTGGCTGCCCTATGGTCCCCCTTAATAATCTATGTTTAAACCCAATTTTAACTACTGCAAGTCTTACTAACTGCATCTCAATCTGGAAGGACTATAATGACTGTAGTATATCCCTCTTTGTAATATGATGACATCATAGTTTTCATGATATGATCACTGGATCCCTTCTTTTAATATAGCTTTGATTGAGTTTGGAGTCTTCCCTAACTGAGTAGGTTTCTGGATGATGTGTCCTGTATTTCCTTCTAAAATATAAAGTTAATGGTTTTGTTCTTCTAAGCCAAGAGCTTCTTTCAGTATTTCTTGTAGCTTTGGATTGGTTTTTACAAAGTCTCTGAGTTTCTGTTTATCTGGGAATGTCTTAATTTTATTTTCATATTAGAAAGATAGTTTTTCAGGATATGTAATTCTCAGTTGGAAATTCTTCTCCTTCAAGGCTTTGAATGTGTCATCCCATTGTCTCCGTGCCAGCACCGTTTCTGCTGAGAAATTAGACAAAAGCCTACAGGGTTTCCCTCTGAATGTCAGCTTAGCTTTGAGTCTTGCTGCCTTTAAGAGTTCCTGTTTATGTTTCATTTTGTTCAGCTTGATTATAACATGTCTTGGAGTCTTTCTTTTGAGATCTGTATTGAGTCGCGTTCAGTATGTGTCTTGGATATCTATATTCTCTTCTTTCATAAGTTCTGGGAAGTTTTCTGTCAGCAGCTCAGCAACAATACTCCCTGTGTTCTCAGGTGTCCTGCCTTGGTCAGAAACTCCAATTAATCGTAGCCTGTTCCTATTAATAGAGTCTTACATGCTTCTTAATGCTTCTTCATTTTTCCTGTTTCCTTTTTCTGATTTCTCCTCATAGATGCTGGAGTCAGTAGCTCTGTCTTCCAAATCAGAAAGTCTATTTTCCATTTGTTCCATTCTGTTTTCTTGGCTTTGAATTGAAGTTTCTATGTCTTTGATTTTGTTCTTGATCTGTTGGATTTCAAAGTACTGGTGTTCCAGCAGATCAAACAGCTTGCTTAGTTTGTCATTTTGTTCTGCTGCATTTTGTATAAGGTCTAGGAAAGCTCTGTATATAAACCTTTTGTACTAACCCTCCAGTAGTTTCAGAAAGGCTTCTTTGTCTGGTAAGTTCTTTGGTTCTTTCTTTTGTAGGCCTTCTGAAGCCATAGGTGAATTCTTCTTAATGTCTTTGTCCAAAGTTTGCTGCTTTTTGGGCATCTGGAGGTTGTTTCTCTGTTTCTCTGGTGTTACCTTAATGGGATCTAAAGGTCAGTTCTAAGAAGGAAGTTGATCACCAGTGACTGGGCTCAGTGGTATCTCTGGCGTAAGAGGCTCCACCTCCTGATTCACAAAGACATAGCTCTACTTATAGAGTCACTGGGGAGCCATCAACTGACCCTATAATGTGAGTCAATAAAGCCTGGAAGAGATGTGATCAACATGCACTGCAGTTATTTCTTTAAGCAGTTTTAAATTGAAAGGTAAAAGGTATCTGACAGCTTCTGAAATCTGTCAGGCTTTCTGATATGCAAGTCTCTCCTCCCAGGTGGCAAAGAAAACACCTCTTTATCCAACCTCAGATGCTGTAAACTAGGTCGCTCTTCCATCATCTATGGCCACACTGTGTAAAGACTGCTTTTCTGTGGGCAGACACTGCCTCTCAGCCTGGGAATTAGGTCCAGCTGAGGCCTCCATATGAGTATATCTGCCTCTCAGACAATCAAGATGGCATCCCACATAAGCTCCCCTGCCTGCCTTAGAATAGGCTAGTCAATGGTGGAGACTTGGGGAGAGAAGCCAAAAGCACCGAGGTGCACAGATTCCAGGGCCAGGCTCTCAAATGTGGTGACTCCGCTTGCCAATCCCATCAGTAGTGTGTCTGAATCCTGCTACCAGTCAAGTCTCAGCCCCGCCCACTGGCCAAGACAGAGGGGAAAAAAGTTAAAATGGTGATTTAACTTCAGTCTGCAAGAGCAGGCACTCATCAAGGGTGGGGGTTGGCAAAAGAGAAGTTTCTCGCTCAGTGTTATGTAGTCAAAATAGATAGCCCTTGCCACATGCTATGGTTCACTAGGTGTCCAGACGGCTTCATTTAATCATCAGTTCATGTCTTTGTTTCCAGAGGGATTTAGGGAGATATGTGTTTAGTCCACCATCTTGACTCTGCCCCCATCCTGTGATTTTTAATACATTTATATCTTTATTTCTAAGGCGTGTCTTTTGCAGGCAGCTTATTGATGGATCTTGTTTTTTTTTTTCATTCTGTCACTCTATTTATAGGTGTACTAGATCATTTACATGCAGCATAATTATTGATAAGTGTGAATTTATTGCGGTCATTTTTTAGTGGGGTGTGTGTGTGTAGTACTGACATTTTCTTTGTCCCTCTTACTTATGCTGAACTCCTTTGGTTTGTGGATTTCTTTTTCAATTCTTTTGTTTTTGTAGATTTTCTTTTTATTGAGGCTTTATGTTTTTCTTCTTTATTTTGATGAGTAGGTTTGTTAACTTTCTTTGTGGTTACCTTGAAATTTACCCTATCTTCCTAAGTTTGAACCAGTCTATTATTATTTGGTATTTCCTTGCCTTCTTCTCCATTAGAAAATTCTGTGTCTATACCATTTAGTCCCTCTTTTATTGTTGTCATTTACAGATTATCTTCTTTGGTTCTCTGTTGTAATCCTTTAGGTTTTTGATAACCCTTGAGAGTTCATTTCCTAGGCTGGTGTCTGGCTGATACAGTCTTGCATCCTAGATGCAATCTGTGGTCTAACATTGTCTTGTTCTCAGACCAAAGGACTCCTTTTAGCAATTCTCGTAAATTTGGTTTGGTTTTTACAAATTCCCTGAATTTCTGTTATCTGGAAATGTTCTAATTTCACCACCATATTTGAATAAGAGTTTTACAGGATATGTTATTCTTGGTTGGCAATGTTTTTCTTTCAAGGTTTTGTATGTATAATTCCATTGCCTTCTTGCCTGTGTGGTTCCTATCAGATAATCAGAGCTTAGTTTTATTATTGCTCCTCTGTATGGGGCTTTTTGTTTTTCTTGAGATGCTCCCAGAATTTTTTCTCTGTCTTTGGTTTTAGTAAGGGTGATTATGATAAGTCTTGGTGCTTTTGTTTTGGGGATCTATCCTGTATAGGATTTATTTAGCTTCTTGGATGGTCAGTTTTTGTCTTTCATGATATTAAGGAAGTTTTCTGTCAGTAATTCTTTGGTGCTTCTTTCTCATTTTCTCTCCCTGTTCTGGAACTCCAGTCACTTGCAAATTTTTTATTTTGATTTTATCCCACATTATTCTCAGAGTTTCTTCATTTTCCTCCATTCTTTTTTCTCTTTTTCCCCAGTGTTGCATCAAAATGTTTGTCTTCTCTTTCACTGATCCTGTCTTTTAACATTTCAAACCTGCTCCTCAGCCCAACTATTACACTGTCTAATTTTTTATGTTTTGTATTTCCAATTACTATTTTTGTATGATCTCCAGTTGTGAATTTATCTTGGTATTTTGTTCATGTATTATTTTCCTGAATTTTTACTTCTTTTTTTAGTCTGTGCTTTCCATTTCCATGAATGTGTCTGCCTTTTCAAAGAATTTGTCTCCTTTTCCTCATTTTTGTTTTGTTTTTGCTTCAGTTCTTCAATAGCTTTGAATATCAGAGATTTGAATTCCCTGTTAAGTAGTTTTAGTGCCTTTTCTTTTACTGGAAAGTCATCTGGTGTTTTATTTTAGATACCTACTGCAATAATCCTGTTCCTTTTTTAATATATACATGTGTTGATACTATCTACTTTCTTTGGGATATCCAGTAATTTTCTTCATTTATTGAGTGTAAATCTGTTTGTTTCATCCTGCCTTTTTGTTTTATTTGATTATGTCAGAGTAGGCAGGCTGTACACTCTTAATTGTTTGCTCATCTGTGGTTATGATGCTCTTCACCTCCTGTCCAATGGACAGGACCAGACTCTCAGTTACAGTGCATGCAGCAGGGCAGGTCCAACATAAGGGGAGGGAGTGGATGGGTTGTTTGTGGCATGTACTAGGGCTGACAGGGGGGGCTGGTGTGTTGGTCAGGTTTGGGTAGGCCATGCCTATGCTGCTTGAGTGTGTGGTGTTCAGGTAGGCAAGAAGGAGGGGGGATACTGTGATTTCTGAACCTAAGGCAGTTATGGGAAAGAGAAAAGGAGAGAATAAAAAGCCAAAGCCAGACAAAAAGAAGAGTGCTAAGGGACTCTTCTATTTGAGTGGGGAGGTGAGAAATGGAAGAATGGATTTAAAGGGGGGGGGAGAAAAGAAGCTAATAAATTTTAGAAAAGAAAAGAAATGTTCCCACAGGTCCCACCACTGCACCTGTGAAGACCAGGGAAGTGTCTCCCAGGCTGTGCACTATAACCTGGATAGAAGGAATACAGATGTTGCACAGCATCAGGTATTCAGAAGATATGAAAAGAAAGTGTCATGGATTAAATTGTGTTTCCTAATAAATGTGTGTGGTGATTCAGTTGTGCCATTTTTCCCCATATTGTGTGATGTAAGTTTATGTTGTAGACCCTGCCCCTATAATGTTAATGAGGGAGAAGAGGTGGAAGATGTGTTAGTGGGGCAGGACTCAATATGTAACACTGTTTTGTGCCTTGAGGCAGTCTCTTGAAATACAAAGGAGACAAGGGAGCATGGAAATTTGGGGAACTCACACCATCAAGAAAGAAAGCAGTACTGGGAGCTGAGTACATCCTTTGGAAAGGCCTGGGGTTCTTGCACCTCAGAAGCCTGCAGTCCAGGGGAAGATTGATGACAAGGATCTTCCTCCAGAGCCAGTGGATAAACCTTCTCCTGGAGCTGACCCCCTGGATTTGGAGTTTTAGCCTACTGGACTGTGACAAAATAAAATTTTTTTTAAAGCCATCTACTCATGGTATTTCTGTCAAACCAATACTAGCTGATTAAGACACAAGGTAAGTGTAGAAAGCCAAGAACTGAGATATGAAGACAGAAAGCAAAAGAAAAAAGAAAAATGAAACAAAAAAAAAATGTCCTGAGTTTCCACCAACATGGCTGTGCAGACTGGGCATGTGGGTCCTAAGCCTTACAGTATATCCAGGCTAGAAGGGGTTCTCAAGCTCCCAAAGGGAAAAAAAAAAACAAACAAGCAGATGAAACAAAACAAGAAGAAAGAGCCCTGAGGATCCCACCAGTGTGGTATCATAGGCTGGAAGAGTGGTCCCCAACTGAACAGAGCTTCACAGAATTTCAAGAAAAAGCAAAGATGGCACCTGCAGCTGAGTGTTTCGAGAAAGGAGAGGGCAGTGTTGGGAGGGACAGAAGAAACCAAAAGGCATGGATAAAAGCAGCACCACCTATAGACAAATGGCACTCAGGGAGCCAGCCAGAGTGAGCAAGGTGAAGCCAAGGAATTGGGCTGAAGTAGCTGCCTTCCAACCAAGAGACTATGGGAAACAGAGGAGGCTGGGGTAAGGAATAAGGGGTGGGGAAGATGAAGGTTAGGAAAGCTTGTATCACTGTTACCTGGTAATCTGTTTCCTGCTGGGAGGTCTGTAAAGCTGCTTTCCCGTAGTCTGTGCCTTCCAGTCTCCAACATGCGTAGGACAAATCCAAGCAGCATAGATATTGTACTTTCTGGCCTGTGGAGCCACTGAAGCTAGCCAGGCACATGAACTTATTCTAGATAATCTGGCTTGATAGCTAGTCAGCTCCTGAGTCCATTGACTCCACTGCATAGGTATTTACCATTACAGTGGCATTGATGGAGAGCTATTTAATCATTGCCTGTTGATGAGAAAAAATTGAAGCAGATTTAATTTTTAAGATACACCTTTGTGCTAAATAAAGCCCAAATGACACCAAAAGAGTTTCTTAATGTTTCAAACAGAGAACAGTAGTAGAGAAAGAAATTATCTTGTTTGAACTATATTTTCAGAATGATGCAAATAGAGAAAAGTGATAGGAGAACCGAGGCATCATTTAATACTGTGAGATATACTGGAGGGAGGGAGGGAGTGAGGGAGGAAAGGAGGAAGAGAAGAGAAGGACGAAGGGAGAACTGATGCTTCCAGCTGAGCTACTATTTATAGACAGGAGAGTCTCCTGTTCAGAGAGAAAGAATGAGTTTGGTTTGGGCATGCTGAACTTACGAAACATGTAAAAGAGCTGGTTGAAGATAACCAACAAGCTTTAAAATACATAAGAATAAAACTTCAAGGAACTCTGTGCCAAGAATAGCTATGCAGGAGTCATCAATTTTATAGCCACTTCAGTTTGCAAACAAAAAGTCAATCTTGTAATTACAAATATCCAATCTTGTATAATAATCACACTCCCAAGTTCATTCAAAGGCATTGCCTTTCTCCCACTGGGACCTGCTGCAGGTAAGAATCTTGTGGCCTAGGAAGGAAAGTATGGTCCTTTGAATCTTATCACCAACCTTACATATCCGTATCTCCTCCTCTTGTCTAGATAATTGGTTTCTGGCTCTGTCAGGGTTGAAGACGAAAGAGGAAGAAGAGACCAGAGAGCAGAAAAATTCTTATTTGACTAATGCTTTTGTAAGACAGTTTCATGTTCTCTGGGTCTGGCAGGTGTTTCAAGCTGTTTCTTCTGGGGAATCACCCCATTGTGTCCTTAAGAGCCTCTACTGGGAGATCTCTATTTGGCTTCTTCCTTCTCAGCCCTTAGTTTTTCAACTGTCACCCACCACAGTGGTGTTACTTCCTTTGTCTAGGCTGTCCTCTTGATGGAATTTACAACACCAGGCCGCCTGTCACTTTGTTGAACTCACGTCTCATCTACCAGGCTAACTCCACTGTTGGGGCAAGAGTAATTCTGGAACAATCTGTTTCCTCTCTGCAGTATTGCCTTTTGCTTTAGATACCTCAGACGTGTGTCAGACACCACTCCCTTGTATGTGTCAGACACCAGTCCCCTATGTCCACTATACCCAAGGACACATATGCTAACTGTTCCAAGTGACTTCCTTAAAGCTCTCTTTTGATTGAAGGTAAAGCCCCTAATACTCCTTTTCAACCATTTTATGTCACTGTTACAGATTTTAGAGCTAACAGATTGTTGTCCATAAACCTTTTGAAATGTATAAAATTAGGGGATAGCTTGTCTCCTAACTCACTTTATAATAAGCATGTATTGAATTGTAGAGTCCTGGTCAGGAGCTTGATTTTAGCATCCTGTTTCTTGTGTCTGCAGGTCATAGGGTAGGAAGTGAAAGGAGCTCAAGACTGAGAACCTACTTTCGTCTCAGTGAAATGAGAGGTGCCATACCCTGCTGAGAGGGAAGGGATAAAGTACAAGACTTGAAATGACAGTGAAGTTTTTCCAGTTATTCTTAAGAGAAATGGGTAATGGAGCTAATTAGAGACAAGGACAAGAATTGACAGGTGTTACTAAGGCTTCAGCTGAAGAAGACTCCCTAGTGGCACAATGGTTAGGTGCTTGACTGTTAACCAAAAGTCAACAGTTTGAACCCAGCAGCCACTCTACGGGAGAAAAGACCTGGAAATCTGCTCCTGTAACTATTATAGTCTAGGAAATACTATGGAATAGTTTACCCTGCCCTATAGGGTCATTATGAGTTGGCTCAACCTTGGCATACAACCATAGCTGAGAGGCAGTGCATTCTGACCTTATGGAGTCGCCAGGTGCAGGACAGGAGACACGTTCTCACTCAGAGTGCAAAGATCTGAGGGCCAGCGAAGGAATACCCACTCTGGAGTGAGACAGAGCTGGGCCAGAACTGCTGCTACCTCACTTACTGGCGGTGTGTCTTGAGCCGTTGCAGTGTCCTCATCTGGGAAATCAAGACTAGAACAAGGGCTTCATGAAGTTTTTGAGGACTAACGGAAATGATGCCTATAACTCACACGGCCAGCTTGTTACCTAGAGAGCATCACCTTTATTGTCTCTAAGGGGTGGACTTGAGAAACGCAGATGTTTCTCCCAGTTTATGAAAAGAAATACCAAAAACCAAATCCACTGACACTGAGTCTACTGCAACTCATAGAGAACCTACAGGCAGAGCCGAACTGCCCCGCAGCGTTTCAAAGGTGTGCATAGCAGATCTGAACTGCCGGCCTCTGGTGAGCAGCCACAGCACTTAAACCAATATGCCACCAGGGTTTCACAACAAGAATACGCACATTTAAAAATATGCTGATGGAAAGGTTTTGCAAAAATAACTGACTTAACAGTTTTGTTTTTTAATCTCTACTGCCGTTACCAGTAAAAAGTTTCTATAACTTGATCTAAACTCATGGCAACTGGCAACCTCATGCTCCATTGGGTTTTCAAGGACTGATCTTTTTTAAGAGATCACCAGGCCTTTCTTTTGAGGCACCTCTGGATAGACTTAAACTGCCATCCATTTGGTTAGCAACACAGTGTGTTGATTATTTGCGCTACCCAGGAACTCCTCAGAAATGAAAGTTAGCAGGAGTGGACAGGAGCTGGCTGAATGGACACGAGACATACAGAATGGATAGGAGATGTGTGCTGTCACACTGTAGGAAGAACAATTAGGGTCACATAACAATGTGTGTATAACTTTTTGTATGAGAAACTGACTTGAACTGTAAACTTTCACTTAAAGCACAATAAATAAACTTTTTTAGAAAGTTTTAACCTTTAGGTTAGCACCCAGCATGTTAACAGTTTGCACTATCCAGGGACTTGATAAGCAAGGTGTAAGGTGTTAATTTCTAACGATTATTATTTGCACATTACTAGTGTGGACAATGAAATCCTTGGGTGGTGTAAAGAGTTTAACACTTTGGGCTGCTAACTGAAGAGTCGGAAGTTTGAGTTCACCCAGAGGCACCTCAGAAAAAAGGCCTGGCAGTCCACTTCTGAAAAATCAGCCCCTGTAACCATGGGAGCACAGTTCTGCTAGGGGATATGTGGGGCCACCACGAGTCAGAGTCAGCTCCACAGCAAGCAGTATTGAGGGCGCTAGTAATTAGTAGCCCAACAATTCTTGCCTCTTTCATCAAACTGTTTGGGATTTTCCCTGGTTGCTCACCAGGCCCTGCGCATCTGTGCTCCATAGGAGGGAATACTCCTAGCTCCCATCTCCCAAAAAGAGAAGGACCAGAGGCCAAAACACAAGACCTGGGGTTTTTCCTTGGTCTGCTCAAGTTCAGCAGGGAGACTAACCAGGCAAAGCCTCAGGATCAAAGGTGGGGATGTCATCTGGGCTCTCCACGGGGCAGTCTTTACCAACTCATTGTAGATGGTGAGTCTCACAATGTCAGCCTAAAGTCAGTGGACAGCAGTGGTACTGTGAGAGGATGCTATGAGATGCTGGGTCCTGCTGCTCTCATGAGGCTGGGGAAGCCAGGACCGAAGAGGCAGGGAACAGTGATGACATCTTTAATCCCAATAATACAGACACTGCTAGAAACTACAGGTATGAGAGAGATAATAAGGCAAACGTAGTCTCTGAGCTTTCTCTGGATGAGGTCACACTGGGCTGAGAGAGTAAAATGAACCTTCTCTGTGAGAAAGACCTAGAATTCCTTTAAGAAAATAATGGTTGCAAAGTACCAGAGACATCAAAATGTCTAATATGGTGTCACTTCCCCCATCCGAAAGAATTAACTAGAAATCAATCTCGTTAAAAAAAAAATTGCTATCAAGTCAATTCTGACTCATAGCAACCCTACAGGTCAGAATAGAACCGCCCTATAGAGCTTCCAAGGAGTGCCTGGTAGATTAAACTACAAACCTTTTGATAAGCAGCCTGAGAGCTTAACCACTATACCACCATGGTTTGGGGCCAGTTATCTTTAAAAGCGACCCAGAGAGCCACTGGAGCATTTTTCAGTTCAGACTCTGCAAACTACGTGCATGTATTTGTCAGCTGTTCTTTGTGCCTCCTGAAGGCTTTATCCCGAGCTCAAGGAGCCTGCAGTACAGTGGGAGACATGGTTCTTAAGCAGCGCCTTACATGGGAGAGCTCAGTCATGGGAGCATTGAGTTAGAGGTCCATCCCAGCTGTGTGACCTCGGGAGAGTCACTGAATCTCTCTGAGCCTCAGTCTATAAAGCGGAGCTAATAACATCAGTCTCACAGGGTTATTGAAAGGATTGTTACTGTTGCCTTATGTTGTTATGTTTTGACTCATAGCAACCCCATGTGACAGATCAGAGCTGCCACACAGGGTTTTCTAGGTTGTAAGGATCATACAATCAAGAACAGATGGTACTGAAGAAAGAAGTCCAAGCCACACTGAAGAGACTGGTAAAAATCAAGCTTCCAGGAATTGATGGAATACCAATTAAGTTGTTCCAACATACAGTGCTGGAAGCAGTCACTTGGCTGTGCCAAGAAATTTGCAAGACAGGCAACTTGCCAATCAACTGAAAGAGATTGATACTTGTACCCATTCCCAAGAAAGGTGATCCAACAGAGTGTGGAAATTGTCAAACAATGTCATTAATATCCTAGGCAAGTAAACTTTTGCTGAGATAATTCAAAAATGGTTACAGCAGAACACTGACTGTGAACTGCCAGAAAATCAAGCCAGCTTCAGGAGAGGAAGTAGAATGAAGATGTCTCTGCTGGTGTCAGATAGATCTTGGCTGGAAGCAGAGAATATCAGAAATTTGCTTACTTGTGTTTTGTTGACTATGTAAAGGTATTTGACTGTGTGGATCATAACAAATATGGACAGCATTGAGAAAAATGGGAATTCCAGAACAATTAATTGTGCTCGTGTGGCCCGGTCATGTACATAGACCAAGAGGTAGTTTCTTAGAATACAATGGAATACCGTGTGGTATAAAATCAGGAAAGATTTGCATCATGGTTGTATTCTTTCTCCATACTTATTCAATCTGTATGCTGAGCAAATAATTTGAGAAGCTGGACTATGCGAAGAAGAATACAGCATCAGGTTTGGAGGAGGACTCATTAACAACCTGAGACATGGCAGATAACAGCCTTGTTTGCTGAAAGTGAGAAAGACTTAAAGAACTTACTAAAGAAGATCAAGACTATACCCTTCAGTATGGGCTGCATTTCAACATAAAGAAAACAGAAATCCTCATAAGGGGACCAATAAGTAACATCGTGATAAAGACAACTGTGAACAGGGTCACATTGAGATGAAATCAACTCGATGGTAACAGGCTAAGGTTTTTTTCTGGCTTATAGACCAGCCACTGCATTGGAAACTATCACATATTAACCATTTAATCCTCACAGTCTGGAACCTTGATAGCATTGCAGTTAAGTGCCCAGCTGTTAAACAAAAGGTGGGCAGTTAGAATCCACCAGGTGGATCTGGTGATCTGCTCCTGTAAAGAGAGTTGCTGTTTTTGTTAGGTGCTGTTGAGTCGGTTCCAACGCACACTGACCCTGCATATAGCGGAAGGAAACACTGCCCTGTCTTGCACCATCCTCACAATCATTGCTGTTTTTAAGCCCATTCTTGCAGCCATTGTGTCAACCCAACTCACTGAGGGTCTTCCTCTTTTTGAGGACTTTTACTAAGCATGAAGTTCTCTAGGGACTGCTCTTTCTTGATAACGTGTCCAAAGAATGTGAGACAAAATCCTGCTATCCTTGCTTCTCAGAGCATTCTGCCTGCATTTCTTCTAAAACAGATTTGTATATTCTTGTGGCAGTTCATTGTATATTCAGTATTCTTTGCCAACACTGTAATTCAGAAGCATGAATTTTTCTTCTATCTTCCTTATTTGTTTTCAAGCTTTCCCACATGTATGATGCAATGGGGTAAGGCACACCTTAATTGTCAAGGTGAGATCTTTGCTTTTTAATACTGTAAAGAGGTAATGCAATGTGTTGTTTGCTTTCTTGCCTACTACTTCCATGGGTATTGATTATAGATCCAAGTAAAATGAAGTCCTTGATGACTTCAGTATTTTCTCCATTTGTCATAGTGTTGCTTATTCATCCAGTTGTGAATATTTTGGGGGTTTTTTTCTGTATGTGTTGAGATGTTAACCATACTGAAAGCTGTGGCCTTTGATCCTCATCAGAAAATGCTTCAAGTCCTCTTCACTTTGAGCAAGCAAAGTTGTATCGTCTGCATATCATAGATAAATGAGTCTTCCTCCAACTCTAATGCCAAAGATCTTCTTTATATAGTCCAGTTTCTCATATTATTTTCTCAGCATACAGACTGATTAAGTATGGTGACAGGATACAACCCCGATGCACACCTTTCCTGTTTTTAAATCACGTAGTATCGACTCATTCTTTGTGTAGCCAATAAAACCCAGGTAAACTTCTTTTGATATCCTCTGCTGTCAGCAAGGATCCATCTGACATCGGCAATGATATCCCTGGTTCCAGGTTCTCTGCTGATCCAGCATCAAGTTCCAGAAGTTCTCTATCTATGTACTGCTGCAACTGCTTTCGAATGATGTTCAACAAAATTTTACTTATGTGTGATATTAACGTTGTTCAATAATCTCTGCATTTGATTGTATCACCTTTCTTTGGATAGGCATAAGTATTTATCTCATCCAGTTGGTTGGCCAGGTAGCTGTCTCTCAATGTTCTTGGCAAATACAACTGAGCACCTCTCTTGGTATGTCACCTCAGCTGGTATTCCATCAATTCTTAGAGCCTTGTTGTTTACTAGTATGTTCAATGCAGCTTAAACTTCTTCCTTCAGTGCCATCAGTTCTTGATTGTATGTCACCTTGTGAAACAGTTGAACATTAACCCCTTCTTTTGGTTCAAGTGACTGTGTATTCCTTGTGTCTTCTTTTGCTGCTTTCTGCATCTTTCAGTATTTTGCCCATAGCATCCATCAATACTACAACTTGAGGCTTGAATTTTTTCTCCAGTTCTTCCAGCTTGAGAAATGCCAAGTGTTTTCTTCTCTTTTAGTTTCTTAACTTCTATCCTTAGGTAGGGCCTACTAACTGTTCCTAGGATTCTATCCCGGGCAGGAACAATCAGGAGGGGCTGTGTCTCTGTGCAGCAGCAAGCTTTGTGGGCACCAACCTGCTCAGCCAGCTTCGTGGACAGCTCTTCCCTCCCTGACTAGCCCTCCCAAAGGGCCTGCAGAAGGAATCACTAGAAAAATGACACTCCATGTTTTAACCTTAGAATCAGCCGTAAAGAGTATTGAACCCTAATCCTGCCAGGCCTGTGTTCAAATTCCTGCTCAGCCTTGTACACACTGGGCAGATTTCTGAGTTGTCCAGGGCTCAGTTTCCTTGCCTATAAAATGGAGCTAACAATAGCCAACTCTTAGATTTATGTTGAGAAATTAAAAGATAATATGTATAAATTCACAGACACATACAAGGTAGTGGTGCTGACATGGTGACAGTGGTGAGGAAGGCGGGGATGGTGGAGGTAATAGTGATGTGGTAAAGGTGATAAGAGTGGCCAGTGGTGACATGGGATGTGACGATGGTATCGAAGTGGTGGGGATGGTGACGATCATTTCTTCCCCTCATTCAGGTACCCCAGGAGGTAGCCCAAGGCTGGTGCAAAGAGAAGGGTATTCCCTACTTTGAAGTCAGTGCCAAGAATGACGTCAATGTGGTGCAGGCCTTTGAGACGCTGGCCAGCCAGGCCCTGTCCAGGGTGAGTGGACGCAGCGGCAGTACCTCCCCAGGTTCCTACCAAAAGGAGGACCCTAAAGAGGAAAAGATGAGGAGCAGGTAGGGATGGGGGTGAGACAGGATTACGTATTGCCTTAGCTAATTAGTTGCTGAATGGGCTAAATGGCACTCCAACTCTAGAATCACAGAATGCCAGAACTAGTGGTCCTAAAATCTGGAGGCCTAGCAAAATCATTCATGGAATTTCTGAAAAATACAGAGTCCTGCACTCACATCAAACAAACCCTAGTGGTCAAGTCAATTCCAACCCATGGCAACCCCATGTGTTATAGAGCAGAACTGCTCCATAGGCTTTCTTAGCTGTTTCTTTAAAGAAGTGGATCTCCAGGGCTTTCTACTGCAGCATCACTGAGTGGATTCAAACTGCCAACCCTTAGGCTAGTAGTAGAGAGCAAACACTTGCACTCACCAGGAACCTCATATATACCCCAGGAGATAATCATTTGGTGAAGGCTTGAAAAGAGGTGATCGAGTTCAACCCCCTCTCATTTTCTTTGGTGGGAAAGAAGCCCATGGTACCAAGCATTTGTAAAAGTGGACTACCAAACTCGAAGGAGTTGCTGACATCCCTTCATCAAAAGGTTAAATAGATGCAGACCCCTTGGTACGATCACTCAACACACACGTATTAAGTGTCATATGAGCCAGGCATTGTGCTTGGCTCCGGGGACTTGGGGTCTCAGGAGGGGTTCAGTCATGCATAGAGTGACTGACAGTGCTGTACGGTGGGGAAGGTCCTGGCAAATAGGGCCCCAGAGGAGAGACCTGGAGCCCACAACGCAGGGGAAAGAAGGAAAAGGGGGCCTAGAAGACCTTCTAGAAGCAGTAGCAGGGTATTAGTGCCACTCAGACTTGGAACAAGGGCTGTGAGAAATTTTTCATGGGGAAGGGCTCAGCTTATTTCATCATTCTGTCATGTTCAGTCACGATGGGCTTCTTGGAAGAGGAAAGAAGATAATCTTAGCAATGACCACTGAGTTGAGGAAATGAGCAAATGAGCATGGGGAATAGAGGCTTCTCTCTCTGGGAAGTAGCTGCCCTGGTGGTTGCTGGGCCTTATGCTGCCAGCTGGAAAGCAGGGCTCCATTGACTAGCCGGGGCGTGTTTGTGTGGAAGGCTGCCCAGGGAGCAGGTACAGGCTTGGGGTCCTTACACCAGAAGCCTACACACCTGGGGTTGCCCCTCAGACTATTTCTATGCTTCCCACCCCCCGGCCTACAGCCTTTGCTGTCTCAAGTTAAAGGGAAAGTGATGCAGTGTCTGTCTCTGAAGCAGAGGCTAGAAGTGAGGCTTTATTTCACAGTCAGTAAAGTCAGCTCTAGGGAGCTCTGCTGGTGCAACGATTAGGTACTCAAAAGGTTGGCAGTTCAAACTCGTCCAGGAAGAAAGACCTGGCACTCGCTCCCATAAAGATAACAGCCTAGAAACCCTACAGAGCAGTTCTACTGGGTCACATGAGGTTACCTCGATGGAACCCAGCAACAACCAAGTCAGCTCTTGAATTACAGACATGATCACTCACGCCATTCCCCTGGATTTATCCGAGGAAGGTGAGCTGTGAAAAAAAAAATCCACAAACATGATATGGTAATTCCCAAATGCTTAGCCACAGGAAAAGCCCATTCCCCAAAACATCTGTGCGTGCTGGCATCAGACTTGTCTGAAGAAGGAGTGTCCTTTATTCTTTAAATTTTGTCCCTTCCTACTGTTTGCCCTGTTTTTATGTTGTGACTGTATTAGTAATTGGTAGTTTGCTTTTTTAACCTCCTTACTTACCAAATCCCCCACTTTGATGGGGAACATTTACTGACCAGAAGTCTGGGAGCCACAGCTGCGGCATCTGCACTCGGATTGTCCCGAATTTGAATCCAGCATTGAGGCTTTCAAGTGGCCCTCCCACGAAGGCAGATAACTTCTGTAAACAAAATGGAAATAATTCAGTCCAACAAACGTTTCTTCAGTTGTTGGACCAGGGCTGGAGACACAGACCTTGGTGCACACAAGCTGAGGTATAAATAAAGTACTCACAGATTGTCATGGAACGTGGGAAGGGTCACAAGGAGAGTACGGTTACGGTCCAGCAGCAAATCATAGATGGCTGGCTGTGAGGGTGGGTGCGATGGACTAAACTGTGTCCCCCAAAATGCACGTAAACTTGGCTAGGCTATGATTCCTAATGCTGTGTAATTATGCACAATTTTGTCATTTGATTTTATTTTCCTATGTGTTGTAAATCCTACCTCTATGATATAAATGAGGTAAGATCAGAGACGGTTATGTTCATCAGAATTCAGTCCACAAGATTAGGTGTGTCTTTAAGTCGTGACCTTTTGAGACATAAAAAAGAAAAGTGAGCAGGTAAACAGGGGGACTTCGTACCAAGAAAGTAGTGCCAGGAACAGAGCCCATTCTCTGGACTCAGGATCCTTATGTTGAGAAGCCCCTAGACCAAGAGAAGACTCATGACAAGGACCTTCCCCCAGAGCCAACAGAGAGAAAAAGCCTTCCCCTGGGGAAGGTGCCATAAAATTGAACTTTCAGTCTCCTGGACTGGGAGAAAGTAAGTTTCTGTTTGTTAGAACCCTCCACCTGTGGTATTTCTGTTACAGCTGCACTAGGCGACTGAGACAGTGGGTAAGGACGCCTACCATAGAACGGTGATGTGAGCTAGGTTGTAAAACACACTTAGCCATCTGTAGGGGGACATGGTAAGGGCAGCAGGTTTAATATGTCCCCCAAAGAGATATGTTCAAATCCTAACTCCCAGTACCAGTGAGTGGATCTTTGCAAATGTAAGCAAGATAAGATGAGGCCACCTTGGATGAGGGTGGGCTCTAAATCCAATGACTGATGAACTTGCAAGGGAAGGGAGAATTGGGGGCACAGACATATAGGGAAGAATGCTGTGTGAAGACAGAGGCAGAGTTTGAAGTCATGCAGCTACAAGCCACCTGAAGCTAGGAAGAGGCAAGGAAGAATTCTCCCGTAGAGCCTTCGGAGGGAAATGAGAACACCGGAATGTGGACTTCCGTCCCCCAGAGCAAGGAGTCCTGTGGTACAATGGTTAAGAGCTCAGCTGCTAACCGCAAGGTTGGCGCTTCACACCTGCCCTGCATCTCCACGGTAGAAGCGATCCGACACTCCGCTCCCATAAAGAATACAGCCTAAGAAACCCTGTAGGAAGTTCTCCCTCCTGCAGGGTCACTCTGCGTCATCTGAACTGTCGTCTAACACCAGCCTTCAGAACTCAGAGAATACACATCCCATTTGCGCCGTCCAGTGGTGACAACCTGTTACTGCATCCTAGGAAACACCGTGGGCAGTTGCGGTGTGAACAGGAGGGGCAGAAGGGCAGAGAAGACCTAGACACGACTAGCCCACAAGGCTCCTCTGAGGAACAGACTGTGCGCTGCATTTTCAGGAGAGAGGAACATGGCGTCGAGGGATGTGGGGAGGTGCGCGAGGGAAAGCTAGACTCCGCAGGGGGCCGGGTGGGCAGTGAGGTCCCTCGGGGCGCACTGCGTTTACAGTTCCTGCGGAAACCCAGCCAGTGTTGGATGGCCCACCTAGAGCTCTGCAGTGGGCTCTGGACTGAAAATTGTGATTTGTGAGTCATTTCTGTAGAGTCCAGAGCAGGTGCTCAATTAACATTTTGTAAGGAAAGAAGGTAGATGGTTATTTTAGTGTCTTAATTTGGCCACATTCAAAGGTCAGCATGTTTAGTTATTCCAAAATATAGTTAAGGATACCCTAACTCTGAGGAATTTGGATGTGTAGGATATGTCGACCCAAATTACCAGCTTCCCCCATGCTGGGGCTGGTCAAGCTTGGCTCCCCTAGGGTAAACTACACAATGGAAGCCCCATTCCCTTCTGGTTAATCGCCTCAGCTCACAAGAGAGAAGGTCACCACATCCAGGAGGAGAACGGGCTAGCTCGGAGCTGCTCAGTAAAATTACAGAACTGTGTGAGACGACCAGGCTGGGGGCACAGACGCTCACAGCCACGCCCCCACTGGCCTTGGATAGTCAAGCTGCCCAGAGGACCAGGGTCTGGAGATAAGAATTGCATAGCAAGCCCAGTCATGGCCTCCAGATCATACTTGGAATTTTTGCAGGAAATCCAAGGAGCAAGGTAGAAATTGTGTCATAAGTGGAGAGAACACAGGGTTGATTAGCTGACAAGAACTGGCACAAAGACCTTACGCTTTGCCAGTGTGGACGTGTGAGGAGGTTTCTCACACACACATACACACACCCCTCAAGACACATGTGCTTTGTTTCTAAAATGCACAGTTGCTCAGCAGGCACTCTGAGACCCCTTTCCATGAAGCTGGCATCCAGCAGGGTCATATACGTGGCTGGATGATGACCAAGGTTTGTGTTACCTGAGGGCTTGAGGGCTCTGGCATCCCAGCTGGGCCTCGCTGTCCCACGAGGACGGACGAACTGGCACACCTGTCCTCCGTCAGAAAGATCCAGTCAGGAAAGTTGCTGAACACAATCGACATCGTCTTCACTTCCACGATGAGAGAAAACCAAAAACCACCTCAGCTGCTGTCCAGTCAGTTCTGACTCACAGTGACCCCTCGTGCTTCAGAGTATACTGCAGCTTTGTCAGGGGCAGATTTTTTTAGAAGTAGGTGGCGAGGCCCTTCTTGCAAAGTACCTCTGGGTGAATTCAAACACACCAACCTTTTGGTTAGTACTTAAGGATTTAACCATTTGTGGCACCATTTAACGAGAAAGTCAAGCCAAAACCCACTGCCACAAGTCAATTCCAACTCATAGCAACCCTTACAGGACAGAGTAGAACTGCTCCATCAAGTTTCCAGGGACCACCAAGCAGATTCAAACTGCCAATTCGTTAGCAAACTTGGCCCTTAACCAGTATGCCACTGAGTTTGCCAATGAGAAAGCAGACCCAGAAAACACCAAATAAAAGAATCTCTTCAAAGAAAGGCCTGCACTGCAGGGAGAGATGACTCTGTTGGTGTAAGAACTTAGATAGTGATGCTCTGCCGTGCCACCTTATGCCTCTCTAAGAGATTCAGAAATGTTAATTAAAATGAGCTCACTGGAGTGAGGGGCTCTACCTCCAGCACAGGGTCCATTGGAAGACTGGATGATGTCCAGGCCTGGCTATGTGCGTGCCAGCCCCAGGCCTGGGCTGAGCAGTCGACAAGGAGGCCCTCCGGCCCACTGTCTCTCTCCAGGAGCCCCTGGGGCAGGCTGTCTGTTTCCTCAGAGCAAGAGCAAGGGACCCCTGGGATGCCTTAGGGGAAAGGTCTGGAAGCTGTAGGCTCAGATCCTCCCCAGCAAAAGAGGACAGTCTATGTGAGGCATGGAGGCCTCTCCAGAGCTTCCAGAGAGAACCCTCATTTGAGGAGCACAGACTATTCCATCCCCAGCACCAATTCTTCCTTTAAAAGACAAAACAAATAAAAGTCTAATAATGCCAAAGAATATTCTAAGGGACAATCAAGGCCCATCATTTAGGCTAACTAACAGTAGCTGTTCTGCTGCCCTTGAGACCCCTCCCCTATCATGGAGGAGGTAAGAGGGTTCTTCAAGAAACAAGCTGTGAAGATGGTCTAAATTCTAGGCCAGTGACCTGAGCTCTATGCCCTCTGGATAAATCACTCTCAGTCGGGAAGAGGAATAGGGCTGTAAGATATAAAAAGGTCAGATGGACCTTCTCTTGTGTCTTGGGGAAGTCACTGTCAGAGCCTGATGTCCCCTCCTGAGGCCAGGTCTTGGGCATTAAGGGGCTGGTTGATTAGACGATGTCCCCTAGCTATTCCAGAGCACCCACTGGATGCCAGGCCTGAAACTGGATCTGTGGAGGAGATAAATGAGAGAAGGCACAACCCCTGTCCCTGGAAGTTAGTCCCCTCAGAAGGGCAGGTCGGCTGAGGTAGCTTGTCTCTGACACTCAGAAGGCTCTGGCCCTGCTGTCTCTTGCATGTGCATGAGGAACAGCAATGCTGTTAGCTTGATGGCCAATGAGAGCCATGGCAGCATGGAGATACACCTCATCCTGTGGAACTTGTCTCTTTGAGAAAGAAAGGACTTTCTCTGCAGACAAGGCCTAAGTCAGAAGTAGAGCGAGGTGGGTGGAGTGAGAGTTGTCAGCCTCTGAGCAGGGCTTTCCTGGACTCCTGTTAGGACAGCAAAGCTTTGGGGAGTGGGCAGAGAAGCAAAAAAGCCCGGTAAAAGTTTTGAATCTATTTTGGGGGTGACACGGAAGGACAGAGGACTGACTCTAGGAGGGAAGGCCCTGGTGGTGAGCAGAGGTTGGGAGGTGGACAAGCTGAGAGAAGGTTGGGGTGTGGGGTTGTTTGTGAGAAGAGGTCTTTGACAGAAACAAGAATGCCATTACCACCCACACCTGAGCCCAAGTGTCACCTCTGTTGTCCCCTCTGGAGAAGGGACCTAGCTGCTGTTCTAGGCTCCTGAAAAATGCCTGGAGGAGGAGAGTGAGAAAGGCGAGTGGCCTTCCTTTCCGGGCCACGGTTTTACAACACTACAACAGGGTAGGAAGCAGGTAAAAATCCCAGGCTCTAGGGCAGACAGTGCTTTTGTATTTTAGGACAGGAATCCTGACTCCTCTTTTCCTTTCCAGTATCAAGCCATTTTAGAGAATTACCTCACAGACTCTATCAAACTCTCACCAGAAGAGCAGTCCAGAAGAAGATGCTGCTGACCTTTCAGACTCCCACCCTGGACCCCCGGAGGCAAAGCCCGCCCTGGGGCTAGAGACCCCCACCAACCCCACCGCCTGCCCAAGCTCAGCTCAGGTGGCTTAAGCCCTGCTGCCCGAGTGCCTGACCTCATTGCGACTGTGCTGGGCTCAAAACAAGGAGGCAACCACTGCCTCAGGCCAAGTGTGGTGAGAGCAGAGCTGGGCCCTCAGGGGTCTAAATGAAGCCCACAACGTTACAACCAGATGCTGGCCTTGGCGTGGTCACAATGCCTGCTGGCCCCAGCTTTCCTGCTCTCCTCCCTCCACAAAACAGGCTGCTCAAGAGCACCTCTCTCCAGACAGGCTGCTACCTCTGATATAGCTCCCATGGATGGGACCTGCTCACCCAACCCAACACACCCCTCCAAAGCTCAGCGCAGCACTGGGCCTTGGCACAGCTTGGTCCCTTGAGCACCAATACCGAGTCAGGGCCTGGGCACCTATCTCAACCCGTGACAGAAGTTTTTCAACCATGAAACACCCTCTCTCTGCTCCCTCAAGAATACAAAACAGAGGGAGAAAAGGAAAATCCACCAGGAACTCTGGTCCACTGTGCCTGGCTGTATGCTCAGGTGACTCCCAGAAACCTCTCTGAGCCACAGCTTGTTGTCTGTGAGAAGGGGTGGTACGTGCCGTGCCTCTATCAGCATGCCATTCCACGGAGCAGAAGCTCTGCTGAAATCTCTTGATCATGTTGATGTGCATAAATGTAGTCCTTCAGTAGCACTTTTGAACATATATGATCGGTTGAGGTTCAGTGACAAGCAAAGCGAACAAGGACCCTACTTTCCTGGAGCCAAAAACTCTGGTGAAGGAGAGAGGCAATAAACATAGGATGTAAACAGCATTCTCAAATAGCAGAGAAGTGCTGTGAACAAGTAAAGTAATGGGATACAGAGGGATAGAGATTTGGGTGGGATGTTATCTTAAATGGAATAGTCCAGGAGGGCTTCCCTGAGGAAGTGGCATTGATCCAAGGGCTAGAGAATGAGAAGGCAGCTGCTGCAAGAGACCTGGAGGAAGGACATTCCAGAGAGAGGGAGCAGCAAGCTCAAGACCCTGAGGTGAAGACAAGCTTGCTGTGTTCCAGGAACAGTGAAAGATACTCTTGCACTTGAGAACTCAAAGATACTGCACCCAAAACGGGGCTCCTCCTCCATGACCTCCCCTGATGCTATACTGAAGTTGGCCAGCAGAGGGCAGTAATGTCCCATCCCTTCCTGGCTGAGCCAAACGGGACATTCCACGGACGCTTGAGGAGCCTTGTTTCAAGCGCACTGATGCTCAAAGCTTCTTGTTTAACACTTCAAGATCTGTGGGCCAGTTCCAGCTTCTGAAGTCTAGCCTGAAACGTGTAGAAATGATTCAGACAAGCAATCAAAACGGATTACCTGGTCAGCACTGATGACATGTACCAGAATGAGGGGCCTCCAAAGCTCATGACTTCTCGGTCCCCGAAGTCTCCAAGACTATAATCTATTTGTTCTTCCGGCCACAGACACTGTAGATGGGGGTAGACAAGATGGCCTCTCAGAGTTTCTCGTGGTCAAGTCCACACTCACCAGAGAAGTCTCTTGTATAGAAGATTATTTCTTGAGCTCCAGGCAGAGCCGGGAATCCTGGCCTATGACTTTCAACTAGCCTATGACAGTCCTGTCCTATGACATGCCTAGAGGATGGAAATCAGTTGAAGGGATCAGCAAGGGAATGTTGGAGGTCTTTTCTCCCTACATCCAGCTCTGGGATATTTCCTGGGCAGTGACACAGAGCTGGCACAGGACAGGGTAAGAATGAGCACATTGTCCTCAGAAGAAAGACCTGTTAAGAAAGATCTCCTGGGAGCCAGACTGTGAGCTGGCCGACCTGTCGCCTGTGGGTGTGGATGTAGCAGCCTGTGTAGCACAACAGGCATCAGGACCATCTCTACATGTGCACAACAAATAATAAACATCTTCTTGTTTTTATCTTTCATGGTCTTTTGTTTTTAAATATAAAAAGAGAATGTCTGCGTAGTTCAAAAGATACTAAAGGACAGACAACAAAAGGAAAATAGAACCTGTTAATAATTTTCAGGGTTTTGGTTGGTTGCTCAGAAATTCTTAGGAATTTCAAGACTGTGACACCTGAGCAAGAAATTGGGGCTGTCTCTTCTAACACGTGGAGATACAACCGTAGGCCCACACCACTCACCAGGTGCCTGCTAAGAGGGTGGGAGTAGGGGGGCCAAGGACTCACAGCATCCATCCTGTCACAACTAAGGGACACACTGTGGCAGAGGGACTAAGTCATCAGTCAGGTCCCACAAAGAGGCTCTCCTCGTGGACCACCCCAACCACTGAGCCCGAGACTTGTCCCCGCATCACCCCAGTAAGGGCAGCAGCAGAGGCCGAGACAGGCAGCACCTGGGGGCTATGACTCCGTGCCTGGGTGAGCCCCTGGGAACCCAGTGGGGCTGCAGGCAAAGCTTCCTGGGCCCCTTGATTGCCCTCCGTGTCACAGGCTGCTCCTTGAGTCATCACAGCCTGACTCTGTGGGGTGTCACCAGGCAGCTGATGAATAACAGGGAGAATCTTGGCCAGGGCTCTGGGTGGTTTATGCCCTTGGGCATAGGGGGGAAAAAAGCCAAATATTATCACGAAATAAACTTGGGCTGAGCCCAGGTGGCTGCCAACTTGCCCAAGAGGACATGCGGAAGTGAGAGCTCGTTCTGCGGCTTGCTGCCCCTCAGCCGAGGTCCCCCAGCTCCCACCGCCTCCCTTGGTGCCTGCCGTGTTCATCAACAAAGGGCTCTGGACTTTTCCTGGCAGAATCAGGCTGTGCGGTTCCGGTTTCCTGGGAGGGAGCATCCAGCCCCAGACGGCTACGAAGCAGCCATGCCCATAGCAACACCCAAAATTGACTGAGACGAGCATGACAGGCACTGGCAGAGGCCCCGTATGCTGTGTGCTCATCGGGAGGCTTCTCTGCCCCATGCGCTCCGGGGCCAGGGTAGGGGAGCTGCTCGGTCAGAACTTTACCTCAGGTAGAGGGCAATGGTCTGTACAGGGTCTGCACGCACATTCATACATATGTGTCTGTATATGTGACGCATGTGGTGTGTGTGTGCACAATGTGCACAGTGTGGCACACGTGTGGTAGGCATAGTATATGTGGAATATGTGTGTACAGTGTCCGTGGTACAAGTGTGGTGTGCATAGTGTGCTGTATGTGTGTAGTGTGCACCAGATATATGGTATCGGCACAACATGTCTATGGTATGAGTGTGGTGGCAATGTGTGTGTGGTGTTCACAGTGTGTGGTGTGCATGGTGTATGTGCGCATGAGTGTGTATATGTGGTGTGGTGTGGTACACGTGTGTTGCATGTGTGGCATGTGTGTGGTATACATGGTGTGTGTGATGTGCTCTGTGTGGTGTGATGTGTCTGTGTGGCATGGTGTATGATATAGGTGTGACATGTGTGTTGAGTGTGATATACCTGTGGTATGGTGTCTGTGTGCCTATGTGTGTGTGTTTGTGTCTTCAGGTGTGTGTGGTGTGGTGTGATGGGGTATGTGTGGTATATGTGTGTAGTGTGTATGGTGTGTATGTGGTGTGTGTGTGGTGCATGGTGTCCATAATTTGGTGTCCATTATGTCATCCATAATGCACGTGTGCAATATGCGTGGTGTATCTGTGGTGTGATAAGGGTGTGGTGTGTATGTAGTATGTATGACATATGTGTAGTGTGGCATATGTGTATGTGTGTGTGCTTACTGGAGTATGTGTGGTGGGGGATGCTGTAATGTGGTATGGTATGGAGTGGGTTTGGTGGGGGTGGTATATATATGGTATGGTGTGTGTGTGTATGATATACTAGGTGTGTGTGTGTGTTATGTATGGTATGTGGGATGTGTGTGTGTGTGTGTTTTAGGCAAGGGAGCCAGGGCCTAGAGCATCAGAAAAATAATAAATCCAGCTGATCCATGTAAGGGGCAAAGAAACAGATGGCCAGGTGCAGAGTGGACCTAACACTGCTGACAGCCTCACTTGTATCAGTGAATCCCCGGAGCAGCTAGGAAAGGGAACATTCTGTCTGTCAAACCAGAGGACTGAAGCTCCTTCTCCCTCCCCTCGCACCCAGCCGAGTCCCGCGGCCTTCGAGACACAGGATAAAGCCCTTCTCGTGGTCTGCGAAACCCTCCACTATCTGCCCCTGCCTCAGCTCTGGCCACAACCTCCGTCTCTGTCCATACCCCAGACTCACAAACCCCAAGCTCCCTCCCAGGAGTGCTGGCTCCCTCCCGCCTCCAGGCCTTGGTCAGTGTGCCGGATCCTCCGGGTCTTCACCCGGCTGTTTCCCCCTTAGCTATGAGTTGTCAGCTGAGATACCATTCTCCAGTGAGCCTTCCCTGACACCCCCCAGACCAGGTTAGGGGCCCTGCATGTTCTGGCAGGCCCCTATGTCCTCTGCTGCAGTGTTACCTCCTACTAGGGTAGCAGTACCACCGAGAGGGGAGTTTTTGCTGTTTTGTTCACTGCTGGCACCTCTGTGCCCAGAACAAGGCCTGACAAATGTTGATTGTTGTTGAATGCCATCAAATCAATTCCAACTCACAGTGACCCCATGTGACAGAGTAGAACTGCCCCACAGGGTTTCCTAGACTGAAATCTTTATAGAACCTGGTACTTTCTCTGCAGCAGTTCTGCTGGATTCAGAACTCAGGCTTTTCAATTAGCGGCCACACTCTTAACCTTTGTGCAACCAGGACTCCTTAGACAAGTGGTTGGTGCTCAATAAATATTTTCTGAAAGAACAGCACCTTTATTTTAATTGTTTGTTGTCTGCCTGCCCTTTGTAGTTTCCCCGAGAGCAGGCATGGGCCTATCTAGAGCCATCAGCTTAACCACGGCAGTCAGAGACTGGCACAGTGCCTGATTCGGCACCATCCTCGCAAATCTTTGTTATGCTTGAGCCCTTGTTGTGCCTACGGTAAGTTCATCTCATTGAGGGTCTTCCTCTTTTTTCTGCTGACTCTCTACTAAGCATGATGTCCTTCTCCAGGAACTGGTCCCTTCTGATAACATGTCCCAAGCATCTGAGATGAAGTCTCGCCACCCTTGTTTCTAAGGTCTATTCCAGCTGTACTTCTCCCAAGACAAATTTATTCCTTCTTCTGAGAGTCCATCATGTATAGTCAATATTCTTCACCAACACCATAATTTAAAAGCATTGATTCTCCTTCAGTCTTCATTATTCATTGTCCAGCTTTTGCATACATACCACGGTGTCATGGATTGATGTGTGTTCCCGAAAAATATGTGTCAACTTAGCTAAGTCAGGATCCCCGTTATTGTCGGATAGTCCACCATTTCGCCACCTGATGTGATTTTCCGACTTGCTGTAAATGCTACCTCTGTGATGTTAATGGGGCAGGATTCCGTATACAGGATTAGGTTGTGTCTTATGCCATACTCTCGAGCTGTGAAAGGGAGAAGCAAGCGGAGAGACCTGGCTACGCCGTCCAGCAGGGTGAGCAGAGCGCATCGTTTGGACTTGAGGTTCCTGCGCTGTGAAGCTCCTGAACCAGGAGAAGATGGATGATAAGGACCTTGCTCCAGAGCTGACAGAGAAAGCCTTCCCCTAGAGCTAGCACCCTGAATTTGGACTTCTAGCCTACTGACCTGTGAGACCATAACTTCCTCTTTGTTGGAGCCATCCACTTGTATTCCTCTTAGAGCAGCACTAGGTTACTGAGATGCATGGCTTGAATCAGGTGCATCTTAGTTCTCAAAGTGACATCTTGGCCTTTGAACACTTTAACGAGGTCTTTTACAGCAGATTTGCCCAATGCAATACATCACTTGATTTCTTGACTACTGCTTTCAGGGGCATTGATCTAAGTAGAATAAAATCCTTGACAACTTCAATATTTTCTCTGTTTATCATGATGTTTCTTATTAGCCCAGTTATGGAGATTTTTGTTTTCTTCATGTTGAAACGTAATCCATACTGAGGGCTGTAGTCTTTGATCCTCATCACTAAGTGCTTCAGGTCTGGAATTCCATTCTTCCAAATGTTATCCATAGTATGTTAGATCCATGCAGATGAATGCCTTTGCACGGTCAACAAAACACACAGGTAAACATCTTTCTGATATTCTCTGCTTCCAGACATCTATCTGACATTAGCAATGATATTGCTCTTCCCATGTCCTTTTCTGAATCTGACTTGAGTTTCTGGCAGTTTCCTGTGGATGAACTTCTGTGACCACTTTTGAATCATCTTCAGCAAAGTTTGAATTACCTATGATATTATTGATATTGCTTGATAATTTCCTCATTCTTTTGGATCACTTTTCTTTAGCATGGTCACAAATAATGGATCTCTTCCAGTTGATTGACCAGGTATCTAGCTATCTTCCATATTTCTTGGCATAGACAACTGATTGCATTTGTGTTTGTGTATTGAAACATCTGAAACCTTAATTTTTATTAATCCCTTAAGTGCAGCTTGGACTTCTTTCTTCAGTACCATTGATTCTTGATCACATGCTACCTACTGAAATGGTTCAAAGTGTCAAACAGTTCTTTTTGGTACAATGCCTCTGTATTCCATCTTCTTTTAATGCTTCCCGTGTTATTCAGGATTTCTTCCACAGATCCCTTCAATATTGCATCTTCAAGTTGAACTTATTCTTCAGTTCTTTCAGCTTGAGAAATGTCGATGGGTTCTTCCCTTTCAGTTTTGTGACTCCAGGTCTTTGCACACGTCATAGTAGTTCACTTTGTTGTCTTCGAAATCTGATGTTCAACTCCTTTCCTCAATCACTGCCTCCATTCAGCTTAGCTACTCTGTGTTCAAGAACAAGGTTCAGAGTCTCTTCTGGCATTCACTCTGGTCTTCTTTCTTCCTTGTCATTTTAACAATCTTTTGATTTCTTTGTGTATAATGTTCTTGATGTCATTCCACCACTCATCTAGTCTTTGGTCGCTTAGTGTTCCGTGTGCCAAATCTACCTTTGAAACAGCCTCTAAATTCAGGTGGAATGTACTCAAGTTCATGCTTCGGCTCTTGCATACTAGTTTTCATTTTCTTGAGCTTCAGCTTCAACTTACATATGAGCAATTGATGGTCTATTTCATAGCTGGCCCCTGGCCTTGTTCTGACTAATGATATTGAGCTACTCTGTTCTCTTTTTCCACAGATATAGTCAATTCCTTGTGAGGTCCATTCATAATCACAATTTATGCTGTTGAAAAATTTACTGGCAATGAATAAGTCATTGGTCTTGTGAAATTCTGTCATGTGATCTCCTGCATCATTTCTATCACCAAGGCCATATTTTGCAATTACCAGTCCTTTGTTTTCAGCTTTTGTATTCCAATCACCAGTAAGTATCAAAGCATCTTGATTGGATGTGTCATTCATTTCAAACTGCAGAAACTGACAAAAAAAAAAAAAACTTCAGTTTTTTCATCACCAGCATTAGTAGTTGGTGCATAAATTTGAACAATAGTCTTATTAACTGGTTTTCCTTGTAGGGACATGGATATTATGCTATCACTGACAGCACCGTACTTCAGGATAGATCTTGACATATTCTTTTTTGACAATGAATGAGGTGCCATTCCTCTTCTATTTATCCTTCCCAGCATAGCAGACCTTATACACGACTGTCCAATTCCAGACAGCCGATACCAGTCCATTTCAGCTCATTAACCCCTGAAATACTGATCTTCAAGCATTCCAATTCCTATTTTACAACTTCCAACATTCCTCAATTTATACTGAGTACATTCTACATTCTGATCATTAATGAACATTTGTAGGTATTTCTTCACATTTTGAGTTGTGTCACAACAGCAAATGAATGCCCCAAAAGCTTGACTCCATCAGCATCATGAAGGCTGACTCTACTTTGAGGAGGTAACTCTTTACCAGTCATATTTTGATCGCCTTCAAACCTGAGGGGCTTATCTTCTAGCAACATATCAGACAATGTTCTGTTGCTAGTCATGAGGTTTTGAAGGGCCAATTTTTTTAGAACTAGACCATGAGGACCTCCTTCCTAGTCTGTCTTAGTCTAGAAACTCTGCTGAAACCTGTCTACCACCAGTGACCCTGCTCGTATTCGAAATACCAGTGTCACAGCTTGCAGGATCAAAGCAGTACAAAAGCCACCAGAGCACACAAACTAACAGAAAAGCAGTGGTGGCATGTAGTAGGTGACAAATAAATGTTGTTGCTACTGTTAGTTCCCATGGACTTCATTCCATCTCATCCCAGTAGCATCTCATGACCCTTGGGATATGTACTGGTCCCAAGTGTGCAAAGTAGAACCCTTGTGATCTTTTGGAAGCAGATCTCCAGGAATGTCTTCCAAGACACCCCTAAGTGGGCTTCAGCTTCTAAATTTTTGCCTAGTAGTTGAACACTTAACTATTTGCATCATCCTAAATAAATAGTAATGGGATACAATAGAATATAGTTATTTTTTGAAATGAGCTGTTCTTCATAACGACGTGGAGATCCAAGATGCACTGTCATGTGAAGTCAATGGCAGAATCTTGTATATAGTATAAATGCTATCTTTTCTGTAATAGGAGACTTAAATAAGAACGCGTACCTGTTTTTGGTTGCACATAAAGAAAATTCCAGAAGGAAGTCAAAAAATCAGTAATAGTGGTTACCTTTGTGGGTATGGGATTGGGTGGGTCAGGAGTAGGAGCAAGACTTTTCCTTCCATAAATGCATACTTTGAATGTTGGACAGTTTGACTCTATTACATAGGTAGACATTTAAAAAGGAAGAAAGTAAATGTTGGTAGAATAAAGGGAAGCAGGAAAGAGGGGAAAAAAGTGGGGGGCAAAATTTCCGCCAGTACCTCACTGCCTGCAGTCAGTTACACCACGTTGCCAGAATCCGAGGGCAGTAACTCTGTAGTAGTAGAAGGACACATCACTGGCAAACATAACAATCTTCCCAGGTGGGCTGAGATCTTGGTTTCCCTGGGTCCTGCAGGAGGCCACTTCTTTCCTTCATATTGGTAAATAACTGAGCCAGTGTTTCTAGCCTCAGAGGCTCAGCAATGAAGATAAATTATCAAGTGTGTGTACTTCCTGGTGAATTACCACTTGAATGAGCATTCTTAACCCAATGCCACTGAGTCCATTTTGACTCATAACAACCCTATAGGACATTGTAGAATTGCCCCATAGAGTTTCTAAGAAGTACCTGGTAGACTCCAACTGTCAACCTTGGGTTAGCAGACATAGCACTTAGTGCTATACCACCAGAGTTTCCATTATGTCCTTAGGGTAGTGTCGTGGATTGAACTGTGTCCCCCCAAAAATGTATGTAGCAATTTGGCTAGGCCATGATTGCTGGTATTGTGTTATTTGTTCCCACATGCTGTAAACCCTGCGTCTGTGATTTTAACACAGGAGGATGCACAGCAGTTATGGTGGTGCAACAGGACCCACTGAATAAGATTGTACTGTGCCTTGACATAGCCTGTTGAGGCATAAAAGAAAGAAGATGGAAGAGAGAGCTGGAGACCTCATACCATCAGGAAAGAAGCAATGTTGGGAAATGAGAGCATCCTTTAGAAAGGACCCAGGGTCTCTGCACCTCAGAAGCCCCCAGTCCGGGGATGTTTGAAAACAAGGACCTTCCTCCTGAGCCAAGAGAGAAAACCTTCTCCCTGGAGATGACACCATGAATTTGGACTTTTAGCCTACTGGACAGAAACAATATAAAGTTCTCTTTTTAAAGCTA
This sequence comes from Heterohyrax brucei, assembly GCA_028571685.1. NCBI lineage: Eukaryota > Metazoa > Chordata > Mammalia > Hyracoidea > Procaviidae > Heterohyrax > Heterohyrax brucei. Next base: position 24,455,956 of record CM053155.1, read on the forward strand.
TCCACTTGTGGTATTTCCCTCATATGAACACTAGATGGCTAAGACAGGTAGGTGTTTCTCAAGATTAATCTGAGATGCTGACAATGACTCAATATTCTGGAGTCTCCTTTCCTAAATACAGTGTCAGTCCCTGAAAAATCCTCCCTCAGTTTATAGGCTCAAAGGTGAACTGGAGCAACTACTGTTTAGCTGAATTAAGTAAAATGCACCACAAACGGGCCCTATAGCCCTGCAGTTCTGCCTCTTGCTCGTATGAACCAGTGGACTGACTGGTCGAGAATTTTGCAGCACTTCTGTAATAGCACAAACAAAAACTGGAGATTGCCCAGATATCCTTCTGGAAGCAATTAGATGAATAATATGTGGTATATTCAAGCAACAGGATTTCACAGCAGTGAAAATGACTAAGCTAGACGCACATACATGAACCAGGTGTATCACAGAAACACGGAAATAGCAAGCACCAAAGAAGACACAATGTAGAACATTTCTGTAAAGCTGAAAACTCAGGCAAATCAAGCGGTCTATCCTAAAGGTATATTTAACAGAAATGCACGTGGTAAAAGAACACAAAGGAGCGCTGACAGCTCAACCACTAAGTGTACTCAGCTGTTCATCTAAAAGGTGACGGTGAGAAACCACCCAACAGCTCCACAGGAGAAAGACCTGGGATCTATAGGGCAGCTCTGTTCTGTCATATAAGGTCTCTATGAGTTGACTCGACAGCACCCAACAACAACAAAAGAATATAAAGCATAAAACAAAGGGATAATGAATGCAAAATCCAGAGTGAGGCTCTGGAGGTGGCAGGGAAGCATGGGCTCTAACGTGGGAGGCCACGTAAAGAGACTCAGCAGTGTTGGAAATGCTCTAGTCTTCAAGCTGGATGGCGGGTTCACAGGCGGTTGTTTTATTAATGTGCTTTGCATCTTCGATGTGTGTTACATGTGTTCTTTTTTATGACTCAAATATTCAAATTTAGAAATTTACAGCACAGCTTTTGGAGTCAGACCATCTTGGAGTTCAATTCTGACTATTCTTTATAATACCTTAGTGCCCTTGGTCATGTCCATCTATTGTCTCATCTGTATAATGGAGACGACACCCTGGGGCCTTACATCAAAGAGGGTGTGCAATGTACCTGGCACATAGTAGATGCTCAGTAAATTCTGGTGGCTATTGAGTTAGGAACAGTTGTAGGTATGTTTTAAATCTACTTGGGAATTCAGGCATGAGACTCAGACACTGAAACTACTGCCCTGAGGTAATGTTTAAACTTTAAACCAAATCCCCTGAAATCTTCTTTAAACCAAAATATAGCTTATCTTAATTCATTAAGTACATCTGCTTTGAGTATTGTGCTCTTTTAAAGAATTGTCTGTTTGACATTGAATTGACCATGACAATTCAAAAGGTTGGAAGAGGAGCTTAGAGGGCAGTGAGTTTAAGATTATGGTGGTGGAATACTTGGGGAAAGGATAGTGAAAGCTGTGGTACAACTTGTAGAATGTAATTAATGTCACCGAATTATACATGTGGAAATAGTCTGTCTTTGGCTATGCATACTCTCACCAAAATTTTTTATTTTTATCATGACTGAGTGAAAATATACATTCCCATATAAATTTGCATGCTCACATATATGCAGCTTCCACTGCTCTCCCTGCCCGGTGACAGCACACTATTCCTCTCTGCTCCATACATGTCTCATCCTCCCAACAGTCTCCTTTCCCCTCCTCTCCACCCACTCTCCTTCCTTGGATTGGACTTGGTGATGCAGAGTGACCATGTGTTGGATGCACTTTATGGTTCTATGCATCTATAGGAATCTATAGGATATCATCAAAATTTTTAAGAAAGGGCAGAGAATGTGGGGGTAGTTTGGGAGCAGAGAAAGTTATTTAGCTTAAAAATGGCTTTTGTAGGAGTTCTCCTTCGGTTCAGCTTCAGGTAAATCAAGCCTCCTTTATCTTCCGTTGTTGTTGGTGCTGTCAAGTCAGTCCCAATGCATAGTGACCCTATGAAAAACAGAATGGAACACTGTCCACTCTTGTGCCATACCCACAATCATTTTTATGCTTAAGCCCATTGTTGAGGCCACTCTGTCAATCCAGCTCATTGAGAGTCTTCCTGTTTTTCACTGACCCTCCACTCTACCGAGCATGATACCCTTCTCTGGGGACTGATCCCTTCTGACAACATGCCCAAGGTATGTAAGACACAGTCTTGCCATCTTTACCTCCGAGGGCCACTCTGGTTGTACTTCTTCTAGAACAGGTCTGTTTGTTCTTTTGCCAGCCCGTGGTATACTCAACATTCTTCTCCAACACCACAATTCAAAGGCATCAATTCTTCTTCTGGCTTTTTCGTTCATTGTGCAGCTTTCACATGCATGTGACAAAACTGAAAATACTACGGCTTGGGTCAGGCGCACTTTAGTCTTCAAGGTGACATCCTTACTTTTCAGTACTTGAAAGAAATCCTTTGCAACAGATTTTCCCAATGAAATGCATCTTTGGATTTGTTGACTGCTGTTTCCAGGGGTGTTGATTATGGACGCACATAAAATGAAATCCTTGACAACCTCAATCGTTTTGCCAGTTATGATGATGTTGCTTACTGGTCCAGTTGTGAGGATCTCAGTTTTCCTAATGTTGAGGTGCAATCCATACTGAAGGCTGTGGTCCTTGATCTTCATCAGTAAGTGTTTGAAATCTCCTTCACTTTCAGCAAGTAAGGTGGTGTCATTTGCGTAACAGAGGTTGTTAGTCGGTCAGCCTCCAATCCTGATGCCTCATTCTTCTTCGTATAATCCAGCTTCTCAGATTATTTGCTTGGTATACAGATTGAAAAGGTATGGTGAAAGGATACGACCCTGACACGCACTTTTCCTGACTTTAAGCCATGCAGTGTCCCCTTATTCTTTTCACACAATTGTCTCTTGATCCACGTACAGATTCCTTAAAAGCACAATTAAGTGTTCTGGAATTCCCATTTTATGCTATGTTAGCCGTAATTTACTATGATTCAAATGTTTTTGCATAGTCAATGAAACACAAGTAAACATCTGGCTGGTATTCTCTGCTTTCGACCAAGATCTATCTGACATCAGCGGTGATATCCCTGGTGCAACATCCTCTTCTGAATCCAGCTTGACTTTCTGGCAGTTCCTTGTCAATAACTGTTGCACTTGCTTTTTAATGATCTTGAGTAAAATTTTACTTGCATGTGATATTTATGGTATTGTTCGCTAATTTCTACATTTGGTTGGATGATCTTTCTTTGAAATGGGCATAAATACGGATCTCTTCCAGTCCATTGGCCAGGTAGTTGTCTTTAAAATTTCTTGGCATAGATGAGTGAGCCCTTCCAGTGCTGCGTCTGTTTATTGAAATACCTCAGCTGATACTCCATCTGTCCCTGGAGCCTTGTTTTTTTGCCAACGCCATCAGTGTAGCTTCGACTTCTTCTTTCAGTACCATCAGTTCCTGATCACATGCTGCCTCTTCAAATGGCAACACATCAACGAGTTCTTTCTGGTATAATGACCCTGTGTGTTCCTTCCATCTTCTACTGATGCTTCCTGAATCATTTAATAGTTTCCCTGTAAAATCCTTCACTATGGCAACTTGACGCTTGAATTTTTTCTTCAGTTCTTTCAGCTTGAGAAATGTGTTCTTCCCTGCTGGTTTTCCGTTTCCAGCTCTTTGTATGTGTCGTTATAATACTTTATTTTATCTTCTCAAGATGCACTTTGAAATCTTCTGTTTAGATCTTTTACTTTGCCCTTCCTTTTGCTTTAGCTGCTTGACATTCAAGAGCAAGTTTCAGAGTCTCTTCTGGCATCCAATTTGGTCTTTTCTTTCTTTCCTGTCTTTTTAATGACCTCTTGCTTTCTTCACAGATGATGTCTTGGATGTCTTTGGTCATTAGTGATCTGCACATCAAGTCTGTTCTTGAGATGGTCTTTAAACTCAGGAGGGATATACTCAAGGTCATACTTTGGCTCTCATGGACTTGTTCTAATTTTCTTCAGTTTCAACTTGAATTTGCATATCAGCAATTGATAATTTGTGCTGCAATCAGCACCTGGTCTTGTTCTCGTTGCTGATATGCAGCTTTTCTGTTGTCTTTTTCTACAGATGAAGTCCATTTGACTCCTGTGTATTACATCTGGTGAGGTCCATACGTATAGTCACCATTTGTGTTGGTTAAAAAAGATACTTGCAATGAAGTCTTGCAAAATTCTGTCATGCGATCTCCAGCATTATTTCTATTACAAAGGCCATATTTTCCAACTGCTGATCTTTCTTCTTTGTTTCCTGCTTTTGCATTCCAGTCACCAGTAATTGTCAATGCATCAAGATTGCATGTTCCATCAATTTGAGACTGCAGAAGCTTGTAAATATCTTCAGTCTCTCATCTTTGGCCTTAGTGGTTAGTGCATAAATTTGAATAATAGTCATTGTTAACTGGCCTTCCCTGTAGGTGTATGGATATTATCCTATCACTGATAGCATTGTACTTCAGTACAGATCTTGAAATGTTCTTTTGGATGTTGAATGCAACACTTCCTCTTTCAGTTTTTGTTTCTAGCATAGTAGGCCCTATGATTATTGGATTCAAAATGGCCAGTACCAGTCCATTTCAGCTCACTAATGCCTAGGACTTGGATGTTTGTGTGTTCCATTTCATTTTTGACAATTTCCAATTTTCCTAGAATCATACTTTGTACATTCCATGTTCTGATTATTAACAGATGTTTGCAGCTGTTTCTTTTCATTTTGAGTCATGTTACATCAGCAAATGAAGATCATGAAGGATTTACTCCACCTGCAATATTAAACTCACTGCTACTTTGAGGAGGCAGCTCGTCCTTAGTCGTCTTCTCAGTGCCTTCCAACTGGGGGCTCATTTTCCAGCAGCACTATATCTGACACTGTTCCACTGCTATTTATAAGGTTTTCTTTGGCTTATTATTTTCGGAAGTAGACTGCCGGATCCTTCTTCCTAGTCTGTCTTGTTCTGGAAGCTCAGCTGAAACCTGTCTAAGGCATAGGTTACAGCATCGCAACAAGAAGCAGGCCTCCACTGACAGACAAGCGAGGGACACTCACTCTACGTTTACTTCTCCTGTCAGCTAAGACACCCAGCCAATGCAATCAGCCAAGAACTCTGCAGGCCAGAACTATCTCCCACCAGCTAAGATGCTTGATCAACACAATTAGCCCAGAACTCTGCCCAGCTATCTTATATATAATATTAGATCATTATATTATATTATTATACATTTAAAATATATGTTATATGTATATCATTGATGTATAATACTGTATTATGCAGTTATCTTATATATAATAATAATCAGCTGTGAATGGAAATAACAAAATAGATTTCCTGGCTTCTGCAGTAAAAGGGATCAAAATTCTTCCCCCTGAAAATTAAGCCCAAATTACTAGTGGACCACAGGCACTACAGCCTTCGCCACACTGAATCCAGCACAACTAGACAGTGCCTGGCTACTACCACCAACTGTTCTGACAGGGATCACAACACAGGATACTGGACAGAGCTGAACATAAATGTATAACAGAATTCTAACTCACAGAAATATTAAAAAAAATAATAATAAAAAGGACCAAACTTAATGGTCTGTCAAAGATTGTAAAACTCCAACAGTATGGCCCCTGGACACTTTTAGTTCAGTACTGAAGTCATTCCTGAGGTTTGTCTATCCTTCAGCCAAAGACCAGACAGGCCCATAAAATAAAATGAGAGTAAATGGGCACACCAGACTAAATGCAGATGAGAAGACAGGAAGGGAGAGGAAAGCTGGTAGAAAACCCAAGGTCAAGAAGGGGAGAGAGTTTACGTGTTGTGGCATTGGCAACAAAAGTCACACAACACTATGTGTACTAATTGCTTAACGAGAGGTAGTTTGCTTTGCAAACTTTCATCTAAAGTACAATAAATAAACAATAAAGTACAGCCAAGCCAAGTGCCGTCAATTAAAAACTAAATAATCTCTTTGTGGCATCTGGGTTTTCAAGGCTATCAAGCAGCTGTCTAAGTATCATCAATTGATCCCAATCTGCCTAGAGCAGAGGAAAATGATGGATATCAAAGACATGAGGAAACTACAAGCCCAGAAGACAGAAGGTGCTGTATGATCTGAGACTATATCAGCAGGGGACCAGAAGAATTAGATGATGCCTGGCCGCCACCAATGATTGCCCTGACAGGGTACACAACATAAAGTTCCTGATATAGCAGGAGAAAAATGGGTGCAGAGAACTAGAACTCTATTAAAAGACCATACTTGATGGTCTGTAAGACCGAAAGGTCCCCTAAGGACACGGCCCCCTGACTCTGTTAGCCCAGAGCTGAAACCAGTACCGAAGTCAACTCTTCTGAGCAAGATCGTCTGGACTATAAGACATAAAGTGATTCTGTTAAAGGATGTACTTCTTGGCTTAAATATATATATAAGGCTGTCTGAGCAGCTCTTGACCAGAGGTGAGAGAAAAGCGTGGAGGGGAACAGGAGTTGGCTGAGTTGTTATGGGAAGTACTGGGTGAAAAGTAGGAGTGTGCTGTCACACGGTAGGGAGAGCAGCTAGAGTTGCATAGCAGTGTGGGTGCAATGGCAAATTGACTTGGATTGTAAACTGCAACTTAAAGCGCAATAAAACATTTTAAAATAGTTAAATAAATTAACTGTCCCACCACTCCCATCCTCTCCCAGACTGCATCTAGTACAACTAGTCGATGTCCAGCTACCACCACTGACTGCTCTCACTGGGGGCACAACAGAAAGTCCCAGACACAGCTGGAGAAAATGTAGTGCAATATTGTAGCTTACGGAAAAAAAATACCAGACTTAAGGGTCAGACAGAGATTAGAGAAACCACAAGAGTACGCCCCTGGTCACCCTTATGCCTCAGGAATGTAGGAGGGGACAGGAAGTTTGTTAGAGAGGCTGAGGGGAGACTGACCCTCTTATTCACATCAGGTGAGAATACAAAATGTTAACAACCATTTTAGAAAACGCTATGGTGCTTCCTTAAAAAGCTAGACACATAAATCATATGACCCAGCAATCCCACTGCTAAGAATGTGTCCTAGAGAAGTAACTCATCACACAGACATATGCACGGCAATGCTCCTCGCAGCACTGTTTGCAATAACAAAAAGACGGAAATGATCCAGGTGCTGATCAACAGATGAATGGATAAACAAATTATGGCACATATACTCTACGGAATACTACAAACAGCACCATGATGGAGCTGTGAAACATGTCACATCATGGATGGACCTGGAGGACCTTATGCTGAGGGAAATAAGTCAATCATAAAAGCACAAATATTGTATCAGACCACTACTATAAAAACTCATGAAATGATTTACACTCAAAAAGAAACAATCTTTGATGCTTACAAGGAAGGGGGGGTGAGACAGAAAAACACTGTACAGACAATATGGTAAGTGGTAACTTCGCTGAAGAGTAGGGTAGTGCACAGTCCGGAGGAAACCAGCACAACTTGTCCAAGACAAGGTCGTGGAAGCTCCGTAGACGCGTCCAAACTCCCTGAGGGTCAAAGTCCTAGACTGAGTTCTACGGGGACCACGGTCGTAGGGAACAGCTCGCTCAGTTGGCATAACATAGCTGTTGGTTTTGTGGTTGTTTGTTTGTTTTACTCATATTGTACTTTAAGTGAAAGCTTACAATCCAAGTCAGTTTGTCATAGAAAAACTTACACACATATTGCTATGTAACTCTAGCTGCTCTCCCCACCATGTGACAGCACACTTCTCCTCTCCACCCTGTACTTCACATGTCACACTGTCCTCTCCTCTCCACCTCTAGACTGGAGCTGACCAGTTAGTCTTTTCTTTTTTTTTTTTTTTTCAGTCTTATGTATCTACTTAAGCCAAGAAGCACACCCTTTGGCAGTGTCACTTTGTGTCTTACAGCCGAGTCTAATCTTGGTATGAAAGAGTTGGCTTAGGCATGGCTTCAGTTTTAGGCTAGCAGGAAGTCCAGGGGGTCATATCTTCCGGGGACCCTCCAGGCTGCTGGACCACCAGTTCTGGTCTTTTTAATAGCGTTTGAGTTCCGTACCTCATTTTGCTCCCACTTCATCGGGGACTCTTTGTTGTGTCCCCCGTCAGGGCACTCACTGGTGGTCACTGGGCATCATCTAGTCCTTCTGGTCTCCAGCTGAGGTGGCCTCTGTATTACGCGGCCCTTTCTGTCTCTTGGGCTCATATTTTCCTTATGTCTTTGGTATCCCTTATTCTCCTCCTCTCCAGATGAGTTGAGACCAGTTGATACTTCTTAGATAGCTGCTTGCTACCGTTTAAAACCCAGATGCCACTCTCTAAAGTACGGCATAACACAGCTTTTAAAGAAAATATTCTACATTCTACTTTGGTGAGTAGCATCTGGAATCTTAAAAGCTTTCAAGCAGCCATCTAAGATTTTCCACTAGTCCCATCCCATCTAGGGCAAGGGAGAATGAAGAAAGTGAAAGACACAAGCAAAGGATTGGTCCAAAGGAGAAATGCACCACAACGACTACCAGAATGAGTCCAGCACAACTAAGTGGTGCCTGGCTGCCACCACCAACTGCTCTGATCGGGATCATAACAGAGGGTTCCAGGCATAGCTGAAGAAAAATGCAGAAAAAATTCTAATTCAACAAAAGAATGAAAGACCAGACCTACTGGTCTGATAGACACTGGATAAATCCTGAGAACATGGGCCTTGGAGACCCTTATAGGTCAGTACTGAAGTCACTTCTGAGGTTAACTCTTCAGTCAAAGATAGGACAAGCCCATAAAACAGAGTGATACTAAATGGCTACACCAGCCTAGGAGCAAGGACAAGAAGGCAGGAGGGGACAAGAAAGCTGATAATGGGGAACTCAAGATCAAGAAGGAAAGAGTGTTGACATGGTGTGGGATTGGCAAACAATATCACAAAACAAAGCATATATTAATTTTAATTGAGTAGTGAGAGACTAGTTTGTTCTGTAAACCTTCATCTAAAGTGCAATTAAAAAACCAAAATCCAAATTTGCCAAAAAAAAAAAAAAAAAAACAAGACCAAGCCCTCTTCCTCAGGAGCAAGTCTCAGTTTCTAGATACTGTTCAGTCTCTGCCAAAACATAGCCTGGAGTCAAATTCTCTGTGTACACACCCTGTGGCCTTGGTCTGCTTTATAGGGAGCAGACATACAAACTCAGCCCCATTCCAGTTCTACTCCAGTGTATTCAGGAGTGGGAATAAGATACAACAGAACCGTGGGAAAGGACAGCCTTCTACACACCTCAAGATTATTGGGTGTCCTGAAGTTGGGATGGTGGCAGGGGTAGTTGGGCTGTTTAGGAACTGGCAAGAATCGCAGATGCCTGCACTGGCCCCCTTCTCCTCCTAGCCATCCCCGTGTGCTCTGATGCAGTCTCCCCTGTAGGTCTGCATCCTAGAAAGGTGACAAAAGTGAAAGGAAAAATGAGAAAGAACTTTCAGAAAGCAAAAAAGATTGAATTTGAAACTTTCGGGAAAACTGAATAATCACATTTATGTAAATTATGCACAACTATGCAAATAATAATGTAAATGACTGCGCAATCACATCTCCTGTTCTTTATTTCCAGTACCACTATTGTGCTCACCTAGGGGTGTCTGGGTGTGAGGGCATCCTGACAGAAGCCTCTGTGCAAATGCAAAGCTGAAAGATTTGGGTTTTCCAACCTCTCCTATTTCTCTGATTGCAGACGGCTTCTTTCAGCTCTGTTTCCCTCCAGTCCAGCCATGAGACACCCGTCAAATGGGAATGGAACCAAGGGAAACCCCTTGCTTCTCTAGCTTCCCTCATCCCCAACTTCTCTTGTCCTGGTGACTGGATGTCCATATGTGATATTTAAAGATGATGGGAAGGTTGGTGAAACCCTGGTGGTATGCATGGTGGTTAAGTGCTATAGCTGTTAACCAAAAGGTCAGCAGTTTCAATCCACCAGGCACTCCTTGGAAACTCTATGGGGGTAGTTCCACTCTGTCCTGTAGGGTCACTAAGAGTCATAAATGACTCCACGGCAATGGGTAGGGAAGGTTGGGATGAGGAAGGAGCAGAAATTAAACTCATGCCAACTCAGTCACTTCATGTTAATGGTATGCCAGTTTAGCCAATTTCTCTTCTCGTGGTCCCCTGAGCCAAGAAATGACTTGTCTATGCAGTGGACTGGAAAAAGAACTGGAGAGAGAGCAGGAGCAAGGAGAGATCCCTGATTGCCCCCTCTTCAAGGGACCCCTAGACAAAGGACAGCTGATGAGGCAGTTGAGGCCACCTGCAAAGAGCTGAGGACTCCCAGCACGGGGTATTAAGCAGGAGGGTCGTCCCTGAGCTCTCCCCTTTGGCACATACTGTTCTCCACCCTCTTTCCTCTTTAGGGGAGTATCTGTCAGCTACCTCCCTCCACCTGTGTCTCCCTGGCAGCACTGTAGCTCCTGCAATTGCTCATAACTGGCAACACCCCCCACCCACCCACCCAGCAGACGCTCAGCATTTGAACCCCTTCTGGCCAACTGTTCTCCTGAGGATTAGCTCCTCTTTGGAGAGTCCACAATAGCCCTCTACATCCTTTGTGTCTCTGTTTGCAGCAAATATTGAAGCTTTCTCCTGAAACCCATTACAGACTGTCGAGACAAAGGCCTTCGGCAGGTCACCAGGACAAAGCCAGTGCCTGGATGTTCCTTGTTACTGTACCTGCTGCCTCACCTGCCACTTCTTCTCCAGTTACCTACCCCCTGAGGGAAAGAATCTACATTCAGACCAGGCACCCCTGTGCCAAGGGAGTGGGCAGACAGGGTGAATGCAATGGTGCTCATGCCCTGGTTTGCCCACTAGAGGGGATGGGGAGCTGGGCAGTATTGGTAGGATCATAAATACTAGGGAGACAAAGGAAAGGGGTAAAGGGTCCTGAGGTGGAGCCAAAGAGACATCGCACCAGATGCACCGTGGGCTCCTTTGCCATCAGGGCTTCGCAAATGCTGTTTCTAGATCATTCTTCTCTCTCACTCCCCAACCTAATTTTCAGAGGCTAGTTTTAACTCAGAAGTTTCTTAAGTCATGCAAACGGTTACCACACTTGGCTACTAATGGAAAAATTGGGGATTCAAGCCCACTCAGAGGTGCCTCAAAAGAAAGGCCTGTAGATCCGCTTCCAAAAAAGCCAGACCTTGAAAACCATATGAAACATAATTCAACTCTGACATGCGTGGGGTCTCCATGAGTTGCCAACGACTCGATGGCAAATATTTTGATTTTATTCGTCTTTCTGGTCTCTCTTTGACTTCGCCTCCACTAAGAAGCTGTTTAATGTTCTTCTTCAGTACATGGTATTGTAACTGCCTGCTCACTTCCTGCTTTCCTGCCCCTCCACCAACCGAGGACAGTCCATTGCTGGGCTCGTGACTATCAGGACTCCTAAAATGTGGCAGATAAAGATGGTTGAATAAACGAATGAGTGAATGAATGAACTCAGCAAGATAGGGCTAGGCCCTATCCGTGAGTTCTCAGAATTGTAACTAAAGTGCTGTTAGGGGATGCAGCAAGGAAAGGACCAAGAATCTCTCACAGCCTCCATTCAACAAAAAGAGTACATGTGGAGAACCCACCAACCATGTGACCCTCAGCTACCTCATCCGACAAATGGGAAGAAGAACATTGGAAAGGTGTGGTAATAGAATAGTCAGAAAACAGCCAAGTACTGTCTGGAGTTGGTACATGAGCTGTCACAGGAAGAGAATGTTACAGACAGCGGCTCAGGTGAGGGAACCCTCTGGAAGGAGGAAAGAGGAATTCTTGGGACCAGGGTATGGAAGCTTTGGAGTCATACAACTGCTACTCGGTAACAGGTGCTGGGTGGAAGGTCTGAAGTACAGGTAGGTGTTCTTGGATTTAGGGACTTCACTCTCCTACCTCTTACTAACTGAAAGTCAGTTTGGGCTCAAGTTTAACAGGTCAGGTTGAATCCAGCCACTTACTGGACAAGTTACTGGGTATCTGTCTGCCTCAGTTTCCTCCTCTGTAAAGTAGATAGAATAACAGTGCCTACCTTATAGGGTTCTGGGATTAAATGATATAACTATATAAAATACTTAGCACTACTCCCAGCCAGGTAACAAATGCTCAGTAAACACAACCCAGTGTTCCTGTCTCTCCTTTTGCTCATCCTTGCCTTCATTAGAGGAAGCACGGAGATCTTCCTTCCTTTTATAGAGGGAGAACCCAGAGAGGTTCCAGTACTTATTAGAAGTTACCAGTGACTCAGGAACCTGGAGTGCCCAGGTTTCTACTCCTATTTCCTTGTGGCTTTAGACTTGAATCAGTTTCTCACTGTTTCATTGTATAAGCTCAAGCCACCCTACGAGGCAGGAACAGATATTTCCTCCTTGCCTGTTTCACTCCCTTGTCAGTGCTGGGCTACAGAAACTCTCAAGAAATAACTAAAATACTTTGGGCGAACGTGCCAAGAGATGGAAGGCGAAACAAAAACAGTTCCCTGGTCCTGCAGCCTCCCCAGGGAAACTGGAACAGAACCGAGGACCCCAGCACTGAACAGGGGTATCTGAGAAGCCATGACAGGGAACAGTGCCAAGATGCACGCCCTGCAGGCCTGGCAAGTCGCCTGGGGTCTCTGGTTCTCAGGCAAAAGCTTTCTCCAACAGACAGCCTTAGCTCCAGGAGCAGCCTGGGACACTCATACTGGCAGACAGGGCTTTCAGTTCTGTGAAAGGTGGCTCCTGTTGTGACAGAGTATTTGGAAGCTGGCAGCCAGTCCATTTTCTAGCTATATCATTGTATAACTAGTGGGGCATTGAGGAGCAGGGAAATGACTACTCCACAGGACTGAGGATAACTCCACGGAAGGGCATTTCAGCCTTCAAAGCACTACCTCCCACTCCCCCCAGGGATCCCTGACTCATCCTCCATCCCCTTTCCCCCTAGGGTATGAAAGCTATTCAGGGCTTTTAGGGTAGGACCACACCTCTGGGTGCTCCCCAGGAATCTGCCTTGGATAGGATTGCTCCATGAGGAGAAAGGCTTTCCAGGCACAAGAGACTTTGCACTTGACTTTCAGTTCATGAGAGCAGGGATCACATGTCCCTTGTGCAAGGCCCTCTTCTCTGTGCCAAGCACGTACTAGGCACACAGTAAACACTAAAACGTATTTGAGGAGTGACTGAATAAACCAGCCTCAAAATACTCCAGCATAGAAGCTTCCTTGGGCTTCTTCCTGGACCCATGTCAACACCTCACAAGTCCCTTCCTCTCATCTAACCGTCCTCCTTTCAGCTGTCATTTAATCTCCCACTGTTTGGTCAAGAATCTAGTAAATAAGCCTCTCCACGTTCTTGGGTGGCGATAAAGTACCTCCTCAGCCTTTTCTGGAATAAGTAATCCTAAAAATAATCTTTCATCACTTCCTTGGCTCTCCTCTTGGCCCATCTCCAAGCCCTTCCTCAAATTTCCTCTTTGGGCCCTAACTTGAGCATTCCTGGGTGGCTCCACCAATGGGAGACAGCTCTTGTGTGAAGAAGCCTGAAGAGGTGGGACAGGAGGTGAGAAAGCAGTTTTCTGCCTCCAGGGCCTCCAGCCACAGCGCTGCCTTCCTGCTTGTTTCTGAATCTCTGCTCATTCAACCAGTCTTATCTTACTGCCACCAACCAGACTCCTTCCTGACATCCCAGAAGACCGGTCAGCCCATAGCAGAGGACTGGGGGATCATCTTATGGAATGATTCTCAGTCTTCACTGTTTTGCCCATAACACCCAGCGAAGCTCGTTAAAAAGCAGACTTCTGAGCCCCATGCCCAAAAGTTCTGATCCCCAGGATCTGGAGTGAGAGCCAACCAGCTCCTATTTAACAGGCTTCCAGTTCAAGAACACTGCGTATGGACGACCTTACTAAGGCACCAGAGTCTGATGAGGGATAGATAGCCATTTCCTGCAAGGCCATGTCTCTACTGCCCAAGTCAGGCAGGAGGGATGTGGAACAGTGGGACTGGACCTTCGATCTGGCTGCTGTAGTGCAGGGAATCCCTCTCCCACCATCCCCTAACTGAGACCCAGAACAGCAGGAAGCCAGTGAATAAAGGGGCAGGAAAGAGCTGGAAAAGGGAAAAATGACACAGGACTGCCAATGCAGCTTCTGTTATGACAGAGGCCTCAGTCCCAAGGCCCTAAGAGGGCAGTCTGGCTGCCTCACTGATAAAGAAGTCTGATTGCTGAATACAAGAAGGAGGGCAAGGCAATGGCCAACCTCCACCCAACTAAGAGGGCCACCTGTGGCCTGTAAGTCTGTCAAGACCTCCCTCTAAGTTTCTGCCTCTCTCGCTCATTGGAGCCATTCTAGTCACTGAACCTCACAGCCCAGCTTAGGGCTTCTGAGCTTCCCAACACCTCCAGACACCCAGGTTGAAAATGAGAAATAAACACTTTCCCATAGTCCCTTCACCTCCTTCTAGTCTTGGGACCCCATCATAGTCCTGCCAGCCTGACAGAAACTTTGGAGCCTGATGCAGGAGACTGGATTATTGGCAAGACTGTGGAGAGCAACACACAGTCAAAGCCCTATGATCAACTACTCTCTTTAATGGAGCCACTGCTGCCTGTTTCCTACTAGGGCAAAATCTGACAGTCAAGAGATTTCATTGCTATGCAACATGCTTGCTCCCCTTGTTTCTGCCTTCTATGGCTGAACCATTAGAACCAGTTTGAAGCTCTGACTCTCAGGCAAGATTTCGACATTTCCAAACCCCATTTTTTTCATGTATAATATGAAATAAATGAGCCCTACCTCCCACATGCTTGTGAGGATCAAATGAGCTACACCCCATGAAGCACCTAGTACGAAAGACTTCCTTCAAGTATTTACTATATTCCGACTACAAACTCAATTTAAAATAAAACAGGCATCTACCTGGTGATGAAATGTCTGCTTGAGACATCTGTTTGCAAGTGACTTCCAAATAAAGATGCCCCCGACCTTTCCTTCCTCCACGGTGATGCCTAGTCCTCCCAAGAAAAAAGTATTTGATCCATCAAATGCATATTCTGTTTAATAGATACCACCTCTTCTCTCAGGTGGTCTGGTCTTATCACTTATCCTCACTCTACCCCCAACCCTTACCTACAGCTCCCTCCCTCTGCATACCCAAATCCTAAGCATCTTTCTAAGTCTACCTCAATCCCAGCCCTTAAAGGGCTCCTGCAGACTCCAGCCCACAATGAGTTCTCTGGTCACTCCCAAAATCAGGGTCACCAGTCAGTCTTCTCGCCACATCTAAACACTACACTCCCCAAGAGCAAAATCGAGGATGCACCTGGTTGACTCCATTCCTAGATGATCAGTTTCCAAAGAAGTCAAATGTATTAAAAGACACATAACACAAACCATCCAAAATCTATTCCAGTTTGATGTCTTAGAAGTGCTCTCAGGATTTTACAGCGTTAGATAATGTCGTATTGCCCCAACACAGAAATGCAGGATTGGGGGTGTTGCGGCTGGTGAGCTGCCAAGCATAGCATTCGCAGTTCCATTTCAGTTGCATTGGTGTGAGAGGAACCCTGGTGACGCAGTGGTTAAACACTCAGCTGCTTAACCAAAAAGAGTTCAAACCCACCAGTGACTCCATAGGCAAAAGATGTGGCTGTCTGCTTCCACAAAGATGTCCAGATTTAGACACCTATGGGGCAGTTCCACCCCATCCTCTGAATCACTGTGAGCAATGGGTTTGGGTTTTGTGAGAGAGAAGTCTCTCCCTGCTATTGCGAAGACCTCTCAGCCTAATGACAGTACAAGGAAGTGGGGCATTTGTTCTACTGCTTATTTTCTAGAGCACTTAGAATGCTGGAACTTGAAGGAGTCTTGAGAATCATTGAGTCTGGTACTCTCCTCCCAGCTCCATTTTACAGATAAGGAAACTGAGACTCAGAAACAGGAAGTGGCCTGCCCAGAGTTAGCATAGAAGTGAATGACAGAGCTGGAACTGAAATCCAGGTTTCCTAGGACCCTGGTTTTACCTCCTGCTAGGAGGAGGCCAGATACAGAGTAACAGAATTTATAAAATATCCTTTCTTATTTCATTTAGTCTTTCCACCAAACCTGTGAGATAGATTTTATTAGCAGCATTCTAATTTTACTGTTATGGGAGCTGCCTATGGTCACACAGCTGGTACAACTGGAGCTTTGTCCCTGGGGACCCAATCATGACAAGGCTTGAGATAGAGGGCCCTTTGATCCTCAGGTCGGTTGGGGGTTTGGCAGTGATGGAAACCCACTTTATAAATTCTTACCCTCAAGAAATAAAGGAAAAAAAAAACCTCTTACCCTCACAATGTCCTGCCAGTAGTATCCCTGGGCTACACAACTAACTGTAAGTTATTGGCAGTTCATGGAAACGGACAACATGGAGGTCTTTTGTTCTGGACAGTTCCCTCTCCAACTACGAATAAAGGTTCTATTTTAGTGCTGCCGTAACAGAAATGCCATGAATGGATGGCTTTAACAAAGGAAAGTTGATTCTTAAACGCAGTCCAGTAGGCTACAAGTCCAAATTCAGGATGTCCACTTCAGGGGAAAGCTTTCCCCCTTGTCAGCTCTGGAGGAAAGTCCTTGTGTTGCATCAGCCTTTGTTCAGGGAGCATCTTGGTGCAGAAATGTCAGGTCTGAAGGATGCACTCTTCTCCCAGTGCTGCTTTATTGATGGTATGAGGTTCCCAATTTTCTCTGCCAAATTTTTTTTTCCTCTATAGCTCAAGAGACCACTTCCAGGCACAAAGCAAACTTACACATTGAATCTTGCTCTACCGACACAACTGCTGTCCATCCACCGTTATTAACATCACAGAGCAGAAATTCCAGCGTGGAGGAACATCACACAATACCAGGAATTATGGCACAGACAAAGTGTTACTTTTTTTTAGGGAATACATTCAATCCATGACAGGTCACATGGCAGGGACAGCTGTTGGACCCATAGTTGCTCATTCACTCACTCATTCAACAAATGCCAACTGAGTGCCAACCATGTGCAAGGCTGTCTGCCAGCGGGGAGGACAGTGCAGCTGAATCCGAGAAGAGAGACTCTGAGCGAGGCTGGGGTCTGCTCTGGCTTTCAAGGCTTGGCTTATATTCCCTTGGGGCAACAGACTCACAAAGAAAGAACCGATAACTCGACAGCCTGTGCAAGGGATCAGGGAACCTAGGGAAGGGTACCTGGCCCAGGCTGGGGGATGATAGATGGAGAAAGTGGGCTGAGTTTAAAAGAATGTAGAAAAGTAAGCCCGGCAAAAGAAAAGAAAGGGCATTCGAGGAAGCAGGAGTCGACAGCACGAGCAAGGTGAGGGGAAATGAGCAGCATGGCGTGTAGAAGGTGTTTATACACGGAGAAAGTTCTGGAAGGGTGTGTTCCCGGCTGCTGGTCTGGTTATCTCACAAAATTAGATTACAGGAACTGAGGCTTTCTTATTTGCACATTGATACTATGTTTGAATTTTTTACAGTGAGGAGAAATTATAAGCTGAAAAAAATAGAGAGAGAAAGGAAAGAGAGAGCGAGCAAGGAAGAAAAAAGACAGAGCATGTGTTGCGTCTGATGGAACTGTCTGGGGCACATAAATTGGAGGGGAGCTGCTAATGGCTGAGGAGAAAAGACAGGAGCAGCCCCAAGTGCCCAGGGCTTGGAGATGCAGTGGGTCTGACTCTGGCCTCCAGGCAGCTTTCTGGGGTGCTGAACAACTGAGTGATTCCTTTTCTGGAACCACAGGGCAGCCCAGGAGGCACATCCATCGGCTCAGGCTGACCTATTCCACCTCAAGCTCCAGGAAATAAGCAGATCCTTGGGACTGTGGTGCCTCCCCTAAGTCTCCCACTTTTTTCTGGTAGCTCTACTAGGGTAAAGCTAAAAGGAGGTTTCCCCTAGTATGAGAGGGAGTCTCAACTCCTAATTGGGGGGTTTCTCTTGGCCCCCGTCTCCTTCACTACCTCTGTGCTCAGCTTGGACCTGTGTTAGACTGGTGAAGGACAAGGTGCCTTAAGTTCTTTGAACAAGGTTGTTTACAAAAAGTCAAATAAGACTTTGATCATAATGACCTTTCAAAGGAGTTCTCTACACACTCCAGTCATTTTTCTTTAACATCTTCTGTACCGGGAGGATTTCCTCCTGTGTGGCCTTTGCCAAATAAGCAGGAAGTAACTTGCAAGCTGGAAATGGGGTGTGCCATTCAAACACGCAAACACATTTGCAATTTCTTCACCTATTCAATCAAGTCCATAGGAAGTGGCCCCAAGTGGAGAGATGTCCAACCACATCCCCAGTCATAATAAACTCTCTGTCACTGATGCCTGGGATTTTATTTGAGGGTCAGCATTGTTGCCTTCCTATAGTTCACTTTCTCTATCTTTCCTTTACTTCTGTCTTTGCTTTTAAATTTTGTCCCCACTACAAATGCCCTGGAAATGTTTGGAAGAGTGGAGTCCCAGAAATCAAATGTAGGTTTTTGGACGCATGCTTTCCTCTGTGTAGGTCACAAATGACATTACTTTATAGGTTCCTCTGTTTAAAACAGATAGGGTACCTGAAAACAAGTTGGATACTGATCAGGGTACTTTACCAGGGTCCTCTCCTCACTCTGGGGACTTTGGGGAACCTCCCCAAAAGAGAGTAAGTTATTCAGAAGGAAGAGCTTAATTTGGGCCTAAGACTGTTGACCCTCGAGTCAACTCCAACTCTTGGTGACCTTATGGATAACAGGAAAAAACACTGTTTAGTTCTATGTTTGAGTCCTTGCTGCAACCATTGCATCAAACTACCTCGCTAAGAATTTTCCACTCTCCTGTCCAGTTGATTCCAATTCACAGTGATCCTCTGACAGAGTGGAACTACCCCATAGGGCTTCCCAAGCTGTAATCACCAGATCAGGTCACCAGGCCTTTGTTCTGATGGAGAAGCTGGATGGCTCAAACCTCCAGTCTGTCAGTTAACAGCCAAGCACTTAACCATTGTGCCGCCAGGGCCCCTGGCACTAAGACTGGAGCCTCTGTCAGGGCCTATCCCCAATCTGATGACTTCCATTTTAGATCAAAAAATCCAAACTTGTTGCCATGGAGTCAATTTCAACTCATAATGACAACAAAATAAAATAGAGTGTTTCTTCTTTTAAAGCCTCAGTAGATTAGGAGCAACTCCAGGAGGCAGGGATATGTTGTTAAGGACACCACTGATAACAAACCTGAAGGAATAACAGGTGGAAGACAGCACCGGAGACAGAGGGATGTTTCAGAAAAGGCTTGATTTAAAAAGTGATGATGTGAAAAGTCAGCAATTACCAATAAAAGTCACATCGTTTGTGCCAGAAAACAAGATGCATATTTGAGAGGTTGTAAAAGAAAGAAGCCAAGTATCATGGGTTGAACCGTATCCCACTTTGTGATTTTCCTATGTGTTATAAATCATAATCTCCGCCTGTGGTTAAAGAGGATTAGGACAGCATGTGACACCCTTGCTCAGGTCACATCTCTGACCCATTATAATGGGAGTTTCCGTGGGCTGTGGCCTGTTCCACCTTTTATCTTACAAGAGATAAAGGAGACAGAAGCAAGTAGAGAGTAGGGTACTTCATGCCACCAAGAAAGTAGTGCTGGGAGCAGAGCACTTGCTTGCAACCCAGGGTTCCTGTGTGGAGAAGCTTCTCAAACAGGAAAGCTGATGACAAGGACCTTCCCCCAGAATTGACACAGAAAGAAAGCCATCCTCCATAGCTAATGTCCTGAATTTGGAGTTGTAGCCTGCTAGACTATGAGAGAATAGATTTCTTGGTTAAAGTCATCCACTTGTGGTAGTTCTGTTATTCTGTTAGCAGCACTAAATGACCAAGACAGCAAGGTATGGGGTAAGGCTGGATTCCCTTGCATAGCTGTATGGGCACCATCTGAAGAGATTTTTACAAATGCACACGACCAGAATCCACTGACGCACAATGAATTTGAGTGTCTAGAGACAAAGCCTAGGAATCTGCACATCTTTCCAGATGGTTCTGAAGTACAGTCAAGTTTGGAAAAACCTAAATGTAGTTAAATGAGAATGGGGAGTAGGGAAAAAGAACATTAGGTTGAGAATAAAAGGGGTAAAGGAGCCTATAGCTGTGAAAAGAAGAACTAGGGGAAGCTGATGGCAGGCTTTTCAAGTCCCGTGACCTGAGACATCGGTCAAGAAAGACCAAAGACACAAGAGAAAGATTAGCCCAAAGGACTAACAGACAGCTACCACCGACTTCACCAGAGTCCAGCACAACTAGATGGTGCTTGCCTACCCCTACTGACTGCACTGACAGGGATCACAGCAGATGGTCCTGGACAGAGCTGAAGAAAAGTGGAGAACAAAATGCTAACTCAAATAATTTAGAAAGACCAGAGTTACTGGCCTGTGTGAGACTGGACAAACCCTGAGAGTACAGTTCCTGGATACCCTTACAGTTCAGTGCTACAGTTACTCCTGCGGCTCACCTTCCAGCCACAGATTAGACGGGCCCATCAAACAAAATGAGACTAAATGGGCACACCAGCCCAGGGACGAGAAGGCAGGAGGGATGGGAAAGCTGATAACGGGAAATCCAAAGTCAAGAAAGGGAGAGTGTTGACATGTTGTGAGGTTGGCGACCAATGTCACAAAACAATATGTGTATTAATTATTCAATGAGCATCTGGTTTGCCCTCTAAACCTTCGTCTAAAGTACAATAAAAAGAAAGGGCCACATAAACCAGAGACTACCTCAGCATGAGACCAGAAGAACTAGATGGTGCCGGGCCACCACATTGACTACCCTGACAGGGAACCCAGCAAAAATCCTCGGAAGGAGCAGGAGAAAGTATGGTGTAGAACTCCAGTAACAAGAGTAGAGTTGATGGTCTGACACACTAGAGGATCCCTGAAATACATGACTCCCAGACTCTCTGTTAGCCTTGAACTAAAACCATTCCTGAAGTCAACTCTTCAAACAAAGATTAGACTGACTTCAAGACATAAAATGAATCTGGTGAATAGTGTGCTTCTTGGGTCAAGTAGGTATATGAGGTTAAAGGGACAGCTCCCATGCAGAGGCAAGATGAGAAGGCAGAAGGGACAGAACCCAGCTGAATGGACACAGGAAACAGGAAGATAAGGGGGAGTTCGCTGTCATACTGCAGGGAGAATAACTAGGGTCACAAAACAAGGTATAAGTTTTTGTATGACAAACTGACTCGAATTATAAACTTTCACTTAAAGTACAGTAAAAAATAAAATACAATAAAGACAAAATGAAAGGAAGAATGGAGGCTTCTCCAAGCTGAGCTGTTTCAGAGCCAAGGTCTTTTCAAGGACAGTCTGTGGGCAGGGTGATGAAGTGGGGCAGAGAGAATCCACCCCACTTGGCACCCCTTCCCACAACCAAAGTCCTGATCAAAGGATTAACTTGGTTTTCCATCAAGGTCATCAGTATGAACCAGGAAATGTTCTGGGTTCCCCTCACCTCAACAACCACCTCGCATTTCCCACTAGAGCCTGAAACATCTTTGCCAAGAAGTCTGCGCCTTTCAGCCTAAGGTGTGCTATGGGAGTCAGGGAAAACCAAACTAAGGGAAAAGCATGGTACATATCCCAGAGCCTCAGTTTTAGTCACAGATTTGGAGGGGAGGGAGGGGGGATTGCTTTTACATTACAAATAAACATGTACGTCATGTGCACTTTTGAGGTAATATGCAATTCTTCGATTCTCCTAAATGTGTTCTGGCTTCTGCTTCCTCCCTTCCTACTTTTTTGTTATGTGGGGTTTTCTGGCAGCTGCAGGAGCCCTAGTGACTTGACAGTTAAACGTTTACCTGCTAAGCAAAAGATTGGAGATTCAAGCCCACCCACTAGCTCCAAGGGAAAAAGACAAAGATTACAGCCGAGAAAACCCTATATGGAAGTTCTACTCAATTATGTGGGTCACTGTGAGTAGGAATCAACTCCACGGCACACAGCAACAACCAGCTTTGTCTTTCAATATATTTTAAACTTTGATTAATACTTTTTATGTGTCAGCTTTAGGTAGTGACTGGCTCCTCTCCTCTGGGAAAGCAGGAAACATCCTTCCAACCTGTCTTTCCACCCCTCCCTTTGTTTCTGTCAGCAGCGCCATTACTTTTCTAGTATTAAGGATTTAACCCTTCTGCACTTTGTCAGTGTATTGGTTCTAAGAAGCACTAAAATCTCCGGCATGTTCTTTAAAGAAATGCCACACCTGCCGCGCACTGCTGAGTTCTACCTTTAGACCCCTGTGGGGACACATTCATGTCGCCTGTCCTTAGGGAGCCTGGGTGGGAAGTCTGGCCACTTGGGGAGATAAAGGCAGGAATAAGTCAGCACCTGGGGAGGCAGCCCCCGTGGAAGGTGGTCCAGTTACAGAGTGACCAGATTATCAGTTACCTAGTGTAAAGGACAGGTTATCAGATCCTGCTGGTGGCTGGGGAGGCGGGAAGGGCACGCCGGGAAGGAAAGAGGGCCAAGGGCACCGGGAAGGTCGTTCTGGAGCAGAAAGCAGAGGCGGAGGGCTGAAAACCTTTGCACACTTCATGGACACCTCTCTGCCCAGCCCTGTTTACCCTCAGCTCATCAAAAGACAAACACAATAGACACACTGAGGTGTTGGTCATGGGCTTAATGAAGATTAGATTTGGTGGCAAGTTGTTATTTGGTATTTAAAAAAAGAAAAACTGACCCATAAAATACAGCTTCTCAGCAGTGACCACTGGCAGGCGTCTCTCTCTCTCTCTCATCCCCTTCATTGTCAGCCCCGCAGTCTGGCCTCAGCCCTGCTCAGCATAGTAGCCTCAGTCCTCATCTAATTTCACAAGATGAAAGAGAGAAAATCAAGATCATCAGCACCAACCCAAAGCCGATTTCCGTGAGGTAGAAGTCGGACCTTTTCTCCAGTTCTCACACCAGGTGTCCCTCCTATGGCATTCTTCTCTGCTGGGTCTGATAATTTGCTGCAGTAGCCACACAGAACATACTCAAAATTATGGGGTTTATTAGGGAAGCGGCAGGTTACAACTCAGGGTGGGAAAAACTCGGATACAGTTCTTCAGTCAGGACAGCTTCTTAACAGTGCCCACTGGCAGGTGTTTCTCTCTCTCAGCCTCTTGGCTCCTCAGCCCCTGGGTCTGACCTCTGCCTGCTCAGAGAAGTGTTAGAAAGTTCTCTAGCTCCTCTGGTAAATGCCCAGAGGCATCCTACTCTACCAGGAAGCCTTTGCCCAAAGGTGTTCTCAGCTTTCTCAGTCCGTGGATCAGGAAGCCCACACAGCCACCCTGCTTTGTGGTCAGGAAGCCTGCTGCACCCACCCCAGGCTGGTCTTCTGGTTCTGCTGCTGCCCTTTCTCCGCTGTGCTTGCCACCACATCTCACTGTCTCATGCCCTTTCTAGTGTTATAATTTTCTGTGACTCCTGGATATAGGGGTGCTAGTAGCAGAGATCCTGGGTCCACAGGATGCATTCCTCTTCTTGACAGTAGCGAGGTCCTTTACTCCACTTCTGGGACTGACTTCCTTTAAGCCTAGAGGAATGTCAGTGCTGACCAATACCCTCATTAGGCTTCCATACATCTTATTTACATGACCCCGCCCCCACTAGAGTTTCATATACCGTATTTGCATTGTTAGCAAGCTGTCAAATCCCCTTGGTGGGTCACAAGCAATTTATTTGCATAGTTCTGACCACTCATTTTGTGGAAATCACAAGATTATATGCATGGATAGCAAAAGGATAACCAAATTTGTTGCCATTGGGTCAACTTGGACTCCTAGCAACTCCCTAGGACAGAGAAGAACTACCCTATACAGTTGCTAAGGAGAAGCTGGTAGATTCAAACTGCCAACCTTTTGGTCAACAGTTGAGTTTTTAATCATTACACCACCAGGACTCCATGCATGGCTATTGTTGTTGTTAGGTGCTGTCAACTAAATTCAAACTCATGGTGATCCCGTGTACAACAGAATGAAACATGCCTGGCCTGTGTCATCCTCGTTGTTATGCTTGAGCCGACTGTTGCAGTTGCTCATTGAGAGTCTTCCTCTTCCTCTCTGACCCTCCACTTTACCAAACATGATACCCTTCGCCAGAAAGTGATCCCATCTGATAACTTGTCTAAAGAGTATAAGACATAGTCTTGCCATCTTTGCTTCTAAAGGAGCATTCCGCTTGTATTTCTTCCAAGACAGATTTGTTCATATTTTTGGCAGTCTGTGGTCTAGTCACTATTCTTTGCCAGCACCACAATTCAGAGGCATCGGTGAAAAGAATGAGAATTCCAGAATGCTTTGTCATGATCACGAGCAACAGGTACGTAGATCAAGAGGCAGTCACCCAAACAGAATAAGGGGATTCTGCGTGCTTTAAAGTCAGAAAAGATGTACAACATCAGTGCTGTATTCTTTCACCATATTTATTCAGCCTGTATGCTGGATTACACAAAGAACTGAGATGCTGGATTCTACGAAAAAGGAACATGCATGAAGACCAGAGGAAGACTCATTAACAACCTGTGTTATGCAGATGACACAACTTTACTTTCTGAAAGTGAAGAGAACTTGAAATATTTACTGATGAAGATCAAAGACCACAACTTTCAGTAAAGATCATACATCAACATAAAGAAAACAGAAGTCCTCACAACTGGACCAGTTGTGATAAATGAAGAAAAGGTTGAAGTTGTCCAAGATTACATTTTACTTAGAGCCACAATCAACACCCATGGAAGCAGCAGTCAAGAAATCAAAAGACACATGGCGCTGAACAATTCAGTGGCAAAAGACCTCTTTAAGCTGTTCAAAAGTGAAGATGTCACTTTGAGGAGTAAGGTATGCCTGATCCAAGCCATGGTGCTTTCAACTGACTCATGCATGTGAAAGCCAGACAATGAAAAAGAAGAGTGAAGAAGAATTAATGCCATTTATGGCTAGGAGCAGTTCTACTGAGTAGAACTCAATACAGTTAAGTAATCACTGTACTGCAGTACTCAAGAAAGCAGGAGATATTATGCTGAAAGAGGCCTCCACAAAAGAAAGCATATTTTATTTCATTGATATAAATTAAGTTTCATTCACTTACATGAATGACATTTTAGAACAGGCAAAACTAAGTCGTCATAGAAGAAATTTAGAGTAGTTGTGGGATTGCAGGGAGAATTCATTGGAAAGGGATATGAGTTTGGATTGCACAAGTATAGGCATTCATCAACACTCATGTGATACACTTAAGATTTGTTAATTTCATTGCATGTAAAACTTTTGTTAAAGGAAAAAGTAACTAAAAATAGCAAGCTCTTGCTAGCGCTATGCAGAAGCGTTGGTGTGGATGTAATGCTGATATGTGTAGCTCTGAAATGCATCTGAACAGTTAAATGGTGTCTAGTTATTTAGTGATGCTGTTACAGAAACACCACAAGCAAGTGGCTTTAACAGATTTACTCTCTGATAGTCTAAGAAGTCAGGAGGCTAGAAGTCCAAATTCAGGGTGTCTTCACCAGGAGAAGGCTTTCTGTCTGTGTCAGCTTGGGGGAAGGTCCCTGTTATGAGTCTGCCCTGTCGGAGATCAGAGAGTTCCCCGATGAACATGGGTGGAGGAGGCTTGATGCCGAGCACTTTAGGAAAGAATAGACATGAGACAGTTTGGGAGTCAGGGGGCTAAAGGCTATCCCGAGCCGAGAGCCCAGAGCAAAGTTTTATTACAGTATTTATAGTCTTTTGGTATCTAGGGTACAAGGAAGTGAAACATACAGTAACTAAGTTGGGCACAGTTTCGGTCATACATTGTTCTACATGTTCGGGCCAAGGGCTTGTAAGTATTCCCAGGCTATCTCTAGGTTACAGTACACAAACGTCATAAGAGGTTACACAGAGTTGAAGTAACGGTTCAGCATCCAAGATGGCTTCACTTATGTCAAGAGTGTTTAACATGATTTCCCACATTTCCCCCTTTTTTATTTAATAAAAAAAATGAAGCTGAAGTGTTCAGAGAAATCATGGCCAGGGCAACTGTTTGTCATGTTTCTGTTATTTGAGTTTCCAGTTGCAAGTACAGGGCAATATACTTTCTTACTTCTCATTTTCACATCTCAGAGTGAGAAACTTTGTTTCTCTGACTTACATCTCATAGTGAGAAGTTTTTCAAATAGCCTCTTGGTGACTGGGCCTGTCTTAGGTTGCCCCCTTCTGGGGGTCTTACCAGTCTCTGGCTCACCAGCCCCTTGCTCTGTGATCCCTGGTGACTGCGTCTAACTTAGGTCGCCCCCCTCTGCGTGAGGGGTCTTACCCATCCGACTGACCAGCCGTGCTCTGGGGGTCACGAGGCTATAGATAGAGATGTTATGTTGCTTTTCCAATCCAAACTGGGTTTCTGAGAGATCCAATTTTTTCTTAATTGAATACATGACATCAGTTCCGTAGAGGTACCAGCCTCCATGTGGCCAGAACACTAATTCAGGGGGAAGAAACTTATACTTCAACCCATAAATCAACTCATACTACAGAAAACGGGGATGGAATACTTGACTGCTGCGACGTGCAGGCAGGACCTGTACGTGAAACCTACACTTGTCAAACATAATCAGTAACTTTCATATAGATGTTCATTACAAGAGGCAATAAACAATAAGTAGAAGCCCAACACCCATATATCACAGTCTGACCAACCGTGGCCACAGTTAATGTAAAGAGGCAAGCAAAGAATTGTTTAACATTAAGGGGCAAAGTCTTCGCCTTCCCCGTTGTTCTTTGCTGTCCCAAAGCCGGTAGGTGTGTGTGAGGGGCTGCCACCCTAGTCTTCACTATCTTCATCATCGCCATCTCCGTATCTGGGGCAAGTTCTCCGTGACGGTATCCACCTAAAGCTGATCTTAGATCCTGAGGAAACATGAGCAAAGTCTTCTCCCCATAGTTAATAGTTTTCCATCAGTTAGGCTGTTTTTGGATATTTTAATCATAAGAGCACTGGGCCTCAGCAGCTGAAATTGTGTAAATTTGAGGGATATACTTAAAAACTAATTTTTAGAGAATTTTTGAAACGTGTATATTGTGCTATAGGGGGGCAGGCATTGTGTCTCCCAGGCATCTGATTGGGCGTCTCCCCGTTTTTTATTTAATAAAATTTTTATTTAATAAAAATGATAAACTAAATTAGTGGGTTGTAACCAATCAACACTTTTCAACAGTTTTTTGAAAAAATCGGTTTTTTGGATCTGTTAACTTTTTCTAATTATTAAGCATAAAAGAATCTTTAAGGACTAAGGAGAGACTTTATATATTTTTGTACTAGTTGTTTAAATATTACAGCTTGTAAAGCTGACAATTTTTCTTATTTTGAATAGCTCTAATTTCTTGTTTTAGGTGGACTTTTTCTTTTCAGATCTGAGTTCATTAGTTACCCTCTTAATCTTTAACCTTTGCAGTTTGTTGTTAGTTTCTGTAGAGGAGTATATGGTGTTAGTACTTAGCCTTACTTTCTTAGAAGGAATAGGAGAAAACGGAAGAGCAGGAGAAGGTGGCGGCGGCCATCCGCCTCCCTCTTCCTCCCTGCTCCCTAATTTCTCATCACTGTCTGGTTCCTTTCTAGACGATGACATCAAAAATGAAAGAGCAGACGGGAGCGGCAATGGTCAGTTGCCTCTCTCGCTCTCTGGGAATAGGTGAAAGCAGTGATGACCAGTCGCTCCTTTCACCTCCTAGCTTTCTTCTACTTTTTGACTCCTCTTAAATGGCGTTAAGGAGGGAGGAGTAGATGAGGGATCCTTCTCACTCTCCATTGTCTTACTCAGCTTCTGTAGTTAGTTACTAGTTTATCTCACAAGCCTTTTACTGTATCAAATGTTTGAGAGGGGTACTTGGTGTTATATTAAAAATAAAAGACTTAACCTTTAAAGGGAGTAAGGGAAGACGGAAGAACAAGCTTGGGGCCCCCCTGTTCTTCTCGTCTTCCAGCTTCCAGGTATACAAAGTTTTTGAGATCTCTTGCACTTACTGTCTTCATAATAACTATTTTTTACATGTAGCGCTACCACCGCTTCAGCTAGAGCGGTGACTTTAAAGCTTTCTTACATTTACTGCTTTTATAGTAACATCCATCGGTAATCTTAAAAAAAAAAAAAATTTGACTTCATTCCTTAATAGGTTTCAATATAATTCTTTAAACTTTTCTGTGGCATTATTGATTGTCTAAATCTGCACTGATTTCCACACTTGTACCTGGGGCACTGTTCCAGTGCCGCTTTTCCAGCACTCAGGTCAGATTTTATACTAATTATTTTACAATTCCTTATTATGTGGCCTAACTTGCCACAGCCATAACAACGTTTATTTTTCATATGCAGTGCTGCCAGTGCTTCTGTCAAGGCAGCAGCCTTAAAAGTTACAGTTCCCACTGTTTGACAAGCTGTAATAGAATCATCTAAACTTCCTCGTCCCTTAAGGGGACGAAGAGCCTTCTTACAGTCTGGATTGGCGTTATCAAATGCCAAAATTTGCAAAGTCATATCTCTAGCATCTGGATTTTCAATAGTTTTCTGCAAGGCATCTCTAAGTCTAGCAAGGAAATCAACATACGGCTCTTTAGCTCCTTGTTTTACTGAGCTGAATGGGGGAGTTTCTTGTCCTGGTTGACTGATTTTCTCCCAAGCTTTTAAACACACAGAATTAACTTGGGATATAGCTTGACTGTTCATGTTTAACTGAACTTGCATGTCAGTCCAGGTGCCTACTCCTAGCAATTGTTTAGCGGACATCACGGCTAGCTCAGTCGGTAGAGCATGAAACTCTTAATCTCAGGGTCATGGGTTCAAGCCCCACGTTGGGCGCCAGATGTCGGAGATCAGAGAGTTCCCCGATGAACATGGTGGGCAGAGGAGAGCGAGGCCGAGACTAAGAAAGGATACACATGAAACAGTTTGGGAGTCAGGGGGCTAACAGCTATCCCGAGCCAAGAGCCCAGAGCAAAGTTTTATTACAGTATTTATAGTCTTTTGGTATCTAGGGTACAAGGAAGTGAAACACACAGTAACTAAGTTGGGCACAGTTTCGGTCATACATTGTTCTACATGTTCGGGCCAAGGGCTTGTAAGTATTCCCAGGCTATCTCTAGGTTACAGTACACAAACGTCATAAGAGGTTACACAGAGTTGAAGTAACGGTTCAGCATCCAAGATGGCTTCACTTATGTCAAGAGTGTTTAACATGATTTCCCACACTGCCCCTTACCTAGGAGCTTCTCAGTGCAGGGATCCCACATCCAACAGGCTCACTCCCCTCTTGGTTCTTCATTCTTTCTTGTAGAAAGTCCTCCTGTCTCTTTGCTTACTTTTCTCTTTTACATCTCACAAGAGACTGACTCAGGACACAACTGAATCTTGTAGGTTGAGTCCTGTCTCATAACATAACTGTCTCTAATTCTGCTTCATTAACATCACCATGATCTTAATGATGGTGATATCACAATACATAGGAAAATCACATCAGATAACAAAATGGTAGACAAACACACAATACTGGGAATAATGGCCCAGCCAAGTTGACGCACGTTTTGGGACATCACAATTCAATTCATAACAAATGAGTTGATGGATGAATAGAGAGATGGACTAATGGATAACCAATACATTCACTGCCATCAAGTCAGTTCTGACTCATGATAACCTTATCTGTCACAGAGTTGAACTGCTCCACAGGGTTTTCTTGATGATAATCTTTATGGAAGCAAATTGCCAGGCCTTTCTTCTGTGGTGCCACTCAGTGGGTTCAAACCACCAACCTTTAGGTTACTAGCTGATCATAAACCACTCACAACACCCAAGGACACTGACTGACGGATAGATATGTAATAAAGCAAATACAGTAAAATGCTAGTCACAAAATCTAGATAGTACGTTTATGGTGTTTACTGTAGAAGTCTTTGAATTTTTCTATACATTTGAAAATCTTCATAATAAAATGTAGATATAAAAAGAACTAGGGCATCAAGGTGTCATCCTACGTCCTCAGGACCCTCTCAGCTCCTCTAACAGAGTCTAGCTTCATGTGATTTGTTGAGTTCCAACGGAATGAGCAATGGGGTCAGCCTCCCCATCTTCCCTTTCACTCTGCCCCCCAGAATGCACTTGCCTTGGTAGACCAAACAGCCAGTTGAGATATCATCGGGCTGCTTCTGCTGTTGTTGTTAGGTGCCGTCACGTAGGGATAGACATACAGAAATGTTGCATTTCACCAGCCCTGCACCCTTTTCTGTTCTTAGGATCAAAGAGTCCTGCTTCCCTGATAATTCTTTTCCAACATGCAGGTAGCCGTCTCTCACCACTATGCAGAGTCTAGAATTCCCTCTTCTCTCCCATTCAGAGGCAGAGGTAACGGCACAGTTCCTATGTACCTCTGGCTTTGTTCTCTTGTTGCTTTTCCATTTACCTGGATTTAGATGCTTGCTGCAGTAGGGACCTCATGCCTTATTCAACCCTTAGCCTCTGGACAAGTCTAGTTTAACCCTTCCAAGCACTGGAGGACATACTTATCCCACCCACTTTTTATGTCCCCGGAGTTCTTTGGCAAAGGGATAGTCTGAATTTAATGTATCAAGCTGGGAGTCTCTTTGAATGCATGAAACTCAAAATTCCTGAGTGGGAGCCTCACTTTCTGTGTAGACTGGCCATTATCTTAGGTGATGCCTCCCAAAGGTGTGAACTTTCACAAACGTTCGACTGGTTTACCATCACTGCAGTTAGATAGGCCTCCTCACTCTGTCTCCCTCTCACTATGTTCTCATGAACACGTACTGGTGGTGAGAATTAGCTATTGCCATCCTTGTTCAGTCACAGTGGCATTTGCTCCTTTATGCCATTTACTGTTACAAAGTGTCACTAGCCCGTCTTCTCTGACTTCTAAACAACAAATCACGTCTTTCCAACGAGGAAGGGTACAGGGTGTGGGGCTTCACAAGAAGCTGGAACTCTTGTAAGGTACTCTTACCCTACATTTGATCTCGGGGCCTAGTTACGGCTTCCACAGGTAGCAAGTAGAATGTCCCACTACGAACTGTTCCACAGTGTTCCCAGGTACCTGCTTCTGCTTAACTGTTAGTACTGCTTTTGTTATAATGAAGACAGTGGTAAATTTCCTGAGATACAAATTCTCTTATCTATTTTGCCCCAACTACTTCCTTCACAATAACTTTCCTAAGATAAAAAAACTTGGCTTTATTTATTTATTTGGGCTATAAATATTAGTTTTGCAATAAGGAAGAATGCATTGTATCGCGTTTTGAAATTTCATAAAAAATCATTAAAAGGCTAAGAGTAGGGCGACTAGAATAAAATATATGTGCAGTCATTGCCAAGTACCTTCTTTTTTTACCTCACGTTTTGGAAATTTTCAAGTAACAAAATTTTGAAGGAAACAAATAACCCAGTTTTATCATTGACACGTATCGGCAGGGTTTATCTTGTCCAGGGACCTTTGGGGCACATGATCCCAGATAGCAGATATCAAAATCCATAACTCACAACAAAATTTCTGAATTGATCCTTTAATCAACATGCCTTTGTTAGTGAAAATAAACTGTTTCAACAAAAAAAAAATTCAAAGAAGAAAATAATTGGGCCTTGAAAGGATTAACTGTCTCTCCACCCTGCTACCACAATGGGAACAAACACGCCTTTTAGAGACCTCCAGCCTCCAGAAGATGACACAAGGTCCAGTGGCTAATACCCTCATTCTGGGAAATTCTCCTTTGTGTCTAACCTAAATCCTGCATGCTGCTTTTCTGTTCAGACCAATGGGGTCTGGGGTCTGTGGCTTTCAACATATGAGATGTGCTCAGGCAGGGTCCACAGAGCTGTGTTTGTGTATCTGGTGAGACAGCAAAGCCAGGGGCACTGGGGTCAAACCAACCTTTCTCCCTTTATCCTGCACTCCACCCAGGTGCCTAATGTGGCTGGGTCACGCAAGGTGAAACAGTGAGTCCCCATTCTTCCTCCCCACCCCATTCTCCCTGGGCTGAGGACTTCTCTCTGATGACTCTTTCCTGGAAGTCAGCCTAGTACAGTTCCTCCCACGTGGGCCCATCTTAGAGAAGCAGCCCCAAGACACTTCTTCCTCCCCAGACCTCAACATCCTCTACAAGTAATAGGCCTGCAGTCTTGTAGTACTGGAGCAAGAGCAGGGATCAGAATGGGAACATGGCTTGTGAGAAGAACAGTAAACCCTCCATTTGGTCTGGGAGTGGCAGAGATGTTCTCCCCATCAACAAAAGCAGAGACTGAACTCTGGGTTGGTAAAGTGATTTGCCTAAAGTCAATTATCAAGAGACACCCCAGAGACTCCCAAGTTCTAACCATGGGGGACTGCAGCCAGAGAGGAGACTCAAGCCTCTGAGTCAGAGGAAAGGGGCACCAGCTAGCAAAATGTGGCTGCACAAACAATATGACTTCACTAATAGGTAGGGTGTGGTTGCAACTCAAGCACCTCTTTGGAACCACTGGGTTGCCACAGAGCATGGCTGAGACCACAATAAATTATGGTTCTTCTGGTTTCCCTGAGACATGACTCAGGATGGGCACATTGACTCAATAGGTAAGCACCCAGTATTAATACGTGTGCTTAGTACGTCCTGGTCCACGAAAGACAACAAAGAAGAAAGGCACCCAAATTCTATGTTCCAGGAATGTGGCCTCTTATAAACTATTAGCATTGGATTCCTGATGGCACGTGGTCAAGTGCCCAGTGGCAACAACATTACAGAGGTGTGATGACAACAACAGGGCAGGCTGCATGGAGGAGGTGCGGCTGCAGCTGAAGGACTTAGAAAACTAAGAACAAAAGGAAGAGCATTCCAAGCCAGCTGAGAAGAGGGCATAAGAGAAAGGACAGTGCTAACGGGGTGGGCTGTCTTAGGCCAAGGCAGATCCTGGGCTCAGTGCTTATTTATTCTTGCCAACATCCCTTTGAAGCAGGTGCTGTTATTATCAGTATTTTGCCGACAAGAAAGTAGGCCCTCAACGAAGTTCAGTAGTTTGCCTATAATCATCCAACTTGTTGCTGGAGGAGCCAAGGTTCAATCCCAGGATACTGTCATTGCACAACGTGTGCCCTCAGCCTCTTCACTGGGGTCAGAGGTAACAGCAGGTCTTCTCAGGTAGACTGCTGCTGTTTTGGGCAAACAGCCCAGGATGGTCTTATGTCAAGCTGGCAAGCCCCTCCTGCTTCTGAGTTTCCTGCTTGGTGGAGCACTGCGGATCCTGTCCACAAGCCTGGCATCCTGCCTTCTCTCCTGAAGATGCTTTTAGTGGGAACCTCAGCCAACAAAGGACCAGAAGGACAAGCCAAGCCAAAATGCTTAAGAGGCTACCAGAGAACAATGCCACTTCTGTGAGCCACTCAGACCAGAGCACGGCCCTTGGGAAGCTGACAACAGCTGGTCCCAGCCAACCAACTAAGGCATCCCCAAGGAGAGCTCACAGCCTGCTAGCGCTACCTGCTCCCTGTGCTCTGCCCCTGCCCCTACACAGGAAGTCAGAGCCCTCAGCCAGACTCTCTCAGACAGACCCAGGGCCTGACTGCCCACTGGGAGGCCCAGAGAAGTGGCCAATCCTTGGTGCCCTCCTGCGTCCGTGCACTGGGACCACTTTGCTCAGGGAACTCCGTATACTTCTCATATCCCTTTATACTCTGGGGAGGAAGGGATCCAGGATGGGAGGGCTGACCAGCTGAGAAACCCTGGGCATGGACCAGGCTAAAGCCTTGGCTTGGCCCCAGTCCTTAGCCCGGAGGGATATGTGTCCCTTCCCTAGGGTTGAAAACCTGTCCTGGTTATATTTTCACATCTGCTTTAGCCCTTGTAAGTGGCAGGGTGCTGGCAGGAGGCAGAAGAAGGAATCAGGATGCTAAGTATGTCCACTTTGAAAGGCTAAATATTTACAGCAACAGAAAGTTTACTCTGAGGAGGAAAGCAGATCCTGAGAAAAAGGCTGGAGTGGACATTTGCTCCACCCTCCCTCCTCTTCCACACAAACGATGGCAGCTGGGAGTCTGTCCCTGTACTGGCTATGCATGACCTGGGGGCCAGCCTGGGCACTGGTTCTGAAGAGTCAGGTTTAGCCCTCAGGCAGGAGGGCCCCAGAGATGAGGGAAAGGTGAGGGCCACTGGCCTGACACACCAGCCAGCAAGTTGCACCCAGTGCTAGGCTAGCTAGAGCAGAGCAAAGGGTCCCAGGCAGATAGACGGTTCATGTCCCCCTTTCCTTTTAGAAAAGCAGCTTTGCTCTTTTTTGGAACCTACAGCCCAGACACATACACTCATTATTTGGCACTTCCCGAAAGCAAAAGGGGCAGAAGGGGTTACAGATCCGGGGTTGCAGTTCCAGGATTCCAGTCCAGACACTGCCATGATGTTTCTGCCCGGTTTAGAAGAATAGCCTTCCTGAACCCCCTCTGTTGCTTGGCTGCCTTCCTAGAAGACTATGAGGGAAAGACCAGCCGGGGTGGGCAGCGGAGATGGGGGAAAGGGGATGGATACTTCCTGGAACCCAAGAGCAAGGGTCATTCATTATGTAGGGTGAACAGGGGGTGGGCTGAGGCTGAAGGGCTGAAGGGAGTGGGGTGTCAAAGTGACGACGGACACAGCAAATAGTCATGCGGTACATGGGCAACGTGGGGCCTGTG
This sequence comes from Heterohyrax brucei, assembly GCA_028571685.1. NCBI lineage: Eukaryota > Metazoa > Chordata > Mammalia > Hyracoidea > Procaviidae > Heterohyrax > Heterohyrax brucei. Next base: position 24,490,737 of record CM053155.1, read on the forward strand.
CTGGTACCCAAGGGGAAGGAACTGCCACCTTACAAGGGCACCTCCTTTCTGCCACTTGTCCACTTCTACAGATGAATAAACTAAGCCTCCAAAAGGTAACTACTTAGCCAGGGGTCACAGGACCAGCAAACCCCAGAGTCAGGATTTGAATCTAAGCCTTTATTCTTCCCAAATCCTGATTTTGACCTTTCCATTATATCCTGATGAGAGGAGCTGTTGAGTAGACAAAAATAACAGCTCACCTTTTTGCCCATAGTGGGGACCAGATCTTACAGCTGTCAACACTCAGAAAAGAGAGGTCTGTGTGAGTGAGGGTGATGGAAGAGGAAGAGTTGGGTGAGTTGTTCTGGGTGGTGGGTGGTAGCTACTTTCCAGTATTGGACTCTTTCCAGGAATATGTGGAACAGGAAAGAGAGATGAGAGGGCATCATTCAGGTGACGATTTTGTCAGGGTCCCCTACTTTTCTTGCTGCCTGAGCTAGATCCTGGAGACAGGTCAAGGTCCTAAAGAGGATTACCAACTCTATGCTTCTCCAGATATCCCATTTCTCCCTGAATTGGGGGTCTGTATCCTACACCCTGCACTTAGAAGCAACAGCCCCACCACCCACATTAATATGTACTTGGTTTAAGGCTCCAAAGTCAGATTGCATCCAGGAGGCCCATGAGTTGACATGAACAGCCCCTCCAGCTCCATCCTCAGCATTCCCAGGGTGGTGTGAGCTGCCTCCAGCACCCTCATCCATTCCTCCATGTTCTGGTGCTGGGCAGAATTGTTTCTTCTTTCTGAAGTCTGCAGGATCAGCCGGCCTGTGACCGTGTCCCCTGGCTCCCGGAATCTGACACTCCAGAACTGCTTCTCCAGCCGCTCCCTCAACAAACAGGCCAGAAGTTAGCAGAATACAGCAGCCCTTCTGACAGCACTTGCCAGCCCCAGGAGAGCATCACTTCTCTGGGGCAATTCTGAGGGATACTGAGAACAAGAATGAGGAGATCCTCTGCCCCCTTGGTGGATGGAGAGCCTCATTTATGCTCCAGTGCAGGTGGAGGGGCAGGTTGGGATCTTGGGGACAACAGTGACCGAGGTATGTCCTTAACATTGCCATGGCCTCTGGGGCTAATGATAGGTTTCTCATCTGTAAAAGAAGGGAGGTGAACCAGATGAACCAGAAGGCCTCTACCCTCTCTCCCCATGCTGTGGCTCTGTGACATTTCCTTTCCTTTAGTCTAAGGTGCTTAGGGATCTGGCCAACTCAGATCTGACTCTTTCCATGCTGGCCCTGTCCAGATTCTGCACTAAGGTATCTTCTGACATCCTGTCCCTGAGCTCTGCCGCAGTGCATTTCAGAAGCTCTCTCTGCTTGTTCCTTGCAGAGGCTTCCTCTAAAGCTCTGATTGTTGGCTAACCTTGGGTTCCCTGTGCCTAGCACAGGCTCCCTGTGTTGAAAGACTGAACACAAGTTGGCATCACACTGTCCGCCTTGCCTTGTTGCCTTCTGACCAGCTGAAGAAGCTCACAGCCAGGACCTTGAACCTCTGGGTTTCCCTGGGGAGACAGAAACGAACAAGGCTCTGCTTGGTGTCTCTGCAGCTTGCCATTTCCCATACACTCTGAAACTGGCAGCTGCAGGGTCAGGTCATACACTGTTGCTGCAGGGCAGGGTTGTGAGGATTTTTCTGCCTTTGCCTTGGAGGTGTTTGCTTAAGTCACTGGGTTGCTCTGCCCAAGACATGACCCCATCCACACCTGTGGCACATGCTAGCACAGGGCACAGACACAGGAAGCCAGCAGGCACAGAACAGGCCAGAAGGCCCAGAGATTGGGCAGAGGTGGTAGAATAAATCTCTTTCTTTGGGGAGGGGTGTGTCTAGTGTCAGTTTGCTGTTCTACAAATGGTGTTACTTAGTTGGACTAACTCAAAAATGAGCTATTCTGGAAAAGGTGTTCCAAAATTGCTTTGCAGTGCGGACTTCGAAGGTAATCTTAGTGACACTCAGCAGTGAGGTATGTAGCACTTTTTCTAGGATGAGTTCGCAAATTGGCAATCCTTGTATATTTTGTGGGGACACAATTCAATTCATAATACCATATGACCTTTTCAGGGCAGGACTTGTGTTTTCTTTATCTCAGGATTCCCAGGACTGTGGCATGCAATAAGGATTTGCAATTGAATGACTGAATCAATTAATCAATACAGTTTTCAACCCTAGGGGTCACGGGGAAGTAGTTTGCTATCAACAAAGACTCTCTCTCTCTCCAGATATGCTTACTTGCTTTGCTCGCAAGCAATGCCACTCAACTCATGACTAAGCTTCTTTGGATCTTGATATGCCTTTTGCTCCTCTCTGTGTTTCCAAGTCTTAGTCTCTGTCTCAACAACAGAACAACAGAAAGTTTTCTGGAGACCCAGCCATCTTCACTCCGGTTTCCTTCAGAGATATACCTTAAAGGGAAGTTGAAAGTCTCTAAAATGAGGAATGTTGTGTAGGATTTCACTTTTAGCTTTGCAAGTTCAAAGACTAAAATGATGTAATGGATTAAGCATCGAGTTTGAAGCTATAATATCTGAGTTAGATTCCTGCCTCTTCCATCCAGATGTGTATGACCTTGGACAAGTTATTTAACTTCAGTCAGCCTCAGGCTCATGCGAAAAAGTAGTAATGCCTATTTCACATGGTTATTGTCATATTAAACCAGATAACATATGTGAATGACTAGTTCTTGGTCTACATATGTACAGGTTCCTCACGAGCACAACTGACTATACTGGAATTCCCATTCTTCAAAATGTTATCCATAATTTATGATCCACATGGTCAAATGCCTTTGCATACTCAGTAAAACACAGGTAAACAGCTTGCAAGTATTCCCTGGTTTTAGTCAAGACCCATCTGACATCAACAATGATATACCTCATTCCATGTCCCTTTCTGAATCCAGCTTGAATTTCTGGCAGTTTCCTGTTGATCTACTGCTATAATTGCTTTTGAATGACCTTCAGCAAAATTTGATTCACGGGTGGTATTGTTCTATAATTTCCACATTCAGTTAGATCACCTTTCTTGGCAATGGACGCAGAGATGTATCTTTTCCAGTCAATTGGTCAAGTAGCTATATTCCATATTCCTTTGCACAGATGAATGAGCACCTCCAGTGATGAATCTGATTGCTGAAACATCTCAGTTGGTGTTCCATTAAATCCTAGGGACTTGTTTTTCACCAATGCTTTTAGTGCAGTTTGCAGTTCTTTCTTCAATATCATCTGTTCTTGGTCATATGCTACCTCTGGAAGTGACTAAATGGCAACCAGTTTTTTTGGTACAGTGATTCTATGTATTCCTTCCATCTTCTTTTGATGCTTCCAGTGTCTCTTAGTATTTTCCCCATAGAATCCTTCAATACTGCAACTCAAGGCTTAAATTTTTTCTTCAGTTATTTTAGCTTGAGAAAAGCCAGTGTATCCTTTCCTTTTGATCTTCTAACTCCGAGTCTTTGTACATTTCACTGTAATACTTTATTTTGTCTTCTCGAGCCACCCTTTGAAATCTTCAGTTCTTTTACCATTTCTTCCATTTTTTTCAGCTACTCTACCCTCAAGAGCTAGCTTCAGAATCTCTTCTGACATGTGTTTTGGTCTTTTCTTTCTTTTTTGTCTTCTTAACAACCTTTTGCCTTCTTCATGTCTGATGTCCTTGATATTATGTCACAACTCATGTGGCCTTCAATCATTTGTATTCAATGCATCAAATATATGCTTGAGATGGTCTCTAAATTCAGGTGGGATATACTCAAGGTCATACTTTGGTTCACATGGACTTGTCTTAATCTTCTTCAGCTTCAACTTGAACTTGCATATAAGCAACTGATAATATGTCCACCATCAGTGACTGGCCTTGTTCTGACTGATGATATTAAGCTTCTCCATCCTGTTTCCACAGATGCAGTAGATTTGATTCCTGTGTATTCCATCCAGCGATGTCCCTGTTGCCATTTATGTTGCTGAAAAAAAGATACTTGCAATGAATAAGTCACTGGTCTTCCAAAATTCAATCACAAAATCTCCAGCATCACTCTTATCACCAAGGCCTTCCAAATACTAGTCTTTCTTCTGTTTCCAACTTTTATGTTCCCATTACCATAATTATCAAAGCATCATGCTTGCGTGTTTCATCAATTTCAGACTGCAAAAGTTGGAAAAAATATTCAATTTCTTCATCTTGTTCCCTAGTGGTTGGTGCATATATTCAAACACAACAAGGGGATACTGCATACTTTAAAATCAAGAAAGGTGTGCACCAGAGTTGTACTCTTTCACCACGTTTTATTCAGTCTGTATGCTGAGCAGATCTGTGAAGAAAGACTGTAAGAATAAGAACACAGCGTTGGGACTGAAAGAAGTCTTATTAACAAGCTGCAATACGTAGATGACATAACATTACTTTGTGAAAGCCAAGAGGATTTAAAGTACTTACTGAAGAAGATCAAAAACTGCAGTCTTCAGTATGTATTATACCTTGTCTTATACTTGGTTCTGTAGAGAAACAACACAAGTAAAGTGTATAAATGTATATAGAGGGATTTATATAAAGGAAATGGCTCACACTGTTGTAAAGGGTGGGAAATCTGAAGTCCGTGGATCAGGCTGGAAGTTTATTCTGACATACGTAGTTGCAGTGGCTGCTGAACCCAAGATCAGCAAGTCAGACATCAAGCCTCTAGGTCAAGGTTTTGGAGTCTGATGAATCCCAAGACTGGCAGACAAAATGGTAGATAAGCTGTTTGCTCAAGTCCCATAAATCTGAGGTCAGACAAATAGATCAGGATCCAGAGCAAGAAAAACATAAGATTCTGGCCAGAAAGTCTACCTATATTGAATGCAGGCCACAACTCTAAGAAAATTCTCTTTTAACTGATTAGCTACTCACAGCAGATCCCATCATGGAGTTGATCACATTACATCAGATCTCAAAATGACGGTGAATATGTCATTGTACAACACCAAACTACATCATGCATGTCAAATAACTGGGAGTTATGGCTTAGCCAGGTTGGCACACAACCTTAGCACCCACATGCCTCAATAAAGAAAACAAAATTCCCCACAACTGGACCAATAAGGCAACACCACGGTAAACAAAGAAAATATTTTTAAGTTGCCAAAGATTTCATTATACTTAGATCCACAACCAATGCCTGTGGAAGCAGCAGTCAAGAAATCAAATGACTCATTGCATTGGACAAGTCTGCAGCAAACGACCTCTTCAAAGTGTTCAAAAAAGATGTCACTTTGAGAACTAAAGTATAGTCAACCCAAGCCATGGTAAATTCAATTGCCTCCTATGCATGTGAAAGCTGGACAATAAATAAGGAAGACTGAAGAAGAATTTATGCTTCTGAATTACAGTTTTGGTGAGAAATATTGACTATGCCACAGAACGCCAGAAGAATACACAAATCTGTCTTGGAAGACGTTCGGTCAGAACGCTCCTTAGAATCCAGTATTACAAGACTTCATCTCAAGTACATTGGATGTGTCGTCAGGAGGGACAGTCCCTGGAGAAGAACATCATGCTTGGTAAAGTATTGTGCCAGCAAAAAAGAAGGTGCTCAAGGACCCAGTGGCTGTGACAGTGGTCCTAAGCATAGCAATAATTGTGAAGATGGCTCAGAACCGGGCAGTGCTTCATTCTGTTGTAAACAGGGTCACTATGAATTGGAAGTGACTCAACAGTACCTGACTGCAGCAACCTGTGTAAAAGCTCTCTGCAAACCAAGTTGTTCAAGCAATCATGAGCATTCTAGTCAGCTCAGCAGGGCATTCCCTGCCTTGAAGGAACAGAATTACAGCCAGAAGATTCCCTGGTGGGTATGGATCTCAGCAAGGAGACACGGTTGTTTGATCCTGAAGGCCACTGTCACCAGGCTATAGAGGAAGTCTGATGACTCATCTGCTTTCTAGGAATTTCCTGGCCAAAGTTTAAAGCAGGTCAGGCTACCCAAGCCACTGGACAGTACTGGAGACACATGGACAAATTCTTGCCCTCTGGCCCTGCTTTGCTTAAAGACTGTTCACAGAGTCTTTCATTCATTCTGCAACTCTGCTTTTGGGCTTCTACCAAGTTCTAGGCATTGTGCTGTTCTCCTTAAGGGGTCACAGTCTTGAGAGAGACTGACAATTAAGATATAATTACCATACATTGTGACAGTGTTAAGATGTGAGGCAGAGGAACAGCTCTGGAGGAAGCATCCAAGCACACATCCTCCCCTCAATCGAGGGCAAGACACAGACAGGTGACTGTGTTCTACATTTCTTCACTCCTGTTCAGGCCCCTAGCCCGGTGTCGTTAGGTTCTGTCCAGTGGGTTCTAACTCATGGCTACCATATGTACAACAGAACAACACGCTGCCCAGTCCTGAGCCATCCTTACAATCAGTAGGCTCAAAATCATTGTTGGAGTCACTGTGCCAATCCATTTCATTGGTAGAATGTGTTTTGCTAACACTCTACTGAGCATGATGTCTTTCTCCAGGGACTGGTCCCTCCTGATAACATGTCCAAAGTACATGAGACAAAGTCTCACCATGTTTGTTCTTTTGGTATCCATGGCATATTCTGCATTCTTCACCAACACCTTAATTAAAAAGCATAAATTCTTCCTCATTCTTCTTATTCATTGTCCAACTTTTACATGTGTATAAGGCAACTGAAAATATCATGGCTTGTGTCAGAAGCACCTTAGTCTTCAAAGTGACATTTTCTCTTTTGAATATTTTGAAGAGCTCTTTTACAGCAGTCTTGTCTAACTCATTGCATTACTTGATTTCTTCACCACTGCCTCCGTGAGTGTTGATCATGGATCCAAGTAAAATTAAATCGTTGACAACTTCAACCTTTTTTCTATTTCTCATAATGTTGTTTATTGGTCCAGTTGTCAGGATTTTTGTTTTCTGTATGTTGAGGTGTAATCCATACTGAAGTCTGCAGTCTTTGATCTTCATCAGTAAGTGCTTCCAGTCTCCTTCACTTTCAGCAAGCAAGGTTGTATCCCTAGCTACATCCCAACAACTGAGGGAACTCTCAAGTGTTTTCCTAGTCCCCACAAGCAGTGCATCTACATAGCATCCCTTGGATTGGGCTTGCAGAGAGTCATTATTCCATTCATTCAACAGATACCTATTAAGCCTCTGTTATGGCCTGGTGGTCAGTGATAGCATTCTCTTCTTCCACATAGGATAACAAGGTTTAACTCCCATTTGGTGCACCCTTTCTCAACCACCACCCCTCTGTCAGTAGAGGCTTGCTTGTCACTAAGATGTTCAACGAGTTTCAGCAGAGCTTCCAAACTTAAAAGGACTAGGAAGAAGGGCCTGACAGTCTGCGTTAGAAAGTCAGCCAAAAAAAACCCGTGAATCAAAACAGTCCCCTCTGCAAACAAAAACCACACAGCATTTTATTCTGTTGTGTATGGGGGGTGTATGGTGAGTTGGGGGTGACTCAGTGTCAGCTAACAGAAACATCGTGCCCTAGCTGATCTCACCTTCCCTGGGGGACTTTTGCTTTAAATTTCCAGGAGTGGCTTACTGAAGCCTCCTATGCCACTTCCAACTTCCATCCACTTCACAGTCCTTGTTTTCTTCTGGAAAGGTAGGGAATCAATTCAAGACAGGGACAGCACTGTCCCAGAAGAAAAGGAAGGGGTGTCAGGCATCAGCAGGGGGTGGGGAGGGCCTTACTTTCTAAGAGATACTTCGAAAAACTTCCCCTACTGCCATCCCATGTCAGTCCCCAGAATTGCTTTCTGAGATTCTTCTAAAGTGCTCAGTGGGTATGTGACTGTCATCTAGAGCTGCTACAACAGAAATACACATGGATGACTTTAATAAAGAGAAATTTACACTCTCACAGTCCAGCAGGCTAGAAGTCTGAATTCAAGGCACCAGCTCCAGGGGAAGCCTTTCTCTGTGTCAACCCTAAAGGAATGTCTTTGTCTTCGGTCTTTGCTTGGTCTAGGAAAATCTTGGCACAGGAACCTAAAGTCCGAAGGACAAGCTCTGCTCCGGTCGTGCTTCCTTGGTGCTATGAGGTCCCCATGTCTCTTTGTTTGATTCGCTTCTCTTTTGTATCTCAAAAGAGGTTGGCTGAAGGCACTGTCTAATCTTGCAGATCTCATCAATACAACCACCACTAATCCACCTCATTACACTATAGTGATAGGATTTGCAACACATAGGGAAATCACATCAGATGACAAAATGATAGATAATCACACAATACTGGGAATCATGACCTAGACAAGTTGACAGATATTTTCCGGGGGGACACAATTCAATCCATGACAGCATGGGATGGGCAGCTCTAACCTAAAAGGCAAGTAGCAGCTTGAGAAGTGCCACAACCCGACAGTAATTATTCCTGACCCAGGAGGACATTAATCCTGGAAGTGGCAAAGGCCTATGAATCACAGCTTTGCTAGCCTTAGAATCAGCTTACATAGAATTGTTGTTAAGTCTAGTTTCTTAAGCACCTTGATGAGATCCTAAATCCTTGTGTTGCCTGTACTCTCTACCCGGAGGTTAGGAGAACACTCCCACTGCACTAATGAGTAGACCAAGGCACAGAGCTTACAAGTTCTGTCTGGGACAGAACCAGGAACCAAGTCTCCAATGCAGCCTCAGATCTCCCAACAGCTCTCAGGGCTTCCCAGTCATGGCTCAACGCTTCCTGAGGATGCTCAGAAGTCTACTGTACCCCCCACCCACAAACTTCAAAGCAAGCAGCCCTAGGGCCACACCCCTCAGTGGGCTCAATGGGTCTCCTTGTCCAAGAGGCCATTTGGCTTGACCCCTAGCCCCTTCTGCAACAGGACAGCTAGCTCAGACATGAGTCTGCCTTGTCCCCCTCCTCTGCTTCAGCTGGCTGCCTTGGGGGAGCCTGTAGGGCAGGGGCCCCACTGAATGTGACCTATTGTCTTCAGGGCGGATTTAGGAAGTGCCAAGCTCCCATCAAATAGCCCTGCTCCCCAGGTAAAACAAAAAAAGGGCTGTTCATTTGGGACCTTTTTTTCCTTATCTCTTTTTCCTATCTCCTCAGGCTTAGCTATGGTGTAGTGTTCAAAACCACTTCCCCTCTGAACCAATCAGAAGCCAGGGCTCACCCCGTGGCCCTGAGGTAAAGTTATTTATAAACGCCTCCCTGGATTATTTGAGCAGAGCCTTTTCGCACACCTCTGGAACACCTTTCGGCTGCCCGTTCCCCAGACACACCTGCAGCCCTGCCCGGCTCAGCTCTACTCACCCACCGGTAAGCCCCACCCTGACCACTTCACTGGGCTGGGGGTTACCCCTTGAAGAGAGTGGGCACCAAGGTGCTGGGCAGAGGGATGAGAGGAGCCAGTTGGTCAGTGGGTGGACTGTTTGCCCACCCACACAGAGTGGAGAGAATGCTTTGGCCTCTGTGTCTGAGAGCAGCCCCACAGTCCTTCACTCTGAACCAGTCCACTGAGTCCTCATTTCCAATATAGATCTAGGCTGCAAGGCAGAAGGCTGAAGGGAATGTGTTGGACAGAGGCACAGACCCCCAAACCAGAGTGAGGTAAAGCAGCCAACTCCTTTGAAAGGGTAAAAATGTTGGGGCTTCCACAGGGCACCTGCCTTAGAAGCTGCTGGCTGCATCTCTTCCTTTTCCATTCAAGTCTTGGAAGCCAAGGCTCTTTAAGCTTGGTTGACCAGCCTGCTCTGTGGGTCTGTCTCCCTCTCTCTGTCCCCAGACTTCTTCCTCCACTCATTCACTTTTCCACCAGCTCGGACATGGAAACCTATTTGTACCATTAATCTTAGAAGTCAGAAGAAATGAAAGGAAGAAACACCAAGGAATAGAAAGGGCAAGCAAAGTGTCGGCTACCTGCCAGGTTAGGAGCAGAACCGAGAGAATCTGACTCCCAGACAAATGCTCCAACTCAGGAGGCTGTGGACCAAGACAATGCATGATGTGCCAACCCCATTAGCTCTCAGCTTCCTAAACCCTCATTCTGTAGCTCTGAAGAGCCCCAGGATGTCCTCAAATAGTGCCTTCATCCCTCAAAAGCAGCCCACAGGGGCCCAGCTAGGTCATATGTACCTTCTATCATTCCGGAGTAAGTGCCTCAGTGCTATGGAGCCCCACTGGCTCTATGTGTCGGGAGGAAGACCAGCATTAAGGGCAGGTGTCTTTCAGAGTGGCACAGCTACCCAAGAAAAGCAGACCCAGAGGGAGTTATCTCCACCTCCACCACCAGAATGGACTTCTCCAGCACCTCCAGAGTCTGCTCTGATGCTCATGTGTGTGGAATCCTAGGGGTAGAGAGCGAGTGTTTCTTTTCTCCTTACAGTCAGATTCTTTCTGATGATTGGCATATGGTAAGTATTTAACGAGTGTGTTGAGCTGAATCAAAAAAAACACCACAGAGCTCCTGGGGGAATGGGGGTAGCCAAGCTGCAGTGTGTGGGACCACCATTACTTGGAAGATAGCAGCTGCAGAACCACCTCCTCAAGAAGAGCTGATCTTCTCCTCCTGCCTCTCTGGGTTTTGACCCGGATTCGTTGGACCAGAGCATCTGGACCCTTCCCTGGCCCCCTCATTCCCCGGCTTACAGGTGAGACCAGCCCTTGTCTTCTTTATGACTTCTAGCTTCTAACTTAACGTCTACTTCGAGTCTCCCGCGACCGTGTTCAGTCCTCACTATTGGAAAGTGCTTTTCAAACTCTGCCTTCAATCCTTTTTGTTAGAGCTTGTTTCCTCAGCCCAGCACCCATCCATCCACCTGTCCCCAGCAAGGAAAAGAGTGGGCTTGGAAATAAGAATTCTGGATTTGGAGAAAAGTTGCAGTGAATCAAGGCCCTCTGGTAGAGCAGTGGTTAAAACACTTGGCTGCTAACCAAAAGGCTGTTGCTTCAAACTTACCAACTGTTCCTCAAGAAAAAGATGTTATAGTCCGCTTCCATGAAGATGAAAGCCTTAACCCTATGGGCCATTTCTTCTCTGACCTACAGATTTAGCAGTGAATCTCTCCCTTACAGGGAATCCGAGTTCCTCCACCAGCCAGAGAATGGTAAAACACCTTAGGGATATCTCATCCTCTCCCTTCTCATATTACTGACGAGGCAGTGAGGCTGGGGTGAGGAGTAGCCCAGAGGTTTGCCTAAGGAAGATGGGGAAAAAAAGAAAGAAACGAGTGTTGATAAAATGCCTTGCAGGTTCACAGGTCTCTACAGTCTCCTTTCTTCTGCTAGGGACAGGGCCCCTAGCTAAGACCCCAGCCCTCTGATCCCATACCAGCTCACAACTGGGCCCCTCAGAGGCTGCCCTTTTCATGTGACCCTCACCTTGGATGAGGTGAGGACAGAGACTCTAGCAACTAGGGCAAAGAGGAAAGCTCAAAGTGACCTTTCCTCGCCCAGAACATAGCATTCTACCTGGTAGGGACAAGCGATAAGACCTCAGGGTGAGCTGGCCTAGCCAGGGCTGCTCCAGTGCCCGGTGCACATGCATCACAGAAACACACACACCCTCACACCCAGGCAGGGCTAGGGAAGGAGTCAGGCTGGGTGACAATGACAGGCTCACCTCCAGACCAATAGTGGACTCCTCATCTTCCTGTTCCTTGCATGTCTTGCCCTCCTCTAGAAAATATTTCCTGCTTCTCTTCTCATCAGACCTGGCAAACATGAGGAGAGCAAGAGCGTGGGGTAGGGGACACCTGAGGACACAAGGGAAAAGATTACAGGACAAGAAAGAGAATCCTCCAGAGTAAGAGTATTAATAATATGATAATCAAAAATGAAAAACAAAAAATCTTGTCTTACTCATGGCATCTCTATGCATGTCAGAGTAGAACTGTGTTCCACAGGGTTCCAGTGGCTGATTTTGGGGGAGTAGATCACCAGACTTTTCTTCAAGGCACCTCCGGACAGAGTCACACTTCCAACATCTCATTTAGTAACAGAGCATGTTAACTATTTGCACCATCCAGGGTCTCCAATATAATAATAACAGTACAGTTGGAATTTATTGCTTTCTGTGGCCAAGCACTGTGCAAAGCCTTCCCATGTGTGAGCTCTGGCCCCTGATCAAGCCCGTCTCTGCCCACGTGATCACAACAGCAGACCCTTAGCAGAAAAAGGGTGTGAGGGAAGGCACCAATGAGCTTTCTTTTGCATGGGCACATGGTGGGGAATGAGGATGCCGATGAGAGGTCCAGGGCTCCTACTCTGCTCTGTGCTCTCTGCATAGTGTATGTCTCCCTCAGCACCACTCCTCCAACCTCAGTTTCTCAGCTCTGCAAGATTCCTAGACCCCTCTGAGCCTGAATTTGAGCCGATGCTCCTGTCAAGCCTTGGAAATCTTCCATGTTCCCATAAGTCTTACCCTCTGCTTTTCACTCCTCTCTGTCTACTCCCCTGAAGCCACAACCCTCCTCTACGTTGCTCCAGTTCTTCCTGAACCCACCCCAGTTTCTCTTACAATGGGGAAGGTGGCAGGGTCACCGTTTTGTTCCTCAGTATTGTCACATGGCACCTGTTCTTTACCCTGCTCTAGTGGGAGGAGCCTCGGGAGAGGGTGAGGAGCTGACACTGTTTGACCGGAGGCAGGGCTCACTGATACACACCTATAGCAATAAAGCCCTTGACTGTTTTCAGCAATGCTGACATCACTGGGCAGGTCTATGTGTTTATTTAATTAGAGATCAAGTTGTCAAGTTCCCCAGAGTTCTCTTCTTTTCTTGCTCCCTCTTTCACCTTCACACCTCTAACCTAGCACTTGTGGAGTCCTCTCTGTGGCTCCAGGGTCCCATAGTTCTTTTACATCACGAAGTAGAGACAGGACCTTTCCACTGCACTGACTCACCCTTTTCTGCCTCTCCCACCCCCTTTTCCAGAATCAGCTCCATGACCTGAGGGTCTGGCTGAGCATGAAGTAACCTCCCCTAGTAAGGACCACCTGACCTCAACCTCTGTTTTTGGAATTAGGAAGTATGGTGAGGTAGCTGCTATGGCAGATTTGAGACTCTGTGTCTTTGTCCCGGGAAAACTGAGGCAGGGAAGGGAGGCCCAGCCCTTGACAAGAGTGACAGAACCCAGAAGTCCTGTTTTGTCAGCTAGCATGGCAAGGCCACCAAGGTAGTTTGATACAGGCACTCTCCCCCTAAACATCAGTGTTGTCCTTGGAGGGCTAAATCTTCCCTACAGAAACACTAAAGCTAGAGTCAAAGGCCTGGTTCAAATTTCCATCCCACCTCTCTCCAAGCCTAGTCTGTGAAATGAGAGAATTGGATTGCATAAGCTCTTTGGGTGGTTTGCACTTAGTCACTAACCGAAAGATTGGCAGTTCAAACCCACCCAGCAGTGCTGCAGAAGAAAGACCTAGCAAACTGCTTCTGAGTATATTAGTCATTGAAAACCATATAGAGTGCAGTTCTACTGTGACACACATGGAGTCTCCATGAGGCAGAATCAACTCCACAGCAACTGGCTTGGTTTGGGTTTTGTTTTTTGTCTAGCATAGTCCTCTAATTCCTTTCTAGACAACACTTCCTATGAGTCCAACAGGCTGCTGGATTCTCTTTCTTGTGATGTAATCTCAGTAGATTATGAAAGCTTCCAGATCCTTCTCTCCTCCAACACTGTATTTCTGGGATGAAATGAGTAGGACGCTTGGGAAAAGAGACAGAATGTGTATTCCAGTAAAGCAAGGGACTTTTCTCCTCTCTCAGCCTGTGTTAAGAGGGGACTCCCTGGCATCTAGTCACCCACAGAGGCAGAAACAGTCTTGAGCCACCCACCTGTTGCTCTCCAAAGGGTGTCTACCACCAGACTCCCCTCTGCTGCTTCCCTTCCCTGGAAGTGACAGCCAGGAAAGGCCAAAGCCAACACCGGTATACCAGCAGGAGAGGCCCAGTTAATCCCCGCTAAAGAAGATCAGAGAAGAAAGAGAGACCATCTCTGGGCTGGTGCTTAGGTGAGGCTACAGGGGAGAAGAAGAAAGGGGAAGGAGGAGGAGGAAAGAGAGGAGGAAGAAGAGCCCAAACAAGTCTTTAGGGCGGGCAGGTCTAGGAAGGCAGAATGAGTCAGGGTATCTCCGGCAAGGAGGAAAGTGTGGACAAGGACCTGCCAGTGGAACTGAACAAAGCCTCTTTGGGGACTGCTGAACAGGCCAGCCTGGGAAGTGTGGACTGACATGAGGGCAAATCTCCAGAATCTTCCAAAATGGTGCAGACATGGAAAGGACTGAAATGACAAGATGCTAAGTTTGGGCTTGATCCTACTGGCCACGAGGAAGCCAGAGTTTCCAAGCAAAGGACATAGGTTGGATTGGAAGGGCCACGGAAACTTGTTAGAAGACTATAAACTTGTCCAGGTGAGGTGATAAGACTTGAGAAGACCGGAGTGGGAGCAGGGATTAGGCATGGTAGGCAATGAACAGAAAGACCCTGGAAGGAAACAGTTACAGGATTAGATGAAAATCTCAATGTAGAGGCTGAGGAGGAAGGAAAAGGCAGGGGCAAGGGCCAGGGATAGGGCTGGGTAAGATGGGGAAAAGTACCAGTCAGGAAAAAGGAAGTCAGAGGGGAACTAGGCTAGTGGTGTCCAGAAGTTACCCTGCCCACTAAAACATTAGCAGAGCTTATAGCCCCTGAAAGCAGCCTGGGAAGGGGCTTTGGGGTCCCTCCTTGTTTATTGGCTTGGAAGTAGTTTCCCATTATGCCCTCTTCCAGGGGGGTCCCTTCTGTTGATCCAGCCCCCCACCCCTCAAAACTTTCGGCTGGTCCTTTGTGAGTGGCATGTTCAGTGGCCTAGGACAAACTTAAAACCACAAACATTTCTCTATGTTAAAGGCTAAAAGGTCATGCTCCCCATTCTTTGCACCCCAGGCCACCAGGCAAACCACTGGGAAATCCAGACCCTTCCAGATCCTAGAGAGGGCAGGGAGGAAGAGTAAGGCCACATTGCTTCTTAGGAGGGCAAAGGGTTGGAAGCCTCCAACTAGTCTCCTAAGAGGAATGAAGCAACCCTCCTAGCATAATAGTAGTAATCATGGCTTTTACCCTTCATGGGATGGCTCTGAAAGGCCAGACACTTCAAACATGTGATTTCATTTAATCCTCACAACCACCTGCAAAGACTTATTATCCCCATTTATAGATGAAGAAGCCAGACCTTTGAACCCCGGTCATTCTGACTCTAAGAAATTGTGATGTTTCCTTCGTGCTAATTTGCCTCTTGTTACTCCCACTGAGATGTCACATATGCCATCACTCTCACTCATGTCTGCCCATGTCTCCGCCAAAACATCATTTATTCACTGCACAAGCATTTATCAAAAACACATGAAGTGCTGGGCAGCGGCCAGACCCAAGCACTGTGGGTAGGCTCCATCTCACTTCCCTTCCAGCTGGGCACCGTCTGGGAGGCCCGGCCAGCACTCAGCCCTTGCTGTGGACCACAGGGTTCCGACAGCAAGCGAACAGAATGCACCGGCCCAGCCGTCGTCAATCTGAGAGCACGATCTGATTAATGAAAACCACTCCTGGTCGCATCACTCTGTGTGTGTTACGTAACCCCTTCTCACCCATTTCTTAAGCTGATCTTCACAGCAACCCTCTGAGGTAGGTATGTTCTCCCCATTTGGCTGGTGAGGTATCAGGGGGACACAGAATCACGTCACCCATTCCCTCTCACCGGTAAAGGTAGGCTGCGAAGCCAGATTTCCAGACCTTTAGTTAACGCTCTGTTTATTGCTGTCTTCCCCAGTCTTCTCCCTCTCAGAGCCAACCCCGCTCTCTCAGCTGCCCCCCAGGAAAAGTTGGGGTATACCTAGCCCTCTGGGTAGTTACTCACTTTCAACCCAATCTCAAACCTTTTTCCATACTGACTGTGGCCACCCCACACTCCCCACCTCCTAGACCTAAGTCTTCTCTGTAAGCCCGTCCCAACTCCTGCTTCCCTCCTGCTTCCTCTCAGCTCCTCCAAACAGGCTTCTCTCGGCTCTGGTGAAGGAGGTCGACTAGTAGTTCAAGGAGGAAAAGGGAAAGATTCAGGAGCTAGCTCTTAGCCCTGCCCACTCAGCTCCTGGAATGTAGTCAGCAAGGTTTCGCAAAAAGTGAGGAGGAGACACACCAGCACACAAGGAGGGGGAAAGCTTAGCCACAGGAAGCCGTGGGAGAGAGCGCTGCCAGCAGGCCATCCTGATTTCCCCAAACACACCTTGTACCCTGGGGAAATCTGTTGGTGAAACCCTGGATGTCTTGTCCAAGAAGGGTCCTCCTGAGGTCACCTGGGCATCCCCCTGCCTAAAGGCAGTCTGTTTTCTGTTTCTTCTAAGCAGACTGGCTAAATGGTATGTGCCTTTCTGCCATGGAACTTGGTTTGCAGAGGGAGAGTGGCTTGTGGGGCTCTAGGTGTCCCATGCACTGAGTCCTAGCCCTCACATTTCCCACCTCTTTTTCAATGGTGTTCAGTGGGGGTGAAGGTGATGTTACAGGTACAGTGTGCCAGCCACATGCTGGGTGCCAAGCAAAACAGACAGGGCAAGTACGTGCATCATCTGTGCCTGCGGAAGGAAGGTCGTCAGGAAGGCAAGTCTGGTGGAAAGACTTGAAAGAGGGAAGGGAGGCACCTAGCCAGATGGGGGTGGGGAATACCAGGATAAAACTGCAGCAGCAAGGACCAGAGAGACAAAGACCAAGCTGGCACTGGGGAGGGATGCTCCTCACTGTCCCCAACTCTGCTTCTTCCAGAGCTTGTCAATGCTCCAGCCATGAGCCAGCCCAGACCCCGCTACGTGGTAGACAGAGCGGCATACTCCCTCACCCTCTTTGATGATGAGTTTGAGAAGAAGGATCGGACTTACCCAGTGGGAGAGAAAGTTCGAAATGCCTTCAGGTAATGTGGCCCAGAGCCCAGAATCTTCTTTCCTGTGCCCCTTTTTCCTCCCCACCCAAAGTCCTCTCTGCACCAGGCCATGGCTCCTCTATGCTATCCTAAGACAGGGTTTGGGGAAGGCACTAGGGAGATGAAATTCCAAATGCTGAATTTAAGATGATACAACCACATCTCGGCTTAGGGGTCCCAAGGGGTGATGGGCACGGGAAGCAAGAACTACCCACAGCTTTAAGGCATCCCCAAGCCCCTGAGCATGTTTCCCCATGTTCTCAGCCTGCTCAAGTCTTTCTCAGGTTCTTAAAGGAGTTTTAGGTAGCCAAGCTACAACATGGGTGTTGGATAACATCAAGTCCTTGCTTCAGCACTGTGTTTCCTCCGCCACTGAAGTTAAGGAAGCCGGAAACCACCACCCCATACCCTTTGCTCTCTTTACCTGCTCGATACTCCTCCCGGAGAATGCACATAGTAGGCCTTCATTTCCTAGGCTCTCTAGAAGGGAACTTGGATGAAGTCTCACCAGCCCTGGACTCTTTCCACCCTCCAATACCAGGCCCCACCATTCCTTTCCTGGAACTGTATTGTAGAAATGAGGCCTTGGCTCTACGGTAGTGGCCATATCAGGAGCTCTTGGCCCATTTCCCAGAGGCCTGAGGCTATGAGATCCAGTCCTCCCCCTTTAGGAACTCTGGTAGATCTCCTCAGGCCTAGCTACAGGCTGGCTCGCTCTCCTTCACTCCTGTGGGGAAACAGCTGATTCAGTTACCTGGATTGAGGTCACTGGTGTTGGCTGAAGTGGAGATGCAGGTGGAACTGGTTCAGACCAGAGGAATCACCCACCTGAGTCTTAACTAAATCCTCAACCCAACCCTCATTCTTCTAGGAGGACCCATCTCTGCCCGGTTACAGTCAAGAGGCCCTGGGCACCTAGTACATGTGTACCTGGGACAGGGGATGCTGCCAGCTCTTGTACTCAGAAAGTTTAAGTTTGAATTCTTTCTGTACTGGAGAGATTTTGCTGTTATCCTGAAATGCTGAGGTGGTGAGAACTATAAAGGGATGTAGTGAAACAGCACTTTCCGTATGGCTAGCGTGAGAGCCCTGAACAGTGCCAGCCACACCAGAGGCACTCAGTCAGTATTTGTTTAATAGGTGAATCTCTAGAAAGCGAATCCCTTTCTTTGCTTCCCTTTTATGGCATCTGGGGCATCTCAATCAGTGTCTAGCATCTATTTCCAACTCTTTTTTCAGATTTCAATTTACTTTGCCCCAAATATGACAGGCTTACAAGCAAGGCTGGACATGTACGAGCCCTCAAGTGAGTGTTTTCCCTCCTAGCCAGCTCCCTCTTCATGAGTTCTGTTTTCTCTGCCACAGACAAACCTGTAGAGCTCTCTCAGAGCTGATTCTTTCTTGGACCAAGGCTTTAAAGATGCTTTCAGCTGCAAAGCCCAGTCCATTCCCCTTATACCATTCCCAGGATGGAATAGGCACCCACCAGCCCCATAGGAGACCAGAGTCAGATGGAAATGGTGATGCCATTCCACCAATGGTTTGTTGGGACAGAAAATCTGTCCAGACTTCATGCGGCACAAGGCATTGTCTGTGTTGGTTTCAGCCTTGGGTAACATCCAGGGGACCCAGCATCAAAGAAACTATTATTGAGCAACAGCAAAGAGCAGGAATCAGAGCTGGACAGGAAAGGAGGCTAATCAGAGCAGGCCAGTGAGTCATCAGCTGGTCTGTAAGTATTTGAGTTCCCTCAACCAGGAGAAGAAAAGCAAATGCACCCCACTTCCAGTCATTAATTCACTGGCTGTCACCCTTGAGCTTCTCGGCCCTTGATCCTACCGCTCCTGGTTTCTGTGAAAGACCTGGAGGTGTTCTACAAACAGGGAGAGGATCAACTCTCCTTACCCTGCATGGGCCACCAGGAGTTCCCCATCCTTCCCTCTTCTCCTGGTGAATTAACAGGGGAAAGTACCCTGGTATGGGAGCCATCACACATAAAGGATGGTGAGTCAGAGGGAGCACACCCTGCAGGATAATGCAATCTTCCTTTAGGAGGAAATCCTAAGAAGACTGGCAAAAACTCCCACCTGGACTGAGTTTCAACACCAACCCATCTAGCACAGTCATCTAGAACTATTGTAACAGAAATACCTCAAGCAGATGGAATTAACAGAGAAGTTTTTTCTCTCACAGTCCAGTAGACTAGAAGTCTGAATTCAGGGTGCTGGCTCCGGTGGAAGGCTTCCTCACTCTGCTAGCTCTTGAGGAAGGTTCTTGCTACGTAGCTGTCTTCTGTTGGTCTAGAAACATCTCAGATCCAACAGACACACACTGCTCCTGGCACTGCATCCTTGGTGATACAGAACCTAAAACCAAACCCATGGCCACTGAGTTGATTCTGACTCATGGCAACCCTACAAGACAGAGTAAAACTACCCCATAGAGCTTCCAAGGAGTGCCTGGCAGATTTGAACTACCAACTTTTTAGTTAACAGCCATAGCACTTAACCACTATACAACTCTTGGTGATATGAAGTCCCTATATCTTTGTTTGTGTTTCTATTTCTCAAAAGAGATTGGCTTAAGACACTATCTAACCTTGTAAGGTCTCATCAACATAACTACCACTAGTCCATTCCAGTCAAGCACAATGGCAGAATTTATGGCAGAGAAATGTCATCAAACAGCAAAACGGTGAAAGGTCACACTGCTGTGGGGACCCCAGCAGGGCCAAACTGACAGATAGTTTTTAGGGGACACAGATTAACCCATGACACCATCCCTGACTCAGCCACTCATTAATTTTTCAGCTGATATTTACTAAGCACTCCTAGATCTTGTGTGAGTTATACAAAGATAAGCGAGAGAGGCAGACTTCTTCCATGGTGGGGTTTGCCAGTTAATGAGAGAGACAGACAGAAAGTGAGCAGTGTACAAGGTGTGCAGGGAGCTACAGGAGCCCAGACAGGGATCCACGGAAGCCTTTCTGGGAGAAATTCCATCTAAGCCAGGAATGGATGATACCCTGGAAGACTAAAGCCACTGTGAGATCCATACTTTTAAGCAAATCATGTGGACCGTCTGAGTGGCCAGCCAACAGAAGACCTGCAGCTGATGCCCAAGGTCCAGTGACAGTTTATTAAGAGAAAGTTCTTTACTCTCTCCTCAGTATCCCTGGCACACAGCATAGTGGGGTACTCCGTGTCGTACCTGAATTTTAAATTAATTTTTAATAGATGAATAAATGAATGAACAGGAATAGAGTATTATACTCCTTTCCTAAATTAGGAGTCTTGGAGACACAGTAGTTAAACACTCACCTACTAACCCAAAGGGCAGCGATTATAACTCACCAATGACCCAGCAGGAAAAAAGACCTGGCAATCTGCTTCCGTAAAGACATAGCCTAGGAAACTCTGTGGAGCAGTTCTGCTTTCTCTTACAGGGTCACTATGAGTTGGCACACAACAGTTTGCAACTTGGGGTCTCCAAGCCAAGCTGATTGGAAATCCACTCTCTTCCCCTGTAGATGTTCCTCAGCCAAGGCCAAAACTGTGGTGTTTGGGCTGTTCCCGGTGCTCTCCTGGCTCCCCAAGTACAGGATCAAAGAATACATCATCCCTGACCTGCTTGGTGGGCTCAGTGGTGGATGTATCCAGGTCCCACAAGGTAAGCAGGGTTCCCTCAGCTACACTTGGCCTTCTTCCTCTCTCCCCCTTTGTTTCCCTGTTCCTCTCCCCTCACCCCGTCCCTGATCTGTGTGACCTCTGTCACCCCGAGCTGTCAATTTCTTCATCCTCCGTAGGCATGGCGTTTGCTCTGCTGGCCAATCTTCCTGCAGTCAATGGCCTCTACTCCTCTTTCTTCCCCCTGCTGACCTACTTTTTCCTGGGGGGTGTGCACCAGATGGTACCAGGTAAGGTCTCTCCCCTCTCAGCAGGCAGCATGACTTGGCACATGTGAATGGGTGGGGTGGTGAAGGGGGTTCAAGTGATTTGCCATCTGCCTTCTCCTAGAGTTGATGCTGGTCAGCCCTGGAGGAATTGTCACTGAAAGCCAGTACCACATCTCCTGTGATCTCAGAGAAACCACTTAGCACCTGTGTCCTCAATTAGCCTGGCCTGTTCTGCCTCCCCCCCTGGGCAGTGGGGAAAGCTAGGTGGCACAAAACATACCATACACCACAAGTGCTAAATAAACGTGAGAAACTATCATTCTAATGGTCAAGGTGGCCTAGCAGGCTACTTTAGAGATATTTGGTCACAAAGCCTAGCTCCTGGTGCAGGCCCTGTTTGTGTTTTTAAAGCCGCTTTCTCACATGCCCAGTGTGATGAAAGTAACAGCTGAGGTGAAAGCCCTTTTGACGGCTGTGGTTCATGTGTAGATGTGAATTGCTGTGGTTGTGCAGGAGAGGCGCCTTGGAGGTGGGGGAACCTCCCACCAGAGATTAGGAAGCATTCCTGGGCCCCTTCCTGGTGTCTGCGGGCATGGCTCCAACCTCTAACTTCTGCTGGCTGGGTGGGGCACCACAGGTACCTTTGCCGTTATCAGCATCCTGGTGGGTAACGTCTGTCTGCAGCTGGCCCCAGAGTCGAAATTTCGGGTCTTCAACAATGCCACTAACCAGAGCTATGTGGACACAGAGGCCATGGAGGCAGAGAGGCTGCTCGTGTCGGCCACGCTAGCCTGCCTGACTGCCATCATGCAGGTAAGTGGATAGCACCCACCCCTGCTAGGGCCTAGACTTGGGAAGATGTCACCTTCCCTGCCCTGTCTCAGAACCCCAGTTTGAACATTTAAGGCTGATATGGGTTTCTACCTCTTCCATCTTTGCCATTCCCAGGACCTAAAATGACCTTGAAAAGTCAGAGCATCTCCTCACCTGCCTCCAGGATGGACCATCCCCACCTCATAAAAGTTTCCTCAGCATAACCAGTAAATATCAGTGGCCATCAAGGCAGCCCATGTGTGTCAGAGTAGAACTGGGTTCCATAGGGTATGCAAAGACTGATTTTCTGGAAGTAAATCACCCGGCCTTTTTCCAAGGTGCTTCTGGATGGACTTGAACTTCCATCCTTTTGGTTAGCAGCTGAACACGTTCACCATTAAACCAGAGGCTCCATCCTGAACTTTAAAAACAAAAAACAAAAACCTACTGCCATTGAGTTGATTCGTATTCATAGTGACCCTATAGGTCAGAGTAGAACTGTCCCATAGAGTTTCCAATGAGCACTTACCAACGTTTTGGTTAGCAGACGTAGCACTTAACCACTATCAATATCCTCATTCTACTGTCCTTTCCAGTTCCTAAGAATTCTCCCTGCCAGCACAGCCTTCCCTTGCTCCTTCTTATGCATCCAGACTGCTAAGATACTCTACAACTCCTTGTCCACTTCTAGGCTCTGCCCCAGGCTGCACAATACAAATTGAGTTTCTGCCCTTGTTTGTGCAAAGAACTCTACCAGGTTTTTATGAAGGAAAACACAGCCTGACAGAATGTGAAAGTGCAAGCAACTTTAGAGAACACCTTTCATTCATTCAATTACTATTATTAATATTGATCATTTTACTGTGCTAGGAACTGGGCTAGACCCTGAGATACCAAGATGAGGAAGAATAAGCCTCAGTTCTTCAGGAGCTCACAGCCCAGCAGAGGAAATAGCCATGTAAACAGATAAATGTGTATGTAGTGAGATAAGCGACATAATAAAGCTTTGTACAAACAGCTGTGGGAACATAAGAATAAACGGTCAGAGAAGGCCTCCCAGGGGAGGTGATATTTGACCTCAGTCTTAGAGGATGAACAGAATTTCACCAAAAACCAAATGAATGGGTGCAGAAGGATGGTCCAGACAGAGAGAACAGCACCCTAAAGGATTGAAGCCTAAGACTATCATCTGACCAGGGTATGGCAAGAACCTGCTGGCTCACTGGTTAAGAGTTTGGCTGCTAATGAAAAAGTTAGCCATTCTGTTTTGACTACTGTGGCAGTGTAATAGGTTTTAAACTCAGGTAGTGAGAGGCCTCCCAGTATGTTCTTCTTTTTCAGTAGTGCTTTACTTATTCGGGGTTTCTTCCCTTTCCGAATAAAGCTGATAATTTGTTTCTCCATCTCATTAAAAAATGTCGCTGGCATTTGTATTGGGATTGCATTATATAAGTAGAGTGCTTTGGGCAAAATAGACATTTTCACAATATTGAGTCTTCCTATCCATGAACAACGCAGATTACTCCACTTATGTAAGTCTCTCCTAGTTTCTTATAGCAAGGTCTTGTAGTTTTCTCTGTAAAGATCTCTTATTTCTCTAGTTAGATTTATTCCTAGGTATTTTATCTTCTTGGGGCTATAGTAAATGGAACTGATTTGGTGATTTCTTCATTTAATAGTCTCACTGTTGGTATAAAGGAATCCTATTGATTTAGTTATGTTTATCTTGTATCCCAATACTTTGCTGGATTCTTCTCATAGCTCTAATGGTTTACTTATGGAGTTCTTTGGGTTCTTTGCATAAGCAATCATATCATCTGCAAAGAGACAATCTTTACTTCTTCAGTGCCAATACGGATGCCTTTTATTTCTTTGTCTTGTCTAATTGCTCTGGCTAGAACTTCTAGCACAATGTTGAACAGAAGTGGTGAGAGCAGGCATCCTTGTCTAGTTCCTGTTCTCAAAGGGAATTCTTTCAGTCTTTCACCATTCAGGATGATGAAAGCAGTTGGCTTTGCATAGATGCTACTGATTATATTGAGAAATTTCCCTTTTATTACTATTTTTCTGAGAGTTTTAAGCATGAATGGATGTTGAACTTTGTCAAATGCCTTTTCTGCATCAACGGACAAAATCAGGTGATTTTTATCTTTTGTGTTATTAATATGGTTGATTACATTAATTGTTTTTCTGATGTTGAACCAGCCTTGCATCTCTGGATTGAAATCAACTTGATCATGATGAATTATTGTTTTATAGGCTGTTGAATTCTATTGGCTAGAATTTTGTTGAAGATCTTTGCATCTAGATTCATGAGTGATATTGGTCTGTAATTTTCTTTTTTTGTGGGATCTTTCCCTGGTTTTGGTATCAGGGTTATGCTGGCTTCATAGAATGAAGGTGCTTCTTGGAAACCCTACAGAGCAGTTCTACTCCATCCTGTTGAGTTGTTCTGAGTTGAAATTGACTCAACAGTGGTGGTTTTTCTTTCCTGGGAGTGGGGAGAAGATTTGGAGGGAAGAGGCCAAGGAAGAACCTGGGAAAGGGCCAGATGGTGAATTTCAGGATCTGTCTCCACAAGTGTAGCATGACAGCAGAGGGTTTGGCAATTTATAAGAGTTACTCAGGCTGCAGAGAAGGTGATGGATGGGAGAGTGGTTGGAACTGAGGTGGGGGACCTGTTGGGAGGCTATGGAGAGGCCCAGACATGAGCAATGGGGACAGCCAGACCAAGGTGGTAGCAGCAGCTAAGGACGGGGGCAGAGTATTCTGACTGCTGCATTAACAGGGCTTAGCAATAGATTAGCCATGTGCAGTAAGGGAGGACGACTCCTGAGTTTTTGGTTGAGCAATTATGCAGATGGTGGTGTCATTTACAGAGAGAGAAATGTTCTTTTAAAGGTAAAGAAAATGAAAACAGAGGTGAGTGACAAAGAGGCCTGTGCCCAAAAGGAATTAAAGGTCTGATGGCATGTACTTAAGGACACCAAAAGTTAAGAAAGATCGGGACAAGGTCAAGACAGGCTCATTTCCCCAGAGCCGCTACCATCCTGGGCTTCATGGAACTCCAGCCCTGGGGCTGGGTTAGTAGGCTGTGGGAGCTGCTGACCAGTTTGGTCTTCCCTACCCTCTTCCTCCTCACAGATGGGCCTGGGCTTCATGCAGTTCGGCTTTGTGGCCATCTACCTCTCTGAGTCCTTCATTAGGGGCTTCATGACAGCTGCTGGCCTGCAGATCCTGATCTCAGTGCTCAAATATGTCTTCGGACTGACCATCTCCTCCTATGCAGGCCCAGGAGCCATTGTCTTTGTAAGTCTGGTGATGCACCTTACTCAGAGACACATAGACAGAGTTGACTGCTTTGAGAAGTTGTGAGCTCCTCTTTATGACATGTTCTCAAGCAAGGGCTGACTGAGCCATTGTTCAGAGAAGACTGAAGGAGGTTCCCATTTGGGGAAGGAGGATTGAACACATGACCTTAAGGGTTTGCTGAGATTCTCTTAGGCTAATCCCTTAAGAAAAGGACATGTACAGCATCCATCAGTACCCATTCCAGTGCTTCAACCGTCCCTTCTGTTGAACCTCCATCCCTCCTCCTTTAGTCAGAACTCTTTCTAGAGAAAGAAGAGGGAATAAGCACTGTCATTTCAGCATGAGCAACTTAGGGACAGGGCGCTACAAGATAGAACAGAGTTTGTGACCACAGTCTAAACTCTGCTCTGGTTGTGTCTCCAGTGAGTGTTGTTGACTTGGGAAGAAGTGGGGGGAGTGAATCTGTGAGCACGATACTGTCTCCCACAGACCTTCATTGACATTTGCAAAAACCTCCCACATACCAACATCGCCTCACTCATCTTCGCCCTCATCAGTGGTGTCTTCCTGGTGCTGGTGAAGGAGCTCAATGCTCGCTACATGCACAAGATCCGTTTCCCCATTCCCACAGAGATGATTGTGGTAAGGACCTTTACTGGGGCTGAGGTTGTGGGATGCCAGGCCAGAGACGTAGTAAGAAGGTCAAGCCGGGGAAGCTCCTACTCACCCCCAGCCCACCCACTAGCAGGCAATAGAACAGGAAGTCAGCATGAATCCATCTGGTCCTCCTGTGTAGAAACCCCATGCATTTTGCTTCTTAGGTTGTTGCTCCTCAAGAAGGCAGTGGAGTTAGGTTTGAAGCTTACATAGGAAAGGAGTCCTGGGAGAGATCCTTGGCTACCTTTTGTGGCATCAATTTAGGGCCAATCCTCATTTTCCACTTGGGGGTCTGCAGGTCGTGGTGGCAACAGCTATCTCTGGGAGCTATAAGATGCCCAAGAAGTACCACATGCAGATCGTGGGAGAAATCCAGCGTGGGTGAGTCGAAGCATCCCAAATCCTGGCCCTAGCCCCACCCCCACCCCCACACTCCTACCAAGGCCTAGGCTCCAAGAGACGGATGAGACAAACCCTATGACACAGCATTATAAACTGTAGGACACTGATCAGATGAGAATTACTGCAATTATTTGGAAGAGTCATCCAACCAACCAATGCTGTCTGCTTACTGAAAACCCAGTCTTGCTCAGTCTTGCTTTAATGTGTGGGCTCTTGTTGGCCATGTAGAAAGGACTCTATTAAGATCAACAGAATTTATCAAGTATCCATCTGTGCCAAGTACTGGGCCCTGGGAGGAAAGGGGCAGTATTTGCCTGTCAGATTGGAGCTGATGAGACAGGAAGTCTCCACAGTACTGCAGTGGCTATGATGTAAAGAGTCCAGAATCTGAAAAGAGCCTTGGAGGTGCAATAGTTGAGTGCTTGGCCGCTATCCTTAAGGCTGGAGGTTAGAACTTACCCAGTAGTTCCGTGGGAGAAAGACCTAGTAATCTGCCCCTGTGAAGGTTACAACCTAGAAAACCTTATAGGGCAGTTTCACTCTGTTACATGGGGTCACCATGAGCTGTCACCTACCAAAAATAGCCTGTCTTCATTCGAGAGCCCAGAATCCAGGCTTGGACGAGCCCATTTATTGGCTCTATGACCAAGGACAAATTATTTGAGATCCCTGACCCTCAGTTTACTTCTTTGTCAAGCAGGAGTGATGGTCCCTACCCTTCAGGGTTGTACTGAGGATTCACATTGAGGGGAAAACTTACATAAAACCCTGTACATGGTGGGGCCTGGCTTATTCCCGTGGGTCTGTCTTCTTTGTGCTTGTACCCCTGAGCACTGCCGCTCTCTGACTTCTTGGCAGGTTCCCCACTCCAGTGTTACCTGTGGTTTCTCAGTGGAAGGACATGATTGGCACAGCCTTCTCCCTAGCCATTGTGAGCTACGTGATCAACCTGGCTATGGGCCGGACCTTGGCCGGCAAACATGGCTATGACGTGGATTCTAATCAGGTAGCTCTGGCCACCTCTAGGAGGGCTGGCATGATGTGACGTGGCCAGCAGAGACATGGCCAGCACGACTAGAGACATCTTGGGTTCTTTTGAATGAGATGATACAGGCTGCCTGCCTGTGACCCTACAAGGTTGATTGAGAATGTGTGATTTCATAACTATAGAAGTCACAAGCCCAGGATCAAGCTTGGGTTGCTGACTGGTTTAGGTCCCACCACCCTCCCTGTGCCAGGCTCAGGCATTGAATCCCCAGTTTCCAAGTCTGCCCTCTCTTCCCACAGGAAATGATTGCCCTGGGCTGCAGCAACTTCTTTGGTTCCTTCTTTAAAATCCATGTCATCTGTTGTGCTCTCTCTGTCACTCTGGCTGTGGATGGAGCTGGAGGAAGATCCCAGGTGAGCCCAGTACCTGGGGAGTGAGATGGGAGTGGTGGGGTATGGACCAATTGCCCCAAAGCAAGCCAGAGCAGCTGCCTCCCCACCCTTCCTCTGTCCTCCTGACCCTCCATATCTCCACCAAAATCTCTATTGGAATAAACCATGAGTAAGAATTCACACCTATCCCATATTCCCAACTCTTTCTCTGAATAGGTGGCAAGCCTCTGTGTGTCCCTGGTAGTGATGATCACCATGCTGGTCCTGGGGTCCTATCTGTCCCCTCTCCCCAAGGTAAGAGCCCAGCAAAGTAACAGAAGAGACTCAAGGGGAGATACAGTAAGAACAATCCCTAAGAGTTACTGGGATAAATTGCTGTATAAATTACGAAGTGCTACCATGGTTGCATTTAATTGCAATCACATCCCTGTGAGGTAAACAAAGTGTGGTTCATTCTCCCCATTTTACAGGTGAGAAAATTTGAGGCAGAGAGAGTCTAGGTGATTTGCCCATAGTGAGGCAGCTAGTAAGTACAGAGCTGGACTCAAACTCCAGCCTTCTGGCCTCAGAATTCGTTCCACAGTTTGTTCACAAGTGCCTGTGAGTGTCAGACTTTCTCATAGGCTATTCAGGAGAGGCTAGGGCTGGGGATGTTTAGGAATGAGAGAAGAGGGGAAATTGAAGGATGAAAATAGGAGAGACCTCATGACCTGGTGCCTACATGCTCCAAACTTAAGACCAAGGCATGGATTTGGGAGGCCTTGCCAGGTAAGGTGTTGTAGAATTCCAGTTCTGTCCTGCCAGACCCCAGAGTTCAGGTATTTGTGGGAAGGACAGAAAGAAAGTGACACTTAAAGTGACATGGGACAATATTCTGCTTCCACAGTCTGTGCTAGGAGCCTTGATAGCTGTCAATCTCAAAAACTCCCTCAAGCAACTCGCTGACCCCTACTATCTGTGGAGGAAAAGCAAGCTGGACTGTGTAGGTATTGGGCAATCTCTGGGTATGCACCCATATGTCTGTCCCCTTCTTCAACTTCAGAGCATGTCAGTTTTCCTAACAATGATCCTTGTCATCTGCTGCTCCCTAATTAGCATAGCATAGCCCAGGGTTAATGTTCAAATCCCAGCTCAACCATTCACTCAGTGACCAAAAGCAAGTCACTTAAATTTTCTGAGTCTCATCTTCCTCATCTGTGAAATGGAAATTTTATTCTCCCTACTGCCTAGAGTTGCTATGAGGAAGACAAGCAGGACATTGAGGTATACCTTGTGCTCAACAAATGTTATCTATTGTCATATTTATAATTTGTAGTTCCAAAAAAACAAAAGAATATAGCTGAAAGAAAATCTATGAATACAAAGCCAGAGGAAAAGAGTCTTGAACAAGTTACTAGACATCTCTGGAGCTCTATTTCCTAATCTGTAAATTCAGGTAATAGCCATGGCTACTTCCTGTACTCGTCCTAAGGATTAAATGAGATCAGAGTGGGAAAGCTTGAAGTAACCATGGAACAATCTACAAACATGAGATACTGTTATGATTAGTGACATCCTTCAAGGCATCTTCCTTTGGACAAAAGTAATAAAGGTTACATTATTGACAATACAGCATTATCCCCATTTAAGCCCTGCTACAACCTGAGAGAGGACATACTAGCTTCACTTACACATGATGAAACCAAGGCTCAGAGAGGTTAAGTAACTCATTAAAGGCCTTGAAAGTCATAAGTGGTAGAGGCTGGACTTGAATCCAATGTCCCTGATGCCAAACTTTTGAGCTATACCATCTCTTACAGGAGTGAGGCTTACCAGCAAGCTGCAGAGAAAGAAATCGTAAAGCCAGAGAATTGGCTAGTACATAGGACATCCCCAGTGAGTGGATGATAAGAACATGGAGACAAATATATGTCCCAGTTCCCAGCCCAAGAGTCTGCTTTTAACACACTCCACAATCTCTCACCACAGCAGTAATAGTCTCTTGTGTTCTTACAGTGTTTTGTGTCTCCGTGTCCTTGTAGGGATCTCAGCAGATTTATTTTTTAAGGGACTCTAAAGGACCCATAGCAGCCCTGGTGGCACAGTGGTTAAGAGCTCAACTGCTAACCAAAAGGTCAGCATTCAAATCCACCAGCTGCTCTTTGGAAACCCTATGGGGAAGTCCTACTTTGTCCGATAGGATCGTTATAAGTTGAAATCAACTTGAGGGTAATGTGTTGGTTATTTTAAATGGTCTGTAAAGTTCCCTGCTTATGCAATGATTAACTACACAGATGTTAACCAAAAGGTTGGCTGTTTGAACCCATCCAGCAGCTCAACAGGAGAAAGATCTGAAGATTTGCTTCCATAAAGATTCAGTCTAGAAAATCCTAGAGGGCAGTTCTATTCTGTCGCATGGGGTTACTATGGGTCTAAATCAACTTGGCAGTACACCACAACAAAAACAAAGCTTCCATAGAGTGAAACTACCCAAGCTGTATCCAGTCCTCTCCCCATCCATACAACCAAGCACCGGGCAGTCCGTTCAGCAAGCAGTCACTGAGCACCTATAGGGGCATAGAGAGCTCACAGTTAGAGGAAGTGATCATATTCATTGAACATCATTGGGTCTGCTTCACTTGGCTGGTGTTGTTATTGTTAGTTGCCATCAACTCAGCTCTGACCCATGGATGACCCCACGTACAACAGAACCAAGTGTTGCCCAGACTCGTACCATCTTCATGGTCTTTGTCATACTTGAGTCAATTGTTGTAGCCATTGAATATTTTGAATGTCTTCCAACCTAAAGGGTTCATCTTCTAGCATTATATCGGTGTTCACCCTGGTGGTGTAGTGGTTAAGTGTTATGTCTGCTAAACAAAGGTGGGCAAAGTGAATCCACCAGGTGCTCCTTGGAGACTCGATGGAGCAGTTCCACTATATCCTATAGGGCTGCTGTGAGTTGAAATCAACTCAACAGCAGTAGGCTTGGTTTTTAGTTTGGTATTGTGATCTATAGACTTTCATTGGCTTGTTTTCAGAAGTAGATCTCCAGGACTTTCTTCCTAGTCTCCACTGAAACCTGTCCACCATGGGTGACACTATTGGTGTTTGAAATACTGGTGGTATAGCTTCCAGCATCACAGCAATAAGCAAGCTATCAGGTGGGCAGCAGATCACTAGGCTAGAGACTTTATATATAAACTCCTTACTCATTTTATGAAGTATCCAAAAAAGAAAATCCACTGCCATAGAGTCAATTCTGACTCATATTGACCCTATAAACAGAATAGAACTGCTCCATAGAGTTTCCAAAAAGCACCTGACAGATTTGAACTGCCAACCTTTTGGTTAGCAGCCATAGTATTTCACTGCTATGCCACCAGTATTTTCAGTAGAGTAGGTATTATTGTCCACCCTTTGTGGGTTAGAAACTGAGGCTAGTAAGTAGGAGAATCAAGCTTTGAACCTATGTATATCTGGGCCAAGACTTATGTTCTTATCATTAAGCCTGCTGCCTCCCTGCAGGCACTAGGATTTTCTATTTAAAAAAATAGACAAGATCAGGAGCTCTCACTCAATCTAAGATAAATGGGCGAGTGTCACTGAATCACAAATACTTAAAACAATACAAGTGTGCAGTAAAAAGGAAAGGGTGGATCTGAAGTTGTGCTAGCAGAGAACGGCTTGCCAACCCAGGAAGATTTCCTCAAAGAGTCCGTCTTCTCTAGGCCTGCTTCTGACAGCTCTTTCCTCACAGTGCGTCTGGGTGGTGAGCTTCCTTGCCTCATTTTTCCTGAGCCTGCCGTATGGTGTGGCAGTGGGCGTCGCCTTCTCTGTTCTGGTTGTGGTCTTCCAGACCCAGTTGTGAGTAATACCCTCCTCCCACCAAGGCACAGCAGAAGGGTCCTTAGTCCAGGCTGTCAAGGACTCCCTTGCCCAAGCCTGGCCCAGCCCATCAGGCTGTTACGCCTGCATTAAAGGTGCTGCCAGGCCTGTAGGAGAGCCAACCCAACCAGGGCTGTTGCCACAGGCTGGATTATCTGACTTCTCATACCCTGAACACTCAACAAGACATCGTTATGGTTCTGGAGGGCTTCAGGGAAGGGACCAGAAAAAGTGGGATAACAGTGAGTAGGTGAGCCTCAGTCTTTGCAGAGGCCCTGCCAGAACCCTAGTCCACCCAGGAGAATACCAGATGATGGGACAGATGCTGTGTCTTCTTGGAACAAGATGAAGTATTAAAGGCCAGGGATACCAAGAGGAGAAATTTGGGCTAGAACAAGAAGGATGCCCTGTCTTTCCTTCTTAAGAACTCAGAACAAGTGATGACTTCAGGGCCCCTTAAGCTTATGAGCTTATATACTCCCATCTTCTGCCCTTTACCCCAACCTAAGAGCTTTGTCAAGGGTCTTCCTGTCATCGCTTTAGTTACCGTCCAACAACAAGCTCCAGGCATATATATCCAGTACAGAAAGACAAACAAGCTGGGGACAAAGAAGGGGCCCCCTCCTGCCCTACCCCTGGGCCTAGCTTCTCCCTCCCCGGTATCCTTCCAGATCCCCAGGCCATTGGCATTCTTAGGTTTGTTTTTTTCTTTCTCCTTCCAGTCGAAATGGCTGTGCTCTGGCCCAGGTCGTGGACACTGACATTTATGTGAATCCCAAAACCTACAACAGGGTGCGTAACCCCAGCTTATGACCTCTTCACTTTGCCCTGTCTCTACCCAGAGGTGATAAGTTTGGTTTTTTTAAAGACATTTCTGCTACCTGAGCCCCGTCTTCCCATCACAGGTCCGAG
Source organism: Heterohyrax brucei (assembly GCA_028571685.1). Lineage (NCBI taxonomy): Eukaryota > Metazoa > Chordata > Mammalia > Hyracoidea > Procaviidae > Heterohyrax > Heterohyrax brucei. The sequence goes on from CM053155.1 coordinate 24,522,903, forward strand.
AAATTGTGGGGGTTAAGATCGTCACTTACTGTTCCCCTCTCTACTTTGCCAACTCAGAGATCTTCAGGCAAAAGGTCATTGCCAAGGTAAGGCCCAGTCCTCTGACAACCGAAGGAGCTGGACAAAGATCCAGCCCAGAATCCAAGGGAGAGAAAGGGGCAATGAGCTGACAGCAAGCCACTCCTAGAAAGACTGGAGGTCAACATTGCTGTTGGCTCTCTCCCCTTAGACAGGTGTGGACCCTCAAAAAGTATTACTGGCCAAGCAAAAGTATCTCAGGAAGCAAGAGACGGGAGGAAAGATGCCCACACAACACAGGAGATCTCTATTCATGAAAACCAAGGTAAATTGAAGCTCAGAACAGCCCCATGCCTTGTTCCCCTGCTCATTTTCTAACTTGTGCCCCGATGTCCCATCTTCCAGCACCTATGAGGCAGTGACAGAAAGTTTGAGGCCACTCCCCAGTAGGCACTGGGCAATCTTCTTGGTTAACCAAGTCAACCACTCAGCTCCCACAACAACCTCTCCCCACTTTCTGAGACAGGACACGGCCCACAGACCTAGAACAACTCTGGATCAAGAGAAGCACTGAATTAACCGGGGTTCCTTGCAGGCTGAGAACAAGCCAGGCTGGGGAGGGCATGGGAGTTCTGGGGAGACACAGGCAAAAGAAGCTTAGTTGTTTCCAAAAAGTTTGCCTCCCAGAGCAATGTGCTAAGGCTTCAGTAGCTCTCTCTGACAGCTCTCCAGCTCTTTGTGGGTTATAGGAAGCCAACCTCACAGGCCTTGCCTAAGAAAGGGACTTTGGGAGAAGCCTTCGCTATAGGTTCTCAGAGCTGGAACCAAAGGCTTTCGGTCCCCCATCAGCAGTAAGTTGTTCCTCACCTGCACCTGTACTCTACTCCAGCTCCACAGGGTGGCCCCTGCTCCCCTCTCCACCACCACTCCCCAGGCCCCTGTTTTAGTCACAACAAAATCACGTTCAGTTCAACAAACCCTGACTCTTCTTCTGCCCCCACTGCCCCTCCAGACTGTCTCCCTGCAGGAGCTCCAGCAGGACTTTGAGAATGCCTCCCCTACAGACCCCAACAACAACCAGAAGCCCAGTAACAGTGCCAGCGTGTCCTACATCACCTTCAGCCCTAACACCTCCTCAAGTGCCCACTGTGAGCTACCGGCATTGGCCGAGTCCCCCAGTGAACCCAGTGACACTCTAGCCGGTGTCCCGCCTTTTGTCACCTTCCACACCCTCATCCTGGACATGAGTGGAGTCAGCTTTGTAGACCTCATGGGCATCAAAACCCTGGCCAAGGTGAGGCTCTCAGAGAGAGGAAACATGCTCCCAGGCCACTCTCCCTGCCTTGGAGCCCTTATTGTCACAAGCTGATGAAGCTGAGCAAGGAGGCTAGATTCCTGGGGGTCCCTCCTTTACCCAGATGCAACCAAGTTGGCGTGTCCTTGGCAGAGCAGGCCCAGTGCAGCCCTGGAGAAGGAGATTAAACCTTGAGGCCTGACTCTGCAACCCTGTCCTAGCAGATGCCGTAAGTCGTTCCTTCTCAGGCCAGTTCCTCTCAGTGGAGTCTAGCTTGGCCTGTGATTCATGGCCTGCTGTTCCTTCTCACACTCACCCTGCACTCTAGCGGTCAGAGTTCTAGCTATCCCAGTAGAGAAGACATGATGTCAGTTCCCCACATCCTCATGCCAAAGCAGCTCATGAGACACCTTAAATAAATGTGTCTATCTGATAACTTTTCAGTGGCCACCTCTGAAGGCTGAGAGTCAGCAAATCTCAGAGCTGGCTCAGACAGAGTTACCACAGGGAACAGAGAGGAAGAGACAGTGTAAAGGCTGACATCACCCTCAGCCAGGGCAGCTGGGTCTAGGGCCCCTGGGTCTAGGCCTGGAGTTCAGATAAGCCTTGGCTAAAGTGAAGCCTTAGCTTCTCTGAGCTGTAGAGCTCCCCTGCAGCATCTGCCTGAAACCCCACAGCTGGGGGGCAAAAGTGGATTCTGGGAATCTTACTACTAAAAGGAAAGACTTGGCCCCATAATAAGGGGCCGTGGTAATTTTAAGTGCCCGCCACATTGGCAAAGAGTCATTTCCACCCACTTTCCAGAGAAGCCCTCAGCCAACACTCCAGAAAGAAGTGGTATACTTAGCTTCTATTTTTATCTTTGGCTTCCAGGGCCTTTGGGGTTGCTTGTTTTTTTGACTTCCCCTCTGAAGTTCATTTTGTGAATTGCTTTTGAGAACCACTCAGAACATTCCTTTCCTTTTATCTCTCTACTCTACCACCTTCCCCAAAACTTGTAGTTGAGCTCCACCTTCAGGAAGATTGGCGTCAAGGTCTTCTTGGTGAATATCCACGGTAAGAGGACGGGGCATTCAGGGGGCTGAAAGACTGGCAAGGGGGTGAGGGGGAAGCTAGTCGGTGGGGCACTAATGACAGGGGGATGACAGCCTGAAATATTTCTCCAAACTACTGACTGCTCATAAGAACTTCAAATACAAGTCAAGGGAGACTGAGGACAGATGGTATAGACATCCCAAAACCCAGTGGCCACTGAGTTCACTCAGACTTGTAGCAACTCTGTTGTCATAGTAGAACTGCGCTCCGCTCCATAAGGGTTTCAACGGCCAGTGTTTTGAAAGTTGATCACCAGGACTTTCTTCTAAGGCATTTCTGGGCAGACTCAAATCACCAACCTTTTGGTTAGCAGCTGAGCACATAACTGTTTACACCACCCAGGGACTCCTTTGCAACCATCTAGGGACTCTGGAAACATCTTTTTGTTGTTGTTAGGTGTAATCCAGTCAATTCAACCTCACAGTGACACTATGTGACAGAGTAGAACTGCTCCATAGAGTTTTCTAGACCATAATCTTTGCCAAGCCCTTTTCCTTGATCTGATCTGCTGCGTAGGTTAGAACCACCACCTTTGGGTTAGCAGCTGATGGTGTAACCACTGTGCCACCAGTGCTCCTTGAAAACATTCTAAAAGTCTCAATAACAGACTGGGGGATCAGATGCAGAACCTGAGAAAGGACAGCTAGGATTCTACTTTGTCCCACCACTAATTTACCATGGGACCTTAGCCAAGTTACTTTATCTGTCTAGGGATCAATTTTCCTCCTCTATAAAATGAGAAGGCTGACTAAATGAATTGGGGGGGTTCTCTCCAAATTAAAGTATACAGCATACACATCAGTTTCATATGCACAATCCACAGGACAGTGTAGGTTCCCATCAGTAGCACGTAGCCAGAAGGCACAGACATGGAGCCACAGAGAGCACACGCAGGCACACAAGAGGGTGTGCAGGGTCAGTTCCTCCCAGCAGGGCTGCCCAGCTTCAGAGGTGGTCTGGGCATGTCATAGGCTCTGTGGGAACCCTGCCCAAGGAGCACAGTCTAGGTCCGCTAAGCATGAACTTAAGAGTTGGGATTAGTGGAATTCCTCCCACCTTCTCCTGGAGCCCTGGTGTGCCAGTGGTTGAGAGACGGGCTGCTGTCTGAAAGATCAGCAGTTCAAATCCACCAGCTGGTCCCTGGAAACTCTACGGGGGCAGTTATTTGTCCTATAAGGTTACTAGGAGTTGGAACCAACTTGATGGCAATGGGTTTCAGTTTTTGTCTTCCCCCTCCCTCCTCCCTCACCACTTGCCGCCCCCTCCCCCTTTCAGGAAAGCATCGCTAGGATTCGCCAGCACAAAGCTTTGCCAAACACACACAGGTGACGCTTAGGGTCTGAGTAAACAAGAGGCAGGATGGGTACTTAGAGGATGGAACTGGCAGCTAACTCCTCAAAGGTGGTTTAGCCTTTCCCTTTGCAATCACCACGAAGTGCTGCATTCCTGCCTGAAACGGCTTCCGTCTGCCCTGGGGTGAAGATTCAGCATCCTTAAGGTCATGATGCCCTCTGGTGCTCAGGAGAAGTATTGCAGTGCCCATGGCTCTGGGATGCAGCCAGAGCACAAATCCTAAGCCTTCCGCTCCTTCTTCTCTCCCTACCCTGGTTTTACCATCCCCCCTCAGCCCTAGTGCACAGCGGGTATCACCTCCATAACGTGATCCTTGACTCTCTCTAGCCCAGGTGTACAATGACATTAGCCACGGAGGCGTCTTTGAAGATGGGGGTCTAGAGCACAGCCACATCTTCCTCAGTATACATGATGCAGTCCTCTTTGCCCAAGCAAATGCCAGAGACGTGGTCCAAGGACACAGCTTCCAAAGGGTAAGGTGCCGTGCCTGGGGAGTTCTAGGCTCCCAGGGGGCTGAAATAGCAAGACTAGGAAGCATTGAAAAGAACTCAGGAGAGTTTGAGTCCAGTGCCTGTTTGGCCATTCGACCTTCCTGAATCTGTTTCCTCACCTGTAAAAGAGACACTGTGAAATGGCATTCCCTACCTCACAGTCTTTTTATGTTTTTGTTTTAGAATTAAATGAAAATTGTATCTTTTATAAAGTTACCTGAAAGCATTTCAGGGTTGCTGGAGCAATTGCAAAATCCTTTACCAATGTTAATAATTTTCTGAGCTCAGGAACACCCAAAGAAAGAACGTTTTGCCTGGTATACTAGCACTGCTCACCTACAGGTTTGACCCTCCCTGAAAGAAGTCTGGAGAAGGGAGACGAGTGTTCCTGCCATTTGTAACTTAGCAGGTTTAAAGGTCTCAGGCTGGTGCCAGGTGAAGAGGCTGGGCCCAAGTTTTATCTCAACTTCTTGACATTTAATTTAGTAACTCAGTAAGTGCTAATCAAATGAGACACAAATAACACTGTCTTGGACTCCACCTCCCTGCTGGAGCTTCCCATGGCCACCTCCCTTTCCCCAGGGTCCCCTCCTGGCTCAGTCTCTTCCCTTGGCCTCCCAAGGCTTTGTTTGTCCTCTGCCCTTGTTAAAAACCTCCCCTGTTCTCTGTGGGTCCTAAGAAAGGCCTTTCTGGCCCTAAACCAACCGTTTGCTCTAAGAGACTGGTAAAGGTGAAGCCAGCTGTTCTCCGTGCTGGAGTCTGCCTGTGCAGACACAAAGGCGTGGCTGCTGCCTGCCACACTCAGAAGGAAACTGGAGGAGCAGCAGGCTTTTTCCTGCTTCCTGATCCTTGTCCACAAAGCAAGAAAGGGAGACTCTGGAAAAATCATTATTTCACTAATAAGTTTCGCTTATTACAGTTTACAGATCATAATCATATAAATAAATCATATGGAGAGAATTTTTTTTTTAATTGCTGTTGAGTCTATTCTGACCCATAACGACCCTACAGGACTGACTAGAACTTCCCCATCAAGTTCCCAAGGAGAACCTGGTGGATTTGAACTGCCAGCCTTTTGATTAACAGCCATAGTAGCATTTAACCACTATACCACCAGGGTTTTCTTCCTGTATAAAATCATATATCCATATATAATTAATATATTAATATACATAAATTATACAAATTTTTAAGGAGGCCCAGTGGTACATGGTTGAAGCACTTGGCTGCTAACCAAAAGGTCAGCAGTTGGAACTTACCAGCTGCTCCATGGGAGAAAGATATCCATATCTATAAGCTATATTCCTATATGTATGTATATATTAATCTCCACTTCTCAATCTCTAGAACAGAGAAATATATGTATTCAAATGTGTAAATTACATACAGAGAGAGAAAATGAGAGACACACACACACATGCCTTTTCCACAGTGTAGGGTAAGGCCTGTAATGCAAGTTTGATTGTCTGCTTTTACAGATGAGGGCACAGGCACTCAGAGAAGGGATATGAATTCCTCCAATTCAGGTAGCTAGACAAATACACTACACCTCTAAAATGCCCTGATGCCACACCTGTTTGTGTCAATTTTGTGAGACAGGCAAGGGAAGCATGGAGGGAGCAAGAGGACAAGTTAAATGTCAAAAAAACATGGTGTCCACCCAGAGAATGCCCTTCGTCCTCCTTCTTGCAACACTGTGACAGACTGGTCTCTCTGTCACTGAGTTCATTCTACACTGGATTTCCCTTTCCAGGCTCCAGTGGACCCAGAGCTCTCTTTGTACGAGTCAGAAGATAGCCCCAGCTACTGGGACTTAGAGCAGGTGAGCTGAGGGGGGCTGGGGACATGGAGGGGAAGGTGCTGGTATGATGGGAGACAGGGAGAGGAGGAAAGGAAGGAGACCCTCTCAGACACAAGGTGTGCACTGGATTGTCTCACTTCCAAGCCAGATCTTAATTCTTCTCAATCCCCAAAGCGCATCCCGGGAAAAGGGGGAGACACTGGACCAAGTCCTAGAGGACTAATGTCTGTCCTTAACTGTCCAACACATCAGCCACACTATCTTGGGCAAGCTTGTACTCCACCGAATCCAGTTTTTCACCTCTGCAACATGAGGGAAATACTAATAACACTCATCCCACCTACAAGACAAATAGGATTCTGCATTCTTTCATTAACATAGCAGATACTTATGGAGCGCCTACTTCTTTCTGGACACAGTTCCAGGGTGGCCATGTGGCAGGGAACAAAATAAACAATGACCCCTGCCATCAAGAAACATATCTGGTAGGATCAGATGAATTCAAAGGGTTTTGTATGAAGTCTTGGTGCCTGGGAACAGGCCTTAAGAACCACATCCTTTGCAAACATGAGGAGGCCTATCTTCACTGGCCCTACAGGCCCTGACGTGAACATCAACACTAACCCAATGCTCCTAAATTAAAAGCAGCCAGATGACTAGGGTTCAAGAAACCCAGCTTCAGATCTATTAAAAATCATCTTCTCTTGTGCCTCTTTCCATTCTTTTTGGCCTTGAGTTTTGTAGTCTCTGAGGGTATTTGTGGTATGTGGGAGACATTAGAAAATAGAGCAGAGCCACAGAGACATGGCAGACTGGTTTCTGTGTCCCCTGGAATTTCTATCAAAAACCAAAAATCTAACCTATTGCCTTTCGTTGATTCTGACTCACGGCAACCCCGTGTGTTACATGCTGGAACTGGAATCTCTAACATCTTCCCCCAAACTTGGATAGGGCCAAAATAGCTCAAAAGAACAAGAAAAGACTTTAGAACTAATCTGTCCCACCACCTTAATTTTTCCGATGAAAAATTTTAAGTGAAAAGGGGAGAAGAGGAATGTGGACCATCACAGCATCCAGGGTGAGGGGTGGGGAAAATTCGCGTGTCTCCGCTGTACCAGCCTGCCTCTGTGGCTGTTGCCTTGCCTTCCCCTGTACCCCCCCACACACACAGTCTTTCACACACAGAGACAATTTCATGCTGTGTCCCACTCACAGACTCCCCCTCATTTTCCCTCACACACATACTTACATGCACACTCACTCATGATGCCTCTTCCTGGCCCGTGCCGTAGAGTCGCACTTTGGCTTCAGCCCTCTGAACCCATCAGGTCTAACACTCCCCCGCTCCTCTTTCCTTCCTGTGGCCCTTGCAGGAGATGTTCGGGGGCATGTTTCACTCAGAGACTCTGACTGCCCTGTGAGGACCTGGCCAGTACCCATGCTACCTCCAGAGTGCCTGGTACCTGAGATTCAGTGGAGGGTCAGCCCAGGATCACGGGGAGTGGCAGGTAGAAGACAGCACATTCGCCAGGACTTTGGCTCCTCTCTGTCCTTCTTCTCCTCGCTCCTTTCCCTGCCTCCCCTGTGACATCTCTAGAAAGAGCCAATCTCAGCAGCATGGAGAGGCTGCTCTTACAGGAGTGACGGTCTGGAAACCCATCACTCTGCCGTGACCCTGACTCTCATGGCCTTGGCCAGCAATGAGCAAGCCTCTTGTTCACCTGATTCCACCTACTCAGGCCCTGCTGATGACAGCCAACAGGACCCCTAACTTCCAGGATTCTAGACTGAGCCAAGAACCAAAGAGATAGTACAACTATACTGACTTGGGGCATAAGCCTTAACAGTGTCCTTGGGACTGTGTGACTCGGCAGTGGAAGGTGTCAAACTTTCACAGGGCACAGGGACCCTGGCTGCAGCCATAGGAATTCATAACCACCAGGCACTGAAGCTGGTTAGAACTTTGTGACTTATCCTCTCCAGCTGCCCTAGTGGTATCCCGGGCAGCTTCTTAGCCCTAGAGCCATGTACACCCCACCAGCCCAGAGCTTCTATCCCTTTCCTCTTTGCCCCAATGATGCTGAGCCCTCCACAGCTAAGCAGCATGTTAGACCCTGGCCTGGGGAGTGGTCAGGGTTCTCAAGACCACCAGTGCTGTCTCTCCAGGGCCAGGCTCCTCAGCCTCCCAAAACATTATCAGTGTCCCTGCCCTCAGGGGCCACACCCTTCTTCTGGAGGTTAGGTAAAAACCTTAAAAGGGAGGAAATTCTGGCAGTCGTGGAATCATCTTGCAACCTACCAATAACCTAAAACAGAGTAGAACTGCCCTATAGAGTTTCCAAGGAGCACTTGGTAGAATGGACTTCCAACCTTGTGGTTAGTGGCCCTAGCACTTAACCACTACATCACCAGGGTTTCCAGCCTACAAATAGATACTGGAGATTTGCACAAAGGCTTTTGGAAGTCTTTCTTTGTACCTGAGACTTGATAGGGGAGGGAGGTGCTAGTGCCAACCCAGGGCACCTGGTAGGAGTTAGGTTCTGACAGTTCTCCTGGCTTCAGGACACTTCAGGAAAATGTCTCTTCTCAGGAAATCTGCCTTTGACTTCACCTGGCAAAGGGCCCGTCCCTGTGTTTCTGAGCTCCTGGTCCAGGACCGCTTTCCAGGGTGGGTGGCCGTTGTGGACTCACTGGGTCCCACAGCTGGATGCATGCCACGGAGAGGGGCTGATCCAGGTGGGAGCTTCCTCCACAGGGATTCCCTAACAAACTTGGGACCTGGAGCCATCTCCTTCTAGGAAAGCTAAGAATAGAGCTCAAGTTCTCTACATATAACGAGGGAACTTATACTTGAAAATAAGTGGTTTCCATATGCAAGCATTTTGTAAAATTACCACGCAAATATACAGAAATCCTTCTGGCCCCTCCTCATTGCTTCTCCCAAACTCCTTCAAACTGCCCCAACAGGTTGGGCTGGCCCAACCTCGAAAAGCCGCCCCATTCCTACCTTCCGCCTGACCTCACTGTGTGTCTGTTTGGTAAATAAGCCAGTCTACTAGCAAGTCTTCTAACAAGAATGAGCACTGGCAAAGTGTCAACACATTCTTGGCCTAAGAGTATTGCTTCTCTGTGAATGCATTATGCCATCTGGCTGCCAATGGATTTGAAAACTTGGAAAGTGGAGGACAATGTTACCTGGGATTTACCATGCCCAGCACCCCAAAGCCAAAGTCCAGGAGGACAAAAACGTCAGCCCTCCCCTGATCCATCTTCTTCAGAGTCTAGCCCAGGAGTCAGGGGAAGGTCACAAAGTTTCCAGACGTGCCAAGTCAGAGGCCCACTTCCAGTCAAGTGTCTAGACCATATGAGGACTTGATGAAGTGACTGTTAACCTCTAGGCAAGCCCCAGAATTGAAAAGGCTTTTTGATTCATGACATGGAGTCAGTCAGGGCTAATGGGGAATCCTATAGAATGTCCGAGGGTATAAACTACATAGCTCACTGCAGAGGTAAGACTGGAAGCACACAGGGCAGATGGGAGACATCAAAGGAAAGATCATTGTTGCAATCCTTTGGAAAGAATACAAATTCACATAGACCATTCTTCTGGACATGTTAGAGACCAGAGGAGAACGCAAAATAGCAAACGAATCCAGAATTTCAATGTTTTTAAATGTTCTTAATGATACTAACTTGTGATGACGTGGTTCCCAAGGAGGACTGGGACTCTTGAAATATTTGTGTAACTTATTTAATTTAAATGCCATCCTTCTTTTGTTCATTTTGGTAATAAAGTGGTTTTCAAATGTGAATGAATGAGTGTGTTTGGGTCGTTTTATGGGGAGGTAAAAAGAAGCCCTCCCACGTGGTCTTGCTTGGTGCTATCCCAGAGGGAAGCAAAGAGGAGGTCAGTTGTCATCATGAGTCTCATAGGGATGAAGAAGCATTCACCACCCAGCTGGAGAGCAAAGTTTTGCGAGAGGAGACAGACCTAAGGGATTCATACACCTGGGACCAGTTCCCAAAATCAGCTCTGGGTTTTGTGGCTATGCTTTGTTAATTAGATCCAATAGTGACTTTATATAAAACAGAACAAGATGCTGCCCAGTCCTGTGCCATCTTCATCACTGGTATGTTTGAGTTCATTTTTCTGGCTATTGTGTTAGTCCAACTCATCGAGGGTTTCCCTAGTTTTTGCTGACCCTCTATTCTACCAAACATGAGGTCATTTTCTAACCATTGGTCTTTCCTGATGACATACCCAAGACTGAAAATCTTGCCATCTCACTTCTAAAGAACATTCTGGTTGCATTTCTTTTTAGACTAATCTGTTCCTTCTCTCAGTAGTCCAAGGTGTATTCAGTAGTCTTCACCAATACTACAGTTTGAATGCATCAATTCTTCTGCCTTCCTTGTTTATTGTGTGACTATAAAGGAAGTCAAAGTCCTATCATCCCTTCTAATCACTCTTCGTCACTCATAATTCTTCATCATGCATGAGGTGTCTGTTAAGGGCCAATCTCAACAATACTCAACAAAGTTTTCAAAGTCCTTAGCTCTAGCAAATGCACCTTCTCCCTCCCTTTCTTGAGACACATAAAGAAGCAAGACCACCAGACTAAAGTATCCAGTGGCTGGATCAAGTACCAACTTTGTTTACTAGCCTTAGGAAATAGAAGAGAATGAGAAGAATCACAGAAAAACAAAGAGCAAAAGGGTAAAGGAGCAGAAATAGGATTAAATGAGAAGACAAATTCTGGATTCTTCTGCTGTTTTGTTCTCTCCTTCTACCTTTATCATGTCCAGAAGAATGGTCTATATGAATCTGTTCATGTTCTTTCCAAAATGAATGCATAAAGATAAGACAAAGCAAAGGAAGGAAGGAGATGAATGAGGATTGAGACTGAGATATAAAGATGGTGGGAGGGCTCAAAACAGGAGAAACAGGTCAGGAAGGAGGAGGATCTATTGAAGAGGCAGAGAAGTCAGACAGCTTCAAAATTATATTTACTTAAGATAAATTAGTCTTTCTTTTAGAGTCCTTGGGTGGTGTCATGGTTTGAATTGTGTCCCCCCAAAAATGTGTGCAGCCACGTGGCTGGGATATGGTTCCCAGTATCTTGGGACTGTCCTCCATTGTGTGGTTTTGCTAACCTGTATGTTAAAGGATTAGGGTGGGGCTGTGAATTCCTGCTATGGGGGAAGTTTCCCTGGAGTATGGCTTGCCCCACCCTTAACACTTTTAGCTTGCAAGGAATAAAAGGAAAAAGAACCAAGGACAATTTGAGAACCTCGCTACCATCAAGCAAGCAGCACCGGGAGCAGAGCGCGTCATTCAGACCAGAGGTTCTTGCGTTAGGACACTCCCTGGACAATGACTGATGCAATACCGGACTTTCCTCCAGAGCCGTCAAGGGGAAAGTCTTTCCCTGGAGCGGACACCACTGAATATGGACTTGCAACCTACCGGACTGTGTAAGAATAAATTTTTCTTTGTTAAAGCCATCCACTCTGTGGTATTTCTGTTAGAGCAGCCCTAGCTGACTAAAACAGGAAGCCTCTCCTTACCCAACCTTAGAACACATTACACTGCCACAGTGGTCAAAACAGCCTGGTACTGGTATGAGAACAGACAGATGGATCAATGGAACAGAACTGAGACCCCAGAGATGACACGGTTGATATTTGACAAAGGCCCTAAGACATTAAACTGGGGTAAAAACAGTATCTTCAACAAATGGTGCTGACAAAATTGGATATCCATCTGCAATAAATTGAAACAAGATCCATATCTTACACCTTATACAAAAACCACCTCAAACTGGATAAAAGACCTCAATATCAAATCTAAAATGACAAAGCTCATCCAAGAAAAGGTAGGAAAGGTTTTAACACACAACGGAGACAGACTTCAAAATCTGTGAAACAAACTGCAATCAACAGAAGAGAAAATAGATAAATGGGAACTATTAAGAATCAAACACTCTTGCTCATCCAAAGACTTTATTAATAGAATTAAAAGGCCACCTACAGAATGGGAAAAAATATTTGGCAACTCTATGTCAGACCAACCTTAAGGAGATGGACAGATACTTCTCTAAAGAGGAGATCCAGGGAGCTAAAAAGCACATGCAGACATGCTCATGATCTTTAGTTATTAAAGAAATTCAAATCAAAACTACAGTGAGATAACATCTCACCCCAACAAGGTCGGCCATGATCCAAAAAACAGAAAACAACAAATGCTGGAGAGGCTGTGGATAAAGTGGAACTCTCCTGCACTATTGGTGGGGTTACAAAATGGTCCAGCCTCTTTGGAAAGCAATCTGGCGCTTCCTTAGAAAAATGGGTCCAGATATACCATTTGACCCAGTAATTCTATTACTTGGAATATATCCTACAGCATCAAGGCCATTCACACCAACAGACACATGCACAAGAATGTTTATTGCAGCACAGTCCACAATAGCAAAGAGATGGAATCAACCTAGATGCCCAACAACAGAGGAATGGATAGATAAACTATGGTATATATACTCAATGGAGCACTATGCAATGATAAAGAATAATGATGATTCCAGGAAACATCTCCTAACCTGGTTTCAACTGGAAGACATTATGTGACAAAAGGACAAATATTGTATGAGACCCCTATGATAAGATCTCAAAAACAGACTTATGTATAGAAGAAAAGACTCTTTGATGGCTGCAAAGGAGGGAAGGGAGGAAGGGTGAGGGGGACATGGTTTAGACTAGATAGTTGGTAGAAACTTGGTTGAGTGAAATTGGTGATAGCACACATTACAAGTAAGAACAGTATTAAGTGGACTTCAACATAATTTGAATACTCCTTCCATCTTAACCCAATATTGCAAGGACAGAGTAGCTGGGGCAGGGGGCGAGGGACCATGCTGTTAGATAAAATCAAGGCCAATTGGCACAACTAGCATTTTGCTAAGAGGGCTGTCTGCACCCCACATTGGTTAGTGGCGTCTGGGGTCTTAAAAGCTGCCAAGCTGCCATCCGAGGGCACAGCAAGTGGTCCCAACTCAGCAGGAACGGATGCTCACTGAGGACCAAAATGACATGGGGTAAAGACAACCTAGAAGATAGAGAGACCCACATGAGTGGGTACCGTCATAGACTTGGGACTGGAAGAACTGGATGGTGCCTGGCCGCCACCAGTAATAGCCATGATGGAGCTCACTAAGTTGAGTTTCACAGGCAACACAAGAATAAAACGGGGTGCACCTGAGATCTCGACTAAAAGACCGCAATTGATGATCCAGTGGCTTCGGGGTTCTTCTGGGAGCATGGCCCCTGGCCCTGAAGCTGCCCTTGCCCATAAATCATAATGAAGGTCCACTCTTTGGACACGAATGGATTGGACTTGGCGATGCAGAACGACCATATATTGGATACACTTTACAGTTCTATGCATCTATAGGATATTATCCTGCTGGCCTCTGGCTGGAGTAAAGGGAGTTGTGGGAGAGGAGGGGAAAGGAGACTGTTGGGAGGATGAGACATGTATGGCGCAGAGAGGAATAGTGTGCTGTCACAGGGCAGCTAGAGCAGTGGAAGCTGCATATAGGTGGGCATGTAAATTTATATGGGAATGTACATTTTCACTCATTCGTAATAAAAAAAAAGAAGAAGAAAAGGGGGAAACTTGTGAGAAATAAATTTCAAAATGGTCCATCTTCAGAACAAAGACTAAGATAAAAAGTTACTAACTAACCTAATGAGAAAGGGGGAGGGGAAGGAGGTCAAATATTCAGTGCAAGCTCTCAACAACAGTGATTGCTATGCTTACACAACCTACACAGGAGATACAACCTCAAAAAGAAAGTAAATGCTAAGACTTAGGCAACGTCAGGGACAGAGTGTTCACCTGATAATACTCAGCCAATGAGGAACTGAGGGAGAAATTTCTGAGCTAAAGTATAGAAATGACTTATGAAGAATGGCAGCAAGCCCTCTCTGTCTAGCCTCCTTTGTTTGGGCTCAGATGCCTGATTTTCCAAAATTGTCCAATAAAATCTCACACTCGCTAACTAAATTTAAACCGGATTTCTTGAGCATTTGTCAAAAAAAGGCAAAATCTACAAAAACAAAAGAAATTCACAAACCAAAATAATTTAGCACATAGAGAGAAACAATCTTTGATGGTTACCTGGGGGATGGAAACAGATAAATAACATAATGATCAAAACAGACCCATCCCAGTACATGAAATAAAAATAAAATGTCCAGTTTCCAATAAAAAAAAAAATTACGAAGCATGCAAAGAAATAGGAAAGTATAACCCAGACACTGCGAGGGAATCTAGATGTCACTTTTAACAGAAAAAGAGTTCAAAATAGCCATTGTATATATGTTCACAAAACTATAAGATAGCATGATTAAAGAAGTAAAGTATAATGATAATGTCACATCAGATAGAGAATAGTTAGTTCCTGGGTTTATGGGTATGGGGTTATGGTTTCATGGGACATCCCAGTTAATTGGCCCGTTGTTGTTAGGTATCATCAAGTCAGTTTCCATTTATAGTGACCCTATGTACAACAGAACAAAACACTGCTGGTCCTACATCATCTTTACAAGTGTTGTTATGCTTAAGCCCATTGTTGCAGCCACTGTATCAATCCATCTCATTGAGGATCTTCCTTTTTTTTTTCTCAGTGACCCTCTGTTCCTTAAAAAATCTGTAACAATTTGGCTGTGCCATAATTCCTGGCATTGTGTGATGTTGCTCCATGTTGGAATTCTTGCCTCTATGATGTCATTAAGGATGGATGGGCAGTAGTTGTGTTGGTAGAACCGAATTCAATGTTTAAGTTTGTTTTGTACCTTGAGGAGGTCTCTTGAGACATAAAGTGAAAAATCTGGCAGAGAGATTTGGGAACCTCACACCATCAAGAAAGCAGCACTGGGAGAATAGTGCATCCTTTGGACCTGAGGTTCCTATGCACAAGATGCTCCCTAAAAAAAGAGTGATGCAACATAAGGACTTCCCTCCAGAGCAGACAAGGGGGAAAGCCTTCCCTTGGAGCAGACACCCTGAATTTGGACTTGTAGCCTACCGGACTGTGTAAGAATCAACTTTCCTTTTTTAAAGCCATCCACTGGTAGTATCTCTGTTAAAGCAGCACTAGATGACTAAAACACCCTCCACTTACCAAGAGTGATATCCTTCTCCCAGAACTGATGCCTCCTGATGATATGTCCAAATTATGTGAGACAGTCCCACCATCCTTGCTTCTGAGGAGCATTCTGTTTGTACTTCTTCTGTGACAGGTTTGTCTTTTGGCAGTCCATAGCATATTCAGTATTCTCCAATACCACAATTCAAAGGCATCAACTCTACTTCAGTCTTCCTTATTCACTGCCCAGCTCTCACATACATAGGAGGCAACGGAAAACACCATGGCTTTGGTCAGGCACACCTTAGTCGTCAAGGTGATATCTTTGCTTTTCAACATCTTAAAAAGGTCTTTTGCAGTAGATTTTCTCATTTGGCCTAGAAACATGTTTAGTGCTTTGTTCTACCTCTCAGTTTGTTGCATAGTCCTTGTGGTCTTAAAAACTTGCTAAGCCAAGCCAGTGGCCATCCAAAGTACCCCCAAGTGTCTGTTCACCTGGAAGAGTGAGATTCGGGAGTGGGAGAAGAAGGTGAAATGTGTGGTAAATTGCCTTCATGAACAGCTGCCCCCTTCACCCCTGAGTCTTCTTAAAGTCAGACAATAGTTTAGCATAACTAATAAGAAGTATCTGCATTGAACATCATGCTCTTTTGGGATCTATCTATATGGGATCAAATTGACAAACAGCAACTCAATGGGTTAGATGGAAACTTTGTGGAGGACAGGGAGTTTAGTGGGGAAGGAGCAACTCAGAAGGAGAGCATGAATGGTTGCTCTACTCAACAAATGTGATTATGTCACCCAATGGTATGTGTAAACACTTGAAATGGTGTATGTTTTTGCTGTGTATGTTTTCAACAATAAAAATAAAATCGTTCTTAAGATCCTAATAGCCAATAAAAAAAGCCCAAAACTAACAAAAACCTATTGTCATCAAGTCAATTCCAACTCATTGTGACCAATGAGACATAGTAGAACTGTCCCATAGAGTTTCCAAGGAGCATCTGGTGGATTTGAACTATGGACCTTTTGATTAGCAGCCATAGCATTTAATCACTACACCAACAGGATTTCCATAAAGCAGAGTTGTTCAAAAAAAGAGAGAGAACAGCAATAGATATCAAAAGCTCAACTGATATAATACAACATAACCCAACCAACCCACTGCTGTTGAGTTAATTCCAACTCATAGCAACCCTATAAGACAAACTGGAAGTGCCCCACAGAGTTTCCAACGAGTGTCTGGCAAATTCATACTGCTGACCTTTTTGTTAGCAGATGTAGCATTTATCCACTACACCAACAATTCAACATATCGGTAGAATAAAAGACAAAAATCACAGAATTGGCAAAGGAGATGGACAGACACTTCACTAAAGAGGAGATCCAGGCAGCCAGAAAACACATGCAGACATGTTCACGATCTTTAGTTATTAAGGAAATTCAAATCAAGACAACAATGAGATACCATCTCACCCCAACAAGATTGGCCATGATCCAGAAAACACAAAACAACAAATGCTGGAGAGGCTGTGGAGAAAGTGGAACCCACCTACACTGTTGGTGGGGTTGCAAAATGGTCCAGCCTCTTTGGAAGGCAATCTGGCACTTCCTTAAAAAAATGGATATCGATATACCATTTGACCCAGTAATTCCACTACTTGGAATATATCCTACAGATTCAAGACCTTTCACACCAACGGACACATGCACCAGAATGTTTACCGCAGCACAGTCCACGATAGCAAAAAGATGGAATCAACCCAGATGTCCAACAATAGAAAAATGGATAGGTAAACTGTGGTACATATACTCAATGGAGCACTCCGCAATGATAAAGAATAACGATGATTCCAGGAAACATCTCCTAACCTGGTTTCAACTAGAAGACATTATGTTGAGTGAAAGTAGTCAGCGACAAAAGGACAAATACTGTATGAGACCTCTACGATAAGATCTCAAAAACAGACTTGTGTATAGAAGAAAAGACTCTTTGACAGCTGCAAGTGAGGGCAGGGAAGAAGGGTGAGGGGGGGAGGGTTTAGTTTAGATAGTTACTAGAAATCTAGTTGGGAGAAAGCAGCAACAGCACACATTAGGAACAAGAACAACATTAAGTGGACTTCAGCATAACTTGAGTACTCCTTCCATCTTAAGTCAATACTGCAAGGATAGAGTAGCTGGGGCGGGGGCGGGGGACCATGCTCTTAGGCGAATTCCAGGCCAATTGGCACAACTAGCGTTTTGCTAAGAGAGCTCTCTGCACCCCACATTGGTGAGTGGCGTCTGGGGTCTTAAAAGCTGCCAAGCTGCCATCCGAGGACACAGCAAATGGTCCCAACTCAGCAGGAACGGATGCTCACCGAGGACCAAAATAACATGCGGTAAAGACAACCGGGAAGATGGAGAGACCCACAAGAGTGGGTGCCTACATCGACTTGGGACTGGAAGAACCGGATGGTGCCCGGCCACCACCAGTGATAGCCACGATGGAGCTCACAGAGAGGAGTCTCACTGGCAACACACGAATAAAAAGGGGTGCATCATGAGATCTCCACTAAAAGACCTCAATTGATGGTCCAGCGGTTTTGGGGTTCCTCTGAGAACATGGCCCCCGACCCTGGTGCTGCCCTTCCCCATAAATTATAACAACGGTCCACTCTTTGGACAGGAATGGATTGGACTTGGCAAGGCAGAGTGACCATATATTGGAAGCACTTTGTGGTTCTATACATCTACAGGATATCATCTTGCTGACCTCTGGCTGGAGGAAGGGGAGTGGAAGGAGAGGAGGGGAAAGGAGGTTGTTGGGAGGATGAGACATGTATGGAGCAGAGGGGAATAGTGTGCAGTCACCAGGCAGGGAGAGCAGTGGAAGCTGCATATAGGTGGGCATGTAAATTTATACATGAATGTACATTTTCACTCAGTTATGTTAAATAAAAATAGAAATAAAAAAATCACAGAATTATTTCAGTACGCAGAAAAATAAATTGACAAAATCCCATAGTCTTCCATGATTAAAAACAAACATACTCAAGTAAACTAGCAATAAAAAGAGATTTTCCTAACCTGATAAACGGCATCCATGAAAAACTTAATGGTAAAAGACTGGATGTTTTCCCCTAAGATCAAGAACAAAACAAAGATGTCCACACTTGACTCTTCTACTCAACATTGTACTGGAGATTCTAGCAAGGACAGTTAGTCAAGAAAAAGAAAATAAAGACATCTAGACTGGAAAGAAGCAAAACTATTTCTATTCACTGATTGCATTATCTTGTATACAGAAAATCCTGATAGTTTTTTGTTTTGTTCTGTTTTGTTTTACTAAAAAACTATTGTTGTAGATGTTGTTAAGTGTCATTGAGTCAGTTCTGATTCATAGTAACTTTATGCACAACAGAAGCGAACACTGCCTGGTCCTGTGCCATCTTCTCAGTTATCAATTATGCTTGAGCCCATTGTTGTAGCCACTGAGTCAATCCGTCTCACTGAGGGTCTTCCACTCTTTTGCTGGCCTTCCACTTTACCAAGCATGATGTTCTCCATGGACTGATCTCTCCTAGTAACATGCCCGAAACATGTGAAACATAGTGTCACCATCCTCACTTCTAAGTGGCAGTCTGGTTGTACTTCTTCCAGGACTGATGTGTTCATTCTTTTGGCATTCCACAGTACGTTCAATATTCTTCTCCAATACCACAATTCAAAGGTATCAGTCCTTCTTAAACTAAAAACCCACTGTTACTGAGTCAACTCTGACTCAAGCAACCCTATTAGGCCTTCCTTATTCATCATCCAGCTTTCACATAATAGGAGGTCAATGAAAACACCATGGTTTGGGTCAGGCACATCTTGATTCTCAAAGTGACAATTTTGCTCTTTAACACTTTAAAGAGATCTTTTGACGCTGATTTACCCAATGTGTCTTTGATTTCTTAACACTGTCTTAGTCATCTAATGCTGCTGTAATGCAAATACCACAAGTAGATGGCTTTAAAAAGAGAAATTTTATTCTGTCACAGTCCAGTAGGCTACAAGTCCAACTTCAGTGCATCAGCTCCAGGAGAAGTCTTTCTCTGATGGCTCTGGAAGAAGGTCCTTGTTGTCAGTCTTCCTCTGGACTGGGAGCTTCTGAGGCACAGGGAACCCAGATCCTTTCTGAAGGACACACCCTACTCCCAGTACTGCTGATTTCATGACGGCATGAGGTCCCCCACTCTCCTTCCATTTATATCCCAAAAGATTGCCTAGAGGCATAATACAGTCTTACAGATTGAGTCCCGCTTTACTAACACAACCACCATGTGTCCACTTGTTAACAGCATACAGGGAGGATTTACAGCATATAGGAACACCACAAAATACTGGGAATAGTGACCCAGCCAAATTGCCACACATGTTTTCTGGGGACACAATTCAATCCATGACTTTCTACCTTTTGGCCCCCCAAAAATAACATCCTTGCAACATGCAAAATGCATCCATCCCATCATAACAAAAGTCACAAGGCCAGAAATATCACCATCCTTTTATGAACAGCTGATATTCAACAAAGATCCAAAGGTCTCAAACTGGCATAAAAACAGTCTGTTTAACAAATGGTGCCGGCAAAATAGGATATCGACCTGCAAAAAACTGAAACAAGACCCATATCTCACACCTTACACAAAAAGTAACTCAGAATGGATCACAGACCTAAATATCAAACCTAAAATGATAAAATCATGAAAGAAAAAATAGGGTCAACAATGGAAGTTCTAATACACAGCTTAGACAGACTTCAAAATCTGACAAACAATGCATGAACAACAGAAAACAGATAAATGGGAACTGCTAGGAATCAAATATGCTCATCCAAAAATTTTATTAAGAGAGTTGAAAGACTACCTACAGAATGGTAAAAAATATTTGGCAACTACATGTCAGATTGACATCTGATTTCCATAATTTACAAGGTACTGCGAAATACCAACAAGAAAAAGGTAAATAACCCAGTTAAGCAATGGGCAAAGGAGATGGACAGACACTTCACCAAAGAAGACATCCAGGCAGCCAAAAGACACATGAGGAAATGCTCACAATCATAAGCTATTAGAGAAATCCAAATTAAAACTACAATGAGATACCTTCTTGCCTTGGCAATAAGCCAGAAAACACAAAACAACAAATGCTGGACAGGCTGTGAAGACACTGGAATGTTCCTACATTGCTGGTTGGAATGCAAAATGTTACAGACTCTTTGGAAACCAATTTGGTGCTTCCTTAAAAAGATAGAAATAAAAATACCATTTGATCCAGCAATCCCACTGCCCTGAATATATTCTACAGAAATTAAGGAGGTCAAACAAACAGATACACGCACGCAAATGTTTATCGCAGCACTGTTCACAATAGCAAAAAGATGGAATCAGCCTAGATGCCCATGAACAGATAAATGGATGAACAAACTATGGTACACATACTCAATGGAACATTATATAATAATAAAGAACAATGATAATTTTAGGAAGCATCTTATAACCTGGTTTCAACTAGAAGACATTATGCTGAGTGAAATCAGTCAGCCGCCAAAGGACAAGGATTGTATGAGACCTCTGCTCGAAGGACTTAAAAACTGGACTTATGTGCAGAAGAAATGACTCTTTAATGGCTACAAGGGGGAGAAGGGAGAGAGAGGATTGGTCATAGATTAGATAGCAGATAGGAATTTGTTTAGGTAAAAGCAGTGACAGCAAGCAGTCGAGAGTAGATCAACATAGCTGGACTACAGCATAAACTGAAAGGTTTTCTAAACTCAACCCAGTATTTCAAAGGATAGAGTAGCAGTGACAGGGGGCCTGGGGACCATGTTTTCAGGGGACATCTAGGTCACTTGGCTAACTAGTCCTTTTCTAAGAGGATCTACTGCACCCCATACTGGTGAGTGTTGCCTGGGATCTTAAGAGTTAGCAAGCTGCCATCTGAAGTACACCAAATGGTCCCAACTCCTCTGGAACAGATGATGAATGAGAACAACAGAGACACGAAGGAAAATGATCCCAGGAGACAGAAGGACCCACATGAATGGGAGACTATATCAACAGGAGACCAGAAGAATCAGATGGTACCACCGCCAAAAGGCAGCAGTGATGAGGGAAACAAGAGTCCCTGAGAAGAAAAAGAAAAAGAGATGGGCTTGAAAAAGAATACTCAAACACAAGTAACTTCTCCATCCTCCCAGTCTCCTGCTTGATTCTTTTATCACTGGTTTTATCAAGACAAAAGGAGTTATTTACTGTCTGTTGTTCACTGAATCTGTAGTGGAGCCTGCAGAGGGCCTCACCCTAACATCACTCCCTAGGGTTGGTGTAGTGGGGGCCATGTGTTTCCTTTTGTGTTAGGGATGATCTGAAACAGTGTCTCTCAGTCCCTTAGTTTTGAGCACCTTTGACATGGAGGCTATTTCAACCTCCAGTTTCAATGACTACAAGAGCAGGGAGGGGGTTGAGGATGTATCATAGATTAGATAGTTGAGAGAGATTAGAAATTTTGTTCATTTACCGTATCTTTGTTGGGGGGAGTAACCATAAACTTGTTCAAAGTGGAGAGACCTTGAAAAAGTGCTAAACCTGTATTTGCACTGTGCAAATTTCTGTCCCATTTTAAATTGAGTCTTTGGAAATGAAATAATTATTTGTAGTCGTAGTTCCCGCTAATCTTGTTATGTATAATACACCTGCTTACATTTCTGTAAAGATATACATAGTAATGTATTCGTTTTATCAAATATATATATATATATGTATTAAAGAGAGAGAGAGAGAGAGAAACAAGTAGAGAGTTGGGAACCTTATATCATCAAGAAAGTAGCACCGGGAGAACAGTCTTTCAGACCTGAGGTTCCTGCACCGTGATGTTCCCTGACCTAACGAAGACTAATGCTCCAGAGCAGACAGAGGGAAAGCTCTCCCCTGGAGCAGACACCCTGAATTTGACTTGTAACCTACCGGATTGTGACAATAAAGTTTCTCTTCATGAAAACCATCCACTCTGGTATTTCTGTTAGTGCAGCACTAGCTGATTAAAACACTATGGTTTGCTTCAGCTCTGCTGTGACAGCTGCCTACTCCAGGGGAAAAAAGCCCTAACACCCAAAAGGCCTTTCTGGAGTGGGGCCCCAGCTAAGAAGCACTGATTGGCCTATCTGGGAACGGGGTGGGGCTATAAAGCAGATTCTGAGAGTTGGGGCAGTGTCTCAGCGAGGGAGCCCTTTGGACCTGTAGGTCAAAACGTCAGCCACAGACTGGTAGCAGAGACTCGAGAGGAGCATGGCCCGACGGTACGTTTGCGAGCTGGCCCTGGGGACAGTGCTGTTGCTTGCCGTCAGCACCGTCTGCAGATCCAAGGGGCTGCGGAGCAAGGACCCCCAGCGGGCGTTGCGAATCCCTTCTCATTTCAGCGAAGAGGAGCGCGTTTACATGAAGGAGGCGCTGAAAGGTGAACCTTGATCCTCTTCCCTGCCACCGCGCGAATACAAGTCTCTGTCTCCTCGCGTGAACCCGTGACTCCTCCCTCCCGCTGCATCAGGTCCATTACCCAAGCTCCAGCTTCGTGCTCAGCTTGGGGACGCTGTTTTTCCTCGCTCCTGGGGAGTCCCGGCGCTCCCTTCCTAGTCTCTTTCGGTGTGGCTGACGCCCACCCTGTCCCTTGCTTATTTGCCTCGGTTTACAATTGGTTTTATTCGTACGACACTTTGGTCTTAGTCTTGTCTAAATGAAATTGGGGGAGGGAAGTTAAATCTTAGATGAATGCAATGATTTTTCCCCAGGAGGCCACAGCAAAAAGAGCACCGGGTGACAATATTTAGTGCCTTTAGGATCCCCTGGGCCCCACTTGTCTCTAAGGTATGGGAGAAGAGGTGATCCTAAGGTGTGGTATATTCCTAATTCTTATAATTGAAGGACGGAAACCGTAGTGGCTTAGTGGTTAAGTGCCGCCGCGGCTAACCGGGAGCTCTGCAGCTCAAATCCTCCAGGCTATCCTTGGAAATTCCATGGGGCAGTTCTACTGCCTATACGATCTCTATAAGTCGGAATCGATTCGACAGCCAGCCCAGTCGGATCCGATTCGACAGCAGGGGTTTTAATTGAAGGATATCTCTCCACTAGAACTCTAAACAAGACTAAAAACTCATTCACCTTCTGAATCAGTTTACCTGAAAGAAAGAGGAAAGTTTCTGTTGAGTGCTGCAGCTTGTGGGATGACAGGATCCTTTCTCAACACTGGACACCGTGGTAGCATAGTGGTTAAGAGCTAGGCCTAGTAACCGCGAAGTCCACAGTTGGAATCCACCAGATGCTTGTTGGAACCGTTATGGAGGCATTTCTACTCTACAGGATCCCACAGGTTAGGTTTTTTGGTTTCCTCAACACTGGGAGCAGCTCCAGTATTTTCTCTCTGGGTAAATAATGGATTAAGAGAAACTGCCAGCGTAAACATGTGCAAGCAAATGCTGGGGCCCAAGCTGAGTCCTGTGAATGGAGATAAAGTGCTCATGAGCTGGGATGGTAGGCCTCAGAGGCAGGCTGGGCTCTCCCAAAGCACGGAATAAATATTCCTCTAAAAGCCATTGAGCAGCAGCTCACTAGAACCTTCTCACTGGAAGAAAGCAAAAAACATGATCAGAATCTAGAGTAGGGTCTTTATAGCTTAGCACCCTTGAGTCCAGATCTTGGGTCTGCGTCTGGAGAAGGCAGTTTATTTAAATCTCTTTGAACTTCAGCTTCCCCATCTATGTAGTGGGCTGTGAGTAGATTTGATGTTAGCAAATCTAAGTACAGAATTAAGTTTCTTTTTAAGAACCTCATACTCGGTGTCAAGCTACCCAGGTGCATTTGTTCCCGCCATGTTCTTGGAGAAACCCTGGTGGCACAGCAGTTTAGCACTCAGCTGCAACTCAAAAGATCAGCAGTCGAATCCAACAGCTGCTCCTTGGAAACCCCATGGGGCAGTTCTATTTAGTCCCACAGAGTCACTGTGAGTTGGAAGAGACTTGACAGCAGTAGGTTTGGTTTGGTTTTGGTTTTCTTGGAAGGCTATCTAAGCAGATACTCTTACGACTCTTCTATCCCAGTGGTTGTTGCATTTGGTAATAGAAATCTTTTATTATTTTTATTGTCATTTTCATTTTATTTTAAGGTGCATTTACTCCAAAGCCATAAATTTTCTTTCCCCTTTCAATTTCTTTTAGGACACCTTTTTCTTCTGTACAAACTCTTTTTGCAGTTTAGGAACAATTTGTTCCTTTTCAGTAAGGAACATGTCCACGAGGCAGGCAAGGCTCATGTATGGGTAATTTGACTATAAGCTCTGTAAGTATGAAGGTACATCTTGGGATCTTTGTTCACCTGGGTGTGTTCAATGACCAGCAACTATACATCTAAACTAGTGAGTTCCGCCTTACTCTGTGCACTTCAAAGCACATGCAGCAAAAATGCAGCACTCTTTGGGCCACTGACCCTGTGTCCAGCCCCACAGCTGCACCACTGTAGTGTCAGCACAGCGTGTCTTGTTTCAGCAGAGTGACATCTTTCAGATACTTGGTTGGTTTTTGGACATGCACATCCCTGATGGCTGATAGTTTCAGTTTTATAGGTGTCCTTAAAATAGACCCAAAGATTTGAACCTTTCTTATTTACATGATTTTGTGGGGTTTTCTAGGTCGAGTGAGTAAAAGAAAAAACCCAGTACCGTCGAGCTGGAAACCCTGGTGGTGTAATGCGCTAAGTGCTTCGTCTGCTAACCCCGAGGTCAGCAATTCAAATCCACCAGGTGCTCCTTGGGAACTCTATGGGGCAGTTCTACTCTGTCCTCTAGGGTCACGATGAGTCGGACCCAGCTCGATAGCAGTGGGTTTTTGTTTTTTTCAGTGCTGTTGAGTCGATTCTGACTCATGGTTACCCTACAGGACAGAGTAGAACCGCTCCATCAAGTTTCCAAGGAGTGCCTGGCAGATTTGATGTAGCACTTAACCACCACACCACCAGGTTTTCCAGGGGATTTGAGTGAGTAGTGGATCGTTTTTTGAGATCTCCTCAGGCCATTTACAGGAAGAGTGATAATGCGACTCTTGGAGACTATAAAGTCTTCATGACTCAGGGAATCATGGAAACTCAGGAACTGAGACATGTGGGTAGAGAGGAAGAGGTTATGATAGGACTGAGGAGCTTGCTTGGGAGCTTCTAAACCCACCCCCTTCAGAGGCATCATCTACCCCAAAAGCCGGGTTGAGCAGGTGGATGAGACTCTGAATGAACCAGTCCGTGTGGAATAAGCCCACTCTCAGCACACAAAGAAGGCCTCACTGATGAAGGTACCCAGGACAGTGGGTTCCTTGAGAATGATAGAACTCAAATTCATCAAAGGCAATGGTGGCTTCCAAGGCAGAGAATGACCCCTTAGGAGGAAACTTAATCTTTGCCCTGACCATGCAGGGTCAGGGTCTGGTGGGGAGAGAGTAGTCCAAACTAGAGGCAGAGACACATCAGTCCCAGGGTCCAGTGAAGTTTATTCAAACAGAGAGTGGAGTCTGAACCGAGGGTGGCTCAGTCTGCCCCCTGGCCAGTAGGGCAAGTTTTTAGAGTTTTAAATTTCCAGTGAGGTAGTGTGGGGGTGAGGGGATTTATGGTTTGATAAGGAAAGAAAGAGAAGAGGGGTAACAAATTCTGGTTAACGGATTTATGGTCTGATAAGGAAGAAGTGTTGATTAGGCAGAGGGGTAAATTTTGTTTATGGCCAAGGTTTCATAAAGGAAGGGCTTTGATTAGGAGGGCAGGGGTGGCAGGCATAAAGTTATTTATGGTTTTCTGGTGGGGCATACCAGACTGTTTTCAATTAATCCTGAGGTCATTGGTTAAGACAACTTCCCTGAATTTCCCCTAAGGGTCCAAATCTACTTCCTCCAGATTGTGGACATTTTTTTTCTTTAAGAATCATGTTAATCCAAGTGTCTTAGACCTCTAGTACTGCTTTAACAGAAATACAACAAGTGAATGGCTTTAAAAAGAGAAATTTTATTTTGTCATAGTCTAGTAGGTTAAAAGTTCAAATTCAGGGTGTCACCTCCAGCGGAGTGCTTTCTTTGCTGGATGTGGAGGAAGGTCCTTCTCATCAATCTTTCCCTGGACTGGGAGCTTCTAAGGTGCAGAGACCTCAGTCCTTTCCAAAGAAGTGTTGAGCTAGCACAACTTCTTGGTGGTGACTGTGCTAGCTTCTTTCCTTTCTCTCTCAGAAGACTGCCTCAAGGCACAGAACAGTCTTCCACAATTAGTCCTGCCCCACCAATGCAACTGCTGCCCATCCACCCTTATTAGCATCATGGAGGCAGAATTTACACCAGGAGGAACACAGCACAATACTAGGAAGCCTGGCCTAGCTAAACACCTACACAGATTTTTCAAGAACACAGTTCAATCCATGACACTGAACCAATCTAAAAGAGACCAAAATCATTGCCAATGAGTTGATTCCAACTATAGCAACCCCATAGGACAGAGCAGAACTCACCCATAGAGTTTCCAAGAAGCAGCTTGTGGATTTGAACTGCTGACTTTTTGGTTAGCAGCAGAATGCCTAACCCCAACAGTCTAAATCCCAGTTGTGCTGCTCTTGCTGAGCAGTCTTGAACAGCTCATTTAACTTCTTTAAGCTTGTATTCCTGGCAGTGTAGTGGTTAAATGTTCTGGCTGCTAACCAGAAGGTCGGCAGTTCCAATCTGCCAGACACCTTGGAAACTCCATGCGGCAATTCTGCTCTGTCTGTAGGGTCACTGTGAGTTGGAATTGACTCAACAGCAGTGGGTTTTTGGTTTAAGCTTGTTTCCTTGTCTTCAAACTAGGAAAAACCACAGTGCCTACCTCTCGAGATTGCTATGCCCCCTGCAGTTAGGTGAGTGTGAAGAAACTTTTAACCCAGCAGAGCACTACAGAAAAACCAATGGTTGTTACCATTTTGCATCTTTAATGTCTGTCTGACTCTTAACAGGTGCCATCCAGATTCCAACAGTGTCTTTCAGCCCCGAGGAGTCCAACATTACAGCCTTGGCTGAGTTTGGAGAATACATTTATAAAGGTAATTTATGGACCACCACAAACTGGGGGCAGAGAGTAGCAGGGACACCACTGGAAATATAGTTCTCTGAAATAAGTTTATTTTGTGACTGAGCTAAATGATAACCATATTCCCATGGACCTCCTTTGAGTTTTGTACATAATGGGTAGCTACAGGAGGGAAAACCAAGGCTTTGGAATGGCGACAGAGTGGACACTAGACATTCCTCCGCTAAAGAAGTAAGGTGCATAGATAGCTGTTGGGTCAGAGTTTGAACTCACTCGATGTTTGCCCTATATGTGTGTCAGTCAACAAATACGTGATTAGAAAGGTAGAATGGACTCCTACCTGTTCAAGGGTTCAAATCTAAGCCCCTTGCTTCTCCCATACCTACCTCTGTGCTCCACTCTCTCAGGTGCTATTCCAGATGCACCAGTAACACATTTCTAAGTTTCTAGGCAGTCAACTTCCTGAGCTATCACATCACTCTTGTCTGTTCACCTCCAGCACCCACGGAGTCCAGAGTTGAGGAAGGCTGGGTCAGAGGTAGAAGGCATGTTGAAGCTCCCCCACTTCTTGAAGAACAGTGAAGCCATCTTCCTAAATCAAATAGAAACCAGCCTTTCCAAAGTGGTCAGAAGTGAGAGAAGCTAGCCTAGAAGCAACAAGGAGCCCCCTCTCAAACACTCTGGTATGGGATGAAAAAAAAACAACTCATCATCCAGTCAATTCTGACTCATAGTGAACTCCTAGGACAGAGTAGAACTGCCCCAGAGTTTCCAAGAGCACCTGGTAGGTTCAAAGTGTCAGCCTTTTGTTAGTTCCCAGTAACCAAGCTTAAGCCATGTTGGAAGTCTTTATTCAGCAATAAAAAACCAAAAACTCAAACCCACTGTCCATCGAGTCAATTCCAGCTCATAGCGACCCTATAGATCAGAGTAGAACTGCCCGATAGAGTTTGCAGGGAGCACCAAGTAGATTCCAACTGCCAGTTATCAGCCAACTTAGCAACAGGAGATAAAAATAGGAAATAGATACATAGTGATAATTAACTAGATAACCTGACTGACAGTATAAAAGCATATTCTTCAGTCTTTAGTCTTCAGCTATCCACAGAGGTATATGTGGATTCTTCCAACAAAGTCCGGTGGAAGATCAACGTTCTTACTTCCATGTATCTCATGTCACTTTTCACCTGATAGTTAGCCTGGGAACATCCACACCTATGCACAAAAGTATGGCTTTCTGCTAGATGAGATAATATTTATCTCCATATAGCACAAAAGGTAGATTGCTTTGTTAAAAGTGCCCTGAAAAATATGTTTGGGGGGTTTTTTTTGAAATAAAAATTGACACAACTTTAGTCTTCAGAACTCTGTACCCTAAACTTGTGATAATATAGATCAGGCCAGGCTAGGCCAGATCTTGGGGTATTGACTGTCTTAGTGGTAGAGTCTTGATACGCATATTATTACACAGTAATAGTACGTTATAATATGGGGAAGAAGAATTTCAGAGGTTGTCAAGAAAACTCAAGAATTAGAGTTTGTTTGGAAAGGGGGGGAGGGGGCAGAAAGCAGCAGACGGTAGCTAAATCAGAAGAAGCTTAAACCTAGGTTTCTTGCTCAGCTTTTCATTCCTCTGCCTCTAGTTTTTCCCACAGTGTTCAGCACCAGCTTTATCCAGCATGAAGTCGTGGGAGGATACAGCCACCTATTTGCTGTCCAAGGCACAGACCCCACCTTGCAGCCCTACATGCTGCTGGCTCACTTTGACGTGGTTCCTGCCCCTGCAGAAGGCTGGGAGGTGCCCCCATTCTCTGGGCTGGAACGTGATGGCTTCATCTGGGGTCGGGGCACACTGGACAACAAGAACTCAGTGATGGTCTGAAACCATACATTCCCTCTGCCTTGGGGCCCTAAAGATAAAGTGAGAGTGGGATGCAATAGCTGACTTTGGGAGGCAGGAGGTTGTGGTAGAAACAGTCTTGGCTCCAGGAGACCTGGGTTCCAGCTATCAGTTTGTAACTGCATTTTTCTGGGCCTCAGTTTCTCAACTTTGCAGTAGAGGTTAGAGTAGCTTTGACCATGGATAAGTTTATACTTTTTTCCAGGGAGTGAAAAATGTTATTCAGAGCTCTGCTTCCTCTCATCCAGTCTCCTGGGACCATTGGAATTAGTTCTTTTTAAAAGAAAGTCTCTCTGATCCTAGTCCCACCAGCCCTGCTATAGGCAGATGCTGGTCACTGATTCCCTATACTTTAAAAACAAACCTTTCTCCTTTTCCATTCTTTTGTTGTCCACC
This sequence comes from Heterohyrax brucei, assembly GCA_028571685.1. NCBI lineage: Eukaryota > Metazoa > Chordata > Mammalia > Hyracoidea > Procaviidae > Heterohyrax > Heterohyrax brucei. Next base: position 24,552,498 of record CM053155.1, read on the forward strand.
CAGGCAATCATGCAGGCCTTGGAGCTCCTACTGATCAGGAACTACATCCCTCAAAGATCTTTCTTCATTGCTCTGGGCCATGATGAGGAGGTAGTGTCTCCTTACCCCATAACCATCTCTGGAGCCCTCATAGGGTAGGAATACTTCAGTCCGGTTTGTCACCCAGCTTCAGCATCTTCTCTGTGTGTCCGTGTGCCAGAACTATCTGAGGATCTTGACCAAAATGCAGATTTCTAAGCCCTGTATAGTAGATCTGAATTTTTAACAAACTCCCTAGTGAGTTCTGAGAATGGTGATCCATTGTCTATACCCTAAGAAACATTAGTATGACAGAAAGATAACTATTGTATTTCCAGTGATGCCACTTACTTTGACGCCAGGCAAGTCACTTCACCCTTTGGGTCCCAGTTGCTCCATTTGTGAAATAAAGGGGGTAGACCCTTCCAGCTCTGACGTCCCAAGATTCTGTGAGGCAGGACTGTCTAGGGTCCTGCTCCATAGGTAGGTTCTGGAGGTCAGGCTGAGAAGGACTGTGTCCCTGGGTTCAATGTCTACAGGTATCAGGGGAGAATGGGGCTGAGAAGATCTCAGCCCTGCTACAGATGAGGGGTATCCAGCTAGCCTTCGTTGTGGATGAGGGTAACTTCATCTTGGATGGCTTCATTCCTGGCATCCAGAAGCCCTTTGCCCAGTAAGTAACACCTCACCTTGGCAGGAACTCTCATACCCTGTAAGAAATGACCCCAGCCTGATATCTGTTAAGTCATGCTGACACAACCATTCCTCCCTTCTTCACCCCAATCCTTGACCACATCTATGCTTCCCCTTTCTGGTCTCCTCCTAGTATAAATTTTTTCAGCAACATGAAACTGACCTCCCAGAGCCAGGCCACCACAGATTGCCCCATGGGCCTGTGGAATAAACCTGGCTGGGAGGAAGTCAGGAGCACTGCCTCTGATCCTACAGGATTTCAGTCTCAGAGAAAGGCAGCATTAACCTCTTGCTACAAGTAAACATGACTCCAGGCCACTCTTCAGCTCCTCCAAAGGAGACAAGCATTGGCATCCTGGCAGGCGCCGTCAGCCGGTAAGCGACTTCTGGGTGCTTTCCCACGTGGAGTTTGAGGAGCTGAGCGTCTTGCCTTGTAGCTGGACTAGGTAGCTCTAGTGTGGGTTGCAGACAGGGCAGAAACACTAGTACCCAGACATTGGCGAGGATCTTTCAGTGCATTCATACGGCAGCTGCAGTCTGCCAGAGTCCAGACAAGCAGTTAGAAGTGACAGTGACAACGACTAGTGCGCCTGTCTAATCCCCACCTGCCCTGGTGAGAGGCAAAGGCAACCAAGGGCTGCTGGCTGGGGGTGAGCACTGTGGGGTCAGGAGCAGCAGAAGTCATCTCTGGCTCTCTTGTCTTGTGGTGTGAAAATGGGAGGTGCATTCATTCAACAAATGCTGAACTAAGTACTTAACATGATCAAGGCTTTCTACCAGGTGATAGGCATACAGTGGTGAACAGTGGTGACAGTCCCTGTCCTCAAGGAACTTGCTGTTAGCTGAGGAGACACAGTGCTGCTGCATTGTGGGAGTGCTGACAGTTGATACCCAGGAAGCCATTAGAGGAGGAGATGGGAGCCTCCTAACTCACAGTTAGTGGTCAGGAAGTTTCTGCTGGTGGAGTAAAGGTGGTCCTGCTGGTGCTTTAAGGTCCTCGGAATGGCTGGGTTGCTGGAGGTGATAGGATTAGAACAGGAGGCCTCCCGGCCAGTCTTGTCAAAATTTGCTCCTGTCTCCTTCCTTCTCTTCTTGGGACTGCTGCTCTATGGCTGGGGTTGGGTGTGTCTTGAGAATACCATTTCTCTTCCAGCTTGGAACAGACACCACTGCCTAACACATTTGGAGATGAGCCACTTAAGACAGCATTAGAGCTTCTGGCAAATGAGGTATGGGATGGAGTATTGCATACTCATGGCAGCTATGAAAGAGGAGGAAAAGAGTGGCAGAGAACTAATCATCACAGTAATGGAAAGCCTCTATTGCTGACCTGTGCTGTCTCCATTCCCACCTATTCCCAGCTGGTGGCTGTCAAGAGAAGATCTAGCTTGTTGCCTGGCCCTGATATTGATGTTTACCTAAGTCCTTAAGTTCTAACCCACCTAGCGGTTCTGTGGAAGCTGTTTCCCACCCATCCATGAAGCTGCTGAACCACTGTTCTAACCAACTGGATAAGCCCAGCCAGGTGGTAACTGGTTCCTCATCCCTTACCCTCTAGCAAAGACTGCTAGCTGAACCTAGCAGCACTCTGACTGCTGAGGGCCTTCAAGGCAAATATGGAGAGGCCGTAGATGGAGGGATGCTATCATGTTGACCCCGCTGTGATTCTGCTGACCTGGTTCTTTCCTTTTCAGTTTTCCTTCCCCACCAATATTATCTTGAGCAACCTGTGGTTATTTTGGCCTTTTGTGAAAAGGTAAATTATTTTCTTTCCCACACATCCCCAGCAACAAACCTACCTACTCCCTCATCCCCTCTTCTTGGCTTAACTGGGCCTGATGAATTTTCTCAACCACCAGACACTACATCTAATACATATATGGGATATCCTTCCTAGTCTTAAAGATGTCCGAGGTTCAGGAAAATGTGTGATCCTTAAACCTTCTTCTTTGTCCACATCAGATGATTTTTTTCTAACATCTAACCTTATTCCTTTTGCTTTAGGTTAATGGATAGAAATTACATAACCAGTGCACTGGTTAGGACCACCGTGGCACTCACCATGTTCAATGCAGGAATCAAGGTAACAGTGCCTGGCTCCTGTCATGTACCTTTTCCTGACTCCTCAGTCATCCCTCTATCCTTGTGCTTTGTGTTCTGCCTTCTCCTTCTTTCTCTGGTTATGTGTTTTAATAAGGGTCAGTGCTGGATTGATTTTCGTGTGTCAGCAACTGGCTAAGCCTCAGGATCAAAGGTGCTAGCAGAGGTTTACAAGCCCTCTGAAATTCCTGGCCAGGAGTTTGTGTGTATAGGCATTCCCCAAATTACAAACAAGTTCCAGTCTTGAGTCTGTCTTTAAGTCAAATTTGTACATAAATTAGGCGCTGTTTGGTACAGTTTATAGCAGACTTCAGGCAGTCAAATGTTTGTCTTAGTGTGTAGTACACAGTGTATGTGTCTATGCATAAAAAAACATTAACAAAACACTTCCAGATACACTGGAACATCTTTAACTTAATAATAATATAGTAGTAATAATAATGTTTTGGTGCATATCACAAAGTAGTACCCATTTATTATTACAAACTCTTGTATGTACCTTGAATTTTTAATATAGTAGGTTTTACAAGTATTGGTTCCTAACTATAGATTATACATAAAGAAAGATGTTCATAACCTGGGGACTGCCTGTATTTCAGTGGTGAGGTGTCCACGGCACCATCAGGTTTTTTAGGTCTGTACCTCTACATAAAATTATTTTACTGGGTGAAGAGGGGTTATTTGGGAGTTAATTTTTAGGACCTATGCTCAGGCTGAAATTCAGCATGTCTTATATTTACCTGGCAGTTTAGCCACATAGACTAGACTTTCTACCACCAGCCAATAAGACAGAGTAGAATTGTTCCAGGGTTTCCAAAGAGCACCTGGAAAATCCAAACTGCCGACTTTTGGGTTAACAGACATGACTGTTAAGCACTATGCCACCAGGATTTCCGCTACCACCAAGAATCTTTTGATTATTCTTCCCTGTGTTTTGAAAGATTTATCTACCTAACAAATTTCTGGATCCAACTCGATGGCACTTGGCTTGGCAACGTAACTGGTGTTACCATCAGTCGAAAAATTCACCTGTATATTTATCAAAACTATTTTTTTATATGCACAACATTTAAAATACATACATTGCCATCTCTCAAAATATACTAAATACTGGGTTGCTTTCCCAAAACCAAACCCATTACCATCAAGCCAATTCTGACTCAGAGTGACTCTATAGGCTAAAGTAGAACTGCCCCATAGAGTTTCCAAGGAGCGCCTGGTGGATTTGAAGTGCCAGCCTTTTGTTTAGCAGCCATGGCACCTAACCACTGCACCACCAGCATTTTTCTGCAAACGCTATATGAAGTTTACTTTTACGGAAACAAGTTTTCAGTGGATTAATATTTGACAAGTTTTTATTCCAAGAATCACTTTTCAACAAATTGGTCCACTTCCAGTTGGACTGGTCGCTAAGCAACAGCTCCGTTAAAAAGACCAAATCACCAATACACTAGTCAGTGTTTGTGAAATCTTGAGGGAAATTAGCGCATCCCCGTTGCTATCAGCATCACCAGCAGGACTTCAGAGAGCAGGATTCACAAAGAATACAGATGACCTAGTGGAGCTCTGGTAATCTGGAACCAAGATTGGCTATGAGTGAGTGTACCTTCAAGTACATTCCTGGCATAACTGACTAGAGTGTCCAGTGTGTTAGCTGGACCTGAGCTGTCTTCACCAGCTGACTGTAGTAGTTACCAGAATAATTATATTATGTCCTTGTATTTGAATAGTGCTTTTATCTTCCCAAAATACTTTTCACATTTGTTTCTCCATTTGATCCTTCCAATGGCTCTAAGTAGTCCCTGGGTGGCACAGATAGTTAATATGCTCAGCTACTAACTGGAAGTTTGGTAGTTCAAATCTGCCCAGAGTCACCTTAGGTGAAATGAAAGCCTGAGCAACCTGCTTCCAAAATTCCACAGCCATTGAAGACTCTACAGAGTTCTACTCTGACACATATGAGATTGCCATGAGTTGGAATTAACTGGATAGCAAGGGAGAAAAAAACAGCCCTGTGAGTATTATTGTCTCTATTTACTGAGACAAAAAAATTTAATGAGTATTATTATCTCTATAATTGGGAAAAGAGACTCAAAGAAAATAATTATTGAAAATCACATAGCTAGAGATTGGCTGTCTTGTGCACTGCTCATGGGAATGTAAAATGATACAACCACTGTGGAAAATGATATAATCCCTCCTTAAAAAGCCAGAAATAGAAGTACCATACAATTCAGCAGTCCCACTCCTAGGAATATGTCCTAGAGAAAGAAGAGCTGTCGCACAGACATATGCATACCTGTGTTCATTACTGCGTTATTCACAATAGCAAAAAAAGGGAAACAACTTAAGTGCACATTGATGGATGAATGGATTAACAAATTATGGTACACACCCACATTGGAATACTACACAGCAGTGAAGAGCGATGATGAATCTGCAAAACATCTCACAACATGGATGTATCTGGAGGGTACCATGCTGAGTGAAATGTCAGTATCAAAAGGACAAATACTATATAAGACACTATTACAAGAACTCAAAGGTTTACACTCAGAATAACAGTCTTTAATGATCACAAGGAAAGGGAGAGGTAGAGACAGGAAACAACTAACTAGATAGTGGACAAGTGTTAACTTTGGTGAAGGGAAAGGTAATGCACGATATAGACAAAGTCAGCACAGTTTGACAAAGGCGAAGTCATAGGGGCTTCCTAGACACAACACCTTGAGGGACCAAGTTATTGGAGCTGAGGCCTGAGTACCATTATCTTGGGAGCATCTAGGTCAGTTGGCATAACATAGTCCAGAAAGAAAATGTTCTGCATCCTACTTTGATGAGGAACATCCAGGGTCTTGAAAGCTTGCAAGCAGCCATCTAAGATATATCTATTGGTCCCATCCCATCCAGAGCGGAAGGGAATGAAGAAAAGCAAAGACATAAGGGAAATATCAGTCCAAAGAAACAAAACTCACATTCACAAAAAAAAAAAGACTTACTGGTCTGGCAGAGACTGGAGGAAACCCAGGACTATGGCCACCGGATAGCCTACTAACTCAGAACTGAAGGCACTCTCAAAACTCACTTTTCAGACAAAGATTAGATAGACTTATGAAATAGGCAGTAACACACATGATGAACATGCTGCTTAGTTTAATCAAATATACAAGACCAAATGGACAATTCTTGCCCCAAAATAAGGTGAGAAAGTAGGAAGAGATAGGAAAACTGGATGAATGAACATGGGGTAGAAAGAGGGAACGTGCTGTCACATTGTGGGGATTGCAACCAAGGTCACAAAACCTGTTGTGTATAAACTTTTGAATGAAAAACTAAATTGCACTGTAAACTTTCTTCTAAAGCACAATAGAAAAATGTTTTAAAATCACATAACTAATTTATAACAGCCCAGTGCACCTGGCCTAGTATAGTGCTTTTTTGCAACCTACCAGTTCAAAGAAAGATAACACAGTTGGGGAGTCTGCTGTCTCATAGCCTCTCAGGAAAATCCCCGCCATGGCCTAAGTCTGTTTTCCATTCAGTCTTGGGTTCTTCTAGTCAAGCAAAGAACAGAGTCGGATATCACAACTGGATTTGGAATCACCACCACCATCTCCTTCCAGGATAAAATACCATGATGGGGCCTGCAGAGGCTTGGGGTGCCCTGTCCTGAGCAAACACTAATGCTAAGGGCTGCAGAAATGTCCTGGTGCCTTCAGAAAGGGAGGGCAAATAGAAGAACTACAATGGCACAGCACAGGACCTAAACAGAGATGTCCGGCCAGTCACAGAGAAAGTAGTCTTGCTCTGAACAGTTCTCTGTGACCTTCTCTACAATCAAAAATTGTGATAGTCTGACCTAAAACCAACACATCCCTCTAACTCTGAACATAACCACATGTCAAAGGCCCAGGAAAGACAGGAGGCAGACTAAAGGAAAATTAGATCTTGGACCCCCGTCAAATCAGCTTTGCCACTGCTTTGGTTAGTTGGCTTTCCCTGCACTGAGATCTGGTAACGGGATCTTGCATTCTCTGTCTAGGTGAATGTCATTCCCCCAACGGCCCAGGCTACAGTCAATGTCCGGATTCACCCTGCACAGACAGTCCAGGAGGTACGTACCGTATTTCAGACTACTGGTTTAGCACCAGGGATATGGCCCTCAGCACCAAGGCTTAGCCACAACACCAAGGCTGGCCCAATTTCTGCCTTGTTCCAACCGGTATTTTTCAGTGGCTTTTTATGCACCGGGATAAGAGAACCCTGGCTCGGAGGAACTTGAAGTCTGGGGGTAGGAGGTGAATACTAGTAAATCATAGCAAAAACAGCAAACGTGCTTTTGCTATAATTTATTAGTAGCCTTGCTATGTGTTTGTCACTGTTTAATATACTTACTTCTCACAATCACCCTGTGAAGCAGGAGCTGTATTACCCTCACTCGACAGGTGAGGAAACTGAGGCATAGAGTTGCATAGCAGTTAAGTAGCATGGCCAACATTATACATGTAACAATGTGGTCCCAGAGCCTGTGTTTTTAGCCACAATATCATCATCAACTCTAAGTTAAGAATGAATAAACTACCATAGAACTAATGCAAAGAAGGGGCTGATACTGCCCCTCAGGATTAAGAAAATCTTTTTTTCCAAGCATTAGAAATGAACCTGGACTTAAAGGACAGATAGGAGTTTAACATCCATTGTAGCTAAAAAGTAGAATAAATTGGTAGAAGTGATGGGAGATGGAAATGGCGTTGTATGTTAGGGACCAAGGCTACATGCTGGGCCCAGGAGGCTGGGCTCCAGTCTGTCTACAAGGAAGAATTGTCAGAGGTCTTCAGGTGGGAGAGTGGCGTACTAAGCTTTGCTTCTAGGGAGATAATGCTAATGGCCAGGGGTGGATTACCTTACTTACCAGATCATCTGTGATGAACAACTTCACACTGTTTCTACCACATCAAAGATCCTGTTAGGTATGGCTGGCATCAATCTCTCTTCCAACCCTACACCTTCCAACAGAATCAAAGCCTCTTTTGACATTTGCAGTCCCTGACAGGGGCAGATGACCCAGTAAGCCAGGTAGGCACAGGATGGCTTGTGGTGATTTTATTAATCACACGAATGAAACTGCTGGGTCATCTGCCCCTGCTAATGACAATGCAGAGGAAGCGCTGGAATAGGAAGAGACAGGAAAATGTTGCAACATCACAGGCAGTGGGCATGAAGGTGAAGACTGAGGTCATGCTTATGGGGTGGAGAAGAGGCACCAGAGGTGAGAGAAATGGATTTAAGAGGATATGGTAGATAAAAGGATGTGGGGTGAAAGAGACATTCTTAATTTGGGTAGTTAGCCAGATGCAGATGCCCTTGATCAAGATTGGGAATTCAGGAAGAAGAATAAGTTTGAAGAGAGAGATAATGGTTCACACATTTGAGAAGTCCATAATATATTAAAGGTGTTGTGTGCTGTCGAGTCAGTTTTCAAACATAATGACCCTGTGTACTAGAGGAGAACTGCCCCACAGGGTTTCTTAGGCTGTAATCTTTACAGGAGCAGATCACCAGGTTTTTTTTCTCCTATAGACCTGTTGAGTAGGTTCAGACTGCCAACCTTCTGGTTAGCAGCTAAGAACTTAATCATTGTGCCACCGGGGCTTCTGTTATATTAATAGTTAAAAAATACTCTAGGTCTGAAGAGAGAAACGAACTAGAGGTACAGAAAACCAAAAACTTGTTGCCTGTTGGGTTGATTCCAACTCAAAGCAACCCTATGGCTCAGTGTAGAACTGCCCTTTAAAGTTTCCAATGAGCAGCTGGTGGATTCAAACTGCCAGCCTTTTGGTTAGCAGGCTGAGCTCTTAACACTGGTTAAGAGCCAGTTAAGTGCCACCAGCATTTTAAGAGGTACAGGTTCGGGTGTTTTCAACATCATTGGAACTCTACCCATTGCCGTTGAGTTGGGTCTGACTCACAGCAATCCTGTGGGTTAGAACTACCCTGTAGGGTTTCTGAGACTATAATCACAGGAACAGACTAGCATATCTTTCTTTTGTGGAGCAGCTAATAGGTTTGAACTACCAACCTTCAGTTAGCAGCTGAGAACTTAACCACTGCATCACCATGACTCCTTAATTGGAACTCTAGAATCGGTAAAATCCCATGGCATGGGAAGGACATGCCACGTAGAAGAGGGCTGAGCCCTGTAGTGGTCTGCTGCGAACATTAGTTTTTAAATTACAAAAATGTATATATAATTGCAACTGTACCAAGTGCTTTGACACAAAACAAATTGGTGCTGCTTGAGAATATTAACAAGGACCCAGACTTTGTTTGTGGGCCAGGCAAGGCTCCCAGGGAAGTGATGTTGGAGCTGAGAGCTAAAGGGCTGGTACAAGTTACACAGCTTGCTCAGCATGTGTAGGAAGTGACAGCTTACTTAAGCATCAAGTTGAGCTGCAAAGAATTCGAAAGACAGATCTTACCCTTCAAGAAGTTATCAAAAACAGGCAACCCAGCAACTATCAGGTGAATTATACATTACAAAAATAAGCAGAATGTGGGTAAGTGGTGTTTCCTGAGTCTGTGGTTCAGACAGTTGGGAGTCATCCACACTGGGGTAGATGACCCAGGTCTTTCTCCGTAAGTTCTGTCCCACGGATGATTTCATTCATTCTCACTCAGGGAGGGAGGCACCCCCCCTCATTGCAGGAGGCAGGGGTGGAGCAGGATGACAGCCTGCCCGAGTCAACCACCCAGTATATGGGGCAGCTGGGACAGGCGGGAGCCTGGACTTTGCTGCGTTTCATCAGATGCCAACCTTTGTCCCCTCCATGGGGGCTTGTGGAGGCAGCAAATCACTTAATTCCCTTCACTGAGCTGCTTTCCACCAGTTTTTTTCCCAGCATCATTCCAACTTTATTCCCTCTCAAAGGTTGTTTTCCACCCTGCTGGGGCTTTAATCTCACCAGTTTCTGGCAGTCATCTGTCCTCTCCATTTCCATGCCATAGAATGAAAGCCCTGGAATCCCAGGATGCATCCTGCCCTGCTTCATCAGGGAAAAATGGAAAAAGCTCACAAGGCCCATTCTTCTGGGGACTCCCTGCTGGTCTGAGGACCAAGTGTGCAGAACCTTGAGCTGGACCTGACAGAAACACTGGTAGCTCCCACAGTCCTTCTCCAAGTTTGGGACAGACTGGTCTCTCCCAAGTTTCAGACATAGATAGGTCTCCAGCCTCTGTCATTGAAGAGCAAGAGTCTGCAGACATTGAGCAGGCTACCATGTGAAAAGGAAAGTTGGTCCTGTTATCTTTCTCTGTTTCTGTGGGAGCTGTTGTAATATCCCCACTTTGATTTTTTATTTGGCTATTTGCATCTCTTCTTTATCTTTCTAGCAAAAGGTTTGTCAGCATTACTGATCTTTTTAAAGAACCAGCTTCTGGTTTTATTGATTCAATTTTTTTCCTGTTTTCAGTTGTATTTATTTCTGCTCTGATTGTTGTTATTTCCTGTCTTTTGGTAGGTTAAGACTTAGTCTGCACTTCTTTTTCAAGGTTTTGGAGTTTCCAAGTTAGGCTTTGGATGGAGATCTTTCTTCTTTTGTCAAGAAGGCATTTATTGCTGCCTTTGCCACATTCCGTAGGTTTTGGTGTGTCATGCTTCATTTTCATTTCATTCTAGGAAATTTGTGATTTCATTTCTTATTTCTTCCTCGACCTATTGGTAGTTTAATAGTGTGCTGTTTGATTTTCATGATTGTGTGTTTTATGGTTGTATTTTCCCATCCTTCTGTTACTGAGTTCTAGTTTCGCTCCACTGTGGTCAGAGAAAATACTTTGTATGATTTCAGTCTTCTTAAATTTATAAAGACTGGCTTTGTGACCCCACGGTTGCCATGAGTGGGATCCGACTCGACGGCACTTGGCTTGGCTGGCTGGCTTTGTGACCTAAGATGTGTTCTACCTTAATAGTGATCTGGTGCTGCTGGAACAGAAATACCTCAAGTGGATGACTTCAATGCAGAGAAGTTTATTTTTCTCACAAATCAGTAGTCTAGATGTCCAAATTCTGGGTATCAGTTCTAGGGGGAGGCTCTCTGTCAGCTAAGGAGGAAGGTCCTCAGTCTGGGAGCATCTCAGTGCAAGAAACTGAGGTCCAAAGGACATGCCCTGCTCCCAGCTCCCAGCTCTACTTTTTTGTGGTATAAAGTTCCCGATTCTTCACTTGCTTCCCTTTCCTTTTATCTCTTGAGAGATAAAAAAAGTGGTGGAAGCCACAACTCCATGAAATTCCTCTTACACTGGATCAGGGATGTAACCTTAACAAGGGTGTTACCATCCCACCTCAATATTTTTTTCACATAATCCAATCTTTGTCCCATTAACCACAGGCAGAGATTAGAATTTACAATACATACAAAAATTATAGTGTCAAAATGTTGTTGTTGTTAGGTGCTGTCAAGTCGGTTCCAACTCATAGCGACCCTATGCACAACAGGATGAAACACTGCCTGGTCCTTGCCATGTCCACAATCATTTTTATGCTTATGCCCATCACTGCAACCACTGTGTCAATTCATCTTGTTGAGAGTCTTCCTCTTTTTTGCTCACCCCAACTCTACACCAAGTATCATGTCCTTCTCCGGGGACTGATCCCTCCTGACAACATGTCCAAAGTATGTAAGATGTGGCCATACCATCTTTGCTTCCAAGGAGCACTCTGATTGTACTTCTTCCAGAACAGACCTGTTTGTTCTTCTGGTGGTCACCAGCACATTCAGCACTCTTCTCCAACACCACAATTCAAAGGCATCAATTCCTCTGTCTTCCTTATTCATTGTCCAGCTTTCCCATGCATATGATACAACTGAAAATACCATGGCTTGGATAAGGGACACTTCAGTCTTCAAAGTGACATCTTTATTTTTCAATAATTTAAAGAGGTCCTTTGCAGCAGATTTTTCCCAGTTCAGTGTCTTTTGATTTCTTGACTGCTGTTTCCATGGGCATTGACTGTGCAACCAAGTAAACTGAAATCCTTGACAACCTCAATCCTTTTTCTAGTGGTGAGGACTTTTTCTTGATGTTCGAGTACAACCCACACTGAAGGCTGTGGTCCTTGATCTTCATCAGTAAGTGTTTCAAATCTTCCTTATCCAGCAATCTGCGTAATGCAAATTGTTAATGAGTCATCCTCAATTCTGTTTTCCATTTCTAGCTTTTCTGTACATGTCATTATAATACTTTAGTTTATCTTCTCAAGCTGCCCTTTGAAATCTGTTTAGGTCTTTTACTTTGCCATTGTTCCCTTTGCTTTAGCCACTCAACATTTCAGAGCAAGTTTCAGAGTCTCTTCTGACATCTAATTTTGGTCTTTCCTTTCTTTCCTGTCTTTTTTATGACCTCCTGCTCTCTTCATGGATGATGTCTTTGATGTCATTCGACAATTTGCCTGGTCTTCAGTCACTAGCAGTCAACACATCAAACCTGTTCTTGAGATGGTCTTTAAACTCAGAAGGGATATACTTAAGGTTGTACTTTGTCTCTTGTGGACTTGTTCTAATTTTCTTCAGTTTCAATTTGAATATGCATGTAAGCAATTGATGATCTGTGCTGCAGTCAGTAACTGGTCTTGTTCTAACTGCTAACATGGAAGTTTCCATCACCTTTTTCCACGGATATAGTTGATTTGGTTCCTGTGTTTTCCATCTGGTGAGGTCCATGTGCACAGTTGCCGTTTGTGTTGGTATTTGCAATAAAGGTATTTGCAATAAAGAAGTTGTTAGTCTTGCGAAATTCCGTCATGCAATCTCCAGCATTATTTCCATCACCAAGGCCATATTTTCCAACTGCCAATCTTTCTTTGTTTCTAACTTTTGCATTCCAGTCACTAGTAATTATCAATGCATCCTGCTTGCATGTTCAGTCAATTTCAGACTACGGAAGCTGGTAAAAATCTTCAGTCTCTTCATCTTTGGCCTTAGTGGTTGGTGTGTAAATTCAAATAATAGTTGTATTAACTGGCCTTCTTTGTAAGTGTGTAGATATCATCCTGTCACTGAGAGCACTGGACTTCAGGACAGATCTTGAAATGTGCCAGGACTAGGGGTAGGCTTTCTCTCTGTGTCAGCTCTAGAGGAAGATCCTTGAACAAGGTGATTTTTAAGTGGCAAATAACACAAAGAAGACAATTGGATTATTTATCACGGAGTTATTGTGGGATGAGAGTGGATGCAGCAAGCTAGTGTAGCTACAGTGGTTGTAGAACATCCCTCTGAGGAGATGTTTGTGTACACTGAGAGCCTGAGAAGAAGCAAGCCTGCAAAGACCTGGGAAATGGCATTCCAGTCCAAGGAAGGCAAATGGTGCTAGATGCACTCTCATTCCGGCAGAGATGAATAGTCTGCTCATTGTTACCATGTGGCTGGTGCTATATTGTATCCTGTGGAGTATATACCAGTATCAAAAATTAAAAAGGAGAGATGTTACAGCAAGATAAACCTCAAATCATTATAAGGAAGACATGTATAACCCAGTTGCTCAAAAATGGTCTGTGGCGTGTGATGTGAGCATCCAGCCTCTGAAGTGTTCAAACAAAGGCCAGATGACACCCTGCCATGATGCTTTAGTATGGAGTCCCACAGCAAAATGAAAGCTGGACTTGCTAACTCTGACACCTTGCCAGTATTTAAGTATCCCTTGTTGTTGCCTTCAACAAATTGACCGTTCATTTGAGAGAAAGATGTATCTACACACAAAACAATTAGAGAGCAACATAATGCTTTATAATTAAGTGCTGCGTTGTGGGATGTGCTAATAAGGACTATGAGAGATCAGAGAAATGAGACTAGTGTGCTCTAGAATAAACTCAGATGCCCCGCCCACCATGGGCACATTCCTTCCCTCAGAAGTGTGTTTGATTATTGCCTAATCAGCTAAAGTTTATTGAGTGCTTACCTCGTGTGCCAGACACAGACCTAACCACATTATTAACTTAAAGTAATAGTATCAGTAACCTCTTGAGGTAGTGTTAATAATCCACATTTGAACAGCTGAGCAAGCTGAGGAATGGAAAGGTTAAAAAAAATTATCCGATGTCACACAGCTGCAAGTAGCTGCCCGAGGCACCAAGTTGGGTGTCAGTCCTCAATTTTTGTATATGCCACTGTCTGGGTTCAGGATCGTCTCTTGCCTCTTCTCCATCAGTTTCCTTGAAATTCTGGCTCAAAGTTCCTGCCGCTAGGAACCTACATGAGGTGAATCCCACCCCCCTTCTCTCCCTACTCCTCACAGACTCAACTTGCATGTGTTAGGGAGCAGTATGCACAGCCCTGTGAGGCCAGACAGACCTGTGAGAGCCACCCAGCCCAGTGATACTGACTGAATAACCCTGGGCAAGTTACTTCATGAGACAACTCCCATTACTATTTTTATTAGTGTCCATCTTTTAAATGTCATGTATCCAACATTTATTGCAGAGCCCTGGTTGTGCAGTGGTTAAGGGCTACAGGTGCTAACCAAAAGGTCAGCAGTTTGAATCCACCAGCCTCTTCTTGGAAACCCTTTGGAGCAGTTTTGCTCTTTTCTGTAGGGTCATTGGAAACAGTGTGGTGCAGCAGTTAAGTGCTACGTCTGCTAACGAAAAGATCGGCAGTTCGTATCCACCAGGCACTCCTTAGATACTATGAGGCGGTTCTACTCCAACCTAGAGGGTAGATATGAGTTGGAATTGACTCAATGGCAGTGGCTTTGGTGTTTTTTAAAATAGGGTCTTTATGAGTCAAAATCAACTAAATGGCCATGGGTTTAGGTTTTTTTGATTTTTTATTTTGTTTTAAATATTTATTGCCTGCTTTGCACATGCTTGGTACTGGAAGTACCGACAGGCAGTAGACTTACTCTCTGCCCTTGAATCAGGGCCTGGCCTAGCAGCAAGTGGGAAACCTGGGCGCTTATGGCCTTTCCACTGGAGAGGTCTGATTCGTGTGCTCACTTCAATCTTTAGAATGAGGAAACTCCTAGGAATTTGAAACAGGGAGCAGTGTATACAATCTCACCCTACTTTATAGAAAATGACTTAGCCTCTCAGTGGGTCCAGAATACAAGAAGACTGCATTAATGTTTCCATTTCAATATTTGGGTCATATGTGCTAGAGAGAAAATGAGCTCTGATACTGAACTGACACCTCCACCCACTTAACGGCAGGCAGTTTGGCTCAAATAATGGTTCCTAAACCAAGAACCGGAGTCTCTGGGTAGTGTAAATGGTAAATGCACTCAGCTGCTAACCAAAGAGTTAAAGGTTCAGGTCTACCCAGAGATGCCTCAGAAGAAAAGCCTGGTAACCTCCTGCCAAAAACTGAGCCATTGAATACCCTGTGGAGTATGGTTGTAGTCTGAGACACATGGGGTCACCATGAGTCAGAGTGCACTTAATCGCAACTGGTTAAGCTAGAAGTAGAAACTCGCATTTCCTCTCCAGACTCAGCTCCTGGCATGTATCTAGGGAACTCTGACCTGAAAGGGATGCTGTTGAGGTGATTCCGGTTAGGGGACACCCTCTTTCCTGGGTAATCAGTGTTAAAGCAACTACTGATCAAATGGGCCTAGTGCTGGAGCTTTCCCTGAGTGGCTTTGTAGGTTTGGGGGCACCCTAAACCAACCTCCTGGTCCATCGCCATGTGACCTGCTCCTCGGGATCTGGTCTACATCCTGCGTGGGACCAAGAATTATGCTGGATTCAGCTCTAGTCATTTCAGACTAAATTTTCAAGGAGCTTCCTCAGTTTCCTTCCTGAGGAAAGGAAGCAAAGAGCAAAAACTTGAATGCAAGTCCAACTCCTGACTTTTCGTCTGTGTTGAGCTCATCTTCCTGGCTCTGCAGTAAGATAGTCACCAACAGGAAGCACAGATACCCAGAAAGAAAAGTATATGACCCTTTCATCATTTGTTTGAGACTCCCTTGGCTTAAAACAAGGTCAGCACATCCATCTGCCTACCTCAAGACCACTGAGAGTAGTATTCTGCTGTCTCTTCTACGCAACTTTCACCCCTTCCTGCTGTACTCAGTCGTCTGACCATGCCTCACATCCAAAGGCAAAAGGCATTTAATTCCCCGCTTTTCCAATTCCCCATTGCACTCACAGTTAGAAAATAGAAGACATGCCTTCCAAACATCTAACCTAAATCTGTCATGCTGTAGATTGCTTTTCAAGGAGACCCAGCTCTTAATCTACTATAGCCAGTCAGCCGAAATTGAGGCCCCAGTGCTAAAGTAGTGAGTTCTCTGTGCACTTTCCAGGGCTTTGCCTTGCTAAAGAGAAATTGGGTCTGTTTAAATCCATATGGCAGTTGGATAGCAGATAAGTAAGAAATTGAACTCCCTTTCTTTCTGCCCTGGAGGTCTTAGCACTGGTCAAGAACATTGTGGCTGATGACCGAGTCCAATTGCACGTGTTGAGTGCCACTGAGCCCCTGCCTGTCAGCCCCTATGACAGCCAAGCCTTGGGCTACCAGCTGCTGCGCCACACCATACAGTCCGTCTTCCCGGAAATCAATATTGTTGTCCCAGGTATGACTTCATCAGCCGTGGCTGGTGGGAGGTGGGGAGGGATAGAATTGTTTCCTAACTCATATCCGCAGCCCCACCCCATGCCAGCTGTTTAGCCTGGAAACAGCTGGCTACTTCCCCTCCTGATGGGACTGGAGCTATATTCTCCCCTCAAAATGGAAGTGAGAAAAGAAACAGGAAAGGACCAGAAACAATAAATTTGTTCAGTCAAGTCTGGGTCCTTGCTTAACTTAGGCCAGTGACTTGGACTTGGAGGAGACAATTGATCTAGATTCCCCACCCGCCACCTCCACCCCACAGAGGAAACCAAGTTCCCCCAAATCTGGTTCTAATCCATCCTAGGCTAACAGCTCAGCCCAGAAAAGCCTATACTGTTAGCATTAACCCCATCCAGCATTCCCAGGGAAACCCTGGTGGCATAGCAGTGAAGTGCTACATCTGCTAACTGAAAGGCTGGCAGTTCGAATCTGCCAGGCACTCCTTGGAAACTGTATGGGGCAGTTCTGCTCTGACCTATAGGGTAACTATGAGTCAGCATCGAGTCTATGGCTGTGGGTTTGTGGGGTTTTTTTTTGTGTGTGTGTGCCATTCCGAGCCAAGATCAAAGCTAACAGCTCTGCTTCTAAGCACTTTCCCAGTCTTCCAGTACACCATCCAAATCTAGGTGGTATGGATAGTTGTTCTCAAATTCGAGTGGAAAAAGATCACTTAGGGAACTTGCTGAAATGCAGATTTCCTGGACCCACTCCCAAAGATTCTAGTTAACCACATCTGGGATGGAGCCCTGGGATCTGCTTTTTTAACAAATACCAGAGGATTCTTACGTGCATAATGATTGACCACAGCTAGAGAATCTGATCTGTCGTGAGGATGAGATGCTTGCTTTAGTATTAAGGTCTGTCATTCCTTAATCTAGGTCCAATCGTGGATTTCCCCGAACATTTGCTAAGTTTATACTTACAAAATGTTCTGTCCTAGGCATGAGCCCTTAAGGAGTTTACAGTGAAAATTTTCATTCACAAATTCAGGTCTACCAAAACTAGTTATTTGTTGATGTTGTTTTTAAATCAACTTCAATCTGACTGTAAGCCCCTATTCCTTAGGAAGTTTAGTCTTAGACATTTTTGAGGCTATAAACATACCCTGAATTAGGTCCTTGGGGTCTTACACAGCAACATAGCATCAGAGTCTCTCAGCCAGTGGTCACTAGTCCTTGTGGTTACCTCTAAGACATCCATATCCTAGCCAAAGGTCACTTCAGGTTAGAAGTCTCCTGATACTATGGTCTGGTTGAGGAATGAGGTCTTTGACTGTAGAGCTAAGAGTGTCACATCTCCTCTGAGCTACCGGCCTCATGTTGAAGTCCCACTGCAGAGCAGGGCTTGGGTCCCCACCATCCAAAGACCCTGCCCCTGCATTGTATTCAGATTTTTCTCTCTTGGCCCTCAAGGGGTCCCTAGCTACTCCTTCCTTTCTGGAACATTTGCCATAGTCCCATCAACAGGGTTAGGCTTTTACAGAATAAAAACTAGGCAAAAATTGATGGACAGAAATCCCCTAAAGAAAGGAATTGTGAAGGCCTTCCTACTTATTTAAGACCGAAAAAGGGAAATAGAACAAATCACAAATTCCCATCTCACACCATCCACCACACTTGAGTTGACGCTCGGGATAGATTTTCCCACAGAAAATTACTATTATGGACAAGTCCCAACCCTAGCTGGGACTAGGGTCACCTACTACCACCTTCAAGAACAAAAAACTGGAGACAGTATCCTGGGAATTTCCAAATCTGGTGTTTGACTCTAAGAAGACAAGGTCATCCTTCAAAAGGAAAATACAGGACATTGTGTTCAGCTTCAAGAGGACCGCGTTTTACAGCAGTCTAGTTCCCCCAAGGAGCCCTGCTGGTGCAGCCCTTAAGTACTTGGCTGCTAATCTCACGGTCAGCAGTTTGAACTGACCAGTTGCTTCATGGGAGAAAAGCCTGGTAATCTGCTCCTGTGAAGACTGAAGCCTAGGAAATCCTTTAGGGCAGTTCTACCTGGTCCTATAGAGTCAGCTATGGAGCCTGTGAGTTTGAAATGACATGGATAACAACACTCCCCTAGGTGGTATTCACTTCTGACCCGGAGTTGTAGAGACTAAGGGTCAAGCAAGAAAGAAGTGCTGTCAGCTTAAAACCAAACAGTATAGTTTGACTTATCCAGTAAAAGACATCTGCCTTAGGTATTATGCTCTTTTAAGAACTGTATACGTGGTTCAAGTCCTGCTTGCACAGTGATTAAGTGCTTGGCTGCTAACTAGCCACTCCTTGGGAGACACATGAGACAGTCAGCTTCTATAAATATTACAGCCTAGGAAACCCTAAGGGGCAGCTCAACTCTGTCTCAGGGGGTTGCTGTGAGTTGACTAGAAGAAAATGGGTTTGGTTTTGTACATGGGATCAAATTGGCCACTTAAAAGATTAGATAGGAACCTTAGCAGGCAGTGAGTATAAATAGAGGAGGAACAACTTCTGCAACTCCGGCAATATAAACATTGTCACTGAACTGTACTGATCGAAACTACTGAATTAGCATATGCTTTGCTGTGTAATTATCAACAACAAAATTAACAAATTTTACTTATAAAAACTTTGAAGACGTGATCTCTAGACTTTTTCTAAAACAGCAAATGCCCATAGCTATGAGTGTGAAAATGAAGATAACTACTCGGGTCATCACGGAGAGAGGGAGTTCAGTTTTGAATCATTGAAAGGATAATCTCACTAATGCCCTTGAGGCGCAAGTCCATGTTACTGGTGTTTTATTAAGGTTTTGAGAATAAGTAGCCTAGATGACAAAAATTCATAGCCACAGACCTCAAAGGATCAGATGTTGAGTTGTAGTGCCCAGGCATTCTAATATTTCAGCCAGGCCAACTCCAGCCGCTTCCTTGGGTTGGTTGCTCACATAAAGCCCCACCTTCTCTTAATCCTCCCTTTCTAGGTACTTGTATTGGCAATACAGACAGTAGACATTATAAGAACCTCTCCAATAGCATCTACAGATTCAACCCACTCCATCTCCAGCCTCAGGGCTTCAGTAGGTAAGTGCAACAGATACAAGGAGGAGGAAGGTGCAGAAAAGACACAACTGACCTGTTCATTTCCCACTTCATTTGCCTGGGAGTCAAGAGAATGGGGATAACTGTGGTTTGTGCAAACTAAACTGGAATCGTGGTAGAACGTGGCTGACCAGCTGCCTCACTGCCATGGGCTTGACACATCCCAGAACTTGTAGGACTCGGCTCCTACTTTTCAGGGGTGGAGAGAATCAGGTGATGAGTGGGAGCCTGATGGAATTATGGCTCTTGAGATCCCATGTCAGCTCATCCTCGCTTTGGGAGCACAATAAACCCCTGGACCTCATTTTCTCCATCCACAGAAGAGGGAGACTCAGGGCTCTAGGTACTCGGTGAAAGTCAGGCACTGTGAGGCCAGAGGTGAGCACATGCTTTAAATTCTCAGAATAAAAGATACTGTAGAAATCCAAAGCATAACTGCTATGTGTGAATTACTGTTTTATGGGTTCTGTGAAGTTCCAGGGTGGTGCAAACAGTTAAAGGAGCCCTGCTGGCACGGTGGTTAAGCAGTTGGTTGCTCACCAGATCAGCAACTCGAACTTACCAGCTGTTCCCTGGAAGAAAGATGGATAGCCTTCTTCCATAACGATTAGAGAAACCTCATGGGGCAGTGCTGCTCTGTCCTATAGGGGCACTTTCAGTTGGAATCAGCTTCACAGCAACGGGTTTGGGATTTTTTTGATTGCAAACAGTTAACTTATTTGGCTACTAACCAAAAAGTTCGAAGTCTGAGTCTACCCAGAGGTACCTCGGGAGAAAGACCTGGCAATCTGCTTTTGAAAAATCAGCCACTGAAAATCCTATAGAGCACAGTTTTACTCTGGCACACATCTGGTAGCCATGAGTCAGGACTGACTATGGCACTGGTTTGTTTTTTTTCCCCCTGAAAAATTTTAATCCTGAGGTGGAGAGTGATTTCCATTTCCCTCTCTGTTTTTTTAATCACATCCAGACCTATTTTCCTCCCCATGGCTATGGCCAACAGAATGAAAAATCTTAATATGAGCTTCAGAACAGCTTTTGTTGTTTTTTGTTTGTTTTAAAGAGGGGCAGGTAATTTTAATTTCCTTTCACCTTTGAGATTACATGTATGGTTTGGTTATTGTTTATTTTGTTTTCTTAAGTTGTGGGAAGTTCAGTTGATTGGCCTGAGGTCTGATAGTAAAGTTCCTAAGTGAAGCAGAAAATCAGATAGGTACACTGCCTACCCTCTCACATCACTAGTAAGATGGGGGTATAGGAGGCTGGCTGAGAATTAAGTCTAGGTAGGGACCCTGGCCCGTGAGAAAGAGAATCAGGAAGATAGATCTCACAAAGGAGAAATTACCAAATGGATTCCAGCACAGGCGATGATTTTGAACTCTCCCAGAGGTTATATATATCCAGCCCACTGTGCTTTGTCACCTACATGAATCCAACATATCTTACAAGTGGCCTCTCCCACCTGCCCCCTTCCTATCCCTGACGGGTCAGAGGTCTGTGGCTTCAGGGAATGCAGAGGGTGGAATGAACAGGTGAAGATGCAGTGCTCTTTAATAACACTTAATACTCTAGCAACTGGCTCTCTCCTCTCCTCCCTCAAATGCGTCATCTCTCATTCCTTTAGCCTCCATGGAATCAATGAGAAAATCTCAACCCAAGCCTACGAGACCCAGGTGAAATTCATGTTTGAGTTGATCCAGAATGCAGACACAGCCCAAGTGCCTGTTCTTCATCAGCATGAACTGTGAGGTCCAGGAGCCAGCTGGTTTGGAGTGCCCAGGACTAGCACAGAGGAGAAAGCCAATCTGGCCAAAACTACACAGTAATACATTTCCCACCTGTCTTGTTGACTCCTAGACTGACCTCGTAACATGGCTGGGAGTAAGAGCTGGCCAGCAGGAATCTGGCTTTTCCCTGCCTCCTAACATCTCCATCTTTCAACTGCCTGGCTTTTACTGTCTCATCTTTCTTAGCACTCTCTGACTTGTCTATTTAATCCTGGTTATATAGCTGCCGCCCCCCCGGTCCTGATTTAAAAAAATTAAAATTTGAAAAATCTCAACCAGATTTTACCTGCTGTAAGTGTTTAATTTAAGGTACTCTTGCTGGGCTGCCTCCTTCACGGCTTATATATTTCTCTGTGCTGTGACTTCCTTTCCACTTTTATCCCCAGTCCTTTAAAATTCGTGGATGACACAAACAGTTACAACCTGTTGGTTGGTGGCTTGAATTGCCCAGCAATGCTACAGAACAAAGGCCTGGGCATATGTTTCCATAAAGATTATAGCTAAATGCATACAAAATCAACAGCCAACATTCTAAACAGAAAGGCTAAAAGCCTTCCCTCTGAGAACACAAAGGAGCCAAATATGTCCACACATTCTGCTGGAAGTCCTAGTCAGAGCAATAAGAAAAATATCCAGATCAGAAAGCAAGACGTAGAACTTTCTCTGTTTGCAGATGACAATCCTGTACGTACAAATCGCTAAAGATTCCATAAGAAAACTAACAGAAGAATGTAGCAATGTTGCTATGATAACAAAGAGTACTCTGAAAAAGAAATTAAGGCAATGATGCTGTTAGGTGCAGTTGAGGGGGTTCAGGCTCATAGGGACCCTGTGTACAACATAATGAAACACTGCCTGATCCTGCACCACCCTGACAGTTGTCGCTATATTTGAGCCCATTGTTGCAGCCGTTGCGTCACTCTGTCTTACTGAGAGTCTTCCTCTCTTTTTTGCTGAAGCTCTACTTTGCCAAGCATGAAGCTCTTCTGATAACATATCCAAAGTGCATGAGACGAACTCTTGCCATCCTTACTTCCAACAAGCACTCTGGATGTGCTTCTCATTCTTCCGGCAGTCCACAGTGTATTCAGCATTCTCTGCCAGCACCATAATTAAAAGGCATCAGTTCTTTGGTCTTCTTTATTCATTGCTTCCAGCTGTTGCACACATATGAGGTGACTGAAAATCCCATGGCTTGGGTCAGACATCCCTTAGTCCTCAAAGTTACATCTTAAAATACCTAGGAATAAACCTAACCAGGTAGGCAGAAGACTTACACTACAAGAATGATGAAATGTTACTACGTGAGACCAGAACTAGATGGTGCTTGGCCATCACCAATGACCGCCTTGATAAGTGAACACAACGTGAGGTTCCTGACACAGTGGGAGCTCATAGATTGGAAGGCTTAATAGAGTGAAAATGTCAAGGTTTCCTAAAGTGATCGACAGGAACAATGCAATCCTGATAATCCCAACAACATTTAAAAAATATATTTTATTGTGCTTTAGGTGAAAGTTTACAGTTCAAATCAGTTTGCCATATAAAACCACGCACATACTGTTAATGAAACCCTAACTGCTCTCCCTTACTGCCCCCCACCACAGCACACTCCACCTTTCTACCCTGTACTTCCCAAACCATTCAGCCAAGTCCTGCCCCACCCCCATCCTCTCATTTTCCCTCTAGACCAGAGCTGCTCAGACAGCCTCATGTATATATTTAAGGCAAGAAGCGCAGTCTTCGCCAGCATCACTGTGTTTTATAGTCCAGTCCAATCTCTGTCTGAAAACTTGGCTTCAGTACTGTTTTAAGCTCTGGGCTAACAGAGAGTCTGAGAGCCGTGTCCTCAAGGGACCTCCTGGTCTGATCAACCATGAAGTGTGGTTTCTCAAGAGTTCTACACACCTGTTTTTCTTCCACTGTGTCAGGAACCTCATGTTGTGTTCACTTATGAAGGCAGTCATTGGTGATGGCCAAGCACCATCTAGTTCTGGTCTCACGCTGATACAGCCTCTGGATCATATGGCACCTTCTGTCTCCTGATCTCATGTTTTTATGATATCTTTGATGTCCTTCATTTGCCTTTGCTCCAAATGGATTGGATCAAATTTATGCTACTTACATGACAGCTTGCTAGCTTTTAAGACTCACCAAAGTAGTATGCAGAGCATTTTCTTTAAAAAAAAAAAACTCAGCTATGCCAATTAGTTTGGATGTCCGCTGAAACTATGGTCCCTAGACCTCTGTCTCTGCTACTGTGTCCATCAGAATGCTGGGCTGTATTTAGAACACTCTTGCTTTTGGTGTAGTCCAGTTGTGCTAACCTCTCTTCTACTTCGTGCTGTCACTCGCTTCACCTAACTCAATTCCCATCTACCATTTAATCTACAAATACCCTTCTCACTCATCCCTTGTAACCATCAAAGATTATTTTCTACTGTGCTTAAGCCTTTACTAAAGACCTTATAATAGTGGTCTCATACAGTATTTGTCCTTTTGGAACTGATTAATTTTGCTCAGCGTAATGTCTTCCAGATGACTCCATGTTATGGGATGTTTCCTAAGATTATGGTTGTTTTTTATCATTGCATAGTATTCCACTGCGTGAATATACCATAATTTATTCCTTTGTTGATGAGCACCTAGGTTGATTATATTTTTTTGCTGTTGTGTACAGTGCTGCAATATACATTGGTATACAAGGAAGTGGGATTCCTGGATCATATGGTATTTCTATTTCTAGTTTTTTAAGAAAGCACCAAATCAGTTTTCAAAGTGGTTGTACCATTTTACATTCCCACCAACAGTATGAAAGAGTTCCAGTCTCCACATTTTCTCCAACATTTATTGTTTTGTGTTTTTTGGATTACTGCCAGCCTTGTTGGGGTGAGATGGTATCTCATTGTAGTTTGGGTTTGTATTTCTCTAGTGGCTAATGATTGTGAGCATTTCCTCACGTATCTGTTAGTATCTAGGATGTCTTCTTTGGTGAAGTCCTTTTCATATACTTTACCCATTGTTTAATTGGGTTATTTGTCCTTTTCTTGTTGAGGTACAGTACCTTGTAGATTATGGATGTCATATGTCAGTTAGATTCATGGTAGCCAAAAATTCTTTCCCAGTCCGTAGGTAGTCTTTTTACTCCTTTGGTGAGGTCTTCGATGGGCATAAGTATTTGATTTTTAGGAGATCCCAGTTATTTATTTTCTCTTCTGATGTTTGTGCATTGTTTTTAATATTTTGTAGTCTATTTCTGCCATGTGTTAGGGCTCCTATTATTGCCCCTATTTTTTCTTCCATGATTTTTATTGTTTTGAATTTTATATTTAGGTTTTTGGTCCATTTTGACTTAGTTTTTGTGCATGGTGTGAGATATGTGGCTTGTTTCATTTGTTTGCGGATGGATATTTGGTTGTGCCACCACCATTTGTTAAAGAGATTATCTTTTCCCCAGTTTACAGACTTCAGGCCTTTGTCCAGTATTAGCGGCTCATAGGTAGATGATGTTGTGTCTGGATGCTCTGTTCTGTTCCATTGATCTCTGTATCTGTTTTTGTAACAGTACTGGTCTGTTTTGACTACCATGGCACTGTAATAGGTTCTAAAGTCAGGCAGATGTGGCCTCCCACTTTGTTCTTCAGTAGTACTTTACCCATCCAAGCCTTCTTCACTTTCCATATAAAGTTGATGATTTGTTCACCATCTCTTTAAAAAATTCCTTTGGGATTTGTGTTGGGATTGCATGTATCTATAGATCATGTTGGCTAGAACAAACAATTTCATGATGTTACATCTTCATATTCATGAGCAAGGTAGGTTTCTCCACTTATGTAGGTTTCTTTTGGTTTCTTGAAGTAGAGTCTTGTAATTCTCTTTGTATAGATCTCTTACAGCTATGGTTACACTTATTCCTAGATATTTGATCTTCTTGGGGGCTATTGTAAATGATATTGTTTTGGTGATTTCCTCTTTGATGGTCTCTTTGTTAGTGCAAATGAATCCAACTGACTTACATATGATTATTTTTTATATTGATACTCTGCTATTAGTTTCAGTAGTTTTTCTATGCATGCTATAGTGTTTTCTGTGTATCATATCATGTCATCTGCAAGTAGAGATGCTTTTACTACTTCCTTACCAATTTTGATGCCCTTTATTTCTTTACCTTGCCTGATTGCTCTGGCTAGAACCTCCATGACAATGTTGAATAGAAATGGTGACAACAGGCATCCTTGTCTGCTTCCTGTTCTCAATGGAAATGCTTTCAGACTCCATTGAGGATAATGTTGACTGTTGACTTAGCATAGATGCCCCTTTATGTTGATGAATTTCACTTCTATTTCCATTTTGCTGAGAGCTTTAGCATGAATGGGTGAATGGGTATTGGACTTTGTCAAATGCCTTTTCTTCATCACTTAATAAAATCAAGTGGTTCTTGTCTTTTGTTTTATTTATGTGGTTGATTACATTAATTGTTTTTCTAATGCTGAACCATACTTACATGAATCCAGCTATGAATCCTACTTGGTCATGGTGAATTGCTTATTTGACATGTTGAATTCTATTAGCTGGAATTTTATTGAGGATTTTTGCATCTATGTTCATGAGAGAGATTAATCCATAATTTTCTTTTTTTGTGCTGTCTTTATCTGTTGATATCAGGGTTATGCTGGCTTCGAAGAATGAGTCTGGGAGTATTCCATCATTTTCTATGCTGTAGAATACCTTTAGGAATAATGATGTTAACTCCTCTCTAAAAGTTCGGTAGAATTCGCCAGTGAAACCATCAGGGCCAAGGCTTTTTTTAGTTGGATGTTTCTAAATTATCTTTTCAATCTCTTCTTTTGTGATGGGTTTATTAAGTTGTTCTATTTTAGTTTGTGCTACGTTTGGTAGCTAGTTTTGTTTCTAGAAATTTGTCCATTTCCTCTATTTTTCAAATTTATTAGAGTATGATTTTTCTGTTATGATTCTTTTAATTTCAGTTGGGTCTGCTGTGATATCACCCATCTCGTTTCTTATTCAAGTTATTTGCTTACCCTCTTGTTTTTATTTTGTCAGTTTAGCCACTGGTTTATCAATTTTGTTGATCTTTTCGACAAACCAGCTCCTGATCTTAACTCTTTCAATCATTTTTGTATTCTGTAATTCATTTAGTTCTACTCTAATTTTTATTGTTTGCTTTCTTCTATTGTCTGAGAGGTTCTTTTGCTGCTTTCTTTCCACTTGTTTGAGTTTGGGGGTTAATTCTTTGATTTGGGCCATCTTCTTTTTGGATCTGTGTATTTGTTGAGATAAATTGACCTGTGAGCACTCACTGTTTTGCTGTGTCCCATATGTTCTGGTAGGATATATTTTCATTCTCATTTAATTCTATGAGTTTCTTTATTCTATTCTTGATTTCTTCTATAACCCCTTGTTTTTTGGACACATGTAGTTTCCACATGTTGATTTTTTTTCCTTTTTTCTGTTATTGATTTCTACTTTTACGGCCTTATGGTCTAAAAAGATGCTTTGTAATATTTCAGTACTTTGAATTCTGTTAGGGATTGCCTTGTGCCGTAATATGTGGTCAGTTCTGGAAAATGTTCCATGTGCATTGGAAAAGAAAGTATACTTAGCTCCTGTTTGATGGCATGTTCCATATAAGTCTATGAGGTCAGGTTGGTTGATTGTGGCATTTAGATATTCTGAACTTTTTTCTGGATGTTCTGTCCTTCACTGAGAATAGTGTGTTGAAATTTCCTACTATTATTCTGGAGTTGTCTATTTCCATTTTCAGTGCAGTTAGTGTTTGTTTTATGTATTTTAGAACCGTATTGTTGGGTGTGTAAATATTTAATATGGTTGTGTGCTCCTGGAGAATTGATCCTTTATTTATTACATAATGTCATTCCTTAACCAGTGTGGTAGACTTTAAAGTCTATTTTATCAGAGATTAAAATTACCACTCCAGCTTTTTTTTTTAATATCATTAGCTTGGTATATTATTTTCCATCCTTTGAATTATAGTTTGTCTCTTTGAGTGTAATGTGTGTCTCCTGTAGTGAGCATATAGACAGGTCCTTTTTTAATCCAATCTGCTTCTCTCCATCACTTTATTGGTACATTTAGTTCGTTAACATTCTGTGTGGTTGTTGATAGGTATGAGCTTAGTGCTGTCATTTCGAGGTCTTTTGTGTGCGTATTGTAGACAATTCCTTTATTCCCTTTAATTTTATATCCTGAGTCTTTTTTATGTGTTTTCATCTTTTTCAGTGTTGGTGATTTTTAATTTGCTGAGACTTCATGTTTTTTACTTTGATGCACTGGAATAAATATTTCCTTTGTGGTTACCTTAATATTTACCCCTATTTTTCAAAATTTAAATGAATCTTCAATTTCCATGTATGGCCTTGACTTCCTCTTCATATGAAAGATCTACAACTACATTTTCTTTTGGGTTCCTCTTCTTTGTTTACATGTGTTTACATAATGACATCTCTATGTACCTGTTTTCAGAAGTTTGCCTATGATTTATTTTTGTAATTCTCCTATTTGGTTTAATACCCAATTACTTTATTTCGTCTTCTGCTCTTGGGTTGCAACCTGCTGTAACTGATTTTGTAACTAAAGGACTCCCTTTAGTAGTTCCTGTAATTCTGGTTTGGTTTTTGCAAGTTCCCTAAATTTCTGTTTATCCAGAAGTGTCCTAATTTTGCTAAAGACAATTTTGCCAGATATCTAATTTGTGGCTGGCAATTATTTTCCCTCAAGGCTTTGTATATGTTGTCCTATTGCCTGTTTGCCAGCATAGTCTCCTGCAATTAGTCTGAGCTTAGGCTTATTGGTTCTCCTTTGTTGGTTATTTTTTAGCCACTTTTAAAAGTATTTCCCTGAGGAAACTCTGTCCCTGAAATTCAGGGAGGTAGTTTTATCCGATGATCAGACATCACCATTAACTGAAAATGGTCTGGTATGCCCTGCTGGGTATAACCATAAAACCATAAATAACTTTGTGCCTGCCATCCCTGCCCTCCTAATCAAAGCCCTTCCCTTATGAAAATCTTGGCCATAAACAAACTTTACCTCTCACCCTTCTAATCAACACATCCTTGTCAGACCATAAATACTCTAACCAGAATTTATTGCTACCTCTCTTTTCCTTATCAAACCATAAACTCTGTCACCCTACACTACCTCATCAAAACTTTAAAGCTATAAAAAACTTGTCCCACTGGGGAAAGGTAGGCTGAGCCACTCTCAACTCAGACTCCACTCTATTTCTCTTCAAATAAACTTCACTGGACCCTTGGGCTGGTGTGTCTCTAACTCTGTTTCAGGCCACCCTTTCCCCAAAACTTGTTATGTTTAGTTTTAGCAAATTTGATTGTAATATGTCTTGGTGTGTTTCTTTTGAGGTCTACTGTGTGGAGTTCGATGAGCATCCTGGATAGGTATCTTCTCATCTTTCATTATATCAGGGAAGTTTTCTGTCAGCAAATCTTTGATAATTCTCTCTGTATTTTCTGTTCTTCCCCCTGTTCTGGTATTCCAAGCACTTGAAGATTATTAGTCTTCATACAGTTCCACATAATTGTTAGTGTTGACTTTTTGAAATTTTTTTATCTGATTTTTCCTAAAATACTTTGATGTCACATGCTTTATCTTCAGTCTCATTAATTCTGCCTCCTATTGCCTCAGTTCTTCTCCTTTGACTTTCTGTGGTATTGGCCAATTTTGTAATTTTACTATAAATTTCTAAATTTCTAATTCTTGACACTCTGTGCTTCACTGCAGCCTGTTTGTGATTATGTTCTCCTGTATTTTTCCTCATATCCTTCTTCATCTCTTGAAAGGTTCTAAATATTAGTCTTTTGTATTCTACATCTGATAATTCCAGGAGTTCTCTTCCTCTGGAAAGTTTGATTCTTTGTTTTCAGAGCTTTCTGGAAAAATCATGGTCTGCTTCTTTAAGTGCTTTGATAAATGGATTGGTGTTTCTGAGCCATCAGTAAATTGTATTTATTGATTTTATGTTTTCCTACTGTGTTCTAGCTTTTTGTTTT
Organism: Heterohyrax brucei; assembly: GCA_028571685.1. Lineage (NCBI taxonomy): Eukaryota > Metazoa > Chordata > Mammalia > Hyracoidea > Procaviidae > Heterohyrax > Heterohyrax brucei. The sequence goes on from CM053155.1 coordinate 24,581,818, forward strand.
GAAATGTCCAGATATACTGGTTGTCTGTAATACTTTGGTTATTGTTTTCTTTGAAGCTCTGATGTCCTTTCACCATATAGTCAGAGCTGTTACTAGACTTGGGAGCCTAGAAGTCCTTTTACTTTTCTTATATGGATTCATCTCAGGTATCCAAGTAGTCAGTCACCAACTGTGCTGTGCAGGATCTTGCCTAATGTTGTAGATGGGCAGGGGTCATTAGTGTATGCACAGGTGTCTGGCTCCTGCAGCTGAGACAGGCAGGAGGCTGAGAGCAGTCCCTGAGTGTCTGTGAGGATGGCATATACCTTTATGTCTGAATCTAGGTGAAGGAACCATTTCTGCCTCGATTTTCCAGCTTAGGGATTTTGCAGAATTCCACCTCCACCTTCCCTGAGATTTTTAAATTGTTCCCCTTCTGAATTGAGAGAACTGCTTAGGATGAACTTAAGGATCTGACTTCTGGCTCAGGAAATGGTGTCAGACTTCAGAGCTGGGCACAGTGCAGTGAAGGAAGCAGGTAATGGCAGTAGAAGGGGGACAGGTATATCTTAAAGGAAAGACCTAGATCTGCACACAGTGTGTTACATGCAGAGTCTTAGGTTTCAACAATCTGGTGCTGTTTCTCACTGGTTCTGGAGGCATGAGTGGATTCTCTAGACAATCCTGCTGAGGAGGACACCCACCATCCTCCACACTTGGCTGGCTACACAGTGGCTGTGTTCATTGTCCAGCAGGTCAGGTCTGTGGAATCCTGTGTATTTCTGGTACTACTCTCCCTTCCCCATTGATAACAAATGTTTCCCGAGGACATGGGGAGATTGGAACCCTTATCCATTGCTGGCGGGACTGTAAAATGAAACAAAACCTCTGGTAAATGGTATGGTGCTTTCTCAAAAAACTGGAAATAGAACTACTCTGATCCAGCAATCCCTAAATCACTGCCATGGAGTTGATTCCAACTCATAGTGACCCTATAAGACACAGTAAAACTTCACCATATAGTCTCTAAGGCTGTAAATCTTTACAGAAGCAAACTGCCACATCATGCTCCTGCAGGGTAGCTAGTGGTTTAAATCACTGAGCAGTTTTACCATTGCACCACCAAGGCTTTCTGGTATATATACTAAAGAACTGAAAATAATGACAAAAGCAGACATATGCACTTAAGTTCATTGCTGCTCTATTCACAATAGCCAATAAATGGAAACAACTGAAGTGCTTATCAACAGGATGGATAAACATATTGTGGCATAGACATGCACTGGAATACTGTGCAATCATAAAGAACATTGATGAATCTCTGAAGCATTGTAACATGGATAGACCTGGAGGGCATAATACTGAGTGGAATAAGTCAAACATATAAGGATAAACACTGTGTGATCTCTCTTTCATAAAAAGACAAAAACAGATAAATATAAAGGGACCAATGTCCATTGGTGGTTACCATGGAGAGGAGGGAAGAGGGAAAGTAGGCTTTAAGCCAGAAAGACTTCTTGGTTATGATTATGGGGAAAGTGGCATGGTATGTGAGTACGTGAGTACAGCACAACCAAAGTAAAAGCGAGAGCTTGGGCTCATATAGATGGGTACAGACACAAAGAGAATGTGGAAATATGTGATCAACGTAACTAATGTCAATGACCAATTTCTGTGGAAAATGTCAGATGGTAACCTAACTTGTGTAAACTTTCACCAAAAACTCAGTAAGTAAAAATTATAGCCAAGAAAACCTAGTGGAGTTGTTCTGCTCTTTAACACATGGATTCACCATGAGTTAGAAGCAACAAGTGTTTGGTTTTGGTTTTATTTTATGCTGTTTGTGATTCTTTAGCTGTCTCTTGGCCCCTCTCCTGCCCCTGCATCCCTTCTCTCACCCTCCAATTTGTCCTACCTCCAGAGCTAGAATCAAACTCATGCTACTGTAATTGCCCCAAAAAGTGGTCAAATGAAATGATCTCTACAGCACCAACTGGCTACTAAGGGGTAAAACTGAGGCCAGGGGATTTGAGGAACCCCAAATACCTGATCCTGGAAGCCAGAGACTGTAGAAGAGACCTGCGTCCTTGTACTACTCCCAAGGGCTCTCTGGGCTTTGCTCCCTCCCCTGCCCTGTTCCTGTCACCTGCTGCTGCCATCTCACCCCAGGAGGCAAATCTGTGGAAACATTTCCCTGGCACTTCCCAGTGAGCTGAGCTCCCAGTGGAAGAACTCCATGACCCAGCCTCTTAGGGGAGCCCAGGACCAGTAGGGCCCTAGCCAAGGCATCTGTGGCCTGGCTCAGACTGATCGAAGAGTAGAGAGGGTGAGAGGGAGGAGGAAGGGAGAGACCAGCCTGAGTAGCTTAGCCTGGCTAGTGAGGAGGGAGGAGGGGCAAGCTGCCCTCTGTCCCTCAGGGAGTTCTGGAGCTCTTGGCTTTATCCTCTGGAATCTAACCTTGAGCATATTTGAATCTACTCAGTAGCTGCCAGGTGGGGGACTTCGGAAGGCAGCGTTTTTTGGCTGAAGACTGGGAGCTGTGCTTTCTGGATCATGAGGGAGTTGGGGTCACAAAAGGAGACATTGAGGGGGCTGGGACTTAAATTCTCTTTTTAGCTTCAGCAGACAAGAAACTTCCATGTCTTCCTCCTTTTCCCTTTCCTCATATTTCTGCCCTCCTTTGGATGTGAGCTGCTCCTGGAGCACAGACTTAATGGAAAGCCTTAGAAACAGTGTAGAGATTATTCAAGGTTTTTTGCCGCCCTCCTAAAATTCTCATTCCTTCCTTCACTCTCCCGTTCTTGGCCCATCCAGTACTTATTCAGCCTTTGTTAGAGGGCGAGTGAGAGAACAAAAATAATCCTTCACATTTGCACAGAGCTGGATTTATCAGAGCCCACAAGGACACTGTGAAGGAGGTACTGGTATCCTTTCTTACAGCTGAGGAACTGGGCCTCAGAGAAGTTACACAGCATGCTGAAGTAGTCAACTCAAGCTCATGTTACCTGGCCCCAAACTCACTGTTTTCCTATGATCTTAAGTTATTAATAGAATCTACTTCACATCAATTATCATATTTAACCCTCACCAGAACTCTTAGGTGTTAGTGACTCTGTTTTACAGCTAAGGCAACTGAGACTCAGAGGTTAAGTAACTCGTCCAGAATCATGGATGAGTGTTAGGGCACAGTCTGAATCCAATGACTATGCTAATAATACTCAAGAGGAAACAGGCTCAAAGAAGTCATTTATCGTCAAATGCAAGTCAAAAATCCCCACCCAGCACTTTCTCAATTGCATCATGCTACCTGCCACAAGAACCTGTGGTATGTGGCTCATTCATTCTGACCCAGGAAGATCTCAAGGACAGAAGCTGCTATGCTGTTGGATTTCATTCTTAGTTAGGGCTCTTGGTGTTCCCCTAGCTGTCCTCTCCCTGTCTGTCTGCCAACATTTTTCATTACCTTCACCCCTAGTCTGTGGGTTCAGCTCTTCTTTCTTTTTTAAGTTTGGGACAGCCAGGTCTCTAATGACCCATAGAGTGACAGGGAGAAGGATGAGCTGAAGACTCTTCCCGTCCTGTCTCACCACCCTCTGCCAGCCCCAGACAGGACAGTGTCTACCAAGTAAGAACTATTGTAAAGCCTGGCTCTGAGAACACAAGACATTCCAGCCTTGCAGCCCCTGAGAGCTTCTGCAGAAAGTGGTTCAAAATCCTGGCCCATCCAGGACATGAACCCCAAGGATCTGGGCAGGATGGGGCAATGAATCCAGGACTTCTTTCACTCCACCCTCATCCACTAAACCAGTTGCCATCATGTCAATTCTGACTAATAATGACTAAATACAACCCCATGTGAGTAAGAGTAGAACTATATACTCCATAGGGATTTCAGTGGCTGATTTTTTTTGGAAATAGATCGCCAGGTCTTTCTTCTGAGGAATCTATAGGTAGACTCAAACTTCCATCTTTAGGTGAGCAGCTCAGCATATTAATCCCCAGGAACTCCACCTTCATCCGTCTACCACTCCCTAAACCAACCTTGAGAGAACTCCAGAAGATGATCACAGGTACACCCTACATCCCCACCCCTAATCATGGACTTAGCTCAAGCTTGTTGCTCACACTTCACTCACTCATAAGCAACGAGAAGGGGAAAGGTGAGGAATAAGGACTGGCTGGAGTCTCTTGTGATTTTGAACCTTGGTTGCTAAGCATTTGCCTTTCTGGACCTAGTATTATTATTCTTTTCTTTTGGAGGAGGTCGTAGGAGATACAGTTCCTACTCAAGAGCAGAACATTGAGCCAAAATGTTTTGGGAGTTTAGATTTAAATAAATTAATTTTTATCAAGATAAAACTATGCAGATCTAATATTCAATGTCCACGTGGTTATCAAAGAAAAGCATCAGGATTACATTTCATATGTGTGGTGGTCAGGATTATGTCAACTTGGCTACTACATATTTGGCTGCTGTATTAATTGGCAGGGCGGGGTTTGTGGTGGCTCCCTGCCCCTCGGCTCTCCTCTCGTGACCTTTTAATACGCCGCTGGTTGCTCACGTGGCCAGGAGCTCCTGTTCTCTTTTTTCCAGCGTCTGGTTCCGGGACTTGAACTAGCAGCTGTTGGACTCATCAGTCCTTACAGTTAGCACTTGAGAGTCCTGCTCCCTGACCTGCCGATCCTGGGTTCGCCAGCCTCTGCTGCTCCTGCTCCCTGACCTGCTGATCCTGGTTTTGCCAGCCTCTGTCGCTTCATCTCACCACCAGCTTGGGATCCACTGAGCTATACAACTGGTGATCTAGAACTCTGGTCTCTGACTTGCTGACTTCGGGTTCCTCAGCTTCCGTGGCCACGTGAGGCTTGTGCCAGAGCTCGGGACATTCAGCTTCTGTGATTGCGTGAGCTGTTTCTTATATCTATCTATCTATATTATAAATCTTTCCTTGTACCAACACGTGTTACTGGTTTTGCTTCCCTAGAAAACCCAGCCTAAGACAATATGTAACAGCTAGACATACAAACATAAAAACATAAGATTACTATGTGATTTTATAATACAAGTTGTTCCTAAGCCACCAAATACAACTCTTAAAATGCTATGCTAATTCATGACCAGAGACTAGAACTCAAAAAGAAGCAGGAAAATGGACATTCAGCACCACTGCGAAATAATCTGTCGTGTGAGAATCTAATGCAGCCATGCTATGTGAGAGGAAGGATTTGACAAGGTCATTTTCTTTTCTCATGCCTACGTACTTCCACCGCTCAGCCCTTCCCTCACTTCCAAAGCCATGTCTGCCTCCAAAGTTCACAATGACACAACCCGCAAATCTTCAGGGTATTCAGACACAGCTTAGTTTATTTTCTTTGAGGACACAGGGTAAGAGATACAGAGACGTGTTTCCCTTAGTTTTAGGGTTACATTTTCAGGGTTACTGATAGCTCGGTGCCAGCACTGAGCTCTGACTGCCAAATGACAAAAACACCCCTGTGTTTTTATTTGATTTAAATATTTTGTGGTGGTAATATAAGAACCTGCTGCTACTGAGTGGATTTTCATGCGACGAGAGGAGTATATGTGAAGATTCTGAGGCAAATAAAAACACTGTACCTTCAGGAATCTAAGCGGAGACTGATTTGGGCCTTATTATCCAGGATAGGATTCTCAACTTTGATTTAAGGACTATGAGAAAGGATGAATAGTTAAAGCATTTTCTCCTTCCTTCCTTCCTGCCTCCCTCCCTCCCTCCCTCCCCCCTCCCTTCCTTCCTTCTTCTTTCCTTCCTTCCTTCCATGAGAATTCTAAAATTGAGACTCATGTCAGAATGATGCCCAGGTCTGAGCCCTGACTCCCCCTTAGCTTTTCCAAGTCTCCCCTGCAACTTTCAAGCCCTTCCGCAGACTTAAGTACAAAACAGAAGAATTTTTCTCTGTGACATGTGAAAAATGTTCCTATGGAAGGATGTTAACACAAGACCCTTGTCAAAAATCCCCTCAGCCCCCTCAGGAAATGTATTAACATGGTTACTTTGTGACCACCCTGTGAAACTCCCCCTTAGTCCTGTATTTAAACTAACTGATTCAAATAATCCATATTCCTATTTCCAGGCAACCACTCTAGAGCCCCACTCTGAGTTAGCCAACCTCCTGCTCCGCTAATCTCATAACTTACCCCATAAATAAGCCTCTGGAGCTCTACCCCTGTACCTTTGGAGTGTTTAGGTTCACTTTGGGAGATTGGACATTTCCCAGCTGGAACTGTTTTGAACCTTCAATAAATCTCTCTACTTTTAACTGACGACATGCTCTTACTTGTTGACATCTCCTTTCTTTCTTTCTTTCTTTCTTTTTTTCCATCCTTCCTCCCATAGTTTTCTAATATGGAGACCCTAAAAATTATTTTGACTTATCTGATCTGAGTAAGAAAAGCTACAATGGGATCTCGTTTTGGAATTCAGTCTGTAAAAAATCTGTAGAACCCGAAAGCTAAACTGGTTAGGGCAGTTCTGCCTGTGATCTAACATCGAAGAGAATGTGGTGTGTTTTTTTGGTAACAAAACCAAGGAGCTTTTGTGTAACTGTGATGGTTCTGTGAGTCGATACAAGTACAAATCCACTAGACAGCAGTGAGCTTGGTTTTTTTGGTGTGGATGGCTCTGTTACCTCTTTATGATAACTCAAAAAAACAAACAGACCCACTGCCATGGACTCAATTCCAGCTTATGGCCTCTGATCAACAAAACACCCATATTGCTAAATAGAAGCAGTCTTACCTCTCCAAGTGCCAATCAGAATTTGGTTAGCTTGTTTCCAAAGTAGACTTAACCCAAATAGCTCATTCTATGGTTTGTTCCAAAGAGTTTTAAAACAAAACATATAAACCACCAATCAGTATAATGTCACTAAGTAGGTAACAAAACTCTGTAAAATCCCACTTTGTTATCCCATCTTTGACAATGCTGTATCTTTGCTTCCTTCTGTAGCAGCGTGTTTCAAAATCCCTGATTGTGAATTTGTCTAGTCACTTGGACTTGGTGTACACAAGCAGAATTCCTCATTGCAATGATTATCTTAGTTTTCCCTTAGTAAAATTTTGTAAATATAAGTTAGAAAGACTTAGCAACATGACAGGAATTTTAAGACATTTAAAAATTTTAAATATAAAGTCCCCATGTTCAAGAACCTTGTAATCTAGTTGAGAAAACAAAACCAACACATAAAACAGCAGATCAACATAAAAGAAGTCTTAAATTCTGTAACCTACCAAAATCTTTCATGATGTCAACACTGCCTACCATTCCATCTTTTCCTCTATACTTCTCTACCAGCATCTAGCTACCTACTGAACAGCCTGCTGTTCCCTAAAACTACCACCCTGTCCTTTGGCTACCTACCACTTTTCTCTGACGCTATAACTGCAATAATTTCTCTCCTGCTAAACTTACATTTAAAAAAAAATTGCATCAGAGGTGGAGTCAAGATGGTGGACTAAACACACATCTCTGTAAATCCCTCTGGAAACCAAGACCTAGAATGATAATTAAATGGAGTCTTCTTGACACCTGGTGAGCCCTAGGATGTGGCATAGTGTTAATAATTTGGACTTCATACCAGTGAATACAAAACCTCCTCTCTTTCGCTGACCTCACTCTCAGCAAGCACCGGTTTGCACAGACTGAAGCCAGGTCACCACCTGGCTTGTGCAGAATACCATCTTATTCCACTGGGAAGAGGATATACCCATACAGAAGTTTCAGCTTCACCAAATTCCTGGGTTCGGAGGCAACTCCTGACCAGAGGAGAGAGCTTTTCTGGAAGAAAAACAGGATTCTACACAGTGTCACCTACAGCTGTGGGCTGACAGCAGAAGCCAACAGGGCAGTTGCCTTTCTGTATTTTGAGCTAGTTTATAACATCTGGGGTTCCATATACAGGTGGTTACTTTGCCAGCTGGGAAGAGGGACCTATACACCTGAAATCCTGACTGACTTTGGAAGTTGTCGGGTACCTTTTACCTCTCATTTTAAGATGGCCTAGATAAACAACTGCGGTCCATCCTCACAGCATCTCTCCTAGCCTCTATTGACTCACACGATGCCCCCCAAAATCAGCAACCTCTGGAGAAAACTGCAAACAAGAAATTACCTATGGCTTCAGAAGGCCCTCAAAAAAAAACCACCTCACAACTTCCCAGACAAAGAAGCTTTTCTGAAACTATCAGAAGGTGACTATAAAAGGATTATATAGAGTGCCCTCCTAGACCTTATACAAAATGCAGCAGAGCAAAATGAAAAATTAAGCAAGCTGTTCGATCTGATGGAACACCAGTACTCTGAAATCCAACAGATCAAGAACAAAATCAAAGACATAGAAACTTCAGTTAAAAGTCAAGAAAACAAAATGGAACAAATGGAAAATAAACTTTCTGATTTGGAAGACAGAGTTACTGACTCCAGCATCTATGAGGAGAAATCAGAAAAAAGTAACAAGAAAAATGAAGAAGCATTAAGAAGCATGTGGGACTCTATTAAGAAGAACAAACTATGACTAATTGGAGTTCCTAAACAGGATGAGACACCTGAGAACACAGAGAGTATTGTTGCTGAGCTGCTGACAGAAAAATTCCCAGAAATTGTGAAAGAAGAGAATATAGATATCCAAGATGCATATCACACCACTCAATATAGATCTCAAAGGAAAGACTCCAAGACATATTATAATCAAGCTTAACAAATGAAACATAAGCAGAGACTCTTAAAGGCAGCAAGACTCAAACCAAAGCTAATATTCAGAGGGAAACTCTGTAGGCTTTTGTGAGATTTCTCAGCAGAAACCATGCTGGCACAGAGACAGTGACATGACACATTCAAAGCCTTGAAGGAAAAGAACTTCCAACCAAGAATTCTACATCCTGCAAAACCATCTTTCAAATATGAAAATGAAATTAAGACATTCCCAGATAAACAGAAACTCAGAGACTTTGTAAAAACCAAACCAGAGCTACAAGAAATACTGAAAGAATCTCTTGGCTTTGAAGAACAAAACCACTAACTTTATATTTTAGAAGCAATTACAGGACACATCACCCAGAATCTTACTCAGTTAGGGAAGGCTCCAAACTCAATCAAAGGTATAATAGTGAAAGAAACAACCAAGTGATCATATCATGAAAACTATGACATCATCATATTAAAAAGAGGGATGTACTACAGACATTTTAGTCCTTACCCGGTGAAGAAGTGGATAAGAAGAGTAGTAATTGAAATGCAGTTTATAAATAGTTTATTAAAGGGGATCTTAGGGGCAGCCATAAAGCACAATAAAGATGCAACATATCAAATTATATCAAATCAGGAGACTCAACAACCACAAAACCAACTCTGAAAAAGGTGAAAAATCAACTCACAAAGAATTATGTCCCAGAATATATTAATAAGAACAACAGAGAAAACATCAACACAAAAATAAACATATCCCAATGGCAGCACTTAACACATATCTATCAATAATTACATTGAATGTGAATGTACTGAACACTCCAGTAAAGACACATCAAGTGACATCTTGGATCAAAAGATATGACCCATCCATATGTTGCCCACAAGAAACTCACATTAGACTTAAAGATACAAAGAAACTGAAAATTAAAGGATGGAAGAATACATATCAAGCTAACAATACACAAAGAAGAGCAGGGGTGGCAATTCTAATCTCAGATAAAATACAGTTTAATGTAAAATCCACCGTTGTGGACAAGGATGGACACTATTTATTACTGAATGGTTCAATACTCAAACAGGACTTAACAATATTAAATACTTATGCACCTAATATTACAGCACCTAAATACATCAAAGAAACAGTGACTACACTCAAAAAGGAGATAGATCACTCCACAATAATAGTAGAGACGTCAACACTCCACTCTCAACAGATAGTTTAGAAAAAAACTCAGCAAAGACACAGAAGATCTTATTGCCACAATTAACCAGCTAGACTTCATCAACATATACAGAAGTTTCTATCCATCAGCGGACAACTACACCTTCTTCTCCAGTGCACATGAAGCATTCTCAAGAATAGACCATGTGTTAGGACATAAAGCAATTCTCAACAAAATCCATACCATTGAATTAATGCAAAGCATCTTCTCAGATCATAAAGCCATAAAAGTTGAAATCAGTAGCAGAAAAAACATAGATAGAAAGTAGAATTCATGTAAACTGAACAGCATCTTGCTCCAAAAGCCATGTGTTATAGAAGAAATCAAGGATGAAATAAAGAAATTTATAGATTCCAATGAGAATGAAAACACTTCCTACCAGAACTTATGGGTTACAGCCAAAGCAGTACTCAGAGGTGAGTTTATTTCTGTAAATGCACACATCTGAAAGGAAGAAAGAAACCAAATCAAGGAACTAACCCTACAGCTTGAACAAGTAGAGAGAGAACAACAGAGAAACCCCTCAGGCACCAGAAGAAAACAGATCATAAAGACTAGAACAGAACTACACGAATTAGAGAATAGAAGAACTGAAAAGATCAAAAGCTGATTTTTTAAAAAAATCAACCAAATTGACAAAGCATTGGCTAAACTTACTAAAGAAAAACAAGAAAGGAAATGAATAACCCAAATAAGAAATAAGAGGGGAGTTGGCATAACAGATCCAACAGAAATAAAAAATGTCATAACAGAATGCTATGAAAGACTGTACTCTAACAAATTTGAAAACCTAGAGGAAATGACAAATTCCTTGATTCATATCACCTACTAAAACTATCACAAGGTGAAGCAGAATAACTTAATAAATCTATCACAAAGGAGGAGATTGAAAAAAATTACCAACTAAAAAAAGCCTGGGCCCAGATGGCTTCACACTACAGAATTCTACCAAGCTTTTAGAGAAGAGTTATGTCCAATACTAAAAGCCAAGCCAAGTGGAATACTCCCTAATTCATTCTATGAAACCAGCATAACCCTGTTACCAAAGCCGGAGAAAGACCCAGCCAAAACGGAGAACTACCAGCCAAGATCACTCATGAATCCAGAGCAAAAATCTTCAACAAAATTCGTGCCAATAGAATACAAAAACATAGCACAAAAATAATCCATCATGACCAAGTTGGATTCATACCAGTGATGCAAGGCTGGTTTAACATCAGAAAAACAATTAAAGTGATCAACCACGTAAAGAACACAAAAAACAAGAATAACCTGATTTTGTTAGTTGATGCAGAAATGGCATTTGATAAAGTCCAACACCCATTCATGCTAAAAACTCTCAGCAAAATAGGAATAGACGTCAAATTCCTCAATGCAATAAGAGCCATTTATACAAACCAATTGCCTACATCACCCTGAATGGAGAGAGACTGAAACAGTTTCCCTTGGGAACAGGAACTAGACAAGGATGCCCACTCTCACCTCTCCTATTCAACGTTGTCCTAGAAGTTCTAGCCAGAGCAATTAGACAAGACCAAGAAATAAAGGGCATCTGCATTGGCAAAGAGGAAGTCAAAATATCCCTATTTGCAGATGATATAATTGTATACGGAGAGAATCCTAAAGAATCCATAAGTAAATTACTCAGACTGATAGAAGAGCTCAGCAAAGTCTCAGGATACAAGATAAACATAAGTAAATCAGTAGGATTCCTTTATACCAACAACGAGATTGTTAAGGAAGAAATCACCAAATCCATAGCATTTACTATAGTCGCTAAGAAAATAAAGTACCTAGGAATAAATCTAATCAGAGAAATAACAGACCTTTACGAAGAGAACTACAAGAAACTAAGAGAGACTTACATAAATGGAGAAACCTACCCTGCTCATGGATAGGAAGACTTAACATTGTGAAAATGTCTATTTTGCCCAAAACAATTTACTTATATAATGCAATCCCGATACAAATTCCAGTAACATTTTTTAAGGAGATGGAAAAACAAATTACCAGCTTTGTTTGGATAGGGAAGAAGCCCCGGATAAGTAAAGCACTACTGAAGAAGAACACACTGGGAGGTCTCTCACTACGCGACTTTAGAACCTGTTACACTGCCACAGTAGTCAAAATAGCCTGGTACTGGTACAAAAAGAGACTGATTGATCAGTGGAACAGAATTGAGACACCACAGATGAAACCATGTTCCTGTGAACAGTTGATATTTGACAAAAGTCTTAAGACATTAAACTGGGTGGGGGGGAACCTCTCTAACAAATGGTGCTGGCAAAATTGGATATCCATCTGCAAAAAACTGAAACAAGATCCATATCTTATACCTTATACAAAAAAACAACACAAACTGGATAAAAGACCTAAATATCAAATCTAAAACAATAAAGCTCATCCAAGAAAAAGTAGGAACAACAATGAAAGTTTTAATACACAACGTAGACAGACTTCAAAATCTGTCAAGCAAACCACAAACAACAGAAAATAGAGAAATGGAACTATTAAGAACCAAACACTTTTGCTCATCCAAAGACTTTATTAATAGATTTAAAAGGCCACCTACAGAATGTGGAAAAGTATTTGGCAACTATATATCAGACTGATGCCTGATCTCCATAATCTGTAAGATACTACAAAATATCAATAAGAAAAAAGATAAATAATCCAATTAAGCATTGGGTAAAGGAGATGGACAGACACTTCTGTAAAAAAGAGATCCAAGCAGCCAAAAGACACATGCGGACATGCTCACAATCATTAGCTATTAAAGAAATTCAAATCAAAATGACAATGAGATACCGTCTCACCCCAACAAGGTTGGCCATAATCCGAAAAATGCAGAACAACAAAGGCTGGAGAGGCTGTGGAGAAATTGGAACTGTCCTACACTGCTGGTGGGATTGCAAAATAGTGCAACCTCTTTGGAAAACAATCTGGCCCTTCCTTAAAAAGCTGGATGTAGATATACCATTTGATCCAGTAATTCCACTGCTTGGAATATATCCTACAGAATCAAGGCCACTCACATCAACTGACGCGTGCACATCAATGTTTATTGCAGCACAGTCCACAATAGCAAAAAGACAGAATCAACCCAGATGCCCATCAACAAAGGAATGGATAGGTAAACTATGATATATATACTCAATGCAACATTATGCAATGCTAAATGATAACGATGACTTTAGGAAATATCTCATAACTTGGTTTCAGTTCGAGGACATTATGTTGAGTGAAAGTAGTCTGTGACAAAAAGACAGATATAGTATGAGACCCCCATGATAAGAACTTAAAAACAGACCCATGCAGAGAAGAAAAGACTCTTTGATGGCTGCAAGAGTGGGGAGGGAGGGAAGGCAAGGGGAGCAGAGTTTAGATGTTTGATAGAAATTTGGTTGGAAGAAATCTGTGACAGCACACATTAGAAAGAAAATCAGTATTAACTGGACTTCAACATAATATGACTAGTCCTCCTATCTTAATCCAATATTACAAGTACAGAGTAGCAGGGATGGGGAGCCGGAGGCCATGCTCTCAGGGAAAACGAAGGCCAGTTGGCACAACTAGCATTTTGCTAAGAGAACCCTCTGCACCCCACATTGGTGAGTGGTGTCTGGGGTATTGAAAACTGCCAAGCTGCCATCTTCGGGTACAGCAAATGGCTCCAACTTAGCAGGAACGGATATCACCAAGGACCAAAACGACATGGGGGCAAGAGAACCCAGAAGACAGAGAGAGCCACGTGAGTGGGTGACTACATCGACTTGTGACTGGAAGAACTGGATGGTGCTCGGCCACCAACAGCGATAGCCATGATGGAGCTCACTAAGTTCAGTCTCGCTGGCAACACAGGAATACAAACGGGTACACCCTGAGAGCTCCACTGATGGTCCATGGGACTTGGAGTTCTCCTGGGAGCATAGCCTCTCACCCTGATGCTGCCCTGTCCATAAATCATAATGGAGGTCAACTCTCGGACAGGAAATTATTGGACTTGGTGACACAGAGTGACCATATCATGTGCTCACCTTATTGTTCTATGTAGCTATAGGATGTCATCCTGCTGACCTCTTACTGGAGGAATGGGAGTGGGTGGAGAGGAGGGGATAGAAGTTTGTTCGGATGATAAGATATGTGTGGAGCAGAGAGGAGTGTGCTGTGTGCTGTCACCAGGTAGGGAGAGCAGTGGGAGCTGCATATAGGCAGGCATGCAAATTTATATGGGAATGTACATTTTCATTCAATCATAATAAAAAATAAAATAAAAATGAATAAAAAATTGCATCAAGTCAGTTCCTACTCATAGCAACCCTGTAAGACAGAGTAGAATTGCTGTATAGCATTTCCAAGGAGTGCCTCATGGTTAGCAACTGTCACCCTTAACCATTACAACACCCAAAACAAACCCAAACATACCACCATTGTGTCAGTTCCCACCCATAGCAACACTATAAACAGAGTATAACTGTCCCAAAGAGTTTCCAAGGATTGCCTAGTGGATTATAACTGCTGACCTTCTGGTTAGCAGCCATAGCACTTAACCACTATGCCACCAGAGTTTCCTAAAAGACCCACATAGTAAGATCCAACTAAAGCATCTCCATGTACTGGAGACTTCTTGAGCTTTTCCAAAGCTCAGTGTCTCCTCCTATGATAAAGGTATATTTTTTGTGTGTTTATTTTTGTAATTTATTCTATTTGTTGTTGTTGTTACAAACAACAGAACATATGCCAATTCAACAGTTTCTACACATACAGTTCAGTAACACTGACTACATTCTTCAAGTTGTGCAACCATTCTCACCCTCCTTTCCTCAGTTTTTCCTCTCTCATTAACATAATCTCACTGTTCCCTAAATTTCCTGTCTAATCATCTGAGTTGTCATTGTCAATTTGATTGTACATAGATTGATGTTAAAAGAGTACAATGCTCAAGCCAGACATACTTTACTAGTTAAGCTAAACTATTGTTTCGTTTTTAAGAAGGGTTCAGGGGATATTTTTGGTTTAATGTTTAAAGATGATCTCAGAGCAATAGTTTTGGGGAATTACTGGCTCCCAGAAATCTGAATTCTATGAAAATTTGAAATTCTGTTCTGCATTTTCCCTCTTTTGATCAGGATTCTTTTACAGAACTTTTTAAATCAAAATCTTCCGTAATGGTAACTGAGAACCATCTAGTTCTCCTGGTCTCATGGCAAACAATACAGTTGTTTATGGAGGCAATTAGCTACACATAATATTTCCTTCTCCATCCTAATATTGACTCCCTTCTTCCTGTGTTGCTCCAGGTGAATAGAGTTCATTTATTGTTGGTTCATTTATTGTTGGGGGCATTTAGGTCAATGGGCATAACAAAGTTTATCAAGAAAATGTTTCACATTCCACTTTGGTGAGTGGTAGAAGCATCAACTGGTCTCAACCCACCTGGAGCAAAAGAGAATGAAGAATATCAAAGACATAAGGAAAATAAGAGCTCAAGAGACAAAAAGGGCCACATAAACCAGAGACAATATGAGCTTGAGACCAGAAGAAGTAGATGGTGCCCAGCAGCCACCAATAACTGCCTTTACAGGGAATTCAACAAAGAGTCCCTGACAGATTGGGAGAAATGTGGGGTGTATGATTCAATCTCTAGTAAGAAGATTGGACTTGATAACCTGAAAGAATGGGACGTCCCCAGTAAACACAGCCCCCAGACTCTGTGTTAGTCCAGAAATGAAATCGTTCCAGAAACCATCTACTCAGATAAAGATGGAACTGGTCTACAATACACAAAATAATACTGACAAAAAATGCTCTCCTTGGCTTAAGTAGATACAGGAAACTAACCCGCCCACTCCTGTCTGAAGGCAAGATGAAAGGCAGAGGGGGTACAAGAGCTGGTAGAATAGATATGAGAAATACAGGGTGGGAAGGAGGAGTGTATGGGGAGAGCAGCTAGGGTCATATAACAAAGTGTGTGTTAAGTTTTTGTATGAGAAACTGACTTGAATTATAAACTTTCAATTAAAACACAATGAAGAAATAAATTGATTGTATTAAACTGAGAGAGAGAGAGAGAGAGACCATTTGTTTTGCCTTAGGTGGCATCTTTGCAAGATTTTGATGCAGATATATTTTTGTTAAAGTTGTCCTGGAGGTTCTAATATGCATTCAGGGTTGAAAACTACTAGGCTAGAGCACCATTCCCCAAACTGGTTGGATCACGGGAATCACCTGGGCACTGATTAAAAGCGTGGAGTTCCTGAACCCTCATCAGAGCTTTGGAAACAGAATTTCCAGGAGAGATGCCTGGAAATCTACATTTTAAAACAGTGACCACACGCGATTCCTATGATCAGGCCAGTTTTGGAAATCCTGGAATAGGAGACTAATCAAAGAGCAGTAAACACAGAGGGTAGTTTAAATTGAGATCATCTGTTTTTTATGATAAGATCCTCTTGTGTTCTGGCTCTTAAAAGGTAAAACTTGCTCATCTTTATGTTGTGACAATAGTGGGGATGCTACCTTGCCTACTCCCTACCAGCACCCGTGTGCCAGAGAGTATCTATCTTTAACCCTTTCTTCTTAGGAGTGCTATCAAACTCTGTACATTCTAGTCCTCAACGTGAGACCCAGAGAAAGTCAGAGATGTGCCCCTCCAAATATGTAATCCCTGCTTGTGCTCTTTCTCTTTGTTGAGAATCAAATCTTATCAACCTTCCCAAGGGTTACAGTAGCACTAATCCTCCTAACATCTCTGGAAAGGGCATAGATGTGGCTCAGAGACATTAAGAAGCTTGCCCAAGTTCACACAGCCAATATGGATTCAAACCTAAGTCCTTATGATTACAAAGCTGTTATACATTTCCTTGTGCATACTGCATCTCAGAGATTCTTTTTTTTTATAGTTCAGTAAACTTTTTTTTTTTTTTTTTTTTGCTGTTATGGCTTCCCACCAATACTCAGTAATTTCAGAATTGCAGATCCAAAACACTTCTCACCATCCTGCCTAGAGGAATGCCAGGGTGGGTGTCCAGGATGCTTAGGGAAAGGGGAGCAAAGAAGGATGGTGAGTGTGACTAGCACACAGATGGCCACACACTCTCATTCCACCCCCGTCACTACATCCTCCTAGGACTGAATGAAGCAGGAACGGGATGTCACCTCTGCTCTGAGCAGCAGGAAAAAAGTTGACCTCTGGAAGGGAGATAACAGAGGAGGGGTTATAACAAGGGGAAAAAACGGGAGGGGGCTCCCTCTCCCAGCAGAAACAAAAGACAAAAAACTTTCCAGTTGTGTCAGTCCAGTCTTGTGACTATGCCACACATATCTGGGGGTTCAAGATCTATGGGGCTCTGTGATTTTGTTATTTCAGAATGGATATCCAGGCAGTATAGGATAAATCCTTCCCCATCCTTCAAGACTAAGGTGCACCTGACCCAAGCCACAGTATTTTCAACTGATTCATATGTATGTGAAAGTTGGACAATGAATAAGGAAAACCAAAGAAGAGTTGATACATCTGAATTACAGTGTTGGTGAAGAAGGCTGAATATACTGTAGAGCCTAGTGACATGGAAGTGGCTCAGAGACATTAAGAAGCTTGCCCAAGTTCACACAGCCAATATGGATTCAAACCTACGTCCTTATGATTACAAAGCTGTTATACATTTCCTTGTGCATACTGCATCTCAGAGACTTTTTTTGTAGGTCACTAGACTTTTTTTGTTGTTATGGCTTCCCACCAATACTCAGTAATTTCAGAATTGCAGATCCAAAACACTTCTCACCATCCTGCCTAGAGGAATGCCAGGGTGGGTGTCCAGGATGCTCAGGGAAAGGGGAGCCCTGTGACTCAGGGTAGGAGCTCAGGCTGTTATCCAAAGGTCAACAATTTTTTTGTTTTTTGTTTTTATTGTGATTGAGTGAAAGTATACAATCCATCTGCAGTTTCTGCTGCTCTCCTTGCCCAGTGACAGCACACTCTTCCTTTCCATTCTATACATGTCATATCCTCTTAACAATCTCTTGTGTCCTCTTCTCCACCCTCTCCTCTCCCTTCTAGTGAGAGGCCAGCAGGACAGCATCCTGTAGGTGCACAGAACCATAAAGAGGACACATCATATGGTCACTTTGTGTCCCTGAGTCCAATCCATTCCTGTCCGAAGAGTTGACCTCAGTAATGATTTATGATCAGGGTTAGCAGCAGGTCTAGGGGCCATGCTCCCAGGGGGACTCCGGGGCCTTTGGACTATCAGTTGTGGTCTTTCAGTGGCGTTTTTGAGGTGCACCCTATTTTTCTCATGTTGACACTGGAACTCAACATTGTGTGCCCCATCACAGCTGTCATTGATGGTGGCCAGGCACCATCTGGTTCTTATTGTCACATGTTGATACAATCACCCATACACATGGGTCCTTCTTACTTCTGACCTCTTTTTCCCTCAGTTCGTTGTTGTCCTTGGTGGTCATCTGATATGGTTGAGTTGGGACAATTTGGTGTACTCAGATGGCAGCTTGCTGATTTTTAAGACCCCAGATGCCACTAACCAATATGGAGTGCAGAAGACTCTTAGCAATAGGCAAGTTATGCCAGTTGTCCCTGATGTCCCCTAAGCTCATGGTCCCCAGATGCCCACCTCTGCTACTCTATCCTTGGAATATTGGGTTAGGATTAGAAGAGTTTTCAGTTTATGCTGAAGTCCAATTAATTTGACCTTCTTTCTAATGTGCTGTCACTGCTTTCACCCAACCAAATTTCTATCAACTAGCTAATCTATACTAACCCTCTTCCTTTCTCATTCTCCTCCCTTATAGCCAACAAAGAGCCTTTTCTTCTATACACGAGTCTGTATTTAAGTCTTTATAGTAGGGGTCTCACACAATATTTGTCCTTTGGCTGCTGACTGATTTCACTCAACATGTCTTCCAGTTGAAACTGGGTTATGAGATGCTTCTTAAAATCATCATTGTTCTTTATCATTGCATAGTGTTCCATTGGCTATATGTGCCATAGTTTGTTTATCCATTCATCTGTTGCTGGGCATCTGGGTTGATTCCATCTTTCTGCAATTGTGGACTGTGCTGCAATAGACATTCGTGTGCATGTCTCTGTTCATGTGACTGCTCTTGATTCTGTAGGATATATTCTAAGGGGTGGGATTACTGGGTCAAATGGTATATCAATGTCCAGCTTTTTAAGGAAGTGCCAGCTTGCTTTCCAAAGAGATTATACCATTTTGCAATCCCACCAGCAGTGTAGGACAGTTCCAATTTCCCCACAGCCTCTCCAGCCTTTGTTGTTTTGTGGTTTTGGGGTCATGGCCAACCTTGCTGGGGTGAGATGGTATCTCATTGTAGTTTTGACTTGAATTTCTTTAGTAGCTAATGATCATGAGCATTTCTTCACGTGTCTTTTGGCTGCCGGGAGGCCCTCTTTAGTGAAGTGTCTGGCCATCTCCTTTGCCCAGCCCTTAATTGGGTTATTTACTGTTTTCTTGTTGGCATTTCGCAGTACCTTGTAGATTATGGAGATCAGAAGTAGATCTGACAGATAGTTGTCAAATATTTTTTCCCATTCTGTGGGCGGTCTTTTAATTCTTTTGATAAAGCCTTTGGATGAGCAAAAGTTTTTAATTCTTAGTAGTCCCCATTTGTATATTTTCTTGTCTTTTGATCAAGCTTTGCCAGATTTTGAAGTCTACCTAAATTGTGTATTAAAACTTTCATTGTTGACCCTGTTTTCTTGCATGATCTTTATTGTTTTACGTTTGATATTTAGGTCTTTTATCCAATCTGAGTTGGTTTTTGTGTAAGGTGTTAGATATGAGTCTTGTTTCAATTTTCTGCAGATAGATATCCAATTTTTCCAACACCATTTGTGAAAGAGACTGTTTTAACCCCAATTTACAATCTTAGGGAGTTTGTCAAATATCAACTGTTCATAGGAGGATTGTGGCATCTCTGGGGTCTCAACTCTGTCCCATGGGTCTATGTGTCTCTTTTTGTACCAGTACCAGACAGTTTTGACTACTGTGGCAGTGTAATAAATTCTAAAGTTGTGTAGTGAGAACCCTCCAACAGTGTTCTTCAGTAGTGCTTTCCTTATCCAGGGTTTCCTCCCTTTCCAAACAAAGTTGGTGTTTTGTTTCTCCATCTCATTAAAAAATCTCACTGGAATTTGTATTGGGATTGCATTGTATATGTAGATTGCTTTGGGTGAAATAGACATTTTCACAATATTAAGTCTTCGTATCCATGAGCAGAGTACATTTCTCCATTTACGTAAGTTTCTTTTAGTTTCTTTCAGTAAGGTCTTGTAGTTCTCTCTGTATAGGTCTCTTACTTCTCTGGTGAGATTTATTCCTAGGTGTTTGATCTTCTTGGTGGCTATAGTAAATGGTATTGATTTGGTGATTTCTTCTTTAATGATCTCTTTATTGGTATAAAGCAATCCTACTGATTTACTTATGTTTATTTTATATCCTGATACTTTGCTGAACTCTTCTACTAGTTTGAATAGTTTACTTATGGATTCTTTAGGATTCTCTGCATATACAATCCTATCATCTGCAAATACGGAGATTTTTAATTCTTCTTTCCCAATGCAGATGCTATTTATTTCTTTGTCTTGTCTCAATGCTCTGACCAGAACTTCCAGTACAATGTTGAATACAAGTGGTGAGAGTGGGCATCCTTATCTAGTTCCTGTTCTCAAGGGGAATTCTTTCAGTCTCTCTCCATTCAGGATGATGTAGGTGGTTGGCTTTGCATAGATGCCCCTCATTGCATTAAAGAATTTGCCTTATATTCCTATTTTCTTGAGAGTTTTTAGCATGAACGGGTGTTTGACTTTATCAAATGCCTTTTCTGCATCATTTTGAAAAATCATGTGATTCTTGTCTTCTGTGTTATTCATGTGGTTGATCACGTTAATTGTTTTTCTGATGTTGAATGAGCCTTGCACCTGGGTATGACTCCAACTTGGTCACGATGGTTTTTTTTTTTTTTTTTTTTTGGATGTGTTATTGAATTCTATTTGCCAGGATTTTGTTGAAGATTTTTGCATCTTGGTTCACGACTGATATTGGCCTGTAATTTTCCCTTTCTGTGGGATCTTTCCCTGGCTCTGGTACCAGGGTTATGCTGGCCTCATAGAATGAATTTGGAGTAGTCCATCCACTTCTATGCTGTGAAATAGCCTCAGTGGTATTGGAGTTAACTCTCCTCTAAAAGCTTGGTAGAATTCTGTGGCAGGGCACTCTGGGCGATGGCTTTTTTTTGTTGGTAGTTTTTGATGACCTTTTTCAATCTCTTCCTTTGTTATGGGTTTACTAAGTTGTTCTACTTTATCCTTGTGATAATTTTGGTAGTTGACATGAATCTAGGAATTTGTCCATTCTTTCTAGGTTTTCAAATCTATTAGAGTACAGCCTTTTGTAGTATTCTGTTGTGGTATTTTTTATTTCTGTTGGATCTGTTGTGATATCTCCCATCTCATTTCTTAGTTGGGCTGTTTCCTCTCCTGTTTTTCTTTAGTTAGTGAATGATTTGTCAATTTTGTTGATCTTTTCAAAAAACTAGCTTTCGATTATGTCAGTTTTTTTCAATTGTTCTTCTATTCTCTAATTCATTTAGCTCTGCTTTAATCTTTATTATCTGTTTTCTTCTGGTGCCTGCCGTGGCTGTTTCCCATAGATTCTGGTATGATGTGTTTTCATTGTCGTTTGAATCCATACATTTCTTTATTTCATCCTTGATTTCTTCTATAACTCATGGCTTTTTGAGCAGTGTTGTTTGGTTTCCGTGAGTTCTAATTTCTGTCAATGTTTTTTCTGCTATTGATTTCAACTTTTATGGCTTTATGGTCTGAGAAGATGCTTTGCAGTAATTCAATGGTTTGGATTTTGTCAAGATTTGCTTTATGTCCTAACACATGATCTGTTCTGGAAAATGTTCCATGTGCATTGGAGAAGAAGGTGTACTTATCTGTTGACGGATTAAAAGTTCTGTATATGTTGATGAGGTCAAATTGGTTGATTGTAGCAATAAGATCTTCTGTGTCTTTACTGAGCTTTTTTTCTAAACAATCTGCTCATTGCTGAAAGTGGAGTGCTGAAGTCTCCAACTATTATTGTGGAGTGATCTATATCATTTTTAAATGTAGTCAGTATTTGTTCAATGTATTTAGATGCATAAATATTTGTTCAATGTATTTAGGTGCATAAATATTTAATATTGTTAATTCTTGCTTGTGTATTCAACTTTTCAGCAATAAGCAGTGACCCTGTTTGTCCACAGTGGTGGATTTTACATTAAAATCTATTTTATCTGAGATTGGTATTGCCACACCAGCTCTTCTTTGTACATTGGTACATATTATTCCATCCTTTAATTTTCAGTTTGTTCATATCTTAAAGTCTAAGGTACGTTTCTTGTAAGCTATATATAGATGGGTCATGTCTTTTGATCCAGGATGTCACTCATCTCTTTACTTGAGCATTCAGACCATTTACATTCAGTGTAATTATTGCTAGGTATGTGTTTAGTGCTGTCATTTTGATGTATTTGCTTTTGTGTTGGTGTTTTCTCTGTTGCCCTTAATATTCTTTTGTGGATCATTCTTTATGGGTAGACTTTTCGTCTTTTTCAGTGTCGATTTTGTGGTTGTTGAGACTCCTGTATTACATTTCTTATTTTGATGTGTTGCATTGTTATTGTGCTTTGTGGCTACCCATATGGTCCCCTTGAATATTCTGAGTTTAAGCCCAATTTTAACTTCTACGTATCTTCTACGTAACTTCTTCTCCATATGAAATGACTATAACTACTGTAGTAATATCCCTCTTTTTAATGTAATGGTATCTTATTTTTCATGATACAATCACGGGTTCCCTTCTTTTAATGTTGTAGCTATGATTGAATTTTGTACTTTCTCTGAGTGGGTTTCTGTGTGTTGTGTCCTGCATTGCCTCCTTAAATACACACTTAATGGTTTTGTTTTCTGTAAGCAAAGAGCTTTTTTCAGTATTTATTGTAGTTTTGGCTTGGTTTTTACAAAGTCTCTGAGCTTCTGTTTATCTGTGAATGTTTAATTTCATCTTCATATCTGAAAGACAGTTTTGCAAGATATATAATTCTTGGTCAGAAGCTTTTCTCCTTCAAGGCTTTGAATGTGCCTTCCCACTGCCTCTGTGCCAACATCACTTTGGGCAAGAAGTCAGACAAAAGCTTACAGGGTTTCCCACTGAATGTTAGCTTTGGTTTGATTCTCCCTGCCTTTAAGAGTTTCTGCTTATGTTTCATATTATTGAGCTTGATTCTAATATGTCTTGGTGTCTTTCTTTTGGATCTACCCTTTTGTGACATTCAATACACACCTTGGATGTCTATGTTGTCTTCTTTCATAATTTCAGGGAAGTTTTCTGTCAGCAACTCAACAGTTTTCAGCTATTTCTCCCTGTTCAGGAACTTCAATTAATCACAGATTATGCCTCTTGACAGAGTCCCACATGTTTCTTAATGCTTCTTCATTTTTCTTATTTCTTTTGTCTGATTTCTCCACACAAATGCTGGTGCCAGTAGCTCTATCTTCAAGGTCACTTAGTCTAATTTCTAATTCATCAATTCTGCCCTTTTGGCTTCCAACTGTATTTTCTAATCCTGTAATTTTGTTATTGATCTGTCAGATTTCAGAATGTTGATATTCCATCAGTTCAAATAGCTTGCTTAATTTTTCATTTTGTTCTGCTGCATTTTCACTACTCTCTAGGAGGGGCCTATATATAATTCTTTTGTACTCAACCTCCAATAGTTTCAGGCAGCCTTCTTCATCTGGGAAGTTTTTCGATTCTTTATTTTGGGAATTTTCTGAAACTGTGGTTAAATGTTTCTGTAAATGCCTGGTAATGGTTTGTTGTTTACAGGACATCTAGAGGCTGTTTAGTTTCTCTGGTGTTGCCTTAACAGGAGCTGAGGCTCAGTAGTTCTGAGAAAGGAGTTGGTGATTAGCTACCACTTTGTACTGTAGTGACTGGCCCCAGTGGACTCTCTGGGGTGGCAAGCCCTGGCTGGCAAAGACATCTCCTTACATATGGAGTCACTGGAGGGCCATCAACTGATGGCCTATGATGTGGGTCACTAAAGGCTGGACCAGATGCCACTGGATTGCACAGTAGTTATTTCTCCAGGAAGTCCTTATTTTAAAAAGCTAAAAGCTACCTGACCACTTCCAGAATCAGTCAGGCCACTAGGTATGGCAGAACCCTCCTTCCAGCTGACAGCAGAGACACCTCTTTGGCCATCGCCAGAAGCTATAGTGTATTTCAAAGTAGGGAGAGGCTGCTGAGCTGGTGTTGTTGCCCACCAGGGTCTACCCCCGAGGTAACACTGTGCTAAACACAGCCTTTCTGCTGGAAAAGCACTCCCCAGACTGGTACTGCCTTTGAGCCTGGGAATTAGCCCCTGCTGAGGCCTCTGGTTGGGTAACTCTACCTTCCAGCCAAACAAGATAGCATCCTGGTCAAGCTACGCCTCGCACCACAAAAGAGTCAAATCAATGGTGGAGTTTCACAAATGGAGGGTGGAGGGGCTGTGGTGGCCCAGTCCACTACTGGGCTCTCAAAATGTGGTTATTCCACACACTGTCTCTCCACTGCAGCCCACACTGTTTACTTCAGAACTTTAGCTCAGCATAGCTACCTGAACATGTCCATCCCACACCTACTGGCCAACAAAAAGAAAAAAAAAGTTGAAAACACCAGTACCTTTGGACCACATGCATCCGCCATTCAGCATAAGTGGAACTCAGCATGAGAAAGGAAGTTTCCTGCTTAGTGGCATGTAGTCTAAATGGACAGCCTTATGCCATGTCCTAAGGTTTACTGGGTGTCCAGAAAGCTTCATTCAATTACCAATCCAGGCCTTAGTTTTCAGAGGGAATTAAGGAGACATGTGTCTAGTCTCCCATCTTGACTCCGCCCCCCAAAAGTGAACAGTTTGAATCCACCAGCTGATCCTTAAAAACTCTGTGGGGGGGGTCTACTTTGTCCTATAGGATTGCTGTGAGTCAGAATCAACTCAACGGCAACAGCTTTGGTTTCTAGATTGCCACAAGAATGAACAAATCTGTCTTGGAAGAAGCACATCCAGAAGCAAAGGTGTTAAGACTTTGTCTTTTGTACTTTGTACATTTCATCAGCAGGGACCAGTCCTTGGAGGACATCCTGCTTGGTAAAGTGGAGGGTCAGTGAAAAAGAGAAAAATCCTCAATGAGATGGATTTACACAGTGGCGGCTCAAACATAACAACAATTGTGAGTACGGTACAGGGCTGGACAGTGTTTCATTTTGTTATACCTAGGGTCACTATGAGTTGGAACCAATTCCGCAGCATCTAACAACAACAACATCCAAGCAGTCAGGAGTCCTTGGGTGGTTCAGACAGCTAAGCGCTTGGCTAGTGGTGATTTTATTCCATCATGAAGAGAGGTACATGGTGGCCTATTTCCAAAAGCTCATAGTCATTGAAAACCCTATGGAATGTAGTTCTGCTCTGTAACACACAGGCCCACCATGAGTCAGAATCAACTCGATGTCATAGAGAAGCCATTGCTACACAGCAGCTGGCCTGGAGGACCTCAGAAAAGAGGCTAAATGATTCCTATATTAGGGAAAGTACCAAGCAAGACTTACGAAGACTACCCTACAGAGGTTCTACCCTCACAGTCTCCTCCACGAACCCATAGCAGTGATCAGCAGCCCTCCCTTATGTACAAGCTTCTGCTCCCAAATAAACTTACAGTCTAAGTAAAAACACTACTCTTGCTATACAAACATAGTTTCATGACAAGCCACCTAGCTCCTCTCCAGCTAAATTGCTGACCCTAAGTTCATCCTATATAGAAATTCTGGAGCTGCTACTGGCCTCTGGGTATCTGCCACATCATCTTCTGGAGGAGCTGGTAGAGGACACTGTGAGTTTGTTAGGGTATTACATAGAGGAAGATCCCTTTCTCACACAGCGTGAAACTCCTGACTTGACCTAGTCTTGGCATTGTAGCTGAAGGAGAAGGACACTAGAGAGAAACAAAGTGATAGAAAATTGTGGAATGCAACAGCCCTATGAAAAGACTTCGTCATGAAGAGGGGCTGAAAGTAATTTAATGGTCTTACATCTTTAGAACATGAATATGTTAAAGACAGACCTGAAAATGAGTTCCTGAAAAGGAAGATAGGAACAAGACCCCATAACCAAAATCTAAGGGAACCTCCTCTGGAGAGGGAAAAGCATAGAAGACCTCTCTTAGCTAAGAATCATTAAGAGTGGGCACATCTTGAGGAGTATAATCAATGTCACTGAACTGTACATATAGAAACTGTTGGATTCATTAAAAAAATTTAGTATATTCGAACCACAATTTTTTAAAAAATAGTAAAATTAGAAAATCCACTACTCCTAAAAGAATAGTGAGCATCTTAAGACAGGAGGAGGATCTATGTAATCTTTAGAAGTTCTCATCCATATACATCCACAGTGATGCTCAGAGATCCTTGACATTATTCACCCCATCCTCCACCACCAGTGGAGACCATTCGTTGGAAGCATCTAACTGGCTTGCTACCTGATGCTAGTTCTTGTCTTTTCATCTGTGACTTCTGGCCCTGCATCCGTGTTTCTCTCCTCACAGACTGTAGCTATTACTGTTCTTTCAGTTGGGAAGAGCTGATGTATCTTCCTTTCCTGAGCTCACAGATGTTAAGCTGGAAGGGAGGTAATTCCCTCAGGCCCTCTAGGTGTTTGACTTTTAGGATCAGCATAACATAGGGCAAACTACCTGGATGATTCTCACCCATCTCATCCATTCAACACATTTACTGAATACTTACTATGTCCCAGAGGCCAAGGGCACACTAGTGATCCAAAGAGACATAGGCTGTATGTCTTGTCTCAGTGACCCTGAGGCTTTGAAGGACCTCAAAACTGAGGTCTTCTGTACTCACAGAATTATTTGCAAGCATCTGTAACCAACCAATGACTCACATCTGAAGTATACAAAGAACTATAAAGCAGTAGGGGAGCAAGCCTAAAATAAAAATGAATAAAATAGTTGCACAGATAGCCAGATGACAAATAAATATATGTAGAGGCAATCAGCCTCATTGGTTATCAGAGAAATTCAAATTTAAATCACAGTGAGATACCACTACACATCCACTGGAATGACTAAAATTAAAAAGACTGGCAACACAAAATGATAATGAGGGTATGGAGCAAGGGAAATTCTAAGACACTGCTAGTGGGAGTGTAAATTAACAGGATTACTTTTGAAGACTATTTAGGAACATTGACTAAAGCTACCTATGCCTACCCTATGGCCCAGTAACTCTGTTCCTAAGTATATCTCCAAAAGAAATATGCATATAAGTACACTGAAGGACACAAGCAAGAATCTTTCTGGCAGCATTATGTATATCTTCCACCTGGGAACAACCCAAATGTACAGAATAACAGATACATAAATTGTGGTATATTCAGTTAATGGCATTCTGTACAGCACTGAAAATCAGTGTGCTACTGCTATCACATTATGGATGAGTTCCACAAAACAGAACACAGGGTGAGAGAAGCCAGACACAGAATAACACCAACTGAACGACTGCATGTACATAAAGTTTGAAAACAGACAAAACTAATCCATGATGTTACACAGAGGTTACCTTTGGGAAGGAGGGTAGGTAGTGACTGGAAGGGGATTTGAGGTGGGCTTCTGGGTGCTAGGAAGCCCTGATGGCACAATGGGTGAGCATTGTGCAGCTAACAGATAGTGCTTCAAACCCACCAGATGTTGCCACCTGCCTAGGAAACCCTATGGAGGTAGTTCAGCTTTGTCCTATACGGTCATCGTGAGTCAGAATTGATTAGACAGCACAGAACAACTATTTTTTAATTATTGACCTGGGTAATGATTTTATGTGTATATTCACTATGGGATAATTTGTCAACCTGTACAATTATGCTTTGTGCACTCTCCTTTATGTCTGGTATGGTCAACTACAAATATATATAAATATTTATAAAAATATTTATAAACGAAGAAATCCAAACCGACTGATGTTGAGTTGAATCCAACTCATAGCAACCCTGTAGATAGAGTAAAACTGCTCGATAGAGATTCCAAGGAGCACCTGGTGGATTCAAACTGCCAACATTTGGGTTAGCAGACATAGGACTTAACCACTGCACCACCATATATATATAACTATAGCATACATATATATGTATATAAATATATGCATGTGTATACATACAGAGATAGATATATAGACATATGAGCCCTGACAAGTCCACAAACTTAATTGTTCTAAGTGCTACATACCTCACTGCTTACCATTGCTATGGTCACCTTCAAAGTATTCCCCTTAGGAAGGTATACACCAACGCCAGCACCTAGTTTGCCCTTCAAAGCAATTTTGCTACTCTCTTGAATAGCCAACACGCACGGTGGCATGGTGGCACGTTTGTGAACTTAATCATATAGCTGTCTGTGAGGTAGTTTTTAGCCAGGAGACAACTGTACTGGAACACCCTCCCTACTCACCTGATCTGGCCCCCAGTGACTTTTTTCTTTAACCAAAGATAAAGGAAATATTGAAAGGACGATATTTTGATAATATTCAGGACATCAAGAGTAACATGACGACAGCTCTGACAACCATTCCAGAAAAACAGTTCCAAAATTGCTTTGAATGGTGGACTAGGTGCTGGCATTGGTGCATAGCTTCCTAAGGAGAGTACTCTGAAGGTGACTGTAGTGATACTCAGCAATGAGATATGTAGCACTTTTTCTAGGATGAGTTCACAGACTTAATTGTCACTCCTCATATGTATGTGTGTGAAGCAATTTTAGAACTCTCTTTCTGGAATGGCCATAAAAGCTGTTGTCCTATACCCTGTCATCAAAATGTCTTCCTTTCAATATTTCCTTTATCTTAGGACAAAGAAAAAAGTCACTGGGGGCCAGATCAGGTGAGTTGGGAGAGTGTTCCAATAGTTATTTGTCTACTTCCTAAAAATTCACTCACAGACAACTATACAAGTAAGTTCCTGAACACCATGTGCAATGGCCATTCCAGAACGAGTTCCAAAATTGCTCTGAAGGCTGG
This sequence comes from Heterohyrax brucei, assembly GCA_028571685.1. Lineage (NCBI taxonomy): Eukaryota > Metazoa > Chordata > Mammalia > Hyracoidea > Procaviidae > Heterohyrax > Heterohyrax brucei. Next base: position 24,610,900 of record CM053155.1, read on the forward strand.
ACTAGGTGCTGGTATCGGTGCACAGCTTCCCAAGGGGAGTACTTTCAAGGTGACCGCAGTGATATTTGGCAATGAGGTATGTAGCACTTAGAACAATTAAGTTCACTTATATACATATACTCACAGGAGATCAAGATTTTATAGATAAGTAGCTTGGCTTTGGGCAGGATTAAACTGCAGAAGGAGAGGGGAGTGCGAGGGTCTTGGAGGGTCCTGAGAGAAGTAGGGCAGAAACTCTCCCCAGTCTCTGACTGAAATGTTTCCAGACATATTAACCTTAACTCCCCATCCACCTCCCCCAGTCCCTACTTATAAACCTAATCTTTTTGTGTGGGACCCATTGTTTCCTGGTCTAGCAACCACTTCATCTTCAGGCAGAAAGACCCAGTGTTTGAAGACAAAATTGGAATTCTTTTTATTAAGACACAGGCATTCCCTCTACTGGGTCCTGTGAGGCTGAGGCCCTTGAAGGAAATACCTAGCAGCTGAGCTGGAACAATACTAGGGAATACTTGATTGGAGAGGATGGAGGTTGTTTGTGTTTGTTATTCTCATTTTTGTCCAAAATATCACCTGCTCAGGATTCTCAGTGTGCCCCCATGGTCTCAGAAGGACAAACGAATGCCTGAAAACTTTCTGTTCAGCGATGTTCTCCTCTCTGCAGGCCTTTCTCTGCTCCAAATCCCATTCAGGTTTCTAGAGTGAGGATCGAATGCCCCCTGAGCCACTTCCCTGGAGGAAAAAGGCAGGAAGGAACCCTGGTCACAGGTTCCACTGACAAGAGGGGAAAACCTGGGGGCGGCGGTTCCTTTGTGGGGAGGTCACACGACCTGCATAAAAACATCACAAAGAGAACTAGTACTGATTTTGCCTGCGAGAGGTGGAGATACCCCAGGAAGGAAGTGCCACAGGCGACCACGGAAACACCCCTCTTTGATCTCACAGGTGCGTCAGGGAAAGTTGGATTTCAGTTAGCCCGGGATGGAGACATCTCTCCCCATGCTACCACCAAGATCAGTGGATCAAAGGAAGCCTGGCTCCCCTCCATCCATACCTCAGGTAATGCGCCCGGGACCCCAACCAAGAATCTGACCTCTTTCTATCCAGCCCGTACACCTCCACCTCTTTTAAGGCAGCGGCTTTATTAAGGCCCATCCCGTCTGGGCTGAGCCATTAGCTTAGAGGAACCCAGAATCTGGCGGAAACGCGTAGCGACGAGCCAGCAGAAGAGCTCTGTCCAAGAACAAGGTAGGGACAGTTCTCTCCGGTACCGAGATCGGGTAAGGAGCACGAGTACCGCTGAGTGAGCCCACGGGGTTAGCTAGCTGGCTGGCAGGCTTCACAGGGATGTTTCTAGGCGTTCTGGAAGGCCAGAGGCTCAAAGGAAACACTCAAGATGCGAGAAAAGAAGCGCACAGGCGCATAAGCCTCTGAAAGGTTAAGGACGCTCCCAGCACGACAGGGCAGCCCTGAGGGAAGGGACACTGGCAGTAAGCGCTGGGCAGAGGGACCTTGGGCCACCTGCCGATGCACGATGGGACCCGCGAGCTGCCGGTACCAAGGCGGAATCCCAGTTCCCGTCAGTCCGCGCTAAGCATTTCCCCAACGCCCCGCCTCCGGGGCACGAAGCGCAGGAAAGGGGTCGGGCCGAGGCCAAGCCCGCCCTCTCCCCGGTCCTCGATTGGCTGCTGCCGTTGTCCATTCAGAATCTATTTTTGATGGGGGGGGTGCCACCCAGTGTGCCCCAGATCACGTTTGCCACACGCAGCCAACCAGTCGAGCCCAAGTCGGCGAGGAAGAAGCGACTGGGGGCGAGTGAGCTCAGCTCTAGAATCCCTAGTCCGAGTACCCCCTGCCACCCGGCCTAAAGCGGTATATCCTGCCCTACCCGGCCACCTCCCCTCGTGGAAGCTGAGTCGCGGCCTCGCGGTAGCGCAGAGAAGAAATGGAACCAGCCGGGTGTAGGTCGTGGCTGAACTGAACGCTCGCTTTGGCTGGGGATGTGGTGTGGAGCACGCTGGGGGCCAAGAAGGACTGCTGAGGAGGTGGAGTGATGAAAAAAGGGGGTACCCTTCACCCCCAGAGACCACGGGTCCCTGCCGCCACTCGCCAGGCGCCCCCTTTCCTCCCTTGCGAGGCGCAGGTCAGTCTTGGGTCTGGAGGGGGTAGGGGGTGAATGGCGGAGGGCGGGAGCCCTGGCGCGCAGCGCATTTGCTGAGTCTCAGTCTTGGGAAGAGGCGGAGAAGGCCACCCAGTTACTTCTCTCCCTCCCTGGGTTGAGGGGTACTAAAATGGAGCTTTTCGGTCCTAACGTAGGAGAGGGAGTAGGGAGTTTTGGTTCACTTTGCTTCTTTCATCCCTGTCTTAGGCCTTTCTGAAGTCTCTCTGCCGGGAGGAGTGGGGTGGGAGACAGAAGGAGAGAAGTCCGAATACATAGGACTAAGAAACTTTGCTGCCCACAGGTAGTGGCACTCCTCTGCTCAGAGGTCTTCTCCTGGATGTGTAGGGGGAGGTCTTGGAAAGAACCACAATGCTGTGTTGAAGATTTCAGAAAACAGAGTGCTTGAGGATGACTGAAGTGACAGAATGAGATAACAGTTCTTACAGGAGGGTTACTGGGGTTTGTTCCACCCCTTCCCGAAGTGGACTTGACTGTGTGTGTTTAGAATGCTTAAAGGCCTATTCATCCTACCTGGGGAAATCTAGGGACATTCTCTTGCTTTTGGGTTTTTTTTTTTTTCCTGCTTGTAAGAGCTATTCTGGTGAAAAGGATGGAACTCAGGCCCAGGATTCCTTCAAGCAAAAAAAGGGGGTATTTCCATCTAAAGAGACATGCATGGGCTTAGGAGCAACCTTACTTCGGTTTATATGTTTTATTTTTGTTGTTTGGTTTGGTTGGTGTTTTCTTTTAAGAGTTCCACTATATTCAACTCTGTAACCCAGGGAACAAGGGAGCCCAGAGAATGGAAGTGTGTAAGTAATATCAATAGTTTTTTCCTTCAAGCTTTGGTGATGCCATCATCCTATCTGACTAGCTCATTAGGGCCAGGAGCAGAGGGAGAGAAAGGGAGACGGAGGTCTGGATCCGAAATCAGCAGCTGAGCTTTTTGTAACACTGTTGACTCTCAAGGGCAAGAATTGGTAGGCCTCTGGCTCTTGGCATTTCTAGCAAGCCCCACTGCCCAGGGTTTTTTCTTGGGCTGGGTGTCCAGGGATTTGAGAGTTTTCCCTCAATAGATTTTCCCTGTTATGCCCCCCCAACATTGTTATCATATCATTGATTATATTTTGTAATACAAACAGCCACCTTCTACAGTGGCTTTTTGGCAGTAAGTTTATTAACTGTGCAGATGACCCCACTCTGACACAGCACTTACAGGATCCTGGGTTTGTTATGAGCATCAAGAAGGGATCTTCCTCAGAACATTGTTGCCCATCCCCAGTTGCTGAAGAGTCATTGCCAAGATCTCCTGCATAGTACTTCCCAAGCTGGTCATACTCCTTGCTCTTGCATGGTGGTGATTCCTGTGGGATATTAGGTTGTTGGTTGAAGGGATTGTGCGTAAAGCATACTGGGCCTCTAGGTGTGGCAGTAGTGCAAGATAGGTAAATTGGAAAGAGAGAGGCAAAACGGTAAGTACGCCTTACAGGGAAGAATTCTCCAAATATAACCTGTACTTTGCTCCATCGTAACCTTCACTTTCCATTCTTCCTCCTTCCTCTGTAAGGTGCTGCGTGCAGGTTCCTGTGACTTTAAGGACCAGGGATTTGGGGAGGTACAAGGTCTTCCCAGGAAGGGAGGAGATCTCTGGAAGATTCTGCCCGGGGACCAGCAGATCCTAAGCAACAGTGGGAAGCCCAAGGATCCCAGTGACAAGAGTAGGAAGGAGCCTCAGCTCTGGGCTGAGGCCATGTTCTGAAAGATTGATCTCAAGCTACTGTCCATGAAAGAGGGCCCACCCCAAAGTGGATTTCAGACTTGACTAAGCCTCTCCTACACTGAATGCCCCCTGCTCTGAGGAGCCTGCTGCTGAGAACCAAAGAAGATAAGGGGCCAGATAACTGCCGTGAGCGCAGCACAGGCCGACTGGGTCAGACATCTGGACCCTAGTGGCTGGCTGCTGCATCTGGTGAAGTTTCTTGTTTCCTTCCAGCTTGAGGCTTCAGTGCTTGATGGGGCTGCCTGTTGGTGGATCAGTTTTTGCAGTGCCTGGTGGGAGTAGAGAGCCGTGGGAAGAGGTCCCGCGGCAGCCAAGCCTCGGCTCACCCCAAGACTAAGTTCTTTTCCAAGTTCGAGAGGGAGAGAGAAAGTAAAAAGGAAGAGAAGAGTGCCCCCTTCCTCTCCACCCTACCCGTCATGTCCTCCAAGCCCGAGTCAAAAGATGCCCACCAGCTGAACGGAACTGGCCCCACTGCCTCACCCTGCTCTGCAGATGGCCCCGGGCGAGAGCCCGTGGCCGGGACCTCGGAGTTCCTCGGGCCTGACAGCGCTGGGGTAGAGGTGGTGGTGATTGAGTCTCGGGCCAACGCCAAGGGGGTTCGGGAGGAGGATGCCCTGCTGGAGAATGGGAGCCAAAGCAATGAAAGTGACGACGTCAGCACAGACCGTGGCCCTGCACCACCCTCTCCACTCAAGGAGACCTCATTTTCCATCGGTCTGCAAGTGCTGTTTCCCTTCCTCCTGGCAGGCTTTGGGACTGTGGCTGCTGGCATGGTCTTGGACATTGTGCAGGTAGGACATGGTGCTGGGTTGGGCAGCTCTTGGCTAGGAACCCAGGCCCACTTTTTCCTGCTGGGAAAATGATGACTCTTGGAGGTTTCTCTCCTGTCAAATTGCAGCTGCTGCTTCCTAGAATACTGTTAGCCTTTGCATCATGTGCTCAGTTTCTTCTTGGTCTGGTCACTTTCTGCAGAATCCTGGAGGGAGCTGAGTAGCCCTGGGGAGGTGATCAGGGTGGTTTTACTTAACAGAAGTAGAATGGGTTCCAGAGCCTGGGCTTGGAAACGGAGACATGAAGAGGTGGTTACCTGCCCACCCTTCTGGGCATTTGCTGAGCGCAACCCAGTAGGAAGCATTTAGATGAGTTTCCTGTTTATGCCCTCTTTTCATTCACTTGGTGTTTCCAGAATACCCTCAGTAAAAAGCTCAGTTTCAAGTCTTCCCTCCATCTCCCTGCTGGGCAGGAATTTGTTCTACTGCCAGTAGGGTCTCGAATTAAGTGGGAAGGCAACTGTTAGAGGCATTTTGTGTTGCTTGTCTGGCTATAACAGCCTGATCTCCTTGGGAGCAGGAAATGGGCACATGATTTAGGGGCTTGATGTGACAAGATCTCAAAGTGCTAATTATGTGATATAAATGCCAAGATATAACCAGGCCTGGGCAGAATTTCTCTTTGCCTGCCACCTGCCTTTCATGAACCTACTTTGGGCAAAGAGAGCTGTTTGTGAGGCTACTCGCAAAGGTAAGAATTGGGAGGACCTGGAAGCTAAGAGGCAGAGGCCATGCTTTACTGTGTTGTGGGTTAGAACCTCCAAGTTCAAGAGGTAGTTAAAGTCTTGTCCAGGTAAAAGTTTTGGAAACACAGTAAGGCATGCAGAACTTTCTAAAGGTATGGAGTTTATCAGTGTTGATCAATGTAATATATCAAATTCCTGCCAAGTGCTGGGCTCTGTCCTAGGTACTCAGAGAAACACAGAGGCAGAAGGTGAGCTGCCCTTTGCCCTTTGGGACTCCACAGTGTGTCCCTAACCGTGAAATCTCTCAGAAAGAGTTGGAGCTCAGCATGACCTCCCTTGTGCCAAGCTATACCTACAAATGCTGCAGGTAGTAACAGAGTGAGTCCTGCTCACTGTGCCCATATCCCAGCGGGACTAAAGGTGGCTGGTGCTAGGTGAGCCCTTCAGCAGTATCCACCTGAACCACTTTAGCTTCAGCCTTCAGGAGATTACTATGATTTTCATCTGCTAATAAGGATGGTGTTTCCGACGTGCCAAAGTGCCTTATACTGCCTCCCCTGATCTCTGTTTACCAGTTTATCTTATCATGTGAATTATTCCTGCATGGAGGTTAGGAATCCAGCCTGGAGGTGGGACGATGGGATTTGGATTTCAACCCCCAGACTTCCCCTTCTTCAGAGGAGGAGAAATAGAACAGAGGTGGCGGTTCTCTACCTCTCCCATCCCTTTCCCATGGTCTTAGTTTTCATTCTCAGAAGATGTGAGTTCTGCTTTGGTGCCTGCATAGAGATGCAGAACCAGGGTCCAAGGGTGCACTGTGAGAGAGTTGTCTTATTTCCTGGATAATAATAGCGGTGCAAAATGTTTGTTGGGCTTCTCTGTATGTCTGTGAGATAGGAGTCATGATCATCTCTGCTTTGTAGATGGGGAACCTCTGGTTTAGAGAGTTAGGTAACTTGTTCCTAGTCAGCTCACTCCAGAACTCATACTTTTCACTTCTGTGGCCTTCACCATGGCCGCGACTCACCAGCTGGTTGATGAGTCTGGGATGAGCTGCTACTCTTCCCCCTGAAAAGCAGGATAGACTAGAATCTGGAACAACTGAAGTTATCATCTGAAATAAGCAGGAACCCAAGTTCTTAGAAGAGGGGTGCATAGAGACTCCATCTTGCGCACTCAGAAATTCTAAAGCTGAAAAAGCTCCCCGACCCCTTACCCTAGGGCCATGCCATGCCCATGAACCTGAGACATCAAGAGGCCTAAGGAAGGAATTCTGGGGCCTGCCTGCCATGCCTGTAGATACCAGCACTTGCCTTCTGTGTGACATGTAGGTTCACCCCAAAGCTAGCATTCAGTTAGTAGGGGTGATAATAGCTGGTTTGCTTTGTCCTCCTCCCCTAGCCTGCCTGCCACAGCTGGGTTGGAGCAGGCCCTGCAGATGGCTGCAGTAATACCATGGAAGGCCATGGGGGCACGGGAAACTTCTTATTCCACATCCAGGGAAGGGAAAGGGATATTCACAATCCTGGACGTAGGAAGAGCAAGACGGTTTCTAAGGAACCACACCTATATTACACCTCATAAGCTAAGACGACCTCCAGTGGGACAGAGTCAAGAGGTGCCTAAAGAAACTGGAGCCATCTTGGAGCACGTGACTCCATCGTCTCGGAGCAGCTGAGCAGAAGTCCGTGTTGGCTGTGGTTCAGATGTCCCCTTGGTCTAGGGCTCCCAGCTCTCCCCAGCTATTGCAGAAGGCCCCTGACTTCTTGGAAAGCCGATTTCAGTTTCCTCTCATCTGCCCACCTTTCCACTCAATTTGCACAGCCAACCAAGGTAGAGAGATACGGGGTTGGTGTACTAGTGAAAAATAAGAGGATAAAGGGACTGCATTCGACTACAACTTCCCCAGCATGGCCCAAAATTCCTATGGCACTGGGAGAGAAAATGAGCTTGGTCCGGCTGGAGGGATTAGAAGTGGGTCAGGGATGGGAGCCTCAGTGCCATTCTCTCAGTTGTCCTAGCCTGCTGCAGGCCATCCAGCTGCCCTTTCCTGTCAACCTTTGTGAGGGGTGGGAGTTATAGGAGGTGGTGTGCCAACCTTCACCAGAATTCTCAGCTATGTAAAAATGGATGATACTCCTAAGTTCTTATTTTATTTTTTATAATATACCGTAGATGATGTTTTACATAACAAACTACTTTCTCAGTAAACACTTAGTACACAATATTTTGTGACGTTGGCTGCAAACCACACAACATGTCAACAACAATCTCCCTTCTCAGCTTGGGTTCCCTACTACCAGCTTTCCTGTCCTCTCCTGCCTTCTTGTCCTTGCCCCCAGGCTGGTGTGCAGCTTTAGCCTTGGGCCTGTCCAATCCTTGACTAAAGAGTGAACCTCAGGAGTGACTTCATTACTGAGCTAAAAGGGTGTTTTGGACCCTAAGTTCTTATTTTAACTTGCTATTCACTCTCCCAAGGATCCCAAAGAAAGTAGGCTGTCCTCCCGAAAGCATACTCCTGGCCCTTCTGTCACAGTTTGTGCGCCCAAGTGCAAAGAGATGAAAGTCCTCACCACATGCGGGCCTGGGAATGGGAAAGAGGCATTCCCCTCAGGTAGTATACCCTCGTGGCTGCTGGGTTCCCCGGGCAAGATGTTCATGATGTGATCTCACTTGGCCATCCAGTGGGCTCTTCATGTCTGTGGCCCCTGTCTGCTATCAGGAACCCATTTGCTTTGCTTTCCTCACACACTAACAGTCTTATACAGTATATCCAACTGTTGCCCTCAGACTTTTCTCCTTGGACACCTAAAGGAGGATTAGATGAGAAGCCTGAGCTTCTGAAGGATAGGCTGACTCAAATTACACTGAAACATCAGCTATAGCCCAGATCCCAGATTCTCTGCATCCTGGAGCTTACATTTTGTATCTGGACATTTAGCTTTTCTTAATGTCTCGATTCCATCTCACCAGTGCCAACTTTCTTCCCTGCTGTTGTCTCCCAGAGTAGGGGAGGCTGGGCAGGGCAGGGGGTCGGGGGCTCAGGCTGAAATCCTTGAGGGCAAGTAGGGGCATTGGCGTTGTGGTAGCTGGGGTGTGGCTGCCTGGAGAAGGTGAAGAAGGAAGAGGCAGTTTGGAAGGACAAGAGGTGCCAATAGGGTGACTGAGGCGTGAGGCTTATAGTGATTGCTCTGAAGCAGTGTTGGTTTTGAGCACAAGGGAGCAGTCTGATCCCCTAGCCCCAGAACAGCCTTAGTTAATGAGTGCCCCAAGCATAAAGTAAGGAGGGAAAGAAAAGCTGTGTTTCTGAGAAGCAGTAAAAATTTGTTATTGCCCAATCACCCATTCAGGGCACCACTTACTGGAACGTGCCCTTTTCTATCCCCAGGGAGCAGGAAGACGTGGGTAGCAGCTTGGCTTCTGGCTTGGCTGATGGGTTTGACATCAGGGGCAGGCACTCCCAGCCTGGACAAGCAGGACAGGCCTCTATCTTAGGCTGAAGGAAGACGAAGAGGCTCTTACTGTCTGCCTCACTGCCTTCTCCTACTTCAGGGCCGTCCTACTTCCTGGGCTGGTTCCACATCGCCTGACTGCTAACATCTCTTGCCGGAGTCTTCAGCTTGTGTACTGGGGGGAGGAGAGGACGAGGGTGCATGTGTGTGTGTACGTATGTATACGTATGTATACGTGTGTGTGTGTGTGTGTGTGTGTGTGTTTTCCCTACACGAGCTGCATCTTTGTGAGGGTCTTGTGGATAAAAAAGTATGTTTATAGGAATTGGCTACTCTGATCCAAGTGCCATCCCAGGGCTTTGGCTGGGATGGGGGCAGGTAGAGTGTGGTATCTGGCTGTATTCCATGAAGTTGTGAAGACTGTCAGGTAGAGCTGTTACTGCAGCTGCTTGATCTCCAGCCTCTCCCAGCTGCCTCTGTGTCATTGCTCTTATCACCTACCACTAAAACTCTGTACCTCTTAGGTCCTCATGTATTTGAAAAGAGATTGTGGGGAGACTTGAAAGTGATACGGGTTTAGGGTGCTTATAGTAGCATCCAGAGGAACTTAACTGAACTTTATACATTTTTAAGACAATGACATTAAATGCAGGCCATAGACAAAGTGGCTCCAAAATGGGCTCAAACATAGCAATAATTGTGACGATGGTGCAGGTTCTGGCGGTGCTTCGTTCTCTTGTACATAGGATCACTATGAGTCGGAACTGTGTCACTGTGAGTCGGAACCAACTCGACAACATGGAACAATATCCGTTACAAACAATTCAGAAAAACCTTTCTCCTGCCCTTGGAGTGTTTGTTTCCAGACTTTCTTGCATGTCAGTACATACACACCACATACACCTGCCTAGAGAACTACCCCTCCACTGGGCTGGTGGCTTGGAAGCGAGAGAGGTGGTTTGGAAAGAGGATGGGATGGGAAGTCCGGGTCTCAGAGAATCTTTTGAGAGTTCACAGTCAGCCACCCTCGTGGGGGATGGGAGTAGTGCCTGTCATCTCTGGTCGTGTTTAGAGGTGGAAGGAGGCAAAGCATAGTGAAGGAAGGGAGCTGGAACCCAAACAGTCCGAGCCTACCAGCCTCCGAGTCTCTCCAAGGCAGAAGGGGTATCTCCTGCCTTTTCTCTGGGGTCCCTATGGACAAAAGAATTCACGTCATCTAGCATTTTGGAAGAGGTTAGCTTTTCCTGTGGGTGCCGTGAACAGTTAGTGACTGTGGCTGACGTGGGGCTGAAGCTGTGGGGATTTCTCTCCCTCCTTAGTCCACAGAGAGGAGCTTCCCTGTGTTCTGTGCTCCCCTGTGAGGGGCTGGACCAGGAGCTCAGGGAAAAGTGTGCTGTAGCCCTGGTAAAATGAGCCCTTCCCCAGAGTCTCCTTCCTTAGGGGCTTCTCCTCCCTCAACAAAGGGAAATCTAAACATTGAGGGAAAAAGAGATCCTTGCCTTACAGCTGAGTCCTTGTGTGGTACAGATGGGTAATGTGCTAAACTGCTAATGGAAACATTGCAGGTTTGGGTTCAACCAGAAGTGCATCAGAAGAAAGATCTGGCAGTCTATTTCCAAAAAAATCAGCCATTGAAACCCTGTGGAGCAGTTCTGCTCTGACATACATGGGTCACCATGAGTTGATTTGGACTCAGGTGCAACTAGTTTGCCATATACTCCCAGCTCCCCCTACTCCCTAGTGTTCAGCTGCCCAGTGTCTAGTCCTGACCCCTTCCAGTATCCTTGTTCATCTTTCAATTGTAGTGTCAGTGCTAGAATGGCCTTTAGAGACAATTGCCACGAAATTGAGGCCCCTATGCTTGTCTGTTGGAAACCCTGGTGGCGTTGTGGTTAAGTGCTGTGTCTGCTAACCAAAAGGTCAGCTGTTTGAATCTGCCAGGTGCTCCTTGGAAACTCTATGGAGTAGTCTGTCCTATAGGATCACTGTGAGTCGGCATCAACTTGACAGCAGTTAGTTTGGGTTTTGGTTTGGGTACTTGTCTGTTGTCCCCCAGCAGGTCTTTGTGGGGAGGCACATTGACAGATAGCATGAGGCCTGTCACTGTGGTCTCTAGTAGGACACCCAAGTCCTTCAGTCCAGAGCCCTTGCCCACGTAAGCACTTTGCCTCCTAGACCATGGTTCCTTGATCCGCCTTCCTACATCCGCCCAGCTGTCACCCCCTCCTCCCTTTCCAAACCTGGAGGCCTTCCATTTCTTAAAGCAAATAAAAGAAACTTAGTGTTGCCACATCAGGGCCAGGAGGGAAACACAATGCCAGCCTCTTTTTGCAGGTCCTCAGTTTCAGTTTTAACTAAAGTGAATTTGTAAATAGCCTGTCCCAGCTCTTGGACTTTTCTCTCCTTAGCATTAACTAGTAGATTGCTCTGCAAACCTATTTCCTCATTTAAAAACAGAATAAAAATTGCCCCTGCTGGTGATACAGTACTACAGCTGGTTAAGTGCTACAGCTGCTAACCAAGAGATCAGCAGTTCAAACCACTAAGCACTCCTCAGAAACTCTGTGGGGCAGTTCTGCTCTGTCCTGTGGGGTCACTATGAGTTAGAATCAACTTGATGGCAGTGTTTTCTTTTTTTCCACCTCATGGGTTTGTTGAGAGGATTAAATTAGAAAATACAGATAAAGCATTTAGCCTAGCACACTTACGGTTGCCATTGAGTCAATTCCAACTCACGATGACCCTCTGTGTCTCAAAGCGGAACTGTGCTCCATAGGTTTTTCAATGGCTAATTTTTCAGAATGGATTGCCAGATCTTTCTTCCAAAGCCTGACGCTGAGTGGACACTAACCACGGAGCTTTTGGTTAGCAGCCAAGCAAGATTTATACCTCACAGGGACTCCAGCCTAGCACACAGGCAGTACTTAATAGCTGTTAGCTGAAAAAACAGGTAGCAGTGCCAGGTTCGACTGTCTCAAGATTAGAACCAACATCCCCCAACTCCCAGTCCAGTGCTCATTCCACAGGGGTGCACTCGCATCTCCTAGACAAGAGATTGGTGAAGGCGGTGGGATAGCTCCACAGGAAGAATACAAAGCCTCTTACAGACGAGCCTTCAGAGGTGTGGGGGCCACTCTTGTAACTCAGAGCCTGTTTAGAAGGGGAGCTTCTGTGGCTGAGGCCCAAAGCCCTTGGAGATAGAAACCAAACAAACTCTGTAATCTTCTCAGCCCCAGCCCTGTGGAGCTCAGCTCTCAACAGCTGAGACAACACTACCCAAGGCTGAAGCTACAGCAAAACTGGACTAAAGGCAAAAGGGGCTGAGGATTGCTATTGGAGGGGGGATTGCAGTGGAGTTGTAGGGTGTGAGCCAGCCTTGGGGGTTCAGCAGAGCAGCTTCTCACCACTCCCTTCCCTGGCTCTGGGGATGCAGACAGAGAAAGTGGAGCCAGACTTGGGGTCTCCTGACTGAGAGATCCCCTTTGGTTCCCCTTCCAGGTGGCAGGAACGGGGCTTTGTTGTTGGGATAACCATGGACTTGGTTTGGCTCCAGATTCTTAGAGGAAAGGCACCCAGTGTGCCTGCTCCCCACTGATCCCATTTCTTCCTCAAGCCCCTGATTTCAGGCAACTTTTCTAGCCTCAACACCAGTCCTTTGAGCACTGAAATTCTTGGGATTTGTTTTTTACCTTGTAGCACTGGGAAGTCTTCCAGAAGGTGACAGAGGTCTTCATCCTGGTGCCTGCACTGCTGGGTCTCAAGGGGAACCTAGAAATGACCCTGGCATCGAGGCTGTCTACCGCAGTGAGTGGCCTGGCTGGGGGAGGGGGTCCAGAGAGGACCTTGGGTGGCACAGAGCCAGACTTAGGGATAGGTGCCAGCGTTTCATGACTGCCAGGACTGGAGTGCAGAGCTAGAGTGGAAAGAGGGGGCCTAGCTGGGCAGGTGTAAGGGATCCCAGGCCAGTGTCCTGCTCCTGGCAGGGGCTCTCCACCCAGAGTGGTTCCCAGACTCAGTATCTGGATGTCCTAGCCGCCCCTGGACTCCTGCCCCACCCCCTGCCTCACAACCACCTCGTGACTGTTTGTGCAGCTTTGACAGGCAGGCACCATGCTGGCCCCTCCACCCACACAGATGGGGGCCTCCTCTGATCTCCAGCCCCACTCTGCAGCTGGGCAGGAGCAGAGCCAGGCCATCCCAGCCTCTCTTCCACTCCAGTTCTGCTCCCCCCAGACAGCATGCTCTTCTTCAGGGGAGCACATCTGGAGGGGTGCCCAACAACTCGTCACTTGTCCCTCCCACCACCACTCAGATCAGCCTCGATGACTCAGAGACCAAACCAGATACAGGGCCATGGGGTTGGAGATGGGGTGATAAAAATCAGTGGAGCAGATGTTAGGGGTGTCCTTGGATGGCCAAGAGTCTGGAAGAGGCAGCAGAGAGAAGTGGCAAGCTGGCTAACCTACTTCAGCTTGTCCCTAGCCCTGCTCTGTGCCACCTCACTCCTCCCCAAACACTTTTACAGCTTCAGTCCTGCGCCAGCAGCTGACCTTTCCTTCTCTGGGATGTGAGCTAGCTTCAGAGCCAGGATTGGGGTCACTCTGACCCCTGCAGGAATGAACTGTCCAGATGAGCAGGGCAGAAGGAGGCTCTGCCTTTGCTCAGCAGGTGTCCTGAGAAGAAGCAGCTGCCTCAGAAGCCCCTTCCCCAGCCCCAGCTGCAGGAGTTGAGCCTTCCAATGCTCTCCCGCTTATGTAGTCTCCTTGGTCCTGCTTGCCTCTCCCTGGTGGTCATGTCCAAGTGTGAGTCCTGGGCCACACGCACCACCTCCTGATCCAGGCAGGAGCCTAATAGTGGAGCTGCAGACCCTGCCTGGCCTGGAATTTCAGTCCCCTGCCTCCCTCTCCCAGGCCAACATTGGGCACATGGACACACCCAAGGAACTCTGGCGGATGATCACTGGGAACATGGCCCTCATCCAGGTGAGAGAGCAGGGACCCAAGAGGGTGGGCCAAGTTCTCCTTAGTCAGGAGTCTCTGAAAGACTCAAGCTCATGCAGCTGGCTCCTGAATGCAGCTCCAGCATCCTGCTGAGCTGTCTTCTCCAAGAGTAACTATCAGTTACCTAGGGGAAAAAGCCAGCGTGGGGCGGGCCCCAGCATCTGCCATGCCACTACACTGCTCCAGGTGGTGAGGGGACTGGGAGTCCCTATAGATCCTGGCTACAGGAGCAGACTCAGGAGTACAGAAGTGTCGTCTACCACTGTGTCCCATCTCCCCTGGAGGCCACACAGGTTCTAGACTGGGACCGTTCTACCTTGAGCCCCAGGTTTTGACCCTGAACCGAAGTCTTTGGCTCTGTTGAGCGTCAGCACAGTGCCCAGAGGAACACTCATTCAACCAGTAACATGTACTGGTCTCCTGCAGTGTACAGTGCCCCATACTTAGTATCTGGTGAGAAACTTAACTAAGTAGAGACATCATTCTAACCTGTGAGGACTGGATAGTCCCACCTCTTGGGACTACTGGGGGGCTGGAAAGAGGACCAGCCAGGTGCTTAGTGACCCTAGCTAAGAAACTGTCTGCTCCTGGGCTCACAGGTGCAAGCCACAGTGGTGGGCTTCCTGGCATCCATTGCAGCTGTTGTCTTTGGCTGGATCCCTGATGGTCACTTCAGCATCCCACATGCCTTCCTGCTGTGTGCCAGCAGCGTAGCCACGGCCTTCATCGCCTCCTTGGTACTGGGTAAGGAAAGAAAGAGTTGGCAGAGGAGGAAGAGGAAGGGTTGGGTACACATGGGTGCCCTATATACATAGTAAAAAATATGCCATCTCACTGCAAGTCACAGTGGTTTTGATTTGTCTCTCTCTAAGGGCTAATGAGACTGAGCCTCCTTTGTTGGCTGTCTTCTCTCCCTTTTTGTTTACCTTATACCCTTTTTTCTCAACTTTTCCTACTTGGTTCCCCTCCCCTTCCTTACCAGGTATGATCATGATTGGCGTTATCATTGGCTCTCGTAAGATTGGGATCAACCCAGACAACGTGGCTACCCCCATTGCTGCCAGTCTGGGTGACCTCATCACCTTGGCGCTGCTCTCAGGCATCAGCTGGGGCCTCTACCTGAAGCTGGGTAAGGCTGAGGTCCTGAGGGTGTGGCTAGGGTGGACCCCTTGATGGGATCTGTTGGTCTGGATCTACTTTCTCTGTCTGCTTCCCCAGAGCCAGGGAAGAGAGTAGTGAGAAGCTGCTCTGCCAAGCCCTACAAAGCTGGCTCACACTCCTTTGGCTCCCCTTCCAGGTAGCAGGGTCTCAGTCAGGAGACCCCAAGTCTGGCTCTACAAACACGCAAGCATTTCTTTGTGTTCTTATTCCTTTTGAGTTTGTAATAGCTCCTGATTTTAGAAAGACGAGGCTAAGTATTAAATTCATGCAGGCAGTGGGGGCAGGGTGGAGGAGAGTATCAGGGAATATAGTCATGCCTGATCCTGTAGGTTTTAACTATTTGTGAAGGAGTGAGAAAGTCAAAAAAGGAAAGAACTGAGGCTGGAATCTGTTTGCAAAGTGAAGAAAGGGGGTGGGAGATAAAGATAATGACTTCTGGGATCAGAATCAAGAGATTCAGAGTCTGGTCTTTGTCCCCATTAATTCAGTGCCTGGGCAGCTCTCTATGTATATCAGTTTTCTAATCTATAAAATGAAAGGCTGGCCCTGCCTACCTGCTAGGTTGATAAAATCAAGTAACACATTTATGGCATTTACTGTGGTGGTGTTGATCTGTGGGGACAAGTTTGGAATGAGCAGGCCAGAGGGAGGAGGAAGGAGCACAGCACTCACGTCCCCTCTGGTCTCTGCCTCTCTCAGAGTACTGGCGATACATCTATCCCCTGGTGTGTGCCTTCTTCGTGGCCCTGCTGCCTGTCTGGGTGGTGCTGGCCCGGCAGAGCCCAGCTACAAGGGAGGTGTTGTACTCTGGCTGGGAGCCTGTCATCGTTGCCATGGCCATCAGCAGGTAGGCTCTGGGCCCCTAAAGAGAATGTTGCTCTGACCCCTCAGTCACATGTCCTTCTGTTGCCAGTGACAGAAACCATATGAGATCGGTTTGATTGAAAAACAGAGTGTAGTGTCTTAACAGAACCGTGAAGGCACAGCTGGGCTCCAGGGCTCCAACAAGGGCATGAGGGCCCAGCGTGCTCCACCTGTTATGTCTGCGTTCTTCTCATGGTCTGCGGGCAGTTCTGCATTTACGCTTTTCTTACTCCAGCAGTTCCACAAAGTCCCAGAGTAGAGCTTCATTGGCTGTGACTGGGTGACATGGTTACCCCTGAAGCAATCACTGTGGCCTCAGGGATACAGTGCTTTGATTGAGTGGGCCAGGGAAAGTTAACTGGCATTGAAGCAGTGTCCCTCAACCAGTGACTGAGAGTCTAAGACGGTTCCCTAAGAAAGACCCAGTGCTATAACCATAAGAGGAAATAAATACCAAATAGGCAGGACAACAGGGGTCCTCACCAGCAGGTAGCTCTGCAGCAGCTCCTCTTGCCACCTTGGGGGGTAGGTACATGAGGAGGCTGCCTTAACTGCACCACCAGCTGACTCTGGGGCACTGTCAGAATGTTAGAATTAGCAGCTGGTTCTGGCAAAGGAAGGGGGACTCTTGGGACCCACTGTTACCTCCCCTCTTCCCTAAGCCAGGTGGGCTTGTGCCCCTTATCCCAGAGTCTGGAGCAGAACCTCTCAACAGTCACTTTACCTTTCTGTGTCTACAGTGTGGGAGGCCTCATCTTGGACAAGACTGTCTCAGACCCCAACTTTGCGGGGATGGCTGTCTTCACGCCTGTGATTAATGGTGAGATCATGACCTAGCTGCCAAGGGAGGAGAGAGTTGGGGGAAGAAAATATAGAAAGCTTGGCTGCTGACCAAAACGTTGGCAGTTCAAATCTGCTAGCTGCTCCTTGGAAACCCTACAGGGCAGTGCTGTCCTATAGGGTCCCTATGAGCTGAATCAACTCTATGGCAAAGGATTTTCCTGTGTCATAAGAGCCGAGGTGGCCCAATGGGTAAAGTACTTGATTACCTGTCAAAAGGTCTAGTGAGTAAAACCCATCAACTATAGGAAAAAGATGTGGCAGTCTGCTCTTGTAAAGATTTCAGCCTCAGAAACCATATGGGGCCATTCATTTCTGTCCTATAGGGTCACTGTAAGTTGGAATCGACTCGATGGCAGTGAGTTTGGGTTTGGTAGGTTTTCCTGTATCTGGAGCCCTAGAAGTTGCAAAAGATTAGCATACCCAGCTGCTGACCAGAGGGTTGGAGGTTCAAATGCACACAGAGCCAACTCAGAAGAAAGGCCTTGAGATCTACTTCTAAAACATCAGCCATCGAAAACCCAGCGGAGCATTATAGATCTACTGTGACATGTGTGGGGATCACCATGAATCAGATTTGACTTGCTAGCAGCTGGTTTGAACTGTTTTTCTATATCATTCAGGGTTCCAGCAGGCAAGAGAATCTAG
Organism: Heterohyrax brucei; assembly: GCA_028571685.1. Classification (NCBI taxonomy): domain Eukaryota; kingdom Metazoa; phylum Chordata; class Mammalia; order Hyracoidea; family Procaviidae; genus Heterohyrax; species Heterohyrax brucei. Next base: position 24,628,322 of record CM053155.1, read on the forward strand.
CACAGATAGTTCAAGACTTTAGTGACGGGACTGTTCGCAGAGACGGTAGCAGGAGCAACAAGAAATACTTGGGGGGCGGGGGGAAGACAGATGTGGAGGCACCAAGGACTAGCAACAGCAGGAAGCCTCAAGTCCCAAGGAGTTAAGGGGAGGAAGTGGTGTCACAAGAGCCCCGTGAGAGCCTTCCCACTACCTCCAGCAAGGATAAACCACTGCCCAAAACGTGGAGGGATCAAGAACAAAATACCTGACCTCCCTGTCCACTGTCTTGGGATTTCCTGCTGGTGCCTCCCATTGAACAAACCACATTGGGAGCAGCCAGCAAGGGAGCCTGGGTGATGCAGCCCGCAGAAGTCATGCTATTAGGGTTCTCAGCAGTAGTGATGCCTCAGCACAGGTCATGGATAGATTGCAGGGTGAAAGAGAAACTGCGTAATGCAGCATACTTCTTGGGACAAGTGACAGAGGTACCAGACTGTAAAATTCCAAGCTCAAACTCAATACTTGAAGGTGGTTACTGGATAGTTCTTGAGCACTGGGCACCTGAGTATGCTCAGGGCACTGAAGGAGAGGGTGAAAAGAGGGCCTCCTCCTTTCACTGTGCGTGAAGTCAGAGAAGTTGGGTTAGCTGAATCTACACATCTGCCCGTGTCCTTGCCAGCACTCTCACATCCACACCAGGGGCTCATGGGACTGCTGCCTCTCCGTAAAGGACAGCGGGAGAGACTTCCTGCAAGAGAAGATGTCTTTGTCCTCCTTCTTGGTGTCTTGCTCCTCTGGGTGATGCTCACATAGACACTAAATGAAGACAGAGGACAATGCCTCTACTGACAAGAGACAAGAAACAGGAGGTTAATTTATTCTCCTGCATGTCTAAGCCCTTATGTATCTCTGCAGGTGTTGGGGGCAATCTGGTGGCAGTACAGGCCAGCCGCATCTCTACCTTCCTACACATGAGTGGGATGCCAGGGGAGAACTCTGAGCAACCTCCTCGCCGCTGCCCCAGCCCTTGCACCACCTTCTTCAGCCCTGGTAATGCTGGATTCTCAGACTCGGGTCTGTTCTACCCTTGGAGGGAGGGAACCAGGAATCAGCAAGCTTCATTTAAGAAACGGGTGTGGTCTAGACCTACAAGTTCACTTTCTCTTGCTGGGCTGCACTAGCTGCTCTGGAGGGCCATCCTTTCTTGGGATACTCTTGGAGCTGGGACCATGGGATATGGACATGCAGAGATAGTTGTCTGCCTCCCTGGAGAATGGTGTGGTCCCACCTGACTTTGCAAGGCCTTCTGGGGCCAGAACTCCCTCCCTTTAGGCCTTCCTTACACCGTCTTTCCTCTGGCCACAGATGTGAATTCTCGTTCGGCCCGAGTCCTCTTCCTCCTCGTCGTTCCGGGACACCTGGTGTTCCTCTACACTATCAGCTGTATGCAGGGCGGGCACACCACCCTCACACTCATCTTCATCATCTTCTACATGACAGCTGCACTGCTCCAGGTACAGACTGGAAGGGCCGGAGGGAGGACCAGATCTGCCCGGCAATGACGGGAGAGGAGACCCAGTCTCAGCCCGTCACACATTCTGCCCCCACTTTCTCTGTGTCTTAGCTACTGCTAAACTGGACGAGGGCTCAGAAGAACAAGCTATAGTTCCAGCACAGTCATTAATGAACTGTGTGGCATTGGCTCAGTTGGCTTCAGGGACACATTTGTAAATTGAGAAGAGTGGACCAGAGGCAATAGTTTTCAAGCAGGGCCCTGAGAAGCTGTTCCTTGTAGAATTTTGAGCAGGTGGGCTGTGGATGTCACACTACCTAGCCACAGAGCATACTTCCGTGTATTTGGCATGCTGATCTTCCTTGGGAGCTTTTATTTGAATAAAGTGTCCATATCTTGAAAATTGTCAAAACAGCTGCACTAGATAATCTATGAGACCCTGTCCAGCTTTGCCATTCTGTAATTCTATGATGCTTTCTCCCTTGTTATATTATTATATTTTTAAAATTTGATATTTTGAAATATTTAAATATTCATAGGATGTTCCAAAAAAGAAAAGATACAGGGAGGTCCCCTATGCTTTTCATCAAGTTTCTACATACTAAAGTAGCCTTATATTGTACTGGCATTGGTCCAATCCACAGAGCCTATTCAGATTTCCCCCGTTTTACATACAGCATTTTCTCCGTGTGTGCATGTAGTTCCATGCAATTTTATCACAAGTATAGATTGCTGTAACCACCACCACAGTCAGAATGCAGAACAGTTCCATCACCACAAAACTCTATATGCTACCTTCAGAGCCATACCTATTCATAATTAAACATTAAATTTTTATATAGATTTTTTATGTATTTGTATTTTGAATAGGTAATAACAGCTCCAAAGTGTTTACAGTGTACACAGTGAAAAGGTTGATAGTATATACAGTCAAAAGTCTGCCTTTCTGCCCTCTTCCCAGTCAGTGCCTAGATCTCTTTCTCACAGCCCATCAGTGTAGTCAGCTTCTTATGTATCCTTCCGGCTTATTCTATACTTAACACAAGCAGACATAGATGTATCTTTTATTTTCCTTTTTTATATAACTGTTGCATACTATACAAACTGTTCATCACTCTGCTTTTTTTGTGTAACAATTTATCTTGGAAATCGGTCCACATCTGTATATATAGAGCACCCTCATTTTTTATGGCTACATTCTATTACCTAGATACATGATAATAGTATTTCACCAGTTCCTTTTAATAAACATTATTCCATCCTCACACACCCCCACTCCCAATTTTAGAAAGGTTCTGTGTTAGGACATCTTGACAAGGGCTGGACTGAGAATCAGTCTTATGCTGGTTCCCTGCAGCAAAGTGGGGCATGTCTGATGAGACAGGATGGAGAAGTGGGGGTATGCTGAGTCCTTGTGGCTGGCGGTTGTCAGGTCATACCTGGGTTTAGGTTGGGAAGGAGACACCTTGGCTCCATTACCCATTATGAACACCCCAGGGAAGACATCCCTCTGCTGTCTTCTCTGGGCTGTGAAGTACCCAAGTATAGCACTTAATTCTCTGTAAAGATCCTTCCTGACCCTTTTGCAGCCTCCTTCCAACCATCTATCCCAGGGCCTGCATGGGAGACTGGAATGTAGGAGCAGCTGCTGTCATTCCCGTCCTGGGGCACGTCCTGAAGCCCTCCTGACCACACTCTTTATTTGGGACTGTTCTGCAGCTGCTAGAAAGGGTGTGAAGTTATGGGGGCTGGCCTTCACCCAGGGCCAAGGCCTTGGGAGTACAAGGCAGCTTTGTGCAGAGCTAGGGAGAATGTGAAAGGGTGTTGGGACTGAAACCTCTGACTTTGTTGGAGATACACACAAGAGCAACCAAGTTAGCCTAAAAATAGCTATCATTTCTGGCTTCTGGGTCCCACAGGAGGCTTTGGTTCCTGCATCTAAGCCCCTTAAGACACAAATTTTGTGTTATAGTGTTTGCAAAATTTAGCCAAGAGTAAAACCTCCTAAATGACTGTGTTGGAGTTTAACCGTTAGAAACCGTTTCATTTCACACAAATACAGTCATTTAGGGAGTCCAGTGTCAGACACTGTGCAGAGTATGTGGAAGGTGCAAGTCTGTACCACCAGTGCATTTTCTACTGAAAAGGGCAAAATGAGTATTGTTTAAATGCAGGTTCTGGTTCAGTTGATCCAGAGAAGGGCCTGAGATTTTGCATTTCTAACAAGCACCCGGCTTTTTCTCAGTGCGTCTTCTATAGTTACGGAAGGAAAGTAAGGGCACAGATAGTCCAAAAAATATTTTGAATTAGTATGCATTGTCTGCTGTATGTATAGCTGATGTGATCATAATTTCATCATGCTAGAAGTGTTAAAATAAGGAGCCCTGGTGGCACAGTGGTTAAATGCTTGGCTGCTAACGAATAGGTTGGTGATTTGAATGCACTAGCTGCTCTGGGAGAAAGATGTGAGAGTCTGCTTCCATAAAGATTACCACCTGGGATACCCTATCTGGCGGTTCTCCCCTGTTCTGTAGGATCACCATGAGTTGAAATTGACTCAAGAGCAACAAGTTTGGATTTTTCTGGCTTTAATGTTAAAATTAAGCTGTCATCCTTTGGTCCCACAACAGCAAAGTGGGGAGGGTCAGGAGGCAGCCAGCAAAGGATAATCAGCTGTTACTCAGACAGTTGTACCAGCACCAGCCTCTAACACTGTCCTTATTGCAGTCTGCTCAGAGAAGAAATCCCTGTATGGAAAGCTAACTGCAGGTTTCCTGGAGAGGCCAACATGACAGGAATTGGAGTGATCCAAAAATAGCATGGAACTCCTGGTGGTGTAGTGAGTGAAGTTCTACACCTGCAAACCAAAAGGTTGGCAGTTCAAATCTACCAGACAGTCCTTGGAAACTCTATGGGGCAGTTCTGCTCTGACTTGTAGGGTTGCTATGAGTCAGACCTGACTCAATGGCAGTGGATGTGGTTTTTTGGGTTTAGGAATGGCAAGACCCCAAATTACAGGCAAGAGGGCTGAGTTCCTGCAACAAGTAGGATTTAGGTTAGGAAGACCCTTGTTTGGGCCTTGGCTGCTAACCTAAATGTTGGTGGTTAGAACCCACCCAGCAGCATGGTAGAAGGCAAGTCTGATGATCTATGTCCGTAAAGAGTACAGCCGAGAAAACCCTGTGGAGCATTCTACCCTGTAAACACATGGGGTTGCCATGAGTCAGAATTGCTTCAACAGCAATGAGTTTGTTTGGTGAATTGGGAAGCAAAATGTAATGCTGATGTGGGGGACCTTGGGTAGGACTGGCATTTTTGTTTCTTGCATCAGGATGGAAAGATGAGCTGTCTCAAGGTAAGGACTGTGGCTAGCCAAATGTTCTGATGCAATGAATAGGGCGATCACATGGCCTCTGGCTCTCCCTGGAGAGAGGGGATAGCTACAGGCTGGGCCCTTCTGTCTCTCCAGGTGCTGATTCTCCTCTACATCGCAGACTGGATGGTGCACTGGATGTGGGGCCGGGGTCTGGACCCAGACAACTTCTCCATCCCGTACTTGACAGCTCTGGGGGACCTGCTTGGCACTGGGCTCCTAGCACTCAGCTTCCATATTCTCTGGCTCATTGGGGACCGAGACACAGATGTTGGGGACTAGCTTGATCACTCAGTCTTCTCCCCACCCACCTGCACTTTCTATTTGAAATTGTTCTTTTGTTTCCATTCCCCTCCTCCACTCCACACTCCCACCTCTTTCTAGGACTTCACTTTGATACTGAATTCTCATTATTTTCAATGGGAATTTTTATACATTGAGCCAAGTGTGTATAGCAGGAATTCAGCAAGGACAGATGAGCTGAAATAAGCAGTGAAAATAGATTTTTGAGTTAATCACTAAGTGCAATTTTGTGGTAGGTGCCTCCAAGTGGATCGGGGCAAGAGGTATTCTGTGTCTGGGATCTGGGGACATTTGGTTTAGCTTTAGCAACCTCAGTCACGGCCATAATGAGAAACCCTTTGTGAGTGAGGCTCTGGTTTAGGGTTCCTTCTTTCTTTTCTTTTCCCCCTCTTGATTGAACAGAAGGAGAAACATCACTTCCCCAACACATACTGTTCTAGAAGTGGACCAATCTCAAAGCACTAAGCAGGATACAGCTGCTTCTGGCAACATATAGTCCTACCCTTATTCTCTGCCCTATGAACTTAGGCCCTCTTTTGATCAGAAAGAGTGAGGTGGATTGAGTACTCAAAATGTACACATGCCTCTTACCTGATTGCCTGATAAACACCATCAAGCCTTCCTCTGGTCTTTGTCCAATTGATGCCACATCCAGGAAACTGAGCAGTGGCCTGGTCTCCCCTGTTGACTCATGTCCATCCTTAGATTTGCTAAGATCCACATTCTCCATAGGTCCAAAGAACTGATTATTTGTTTCTGTTCAGCCTAAATGTCTCTAAGCACTACCTTCCTCAGAACTTGCCAGGTTGGAGTCCAAAATTAGGAACTGACTGTGGTGATGTGGAATGTGACTGGGGGTTGATGGCAACCAGAAGTGATTACTTGCTGCTATTTCTCCCAAGGACGTGATCATATATGGTCACCTTGAACTCTGTGTCTTCATGGAATCACTCACTGGTATCATGTCATGGAGGTGAGATTTCCTCTTCCTTGCCTTCTGCCCACAAATAGTCATTCAGCCACTTTTTCAGTAAATATGCAGCCTCATCCAAGATGAGTTTTTCTTAAGGCATGATCTGAAACATTCATAGAGCAATATTTATTGAGTGCCTATTTGTTAGGTACTATGCCAGGCACTGATGGGCCAGTCATAAGGGAAACACAGCTCCAACTTCATCTCGTCCCCCAGGTACAAAGGCAATGTCCCCCCTTCAATTTATGACAGTTGTCTTGTAGTTATTTGAGTCTACATCACCAAGCCAGGTTCGGTCTCTTCCTCCTTCCTAGATTCTACCTCTGCCATGCTGACTACAGTTAGAGCCCTTAGCCCCATTTCTCAACCAGTGTTCATTTCCCAAAACTACCCTGCTTTCTTTTCCCTTACTTCCTCTTCTCACCAGGCATTCAAAAGATAATTCAGAACTAGTAGGCTGGACATGAACCAGCTTTGTCTGCTCTTCTCTGCCTGGTACGAGATGGGGAGAAAGCTAGAACTGGTGCATCTTCCTCATCTGTTGTTCTGAACAGATTCACACATGTATAAATCTGCACATTTGGGTACACACTTTCTGTAGCCTTTCTGTTAAAAGTTTCCCCTCGGTAGCCTGAAGGTCCCACCTGAAAGAGAAGGCTTAGGCAATGACTCACTCGTATCAATAACATGGCAGGGACTTGTCCAGTACCTCCTGAAACTATTCTTTCCCTCCATTCCCACCCGAGCCACCTTGTGGAATCATAGAATCTTGGGAACAGAAGGCATCTTAGAGGTAATCTGGCTGGAGTTGTATCTGACAGATACAGCAGCCTAGTTTGTTTGTTTCTGCTCTTTCCCTCAGGCTTTCTTTCATCTTGTCCTCAGCCTCAAAACACACACACACACAGATTTCTTGTACAGACACCAAAACAACCCCTCTCCCCCTAAGAGTGCCCTGTGGTCTCTGGTCCCTCTGCCCCAGTCATTCTCCTTCCCCATTTCTGGAGTTCAACCAGGCCATCCTGGAGGACTCTGGAGTGTCCTACTTTGCCTAAAAAGCAGAAAGGTAGGCATACCCCAGGCCCTGAGTATGTGAACAGAAAGGGGCTGGGGGGTGGGGGGTGTATAAAAAATGACTTTATGTAAGACTTGTTTTTTCACCCCCTGATTGCACAAAATGCATGTACTTTTGACCTGGCTGCAAGGAGCGATACTGGTTTACTCTTGTATCCTTAAAAAGTTAAAGAACTGTGTCTTAAAAGAATTATTTATAGTTACTATAACTGAATTGACGGATGTCAACTTAACTGATAAATTATATTTGGTAAAATAAAGAGGATGTTTATTTAGGTGGTTGGTGGTTCCTGGGCGCCTTATCAAAAAGTGGCATTTGCTGCTATGTTGGGCCCCCTGTGCAATGAGTTAGAGTTTGCTGTTAGGTTGGGTCCCCACTGCTGTCACACCCACTCCTTGCTCAGAGGTGGAAAGAAGCCAAAGTGTAACAAGGACTGAAACATCTCTGAAATACAGAAATATGTGAGAGAAAACACACGTTAGTCCGAGAGAGCAATTAATGGTACCCTGGGATCGACACAAGCAGCCAAATGCAGACTACTTGCTCTCGAGGTTCCCCTTTACACAGACTGCACATCAGTGGTGGCATTGTGCTAGGGGGATCAGCATCTGTGAGTTGAGATTCCCTTGTTCTAGGGTCTTACACTCTGGTTGGGTCAAAACAATAATAATAAAAGAATAATAGCTATTACTAGTGAAAAGGGTGCCTCGGTGGCAAAGTGGTTAAAGCACTCAGCTGCTAGTGGAAAAGTTGGCAGTTGAAACCCACCAGCCACACCTCAGGAGAAAGATGGGACCATCTGCTTTCATAAAGATTTACAGCTTTGGAAACCATAAGGGGCAGTTCTGCGCTAGCCTATAGGAGGGTGGATGTGAGTCATAGTCAACTTGGGGACACTGGGCTTGTTTTTAATTCTTAGCAGGTGTTGACTGTGTGCCTTCCCTCTGCTTAAACTCAGCCCTGCGGGAATTTACACTTGACTGCAGTGGGACTGGAGTCAGATAGGCCCGGTTCAAATCCTGGCTTTTATGCTTCTGTCTGTGTCAGCAAATCCTTTACCCTCTCAGAGCCTCCATTTCCTCATCTGTTTAATTGTTAGACCTCATATAATGACGGCTCTGATGGCCATTCCAGAAAAAGAGTTCCAAAATTGCTTTGAAGGGTGGACTAGGCACTGGCATTAGTGCATAGCTTCCCAAGGGGAGTACTTCGAAGGTGACCACAGTGATATTCAGCAATGAGGTATGCAGCACTTTTTATAGGATGAGTTCGGGAACGTAATTGTCAGACCTCATACACAGAGCAGAATAGACTGTGCGTGCCACATACTGGAAAAAAATGAAACCCATTGCCATGGAGTCAATTCCAATTCATACACATACTAAACCCTAAAAACACTAGCCAAGAGGGTAAAACAGCAACTACTAAAAACCAAACCCATTGCCATCAAGTCCGTCCTCATTCATGATGATATGTGTTGCATAGAAGAACCACATTTTGTTGGGTTTTCAAGGCTGTGATCTTTTGGAAGGAAGCAAGTCACCAGGGCTTTCTTCCAAGGCACCTCAGGGTGGATTCAAATTGCCAACCTTTGGGTTAGTAGTTGAGTACTTAAGTGTTTGCATCACCCATGGATTCCTAACCAGTGACCAGGCAATGTCGCTGTACTAACTAAGGTGGTAAATCAAGGGTGCTAAGGGAGCAGGGCAAATGGTAAAGGCACCTGATCAATTACTGGGGATCAGGGACTGAGAAGGCTAGGAGTTAGCCTAGCAGTGAGTGTGAAAAGAAAGTTGTCTTGCAGAGGAACAATGTGTTAATCAGGAAAGTGAGTGGTGCATTTGGAAACTGTAAATAGTTCCATGTGACTACAGTTGTGAGTTCAGACAGTGACAGCATAGCCTATGATGCATGCACATTTCTGACAAAGCATTTTTTCTGAGATGACACACAGAAGGGCAGAGTCACACACAGGTCTGTCTATGCTGGGACCCACTGCCCACCCATGATGCTTCCCCTGTGGGATCCATGACAGTATGATACAGCATAGACTGAGTGCTGAATGTTTGCTGCTCTTAGAAACCAGCCTCTTACAACAGGCTTGGGCTCTGAAACAACTTCTCAAAGCAGCAATATGTTAATAAGGCTATTAAGGGTTAATAAAAAAAGTACAAGAGGATAATTGCTGGTGTTTCTACAATACCATGTGTTATACAATACAGTGTACTTTTAAATAATAATAAGCCCCATTTATGACTGTTTGCATGGTAGGCATACTTAATTCTCACAACGACTCTGCAAGATAGATACAATCACCATTTTATACAGAGAGAAACAGGCTCGGAGAGATTAACTGTCTTGTCCAAGGTCATACACTTAAACACCCATGACTGTCACCCCATGCCTTCCTACCATGCCACAGTTAGATGAAACGGCTGACCAGGATGCTCCTCTAAAAGGAAGCATGAAAAATGTCATAAAATATGATGTCTGTTATCTCAGTTTTGCTCATGAGATACCTTACAGTACTGAAAAATGTTCACCGTCTACTGAAATAGTACATTACACTGGCATTTAAAAACAAGCCTCCCAGACTCCAACCTATTTTTTATGATATTTTTGCAGTGTAATTACAGGCAATGCCACCAACCCTGAGATCAGCCAGCTGACAGTCTCTTGCAGCTGACAGTCTCTTCCAGCCAGAATTCTGAAACTGAGTAAGGCAGTGCTGTTTACCACAAATGATTGTGTTATTCTTTTATTTAAACATAAGATCTTTTAATATGGTTCCCCCCAAAAAATGTCTGGCTTAGGGAGGAAAAAGACAAGAAAACAGAAACTTCAGAAAAGATGGTAGTCTGGCCAACCAGAAAAGAGATTGTAAACATTATTTCAAAGACTTTATGGCTGTATTCATCTTGAGTGAAGTATAATGACTAACACTATCTAAAATCCAAACCAGTTGCAATCTCATCAGTTCCAGCTCATGGAGAGTAGAACTATGCTCCATACGGTTTTTAACCGCTGATTTTTCGTAAGTAGATCACCAGGCTTTTCTTCCAGTGTGCCTCTGGGTAGACTCAAATCTCCAACCTTTTGGTTAGCAGTCAAGTGTGTTAACTATTAACAGCACCAGGGACTCTAACACTATCTAGCTATTGGTGATTCCTTATTTTCAGCATAAACATTTTTTTATTATAGAAACAGTTCTCTTAACACCTACCAAAGAAAGTGTATAGAGAGTGTACCTTTGAAGGAGCCTCTGCAGGTGTGGCCTTCTGGGATACCCATATGGCTCTCTGGCTGTGTCTCAGCCCAGTCTGTCTCTTTCAAGTGCATTGCCTAAGTCGTTGACTACTTCCTAAGTTAATCAGAAATGAAGTATTTGGTTTTTAGGAGTTAGAAATCCATGAAGAGAGAAACTATCTCAAAGAAATCTTGGTAAGGTAAATGACCTGTCACGGGTAACGTAGATTATTTGTGTCAAAGCTGGAATACTGGCAAAGGTCTTTTGATTGCCAGGTCAAAAACCAAACCTCCTGCCACACAAGTTCAGGAAGGTGAAGATGAGATGTCATCATTGCCTGAGGCACAGGGGGTGGGTGGACAAACTAGGAGTGCAGTGACTGATCTTTCTCCATTGCAATTCCATTGATATGGAGGACAGAACAATCCGCCATGTGCCTACCCAGCCCTCTATGTTCTACGTTTCTGGCTTGGGTTAGCATCTAGGTTGCCTTTTTTCCTGTCTCAGGGTCAAAATAGGCAGCCAGAGCCCTCTGGGATGTTCAGATCCCACCTAGAAGTCTTCTGCTCCTCCCCAAGGTAACCTTCTCTAATCAGGACAGATTTCTAATTTTTCACCTCCACTGTCAATAATTACGGGTCATGTTGTCCCCTTTCAGACTCAAGAAACTTTTAGGAAACATGCTGAAGATGTTACTCTTCCAGAAGTCTCCCTAGTTCCCCACACAATTTATTTCTAGGAAATAATAATTAAGCACAAACTTCAGAGGGAGACAGACATAGATTATTTCCAGTCAATTGTGATTCATAGCGACTCTATAAGCCAAGCCAAGTGCCTTTGAGCCGCGACTCTATAGGACACAGTAAAACTGCCCATGAGGGTTTTCAGTGAGCACCTTATAGAGTTGAACTGCTGACCTTCTGATTAGCAGCCGAGCTCCTAATCACAGTGCCACCAGGGCTCCCGTTTTCACAATAAGAAAGTGTAATGGCAATGGGCCTTGTTGATCAGCTGTACCTATCTCCACAATAGTTGTATGCCCAACAGATGGTCCAGAGATTCCCATAAAACTCTGGTCTCTCACTACCAGACAGGGTTTGAAAGAGCTGTACTCGGTAATGTCCATTCAGAATGTCCTTTCTTTGTCTCAAAGGCTGACCAGCTTCCCTTCAGCTAACACACTGCTTCTTTAGATATGTTTGTACATTTCATCAGGCTATATCTCTTGCCTGGGAACCTCTCTTTACATGTTGGTATCTTAGAGCTTAGTTCTGGGAGGGAAGTTTGTCAGTGGGTGATTAAAGATGGCCTAGGTACAGTGATTTGTGTCTTCCTCGTGTCTTAACCAACCAGAGGTTGTCAAGTCTATTCCAGTTTATGGTGACAACAGTGTGTGTTAGAGTAGAAGTATGCTCTGTAGGCTAGTTCCTCAGATGTAGATCTGAGAAGTAGATCTTCTGAGATGTCTCTGGTGGACTTGAACCTCTAACCTTTGGATTAGTAGTATTTACATCACCCAGGGGCTCCACTTCACCTCTTAGGGAAGTTTAAAGTTCATAGGAAATTAGAACAGAAATCTTTGCAGTAGTAGAAGCGAACCCTATTTTACAGATGCGCAGGGGAAATGGACTTTCCCAGTGCCACTTTCACAACTGGAGCCATAAACTGAGTTATTTAAATTTAAATTTACTCTTTAGCTTCCACCTCTTTCCTATCTTCTTTCCCTGATCTTTAGCTGGGGTGGAAAGGAGGTTATCTGGAAAACATGGCAATAAAAACTGTGATTTGAGGTTTTCCCTAGATCCTTCCACGTTTACAAGTAGTGCTTGACTCTTGGGCACAAGCCAGCAAGGAATGATTGGCATATTGCTGTTTGAACCCATTAGCCTCTCTGAAGAATTTCTTGGGCCGCCTTGCTACAGAGCTTTCCAGCTAAATGCTTAGCTGAGTCACAGACATCCCTACCAAAACAACTTCCCCTCTTCATTGGAATGAGTCTGGGGCTTGGGGCTGACAGATGCTATAGCACCGTGACATCACCTTCAGTGGGTCTGATTGTGCTGCTGGACCACTTGCTGCATCACAGTCACCAGTTCATGTTGTTGTCAATTGCCATTGAATCATCTTCAACACATAGTGGCCACACATGACAGAACAGAACTACCCCACAGGGCTTTCTCAGCTGTAATGTAGCAGAAGCAGATTTTCTGTTCTTTCTACCACAGAGCCACTGACCCTTTGGTGAGCAGCTGAGTACTTAACCATTTGCACGACATGTCACCTTAGCAAAAGGAGTGATTGGTAAATCCAGCTGAAGGACATACTGGTATTCACTGTACCCTTCTTTTAACTTTTCTATAGGTTTGCAGTTTTTCAAAATCAAAAGTAGAAAGTAAAAGAAAGAGAAAAGCAGACAGCAACAGAACAAGGATGACTAACTTTCCCAGCTTCCAAAAGACTGTGTTCCAAACATGTCTATGCAAATCAGTTGTTGGCACCCTGAATGTTTTTCTTTCTCGCTTATTTATTAACTGTTTCTCTGGGAAACTGCAATTAGAATTGCAACATAGTGTCAAAGAAATGTACCGCCACACTACCAAAGGAAAGGTTAGTCCTCTGATGGAAACTTGGTGACTTGGAGAAGCATCAGTAAGGTGCAAATCGTCTCTTTGAAACCTTCACTCCCCACATTTTCTGATTTGAAAAGCTAAGGGTAGTTCCCTGCACTGACAACCAGAGTGGAAGCCAAAATGTTGTATTTGAAGTCTTTGTTTCCTTTGTAACATGCTGGTTACTTTTAAGTCAAATAATTATAAATTGGTTGCATAGTTAAGGGATCAAAAGTCAAACAGATTATAAATGCTTAGGTGATCGATAGGCTGTGATAATAAGTGAAGTGTTCATAAATGAGGTGATACTTAAATTAGGTCTTATTTAACACAGCATTTCTCAAAGTGGAATCTGACCTAGGATTCACCTTTGTACTTGTCAAAATCGTAGATACCCCTAGGTCCTACCCCAGCCCTACAGAACCAGGATGTCTCTATTGAATAAGTGCCCCATATGATGACATTCTAGGCACAGATAAAAGTAAAAAATGAGATGGTTTTTCAAGAATATAAGGTAAAGACAACCAAGAAGACAGAGAGACCCACAAAAGTGGGTGCCTACATCGACCTGGGACCGGAAGAACCGGATGGTGCCCGGCCACCACCAGTGATAGCCATGACGGAGCTCACAGAGAGGAGCCTCACTGGCAACACAAGAATAAAAAGAGGTGCACCATGAGATCTCCACTAAAAGACCTCAATTGATGGTCCAGCGGTTTTGGGGTTCCTCTGAGAGCATGCCCCCCGGCCCTGATGCTGCCCTTACCCATAAATTATAACAAAGGTCCACTCTTTGGACAGGAATGGAATGGACTTGGCAATGCAGAGTAACCATATGTTGGAAGCACTTTATGGTTCTATACGTCTATAGGATATCATCTTGCTGACCTCTGGCTGGAGGAAGGGGAGTGGACGGAGAGGAGGGGAAAAGAGACTGTTGGGAGGATGAGACATGTATGGAGCAGAGAGGAATAGTGTGCAGTCACCGGACAGGGAGAGCAGTGGAAGCTGCATATAGGGGGGCATGTAAATTTACATGTGAATGTACATTTTCACTCAGTTATGTTAAATAAAAAAAAAAGAATATAAGGTACGTAGGTGAGAGGGAGGGAGATAAGAGACCTTTCAGAGATACTGAGCTTCTGTTGAGGCTGAAAATTGTTGGGCCGCCTTGCTACAGAGCTCAAAATTGATGATTGCACAACATGATGAATACCATGAATGTCACTAAGTTCCATGTGTGAAAAATGCTGAAATGACAGATGTTTGGTTACAAGTACATTTATGACAATAAAAAATAAAAAGAGTATAAGGAACTTCACCTTGTTGGAAATTCCCATTTCAGGTCAACTGAGATGAAACGAAGTTGTTTAGGTAGGGTGGAGCCAGCATGAAAGCTTGGACACTAGCTCAGGAATTTGGCTAGTTTTTGGAAGATAGTTGGTAGACATGAAGGCACAATAATATTTTAGAGAAATTATCCTGACTGGTTGTGTAAGATGAACTCAACAGAAGAAAAACTGAAGTTAGTAAGACCGATGAAAGTTTACTGAAGTAACACAGGTGAGAGATGTTAAAAGCCTGAACTTGCAAAGTGCACTGCATATGGAGCAGAGGATAGATGGGAGAACTACTTAGGAAGGAAGAATCAGTGGACTATATGTAATGCTTGACTTTTTAAAAGGAGCTGTGTTCCTATACACCAGCAATGGGCAATCTGAAAAGGAAACTATGAAAACATTCCCACTTGTAACATCATCTAAAAAATAAAATAATTTAACTAGTAAAAGACTTACATGCTGAATACCATAAAATATTGCTGAAAGAAATTAAATAAGAACTTAGTAAGTGGAAAGACATCCCATGTTCATGACCTGGAAGACTTGATATTGTTAAGATGTCAGTATCACCCTGTTTGGCAGGGAGGGAATTACCCAAAGCAATCTCTATAGAATGCAGTCAATCTCTGTCAAAATTCCAAAGTCTGCTAAATGGGCACAACAGCCCAGAAGCAAGGACAAGGAGGCCAAAGGAGACAGTAAACTAGCAACAGAGAACCTAGGGTTGAGAAGGAGGGAGTGTTGATGTGTCATGAAGTTGGCAACCAATGTCACAAAATGATATATGTATTAGTTGTTTAATGAAAAACTAATTTCCTCAATAAACTTTCACCTAAAGTACAATAGTAAAAAAAATTCCAACAGCCATTTTTTGCAGAAATGGAAAAGCTGATCCTCAACTTCATATGGAATTGCAAGGGAGCCTGGACAGCCAAAATAGTCTTAAAAAAGAACACAGTTAGAGAACTTACACTTTTCAATTCCAAAATATACTATAAATCAACAATAATCAAAATAGTCTGGCACTGGTTGAAGGATAGGCATTTAGATAATGGAATAGAATTGAAAGCTCAGAAACAAACACATACATCTATGAACATCTGATTTTTGACAAAGATGCCAAGACCATTCAATAGGAAAATAATAGTCCTTTTAATAAATGGCACTGGAACAACTAGATGTTCACATGCAAAAGAAGGAAGTTGGGCCCACACCTCACATCACATATGAGAATTAAGTCAAAATGGATCAGTGACCTAAAGGTAAGAACTATGATCATAAAACTTTAGTCAAAAATACAGCGGTAAAACCTCAAGACTTTGTTTTTGACAATGACTTCTTAGATAAGATGCCAAAAGTGTGATTAACAAAAGAAAAAAAAATTTGAAGTTTATGAACTTCACCACGTTCTGTAGACTTTACCAAGAAAGTGAAGAGACAATATACAAAATATTTGGTAACTATATATCTGATAAAAGTTTAATATTCAAAATGTATAAAGAACTCCTACAATTCAACAACCAAAAGACAATCCCAGTTAAAAATGAGCAAAGAACTTCAATAGACATTTTCCTACAGAAGATATACAAATGGCCAAGAAACACAAAAAGGTACTCCATATCATTAGCTGTTAGGGAAATGCAAATCAAAACCACAGGAGATACCACTTCACGCTCACTTGGATAGCTATTATTAGAAAAACTAAATCACATTGGCAAGGATGTGGAGAACTTTCATGCATCACTGGCAGAAATCTAAAACGGTGCACCTCCTTCCTCAAAATGTTAAGCATAGAATCACCTACCAACAATGCCACTTCCAAGTATATACCCCAAAGATTTGAAAACAGGAACTCAGATACTTGTGTGCCAATGTTCATAGCAGCATTATTCATAGTAGCCAAAAGGTGGCAAGAACAGATGAAAGGACAAGCAAAATGTGGTATATATACATACAATGGAATATTACTCAGCCATAAAGGGAAATAAAGTTCTGATACATGCTCTGATATGGACGAACCTTGAAAACATTATGCTGAGTGAAATAAGTGAGACACAAAATGACAAATATTTTATGCTCACACTTACATGGAATATTTAGAATAGGCAAATACATAGAGGCAGAAGTTTGTTACTCATTACCAGGGGTTAGGTTGCAAATCAAAGGACACATTGCATTGGGCCAGTTTGCTGCAAAAGACCTCTTTAAAGCATTATGAAGCAAAGATGTCACTTTAAGGACTAATCTGCATCTGACCTAAGCCACAGTATTTTCAGTCACCTCATATACATGTGGAAACCTTGATGGTGTAGTGGTTAACAGCTTGGCTGCTAATCAAATATTAGCAGTTCAAATAAACCAGGCATTCCTTGGAAACCCTATGGGGCAGTTCTACCCTGTTCTGTAGGGTCACTGTGAGTCAGAATCAACCCAACAGCAATGGATTTCTTTTTTCTTTCTTTTTTTTTTGGTTTTCATACGCATGTGAAAGCTAGGCAATGAATAAGGAAGAAGGAAGAAGAATTAATGCCTTTCAATTATGGCCTTGATGACTAATATTGAATATACTGTAGACTTTCAAAGGAATGAACAAATCTGTCTTGGAAGAAGTATAGCCAGAGTGTTCCATGGAAGTGAGGATGGTGAGACTTTGTCTCACATACTTCAGACATATTATCAGGAGGGACCAGTCCTTGGAGAAGGACATCATGCTTGGTAAATTAGAAGGTCAGCATAAAAAGAAGACCCTCAATGAGATAGATTGACACAGGGGTTGTAACAATGAGTTTGAGCATAACAATGATCATGAGGGCAGTGTTTTGTTGTCGTACACTGTGAGTCAGAACCAACTTGGTGGTGTATAACAAAAACAGGAATTAGTGGTGGAGGGAATGGAAGTTGACAGCCAAAAGGGTACTGAGTTTCTGCTTGGGGTAATGTAAAACTTTTGGAAATGGTGGTGGTAATACAACATGGTGGGTATGATTAATGCTACTGAATTTTATATTTTAAAAGAGTTAAAGTGGCAAACATTTTGTTAAATGTATTTTACCTCAATAAAAATTTCTAGAAATGTTGGAGGAGGGCTGTAAAGGGACATCTATAAAAGGAAATATTAAAAATGCTACTATTAACATTGGCACACAGACTGAAATAAAGGGAGAAATGACAAAGCCAGTGACAGAACAAGGGAAACCAGACTTCTGGTCAACATGATGCCATAGACAGAAGAACTACGCCATCCCTCCACAGCAAAGACCCCAAAAACTAAGTAAAACAGAACAAACATCAGTCCTTGTCTCTGAACTGTGTCTCCCCCCAAAAATGTATGTAGCTATTTGGCTGGGTGACGGTTCCTAATATTTTGTGACTGTCCTTCATTTTGTGATTTCCCTATGCTATAAACCCTAATCTCTACCAGTGGTTAATAAAGTGAATTATGTTAGAGGGGATTAGGGTAGGACTGTAACACCCTTCCTAAGGTCACTTCCCTGTTCCAGTGTAGGGGAAATTTCCCTGGAGTATGGCTTGCTCCACCTTTTATCCTCTCATCCTACCAGAGATAAAAGAAAAAGGAAGCAAGCAGAGAGTTGGGAACCTTACACCATCAAGAAAGCAGTACCAGGAGTAGAGCAAGTCTTTCAAGCCCAAGGTTCCTGCACCAAGATGCTCCTTGACCAAAGACTGACGCAACAAAATGACCCTCCTCCAGAGCTGACAAAGAAGAAAAGTCTTTCCCCTGGAGTGGACATTCTGAATTTGGACTTGTCCTACTGGATTCTGCAAGAATAAATTTTTCTTTGCTAAAGCTATCCACTCATGGTATTTCTGTTAGAGCAGTACCAGATGACTAAAACAGTCCTGAAACCCAAAGATCAAATGAAGAGATAAAGATCTCAGCTAAACACTGTGTGAAATAAGAAATTGACAGAGAACAAGAAGAGATATGAGAGGAAGCCTGTATCAGCTAACTCAGCACAGATTCACTGTCTTGGACTCCTGTCAGAGACTGGCAGACAGTCTTGGTGGTGTTTTTGTCTGGCTAAGGCATCAAGACTAAACACCAAAAGCTGTTTTGGTGTACTCCCCAACTGCCAGTCTCCAGTGTAGGTGGGGAAAATCCAAGTGGCATGGATGCTACAATTCCTTGCTGGCTAAGCCATCAAGATTAGCCAAGAGACATCAGAGGTAGAGCATCAGGGAGATGATATGGGTGGGAAAGTGAGTATTGTTGGTTACCAAAGCCTGCTGAATGTCCTGAAGACAATATCAAAACATATATGTATATATTTTAAAAGAACAGATTGTTCCAGTAGATGTCCAAAGTAAACACCAGATGACTTGCCAGTAGAAGAGAAGGCCCTATAACTATCTGACAGGGAATGCAAATTTCTAATAATCAGAGCTATCCAAGAGTTGAAGCAAAAAGCAGATAAAAATAAGGGGGAAAAAGTAGACAAGTTCATGAAAGAATGCAGGAAAATAATGCCAAAATAAATTCACCACCAGAAATCACACAAAAACAACAATTAGAAATCAAAGAAACAAACAACAAGATTTCAGAAATGGGCAGTGTCATAGAAGGGCTGAGGAGTAGATTTGAAATGATAGAAGACAGGACCAGCAAAATTGAAGGCAAACACTTGAATACAACTCTGAGGAAAAATCAGAACAAGAACAAAAAAGAGAAATAAAGAAAACCCCTAAGAATTGTATGGGATACAATCAAAAGCAAAAAATGTGAATGATTGTAGTTCCAAAACAGGAAGAGAAAACGGAAAACACAGAAAAGATCATTGAAGAACTGCTACTGGAAAACTTCCCTAATACCATCCCAGAAGCTCAACAAACCCTATAAAGAATAGACCCTAAAAGAAAATCACCAAGTTGTATCATAATCATACTCACTGGAATCAAAGGCAAAGAAAAAATTCTGAGAGCAGCTTGAGAAAAAGTTACATATAGAGGAAAAACAGTAAGACTAAGCTCTGATTGCTACAGCTGTTAACCATAGGTGGTCAGTTCAAATCCTCCAGACACTCCTTGGAAACTCCACAGTACAGTTCTATTCTGTTTATAGGGTCACTATGAATCAACTCAACAGCAGTGGGTTTGGGAATTAAGCTCTGATTATTCAGCAGAAACCATGCAGACAAGAAGGCAATGGGATAATACATATAAGACCTTGAAAGAAAAAAATTGTTATCCAAGAATAATATATCTCTCAAAACTCTTGTTCAAACATGGTAAAATTAAGACATTTCCAGATAAATAGAAATTCAGGGAATACGTAAAAACCATACCAAACTTAGAAGAATTATTAAAGGGTGTCCTTCAGTCTGAGAACACACAACATCAGACCACCGCCTGAATCTAGGACACAATACTGTATTAGCCAGATACCAGCATAGGAAATGAATTCTCAAGGGCTATCCAAAACCTAAAGAATTACAACAGAGAACCAAAGATATTAATCTGTAAACGCCAGCAATGTCCAAACAGTAAAAGAGGGAATAAATGGTGTAGATATAGAACTTTCTAACGGAGTAGAAAGCAAAGCAACACCAAATAATAATAGACTGGTTTAAATCTAGGAATATAAGGGTAAATTTCAAGGTAACTACAAAGAAAGTTAACAAACCTACTCATCAAAGTAAAGAAGGATAACATGCAGTCGCAATAAAAAGCAAGTCTACAAAACAAAAGAAATCCTCAAGCCAAAAGAGTTCAGCACAGAAGAGCAAGAAAAACAAAGAAAATGTCAGCACCACAAAAGAAAAAGCACTACAAAATGACAGCAATAAACTCATTGCCTGTCAACAATTATACTAAGTGTAAGTGGCCTAAATGCACAGAGTGACAGAATGGATTCAAAACAAACAAACAATAACAATAACAAAAAACCCACTGCCACTGAGTAAATTCCAACTCGTAGCAACCGTATAGGACAGGGTAGAACTGCTCCAAAGAGTTTCCAAGGAGCAGCTGACAGATACAAACCACTGGCCTTTTGGTTTGGAGACACAGCACTTAACTACTACACCAAACCAGGATCCGTCAATAAGGTATTTACAAGAGACATGCCTGAGAAACAAAAATGTTTGGTATTGGTACAACAACAGAGAGACTGACCAATAGAACAGAACTGAGAACACAGATGTAAATCCACCCATACATGGTCACCTGATCTTAACAAGGGCCCATAGTCTGTCAGATGGGGAAAAGGTGATCTTTTTAATAAACAGTACTGGCAAAACTGGATGGCATCTCATAACATAGAGGAAACTGGAGGGCATTAGGCTGAGTGAAATAAGTCAATCACAAAAGAACAAATGTATGAGACCACACTATAAAAATTCACAAAAAGGTTTACACATAAAAAGAAACCATCTTTGATGATTACCAGGGAAGGGGAGGATGGGGATAGAAAAACACTAAACAGACAATAGATAAGTAGTAACTGTGGTGAAGGGTAAGAGAGCAGGCAACACTAGGGAAGCCACCCCAATTTGTATAAGGCAAGATAAGGGAAGTTCCACAGAGATGTCCAAACACCCAGAGGGACTAAATTGCTGGGCTGAGGGCTGAGGAGACTACGGTCTCAGGGAACATCTATCTCAATCGAGATAACATGGTTTATACAGAAAACGTTGTACTATCTACTTTGGCAAGTAGCATCTAGGGGCTCCTAAAAACCTGTGAGAGACCATATAGGATATTCCATTGGTCTTATCCCCTCGGGAACAAGAAAGAATAAAGAAAACTGAGATCGAAGGACAAGATTAGTCCAAAGGACCAGTGGACCACGTGTACAATGTTCTCCAGGAGGCTGAATCCTATACAACTAGATGGTGCCTGGCTATCACCACTCACTGTTCTGACAGGGATCACAACAGAAGGTCCTGGACAGAGCTGGAGGAAACTGTAGAACCAACTTGTAAGTCAGATTCTAAGTCAAAAAGAAAGACCAGTGTTGCTGGCCTGACAGACCCTAGAGAAACCCTGCGAGTATGGTTCAGCTCGGTAACGAAGTCACTCCCTTCAGCCAAAGATTCAACCAGCCCATAAAACAAAACGCTAAAGGGGTTTGAAAGCCCAGGGGCAAGGACTAGAAGGCAGGATGAGACAGGAAAACTGGCAACAGGAATCTAAATTTGAGAAGAAAGACTGTTGACCTGATGTGGGGTTGTGAATCAATGTCATAAAACAAGTATGTGTATTAGCTATTTAATGAGAAACTGATTGTTCTGTAAACCTTCATCCGAAGTACCAAAAGAAAAAAGAGTAAAAAGAAAGAAATAAGGAAACTGAGAAAAAGAGCCATTGTTTGGCCAAGTGATGAGCTCAGTCCTAGATGTAAAGAGAGGCAAACAGTGGTGGAACATCCTAGTGGAGGTGCCTTTTTGAAATCTGGATATAATGAATTAGAGATAAAGATGAAGAGAGACATTTGAAGCCAAGAGTAATTCACTAAAATGAAGAGTTTATAGAACAATCAGCTCAGCGACTCTTAGTTATCTAGTTATCTAGGTTGCTGTAACAGAAATATCACAAGTGGATGGCTTTAACAAAGAGAAATTTAGTCTGTCACAGTCTAGTAGACTAGAAACATGAATTCAGGGCATTAGCTCCAGGGGAAGACCTTTGCTTTCAACTCCGGAGGAAGGTACTTGCCATCAGTCTTCCCCTGGACTAGAAGCTTCTCGGCACAGGGATTCATGGGGTCTAAAGGATGTGCTCTTCTCTTGGCACTTCTTCTTCTTTCCTGGTGGCATGAGGACCCCATGTCTCTCCTGGCTTCTCTCTTTTACATCTCAAAAGACATTGGTTTAAAACACAATCCAGTCTTGTAAACTGAACCTCATCAACATAATTGCCACTAATCCCATCTCATTGACTCCTAGAGACAGAATACATAACACATAGGAAAATCACATCAGATGACAAAATGGTGGACAGTCACACATTCTGGGAATCAAGGCTTAGTGAAGTTGACAGATACTTTGTGGGGACACAGTTCAATCCATAACAGGGATCAAGAACCAAACCTTAGACAATACTCACGTTAGGGGGAGATGGGAAGGAGAGAAACGTAAAAGAAAAAGAGTTAGGATGACTGTGACAGAACAGTATCATAGACATCAAGCGAGAAATAGATTTTAAGCCATCTAAACTATGTCAGCTATGTCAAAGCAAACAGGAATTGAAAATGGTCCATTCGAACAGGATCTGAGACATCCTTAAAGATGCCTGACCTCCCCTAGCTTGGGTAACAAACAATTTGCACTAAGCAGGCTGTGAACCACGCTGATATTCTTTCCTGGCAGAAAGTTAAGTGATACAATTTCTGCCACAGATGTGGACAGGATTTCATATCAGCTCCCCAAGCTGTTCCTCTACAGCTTTACTGCTTCCAATTCTGTTCCTGGGAAAAGCATAGAAAATTGAGCTCATGTTGCTTGCCATAGACACATCTTGTCCCCTCAGTGCCTCCAAGAAAAAAAAAAAAAAAAGGCAGGTCAGAAAGGTTACAGGCTCAAAATTTTAAATTATCTGCAAAACTGTAGTTTAATGATGATTTAAGATCAACTGCAGCAACAAATAAATGGAACAAGGCTAATTCAAATAGCTTCCAGCTCAAATGATATGTGTTGTGCCTAGAATAGAGTCTGTGGAAATGAAAATGAGGAACTGTCTGTTGTTTTCTATCTTTATTGCTGTGGCTAGTTATTAAATGCTGTAACTTTTGGCATGGGTTGCTGTAAGGGCCAGTTTATTGGGTCAAGTTTCCCTGAACTTTCTGATACTGGTTCAAGGGAAATATGTATGTATAAGATCTAGTTTTCATCATGTTAATAAAGTCCTGGGTTTGGTGGTAAATGTACGAATCTAACAAAGGTCACTTAGGTTATTAAGCTACATTCCGTCCCTTCCCTCAATTATCACCCTCAGACCAGATTAGCAGGTTTGCAATTTATTAAGTAGAATTAATTAAGGAAGTAAATTTGATTAAGTAAAATTGATTAAGACCTCAGAGAGAGACAATGAAATTTGGATAATTCACACTGTTTGATAAGATGTAATGAAACCTTATAATGTAATGAAATCTTGTGTCCCCGACTATTGTTCTGGAACGAACAGCAATCTCTTTGAATTCTGGCTTTAAAAACCACTGGAGTTATCCATCTGCAATAAACTGAATCAAGATCCATATCTTACACCTTATACAAAAACCAACTCCAACTGGATAAAAGACCTAAATATCAAATGATAAAGCTCATCCAAGAAAAGGTAGGAACAACAATGGAAGTTTTAATACACAATGAGGACAGACTCCAAAATCTGTCAAAGAAACCTCAATCAACAGAAGAGAAAATAGATAAATGGGAACTATTAAGAATCAAACACTTTTGCTCATCCAAAGACTTTATTAATAGAAGTAAAAGAACACCCACAGAATGGGAAAAAATACTTGGCAACTCTATGTCAGACCGATGCCTGATCTCCATAATCTATAAGATACTACAAAATATCAATAAGAAGAAGATAAACCATCCAATTAAGCGATGGGCAAAGGAGATGGACAGACACTTCACTAAAGAGGAGATCCAGGCAGCCAAAAAACACATGTGGACATGTTCACGATCTTTAGTTATTAAGGAAATTCAAATCAAGACAACAATGAGACACCATCTCACCCCAACAAGATTGGCCATGATCCAGAAAACACAAAACAACAAATGCTGGAGAGGCTATGGAGAAAGTGGAACCCACCTACACTGTTGGTGGGGTTGCAAAATGGTCCAGCCTCTTTGGAAGGCAATCTGGCGCTTCCTTAAAAAAATGGATATTGATATACCATTTGACCCAGTAATTCCACTACTTGGAATATATCCTACAGAATCAAGGCCTTTCACACCAATGGACACATGCACCAGAATGTTTACCGCAGCACAGTCCACGATAGCAAAAGGTGGAATCAACCCAGATGCCCAACAATAGAAGAATGGATAGGTAAACTGTGGTACATATACTCAATGGAGCACTACGCAATGATAAAGCATAATGATGATTCCAGGAAACATCTCCTAACCTGGCTTCAATTGGAAGACATTATGTTGAGTGAAAGTAGTCAGCGACAAAGGGACAAATACTGTATGAGACCTCTACGATAAGATCTCAAAAACAGACTTGTGTATAGAAGAAGACTCTTTGACAGCTGCAAGGAAGGGGAAGGAGGGTGAGGTGGGGAGGGTTTAGTTTAGATAGTTACCAGAAATCTAGTTGGGAGAAAGCGGTGATAGCACACAGTAGAAGCAAGAACAACATTAAGTGGACTTCAGCATAACTTGAGTACTCCTTCCATCTTAACTCAATACTGCAAGGATAGAGTAGCTGGGGCGGGGGCGGGGGACCATGCTCTTAGGCGAATTCCAGGCCAATTGGCACAACTAGCATTTTGCTAAGAGAGCTCTCTGCACCCCACATTGGTGAGTGGCGTCTGGGGTCTTAAAAGCTGCCAGGCTGCCATCCGAGGACACAGCAAATGGTTCCAACTCAGCAGGAACGGATGCTCACCGAGGACCAAAATGACATGGGGTAAAGACAACCGAGAAGACAGAGAGACCCACAAGAGTGGGTGCCTACATCGACTTGGGACCGGAAGAACCAGATGGTGCCCGGCCACCACCAGTGGTAGCCACGGTGGAGCTCACAGAGAGGACTCTCACTGGCAACACAAGAATAAAAAGGGGTACATCATGAGATCTCCACTAAAAGACCTCAGTTGATGGTCCAGCGGTTTTGGGGTTCCTCTGAGAGCATGGCCACCAGCCCTGATGCTGCCCTTTCCCATAAATTATGACAAAAGTCCACTCTTTGGACAGGAATGGATTGGACTTGGCAATGCAGAGTGACCATATATTGGAAGCACTTTATGGTTCTATACATCTATAGGATATCATCTTGCTGACCTCCGGCTGGAGGAAGGGGAGTGGACGGAAAGGAGGGGAAAGGAGGCTGTTGGGAGGATGAGACATGTATGGAGCAGAAAGGAATAGTGTGCTGTCACCGGACAGGGAGAGCAGTGGAAGCTGCATATAGGTGGGCATGTAAATTTTATACATGAATGTACATTTTCACTCAGTTATGTTAAATAAAAAAAATTTTTAAAAACCCACTGGAAATGTAACCTAAATGGGACAGTTTTTTTTAGAGAAGCTCTTCTCAGTGTCCCCCAGATTTACCAGCATATCTGCAAATAAAGTCTTCCTTGAAGGACATGCCATCTCTGAATTTTTGGCTACAGTGACAGGTGGAATGAACTTGCTTTAGTTCGGCAGCAGGCTTATCCTTTTACTTGAAGCAATAGGAAATGACTTCATTTGGAGCACAAAGGATGATACTTTCGCTTTTATTAGTGGTGTAATTTATAGAATTTGTGGAATACTTTTTACTCTTAAAGTCCATAGAACATTTAATATAAAGAATCTATCTGGAGAAGGATTTAGGCAGAGGAGATCATGTCCAGCAAATCACCCTGAAGGACCCCAAATTATTTTAAAATGAGATTCCAAACTGGTAAAGAAGTATAAACCACCGCCGTGCAGTCGTGTCCAACTGATAGTGAGCGACCCTAGAGGTAAGAGTAGAACTGCCGCATAGAGTTTCCAAGGAGCGCCTGGGGTATTTGAACTGCCGACCTTTTGGTTAGCAGAGTGAAGAAGTATAGGGGTTGTGAAAATCTTGAAACTTAGCGTAGTTTTTTTTTTTTTTTTTAAATAAAAATAGTGCATAAACTACATTTCCCAGGAGGCCTCGAGGGCGAGCCTCCGCCCCCGGCTAAGTTCTCTTCACTGCTAAGTGGGAAATGTGGTGCGGCGAGCAACCCTGCACGTGACGCGTGCGGACCCCGGCGAGGGGACCGCGCACCCCGGGAAGGGCCAGCGTCCAGGAGTAAGGTGTGGACTGCTCCTACCCTGGAATCTGGCTGATGCAGTGGGGGCAGGGCCCCCGTCCTGTGGCCCGAACTTGAAATAAGCTGACCCGGCTCCAGTGGGCGACTGGAGCCGCACGGGGGGAAGTCCGGGTGGGTGAAGCACAGCGCGGTGCCGCGTCCTGCTTCTCGGCAGCCGGGCGGGAGGAGCAGAAGGTGCCAACAGCCGGGGGGGCCCTGTGCCCCACCCATGCTGCGGCTGCAGGGCAGGAAGCGCGTCTAGGTTGAGTGCAAAGTTTCCTTTTTGTGTTTTCTCGTCAGAGCCTCCCCAGAGGCGGTCAGCGGGAATGCCTAACCCGAGTTCGTAGAGCGGCCGCAGCTAAAGGGGTTAACACACTTCCCACCTCTCGGATACTCAAAATACACTGCCTGCCAGCCTGCCATGGGCAGCCGCGACCACCTGTTCAAAGTGCTGGTGGTGGGGGACGCCGCCGTGGGCAAGACGTCGCTGGTCCAGAGATACTCCCAAGACAGCTTCAGCAAACACTACAAGTCCACTGTGGGAGGTGAGACCTAGCTGGGGCCAGGAAGAGGCCCGACTGGGAGCTCGAGCTCCGGGCCAGGTTGGGTGGAGGGGAGTGGGATTTGATGTCCTTGGGTTCTTCCCAACTCAGGAAGTGCCTGTTAGGGTCCTAGGGGGGAAGTAATTGCTGCATGTTTTATTTGAATGTCTCTCTGGGTTTCCCCAGTTAGCTTTCCCCAGCCTGAGCCAGATGCCTGGAAAGAGATAGGGCGAAGGTGTGAAGATAAGAGAAAGAGAAGGAAGGACGAGATTATGAACAGTTCCATGGTTTCGTGGGCGGGCGGCCTGGGAAACTGTGAACTCAAGTTTCGCACCGCTTTCAAAGCTGTCACAGGCAAATGTTAGTGAGGAGCAGAGGTAGCTCAATAAGGTGCCAGCTGTGACTTTTCACTTTTGAAGAAGGAACAGGAAGGTGTTTAACCTGGAGTCAAGGGTAGGACCTAGGACACTCAACCAATCTGAATGACCCTAGCTTTCTTATGGGGTTGCGTCGTGGGGTGGGGGTCGCAAAATCTTCTATAGAGCCATAATCACTGGCTCAGATGCTTACCAGGGCAGAACGCCAGCTGTGTGTTTACTGTCCATTGAGTGCTTAAAGGTAGCCTAGGAATTCTTTGAAAAGTGTGAAATGTACCACTTCTCTGACCAATCTTCCTATCCCTCTTTCCCTCAAAGTGGGGAGGGAAGACAGCAGAGAGACTTAATTCATTCCTTTGTCTTTAGATGCAACTGGACTGTTTTTTCAGAGGTAGAGAAGCCTTGTTGTCTTTTTGTTAATTACAGGGTGTATGGCTGCCAAAATCTGGTGGTGGGGGGGTAACAGACATTTATTTCTGTTAAAAGAACTGTTTTAAAGGAAAAAAATTGTAACCTGCTACCAAGAAGCCGATTCTGACTCATAGTGAGAGTGAGCCTGTTAAGACAGAGAGCCCCAGAACGTTATCAGGGCTGTGACCATTATGCGGGCAGATCACCAGGTCTTTTCTTCTCCAGAGCAGTTGGTGGGTTCAAATCTCTGACCTTTTGGTTAACCATCGAGCCACCAGGGTTCCTTGTAAAAACTTGTACTAATCTGAATTTTGAAAATGGGTACTAGTGTTCATATAGAATTTTAAAAATTATCAAACATTTATATTGCAGTGAAAACATTCCTATAAGAACATTAGCAAAGTTAAAGGTTTAAAGTTTCGAAGATTGTTTCCTGACCACTGAGCCACTTTCCCCTACTGTAGAACAATATGAGAGTTCCTATTTTGTTGATGGATTGGAGTTCTGTTGGTGTAGTGATTAAAAGCTTAGCTGCTAACCAAAAGTCACAGCTCAAAACTACCAGCTGCTCCTTAGAAACCTTATGTTTCCAGGGCAACCTCTACTCTGTAGGATCACTGTGAGCCAGAATTGACTCATGACAACAGATTTGGTTTTATTGTTATTATTGCTGTCATGAATAGTGGAGCCCCTGGGTAGCACAAACAGTTAAGCACTCAACTACTAGCTGAAAGGTTGGCAACTGGAACCTACCTGGAGATGTCTCAGAAGACAGACCTGGTGATCTGTTTCCAAAAGGTCACAGCCTTGAAAACTCTGTGGAGCACAGTTCTGCTCTGCATATGTGGAGTTACCATAAATTGGAAGAGACTCAATGGAAGCTAACAGCAGTAACATTTCATGGGATTTAAGTTAAAAATGTCTTGCTAATTAACTTTTTGCAGTTGCTGTAGTTTTCCTCTGGCAAAGAATCTACGGTAAAAAAAAAAAAAAAAAATTGTGAAGCCAGGATATGTGTAAGACAAAAACCTGTCAGAGAAGGAAAACATATTTTCCCTGAAACAAGCAATGGAAAAGAGGTATAACTGTACCTTAAGGGAAACTTGTAAGACTCAGAAAAACAAAGCAGTCCCGTTGAGTTCTAACTCTGACAGATTGCTTTGTAATTAACTCCTGCAAATTGGTTTTTGGTGTTTGTTATAAAATTTCCCCTAGCTCTTATTTCTGTCAGAGATGTGTAAGAATGTATTTCCAGACCTCGGAAATTATCCTGTTTCTTTGCTTATCAAAGTACAGCCCCTTGGAATATATGATCAGCCTTAACTCTTGGAGTCTCAACAGATCTAATGCAGTCCTGGCGGTAGATTCCAGCCTAGTTCTTCAGCACCATCCATGCAGTGTTTATTCCCTGGGAATCCTCTGGGACTCTTACACTTTAATCCTGCTCTGGCATAGGTAATTCCTATAGCCTGACGAAGAATATAGTATCCCCCGGGATGTATTTTTTTCATAATACACTTGAGTTAGAAACCAACAGTGAAACTGAATGTGCAAGATGGAAAAGTGACTACACTTACATTGTTTCCCCTCCCACCCTGTGATCCCTTCCCTGAGAAAACCCCTCAAATCTCCCCCAAACTAACTGACCTGAGATTAGGAGTTGTTTTCATAATAACTGTCACTCTCCTGTCCCCAGCCTTTGAGACAAATAGTATCAAATACATTGGTTTGGCAGCAGAGTAACTGCTGGCGATGACTTCAGGGATAGGGTATGAATTATCTGACCCATACCTAGTACGTGAAGGTGGCCTCAGCTCAGTCCGTTGAGGGCTTAAAAGATAAGTAATAAATAAATAATTCCTGAGACTATTACCCTGAGATAGTATTCAAAACCTCAAATGGAAACAAACCCCTGAGGTCACCTGGTAGCAAAATAACAAATTGGCTAAAAAAATAATGAATGTCACCTGAAAGTACTATGCTGTTTTAAAAAAAAAAAAACATTCTATATGAGACCGAACAGTCAACAGTTGCTTTAAAACAAAGATGTGATTGTAAGGGGCCAGGAAAATGAACTGGAACAACCAGAGCTGAAATAATGAGAATGTTCACACCAGTGTCCCTGAACAACTTGTGTAGAAACTGCTAAATGGAACTTAAACTGCTATGTAAGCTTTTGCCAAAAATATAATAAAGTATTATTATTACTGTGTTTTAAGTGAAAGTTTACAATTTAAGTTAGTTTCTCATAGAAAAACTTATGCTTTGTTATGTAACCCTACCTGTTTGACACACACTGACAGCATGCTTCTCCCTTCCACCTCCAGTTTCCGGTTCAGACAGCTGCTGTCCCCTTCCATTCGCCTCACCTCTGGGCAGGAGCTACCCAGTTAGCCTTCTCTCTCTACTTAAGTGAAGAAGCATACTCTTTATTATTTTATGTTTTAAAGACTGGTTCAATCTTTTTCTGAGGAGTTGGTTTCTGGAATGGTTTCAGTTCCGGGCTAACAGAGATTCCAGGGGTAATGTCTTCAGGGACCCTCCAGTCTGTCAAACCGTCAAGTCTGGTCTTTTTTACTAGAGTTCAATTTCTGCATCCCACATTTCTCTGTTCTATCAGGGATTCTGTTGAATTCCCTACAAGGAGAGTCATTGGTGGTAACCAGGCACCATCTAGTTCTTCCAGTCTCATGTTGATGTAGTCTCTGATTTATACTCCCTTTCTGTCTTTTGGAATCCTGGATGGCAGTGTTTAAGTGCTACATCTGCTTACCAAAAGGTTGGGAGTTCGAATCCGCCAGGTACTCTATGGAGCAGTTCTGCTCTGTCCTATAGAGTCGCTATGAATTGGAGTCGACTCGATGGCAGTGGGTTTGGTTTTCTTGTTGTTGTTTTTCTGTCTTTTAGGCTTATATTGTCTTTGTATCTTTGATGTTCTTCATTCTCTTTTGCTCCAGGTGAGCTGAGAACAACTGTAGCCTCTAGATGGCCAGTTTTGCTGTCTTTTAAGATGCCAGGTGTCACTCACCAGAGTGGAATACAGAACAGTTTCTTAATAAACAGTGTCATTCCAGTTGATCTAGATGTCCCCTAAAACCATGGTCCTCAGGCCCCTGTCCCTGCATCTCTGTCCTTCAAAGTGTTTGGTTGTATTGAGAAAACTTCCTCACTTTAGTTTAGTCCAGTTGTGTCGACTTCTGTTCTGCTGTGTGTTATCCCTCCCTTCACCTAAAATAATTTTGTTGTAACCATCAGGACTTTTGTTCTATGAAAAACACAATAAAATATTATTAAAAATTTGAAAATAAATAAATGAGACTGGGAGCTGTGTGTCCTGCAGTTGTAACTGCATATTTGGTCTGAGTTTTTCTGTGGATTTTTTCTAAGGTTATATTTTATTAACATATGATATGCATCATATTTTCAGTGGATTTTGCTCTAAAGGTTCTTCAGTGGTCTGACTCAGAGATGGTGCGGCTCCAGCTGTGGGATATTGCAGGTGAGTGGGGCAAGCTGCATAGGAACAAAAGAAGAAAGTTCAGCTTGACCAGCACTCTCAGAGAAAAAGACAACAAAACTCTTTTTTTTTTCTGAAACTAGAGTGGTTAAGTTGCTCTGAGGATACGAAAATTGAAAATTTTGTCCTGAAGAAATGTAGAGCAGTATCTGTGTGGCTAAAGGGGGTGGTGAGGTGGTACGTTGTCCAGACCACAGGTAAACACTTCTGCAGCAGGTGGAGGGCACTTTTGGGGGGTTTTCTTTTTTAGCTGCATTGATGAGAAACAGGATCCCCAAAAATAGATAATAAAAAGAACCACACTTACCATGTGTCTGTATTCTTACAAGCGTTTTAGACTCACTGGCTCCTTAATCCTCACAACAACCCTGTGATAAAAGCTACTGCTTTTTCTCTACAGATGAGAAATCTGAAGCACGCTGACTTCTTCAGAGTTACACAGATACTAAGGGGCAGAGCAGAGATTTGAACTTGGGCAGTCTGAGTATAGAATCATAACCACTACACATACTGCCTTTTCTCCCATAATAAAAATAGAGAAGGCAGAGGGTCAGAGAGGGGACTGAGACTGTTTCTAAAATCACCTCCTGGTGGACTCTCTCCTTTCTTCCCAGGACAAGAGCGCTTCACCTCTATGACACGACTCTACTATCGGGATGCCTCTGCTTGTGTTATTATGTTTGATGTTACTAATGCCACTACATTTAACAACAGCCAGAGATGGAAACAGGACCTGGACAGCAAGCTCGCACTTCCCAGTGGAGAACCCGTGCCCTGTCTGCTGTTGGCCAACAAGGTATGGGGTCATTTGAGGAAAACGGCCTTGGCTTCAGTCTATGCTCAGAGAATAACTGTGTTTTAGAGAATATAGTATAAAACGCTGTCTGGTTGTAGGCATCTTTTTCCTCTTCTCAAGTTGGCAGAATCACCTCCTCCCCTTTGCAAGGAATTATGAGAGAGAAGCTTTCTTTAGGAAGAATGTTGATAAAGATTTTAGATGCTAATGTTCCTAGCCCTTGGTTGGTGACAGAGTATTTTAAATTCACAAATATCTGAGCAGTATTTACAACGTTGGCTTTTATTCTCTTTGCCAGTGTGATCTGTCCCCTTGGGCAGTGAGTCGGGACCAGATTGACCGGTTCAGTAAAGAGAACGGTTTCACAGGTTGGACGGAAACATCCGTCAAGGAGAACAAAAACATTAATGAGGCCATGAGGTGAGTAGTTCATGCTGTTCTAGGGATAGGCATGTAAAGTCCCTCAACTTCTGCTGCAGCCCCATGGACCCTCTTTTCTTGTTTCTTAGCTGACAAGAACAGATCAAGTCATTAGAACGCCAGTTTCTGAAAGTTAAGGATAGGTCTTCTTTCCCGAGATAACAGGAGCAGAGAGACATGAAACTTGGAGATTTTCTGAATGCTGTCTGTTGATAAATTAGATAATGTCTGACATTTCTCTGTCTTGTCCAACTAGTTCTCAGCCTTATTTTTTGTTTTTTAGAGTCCTAATTGAAAAGATGATGAGCAATTCCAGAGAAGACATCATATCTTTGTCCACTCAAGGGGACTATATAAATCTGAAAACCAAGGCTGCCTCCAGCTGGACGTGTTGCTAGTAGCGTGTGACTTGTTTTTCATCTCTGTTTGAGGAGATCTTTCCCACTCTTCATTTTGAAATGCCTACCTAGCAGTTTTATTAGGTACATCTGAATGTGCCTTGAAACCATCAGTCAGTGTGTGTAGGAATTGTCCAGTAAGGACGTCAGCTATCGTCATAAGGAGACAACTGGGACCTGTATGCATTTCTACATCTCATGAAATTACCTCGGCCCTGCTGCTGACTCACTTGGCCAAGTTAGTACCTTCTGATTAAGGAAGATCATCTCATCCCCAATTGGTTATCTGGAATTTAAAGGGAAGGATTAGAAGTTAACCATTTGTGTTTTAAAGATTGTAATTCTCAGCTGCTTTTGACCTGATATTCTCATTGGTGGATGTTGATATCATGACTTCAAATGGGAGGAATCAAGTGTCATTTCCCAGGTCATTGTGTTCGGATTCTTTCCTGTCTTATATTTTGAATTTAAACATTTCATTCCCCGGATGCAGAAGGAAGGCCCTGGACATCTTGGGTTTCAGGCTACTGAAGGTGATCCAAAAGTCACTGTATTTTGAAGTTTCTAAAGTCATAATTAGCTTCTTCTTGTCTTGGCATCAAGAATAGTCAAGCTTTTAAATAACTTATGTTGTATGATGAGAACATTTCTTTCCACAAAGAAATCAATCCTGCCAGTGGTATGCGGCTTTCAGGTTTGAGTGGAAGAGGGAGAGGTGAATAGAACTGAATCCTTGCTTAAAAGCACTTTTGGCAGTTAGTAGTTCCTAACAGCTATAGGAAATAAATAATACGTATGGCCTAGGCTAGGGGTGGAGAGTGGATAGATAGAAAATCATTAGGCAATTTACGTGCTAAATTAGGCAGAGTTTTTAGTATCAAATCACTTCTAGACAATTTGTTAACTTCTCCGTAGGATGGTGATGTATAACCTACCTACCCAAAGTTAGGAATATTCTTAGTGAACTCAGAGGCCTAAGGTTCTTTGATAGGCCTTTGTCAGTGGTTCCTAAATCTAGTTGATCAGAACTACCGGGGAAATTTATGAAATGAGTTTTTTGAATAAAATAATGTTTCTGGATGTGTCTTAGTTATCTAGTGCTGATTTAACAAAAATACTGCAAGTGGATGGGTTTAAACCAACTCCTTCTGCAGAAATTGATTCCCTCGTAATCTAGTAGGCTGTAGATCCAAATTCAGGGCATCAGCTCCAGGGGAAGGCTTGCTTTCCGTCAGCCCTGCAGGTAGGTCCTTGTTATTGAGCTCTCCCTGGTCAAGGAGCTTCTCAGCATAAGGACTCGGATTCCAAAGGACATGCTGTTCTCTTGGCTTATATTTCTTGGTGGTATGAGGTTGCCATATCTCTCTGCTCACCTCTCTCTTTTCTATGTCCAAAGAGATTGGCTTAAAATACAACCTAATGTTGGAGATTGAGTCCTACCTCATTAATATCCTAGAACTAGGATTTACAACACAGAGAAAAATTACTTCAGATGACAAAATGGTGGACAATTGCTTAATACTGGGAACCATGGCCTAGCCAAGTTGACAGATATTTGGGGGGGACACAGTTCCGTCTGTGACAAGGTCTCAGCCTCAAACTTACGGAATCAAAATGTCCAGGGGTAAAACCCAAGAGTTTGTTTTATCTTGGTTTCAAAGCTCCCTGAGTGGTTTTGGTAGCCTGGGTTGGAAACCATTGCTGGGGAACTGAAATGAGCCTGAGCCTCTGTATTCTCCATAATTTCTCCAGATGTTCTGAGGCACACCAACTTTGAAACCCACCACCCTGAAAAAGAGATCAGAGATCAATAACAGAATGGGAGATAAGCTTTCAATGTAATTCTTCTAAAAAATGCCAAAATTAACTACTTCCGCACAGCCTTTTGAGATCTTGAAGTTCTCTCTTTTGTTACTGTTCTCAAGTAGGGTTTTGAGTATAATGATTCTGAAGATAATAGTATCAAATTCAGAAGGGTGATTTTTTTATTGACTGCAAAATCACAAATAAATGGGAAATAAGTACTCAGTTCGTGGTCGTCATTGGTCTTTAATTTTAGTTCGTTGAAGTGCTGTTTTATACTGACAGTTCAAGAGTATTGTGGGAATGGAGCTTTAAAAAAGACCTTCTTTAAAAATGAAGTATTCAATTTATATGTTAATTTACTAGTAGCGACTGCCTAGATTCAGTTGCCTAACATTCAGTACTTGATGTAACAACTCAAAATACTGCTTAGAAATGTGACCATTTTAATAAACTGAATTTTATTTCCAGCCCACTTGCGGACTCAGGGTCAACTTGCCTTTTCAAGCATTGCCGGAGACTGGCTAATAGCTTTTCTGATTTTCTTTTGTCAATTAGTGAATGTTATAGGCCTGAAACTAATTAAAGAAGGAATTCAGAATATAACTGATTCTTCTCTATCCTTCGTCCGCAAAGAAAAAAGAAAGCAATTAAGAAGAAAAGAAATTTTTACATGATTAGAAATGTGATTTTGCTAAAAATAATTAAGTCCTATCATTTGGATGCTGCTTCTTTGGTGAAATTGTTTGGAGTGTGGATATTGTAAGCTTTCTCCAGGGAAGCTTTCTTAACTTAAGACAAGGTGCCCCTTCAACCACTCAGCCGTTGTCGGGCCAGAAAGAAGCCATGTGTATCTCCAGCAGCATGTTCGGAGACACCCAGGGAAGAACTGTGAACACAACTGTGAGACGTGGCTGACCTGGATTCTACTTTGAACAGAATTGCTGAGTGACCAAATAAGCAGGGAAAAAAAAAAGAGATGTAGATGCAAGGAAGTCCTGTAAGCAGTAAGTCATGAATTGGTTCTTTGTTAGTACTAATGGGTCAAAATTACTTCACGGTGATTTCCCCAATATGCTTTCTTAGCAATTGCTGAGGTACGACTGGATTCTTCATTGTGTGTGTATATGTGTGTGTATGTAGTAAAAAGATAGCAAAACATTTCGCCAGTTTAATCATTTTTAGTGAACATTTCCATGCCGTTGATTATGTTCATGTTGTGTATCTCTTGTTAGCACTATCCTTTTCCAAATTTTTCCACCAATGTCTCCTTTTCTCCTACCTCTTGGTGTCTACATTTGCCAAGTTCCTATAATAGGGTCACATAATATTTGTCCTTTTGTGCCTAATTTCACTCGGTGATATGTTTTCAAGGTGGTTCTATGTTGTAGCATGTCCTAGGACTTCATTTCTCTTTGTGGCTGAGTAATATTTTATTGTACATATTTTCTACGTTCTGTTTATCCATTCTTCCGGTGCTGGGTGTTCAGATTGTTTCCACCTTTTGGCCATTGTGAGCAGTGCTGCAATGAACATTGATGTATGTGTTTCTGTTTGTATTTCTGCTTTCAGTTCTTGTGTGTATCTACCTAGGATTGAGAATGCTGGGTCACCTGGTAGTTCTGTGAGTTAGTGATTTTTTCCGATTATCACCGGAGTTAACTCTCTTCCTTAGGTGGTGTGTGCTTTGCTCAGGAGACTGTCTTATCTCACATGAGGCTTTCCCCCCTGGCCTGTTGTGGGCAGTGGCAGGAATTCAGGACATCTTCGAAGGTCATAGTCAGAGGATGCAGCAGTCTCCATGGTGTTCTATAAAATCCAGGGACCAGACTGCACGAGGAAGCAGACCTCAGTGCCATTTGGCCTTCCACCTTTGTGTTCCCTATGTGTAAAAAGATTCATCAGCTGTATAAGTGACTCATCTATTAAAGTCAAAAGCCCCCTAAAGCTGTATGTTGGAATAGGCAGGAAGCTACAAGAAAATATGTGTTGGAAAGCACTCTATATGCAGTTTTGATTCAGTGGTAAACACTAGAAACTGAAAATATAGCTATATACAACCTTTGTTATTAGAAAAATCTTGCTTTTCTTTGGCTTTCAAGCATTATCTGAATTCTCTGGCCTGTAGCCTACAATGCTATTGCCTTTAACAGTATTCTGCTGTGTAGTGGGTCTATTTTAATATTTCTTCTTCAGGTCTCTTTTGATTGACATTCAGAATCCATCTGCTTGGGTGTAAAGATATGCAAATAGGAATAAGGGGAGAAAGTGGATAGGAAGAGGAGGGAATTGAGATGGCTTTTTATGATTTATCAAGATCTGAAAAGGCACCTGAGTCCTACTGCATATCAAGATCTGATTCAGTAGAGAACTCTTTTGTCAAATCTATGAGTTCTATGGGCCTCTTACACTATCTTTTTGTTTGTTTTTATTTTTTTATTTTTTTTTATTTAACATAACTGAGTAAAAATGTACATTCACATGTAAATTTACATGCCCCCCTATATGCAGCTTCCACTGCTCTCCCTGTCCAGTGACTGCACACTATTCCTCTCTGCTCCATACATGTCTCATCCTCCCAACAGTCTCCTTTTCCCTCCTCTCCGTCCACTCCCCTTCCTCCAGCCAGAGGTCAGCAAGATGATATCCTATAGATGTATAGAACCATAAAGTGCTTCCAATATATGGTTACTCTGCATTGCCAAGTCCATTCCATTCCTGTCCAAAGAGTGGACCTTTGTTATAATTTATGGGAACGGGCAGCATCAGGGCCGGGGGCCATGCTCTCAGAGGAACCCCAAAACCGCTGGACCATCAATTGAGGTCTTTTAGTGGAGATCTCATGATGCACCTCTTTTTATTCTTGTGTTGCCAGTGAGGCTCCTCTCTGTGAGCTCCGTCATGGCTATCACTGGTGGTGGCCGGGCACCATCCGGTTCTTCCGGTCCCAGGTCGATGTAGGCACCCACTCTTGTGTCTCTCTCTGTCTTCTCGGTTGTCTTTACCGCATGTCATTTTGGTCCTCGGTGAGCATCTGTTCCTGCTGAGTTGGGACCATTTGCTGTCTTACACTATCTTTTAAGTAAGAAGGCAAAGTAACAGTTCTTTTCTTCCCATTTTATATTTGAGGGAATAAATGTCTCAGAATTTGACGAACGGAAAGGCAGTGGTTGAATTTGTAGCAGAGCCAAGGCATAACTGCAAGGCTTCTTGTTCCTTGTCTCTATTCTGTCATTTAAGCTTCTGGGAAACATTTGGCCTGAAAAAACTATTTTAGAAAATATACCAGATGTCTAAAGAAGCAGAACTGACCCCCTTTTTTGGCTGGAAACTCTTGGCTTGTATTAAATAGTTTTTCAGGTCACATTCATGTGTGGAATAGAATCGTGTGTGTAATTAAAGTTTGGGCCAAATTGGTGGAGTGTGAAGAGCACATAGGGCAGACAGGTCCTAAAATGTTGCATTGGTGAGTTCTACTTGGTAAGATATGTCACCCAGATACAGTGACAGTTGTTTGATTTTGCATATTAACTTCCCTATTTGCAAATCCAGATATTTTGGCAGCCATTCCATTTTCATCATCTGTGTGCTAACTATAGGCCAAGCACTCTCCTAAGCACATCACCGGATTATTTTGTTTCTGCAATGACCCACTGGATTGTTTTGTTTTCGCAGTGAGGAAACTGAGGCACAAAATTTAAGATTTTGAGACAGCTGGCAAGTGACAAAACTGAGATTTTTCACTTCAAGCAGTGACCTAAGAGATCCTGCGCTGCCTCCCGTTTGGCATGTGTGTGTTTGGGGGCAGCGCCCTTGATTAACAAGTTTCCAAAATGCTGAAAGAGTAATTTACTAAGTGGCTACTAAAATATTAAGAAAAACAAAAAAAGAAAAGAATAAAAATCCAAAGCAACCATAGCTGCACAACCCAGACAAAATCTGTATTTCCACTGTGACAAATTTGTTTTCAGCCATTGTGATTAAGTGAAAGTATACAATCCTAGTCAATTTTTCATGCCCCCCTATCTGCAGCTCCATCTGCTCTCCTCACCCTGTGACAGCACATTCCTCCTTTCACTCTATACTTCTAGTATCCTCTTAATAAGCACCTGTCCTCGCTTTCCACCCTCTTCTCTCTCATCTAGAAAGAAACCGCTAGGACAGCCTCCTATAAATGTATAAAGTACATAAAGTACACATATCACAGGCTCCCACTATGTCCCTGAGTCCAGTCCATTCTTTTTTTTTTGTTTTGTTTATTATGATTGAATGAAAATATACATTCCCATATAAATTCACATGTTCACCTATATGCAGCTCCCACTGGTCTCCCTGCCCGGTGACAGCACTCCCCTCTTCTCTGCTCCACACATGTCTTATCATCCCAATAAACTTCTATCCCCTCCTCTCCACCCACTCCCCTTCCTCCAGCAAGAAGTCAGCAGGATGATATCCTATAGATGCATAGGACCATAAAATTCCCACAAGATACGATCACTCTGCATCATCAAGTCCAATCCATTGCTGTCGGAAAAGTTGACCTTCATTATGATTTATGGACAAGGGCAGCATCACAGCCAGGGGCCATGCTACCAGGGGAACCCCAAAGCCCCTGGACCATCAATTGTGGTCTTTTACTGGAGATCTCAGGGTGCACCCCTATTTATTCTCTTGTTGCCAATGAGACTCAACTGTGAGCTCCATCGTGGCTATCACTGGTGGTGGCTGGGCACCATCCCATTCTTCTGGTCACGAGTCGATGTAGAGACCCACTCAAGTGAGTCTCTCTGTCTTCTGGGTTCTCTTTTTCCCATGTCATTCTTGTGCTTGGTGATCATCCATTCCTGTTGAGTTGGGACCATTTGCTGTACCCTCAAATGGCAGCTTGGCAGCTTTTATGACCCCAGACGCCACTCACCGATGTAGGGTGGACAGAGTCC
Source organism: Heterohyrax brucei (assembly GCA_028571685.1). NCBI lineage: Eukaryota > Metazoa > Chordata > Mammalia > Hyracoidea > Procaviidae > Heterohyrax > Heterohyrax brucei. The sequence goes on from CM053155.1 coordinate 24,667,897, forward strand.
TCATTAGCAAAATGCTAGTTGTGCCAATTGGCCTCAGTTTCACCTGGGAGCATGGTGCCTGCTCCCCCACCCCCAGCTACTCTGTCCTTGCAATACTGGGTTAAGATGGGAGGATTATTCAAATTGTGTTGAAGTCCAGTTATTATTGATCTTCTTTCTAATGTGTGCTGTCACTGATTTCACCCAACTAAATTTCTGTTAACTATCTGAACCGTCCCCTCCTCACCTTCTCTCCCTCCCCACCCTTACAGCCATTAAAGAGTCTGTATCATCATGAGTCTGTTTTTAAGTTCTTATAGTAGGGGTCTCATACAATATTTGTCCTTTTGTTGCTGACTACTTTTGCTCAACATAGTGTCCTCCGGTTGAAACTAGGTTAAGAGATGTTTCCTGCTATCATCGTTGTTCTTTATCATTGCATAGTGTTGCATTAAGTATGTACACCATAGTTTACCTATCCACTCCTCTGTTGTTGGGCATTTTGGTGGATTCCATCTTTTTGCTATTGTGCGATGAACATTCATGTGCATGTATCACTTGGTGTGAATGGCGTTGATTCTGTAGGATATGTTCCAAGCAGTGGAATTGCTGGGTCAAATGGTATATCTAGACCCAGCTTTCTAAGGAAGGGCCAGGTTGCTTTCCAAAGAGGTTGCACCATTTTGCAATCCCACCAACAGTGTAGAAGAGTTCCAATCTCCCCACAGCCTCTCTAGCATTTGTTATTTTGTGATTTTTGGATCATGGCCAACCTTGTTGGGGTGAGATGGTATCTCATTGTCGTTTTGATTTGAATTTCTTTAATAGCTAATAATTGTGAGCATTTCCTCATGTATTCTTTGGCTGCCTGGACCTCCTCTTTAGAGAAGTGTCTGTCCATCTCCTTTGCCCGTCCCTTAATTGGGTGATTTATCTTTTTCTTATTGATATTTTGTGGTACCTTATAGAGTATGGAGATCAAGTAAGTGTCGGTCTGACATATAGTTGCCAAATATTTTTTTCAATCCTGTAGGTGGCCTTTTAATTCTCTTTAATAAAGTCTTGGGATGAGCAAAAGTGATTGATTCTTAGGAATTCCCATTTATCTATTTTCCCTTGTTTGTAGTTTGTTTGACAGATTTTGAAGTCTGTCTGTGTTGTGTATTAAACCTTCCATTGTTGTTCCTACATTCTCTTGGATGAGCTTTATCGTTTTAGATTTCATATTTAGGTTTTTTATCCAGTTTGAGTTGGTTTTTGTAAAAGGTGTAAGATATGGCTCTTGTTTTAATTTATCATAGATGGATGTCCAATTTTGCCAGCACCATTTGTTGAAGAGATTGTTTTTACTCCAGTTTAATATCTTAAGGCCTTTGTTGAATATCAGCTATTCATAGGAAGGTGATGTCATCTCTGGGGTCTCGATTCTGTTCCATTGATCTATGTGTCAGTTTTTGTACCAGTACCAGGTTGTTTTGACTGCTGTGGGAATGTAATATGTTCTAAGGTCGGATAATGAGAGGCCTCCTGGTATGTTCTTCTTCTTTAGTAATGCTTTACTTATCCAGGACCTCTTCCCTTTCCAGACAAAGTTGGTAATTTGTTCCTCCATCTCATTAAAAAATGTCACTGAAATTTGTATTCGGATTGCATTTTATAAGTAGATTGCTTTGGGTAAAATAGACATTTTCACAATGTTAAGTCTTCCTATCCATGAGCAGGGTAGATTTCTCCATTTATGTAACTCTCTCTTAGTTTCTTGTAGTAAGGGTTTGTAGTTCTCTTTGTAAAGGTCTGTTATTTCCCTGGTTAACTTTATTCCTAGGTACTTTATCTTCTTAGGGGCTATAGTAAATGGTATTGACTCGGTGATTTCTTCCTTAATAATCTCGTTGTTGGTATAAAGGAATCCTACTGATTTCCTTATGTTTATCTTGTATCCTGAAACTTTGCCGAACTCTTCTATCAGTTTGTGTAACTTCCTTATGGATTTTTTTTGGATTTTCTGCATATACAGTCATATCGTCTGCAAATAGGGAGATTTTTAGTTCTTCTTTGCCCCAGTCCTTTCTTAAGATTTGACTTCAGTACTGGTTTGAGGTCAGGGCCAGCAGCAAGTCTAGGGGCCGTGTTCCCAGGGACCCTTTAGTCAGCCAATATTTTTAATGCAAAGGTTCCCTGCACACACATAATTGTATTCACATTTAAATAAAACTTTTCAATTACATATCTTTTATATATCCTCTAGTGCAATAGGAATTGTGGAGAATATAAAGGCATGCCATAGAAGTTCTAAGGAAGAGTCCAAGGTTTCTTAAAAGGAAGTAGGACTTGAAAAGGATAAAGATTGAGAAAAGGGTGAGATAGGATTTCAGCTTAGGAAACCAGGGAGTTTAGCATTCATATGCAAGTTTGGGAAGTAGCCAATAAAGCAAAACTTTCACGTTGTGGAGTAGTAGGAAATAAAGTTAGAAAAATAGTTGATAAATTTTTTTAGTTATTGTTTTTAATTGTCCTCATGGCAACTTTTTGTATAAAAGAAAATGATGCCAAGTTCTGTAAAATTTTCATGATCATGGTATGGTTGAGTCCATTGTTGCCACTATTGTGTCACTCCATCTTACTGAGGGTTTCTCTCATTTTCTTTGGTCCTCTACTTTCCCAAACATGTCTTTCATAATAGTGTATCTAATAGGTGATTCAAAGCCACACTATTCTTGTTTCTAAGGAACATTCCAGTTGTATTTCTTCTAAGATTGGTTTACTTATTCTTTGGTAGTTGATGACTGTCATGAGTTGAATTGTGTCCTCCCAAAAATATGTGCAGCTGTGTGACTGGGACATGATTCCCAGTATCTTGTGACTGTCTTCCATTATGTGGTTTCACTAAACTGTATGCTAATGGAGTTGTAAATTCCTGCATAGGATTAGTTCCCTGCTCTGCTGTAAAGGGAGTTTCCCTGGAGTATGGCTTGCCCCACCCTTAATCCTTTCAGTTTGCAAGAGGTAACAGGAAGGAGGAACAAGGAGAATTGGGAACCTCCCACCATCAAGAAATCTGCACCAGGAGAAGAGCGTGTCCTTCAGACCTAAGGTTCCTGTGCCAAGACACTCCCTGGACAAAGACTGATGCAATACCGGACGTCCCTCCAGAGCCAACAAGGGGAAAGCCTTTCCTTGGAGTGGACACCCTGAATATGGACTTGCAACCTACTGGACTGTGTAAGAATAAACCTTCCTTTGTTAAAGCCATCCACTCTGTGGTATTTCTGTTAGAGCGGCACTAGCTGACTAAAACAATGGCACATTAAATATTCTTTGCTAGCACCACAGTTTACATCCATTCTTCTTCACGTAATATGAGGCAAATGAAAAGACCATTGCTTAGTTTAGACACACCTTAGTCAATAAAGTGATTTCTTCGCTTTCTAACACTTTAATTTAGGGATCTTTCGTGGCAGATTTGTCCAATGCAATACATCGCTTGATTTTTTTTTAATTGTGATTAAGTGCAAGTGTACAATCTAAATCAATTTTGCATGCCCACCTATCTGCAGCTCCTGCTGTCATTGTCTGGTGACAAAACACTCCTCCTTTTCATTCTATACTTCCTGTATCCTCTTAACAAGTTCCTGCCCTCTCCTCACCACCTTCTCTCCCATCTAGAAAGAGACCAGTGGGACAGCCTCCTATAAATACATAGAACCATAAAGTACACACACCGTATGGTCACACTGTGTCCCCGAGTCCAGTCCATTTCTGTCCAAAGAGTTGACCTCAGTAGTGCTTTCTGATCAGAGGCAGTAACAGGTCTAGGGGCCATGCTCCCCGAGGATCCCCGGGAAGTTGGACCATCAGTTGTGGTGCTATAGTAGCGTTCTTGAGCTGCACCCCCCTTTTTCTCATGTTGCCACAGGGACTGTACATTGTGTGCCCCATCACAGCTGTCTTTGGTGGTGGCCAGGCACCATCTGGTTCTTCTAGTCGCATGCATTCACATAGGTCCTTCTGCCACCTGATCTGTTTTTGCTTCATGTCTTTACTGTTCTCAGTGATCATCTGTTCCAGCTGAGTTGGGGCCATTTGGTGTACCTCAGATGGCAGTTTGCTAGCTTTTAAGACCGCAGACACCACTCACCAATATGGGGTTCAGAAGATTCTAAGCAATACGCTAGTTACACCAGTCGGCCTTGATGTCCCTTGAAAGTATGGTCCCCAGACCCCCACCCCTTCTACTCTATCCTAGCAATATTGGGCTAAAATGAGAGGAGCTTTCAGTTTATGGTGAAGTCCAGTTAAGTTGATTTACTTTTTTTTGTTTTATTGTGATTAAGTGAAACTATACAATCCAAATTAAATTTGCATGGCTACCTGTCTGCAGCTCCTTCTGCTCTCCTTGCCCAGTGACAGTACACTCCTCCCTTTCATTCTATATATGTAGTACCCGCTTAACAATGTCCTGCCTCCTCCTCTCCGCTCCAATAAGAGGCCAGAAGGACAGCATCCTATAAATGCATAGAACCATAAAGTACACACACCACATTGTCACGCTGTGTTCCCAAGTGCAGTCATTCCTGTCCGAAGAGTTGACCTCGGTAATGTTTTCTGGTCAGGGGCAGCCTCAGATCTAAGGGTCATGCTCCTAGGGGAACCCCAGGCCACTGGACCACCAATTGTGGACTTTCAGTGGCATTCTTGAGGTACACCCCTCTTTTTCTGATGTTCCCACTGGGGCTCAACATTATGTGCCCCATCACGGCTGTCTTTGGTGGTGGCCAGGCACCATCTGGTTTTTCTGGTCACATGTTGATACAGTCAACCATTCACATGGGTCCTTCTGTTTCCTGGGCTCTTTTTCCCTCATGTCTGTGTTGTTCTTGGTAATCATCCGTTCCAGATGTGTTGGGACCATTTGGTATACGTAGGATGGCAGCTTGCTAGCTTTTAGATCCCAGATGCCAGTCACCAATGTGGGGTGCAGAAGACTCTCTTAGCAATAGGCTAGTTATGCCAAGTGGCCTTGATGTCCCCTGAAACATGATCCCTAGACCCTCGCCACTGCTACTCTATCCTTGCAATATTAAGATTCAGAGTTTTCAAATTATGTTAAAGTGCAGTTAAATTGATCTTTCTAATATGTACAGTCACTGATTTCACCCAACCAAGTTTCTATCAACTAATCTGTAGCCAACTCTCTCCCTCCCTACCTTTCCTCCTTTACGGCCATCGAATAGTCTTCTGTACATGAGCCTCTTTTTAAGTCCTTATAGTAGGGGTCTCATACAATATTTGTCCTTGGGCTGCTGACTGATTTCACTCAGTGTGTTCCAACTGAAAGAAGATTATGAGATGCTTCTCCAAATCATCATTGTTCTTTATCATTGTGTAGTGTTCCATTGAGTGTATGTACCATAGTTTGTTTATCTATTCATATGTTGTTGGGCATCTGGGTTGATTCCATCTTTTTGCATTTGGGGGCTGTGCTGCAATAAACATTTGTGTGCATGCATTTGTTTGTGTGACTGCCCTTGCTTCTGTAGGATATATTCCAAGCAGTGGGATTACTGGGTCAAATGGTATATCTATTTCCATCTTTTTTAAGGAAGCACCAGTTGTACTATTTTGCAATCCCACCAGCAGTGTAGGAGAGTTCTAATTTCTCCACAGCCTCTCCAGCATTTGTTGTTTTGCATTTTTTGGATCATGGCCAACGTTGTTGGGGTGAGATGGTATATCAACGTAGTTTTGATTTGGGTTTCTTTAATAGCTAGTGATCATGAACATTTCCTCTTTAGTGATGTGTCTGCCCATCTCCTTTGCCCAATGCTTAATTGGGTTATTTACTTGTATATTGTTGATATTTTGCAGTACCTTGTAGAGAATGGAGATCAGACATTGGTCTGACATAGTTGCCAAATATTTTTTTCCAATTCTTTAGGTGGTGGTCTTTTAATTCTTTTGATAAAGTCTTTGGATGAGCAAAAGTGTTTGATTACTAGTAGTTTCCATATGTTTTCTGTTCCACCGCTTATGCTTTGTCAGATTTTGAATTCTAAGTTGTATATTAAAACTTCCATTGTTGATGCTATTTTTTCTTGTATGATCTTTATTATTTTAGATTTAATATTTAGGTCTTTTATGAAATTTGAGTTGGTTTTTGTGTAAGGTGTGAGATATGGTCTTGTTTCAGTTTTTTGCCGATGGATATTCAATTTTGCCAACACCATTTGTTGAAGAGACTGTTTTTACCCCAGTTTACAATCTTAGTGCCTTTGTTGAATATCAACTGTTCATAAGAGAATGGTGGCATGTCTGGGGTTTCAACCCTGTTCCGTTGATCTGTATATTTCTTTTTGTACCAGTACCAGGTTGTTTTTACTACTGTGGCAGTGTAATAGATTCTAAGGTCAGGCAATGTGAGGCTTCCAGCTGTGTTCCTCTTTTCCAGTAGAGCTTTACTTATCCGGGATTTCTTCCCTTTCCAAATAAAGTTGGGGTTTTATTTCTCCGTCTCACTAAAAAATGACACTGGAATGTGTATTGGGATTGCGTTGTACATGTAGATTGCTTTGGGTAGAATAGACATCTTCACAATGTTAATTCTTCCTGTTCATCAGCAGGATTCGTTTCTCCACTTTTGTAAATCTCTTTTGGTTTCTCTGGAACAGATCTGATATGATATTATCTGATTTCTCTGGAATAGATTTGATAATGTAAATCTCTTTCTGGTTTCTCTGTATACATCTCTTATTTCTCTGGTTAGATTTATTTCTAGGTATTTTATTTTTTGAAGGTTATAGTAGGTGGTATTGAGTTTGTGATTTCTTCTTTGATGATCTCTTGTTGGTATAGAGGAATCCTACTGATTTACTTATATTTATCTTATATCCTGATACTTTGCTGAATTTTCTATTAATTCCAGTAGCATATTTATGGATTCTTTAGGATTCTCTGCATATACAATCATATCATCTGCAAATAGGGAGATTTTTACTTCTTCTTAGCTGTCGCGGATGCCCTTTATTTCTTTGTCTTGTCTGATTGCTCTGGCCAGAACCTCTAGTACAATGTTCAATAGAAGTAGTGAGAGTGGGCATCCTTGTCTAGTTCCCGTTCTGAAGGGGACTTCTTTCAGTCTCTCTCCATTCAGGATGATGTAGGCGGTTGGCTTTGCATAGATGCCTCTGGCTGCACTGAGCTATTTCCGCTCTGCTCCTATTTTGCTGAGTGTTTTTAGCATGAATAGGTGTTGGACTTTCTCTAATGCCTTTTTTGCATCAATGGACAAAATCAAGTGACTCTTATCCTTTGTACTATTTATGTGGTTGATCACATTAATTGTTTTTCTGATGTTGAACCAGTCTTGTATCCCTGGTATGAATCCAACTTGGTCATGATGAATTAACTTTTTGATATGTTGTTGAATTCTGTTAGCTAAGATATTGTTGAAGTTTTTGCACTTAGGTTCATGAGTAATATTGGTCTATAATTTTCTTTCTTTGTGGGATTTTTCCATGGCTTTGGTATCAGGGTTATGCTGGAGTATTCCATCTCTTTCTATGCTATGAAATAGCCTCAGTAGTATTAGAGTTAACTCTTCTCTAAAAGTCTGGTAGAGTTCTCTGGTAAAGCCATCTGAGCCAGGACTGTTTTTGTTTGGTAGCTTTTTCATTCCTTTTTCAGTCTCTTCCTTTGTGATGCGTTTATTAAGTTGTTCTACTTCTCCTTGGATAATTTCAGTAGGTGATATGAATCTAGAAATTTGTCCATTTCCTCTAGGTTTCCAAATCTGTTAAGAGTACAGTCTTTTGTAGTATTCTGTAATGATACTTTTGATTTGGTTGTGCTTGTTATGACATCTCCCATCTCATTTCCTATTCAGGTTATTTGTTTCCTCCTCTGTTTTTCTTTGTAAGTTTAGCCAGTGTTTTATCAATTTTGTTGATCTTTTCAAAGAACCAGCTTTTGGTTTTGTTAATTCCTTTTTTTTTATTGTTATGATTGAACGAAAATGTACATTCTCATATAAGTTTGCATGTCCACCTATATGCAGCTCCCACTACGCTCCCTGCCCCGTGACAGCACACTCTTCCTCTCTGCTCCATGCTTGTCTTATCCTCCTAACAATCTCCTATCCCCTCCTCTCCACCCACTCCCCTGCCTCCAGTAAGAGGTAAGCAGAGTGACATCCTATAGATGCATAGAACCATAAAGTGCACACATGATATGGTCACTCTGTGTCACCAAGTCCAATTGATTCCTATCTGAAGAGTTGACCTCCATCATGATTTATGGACAAGGGTGGCATCAGGGCCAGGGGCCATGCTCCTAGGGGAACTCTGAGGCCCCGTACCATCAATTGTAGTCTTTTGATGGAGGTCTCAGGGTGCAGCCCTTTTAATTCTTGCATTGCCAGTGACACTCAACTTTGTGAGCTCCATCACGACTATCACTGGTGGTGGCTGGGCACCATCTTGTTCTTCCCATCACAAGTTGATGTAGTCACCCACTCATGTGGGTCTCTCTGTCTTCTGGGTTCTGGGTTCTCTTTCCCCCATGTAGTTTTGGTCCTTGGTGGTCACTTGTTCGTGCTAAGTTGGGACCATTTGCTGTACTCTCAGATGGCAGCTTGGCAGCTTTTAAGACGCCAGACACCACTCACCAATGTGGGGTGCAGAAGGCTCTCTTAGCAAAATGCTAGTTCTGCCAATTGGCCTTGATTTCCCCTGAGAGTACAGTCCCCAGCCCCCCACCCCAGCTACTCTGTCCTTGCAATATTGGGTTAAGGTGGGAAGAGTACTCATGTTATGTTGAAGTCCAGTTAATGCTGACCTTCTTTGTAATGTGTGCTGTCACAGATTTCACCCAACCAAAGTTCTATAAACTATCTAATCTAAACCCTCCCCCCTCGCCCTCCCTCCCTACCCTTACAGCCATCAAAGAGTCTTTTCTGCTATGCAGATCTGGGTTGATTCCATCTTTTTGCTATTGTGGACTGTGCTGCAATATGCATGTATCAGTTGGTGTGAATGGCCTTGATTCTGTAGGATGTATTCTGAGCAGTGGAATTACTGGGTCAAATGGTATATCTAGATCCAGCTTTTTAAGGAAGCACCAGATTGCTTTCCAAAGAGGTTGCACCATTTTGCAACAGTGTAGGAAAGTTTCAGTTTCTCTACAGCCTCTCGAGCACTGTTGTTTTGCGTTTTTTGGATCATGGCCAACCTTGTTGGGGTGAGATGGTGTCTCACTGTAGTTTTGATTTGAATTTCTTTAATAGCTAATGATCATAAGCATTTCCACACGTGTTCTCTGGCTGCCTGAGTCTCCTCTTTAGAGAAATGTCTGCCCATCTCCTTTGTCCATCCCTTAATTGGATGATTTATCTTTTTCTTATTGATAGTTTGTAGTACCTTATAGATTATGGAGATCAAGCGTCGGTCTGACATATAGTTGCCAAATATTTTTCCTATTCTGTGAGTGGACTTTCAATTCTATTAATAAAGTCTTTGGATGAACGAAAAGTGTCTGATTCTTAGTAGTTCCCATTTATCTATCTTCTCTTCCTTTGTGGTTTGACAGATTTTGAAGTCTGTCTGTGTTATGTATTAAACCTTCCGTTGTTGTTCCTACTTTTTCTTGGATGAGCATTATTGTTTTTTGATTTGATATTTAGGTCTTTTAACCAGTTTGAGTTGGTTTTTGTATAAGATGTAAGATATGGGTTTTGTTAATTCTTCCAATTGTTCTTCTGTTCTTTAATTCATTTAGCTCTGCTCTAATCTTTATTAGCTGTTTTCTACTGGAGCCTGAGGGGTTCCTCTGTTGCTCTGTTTCTACTTGTTCAAGCTGTAGGGTTAATTCCTTGGTTTGGGCCCTTTTTTCATTCTGTGGTTTGAGCCCTTCCTCCATTCCAGTTTATAGAGATAAACTGACCTCTGCACACTGCTTTTGCTGTATCCCATAGGTTCTGGTAGGACATGTTTTCATTCTCATTTGATTCCATAAATTTCTTTATTTTGTCCTTGATTTCTGCTATAACTCATGGATTTTTGAGCAGAGTGTTGTCTGTTTCCATGAGTTCAACTTTCCACCTATTTTTTTCTGTTATTGATTTCAACTTCTATGGCTGTATGGTCCAAGATAATGCTTGGCAATAATTCAGTGGTTTGGATTTTGTTGAGACTTGCTTTATGTCCTAAGACATGATCTATTCTGGAAAGCATTCCATGTGCATTGGAGAAGAAGATGTACTTACCTGTTGATGGGGAAAAAGTTCTGTAGATGTCAATGAGATCTAGTTGGTTATTGTGATCAGATATTCTATATCTTTACTGAACTTTTTTTGGATGATCTATTCATTACTGAAAGTGGAGTGTTGAACTCTCCAGCTAGTATTGTGGAGTGATCTATCTCATTTTTCACTGTAGTGTTTGATGTATTTAGATGCTCTGGTATTGGGTGGATAAATATTTAATTTTGTAATGTCCTGCTTATGTAGTGAATCTTTCACTACATCCTTTTCCACAGTGGTGGATTTTACATTAAACTGTGCGCTATCTGAGATTAGTATTGTCACTCCTGCTCTTCTTAGTATGTTGTTAGCTTGGTATATATTTTTTGATCCTTTGATTTTCAGTTTGTTCATATCTTTGAGTCTAAGATATGTTTCATGTAAGCATCATATAGATGGATCGTGTCTTTTGATCCAGGATGTCACTTGCTGTCTCTTTATTGAGGCCTTCAGTCCATTTATGTTCAGTGTAATTATTGACAGATATGTGTTTAGTGCTGTCATTTTGATGCCTTTATTTTTGTGTTGATGTTTTCTGTGTTGCTCTTAATATTCTGTGCTGGGTCATTCTTCTTTAAGGGTTGATTTTCTATCTTTTTCCGTGTTAGTTTTGTGTTTGTTGGGACTACTGTATTATGTTTCTTGTTTCAATATGTCATTTGTTACCTGTATGATCCCCTTTAATATTCTAAGTTTAAACCAGATTTTAACTTCTGTGTGTCTTTTTAATCTCTTCTCCATCTGAAAGGGTTATACCTAGTGTAATAGTCTTCATGTTAAGATCACTGGTTCCCTTCTTTTAATATTGTAGCTTTGATTGAGCTTTGTGACTCCCTAACTAAGCAGGATTCTGGATGCTGTGCCCTGTACTGCCTCCTTAAGTATATACTTGATGTTTTTGTTTTTCTAAGCAAAGAGCTTCTTTCAGTACTCTTGTAGTTTTGGTTTGGCTTTTACAAAGTGTCTAAGCTTCTGTTTATCTGTGAATGTCTTAATTTCACCTTCATATTTGAGACACAATTTTGTAGGGTATATAATTCTTGGTTGGAGGTTTTTCTCCTTCAAGGCTTTGTATGCGTCATCCCACTGCCTTCTTGTCAACATCATTTCTGCGGAAAAGTCAGACATAAGTCTACAGGGCTTCCCTTTGTACATTAGTTTTGCTTTAAGCTTCATTGTTTTAAGAGCCTCTCTTTATGATTCATTTTATTAAGTTTGATTATATTATGTCTTGGTGTCTTTCTTTTAAGGTCTGGTTGGATATCTATGTTCTCTGCTTTGATTATTTCAGGCAAGAGTTCTGTCAGCAGCTCTACAACAATACTCCCTGTTCATGAACTCCAGTTATTCATAGATTATTCCTCTTGATAGAGTTCTACATGTTTCTTAATGCTTCTTTATTTTTCTTATTTCTTTTCTCCGACTTTCGCTCAGAAATGTTGGTGTCAGTTGCTCTATCCTCAGATTCACTAACTCTCACTTCTCAATTCTGATCTTTTGGCTTTGGATTGAATTGTCTGATTCGATGTATTAGATTTCAAATTGTTGATTTTCCATCAATGCAAACAGCTTGCTTAATTTTTCCTTTTGTTCTGATGCATTTTGTTTAATCTCTAGGGGGACTGTGTACATAGTTCTTTAATACTTGACCTCCAATAATTTCAGAAAGGCTTCTTCGTTTGGGAAGTTTTTTGATTCTTTATTTTGGGGGTTTTCTGGAACAAGGGTGGACTGCTTCTTTAAATGGTTAGGTATTGATTGTTGTCTCTGTACCATAAAGAAGCTGTTCTGTTTTTTCTGGTGTAACCTCAACAGGAGCTGAGGTATAGTTCTAAAAGAGGAATAAGGGCACTGGTAAATTTGGTCACCAGCCACCCCTGTGTACTTTAATGATTGGCCCCAGGAGAACTGTCTGGGGTCACAGACCCCAATTCCTGGCTGTTAATGGTGGGAGTTACTTGTGGCAACTCTGTCTTTACATCAGTCAAGCCTATGGTGTAGCTCAGGGAATTGAGGAGAGAAGGATACCGTCCCACATTTGGCTGCTTAGTACTACTGAGCTCTGCAGATATGTTTAGCTGAAAAACTGCTTATTTGCTGAGATGGGCACTGTTCAGTGTCCAGTGAAGACAGTTGTCCTCTCAGGAGTGGCAGGCACCGCCTCCTGGCTGGCAAAGATGGCACCCTAGTTATGGAGTCCCTGGTGGGGGGCCATTAGTGGATGCTATGATGTGGATCAATGAAGGGTGGTGCGGGTGCTGCCATCCTGCTTAACAGTCAGTTCTCCAGGTGTTCTTATTTTAAAAAGGTGCTTTACTGCTGAGCAAGGAGCTGTCCATCAGCTGCTGAAATCAGTCAGGCCCTCAGGTGTGGTAGGCCCCGCCTTCCAGTGTCAACAAAAGCACCACATGGGCCATCTCCAGATGCCATGATGTGTTTCCAAGAAGAGAGGGGGTAGGACTTTACCACCTGCATCTGCCCAACCTCACTTATAACTCTAGGCGTGAACTGTGGTGCACACAGCTTTTCTGCTGGAGAAACACCATCTAGAGAGGAGCTGCTGCTCAGCCTGAGAATTAGCCTCAGCTGAGACTGACTCTGCCTCCCAGCTCACCAAGATGGCGCCTGGCTGAGCTGCCCTTCCTGCCGTGAGACATCAGAATCTATGATGCAGCTCAGAAAAGAGTGTGTGGAGGGACAGTGGTGCCCTCAGTTGGCAGCCAGGCTCTCAAAATGTGGCTATCCCAGGCACAGTCTCTTTGCTGCACTATATGCTGTTTACTTAAGCACTGCAGTTCAGCATATTTGCTGGCTCATGCCCAGTCCCCACCTCCTGGATAACAAAGAAGGTGTCTGTACCTGCAGTCTTCCGAAATGTCGTGTCAACAGAAACAGGACTCAGCACGCTCTGCCTGGTCTTTGAGAGAGGTAGTTTCCCCCTTACTGGCACCTGGTTCAGTGTGACAACCATACACCAGATCCTAGGGCTCCCTGGGTGTCCATGCTGCACCATTCAATTATCATTCCAGGGCTTAGTTCTCAGAAGGACTTGAGGAGACGTGTGTCTAATCTGCCACCTCGGCTTCACCCCCCATCATTTCCTTCTGTCAACATTGTTGATTCAAGTAGGTTGGAATCATTGACATCTTCAGTTTCTTTCCATAACAGATTGCATATCATTAATTAATTTAATCAGTAGCTGCATGCCTGCCATGTGCTAGGTACTTTATTAAGTACAAGAAATACAGGGATGGGGAAGTGAAAGTCTCTGCTGAGGAAAGTCAGTCCAGAAGAGAGACAGATACATAAAGAACAGCACCTCAGTATAGGTAGTGCAGAGTCTTTGCCTATAGCGAGGGAATAAAAGGAAGGAAGTCGAGAATGGTCTCATGGAAGAGAGGGCACTTGAGCAACATAAGAGTTTGGTAACTGGGCAACTGAATGAAGAAGTGCATTTGAGACAGACAAATAAATGTGAACAAGGGCATGAGGGCATACAACAAACAGCAGAGCTTGCTGAGAGTGCAGTGGGTATTCAGTGTGGCTAGAGTTTGGCAGGGTAAGGTAGAGGTGAGAAAACTAGATTGGAGCTATAGCCAAATCAAGGAGAGGTCTGTATGCCATGCTGAGCCACTTCATATTATAGTGTGAAACTTGTGGATTGAATTGTGTCCCTCCAAGGTATTATAAATCCCAACTGTATGCCTGTGCTTATAATCAGATTTGGGGATGTGTTCTTTGTTATGTTAATGAGACAGGATTTGGGTAAGGTGTGTTTTAAATCAGTCTCTTTAGAGATATAGAAATAAACACACTATTATCTAGTCATACCATCAAAACTTTTGTGTTAAGAATACTGTGAATGATTTACAAATGAATTTGTCATATGTATTATAAATATTTTCCCCAGTATTTGGAAGGATTTTAAGTAAAATAATAATGTTAGACTGTGCTTGAGAAATCTCTCTGCTAAGAGCTTAAACTCTAGGTTAAGGAGGTAAGACTTTATTATGGAAGTTATATAGAGTTTTTGAAAATTTGAATATGGGAGTGACATGAAACCAGTGCTTTAGGTAGTATTGACTGTTGTAGCTAACACTGATTACAGAAAAAGGGGGAAAAAAGGCAAGTGAAAAACGAATTTGAGAAATATGAAAAAAGAATCAAGAGATTTCATTGTTGAAGGCTCACAATGATGGTAGACAGCTCAGGTAATTTTTACAAAAATGGGAGTTGAGAGCAGAACGTAGGGAAGATGAGATGAATTTAGCATAGATAAATTGAACTTGTGGGCACGCATATGGAAATGTCTATTAGGCAGTTAAAGATACTGAGCTGAAACTCAGAAGAGAGGCAGAGAGGCTGGCAATAGTTGGTGGAATCTCACCCATCTTGGTCATGGTTAGAATAGATAACTTCTCCTGGAAAGAGTTGGAAGGTAGTGGAGAGAGAGAAACAATGCCTTGGACATTCGTATTGCTGAAATCTGATAGTGCTAATTTCTCAGCCTTCATCTGTAAGCTGTGGGCAGGGTTCTGGGATGATTGTGTTCTGTTGAAGAAATAACCCAGGTGCTGAAGTTTGAGTTTTTCCTTTAGTGAAGTGAAGATAATGTAGTCCTGTTCTACCTTCCACAGTGCTTCAATAGTTCACAAACTTCTTTTACACATAATTATTATTATGCCAGTTTTATGAATTAGGGAGAAACCAATGTAATTATTCCCATTTGACATATGAAAGAGTTGAAGCCCAGAGAGTGTTAAATGTTGAATGTCACCTAGGTAGTAGACCTGGAACTCAGAAACAGATATTTTTGACAGTGGAGTGTTGAAGTCTCCTATTATTGTGGAGTGATCTCTCTCCTTTTTGAGTGTAGTCAGTGTTTCTTTGATGTATTTAGGTGCTCTAATATTAGGCGCATAAATATTTAATATTGTTAAGTCCTGCTTGTGTATTGAACCTTTCAGCAATAAATAGTGTCGAACTTTGTCCACGGTGGTGGATTTTACATTAAAATCTATTTTATCTGAGATCAGAATTGCCACACCTGCTCTTCGTTCATTGTTAACTTGATATACATTCTTCCATCCTTTAATTTTCAGCTTGTTCATATCTTTAAGTCTAAGCTGAGTTTCTTGTGGGCAACATACAGATGGGTCATGTCTTTTGATCCAAGATGTCACTTAATGTCCCTTTACTGGAGCATTCAGTCCATTCACGTTCAGTGTGATTATTGATAGGTATGTGTTCAGTGTTGCCATTGTGATATGTTTAGTTTTATGTTGACGTTTGCTCTGTTGTTCTTATTAATCTGTTCGGGGACATTCTTCTTTGTGAGTTGATTTTTCACCTTTTTGAGGGTTGGTTTTGTGGCTGTTGAGACTCCTGTAGTACGTTTCTTGATTTGATATGTTGCATCTTATGACTGCCCCTAAGATCCCCCTTAATAAACTATGTATAAACCCCTTTTCAATTACTACCATTCTTATCCACTTCCTCTCTACCTGGAAGGACTATAACAACTGTGGTACATCCCTCTTTTTAATATGATGACATCACAATTTTCATGATATGACCACTGGATTATTTCTTTCACTAGTATAGCTTTGATTGAGTTTGGAGCCTTCCCTAACTGAGTAGGATTCTGGATGATGTGTGCTGTAATTGCTTCTAAAACATAGTAAGTGGTTTTGTTCTTCTAAGACAAGAGATTCTTTCAGCATTTCTTGTAGCTTTAGTTTGGTTTTTACAAAGACTCTTGAGTTTCTTTTTATCTGGGAATGTCTTAATTTCATTTTCATATTTGAAAGATAGTTCTGCAGGATATATAATTCTTGGCAGGAAGTTCTTCTCCCTCAAGGCTTTGAATGTGTCATGCCACTGTCTCCATACCAGCTGAGAAATCCGGAAAAAGCCTACAGGGTTTCCCTCTGAATGTTAACTTTGGTTTGAGTCTTGCTGCCTTTAAGAGTTTCTGCTTATGTTTCATTTTGTTCAGCTTGATTATAGTATATCTTGGAGTCTTTCTTTTGAGATCTGCATTGGGTGGTGTTCAGTATGTATCTTGGATATCTGTATTCTCTTCTTTCATAATTTCTGGGAAGTTTTCTGTCAGCAGCTCAGCAACAATACTCTCTGTGTTCTCAGGTGTCTCATCCTGTTCAGGACCTCCAGTTAATCATAGATTATTACTCTTAATAGAGTCCCACATGCTTCTTAATGCTTCTTCATTTTTCTTGTTTCTTTTTTCTGATTTCTCCTAAAAGGTGCCATTAGCTGAGTCTTCCAAATCAGAAAGTCTCTTTTCCATTTGTTCCATTTTGTTTTCTTGGCTTTGAATTGAAGTTTCTATGTCTTTGATTTTGTTCTTGTTCTGTTGGATTTCAGAGTGTTGGTGTTCCATCAGATCACACAGCTTGCTTAATTTTTTCATTTTGCTCTGCTTTATTTTCTATAAGGTCTAGGAGGGCTTTATATAATCCTTTTGTATTCACCTTCCAATAGTTTCAGGAAATCTTCATTATCTGGGAAGCTGTCAGGTGATTTCTTTGGGGG
This sequence comes from Heterohyrax brucei, assembly GCA_028571685.1. Taxonomy (NCBI): domain Eukaryota; kingdom Metazoa; phylum Chordata; class Mammalia; order Hyracoidea; family Procaviidae; genus Heterohyrax; species Heterohyrax brucei. The sequence continues at coordinate 24,684,725 of CM053155.1, forward strand.
GCCTTCTGAAGCCATGGGTGATTTCTTGTTTATGATTTTCTCCAGATTTTGTCTTTGGGGGCTTTATGTGAGTCAGTAGAGGCTGAGAGAGATGCTGTGAGGATTGACCACAGTTGTTCTCTAGGCTGTCTTAAAATGAGAGGTAAAAAGTATCTGACAACTTCCAGTGTCAGTCAGGTTTCCAGTGTATAGGTCCCTCTTCCCAGCAGGCAAAGTAAGCACCACTATATCAAACCCCATATGTTATAAACTAGCTCAAAATACAGAAAGGCTACTGTCCTGCTGGCTTCTGGTGTCAGACCCCAGCTGTAGGTGACACTGTGTAGATTTCTGCTTTTCTGTTGGAAAAGTGCTCTCTTCCAGGTGGGTGCTGCCTCCCTGCCCAGGAATTAGGTCTGGCTGAGGCTTCCATATAGGTATATCCACCTCCCAGTGGAATAAGATGGTGTCCCACACAAGGTCGTCACCTGGTTGGGACCAGCCTGTTAGTGGAAAGGGAGGCCAAAGGTGCCGAGATGTTCAGAGTCCACAGCCTCTGTTGCCGGGCCCCAGCTGCAGGCAACACTGCAGAACACCGCCTCTGTGCTGGAAAAAGCACTCTCCTCCGGGCAGTCGCTGCCTCCCAGCCTAGGATCCAAGTCCAGCTAGGGCCTCCATATGTGTGTATCCATCTCCCAATGGATCAAGATGGCATCTGACACAAGCTTGCCTCTGCCTCCATACAGCTAGTATATGGCGGAGATAGAAAGGTAGGCCAAAGGTGTCAAGATGCACTGAGTACAAAGCTGGGCTCTCAGAATATGGCAATTGCACCTGCTGATATCACCAGCAGTGTGTCTGAGACTAGTGGCTAGTCAAGTCCCAGCTCCATCCACCAGCTAAGACTGAGAAAAAAAAATTAAAATAGTGAATTACTTTTGATCCATACAAGCCCGTGCTCATCAAGAGCAGGGTCAGCAGAAGAGAGGAGGTTTTGCGTTCAGTGGTATGAAGTCCAAATTAACAGACCTATGCCGCATCCTAGGGCTCACTAGGTGTCCAGAAGGCTCTATTCAATCATCAATTTATGTCTTGGTTTCCAGAGGGATTTAGGGAGGTTTAATCCACCATCTTGACTCCACCCCCAGAAACAGATATTTTTAAATTAAAACTTTACTATACTGTTTGTTGTACTGTGGGACCACTCAGCAATGTTCATATCACACTATTTGAAAGTGGTTTTAGGCTGTGTTTCCTTCAACATTGAAAGGACATGTTTTCTATAGATTTTATTGCCATGGAGCATGAAAGCAAATGTTAATTTTTTTTGTTTTTCTCCAATTTAAACTGGATGTCAAGTTGTACATTGTTAGCTTGTTTTAATAGCAGAAATTCACCTAAACTTAGTCTTACCATTCTTAAAAGCAGGGAAGTATAAGCCTGGAGCAGAAGGAATATGTATTTGAGCAAATAAGGTTGAAAGTTTAAATTGACTTTGGTGCAAACTTTTCTGGCTGTGACCTGAGGGCAAGAGAGCGTCCTGGATAAGCATGAGCCTTATCTCTAAGCAGGCTATTCAGTCTCTGCAGTCACAGAAAGACTAACCAAATGCATACAGTTCTTTCTCCTGAGAATGGAAGAGCAGAGAGCTAGTGGTTGCAGGTAGGAAGATAGAAAGAAGGTGGGGATTGGTGGTGACTAGGGGGTTAAGACGTGGCAGTGCACAAAACTGGGAGAATCTTTTTATTAACTTCTTGGTAGAATCTTCAAAGAGAAGTGCTTTTCCATGCTCATGTGGCCAGTAGAAGCAGTGTGTGTCTTCAGACCCGGCTGGTTGACTTTTCGTGTGTTTATGTAATTGGCAGTGACTGGCACAGAGTAGGTGCTCAAAACTTATTTTAATGTTCCTTGATGCTATAGAACATCCCTTAAAGGAAGTGGATCTTCTTTAGGAATATGAAGAATTATCAGTCGTACTACACCGGCTGTACTACTTTTTCTGGTGGTCAGTGTATTTATTTGCAGTGAATTATTTATTCCATCTTATTTATGCGTATCAAGATAGTGACTGAAACAACATGTAACTGTTTTTGTTCATATAGATATTGGAATGAAACTGCAGGAGAGTTTCAAAATTAGTTCACATTAGATCTCATCTGCTAGTTCTCCACATTAGCAGATTGTAAGAATGCACCTCCTATGGCTACCTTACCATTTGAGGTCAGTGGACACCTCGAGCATCTGAGCCCTTCAGGCGGGTTCTCCCATAGACTCGAATACTGCTGATGTATGTGGAGCTAGATGGCACTCTGCACAGCCATAGCTGCTCAAGCAAGTTCTGCTGCCCCAGTAAGAAGTCCTAGTAGTGCAACAGTTAAGTGCTTGGCTGCTAGCTGAGAGACTGGCAGTTCAGACCAACTGGATGCTCTGCAGGAGAAAGATCTGGTGATCTGTTTCTATAAACACTACAGCCTAGAAAACTGTACAGGGCAGTTCACATGCCCATCACATGGAATCACTATGAGTGGAAAAGGAACTTCACAGTACCTATCTCAAAGTAAAAACTTTGTGCTCCTTCAGCAATGTCCCTTCCTACTTCTTATTGTCTTTAACATTTTCAGGGAAGAAAAGATTATTCCTCAAAGCATAGCTAAAAATCTTTGGTATTATGGATTAAATTGTGTCTTCTCAAAAGATAAGTTGAAGTCTATAACTCCTGGTACCTGCAAAGACGACCTTGTTTGAAATAGGAGTTTTGAAGATATAATCAGTTAACGTGAGGTCATACTGGAATGGTTGCTGTTAGCTGCTAGGTGTGATTCATAGGGTTTTCACTGGCTGTTTTCCATAAGCAGATTACCCAGCCTTTCTTCCTAGTCTGTCTTAGCCTGGGAGTTCACGTGAGATGCACTGGCCGGGAGTCCAACCCTAGGTTTCTCACATGTAAGGCAAGCATCCTCCACCAAAGCACCGATGCCTTATATACTTCAGTAAACAAACAAAAAACTAAAACTGCATTGTCAAATCAATTCTAACTCAGAGTAGAACTGCCCCACAGGGTTTTCAAGAAGCAGTGGGTGGATTCGAATTTCTAACTTTGTAATTAGCAGCCTGAACTCTTAATCACGGCACCTCCAGGGCTCCATGCTGGAATAGAGTGGCGGGACCTAATTCAATCTGAGTTACTGCTTGTAAAAGAGGATGAGACACAGAAAAACAATGAAAAAAATGACCATGTTACTAGTGACAAGCCAAGGGATGCCTGGAGCTACCACAGTTGGTAGAGACCAGAAGGATCTTCTCTTAGAAACTGCAGAGAGAATGTGGTCTTGGTGACAACCTTGATTCAGATAGCGAACCTCCAAAACTGTGAGATAGCAAATTTCTGTTCTTATAAATTACTCACTTTGTTACAGCAGCCTTAAGAAACAAATACTATAGGGACATTAAGTATTAGGTTTAAAAGGCCATTAAAGTTAATTTCCAGGGAAAAGGAATTAGTGCCATTTTAATCTCCTTAGCCCTGAGCCTTTTTTGTTTTCATAGCTTTATTAAGCATATTGTTCCTTAATAATCATCCAAGACAGCTTCCAAAATCTAAGTGATCTTACAGTCTTCAGTTTGTAACAGGCTAATTGTATTTGAGACAGGTGCCCAAGGCAGACTGGGAATGGGTTAAAAGGACTTGACCTTGGAGACTGCATTCCAGATTCCAGCACAGTAGTGCTGGACCCTTTTAGTTAGGCACAGTTCTATACATGCCCACTAAAAAGCAGAAGTTAAAGTTTTAAGTTTTTTCTTTCCTAAGAGACATTATTGCAATACTATATGAATAAATGACGAAGTGGAGGGAAGAGGTAAGCGGAAACTGAGGTGAGGGGAGAGGTATGGTATGACCCTCATGCTGGAAGGAAGAGGCTTTATTCAAGTGGCCATTTGTATACTGCTTTTAGATTAAACTCCCAGGTCAATGCCTGGAAGACCTGTTCTAAACCTTCTACCTGCTTGGACATGCTATGGTCAGTTCAGTTCACTGCATAGTAAATACGGGTTAACAAGAATTCCTAACTTTATCACAGAATATTAAATAATGGCATTTGCTAAAATAATAGCAACCTGTCCTAATAATACAGCCTATAACAAAGCTCCACACACTGCACTGGCATTCTGACAGTAATTTGGATGATAGAACATTTTAGTCAAAACATTTTTGGGGAGAGAAGATGGAGTGACACGGAAGGGGGAAAAGATAACTTATTAATGTTTTACTGGTAGAATGTGCCCTTCTTTTCCCTTAAAGAAGTTGAGTTTTACAAGAGGAGACGTTCAGTAGACAGTGGTGTCTTCTTGTTTCAGAAGGTAGGTATTCACAAATTATCAGTGACAGAGACTGAAGTCTACTTACAAAAGTGGCCATCTCCATACCCCTTGCAGCAGAGATGATTCTGACTCATAACATCTCTACAGGATAGAGTAGAACTGCCCCATACAGTTTCCAAGGCTGTAATGTTTACTTAGCAGACTGCCACATCATTCTCTCTAGGAGCAACTGGTGAGTACCGACAATGATCTTTCAGTTAGCAGCCAGCGCTTAATCATTGTGCTTGCCACAAGGGCTCTTTTGGCTGTTCCCATAGGGATCTTGAACTCGGTTCAGAGAGATTAAGGAGTCTAACAGTGTTAGACAGTTATTTGACTTCAGTCTTGAGCCAGCTCACCCCACCAAAACATCAGATCACTAAAAAAAATGAATTCTATAAACATTTGCATAGTTTTTACCATAGCCCAGAGGCTATCCGAAAGGCTTTTCCCATATCCACTCCTCTAATCTTAACAACCATGTAAGAAAATTGAGGCATAGTTCTTGGAGTTGAACTGAGATATATTGTGGTTCCAGAGATCACTCTCTTTCCTTGCAATAATAATGTCCGGTATTGGGACTTCAGTAACCCTGAAGTGGGTCTCAAGGTACAGAATCGAGAAGTGTGGAAACACGGGTGAAGTCATTTTTCGATCAATATCCTCTCTCTTTACTTCACCCGTGTGGTTGGACCCCTGAGGGCTAGCATAGAAGCCAGGGGGAGGGGCTTGTGCGTTAAAGGTCAAAATTTTGAACCTCTGGAATTTCCCTCCAAATCTGAAGAAGCCCCTTAATGACGAATCTGCTGCCTATACCACAGGTTTCGCCGTAAACGGAGTTTCTAGGTGATCCAAGGCGGGCGAAATGAAACATGACTAAACTAACACACAGCAATGCTGAACCCTATATAAATCTTCTTTTCTAGTTGTTCCAAAATGCAACGTAAGACGAATCTGCATCTCTGGAGTGGAATGCAGGGGGCGGGCTGAGCGGCGACCATTTTTGTTTTGCGGCCGTGCGCTCTCAAAGCATCTTGACATACAGGACCCCCACAGAGGAGGCGGAGCTTCTCAGAGAGGGGCGGGGTCATGGAGGCGTGATGATTCAAATGGACGAATGAGCTGAGCTCATCTGGCAAGAACCACCAGTGAGCTGGCGGGCTGGGGCGGAGCGCACGAGCTCTAGTGGGTTTGGTTGTACTGTGGCTTTGGCGCATTTTCGGCTGGTTTGATTCATCCATTTTGAAGAGACGGGGGAGCGGGGGGCTCGTCTGATCAAGGGGCCCTGAAACGAAGAGCTGCGGAGTTTGAGAAACCAGCATCTCGCGGTTGAACGGCAGCGGCCTCATTGGCCGAAGTTCGGGGGGGTGGGGCGCCGAGCGCCTGGGGTGGGGGGGGTCTTGGTGTTTGGCTTCTCAACTCGGTCCTGTTTCGACAGCGAACATGTCTCGGCCTGTCAGGTCAGTGCGGAGTCCGAGGCCTGGAATGGGTTGGGGGGGGGGGTTGGGGCCGAATGTGAATGATGTAGGGAACAGAAAAGCGTAGAGTCGGCCTTCTCTGGTGCCACGCGCAGCCTCCTCCGTTTCAGGGCCTGCGCGCACCCTTGAGTATGGGATGGCCTTGCTGGCGCGCGGGGCTGCGCGGGGGTAGGGGCCGTACGCCCATGTGCCTTCTTCCCCGCCCTGCGGTAGGGCTCTGGGCTGTTGTGCTGCCTCCCCCACTCAGACAGTGGGAATGGCGGGGGTGTTCCCAAACTGCCAGCGATGGGGGGGTTGGGAGGATGGGGAAAGGAAGGGTGTGAAGTCAGCGCCCCCAACTAGGCCCCACCTCCTAGGGGCCGGCCCCTTGGAGCGGAGGAGACCGTTGAACTCGAGCTCATCGACCCAGCTCGAGTGGGGAAGAGCTTAGGCACTGGTCTTGACGCTTCTCCACCTGCGTGGGGGTGGGGGTACTGGGTCTCAGGGCTCTGGTGGACGGGGTGTTCCACTTGAAGAGGAAGGGGAGGCGCTGCCACCCGCCAGCCCTAGTCCTCCCGGGTCTACGTGGGGACCCGCCTCCCGGATCCAGCCGGCCGTAGGCGGGACAGTTCTTTTCCCCACAGGCAAAACTGAGAGTTCTGGACTGGGCCCTGGAAAACAGTGGGGCTGTGGCCTCTGCCGCCAAGTTTGAGAGATTTAATTCCAGGGTTCGTTATTTCCTTCAGATTAGAAATGCCTTTCTTCCCGGGAAATGTCATTACTCACGGAGGTGCGGGTTGGTAGCGTGACCCAAATTCCGTGTGGTTTCCTTCCTGTTGCCCATCTCCTCTCACCGGTGTACCCTTGTCTGGATATATTTTAGCTATTTCCCAAGAATAACTTTGAGTAATAAATGGTTTAGGGTCAGTTAGCCATCAGAATTGCTTCGCAGAATTTTAACAAGTTTGCCGTTTCCCAGCGGACAGTGGGATCGACCTTTGCCATCCTCCAGGCCGTGCAATGGAATGTGCCATTTATGGAGGGGTGTGGTTTAGCTCAGTCTGTGGAAGCCTTTAAAAAGGAGAGCTGTTGAAAAGAAGTAATGGGTCCTTGACAGTTTCGAGGTTAGGAAGTGGCCACTTTCTGTAGTGCTTTCCAGGTGACTGGGTAGAGAAAGAGTGGTAAAGTGTTGTAACAGATGTAGCATCCTTCCCTCCAGGCTTGGTGGGAAATGGAAGTATCTTGATTTACAGCTCTAAATCGAGGTTTGGGGGGCCTGGAAACGGTTTGCTGCACCCGGTTCTGTCCGGTGAATGTATCATCTTCGTCTTCAGCTGGTGTTGGCGTGGCGCTGCGAAATGTTTTCGTGCTGGGGTTGGGGAGATGTGCCTACTACCTGGCTGCTTTTGTGCCTTCCAGTGCCAATTTCTATTGTTTTGATAACACCATCAACACCCTGAAAGTTTTGTGAGCTTTTCGACAAGGAGTCTGAAAAGCAATTTTCATATTATAGTATGCATACTTCTTTGCATATAAATTGACCAGTGTATGCCATCAACTCTTGTAAAATATTTACAATCACGTGAAATAGCATTATAATAAAGATTTGTCTACTTGTAAGTATTGTGTGGTGAAATTGGATAATTATTTTTCTGTACCTTTAAATTTAGTTCACTAAGTTTTCATGACCACCTGTATTACTGGAGTGGTGTTCTTGCATTCATCTGCTTGAATTTGTTCCCTCATTTAGCTATCGGAACTTTTTTTTTACTCAAAACATAACTTTTTTCCTCAAAAACTTGGATTTTAACATAACCATGTGAGGATACATAAACACATTCTGCCAGCTATTTGGTGGGATTGATATTTCTGCAAACTTTTTTACTCAGTGTGTTTGTTAAAAATAATTTTGACTTTGTTTACCTCTAGGAAACCCTGGTGGCATAGTGGTTAAGTTGGCTGCTAACCAAACGGTTAGCAGTTGACATCCATCAGGTTCTCTGGGAAACTATGGGGCAGTTCTACTCTGTCCTGTGAGGTGGCTTTGAGTCAGAATCAACACCACAGCAACGGGTCTTTTTTGTTTGTTTATTTGCTTCTAACCAAAGAGTGAAAATAATACTTTTTTTGGTCACTTACAAATTAATACTTTTTCTAATCAATTGATCTGATTATGCATATTTTACTGATAAAATCTGAATGTAACTAATTCTTAAATTTTTAATATATTCATGACCAATAATAAACAAAACAGAAATTAAACTTGAGTTTGGTGGTTTGTTAAATTTTAAATAAAGTTTTGTCTTAGGGAAATGATTGTCGAAGTGTAACTGAAGAATCGGTGTATTCTTAGGGAGTTTAACAAAAATTAGTGGTAAGACAGGGATCCAATTTCAGGGTGATCAGCCTTTTTTTTTTTGTCCTTAAAAAAAAATAAAGTACGTGGAAAATACTGTCAGGCTGCACCTTTTGGAGGGGTATAATAGTCTGTCAAACCCACTGTCCAGTTAATTCTGACTCAGTGACCCTGTAGGACAGCAGAACTGCCCGATGGGATTTCCACGGAGCTGCTAGTGGATTCCCCCTTAAGACATTTTGGTTAGCAGCCTGTGCTCTTAACCGCTGTGCCACTAGGGCACACTTTCTGTACCATATATATATATATATATATTTTTTTTTTTTTTTGGTGTATGTTTCACTATATTATATTAACCTAAGCTTTCAAAGAGTGATTAGAAATAATGGTATCTCGGCATCAATTTCCCAGTGAAGCCAGTGATGGACTGGTCAGCTTCAGCCCATTTTGCCAAGACAGGTATCTGGTTCATTATGCTTAAATAGCTTTGCTTGTGTAAGATTGCTGTCTGTCTGAGTTTACCTTTTATAGTGTCTGATTCATTTTAATTGTTGTATAATGAGAGTTAAGATATTTTAGGCTGTGGATTCTGACGCATAGTATAAAATCTCAGAGTCCTGAAGCTAGAGTGAAATTTAGGCAAACTGATTTTACTGGTGACTTATCTGGGTCTGCAGAAGTGAATTGCCATGCATCATATGCTAGTAGAACTTAAATTTAGTTCCTAGTCTAGCTTGGTTCCTTCCTCTTCCCTATAATAATCACTGTCTCTTCTGCCTGATAAATTCTGATGTTGGTTAAAAAATTGAGTTTGCTGCAACACTTTTAACTTTTTCATGACTCTTGAGAGGGAGGAAGATGCTATTCTTTTTAAATGATGAAAAAAAAAAGCTCAGAGAGAGAGTGACTAACTTGGCCGGAGTTAGAACCCATTTTCTTGAAATTCAGCTTAGTATAAAGATACCCTTATTAAAAGTGATCCAGGTCACTATTTGCCTCTTTCTTTGTAAGTTTACTCAGTAACTTATTTAACACTTGCAGTTGTAAGAGACTTGAATATGGGTGCAAAAGCATGGGCTCTTAACAGGTTTATATCAGTTTTTACTTCCATTTGCTTGTATTTTCTGTCCTATTTATAAATTACTTTGAAAATTAACAGCTCTCCTAAAAGTTCAGATTGCTTTCTCTTCAAAGAGAATTTTGTTTGGGATGTGTCTGGATTCTGAAAATTAATTTAACTGACCAGAAAATTAGTTTCAAGAATCCCTCAATTAAAGGGAAAACGTGCAAATCTGAAGATACAGGGTAGCTTGGAGTTTATAATGCCAAATATGTGCAGAAAGACTCTCAGGTGTATAATATAGTTTGGATTTTAAACAGCTAGCTGGAAGAATCACATTATTAATATCATAAGTGAGCCTGGTTCCTAACAGCTTCTGAATTCTTCAGTACTTGCACAGGTGTGTTGTCAGAGAAGAAAAGTATACTTTTATCAGCCTTGAATCTGTGCTTTTATTATTGCATGTCCGTTTCCTCCAAAAACAATTCCTGCTTTATACTTTCCCTTCAAAGACACATATCATCAGTGTTTATGAGAACACTAAAGTAATTCAGCATTTCCCAACATAACATGTATTTAATTAAGCTGAAAATAATGATATTTAAAATGCCTAATTTCTTTGCTGGTTCTTAGAGTTTTTATTGAGAAGTGCAGAGTCAGCACTCTGCCAGAGGCTTTCACTTAACCTTGTTTTACCTCACTACATCCCTGAAGTAGGTATTTCATCTTTTTAGCCTCATATAACAGATGACAAAAAGGTTAAAAGATACATTCCACAAAGTCAGAATGGCAGAGCCATGATTTGAACTGAGTTCAAAGCTAGTGTTCTTTCCATGATACCAGTCTTCCTAATACTTGGCATGAAGATGGTCATGTGATTTTTGTTTAATTTTTTTTCCCCCCAATGTTGATTGCATTCTACATAAATTGTTTTTTTGGCTCCATATACAAAATAAGGAAAACATGGCTAAAATGTTTTAATACAAGCAGTTGTGCTTAATTCAATATTTAAAATAATTTTCAGAGTTTTTTTTTAAAGTTACTAAATCAGAAAGCTAGATTGAACTTCAGAGATTTGTTCAGTTCAGTGTCTTCAATTTACCAGTGATGGTTTTGAAGCCCAGTGGTGACTGTATAGTTCAGAGTAGAACTGCTCCATGGAGTTTCCAAAGAGGAATTCAAACTGCCTACCTTTTGGCTAGCAGATGTAGCACTTAAACTGCCACCAGGGTTTCTTGAGGTAATAATAGCAAAGCTGAATTTAGATTCTCAGGAGTTTTGATAATTCTAGTAGGTACACACTACTGTATTTGATGTTACACAGAATTTATTAGGCCCACAGTCCCTAGTTTGAAATTCATGGGCCTAGCTCTGATTGGAAATGCAGAATTTTTCAGAAAAATTTAAAAGGTCTGGGGATACATGCACTTTATTAATATACCATCACCAGTGAATTTGTAGTGCTCCTAGAATCATACTGGAGTGAACACATAAATATTAGCTATGAAAAAGTTTTTGGTTTGCTTGATTTTTTTTGGACTTCTCAGTTCAGATCAGAGATTATGAACCTTTAACAGTAAATACACCTGTCTCAACCTTCAGGTTTAGAAATTGTTTTCAACTCAGTAGAGCTATAACTGAGCAACTCTTGAAGTGCCAGATATTGTTAAAAAGCATGCAACAAATCTTCAAGCAGAGTTAGTATTATCACCATTTGATGTATGAGGCAGCTGAGGCTTAAGTAACTGGCCCAAGTTTACCTGTACAAGAGTCTGGCCAACTCAAAGTCTGTGTTATTGGTTTTATGTGATGTACAACCACAGTAGGTTACTCTTATGGTGATAGCACACTGTGTCTTTGGAAGGGTTTACAGTTTGTAATAGGACTTTGTGAAGATTAATTTAGAAGTAAAGTCAACTTAGGAAGTTGGAGAAGAGGATAATTCTTTTCCAAGAAGCAGGATATGTGAGTAAGGGATTAAAGGAAGTTAGACATGAATGGAGAGGAAATAACTGGTGTGAGGTTGTGGGGGGAAAATGTGAATATTAGGTACATTGTTTTACATTTATGCATTTTATAGTGCAAGGGCATATTCTCTTGTCTAAAATGAGTGAGTAGATTGAAGAACCTCCTAAAAGACAATACAAGGACATCGTAGGCTCAGTTCACATAGAAATACGGTTGGCACAGTGCCACCCGCATAAGATGTTAGCTGACGGAATCCAATGTGTATTAAAAATAAATCATGATCAAGTAGGGTTTATCCCAGGAACCAAACAAAATCTGTCACTGTAATTCATATTAAAAGATTAAGAAAGAAAAATGGCATTTTTAAAAGTTCAACTATTACTAAACTCATTAAGTAGTATATTAGGATTAGAAGGAAATTAAAATGAGAAGTAGTTGATTTAATAACAAAGGTTATAAACTACTGTGGTTGGATTTTCAGTGTCAGAGATAGCAATTGGGAGGAGGTAGCATGGCACAGTAGAAAAATATCAAAGCTCAGGTTTTTAACTGCTTAGCAATTGGTAACAGAGATGAACTCCATTAGAATAATAGCACCTTCGTATTTATAAATCACTTTACAAATTTTGCAGCTTTTTTTCACAGCTTTCTCTCACAGCTGTGTGCCAGCTCTAGTAATAACACTGTTCTGAAGGAGAGCATTAAATTTCAAATAAGGAAAAGTTTGGGCTTTTTTTGTTTTTGATCTGTTTTCCCTAGAAGTATAAATTAAGTTACAAGGCTATGCAATTCTGTGACACCATCCACATGAGAGTCTGTGAATGGTGCCCCTCTTGAGTTGTATGATTTACAGTACACACAGCCAGATGGGTCACTTCACAAACTTAAGCTACCTGAACTTTATAATATTATGAAGTTATTAAGTATACCAAAAGCAACCCTGTTGGAACTGAGTCAATTCCAATTCATGGGGACCTGTAGGAAAGGATAGAACTGCTCTACAGAGTTTCCAGAAAGTGCCTGGTGGGTTTGAACTGTTGATTTTTTGATTAGCAACCAAAGCACTTAACCACTATGCCACCAAGTTTTCCGTACTGTAAATAGCTAGTTCTATTTGCATTTAAAAAAATTTTTAGCTACAAAGATGGGAAGAAATGTGATACCTAATTACTCTCGATTCAGAAGTAGCAGCTTTTTGGTGACTTACTCTTGAATTGTTGAGACCTGAGATAGCACTTAGAAGATACCCATGTTGTACACAGTAGCAAATCTTGTGGTAAAGCTGAGGCACCTCTTTGTTTTGTTCTTGAAACATGTTACTGTCTTGGTCTTTGCATGATACATGTACTTTGCCCACAAGTATAACAAAAAGGTTGACAACTGAATCTTTTCCTATGACACCACAAAAGAAAGGCCTGGGAATCTATTTCCATAAGATTACAACTGTTGAAAACCCCATGGAAACTACTGCTCTAAAATGGGCTGCCCTGAGTGGGAATCCAGTTGATGCCAACAGGGTTGTTTTTTGGTTTATCTAGATCTAGTTAACTGAAGCCTGTTACAGAGTTGCATTAAAAAAACCAGGTACACTGCTGTTGAACTGATTTCAATGCAAGGTGACCCTATAGGCCAGATCAGAACTGCTTGATAGAGTTTCCAAGGAATGCTGGATGAATTCAAATTGCCAGCCTTTTGGTTAGCAGTTGTAACATTTAACCACTGTGCCACCAGGATTTCCCAAAAGTGCATTGCCATAATTTTAAAATGAAACAAACAAAAAAAAAAAACCAAGCCTATTGCACTCCAATTGATTTGGACTTCTGGTGACCTCATGTGTTGTAGAGCAGAACTGCTCCACAGAGTTGTCTTGGCTATAACCTTAGTAGAAGAAAATCACAAACTCCCAAACTTTATGTGAGTGTGACCATTAGTGCCATCTGGAGATGTTACTTTATTTTTTATGTTTTATTGATTAGTTGAAAGTTTATAATCCAAGTCAATTTGCTGAGCACGTTCTCCTCTCTGCAACTATCTGCTCTCCCCTGTATAAAGAAATCAACTGGACAGCCTCATATATATATATATATGTATATATATATGATGTGTATCATATATATTAACTAGGTAACTATATATTAAATTATAAAGTGTGTACACCACCTGCATCACTCTGTGTCCCATAGTCTGGTCCAGTGTTTGTCTGAACTGCATTACTTTATGTCCCATAGTCCAATCTTTGCCTAAGGCGTTGACTTTAGTAGTTTCAGGTCTGGGGTAGCAGCAAGCCAGGGGCTGTGTTCTAGGGACCTTATTTTTAAATAACTACTACATAAAGAGTAGTAAAGAGCTACAGCTGATAACTAGAATGGTCAGATGTGTCCTTCAGGGTTAGGAGCTGGACTCAACAGCAGTGGGTTTGGTTTAAACAACCATGTAACCATCAAGTATGTTGACTCTAAAATGTCACCATATTACTGTTTCAAAATTCTAAGTCTGAAGTAATTTAGGTGTTGCATATTCATAATCATCAAAACATTTTCCTTCCCAGTTGTCTTTGGTTGGAATATAGAATCCTTCATCTGTGAAAATCAAATTGCCCAGAAGATAAACTTCTTGAGAAAGTACAGAGTGGCTCAGACTGAGAAACTAAAAGTCTACCTTGCTGTCCATTAGGAATTAATAACAGACACAGATAAAGACAGCTGTCTTTATTTCAAGGACATGCTACATCTGTAGAGTCATAATACCCAAAACGCTGCTTTCCTACTGATTTTAGAAACTTTGCTATTTGAAATTATATCAGTAAAAATGAAATGTTGGGCTTTGTCAGGAAGATCTAAGTTATTTTGATGCATAACTAGCTTTGATTTACCATTCAGGTTGCCAAGTCTCAATTTAGAGGATGCTGGGCCCCAATTTCACGCCTACTGTAACTCTCTTCCGAAGAAATAGAACCAAAATCCATTTCACACTTCAGGCCTGATGTTGACTCTTCTATACACAATCCTACTTTGAGCATATGAGGACTTAGCTTCCTTCAGATTTCACTTAAACAGTACCCTTACCCCAAATCCTCAGCCTTATTTGTGAGAGAACTGCCCTGTGTTTCTCTGAACGCCGTCTCCTCGTTATAATGAGTTAGCAAGCCTGATTGGCAGACTACAGGTTTAGCCTTAGTGATTGATTGTGTTAAGACAGTTTGGGAGATCTTGCACCAAGGTTTCTGAGACGGCTGGAGAGTGGGGCTCCTCCAGTAATGTGCAGATCTGAGGCCCCTTCTGTCTCACCCACTTGAGGCTTCCATATTTGCATAGATTGTGAACAATCTAGCATACTTTGTCAAATATTTTATCACATTAAAATTTGTATTTTAAATATTTGAAAAAGTGTTTTAATGTGGAGACTGGTATAACTGAATATGATATATTAAGTTGTAAAACAAGTCTTGGGAATAAGGAGTGTCATGAAAATTAAAAGTTTATTCATTTGGGCATAACGTTAGCAAGCTAATAAAGATTTTATAAGGGATTGTAAAAATTATCTAATAGACTTGTCTGACTTCAGAAATCCTTTACTCAATCCTTTTTTGTAAATAGAAATTTATTTTTTCTGTTTTGTATTCTTGTATCTTGTGACCTTGTTTTTGAATTCAGTAGATAATGGACTGTGATAAAATACACTCAAGGCATTATCTGAGGTAAAAGGAACTTTAAGCTCAAGATCATTGAAGCAGTTCTAAGAAAATACCTACCTTGAATTTAGGAGGGTTGTGATTGGGTGTGCTTGGGTTGAAAATTGGCTTCAGCACTTAATGGCTTCCGACTAAAGAGGGTCACTATGAACTGAAATCGGTTTGACAGCAACAGATTTGCAGGTTTCCTTTTTTTTAATCCTAGTCTTAATGAGCTAACATTTTCGCATCCCAAGATAATTTGACATGTGACATTTCATAACAGTAATCTTTGAGGGACAGAAGAGTAGATAAAAGTGAATATCCCAGATTTTTAAAGAAGAGGAAATGACTGATACACAGAAATTTTAAAATGCATGAATTCTGTAGAAGGGTTGGATTTGTAAATACTTAACGGAGGTTTGAGAGGTGGCATCTACAGTAATGTGCTGGCTATATGGTAGGGAGGGCTTGGGTTGGAAAGTTGACTTTACCACTTAGTGGCTTGTCTTACGTTTAACCTTTCTGAGCATTTGTTTCCTCATAAAAAATGCAATGTTGATTAGCTCCTTTTAGAAATTACTGTGAGGATGAAATGAGAATTTAAATGAAGTATCTGGCATATGGAAGCTGCTGCTGTAATTATAAATGTTAACAAAAGCATGTGTTCACAAAATTCTTGTGTAGATTTAGTATTCGTAATGTTGGCCTTTCACATATATCTGACATTGAAGTCAAACTTAATTTTTCAAAATACATTATTTTAGAAAGCAAAGTTAGGCAGGTTTCTTGACTGCACAATATTGAAAATTTTGAACTTTATGTCAGAGTAGAACTATTACAAAATTCTGTGACGCTTCTTTTTAAAATTTGAAGTTAATAAAACAAATTTATGCTCTTAAAGTGCCATTTAGGTGTTCTATGGTTCCTGGGAAGATTTTGTTTGAACAGGAGGGACTTAACTGCTGAAAAGTTCAGCTATCACTGGTTTGGATGAACTGTTTTCCTTTTCAAAAAATGTATTAGAGCACAATGCTTGAAAAATACTGTTTTGTTTTTTTAAACAAGGATTTTGACAGAGCTTCCCATAAGGTGTCCTCTTGGGTAAGATGGAGAAATACAAGTAGAATAATATTTCAGCATGATGGATGTATACTTTAATACCTAGAGAAGGTTGATTAATAGATGGATGTTGTCTTGCAAGAATGTTTCCAACGGTGCCTTAAAGGGCATCTTGTCTTTATTAATGTGTTAGGTGAGGACATTGACGGCATGGTGATTATGTGAAGTGGGGAAAGATAAGTAACATGAAGTGACAATGTCGGGTACAAAAGGGTCTTAGATTTTTTTTTTTCATAAGGAGGTTTTAGTAACTGGAACTACAATATCAGGTCTGCTGTGTGATGACAGCCCAAAAGGCAAAGACGATCTGGGATTGTGTTAGTGAAAGTATATGAGTAAAATAGTCAAAGGAAGGTCATGATTCTGGTGTGCCCCCTCTTTTAAACCTGTTGTTACTCTTGTTGTGGGACTTGATTTATTTTTTTGAGATTTTGTTTTATTTTTATTTATTATGATTGAGTGACAGTGTACAATCCAGTTTAAATTCACATGCCTGCCTGTGTGCAGCTCCTACTGCTCTCCTTGCCTGGTGACAGCACACTCCTCCTTTCTATTCTATACAAGTCATATGCTCTTCACAATCTCCTGTCCCGTTTTGTCCACCCTCTCCACTCTGTCTAGTAAGAGGCCAGTAGGACGACATGCTATAGATGTGTAGACCTATAAAGTGCACACACGATATGGTCACTTCGTGTTGCTGAGTCCAATCTGGGGACTTCTGGATTTTAAAAGCATTTCCATCGAGTTATTCCAACTATGGCAACACCACATGTTTCAGCAACTCTGCTGGGTGGATTCGAACCTCCAACCTTAAGATTAATAGCCAAGCAAAGGTTTGTACCACTTTAGGACCTGGCGATCTTGATAGACTTTAGATTTGATTTGAAAGAAAACAACTAAATTGAGAGGATACTTAAACCATGACACATTAGGAGATGTTACATGAACCTGGAAGAAAAAGTAGTGGAGATTGTTCTGTAAATTCACTCTGTGGAGGAGGGATTAGATTTTGACCATGGTAATCTCCAAAGATAGAACTGAAACTTGTGAGTGGATCTTAGAGGCAGGTTTCATCTCATGAAGAAGTCTTTAATTATTAGAGTCTTCGTAGAATAGGCTGCCTTGAGATACAAGAGGTTTTCATTCATTCCCCGATTTTTTGACAAATTTGGGGTTAGATTGTACATAGGGTCACTGGGTCAAGAGCAACTTGATGATACCTGACAAGAGCAAGATCCAGTAGTTCTAGTAAATACTAGACTCTATGCACCATTATTTGTCCCCTTCCCTCCACCACTCATTGCACTTTGATAGTTCTCATGAGTGCTGAAGCTTAAGGTTTTAATTTAAAAAAAAAAAAGGTTAACATGGGAAGGGATGTCACTCTTTTGTGGCCATGGGTCAATCAAAATACAGTTTTTGTAAAAGTAAAGCCAAAAACTACTTAAGAGGGCTCTTTCTTCAGTCTGCTTTTTATTCTAAAGCAATGCCTCTGACTTTTGATACGTTTCTGTTAGGATATATACTTTTATGTTGCTATTCACTACCCACTTCAGCACAGAGGCCTGAAAGAAGTTTCAGGAACTCCAGGTTCATTGAGTGCTTTTTTTTTCTTCATGGCTTCTTTGCTTGTTGTTTTTTCTTTTAAGATGCTATGCACCAACAAATTGGTTTTAGGAAACAGTGATGGGTTATAACCTGTAGACTGAAAAAGATTGTTCTACAAGACAAACAGGACTCTGATGAAATGAGATGTTTACTGCGTGTTATTATCGAAGAGAGCTATGTTTATTTTGGACTTCTTAAAACTCAAATTGGAAATGGCATTTTAAGTACTTAATGAAAAACTTCTTAAATTCTAGAAATAGGAAGTTAGCAAAGTTTTTTTTCTCCTTTCCCCAAATTGGCCAAAACAGTATAATTTCTTCAGGGTAATAGTAGAGATGCAGTTACCTTAACAGAGCTAAATAATTTACTAGATGGTCTAAAAGTTGCTTGCATTTGACTTGAGAAAGTCATTTTGCTCTTTAGTTTTAGGGTGTCAGTGATTAAATGTGGATTTGTATTTGACAGGGCCATTGTGTAGGCTCTCATCTCCCCGTGAAGCTTGCTTGAGATACTTTATTTGTCCATATTCTGATGTAAAGAATTATTGTAAAAGTAGAGCTGGATTGTAGGGCCTCAGCTGCTTTGTCTTCTGTAGAGTTAAAAGGTAGTGTTGAGACCATTTCAAAGACATGGTAATTTTCATCTGCAAAATACTGTGATTCTTCAGAATGTTGATTTATATATCAAGATTATTCTTTGAATCTTAGTGACTGCCATCAGGAAGAAAAAGTATTCTTGGGTGTACTTGTCAGTATGGAGTAGAAAGTAGTTAATGATTAAGATGGAAAAAAGTGTTCTCTTGCTTACGATCAGTTTTGCAGTATAGATTATCTACATGTGGTACCAAACAGATCTGTTAATGTTCTTTGTCAAGCTTCTCACTTAGCTTTTCACTTTTGCACCTTCAACGGGATACAAAGTTGGGGACTTCATCTCAGAGCCCACTGGGGATCATCCAGAAGTTAGTTGTTTATGATGACCAAGAAACATTTAGAACCCAGATACGTAGATTATATCAGTTTTTGAAGTAAAAACAAGCACATCACTGAAGTTTTAGTTTTCATCTATTTTGCATTTAAGCGTTTCCTTCTCAGCCTTTTAAAATTGTTAAGAACAGACTCCAGTTGATCTGAATGATGGAGATTGATCCGACTTGCATGATAGCTTTAAAATAGTACTAATGCCACTTTTTTTGGCCAAAACAGTAATCTGAAAAGTTTAGTTTACCATAAAGCTAAAAAATAACAATGTAGAAGTAGGGAGATATTTTGGTATTCCAGTTTAGTGAAACAAGCAAGAAGCCTTTTAAGTCATTCTTTATAAATGGTGATTTTTGTTTGTTGCCGTTAAAGTGACTCCAACTCATGGCAACCCTGTAGAATAGATCTAATACTTCTTAGCATCTTCTTGACTGTAATCTTGAAGGAGATCTCTAAACCTTTTCTTCCCACTGTGCCACTGGGTAAGTTGCAGCCACCAACCCATAGGTTGGCAATTGGGTACAAGTCATTTGTGCCACCCAAAGACCTTAGCTTAAGTGGTAATCAAACTACCAAAGATGTGTGTATTCAAAACTGAGGGACTTAATCATCATATCTAAATAATGCAGTGTGTTAATTGTGTGTGTTCAAAACTCCAGTGGTATTCTGGATGGTACAAGTTCTACTCAGACAAGTAATGACAACTGCTGTTGACTAGTTATTTTGTACTTGGCTTTAAGTACATCATATTATTTATGAAGTACTTGTTATCTCACTCATTCTCACAGCCTTGAGAGATAGAGATTGTTATTCCTATTTTACAGGTGAGGAAACTGACATTCAGTGAGGAGAAGTAACTTGCTCAAGGACGTACAGGTACTGAGTGGCAGAGTCAGGATTTAAACTCAGTCCAAAATCTGTTTTCACCTTCTGTGCTATATTGGGAAACCCTGGTGGAGTAGTGGGTTAAGTATTACCTCTGCTAACCAAAAAGTCAGCAGTTCAAATCTTCAGGTGCTTCTTGGAAACTCTAGGGTTCAGTTCTACTCTGACCTCTTAAAGTCACCATGAGTGGGACCCAACTTGATGGTAATGGGATTTTGGGTTTATTCTGTGTTGAGGAAACCTGGTATTGTTGTGGCTTAGGTGCTATGTCTGCTAACCTAAAGGTCAGCAGCAGTTCAAGTCTGCCAGGCATTCCTTGGAAACTCTATGGGGCAGTTCTACGTTGGCCTGTAGCGTTGCCGTGAGTCGGGCCTGACTTGACACCAGTGGGTTTGGGTTTTTTTTTTTAACACTGTATTGAAATTTTCTGTTGTCCTCCCAGTTCTAGGTGTTGAATACTCATTTTACACCGAAGAGTTAGTTTAGTTTTGGCATTTAGTTTTAAGTAATGATAATTGCAGAAATTAAGAATATTTTCCTGTTTTCAAAGGAAGTAGACTGTACATGTCCTTAGACTTAAATAACCAATTTTAAGTGTTTCCATCCTAAGATATCATTTGCTTTTCCAACATGCATAGGAGGGAGCTCATCTAAATGTGTTTCAACCGTAAATATGGCAAATTTCCAAGTAGTGGAAACAGTATACTGTTTTCAGTAACCATCTTTAGAAGTTAGGATGTAGTTTGGGAAAGAAACAAAACTAGTATTGTAAGTTGTTAGACTGAGTTATCGTGAATGACTTTTATTACTACAGATCTATCTAAATTTTCTCTCCCTCTAGCATTTAAAGATGACTGCTTTTGCTTTTTAAATAAAGGCAAAATTGCATCTATATTTATGTTTTACTTTACTGTTTAATAATTTTGTTAATTACATTATTATGAAAGATGCTGATAATTCTGGCATTTCCAAGTAAAAGTGTTTCAAAGGAAAAAAACCTGAATTTAATTTTTAAATTTAATTTTATAGGTAAAATTAGTAGAGTATGGCATTTCTGTAGTTCTTGTTGAAAACTAGCTTAGAAAAAAGATATTAAATAGTTGCCTTCTTTTGTTTCTTAGGTATAGAGTAATAAGTTATTTATTTGCTTTTTGGAGAATATACACAGCAGAATTTACACCAATTATTTCTGTGTGTACAGTTCAATAGCATTGATTATATTCCTCATTAATGTGAACTCAGTGCCACCTAAGATCCCTGTCTAATCTTTGGATTTGCTGTTGTCAGTTTGATCCCACTTAGATAGTTGTTACAAGACCACAGTGCTCAAAGCAGATGTTCTTTACTAGTTAAGCTAAAGTATCAACTTTTTTTATGCCAGGGAAACTATATTAATCTTTTGTCTCGAAAAGCTGGTAGGAAATTAAGTGTTTGATAAACTCCAGACTTTTTCATACACTAATGCTGTGCATATGCTAAGTTCCTTCACTTATCAAATATTTTTCTTGAATTGGATGTTTCCAGTGAAGAAGAGGTGACAACCTCTGTCCCTTGGAAACAAACATTTAGTAAATTGCATAGTAATCAGTAAAATGTGAGAGGAGATAAGATGTATCTGATATGAGTGGAAGTGATATCAAAGCATTCCATGCCTTACAGGATCAAGGGGTAAGAACATGATTGAAGGAGTTCTTAGAAAACTTGAAGGAGATCAGATATTACAGAAATTAGACTTCTGGCGTATCTGTTAAATTTGGTCCTTTCTAGCTCTTGTTCCTTAGGTTGTTTTTTTTTTTCCTCATAATTGTCTACATAACTGTTTTTCATGTGACAAAAATTTAGTTAGCCCCAAACTCAGTTTAAGGCAACTGTTAAATATGGCTACTAAATCTAGTTTAGTGGAAGGGGTCTAATAATAGATAATTGGTTTTTCACTCATTGCCGCCTTTCATTTTTTTATGTAAGAGCCAAAGGTTCACAAAACATATGAGTACCTACTTTTTGGCCTGCTGTATACTGGAAGTGGAAACCCTGGTGGCATAGTAGTTATGTGCTACGGCTCATAACCAGAATGGTGGCAGTTCAGACCCACCAGACTCTTTGGAAACTCTATGGGGCAGTTGTACTCTGTAGGGTTGCTGTCAGTTGGAACCAGGTAGAACAGCAGTGGGGATTTTTATACGTTTATACTCAAAATGGACTACACGTTAGATGTGCTAAAATAGGGAGTAGTGTACACAGGGATAGTTGACCATTTATAATTGGAAAAATAATGTCTTGTTAAACTTTCATAATCTTTATATTTAATTTTATAGAATTACTTTTAAATCTGTCTAGCAGCTTAAGTCATCAGTTCTAACACAGGAGGAACTAGAGCTCAGAGAAATTAATAACTTGCATGGAAACTATAACCAAAACCCAGGATGATTCTTGCATACACTGTGAGTGAGTTCTGACTCACTAACCCTCTAGGACAATATAGAACTGCCCAATAGGATTTCTAATTTCTTATTTTGTTGTGCTTTAAGTGAAACTTTAGAATTTCAGTCAGTTTGTCGTGTGAAAATTTACCAGCAAATGTTGTTGTGTAACCCTTGTTGCTCCCCCGTACTGTGACAGCACACTCCTCCTCTGCAGCCTGTATTTATTGTGACCACTCGATGTGTTCCTGTCCTTTGGCTTCTCATCTCCCCTCTGGACAGGTGTTGACATTAGTCTCATAACCTAATTAAGGCAAGAAAAACACTCTCTGTGCCAGTATCATTTCACATTGTATAGACCAGTTCAATCTTTGAGAAGCTGGCTTCTGGAGTAGTTTCAGTTTGGGGCTAACAGAGTCCAGGAGTTGTGTCTTCTGGGGACCCTCTAGTCTGTCTGACCATAAAGTCAATAGGATTTGAGTTCTGCACCCCACTTTCTTGCTATGTGTTCTCTGTGGAAGGTAACTGGATGCCATCTAGTTCTTTTGGTCTCATGCTGATGTAGTCTTTGGCTTATGTGGCCCTTTCTGTCTCTTGGGCTCATATTTTCTTTGTTTTTGGTATTCTTCAGTCAGCTTTGCTCTGGGTTGGGGCCAGTTGATGCTTGTTCTTGTTGATGGCTGCTTCCTAGCTTTTAAGACTCCAGATGCCATGCACCAAAGTGGACTGCAGAACAATTTCTTAAAAAATTTAGTTCTGTCAATTGACCCAGATGTCTCGTGAAACCATGGTCTCCAGACTCTTGCTCCTGCTGCTCTGTCCCTCCAGGTAGTTGGTTTTATTCAGGAAACTTCTTAGCTTTTGGTTTAGCCTAGTTGTGCTGACTTCTCTAAGGCTGTGTTTACGACCTTTCAGTTAGCAGCCAAGTGCTTAAACAGTATGCCACCAGGGCTACTTACATGATGCTGTCCTGGGGTGTTTCTAATGATGGACTAAGAAAGTAACCATTAGTAAACTTACAAGAT
Organism: Heterohyrax brucei; assembly: GCA_028571685.1. Classification (NCBI taxonomy): domain Eukaryota; kingdom Metazoa; phylum Chordata; class Mammalia; order Hyracoidea; family Procaviidae; genus Heterohyrax; species Heterohyrax brucei. The sequence continues at coordinate 24,707,614 of CM053155.1, forward strand.
GCCTTACATAGATCTTACTCAGTCTGGTTGCTAAGTAGATACAGCTGCTCCTTAGGAGTCTTAAAGGTGTTCATGGTCTGCCTTCCCTTTTGCCAGGTAGAAATTCCCATTGCGTTCTGTTTTTCAAATGGCATATCCTTCATCATTCTGGTTACCTTCTCTTACATATTCTCATGTGAGCTTTCTTTTGACATGTGGCACCCAGAAATAGAAGAACAGTATTTTAGTTGTGTGATACCACAAGTACGGAATAAGCTGGAACTATTATACTTGCAAGTTCAGAGCCTGTATTTTAATTATCAGAAATTAAAAGCTTCTTCTTTCAGATGCTTTTTCTCCCCTTGGTTCCGTGATCATAATAGTATTTTTCATGGCATTTGTCATTTAAAAAAAAATCACTATTTGCCAGAACATTGGCATACTAATCCAATACTAGGTTTTTAATAGTCATGATTTTAAAATTAAGTATCCTAATAGCATACCCTTGATGATATAAATTCATTTTCTTAAAACATGTAGTTAAGCTTGTTGGATGATTGTGCATCTGGACTCATTGATGGAGTCAAGTGAGAAGATAATTCCTTGCTGGTAGACTTAAAGAAAAACAAAAAATGTAGAATGTGTAATAGCCTTTTTTCTCTGGAAGCGAGATGTATCTCTCTTTCTTGTACACGTAAGTTCTAGTCATGTTTTCAGAATTCATCCCACACCAATCATCATTGCATATTAAGACAGAAGATGCCTGGTGGTTGAGTTTTCACCATTCTATCTGTAAATTTAAGTGGTATTTTAACAAAACCAGGAAAGTTCCTCTGCTGAGGTATACATCTATTTGGTGGCATATTTATCTTAATCCTTTCAGGTTCACTGTTGTGTCCATATAGGACTGTAGTTACAGTGCACATCTTTTATCTGTGACTTTTGAGTGTGATGCTGTTTAGATATTAATACAGAAATATATGTGTGTGATATTAAGGAGAGGGATTTTAAAACTTTACAATATAAAGTAAGTAAACAAATTAAGATTTGTTCACAGTGGTTATAGGTGCTTTACCTAGTACAAAACCAAATCTACTGCTGTCAAGTTGATTCCAACTCATAACAATACTAGAACTGTCCCCTGGATTTCTAAGGAATTGGTGGATTTGAACTGGACCTTTTGGTTAGCAGCCAGTGCTTTAACCAGTGCACCACCAGAGCCCCTTTACTTAGTAGGAAGTACTTAAAATCATTTTGAGACAAACCAATAGATAAATTTTTGAGGCTTTCATATTTTTTCATTTACAGATCTGTTAATAAAAAGTATCTTTTGGATGGATCGGTGTGATTTACTGTCATTGTAAATCATTTGTACATTGTAACAGTTTGCTTAACTTGATTCTGACTCATGGTGATTTTGCATGTGTCAGGGTAGAATCTGTGTTCCACAGAATTTTTAGTGGCTAGTTTTCCAGAAGTAGATTGCCAGGCCTTTTGTGGTACCTCTGGGTAGAATTGAACCTTCCACCCTTTGATTAGCAGCTGAGTATGTTAATCCTTCACATGACCCAGGGACTTCTTGTGCATTATAATATAACTAGCTGTATTCTATTAAACTAATAATCTTATGTATATGTGTATATAGATAGCAGTAAGACGCATGATTTTGATTTTGGCATGTGCACATGTGATACCTGTAAATACAGTTGGATATATGTGGTGATTTGACTCTTTGCTATTTTTTGTACATGTGCTGTGCGAGATAAGAGCTTGTTTTAAGGATGAAAATGGCAATGTGAGCTGTCACTGAGATGAGCAATAAAAGACTTGTAGCTTGAGATACTTTGGGTTCAGCTTGTTGCATTTCAGTGTAACAAAATGATTGACAGTGTTAGCAGGTTAGTTTTTTTTTTGTCCATGATATTTAAAGAGCTACGAGGAACTGTTTGCTGTGTGTTTGATATGCTGCATCCTAAATGATTTTCTGAAAAACACGTATTTCACTCTTACTGTCAGGTTAATCTGATTCTTAAAGAAGTATTTTGGCCACAGTAGGGGCGGCTGTTGAGAAGCAGTGTTTTGGAGAGCTAGCTTGTTTATGAAATAAAAATGTATGTTTTTAATGTCTTATTTTTATTATCTTGATTAATTAGAGTTTCTTTTTCAACAGAAATAGGAAGGTCGTTGATTATTCACAGTTTCAGGAATCTGATGATGCTGGTAAGTTGTGTTTTCAATTCATTGTGAGTTGGACTGACTAGTGGGAAAATTGCCAAGTTATATAAACTTTCTTAAAAGTCATGTTGGAATAAAGTCTATTTTAAAATTTTTATGTATGCAAATTACATTACGATTGTTGTCAACTTGCATGGATTAACTTTTCCTAGGTAAATCATTGAAAATAAATATTTAGGTAACTTTTTTGTACCTAGTTTCAGAGTCCAAAGTTGAAATGTCTGTGAATTCTGATACATTGTTACTTAAAATAGCTTTTGCCATAATCAAAGAAAAGATCTACTTTGTGTTGGTAGCTATTTAAGTTTTTGCTTAATAACTAAGAATCTAAATTGTGTGATTTGTGAACTAATTAATTACACAATGAGTGAATTAAAAAAAAAAACCGCTGCTGTGGGTCAGTTCTGACTCCTAGTGACCCTATAGACAGAGTAGAACTGCCCTACAGAGTTTCCAAGGAACACCTGGCAGATATGAACTGCCAGCCTTCTGATTAACAGCCATAGCACTTAACGACTACACCACCAAGGTTTCCACACAGTGAGTAGTGTATCTTGAAATTGTAGCCATAAAAGCATTCTTTATGTTCTTGATGTCATTATTTTTCAGATACATTTACTTTTTCTCTCAGTCTAACAACCTTATAAAAATAGCATGTGTACTCTGTGAAAATGCAGAAAAGACACAAAAAAGGAGTATTATAGAGTCTACCTCACAGAAGTAATACCAACCAAAAAAAAAAAAAAACCAAAAAAACAAACCCACTCCTATCGAGTTGTCTCCAACTCATAGCAACCCTAGAGGTTGAGACAGAACTGTCCCATAGAGTTTTCAGGGAGCACCTGATGGATTTGACATTTGAGTTGGCAGGCGTAGCACTTAACCCACTATGCCACCAGGATTTCCTACTAACATTTATTAAATGCTTTGCCATGTGCAAGGAATTAATGCTAAATCTTGGTGGTTAATAATGAGGTGTATTTTATTTCCATTTTACAGGTAAGGGAACTGAGGCAGAGGTCTCTTAGCCAGCAAAGGTCATTTTAACCTTTTCCTTGTTAACTGTTAGCCTTTTATCTTTTTTCCCTTTAAAAAATGTAGCTGACCTTAACTTTTGTATCCTCCTACGCTCACGCTTGTAGTATGTCTATTATGTTATTAAAATTTATTTGAAAAATTCCTATAAATAGTTGTATAGTACTCCACTGTGAATTACAAGATACCCAGTCATTCCATAATTGCCGAATATCTAGACTGCTTCCAGTTTCTTATCATTATATGTAATGGTGCAATAAACATCTAAAAACTATATTTCCTACTTAGGTTAATTTTCTATAGTTTTATAGGGCTTTTGAAATCAGTGGTAATTTTCCTTCAGTTCCAGAGTATGCTGTATTTAAGACTTCAGGTTAAATGTGATTTACTTGATAACAATAATGGTGTTAGGATTGTGGAATTGTGAGTTATTTCTAAAATGGTTTGAGTGTAATCATATTACTCTAATAATTTTCACATAAAGATTTGGGTGTGAAAACATGGGGGATCTTTTGTAAGTTACAAAGTTTAGATATCAAACAATGAAATACCTGGCTGTAGATATTTCATGGTAAGGATCAACCAGTCCCCCAAAATGTGGAGATTGATCTAGTCCTCACATTCCCATTTCTCAACCCTGCACATTAGCTGTCCCAGTAGTACTCTCTCTGACCCAGGCCATCCAGGGCTAGGTCAGAGCTCACAAGTTAAAAGAACACCATCCTTCAGATTGTTGAATTGGCAGGCGCCAGCCACAAGTTTGCAGAGCCCAGCCTTCTGACCTGCTGGCTGCAAATTTGAGGCTGGTTTTTCACTACCCCTTTAGGATGCCAACCACAACCTTAGGAGACCTGCTACCCCCTTGAGTTTGATAATCTACTGTAGCAACTCAAAGAACTCACAAGAGGATATACTATACATATCACTACAGGTTTGTTACAGCCTAAAAAGACCAGAAAAATTGGTCGATGTTCAGCCATTTGAAAGAGATACTATGTGATGAGGAACCAGTGGTACTGAAGGAAGAACTCGAAGTTGCACTGAAGGTATTGGCAGAAAAATCAAGGCTATGGAAATTAATGGAATATCAGTTGAAGTATTTCAACAAACAGATGCAGTGCTGGAAGTTGTTGGTCATCTATGCCAAGAAATATGGAGGATGGCTACCTGGCCAACTGACTGAAAGAGATCCATATTTATGCCCGTTCCACAGAAAGGTGATCCAGCTGAATGCAGAAATTACCAAACAGTATCGTTACTACCACAAGCAAGTAAAATTTTGCTGAAGAACATTCAAAAGTATATTAACAAGAACTGCCAGAAATTCATGCTGGATTCGGAAGAGGATGTGAAATCAGAGATATCATTGCTGATGTCAGATGGCTCTTGATTGAAAGCAGAGAATACCTGAAAGATGTTTACTTGTGTTTCACTGACTGTACAAAGGCATTCAGCTGTGTGGATCATAACAAATCATAGCTGACATTGCATAAAATGGGAATTCCAGAACACTTCATTGTGCTTTTAAGGAATCTGTATTTGGATCAAGAGATAGTTGTGCAAACAGAACATGGGGACACTGCCTGGTTTAAAGTCAGGAAAGGTGTAGGTCAGGTTGTATGCTTTCACCATACCTTTTCAATCTGTATGCTGAGCAGAGAATCTGAGATGCTGGATTATACCAAGAAGAAAGAGACATCAGGGTTAGAGGACAACCATTAACAACCTGTGTTATGCAGATGACACTACCTTACTTGCTGAAAGTGGAGAAAATTTGAAACACTGAGAAAGATCAAGGACCACAGCCTTCACTGTGGATTGCACATCAGCGTCACAGCTGGACCAGTAAGCAGCATTGTGATAAATGGAGGTTGTCAAGGATTTCATTTTACTTGGTTCCACAATCGACACCCATGGAAGCAGCCATCAAGAAATCAAAAGGCACACTGCATTGGGAATAATTTGTTGAAAATGACCTCTTTGAAGTATTGAAAAGTAAAGATGTCACCTTGAAGACTAAGGTGCTCCTAACCTAAGTCATGAGTATTTTCAGTTGCATAATATGCATGTGAAAGCTGGACAGTGAATAACAAAGACAGAAGAATAGATGCCTTTGAGTTATGGTGTTGTAGAAGACTATTGAATGTACTGTAGACTGCCAGAACAACAAACAGACCTATTCTGGAAGAAGTGCAACCAGAGTGCTCTTTGGAAGCAAAGATGACAAGACTGAATCTTACATACTTGTCCTGGGGAATCAGTGCCTAGAGAAGAACATAACGTGCTTGGTAGAGGGGAGGGTCAGCAAAACAGGAAGACCCTCGACAAGAGGGGTTAACACAGTGGCTGCAGCAGTGGGCTTAAGCTTAAAAATAATTGAGGACATGATGCAAGACTGGGCATTGTTTCAGTTCTGTTCTGCATAGGGTCCCTATGAGTTGGAACCAACTTGACAACACCTAACAACAACAGCAAAAGGATACAAACAAAGACACACATAGGACAAGATTTCTGGGAGGCTTCCCAACATGAGAATCCTTCCATGTCCCAAGGGTCATGCTTCTCTACTGAGAGCAGATGTTCTCTCTGAGCCTCTGCAGTCAGGACTTTTATGAGACAGTCCTGAATTACAGGCAACTCGTGCTTCTTGAGGCTAGTCTTCACTAATCTGGGTCAGCACCCTTTTGCCAGCACAGAGTCTCAAGTATGGCCTGGAAGTCCCAGACCAGGGCACCCAAGTTACTCCAAGGACTGCTTCTCTAGAGCTAAGGACAAAAGCCACTTTACTTGGGGATAAACCGAGGTCTTTTATCCCACAGATATATTAAAACTATGTACTTGAAGACTAGAGGATGATATGCAGAAATGGAAATACTTAGGGTGGGATTAGAGTGCAAAAGAATTTGAAAACAAGAAAGAGAACTATTTGGGAAAACCTGCACCTATCACTGCTTAAATAGTATACAAATAATTATCTCATAGATGTAGTGGTAATTTTTACATGTAAAAACCATAATAACATAAAATAAATTGAATTTGAAACGTGATCGGTTTAGATGAAGAATATGGAAGAGATTCGGGCCCTCCTGCTAAGAAAATCCGGTCATCTCCCCGAGAAGCTAAAAATAAGAGACGATCTGGAAAGAATTCACAGGAAGATAGGTAAGAAACATTGTTCTGTTCTTGTTTATACTGTCACCACTTGTGAGATGACTGACGGTGGTTTTTGGTCTCTAATGTGGTGAATCTCCACATACTTTGAGAAAGTGTTTATTGCCCACATAGCATTATTGTTTTGCATATTTCATATGATCTCAGACATGCTTCTAGGATGTAGAGGTACAGTCTTCTCAAGGTCATGAGGCTTGCTTGGACTCAACCATGAATGAATCCAAGGTAATCTCTAAGAATGTCTTGTTGCTACTTTAAACCTATGAACATAAACAAAAAGGTTAAGCTATTTAAGTCTGTAATTTGTTACTTAATATTAGTATTGACTGTTTTATGGCAGTGATGGTAGAGAATAAGTGGACTGCCTATTCAGTTACAGATCATTGGCAGAATCATAAGCAAAGTTTGTAGAACTTAAAGTCGTGTAGCATGCTGGGTGTACTGTCTCAATCACTTCTTTTTTGAGACAGTTTTTTTCCTTAGTTTTACAGACAAGTTCAGTCAGCTTATAATTTTAATTAATTTTGCCTCATGAGACTAGGATACTGTTGCTTTTGCCTCTGCTCTTAAAGGATGCACACATAGAAATTCATGCTCAGTGTAGTGTAATTTCAGGATTTGGTGATGGTAATGATGATGGTAGCTAACATTTAAGAGCATTACATGCCAGCTTCTAGTATGTGCCTTACATACATTATCATTTAATTCTATCCTTTAACCAAAGTTGCTCAGCAAATGGAGGAACAGGTTTTGAAACCATCTGTTGGATCCTGCGGTTCCTTTTTTTAGTATTAGGCTATAACCAAACTTGTTGCTATTCAGTCTGTTCCAGCTTGTAGCAACCCATAGGACAGAATAGAATTACCATGTAGGGTTTCCAAGGAGTGGCTGGTCGGTTGATTCAAACTGCCAAGCTTTTGGTTAACAGCCAAATAATTAACCACTGCACCACCAGGACCCCTCATTAAGCTCTGCTACCCCCAAATAATAGTGTAGAGAATGAAAATAGACTGAGCTGTTCAAAGAACCAAAATAATATGTCTTACTAGTTCTTCTAAAGTATTTACCTTGGAACAGTAGAATCAGTACAGTTAACAATATAGCCCCAGGCAGAAGTCTTTCCATTCTGAGTTCACAGGGTACCAAATTCTTAGAAATGATAATATTAATTAAATAGTATTTTCTGTTTATTTTTTATCTCTTACGTGGAATATTTTCTTTACTGGAGAATTTCAGAAATTTACTTTTCAAGGAAATAATAAATTATGCTGTGGGGAAACAAATCATTTGGTGCTTCATGATATTACAATTTTTAAGCAAATAATGCATGTGTTGTACAGCTTTTTTGGCAGCCTATGCAGTTCCCTCATGCATTATTTGCCTAAGTATATTATGTACATTACATGTGTATACATTATTCACAAAAAATGTGCTATATCTTTTCTACTGTTAGATGAATTAAAATTGTCCTCTGTTTTAACATTCATCTGTTTTATTTCTCCTAGGAAAGAACTTCTTTATCGCCTTTTACAGTGTTTACAGTGTAATTTCATCTAGCCTAAATTTTTTGTTGTTGTAGTCATTTGGTTTTATTATTCTCTCATAAGTACGAGTGATTATAATAAATACAGTTTCTCTTGCCATTTGTGTTACGTGCCTTAGATACTTTTATTGTCTCAGACCAGTGCTATGTTGGTTTTCCTGTTTGTCTTCACCTAAAAGTTTCATTGTTATTTAACTTGACTGTAATGGGGTTTGAGTATTTACCAAACTACTGTCTATAAACTCAGTAATAAGAAGACTATAGAAAACATAGATCTTAGTCATTGTGATGGACTTTTGAATTAATTGGTTATTTAATTGGAATTTTGAATGAAATGGTTATTTTGCACAACAAATTTAACACTTATATAGACAGTCTCAGGTTTCAAAATGATAAAGGGTCTTGGACTCATTTCTTAGTAAAGAAATACATTTTATTTTTCTCATTGCTTAGGAAGTCTTGGGTTCCTGATATGCATTATGGGAAATACCAAAAAGGGTTTTCAAAACCTACTGTTTGAGAAGAGAAAGCTATGAATGTTCATTTTTGTTCATCAGAAGTGTTCTGGAATCATATAATTTTTAGCACTGGAGAACATTGAACCCAGATTTCTGAGTTGAGATTTGTAAGATCATAAAATTTATATCTTTGTGACTTAAAAATTGTTTTTAAAAACGTCCTTGAAACTTTGAAACCTCATGTTTCACTTCTCAAAGAGCTCTTGAGCTCACTTTTTTTTATTAGGCTTTAAGTGACAGTTTATATTTCAAATCAGTTTCCCACACAAAAACTTACATACACATTTTTGTTTGACCCTAGCTGTTGAGCCCACCTTTATTTTCACCATGATACAAGGCAAATTTGTGTTCATGTTTCTGATACGTGGAAATGGTTAAAAGCAAGAAATTCTAGGAAACAATTACTTAACAGATTTATATTCATTTCACTTGAGATAAATTTTTCAGAATATTGTTGGTTACATGACTGAACCCTTCTCCATTTAAATTACTGTATTTTAGTGTTTTTCTGCACCTATACTTGAAAGAGGTATCATCACTTATTTGCCCAATTTACCACCATCAGCATCCCTACTGTATAAAACAGTGGATCTTATTAAATATTCTTGTGAACCAATCCTTAACGATAAGCATGAGATTTTCAGCCTTTGTTGACGTTTTTTTTTTCTTTTGGATTATTGAAAGCAGTATTTTCTAAAGTAGAATGGAAGTGATTCGTTTCTTAGTGTCCGTGAGGACATTTAATGTAGAAAACAGGTACTCTTCAGTGTTCTCAAGTCAGTACCAGAGATCTGTGTTCACTTAAACTTTGATTTGAGGCTTTTTAAAGCACTTGCTTTTTGCCCTTACAGTGAGGATTCAGAAGAAAAAGATGTGAAGACCAAGAAGGATGACTCTCATTCAGCAGGTAGTAAACTGTAATGTAATAAGTGTATTTCTCTTCATGTATGTTTTCATTCAACATTTTAATAAGCAGCTTTTATATACCAGGTACTGTTAGAAATACTGAGATTGCAAAGATGTTCCCATCTTCAAAGAGCTCACAGTGATTCTTACTCCTGATGGCTTTGACAGTCACCTGTGAAGCTTTTTAAAAACACATACCCTGTCCCAGGATTTCTGATTCAGTGGGTTTAGGGAGGACTTGGGACCTTTGCGTTTTAAAAGATTCTGCCGAATTTTCTGATGGGTAGTCAAGATTGAAATCCACTAACTGAACAAGTAAAAGACATCAAGCTAAATAGAATCATAGAAATGTGTATTAGTTGTGAGCCTCAGGTCTGTTCTAACTCTAGATGCTCTAAGACAGAATAGAACTGCCCCATTAAGTTTTCCTAGGCTAATAACTGTACACATAGTTAAACTGCTGGTAGGTTTGAACTGTTGACCTTTCATTTAACAGCTGAACTCTTAGCCATTGCATCACTGGGGCTTCTTAGAAATATAAAATAAAACAGAGGTATGAAAAAAGATAGTAATGGGTTTTGGGTTGAAAAGCGAATGGGTTAACTTCAGCCTCACTCTTCATCTAGGAGGAAGTCCTTTGAAACAATGGCCACAGAGAAAACAGTTTTGTAAGAATTTTAACTTAAGGGAATGAATATAAATTACTGAGAATCCTCATGACCGAATAAAAATGTTAAATTCGATGAATTTACTTACTGTTGGTGTTTTAAATTTATCACTTATTAGAATTGAGGAAACCTTGGTAGTGTAGTGGTTTAAGTTCTACATCTGCTAATCAAAAGGTCGACAGTTCAGATCTTCCAGGTCCTCCTTGGAAATTCCGTGGAGCAATTCTACTCTGTCCTGTATGGTTGCTATTAGTCAGAATCAACTCAGTGGCAGTGGGTTTGGGGTTGGTCTTAGAATTGAAAGTTTATTCCATACTGCTCCTAGCCACTTAAGGTTTTGTTTTGTTTGGGTGTATGTGCGCGTGTGTGTGTAATTTTGGTGGCCGTTTGCTGTGCAGATTACTCTCATTCAGAAATTTATATACAGATTGGTGTGTGATACTGGTTGCAACCCCAGCCACTTAAGTTTTGACCTACATTCCATGCTGTTACCACTTTGGATCACCTTTTAAATGAGACTGCCGTTTAGCTGATATGTAAAGGTAGATGATTTCCTCTGAATTCATTCTGCAGAGCCGTTCCTGTTCAGATTTGCTGTCTGGCTGCCTAAGTTGAAAATAGATTAACCTGTTGCATTATCTAGTGATCTTGTGATAATATGATACATGCTTTTATTCATCTGCCTTGTGGACCCTAATTTGAAACTCTTGTATGTATTAGTGTATTGAAGACAATTAGGTGAGTTTAGTTTGGGGTCTGCCAAGGTCAGTTTTCACTCCCTGCATCTCTTGGTTTCATCTGAGTTTTTTGGCGCCAAAGATACTTGAGAACTGATTGGCAGGCATTCCTAGCTAAACCTTAACAATAAGGGAGGCTCTAAATCTAGGAAAGGGGCTGTAGGTAGAAACTGATACAAATACACCATGATCTAGAGCCAGTGGCCAGTGGTTTTCCCTTTAATCAGATTGACTGATAAACATGATTGTGCAGGGATTTTTTAAATTAATAGATGACATTCTGAAAGTAAATTTTTAAAATAAACTTGTACAAAGGTCTTTCAGCTAATTGGTCTGAATATGTGGTTTAAAGATGTATTTCAGTCATCTAAATTGAAATGGCGACACCTCATTCATTGTAAAAGATGGAAGTTACCCTTCTAAATGAAATAAACTGCCAGGTTGTATCCCATGCTGGCCACTATATGTTGAGTTTTCCACTTGGTGATCAAACACCTGGTGTCGTGATGACTTTAATGTTGCAGAGGATAGTGAAGATGAAAAAGAAGATCATAAAAATGTGCGTCAGCAACGGCAGGCAGCATCTAAAGCGGCGTCTAAGCAGAGAGAGATGCTCATGGAAGATGTAGGCAGTGAGGAAGAACAAGAGGAGGAGGACGAGGCACCATTCCAGGAAAGTATGTGAAATTGGCTTGTGTGATTTGGTGGTGATGGTAATTTCAGACCTTGAGCACTTTGGTATTTTTACCATGCTAAATGTTACAATCAGTCCCTTAAATTAGGTAGTTACTTCCAATTAAAAGAGATGACTGTTTTGATAACCATTAACATGTTGAAATATTTAAAAGTTGCCAAGATTCTCATGATTACAATTGTCCACCATTGTTAATGGTTTAACTCTTTAAGTGACTAGAACATCATTTGTATTTGCATATTAAATGAGCAGTGTGTAGAATAGCAGTTACATGTATGGGTATTAAGTTATAAAGATTTTGATTTGTATTTTGGCCTGGGTGAGCAAATGTAAACCTCTTCTGTTTTTCTCTAAAATATGTTAACGGAATTGAAATGTTCCACAGGTTACTCAGATTAGTTAGATATATGTATTTTGGTTTAGTGTATAGTTTTCTTTTTCCTTTCCATTTATTTATAGTGGCACCAAAAACACCAGATATCTTCAATTTCATTTCCCTTATCTCATCAGTACTGAATGGGAGTGAGGGAACCACCAAAGGTTGTTAAGATTGTTTGATTTTTTTTTTTCCTGGATATGCTTTCTTAAACCTGTTACTCTCAGGTCTTTTCCAGCTCATACTGACTCTATTAAGACAGAGGAGAACTGCCCCACAGGGTTGCCAGAGTTGTGTTCTTTACAAAAGTAGACTGCAGCATCTTTTCTCCTGCTGGTCACCTGGCGCTTTCTAACTGCCACCCCTTCTGTCGGTAGCTGGACATTGAACCATTGTGCCGGCAGGACTCCTTACCCCTTCCAGTTTTTGACGTGTTTTTCAAATAGTCATGTAACCCTCATGTGAGGTGAATGCTAAACTAACTTTATAGGAGGGGTTAATGACAACTCCATCCAAATTGGTGGTATAGTGGCAAGTAGAATCTAAGATAATTTGATTCTCAAAATCAATCCTTCAGTCATTCATCACACTCTTTCTCTTTGTTCACATGAAAGAATGTGCACATTAAGTTGGATGCTAAAATTTTTTCCCCTCAGAAGATTCTGGCAGTGATGAAGATTTCCTAATGGAAGATGATGATGACAGTGACTATGGCAGTTCAAAAAAGAAAAACAAAAAGATGGTTAAAAAGTCCAAACCTGAGAGAAAAGAAAAGAAAATGCCCAAACCCAGGCTAAAGGCGACAGGTAAGTTGTACAGAAGTGAGATTAAAATAACTCGTTTAGAAGATTTCAAGAACCAATAAAACTTTCTCTACAGAAATTTTTTGTTACGATGTTGACATTTGCCAGATACTTAACAGAAAAAGAAGACTTCCAAATGGGTCATGTCTTCTGTACTTGAACTCGCACTCAAAACAGGTTAAGAGGAAAGAGATGGGGTAGGTTTTGTTGTCAAATAAAGCAGATCTGCATTCCCATCAACAGTGTTTTGTTTTAAATACGTATGAAAAGCCATTTAATAGATTGGCTTTATTAAAATAAAGACTGTCTCCTCTAAGTTTCTAGTGGGCCTAACTGTTCTTCAGCCATTGCCATGTATAAGCAAGATTTGGGAATGACTTAGTTCAGGCACAGTGGTAGAAACACTATGTCAGCATAGCTTTTAATGCTTCCATTTCCCACCAAACCCTGGTGGTGTAGTGGTTAAGTGCTACATCTGCTAACCAAAAAGTGAGCAGTTAAATCCACCAGGCACTCCGTGGATACTCTAGGGCAGTTCTGCTCTGTCCTGTAGAGTTCCTATGAGTCAGAATTGACTCAACAGCGGTGAGTTTGGTTTTGGGGGGTTTTTCCATCTATAGCACAGTCTCAAACCTAAGCAGCTAGTGAATATTTGAAATTTTGAAAAACACAGAAACTTGCGTGAATACAACATTTAGGTTCTGTGTTCTGACCCCTACCCTGCTTCCTGTGCTAGCCAGAGTGAAGTTACTCTTGACAGTGTGGGCTCGTTTTCTGTGTGTCCTTGTGGTTTCTGCCAGATGCTCTCCTCATCAGAACTAACTTGTAATTGAATCACAAGGCTAGATTTGTTTTCTGTATATAGAGATTTATTCAGGCTAACCAAACTGGTAATTTTTAAACCTTTTAAACACTTCTTCCTGTTGGGAATGATAGAACTATCAAAGGTTACTATAAACAGTTTTATCATAAATATTTAACAAGGCACTAGGAATGATGCGCATTTCCTGTAGCATTGTGTTTCTCTCTTGTAAGCACTAAACCAGTTGCCGTTGAGTTAGTCTCAACTCATGGTATTCCTGTGTGTGAGAGTAAAGCTGAGTTTCATAGGGTTTTCAATGACTAATTTTTCAGAATTAGATCACAAGGCCTTTCTTCCAAGGGATCTCTGGGTGGTCTGCTACTAACCTTTTGGTTAGTAGCCGTGTATGCTAACCGTTTAACTTGCGCCACCCAGGGACTCTTGTTACAACATTACGGTTGGAAAAAATGCGTGGAAATCACTATAGCATATTGCAGTAATTTATCATGACTGTTTTAGAATTTGAAAGAGATTTATAGAGATATGTATGTACATTGTGTGCTCCCCTTGATTGTTAGTAAGGTGGAGTTTTGTCTTTTTAGATTTTATTCTTACAGGTTGTTTTATAGTTGATTTTTATTAAAAACCATTGTTCCTCCTGCGTTTCTCAAATTGATGTTTTTCTTCTTTCAGTGACACCAAGTCCAGTGAAAGGAAAAGGGAAAGTGGGTCGTCCCACAGCTTCAAAAGCATCAAAGGACAAGACTCCTTCCCCCAAAGAAGACGATGAGGAACCAGAAAGCCCTCCAGAAAAGAAAACATCTGCCAGCCCTCCACCAGAAAAATCTGGGGATGAAGGGTCTGAAGATGAAGCCCAGTCTGGGGAGGATTAAAAGTGATGATGGTTTGGGGAGAGAGTTTATTAAAAGGAAAAAGAAAAAAAAACAGAACCTACTTAAGATAAAACATGGTTTTGGCTATGGCTTGACTCATGGGCTTTGAATGCTTTTTTCCATCTGTTGAAAATAACATGTTCTCTCTCTTTTTTTAAGAAAACCATTGTTATGTTTAAGTTACTGTTTTGTATGTTGGTCTTCTCTTTGCCGCTGCCGCCACTCCCCATCCCAAATCCCCAATGAAAGCCATGTCAAACTAATCACTGAATTGACTGCTTTATCTTTTTATTTTAATGGAAGGTATATCACAGCTGTAAAGCAGTAAGATTTGAGATAAACACTATAAAACTTTTGCTTTTTGCTAAACAATAGCAAGTTGAACAGTAATCAGAAAGTATAGAGGAATTTCAGTTGAAAATGATTGCTTCTTTACCTACCTACACTGTTGAAAAAATCAGTTGTCCTCTAATATGAGCTTTTATTATCTATGTACATGAGTATTGTTGTCTTTTAAAAAAGTATGACTTTAAACTTCCATTGATGGAGGCAGGTAGGAGATAAGGATGGATTCCGACTTGTTAGTAAAAGTATTCATCTTTTTTGGTTTGGGGGCATGGAAAATGGGGTTACCTGACCTTGTTTGAGACTGTGGGTTCTTTTTTTCAACTTCATTACTTGTTATCTCAAAGAGACTCAAAGCCAGTGATCCTTTATCCTGCTACAGTCTTGAAGAAATTGAAAAAAACTAGCAAAGCAGGGGCCACCAAAACTGGAATCACTCTTGATTTCAGATCTCATTCTCCTAATGGTTCATGTGGTTAAAATATGAGTATCTGTTTCCTTTATTGGATAAAATTTTACCTAGGATCCCCTTGCCTCCCTCTCAAACCATAGAATTTAAATGGCAAGACCAATCTGTATATCACAATGAATTCTCAAATTGACAATGTTATCTAGGTTTTATGCAAATAAAGTACCAGTTAATGTGAAACTCAGTCAAAAAGAGTTGAGCATTTTTCTTGATGAGAACAGAGAATTGATACTCTTTTATGCCATATATGTGCATTCATATCTCATGACCATGCTGTTTTTTTTTCGTTTCCATACCCCATCTGTCCATTTCTTTGTGGAAACATGCTGTGGAACATGTCTCTCAGCTTCCTGCTACTGCACAGGGATGCCACAGTGCACGCTCCATCCCAAAGTCTACCAGCTCCTGTATAAGACACTATTGTTCCTATCTCTATTCTTAAAAATTTTCTTCACATCCTTTCCTGGATGGGAGTGTGATAATGTCACTCCCATGCTATACAGTTTGTTCTTGTCATTTTAGTTGGTTCCCCTACTTACTGCTCATGTTGTTTAAAGCAGGTGTTTGGGGCTCTGGGGCTGGAAAAATCATGGGTTCAGGAATCTTGTGTGAAAGTGATAATGGGCTTTTTACATGTCTTTAGAAAGCAGTCACTATATAAATCTGTAGGTTTGAAATTGAGAAATCTGAAATTTCTCTTGCCCTTTTATCTGGATTTGCTTCCTTGGTATCCTGCTTTTGCAGTTTTCTTTCTGTGTTAAGTTATAGCATATTTTGTCTCAGACAACATGGCTTTCTTGAAGTTGTTCCTAAGACAAAAGGGTATACGTGAGGAACATTTGCACTCTGATATTTTGAAACATCCAGTGGCTGAGAGTCATTTGATTGTTGCACTGTGCATGTTAAGAGTTAGTTTGGAGTTTTCAGTACAAGGCCAAAAAAAAATGCAAAACTTGAACATAAGCAGGGTTTGAATTGTTATTTTTCATGATGGATAAATACACTATTGTTAACTTTATAATGAGGGTGTTAAAAATGATTTGCTGTAGTGGGTCTGATCAGGTATCCATTTTTAACAAAGTTTGTGTTATTAAAGTGTTTTCACCATGTGCCCGTGTTTTAAGGGGTTTATAAGTCTTACATTCCTGGAACATAACGGGCTTTCCTCAGATATGTTTCCTGAAGTTGTGTTTTAAAACTTCAACCCTGATACTTTGTGTAAAACAAGTTCTCTCCAATATATTAATCTGTACTGATATCTCTGGTGTGGTATACACATAACAGTTTAGAAGTAATCATGTCTTCGTCATGTCTTCTAGGTTACTTGGGTACATTTGGTTGGACTTGTTTTGTTTGGGGGGCCCCGTTTTTAAAAAAAAAATTCTGTAGATTGAAAATGTATTATATATTTCTCATAGACTGGACAAAAGGATCTGTGTCCCCAAGTGGGGCAGGCTCTGAATGACTTTTGTTTCCCCTGCTTTTTATTGATGGTTTGAAACACTCTAGTCTTCTGAAATCATTTGCATGCAAATAGGAGGAGAGTTGTGGTGACTCAACTGGAAACAGGTGCTCAGTAGTCAGGCTTGTTAGTGATGTCAGTATGCATTACAAACTTAGCTGATCAGGACTGGCCATTGGCACCACCCTTGACTAAACTTTTTCTTTCTAGTGTGCCTATGGTGAATGGCAATAGCATTCACTGTCTTTATTTTGCAGTGCTCAGGAAATGGGGCATGGACTTTGAAGGTGCTTGTTTGTGTTACCTGAATTCTCTGCGTTAGCTCTGTTAGGTTTACCTCTATTGCAGATTTGTTAGTTATGCTGACTGACACTACATTCAGTTCTAAGACCCCTTGCCCAGATGCTCTCAGTGTGCTAGAAATAGGTGGCTTTCATCCTAATGTGTCTGTATCTTGCTGCTTTAGCTTTTCCCACCCTAGATTGGAATCCGTGGTGTGGGCCCAAGAGATAATGAATTTTAACTTTAGAAATGTAGATTGTCCTGCCTTCTAAAACATCGCCTGTTTTGATAGCTTTACTTTGTATTGATACCGTAAAGGAAAACTAATGGATGTTTCCTGTATTGGGGAGCGAAAAGCTTAATTTAATAGTGTGGTTGATTTCCCATTGAGGAGCCCTAGTATTGATTGATTTTTTTCACAATAACGTTCATTTGCCCCAGATTCAGTCCTCAGTTGAAATCTTAATTTGGCATGGTTTTGATAGCATTTTCTTACAGATAACTAATCAGTAGTGGAATTGGGAGGTTATGATCCAATAAGGATTTTTTATATTCCTGTTGACATGGTCAGCTGAACTGAACTTGAAACATATTTTTTTACAATTCTATTTTTTCTGTGAGCATTCAAGTAAGAAGTGGATTTTAGAGTTTAGGATATGTTTAAGAGGGTTAGGAAGACAAGCAGAATTTAATACCAGAAGTAACAGGGAGAGGTTGTGTGGCCTTGGCTGCTGTTCCGGAGAACAAGCACAGATTTGAACAGTTTTTTCTGCGCCAGAATCTGCATAGCTGCAATGAGAAGGAAAAGCTTGTCCACTTTAGGAGTTTGGAAACAGAAGAAACCTGGGCTGTGGTCTTGGTGACATTCAGACTGAGATATGTAGACTGAGTAATACACATTCTCTGCTGAGGGGTAGGAAAATTTAACAAGCTGATTGCTCTTGAGATGTAGAAAGTTGTCCTTTCTCTGTGGATGAAGCTGGGTTTACTTGAAAACAGGGAGTTAATTTGTTATTTGGGTATTGGGATGCCAACTTATCTATCCCAAGTTTCAGTTTGGTACCCATTTCCTTTTGTCTTCAGATAAACTTAATAGAACACAATTCTTTGTGAACCCCAGATCCGTAAGTTACACTTCTCTTTGTTTTCAAAGCCAAATTCACAGTGGTGCTGACTGTGTTATTAACCACTATTGGGAAAAAATCCCGTAATCCTGCCTTTTGCCATGCCAATGGAATGACTAAGCTGGGGACACCTGTTTGAGCATGCTTTGTGGCTGGTGGGATGCCACCACTGTGCGTACACTTTGTACATCAGGGTAAAGGGAGGGTTTTCTAGATTTAAGTGGGGAGGGTCAAGTTGGGATTTTTGTTTGATCCTTTTTTTTATTTGTTTTTTGATGGGGTGGGGTATACTACTCAACTTATGCCCTAAGTAATGTGTATAAAACCCCTGAAGTATTGTGTGGGTGTGTGTGTGTGAGTGTATGTTTTTATTTGTCTGGCAATTAAACCTTTGTCTTCTGGAAATTAGTGAATTCTTTTTTGTCTTCCAGAAGCATTTGTTAAAAAATTTGTAAATAAGAGCTCTACTTAGTTTGTTTATCATGAACATGTTGCAGCAAACCTTATTACACATAATTACTGCCAGGTTTAAGGAAAGACTTAAGACTTGACAAGTTAAGCAGCAGCCAAGTTCACATTAATTGTTTGTCTTGAGAATTCATATATCAGACTTCAGTTCTAAACCTCCCAATCATCCTTAGTTTTCTTTCTGAAGCTTTTACATTCTTAGCAGGAAGGGTAAAAGAGAGGACCTGCTCACATTTATTGATTAGTCTGTATGGCATCCCTTTCTTCATCCTTCAGTGTCGCTAGGTAACGTGATTGGATACCAGAGGGTTGGGCATTCTTGCAATACCTTAACAGTGCTGGAATCTGCAGCATGGTACTAAGGAAGTTAAAGTTTGAATGTAACCACTTTATTTAAAAATCTTTTTTTTTGTATTTAAATGAAATGGAGTTAAAGTGAACATGATTTCATTGACCATGTTCGTGAATTATAGGTGCAACATACATTGGTAGAATTGTGTGATGGTCCTTTGTGATACTTTATTTTTACATATCCCAGTCTCTGTATGTATCAGCATAGACAACAGAAAAAACAAACACCTGCATTGCTTTTATTGAAGGGTTTCCAGGACTGTGTGTCTGCTCCTGAGCTCCGTTTTAAGTATGTATATCCTTTGCTTGTATTTTGTATTAAAAAAATTAAGAAAAAGAACCCTTTACTGTTGAGCATGTTGGCATTGTCCCTTTTATTTTTTTCTCTTTTTGGGACATACGAAGCAAGTTATTCTTTTTCTGTATCTTTTTCTTTTGTAAACGTTTTGTTTTGTTTAAAAATGGCTTTATAAAAGGGCTTTTATAACCCAGATGTGTGCTCTGTGTACTTCTTATACTCAAGTAAATCCACTGATGGGTGGAGAGCAGCCTGTTCCCTTATCGGTTCTTTAGAAACTTGAACAGTGACCATCACTGTTGTTGGTAACAAGAAAAGCGTGTCTTGTGTCAGAAGTCAAAAGGAGTGATTTGGTTAATAGGTATTTCAGAGCAAGAGGTATAGTAAACTTTTTATTTAGGGAAGCACTGAACTTAATGAGTGAAGATTCCCAATTAGCATTTTTCCTGCACTCATATCCAAGGTTATGAAGTACTCTGGAAGACAGTGTTCATTTCGTTAATTATACATAGTAAAGAACAATGTTTATAGTCTCAAAGTATGGTAATTTGCATTAAATTTCAGATGCCAGAATGACTACATTAAATTATTTGTTGTTCAGAATGAAATACTACTTAGATGGAGAACATGGTGTAAGATGCCTCTGCAGAACTGTGATGATACTGTTGCTAGTTGCCCTTATTTTCAAGCCCTTTCTCCTGTTGACAGACTTTATTTGTGCAGTGCTGTAATTGAAATACAAACTTGGCTTTGAGATTTAGTGCTTTTTTTCTCCTACTGTTAATCCTCAGTAGTAAGTAGCTAACTTTGTGTTTATTTTCTTAATAGAGTTGTTTGTCCCAAATCACAGTTAACTTTGGTAGAATGTTTAATGTTTCCTCAATCTGTAGGTGTTTTGTGATCAGCATACCAATTTTTCTGTTTTAGTATACTACTGAAAATTCTAAAAATATTCTGGTTCAAAAGAATTTCAGTAAACATGAAATGATGAACATCAGATGCATAGAGGAGTTTGATAAAATGCCTTTGGAGCTCCCTAAACTCCTATCCATGAACTTAATGTACAATTTCAGTCTAGTTGTACAGTACTTGACGGTTTTATGAACAGCTTTTATTTACATAGTGCCTCGTTTGGTTTTTGCAACAGCCCACATTGGCAAGGTGTTTGTTGTTGCTCCAACTTTGTAAAAAAGTAAGCTGATTCTGGTCGGATTTAATTTGACTTGGCTAGCTAGTATTCTGGTGGCTACCGGTTAAGAGCTGTGCCTGCTAACTAAAAAGATGGGCAGTTTGAATCCACCAGGTGCATCTTGGAAACCCTACGGGCCAGTTCAACCCTGTCCTACTAGGTCCGTGTGAATTGGAGTCCTAAAGGGTCACTATGAGTCAGCAGTGGGTTTGACTTTTTAGTAAGCTACAAGAAGAATTTGATTCAGGCCACCAGTCCTGTGTGCTTTTAAGTTAAAAAAAAGTTGCCATCAAGTCGATTACCACTCATAGCGACCCAACTGGCTGCTAATTGTAAAGCAGCTCTCCCCGGAGCCTCATTCCTGGTGTGTACCTTGGGAGCATTCTGCTGTTCTTCAGCAGCTCCAGGTAACAGTGATGCCTGAACCAGACCAGTAAGTTACATACAAGATCTAATGAGAAATTCTTGAAACACTTTTAATGAGATGTAAAAATGCCTCAGGAAATAGTTCAGTTTCCTTGAGAATCCTATGCCCCTAGGTAAAAGTTGCCAATATTTAAAAAGCTTTTTATTTTCTGATAATGCTTTGAGGCTAGATCACCTTAACTACGTAGCAGCTTTCTTCTGCCAGTAGAGGGCAGTGTTTGTCCTTTATTTGGTTTTGTTTTGAGCCTGTCCTCTGGGCCCAACCCTGTATTAAGACCCTCAGCTGCCTACTGTGTTCTGTGATTGGTATGCTCAGTTAACATCCTAGGACATGCAGTGGTCTTTTCTGGATTTTAAATGCTGTTTCAATACACATTGTCCTCGTGTTGTTCCCTTCTTACAATTCTAAAACATGGATGACATTGCAGAGTGAGCTTTCAGAGCACAGCTGTGAACTGTTGGCCCTGTTCTCAAACAGGTGTTGCCTCTTGAAGTTGCTGTGCAGCTCAAAAGTCCGTGTCTTTCACAAGCAGCACGGACTTGATCACACGCAACAAATACTGAGACTTGTTTTCAAGGTGGTATATTACATGGTGTTCCTTTCACTTGATGGCATGTTTCTCTTTCCCTCTATTATCTTAATAGAATGGGTAAGTACCCATTTGAACATGCTTTGGCTGGGTCATCACCAGGAGAAACCAGCATTACTGGTGAATGTGCCCCCTATTTCAATAGTAAAATCCTGGACAAATACCTTGAAATAGTGCTGTGTTACTTCCGGAGGCAGGGAATGAGAGGGTACAGCCAGAGTTTCCAGCTACTAATGCAAATAATTGTTTAAAAATGGGATAGCACAAAATATTAGTTTGAGTTAGCTTGAAACTAACCCCCAGGTATAATTTGTTTAGAAATTTAAGAAACATAGATTAAAGAGGAATATACTGTTACTGGTACTGTTCTAGTTTTGAGAACTGTTACATGATAAATATATGTGTAACAGCATTTTAAAACCAGAATGCTATAGCCCTTTTATTAGTATGTATAATATCACCTTGACTGATAAGGAATTTAATGTTTCTAGTAGCTATACTTTTTCCATCCATGAGCTCTCCTGCCTGCAGGAGATTCGAGTGGATGGGTTAGGTAAGGCTCTGAAGGAGATGGGAAGCCTTTGGTTGAAAAACGATGGCCTAAACTTTAGGATAACTGCCAATTTTGTAACCTTAGTTAATTGGTTTTGTGGCTTATTAACTGAAACTGTAGTGATAGAATTAACAGAAAGCATGCTGAAACACTAGTCTTTACCAAAAAAAAATTGTACAGATAGTGACATATGCTGGATCTTCACTTTGTGGCTATAAATTTCTTCTCTTGCAGTTCATTAATTTAGTCTGATGGAATAAAATACGGTTTTAAAGTAGTTGAGAGTCAAGATAGAACAAATCTCTTAGATGACACTAAATGTCTTTAAGAGTCAAGGGCGACTCAGAATGATAGCATTCTATTTAGACACTGAAACATAGTCTGGGCCTTCAGGAACCTAACTTCATGTCTAATGCATGCCCCATCTCAGTTACAAATTCTAGGCTTACCTCGTTGTGTCTTTTCCTCCTGCCTCTGAGCTAATTTAGCACTCTCCTTCCTTTCTTGTTTTGTGAATCAACTGTTGGTTTCCATTGCATAACCAGATAGCTCTGGAGGTGATTGAGGCATCAGCTTTCCTGTAGAGGGCCACACAGTTGGCCTGAGTACAAAATAAAGAACATTTTCTCATATACCTGGAATAAGACAGAATTTAGATCCCAAAGCCTCTATTGTAGGGAACTGCTGGTATGACTTCAGGCATATGGATGCAGACACTGTAGTTAAAGGGAATGGGTGATCTAAACCTTGCGCATGGACAGGTTTGGGGCCACAGGCAAAGCAGGTCTTGTCTTCTCACACTCTCAAGTGAAGCAACAAGGCCTGATACTTGGCTCAGATACCACTCATTCTAGAAGTCAAATCCATTGAACAACTGGGAAGCAGATACTCCTCTCTGTAGGAGAATTAACTGTAGTTAGGAACATACTAATAGTGCCAGCCCATGGAAGTGGTTCTTAGAAGATATGGTCACCTTTGAATTAGCCAGAAATATTTACAGACAAAAGTATAAGGACTGTATTCCACACCAGAATTAGGCCCTTGTGGTATAATGAGTTTTTTTCTTCCCAATAAGAATAACAATCTATTATTTCTGTGGTAGCTTATGGTTTAAGGAAATAAAACATCTTAAAATGTGTTCTGGGAAATTGATGTAAATGCTGTAAGACGGTGTTAAATAGCAGAGTCGAGTCGTTCATCATAGTTTCAGAACTCTGCGACTTAACCAGCTTGCACTGTTTGCTGTTCTGAAACTCCCAGTCACTTCCTTAGCCTGTGGCCTGCTTTAGAGGGGCTTTGTGGCTAGCTGCTGATGAAGCCAAAGATCCATTTACAGGATGATCTTGGTCTAGTCACCTACTACCTCCCCTCTCCCAGCCTGCTTTTCCTTTTTTATAGAGTGGGGACTCTAAGGAGCTGATTGTCCTCTACCTCAAAGGGACATTGTGAAAGTGAGTGTGGCTGTATGCCTGAGAAGCAGGCCCTCTGCGCAAAAGTGACTTGGCATTGTAGACCAACTGGCCTTGAACAAAAGCGTAACATACCTCTAGGCAAAGGGACAGGCCAGGTAAAAACCTCTTTACTGCAGACCTGAAATCCTTTTAGCTTTGTTGTCTCTCACTTACAAATAAGTTATTTGTTAGTAAGAAAACTGTTATGAAAAGGTAAACTTTAACTAGCCCATAATACAGGGTGGTTTAAAGCAGACAGGTTGTGTGTATGTGTGTGACAGTAACTCAAGTCACCTGCACTATCAAAAGTTTTGGGATTTTTGGTTTTTTTTAAGTACACAGAAATGTTGGTTAGAGTTTGAATGTTTCTTAACTTCTCATAAGAAAAAGAATTTTGTCCAATGGTTACCAACTGTACTCCTAGATGTGTGGTACCAAGCTGATTTTCAACTCACAGTGATCACATGTGTTACAGAGTAGAACTGTTCCTTAGGGTTTTCTAGACTAATTTTAGTAGAAGTGGATCACCAGGTCTTTCCCCCACATAGCCACTAGGTGGGTTCCAATCTCCAGCTGTTTGGTTAGCAGCCATTTAGCAGCTGAGTGCTTCTAGGACATGTATTTCAAATGAACACTCCTCGGTACTGGAATATGAGGACTGCCAACTAAGTTCGCGAACTCAATCTGGAAAAACTACTACTTACCTCGTTGCTGAATATCACTATGGTCACCTTTGAAGTACTTTCCTTGGGAAGCTATGCACTGATGGTAGCACCTAGTCCACCTTCAAAGCAGTTTTGGATCTCTTTTTCTGCAATGGCTATCAGAGCTGTTGTATTACCCTTGATGTCCTGAATGTCATCAAAATGTCTTCCTTTCAATATTTAGTTTATCTTTGGGTAAAGAAGAAAGTCATTGGGGGCCAAATCAGGTGAATAGGGAGGGTGTTCCAATACAGTTATTTGTTCACTGGCTAAAAACATCCTCATGGACTTGCTACCATGCACAATGGCCATTCAAGAAAGAGTTCCAAAATTGCTTTGAAGGGTAGTCTAGGTTTGGGCATCAGTGCGTAGCTTCCCACGGGAAGTACTTCAAAGGTGAGTAGTGACATTCAACACTTAGAACAATTAACTTTGTTGGCTTAATTGTTGGACCTTGTAGTGATCAGAAATACTTGACAGGAGCATTCTTCTGGTACATCGAATCATCCATGTTTTTGTGTCCTAGGTATTTCAAGTTTAATATCAGAAAGGATGCCACAAAACTATCTGTTGGCACCATTACTAGGGACAGAACCAGGAACACAACTGGACTGCTTCACTAATGCAAGGTGAGGGCCTGTGTTCCCACCCTCCAGGAGGGTGCTTTTCCAGGAGAGAGGACTAGCATGAGACTCTTACAGACATATAAGACTGAACCTAGGGATAAGTTACAAGATGGACTGCCCCGCTACCCCCACAAATTCTCTTCAACCTTCAGGGAAGACAGATGCAATTTCAACAGATGGTGGGCAGGCCTTTAAAAATAAAGTAAAATCTTGGTTATGTTGTTGTTAAGTTAAATAACGGTCAGAGTGTATAGATAATGACATTTTGATCAGGAGCATGTTATCTTATAGTACCCTTTTCTGTTAGATTTTTATTAACATCGTTTGTGCTTATCGGATAGATAAGATAACTTCCTTAAGTCAAAAGTCCCTCTTGTCATGTTATCTTAAAGAGACAACTGATTATCTTGGCCTTGGTAAAAAAAATATTTGCTTTTCTCTGTAACTATCTCTCAGTATCTGCTAATGTGTATGACACAGGCTGTCCCCTTCATTAGGCGCTTTGGACAAGTGTCAGCATTTAAGGATGTCAGAACTAGTTTTTTGTTTCCTTTTAAGAGTGTAATATTAAGGAAACTTAGCTGAAAATTAGGGAGCTGTGCTTCTCCTCATGGTTTAGCTTTTTCAACATTCTTGAAGAGTCATAACTCTTGCTTGGTCAGAGATTGACACACACGACAGAGTCTAAGAATGAAAGCATGTAATGGGGAAGGAGTAGGGGAAAGAATAGCAGCCCTCTTCAGCATTTGTTCTCTGATCACTTTACAGGCTAAGTGAGTTCTTGTTTATGTCAATCAGACTTTCAAAAGATATTTGTTTTGCTTTTTTTTCTGTTTCCAGCATAAAATTCTTACTTGAGAATCCACATGTTCTAATCAGAAAATAGACTGATAACAAAATGCAACTGTTCCATGTATGGGAAAGCAAGATATTAAGGGTTCTGCCGTTTGATACATTTTTAGCAAGACATAGAAAAGTATTTAAACCAGTGGTTCTCCAAGGGTGATCCCCAGACCAACAGCCTCAGCATCAGCTGAAAACTTGTTAGAAAGACCTATTGAAACAGGTCTGTGGAGCCCAGCAGTTTGGTTATAACAAGTGCTCTGGCTAATTCTGATGTACATTACAGTCTGAGAACTCTTAGTAGCTTAAATTATGCCAAAGGGCCCACTCGACCAAATCCTCGCCTTCGTCCTTTTATTGGACAGGGCAACTTGACCTGACAGATGTTACTATCACATCCCAGCTATTGCCCCACCTGACTTGGTTTAGGAGCACTAACTAAATCCCATGGTTATGTCTTCATTTGTTCTTCCTGGAAATAATTGTTTTCACTCTTGGCTGCTTTATCCCTCAGTGGGAATCACCAGAGATAGAACTGACTCTTTTCAGTGAAATCCCACTGTTAGGTTATCTCCACTGACAGTTCTGCTCTTTATTCATTGATTTACAGATCCTGCTTGCTCTTCAGCTTCCTACAAATACAGGCCTTGGGTTTTATGTGTGTTTAAATACTCTTTTTGGAAAGACAACTGAACTTTGAGAATGTCTTTTACAGATGTTCATGTTCAAGAGTGGGGCTAAGATTACATACATAGGAATATGCTTTAATAATCTACCACTCAGCCTGGAAAACTCATTTTGGTTGTTAATTCGTATTTTTTCTACAACTACATCTTAATAGCAGCTCCCGTTTCGTTGAGTGTTTACTATGTTCAAGGCATCTCCATGAGCACTTACCATGCCTTGTGTCACTGAATCCTCACAACAGTCCAAAGAGGTATAAGAAATGCTGTTGCGGTTGTTTGCCATCTAGTCAATTTTGAGTCATGGTATAAAAATGTCTGCACAGCAGCATCTGACCTCCTTCCTCTAACTTCAAGAGGAAGAAGGAATCAACAGCCCAAGGCTGATTCTTCTGAAGCAGAGGAATGTCTCCTCCCTCCACAATCCTGCTCAATTCTGACACTAACTGTCCCTTCCATAGCACTCTTTACTTCTCTTCTGGGGTCAAGAATTCACTGCAGTGCCACAGACAACTCACAGACAATACTCATGATGATGGGATTTATTAGGGAAGTAAAAGGTGACAATTTAGGTTGAAGAACAACCTGGATACAGTTCTTCTATCAAATTGGCCTCTTTTCAGCAATGTCCACAGACATGCCTCTCTGGCCCCTCAGCTTTGGCCCTGATCAGGCAGGTATTACAAAGCTCTTTTTAGCTCTGCACATAAGTGCCTCGAGGCACCTCACTCCACCAGTAAGTCTTCACCCCAGCGGTGCTCAGGACTAGCACTGTGGGTCAGTAAACCCAACTCCAACAAGTGCTTAGAGGCACACTAATCCACCAGTGACCCAAAAGTAATAAGCTTTCTTGCCCTGTGTGCTGCTGCTCTCTTGCCACTGCCTCTCTGCCCCCACTTCTTAGTGCCTTCAGTGTTACAGCTCCCTCTCTCTCTTTCTTGATTTCTTGGTTGAAGGTATTTCTCAGTACAGGAATCCTGGGTCTAAAGGACAGGTTTTGCCTTTGGTCCTTCTTCTTTGGTGGTGGTGACAGCGTCTCTTTGCCCTGGACCTGGCTCTCTTTTAAGCCTACCAAGAAGACCAGTCTCCTAGTTAGGCCACGGTTATCTTATTTGCACAGTCCCAGTCACTTCCATTCTTTTGTTAAGTGGGTCACTATGAGTTAAAACTGACTCAGTGACCCCTAACAACAGCAACCTAAGTACTTGGGTGGGAGTTTCAAGACCATAGTGAGGAAACCACACAAAAGTGAACCATTGCATTGCACATGGTGACCCTATGTCTGCAGAGAGAACTGCCTCATAGGGTTCTCAAGGCTGTAATCTTTCAGAAGCAGATCACCAAGCCCGTCTTTCACAGTGCCTCTGAACCACCAGCCTTCTGGCTAGTAATCAAGCCCTTAAACAACTGTGCCACCAGGAACTTCACAAGTAATATTGCAACCAGCCAACTAACCAGTTGAGTAGAACTTCCCCATAGGGTTTCCAAGGAGCAGATGGTAGATTTGAACTGCTGACTTTTTAGTGAGCAGCCATGGTTCTTAACCGCTGCATCGTCAGGGCTCTACAAATAATATCACTATCCTCAAATTGCAGAGGAAGAAACTGAAGTCTAGAGACAGGTAAACAATGTCAGGCCACACAGCCTGACAGCCATATAGGCTGCAGCCTTTTTATTGACTCAAGTCAAAACTGATCAATTGCTTTCTGTTCCTTTCACTTGCTTGCCAGAATATCTGGCTTCTAGCAGAAGCATCAGGGAACAGCAAACTGAGCAACAGTAGATGAAAAGAGAGAGACAGATGGTGGAAAAGAACCTCTAGACAAAAAGAGACCCGTTTTTGAGCTCTGGCCTGCCACTTGCCAGTTGTGTCCTTAACACGACGTGGCCTTCCCTGCATCTCAGTCGCTCAGACAGTTAATAGTGCCAGTAACATCTACCTCTTAAGGCTGTTGTAAGCATCATCAAAGAAAGTGCCCAGCCAAAGGCTGCTTAGTGATATTTTCCCCTGGTGGGACGAGAAGTTAATGCATCAAGAATATAATCAAGGGGAGGCCTTGATTGCTGAAACACAGTGCCTTTCATTCTTGTTGCAGAGGGATACTACCTTTCTCTGACAGTGTTTTCTCTGGATGGTGGGTGATTGTGTAATCCAGGTAAACACAGGAACGGGAAGGAGGCTTGGGAATGAACTTCATGCAGCCAACATACCTAAGCACTCCTGGCTGCCTTCTACTCTGACATACAGAGTTGCCACCAGAGGCAGGGGGTGGGGGTGCCTGGGTGCCTTGTTTCAGGCACTGTTTATTTACACTGTGTCCTGAAATATCTAACAACATGTTTCTTACGTCCATTTTGATACTTGTGGACAGAACTAGGCAGAAATCTCTGCTTGAACACCCTACCATTTATGAAAGGCAGAGACCAGGCCTGCCTCCGAATGACATGCTGGTCAGATCTCCCCGACCAGGTGGTGGGGAGTGAAGATCGAAAAGGTAACTAGCTAGTATCCGTCATGAAACATTTCATGTGGGAACTCTGCTTAGGGATAAAAGAAAAACCAGCTGCCATCAAGTCGATTCTGACTCATAGCGACCCCATGTGTGTCAGAATAGAATGGTGCCCTGTGCAGATTCAGTGGCTGATGTTTCAGAGGTGCACTGACAGGGCTTTCTTCCTAGGCACCTCTGGGCAATTTCAAACTTCCAGACTTTTGGTTAGTGTCTGAAAGCTTTAACTGTTCGCACCATCCGGGACTCCTGCTTAGGAGATTGGATGATGATAAAGAGGGTATGTGTATTAGTAGGAGGGAATTGAGAGATGTTAACACCTGCTTAACCCCCTGTCTGTCTGTGGTGGTGACCCTGTAGGTCAGAGTAGAACTGCCCCATAGAGTTTCTAAGGAATGCCTGGTGGATTTGAACTGCTGACCTTTTGGTTACTACACCAAAAAACCCCAACACCCTACCTTCAAGTCAGGTGTGACTCATAGTGACCCTAGAGGTCAGGGTAGAACTGTCCCTTGGTTTCCAAGGAGCACCTGGTGGATTTGAACTGCCAGCTTTTTGGTTAGCACGTGTAGCACTTAACCCACCAGCCCACCAGGGTTTCCTCTGATTACTAGGATGAAGAATATCCCCCTACCATCTCTTGATCCTTCTTCCTTCCTCCCTGGGAACAGAGAACTTGAAAGAGGAAGTCATAGAGGGCCACAACTACAGTAATTCTTATCGGTCCGGCTGTTAACTAGCCTCTTTTTACTGATGGGCCTTTCAGCAGAGTAGGATTAGGAGGCCAGAACTTACATCGATGCATAGGTGACGGGCTCCCGTTGGCAGTCGGCTTAGGATTTGTGGGGTCTCAGTCTTGCGGTTAGGGAAGAGATGATGGTGAGTAGAATGGGAGTATGTAACCAGACGTGGGAGAAAAGGCTGACTAGCCAGTGTCCAGCCCTAGGCACTCTAGTTGCTCAGAGCTGCGGTAGCCCCGCACATGGCATTCTGAAGAGAAACGCTGCTGGCAGCAGCCCAGCTCCTGGCTGAGGAAGGCCCCACACCCAGGCTAGAGATTCTCCCCTCCAGCCCGACTGCTCTGGCTTACTTCACATAGAGTACTAACTTTCAGAACAAACAGTGAGGGGTTCTTGTGGTGACTTGGTACACAGGCCTCTGTTCTACTTCCAAGAAATACCATTTTGTTATTTCACCGTATGTTTCCATTCCTGAATGTGTCTCTGTGGAATGGGGGGATAAAGCTGATATACCTACTAGCTAGTTCAAGGAAAAATTGCCTGGTAATGGGAGTTGTTGTTTTCATACTTTTCTTTGGGAGAATAATAACTGTCCCAAAGCAATCGGGAAGTGACATTTTGTTAAGCGGGTAGTACTATCTGTGGGTTTTTCCTCCCTTGGGGACAGGGGTAGAGAGAGAACATTTAACACTGAATAGTCATGTAAACATGGGTTGCTCCGTGATCCAGTTCTTGGCCCTTGGCACTATTGACATTTTGGCCAGGTAATTCTGCATTAGGGGCTTGTCCCAATGCACTGGGGATCTGTCCTGTTTCACTGAGGGCTGTCCTGTGCACTGATATCTGGTGATATCCTTGGTCTGGATCCTCTAGGCACCAGTAGCTCCCCCAGAGTTGTGGCAAATGAAAATGTCCCCATCACCAAATTGTCCCTGATTGACTACCACTGATCTAAATGTTTCTTACTGATTTTTCCCTTAGTGATTTCTTTTTGTTCCGTGGAGCTTATCTGAAAGCCAAGGAGCAAAGCTGCCTGCATCTGAAGGAGTCCAACAGTTGCTCTCTCCCGCCTCTCTGCCACCCTGCCCAGCTATGAGGAACTTTGGGAAAGTGCCTTGCTTTTTCATCTGAACCTCCTGGGCTCTCCAGGCCTGGACCAGAAACTGGGAGGAAAGACCACCAGGCAGATCAGGTGCTCTAGGGAGTCTGGGTCCTCATGGCCAGGAGTAGTTTTACATCTGACTTCTTCTGCCACAACAGGCTCCTACGTTGACAAGATTTTAACGCTATTATATATATTCCAGGGCAGTTAGTGTTTTTTGTTTTGTTTTTGGAGCGTGGTCTGTATGTGTGTAAGACAAACACACACATGCAGAGTATCAAATGCCTGTGTTTGGGGTGGTGGGAAGCCAGAAGGGGGTTTCTCATGTCTCCAGAGACCTGCTCTCATCAGTGTGTTCACTCTCTGGGTCCTCCCATTTCCCCAGGCTAATTACATGCCCTTTTAGTGAAAGGAAATAGTTTCTCAGCTAAGCTGGGAAACCCAAGTCCCTCGTGCCCCCTCATCACAGGTATCATGGGAAGGACCAGAAAGGAAGCAGCTGGTCCCACTTCTTGCTGGAGTTGAACCTGGAGGTGAGAATGTTTCCTTGCTGCCCTGTTTACCTAGTCACCACCAGAAGCCTTAGTAGGAGCAAAGCCTGCCACTCAGCATGGCCTGGGCACGGATGGCTGGAGAACACCCAAGTCAAAGGTGTCACACTGTGTGTTAGGAAGGCTCTGAGGAATTCAAGCTTTTTAGTCACAGCTCCTCAGCTGCTGCCTGGAAGTGAGAGGGAGTGTGGCTAGCCCCCACCCCTGCCGTGTACAGCTGCTGGGGACACAGCAACAGTTTCAGGCTTGACTAATGTGGAGGGAGGAAGTCTCAGTGGGGAGGCAGGGGACATTGGCTGAGAGCCTACTACAGGACTGCAAGATCTTTCTCCCCAGGGCTTCCCTCATCAGCACAACCCCTGGGAGGTAGTTTTAGAAAATAGCCCCATGTTGGACTATAGGTGAGGGAGCTGGGGGACAGTTATAGGGGCAGGAAACAGCTGGGCTGCTGCTTCTCTGGAGAAACTGCTCATGAAGTGGGTTCCAGGATGTGAGAGCTATGGGCACTTCTCCTCTTTCCACTACTGGAGGGAAAAAGAGAAAGGAGAGAACATGCCACCATGGTTCCAACCTGGTGAGATGCCACTGTGGAACCACAGAGGAAAAGACCTCTCTTCTGGCCTCTTCATCTGTCTCTGGCCCCTGATCTCAGGGCTATCCCAAAACTTCTTTTTTTTTTATTATGATTGAGTGAAAATGTACATTCCCATATAAATTTGCATGCCCACCTATGTGCAGCTCCCACTGCTCTCCCTATCAGGTGACAGCACACTCCTCCTCTCCATTCAATACATGTCATATCCTCCTAACAATCTCCTATCCCCTCCTCTCCACCCACTCCTCTGCCTCCAGTAAGAGGTCAGCAGGACAACATCCTATAGATGCGTAGAACCATGAAGTGCACACATGATATGGTCACTTTGTGTTGCCAAGTCCAATTGATTCCTGTCCGAAGAGTTGAACTTCATTATGATTTATGGATAAGGGCAGCATCAGGGCCAGGGGCCGTGCTCCCAGGGGAACCCCGAAGCCCTTGGACCATCAGTTGTGGTCTTTTAGTGGGGATCTCAGGGTGCACCCCTTTTTATTCTTGTGTTGCCTGTGAGACTCAACTTGGTGAGCTTCGCCGTGGCTATCACCGGTGGTGGCCGGGCACCATCTGGTTTTTCCGCTCAAAAGTTGATGCAGTCACCCACTCATGTGGATCTCTCTGTCTTCTAGGTTTCCTTTCCCCCATGTGGTTTTGGTCCTTGGTTATCATTCATGCCTGCTAAGTTGGGACCGTTTGCTGTACCCCCAGATGGCAGCTTCGCAGCTTTTAAGACGCCAGACACCACTCACCAATGTGGGCTACAAAGGGACCTCTTAGCAAAACGCTAGTTGTGCAAATTGGCCTTGATTTCCCCTGAGAGCATGGTCCCTGGCTCCCTACCCCAGCTACTCTGTCCTTGCAATATTGGGCTAAGATGGGAGGAGTACTCATGTTATGTTGAAGTCCAGTTAATATTGATCTTCTTTCTAACGTGCTGTCAGAGATTTCACCCAATCAAATTTCTATTAACGATCTAATCTAAACCCTCCCCTGTCTCGCCCTCCCTCCCTCCGCACCCTTGCAGCCATATGAGTCTGTTTTTAAGTTCTTATCGTAGGGGTCTCGTACAATATTTGTCCTTTTGTTGCTGACCACTTTCACTCAACATAATATCTTCCAGTTGAAACCAGGTTATGAGATGTTTCCTAAGATCATCGCCGTTCTTTATCATCACATAGTGTTCCACTGAGTATGTATATACCATAGTTTACCTATCCATTCCTCTGTTGCTGGGGATCTGGGTTGATTCCATCTTTTTGCTGTGTGGACTGTGCTGCAATAAACATTCGTGTGTACGTAGCAGTTGGTGCGAACAGCCTTGATTCTGTAGGATATATTCCAAATAGGGAAATTACTCGATCAAATGGTATATCTATATCCAGCTTTTCAAGGAAGTGCCAGATTGCTTTCCAAAGACATTGCACCATTTTGCAGTCCCACCAGCAGTGTAGGAGAGTTCTAATTTCTCCACAGCCTCTCCAGCGTTTGTTGTTTTGTGGTTTGTGGATCATGGCCAACCCTCTTGGGGTAAGATGGTATCTCAATGTAGTTTTGATTTGAATTTCTTTACTAGCTAATGATCGTGAGCATGTCTGCATGTGTCTTTTGGCTGCCTAGATCTCCTCTTTAGGGAAGTGTCTGTCCATCTCTTTTGCCTATGGCTTAATTGGATTATTTAGCTTTTTCTTATCGATACTTTGTAGTATCTTATAGATTATGGAGATCAGGCATCCACAATCTGATTATTAATGGATGTTTGCAGCTGTTCTCATTGCAAGCCATATCATATCAGCAAATGAAAGATCTGAAAGCTTTATTTCATTCACATCTACTTTGAGGCATCTCTTCCCCAGTAGTATTTTGAGTGCCTTCCAACCTGTGGAGCTCATCTTGTTGTGGCTCATTTTCCAGCACTCTGTCAGACAATGTTCCACTGTCATCCATAAGGTTTTCATGGCCAATTTTTTCAGAAGTAGACTGTCATGTCCTCTTCTTAGTCTATCTTAGTCTGGAGGTTCCACTAAAACCTATTCAACATAGGTGACCCTGCTGGTATTTGAAATACTGGTGGCATAGCTTCCAGAATCATAGCAACACACAAACCACCATAGTACCACAAACTGGCAGACACAGGGGGCTGTAAAGATTACAGCTGAGGAAATCCCACGGGGCAACTACTCTGTCATGTCAGATGGCTACGAGTAGATTTTGACTCGATGATAACAACTACCACCTCCGCCTACTTTTTAGCTGTGCTGGACAATGCACTTAACATCTTTCTCTTAAGAGTTGTATAGAATAAATGGTGTATATAAAGTTCTTGGCATACAGTATTCCCTGAGTAAATGTCAGCTTAACATTGACTTTGCCATGATCTATTCATTCTGCCATTGCTCTACTCCCTCCCCTCTTTAAAGGGAAAGAGTAAAAGATATTGCGGAAAAAAATGGTTGCCGCAAGTTGATTCTAACTTATGTTGATCCTGTGTGTGTCAGAGTAGAACTGGATGATCTTCAGAAATAGATCTCCAGGGCTTTCTTTCTGGGTACCTCTGGGAGAACTTGAACCACCAACCTTTCAGTTTAGCAACTGAGCACATTAGCATTTGTACCACTCATGGATTCCAATAGATATTGAGGCAGAGCCAACCACTAAAGACCTCTGAAGATGAAGCCTGTGAAGAGGCTGAAGAGTAACAAGGGGTCTTGAGCAAAGAGAGGGAGATTGGACTCTGTAATGGAATGGAGTAGAGGTAGACCACCTCTGTGGAGCATCAGCCCTGTCCCAAGGCAGAACAGAGATGTGCAAGTAAGGTTCAGTCCCAAGGAGTCACCAGTTCTATACTACTTGTCTAGCTACTCTACAGTCTGCTTTCAAGATGAACATCTCCTTATTTAGTCGTAGGCTTGAGTTGGACAGTACGCAGCTCTCAATGAAATGGCTGCTGGGGCATGCTGGGAAAGGTGCTTTCCCTGCCAACCAAGCACATGGAAACTGTCCACAATCCCACTCCCCTCTTCAAACTCTAAATTCCAAGCAGCTAAGTCCTTGGTGCCTCCAATGCCTTCCAGGAAACTGCCTGACCTGACACAGCCCTTGTTCTAGCATTAATTTTGATTTGACGAAGGTGGCTAACCTTTTGATCCCGCCATGGTACTCTCCCCAGCCTTAGGCCACTGAAAAGACAGAAATAGAACACTTATTTCCTTGTTTCCACCCTCATTTCTTTTGAAGAAGGTTTATTTCCATTTTTGGCATCCTCCTGTGCTAGAGAAGGGGCATGACAGGCTCTTGACGTCTTGTTCTCTGTTCTCATGTACTCCACCCTCTGGTGCCACCCAACTCCTGGCTACCTCCAGGTCCAGGTTGGGGCCAGAGACAGGACAGGGGAGAACCCCTGACCCCAGAAACCAGTGGTGGTAGTGGTGTTCCTCAGAGCTCCTGAGTGCCACGGCCTTTCTCACTCCACCAGTTCTTGTTCCCATTGCCGCTGAGGCTCAGTGGTTTGCCTCCTGAAGTGGGGAAGGACAGACGGAAGAGTAAGGCTAGAGGCAGTTTCCCTGGTACACAGTTAGTCAAAAGGCGCTCTTCCCACCCCATTCAGCATCCTCCATACCATTCTGTTGTTAGGTGCCATCAAGTTGGTTCCAACACACAGTGACCCAGTGCACAACAAAACAAAGCACTCCCAGTCCTGTTCCACGCTCACAACTGAGCTATTATGTTTGAGCTCATTGTTGCAGCCACTCAGTCTCCCTCTTTTTTTGATCACCTTCTACTTTATCAAGTATGATGTTCTCCTTTATGGACCATTCCCTCCAGATCACATGTCCCAGGTACCTCAGATGAAGTCTCTCCATCCTTACTTCTAAGGCACATTCTGGCTGTACTTCTTGCCAGACAGATTTGACAATTCTTCTAGAAGTTCAAGGTATGTTCTAGTGGACACAAGTCAACTTCCTGTTCTGTTGCAAACTTCTTTGCATTAGTCATAACTTCTGTCACTGAATTGATACCTCATCCTGCCAAACTCATATTTTCCAAAATTATTTTTTAAAAAGATAAATGAATAGTTTGACTGGAAGTTCTCCAGAAGATACAGCCCCACGACTCTCTGTTAGCCCAGAACTAAAACCATTACCGAAGCTAACTCTTCAGACAAAGATGGGATCTGACAGAGATAGTTACTGTCTTAACAGATTAAGGCACACTGAGCTTCTGATAATGGTGACAGAAAAATCTAGAAGAAGATAGTGTTAATGGTTGAACAACATGATAAAAAACTAACAAAAATACATATGGTGTTTGCATGCAATCAAGCATTATACAGAAATAATAAACTTGATGTTTACATCAAAGTGGGACAGATCTTAATTTTTTCCCTAAGGTTAAACAGAAAAACAAGAGAAACTATATTTTTTGTGGGAGGGGTATTAGGGGTTGAATTGTGTCCCCCCAAAATGTTGACGTCTGAACTCTGGTACCTGTGAATGTAATCACGTTCGGAAAATGGGTCTTTGCAGATGTTTTAAGTTAGATTAACCAAAGAGCAGAGTGGGTCCTAAACCTATATGACTGGTGGTCTTATGAAAAAGGAGAAGTTACACAGTGACAGGAACACAGAGGAAAGTTGGTGGGTGACACCGCAGCTGCCAGCCAAGGATACCTGGAGCTACAAGAAACTAGCAAAGAGGCATGGAGCAGGTCCTCCCCCAGAGCCTCAGAAGGAATCAAGACAGCCAGCGCCCTGACCTCAGACTCCCTCTCCCAGAGCTCTGAAACAATCCATTTCTGTTCTGATCAGCTATGCAGCTTGTGCTATGTTGTTCTAGCAGCACTGGGAGACCAGTACAGGAGGGCATGAGTGAATTCTGTACTATCTGCTTACTTTTTCTGAAAATCTGGAACTGTTCTGAAAAATAAAGACTGTAAAATAAGTCCTCATGGTTATCCAAAGATAATAAAAAGAGAGCTTGGGTTCTGTCACACATTAATCTCTTCTCCATTCCTTTAATCAACTTTATCATGTTTTTTATCTAAAGAGGCTGAGATGGGGGGCCTCAGACCATCAAGGAAGTAACTCTGGGGGCATAGTGCATCCTTCAGACCTGACGTTCCTGCACTGAGATACTCCCAGAGCAAAGAAAGACTGATGCAACACAAAGACCTTCCTCCAGAGCCGACAGACAGAGAATGCTTTCCCCTGGAGCTGGCCCCATGAATTTGGACTTCTAGCAACCTGCTGTGGTATTTCTGTTATAGCAGCAGTAGACAACTAAGACAGAATTTGGTACTGAGAGAATAGGGTACTGTTTTAACAGGTATCTAAAATGTGGAAGTGGTTTTGAAACTGTGAATAGATAGAAGACTCAGAAGGCACTAAGAAGAACTATTAACACCAGGGAAGGTACAGATGGTGACAAATAATCAGCAGCAGACCAGCAGCATCAGCAGCCACCATGAACTGGTAACAGAACAGGACACCAGTGTCAGACAGTGTTGGAGCCTACCCACAGAGTGAGACATGAGTGTCTGTGCACAGGAGGCTTTCTGGTGGAATGGGGTGTCTCCAGGCACTTACTGGCAGAGCTGCACGACTTTGAAACATTTGCCTCAGCTGGACAGATGTGAGCATGTGGTCCAGGCCAAGAGACCACTGGAAGCAGAAGCTGAAGAGACAAGGAACACAAGAAGCTAAGCAACCTCAGTCTCAAAAGGTAAGGTAAGGTAAGATAGGGACCTCTGGAGGTTCCAAGGGTGAACCATGGCCTCTGGTGTTTGTAAGGGTGGAGTTGCCACTCAGATGAGAGGAGTGTGCCTAAAGCTGAGGGAGCAGAATTGCTGTCCCAGTGGGCAAGGAAGGTGGAGCTAAAGCCAAGGGCCAAGGGCCTTTCACTCAGAAAGAGGAATGCGTGGCCAATACCTAGAGTCTGAAGAGCAAGGCTGTTGTGTAACTTGTCTCAGAGAACAGAGGATTCTTTTTCAAGCCTTGAGGACTAATGTAGTATGTTCAGCCAACTTGCCTGGTATGTGTTATGCTTTCTTTCTCTCCAATTTCTTCCATTTATAATGGAGAAAATCTAGCCTGTGCCTGCCTGTTTTATGACTGTACTTTGGAGGAAGATACCTTGTATTCTATATTTAAAAATGTAGAGGAATTTTTTTTCTTTTGGACTTGGAGTTGATATAAGACTTTTGCTATGATACCATGGGGTGAATATATTTTGCTTGTTGCCAAGACTTAATTTGGGGGGGTGGGTGGCAAAGGTGAATGTCCTGGATTGAATTTTGTCTCCTCAAAAATGTGTGTAGCAATTTGGCTGGGGCATGATTCTCAAAGCGTATGATTGTCCTCCATTTTGTGATTTTCCTATGTTATAAATTCTAACCTCTTTTACCTTATAAGAGATAAAAAGAAAGGGAAGCAAGCAGAGAGCTGGGGACTTCATGCCATCAAGAAAGCAGCCCTGGGACATCGAGGCCAATTGGCATAACTAACCTATTGCTAAGGGAGTGTTCGGCACCCCATATTGGTGAGTGGCATCTGGAGTCTTAAAAGCTAGCAAGCTGCCATCAGAGGTACACCAAATTGTCCCAACACATCCAGAACAGATGATCACCAAGAACAAAAAAGACACAAGGAAAAAGAGTTCACAAGACTGAAGGACCTATGTGAATGGGAGACTGTATCCACATGTGACCAGAAGAACCAGATGGTGCCCGGCCACCACCAGAGACAGTCGTGATGTGGCACACAATGTTGAGTTCCCGTGGCAACATAAGAAAAAGAGGGGTGCAGTTCAAGAACTCTACTAAAAGACCACAGCTGATGGTCCGACAGCCTGGGGGATCCCCTGGGAGCATGGCTCCTAGACCTGCTGCTGCCCCTGTCTAGAAAACACTACGGAGGTCAACTCTTCAGATTCGGGGACACAATGTGAACCTATGATTTGTGTACTTCATGGTTGTATACATTTATAGGATACTGTCCCACCTGGTCTCTTTCTAGATGGGCGATAAGAGGATGGAGAGGACGGGACAGGAGATTGCTGGGAGGATACAGCAAGTACAGAATGAAAAGGAGGAGAGAGCTGTCACTGGGCAAAGAGAGCAGAGGAAGCTGCAGATAGGTGGGCATGAAAAATTGATTTGGATTGTATACTTAATCACAATAAAGAAAAAAGGAAAAAGAAAAAAAGAAAGCAGCCCTGCGAGCAGAGCATGTCCCTCAGGCCTGAGGTTCCTGTGCCAACATGCTCTCAGACCAAAGAAAGACTGATGCAACACAAGGGCTTTCCTCCAGAACCCACAAACAGAGAATGTGTTCCCCTGGAGCTGGTACCCTGAATTCAGGCTTGTAGTCTACTAGACTGTGTGAGAGTGACCTTTTCTTTGTTAAAGGCAGAAAACAAAGAACAGGCAGCCCTGACAGAGAGAGACACAGAAAGTCCTCCTCCTGCCTTCCCCCACTGCACCCTGCTACCACTGTCACCTGTCTTCTCAGGGATCAGGTCAAATTTAAGCTACTGCCTCTTTTCACACAGCCTGTGAGTGAAGAACGGCTTGTACATATTTCAAGGATTTAAAAAAATCAAAACAAGAACACTTGGTAATATGTGCAAATTACATGAAATTCCAATTTCAGTGCCTATAAATAAAGTTTTATTGGAACACAGCCATGACCATTTATGTACATATCATCTGTGACTATTTTTGTGCTATCCCATAGAGTGAAATGGTTGTGGCAGAGGCCATGTGACCCTTACAATATTACTATCCGGCCCTTTATAGGAAAAATATGCTGACCCGTGGCTGATTCTAAAGAGTAAAAGTTTGTCTAAGTTAGAATACCTTGGAATACTGGCTGGGTGGCAGCAGGATGGTCAAAATGGAGTCAGGAGGCTGTTCCTTTGTCTTCAGGACCTCTCCTGCATGCTTTGGAAGACCCTGTTTTACCCCTGGCCACAGAGGCCATCCAACCTCCCAGGGCCTGAGGGAGCCTGAAGGGGGCTGCCTACCTTTAGGCCTCAAGGAAAAGACCCTGTGGTGATGTTGCACAGGAGCCTCTCACCTTGTTGCAGCTCCTCTGACTTCCCTCTCCTCTGGGAGGGAAGGGTAGGGAGGTAAGGTGGTTAAAGTGGCCTGGCCCCTGGGAACTCACCTCTCAAAGGTAAGGGCCACAGACCCAAGGGAGGAGCCCTAGTACCCCTCTTCTCTCAAAGGCTGTTTCACATCTTCACAGTCTTCACTACAAGCCTGGTGTAGGAGGAGGCCTGGGGAGTCATCTTAAGAACCGGCGAACTAGGTGCTTGGCTTCAGGGAACTGACAGCATGTTCTTTATGACAGGCTTCTTTCCACAGAGTTTATAATCACACTGGGAGGCTCACCCTTCACATGTTGGAGCTGACTGAGTTCATGAGACCTCAGGAGGCTGCTGGGTAGCCTGAGGGCTGGAGATGTGTGTTCACATCCGTGGGGTCACAGAAGGACAGGACGCAAAACGCAAGCAAATGCGAAGTCTCTGCCACTGCAAAAGCCAGAGGTGCTGGGAATGGATGGAAAGCTAAGAGCAGGTGGGGGTCCTGGCTGCTGTCCTGCGTGAAGCCAGGTGAGGGTGAGTACAGTACGGCTGCGCAGTCACCACACCTCTAAAATATCTTCTTTCTCCTAGTCCATCTCTGGGGAGCAGAGAAGGCTGAGGCCACGATTCTACCTCTAGGGGTGAAAAGGTCTGTTTTCCCAAAGACTTCTCAGGGAGCAGTAATTCTTGTTCTGTCTAACCTTTCCTCAGCCCTGAATGACTAACAGCCTCTGCCCACTCAGGTCATCTTCAAAGTAGACATGGTCAGATGACTAAAGGTCAAAGCTACACTCAACCCTTGGCATTTGTGTGACCCTGGGCAAGTCACTTACTCTATCTCTAAGTTTATTTTCTTCCTTTAATAACTCATATGTTGTGGATGGAATTACGTCCTTCAGAAATGTGTGTATCAATTTGACTGTGCCAAGATTCCTGGTACTGTGTGATGTTCCCATATGCAGTGAACTCTGCCTCTGTGATGCTAATGAGGAAAGCCTGCCAATAGTTGTGTTGGTGGAGCAGAAAGCCAGGACTCAATTTGTAAATCTGTAGTGTGCCTTGAGGCAATCTCTTGGGTTATAAAGGAAAAGAAAGCAAGCAGATTTGGGGACCGCATAATATTAGGAAAGAGGCAGTGCCAGTCCCCTGTGCCTCAGAAGTTCCCATAATGACAAGGACTTTCCTCTAGAGCCAACAGAGAAAGTTTTCCCCTGGAGCTGATGTCCTGAATTTGGACTTTCAGCCTACTTTTCCATGAGAAATTAATTTCTCTTAGTTAAAGCCATCTAACTGTGGTATTTCTGTTATAGTAGTACTAGATGACTAAGACAACATATCTCTCCAGGTCACTGTGAGGACAAGGTGGCAATGAATATTCATGGGGATAGGCTAGGATGTCAGCACCCCTCTGTCCTGAGATGACAAATGAGTCTACTCATTACACTAACAGTGAAGCAGGCCGGAGTGGCTGAGTAACTTCTCCATTACCTGAGTACATGGGACCCAAGGGGATCCAGGCCTCTAGTCACTACAATGTCACATGCCACCTCTGAGAGGTGAGAGAGGAAGGCAGGCCTGTCCCAGAGCTGGAGGCCTTGGTGATGCTATCGCAGCTTCCTGTGCCTCATCACATCTCTGGCAGCCCTGCTTGTGGCCTGATCTCAGCCTTTCTCTGATAGGTCTTCTTCCTGCTTCAGACCTGGCAGTTAGAATGAGATAGGAGTCTCCTCCTGCAGCTACTCCTGGTTCTGGGACCTCCTTTGCTGCTCAGTTGCTGGTGGAGGTTAAGGGGTGGAAGAAGAAAACTTTTGAATGCGTGGGCCCCAGGTAGTACCTGTCTCTTCCCTCTTTTATCTTTGGAAGGAGTTGGCAAAGTTATAGACATGTCTATGTAACCTCTGGGGAAGCCCAAGTCTAAGAAGCGTGAACCCTCAGTTTTAGCCCAGCTCTGCCACTCTAACGACATGCGCAATCTCTGGCAAGTCACTGTTTTAGTTATCGAGTGCTACTATAACAGAAATACCACAAGTAGTAGCTCAACAAATGGAAGTTTATTCTTTCAGAATCTAAGAGGCTACAAGTCCAAATTCAGGGCCTCACCTCCACCAGAAGATCTTTTCTCTCTGCTGGCTCTAGGGGAGGGTCCTTGACATCCATCTCTCCCTGGCTGAGGAGATTCTCAGCACAGGGACTCCAAGTCCAAAGGATACATCATTCTCTTCTTGTTTCTTGGTGGTATGAGGTACCTCCATCTCTCTGCTCACTTCTCATGTTTGTATCTCAAGAGTTTAAGACTGAGTTCCACTTCATTAGCATCATAGAGGTAGGATTTACAACATAGAATAACATTATATGACAAATGGTGGACAAACCCACAACACTGGGAATCATGATCTAGTTAAGTTGGTACACATTTTAGGGGGACATGATTGAATCCATTATAGTTACCTTCTCACCAATACTGTACTCTCATCCTATAAAGCTCAAAACTGGTACTTTTCCTGTGCATCTCTCAGAGTAGTGAGGAACAGATGGAAACATTTGTGAAAATGCTTTGAAAATAGTCTCATTTACATATAACCAGTAAAAACCCATTGCCATTGAGTTGATTCTAACTGGTGGTGACCCTGAGTGTGTCAGTGTAGAACCGTGCTCTGTAGGGTTTTCAGTGGCTGATTTTCAAGCAGGAGGTCTCCACACCTTTCATCAGAGGCACTTTTGGGTGGGCTCAGGTTGCCATTAGCAGTTCAGCACATTAACTGTTTGCACCAACCATGGGCTCCAATTACCTGGAAGAAAACCCCAAATGCATTGCCCTTCAATCAATTCTGACTCATAGTGACCCTATAGGACAGAGTACAACTACCCTATGGAGTTTCCAAGGGGGGACTAGTAGATTTGAATTGCTGATCCTTTGGTTAGCAGCAGTAGCACTTAACCACTGCACAACCAGGGTTTCCATTTACATGGAAGGAATTGTAATTTTTATGAAATAAGGATTGGAGAAGACATATACTGGGCAGGAAGGTGTGGCCAGAACCAGCCAGTGGACCTGTGCCAGAGGTGGGAAAGAAAAAGGAAAATGGGCCAGGAAAGTGATTGTTTAGTGCTCTGTTTCAGGGACCATGTTAAGTGCTCCTGAATCCATCCACAGCCCTCTGGGATGGGTCCTATTGTCCCCATTTTTACAGAGGAAGTGACCTAGGCTTACCATCTGCCCAAAGTTTACTGTCAGTAAGAGCACAGTTGGCCAGCAAGCTCAAGTCTGTCTGATTCT
Source organism: Heterohyrax brucei (assembly GCA_028571685.1). Taxonomy (NCBI): domain Eukaryota; kingdom Metazoa; phylum Chordata; class Mammalia; order Hyracoidea; family Procaviidae; genus Heterohyrax; species Heterohyrax brucei. The sequence goes on from CM053155.1 coordinate 24,750,691, forward strand.
GGAGTGTGAGATCCTTGTACTTCACCAAGCACCTAGAGAATCCATCCTGGCTGTGGGCATAAGGTGAAAGCAGGGTAAGAGAAGAAGAGCCAGAGGAAGTGCAGGGAGTAAGAGGCAGGAAGTACCCCTAAGCACCTGGCACAGTGCCTGGTCCGCAGGAGATGCCAGGGCCCCTGCTGGCTCCCACAGTGATTTTGTGCAAAATTTAAAAATGTAGATACAGCAAAAGTCTTGCCTAGCTGACCTTACAGAGTGGGGAACATGTGCAACTATACTTAGCGGCTCTGGGAAGGGCTCTGCAATGAAAGAGAGAGAAGGAGAGAGAAAAAAAAAGAACAGAAAGACAGACGAGGGAGAGAGAGAAAAGAAAGAAGAAAGGAAGGAAGAAAAAGAGAGAAAGAAAGGAAGAAAGAGGAAAAGAAAAGACATTAGTTGCTGTTGTGATGACTGGCAATGGGTTAGTTGCTGTCAAGTTAATTCTGACTTACAGCAACATGGGTACGTTACAGGGTAGAATTGATTTTCTTGGCTGCAATCTTCCCATAAGGAGATTGCCAGGCCTTTCTGGCACTTTGCTGCTGGGTGGGTTCAGATAGCCCACCTTTAGGTTAATATCTGAGAGCAAACCATTTGTGATATCCAGGGACTTTAAAGCAGTAAATCAGAATCCATTCAGGAAAAGATGGAACCAAACATCAAAAAGTAACTGGGGGTGAGGAAGAAGGAAAAATACAGGGGAACAATACTTTTTTAAATTTTATTTATTTTGTTGTTGAGAATACACACAGCAAAACATATACCAATTCAGCTGTTTCTGCAGGTGTACCTCAGTGACACTGATGACATTCTTCAGGTTGTCCAGACATTGTCACCTTCCTTTTCTGAGTGGCTCTTCCATTATTAACATAAATTCAATGCTCCCTAAGATTCCTACCTAATCTTCCCAGCTATTGTCAGTTTGATCTTAAAAGCACAAAGCTCAAGGCAGACATTCTTTCACTAGTTAAGCTAAACTATTGTTTGGTTTTAAGAAGATTCAGGGGATATTTGGGTTTAAGATTTAAAGATTGTCTCAGAGCAATAGTTCGACAGTTTTATCCAGCCTCTGTGGGGGGAAATAATATTTCAATGGGATGAGCGTCAAAGGCTGTACCAAACTAAGATGAGAAGTGGAGGGAGAGCTCCCCTTGACTCCTCCTGATCAGGGGTCCCTCGAAGTGTCCTCTGTTTCTGTACCTCCCTCTCAGGACACCTGTTAAACACACCTGGAGTATAATTGCTTACTCACTGTTTGACTTGCTGGACCCCCATTTCTGGACAGACAGGGGATGGTTACCCAAGCATTCTACCTCTTCACTTCCCATTGGACAAAACAGGTACCTTTGTGCCAAGATGACTGGGCAGTGCATAGCTCCCTCCTGTAGCTCCCCGCGCCCCCTTTCCTGATCCAGAAAGAGGTGGGGCCTCTCCCACCAATTCCTTCCAGTCCTCTGGGATTCCTCTGTCTGGGAACTGGTGTCTCTCATCCAGACACCTGGGCTCAGGCCTGTCCCCTCCCTCCAGCAGTCCTGCAGATGGGTTGTGAAAAAGTGCTACCATGCCCTCAAGCAAGAGGTTAGTTCACAATCTAGTTATTAATTACTCACTTGCTTATTATCTTGAGCATTGCATCAGGACCGTGAGAATGGCTTTATTGTCACTTAAATTAGTATCAGCTACCTGCTTCCCCAACTAGACACACACAACCACACAACACGAATTCAAGTCCAGTAATCAATCTGGCCAAAAGCCACACATAACACAGACTGTTCCCTACAACTCCTGGCATATTCAGGCTGTCTTGTCCAGGAAGGGGAAAGGTGCCCAGTCAGCACAGGCTGGGAGAACACTTGGGGGGAGAGAGGTTAGAGAAGTTAGAGATTTTACACCTTGCTCCAGATACTTAGAGTCCATCCTCTAGTCTGACTCTCATCATTCTTGCTGCAGGCCTAGTACTACCCATGGTCTGGCAATCCTTATCACTGGTAGAGTCAATACTGTGAGAACATTTAATGGTGGGAATAGCAGATTCCTTCTCTTTTTATCCCCTACCTTACAATTCAGAGAGTCAGCCTTACTTGGGAGAAAGGCAAAGAGACCTCCTGCCCCTGACTTGACCCCTTTATTTTCCCCATTCTGAAGACTATTGAGTCATAGCCCAGCAACCAAATCCCCTTTGAGCTCCCAGTCTCCTTGTCTGGGCTCTGTCTGGGCCTGCTGCTGCTGCTGTGGCTGCTACACAGAAACACATTACTGCAATCTGGAACTGGATGCATCCAGAGCCAAGCTCTCCCTCTGTTGCTGGGTGTACAGCCAAGAGGCAGTACATCCAGATCATGGGGCCCCAGAGTCACACTTGCTTCAGCTGTGGCACCTTGGGTGAGTTACTTGACCTTAGTTTCCCCATCTGTAAAAGGAGGTGACACCTGCCTCCATTAGAGGTAGTTGTGAGAATCGAACCAGATGATGCGTGTGAATGTGTTTTGTAAGTCCTCAGGTACAGCACAGAAACAAGTAATTACCATTTACCATCTGCAGTGCTGTTGCTGGCAGCTGTTGTCAAACTGCTTTAGACTCACTGCAGAGCAGAACTGATCCACAGAGTTTTCAAGGTTGCGAGCTTTCATAAGCAGATCTCCAGGCCTGTCTTCCAAGCCCCTTCTCGGTAGGCTTCACCTGCTAGCCTTTCTTACTGGTCTCAAAACCCAGCTCAGAACCTCCCTGCTTTCCATAGATTCCTTGGATTTATTCCCACTGAATTCTTGTCATTTTTGACCTCTGAAGTTGGTCTGGAAACCCAGGTGGTGTAGTGGTTAAGTGCTACAGCTGCTAACTAAATGTCAGCAGTTCAAATACACCAGATACTCTTTGGAAACTCTCTCCTATAGGGTCATGGTGAGTCAGAATCGACTCAACAGCAGTGGGTCTTTTGGTTATTTCCTGTGGGAGACAGTAATCTCCACAAGGGCAGAAACTGTAACTTGTATATTCTCTGTCTTCCCACAAGGTCACATGGAGAATTCTGTCCATAAGACAAAATGGATGAACAGGCATTGAGATCCTCTTCCAGGTATGCTGTGTATCCAATAGCCTGCATTGTTCCCCGAAGCTTTTCTACACAAAACTTGAGGCTCAGAGGTAAATGACTTTTTTGCAGACATAAAGCTATGAGATCCTAGGCCCACACCTGATGCATGGCACCCACTGTTGTCGAGTCAATTCTAACTTACAGAAACCCTATAAGACACAGTAGAACTGTCCCCATAGAGTTGTTGAGGAGCACCTAGTAGATTCGAACTGCCAAACTTTTGATTAGCAGCCATAGCACTTACCCACTGCGCCACCGGGGTTTTTCCATGTCTGATGCATAGTTGTGACTTAATAAATGTTTGCCAGATGAGCACATGAAAGGTCAAGTGCATTGTAAGTGGAGCTGAGTCTGATTCCGGAGCCCTGCTTTGTCTGCTGTAGCACACAGCCCCTCTGTGACCAGCCAGTGAGAGACCTTCATGAGGTGTGGAAATGGGGGAGCTCTCTCACCTCTGGCTGTCTGCTCATTCTCTAGGGCCCCCGGTAGTCAGCTCCTCAGACTGCCTGAGCTCAGAGTAGAATCCCCAGCATTCACAGTGACATAACCATCGCAGTGCTCCAGATGGTTCGGAATCCAGTCCTGAAAACTGAGTCTTCACCATCTAAAGATCTATGAGGAGGTTGTCTGGTTCCCTCTTGACACCCTCAGGGGGAAGCAGGTAGCATTATCTTTTATGCCTCTGCCGTAGCACCCAGAATGAGTTCCATCAAGTGTTTGACCCCAATCCCAATCAGTCCTGGTGCTTCAGTTTCTAAAACTGAAATTTTGTGGCTGTAGTTGCAGAATGTCCTCACTCTCTAAGCATTTTGCTGATGTCCCTAAAATGCAGGAGGCTAAAGGATCAAGGTCTGGCTTTTGAGAGGGGACAGTATGGGTTTCATTGGATCTCAGGCCTGGAAAGGACTATGGAATTCACCCAGTGTCATCCCTTACCAGATGCCTGAAAGCTTTACAGTGCCCCCAACATACTTGTTGTTTGCCGCATTCCAGTCAGTACCCAGCTGTTTCAGGCTGGGTTCTCTAAAGAAGTAAAACCAGTGAAGCGTGTGTGTGTGTATGTGTGTATACACACACATTGAGAGAGACTGAAAGAAAGATTTATCTCAAGGAAAAGACTCAGGTGTTACGGAGACTGGCAAGTCCCAAATCCGTGCATCAAGTGTCAGGCTGGAGGCTGCTTTGGACTTACATGATTTTGGAGGCTGATGAACCCAGAATCAACAGGTCAGATGTCAGGCTGCTGGCTCACAAGGCTGTGGAAGGCGGCATATCCCAAAGTTGGCAGGTCGGTTGGCAGGCTGCTGGCTTAAGTCTCAAGAACCGGACGTCAGATGATGACAAGCCAGATGCAGGATCTAGCACAAGAGGGAGCTTAGCCAGAACATTCAAGTATATTGCATGTTGGTCATATCCTCAAGGAAACTCGCCTTACGTCAGATACTTGAGTAAGGCAGTGACTTCAGTAAGTGTTTGACTTGAGTTAGTTTGTGACTTGAGTCATGCCCTTTAATAATAGTGTGACTCAAGACACACCCCACTAATTCTGTCTCATTAGCATATATAGAGGTTTAGGATTTATAGCATAACATGAAGGTTAACTAAACAAAACCAAAAAATGGAGGAGAATTACATCAGATCACAAAATGGGAGATATTTATACCATTCTGGGAATCATGGCCTAGCCAAAGCGACACATAACATTAACCATCACACTGACTCATGGCAACCCTATGCCACATGGGCCATGCAGACAGGCTGACAGTTTAGAAGCAGATGATTCTAGTTTCTCTCTTGGCAGCATCCAAGTCCCCTCTCTGAGATGCGTGGTGCCAGCTCATGAGGTACACTGGCTGGGAACCACACCCTGGCCTCCTGCAGGGAAGGTGAGACTCTACCCCTGAATCACGAGATAGCCAGAACTGGCGAAAGTACAAAGACAAAAGTAGATTAGTGGTTTGCTATGAGGAAGAAGAAAGTTAATGCTTAATGGGTATTGAGTTTCTGTTTGGGCTGATGCAAAGTTCTGGAAGTAGATAGTTGTGATGGTTGCACAACATCACAAGTGTGATTTGTGTACACTGAAATGTACACTTAAAAATGACTGAAATGACAAATTTTATGTTTATATAGAGAGAGAGCGAGCTTGGGAGGTATAAATATTTAATAATTCTCAGCTGCTAACCGAAAGATTAGAGATTTGCGTTCAGCCAGAGGTACCTGGGAAGAAAGACCTGGCAAACCTACGTCATACACACACACAGTGGGAACACACACACAGTGGGAACATACATACAGTGCAGACGCTGGTGGAGCACTACCTCTGTTAACTGAAGGGTCAGCAGTTCAAATCTACCAGGAGTTCCTTGGAAACTCCATGAGGCAGTTCTATTCTGTCCTTTAGGGTTGCTATGAGTCAGAATCAACTCAGTGGTAATGGGTTTGGTTTTTGGTTTGATGGCATAGTGGTTAAAAAGCTATAGCCACTAACCAAAATGTCAACAGTTTGAATCTACCAGGAACTCCTTGGAAACCCCATGGGGCAGTTTTACTCTGTTCTATAGTGTCGCTATGAGTTGGAATTGACTTGATGGCAACAGGTGTTTTTGGTATGGTATACATGTATTAGCACGAAAAAATAAATAAATAAATAAAAGCATCCCTGCATGGTGTGCCACTCAAATTAGAACAGTGCTCCCGTCTGCCTCGTGTCAGTGCCCCCAGTTGCACGCCGAGGGGCTGCATTCCCTAGCAACTCTAAGGCTCTGCCATCTAGCAAAGGTAGTCAGGGTGGGGAACAAGTGACCTCAAGAAATAAAGGTCATGCTCATTCCCAAACTTTGGGCTTAAAGGGGAAAATGCAATGATTCAGTTCTTCTTTTAGTGGTTTTAATTTCCTCTTCTACTGTCCCCACAAAACATCCTAAAGCTCAGTGTTTGGTGATTGTGGAAACATAGTTTGGGTTAGGGGGAGTGTCATGGATTGTACTGTGTCTGCCCAAAAATTCTATGTTGATTTTACCTGGCTATGAGTCCCAATAAGGTAGAATTCCTTCCATGAGTTGTGAACCTTGCCTCTGTAATGCTGATGAGAGAAAATAGTCAGCAGTTGCGTTGGTGAGGCAGGACTCAAGTTACCACCTTGTGTGGTATAAGGTAGAGAAGTGAGCAGAATAAGTTGGGAATCTCACACTACCAAGAAAGCGCACCAAGAGCAGAGCATGTCCTTCGGACCTGAGGTTCCTGTGCTGAGATGCTCACTGAATTTGGACTCAGCCTACCAGACTGATAATTTCTCTTATTGAATGGACTTGTAACTCATAAATGGATTTGTGGTTTACTGGACTGTGTCAATAAAGTTTCTATTCATGAAACCATCTACTTGTGGTATTTTCTGTTGGATTAGTACCAGGTGACTAAAACAGGAAACGTGGGTATAATCGCTTCAGTTTCTTTATTCACCCTTTTCAAACTCTGTTCTATCTTACTTCTTTTTCACCCAAAGGTCTTAATCATCTCAATTAAGGAGTCCCCAGGGATTGGTTCTCCACTCAGGTCACTCCCCTACCCGACCCTTCCAATGGCAATGGTGTGTGAGGTTCCCTGGTAGTGACTATTCTTCTTCCTTTCTTCCTCAAAAAAATAATACTTATTCTTTTCTATTTATATAAGTAAAATTTATGAACCATATAAACAACACTTGAAATTACATAAAGATCTCCTATAAAAAAAATAAAGAAAAACCATCCTTCCAACTTCAAGAAAACCACTGTTAACCTTTTGGTTATGTCTTCCTTATTTATATTGCTGTAACTTTTGATTTTGTTATAACTTGAAGTTTACAGAATCTAAAATCATACAGAGAGTTTCTACATATCCCTTCCCCTGCTTCCCCTAATGTTAACATCTTATACCACCATGGCAAAATTATCGAAAGCAAGAAATTAATGCTGTTGTTGTTAGTTGCCATCAAGTCAATGCCAACTCCTGGTGACCCCAGGCACACAGAATAGAACTGCTTTACAGGGTTTTTATGACTGTGACCTTTCAGAAGCAGATCACCAACGCTGTCTTCCAAGGAACCTCTAGGTGGGTTTGAACCACCAATCTTTTGCCTAGTAGTCAAGTGCCCAACCATTTACAATACTCAGGGTCTCTCAGAAATCAATATTAGTGCAATATATCAACTAAAAATGCTGTAGACTTTATTCAGATTTCCCTGATATTTCTACTAATATTTTTCCCCTGTTCTGACCCAATCAGTATGTACCTAATTAAATATATGCATATATCTCACTATGTAGCAATTTTTTAGCTAAAATTTTTCATTTGGTAATATAAACCTTTTTCCCAGTCAATTAAAATGAGCTCTGTTATTATCATTTTTAGTGGTAGGGTAGTGGTCTATTGCGTGCATTTGCCATCATGTATGCAGCCAGTACCTTATTATACACCATTTAGATTGTTTCTGGTTTCTCACTGTAAAGACTATGAGATGAACATCTTGTACACACTTCTGCATATGTATATCTGATTATTTTCACAAGAGAAATTCCAGAAATGGAATTGCTATGTCCAAGAGACTCATTCTCTTTTCTTACCCTTGTCTCTTCCAAATTCACAACCAAAATGTGACCCTGCTGACTGCCCTTATGCTCAAAGAGACTGCTCACCTCTTACTTGGAGGCAGGCAGAGGAAGAGACTCCAGGTGGATCACAGCCCCCAGATGATGGAGGTGGGAATGTCAGGGGAACTCCAGGTCCTTCATGACTTCTCAGCCTTCTGCCTTCTGCAAGCCCCAGCTGGCTCTTTTATCTCTGTAGAATAAGGAAGATGCTCATGAGGATAATGGGAAGGAGACTGCAAGCGGAAGTGGGGGTGGGGCAGAAGCTGTTAATGCATCTTGCCAGCATCTTTAGTTTCTCCAATATTCGGCCAGACTATTAGCAGCTCCCCAGGGATGGCCTTGCTCCTCACATCATCCTGCATTTCCTGTAAATGGAAAGTGGCTAGGGAGGTGTGTGTGTGTGCGAGCGCGCATGTGTGTGGTGGGGGTAAGGGAGGAATGGAAAGGGACATAGTGGTTTTCCAACTGCTGACTTAGTGAATAACTGAGGCCCAGAGAAGTTATTTGCCCAGAACGGCACAGCATATTTTTTTTATGATTGAATGAAAATGTACATTCCCATGTAAATTTGCAGGCTCACCTATATGCAGCTTCCATGCTGTCCTTGCACGGTGACAGTACAGTCTTCCTCTCTGCTCCATACATGTCCCATCCTCCCAACAGTCTCCTATCTCCTCCTCTCCACCCACGCCCCTTCCTCCAGTATGAGGTCAGCAGGATGACATCCTATAGATGCCTAGAACCATAAAGTGCCCACAAAATATGCTCCCTCTGCGTTGTCAAGTCCAATCCATTGTGCACAGCATCTTTGACAACAGCAGGTAGTAAACCACAATCTCATGACTTTCTCTAAGGCTGTAAAGTCACAGGCTAGGCTAGAAGAGGGATTGTTGCCTCCGCCTTGTTTCTAGAGCCCAGAGACTGTAGAGAGGGGAGAGATGGAGGAGAGCAGGCAGAGGGGCCCAGGGATTAGACTGAGAGATTGTCTCAATTTCTTTGTCTGAAAACAGTACCCGTCTCTTGGGTTGTCCCAAGGATTGAGTGAGTTATAATGCATGCCAGGTGTTTAGGACTGTGCCTGGCACAATCAGTAATGGTTTTCTATTACTATTATTAATCAAGATGACATCATCAGAAAAGGGGAGCTATATCTTCAGAGCAGAGGACCCTACAGTGCTGGACAGGGCCTGGAGAGTGCATCTGGTTGGCTTGGTGCGGACAGGTCACCTGCAGTGGGGAGGAGTGACAGGGTGCTTATTCAGGCCACCAGCCTGCTAGTGGGTCCAGAACTTCACATCAGGATGGCTGCTCACTCTCCAGAGCCCTCCTCCCCTCTTTTGCAGGTCATCAGGCACAAGGCATGCCCTGGCCACAGGGGATTCCTATTCTTCTGGGGTGGAACAGGTCTCTCCTGCTCTCTGTGTCCTTTCCTTAGGTCTGGAAAATGCTGTGTTGACTCTCTGTTTCCTCTGTAATTTTCCAGCTGACCTGAAATTTCCCTTGATTCCTGCCCTCTTTCCTGGGGCCAGGGAGCACCAGCTCAGGGACCCAAGACTTGACCCTAGTTTTTCTGCTGGCCACTGTTGGGTGTGGCAAAGACTTTGGAAGGCCCAAGGTCCTAGTGGGTCACCTGCCAGAGGTGAGTGTGCTCCCAGGGAGGCAATGCTGAGACAGTTTTGAAGTTAAACTTGCTTCATAACTCAGGGGCAGTCTTGATTTTTCTCGGCTCTCTGCTGCACCTTCTCTCACCCACTGCCATCCTGGATCCGTTGCTTCTCCCTCCCTTCTCTAGTTCTCCTTCTTTGTCTCCCTTTGACTCCCAGCTGGAGGTGTCCTTCAAGATCATACTCTCTATCCCCGTTCAAGGCATCTTCCTGAGATTTGTTAGTAATCAAGACAATAATCCACACACCCTGGATTTCTCTCTACTTCGATAAAATTCCTGGAGGAAAAAAAGATACATCTGGGGTTCTCCATCCAGTCAGGAGCAGCCTTCTTCAGATCTCTGACACCCACTTGCTCTGTTCTTCTCCCATCAAAGGCACCCTGGATCTGTTCTGACCTTGTTCAACAGCTAACACCAAGGGATATTTTACTGACAAGTATCATCCCTCTTCCTCATTCACATCCTTAGGAAGACAAACGTTGGCTTGTGGCTTTCAGCTGCAGGAAGAGGGTTGGTGTTCGTTGTAAAGCAGCTCTTTTTGCTTCGGGAAAATGGTAAACAGTAAGAAGAATAACTCGGAAAAGAACTGACATCTTCTTTCCAAGTGGTTTTGGATGGGTAGGTTGCAGCTCTGCCTGCAGACACGATGCCCAGAATTGCACGTGTGAATAATGACCTTAGACTGGCTCCAGGAAGAGAAGCTGCCCGGCGGAGCCAGGTAGCCCTTACCTAAATGTTTCCGCGGCGAGCGACAGAGGAGGCGGTGCACCGTCCTAGGTAATGATAGGGCAATTGGGAGCCTCACAGGGGCTGCAGGTCGCCCTGGCTGCTCTAAAGCCAGTTTCGAGACCTCTCGCTTTCTTCTCTTGGGCACCAGCCCCACCCCTCCATGCCCACTCCCAGCACGCCCACCTCGCCCCGCCCCCTCTGGCAGCCCCAGCGCGCATGCTCCCTCCCTTCGCAGAGTAACCTGGAGATTTAAAAGCCGCTGGCTGGCGTGCGTTGGGGGGGTGGGGTGGAGTGGGGACGGAGGGCTCGCCCACGCGCCGGCCACAGGTGACAGCCGCACGCCTAGGCCAGGTAGGAGGGCGTCCCTCCTCTCCCGCGGGCGCGGGTCCGGGCACAGGTAGGGGAGGGGCGCTGCGCGAACGAGCTCCCGCGGTGTCGCGTGTTTGGTGCCCCGTGGGATGGGGCCGCGCCGAGCCCCTCGCGAATCCTAGGCTGTCGCCTGGCTGCAGACGCAGGGCTCTGCCGCTGGCCGGCCTCTGGGGCCCTGTTGAACTGGGCATTCTTCCGCAGAGGCAGGCTGAGAGGCAGCCGGTGCCCTGGCTGTCCCCAGGACAGGCTGCGGGTGGGCGGGAAGCGGCCCCTCCCCGGAGTCCAGGGCGCCCAGACGGCGGGCAGGCTGGACGCTCGCTCGTGATGTAGACTGCTGCCTCAGAGTTTTCTTTGGAAAGTTGCGTTTATTTTCTTCTCTTGTCTCGGCTTCACCGGAAAGGGGCAGATGAGTCACGGCGGCACGCGCAATCCGAGACATGGAGGAGACGGGAGCCGGGACGTCTCGGGGTCCTCTGGCTGGGGCCAGGTTCCCTGGAGGGGGTGGTGAGGAAGTTAATGAAGAAGGGAAAGGGGACTGAACCGTTTCGGACAGCGGGCTTGGGGCTAAGCTCTGGGAAGAAAGTTGACTCTGGAGTGTGGTTAAGTTACTATCGGAGTCTGATGCCTCCCGGGGCACGTGTTGGCTGGATGAGTTTCTGAGTCAGCAGGCAGGTGTGATGTGAGGTCTGGGCATCCGACTGTTAGGGCTCTAAGCTTAGGCAGCAGCAGCGTGACCTGCTGAAGAATACCCAGGACACCTACGGAGCTGCTTCTGAGTGAAGGACAGACCTTGCCAGAGTCTCCAGGTCCCTTCAGGCACTAGAGCCCTAGCGTTGCTCTTGCCCTTGAACTCTGAATCAGCTACTGTCTCTCGACAGGCAGTCTTGACACACTCAGCTTCCCCTTCCCCCCCGGCTCACTTCTTTGCTTCCTCTTTTCAAAAGGGCCACAGTTGGAGTGTTGGTGGGCAGAGTTTGGCATGGTGGGTACCTGGTGAGGACTTGCCCTTCATCTGTTGCAAGACCTGATCCCAGTGCAGCAGCAACTAAGAATAGCCTAGTTGCTGTTTGACTGTCCTGGAGTCTGTAGCCAGGCAATTGCTAGTGGACCAGGGCCCAGTGTGACCCTTGATGAGCACCCAGAAGTTTTGCTCAGGGATAGTGGTGAGGCCATGGGTGCTTCTGCTGCCTTTCCTGGTTCCATTAGCAGGTCAGATGTGCCATGGAGTGGACTCACCTGCCCAAGACTGGGCAGGTACAACAGGGTGGCATACAGGGGTAGGGCAGAGAAGGGTCCAGGATGTGCAGACTGCATGGTGAAAGTTCCAGATGTCTGAGGAAACTCAAAGGGCAGCTTCTTCAAGGGAGTGCATAGGACAGAATTTGAGGTCACAGGCCCTTTTGTTGGTTCAGCCCCATCCCCTCCTTCCTCCTTTTATCTCCTTCCCCTAGGCCAGGACTCTTTCTTAAAAGAGAGGGTGCTAAGAAAATGAACCTTTGGTCAGCTGGATGAGTTGGAAGATAAAAATACAGCTGTGGATGAATGTACAGCTGTGAACACACAGGCCCCAATTTAGAGAGTGTGGAGGGCGGGGAATTTTCCTCTGTACTCACTGAATGACTGGTGAGCTCTCCTTGCCTCTCCTGGCAGATTGAGTAACCCTGCTGGGGGAGAAAGAAGAGGATAGAAGGACTAGACAGGTGATCCTGAGCTGTGGCACTGAACCCCTTTCTGACTGCTGGGTGGTGGAGGATGGCTTAGAGGTCCCCCTCAACCTCTCCCTTTCCCTGAGCTGTTGCTCTCAGCCTGCAGGGCTCTGGAGACCACTGCTAGAGAGGTGAGGACGGTCTAGCACTTGGGGAAGTAAAATTAAGGACTGTCATCTGGAGCCTCAGAGTTTGGCAACAACATTATGGATAAAAACCTAGACTGTCAGAAAGACAGGGTTTAAATTTTCTCCCCATGTGTTGCCCGCCCCCCACTGCTGTCAAGTCGATTCTAAATCATAGTGACCCTATAAGGCGGAGTAGAACTGCCCCATAGAACTTCCAAGAAAGCCTGGTGGATTTAAACTGCCAACGTTTTGGTTAGCAGCCATAGCACTTAACCACTATGCCACTAGGGTTTCCATCCTCAGTATACCTACTTGCGAAACAAGGGTGATAATAATGTTAAAAATTGTTCCTTTATAAATTAAATCATGCACATAGAGCACTTAAAAGTGTGCCTGATATACTAAGTGTGCTCAATAAAGTTAACTAGTATTAGCCATATCTATGACCTATGGGTGGTGCAAAATGATTAATAACATTCGGCTGCTAATCACAAGGCTGGTGGTTCAGGTTCCACCCAAGGGTGCCGCAGATGAAAGTCATGATGATCTACTTCCAAAAAAAATCAACCAATGAAAACTCTGTGGAGCAGAACTCTACACTGACACATGTGGGGTGGCCATGTGTCAGAATTAACTAGACAATTTATCTACCACCTGTGACCTCATGGGCAGCAGCACCCAGTGTGGGACTCTGTATTTCTTGGGCTCTACTCTTAAAGAAAAAAATCTACTGTGGACCTATTTGTTTGGGAGCAAAGTCTCCTGGACTTTTACAGGCTCAATATGAGTGGTTAAAGAGATTGGACTCTGGAGCCAAGCTGCCTCGGTTTGAACCCTAGTTCCTCCTTGTTCAGTTTACTTAACAACTCTGTGCTTCACCTTCGTCCTTTGTAAAATAAGGATGACAATGCCACCTTGTAGTATTGTGAAGGTTAAGTGAACTGATATAGTGTAAAAAGAGCTTCATAAATGTCAGCTGCCGTCACTGAGACAGTGGAGGCAATCAGGGTGGTTTGCACTTAGGCAGAGGAAATTGGACCATATATAAACTATATATAAACCATAAATGACACATTCTCAGTTGAACTTGTGGCCTAGTATGAGCAGTACACTAGAACTGGATGTCTTAGTCTTTTCTTGTCAATAACTGTGATTGCTGGTTTTTAATCACACCTGAAACTTCTGTTTTGAGTACCTCCCAAAGGTGTGTTTCTTGAGTTGTAAGAGTGGCCATGAAGGGATGGAGGCAGATTGATATCCTACAAGGTTAAAAGCCTCCTATGCAGAACAAATAGAAGAAGAGTCAGGAATACGAAGAGGAAATGGAATGTGGGGTTAATTGCCTACATGGACAACTGCCTCCTCTACTATGTGACCAGGAGACCTAGATGGTGCCTAGCTACCATTACTGAACATTTTGATCAAAGATTCTGTAGAAGAATCCTGATTGAAAGGGGGGAAATAAAGAACAGAATTTCAAATTCTCGTAGAGTCGAAACTTCCCCCAAAACTATTGCCCTGAAATAGTCTTTAGATGTTAAACCAGAAATATCCCCTGAATCTCCTTAAAACCAAACAGTAGCTTAGCTTACCTTGTTAAAAATGTCTGCCTTAAGCATTATGCACTTTTAAGATCGGTGTGGGATCAAATTGATGACAGCAACTCGAAAGATTAGATGGAAACCTTAAGGGGCAGTGAGTTAATAGAGGAGGAAAACTCAGGGAAGGAAAGTAAGAATGGTTGTACAACTTGAAGAATGTAATCGATATCACTGAACTGTACATGTAGAAACTGTATTGGTATGCATTCTGCTGTGTATATTCCTAACCACAATAAAATGAATTCTAAAAAATTGTAAATACATAAAGACTTGTTTTAGGGAAAAAAAAAAGGCTCCTATGCAGAAAGCTTATTTGTTGTTATCTTTAGAGAAACTGGATAAGAGGAAGGGGCCTCTGACTTTGCCATCCTGCTCTGTCCTTCCTCCCTCCCCAGTCTTTGGGGTTTTTTGCACTGCTTTTGCAGACAAAAGCCCAGCCTGGCTTCCTTTGAACAGTCAATGGCCCTGTTTGCTGGACAGAGAGGACTGAGGCTGGACCAGTTGGTACCAGCCCCAGTGTTTCAAATGCTGATGCCACTTGACACCCAGCAGTAGAGCTGGAGAGTTGAGCTTTGTCTAGTGTATTAAGTGTCCCTGGTTGGGGGCAGGGGCTGGTGACAGAGCCATCACGAGATGGTCTTGATCCCTGGCCAGAACTTCCTATTTAATTCCTTTTCTACTCCATGATCTGTGTTCATTCCTCCATGGGAAGAAATCTGCCATTTTGCCACTGACGCTGAATAACTTGTGGGGCTCCTTTCATTTTTTTTTTAATTGAGCAAATCTCCTGCCAAAGATCTTTTCTAAGTTTGTACTTTAAATGAAGGTTTAAGAAAAAAAAAGTTTCTCATTAAACAGTACACATGTTGTTTTATGACATTGGTTAGCAAACCTGCAACATGTCAACACTCTGCTTTCTGAACCTTGGATTTCCTGTTACTAGCTTTCTGGTCCTCTGCTGCCCCAGGGCTGGTGTGCACCTTTAGTCTTGTTTTATGAGCCTGTCCAGTCTTTGGCTGGAGGATGAACCTCAGGAATGACTTGGTTATACTGAGCCATAAAGGTTTCTAGGATCCATAATCTCAGGTTTCCTCTAGTCTCTGTCTGGTCTTTTTTCTTGAATTGAAATTTTGTTCTACATTTTTCTCCAGCTCTGTCTAGGACTCTTTGAAGTGGTTCCTGTCAGCAGTCAGTGGTAGTGGCCAGGTACTGTCTAGTGGTGCTGGACTCAGTCTAGTAGAGGCCATTGGGCATGTGGTCTGTTAGTCCTCTGGGCTAATCTTGCCTGTATCTTTATTTCTTCATTTTTCCTTGCACCCGAAGTGGTGAGACCAATGGAGTATCTTAGAGGGCCACTCACAGGGTTTTAAGACCTCAGATGGTAGTCACCAAAGTAGAATGTAGAACATTTTGTTTATTAACTATGTTATGCCAGTCAAACTGGGTGTTTCCTGAGACCATGGTCCCCACAGCTCTCAGCCGAACAGTTCGGTCCCTTGGGACCTGTGGTGCTTCCGTGACCCTGTGTTGTACAAGTCCCCAGGACTGTGGACTTTTTTAGCAAAGTTACCACTTATCAATTGTCTACTTAGGGTTTTTCTATTCCCCAACCCACACCCTTGTAAAAGATTGTTTCTTTTTGTGTGTCAACCTTTTTGTGAGTTTTTACAGTAGTGGTCTGCTACAGTATTTGGCCTTCTGTGATTGACTGATTTCACTCAGCGTAATGCCCTCCAGTTTCCTCCATGCCTCACAGATTCATTTTTCTTTATTGTTGTATAATACTCCTTTGTATATACCAGTTTGTTTATCCACTCGTCTGCTGATGGCTATCTACGTTGATGTCATCATTTTGCTATTGTGCACGGTGCTGCAGTGAACATGTGTGTACATATGTCTATTCACATGATGACTCTTATTTCTCTAGTATATATTCCTGGGAGTGGGATTACTGGATCATACAGGATTTCCATTTCTAGCTTTCCAGGGAAGCACCGTATCATCTTCCAGAATGGTTGCATCATTTTGCATTCTCACCAGCATCACTTAAGACTTCTGATCTCCCCATAGCCTCTCCACTATCTGTTATTTTCTGTTTTTTGACTTGTACTTAAGGGGCTTCTGGTGGAGGAAGTGGGCCTGCCTTACCCATTGGCTGTGGATTCCTTGTCTGTGAAATGGATATTGTAATATTTGCTTTGTAGGACTGCAATGAAGATTCCATATGATAAAGCATGTTTAGCAAAATGCCGGAACAGATCCGTTGCTCAATGAGTATTTGTTCTCTTTCCCTTCTCCTTTGTTAGTGATGGAGAGCACTCTTTCCGGGGGGCAGGGATGAGCCAGGAACGAAGAGGTCAGGGAGTAGCCCCAGGTCCCACAGCTGAGCCTCAGTCACCAGTTTTGGTCCAGATGGAATGCTCAGCCAAATAAGATGGCCTCAGGAGTAGCCAGCCTGCTGCTGCCATCCCTTTGTTCCTGATGTTGAATGTCATGACCCTCCTTACTTCTTATCTCACGTGTACTTTGGGCTGGTAAATAGTGTCAGTTCGGAGCTCCTGCTCCTCCGCGAGCATGTGGCAGTCTAGCTCTTTACTCCCGGCCCCTGTTTCCCGGCCCCTGTTGCTAGAAAGAGCTGAGCAAAGTAAGCATGGCCGTGCCTGAATCCCAGACATTGTGACAAGTGCACATCTGGCAGAAATCCTGATTCAACTCTCCCTCGGGGCCATCTGTTGGACACCCAGCTTTCTGGGCCCTGGGCAGTGCGATAGTCCCTGTTTTGAAGGAGCTGGTGGACTGGTTTGTGGAGAAGCAGGCCTGCAAACCACAAACTGTAAGGACCAGATGCAATTAGTCAAACCTCAGAGGTGGTCTGGCAGGCAAAATTTGAGGGGGAGGGAGGTCCTTAATGGCTGGGCCCTGAGGAGCCCTTGAGGAGATGGGAGGGTTGAGCTGGGCAGGATGCAGGTGAAAGGGAGAGGCAATGCAGGAACGGGAAGTAACTGGACCCCAGTGTTGATGAATTCTCCACCCTGAGCACAGGGAAGTGTGACAGCGTATCTGAGGACTTAACAGAACACTGGGCTGCACCTGAGATCAAAACCCAGTCCCATGGGTTTGGGGTCTGGTATTCTTTCTGTCAAGTCCCTGGGTACTGCAAATGGTTAACGTGCTCAGGTGCTAACTGAAAGATTGGCGGTTTGTGTCCACCCAGAGGCATCTCAGAAGGCAGGCCTGATGATTTACTTCCAAAAATTCAACCATTGAAAACTCTACAGAGCACAGTTCTCTGACACACATGAGGTTGCCCTGAGTCAGAGTCAACTCCGTGGCAGCTGGTATTCTCTCTACCATACCTTACTGTGCAGGGCCAAAGCTACGCGCGGGCGTTTGGAAATCCCTCCAGGGGCTGTGTTCTGCCGATGTCCGTGTTCTGCAGATGTCTGTGTTTTCCTGCCCAGTCCTAGCTGTTTATCTTTCCAGGCTCAGCAGTGTGGTCACCTTTTCTGTGAAGCCCTGGTAGAATGGAACATGTCCCATGCCTCAGGTGGCCACTCTGTAGATACTTAGCACCTGCTCCACCTCAACGCACTGATTGTGTTTTATAACATTTAACTCTGGGTTTATCCCTAACTAGGGCTCAGTAAGTGTTGAATGGGTGGATGGAAAGATGACTAGAGAGATGGTTAACTGTACTGAGTCTTGCTCTTTGTGATTCATTTGAGGGAGGTAAGTTTATATACACTGTGTCTGATTTCCCACAGCCCGGGCAAACTGTGACACTTGAGAAATAAGTCTCTTTTGGACTACCCTCTCCCCACCTTTCTCACCACTGAGTGACTTTTTTTGAGAACACCCATCCGTGAAGACTGAGCTCTAACCTGGAGCCCCCTGATTATAAAATACCAAGGTCTAAATGGGACTGGTCACAAACCCTAGAGTGTCCTTGTTGGAAGGGCCTTGGGGGCTGTTGAATTTGAAATCCCCCTGCTAGGGTGTGACACGGCAGAGCTGGAGCCTGATCATTCCGTCTCCCAGCCGGACACTCTGCTGATCTGTAGGCTTGATCCCATCCTTAGTCTCCTGGCCTCCTTCCTGAATACTGCACCTTCTACAGGAGGCCAGGTGCAGGGAGGGGACCAGGATTGGCTGTGCAGCAGTGTGGGGAGCCGCTTTGACTGGCCTGGCTGACAGTAAGTGAGATTCAGATTCACCAGAAGTGAGGCTGTGTAGGTTCCCTTTTGCAGGAGCAGTAGGGAGAGGTGGGAGGAGGGGGAGGGAACTTCTCAGTAATCTGGAGGTAGTGTCAAGCTCCCCTGCTCTCCCCAGCGAGTTACTCTCCTCCCCTCCCTATCCCAGGGATATCTTGGTACCACTTCCCTACTGTGCAGGGAAGTGTTTATTGTGGCCCAAGTAGAGAGAGAATTTAATTAGTAATTTCTGCCAGGAACACAGTTCACCTCTGGGAGGGAGTGGGGAAAGGGGTAGTTCCACCACCGGATGTCCTGGTTATTTGGCTCATTTCAGGGGAATGCTAACATACTTTATCTTGAACACCTCTGGCAGGGTAGCTCCGCTGCTGACTGAGAAGTTGGCACTTGAGTAGTGCGCAGACAGGTAAAGGATGGGGTTATGCACTTAGGGAACCCTTCTTCATCTGATGCCCATTGACTCACTGGTGGAAGGCTAGGAATCTCTCCCTACACCATGCCAAGCTGTCTCATCAGTGGGCACCTGTCTGTCCATAGAGGGCACCCTGCCTGGGTGGGAGCAGGAGGTGGGTGTGGGATCCCTTAGCAGTGCAGCTGTAAAGAACCTCAGACATGTTCTAGTTGCTCATTTTACAGCTGTGGATGCTGAGTCCCAGAGAGGCGAACTGGCTTTTCCAAGTCTCAGAGCCCTAACTTGTAAAAGGGTGTACTGAGAATAGTTGCACACCTTGAAGAATGTTAACAATGCCACTGCATTGTACGCGTAAAATTTGTTGAAATGATGTATCCTTTGTTGTGTATATGGTCACACACACCCTCCCCCCCCCCCCCCCCCCCCCGAAATGAAACAGTTGCTGGAACAGGCCTGCGTTCCCTGGCCTCCCAGAAATCTCAGATGGGTTGTTTTTCTGTTGTTGTATTTGTTCATTTCCTTTTTATCTGTGCAAACTTAGGCTGTTAATTTCTCTGAGACTTCATTTTCATCCTTCTGAAATAGGGATATTAAACACCTTCTTAGTACGACTGCTGGACAAATTAAGAGGGAAGATAAGCAGAGCACTTAGCCCAGGCCAGACAACCGGTGGGCAGTGAGCAGGCGGCAGCCACTGTAGTTGTTTCGCCTGTGGATGGATCCCCCTCTGTCTTGTAGCTGTGTGATGTTTATCCCACCCTCCACCTCTCTTGAGCCTGACACCAGGCCCTTCTGTTGCAGTGACCTCTTCTCACCTGTTGAGGCCAGCATCTGGGAAGGCGTTTACATTCCTGGCGTTCTTCTTGCTGCTGGGGGCTGAAAAAGGGTGCTAATGTCGGGCTGGGGAGCCCTGTGGGTGAGGGGCCAAGAGAGGAACAGAAGCTTGGAAGAAAATGTAGTTGGTCTCCGTCTGACCACTGCTGCCTCTGTTTGATAATGAAAAGTCCCTGTCCTGGGCTTTCTCCACTAAGAGCCTGCCAGGACAACGGAAGTGGCCATCAGGGGAAGCTAGTGATTTGAACCTACCTAGTGGCTACGCGGGAGACAGCCTGGCAATCTGCTCCCATAAAGATTGCAGCCTAGGAAACCCTGTGGGGTGGTCCTGCTCAGTCATATGGGGTTGTGTTGCCAGGTGACGTCTAAGATGCCACACACTGATTGAGGTTCTTGCCCCTCACTGATCAAGAATGAACAGGTAAGTCACAGAGAATCTTTCCCCACAAGCAGAGCTTTATTAGAAAAGAGCTTGCAAGCAGCGACTAGAGACTAGGAGGGCCTTCACAAGGCTAACCCCTGCTTTCCTGAACAAAAGTTTTGCCAGGCTTTTGAAGGACTTTGGGAAGGGGGGCCCCATGTTTGATTCATTTTGGAGGTGGAGATTTCCAGGAAGTGGCAAGGCTAGGGAAGTTAGATGCATGTGCAAAGAGATTTCAAGATGGTTTCTGCAGTGAAGGCTTCTGGGGCTCATCAGAAGAGGCCAAAGTCACTCCCATCAAATCGATTCCAACTCATAGTGACCCTGTAGGTCAGAGTAGAACTGCCCCATAGAGTTTCCAAGGAGGGCCTGGTGGATTTGTACTGGCAATCTTTTGGTTAGCAGATGTAGTAGTGGTGTTTGTGGCAGGACTTATTGTGGAGTGTTGTGCCTGCAAAGTTTCTTGATCCCTTGGTTTGATTCCTTGGTCCTGATTGTAGCTGTCTGGTACTCTTGTTAGAAGGACGTGTTATAGTCACCTCTGCCTCTGAATTTGGTCTAAACTGGCTTTTCTGATAAACAACTTTAGGGGTCATTTAAGCAACTCACACCCCCTACCCAGTGTGGGTGATAAAATAAGTTGCTTATTGCTCTGGAATGTTTTAAGAGATGGTCAGTTGTATGAATCAGAATTGACCCAGAAGTATCTGACAACAATCTGCAACACACTACAAGTCATTATGAAGTTGGTAGCATTAGTCTAAGTCTTCTCACCTGTCCAGTGGATATATTAATTTTACCCATTTCATTGATTGGTCAGAGAGGATTAAGGCTCTTAAAAGAGTGTCTGGCATGTAGTAAACCTCAGTGTCAGCCCCATTATTAATTTCAAGTGAGGAAACTGAGGCTCAGAAGGTCACAGTTAACAAGGTCACACTGAGTAAGTAGGGTGGCTGGTGTGCAAACCCGGATCAGGCCAACCCTGTAGCCCAGGTCATCCTACAGAATCCACCAGGGTTCAGGATGTTAGATGTCAGAGCTCCAGCTTGGAGAGCGTTGGGAATGAGGACTGCCAGGTCTTTGTTCTGGTTTGGAGGGCATGCCCAGTGTGACCTTGGGTAGCAGCTGTTCTCAGAAGTAGTCTGTTGGGGAGGCCCAGGTACCTGGAGCCAGAATATGTGTCTGTGTTGATTGTCCACTGTGGGATTGCCGGATGACCTTGGGGAGGGGGCACTTCAGCCTCAGCTTAAGCTGCTAGGACTGACTTTGGCCAAGGTAAGAGTCACCTGTGCCAGAATCCATGTCATTGTGTTGGGTAGGGGAGGGGAGATCAGGGCTGGCTCTGGGACTGTCTTGGCTTGCTGGCTGTCCTCTCCCTCCCCTTCCCCCCGTCTCCTCAGGCATTTGTTTCCTTTCAGAAGCTGGGCTGGGGCTCCCAGGCAAGGCAACAAAAGCAAACTTTCCACCAAGCCACTGCCACCTGTTGGGTTTTCACACATTGGGTGTGAATGGGGGCAGGGAGCTGTTGCCCTATTCCCAGTGTCTGCGGTGTGCCCCCAATGCCCCCCCAGGGCCTGGGATTCTCTTTGCTACCCGATGATGTGACAGGGCTCAGGAACCCAAAGGGGAGGGGGCCAACAGCAGCTGGAAGGGGAATTGAGTGGAAAGGGGCCTGTACTGGCAGCAGGGAGAGAGTTTGATGGATTACTCTGCAGGCCGAGAGGTTTCTCCCTAATCCCCTTTTGTGTCCCTGCCTGCAACCCCCTCGCTCTCTCTGACAAGCTGCTAAGCAGAAGGCTTCCAGTCTGAGGGAAGAAAAGGCAGCTCAGCAGGGCGAACTCTAAATCCCTGGCCTCTGGGCCCTGATAGGTGGGGGCAGGAGCTAGGGAGCAAGCCTAGGGGTCTCCCCCCATGCTCCAGACCTTTATTCTTTCCTGTGATGCCCTGGAGATGGAGGGGCTGCATTCTGCGCATGTTCTCAGGTGTCCGTAGGAACCGGGGGAGGTAGCAGCCTGCAACTGTCTGTGCACACCACTGTTCCACAGTTTCTTCTTCACAAATTGGGATTGGGGGAAACAGGCCATCACTGTTGGAGAGTATTCAAGCCCAGAGAATAAAAGCTTGCATGGGTTGGAAGATACTGAGGCCCCATGTAGTCTAATCCCCCGCCCAGATAGGAGTTCCCAAGGGCTCCTGTGGGGACTGAGAACCCACTGCCCCATAAGGATGCTGGTTTACAGACCCCCAGGGTGGCCAGGAGCCAGGGATGACCCTTTCTGGGGAGTCTGTCCCCAGGCCCATTACCAAGCTGCCATGTGAGAGGAGCTCATCTGGGGGGTGTCATATGCCAGGATTAAGTGTGTGCGGCTCAGGGCCTTGATTCCCTGAACTGAGGCAAAGGAGTGGTAAGAGGCCTTTTTCCCTTCACCTAAACTAGAGGCCCTAGGAGAGCTCAGCTTGGGGTCAGGCTGCTGGGGCCCTGTTGAGTTTGAGGAACTAGGGGTCCTCCTTTTCCACTGTCTTGTTGCTCCTGACTCAAGGGATGCCAGGCACCTGCAGTTCCTGGCTAGGGCTGGGATAGCCTCTGGTGGGATGTGGGGTATGTTAGGGAGATTAGCCCCAGTGACCCCACCCCTTTCTACAGCTGAGTCATGTCTCCTTAGCCACCCCTCTCCATTTCCTGTTCTGTGAGAGGGCACCTGCTTGCTGGCCTTGAAGAGCTAGGAGCATGCTTCCCAGGGAGCATGTGAGGAAGTGGCCCAGTCTTTGTGAGTGTGGCAGGAAGGTGCAAGGTTGCCAAGCCACAGGGTCAGGCTAGGGGCTGCAGTCCTCTGATGTGCCTGGGAGGCTTGCAGGACAACACTGCATAAAGAGCCCATAGAATTGCTACCTGACACTGGGCCTCAGCCGGGGCTCCCTCTGCTCTCTGTCAGCAGAGGAAATCTGCACCGCTTCCCAGTCCCACCTCAGCGTGTGGGGTGCAGGAGACTCTCTAAAAGACCTCTTTGTCTGTCTTTCTAACCATCCCTTACCTTAGGGAGTGAACAAGGAGTAGGTGCCTTTTCCCAGCTCCTCCACTTAGTATTTTGAATTTTGGAGAAACTTCAGGCCGAGTTTATTCTCATTGTGCAGTTTTGCTTCTTGCCTGCTCAGGGTCCAGCTTCAAGCCAAGCCAGCAAGTGGGGCAACAATTGGGAATCCCACGCTGGGAGAGGCTCTCTGATGCACTCAGTGCCTTTGAGCCTTTAGAAATTTCAGACTCTGGGATTGGGGCTGGAATGTCTTTGGTGAGTACATGTTTGGGGAGGGGGCTGAAGTCCTTCCCATCTCAGACACTCCACCCCTGTGCTGGGGTGTCCATTTCAGTGGAGACCACAGGTCTCCCATACCTGGAGCTGGGCATGTAGAATCTGGCTCACTGAGCTTCCCTGGGGCCTCCCTGGGCTTTGGGTCTCTGACTCCAAGGATGAGCGAGACAGGCCTGCGGCAGAGCACCGGGAGACTTCCCAGGTAGCTCTCATCTCCTCCAGCTTTCCTGCTGTCTTGTCATCAGGGAGCCTGGAGAGACAGGGAGATGTTTGGAAGTTGAGAGGGACTTGGCCTCCCAGAAGGATGTTGTTCTTTTCTCCCCCTTCCTGTACCTCCCCCTTCCCTCTACTTCCAGCCCCTGTCCTCATCAGGTCAACCAGGCTGCAGTTGGCTCTTCTGATTGATCTTCTGTTTGCCAGAAGCCAAGGGCTTCAGGAGCAGTGGAGCAGGTGGATTTGAGTCAAGCATTACAGAAATTCGAGAGTACAGAGGAGAATTAGACCCTGACCCCCTTCTGGTGTCCCTGAGGAAGACGGGTGAGTTCCCCAAACAGGGTGCCCAGCAGTGACTCTCTTTTCAAGCTTTTGCTGAAATGTGTGCCCTAAGCCTACGGCCGTGAATGACAAGTGGAGAAGGTGCTTATCTGCTTCTTGCTCTCTGACCTGCCTGAGCCTGGGAACCAGGCAGGACCTGGGTTTCTTGGTCTGTGCCCTGGGGAATAAAACCCTAAAGGGTTGGTGGGTGACTGGAGTTAGTATTGGGGAAGTCCTCTAGTTTCCTCTACCCTGGGGCTGAAGTAGGGGCAGTGAGGCAGGGGCTGGGGCACTGGAGAACAGGGGCTTTGGAGGGACGTGTTATGGCTTAATTTCCTCACACAGTTCTAGGGGTGGAAAGAGGAAAGTTTGAACATGACAAGAGTGCCTGGTACCCCAGGACAGAGTAGGAATCAGGAGGAGGAGGACAGGCCCAGCAACATAAGAGCAGAGGGGCGCTGAGCAGGACTGGGAGCTGGGTCGCTTCCTACCCAGCAACTTTCAATGAATTCTCCACCTGGCCCTCACCTGGCCTGGGCACTTGGTAACCAGGTGGAGGACCTCTGGAAGTAGGGAAAGGCACTCCACGAAGTGGGGGCAACCCAAGCCCTGTCTGGGCTGTGAGAGGATGGGGGTCATTTCCTCTGTTCATCTCTTTTTGCCTTTATCACATGTGGCCCAGAGAAGACACTGCTCACTCACAGGGACTGAAAAGCTGGATTCAGGGTGGCAGGCAGGAAAGGAAGGTGATTAATGGTTGCAGGAGAGCTGCAATTTATCCTAAACTGCTGGGGACAACCAGGCCTGGGTAGGAGGGAGGTTTGGGGTGAGGCCAAGCCAGGCCTGGCAAGGGCTTGTTTGTTCAGGGAGGACCTGATCCCCTGAAAGCCCAGAGCAGGTACTGAGTGTCCGGAGCCCTACCGGATGATGGGTGGGGTGTGGAAGAGGCTGGAAGCCTTTTGACCTAGAGCCCCTCCCACCAGGCTGGACTGCACCACCTCTCGGTCTGCACGCAGTTTCCTACTTCCAGGGCTGTGGAGACGGAGTGATTAAGGATGGGCTCCAGGTAAACCCACAGCAGCCCAGTTAAGACTGAGGACTGGTCCCCCACCCACAGTGTGGGTCAGTGTTTTATGCTCCTCCCAGGAAAGTGGGGCCTTCCCAAGTGTACGGTGCTGTTCTGAGGGGGCCACTGGGGAGGGAGCTGAAAATTACCCAGTCTTATTTGAAGACCTTTCGTTCCTGGTCTGCCAGCTGCAATGCTCCAGCAGGCAGTTATGGGATGGACAGGTCTCACTCGATGGTGTGGCTTTGTAACGTGTAAGGCCGCATGGGGCTCAGTGTTGTTTGTTAAGATAAAAGAAGTGCCACATTATGAGATCCTGAGATTGTAAGAGAGAAGGAGGGCTGGGCGTGTTGCCGGAAGCTGGCTAGGAGTTGAAGACAGGGCCTAGCCCTTGGCCATTGTGGACCTTGCACAGGAGCAGCTGCTCCCAGTAGCATTTATGGGCCTGAGTTGGTGAGGAGCCTCCTCTTAGGACGCCTGGCCTGGAGCTCTGTTTTGCGATGGATGGCAGGTTAGGGTCCTTTCAACTTCCTCACTGAGGCCCATCCTCTGTGTCTGTCCTTGATGGCTGGCTTGACTTTGTTCTCTCTCCTGTCATCCACTCCAAGTGGGGCAGACAACAGTGGGTACTATTATCAGAAACAAGCCCTGAAGGGTCCCGTCTGGAGACACGAGGTGGCATTTGCCTAGAGGGATCAAAGCACAGGAGACAGGGCCAGCAGGAAGGGATGTGGGTACCTTTCTCTTGAGAATGGAGCCATTTAGGGAGAGGGACAGGCCTCCTAGGAACAGTGGGCATCCTGCCAGCTCAGGTGGTTACTGACGTCATCACAGGTACTGCAACGGGATGTGACTTCCTGCTTCTCTGACGTTCAGACCCGGGGCCCTGTGATAGATGAGCATCAGCTTGTGGGAATGTTTCTTCCCTGGTAAACATTGAATAAAGGAGAGACTCAAGAGGGAGGCTTTGAGGCCTAGCTTCTTCTAAGTGGTTTCAATGACAGGTTGAAAACCAAACCCAGCAAACCGCAGGTTCTCCCTCCCTTCCCCAGCCTGCCTTGTCCTGGGAGTGGGGTTATGGTGCAGTGTGGCTCCCCACCAGACAGTGCAGAAATAGGAAGTGTTACTCTTCACAAAGGGAAATTGAATGGCTTTGGGAAGTGGAGAAAGAAAACAGGGACTCCAGGCACTTTGATAGCAAGTCCTGGGGAACTGGGAATTCATCAGTTGGACTGATTTTTTTCTTCCATTTTATTAGGCAAAGGCAATTATAAAGATGTTTCAAAACAGTGTAACCACATATGTTTGGCTCTGGAGTGTGCTGAGGTTGAAAAATCATATTTACCTTATTAATTGTGTCAGCCTTGGACTAATATTAACATGCATTTCCTGGTTGGTTGGTAGGGGTGGCTTCTATGTGGCAGGGCCATTCCTCTGGCTGGCCGGAGAGTAACAGGATTCAGAGAAACCACAGAGCAAATCCTGGATACCCGGTATCCAGGGCTTAACACCGTGCCTGCTGATACTTGTCCCCACCCTTTTAGGATCTGAGGAGTGAGAGGTGTCCCCACCGAGGTGCCCCACAGCACCCTGCATGCAACATGGGCTGAGAAGCTGGACCTGGACCAGAGGCCTGGCAGCAATGGGCTCCTGGCTGGATTGTAGGCAGCTGGTGGCAGCGAGGAGGAGTGGCCTCAGTGTCTGGAGCAGGGCTGGGAGAAAGCAGGACTGGAGCGCTTGAGTAGTCCTTGGACCCTCCCTGCTGGGCCCACGATGGTTCAGAGACTGTGGGTAAGCCGCCTCCTGCGGCATCGTAAAGCCCAGCTTCTGCTGATCAACCTGTTGACCTTCGGCTTGGAGGTGTGCCTGGCTGCAGGCATCACCTATGTGCCCCCGCTGCTGCTGGAAGTGGGGGTGGAGGAGAAGTTCATGACCATGGTACTGGGTGAGTCACTCCATCCTCCCTCCCTCCTGCCTGTTCCAGACACATGCTGCCTAGAAGTCACTGGACAGCAGGCCTCTGCCCCAAGAGTCATATGTAGGGAGAGGAGGTGGGCACTGCTGGGGACAGGGTATCTCTGGGCTAAGGGCTTAGAGAGAGAAGAGATCAAGGACATACCCTGGTCACTTCTGTATCCATGGCCGGACACAATTCCTGGCTTGTAGGAATGCTGGAGAAATGATTCCTGCCTTCACATACGGAGCACTTTATAACTTATAGTGATTATCCCATTTACTCCTCACAAGGAAAACCTGGTGGCATAGTGGTTAAGTGCTTTGCTGGTAACCAAAAAGTTGACAGTTCAAATCTACCAAGTGCTCCTTAGAAACCCCATGGGGCAGTTATACTCTGTCCCATTTGAGGAAATCCATTTTACAGAAAAGCAAATGGAGACTTATAAGAAGTCAGGTGACTTAGCCAAGGCTGTACAGGTATTGATAAATAGAGAGACCAAGGTCTCCCAGCAGGATTCTTTTTTACCTGGGCCAAGGGGTGGGCTCCTGACTCTGCAGAATAAGTTTTACAGAAGCCGTAAAAGGCAAGCTTCTGGCAGCCTTAGGACCCCAGGAAGAGGGGAGTATGGGGTCCAGAGTCAAGCTGCCTGTTTAAACCTGGCCTCTGGCCCTCCCAAGCTATAAACCTTTGTGCAGGCATCACTGTCAGTAGCGCTGCCTCAGTTTTCTCATCCAAAAATGGGAGTGCAGTTAGTAATACATAAGGAGTCCTTACATAGTAAAAATGATTAACATTCTTGGCTACTAACTGAGAGGCTCAAGGTTGGAGTCCACCCAGAGGTATCTCAGAGGAAAGGCCTGGTGATCTACTTCAGAAAAACCAGTCAGTGAAATCTCTGTGGAGCACAGTTCTACTCCGATGCACATAGGGTCATCGTGAGTTGGAATTGCAACCACAGCAACTATATTTTTTTGTAATACCTATGCTGTAAGGAGCAAATCAGAGTTCCTGTGAAATACTTAGCCTCCGTGTAAATACCACCCGTATCATTCCCATCTGTCTCTAGATTGGCCAGCCTGTTCCTGAGGGCCCCATCCACTGACTGGAACTGCTTGTGTTTCTTGCAGGCATTGGTCCAGTGCTGGGCCTGGTCTCAGTCCCACTGGTAGGCTCGGCCAGTGACCACTGGCGTGGGCGTTACGGCCGCCGCAGACCCTTCATCTGGGTGCTATCTCTGGGTGTCCTGCTGAGCCTCTTCCTCATCCCGAGAGCCAGTTGGCTGGCAGGGCTGCTCTACCCAGATGCAAGGCCCCTGGAGTTGGCTCTGCTGATCTTGGGCGTGGGGCTGCTGGACTTCTGTGGCCAGGTGTGCTTCACCCCGTTGGAGGCCCTGCTGTCTGACCTCTTCCGCGACCCAGACCACTGTCGCCAGGCCTTCTCTGTCTACGCATTCATGATCAGCCTTGGGGGCTGCCTGGGCTACCTCCTGCCTGCCATTGACTGGGACACCAGTGCCTTGGCCCCCTATTTGGGCACCCAGGAAGAGTGTCTTTTCGGCCTGCTTACACTCATCTTCCTTACTTGTGCCGTGGCCACCCTGTTTGTGGCTGAGGAAGCAGCGCTGGGCCCCCCTGAGCCAGCTGAGGGTCTGTCAGTCCCAGGCGCGTCCCCCTGCTGCTGTGCATGCTGTGCCCGCCTGGCCTTCTGGAACCTGGGCGCCCTGTTTCCTCGGCTGCACCGGCTCTGCTGCCGTGTGCCTCGCACCCTGCGCCGGCTCTTTGTGGCAGAGCTGTGCAGCTGGATGGCCTTTATGACCTTCACACTGTTTTACACGGATTTTGTGGGCGAGGGGCTGTACCAGGGTGTGCCCAGGGCTGAGCCAGGCACTGAAGCCCGGAGACACTATGATGAAGGTAAGGCCTCAGGCTGTTGTGAGGTGTGGTTTCCAAAGGATGTTCATGAGGAAGGAGAGCTGCATGGCCTGTGCCTGGGCTGAGTATTGGGCCCCTATAGACCTCTTTCTTCATCAGAAAACTGGGCTGGAATTCCCCAGTGGTGCAAACAGTTAAGCGCTCCACTACTAGTCAGAAGATTGGCAGGTTGAACCCACTCAGAGATGGCCTTAGGATATAGGCCTGCTGGTCTGCTTCCAAAAAGTCACAGCCTTGAAAACACTAGGTAGCAATACTTCTCTGCACACTCTGCACACATGAGGTTGCCATGAGCTGGAATTGATTTGACAGCAGTTGATAGCAGCACTATGGGCTAGTCTGAGAATGCAGCTCCTTTTAGTACAGGGTGGTCCAGCAGAATGCCTGGCTACCCTGAGAGTTTGATCTCAGTTGTCACTCCAAATGGACACTAGTGTATTCAAGGTCCCCCAGGAATGGATGGTCGAGGCTGGATCTTAGGTCTGCCTGGCTCCAACTTTGGGGACTGTTTGCCCCTCCTGTGGACTTTGTGAATACCTCTGCAGCAACTCCCAGTTTAGGTGTTCTGGAACCCTGTCTTGAAGCCCATGGCAGAGCTATCTTGGTGCCTCCTCTCGCCCTTCTTTTCACAGACCTGGGGCTCCCAGGAAAGCCATAGGCCATCATCTGCCCTCTCTGCCCTCACCCTGTGGCTTTGGCCATACATGCTTCAGCAGAAGAATCTGGGCCTAGTGGTGCAGGTCGTGTGGGAGGGTGCAGAGGGAACAGGTCTGTGTCCCTAATGCTGAGCTCTCCCCTCCAGGTTCTGTTGTCCCTTTCCCCATCTTACCTGCTTTGACCTCTTTGTTGCCTCCTCCAGGGGTCCGGATGGGCAGTCTGGGGCTGTTTCTGCAGTGCACCATCTCCCTGATCTTCTCTCTGGTCATGGATCGCCTGGTACAGCGATTTGGCACCCGAACAGTGTACCTGGCTAGTGTGGCGACTTTCCCTCTGGCTGCTGGTGCCACGTGCTTGTCTCATAGTGTGGCTGTGGTGACTGCCTCAGCTGCCCTTACTGGCTTCACCTGTTCAGCTCTACAAATCCTGCCCTACACTCTGGCTTCCCTCTACCACCGTGACAAGCAGGTACTCACAGTAGTTGCTGGGTGCAGTGTGGTGGGCAGGAGTTTGGGAGAGAGGTAGACTAGCTTAGAACCCAGGACCTGACCAAGGACTTCAGAGAAGGTGTTCTTTGATCAGATAGGAAGCCCATCCAAACCCTAGAGCCAGATAACAGGGCTGCAGAAGAAGGGTTTAGATTAGACTCTGGAAATGATTTCCTGCTGTCCGGACTTACAAAATACTAAAGTGGATGATTGTAGGAAATGTACATCCTTCCTGGAGAATCCTGAGAGTCAGCTCCCAGAAGGCTGCAGCCCTGGGCTGAGTGAGATGTGCGCTATTCAGAGGCACGGTTCTGGATCACAAGACCTCTGAGCCAGTGGTGACAGGGATAGCCCGGCCTTGGCAACATGCCCCCTTTTTCTGGGAGAGGCAGTGTAACTAAGTTGTGCCCTGCTTGGTGCTCCAAGATGGAGAAGGTTCCTTGTTGCCTCCTCTCTTCCTGGTTTATCATCCCTTTCTGTCTAATTCTCTCTTTTCTTTCCCCCTCACTCCTTTGCCTGTGCCCCTTTACCCCTCCCCATGTGGACCTCTGAACACCCACCTGGTCGACTAATCCGCCTGACACCGCTCGCCTGGGCTCTGTGTAAGTTGGGGGGCTTCCTTCCTGCTCGGCCTCAACACTAAGCAGCTCCCACAATTCTGTGGGACACCTCCTGGCCTGGGCACTGTGGTCACTTTCCTCCTCTCCATGGGCCTCCCTGAACTTCGACCCTGGGTGCAGATTTCTGCCTGGAGGGGCAGGTAATTGGAGCACCCCAAGGGAGGAGAAGACACAGGCCTGCCCTCATAGAGCATCCAAACTCTGGAGAAGAGCCTAGCCAGCCCTTATGGGAGGGGAAAGGGGTAGTAGACAGGTAAGTCAGCGGGTGGTAGCTAGCAGGCTGGTTAATGGAGTAGGTGACTACAGAGGTTGGAGGCATGGAGAGAGAGACAGACTTGATTCATCAGCTTCCACTCTTGCCACCTTGAAGTGGGCATTTCTGGAAGCCAGGCCTGGGCACATGCAGTTGTGCCAGGAACTTCTGTCTACTTGTCCAGCTTCATGATGAGCCAGGGCTTTCCTGGTGTCACGTGGGAGCTCTTGTCTCCTCTCCTCCTGGCTCCCTCCGCACCCGCACAGTGCTTTATGCTAACTGTGAAAGGTCAGCGGTTTGAATCTACCAGCCGCACTCCATGGGGGAAAGGCATCTGCAAGGATTAGGCTTGGAAACCCCACAGGGCAGTTTGACTGTGTCCCACAGGGTGGCAGTGAGTCAGAATCCACTCAGAATCAACTGACTGAAGCAGGATGAGGTGGGTTGAACAGACAGGCCACTGATCTAAGGCAGCCAGCAAGAAGAAAGCAAGAAGGGCTTCAACTTGAGCACAAGTAGGGCTGTGGGGTCAGGAAGCAGGGATTCCTATCCCTATCCTTCTTCCCAGAGCCCTGCTCTGAAAGAGGGAGTTGCCAAGTGCCTCTCTTCTCCAGGGAGGCCGAGGGCTGTTACCCTGCCATTTAGAACCACAGGGCTACCTGCTTGCCTTGCAGTATCTGTTGCTGTCCAAGTGATGTGTCTCTGCCCCACGCCGTGGTGGTTAGGTATATAGCTGCACAGATAGGAACTGGGGTTTCCATCTCCCTTCTTCCAGCATTTAGGGTTGGTAGGCAGCTCTTCAAATGGACTTCAGTCCAAACTTCTACAGGGAGGCCAGGAAGGCAGGGTGGCATGCACTGGGATGCAGGACTCTGGGGGTGGGGGTGGGGACATGTTACCTGGACCCAGGGTTAGCATGTAGTGTCCTGGTCAATTCATACTGAGAGAAAGGATTTGGGGAGCTGAGAAGGATCTTACAGTAGGGTAGAAATTTTAGTTAGGGCCTAGGACCACTTGGGAACACTGCTTCTTCCCATGTAAAGTTGGGAGGATTTCCTAAAATCTGATGGTAGGGGTGGGGGCAGCCAAGGTTGGGGGCCTAGGTGAGGGTTTGGGCTCCCAGGGGCCACACCTCTGGATTTCATTCCTGTGTTCCTGCAGCGTCTCTTCTCACCTGTCTTCATTCTTCCTGTACTGCTGATTTGTCTGCTCTGTGCCTGTTGTAGGAAAGGCTGGAGGCAACCTAGACTTCTGGCTTCAGATTTGCACTTCCCCACTGCTGAGGAGGGTCCTGTCTAGACCAGATGAAGCAATGTCTGCTCAGTTTTCTAGCTTCTGCTTGGTTTTCATCCAACCCATGGGGCGAAGGTTAGGAGCTAGTCTCACAGTGGGAGAAGCCCGGTCCTGGGTACATAGCAGTCCTTATCCCCTTTTCTCACCTCTCTAGGTGTTTCTGCCCAAATACCGAGGGGATGCTGGAGATAGCAGTGAAGACAGCCTGACAGTCAGCTTCTTGCCAGGCCCCAAGTCTGGAATTTCCTTCCCCAATGGACACATGGGTGTGGGCAGTGACGGCCTGCACCCGTCTCCACCCACGCTCTGCGGGGCCTCGGCCTGTGATGTCTCCATGCGTATGGTGGTGGGTGAGCCATCAGAGGCCAGGGTCATCCCAGGCCGGGGTATCTGCCTGGACCTCGCCATCCTAGACAGTGCCTTCCTGCTGTCCCAGGTGGCCCCATCCCTATTCATGGGCTTCATTGTCCAGCTCAGCCAGTCTGTCACTGCCTATATGGTGTCGGCAGCAGGCCTGGGTGTGGTGGCCATTTACTTTGCCACACAGGTAGTATTTGACAAGAATGACTTGGTGAAATACTCTGTGTAAAGCACTTGTGACCTATTGAGGGAGGGCTTGCTCCACTGGGTCCCAATTCCCTCGCTGAAGATAGCCCCACAAGGCTGCCCGATGGTGTGGCTCTGTGCTGTCATCCTGTGGCAGTAACATGCGTAGCCACACAAATGGGCACTGGCCCTCCCTTTCCCTTCTTCAGGCTTTGGGGCTGGCTGGTGGCTTACCAAATGGACTTCAGTAGGGTAGCCAGGAAGGCAAAACATTTGATTGACTCCGTACACTGGAATGCAGGACACTGTAGGTGGTTACCTGGGCTCAGGGTTAACAAGAGTATCTTGGCCAAGTCACGGCAGGAAACGGATTTTGTGCGCTGAGTCTACGCAGCCGCTTGGCCTCCCCCTTCTAAGCCCTGTTATTGCAGAGGTTCCCCAAGTATTGCTATGGCAAGTTTTTTTTCTGCTGAAACTTGCCCAACAGGGATTGAGAATTATTTGGGCGGAAGAGTTCTGAAGGTGAAAGGAAAGAAAGCCCCCTTGCTCTTTCCTCCTCCTCCCCCATTGCCTTTCTGTTGACTTTTCCCCACCTCACATTTGAGCAAGCCATGGCTTTTTTGTACATGTGGTCCTTCCATAGAGGCACAGACCTTTAAATATTCATTTAACAAAGTGGAAGGGAATCAACTCCCAGTTCTGCCTTGTAGGTATCTAGGAGTTGGGTAGGGTAGGGTTCCCAACAACAGGGTCCTCTAAGGTAGCTGGTTGTTGGGCTGTGCCTTGCCAGAATCCTTTTCTTCTGGGGTTATTGGTGTGGCCCCGGTACTGCCTGGGTCAGGAGCTTGAGAGGTCTGTTTACACTAACAAGTCCCAATGCTACTGCCAAGGCCGAGGGAGAAGAGGGAGGTAGAGGGTAGGACTTCAGGTCTTAGTGGTCCCCCTAATCTCTCCCTTGCCACCGGTCCAGTCCCCAACTGCCATCTGTCCCCTCTAGGCCTGGCATGATGAAGGAGCTACCAACCTGCTTTTCCCCACTGTCTTCACAGCCTCCTCTTTGGGGACCAGAAGCAGAGTATGCCTCCCCTAGCCCTTGTCTTTTTAAGCCCCCAGGGCACACCTTTCCTTGAGGAATCCTGCACAAAAAACTCAGGAGCACCCCTGTTCCCCCAGGCTAGGGAGGTATTATCACTGGGGCTTACTGTGCTGTTTGCAATAATGTTACGTCTTATTTATTTAGTGGAGTAAATATTTTATACTGTATGTGAGCAGAGTATAATGTTTATGGTCATGAAATGAAATAAAGCCTTCTTTATGTTTAAATGGCATGTGTTTTATCTTTTCTGAGGGGGAAGGACTTGATCTCTTTAAAAGTATCCTCAACTATGTTCCTGGTGGCCCTTAGATTTTTGGGTAAGTTTCCTATTAGCATTTGAATAAGCCATTGATGGAACACTTGTGGCATAGTGGTTAAGAGCTATGGCTGCTAACCAAAAGGTTGGCAGTTTGAATCCACAGCCACTCATTGGAAACCCTATAGGGAAATTCTACTCTGACCTATGTTATTTCTGCGAGTTGTAATCACTTGATGGCACCTGACAACAAAGCCTTGGGTCATCATTGCCTCAGTACCTAGAACTGACCAGCAGATGGAGCCATATTCCAGCACACTTTGCTGCAGACAGGTGATCGGGCTGGTACAGCGGCTTTAGTTCATTCACAAGTGCTGGAGACCGGGAGGGGGTGGGAAGAGTCCTGGATGTAGAAGAGTGTGGAATTTTCCTTCTCAGAGGGTTTAAAGAGTGGCCAAGGTGGATGGAGCAAGTACCTTTTATCAACCTCAGCAAAAGGGAGGTGGCAGGTGGTGAGGATTTGTATACTAGTCGATGGCACTTGGCTTGGCTTGTATAGCATCACTATGAGTTGGAATTGGTTTTGGCACCTTGGTTTGGAAACACTGGTGGTGTAGTGGTTAAATGCTACAGCTGCTAACCTAAAGGATGGCACTTCAGAATCTACCAGGTGCTCCTTGGAAACTACAGGGCAATTTTATTCTGTCCTATAGGGTCACTATGAGTCAGAATTGACTAGATGGCAACAGTTTTTCTTTGGCGGGGGTGGGGGGAGGGTGTGTAGCATAGTTGGGGAACCATGTTGGTGTAGTGGCTAAAAGCTATGCTGCAAACTAAAAGACTGGCAGTTTGAATCCACCAAGTGTCTAGAAAATATTTTCAGAAAGATACACAGAACCAAAAAACCCCTAGTAAGTTTGTACTAGTACTTCTCAGTCAAGATTGATTGTTGCTTATTATTTATAAGCAACATGTGTGCATGTTTTTAATTTTTATTGTGTATTATGTGAAGATAACAAATTAGTTTCCCATTCTATAGTTTACATGTGTAATATTTCAAGATACAAGGTCTGACAAGCCTGTCAACTTAATTGTTCTGAGTACTGCATACGTCATTGCTGAGTATCACTGTGGTCACCTTTGAAGTACCGCCTTTGGGAAGTTATACACCAATGACAGCACATAGGCCACCGTTCAAAGCAGTTCTGGAATGGCCATTGGATGCTGTGGCATGGTGGTTAAATTCGAAAACTTAACTGTGTAGTTAGTTGTCTGTGAGGGTATTTTTATAATTTTTATTTTTTTATTATGATTAAGTGAAAGTATACAATCCAAATCAATTTAGCATGCCCACCTATCTGCAGCTCCATCTGCTCTTCTCATCCAGTTGACAGCACATTCCTTCTTTTCATTCTATACGTCTAGTATCCTCTTAATAAGCACGTGTTCCGTACTCTCCACCCTATTCCCTCCCATCTAGAAAGAAAACAGTAGGACAGCCTCCTATAAATGTATAAAACCATAAAGTACACACACCATATAGTCACACTGTGTCCCCGAGTCCAGTCCATTCTTGTCTAAAGAGTTGACCTCAGTGCTGGTTTCAGGTCAGGGCCAGCAGCAAATCTAGGGGCCATGTTCCCGGGGGACCCTCCAGGCTATCAGACCACCAGTTCTGGTCTTTTAGTAGAGTTGTTGAACTGCACACCTCTTTTTCTCCTGTTACCTCAGGAACTCTACATTGTGTCCCCCATCATAGCTGCCTTTGGTGATGACTAGGCATCATCTAGTTCCTCTGGTCTCCTGTTGATACAGTCTCCCATTTGTATGGGTCCTTCTGTCTCCTGGGCTCTTTTTGCCTTGTATCTCTTTTCTCAGTCATCATCCATTAAAAATGAGTTGGGACCATTTGGTGTACCTCAGATGGCAGCTTGCTAGCTTTTAGGACCCTGGATGCTACTCACCAATAAGGGGTGGAGAAGATTCTCTTAGCAAAGGACTAGTTCGCCAAATGACCTCGATGTCCCCTGGAAACTTGGTCCCCAGACCACTGTCCCTGCTACTCTATGCTTTGAAATATTGTGTTGAGTTTAAAAAACCTTTCAGTTTATGGTGTAGTCCGGTTATGTCAATCTGCTGTGTGCTATCACTGCTTTCACCTAACCAAATTTCTGTCTGCTATCTAATCTGTGACCAACCTTCTCCCTCCCTCCCACCCTTGTAGCCATCAAAGAGTCTTTTCTTCTGTACATAAGTCTATTTTTAAGTCCTTATAGCAGACATCTTGTACAACACTTGCCCTTTTGCAGCTGACTAATTTCACTCAGCATAATGTCTTCTAGTTGAAAGCAGTTATGAGATGCTTCCTAAAGTTGTCATTGTTCTTTATCATTGCATAGTGTTCCATTGTGTATATGTACCATAGTTTGTTTATCCATTCATTTGTTAATGGACACCTATCAGACTTCTATCTGACATGTAGTTACCAAATATTTTTTCAAAGTCTGTAGGTAGTCTTTTAACTCTGTTGATAAAGATTTTGGATGAGTTAAGTGTTGGATTCTTAGTAGTTACAATTTATTTTCTCTTCTGTTGTTCATGGCACTGTCAGGTTTTGTAGTCTGTCTAAGCTGTGTATCAGAACTTTTGTTGTTGACCCTATTTTTTCTTGCATGATCTTTATCATTTTAGCTTTGATGTTTAGGTCTTTGATCCATTTTGAATTAGTTTTTGTGTAAGGTCTGAGATACAGTTCTTGTTTCAGTTTTTTGCAGATGGATAAACAATTTTGTCAACACCATTTTGTTAGAGAGACTGTTTTTACCCCAGTTTACAATCTTTGGGTCTTTCTCAAATATCAACTGTTTGTAAAAGGATGGTGGCATCTCTTGGGGTCTCAACTCTGTTCCATTGGCCTATGTGTCTCTTTTTGTACCAGCACCAGGCTGTTTTGACTACTGTGACAGTGTAGTAGGTTCTAAGGTTGGCTAGTGCGAGGCCTCCCACTGTGTTCTTCTTCAGTAGTGCTTTACTTATCCAGGGTTTCTTCCCTTTCCAAACAAAGTTGGTGATTTGTTTTTCCATCTCATTAAAAAATGACACTAGAATTTGTATTGGGATTGTATTCTATATGTAGATCGCTTTGGGTAAAATAGACATTTTCTTAAGTCTGTCCATGAGGAGGGTAGGTTTCTCCACTTACACAGAATCTCTTTTGGTTTCTTGCAGTAGGGTCTTACAGTTCTCTATGTATAGGTCTCTCATTTCTCTAGTTAGATTTATTCCTAGGTATTTTATCATCTTGGGGGCTATACTAAATGGCATTGATTTGGTGATTTCTTCTTTGATGATCTCTTGTTGGTATAAAGGAACCCTACTGATTTACTTATGTTTATCTTATATCCTGATACTTTGCTAAATCCTTCTATTAGTTCCAGTAGTTTACTTATGGATTCTTTAGGATTCTCTGCATATACAATCATATCATCTGCAAATAGG
The DNA here is from genome assembly GCA_028571685.1 of Heterohyrax brucei. Taxonomy (NCBI): domain Eukaryota; kingdom Metazoa; phylum Chordata; class Mammalia; order Hyracoidea; family Procaviidae; genus Heterohyrax; species Heterohyrax brucei. The sequence goes on from CM053155.1 coordinate 24,788,026, forward strand.
GAGATTTTTACCTCTTCTTTGCTGATGCAGATGCCCTTTATTTATTTATTTATTTATTGGTCTAACTTGCTCTGGCTAGAACCTTGAGTACAATGTTGAATGGAAGTGGTGAGAGTGGGCTTCCTTGTCTATTTCCCATTATCAAGGGGAATTCTTTCAGTCTCTCTCCATCCAAGATGATGTAGGCGATTGGCTTTACCTAGATGCCCCTCATTGTGTTGAGGAATTTCCCTTCTATTCCTATTTTTTCTGAGAGTTTTTATCATGAATGGGTGTTGGATTTTGTCAAACGCCTTTTCTGCATAATTGACAAAATCCTATTTATGTGGTTGATCACATTAATTGTTTTTCTGATGCTAAACCAGCCTTGCTTCCCTGATATGAATCCAACTTGGTCATGGTGAATTATTTTTTTTGCATGTTGCTGAATTCTATTGGCTAGGATTTTCTTGAAGATTTTTTCATCTAGGTTCATGATGATCTTGTTCTGTAATTTTCTTTCTTTGTGAGATCTTTCCCTGGCTTTGATATCAGGGTTATGCTGGCTCCATGAGATGAATCCGGAAATATTCCATCCTTTTCTATGCTGTCAAATAGCTTCAGTAGTATTGGAATTAACTCCTCTCTAAAAGTTGAGTACAATTCTCCTTTGAAGCTGTCTGGCCAGTATTTTTTTTGTTTGGTAGTTTTTGTTTTTTTTTATTACTTTTTCAATATTTTCTTTTGTGGTGAGTTTATTAAGTTGTCCAACTTCTACTTGTAATAATTTTGATAGGTGATGTGAATCTAGAAATTTGTCCATTTTGTCTAGGTTTCAAATCTGTTAGAGTACAGTTTTTGATAGTATTCTGCTGATACTTTTTTTGGTATTGTTTTTATTTTTATTATTATTGTGATTTAGTGAAAGTATACAATCCAAAATCAATTTTGCACTCCTGCCTGTCTACAGCTCTTCTGCTCTTCTTGTCCCCTGACAGCACACTTCTCCTTCTCATTTTATACTTGTCATATCCTCATAACAAGCTCCTACCCCCCTTCTCTCCCATCTAGAAAGAGACCAATGGGACAGCCTCCTATAAATGCATAGAACCATAAGGTACACCCACCATATGGTCACATTGTGTCCCCAAGTCCAGTCCATTTTTGTCCAAAGAGTTGACCTCAGTAGTGTTTTATGGACATGAGCAGCAGCAGATCTAGGGGCCATGCTCCTAGGGGGCCCTCTAGGCGATCAGACTATCAGTTCTGATCTGTTAGTGGAGTTCTTGATCTGTACCCATCTTTTTGTCATGTTGCCACAGGGACTCAACATTGTGTGTCCCATCATGGCTGCTTTTCGTGGTGGCTGGGTACCATCTGGTTCTTCTGGTCACATGTTGATACAGTCTACCATTGCTCAGATCCTTCTATCTCCTGGGCTCTTCTTGCCTTGTGTCTGTGGCACTCTCGGTGATCATCTGTTCCAACTGAGTTGCAACTATTTGGTGTACCTCAGATGGTGGCTTGCTAGTTTTTACGACCCCAAGCACCACTCACCAATATGAGGTACAGAAGACTCTCTTAGCAATAGGCTAATTGTGCCACTTGACCTCAATGTCCCTGGAGAGCATGGTCCCCATGCCTCACCCCTGCTACTCTGTCATTATTATATTGGGGTGAGGTTAGAAGAGCTTTCAGTTTGTGTTGAAGTCCAGTTAAGTTGTTATACTTTCTAATGTGTGCTGTCACTGCTTTCACCCAACCAAACTTCTATCAACTAATCTATGATCAACCCTCACCCTTTCATTTCCCCACCTTGTAGCTGTCAAAGAGTCTTTTCTTCTGTACATAAGTCTGTTTTTTTAAGTTCTTATAGCAGGGGTATCATACAATATTTGTCCTTTTGCTGCTGACTGATTTCACTCAACATAATGTCTTCCGGTAGAAAACAAGTTATTAGATATTTCCTAAAATCATCACTGGTCTCTATCATTGCGTAGTGTTCCATTGAATATATGTACCATAGTTTGTTTATCCATTGATCTGTTATGGGCATCTAGGTTGATTCCATCTTTTTGCTATTGTGAACTGTGGTGCAATAAACATTCATGTGCATGTGTCTGTTCATGTGACAGCCTTTGTTTCTATAGGATATATTCCAAGCAGTGAAATTACTGGATCATATGGCATATCTATTTCCAGATTTTTAAGGAAATGCCAGCTTGCTTTCCAAAGAGGTTGTACCATTTTGCAATCCCACTAGCAGTGTATGAGAGTTCCAAGTCTTTCCACAGCCTCTCTGGCATTTCTTGTTTAGTGTTTTTTGAATCTTGGCCAACCTTGTTCGGATAAGATGGTAGCTCATTGTAGTTTTCATTTGGATTTCTCTGATAGCTAATGATCATAAGCATTTTCTCATGTGTCTTTTGGCTGCCTGGATGTCCTCATTGGTGAAGTCTGCATCCATCCCCTTTGCCCATTGCTTAATTAGGTTCTTTATCTTGTTGACATTTTGCAGTACCATGTAGATTACAGAGATCAGAAGGTCTGACATATAGTTACCAAATATTTTTTCCGTTCTGTAGGTGGTCTTTTAATTCTTTTTATAGTCTTTGGATGAGCAGAAGTGTTTAATTGTTATAATCCCTATTTTTCTCTTCTGTTGATCATGCTTTGTTTGTCAGATTTTGAAGTCTGTCTAAGCTGTGTATTAGAATTTCCATCGTTGACTCTATTTTTTCTTGCATGATCTGTATTGTTTTAGGGGTGGTATTTAGGTCTTGAATCCATTTTGAGTTAGTTTCAGTGTAAGGTGTGAGATATGGGTCTAGTTTCAGTTTTTTGCAGATGGGCATCCAATTTGGCCAACACCGTTTGTTAAAGAGACTGTTTTTACCCCAGTTTACAATCTCAGGTCCTTTATCAAATATCAGCTGTTTGTAAGAGGACGGTGGCATCTCTTGGGGTCTCAACTCTGTTCCATTGGCGTATGTGTTTCTTTTTGTACCAGTACCAGGCTGTTTTGACTACTGTGGCAGTGTAATAGGTTCTGTCATTAGGCAGTGTGAAGTCTCCCACTGTGTTCTTCTTCAGCAGAGCTTTACTTGTCTGGGGTTTCTTCCCTTTCCAAACAAAGTTGGTGATTTGTTTTTCCATCTCGTTAAAAAATGACACTGGAACTTGTTTTAGATTTGCATTGTATATGTAGGTCACCTCGGGTAAAATAGACATTTTTCACAATGTTACGTCTTCCTATCCATGAGCAGAATAGGTTTTTCCATTTATGTAAGTCTCTCTTAGTTACTAACAGTAAGGTCCTGTAGTTCTCTCTGTATAAGTGTCATATTTCTTGAGTTAGATTTTATCTTCTTGGGGGCTATAGTCAATGTATTGATTTGGTAATTTCTTCTTTACTGGTCTCTGTTGATATATAGGAATCCTACTGATTTACATGTGTTTATCTTATATCCTGATACTTTGCTGAACTCCTCTGTTAGTTCTAGCAGTTTACTTATGGATTCTTTAGGATTCTCTGTGTATACAATCATACCATCTGCAAACAGGGAGATTTCTTACTTCTTCTTCACTTGTGCGGATAACCTTTCTTTGCCTTGTCTAATTGCTTTGGCTAGAACCCCTAGTACAATGTTGGATAGAAGTGGTGAGAGTGGGCATCCTTGTCTAGTTCCCGTTATTAAGGGGAATTCTTTCAGTCTCTCTCACAATGATGTAGGTGGTTAGCTTCACACAGATGTCCCTTATTGTGTTGAGGAATTTCCCCTGTATTCCTATTTTGTTGAGAATTTTTAGCATGAATGAGTGTGGGACTTTGTCAAATGCCTTTTCTGCATCAATTGACAAAATCAGATGATTCTTATCTTTTGTGTTATTTATGTGGTTGATCAAAATGTTTTTCTGATGCTGAACCAGTCTTACATCCCTGGAATGAATCCAACTTGGTCATTGTGTATTATTTTTTTGATATGTTGTTGAATTCTATGGGCTAGGATTTTGTTGAAGATTTTTGCATCTAAATTCATGAATGCTGTTGCTCTGTAGTTTTCTTTTTTCATGGAGTCTTTCCCTGGCTTTGGTATTAGGGTTATGCTGTCTTCATAGAATGAATTTGGGAGTATTCTATCCCTTTCTGTGGTGTGAAATAGCCTCAGTAGTGTTGGCGTTAACTCTTCTCTGTAAGTTTGGTAGAATTCTCCGGTGAAGCCATCTGGGCCAGGACTTTTTCTGGTTGGTAGTTTTTTCATGAGGTTTTAATCTATTCCTTTGTGTTGGGTTTATTAAGTTGTTCTACTTCTCCTTGTGGTAATTGAGGTAGGTGATATGAGTGTAGAAATTTCTCCATTTCCTCTAGTTTTTCAAATCTGCTGAAGTACAGGCTTTCGTAGTATTCTGTTATGACACTTTTGATTTTAGTTGGGTCTGTTGTGACATCTCCCATCTCATTTCTTATTTTGGTTATTTGTTTCCTCTCCTGTTTTTCTTTTGTAAATTTAGCCAGTGGTTTATCAATTTTGTTGATCTTTTCAAAAAACCAGCTTTTGGTTTTGTTTATTCTTTCCACTGTTTTTCTATTGTCTAATTCTTTTAGTTCTGCTCTAATCTTTGTTATCTCTTCTGATGCCTAAGGGGTTCTTTTATTATTCTCTTTCTACTTGTTCAAGTCATAGGGTTAATGCTTTGGTTTGGGGCCTTTCTTCATTCCAGGTGTGTGCCTTTGTAGAGATAGACTGACCTCTGAGCATTGCTTTTGGTGTGTCCCATAGGTTCTGGTAGAATGTGTTTTCATTCTCATTTGATTCTATAAATTTCTTTATTGCATCTTTGATTTCTTCTATAACCCATGAATTTTTTTTTAATTTTTTTTATTTTTATTTAACATAACTGAGTGAAAATGTACATTCACATGTAAATTTACATGCCCCCCTATATGCAGCTTCCACTGCTCTCCCTGTCCGGTGACTGCACACTATTCCTCTCTGCTCCATACATGTCTCATCCTCCCAACAGTCTCCTTTCCCCTTCTCTCTGTCCACTCCCCTTCCTCCAGCCAGAGGTCAGCAAGATGATATCCTATAGATGTATAGAACCATAAAGTGCTTCCAATATATGGTTACTCTGCATTGCCAAGTCCATTCCATTCCTGTCCAAAGAGTGGAACTTTGTTATAATTTATAGGAACGGGCAGCATCAGGTCTGGGGGCCATGCTCTCAGAGGAACCCCAAAACCGCTGGACCATCAATTGAGGTCTTTTAGTGGAGATCTCATGATGCACCTCTTTTTATTCTTGTGTTGCCAGTGAGGCTCCTCTCTGTGAGCTCCGTCATGGCTATCACTGGTGGTGGCCGGGCACCGTCCGGTTCTTCCGGTCCCAGGTCGATGTAGGCACCCACTCTTGTGGGTCTCTCTGTCTTCTCGGTTGTCTTTACCGCATGCCATTTTGGCCCTCGGTGAGCATCCGTTCCTGCTGAGTTGGGACCATTTGCTGTGTCCTCGGATGGCAGCTTGGCAGCTTTTAAGACCCCAGATGCCACTCACCAATGTGGGGTGCAGAGAGCTCTCTTAGCAAAACGCTAGTTGTGCCAATTGGCCTGGAATTTGCCTAAGAGCATGGTCCTCCGTTCCCTGCCCCAGCTACTCTATCCTTGCAGTATTGAGTTAAGATGGAAGGAGTACTCAAGTTATGCTGAAGTCCACTTAATGTTGTTCTTGTTCCTAATGTGTGCTGTCACCACTTTCTCCCAACTAGATTTCTAGTAACTACCTAAACTAAACCCTCCCCCCCTCGCCCTCCCTCCCTCTCTCCCCTCCCTTGCAGCTGTCAAAGAGTCTTTTCTTCTATACACAAGTCTGTTTTTGAGATCTTACTGTAGAGGTCTCATACAGTATTTGTCCTTTTGTCGCTGACTACTCTCACTCAACATAATGTCTTCCAGTTGAAACCAGGTTAGGAGATGTTTCCTGGAATCATCGTTATTCTTTATCATTGCGTAGTGCTCCATTGAGTATATGTACCACAGTTTACCTATCCATTCTTCTATTGTTGGGCATCTGGGTTGCTTCCACCTTTTTGCTATTGTGGACTGTGCTGCGGTAAACATTCTGGTGCATGTGTCTGTTGGTGTGAAAGGCCTTGAATCTGTAGGATATATTCCAAGTAGTGGAATTACTGGGTCAAATGGTATATCAATATCCATTTTTTTAAGGAAGTGCCAGATTGCCTTCCAAAGAGGCTGGACCATTTTGCAACCCCACCAACAGTGTAGGAGGGTTCCACTTTCTCCACAGCCTCTCCAGCATTTGTTGTTTTGTGTTTTCTGGGTCATGGCCAATCTTGTTGGGGGTAACCCATGAATTTTTGAGCAAGGTGTTGTTCAGTTTCAATGAGTTCAAATTTCTACCCGTGTTTTTTCTGCTATTATTTTCAAGTTTTATGGCTTTATGGTCCAAGAAGATGCTTTGCAATAGTTCAGTGGTTTAGATTTTGTTGAGACTTGCTTTATGACCTAATACGTGATCTGTTCTAGAAAATGCTTCAAGTATATTGGAAAATGCTCCACATGTACTTACGTGTTGTTGGATAAAAAGTTCTGTATATATCAATGAGGTCTATTTTGTTGATTGTCACAATAAGATCTGTATCTTTCTGAGCTTTTTTTCTGGATGATTTGTCCATTACTGAAAGTGCACTGTTGAAGTCTCCTAATATTATTGTGGAGTGATCGATGTCATTTTTCAATGTTGCAGTGTTTGTTCAGTGTATTTAGATGATCTGGTATTGGGTGCACAAATATTTAATATTTTTATATCCTGCTTATGTATTGAAACTTTCAGCAATAGTGACCATCCTTGTCTATGAAGGTGGATTTTACATTAAAATCTATTTTATATGAGATTAGTATTGCCACTCCTGCTATTCTTTGCATATTGTTAGCTTAGTATATATTTTTCCAGCCTTTGATTTTCAGAGTAGAACTGTCCCATGGATTTTCCAAGGAACACCTGGTGAATTTGAACTGCTAATCTTCTGGTTAGCAGCAGTAGCACTTAACCACGATACCACCAGGGTTTCCATTTTGCCACCACAACAACAACGAAACCCAAACCCATCACTGTCGAGTCAATTTGGACTCATAGCGACCCTGTAGGACAGAGTAGAACTGTTTCATAGAGTTTCCAAGGAGTGCTTGGTGGATTTCAACTGACTATCTCTCAGTTAACAGAGGTAGCACTTAACCACTACACCACCAGGATTTCCGTTTTGCCACTAAGACTCTTTAAGAAACTATTACTGATTATTTAGTACCTTTAATAAGTATAAGGTGTCTCTGGGTGGTGCAGACAGTTAAGCACTCGATCACGTGCTGAAAAGTTGGTGGTTTGAACACACCCAGAGGCACCTCAGAAGGCAGATGTGGTGACCTGTTTCTGAAAGGTCATAGCCTTGAAAACCCTATGAAGCAGTTCTTCTCTTCATACACCCGGTCACCGTGAGTCACAATCAGCATGATGGCACCAAGACATGAGGGCAGTGGTAGTTAAGTGCTATACTCCTTGTCTTCCATGAAGGAGACCTGGATCTGATTCCCAGGCAGTACATTTCATGTGCAGCCACCACCCGTCTGTCAGTGGAGGCTCTCATGTTGCTATGATGCCCAGCAGGTTTCAGCAGACGGACTAAGAAGAAAGGTCTGGTGATCTACTTCTGAAGATCAATCAGTGAAAATCCTATTGATTACAATAGTCCAATTCCCATGTGGTACAGGACTTGGCAGCACCATTGTTCCCTTGCATGTGTGGTCACCACGAGTTGGGGTTGACCTCACAACAGTTAACAACAACAATAGGTGTAAGGTGTCATGGCATATATAACTGTGGGAGAGGGTGAAGATGTATAAAGTGTGGTCCTTGCTCTCTGTGAGTTCCCAGTTTACCTGGGAAAATAACACATGTTCAAGAGAAAAGTTATTTCTGATGGTGTAAGGGTCAAACGCGGAGGAGAGCAAAGTGGGAGAAGCTACTACTAGGGGAATTATTTTAAAAAATAGAGTCTAAGATTATTTCCTTCTATGAAGTAAATTCAGAGTAAAATATGTAAACAGTTCAATTGATTGTACTTAAGTGCTCTCAATATTTATGCATTAGTCATAAAGAAAACCACATCTTACTGATTCAACATTATATCCGTTACATTGATCATCCCATGACTACTCTTACTGCCCCTGTCACAGTCGGGGACTTTATCATCCCTCTCCTGGACTGTTACTTTAAATTTATTGATCTCCTGTCTCTATCTCCACCCATCCTGGTCTATTCCTGTTTTGCAGCCCAAGTTATCTTCCCAAAGCGCTGACCTAATTGCACCAGCGCGTGTTGTTGTGTGCCACTGAGCTGCTTCTGATGCATGGTGACCCATAGGGATTCCTGTGCTGTAATATTTATGGAAGCAGATCACTAGGTCTTTTCTTGCTGAGTGGCTGGTGCCTGCCAACTTTTTGATTAGCAGCCTAGAGCTTAACCATTGCACCACCAGCACAGGAACCTATTATAAGACTCGTAGTTCTGCAAATGGCAAGCAAACTCCTTTTCAGCATGACTGTGTATCTTTTTATTCCTTTTGCCTACCATGCCCCTTGATCTTGTCGTCTCCTGAAAATCTGCGGCCATAGGCGAGCTTCTTTCCACTTTTCAACCAAATTTTGCCCCTTTGATCCTCAGTGCCTTTGCACATGCTGCTTTCTCTTTGTGGAAAGCCCTTCCACCTCTTCATGCCTATCATAGTTATATTATATTATGTGTGAAAATGTAGCATAGGACTAGGGCAGTGCCTTTTACCTAGCCCAGTATAGGATAGGAAAAAGAGGTGGAGTTAGATACCAAGGCTGGCCTTGCCTTTACCTCCAGGAGTTTAAACAACTTTCCCATCTGATCTCTCTCTTGTTCTCAGCCAGGGCCAGGCCTTTTGGTGACTTCCATCTAACTTTATAACGTTTTAATAACACCTGGCATTAACCCATAGATGTCAAGAGTTGGGGATCAAACCACCCCCCTCAGTTTACAGATGAGGAAACTGAGACCCAAGAAGGAAGTTCTTCCCAGTGTTATTTAGCCAACCATGCTGATGCTTGAAGTCTCTAACTGGAGACAATTTGTAATTAGAAACAAGGCTTAAGATGCAAATACCCCTAAGGAAATGATGCAGCTGAATGCACGAGAAGACATAACTGACTACTATGACATTTTTTCTGAAGAGAAGTTTTTGTATGTGGGAAGAAAAGATGGCACAACTGGCATACCTTCATTCTTAAAAGCAAAGGAAGGAGGCATTTGGGACAACTGGAAGCAGAGTCAGGAAGGACAGGGTGGGACAGGTGGGACCCCAGCTTCGCCTCCTTCGTGACTCTGTCCAAAGCTGTCAGACCACTGTAGTCCATGTGATGCTGGGAAGGTAGGTCTGCACATACCTCAGGTGTGAATGGCTGGATCTGGCCCACTCCTTAACTACAATGAGCTCACAGAAGATTTCTGAAATATAGACTGAAGCGCTTGAATCTTTGATGCATGCCACCTGCCTGACAGCTAAGCTGGGATGTGTTTGGGCCAAATGGGCAGCATGATGTTTAGAGCAGGGAGGCAACCACAGCAGCCTATTCTCAAAACTTAGGAGTAACTTTTTTTGTTTATTGCTTCTATGAGTCTTGTGATTGAGTTTTCTCTTTGAAAACTCAAAAAGAAGCCCTATTCTGCCTAGTCTGACCTCTGTTGTCCTTCCTACCTAGAGCAATGGTGAAGATGCTCAAAACCATCGTATATAGTAGAGGAAGGAAATGAGGGTATTTAGTTCAGAAAATAGACTCCTCTGGGAGACTTGAAAGCAATCTTCAGCTGTGTTCTGTGGAGGAGGGAAGGTGTTTGTTCCATGTTCTCTGGAGAGCAGAAACAGAGTGGAGAGACATTATGGGAATACAGGTCTTAAGGAAGCCAAAGATTAGAAAGTGGTCAAATGAGCAGCCTTACACTGTTCAGGAGAAGCAGCTCTCTTGTCTGTGACAGGTGTTGTGTAGCTGCCACATCACGGGACAGAAGATTCCTTCAACCAGCACCTACTCCCCAGATACCGTGCTCATCAATTACCCTGACTGTTAATGTAGTAAAACCAGAATACCAAACCCACTGCCACTGAGTCAATTCTGACTCACAACGACCATACAGGTTAGAGTAGAACTGCCCCATAGAGTTTCCAAGGGGTGCCTGGAGGATTTCAACTGCCAACCTTTTTTGGTTAGCAGATGTAGCACCTAAGCACTATGCCACCAGGGTTACTGTAATAGGTTTCTGTTATTGTTAGCTGTCTTTGAGTGGCCTGACTTCTGGCAATCCCAAGTACAGTGGAATTGAAGCATTGTCATCCATAGGGTTTCATTGGCTGATTTTCAAAGTAGATTGCCAGGCCTTTCTTACTAGTCTGTCTTAGTCTAGAAGCTCTGCTGAAACCTGTTTGGCATCATAGGAGCACATCAGCCTCCATGGACAGACAAGTAGTGACTGTGCTTGAGGTGTCATGGACAAGAGCTGAACCTGGGTCTCCTGCTTGGAAGGTGAGAATTCTACCACTGAACCACCCTTCCCCTCAGTAGGTTACTTAGGCTGCTTAATAAAATATCACAAACTGGGTTACTTATAAGACCATAAATGTATTCTTTCACAGTTCTAGAGGCTAGAAGTCCAAACCTATGTGTCAGTCAGGTTATGTTCCTGTCGAAGTCTCCAGGGCAAGACTCCTTGTGTCCCCAGCTTCTATTGGCTCTAGGTCCCTTGATTCCTATGCTGTCTGCCTCATGTGGCTGCTTTCCTCTGTCTGTGTCTGTTGTCCTCTTTTATAAGGACACCAGTCATATTGGATTAGGACCCATCCTACATGTTCGAATGCTCTATTTCCAAATAAGGTCACATTCACAGGTACAGGGGTTATAAGTCAATCCACAACAGTCATGATTTGGCTTTTCATGTTAATTTCTCTACAGACAGGGTAGAGGAAGAGAATAGAAGCACCACTATCATAGTACTTACCTTAATGTTATAATTGTTGTCTGTGTATTATACTGGACCGACAGTTTCTTACATCCTTCTCCTAGCACATTGTGAGGTATGTAGCAAGAATAAACAAAATATTTTTTAAATGAATAAAGAATAAAAAGAATAATCACACTTAATTGGAGTACAACCGGGCAGACAGCTGGGAAAGCAGAGAAGAAAGAACCTTTGAGAGGTGGACTTCATCCAAACAGGAGTTCTTCAGGAAGAGAGTCATTCAATAATGGTGAAATCCCTGTCATGTGGGGAAGAGCTGCCTCCTCAAAGTAGAGTTGAATGATGTGAATGGAGTAAACCCTTTGGGATCTTCATTTGCTGATGTGGCACCATTCAAAATGAGAAGAAATAGCTGCAAACATCCATTAATAATCACAACATGGAATGTATGAAGTAGGAATCTAGAAAAATCAGAAATCATCAAAAATGAAATGGAACACATAAAAGGTTGATTTCCCAGGCATCAGTGAGCGGAAGTGGACCAGTATCGGCCCTTCTGAATCTGACAATCATGTGGTCTACTATGCAGGTAACAAAAACTTGAAGAGGGACGGTGTTGTGCTCAACATCAAAAAGAAAAGTTCAAGATCTGTGCTGAAGTGCAATGCCGTCCGTGATAGGATAATACCCACATGCCTACAGAGAAAGCCAGTCAATATAACTATTATTCAAATTTATGCACCAAACACTAAGGCCAAAGATGAAGAGACTGAAGATTTTTATCGGCTTCTGCAGCCTGAAATTGATGGAACACGCAATCAGGATGCATTGATAATTACTGATGACTGGAATGCAAAAGTTGGAAACAAAGAAGGATTAGTACTTGGAAAATATGGCCTTGGTGATATAAATAATGCCAGAGATTACACGACAGAATTTTGCAAGTTTAATGACTTCGTCATCGCAAATACCTTTTCTAACCAACACAAATGGCAACTGTACACATGGATCTTACCAGATGAAATATATAGGAACCAGATCGACTACATCTGTGGAAAAAGATGATGAAAAAGCTCCATATCAGCAGTGAGACCAAAACCAGGTGCTGACTGTGGCACAGAGCATCAATTGCTCATATGCAAATTCAAATTGAAACTGAAGAAAATTAGAACAAATCCACAAAAGCCAAAGTATGATCTTGAGTATATCCCTCCTGAGTTTAAAGACCATCTTAAGAACATATGGTGTGTTGACCACTAATGAGTGAAGACCAGAGGAACTGTGGAATGACATCAAAGACATCATCCATGAAGAGAGCAAGAAGTCATTAAAAAGACAGTAAAGACCAAATTGGATGTCAGAAGAGACTCTGAAACTTGCTCTTGAACGTCAAGCAGCTAAAGCAAGAGGAGGGAATGGTGACATAGAAGACCTAAACAGAAGATTTCAAAGGGCAGCTCAAGAAGATGAAAGAAAGTATTATAAAAACATCTGCAAAGAGCTGGAAATGGAATACCAGAATGGAAGAACACTTTCTGCATTTCTCAAGCTGAAAGAACTGAAAAAAAAATTCAAGCCTCAAGTTGCAATAGTGAAGGTTTCTACAGGGAAACTATTCAATGACTCAGGGAGCTTCAAAAGAAGATGGAAGGAACACACAGAGTTATTATATCAGAAAGAACTAGTTGATGTTCAGCCATTTGAAAGAGCTAGCATATGATTGGGAACCAACAGTAGTAATGGAAGAAGTCAAAATTGCATTGAAGGTACTGGCCAAAAACAAGACTCCAGAAATTGACAGAACACAAACCGAGAGATTTCAACAAATAGATGCAGCACTGGAAGTGCTAACTTGTCTATGTCAAGAAATTTGTAAGACAGCTACCTGGCCAACTGACTGGAAGAGACCCATATTTATGCCCATTCCAAAGAAAGGTGATCCAACTGAATGAGGAAATAACCGAACACTGTCATTAATATTACAGGCAAGTAAAAGTTTGTTCAAGATCATTCAAAAGTGACTGCAACAGTATATAGACAAGGGAGTGCCAGAAATTCAAGCTGGATACAGGAGAGGACGGGAAACCAGGGATATCATTGCTGATGTCAGATGGATCTTGGCTGAAAGCAGAGAATACCAGAAAGGTGTTTACCTGTGTTTCATTGACTATGCAAAGACATTTGACTGTGCGGATCATAATAAATGATGACTAACACTATGGAGAATGGGAATTCCAGAATACTTAATTGTGCTCCTAAGGAATTTGTATATGGATCAAGAGGTGGTTGTGCAAACAGAACAAGGGGACACTGCCGGGTTTAAAGTTAAGAAAGGTGTGTGTCAGGCTTGTATCCTTTCACAATACCTTCTCAATCTGTATGCCAAGCAGATAATTCAAGAAGCTGTATTATATGAAGAGCAAGGCATCGGGATTGGAGGATGACTCAGTAACAATCTGTGTTACACAGATGACACCACTTTACTTGCTGGAAGTGAGGAAGATTTGGGACACTGATGAAGATCAAAGACCACAGCTTTCAGTGTGGATCATACCTCAACATCAAGAAAACAAAAAGGCTAAAAATGGACCAGTAAGTAACATCATCATAAATGGAGAAAGGATTGAAGTTTCAAGGATTTCATTTGATTTGGGTCCACAATCAACACCCATGGAAGCGACAGTCAAGAAATCAAAAGATGCATTGCATTGGGAAGACATTCCAGACGGAAGGATGAAGGTTAGGATGAAAAAGGGCTAGACTGTAAAGGGTTATTAACTAAAATAGGACTGGTATGGTCTTTAAACTTTGCCCAGACCTAAATGGGTGTATCAAGCTAGAGTCTGGACTTTATTCTGGAAGCCACAGAGAAATCTCATTGGATACTACTGAAGGGTGATGGCATAGTCTAGTGCATATCTTCAAAAATTCCCCTGTGGTAATGTGGAGGATGGGATGGAATGCCTGTATAATGGGAGACAAGTGACAAGGCTAACAAGAGATGCTGAGAGCCTTAAGGATGGGCATGAGGAAGGGACAGATGTAAAAGGTACTGGAAGTTGACACAATAAGCCGTAGTGGCCAATTGTCGGTGAAGGCTGAGGAAGAAGGAGCTGTCAGGGATTTCTGAGATTTCTGGATAATGCTTTCAACTGAAACTAGGAAGAAGAAAAAGTGCTGGTGTGGGAGGTGTAGGAAATGAGATCAAGTTGTACTGGGAGATGGAGATGTCTTTAGGACATCCAGGTGGAGAAATCCTGTAGGAAACTGAACATGTGGATCCAGAACTCAGTGGAGAAATCAAGGTTAGAGATATGTCAGGGGTGTGAGGGTAAATGTTATGTGCAAACTTGGCTAGGCTATGATTTTCAGTGGCTTGACACATGCTATGTAATCATCTTCCATTTTGTGATCTGATATGAATGGTCAGTGAGTGACAAGGGAAGTTTCCCTGCCATGCTTACCTTAGATGGCAGTGTCTAGGATAGTCTTGATGATGAACCTGATGGAATTATGCCTAACAAGAGGATGTTGGACTTGGCAGTTAGGACAGTTGCTGTCTTTGCTAGGCAAGAGTCAGTGGTGGAGACAGTAAACAGATACAGCAGATGGAAGAAGGACTAGAAGGGGAGAAAGTGTTTAAAGTTTGATGCTGAGGGAAAGGAGAGGCTGATCGTTAAAGCAGGAAGTTTTCTTAGAAGGGTGAGGCTTGAAGTATTTGCCAGCAGGAAGGTAGGGATGTGAGAGACTAAAGACTTGAGAAAGGTAATTAATGGATAGAGTGATAAAGTGGACTGGCTCAAGCTTTAGTTACACCACAGTTCTCATGTGAGATGGTCTAATGCCTCTGACTTCACCATGCCATTCCCTTTACCTAGATCACCAGTGCTACTCATTAAATATTTGCTGAAGAGCCACTGGGGCAAGGATTGTGCTGAGTGCTGAGTCTGCAATGTTCACCAAGACCTAGGCTATACTCTAAAGGACTGAATAGATAAATAAGAAATTTCAAGTCAGTGTGATGAGTGCTGTAAGAAGGGTCACCAGTGGAGATGATGGGAACACACTGGAGGGCACCTAACCCAGTCTAGGAGGTGGAGGCCTTCCTGCAGTAGGTGGCATCCAGATGTAGGAGTTATCCAGACAGGGAAAGTAGGGGAAAAAGCATTTCAAGCAGAATGTTTTCCCTCCACATCTCCTCCCCAATATTCTCTGAATCCTAGATACCCTGGAGCATACAGGTTATGCTTTCTGCTAAGAACATGAGAATCCTCCAAATCCTCCGACTTCCTCCCCCCAGCACACAGTTCTTATCCCTGCTTAACACGCCTTCCTATATGGTAGTTTTTACCCCTGTGTCTAGTAGAAGCATCTAAAGAGAAGACACTGGTCTTCATTATCTTTGTGTCTCCTAGACAATCTTGCACAAGGTTCAATACATGGCCAACGCTTAAAAAAACTTTTTATTTGACATTTTCTCAGGTCCAAGTATCACTATTAGACTTAATACATCTTCAAGGGCACCACTGGCAGGGTTAAAGCATAGACGTAAACAGGGAAAAAAAAAGAACGTAGGCATAGGAAGAAAAATAAGGCTGAGAGAGCAAGGACAAGGACTGAGGGGTGGGGTGGAGAAGTGGCAAAGAGCCAGGAGAAATTATATGCATAGTGGGGAAGGTAAAATTCCAACTAAATCTAACCAGAATTCTCTATTTCATGAGACCTGTTTTTGTTTTTTTCCATCATAGAGTGAACCCCATCCCTCCCTATACTTCTGCTTCTCAGGGGAAAGGAGGAGACAAGAGAAAGAAGGGAGGAAAAAAGCCCCACAGAAGTAACAACGTTCCCCCTTTACAGGATGAATCCAGCCAGAATTCCAATTTTCTCCCCTTGAGAGTCTGAGGCGGGCAGCCGCTGGCTGTGTCAGAGCTTCAGAGTCAGGTACAGAGCTCACACTTCAGGTCTCTGGCAGAGCCAAACTTTTTTTTTGCCACTGGATATATACAGCAAGAGAAATGCTCTTTTTTTTTTTTTTTTTTCCTTTTTAAACCCCTTCTTGAAGTAGCACCATTTTAAGCTCTACCTCTTCCAGGAAATGGTCTTTAATGCAGTGAGAGGTGGCAGTTTTACCCCTTCTTCCAGTTCCTCCCTTTCCCTCTCTTACCTCAACACTAAGACCTGTTTCCAGCAACATTTATCCGTTCGTCAGCCCGACTTGGCTGGCGCATCATTTCTGGATCCATAGCTGAATTCTTTGTCTGTGTCAACAGATCAAAAGAGATCATGCGGAAGAACTTGGGAAAGCATGTAAGCTGTGGGTGGCAGTAATGTTTTCTGAAGGTGTCATTATTGTCAGTCCAAGACTGAAACTTTTTAGGGGGATTAAAAAGCCCTCTCTTTGAATTTATCCTGTAGGAACCAGCAAAGTATCATATGCTGGTGGTTCCTGAATTTTAGTTGAAGAGGAACATTTTTCCAGCCAGTGATGATAAGTATACAAATGGGGAAAAACTTGTGGTTTAAAATTTAGAGCAATATATATCCTACAAGGACTGGTTGAATCACCCAGAATCTTCAGCAATTATGTAAGAGACATATTTCCTGAGCTTTTGTCTATTACCTGGTGGAGCAGTGGTTCAACATTCAGCTGGTAACCAAAAGTTGGCAGTTCGATTCCACTGGCTGCTCCTAGGAAACCATATGCGGTGGTTCTACTCCATCCTATAGGGTTGCTATGAGTGGGAATTGAGTTGACAGAAACAAGCTTGACGGGTTTTTATTAATTACCAAAATTAAAACCATTGCTGTTGATTTTGACTCAATGACCACACACAACAGAGCAGAACTGCCCCATAGTGTTTGCACCACTGTAATCGCTACAGAGCAAACATCTTTCTCCTGTGGAGCAACTGGTGGGTTCAAATCACCGGCCTGTGCGTTAGCGGGCTTCTGCTTAACTACCATGTTAGCAGGGCTTGTTTCTGTCAACTAAGGGAACATCTTTTCCAAAGGACAATCAGGAAACAAGTGACCAGTTCTCTCTTCTTTCTCTAGTACATATTCCATATCAATTTTTATTAGTCCAGTAAAATTATCAAAGGCAAAATTATTTTAGATTTAAAATATTAGTGGAGGAGGACAGAAGTCAACTGGGTGTCAAATATGTGAAGTTATTTCAGGAGTGTGTTTGTGACAGGCCATTAAATGAGACAGCTGCTATGCCCAGGCATGTAGCTACAGTAGCTCATGTCAAGTCCTCTCTTAGAAACTGATGTGCTGCAGGAGATTACATCTAGGGCTGAATGGTTTGCCACTAGTTTACCTCCCAGTCTAGAGGCCACAAGTACCTTGTTCAAGGACACTTCCATGGGTTTTTCTCTGGACTCTGAATAGTTTCTAATTATAAGTCTTAATGGGGATGAAATTTCGTTGTCCAGGACAACAGTCTTGGTTTGAAGAGTCTCTAACCATAACTTTGTTGGTTGCATTTGCAAGTGCTGCCAATTATATAGCTAGCCAGCATTTAAAACAGAATATTTTCAAAGACAATTTCCTCTGTTGAAGATTTCAGTCAACACAAAGACAATAACTAGGACAGTTTAACAAGTGCTCCAAGTACACAGTTTGATCTTTTATTCTATCTGTCATAGACAAGAAGCGGAACGTATGAGTCTCTTTGATTTTTAAGGATGTTGAAAGTGAGGCCTGAAAGTATAAGTGATAGAGATTTTCGCAGGAGGATCAAGCTTCAAGCTTGAGGAAATCCAAGTACCAGACCCCAGAAGTCCTTGATTTTTCTTCATTTCAGACCTGCTGCAACTTGCTTCACACAAGTATCCACTTGGCATTGGTGGTTCTCTTTGGGACTTGGAGAATAGCTCTCCTTTACCCCATGTGCTGCAAGACATTGCCTGGATGGTTCTGCCCATCAGAGCCAATGAAATACTTTTTTAGGCAACTAAGGGGTAATGAAGAGGGGAAACCCTGGTGGCATAGTGGTTAAGTGCTATACCTGCTAACCAGAAGGTCAGCAGTTCAAACCTACCAGGCATTCCTTGGAAACTGTATGGGGTCATTTCTGCTGTGTCTAGGGTTGCTGTGAGTTGGAATCAACTCAGTGGCAGTGGGTTTTTTTTTTAAGAGGTTAGTACTGAGGCAGTGAAGTGGAAGACAGGGAAGGTGACACTGTCTTGATAAAATAATGATGACTAGATGGTAATGGGTTGTTTGTTGTTATGTACCATTGAGTTGATTTTGTCTTACAGTGACCCTATAGGACACAGTAGAACAAACCATAGAGTTTCCAAGGCTGTAAATCTTTACAGGAGCAGATTGCCAGGTCTTTTCTCTCATAGAACCTCTGGTGGGTTAGAACTGCCGACTTCCCAAGTCAACACGCAAATGTTTAACCATTGCACCACGAGGGGTCCCTGACATTGGGCTAAAATACATAGTTAAATGAGGCAGGTAGGAAGGCTGATCATTAAGAAACACAATCTGGAGCAGGTCAAGCAGAAAATGTGTATTTAAACATTTAAATAAAATTTGCAAATTTTATTTGGGACAGCACTTAGTGGCTAAGATTGGGAGTCCATGTATTTGGTGGAAAAGAGACTGAAGAGTAAAAAAGCAGTCTTCTTGGTTGACCGACATAACCACTATGGGATTTACAAAAACAAACCATCTGTTGTGTGAGGAACCATGTAGAGCGAGTCTGTATTTACAGAACCCTGAGAGCGAAAACTAGGCACATTAATGAACTCCTTTCTTCTTCCAAGTTCACTAACCTGAAATCTACTTTTGTTTCTCTGCTGTCAACTTATACTGTTAAAAAAAAAAGTCAATTTGGAAGCAGACAGACTTGCTATGACTCATTTAAGAACTCCCAAAGTAGGCTCTTTTTCAGAATACATTGTGATTGACAACAGTACAAGCTCAGTCTAAAGGGGTCAGGATACAACTATGGGCCCTGAGGCTGAATCAGGTGTTTACTGTTAGTTTGGGTAGAAGTCTAGAATGCACAAGACCTCTACAACCCTTAACTTTTCCTGCTAGGGTTTTTTAAAAATAAAGCTTCCTATAAACAGATGTTCCCAGTGAGTAGATCTTGGAACAGCCTACCTTAACAATTCTTATTTTTCCCTCTTGGCTTCTGAAATGGAAGTGGTTGTGGGGAAAATCTTTTTAGGAGCTTTGCAGATGATGTTTGTTCCTTTTTAAACACCTTATTTCTTAAAAAAATTATGTTTACATTCTTCAGTAGAATTACCTCTGAGAAGCTAACATCTTTTAGTAGAATTGCTTTTATAGGAATAGTTACTTCTACATATATATAAATCACTGTTGTTATGGAGGCTGGAAAACAAAGGAAGTTGTGGTTCTCTTCCAAAAGCTTACAGAGGGATGAGAAAATTACATTTTACTCAGTGAACTCATTTACTGTCACTAAAAGGGGGAAAGGCAAAATGAATTACATTACCACTTACTGGGTGTGTACTGTGTCGCAGGTACTGCACTAAGCATACTGCATCCATTATTTCACTTAATCTCAGCCAACAGTGCACATTATCTGAGGTTCAGAGAGGTTAGCAATTCACTGTATGTCTCACAGCTAGCAGTGGCCAGAACTGGACTGTCATTGCTTCCATGTTACATACAATATGTGATTTATTTCTTGAAGCTTCGTTCAGCAGTTCAGTTTATCAATTGCCCTGTTTCTTCTGCTCGCAAATTGTTTTACGTAGCCTCCTGTACCAATAGTGACCTACTTAAGAGTTATATTTAATGAGAACCTATGGGCTAGAAACTGTGCTGGGATATTTATGCCCCTATCTCCTTTAATCAGTACAATCAGACTGTGTTCTCACATTCCATTTTACTGATGATGCCAAGTTGTCTTGGAGAGGTAAAGAAATTTGCCTAATGAACGGCACAGCGACGTCTGGAGTCTAGATTCCTGACTCTAATGCCAGAGCCCGCTTTTCCCAAGACACTAGTGTTTCGCTGTATTAAGTCCCAGGCTACAGAGCCACAGTTTAGTACTTATGAAGTGTTTGTAGCGTACTAGGATCTGGCCCTTCCATAAGAAAGTTGTGTGGCGGCACCAACTTCTCCACCCACCCAGCATGGAAGAAGGCAGGGCGAGCGACAAAAGATGGTCAAGTCCGCACACTCAGGCCCAGCAACAGCAGTAGTCTCCGGGAGAGCTGCCGGGCTGGCGGCCCCTCACCCGCGCAATCAAGAGATGGCGCAGAGACCCCGGAAGCAAGGAGAGGGGAGGCCAAGGTCCTGACATAGGTGGCAGCTCTGACAGTGCCAGTCCGGTCGGACGCCTCAGGAAACTGGAAGTAACCGGACCGAGTCCAACAGACTGGCAAGTACGCGTACTCATTGCATCCACGCCCCAACGCCCACGGACCCCCAGCCCGGACTTCAGGGCGGCCGCCGATCACATCAACCTTCGGGTCAGCTGCTCCTTCCTTCCCGCCCCCGGAAGTGACGTGCAGCGGCTGCGGAGTTAGGGAGGGGCCCACGGGGGATTTGAGAGTGGCGGTGGCAGCGGAGCAAGAGGCAGGCCCGGCCACGGCGAGGGACGCCCGGAGCGCGCGCCTGGCGGGCAGCTGCTCTACAACACACGCCGCCGTCGTCGCCGCCGCCGCCGCGTGCGGGGGCGGGGCGCGAAGGGCCGCAGCGGCTGCCGCTCCAGCGGGAAGAGATGCGGACGGCCGCGAGCACCAGGCGGGCTTGGCTCGGCCACCGCCGCCTTCCCCTGCTTCGCCGATGTAGTCGAAGCGGCTGCAGCGCCGTCCTCGAGTTTTCGGCGTGAGGAGGCGGCAGACGAAGAACAGCAGCGTGTTCCAGGCGGTTACCGGGAGGGAGCCCCGCAGTCTCGGTGAGCGGCGAGCCACGCGCGTCCGTCTGGTCCCGCTGCCGCAGCACCCACGGCACTGCCCGGGGCCGAGGGGTGCGCGGCACGACCGGAAGTCGGGCGGGCGACTGGCGCGCCCCTCGGGACCCGCCCCGCCCCGCTCGGCCCCGCCCCGCCCCGCCCCGCTCGGCCCTGCGCTCCCCGCCCGCGCTCAGGTGGATGCGGGCGCCCTGCGGGCCCCTGTAGTTTCTTGTGGTGTGGTCCGAGGCGGCCGTGGGACAAAAGGTGGCGGTGTTTCTTTGCGCAGGTGGGGAGGAGGGGAGCGACGCTTGACTTCATGTAGTGACAGGAAGTTGGAAAATGAAAGTACAGTAATACACTGCTTTCAAAGGCCCCGAGAGGTTGCGGCTTTTCGCCCGGACTTTGATCTCCCCTGGGGTACGCGGTCATCAGTGTTTCCTTCTCCCCCCACGCTCGCTCTTCATCCGGTGTCAGTCTTCGTTTTTGTAGCTGCTACTCTTCAGTAACTCCCCACTCGCCATCATACTTTCTGCCTAATGTACAGCTGCGGCGAGGCCGGTAGCAGCTCCCCTTCTGGAAAGGTCGTTTGGAAACATCTTTTGGGGGCGGAATATTAACTGGATTTGGCAGGAAATAAGCGGTATCGTTGACTGAAGTAGTCAAAACATATTTGGCTTTCTTTTAAGCTATTACTATATGAAGTTTAAGACATCCAAACGTAAACTGGATTTTTATCCCTCATCAAAGTGATTCCCCCATTTAACTTTTTGGTTGTTGAATCAGACCCCTCCCCCCTTAAAGGGGGGAGGCTTTGTGGAAAACGTGATGCTCCAGCATTTAGGGCTGTCAGTGGTGTTTTCATTAAAATGGAGCATGATTGAAATTTTCCCCTCTTTGATTTATTTAAGCGTTAAAACTGCATGAGTGGAATCCATTACATTTTTAGGAAAATATTGTCTTCAAGTTTTTTGTAATGTAACAGTATACTTGTAGTATTCACGTGGTGTAAGAGCCTGTGCAGTTAGATACATGCGCATTTGGTTACTTTTTTGACAACGCATATGATTTTGATTCTACATTACTAAGCTTGATAGATTTTATAATTTTATTTATGCAGCACACTAAGAATTTGGATATGTGTTTACTTTTTTGAGTCTTAGCTACTGTTTCAGAAAATTGTGCTGTGGGTTACCACAGCAGCTGGGCTACGTGTTTTATAAACATGTTCAGGATGGAAAAGTTTCATTTAAGAGAATTCCTTTCCCTAATAAGCTATTTAAACATCTTCCCTCTTTCAGTTTAGCATAGGAATTAATCTACTGCTATCTCAGAAATGTGAAAGTTTTTTTAAAAAATATTTCATTGTGCTTTAAGCAGAAGTTTACAATCAAAGTCAATTTGCTGTATAAACACGCCCCCTCCCACATAGCTTTATACATCTCTAACTGCTTTCCCAACCCTGTGACAGCAACCTCTTTTCCACCCTGTACTTCCCATATTTATGGAACCAGCTCCTGTCCCCTCCTCACTACCCTCCCTCCCACCTTCCCATCTCATCTCATCTCCAGAGAGGAGCTACTCTGACAGCCTCCTGTATACATTTAAGCCAAGAAGCACACAGGAACTGTTCACGTTTGGATAAATTATGGTCTTTTCAGCATTTAGCCTGTGAAAGATCAACCTGCTTTACTTGTATTTGTTGTTTCCTTAAGTATTGTACTGAGAAACTCTTGAAACTGTAAAAATTGTAGACTTTTGTAAGAAGGGAAATAAAATATTCTTTCCTCTTTTGACTGATAGGTAGCAAGAATAAAATGGAAACTGATTTTTTAACCATTTCATCTTTGTAATTTTTATTAACTTTCTTGGACAGATTTTCCTTTAGTTCTGTTACATGGTTGAAAAAGAATCATTGAAGTTCATATTTAATATCATACTTCTACGTACTAAAATGAAATTCAACCTAACTACATACCTAGAAGTTCACAGACTTCACAGTCAAAGCATAACCTGGTAGCAGCACTCAGTGGATAAAATATTCCTTTAAAGTAACCACTGTGGAAACCGTGGCGGCCTAGTGGTTAAGTGCTATGGCTGCTAACGAGAAGTTCGACAGTTCAAGTCTGCCAGGCACTCCATAGAAACTCTTAAGGGGTAGTTCTTCTCTTTCAGTATGGTCACTGTGAATCAAAATTGACTCAATGGCAGTAGTTTGGTTTTGGGAAGGTATCCATTGAAGCTGTCATTTTTGTCTTCCTCAGTCTGTTTTGGAAGAAAATTCTTTTCCACTACTTCACTTCTCTAGCCAGAGGGCCCTTTATTTTTGTCTTTCATTCTCTATGACCTTCCACCCCATCGAGCTGATTCCAACTCAGTCGTAACTGTACAGGACGGAATAGAACTGCCCCATAGGATTCCTAAGTCTGAAATTTGTAAGGAAGATGACTGCCACATCTTTTTCACCCAGAGTAGCTGATGGTTTCAAACCACCAACCTTTCTGTTAGTCTAGTGCTTAAACACTGTGCCAGCAGGGCTCCTTTCAAAACTTGCTACTCAACAAATTAAGGGAAGGTGAAAGTTACACCTGCAACTGGGAAACACCTGCGTACTTTTGAGAGCCTCCCGTTTGCTCAGGATGGCACTGTGTGTTCATTTTGGAGAGTGTTAATGTGCTGTCTCTGCCATTTTGGGTGTATAGCTTAGCCACTGTAAATCTGTAGGGCTCAAGCATTAACTTTGTGTATCCAGACCACAGGATTTGGTTTTTGGAATTTTTCCAAAACCAAGTGGAATCAGATACACTAAGTATGTAGTAGTCCAAAGATTCCAGGTTTCTGCGTCTCTCCTTCCTTCCCTCCTCACTGCTCTCACACACATAATCACACTTCTACCCCTATATCAAAAAAGGCCAAACTTCATGTAAATTTATACAGGAATGTACATTTTCACTCAGGCATATTAAATCTTTTTTTTTTAAAAAAAGGCCAAACTTGTTGCTGTTTACTAAGTTCTGACTCATAGTGACCCTGTAGGACAGAGTAGAACTGCACCGTAATGTTTCCAAAGAGCAAACTGATGGATTCAAACTGCCAGCCTTTTGGTTAGCAGCTGTAGCTCTTAACCACTGTGCCACCGGAGCACTTACCCTATGTAAATGTTAATATGAAAATGATGTCTGGAATTGTGGAGATTGAGTTCTTTGGTTAAGCTGTTACTAGTTGTGCTGTAATAAATTCAGTGGCAACTAACAACAGTTAGAACAGGCTGCTCACTAGCTGCTGCTGTTAGGTTGGCCCCCGACTCAGGCAACCCTGTGTGCAGCAGAACTCAACACTGTGCCATCCCCCTCACTGGTTGTAGATTGGACTGCTGTGAGCTGTAGCATTTTCCTTGGCAGATATTTTTTGGAGGTAGATTGCCAGGTCCAGGTTAGTCTGTAAACTCTGCTGAAATCGCTTCGGCATCATAGCAAGCCTGCATTGGCAGGTGGTGGCTGCCATGAGGTGCATTGGCCAGGAATTGAGCCTGGGTCCCCTGGCATGGAAGCCATGCATTCTACCACTGTACTGCCAGTGCCTCATTTTGACAGACTTAGGCTGGCAAGTATTTGTTTAAGTGTGAAACCTATGCAATATAAAAGTAACCTGCCGTAAATAGACATCATCAGATGTCTGGTAAACTTGAGAGAGCAATGACAGGGAATGTGCCTTCCACTCCCCGCGGTAACTGATTTAAACTAAAACCACTGTTTTAACTCTGTTTAAGTCAGGTCATGATTAACTGATTTCTAGTGGGCATGGTATTTATTGTTAAGGTGCTGTTAGCTGCCATCTGGTCATCTGTGGGCTGGTGGCAACCCCATGAACTTCCCCCAGTGCTACACAGTCGTGTGCCATCCCTGTGACTGGTTGTAGATCAGACTCTTGTGGCTTATAGGGTTCTTACTGGCTCATTTTATTTTTTGAAAGTAAAGTATCAGGTATTGGTTCCTTGTCTGTCTTAGTCTGGAAGCGGCACTGAAATGGAGCATCATAGGATCAAGCCTCTACTGACAAGTTGTAGATGCACTCAAGGTGCGGTGGTCAGGAATCCAGCCTGGGTCTCACACATGAACGATGAGAATTCTACCATCCCCCTAGGCATTAAGGTAGCACTTTGTATTTGTATATTGATACCATGCCTTGGTGGAGCAGTGGTTAAACACTCTGCTGCTAACAGAAAGGTCAGTGATTATAACCCACTGGCCTCTTCAGGAGGGAAGACCTGTCAGTCTGCTCCCTTAAAGACTGTAGCTTGAGAAACCCATGGAGCAGTTCTGCAGTGTCATATAGGGTGACTGTGTGTCAGTGCACAACAGCAGTATCACCTAGTATCTGATACGTAATGCTTCTTTATGTGAATGCTGTTATCCATCTAGGAAGTGGTTTCCTTCGTGGACAGAGGACATGACTGTGATTAGAGAAACTCGAACTCTTAGCCTCAACCATTCTATTAACTATGATTTGAGAAGGCATTTCCCGCTTTCTTATTTTCCCATCTCCAATTTCAGATAACAGCATCTCTGTACAACCAGCTGCAAAGTGATACCGTGAGGATTGCTGGAGGATGTTTTCACTGTCTCAGAAAGGTTACAGAATCTTAGCTCTATATTCAGCTCTTCATCTCTGGCCTTTTTGGAGACAGACATATTTAATTCTTAAGGGTCCCATCTCCTGAGTTGTTGTTAGAATTAGGCTTCTCAGGCCTAACTCTTGAACTGTGTAGTGTGAGGGTTGTTGATTTGCTTTTTTGTTTCCCTTAGGGTTTCTTTTTCTTTTATAGAGTTATACCATAAAATTCACCTATTTAACTGTACAATTAGTGGTTTTGAGTATATTCACAACATTTGTACAACCATCACCACAGAACCTGAGAACATTTTCATCACCCTGAAAAGAAACCCTGTACTGGCTAGCAGTCACTTCTGATTGTTCTTCCTGTCAGCAGCTCTAAACAACCACTAATCTACTTTCTGTTTCTACAGATTTGCCTATTTTAGACATTTCATATAAATGAAATCTTAAATATGTGCTCTTCTGTGACTGGCTTCTATCGTTTCGTATAATGTTTTCAAGGTTCATCCACGTCGTAGCGTGTATCAATACTTGATTCCTTTTTATCACCAAATTGTTCATTGTTTCTAATTTTTGACTGTTATGAATTCTATGAATAATGCTGCTATGAACATTGTGTACAGGTTTTTGTGTGGACTGTGTTTTTAAGTTTTTTGAGTATATACTGAGGAGTAGAATTGCTGGGTCATGCTTCTTGGGAAGACTTGGTATGTATTTGGCCAGTGTGTTTGCCCTCAAAAACTATTCCTGATAGACAAAGTGTTTTCAAGTTTTACAAGGAGAGTAATTTAATGAGAGCATTTCCTCACTGATCTATTGCCTAAACCAGTAGTTTCCAACTGGGGTGATTTTATACCCCTACAGATATTTGGCAAGGTCTGGAGACATTTTTGGTTATCCTGACTGGGCAGAGTATGCTACTGGCACATAGTGGGTACTGACCTGGGATGCTCTTAAACTGTGTTCAATGCCCAGGACGACCCCACCCGCTAATAAGGAATTGTTGTTAGGTGCCGTCGAATATGCACAACAGAAGGAAATGCTGCTTGGTCCTGCACCATGCCCACGGTTGTTATATGCTTAAGCCCATTGTTAGAGCTACTATGTCGATCCATCTTGTCAAGGGTCTTCTTCTTTCTTAGTGACCCTGCACTTAATCAAGCATCAGGTCCCTCCTGACAACATGCCCACTATGTAAGATGCAGTGGTGCCATCCGTGCTTCCAAGGAGCACTTTGGTTTTACTTGTTCCAGAAAAGATCTGTTTGTTCTTCTGGCAGTTTGGGGTACATTCAGTATTCTTCTCTGGTACCACAATTCAAAGACGTCAATTCTTGTGTCTCACTTTGCTCAAAGTATCAATAGTGTGAAAGTGTCAACCATGGATGAACAAGGAGATACTAAAACTTGAAATACTGAAGGGTTTTCCTGTAGTTTATGTCTTGATAATAAAGTAAAGGTTGATAATCAAAAGGAGGATCTATGCGGATAGAATCTCTGGAGAGGATGGTGACAGAACTTCTAAATTACGTCAAGAAACATTTTGCTGAATTCTCAGTGCTGCCAATTTGTATGTAAATTACACTTATGATAATGGAATTATTCAAAGGGGGAACACTAGTGACATAAAAGTAGGTTATTTCCTTATACTTTGGCCCCTAAGCAACCCTGTGACAGGTGCATGCACATGCAGACTGACTCGGGAGATGTAGATAGATGCAGAAGCAGTCTGTTTCAGAGAAGATGGCCATGGAGTTTAAAAACAGTGATAGTCTGGTGATTGGTAAGCATCAGTCTGTGCCTATAATTCATTGAACTAGCTTTATCTTTCCTAAAATTCACTTGTTGCGTGCAAGAAAGACATTTCTTAAACAGAATGACATGGCAGTTAAAAATTTGCTCTCTGGGTCCAGATGGCCTGAGTCTAAATTTCAGCTCTACTGATTGCTTGTGTGACCTTAGACAAGTTGTGTAACTTTTAAGAATTCTCTTTTCATGTGTAAAATTAGGAAGCAATAGAATCAATCTTACAGGGTTGTTACAGAGATGAAACTAATTAATTCATCTGGAGCACTTACAATAGTGTCTAACAGGTGTGTTACAGAAGTGTTGGCTGTTAATCTCACCGTGTATCTTATCTCTATTCTTCAGCTCATTGCTATGGACAGTGCTATCACCTTGTGGCAGTTCCTTCTTCAGCTCCTCCAGGAGCCTCAGAATAAGCACATGATCTGCTGGACCTCTCATGATGGGGAGTTCAAGCTTTTGCAGGCAGAGGAGGTGGCTCGTCTCTGGGGGATTCGCAAAAATAAGCCAAACATGAATTATGACAAACTTAGCCGAGCCCTCAGATACTATTATGTAAAGGTAATACACATCCCGGTCTTCATACCATATGAAACAACACCAAACTTGTTGCTGTTGATTTGATTCTGACTCATAGAGTCCCCATAGGACAGAACAGAACTGTTCCCTAGGGTTTATAAGGATGGCTGGTGGATTTGAACTGCTGACCTTTTATTTTAGTTAGCTGTCAAGCTCTTAACCACTGCACCACCAGGAACCCTCATACTGTAGATTTAAAAAAAAAAACCAGACCCACTGCCATCGAGTCATGTCCAACTCATGACAACCCTGTAGGTCAGAATAGAACTGCCGCATAGAGTTTCCGAGGAACACTTAGCAGATTTGAACTGCTGACCTTTTGGTTAGTATACGTAGCACTTAACCCACTATGCCACCAGGGTTTCCTGATACAGTATAGAGACCCTGAAAATAAGAAGTATACCCTCTCAAGGGTATAAATACTAATATCCTGTTTAATTTTAATTCAGTTTATTTTATACCTCTTGCAGTTTAGAATTAGGATAAAACAAGTAAATGTCCCATCTGTGTTTCTGCAAATTCTCATTAGACATTTTTATTCCAAATTGCAATTGTCTTTAAAAGACAAAGTGAGTACAGGTTTGGAATAAGATAAAGGAATTTGAGATTCTCCAGGAAAAATTATCATGTGTATGTCATAACTTAAGTATTATATAAATACTTGTTCTTCTAGGCTTGCTTAATTTTACTTTTTAGTGTAACCTGAGGAATACAAATTAACACCATAAAGAATAGCTGTTAACACACAAAGTTGATTTCTTAATTAAAATTGTACATTTTGATTGGTTGAAAGTGCCAAGTAATTAAAATTTTTTGCCTTTTATGTAGTAAGTTATTTAAGTGTTCTTGCCTTAACTTATGTTCTGTAATATCGGGGACTGTGTTTGGTATGGGTAGATAAATTTATATAATTTTTGAATATTTCAAGTAAGCTATTCATGGTTCTCAAAGACAGGACTGCTTTAGGTCAGCTTTTTTATATGCTATGGTGTAAGAAAGTATAAAAATACTTATTTTATTTGCCTACAGAATATCATTAAAAAAGTGAATGGTCAGAAGTTTGTGTACAAGTTTGTCTCTTACCCAGAAATTCTGAACATGGATCCAATGACAGTAGGCAGAATCGAGGGAGACTGTGACACTTTAAGCTTCGCTGAAGTCAGCAGCAATTCCAAAGATGTGGAAAATGGAGGCAAAGAGAAACCACCCCAGCCTGGTGCCAAGACCTCTAGCCGCAATGACTACATACACTCTGGCTTATATTCTTCATTTACTCTCAACTCTTTGAACTCATCCAATATGAAGCTTTTCAAATCTATTAAGATTGAGAATCCAGCTGAGAAACTGGCAGAGAAGAAGTCTCCTCCGGAGCCCACACCCTCTGTCATCAAATTTGTGACAACACCTTCCAAAAAGCTGCCGATGGAATCTGTTGCTGCCACTGTCTCAACCGCCCCAGGTGTTTCTCCGTCTTCAGAAGAAACTATCCAAGCATTGGAGACTTTGGTTTCCCCAAAACTGCCTTCTCTGGAGCCCCCAGCATCTGCTTCCAGCATAACTGCCACTTTTAGCCACCCCCCTTCTGTTTTGTCCCTGCCTCCTTCTGTGCGGGAGCCTCCGAGAACACCCTCACCACCGCTGAGTTCTAATCCAGATGTGGACACAGACATTGATTCAGTGAATTCTCAGTCAATGGAACTTCCTGAGAACTTGTCACTGGAGCCTAAAGACCAAGATTCTGCTTTGCCAGAAAAAGACAAAACAAATAATTCATCAAGGTCCAAGAAACCCAAAGGATTAGAGTTGGCACCCACACTTGTGATCACAGGCAGTGATCCCAGCCCCCTGGGAATATTAAGCCCATCCCTGCCTACAGCTTCTCTTACACCGGCACTTTTTTCACAGGTAGCTCACTCTTTTAGTGTCACCTTTGTTTGCATTTATGCATGTTCTAAAATCTCAGTTTTACACCTGCAGGTTTTCATTCTGCTACTTAGTTTTGTTTTAGAAAGGTGGTGTTGGACCCTGTGAAAATAAACCAATTTCCTAACTCAACTAGAATTACCAAATAGAAAGTTAATTCTGTTAAAAATTTAACTGTGCTATATAAGTAAATATTTTGGTTGTTCTACCACCTCCTACGGAAAATAAGCGTTCTCTTTTTTTTGATCTCATAAAAGTAGGTGGCATCTTACTAAAAACAAAAAAGAAAACAGTAATAATCTCACCTTAAGAAAACAGTAGTTTAAGAGAACCTTAAGAAAAATAATTGGTGTGATGTTGAGTAACAAGTTTATAGAGTAAAATTTCATATTTATTAACTTGCTCTTCTCATATAACATTTTAATAGATTGTTCCCAGACCTTCTCATTATGAAGAAATTTTTCGTGACTTAGTTACCCATTATTCTTCTATACCTGAATTCAGATCGTTTCTCCTGTTTGGGAAATACCCTATAAAAGGAGGGCTAAATAATAGTTTTTTTTACTTTTATCTTTCTTAGGTTGTACAAATGCTTGATGAGATTTTCCCTGATAATGAAGTTTTAGACTTGGAGATACTTGGAGTGGAGAATGGAACACTATTGGGATTCAGGGCTATGTGTATACTGTTTTAAGGATGAAGCATAATCCTGACAAGCCAGTTAATGGATCTTTTTGCTTGTGTATTGCAGACACCCATCTTACTGACCCCCAGCCCTTTGCTCTCCAGCATCCACTTTTGGAGTACTCTCAGCCCTGTTGCTCCCCTGAGTCCAGCCAGACTGCAAGGTGCTAACACACTTTTCCAGGTAAATGACCTAAAAGCGTGTTTCTTGTAATTGGGGCATGTTAAATGAAGTAACCAAAAAGGCAGTGTGCCCTGTTCTGTTTAATCATTCGAAAGCCTATAATAAATATTCTTTGATTTGTTTTTTAATTTCTAAATGTTAATTTTCTATCCCGCAAACAGCTTGATAAATATTCATAGCGGAGTTTTCTCCTCATTTAATCTTATATATCTTTGATGTAGACCAAGAATTGTTCAAAATTGTGGCAGATTTTGACTTCACCCAAATTTTTGCTGTTACTTTAAAGAGAGATGGGGGAATTTCTGTATATGTTTCTCTTTTTAATTGAGAATTTAAAAAAATACAGAAGAGCCTTAAGGATTGTATATCAAATACTCCTGTTCCCCTCACAATTGGTATCTGTGAACATCTAACATAGTTACAAAAACGATTATCTCTTCACCAAGTTTTCAGGAGAGGTCTTGCAGTTTTTAACGGTTATTTTGCCCCAAAATGTGTAGGCTTTATAACTTGGAGACTTTCTTGTGGTTAATTCATTGAATTACTCATGAGTGTCTTTCCTTGTTACAGTTTGTCATTTAACTTTTCATTTTTTCATGGGGCATGGTAAGGGAAGAGAAGAAAACCAAAGGAAGAGAAGAAAACTTCTGCTTCTGCCATTGCTTGCAAAAAAAACCCCTAAGTTATGGATAAGAAAGTGTATTGAGAATTTTCCTTATTTCATTTGGCCCTTCAGCAACAGACAGTTCAGTTGTGGAGTGCTCTGAGACCTTAACCAAAGATGCAGTGCATGTGGGTGTTTTCTAGGGTGAGCTCTTGTAGGCTGCCTGTGTTGACTCAGAGGGTTTCTTTTTAGATCTTTCTGGACCCCTTCAGAGGGTCCCTGCTTTGCATTCTAATTGAATTACGCTCTGTAGTGCGTATTGTATTGTCATTTGCAGAACTTTCTGAAGTCTTTGTTTGGGAATGAGGCATGAAGTAAGCCTGTAAAATTAGAATACAAGGGAAAATACAGGTTTGTTCTTTGTTGCCATTTCATCAAGGTAATGGGGGAAGGTGTTAATATTCAAAACCACTTTTTTAAAAAGCTTTTGTTATGATGTCAGATTCTTCCTTGATAAACAGTGACTGGCTTTGAAAGGAGCAAGCCTGTGAGCTACTGTGGAAGGATGTCGTCTTCTGCCTCAGGGAGGTCGTTAGGATAAAAAGTGTAAAAGTTGAGGATGAGTAATAAGATGACTATGTGTTTTATTTTCTTTCTCAGTTTCCTTCTGTACTGAACAGTCATGGGCCGTTCACTCTGTCTAGCCTGGATGGACCTTCTACCCCTGGCCCGTTTTCCCCAGACCTACAGAAAACATAACATATACACTGTGGAATGAGTGAACTGGGGAACAAAGAAACAGAAACAGTCAACATGGTTACATTTGAAGTGAGCAACTGATAATGGACTGATAATGGACTACTGTGGTTTTTGCCATTCCCTATCAAACTGCCTTTTTAGGAGTTCTTCTCAATAGGATTGAAGTTGAACTATGTAAAAATGCCTTAATTGGAGTCCAAACTCCACTTCTCTCTCTGTTTTTTCCCTTAATATTTTGAACTTTGTATTAAAGAAATTTTTGGTGGAGCTATGCCTTACAGGAGCAATTAAGGACAAAGTTACTCATTCTGGCCATTGGGACCCTTTGGTCAGAAAAAGAAAGTTATGCATAGAGCATAGTATTTTAAGAAATATTAGTCAAATGAAATTGGCTGTATCTTTAGGACTTCAGTGTGCTCTGTTGAACCACTAAAAAGGAGCAGTAAAGAATCATTCCTATTCATACAGAGTAAGATTAGAGCATTACTGTTGGGGTGACTTTCTTTGTTTCAGCTGTGACATAGGTAAATAGCCCCACAGAAAGGTATCTTGTTTACATTTATTCGGGACAGGTCTCTTAGCCATATGTGTGGTCTTACCAGAACTTGTCAGTAGAGCATGGAGCTAGTCTACCACAGGGTGGGAAAATTTTTAAACCTGGGGTTTAAGACAGTGTTTGGCATATCCAATGAGAATACAGGACCCCACATCTAGCAAGGAAATGTCTGCTGTCTGGATGGTGTGATTACATATTCCTGGAATACGGCAGTGTAAATGCTGGCTTTTCAGGGAGTGGAGGTTTTTGAAAAATTGAGGCATCTTTGAGGATTTAATTGAGTAACTTGAAATATGAGCAATGTTTTCCCAGATAGAAGATGCTCAGAGCAAAAGACCCTTTTTTCTGTTCATTTTACCTCATTTTCCACTGTGTTTGTCTTCTTTCCTTTTAAATGTAAGGTTCTTAGAGGTTGTGATAATTTTAAGAATGTACTCATGAAGATGAAATGCAAAGGGATGCCTCCAAGTTAGTAGTGAGGTGAAGATGTGCTTATTTCTTCTAGTTTATTTAGGAAGGGTCAGAGTTCATTTGGGAATGCTCACACATAGGGTTTGGATTGTTTGTGTTAGCAGTAAACAGTTTCAGCTTCAAGTCTAAATCACAACATTTACAAAATACTGTCATACAGCCGGGTGCAGGCAGATGTGTTGATTCTCCCAGACTGAACTGAAATCATCTCCACAGTGGAACCAAAGCCCAGGATAAAATTACATGCCACCACCACTTCCCTAGAATAGTTTCTGTAATTGAGTTAACATGAAATGAATGGTGCTTGAGGGCTCAAAGTGGCACTGAGACAAACCAGCATTTTCTAGGTGCTTGATAGTCCCTTTAAATTGTTTAGATACAGCCTAGAGAAGCTCTTGTGTAA
This sequence comes from Heterohyrax brucei, assembly GCA_028571685.1. Classification (NCBI taxonomy): domain Eukaryota; kingdom Metazoa; phylum Chordata; class Mammalia; order Hyracoidea; family Procaviidae; genus Heterohyrax; species Heterohyrax brucei. The sequence goes on from CM053155.1 coordinate 24,821,523, forward strand.
GACATCTATGCTAGCTCCTTGGGAGTGCAGGGAAAGTATTCAGGGGGTGACCATTCTGTGTGTAGGTTGGAGGTCTGCTCCTGGTTGATTTGTGGTTATCAGCTGCAAGTTCTGTTCCTGAGAAGTGCAATAGTAGTGTTGGACATGAGCTTTCAGTGTGATGGAAACAGGCATATTGAACTTTCTGTATTGAGGTAGTTTGCGTGCTCCCTTGAAATTAGACGTAGACCTCTCAGCAGCACTTTGAGATAGTTTATTAGGTTAATTAACATTTTGTATCTTAAGTGATAGATAAATATTGATGAGTTAACTAGAAGTTTTATATTTTCAAAGCACAGAAGTATTTTACCTTTTTGAATTACAGGAGAAAGCCATTTGTTTTGTTTTCAGAGATAGTATCTGATAATTAACTGTCTCAACACAGGGGTGCCTGAGAACCGTGGGCGCCATTAAAAGGCAGTAAAGACAACTTCCTAAGAACCGGTTTTATGAGTCCTTTGTATAAACCTATTTGGGAAGCCTCTTTGTAGTGTGAAGCCTTAGGAGTTTGATGATCTGCTTTGTCTTTGAAATCAACCAGTTTGGGAGAAGCTTTTGAGTATGTGTGTGCATGTGCGTGTGTGTGTGTGTGTGTGTGTGTGTGTGTGTGTGTGTTTCCTGTTATTGATGAAAGTTGACAACCTTAGCTCAAGGTATGAGACAAAATCGTCTGTTGGTAGACTGCCTCCTTCTTAGTAAGTCTTCAGCTTCATTTTTGCTTTAACATCCACAGAGTTCTTAGCATGAGAAGGTGACATATCATTTAGCATCGGTATTTTCTAAACAGAGGGTGGTTGAGGTGGTAGCCGTCATTTGCCAAAATGAATGTTGTTGGGCAACAGTGCTGAAATTTACAGCCTGCAAGCAGGTTGAGTGGAGTTTTGGATATCTGCTGTCAGTGATGAGTTTAGCTTTTCTTCTGCCCTAGCCTCGCCACTCATTGCTGTGCAGGAAAATATTTAACAGCCAGATTCTCTGAGGAGAAAAAAGCCCTTAATTTGTAGCCTTTGCTCATTTCTGTGGTGGAAATTACTGACACTGTGGCTGATTTCCAGCCCCCACCATGCAGGTAGAAAGAGATGCATACCCTTGGCTGAGAGCTGGTGCCAGTAAGCCACTGCAGCTGTACACCTCAAGAGTGAGTTAACGTAATTTCTAAAATAAATTTTTTCTGTTCTCATCTAAGTATCTAAAATACAAAATTAAAGTCACATGTCAGAGTTTAATAATCCTCTTTTTTTTTTTAATGATTTGCCATGGTGCTTTTTTAGTGTTAACAGTCTTCATTGCATATATTGTGTGTTCAGATAAAGTGGAAACTATCATTTATTATTTTTCCTTATACATAATTGAAGAATTCAGAGGCCCTCCATAGAGTTAAAATGCTGGTTTAATTTTGTCTTTCAGATTTTAGTGGAGAGAGTAACTTACGACATAAAACCGAGAGCAAAAGGGCACTGGATTGTTTTTTATTTTTCAAACTAAGAAAAGTCCTTCAAGATTTACACGTTGTTTTAGAGGTTAAAAAAAGACAGGGCTGACTGTTGAATCTGTATGCTGAGCAAGCGTGATTTCTAGTTTTCTTTATATTACTTGTCATTTGGGCTTGGAGGAGAAAATAAATCATAGGCTTGGAACTCTTGGAATTGTAACTCCAGGTGATTGATAATATCACTTCAGTTCCATTCACATTTGTCATTGTAGGATGTCTAGTTGATCAACTTTTTTTCGTCGTGATCTGAGAATTCTTGTGATGCTGAAATTCTAAAAAGTAGCTTTTCATCTGTCTAGTGAATTTAATTAAAGCACAGTTAAAGGCACTTACTGATATTGTAGAAAAGCTGTCTCTAAATCTTTTGAACATCTATCTTGATCAGTGAAAAGTTTTTGAACGCAAATGCACCATTAAAAATCCATACATGTAAATATTAAATTTAAATTATGTACCATGATACTAACATGGGAGCCCTAATGGTGCAGTGTCTGGGAGCTTGGCTGCTCACCGAAAGGTTGGCATTTGGCGTCTGCCAGCTACTCCCCTTTAGCATGATTATTAAGGACTTTGCTGCTAACCTTTTTGAGAGGTTAGTGGTTTAAACCCACCAGCAGCTCTGAGAAAGATCTGGTGATCTACACTCATAGAGATACAACCTAGGAAACCCTAAGGGGCATTTCTGCTCTGTCCTACAAGGTCACTATGAGTTGGAATCAACTCATTGGCATACAAAACAACATACCAAGATGTGTCAGTTATAATGTACTATGTCCATTATAAAACGTACATGAAAGTAGAAATCAAGGATCACATAAAAAATGAGGATTGCATACTTGTAATACTTCCTTCCTGCACTTGACTGGCTTGTGTGCTGTGGAAGTGCACGTTTCACTTTAAAGACCACTGACTCAGGATACTGCTACTTAGTCTAATCTTGGGGGAAAAAGTGCATGTGCTCTTGTTGTGATATATGTAGAAATCCTTTACATAATTTATTTTCGTGTAAAATCCTTAGAAGAGATTTGGAATTTTCAGGAGAGCTTGTCATCACCTTTCTCAAACTGCGCATCAGTTCTTTTTCTTAGTTGCCAAGTAACAACCCACTACCATATGTTTCAGGGACTTCGTGCATAGTATTTGGGACAACAGCCTGTTGTCTCTTTTTTCTTTGTATTGGGGATGATTATAAAAAAGCCAAGTGCCGTCGAGTCGGATCCGTATAATTTATTTTTATTTTTAATGGTCTGTTTATAAATTTTTACTCTTTCTCTATTATATTTTACCCAAAAATTCAGAGAATTATTTTAGATTGCCTTGTGTTAAAATATGTAACAACTTTGATATTTTTGCTGCATTAGTAAAATTTTTTTCACTAGTGAACTTTATTGGTGAAGTAGTATTTCAGCCCATCAGGGAATGCTTTTCTTTATGCGTCTGTTCTCTGTTCTGCTTATTAATTACTATTTTTTAACACCACTTACTTACGTGCCGGCAGTCTAGAGTTGTGCTGTTATTAGATGTGTAAACAAGTGTGGAGATGAGCACAGGTCTCTGTGCAGAAGCCTGGGGCTCCGAGTGAGTCACCAAACCAGCAGGAAAGGGAAAGACTGCCCATGATGTTGTCTGTTTCTGAGGAGATGACAGAGTATATTATTTTAACAGGAAGTGGAGAGAGCTGAAGTTCAGTCCATAACAGTTTAAGTGAAGCAGAGGTCGACTCTCATTGTCTTTCTTCAGGAGGTACCCTTCTGTAGAAGGTATTCTGTTTGTTGTTTGGCTCAGGGTCAAACAAATCAAGTGTTCTGTTATTATTGTTTTTAGTACTGCTGCTAGCATTGCCTGAGGCAAGGTACCCTGCTACTCATTTTACTGTTACTCATTAGGACTGTGCTTACTGAAGTTGAAGTTACAATCAGAATCTAGAATTTCTGTGGGAGGTGGTGTACTAAGCAAGAAAGAGGCAGTTTGGGAAACTTACCATAAAAAGTCGTGTTTTGATCTGTAAACTGAGCAAATTGGTAAGGTGAGTTGTTGATGTGGAGTGAGTGTTCTATTTGAAGCTGCCAGTTTCTTCAGGCTACTTTTCTGGGGGAAAAACAGTTTTTCTTCTTCCTTTTAATAATAAAGTCACATCCTGCCAGAAAGTAGCGATTTCCAGGATGCTGCCATTCATACTTGCCTACTGTGAAAGATGGAAATCGGCAGTGGTCTGCGGGACAGGAGAAATGGTGGGTGCGGGCTTTCTCCAGAAACCAGGAAATCCAAACTCGTGCTAATGTGATTTTAAATGAAACCTTTAACGAAAAAATGCATGAGGAATATAATCAAACAATATCAAGTGTCTTGAACTTGAATCTTTTGGGAATAATACATATCAGGAAGTTTTAAGATGTTTAAAATGTTACTTTGAAATGTTTAGGAGACTAGAACATTTGTTGCCAAGTCATTTTCATGTTTTGGCTAAATGTATGTATGTATGTATACTGAGTGTGTGCATTTTTCAGAGGGAACATATATTACTCATCCTGTAGGCTAGGATGGCACCTAGGCTATTTTATAGAAAAACTTAAGCAGAAAAACTGCTGCACTTTGCAGTTGCCACTTCTTAAAGGTTAATGCCTTGCACGTTTCATTTTTTTTTTAATTCCTAAATCATAGGCCTTAAAGACTGCTTGCTGGCCAACTTTTTAGAAATGCTGCACTACAGATGACATATTCTAAACAAAAATCATTTAAACTCTTCCCTTATGCTCATGTATTATTGAGCCAGTAGAGATGTCCTCTCATAAAAATTCTACTTTTTTTGATTTTTTGCTTTTGTGTAGAATCCTTATTTGCTTGGGATATAAATTCTTCAGAAAAGACGTTTATATTAGAAGCAGAATTTCTGAAATAGAGAGTTCTGACTATGGATCCAGTATATCCTTTTAAAAACTGTTTGTAATAAGCACCTCAGAGGGGAATATCTTGGGCTCATTGTTTTTCTCAGCTTTGCCTTGTTTTCCATCTCATAAGGGGCCGTTCTGGTTCTTGTTCCCTGCTCAGACAGGCCTGGGATCTTCTGGACTGAGGGTGCTCTGTAGCTAGGCCAGAGTTCTAGCCAATGGAATCATTCAAGTACGCCTGGAGTTCAGGGGCAGGGACGCCATGTACTGGTGTTCGATCACTTGGCGCACTTTCTCGGACACCATTATTAGCACTGTTTTGTATAACTGGAAGAACTTGATGATTATCATATTTGTTTAGTTTCACCTTAAGGATACTGAAGGTCAGGGAAGTAAGGTCTACTTCTCCTTTATGTTGTCTGGAACATAAGACTGTTTGTGAAGGGATAAATGGATTACTTAACAAGCCATTTTTCTAGGCTCTCTGTAAGGTATTCTGGCACTGTGGGATAATTGTTCTCAGCTTTGCCGTTTGGCCAGGATGTTTTACAACAAGCTTTTAATATTGTGCTTTGTAGAAATTGATGAATCGTTGTCAGTGATTTACAATTGATGGATGATATTCAACTTTGTAAAGTACTCAGTTTTAAGTTCTTTTCTGTGAAAGCATTGCTGCTCACCATCTGTTGCTATGTAGAGTACACAGTCCTTGTAAGACACTTCATGTATTTTGTATTTGGGGGCAGTATTATCAGTGGCTTTTATATGTACATTATATTAATTGATTATGTGGTATAGAAGCATATTTTATGAACTTCCCTGTCCAGTATTAGTGAATTTAGGTAAGACACATATATATAAAAATAGAAAAGAAATGAATGCAATTAATACTTGATTACTTGAGGCCTGTCTATTTGGTTTGGCCATGGATCTTTTGCTAATAACAGATCTTTTTCTTCACTTTTGCCTTCTAGCAGTTTCATTTATCTTTGTGGGTAGGGAAGATTAAATATGAAACTCAGTGCAGTCATTTTGCTACTGGCTAGCTTTGGTTTAAGCAATTGGTTTAGGATGAATAAAATTTTTTACTAAAATTAGTTCTTAGGGAGGGTTATGCCCTCCCTTTATTCACTGAATAATCAAGTTGGTGTTTTTAAAAAAGTATGTAGTTTTATGTTTTGAAAAAGAAACTAGTAATTTTTCATGAGCAAAAAGGTCCCTCCCAAGAGACAACTTGGAATGAGTATGATTAATGGGAAATCAGTGTAGTTAGATTACCAGGTGTTGCACTAGCCAGTTTGTAGACTGTTCATTGTGAACATCACTTAAAAATGAAATGATGCAAAATTATGACTCTTCATTCGCCCAGCCCATGATTTGGAAAAAAAAAAAAAAAAAGCATGTCATCCATGGGACTATTGCAGTGTGTCTACAGCAGGAGAAACAGGTGAGAGAGACACCATCATGTATGTATGTCTTAGTCAGGGAGATGTGGTCATAGGAACTTGTCAGGTGCTTTCCTGAGATCTAGATCAGTTCAGTCAAGAAAACAGTTATTTTATTGAAATCTGTAGCTTAGAATACACAGTATCCACTGCCTTTATATAACAAGAATGCTTATATATGATACAAGTGCCCACCCACCCAAAGGAGTAAATAACTGTTAAAAAGTGTTATTAATAACTTGTCTTAATTTCAGTGTGATTTACATTAAGGAAACTTTCAATGTATTAATAATTCCCTTTCTGTATTCTTTTTCATAAAAAAGCAATTGATAACAGCTTATTGTCTGTTGCTGTGTAAGGAACATAGTCCTTGTAAGACATTTCTTAGTTTTTGTTTTGGGGACAGTATTACAAATGGAGGACGTTCTGGTGGTACAGTGGTTAAAGCTTTGACTCCTGTCTAAAAGGTGGGCAGTTCAAACCCACCAGCAGCTCCATGGGAGAAAGACATGGCAGTCTGCTTCTGTAAAGATCACAGTCTTGCAAGTCATACGGAGCAATTCTGCTGTGTTCTGTATGGTCACTTTGAGTTGGAATCAACTTGATGGCAGTGGGTTTGATGATTGGTTTTTATTACCAGTGGCCTTTACTATGTACATAATACTCATTGCTTATGTGATACAGTAGCATATATCACATAAGAAACTGCCATATCTTCCAGCTAAGCAGTTCTGACTTACAGGGATGTTATTTCAAGGTTGATTAGGATGACTGATTGTAGCTTAAGTCTTTTGAATTCTCCCCGATTTGTATGAGGCAAAGGAACGTTATATAAAGTTTATGAAGAATTTAGGTAGGTGAGGCAAAAATTGCGCTAGCACTTTGAGGGCTTTATAGTATGCTGCTTTAAAAGAAAAAAAAGCTTTGTTGATACTCAGTGCATTTCCAAACACAGTAAGGGTCGCTCTGAATGACCAACCAGTGGTGTTTTTTCTATCGCTTCAAGTTGTATGAAAAAATTTTGTTAGATTCTCTCATGGTGGTATGCATCTTTTTCGCAAGATGATACATTTCAAGAACTATTTTATGTAAGAACTGACAGGAATTTCCTTTGTATAATGTAAGCTGGCTTTAAGAAAGCGCTGTAGCAAATTTACTAAAGTTCAAAATTATACAAATATGTTAATAGATACATGTGCATCTAGATATGGACAGTAATTGTATTTTTTTAAATAAATATTTTTAACAAAATGACTTTCTGAATTCATTTTCTTTTACTCACTTACATCCTACACTGCACTGAGGTGGGTTCCCAGTTGGTCCTGCTTTCATCCGTCTTGCGGAAGGGTAAAGCGAATTCACTCTTCCTCAGTGGAAGGCCTGGTCTTCCTCTGTTTGAAGAGTATCTGCAGTAAAATATTTAAAGCCTGGACTAAGGTAGATGCCAAAGAGGGAAGATTCTAAAATGGCTATCAACATAAGAAAAGGAGATAACTGACTGGCTAGAGAAACTGTCACATGAGATCTCTCTTTACTGTCATTTAAAAAATTTATATTTTAAAAGAGTCTTTTCTATTTAATCAAGTTATTCCAGCCCTTATAGAAAGCAGCTTTTGACTGTAAGTCCTGTTTCTTTATGTGGTTCTTTGAGATTTTAAACTGGGATTTTCAATTGAGACAGCAAATTAAATTGTGCCTTTTCAGAACTGGGTTGATAGCATATACTTGGGTAAAGTAGGCCTAATAGGAAGCAAAATCATATCAGAGAAGTTACTTCATATCCCTAGGTGAAAATAAGAGGATGGAGGGACAAACTTTTGTAGGCTGTGACAGGGTGCTTCACTAACAGTGCTGAATGATACTTTGAAGCACATGTGAATCAGGTCACACGTCACTTGTCTGCTCAACAGTTCTCCCAGTAACCTCCCGTCAGGCAGAAAAACAATCCAGACTCATCCTGGCTTATGTGGTCTGGTCCCTAGCTGCCTTTCCAAACCTATTTCCTGCTGCTGTCACCCTTTTTCAGTGCATTGAACCCATATCAGCCTGTTTACTCTTCCTCCAAATGTGGCTAGGTACTGTCACATAGACTTGAGTACATAGTGGTCCCGTGACAGAGCTGGCCAGCCCTATAGGGTTTTCCAGGCTGTGAACTTTACGGGAGGGAGCTGATCACCAAGTCTTTCCCCTGTGGAATGGCTGGATGGGTTAGAACTGCCAACCTTTCAGTTAGTAGAGTGCATCACCAGGGCTCCTTGTTCCTCAGATGTTAAAGCCATATCCAGCTGAGACCTGTGACTGCCCGCTGCCTGAGATAGAATCCACCCCTTTGGTCCCCGCACATCACTGAGGTTTTCTTCCATAACATCTCCTGACACTTTCTACACCCATCTCCCTTCCCTGGTTGTTTTTTCTTTATAGCACTTAATTCTCCTTTGAGATGTTACCTACTTAGCTGTTTATTGTCTTTGTATCTTCAACCACAGTATAATCTCTCAGGGCAGGGATCTTTGCTGTATCCCTGCTTCGAGGTCAATGACTTAATTAAATGTAGCAGGTGCTTATCTGATTCATATCAGCAAAGAGAATGTATTTCCTTTTCGAAATTCTTACTAAGCATTGTGTTGGTATAACATCGACCTTTGATCTCAAGAATTAATGTAAATTTGACTTGGCTGTTTTAAATTTCATTCTGTGCAGTATTGAAAATCTCACATGAGAGTAATTGGTTCGTTGCTTTATAGTTGAATTTTGTACATTTTGGATTTCTTTAGTTTCCAAAAGTTCCACTTTCTATCTATGTTTTTTCTGCTATTGATTTCGACTTTTATGGCCTTATGATCTGAGAAGACGCTTTCCAGTAATTCAGTGGTATGGATTTTGTTGAGAATTGCATTATGTCCTAACACATGGTCAATGCTGGAGAATGTTCCATGTGCACTGGAGGAGGTGTAATTGTCCACTGATGGGTAGAAAATTCTGCATATATCGATGAGGTTTAATTGGTTAATTGTGGCAGTAAGGTCTTCTGTATCCTTACTGAGCTTTTTTCTAGATGATCTGTCCAGTATTGAGAGTGTTGAAGTCTCCCACTATTATTGTGGAGTAATCTTTTTTGAGTGTAGTCAGTGTTTCTTCGACGTATTTAGGTGCTCTGATATTAGCCAAAGCCAAGTGCCGTCGAGTCATAGGTGCATAAATATTTAATATAGTTAAGTCTTGTGTACTGAACTTTTCAGCAATAAATAGTGTTCATCTTTGTCCACAGTGGTGGATTTTACATTAAAATTGATTTTGTCAGAGATTAGAATTGCCATACCTGCTCTTCTTTATTCATTGTTAGCTTGATATATATTCTCCCATCCTTTAATTTTCAGTTTGTTCCTATCTTTAGGTCTCAAGTGAGTTTCTTGTAGATAACATATGGATGGGTCATGTCTTTTGATCCAAGATGTCACTCGATGTCTCTCTACTGGCACATTCAGTCCATTCACATTCAATGTAATTATTGATAGATATGTGTTCACTGCTGCCATTGTGATATGTTTATTTTTGTGTTGATGTTTCTCAGTTGTTCTTATTAGTCTGTTCTGGGACATTCTTTTTTGTGAGTTGATTTTTCACCTTTTTCAGAGCTGTTTTTGTAGTTGTTGAGACTCCTGTGTTACATTTCTTGAAATGGTATGTTACATCTTTGTTGTGCTTTACAGCTGCCCCATGATCCCCCTTAATAAACTATATATAAACCCAATTTTAGTTACTACCAGTCTTGTCATCTTCCTCTCCATCTGGAAGGACTATAATGACTGTAGTATATCCCTCTTTTTAATATGATGGCACCATAGTTTTCATGATAATCAGTGGATTGTTTCAGTATTAAAGTTGTGATTGAATTTGGAGCCTTCCCTAACTGAGTTCTGAATAATGTGTCGTTTTAAAATATAAACTTAGTGGTTTTGATGTAAGACAAAGCGAAGAACTTCTTTCAGTATTTCTTGTAGTTTTGGTTTGGTTTTTACAAAGTCTCTGACTTTCTGTTTATCTGGGAATGTCTTAATTTCATTTTCATGTTTAAAAGATAGTTTTTCAGGATATATAATTCTTGGTTGGCAATTCTTCTTCTTCAAGGCTTTGACTGTGTCATGCCACTGTCTCCATGCCAGCATGGTGTCTGCTAAGAAATCTGATGAAAGCTTACAGAGTTTCCCTCTGAATGTTAGCTTTGCTTTGAGTCTTGCTGCCTTTAAGAGTTGCTGCGTATGTTTCATTTTGTTAAGCTTTATTATAATCTGTCTTGGAGTCTTTCTTTTGAGATCTATATTGGGTGGCGTACAATATGCATCTGGGATATATATATTCTCTTCCTTCATGTTCTGTCAGCAGCTTAGCAATGATACTCTCTGTGTTCTCAGGTGTCTCATCCTGTTCAGGGACTCCAATTAATCGAAGGTTGTTCCTCTTAATAGAGTCACACATGTTCCTTAAGCCTTCTTCATTTTTCTTGTTTCTTTTTTCTGATTTCTGCTCATAGACGCTGGCATCAGTAACTCTGTCTTCCAAGTCAGAAATTCTTTTTTCCATTTGTTCCATTCTGTTTTCTTGGCTTTGAATGGAAATTTCTGTGTCTTTGATTTTGTTCTTGGTCTGTTGGACTTCAGAGTACTGGTGTTCCATCAGATCGAACAGCTTGCTTAATTTCTCCTTTTGTTCTGCTGCATTTCGTATAAGGTCTAGAAAACTCCTTGGTTGCTTTGTTTGGGAGCCTTCTGAAGCCATAGGTGATTTCTTGTATGCCACAAGTGTCTGTTGGTTTTTGGGTCCCATGTGAGTAAGTAGAGGCTGGGAGAGATAACTGTGAGGAAGGACCGCAGATGTTTCTCTAGGCTGTCTTAAAATGTAAAACAAAAGGTATCTGACCACTTCCCAAGTCAGTCGGGTTTTCAGGTGTAGAGGTCCCTCTTCCCGACTGGCAAAGTAAGCACCTCTATATCCAACCCCAGATGATACAGACTAGTTCAAAATACAACAATGGTACTGCCCTGTTGGCCTCTGCTGACAGGGCCCAGCCTTAGGTGACACTGTGTAAACTACTGCCTTCCTGGTAGAAAAGCTCTCTCCTGTGGGCAGACTCTGGCTCCCAAGCTAAGAAATAGGTCCAGCTGCGGCCACCGTATCTAAGATGGCGCCTTCCACACAGTCGGCAGGTAGAGGGGCTGAAGGTGCCGAGAGGTAATGAGACTTCCACCTCTGTTGCCGGGGCCCCACTATAGGCGACATTGTGTAAACCATTGCTTTTCTGACAGAGAAGCACTGTCCTGTTTGCAGGCACTGGCTCCCAGGCTAAGAATTAGATTCTGCTATAATCTCCGTATCCAACATGGCATCCTGCACATAGGCACTACGATTCCATACAAACTGTGCTGTGGCAGTGATAAAAAGACAGGCCCAAAGTGGCTAGATGAACAGAGTCCTAAGCCTGGCTCCCCAAATGTGGCAATTTCACCTGCCTATCCCACCAGCAGTGCATCTGAGTCTAGCCACTAGGCAAGAGCCAGCTCCAACCACTGGCCAAGACAGAGAAAAAAAAAGTCAAAATGGTGCGTTTACCTTCAGTCCATGAGAGTCAGGGCTAGTCAGGAGTGGGAGTCAGCAAAAGAGAGGAGGTTTTTGCTCAGTGGTATGAAGTCCAAATTAACAGCCCTGTGCCCTGTCCTGGGGGCTCACTAGGTGGCCAGAAGACTCTGTTTGATTATCAGTTCAGGTCTTGGTTTCCAGACGGCTATAAGGAGGTGTGTGCTTAGTCCGCCAACTTGACTCCACCCCCTAAGCTGTTCCATTTTGGATTTCTTTATATAAGGTGATAAATTTTTGAACTGTTGTGGTTTTTCGTGTGTCTAATACTAGCTTGCTGAAGATATACTTTTGATCAAGTAGAACAGAAGCCCTTATGACCAACATCTATACATGCAAATGGAGCCCTGGTGGCACAGTGATAAGAGCTGCTAAGCAAAAGGCTGATGGTTTGAATCCAGCAGGCACTCCTCAGGAGGACAGTTCCACTCAATCTTACATTACTGCTGGAAGTCAGAATTAATTCAGCAACGAGCCTTTTTTTTTAAATATATGCAGAGAGTATTACAGTACTTAGTATATGAAAATTTGAATACACTTGTCAGTCTACAAATTCATGGGCTGTGTGTTCATTATCATAAAAATATACAAAGCTACAGCTATCAGATGACAAAATTGAACTTCATGTGTATCAAAACCAAAGTTGTCGCTGTTGAGTCCATTGTGACTCATTAACAACCTTATGGGACAGAGTAGAACTGCCCCATAGAGTTTCCAAGGAGTGCCTGGTAAAGTCAAACTGCCTGCCTTTTGGTTAGCAGTGATAGCACTTAACCACTGTGCTAGCCGGGTTTCCCCTGCATGTGTATACATGTCCAGTTGTCAGCTGTGACAGAAACTAGTTTTGTATTTTGCAAGAGATTTGTTGTATACAAAGATTTTTTACATTTCATTTGTGCAGATGAAGTTTTAAACTCATACAGGTAAGCATCTTTATAAGCTATGCAGTGTCAGTATGCAGCTAGATTGGTATGACAGAGCAATGAAAATCAAAATTTAGCAAAGACCACTCTGAAGGAACAGATTGTTCTCCTGCTTTGCCTTGAAAGTGGCATCAGTTGGTAGTTTTAGTGCTATCTCTGTAAGAATGTCTATAAAATAACATTTTATGTTAAGGGCAGACCAACATCAGCAAAGCAAAATAACATTAACAACTTTGGGAGAGGATAGGATTAAGCATAAACACACTTGGCTGGTAGTAAACAAACTGATTTGTATCAACTGTTTTGCCCATATAAAATGCTAATATATTCAGGAACCCTGGCTACCTTCAGAATTGTGATAAAAGTGCCAAGTATAGAGCTGAACGAAGATAATGTGTAGGCAGCAGCGGATCTCTCTGACAATGTGTTTCTTAAAAGTGATAATAAACTTATTTTTACATTAAAGAATTTTAATGTATTTGTGGAATTGTGGGAGGCAGAGTCAAGTTGGCAGACTAAGCACACGTCTCCCTATGCCCCTCTGGAAACCAAGACCTGAACTGGTAATCAAATGGAGCCTTCTGATCACCTAATCAGCCCCAGGACACGGCACAGGGATGTTAATTTGGACTTCATACCACTGAACGAAAAACCTACTCTCTTTTGCTGACTCCTGCTTCTGGCTAGCCCTGGCTCTCATGGAGTGAAGATGAATGCACTATTTTGACTTTTTCTTTCTCTGTCTTGGCCGGTGGGTGGAGCTGGGTCTTGCCTAATGGCTAGACTCAGATGTGCTGCTGGGGGGATAGGCAGGTGAAATTCCCATATTTTGAGAGCCAGGCTTAGGACTCTGTTAATCTAGCCACTTTGGGCCTATCTTTTTATCACTGCCACAGTGGGGTTTGTAAGGATTCGCACTGCCAGTGTGCGGGACACCATGTTGGGTACGGAGATTTTAGCAGGACCTAATTCTTAGCCTGGGAGCCAACGCCTGCAAACATGACAGTGCTTCTCCGACAGAAAAGCAGTAATTTATACAGTGCCACCTACGTTGGGGGCCCTGCAACAGACGCAGAGGAATCACTACCTCTCAGCACCTTTAGCCCCCTTGTCTGCTGCCTATGTGGAGGGCGCCATCTTGGATATGGTGGCCACAGATGGACCTAATTAATAGCTTGGGAGCCAGAGCCTGCCCACAGGAGAGAGCTTTTCTACCAGAAAAGCAGTACTCTACACAGTGTCGCCTAAGGCTGGGCCCTATCAGCAGAAGCCAACAGGGCAGTAGCACTGCTGTATTCTGAACTAGTTTGTATCATCTGGGGTTGGAATAGAGGTGCTTACTTTGCCAGTTCGGAAGAGGAACCTCTACACCTGAAAACCTGACTGACTTGAGAAGTGGTCAGATACCTTTTGCTTTACATTTTAAGACAGCCTAGAGAAACATCTGCAGTCCATCCTCACAGTATCTCTTCCAGCCTCTGCTTACTCACATGGGACCCAAAAACCAACAGACACTTGTGGCATACAAGAAGTCACCCATGGCTTCTGGAGGCTCCCAAACAAAGCAACCAAGGAGTTTTCCAGATGAAGAAACTTTTATGAAAGCATCAGAAAGTGAATACAAAATGATTATATACAGAGCCCTTCTAGACCTTATACAAAATGCAGCAGAACAAAAGGAGAAATTAAGCAAGCTGTTTGATCTGATGGAACACCAGTACTCTGAACTCCAACAGACCAAGAACAAAATCAAAGACATAGAAAATTCCATTCAAAGCCAAGAAAACAGAATGGAACAAATGGAAAAAAGAATTTCTGACTTGGAAGACAGAGCTACTGATGCCAGCGTCTATGAGCAGAAATCAGAAAAAAGAAACAAGAAAAATGAAGAAGCATTAAGAAGTATGTGGAACTCTATTAAGAGGAACAACCTTCGATTAATTTGAGTCCCTGAACAGGGTGAGACATCTGAGAACACAGAGAGTATTGTTGCTGAGCTGCTGACAGTAAACTTCCCAGAAATCATGAAGGAAGAGAATATAGACATCTCAGATGCATACACCACCCAATATAGATCTCAAAAGAAAGACTCCAAGACATATTTGTGGAATTTTAGCTGCTAAATTTTAAATTTTGACTGATTAGGATTCTAGGTGATTAGCACATGGATGACTCCTGAATTACACTCATGTTGTCTTTACATTGACCTAGTTTGTTAAATAATCTTTGAATTTTACAGTAAAACATCCTTATGAGAAAATTAGCCCTTTGATATACCAGTGGTATGTTTAAGGTAAAAGCATCTTTGGATCATGGAACAGAAATACGTAAAAATATTGTAAGTTGAATATTAACAGGTACTTTTCACAGGTTTGACTTGTTTCTTGAAGACATTAGGAAAAGGCATACTTAATACAAATGAATGGGTGAGTAAGTAAATAAGACCCAAGAGTTGGCCTATGATTTTAAATATTTAATTTGTTCTTATAAACCTTATCAATAAAAATACCAAATCAATTTTAAAAAACAGCTGGTGCTCAGTAATACTTCTGTGAATCAATAAACAGGTTCTTCTCTGGAAACAACATCTCCATGTCATCGTGTCCTCCTTGAGTGAATCTGGTGTGCTGACAGGTGAGATTCATAGGTCAAAGTAGTAGAGGGATATTTGGGAAAAGGGTGGTTCTGCAGCACTCAGCAATGTCAAAACCCTAAAAGGAAGACCAAGGAGGAGGGGTGTGGGGGAGCCTACTTGTTACTCTGTAATGGATATTGAAGTATGGCAAAGAACTTTCACTTATTATATGTGAGAGGGAATAGAGATGTTCCATCCACCTGTCCTTGAGAGCTGGTTTCCTGTCTTCAAAAGTACCAAGCTTGTGAACACATAGCATAAGAGAGACCTGTCTTGGCAGAAGCAGTAGGTCGTTTGTTTCAGAGCTTGCAAAAGGACTAATTATCCTTTGTACTGTATAACACACTTAGTAAGTTTAAAGTTTTTTATTTTAGGAAATGTGCTGTTAGGTTTGCTTTAATCTTACTTTCTACATTCACAAATTAATCACAACTAACTTAGACATGGTCATTGCTTCCTTTTCTTAAATCTGTTTAAAAAGAATGTTTCCTTGAAAATTTACAAGAAATACAGCTGATTTCTTTTTGCCAAGGCCATCACTTACTGCAGTTAGATTGTACAATTCAGTTTGATTGGCGTCGATACTTTGAGTAGGCATATGAAAGTATTAACACATGCAGTAGGTAAATTATATCCCAAGATCACCAACTTTGAAGATAAATTGAATCTGTTTCACTAATAATAAATATATACCAGACATATGAACAATTTCTAAGCTGCTTGCTTACAAAGAAAAGTAAAAATGGATTTTTTAAGTTGGTCAACATTAAGGTTTTTGTATACCAAGCATATACTAAGTACATGAATTCTCTCAATCGTTCTGAATTCCTTTGAGGTAGGATAGATACAAATGTCAATTTATGGGGGAAAAGGGTTGGAAGAGCATTGGTAATCTGCCCACAGCCACAGAGCTAGGACAGGGGCTGCCACTGCTTGAAGCAGGGCTGTCCCTCTGCAGCAGGATTCTTAACCACTGTGCCATGGAGCTGGTTAGCCATGCTGTGTTGTGTGTGCCTTGAGTCTGTTTCAACTCATCATGACCCCATGTGTCAGAACAGAACTGCCCTGTAGGGTTTTCTAGGCTGTAATGTTTATGGGAGCAGATGGACAGGTCTTTCTCCTACAGAGCTGCTGAGTGGGTTCAAACTGCCAGCCTTGCAGTTAGCAGGTGCACACTTAACCGCTGTGCTGCCAGTGCTCCTCAGGATGCCTGCAGGTCCAGGAAAAACCTTTCAGTGTCAGGCACGTCAACCACTGAGGGCAGGTTATTTATATTTTTAATGTATGGTTGTGTGTCAGAGAAATTGCAGGTAAGCAGTATGTAGTCAGTCACTGTAATGGCCATTTCATTACTTTCAGAGGTCTCAATACTCTTACCCCTTTCTAAGCTGGTGTGTTTGCATGCCTCCTTGCATTACTACAGGATTCTCTTAAGGACAGGAGCTGTAATTTCTGCACAGGTGCTGACTTCTGTATACTGCACAACTGGAATTCCTCAGTAGTCCAGTTTCTTGTTTAAGAAAGACCTTGACACAGTATAGAAAGATGTAAAATTTAAATGAGATGACTTTTTAGAAATTCCTAGTGCTGCTTTTGTACTTTTCATAAGCTAGTCAGTCTTAGTAAAAACTGGAACATCTAATTTATCCTTCTAAGCAACTTCAGGGTCAGTTAACAACAACGACTAGCAGTGGTGTGCTGGTAAATGTTTTAACAGCTAGCTCTCCAGAACGCATTGCTCTCAAGTTGGTTCTGCTCCATAAGGCTTCCAAGGCTGTACTCTACAGAAGCAGACTGCCACTTCTTTCTCCTTTGGAGCAGCTGAGGGGCTTGAATCACTGGCCTTTCAGTTAGCAGCAGAGTATTTAACCATGGAGCCACCAGATCTCCAGGAGGAGGGAAAAAACCATGCTTTGTAGTTTTGCCAATTTCTGTAGTGTAAACACCCCACCACGGCTGATTTCAAGCTATGAATATGAAGTCAAGAAGAAATGTGCAATTAGCATAGCATCGTATGGCATTTCCACCATACAGACATAATAGGTCTAAGTAACTTTGAGAGCATAAATACGATGTAATAAAACAATCAGGAAGTGATCAGCTTTGAGTATCACCTTTTTAAAATTCATTTATGTAATTATAAGTTTACATAATTTAATTTTTAAGAATGACTGTGTTTAACAACCAGCTCTCTATATGAAAATTCATCAGCTCTTATAAGCGGGTACAGGCTAGCTCCAGCATACCACTGAATTAACATCCCAGAGATCACAAGTTACAAATTTTGATGTTTTAGAAGTGAGATGAACAAGAGTCAGCATCAGGACTGAAGGGACTTTGAACTGTTAATAAGTAACAACACCATATAAATCCTTTGCGCATGCCTGAGAATAACTTGGGATTTGCTGTGATTAACTTAAAATATATCTACATATAGCAGTGATCATTGAGCTTTACAATTTTAATCTATTTTTTCAGACTTCAACTAGGAGTGATTACAAACCCAGGGTATGGTCCAATTGTGAGGTGGCAAAGGAGATGAAGTGTATGGCTGTCTTCTTCCTTCCTATGGTGGGGGCGGGTGGTACCCTGGAAGCTCTTGCCAAGAAATCTGAGCCAGGGAAGTAGGAGGCAGTTAGAATCGCCAGGTAAACTCCTAATGATTTCCCTGGGGAAAACCCAAGTTCCAGGACTCAATTTAATTTCTTCTGCTCAACCAAATATTAGTGGAAAGAATTTGAACAAGGTTGTGTGAGAGATTGCTTCCACTTCCACCCTGAGTTTTCTTAAACAGTTTGTCCCTTGGTATTCAAGTCTGGAAGTCTTCACCTGCCTCCTTTCCTTCACTCGTTTCCCCTCTGGTAGCACTCAGGACTCTCCACCCCAAATGGTTTGTCTTGGGTCGGAACTACGAAAGAGGAAAGAAACAGCGTGTTTCAGCAGCACTGACGCGTTGCGGCACTTACTCATTCCAAGAGCTCACCCACGCTTTTTGTTTCTCTGACGTTCTGGGACTCATTAGCGAGCAAAGTCAAAAAGGGATAAAAAAAAGGGGGGGTACAAGCTAATTTGGATGAAATGTTGGTGGAGGTGGTTTGTTGAGATTCTGGTTTAAGGCTTGACGATTATGTATTTTTTTTTCCCCATCTCATGAATAAGGACCTCATTAAGTGTTGTTGAGTGCCTTCAAGTTGATTCTGACTCAGTGATCCCATGTGACAGAGAAGAATTGTTCCACAGGGTTTTCTTGTACCTGGGATGGCTGCTGCCTGCCATCTTTCCTGGAGCAGATTGCCTGGGTTTGGGTTTTTTGTTTTTTTTTTTTTGCTGAAGAGCTAGCTGCTGGGTGAGTTTTAACTGCCAACTTTTTGTTCAGCAGCTGAGCACCTGTGTGCTGTTCAGTGAGGGCATACTGAGTGTGTGTCGCAAATAGAGGTGCTGGGTGTTGGGCTAGCTGACAGCCAGCACCTGCCATCTCAAGAGTGCAGCTGTTAGGGCTGCTTTTTTGGACTCCATTTTTATTCGGGACCTTGAAACACGGATGCTGGCTGCTTTGGCCTTTTTTTTTTTTTTTTCTCCTAGTCTCCTCAGACTCAGGGTGACCCAGTATGTGTCACAGTAGAACTGTACTCTGTAGGACTTTTATCTTCTTCTTCTCTTCCATTTTGTTGTTGTTGAGAATATACACAGCAGACAATACACCAATTAAACACCTTCTGCATGTATTGTTTAGTGACACTGATTACATTCTTCAGGTTGTACAACCATTCTCACCCTCCTTTTCTGAGTTGTTCCTCCAGTAACATAAACTCACAGTCCACTAAGGTTCATATCTAATCTTTCAAGCTGATATTATTAGTTTGATCCCATGTAGATAGTTCAGAGAAGCCCTGATGGCATAGTGATTAAGTGCGGCACCTGCTAACCAAAAGGTCAGTAGTTCACACTCCATAGTTTCTACAGAGCACTTCTACTCTGACCTGTAGAGTCACTGTGAGTCAGAATTGACTCAACAGTGGTGGCTGGCTTTACTTAATTCTGAAAAGAGTATAATGCTCAAGGCAGACATTTTTTACTAGTTAAGCTAAACTATTTGGTCTTAAGATTTCATGATATATTTTTGTCTTAAGGTTTAGAGATTATCTCAGGGCAGTAGTTTCAGGGGTTCATCCAAACCTTCAAGGTTCCAGGAAGTCGAGTTCATGAGAATTTTAAATTCTCTTCTGCAGTTTCCCCCTTTTAATCAGGATTCTTCTACGGAATCTTTGATTAAAGTGTTCAGTAATGGTAGCTGGTCTGGCAAAGGAGGAAGGCGTTTATGGAGGCAATTAGCCACACATTCTACATCCATCTTCTGTACCTGACAGCTCCTCCTTTGTTGTTCCAGGCAAATAGCAACCAATTGTTGTGCCTTAGAAGGCTGCTTGCAAGGTTTCAAGGCACCAGGCACTATGCAGTGAAACAGGAGGCAGAGCAGAAGCAGTAAACAAATTTTTAAGCCACTTAATTGGAATGGCTCATGACACCATGACCCTTAGCCTTTTTTTTTTTTTTTTTTTTTTTTGGTCATTGTTGAAATATGTCTATAATACAACCTTTGCAAGTTTAACTTTTTATAGGTGTACAATTTATTGACAGCAGTTATAACAATTGACCCTTAATGAAATATTTCCATTACTCTTAACCATGCCATCTTCCTCCTCCCTTCTGCCCCTGGTAACCACTGATAAACACTTTTCTCTTACATTTGCCTTTTCTTTTTATGTCAGTTCCTATATATTTGTTCTTTTGTGATTGTCTTATTTTGCTCAACATAATATCTTCAAGCTCCACTCATACTGTAGCATGTATCAAGACTTCATTTCTCCTCTGCCTGAGTAGTAACCATTGTATGTGAGTACTACATTTTATATTTATCCATTCATCTGTTGATGGGCATTTAGGTTGTTTCTATGTTTTGGCTGTTGTGAACAGTGCTGCAGTAAACATTGGTGTTACTAGTCTGTCTCTGAGTCTGCTTTCAAATGTTTGGGTATAGCCCTAGGAGTGGACTTTACGGTTCATATGGTAATCCTATTTTTAGTTTTTAAAGGAACTGCCACTATGTTTTCTACAACAGCTGAACTGTTTTGCATTCCCACCAGCAATGGATAAGGGTTCCATCTCCTCTGCATCCTCACCAACATTTGTTACTTTCCTATATATTTTTTTCAACCTTAGCCATCCTCTAAACTAAAACCAAATCAAACCAAACCAGACCCACTGCTGTCCAGTAGATTCCAATTGATAGTGACCCTATAGTAAAGAGCAGAATTTGCCCAAAGTTTCTGAGGACTGCCTGGTAGATTCAACTGCTGACCTTTTGGTTAGGAGCTACAGCAAGCACTTAACTGCTGTGCAGCCAGTGTTGTAGTGTGAATGAAACGGCATCTCATTGTGGTTTGGGGATTCATGTTTCTCTATAGCTAATGACGCTGAACATCTTTTCACATGTTTGGTGGTCATTTGAATTTCCTTTTTGATGAAATGTCTGTTCAAGTCTTTGGCCCATTTTATGATTGGGTTGTCTTTTTGTTAAGTTGTCAAAGTTTTACATACATTTTGGTTATTAGATTCTTGTTGGATATATGGTTTCCAAAGACATTCTTCTAGTTGGGGCTTGTGTTTTCACGTCTTTGTTGAAGTCTTTTGATGAACAAAAGCTTTTAATTTTTATAAGGTCCCATTTATTTATTTTGTCTTTTGCTGTTTGCTCTTTACTTATTATGTTAGATAATTCATTGTTAAAAGCTAGGCCTGACAGCATTGCCCTTGGTTTTTCTTCTGAGAATTATATGGTTATAATTCGCACGTTTATGTCCTTACGACATTTTGAATTTGTTTTTGCATATGTTGTGAGGCATGAATCTTGTTTCACCCTTCTCTATGTGGAAACTGTTTTCCCAGCACCATTTATTGAAGAGACTCTTTTTTTTTCCCATTAGTTGACCATCAATGTGGGGGTTTATTTCTGACTCCTAATTCTGCTCCATTGGTCTATGGTCTGTACTAGTACCAGGCTGTTTTGATTAGTCAACTGTATAAAACCAAACCAAACCCGTGAGTCAGTTCTGACTCATAGCTGACCCTAAAGTATAGAACTGCCTCATAGAGTTGCGAAAGAGTGGCTGGTAGATTTGAACTACAGACCTTTTGGTTGGTGGCTACACCTCTTAACTACTACACTACCAGGCTTTTCTGTATAGTTTCTTTTAAAATTAAGACGTGTGAGTTCTCTTCCTTTGTTCTCCTCTTTCTACAGTGCTTTAGCTGTTCAGGGCCTCTTGCCATTCCATATAAAGTTGAGGATTTTTTTTATTATTATTATTTCTGTAAAGAAGGGTGTTAGAGTTTTGATTGGGATTGTATTGACTCTATAAATTACTTTGGGTAGTACTGACATAATAGTAAGTCTTACAGTCCATAAACATGGAACATCTTTCTATTTATTTAAATCTTTTTTTCCAATTTTTTTACTGTGATTGAGTGAAAGTGTACAATCCACTTTAAATTTCCATGTCCGCCTGTCTGCAGCTCCTTCTGCTCTTCTTGCCCAGCGACAGTGAATTCCTACTTTCCATTCGATACATGTCATATCCTCTTAACACTCTCCTGTCACCTCCTCTCCACCCTCTCTACTACCCGCTAATAAAACGCCAGTAGGACAACATTCTGTAGATGCATAGAACCATAAAAGTGCACACACGATATGGTCACTCTGTGTCCCTAAGTCCAATCCATTCCTGTCCAAAGAGTTGACCTCAGTAATGACTTATGATCAGGGGCAGTATCAGGTCTAGGTGAAATGTTCCCAGGGCAATCCCCAGGCTTTCAGGTGATCAATTGTGGTCTTTTTTCCCCCTCATGTTGCCAGTGGGACTTAACACTGTGAGGCCCATCATGTCTATCATTGGTGGCGGTGGGGCACCAGGTAGTTCTTGTAGTCTCACGTTGATGTATACTGATTCACGTGGGTCTTTCTGTCTTCCGGGTTCTCTTTTCCCCATGTCATTGTTGTCCTTGATGATCATCTGTTCCAGCTGAGATGGGACCATTTGGTGTACCACAGATGACAGCTTCCTAGCTTTTAAGACCCCAGACACCACTCACCAATATGGGGTGTAGAAGACTGTCTTAGCAATAGGCTCGTTATGCCAATTGGCCTTGATGTCCCCTGAGAGCATGGTCCCTGGACCCTCACCCCTGGTACTCTGCCCTGGCAATATTTGGTTAAGACTGGAAGAGTTTTCAGGTTATGTTGAAGTCCAGTTAAATTGATCTTCTTCCTAATATGTGCTGTCACTGATTTCACCCAGCCAAATTTCTATCACGTATCTAACCTATAACCAATCCTCTCCCACCCTCTTTCCCCTCCCTTGCAGTCATCAAAGAGTCTTTTCTTCCCTACGTGAGTCTGTTTTTAAGTCCTTATACTAAGAGTCCCATACAATATTTACCCTCATTTATTTAAATCTTTTAATTTCTTTAAGCAGTGTTTTAGTGGTTAGATTTGTTCCTAGATATTTTATTCTCTTAGATGCTGTTGTAAGTGAAATTGTTTCCCTAATTTCCCTTTCAGATTTCTCACTGCTGGTGTATAAAACCCAACTTACTTTTGTTTGTTGACCTTGTACCCTGCAACTTTGTTGAATTCCTCTGTTAGCTCCCGAAGTTTTCTTGTGGACTGTTTGAGACTTTCTTTGTATAGGATTATATTATCCAGGAGGAGAGATTTTACTTCTTTTCTAAGCTGGATACCTTCTATTTCATTTTCTTACTTGCTCTGGCTTAGGCTTCTATAGTGAATAGGAGAAGTAAGTGCAGGCCCCTTGTTTCCAGTTTCACGGGGAAAGCTCTCAGTCTTTCTTCATTAAGTATAATGTTGGCTGTTGGCTTTTTATATATGCTCTCTGAATCACATTGAGAAATTTACCTTTTATTCCAATCTTCTTTAGTGTTTCCATCAAGAGAGGATGTCGAATTTTATCAAATGCTTTTTATGCATCCATAGAAATGACCATCTGGTTCTCTTCCTTGTTCTCATCATGTAGTATATTATATAAATTGATTTTCTAATGCCGAACCATCCCAGCATTCCTGGAATAAATCCCATTTGGTGATGATATGTTCTTTTAATATGCTGTGGGATTCTGTTCATTAGTATTTTCTTGAGGATTTTTGCATCTACATTTATGAGAGATAATTGGCCTCTAGTTTTATTGCAATGTCTTTCGGCTGGTTTGGATATCAAGGTTATGTTTGCTTCATAGAATGAATTAGGGAATATTCCTTCCATCTCTGTCTTTGGAAGAATTTAAACCGTATGTCAATTCTTTTCTAATGTTTGGTAGAATCGTCCAGTGATTTTTTTTTTGTTGGAAGGTTTTTGATCACTGATTTGATCTCTTCACTTGTTATGGATCTGTTGAGACTTTTTGTTTTCTCTCGAGTCGGTTTGGGTCCTCTACTCTTTTTGTGATTGTTTTGCCTTGTGACAGGATGAGAACTCTGTCTGGACATGTTTTCTTAAGAGGCACCAGTCTCACAGCTGACACAGCTGCTGGGCACTTGGAAAGTTCTGGGTAGAAGGGCAGGCAAAGACTCAGGATAATGAAAATAACTTTGGGATTCCCTCTGCTTTGGGTTCTCAGGAGAGAGATTATTCTTAGATGTCTCTGCCCTAAAGGAGCTTTTCCTTGCCACTTGGCGCTAAAGACTTCTTTTTGAAAAAGAGATTTGGTGTAGAGTCAAAATCCTAAAGTGCAAAGACATGGCCAATTAGGCCATTGGGCCAAGTTCCAGCCAAGGGGGCAGGCTCTGCCTCTTAGCACCCTGACTAGGCTGGAAAGAGTCTTGGCCAATGGTTCCATGGCACAGTGGGTGCAGAAAGCCAAGTTCACAATCATGCCCTTCTCCCAATGGAGAAACTATGATTCAGCCTGCCCTAAGAGCCCAGTGCAGTTGCATGGTGAAGCAGGAAGAGGGAGAAAGGAAGCTGTAGAAAAATAAACATTTCCTTGCATTTTACTTGGAACAAAACACCATTTGTGGCGTCCTGAGAGCCGCATTTCTCCCCTCCTGCCCTGGCTCTGTTTTCCTCCTCTTGTGTAGCAGCAAATTCTTCTCTTACCTGATGAGAGTCCAGGGTGCATCCTGTGGAAAAACAGGAGGAAGATATAGAAGGCAAAAGCCAAGCAACCAAAGATCACACCACAGACCAGGAAACTATAGCTGCCTTGAGCCTGGAATATCTGCCAAAGGGGAAAACACAGAGACAGGGTGTTAAAACTTCACATGGAAAATGTTTTGGAGGAAACAGCCTTCTTGGGCCCTTGGCAGGCTTTGCAGTCAAGTTGAGGCCTGTCACACCAACAGAGAGAAATGTGGGACAGGAGGGAAATCTTGGACTCGTTTCATAGTTCTGTTTCTAGAGGAGACAGAAATCTTGCTCTAAGGCAGGGCTTGGACCAAGTGACCCTTCCTTAGTCCTTTTCAGCTCAGTGTTCTGTAATCTTCTGAAAATGTCAATATCATCATTGAAACTTCAACCATATTCTATACTCAGAAAGCTTAACTCAGTCTTTGCAGAGATAAACATATAACACACACACACACACACACACACACACACACACACACACACACACACACACACACACACCCCTAACTTTTTATTATGGAAAATTTAAAACACAGCAAGTAGCATATGGAGCTTGCCTGGGCTCATCAGCCTGCTTTAACAGTTTTACCTGTATCCCTCCACTTCTTCCTTACACTAGAGTATCTTACAGCAAATCCCAGAAGTTACATTATTTCATTGCAGAGGATATCATAAAATGCAGCTTTTCACTCATCTGGCAAAAGAGGAAGAAAGGAGACTCTGGGAAGTGACTTGGGAACGGGGGGTTTGGAGACTCCAAGACTTAGGTTGTAATGTCTCCTCCTGTCAGTTACTAGCAGTATGACTGAGCAAGAGCAGGCAGTTTCAATATCCTCCGTTGTAAAGCACAGTAATAACATCTGCATTATAAACCACCTGCTGTTGAGTCAAGTCTGACCTACGGCAACCCCATGCATGTCTGGAGAACTGTGCTCCTTAGGAGTTTAAATGGCAGATTTTTCAGAAGTAGATTGCTAGGCCTCTCTTCTGAAGCGCTTTTCAGTGGACCTGGCCTATGGGTCTTCCGGTTATCAGCGAGCCCTTAGCCTCTCTCCCAGGGGCTCGTGTCTGCTTCAGACAGGCCATGTTTCATTTGTTCACCAGGGAATACAGGGTTAACATCAGCTTCTCATGAAACACTGGGTTGTTGTTGTTTCTGCTGTTAGGTGCCATGGAGTTGGCTCTGATGCACAGCGACCCTGTGTACAGCTGAACAAAAGGATGCCTGGTGCTGCACCACCCTCACAGTCACTGCTGTGTTTGAGCCTATTGCTGTAAGTCACTGTGTCAAGTCATCTCATTGAGGGTCTTCCTCTTTTTCACTGACCCTCTACCAAGCATGATGTCCTTCTCCGGGGACTGGTCCCACCTCATAACATGTGAAAAGTATATGAAAAAATTCTTGCCATCCTTGCTTCGAAGGAACATTACAGCCCTACTTCTTCCAAGGCAGACTTGTTGGTTCTTCCGGCAGTCCACTGTATATTCAGTGTTCTTTGCCAACACCATAATTCAAAGGCATCAACTCTCCAGTCTTCTTTATTTACTGTCCAGCTTTTATATGCATATGAGGCAACTGAAAATACCATTGCTTGGGTCAGGCATACCTTAGTCCTCAAACTGACATCTTTACTTTTTAACACTTCAGAGAGGTGTTTTGCAATGGACTGGCCCAGTGTAATACACTGATTTCTTGAGTGCACCTGCCATGGGTGTTGATTGTGGATCCAAGTAAAATGAAATACTTGACAACTTAAATCTTTTCTCTATTTATGATAATGTCACTAATTGGTCCACTTGTATTTTTGTTTTATGTTGAGGTGTAGCCTCAACAAAGCCTCAACAAAGACTACCAAAGGCGGTATAGTCTTTGATCTTCATCAGTAAGTGCTTCAAGTCCATTTCCAGCAAGAAAGATTATGTCATTTGCATAATGCAGGTTGTTAAAAACTGTAGTGTTCCTTTTTTTCTTTGTGAACAAGTAAAGCATGGGCATGTTTGAAGGGAATTGGGGAGAGCTGGTACTTGATCACAGAAGGAGCTGGGCAAGAAAGCTGGGTTCTGTGCAGGGTGACCAAAGGCGATGAGAAGGTGGCATAGGGAGTAGTGGCTAAGAATGATGGGAAGGATTCCAACGGAAGCTCAAGCCTATCTTGGGCTCTGAGAGCCAAACAGCATTCCCAGAGGTCCCCTCTGGCTCCACTCCTGGGCAGGTTCATGTTTCCTTTGGACTTGATTATACATTTCTTGACTTCTCTGGGTACCACATTTGGTGGCTCAACTCTCAAGGCTGCCTCTGAAATGGTCACACGTACTGCAGGCACAGTGGGACCCACTTACTCTGTGGGAGACCCACGGAAGGGCCAGCTGGGTTTCAGGAGGTGGGTGCTGACATCCTCACACCTGCTCTGAGGCATGTTCCCAGGTGCCCCCCACGTAGAGTTTCCCACATACCGAACCAACCAGTAGCTGGAGTACCATCTCACCGATTGCTGCCCCTGTCACCAGCATTGTGGTTGCACAGCCTAACAAAAAGAGAAGGATTTGTTTTGGTCAAAGCAAGTCAAAGGGACAGAATTCAGCTGTCCTAATCTAGGCTGTTTCTGAGAAACCAGGGAAGTGGTGTGGCTGCCTAAGAGGACTACATTGGATTTCTAGATTTATCAGATGTTGGCCCTTAATTTTGCTTTGGGAGTGCTTAGGCAATACTGCCCTATGTCTCTTTCCTCTGAAACACTGAGTTGCTTGTGATTGTCTTCACGGTAAATTCCAAATTGCTCAGCCAGCATTCAGGCCCTTCCCAATCTGACTACCTCCCACCTTTCCAGAAAGGTGTTTTGATGTTGTCAAGGATAGGAGTTGGGCAGGAAGGCCCACTGCTACAGGCAGTGTCGTAGGTGTACTGAAGGACCACAAGCCTCTGATGAGCCTGACCACGTGGCCTTCAGAGCCCAAGCTTCTGAGTCAGACTGGGTCTCCCGTTCCAGCTTTGTTACCTTAGGCAAGTTCTCTAGCTTCTCTAGGCTCAGTTCACTTCTTGGTGAAATGGGCATCACAGTACCTCCTTCACAGGGAGATGTGGCTAACTCTGGTATAATACATGTAAACTGCTTATGAGCATAGTGCTGGCAGATGGTATGTGCCCAAGACCAAGCCAGCTCTCTGTAATTCCTTCATCACTGTCTTGAGGATGAAGTCCACATGGTTTCCTATGGCCTGAGGGCCCTTTACAGTCTGTCCCTGAGGATGGCCCAGATCTACCTCCCTGGAGGCCTGTTGTGCTCTACCCTGGAGTCAGGATGAGTCACCTCAGCGTCTGTGCCTGCAGACTCCCTCACTACCAGGTTCTGGCACACACATTCCCTCCCTCCTGAGCATCCCACTTCCTGCTTTTTGACAAACTCCTGTTCCTCTCTTAAGTCTGAGTTTAGGACTCCCTGGGTGGTACAAACTGTTAGCGGACTCAGCTGCTAACAAAAAGGTTGGAGGTTCAAGTCCATCTAGATATGTCTCAGAAGAAAGGCCCGGCAATCTATTCCCCAAAACTTAGCCACTGAAAGCCCCACGGAGCACAGGCCTACTCTGACACACATGGCAGGTGGGGTGTACCAGGAATCACATTGAGTAGATGGTAATTTTTTTTTTTTTTGAGATTTCCTCTGCAATCTCCTTCCTTGGCCCCCCCAACTGGGAGTCGTTGCTCCTCCCGTTTTTGCATAGCTCCCCCCTCCCCAACACTTACCCCACTGTCAGTTCCCCTGACAGCCTTGCCCATCACACCAAAGGCCATGAAAGGAGAACTGGCCTGGAGCTCTGGCTGTCTGGTATGGCCCCAGCTGGTGAGCGTGACGGCCACGCAGAGCAGAGCGCAGTGCGCTGGCTACACCACCTGTCATGCTCCTCTGCTCTGGGCTGCCGGCTGCTCTCAGCCCTTCATTCTCAGGTTTCTGTCCGTCTCTGGCTCTTATCCTGGTCACTGCCCTGTACCGCGTGCCCCAGTGGTGCTCAGCCCCAGCTGAACATTACAGTCACAAGGGCTGCTTGCAACAAACCCGGATCAATGCCGGAGCCTCTTCTCCAGAAGGTCTTGAATTCATGGGTTGGAACTCCATAGCCAGCTGCCAAGGAATCATTTTAAAACACAGCCTTCCTATCTTTCCATGCAGCTCTCTTTCTTTCCCCAGCCTCCTTGCTCTGCTTTCCCTCTCTGCCTTTTCCTCCCTGCCTTTCCAGTTCCTGGGCAATTAATGCCCCATCTCCTCCTTGAAGCTAACTGCAGATTCAGCACTGGCTACTGCCATCTCTGAATTCCAGTGGAACCCACTGTCTGTTGCGGTTATTCACTGAAAACACCTGAGGGCCTTTGGCACAGTTGGTACTTGGCAAACACCGAGGAGACACAAATAATAAGAGGTGACATATACCGAGCACCTGCGAGCCAGGCACACTCCTAGGCCGAAGGCTTTAGATGATCTCTAATGCACGAAATAAGCCTATGTGCACCCCTAATCCAGAGAGAGAAAACTGAGGCTCAGAAAAGGGGTGGAAAGTTTGCAAGGTAATAAAGTCAGTGAGTGTTGTGTTGAGTTAGGATTTACACTCAGGTCTGCTGTTTCCCTTGTTGCTTGCTGGTGCTCACATGGAGCACCTGTCACGTAGGTACAGAAGCCTTGAGTACACTAAACAGGAGAGACAGGGTCCTGTGCCATGGGATACCAAGGAGGAGAATCAGAAGCTTCCAGAAGGTGGTGGAGGAGAGGGCTTGAGTCAGTTCTGGAAGGACGGCGGGCAGGTAAAGGGGTGAGACAGGGTGGAGAGGGCATTCCAGGTTTAGCACAGGCCAGGAGGCTGACGGGTGCGGGGAGGGGGAGAAGCATCTGTTCCTGTGAGGAGCTGGGGCATTGGTCTTCCAGGTGGAAGATGGTGCTGGCCTCAATCATCGGAAACAGATTGAGGTTGGGAGAAGTTGCACTCAGCCCACAGGAGGGTGCCTCTTTGCCCGTAGCCCCTACACTCACCTTTGTACTGAAGGGCATCCTCAGTATAGGCTAGCATGCTGGGAAAGGTGCTACTGAGGAACAGCCCCAGACTTGCTGTCCCCACAAACAGGAAGATGACACTGCAGGAGAAAATGAGAAGCAGCAGGAAAGTCGCCACCACGCCGACCTGTCACAGCAGAGATGGAGGCTTAGGCTTTGGGAAAAGATGAACATCCACTTGGAGAGAGAAAACATAGGCCTCAGAAAGACTTCTATGGGTTTGCTGGCCGTCTCGACTGGCTAAGTGTCCTTGCTGGTCCCATGGGGCCGTGCTGTGTAACCAGTGCACCACCCTGTGGTGTCTGTGGGAACTGGAACTTTCCTATTCTGGTATCCGCAAAGGAAGCCTCAAGAACAAGAGAGGGGCAGGGAGGCGGGCCCATCTAGCTCTGCAGCAAATGGTGTGACCACACAACTCATTCTGCACTTGGTGAGTGAAAACGGACTGTCCCCAAGGTCTTATCTGTAGTCACAGGTAATTCCATCCAAGTCATCGGCTCTCTGCCCTGGTGGCCTGGCTTGCATATGGCTTCTATTTCTCTGAAGCAAAGTGACTTCACCTTCAGTACATGGTGACCACAGTGCACAGAGAGAAAACCACTGCGCAGCAGGACAGCCAGGAGGCGGCTGCAGTGTCCCCACCCTCTGGGAATCCAGGCAAATCTCAGAGTGTTCATGGCTGTGGCAACCTGCTTGTCTTCCTCCGGATTCGGTCTGGATTCCCACGGGCAGAGTCTCATCTGTGGTTGGGGACCGTTGTGCTGACTCAGACTCCAGCCAGCTGGTTTAACTAGCAGTGCACTCTGCCAGGAACGCTTACAGTTAGGGCCTCTGTCACGTGGGCATACTGTGTTAAAATAATCCATTTCTTTATTTTTTCTTTATTGTTGTAAAAATATAGATAACAGATTTGCCAATTCAACATTTTTCACATGCAGAATTCAGTGACACCAACCACATCAATCATGTTGTGCAGTCATTGCCAATTTCTGTTGCCAGATTTTCAGAAGCAGACATGCTGGGCTTCCACAACAATGATTCCCCCTCTCTTCCTCCCTGCTGCCCTGTAACCACTGTCAAGCTCTGATCTCTATGTATTTGCCTATTCTATTTCATATCAGTGGGCTAAATGAAATATATCAATCACCAAAAAAAAAAAAACTAAGTTCTTTAAAGCATTTTTATGTCAATATTGAATACTTTGTATGCAGAAACACTTTGGGAAGAAACCCTAAGTCACATGAGATTTGGAGTCAAAAGATCCAGGTCTAAATCCCATCTCTGTTTTTGACTAATGGTTACAAAAGTTCCATTAGACAGTGATGGTGAAGTCAGAAATAATGAAGGGTCTCCTGTTCACTGTGAAGGTATACAAAAGTGTTGTCAGTCCTAGTATTTATATGAGGGAGCCCTGGTGGGGCAGTAAGTTAAAACACTCAACTGCTAACTGAAAGGTTGGTGCTTCGAGTCCACCAGACGCTGTACAGGAGAAAGATGTGGCAGTCTGCTTCGTAAGGGTTCCAGCCTTGGAAACCCTATGGGGCAATTCTAGTCTGTCCTATAGGGTTGTCATGAGTCAAAATGGACTCTAGAGCAATGAAGCAAAATTGAGTCTCTGGCAGTGAGCTTGGTTTTTTGTTTTTCCTTAATATCCTTAGGAGACTGAGATCGTCTGTCAAAGCCCATAGCTTTGAGGCAAAACTTGCTGGGTTAGCACATATGTTTCTAGAAAACATAAGATAAAACCACAGAATATAAAAATAGAAGACATGTAAGGGATCACGGGACCCCCCATGGCACAGGGGTTAAGAGCTTAGTTGCTAACCAAAAGGTCAGCAGTTCAAATCTACCAGGCACTTCTTGGAAACCCTATGGGGACAGTTCTACTCTGTCCTATACGGTTGCTATGAGTCAGAATCAACTCAATGGCAATGGGTTAAGGGATCATATCTAATTGAGTCCCACCCCCTCCTCTGTATAGATGAATGACTGAGACTACAAGAAGGAAGAGACTTCACAGAGCCACTGAAGTAGGCAAAACCAGGTCAGAGAGCCCTGTGGTCCTCACCCTCTGCTCTCCTTCACCAGTCCCTCGGCCTCTGCTGCAAGATTCTCTTGGAATCATGCTTCGAGATTCAGGGTCCCTACCCAGAAAGACTTCCTGCTCCTGGAGAGGGAGCAGCCTCAAAGCAGTGGCTGAAGAAAACATACTCTCTTCACATTGTAGAGGCAACACAAAAGACTTTAATGCAGTAAAAATACAAAAGCATTCCCATATCATGTTTCCCAGGTATAATACATTATATTTGCTTTTTCTTCTACCCCTGCTCAACTTCTAAATGTCAGAGTGGCCCAGGACTCTGTTCCGGCATTTCTGTGTCTACATTCCCCCCTTAGTCTAGCTTCATGATTTCAAATATCTCTGTGCCAGGTACTCTTAAATCTGTCCTATCAGCCACAACTGGTGCCATAGTGGTTAAGATCTACAACTGCTAATCCAAAGGCTGGGAGTTCAAATCCATCAGACACTCTCTGAAAACTCTATGGGGCAGTTCTACTCTGTCCTGTAGGGTTGCTATAAGTTGGAATTAACTCAACAGCAATAAGTTTGGTTTTTTCGTAACTCTCTTGTATTAGCCTTAGTGACAGACGACTGAGTGTGCCGTAGGTGGATCATCAGCTCTGACAACCAGCCGTTTCCTTTCAGCATGGCCACCATGCCTCAGCTGGTGAGTCAGTCTGTTTCTTGGCCTCTCTCTCCTCTGCCCGGCTCTGCCCCTTCCTCTGTGGCTTCTCCTTCCCAAGCACATTGGGCCTTCCTTCACCTCTACCCCACAGCTCCTTCTGATGGCAGCTCTTTCCTCGGAGCCCTACTTATGAAGGCTTTCTTCTTCTCCCCCTCCTTCCCTGCTTGCCTGTCAGGGTAGCATCCTCCGTCACTAGCCTGTAACCTTCCTTTGGAATTCCAAGCCCCATACTCCCACCATGTCTCTTTATGGCTACAGGCCTCATTCTTCACCCTCTTAACACTTTCCTACCTTTCCAACATCTTTAGAACACAGCTATCATGGTTAACCCTTCTGTCCCATTTCTGGCTGCCATTTTTTGGTGGCTTCGTTGTGGATACGTGTTGGTAATTGCTATATAACTCTAGTGCAGCCATTTATCTTTGGGGTGGGAGCTACTATGCTTCTGGGAGTCTCTGGTGGCAAAAAAAAAAGTTAAACCACCCGTGCTTTGGAAGAAAGAACTGGTGATCTACTTCCAAAATGTCACAGGCATTGACATTCCCATCAATTCTGTGCCCTATACAATGTTGTTAGCTGCCCAACTATGGTGACCCAATATGTGACAGAGTAGAGCTGCTTCATAGAATTTTCTTTGTTGTAATCTCTATGAAGGCAGACTGTCAGGTCTTTAACAATTACTTTCTAACTTTATTGGCCAGAATCTGTTTCTGTTGCTTGCAGCCAAGAATCCTGCCTGATACACACCCTAGCTATTACTTCAATTCCATTCGGCCACCCACTGCTCAGTCACACTGTCCCAGGAGCGCACTACACACCATGCACTCTCCCTCTCAGTTACTGAGGCTGAAAGAAGAATGTAAGCATTTTACATGACCCTTGGTAATATGTTTGCAACCTCCCTGTTCAGTGGACTGAACTGTGTCATCCAAAAATAGTGTTGTAAATCCTAATATCAGTGCCTGTGGTTATAATCCTATTTTGGAAATGAGTTGTATCTGTTATGTTAATGAGACAAGATTAGTGTCAGGTGTATCTTGAGTCAGTCTTTTTGGGATACAAAAGAGATTCAACAAGCAAGCCAGTGAGCAGAGATGGGAGAAGAGAGATGCCAAGCTGACTGTCCAGGAGCAGAAGCTCAAAAAAGACAAGGATCTTCCTCCAGAGCCAACAGAGAAGAAAATATCTCCCCTAGAGCTGGTGCCCTGAATTTACACTTTTAGGCTCCTACACTGTGAAAAAATAAACTTCTTTCTGTGAAGGCCACTTACTTCTGGTGTTTTCTGTTAAAGAAGCACTGATAACTAAGATACTTCCCTATCACCTTCCCCAATCTGACCACAACCATCTCACCTTTTATCTTCCCCCTACCTCCCTCACTCTCAGCCTTCCATTTTCTTCTCTTTTTCTAATCAACCTACCTGGCACTGCCCAATTAATTCTCTTGAGTCAGCGTTCTGATTCCATTATTCTCTTGTTTACCATCCTTTCTTGCTTTCAGACCCGGGAAGGGAGGCCCCTGCCCCAAACCTGAGCTTTTGAAGGTCATGTTCTCATTGTGCTCTCCCCCAGAGGGCAAGGGATGCTCAGCGCTGAAAGATGGAGCCCAACTAGAACCCACACACCCACTTCTACAGCAGGCACCCATATCTACAATGCCAGCACTCTGTGCCCCAGTGGCTCTCAGCAGGTCCAGAGGCCCCAGGTACATCATCCTGAGGGCTGGCCACACCAGATCCTTGGCATGTGCACTCCTAGACCTGAGGGGTGGCCAGAGGGTGACTGTTTGCAGAGAGTATAGATGGAGCTTGAACAAGCAGACTGAGGTGTTCACATGTGTGTGCTCAAGACCCTTATGGCACGGGACAGAGCTGAGATGGAATGAAAAAGGGACTGGCCATCCTGGACGGGGGCTTATAGCACACTGCCACTTTCCAGCTCAGAATTCCAAGGAGTCTGAAAATGCTACATGTGAACAGGTTTTCCAGGTCATTGTGGGGGTATATTCATCAAGGTTGGAAGGTATAGCATATTTTTATTTAAAAGTTTGTCAGCTTGATTTATAAATTAAAAATATTTATACATGTGGTAAGTGGACTTCAGTGTGAATTCTTGCTCCAGGCTCCACAAATGTTAGGACCAAGCCTCCCCTGGCTTCTGACTGCTAATCCAGTAAAGAAAGGAGAAGTCAGGAGGAATAGGAGAAAATGGAATGAGTGGCTAAATACCTCCATGAACAACTGCCTCCTTGCCATGAGACAAGAAGAACTGGGTGGCTACCATTACTGAAAGATTCTATGAAGGAATTCTGATCAAAAGGAATAAAAATGCAGGGCAGAATTTCAAATTCTCATAGAGTCCATACTTTCTGGAGCTATGAAGGCTGGGTGAACACTGTAAACTACATAGATAATCTTTAAGTCTGAAATCCAGAGAGGTGGAGCCAAGATGGCTAAGTAGTCAGATGCTTCCTGTGATACCTCTAACAACAAAGACTCAAAAGAGCAAATGATTCAATTATATATGACATTCTAGGAGTCCTGAACATCAAAGGAAGGTTGAGAAATTGGACTGAGCAACAGGGAAGGAAGAGTAGGTCCAGAAGTACTTACTTAAGACTGGTCAGGGCTGATCAGGTAGGAGCTGGCTGTAGCCAACTTGGTGAATGGAGCAGTGGCAGTCAGATGGTGTCCTCAGAAGGAGAGATGGAGCATGGGAGAGTATACTCCTGCCTCCAGAACCAATGAAAAGTGGTACTCTATTGTCAGAAGCTAAGTGGCTTGCATCTAATCTACCATCTTACATGTAATCTACCACACATGGATCTAAAACTTTTCTTTGGGATAAACCTCTCTCCCTTTTTCCAGTGTATCACCTTCCCTTCTCTGTACTGTACCTGGCTCCAGAGTCCAACACTATTACCTGTGTTGGAAGTAGAACTCCTTAGGAACCCTGAAGCATTAGCCTAGACTTAGACAGGGAACAATTTAACAAACTGAGGGAAGAAGAAAAATATCTGCTGACTCCCCTGAGCCAAAAATTCAGGTCAGAAACAGTTTCTTCACCTAGGAGCAGGCACAAGGGACATACCTTCCTCACAAATGCACAGGGACAGCTGTTAGTCCCCTGCCTTTCTCAGAAAATGCAGCCAGGCACCTGTGCCTACATCAATGACCCTTGCCCATCTAGGACTGTAGAGGAGAGCCTACACTGCACGCTTGGTGACTGACTACCTGTACATATACTTGTGTGAGCTAAACCCATACAAGAAAAGTAAATGGAATCCTGGGCTTGCATGCTAGTAACAGCTCTGACTACCTGGTAACAGGATGTTAGAGCTTCAAAGGCACAAATAACCAAACCAAACAGGTCACACACTCAGACTATTTGGACATTTTAAAACAAAACAAAACATGAAGCAAGCACACTGTAAGCAAACATAAAATAAATAAATACAACAACTTACTTATAGCTTGGAGACAATAGTCAACATCAAATCATTTAAAGAGGCGGTACACAATAGCTTCAGAAAGTTCCCAAAACAACAGATCAAGAAATTTTCCAGATGAAAGGAACGTCCTGGAATTATCGGAGATGGAATACAAAAGGTTAATATTTAGAATTCTTTTAGAGATCAGGAAGGTGATGAGGCAAAAGTTAGCAGAGCATAATGACAAACTAAACAGGCTGCAAGAAAGCATACAGAGGAAGTAGAAATTCAAAGGATTAATAATAAAACTGCAGAATCAGACAATGCAATAAAAAGTTAAAGGAGCTGAATTGAAGCAATGGAAAGCTGAATTAGTGAGACTGAAGATAAAGCACGTTACAACAACATATCTGAGGGAAACTCAGGTAAAAGAATTTTTAAAAAATCAGAAACACTAAAAGTTATGTGGGACTCTATCAAGAGGACTAATTATAGAATTGTCACAGATTTGCTGACAGAAAACTTTGCAGATATCATGAAAGATGAGCAGATACCTATTCAAGATGTTCATTGAGCTCCACACAAGGTAGATCTCAAAAGAAAGACACCAGGAATATTCTAATTGAACATGCCCAAACTTTATAAAGATAAGACAATTTCAAAAGTGGCTGGGTATAAATGAAAAATAATCTACCAAGTGGAGTCAGTAAGACTAAGCTCAGACTACTCAGCAGAAACCATGCAGGCAAGAAGGCAATGGGATGACATACACCAAAACTTTGAAGGAAAAAATTCTGAGCCAAGAATTATACATTCAGGAAACTCGCTCTCAAATATGATGGCAAAATTAGTACACTTCCAGATAAACAAATTTAGAGAATTTGCAAAAAGCAAAGCAAAATTACAAGAAATATTAAAGGGAATGCTTCAGTTAGCAAATCAGTAACATCAGATCACAACCCAAGACTAAAACGCAGAACAGAGCAACTGGATATCAAACCAGAAAGGGAAATCACAAAAATAAATCAAAGGCACAACACTGGAAATAGGGTAACAGGGATATCATTATGTAAAAGATAATAAAAAGGGACTTACAAGAAAATGTGGCCATAGATTGTTCATATGGAGAGGAGGTCAAGGTGATACAAGGAAATTAAAGATAAATTTAAATTTAGAGAAACAAGAGTAAATATTCAGGTAACCACAAAAGTAAATTAACAATCCCACATATCAAATAAAAAACAACATCTCAGCAAATACAAAACCAACAATGAAAAAAGATGAAAACACATAAAGAAAAATGACTCAGCACAGAAAATTAAATGGCACAATGAAATTGTCTGCAATACACCAAAAAAGGCATCAAAATGACAGCACTAAACTCATACCTGCCAATAATTATACTGAATGTAAATGGACTAAATGCACCATTAAAGAGATGGAGAGTGGCAGACTGGATAAACTTCAAACCCAAACCAAAAATATCCCCTGAAGTCTTAAAAACAAACAATAGTTTAGCTTAGTTTATAAACAATGTCTGCATTGAGCATTGTGCTCTTTTATGAACTATCTACATATTTAGATTGACAACAGCAACTTGAAAGATCAGACAGGGAGCTTACGACTCTGCGTTTATGTTAACAGGGGAGGAATAATTTGGAAGAGGAGCGTGGAAATGGTTGCATAACTCAAAGAATGTAATGAGTGTTAATGAATTGTACATGTAGGAATGTTCTGCTGTGTATATGCTCAAAGCAACAACAAAAAAAATAAAAAAAATTTTTTTAAAGTAAAAATGAGATGAATTCCTGGGAGATTCTGAAGTTAATGCGAGATGTCTCTTCACCAGCTGCAGCATCAGGGAGGCTTGCTCAGGGCCATTCAGCTGTAGTTGTCAAACAGACTGCACACAAAGGCACGTGAATGGCCTGAACACAAGTCAAGGGCCCAGGGTCCTTCCACATCTCTTCAGTCACAACCTCTGGGGCTGAAGCCCAGGAATCTGTATTTCCTAAGAGCACATCTAGTTAATCTAATGTAGTTGAGAATCGCTTGCTGTAAGACAGTATTTTCCCAAGCTTGCTCAATGATATGAGCCCACTGGCATGTGTATTAAGTGTACAACTTGCTTGGTGTTTCCCCTAGATATTCAGATTCACTGATCTAGGCTGGGCCTAGAAACAATTTTCCTTCCAACCACAAGCACTCTCTGTGAGTTATAAAAACACCAATGCCTAATACACATGTAGGCTTCAGACTGTCTTCATTCTCAAACTGAGATTTCCCATGCTGTCCTCTCTCTTAGCAACTTGCCTCATGGCCTACCCAGAGCAAGGGGCCACCATTGATGCCTGGATCCTTATGCTTCACCTCAAGGATTCTGAAATCTATAATAGATTGAATTGTTTCCCCCCAAAATATGTGTTGGGATCCTAACCACTATACCTGTGGAGGTAATCCCAGGGCCCATCTTGGGGCTCATGACCCTTGATCTCTGAAGCCTGAAAACTATTGTCTAAGTGTCTCTCTGCTAGAAACTCAACCTAGAAAAGTACTTTCTTATGGTAGGTTGGGCTATCTGGAAAGGTCGTGAGTTCTCAGTCATGGGGGGAGTTTAAAAAGATTGTGGAACCCTTGGAAGGGATGTTACAGGATGTTACAGAGGTGATTCAAGCCCTGGTGGGAGGTTGGACTAGATGACCTCCAAGGTCCCTCCCTATAGGGTCTGTAATCTGGACCCCTTTGTTAGAGCTGGAGCTGGAGATGAGGAGGCACATAGGACAAGAGTCTTCACTTGTCTCTAAGGCAGGCCAGTTCCCTGAAGGCAACAGTTCCTAAAGCTTGTGAACTGTCATCCAAGATAAAGCAATTGTGTCTATTCACTGTAAGCAACATAGGAAGGAGACTCAGAAATCAGGGAAGCAACTGGACTACAAAACTAAATGTCTCTGTGAGTGACTGTCTCCTCTGTCATGAAACCAGAAGAAGTGGATGGTGCCCAGCTACCATTATCAAATAGTTTGATCACAAATACAACAGATTCTGTTCAAAAGGGAGAAAAATGTGAACAGAATTTTAAATTCTTAAAGATTCCTGACTTACTGGATCCATTAAGACTACAAGAATCTATAAACCTACTAGATACTGGCTAAACCTGTAACCAAAATTATCCCTTTTAAACCTTTAACCAAAACTGTCATCTTTAAACTAACTGGCAGTTTAGCTGTATCAGTCAAGAGCATAAGCCTTGAGTGCTGAGGTGTTTTAAAAGATTATATATGAGAGACCAAATTGACAATAAAGTCATTGCTATCATGTTGCTTCCAACTCATAGCAACTCTGTAACACAGAGCACAACGCCCTGTGGGGTTTCTAAGGTTGTCAATCTTCATGGAAGCAGACTGTCACATCTTTCACTCTATGAGTGGCTGGGGGATTCGAACTGCCAACCTTTCAGCAGCCAAGTGCTTAACCACTGCACCACCAGGGTTCCTTAAATTGATAATAACAACTCTAAACACAGATGAGAAGATCAGGGGAGCAGTGAGTCTAAGTTAATAATGGTGAAATAATTGAGTAGAAACAGCAAGATTACTGAGTGGAGGATGTAACCAGTGTCACTGAACTGTATGTGTACAAATTGCTGAATAGGTGCATGTTTTGCTCTGTATATTTTCACCAAAAGAAAAAAAAAGAAATATATCACTTGAGAGAGCTCTGCTATGCCAACATCCAGGCCCCCCAGACCAGAGATGGTGATTCCAATGGATGCCTGACTTCCACAGCTGCCACAGGCTGAGAACTCTGACCAGCTGAGCACCAGTGTGAACACGAGAAGGTCAGGACAAGCACCTGCCCCCTCATGCTCCTGGCTCTTTGTCAGCTGGGATCTGCTCCACACAGCTGCCATCACCACCTGCAGCCCCTTCGCTCTGTGGCTATGAAATCTGAGGCTGCTCTACAGCCTACATTTCTATCCCTTCTTGGTCAGCAACTCTGTCCTCTGTACCCTGTCTAGTCCCAAGCAAATGTCCTGGGTCAGTGGCAGCACTGGGTGTGAGGAGGAGGCCACTTACCACATTGATGAAAACCATGGTGGCTGGCTTCACTCGTGAGGAGATGGGAATGGAGAAGAGCCGGCCGAGGGTGATGAAGCCCCAGAAGAGGCTAGGGAAGTAACCAGCCACCTTGTGTCCCACAGATAGTGGTTTCTCTACTGCATAGCTATACACAAAGGCAGAATACATCCCCTGTGGAGAGACCAGCCCCAATGAGCACACCAGCAGGTCAGCTGACCCTAACCCTCACAGAGGAAGCCCAAGCTGAGACAGGTGTGTTAAGGGCTGATGGATGGCTACTCTTGCTGCCAGACCCTCAGTGAAGGTAGTATCAGAAGACCATACAGGCCTGAACTGAGGATACAGCTGGCAGCCACAGCCGGCCAACTGGCTCATGGGAGGCCTGGGGCTCCAGGGAAGTGTCTAGAGTTGCACAGGAGGCCCTGGGCACCTTGGCAAGCTCTGCTCCCTGCTTCAACCACAGCAGAACTCTACTATATATCTTACTTATAAGGATTACTCAGAGTGAGTTTGTTGTTGAAGGAAGAGTGCTACAGCTAAAAATAAACAGAACCCAAAAAGAACCCAAGAAGGTATGCACAAGCATCTCATTTTACAGATGGGTGAACAGAGAGAAGTGACTTGCCTAAGGTCATACTAAGAGTTGGAAGTCAACCAGCACTGTCATGAATACTTTCCACTGGGCCACCTAAGTTTCCCTCATGAAATCCATTCATCTATCAGCTATTCAAAACCATGTTAATCAAATACCAAAGAGATTTCTGAGAAAAAGTATGGTAGAGTACTACAGAGGTCACTAGAAGGATGAATTATTGTTGTTAGGTGCCACTGAGTTGATAGCTGGTCCCAAATGATGCCTGGGGCTTGTTCCGACATTGGCCTGAAAAGCCTGGGCTTGTGATACATTCCAGGAAGCCAAGTGCCCTTGAGTTTATGTGACATGACCTCTGACTGAGTGAGCAGACTGCACTTACTAACAAATCGGATGAGCTCATATCCAAGGAGTTAATGGAAATAAAAACAATGAAAAAAAACTGCATACTACTACAGGACTGTCTGATTCTGGAGACAGCCTCTGCTGGGAGCTTTAAAGTTTTGAACCAAACAAACTACAACTCACCTGCAGACAGCTGCAAGAGTACTCATCGGAGTCCCTAGCAAACGTAGATGTCCTTCTCTCTTTCTCTTACCACCCCCTAGACTTGAGTCCCAGGGGAGCTGGGTCCCCAGCAACAGTGTCCTTGGATGGTAGGCTCACCGTCATGCCATCTGTCATGAACAGGACCAGGGCTGCTGTGATGTGGATGGCAAAGAAGGAAAAAGGGGCCCCTCTGAAGTTCCTCCTCTGGCAGCAGCTGAACAGGTCCTCATGTCCTGGAGAAGACACAGGGGTGTGTTCAGCTTCTCATTCACCCTCTGCTTGCTCAGGGGGCAGAAAATGCCTGGTATTATGAGGACCACATAGTGCCTCCTACCTTCTCTAGCTGTCAGTCTCTGTCCATCCCATAGTCCTAGCAGAAACATAGCTCAGAGAGTAACTTGCCCAAGGTCACACAGGTGGGACTGGGCAGAATAGAGGATGGAACCAGCAGTCTTGCATCCCTCTTCTCTTGGCCAGTTTGTTCTATCTCCTGCCCCATAAGACCATCCCAAAGTCAGGGCCAAGGCTTTGTTCCAGCTGTTATCACTTGCCATCGACATTCCCATGCCAGGGAATGGCTGCTTACTCCTTGGTGATTATAACCACTAAATGTCACCATTAAAGGACCTTGTGTTCAGATGAGCCCGGAGCATCAGTCCTCCTGTCTCCCTCCCACAAACCCCAGCATGTTTCTCAGAATGGGAACCCTGTGCTGGGAGGTGGTAGGTGTGTGTGTGTACTGTCCATGTGGGGCTTTGAGGATGACAGTGTCCTAGAGCCCCACCTGGTTCTGGCTGAAGCTTTGTGGGCAGTGAAGAGGGGTCTTCCCTCTGCGGAGACTGTGTCTCTAGGGCGAGCTCATCTGCAGACGTGAGCAGGGGACTCCTCTGGAGGCAGCAGGTCAGCAGCCGCTCCTTGGACAGCAAAAGCAGCACAGCCACGGGCACCGGAAGCTGGGGTGCAGAGGATCAGGTGAGCCTACCCCCATCCACTCTTCCCTCCCCTGGCCCAGTGCACACACCTCCACACCTGGTACCCACATCCTGCACCTGCACCATCCTGGGAAAGCCAGCTGTCCAGCAAACGTAGCCCTGTGCCCTAGTGGGGCAGGGGAGCAGAGGTGAGCGTGGTGTAATTTCTGCTCAACCTTAACCACATGCATTTCCCCAAAAAGACAGGTACTCGTAACATGCAGAGCCTGGGCTCCTTCCAAGCCTCTGCTGGCACAGAAAAGGTGCCAGAGAGAAGCAGAACAATCTGGAGGAAGGCACTTCTCTCTTGTCTGTGCTAGGTGATGATGCAGTGCTTTATAAATCAGTTTCCTTTTGCTCATGACAAATCTGTAAAACATGATAGGAAAAATTATAATCCCCATTTTCCAGATGAGCCAACTGAGACTCATGGAAGAGAACACAGAGATAAGTGAGCGATCCCATGAAAAGACATGCCCTAGCAACAGAGCTGACTTGGAGCACAGCAAGGCTGGAAGCAAGCATCCCACTTCTCTGTCCAGCATTGCTCTGCCTCAGGGCCTGTCTGGGGATGTTCTCCCTGACAGGGCATAAAGGCTGTCTTTAGGCTTGGGATCTAAAACTGGAAAACAGACAAAGGCTTCTTGGAAAGTACATGTTTAGCACCACACACACACTAGCCTGAGGTGAGGTTCACTGTTATTTACAGGCAGTCGGTAGGGTTTGCCTGAGACTCCCTAGAGCACTGAGGAAGAACCTCCTGCCTCTGAGGTTGCCTGGAGAAGCCACGAGCTCCTCCCTCAGGTGGCCCTGCCTGTGTCTGACCACAATGGCTGCCAGTAAGCGCTCCAGCATGCCTGACCTCTGCCCCTCCTGCTGTGTCTCCATCCCAGACTTTTTAGTTTGGGAAAGAGAAGAAGCCCAGAAGCTGTGGAAGTTTCCCAGAGCTGGTGCAAGCCAGCAGCTCGTGGGCTCCCCAGGCTCCAGGAGCCTGCCAGGTGGAGACGGAAATCCAACGGCAGCTCTAGGGGAGCCTCCCCATCTGGCAGGCTGGCCCACACAGACATGTTCCCAAGTCATCAGCAAGGTGTGACCAAGGGCACCCCTGTGCGGACACCTCCCTGTGGTGACTTTGGGAGCCTCTCTCCACATTTAGAAATTACTCCAAGTCCCTGCACTGTACATGCAGAAATGGTTGGACTGGCAAATGTTCTGTTGTTTATGTTTTCACCCTAATATACAATGAAATAAAAACTGCACTGGATTGTCAAAACAAAACAGAAATACCACTCTGATGTCAATCTGTGTGTAAATTATTGAGACACTAATTTGCTCTGTGAAGTTTCACCTGAAGCACAGTCAACGGGCAGTGGTAAAGCTGCAGGTCAGCCTTACCACTCTGGGGGGAGTCACAGTCCTGCTCTCAGGGAGGCCTCCCTCATTCTGAGGGGGAAACAGGAAGCCCACACATAGAGGCCTGAAGTGGCCAACACCAGGGGTGCAGGCCAAGAGGAAACAGCTGTTCGAGAGGTGTTCTAGGGCTCGGGCCAGGCTTTCCAGGGAGACGAGTGAAGAACAGGGCTTTGAATTTGTACTTACACCCCAAGTATACTGCATCAGAGTCTGTGGTTTGACAAGATCCCCAGGGGTTCTTACGAATAATAAATTTTGAGACCCGCTACTAGAGAATCCATCCCAAGCTGGCCTGGGAATGTGGGGTTTGAACCGAAACGAAGTGGTTCGAAGCCCAGTTATAGAGGCCTTGGGAAAGGACTGGCTGGCACTGTCTATATATCTTTGTAAGGATCCATTCTGGAAGGCAAGCTCTCATTTCAAAGTGAGCTGATGCCAGGTGGGTATGCGTGGGAGTAGGGGTGTGCCCACACACTGGCACAGCTCCATTCTCTTCTGGGGGGTAGTGTTTATTTTCAGACACAAGCCAATGGAAAAGGTCTGGAAATCCTGCAGCAAACAAAAGTCTCTCCAACTGCACCCTGTGGGGCAAGAGAGAAGAGACCTTGGGCTCAGCCAGACCTTCTGGCTGAGCCTGCCTACATGGACAGTGCTCTGTCCTCTGCAGGCTGAACTGTTTCCAGAACAATGGATGGACACTGG
Organism: Heterohyrax brucei; assembly: GCA_028571685.1. Lineage (NCBI taxonomy): Eukaryota > Metazoa > Chordata > Mammalia > Hyracoidea > Procaviidae > Heterohyrax > Heterohyrax brucei. The sequence goes on from CM053155.1 coordinate 24,865,297, forward strand.
CGTGGAAGGGCAGGGCCAGGGGACGGGGATGTTTCCAAGGGCCTCCAGTGAAGATTCTGGCGTAGGGAATGCAGAGCTACAAGTGAGAAGAAAGGGCAAAGGGGCACTGACTCAGGCAGTAGGCATCGGGTCTGTGCCGGGAGCCCGGGGTCCCAACCTGACTTGGCCTTTACTAGCTCCTTATTAGGACCTTGAGCCAGTGACAGTATGCTGCTCCCACCCGTGCTAGTGGGACAAAGTGGTCTCAAAGGCTCCTTTCAGGTGTCCCGTGCATGCCATCACCCCAAGGCCTTGCAGGAGCTGGACAGCTGTAGGGTCTGAGTCAGGGCCAGCCTGGCTGGCACTGGGAAGATGACGAGACTGCCTAATGCACAGGGGGCTCTGAGTCAGGGGACATACAGTGCCACATGTCCATGCCACAGCTGGGCTAATGACTTCCTGTGATACTCCTGACGTGCAGCTCCATGCTGGGCCAAAGTCAGGAGGCCAGGACTGCTCCTGGGGTTCCTGACAGTCCACCCCAAGCCAGCCAGAATGGGGTGGCTCCTCTAGCCCCCAAGTGGGTTATTAGGGCTAATGCTGTCTTTGGTTGGGGAGTACCGGATGAGGTTTCCAACCAGAGACCAGAACCAGTGCTGACTTGGCTGGAGTGGAGATCGGGTACAGAGGGGGGCCTCAGTATCTACCAGTCACAGAACGAGGGAGGTCTCCTCTGCTGTGCACATAATCGGGCCGCCCAGCAAGCAGGGCCCCTCAGAGGCCTCCTGGTCTACCCCAACCTTCCCAGGAACCCACCTAGACACCAGGGCCCAGCAGAAGGGACAGCAAGGCCTGACTCCCCCTGCAGTGCTCTGTCCCAGCGACCTCATCTGCCTTGGCTGAAAGAGCTGGTTTTCTCTGGAGCCTCAGTCTTTTGGAAAATTGGCCCTGGCTTTATGTTAAACCTGCTCATTCCTTGAGAATTATAATTACCAAATGTCAACAGTAGAAGTCCTTTAAGAAGATCTCCTCCAAACCCTTTGTGTTCAGATGAACCAGGGGCATCGGTTCTCCTGTCCCCCTCCTTTATGACAGTACCCCACAAGCCTGAGCATCATGTTTCTCAGAACTGGAATACTATGCTGGCAGATGCAGGCATGTGGCACCATAGAGTGTCCTGCCCAACCTTTTCCCAGTGGCACTCACATTGATCAGGGCCATGATCCAGAAGGCATACGACACATGGGTCCCTGTCCTGTCCTGGGGAGGCAGCCCAGGGGGTGTCTGGTTGGACTGAGGCAGGCCCTTAGAATGGTTCCGGCCCAGGACGTGGTGGGCATGGAACAGGAAACTGCTGGAGGTGGCGTTGGCTGTACCATTGGCGGGTGAGCAGTCAGTCTCAGAAAGGAAGGGGTCAGCGATCAGGGGGCTCAGCAGAGCCCCAAAGCCCACGAAGAAATGGAGCACCTGGGGAGGAGGAGAACAGGATACAGTGGGAGTGTGACTCAGTCTCAGGCCAAGAAAGCCATAGCATGGCCTTTAGTCAAGAGTACCTGCAGTGTGCCATCCCCAGCCTGATGTCCTGTCCTTGGACACACCTGGGCCCCAGAGTGGGAAGTAATGCAAGGTGGGAAGCAAGAGAGGTGCTCCTCGCTGCCCAGGAGTGCGGCCCCTCTCAACTGTCTTCTTGGCCTTAGACATCTTCAGTGACACTGGTCAATGCCTGTCTCCCTTTCTCTCTTTTCCCGAAACTTAACACCCAACTACGGAGCCCTGGCAGCACAATGGTTAAGCTAATGAAATGATTTACAGTTCGAATCCACCCAGTGGTTCCATGGAAAGAGGCCTGGCAATCTGTTCCCTTAAAGATCACAGCCAGAAAACCCTATGGGGCAGCTCTATTCTGTCACATGCGGTCACTATAAGTTGAAAAGCAACTTGACAGCACCTAACAGCAGCCAACCCTCAACTAGGGGCTGCTCCCTTAGCATCTGCCAAGTGACACTCTAGAGAGAGAGGAGCACAATGAAGGAAATGGCTGGACTAGAATCCTGCGTGCTTAGGAGAAGGAAGGAAAAGACAGAAGAAGAAAAAAACAGCAATTCCTCCATGCACCACTTTTTATGGTTCGCAAAGAACTTTCTCTGGCACTTAGAATCCTGTGGCAACGCTCCACGGCAGGCAAGAATAACAGCGTAGTCTCAGAGATGCTGAGAGGCTGCCCAGTGTGCCGTAGCCACTAAGTGTCCACACTAGACTGACGCCCGGTGCTTTCTGAGTCACCACTCTGGCCTGGAAAAAGGGAGTCTGGGCCTAGGGAGAGGGTCAGGAGTTGGGGTGCAAAGAAGAATCAGGTGAAGGGGCTTAGGGCAGAGGGCATCTTCTCTTCTAGGTTATCCGCCCCCACCCCCTGCTGCTGGGTGGTCTCACCTGGAGGAAGACAGCGGAGTCCTTCTGGTAGAGCGTCACCAGCTGCATGTTGGCCACAGTGTCAATGCAACCCATGGCCAGGCCCGCGAGCGCCATGACCAAGGCCAGCACCTTCACACTGTGGCACAGAGGGATGACGGCAAACACCAGCGAGATGGCCAGAGAGGAGGTAAAGAGGGCCCACAGCGACTGGGCCAGCCTGGAGCAGAGGAGGTGTGAGTCAGTGGTGGGGAGCCCTGGGGTCCACCTCCTCCTGTACACCCTAGGTGGCCTTGGGGGAGCATCCTGGCCCTCATACTGCCTGGCAGGAAGCGACTCAAAGCAGTAGAAGAAGTGGGACACGGAAAGGAAATGAGGAGTTATTTCTCAAGATGTGGAATCCCTAGGTAATAAAACAGTTAATGCACTCAGCGACTAATCAAAAATGTTAGTGGTTCAAGCCTACCCAGAGGCACCATGAAAGAAAAGCCGGGTGGTGTACTTTTGAAAAACCAGTCATTGATAACCTAGGAGTCAGAGCTGGCTCCACAGCAGCTGGTTTCTATGGACCGCGGGCAAGTGGTTTGCTTTCTCTAAATCTCTCATCTGTAAGTAGGAGGTAGGAACACCTGCCTCAGTATTGCTGTAAGGATTCAGACACAACGCAGTGTTACACATACTGAGCATTCAGCAAAGGGTAACTACTATTACTTACAAACAAATAAATGGAAAAATAACTCCTGTCCCTCCCAGGGATGGTGTAAGTGGGTGCTGTTTTGAGTACCCCCAAGAGAACTGTGGTGGATGCCTGAAACTGGTGGGAGGATCTGGGGTGAACTGTGAACCTCCAGGCCCCCAAGCCAAGAACTGTCTCTTGCCTAAAAGAGAGGTTCTGGTCTGTGGTGTGTCCTTCCCACAAAGAAATGGACATTACCAATCCCCTGCACAGGCAGCCAGAGCCCACAGCTGAGGTATCAGGGAATTTAGTGACCTATTAGGCAGAGGTGCGGGCTTTGTGTTTGGTAAGTATCCAGAAGGCCCTATGTCTGTCCCCACTGAGAGATGTCCAGATGGTAATCCTGACAACCTTCACTTCTCTTCAGACAAGGGAAGAAGAGTCAGAGAAACCCCTAAGCAGATAGGCTGAGGGTATTTCCCATGAGTGAATGAATGAGGTCAAAGTCTGTCAAGGTGTCTTTCTAGGACACCCTGCCCAATAACCAGACTCTCAGGGAAAGGACTAAAGACTTATACTGTTAAAAAAAAAAAACCCTAGGATATCTGAAAAGGTAATGTAGGCGGAAAGGAGACAGGACAGCTTGTGTAGGAACTTTCTCATGAAAAACTAGAGAGCCCACAGTCAGTCTCCAGTCTGGCTTCTGGACTTGGAGGGGTGAAAGTGGGGAATAGCATGGCTAAGATGACCTCTCTGAGTTTCCAGTATGCTGAAGGAAAGAAGGGGGCCCCAGGCTGGCCCCACAGGCTGAGACTTTTCCTGGCAGTCCCTGCCTCCGATCACCTTGGCTCTCTACAGTCACATTTGCCCCACTGGACCCTTATCAGGCCACCTCTGCTGATAGCAGAAGTTTCATTATTTTCTCTTTCCTGGCTTCCAGGCTGATCTGACCCCTGCCTGATGCTAGCTCAGGACGCTGTGTCTGTATGAGTGAGAGGCATGGAGGGCTCACTTCAGGGCCACTTGTCAGGAGGAGAATGAGGGAGGGCTGCGTGGTAGGGAGGCGCTGTGCAGGTCCCTGAGACTCCACCCAGTGTCCTGGCTCAGACAGCCCACAGCACTGATGACCTTGGCCATGTCACAACCTGCCACAGATGGCACTGTGGTTTTGTGTGTTTCTGCTTCCTGCAATGTGGCAACTGTGCCTCATTGTCCTCCTCCTTGGCACCTGGGCACACTGCACAGGTTGATAAAATTGACACAGTTGTCATAATAGCTCTCTCTCTCCCTTTTCTTCCTCCAGACAAGGCTTCCTTCTGTGCAGGCAGCCTCCTGGGAGCCTGACTTCAGGGATAACAAGAAGATCCCCTATCCGTACCATCAAATAATCTCCCAGTGACCCTGACACACAGGGCATGACACCTCCACTTCAGTCACCACTCTGTGGTAAAGCATGCTTCAACTCCAGGGTATGTACTCGCCTCAAAAAAGAGCACATTTAGCTCGGTAGTCCTGAAAAACTTGGATTAAAAGAGTTAATCCTGTAGCAACATTCTGAGGGTATGGGGTCAGCAAAATGAGTAAGCTCAGATGTGCTGACTCTGGAAAGGACACGAAGATGATGCTGACATTCATTTGCAGTTTCGGAGTATCTGGTGCAAGTGACAGCCCTGGCCACTTGCAGGCCTGAACCCCAATGCTCGTCCCTTCTCTGCTGGCCCTGAGGTAGCCTTTGTAATCATGCCCATTCCACCCATGAGTAACTGAGGCTGAGAAAGGCTGAGACAGTAACCGATAGAGGCTGGACTCAAGCCAGGTCCTCTGACTTCATGCATTCCCTATGCCATGCTGTTTTCCCATGTGTTCAGTGGCAGAAAGTGTAGGGGAGGGGAGGAGGAGGTGTGGTTAGGTGGGTGTGAGAGAGAGAGACAGCAGAGAGAAAAGTGCGGGTGGTGGGCCAGAGACGCAGCCTGGGAGCGTGAGGTGAGGTTCTGTAGAGCCTTGAATAGCAGGGCTAGGAGCAATGAAGAGCAGCTCTCGTCTCCAGACCACATGTCCCCATGGTCCTTCTGCTGGTGGCTACTGGAGCTCCAGCACTTAGAACTGCTGCCCCACTGCTGACCTCTGAAGGCCTGTGCTGCAGCCACTCACTGAGGAAACCCCAGGCTGGTTCAGGGTTGCTGGCTGTCCTTCCTGTTGTTGGATTTGGTTGATTCTGACTCATCGTGGCCCTACAGGACAGTGGAGAACTGCCCCATAAGGTTTCTAAGTCTAACATCATTTCAGAAGCATTGTACCACATCTTTCTCCCACAGAACAGCTAGAGGGTTTCAATCACAAACCTTTCCGTTAGCAGCCACGAGCTGTAACTACGGCACCAGCAGGGCTCCTAGTGGATGGTGCTAGGGCAATGCAAACAGTGCTTGAGAGAGGCTTGTTACACCACCCCAACAAGGGTGGCCTGGGGACTGTTAGGAGGCTGAGACAGGGATTTTAGTAGATTGCAGGGTGGGAGGGACAGAAAGAAAGAGACAGAAAGACACATGCAGAAAGAGACAGAAGAACGCAGGCACAGGTTGCCAGGAAGGCGGCAGGAGACCCAGGAGTTGATGGAATGGGCTGGGAAGAGCCGGTGCAGGGGCAGGGGCCAGGCCTCTCCCTTATCCCACCTGTACCCTCTCTGTACCCTCTTGAGAAGGACATTAAATGCCCAGAGGGCATCCAGGTCTAGGGACAGGCAGGAGGAAGTGAGCAAGAGGGAGTTCAGGTAGTAAAGAGAGGCTGGAGGGAAAGAGGGCTGGGAAACCCCCTCCTTACGTCTCCTGCCACTTCCTCAACTGTGATTTGAGCTTGATGTCACCAGCTTGGGATGAGGTGGGCTAAGCCTACACTGGGCCTGGGGTTCTTGGGCATCAGGGCCATAGAGATGTGCTGCAAATAACGGGGACAGCTGTACCACAGGACACCTTGTTTTTGGATCCCAGGCTATCTACCCTCCCGATGGCTTTAGCAGGCTCGTGTCTGGATATTCAGAGTGTTAGCCTGAACTTTTTTTTCATATAATGGTATGTTGTTGCCAAGCAGAATGAAGTCTCAGTGACATCACAGCCAGAATGAAATAAACGTACTGCCTGTTCCAAATGGCCTCGTCAACAGCCCCCTCCAGGAACGTGGTAGTTGAAAATTATGGCAGAATAATGTCAAAGTAGCTTTGGCAGTGTGGGTAGAGTGGGGCTGTAAGGAGAATACTGGGTTTTAGGCTCATCTCTGCCACTTCCCAGCTATGTGGCTTGGGGCAAGTGTCTTCATCTGGGCCCCTCTGGGCCTCAGTTTGTCTCTATTCTGAAATGGGAATAGTAAAATCTGCTCCCTGGGGCTGCTGTGAGGACTCTAGGTCAGCTTACATTTGTTCTTCCTTTTCTGTTCCCTGGGAACCTCCCCAGCTACATGTCACCCTATCCCTAACACTTACCCACTCCCTGCTGGCCCTGAGCTCCCCTAAACAACACTGTAGGGTCCAGAGTACCTGGCTTAGCTGGGGAGGTGGGTGTCATGGATTGAATTCTGTCCCCCCAAAAATATGTGTAGCCATGTGGCTGGGCCATGGCATCCTGGATTTAGACTTGCAGCCTCCCGGACTGTGTAAGAATAAACCTTCTTTTGTTAAAGCCATCCACTCTGTGGTATTTGTGTCAGAGCAGCACTAGCTGACTAAGAGTAGGGAACCAGTGCCAGCTCCTAGATTGCCCCCCAGGCCCCCCTTTCCCGGCTGCAACTGCTCTGGACAACCCCAGGAGTTTGGTATAGGGGCTGCTGGAAGAAGGCACCACTGCCCACTGCTCCCTCTTGTCCCAGCTAAAGAGTGGCAGCAAGTCGAGCAACTACCCCCAGCATGTGCGCTGTGTGTGTGTGTTTATCTCTCCAGAAGGGAGCTCGGTACCTGTTAGCAGTCACTCGCCATTGATCTCAACACCCATGCCTCGCCCTAAGCAACCACTAGTCTACTCTCTGGATCTATAGATTTGCCTATTCTGGGGGGACATTTTATACAAATGGAATCAGAGAATAAGTGGCCTTTTGTGGCTTTCATGTAGCCTGTTTTAAAAGTTCACACTGAAGTTCCTTTTTATGGATGAACAATATTACATTTTATCAATAGACCCCTTTTTGCTTATCCACTCATTTAGCAGTGGACATTTGGGCTGTTTTTACTTTTTGGCCATTTGGAATCATGCAGCCATGAATGTTTGTGTACGGGTTATTGTGCAGACACATTTTCTGTTCTGTTGGGGGGAACTGTTGTTATATGGCAACTCTGAGGAGCCCTGGTGGCACAATGGTTAAAGGGCTTGACTGCCAGTTAAAATACTTGTGATTTGAACCCACCAGCCACTCCACAGAAGAAAAATGTAGCAATCCATTCTCAAAGATTACAGGCTTGGGGACCCTATCAGGCAGTTCTACTCTGGCCCACAGGGTTGCTATGAGTTGGAAATCAACTCAATGGCAATGGATTTGGTTTTTAGTAACCTTGTGTTGCAATGTCTAATGTGGGTACCTAGGAGAATTTTGGTCAGATTTGTTGTATGCTGAGGCACTTTCTTCTTCTTTTTTAGGGTTGCCAGATAAAGTACAGGACATTCTCCAGTTAAACTCAAACTCCAGACAAACAACAAACAATTTTTTAGCACAAATAAGTCCTATGCAATATTTGGGATACACTTATACAAAAAAAAAAAAAAAGTTGCTACCCAGCAGAGCCTTTCTATCTGGGGAGACCAACCAGAGCCCAGTTCAGGACAGAACTGCATTTTGTGTCATGTACTGGGGATCACACGGGGTCAGTGGGTCAGCAGGTCAATGCTGAGGGGAGTCCGTGGGAGGACAGCGCCCCCAGGACAGTGGCTTGGAAAGGGTGTCTGTGAGACTGAATTTGAGGCAAGGGATAGAAGGAGTCACAGCTGGGGCTGGAGTAGTGCAGGACCTGCAGGACTGATAAGAATTTCAGAAAAAAAGAAGGTTGAGAAAGAGACTGTGAATGAGGTGAAGAGAGGAAGAGCCCAACATGCCTTCAGTGAAGAGGGTACAGGCAGGCAAAAGGCCAAGGAGAGGCCGGGAGACACCTGTCGAAGCTCTGAGAGCCATTTATCTGCCTTGATGCCTCTGAGATAATGGGGGTGTCCTGGCTGCCCTGAGTGGTTAGACAGGTCTCCACTACACCAGGAAAAGAAAAACTAGCCTCTAAACACACCTCCTCTTTCCAGTCTGGTGAAGCATGTATCTATACACCTTGCCAGCCAGGTCGCTTTTATTTTTGTCTTCTGATTTTCCTGCTCTTGGTAAGCAAGGTTTTTCTAAGGAAGGTCTAGTCCAAATTCTTTCTAGCCTAGTTGCATCCGTCTCCTTGGCTTGCATGTGTGACCTCCTTCAAGGTCTCTGCCTGTGCTAGAAGCCTCAGAGATAAAGAGGTTGAAAGAGAGAGACAGACAGCTAGACATAAGGAGAAAGAAGTCTGGAAATACCCTGAGCAGAGGACTCAGATCCTCCCCTGTAACTAGGCTAACACTTGATGCTCCTGCTAGATGTCTCCCGACACAATCCCTCCAAGATGTGTCCCTATGGCAGTGACCAGAAGCTCCTTTAATCTTGGATGCAAGCTCAGTCTGGCCAGGCAGTAGGCAGGTGTAAGAGTAGAAACCCAAGAGAAAGAGGCAGGTCCCAATCTCTTTTCTGGTGTGCCATTCTGCATTCTCCCTGACTCCCCCACAACAGCTGTCCTGTACAGATTTGTTAAACCAATCCCCCACTCACAAGAACCAGCCTAGCTCACACTAGTAGGTAATCACATAAGCTGAAAATCACTTCTAGGGGTATTAGCATTTGAACTGAGAAGTGAGGCCTCAAGGAACCACTAGGTTCCCTAGAGGAAGGTTTTAGAGCTGAGGGAGGTTCTGTTTGTTTTCGGGGATTAGGAAGAGATGCTCAGCACTAGCTAGGTAGTAGTGGACTCTGCCTGCATGAAAGCCACCCCTGTGGGATTGCCTCCATTTCCACTGGAAGTCAGCTTTGCTCTTAACCAAAGGAAAATTTTCTTTATGGCATTTTGCTTTAGGAGTGTGGCACTGAGGTGTAGAATGTAAACCTGAACTGCTGTTACGATCTGTGCCTCAGATCCCAGCAGGAAGCCCCAGAGGCCCACAATTTCCTTCCCAGGCATGTGGGATCTCAGGAACACTCATCCCCTGAGTAGTACCACAGGGATACCGGGCTGTGTCTGATCTGCAGAGCTGACGCTGACTGTTCATAAAGCCAGAGGCAACTCCAGGGTACCTGGTTCTGGAGACAGAGAGCAACCACCGTAAACTAAGCTTCTTCACCGCTGGGCAGATGGCTTAATCTCCCTGTACCTCAGTTTTCTCATGCATAAAATAGAGGTAACAGTACTATTTTGTTGGGTTGCTCTTCAGATTAAATGAGAGGATACGTAAGAACAGAGGCAGGCACTGAGTAAGTGCTTGACTAAGTAGTTACCACTGTGGTCTTTCTTTGCTGGGAGCCAGTTTCCCCTTGCAGCGCCCCCACCCCCTGCTGGTGCAGAGACCCCATTGAGTAAGGAGCCCTCAGGAAAGGAGCCCTAGGGATGTAACCAACAAGAAGAGACGGGCGTGTGACTTCACAAAATCGAGCTCACCAACCTGCCGTTTTGAATTAGCCTCATTTTCCTTCCTGTTCTTTGCACACCACACAGACTCCTGGAAAGTTCCAGGTGAGGGAGCGTTTGTAAGTCAAAACCATTTAGGGGGAAAAAGCACCCTGACATTTGGAGATAGTAATCTTCATTTCTAATTAAGGCTCTAGGTAAGATAAAGCTTGCATTTTTTAAGATTTTCTGAATCCCTCTATAAAATTCACAAAAATCCTATACCAAACTTGCAAAAACACTAGTGCACTTAAAGACATCTGCTGTTTAAGAGGAGAGTTATGCTTATAAGACAATTTGATAATGGGATAATCACTCCCTAATGAGTACTGTTTTGTAAACTTAAGTGGCCTAAGCTAGGGTCCTAGAAACCTTAGTGGTATAGTGGTTTAAGTACCATAGCTGCTAACAAAAAGGTTGACAGTTCAAATCCACCAGGCATTCCTTGGAAATTCTACGGGGCAGTTGTACTCTGCCCTATAGGATCACTATTACAGTCAGCTCAATAGCAATGGGTTTGGTTTTTTTGGTTCCAAGGCAGGCTCCATCTGTGTGGCCAGCTGCGCTCCTCCCCATCTGTACTGACTGAGGTGGAATGGAAAACCCACTCTCATGGAGACCACTTAAGGAGCCCTGGTGGTGCAGTGGTTAAGTGCTTGGCTTTAACCTAAAGGTCAGCAGTTGGAACCCACAAGCTGCTCCATGTGGCAGTCTGCTTCCATAAATATTACAGCTTTGGAAACTATGGGGCAGTTTTACTCTGTCTTCTAGGGTCACTGTGCATCAGAAGTCACTTGCTTTCAACAGGATAGAGAGTGGGAGTGATAGCACAGGGGCAGTGCTGGCCTGCAGCTGGGCCCAGAATTGTCCCTCTAAAGGTTTCCCTGGGATAGCCCAGATGTGGTCTCTTCCTATGGCCCTGCGCTTGCCTGGGTCCATGCAATCCAGGAAACCACATGGCCAGGAGGTAGGACTGGAGAGTTCAGTGCACCAGCCTCTGACTTACACACCATCGATTCTCCCACTCTGGGTCTCTGTTTTTTCCCATCTGCACTGGGAGAGTGAATTCTGCAGCTTTTCCTAAAAGGCTGTGGAGGAGGACAGAGGAGGATGGAGGAAGAGAGACCAGGCCTGTGAAAATGCCTTCCCCAAGGCTGCCAGGTCCAGCGTGAACGAGGCTCTAGAACGGTGTGCAAAGGTATCTCTGCAGGCCTTGCCAGGTAGAGCCCTGCCAAGGCAGAGACCAGAGACAAGTAATATCAGCAGGGTGCACGAGGGGCCCCTGGGACAATGGTCACCTTACCAAGCCCTGGGTGAAACACCTGTACTGCCCTGGCCCAGTCACAGCAGCAAGGTCCTGTGTGTCTCCGAACTGGAAGGGCTCTGCCTCCTGGGCAGTTAGTGATCCATGCATGAAGGGTGCACTGGAGAGCCAAGACCACACAGGACCCCCAGTCCCCACGTCCACCTGGGGAAGGGGCAGCCTGTGTCAGCTGACCTGTGGCTGATTACCTGAGCGGAGCAGGAGCCCAGCAGCTCTGTCAAGCCACAGGTACCCGGTACAGCCACTGGGGTGACACTCCCACTCGCCTTCTGCTTCACTGCCAAATCTGCCCCCGGCACTAGTAGGGACCACCACCAAACCTCAGACCTGCTGTGCGTGAGAGGCCCCCACCTCTACGAACCCCATCACTACCTCTTCACCTGAGGTGAGGGATGGGAGAGGCGATCTAAGAACTGGTTTAACCCTCTCTTAGAGGTGAGTAACGGAAAATAAATAATCCAGTAGTCATTCTCGGTCTCAGGAGTTTTCCGGAGTGAGCACGGATCGTGGAGGGAGGTAGCCCTTTAGCTAAGGCGGCACAAAAGAAACAGAGCTGGGCGCAGTGGTGGCCTGGCAAGCAGGCAGAGGTGACTAGCAGCCCTGCTTGCACGAGGGCGGCAGCGGGAAGAGAAGGTTCTGTGCGGCGCAGCGGAGGGGCAGCGGGGAGACGGGAAGGGAGCGGGGGAACTGCTGGGCGGAGGCACGCAGGCCGGCACTCACGTCCTCTTGAAGACGCCCCCGAGGGCGCTGCCCAAAAGGAGGAAGAGCTGCTGCGAGAAGAAGACCCAGGAGATCTGGGACAGCGAGCTGTGCGTCTGGCAGCGCAGGTCCAGCAGCGTTGGCCCCAGGAAGGCGATGCACAGGCCGAAGCTGAAGAAGACGCTCCAGTAGGTGAGAGTGGGCTGCAGGTTGCGGCGGAGCAGTTGCGACACGCGGCCGTCGCAGCCCATGGCCCCTGCTCCCGAGCCCACTCGCCGCCGCAGCCCGGAGCCAGCGCTCTGCCCGAGTGCCGCGCCGCCCGTGGGAGGCCGACTGGGCTGGGGCGCCTGCGGCCGAGGGAGGGGCCAGCGCGGGGCCCGCCCCTGGCCCGGCGCGGCAGGGTCGCCCCGGTGGCCCGGGGCCTGAGTCCGGTCCGCGCCTTCCTCCAGCCAGCGCCGGCTCCCTCTCCTTCCAAAGACGTGTGCTCACCCTCCCCTGCTGCGGAACCCAACTGAGAGCCGCTCTTAACCCCGACTCCATCTCTTCGCAGCGCCAGCGTTGGAAGGGTCTGAGTGCCCGTTTTAGAGTTGGGCAAACTGAGTCTCCGTAACACCGTGTCTACATACAGGATAGAGGGAGGGAGCTCCCAGTGCTATTCCTTTGTTCCAGAGAGCTACAAGTGCACCCACACATCAACCTGGCTTGGTCTTTGGTGGTGGGGGAAACCCTGAGACTTTTCTCCCTTAAACCTAGTGGCTTGACAGATGGACTTTAGATAGGTCGGACAGCACCTTTCTCTGCCCAGAATAGAAGGCAAACTCTTCTACATACAAACTCCTCCCCCTCCAACCCCAAAGCATCAGTGGTTTTCATTAGAATCCTTGAAGAGGTTAATTGCGCTGCTCCTTAGGGGTGAAATCCTACAAACTTAGAGTCTTCTTCACCCCAAGCTCCCCGGAAGAGCCTGAGAACCGGTTCGGTTCACTAACCTCATCCCATCTGTGCCTAGACAGGTGTGGGAAGTAGGACGATGCCGTTGTTCTGTCAAGGACTCCATCTCTCTCCTTCTTACTGGGTTGCAGGAGGGAAGGTCTGGAAATAATCATCTGGACAAAAGAATTCTGAGGAAATTTCCTTTTTGTTGGAAAAAGCTTTGAGGCTTAGCCTCCAGATGGGAGCCCTGAGAGGAGCAGATGGGCTTTCTGGGCAGCCCTCTCCTCAGACCACACCTGTACCCTGGATTTTATTTATTTATGTTAACTTGCCCTGTTCTAGGGAAGGTATGAAGGAAGTGAGCATTATATTGATGGGGTGACTCATTTTCTTTTTTACTATTTACTTCACATGATTTTATGAAATGTAACTTACAGTAAAACACACAAGTCTTAAATGAAAACCTACCTATATTATACCTGCATGGAGCAGTGGTGGTTCAGTTCTGGAATTCTCAGTTCTCATGGAGGCTTACTTTTTGTTATGATGTTGAACAGGTTTCAGCACAACTTTCAGACTAAGACTAGGGAGAAAAGCCTGGAGATTACTGCTGAAAACCCTATGAGTCACAGGGATCCAACCTACAGCCCATCATGAGGACAGTGCAGGACCTCAGCAGCATTTCCTTTTGTGGTGCATGGGGACAACTAACACATCTTTGTCACCATCACCCAGATCAAGCTATAGAACTCTTCCAGCCTTAAACACAGTGGGGTGCTTCACTGTACCAGGGCTGTCACTGTAGTTTGGAGAGCAGAGCTGGTACTGTGTCATAGCTGGGAAGCACCTCTGTGAAACACATGAAAGAATGTTAGGTGTTTCGGTCTGAGAAGCAAAGTCACTGAGGAGACGGGTCACGGCTCTTACGTGTGTGAAGGTAGAACTTGTAGGTAGCAGTTAGACTCTGTTCGGGTCGGTGGGGCAGCTACAGGGAGGGGCAGTGCAGCTCAGGATAAAAGCCTGCCTACAACCAGAGGTGACTCACACGAGAGGCAGGCGCCCAGGAAATTGTGAGGTCCCAGTCAGCAGAGGTGCCAGTCAAGAACAAATGAGCAGAGGGCGATGCGGAATTTCAAATTCTTGCAGAATCCAGACTTACTGGATCTACTGAGGCTGGAGGGACTCCTGAATCTCTCCCTTTGAGAAAATCTTCAAGACATGAACTAAAATTGTCCCCAGACATCATCTTTAAACAACTGTTTAGCTAAATTAATAATGTTTGCTGACAGCATTGTAGTCTTTTAAAGATTTATTCATATGAGCTCAAAATGCCAGCAGTAACACTAATGCATAGATGAGAAGTTTAGGAAGTATTGTTATTGTTACTGGGTGCTGTCGAGTCATTTCTCACTGACAGCCACCCCCTGTACAACAGAACCAACCACCATTGCATGCCATGCCACACTTGCAGTCCTTGCTGTTTGAACACAGTGTGGCAACCACTGTGTCAGTCAGCCTGAGGAAGATCTTCCTCTTCTCGCTGACTTCAGCCGAGAGGACGTCCTTCTCCATGGAATGATCCCTTCTGATGACGTGTCCACAGTACACGAGATGAAGCCTTGCCATCCTAGCTTCTAAGGAGCATTCTTGGTGTATATCTTCTAAAACAGACTTAGTCATTCTTCTGACAGTCCATGGCATATTCAGTATTCTTTGCCAGCACCATAATTCAAAAGCATCAATTCTTCTTTGGCCTTCCTTATTCATTGCCCAGCTTTTGAATGGCATGAGGTGATTGAAAATACTGTGGCTTGAGTCAGGTACACCTTAGTCTTCAAGGTGACATCTTTGTTTTTTAAGACCTTCTGGAGGTCTTTTGCAGCAGATCTGCCCAGTGCAGTGAGCCATTTGATTTGTTGATGACTGCTTCCTTGGGCGTTGATTGTGGATCCAAGTAAGATGCGGTCCTTGACAACTTCCGTCACTTATCTGTTTGTCACGATGTTGCTTGTTAGTCCAGTTACAAGGATTTTTATGTTGAGGTGTAATCCATACTGAGGCTGTAGTCTTTGCTCTTCACCAGTAAGTGCTTGACTCCTCTTCATTTTCAGCAAGTAAGGTCGTGTTATCTGCATACTGCAGGTTTTTACAAGTCTTCCTCCAATTTTGGTGCTATGATCTTCTTCATACAGACTTCTTCATACAGTCCAGCTTTTTGGACTGTTTTCTCAGCATACAGATTGAATAAATATGGTGAGAGGCTATAACCCTAATGTACCCCTTTCTTGATTGTAAACCACGCAGTGTCCCCTTGTTCTGTTCCAACAACAGCCTCTTGGTCTTTGTACAAGTTCAGCATGAGGAGAGTTAAATGTTCTGTAATTTCCATTCTTCAAAATATTATCTGTAATTTCTTATAGTTACGTATAGTCAATTAAGGGGTAGCAAATCAAAAGGTTGGCAGTTCAAATCTACCAGGCCCTCGTTGGAAACTCTGTGGAGCAGTTCTACTCTGTCATATAGGGTCACTATGAGTTGGAATTAACTCAGTGGCACTGGATTTGTAGTTCTGTTCTTTTTTAAATCCAAGTGAGTGGTTGTGAAACGATATGGGTAGAAATAGTGAGAATGTAACTACTGTCATTGAATTATGCATGTAGAAATTGATGAATGGTCTATGTTCTGTTGTGTCCATTTTCACCAAAAAAAAAAAGGATCAGGATTTTTTCTCAGCAGTGATGGGAGACGGAAGAGGAGGTTCGATCAGATGTTTTTCCTGCAAGCTCCAAGATCTGTGAATCTAGAATTCTGCGGGAGTGGCACAGAGGACTCAGTCAAATGCTTGTGGTTCTTTGTGTTTTTTCCAGAGGATAACTTTCTACTTAATTATAATCACAAGTAGAGGACAGGCCCCCTGCTATTACTATTAAATAAGTACCTGTCATTACCTACAGATTCAGAAGGACCTTAGGCCCCCCTCCTTGATATAGTCTAGGGGTGCTGGGACAGATCCCACTGCCACTGTGAGGGAAGACCAGCATGTGGAGAGAAGCTGGTTGTCCTACCTTGTGCCCAGTTGTCCTGGAGGCACCTACCTACCTTTCTCCTTAGCCCTTTCAGCCCTGGTCCTCATGGAGGGCAGGTTGGTATGATGTCATGGCTCTCATTAGTATTTTTACCTCTGGGCAGAGGTAACACGGTAGGTCATTAATGCTCAAAATGTGACTGTGGCCCAGCAACAGACATACCAACAGAGAGCTTGTTAAGAATGCAGGCTCCTGGGCCACACCTGGGACCTACAGAATCAGACTGTGCATTTTATAAGATCCCCAGATGACTGATAAGGACCTGGCGTCTGAGAAGCACAGGTAAAGGGGACCTTCGCCCTGGAACTCCAGATAACTTCCTGGACTGTAGCAAGGTGAAAAAAAGCCTCTTAGGTGCTGGGCACTGCCAAGACAAGCCGGTAAGAAACAAGTACAGCAGTCGGCACATTTTGTAATGGGGTGATTTGAGAGCCTGGACAGGGGAGTATTTAATCTGCTGGGAAGGCTTCATGGAGGAGGTGACTTCTGAGCTGGGTCGGGGAGGATGACTATGTAAAAAAAGGTTTTGCTTATTCTCTTTCTTTCTCTGTCTCCTGTATTTCCCAGAATAATACCATATCTCCCTCCCGTAGGAACCTTTCTCAGATAAATTCTGTTAAACCCCCAAATTTCAACAAGTCCACGATACGACTCCTCAGCCCCTACAGGCTGCACAGAGCCAGCCGTTACAGTCCACAGGCTCTCTTTTCTTCCTCCTGCCACTGCTTTCCAGCCCCCCAAGAGCTAACCCTAGAGTTCTAAAGGGCTGAGACTGTGTTTACCTCTATTTCCAGCTCTCCCCACTCCTGACCCACAAGCCTCACAGAAGGCTGTTCACACAGCAATGTCTGGATAAGTAGCTGGTCAGCTGAGTAATTTGTGTAGCCCCTTTAACTTGTAAGGTAACATTTGCTTGCCTTATCTCCCAGTTATAAAAAGTTCCTATCTTTCCACTGTGCTTTGTATTCAAGCATTAGTGTCTATTCCTGGCTGGACACTTTGTGGTTATTCTGAAATTTCAGACACTAGTAAAATCTTGGATCATTCCTTAACCACTGCAGGGCTTGATTTTTCTTCTTGTAAAAATTGGAAGGGAATTATCTACCTCCCTCACAGCTCTGGAAAGCAATTTGAGACCCCAGAATATGGAAGAAACCAACTAGGATTGAAGGTCCATTAACCGCTTGGTGGCAGAAACCTGGGTTTTTTTTTTGCTTGGGAACACCATGTAATCTCTATTGATTTGCAAGAGGGGTCACCTCTTCCAGGAAGCCTTCTCTGACTGTCTGGGCACCCCTATGATGAGGCTGTAAACTGTATCACATTCCAGTTACTTGTTTATAGCCTTTCCTCCTTCAAGTGCCCCAAGGGCAGAGACCACGTGGTTTGTTTCTCATTGGGTGCCAGGTTTCTGGTTAGTTAGTGAGAGCTGTTTGTACTACTCTGAACTGCTGCACTTACACGGGAAGCTGATAAGAAATAATCACCTGCACAGCTTATACTACCTGTATGTGATTAGGTTGCCTGTTGAGTCCATTCTAACTCATAGTCATCCTATGTGTGCAAAGTAGAACTGCTCCATAAAGTGTTCAAGGCTGTAATGTTTTGGAAGCAGATCATCAGGCCTGACTTCCGATGCATGGGATCAAACTGCCAACTTTGGGGCCAGTAGTTGAGCACTTACTCATTTGCGTCTTTCAGAGATTCTAATATAGTGATCTATATCCTGGAAATACACAAGAGGAAAAGGTAAACAAGAAAATTTAACCCAGAGTGAAATGAGAACTAGGTACCCTGGCCACAATTCTTTTACATACACCAGCTGCCAAAATCCCACACCATATAACCCATGCTGTGCATTTTGTTTTGGTTACTGTTTCTGTTAAAACTGCAAACCTTAAATCTAAAAACTGTACAAGAGTAAAGGTCTGATTATCACCCACAAAGAAGGGGGAGGTATCCTTGGACCTGGACCTAATTTTATGCTTGGCAGGGTCCCCTAAGTGACTGTGGGCCTGCCCTTGGTCCCCAGAGTCCTCCAGTCTCTGCTTGCCAGACTCAGGAGGCCAGGCGGAAGCGGAGTAGTAAACTCTTCAGTTTAGCGTCTTTAAGCATGTCCTGTAGTTCTTCTGCACATTGTGGGGCCTGAGGCCAGCTACCCCTTCCTAAATTTTGTCTTCTTAGTTCCCACACCATTGCCCCTCACCTGGAGTATGGGGGGTGCGATGGCAGGTTCTGTCTGAGGCAGGCATGAGGCGGGTGGCAGACAGCCGACCCGGATGGCCCAGCCACTCTGCAGACGTGAATGCAAACACAGCAGAGTGAGGTGTGTGCACAGAGCCTCCTTTACCAAATATCCTGGATGACCTCTGAGGGCACAGCCTGCCCAGGCATTAGAAGAGTGGTCACTGAAGCTGCCGAGGAGGACAGGAGGGGCAAGAACAGGTAAGGCAAGCTAGAAGCATTGTGGAGTTCAAACAGTGGTCACAGGCCGATGCTAGACAGAATGTCGTTGAGTACTGCGGATTTCGTGTTTAATATGTGTTTAGCTCCCTGGGTAACCCAAATGATTTGCACTCAGCTACTAACTGAAAAGTTTTGGTTGGAATTCATCCAGCGGCAATGAGGAAGAAAGGCTTGGTGATCTATTTAGTAAGCTTATGGTCAAAATGGACTCCACAGCAACCGATTTTTGTTTCTTTTTGGAATATGTGTTAGCGCTTAAAAGTACTAGGGAAGCTGAGTCTGGCTTTGAGGATTAGAAGGACTCGCTGCAGTTATCTACTGCAACTCCCACTCAGAAAAATGGAATTGTACTTACAGCATCCCGGTAGGTAGCAGCTCACCCTCAGCTGAGCACAGTGGGGTTTGAAGTCAGAGGCTCCGGGCTCTAACTCAAGCTGTGAGATCTGTGAGATACCTCAGTTTCCTCCTCTGTAAAATGGGGAGAATGGTATCTAGCTTATTGTGAGAAGATGTAGATAGAGTAAGGAACACCAAGTGCTCAATAAATTCTTATTATTTTTAGACTATTGTTGGACAGTTTTAAACATTAACAAGTTTTTTCTTTATATTGAGCCCAAATCTACCTCCATCTTCAATGTGGTCCTTCTGGTTTTGCCCCTGGAGCAGTGGCTCTCAGTATGTCTGAGCCCCAGCCCATCAGCGTCTCCTGGGAGCTCATCTGAAATGCAGATCCTCAGTCCAGTCCCAAACTTGCTGAATCAAAACTCAGGGAGGGCCTCAGCTGTCTGTGTTTTCACAAACGCTCCAGGAGATTCGGTGCAGTTCAAGTCTGAGGATCACTGCTCGAGAGCCATACAGTAAAAGTTTCAGTCCCAAACTGCAGAGTCCTTGGCCATGTGAAGACACTGTTTGTGTTCTCTGTGAGTCTCAGTGTTCCCAGCAACATCCTCTCCATTTCTTTCAGCTGTCCCTTTCTCAGACCCCTCACCATCCTTATGTCTCCACAGTGTCATGCTCTGATTGTCAGTGATCCTCTTAAAAAGCGACACAGGATTCAGGGGTGTTCAGAGCTTGGCCCACTCTGTGCCACGCATATCATGTACAATAACTTTAGTTTGCTTTTTTTAATGAAGTTAAACTTAACTTACATCAAAGTATATAGCCCTTAAATGAACAGCTCGATGAATTTGTACATGTTGTACACACTCATGTAACCACCGCTCAGATCAAAACATCATGAAACACTCAAGAAACAGTAGTATACTCACTCAACATTATGTCTGTGAGACTTATCCATGTTTCGTGGACAGCAGTAGTTTATTCTTTTTCATTGCTATGTAGTATTCCATCTTATGGAAACACCACAACTTATTTCCATTGACTGACATTTAGGTTGTGTCTAGTTAGTGTTTTTTTGAGTCCTGGTTGCTCAGTTGTTAAGAGCTCAGCTTCTAACCAAAATGCCAGCCATTTGAATCCACCAGCTGCTCTTTAGAAACCCTATGGCACAATTCTACTGTGTCCTATGGGGTTGCTACAAGTCTGAATCCACTGGATGGCAGATGGGGTTTTTTTGTTTATTTTAGTTAGCTTTTCTACATAAAGCTGCTCTGAACTTTCTTGTTCTTTCCTTTTAGTGGACAGGAGCATTCATCTCCATTGAACACAATCCCAGAAATGAAATTGCTAGGTCATAGAAGAGGTGTATGTTTAGCTTAGGGCCCAAACCAAACCTGTTGCCATTGAGTAAATCCCAACTGATGGCAACCCGTTGTGTTACAGAGCTGCAGAGGATTTTCTTGGCTATAATCTTTATGGAAGATTGCCAGGCCTTTCTTCCATAGTGTGCTAAGGTGGGTTTGAACTGCCAACACTCAAGTTAGTAGTTGAGTTCAAATAGCTTGTGCCCTTGATCAGTTACACCTAGTGTAAATATCTTCTTGTCTATACATGCATTATTTTTATTCACAATGATCCTGTGAGATAGGCATCATTATCTTTGCTCTTTAATTTCTTTAACAATCTCATGAAGGCAGAGTAACTTGACCAAAGTGATAAAGCTAGCAAGTAATGAAGCTGAATTTTGAGCCCAGGTCTCCTGACTCCAAAGTTTGGATTTTTCCTGTGATACCATCTGCCTCCCACATTCGACTCCTGTTTACAAATCTAAGGCTAATACATGAGGTTATACCAAAATAAACAGACAACAGCGACAAAAAATCCAAAGCAGTTGCCATAGAGTCTGTTGTGGCTCATGGTAAGCCAGATGTTTCAGAGTGTAACTGCATTCCATAGTTTTCAGTGGCTGTGATCATTCAAAAGTTAATCACCAGGCTTTCTTCTCAGGCACATCTGAGTAGGTTGGAGCTGCCAACCTTTTTGTTAGTAGTCAAGAGTGTAGCTGATAACAGACTCTCCTCCTTGCAGGAATAGCTATTGAACCAATCCTTCCTATCTCGTCTGTGCACAAGGGAGCTGTGATGACACAGTGGTAAAGAGCTCAGCCGATAACTGAAAGTTTAGAAGTTCAAGCCTACCAGCAGCTTCACTGCAGAAAGGATCTGTCAATCTGTTCCCTTAAAGATTACAATCTAGAAAACCTGATAGGGATGTTCTACTGTGTCACATGGGGTCACCTATGAGGAATCAATTTGACTTGATGATGCACAACAATGACAGTCTAAATACAGTTGACTTTTTACATGTACGTATAGGAGTTGACATATGTCCATGGAATAATGGAAAGAGTCTGCATCTGGGAGCCAGCTAAGCCTGAACTTGGCTCTGCCCCTGCACTGGGCTGTGCCAGCTCAGGGCAGCCATCTCGGCATTGTAAGCTTAATTTTCTTTAACTATGCAATGTCAAACTCTTATACTGCTGTTGTAGTGTGAAATGAGAGGATATGCAAAGCCTTGCTAGAATGCTCAGTGAATTGCTGCCCACACTTGCTAGTAGCCTTCTATACTAGAAGTCCCATTTATTTCCAGTTTGGGCTCCTCTTCCCTGCCAGCATGCTCTGGATTCTAATCAAGCCATCCAGCAGAGGGACTGTTCCTTCAGCTGTTCCCATGTAATTATTCCACCTCACATTTGTACACATGGTTACAATCAATCATCCAAACCACTGAGAAAAATAGTGAACACAACGCTCCATTCCTCCCATCCCTCGCTTTCCTGATTAACCTTTCCTTGTGATTCTGGTGAGCTACTCTTTCTCCTGGGAGGTCACCATCACCCAGGGCTGGTTCCTGTCTTGTGTCCCTTCCTTGTGATGGCCTGCTGAGCTCTCTGTGACCCCAATTGACCATCAGCTCCTTGAGGATGCAGATGGGGGTCACACATAGATCCTCATATCCCAGGAGTATAACATGACACCTGGCATAGCAGGCATGTAGCAGGTGTTCAGAAAATATTAGCTACACTAGTATGTATTTAGCTAATATAACCTTGAACTTGTGAAAAACTCAGAAGTAAGAAATAGTATTCGTAAGACGATTTCATAAGGGATGTTTAGTTCATCTACTTAGCAGTTCTCAAGTGTGGATATATACTAGACACACTTGAAAGCTTAAAACTGTCAGGCTTCCTGGTGGTGAAGTCCAGCTCTGGTATTTTGTAAAAGCTCCCCAGGGTTTCCTGATGTGCATTCAAGACTGGAGACCACTGCTCTGGAGAAGGTATATTTTACCACTGGAAAATGTTTGGCATTATCCCCTACATTTTACGCCTGTCTTTAAAGTGCCCTGACTGAATTCTACTTTGGCTTTATGCCTGGACTGAATGACCCTACCAAACAAGTGTGTGCTCCTCTTTAGTGAAGTTACCAGGGGAATGCTATTATAGTAACCCCTTTACCAACATGCACGAGAAGTTTCTGTTGAACATCAGCCCCAGTAAAAGCTATGATTCTAAGAAACACTTGTTGTTTGTTGCCAGAGAGTCAATTCCAACACATGGCAATCCCATGTGTCACAGAGTAGAACTGTTACATAGGGTTTTCTTAGCTATAATCTTAAGGGAAGCAGGTCATTAGGCTACTTTCAACACCCAATGTTTAGGTCAGCATTTGAGCACAAACCATTTGTGTCACTTAAGGACCTTCCTGGGAAACTAGTCCATATCTGTCTTATGAGTGCTGGAAGTCATTTAATTAACATTATTTTCCAAGTTTGTAGTAGCTGCTGGAAAGTTCATGGCCAAAGTCACGGTCCATTTTATGAACTATATAGAACTTTATGGTATGTGTGTGGTATACTAGTGTGTCTTTATTTTCTGTCATTTTGTCTCCATCCTCCTTTCCTCATCTTTTCTTAATAATGCATTTTGAAAACAGTACCTTATTGTTTTAGGTGAAAGTTTACACAGCCTCTTAGGTTTTCTTACTAACTGTTCCATGCCATTGGCTATAATTTTTACAGTGTGTCAGCATTCTCCTCGTTTTCATTTTGTTTGTTCTGCTTCCATTGATCTAGCCTCCCTTTCCTTCTCTTCTCTTCCTTACCTTCTCATCTTTGCTTTTAGGTAAATGTTGATCATTTAGTCTCACACAGTTGTCTCAGGGAGGACATTACGCTCAGGCAATAGTGTTTATTTTATAAGCTGATCTGCTATTTGGCTGAAAGGTGATCTACAGAAATCACTACAAATCCAAGTGCAGAGGGTACCTTAGAGCAAAAGTCTCTGGGGTTCCTTTAGTCTCTATCACTCCAGTAAGTCTGGCCTTTTTTAGGAGCTTGATTTTAGTTGTATATTTTTCTCCCATTCTATCCAGGACCTTCTAGTGTGTCCCTGGTCTGAACAGTTGGTAGTGGTAGCCAGGCACCATCTAATTCTTCTGGTCTCAGGTTAGTGGAAGCTGTGGTTTGTGTGAGCTGTTAATCTCATGGGACAGTATCTTCTTTGAGCTTTCAGTTTCATTCTGTTTGGCACCATATGAACAGAGAACAATAGTTGTATCTTAGATCGCTGCTCACAAACTTTTAGACCCCAGTGTTACCATCCTAGGTTGTAGAACATTTTCTTTATGAACTATGTTATGCTGATTGACTAAGTTGTCCGCCAGGACTATGGTCCCAGTAAACCAATGCCGCAAGTTGTTTAGATATGTCTAGGAAGCCTCCATAATGGTGTCTCTTTGTGGTTTGGTTATACATGTGGAGATATATGTAGCACTTAGAAATGTGTATATACACATGCGTACAGATTCAGTAACACATGCACATGCATTTACTCACATATGTGATTCTATACTCACATATGCATCCCTATCTACCATGTAACTGCAAATGTATCTTTTGCTTGTTTTTACTGTTGTTGCAGAATTTTTGTGATTAAGTGAAAGTATACAATCCAAATATTTGCATACATGCCTATCTGCAGCTCCATCTGCTCTCCTCACCCTGTGACAGTACACTCCTCCTTTTCACTCTTTACTTCTAGTATCTTCTCAGTGAGCACCTGTCCCCTCCTCTCCACCCTCTACTCTCCCATCTAGAAATAAATCAGCAGGACAGCCTCCTATAAATGTATAGAACTGTAAAGTACACATACCATATTATCACACTGTCAAAATTATACATATTCACCTAAAGTATCCATTTTTATCATATATGTCTTAGTGTCCTTATTTATGTTGGCTAAGATGTGCTGACATCACCCACATTTGTTCTTGTTTTCCCCTTCACCAAAAGTAACAAGTAAGTACTATCCAGAAAGTGATTCCCCCTTCCTCTCCCTCCCATAGTTAATAATGTATTCTTATTGAAGGTGGGGCCAAGATGGTGGACTAGACACAAATCTCCTTGTTCCCCTCTGAGAACCAAGGCCTATAACAGTAATTGAAAGGAGCAGTGTGGACATTCTGGGGGCTCCAAGATCAGCAGCAGAGTCATGAGATTGGACAGCACAATAGGAAGGGGGAAATACCTTGTCAGTGGCAAGACAGTGGCACAGTGAGTACTGCTTCTGCTAGTGCAGCACCTGGGAAAATTGCAGGTATGGCTGCCTTCTTTGTTGGCCAGGAGGCTCAGACTGGATCTGCTGAGACTATGAGCTTGGCATGGTCTTGCTGCTTTGTGGATCTGCAGTACCTAAGTAAACAGCATATCCTGCAGCAGAGAGATTGTCCTTGGAACAGCTGCATTTGGAGAACCCAAAGGTGCCAGTACCCCTCCCACTCTCTTCTCTGAGCTGTGCTATAGATTCTGCTGACTCACTGTAATAAGTGATTTAGGTGGGACACCGTCTTGGTCAGCTTAGTGGTAGAATGAGCCTTGCCTCAGGGCTGAGCTGAGGCTCATTCTCATGCTGAGCAACCGTGCCTGTCTGGACAAGTAGCTCACCAACTTTATCAGTCAGAAGGCAGGGCTTGCCACCCCTGAGGGCCCAGTTGGGGCCAGCCACCAAGCTGAGCAGCACTGTGGGGCTTGACAGGGTCTATATTGCCAGAAAAGCTATGCATAAGTCAATTGCACCTAAAGAATGCAGCAGCAGCTGGCAACCAAATCAAGCACTACTCTGGCTCCCATTTTAGACATATACCATAACTCCCATGAGTCGGATCCGACTCGACGGCACTTGGCTTGGCCCATTGGGGTAACACTAGAGAAACTGAACAGCTTCTGGATGGTGTGAAGACAGTGATCAACATCTAACCATTTAAAGAAATAGACCACCAATGGCTCCTGAAAACTCCGGAAAGTAAAGATTCAAACAACTTCTCAGATGAAGAAGCCTTTCTGAAATTATTGGAGGTAGAATACAAAAGAATTATTTATAGAGCCCTCCTAGAGATTAAACAAAATGCAACAGGACAAAATGAAAAATTAAGTAAGCTATATGAACTGCTGGAACATTAATAATCTGCAATCCAGTAAATCAATAATAAAATTATAGAATTAGACAATTCAGTGCATACCCAGAAGAGCAGGACTGACAAGTAGAAAGGCAGAGTTAGTGAGCTTGAAGATAAAGCAACTGACACCAGCATTTATGAAGAGAATTCAGAAAAAAGAAATAAGAAAAATTAAGATGCACTAAGAAACATGTGGAACTCTGTCAAGAAGGAAAATCTATGAATAACTGGAATTCCTTAAAAATACAGAGAGAATTGTTGAAGAGTTGCTGACAGAAAACTTCCCTCAAATTATGAAAGAAGGGGACATAGATATCCAAGATGCTTATTGAATGCCATGGAAACTAGACCCCAAGAGAAAGACACTTACAATCAAGATTAATAAAATGAAACATAAAGAGAGACTTTTAAAGGCAGTGAGACTTAAAACAAAACTAATGTACAAAAGGAAGCCCTGTAGGCTCTTGTCTGGCTTCTCAACAGAAACCATGTTGGCAAGAAGGCAGTGTGGTGACACATTCAAAGCCTTGAAGGAGAAAAACTTTCAACCAAGAATTATATAGCCTTCAAAATTGTCTCCCAGATATAAAGGGGAAATTAAGACATTCACTGGTAAACAGATGCTTAGAGGCTTTACAAAAACCAAACCCAAACTGCAAGAAATATTGAAAGAAGCTCTTTGTTTAGAAAACCAAATGTATACTTAAGTATGCAATGCAGGACACAGCACCCAGAATCCTATTCAGCTAGGCAACTCACGAAGCTCAATTAAAGCTAAAACATTAACAGAAGGGAACCAGTGATCTTAATAAGAACACTGTGACATCAGCACTATATAATTACAGTAGTTATAACCCTTTCAGATGGAGAGGAAATTAAGAAGATAAACTGAAGTTAAAGATTCACTTAACCTGAGAACATTAAGAGGGATCAAGGGGGTAGCCACAAAGCAAACTAGCAATGCTACATATCAAAACAAGAAACATAATACAGGAGTTTCAACAAACACAAAACAAACACTGAAAAAGATGAAAAGCAAGCCCATAAAGAAAAACCACCCAGAACAGAATATTAAGAGGAACAAAGAAAACACCAACAGCACAAAAATGAAAGCACCAAAATGACAGCACTAAACACATACCTGTCAATAATCACACTAAATGTAAACGGACCGAATGCACAAATAAAGAGGCAGAGAGCGACAGCCTAGATCAAAAGACACAATCTGTCTATATGTTGCTTACAAGAAACACACCTTGTGCTCAAAGATACGAACAAACTGAAAATCAAAGGATGGAAAAATACATCCAAGCTAACGAAGCACAGAGAACAGCAGGAATGGCAAAACTAATCTCATACAAAATAGATTTTAAGGTATTCTTACTAAGATACATTTTATATACCATAATATTCTGCCTTTTAAGACATACAGTTCATTTTGGTTTTTGGTGTATTCATAAGGTTGTACAACCATCACCACTATATGATTCCAAAACCTTTTCATCACCCCAAAAGAAGCTCTATACCTGTTATCCATCTGTCTCCAATCTCCCCTCTTTGAGTACCCTGGCAACCATTGTTTACTTTTTGTCTCTATGGATTTACCTATTCTGGTGTTTTCATATAAATGGAATCATATAATATGTGGTCTCTTGTGGCTTCTTCCACTTAGCATAATGTTTCCAGGGTTCATCAACGCTGTGGTAAAAAAAAAAAAAAAAAACCCACCGCCACCAAGTCGGTTCTGACTTATAGCGGCTCTGTGAGACAGAGTAGAATTGACCCATAGAGCTTCCAAGGAGCACCTCATGTATTTGAGCTGCTGACCTTTTGGTTAGCAGCCATAGTGCTTAACCACTACGCAACCAGGATTACCAAAGTATGAATTAGTATTTCCTTCCTTTTCACAGCTGAATCCATTACACAGATATACTAATTTTGTTCATCTCGTTGACAACTGGGTTATTTCCACTTTTTTGACTATTCAGAATAATGTTACTATGAATATTCATGTACAAGTTTTTGTGTGAACATATGTTTCAATTTTCTTGGATTTGTACCTATAAGTGGATTTACCAGGTCAAGTGCTAACAGTTTAACATTTTTTGAACTATTTGTCATTACAGCTTTAAAAAATCTTGTATTTATGTATTTCTGTAAGCCACTGCAAATCCTTCTTTTTGGAAAGAGAAAGAGTATAAATAAATAAATCACAAAGCACACCCAAGCCATCTGTTTCATTATCTGGGCTAGAATCTTGCCCTGGTTCTATAATGAGCCCTTTGGTCTGTAGTTTCCAGAAATACCTTCTGTCTCTTTGTAAAAATCAGAATATTCTCGTCTCCAATGTCCTCGTCATTTAGCTAGATTGTTTTATCAGTTCTACCTGCAAGATAGTTCATGATTCTGGTGTCGAAGTCACCTGAATCTAGTTCCCAGAACTTACCTACAGCCACAGACACTCTCACCACCAACCTCATCATCTATCTTGTGATGTGCTTAAATTTTTTTGTTACATCAAAGTAATTCATACCAGTGGTTACAAATAAACTGGAACAGAAAAGCCTGCAGGGAACAATCCCCTACCTCTTCCCTCCCCACCTCTAGTCCTATTCTTCAGAGCCAACTGATTCTCTTGAGTTGTTTATTCTGGGAGTCACTTTCCTATCTCTATACAATATGCTTATGCTATTTGTTGATTTCTCAATTTAAACATCCTCTGCTGATTTTTGCTATCAAAGATGAGGGTTCAGTTCATGTATATCATCTAAACAACTCTTCTCCACCCTGTCCTCCTCTCAACATTGTTATGTAGATATTTTTATTTTGTTCCTCTGTGGACTACCTTTATTGCTTTATATACTTAAATGTTTATTTCTCATTCTATCAGCTATTGATTCTATCATTGATTTGAGTTCACTGTTTTGTAGGATAGGCCTATTTACTATTGTGGCTGCCTTTCCTAGCTTCTGCCATCTAACATTCCCTTTAAATTCTCAGTGTTGATACCATTTATGTTCTAATTTTCTAACCATAATTAGGTCTTCTAGGCTTAGCCTGTAGATTGATTGTAAAAGTTGAAATTCAATAAACAGTGTTTATATTTTGCTACAATGTCAATATTATTCATTGCAGAGACACCCAATGTCCTATAATTGCATTTCCTTTCACTTCTTTTAGTTTTCAAAGATTTTATTAGAAAATTATCATAGTGAAATATATATTAAGATAATAAAACCTGTTGCTGTCAGGTCAATTCCAACTCACAGTGACCCTGTAGGACAGAGTAGAACTGCCCCATGGGTTTTCCAAGAAGCAGCTGATGGATTCGAACTGCCGGCCTTTTGGTTAGCAGCCAAATTCTTAACCATTTTGCCACCAGAGCTCCATATATAACAAAACATTTGCCATTTCAACAATTTTTATATTTCATGGAGTGTTGAATTACTTTTCTTCCTTTTCCTCTTTCTCTTTTATTTTTGCTACTTCCATTATCATTGACTTAAATTTGTTTCCAACTTTTCACCATATAGAGTATTCTATTAGGTTCCCCTTTCCCCAGGGACCTCTCACATAGGGCTATCTGTCCCTTTGCTGTCATTTGGATTTGCCATTCTCTGATTCTTAGTTGATGGCCTGAAACTTCTTCCTTTCACTGATGTCCTGGGTTGGTTCCACTCTTTTTGCTTTCTTTTCTTTTCCTCTCTCACCCTTCCACCCTCTTTTCTTCCCCTCCTTCATTCCATGCCCTCTCTTCATTTGCCCCCATCCTGCTCCGTATTCCTGTTTATGTTGTTATGCTTATATCTCCAAGTCATTTTTAAAGTATTGCTCTGTCTTCACATAACAAAGTTCTTGGCTGAAAATTGCTTTTTTCACAGAATGTTGAAGGCATTGTTCACAATTCTACTGTAACACATCTCACCTTGATTCCGAGTTGACTAGTGACTTGGTCACCCATGCTTGCTTAGTGACTTGGTCACCCATGCTTGCTATGACAGAAATGCCACAAGTGGATGCTTCAACAAAGAGAGTTTTATTCTCTCACAGTCCAGTAGCCTACAAGTCTGAACCCAGGGTGCTGGCTCCAGGGGAAGGCACTCTTTCTCTGTTGGTTTTGGAGGAAAGAGCCTGTGTTGCATCTTCCCCTGATCTGGGAGCACCTGGCAGATCTGAAGTGACAACATTTTGGTTACCAGATGTAGCACTTAACTACTATGCCACCAGAGTTTCCACATCCACATATTAGAATATTAAAAAAAGAAAAACTGTTGCTATTGAGTTGATTCCAACTCATAGCTACCCTGCATGTTTCAGAATAGAGATGCCCTCATAGCATTTTCAATAGCTGTCATCTTTTTTTTTCCTCTTTTTTATTATGACTGAATGAAAATGTACAATCCTCAATAAATTTGTATGCCCGCCTATGTGAAGCTCCCAGTGCTCTCCCTGCCTGGTGACAGCACACGCCTCCTCTCTGTTCTGTACATGTTATATACTCCTAACAATCTCCTATCCCCTCTGTTTTAGTCAGCTAGGCTGCTCTAACAGAAATACCACAGAGTGGATGGCTTTAACAAAGAAAGATTTATTCTTACACAGTCCAGCAGGTTGCAAGTCCATATTCAGGGTGTCCGCTCCAGGGAAAGACTTTCCCCTTGTTGGCTCTGGAAGAAAGTCCGGTATTGCATCAGTCTTTGCCCAGGGAGTGTCCTCACGCAAGAACCTCTGGTCTGAAGGACACGCTCTGCTCCCGGTGCTGCTTGCTTGATGGTAGAGAGGTTCTCAAATTGTCCTTTGTTTCTTTTTCCTTTTATTCCTTGCAAGCTAAAAGCATTAAGGGTGGGGCAAGCCATACTCCAGGGAAACTTCCCCCACAGCAGGAATTCACAGCCCCACCCTAATCCTTTAACATACAGGTTAGCAAAACCACACAATGGAGGACAGTCCCAAGATACTGGGAACCATATCCCAGCCACGCAGCTGCACACATTTTTGGGGGGACACAATTCCAACCATGACACCCTCCTCTTCACCTTCTCCCCTGCCTCCACCAAGAGGTCAGCAGAACGACATCCTATAGATGCATAGAACCATAAAGTGCACATATGACAAGGCCACTCTGTGTCACCAAGTCCAACCCATTCCTGTCTGGAGAGTTGACCCCCCTTATGATTTATGGAAAGGGGCAGCATCAGGGCCAGGGGCCACGCTCCCAGGGGAACCCAAAGGACCCTGGACCATCAGTAGTGGCCTTGTAGTGGAGATCTCAGGGTGCAGTCCTTTTTATTCCCGTGTTGCCAGTGAGCAACTTTGTGAGCCCCATCACGGCTATCGATAGTTGTGGCTGGGTACCATGCGGTTCTTCTGGTCACATGTCGATGTAGTCACCCACTCACATGGGTCTTTCTGTCTTCTGGGTTCTCTTTCCCCTATGTCATTTTGGTCCTTGGTGATCATCTGTTCCTGCTGAGTTGGGACAATTTGGTGTACTTCAGATGGCAGCTTGGCAGCTTTTAAGATCCCAGACACCTCTCATCAATGTAGGGTACAGAAGACTCTCTTAGCAAAGTGCTAGTTATGCCAGTTGGCCTCGATGTCCCCTGAGAACATGGTCCCCTGCCCCCTGCCCCTGCTACTCTGTCTTTGAAATATTGGGTTAAGATGGGAGGAGTAATCATGTTATGTTGAAGTTAAAATTGATCTTCTTTTTAACATGTGCTGTTATTGATTTCACCCAACCAAATTTTGCTCACCTATCTAATCTATACCTCACCCTTTCCATCCCTCCCTCCCCACCCTTGCAGCCATCAGAGTCTTTTCTTCTATGCATGAGTCTGTTTTTAAGTTCTTATTGTAACAAAAGGACAAATATTGTATGAGACCCCTACGATAAGAACTTAAAAACAGACTCATGCATAGAAGAAAAGAATCTTTGATGGCTGCAAGGAGGGGGAGGGCTTAGATTAGATAGTTAATAGAAATTTGGTTGGGTGAAATCGGTGACAGCACACATTAGAAAGAAGATCAGTAATAACTGGACTTTAACACAATTTGAGTACTCCTCCTATCTTAACCCAGTATTGCAAGGACAGGGTAGCTGGGGCTGGGGGCCAGGGACCATGCTCTCAAGGCCAATTGGCACAGCTAGCATATTGCTAATGAGGCCTTTCTGCACCCCTCATCTGGGAGTGGCATCCGGGATCTTAAAAGCTGCCCAGCTGCCATCTGAGGGTACAGCAAATGGTCCCGACTCAACTGGAATGGATGGTCACCAAGGACAAGAACGACGTGGGGATAAGAGAACCCAGAACAGAGAGACCCACTCGTGACCAGAAGAACCGGATGGTGCCCGGCCACCACCAGTGATAGCCATGATGGGACTCATGAAGTTGAGTATCACTGGCAACAAGAGAATAAATAGGGGTGCACCCTGAGGTCTCCAATAAAATACCACAATTGATGGTCCGGGAGCTTCAGGGTTCCCTTGGGAGCATGGCCCCTGGCCCTGATGCTGCCCTTGTCCATAAATCATAACGAAGGTCAGCTTTTCAGGCAGCAATGGATTGGTCTTGGCGATGCAGAGTGACTGTATTTTGTGAGAATTTTATGGTTATGGGCATCTATAGGATATCATCTTGCTGACCTCTTGCTAGAGGAAGGGGAGTGGGTAGAGAGGAGGGGATAGGAGACTGCTGGGAGGATAGGACATGTATGGAGCAGAGAGGAGGGGTGTGCTGTTACCAGCCAGGGAGAGCAGTGGGAGCTGCATATAGGTGGGCATGCAAATTTATATGGGAATGTACATTTTCATTCAATCATAAAAAACGTTCGTATTGTAAGGCTCTCATACAGTATTTGTATTTTTGCCACTGACTACCTTCACTAAACATAACATCTTCCAATTGAAACCAGGTTATAAGATGCTTCCTAAAACCATGATTGTTCTTCACATTGCATTGTGTTCCATTGAGTATATATATCATAGTTTGTTTATCCATTCCTCTGTTGTTGGGCATCTCGGTTGATTCCATCTTTCTGCTACTGTGGACTGTGCTGCAATAAACGTTCATGTGCATGTATCTGTTGGTGTGAATCCCCTTGATTCTGTAGGATATATTCCAAGCAGTGGAATTACTGAGTCAAATGATGTATCTATTTTCAGCTTTTTAAGGAAGTGCCAGATTGCTTTCCAAGACATTCTACCATTTTGCAATTCCACCACCAGTGTAGGAGAGTTCCAATTTCTCCACAGCCTCACCAGCATTTGTTGTTTTGCATTTTTTGGCTCATGGCCAACCTAGCTGGGGTGAGATAGTATCTCTTCATAGTTTTGATTTGAATTTCTTTAATAGCTAGTGATTGTGAGCATTTCCACATGTGTTCTTTGGCTGTCTCAATATCCTCTTTAAAGAAGTATCTGTCCATCTCCTTCACCGATCACTTAATTGTATCATTTATCTTTTTCTTATTGATATTTGGTAGCACCTTGTAGATTATGGAGATCAGATGTCAGTTCGACATATAGTTGCAAAATATTTTCTCCCATTCTGGAAGGTGGTCTTTTAATTCTTTGGATAAAGTATTTGGGTGAGCAAAAGTGTTTGATTCTTATTAGTTCCCTTTTCTCTGTTTTCTCTTCTGTTGAATGTGCTTTGTCAGATTTCGAAGTTGGTATACGTTGTATATTAAAATTTCCATTGTTGATCCTATTTTTTCTTGGGTGAGCTGTATCATTTTAAATTTGATATTTAGGTCTTTTATCCAGTTTGAGTTAGTTTTTGTATAAGGTGTGAGATATGGGTCTTGTTTCAATTTTTCGCAGACCAGCACCTTTTGTTGAAGACATTGCTTTTACACCAGTTTAATGTCTTGGGCCTTTGTCGAATATCAACTGTTTGTAGGAGGATGGTGGCATGTCTAGGGTCTCAACTCTCTTCCGTTGATCTATCCATCTCTTTTGGTACAAGTACCAGGCTGTTTTGACAACTGTGGCAGCGTAATAGGTTTTAAAGTTGGGTAGTGAGAGGCCTCCCAGTGTGTTCTTCTTCAATAGTGCTTTACTTATCTGGGGTTTCTCCCTTTTCCAAACAAAGTTGGTGATTTGTTTCTCCATCTCATTAAAAAAAGACGCTGGAACTTGTATTGGGATTGCATCATATAAGTAGATTGCTTTGGGTAAAATAGACATTTTCACAATGTTAAGTATTCCTAGCCATGAGCAGGGTAGGCTTCTCCATTTATGTAAGTCTCTTAGTTTCTTTCAGTAAGGTCTTGTAGTTCTCTTTGTAAAGGTCTGTTATTTCTGTGGTTAGATTTATTCCTAAGTATTTTAACTTCTTGAGGACTATAGAAAATGGTATTGATTTGGTAATTTCTTCTTTAATAATTTAATTGTTGATATAAAGGAATCCTACTGATTTACTTATGCTTATCTTGTATCCTGACACTTTGCTGAACTCTTCTATCAGTTTGAGTAGTTTACTTACGAATTCTTTAGAATTCTTCACATATACAATGTATCATCTGCAAATAGGGAGATTGTTACTTCTTCTTTGCCGATGCGGATGCCCTTTATTTCTTGGTCTTGTCTAATTGCTCTGGCTAGAACTTCTAGTACAATGTTGACTAGGAGAGGTGAGAATTGGGCATCCTAGTGTAGTTCCTGCTCCCACGGGGAATTCTTTGAGTCTGTCTCCATTCAGGATGACATAGGCAGTTGGCTTGGTATAAATCGCCCTTATTGCATTGAGGAATTTGCCATCTATTCCTATTTTGCTGAGATTTTTTAGCATGAATGGCTGTCAGACTTTATCAAATGCCTTTTCTGCCTCAATAGAGAAAATCAGATGATTCTTGTCTTTTGTGTTATTTATGTGGTTGATCACATTGATTTTTTTTCTGATGTTGAACCATCCTCGCATCCCAGGTATGAATCCAACTTGGTCATGATGAATTATTTTTTTGATATGTTGTTTTATTCTATTAGCAAGTATTTTGTTCAAGATTTTTGCATCTGGGTTCATGAGTGATATTGGTCTGTTGTTCTCCACTTTTGTTGGGTCTTTCCCTGGCTTTGGTATTGGAGATAACTCTTGTCTAAAAGTTTGGTAGAATTCTGTGGTGAAGCCATCTGGGCCAGGGCTTTTTTGGGTTGGTAGTGTTTTGATGACTTTTTCAACCTCTTCCTTTGTGATGGGTTTATTAAGTTGTTCTGCTGCACCTTGTGATAATTTTGGTAGGCAATTTGAATCTAGGAATTTGTCCATTTCCTCTAGGTTTTCAAATCTGTTAGAGTACAGACTTTTGTAGTATTCTGTTATGATATTTTTTATTTCTGTTGGATCTTTTGTGACATCTCTCCTCTGATTTCTTATTTGGGTTATTTGTTTGCTTTCCTGTTTTCCTTTAGTAAGTTTAGCCAATGGTGTGTCAATTTTGTTGATCTCTTAAAAAAAAAAGCTTTTGTTCTTTTCAATTTTTTGAATTGTTCTTCTATTCTCAAATTCATTTAGCTCTGCTCTAATCTTTACGATCTATTTTCTTCTGGGGCCTGAGGGATTCTTCTGTTGCTCTCTCTCTACTTGTTCAAGCTGTAGGGTTAGTTCTTTGGTTTGGGTTCTTTCTTCCTTCCAGATGTGTGCATTTATAAATTGACCTGTGAGCACTGCTTTGCCTGTATCTCATAGGTTCTGGTAGGAAGTGTTTTTGTTCTCATTGGAATCCATGAATTTCTTTATTTCATCCTTGATTTCTTCTATAACCCATGGCTTTTTTAGCAAGATGTTGTTCAGTTCCCATGAGTTCCACTTTCTATCTGTTTTTTCTGCTATCAATTTAAATTTTTATGGCTTTATGATCTGAGAAGATGCTTTGCAATAATTCAATGCTATGGATTTTGTTGAGATTTGCTTTAGGTCCTAAGACATGGTGTATTCTGGAAAATGTTCCATGTGTACTGGAGAAGAAGGTATAGTTATCTGCTGATGGATAGAAAGTTCTGTATATGTCGATGAGGTCTAGTTGGTTAATTGTGGCAATAAGATCTTCTGTGTCTTTATTGAGCTTTTCTCTAGAAGATCTGTGGAATATTCAGAGTGGAGTGTTGAAGTCTCCCACTATTATTGTGATCTATCTTCTTCTTGAGTGTAGTCAGTGTTTCTTCAATGTATGGGTGCATAAATATTTAATACTGTTAAGTCCTGCTTGTGTATTGAACCTTTCAGCAACAAATAGTGTCCATCCTTGTCTACAGTGGTGGACTTCACATTAACATCTATTTTATCTGAGGTTAGTATTGCCACACCTGCTCTTCTTTGTGTGTTGTTAGCTTGGTGTATATTCTTCCATCCTTTAATTTTCAGTTTGTTCATATCTTTAAGCCTAAGGTGAATTTCTTGTAAGCAATGTATAGACAGGTAATATCTTTTGGTCCAAGATGTCACTCATTGTCTCTTTACTGAAGCGTTCAGTCCATTTGCATTCAAATGTAATTACTGATAGGCATGTGTTTAGTGCTGTCATTGTGATGTGTGTATTTTTCTGTTGATGCATTCTCTGTTGTTCTTATTTATCTGTTTTGGGACATTCTTCTTTATGAGTTGATTTTTCACCTTTTTCATGATTGGTTTTGTGGTTGTTGAGACTCCTGTATTATGTTTCTTGATTTGATACATTGCATCTTTATTGTGCTTTGTGGCTACCTCTGTAATCCCCTTTAATAATCTATGTTTAAATCCAATTTTAACTACTACAAGTCCTATTAACTTTTTCTCCATCTGGATGGACTATAACAACTGTAGTACCTCCCTCTTTTTAATATGATGATGTCATAGTTTTCATGATATGATCACTAGATCACTTCTTTTAATATTATAGCTTCGATTGATTTTGGAGCCTTCCCTAACTGTGTAGGTTTCTGGATGATGTGTCCTGTATTTCCTCCTAAAATACAGAGTTAATGGTTTTGTTCTTCTAAGGCAAGAGCTTCTTTCAGTATTTCTTGTAGTTTTGGTTTGGTTTTTACAAAGTCTCTGAGTTTCCATTTATCTGTGAATGTCTTAATTTCATTTTTGTATTTGAAAGATTGTTTCATGATATATAATTCTTGGTTGGAAGTTTTTCTCCTTCAAGGTTTTGAATGTGTCATCCCATTGCCTCTGTGCCAGCATCATTTGAGAAGTCAGACAAAAGCCTACAGGGTTTCCCTCTGAATGTTAGCTTTGCTTTGAATCTTGCTGCCTTTAAGAGTTTCTGCTTATGTTTCATTTTGTTAAGCTTGATTATAATATGTCTTGGAGTCTTTCCTTTAGGATCTATATTGAGTGGCATTCAATATGCATCTTGGATATCTATATTCTCTTCTCAATTTCTGGGAAGTTTTCTGTCAGCAGCTCAGCAGCAATACTCTGTACTTTCAGGAATTCCAATTAGCAGTAAATTGTTCCTCTTGATAAAGTCTCTCACACTTCTTAATATTTCTTCATTTTTCTTGTCTCTTTTTTCTGATTTCTTCTCCTAGTTGCTGGAGTCAGTAGCTGTCTTCAGGTCAGAAGGTCTATTTTCCTTTTGTTGAATTCTGTTTTCTTGGATTTGAATTGAATTTTCTATTTCTTTGATTTTGTTCTTGACCAGTTGGATTTCAGAGTACTTGTGTTCCCTCAGATTGAATAGCTTGCTTAATTTTCATTTTGCTCTGCTGCATTTTGTATAATGTCTAGGAGGGCTCTGTATATAATCCTTTTGTACTTGCCCTGTGATAGTTTCAGAAACTCTTCTTTGGGAAGTTCTTTGGTTCTTCCTTTTGGGGGTCTTCTGGAGCCATAGGTGAATTTTTCTTTACATTTCTGTCTGAAGTTTGTTGCTTTTTGAGCATCTGGAGGTTGCTTTGTTTCTCTGGTGTTACCTTAACAAGATCTAAAGCTTGGTCAGAAAAGGAAGGTGATCACCAGTCACCTCTATATAGCCCAGGGACTGGGCCAAGTGGAATTTCTGGGGTTGCAGACTCCACATCCTGATAGGCAAAGACACGGCCCTACTTAGAGAGTCACTGGGGGGGGCATCAGCTGACCCTATAATGTGAGTCAGTAAAGGCAGGAAGAGATGCTGTCAGAATCCTCAGCAGTTATTTCTCTAGGCAGCCTTACATTCAAAGGTAAAAGGTATATGACAGCTTTCAAAATCAGTCAGGCTTTCAGGTGTGCAAGTCCCTCTTCCCAACTGGCAAAGTAAGCACCTCAATATCCAACCCCACAGGCTGTAAACTAGTTCAAAATATGAATAGGCTACTGCCCTGCTGTCTTCTGCTGCCAGGCCCCACCCATAAGACTATACTGTGCAAAACACTGCTTTTATGCCAGAGAAGTGCTCCCCAGGCAGGCACTGCCTCCCAGCCTGGGAATTAGGCCCTGCTGAGGCCTCCATTTGGGTAACTCCTCCTCCCAGTCAAATAAGATGGTGTCGCACAAAAGCTCTCCTGCCCTCTGCAGAATAGGTGAATCAATGGTGGAGGTTTGGAAAGAGAGGGTGAAGGATACTATGTGCAGAGTCCAGAGCTGGGCTCTCAAAATGTGGCCATATCATCTGGTGATCCAGTCAGCAGTGCATCTGAGCTTTGCTGCTAGTTAAGCCCAAGCCCACTTGCTGGTGTTTGGATAACTCTGCCTCCCAGTCAAACAAGATGGTATATCCCTCACAAGCTGTTCTTCCCCCTGTGGAATAGCCAATTCAATGGTGGAAGTTCAGAGACAGAGGTCAAAGGTGCTAAGGTGCACAGAGTCCAGAGTCAGGCTCTCAAAATGTGGCCATTCCGCCCACCAATTCTGTCAGCAGTGTGTTTCAGCTTCGCTGTCAGCTAAGCCCCAGCCTTGTCCACTGGCTAAGACAGGAAAACAAAGTTAAAATTGTAAGTTACCTTCAATCTGCAAGAGCCAGCACTCAACAAGGGCAGGGGTTGACAGAAGAGAAGATGTTTCCCATTCAGTGGTATGTATTCCAAATTGACAGCCCTATGCCATGTCCTAGGGCTCACTAGGTGTCCAGAAGACTCCATTTAATTATCAATTCAGGCCTTAGTTTCCAGAGGGAATTATGGAGATGTGTATTTACTCAGTCATCTTGACCCTGCTTCCAATAGCTGTAATCTTAAAGAGTCACTCACTAGGTGGTATAGTTAAGTGCTTGACAATTCCAAAACATTGGCAGTTAGAAACTACCCACAGGTGTCTCAGAAGACAGGTCTGGCAATCTGCTTCCAAAAATTCACAGCCTTGAAAACCCTGTGGAGCAACACATTGGTGGTAATCAGATGAATGTGAATTTGAACCACCTCCTTTTGGTTAGTAGTTTGTGCCACCACTAATGGAATATTATTATATTCCATATTATGTAGCCGTATATGCCATATTACGTGGCCATAAAAAGGACTATTATATAACTGTAAAAATAATGAGAAAATTGTATATTGACAGGAAATAATATCTAAGGTATATTAGGTAAAAACTGGAAGACATAGAATAAGCATTAGTAGGCTAACATTTGTTTAAAAGGGGAGAAAAATCTTGTTTGGGTGTAAAATATCTGAAAGTTCAAAACAACAGTTTGCATTCAAGAAGGGGAACAAGATGGACATACACTCTTGTACCTTTGAATTATGGAGCACATGAATGTGTTATCTACTGAAAATAAATAAAACTAAAAATCCCTTCTTCTGTATTATCTTAATTTTTTTAAAAAGCACAAACATTATATTAAATTATTTGTATGCTAGTCAGTTGTATGCTTGGCTGTCTACTTCTGAAAAGAATTAGCTGGGGGAATCTTTATGAATAGCAGCTGAACACTGTCAGATATGGTGCCAGAAAGTGAGCCCCCCAGGTTGGAAGGCAATCAGAAGATGACTGGGGAAGAGCTGCCTCCACAAAGCGGAGTTGGCTTTAATGATGTGGATGGATTAAGGCCTTCGGTATCTTTGTTCACTGATGTGGCATGTATCAAAATGAGAAGAAACAGCTGCAAACATCCATTAGTAATCAGGATATGGAATGTATGAAGTATGAATCTAGGAAAATTGGAAATCATTAAAAATGAAATGGAATGCATAAACATTGATATTATAGGCATCAGGGAGTTGAAATAGACTGGCTTTGGCCATTTTGAATCTGACAATCATATGGTCTGCTATGCTGGAAATGAAAACTTGAAGAGGAACGGGTGTTGCATTCATCATCATAAACAACATTTCAAGCTCTGTCCTGAAGTACAATATTGTCAGTGAGAGGATGATATCTATATGCCTACAAGGAAGAGCAGTTAATATGACTATTATTCAAATTTATGAACCAACCACTAAGGCCAAAGACAAAGAGACTGAAGATTTTTACTAGCTTCTGCAGCCTGAAATGGATGGAATATGCAATCAGGATGCATTGATAATTGCTGGTGACTGGAATTCAAATTTGGAAACAAGAAGGATTGGTAGTTGGAAAATATAGCCTTGATGATAGAAATAATGCTGGAAACCACATGATAGAATTTTGCAAGACTAATGGCTTCTTCATTGCATAGACTTTTTTTAGTTTTCAGGTTTTATTGGGGGTTGCAGAAGAGCCATTGTGGAGAGGCTCACAATTTCTTCAGCCATTCCAAGCTGGGGCCTTGGGGGTCCTGGGTGTGGCTGGGCATGTTTGGCATGTTCCCATCATCTCAGAAGGGCACTGGGTAGTTGTAGGGGGTGGCCTGGTTGATCCAGCTGGGATTATTGGGTATAGGGGCTCATTGGGGTCAGAATTATGGCAGCACCCGCTACGGCGAAGGACACGACCAGCACCGGCTCCTTGCCCCAGGCATTCTTCAGGAAGGCGATGAGTCTAGTTGCCATGTTGGTCTCAGTGGAGGGCTAGGACGCCTGCATATACCTTTTTTAACCAATGCAAACAGCGACTGTAAAAATGTACATGTGAACAAAATTGACTAAATCTGTGGAAAAAGATGATGGAAAAGCTCCATATCAGCAGTCAGAACAAGACCAGGTGCTGACTGTGGCATATCAACTGCTCACATGCAAATTCAAATTGAAACTGAAGAAAATTAGAACAAGTCCACAAGAGCCAAAGTATGACTTTGAGCATATCCCCCCTGAGTTTAAAGACCATCTCAAGAACAGATTTGATGGGTTGATCACTAACAACTGAATACCAGATGAACTGTGGAATGACATCTACAATAGGACAGCACCCTACCCCTTTCCACCCCAGATTCCCTGTGTCCATTCTTGTCCCTTTCTGCCTTCTCATCCTACTTTTGAGCAGGAGCTGCCCATTTGGTCTCATATTTATCTGAACTAGGAAACATGTTCCTCACCATGTCATTTTTTTGTTTTAGAGTTCTATCTAGTCTTTGTCTGAAGAGTGGGCTTTGGAAATGGTTTCATTTCTGGGTTAGCAGAGCATCTGGGGACCATAGTTTTGGGGGTTCCTTCAGCTTGTGGCAAACCATTAAGTCTGGTCTTTTTATATGAATTTGAATTCTGTTCTACATAGTTCACCTGTTCTGTCCAAGAGTCTCCTTTGTGTTCCTTGTCCAAGTGGTCATTGGTGGTAGGCAGGCACCATCTAGTTCTGGTTTCAAGCAAAGCCTTGAAGGAAAAAAATTGCCAGCCAAGTGTTATATATCCAGGAACGCTATCAATCAAATATGATGGTGAGATTTAGGACATTTCTAGATAAACAGTTTAGGGAATTTGCAAAAGCCAAACCAGAATTACAAGAAATTCTAAAGAGAGTATTCCAGTTAGAAAGTTAATAATATTAGAACACAGGACAGATATTGGCCCAGGCAGGGAAATCACAAAAATAAATAAAATCTAAAACACTGGAAATAGGGAGATAGATATGTGAGTATGTAAAACATGACAACATTAAAACAAAAAAGAGGGACTAAAAATGTAGTGATAGATATTTCATATGGAGGGGAAGTCAAGATGATATAAAGAAATAAAAGATTAGTTTAAACTTAGAATAATAGGGGTAAATATTCAGGTAACCAATTACACATCAAAATAAAAACTGGGGCAGGGTCAAGATTGCAGACTAGACACACATCTCCTTAGTTCCTTCTGAAAACTAAGGACTGGACTGATAAACAGAGCTTTCTGGACACCAAGTGAGCCCTAGGACATGGCATAGGGCTGTCAGTTTGGACTACATGCCACTGAGTGGGAAACTTAGTGTCTTTCTCTGAGCCCCACTGTGGTTGAATTGGCAGGCTCCTGTGGACTGAAGGTAACTGACATTTTAATTTTTTTTATTTTTGTTGGCTGGCAGGTGGGGGATGGGCTTAACTAGCAGTTACATTGATCTGCAGTGCTAAAGTGATCTGTGGGTAGAATAGCCACATTTTGATAGCCCGGCTCCGGACTCAGAGCACCACAGCCCTCCAAGCTCTCTTTTTGAACTTCCACTATAGATTCTACTGTTTTCTGGGGCAGGACTGCTTGATCAGATGCCATCTTGTTTGACTTGGAGGCAAAATTACCCAACTTGAGGCCTCAGTAGGGGCTAATTCCCAAGCTAGGAGGCAGTTCCAGCTCAGGTAGTGCTTTTCCAGCAGAAAAGCTGTGTTTAGTACAATGTAGCCTTATGGGTGGGGCCCAGAAAGGGATGACAGCAGGCTACTAGCCTGTCCCTACTTTCAGCTATATCACAGCATCTAGGGACAATTAAGAGGTGCCTCTGTTGTCAGCCAGAAGTAAGGGTTTGCCACACCTGACAGTCTGACTGATTTTGGAAGCAGTCAGCTAGCTTTTATCTTTTAAAATGAGACTTCCTAGAGAAATGACTGTGGTGCAGCCCAATGGCATCTCTTCCAGCCTTTACTGACCCACATCACAGGGTTGGCTGATGGCCCCCAGTGACTCCATAAGTAGGCTCATGTGTTTGCCAGCCAAGAGGCAGAGCCTGCTACTCCAGGGATTCCACTGGGCCCAGTCACTGGAGTTCATAGATGTGGCTGATGATCAGCTTCCTTCTCAGAACTGTCTCAGCTCCTGTTAAGGCAACACCAGAGAAACTAAACAACCTCTAGATGTCCCCAAAGCAACAAATGTTAGCCAAGCATTTAAAGAAAAATCCACTGATCACTCCAGAAAATTCCCAAAATAAAGAACCAAAGACCTTCCCAGATGACGAAGACTTTCTGAAACTATCAGAAGTCGAGTACAAAAGAATTATATAGAGAGAATTCCTAGACATTATAGAAAATGCAGCAGAGCAAAATGAAAACTTAAGCAAGCTATTTGAACTGATGGAACAATCTGAAATCCAGCAGATCAATAACACAATTACAGCATTAGACAAGTCAGTCCAAAGCCAAAAAAGCAGAATTGAGGAGATAGAAGTTAGACTTAGTGACCTTGATGACAGAGCAGCTGACACCAGCATGTATGAAGAAAAGTCAGAGAAAAGAAATAAGAAAAATGTGCAAGCATTAAGAAGCATATGGGACTCTAGCAAGAGGAATAATCTACAATTAATTGGAGTTCCTGAACATGGAGGGATACCTGAAAACACAGAGTATTGTGGTTGAGTTGCTGACAGAAAACTTCCCAGAAATTATGAAAGACAAGAATATAGATATCCAAGATGCATACTGAATGCCACTCTATATAAATCCCAAAGGAAAAACTCCAAGACATATTATAATCGAGCTTAACAAAATGAAACATAAGCAGAAACTCTTAAAGGCAGCAAGAATTAAAGCAAAGCCAGCATTCAGAATGAAGCCCTGTAGGCTTTCATCTGACTTCTTGGCAGAAATAATGTTGGCATGGAGGCAGTGGAATGACACATTCAAAGCCTTGAAGGAGAAAAACTCCCCACCATGCAGTGATCAAATGATGAAAACTATGATACCATCACATTAAAAAGAGGTATATGCTAAGGTAGTTATAATCTTTCTAGATGGAGAGTAAGTTAATAAACCATGTAGAACTTAAAATTGGGTTTAAACTTAGATTGTTAAGGGGGATTATAGGAGTAAGGTACAATAAAGAGGCAGCATATCAAAACAATAAATGTAACACAGGAGTCTCAACAAACACAAAACCAGCACTGAAAAGGATTGAAAATGAACCCATAAAAGATCCAGAACAAAATATTAAGAGCAACAGAAAAAACACCAACACAAAAATAAATACATCAAAATGACAGCAGTAAACACATATTAGTGTTTACACAGTATTGGTGTATGTAACACAGTATTAATAATTACACTGAATGTAAACAATCTGAATGCTCCAGTAAAGAGACAATGAATGACATCTTGGATCAAAAGACATGACCTGTCTATATATTGCTTACAAGAAGCTTACCTTAGACTCAAAGATATGAACAAACTGAAAACTAAAAGATGAAATAATATATACCCAGCTAACAGTATACAAAGAAGAGCATGTGTGGCAATACTAATCTCAGATGAAATAGATTTTAATGTAAAATCTACCATCATAGACAAGGATGGCACTATTTATTGCTGAAAGGTTCAATAGACAAACAGGACTTAACAACATTAAATATTTATGCACCCAATACCAGAGCCTCTAAATACATTGAACAAACACTGATTACATTGAAAAATGAGATAGATCACTACACAGTAACAGTGGGAGACTTCAACATTCCACTTTCAGTACTGCACAGATCTTATAGAAAAAAGCTCTGTAAAGACACAGATCTTATTGCCACAATTAACCAACTAGACCTCATCAACATATACAGAACTTTTTATCCATCAACAGATAACTACACCTTCTTCTCAGTGCACATGGAACATTTTCCAGAATACACCATGTCTTAGGACATAAAGCAAATCTCAATAAAATCCAAACCACTGAATTATTGCAAAGCATCTTCTCAGACCATAAAGCCATAAAAGTCAAAATTGATAGCTCAAAAAACACAGATAGAAATTGGAACTCATGGAAACTGAACAACATCTTGCTCAAAAAGCCATGGATTATAGAAGAAATCAAGGAAGAAATTTATGGATTCAAATGAGAATGAAACACTTCCTACCAGAACCTGTGAGATATAGGCAAAGCAGTGCTTATCTCTAAAAATGCACACATCCTGAAGGAAGAAAGGACTCAAACCAAAGAATTAACCCTACAGCTTGAACAAGTAGAAAGAGAGCAACAGAGAAACCCCTCAGCCCCCTGAGGAAAACAGGTCATAAAGACTAGAGTAGATGTAAATGAATCAGAGAATAGAAGAACAATTGAAAAAAACTGATAAGACCAAAAGCTGGTTTTTTTTAAAAGATCAACAATATTCACAAACCATCGGCTAAACTTACTAAAGAAAAACAGGAAAGGAAACAAGCAACCCAAATAAGAAATCAGAGGAGAGATGTTACAACAGATCCAACAGAAATAAAAAATGTCATAATAGAATACTATGAAAGTCTGTTGTCTAACAGATTTGAAAACCTAGAGGAAATGACAAATTCCTGGATTCATACCACCTACTAAAATTATCACAAGGAGAAATAGAACAACTTAATAAAACCATCACAAAGAAAGTGATTGAAAAATTCATCAAAAAACTACCAACCCAAAGAAGCCCTGGCTCAGATGGCTTCACTCCAGAATTCTACCAAATTTTTAGAGAAGAGTTATCTCCCATACTAATGAGACTATTTCACAGCATATAAAGGGATAGATATTGTCAAATTCATTCTAGGAAGCCAG
This sequence comes from Heterohyrax brucei, assembly GCA_028571685.1. Taxonomy (NCBI): domain Eukaryota; kingdom Metazoa; phylum Chordata; class Mammalia; order Hyracoidea; family Procaviidae; genus Heterohyrax; species Heterohyrax brucei. Next base: position 24,910,167 of record CM053155.1, read on the forward strand.
CATAACCCTGATACCAAAGCCAGGGAAAGATCCAGGAAATGCAGAGAACTACAGACCAATATCACTCATGAACCTGGATGTGAAAATCTTCAACAAAATACTTGCCAATAGAATTCAACAACATATCAAAAAAATAATTCATCACAACCAGGTTGGAGTCATACCTGGGATGAAAGGCTAGTTCATCATCATAAAAACAATTGATGTGATCAACCGCATAAATAATGTAAAAGACAAGAATCACCTGATCTTGTCAGTTGATGCAGAAACGGCATTTGACAAAGTCCAACACCCATTCATGCTAAAAACTCTCAGCAAAATAGGCATAGAAGGGAAATTCCTCTATACAATAGGGGCCATCTATGCAAAGCTAATAGCATACATCATCCTGAACAGAGAGAGATTGATAGAATTCCCCTTGAGAATGGGAACTAGACAAGGATGCCCACTCTTACCTCTCCTGTTCAACATTGGACTAGAAGTTCTGGCCAGAGTAATTAGACAAGACCAAGAAATAAAGGGCATCTGCACTGGCAAAGAAGAAAATCTCCCTATTTGCAGATGATTGTATAAGCAGAGAATGCTAAAGAATCCATAAGTAAGCTACTCAAGTTGATGGAAGAGTTCAGCAAAGTGTCAGGATAGAAGATAAACATAAGTAAATCAGTAGGATTCCTTTATACCAACAATGAGACTGTTAATGAAGAAATCATCAAATCAATACCATTTACTATAGCCCTTAAGAAGATAAAGTAGCTAGGAATTAATCTAAGCAGAGAAATAACAGACCTTTACAAAGAGAACTACAAGCCCTTACTACAAGAAACTAAGAAAGACTTAGGTAAATGGAAAAATCTACCCTGCTCATGGATAGGAAGACTTAACATTGTGAAAATGTCTATTTTACCCAAAGCAATCTATTTATATAATGCAATCCCAATACAAGTTCCAGCATCTTTTTTTTAATGAGATGGAGAAACAAATCACCAATTCTTTTTGGAAAGGGAAAAAGCCCTGGATAAGTAAGGTACTACCAAAGAAGAAGAATACACTGGGAGGCCTCTCATTACCTGACCTGAGAACATATTACACTGCCACAGTGGTCAAAACAGCCTGGTACTAGTACAAGAACAGACAGATTGATCAATGGAACAGAAGTGAGACCCCAGAGATGACACCATCTGCCTATGAACAATTGATATTCCACAAAGGCACTAAGACATTAAACTGGGGTAAAAACAGTATCTTCAACAAATGGTGCTCGCAAAATTGGATATCCATCAGCAAGAAACTGAAACAAGATCCATATCTTACACCTTATACAAGAACCAACTCCAACTGGATAAAAGACCTAAATATCAAACCTAAAACGATAAAGCTCATCCAAGAAAAGGTAGGAACAACAATGGAAGTTTTAATACACAATGTGGACAGACTCCAAAGTCTGTCAAACAAACCAAAATCATCAGAAAAGAAAATAGATAAATGGGAACTATTAAGAATCAAACACTTTTGCTCATCCAAAGACTTTATTAATAGAATTAAAAGAACACCTACAGAATGGGAAAAAATATTTGGCAACTCTATGTCTGACCGATGCCTGATCTCCATAATCTATAAGATACTACAAAATATCAATAAGAAGAAGACAAATCATCCAATTAAGCAATGGGCAAAGGAGATGGACAGACATTTCTCTAAAGAGGAGATCCAGACAGCCAAAAAACACATGCAGACATGTTCACGATCTTTAGTTATTAAAGAAATTCAAATCAAGGCTACAATGAGATACCATTTCACCCCAACAGGGTTGGCCATGATCCCAAAAACAACAAATGCTGGAGAGGCTGTGGAGAAAGTGGAACCCTACTACACTGTTGGTGGGGTTGCAAAATGGTCCAGCCTGTTTGGAAAGCAATCTGGCGCTTCCTTAAAAAAATGGATATTGATATACCATTTGACCCAGTAATTCCACTACTTGAAATATATCCTACAGAATCAAGGCCTTTCACACCAACACACACATGCACAAGAATGTTTATCACAGCACAGTCCATGATAGCAAAAAGATGGAATCAACCCAGATGCCCAACAACAGAAGAATGGATAGGTAAACTATGGTATATATACTCAATGGCGCACTACACAATGATAAAGAATAATGATGATTTCTGGAAACATCTCATGACCTGGTTTCAACTGGAAGACATTATGTTGAGTGAAAGTAGTCAGTGACAAAAGGACAAATATTGTATGAGACCTCTATGATAAGATCTCAAAAACAGACTTGCGTATAGAAGAAAAGACTCTTTGACAGCTGCAAGGGAAGGGAGGGAGGGAGGATGAGGGGTGGAGTGTTTAGATTAGATAGTTGCTAGAAATCTGGTTGGGTGAAATCGGTGATAGCACACATTAGAAACAAGAACAATATTAAGTGGACTTCAGCATAACTTGAATACTCCTTCCATCTTAACCCAATACTGCAAGGATAGAGTAGCTAGGGCAGGAGGCAGGGGACCATGCTCTTAGGCGAAATCGAGGCCAATTGGCACAACTAGCATTTTGCTAAGAGGACTCTCTGTACCCCACATTGCTGAGTGGCATCTTGGCTCTTCAAAGCTGCCAAGCTGCCATCCGAGGGCACAGCAAATGGTGCCAGCTCAGCAGGAATGGATGCTCACCAAGGACCAAAATGACATGGGGTAAAGACAACCCAGAAAATAGACCCACATGAGTGGGTGCCTACATCAACTTGGGACCGGAAGAACCGGATGGTGCCTCGCCACCACCAGTGATAGCCACAATGGAGCTCACAGAGAGGAGTCTCACTGGCAACACAAGAAAAAAAAAGGGGGTGCACCCTGAGATCTCCACTAAAAGACCTCAATTGATGGTCCAGTGGTTTCAGGGTTCCCCTGGGAGCATGGCCCCTGGCCCTGATGCTGCCCTTGCCTGTAAATCATAATGAAGGTTCACTCTTTGGACATGAATGGATTGGACTTGGTGATGCAGAATGGCCATATATTGGATGCACTTTATGGTTCTATACATCTACAGGATGTCATCCTGCTGACCTCTGGTTGGAGGAAGGAGAGTAGGTGGAGAGGAGGGGAAAGGAGACTGTTGGGAGAACAAGACATGTATGGAGCAGAGAGGAATAGTGTGCTGTCCCCGGACAGGGAGAGTAGTGGAAGCTGCATATAGGTGGGCATGTAAATCAGTCATATTAAATAAAAAAAAAAGAAAATATAAATGGCACAATCAACCAATCTGACTTCATAGACATATACAAAGCACTCCATCCAACAGCAGTCAGATATACTTTTTTCCAATGTGCATGGAACATTGTCCAGAATAGACCACATGTTAGGCAACGAAGCAAGACTTAACAGAATGCAAATCATCAAAATATTACAAAACATCATTTCTGTTCGTAAAACCATAAAAATAGAAATCAACAACAGAAAAAGCAAGGAAAACAAATCAAGCAAATAGAAACTGAATAACACCTTCCTCAAAAACTACTGGGTTACAGAAGAAATTAAGGACAGAATAAAGAAATTCACAGAATCAAATGAGAATGAAAACACATCATATCAGAACCTATGGGAAGCAGCAAAAGCAGTGCTCAGAGGTCAATTTATAGCAACTAATGCACACATCCAAAAAAGAAGAGCCCAAATCAAAGCATTAACCCTACAGTTTGAACAAATAGAAAGAGAGCAGCAAAAGAAGCCCTCAGGCACCAGAAGAAAGTAAATGATAAAAATTAGAGCAGAGTTAAATGAAATAAAAAAACAGAAAAATAATTGAAAGTTAATTAGACCAAAAGCTGCTTCTTTGAAAAGATCAACAATATCGATAAACTTTGAGCCAAATTGAGAAAAGAAAAACAGGAGAGGAAGCAAATAACCAGAATAAAAATTTAGATGAGCAACCTCACTACTGAAATTAGAAGAATCATAATGGAATATGATAAAAAATTACACTGTAACAAATTTTAAAACCTAGAGAAAATGGACACATTTCTAGAGACATACTACCTACCTAAACTAACGCAAAGAGAGACAGAACAGCTAAATAAACCTATAACAAAAGAAGATATTGAAAGGGTAATTTAAAAACTCCCAGCAAAAAAAGCCTTGGCCCTAACAGCTTCACTGGGGAATTAACCAAACATTCAGAGAAGAGTTAACACTGCTACTACTAAACATATTTCAGAGCATAGGAAAGGGTATGATAGTCCCAAACTCACTCTATAAAGCCAGCATAAACCCTGACACCAAAACCAAGTAAAAACACTACAGAAAAAGACAATTACAGACTAATATCCCTCATGAACTTAAATGGAAAAATTGTGAACAAAATTCTAGCCAACAGATTTCTGCAAGATAAAAAAAAAAAATTCATGACCAAGTGTGATTCATACCAGGTATGCAGAGATGGTTCAACATTAGAAAAACACTCAATGTAATCAGTCACACAAATAAAGCAAAGAACCACATGATCTTATCTACTGATGCAGAAAAGGCATTAGACAAAGACCAACCCCCAATTTTTGATAAAACTCTCAGCAAAATAGGAGTAGAAGGGAAATTCCTCAACATAATAAAGGCTATTTATACAACCGACATCATCCTGCATGGCGAGTCTGTAACAGCATTCCACTTGAGAACAGGAACCTCCAACATTGTGTTGGAGGTCCTAGCCAGAGTGATTAGTCTGGAAAAAGAAATACAGGTCATCCAGACTGGTAAAGAAGAAGTAAAGGTATGTCTCTTTGCAGATTATGTGATCTTATATACAGAAAGCCTCAAAGAATCCACCAGAAATTTACTTAACTAATAGAAGTTTCCAGCAAAGTATCAAGATAAAAGATAAACATACAAACATCAATTAGATTTCTCCACACCAATAAAGACAATGTTGAAGAGGAAATCACCAAATCAATACCATTTACAATAGCCCCCAAGAAGATAAAATACTTAGAAATAAATCTAACCAGAAATGTAAAAGACCTATACAAAGAAAATTATGAGCCAACTACTGCAAGAAACCAAAAGAGACCTGCATAAGTGGAAAAGCATACTTTGCTATAAGCGGACTCTGCACTGTGAAAAGATCCGATTTATCCAAAGTGATCTGTTGATACAATGCAAGCCAAGTGCCGTCGAGTTGGATCCGACTCATGGCGACCCTAGGGGCCAGGGTAGAACTGACCCCCAGCAAGCCAGATCCAAATTCCAATAGCATTTTTTAATGAGATGGAGAAACAAGTCACCAAGTTCATGGAAGAGGCCTCAGTTAAGTAGAGCATTGCTGAAAAATAACAAAGTGGGAAGCCTCACACTATCTGATTTTAGAACCTATTATATTGTCACAGGGAAACCTTGATGGTGTGGTGGTTAAGTGCTATGGCTGTTAATCAAAAGGTCGGCAGTTCAAATCCACCAGGCACTTCTTGGAAACTCTATAGGGCTGTTCTGCTCTGTCCTATGGGGGTCTATGAGTCAGAATAGCCTTGATGGCAGTGGGTTTGGTTTTGGCTATACCATCATGGTAGTCAAAACAGCCTGATACTGGTACAGCAAAAGACACATAGACCAATGGAAAAGAATCCAGAATTCAGACATAAAATCATCCATCTATAAGCAACTGATATTTGACAAAGACTCAAAGTCTATTAAGTGGGGAAAAGATGGTCTCTTTAATAAATGGTGCTGGCGTAACTGGATATCCACCTGCAGGAAAGTGAAACAAGACTCATACCTCACACTATGTACAAAAACTAACTCTAAATGAGTCAAAGACCTAAGTGTAAAATTGAAAATGATAAAGGTCATGGAATAAAAATTAGGGATGATACTGGGAGCTCTAATAATACATGGCATAAGGAGAATACAAAACATTACTAACTATGTGCAAACACCAGAAGAGAAACCAGGTAACTGGCAGCTCCTGAAAATCAAACACTGCACCAAAAGTGTAAAAAGATAACCTACAGATCAAGAAAAAAATTTTTCAGCAACATAACTGACTAGGGTTTGATTTCTAAACTCTACAAGATACTGCTAAACCTCAACAGAAAAAAAACAAGCAACCCAGTTAAAACATGGGTAAAGGCTGGATACAGTGGGAGAAAAATGTGGTGCAGAACTCAAGCTATATTAAAAAGACCAGACTTGATGGTCAAAAAGACTTGAAGGTCCATGGAAGACATGGCCCCTGGACTTTGTTAGCCCAGGACTGAAACCATTCCCCAAACCAGCTTTTCAGACAAAGATTGGACTGGACTATAAGACATAAAATGAAACTTGTGGAGAGTGTGCTTCTTGGCTCAAGTAGATATATGAGATTAACTGGGCAGCTCCTGTCCAGAGGTGAGATGAAAGGGCAGAAGAGGATAGGAGCTAGCTGAATGGACACCAGAAATATAGGGAGGAGTATACTGACACAGTGTGGGGAGAGCAGCTAGAGTTATATAGCAATGAGTGTGTAAGTTTGTGTATGACTAATCAACACAGATTGTAAACTTTCACTTAAAGCATGATAAAAATAAAAAAAATAAATAATGGGGGAAAAAAATTGGCTAAAGGATATGAACAAGCACTTCACCAAAAAAGAATTCAGGAAATGCTCATCATTTGCCATTAAAGAAGCGCAAATCAAAACTATCATGAGATACCATCTCACCCTATCAAGGCTAGTGTTAATTTAAAAAGCACAAAATAATAAATGTTGGAGAGGTTATAGAGAAACTAGAACACTTCTACACTGCTGGTGGGAATGTAAAATGGTAAAACCACTTTGGAAATTGGTTTGACACTTCCTTAAAAAGCTAGAAATAGAAGTACAATATGATCCAGTTATCTCACTCCTTAGAGTATATCCTAGAGAAATAAGAGTGGTCCCATAAATAGATACATGAAAAACCCCTGTTTGATGTAGCACTATTTACAACAGCAAAAATCTGAAAACAACCTAAGTGCCCATCAACAGATGAATGGATAAACAGATTATGGTATATTCACATAATGGAATACTATGCAACAATATAGAACAATGAGGAATCTGTGTAACTTCTAGTAACAGATGAACCTGGAAGGCATTGTGCTTAGTGAAATTAGTAGCAAAAGACAACTACTGATGAGACCACTATTATAAGAACTCATAAGAAGGTTTAAACACAGAAGAAAACATTCTTGGATGGTTATAAGGGTGGGGAGTGAGGAAGTAATTCACTAACTGGATAGTAGACAAGAATTATCATAGGTGAAGGAAAGGACAGCATACAATATAGGGGCAGTCTGTACAACCAGACTAAACCAGAAGCTAAGTAGCTTCCTGAATACAAACAAACACTTTGAGGGACAGCATAGCAAGGGTTGGGGCTTGGGGACCATGGTTTCAGGAGATACCTAGGTGAACTGGCATAGCAAAGTTTATTAAGAAAATGTTCTGCATCTCACTTTCGTGAGTGGCACCTGGGGTCTTAAACACTAGGAAGCAGCCATCTAAGAAGCAGCAATTGGCCCCAGCCCACCTGGAACAAAGGATAATGAAGAACACCAAAGATAAGAGGAAAATATGAGGCCAAGAAACAGAAAGGGCACATAAAGCAGAGACTTCATCAGCCTGAGACCAGAAGTACTAGATGGTACCCGGCTACCAGCAATGATCACCCTGACAGGGAATACGATACTGAGTTCATGACACAGCAGGAGAAAAGTGGGATGCAGGACTCAAATTCTAGTAAAAAGACTAGGCTTAGTCTGATTGAAACTGGGGGAATCCCAGAAGACATGGTCCCCACACTCTCTGCCCAGAAACCATTCCTGAAGCCAACTTGTCAAAGATTAGACTGAAATATAAAACATAAAATGATAATGATAAAGAGTGTGCTTCTTGGCTTAAGTAGACACATGAGACTAAATGCTCAGCTCCTGGCCTAAAATGAGATGAGACGGGAGAAGAGGACAGGAGCTTGTTGAATAAACACAGAAAATACAGAGTTGGTAGTAGAGTGTGCTGTTACGTTGCAGGGAGAGCAACTAGAGTCACATAACAGGGTGTGTGTGAGTGTATGTACAAGAAACTGACTTGAATTGTAAACTTTCACTTAAAGTACACACACAAAAAATTAAACACTTATGCTCATGAAAAGACTTCACCAAAAGAGAAAAAAGAGAGCTTACAGACTGGAGGAAAAAAATCAGCTATGACAAATCTGAAAAAAGTCTAATTTCTAAAATCTATAGGAAAATCCAACACCTCTATAACAAAAAGATAAACAACCCAGTTAAAAAATAGGCAAGGAATGTAGACAGATGCTTCACCAAAGACATTCCAGTTGGTAACAGACACATGAGGAAGTGCTCATGATTATTAGGTATTAGAGAAACATAAATCAAAACTACAATGAAATATCATCTCACCCAAACATTGCTGCCACAAATGAAAACAACACAGAATAACTAATATTGGAGAGGCTGAGGTGAGCCTGAATCTCTTATGCATTGCTGGTGAGAGCATAAAATTGTAGAACCATTTTGGAAAACAATATGGCATTTCCCTAAAAAGCTAGAAATAGAAACAAAGGGTTTTCCAACAAGGGTGTCCTACCTTTGAACGTGAACAAAACAAGTTGTGTAAATGACACAGTTTTAATTACTTTATTATTTTGAAGTACATTTATTGACAGTATATGTGGAAAAGAATTTCAGATAAATGGCCATAGCACCTTCCAAAAGGGGCCAGAAATAACCAGTTATTATAGCCCAATACCTTTCACCATTGACAGTCATAACCTCTCCTCATTCATCTTGGAAAAAATAAGGGCCAGTGGCTCCACCAGACCAAAATCCACACCAAGCAATAACTTTTGGAGGATTGAGTGGATGTTCTTGCATCTCCATTGGATTCTCAGTGCTCCAAATGTGCCAGTTTTGTCTGTTAACAAAATCATTCATCCAAAAATAGTCCTAGTGGCTGAAGATGATTTTTCAGCCAGAAGCAGGGTCAGCTTTTGCCAAGGATTGAATTGTGTTCCCTAAAAAAATCTCTAACAATTTGGCTGTGCCATAATTCCTGGTACTGTGTGGTGTTCCTCAGTGTTGGAGTTCCTGCCTCTGTGATGTTAATGAGGGTGGATGGGTAGCAGTGTGTTGGTAAAGCAAGATTTAATGTGTACATTTGTTTTGTGCCTTGAGGTGGTCTCTTGAGATATAAAAGAGAAAAGCTGACAGAGACATTGGGGATCTTGTACCACAGTGCTGGGAGCTGAGCTTATCCTTTGGAAAGGACTGGGGTCCCTGCACATCAGAATCTTCCAGTCCAGGGGAAGAATAACGACAAGGACCTTCCTCCAGTGCCAGCAGAGAAAGCCTTTCCCTGAACTGACACCTTGAATTTGGACTTTTAACTTACTGGACTGTGACACATAAAATTCTTCTTTTTAAAGTCATCCACTTGTGGTTTTTCTGTTAAAGGTAGCACTAGATGACTAAAACAGAATTTGGTACCAAGAATGAGATGCTGCTCTAACAAATACCTACAACGTGGGAAAAGTTTCGAAACTGTGAATGGACAGAAGACTCAGAAAGAACCAAGGAGAACTGTTAACACCTAATAAGGTGCAGATGGTGAGAAACAACAGCAGTGGACCAGTGGACCAGTGGCAGTGGCAACAGCAGAACCAAACCAGGGTGAGACAGCTCTGGAGCTGACCCACAGAGTGAGAGAGCTGAGCCCCTGTGCACAGAGGTTTCCCTTATGGAGTGGGGTGCCTCCAGGCACTTGAACTGGTGGAGCTAGGCTTGCTGACCCATGGAGCAAGAGAGCTGAGTGTGTGTATGCAGGAGGCTAACTAGTGGAGTGAGGTGCCTCTGGGCACTTGAATTGGTGGAGGTACATACAGATCTTTAGAATACTCGTCCCTGCTGTATGTTACATGAAATTTACAATGTGCATAATTATCCCACTGAGAGAACAATCCAATGTTTAATCAAAATATTTGAGATGACTAGGTCTATTGCTAATCAATCAATGTCTGTGCATCAACAAAATGCACATTCCAATGAAAATATCACTGCTGTTTGTCAGTGTACATGAGAATCCATCCCAATCAATTTCTTGCTCAGCAAGATGTGGGTCTGAGGCCTGGACCATGAGGCCATAGGAAGCAGAAGTTGAAGAGACAAACAGCATGAGAAGCTGAGCTGCCTCAGTCTCAAAGGTATGGACATGACCTCAGGGATTTGAAAGGGTGGACCATGGCCCCTGATGTTTCTAACTGTGAAGTTGCCACTCATGTGGACTTGAAAAACTGTGCACCTGAAGCTGAGGGAGCAAGAGTTGCTGTCCCAGTGGGCCTGGAAGGCAGAGCTCTGTTACAGGACCAGGGGCTTCCGCTCAGAATCTGGAGAGGGCAGCCAATATCTACAGTCTGGAGAGCAGGGCCATTGTGTAAAATGTCTCAAGAGAATGGAAGATTCTTTTCAAAGCCTTGAGAACTGTGTTCTGTTAATTTGCTTGTTGCCTGCTAAATGCCTTCTTTCCCTGGGACTGCTCCCATTTGTAATGGAAATGTCTTTAACTTGTGCCTGCCATTGTATTTTAGAAGCAGATAACTTGTGTTCTAAATTTCACAGTTAGGGAGGCACTTCTGGGTTTTGGACTTGAACTTTAAGGTTTTTGCTATGAGCCAAAAGCCAAGTGCTGTCAAGCGGAATCCGACTCATGGGGTGAATATATTTTACATGTTGCAGAGATGTGATTTTTTAGAGAACAAAGGATGGGATGTCATGAACTGAACTGCGTTCCCTAAAAAATCTCTAACAATTTGGCTGTACGGTAATTCCTGATATTATGTGGTGTTCCTCAGTGTTGGAATTTCTGCCTCTATGATGCTGAGGGTGGATGGGCAGCAGTTGTGTTGGTAGAGCAAGATTCAATGTGTATGTTTGTTTTGTGCCTTGAGGAAGTCTCTTGAGATATAAAGGAGAGAAGCTGACAGAGACATTTGGGGACCTCAAACCACCAAGAAAGAAGTCCTGGGAGCTGAGCACATTCTTTGGAAAAGACCAGGGTCTCTGCATCTCAGAAATCTCAGAAGCTTCCAGTCAGGGGAAGAATAATGACAATGACCTTCCTTCAGTGCCAGCAGAGAAAGTTTTCCCCTAGAACTGACACTCTGAATTTGAGCTTTTATCTTACCGGACTGTGACAAATAAAATTCCTCTTTTTAAAGTCATCCACTTGTTTTTCTGTTTAGAGCAGCATTAGCTGACTAAAACAGCTTTCAGTTGTTCCAGAGCCCAGTCAGCAAATACATGGCACAATTCATGGTCCTTGGACTTCAATTCTTGAGTTAAAACGATTTTGTCATGTTAAAGCTTCAAGTCTGAATACAAAATCCATCAGATTGTGGTTGCCAAAAGTCCCAGTTCTTGCACTCAGTGAGAAATTGTTGGGATGGATTTTCATATACACTGACAAATGGTGGCGGTATCTTCATCAGGACGTGTGTTTTGTTGATGCACAGGCATTGATTGATTGGCAACAGACCTGGTAGTCTCAAATATTTTGATTAAACATCTAATTATTCTCCCAGTGGGATGATTATGCACGTTGTAAATTTCATGTAACATACAAAATGTTTGGCAAATGGCACGTCCATTTTGACAGTAAAATTTAGTAATTTTTATTTATTGTGGAATCATAACTTTTAATGGCTATTTATCAAGACTAAAAAAGTGATAAATACAGTTGCTATAGCTTCACAAACATGGCCTCTGTGAGCTGTCAAAAATAGGACATCCTTATTGCAAGACCCTTTACCACAGGATCCAACAATCTCACTTCTAGGAATATATCCTATTAAAATAAGAGCTTTTGTATGAATAGATATCTACATACTCATGTTCCTTGCAGCATTATTCAAAATAGCAAAAAAGAAAGGAAGCAATCTAAGTCCCCATCAATAGAGAGGTACTCACTAAACATACGATGGCACATATGTACAGTGGACCACTACTGTGCAACAATAAAGAATGATGATGAATTTGGGAAACACATTACAACATGGATGAATCTGGAGGACATTATGCTGAGTGAAATAAGTCAATCACAAAAGGATATGCTGTATGAAACCACTATCATAAAAACTCATGACAAGGTTTACACATAGAAACAATCTTTGGTGGTTGTAAGAGAGGAGAAGGATGAGGAGGGAAAAACCTAACTAGATAGCAGGTTAAGTGGTAGCTTTGGTGAAGGGTAAGACAGTGCCCAGCACTAGGGAAGTCAGCACAACTTGACCAAGGCAAGTTCCTGGAAGCTTCATAGACACATCTAAACTCCCTGAGGGACAAAATCAGTGAGCTGAGGGACAGGGACTATGATCTCCAGGGACATCTGGCTCAGCTGGCATAACATAGTCTATAAAGGAAATATTTTACATTCTACTTTGGTGAGAGGCCATCTAAGCTACTCCACTTGTTGAAATGAGGATATTTATATGTACACATGTAAATTTCTGTGTGTGTCTATATTAAGATAAAATATATAGTAAAGTGGAGTCTTGTCATAAACATAAGCTAAAACTGGTTAAACTGTTAAAACACAAAATGGCTGAGCTTGAGCTAAGTAAAATGGTGGGAAAATACAAAGTTATGGTGAAGAAGTAAAAGTGAGAAAACAACTGCCGGATGGACATGGCGGCAGATGGTTAGAGGCACGCTAAAAAAAATAACCAATCAGAAAGAAATGAAGGTATGAGAAGACTTTTGGACTGACCAATAACAACTAGAACCAAGCGAAAAACTTGCATTAAAAACCCAGTACCCTAGATTTGGGGTGTGCCGTCCCCTCTGGGGGCCTGTGCCCATGGGTGCCCTGGTGCACACAGCCTCCTCCTGAGAATCGGTGTCCACTAGTCTAGTGCTATGATGTGACCTGATCCTAAAACCTTGGCCTGCTGCTGCATCATGGCCTGCTCCTGAGACCTCATCTGCTTTACTCTCAAAGGTTGGTTCAAGTGGCTGTGACTGTTTTCCCATTGAAGCTTGAGCCTCCTGTGCTGTCCCTGCCAGCTCCACCTCCCAGACGCCTGCATCAAAGCCAGATTCCCCTGATGTCTGAATGGTGACAGCAGAGCCAGTCCCTAAATGTCTTAGTGAAACCCACTTTTAGGGAAGTGTAAATGATGATGTTAAGATTGACCTGGAGTCCCTGAGGAAACTGGTTGAACCAACTCGGTCTTAACTCACGCAAATGAGAGTTCTTAACTACTGTAAGTGTAGATCAGAGTTCTTAAGTAATGTAAGTAAGAGTGTTTTGTGTCCTGGTGCTGGCAACACCCTTCCTCCCTGCGTAATTGTGATTGTGTGGTTTGATAAAATAAAGCTTATTACTGACCCCAAGCCTTGTGGTTAAAATATTTTCCTCTCAAGACCCCTGATACTTTTTGGATGCTGATGACACTGGTCTCACCCTCTTTGGAGGGAAGGAGAATGAACAAAACCAAAGACACAAGGGAAGATTAGTCTAAATGACTAGTGGACCATGAAGACCAGAGCCTCTACCAGACTGAGTCCAGTACAACTAGATGGTGCTGGGCTACAACCACGGACTGCTCTGACAGGGCTCACAACAAAGTATCCTGGTCAGAGGGGGAGAAAAACGTAGAACCAAATTTTTAACTCATGAAAAAAGACCAGAATGACTGGTTTAACAGAATCTAGATAAACAAGAATATGGCTCCGGACACCCTTCTAACTAACAGTACTGAAGTTGATACTGAGGTTCATCCTTCAGCCAAAGATAAGACAGGCCCATAAAACAAGACAAGACTAAAGGGGCACACCAGCCCTGGGGCAAAGATTAGAAGTCAGGAAAGGGCAGGAAACTCGAAAAGGGGAGAGTGTTGATGTGTGGTGGGGTTGACACCCAATATTACAAAACAATATGTATATTAATTGTTTAATGAGAAACTAATTTGCTCTGTAAACCTTCCTCTAAAGTGCTGGGGAGAGGGTGGCCCCAAACAGAGGCAGAGACACACCAGTCCAAAGGTCTAGTGAAGTTTATTCAAAGAGCAAGAGAGTAGGGTCAGAGCCAAGAGCGGCTCAGGCTGCCTTTATGCAGCAGGCAGGCTTTTTTTATAGTTTTAAAGTTTCAGTTATGTAGTGTGGGTTGGAGGGGTTTATGGTTTGATAATGAAAGAGATAAGAGGGGTAGCAATTTTTAGCAATGTGGATAAGCTGTTGACTCATGATCTTGTGATCAACTGTTTACTTTTGCATTAGTCTGTTCTGGCAATAAGGGTGTTTGAATTTAAGCTGAAATACTGCAGTAGTCTGAACAGTTAAGGAAGATGCTTTGGGCTTAAGTTGAGATAGATAGATTCAGGGTTTGACCTCTTTTAATTTTACTACATACAGGTTACTGAGAAGAACTGAATAGGGTTTCTTCCAGAAAGTCCTAATTAATCTTTTAATTTGATGTCTTTTCCAATACATATATTTGCTGGGTACAGTACTGTGCGGATTTTGGGTGCCAGGCTTGTGGTCATTAAACAATATCACTCACATACAGGAGCAGTAAAAAAGAGGAAGACCTTCAACAAAATGAATTGATTCAGTGGCTGCAATAGCGGACTCAAGCATAGCAATTATTGTGGGAATGGCTCAGGACCAGACAGTGCTCCATTTTGTTGTACATAGGGTCAAAGTCAGAACCAGCACTGAACAACAACTCACATAACACTTTGCAGTAAAATACTTACCAATTTTTTAGCACTACTGGAGAAGAGGAACACAGTGGGAGGCCTCACACTACCCGACCTTAGAACCTTTTACACTGCCACAGTAGTCAACATAGCCTGGTACTGGTACCAGAAGAGAGACACAGACCAATGGAACAGAGCTGAGACCCCAGAGATGCCACCATCCTCTTATGAACAGTTGATACTTGATGAAGGCTCTAGGATTGTAAACTGGGGTGAGTAAAAACAGTCTTTTTAACAAATGGTGCTGGCAAAACTGGCTATCCATCTGCAAAAAGTTGAAACAAGTCCCATATCTCATACCTTACACAAAAACTGACTCAGACTGGATAAAAGATTTAAGTATCAAACCTAAAATGATGCAGATCATGCAAGAAAAAAATAGGGTCAACAATGCAAGCTTTAGTACACAGTTTAGACAGACTTCAAAATCTGACATACAAAGCACGATCAACAGAAGAGAAAATAGGTAAATGGGAACCAATAAGATTCAACACTTTACTCATCCAAAGACATTATCAAAAGAACTAAAAGACCACCTACAGAATGGGAAAAAATATTTGGTGACTACGTGTTGGACCAACTTCCCATCTTCATAATCTACAAGCTACTATAAAATATCAACAAGAAAAATGTGAATAACCCAGGAAGTGATGGATAAAGGAGATGGAAAGACACTTCACCAATGAAGACATCCAGGCAGCCAAAAGACACATGAGAAAATGTTCACAATCATTAGCTCTCAGAGAAATCCAAATCAAAACCACAACGAGATACTATCTCACTCCAGCAAGGTTGGCCGTGATCCAAAAAACACAAAACAACAAATGCTGGAGAGACTGTGGCGAACTTATAATTCTCCTACATTGCTGGTGGGATTGCAAAGTGGTACAGCCTCTTTGGAAAGCAGTCCGGCACTTCCTTAAAAAGCTGGAAAATAGATATATCACTTGATCCAGTAATCATACTGCTTGGAGTATATCCTACAGAATCAAGGACACTACATGAACACACGTATGCATATGAATGTTTATTGCAGTCCCGCCAGCCAGCTAAGTGCCGTCGAGTCGGATCCAACAATATCTAAAAGATGGAATCAACTGAGATGCCCAACAACAGATGAATGGATAAACAAACTAGGGTACATATACTCAATGGAACACTATGCAATGATAAAGAATGATGACGACTTTAGGAAGCATCTCGTAACCTGATTTCAATTGGAAGACATTACGCTGAATGAGATCAGTCAGCGGCACAAGGACAAGTATTGTATGAGACTCTCACATAAGGACTTAAAAACAGACTTATGTACCGAAGACTTTTTGATGGCTGCAAGGGAGGAGAGGGAGGGAGAGTGCTGGTCATAGATTAGATAGTTGATAGAAATTTAGTTGGGTGAGAACAGCAACAGCACACAGTAGAAAGCAGATCAACTTAACTGGACTTCAGCATAAACTGAAAAATTCTAATCTCAATCCAGTGTTGTGAGGACAGGGTCACAGGGGTGGGTGTCTTGAGACCATGCTCGCAAGGGACATCAAGACCAACTGAAGTAACTAACCTATTGCTAAGACAGTCTTCCGCACCCCAGATTGGTAAGTGGTATCTGGGGTCTTAAAAACTAGCAAACTGCCATCTTACACCAAATGGCCCCAACTCATCCAGAAGAGATGATCACCAAGAACAACAAAGACACGAGGGAAAAAGAACCTAGGAGACAGAAGGACCCATATGAATGGGTGACTGTATCAATATGTGACCACAAAAACCACATGATGCCCAGCCACCACCAAAGACAGCTGTAATGGAGTATACCTCAAGAACTCCACTAAAAGGCTGCAATTGATAGTCCAATGGCCTGGACGTTCCCCTGGGAGCATAACCCCTAGACCTGCTGCTGCCCCTGACCAGAAAACATTGCTGAGGTCAACTCTTTGGACAGAAATGGACTGGATTCAGGGACTCAATGTGTTCACATTGTGTGTGTACTTTATGGTTCGGTGCATCTATAGGATGCTGTCCTACTGACATCTTACTAGAAGGGAGAGGAGAGGGTGGAGAGGTGGGGACAGGAGATTTTTAAGAGGATACGACATATATGGAATGAAAAGGAAGAGTGTGCTGTCACTGGGCAAGGACAGCAGAAGTTGCTTGCAGATAGGCGGGCATGTAAATTTAATTTGGATTGTATTCTTTCACTTAATCACAGTAAAAAAGTAAAAAATTTTACCAATTTTTTACCATCTTATGACTAAATCTATCAAAACTGATTTAACATTGTAAAATCTTTAAAATATCTCATTGTCTCTTTTCCAACTAATTTCCTTTACTCTTAAGCATTCAATTCATTGTTTACAGGTATTGAAAACCAAGACAAATGAAATTCACTTTGCTTTAAACCTTCACCTCATTATTCCCTTCCCTTCAAACCTTCTGCAACTTACTTTATACCCTCACATTTAGCTTTGATTGTCTTTCACATGCTGGCATTACCAGACTTTCTAGTTTAAGACAAAAGTACTTTCTTTTCCCTCTTACCAGTTCAATTCTCAAACCTTTTATGACTTACACAGAACTTTTTTTGACTTCTGTAGCTCTCCTTTCTGCTTTTGCAACACTTCTTTCTACCTATATAGAACTTCTTTCTGTTTACATAGGATTTCCAGTTAGCTGATTCTTCAGTTACTTAATGCAGTTACAACTCTCTTTCAATAGCCCTTTTAATTTCCCGGTCAGTTATACATCTTCAACAGTACAATTCTTTAAGTAGTAAAAATGAAAAGATTTATCAACCATAAACATTTTATATCTCTTCTCTATGGCACAAAAGCAGGAACTTACAAAGCTCAATTATAATATTTTCTCTCTGTCATAAAAAGCAAGAACCTGCCACACGAACCAGAGATTCCATTAGCTTGAGATCAGATGAACTAGATGGTGCCCAGCTACCACCAATGACTACTCAGACAGGAACCACAACAGAATCACAGGAACCACAATAGAGTCCTAGACAGAGTGGAAGAAAAATGTAGAACAGAATTCAAATTCACCAAAAAAAAAAATAAAAAATAAAAACCAAAAACTAGACTGACTGGTCTAGCAGAAGCTAGAGGAACTCCTGAGACTGATTCCTAAACACTCTGCTAAGCCGTAACTGCAACCACTCCCAAAGCCCACTTTTCAGACAAAGATTAGGCAGGCCTATAAAACAAAAAATAACACACATGAGGAACATACTTCTTAGTTCAATCAAATATATGAGACCAAATGGGCAGCTCCTATCCAAAAGCAAGATGAGAAGGTAGGAAAGAACAGGTACTAGATGAAAGGAACCCCGGGTGGAAAGAGAGAAAATGCTGTCACATTGTGGGGATTGCAACCAGCATCACAAAACAATATTTTCTTAGTCATCTGGTGCTGCTATAACAGAAATACCACACGTGGATGTTTTTAACGAAAAGAATTTTATTGTTTCACAGTCTAGCAAGTTAAAATTTCAAATTCAGGGCACTAGCTCCAGATGAATGTTTTTGCTCTCTGTAGGCTCTGGAGGAAGATCTGCATGGTCAGTCTTCCCTTGGTCTGGGAGAATCTCAGCACAGAAACCTCAGGTCCAAAGGATGTGCTGTGCTCCTAGTACTGCTTTCTTGGTGATATGAGGTCCCAACTGTCTGCTTGCTTCCCTTTTCTTTTGTCTCTTATAGGGTTAAAAGTGGCGCAAGCCACACCCCAGGAAAACTCTCTTTACATTGGATTGGGGTGAGGGTGCTGCAGTCCTGCTCTAATTCTCTTCAGCATGAGCTACTCTTGCCCTATTAACAACAGCAGAGGTTAAGATTTACAACACAGGAAAATCACAAAACGGAGGACACACCTGTGCAGTAGTGGGGATCATGGCCCAGGCAAATCACTACAGACATTTTTTTGTGGGAAACAATTCAATCTGTGACAAATACGTGTATAAATTTGTGAATGAGAAGTAAACTGTTAAGTACAATACAATAAAATAAAAATTAAACACTAAAACCAAAAACCTATAAACCTTAATTTCTATCAGACCAACTCAGTATCAGTAAGTTACTTAAATTTTGGAAATGAATTTAAGCCTATTGTCATGGATTGCATTGTGTTCCCCAAAAAGTCTGGATAGCAATGTAGCTGGGCCGTGATCCCCAGTATTGTTAGACAGTCCCCCATGTTCTAAATCCTGCTTCTGTTATGTTAATGAGGGTGGGTGGGCAGCAGTTGGGTCGGTAGTGCAGGACCCAAGGTGTAAGATTGTTTTGTGCCTTGGGGAGGTCTTTTGATATTTAAAGGACGGAAGGTAGTAGAGGGATTTGGGGACCTTGTACCATCAAGAAGCTGTGCCAGAAGCACAGCACATCCTTTGGAGAGGACCAGGGTCCCAGTGCCTCAGAAGCTCCCAATCCAGGGGAAGGACCTTTCTCCAGATCCGGCAAAGAAAGCCTTCCCCTGGATCTGACACCCTGAATTTGGACTTTTCGCCTACTGGACTGTGACAAAATAAAATTTCTCTTTTAAAGCCATTCACTTGTGGTCTTCCTGTTAGAGCACTACCAGATGACCAACATACCTATAAAACATAATTACTTTTGAAATAAAGTTTGTTTATATCTTCATTAATTTTTTTTTAACCATTTATTTTGTCTTAAACAAGATTTTTATTTGATTGGAAGGGGTCTTTTGTGACTCTTTGTCCTTAAATTTATAGCTTTTATTTTTCTAATCACTAGGTGTTATAGAGATTACGTTGACGGCACTTGGCTTTGGCTTATGCAACAGTATTTTAAAAACTAAAGAAATACAATTATTTTTCTTCCTGAAAGTCAGCTAGAAACTTAAGCTACAATTCTTTTTCTTTCTGAATGGAAAAAGTTGATAGAGGTCTCAATTCTTTGGGGAGCCACGTTTGTATTATTTTAGGTGTAAGCAGCACCATGTCAGCCTGGTTGCCTGGTAATACAAAGGCAGTTGTTTTCATTTTAGTTCTCTTATTTCTCTCTTTCTCTCCTTTTTAAATTATTGCAACAGTAACTGTGTTGTCACTCAATTATCTTGGTAGGGACAGTTACTAGCAATTTTCAAGGCCACTCAACACAACTTTGTTCTTTGAAGGGCTTTTTATTTTGTTTCTTTGCAGTGGATGTTCTCAGTGAAAAATTGCTTCATTTTCTCTAATTCTATTTTAAGTTATTTAGAAAGCTTTTGTTGTCAGTATTTTATTTCTACAGTTGACCTAAATATAAAAACCTTTGTCAGAATGCATTTATTTTCATTAATTCTTGGGAATATTAGAACTATTTAACTTCTACATATGCCTGTTTATTATAAACCAATCAGAGTAAGTTCTTTGAAGAAATATTGTAATCTTAAGTTAACAATACTCTTCAGAGGTAAGAATTTATTACATCTTCACAATGTTTCCTTTAGCATGCCTTATAGAATCTTCTGCAGCAACAATCTAGGATAATCCCCACTTCACCTCCACCCCACTCCAGCTTTTTTTAGGCTTTGTAACCAGTTAAACACTATCTTTTTCAGTGTGCTTTTCAAATAGAATGATTTATACTAAAGTTTCAAGAAGCAGTTTTTCTTGCAAGAGGAAAGAACTGAGATTTAATCATACCAGTCAAGCACCTAAAAGTGGCCACTGATTCTTTTAAACTGTCTTTACATGTGCTAATGGTTCAACCTCAGAACTGGCACTCTGCATTTCACTAAAACAATGAAGGCATGTGTAATCAAAGCTGTGACTTATGTCAGATAGGCTTTAGCCTGAATTTGCAAGCAAAATAATATTAATAATAATAGTTGGAAATAGAATTTACATGGGGAAAAATACTTGCAGGCAGAAAGAAGTGAAAGCAGAAGTAGATCCTTGGTAAATACTCAGAAGTTTCTAACTCAATAAGGTGGAACTAGAAGTCTGAGAGGTACTTACCCTAGTCAGCTCCTGAATGACCCATTAAAAAAGAGAGTCTGAGCAGCTCAGCTGGTTCCTGGGGGCCATGGAGGGGTGCTGGCCTTCAGATCCCACCATTCCAACACCATTATGTTAGTATAGCTTAAAGTTACAACTTGTGGCACCAGAATGTTGTAAAGCTAAGAATCAAAAACCAAAACCAAACCCACTGCTGTCATGTCAATTTCAACTCTTAGCAACCCTATAGGACAAAGTACAACTGCCTCCCACATCTCCAAGGAGTACCTAATAGACTTGAACTACCAACCTTTCGGTAGCAGCCAAAGCACCTAATGATTATGTCACCAGGGTTTCCAAAAATCATAAAGTCTACTTAAAATTAAAAGCAAGAGAGTTTTTATTAAGGATAAAGAGCAGCCACGGCTACAGAGCAGCCGTAATGGGGGAAACAGTAGACAAGGTGTCAGATGCTCCCTGCTAAGTGCTTCCACAAAGGTAGGAATTTCACGGTGCATTTCATAGAGAATTGGCTGACATTTAGAAAACAGTTCCAGGATGTGGTTCCTGTAGTAAAATAGCTACAAAATGATGCTGAGTTCTCACATAAGACTTTCACATACGATTACTCACATTCCATATAAGAACGTATCTCTCTGGGTGGTCTCAGCACAATCTTTAAGCAGAACATGGTCTTATATATGTACTTTCTGAGAGCGAAAGCAAGTTCAAGCAAAACATGGTTTTATCATGCATTTTCTTAATCAAACAATCTTAAGGAAAACATAACACGTCAAATACTTCCTGGAACGTTTTCTCCTAGCTTAAGTATAATCACGTTCCTGCTAACTCCCTTCTATTACTTGTAAAAACAAGTACAGAGGCTAATTTTAAACAAAGAAATAAAAAGTCTAACAAATAAAATAGAGTTTAGGCCTACTCATTTGTCAACCCCTTCAGTAATGCTAATGAGCCTTCAAATTTTGAGAGCTGTTTCTCAGGAAGCACATCATTAGCCTTGTTTTCAAAAACCCCTCTGGGTGCATTTGAACTATCAACCTTCTAGCTAGTCATCAGGTATGTAAATAGTTTGCATCACCCAAGGACTCCACTTCTTTGGTATGAATTAGTTTATCATATCCTTTCCCCAGAAGGGTGCTGGAATTTGGAAATAAGGATGCTCCTTCAGTTTCTTGAGAGGTGTCAGAGATTGAATTGTATCCCTTCAAAATATTTATCGAAATCCTAACCCCTATAGCTGTGGATGTAATCTAATGCAATGCAATACATCTAATGTAAAAGACCTATGGGTGGCATGGAGAGAGTCTGAGCTCCACTACTAACCTAAATGTTGGCAGTTCAAACTCACCCAGCAACACCTCTGTAAAAGGCTTGATAATCTGTTTCTCTAAAGACCACAGCTGAGACAATCCTATGGAGCAGTTCTACTCTGTTACACATGGGGTTGCCGTGAGTCAGAGTCAACTTGCCAGCAAATTTTTTTTTTTTTTTAACAAAGTGTAGTGTAGTACTGTGGTGTGGTGTGGTGTGGTGTAGTGCAATGTAATTACTTTCCATAAAGCAATCTAGCATAATGCAACCAATCAGCTAAGATCATATCAGTGTAGGGTGGATCCTAGATCTAATCACTGTTGAGTTATATAAAGAACAGCATAGACACAGAGATACACACACTCGTAGTGAAGAAGACAAATGCTGTATGAGGATCATCTGCAAGCCAAGGAACCAAGGAACAATCTGCACTGCCTACAAAGAAACAATTGACGTGGCCATGACCCTGGTTTGGAATTTTAACCTCTAGAACTGTCAGAAAATGAATACCTGTTCTTTAAAGCTACCCACTTGTAGATATTTCTACTATAACAACATAAAGAAACAAAGAGGAGGCAAAAAGGAGCCTCTGAAAAGGGCATGTTGTTGTTGTTAGGCGCCATTGAGTTGGTTTGGACTCATGGCAACCCCATGCTCAATGGAATGAAACACGGCCTGTGCCCACAATCGTTTTTATGCTTAAGCCCCTTGTTGCAGCCGCCATGTCAATCCATTTTGTTGAAGGTGTTTTTCACTGACCTACTTTACCAAGTATCATGTCCTTCTCCAGGGACTGATCTCATTAACAACACATCCAAACTATATAAGATACATTCTTGCCATCTTTGCTTCCAAGGAGCACTCTGGCTGTACTTCTTCCAGAACAGATCTGTTTGGTCTTCTAACAGTCCATGGTACAATCAATATTCTTCTCCAGCACTACAAGTCAAAGTTGTCAATTATTCTTCTATTTTCCTTGTTCACTGTCCAGCTTTCACCTGCATATGATGTGACTGCAAATGCTATGGCTTGGCTCAGGCACACCTCAGTCTTCAAGGTGACATCTTTACTTTTCAACACTTTAAAGAGGTCCTTTGCAGAAGGTTTTTCCAATGCAATGGGACTTTTGATTTCTTGAATGTACTTTCATGGGCACTGATTTTGGATTCAAGTCAAATGGAATCTTTGACAACATCAATCTTTTCTTCACTTGTGACTTTGCTTGCTGGTCCAGTTGTGAGGATTTTTGTTTTCTTAATGCTGAGGTGCAATCCATACTGAAGGGTGGTCTTTGGTCTTCATTAGTAAGTATTTCAAGTCCTCTTTACTTCCAGCAAGTAAGGTTGTGTCACCTGCATGACACAGGTTGTTAATGAGTCTTCCTCCAGTCCTGATGCCTTGGTCTTCATATAGTCCAGCTTCTCAGATTATTTGCTCAGTGTTTTAGTTATCTAGTGCTGCTTTAACAGAAATACCACAAGTGGATGGCTTTAAGGAGAGAAATTTTATGTTACAGTCCAGTATCGTACAAATCCAAATTCTATATGAGCAATTATCAGAGTCCGGTAGGCTAAGAGTCCAAATTCAATATAAGAATATTCAGGTGCAGGAACGTCAGTTTTAAAGGACAGCACTCCTTTCAGTGCTGCTTTCTTCGTGGTATGAGGCTACCAAATCTCAGCTATCTCCTCTTTCCTTTATATCACTGGGAAGCCATCCAAAGCCACAATATAATTTCACACACCAAGTCTTGTCCCACTGACTCAACTGCAGCCCATCCACCCTCATTAACATCATGGAAGCAGGAATTCCAACATGTAGGAACATCACATAATACGAGGAATGCTGGTCCAGCTGAATTGCTACAAATTTGTTGGGGAATACAATTCAATCCATGACACTCAGCATACAGATTTAAAGGTATGGTGAAAAGATACAACTTTGACACACACCCTTCCTGACTTTAAACCATGTAGAGTCCCCTTGTTCTGTTTGCATGACTGCCTCTTGATCTATATACAGATTCCTGGTGACCACAATTAGGTGATCTGAAATTCCCATTCTCCCCAGTGTTATCCATAATTTGTTATGA
This sequence comes from Heterohyrax brucei, assembly GCA_028571685.1. Lineage (NCBI taxonomy): Eukaryota > Metazoa > Chordata > Mammalia > Hyracoidea > Procaviidae > Heterohyrax > Heterohyrax brucei. The sequence goes on from CM053155.1 coordinate 24,934,320, forward strand.
TCCACACAGTCAAGTGGCTTTACATAGTCAATGAAACACAGATAAACAACCATCTTTCTGGTATTCTCTGCTTTCAGCCAAGATCCATCTGACATCAGCAATGATATCCCTGGTTATACATCCTCTTCTGAATTTGGCTTGAATTTCTGGCAGTTCACTGTCTGTATACTGTTGCAGTCGCTTTTAAATAATCTTCAGCAAAATTTTACTTGTGTGTGATATTAATGATATTGTTCTATAATTTCCTCATTCCATTGTTTTTTGCCAATGTTTTCAAGGCAGTTTCGATTTCTTCCTTCAGTACAATCTGTTCCTGATGATACGCTACCTCTTGTAATGTCTGTTATAATGACTCTGTGTACTGCTCCCATCTTCTTTTGATTATTCCTGTGTCTTTTAATGTTTTCCCTGTATAATCATTCACTATCACAACTTGAGGCTTGACTTTTTTCTTCAATTCTTTCAGCTTAAGAAATGCAAGTGTGTTCTTCTTTTTTGGTTTTCTAGTTCTAGTTCTCTGTCATTGTCATTATAATACTTTGTCTTCTCAAGCTGCCCTTTGAAATCTTTTGTTTGGTTCTTTTACTTTATCATTCCTTCCTTTTGCTTTATCTCCTCAACATTTGAGACCAAGTTTCAGAGTCTCTTCTGACATTCCATCTGATCTTTTCTTTCTTTTTAATTACTTCTTGCTTTCTTCATGGATGACATCTTTGATGTCATTCCACAACTTGTCTAGGCTTTGGTTATTAGTGTTCAATACATTAAATTTGTTCTTGAGATGGTCTCTAAACTCAGGTGGGATATACTCAAGGTTGTACTTTGGATCTCATGGACTTGTTCAAATTTTCTTGAGTTTCAATTTGGACTTGTGTAAAAGGAACTGATAGTCTGTGCCATGGTCAGCACCTGGTCTTGTTCTGACTGATAATATTGAGTTTTTCCATTGTCTCTTTCCACAGATGTTGTAGATCTGACTCCTGTGTTTTCCACTGGTGAGGTCCATGTGTATAGTCACCATTTATGTTGTTGAAAATGTATGGGCAATGAAGAAGTTGTTGCAAAATTCTATCACGTGATCTCTGCCATCATTTCTGTCACCAAGGCTGAATTTTCCAACTATCAGTCTTCTTTGTTTCCAACTTTTGCATTACAATCACCAATAATTTTCAGTGCATCCTGATTGCATGTTTGATCCATTTTGGACTGCAGAAGCTGGTAAAGATCATCTTTGGCCTTAGCGGTTGTTGCGTAAATTTGAATAATAGTCATATTAACTGGCCTTCCTTGTAAGCACATGGATATTATTCTATCACTGACAGCACTTCAGGATATATCTTGAAATATTCTTTTTTACAATAAACGCTACACCATTCCTCTTCAAGTTTTCATTCACAGCATAGTAGACCATATGATCGTCTGATTGAAAATGGCCAGTACCAATCAATTTCAGCTCACTAATGCCTAGGATATTGATGTTTATGTGTTCCATTTCATTTTTGATGATTTCCAATTTTCCTACAGTCATACTCCATGCATTCCACATTCCGGTTATTGATGGATGTTCACATCTATTTCTTCTTATTTTGAGTTGTGCCACATCAGCAAAGGAAGATTCCAAAGGCTTTACCCCATCCACAACATTAAGGTTGACGCTACTTTGAGGAGGCAACTCTTCCCATTGTCTTTTGAGTGACTTCCAATCGGGGAGGGGGGCACTTATTTTCTGGCACTATATTTGACAGTGTTCTGCCACTATTCATTAGGTTTTCACTGGCTAATTCTTTTCAGCAGTAGACTTCCAGGTCCTTCTTCCTAGTCTGTCTTAGTCTGGAAGCTCAGCTGAAACCTGCCCACCATGGGTGACCCTGCTGGTATCTGAATACCAGGGGCACAGCTTCTAGAATCACAGTGACACACAAGCCCCCACAGTATGACAAACTGACAGACAAGTTGGGTGAAAAGGCATAGAGCCTGGAAAACCTTGTGCTAAGTGTAAGAAGGCAGACTCTGTTTATGTGAAGTAGCTAGAATAGGTAACTCCATAGAGAAAGAAAGTAGATTAGCAGTTGTCATGGGCCAGAAGTGAGGAGGGGTAGTTTAATGGGTGTGATGTTTCCTTATTGGGAAATGAAAATATTTGAGAGCTAGATAAAAGTGTTGGCTACACTACATTGTGAATGTACTAAATGGCACTAAATTGTACACTTTAAAATGACTAATTTTATACTGTGTGAATTTTGCCTCAATTTAAAACACTATGAAACAAAGTTTAAGATTTCTTTTTTAAAAAAATATTCTAGGGAGGCAGGGCCAAGATGATTGACTAGACAGATGTCTCCTCAATTCCTTCTGAGTACTAAGGCCTAGAAAAATAATTGAATGGAACAGTGTGGACATTCTGGGAGACCCAAGATGTGGCATAGAGTTGTGAAATTGGACTGGGTGACAGGAAGGGGGAAACTGCCTCTGTGAGAGGTTAGGCAGCAGTGCACTGAGACCACCCGCTTCTGCTAGCTCATTGTTTGAGAGGACTACAGGTACAGACACCTTCTTTGTTAAGTGGAAGACTGGGACTGGGACTGCCAAGCCTGTGGCCCTGCCATGAGCCAACTACTACACTGAACTGCAGTGCTTAAGTAAACAGTTTATCCCACAGCAGAGAGACTGTGCTTGGGACAGCCACAACTGGAGAACCCAGCTGTGGCTACTGATGGAGGGTATCTATGGCACAGTTCAGAGAATAGAGTAGGGAGGGGTAGTGGGGCTTGACAGTGTTTGTATTGACAGAGAAGTTATATGTAAGTCAGCTGCACTGAGAGAATGCAATGCGGCTGGTAACCAGATCTAACAGCTCTTACCCACTCCCTTCTTACTATGCCACAGCTCCCATTGGTGTAATACCAGAGAAACTGAACAGCTTCCTGATGGCATGAAGACTACAATCAATATATAACCATTTAAAGAAGCAGACTACCATGACTCCAGAAAACTCCCAAAATAAAGAATCAAAAAACTTCCCGGGTCTTAAAAGCTAGCAAGCTGCCATCTGAGGTACACCAAATGGTCTCAATGTGACAGGAACAGATGATCACCATGGACCAAAATGACATGGGGGAAAGAGAACCCACAAGACAGAAAGACACATGTGAATGGGTGAATACATCAACATGTGACCAGAAGAACCAGATGGTGTCCAGCCACCACCCGTGACAGCCATGATGGGGCTCACAAAGTTGAGTCCCAGTGGCAATACAAGAATAAAAAGGGGTGAACCCTGAAAACTCCACTAAAAGACCACAACTGATGGTCCAAAGACCTGTGGGTTCACCTGGGAGCATAACCCCTAGACCTGATGTTTCCCCTGTTCATAAAATCATTACAGAGGTCAACTCCTTGGGCAGGAATGGACTGGACTCTGCAACACAGAGTGACCATATCATGTGTGCACTTCATGGTTCTATGCATCTATAGGATGTCATCCTATTGGCCTCTTACTAGAGGGGAGTGGAGGGGGTGGAGAAGAAGGGACAGGATATTGTTAAGAGGATATGACATGCATAGAACAGAAAGGAGGAGTATGCTGTCACTGGGCAAGGACAGCAGTAGGTGCTGCACACAGGCAGGCATGTGAATTTAAACTGGATTGTACAGTTTCACTCAATCACTATAAATAAACAAATAGGACTGCACAGTCAAAAAATTTTTCCCATCATGTTTTCTTAAGAAAGTCATCGTGCTGTTTCTAAGCTATTGTTTAAGAATTGTTTAGATTTGGGACAAAAAACAACAACAACAAAAACAAAACTTCCCAGATATGAAGACTTTCTGATATTATCAGAGCTAAAATACAAAACAATTATGTATAGAGCCCTTCTAGACGTTAAACAAAATGTAGCATAACAAAATGAAAAATTAAGTAAGCTATATGAAATGCTAGAACATCAGTGATCTGAAATCCAGTAGATCAATAATAAAATTACAGAATTAGATAATTCAATGCAAAGCCAAAAGAGCAGCACTGGGGAAATGGGAAACAGAATTAGTGAGCTTGAAGATAAAGTGACTGACACCAGCATTTATGAGGAGAAATCAGATAAAAGAAACAAGAAAAATGAAGAGGCATTAAGAAGAACGTGGGACTATATCAAGAGGAATAATCTATGAATAGTTGGAGTTTCTGAACAGGGAAAGATCGCTGAAAATACAGAGAGAATGGTTGTAGAGTTGCTGACCAAAAACTTTCCTGAAATCGTGAAAGAAGAGAGTACAGATATTCAAGATGCTTATTAAACACCACCAAAAACAGACCTCAAAAGAAAAACACCAAGATATTCTACAATCAGGCTTGATAATATGAAACATAAAGAGACACCCTCAAAGGCAGTGAGGCTTAAAGCAAAACTTATGTACAAAGTGAAACCTTGACTTCTTGGCAGAAATCATGCTGGCAAAAAGACAGTGGGATGACACATACAAAACCCTGAAGGAAAAAACTTCCAATGAAGAATTACATATCCTGAAAAATTGTCTCTCAAACATGATAGTGAAATTAAGACATTCTTAGATAAACAGAAGCTTAGAGACTTTGCAAAAACCAAACCCAAACTACAAGAAATACTGAAAGAAGCTCTACGTTTAGAGAAACAATAACACCAAATGTATACCTAAGGATGCAATGAAGGACACAGCATCCAGAGGTCTACCCAGTTAGGGAAGTCAGTAAGCTTAATCCAAGCTAAAACATTAAAAGTAAGGAACCAGTGATCTTACCGTGAAAACTGTGACATCATCACACATTACAGTAGATGTAACCCTTTCAGACAGAATGGAAATTAAGAAGATATACAGAAGATAAAGATTGGTTTAAACTTAAGGAGGATCAAAGGAGTATCTGCAAAGCAAATTAATAATGCTACTGTCATGGGTTGAATTGTGTCCCTCCAAAAATATGTGTAACTATGTGGCTGTGACATGATTCCCAGTATCTTGTGACTGTCCTCCATTTTGTGGTTTCGCTAAACTGTATGTTAAAGAGGCTGTAAATTCCTGCATAGGATTACTTCCCTGCTCTGCTGTAGGGGGAGTTTCCCTGGAGTATGGCTTGCCCCACCCTTAATCCTTTTCAGATTGCAAGAGATAAAAGGAAAGAGAACAAAGAGAACTGGGAACCTTGTTACTATCAAGGGAACAGCACCAGAAGAAGAGTGCGTCCTTCAGACCTGAGGTTCCTGCACCAGGACACTCCCTGGAAAAAGACTGATGCAATACCGGACTTTGCTCCAGAGCCAACAAGGGGAAAGCCTTCCCCTGGAGCGGTCACTCTGAATATGGACTTGCAACCTACTGGACTGTGTAAGAATAAACCTTCCTTTTTAAAGCCATCAACTCTGTGGTATTTCTGTTAGAGCAGCCCTAGCTGACTAAAACAGCTACATATCAAAACAAGAAACAATACAGGAGTCTCAACAAACACAAAACCAATAGTGAAAAAGACGAGAAGTAAACCCAGAAAGAAAAATGACCGAGAATATAATATTAAGAGGAACAAAGAAAACATCAACAATGCAAAAATAAAGGCACTAAATCACAGAGCTAAACACATACCTATCAGTAATTACACTGAATGTAAATGGATTGAACACTCCATTAAAGAGGCAAAGAATAACAGCTTGTATCAAAAAATATTATCCATCTATATATTGCTTACAAGAAAACCACTTTAGACTCAAAGATATGAACAAACTGAAAATCAAAGGATGGAAAAACATATACCAAGCTAACAACATACAAAGAAGAGCAGAAGTGGCACTAATCTCAGATAAAATGGATTTCAATGTAAAATCCACCATCATGGACAAGAATGGTCAGTATTTATTACTGAAAGCAGGATATGACAATATTAAATACTTATGCACTCAATACTAGAGCATCTAAATACATTGAACAAATGCTGTCAACCTTGAAAAATGAGATAGATCACTCCACGATAACACTAGGAGACCTCAACACTCCACTTTCAGTAATGGACAGATCATCCAGAAAAAAGCCCAGTAAAGATACAGAAGATCTTATTGTAACAATCAACCAATTAGACCTCATTAACATTTCCAGAACTTTTTACCCAGCAACATAAAAATACACCTTTTTTCCAATGCATATGGAATATTCTCCAGAATAGACCATGTATAGGACATAAAAAGCAAGTCTCAACAAAATCCAAATCACTGGATTATTTCAAAGCATCTTCTCAGACCATAAAGCCATAAAAATTGAAATCAAAAGAAGGAAAAACATAGGTGGAAATTTGAACTCATGGAAACCAAACAATACCTTGCTCAAAAATTCATGGGTTATAGAAGAAGTCAGAGACGCAATAAAGAAATTTATGGAATCAAATGAGAATGAAAAACCATCCTACCAGAACATACAGTAGTGCTCAGAGGTGAATTTATCTCTATAAATGCACACATCCTCAATGAAGAAATGGCCCAGATCAAAGAATTATCTCTACAACCTAAACATGCAGAAAGAGAGAAACAAAAGAACCCCTTGGGCACTAGAAAAAAACAGATCATAAAGATTAGAGCAGAACTAAATGAATTAGACAACAGAGAAACCATTGGAAGAACTAACAAATCCAAAAGCTGGTTTTTTGAAAACATCAACAAAATTGATAAACCATTGGCTAAGCTTACAGAAGAAAAAGCAAGAGAGGAAACAAATGACCTGAATAAGCAATGAGACAGGAGATACCACAAACAGACCCAACCAAAATAAAAAATATCATAACAGCATACCACGAAAAACTGTACTGTAACAGATTTGAAAACCTAGATGAGATGGATAAATTCCTAGATTAACATCACCTACCAAAATTATCACAAGGAGAAGTAGCACAGCTTAATAAACCCACCACAAAAGAAGAGATAGAAAAAGTAATAAAAAAAAAAAAAACTAGCAACCAAAAAATTTCCCAGCCCAGATAGCTTCACCAGAGAATTATACCAAACTTTTAGTGAGGAATTAATTCCAATACTATTTCACAGCATAGAAAAGGACAGAGTATTCCCAAATTCATTCTAGGAAGCCAGCATAACCCTTTTACCAAAGCCAGGAAAAGAAAACTTCAGACAAACACCACTCATCAACTTAGATGCAAAAATCTTCAACAAAATTCTAGCAAATAAAGTTCAACAATATTGCAAAAAAATAATTCATCATGGCCAACCTGGATTCACACCAGGGATGCAAAACTGGTTCAACATCAGAAAAACAGTTAATGTGATCAACCACATAAATAATACAAAAGATAAGAATCACCTGATTTTGTCAATTGAAGCAAAAAAGGCATTTGGCAAAGTTCAACACCGATCCGTGTTAAAAGCTCTCAGCAAAATAGAAATAGAAAGGAAATCCCTCAGTGCAGTAAGAGGCATCTACATAAGCCAACCACCTACATCACCCCTGAATGGAGAGAGACTGAAAGAATTCCCTGAGAACAGGAACTAGACAAGGATGTCCACTGTCACCACTTCTATTCAACATTACACTAGAGGTTCTAGCCAGAGCAATCAGACAAGACAAAGAATTAAAGGGCATCTGCATTCGTAAGGAAGTAAAAATATCCTCATTTGCAGATGATATGACCACATACACAGAGAACCCTAAAGAATCCATAAACTACTGAAACCACCATAACAGCTCAGCAAAGTATCAGGATACAGGATAAACATAAGTAAATCGGTAGGATTCCTTTATACCAACAAAGAGATCATCAAAGAGGAAATCATCAAATCAATACCATTTATTATAGCCCCTAAGAAGATAGTGGTTTTGTTCTTCCAAGCCAAGCAGTTCTGCCGAGGCCCATCATCCACAGAAGCCCCTGTAAGCAAAGCTACACGCCTATGTGATGGCAGGCGGAGGTATCTCACCCTTGGCATATTTTTGGCTGTACTCTCCCTGATAATATCTTGCATCCTAATCAAGCCTTCCTCAAAAGTACCCTCTCATCTCCCGGCACAAGGATTAAGGAAGATGCCTTCTAAGAAGGGCTTTACAACCCCCTCGGCTTAATGAATCCCGACACAGCATGCCCAGCCCAGGAACGCCCAGCCTGGGAATGCCGAGGCCGACCCGGCCCCGCTGGCTTCCCCCAACTGCACATCCCCCTCCACATGTGAAATACAAGACACAGGAAGGCCCTGGGAAGCTCCCCAGGGACGACCCCCCCACACAGCCCTTAGATACAGACATCCCACTCCCTGCATCAGGAAAATGGATAGGCTCCCAATTTTATTATAATTGGTATGACAAATGAGTAAATACTAAAGAAATATCCTTCTTAGAACAGCTTAAGAGAGGCATAGGGTGGGGGACAGTAGGCACTTACTGTCCCCACAGGAAGAGATAAAATAAGAGCAAAGAAGGAACAAATAGAGACAACCAGATAATAACCTTTAGAAGAGCCTACCCCTCTTCCTGCACCTTTTGACCTTGAGGCATAGATAGAGCTGATTGAGCTCAAGGCATAACTTTGTTTTCACTGTTGATTATAACCACTATATACTTGTCTCGGGCCATTACCTAGAAGGCCCTAATGATTAACATGAAAAGAGACCACTTGTCTCGGGCCATTATATAGAAGGCCCTAATAATTAACATGAAAAAAGACCACAAGGTATCAGCCAACAGCTTATGTGGTCAAAGAGAAATCACCTCACCTCATTGATTATATAAAAAATAAAGAAAGACATGCCTTAACAGGCTGCTGACCTCCAGATTCCTGGTTGTCTGAGTCTCACTTTCTTTGCTGACGCCACCCATCCCTTTGTGATCCCAGACCCTGCTGAGGCTGGCCCCCGGCAAGGTTCTTTCATATTTCTTGTGGCTTTGGTTTGGTTTTTACAAAATCTCTGAATTTCTGTTCATCTGCTAATGTCTTAATTTCATTTTCATATTTAAAAGATAGTTTTGGAGGATATATAATTCTTGGCTGGAAGTTCTTCTCCTTGAAGGCTTTGAATGTGTCATGCCACTATCTCCATGCCAGCATCATTTCTGCAGAGAAATCCAATGAAAGCCTATAGGGTTTCCCTCTGAATGTTAGCTTTGCTCTGAGTCTTGCTGCCTTTAAGTTTCTGCTTATGTTTCATTTTGTTGGGCTTGATTATAATATGTTTTGGAGTCTTTCTATTGAGATCTATATTGAGTGGTGTTAGATACATATCTTGGATATCTATATTCTCTTCTTTCATAATTTCTGGAAGTTTTCTGTCAGCAGCTCAGCCACAACACTCTCTGTGTTCTCAGCTGTCTCGCCCTGTTCAAGAACTCCAATTAATTGTAGATTGTTCTTCTTAATAGAGTCCCACATGCTTCTTAATGCTTCTTCATTTTTTCTTGTTTCTTTTTCCTCATTTATCCTCATAGATGCTGGAGTCAGTGGCTCTGTCCTCCAAATCAGAAATTCCCTTTTCCATTTGTTCCATTCTGTTGTCTTGGTTTTGAATTGAAGTTTCTATGTCTTTGATTTTGTTCTTGATCTGTTGGATTTCAGAGTACTGATGTTCCATCAGATCCAACAGCTTGCTTAATTTTTCATTTTGCTCTGCTGCATTCTGTATAAGGTCTAGTAGGGCTCTCTGTATAATCCTTTTGTATTCACTTTCTGATAGTTTCAGAAAAGCTTCTTCATCTGGGATGTTCTGAGGTGGTTTCTTTTGGGGGTCTTCTGATGCCATTGGTGACTTCCGGGTTACCATCCTCTCCAATATCTGCTGCTTTTTGGGCATCATATGGGTCAACAGAGGCTGGGAGAGATGCTGTGAAGATGTACCACAGTTGTTTCTCTAGGCCATCTTACAACGAGAAGCAAAAAGTATTTGGCACCTTCCAAAATCAGTCAGATTTTCAGGTGTATACGTCCTTCTTTCCAGCTGACAAAGTAAGTACCTCTACATTGAACACCTGATGTTATAAACTAGCTCAAAATACAGAAAGGCTGCTGGCCTGTTGGCCTCTGCTGTCAGGCCCCAGCTGTAGGCGATATTGTGTACAATTCTGCTTTTCTAGCAGAACTTCCAGATAGGAACTGCCTCTCAGCCCAGGAATTAGGTCCAGCTGAGGCTTCCACATGGATGACACCACCTCCCAGCAAAAGAAGATGGCGTCCCATGTAAGCTCACCAGCCAGCTAGGACCAGGCTCCCAGCAGAAAGAGAGGCCGAGAGTGCTGAAATGCCCAGAGTCCACAGCCTCTGCTGCTGGGCCCCAGACCCAGGCAACACTGCAAGACACCACCTCCCTGCTAGAACAGCACTCTCCCCACAGCAGGAGCCACCTCCCAGCCTAAGAACCAAGTCCGGCCAGGGCCTCTGGTTGGGCTTCTCTGTCTCCAATAGGCCAGAGGAGACAAGGTATGTAGAGTCCAAAGCCAGGCTCTCAGAACCTGGCAATTATGCTTGCCGTTCCCACCAGCAGTGCATCAGAGACCAGCAGCTAGTCAAGTCCTAGTTCTGCCCGCCTGCTAAGACAGGAAAAAAAGAATCAAAATGGTGAGTTACCTTCAGTCTGTGCAAGCCTGTGCTTGCCAAGAGTGGGGTCCTTGAAAAAGAGGAAGTTTTGCATTCAGTGGTATGAAGTCCAAATTAACAGCCCTATGCCACATCCCAGGGCTCACTAGGTGTCCAGAAGGCTCCTTTTAACTGTCACATCAGGTCTTGGTTTCCAGAGGGATTTAGGGAGACATGCATTTAGTCCGCCTTCTTGACTCTGCCCTCTGTAGCCCCCAAGAAGATAAAATACTCAGGACTAAATCTAACCAAAGAAATAGGAAGCATCTCATAACTCATTTCAACTAGAAGACATTGTGCTGACTGAAATCATTCAGCAGCAAAAGGGCAAGTATTGTATGAGACCTTTGCTGTAAGGACTTAGAAATAGACTTGTGTACAGAAGAAAAGACTCTTTGGTGGCTACAAGTGTGGGAAGAGAGTGAGAGGGTTCATCATAGATTAGATAATAGGTAGGAATTTGGTTAGATGAAAGCAGTGACAGCATGCAGGAAAGAGCAGATCAATATAGCTGGACTACACCATAAACTGAAAGGTTTTCTAAACTCAACCAAGTATTTAAAAGGATAGAGTAGCAGGGACAGGGGTCTGGGACCATGTTTTCAGGTGACGTTGAAGTCAACTGGCACAACTAGTGTTTTGCTAAGAGAGTCTTCTGCACTCCATACTGGTGAGTGACATCCAGGGTCTTAAAAGCTAGCAAGTGGCCATCTGAGGTAACCAAATGGCCCCAACTCATCTGGAACAGATGATGACCAGGAACAAAAAAAACGTGAGTGAAAAAGAACCCAGGAGACAGAGGCACCCATATGAATGGGAGACAGTATCAACATGATGCCAGAAGAACCAGATGGTCCCTGGCCACCACCAAAGGTAGCCACAATGGGGGACACAATGTAGAGTCCCTGAGGCAACATGAGAAAAAGAGGGGTGCAGCTCAAGAACTCTATTAAAAGACCACAACTGATGGTATGATGGCCTAGTGGGTTACCCCCTGGAAACACGGCACCTAGACCTGCTGCTGGCCCTGTCCAGATACAAGTACTGAGGTCAACTCTTCAAGCAAGAATGGACTGGACACTGGGACACACTGTGAACGTATGGTGTGTGTACTTTATAGCTCTATACATTAATAGGAGGCTGCCCTGCTTTCTTTCTAGATGGGAGAGAAGAGGGTGGAGAGGAGGGGACAGGTGCTTATTAAGAGGATACTAGAAATACAGAGTGAAAAGGAGGATTATGCTGTCACTGGGTGAGGAGACCCGATGGAGCTGCAGATAGGGGGGTATGCAAAATTGGTTTGGATTGCATAGTTTCACTTAATCACAATAAAAAAAAAATTGTGCTTTAAGGGAAAGTTTACAATCCAAGTCAATTTGTCAAATGAAATCTCCCACATGCCTCTATTTAAGACTAGCTGGTTTCCCAACCCTTTGGCAGCACCCTTCTGCTTTCCACTCTTTACTTCCAGTATTCATTTAACCAATTCCTGTCCCCTCCTCTTCACCCTCCCATCTCACCTCTAGAGAGGAGCTGCTCCAACAGCCTCATATATATATCTACACCAAGAAGCACACACTTTACCAGCTTCACTCTGTGTCTTATATTCCAGTCCAATTTTTGTCTACATTGTTGGCTGCAGTACTGGTGTCAGCTGTGGGCTTAGCACCAAGTCCAGGGGTCATGTTGTCAGGAGACCCTCCAGGATGTCTTACCATCAATTCTGGACTTTTAATTGAGTACTAGATCTGTACTCTCATTACTTTCCCACTATATTAGGGATTCTATGTTGTGTTCCCTGTCAAGGCAGTCACTGGTGGTGGCTGTTCACCATCTAGTTCTTCTGGTTCTATATTGATATAGTCTCCTGGTCATTTGGCCCCTCCTGTCTCCTGGGCCCATATTTTCCTCATGCCCTTGATGTCCTTCATTCTCCCCTGCTCCTGGTAGACTGGGACCATTGATGCTCCTTAGAATGTAGCTTGCTAGCTTTTAAGACTCCAGATGCCACTCACCAAAATGGGGTGCAGAGCATTTTCTTAAAAAAAAACTTAGTTATGCCAATTGACCTAGGTGTCCCCTGAAACCATGGTCTCCAGATCTCTACCACTGCTACTCTGACCTTCAAAATGTTGAATTGTATTTAAGAAATCTCTCAGCTTTTAGTGTAGTCCAGCAGCGTTAATCTCCCTTGTAATGCATGCTATTACTTCCTTCACTTAACCCTTTTCCTGTCTACTATCTAATCTATGGAAACCCTAGTGTTGTAGTGGGTTAAGTGCTACATCTGCTAACCAAGAGGTTTGGAGTTCAAATCTGCCAGGCACTCCTTGGAAACTCTATGGGTCTGTTGTACTCTGATCTCTAGGATCAGTATGAGTTGGACTTGACAGCAGTGAGTTTGGTTTGGGTTTTTTGGTATCTAATTTGTGAATACCCATCTCCCTCCCACCCCCTGCCTGGAAACCATCAAAGGATAGTTCCTTACATGCTTAAACCTTTTCTTGAGTCCTTATAATAGTGGTCTCATACAATATTTATCCTTTTGTACCTGCTTTGACTCAGCATAATGTCTTCCAGATGACTCTATGTTATCAGATGTTTCCCCAAATCATTGCTGTTCTTTATCCTTGCATGGTATTACATTGTGAGACTATACCATAGTTTGTTTATCCATTGATCTGTTCACGGACACCTAGGTTGATTCCATGTTTTTGCTGTTGTGGACAGTGCTACAATAAACATTCTTGTGCATGTAGCTATTTGTATGACAGCCCTTATGTTTTCAGGATATCTTCCAAGCAATGGGATTGCTGGATCATATGGTATTTCTATTTCTAGCCTTTTAAGAAAACACCAAATCAATTTCCAAAGTGGTTATACCATTTTACATTCTCACCAGCTGTGTAGAGGAGTTCCAGTCTCTCCACAACCTCTCAAACATCTATTGTTTTGTATTTTTTGGATTAATGCCAAACTTCTTGGGGTCAGATGGTATCTCATTATAATTTTAATGTGGATTTATCTAATGGCTAATGATTGTGAGCATTTCCTCAAGAATCTGTTAGCCGCCTGGATGTCTTCTTTGGTGAAGTGCTGTTCATATCCTTTAACCAATTAATTGGGTTATTTGTCTTTTTTTGTTGTTGTTGAAGTTTTGCAGTACCTTTTGGATTATTGAGATCAGATGCTGATCAGATTCTTGGTTGCCAAAATTTCTTTTCTAGTCTGCAGGAAGTCTTTTTACTCTTTGGGTGAAGTCTTTGGATAAGTGTGTTTGATGTTTAGCAATTCCTATTTACCTATTTCCTCTTCTGGTGTTTGTACATTGTTTGTAATATTTTATGGTCTATTTATGCTGTGTATGAGGGCTCCCAGCACCATACCAATTTTTTATTCCATGATCTCTATTGTTTTTGATTTTATGTTTAGCTCTTTGATCCATTTTGAGTTAGATTTTGTGCATAGTGTGAAATGTGGGTCTTGTTTCATATTTTTTGCAGATGGATATCCAGTTTTGTCAACACCATTTGTTGAAGAGACAATTTTTTCCTCAGGTCACAGACCTTGGGCCTTTTTCAAATATCAGCAGCTCATAGGTTGATGATGTTATATCTGGAGTCTCCATTCTGTTCCATTGATCTATGTATCTGTTTTTGTACCAGTACCCAGCTGTTTTGACTACTGTGGCAGTATAATAGGTTCTTAAGTCAGCCTAGTATGAGGCTTTCCCACTCTGTTCTTCTTCAGTAATGCTTTATTTATCTAGGGCTTCTTCCCTTTCCATATGAAGTTGGTGAATTGTTTCTCCATCTCATTAAAAAATGACATTGGAATTTGTATTGGGATTGCATTGTATCTGTAGCTGGCTTTGGGACAAATAGACATTTTCATTGTATTAAGTCTTTCTGTCTGTGAGTAAGGTAGGTTTCCCCACTATGTAGGTCTCTTTTGCTTTCTTGCACTAAAGTCTGGTAATTTTCTTTGTGAAGATCTCTTCTCTGGTTAGATTTATTCCTAGGTATTTTGTCTTCTTATGGGCTGTCATTGATTGAATTGTGTTCTCTCAAAAACATGGGTAGTAATTTGGCTGGGCTAGGATTCCCTGTGTTTTCTGACTACCCTCCATTTTGTAGTTTTTCTTATGCTATAAATCCTAATCTGTCTGTGGTTAATAGAGTGGATTATGTTAGGATTAGAGTGGGAGTGAAGTGCATCCTTCAGATCTGAGGTTCCTGCACCAAGATACTCCCTGACCAAAGACTGACGCAACACAAAGATCTTCTTCTATAGCTGACAAGAGGGAAAGACTTTCTCTGGAGCAGACATTCTGAATTTGGACTTGTAGCCTACTGGACTGTGTAAGAATAAACTTTTCTTGTTAAAGCCATTCACTCTGTGGTATTTCTGTTAGAGTAGCACTAGATGACTAAAACAGGGGCTATTGTAAATGGTAATGATTGGGTGATTTCCTCTTGGATAGTCTGTTCGTTGGTGTAAAGGAATTCCAGTGATTTATATATATTTATCTTATGTCCTGATATTTTGCTGAACGCTTAGTTCCAGTAGTTTTCTGTGTATAAGATCATATCATCTGCAAATAGAGATACTTTGACTTCTTTACCAATGTGGATGCTCTGGAACAATATTGAATAAGAGTGGTGACATTGGGCATCCTTGTCTGATTCCTGTTATCAAGAACAAAGCTCTTAGTTTCTATTTAGGATGATGTTGGTCTATTCTGGAGAAAGTTCCATGTGCATTGGAAAAGAAAGTATACTTGTCTGTTGTTGGTTGGAATGTTCTGTGTATGTCTGTGACATCAAGTTGGTTGATGGTGGCATTTAGATCTTCTGTGTCTTTATTGAGCCTCTTTCTGAATATTCTATCCATCACCAAAAGTGGTATGTTGAAGTCTCCTACTAGTATTGTGGAGCTGTATAGCTCCCCATTTAATGCTGCTATAGTTCTTTTAACATACTTAGAAGCTCTGTCAGTGGATGTGTAAGTATTTAATACATTCTCCTGATGTGTTGACCCCTTAAGTAATACATAGTGACCTTCCTTGTCCACTATGATGGCTTTTACTTTAAAATTTTTTATTAATTTTTTTTATCTGAAATTAACATTGCCACTCCTGCTGTATTGCAAATGTTGTTAGCTTGGTATATATTTTTCCATCCTTTGAGTTTTAGTTTGTATCTTTAAATCTAAGGTGTGTCTCTTGTAAGTAGCATATAGACAGACTGCTTTTTTTCATCCATTTTGCTACTACTCTTTATCTCTTTATTGGTACATTTAACCCACTTACATTCAATGTAATTCTTAATAGGTATGAATTTAGTGCTGTCATTTTGGTGCCTTTTCCTGTTGTATTGTTGACATTTTCTTTGTTCCACTTAATTTTCTGTACTGAGCCATTTTTCTTTATGTGTTTTCTTTTTATCCTTCTCATAGTTGTTGGTTTTATAACTGCTGAGACTTCTTAATTTTATTTCTTGTTTGATGTGTAGGATTGTTAATTTCCTTTGCAATTACCTTGACATTTACCCCTGATGTTCTAAATTTAGACCCGTCTTCAATTTCTTTGTATTGCCTTGACTTCCTCTCTATCTTAAAGGTCTAGGAATACATTAATTTGTACCTCTTTTGGTATAATGCTGTCGGCATTTCCATACATCTCTGTTTCCCTCTTTTTAGTGTTTTAGCTTTCATTTATTTTTATGGGTTCTCTATCCATGTTGATATCTGAGTGCTCTGTTCTGCATTGTATTCCTGAATATATATCTGGTGTTACTGATTTTCCATTTGAAGAACTTCCTTTAGTATTTCTTGTAATTTTGTTTAGGTTTTTGCAAAATCTCTAAACCTTCTGTTTATATGGGAATGTCCTAATTTTTCCATCACATTTGCAGTTTTGCAGGATATACAATTTTTGGATGGCAGTTTTTTTTCCTTCAAGGCTTTGTATACTAGGCTCAACAATTAAATCTGTGAACTGAATTGTTCTAAGTGCTATATATCTCATTGCTGAATGTCACTAAGGTCACCTTTGAAGTATTCTTCTTGGGATGCTAAGCACTGACATCAGTACTTCAAAGAAATTTTGGAACTCTTTCTGGAATGGCCATTGCACATGGTGGCATGGTGGCAGGTTCATGAACTTAACTGTATAGTTATCTGTGAGGGGAGTTTTTAGGCAGTAAACAAATAACTGTATTGGAACACCCTCCCTACTTACCTGATCTGGCTCCCCCAATGACTTTTTTCCTTAACCAAAGATAAAAGAAATATTGAGGGGAAGACATTCTAATGACATTAAGGACATCAAGCATAACACAGCTCTAATGGCCGTTTCAGAAAAAGAGTTTCAAAATTGCTTTGAAAGTTGGACAAGATGCTGGCATCAATGCACAACTTCCTGAGGGGAGTACTTCACAGGTGACTGTAGTAAGATTCAGCAATGAGGTATGTGAACTTTTTGTAGAATGAATTTGCAAACTTAATTATCAGACCTTGTATGTCCTCCCATTGCTTTCTTGCCAGTATGGCTTCTGCTTAGTAATCTGAGCTCAGTCTTAATGAATCTCCCTTGTACATTATTTTTTTGTTTAATTCAAGCTACCTTTGAAAGCACCTCCTCATCTTTAGTTTTGTTAAATTTGATGATAATATGTCTTGGTGTCTTTCTTTTGTGATCTATCTTGTATGGAGTTCAGTGAGCATCTTGCATAGATATCTTCTCATTCTTCATGATATCAATGAATGTTTCTGTCAAGGCATCTTCAACAGTTTTCTCTGTATTTTCTGTTACTACCTCCTCTTCTGGTACCTCAATCATTCATAAATCATTCCTCTTGATAGAGTCCCACATGACTCTTAGTGATTCTTTGTTTTTGTAAATTTGTTCATATGCTGGTGTCAATTGCTTTATCTTCAGTCTTATTAATTCTACATTCTATTGCCTCAATTCTGCTCCTTTGACTTTCTATTAAGTTGTCTAATTATGTAATTTTATTGGTAATCTGCTGAGTCTCAGATCATTGTTGTTCAACTATTTCTTACATCCTGTTTAATTATTCATTATGCTCTGCTGTATTTTGCCTAGTCTCCTTTCTAATATCTTGCAGAGCTCTAAACATTACTTACTCTTCTATATTCTATCTCTGGTAATTGCAGGAAGTTTTCATCTGGAATATATATATTTTTAATTCTTTGGGAGATTTCTGAGACCATATGGTCTGCTTCTTTAAATAATTATAAATAGATTGTTGTCTCTGAACCATCAGAAACTTCTTGTAATTTATTTATTTGGTTATTGTGTTCTAATTTATATATGGAAACCCTGGTGGCATAGTTGTTAAGTGCCTTCTCTGCTAGCCCAAATGTCAGCAGTTCAAATCCTCCAGGTGCTTCTTGGAAACATTATGTGGCAGTTCTTCTCTGTCCTATAGTGTTGCTATGAGTTGGAATTGACTCAACAGCAGTGGGTTTTGTTTTGTTTTAATTTATATGTGTCTTTTTTAATTTAGTTTTTGAGTGTTGAAATATTTTGGTCATTTGAGCTAAATTGAATACTGCAGCCTTAAAAATTCCAGTGTCCTGTTGTAAGATGGTTAGATCCATCAGGACACTGAGAAACATAGTGGAGTTGCCAGTTCAGGGAATCTGACAAATTCTTTTTTCTTTTCCTCCCTTGTTTCGCTCTCCACATCCAGGAGAATAAGTCAGGACACACACATAATATGTCCCACTTGCAGCCTGGGTAGTGCATCAGAGTTTAGCACCTAGTGCACAACAGAGAAGAGTAGGGGAAAATACTGGGGAAAGGGAGAGAAATCAACACATAGGAAAGATTTTGAATCTGTACGAGTTCACAGTGCTTAGATTATGATGCTCAGGTAAAAGTCTTTGCAATTCTGTAGGTGTGGCTACTTGAAGCTCAGCTGCTCTGCTCAGAAAAATACACTTGCTCAGAACACTGCCCTGCTTGGCTGCCCACTGCCATTGTGCTGTGGCTCTGCTTAGCTGGGTGAGGCAGGTCCTTCTGTGGGGTAAAGACTTAAATCTGGCTGAAGTGGTTGTTTCTGGACCTGCTTTGTCCTCCCTGTCAACTAGTCTAATCTCTCAGCTTTCTGTCTGACATGCAGGACTCCTCAGCCCACTTGCTCCAGCCAATCCAGCTGACAGAGTGCCAGCTGGGTCAAGTCTTGGACCTCTCCATTGCTTCTGAACTTTCCCTTCCCCTTCTCAGTCCAACCGCTCAATTTCGTCTTTGATGTTCAGGGCTCCTAGATTGTCATGTATAATCAATTCTTATCTTTTTTCTTATCTTTGCTGTAGGAGGGTCTGCAGGAAGCATCTTCTTACATTGCCATCTTGGCCC
Organism: Heterohyrax brucei; assembly: GCA_028571685.1. Taxonomy (NCBI): domain Eukaryota; kingdom Metazoa; phylum Chordata; class Mammalia; order Hyracoidea; family Procaviidae; genus Heterohyrax; species Heterohyrax brucei. The sequence continues at coordinate 24,953,282 of CM053155.1, forward strand.
TGCTCACCAAGCTTAAGATTTCTGTACGAAGAAATAAGGAGGGTGAGGACGTTGAGGGTGAGGAGCCGCTTGGAGGCTTCTGAGTGGCAAATGGTTTATGTTTGACTATAAGCCAAGCAGTTGGTGGCTGAAGTCCACCCAGTGGAGACACAGGAAAGTCCTGGTGACCTACCTACTTTTATAAGATGCTGTTGTTAGGGACTGTCATGTCAGTTCTGACTCATAGCGATGCTATGCACAACAGAATGAAACATTGCCCGATCTTGAGCCATGTGCACAATAATTTTTATGCTTAAGCCCATTGTTGCAGCAACTGTGTCCATCTGTCTCACTGAGGGTCTTCCTCTTTCTCACTGACCCTCTACTCTGTCAAGATTACAGCCAAGAAAATTCTATGTGGCAATTCTACTCTGTAACACATGAGGTCATCATGAGCTAGAATAGACTCAATTGGCAAAGGGTGTCTGTCATGGATTAAATTATGTACCCCAAAAAATATGTGTAGCCATGTGACTGGGCCATGATTCCCGATATTTTGTGATTGTCCTCCATTTTGTTATTTTGCTGTGCTGTATGTTAAAGGCTTAGTGTGGGGCTGTAAATCCCTTCATAGGATTACCTCCCTGCTTCACTGTAAAGGGAGTTTCCCTGGAGTGTGGCTTGTACCATCCTTAATCCTTTCATCCTGGAAGAGATACAGGGAAAAGGCAGCAGATGGAGAATTGGGAACCTCACACCATTAAGAAAGCAGCACTGGGAGAAGAGTGTGTCCATTAGATCTGAGGTTCCTGTGCCAAGATGCTCCCTGGACAAAGACTGATGCAATATCAGACTTTCCTCCAGAGCCAACAAGGGGGAAGGCCTTCCCCTGGAGCAGACATCCTGAATTTAGACCTGTAGCCTACCAGACTGTTTAAGAATAAACATTCCTTTGTTAAAGCCATCCACTCTGTGGTATTTCTGTTAGAGCAGCACTAACTGATTAAAACAGCACCCTAGTTAAGGTTGTGTGTCACCTTGGCTGGGTCATGAGTCTCAGTAGTTTAGATGTTATGATATAGTTTGGTAGTTATGTAATGATGTAGTCACATCCGTAATAAGATCTGATATAATGTAATCTGATATAATGTAATCATCTCTGTAATGAGATCTGTTGTGAGCAACCAGTCAATTCAGAGTATTTCCTTAAGAGTATGTCCTGCATTCAATATATCCGGACTTTGTGGCACAGTTTGTGGGCTTTCGCTCACTCCGGATCCTGTATCTGGCTTTTCTTTATCTGACCTCTGGTTCTTGGGACTTGAGCTAACAGCTTACCAGCCAATCTTGAGACTCATCAGCCTCCAAAACCTGTAGGCCAGCAGCTTGCTAGTTTACTTCCTGATCTTGGATTAGTGAGACTTCACAGCTGTGTGAGTTAGGAGAAGCCTCCAGCCTGACTCAAAAGCTTGAGTCTTTCTAGCCTTTACAACAATGTGAAATGTTTCCTTGGTATAAATCTCTCTCTATATATACATGTATATGTATGTATATATATGTATGTGTACACGTACATATACATATCCAAGCCAAGCCAAGTGCCACTGAGTCTCAGGTCTGACAATTAAGTTGGCAAGCTCATCCTAGAAAAAGTGCTATATACCTCATGGCTGAATATCACTGTGGTCATCTTCAAAGTACTCCTCTTGGGAAGTCATGCACTGACACCAGTGCCTAGTCCACCCTTCAAAGCAATTTTGGAACTCCTTGTCTGGAATGGCCATTAGAGCTGTGTCATCATACTACTCTTGATGTCCTGAATGTCATCAAAATGTCTTCCTTTCAGTATTTCCTTTATCTTTGGGTAAGGAAAAAAGTCAATGGGGGCCAGACAGGTGAGTAGGGAAGGTGTTCCAGTACAGTTATTTGTTTACTGGCTGAAATCTCTCTCACAGATAGTGCCATCTGAGCTGGTGCATTGTCGTGATGCAAGAGCCATGAGTTTTGGGGAAAAGTTCAGGTCGTTTTCGTCTAGCTTTTTCACACAGCCTTCTCAGTACTTCCAAATAGTAAAACTGGTTAACTGTCCAGTTGGTACTCTTGAAATGAGACATAAGTAACTCCATTTTGAGGAAGGGTGCAGTGAAAATTCAGGGTATTAAAAGTAAAAGGCTCCAAGGACCAACTTAGCAGGAAATAACAAGAAATACCATAGAGTAATTACACCACCTTTGTCTTGGAAAAGATAGGGCCTGGAGACAGCCTTGCAAATAACCCCTGGAGCCAGCCTAGTAAAACATCCACTAATGGTTACATTTTACAATCTACGGAAATTCCATGTGGATAAAAACATTCACCAATGTGGTTGACACATTCACCCATAGCTACATTTTGCAACTTGCAGAAATTCCATATGGCCTCAGCCAATCAATACAAACGTTAGCTCCCCCTCCCTACCTTGAGGTTTCACGGCTTAAAACCTATGTGGTAAGGAAGCCTGGGGTCACCTCCCTGCTCTGTGTAGTTTGGAGTGTGTCCCTGGTGCACCAGCCCCTTTTTTTCCTATTGAGCACATTTTTAATAGATTTTAACTTTTAAAGAGAAACTGTGTCACATCTTGAAATCCGGACCCTAACAGTACAAATTCATAATGATATCAAAAAAGGTTAGCAACATCTTCTTGACACTTGATTTTGACTGATAAAACTTTTTTTGGTCATGGAGAATTGGCTGATGTGCATTGTGCAATTTGACACTTTGTTTCAGGGTCTTCTTGGCACACACGTTTCATCCTCAGTGGTAACACAGCCCAAAACATCATCTTGCCTCTCCAAAAGGTCTTGGCAAATTTTGACTTTCCTTAGGTTTTAAACATTGATGCACTCCTTCGGGATCATTTTTGCACACACTTTTCTCATGGCAAAATTTTCAGTTAAGATTTTCCTAACTGTTTCTCTGTTGATGTTTATTTGGTCTGCTATGCTTCTCGTAGTCAGCTGATGATTTTGAAGCACCATTCGATGAATTTTGCAATGTTTTTGTCAGTTCTGCTCATTACTGGCTGCCCTGACCTCTCTTCATCAGTGACACTTTCCCTCCCCTTAGAAAAACGTTTAATCCATTTTCTTCATGGCATCGTCCCCACATAGTTGGACTAACATGTCCCTGATTTCACTTCCACTCTTGCTAAGTTTAACAACAAATTTAACGTTTGTTGCTCTAATTCAACCTCCAACATTATTTACTTATTTACTACAGTAAAATGAATAAAATTCCTAACATCTAGCAACTGTCTTATCTATGATAAACCCTCACCACCACCACCACCCTTGTAGCCATCAAAGTTATTTTCTTCTGTAGATAATTCTATTTTTAAGTCTTTATAACAGGGGTCTCATACAATATTTGTCCTTTTGACCCTGACTGATCATAGAAAATGAGGGAAACAGTCAAATGAATTAACATAAAAGCCACAATAATGGATTCAAACACACTAATCGTCGTGAAGGTGGTACAAGACCAAGCAACGTTTTTGTTGAGTTATACATAAGATTGCAATAAGTCAATGACACCTTGCAACAACAACATACCTGCTTAATGGAAATGGTGAGGTGATTAAGTCAAATCATGAGATAGTTTATACCAAGCATTTGGCCCCTAGGAAATGCTCTTGAAACACACCCAGGCTAGTGGTAAAAAGATGCATACCACATCTTTAGGAAAGTCACATGTGCTCTCTGTGTTTGTTGACCATGCCCTCCACCTCCCCTCCCCCCAGACCAGGCACCATCACAAGTGCTCCCATGCCAATCTTCCACATGTTGCTGTACAAAATATTTAACACAGCACACTTAAGAAAATACCTCCTATGCCTGGACATTCCCCAGCTGAAGCAACTCCACCCCTTCATTCCCCCTGATTTTACTTTCTCAGACTCTTTACACTGAGGGCATCCTCAGTCTGCCAAGGTCCCTGGGCCTTTGGCCTCACAGCTGGCTGCCAGAAAGCGGCTGTCTCCATGTCCCTCCTCCTCCCCTGCTCCTCCAGTGTGACTAATCCAAAGCAATTTGAAAGCTTTCCAAAAGCTTTAGCTATTCACAACTGGTCAATCCCCTCAGGAAACATTCCCTGCTCTGCTGAGAGACTGCCAGGAGACTTGGTTACATCCAGCTCTCAGCCCACACAATGAGCATGGCAGAACAATACTGAGAAGGAAAAACATCCCGCCTGTCTGCAGGCTCACATCCTCTTGAGACCCCCTACCCCACCTGGTGGGCTCCCAGTGGTGGGGTGGGGGGGGTGAGGGGTGTGGAGATGGGCCAGAGTACAGTGGGAGTGGTGTGGAAGTGGGAGGAGTGGGAACACAACCAAGTTTCCCAGTTTGGCTAGATTCTGAGCCAGGTGGTTGAGTCAGATTAGAAGTCAAATCTGCTTTTTCTGGCTCCCCTGTTAGCCAGCCCCAGGCCACTCTTTGCAGCCAGGATACTAGAAGGATTAAAACCTGAGCTGGTAAATGTAGCAGTAGTTAGTGACCTATGGAGCACAGGCAGTGAGACAGGTAGATATCCCTGGTGGGACGCCAGCTTGCTTTGCCATTTACCTAACTAGGTGTGATCGGATCAACCTTTCAGAGCCTCAGTGTCTACATTCATCAGACGGGGTCATTGTATGTACCTGGTCAACCTTATAGTCTGTTTCAAAAGTTGAAATGGGCTATTACACATGAACACACACCAACAGTTGTGAAGCTGTTGTTAACTCGAAGAAGGACTCAATGTGGGGAGAGGCGGGCCTAGGGGAGGTCCCAGCCAAGAGTCAGAAGACATGGCCTCCACAACCCAGGCAGTTTACCGCCTAAACCCAAGAAAAGACAGACAGTTTAAATTTCTAGATAGTTGGACATAAAGATAATCTGGCTGGTGAACATGGATTAGGAAATTTATCTAGAAATGTCATTTTCATAGTTAAATTCTGTTTTTACTTAGGTTGTATATTTTGAGAGTGGCTTTGCAAGGTGATAGTGATTATGAAAGGCAGAAGGCCCTCAAGAACCTGTTGGCATGATGTGCTCCTGGAGTTGATCAAGGAAGGCTTCCTGGAGGAGGGGAGTTTGTCTGCAAAGGTGAGAGAGGGAAGCGGCTCATACAAGACAATGACATGTGAACAGGCAGATTAGGGTAAAATTCTGGAGCTAGAAGGAAAAGCTAGGTATCTAGGGCCACCTCTATTGTAGGGACCGAAGCATGGAGTCCCAGCTGAGGAGAAGATTTGCCCACAGTCGCACAGGGAGTTGAGACAGAGCTAGGTGAAAGTGCTGTGGGAGGCGGGGGGGTGGAGGGTGGGGGGTGGCAGGGGGTGGGTGGGTAGATGGGCAGGGGAAGCTCAGGCAGAAGGACCTAAGGTGCTGAGACATGAGGGAGGCCAGCTCTTTGAGGAGAGGTGGGGACTTAGCCCAGTAATAGGAGGCTACCAATTAAGTCCACAAACTTGATTGTTCTAAGTGCTACATACCTCACTGGGGAATATCACTATGATCACCTTCAAAATACTCCCCCAGGGAAGCTATGCACAGATGCTAGCGCCTAGTTCATCCTTCAAAGCAGTTTTGGAACTCTTTCTAGAATGGCCATTCTGCACGGTGGCGCGGTGGTGAGTTTGCAAACTTAATTGTATAGTTGCCTGCGACGGAGTTTTCAGCCAGTGAACAAATGACTGTATTGTAACACCCGTGCTACTCGCCACATCTGGCCCCCAGTGACTTTTTTCTTTACCCATAGATATAGGAAATATTAAAAGGAAGACGTTTGAAAGACATTTAGGATTTCAAGGATAATACAACAGCTCTGATGGCCATTCCAGAATGTCAAGTCAAGTATAAGAGTTAAAAAAAACTGCTTGAAGGATGAACTAGGCACTAGAGTTGGTGTATAGCTTCCCGAGGGGAGTACTCTGCAAGTGACCACAGTGATATTCAGTCATGAGGTATGTAGCACTTTCTCAAGGATGAATTTGTGAACATAACTGTCAGGCCCCATGAGTACAGAGCACGTTGAATGGTCAGAAATGGTGCTGGAGGAAGAGGAAGGGAGGATAAGATCTGGGCACAAAGGACTTGGGCACCTGCTGGGAAGCCACTGTAGTCCCTCTGAGATGCCAGTGGGACAATCAATCAACAGGATGTCCTGAATCCTCTGGGAGAACTGCTGGCAGTCAAGGACATGTTCATTTGCATATCCTGGGGGTAGAGTTTGGAAAATACCTGAGAATGAGACTGACTTTCCGTGTGAGTGCAAAGGACATTCATGTCCAGAGGGCTGCTTCCAGGCAGTAGGGTAACTTGGGGGTACTCGCTCTCCTTCCAAGCCGGGAAGGGAGCTGGAGAAGATGAATTCCAAAAGGTTCCTAATAGATCAGATGTTTCATTCTTCTATTAATTTCATTGTATTTTTATCCCCAGCTGTGAGTTGAGCCTTAGAGAGTGGGAGTTTGCAAAACAGGCAGATACTGTAGAGGCTGATGAAGAGGAAGGGAGAGAGGTGAGAATCAGTATGTCCCTGGGCAGGCTGCTTATGCTCCCCTCCCCCCAGGATTATCCTTACTGTGTCTGTGAAATGCAGATAATAGAACTCCCTTCTCAGTCATCATTGTTATGATTTCTGCAATTGGTTTATCTCTCCCTGACCAGACTGAGTTCCTTGAGGATAAAGTGCTGTTTTCTTATTCTGAATCTCTAATATTTCAGAGAGTGGTTTGAGCCAAAAAGATTTGGAATACACGTTTGTTAAATTATTATTATTTTTAATTTAGATAATGTAGTTAGGTTTATAATACTTCACCTTAAATATAGTAAGTACTCAAATAGCCACTAGGATAAGGGACATCAGAACTCTAAAACACTGGTGCCATTTGGAAGAATGGCTGATTCCTCATGGACAAAAGGGATTTTATTCATTTCTGTCTCTCCATACAAGCCTCACCACCTTTATGAGAAACCTTGGTCTCTGGTAGAGGAACCACTGTGAAACAAACGGACTGGGTGATGCCATTAACACTTAAACAGTGCTTTGTATGTGCCCAGTGAGGTCCCCAGTGTGCAAATGGTTAAAGCACTGAGCTGTTAACTGAATGGCTCAAGGTTTGAGTCCACCCCGAGGTACTTCAGAAGAAAAGTTTGGCAATCTCTTAGCCATTGAAAACCCTGTGGAGCACAGTTCTATTCTGACACACATGGGGTCATCAATAGAGTTGACTTGGAGGCAACTGGTATGGTATAATCTTACGATTACCCCATTTTACAGATGGGGGAAACTGAGGCATAGAGAAGTCATGTTTTGGAATGGTCATACAACTAGGAAGTAATATATTCAGGCCTCGGTAGCCCGGCACTAGAGCGCTTGCCTTCCACACTGGACTGGCTCTTGTTGCTGGCCATGGCTGAATTGGCCTAAGATCCACAGCAACCTCAACGACTACAGAAGGAAACACTACCTGTTCCTGTGTCATCTGCGCTGGGTTGTGGATCAGACCCTTGTGAAGAAGCATGGAATTCTCATTGATTGCTTTTCAGAAGTAGATCACCAGGCCTTTCTTTCTAGTTCATCTTACTCTGGAAGTTCCACTGGAACCCATTCAGCATCAGAGCAACATGCAAGCCTTCGCAGACAGGTAGTGGAGTGTGAGGCACGCTGGCTGGGAATCTAACTGTGGTCTCCCATGGGGAAGGTGAGGATTCTAGTTCTCATTAATCTCAGCCTTTCCCTTCCTCTTGCACTGTCAAGCTGGGCAGTCATGTCTGTAACCAAATAAAATACTAGCCTGAGATGGAGACACAGAGTGTCTGCCCAAGGCAGGAAGTACTCCTGGGCCCTGCAGCCTCTTCCCAGCCTCATCAGCATCTGCTTTAGGAAGCCCAGTTTCACTCATTCCCCTATGGCAGAATCAGTCCTAGGACCCGAGAGGCTGAGGCCAAGGCAGTCTGCTCAGGCGGGAAGACCTGGGCGCAAATTCAGGGGTGCCCGCTTACCCTTCGAGTGGCTGGCAAAACTACCTAAGCAGCTTTTGCTGGCTCACCTGCGGTGTGGGATGACGCTACCTGAGAGGCAGGAGATGCAGTCTTGCAGGTGAGAAGAGGCATCTCCTGCCCATTTCCGCTGTGCCCGTGGGTCTCCACTGCTGCCTGCTCCCCCTCTGAAATCTTGTAGCCCAGATCTGGTCTCCTGCTTCTTGCTTCTCCCATAGCACTCTCTTTCCAGGGGCTGACTTCTTGGTTTTCCCTCTGTACATTTTTAAAAATAGAAGTTGGTGCCTTCTCACCACAAAATAAAATCCTGAGCCCTTGCTATGGTCCTAATAACTCCCCATCAGAGCATCTCAGCCCTGGCACCACATTAGGGACACCTAGGGAACTTTCTTTTTCATTGTGCTGTAGCTGAAGCTTTATAGCACAAATTAGTTTCTCATTGACACACAGTGTTTTGTGTCATTGATTGGCAACCCTGCAAGTTGCCAACAATCTCTCCTTCTGCATCATGGCTTTTCCACTTCTGTTTGTCCAGTTTTCCTGTCCCCTCCCACCTCCTTGTCCTTGGCCCATTTAGTCTCGTTTTCCTTTATAGGCTTGCCAAATCTTTGGCCAAGGTGTAAACCTCAGGAAGTGACTTTAGCGCTGAGGACCAATGCTCTCAGAATTTCTCCAGTCTCTGTAAGACCAGTAAGACTTTTTTTTTCCTGTGAGTTTGAACTGTTCTACTTTTTTTCTCCTGTCTGCTCAGAAGCCTCTGTTGTGATCCCTGGCAGAGCAGTCAGTGGTGATAGCTGAGCACTGGCTAGTTAAGCTGGACTCAGTCTGGTAGAAGCTGCGGCAGTTGTGGTCTGTGGGCCCTTTGGACTCCTTTTTCCCTTGTATTGTTGGTTTTCTTCATGCTTATTTGCTCCAGATAGGGTGGGACCAGTAAACTGTCTTTGATGGCCTCTCACAAGTTTCCAATACCCTAGACACTACTCACTGAAGTATCAGCTGGGGAACTTTTTTCCTTCATGTGAAATGGCTTTTCTCTCTTTCTTTCCTTCTTCCTTCCTTTTGTTGCTTTCTTTTCTTTCTTTCTCTTTCCTTCCTTTCTTCTCCCCTCCTTGCCTCCCTCCCTTTTTTCTTACCTCCTTTCCTCTCTCCCTTCCTCCTTCCCTTCTACTTTAGATGAAGGTTTACAGAACAAATCCACTTCTCATTCAACCATACACATATTGTTTTATGACACTGGTTAACAGTTGCACAATACATCAACACGCTCCCTTCTCAACCTTGGGTTCCCTGACACCAGCTTTCCTGTCCTCTCTTTTCTTGTTCTTGCCCCTGGGCTGGCCAGCCCTTTTAGCCCTGTTTTCTTTTATGGGCCTGTCCAGTCTTTGGCTGAAGGGCGAACCACAGGAGTGACTACACTACTAAGCTAAAGGGTGTCAGGGGGCTGTATTCTTAGGGCTTCTCCAGTCTCTGTCAACCTAGCAAGTCTAGTCTTTCTTTCTGAGTTAGAATTTCATTCTACGTTTTTCTCCAGCTCTGTCTGGGACCCTCTGTCTGGTCCCTATCACAGCAGTCAGTGGTGGTGGCCGGGCACCATCTATTTGTACTGGGCTCGGTCTGGTGGAGGCTGGTAGGTGTGGTCCATTAGTCCTTTGGACTAACCTTTCCTTTGTATCTAGTTGTCTTCATTCTTCCTTGCTCCTAAAGTGGTGAGACTAGTGGAGTATCCCAGGTGGCCTAAGGCGCCAGACACTAATCACCAACGTGGAATACGAAACATTTTCTTTATAACCTATGTTATGCCATTTGACCTAGACGTTCCCTGAAACCATGGTCCCCAAAGCTGTCAGCCCCAGCAAGTCCATTCCTGAGGGAGTTTGGACATGTCTATGGGGCTTCCATGACATTGTCTTGTATAAGTTGTATTGTCTTACCCTTCACCAAAGTCACCATTTATCTATTGTCTATTTAGTGTCTCTCTATCCCCATCTCTTCCCTCCCTTATAATCATCAAAAAATTGTTTCTTTTCGTATGTAAACCTTTTCATGAATTCTCATAGTAATGGTCTTATACAGTATTTGACTCCTGTGAATGACTGACTTCACTCAGCACAATGTCCTCCAGTTTCCTCCATGTTATGAGGTGCTTCTCAGATTCATCATTGTTCCTTACTCTTGCACAATACCCCATTGTGTGTGTGGACCACAGTGCATTTATTTGCTTATCTGGTGATGGGCATCAACCTAGATGCCCATCATTCTGCCACTGTGAAGAGTGCTGCAGTGAACACGGGTATCCATATGCCTATTCATTCGACAGCTCTTATTTCTCTAGGGTATACTGCTAGGAGTGGGGCTCCTGGATCATACGATATTTCCATGTTTAGCTTACTAAGAAAGTGCTTCTTGGCTGAAAGCAGGGAATGCCAGAAAGATGTTCACCTGTGTTACACTGACTATGCAAAGTCATTCAACTGTGTGGATTGTAACAAATTATGGGTAACGTTGTGGAGAAAAGGAATTCCAGAACAACTAATTATGCTCATCAGGAATCTGTACATGGATCAAGAATCAGTTGTGCAAACAGAACAAGGGGACACTGCATGATTTAAAGTCAGGAAAGCTGTCCTTCAGGGTTGTATCCGTTCACTGTACCATTTCAGTCCATATGCTGAGCAAACAATCCAAGAAGCTGGACTATATGAAGATGAATGAGGCGTCCGGACTGGAGGGACTCATTAACAACCTGCATCATGCAGACTACACAACACTGCTTGCTGAAAGTGACTACAGCCTTCAGCACACCTTCACAAGAAAACAAAAATCCTCATGAGTGGACCAGCAAGCAACATCATGATAAACGGAGAAAAGGTTTGAGGTTGTCAAAGATTTTATCTTACTTGATTCTACAATCAATGCTCACGGAAGCAGCAGTCAAGAAATCAAAAGACACATTGCACTGAGGAAATCTGTGACAAATGACCTCTTTAACATGTTGAAAAGATGTCATCCAGAAGACCAAGGTGCACCTGACCCAAACCATGGTATTTTCAAATGCATCATATGCATGAGAAAGCTGGATAATGAATAAGGAAGCCAGAAGAATAATTGACATCTTTGAATTATGGTTTTGGAGAAGAATATTGAACACACTATGGTTTGCCAAAAGAATAAACAGATCTGTTCTGAAAGAAGTATAACCAGAGTGCTCCTTGGAAGCAAGGATGGTCAGACTGTTTTACATACTTCGGAGATGCTGTCAGGGGGAATCAGTCCCTGGAGGAGGATATCATGCTTGGCAAAGTAGAGGCTCAGCAAAAAAGAGGAAGACCCTCAAGGAGATGGACTGACACAGTTGCGGCAACAATGGGCTTAAGCATAGAAATGATTGTGGACATGGCCCAGGACCAGGCAGCTTTTGGTTCCACCATTCACAGGGTCACGATGAGGTGGAACTGACTCGATAGGCCCCTGACAACAACAAGGAGCCTTTTGTTGTTTTCCAAAATAATTATATTATTTTGCACCAGCAATGCATAAAGGTTCTGATTTCCACAGTTTCTCCAGCATGTGCTATTTCTGGGTTTTTTGATTCATGCCAGTGATGCCAGGGTGAGATGGCATCTCATTGTGGTTTTGATTTGCATTTCTCTAAGTGATTGCAAACATTTCCTCATGTATCTGTTGACTGTTTAAATGTCATCCTTGGTAAAATGTCTGTTCATTTCCTTTTCCCATATTTTTAACTAGATTATTATTATTATTATTTTGTTATGGCAATGTTGGATGTTTTTGTAGATTTTAGAGATTAGACCTTTGTCTGATTTATAATAGCCAAAATTTCTTTCTCAGTCTGTTGGTTCTCTTTTCACTCTTGAGGTGAAGTCTTTTGATAAGCATAAGTGTTTAATTTGTAGAAGATCATCCCATTTATCTAGCTTGATTTCTGGAGTTTGTATGTCATTGATTATAGTTTGTATTTCATTTTAAAGTCTATTTTATGTGAGATTAGATCGCCATTCCTCTTTTTTGGCAGCTACTTGCTTGATATATATATTTTCTTCCATTAATAAATTTATATGTTTTTTCTAAGGTGTCTCTCTTGTAGACAGCATATTGATGGATCCTATTTTTGTTAATCTGTCCTGTCACTCTCTGTCTTTGGGTGTGTTTATGCCATTTACATTCAGTGTAATTATTGACAGGTGTAAGTTTATTGCTGTCATTTTATAGTACCTTTGTGTGTGTGTGTGTAGTGCTGACATTTTCTTTGTTCCTTTTATTCTCCTGTGATTTCCTTTGGTTTGTGGATTTCTTTTTAGTTTCTTCTGTTTTTATAGATTGTTTTAAATTGAGACTTTTTGTTTTTCTTCACCATTTTCATGAGTAGGTTTGTTAAATTTCTCTGTGGTTACCTTGAGATTTACCCTTGTCTTCCTAAGTTTGAACCAGTGAATTATTACTTGGTATCACCTTACCTGGCACTCCATTAGAAAGTTCTATATCTGCATTGTGTATTCCCTCTTTTACTGTTCTGACATTGTTGTCATTTACAGATTAACCTCTATGGTTCCTGTTATAATTCTTTTGGTTTTGGATAGTCTTTGAACATTCTTTTCCTAGGCTGGTAACTGGCTGATACAATTTTGCATCCTAGGTTCAGGCTGTGGCCCGATGTTGTTTATTTTCAGGCCAAAGGACTCTACTAATTTTTGAGTTTTTTTTTTTTTTAAACATATTCCCTTAATTTCTGTTTATCTGGAAATGTCTTAATTTTACCACCATATTTGAATGGGAGTTTTCTGGGATATATTATTCTTGTTTGGCCATTTTTTTTCTTTCAAGGTTTTACATATGTCACCCCATTGCCTTCTTGCCTGCATGGTATCTGTTGAATAATCAGTTTAGTCTTATTGTTCTTCCTCCGTGACTTTTCATTTTTGTTGAGGTGCTCTCGCAATTTTTTGTCTTTGGTTTTAGCGAGAGTGATTATGGTACGTCTTAAGTGGTTTTCTTTTAGGGACTCTCCTATATGGGTTTCTTTGGACTTCTTGGATAATCAGCTTTTCATATTTCTCACTATTAGGGAAGTTTTCTGCCATCAATTGTTCAATGATCCTGTCTTTTCTATTTTCTCCCCCTGTTCTGCAACTCTGATCACTCATAAATTGTTGCTTTTGATTGTATCCCACATGATTCTCAGGGTTTCTTCATTTTTGTTTTTTTAATCTTCATGTTCACCAATCCTGTCTTCCACCATTTCAAACCTGCTCCTCAGCCTTTCTATGACACTGTCCATTTCTGAAATCTTGTTGTTTGTATTTTGAATTTCTAATTGTTATTTTTATATGATTTTTGTGAATTTATTTTGGCATTTTGTTCCTATACAGTTTTCCTGAATCCTTCCATAAATCAGTGTATTTTTTCTTTATTGTTTTCTGTGTTTTGCTTCAACTACTAGATAGCTCTGAATATTACAGATTTGAATTCCCTGTCAGGTAGTTCTAGTCCATTTTATTCTGTTGGAAAGTCACTGCTGTTTTATTTTAGATGCCTACTGAAACTATCCTGTCCTTTTTTAAAAATAAGTTTTGATAGTGTCTGCTGTCTTCAGGACACTCAGCAGTTATTTTCTCTGTTTATTGATTGTAGATCTGTTTGTTTCATCCTGAGTTTTCATTTTATTTGTTTATGCCAGAGCAGGCAGGATATGTGTTCTTTGTTGTTTGCCTGCCTATGGTCATGATTCTTGTCACCTCCTGTCCAGCGTGTATGCACAGTCATTCAGCTATGATGCAGCAGGGCAGGTTCAGCTGAAGGGTAGGGGCTGGTATGTACTAGGACAAACTGCATGGGCTGCGAATCAGTGCTGGGAAGGTTCCAGCAGGCTGTGCCTGTGCTGCTCAGGTGTGTGATGTTCAGCACACAGCATGGGTAGGCAGGAAGGAGGGGGAGGTGGTGATGTGTGAGCTAAGACAGGTATGGGACAGATGAGGGACAGATAAGGGAGAAGAGAAACAGGAGCCCCAAACAAACAGAGTGCTAAGGTAGCCTGCTGTTGAAGTGGAGACCTAAGAAACCAAGAAACGGATAAAAAATAAAAAGGAAAAAGGAAAAAAAGAGAGAGGGGAGAAGGTAAACAGAAAAAAAAATGGTGACATAAAAACCTAGAAAAGAAAAAAAGCCCCCCAGGGGTCACACTGGTGCAGCTGCAAAGACTAGGGAAGTGTCACCCAGGCTGCAGAGTAGCCAGGTATTCAGGAGACAGGAAAAGAATGTAAGTATAGAGAGATCAGAACTGAGAAATGAGACAAGGCAGAAGAACCAAAAAAAAAAAAAAAAAAAAAAAAAAAATGCCCCCAGGGATCCCACCGACAGTGCTACTCAGACTGGGGAAGTGGGTCCTGACCCTGCAGTAGAGCTCAGCCACAAAAGGCTCCAAAGCCACCAAAAGAAAAACAAACAGACAAAACAAATGAAAACAGAGCACCACCAGACAAGGCCCCAAGGATCCCACTTGTTGGTATAATGGGCCAGGGGAGTAGTTCCACCCTCAAGACCAGGAAATCTGATTTAATGGATCTGACTGGGAGCTTAGTATCAGCACTTCTTCCTTCCTTCTTCCCTCTCTCTCTCCCTCACTTCCTCTCTCCCCTCCCTCCCACCCAACTTTCCTTCTCTTCCTCCTTGGTCTTCCCACCCTTCCCTCCCCTTCCCCTCCTTCTGCCTCCCTTCCTCTCCTTTCCTTCCTTCTTCTCCTCCCCTTCCCTTCCTTCCTTCCCTTTCTCCCTGCCTCTCTCCTTTTTATCAATTGAATTAAAATTTGTATTAAATTACCATAACATAATAAAACATTTTAGACTGTATATTTCACTGGCATTTGGTATATTCACCATGTTGCGCAACCACCTCTATTGAACCAGCCAACAGTTGTAGTTGAGTCAGTTCTGACTCAACCACCTCTATAGATTGAAAAAAACCAAACTCATTGCCATCACACTGATTCTGACTCACAGTGACCCTATAGGATACAGCAGAACTGCCCCATACATTTTCCAAGAAGTGCCTGGTGGATTCAAACTGAAAACCTTTTGGTTACCAACCACAGCATTTAATCACTACACTATCATGGTTTTCAAAACCAGACCCGTTCTTGTCAAGGTGACTCTGTCTCATAGCACACTATACAAAGATCCCAGATAAACTAGTTACCATTGGCATTGACTGACTCATGGCAACCTCACATGTTGGAACTGTACTCCAGGGTTTCAGTCGCAGATTTTTCAAAACTAGATATCCAGGCTTTTCTTCTGAGGTGCCCCTGGGTGTGCTTAAATCTGCAACCTTTTGTTAGCAGCTGAGGGCTTTCATCGTTTGCAAGGATTCTCTCAAGACCGGTATTTTTTAAAAACTCCCGGTTGGCTTTAATGTGGTCGGCCTGTTCTGCCCCTCTGTTCTGGCTCGTCTTTGCTTTGCCTCAGGCATGTTCCCTTTGGGGACTTTGCTGGATACCATGTCCCTGGTTACATACAGAAGCCCCATCCTGGGCTTCTTTATTTTGCACCCCTTGCTGTCCTGTATTCTGTGTTTACCTGGGTGACATCTCTGTCCTGGAGCCCTGGTGATGCTGCCACCAGCTGCTGCTTGGGAACCCTTCCAGGTCTTTGTGTCTGATTCAACCCAGTGGCAAGGGGTTTTATCTCCCTCACACTGCTAGAATGGAAGTTCTGTGAGGGTAGGGATTTGTCTGTCTGGTTTGCTGCTGAATGCTCCATGCCTAGTACAGTGCCTGGCATGCCACAGGTGCCTGAGGAGAGTTTGCTGAAAGAATGGCCTCTCCACCAGCAGGACAGAGCTCCTAGTGCCCAGCACAGGCTGGGTCCTGGAGGCTGTGAGCAACTCACAGTGCTGAGGATTTGCTCTGGAGACGAGAGTGTGCAGTGGAGCCCAGACTGGAAGCAGGGGCTAGAGCAGAAACGGAGGTGGAACAGATGGGCCAGAGGGACTGAGCTGCTCAGAGCAGGAAAGAGCCAGTTGGGCAACACTCTAACACCTGGCTGGCGCAGCAGCCAAGGAGACGTAAAGAGTGACAGGCTGCTGAGCATCAGCTAGACCCAGAAAGCAAGGGCAGGGAGCCTGCAGAAAGGGTGAGGCACGTGACAGCCAGTCCCAGGTGCTCCCAGGATGGGAGCTGATGCACAGCAGGGAGTGTCAGTGGGAGCTGGTGCCACTCCACTGCTATAGCTGTCACCAAACATGGCCTCTTCGTGGGCAGACACAGGCCTCCTCCACAAGTGTCTTTGCAAAGTGAGCAGCGGAGGAAAGGCCAACAGGCATTGGCAATCCTGACCTGTCCCAGAAGCAGGTGGCAGAGTGAGGCCAGAGGGGACGAGCTAAAGGGAGCTTTTGCCCAGGTATTCTAGCAGCAGAGGACATGATGCTGTTGGCGGAAACCTCCGTGACGTGTTAATGACTGCGTTGTAGCTGTCTGGTGACTGGGGAGCCTGCTGGCAGCTCCTGCAGCCCTTCTGTTTTGGCAGCTCATAAGCAAAGTCATTTGGCCTCTCTCTGCTCCTGATCCTGGCTTCCTTCTGGAGAAAGCCCTTGGGCACTGTTACGGATTAAACTGTGAACCCTCAAATATATGTGTAAGTCCTAACCCCTGTTCCCATGAATGTGACCTAATTTGGAAATTGGGTCTTTGCAGTTCAAATTAACATGAGGTCCATAGGGTGGCTCTAATCTAGTATGACTGGTGTCCTTATGAGACAGACACACAGAGAGAATGTCATGTGCCACTGGAAACAGATATTAGAAATATGCATTTACCAGCCACAGAGTGCCAAGGGTTGCTAGCAGCACTAGAAGCTAGGACATAGAATAGATTCTTCTTTAAAGCCTTCTGAGACCACAGCCCTGCTGCAGCCTTGGTTTTGGACTTCTAGCCCATAGAACAGTGGGCCAATACATTTTTGTAGTTTAAAGTCTCCCACCTTGTGGTCACCCGTTACAGCAGGAAACCAATACAACTCCAAACAAGGCCGGATGGTGTCCGTCCAGCTGAGCCCCTGACCAACAGTGTTCAGGGCACAGGCTGAGGGGCTGATGTTCCACATATACCTCAGAAGCCCCATCTCAAGACATGTGCTCCACACAGGATCCAGAACAGCTGGCTGCCCAGGAGCCCCTACAGGGTGGCGGGCCACCTTGTCTCAGTGACTTTGTCCACCAGTTCTGCCCTGTAGCTTGTTTCCTTGACTCCTAGAGCCCTGTATAGCCTACATCTTCCCTCTTTCTATTTCTTTTCTTCCTTGAAGGTCAAGGTCTGGGTTGACACACAGACCTGGGATTCTAATTTGCTGTGTGTACTAGGAAAGTCATTTAACCTCTAGAAGCCTTGTTCATCTCATCTAAAAAGTGGGGAGAAATTGGTTGCTTTGAGGATTCAATGAGATGTTGTTGTAAGCACAGTGCCCACAACTCCCCAGGAAGCTTAATAATGGCTAGGCCCTCTCTCCTTCCAAACTCAGCTTAAAAGGCACCAATTTCCACCAGTGCACTTCTGGGCCCTCTTCTCTCATCAAACACTGACTGCAGTCATCGTGCCACAGTTGGGTATCTGGCTGTCTTTAAAAAGGTGACGGGTGCAGTTTGGTAGAATTGGTGCCAGGCTGAGAATCAAGCCCCAGTCCACCTCTTACTTCCAATACGGCCTGGGGAGACATCACTCAACCTCTTGACACTAGCTTTCTCCTCCAGAAAGCAGCCACTCCCTTAAACATGCCAGCAAACTAGAAAGTTCTTAATGCCAGAAATGAAATTAATGGACAGGTAAGGGCCAGGAGATGTGGCCAGGGGAAGGTGGGAGGAGGAAGGGGTACGATCCTGGATGTTAAACTGGAAAAGAGATCAGGATTGAGGACGTTAGGAGAAGTGTGTGAACATCAAGGCACAGGTGCTTTGGGGAGCAGAAGGGAGTCAACTCAAGGTTTGCAGGAATTAAACTCACCACTTGTCAATTTGTTGTATTGTGGTGGCTCGTGTGTTGCTGTGACACTGGAAGCCATGCCCCAATATTTCAAATACCAACACGGTAACCCACGGTAGAACAATTTTTGGAAATTATTGAACAACATCATCAACAGCACACTTCAGTGAATTTTTGCTGAAGATAATTAAAAAATGGTTGCAGCAGTATATTGACAGGTAACTGCTAGAAACTCAAGCCAGAGTCAGAAGAATTGGGATGAAGGATATCACTGCTAATGTCAGACAGAATTTTGGCTGAAAGCAGAAAAGATCAGAAAGATGTTTGCCTGTGTTTTACTATGAAAAACATTTGACTACATGGATCATAACAAATCATGGATAACAGTGTGGAGAATGGGGATTCCAGACCACTTAATTGTGCTCATGTGAAACCTGTATCTAGACCAAGGGCAGTAGTTCAAACAGAACAAGGGACTATTATGTGATTTAAAATCAGGAAAGGTGTGTGTTGGGTTGTATTCTTTCCATACTTAATTCTACTATATGCTAAGCACACAATCTGAAATCTGGACTCTATGAAGCACATGGTATCAGAAATGGAGGAGGACACACTAACAACCTGTGACACGCTGATGACACGACCTTGCTTGCTGAAAGTGCAGATGACCTGATGAAGATCAAAAACAGTATGGACCATACCTCAATATAAAACAGAAGTCCTCACAATGGGACCAATAAGCAACATCGTGATAAACAGAAAAAAGACTGAGGTTGCGAAGGATTTCATTTTACTTGGAGCCACAATCAGTGTCCACGGAAGCAGCAGTCAAGAAATCAGATGATACTGTTCTCAGGGGACATCGAGGCCAACTGGCATAACTAGCCTATTGCCAAGAGAGTCTGCTGCACCCCATATAGGCAAGTGGCATCTGGGGGTCTCAAAAGCTGGCAAGCTGCCATCTGAGGAACACCCAATGGTCCCAACTCAGCTGAAACTGATGATCACCAAGGACAACAATGACATAGGGAAAAAAGAGCCCAGAGGACAGAAAGACCCATGTGACCAGAAGAACCAGATGGTGCCCAGCCACCACCAATGACAGCTGAGATGGGGTTCACAACATTGAGTCCCAGTGCAATAGGAGAATAAAAAAGGGTGCACCCTAAGAACTCCACCAAAAGACTGCAATTGATGGTCAAAGGCCTGGGAATTCCCCTGGAAGCATGGCCCCTATGTCTGATGCTGCCCCTGATCATAGATCATTACTGAGGTCAACTCTTCAAATAGGAATGGAATGATTCTGGGACACAGAGTAACTTATGGTGTGGGCACTTCATGGTTCTATGCATCTACAGGATGTTGTCCTACTGACCTCCTACTAGAGGGAAAAGGAGAGGGTGGAGAGAAGGGGACAGGAGATTAAGATATAACACGTATAGAACAGAAAGAAGGAGCATGCTGTCACGGGCAAGGAGGGCAGAGGGAGCTGCAGATAGGTAGGCATGTAAATTTGAATTGTATCGTAAACTTTCAATCGCAATAAAAAAATTAACAAAAAAAGAAATCAGGTGATACATTGCACTGGGCAAATTCGGTGCAAGAAAAACACTTCTTTAAAATTTTCAAAATCTTGATGTCACTTTCAGGACTAAGGTGGGCCTGATCCAAGCCATGGTATTTCAATCACCTCATATGCCTATGGAAGCTGGGCAATGAAAAAGAAACCGAAGAAGAACTGATGGTTTGAATTTTGGTGACTATGCCATGGGCTACCAAAAGAAAGAACACAATTTGTCTTGGAAGAAGGATAGCCAGAATGCTCCTTAGTAGCAAAGATGACAAAACTTGACCTCACATACTTATTACATGTTATCAGGAGGATCAGTCCCTAAAGAGGACATTATGGTTGGTAAAACTGAGGGTCAGCAAAAAATAGAAAGACCCTCAACTACATGGACACAGGGGCTGCAATGATGGGCTCAAGCTCGGCAACGACTGTGAAGATGGTGCGGGGCCAGGCAGTGTTTTGTCGGGTTGTACACAGAGTTCCTATGAGTTGGAACTCTCTCGATGGCACCAACAACTGGAATCCAGTGCTGGGCCAGAATTACAGTGAGGTTAGGTAGTATAAATGTGCTCGGCTGCTAACTGAAAGGCTGTAGGTTCAAGTCCACCCAAAGGAGACTCAGAAGGAGGGTCTGGCAATCTACTTTTGAAAAATTGGCCACTGAAAACCTCATGGGACACAGTGGGGTTGCCATGAATCAGAATCACCAGCATGTTTGTTTTTTGTTTGGCACACTAGGTCGGTTGCCTGGGCTTTGGAGTTTTTAAAATCCTCCCGGAAAGACTGGGAGCCATTCCATTAGGGGCGACGCAGGGAAAAGCCCAGATGCTCCCTTCTTTCCTTTCCTAGCCAGAGAACACGGAAGACCGGGATGCAGAGCAGACACCAGTCCGCACCTTCTCCTCTCCCCTGCTGCTCCCCTCCCCCGTCCCCCCACCAGGCAGCTCCAGGCCAGTAGTGCTCTTCTGCCACAGCCCAGGGGAGGGCTCAGAGACACACACAAATCAAACCTCCCCCAGACCTCATCTGTATCTGCGGAAGCCAGCCCCGCCCATGCTCTTCAGGCCTGGGGGGGCCTGGCCCCTCCACCTCTGCCATCTATCTGTCCAGGCAGCTTTTCTGCATAGGACTGCTTGTTCTTTCTGTGCAAGAATTAAATATATTATCTGTTTTTGTGCTGAGTCACAGGACATTCACAGTACAGCGGGGGAGGGAAGGGTGGAGCTTTGGAGGCAATGAGGTCTCCTCAGGCTGAGAAGGCTAGGTTGGGTATGGGACTTGTGTAGAAAGGCAGGCCTGGCATCTCCTTGGCTTCTGCCACTCAAGATTCGGCCAAATGCTGAGACTTGGGGATATAAGAGGCTTGCAGGTTACAGGGTAGCCATGGCCCCATAGCATCCCAGGCCTGAAGCGGCTCCTGTTCACTCTCTTGCACTTCAGACTGTGGGACCGGCATCCAGCTTGACCGCTCTCCCTCCTGTGATCACCCTAGGGGAGAAGGGGCTTGTGCCTGCCTCAGATGGAGCAAGGACAGGCCCACAGGGGCAGGGGCAGGGAAGGAGTTCCAAGGAGCTGAGGCAGCCTGTCACCAGTGTCACGGTGACCTGGCATATCTTGGGGCTGTCCTCAGGCCCCTGACCCAGGGCTGGCTTATCAGGAACTAGGGGTGATAAACTGGAGTCACTTTTGGCATGGGGGCAGGTAGGAGCTGTCAGAGCTTCTAGGGCAGGGAGGTCTCTACTACCTGCTGACTTAAGACAATTCCATTCAGACTGAGGGACAGGACAGGGACTATGTGTGCTGCTGGCAGGACTAGGCCATTTCTGGATCCAGCTGGGCATCTATCTGTCACCATTCCAGTGCCACCTGGTCATGGTTCAAACCTGAGATTGTATAGGGCCTCTGACAAGTTGAGGGCAAGGGGAGGAGAGTGGGGATGGTAAGAATAGGTATGGGGCTATCATTTCTTCTGGTGCTTTGGGGACACGAGCCCCTCGGGTGAGGGATGAGATTTGGCACACACTCTGACACCTAGCATTCTGGGACCCCAGAGGAGGTACCATGTCCCTTTGCTCTCAGAGGGGAAGAGGAGAAGGGCGGGAAGTACAGTGCTCAGCCTGGCACCTGTATTCTCTATGTGGTCTGCACACTGGTGCCCAAGTACTATAGGGTGGGAAAGGGTTACCCCCGCCCCTCAGCTCCTGCCAGGAAAGCAGCTTGTGCCCAGTCCCAGGGCAGGTGACAGAGGGGTTGAGCACAGGTGAAGGTCACAGGAGGCATGTAGGAAGCAGGGAGAGGAACAGCGGCGGCCAGCAGGGCTGCCACGCTGCCTTCTGAGCGGCCGTCTGTCCTTGTTGCTCAGTCCTCTGAGGCAGTGCAGGCCCCATCCTCCCGCTGTATTCAGCGTGACCTCTCACCCCCTGGCCACAGCAAGGTGCTAGGCTCAGAAGATGCTCTGCCGCCGGCCCTTCCCTCGTCCTGAGGAGCAGAGGGGAAAGATGGGGCTGTAGGGAGGAGTCTGGGCCACGGTTAATGGTGTGCCGAAATTGGGAGGCAGAGGTGTCACTCAGAGCAGTTACTTTGGGAGAGCAGGCAAGGACTGGTACCACAAAGCCAGTCTGGGGCTTGAATCCCAGATCTATTACTTCCTCACTTGGTAAAACTGTGACTCTGCATCTTAGAGCTTCAGTTTCTGGGACCGTGAAATGGATGCACCCATAGTACCAACTTCAAAGAGTGTTTCAGGACTCAGTGAGATAACACGTGGGAAGCACTTTTTACCTCTGAGGCAATCAGAGTTCCAAAAAGGACAGTTCTCCCAGGATACAGCTATTACGGGAGCTCAGGGCTTACAGAAAGAGTACCTGTTTCAGGACCACCTCCAGATGCAGTGCTTTGCTGGGAGGGGGATTAAGGAGGGGAGGAAAGAGGAGGAGGCCTGGGAAGAAGACAGGGAAAGCAAGCCTTCCTCCACAGGCCCTTGAGGGAGCCTAGAGTGGGGAGCCCCACTGATTCCCATCACAGGAGGAGCTGACAGGCTCCAGCTCTGGGGTCCCTCTGCTCTGTGGAGAACAGCCCCGAGGGATCCCAGGAGGAGTTTCTTCCTGACCTCCTCTACTCAGGAGTGGAGTAAGGGAGGCCCATGCCCCTACCTGGATGATGGAAGGCCAGGCCCCGGGAGCCTGGGTCCTTCTGGAGCTGGATCTCCTTCAGGGAGAAGATGGAGGCAGCTGGGGTGGGGAGCAGAGGAAGGCAGGTGGAAAGTTGGGGATGCAAGCTCTGCTCAGATAATCTACTGTCCCCACATCCACTGAGTTTGTGGCACTGAGGGCATTCCCAGTTAGGACTGGCCCAGAGAGACTTTACTGAGCCCTTCAGGCCAGCATCTCAGATCCTCTTATTTACAAACAATAGCCAGAGGAGAGGAAGACCAAAGGGTCTGGCCTCTTCACCCAGGCTCTATTGCCCACACTGGCTGCACCCCACTTGCCTTTAGCTCACTTACTGTCTTCCAGCTGGTGGACACGCTCGCCCAGAGACCGGAAGTAGGCGTGGCTCAGGGCCCCTTCGGCAGAGACACGACGCTTGGACTCATACTGAAAATCACAGGATAGATTACTGGGGCCTGGCTGGGAGGCTATGAGACCCCTCTGGGCTGCGCTACTTCTGTGCTAAGTTACATCCCCAAGACAGAGGGGACCTGAGCTCCAGCTAAAGAAGCCTCTCGGAGCAGCTGGCACACCCCCTCCTCCTATCCAACCTCACTTTAGAGCCCAGGCTCCGGGGTCTCCAAACGCTAGGGAGAACCAGATATGAGACTTGGGGAGAGGGATGTGCCCTGGGGATAAAAGTACAGATGCTAAAACAACCATGACCATACTATTAATGCCAGTGCTGCTAATATTTAATGCCAGCAACTACTCTAGCGTGTGCTTTTGTTAAGACAAGCCTCACTCTCCGTGTGTTCCATGATCTTAACTTAGCCTTACAACCATCTTATGAGATACACAATATCAGTTCTATTTTACTTTTGAGAAAACCAAGGCATGAGAAAGTCATGGCATTGGCCCAAAGCTCGCAGCTATGTAGGTGTTTCGAGCGAGGCTTCGAATCCAGGGAGAGCTGCACTCTGTTTAAGGAGATAAACACTCTGCTTGGGCCTTGGTGGTGGGAGAGCACAGGAGTGATACTACAAAGACTATGGGCATGAGGCCATGAGGTGAGGTGCAGGACTGAGAGTGGGGTCTGGAGTTTCAGCTGTCCTCAGCTGCCTGTCCCTGGGCCCCACTGGGTGGACACTCACGAGCAGGAGGCTGGTGAGAAGGTTGATGCCTTCAGTGTCCAATCTGCAAGAAGAGGGAGTTGACATAAGAGTGCTCCTGCAGGGGCGTGGACCATAAAGGTACAGACCCCTCCCCGAGGAAAAGCCAGGACCACAAGCATGAGGGGTGGTGTGGGAAGTGGGGGCTACCTGGGAGCGTGGCTGAGGAGTGGCTGGGGGTGGTACCGAGGAAAGTCATAGGTCTGGAACTCTGGGAGGGCTGTCACACCTGGCCACATCTCTTCTGTAGGGGTCCCTGGGGGTACAGCAGATGGGAGCGGGTATGTGAGAGGGCAGGGCCAGGCCAACTTGGAGCGGGAGCGGGGTGCAGGGCAAAAGGTGACAGCACAGACTAGGCAAGGCCAGAGAAGTCCATGTTCCGTGGAGAACAGGCCTAGATCCCTCTTCCCAAGGACTGAGAGGGCTAGAGCCAGACAGAGTTCTGGTGCCCCCTGGTGGCGACAGGGGGAAGTGGCCGGAGACTGACCGAGGAGGCGGAAGATGAGGTGCAGCTCCTCCTTGACCGTGGAGCCTGGGAAGAGGGGCCTCCCTGTGGCCATCTCATAGTGGATGCAGCCTACGCCCCTGTAGGAAGCAACAAGCAGGGGTGATATCAGGCTGGGTCTCCTCCCACCCCCTTCCTAGGGCTGCACCATCAGGGTACCCTGAGGCCTGGCCATAGGTGAGGTGATGTCTGTGGGCTGGGTGGCCCTGGCAGTGGCAGGTCCCAGAGAAGCCTAGTCCCCCACAGCCTGTACATGGGGCTTCCCTGGGCTCTGGAAACTTGGGCCCTGTGAGGTCTGAATCTGCATGGCCAGCACCCACAGCCACACTGTCTACGTTTTCCACTGGGCACCCACTGGAAGAAACATATACATAAATTCATTCTTTAAGGACTCTCAGGGTGCAGTACCTATGGTCCTTTATTGGAAACTGTTTTAGCTTTAAAATCAGGCTGGTTTTTCATCCTACCACAAACTGCATGTGTTTCTTTTAATACCATGATGATACATCCTATGCAAAACTTTGAGCAGAACTGATGCTGGGGAAGCTTCATCATGTTATACTGAGCAGCCCCTGTACCCTCTGGTAACTGCCACATGCCCCAGGCATACCATGTGAAAAGCATGCCCTGGGAGCATCTGCTCAGCGTCAAGGAAACCTCAATTTATTTCACAACTGATTTTTAATATCCAGTTCATCAGAATACCACATGGTTTTTGGTCAAATAAGGAGGTTAAGTAGTTTCCAGAAGCTCATGGGGCAGCAAATGGGCTTCTGGAGATGTGGCCACAACCCCACCACTCCCCTTGCCCACGCAGTGCCCACTCACCACATATCAATAGGGGTGGAGTACTCCGTGGAGCCCAGCAGCACATCAGGAGGCCTGTACCACAGGGTCACCACCTCATTGGAGTAGGTCTTTGTGGGCACTGACTTGGCTCGGGCCAGTCCTGGGGACAGATGTGCCACTGAACGTCTGACCCCTGGTGCTGCTGGCTCAGCTTCTAAGCCAAGCCTCATCGTACCCACATTCTGAGGAGACCATGTACCCAGCTGTGTCAGAGCCCTACCCTAGCCCTAGCAGGCTCCTGGCCCTCACCAAAGTCAGCCAACTTCAGCTCCCCCCTCTCATTGATGAGCAGGTTCTGGGGTTTCAGGTCCCGGTGCAGGATCTTGCGGCGGTGGCAGTAGGCGAGGCCTCGAAGCAGCTGGAACATGAAAATCTGGAAGGGGTAAAAAGACGTGAGCAACAAATGGTGGAAACGCACCCTCTGTGGGAGAACCTAAGTTTCTGCCCCGTGGCTGGGACAGGGGGTGGGGGCGGGCCGAGGGCAGGGGAGAGAATTCGGCAAGCTCCCTGGCTCTCCTGATGCCCTGCAGCCCATCTGGGCCCCACCCACACCAGGTGAGCTGAAGGGCAGAGGGCTCTACGGCCAGGGAGCTGGGGCGAGGCGGGGGACGGTGCAGCTGGTCAGTAAGCCCGCCTGTGTAGAGATGGATACGCTCGACTCTTTAATGAACATGGAAGAGGTCATTCACGCCTGAGCTTCCCTGGAAGCCTCCCTTAATTCCAACAGGTAACTCCTGAGTCTGTCTGACAGACGGGGAGACTGACGCTCTAAGACAAAGACCGGCAGGTTTAAATCAACAGCTCACAGGTGACAGAGGGTGTGTGTTTGGGTACGTGCAGGTGGAGAAGCGCTCAGCCTACTTCCTGGTACTCGCCAATGACCAGGGCCTTCCCCTCCCACGTGCAATGGAAGGACTGAGCCAACACTTGGCAGCCTGGGTCCTTGTGGCAACAGTGGGTTCTCATGCTGGGTGTCAGGACAGGTGGGTGCCAAGATGCATGATGGCCCTAACCCTAACCCCCCCAGAGGTCCTCACCTTGACATTGTGCATGCTCATGAGGTTCCCACAGTGGTCCAAGTACTGCTTCAGGTCACTGTCCTGGAACACAGAGCCTGCCCTGACCCCTGGCCAGAAACCCAGATTTAGGTTGAGGAGGAAGTCCCTGACAGGGCAGGGCCCAAGCCTAAGAGCCGGACAGGCAATGGAAGAGGCTTAACAGGCCTTCAGCGCCAAACTGTCCCTAAACCCGAACCCTGTCTCATCTCTACCCAGGGGCATCTGAGAACCTGACTGCTGAACCAGATCTGGGTATTCCCCAGTGGGGCCACCAGCCCAGCCCAACTCACCAGGTACTCAAATACCAGGGTGAGGGACTGCTCAGTGTGGATGAGGTCGTGTAGCGTCACGATGTTGGCGTGCTTAAGGTTTCTCAGCAGAGACACTGTGAGGAGACAGGTCTGCCTGGGTCCCTGAGGTCCCACATGGCCACATACCCTCTCTTCCTGGAATAGGCCCCGAGAGTCCCTACTCCACAAGTGACCCTCCACTCCTGGGATCCGTGGAGCTCAGGCACTGACTCCTCCTCCCCAGTGCCCTGGGGTAAGGTACACCCAGAAGCCCACAGAGACGTGCAGGACGCTAGGGTGCTATACCTTCTCGGATGGCAGTGCATGGGGCCCCCTCCTCGTGCTCCAGACGGATTTCCTTCAGGGCCACCAGGTTCTCCGTAAGCTTGCTGCGCCCTTTGAAGACTGTGGCGTAAGTGCCCTGGGAACAAAGACTCCATCAGCTCCGGGCCTGGCTCAGGTCCCAGACTCCTCTGCCCACCTCCTTCTCCACTCTGTGCCTTTGCTGGGGCCGTAGCTTCAGCCTGAGTGTCCTTACTCACCTCTTTTTACTGAAATTCTTCTTTTCCTCCAAAGCTCCCTCTTCTGTGAAGTTCTTCCTAACTCTGCAGTCAGAATGACCTGCCTTCATCTACCTCCCAGGGTGCTGAGGGGCCTCTCACAGCACTGATCTTTCTCTTTGTATCTTGGTCATGTTCCCATGGGGGTCTCCTCCATGGGTTCCTTGAGCAAAGGGCCATGTCTTCCTTTTCTCTGTAAACTTCCTCCCACCTCTGGCTTCTAACGCAAAGCCTGACCCAGTGACGGCAGTAATAGCTGATGGTCAGATACTTACTAAGTGCCCCTTTTCTAAGCGCTATACATAAACTTATTAACCAGTTGCCTCTGGGTGGACTCCGACTCAAGGTGCGCCCGTGTGTGTCAGAGCAGAGCTATGTTCCACGGGGCTTCAAAGGTAGAGCTTTTGGAAGTAGATCGCCAGGCCTTTCTTCTGAGGTGCCTCCAGGTGGACTTGAACCTCTGACCTTTCCGTGAACAGCTGAGCACAATAACTGTTTGCACCACCCAGAGAACTGATAAAATTACTGTATTAATTTATTTCACTACCACAACCACATAAGGTAGAATAGCTATCATCTCTTTTTAACAGAGGGAAAAACAAAATACAGAGTGGATCACAGAGCTGGCCCAAGGCCACGCAGCTAATAAAGAATGGAGCTGGGATTTGAACCTAGGCAAGACGACTCACAGAAGGGAGACTGGATTCTGCCAGAGCCCACGGCCCCCCACTCTCATGCCCTCCTCCAGGACCAGGGTCACCTCAACACATTCAGAGGCAGGCTGGCTGCCGGGCCCTCTAGTGCAGACAAGGACAGCAAAGGGAGGACGGGACTGGGGGAAGCCCTGGCCCTCCTCAGAGGCATCCTGCCTGGGTGTCCGGAGAAGGCGTGCCCAACTGCTTACCTCTCCCAGTTTGTCCAGCTTCACATACGTTTCCAGTTTCCCGAAGCCGATGTCTGACTGAGAGGGGGGGACACAGGGTCCTTTGAGCGTGAAGGCCCCCAGCCCTGTGTCCACCACCAGACCCCCCACCCTAACCATCAGCTTCCCAGAACGAAGGGAATGAGCTCTCCTGCAGAGAAGGAACAACTGAGGCTGGCAGGGCTGAGGGTGGCCACAAACTTCCCTGGCCCTCTTCCCTTCATCCCTGGGTTAAAAGAAAACGTCCTCAGGAGTATAAGCCCCTCCCAGCCCTAAACTTCATCCTCCACTGACAGCTGAGGTTGTGAAGCCCAGAGCTGTGGCTGGAGGATTGCTGTACAGCTTAGTCACTGTCTGTCCGTCTCGCCCCGACAACTGAGGACAGGTGCTGTGCCATTTTCTCATTGTATCTTCTGTTTGGCCCAGAGCCCACCTTCTGACAGGCTGTCTCATCAGCACAGTCCTCTAGCTCAGTGGTACCCAACCCTTAACAACACAGACTTCTGAGCCCGGCCACCCAGACAGTGATTCTGCAGATAACTGGAGGGAGGCATCGATGTCTGTGTTTGTAAGATGCCTCCAGGAAAATCTGACAGACAGCCAGGACTGGGTAGCATGTGCAAGCTGGTATAACGACCTTATCCCGCTAGAGGTCCTGGGGCTTGGACTTGAGCCCCAGTGAAATTCTTCTAGGGAAAAGATGTTGCACAAGAATGGACTAGCTGTGTCTACTGTGGCCAGCAGGTGGTGCCAGAGGCCCTGGAACCTTCCTGGAAACCACTGCAGGCCTCAGCTTGGACAGGGGATGCCAGGATTGCTCTGCCTATGCTGGGGACTGGATGTTCCACTCTGGCAGCCCCTGTCTGTTGTGGGACTTACCAGGGAAGCACGTCGCGACATGAGGCTAAGCGGCTTGGGCAGGTCTGGGTTCTCCAACTGTAGCTTTTGCAGGAACTCCTGGGGCAGGCGGATGTCCACAGGTAGTGACAGCCTCTTGCTGATGTCCTGCAGGGACCAGGACAAGACAGGGTGCTTGCACCAGGGCACAGAAGGCTGCAGGGTCCTCATCTCTCACCCTGGCAGTAGCAAGGCTACCACAGACTATCACCCCTGCCTCACAGCTGGTTTCCAAGATGTGCTCAGAGCCATACACAAGAGCACCTAGGGGTTGCTATGTGACCTTGGGGAGGTCCCTTCCCCTCTCTTGGGCCTCAGCATCCTCATCTAGAAAACAAATCTCCCATAGGCACTGTAATTCTTCAAGCACATTTTTCACATGACTGGGTGGCACAATAGTTAAGCATCTGGCTACTTAACTGGAGGTTTGACTCCACCTAGAGATGGCTCAGAAGATAGGCCTGGTGATATAACTCGACAAGATTACAGCCACTGACAACTATGGAGCACAGAGTTCTACTCTGACACGTGAGGTTGCCATGAGTTGGAACCGATGTTAACTTTTTTATTTTCTGTATGTGGATAATAATGACAATGTTAAATTGGTTTGTACTTGGAATGTTTTAAGCACTTGCATGTATTAACCCATTGAATCCTCCTGGTAACCACTGTAAAGATAAGGAATCTGGGGTACCCAGAGATTAAGTAACTTGTTCGAGGTTACATGGATAATTGCAGAGCTGGGATTTGAACCCATGAAGTCAGGCTCCAAGGCAAATACTCTTTTGTGTACACATTTGTGTATGGGCACTGACACACACACACACATGAACCCCTGGAGCCCTTTACCTCCATGGAGAAGCGGCGCTGACTCTGCCGCCGGTACTTTGTGCCCGGGGACAATGGCCTGGGGTCCTCCTCACTGCCTGTGGGGGAAGAGGTGCTGGACTGTGGCTGTTGATCTCTGCCAAGAGGACTGAGCTGCAGGCCTGAGAAGGAGAGGCATCAGCTCCCCTCTCTGCCCCCAAGGAAGAAAAAGGTTAAGTCCACTCTCCCCCAAGGTCTTCCCCCTCAGTACCAGAAGCCTCCAAGGTCCAAGTGGCAGACATGAGTCACATCAGCCAGGAAGGGAAAAGAGGCTTCGGGGGAACATCAGGGGTGGGAGACGCAGCTCAGGGAAGGTCCCCAGGCTGCTCACCCTCATACTGCCTGTTGTGGAGCTGACTGAAGTGTTCTGTGAATTCAGTAAGAGACTCTTCGATGGTCTCGGTGCGGGGCACTGACAGGGAGAAACGACGTTTAAAGTTCTTCATCTTGTTCATGGTCATCAGGTCCCAGGTTCTGAGATGGGAGAAGTGACAGCAGGTGAGGGAACGAGGCAGTGTGGTCCAGGTCCACACCACACGTGGATCAGGGCCTCGGCCTCGTCGAGCTGGGAACCTCACTGTGCTGCGGCTTTGTCACAAGGAGCCAAAGTTGTGTCATCAAACTTTGGGCTCCCTGAAGGTGTTCACCTAAACCCTTTCCCTCCCCTAAATCTGTCCTACACAATTCCCTTTCTTTGGGGTGATATTCGCAGTGTGAGTTGAGCAGCACAGCAAATTCTGGGTGGGACTGGTGTGCAAGTAGGATCCTGCAGCCTCTCCCCTTAACTAGCCCCTATGTTAACCCTTCAGCTGCTGAATGTCTGGGGAGTTCTGGAGGAAGGTCCGTTGTGCCAGGGAGGGTACCCAAATGTGTTGTCCCAGGCCAGCAGCTCTACCAATCTGTGTGTGACAACTTCAGTATGGTAGAGCTAGGAAGGTTGCCTGTGCTCGTAGGCTGAATATTCATTTGCCTGGCCCACACCCTTGAACAAGACCTGGTCCAAGTCCCATTTCACCCTGATACTGGCACTTGCAGGGTCCCTTCTGGCTTGTCCTGGGTCCCCAGGAGAAAGGAAAACAGAAGAAATGAACGAGAGGGTAAGTGTGGAATGAGCTAGCCCAGCCCCACCCCTCCAGCTGAAAAACAGCAGGTGAGAAGCAGCTGAAGGTCTCAGCAGAGACAGAAGTTTGGGAGAGACAGGGCCCCAGGGAAAACCAATGCCTGTCCTCTCCCTTTCCAGAACCGATGCACTCTAGGGAGACCAACAGGAGGTGGGGATTCACCCTCTCTGCTCTCTCTACCCTCAGGGCCCCTGTCCCAGAAAGAGGGTTCAGCTGGCTCCTCAGGTCCTCTGAGTGAGAGGACATCCTATGGCCCTCAATGAGGCCTCTTCCACAAGACCTTGCTTCTCCCTCCTGCTCTGGAAAGTCAGAGCGGGGCTATCCTGCTGCATGCCCCTCCCCTCCGTGGTTTCCACAGCTCTCACTGCAGCCACACCCCTCCTACTCTGCCCCACTGCCCTCAGCTGCTGTGGGACCTGGATCAGGAGGTCTCCTTGGGGCTCCCACCCATGACTGCTAACAAAGCACGAGGAGCCTGTGATGCACTCCCTCCCAGCTTTTTGCCCACGCACCAGGCACAGCCCACTCCAGCCCTGTTGCTGGCCAGCACCCAGTTGCCAAGGCAACCAGGCCCCTCCTGAATCCTTCTGGTTTAAGGGATTATGGGTCAGTTTGCTTTGTTCAGAGATCACATCCTTACGTCTTCAGCCAGCTAGGGGGTTGGGGGGTTCCCTGGCCTGCAGGTTCCTGGCTGCCTCCAGATGAAATGAAGCTGTGACCCTCTGGATCTTCAGAGGCCAGGGATGAGGTAGAGCTAAGCTATCTGATTGTCCTCAGACTGATGCTCAAAGATGAGAAGCTGCCTGCACTGCCAGCTGAGCTCCATTTGCCCGTGGGTCTTAAAGCCACTCATTTCAGCTCAACAAACACCTACTACGTGTCAGGCATTGTGCTAAGTAAGCATTGGGGTTACTGAGGAGAGTAAAACATGGTCTCTATTCTCAAAGGAGATGTCCCTGGTGATGCAAACAGTTAAAATGCTCAGCTGCTAACCAAAAGGTTAGAGCCAGTGGTGCCACAGAAGAAAGGCCTGGTAATCTACTTTCATTAAGATTACAGCCATTCAAAACCCCTATGGAACACACAGTTCTACTCTAACACACCTGGGTCACCATGAACTGGATTCAACTTGATGGCTTGATGGCAACTGGTTTGATTCTTTTGTTTATTCTCAAGGAGCTCGGGGTCTGGTGGTGCCTCCTGAGAGGCCTTTCCAGGTTAATGAGAGGGCAGCTGACAGCCCCTCTTGCAGCCTCCTCGGCAAAGCTCACCAGCCTCCCTGATTCTTTATCCCTGAACACACTCTCCTGCCAATCAACCGCTCCACAGCATTCTGGACAAGGTCTGGGGCTACCATCTGCAGGACTCTTGAGACTGGAGCCTCCCAAACGGCTTCACACTCTATCCAGCCCAAGGGGATCCAGACCTCCCTGGGTGACTCACTTCACAGCATGACAGGAGAGCAGAGATACCCCCATTATACAGATGAGTTGTTTACAAACTTGGCTGAACATCAGAATCACTGGGGTGGGGGTGCTGCAAAAATATCCAGATTCTTGGGCACCCCCCTCAGATACTGGGACTGAGATTCTGAGGATGGTGCCTGGGTGCATTTCTGAAGAACATCCCCAGTGAGGTGGACACAGAGCCAAGACTGAGAAGCACTGGAGGTGAGCGATCCAGATAAGGGATGGCACCCTGCCCAGGTATTCAGACTGCCCATCTCCCCGTTACTGGGCTGAAGTGGGTGCTCAGCAGAGCTAGGGACAGGGCAGGGTAGAGAGTAAGCTGAACCCCGCCCCCCCAAAGAAACCAAAAAATAAAATCACTGCCAGAGTGAGTTCTGACTCAATGCCTTCAGGCACACATTGACACTTCCTGGGTTCAGCCTGTGGGCATCCCAGTTTTTGCAGTGAGGGAACATATCGGGGAAATGAGGCCTGAGCTTTGCCCAGGAAGTGTGAGCTACGTCGTCTTCTAAAGGCAGAGCTTCCACATAAAGCCAGCCTGCATGCAGGGATTTATCCGCTGGCTTGTCGGGTTGGTGGCTCAGGAATTCACCAATAGCAGCTATAAATCTCCACCCCTTGCTCTCCCTGTAGCAGCGAGGCAGGGAGGCAGGAAGAAGGACACTCACTACAAACCTCCTGGGAAGGAGGCCCCCAATTTCTGAGAGACAAATAAGAACTTGCCCTGAATGACACCTGCTCTCCCCAAGAGTCAGTGAGGAGTCAAGCAGCCAGCAGCTTGCTCCTGCGGTGGGGCTGGGGCAGGGAGCCAGAGGGAGGGTGTGATTGGGGCAAATGACCAGAGTAGGAGCAAGAGGCCAAGGGACACAGAGGGCCAAGGAATAGCTGCTATTCACACGCTTCCCAGAAGAGCCAAGAGGAAGTAGCCGTCACTGTAGCAGGAGGGATGGAAATCAGATGCAGGGACAGACTTCCTGATGGTGACACGGTAGCCAGCGGCTGGGGGTGGTGGCCACAGCAGAGTGTGGATGCTTCTCTGCTGGGGACAATCAGGGCATTGAACCCTGCAGGGTCTTGGGTGTGACAGGACAGCCTGGGCAGCAAATGCTCTGTTGTTCCCTAGCTCAAGACACAAGATGCCTTCTGTCACTTATCCCCTCAGAGAGTCAGCTCCTCAGAATTGGGGGTCGTGGGGGAAGGGAGTCAGGATAAAGGCCTGTCACCTTGGTGCTGTCTGCCCCTCACCCCCAACTGGAAACAAAAGGGCTCAGTGTGACCCAGCCTGAGGCCAGCCCAGGGTCAGGCACAGTGTGGCCTTTGTCCCCAGGCGAGGGAGCCATCTGGGGCCGTCCGCGTGCAACTGATGCCAGGGACAGTGGGAGACGGGCACTAAAGGGTGCGGCCTGGCTGGGGCAGGGGCACTAAAGGGGCAGAGTCTCCCTAAGGAGGGGTGACACAGGGGCGGGCCAACCCCCAACCACGCCTTTCTTCTTGCCCTGCTGCCTAGGTAAGCCTGTAAAACTCTCAGCTAGCTGCCTGTCACTTCCTCCTGAACACATATCAACCTGCCCAGCACTTCCTGCTGGTGCCAGACAGTGGGTGGCTCTGGGGGAGGAGACAGGCTGCCAGAGACCTGTGACAGGGAAGACCTGCCCCAGGCCCCTGTGTGCCCAGAGAGGTACAAGGGCCGGTGCTCAGACATCAGCCATTCCAGCTCCCCACTTTACCCGTAAGGATGCTGCGGCTCCCGAGTGGTAAATGGGTTTGCACAAAATCACACAGAAATTTCCTGCTCACTTCCAAGCGCACCAACTCCATCATTCCTTTCTCCTCCTCACTGGAACCCTCCTGGCCGCCCAGGCTGTGAGGGCTGTTTTCTCCTTCAGCCTTCTCCTCTCCTTGTCAGTTTCCTTGTCCCACCCTGACCTTACTGACCCAGATTCAAATCCTGTCTCTACCACTAGCACCTACTCTCTAAAATTCTCAGCAGTTTGGTGTCAAGGGAGAAATCCCAGGCCAGTCACTAGCTCTGTGATCTCTTATTTAATCTCTCTTTGCCTTGGTCTTACTCATTCATTCAGCAATTA
The DNA here is from genome assembly GCA_028571685.1 of Heterohyrax brucei. Classification (NCBI taxonomy): domain Eukaryota; kingdom Metazoa; phylum Chordata; class Mammalia; order Hyracoidea; family Procaviidae; genus Heterohyrax; species Heterohyrax brucei. The sequence continues at coordinate 24,987,782 of CM053155.1, forward strand.
CACACTGATCCTACATGTCAGGTACTGTTTTGTTGTTGTTGTTAGGTGTTGTGGAGTCAATTTTCAACTCCTGTCACCCCATGTGACAGAGCAGAGCTGCCCCACAGCTCCCCAGGCTATGTTTATGGGATCAGATTCCTAGGTCTCTCTTTGTGGAGCCACTTGGTGGGTCTGAATGGCCAACCTTTTGGTTAGCAGCCAGCCACTTAACCACTGTGCTACCAGGGCCTGTTTCAGGCCCTGTAAATCCACTATGAATGAATCCTGAGGAGAGGACATCAGAGGAAAGATTCTAAGTAGGTGAGGGCACCAGTCATGTGGAATCTTGGGCAAGTGCATTAGCGAAGCAGCAGCAGATGCAAAGGTCCTGAGGCAGGAGTGAGTCTTCCAGCGAGAGGCCAATGCAGTGGAGAGGACAGGGGGGGCAGGAGCTGGGCTTTGCAGTGCCTCATCGGGTATAGGCGGGTTTCAGCACAGGCGTGACACGATCCCATTTAGCCTTTGATAGGCTCACTCTGCCTGCTGTGTTGAGAACAGATTAGATGTGAACAAGGAGAGCAGGGGGAGCCCAATCAGGAGGCTACCGGAGAGAAGCAAGTGAGAGACGGTGGTGACTGGGACCACTGTGGAGCAGAGACAGGGTTAGAAGCGGGCGGAGTCTGTATCTTAAAGATGGAGTCAAAGGGATTTGCAGATGGACTAGCTGTGGGGTATCTGAAAAGAGTCAAACAGGATTCTCAAACAACGGGAAGGGATGGGGCACCCTTTGTGGAGTGGTGGCATGCACAGAATGGAGGCTTTTCCAGGAAGACCACGAGTGGGTTTGGGGCAAGTTACCTTGTTTACAGCGTCCAGTGGAGGTACTGAGTGAGGTAACAGCATAGAGGGCTGGAATGAAGACAATGCCCCGTAAATGTTAGCTGTCTTCTCTCCTTTGCTTGGATGTAAAGATATACCAGAAAAGAGGTGCCAGATAAACTCCACTGAAGGCAGTATTCACCGAGTCCTGTGGTCAGTGAGGTGTGCTGGGTCTGGAGGAAGGCAAAGGGACGGGAAGCAGGGAGCATGGTCAGTGACCAGCAGGCTGAACTACCAGCCTGTGAGGGAAAGGCCAGGAGGCAGGCCCCCCTACTTACCACCTTCCACCAGAGCGAGCATGGACTGACACAATTTGGCAGGACCACACAGGCCGGGATCCAGGCCTCCTGGCAACTGTTCCCATCCCCCATCCCGGAAGGAGATCCCCAGAGCAGGCCAGGCCAGCCTAGGGGCCCAGCTGCCAGGTAGAAAGAGTGCATAAGCACACCCCACCTCCCCACTCCCCTGAACAACCTCTGCCAGGCCCCAGACCAAGCACCACCCTGGAGCTGGGAGACCCTGAGGCCATCAAGACAGAGAGGTGGTATGGCAGAGCACTCAGGGGACTGGGAAGTGGTCACCACCTCAGAGGGATTCTAACTGGGGACTGGTGGTGAGGGCAGGAAGGTTCGGCTTCACTCTACTTAACCTCCAGGATTTGAGCTTCCTCAAAGCAAACCCTCAGGAGATAGCCCCTTGCCTTCCTCCTCCCCAGGCTGTGGAATCCCTGGGTGTCCCCAGCCGTTAACATGTTCAGCTCCAAATGAAGGGTAGAAGTTTCAAGGTCACCCAGGGGCAGTTTGGGAGAAAGGCCTGGAGATCTACTTCCAAACAATCAGCCCCTGAAAACGTTGTGGAGCACAGACCTACTCTGACACACATGGTGACACCGTGGGTCTGGGTTAACTTGTTGGCAATTCGTTCCCTAGCCTGCACACGGGTCCTTCCAGGCTGGGCCCGCCTTTCTGTCCAGCTCTGTCCTCCCCACGCCCTAGCACACTGGCTCTGCTTCAGGAAACACTCTTTGCATGCTCTTTGGGTGTCCTGGGTCTTCAGAAGCTTCCCAATCCCCCAGGACCACTGAGGGCTCCTCCTCTGGGGGTTGGCAAGCCTGAAAGCAGAGTCAAACCCCCGAGCCCAGAGGCAACTGCGTCCCCTGCCACCCCCCTCTCTCAGGCCTTATGATGTTAAATGCTCCCCCGAGCCCTTCTGTTTTGTTTCGTTTTGTCTCACTTCTTGATTTTGGTGGGACCCAGGCAAGAGATGAAGGATATCACTTCCAATAGTCCACTTCTCTGGAGCCTAGAAGGTCTGAGCCCAGTTCTCCAAGGCTGGGCCATCAGCCAAGATCCTATGATGCCCTCTGACTCCCACTTCCTGCCCCCTCCTTGGTTACTCAGCTACTTTTGGCCTTTGGGGGAGTTTCAGAGGAACTAGAGACGGTGGCTGACCAAGTGTGCCTTCATCAGGATCACTGACTTCAGGTACACTCCCCTTCTGGGGAGAACTTTGTCTACTAGGAGGCTGTGATACAATCTCTTCATTCTCTAACTGACCCTGCCCTGCACAGCCCAAGGTTTAGTGTCCTGAGTCTGAACCAAGCTTTGGGAGAAACCACTCACTCCAGGCTGCCTGCGTCAACCTTCCAGCTGCACCCACAGCAGAAGCCCAGGGTCTTCACTGCCAGCCTGCCCTGAGCCCCACTGCAGGCTGGACGAGAGTCAGCCAGCCTGGAGCCTTCAGGGCGGCCAGAACCAGAAGACAGGACAGGCCGCCCAGAAAACAGATGCTCTGGAACACTGTGCGGGAACACAGAGACGATTCTAACCGCTCCTGTCCTCAATGTAGGGAAGGGCTTCAAGGAGGAAACTGGTCCAACTCGCAGGACATCTGGGAGTGGGTGACACGTCTAGGGTCAGGCTCACCCCTGCTCATGACAGATGCACCACTGGCCCTGCGGTGCCCTGCCCTGTCGGTGTCCTACAATGAGGGCCATGTGCTGCCTAGCCTGCTCTCCAAAAGTCTCTGCAGTTTGGTGCTGGGAAGAAATCCCAGCTCAGCCTTGTTAGCACTGTAATCTCGGAAGACACCTCATGCCTCAGTTTGCTTATCTGCTTAATGAGGATCATGTGTAACTGCCAATCCAGCTGTCACCAGGCTGCTAAACTTTACTTTCTGAATTACTTTCTAACGGGGTGGCTCCCCTGTTTAAAACCCATCAGTGCTAACACTGACCTTAGGAAAAAGTCCAAACCCCATGCCCAGCTGACTAAGCCCCTTGTATTTTGGTTCCTGTCTGCTTCTTGAGTTCCCCTGCTCTCCTGAGGGTCCAGTTTTATTGAACGTACTTGGCAATCCCAGCAAATGCCACACCCACACCTCACGGCTTTTGACACACACACTTGGCCTGAGATACCTATCCTCATTGTCTTCTTGGCCAAACCACTTCAAAACTCAACTCAAATATTGCTTCTGCTGGGAAGCCATGCATGACGACATCTCTTTCCTCCAGGTGGCAGTTGATGCTTCCTCCTTACTGTTTCCAGGCAGCTGTAGACTATGCTGTCCTTCAGTGTAAGAACAGTCTTATTAATTTTCGTTGCCCTAGTGCTTTACATAAGGAGCCTACCAGGTGCTCAGTCCATGTGCACGGAATGAGGAACAAATGGCTGTTAGACCATGTCTCCACTGTACCATAATTATTCGTTGATGCCTCTTTCCTCTACAAAAGTATAAACTTAGATCTCACAAGGTCAAAGACTGTACTTAAATTCTAAGAGCACACTGTGTGTGAGGGACAAACATTAATTCCCTTCTTCTCTCTTTCAGGCATGCCAGAGATCTGTTTCTAGGTTTATCTTCACCTAATTAGACCATGGGGTCCCTGAATGGTGCAAACAGTTGATGTGCTTGGCTGCTAACTGAAAGACTGGAGATTTGTGTTTACCCACAGATGCCTCGAAAGGAAGACCTGGCAGTCTGCCTCCACAAGGTCATAGCTTTGAAAATCCTATGGAGAACGGTTCTACCTGCACACGTGGAGTCACTGTGAGCTGGAATCAACTTAATGGCAACTGTGTTTTTTTTTTTTCCCCCAATTAGGACTTTGAGTCCCTGGGTGGTGGCCGGTCCCTGAGTGCTGTAAACTGTGACAGACCACAACCTAAGCTGGCAGCTGGAACCCACTGAAGCAGCACTGCGGATGAAATGCCTGGCAATCTGTTTCTGTAAAGATTACAGCCAAGAAAACCGTGTGGAGAAGTTCCATTCTGGAACCCACAGGGTGGCCATGAGTCAGAGTCAACTGGACAGCAATGGCCTTGACTTTTTTTTCAGGTGGTATAGTTAACACTTGGTTGCTAACTGAGATGTTGTGAGATGTTGGATGTTGCAGTCTTCACAGAGATATCTCAGAAGAAAGCCCTGGCAATCTATTCCAAAAAATCAGCCACTGAAAACCCTGTGGAACACTGACACAGGTGGAGTCGCCGTGAGCCGAAATTAATTCAGCGTCAACTGGTGAGGTAAGACTTGAGCACAGTTGGGACTGGCTTGGCCCCTGGCCTCTTTCTGAGCTCCAGACTCACCAGGATGTCTCTCAGCTCATCTGGGTGTCAACAGGGCTGGAGAAGCGGGCTTGGTGACAAGGTAAGCAAGTGAGCTAGGGACTAGAGCACCTGTGAACCACTAGCCATCTGAAGGCTCAGGTCCAGTGTTACCTCTCCCTAGGCGCGTTCCACGTGACGCCCTTAGACCTTCTGCAGCAGGAACTCTACATCTCCAGTTGGATGTCTGAGGGTCCCTTTTCTGTGCCACCACAGCATTCAGACTAGCTAAGCAGAACACGCGTCTCCCTGTGCCGTCACTGTTTTGTCCATTTTCCTCACTTGTCTGTGAGCATTTCAAGGCATTAGGCCTGATTCATCACTACACCCCAGTGCCTGACACGGGGCCTGGCACTGACAGAACCCTCAAATAATCAGTGGATAAATACATGAGAGTTGTGAATTTTGGTCACTGGGAGCTCTTCAGAGGTGGGAGCACTCCAGGGGACTGTTTTTGTTCACTGGAATCAAGGTGCTGGGGTTCAGAACAGGCCTTGGCTGAGCAACTTGCCCTCCTCTTCCAGCCCAACTCTTGGTCCCAGATGGCAGCGGGAGAATGGTAGGCTAGGGCGGAGGAGGCAGCTTCCTATCCAGCAGCAACACACCAGGTGAGGTCCACAGAAGTCCCTGGGCTGGCTGGTGCCACACTAATAAGGTACAGAGTGGGGATGGAAACTTCTTAGTGGGAGCTTCAAACGGAACAAGCATCGAGCTGAAGCCTCAGGGGTCTTGGGGAAGAGGCTGGGCAGGTCTTAGAACCCTCTTCACAGGCTTCCATCATCACTCAGGGGCAGATTCCAGATCCTCACACTTGAGGTGTACTATCCAGGCTGAAACCCTGACCTTGATCTCTACAAATAACCCCTCTCGGCCTCCTCACTACTCTTCTCCTAGTTCCCCTGTTGCAGGCTCCACACTACTCTTCCTGAGGTTCAAGGAACAGAAGCACATATATCATCTTCCGACATCTTCTTTTGATCCTTTTTGGGGACCCAGCCTGGTCTGTGGTCTTTGGGGTGGCTCTGGGTTTCTGAGTGACTAAGTTGGGATGAAGTGCCCTTGGGGCTAAAGCAAAGGGCCAGTATAGGCAAGGCACCATCTCATGTGCCCTCCTGCTTCTAGACATGGCCCCTCTTACCTTCCCAAGCACAGAAGACCCTTCTCTCTGTCTTTCAGCCACACTCATTACAGACCTTCAAGGAAGGCCACTCACCTGCCCAACTCAGTGTTTTCAAAATTTCAGAGTCCAGAAGCCTTTTCTTAAGACTCTCATAAATCCCAAAGGATATGGCTTACATCTATTTCTTCTCCATCTGCAGATGGAGAGGCCCACCACTCTCTATACACTGAACAGGAGGAATAAGGAGCATCGTGTTCACCCACCTTTCACCCTTCCCTCCTCTTGACACAAGATGCCCAATCTTCTTGGTGGCCTGTCACAGGATCTTTGCTGACATCCCTTTAGTTTTCTTGCCATGTCCAATTTTAACAAGACTGAAGGGGCCTTTCAGCCTTGGACGTCTCTGGGGACCTCAGTCTCACGAGTAGGAAGCTGAGGAGGGGACAGTTTCCCAGCCTGTCTAGATCATATTCCTATTTATATTCCTCTCCCATTCCCCCCCCACCCAGCTTGGCCCACACTGCCCCAAGCCCATATTCCACTGGAATATGGCCAGGAACTCCTGGCCAGTCTTTGCCCAGCTTTCCCCCTTTCCAATCAGCCTAAAAGAGAATCACCCCAATAACAACCCCTCAGGCTCCCCTTACTTGCCCCAGGCCTCTGGTCACCTGGATCTCCTTTCCATCAAGCTGGCCTCCTGATACTCAGCCTGATTCCCCTCCTACCATGCCGGGCCCAGGTGGTCTTCACGGCCTGTATTACCTCCTCCTGCCTCTTCTCTAGCCACTCAGGTCTCTATGCCTCCAAGGCCTCCTGGAGGAAGCTCTGAGTATCTCACAGTTCTGCTCCTTGAGGGGAGGCATCCACACACTTAGACCCTCACTTGCTCCACAGACACCCACCCCGCACTAGCCTCTGTCCTCAGCCCTATACCTCATATCCCTCTCAGCCTCCATGACAACCCAGCTCCTCGCTCTCCTCCTTTTTCAGCCCTTGCATCTGTGGGCTCACTTCCTTGGTCCGCCCCTTAGATGCTGGTACTCCCCAGGCTTCCTCTTTGGCCCTTTATTCTTTCCCCTGAACTCACTCTTTCTGAGTGATCTCATCCTCAACCCACGGTGAAACCACCACTCACATGCTGATGACTCCCTGATCTACAGCTCAGGCCCTACTAAACCCCCGAGCTTCACACACAGGGGTTCAATAGCCTGTTGGGCCCTCTAGGTCTAAAACACTGGACTCAACCATACTGGCTATCTCCAGGTCAGTCCTCAATCGAGCTGTACTTTTAAGTGAAAAGGGCAGATGTGCAATGTGTTAGATACATACACGTACAAATATAAACCATATATGATCTAGCACTTATTTCTGGGTGCTAAAATCACACGCAATTTTAATGACTTCCTTTTATCTACATCTTCTAATTTTTCATAACAAATATTTATTGAGTATATAACAAGAAAACAGTAACACTTCTATTTTTAGATTGATGTTCTAGAACTTCTTAAGTGCAAGGGATAGGGAGAATTCTGATTATTTTGAGCAGGGCTCTGAACACTTTCTCTATAAAGGTCAGAGAGTAAATATTTTAGGTTTTTGGGACCATACAGCCTGTCACAGCTACACAACTCTACCCCTGTAAAGCAGAAGCAGCCATAGACAATCTGTAAAGGAATAAGGGTGCCTGAGTCTAAACTGTCTTTTTCACGATAGATGCTCCAAAAATGTTCATTATTATATTACTAATTCACAGGCTACATGCACTAGTGGGAGAACAGACTGATGAAAAGTGTGGTTCAGGGTGTATCAAGGAGGGGGGTAGACAACGAAGGACGTCATTGCTCTCACTGTACAGGATGATTGTTTTATTGCTACCATTTTCGCATGGGACACTAAAATTTGAATGTTATATAATTTTCAAGTGTCATGAAATATTATTTCCTTTTTTTTTCTTTTAACCATGTGAAGATGTAAACACCATTCTTAGCTGATGTCGTACAGAAACAGGTGACAGGCTGGATTTGGCTGTAGAATGTGGTCTTCCAACCTCTGCCCTGAGCCTCCAGTGCCTGGGGTGGGGGTGGGGGGCGTGAATCCATCATCCACTTCCTGCCCTATATGAGTCCTCCAGCCATCGACAGAGCATGGGTTCTCGGGCTCTTGGACAGAACTTTAGAAATCTCCTGTACCCTTGTTTTTCTGGCGAAGAAGGTAAGACTCAGAAAGAGCACTGACCTCTCAAGGCCACCTAGGCTGACAGGGTAGAGCTGAGATAATAAGTGAGGGCTGTGACTTTGTCTCTTCTGCCACCTCAGGACTGAGGGGCCACAGAGCCTGCCCAGAGACAATGTCCCCTCTACTGGGCTCCACCTGCAGAAGCCCGGTCAAGAGCTGCCTTCTACAGGGGAGGAGCTGTGACAGGGCTGGCATCTGCACAGCACGGCACCCAGCCCAGCCATGGCGGCTGGGGGATGCTGCCAGCTGGGCTCTGTGCCCGGGGCAGGGAGGAGCTCTGTGACCCCTCTCCTGGCCCCATCCTGTGTCCTGCTGGGAGAGCTTGGAGCTCTAGCACTGCTTGTATCAGGAATGATGCCCTCCAGCACAGGACCTACTGCTGCCTGGACATGGGGTAGGACAGCGTGTCCTTCCTGGCCCCAGTCACCTTTGCTGGGTGGCTGGGGGCCAGAGGACAAAAGATGCCTTTGCACCTAAGGGGGACTCCACCCACCTGGCCCCAAGCAAGAAAGAGTAGACTTCTTGGGGAAGCAAGGTGTGTGGACATAAATCATTCCAGAGTTTACTTAGAACGTCCCACCATCATAAGATGGACAGGGGGTTCAATGGGAAAGACAGTACAAAAGTTTTAAGAAAAAAATTTCCTTTACAATTTGGAGCATGAGCTCTGGTTTCTACAGGAACTTGACTTAAAAAAAATACTGACCAGAGGCCAGGGTAGAGAGAACAGCTAGATGTAGTACACTAACTCCATACGCCACCACTCATCCATAGCGACATTTGCCAGTTGTGCCCAGCTGACTCTGACTCATAGCAACCCTGTGTATGTCAGAGTGGAAGTGTGGTCCACAGGGCTTTTAGGGCTGATTTTTCAGAAGGAGACTGCCAGGGCTTTCTCTCGAGGCACCTCTCTGTGGAATTGAACCTCCAGTCCCTCTCAGGGACTCTAATGATGCAGTGCTTGTGTGCCTTCAAGTCAATTCTGACTCATAGCGGCCCGCAGAACAGAGCAGAACTGCCTCATAGTGTTTCCTAGGTTATAATCTTTGCGGGAGCAGGTCACCAGGCCCGTACTCCTGCAGAACTGCTCAGGGGTTCGAACAGCCACTTTTCTGTTAGTAGCCAAGCACTGACCCATTGAGCCACTGGGGTGTTGGGATAATGACAGTTGGTAAGAAAAGAATCTAGGAGGATGTGAACATGATCTCATTTGAATCTTTACAACCACATGAGGTAATACTATTATTCTCCCCATTTTATAAGTGAAGAACCTGAAACTTGGGTAAGCAAAGTACTTCAGCTGAGGCATCCGGTTAGCGAGTGGCAGAGGCAGGGTCTGAAGTTAACCCAAGTCCATAAACTGGCTCCACCTATACAGACAGCGGGCACACAGTCAACACAAAAACAATGAATGAATGCATCAACCAGCCACCACTGGGTCATCTAGTCTACCACACCCATCTATTTCCAAGGAAGACTGTATTTAACATCAGAGGGCAGGGCACAGTGCAGGGCCGTTATCAACACAGTTCCAGGAAAAAGGATCTTACTACTGTCCCAGCAAAACTTCTAACCAACATGTCCCAGGCCAGGTGTTCCCACCTGTCTCACCAGAGTCACTTATGGGGGCTTAAAGACCCTGTTCTGTTGAGAAGCAAACCTCACACCTGTTGCCCTACCCTCCTCCTCCACAAAGAGAAGCAAGGACATCCAAGAAAAGGTAGGAACAACAATGGAAGTTTTAATACACAATGTGGACAGACTCCAAAATCTGTCAAACAAACCACAATCATCAGAAAATAGATAAATGGGGACTATTAAGAATTAAACACTTTTGCTCATCCAAAGACTTTATTAATAGAATTAAAAGAACACCCACAGAACGGGAAAAAATATTTGGCAACTCTATGTCTGACCGACGCTTGATCTCCATAATCTATAAGATACTACAAAATATCAATAAGAAGAAGATAAATCATCCAATTAAGTGATGGGCAAAGGAGATGGACACACATTTCACTAAAGAGGAGATCCAGGCAGCCAAAAAACACATGCGGACATGTTCACAATTTTTAGTTATTAAAGAAATTCAAATCAAGACGACAATGAGATACCATCTCACCCCAACAAGGCTGGCCATGATCCAAAAAACACAAAATAACAAATGCAGGAGAGGCTGTGGAGAAAGTGGAACCCTCCTACACTGTTGGTGGGGTTGCAAAATGGTCCAGCCTCTTTGGTAAGCAATCTGGTGCTTCCTTAAAAAAGTGGATATTGATATACCATTTGACCCAGTAATTCCACTACTTGGAATATATCCTACAGAATCAAGGCCTTTCACACCAACACACACATGCACAAGAATGTTTATCACAGCACAGTCCATGATAGCAAAAAGATAGAGTCAACCCAGATGCCCAACAACAGAAGAATGGACAGGTAAACTATGGTATATATACTCAGTGGAGCACTACGCAATGATAAAGAATAACGATGATTCCAGGAAACATCTCATGACCTGGTTTCAACTGGAAGACATTATGTTGAGTGAAAGTAGTCAGCGACAAAAGGACAAATATTGTATGAGACCTCTACAATAAGATCTCAAAAACAGACTTGCGTATAGAAGAAAAGACTCTTTGACAGCTGCAAGGGAGGTGAGGGAGGAAGGGCGAGGGGTGGAGGGTTTAGATTAGACAGTTGCTAGAAATCTGGTTGGGAGAAAGCGGTGATAGTACACATTAGAAACAAGAACAACATTAAGTGGACTTCGCATAACTTGAAAACTCCTTCCATCTTAACCCAATATTGCAAGGATAGAGTAGCTGGGGCAGGGGGCAGGGGACTGTGCTCTTAGACAAAATCAAGGCCAATTGGCGCAACTAGCATTTTGCTAAGAGAGCTCTCTGCACCCCACATTGGTGAGTGGCGTCTGGGGTCTTAAAAGCTGCCAAGCTGCCATCCGAGGGCACAGCAAATGGTCCTAACTCAGCAGGAACTGATGCTCACCGAGGACCAAAATGACACGGGGTAAAGACAAACCAGAAGATAGAGAGACCCACATGAGTGGGTGTCTATATCAACTTGGGACCGGAAGAACCGGATGGTGCCCGGCCACCACCAGTGATAGCCGCAATGGAGCTCACTAATTTGAGTCTCACTGGCAACACAAGAATAAAAAGGGGTGCATCCTGAGACCTCCACTAAAAGACCTCAATTGATGGTCCAGCGGTTTGGGGGTTCCCCTGGGAGCATGAACCCTGGCCTTGATGCTGCCCTTGCCCATAAATCATAACGAAGGTCTACTCTTCAGACACAAATTTATTGGACTTGGCGATGCAGAGTGACCATATATTGGATGCACTTTATGGTTCTATACATCTATAGGATATCATCCTGCTGACCTCTGGCTGGAGGAAGGAGAGTGGGTGGAGAGGAGGGGAAAGGAGACTGTTGGGAGGATGAGACACGTATGGAGCAGAGAGGAATAGTGTGCTGTCACTGGGCAGGGAGAGCAGTAGAAGCTGCATATAGGTGGGCATGTAAATTTATATGGGAATGTACATTTTCACTCAGTCATATTAAATAAAACACACAAACAAACAAATAAATAAACAAATAAGATAAGCAAGGAGATTGCAGGAGCAGAGAGGCTCACCTTCAGATGTGAGGTCGGACTGAGATGTTCCTACAGCTCTCTCTCTTCCCTACCTGCTGCCACACCACAAGTATGGCCCAGCCATCCACTCGGTAGTGACCCTAGAGCCCCTGGCCCTGTGCCTGAGCTGCCACGAGCCCAGCCTCAGAGCTGGGTTCTGTGTGTGTATGCATGTGCATGCAGCTGGAAGGGACAGGACAAGACAGCTCTGGTCTGTTCGTACCCACCCCCGGAGACGAGAAAGTGCCCACTCAGCAGCCAAGGTCTGGAGGGCGAAGGCAAACGGTTCAGGGCAGAGAGACAGGGTCACAGGCGGACACAGTACCAAGGAAGAGGAATGTGTCTCATTCCAAAAGGTGCGACGCTAACTAACCAGGTGGGTCTGGATCCAGGCCAGGAACTCCATCATGGACAAAGGAGCCGAACAGGGACAGCAGTTGCCCAAGTAGCAGGGACAGTCCTCTGGGAAGGAGGTACTGCCTGAGGGAGACGGAAGCCCTGCCTGAGGCCCCCGTGCTTAGGAGCTGCTGATTGCCCACCCCTAGTGCCTACTTCACTCGCACCCTCGTAATTAGAGGACAGAACCTAACACTGCACAGACCCCAGATACTCTCCTGACAGGTTCCATTTCCCTGCCTTCTCTCTGTCCTCCTGGCTTTGGAGAGTGGGCAAGATACTGCCCAAGCACCCATCTTCAGTTTCTTCCCTGGTGCTGAGCACTGTGCAATCACTTGAAAATCCTTTCTAAACAATAACCACCACCACTATAGTTACCAGTATTTGGCATCTATCTGCTACGTGCCAGGCAGGAGTACCTGGATGCTGTAAACAAATAACATGCTCAGCATCTACTGAAAGGCTGATGGTTGGAGTTCATGCAGAGGCATATAGGAAGAAAGGCCTGGAGATCCAAAATGTGGGCCACTGAAAACCCAACAGTTCAGTTCTAACACACATGGGGTTGCCTTAAGTCACAACTAAGTCTATGACAACTTTTTTTCTTAATATGCCAGAGACTGTACATTAGCTCATTTAATTCATCTAACAACCCTCCCTAGTATGGTCCCCACTTTACAGATGAAGAAATTGAAGCTGGGAGACCACCAGGAGTTTGCTGGGCAAAGGGGATCCCATAGCTGGTAAATCCTGACAAAAGTTCCACACAGAGTGACCCCAGAAAGGAGGGCCCTCTTGGAGTAAGAGCTGGGAATAGCTTAGACTGCCTCGCTTGACAGTGGGAGGCCTGCTCCTGAGACAGGGAGTCTACCCAGAAGGAGGGTCTGCAGAGGGAAGAGACACACCCTTACAGGCAGTTCCACTTCCTCTAGATCCAAGAGGAAGGCTTCCCGGCAGGCACCCCATTCGACAAGATCTCAGCCCAGGAGCCACCTTGTTTCTCAACTCTGGTGCTGTCCCACGGAGAAGCCGGGCTCTGCCTGGCACAGGACGCACAGCAGCCTCACGGCTCAGAGCACCATCCCTACCCGCTGTTCTCCTGGGGTCTAGGGCAGACTGAGAGCCCCAGGGTGGGCTGGGGTGATGATCTGGACCTGGGGTCCGATGAAGGGGTTGGGTGACCTTGCGAAAGTTGGTCTCTCAGTTTTAGTTTTCTTGCCTGTAAAATGGGGATAATAAAGGTGTTTGTGACACCTACACAGCACTCGGCACACAGCAGATATTCAGTGAATAGTGGCCACTAAGCCATTCAAAAAGTGGCTAAAACTTATTGAAGTAGTTCAGGGAGCATGAAGGCTCCATTCTGCTGGTGGAGCGTGGGCATCTGCTAAGCAGAGTCCCTGGAATCTAAAGGTCAGTGAGGTCCCTCAGGTTGCAGAGGCGGAGGTGGTAAGGTGTCAGCCCCACAGCCTCATCCATTGCACAGGAAGTGGCGGGAGTAACCCAAGACAGAGACTTTGCTGTGGCAAGGTGACCCGCTCTCCAGAATGTCTTCAGGGATATAGATCCAAATTTTTCTAAACTGAGGAGCCAGTGGAGCCCAAGGCTCGTTCTCATCCTTCCCCTTACACTTGCCTTACTCTACACGAGGTTTTTTGCAGCCCCATCCCCAAAACCAAAACCAAACCCACTGCTGTCAAGTCAATTCCAACTCATGGTGACCCCAGAGGTCAGAGTAGAACTGCCCCGTGGAGTTTCCAAGGAGCACCTGGTGGATTTGAACTGCTGACCTTTTGGTTAGCAGCCACAGCACTTAACCACTACACCACCAGGGTTCCCAGGAAAAAGGTCAGGGATTTCTGAAGACAATGCCTGCCAGCAGACACCAGGGCATCTTTGAGGGTTCCGTGCCCATGGGCCAGTGTCCAGGGACATGCCATGTACCCATGCCCAATGGGAAATACCACATGGACACATCAAATCTCACCGGGTGCTGACACCGGATAGGCAAGCTAGCGGTACTGGCAAGTCTCAGGGCCCAGGTTGCAGTTGGGGAACTACTAAGGCTGGGCTGGGGATGAAGGGAAGACAGCGGCAGCCTCACAGCAGAGGCTTTGGGGAGCTGACGCCCCCTCCTGGTAGCCTCAACTCTCCCCGCCCCGCTTACAGCTTTGAGGAATTTAAAGAGGTCACCAGTGCCCACAAGGGTGCTGACTCCCACCACAACAGCTCCGGGGACCCTACCACCCCCAGCTTGGGAGACAGCAGCACCTACATTCTATGTCCGATTTTAGATTCCAAACATCTCCTCCACAATGGCAAGAGCAGAACCTGAGCCCAACTGGCCACCCACCCCTTTTTCCCACCACCTCATTTACCCTTTGCCTGGTGCCGCTGAGGGTGGTGCGCTCCTGCCCCGTTGGTCTTCCTGGGTGAGCAGTGAAGGCAGCGATCTCCAGCGAGCCCCTACCCCGCACACACCCAGCTCGGGAGCTAGCGGGGCTTCACGCGTCCTTTCAGGTTCCCCCCAGGGATCCGGCCGCCCACCCGCTAGCCTGCCGCTCTAGAAAGTTCATCAGAGCCCAGAAAACCCTTCGAGGCAGCAATCTGGCCACACACTCTGGAGTTCTCTCCTTACGGAGGATCCTGATCCCAGCCCTTCCCAGCAAGCAGGAGGCTTAGAGAGCGCTTGGTGGAGGGCTGGTGGAAAACTTTGCCTTGTAGGGTTCAAGCAGCCGCCCGGGGGCCAAAGTGGATCCCAGATGGAGACTCACTCCTTGGGGGAGGGGAAGATCTACAAAAAGAGATCCGTCCCTCCTAAGCACCTGGAACTTGGGAAGGGCCTTTTACAGGCCATCACAGACCTCCAACACGCAGACACGCACGCCCCACGACTTGCGATCGCCCCAGATCGCTCCGGAATTTCCTTCTAACCTCTTGCCCCAGGGTGAAAGCCGACCCGCGCCTTTAAGAGCCGCCCTGCTTACCTTTGCTCCGTTTACGAGGCGCCGCCGGCCCCCTCCTCCTGTGAGAGCCCTCCCACCCTTCCCAAGCGCGCCGCCCGCACAGCCAGCCAGACAAACCTCATCGCCCGCGGGACTCACCGCGCGTGTCCTGGGGGGCCGTGGCGCACGCCTCTCGCCCGCGACGGCAGGGGTGCCGCGGGACTGGGTGCCTTGCCCAGCGCCCTGCTGGGGTCCCCACCCAGGCTCTGGGCTGCCTCCCCAGCTCCGGAAAGGTGAGCAGCTCCCTAGAGAGGCTGCAGCCTGACCTGGAGAAGGAGAAGGAGGCAGAAGGGGAGGAGATGGGAGGAGGTGGAGGTGGAGGAAGACGGAGAAGAGGAGGGAGGAGGAGGAGGAGGAGGAAGGGAAAAGCCCGGCCCCGCCAGAGTTTTTCCACACGTACCGGCTGACTCCTCCCCTGTCCCTCCCGCCTTGCCCAACGCCGCTGCCAATCCCCAGGGCTCCCTGTGCCCGGGTGTCCACCCCTTTCTTCACTCTGGGAACCAGGGTCCAAGTGCCTCTTTCTAGGCCTGGCCTTCACTGCCCTCAAGCTGGCAGGGCTGGGCCACCCTAGGACAGCGGCTGGGGGTGAGTTACTGAGATTGCCTGTCCCTAAATGGAGCTCTCCTGCCTTCTGAAGCTGAGCCTGGTTAGACACTGGAGGAAGAAAAGTGTGGACAGGTCCTGTTGGTCATTTTCAACTTCAGAATTCTTGAAAGCAGTAGCCCTGGGACTCTCCCTCTATCCTATGCAGTGGGGCTTGTCACTTATTTGTAATGACAGAATTACCAACCCCCACCCCTTTCACACCCCCACCCCGGTTGGCTCCGTGTCCCCAGGGCCTGAGTGAAGCCTCCTTTACTGGCATCACTACCACTTCCTACCTTGATGGCAGTTCAGTTTGTCCTTTGAATTTAAAGCTGTGGGCCACCTGAGAATCCTCTGGGAAGCCTTATAAAACAGCTAGTGCTAGTCCAGCTTCCATTTTGCAGACAGGAAAATAGACCCAGAAAGGATATTTGCATTGGCCCAAAGTCCATTGATGACTGGCTCTCCTATCATTAAAACCTTAGCCAATGGCCATTGCACCCACACAATCCGTCTTTAGGAATCAAAGAAAAACTGGGGTGGGGTGAAGGGTAGCAGTGTGCCCACTGGGCCCCTCTACCTGCTTCGCCTGAATGCAAGGAGGAGAGGAGGTGGTGCTGCAGCTCCAGGTGGCACCCAATCAAGGGGTCTATGTCCTCTGCACCGCCAGGGGCGTGGCTTCTGCAGTCTGGGGTCCCGGCAAGAAGGGGCTCTTGAGGAGGCTCTTGTTCTGCTACCTTAAGCCTTTCCTAACTGCCGATCTGAGGGACTGCTGCCCCTTGGTCTTAAACTTTGAGCATGTAGCCTTTCTCTGGGAAGAATGAGTGGTTGAGTGTAGAACAATTTTCTCTTCTGGAAGACCTGAGGCCAGCCCTCTTGTCCTGCGCCGTCAGCCCCATCAAGTGTGCAGCCCAAGATTGCATCCAGACTCAATGGAGGCAGGGAAACAAAAGCCAAACTTGTTGACACGGAGCGGATTCTGATTCATGTTGACCCAGTGTGTGTAGAGCAGAACTGTTCCGTCATAGGGTGTTCAGTGGCTGTGATCTCTCACCAGATCTTCAGGCCTTTCTTCTGAGGCATCTTTGGGTGGGTTCAAACCCACAACCTTCCAGTTAATAGCTGAATGCTTAACCATTCGTGCTACCCAGGAAGGGGAAGAGGAAGGAAAACCCTGAGCCCATACATGGGAGTAATTTGTGAGTACTCACTCTACTACTTCTGTTTTCTCTGCCAGAGTATGCAGATTCCCTGGGCACAAGCACTTTAAAAATAAAACTGGCAAGTTTTAAAGGGGTGCAGAGAGTAGACAGGTCCAGAGCTCCAGGAACCATAACCAGTGTGTGACCTAGGAAGACTGGTGAGCAAAGAGGCCATGTGAAGGCAGGGAGGGAAGGGGAAAGGGAGAATGGCTAAGGGAGAATGGCTAGAGAATGGGGCTAAGAACTAGAGAGATGAGGTCAAGAGTCACAACAAACATTTTCTGAGCATCTCTTATGAAAATAATAGCCGGGGCTCTGGGCACAAAAGACAGATAAAACCCAGCTCCTTTCCTCAAAAAGGAGTGGTGGCTCTTCGGACACGAATGGATTGGACTTGGCCACGCACAGTGACCATATATTGGATGCACTTTATGGTTCTATGCATCTATAGGATATCATCCTGCTGACCTCTGGCTGGAGGAAGGAGAGTGGGTGGAGAGGAGGGGAAAGGAGACTTCTGGGAGGATGAGACATGTATGGAGCAGAGAGGAATAGTGTGCAGTCACCGGGCAGGGAGAGCAGTGGAAACTGCATATAGGTGAGCATGTAAATTTATATGGGAATGTACATTTTCACTCAGTTATAATAAAAAAAGAAAGAAATTGAATAAAAATTTGCAGATAGGAAAAAAAAAAAAGGAGTGGTGGTTTGCATCATGGCTACTAACCAGTTTGAACTGATTCAATCATGGCCAATGAAGCAAAACCAGAACAGACTCAAATTTTCACAATTTTGGTCTTCTGGAATGATAGCTGGAATGGGAAAGCCTGGGAATGGGAGGCTAGGAAGAGGTGAGCCCCCTCAGGAGCCTGGTAAGTGGGGCTGGTTTATTGGTAGGACTGTGAAAGGCAATACAAATTCAAAGCGGAGCAGCTGCTGCCATCTCTGAGTGGGGAACTGCTGTTTCCAACTCTGCTGAAATCCAAGGGCAAGAGATCTGGTTGCTATGTAATGTGTATACTGTCCTTGTTTTATAAAAATTTTAAAAATTCGGATCTGTTCTGTGTTTGCTTTCTCAGCCATGGCTGAACAAGGAAGATCCAATTCCAAGTCCTGGTTCTCACATACCCAGCTCTCTGTAGGAGAAACACTGGGTGATCTGCTCCCATAAAGCTTAGAGCCTAGAAAACCCCATGAGGCAGTTTGACTAGGTCACATGGGGTTGCTCTGAGTCAAAGTGGACTTGATGTGACACAGCAACCGTGAAGAAGTTTCAGGTCCAGAGGAAGCAAGTTAAGTAAACAATTATGATGCTACAGGATGAAGGTAACACTTTGGTTGCCCTGAGAGAGTGACTGGTATTTCAGCTGAGGGTTTCAGGGTGAGAAGAGAGCCGAAGAGGAAACACCATATGCAAAGTATAGGGCAAGAATATAGGCCCTACAATTTCCAGATGCCAGAACTTAGAGTCTCAGGTAAGGTGGGAGGTGACGCTATGCAGGGAGGCCAGCTGACAGGTTCTGAAGTTCCTTCTGTGCTGTGGCTAAGGATCCAGGACTGTATCTTGAAAACATGGCGGTGTGGAACATTTTAAAGGAAAGAGGTATCATCAGGTTTGCAATTTAGGGTGATCCTCTTATCAGCTACTGGAGAACTGATGGGGAAGGTAAATCTGGAGACAAGAACCTAGTTTGGGGGCTGATCCTGGTGAGAAATGATGCAGGCCTAGGCTAGAGCAGTGGCAGTGGGGAGGGGAGGAAGGAGCTGATTTGAGAGATTCTTAGGAGACAGAGCCATAGAATTTTGTTTCCATCTGCATCTGGGAGGAGAAGGGAAACAAGAGTGTCGGCTACAGGCATTGGTGGACTGAGCTGGACCTTAGAGCTTCTTAAGTGTGCCTTAATTCCCAGTGCCTCCTTGTATTGGCTGTGTGACTAGGAACATGTATTAACATGGATCCTGCACTGTTATTTGTATTAAAGATAATCTATGCTAGTCCCTGGGTGGTACAGATGGTTGACACGCTTGGCTGCTAACTGAAAAGCTGGAGGTTCAGTTTCACCCACATGTGCTTCAGAAGAAAGGCCCGGCAATCTACTTTCAAGTATTGATAGCCCTGTGGAGCACGGTTCTGCTCTGACATACTTGAGGCCAACCTGGGACAGAATAAACTTGACTGGTTGTTTGTTTGGCTGGTTTTGTCTCTTTTAAGGGCCTAGCACAGAGTGTGGCTCATTACAGGACCTCAGCAAATGGCAGGTATAACTACCATTGCTCGTCCATTAAGCAAGCATTTACTGAGCACCTGCTACATATGTGTCAGGACTGTACTGGCTCCTTGAGACAGAAGAATGATGTCCTTGTGTAGCTCACCAATGGGAGAGACAGACATGCAGAGAAGCAGTCAGCATATCAGGCCATCTAAGTTTAGAAAGCATCGTCTTGCACCTCCAGAGTAGGCGGAGCAGGGTGGGCAGCAGATAGGTGTCTGCAGGGAGCAGGCTGCTTCAGCCTGGTAAATGGCATGTGGAGCCTTGGCGGCCTGGCAGCCCCAGGGACGGGGATGAGTAGATGTGGGTGACCAGGTAGAAGGGGAAGCCAGGTGAGAGGAGAACCTGCCTGAGGGTGGGGCAGCTAGCTGAGTAAGGAGTGCATGATGTACAGTGTGTTTGTGTTTGTGTACGTGTGTGTGCACACATGCTTGTGCACTCAGGCCATCTGCTTCCTGCCTGTGCCCTTCTGAGACTTCCCAGTGAACCTTTTGGTGTTCCCTGTCCCCAGGGCATTTTTATCCTTCCATATATATCTCTCAACAAGCTCAACCCAATGGAAGCTGCACTGCCTGCTTCCTCTGCCAAGGAGGGACATGTGTCCTGTTGCCCTGCCAAAGGAAGACCTTGGACTTTAGTGCCACCTAGGCTGTGTGACCTTGGGCAGTTACTTGCATCCCTGCTTTCAGTTTCCTGTTTGTAACACAGAGAAGGTAATAGACCCTCCTCATGAGGGCTGTTGTGAGGCTTCGGTGTGCAGCAGATATAAACTTGGTGCCAATCAGCGCTCATTTCCCTTCTCTGTAGACCCTCATCTCTCTCCTTCCAAAGGATCAGACAGGGCCCTCTGAGCTGGTGTTTCCTCTAGTATCCCGACTCCCAGGCCTCTGTCCCATTGACCCTCCCATCCCCTTCTGCTGCACATCCCTGGGGAGCTGTCGTGGCCGTAGCAGTGCGATGCTGGGAGGCCTGGGCAACATGACAGTGGGGTCCCCAGCAGCAGTCCCTCTCACTGCCTGCTCCGATCTGGCTCTCCTCACCATTGCCAGTGACATGCCATTGCTCTGCAGATAGGACAGGCATCCCTGGGGGCTGGAAGGCTGAGGAGGGAAGCTGAAATGGGCTCCCCCTCACAGACTGTGTGGGCAGTGCACTCAAATAGCTGCTGAAAAACCAGAGTTCAAGCCGGCCCCACTTTCCCTTGGGCGACGCAGCATCCTGACACGGAGAGTTCAGCCAGCTGAGCATCTCGGCACATTACCGCCCACTCTTCTCCCTCTGGCCCCACCCATGCCCATGCAGGCAGACTCCTAAATACAGCAGGGACACTGGGAGGTCCAGGGACCTGATTCTCTCTGTCAGGTGCAGGAGTCCTTTTGTTTATCTGAGCCTCAGTTTTTATCGCTACCAAAATGGGAACAATGTTAATGCCTGTCTCTTGAGATATGAACCTGCTTTGTAAAACTTTAAGAATATCTGCTAGTGTATGAGATCATTAGTATGTGGCCAGAGGGCTCTCTCTTCTTAAGGTTCTAGAAGACAAGTGAAAACAAGAGAAATGGGAAACTAACAGCTAAACTCTTACAAGAGCATGCACGTGATTGGCAGAGAGCCAGGAGAGTAACAGCAGAGACCTGAGCCAGGGACTGACCCCCTGTGCCTAGGGTTCTGGGTAAATTAGTGGGGTTGGCAGGACTTGCTTGGACTCAGTCAGTTCTTACCTCTCATCTAACTAAACCCAGGCCTTTGGTTTTCAGTGGCTTACAGGGAGTTAGGATGATTAAGGAGCCTTCGTGGCTCAGCGGTTAAGAACTCGGCTGCTAACCAAAGGTCGGCAGTTCGAAACCGCCAGTCACTCCTTGGAAACACTGAGGGGCAGTTTTACTGTGTCCTTTAAGGTTACTATGAGTCAGAATCAACTCGATGTAACTTAAATACATGTTATTAATATACTAGGTACTCTGGTGATGCCTTGTTTAAGTGCTCACCTGATAACAGAAAGGTTCACAGTTCCAGCCTACCTAGTGGATCCAAGGGAGAAAGATCTGGCGATCCATTCTCTTAAAGAATACAGCTTAGGAAACCTTATGGGGTGGTTCTACTCGGTCACATGGGGTTGATGTGAGTCGGAATCCACTTGACGGCAGTGGGCAGCAGGTAGGGATAATCAAGAGAAAAGTTACTACCTGCTTGCAGTGTGGAGCTAGGAGTTTCTGCTTTATCGTGGCACCAAGCGCCACATCCTCTCCTCACCGTTTGTGCTAAATATGCAGGTAGACATGCACTTGTGCACATGCACACACCGACACAGACACACACGCATTTGCACACACACACCATGTAAGACCAAACCAGACTTCAGATGGGCCAAGAGCTGCGTCCCCAGAAGGTTCCAGGACAGAGTGGGGCCAGTTAACAGAGCTGTTGACACTAGCAACTGTCAAACCAATTAGAACCCCACTCCAGCATCTGCCAGTGCCTTCCACACACACAGACACACACACACACACACACACAGACACACACAGACACACACAGACACACACAGACACACAGACTTCAGGTTGTTACATCACCATGGTGACAAAACTACCACACAAAGATGAAGGAAATGGGAAAATGGCTTTTAGTAACAAGACTGGATCAGTAGTGAGTGGTCGCTGGGGTGAGGATGTAGGCAGTGCTGGGTTGGGGCAAAGAAAGGGTCTCATGCAAGTTGAGGAAAAGAGAGAAAGCTGGCTCACCTGGTTTTTGTAAGCCCATTTTTTAGGTCACATCAGTTTGCTTACCTACAGTAGAGTCAAAGACCTTTATGTATTTGCATTATGTTGTTACGTGCCATAGGGTGAATTCTGACTCATGGAACTCTATAGGACAGAGGAGAACTGCCTCACAGGGGCAGCTGGTGGATTCAAACTGCTGACCTTTAGGTTAGCAGCTAACTCTTAACTATGGTGCCACTGTGGCTCCTTCTGCGTTATAGTTTGCCCAAAGAGTGCAGTTATTCAAATGATAACTGAGGGTAGGAGCTATAGATTTTCCTCCCAGAAAACCTTTAGAATTTTGAGATCTTGTGTCAGAGAGAGTTGCTGCTGTAAGAGGTACTGAGTTTCTGCTTAGCGAGATGAAAAACATTTGAGAATTGATGGTGGTGGTGGTTACACAGCATAGTGAATATAATTCATTTCACTGAATTGTACACTTAAAGAGAATTAAAGTGGCAAATGTTTTGTTATATATTTTACCACAAGAAAAGAATGATCCCCAGAAAGACCCAAAATCAAACTCTAAAATTCAGTTCATTAGCATAAGAGAGTTGAACCTTAATTCAATTTGAAAACATTTTCTAGCTATCTCTATGTGCCGGTGATCGTGTTGGTGCCAGGACTGCAAACATGAGTGAGCTAAAAGCACTGTGCTTGTAGGGAATGAAAGGAGTGCAAACACATGATTATGCGCCAATGTGTCAGGTGGTACAGTAGAAGAATGCATAAAATACTATGGAAATGGACATTTCTCCTGGTAGAAGAGGGCTGGAGAAAAGGTGGTAGAGGCCAGAGAAATCCACAGTTAGGATTGGGCTGAGCTTTCAAGGATGAATAGAAATTCGTCAGATTAATGAAGGGTCAGAAATGAATGTTAAAACTGGGAACACTGAAGGACCCAGCAGCTCCACTCCTAGGTATATGCCCCGAAGTGAAAGCAGTGAGTCACAGAGATACCTGCACCTCCGTGTTCATTGCAGCTCTGTTCACAGTAGCCAAAAGATGGAAACAACCCGTGTCCATAAACAGACGAATAGACAAATACAATGTGGTGCGCATGTACAATGACATACAATTCAGTCATAAAGAGAAATGAGGTTCTGATCTGTGCTACAACGTGGATCAGTCTTGAAAACAGTATGTTGAGTGAAATGAAAGACATGAAAGGACAAATATTATATGATTTCAGTTCTGTGAAATGTCTAGATAGGCAAATGCATAGAGACAGAAGTTTATTACTGGCTACCAGCAACTGGGGGGAGAAAAGACAGATATTTATAACCAAAAAACCAATTGCTATCAGTTCACTCTAGTCAATTCTACCTCCGAGTGACCCCACTGGACAGAGGAGAACTGCCCCACAGAGTTTCCAAGGAGCAGCTGATAGGTTCGAACTGCTGACCTTCTGGTTAGCAGCTGAGCTCTATCTAGCCACTTGGGCCACCAGGGTCTGCTTTCTTTTTCCTAAATTTCGTTTATTTTGTTGTTAAGAATATGCACAGTGAAGCACACGCCAATTCTATAGTTTTGACAGACGCAATTTAGTGACATTAATTACATTCTTTGAGCTGTTTAATCCTTCTCACCCTACCTTTCTGAGTTGTTCCTCCCTCCCTAACATAAACACACTGCCCTCTAAGGTTCTTATCTAATCTTGAGTTGCTGTGGTCAGTTTGAATGCATATGGATAGATGGTTCTCAAAAGAGCACAGTGTTTAAGGCAGACCTGTGTTACTAGCGAAGCTTGCCTATTGTTCAGCAGTTCAAATCCCCCAGGGACTCCTTGGAAACTCTACAGAGCAGTTCTACTTTGTCCCACAGGGTTGCTATGAGTTGCAGCAGTGGGTTTTTCTTCTTTCTTTCTTTCTTTTTTTTTTCAGTGTTATTGTTTTATTGTTCAGTGTCAGGGTGACTTTAGGGAATATTTTTGGTTTCAGATTTCAAGATCACCTCAGGGCAGTAGTTTCGGGGATTTATCCAACCTTCAGCTCCAGGATTCCTAGAGTCCCTAAGAATCTGAAATTTTCTTCTATATTTTCACCCTTCTGATCAGGATTTTTCTGTGGAATTTTTAATCAAAATATTTGGTAATGGTAGCCACGCGCTATGTGGTTCTTCTGGTCTGAGGGCAACGGACGTGTAAATTCATGGAGCCACACAGTCCAGTTCTTCCTCCTCTGCCTGACTCATTCTTCCTCTGTTGCTCCAGGTAAATAAAGACTTTGTGCCTTGGAGAGCCAGTTGCAAGCTTTGAAGGCCCCAGACACTATGCAACAAACTAGGAAATTGGACAGAAGCACTAAACATGTTATTAGGCCAGTTAACTGGGATGGCCCATGAAACCATGATCCTAAACCTCCAAACCAAGGAAGCAAATCCTGTGAGGTGTTTGGTTGTACATAAGCAGCACATTCATATATATGTATATATGTATATGTGTATGTATATATATATGTGTATGTATATATATATATATATATATTGTCATTGTTGTGGATAGAATTGTATCCTCCCAAAATGTATGTCAGCTTGGCTGGACCATGATTCCCAATAGTGTATGATAGACAACCATTTTGTCCTCTGATGAGATTTTCCCATTGTTGTAAATCCCACCTTTATGATGTTAATGGAGCAGGATTAGAGGTAGTTCTGTTAATGAGGCTGGTCTCAATCTACAAGATTTGTGCTTTGAGTCCATCTCTTGAAAGTACAAGACAGAAGCAAGCAGAAAGCCAGGGGGTTTTTGCCACAAGAAATAAAGAATCAGGAGGGTTCCTGCACTGAAAGTTCTTAGACCGGGGGAAGACTGATGACAAGGACTGTCCCCCAAAACCAGCAGTGAGAAAGCCTTGCCCTGGAGTTAGCACCTTGAATTTGGACCTCTGGCCTCCTAGACTGTGAGAGAATGAATTTCTCTTTGTTAAAGCCATCTGTCATGGATTGAATTGTGTCCCCCCAGAAATATGTGTAGCCATGCGGCTGGGCCATGATTTCTAGGATCTTGTGACTGTCCTCCGTCTTGTGGTTTTCCTATGCTGTATGTTGAAGGATCAGGGTGGGACTGTAAATCCTTATATAAGATCACCTCCCTGCTCCACTGTAAAGGGAGTTTCCCTGGAGTATGGCTTGCCCCACCCTTAATCCTTTCATCCTGCAAGAGATAAAGGAAGGAGAAGCAGGCTGAGAACTGGGAACCTGACACCGTCAAGCAAGTAGCATCAGGAGAAGAGCGTGTCCTTCAGACCCAAGGTTCCTGCGCCAAGGTGCTCCCTGGACAAAGACTGATGCAATACCATAGCCGACAAGGGGAAAGCCTTCCCCTGGAGCAGACACCCTGAATGCGGACTTGCAGCCTACCGGACTGTGTAAGAATAAACCTTCTTTTGTTAAAGCCATCCATTCTGTGGTCTTTCTGTTAGAGCAGCCCTAGCTGATTAATACACCATCCATTTGTGTTATTTTTGTAATAACAGCACTAGATAACTAAGACAATATCTACCACACAACTTTTACCAATTCAACTTTTTACAAGTATACAACTTTTGACAGCAATTATAATAATCAGCTGTAATTATAATAATCAGCTTTATTCACTTCACTTATCCCTGGTAACCACAGATAAACTTTGGTCTCTCTGTATTTGTCTTTTTCATTTGTCCTTTTTGGATTATTTCACTTGGCATAATGTCTTCAAGCTCCATGTATGTATCAAGGCTTCGTTTCTTGTACTTGCTGAGTAGTATTCCACTGTATGTACGAGGTCTGACAGTTAAGTCCAAGAACTTAGTTGTTGTGAGGGCTGCATCCATCGCTGCTGAATATCACTATTGTCACCTTCCCAGCACCCCCCTTGGGGAGCTATGCTATGATGCCACTGCCTAGTTCACCCTTCAAAGCAATTTGGGAACTCTTTCTGGAATGGCCATCAGAGTTGTCATTGTATTACCCTTAATGTCCTGAATGTCATCAAAATGTCTTCCTTTCAATATTTCCTTTATTTTCAGGTAAAAAAAAAAAAAGTCATTGGGGCCAGATCAGGTGAGTAGGGAGGGTGTTCTAATACAGTTATTTGTTCACAGGCTTTAAACTCTCTTACAGACAACTATACACTTAAGTTCAAGAACTTGCCACCATGCCATCATGTGCAATGGGCATTCCAGAAAGAGTTCCAAAATTGCTTCGAAAGGTGCTGGCATTGGTGCCTAGCTTCCCAAGGGGAGTGCTTTGAAGGTGACCATAGTGATATTCAGCAGTGAGGTATACAGCGCTTTTTCTAGGACCAGTTCACCATTTCATTGTCAGTTCTCACGTGCACTGCATTTTGTTTATCCATTGATAAACAATTCAGGTTGTTTCCACCTTTTGGCTATTGTGAACAGTGTACACACTTAACATTGTGTACAAGCCTCTTTTTGCGACTCTGCTTTCAGTACATCTAGGAGCAGAATTACTAGTTCATACGGGAATTATGGAAACCCTGGTGTCATAGTGTTTAAGTGCTATGACTGCTCACCAAAAGGCTGGCAGTTCAAATCCACCAGGCACTCTCCTTGGAAACCATGGGGCAGTTCTGCTTTGTCCTGTAGGATCACTATGAGTCACAATCGACTCGATGGTGCTAGCTTTGGTTATTTTGGTTTTATGGTAGTTATATTTTTAGGTTTTTGAGGAACTACCGCATTTTGCATTCTCTCCAGCAATGTACTGTTTTGCATTCTGTCCAGCAATGTACAAGGGTTATAATTTTCCCACATCCTCACCAATGTCTGTTTTTTTCTGTGTTTTGACTCTTAGCACACTAGTGGAAGTGAAACGGTAGCTCATTGTGGTTTTGCTTCACATCTCTGATGGCCAGTGATACTGAGCATTTTTTCACATGTCTGGTGGCCATTTGAATGTCCTCTTTGGTGAAATGTCTATTCAAGTCCTTTCCCCATTTTCTGATTGGGTTATTTGTGTTTTTGTTGTTGTCAAAGTTACACATGTGTTTTGGTTAATAAATTCTTGTCCAATATGTGGTTTTTGAAGATATTTGAGTCGGATCCAACTCGACGGACTTGGCTTGGCTTTTGCAAAGTTGGTTGCTTGTTTTTTCACTTGGTAAAGTTGTTTGATAAACAGAAGTTTTTAATTTTTATGAGATCCCAGGTAGCTCATTGTGGTTTTGATTCGCTTCTTGTCCAATATGTGGTTTTTGAAGATATTTGAGTCTGATCCAACTCGATGGCACTTGGCTTGGCTTTTGGAAAGTTGGTTGCTTGTTTTTTCACTTTTTTGGTAAAGTCATTTGACGAACAGAAGTTTTTAATTTTTATGAAATCCCAGGTAGCTCATTTGGTTTTGATTCGCATCTCTGATGGCCAGTGATACTGAGCATTTTTTCACGCATCTGGTGGCCATTTGAATGTCCTCTTTGGTGAAATGTCTATTCATGTCCTTTCTCCATTTTCTGATTGGATTATTTGTGTTTTTGTTGTTGTCAAAGTTACACATGTGTTTTGGTTAATAAATTCTTGTCCAATATGTGGTTTTTGAAGATATTTGAGTTGGATCTGACTTGACGGCTCTTGGCTTGGCTTTTGGTAAGTTGGTTGCTTGTTTTTTCACTTTTTTGGTAAAGTCGTTTGATAAACAGAAATTTTTAATTTTTATGAGATCCCATTTATTTATTTTCTCTTTCACTCTTTATATACTTTTGTTATTATATTAGATAATGCATTGTTGGAAGCTAGGCCTGACAACATTGCTCTGTTTGTTCTTTTAATTTTAGATTGCACATTTAGGTTCTTTATCATTGTGAATTTGTTTTTTGTGTATGATGTGAGGCATGCATCCTATTTCATTTTTTGCATGTGGATATCCAATTTTCCTAGCATTATTTTGTAAAGATACTCTTCTTTCCCCATCAGATGGACTTGACACACTTCTCAAAAATCAGTTGACCATAGATGTGTGGGATTTTTTTTGAACTCTCAGTTCTATTCCACTATATATCTGTTGTTATACTAGTACCACGGTATTTTGATTACTGTAACTGTATGTTGTTGTTGTTATTAGGTGCCATTGAATTAGTTCTGCTTCATAGCAACCCTGTGTACAAAAAGCCATCCTCCCAATTACTGTGATGTTTGAGCCCATTGTTGCAGCTGCTGCGTCAGTCTGTCTCACTGAGAGCCTTCCTCTTTTTTGCTGACTCTACTTTACCTGTTTCAAAGTACCACCAGAAGCAGTTTGCTTTCGGGTGGCAAGACCAACAATATACATTCAGTATCCTTCTTCAGAGCTATATTGGCTGTCTAGTCTTATGTCATAATTTAGCATGCAGGGATCTTGATTGCCTTTCCTATCACAAGATGTCACACTGGTTCATTACATTGATAACATTATACTGAGCAGACCTAGTAAAGAAGAAGTGTCAATGGCTCTGGAGTTATAAGTTAAATATTTGCATGCAAGGGATTGGGAAATTAATCCTACAAAAATTCAGATTCTTCCACCTCAGTGAAATTTCTAGGTGTCCAGTGGTGTGGAGCATGTTAAGATATTCCTTCTAAAGTGAAACAGAAGTTACTGCATCTGGCCCCTTTCACAACTAAAAAGGAGGCATAACCCCTAGGGGACCCCTTTGGATTTTGGAGGCAACATATCCCTCATTTGGGTGTGGTACTCACACCTGTTTATCACGTGACTGGAAAAGCTACTAGTTTTGAGTAGCACCCAAACGTCTGCAACAGGTTCAGACTGCTGTGTGAGCAACTCGTCCCTTTGGGCCATATGATCTGACGAGCCAATGGTACTTGAACTATCAATGGAAGATAGAGAAGCTGTTTGGAGTCTTTGGCAGGCTCTTATTTGTGAATTAGAGTGCAGACCCTTAGGAAGTTGGAGCAAAGCCCTACCGTCCTCTGCAGATAACTATCCTCCTTATGAGGAAGAGCTTTTGGCTTGTAATTGGGCCTTAATAGAGACTCAGCACTTATCCTTGAAACACCCTAACTCCACGTGGTCTGTGTCACCCATCATGAAATGAGTGTTGTCTGACCTACAGAGTCATAAGATTGAAGTACACAGCAGCATTCCATCATTAAATGAAAGTGTTATATACAAGAATGGGCACAAGCTGAACCTCAAGGCATAAGTAAGTTACATGAGGAAGTGGCCCAAATGTTCATGATGTCCTCTTGTCACATTACCTTTCATCTCCCAGTCTGCACCTATGGCCTCATGGGGAATTCTTTATGGTCTGTTGACTGAGCAAGAGAAAACTCATGCCTAGGTTACAGACAGGGTAACCTTAGCAGAGGAGGATTTTAACAATCAAGTGGATAGGGTGACACGTTATGAGGAAACCAGTCATTTTCTTCCCCTAGCAAGCCCCATCATTGCCCAGTGGGCTCATAAAAAAATGGCCATGGTGATAGGAATGGAAGTTATGCATTGGCTCAATAACATGGACTTTCACTCACCAAGGCCGATTTGGCTACAGCCTCTGCTTAGTGCCCAGTCTGCAAGCAGAAGAGACTGATACTGAGTTCCCAATATAGCACCAGTCCCTGAGATGATCAGCCAGAAACCTGTTGGCAGGGCAGGTTGAGTACGTTGGACAACTTCGATCGTGGAAAGGACAGCATTTCATTCTCACTGGAATAAACACTCTGGCTATGCATTTGCCTACCCTGTATACATTGTTTCTGCCCAAATTACTATCTGTGGAATTGCAAAATGGCTTATCTGTTGCCGTGGTATTCCACACAGTATCCCCTCAGAATAAGGGACTTAAGCAGCAAATGAAGTGCAGCCATTGGCTCATCCTCATGGATTGTGCTGGTCCTGCCGTGTTCCCCATCATCCTGGGGCAGCTGGTTTGATAGGACGATGGAGTGGCCTTCTCAAGACACAACTGCAGCACTAGCTAGATGGCAATACTACCTTGCAGAGTTGGAGCAACATTTTCCAGGGGGATGTGAGGCTCT
Source organism: Heterohyrax brucei (assembly GCA_028571685.1). Taxonomy (NCBI): domain Eukaryota; kingdom Metazoa; phylum Chordata; class Mammalia; order Hyracoidea; family Procaviidae; genus Heterohyrax; species Heterohyrax brucei. The sequence continues at coordinate 25,017,454 of CM053155.1, forward strand.
AAACCAGCATCCAATATGGTGTTGTTTCTCCTATAGCCAGGATTCATGGGTCTGGAAATCAAGGGGTAGAAATTGGAGTGGCAACACTCACTGTTACCTTTAGTGACCCACTTGCAAACTTTTTGTTTCCTTTCCCTGCAATCCTATGATCTGTGGATATAAAGGTCTTAGTTCCAAAGGGAGAGATGCTCTTACTTGGAGACACAACCCTGATTCCATTGAACTGGATCTTAAGAATGTTATGTGGTCACTTTGGTCTCCTTATGTCTCTGGATCAACAGGCAAAGAAGGGAGTTACCATACTGACTAGTGTGATTGATCTTGATTACTAAAAGGAAATCAGATTGGTATTATAAATGGAGGTAAAGAGAGTATGAATGGAATGCAGGAGATCCTTTAGGACGTGTATTTGTACTACGATGCCCTGGGATTAAATCAATGGAAGAATTACACAATGCTGTTCTGACATGACTACTAATGACCTAGCCCCTTCCTGAATGAATGTTTGGGTCAGCCGACCAGGCAAAAAAACCCACAAGCTGCTGAGGGTAAAGGGAATACAGAATGGGTGGTAGAGGAATGTAGTTCTAAATGCCAGTTACCATCACATGACCAGTTGCAGAAATGAGGCCTATCATTGCTGCTGAGTATTTCTGCTTTGTATATGTGCATCAAATATTTGTTTTCTTCAATTATAAAATATAAGATGTAAAAAAGGGTAGTGCATTTTCTGTTGTATGTGTGTAAGTTGTATCATATTAGGCCAAGTATGACTTTATAGTTCTAATTTATAATTAAAAGAGATGTGTACATGTGCTAAGTTGGCAAATAGTGGACTGTGATAGTTAACGTGTGTGTCAGCTTGACCATTAGTGGTTTGGCAGTTATGATGTAGTTTGGCAGTTGTATAATGATATGATCACCTTTATAATGAGATTTAATATAATGTGATCATCTCCATAATCATGTCTGTAATGACTGTCTCTTGGGGTAGCCCATCAGTCAGGGGAGTTTCCTTGCGGGTGTGACCTGTATCCAACTTAAGTAGACTTTCTGGCAAGGCTCGTGGGCTTTTGTTTGCAGTGGGTCCTGCAGCTGGCTTCTGTTCATCTAACTCCGGTTCTTAGAACTTGAGCGAGCAGCCTGCCTATTATGTTGCCAGATGATTTGGGGGTTTGGCATTCACACCCTGTGAGCCCTGCTGTCTGACTTGCTGATCATAGGTTCACCAGCCCCTGTGGCTACGTGATTCAGGAGAATTTACCAGTCTGGCCCACATTCTAGCCTCTACAACCATATGAGTCGTTTCTTTAGTATAAATCTTGATCTCTGTATATTTATATGATTTACAGGTTTTTCTTTTCTAGAGAATCCAGCCTAAGACACCAATTATGATGTCCTTCTCCCGAGAGTGGTTCCTCCTGACAACATGTCCAAAGTATATGAGATGAAGTGTTGCCATCTTTGCTTCTGGGTAGCATTTTGGATGCATTCCTCCAAGACAGGTCTGTTCCTTCTTCTGGCAGTCCATGGAATATTCAAAATTCTTTGCCAGCACCACAATTCAAATGCATCAGTTCTTCTTTGGTCTTCCTTACTCACTGTCTAGCTTTTGCATGCATACGAGGCAACTGAAAATACAATGACATGGGTCAGTGACACCTTGGTCCTCAAAGTGAAATTTTTGCTTTTTAAGAATTCAAATACATTTTTTGCAGCAGATTTGCTCAGTGCAATATATTCTTTGATTTCTTAACTGCTGCTTCCATGGATGTTGATGGTGGATCCAAGTAAAGTGATAGTCTTGAGAACTTCAGTCTTTTCTCTGTCTCGGTGTTTTTCTGCTCCAGTTGTGAGGCATTTTGCTTTGTTTATGTTGACGTATAATCCACACTGAAGGCTGTGATCTTGATCTTCATCAGTAAGTGCTTCAAGTCCTCTTCACTTCCAGCAAGCAAGGTTGTGTCATCAACTTATTACAGATTATTGATGAGCCTGCCTTCAAGACTGATGCTGCCTTCTTCTTCATGTAGTCTACCTTCTCAGATTATTTGCTCTGCATACAGGTTGAATAAATATAGTGAAAGGACGCAACTGTGGTGCACACCTTTCCTGACTTTAAATCGTGCAGTATCTCCTTGCTGTATTGCAGTGACTGTCTCTTGGTATTTGAGCATGATTGTTTCAGATTTTCATTTTTGAAATGTTATCCATACTTTGTTATGATCCACACAAGTGCCTTTGTATGGTTAATAAAACACAGGTAAACATCTTTCTTGTGTTCTCCGCTTTCAGCCAATCTGATATCAGCAATCATAGCCCTCATTCCTTGTTCATATAGCTGTATATAGCATGTTTTAAAATCAGGATGTTTGAGTTCTCCTACTTTGTTCTCCTCTTTCAACATTTCTTTAGCTTGGGACCTCTCATCATTCTTATATAGAATTGGGGATTGGCTTTTCTATTCCTGTAAAGAAGGCTGTTGGAATTTTTATCAGGATCGAGTTGACTCTATAAATTGTTTCAGGTAATATTAGCAGCTTAACAACACTAAGTCTTCCAATCCATGAGCATGGAACATCTTTACATCTGTTTAAGTCTTCTTTAATTTATTTCAGCAGTGTTTTGTAGTTTTCATTATGTAAATCCTTTACCTGCCTGGTTAGATTTATTCCCAGATATTTTATTTTCTTAGACTGAAAGAGAAAGTGGGGTGCTGCTCTAGCACATACCTAAAATGTGGGAGCTATTTTGAAACTGTGAATGGATAGAAGATTCAGAAGGAACGAAGAAGGTGCAGATGGTGAGAAACAACAGAGAACTGGAGGCGGCAGCAGCAGCAGCAGCAGAAACAGAACCAGAGGCAGCACTGGAGCCGACCTATAGAGCAAGAGAGCTGAGTGCCTGGGCACAGAGTTTTCCTCGGAGAAGGGGGTGCCTCTGGACACTTGAATCGGTGGAGCTGGCCTTACTGATCCACAGAGCAGAGACCTGAGTGCCTTTAGGCAGGACACTTTCCAGCAAGAGTGGGGGGCCTCCAGGCACTTAAATCAGTGGAGCTAGAGAGCTTTGGAACACTTGCCCTGGCAGGGCAGATGTGGGCCTGAGGCCCAGGCCCGGGCCGTGCGGCCATAGGAAGCTGAAGCTGAAGAGACAAACAGTGTGAGAAGCTGAGCTGCTTCAGTCTCAGAAGGTAATGGCCATGACCTCAGGAGTTTGAAAGGGCAGAAACATGGCATCCTGTGTTTGTAAGGGTGGAATTGCCACTCATTTGGGCTCAGGGTGCATCTAAAGCCGATGGGGCAGAGTTTCTGTCCAAGTGGTCCTTGAAGGCAGAGTTGTAGTACAGGGCTGGGGTCTCCACTCAGAAACCAGAGAGTGTGGCCAATACCTAGAGTCTAGAGGGCAGGGTCATTGTGTAGAATGTCTCAGAAAGTGTAAGATTATTTCCAAAGCTTTGAGGGCTAATGTAATGTGTTCTGCTGACTCACTTCTTGCCTTTTAATGCCTTCTTTCCCTGCAATTTCTCCCATTTGTAATGGAATGTCTGACTTGTGCCTGTTCTTCCATTGTAGCTTTGGAAACAGAGAGCTTGTGTTCTAGGTTTCAAAGATGTAAAGGAACTTTTGAATTTTGGACTTGGAACTGATTTAAGACTTTTATCATATGGAATAGAAATGATGGGATGAATGTGTTCCATGTTTCAATGATGTGACTGTTGGGATGCCAAAGGGTGGGATGTCATGGATTGAATTGTGTGCGCCCCAAAATAGGTGTAGCCCTGTGGCGGGGTCATGATTCCCAGTATTTTGCGAGTGTCCTCCATTTTGTGATTTTGCTGTGCTGTATGTTAAAGGATTAGGGTGGGACTGTAAATTCCTTCGAGGATCACCTCCCTGCTCCACTGTAAATGGAGTTTCCCTGGAATGTGGCTTGCCTCACCCTTAATCCTTTCATCCTGCAAGAGATAAAAGGAAAGGGAAGGACGCAGAGAATTGGGAACCTCACACCATCAAGAAAGCTGCTCCAGGAGAAAAGCATGTCCTTCAGACCTGAGGTTCCTGTGCCAAGATGCTCCCTGGGCAAAGACTGATGCCATATCGGACTTTCCTCCAGAGCTGACAAGGGGAAAGCCTTCCCCTGGAGTGACACCCTGAGTTTGGCCTTGTAGCCTACTGGACTATATAAGAATAAACCTTCCTCTTGTAAAGCCAACCACTCTGTGGTATTTCCATTAGAGCAGCCCTCTCTGACTGAAACAGATGGAAACCCTGGTGGTGTAGCGGTCAAGTACTATGTCTGCTAGCCAAAAGATCAGCAGTTTGAATCTGCCAGGTGCTCCTTGGAAACTCCACAGGGCAGTTCTACTCTGACCTATAGGGTCACTACCAACTTGATGGCAGTGACTTTGGCTTTAGATGCTATTGTACATGGAATTGTTTCCCTAATTTCCCTTTCAGATTTCTAACTGATAGTGTTTGGAAACCTAGCTGACTCTTGTTTGTTGACCTTGTACCCTGCAACTTTGTTAAATTCCTCTATGAGCTCTATGAGTTTTCTCATTGTCTCTTTGTGACTGCGTAGTGGTTATGGTCTACAGCTGCTAACCAACATACTGGCAGTTCATTTCCAGGTGCTCCTTGGAAACTCTGTGGGGCAGTTCTACTCTGTCCTATAGGGTTGCAATGAGTCAGCATCGACTCAACAGCACTGGGTTTGGTTTTTAGTTTATATATATATATATATACACACACACAAACATATGTATATGATCACATTATTCATTGTCATGGATTGAATTGTGTTCCTCCAAAGATGTGTGTAGCCATGCGTATAGAAATTTGTCTAGGCTATGATTCCAGGAGTTGTATGATGTTCCTATATGTTGGAACCCTGCTTCTATGATGTTAAAGAGGGAAGGTGGGCTGCAGTTGTGTGGTGTGACACGACTCAATGTGTAAGATTGGATTGTGCCTTGAGGCAGTCTCCTGGGATATAAAGTAAAGGGAAGCAAGCAGAGAGTTGAGGACCTCACGCCACCAAGGAGCAGTGCTGGGAACAAGGCATGTTCTTTAGAAAGAACTTGGGGTCCCTGGGCCTCAGAAGCTCCCAGTCCTGGGGAGACTGACAACAAGGACTGTCTTCCGGAGTCAACTGAGAAAGCCTTCCTCTGGAGCTGACAACCTGAATTTCGACTTTTAGCCTACTTTTCTGTGTGGAAATAAACTTTTCTTTGTAAAAGCTATTGACTTGTGATATTTCTTTTGTAGCAGCACTAGATGACTAAGACAGAATTTGGTAGCAGAGAACTGGGTGCTGCTCTAACAGGTGCCTAAAATATGGAAGTGATTTTGAAACTGTCAATGGATGGAAGACTCAGAAGTAACTGAGAACCATTAACACCAAGAAAGCTGTTAACAGATGGGAGAGGGGGTGGTGCACATGTCACCAGGTTAGAAGCAACGAGAAAACTCATAGAGCTCATAGAGAAATTTAACAAAGTTGCAGGGTACAAGGTCAACAAACAAGAGTAGGCTGGGTTTCCAAACACCAGCAGTTAGAAATCTGAAAGGGAAATTAGGGAAACAATTCCATGTACAATAGCATCTAAAGCCAAAGCCACTGCCATCAAGTTGGTAGTGACCCTATAGGTCAGAGTAGAACTGCCCCATGGAGTTTCCAAGGAGCACCTGGCAGATTTGAACTGCTGATCTTTTGGTTGGCAGACATAGCAGTTAACCACTACACCACCAGAGTTTCCATCTAAGAAAATAAAATATCTAGGAATAAATCTAACCAAGCAGGTGAAGGATTCACCTAATGAAAACTACAAAACACTGCTGAAATAAATTAAAGAAGACTTAAACAGATGTAAAGATATTCCATGCTCACGGATTGGAAGACTTAATGTTGTTAAGCTGTTAATATTACCCGAAATAATCTATAGAGTCGACTCGATCCTGATAAAAATTCCAACAGCCTTCTTTATAGAAATAGAAGAGACAATCCCCAGTTTTATATGGAATTCATAGATTGATTTACTGATATAAACCATCCCTGCATTCCTGAAATAAATTCCACTTGGTCATAGCATATAATATACTGTTGTATTCTTTTGCTAGTATTTTGTTGAAGGTTTTTGCATCTATATACAAGATATTGGCCTATTGCTTTCTTTACTTATGGTGTCTGTCTGGTTTTGGCTGCTTCATAAAGTGAATTAGGGAGTATTCCTTCCTTCTCTATCTTTAAGAAGAGTTTAAACAGTTTTGATGTCAATTCTTCTCTAAATGTCTGACAAAATTTTCCAGAGAAGCCATTTGGCCCCAAACTTTTTTGAGGGATTATTGTTGTTGCTAGGTGTTGTCAAGTCAGTTCTGACTCATAGTGACCCTACGGGTCAGAGTAGAACTGCCCCATAGAGTTTCCAAGGAGCGCCTGGCAGAGTTGAAGTGCCAACCTTTTGGTTAGCAGATGTAGCCCTTAACTAACCACTAAGCCATCAGGCTTCCCCTTTTTGAGGGGTAGGGGAAGATTTTTTGTCATTGATCCAATCTCTTCAGTTGTTAAGAATCTGTCAGGATTCTCTGTTTTCTCTTTATTCAGTGTGGGTATATTTTGTGTTTATGAATTTGTCTTTTTTAACTAGATTATCCAGGTTTTTTTGGCAAACAATTGTTCATAATATTCTGTCATAATTCTCTGTATTTCTATTGGATCAGTTGTAATGACTCCTCTTTCCTGTCTTATGTTGTCTCTTCTTCATTGGTCTAGCTACAGGTTTGTCAAGTTTTTTGATCTTTTCTAAGAGCCAGCTTCTGGTTTTATTGATTCTCTTTATTGCTTTTCTGTTTTTGATTTCATTTATTTCTGGTCTAATCTTTGTTTTCTTTCCTTTGGTAAGTTTAAGCTTAGTTTGTTCTTTCTATTTCCTGGAGTTGCCAGTTAGGCTGTTAACTGATTTCTAGTTTCACATCATAGTGTTAAGACAAAATACTTTGTATGATTTTAATCTTTCAAAATTTATCAAGACTTGGCTGTGTGATCTAAAATGTGATCTATCCTGGAGAATCATCCATGTGCAATGGAGTAGAAGATATATTGTGCTGTTTGGGGTGGTGTGTTCTAGATATGTCTGTTGAATCTAGTTGGTTTATAATGTCATTCAGGTCCTTTGTTTCCTAGTTGATCTTTCTAAAATATTGCAAATGGTGTATGGAAATCTCCAACTATTGTTTTAGTGCTATTTATTTCACCTTTCAGTTCTATCAGGTGCACTGATGCTTATGGTTATAAAATCTTCTGGATTAATTGACCCTTTTATCACTATGTAATGTCCCTCTTTCTCTCTTCTAACAGGTTTTGACTTAAAGTCTACTTTGTCTGAAATGAGGATTGCCACCCTAGCTGTCTTTTGGTTTTTATTTATATGGAATATATTTTTCGTTCTTTCAGCTTACGTGTGTCTTGAGTATCAGGGGTGTCTCTTGTAAATAGCATACAGTCAGACTTTTTTTAAACAAAAAATCCATTGTCACTCTTGCCTTTTGATTGAGCATTTGGTCCATTTATATTCACTAGAATTACTGAGAAGAAGGGACTGATTTCTGTCCTTTTGTTATTTTTTATTTTTATTTTTTTGCCTTTCTTAAATCTTTGTGGTTTAGTTCTGCTTGCTGTTGTGTTTTGTTGGTTTATTGTACTGAGCCTTTTTGGTTCTTTTCTCCTTTCCTTTTGTGTATTTTTAAAAATACATTTTCTTAGTGGTTGTCATGAATATTACAGTCAAAAATTTTTATTTGAAACAACTAAGATATTGTAGTACCAAATTAACTTCAGTAGCATACAAGAAATTCTGTATCTATATCATTCTTCTCCTACTTCCTTCTGTTATCACTAACTACATCTTTTTATTTCATGTGCCCTGAAACATAATTTTATCCTTTTGTTTATTTATTATTAAAACACATGAAGAAAGATACAGTATTTAAAATTACCAAGCATGGATATCTTATTACTAGCCCTCATAATTGTCCATACATTTCCTTGGATTAGGGATCTTTCTTTTTATGTATAGCTTTGAATTACTTTCTGGTGTCTTTTCCTTTTCATGTGTAGAACTCCTATTAATACTTTCTGTAGGGCCAGTCTGATGAATACGAAGTCTCTTAGCTTGTGTTTGGGAATGTTTTAATTTCATCCTCATTTTTGAAGAATAGTTTGGCCTAGGGTTGCCATGAGTCGGATCCGACTCGACGGCACTTGGCTTGGCTTGGCTGGGTGTAATAGTCTTGGTTGACAGTTTTTCTCTTTCAGCACTTTAAATATATCATTCCATTGTCTTCCGGCCTCCATTATTTCTGAGGAGAAATTGGCACTTAATCTTACTGGAGGACATCTGTATGTGACTGCCTCTCTCTTACTAGTTTCAAGATTGTCTCTTTATATTTAATATTTGAAAACCTAACAGTGATGTGGAAATCCTGATGGTGTAGTGGTTAAATGCTATGGCTGCTATCCAAAGGTTTGGCAGTTTGAGTCCACCAGGAACTCCTTGGAAATTCCATGGAACCACTTCTATGCTGTCCTATATGCTATGAGTCAGAATCGACTTGATGGCAGTGGGTTTTGTTTTGGAACTGTGATGTGTCTTGGTGTAGATCTCTTTGGGTTTACCTGCTTGGAGTTCTTTGATCTTGGATTTGTAGATTCATGTCCTTCATTAGACTGGGGAACTTTCTGTCGTTATTTCTTTAAATAGTCTTTCTGTCCCTTAGTCTGTCTCATCTCCTTCTAGAATTCCCATGAGGTGTATAATAGGTTTTTCAGTTTTGTCCTCTAATTCCATTAAACTCTGCTACATTTTCTTGAGCTTACTTTCTTCTTGTTCTTTAGCATCTGTGATTTTTACCTTCTTATCCTCTAATTCACTGATTATTTCTGCTGCCTGATTAAATCTGTTGGTAATTTTTTCTATTGTGTTTCTCATTTCAGTTGTCTCTTTCTGTTCAGTAGCTCATTTGTAGATCCTCATTTTGTTCTTGCATTGTCTTCCTTAAGTCTTTTAGCTTTTTGTCTATATTTTCCTTTAGTTCTTTGGCTATGTTGAATGATGTTTATTATATTCTTACTTTCTTTCCATTATTTGGTCACCCTAGGTGTGCATTCACTCCCTTTGTCATGTTCACTTAGATGGGCTGTGTTTCTGTGTCTTGTGATTTTCTTGTTGAGGCACCGGAAATTTCAAGGATGTTAACTTTCTCAGATTTCCCCAGTATTTTATTTTGCTTTAGGTGAAAGTTTACAGCTCAAGTTAATTTCTCATACAAAGATTTGTACACATATTGTTATGTTAGTTGCAATCCCTATGACCTGCTAACCCCCAGTTTTCCTGTGTCCATCCAACCAAATCCTGTCCCTTCTGTCTTCTCATTCTGCCTCTGGACAGGAGCTGCCCATTGAGTCTCATGTATCTGCTTGAATTAAGATGGACACTCTTCCCAAATATTATTTTATGTTTTGTAGTCCAATCTAATCTTTATCTGAAGAGTTGGCTGCAGGAATGGTTTCAGTGCTGGATTAACAGGGAGTCCAGGGGCCACGTCTTGGAGGGTTCTTCCAATCTCAGTCAGACCATTACGTCTGACTTTTTTACTAGTATTGGATATTTTTACCTGTACTGTTTTCTGCAAGATTCTCTTAGGTGGGCAGAGCTTTTGGCCTTTGTGTACCTTTTCCTCTCAGTGATGGCTCTTTTTCCTTCCCTGACTTACCTGGGATTTGAAAGTTCCAGATCTCATTTTTCAACTTTCAATCTGTTCCAAACACACCTGAGAAAATAGCATGGTCAGTCTGGTCACCAGTGGGCACCACAACTTAGGTGAAATATCGTGTGCTGATCAGTCCGTCCACCAGGAGTGTTGTCTCCTCTCTGTAGTATCACTCCCTTCCCTTCTGTGTTTGCAATCACATTGTTTAGGTGGAAAACCCAAGCCCAGCAAGCCCTTTTCAGGGCTGTGTGTTGCCCTCCAGTTCTGATCAAGATTTCCCTCTCTGCTCTGTGGAAGCTGCTTATATACAAGCTGGCATTAAGGAAGCACAGGCTGACTTTCCTCTGTTTCAAGAGGAAGAGGGGCTGGTACTCCCAGAGGACCTCCATGAGATCTGTTATGTTGGTTTCAGAGTCCCAGTGGCCCTGTGGTAGTTGAAGGCGCAGTCTCCATTTAGCTGACCCACCTCCTGACTCCACCGCTGGGAACCTTCTGTCAGAGTTGATATCAGTCTAGTGCCTGACAGTTACTGGTTGGAGGAGTAGTCACACTCCAAACTGATTCCTAGGGAGGTCTGCTTTGTGGCTGTCAGAGCCTGCCCTGTGGTGTGTTGCCTGTGGTTAGAGCCTCACTAAGGATGTCTGCTTCCTAGCCTCAGTCAGCAGTCCTCAGCGCTGACTATGAGGGGAGCAGACAGACCCACAGTGATCCTCAGGGAGGTCTGCCCTACTGGTTTCAGAAGCCTCATCTATCAGGCACACAGGGAAGCAGGTAGAGTGCTGACTATGAGAGGACACTCCTCTTCGGGGCCTTCTGTAGCACTTTGTAACAGCCTGGCAACCAACAATTACCAGAAGGAGGAGAGGCTGTTATGCTGTGGTCAGATCCCCATGGAAGTCTGTCTTGTTGCTATCATGGTCCCCCCAGTAAACTGTTAGCTGTGAGTGCAGCCTCCAGTCAGGACTCCTGCTTCCTAACACACAACAGTATCAGTTAACAGCCCTTAGTGTCAACTGGAGGTGTGAGCAGATGCACTCTGATTGACTCCCAGGGAGGTCTGTTCTGTTGGTTTCAGAAACCAAAGCAATGGGGTGCACCAGGAGACGGGTAGAGTGCTGACTATGGGAGCAGACTCCACTACAGGGCCCTTCTGCAGCAATTCACAAGAGGCTTACAAGTAACAGTGTCTAGGTGAGGGGGTGGCTATCGTTCTCTAAATAGACCTCCAGAGATGTCTGTCTTATCGCTTTCAGAGGTCTCCCTATAGTATATTAGCAGTGGGTGTAGCCTGCTTCATAGCACACAGCAGCCTCAGTCAGTAGTCCCTAGCATTGACCAGAAGGGGAACAAACAGACCTGAACCGACTCCCTGGGGGATCTGCCCTATTGGTCTCAGAAGCCTGGGTAATGGGATACACAGGTAGGCCCGCAGAGTGTTTGCTAGGAGCAAACACTGCATGGGCCTGCTGTAGCAGTTCACGTTAGACAGTGTCTGAGTCACGGAGGTGCTGGCATACTCCAAATGGACCTGCAGTGAGGTCGGCCTTACTGATTTTAGGGCAGAAGCTTGAGGACCTATTTCACTGTCACTGTACAGGCAGGAGGCATGGTGGCTAAGGAGGCATATTTTTTCTAGGGTCACTACCCGAGTTCACACCGGCCAGTGGCTGCAGGAGGGGCAGGGCTAGTGGCAGAAGGGATTTTCCGACCGTGCGCTACTTGCTGACTCACGTCTTGTTCCCTTTCTGCACTTCCCCGCTGCTTTCCTCTGCAGCCTGGTTCAGAGTCCCTCAAAGCTGAGGACAGTTTCCTATATTTGAAGGGAGGATCAGAATGATGATCTGTTCATGCTCCCATCTCCCCAGGAGTCTCCTGAATTTCTTTCCCTTAAAAAGCTTTTTTATTTCCTTTTGGTATCAGTGTACACAACTAAGCAAACATCTGTTCACAATTTTTACACAAACAGTTCAGTGACATTGTTAGATACTTCACATTGTGTCACCATTCACACTATCTCTACCCGTATTATCATTGTTAATTTAGAGTCCCTGATCCTTAAAGTTCTCACTTTGATTTAGAATAACTGATGGAAGCCCTGGCGACATGGTGTGAGAGCCACAGCTGTCAGACTGGCAGCACGACTCCTCCAGGCACTCCTTGGAAACCCCACGGAGCAGTTCTTCTCAGGCCTTTAGGGTTGTTATGAGTTGGAATTGGGTTAGGATGATTTTTTTTCCTTAGTTCACTTGCATATTAAACTCATATGATGTTTCTTTATAAGAATGCTATGCTTGAGGCAAATCTTTTATTATTATTAATTGGGCTAAACTTGTTTAGTTTAATGATGGCTTCATGGAATAGTCTTGATCAACGTTTACTGATCTCCAGACATTAGTTTCAGGGGTTCCTTCAGTGTCATACAGTAAATCTGGTTTCCACGTGAGTTTGAAGGGAGTACTGAATTTCTATTTAGGGTGACATAAAACATTTGGACACAGATCGTGGTGATGGTTGTACAGCATGGTGTATGTAATTAATACCACTAAATTGTATACCTGGAGATGACAGCAATGGTATTTTATTTTAAATATTTTATCAAAGTGACATATTTAAAAAGCAAAAATTAAAGATACATTTAGAAGGAAGTGAGGGTAACACGCACGAAAGTGTGAAGGAGCAGAGACTCTCCGGTTAGTACCTGTGTGTCCAGAGTGTAGGTGTTATTGCGGATTGAAATGTGCCCCCCTCAAAATGGGTTACAAACTCTAATGCTTATGCCTGTGGTTAAGTGCTGTGACTGCTAACCGAAACGTCAGCAGTTCGAATCCACCAGGTGCTCCTTGGAAACACTATGGGGCAGTTCTACTCTGTCCTATAAAGTTGCTATGAGTCGGAATCCACTGGACAGCAGTGGGCACACCTGTGGTTATAATTTCATTTGGGAATGAATTTTCCGTGTTATGGTGATGAACAGTATTAGCATCAGTTATATCTTAAGTCAGTCTATTTTAAGATACAAAAGAGATTAAACAAGCTAATGAGCAAGCAGAGATGGAGAAGAGAGGTGCCAAGCCACATGAGGATGACCCAGGAGCACAAGTGCAGAGATAAAAACCCCCATTTGAGCTGGCACAGAGTGAAAGCCTTCCCCTAGAACCTGTGCCCTGAATTTGGATTTCTAACCTCCTAAACCGTGAGAAAATGTTTCTTTTTATGAAATGCACCCACTTGTGGTGTTTTCTGTTATAGCATCCCAGATCACTAAGATGTGCACATCTGGGAGTGCCTGGAGAAGGGCTTGACAAGTTAGGGTTGCTACATGGCGTGGTTGCTGTGCCAAGTGCCTTGGATTTGATTCTTTAGGCCATGGGGAGTGACGTTTCCAGCCCTGGCAGTATTGAGGAGAGGATGCCAGGGAGGCAAGAGGCCCTTCAGGTAAGGTGAGTTAGTTAGTCCAGGCCTGCGATGCCAAGGGTCTGGTCCAGGGCAGTAGGGCGGGAGGTGGAGTAGACTTCAGGACTTGAATTGACAGTTTGGGTGGCTGACTGGTTATGGGGTTGAGCGCATTTATAACCTGAGCTACTGAGTGATACGTTTCTTAAAGGTCGGGAAAATGGGGGAGCACCAAGCTTAGGGCAAAAAGGACCAAAGATTCCGATTCCAGCTGTGGCCAGATGGGCTTTGAAGGGGCTGTGCAACATTCTCATCTGGAGATGTCCAGGAGGCTTGGTGGATGGACTCGAGACAAGTGTTTATGGATGGCAAATCATTTCAGGGAGACTTTGTTTTGGGCTTAAGAAGAGGGCTAAAGCTTGAACTCTGTGGGAACCAGTGGTAGACTGGCCTCAAGCTCGTACACCCTGCAATCCTTGCTTTAGTCTGCCACCAGAAATCTTAATTAAAAACAAAAATTTGACAGAGGGGTTCTTCTGTCATTGCCTGCAGTAGCTCCCCAGCGGTAGGCCTTTGGAGCCCCCAGGGTAGTTTCAGAATCTGGTGAAACAAAAGAACACTCTTCCCCCAAAAAAAGTTAAAAAAGAAAAAATATGTGTGGCATTTCCATTCAGTTTCAGAAACTGTGGATCTCTTCCTGGTGCCTGTGGGCTGTCTTTGGAGGCTTGGCATCTCTGGGCCCTCGTCGCCCGGCCCCTGTCTCTGTGTGAGCTTCCCTTGCACGCCCTACAGTTTTCACCACTCAGGGCCTTTGTACATGTTGTTTCCCACTAGCTGGAGAGGCTTCCTCCCTTATTTGTTACCTTGAAAACTCCCATTCATTCTTCAAAACCCAGCTCAGGAGTTACTACCTCCTTTGATACTATCCTTGGTGATGTCCAGACAGCACAGTCACTCCTTCCCTGAAGCACTTCTGCTCTGCCTCTGTACCTCTCTCATTCTGCATTTCCCAGTGTATCAGGAGTCTGTGTCGTCTCCTTTGCCAGACTGTGAGCTTCCTGAGGCCAGAGACCACATGGTTTGTTCCTCCAAACACCAGGACTCAGGCAACCCAAACGGGCAGAGCTGCACTGGCGGAGGAAGTGAAACTCAGAGGAGAATGAGCAGACTGGAAGTTGGGACAGTAGCCGGGAGAAAAGGGGCATCCAGAAGGAAAGCAAGATGTCAGAAGGAGCCTGGAGGTCAAGTTTGCTGAACACTGAATATTTCCTTGAATCTGGCAACTAGAACACCATTGGTTGGGTGGTCAGCTGCCTCAGTCACCCAGGGATCTTCTCATTTTAGCAGTGGAGGTCTTTACTCCAGGAAAACCTCTGTGCTGTGTAGACAAATAGTTAGTCACCTGGACTGATGCCCTTAATGAGGGCAGTTCTGGAAGCAGAGGTAGGCAGCGGCCTAAATGTGGGCTAGGGTGTACAGGGTTGCTATGAGTTGGAATCAACTCCACGGCAGTGGGTTAGGGGTAGATGGAAGGAGGGGAAGGGAGATAGGTGTACTGCTCAGCTGTTCGGCAGGAGCCTAGGGGAGCCAGCCTCCCGGCCCTCCTCATCTGCTCCCGTTGCCCCACAGAAAGGGCAAACAGAATCGTCATCAGAATAGTGTGTACACCCTTGATGACTTCTTCCTAAGTGCTCCAAGCCTGCCACCTGTCACCTGGCATGTCCTCCCTACCACTGTCAGCACCCCCAGCATCAGTACCCGCCAGCCCCTCATTTCTTGTTACAGCAGTCTATGTATTTTGTCCAGGTGACACAATGGATCCTGGCCTCTGTGGACAGTGACAGATTCCACCCCCCCAAACTGTTATTTTAAAAGTCTTCTTTTACTTTGCAGAACTTGTCCCTCTAATTAGATTCTGGACTCCTTGAAGGCAGTGCTCATGCCCTCTGTCTTTTGCTGGCTGCTGCCCTCTCCCCTTCCTTCAATGAACAGGAATTTTGCCTAGCGCCTGGCCACACGTTCCCCCCCCTAACTAGGCATCCCAAAGTCTGAGCTCTCCTAAGGGTGGGGTTTATACCCTTGGGCAGGGGGAGGGGCCCATGCAGGACTCCAGGGTATCGGTGAAAATCTGTAATGTTATATGCAAAAACTGACTCTGTATGTGTGTGTGGGTGAGAGAGAGAGAGAGACAGATAGAATGTTGCCAAAAACAGCCTCCACAGAATTTTACATTAAAGTGAAGTCAGTCTGCAGAGGGGCATGGATTCTAGTTAGATGGATGTAAGAAATACAGGATGGAGGGGAGGAGTATGCTGTCACAGTGTGGGGAAAGCAGCTAGGGTCACATGGCGAAGTATGTCTAAGTACTTGTATGAGAAACTGACTGGAATTGTAAAGTGTTACTTAAAACCGTGAAAGAATTAAAATTTAAGTGAATAAAGTCAATCTGCCTAGATTCAAGTCCTATCTGTGTAATTACTACTCTGTGCTTCAATTTCCTAATCTATAAAATGGGAATAATACAGCGTCTTTCTCTTCGGTCTTTTGGAGAAGGTTAAATGGGGTATGCGGGTAAATAACTTAGCACAGTCTTTGAAACCTAGTAAGAGAACAATTAATGTTATCTGTTATTCTTTTTGAGAGAGAGAAGGTTTGTAAAATTCTCAAAGATTTCTGTGATACGGAAAAGGCTAAGAGCTACTGTTTCCCTGGTGAATATGACCCTGTTAGGCATGACAGGTACTAAAGCTTACCTTGCTTACCAAGGCATCTGTAGTGAAGATGTGGTGAAATCCACGTGAAATTGTTCACTACAGATTAGTAAGTAAGCACAAGTAAGTCTGTGCTTGTCTTGCTTGCGGGATCTCCCTCCTGTGTCAAGGATCTTAAATTTGAAAAGATTTGGTAGGAAGGTGCTGTGGGGTTGGGAGAGGACAGATGCCAGCCACACCTAGAAACAAAGATTTTAATGTGGTGAAAAATGTGAAACTGCTCAGTACTGATGACTTGGTAGGCAAAGGAGGGACCGTGCTTAACTCGCCTCTGGGATAATTCACCCTGTCTTTGTATCTCCTGCGGGACAAAATCCCTCAGGACCTTGATCTAAACAGCTGCTCAGATCAGAGCTTCCAGCACAGGAAAGCAGTTTGTCTAGGTTGGATCAACATGCTAGAAGAGGCCAAAATTCCATCTCCCCAAGTCATATAGGTTGAAAACAGAAGAAGGCCTTTGACTTGATTGCATTAAAAACAATAGTTTCACAGCAATTAGGCAACCGTAAATTACCCAGGCTGCCTCCGTCAGCTGGCTCCGCACTATCTCATTAGCCAGGGTGCTGAGAGACACTGCACACCCTGCTGGGAGTCGCCTCATTGCCAAGTTCCTGCTCCATAATTAAACACAAAATCCCAGCCCCTCCTGTGGGGAATAAGGAGGCCGTGGATAGGGCCCAGGAAGGGTGGGCTGCAGGTGGAATTCGTCTTTCGGCAGGGCCAAGCTCAAGGGAAGGGAAATTGGAGAGGTGTGAGTGGAGAGCAGTAGGCCCTAGGGCCCTTCCCTGACCTTGAGAGGGAGACCTGGGAAGCCCTGGGAAAAGGAAGTGGAAAGGCACGGTGCAGAGAAGGAACCCAGCCCTCTACCTACCTGAGCGCTCAGGACCAAACGACAGGAAGGGGGCCAAACTGGCTGATACTGGAGATTCTGAGGTTGGACTTTGTGAGAAGAGGGACGGTAGCAGGTCTGCAGTCCCTCTGAAAACTCAGGTGGAGTAGATGTAGTGGCTAAGAGCTACAGCTGCTGAGAGAAACTTCAGCAGCTCTAAGCCACGGCTGCTCTTTGGAAGCAGTGGGGGCAGTTCTGTGCTATTCCATACGATCTCTGTGAGTCAGAATCAGTGATTTGCCAGCAACAGTTTGGGTTTGGAGGTCTTTGTGATATAGTTAGAGAACTCAGCTATTAACTGAAAAAATCGGAATTTCAAGTCCACCCAGAGGTGCCGCGGAAGAAAGTCATGGTGATCTACTTCTGAAAAACCAGCCGAGGAAAATCCGGTGGGACTCAGTTCTACTCTGACACACATAAGGGGCCTATGCGTCAGAGCTGAGTCAGTAGAAGCTGGTTTATTTTATACAGTCTGCTCCTGTTTCAGCTAAGCACATCTGAGCCCTCACCTCACTGCCTGCTGGCCCTTGCCATGCACACACACAAACACTTCATTGGTTTGGAAGGAAGTAGACTGACTGGAAAAGATACACTGGGGGTCAGGGGCCTAGACAAGGTGACCCCCTCATAGGCAGAACTGGATTAAGGCTGGGCTCACTAGGCAGGTGCACTAAACATGCCTGGAAATGAAAAAGATGTGTGGTAGGAGGAAAGTTTGATATGTCTCTTAGGAGGGAGGTGAGGCACTCTCCATAACATTGTCCTGGTGACAAAATGGAAACCCTGGTGGCATAGTTGTTAAGTGCTATGTCTGCTAACCAAAAAGCTGGCAGGTCATATCCTCCAGGCACTCTTTGGAAACTCTGTGGGGCAGTTCTACTCTGACCTATATGGTCGCTATGAGTTGGAATTGACTCTACAGCCGTGGGTTTAGTGACGAGATGGTAGGCTGAGTACTACACGGCTGTTGCTTTGTTGAGTGGGGAACATAAATGAGACTGAAGGGGCGAGGGGGGCCAAGGCTGCCCTAGCATCTCTTCTCTGCTGCTCCCACAAAGCCCTTGGCTCTTCTAGTTGCACTGTGAACAAATATTCAAAAGACATCCCTTGAAAGAGGAGCCACTCCATTAGCCTGCCCTGGATGCCCACATGTCTCCAGCCAACCATGGCTGCTATAGAAGACAGAGAAGACGCTCCCGAGCTTCTAAATCCAACTGCTGCTGCCCAAGGCCCAGATAAGGACGGGGAGAGGGCAAGAGCAGAGCTGAGGCAGCAGCCTGGGGTCTGATGAGGGAGTGCCTCCCTCTCCAGGAGTTCTCCTTCCCCTGCCTGAGTGGCTTGGATCAGGACTGAGTGTGCAGTGTTCCAGGTGAGCAGCTAGATCCTGATTTGGAAGGACAGAATCACAGAGCAAATTATTCAGCCAAGGGAAAGAGAATTAGTTCCCCAGGAGCAGACAGGGGAGGCGTGGAGGCCAGAACTTGACACAGGCCTGGAGGGTGACGGGAATGCTAGCCGGCATATATTTGCTTGATGTTTTCTGTTAGAAATGGGGGGTGGATTGGAGGCCTGCTCCCAGCAAGAATGCAGGGAACTCTGCTCACAGGTCAGAAAGGAGCACAGAGATCTCCGGAGCCGCTGCTCCTGCCCTCAGAGCCTTGGGTCAACACTTGCAGTTTGAGTTCTAGTCCTGCCTCCCATGCCTCACCCCCACTGTTTGAAGAGGGAGAGGGAGCACAGGTGTGAGCAGTGTGACTTGCAGTGTTGTCTTCAGAGGTCAGCCCAGCCCAGAGAAATGCCTGGGCATGCTCTGCTCCGTTCACGCTGTCACTCAGCATCTTAGCTCTTCCCTGAGCCTGGACAGGCCAGAGGCATGTGCCCAGGGCACAGGGAAAGTAGCAGACCCCCTTTAGCTGGGAAGAGCCTATCCCGAGGTAGCCTACGCCTCACAGGGAGCCCCTTACCTCCACACAGTGTGAACTCAGTCCTAGAGACCATTGCCCTCTGGGGGTTCCTCCCAGACCAGCTTCCCCTTTCCTACCACCTGGGAGGGGCCAGGGTCAGAGAGCAGGCAGGTGTGGTCTGGGGTGGGAACGGGGAGAGTGCGGCCTGGGAGTGTGGAGGGGTCAGGAACAGAGAGCAGCCTGGGCAGGCCCAGGGTTGAGGGATGAGGATGAGGCAGGGAATTCTATTCACAACCCCTCTTTTGTCTGGAATGAGTCAGATGAACAGCATGCTCTGGTCACCAGGGTCTCCCAGGGGCACACCCTCACTGAGGGATGGAGCAGATACCAGGCCTGCTCAGCCTGGCCATTCTGAATGGTCTGGTAGGTCCACAGACCCTACACCCCAATGAACAGGTGTGTGCAGTTAAAAGACATCTGAAGGTACAAGTTACCAACTGGTGAAAATGCCCCCGATTGGCCAGACAGTTGTGGTAACTGAATGAACCGGGTACAATACCTGACTACACCAAGTTGCCTCAAATCAGACCAGAGTGCCAAATGGCCTGGCAAGAAAGACCCATTCTGGGGGGCAGCTACTCCAGCTATCAGCCTGGCTGCATGGGTTCATATCTGGTAGTGCCAGGTGTACTCAGGGGACGAAAGGAGCTTGTTAACCCCAGGCCTACTGTGTGTCCCAGGGAGGCTGCCCACGGGCCCTCAGGCCACTGCCATTGCTCAGCATCTCTGCCCCAGGATCCCAGCCACTTACAGACCTGTGGCTGCTCTCTAGTTAAACATCTGGTGACTGAACCTGATCCAATATTTACTCCTACAGAGAGGGCAAAGGGGCAGGTGTCACCCTAGGCAGCCTGAAGCCGTGGTTGGCTAGGGCCTGGGGGAGGGGAAAGAAAAGAAGGGAAAGGGCAAATTTGTTCTCTTTTCTCCAGTCTTGGGGGGTTCTTCTCAGACTCATGTGTCCCCTACCCTCTACTCAGTCATCTACCTCATCCTGGTGTGGGCCGCGGAAGGACTGGAAGGGACTGTGAGGAAATACCCTGAGGGACCATTCCTGTGGGGTGGGGATGGGGTGAGGGGAATGCTAACTAGTGAGGGACCCCCAGTACCAGTGGTCTGAAACCCAAACCACTCCCATGAGACAGAAAGCTGCCCCGATCCTGGCCGAGGTACTCCAGCCAGAGGCTTTTCACAGGAGTGGGGCCTTCCTGTAGGAAGGGACCAGACTGCTTTCCCCTGAAATGGGAGGGGAAAGAGGAAAAAAGGGGACCTTAAAGTGAACGTGGTTGGTACACAAGTACCAATGTTAGTATCTTCTGCCTCAGAGGGAGTTGTGACCATGGGGGATCCGTGAAAACCCAGACATTTGGTAATTTCCCCAAGTTTGCTATTTTAATTCTTCCTGGCATAGTTGGCAATAAACCTTGAAACTCAATGAACCCTGCCACGCTATTTAAAGGGGAACCACCCAACCACCCACCCAACCACCCACCCAACCACCCACCCAACCACCCACCCAACCACCCACCCACCCACCAACATGGTCTAGAAGGGAAACCCTGCGGATAGAGTAAACGTGGGCTGCTTCAAAGAGGGGCAAGGAGCAAGGGAAGGGTAGGGCCTATTGAAGAGAGAGAAAAAAGCTAAGAGTAGCAGCCAGCCAGTGGATTTTGCTAATCAGAATTACTGACATTACTGGATGCCTATTATGTGCCAGACTTTATTTACTAGCTGACAGCTAATCCTCATGATAACATGAGGTAGGCATTATTATTCTATCTTATAGATGAGAAAACTGAGGCTCAAAGAGGTTAAATAGCTTTCCTAGTCACTTAGTGAGAGGCAGAGCACACAACTGAATACCAATCCAGGCACATCTGATTCTACAATACACGTGCTGCCTGCAGTGCCTCTCTGCTCAAGCCAGACTCTGTCTCCCTCCAGAGCCAACAGCCCAGCACAGAGCAAGTCAAACTAGTGGAGGGGTCTTTGCCAGTCTCAGCGTGCCCACTGCTCAGATGCCCATGCCTACTGGTAGCACCCCTGGACTCTGTGGGCCACAGCACCACGTAATGAATGAACACAGACGCCACTCACTAGCTGTGTGACCGTGGGCAAGTGGTTTAACTTCTCTAAATTTCTTTAACCGTGTTATTGTCAGGTGCCATCCAGTCTGTTCTGACTCACAGCGACCTGGTGTACAACAGGACTGCCTCGCCCTGCACTACCCTCACTGTGCCCAAGCCCGTGGTTGCAGCCACTGCCAGTCCATCCCACCGAGGGTCTGCCTCTTTTTAGCCAACCCTCTACTTTACCAAGCATCACATCCTTCTCTGGGGACTGCTTCCTGACGAAAACATGTCAAAAGTATGTCAAACAAATTTTCACCATCCTTGCTTCTAAGGAACAATCTGGCTGTACATCTTCTAATAGAACTGTGGCATATTCAATATTCTTTGCCAATATGAGGTGCTGCCACAATGGTGGAAGATATGAAATGCGTATTTCAGAGGCCACTGAGGTCACCCATGGACACGTTTCAGCAGAACTTCCAGACTAAGACAGGCTAGGAAGAAGGGCCTGGTGATTTATTTCTGAAAAAATTAGCCAGTGACAACCTTGTGAATAGCAACAGAACGTTGTCTCTTCATCCATAAACAGAACTTAGTAACTCCTGCTTTGTAGGATTGTTTGAGAATTATGTGAGATAATGCGTGTAAAATGCCTAGCACATAGTGGGTGCTTAAGTGCTAGTTACTGGCAGGGCTGGCTTCACAGCTGTGCCAGCCGTGTGGTCACACGAAGCCCTACTCTCAGAAGGACATCAAGCTTGGTTTAATACTCTATTGTTGCCTTCTCGAAAGCCTTAATAAGCTTTGAACAGAGGGCCTCATATTTTTTTTTTTTTTTTGCATGAGCCCTGCAAATTATGTAGCAGGTCCCAGTTATGAGTTTGTGCTCAGTCCCCTAGACCCAGAAAAGGTCAGCTGTGCCTGCATTCTGGAATAGGCCATCATAGCTGTATGGTTTTCTATCCCTAGCTCGTTTTCCATTGCATCCTGCCGTTACTTACAAGGAATCAGCAAGAGTCCCAACCTGTGGTTCCTCCGGCTTCTAGATCCTCCAGGTGGCAGGAGTAGGTCATTTTAAGCAGGCCATCTGCTCCTTGTGAAGAGAGGGACTTTAGGGGAGTACCTTGAACAGTGGCTCCTAGCACCCCAGGGACCAGTGCCTGGCAGTGTTGTTGGGTGCCATGGAGTAGAGTCTGACTCATAACAACCCTATAGGCCAGGGCAGAACTGGCCCACATAGGATTTCTAAGGCTGTAATCTGTACAGAAACAGATTGCCGTGTCTTATTACCTCAGAGCAGCTAGTGGGTTTGAACTGCTGACCTTCTGGTTAGCAGTCTAGCATTAAACCACTGCATCCTCCCTGCAAGGTTAAAAAAAAAAAACAAAAACAACCCAAACCTGTTGCCTTAGAGTCAATTCTGACTTAATAGTGACCCTATAGGACAGGACAGACTCACACTGCTCTCTAGTGTTTCCAAGTAGAAGCTAGTGGATTTGAACCACCTTTTGGCTATCAGCCTAATTCTTAATCACTGTGCCAAAGGGATCCCTTCAAGGCTGCTTGCCTTTGAGTTAATTCCCACTGATAGCGACCTTTTACGATAGAGTAGCACTGCTAACCCTTGGGTTATCAGCCTCCAAATTCACTTCTTCAACCAGGGACCAGCAGTACTGTGTGGCTTCCACCCCACCCACAGGGGTCAGGGCTGCAGGCCAAAGCAGAGCCAGAGCTCTGGGCAGCAAGGAAGGTAAGTGAGGATCAGGGCCGCACTCCAGGACACTGCCTGGCCCAAGACTGGAACTGCAGGAGGACACAGAGCACAAAGGCCCACACTCTCCTCTACTCAGATGCTCTGATGTATGTGACCTCCACAGTGTCTGCCTCTAGCTATTTTTAGCTTCCCACTCCCAGGGACCCAGCTGTTTGCTAAATTGTCAGTCTGGGCTCACCTCCTGACCCATTTACAGCTTCTGGAGTCTGCAGGTGGAAGTGGAAACTGATAAGCTGATCAGCGTTCTCTCTCTCTCTTACAGACATACACACACACACAACAACTTAACCTGTTTCTAGGACCTAGCCCCTTATAAAGGCTCTGGGGTAGAGGTGGGTGATGATGGAAAGGGTGAGAGAGGAGACAGTGGAAGACCAACTGGAGTAGAGCTTCCAGGATTGGGGGAAGAGATTCATTAGCTGACTCAAAGATCAGGAAATATCAAAGCTAGACAGGACCTTTGAGAAACTAAGGTCAGAAAGGGAAAGTCACTCAGTCACAAAATCAGGACTAGGACCTGGATCACCTAAAACCTAGCTCAGGGGTCTTTCCATGTCATTGTTTGACTTCAGATCAGAGGCAAATTGGGATAGCAGGGGAAAGAGAGGCTGGCTGCCCTCCTCCACACATCCTGTCTGCACTCACACACACACACACACACACACACACACACACGGCGGATGCTATTCCGGCCCCCCTGGAGCCATGTGAAGGGAGGTGAACTCCTAGCCAGGGGAAGAGACAGGAGGACTGTTTCCTCCGACCCTGTTGCTGCCATGGCCTCTGAAGTCAGGCTCTTGGGGCAGCCTGATGCGGAATTCTTCTGTCGGGCCCCTCTTCTGAGGACTGACCTGACAGGAGGGCAGCTATCTGTCTGAGTCTCGGGCTTAGATCTCGGCGGGTTTCTTCATGAGAAGGAGGGGCCTAGAGGGTTTCCCAGTCTGTGTGGAATCCTAAAGATATTAATAATAATAACAATTGCCAATATTTATTTAGCATTCTGTATACGTCAAGCATTATTCTAAAAGCTTTCAGGTGCTAACTCACCTAATACACAACTCTAGAGAGATAGGTACTGTCATTGTCCCTACTTTATGGCTGAGGCAACTGTAACACAGACAGTGTAAGTCACCTGCCCAAGGTCACACAGCTAATAAACAGTAGAACTGGGATTTCCAGCTAGGTAGCCTGGGAGTGGATAACCTGTACTCCTCTACCCTTCCCCAAATAAGTGTTTCTCTTTTAGGCTCCTAGTTTGACACCTAGGCAACATAACACTCCAGCCAGTGTATTGCTCGTTTTAGGAGATTATATATGAGATCTGACAATTAAGTCCATGAACTTAATTATTCTCCGTGCTATGTATCTCATTGCTGAATATCACTACAGTCACCTTCCAAGTACTCTCCTTGGGAAGCTATGCTCCGACACCTTTGCCTAGTCCACTCTTAAAAGCAATTTTGGAACTCTTTCTGGAGTGGCCATTGTGCACAGTGGCAAGGTGGCAAGTTCGTAAACTTAATTGTATAGCTGTGAGGGAGTTTTTAGCCAGTAAACAAACAACTGTACTGGAACACCCTCCCGACTCACCTGATCTGCCCCCCAGTGACTTCTTTCTTTACCTAAAGATAAAGAAAATATCGAAAGGAAGACATTTTGATGACATTCAGGACATCAAGGGTAATATGACGACAGCTCTGATGGCCATTCCAGAGAACGAGTTCCAAAACTGCATTGAAGGATGGGCTAGATGTTGGTGTCAGTGCACAGCTTCGCAGGGGGACGACTTTGAAGGTGACCGCAGTGGTATTCAGCCATGAAGTATGTAGCACTTTTTCCAGGATGAGTTCACAAACTTAATTGGCAGTCCTTGTACACTGCTTCTCTCTGATTCATCTCCCCTCAACTTCCACACCTGAGTGCTGGTCACTACTACCCAATCAGTAGGTAAATCTCAAGTTTGGGGTAATCTGTTTCTCTTCAGCCCCTTGCTCCCCCAGAGAGCACTACCCTTAAGTGGCCTATGCTGCCACCTCCTGGTTTAGAGGGTTAAGACTGACCCCCCGGGTGTGCTTCAGGATTTTTTCTCCTTAGTCTACATTCCTTCTCTCAGTGATGTCATCCACCTCGTATCATCGTCTGTAAACTGTTGACTCTCAAATCTTTCTCTGTCCTGGGCTTCAGGTCTGTGTATCCTGATGTGAACACCTCTAGTTCCCTGTCAATCCCCTCGAGTCCCAGGGCTAAGCGTGGGGCTAGCACTAGACCTGGCTCCTAGCTCAGTGCCCAGGTCACAGCACCACACTGCTTCTCCTACAGTTCAGAATTAAATGTGGACAAAACAAGTGCCCAGAGAAGGGAAGAAGAAGAGCATATGCCTTCTAGTGGCAGAACCAGGATTTAGACCAAGTCAGGGTGGTGGCAAAATCAGAGTGGTGTCTCTGCCACACCACATCACTCCTGGGGCTTGGAAAAGGGGAAGGAATGGCTTCTAGAACAGACAGACATGAAGGTGTAAGGCAAACTGAAGGGCTGGTGAAAGTCCAATTGGCTGGACAAAGACTTTGGTGCTGAGGAGTCTGGGAGGGACTGTGTCCTGGGACTGCCCAGGAGACTAAGAAAGCCATGCATAAACGTATAGGGACACACGTTCACTCTCTGCCCTCTGTTCTTCTCTGCCACCTTCTCTCCCAAAGTGGCAGAGAAGAACAGAGGGCAGAAAGCAGGGAACTTGCATTCTGGAATCACTGAGGGGTTAGAGGAGGAAAGGAAATAAGAAAGGGGATGAAGGAGGGACAGGCAGATGAGAAGAACTAAAGCATGAACACCTCAGAGACAGACTTGTACAGCTGAGGGCAGCGCCAGGGAAGTTACAGCTGGAGAGTCCAGTCTGGCCCACTGCCTGTTTTTGTATGGATTAGGAGAGAATAATGATTTTCACATTTTTAAGTGGCTGGAAAAATGAAAACAATATTTTATGACACATGGAAATCACATAAAGTTGAAACTTCAATGCCCATAAATAAAAGTTTATATGAACACCTATGCTCACTGATTTACGTGTTCATTAATGGCTACTTCTCGGTAAAATGACAAGAGTTGAGTAGTTGCAACAGAGGCCATATAGCCTGAAGAGCTTAAAATATTTACTATCTTGCCCTTGACAGAAAAAGTTAGTGGAGGAGTCTCTAGATAGTGCAAATGGTTAAAGCGCTCGGCTGCTTACTGAAAAGTTGGTGGTTCAAGTCCACCTGAAGTGCCTTGGAAGAAAGGTCTGGTGATCTGCTTCCCAAAACTCAGCCACTGAAAACTCCAAGGAGCAGAGTGTTACTCGGACACGCACGGGGTTGCTGTGGGTGGGGACTGACTGGGCGGCAAGTTGCATCTAAGAGGAACAGAGAAACAAGGTACAGCTCCGTCCTGCCTTTTGGGGATGAAGCCCCCTAGGGAAGTTCAGGCTGCAGGAAAAGGGATGAAAGGGACAAAAGAAAGGGGTGGGGGGAGGTCAGGGGGCAGTCTTGCCAGAGCAAACTGCTCTGATTCCCATCACAACATTTTCACCAATAATGAGCCTATACCCGACCAGCCCCTAGTTCCACAGACCTGGCCCGCCTGTGGACAGCTGTGACGCTCTATTCCCCGGCAACCCCCTCAAGTCTCAGGGCTCCTAGCTCAGTGCTCATGTCGCAGTACCTGCTTCTCCTATAGTTCAGAATTAAATGTGGACAAAACAAGTGCTCAGAGAAGGGAAGGAGGAAGAGCTTATGCCTTCTAGTGGCAGAACCAGGAATCCTCTGAACTGAAGTGGAATCAGCTCCTTCATCATCAACTGTGTGGCCTTGAGCAGGAGTCCCTGGGAAGTGCAAATAGTTACGCGCTCCGCTACTATCCCCAAACCCTGTGCAGCTCTGTTCTGCTCTGACGTGCCTCTGGTTGCCATGAGTCAGAATCAACTCCATGGCAATTTTTTTGGTCTTTGGTGTTTGGGGCTGGAGCAATTTCATAATTCCAGAGTCTCAAGATCTCCAACTGTAAGACAGAGATAAGAATGCAGACCTCGAAGAGTTGCTGACAGGGTTCTTCAGTTCCTGGTGCACAGCGACATACTGACCACGTGCCTGGTAGGGTAGCCGGCTCAGCTCTGCAACTGGGTGCACCCCTAGCTGTGTCCACTAGAGGGCAGGCAGGTCCTGCTGGCAGTTGGGGGATGTCAACTCTAGCCAGCCCGCAGGTTCCCCTGCCTGGGAAGAGGTGCCTCCCCTGCGGTTTACAACTCTGGCCTTTGATCAAATCTGCTCTCCCTGCAACCTACTGAGGGACAGACTGATGTAGAGCTTCCCGCAAGGGTGGACCAGCCTAACCTTTTGCCTTTTTTGTGTCCCCAGGGCAGATCTGGATGAGTTTACTCAGATCTCCCGGTAACAGTCCTTGTCCAGTCTCTTTGCACAGCTTTACAAAGCCACTTCGCACACGTCACCTCCTGTGATCGTCCAACAGCCTGGGGAGGCGGGTAGTGTAACACGCCTCACCAGGTGAGGAAACTGAATCTCAGGGAGGTTAACTGCCTTGCCCATGTGCCACTGCTGGTCAGCAGGACGGCTGGGATTGTAGCTGGTAATGCTGACACCGTGGCTCCCTTTTGTAAAACAGGCTGCTCTGAGCAGCCACCTTCCTACCAAGGTTCCACCTTCCACACCTCTTTCAGTGTTCCTGCTTCTGCCCTCCTTACTGGTAAAATACCAATCACCCATTCTACCTCAGAACTCAGAATGTGTCAAGGCACTTACACACACACACACACACACACACACACACACACACACACACACACACACACACACACACACACACACACACACACACACACACACACAAGCTCATTTCTGCAGAGAACAGGCTCCCTAGGGATTTGAGGATAGACTGTTTGCTCATAGGGCTTTTGATGCAGTTGGAAATGCGATGGCAGAAAGGCAGGCACAGTGTTGTGTGTATGTGCACACATGCGCACATGTGCGTGCACACACACACTAATATGTGGCTTCAGACAGGCTCAGTGCCCGTGCATACACACACAGACACACAGACACAGCCACTTACAAACAAGTCCTAGTGTGTGACTTTAGGTCAGATAGTGGATGAGATGGCTATGTGACTTACACAGATAGTGACACAGAAGTTGCTGGGCTGACGTGGTCAGAGAGGATGGAGACCTCGGTGATGCTTCAGTGGAGTGAAGAGACAAGGATGCTCAGTTGCCTTTCAGGGGATGCAGTGAACCAGACAGCCAAGACAACCAAAAATCAAACCAGTTGTTATTGAGTGGATTCACAGGGACACTATGGGACAGAATAAAACTGTCCTATAGATTTTTGAGAGCAGCTGGTAGATTTGAACCGCCAGCCTTTTGGTTAGCAGCTGGACACTTAACCACTGTACTACCAGGGCTCCAGACAGCCAAAAGGAAGGCAAAATGGGAGCCCAGAGAGGTCAAGGAACCTGGCTCTCAAAAAGAGCCTCAAACGATAATCTAAGAGAGACAGATTAGGTTCTGTGGGCAATGGAGGTACATGGAAGGCTTTCGAGGGAGGCTGAGACAGGAAGTGGCAGCATTTCAGGAGGACTGTTGGAAAGTCGGGAGGAGACTGGACTCACCTGGCTTCAGGTGACTGTAGATGCGGTGGAAAGGGCATGACTTAGGAAGAACTGCCAGGTGTGCAGCTGACGTGGTACAGAGGTGGAGTAGGGTTAGCCCAGGATGGGAATGACTTGAGAGTACTTTTTCTGTTAGGGTGAATTGAAGACGTCAAGTAGAAATGTTTTGTGATTAGATCAAGAGGCAGTGTAGGACGTTAGAAGAGCATCAGGACTCCCGATGTAGGTTGGCATGGAGGAAGTGGTCTCTGAGGCCTCCAAGAGTGTTCTGCCATCAGGTGAACCAGTACAGAGAGAGGCCAGGAAGGAAGAGACAGGGCAGTGGGAGGTCCCAGTAGAGGGCTGTATGTTGGTGCTTTCCCAGCAGCCAATCCCTTTCCCGAATCCAAAAAGTCCTGTTTACAATGGGGGATCCAGGTGACTCCAGGGACTGAAGTCATCCATGGCTCCTAAGTGGAGCATATGGCACCCCTCTGATACCTGTGATAGGTTCATGGGGAACCTGTCTCCCAACCCAGGCCAGTCAGGGAATTACAGGCCCCTTGATGGAAATTTTGGGACATAAAAGCACTTTCTGGTAGTCCATGAGCAAAAAGGCCAGTAAACTCCAAGAGCTGTTGATACCATCTGGGACCATGGGGGTGACACCAAGGCTAAGGAAGACAAAGGGAGGGCTGGAAAGAAAGCTGTCCGTGGTGACACCCCCGAGTTGCTCTATCAGTCCTTGCCTGAACAGTGAATGTTCTTTCTTGCTTACAGTGTTAGGTAGTTTTCTGTTTCCTACTGATGGGAGATAAATAACTCATAGCAACGAAGGGGGAGAACCTGAATACTGTCTCTTTTGAGAGGTTAAGAGAAAAGATTTCAAAATGGGGGGGGTGGTTCATGGTATCAAATGCTGGGACTCAGATCAGAGATGTTTCCAGTCCAGAAACTGTGTGACAGGAGAGGAAACTGGATAGAGACGGGTCTGCAGGGAAGCAGCCCCCCACCCAGGGCCCCTGCCTCACAGATAAGATCACTGCCTCAAGGGGAAGAGGAGCTGTTCCTGAGGGCCTGCCTTGTCCTTGTCTTCGGCTAATCTCCCCAGCCCTACTCAGCCCCTCTCCTGTCCGCCCCCACACAAACCGCTGCTTGCCTAACTCCTACCTAAGACATCTCCTGTTTTTAAAATTCTTCAGGCAAAGGGAGACCACAGCTCTCCGTCTTCAGCCACAGGACACTGGCACAGTTATTTGTGTGTCCAGCGTGATTCCCCCAGCCCCAGTTGAAAGTGACTGACTCACCGGCCCTTGGTGATGGGCCTGTCAGCATCTGGGGGGGACACAATGGGAATTGGGGGATGGCAGGAGGCACAAGGGTAGGCGTGGCTGCCCGGGCAAACAGGTGCCCTGCCCCAAATGGGCCCCCCGGGGCTGAGGGAAGGGCAGGTTCTTCCTGAGGAGATTACCCTGTGGTTTAAGTGACTGAGGCTGCCGAGAATGCTATTGTAGAAGGAGGCTTACTGAAATGTAGACACCGCGGCAAGTCCCGACACACAGGGAAATCAGCAGAGCAAGCTCCCAGCGCTAAGCCGTTCCATTGTCCTGCTCCTTGCTAAAACACCTTGCTGAGCTTTCTGCCAAGGGCCTCTTCCCCCTCCGGGACTGTAATCTAGGAGGGGGAGACTGAGAATCAAAGCCTAGAGGCTGTGTCCTTCAGCCTGAGCATGCAAGTAGGCTGCCCAAGGTCACTGGGAGGTCAGTGGCAGGCCCAGAGCAGTTGATCTTATCTGAGACTACAATGTGCAGGTTTAGGGAAAAACTGAGGTTGAGGAAGACAGGGGGAAGGGCGGAGAAGTCACAGTCTTCTGCCTCCCAGTGACAGATTCCTCCAGCGTACCTTGGGTCCTATCCCTTCCCATTTGAAGTACTGTTGGCACTGTGCCTCCTACCGCTTTCAGTTCCCCTAGCCTCCCACCAGCTAACACACACTCAGGTCTCCCCCTAACAAGCAGAGGTAAGGTCTGCTCCCCTGGAAGCCCTGATGGCCGAGTGGGCAGTCCCTTCACATGGACGGCAGAGGGGCTTCGTTCTTTCGATGCTGGCTCACTTATCAGGGTAGAGTCACAGGCCGTGGCCAGGTCACTTGGAGGAAGATAGCGTCCAGTAGGGGAAACCACGGTAGGAAAGTCCCATCTCACCCTCTGAGGGCCTTAGGGACAGGCAGGAAATGGGGGATGGCTTGTCATACACTCACCCCCAGGAAGCAAACAGCTGCTGCAGGGAGGGACCTTGGCAGAAGGGTAAGGGGCTGGAAACTGCGGGGCCTGGGAATCCAGAGGAAGCTCTGGGGCTTTCCAGGAAACTGGGGGCTCGAGATGGAGGTGTGGGGGAGCTGTGGAAGATAGGGCTGGGCGGTAGCAGACTGGGTAGAGGACAGGGCGGGTGGGAGGGAGCCGGGCTGCCATGGAGCTGCTGTGTATCTCCACCTGGCTGTCCCTGGGCTCCTCAAAGGCAACGTGTTGTGACACGAATGTGCCATCATTCCCAAGCAGCAAGCAGTTCTGTATCCCGGCTGGTGTCCTTATCTTCCCCCAGACACCCGGCCTGAAATTAGGAAGTCCCCCTCTTCCCAACTGTTAGAACTATCCTGCACCCTGCTTTTCGTTTCCTGGCAGTTTACCAAATTTGCCGTCCCAGTTTTTCCTGGGCCTACCTCCTCCTCTCCGACCAGCCCCTTGCCCTCTTCCTACCTGCATTGTAACAACAGCCTTCTGACTGCTTTCCTTGCCCCTAAGACCCCTCCTCCACGTGGCTTCCAAGGTCACCCCCACAAAAGGGCAGTCTCTCTTCCCTTTATATCCAAGGTCTTCTATTGTCTCAGGATCCTGATGGGCTCGTTGTTGTTGCTTTTTAGGTGCCGTCAAGTCCGTTCCGACTGTAGCAACCCCAAGTACAACAGAGCCCAGCACGGCCAAGCCCCACACCGCCCGCACAGTCGCTCTCCTTAAACTCCCTGTTGCAGCCACCACGTCAGTCCATCTCACTGAGGATATTGTCTTCACTGACTCTCTGCTTGACCAAGCGTGATGTCTGTCATGGGTTGAATTGTGTCGCCCCACAGAATATGTGTAGCCATGTGGCTGGGCCATGATTGTCATCGATTTTGTGACTTTCCTATGCTGCATGTTTAAAGAGTGGGACTATAAATCCTTTCATAAATTCACCTCCCTGGTCCACTGTAAATGGACTTTCCCTGGAGTATGGCTTGAACTACCCGTAATCCTTTCATTTTACAAGAGATAAAAGGAAAGAGAAGCAAGCAGAGAATTGGGAACCGCACACAATCCAGAAAGCAGTACCGGGAGAAGACTGTTCTTCATATCTGAGGTTCCTGTGCCATGATGCTCCCTAGACAAGGACTGATGCCATACTGGACTTTTCTCCAGAGCTAATAAGTGAGAAAGCCTTCCCCTGGAGCATACATCCCGAATTTGGACTTGTAACCTACCGGACTGCGTAAGAATAAACACTTCTCTTTTTAAAGCCATCCACTCTGTGGTATGGCTTGGGTCAGGCACACCTTAGCCTTCAAGGTGATGTCTTTACTTTGCATGTTGCCACAGTACTGAACAGATTTCAAGCAGAGCTCTCGGACTAAGACAGATTAAGAAGAAAAGTGTGGCGGTTTACTTCCAAAAGTCAGCCAATGAAAACTCTGTGGAACACAGTTCTACTGTCACACATGGGGTCACCATGAGTGAGAACTGACATATAATCTTGGGGAAGGTGTAGGACCAGGCAGCATTTCACTGTCCTGTGCGTAGGGTCATCATGAATTAGGGACGCACTCTGCCTCTTCCAGCCCCCGCTGAGGAAAGCACTTAGAATGGTCCCTCCAGCCTCCACCCCTGCACTTCTTGCCTCCCATGTTTGCTTGAGCAGCTTGGTTTTTCTTGTAATAATCCCCTTGCTATAAACTGTGCTGTTTGTCACCTGTCAGAGCCTGGAATTCCACCTCCATATCCTTTAAAAGGAAGAACCCCCACTCTTGTCTGCCTCAGTGTGCACAGTGCCCTGGGCACTTGACTTGCTTTGTCTCACTGGCTTCTGACCACCTACTTTCTTGTCTGTCCCCCCTGCAAGGCTGACAGCTCCTTGGGGCAGACCGGGTCCTTAATGCTAGAACTCTGAACATACACTATAGGCCCTCAAGAAATGTGAGTTGAGTAAATGAATGGAGCCCTATTCCTGGCAAATTCTGGGCTTGGGTCTTCTTTGGCATAAGCTTGTACTGCAGGAGAACTCTGCCTATGTCACCACAACCCTAGGCCACACCTTAACATGCCTGTCCCTCCGCTGGGCCACATGTCTCCTCTACTACTAGGGGTATCATGAACAGTGGCCTTACTAAATGCTTTGATCAAATTCTATAAAAGAATCCTGATCAAAAGGGGGAAATATAGAACAGAATTCCAGCTTGTCATGGAATCCAGAGTTTCTGAAGCCATTGAGGCTGGTGAAATTCTAAAACTATTACCCTGAGAAACTCTTTAAACCTTAAACCCAAACCAAAAATATCTCCTAAAGTCTTCTTTAAACAAAACAATAGTTTAGCTTAGTTCGTAAAGAATGTCTACTTTGAGTATTGTTCTCTTTTAAGAACTATTTATGTGAGATCAGTGGATAATAGTACTCAGAAGATTAGATAGGAAGCCTGTATCACTGAAAAGATTAGACAGAAAGCAGTGAATTTATGTTAATGGGGAATGAAAAATTTGGAATATGAAGGGGAGATTGGTTGCATAACTTGAAGAATGTAATTAATCAATGTCACTGAATTAGGCTTGTAGAAATTGTTGAATTGGTGTGTGTTACATTGTGTGTATTCTCAACAATGAAAATTAGTAAGAACAATAGCCCACATCCACACCCATGTTGCCAGACCTCCCACCTGCCTCTCTACCCTGAGAATTTCTTCACCTTGGTGGTCCTCTAAGTGTCACCTTGCCTTTCTCCTTTGTCCCTGACCCTTAAGCCTATTTTCTGAGGTTGTGGCTACTGGAGATAGAAGTGCAGGAAAAAAAACTCAGTTGGGGATAGAATGATGGTCAGCCAGGGAGGCTGGTAATATGAAGTCCCTTCCCATAGTCACTAATCTTCAGAGTCACCCTGAGAGGTAACCTGAGCAGAAAACTCAAAGCCAGGAAGTCTTCCTTTTCACCAAGGCAATAGGTGACCAAACTCAGACTTGACCAAGGTCACTCTCCCAACTCCAAATTTCCTGCTTTTCTCACAGTACAAAGAAGGCAGTGACCCCTACAAAAGTTCTCAGAATGATCTCCCAGGGTTCTTGGAACCCCCTGAAGCGCTAACATATGCAAACTGTGTATTTAGTTTGAGACATTTATTTGCTGAGAAAACAGGTTCATAGTAAATAACAGATGCTCGAAGAGGTCTGGAGGCTTCTTGGGTAGTGCAATCGATTAACACCCTGGGCTGCTAACGGAAAGACTGCACGTTGATGTTCACCAAGAACTCCTGGGAAGAAATGCTTGGTGATCTACTTTCAAAAAATTAGCCCGTGACAACCTGTGGACCACAGTTCTAGTCTGACACACAAGGTATCTCCATGAGTCATAACTGACTTGATGGTAACTGGTTTCAAAGAGGTATGTAACCCATCACAGGCCAAGACACTGGACTAGAAAACACCAAGTGGGTGAGGCAAGGGCTGAGCCACCTAATGGGCAGAATCACTTCCGCAGCAGCACTCTGGAGAGATGGCATGTTTGGCCTCAACTCAGCAGCTGCTATGGAGTCCGTGGGAGTAGCACATTGGGTAAAGGAAGTCAGTAGGACATCACTGGGGGTGCCGGGATGTGAATCTTAAACCAAGGCAAAGTCGGGGGGGAACGAGAGCCTCTTAGGGCGTATGGGCTCTGCCCGCAATGGCATGGCTGCTGGTGTGGACAAAGCAGGGGGAAAAGGCAAAGAGAAAGGAAAATGGATCCTGAGCTAATGAGAAGTCTATGGTCTTGAACTTTCAGCAGTTCCTGTGATCCTGGGGTCCTGCCCCTAGCGTGGCCCAGCAGCTGGGATCTGGTCTCATAACTGCTATGCTATGATCTTGAAACCTGTAAAATAGGGATGATAATACCTGCCCTACCTTTCAGGAGTCTGGAGTCCTGATGGTATAGCAGTCAAGAAGTTAGCTGTAAACCAACAGGTCAGTAGTTTGAATCCATCAGCTACTTCTTGGAAACCATATAGGGCTGTTCTGCTCTGCCCTGTGGACTCACTGGGAATTGATTCTACAGCAACGGGTTTGGGTTTGGGTTTTGACTTTCCAGGATGATTCTAAGAATCAGTTTATGCATCCAGACATCCATTAATTCAGTAACTACTACTGAGTGTCTTACACGCCAGTCGTGGTGTTAGGTGCAGGAGACACAACTGTGATTAAGATACACTCAATCCCTGCTCCCCTAGACTTGGAGAGTTATTAGACAGACAGGCAATGAAACAAAGACAGCAAAATATGATGAATTATGATCAAGACGGTATAGAGTATAATGGGGCTGAAGAAAATCAACACAAAACAGGCTTCTCTGAGACCTTAGGACTGCCCTTTGCTCAGGCAGTGGTGTTGTGTTGGTGGTAGGTGTCATCCAGTTGATTTCAGCTCAACTCAGAGTATAACCACCTCACAGTGTTTCCTAGCCTATACTCTTTTTTTGTTGTTGTTGTTGTGATTAAGTGAAAGTATACAATCCATATCAATTTTATATGCTCACCTATCGCTAGCTCCTTCTGCTCTCCTTGCCCAGTGACAACACACTCCTTTTCATTCTATACTTGTGATATCCTCCTAACAACTTCCTGTCTACTCTTCTCTACCCTCTTCTCTCCCATCCAGGAAGAGACCAAGAGGACAGTCTCTTATAAATGCATAGAACCACAAAGTACACACACCATGTGGTCACACTGTGTCCCGGGTCCAGTTCATTTTTGCCTGAAGAACTGATCTCAGTAGTGTTTTCTTTTCAGGGGCAGCAGCAGATCTAGTGACTATGCTCCTAAGGGATCCTCCAAGCCTTTGGACCATCAATTCTGGTCTTCTGGTAGAGTTCTTGAGCCGTACCCCTCTTTTTCTCATGTTGCCACAGGGACTCAACATTGTGTACCCTACCACGACTGTCTTTGATGGTGGCCAGGTACCATCTGTTTCTTCTGGTCACATGTTGATTCAGTCTCCCATTCACATGGGCCCTTCTGTCCCCTGAGCTCTTTATCCCTCGTGTCTTTGTTGTTCTCAGTCATCACCTGTTCCAGTTGAGTTGGGACCATTGGTGTACCTCAGATGGCAGCTTGCTAGCTTTTAAGACTCCAGATGCCACTCACCAATATGGGGTGCAGAAGGCTCTCTTAGCAATAGGCTTAGACTGTAACCTTTATGGAAGCAGACTACCACATCTCTCTCCCTTGCTGGTTTGTAGGCTCAAATCTCAGACCTCTTGATTATCAGCCAAGAGTTTAACCACTGCACCACCAAGGCTCCTTTCATGCAGTGTTGTTGTTGTTGAATTGGTTCCAACTCACAGAGACCCTGTAGGACAGAGTAGAACTGCCTTATGAAGTTTCTAAGGAGTGGCTATAGATTTGAACTGCTAATCTTTTGGTAAGCAACCAAGTCTTTAACAACTATGCCGCTGTGGTTCCTGGGTATCAGAGATCAGGAGATGATGACTTGTGGTCTCTCACATGGTCACTGATTCCTGGCACCCTGATTCTACTTCCTCCCCTGTCCTCATTCCTACCTGCATGCAGGGCAGACAGTACATGAAACGGCTTTGACCTGTTAAGGATTTAAGAGAGTGAGATTTCAGGCGCCTGCGAGTTTCTTGTGTTTAGAGAGATGTTGAAGTTAGCGTAATGTCTCTGTGAAGAGAAGACTGACTGTCCCGTGATCCCTCAGCCACTGCTGCAAGCAGCTAAGAGGCCCTGGTCCCTGTGCCTCTGTTCACTGTTACTCATGGCGAAGCAATCTAACATGGTGTTTAAAAGCTCTGACTGGAGCATGAGGCCCGGGTTGGAATCCCACTGTTGCTCTTACAAGCTGGGTGACTTTGGTCAAGTTACCCAAACTCTCTGAGCCTTAGTTTCTTTCTCTGTGATAACATCTACGCCATGGGGTTAGGGCGTGGATTAGATGACTTACTGTCTACAGCGCGTTTAGAACCAGGCCCGCACACAGTAAACTCCCTGTTTTGTTAATATCGCCCTTGTTTTCAGGAGCCCTGGTGGCACGACAGTTAGGTGCCCAGCTGCTAACCGAAACGTTGGCAGGCTGAACACATCCAGTGGCTGTGTAGGAAAAAGACCTGATTATGTGCTCCTGTAAAGATTACTGTCTGGGAGACCCTATGGGGAGGTTCTACTCTGTCACACAGTTCACTGTGAGCTGAAATTGACTCAGTGGCGTGTAACAACAACGTCCTTGCTTTTGCCGCACTGTGGTAAAAGGTCCTTGAAGGGGAGAGCCCCCTGACCTCTGCACCCATTTTGGTTTCTCCAGGGCCTGGTGAAGTGCCCGGCTCAGAGCAGTACGGCAAAAAATATTTGTTGAGTTACACAATGACCGAATAATCAGTACAAGCACTGGGATGGCTGAGGCTAGGGGCCAGTGCTGCCCCAGAGGTGGATGGCAGCTCCGCGCTCAGGAAGGGCCCCAGGGAAGGTGCCTGGTTGCAAGAGGCCAAGCCAGGGGTGCCTGGTCCAGGTGCCCGCCCTTTCCTTTCTTGTTTGAAGTTCCCAGCAGCCCTGAGACCATCTGCAGGGGGGCGGGGCCGGGGGCAGGAAGCACAGGATTGTCCTCCAAAGCAGGTGCCAGGCGAGGTAGGAACCAGAGCCAGTCCAGAGGATTTACTCTTCTGCCACTGAGCTCCTGGACCAGGGACACCTAGAGGGAGTTTCCACATGGTCCTGCAGAGGGGCCGAGGGCACTCTAGAGCTGCCTGGGGTCCAAGTACGGAGGAGGTGGTCCTGGTGCCAGGATGGGGCAGGAGGCATGTCCCACATGGGACAGGCTGTGATGACAGCAGACATCACCACACTGTGAGGAAAATGGGATCCCTGCAGAGCCGGGGCTCCACTCTGTGCTTCCCATCCCATCTCACTGACTCTCAAAATCTCTGTGGGCCACTGGGATCTCAGTCTTTGCAGCTCAGCAGAGTCCTGGGGTAGGCTGAACCTGGGCAGTGGACCCTGAGGGTCTCATTTGGTTGAGTAGAAGGATGATAGGTGACTCGGCGCCTATTCTAATGGCACTTATGTTCTAAGTGGATGAAGTATTTGTTTCTTTGCTACTCCAGGAGAAGGTGCTCTGGAAAGCAAAGTTCTGGGTGAGGCATGTCCCTCTGCTCTCCACACCTGCTCAGAGTTGGGGGCAGAGATTCTTTCTCTCTTCCCAGCCCTTGTTCCCTGTTAGAGAGCACTAGCCAAATGACGAACAGGCTGAGTGTGTTGGCCAAGCCCCAGCACGTGGGTACATCCTGTATAAGTGACAGAGATTTGCTACAAGGACCCCACACTGTGCCCTCACAAACAACTCCACACAGACATGCCTATCAGACTTGCTGCCAGTGGGGAGTAAGGTGATGGCTGGCTGGGGACAAGCTCACAGGACTGGCAGATACATGGTGTGACTCTCATAAGGCCCATGTTTGCAGTTATTTTCCATTTACTTGATCATTCAACAGGCATTTGCACATTGCTTGAACACCTTCTTTGTGTCAGGCACAGTTCCAGAATCTTGAAATTTTAGTTTGGGGTACCCTGAGAAATGGACCCCAAGAGAAGGGTTTTAAAAAAAAACAAAACCAGCTTTATCAAAATATAATTTACATACCCTGCAACTCACCCATTTAAAGGCAAAATCCATTGGTTTTTAGCATATTCCCCCAAAACCAAAAAACCACTGCTGCAGAGTTGATTCCGACTCATAGCAACCCCATAGGACAGAGAACTGTCCTACTGGGTTTCCAAGGAGGAGATGCTGGATTTTAACTGCTAAGTTTTGCATTAGCAGGCTGAGTTATCACCACTGTGCTACGAGGGCTCCTTAGTCTATTGAGCAATCATCACCACAATCATTTTTAGGACATTTTAATCTGCCCATAAAGAAACTCTGTACTCATGAGCAGTCATTCCACATTCCCCCCTCTTTCCAGTCTACGATAACCACTCCCTGACCTTCTCCATGGATTTGCCTATTCTTGGCATTTTATAGAAATGGAGTCATATAATATATGACCTTCTATGTCTGACTTTCTTAGCATAAAATTTTCAAGGTTCATTTGTGCTGTAGCATGTATCATTACTGCATTCTTTTTTTTATAGCTGAATAGTATTCTACTGTACGAATATAGCCTCTTTTGTTGATCCATTCATCTGTTGATGGAGTGTTTCCATATTTTGGAGAGCAACTTAGAGATTGACCAAGGGTGCTCGTTACCCTTGCTGCCCTCACTATACGTCTGTTCCAAAGCATCTGCAACATTTTACGTTCCCACCAGCATCATGTGAGTATTCCAATTCAAGGTAAGTTTTTTAACTGTAGTCTATAGGATTTCATTTGGAAGCTGAAACATCAAGGAATGGAGAAAGGGATACAGCCAGTAAAGGCTCATTACCAAGTGAATTGCCACTGTGAGTACCTGAAGCTAAGGCCACTGGGGAACTCAGGGAACCAATGGAAAACTTGCCTATCAGAGCTATCCCTGCTGAGGGGTAAGGGAGCAGGGGTTTGTACACACCAGTTTCCAATTACCATTGGTTGAGGGTTGCTGGGGGTGCACGTTAATCTCCTGTTCATTCCCACTCCTTGACGCTAGGACAACAGTGCCGGTAGAGCAGGAGAAAGCCATCAAGCAAAGAAATGCAGAAGCCAGCCGATGGAGTTAACCTGCTGAGCACTGATCGTGTTTAGGGCAGCGGAGATGGCAGACACTGGCTGTACCTGCTACATTGGGTGAACCAAGGGTCTTGCCCTCAGGAGCTTATGACCTACTGAGAGAGATACACAAATAACAGCACATCGTCAGGTAGCACCATGAAGAAAATAAAGCATGATGAGGGGATGGAGGGAGACCTGGGGTTCTGTGCTAACTCATGTGGTCAGGGCGGACTTTTGCGAAGATGAGGCTTAAGCTGAGAATTGGAAGAAATGTGGGTCAGGCTGTCTGCAGGCCTTTGAATGTCCTGTGGGAGACAGCACTGAAATCTGGGCTGTAGGAACAGTGACCGCTAATGCTCTGTGTGGAGAACAACCTTGGCACGTGAAGGCACTTGACAAGTCCTGGTGGCTACAGTGGGATGAAGAAGGCAGAGAGGGGTCAAAAACAAGATTAGACACAACCAGGAGCCACATCCAGTGGGGCCAATTTGGGACAGGAATTTGGATTTTGTTCTAGAGCTAACAGGTCACTGGAGGGCTCAAAGCAGGGAAATTTCTTATTACCTGTGTTTTTTTGTTATTGAAGCCACTCTCAAGGACTTGACATTTCCTGAGCCTGCTGGGGTCCTAGAAGGTGCTAACAACTGTCTTGCTGCGTATCAGAGCCTTGCCTCGCAATGCTCATTCTGTCATTCATTCCACAGTTAGGGTCCAGGCACCGTATACAGTTCTAGGCCTTGGCAAACAGCAGGGAACACATCTGACACAAGCCCTTGCCCTCACAGAACTTACATTCTGATAGGAGGAGAGAAGGAGAAACAGAACTGGCTCCATAAGGTATCAGACACAGAGCCCTGGTAGGAAAATGGTTAATAGCTCAGCTGCTAACCAAAACGTCAGCAGCTCAAATGCATCAGCTACTCCTTGGAAACGCTATAGGGCAGTTCTACTCTGTCCTGTAGGGTCACTCTGAATCGGAACTGACGCAGTAGCAATGGATTTGTTTTTTTTTTTTTTTTTAAATAGGTTATCAGAACATTGTCTGATTCACTTGCTTTAGACATCAGAAGAAAGAGGACATCATGTTTGGTGAAGTGGAGGGCCAGAGAAGGGGAGGGACACCCTCAGTGAGAGGAATTGACACAACAGCCACCATGACGGACTCCAACACGCTGGTGATTGTACCTGGGGTCACCGTGGGTTAGAGTCAACTAGATGGCAGTTAACACGAACCACATAGGTTATAACCATATACCCTATGTTAGAAGGTGACCAGTGCTTTAGACTAGGAAGAATGATGCAGACATGTGTGTATGCAGTGCTATGAAGTGTTTTGAAATTTAAACAGAAAAATTGGATACGTGAGGGCCTAACAGAGGGGCTTACAACTCCGAGCCAGCACCCTTTCACTGGGCTGGCTCCTACAAGTCCCCTCTATGCCTCGAGAGAACAAGTCCATGTCTTTCCCAGCAGCGATCCTGCAGCCTATATGCCGAGGAGGGAGGGCATGGCTGGATGCCCTCGGGTGGTCAGGGACCCTAGAATGGAGAGTGGGGGGATGAAGGTCCCATCTGATGGTCCTGGCACATAGCTAGGGAGAAGGAAGAGGAAGAACACAAGGTGGGGGCAGGGGAGGAAGAGGGGCTGGGCCTGCCAAGCCACAGGGGAATATTGATGAGTCTCCTTGCAAGAAGTGACGGAGCTGGTGGGCATGGGTAATGAAGACAGATGATCCCAGGCCAGCTCTTCTTGTCATCCTGGGAGGAGGGAGTGTTGTAACCAGGTGGGAGGAGGCGGGAGGGCTTGCCAAGGGCCCTGCTCCAGCTGCTCCCAGAGCCCCCATGCCCTCTCCTTCTCCCCAGTCACCCCCTCCCTCCTCTCTTCTCCCCCCACCCAGAATTCTCATGTGATAAGGCCCTTTCCCTCTTTTCTTAGGGCTCACTGTCCTCTTTCTTTGCCTGCTCCCCCACTCCCAGCTCCCTTATGGTGACCTCTAGAGTGACCTTTCCCTGGGGATTTCCACCCCTCTGGCAACTCTCTGTCTAGGTTCAAGGACCTAGGATTCCCTGTGTGGTACCATTGGCTAAGTGCACATACTAACTGAAAGCTTGGTGGTTTGTACCCACTTAACACAGCCTTGGAAGAAAGGCCTAGTAATCTGCTTTCCAAAGGTCTCAGCTGTGAAAGTCCTGTGGTGCCCAGTTCTACTCTGCACACATGAGATCTCCATGAGTTGGAATTGACTTGATGGCAACTGATTGGTCTGTTTTTTTTTTTTTTTTTTTTGGTTTTGGCAGCTGTCTAAACTGCAGCAAGACTTTGTCGTTC
The DNA here is from genome assembly GCA_028571685.1 of Heterohyrax brucei. Lineage (NCBI taxonomy): Eukaryota > Metazoa > Chordata > Mammalia > Hyracoidea > Procaviidae > Heterohyrax > Heterohyrax brucei. Next base: position 25,059,002 of record CM053155.1, read on the forward strand.
TATCAATAATTTACTGAGTGCCTACTGTATGGCAGGCACCCACCGTGCCAGCTATAGGCTATGGCTGCAGCAGGGCTGGGGAAGAAAGAACTCTGATGTTTTCCCTCATCGTTATATCTTTATTTATTTTTAATTGAGGTAAAGTACATACAACACAAAAATTTATCATTAGTAGCATTTAGTACAGGCACATGCTGTACATGTACAACTTCCATCAGAACATTCTCATCATCCCAAAAGGAAATATCATACCCATGAAGCACTCACTGTTTGTCTTCCTTCTCCTGCCAATCCATTGGCAACCACTAATCCACGGTCCAACTCTGTGGATTTGTCTATGCCTGTATACTTCATAGAGATGGAATCATTCAGTATGCAGCCATTCATATCTGGCTTCTTTCACTTAGCATAATGATTTCAAAGTTTATCCTCGTGACATGTTTGTAACATATGTCAATACTTCATCCCTTTTATGGCTGAATAATATTCCATTTATGGATATTTCACATTTTATCAGTTCATCAGTTTGTAGACACTGGATTGTTTAGGGCACTGATTAGTTTTTTCTTCTTCAGTACTTTATTTATTTACTGTGAGTCAGTGAAAGTGTACAATCCAGTTTAAATTTACATGCCCCCCAGGTGCATTTCCTGTTGCTCTCCTTGCCTGGCGACAGAGTACTCCTTCTTTCTGTTCTATACTTGTCACATCCTCTTAACAATCTCCTGTCCACTCTTCTATACTGTCTCCACTCCCTTCTGGTAAGAGGCCAGTAGGATGACATCCTATAGATGCATAGAACCAAATAATGCGTATACAATATAGTCACTCTCTGTCACCAAGTCCAATCTATTCTTGTCTGAGGAGTTGACCACAGTAATGATTTATGGACAGGGCAGCATTAGGACCAGGAGTCATGTTCCCAGGGGAACCCCAAAGCCTTCAGACCATCAGTTGTGGTCTTTTAATGGAGTTCTCAGGGTGTACCTCTTTTTATTCTCATGTTGCCACTGAGATTCAACTTTGTGAGCCCCATCACAGCTGTCACTGGCAGTGGCCAGGCACCATCTGATTCTTCTGGTCACATGTTGATGTGGTCATGCATTCACATGCCAGCCAAGCCAAATGCCGTCGTGAGGGCACTCAATTTTTTAAACGGATCAAGTTCCACGCCACTTTGTAGCTAAGTGGCTGTCGGCAGCTATGTCATGTCTTCAAGCCTCAACGGTTTTGCCTATAAAGCAGAATAGCAAGTTTTATCTTATTTTTTTGGAACTGTAAATTTTAGAATCTCTAGTGTCCTTTAAGGAGCCCTGGTGATGTCGAAGTTAAGCAGTTGGCTACTGTCTGAAAGGTCAGTGGTTTAAACTCACCGACTGCTCCATGGGAGAGGGATGTGGCCGTCTGCTTCTGTCAAAGACTTATAGCCTTGGGAACCTCAGGGGCAGCCCTCTTGTGTTCTACAGGGTCACTGTGAGCTGGAATAAACTCGACGGCAATCAGCAGTGCCCTTTATGGAGTCCCTGCGTGATGTAGATGGGTAAATGCTTGCCTACTAATGCCACTAAGTTTGGTGGTCCAAACCCCCACCCAGAGGAACCTTGAAAGAAAGGCCTACCGATGTGCTTCTGAAAGATCGCAGCCACTGAGAATCCTACACTGAAGGACACAGGATCAACACCACTCACGGGTAACTTGACGGGTAGCTGGTTTTTTTTTTTTTTTTTTTTTTAGTGCCCATTTTGAGCATAAAAAAATGAGCTACAGTCCTTGCAGCCTGATAAAGTCAAAGCTACCTTCCTCTCTTTCATTTGTACCACTTTCTCGTTTGCTATTGGCTTCAGGGTACATGTTCGATACAAAGATTCAGGTGCCCACGCCGGGCGGGCGACTGGCGCTCACTGCTGTGTTCTCCTCCTTTGTACCTTTCCACCAGTTGTAACGCGCCTTGTTTCTCCAGTTTTAGTATCTTCAAGATGATCCCACGTCTGACCATCGACGACTGGGTAGTACCTGACAGTGCTCTTCTTTCCTTCGTGCTTGTTAAATTCCAGTGTTTCTGGCAACCAGCGGCCCCAGGTTTGGGCAGTGTTCCAGGTGTAGGCCAGCAAATACCACCTTGAACAATAAGAGAAACGAAAACTGCCTACTTAATGAAACATGTTTGATGGTGAGTTCGTGTAAATTAACCCTCAGCCTGGCGTGTGAACTGCCGGCTGAATGAGTCAGTGGAGATGGAAATACTCAAGCTGACAGAATGTCGACATCATTTTAAAAGCTACACAGGCACACCTTCCCGGCACAAATTGTTCTCAAATGCACCAGGACCCTGATACAGTGGGGGAGTCACTGACAAAACACCGGCTCTGTGAACGGAGACGTGAGAAGGGGCTGGGAGATGGGCTTATCACTCTTCATTCCCCAAAGCGCCCCCTCCATCCTTGCCAACCCAAGAGAAGCCACATACAAATACCGAATATGTTTGCCTTCATTAAGGCAGGGCAGATACTGTAATTATGTCCCAGGGAGCAGAGGGCTCCATCTGAAGGGAGGAGGGGAGGTGGATGAAAGCTGGTTAGACATGCAGAATTCATGAGCTTGCTAATTGAGCACCTCCACTATGGAGCATATATTAGCTGCCTGGGGAAGAAAACTGTCCCCATTTGTCCTGTTGTTGTTGTCACTGAGTCTGTTCTGACTCGTGGCAACTCCTGGTGAGCAGAGTAGAACTGCTTCATAGGGTTTTCAAGGCTGCCATCTGTTTGAAGTGGATTGCCAGGCCTGTCTACCAAGTCATCTTTGGGTGGCTTCAAACTGCCAATCTTTTGGTTGGTAGCTGGGCCCTGTTCATACTCTACCTCTGGTATCCACACGCTGCCCTCTCTCAGATGGGGCCAGCCCTTTCCCAAATCCTCCCAATGCATGCATCAGGCAGGACCTTGCACTCTGTTGCTCTTGGGGAAATCTTTCTCCCCTGGGCTGTGAGCAGTTTGAAGATAGGGACACTTTGTAACCATCTAAGCCTTGTCTCATAGGTCCAGGCACATAGCAGGTATATAGAGAGGTGTTTTGAATCAGGGCGGTGCTTCTCAAAGTGCACCACCCCCATCTGCCTGGGGTGTCAACTGCTGGAGCTTGTTACGCGAAATTCCTACGTCCAAATGTGGGAGAGTCTGATCTGGTAGGTCTGGGAGAGGGCCAGAATTGGTGTGTTAAAAGAATCCTCCGTAATTCTATGCTCTGTGAAGTTAGATACTGCTGGGGCTAAGGGCTGAACTAGATCATTTCTTAGGTACCCTCAGTTCTGCTGGCTGTGGTGTACATCCTGGCTTCTGAGTCTTCAGCCCTTATCTTCCTCGTCCCTAGAAGCCCACTGTGCGCCTTTGTGCCAGCGGAGAAAACTTCTGCCACCGATGCTGACCAGGACTCAGGAAACAGCTGAAAGGGACTGCATCTCTGTCGTTGTCACCAGCAGGAAAGCAGGGAGGGTGAGGAAGAGGGAGAGATGGGGCAGGGGCTGAGTGGGCTGGAGAGGGGTAAGACTGGGGCAGCAAGGGGCAAAATGGACACACAGGAGGTGAACTTGAACCTTGGCAGCCACAACAGCATGCTGTCCAATATCCTCATCCTACACTACTCACTGCAAAAACCTGCACGGGGAAGAGGGAACTCCATCTGCTAGTGGCCACTCTGTTTTGGTTCAATAGGATGAATGTGAGGGACTGAGGAAGGAGATTCAGGACCTGGAGACTCAGGGTCCCCGATTTAGTGATTCTAGACTGGTATCCACGGAAACTCCCACCGGTAATGTCTCTTAAGTCTCCGTGTTTCTTTTTTTTTTTTTTTTTATTTAACATAACTGAGTGAAAATGTACATTCACATGTAAATTTACATGCCCCCCTATATGCAGCTTCCACTGCTCTCCCTGTCTGGTGACTGCACACTATTCCTCTCTGCTCCATACATGTCTCATCCTCCCAATAGTCTCCTTTCCCCTCCTCTCTGTCCACTCCCCTTCCTCCAGCCAGAGGTCAGCAAGATGATATCCTATAGATGTATAGAACCATAAAGTGCTTCCAACATACGGTTACTCTGCATTGCCAAGTCCATTCCATTCCTGTCCAAAGAGTGGACCTTTGTTATAATTTATGGGAACGGGCAGCATCAGGGCCGGGAGCCATGCTCTCAGAGGAACCACAAAACCGCTGGACCATCAGTTGAGGTCTTTTAGTGGAGATCTCATGATGCACCTCTTTTTATTCTTGTGTTGCCAGTGAGGCTCCTCTCTGTGAGCTCCGTCATGGCTATCACTGGTGGTGGCCGGGCACCATCCGGTTCCTCTGGTCCCAGGTCGATGTAGGCACCCACTCTTGTGGGTCTCTCTGTCTTCTCGGTTGTCTTTACCACATGCCATTTTGGCCCTCGGTGAGCATCCGTTCCTGCTGAGTTGGGACCATTTGCTGTGTCCTTGGATGGCAGCTTGGTAACTTTTAAGACCCCAGACACCACTCACCAATGTGGGGTGCAGAGAGCTCTCTTAGCAAAACGCTAGTTGTGCCAATTGGCCTGGAATTCGCCTAAGAGCATGGTTCCCCGCCCCCCGCCCCAGCCTCTCTATCCTTGCAGTATTGAGTTAAGATGGAAGGAGTACTCAAGTTATACTGAAGTCCACTTAATGTTGTTCTTGTTCCTAATGTGTGCTGTCACTGCTTTCTCCCAACTAGATTTCTAGTAACTACCTAAACTAAACCCTCCCCCCCTCGCCCTCCCTCCCTCCCTCCCCTCCCTTGCACCTGTCAAAGAGTCTTTTCTTCTATACACAAGTCTGTTTTTGAGATCTTATCGTAGAGGTCTCATACAGTATTTGCCCTTTTGTCGCTGACTGCTCTCACTCAACATAATGTCTTCCAGTTGAAACCAGGTTAGGAGATGTTTCCTGGAATCATTGTTATTCTTTATCATTGTGTAGTGCTCCATTGAGTATATGTACCACAGTTTACCTATCCATTCTTCTATTGTTGGGCATCTGGGTTGATTCCACCTTTTTGCTATTGTGGACTGTGCCGTGATAAACATTCTGGTGCATGTGTCCGTTGGTGTGAAAGGCCTTGAATCTGTAGGATATATTCCAAGTAGTGGAATTACTGGGTCAAATGGTACATCAATATCCATTTTTTTAAGGAAGTGCCAGATTGCCTTCCAAAGAGGCTGGACCATTTTGCAACCCCACCAACAGTGTAGGAGGGTTCCACTTTCTTCACAGCCTCTCCAGCATTTGTTGTTTTGGGTTTTCTGGATCATGGCCAATCTTGTTGGGGTGAGATGGTATCTCATTGTTGTCTTGATTTGAATTTCTTTAATAACTAAAGATCGTGAACATGTCGGCATGTGTTTTTTGGCTGCCTGGATCTCCTCTTTAGTGAAGTATCTGTCCATCTCCTTTGCCCATCGCTTAATTGGATGGTTTATCTTCTTCTTATTGATATTTTGTAGTATCTTATAGATTATGGAGATCAGGCATCGATCTGACATAGAGTTGCCAAATATTTTTTCCCACTCTGTGGGAGTTCTTTTCATTCTATTAATAAAGTCTTTGGATGAGCAAAAGTGTTTGATTCTTAATAGTTCCCATTTATCTACTTTCTCTTCTGTTGATTGAGGTTTCTTTGACAGATTTTGGAGTCTGTCCTCATTGTGTATTAAAACTTCCATTGTTGTTCCTACCTTTTCTTGGATGAGCTTTATCGTTTTAGGTTTGATATTTAGGTCTTTTATCCAGTTGGAGTTGGTTTTTGTATAAGGTGTAAGATATGGATCTTGATTCAGTTTATTGCAGATGGATAACCAATTTTGCCAGCACCATTTGTTGAAGATACTGTTTTTACCCCAGTTTAATGTCTTAGGGCCTTTGTCGAATATCAACTGTTCATAGGCAGATGGTGTCATCTCTGGGGTCTCAATTCTGTTCCATTCATCAATCTGTCTGTTCTTGTACCAGTACCAGGCTGTTTTGACCACTTTGGCAGTGTAGTATGTTCTAAGGTCGGGTAATGAGAGGCCTCCCAGTGTGTTCTTCTTTAGTAGTACCTTACTTATCCGGGGCTTCTTCCCTTTCCAAACAAAATTGGTGATTTGTTTCTCCATCTCATTAAAAAATGATGCTGGAACTTGTATTGGGATTGCGTTATATAAATAAATTGCTTTGAGTAAAATAGACATTTTCACATTGTTAAGTCTTCCTATCCATGAGCAGGGTAGGTTTTTCCATTTATCTAAGTCTCTCTTAGTTTCTTGTAGTAAGGGCTTGTAGTTCTCTTTGTAAAGGTCTGTTGTTTCCCTGGTTAGATTAATTCCTAGGTACTTTATCTTCTTAGGGGCTATCACAAATGGTATAGATTTGATAATTTCCTCCTTAACAGTCTCATTGTTGGTATAAAGGAATCCTACTGATTTACTTATGTTTATCTTGTATCCTGAGACTTTGCTGAACTCTTCTATCAGTTTGAGTAACTTACTTATAGATTCCTTGGGGTTCTCTGCATATACAATCATATCATCTGCGAACAGGGAGATTTTAACTTCCTCTTTGCCGATGCAGATGCCCTTTATTTGTTCGTCTTGTCTAATTGCTCTGGCTAGAACTTCTAGCACAATGCTGAATAGGAGAGGTGACAGTGGGCATTCTTATCTAGTTCCTGATCTCAGGGGAAAGTCTTTCAGTCTCTCTCCATTCAGGATGATGTGGGCAATTGGCTTTGTATAAATGGCCCTTATTGTGTTGAGGAATTTGCTGTCTATGCCCATTTTGCTAAGAGTTTTTAGCATGAATGGGTGTTGGACTTTATCAAATGCCTTTTCGGCATCGATGGACAAAATCAGGTGGTCTTTGTCTTTTGTGTTATTTATGTGGTTAATCACATTAATTGTTTTCCTGATGTTGAACCAGCCTTGCATCCCTGGTATGAATCCCACTTGGTCATGATAGATTATTTTCTTGATATGTTGTTGTATTCTGTTGGCAAGAATTCTGTTGAAGATTTTTGCATCTAGGTTCATGAGTGATATCAGTCTGTAGTTCTCTGTCTATGTTGGATCTTTCCCGGGCTTAGGTATCAGGGTTATGCTGGCTTCATAGAATGAGTTTGGGAGTACTTCATCCCTTTCTATACTGTGAAATAGTTTCAATAGTATTGGGGATAACTCTTCTCTAAATACTTGGTAGAATTCTGCCATGAAGCCATCTGGGCCCGGACTTTTTTGGGTTGGCAGTGTTTTGATGACCTTTTCAATCTCTTCCTTTGTGATGGGTTTATTAAGTTGTTCTGCTTCACGTTGTGGTAATTTGGTAGGTGGTATGAGTCAAGGAATTGGTCCATTTCCCCTAGGTTTTCAAATTTGTTAGAGTACAGTCTTTCATAGTATTCTGTTATGATGTTTTTGATTTCTGTTGCATCTGTGGTGACAACTCCCTTCTCATTTCTAATTTGGGTTATTTCCTTTCCTGCTTTTCTTTAGTAAGTTTAGCCAGTGGTTTATCAATTTTGTTGATCTTTTCAAAAAACCAGCTTTTGGTCTTTTCAATTTTTTCAATTGTTTTTCTGTTCTCTAATTCATTTAGCTCTGCTCTAATCTTTATGATTTCCTTTCTTCTGGTGCCCGAGGGCTTCCTCTGTTGTTCTCTTTCTACTTGTTCAAGCTGTAGAGTTAGTTCCTTGATTTGGTTTCTTTCTTCCTTCCCGATGTGTGCATTTATAGAGATAAACAGACCTCTGAGCACTGCTTTGGCTGTATCCCATAGGTTCTGGTAGGAAGTGTTTTTGTTCTCATTGGAATCCATGAATTTCTTTAATTGATCCCTGATTTCCTCTATAACCCATGTTTTTTTGAGCAAGATGTTGTTCAGTTTCCAAGAGTTCCACTTTCTATCTCTGTTTTTTCTGCTATTGATTTCAACTTTGATGGCTTTATGATCTGAGAAGATGCTTTGCAATAATTCAATGGCATGGATTTTGTTGAGCATTGCATTATGGCCTAACACGTGGTCAATTCTGGAGAATGTTCCATGTGCACTGGAGAAGAAGGTGTAGTTGTCTGCTCAGGGGTGGAAAGTTCTGTATGTATCAATGAGGTTTAGTTGGTTAATTGTGTCAATGAGGTCTTCTTTATCTTTACTGAGCTTTTTTCTAGATGATCTGTCTAGTAATGAGAGTGGAGTGTTAAAGTCTCCCATTATTATTGTGCAGTCATCTAACTCTCTTTTGAGCATAGTCAGTGTTTCTTCGACATATTTAGGTGCTCTGACATTAGGTGCATAAATGTTTAATATAGTTAAGTCTTGCTTGTGTACTGAACCTTTCAGCAATAAATAGTGTCCATCTTTGTCCACGATGGTGGATTTGACATTAAAGTTGATTTTGTCTGAGATTAGAATTGCCACCCCTGCTCTTCTTTGTTCATTGTTAGCTTGATATATATTCTTCCATCCTTTAATTTTCAGTTTGTTCCTGTCTTTAGGTCTCAAGTGAGTTTCTTGTAGACAACATATGGATGGGTCGTGTCTTTTAATCCAAGATGACACTCAGTGTCTCTTTACTGGAGCATTCAGTCCATTCACATTCAATGTAATTATTGATAGGTATGTGTTCACTGCTGCCATTGTGATATGTTTATTTTTATGTTGATGTTTTCTCTGTTGTTCTTATTAGTCTGTTCTGAGACACTCTTTTTCGTGAGTTGATTTTTCACCTTTTTCAGAGCTGGTTTTATAGTTGTTGAGACTCGTGTATTAGATTTCTTGAAATGGTATGATACATCTTTGTTGTGCTTTACAGCTGCCCCTATGAACCCCCTTAATAAAGTATTTATAAACCCAATTTTAATTACTACCAGTCTGGTCATCTTCCTCTCCATCTGGAAGGACTATAACGACTGTAGTACATCCCTCTTTCATTATGATGACACCATAGTTTTCATGATGATCACTGGATTGCTTCTTTCCAAATCAAAGCTGTGATTTACTTTGGAGCTTTCCCTAAATGAGTATTGAGTAGTGTGTCGTTCTAAAATATAAAGTTAGTGGTTTCGTTCTTCTAAGCCAAAGCCAAGAACTTCTTTCAGTATTTCTTGTAGTTTGGGTTTGGTTTTTACAAAGTCTCTGAGTTTCTGTTTATCTGGAAATGTCTTAATTTCATTTTCGTGTTTGAAAGACAGTTTTGCAGGATATATAATTCTTGGTTGGAAGTTCTTCTCCTTCAAGACTTTGAATGTGTCGTGCCACTGTCTCCATGCCAGCATGGTTTCTGCTGAGAAATCTGACGAGAGCCTACGGGTTTCCCTCTGAATGTTAGCTTTGCCTTGAGTCTTGCTGCCTTTAAGAGTTGCTGCTTATGTTTCATTTTGTTAAGCTTGATTATAATATGTCTTGGAGTCTTTCTTTTGAGATCTATATTGGGTGGTATACGATATGCATCTGAGATGTCTATATTCTCTTCCTTCACGATTTCTGGGAAGTTTTATTTCAGCAGCTCAGCAACAATACTCTGTGTTCTCAGATGTCTCACCCTGTTCAGGGACTCCAATTAATCGAAAGTTGTTCCTCTTAATAGAGTCCCACATGCTTCTTAATGTTTCTTCATTTTGCTTGTTTCTTTTTTCTGATTTCTGCTCATAGACACTGGCATCAGTAGCTCTGTCTTCCAAGTCAGAAATTCTTTTTTCCATTTGTTCCATTCTGTTTTCTTGGGTTTGCATGGAAGTTTCTATGTCTTTGATTTTCTTCTTGATCTGTTGGATTTCAGAGTACTGGTGTTCCATCAGATCGAACAACTTGCTTAATTTTTCATTTTGTTCTGCTGCATTTTGTATAAGGTCTAGAAGGGCCCTGTATATAATCAATTTGTATTCACTTCCTGATGCTTTCATAAAAGTTTCTTCATCTGGAAAACTCCTTGGTTGCTTTGTTTGGGAGCTTTCTGAAGCCATGAGTGATTGCTTGTATGCCACAATTGTCTGTTGCTTTTTGGGTCCCATGTGAGTATATAGAGGCTGGAAGAGGTACTGTGAGGATGGATTGCAAATGTTTCTCTAGGCTGTCTTCAAATGTAAAGCAAAAGGTATCTGACCAGTTCACAAGTCAGTTAGGTTTTCAGGTGTAGAGGTCCCTCTTCCCATCTGACAAAGTAAGCGCCACTGTATCCAACCCCAGATGATAACAAACTAGTTCAGAATACAGCACTGCTACTGCCCTGGTGGCCTCTGCTGACAGGGCCTAGCCTTATCCAACACTGCATTGAGTACTGGTTTTGTGATAGAAAAGCGCTCTCTTGTGGGCAGGGTCTGGCTCCCAAGCTAAGAATTAGGTCCAGCTACGGCCACCGTACCCAAGATGGCGTCCTCCACACAGGCAGCAGAAAACGGGGCTAAAGGTGCCCAGAGGCAGCGATTCCTCTGCTTCTGTTGCAGGGCCCCCAATGTAGGCAGCACTATGCAAAATCACTACTTTTCTGACGGAGAAGCGCTGTCCCGTTTGCAGGCGCTGGCTCCCAGGCTAAGAACGAGGTCCCACTAAAATCTCGGTACCAACATGGCGTCCCGCACCCTGACCGCGGAGCTCCGCAGAAACCCCGCTGAGGCAGCTACAAAACGAAAGGCTCAAAGTGTCTAGATTAACAGAGTCCCGAGCCTGGCTCTCAGAGCATGGGAATTTTGCCAGCCTATCCCCCCAGCAGCGTGTCTGAGTCCAGCCGCCAGGCAAGGCCCAGCTCCGCCCGCCAGCCGAGACCGAGGGAAAAAAAAAGTCAAAATGGTGCGTTTACCTTCCGTCCGTGAGAGTCGGGGCTAGCCAGGACCGGGAGTCAGCGAAAGAGAGGAGGTTTTTCGCTGAGTGGTATGAAGTCCCAATTAACAGCTCTGTGCCGTGTCCTGAGGCTGATTAGGTGATCAGAAGGCTCTGTTTGATTGTCAGTTCAGGTCTTGGTTTCCAGAGGGACAGAAGGAGACGTGGGCTCAGTCGTCCATCTTGACTCCGCCCCCCCTCCGTGTTTCTTAGTTGCACAAGATCACCTGGTCTTTTCAACTAGTGAGCATTCACCTCTTCCTCAGAGGTCTATCTCTGTGCCGATGACTCTTCTCTGTACCCTCGCCAGTCTGCCCATGTCCCTTGTGTAGTAAAGGCCTAGAACTCAAGCTCCCATGCAAGGGTGCCCCACGGAGTACACACCGTCTCACCTTCAGATTCTCCCTCCTGTTGATGCAGCCCTGTGGTGGGCTCTTTTGGAAGTTTCCACCCCCGGGAAAGTAGCCAATTTGAGCTTGTGGTCAAGTGAAACCTCTAAGTTGTTTTATTTGGCTCTCACTCCCTGTTTCTAGCTTCACACAGTGGGGACTCTGTGCCTAGGTAAAGGAGCTCATGTTCATTCCTATTCAATGTTTTCACCTAGGTGCCTTGTGTCCCTGTGTGGCCCCACTGGTTACATGCTCAACTATTAGCTGAAAGGTGCCTTGGAAGACATGCCTAGTGAGCTGCTTCCCAAAGACCACGACCTTGGAAGTCTTGCAAAGCAATTCTATTCTGCACACGTGGGGTCACTGTGAGTCAGCATCAACTCAGCAGCAACCGGCAACACCAGTGTTGTTTGTGGTTCTGTCATATCCCCTACACATCTGTGCGTGTGTTCACACATGTGCACACACTTCTCTCCTTTGGAAGCCAAATATGCATTCTGAACAATCAGCTCCTTATAATCATCTGTTCTTCAAAGTGGAGAAACAGGAGTGCATATGGGCTCCTTCTGTTGTTCTCCTGACCACCTCTCATACTCAGGCAAGAAAGCAAGAGGATGCCTGGGTTCATATCCCAGCCTGAGCACTTCTTGATTCTGCCCCCTTGGGCAGTGAATGTAACTTATGTGTCTCAGTCTTCTTCCCTGTAAAATGGTAACAACTATATCTGCCTCCCTTATTATTACAGGGATTAAATGAGATAGTACTTGGTCAAGAAATGTATCTTCTTCCTTGCCATTTTCCGGCTCCTCTGTGTCCCCTGATCCTGCCTTCCTACCCTGTTATCTCCTACACCTGCTGGATCATGCTTGACTTTAGTTGCAAAGTAGAACCCAGAACTTCTGCGATGAAAGGGATTCAGGTGCATTCTAACTCGGCCGTTTGGTTGTACCACCAGGAGACCACAGCCCCCCATCTCCGTGCCTCTGTTACTTCATTGAGTTCCCAAACAGTTGTATTTCCAGTGCTCCATGGACCTCCTTTTCTCTCCCCATCTCACGTAGCAGTCAGATCTGCCTGCGTTTTCCCCAGTGCAGTAGTGAACTCCCAGCATCCGGCTTGTCAGATTTATGGCTCTCGGCTCTCTGCTCTCTTGTCGGGGCCCTCAAGGGTCTGTGGGGCTCAAGAGAGAGGGAAGAGCAGAAATAGGGTTTTCAGCACACTTGGCCCAAATTGTCAGTCATCTCCCAGGGCCAGTTGCACCGATAAAAGAAAATAAAATACCAGGACCAATATGCTGGTCACATCTTTATGCTTCTTACTGAAGTCCAAAATCTTCCCCATGGGCCAGACTGGGAACTTTTCGGAGGGGAAAGCCAGAGACTATTCAAGACCTGGACAGGGAGGTAGTACTGCAGGGAGGATACAGCATATGCAAGCAATTTGGTGTTCCTTCTCGGAAGAGGCTGGGTCTGTGTCCCAGGGAAAGGCCAGTACAGGGAGTGGCTGCTAGTGAGGTTCCATGTTCTCTGAAATCGCCAGTGATCTCCCCAGACCAAGGTTAGTCACTGTGCAACCTACCTCAAGACGGTTCCCTAACCCCCTCCTTCCAACCAAGGCACCACCTTTGCACCTCTAGTCCAGAGGTTCTGGGGAAGCCCTTTGCCTTGGTCTGCTTTGTGACAGTGGGGATTGATGAAGTAGCACTTAATTTTTCCAAGTATGGAAAATCTGTAACAATTACTTCCTGAAAGAGAAGACATTCTAACACCAAAAACAGAGAACAGACATAATCTTGAACTAAAGAACAACCCTTTAAATTGAATTAATTTGGCTTTCTTAAAAATCACTGGATTGTCTTCATGTTTGTTTTTTTACTGCAGATCATGCATGAGGGCTTGGCAGCTGCTGAGAGCAGTTGGAGCCATGCGATTGGAGTCTGAGATCTGATCTGATTGTGGGTCTGCTACTTAGCAGGATGTCGCCTTGCGAAGTTAACTGATAGATGCAAACATCAGTAGACTGGGCTTCAGCCTCTCCACCTATAAAACAGGAATGATAATGCCTAGTTCATAGAGTGGTGGAGGAGTTCTCCTGGGGTGGGGGCAAGGGAAGGAAGCATTTACCAAGTATCCATGAAATCCAGGCACCTAGCATAGGTTGCCTTGTTGAATTCTCAGAACAACCCGAAAAGGTAGATGTTACCATGACCATTGTATGACTGAGGAAACTCAGGGTCAGAGAAGTTAGGTAACTTTGTCCAAGGTTGCTCAAAGACCCAGGGTTGGCACCCATGCCTGAAGGCAAAGCCCATACTCTTCCCACAAAAGCAGGCAGGAAGAAGGAAAGGGAAAGAGGGAGGAGGTTGGGGTAGGAGTTCCTACTCAAACCTTGGTTTTCTCTGTGAGATAGAGAGCAAGCTTCTTGCTGAGACAGGGGAGGCAGGGGAGTGTCAGAGACGGTGTGGGTTTGGAGAGGCTTCTGTGGTACAAGAGAAGGACTGTACCTGTCATCAGAGCTGATAAGAAGTTGTACAGGAGCTGGTTATCTTTGCAACATGTTCTCCAGAGGGAGGGGTGCTATTTCCTCCAGGGAAAAGGAAAAGATTTTGTTTTTCGATCAGCGTTAAATGTTAGACCAGAGCACAGTGCCTGGCATAGAGCAGTCAATTTATTTACTGAATGACTATGGAATACCTGCTATGTACTGGCTTTGTGGTAGATGTTGGGAACCTACAATGACAAGGGAACCCCTGCCCTGTGGCAGCTACATTCTAATAGGAAAAGTCAGAGAGTAAACATCAAACCAGCTGCCATCGAGTTGCCTGCCCTACGTGTGTCAGAGCAGAACTGTGTTCCATAGAGTTCACAGTGGCTGATTTTATTCCGGAAGTAGATCACCAGGCCTTTATCCTGAGGTGCTTCTGGGTGGACTCCAACTTTCTGGTCAGCAACCAAGTGTGTTAACCATTTGCACCACCGGGATCTCTACCAGTAAACACAGAAAGCAACAAAAATAAACAACCAGATAGTGGTAACACTATGAATAAGACAAAGTTGGAGTAATGGGATTGAGAGTGCCTGTTGCAGTGGAGGGCTTATCTGAGGGGGCAACATCTAACATATGACTGCTGTCATAGATTGAATTGCATTCCCCCGAAAATGTATGTAGCCATTCGGCTAGGCGAGATTCCCAGTACTGTGTGGTGGTCAGATGTGTTGTAAACCCTGCCTCTGTGATGTTAGTGAAGAAGGGTGGGCAGCAGTTGGGCTGGTGGGCCGGACTCAGTGTGTAAGATTTTATGATGCCTTGAGACAATCTCTTGGGATATAAAAGAATGAGAAGGAAGCACCTAATCAGGGACCTTTTAGCACCAAGAAAGCAGTGCCAGGAGCACAGCACGCCCTTTGGATCCTGGGTCCTTGTACCTCAGAAGCTCCCAGTCCAGCGGAAGACTTATGACAACTCTGGAGCCAGCAGAGAAAGCCTTGCCCTGGAGCTGATGCCCTGAATTTGGACTTGCAGCTTACTGGACCGTGACAAATTAAATTTCTGTTTGTTACAGCCGTCCACTTGTGGTATTTCTGTTATGGCAGCACTAGAAGACTCAAACAATGGGAAAGAGAAGTTATTCATGGTGAGAGGTTCCAGGCAGAAAGAATGGCAAAGGCAAAACCATGAGGAAAGAATGTGCTTGGAATGTTCAAGGGAAACAGAGGAGGAGGCTTGTGGCTGGAGACAGGAGTGTGAGAGTCGTAAGAGACGAGGGGACAGGGGGCATGTGGTTTCAACTGTGTCTCCCTAAAATATGTGTGGTAAATCTTGACCCCTATACCTGTGGTTATAATCTCATTTGGGAATGGGTTTTCTTTGTTATGTTAATAAGGCAGTATTTGAATAGGGTGTGTTTTAAATAAATTTCTTTTGAGTTACACACCCAAGCAGATTAAGTACAGAGAGGTACCCACAGAGAGGGAAGAGAAATGCCAAGCCCCAGGAAGATCACCTAGGAACAAAAGCTCAAAAGAGAACCTTCCTCCAGGGCCAGCAGCGACAGAAAGCATTCCCCTGGAGACTTCCAGCCTCCTAAACTCTGAGAAAATAAATTTCTGTTTGTTAAAGCTACCACTTGTGGTACTTCTGTTACAGCAGCACTAGATCACTAAGATAAGGGGCCAGGTCATGTAAAGTCTCAAAAGCCAAGTTAAGAAGCATGGGTTTTTTGTTCTGATTTTTTTTCTATTTCAGTAAAGAGTCTTTGGAAGGTTTTAAACAGTGGGAGGGATGTGATCTGATTTATAGTTCAACACAGTCGCTCCGGCTTTTAGATAGCATGTGGACTGTAGTGGGGTGACATGAAGAAGCAGGGAGACTGCTTAGGAGGCTGGTCCAGGAGAGAGTGGAGATCACTGAAAAGCACTGGATTTGGACAAAGGGATTGCTGAAGAATTCTATGGAGAGGGTAAAGAAAAGAGAGGAACCAGGGATGCTCCCCATGTCTGGGGGCAGAGCTGGTGGTACTCCTGAAATGTAGAAAACTGGGACACACATTGGGGGCAAGAAGTATAGAAATCAAGAGTTCCATCACAAATCTGTAAGATATCTAAGAGAGCATTTGGATGTGGCTACCTAAAGCTGAGAAGTGAGGTGTTTTTTTTTTTTTCTTACTTGTGCTTTAAGTGAAAGTTTACAATTCAAGTTTGTTTCTCGTACAAAAACTTCTACACACACTGTTACGTGACCTCAGTTGCTCTCCCTGCAGTGTGCCAGCATATTCCTTCTGTTCAGCCTGTCCTTCCCGTGGCCGTTCAGTCCGCTCTTGTTGACTTCTCGTCTTGCCTCCTGATGGGAGCTGCCCGTTTAGTCTCTGTGTATCTACTTGAGCAGAGCATGCTTTTCATCAGTATCATTTATACCTTATAGTCCAGTCTAATCTTTGAAGAGTTGGTTTGGGGAATGATTTTAGTTGCAACTGACAGAGAGTCTTGGGGCTTTGTCTTCTGGGGTCCCTTTGGTCTCAGTCAGACCACTGAGTCTGGTATTTTTGCTTGAATTTGTGTTCTCCACCTCACTTTTCCCCTTCTCTGTCGTGGACTCTGTCGTGTTCCCTGTCAGAGTAGTCACTGGTGGAACAGACACCATCTACTTTTTCTGCTCTCAGCTTGATGGAGTCTCTGGTTTATGTTGCCTTCTCTGTCTCTGGGGCTCCAATTTTCCTTATGACTTTGGTGCTACTCTTTCTTCTTTGTTCCAGATGGGCCGGGACCCGTTGATTCTCATTAGAAGGCTACTTACTACTTGCTTTTAACAGCCCAGATACCACTCACTGAAGTAGGGTGCAGAACATTTTCTTAACGAACTTTATTTTATGTCAACTGACCAGGAGATCCTCTGAAACCATGGTCCGCAGATCCCTACCCCTGCTACTCTGTTTCTCAGTGTTTGGCTATATTCAGAAAACTTCTTAGCTTTTGGTTTAGTCTAGTTGTTTTGACTTTCTCTGTATTGTATGTTGCCCTTCACTTTACCTAAGATAATCTCTGTCTTCTATCTCCCTCCCTCCCTCCCCTCATTACCATCCAAGACTGTTTTATTCTGTGTTTATACCATTTCTTGAGTTCTTGTAATAATGGCTTCATATGATGTTGGTCTTTTGTGATTGACTAATTTCATTCAGCATAATGCCTTCCAGGTTTGTTCGTGTTATGAGATGTTACATGGATTCACCATTGTTCTTTATCCCTACGAAGTATTCTGTTGTGTGATCATATCACACCTTGTTTATCCATTCGTTCACTGATGGGCACCTAGACTGATTCCATCTTTCTGCTATTGTGGACCATACTGCAGTGAACATGGGTGTGCATGTATCTATTTGTGCAACAGCTCTTATTTCTCTAGGATATATTCCAAAGAGTAGGATTGCTGGGATCGTATCATACTTCTGTTTCTAGTTTTTTAAGGACACGCCAAATTGATTTCCAAAGTGGTTCTACCATTTTGTATTTTAGCCAGCAGTATACAAGTGTTCCAGTCTTTCCACAACATCTCCAACATTTGTTATTTTGTGTTTCTTAGATTAATGCTAGCCTTGTTGGGGTGAGATGATATCTCACTCTAGTTTTGATTTGCATTTCTCTAATGGTTAATGTATCTGTTAGCCACTAAATATCTTCTTTAGTTAAGTGTCTTTTCATATTCTTTGCCCATTTTTTAATTGAATTTTTTTTTTTGGTGTATGTGGTTGAAATTTTGCAGTATCTTACAAATTTTAGAGATTAGTCTCTGATCAGATACGTTATAGTCAATTTTTTTCCCCCAGATCTGTAGGTTGTCTTTTTACTCTTTTGGTGAAGTCTTTGGGTGAGTATAAGTGCTTAATTTTCAGAAGCTGCCAGTTATCTGGTTTATCTTCTGGTATTCGTACACTGTTAGTCATGTTTTGTGTTTTGTTTATGCCATGCATTACAGCTTCTATTGTTGTCTCTATTTTTTTCTTCCGTGATTGTTTTAGATTTTATATTTAGGTCTTTGATCCATTTTGAGTTAGTTTTCGTGCATGGTGTGAAGTGTGGGTCTTGTTTCATTTTTTGCAGATGGATATTCGGTTATACCAATACCATTTGTTAAAGTGATTGTTTTTTCCCCAGTTTATGGAATTTGAGCCTTTGGCAAATATCAGCTGCTTTTGGGTAGATGATATTATATCTCGATTCTTAACTCTTTTCAGTGGTCTATGTATCTGTTGCTGTAGCAGTATCAGGCTGTTTGGACTATGGTAGTGGTATAATAGGTTCTAAAGTTGGGTGGTATGAGCTCTCCCATTTCTTCTTCTTCAGTAACGCTCTGCTTATCCAGGGTCTCTTCCTTTTCTATAGGAAGTTGGTGATTTGTTTCTCTGTCTCATTAAAAAAATGCCATTGGAATTTCATTTGGGATTGCATTGTATCTATAGATCACTTTGGGTAGAACAGACATTTTTAGAGTGTTGAGTCTTTCTATCCACAAACAAAGTATGTACTTCTACTTATGTAGTCTCTTTTGGTTTCTTGCAACAGTGTGTTGTTTCTTTGTATAGATCTCCTATGTCTCTGGTTAGATTTATTCCAAAGTATCTTATCTTCCTAGGGGCTATTATAAATGGTATTGATCCAGTGATTTTCTCTATGAAAATCTCTTTGTTGGTGTAGAGGAATTCAACTGATTTTTGTGTGTTTGTCTTGTATCCCAGTAGCTTTCTTAACTCTTCTATTAGTTTCAGTAGTTTTCTTCTGGATTTGTTAGGGTTTTCTGTGTATAAGTTCACATTCTCTGCAAATAAATATACTTTTATTTCTTCTTTATCAATGTGGATACACTCTATTTCTTTTCCTAACCTAATTACTTTGACTGGGACCTTCAGCATAATATTGAATGAGAATGGTGATGAAAAACATCCTTGTTTGGTTCCTGTTCTCCAGGGGAATGCTTACAGACTCTTTCCATTTAGAATGATGTTGGCTTTTGGCTTTATAAGCCTTTTATTATGTTCAGAGGTTGGTTTTTAAAACTGTAGCCTAGAAAGTGAGTTAGAGAATGGTACGAAGAGAAAGGAGCCCTGGGAGGGGTGCGGGAGTCGTCATGGAGCTGGGGCACGGCTCGGAGGTTGTCTCAGAAGCCTAGAGCAGAGAGGGCAGTCATCGCAGCAAACACCCACGATGGGTTCAATTAGGCTGGTTTTGGCCTTTGGACTTGCAAGATGGAAATTATCAATAATCTTGACAAGAGAAGTGTCAGCAGAAGCCAAACTGGAGTGAACTGAGGAGAGAATGTAGGTAAGAAAGTATGGAGTGATTAATGACAACTCTTTTCAGGAGAGAACTGAGAGAGAGATGAGGCTTTACCTAGAGGAAGATGTGAGAGCCAAGGGAAGGTTTTTTAAAAAAATTTTTAAGATGGACGATATATATATGTGTGTGGGTGTGTACTTATACACATACGTATGTATATATGTGTACACACAGTGACAATATGTGAAGACTGCCAATTAAGTTTGCAAACGCATCCTAGAAAATGTGCTACATACCTCACTGCTAAATATTACTACAGTCACCTTCAAAGGACTCCCCCTGGGAAGCTACGAACCAACGCTGTCACCTAGTCCACTCTTGAAAGCAATTTTGGAACTCTTTTTCTAGAATGGCCATCAGAGCAGTCATTGATGTCTTGAATGTCATCAAAATGTCTTCCTTTCAATATTTCCTTTATCTTTGGGTAAAGAAAAAAGTCATTGGGGCCAGATGAGGTGAACTGAGGGGAAGAGTAGACTGGATTAAAAACTCCCTCACAACTAGACAATTAAGTTTGCTAATTGCCACGATGCCACAGTGTGCAATGGCTATTCCAGAGAGAGTTCGAAAATTGCTTTGAAGGGTGCACTATACATTGGTATTGGTGGATAGCTTCCCAAGGGGAGTACTTCGAAGGTGACTGTAATGGTATTCGGCAATAAAATACGTAGCACTTAGAACAGTTAAGTTCGTGGGCTTAATTGTGAGACCTCGTGCACAGCCAAACAAATATCCATTCACAATATCTATGTGATCAGTACAACAACATCAGTCATATACTTCATGTTGTGTCACCATTGTCACTATCTCTGTCCATGTTCCCATCACCATTAATTTAGACTCTGTGCTCTTCAAGTTTTAATCTGTGCTTTTAGATTAGCTATTGTCTGCTTATAAGAGCACAATGCTCAAGGCAAATGGTCTTTATTAATTGAGCTAACCTGATAGTGTGGTGGTTGAGAGCTATGGCTGTTAACGAAAGGTCAGCAGTTCAAATCCACCAGTCATTCCTTGGAAACCCTATGGGGCAGTCGCTAGGAGTCATAATTGACTCAACAGCAACAGATTTGTTTGTTGTTGCTTTGTTTTAATTGTTTAGTGTAATAATGGCTTCATGGGACAGTTTCTGTTCCAGGTTTCAAGACTGTTTCCAGGCATTAAGTTTGGAGGTTCCCTAGTCTATGTGTATTCAGTAAGTCTGGTTTCCATATGAATTTGAAATTCTGTTTCATGGTTTTTTCCATCAGGATCCATCTGTTGGGTCGTTGATCAAAATGTTGTGTAATGATAGCTGGGCACCATCCATTTCTTCTGGTCTCATGGTCACAGAACTACTAGTTTATTGACGCAATTAAACCTGCATTCCATTTCCTTCTCTGACTGCAGGGTCTTTTCCTTTCTCTGCAGCTCTAGGTATATAGAAACGAATTGTTACAATTTGGGTGGCCACCCGTAAGTTTTTAAGATCCTAATAAGGCATGTTTTTACATAGGTGGGTATGACGCAGTGTTGAGAGACTAATGATTCAGGATAGAGGTGGGATAACTGCAGGAGCAAAGTCAAAGAAAGGGCAAGGGTCACTGAGGAAGGTGAATGGTCAGTTAAAGCTATAATCCAGAGTACCGCAGTATTTAGCTGGCAGTAGACAAAGTTTATTGAAGCAGAAGATAAATGAAATGAGTCCTGTATCTGCAAAGTGCCTAATACTATGCCAAGCACATAAACTATTCACACACACCAATACACACACACACACACACACACCTCCACTTGCTAATTGAAAGGTTGGAGGTTTGAGTCCACCCAGAGGTGCCTCAGCAGTAAGGCCTGGTAATCTACTTCCAAAAAATCCTGTGGAGCATAATTCACCTCTGGCACACATGGGGTTACCACGAGTTGGAATCAATGCAGTGGCCACACCCCCCCCATTTGACGCCCTGATGACTCTAACAGGAGTCAGCCCTGACCCAGCACACTGCACTCAATAGCTGCTCAGAATCACAGGAGTAATAAAAATCTAAGTGCCTTTCCCCCTACATTTTATTTATTTTGATGTTATTGTTGAGAATATACACAGCAAAGTATACACCAATTCAACAGCTTCTCCATATACAATTTACTCACATAAAATACATTCTATCAGTTGTGCAACTGTTCTCACCCTCTTTTCTGAGTTGTTCCTGTTTAACATAAACTCACTGACACCTAAGACTCCTATGCAGTCTTTTTCTTTTTTTAAGCTAGTTATTGTTTGATTTAAGAAGACTTCAGGGGATGTTTTTGGTTCCGGTTTAAGGATGATCTCAGGGCAATAGTTTCAGAGGTTCATTTAGTGTCCATGACTCCAGGAAGTCTGGAGTCCGTGAAAATTAAAAATTCTGTTTTGCATTTCCCACTTTTGATCAGGACTTTGCTGTGAAATCTTTCATCAAAATGTTCAGTAATGGTACCTAGGCACCATCCATTCTTCTGGTCTCATGGCAAAGGAAGCAGTTGTTCATGGAGGTAATTAAGCACACACTCTACGTCCTCCTCGTATTCCTGACTCTCTTGCTTTCGCTGTTACTCCAGGTGAATAGAAATGAATTGTATCTTAGATGGCTATTTGCAAGCTTTAAGACCGCAGGCATTACACAATGAACTAGGAGACAGAACAGAAGCACTGAACATATTATTAGACCAATGAAAATACGACCCTAACCCTCCAAACCAAAGAACCAAACTCCATGAGAGACTTGGTTGTATGTAAGTAGCCTCAGTGGCTACTTTTATTTTTCAGTTCTTGTCGTAAATATGAGGTACGACAATTAAGTCCGCAAACTTAATTGTTCTAAGTGCTACATAACTCATTGCTGAGTATCATTACAGTCACTTTCAAAGTACTCCTTGTGGGAAGCTAAGCACCAATGCCAGTGCCTACTCCATCTGTCAAAGCAATTTTTTTTAATTTTTATTTTTATTTAACATAACTAAGTGAAAATGTACATTCACATGTAAATTTACATGCCCCCCTATATGCAGCTTCCACTGCTCTCCCTGTCTGGTGACAGCACACTATTCCTCTCTGCTCCATACATGTCTCATCCTCCCAACAGCCTCCTTTCCCCTCCTCTCCGTCCACTCCCCTTCCTCCAGCCAGAGGTCGGCAAGATGATATCCTATAGATGTATAGAACCATAAAGTGCTTCCAATATATGGTTACTCTGCATTGCCAAGTCCAATCCATTCCTGTCCAAAGAGTGGACCTTTGTTATAATTTATGGGAGAGGGCAGCATCAGGGCTGGGGGCCATGCTCTCAGAGGAACCCCCAAACCGCTGGACCATCAATTGAGGTCTGTCAAAGCAATTTTTGGAGGGTTTCTGGAATGGCCATTGCGCACGGTGGCACGGTGGCAAGTTTGTAGACTTAACTGTACAGTTGTCGGTGAGGGAGTTTTTAGCCAGTAAACAAATAACTGTATTGGAACACCCTCTCTACTCATCTGATCTGGCCCCCAATTACTTTTTTCTTTACCCAGAGATAAAGGAAACATCGCAAGGAAGACATTTTGATGACATTCAGGACATCAGAGGTAATAAGATGACAGCGCTGATGGCCATTCCAGAAAGAGTTCCAAAATTGCTTTGAAGGGTGGACTAGGTGCTGGCATCGGTGCATAGCTTTCCAAGGGGAGTGCCTGTATCGATACTCAGCGATGAGGTATGTAGCATTTTTTCTAGAATGAGTTCGTGAACTTCATTGGCAGTCCTTGTATATTTATTACACAGCTTTTGCCAATTCAACTTTTTACAGGTGTTCAGCTTATTGACAGGAGTTACAATAATCGGCTGTGCAACCCTACCCTTAATCAATGCGGTATTTCCACCTGTCCAGCTCCTCTCTTCCCCGGTACCACTAGACATAAGAGTCCAAAACCCTGGCTTTTTGAACAAGAGGCTTCTGAAGTTCTCACTGATGTCATGCCCCAGTGTTTGAGGTGACCTGGCCTGGTCTCCGTGTGGCTGAGAGAGTGTCTCTTTGTGCTGGTGGATGAATGGCTGCCCTGTCCAGTCTGGAAACCTCAATACCTGAAGGGTAACAGGAGAAAGCCCACTCCTCTCCTTAGGCTCTGCAGCTGCTGCTCTCAGCTTTCCTCGGGGGCCGCGGGGGCCTGGACAGACAGCTTGCTCACCAAACCACAGAGAAGAAGGACTACAGAAGCAGACCCAGGATCCCTCCTTGCGCTGCCCTTTCTGGACAGAGTGGGGCCTACTGAGGGGCAGCTGAGATCCCACAGCCTTTTTTCTTCTTATCAGCCGTCCTCCATTCACATTCAGCTACTGTAGCATCTTGGGGGGATTCAACTGTGTCAGTACAACTGCGAGCCAGCTGGGAAGATGTCTCCTCTTGTGATGGAAGGTTTAAAGCATGCAATCTCCAGACTTAGAAATACCTCACCTGGTTTCTTCTCTCACTTGCCTTTATACCAGGGTCTGTCCAGAGTCACCTTCTGAAGGAGACTGTGATTTTTCTTGATAACATGCCCTGGTGTGTCGGTGTGTGTGTGTGTGTGTTAATGCATTTTACTTTTCAGAGTGGTTTTGGGTTTATAGAAAAATTACACCAAAATTACAGAGAATTCCCATATGCCCCCTCTCCCCACTTTACATTGCTTCATGTATTACTAATGTCTTGCACTGATGTGGTTGGTATATTTATTACAATTAGTAAACCAATATGGATACATTGTTTTTAACTATAAGGAGGCCTGGTCACACAGTAGTTAAGCACTTGCCTGCTAACTGAAAGGTCGCTTGTTCAAACCCACCAGCTGCTCCACTGGAGAAAGACATGGCAGTCTGCTTCCATAGAGATTTATAGCCTTGGAAACCCTATGGAGCAGTTCTATTCTGTCCTGTAGGATCATTGCAAGTTGGAATTCACTTGATAACAACCAAGTTTATTATGCACTATGTTCATGGTTTGCACTGGAGTTTACTCTGTTTGTTATAAGGAGACCTGGTGGTGCAAGAATTAAATATTCAGCTGCTAACCACAATGTTGGCACTTCCAAACAACCAGCAGCTTTTGGGGAGAAAGATCTAGTAATCTGTTTTTGTAAAGATTACTATTATTTGTTATTATTAGGTTCTGTTGAGTTGGTTCTGACTCAAAGTGACCCTAGTGCAACCAAATGAAATGCTGCAAGGTCCTGGGCCACCCTCACCATCGTTGTTATGCTTGAGCCCATTGTTGCAGCCACTACGTCAGTCCATCTCATTGAGGGTCTACCTCTTTTTTGCTGACCCTCTATTTTACCAAACATGGTATCTTTCTTCAGGAATTGGTCCCTCCTAATAACATGTCCAAAGCATGTGAGACATAGTCTCACCATTCTCACTTCTAAGGAGTATTCTGGTTTACTTCTTCCAAGACAGATTTGTTCTTTATTTTGGCAGTCCAGGATATATTCAGTATTCTTCACCAACACCATAATGCAAAGGCATTCGTCTTCATTCTTCTTTATTCACTGTCTAGCTTTCACATGCATACAGGACAACTGAAAACACCATAGATTGGATCAGGCATATCTTGGTCCTTAAAGTGACATTTTTGCTTTAGAACACTTCATAGAGAACTTTTGCAGAGGATTTGCCCAAAGTAATGTGTCTTTTGATTTCTTGATTGCTGCTTCCATGGGTGTTGATTGTGGAACTAAGTAAAACGAAACCCTTGACAACCTCAATCCTTTCTCTATTTATTATGATATTGCTTATTGGTCCAATTGTGAGGATTTTGGTTTTCTTTGTGTTGAGGTGCAATCCATACTGAAGACTGTGATCTTTAATATTCATCAGTGTTTTAAGTTGTCTTCACTTTCAGCTAGCAAGATTGTGTGATCTGCACATCACAGGTTGTTGATGAGTTTTCTTCCAGTTCTGACACAGCATTCTTCCTCATATAGTCTAGCATACAGATTGAATAAATATGGTGAAAGGATACAATCCTGGTGCACACTTTTCCTAACTTTAAGTTCTTGCTGTGTTCAAACAGCTGTCTGTGGTCTAAGTATAGGTTCCTCATGAACACAATTAAGTGTTCTGGAATTCCCATTTTTGACAATGTTATCCATAATTTGTTATGATCCACACAATCAAATGAACTGCACAGTTGATAACACACAGGTAAACATCATTCTAGTATTCTCTACTTTAAGCCACGATCCATCTGACATCAGCGATGATATCCCACATTCCACGTTCTTTTCTGACTCTGACTTGACTTTCTGGCAGTTCCCTGTTGATTCACTGCTACAGCAGCTTTTGATTGATCTTCAGCAAAATTTTCTTTGTATGTGATATTAATGATACTGTTCAATAATTTCTGCATTCTGTTAGATCACCTTTCTTTGGAATGGGTACAAATATTGTTCTCTTCTAGTCAAATATTGTTCTCTTCTGGTAATTGTCCTCCAAATTTCATGGCATAGACAAATGAGTACCTTCAGCACTGCATCCATTTGTTGAAACATCTAACTTGGTATTCCACCAGTTCCTGGAGCCTTGATTTTCACCAGTGTCTTCAGTGCAGCTAGAACCTCTTCTTTCAGTATCATCAGTTCTTGATCACATGCTACCTCCTGAAGTGGCTGAACACTGGTCAATTCTTTTTGGTATAGTGACTTAGTATATCCCTTCCATCTGTTTTGTTGCTTACTGTATTTAGTATTTTCCTGTAGAATCTTTCAATATTGCGGCTCAAGGCTTGAATATTTTCCTTAGTTCTTTCAGCTTGAGAAATGCTGACCGTGTTCTTCCCTTTTGGGTTTCTATCGCCAGGTCTTGCACATGTCATGATAATACTTTGCTTTGTCTTCTCAAGCTACCCTTTGGAGCCTTCTGTCCAACTTTCTCATGTCATCATTTCATTTTTTTGCTTTAGCTGCTTTATGCTCAAGAGCAAGTTTCAGAGTTCCTTCTGGCATCCATTTGGTTTTCTCTTTCTTTCTTGTCTTTTTAATGACCTCTTGCTTTCTTCATGTGGTCAAGCTTTGAGGATTTTCATCTGCTGATGGGGCACAAATTCAAAGTGAGAAGAATCAGTTGCAATCATCTATTAAAAATCAGAATGTGGGATGTTCAAATATGGGTCTAGGAAAATTGGAAGTCATCAAAAATGAAATGTGAAACTTAAATTTTGATTCCTAGGCACTAGTGAGCTGAGACACACTGCACTGGCCTTTCTGAGCTGGACAGTCATGTGGGCTACCACGCCAGGGAAGACAATGTGAAGAGGAGTGGCCTTGCATGATTGTCAAAAAGAATATTTCAAAATCTATCCTAAAGTACACCACTTGTCAGTGATAGGATAATATCTATCTCATCCTATTATTCAAATTTATAGACCAACCACTTCGGCCAAAAATGAAGAAACTGAAAATTTTTACCAATTTTTGTAGTCTGAAATTGGTCAGTCATGCAATCAAGATGCATTGATAATTTCAGGTGATTAGAATGGGAGAGCTGAAAACAAAAAAGCACTGGTAGTTGAAAACTATGGCCTTGGTGTTACCAGATTTTGGTCTGCACCCCACAGCAGTCAAGCCAACAAAACATAGGGAGGTATGATACCACCATAGACTCAACAGTAACCCAGGCTGTTCTTCATGGGGTCTAATAAGACAATTTTTACATCAGAGTTTATATATCATTTTGGCAAGGATGACTTCATGTTTTTACGCACATATCCCACAGAGAATTATATACATCACCAAATAACCACAAGAAACTCTTTGTTAAACTACAGATAAGTATGTCAGACACTTGGACTTTAATCTGTATGTTTGTAATGGGCAAACACAAAACTTATATAAAAATTCCTCAGCTAATGGAACTGGCCTGCTAAGTTCACTCTGAGATAAGGAGCAAGCAAGAAAGTTGTAGATACAAAAATGCCAGGGAGCGAGGGTGGGAGTAGGGCAGCTAGAATAGAATAGTGGGGAAAGTTCTGGGTGTTCTATGGCAAAATGATATAGATTGTAAAGTTGTTCTTAAATCACAGTAAAATACATATATTTAAAAATGCCAAGGTGCCTTCCTAGCTGCTGTCCCACAGGCTGAAGGCCGTTTCTTAACAGAGCAAAGAAGAGGAGGGACACCAAGGCCACAGGCGATGAGGAGGCTCCATGCCCCTTGGGAAAGAGGCCAGTGCAGAGGCTAGCATAGCTAGTGCAATAAAAAATACTTACAGATTATTTAGAGTATCATTATGGTATTAGTTATGTCAAGCTCTCAATTACCCATTTTGAAAAGGAAAAATAAATATGTTGCAAGGTATTGGGGTCACACTAGTGACAGAAACAATGCCAGAGATCACTTGATAGAATTTTGCAAGACCAATGATTTCATTGTAAGTACCGTTTTTCTATACATATGGACCTTGCCAGATGTAACACAGGCATCAAATAACCACATCTATGGAAACAGACAGTGGAAAAGCTCTGTATCACCAGTCAGAACAAGGCCAGCGCCTGACTGTGGGACAGACTATCAGTTGCTCACATGCAAGTTCAAGTTGAAGAAAATTAGGACAAGCCCATGACAGCCAGGGTACAACCTTGGTATACCCCTCTTGAACTTAGAGATTGTCATGGATTGAATGATGACCCCCTAAAATGTGTTTAGCCATGTGGCTTGGCCATGATTTCCGATATGTTATGATTGTTCTCCATTTTGTGATTTCCCTACGCTGTATGTTAAAGGATTAGAGTGAGACTGTAAATCCTTTCATAGGATCACCTCTCTGCTCCACTGTAAAGGGAGTTTCCCTGGAGAATGGCTTGCACTACCTTTGATCCTTTCATCCTACAAGAGATAAAAGGAAAGGGAAGCAGGCAGAGAATCGGGAACCTCACACCATTAAGCAAGCAGCACCAGGAGAAGAGCGTGTCCTTCAGACCTGAGGTTCCTGTGCCAAGACGCTCCCTGAGCAAAGACCGATGCAATACTGGACTTTCCTCCAGAGCCAACAGGAGGGAAAGCCCTTCCCCTGGAGTGGACATCCTGAATTTGGACTTGTAGCCTATCAGTCTGTGTAAGAATAAACTTTCCTTTGTTAAAGCCATCTACTGTGTGTTATTTCTGTTAGAGCAGTACTAGCAGACTAAAACAGAGACCATCTCAAGAATAGATTTGATACATTGAACAGTAATGACTGAAGACTGGGTAAGTTGTGAAATGACATCTGTAAAGATCACATCCAAGAAAACTCTGTGGGGCAGTTCTACTCTGTCACATGTAGTCGCTATGAGTTAGAATCGACTTGACAGCCTCTGACAGCAACTTTGTCTTGAACAGTTTTATGGGTTTTGACAACACATAATGTCATGTATTCATGACACTATGATTAATGCCATGCATCATGTATTGTACAGAGTAGTTCCACTGCCTTAAAAATGCCCTGGGCATTCATCCCACCCCCAATCCCTGAAGCCCCTGGCAACCACTGACCTTTTTACTGCCTCTATAGTTTGCTTTTTTCAGACTGTCACACAGTTGGAATCATACAGTGTTGAGACTCTGGTATTTTAAACTATAAAATTTCTTTGAATTCAACAAATGCTTATGGAGTGCCTATTAAACTATTTTATTATCAGTGTTGTGTTGCTTTATGCATTTTCTCATTAAAATATTTCATTATTTATTTCTCATGGGTAATATATGCACATGGTACAACAAGCGCAAGAGGGTAAACCATGAAAATAGACTTTTCCTATCTCCCATCCATGCAGCTTCTTTTCCCAAAAGTAACTACCATTGCTAATGTCTTGTATAATTTTCCATAGACATTCCATGTGTATGCAATTTCATTTACTGTTCATATTAGCCTTCTTAAATATGTGTCAACAATCCCATTTGGAAGATACGGGAACCATTGCTCATGGTCTAAGTGCACCAAAACCCCAACCAAACCCACTGCTGTCGAGTCAATTCCCACTCATAGCAACTCTGTAGGTTAGGGTAGAACTGCCCCATAGAGTTTCCAAGGAGCACCTGGCAGAGTTGAATTGCCTACCATTTGGTTAGCAGACATAGCACTTAACCACTGTGCCATCAGGATTTCCAGTAAAGTGCACGGGGCATGTTAATAACTACATGGAAATTCCAATGGTTATATGTATAAATCCGAAGCTCATACAGTTTCTGCTTCATGCTCCCAACCCACAGTGATGAGAGATCCTTTTACAGTTTAGTTATTTCCTTCCTCTCCACCACTGCTAGTCAACTTGATTGGCTTGAGACCTTGGGTCACTGGGCTCTGTCCTAGGTGCTGAAGATTCTCATAGGGGCAGGTGGTTTACTTAGCCTATGGCCTCGCTGGGCTAACCATTGAGCTGGGAAGGTTGGCAAACACCTGAAGTCTAGTAAAGAGAAAGCAGAGAGTCACAAGCTCCAGCTTGGCTCTGAATAGGTGTGTCTCACTAGGCAGGCCTCTCCTCTTTTCTGACTCTCAGTTTCTGCATCTGTCTGATGGAGACAGACTTAACTCACGGGGCTATTGTGAGGATATAGGGATAATAAATGCAGAAGTGCTTGGAAAGCATATATATAATCTCAGTACACAGAAAGGAGCCTAAACTAGTCCTATGGACAGCTTCCCCCATGTGAGGGCAAAGGTCAGTGAATGGCAAAGTGAACGGAGCAGGGATATCACCACGTTCTTTTAGTGTTGTCCCCAGCAAGCACAGAGTTGATCCAGTGACATTAGACAAGAACTAGAAGTGAAACAAGGGTAGGGTAGGGAATTGATTTGCAAGGAGAGACAGCAATAGTCAAGTGAGCCTCTTCTAAAACATGTTATAGAACTTGGAGGAGAAGTCCACCTGGTTTACACCTGTAAATGCTACTCTGGCCAGCCCACCTAGTTCCTCCATGTAGAAGACCTTGGATCCACCCCAACCCTTCACTTTCCTCTCTGCGCTCCCTCTCTGATAAGTGGACATGTAACTGCCTTCCAGTGATCTGGTTAGCAGCTCCTTTCTACAAGTTCCTTCTGCCCAAAACAATTCCCCTGCCCCCTTCCTACTCTTTCTCTTCACTTAACAAACCAAATCCATTGTCACTGAGCTGATTCTGACTCACGGCGACTGTGTTACAAGTAGAACTGAACTTCATAGGGTTTTCTCGGCTGTAATCTTTACAGAAGCAGATTGTCAGGCCTTTCTTCTGCAGTGCTGCTGGGTGGATTCCAACCATCAACAGCCCAGTTAGCAGCCAAGCACAAACTATTGTGCCATCCAGGAACTGCTATCGTCATCTAACTATTGCCTTTTCATCCTTTAGCTCTGCACTTACGTCTTATTTCCTCAGAGTTATTCTGGGCTCCCAGAGGAGGTTACCACCACCCAACAGTGGCTGCTGTTGCATCAACTCTGACTCATAGTGACCCCATGTGTCTGAGTAGAACTGCCCCACAGAGTTATCAGGGGCCGTGATTTGTCAGAAGTGCATCACCAGGTCCTTCTTCGGAGGCACCCCTGTGTGCATATAAACTGCCAGTCTTTTGGTTAGAAACTGAGTACTTAATTGCTGTGCCACCCATGGAATTCAAGAGGAGATCAGGGGCCCTATTATTCATAAATATTTTGTGATTAGCTCGTATTATACCAGTCTGTATCCACCTTGCTCAGACTGTGCACTCCTGCCCAACAGTACAGCTGCTTATCTGCAGTGCCTAGCACAGAATCTGGCTCTTAAGACATGCTAAATTATCAGTTGAATGAATGGCTGACATTAGTCACTCCTGCCCTCGGGCTTAAACCTTTCCTCAACATAGCCCCTGGTGCACAGCTATAGTCACTTTTTAAACATAACTATCTCATTTGAATCTTGCCCTTTTGTCTCTGGTGGCTAGCCTATGTCATGGCACAAGGGAGATCCTGCGTATTGCTTGCTAAATGAATGAATGAGTGAATTCTTGGCAGGGGGATACTTTGAACCAATGGGCAATTCCTTGGAAGGCAGGTATGGCCACGTAAGATTCAGGAAACGGGGAAAAGGATTAGGCTGTAGCTGGCAGGACTGAGAGGAGAAAAAGCAAAAATCCTTGGTGTCATCTCTTTGTCAGTGCTGCTGTGTAGAGGGAAGGAGGTGGCCCCAAGGAAGGGGCTGTTCTCCTAGGGCTCTCAAAGCCCTTTCTGACTGAAGTGGGCTTGGCTCAGGTGACAGACTGACAGACCCCAGCTGCACCGCCTTCCTCCTTCTTGGGGAGGGCGCTGCGATGGGAATGAGGGTGGTCGGAGACTTCCAGCCTTTGCGCCTCCTTTTTCCAGTCTCTTTGTCCAGAATTGGGGACGGGGAGAGGTCAGTCTGAGCCGGGTGGTGCAGCTAGCCTGCTGGTGTCCTCTGGTGTCTGGAGCCGAGGCCCCAGCCTCTCGGGCCCTGCGAAGCGAGGCGAGTTGGAGCTGTGCGGTGAATGCAAAGCGCGGGGAGAGCTCCCAGTTCCGCGCCGCCGACAGCGTCCTCAACAGCGTCCTCAACCACAGCCCAATGAGAAGCGAGCAAGTAATTTATTCTCTAATCCCGGTTCGGACGCCCGGCGCTGGCAAGTGGTGGAGGCTGGGGAGGGGGGTTCACCCCTTCTCTCCCCTCCCCCAAGTCGCCCCCTTCTCCGCCCCTGCGGGCTCCCGGCCGCGCACACACGTTTCCTGACAATTAACGAACACACCTTGGCCGCGCGGCCTCCGGCGGCGCCGCTGCTTTTGTCTCCTGCCCGCCTGGCGGAGAGGCGCGGGCGCCTGGGCGCGAAGTTGCCGCTCCGCGGCCCTGCTCCGGAATGCCGGCTGCCGCCCGTGCCGTCGGGGGGCGCGGAGGGCGGGGCAGGCCAGGCACGCCGGCCTGGGGCTGGGTGGCTGCAAAGAGAAAGGAGAAAAGAGAAAAGTAAGGCAGCGCTGGACCCTCTTCCTTTGTTAGAATGCTGAGTGTGTGCGGGCGCGAGCGCGCGCGGGAGTGTGTGCATATGTGTGTGTGTGTCTGTGTGCGTGCATTCATGAGGTGTGTGTGTGCGCGCGTGGGTTTGTGTCGGGTGTCTGTGCAAATGCCGGTATTTGGGTGCCGGTCGGCACCGGCTGGGGGCTGCGGGACCCTAAGTCTCCGAGACGCAAGGGCTCCTGGAGGGTTTGCCAGAATAGGAGTTGAATCGTGTCCCAGGTCTGTCTTGCTCTGCCCGGAACTCGGGCATGAGGGCAGGTAGTAGCCTGGCTCTCACTAGCTGCTCAAAGGACTGAGCTTGGAGTTTGTCCATAGACCAAGACCTTGCTGGGGTGGGGGACATGGGACCTCCCTCTGAAGGTCTGTCCTAACCACAGGGGGCTCACACGGGTTTTCTGGGTTCAGAGCTCAGCACTAGTGCGGTCAAGGAGACCTCTGAAGCCCGGGTAGGTGTTCGCGATGGCCACTAACAGTCCGGGGAAGAAACGAGGCTGTGGAGATGACTCGTAGAGCGATGGCGGGAGTTGGGGGGCCACAAGACGAAGTCTGTCCAAATGCTGGTTCCCTGAAGTTCAACGCATTGGGTGTCATTTCATACCTTAATGCATATTTATGCTGCGCCAAAATAGGCTTAATAATTAACTCCCAGAGTCATCCGCAGAGGTTAAACGGACCGCGAAGCTTTGTGCATTGATTGGGTAGTACCGCGGTGTGTGTGTGTGTGTGTGTGTGTGTGTGTGTGTACGGGCGCGCGTGTGTGCGTGCGCCCCGTGCGAACCCATTGAGAAGAATAATTATTTTTCTCCACTGAAAGCTACAGCGAAGAATCAGACAAGGAGGGGAGAGACTGGACAGAGAGAGAGACAAAGGGAGTGCAAAAGAGGAGACGGCTTAGCATACGAACTGTGAGTACTGAACGGAAAAAAAATACGTAGAAAGTGCTACCAGTTGGGGACCCCCTCTGCCAGGTTAGGGGCCGGAAGCGGCTGAGAAAACCTCTCCGCCTGGGATTTGGCTGAGCGATGAGGGGTCCCTGAGTCATGGACTGACTCCGGGATGCGGGTTCAGGCACTCACCTGACAGCCAGCGTTGAGTGGCCCGTGGGCTGCGGCAGCCAACCGCCGCCCCAGGTCTGGCAAAGGGAAGCCCTCTCCCACTGCCTTTGTTCCTTTTAAAGGTTTTTGCAGCTAGTGGAATTCAGAGGGAGAGTAAGGAGGAGCTAGAGCGCTGGCTCACGAGGTAGTAATCTCCCTCTCTGACTATGAAACCGGATTTCTGGTTTTTCTTTGCCCGACAGTGTAGGGCGGGAATGGGGAAGGGGCTGGAAATGGAGTAAGAACCAGGACTTGGTGACATCTGTACATTTGTTTGTCATTAAGAAAGGAAAAGCAGAGGTTTTCAGTGCTCCTGGGCAGAAGCCCTCCAATACTCCAGCTTGAGAGTGTGAGGGAAGCCATTTCTGTAGGCAAACCCACCAACTCCGGTTTATGCGAGGGAAACATGGCCCCCAGGCTTGACAAGGACACCAGCTACTTCCCTCTGCACACACCAGAGCTCTTCTTAGTCATTGTTTGTATGGGGTCCAGATCTGACTGTACCTTGTCTCTGAGCCTGCCTTCCACCTCATTCCCCGGGGCCCTTGCCTGTCTCAGAGTGGCTAAAGTTGGAGGTCCACCAAGGAGGAGGGGACAAGTGAGAGGCACAAGCCAAGGGAAGCAGCTCTGCAGAGATAAAAAGGGTCCCTGACAGGATGCCTCTGGGAGCTTTGGCTGACCCCTGGTCCCTGTCTCTACCAAGCGGTTTAGGGGGGCCTTGGGGACCCAGGGGAGCACCCTCCTTTGCTGAGCAACACTCCGTAGACTCCTTTTGGAAGCAGTGGTGGTACAGTGGTTAAAAGCTTGGCTGGTAACCAAAAGGTCGACAGTTTGAATCCACCAGCCACTCCTTGGAAACCCTGTGGGTCAGTTCTACTGTGTCCTGTAGGGTTGCTATGAGTAAGAATCGACTCTATGGCAACGGGTATGGTTGTTTTGGGTTGTTATTCTCCCTCCTCCCCATTCTTCTCATTCACAAAGCCTTCTTTAGGTCTGATCTTACTCTTTTCTAGTGACCTTTCTCTGTACCTACATCTACCAGTGAACAACTCAGCCTAAACTAAGCCTTAAACTGAACTCTTTGGCAGCTTGGCTGGGAGCCACACAGTCAAAGTGCTGTGAACCGAGAGGGGGAGATTATCCTGGAAGAAGCCCCCTTGGAAGGCAGTTTTTATAGCCGAAAGACCCTGCTTATGCCTTCCAGGAAGATGCCGTGGGGTCTGGGCTGGGAACAGATTCTTTCAGGCCTTAAATTCCAGTCCCTATCACCGCATCTCAGGAAACCCCAGTGGCATGGTGGTTAAATGCTACAGCTACTAATCAAAAGGCGCCAGATCAAGTCCATCAGGTGCTCCTTGAAAACTCTGTGGGGCAGTTGTACTCTGTCCTATAAGAACTCGATGAATCAGTCAACTCGATGGCAGTGGGTTTGGGTATCACCCTATTTTGGCCTGTCTCACAAAGTCAGGAGAAAGAAGAGTCTTCTCTTAAGCATACACACACCGCATGTCACAGACAACACTTCCTCCAAGCATATTGGGGCAACCCCCAAAGACTCAGAACCCGCTCTCCTTGCCCACACCCCTCCATGCACACAAAGAATAGCTAGAAAGCCTCAGAGCTAGGGCCACCCTGCTAAAGCCATGAAGAAAGAGGGTCCCTCAAACAGGGAGGACCCAGTTAGGTTAAACCCCCAAAGAGGCAGCGTAAAGGCTTCAGGGCAGACCAGGGACCAGAATGGCACAACTGCCCTGAACTGCAATAATATGTTGATGGGCTTGTCTTCCCAACTGGACTGCGTGCTTAGTGGCCCTGCCGTATTGAGTGCTGTCTCCCCCAGGCCTAGTAGAGTATCTATCTCCTTGTATGTGCTAAATGAGTGGCTATCCCCAGAGACCTTCTCCCTACCTTTTTTATCTCTGCCTGCCTCCTCTTCTTTGAAAGGTGTTTCCAGGACCAGGGAGAGCCTGGCTATGTACTTCTTGAGTCTGGGCCACCATCCCACTCTGGTTGATGGGGCAGTAGGGGTAGGAAGACTAGGGAGTGGGCAGGGTGTTGGAGCCTTTTGATATTCAGGTATTGCTCAGATTGAAATGCATGCGAGTGTGCCAATGACCCATTATTATATTTTTCTTTAACAGATTGACTGCTTTGACAGGCAGAACTGTGGCATGGGTCCCATGCTCTGGGAGACTGAATTCTGGTAACACCAGCCACCTCCTGTTTACTGGAGCTCAGATGCAAGGGCTGGGAAGGCCAAGGCTGTAGAGAGCCCCCAGCTCCTGCTTTTACTCTCTCTTTTCCCTGAGCCTTTCGGCTGTGGTTTCCCAAGGCTGTCACCAGGTCTCCTTTCTCTCCCCTTCCCCAGGAGCCCAGGGACTCTGCCGGGCTGGGAGCTCACTCTCTCTTTGCCTGGGAAGATCAGAACTGAGGCTCCTGGGGGAATTGGAGGAAGCTCTTGGGGAGTAAAATTCGTGCTTGATCCTTCTGTGCTGTCCTGCGCAGTGGAGCATCTTTGTCCCCACCCACCTAACCAGGGGTCCCCCAAAGTAGTGGCTGAGAGGGAACCTGAGATGTCCATCCTTTGAACTAGAAATGAACCAGTGGAGCAGCAGGGGCTTGAGCCCTGGAGAAGGCTACCTAGTGCTCTAGAAATAAGGAGATCATTCTCTTATCAGTGGCAAGCATGTTGCTGATCTGGCTTAGGTCTGAAGGACAACGGTGTGGGAGCCTGCCAGGTCATCTGGAGCTAGTCTGTTTCTGGATCAGTTCTGCATCAGTTCTTCAGGCCCATCCCAACTTAAATCTGTAGGCCTATTTAGGGCAGAGGCTGCTGAATGAAAGTAGTGCCCACCTCCACCCTACAGCCCTCCACAGCTCAAGGCCTGGAGGGAGCCCTAAGCTCAAAGCCTGGGAAGAACTCAGATTTCTTGCCCTAGTTCCCAGACCACCTGAAAAGCATCATCAGCCACTCATTCATTCAACAAATGCGTGTGTATATTATGCAGCCAACATCCTTAGGTTAACGTGGTATACTGCAGTTTAGTCTACTCCAGGATGAAGTGTGTGGGTAGTAAGATACAATGTCTGCTATCCAGTATCTTTCAAATACCCCAGTTCCCTGCCCCCATAGGCAAAGCAGCAGGGCTGCTAGGCTCCAAGCCCTAGAAAAAAGGTATATAAGTCTGTGAAAAGCTCTGAGAGTAGAAGTCAGCTCCAGTACAGACTCATGAAGTCTTGTAGTTAATGAAGCTTGGGTTTCAGCTACCTAATTTTCTTCCAGGTGCAAGAGTCCCTTCTGTACTAGTATACCATTTATTGAGAACCTACTCTGCACCAGGCAGGGAGTCTGAGAAGTGGTTGTGTACTCTGCATTTGATTACTTCTGGTGACGGGCAGCTCACTGGAGCCTGAGCCAGTACCATTGTCGGAAAGTATTAGCTCTCCAGTTCTTTTATGGCTGAGCGCCCGGTGCCTCCGGTCTCCTTCCCTCTGCCTTCTGTCCTGTGGAGGTCTGATGACTCATTAGCCTCATCCCTACTCCTCTCCCTGGCAAGGAGCACTCTCCTATGTGGCTTATCCTCAGCAGGAACCATCTCTGCTCTCAGTGCCAAGGTGTAGGCTGAGGTTCAGGGTGACTGTGCCCTCTGAGGGAACGGTGGGAGACACTGCAGTCAGTTGTGCAGTGCAGTAGGCCTTGGTTCCCATGCTGGTCCTGGGTTCTGAAGTGTGTGTGGGGGCATGAAAAGGCTAGTTACTAGAGAGGGGAAAGGGCACCCACAGGGCCTTGGTGTGGCTGTTCTCCAGCCAGACAGAAGGACCAGGGGGAATGGCAGGAGGTGAGGGTCCACACCCTCTAGCTGCCCCCCTCCTTTTCCTAGCCATGATGCTCTCATCTCCTGCTCTGGCTGTTCTACCTGTTTTCCACCTCAGCTCTGGGCTTTCCTCCTTCCCAGCATTCTCCCTCTTCAGGCACTCTCCCTTCTCAGACTGTCTCTGCCCTCTTCTCTAATAGCAAACATGCTCCTCAGACAAGTCACAGTCTGTAAGTTTCAGTTTTCTAATCTGCCAAATGGGAATAATAATATCTGCACCACTGAACAGTTATAATTATTTGGGCCTAGTACATGTGTAGGTGCCCTGGTGGTGCCGTGGTTATGAGTTTGGCTCCTAACCCAAAGGTTGGCAGCTGCAATCCACCAGCCATTCCTTGGAAACACTACGGGGCAATTCTAATCTGTCCTGTAGAGTCACTCTGAGTCAGAATCAACTCGATGGCAGCGGCTTCTTTTTTCTCTTCAGTGCATATGTATCACGTAGTTTTCCATCAAGAAAGCTCAGTTCCCTTTCCTTCTCTCTCCTCTTACATAATTTCTCTTACGTCTTCATCTTCATGGAAACCCTGGTAGTGTAGTGGTTAAGTGCTACAGCTGCTAACCAAAAGATATACAGCTCAAATCCACCAGGCACTCCTTGAAAACTCTGTGGATAAGTTTTACTCTGACCTAGAGTCAGAGTAAGCTCACAGCAATGGGTTTAGTTATGGATTTTTCATCTTCTGCCACTGCCTTTCCTTTCTTTGAAAGTTTCTCTCAGCGCCTCCCTTCTGTCTCTCTTAGTTCTAGCTCCTGCCTGCCTCTGCTTTGTCTCCCATCTCCTGGTTGCCCCTGCCCACCCCACTCTCCCCAGAGTGCTGCCAAGAGTGGCAGGGCCCAAGCGGTACTGACAACAGCGGTGGATGACTGACTGACTGACTGAATGAGCGAGCAAACAAGTAGGCGGGTGGTGGGCAGGACTAGAGGCCGTCTGGGCTTCTCATTAGAGACCCAAGAATGTGTGGAGTCAGAAGCAGACAATGAGAGCCAGCAGCGGGAAGAATGGGGCCTCTGTTGGGGCAGAAGATGGTTCCCAAATCCTCAGCTCAGCTGAATGGGAGTACCTGAGGGCCAGGGAGGAGGGAAAACTCAGGGGAGCTGTAGAGAGAGCACAGGTGGCAGGCATGGGGGAGTGGTCAGGGCGCTGAAGTCCACCACCCTGGGAATTCTCAGCCTTTCTGTGGGGAGGGTCAGCACCCAAAGTTGACTGTCTTTTCTTGGAGGGTGCAGGGAGCAAAGGGTCTTGGGGGACAAGGAATGGAAAGACAAAGCGCAGATAATCCTGTGGGGTGGCCTTTATGTGCTGTGACCCCCATGGCCTCCTTAAATTGCCTGAGCCCCAGTTGTCACCACTGCAGAGTGCACAAGGGCTTGGGGGTGGCTGCTGGGGAGAGTGGGAATGGCCCCAGCTAAATGAAAGTGAATCTCTGAGATTCTTTCATCCTGGCCCTGCCCAGGATGCAGATGGAACAGCATCTTGGAACTGGAGGAAAGAGTTTTTTCCTCAAACAAGAAGGTAAGGCCAGCTTACCTGCCTCTAGAGTTCCACCGAGGCCATTGCCTGAGACCCTGATCACTGTGCCACCCCACTCCTCTACCCAAGAAACACCTTAGAGACTACCCCAATCTAAAAGATACTTGGGCTTTGTCAGGTGGGCTGAGTCTGACAGAAAAGCCAAAGGCTGGACCTGTCTCACGTGTCCGGGAATAGAAGTGAAGACTGACTAGCTTCTGCAAGGTGCTTAATCGGGGAAGGACGTGCGTTGGTCTCAGGAAGGAAGTAGGACAGACAAATGCTGACCTTATCCTCCTGGGGCCAGGGAGTGATGGGAGCAGAGGCTAGGAGAACAGCAGGGGGCATGGGAGACGGAAGGAGGGAAGGACTGCTGGCTGGGAAGGTGGGAAGGGGGGCCAGGCTGGAGGGGGCCTCCAGGGGGCACTCTCAGGTCTCCTGCCAAAAATTCAACCATGAAAAAGCTGGAGGGGAGCAGTAGGGGAAGGATGGAGAGAAAAGAGATGGGGAGGGAGGAAGGGGACAAAACAGCCCCTCCACACCAATAGCCCGGCAGGAGAACGTGAGTAATATCCAGCTGGTTCGGTGGGAGTGAGATCAAAAGAGTAGATACAAGAGGTTTGTGCTTCCTCGACCAGACAGCCAGAGGCTCAATGAGACCTTTGTTACCCTGACCGAGTCAGAGCTGCAGAAATACCTGACTGCCCCGCCCCACGCCCACCGTCCTCAGCGCTGGGGGCCGGCCGGGCCGAAGTCTCTGCAAGTGAGTCAAGTTGAATCGGGCAGCGCTCAGACGGGTCTGCGGGGGCTGAGGTGGCTGTGGGTTGAACGAGGGAGGAGGCTTGCCCACCCTCTGGTGTGAGATTTTGAGGGCAAGTGGAGGAGTGGGTGGCTGCCTGAAAGATAGGAAGTGAATTGTAGGGAGACACTGAGGGAGATAGGGTCATTGTTTGGGTCTGCCAGGTGAGTAGCCTCGTGGACTCTAGACCCTAGCCGGTTGTCCCTTGGGTAGGGGTTAAGAGCATTCTGCTAGGAGCCTATTTTATTTTTTTGGCAAGACCTAGGTCTGGGATTCTGGGAGTACATAGGAGAGGAAGGAGGACCGGAGCCCGTGGAGTTGGGCCCGTGACCTAAAGTTCAGGTGGAAAGTTGGAGGGTGTCTAGTTTGTCCCTTCATGTTGGGCAAGACGTGTGTGTGTGTTTCTGTCTGTTTTGTTGTTGCTGGGGAGTGTGGGAAGCCCAATTAGCCTGGTTAGGAGGGGCTGTTCCAGCCTGGGTCCTGTAGCCAGCCAGCAAGCCTGGCCCTGAGGTTGGGGCAGGGCTGAGGTGGAGTACGAGGACACACACAGGGCTTGGTCTGGGCCTTGGGCCTCTTACCACCCTGTTGGAGTCCCTGAGAGAGGTCTCGGCTGTGCTTGGAGTCTGCGCTCACTGTGGTTTTCCTGAGCTTGGGTAAGCGGGAAGTCCTGGTGTCCATGCCTCTGAAGCCGCTGCCACAGGTGACCATCATGGAATAAGGAAGAGGAAACAGCACTGTGTCTAGAGTATGCCCTTTCCAGGGTCCTGAGACTTAGTTCCTTTCTGCTGAGCCCTTAGCCCTGAAGTCATGGAGCTGCCTGTGCCAACCATCAGATCCTGCCTGTCAGAGGCAGAGCACCAAGCACCCTCCTCGAGCATCACCCAAGCTAACTGCCCAGAGCTGGTAGGGATTTCAGGCCCCTGTCTTTTCCTGCTTCCAGTTAGGTCTGGAGGCACAGATTCCATTCCATTCTAAACCACACAAGAATGGGCACAGTGGATAAATATCCTGGGACTGGCCTGGGAAGTAGGCCATCCCCCAACAAGAATCTTGTTTACCCCTCTAAGGAAAAGCAGGGCCCTGTCTCTGCTCTCCTTTCCCCAGGATCTCCTTTCCTGTCTCTGCTTCAAGTGGCTAGACCAGAAAGGGTTAAACTTTGTAAGGAGCTGTCCTGGGCACTGGCAGAGGCAGCATTCAAAGGATCCTGCCTGATTCTATAGGGGAGGGGTAGTTAAGGACACTGGGCAGGGGCTGGAAGCTAATTAAGGGAATTTGAGGAGGTCCTTTATGGCCGGGAAGCCACCCCTCCCCATGGCCCTGAGTGAGAACCATTGTGTGGTCCTTTGAGGGGCAAAAACTGGAAACTCATTACAGGGATAGCTTTAGTGCCCCTGCAGCCAGAGTATGTCATGAGGGACTGGAGGTTGTTGAGAGAATGTAACCTGGGGGGCCCAGGAACCACAGGGAGGCTGTGTGGGTAGGGGGCCCAGTGAGAAAGGGAGTAAGGGTTTCCCAGGTGTCCGTGGGCCTTCCTCTTCCCTTTCTTTTGAGATTCGTGCTGCCGGAGCCCTCAGCTCTGCCGTGGCCTATGGCTTTTCATTCCTATGTGATTGCTGTTCCAAACTCATGTAGGGCTAAAAGCCATGGGCTACAGTGAGGGCCATGCTTCTGCAACGCCTGCACCCTGCCTCCCTTAGGGACTGGGGGCCACTGGGGCTGAACCTACTGCACAGGGCTGCCAGCAGGGGGCACTGCTTGGGGGTGGGGCATGCAGGGGTCTAGGGTCTGGCCCTCTGCCTCTGCTGTGTGAACGTGGCCTAGTTACTTCCCCTCTCTGGATCTGGTCTCTCGTGCTGAAATGAAGAGGCTGGGCTGGTAAAAACAGGGAGATTCCCTCTGAGGAAGGAGAAACTCAAGGCATGCTGAGGCCTTGGAGTTAGGTCCTCACCCCTTGCCAAGTTTTGAGGCCTGGCTCATGCCCAGGGGTTTGGGGACCAGCGCTGCATTGCTGGGCATCACAACACTAGGGCCTTCATTTAGTGCCTTCTGGACAGCCTCTGCTCCCCTGCCTCACTCCCTGCACCTTCTCTGTGGTCAGCTCCTGCTCTTTGTCTGTATTGGGAGACCACACAACTCCATAGGGGCAGATGTGGGAGCATGCGGGCCAGCCATGGGTGCAGAGTGAACATGGGAGGGTGGCAGCTCCCCACAGCTGCAGGCTGAAGCCCTAGGTCACTAGCCCAGGATCATTCAGCTTCTCCTGGTCTGCTGTTTGCCCCAGGTGGGTGCTTGCTGCCTTGCATCTGGGTCTGTGAATGGTACCTGCCCTCCCTGTTCCCCTCCTGCCTGTCACTCGGCTTGCCCGACTCCCCCTGCCTATCTGTACTGCATATCCCCCTCCTTACCACTCCCACCCCACCCCACCCGCAGTTAAATTAGCATGACTTCATCACAGCCATTCTGGAAGACTTCAACAGATGGAAATAAAGCAGGCAGTCTAGTTGGTATGGCAGAGGAAGCACCCTTGCCTCCCCTTTCCTTCCAGCCCCCAGTCTGTCTAAGACGGGCCACTGAAGAATCATCGAGAGAGCTCTATATTTGGTATCGTGAATCAGCAGGCAAGTTACTTACCGTGTCTCAGAGCCAGGCGACAGATTACCCAATAAGCAAAGTAGGCATCGGCTCAATTGTGCTTACTTACTAATCTGTAGTGTACAACTTCACATCTTTAAAGTGGTGAAACCTAGGTGAAACTGCACTGCAGGTTAGTAAGTAAACACAATTAAACCTGCGCCTACCTTGTGTGTTCTAAACTGGTACATACCATGTGTACTGGTGAATCTACCCTTGCTGAGAGCCCTTAACTTCCCTGTTTAACATTATTGGGTGCCTGATGTACAGGTCATATAGTGATTAAGGGCTACAGCTGATAACCAAAAGGTCAGCAGTTCAAGTCCACCCGGTGCTCCGTGGAAACTATGGCGCAGTTCTCCTCTGTCCTATAGTATTGCTATGAGCCAGAATCGACTTGACAGCACTGGGTTCTTTTTTTTTTTTTTTAATGTACCAGGCAGGATTCTCACCATTTTACCTGTACTAATTTATTTAGTCCTTGAGACAACCCTATGAAAGACATCCCATTTTACTTATGGGAAATTTGAGGGCCGAGGCCCTGGTTCACATGGCTAGGAAGGGCCAGTGCTGGGTTTGAACTCCAGTGGTGGTGCTGTCCCATCATGCTAGATGTGGGAGGGCCACAAGAGCCTGTCATGAAAATGCTTCTTACCAGGTTGCTGTTGGATACATGTCCACAAATTGGCCCCATAGCCCAGCTCCATTCTCCCTTTATCCACCACTGGATTTCCTTTTCCAGCAGGAGCAGGGGTTACAAATCAAAACAATAGGAGGAGGAAAGAAAGCTGAAACCAGCAGGATTTTTGCTGGGGCCTGTCCAGGCACTTCCCCTCTGGAAGGGACAGGGTGAGAATTTGCATGAGTTTCTCACTCTCCAGTTTCTCTAGCCCAGAGATCAAAGATGACTAGTGCCCCCATTTTCACTGATAGTGGTGGTCCA
Organism: Heterohyrax brucei; assembly: GCA_028571685.1. Classification (NCBI taxonomy): domain Eukaryota; kingdom Metazoa; phylum Chordata; class Mammalia; order Hyracoidea; family Procaviidae; genus Heterohyrax; species Heterohyrax brucei. The sequence continues at coordinate 25,101,877 of CM053155.1, forward strand.
GCTGTCCCAGGCTTAGAATGAGTCCATCCTGTTCCGAGGGTACCCAGGCACCTGATTGCTTCCTCTAGGTTCCCTTCTCCTAATTGGAAACAGGCTGGTGTGGTGCCCCTTCCGGGTGCCCTGCAGCTGAGCCCTTCCCAGGAATCCTCTTGTGCATTTTTCTGGGAAGGCCCTAGTACCAGACTGGGCCTAGGAGGAAGGGGATGGATGAATCATTCTGGGAGGAAACTCCAGTGGTATGGTGGTTAAGTGCTACCAAAAGATGGGGAGTTTGACTCTACCAGATGCTCTTTGGAAACTCTGTGGTGCAGTTCTACCCTATCTTACAGGGGTACTGTGAATCAGAATCAATGGCAATGGGTTTGACTTGGTAAATGTTGACTGAATTGTAAACTGGGACAATAATGTTGAGAGGTAAACTGTCTGGAGCTGGAGCACACAGCAAGCCCACAACTCTGGCAGTTCAGCTGAAGACAATCCCACACTTTGCTGAGCTGGGTCTGGGATGCGGCTAGGTTATAAAGTTGGAGCTCCTTTCCCATTCTTTGTCTCTTGGCCTGTGCCACTGGGGCAGGCCTGGAGAAGATCTGTAATTATGTATTTCACATAATTGGTGAACTGAATTGAATAGGCAAGCTGGCCCCATGCCCTCTCTCCTCTGAACACTGAGGGATCAAAGGGTTGTGTCTGTCCCGTCCCTTCCCTGCTGACAGCTAAAACCGAAAATATCCTGAGCAGCCTAAGGTCCATTTTATAGTCCTTGGAGGTACTCAGCCTCCCTTGTGTACCTGAGATTCCGGTGAATTTCTCTCAGTGTATTTGGCCTATTTTTAGCAGAAATGGAGTCTGACTGCTAAGCCCTACTCCTTTATAAATGCAAAGACTATTTTAAAATCTGCCGCCTGTCTTTAGAAGGGGAATAATTAAAACTTTGACTTCTGGGGGGCACTTCTGGCACTGATGATCCAGGCACCTGGTTCCAAGCTGCTTCTGTGAGTCAAGCTGGTGGTACTTGTCATGCTCAGGATGAGGCCTCTTAGGGTGCTGCAGCAGGCCTGGAGAACCCAAGTACCTCAGAACCACTGGTAAATGCCTGGCTGCCTTGTAATCTTGAAGGGGGCGTGGGGGCTTTACTTCTTGCTCCGTAAGTGGGCAAGCAAGAAACAAGAGAGGCTGGCCCCTGAATGGGCATTGAAGGCAAGGAGGCCCTTGGCTCAGATTCCAGGGAAAACAGTAATCCAGAGGCTGGGGCTCAGTCTCCAGCAGGCCAAGAAGGAGTTAATCCCCAAGAAGAAAGCGGGCTTTTCCCAGAGTGGAGGCCTGTGCCCAGCTTTGCCACTGCCAACTCCGGGAAGAAGTCTTGGGATCTGTAGTTTGTGCCACCACCCACCCCTGGCCTGCCTGTTTATCAACATGGCCTCGTAGACTACAGTTCCCAGAAACCTATCGAGGCTAGGCTTTGGGGGAGGGGGTGGGTGTGAGGCTCGGTGGTGGCAGGAGAGGGAGAGGGAGGAGGTGGGGAGAGCAAACCCAATTCACCCCTTCCTTTTTAATTCTTTCTCCTGGTGTGTCTGCTCCACCGCCCGAGCTAATCCCCCAAATCCGGTCTCCTAAGCCGCAGCTGCTTCCCTTCGAAGTGATGAATGGCTCAGGCAGGGAAGGTGAATTCATATTTTAATTACTGAGGCGCGGTGCAAGGCGGAACTGGGGAGAGGGCGGAGGGCTCAGCATTGTTCCTAAGGCATCAAGGGCATGCCCCCTTCCTTGGGTCATTTCTCTGCCCTTTACCTGGGTGGGGGTGGGGTGGAGTTTGGGACGCCTTGCTGGGAGCTGCCCGGCTTCTTCCCTGAGAGGTGAAGGTGATGGGGAGGTGGGACAACATTCTTGTACTGTTTGTGAGAGTATCCCCGCATGTCCCAACACTAGTATCTCCCTACTCATCCACAGCCACCGCCACCGCCACCGGGCTTTGATAGAGGGCATTGCCAAAACTTGAGACAACCAAGAGGTTGATCTGGAGCCTGGAGCCTGGTTTTCTCCTCATCTTAGTTTCTAGAGTGCTTGCAGTTCTCTCGTCCCCCTGATTCTTGACTTGTTCAGGCAGTCTCTGACCCACTTCCCCATTTCTGCCAGAGATGCTAGGCTAGGAGGGCTCCAGGAGGTATCTGGCATGAATAGGAGATGTGGGGTGAGGACCAAGGCAAGGGGTCAACAGGGACATGGGGGGTGGGAACCTCCTGGCCATTTGGGATGATGGTCTATGGCTTGGAATCTCTTGCTTGACTCACAGAGCTGTCTGGGCAGAGGACCATGTTCTGTCCTGGTCCTGAGCTCAGAAAAGCCAGAGAAAAGGATGGTGGAGAAACCATGGCCAGCAGCTAGCAGTTAGAGGCAGCCAACTCTGGGCTAACCAGAGCTTCACCCAGGGTTCATAATCCTTTGGTTCTTCTTCTGGGTTTCTGGGGCGGTTTTTCCATTGCTTAGCCCCTCCTAGACTATGAGCATAAAAATGGAAGGTGGAGGAGGAAGCTGAAAGTGGGAGAAAGCTGAGGGTGGGAGCGGAAGTTCCCATCCTGAGCACAGATGAGTGGGACTGGACCTTGTTTCTGTGGGGCTTCTGGATGTGGTCAGCAACTGCAAACATTCAGACTCTCATCCCCTCAAGTGGAGCTAAGCAAGAGGCGGCTGGACAGGACCCAACTTCTGCAGAGTCTTCCAGCTGGGGTGGTGGCCCTCCACCAGGAACCAAGGGGGTCACAGTGGAGAGTCAGCAGGACTCCTGCCAGGGCCAAGCAGAGAGCACAGTTCTGCCACAGGGCTCTCCAGGTACCACCCAGGGGCGGAGGGCTTCTGAGGGAGGAGGAGCTGAAGCCCTAGCAAGCGTAGTTACTGCAATGGCGTGGGGTTCTCTGCCTCACGTCTTTCCCTTCAGGGGCTGGTCTCGGGGCCTGTGTGCCATGTACAGAGCCCTGGCCCCTCCAGGATGGAGTGACCCCTTCATAGTGGAGGGTTCAGGGGTTTTATTGGGGTCATGGGAATTCTGTTATGAGTGTGCCTTGCATTGAGGCCACTACCAGGTTGCGGTAGGGAAGTGAGGAGATGGCCAGAGCACTTTGGATCAGACCTGAGCAGCGTCACCAGGCTGCTGTTATTATGTGTATACTCTCTGTCCTTAATGTCCTTGAGTGGCACAAATGGTTAGGTGCTGAGCTACTAACCAAAAGGTTGGTGGTTTAAACCCACCCAAGGTGCCTCTGAAGGCAGTCCTGGTGATCCATTTCCGAAAGGTCACAACCTGGAAAACCCTGTGGGGTAGTTTTATTCTGCACATGAGTTGGAATCGACTCTATGGTAAGCAGCAACAACAACAGCAGGGACTGAGGAATCTCTGAGATGCTGCCAGCCTGTGGCCACCTCTCAGAAGCCCGGCTGCATCCCAGCTCTCTCCATTCCTCTGGCGTGTAGGTCCTACTTGCTCTTCCACCTCTACCCCCAGCTTTCCTTACAGTGGTAGGCTGAGCAAGGTGGTCAGGATTTTCTCATCTTCCCGAAGGTTGTAGGACCCCATGGAGGACGAGTCACTTAAAGAGGTACATTTTGCTGTTTTTAGGAAACAGCAGGTATTGGGGGGAAATGAGGGTTGCAGAGAGAAGAAGATCTAAGCACCCTGGAACCCCAAAGAACTTGAAATGCCCTAGACCTGGGGTGGGGTAGTCGTTTGATGCTGTTAAGTGTATTCTGACTCACAGCAACACCATGTGGCAGAGTGGGACCATCTCATCCAGTTTCTTAGGCTGTATTTTTGTGGAAGCCCATTGCCAGATCTTCCTCCCCAAAGAGAAAGCAGATGGGTAGGTTTGAACCACCAGCCTTTAAGTTAGCAGCTGAGCATTTAACCACCGTGCCACTGAGACTCCTTGGGTCAGGGGTGGCTGTTGGCATGGGGATGTGATACCAAGTCTGCTTGGCCTGGTTTCTTTTAGTGGTGAATTTCTTCTCCAGATTAGCTTTGTTGTGTGTGGGGGTTTCTTCCCATGTGTTTTTCCTGTAATCATGGGAATGCTTTGTTGATACACATGCATACATCCTCCAGCAAGGGAAATGTATGTATTACAACTACGTGTTACTGGGAATCTACTTGCTCCACCTCCCTGGAAGGGAGGCCCCTTGGGTTTGGGAATATAAGGATTAAATTTTGATTAACCTGGTCTGCTGAAATGAGGAAATGAAGGCCACTTGCCCAGGGTGACAAAACATGCCAGTGTCAAATCCCAGAATGGAACCCAGGCCACCTGAGCCCATTGGGATCTCTGTGTTTCTAGGTTTGTCAGAGGAGAGATCCAGAGACAGCTGCAGTAGATAGATCTAGAAATACATCGTAGCAGTGTCTCAGCTCAGTTTATATTTATCCTGGAGATTGCTCTCTGTGCTCTGTATATGCTTCAGGAGAGTGGGTGTGCGAATGGTGATGGAAAGCAAGTTATTAAATAAAGCCTACCTACTCGGTTCTACTCTGGCCACTTAGGGTCGCCATGAGCCGGATCCGATTCAGCAGCACTTGGCTTGGCTACCTACTCCTGCTGATTCAGGTTGGGCCTCTTGCCCACTAGCTGGCCATTGGAAATGCATTGCACCTATTAATTACAGCCATTAGCGGTATTACCAGGACACTGAGGATGAGAGTGAGGAGGATCCTGATTTGACCTGTCTCCGTCATGGGCTCTGTGATTGGTGAGGACCTGTCAGCAGGTCCTCTGCTCTGCCTGGAACACATGAGGGAAGTTTACCCAAAGGGGCAAGGTTGGCCAGACCTATAGAGCTGTCCAGAGCGCCTCCACCTAGGCCAGGCCAGAGTCTTTCAAGACTGGAACCATTTGCAGGTATGCCTTGTGTTTGGGGACCTGGGAAATCCTAAACATTGTCTGTTGCAAGAGGGGACAGAAAAGAGATGTCTCTTGTTTTCTTATTCATACCCCCAGTTTCTTACCTTCCCTCTCTCAGCACTTGGGCTTCCCTCACTCACTGGTCCCCAGTGTTCTTCCAAAGGTGGAAGGTAACTTGGAGCATGTCCAGGATCCTCCTGACCTCCAGCTTCCGCTGGCTCCCCACTGCTCTGCTTAAGTTGATGTGAATGAAGACGTGCTCCTTCTGTGACAGGCCCAAGGGCAGAGGCAGGGCACAGGAGTGAGCTGACGGAATCTGCAGGTGGCCAAGTCTAGGGAGGCCTAAAGGAGTGTTCAGAAAAGGGATACTTCTTGAAGCCCCCTCCCATACCCAGCCCAAAACCCAAAACCCATTGCCATCAGGTTGATTCTAACTCAGGGCAACCCTATGTAACCCAGGTAGTGCAAATGGTTTGTGGTTAGCTACTAACCTAAAGCTTAGTGGTTTGTACCCACCTGGTGGCACCATGCAAAAAAAAGCCTGAAGATCAACTCTTGTCAAGATTATAGCCAATGAAACTCTGTGGAACAGCCCAACTCCTTAGCACATGGAGTCACATGTTTCCCAGCCAGACTGTCACAAATAATACTGTCTGATTCCTGACTTCTGTCATTCCCAGGGAACATAGAGGCCAGAGTCCATCAGATGTGGCGGACAGCATGCCTAGCTGGGGCAAATCCAGTTTCAGCCTCAGCTTCACCCTTATTTGCTGTTGTGCCAGGAAAGAGACTATATCTTTGTCCTTTTGGCCTACTGCCAGCCCCTTTGCCCAGCGTAGGTGTTCAGTAAATGCCTGGCAGCTGGGGAAGACCTGTTCTTGGTTGTCAGTGATGAGGACAGGGATTTGTGTCGTCCTGAGCAGTCCAAGAAAGAGCATTATGTTCCCTATAGACAGTCCTTAAAGGTATTAGACAAACTGGAGTATTAAAGAAGAAGAGAGCCCGTAGCTCAGTTCCTGATGTCAAGGTGCAGGCACTGGACTAGGGATTTCCTTCAGAGTCCTCTGGATCATCAATTGGATTGTATGGTCTAAAAGAAACCAGTCAGCTAGCTCCTGTCGTGTTGACTACAACTCATGGTGACCCCATGTGTGTCAGAGTAAAACTGTACTCCATAGGCTTTTCAATCGATGATTTTTCAGATACAGATCACCAGGTCTTTCTTCTGAGGGACCTCTATGTGTCCTCAAACTTCTAGCTCTTCAGTTAGCAGCTGAGTGCCTTAACCGTTTGTAGTAGCCAGGGACTCCATGGCCTAAAAGAGTTAGGGGAAACCTCAGTCCCTGTTTCTAATTTGTGGAAGATAGCCCAAGCCAGAGCATATTTTGAGTCTGCCAGTTTCCTGTTCCCCAGCTACTGGGGTGTGGTGAGGAGGTGAGACAAGGTGGGAGGGAAACAAAGGAGGCTGCAGCTGGGGCTTTCTCTTCCCCACCCTGGGTGTACCCAGGCTCCAGTTTGAGGAATGACACCAGCTCCACACAGATCAGGAAACATGAAGGTTTCAAAGAGGCTGTTGTTTGGTGGTGTGACTCCTCCCCCGGCCAGGGTGAGAGGTCTGGCGAGGCTGGGCAGCCCCTGGGAGTGGCAGCGGCTCCCACTGGCCAGCTGGTAGGGTTCCGGGAGCATTAACCCCAGCTTGCCTTCTCTCTTCCTGCGTTTCTCCTGCCCTCTTTGCCCCTCCCTCTCTCCCTTGCAGGTCTTCTCTGGCAAGCAGCCCCCAGCCTGGGCTAGGGCATGCCCCAGTTCACTTTTGCCTGCTTCTGTGGCCTCCACGGCTTCTGCAAGATGAAGAGGAAGAAAGAAGAAGTTCACAGAGAGCAGGAAACAGCTGTGTGAGCCGGATCAAGACCCCTTCAGCCTCAGCAGGTTCCTGGTAGAGGACACCGCTTCTGGCCAAGAGCCTGAAGCAGGAAAGTTGTGTGCACTGTCCATCCTGGTGTAGCTGGGGTTCTCCTGAGCAAGGCCTGCCTCTCACCTGATAACTGCTGTCCCCTGTGTGCCTTGGCCCTCTCATGCTTTGCCTGTTAGCTTTCAGACCTGAGACCTCCCTAGAGAGAGCCCTGAACTGCACCACAGGGATGGCCTGAAACCTGCTACTCGCCTTACAGAGACCGAGAAGCCTCAGGGAGGCCATGGACTGAAACTTTTCTGCCCACCTGAGGGCTCCAGGGATACTTCTCAGGGTAACCCTCGAAGGAAGTGCTGCCTTGGGCTACAAGAGCTGCTGCTAAATTGGGAATGGGCTGTTCTTGTGGAGAACCTCCTAGCAGCGTTGACCCTGGGGGAGGCCTTAGGCCACCTTGCTGTGTAGGATGAGATAAATCTCTGAGCCCAGCAGAGCTCAGCTCTCCTGAAAACCCAACACTGAGGCAGGAGCCTCTCAGAGTGCAGCGCTTGTGGGAGGGCAATGGTTGTTAGTACTTTCCCAGCATCTTTCTAGGTCAGATGGTGCCAGGCCCTGGGGTGAATGCCTGTTGTGAGTAGGATGGCGGCAGCAGCTGCAGCAGGAGGCCCTGATGGAGAGTAACATCCCCTGCATCAGGATCACAGTGGATGGCAGCTCTGGGTCTCCTACTCCCGTCCTCCATGCACCAGAAAGCAGCCTTTCCTCCAGCCCTGATGTCTCCGACCTCCTCTTCCACGATGCCTCAGCTTCCTTGGTAGCAGTACAGATATGGGGGTACCTGTTCCCTGGGCTCTGACTCCCTTGCTCAGGGACAGTCTTCCAGGGCCCAGACTGTGGGACCCGCTTCCTGGACTAAGCTGCCCCGTGCAGTTGTTCGTCTGTCTCCTTGCCTCACCCACCTGCCTTTTCCTTGTCTTCTCAGAAGCCATAGGGAGAAGAATGCCAGCATGTGGTGCCTTTCAGGGGAAGCTCTTGGGGTAGGGGCCCAGGACTCTCCTTAACTGGTCCCCACTTACCCCCAGCCCTACCGTACCCATCAACCTTTCAGGGTCATTTCCAGGAAGTAGGAAGCAAGAGAAAAATCATTTCCTTCTTTCTTCTTCTGTCTTTCACGTCTCCCTTCCTTATACCCATCTCCCTCCTTACCTTCTTGTCTCCACTGATATTAGCCTTTTGTCATTGTGCCTGGACCTCTCAGGTGCTAGAGGGGCATGCAGACAGAAAGTTTGGCAGCAGAGACACTTTCAGCAGATTCCATTGCTTTTGCAAGCCTGCCCTCTTCCCAGGAACCCAGTTTGATCCTCTCTAGCATCCATGGAAAGAGCAATCCTGATAGCTAAGCTGATGGGTAGAGGAGGTCAGAGCCCCATGACAGAGTCGGTGCTCCCCTTTCCTTGGAAGGTGGGCCTCTGGGCCATTGGGGAGGTAGGTTTTCTCTGCTGGTTCATCCAGAGCCTGGGAGACACAAGGGCAGTTCTGTCTAACAGTCTTTGCCTGCCTAGCTCATGCCCCACACTCGGGTATTTCCTGGGGTTTTAGCACGTTCCGGAAGATCAGATTGCCTTTGTGAGGCTGGAACACAGCTTAAGATTTTTCCCTTCAACTTCCTTCTTTGCCCCTACCTCTAGCCCTAGCCTTCTACAATCTGATTTCCTTTTATATCCAAAGAATTATAAGCAGAAGTCCTTTCCTTAAGGAAACAGCAAGATTCAGCAATAAAGGCCAGTGGGGTCACAGGGGGGGAGAAGGAAAAATCCCTAGCTATTCAGCTCCCTGACAGAGGCCAGAGATGGCAGAGATGGGCAGAAAAGCTTCTGCAGGTAGCCTGATGCTGAGAACAGCGCGTGTGTCCCTAGTGGCCGCTTGTGGCGCTGCAGAAGTCACTCCTGGGCTGGAGGATGAAACTGTATCCCTTGGAGACTCAGATGCATTTGGGTATTACGTGCTGACCCTGTGGGCTCACCCAGAGGAAAGGTCAGGCGAGCGGAGAACACACGAGGGTGGGGTGGAGAGCAAGGCCTCTCCTGGTTCTCTCCTTCGAGACCTTGGCAGGGATTTCAGCAGCAGAGGTTTGGCGGTGAGCCCGTTCAGAGAGCTTCTTACCCCAGGAGATCTCCCTTGGCTCCAGAGGGATACTTGATATCTAGAGGACCTGCTCTGGGAACATGAGAGGGGTCCCAAGGTCAGGGCTTTTCTGAGTAGAGGCCCAGCTGGTGGCTGCAGACAGCTGTCCTTGACCTCTAAGCCCATGACCACTTCATCCAGGGCCAAGGCTGGGCCAACACTGCAGCTCAAAAGTCCAAGCAGGAGGCAGCAGCAGCTTCTATACAGACATGTTCCATTTTCTATCATCCCTCAGCTTCCTTCTGAGGGAAACGGGGACATTGCTGTTCTCAACATCAGGGGAAGCAGTCTGGAGACCTGTTCCCATCTCTATCCATGGGTGAACCTAGGTAACAGGTGTAATCAAAACAGTGTAGGAGCCATCCTAGTGTGCACCAGTCACCTCCCCCAAGCCTCAGAGTGGGACATCTAGTCCAGGCATCTTGCCCTGTTCTTTCTAGGTGGGTTTGGCTGCCTTGTTTCCTGCCCTGACTCTGCTGTCTGAAGGTCTGGGTAGGTATTTTTGTCTACCTGTTTCTAATTCCCTCCACACCCTGCCTGAGTAAAGGCTACTCCATGGCTCTCTCCTGGCATCTCCACCTGGAAGTCAGGACTCTGAGTGCCTGGGGTGATGCAGGGGCACACAGCAGATGCTTGTTAGGCGGAGGGAGTAAGGTCTGTTGTTTTCCCTGTGTGGTAGAATTCTTGTGAACAAAGCAGGGGGATGTTTTAGCTGCCCTGGGCCTCAGTTTCTTCCATCTGTGAAAAGGTCTTCTATGCCAATTTCCCCCTTGCTCTGCAGGTTTCTGAATGGGGAATCAAAAAGTGTGAACAGTGCTTAGGGTCTTCGTGACTTGAGTGTTGTCTGGGACCCTGGCCCATAGGGCCAGAGGGGCTTGTCTCAGGTCGAAGTCTTATTAGAATACTACTTCCCTCAATTTCCAGGGAAGGGCTTTTTGAATGTAGCATATGGCTCAGTAGAAATACATAGGAAAATTGTTATTTTGAAAAAATAAAGAAATGAGCAATAATTTAACAGGAATCTGCATGAGGTAGCTCTATGGGATGCAAAAACACTGAACTGGAAACCAGGCCTCCTGGAGTCTAGCCATCCTTGGACACAAATGAGTGTGTGGCCTTAGGGTTCCTGTTTCTCAGGCCCAGTTTCCTCAACTCTAAAGAGGGGATTGCATTAATGTCCTATAAGGCTCCTCTTGAGCCTCGGAAGTTGACCCTCAGTGGGGTTCAAGTCCATGGACAAGAGAGGTTGCTGGTTTCTACAGTTGGTGTGCTGCAGGCATGTGTGAGTGGGTGGGGGGTGTGATGTGGTTGACCTAAGAAATGGTGGGAGAGGGATCAAAGGAAAAGGTGAGGAACACAGAACTGCTGCCATAGCCCTCCCCCAGCAAGGACCCACAATCCCTGCAGTTCTGTCTCCTGCAGCCAGGCCCAAGGCAAGTAAGTCTCACCTGGGGCTATGGTTCCAGGTCCTGTCTCGGTGCCAGCATTGTGCATGCGTGCCTGTCTGTCTGTCTCATACACACCCTTGAAAATGCTCAAGAGATCCTAGAAGGGATCTCAAAACCTTGCCTAATGAGGTTCTGTAACCCTTGGGCATCCCTTGGTACAGCTGCTGGTGAGTATATCCCCAAGTGGATTGATATTCCCCCACCCCCTCCACACCTCATTGCCTTCTGCAAGAAGTGCTTCCAGCTGGAAAGATGTGCCCTGTCTACAGACTGCATTTTGCCCAGAGGTTCAAGATATGCTCATAGTAGCATGGGCTGATGACCATCTATGGATGGAGAGCCACTCTCTCCAGTTTCCCATCTCCTCAGTGTTTACGCAGCTGACTGTCTGCCTTCCCTGTGAAAAGTGGCAGTGAGCTTCACCTTGTCCCCACCTCACAGGGCACATCACGTAAGTCAGAATATAGGCTTGAACTTCTGGAGACACTGGCTTCACAACCTCATCAGTCAGCCTTCACCCAGAGAAGAAACTAGGCTACCACACCCAAGGAGATCCTTACAGGGCTGTTCCAGAAAGCCTGGTCTTCACCCTGAAAGGGGCTGCTGTGCCCAGCAGGTCATCAGGCTGGTATTCCCACAAGAAACAAGAATCATGTTTTGTCACCCAGGAATGAATGCTCTATCCTGACAGAAGCAAAGAGCAAGACAGCTGTTAATCACCGCTATCATCTCTTCTGATACAAACTAACACCGGTTGCTGCGGGGTCAGTTCTCACTTGTGGCAGCCTCATATGTCAGAATGGAACTGTGCTCTGTAGGGTTTTCATTGGCTGATTTTTTAGGAAGTAGATCACCAGGCCTTTTAAGACACCTCCAGGTGGACTCCAGTGTCCAATCTGCGGTTACCAGCAGAGCACATTAACCCTTTATATCACGCAGAGATTGCCCCAGTACAGAATGGTCCGTAAGTTCATGTTGCTGAACGATTTAGGACCAGGGCATCTGACTCCCCACAGTGAATTCTCAGAGCCCCCATGCCATCCTTGAAATGCCTATGGTCCACTGTGTCAGGCACAGAGCCAGTTCTGCCTGGACTCCCTTCCCTAAATCCCTGTGGGATCAGAACCACAGGCTGAAAAGGAAACAAGCCTTGGCTATTAGCAGGGGAACCCAGGCAATTCAGGACCATCCGTTGGAAGGGGTGGAGGGGCATCTCTCAAGAAACTCATGCTAAGGAAGAAGTCTCAAAAGACAGGAGCCCCCAAACCAAGCCTGGGCAGCCTTAAAGCCTGGGTTCTAACAGAAGCCCAGGTTGTGGAGTCCAAGAGATTTCTTAGTAGGGTGCTGGTCAGGTTGTCCCTTTCCCTCCCAGGCATCCCTCTCTCTTCCCCCAGCTCATTCCTGTGTTTCATCTGAGGGGCAGAAGGAAGGCAGAAGGGGGAGATGGCAGGACCCAGAAGATCCTGAGGACTCTCCCAGCCTTCATTGCCATGGCAACACTGCTATTTTTATCCCGTTGCTCATGATGCTCAAAGCTCTGACTTTCTCCCTTCCAGAGAGGCCAGGCTGGCTTCTACCCTAATCTTCTAATACAGCACCTTCTCCCAGAGGCCTCGGAAGGAGGAGGATGTAGGAAAGCCAGGGGACCCATCGGGTCAGCCCTCTACCAGATGTTTCCTTTCCTTTAGACCAGGGCAACAATTTGACAGAAGTTTACTTCTGCACTCCAAACCTTGATTTTCTAGCTAGCTTGGGCACTTGATTTCCTGTTTTCTAGGAGCTTAGACTCCCCCTGGTCTCCGTGGGAGGCTACTGCTTGGGATGAGTTCTTTCTGTATAGCCACAGCACTGGGACTGCTGCCCTACTTGAGAAAACCAGATCTGGTTGTTGCAAATGTCCTGTTGGTACAAGGTAACCCCTTCCCTCTTGAAAGAGGTTTCACCACTAAGTTTGCATAATTAGCAATCATCAACACTTGGGCCACTGGGGCATCTAAGGAAGTCTTTCCTTTTCCTCTGTCCCTCCAGCAAAGAACCAGGGCAAGTGGGTTTCATGTCTTTCTTCCCAAAGCAAGACAGTATACATTCTCTAGGCTGGAAAGCGGATTCTCCTGCTCCTTAACAGCTGTGATCTTTCTCCACAGGCTTAAATCTTGAGGATGTTTTTGAGAGCAGAGCTTCATGAAAAGACTTCCAAGAGTATCTTCGTTCTCTACCTTCTTCCTGGTCCTCTGGTTCTTTCCCAGTGTTCCCAGATCCAGCCCAGTGGTAGGGGACCTGTGAGAGTCAATGGTGCTAACATTCTCCATCTATGTACTCTGATGTAGGTCAGCAAAATTTGAACCCAGTACTCCAGGGCAGCAGAAGGGAGACCAATTTCACAAATTCTCAAGCCTGCAACCCTGAAGACAGGTCCAGGTCTTAACAAAGTAGCAATCTATGCTCTGTTCGAGTACTGCTTAAAGGCTCTGCCTTGGCTAAACTGACTCTTGGGTGGTTCATTTTCCTGGGGTGGCGGGGACCCATTGACTAAGCCTCTAATTGGTTTCCTTTCAGCTGGAGTTGCATGGTTTTCCTAGTCCATGCACCTGGAGTAAGCACTTTTCCGGTTGCCACTGAAAAGCATGCCGGCAAAATGCTGCTCTGTTAATTGCTGTAATAAACAGACTTTATTATATCCCTTTGTAGTAAATGAATTATGCTGTCAGGGTAGATGGGGCATCCGTGTTTTGTGTCACACTGTGATACACTGCAGAAGCAGCTAAACATTTATTTCCACCAACTCTGATGGAGAGAGCGGGGAGAAGGGAGGCTGGGAGGAAGAGCTAGGAGCTTAGACACAAAGTGAGGCAGTGTGGCCTCAGAGTCTCCCTTGTGTTACCTGTGAACTGAGGGAAGCCAAGCCTCCTGCCTTGTCACCTCTCAGAGAAGTACAGGATAAAGCCAGCTGGAGTCCAACAAGCCGACAGGCAAGAAAGTGGCTTATAACTACAACAGGATCTTGAAGACTTGAAGGTTCTTTTCTTTTTGTAGAGTGAATAAAGACCTTTAGTAGGGCTTCTGGTGGTGTAGTGGTTAAGAGCTGTGACTGCTAACCGAAAGGCTGGCAGTTCAAACCCACCAGGGTCTCCCTGGAAACTGTGGGGCAGTTCTACTCTGTCCTACAGGGTTGCTGTAAGTTGAATTGACTTGACAGCAGCAGGTTTGGTTTGTTGGTTTCTCACAACTACTGGCGGAACAAATTGGAATTTTGGACTTACTGAAAGGTAAAGGTGCTGTAAGATGGCGTAACGCTGTTGGCAGGTGCTGTCGAGCTGATTTCTACTTAGAAGATCCATGTGGCACAGAAGAACTGCCCCATAGGGTTTCCTTGGCTGTAATCTGTGGAAGCAGATCTCTAGGTTTTTCTCCCGTAGAGCCACTGGGTGGGTTTGAACTGCCAACTTTTTGGTTAGCAGCTGAGTACTTAACTATTGTGCCACCAGGGCTGTTTGACGTAATATTAAGAACAAGATTTGTTATATCATAATCACACTTAGGTTGGGGGAACAGAGATTTCAAATTGTCATTGAAGCAGAGGAGGGAAAGAAACACTGAAAGCCAGTCTCTTGCAAGACGTGGAGTTATCTGGGTCAAGACAAGGTTAAAAGCCCCATGATGCCGGCAGCTGTAGTTCAGAGCAGTGGGTTGCACCTAGGGGGGTGGTCGCCCCTTTGCCCGGCTAACTCTGTATGGTTCCCAGCACACAGGCACGAGCTGAAGCAGGCATGCACCTGAAGCTTTTCGGTACGTGACACACTCCCGCATCACCTGGGATGCCTGCCCCAGCCCCTCTGCTGTCTGCATCCCGGCCCTTACCTCCTTGTGTGGAGAAATGTGTGGTTGTACTGGCTGTTGGACAAAATTCATTTCAGTCACTATTGAGTCATAACCCTGCACAAAGCCCTGTGGTAGGAGCTGCAGGAGAAAAAGATAAATCAGACACTGTCCTGGCCCTTGAGGAACGCATTCTAATAAAAAGCAACGTGACAGGGCTTAAAGAGGGCAGGATGTCTTAGGTAGAGTTCAGGCAAAGTGCTTTGTGGTTTCAGGGGTCTGAGGGGACTCAACAGTTTGGAAAGTGGACAGGGACCAGAGGAAGTGGAATACGAGCTGAACCTTTAAGAAAAATACGTTCAGGGCATACAGCCTGGAACCCTTCAGGCCACTTTGCCAACGTCTATAGATACCTGCCCATGAATATAAGCACTGAGCCAGCAATGACCTTGTCAGCAGGTGCAATAGCCAGCCTCCTCTGTTCCAGATGGGCTCTACCCGTTGTTAAATCGATTTCAACTCACACTGACCCTATAGGACAGAAAAGTAGAACTGCTCCACAGGGTTTCCAAGGCTGTGATCCTTACGGAAACAGACTGCACATCTTTTTCCCTAGGCATGGCTGGTGGGATCAAACTTTTGGTTGGGAGCCGAGTGCTTTAACCACTGCACCAGCAGGGCTCCTTAGGTAAGCCCTCAAAAACCAAATCCACTGCTGTCTAATCTAGTCCAGCTCATAGAGACCTGATATAGCAGAGCAGAACTGCCTCAAAGGGTTTCCAGGGAGGTGCTTGTGGATTCAAACCACTGACCTTTTGGTTGCCGGCTGGGCCATTTGTTGACCACTGTGCCTTCAGGGCTCCAGAGAGGCCCTGTTCTTGTTGTTAGGTGCTGTGGAGTGGGTTCCTACTCATCGCAAGCCTATGACAACTGCCCAGTAGAGTTTCCAAGGAGTGCCTGGTGGATTTGAACTGCCAATCTTTTGGTTAGCAGATGTAGCGCTTACCCCTCTACACCACCAGGTTTTCCGTGCATAGGCCCTAATGCTTCCAAATTCCTCTGCTGTCTGGGAATTTGGTACTTGAAATTCCAGTTAGTGTTTCCTCTTCTGACTTTGGACTTGAATCCCTGGGGAGGGATATTGACACTGGGCAGGTACCAAACATTTGCACCTCATCTTTGGTGAATGTATCTGATTCTCTCCTGGAACAATTTTCCTTAGGACGGGGGCAGCGAAGATGAGTGCATCAAGGGGTATCTGGCCAAGAGGTGAAGGGTACCACCTGGCAGGGAATGGGAGCAAAGTAGGAGAGGCTGGGAGCTCTGATAATGAACTTCATCCATCTCAGTCAGACTTCGGCCAGTTTTTATGCTCCCCCTTCACAGTGTAGCCCTGCTCCCTCCTTTCCCTTCCCTTCCTTCTACCTCCCAGCTCTTCTACTACCTTTCCCTACCCTCCTTCCAAAGAGACAGTGAGGAGAGGGCAGACATCAGGAGATGTTCCATTGTGTACTATCGTGCTGCTGGGGACCACAGGGGTGGGCAGACAGGTCTAGCTGGCAGTCCTAAAGCTGCGGGGATTTTGGCCTGACTTTGGCCTAGCTAAGAGGCTTGTTGATGGCCAGGTCGACTTGTGACTTTGTGTGTTTGCACCTCAGTTTGCCTGTTTGTAAAATAGATGGAAATCTACTTCCACCTGTCTTCCCTTCGATTAGTTCCTGGCAAAAGATTAGGAAACTTGAAGTCTAAAGTCTTCAGCTCTAGTTTCAATTCTCTTTACTAGCTGTGGAACCTGGTGCCATAGTGGTTAAGTGCTATGGCTGCTAACCCGAAAGCCTGCAGTTCAGATCCACTAGGTGATCCTTGGAAATGCTATGGGCAGTACTGCTCTGCCTGTAGGGTCATTATGAGTCAGAATCAACTTGACAGCAGCAGGTTTCTTTTTTTTAACTAGCTGTGGTGGCCTTCAGAAGCCACTTCATCTCCTCCAACCTTTGTCTTCCCAAGTGTCAGACTCAACCAGTTACACTTGGTACGTGAGTTTTCATGCAGACCAGGTTAGATGGCATGTGTTGCAGTGTTTACTTATAATACCTGGCACAAAACAGGTGTTTAATACCAGTTGATTAAAAGGGGGAGTCCTGGGGGCCAAGTGGTTAAGAGTTCAAGCAGCTAACCCCACATCAGCAGTATGAATCCACCAGCTGCTCCTTGGAAACATCATGATGGGGCAGTTCTGCTGTGTCCTATAGGGTCACTATGAGTCAGAAGCAACTCAACGGCACACAACAAGGACAGTTAAAAGGGTTAGTAGTAAGAATTACAAATGGCAAATGCTCATTTTGTATATCTCAAATACTACACTGCACCTAGCACTGCTGGGGTACCAGTTACCTTTGAGTTGATTGACTCAAGGCAACTCCATGTGTGTCACAATAGAACTGTGCCCACAGTGTTTCATGGCAGATTTTTTGAAAGTAGACCAACAGGTCTTTCTTACCAGGTGCTTCTGGGTAGAACAGAACCTCTGGATTTTGGTTAGCTGCTGAGCAAATTAATGTTTGCACCACCCAGGAACTCCCAGTGTTGGATAGAGATTAGGGATTTAGCAACCATAGGTCAAAAAGAATTGAAGACAGAGATAAAGAGATGTCAAGAATCATTAAATTAGCTCACCTTTGTCCTAGAAAACTGCCTCTTTCTCAGGTAATAAACAAGAAATAGTGTATAAATATACTTGCCCCAAATGCAGTGTTGGGTGATGTGGTAAAAGTCTCCTGGGGCTCCTCTAACTTCTGATTCTCCCTGCCCCCTACCCCAAACTGGCTAAGTGCTCTAAAAAACAAACAAAAGGACTGCTGTGCAGTCAGTTCTGACTCAGAGAGACCCTATAGGACAGAGTAGTACTGGTCCATAGTTTCCAAGAAGCACCTGGCAGATTTACACTCCCAACCTTTCGGTGAGCAGCTAATCACTTAACCACTAGGCCAGTTGCTCTAGAATGAGTCATTTCTGTCTGTAACATGTTGGGGAGCACCCTGAAGATGGCGCTCTCTCATCATCTCAGTTCTAGTGGGAACTCAGAGGTAGGGAGTGAGGGGAAGAGCGAAGGAAAACCAGCCCCACCCGTGACTCCCATATTTACATCTGAGCTGTCAAAATAGTTATTTTTAAGTGGGGTTCCGTCTGCTGCGGTTTCCAATCATGCAAAGAGGTGGCAGGCACACCCCGCTGCGAAGCAAGGGCGGTGGGAGTCAATTGCCAAGCACTGGCTCTCCTGCTGCGAGGCGGCTCTTGAAGGAGAGTAGTGCACTTGGGACCCTGCAGGCCTGTGGCTTCAGAGACTGACTTTTCCTTCTGCAACTTTGTATCTGTGTTGGAGTTGCATAAACTTGGTGCTGGCCTAACAGACCATTCCTTAGAATCCTCTAGAAAGGAGATTCTGTGGCTTTAACTATCCACTTCTCCCCACACTGATAAGTCCTAGTCTGGAAGTCCTTCTCTGTAACCTAACTCCGTACCTCCTAGCTATAACCTCAGCCCATTCTTCTCATCTTTAAAGCAAGACTACATGGGCTCCAGCTCCAGGGCGATTCAGAGGTCCAGCGGACCACCCTGTCGCCTCCCTACCCCCTCTCTCCATCCCCCAACTCCACCTCGCGCTTCTCCACACACAGCCATCCCTATCATCTGCCCATTCCAACGAAGGCAGTAGCTGGAATCTCTCCAGGAGTTGGCCAGATTTGGACGGGACTTTGGCTACAGCACTCCCCCGCCCCACCCCTTGTCCCCTCAGTCTCTGAATGTCAGGAATGGCAAGGACTCATTTTTCTCTGCTAAGTGAAGGGCCTGTGGACAGGTTAGATGCTGAAGATGCTTCTTTCTCATTCTGGCTCCATCTCTCAGGAGCAATGGGATTTGAGACAGACGCTGGCTGGCCCTGCTGCCACCAATATGTGTCCCACCCCTGTCTAATGTCTGCTCTGTAATGAGCAGTGTTTTGGAATGTCACCTCTCTTAATGGGGAAGTGGCACCTGTGCACAGCCGGAACCACCTCTCTGTCTTCATTAGGCAGTCTGCAGCCTGGCTGCTGGCTGCCCTCGCTGGGTGACAGATGACGGGATGAGGAGAGAGAGCAACAGCCTCCTGCTGTCCAGGATTCATTCCCAGACAATGACCCCCAATGCACCCCCCCAACACACACACCAGAATAACTGAGAAAATGTCCTTCTAGGACACCACGTAGCAAGGACAGATAATAGCTGAACAGCGGGCTAGGGAGAGAGGAAGAATCACTTCTGGAAACAAACGTGTCCTAGCTGTCAGTCTGGATGGCAATTTAGATGTAGCATCCTTTTCATCTGGACTACACAACCGAGTTAAGCTAGATGCAGAAATGTCCTTCCATACTGTCTAGGTGCTTGGAGGTGGAGGTCGGTGGGTGCCAGCATCCCTGTGCCTGAAGTCTCTTTCCCACCACTCTGTAACGTATCCTGCCCCGCACTACCACGTTACTTATTCTTCCTGACACCCTTACAGTCATCACATTGCCCTCTGGGGCAGCCTATCTTTGTCAGCAGAGGATTCCTGAATGGGAGAATATTGGAGGCACAAGGGACCTGGAGAAGCCTGGGACCTTAGCTGGAAATCTCTGGGCCCTCTGCAACCTGGTTCCACTTGGTTTGGGGGTACTGGGTGACAGTGATAACCACTTGGAATTGCCTGGAACAACTGTCTGATCAGGAAGCTGTGTGGACTGCTGGTTCCTTGGCCGGGGCTGGTAGTGAAAGTCATTTCACCTTTCTAGTCTCTCTCTTTCAAAGCCTGTGAGGCAGCCATCCTGGAGTCTGGACTTCCCTGCTACCTCCTCTCCTTCATATCAGTGAAGAGTATCGATGCCTACTAACTATTCAAACCAGAAGTGCAAGAATCCTCCCTGACAAGCCCCACTCTCCATCTGCTCGGCCATCAGTTCCTGCTGACTCCCCATCGCGAGCCTGTCAGCTGTACCTGTCTCCTTCTCCACCTCTGCCGCCTTAGTCAGAGCCATCCCTCTCTCACCCGGCCCCGCTGGTCAAGTGCTGCTTCAGCTACGTGGCTTTCCTGCTGGTCGAGGAGCACAACCATAGCCCGCCCTGACCATCCAGTCTACATGAGACTGTGTCTTCCCAGGTTCTTCTCTGGTATATCAATTCGTCTTGCCAGCACCCTCTGAAATGCTCTTGTTCACTTCTGTTCCTTGTGTGTCTACCTCCTCCTCCAGGAGGACAGGACTTTCATCTGTTTTAGTTACGGTCCAATCCACAGTACCTACAACAGTGGTAGACACCCAGAAAATATTTGTTGAATAATACTCCTGAACCTAGACTTGCCCCAGTGCGATTGTTCTCTCCACAGCAGCTAGAAGCCTCTTTCTGAGGCAGAGAGGTCATCATGTCACTCCCCTGTGCTCAAATCCTTTTGGTGACAAAGTGTTGACAACTGAGAGGTTGTCAAAGTGTTTGAACTGAGAGGTTTGTGTGCATCATTGTGCTTTCACATGGTTGTTAGGTGCTGCTGAGTTGATTCCAACTCATAGCCACCCTTTGTAACAGAATAGAACTGCTGTACTCTTTATGGAAGCAGATTGCCAGGTTGTCTTTTCTCCTGCAGATGGGCTGGCGGATTTGAACTGCCACCAGTCGGTTACAAGCCAAGCACTTAACCAGCATGCCACCGTGACTCATTTTACTTTCACTTACTTGCTTGTCATTTACTTCTGTTCAAAAATTTGCACAGTAAAATGAAGTTTAAGATTTATGGGAAAAGCCCACAAAACCTTTGGTAGTTCCTGCTGCCTTCAGGATAAAGCTGAGTGCCTTATTATGCCCCCAGCCCTTCAGCCTCACCTCTGGCCAGTCACCCCATGGCTTTCCACACTTTAGCCCCATGAGTGTGTATCAAATGGTCCACAGGAGGTATCCATACTTCATCCTAGTACCGGCTTATGATTCTCTGGAACAGATCCCTTGTGTTAATTTCATTTTATAAGTACAGAATGGACTAGATTTTCTGTGTAGCTATTAGAAAAGCCAGGTCAGATGGGAGATCACCCTTGAAGTATAGTATGTGCATTCTATCACTAGTGATAGATAGTGATTCTGTCACTCTCGTTCTGGGTTCCATATTATGCTCCTACTTTTTCTTGCTTCATTTGCGTCCATCTTTATTATCTTTCCATGGCTGTCTCCTTTAACCCATGGGAATTCATCTCAGCAGGGTTTTAAGGACAGGAATGATTGTCCCTATGTCCCCTTAAGCCCTCTACATCTTACTTGCCTAGTCCCCTACTAAATTGTGTCTCCTTAGCAAGTGCTTCCTTAAGCTGGGCAACTCTCTCATCCTATTGCACTGTAAACCCATTCCCTCTAATGCATTCATTCCCAAGTGCTGGTCTCAGAAAAATCAGGTCCCTGTCTAACCCTTCTGCGAGGAGAAGCTACTTTCATTCTCCCTGAGTTCACCGGTAAATGAGTGGGCTGGCATACTAAATGAGGTAGGGGAGATGCCCTCTCATCAATTATTTCCAGGACTCCAGCAAGAATCCTAGGATAGGACACTCATCCCATGGCATAACTGGGGAGGCTTCACTCGGAACATATAGCTTGGCACAGTTATCATGGGCACTTACTGAATACAATCCTTTAAGCCCTTTGGATGCATTAACTCAGCCCTCAGTATTTCTATGAGGAATGTAGTATTCCTTCTATTTTTCCGTTTTACAGAAGTGAAAGCCAGGGCTCCGGGTAAATGCTGACAAGTAGCAGCTCTGGATGCAAGCTGAGGCCACCCCAGAACCACTCCCCTGTGGTTCAGGACCTCCAGGAGACCTCTGGTGGTCCAAAGTCTCCCAGCATGCCCTCTGCTACTGTTTGTCATCCTTTGGTATGACCCCTAGGGCGAAGGGCCCGTGGGATCTCCTCCCTGCTGGAGTCTCTTTCACACTCCTGTGGAGTCCAGCCTACTCTACACTGTCAGAATGTTTACTCTTTACTGCCCACCCCCTCTCTGCCCACTGTCATCACTGGGTGTCCTTCAGGGCAGCCCATCTTTGGCAGTGGACGATCCCAGGATGGAAGTGTCCTGGAGACAGAAAGGACCTGGAGACCTAAATGCCTTAACTGGAAATCCCTGCTTCAGCCTACTTCAACATGGTTCAATCCACTTGCCTCTCCAAGATGAATCCTCTGCAGAAGCCAGCCTCTTCTCATCCCTATTCATGCCCCAACACCTTTGCTCATGCATGCCCCCTGCCTACAGTGCCCATCCTCCTGCTTCCTGCCTATCAAAATCCTACCCATTTTTCAGGGCCCATTTGGGTGCCACTTCTTCCAGGAAGCCTTCCCTGACCAGCCTGTCCTCCCCAGCCAGTCAGGATTTTCTCTGCCTTTGAATGTCTGCAGCATTTATGGGTACACTGTGTTAGCCTTTGACTATGGCCTTTAACTTATTTACGTTTCCCATGTGTGTCTAGCTTACTTTTTTGTCTATAACATAATCTGTTTGAGGACAATAGCTATGTACTAAATATCTAAACTTATCTAAATTTTCTTATAAGTGGTTTATACACAGTAAATCTGTAGACAGGATGTACAGAAAGTCAGGAAGGGAGTCACTGATACCCTTGTTTGTCAGCACCTAGACTGGAGCTTAGGACTGTTGCAGTTTGAAAAACCAGCTCAGAAAACTGGGTGGACCCATTGTCATTGAGTCTACTCTAACTCAGGCAAACTTGTGTTCCAGAGGGTCTCAGTGGCTGATTTTTCAGAAGTGGATGAGCAGACCTTTCTTCTAGGTACCTGCCACCTCCAGCCGAGTACGCTGACTGTGTGTACCTCTCAGGGACTCCAGAGAGCAAGGTAGATGGGTCGTTTCCCAACTGTGTAGCAGTGAAATTCTTCCTTGCAATGAAGTCTTCAGAGGAGTATAGGATATACAGCAGGTGGGAGCAGAGCAGTTGTGGATGCCCTGGGTGGGTCTGCTCAGTCCCTGCTGTGGCAGCCAGGGCCCCTCTGAGGAAACCTTGAGGCTTTAGTCTCATAGTTTTAGTATCACTAGGGAAGAGCACATCTTGTTTCTCAAAAGAATTTATTAATTTGGGTCATTGAAACGAGAAAGTGTTTGCAACCATTGTAATAAAAGCATATTTGCTGTTGTGTTTATACAAAATGGCAGTTAAGTAACTTCTCCTTTGTTGCATACACATTTCCCCCCTCATTAAGCTTGTTCCTGGCGTCCCTGTGTGAGTGTCGCCACCATCCCAAGGTTGGCACTTCATACCCTCCCAGAGGCACCTTAGAAGATAGTCCTGGAGATTTGGTTCTGGAAGGTCACAGCCATTGAACACCCCATGGAGCAGCTCTACTCTGCCCATGTGGGGTCACCATAAGTCTGAAGTGACTTTATGACCACTGTGCTTGTTTTTTAAAACCTTGTTTGTGCCTTATTCTGCCAGAGCCCTGTCTGCATTTGACTGAACGCTCTGCTTCTCTTCTACCCTTCTCATTAAACAGGCTGTTTCTTGGGAGCAGAGCTGCCGCTTCGTTCGTCTCCTTTCCAGCCTTAGCAGGGTGCTGGGTGTGCAGCAGGGGCTCAGGAACTGGACTCCTAAGGGACCTGAGTGTTTACATGTACAGCCGGTGCTGCATAAGCTGGCCCCGCCTGTAGCCTCCGTGGATGAGCTCCGTGGGTGATCCGTGGTGAATCTCACATGGAGCTGGACTCCTGCTGCTGCTCCTGAGGTTACGTCTGCTGCCTTTTACCTGACTTCCTCTATCCCCCTTCAACTTGTTGGCCTCATCAACAGGAGGGAGAACATGTTTGCAGAGGGCATGGGGGTGATTTCACTGCGAGCCTTATCTGGTGCCCTTAGGGCGTGAGACCAGAGGCCACTGCTCCCCTCTAAGTCCCCCTCACAGTGCCTCTGGCTTGCTCCTCCTTTTGCCTGCCCAGCTGCTGTGGGCTCAGAGAACATTTAAAAAAATAAAAATAAAAACCCCCACTGCTGTCGAGTTGGGTCTGACTCATAGTAGCCCAAGAGGTCAGAGTAGAGCTGTGCCCATAGAGTTCCCAAGTAGTATCTGGTAGATTTGCATTGCCCACCTTTAGGTTAGCAGACATAACTCTTAACCCACTATGTCACCAGGGTTTCCCAGAGAACATGAGCCTAAAAAGATTAATTAGGGAGGCAAATTTGCTCTAAAGGGTATAATTAATTCCAAACCCAAATAGAAGAAGGCCATGGATTATCTGCACTGGCGCTGCCGTCAGGCAGTGTGGATAAGCAAGGGTTGACTCCACAGTGCAGAATAATTTTGTAGGTATCAGAGCTGTGTAGACCAAACTCCGTATGGGTCTTTATAAGCAGGCTTATGACAGAGACAAGAGATTGACACTGAGGTGATGCCTATGTAAGTAAAATGAAGAGGACACATTCAATCAGACACTCTGTCCAGGCTGGTCCACCTTCTAAATCAGTTATGAATCATGCATCTTCCTTTCCAGTCCTCCCCAAAGCTGGCATGGTCCAGATCCAAATAGTCTCTTTTCTGGATCATTGTAGTAACCTTCCAACTAGCCTTGTAGCCTCCAGACTCTGCTCTACCAATCCATCCTCGACACAGTATCAACCTACTGTTGTTGGGTGCCCTCCTATCGATTCCAACTCATAACCATCCTGCATGGCAGAGCAAAACTGCCCCGTAGGGTTTCCAAGGCTGTAATCTCTGTGTGTGTGTGTGTGTGTGTGTGTGTGTGTGTGACTGTGTGCTTTAAAGAACAGTTTACAGAGCAAACTAATTTCTTATTCAACAATGAACACACAAATTGTCTTGTGATGTTGTTTGCAAATCTTGGGATGTGTCAGCCCTCTCCCCTTCTCTATCTCAGTTTCCCCATTTCCATTCATCCAGCTTTCCCATCCCTTTCTGCTTTCTTGTCTTTGCTTTTGGGCATGGATTGCTGTTTGTTCTAGAGACCTGTCTAATCTTTTACTGAAGAGTGAACTTTGGGAGTGACCTCAATTCTGGGCAAAAAGGGTATGTGGGTGTTATATTCTCGGGGTTCCTCCAATCTGTGTTAGAGCAGTAAGTCCAGCTTTTCTTGTGAATTTAAATTTTATTTGTTTCATTTTTCTCTGCCTCTATTTAGGACTGTATTGCAATCCCTGTCAGAGCAGTTGCTGGTGGTAGCTGGGTATCAGCTGGGTTGTTCAGGGCTCAGGCTGACAGAGGTTGGGGCAATGACAGAAGTGGTCCACTGGTCCCTTGTGTCGTTGGTTTTCTTCATTCTCCTCTGTACCAGACAGGATGGGGCAAGTAAATGTATCTTAGATGGTCACTCTTAGGTTTTTAAGACCCCAGATGCTACTCACTGTAGTCAAATATAGAACATTTTCTTTGCACCCATTGAGCTAGATGTCCCCCAAGACCAAATACAGAAAAAAATTCAAATTCACAAAAAAGACCAGGCTTACTAGTCTTACAGGGACTGGAGAAACCCTAAGCATACGGACCCCAACAATCTTTTTACTCAGAACTGTTGCGACTCCTGAAGTTCACCTCAGCCAAACATTAGACAGCCTTCAGCCTGGTAACTCGGCCCCTGCAGGTGTTTGGTTTTGTTTACAACGCTCCTAGGATTTTGCCAAGGCTGTAATCTTTACGGAAGTAGTTCACCAGGTCTTTTCGCCAGTGAAGTCACTGGTGTGTTCAAACTACCAGCCCTTTGGTTAGTAGACAAGTGCTTAACCACTGCTCCGCTGGGGCTCCTTGTAGCAAACCTAAATGATGGCAAACACATAAGCACATAATTAGCAAGTGCATACATTTAATCATACTGCATTCTACTTTTATAGACTTCCAAAGTATGCCCAGAGGTGAAGGTCAAGCTCCCTAGCATGGCCTACAAAGTCCTTCACAAATTGGCCCCAGCCTGTGTGACCTGGCACATTTCCCTCCTCCATCACTGCACTCCGAGAACATCTGTCCCTGACCCCTGTTGATAGAGCAGATGCCTGTTGGTCCCCTGAGTCTCAGCCTAAGTCAAACTCTCAACCTGCAGTGCTCCTATTTTGGGGGTCTTTGCAGGACTGTTAGCTGTTCTTCATCTTACTTTCTTGCAATTACTTGTTTACTTTTCTCTTTAAGGAGACAATGAGATCCTTAAAAGAACTGTAGCTTTCGCATCTTTGCATTCTCCTCCTTGGCCCAAACATCTACGCCTGTCCTGTAGATGATCAATAAATATTGTTGGAAAGAATTGGTCAGTTAAATGATTTCAACAATGATGCCAACAGGATTCACTAAGTCAAATTCAAACTCACTTCTATTTTTATCCCTAAACCAAAAAACAAACCAGTTTCCGTGAAGTCAATTTTGACTCATGACCGCCTCACATGTTGCAAAGTAGAACTGTGTTTCACAGGGTTTTCACGGTTGTGAGCAAGTCCCTGGGCAGCACAAGCAGTCTGCGTTCAAATGGCTAACCTTAAGGTTGGCAGCTCTAACTCCCCCAGCAATGCCACTGAAGCTTTAAAGCCTTGGCAGTCTGTTCCCGTGAAGATTACAGCCAAGAAAGCCCTGGAGAGCATTTCTAATCTGTAATACATAAGGTTGCCCTGAGTTGGAATCCACTCAATGGGAAAAGGTTTGGTTTTGGTTTCTACCTTTAGGAAGCAGATTGCCAGGCTTAAGATTCAGTCTCAACTGGCTAAAAAAATGCCTCATCTCTCCACTTCTGTTTGCCTGCGTAGCTGATACTCAGGAGGCAGGTGGTTCCAGGAGCAAAGTCATCTGAGAATGGGAGTGAGGCAGACTTCAGCCAGACAGCTGCTGATCTTTGCTTTAGTTGATTTTTTCCTTTGCAAATGGTTATTGGCAATTGAAGCTGCAAATCTGCTATCTGCTCCCCTATGTAATTGCATTTACATTTAAATTGTGCATTCTTCCAAAGGACAGGGTTAGTAAATAACTGCAGATTAAACTGGAGGAGAGGAAATTGTGCCCCACATCAAACCTGAGTCTGAAGTGACATCTGGCTTTTACTATTTCCGTTATTTCAGTTTAATAACAGCTTGTGGCATTAAGGGAAGAGAAATTGGATCTACATTTTAATGAAAGGAGGAAGCTCTCAGGGTTTAGATACCTTATCACGCTGAATACCTAGTCGATTGGCAATTAAAACTTGTTTCCCTCAAGAAATGGAATAAAACATCTTTGCAGCCATGGGGGAAAATAAAAAACAAAACACAAGTAAATGCCCAAGAACTAGACAGATAAAACGTGGGATGCTGTAAACATCAAAACTATGTACTTCAGAATCTTACATGGTACAAGAAGTATTAACTGAGATAATGCTTAGACTAGAATCATGGATATGCCAACAGAATCTTCAAGAGAATAACTTTAGACTACTATTGTTGTGTGTCATTGAGTCTATTCTGAATCATAGAGACCCTATATGATAGAGTAGAACTGCCCTCAGAAGATTTCCTAGGCTTTAATTTTTACAGTGACAGGTGGGTTCAAACCACTGACCTTTTGGTTAGCCATCTAGCTGCTGCCCAGCACATCACCAGGTCTCCTTTATAATTTCCCCATAACAAGGACTTCACCCATAGCTGTTGGATGAAATCATCCCATGGAATCCCTCGTGCTTTAAACTCCAGAGATTTGATGAAGAAAATAACTTTTCAGAAATGCCTATTTCATTCCAAAAATCTAAGTGTTGAAATGAAAGTGGTTCCACCTGCTGGCTGCTTTTTTTGTTGAAAGCAATTCTGGGAAATGTAAACAAAATGCTTGTGCATCCTAATAACCCAAGCCTATCATTTATTTGCTTTGATTGAAACAAATGTGTCAATTTTCAGCCTTTGTTCCATGAATCCAATGTTTGGATGCTGGCAAATGTTTGTATTACATGTTTGTTTGGAAACTGATGTTCTATTCAGAAACTCGGGAGCCCCAGCCTTTAAATCCCAGCCTGGGACCGCTCAGTGAGCACCGTGGACCATCCACCCAAGGATGCTCATCTCTTTCCCAGAATCCGGAAACTGTTAAAATGATACACTTCCATGGGCAAGTAGAAGGGATGAAGCCTCCTGAGGAAGAGATTGGATGTGGAAACTTTCTGAGGATGCTTCGATGGATGGATGGATGGATAGATGGACGGACGGACGGACGGACAGGCAGATGGACAGATGGGTGAGTGGGTGGTTGGATGTATGGATGGATGAATGGATAACTGCCACCCAGTTACATTGCTTGGTCCTCTACCGTACTCACAATTGCCAGCATCTTTAAGGCAATCCATCTCACTGAGGGTCTGTCTCTATTGCCCGCAGTGGCCCTCTGCTTTACCAATCATGGTGTCCGCCTCCAGCGATTGATCCCTTTTCACGACATGCCCAAAGCAAGTCAGTCAAGCAATGTTCTGCTGTGATCTATAATGCTTTTATTGGCCAATTTTCAGATATAGGTCTTTCTGACTAGTCTGTCTTACCCTGAAAGCTTCACTGAAACCTGTTTACCACAGGTGATATAGAAACAAACAAGCAACCACAATAAAATAAGCTGACACATTGGGGTGGAAACCAGTTTTCATCAAGTCAATTCTGACTCATGGAAACTCCATGTGTGTCAAAGCAGAGCTTGTGTTCCATAGGTTTTTGATGGCTGATTTTTCAGAAGTAGATCACCAGGCTTTTCTTCAGAGTGCCTCTTGGTGGACTTCAATTTTCAGTCTTTCGTAGTTAGCAGTTGGGTGTTTCACTACTTATACCATGCAGGGACTCCTCTGAGGCTAGGACTCACGGATAATTATAATAGGGACAAACACTTACAGAGTGCTTACTGTGTGCCAATTATATGATGTGTGTTATAACTTATGTAATCCTCATAAAACCTCTATGATGTAGGTACCATTATTATTTCCACTACGTGAGGAAAAGGAGATGCTGTGAGGTTAAGTAACTTACCTGACTTTATGTCACCTAACTGGTAAGTGACAGAGCCGGGATTTAATCCTAAGCAGACTGGTACCCTTGGCCTCTTGGTCCCCTCGCACTGACCCCCTTGTATCCCTAGTATTTATGCTGGGCACTGTGTTTTCCCATGGTTACACTTTGTCTGGCATGATTGTTTAAAGTCTCAGCAATCTTTCTTGAAAGACTCAGGGTAATCGTCTGGACAGATTTTGAATAAAATAGCAACAACGACAAACCCCAAAACTAGCCGGTCGCAATGTACATGCTAATATTTGTTCCTGCTGTCTTATAGGCGTGTACAGAGGATGAAATGACATGCAAGTCTTTTGAAAAGGCCAAAAGCATTAAATGAATGCAATTTCATGTTGTTAATCTGCACTTCATCCCAATTCTTTCTCTTAGACGAGCAATCCTTAATAAGTGTAGGCATCTTCCACTTCCTCACTGTCCCCAGAGTATACGGCCAAGTAACCCGTCCTCTACTGTGGGTCTCTTGAAGGCAGCCCAGGTACTTGGCATTTGTTCTATTTTTCCTTTCTTGTCCCAGTTTCTCGGCACCATTTGGTCTGGTAGCAGTTTCTTACTTCTTGTGCATAATGAGAACTTCTCTGTGTCTGTTGACATTTTCCCATGGCAGTCTCCCTCTGGAGTCAGCCAGTGCCCCCTTCTGTTTGAGCTTAGGTTAAATTAATCATCTGGCTTTCACATCAGTCTGTTGCTACAGGGATGACTGATGTCACAGTCACTATTATGATCACCATACTAACAGGCAAAGAGGGATTGGTTGCTAGCAGAAACCCTCCTTCAGGAGAGACTCACCCAGCCTTAGTAACCCACCTGACTACAGAGCCTTGTGACCACCATGTAAAGGGGTAAGTGCCTGAGTCATCCGGCTGGATTTCATTTGAATGTTTTCCTTCTATGCGCGTGTTCCGTCTAGGCAATTGTCTGGTGCTGCTTAAGACTGATGAGGACTCTTTCTAGGGTTATTTTTGGGAAACTGGTGAAACCACAGACAGCTGTCCTCAGGAACAAATGTCATAGGATATATCCCAAACACCTTCTAATTAAAACAACAACAAGGAGGATTCTGAGGTGCACTGTCCTCTCCTTTGTAGCATTAGGTTGTTTCCCCATTGGCCTAAAAGTGTTTGTTCAGCTTCCCAAGTACACAGAAGAGAAGGAAATGGACGTTTACTAAGCACCTACTGTGAGCCCTAAGAAGCCGTGCTGGCACAGTGGTTAAAAGCCTAGCTACTAACCAAAAGGCTGGCAGTTCAAATCCATCAGCTGCTCCTCGTAAACCCTATGGGGCAGTTCTCTGTCCCACAGGGTTGCTATGAGTCAGAATTGACTGGACGGCAGTGAGTGGTATATGCTAGGAAGTGAGTCTCCTTAAAAAATGTAACATTAAAGTGGAGAATTGTTAAACCAGGCATTCCCGAACAATCCTGTTCTACATAACAACTCATGACTTTTTCTATCTTGTGTACAATGTTCTTCCTAATTGGACAGTGATTGATCACCAATAAAGGCAAAGTCGTTACTTAAAATTGGTCTAGATCCTCCTATGCTGAGTAATTATCTTACAGTTGTTTCCACTGCAATAATAAAAAGACTCGAAACACGACAGGAACGAAGTACAATACACAAACTCCTAAATTAAACATCTTTGTAAAGGATTGACAAATGGGTCCATCTTTCCCAGGAGTTTGTTAAGCAGGTGGAGGGGTCAGTTTTGGGGGACAAAAGGACCAACTGAATAAAATTGATGTACTTGAAGGTATGTGGATGTGAATCCCTGTATTGAGACTTGCATAAATCTATGTAAATAAATTCATGTGCCACAGAATGAAGAGCCAGTTTTTTTTTTTTTCACTGTCAATTCAGCAATTACAAAGCCTGTTGGCAGTTAATGAAAAACTACCATCTCGTTATGTTCAGGGTAGAATTACAAGTGTGAAAAGTACTACTGTTTGCAATAACTGAAGACTCCACACTCTCTGTACAGTCATCAGAAGGAGGGCAGGGATAAATAACTTCTATTTAACTCACTAAAAAATCTCTCTCAGCTCTTTCACGTTTAATTAACTTCTTATCTTCTTGGAGCTTGAGTCTTACTCAGAGCTGCTTAACAGTAGACAGACTGTTTTTTCATTAGTCCACTTTTGGGTAGAAGATTTTCTCACATTTACTGAGTAGAAAGGTTAGAAGTAATCAAACTCCAAGGACAGGGTCAAAGTGGCGCTCATCTAAAGCCGTGCACGGAGGCAGCTCATCCTAGCAGGAATGCGTATGTGGCAGAAAGGAGCAGAGAACGATGGTTTTCACTTCATTGCAAAAACCTGGGGCAATGGGATTGTAAGCACCACTGTGGAGTAATAAAGTTTTAGCATTTACTTTTAAGGCTAACTTAACAAAACTGATGTTTTACTATTTCGAAAGTTCTACTGTCAGAAACGAGACCGAACTTCTAGCACCATGGTGGACGTGAAGTGTCTGAGTGACTGTGAATTACAGGATGAACTTAGGAAGCTTGGATTTTCACCTGGCCCAATACTACGTAAGTATCATGCATTAGAGACACGCATTTGTTATCTGTAAACCATCTCCAAAGTCTGAAAACAACCACAGTAGAAGGGACATTGTCTTAGTCATCTAGTATTGCTATAACAGAAATACCCACAAGAGGGTGGCTTTTAAAACAGGATTTTATTTTGTCCCACTCCAGTAAACTACAAATTCAAATTCAGGGTGTCAGCTCCAGAGGAAGACTTTCTCTGCTGGCTCTGGAGGAAGGTTCCTATTATCAGTATTCTCCTGGACTGGGAGCCTCTGAGGCACAGGGACCCTAGGTCCTTTCTGAAAGACATGGCCCGCTCTCACCACTACTTTCTTGGTGACATGAGGTCCCCAGCTCTGTGCTTGCTTTCCTTTCCTTTGTATCCCAAGAGGCTGCCCCAAGACGCAATACCATCCCACACGTTGAGTCCTGCCCCACCGACAAAACTGCCACCCATCCTCCCTCATTAGCACCCTGAAGACAGGATTTACAACATAAAGGAATATCACACAATACCAGGAGTTGTGGCCCAGACAAACCACTACACGCATTTTTTGGGGGACACAGTTCAATCCATGACAAACATATGTAATAAAAACCATTCAACTACTATCAGAAAATACATGTTAAAATGGTGTGGTGACAGTATCAGACCTCCATTCTCCACAAAGGGGAAAGAGAGTTAAGACCAGACAGCCCAAGGCTGACTCCTCAGTGATGGAGGCCAAACACACCTCCTCTCTCCAAATTTTTACCAGTTCTGACACCAGCCATCCCTCCCGTGACACTCTGTTTCTTTGCTGGGTTTGATAATAAGTTGCTATGGCCACCAGGAACTCCTAGACAATAATACTCATGATTATGGCGTGTATTAAGGAAAGTTATATAGGTTTATGAGTAAGGTTACAATTCTGGATCAGGAATGACTCAGGATACAGTTCTTCAATCAGAACAACCTCTTCCCAACCATGTCCACAGACTGGCCTCTTCCTGGCTGTTGGTTCTGTAACCTTTCAGCCCCTTGACCATTCTATCTGACCTCTGCCCTGCTCAGGCAAGTGTTACGAAGCTCTTAGCTCCACCAGTAACTGCCTGGGGACACCCTACTACTACTGAGCCTC
The DNA here is from genome assembly GCA_028571685.1 of Heterohyrax brucei. Classification (NCBI taxonomy): domain Eukaryota; kingdom Metazoa; phylum Chordata; class Mammalia; order Hyracoidea; family Procaviidae; genus Heterohyrax; species Heterohyrax brucei. The sequence goes on from CM053155.1 coordinate 25,133,822, forward strand.
CTCCCGGAAGGCACTCAGCCCTCCCATTGTGTGGGTAGTCACGCCCACTGTGACAGTCTCATTCTGCAGGCCAAGAAACCCACCGTGCCGTTTCTTGACTGTCTCCCAGTTCTGCTCCTGCTGTTCCTCTGTGACCCTATGTATGGCGGACCAAGACATCACCCAGTCCCGCCCTATCCACCAAACTGTTGCTTTGTTTGAGCCCATTGTTAGCAGCCACTGTGTCAATCCATCTTAGGGAGGCTCTTCCTCTTTTTCAATGACCCTCTACTTTACCAAGCCTGGTATCTTTCTCCAGGACACGACAGCCTGTCCAAAGCACATGAGACGACTCTTGAATCCTCACTTCTGGGGAGCATTGTAGCTGTACTTCTTTCAAGACAGCTTTGTTCCTCCTTTTGGCAATCCAAGGCATTGTCATTATTCTTCACTGACACCGTGGTTCAAAGGCATCAGTTATTCTCCAGTTTCCTTTATTCATTGTTTAGCTTTTGCATGCACGTGAGGTGATTGTTGAAAATCCCATGGCTTGGGTCAAGCACACTTTACTCCTCAAAGTGGCATCTTTGCCTTTTAACTCTTTAAAGAGATGTTTTGCAGCAGATTTGCCCAATATAATATTGCATTTGATTTCTTGACTGTTGCTTCCATGGGTGTTGCTCGTGGATTCAAGTAAAATGAAATCCCAGACAATGTGAATATTTTTCCATTTGTCATAGTTGTGAAGATTTTTGTTTTCTTTATGTTAAAAGCTAGTTATATTTTATTATATATGAAACTGTTTCTAGTATTGTCTTAGGCTAGGTTTTCTAGGGAAGCAAAACCAGTAACATATGTAGGTAAAAGAAAAGGTTTATAATACAGATAGATAGATACAGATATAGGAAACAGCTCACGCAATCACAGAAGCTGAATGTCCCAAGTCCTGGCACAAGCTTCACGTGGCCACAGGAGCTGATGAACCCAAGGTCAGCAGGTCAGAGACCAGAGTTGTAGAGATCACCAGTTGTGTAGGTTGGTGGATCCCAAGCTGGCGGCGAGGCGGAGTGGCAGATGCTGGCAACCCAGGATCGGCAGGTCAGGGAGCAGGACTCTCAAGAGCCGGCTGTAAGGATTGATGAATCCAACAGCTGCTAGTTCAAGTCCAGGAACCAGGCGCCGGAAAAAGAGAGCAGGAGCTCCTGTCTATGTGAGCAGACCAGCAGTAGTAGTGGAAGGTGGAGAGATGAGAGCTGAGGGACGGGAAGCCACCACTGACCCCACCCTGCCACTTAGTATAGCAGCCAAATACGAAGTAGCCAAGTTGATGTAACCCTGGCCACCACACGTATGCACTATGATGTTCACGTACTTATGTATTTATCCGAAGCTCCAGGAGAAGCACAACATTGTCTGTCTCGTTCTCAGATTTATCCCCATGCCTGGCCTCATGCTATGTGTTTGAAAAGGAAAGACATGAGTAGTAGGCACCCTTTCATTATAAAAGTTAATATTGCAAGATACAAGAATAAGAATCCGAGTTGCAAAATACCATAAATCCAGTAAGACTGCACGCAAGCCAAACCAAGTGCTGACTGCGTGCAAAACAGAACAATTTATTTTCTGTATTCTTCCTCAGCTTCCACCAGAAAAGTGTATGAAAATAAGCTAGTGCAATTGTTGGTGTTGGCTCCCTCTGCAGCACCCGTGGTGAACGGATTTGGAGAGCTGGATGAGCCTCAGGAAAGCGATGCCTGTCAAGGTACCATTGCCACCTATACTGTTTGGTAGCACTTGGTGATACCTCGTCCAGCATGGTGGCCCATGTCACCTATTGTTGGCATTCAGAATCTGGAAAACAAGTCTCCAGAAATGCAAATACCCCTTGTTGTAGAGTTGATTCTGACTCACAGTGACCCTACAGGACAGAGCAGGACCGCTCCATAGAGTTTCTGAGGAGTGCATGGTAGATTTGAACTGCTGATCTTTTGGTTAGCAGCGGGAGCACTTAACCACAACACCATCAGGGTTTCCGAAAGGAACCTGTAATTTCATGCCTGTACTCACATCAGAGGCTCAGCTGGAGGGAAAATGGTGACAGGGGGTGGACTGCCCAATTTGCATGTCATTTTACTACCAGAGCCAAATTCGTGATTGATTTCTCGAATCTCCCACAAGTAAACTTTAGGATTCCCTTTGAGGTCTCACACCTTAGTTTTGCCTGAGTCAGTAAACTTGACTATTATTTTCCTGAGATTAAGTGATTGCGTGCCTTTTAAGAAAGGTGAAAGGAGCCCTGGTGGTAGAGGTGTTAAAGCGCTGGGCTGCTAACCAACATGTACGGGGTCAAACCCATACGGTGGCTCCAGGGGTGAAAGACCTGGCTAACTGTGACCAGGACAGTGACAGCCTGGAAACCCTGTGGGGCTGTTCTGTTGTGTCATGTAGGGGTGCTGTGAGTCAGGGTCAACTGGATAGCACCCAACAAGAGACGTGAACCAGATTGTACCTCCCTGAACTCCTCCAGTGCCCACTGCCCTCCTGCCTTACCCAGGAGCTGACCACAGATCGTCTCTTCCAGGTCTCAGCATAGAGGGGGATCTTTGCTGACAGTGGTCACCTCCCTAGCTGCTCCATTCACCTGCTGTGGCTCCTAGTTTCAGAGCTCATAGGTAGTGAGCTTGAAGAGACCCACAATACATTTGGGGGTTCTTTTATTCCACAGATATTTGTTAGATGTTTTCTGTGAGCTACAGTAAGGTAACAATAACTAGTGTTTATCAAGGACAAATAATGTGGCTGGCGCTTTGCATGTGCTATCCCATTTCACCCAAACAATGCTCGTCTCAAGTTCAGGGAAGTGGACTGACTTGTCCGATACCATGTAGTTAGGAAGCAGCCCTAGCGTATGCCACAAAAATGACAGGGCTCATCTGCGTTCATTGCTACTGTAGATCCAGCACCCAAAATAGTGTGGGGCACACAGCAGGAACTCAGTACACTGTGTGTTGAAGGAAAGTGAGAAAACTGGTATTTGAACCCAGGTTTAATTCCATATTGCGCTCTTCCGTCACATCCCCCATGCTTTCTCAGGGGTTCTGTGAGGGTAAGCACATTGCAATTTTTACTCATGTCTGTTCTACAGAAATGGCAGTATCATGGAGCTCAAACTGATAGTTTGACAAACCATGCCAAGGGCCTAGAGCTCTCTAAAAACATTTTTGTAATGCCTGCATTAGCGATGTCACCAGTGTTCAGAGCTGCCTGCAAGGGCTTGGCACAACTTGCCTCATTTGTAAGGAGCTTCAGGGTTTTGGGATGGACCCCACGCGCCCTTGAACCAGGACAGTTAACACAGGAGTACCTCTGGGCAAATGACTGTCCCAAACCATTCTTTACTATGGAACATATTCAGAGTCCTGTCCCAGATTTGGGTCTACCTGTCTCCTTCCACAGAAAGGAGCACAAGGGCCTAGCCCAGCCCTCTGGTAAAACACAGTGCTGGCCTTGAAGATTCCTGCCAGAGAGAAGGCTTGTGCTTGTGCTGTGGGTCAAAGCTCCACGACCAGAGTGTCGTGGTCTCAGGTCAAGCTGTGCCAGCCGCAGTCCTCCAGAGAGGTGAAGTTTATGCTCGGGCTAGGAAAATTCGTCCTTTTGTTTGTAAGTTTTGCTGCTGTTCTCAACTGTGCCTTCCTGACACTTGCCAACTTTGAGCAACCGGGTCAGAGGAGGAAGCTCTGATTCAGCCCTGCCCTGGTAATGCCAGTCTAACTTATCAAAAGTCTGTAATTGGTACAAGACAAAAACCCAGTGCTTCAGTTCAGGTGTGAATCAAATGTTTGCATCTGCTCACTAGGGTTGTAATTCCGTATCTTTATTCATGTCACAGGCTCAGTTGGATGGAAAGGGGGAGGTCAGCTTGTTCATTGCCAGAGAGAATGAACTTGGATGCCGTTAGACGGGAGAGATGCGTCTTTGAGAGGAGGGAGGGAGAGTTGCAGACTGTGGTTGAACATTAGGTAGACCAAATAACGGTGGCTTAGATTTTTTATTTTTGTTCCTGTTTTCAATTCTTACTCATTGGTTGGTAGTGTGTGGTTTGTAGCTTTAGTTATCTAACTTCCTTTCAAAATTCCCAAATATGTTTGATTTGGAGGGTGCACTTAGAGGTCTCTTCATTCAAACCTTGCACCTGGGTCACTGAGCTCCTGTTAAGGGTGATGGAAAAACCTGGGAACTGATGAGGGTATTACGGTTATCATGGTTGAACAACATGAACATGATTAATGTCATTGTCCTCTACATAGGTCCCTGAGTGGTACAAACAGTGTGCACTCAGCTGTTAATCCAAACGGTGGCAGTTCAAGCACACCCAGCAGCACCGCAAAGGAAAGGTCTGGCAATCTGCTTCCATAAAGATTACAACTGAGAAAACCCTATAGAGCAGTTCTACTCTGTCGTGCGTAAGGTCACCATGAGTCAGAACTGATTCAATGGCAACAGGCTAAACTGTTAAATTGTGCATATGAGGGTTGCAGAAATGACAAATGTTTTACTAGATATGTATTTACCACAATTAAAACCAAACCTCTGTGGAAGGTGGAACACCATACGGCTCTTCCCACAGCTGAGTTTTCTAGAATGTTTCTCCACAGCTAAGACTGAGGGTTGTTCCCCAACGTTTTCTGTTCCTGGAAGTCCCCCTGGTTGTAAAGCCTGTTCCTGCAGGTCTGACCTCCTCTCTGGGTGCTTTTTAATGTATAGAAACCTAAAATCCACTGCTGACAATCCTCCGACCCCATTTTGATGTTCAGGTGTAGTCAGGGCTTACAGGCGTTTCAGAGGAAAATGACTGCACGGGAAACAGCAACCCAGATGAGCAGCAGCTCGGGCAGCCCGGGGCCTTCTCTCCAAGGCGTACAGATACGACAGTCTGCGTGAGAGAAGCCCTCCCCATCCTCCCATGGGAGGGCCTAGCAGCATTTCAGAAAGGCCGCGGCAGCTCAGGTGAAATTCTTTTCCCTCAGAAGGGCAAAGTGAATTTTCTCTCCCTCACAAAGATCTTCTGCCCCGTGACTGACAGAACTCGCCCTAACAATTGGTGCTTACCCCCTTTGCTCGCGCGAATGTCCTCACGGCCTGTTTTCCTTTTGTTTCCCATCATTCAGAGTTTAATACCACTATCGTTTTGAAAGGAAATATCAAAGTGTCAGCAGAAAAAGGCAAGGGACCCAAAAAAGTATGTACAACCCTAATGTGTGAATACTTTGTACATATATTAAAAATAGGAAATAGTGCTTATTGAAATGATTAAGAAAAGAAAGGGTAAGCTGCCACATTCTGTTATGGTGGTGAAACCTGACTTTAAAAAAGATCCTGGTAATGCAAGCTTCTGTTACCCCCTGTTCCAGCAGAGGTGAGGGCCAGTTCCACGCCTCCCTGAACTAGCTGCCACCTGCTTTCCCCTCTAGCTGCCCTCTTCTCCCTCTTTTCCACACCCTTGTCTACGTTCACATGCAGTGTTCTGCCTGTTTCCAGGCTTAGCAGCAGGAACAGAGTGAATGTGAGGTTCTTCTCGTCCTGTCCCCAGGCACTCTCACATCTGGCTTCCACCCCCTCCTCTTTGTGGCCCCATGTGTGAAGGTAACGCGCCTTGAGGTGAGGCCTAGCTGCCTTAGAGTCCCTGCCCTCCTCCTAATTACTAGTTGTGTGACCTTGAAAAGTCACTTAACTGTTCTCAATCTACATGTACCGTTTAATAGCAATACCTAGTATCTAGTTTGTGCAAATGGTTAAGTAATCAACTACTAGCTATAAAATTGGCTGTCTAAAACTATCCAGAACTGCTTTGTAAGGGAGGCCTTGCAATCTGCTTCTAAAAGGTCACAGCTTTGAAAACCCTACAGTAGGTCTACTCCACACATGTGGCATGAGAGTGACACTGCCTTGGTCATCTAGCGCTGCTGTAACAGAAATACCAGAAGTATATGGCTTTAACAAAGAAAAGTTGACTCTCTCAGAGTCCAGTAAGCTCAAAGTCTGAATTCAGGGAGACAAACTATCTCTCTGTCGACTCTGGAGGAAGGTTCTTGTGTCCCGTCAGTCTTTCTTTGGTCCAGTAGCGTTTCAGCACAGGAACCTCAGGTCTGAAGGACGAGTTTGCTCCCAGAGCTGTTCTCTTGATTGCCTAAAGTCTCCAGCTCACTGCTTCCTTCTCTTTCCTTTCATCTCTTGTATGACAAAAGGCACTGCAAGCCACACTGGATGGGAATTCCCTCTGCATTAAATCAGTGAGTTGGCCTTAGTATGTTACAGTCCCACCCTAATCTTCTTTGGCATAATCCAGTTTTACCCTATTAACCCCTGGAGAGATTAGGATTTACAACAAAGGAAATCACAAAATGTAAGACAATCACACAATACTAGGAATCATGGCCCACCGTGCTTTTGGGGGGTTGGGGTGGGGGCAGTGGTGGGACACAGTTCAGTCCATGACAGAAAGGCACATAAAGATTTTACAGCATAGAAACAGCACATCATGCGCACTCAGCAATGAACTCCAGCCTGCCTACTCTCCTGGCTTTTTTCTCGGTTTGTTGATCTCTCTGCTTCACTCTGTGACACCTGCCTCCTTAGATTTCAGCAACTTTGAGCTCTTGGTTTTTGATTCTACCCCTCTTGCTGTTTCCATCTTGCCTCTTTCTCTCTTGATCCCCAAATGAACCTTGTGCCAAAGTTCCATCTTCAACCCCTTCTCTTCCTGCGCTGTATCACACCAGTGGCTGTCTCATTCACTTGTCACTTCTGTGTCCCCAAGCTATTTACAAAACATGTCTCAGCCAAGGCCTGTATATCCAACTACCTTCTGGAAAGAAAGCTCCTTTCTTTTACATCTCTTTTCCGTTCTTCCTTTCTTCCTTCCTGTATTCTAGCAAATGGTTGCCTATCATTATGGACATTTCACAAATTATATAGATATATATATTAGGAGCCCTGGTGACTACTAACCAAAAGATTGGCACTTTGAATCCACCAGCTGCTCCTTGGAAACCACATGGGGCAGTTCTACTCTGTCCCATAGGATCGCTATGGGTCTGAAGGGACTTAGTGGCAATGAGTTTGGTATTGGTTTATTAATGCATTTATATATACATCTGTATACTGGTTTCAGACTGAGGGCATTAGGGACCAACCTCATGATCACTCACCCAAACTTGCATCCTCTGTTTCTCCTGAGGGTTTTACCACCTCTCCATTGACCAGGCTTAAAGTCTCAGAATTATCCTTGAATGACTACTCCCTACATCCCCTCACATACAATTCGTTGCCCAATTCTATGGATTTGATTATGATTTTTTTAAAAAGTCTATCCCTCATCTCTTCCCACTGCTGCTCTCCTAGCTTGCACCCATGTTATTTTTATTTTTGCAAGTACTGCAGAATTTTGTTAAGAGATCTCTATTTCTTAATTCCACTTTAGATTCACTCTCAGAAATTTAATCGTGTCATTCAATTGCTGGGGACTTTCAGTGAGCCTACCTGTGTGTAAAACAAGGTCCAAGCTTACTACATCATGAAAATACTCCAAATACCTGTTATAATCCAACTGATAGCTTATTTCTACTCTTCTCTTACTTTCTTCTTGTGTGCATTTGCCCCAACTCTTCTCCATGTCTGTAGTTCTTTTCACTCTTCCCATCTCCCACTCACCCAAAGGTGCTTGAAAAGAGCCTGGCAGCCTGCTTCAGAGAGATCACAGTCATTGAGAACCACAGGGGCTCAGTTCTGCACTGACGCGTGAGGTGCCATGAGTCAGAACTGACTCAGCAGCAACTGCTGTTTTGGATTACCCCATGCCCAAGTTTGCTTTCTGTTAAACTCCTGCAATTTTCTAATACCAGTCCTGTGAATCTTTCTGGTAGCTGTCATGGCATCTTGTACAGAGTAGAGGCCCAAAATTCACATCTCCAAATCTACCAGTGATGCGATTAGTGATGCAATTAGTTTTCCAATGTGGTCTATTATCTCAACTACTTGCTGAATTTAAAGAAGTGAAAACTCCAGGTAAATCTTGCTGCAGTATACTGCAGCTTTAGCTTCCTAGTTAAACACGACTCAAATTTGAAGAACTTTCTAAAAATCTTCCAAATGGCTATTAAAGAAGTTTTTGCCATTGAGTAAACCTGGATTCCACAGAAAAGCCTTCTGTATAGTCTTTATAAAGACGTTTATAGTCAAAAAAGCAACTTTAGTGTTTAAAATGCATCAGGTGGGACCAGTGCCCTTTAATCTCTGTTCAACAAAATAAAACCAATAAAATCAACATTTTGAATTAGTAGTAGAATTAAATAGGAAGTTGATGAAAGTACAATTTTTTTTTTATTATGACTGAGTGAAAATGTACATTCCCATATAAACTTAAATGTCCACTATATGCAGCTTCCACTGCTCTCCCTGCTTGGTGACATCATACCATTCCTCTCTGCTCTATACATGTCTCATCCTCCCAACAGTCTTAAAATGTTTTAATATACAAGATTTGTAGAAATGGTTTAGATTCTCAGAAGGGCCTCAAGATACCTGTTCAACTTTAAATCCCAATGTAAATGTAAACAAATGTTTACATTTCCATATTAAAAATAATGATACAAAGTATGTTTATTGAGACACTTACCTGACACTACTGACTTTAATTGTTTAAAAGCAGTGGTCTGTACTTAACAGTCACCTAAGTGCCTAGAAAAGTAGAATTTGCATTTCTTTGAAACATGAGTGAACATATATTTTTTTCTCATGCTAGCAGATTTCTTGTGGAATACAATCCATGTTGAGATTTGAATTATGTCAGTTTATGGGTATTTTTTAATGCAGTATGTGTACATTTCATGAAATCCAACATGCAACTAATTTGATTTGGTCATTAAGGTCACTTTGTATCAGGTCAACACTTTTTTTTTAAATGAGATAGGCACTGGACTCACCTAACAACAGCAACGTCACTACTGATAGCATGTGGTGAATGCTCAGTAAATATTATCAAGTGACTGATTTAACAGTTATATATAGGTGGCAATAATGTTGACATAAAATCTTCCTATTAACTTAGGCTCCAAATCTCTTTCTCCCAAAGATTGAAGATGGGATATGGCCTTGGGAGACAGACAGAATAAACTATAAAGTCAGTCAGTTTAAAGTCGGGTTTGAGTAGTCGTATAATTTATCATCCAAAACAGGATACTTTTGAGAACAAAACACTAACCGAAAGGGATGCTGAAACAATAGGAGCAAACTGGTACTGCGGGGTAGCCTAAGACACACGGCCCCTTGGGTCTGAAAGTAGTCCCAAGTGCTGAAATGCACATTCTTTCTTCAAAGGGTGTGTACAATACCCAAAAGGCAGCTGGCCCTGGGAGATGAGTGCTCCTGAGTGATACTGGCTCCATCAGTGTCTACATTTCTCTGCCAGAGACAGAACACTCTTTTCTGCCAGAATCTTAGTCCCTTCTGTTCTCCCAGCCTGGAGCATCCTCTTCACTCATCTTTCTACCTATCCCATAAAGTCTATTCTCTAGGAATTTCTCAACATGAGCTCCAATCTGAAGATAGACAAAGGACATGAACAAGAATTTCACTGAAGAAGACATCCAGGATGCCAACAGATACATGAGGAAATGCTCACAATCATTGGCTATTAGAGAAATCCAAATCAAAACTACAATAAGATACCATCTAACTGCTACAAGGATGGCATTATCTAAAAGTAATAAATGTTGAAGAGGTTGTGGAGAGACTGGAACTCTTCTACACTGCTGGTAGGAATGTAAAATAGTACAACCTCTTTGGAAAGCAATTTGGTGCTTCCTTCAAAAGCTAAAAAATAGATATACCATATGATCCAGTAATCCCACTTCTTGAAATATAGCCTAAAGAAATAAGGGCAGCTTTCACACAAATACATGCACACTAATGTATATTACAGTACTGTCCACAGTAGCAAAAAGGTGGAACCAACCTAGGTGCCCATCAACAGATGAATGGATAAACAAACTATGGTATATTCACACAATGAAGTACCATGCAATGACAAAGAACAATGATGGGCCCGGCCACCACCAGTGATAGCCACGATGGAGCTCACTAGGTTGAGTCTCACTGGCAACACGAGAATAAAAAGGGGTGCATCCTGAGATCTCCACTAAAAGACCTCAATTGATGATCCAGTGGTTTTGGGGTTCTCCTGAGAGCATGGCCTCCAGCCCTGATGCTGCCCTTACCCATAAATTATAACAAAGGTCCACTCTTTGGGCAGGAATGGATTGGACTTGGCAATGCAGAGTGACCATGTATTGGTTGCACTTTATGGTTCTGTACATCTATAGGATATCATCCTGCTGACCTCTGGCTGAAGGAAGGAGAGTGGGTGGAGAGGAGCAGAAAGGAGGCTGTTGGGAGGATGAGACATGTATGGAGCAGAGAGGAATAGTGTGCTGTCACTGGACAGGGAGAGCAGTGGAAGCTGCATATAGGTGGGCATGTAAATTTATACAGGAATGTACATTTTCACTCAGTCATGTTAAATAAAAAAATAAAAATAAAAAACAATGATGATCTTAGGAAACATAACATGGAGTCATCTGGAAGACATTATCCTGAGTGAAATTAATCAGTTGCAAAAGGACAAATATTGCATGAGGCCACTATTATAAGGACTTAAGGAAAAGTTTTAGCCAGAGGAAAATAATCTTTGATGGTTACTAGGGTGGGGAGGGAGGGAGATGGGTATTCGTAGATTAGATAGTAGACAGCAATTGCCTTAGGTGAAGGGAGTGACAGCACACAGCAAAAGGGAGGTTAGCACAACTGGACTTCACCAAAAGGTAGAAAGTTTTCTAAATACAAGCCAACGTTCCAAATGACAGAATAGTAGGCACAGGGGGCTGGGAACCATGGCTTCAGTGGGCATCTAAGCTAATTGGCACAACTAAGCTTTTTTTCAGAAAATATTCTGCGTACCACTATGATGACTGGTGCTAGAGTCTTAAAAGCTATCAGGTGCATCTAAGTAGCATCAGTTCTTCCCAATCCACTCGGATCAGAGGAGAATGAAGGACATCAAAGACATGAAGAAAATGTGAGCCCAGCAAATAGAAGGTGCTGTATGATGCAGAGACTATATCAGCAGGAAACCAGAAGAACTAGATGGTGCCTGACTACCACCGACGACTGCTCTGACAGGGAACACAGCATAAAGCCCTTGATGTAATGGGAGAAAAATGGGTGTTCAGAATTAGAATTCTATTAAAAGACTGCATCTGATTGTCCATCAGACTGGAGGGTCCCCTAAAGACCCTGAGGACATAGCCCCTGGATGCCATGTTAGCCCAGAGCTGAAGCCAGTACTAATGCCAACTCTTCAGACAAACATTGGACTGGACTATAAGACACAGAGTGATGCTGGTCAAGAAAGTACTTCTTGGCTTAAGTAATTTTTATACATGAGGCTGTCTGAGCAGCTCCTGTCCAGATCTAACATCAGCAATAATATCCTGGGTTCTGTGTTCCTTTTTGAATCCAGCTTGAATTTCTGGCAGCTCTCTGTCAATATACTGTTGCAGCTACTTTTGAATGATCTTCAGCAAAATTTTCCTTGCGTGTGATATTAATGATAATGTTCCAGGGCCAATCCAGGAATACATGTTGTCTTTAATTGTCAAGTATCTTCAGTCACCTTCATTCTGAAACAGTAGTTTCTCTGTCATTCCTGGTCACTCATGTCCTTAACCATTTGAAAGAGTACAGGCCTTTCATTTCATAGGGTGAATCTCAAATTCAGCCTGTCCAAGAATACTTAGAGGCTGTGTATTCTTGGCAGGAGTTCCTCAGAAATGATGCTGCATTCTCTTCAGTGCCTCACATCAGGGGACAAGCAAAGCCATCCAGACCCATCGTCAATAATGTCGATCTTAACCACTGGAAATGTCGGTGTCTATCAAGTTTCTCCACGATCAAATCCTCATTTTTCCCTTTGTAACTGAAGAGTATTTTGTGGTGGGATACTCTGAAATGACACCAACATACTGCTCCTCATCAAACCTCACCCATCAGTCAGTCTTAGCCTCCATTGGTGACTCTGATTTAGTCAACTTCCACTATCATGATGATAGCAAAATGGAGATTTTCATCTTTTATTCACTCCTCTACAGTTATTAATTGGTCGTCTTCTCTAAAGAAGAGCTCTCCCTTCTTTCCATTTATTTATTTTGGTTAGTATGGACTCATGGATCTCTTTTAATTCAATGGATAGTAATATCTTTTGACATGTCCTCATTATTCTTTGAGCATTTTCCTCATTCCTGGCATAACAAGGTATTTCAACTCATCTTGTAGCTTTTCTGTTCCAGGAGCTGTAGTTTTGTTTGTGTGTTTTTTACTGCAGGATGGTATTTAGAAACCAAAACATAGGCACTGATTGAGTTAATTGCCACTAGAGTGTCTTTGCTTCTAGGTCTCATCAGTGAGCAGAGCTGAAAAGTAAATTAATGTTATATGCACACATGCATCATAACTATTTGCGTATCTGTATGTTTACATTTAAAAACTATGAGTTTATTTCAGTGTCTCTAATTCCAGCCCAGCATTTCAGAATTCTTTCTAATGTTTCCCTTTTCTGTGTTAAGTTAGCTACTTCTCTGACAGTGACAAATCTGGCTCTCACTATCCTCCATGTATTTACATTTTTCTCAATGTTCTTATTTCCTCAGTGTGACCAGTCCCCCAGTCACAATAGCCTCTTCCTTCACTGTGTACCGCATCACTGCCTCTGGACACAACACTTCTTTGACACATGGCCAACCCCTTCACCTGGCCCTCTCCTCACTGCCCTTCCTCCTTGGCCACATGGTACACTAAAGCCTCTGCCCGTGCTGCCCCCTCACCTCCACTGTACCCCAATACCTCAACCCAGTTCTACCAGTCTTGGACTTCTGGGCGTGCTTACTTGGCACGAAGGGCACGTGGATTCCTCAGAGAAGGGAAAGGAAGGAAAGCCTCATGTGTTCCAATTCTTAGATTTGTCCCACTGCCTTTGTGCCAAAACTTTGACTGGAATTTTTAAAATATGGTTTTAATACTGTTTGTCTCAATTGCTACTGTCGCTGATAAGTATCTTGCTGGCTTACTAGTTAGTATGTTCTGGCCCTGCCCCGAATCCTGCAATCAGCTCAACGTAACAAGGAAATACACATTAAAGGACTACAATTAAATGTGTGGTTTGAGTAGTATGTAAAGATTTTAGGAGACTTGCTGTTAAATATGTCTGTAATATTCTTTTTTTTTTTTTTGTAATATTCTTAATTAATTGAAAAACATCCTTCTTCCCAACAGCAGTTCTATATTCCAGTCGGGTCAAAATGAAGAGTAAATTATATGTTCTGTAACTACTCAATAAGCCCTTTCTTCTTCCCTTTGATGTGTGTTAATAGGAACTAAATGCCATCCTTACCAGGAATGTAATTTAACATTCTTCCTGTAAAAATACTGACCTCCTGGTAGATATGTTTAATAATCATTGTTGTCTTTATCTTACTGATTTTGTGTTGGGTTCTTATCTGCATAATAGAACCCAGTTTAGAATTACAAGAACAGCAAGAGATAATAAAACAAAACTCTAATTACAATGATTCTAAGACATGGATAAAGGTGAACTTATTTTTTTCTCACAAAACTGAATTATGAGTAGTATTCTGTTTCTATAGAATATAAATTTAGTTAGAAAATTCAGCTTTCTTTTCTGTTTCATCTAAGACTACAACCAGACTGACTTCAGCTAACTTATAATTTGCTTTATGGGTACAAATATGTGCTTCCATTTTTAGGAGAGGAGTGTCCTGTTGCACCCCATATATGAGCACCCCAGCTACTTTTCCCTTGGGACTCATGTGAAAAGTTCAGTCAGGGCTTTGCACCAGACACCACTCATCACAACTCACGTGTCCAGGAATGACTTATTATAGAAAATTATTGATGACAGAATTTTCTATCTGAAAGCCTCCTTGAAGCGGTCGATATGGTTCAGTCCCCTCATTTGACAAAGAAACAAGTGAGAGAGGATGTGACTTGAGCAAGAGCACACAGAAGGTTAAGAGAAAAGGTGGAAATAGAATCGCAGTCTTCTGATTTTTATTGTTGCCCTTTGTGTCTTCACCTGCCACTAAAACAAACCCATTGCCATCAAGTCTATTCCCACTTATGGCGACCCCCAGTGTTACAGAGTAGAACTGTACTCCATAATGTTTTCTTGGCCATAATCTTTATGGAAACAGATCACCGTGACTTTCCTCCATGCTGCTATTGGGTGGGTTCGAACTTCTAACCTTCAAGTTGGTGGTCCAGTGCAAACCTTTGGCCAAAAAAGTTGCCCAAGGGTGAAGAAAACACCTAGGCATCTGAGTAACGAAATAGCTCCCCCCAGTGTCCCTTTTTGGGGTATTGCAGAAAGGCGCCAGGATCTCTTGTTTACCATGAGAGCAGGGATTTTCTTTTCTGATGATTGCTTTGAACTGAGAATCTTTATGAGCTGTTTTTTGAGACTCTTCCATTCACACGTTGAAGGTGTGGTACAGACAGTACAGTTACAAAAAGGCTGCCATAGCCACAGATGGGTTGCTGAAATTTGTCCAAGTGGAGAGGGGGAAAAAATCAAACCTAAAATCCTTATGTAGCAGTTTATTATGAAATCTCTTGTGCATCTGAAAAGGTATAAAGAATAACATAAGAAATATTTGGATTCCCACTACAGAGATGGAAAAGAAATCATTGCTAATGCAATTGAAGACCCTAATATAGCCCCCTCCATCCTCCATCCAGAGACGCTGGTGGCCCCGTGATTAAGCGCTACATCTGTTAACCAAAGAGCTGGCAGTTCAGACCCACCAGGCGCTGCTTGGAAACTCTGTGGGGCACTTCTGCTCTGACGTATTGGGTCGCTGTGAGGTGGCATCAATGCAAAGGCAGCGAGTTTGGTTTGGTTTTTCATCCTCTATCCTTTTCTTCTCTTGTCTGTTCCCCACAAGGTAACCACTATTTTGAATTTTCTACTTACCATTGTTTTCCTATTCTTTGTAGTGTTCACAAGGTTTAGTCTATTTTTGCACTATTCTCCATTTTATTTAAATACTGTCGTGGGATAGTATTCTTTAGTGTCCCTTTATTGTTTGGCATTATGTTGTGGGCTTCATCCAGTATTTTTAGCCAAGTTTATTCATTTTCACTGCTGTGCATGCTGCAAAAGACCTCTCTAAAGCGTTGAAAACAAAAAACCAAGATGTCACTTTGAGCTAAGGTGCCCTTGACCCAAGCCATAGTATTTCCAATCACCCCGTATGCATGCGAAATCAGGACAATGAACAAGGAAGGTGAAAGAAGAATTGACGCTTTTGAATTATAGTGCTGGAGAAGAATATTGAATACACAATGGGCTTCCAGAAGAATGAACAAATCTGTCTTGGAAGAAATACAACCAGATTGTTCTTTAGAAGTAAGGATGGTGCCTTAGTCATCTAGTGCTGTTGTAACAGAAATACCAAAAGTGGATCACTTTAAAAAGAGAAATTTTATTGTGTGAGAGTCCAGTAGGCTACAAGTCCAAATTCAGGGCATCAGCTCCAAGGGAAGGCGTTCTCTGTTAGCTCTGGAGAAAGGTCTCTGTCATCAGTCTCTCCCTGGATGGGGAGCTTCTGAGACACGGGAACCCTGAGGTCCTTTCCACAAGATGTGTTCTGATTCCAGCACTAATTCTTCGTGTTATGAGGTCCCCAATTCTCTGCTTGCTTCTCTTTCTTTTATATTCCATGCGATTGCCTCAAGGCACAATCCAATCTTACCCACTGAGTCCTGCCCACCAACACAACTGCTGCCCACCTGCCCTCGTTAACATTATAGAGGCAAGGTTTACAACGTGAAGGAATGCCGCACAATACCGAGAATTACAGCCCAGCCAAATGGCTACACATATTTTGCTGAGCACACAATTCAGTCCATGAAAGATAGTGTGACTTCACTTAGCTTGTTTTGGATATGTTATCAGGAAGGATGAATCACTGGAGAAAGACATCAGACTTGGTACAGTGTCAGTGGAGAAAAAAGAAAGAACTTCAACGAGTTGGATTGTCGACCCAGTGGCTGCGACAATAGGCTCAAACGCAGCAACGACTGTGAAGATGGCACGTACCCAGGCCGATTTTGTTCCACCATGCATGATGTCAGAAACTCTGACTGTGTGGTGGTTAAGTATTAGGGCTGCTAAGCAGAAGTCAGCAGTTCATATCTGTTCTGGCGGTCTCTGAAGATCCTCAAGGGTCCTTGTCAGACCTGCAAGGAAGAATTACTCAGGGAGACCTAACTGGCTCACCACAGAAATCTTTATTGGAAAATGAAAGCACTTCAAAGTAGGGCTACAGCAGGGCATACAGCATCCCAGCAGGCTGTGCCACTGTGCAAGTTTAAGGTTGGATTTTTATAGCCCGTCTATGCCCAGGGGACAACAAATCAGCAGTGAGGATCTGAAGTGTTTCTTTTTTGGCAGAGGACCATTCGTCCCTTGGCTGCACACATGGTTCCTGCCACGGTGGGTAGTGGGACTGGTAGTAGGCCTTACTAGGGAGTGTTGCACATGCACAGTTTCTTGGTTCAGTTCCACGGTCCTGCTTGTAGCTCTCTAATGCCCCTGCTGGAAGGACACACAGTGGTCACCTCTGTCTCGTTCGTACATGCCTCTGAATCGGGTCTGAAATGACTTCCCCCCCATAACAACTTCAGGGATAATTTAAGGAACTTGTCCTCAGGTGTGGGTGATAAAAATAAGTTGCTTATCACTCTGGAATGTTCCAAGGTGTGGTTAGGTTGTCCCTTCTAGTTCCTGTCTCAAATCCACCAGGTGCTACTTGGAAACTCCATGGGGCAGTTCTTCTCTGCTCTGTAGGGTTGCTATGAGTCAGAAATCAATGTGACAGCAATGGAATTTTTTTGTCCCTGCATAAGGTCACTCTGAGTAGAAACCAACAACTGAATTATTGTGGAAATACATGCACTTCCTCTTTCTTGAGCATGAGATTGTTTCTAAGTTTTTCTAATACAATCCATGCTGCTTGTAGTACATGATCCCTTGTGTACATGTACAAGAATTTTTTTCTGGTTGGATATACCCAGGAGTGGAATTGCAGAGTTGAAGGATATGCACATCTTTAGGAAAACCCAAAGAAACCAAACCTGCCGCCATCAACACAGTGATCCCACAGGACAGAGTAGAACTACCCCATGGGGTTTCCAATAAGCACCTGGTGTACTTGAACTGCTGACCTTTTGATTAGCATTTAACCACTATACCAGTGGGGTTTCCAAGAGCTCTTGTTAAAATGCTCTACAAAGTGGATGTATCATTTTATGTTCTCACCTACGATATATGAGTTCCATTCTTGTGAATCTTCTCCAAAATTTCATGATGCCAGATTAAATTTTTCAGTGTGGTGAGTATATTATGGTATTTCATCATGATTTTTATTTGTGTTTCTCTTTATAGAAGAACATCTTTTTATACATTTATTGGTCATTTGTGTTTCCTCCTCTGTGAAAATCGTATTCATGCCTTTTGCCCCTTTTTCTACTAGGTTTGCCTTTTACTTATTAATTTCTAGGAGCTCTTTATGTATTTTGGAAATCAATCCTTTATTAGCTTCACGTAGCACATACCTTCTAGTAGTTTGGGGTTATCTTTCCAATGGCTTCTTGGGGCCTGTTTTTTTAGTTTGCTTTTTTTTTTGGTAAGTTTTTCTCTTGAAATAATTTCACACTTACAGAACGTTTCCAAGAGTTCCTGTAGCCCTTTTCCCCAGAGTCACCAGCTGTTAACTTCTGTCACATTTGCTTTATCACTGTCTACTGTCTATTTTACTCTTGAACTACTTGATAGTAAACTGCTGACATCATGATCTTTTACCCCCTTCCCTCAAAGTTCTGCATTTTAAAAAGATGTAGACTCCTTACTTATATAATCAGAATACAGTGACAAGAATCAGGAAAAAAAATTTTATGGTGTTTTAAGTGCAAGTTTAGAGTTCAAATTAGTTTCTCATACAAAATTTATACACACATTGTTATGTGACCCTAGCTGCTCTCCTAATAATGTGATATCATGCTTCTACTTTCCATTCCGGATTTCCTAAGGCCATTCGACCAGGTCCTATCCATTTTTGCCTTATCTTGCCTCCAGACAGGAGCTGACCATTTAGTCTCATGTATCTGCTTAAGCTAAGAAGCACTCACTTCATGAGAATCATTTTATGTCTTATAGTCAAGTCTCTTCTTTGTCTCAGGAGTTGGCTTCAATAATGGTTTCAGTTCTAGGCTAACAGAGAGTCCGGGGGCCATGGCTCCCAAGGGTCTCAGTCAAATCATTAAAAAATGAACAACAAAAAAAAGACCTTGCCATCCAGTTCATTGTGACCCACAGTGACCCTGTAGGACAGGGTAGAACTGTCCCATAGAGTATGCAAAGAGAGGCTAATAGATTCGAACTGCCAACCTTTTGGTTAGCAACCATAGTTCTTACCTGCTGTGCCTCCAGGGCTTCCAGTCAGACCATGAAGTCCGGTCTTTTTACTAGAATTTGAGTTTTGCATCCCATTTTTCTCTTGCTTGGGATGAGACTCTCTGTTTTGGACCCTGTTAAGATATTGTGGGAAACGTTGTCGGCACTCTGGACACCGTATCAGTCCCTCTTGGCAGCTTGTGGGTTGGTATAAGCAACTGGGACTTTACCCCAATGCCTGGAGCAATTCCCCTTATCCATTATGAGGTCACTGATAGGTTGTTACCTGGTTCATCCTCCCTATGGAGAACAAGGGGACCACTCTTGGGTCTGACTTCTGCAGTGCAGGAAAGAGCAACGACAAGCTCCTACAGGTGTCATTCCTCCAAGCGTCCTTATCTTGGTACACAGCCAACGTGCAGTGCACTCCCATGGCATCTGAGTCTCAGCCAAGAGGAAAGGGAACCACCCCCACCTGTTGTCAACCAGCTGCACAGGCATAGCAATCACTCATTTTGAGAGCTTGCACCGAATATTTGGACCATTCCACCCAAGCATTCACACTTCCATATCCTGTCTCTATCTCTAAAGTTTGCCTTAAGTCTTTACTCTAATTACTTCTACTCTTTTGGGGTCATTATAAAGTGACTGGGAATCATCGCTGGTTGGTAGGAGTGGCCTGAGACGCAGGTGAGGGGGCAGTGGTTAATTTGAGCATTAGCCTACCCAGGGGGTCTGTACCTGGTTATGTCTGCCCCCAATCTATATATATGAGTGGCAACTGGTGGCCACTGATACAAAGAAGCTAGGTTATTAATGGATAGCAGTAAAGGGTTGCAATCTAATTCTTTACAGTGGGGGAGGTTTCACCCTTATGAAAGTGTATCTTTTCTGTTAATCCCTTCCAGAAGTGGGAGAATGATGGACTGTATGTCCACCCCCAGGCTTGTTCATCCACCACACATTGGACCATCCAGGACATGTGGGCTCATCCCAATTGTCTTTGCTTTTAAAGGAATTGTCAGAGTTTTCTTCAGGACATAAGTATTTATCTAAGCTTGCTAGTTGTCTTTGATAGTTTAGGTCTCCACACGACAAGACCTGAGAAGCATCAAATTTGAGGACTAGGGGAGATGTCATTTTGGTCACATTAGTTACTAACATGTGACCTTGGCTGACACTCTGCACTGCAACATAAGAATCCATTTTTAACAGGAGCAAAGCCTTTTTGTTGTGGAAGGGAAGTTGTGGAATATCCTCTCAGACCCTCCTCAGAGTCACCTTGAGGGGTTCCTTAGGCGAAGGATGTGCCTTCCACCGATTACTACTTCGGTCCTGGAGACAGTTTTTCTCAACTGGACCCTTCACTCGCATACAGGGAGTCCACCACCTTTCCACGTTTCAGACAGCCGTCCTGGTGGTCAATAGCACTTGGTAATTGCCCTCACTTTTCTGCTCCCAGTGTGGCTGAAGTTTGTCTTCTTTCCAGGTCTTGATCAACACCAAATCTCCCGGCTGGAAGTAATAAATGGTAAATTCTAGGGGAGGGGTTAGGATCAGCAGTCATTTTAACCTAAGCATTGACAAAACAGAGGAAAGAGCCAGCACACAGGTCTTCAAAAATTGATCCCTGATTTCCATGGTAGGCAGGTCTGTGGCTGTACCCAGGTACGGGAGTAAACACAGTAGTTCATAAGGAGATAACCCTAAATCTTTCCTTGGGGCTGTCCTGATTCTGAGGAGGGCTATGGGGAGGCACTTGGTCCATGGTAATTTAGTTTCTAAGACTAGTTTTGTAATCTGTTGTTTGAGAGTCTGATTCACTCTTTCCATGTTTCGAGAGGAGGGAGGGTGCCAGGAAATGTAATCCCAAATGACAATTTAACTCTCCATTACTCCCTTGAGTACTCCGGCAGTAGGGTGACTTCCGTTGCCTGAGTCAATGTTTCGTACTTGACCAAACCTAGGTACAACCTGTTCTAGGGTGATTTTTGTCTGAGATTAGAATTGCCACCCCTGCTCTTCTTTGTTCATTGTTAGCTTGATATATATTCTTCCAACCTTTAATTTTCAATTTGTTCCTGTCTTTAGGTCTCAAGTGAGTTTCTTGTAGACAACATATGGATGGGTCGTGTCTTTTGATCCAAGATGACATTCGGTGTCTCTTTACTGGAGCATTCAGTCCATTCACATTCAATTATTGATAGGTATTTATTGATAGGTATGTGTTCACTGCTGCCATTGTGATATGTTTATTTTTATGTTGATGTTTTCTCTGTTGTTCTTATTAGTCTGTTCTGAGACACTCTTTTTTGTGAGTTGACTTTTCATCTTTTTCAGAGCTGGTTTTATAGTTGTTGAGACTCATGTGTTAGATTTCTTGAAATGGTATGATACATCTTTGTTGTGCTTTACAGCTGCCCCTATGAACCCCCTTAATAAACTATTTATAAACCCAATTTTAATTACTACCAGTCTGGTCATCTTCCTCTCCATCTGGAAGGACTTTAACGACTGTAGTACATCCCTCTTTTATTATGATGACACCATAGTTTTCATGATGATCACCGGATTGCTTCTTTCCAAATCAAAGCTGTGATTTACTTTGGAGCCTTCCCTAAATGAGTATTGAGTAGTGTGTCGTTCTAAAATATAAAGTTAGTGGTTTCGTTCTTCTAAGCCAAAGCCAAGAACTTCTTTCAGTATTTCTTGTAGTTTGGGTTTGGTTTTTACAAAGTCTCTGAGTTTCTGTTTATCTGGAAATGTCTTAATTTCATTTTCATGTTTGAAAGACAGTTTTGCAGGATATATAATTCTTGGTTGGAAGTTCTTCTCCTTCAAGACTTTGAATGTGTCGTGCCACTGTCTCCGTGCCAGCATGGTTTCTGCTGAGAAATCTGATGAGAGCCTACGGGTTTCCCTCTGAATGTTAGCTTTGCCTTGAGTCTTGCTGCCTTTAAGAGTTGCTGCTTATGTTTCATTTTGTTAAGCTTGATTATAATATGTCTTGGAGTCTTTCTTTTGAGATCTGTATTGGGTGGCGTACGATATGCATCTGAGATGTCTATATTCTCTTCCTTCATGATTTCTGGGAAGTTTTCTTTCAGCAGCTCAGCAACAATATTCTCTGTGTTCTCAGATGTCTCACCCTGTTCAGGGACTCCAATTAATCGAAGGTTGTTCCTCTTAATAGAGTCCCACATGCTTCTTAATGTTTCTTCATTTTTCTTGTTTCTTTTTTCTGATTTCTGCTCATAGACATTGGCATCAGTAGCTCTGTCTTCCAAGTCAGAAATTCTTTTTTCCATTTGTTCCATTCTGTTTTCTTGGGTTTGCATGGAAGCTTCTATGTCTTTGATTTTCTTCTTGATCTGTTGGATTTCAGAGTACTGGTGTTCCATCACATCGAACAACTTGCTTAATTTTTCATTTTGTTCTGCTGCATTTTGTATAAGGTCTAGAAGGGCCCTGTATATAATCAATTTGTATTCACTTCCTGATGCTTTCATAAAAGTTTCTTCATCTGGAAAACTCCTTGGTTGCTTTGTTTGGGAGCCTTCTGAAGCCATGAGTGATTGCTTGTATGCCACAATTGTCTGTTGCCTTTTGGTTCCCATGTGAGTATATAGAGGCTGGAAGAGGTACTGTGAGGATGGACTGCAAATGTTTCTCTAGGCTGTCTTCAAATGTAAAGCAAAAGGTATCTGACCAGTTCACAAGTCAGTTAGGTTTTCAGGTGTAGAGGTCCCTCTTCCCATCTGACAAAGTAAGCGCCACTGTATCCAACCCCAGATGATAACAAACTAGTTCAGAATACAGCACTGCTAGTGCCCTGGTGGCCTCTGCTGACAGGGCCTAGCCTTATCCAACACTGCGTCAAGTACTGGTTTTGTGATAGAAAAGCGCTCTCTTGTGGGCAGGGTCTGGCTCCCAAGCTAAGAATTAGGTCCAGCTGCGGCCACTGTACCCAAGATGGCGTCCTCCACACAGGCAGCAGACAGAGGGGCTAAAGATACCCAGAGGCAGCGATTCCTCTGCTTCTGTTGCAGGGCCCCCAACGTAGGCAGCACTATGCAAAATCACTACTTTTCTGATGGAGAAGCGCTGTCCCGTTTGCAGGAGCTGGCTCCCAGGCTAAGAACGAGGTCCCGCTAAAATCTCGGTACCAACATGGCGTCCCGCACCCTGACCACGGAGTTCCGCACTAACCCCACTGAGGCAGCTACAAAACGAAAGGCTCAAAGTGTCTAGATTAACAGAGTCCCGAGCCTGGCTCTCAGAACATGGGAATTTTGCCGGCCTATCCCCCCAGCAGCGTGTCTGAGTCCAGCCGCCAGGCAAGGCCCAGCTCCGCCCGCCAGCCGAGACCGAGGAAAAAAAAAGTCAAAATGGTGCGTTTACCTTCCGTCCGTGAGAGTCGGGGCTAGCCAGGAGCGGGAGTCAGCGAAAGAGAGGAGATTTTTCACTGAATGGTATAAAGTCCCAATTAACAGCTCTGTGCCGTGTCCTGAGGCTGATTAGGTGCTCAGAAGGCTCTGTTTGGTTGTCAATTCAGGTCTTGGTTTCCAGAGGGATAGAAGGAGACGGGGGCTTAGTCCGCCATCTTGACTCCGTCCCCCCTCTAGGGTGATTTTTGATAACACTGTTAATAGTGGTGGAGGCCAAAGGGAAGGCCTTGACCCAGCCAGAAACATGATCCACTATGGCCAGCAGATATTTTAGTCTTCCGGCTCTGGGTAATTCTGTGAAATCCACTTGAATGGTCTGGAATGGCCTCAGCCCCAGAAGCCTTCCTCTCACAGGGTACCTTCTGAGTACCTTCCTGCTGAGTTTCTGTCATGTTATGCAGCCTCCACACATCTGCTGGTCAGTAGTGTAGATGCCCGTACACCTGTAATTCCTTAGCACAGCATCACACGTAGCTTGTGGACCAATGATTCCCTCTATTTAGTATGGACATCAGTTCTCTCATCATGGGTCAGCTTATCATTTCTCTCCCATCCGGGAGAACCTGCTACCCATCCCTGGTGTGGGTGGCCCCAGTTTTGGTTAATTCTTCTTGTTCCTTCAGAGTTTTTATTGTCATCTCTGGGATGCTGGGTATTAGACACAGAAGTTGGATCTCTTCCTCTAGGAAGGCCTGTTTGGCCATTTCATCCGCAAGCCAGTTGCCAACAGCCTCCACATTGCTCACTTCCCTTCTGGTGACCACTCCCATGGACCACTGCTGTTTCTGTGAAGAACAAGAGGCTGTCTAGGACTCGCTTAACCAAGTTTCCATGGACCACGTATTTTCCTTCCTGCTCGTGAGCCCTTGTTACCTCCAAATTTTTTCAAAGGTGTGTACAACCCCCCAGGAGTATTTTGAGCCCATGTAAATGGTGCCTTCTTGACCCTCAAGACATTTTAGGACTCAATCAAGGGCATAGAGCTCACAAGTTTGTGTTGACCAACTATTAGTCAACCTTCCCTTTTCATGGAGGGATTGATTTATCAGATCCACTGCTGTATGGCCACTGTCTCTTACTCTCAACCACTCAGAAGGACCCATCTGCAAACAGCCTGTCTCCTTCATATAAAGGAACCTCTGTTAGGTCTTATCTAACTTTGGTTTGGTATTGTATAATGTCTAGGCAGCTATGCTTTGAGGCCTCTGGGCTTCCCTCCCCTTTCCACAGAAAGCTAGCAGGGTTTAGGCAAGCCTCAGTGGTCAAGACTAGGTCATCATTTTCTTGTAGTATGGCCTCATACTTTAAAATTTGAATCTGTCAGCTATCTCCCAGCCTTTTGGTTTGAGATGTTTCTGATTTGGTGTGGGGTGCTCACAATTAGGGCCACCCCAAAGGTCAGCTTCTGGCTCTCCTCCACCAACAGAGCTGTAGTGGCTACTGCCTAGATACATTCCGGCCACCCTCTTGAGACAGGATCCAACAGTTTGGACACAAAGGCAACAGGCTTCTCCCCCACCCCCACATCTGTGTAAGGACCCCAAGAGCCACGCCTCGATTCACTGTAGCAAATAGGTGAAGTGGCAGTGCCAGAACTGGAGCTATGATCAGGGTATGTTTTAAGTCCTCCACTGCCTGAATCTCGGGTGAGGACCAAGCCAGGGGATCAGGCTCTTCTAAAATTTTGAGGTACAAGGCTTTTGTTCTTTGGGCATAGGAGTCAATCCACAGCCAGTAATAGCTGGTTGATCGTAATAGCTTCCTGAGTTCTCTCTTTGTCTCAGGGGCAAGTTCACAATCCCTGAAATTTCACTCTGAATTTATCCTCTGCTTCCTGTCACTGATCAGGTGCCCTACATACTTCACTTCTTTTCTACAAACTGTACTTTACTTTTAGCGACCCATAATCCCTTTCCAGCTGGGAAGTTGAGTAGACTAACAGCAGTTTCTTGCACCTGGCTTTTGTTTTTCACGGAGACTAATAAGGCATCCACAGACTGCAATAACTGGGTTTCTGTAGGTGGTTTAAACTCTTCCAAAACTCTTTCTAGGACCTGGCTGAGTGAGCTGGGCCTCAGTGAAGCCCTGTGGTGGCCCTGTCGCGGTACTGCTGCTCCCCTCCAGTCTGCGGGCTTTCCCACTCAACAGTGAAGAGATCTCTGCTTTCGTAGTCGAAGGAGCACACCCTGAACGCACCCTTGAAGTCTACCACACTGAACCACTTATGTTCATAGGGGATCCTCCTGAAAGTATATGAGTTAGAAACCCAGGGATAGCAGGTGCAGACAATTTGATTTATGGCCCTCAAGTCCTGTACCAGCTGTACATCCCATCAGATTTCTTAACTGGGAGGACTGGGGTGTTGTAGAGTGACAGACATGGTTCTAGGAGGCCATCTCTCACTAAGCCCTCTGTTACTGGCTGCGAGTCCTTCCCCTCCTCATTGGGGACAGGGTATTGTCTTGTACAGACCACCTCCCCTTGTTCTTCAGTTCTACTCTCAAGGGTGGGATCACCAATCCTACTTTGTTTCCTTCTTTAACCCACACTCAGGGGTAGATCTTTTTTTCCGCCTCCTGAGTTGGAAGTCTCATCATCTCCTTTACTCACCCCCCTCCACCTCCAGCCCTAACCCCAATCTCACAATTAAATCCCGTCCTAAAAGACTCACCCCTGCCTCTGGGACATAGAGAAGTCTCTCCTCTATGTGACTGTGTCCTCTCCTGAGCAGGATTTTCTGAAATATGGGAACATGGAAGTCTTCCCCCTTAACTCCCTGCACTTTGAGCTCGTCTGGTGATAACCTGGTGTCTTTTGGCTGGCGAGTCAGGGAGGATCAAGCAGCCCCAGTATCAACTAGAAAAGTTACTTCCTCCCGTTCAGGCCCCACCCTCAAGTCTATCAAGAGTTCCCGGCGGGACTTAGTGATGAAGAACTCCTGATGCCCCTAGTCCTCATCAAAGGTCAAGAGGGGAATCACCTTGTTTTCCTTTTTTATCTCTGGGGACTCCCTTTTAACATGACCTGTTCTTCCACACCTGTAGCATCCACTGGTGGTCTTGGAAGCTTGGTCTAGGACTCCCTTCCCTTCTCTTTGGGGAGGTCAGCCACCGTCCCACTTCCTTCCAGGGTGGGAGGCGTTGCTGTCATCTCCTGTTGTCCACCCTCCACAGTAGACACCATGATTCTAGCTTTCCCCTTGTGCTTCTCCTCCTCTCTGCTCACACTTTCTGAGCCTCTCTCAACAGTCTATCAGTGAGTTTGTCACTCCATCCCTTGATCTTTTGTAATTTTTTGTGATATCGGGCCAGCTCTTGGTCACAAAACTAAGTTTCAGGAGTCCTTGTCCCACTGGGTCCTCTGAGTCCAACCCAGAGTACTTCTTCGTTTGATCTATAAGCATCTGGAGGAAAGCCCGTGGGGTCTCTTCCTTTTCTTGTTGCACTTCAAAGGCCTTAGCCACATTCTGGGATCTGGGGACTGATTCCTTTATTCCCTTGATTATCATTTCCCTAAGGTCTGGCATTTGGCACTGGTCCTCAAGGTCATTGTAGTCCCACTCCTGGT
Source organism: Heterohyrax brucei (assembly GCA_028571685.1). NCBI lineage: Eukaryota > Metazoa > Chordata > Mammalia > Hyracoidea > Procaviidae > Heterohyrax > Heterohyrax brucei. The sequence goes on from CM053155.1 coordinate 25,160,399, forward strand.
CAGCGTCGGGGAATTTTTGTTCGGGAGGGGGGGCATCTTTCCACCGTGGAGTGTGTTCCCTCTCCCAGCCTGACACGGCTGCTCTTCTAATCATTCCCCTCTCTTCTCCTGTGAAAGGATGGACGTCGTTTCTACCCAGGTATAATAACTGGGCCCGAAGAATTGATCTAATTGCTCTGCCAGGCTAAGGGGGTCTTCCAGGAGAGATTTCATTCGCCTTTTAAAGTTTCTAACCTTGATACTGGGGAGGGAAACATTAACATATCCAGTTTCTCCCTGTCCTGTCAGGACCTCCTGAAGGGGAAACATCTGTTCTTTAGAGGGTAGGAGAAACTGTTGGGAGTCTTTCTTGCATGGTTCTAATTCCCTTCTCAGACCAGAGCAAGGGGGAGCAATGGCTCAGCTTCCTAACTGCCCTGGTTTCTCCTTCACTCTGTCCCTCAGCTAGTGTAGCATAAGGCAGAGGTAGACAAGACAAAAACTACTGCTGTCCAGTAGAGTGTGACTCATAGTGACCCTAGAGATCAGAGTAGAAAAGCCCCATAGAGTTTCCAAGAAGTGCCTGGTGGATTTGAACTGCCGATCTTTTGGTTAGTAGACAGCGCTTAACCTGCTACTCCGCCGGGGCTTCCAAGAAAAGACAGGGGGTCCCAAAATTTTAATTGAGGACTCACCTCACCTTCCTTAAGGGGAAACATACCATGGGCTGATTTCTAGCCCCTTATCAAACGACAGAGAGCATGGTCCACTTCCTCCTGAGAAGGCTGTGTTGGGTCACTTCCACAGAGGACTAGAGCCTGGTAGAGCCCTTCCTTGTCAGGACCAAACTCGGCCCAGAACACAAATGGTGTATGGATTGGTTCCTTTGGCCAAATGAAATAGCAATATTTAGTCATCTTTTGTTTGTCTTTATCTTGGATTCGGAGACTGTCTCCCCAGTCTCTAAATATCCTCCCTAAAGGACTGTCAGGAGGAATGTCGTTGGGACCTTTTCCCGCTCCCGTTCTTTCCCTTCCCTAGGCCTAGAACTTTTGTTTCTTATTTTCTGTTGGTCTTGTGTTTGGTGTCTGAATTTTCCCATTTGCTCAACCCACTTTCCCCTGGAGGTTTCTTGTGCACCCGGAGATTCACTTCATCCATCTCTGGCCTCACCCACCCACACCCACACCCACACCCACACCCACACACCCACACACCCACACACCCCCCCCCACACACTCATCCTCTGAAAATGCCCAATCACTAGATTAGTACTTACAGCCCAATTTCCCCTGGCTGGTGCACAAGTTTGCCTGGTTGCCACAATAATTTGTTTTCACTCCCTCACGTCACCCTCATTGACTTCCGGACAACTGTCTCTGGTTTATTTTGGCTCTTGTGAGAGGTGGGCACCCTGGTGGAGCAGGTCGCCAAAACTGGAGTGGGATGCGTCTCCTCCTCTACCAAGGCCACTGCCCCAAGCAGGCAGAAGATCCTAGACAGCCCCCAAGTTGTGGGAAACGTTGTCGGCACCCTGGGTACTGTCTTAGTCCCTCTTGGCAACCGGTGGATTGATGTAAGCCCTGATTAGGAATTTACCCCAATACCTAGGGCGGACTGCCTTATCCCTTATGAGGTAACTGATAGGTTGTTACCAGGGACTCTGTATCTGACAAGTGCCCAAGAAATCCAATTGGAACTCAGTTAGCCAGCGCGAGGTTTGTATTTTGCAAAATCGGGCACAGGAACCCACAAAGTAAAGGATGCAGGCCAGCGTGAGCGCAAGCAGTTCTTACAAGCCTTTTATACCTTAACTTGTGAGTCCCTCCCCCAGTTCCTCATTGGTTGAGTACTCTGGGGATGTATAGTCTTTCTTGAATGTCACCTAAGTCTTCCATTTTAAGGTTACATTTGTATTTCCCAAAGAAGTTTCCCCCACCCCTTTCTCACCTAATTCATTCTGTTCATGCACATTCTCCAGGTATGTGAGCTCTGTGGCTGCCACAACACCTAATGGTTTGTGCCCTGGATCAGCTAGTAACTTATCCTAGATTTATTCCCCTTATTCTGAAGATGGATCATTTTGAAATTTATTTCTCACAGATATTATCAGTGGTAGCCAGGTACCATCTAGTTCTTCCAGTCTCAGGCTGATGGAGTGTCTGGTTTATGTGACCTTTTTTGTCTCCTGGGCTCATATTTTTCTTGTGTTTCAGTGTTGTTTTATTCTCTTTTGCTCAAGGTGTGTTGGGACCCATGGATGCCTCTTAGATGACTGCTCACTGGCATTTAAGACTATGGACACTAGTCATCAAAATTGGATGCAGAATATTTTCTTAATAAACTGTGTTCTGTTAACTGACCTAGGTGTACCCAGAAACCATGGTACCCTGGCCTCTGCTACTTTGTCCCTTGAAGTGTTTGACTGTATTCAGAAAACTTCTCAGCTTCTGGTTTAGTCCAGTTGTGCTGACTTTTCCTGTGTTTCCTTCTTTTCACCTAAGATAATTCTTGTCTACTGTCCAGTTTAGTGACTACCTGTCACAGATTGACTGTGTTCCCCAAAAAATATCTGCAGAAATTTGCCTTGGCCATAATTTCTGGTATTGTGTGATGTTCTTCCATGTTGTCTGGCTCCTGCATTTATGATATTAATGAGAGTGGATGCAAGGCAGTTGTGCTGGTGGGGCATGACTCAGTGTGTAAGGCTGTTTTGTACCTTGAGGCAGTCTCTTGAAACTTAAAGGAAAGAAGCTATCAGAGAGTTGAGAACCTCATATCACCAAGAAGCTGTGTCAGGAACCAAGTGTGTCCTTTGGAAATGACTGGGGTCTAAATGCCTCAGAAGCTTCCAGTCCAGAGGAAGACTGGCAACAAGGACCTTCCTCTAGAGCCAACAGAGAAAGCCTTCCCCTGGGGCTGACACCCTGGATTTGGACTTTTAGCCTGCTGGGCTGTGACATAATAAAATTTATCTTTTTACAGCCATTCACTTGTGCTATCTCTGTTATAACAGCATCAGCTGAGTAAAACAGTACCCTTTGTTCCCTACCCACCTTTGTAACCATCCAAGTATGATTTCTTCTGCATTTAAACTTTTTCTTGAGTTTTTGTAACAGCGGTCTCATAAAATATTTGTCCTTGCGTGACTGACTTATTTCACTCACCATAATGCCTTCCAGATTCATTCATGTAGTGAGACTTTTTTTCACAAATTCCTCATTGTTATCATATTGTTGTTTCATTGTGTGTATATACCATAATTCTTGCTTGCTTAAGTACTGATTTTTAAGATTTTTTTTTAAATGTAGTGATAGCTGATACAGTAGGTGTGCATATAGTTGATATATGGCTAATTATGTTGCTAAAAGTCATGCACTTTTTAAAAATTGTGTTCTGAGTAGAAGTTTACAATTTGAGTCAGTTTCTCATACAAAAATTTACAACACACTTTGTGTGACTGTAGCTGCTCTCCCTCCACCCTTTATTTCCCATGTCCTTTTAACAGGCTCCTGTCAGCTTCTGTCTCATTTTGCCTCTAGACAGGAACTGCCCAGGTAATCTGTACCTACCTAAACCAAGAAGCACACTGTTCACCAGTGTCGGTTTCTGTCGCATAGACCAGTTCCATCATTGTCTGAAGAGTTAACTTCTGAAATGGTTTCAGCACTGGACTAACAGAGCGTCCAGGGGCCATTTCTTCTGCAGACCCTTCGGTCTGCCAGACCATCAGGTCTAGTCTTTTTATTAGAGTCGAGTTCTGCACTCCACATTTCTCCCACTCCATTAAGGACTGTTTGTTGAGCTCCAAATAAAGACAGCCTCTAGTCATGGCCAGGCACCATCTAGTTCTTCCATTCTCATGCTGACGTAGTCTCTGGTTTATGTGGCTTTTTCAGTCTCTTGGGCTCACATTTTCCTTACGTCTTTGATGCTCTTCTTTCTCCTTTGCTTCAGGTAGATTGAGACAAATTGAAGCTTCTTAGATGGTCACTTGCTAGCTTTTAATACTCTAGATGCGGCTCACCAAAGTGGGATGTAGAACATTTTAATAAGCTTAGTTATGAAAATTGACCTGGATATCCCCTGACACCATGGTTCCCAGACTCCCCACCTTGCCTTTCTGTCCCTTGAAGTGTTTGGTTTTATTTTGAATACTCCTAAGCTTTGGGTTTAGTCCATTTATGCTAACTTCTCTATTGAATGTTGTCTCTCCTTTCTTCTACAATAATTTTTGTCAGTCATCTAATTAATGAATGCTGCTCCCCCTACCATGCCCCCAGAAAACATCAAAGAATGTTTTCCTCTGTGTTTAAACCTATTCTTAAGTCCTTATAATAGAGATCTCATACAATACTTGTTCTTATGCAGTTGGCTGATTTTCATTCAGTATAATTCCTTCCACGTTATTCCATGTTATGAGATATTTCCCAAATTCATTGTTGTTCTTTATCACTGCATAATATCCCATTGTATGGATATACTGTAGTTTGTTTTTCCACTCTTCTGTTGATGGGTGCTTAGGTTAATTCCATCTTTTTTGCTACTGTGAATAGTGCTGCAATGAACATTGGTGTGCATGTATCTGTTTGTGTAACAGCCCTTTTCTCTAGGATATATTCCAAGAAGTGGAATTGCTGGATCATATGGCACTTCTATTTTTAGCTTTTTAACAAAGTACCACATCAATTTCCAAAGTGGTTGTGCCATTTTACAATCCCACCAGCAGTGCACAAGTGTTCCAGTCTCTCCACAACTTCTCCAACATTTATTACTTTGTGTTTTCTGGATTAATGTTAGCCTTGTTGAGGAGATGGTATCTCACTGTAGTTTTGATGCAGATTTCTCTATTGACTAATGATTGTGAGCATTTCCTCATGTATCTGTTAGCCACCTGAATGTCTTCTTTGGTAATGTGCCTGTTCATATGCTTTGCCTATTTTTCAGTTGGATCATTTGTCTTTTTGTTGTTGAGGTTTTGCAGTATCTTGGAGATTTTAGAGCTTAGACGCTGATTGGATTTGTCACAGCTAGAATTTTTTTCCCCAGTCTGTAGGTTTCTTTTTATTATTTTGGTGAAGTTTTTGGAAGAGCATAGGTGTTAGATTTTTGGAAGTTCTCACTTACCTATTTTCTCTTCTGATGTTTGTGCATTTTAAGTAATGTTTTGTATTGTGTTTATGCCTTGTATTAGGGCCCCAGCATTGTCTTTTTCTTCTATGATCTTAATCATTTTAAATTTTATAGTTAGACCTTTAATCTACTTTGGGTTAGTATTTGTGCATGGTGAGAGAGACAGGTTTTGTTTCACTGTTTTGCAGATAGATATATAGTTATGCCAATTTATTTAGTTACGCCAATTTTTTCCCCAATTTATGGACTTCGGGCTTTTTTCCAACATCAGCTGCTCACAGGTGGATGATTTTATGTCTGGATTCTCATCTCTGTTCCATTGGTTTATGTTGCACCATTCCATGGTATTTTGACTACCATGGCAGTGCAATGGGTTCTAAAGTTAGGTAGTGTGAAGCTACTCACTTTGTTCTTCTTCAGTAATACTTTGTTTACCCAGGACTTCTTCCCTTTCTTTAGGATACTGGTGATTTGTTTCTCCATCTCATTAAAAAATATCATTGGAATTTGGATCTGGATTGCATTATATATGTGGATTTCTTAGGGTAGAGTAGACTTTTTCACAATGTCGAGTGTTCCCATCTGTGAGCAAGAAATGTTTCTCTGCTTGTGTAGGTCTCCTTTGGTTTCTTGCAACAGTGTCTTGTAGTTTTCTTTGTATGGGTTTTTATATCTTGGGTTATATTTGTTCATAAGTATTTTGTCTTCTTTGGGGCTATTGTAAATGCTATTGATTTGATGACTTACTCTTTGACGTACTCTTGTTAGTAGAGGAATCCAATGGATTTTTGTATGTTTATGTATATCCTAATATTTTATTGAAGTCTTCTATTAGTTTTTCTTTTTTTTTTTTTTTTTAGATCACATCATCTGTGAATAGGGATACTTTTACTATCACTTTATTTTGTTTTCTAGCCTAATTGTTCTGCCTAGAACTCCAGCACAATGTTGAATAAAAATGGTGATGAAGAGCATCCTTGTTTGGTGTCTGTTCTCAAGGAGAATGTTTTCAGACTCTCTCCATTTGGAATGATGGTGTCTGTTGTCTTTGTGTCAACAAAATGTTTCTAACATGGCTATCCCATTTTGCTGAGAGTTTTTAATGCAAATATGTGTTGGACGTTTTCAAATCCCCTTTCTGCGTCAATTGATAAAATCAAGTGTTATTGTTTTTTGTTTGATTTATGTTGTTGATTACATTGATTGTTTTTCTAATGTTGAACTGTCCCTACATATCTGGTATGAATCCCACTTAGTCATGGTGAATTATTTTTTTTGATATGTTGTTGAATTCTTTTGACTAGAATTTGTCAAATATTTTTGCATCTAAGTTCATGAGAGATAGTGGTCTGTAATTTTCCTTGTTTGTACTGTCTTCACCTGGTTTTGGTATCAGGATTATGCTGGCTTCACAGAAAAAGTTTGGGAGTATTCCATGATTTTCTATGCTCTGAAACACCTGTAGTAATAATGGTATTAACTCTTCTCTAAAAGTTTGGAAGAATTCTCCACTGAAGCCATCAGACCAGGGCTTTTTGTTGTTGTTGGAAGTTTTAAAATACCTTTTCAATTTATTTTTAATGAGTTTATTTATCATTCCACTTCTGCTTGTATCAGTTTAGGTATGTAGTATGTTTGTAGAAATCTGTCCATTTCCTCTAGATTTTAAAATTTGTTAGAGTATGATTTTGTGTAGTATTCTGTTATGATTTTTTAAATTTCAGTTGGATGTGTTGTGATGTTGGCCATCTCATTTTTTATTTGCTTCCTCTTGTTTTTCTTTTGTCATTTTTAGCCTATGGTTTATTGATTTTCTTGACCTTTTCAAAGAACCAGCTTTTGGCCTTGTTAACAATTTCAATCATTTTTCTATTTTCTAACTCGTTTAAGCTCTGCTCTAATTTTTATTATTTGCTTTCTTCTGGTTTGAAGGGGTTCTTGTGCTGCTCTTTCTACTTGTTTGAGTTGTAGGGTTCATGCTTTGGTTTGGGCCCTTTCTTCTTTTTGGATGCATGCATTTATTGAAATAAATTCACCTCTAAACAGTTCTTACACTGCATCCCAAAAAGTTCTGGTAGGATGTGCTTTCATTCTCATTTGTTTCTATGAATGTCTTTATCCTGTCCTTGATTACTTCTATAACCTAGTAGCTTTTGAGCAAGGAATTGTTTAGTTTCCATGTGTTTTTTTTTTTTTTTTTTTTTTGCTTTGCTTTTCCTGTATTTGATTTTTACTTTTATGGCTTCATGGTCTGAAAAAGATGATTTGCAATATTTTGATGCTTTGGATTTTGCTAAGGCTTGTTTTATGGCCTAATACATGGTCTCTTTTGGAGAATGTCCTGTGTACATTTGAAAACAAAGTCTACTTGACTACTGTTGGGTGGAGTGTACTGTGTGTCTATGAAGTCAAGTTGGTTGATTGTGGGATTTAGATCTCCTGTGTCTTTTCTGAGGTTCTTTCTGAATGGTTTATCCTTCACCTAAAGTGGTGTGCAAAAGTTTCTTACTATTGTTGTGGAGCTATTTCTCTTTTCAATGGTGTTAGAGTTTTTTTTGATGGGCTCAGGAGCCCTATCATTGAGTACCTCAATACTTAATATGGTTATGTCCTCCTGATATTGTTGTTATTGTTGGATGCCACTGAGTCACTTCTGAGTCTGTGACCCTATGTAGAACAGAATGAAACACTGCCCAGTCCTGAACCATGCCTACAATAGTTTTTATGCTTGAGCCTATTGTTTCAGCCACTGTGTCAGTCCATCTTGTTGAGTGTCTTTATCTTTTTCACTGACCCTCTACTTTACCAATCATGATGTCCTTCTCCAGGGATTGATGCTTCCTAACAACATGTCTAAAGTATATAAGACATAATCTCACCACCCTTGCTTCCAGGGAACACTCTGATTGTGCTTCTTCCGTGACAGATCTGTTTGTTCTTTTGACATTCCACAGTACATTCAATATCTTTCTCCAATACCAATCTCTTGAAATTTAAAGGAAGGAAGCTAGCAGGCAGATTTGAGAACCTTATACCACCAAGAAGCAGTGTTGGGAGCTGGTGCATCCTTTGGAAAGGACTAGGGTCCATGTGCCTCAGAAGCTTCCAGTCCAGAGTAAGACTGATGATAAGGAACTCTTCTAGAGTCAGCACCCCTGGAGCTGACACCCTGAATTTTGACTTTTAGCCTACTGGACTGCAAAAAAGAAAAAAAAAAAAAAAGAATTCTCTTTTTTAAAGCCATTCACTTGTATTTCTGTTACAGCAACACTAGAAGATTAAGACAAATGTACTATGTAAACTTTCACCTAAAGCACAATAAAAATATTAAAAACAAACAAACAAAAACACCTATATTGCAACAACAAAAGCCCTGACTTCTGGACCAGTTGAAACTGGAGAACTACCCCAAATATCACCCTGAGATACTCTATAATCCTTGACCCAAAACTGTTCCATGGGATCATCTTTTAGCTAAATAATAAAGGGATTCATAAAATAAACAATATTTAAAGAAATGGTGTGGGGGGATCAGAAGGGATAGACACACTGTTCCTACTTCTTCTGTTAAGTAGAGTGAAAAACCCTGGACACTGTATATAAAACAAACTTAAGAGGATTCTGAAAGGTAGAGAGAAGGCAGACAGGCTAGGGACCTTGGGATCTGAGAAGCAACCTGGCAGTGGGTTCCTGGGGTGCCTTTTACCTCATATATCCAGACTGGGTGCTAGCAAAACTAGCAGTCTGGAAATGTCAATGGACACAGGCAAAGTAAGACCTTCAAAAAGCCTGCTCTCACTAACTAAAAGACAAGGAAAGGGGCAGCCTAGCAAGAAAGAAATTTTTTGACATTAACTGCCTTGCTCCAGCCAAACAGCCCCATTTCCACAGCTACCAACCAAGGTAGAATGGAAAGCCTATGTAGTGAAGCCTTTTTCTCCCTGCTGAAGTGGTGTCAGAGGAGACCTAGGATGTCACTGGAGGCCAGGTGGGGAATCTGGACTTCTACTCCCACCTGACAGCAAAGCAGGGGTCGGGGGGTGGGGGCCTGTTCTTCCTCTACTATCATGGAGTTAAAGGCAGGTCTGCTAAGGCAAGGGATTTAAATAAAATGAAAATTTTATAACATAATGTACAAAATGTTCAGGACATTTTGGCCATAACAAGAACCAGGAAAATCTCATCTCAAGTGAGAAAACAGTCAACAGATGCCAACATGCAGATGATCAGATATTACAATTATTTGAATATGATATTTGAGAAGCTATCGTAAAAATCAGTTTGATTCTTACGTATTCCATCTGATGAAGTACATGTGTATAGTTGCTGTTTATGTTGTTGTAAGAAGGTGTTTGTACGGAGTAAGGTGTTGGTCTTGCAAAAAATCTATCGTGTTCTGTCTGTTGTTGTTTCTATCACCAAGGCCGTGTTCTCCAGCTAATGATCCTTCTTTATTTCTGACTTCTGCATTCCAATCAAAAGTAACGATCAGTGCATCTTGATTGCATGTTTGATCAATTTCACACTGTAGGGATTAGTAAAAACCTTCAATTTCTTCATTTTTGGCCTTCGTGTTTGGTGCAGAAATCTGAATAACAGTCATATTAACTGGTCTTCCGTGTAGGCATATGAATATTGGTCTGTACTCTACTAATGACAGCACTGCTCTTTAGGATAGATTTTCAAATGTTCTTTTTGGTGATGAATGCGATGTCGTTCCTCTTAAATTTGTCATTCCCGGCGTAGTAGGCCATAATGAATTAAAAAGACTGAACAGAGGATTTAAAAGGGCAGCTTGAGAAGACAAAAGTATTGTAATAACACAGGCAAAGGCTCGGAGTTAGACAAAATAGAAGAACACATTTGGCATTTCTCAACCTGAAAGAACTGAAGAAAAAACTCAAGTCTCAAGTTGCAGTAAATGCTATGGACAAAATATTGAAAACACAGAAACCATCAAAAGAAAATGGAAGGAAAACACAGTGACACTGTCTGACTAAAAAGAATTGATCAACATTCAGCCATTTCAAGAGGTCACACATGATGAAGAAATGACAGTATTGAAGGAATAGTCCAAGCTGAACTAAAGACATTGTTGAAAAACAATGCTCCAGGAATTGACAGATTATCGGTTGAAATGTTTCAGCAAATAGGTGCAGCACTGGAGGTGTTCACTTGTCTATGCTAAGAAATTTGGAAGACAGCTACCTGACCAACCAACTGGAAGAGATCCACATTTGTGCCCATTCCAAAGAAATGTGATCCAACAGAATGTGGAAGTGTTCAAAGAATACCATTAAAATCCCATGAAAGTAAAATTTTGCTAAGGATAATTTAAAGTAGTTGCAGCAGAACATCAACAGAGAGCTGACAGAAGTTCCAGGTGGATTCAGAAAAACACATAGAATGAGAGATCTCATTGCTGGTGTTAGATGGATCTTGGCTGAAAGCAGACAGTACCAGAAAGATGTTTACACGTGTTTTATTGACCATGTAAAGGGATTTGACTGTGTGGATTATAACAAATTACTGATAACATTACAAAGAATGGGAATTCCAGAACATTTAACTGTGCTCATGAGGAATCTGTACATAGATCAAGAGGCAGCTGTTCAAACAGAATAAAGGATTATTGCATGATTTAAAGTCAGGAAAGGTGTGTATCAGAGCTGTATCTTTCCACCACATCTTTCCAATCTGCATGCTGAGCAAATAATCCAACAAGCTGGACTGTGTGAAGAAGACTGCGGCATCAGGATTGGAGGGAGGCTCCCTAGCAACTGTATTATGCTAGATGTAACACATACTAGAAGACACAACCCTGCTTGCTGAAAGCGAAGGAAACTTGATGCACTAACTGATAGAGATCAAAGACGACAGCCTTCAGTGTGATTATACCCCGATATAAAGAAAACAAAAATCTAACAAAAGCAATCATAAGAGTGCTTCAGCAAACAGTTATAAACACATTTGAAACAATGGAAAAATATAACCACTTAGTAAAAAATTAGAATATATGAAGAAGGACCAAGAGGGAATTTTAGAACTGAAAAATACAATATTCAAATTAAAAACTCACTGCATGGGCTCAACAGAAGAATGGAGAAGACAGACAAAAGTACCTATGAACTTGAAGATAAACCAAACCCAAACTCATTCTCACCAAGCTGATTGAGAATAGAACAACAGAAATCACCCAAATAGAATAACAAAAAGTAAACAGGGAAAAAACAGAAAAAACGGAGTCTCAGGAACTTGTGAGACTACGAGTGCTTGAAGAGAGAGAAAATGGGTGAGGCTGAAAACAGTGTTTGAAGAAATAATGGCTGAAAATCCCCCAAGTTTGGCCAAAAAATAAAATAAACCTGTAGAATCAAGAACCAAACCAAAAGAAGGTGAAGTCAAGGAAATCCTCAAGAACATATCACAACAAAATTTCTGACTTCTAGGGTTGCTATCAGTCAAATCGACTCAACTCAATGGCACTGAGTTTTTTTGTTTGTTTTTTGTGTTAAAGAGGATTAGGGTGGGACTATAAATCCCTTCCTAAGGTCACCTTCCTGCCCTATTGTAAAGGTAGTTTCCTTGCGGTATGACTGGCTCCACCTTTTAATCACACTAGAGATAAAAGGAAAGGGACACAAGTAGAGAGTTGAGAACCTCATACCATCAAGAAAGCTGCACTGGGAGAAGAGCACATCCTTCAGACCTGAGATTCCTGTGCTAAGATTCTCCCTGACCAAAGGAATACTGATGCAACACGAGGATCTTCCTTCAGAACTGACAAAGAGGGCCAGCCTTTCCCTGGAATGGACTTGTAATCTACTTGACTGTGTAAGAATAAACTTTTCTTTTGTTAAAACCATCCACTTGTAGTATTTTTGTTAGAACAGTACCCAATGACCAAGACAGATCACTTTGGGTAGTGTTGACATTTTCACATAGTCAAGTCTTCCTGTCCATGAGCGTGGTGTGTTTTTCCAGGTCTTTTTGGTTTATTGCAGTAGTGCTTTGTAATTTTCTTTGTATAAACCTCTTACATCCCTAGTTAGATTTATTCCTAAGTATTTTATCTTTGGAAACCCTGGTAGTGTAGTGGTTAAGTGCTATGGATGCTAACCAAAGGGTCGGCAGTGTGAATTCACCAGGCACACCTTGAAAACTCTGCGGAGCAGTTCTACTCTGTCCTATAGGGAGGGCCCCTATGAGTCAGAATCAACTCGACCGCAGCAGTTTTGTTTTTTGTTTTTATCTTTTGGATGGCTACGGTAAACGGTATTACATTACTGATTACCTTTCCAGAGTTGTCATTTTTAGGAATCCAACTGATTTTTGTATATTGTTCTTGTACCCTTCCACTTTGCTGAGTTCTTCCATTAATTCCAATAACTTCCTTGTGGAAGCTCTGGGATTTTCTATGTATAGGATCATGTCCTCTGTGAATAAGTATAGTTTTACTTCTTCCTTGCTAATTTCTGTGTCCTTTATTCCCCTTTCTTGGCTTATTGCTATAGCTAGGGCTTCCAGTACAATACAGAGTAACAGTGGTGATAAAAGACATCCTTGTCCGGTCTCCAGTCTCAAGACAAATACTTACAGCCTGTCTCTGTTGAGAATGAAGGAAGCTGACTTTTGGGTCCACATAATTAACCTAATTGTATCGAGAAATTTCTCTTTTATTCATATTTTGCTGAGAGTTTTTATCAGGGAAGTGTGTTGGATTTTATCAAATGCTTTTTCTGCATCATTCGGGATGGTCGTGTGTTGTTTTACTTTATTTACAAGGTCTGCCAGTTAGGCTCACGAACTCATCCTAGAAAAAGCGGTACGTACCTCATTGCTGAATATTACTACGGTCACCTTCGAGGTACTCCCCTAGTGATGTTTACTTGGTCTGCTATGTTTCTCACAGTCAGGGAACAGTTTTGATGCACAACTTGACAAATTTTGCAATGTTTTCTTCAATTCTGCTCATTACTGGCCTCCTGATCTCTTTTCATCATTTGTGTTTTCTCTCCCCTCAGAAAAGTGTCTAATCCATTTGCATGCTGCTGTTTTCTTCATGGCATTATCCCCATAAACTTGGGCTAACATGTCCCTGATTTAAATTCTTCTATTATCAAGCTTCACAAGAAATTTAATGTTTGTTTATTGCTCTCATTCAAGCTCCAATCTTCTTGCGATGGCACACAAAAACAGTCAACAATAATGAACACCACTCAGCAAGATCCCACCACATGTTGAAATGAACTATAAGACACTGATATACCAAGGTTATGAAACCTTGCCAACTTGTTTGTACAGTGCTGTCAATGTAAGCACATGGTGGCCAATTTGTGAGCTTAGCTGTCAGACCTCATATGTTGTGAATTATGTGGTTGGTTTTCTTTTTATGGAACCATCCTTGCATACCTGGTATGAATCCCATTTAGTCATGATGTATTACTATTTGCAGTATGTTGTTGAATTCCTTTGGCTAGAAATTTGAGACTTTTTGTGTCTATATTCATGGAGGATATTGGTCTTTAGTTTTCTTTTTTATGGGGTCTTTTCCTGTCTTTGGTGGCAGAGTTATTTGGGCTTCATAGAGTGAATTAGGAGTATTCTTCCTTTTCTGTATTCTGGAATAGTTTGAGTAGAATTGGTATCAACTCTTCCCAAAATGTCTAATAGGATTATTCAGTGAAACTGTCTGGAACAGGACTTTTTGTGTGTCTATTTTTTAATAGTCTCTCCAATTTCTCTTTTTGTTGAGTCTTTCCAAGTTTTTTACCTCAGTTTGTGTTAGCTTAGGTAGATAGTGCCTCTAAAAATCTCCATTTCTCCTAGGTTTTCAAGTACAGTTTTTTTTATAATTCTCTGTTATAACCCTTTTTATTTCAGTAGGTTCTGTTGTAAGTTACCTATCTCATTTCTTTTTTTTCATTTATTTTTATTATGATTGAGTGAAAATGTACATTCCCATATAAATTTGCATGCCCACCTATATGCAGCTTCCACAGCTCTCCCTGCCCAGTGACAACACACTGTTCCTCTCTGCTCCATACATGTCTCATCCTCCCAGAAGTCTTCTTTCCCCTCCTCTCCACCCACTCCCTTTCCTCCAGCCAGAGGTCAGCAGGATGATATCCTACAGATGCATAGAACCATAAAGTGCACCCAAAATATGGTCACTCTGCATCTCCAAGTCCAATCCATTTGTGTCTGAAGAATGGACCTTCATTATGATTTATGGGCAAGGGCAACATCCAGGCCAGGGGCCATGCTTCCAGGGGAACCCCGAAGCTGCTGGACCATCAGTTGCAGTCTTTTAGTGGAGATCTCAGGGTGCACACTTTTTTATTCTTGTGTTGCCAGTGAGACTCAACTTTGTGAGCTCCATCGTGGCTATCACTGGTGGTGGCCAGGCATCATCCAGTTCTTCTGGTCCCAAGTCGATGTAGGCACCAACTCATGTGAGTCTCTCTGTCTTCTGGGTTGTCTTTCCCCCATGTTGTTTTGGTCATTGGCGATCATCCGTTCCTGCTGAGTTGGGACCATTTGCTGTGCCCTCAGATGGCAGCTTGGCAGCTTTTAAGACCCCAGATGCCACTCACCAATGTGGGGTGCAGAGAGCCCTCTTAGCAAAATGCTAGTTGTGCCAATTGGCCTCGATTTCACCTAAGAGCATGGTCCCCTGCCCCATGCCCCAGCTACTCTGTCCTTGCCATATTGGGTTAAGAAGGAAAGAGTATTCAGGTTATACTGAAGTCCACTTATTATTGTTCTTGTTTTTAATGTGTGCTATCACTGATTTCACCCAACCAGATTTCTATCAAATATCTAATCTAAACCCTCCCCCTCTCGCCCTCCCTCTCTTCCCTCCCTTGCAGCTGTCAAAGAGTCTTTTCTTCTATATATAAGTCTGTTTTTGAGATCTTATCATTGGGGTCTCATACAATATTTGTCCTTTTGTCGCTGACTACTTTCACTCAACATAATGTCTTCCAGTTGAAACCAGGTTATGAGATGTTTCCTGGAATCACCATTATTCTTTATCATTGTGCAGTGCTCCATTGAGTAAATGTACCATAGTTTACTTATCCACTCCTCTGTTGTTGGATATTTGGGCTGATTCCATCTTTTTGCTGTCGTGGACTGTGCTGAGATAAACATTCTTGTGCGTGTGTCCATTGGTGTGAAAGGCCTTGATTCTGTAGGATATATTTCAAGTAGCGGAATTACTAGGTCAAATGGTATCTCTATATCCATTTTTTTAAGGAAGCGCCAGATTGTTTTCCAAAGAGGCTGGACGATTTTGCAACCCCACCAGCAGTGTAGAAGAGTTCCACTTTCTCCACAGCCTCTCCAGCATTTGCTATTTTGTGTTTTTTGGATCATGGCCAACCATGTTGGGGTGAGGTGGTATCTCATTGTAGTCTTGATTTGAATTTCTTTAGTCATTTTCTTTTCAAGTGAAGATGAAGTTGGTTTCCTTACTAGGTAACAGAAATTTTGTTTTTTCACTCCCATTTTAAGTAGCTCTTTTTTAACCAAAATCAGGTAGCAAATCACTTTTTTCTGACTTTTGAGTAAATCATTACCACCTTGCACAATTCACAAGAATTTTTCCCACTTGAGTTGGATTTAAATTTAACTTAAATTGAAATAATTCTTCCCTTCATTCTCAACTTTTACCAAAAAGCAGAAAAATGTCTGCTGTGTTTTTATACAGAAAAATTAAATTCTCCAGTGAGTATTTTTAAAATATCAACCTATATGTGCTTTAGAATGTAGCATAAGAGTAAATAGTTTAAACTCAGACAGAGACTCATTCTGTTGACTATTTTTTTAATGGAAATCTGATCTTTCAGTGTAAATATTTTTGGAGATTTGTCCTTCAGTCTCAGGCTCTTCATTTGTCCACTTTCCAAGAGGCATCTGTAAAATTCCCCTATGCCCAAAATGCAAGAACTTGTTATTGATGTGACAATATTATTTAACAAAAATGACATTACAGGAATAACTTCATCTTAAATGGGAGGGGGAAGCTTATGGATACACAAAGCCAATTACATTTTTATCATAAAAAAATCAAGTTAAAATTTTTTCTTTATGTTAGTTGTTTAAAGAGTCATTCAGACTCTTTAAAGAAGTTGTTTCCTTCAAAGAACAAAGACAGTGATATATACCTTTAAGTGATACACTTATTGAAGTTGTGGCTTTTCTATTACACTGAATTAAATAAATTTGTCAAAATTGTTTTAAAAAAGGAACTTATAAAGTTACCGACAATAAATGGAAACAACAATGAAAACTGAAAAACAAAAAAAGAGGTGATTGATTTACATCAGAAATAACTTGACAGAATTCAGAAGTGTCAGAATGGAACTTATCGTAACTCAGGGATTTCCTCTAATATAGTTTAATAACTCAACATTATTCTTTATAGATACATAGTATTCCATTGCATGTATATTCTGCATTTGATTTATCCGTTCACCCATTGATGGATACTTAGGTTGCTTCCATCTTTTTGCTATTGTGAATAGTGCTGCAATGAGCATAAATAAGCATTTATCTGATTGTGTCTTTAGTGTTAGATCTCTACTGCATATACCTAAGAGTAGGGTTGTTGGATCATAAGATAGTTCTATTTCTAGTTTTTTGAGAAAGCACAATACCATTTTCTATAGTAGTTGCATCGTTTCAGTCTCACCAGCAGTGGATAAAGGTTCCAATCTCCCTACAACCTTGCCAAGATTTGTTGTTTTTCTGTTTTTTAATCAATGCTATTTTTGCATTGGTGAGATGCATCTCACTGTAGTTTTTTAGAATGATTTTTTTTGTTGAGAATATTCATAGCAACATGTACGTACACCAATTCAAAAGTTTTACCTGTACAGTTTAGTAACATTGCTTATGTGCCTCAAGTTTCCAACCATTCTCATCCTCCTTTTCTTAGTTGTCCCTCCCCCATTAACACACATTCACTGGCCCCAAGGGTTCTCGGTAATCTTTGAAGTTTTCATTGTCAGCTTGACCCAATATAGGTAGTTCTTAAAAGAGTATAATGCCTGAGGCCAATCTTAAATTAAGCATTGCTTGGCTTGGCTTGGCCTGGTTTTAAGAAGACTTCTGAGAGTAGTTTTGGCTTGAGGTTTAAAGATTACCTCAGGGTAATAATTCCAGAGTTCATTTATGTGACCTCAATGGCTCTAAAAGTC
The DNA here is from genome assembly GCA_028571685.1 of Heterohyrax brucei. Taxonomy (NCBI): domain Eukaryota; kingdom Metazoa; phylum Chordata; class Mammalia; order Hyracoidea; family Procaviidae; genus Heterohyrax; species Heterohyrax brucei. The sequence goes on from CM053155.1 coordinate 25,177,717, forward strand.
TGGATTCCGTGAGAATTTTAAATTATGTTCTACTTTTTCCCCCTTTTGATCAGGATTCTTCTATGGAATCTTTGATCAAAATGCTCAGTGAAAATGGTTGCCAGGTACCATCCAGTTCTTCTGATGTCATGGCAAAGAGAGCAGTTGTTCATAGAGATAATCTATGACATGTTCCTTTTTCCTCCACCTATTCCTGACTCTCCTTCCACTGTTGCTGTCATTGTAGTTTTGATTTGCCTGTCTCTAATAGCTAATGATCACGAGTATCTTTTCCTGTGCTTACTGGCCACTTGGATGTCCTCTTTGGAGAACTATCTGTTCATGTCCTTTGTCTATTTTTTAACTGGATTGTTTGCCTTTTGTTGTTCAGTTGCTAAAGTTTTCTACATATTTTAGTGATTAAACCTTTATCAAATATGTGAGTCCCACAAATTTTCCCCCAGTCTGTAAGTTCTTTTTACTATTTTGATAAAGTAATTGGATGAGCGTAAGTATTTAATTTTTAGGAGGTCCCTTAATAGTCACATCAGTTGTTTTTTTTTTTTACTTAAGCCCTACACTTCTGTCTCTATGTTTACCTGCAAGAACCTAATAGTTTTAGCTTTAGCATTTAGGTCTTCGACACATTATGAGTTGGCTTTTATGTATGGTGTGACGTAGGGGTTCTATTTCCTTCTTGTGGATGTAGATATCTAATTTTTGCCAACATTATTTGTTAAAGAGACTCTTTCCCTGTTGAATGAATTTTAATCCCTTATTGAAAATTGGTTTTCCATAAACGAATGGAATTATTTCTAGTTTCTCAATTCTACTCCACTGATCCACATCTATCATTGAACCAGCAGCAGGATATTCTGATTACTGTGGCTATATAGTATGTTTTGAGTTCGAGAAGTGTGAGGCTTCCTACTTTGTTCTCTTTTACTTATGTTATTGGTGATTCATTTTTCTGTTTTAGTAAAGAATGATGTTGCAATTTGGAGTGGGATTGCATTGTATCTATAGATTGTTTTGGGAGGAATTGACTTTTCCACAACATTAAGTCTTCCAATCCACAGCCCAGTCACATTTTTTTCAAAGTCCATCCTTTCCCTTTTGATGTGCAATGTTAGTGCTTTTCATATATCAGATTTCTGTATACACACTTTCTGATCTACTGATCCATTTGTCTCACCTGAGCTGGTATCAGATTGTCTTAATTATCAGAGCATATCTCTACAGCTTGTGCTGGTTTAAAATGGCATCTTTATGTTACTTGTCCCTTTTTTCTTTCATATAAATTTAAAACAAGCTTGTCAAGTTCCACAAAAAAGTTGATTGGAGTTACGAAATTTTACTGACTTAATAAAACAGTTTATAAAGCTCTAAACTTTTCTTTACTGTGTTGCAGTTTCCTCTCCGTGAGCATGTTATATCTCTACAGTTACTGAAATCTTTTATAATGTACTTTAGTAAGATTTATAATTCTTCAATGAAGGTCATGTAGATCCTTTGTTGTATTTGTTACCTAGATCACCTTTCAATATTTTCTGCTACTTGAAAATAGTATCTTTTTTAAATTACATTTTAAATTGTTTGCTGCTGATATATAGAAATGCAGCTGATTTTTGTTTATCAGTCTTAACAATAAAATCTTTGCAATTATAATAGTTTTTAAAAACATACATAGATCTTTACAGTCCAATATACCTTTAATTCCTTTTTCTTGTTTTACTGTGCTGTGTAAGACCTCATTAGCACAGTATTAGAGCCCTAGTGGTGCAGTGGTTAAACATTCGGCTACTAACCAAAACATCAGCAGTTGGAAGTCCACTAGCCCCTCCTTGAAAACCCTACAGGGGCAATTCTGCTCTGTCCTATGGGGCCACTATGATAGCAATGAGTTTGACTTTTTAATACAATGTTGAATAAAAATGTTAATAGTGGGCTCTCTTTCCTTGGTCCTGATTTGAAGGAAAATGCTTTCAATGTTTTGCCTTTGAGTGTATGAGTCTTAATGTAGATTTCTGGAAGATGCCTTTTATTGTATTAAGGGTGCCTATTCTATTCCTGTTTTGCCAGAATATTTTTCAAAAACTGGGACTGGAAATAATCGTTTTTAACCTTTCTTTTGTTAATGTGGTACCTCTTACTTTAAAAGACTTTTAATTAATTCCAAATCATTACACAGGGTAAAAGAGCACAGCAGTTTAAATGAAAGCTTTATTAAATCACAATTGAGATAAAAATAATGAAGAGTCTGAGATTATTATAAGATCATTTATTATCTTAATAATATTTTAGAGAATAAAGGATTTGGGGTTAACTTGTTTATAAGGAGCTGTTAATCAAAGGGATTTTTTTTTTTTTTCTGCCTGTAAGCGGATCACATCTGCTAGTTGGCTGTGTCATTTATAAAAATACCAAGTTCTACATACAGGTCTTTTCAAAGAAGTTTTTTTAATGAATTACAGTGATTGGAAAAAATTATACTTCAGTTAAGATAGAACTCTAACCCCAAATCCCAGGGACCTCAATGTCTTGCTAAACTCCCAAGTCTAATGGTAGCAAGACTTAGAAGAGTAAGAGACAGAGGGGTGGGGAACTAAGCACTGACTGCTCCTTCACTGACGGCCCACAAATGTGGGAGCTAACCCGTGAGATCTCAGCTGGGGGGGGTCTCCAGCGTGAAACAGTGGTCGTGCAGAAATGCAAACAAATTCTTATTTCTGTATGGGTGAGGGATAATGGCTGTAGTCAAGGGAGGTAGTTTTTCAAAAACCAAATACATATTTTGGTAAGTAGTGATGTAATGAGAATATGAAATGATTATTGTTTTTTTCTGTTCTGCTATTAACTCAATGTTTTGTAGTTTACTGTAATACAATACAGTATGGCATCTCATACATGGTTTACTGTCAGACTTAGTGTGATATACCTGGGTAAAACAAAATTATTCAAAGTAATCCACCTGTAAAACTCTTATTAGAAAGCCAGTTCACCTGAAATATTTAAGAAGAGCATTAATGGCTACAAATGTTGTTACCACGGGAAATTAATTAATTATTTGGTAATTAGTTGAATTCAGTAATTTATTAATTTATGAAACACAACTCTTACAAATATGTTTTGTCACATTATTTTCAATGATGAGTTACCTTAATAGAAATCTGGGTTTAAATTCTAGTTATTCTGTGTATTAACTGTGATACCTAGAGTAAATAATTTAGCTCCCTGGATCTCAGTTTCCTCATCTGTACAATGGTGACTATAATGATTTATCTTCTACAAATGGTGACTATAATGATTTAGAAAGATTAAATGAATTAAGGCATGCTGACAGATAACAGACTCTCCAAACATGGTATTTCTAGATCTCCTCTTGTAAAACACGGTTGTCATTCTGCAGTCCAACAAGCAGGGACTCTGGGGAGAGATCACTTGGCTTGACTCCCGGCTCCAGCACCTTGCCAGCCATGTGATCACAGACAAAACTGCTTAAATTCTTTATGCCTTGGTTTACCCATCTGTAGAACGGGCACAGCAAAGGCACTTTCTTCACAGTGTGGCTTTGAAAACAAATACATATGCTTAGAACATTCTTGGCACACAGCACACCGCAACACATCACAGCTGCTTGGTTCTTTGCAGAACCAAGTCACCAATGTTCTCCTCCCGTGGAGCTGTTGGGCCGGTTCAAGCCACCAGCCTTTCGGTTAGCAGCCCAGTGGTTAACTGCTGTGCTGCCAGGGCTCCTAATAAATGTTAGTTGGTATTGTTTGTTGTAATGAGGTACTTGCAGCTTCTTATACAGACATATTTTTGAATCATTACATTTATAACTACAACTGTGATCAACAGTATGCTTCTGCTCTGGAAAGAGTGCATTGATGGAACTTTCTGAGTTATTTGCCAGGGGTAGAATGAGCAGGGTGAAAAAGGAAAACCACCTTTTTCCCAGCTCTGCAGAAACAGTTGTCTTTGCAACTTAGCTCTGTGGACAGGGAGAAAGGGGCAGAGACTTCATATCCCCCAGGCACCACTTACCCTCACCTAAGCCATTACTATAACGAATACCAACATTTTTTAGCTTCATTGTAAATGTTGTTTATAGTGGAAACTATATTATAACAACATTAAAGAAATTTTTAAAGGTGAAAAATAACTCAGCTACAAATACGCTACATGATGTAGAAGTTGATTTTATTTTTCATAATTCCGTCTGTTTTTCTTTCAGTGCGTATACTGTGCATGTCACTGTACTGTGTACATACAGGTTTACACTGTTCACCGTGTTTAACATTGATCACTAGCCCTTTCCTCCTGTTATACAGTCTTTATGATAGGCCGTTGTCTTAGTTTCTTAGTGCTGCTATAACAGAAATATCGTAAGTGGATGGTTTTAAAAACATAAATTTGTTTTCTCACAGTTCAGGAGGCAAAAAGTCTGAATTAAGAACTCTGGTTCTAGGTGAAGGCTCTCATCAGTTCTAGGAGAAAATCCTCATCCCGGTTTCTATAGCCCTGGCCTTCTCGGGCTTCTTGGAGATCTCCAGATGGCGTCTGTCTTTCCTCCCGTTTCTGCTTCTTGTCTCTGTCTCTGTGTCTGTGATGCTCTTTGTGTCACTCAGAAGTAGTCACCTCTACTGGTATGGCCTAACTGACGTAACAAAGAAAGTCTAATATCCAAATACGATTACAACCAAAGGTACCATGTCTCCATCAAGTCAGTTACAAATCACAGGGACTCTATAGGACAGAACAGGACTGCCCCCTAGTGTTGGTCCCAAGGAGTGGCTGGTGGATCCAAACTGCTCGCTTTGGGTTAGCAACCAAACTCTTAACCACTGCACCACCAGGAGAAACACAGGGCAGTGCGTAACAGTCACGATTATTTCCTTTTTTATTTTCAGGAAATCAAAATGTTTACTTTTGTACAATATGGGCACACTCTAGATATGAATGATAATAAGGGAAATAAGTGGTAAAATACAAGGGCAAAGAAGACCTAGAACTCCTTGTGACAGAAAGGAAGAGAGGGAGAATTTGCCTAAGGGCTACAAAATTCTAGGATCTGATTTTGAAACAGATTTCTATCCAATTGTTTTATTCACTGAATCTATTTTTAAATTAAGAGAATTAAAAAGAATTCACATGTAGTGGACATGGGGCTTCATCATACTGTTGTCTACTTCTGTGTATGTTTAAACGTTTCCATAATTAAATGGGTTAAAATATATTTGCTTTTGTAAGGTTTTTTTCAATCCCCTTAGGAATAGTTTTAAAAATCTCTTCAGCAGACCACTGATAGCCTAGCCTACACCTTGATGAGAGAACACTTTTTTTCAAAGAATCTCTTCTTTAAGAGCGTTTACTTTTCTCTTCCAGGACACTGCTGCAATGGCATGTCGGCCTACATGCCACCAGTGTATGGCGGGAGCGGTACTCTGCCCTGTGCGGTGTACAACTCCCCTCCGTACGCTGAGACCCTTCCTGGAGATCACTAAACCACTGCTGAGAGCATCTTTTTTTAAGAAGGTGGAGCAGGGAGGATGGGGAGAAGGACGGAGCCTGTAGCTGCTTCATCCTTCACAGCCTATACTGCCTAGGGAAGAGGCTGGTTGTGCAGAGGCTCAGCTACTAACTGAAAGCTTGGCAGTTTGAACTCACCCAGCAGCTCTGTGGGAGAAAGACCTGGGGATCTGTCTCTGTAACAGTTACAGCCTTGAAAACTGTAAGGGGCAGTTCTACTCTGTCACATGGAGTCATTATCAGACAAATTTAACTCGACAGCACAGAGCAACAGTTGGGTCGGGGGGCTGGCAGTAAGTAATGGTACAGTAGGCTGTGCCCTCCCTGACCCATCCAGGGCTGGGACCGTTGGACCTGTTGAAAAACCCTATAGATCATAAGTCAGACTCACTAGAATTATGCACACTGTTGAGGTGTCCTGAAGACACACATGTTAAGACCAGCAGAAAGGGAACTGGTGCTGGAGCTCAAAGTGGACAGATGTGAAAAACTAGCTTGAAAGTCCAAGACACTCCTTTCTCCTGATACTCTGTGATTCACATGGCATCCTCTCTGGTGTCTAACACTCCGTTTTACACTAGCCCAGTCTAACTCAGAACTGTTGTCAGAGTATCTTCTTTTGGCTTCTCTTCTGGTTTGTTCCACCCTGGTATCATTTGGGTTTTCTTCCCTGTTTGAGGTTGAGTCCCATCACCCCTCATATTCCCAGGAGTTCTGTAGTTCTCAACTCCCTTGACCCTTACCCGCTGCACTGTGAGGTTTCTAAGAGGACTTTGGGTGCCAGATGCTCCTCGCATGGGCCAGACTCAAGGTACAATGGTGAGAAATGTTAGATAATGTGCTTGATTAAAGAAAAATAGAAGATACCCCCATGAGATCTAGCAGATGGTCTGATTAAGGAAGAAATGAAGACAGTGAAGAAAACTTACAAAGTAACCATGAGCTATTCAGGGCAGAGATGCTGCTGTGGTCCCTTCTGAAGTCCTCACAGTTGGCATGGCACCTGGCACTCAGAGCACACAACAAATATTCATTCAGTGAAGGAATGGATTTTTAGGTTAATAGAGTATAGACTAAAATGTGTACACAAGGACTCGCCATACATAAAAGGTAAAAATATCCATCATCAGATACAAGGATAAACAAAATGTGACATATCCACGCAGTAGAATATTTGTTTTCAGTTACTTGACACTGAGTTGGCTCCAGCTCGTGGTGACCTCATGTAGGACAGAACGAAGGATGCCCGATCCTGCCCCAGACCGTGATCATTGGTGGCCTTGAGGCTATTGTGGTGGCCACTGAGAATTTCTCTCATTTTGCTGACCCTGCGCTTTACCAACCGTGATGTCCTTTTCTAGCAACTGGTCGTTCCTGAAGACATGCTCAAAGAAGTGAGCTGATGTCTCCCCATCCTCACTTCTAAGGAGCATTCCAGCTGTGTTTATCTTTAGACCGATTTGTTCATTCTTTTGGCAGTCTGTGGTATAGTCAATGATCTTTGCCAATGTCACAATTCAAGTGCATCAATTCTTCTTCTGTCTTCCTTTTTCATTGTCCAGCTTGGAATAGAGTGATGATACATGCAACAACACGGATAAACCTTGTCTTAGTCATGTAGTGCTGCTCTAACGGAATTACCAGGAAGTAGATAGCTTTTAAAAAGAGAAACTTTATTCTTACACAATGCAGTAGACTCAAAGTCCAAATTCAGAGTGTCTGCTCCAGGGAAGGCTCTCTTTGTTGGCTTTGGAGAAGGTCCTTGTGTTGCATCGGTTTTTCTTTGGTCTGAGAGCATCTTGGCATAAGAACCTCAGGTCTGAAGGATGGGAGCTCTGCTCCCAGTGCTGCTTTCTTGGTGGTATGAGGCCTCCAAATCTCTTTACTAGCTTCTTTCCGTTATATCCCAAGAGACTGCCTCAAGGCACAAAGCAGTCTTATATCACTGCCACCTATCTCCCTCATTAACATCAAAGGGGCAGGATTTACAATGTGTAGGAACATCACACAATACCGGGAATCATGGCACAGCTAAACTGCCACCCATAGTTTTGGGGAAACACAGTTTAAGTCATGACAAACCTTAAGAACATTATGCTAATAATGAAGCTAGTACAAAAGCCCACATACAGTAGGATTTCATTTATATGAAATGCCCATGGAGGCAAAGGACAGATTAGTGGTTGTCAGAGGCTGGGTGGAGGTTGGAGGGTGGAGAGCGGCTGAGTAATGGGTACAGGGTTTCCTTTGGGAATGGTGAAAATGTTTGGGAACTAGATAAAGGTGATGGCTGCACAACATTATGAATGAGCTAAATGCCACTACATTGTATACTCTAAAAGGGTTAATTTTATGTTATGTAAATTGCACTTCATTTGTAAAAATGTCACAAAAGCAAAGATTTCATAGGTAAGGGAAAACTGTATTGAAAAACAATACTGCTGTCTTGGGTCCTCACTACCAAGATGACAAAGAAAAGAAGAACAGCAATTATGCTGAAGAAGTCCATAGTCGTTTGTAGCCTGCTCACTGCAAGAACTGTGTCTGATGCCTGCCCAGTGACAAGACCATTCAGAAGCTGTGATTAAGAAACATAGCAGCGGCACCGTGGTCAAGAGCTCAGCTGATAGTCAAAAGGTCAGCAGTTTGAATCTAACAGCCACTCCTTGGGAACCCTGTGGGGCAGTTTTACACTGCTCTACAGGGTTGCAATGAGTTAGAACCAACTCAGTGTTAAGAGGTTTTAGCAGATGCCACAGCCACGTGAAGCAAATGTCTTCACCACTTATATGCTTCCCAAGCTGTTTGTGAAACTCCGTTACTGTGTGAGCTGTGCCATTTACAGCACAGTGGTCAGAGACTGTTCACGAGAAGTACTGAAGGACAGAACAGCCCAGGCCAACGTGGTCGGTGCAGGTGCCACTCCACGACCGCCACCAAAAGCACGTGTAAAGATCTGAGTCCTTAAAGGCTGAAGAAAAACTAACCTGAAAGAAAATAAGATACAAATCATACTTAAAAGGAAAAAATATATATACCATCAATACCACATACATTAGGGATAAGAAAGTGAAGGCCAGAGGAATGCTCTGAGTAGAAGAAAATAATCAAGAAAGACCCTTCAGGAAGGAAACTGTTTTTGGAAACTGAAGGGATAGAGAGGAATCTAGTGCAGTGTTTATTCAGCACATAGTTCCATTGACAAGACTGTGGCCATAGGCAAGTTATTTAACCTCTCTGTGCAACATGGATCTCATCTCAGAAACACTGCAATGCTACGCCTCTCACTTAGGGAGACTGTAGACTTGGAGGCCTCACTGAGTGAGTGGACAGATGGTGGACAGCACTTACTAGATGGTGGTTAGCAACATCACCTGTTGGCATAGCATCTTCTTCGTATTCCCACGAAGCCCCTGACCTGGGCATCATAGACATTTGCAGATGATCGTGATCTTAAATAAGAGGGCTGCCAATTAAGTTCACGAATGCATCCTAGAAGAAGTGCTACATGCCTCACTGCTGAGTATCAGTCACCTTTGAAGTACTCCTCTTGGGAAGCTATGCACCCATGCCAATGCCTAGCCTACTCTTCAATCTACAAGATTAAGTTGTATCTTAAGTCAGTCTCTTTTGAGGTATAATAGAGAGAACAGGTTACCTCATACCACCAAAAAAGAAAAGCTAGGAGGGAGCATGTCCTTTGGACCCAGGGTCCCTGCACTGAGAAACTCTTAGACTAGGGAAAGCTGATAGTAAATACCTTCCCCAAGAGCTGAGAGAGACAGAAAGCCTTCCCCTGGAGCTGACACCCTGAATTTGGATTTCTAGCCTCCTAAACAATGAAAGGCATACATTCCTCTTTGTTAAGGCCATCTACTGTGGTATTTCTGTAATAGCAAGTAGTATATGACTAAGACATTATATTTGTTCATTTAATGCAACAAATGTGCAACTCCAATATAAGATATTAGTGACAGAAGAAACTGCATGCAGGGGCAGAGGGAAATTTTCTGCATTGTTTTCCTGTAAATTTAAACAGCTCTAAAAAACTAAAGTTCATTAACTTGAAAGGGAAGCCTGGTGCTCCATCTCTGAAAAGTCAGCCACTGAAAACCCCAGGGGTGCAGTTTTACTCAAGCGCATGGGGTTGCAGTGAGCTGGAGCTGATTTGATGGCCACTGGGTTTTCTATTCTTTTTTTTTATCGTGATGAAGATATTCACAACAAAACATATGCAAATGCAATTTCTACATGTACAATTCAATGACACTGATTATGTTCTTCAAGCTGTATGATCATTCTTGCTATCCTTTACCAAATTATTCTACCACCATTAGAATAAACTCAGTGCCACCTAAGCAAAAACTCTCCCTTTCCCCCCTCCCAAACTTGTAATGATTAATAATCTTTGGTTTCTCTGTATTTGCTTGTATTTCTTATAGCCTCCTTGAAGTATTTCTTATAAGTGAGATCATGTAGTGTCTCTTGTTTTGTGACTGACTTGTTTTACTTAGTGTGATGTTTTCAGAGTTCATCCTTGTGGCATTCAGCAGGACATCATTTCTCTTTGTGGCTGAGTAGTGTTCCATTGTGTGTGTAGACTATGAGTTGTTTGTCCCTTCGTAAGCTGATGGACGTTTTGGTTTTTTCTACTTTGTGGTGTGTGTGAAGAGTGTTGCAGTGAACACTGGTGTACAGGTTTCTATTTCCAAGGACCATCCATGGCAACTGGTTTTTAATAGCTTGTGTAGTCTTTTGTAGTCCCTGGTACAAGTTGAATGAATAAAGTTAGGTGAAACACTGCCACCCCATAATAAAGTGCATTAAAACTTACAAAAAGAGAGAAATGACATGAATACAGCCACTATGGCAGTGTGTTATACTCAGTGCGTACACTGGTTGGTACCTGTGACAGGAGCTTTGTATTTTTTGTGTGTTTGAAACATTAAATAAATTCTTTAGCTAATAACAAAAAAATTCTACCAAAAAAAGATGCATGGGCTATAAAAGGCACAAGTAAGAGAGTAAAATATAGAGTTGATATTTAAGAACAGACTGCTATTCTTGTCACATGATCCTATTCACCCATCTGCCTGTTGTTCTCCTGTAAGTGACTACAGTAAAATGTTGCTCTCTGTAACTTGGGTACCTTTGCTAACTACTGAATAAAGGAAAACTTCAAGTCTGTACTATGATACACCACAAACTTTCATCAGTGCTCAGATTGACTTTTTCTAGAAGAAAAAATAAGATCTTTGAACAAGATAGTGGAAATAGTAAATTCCTCCTGACATGTTCTTTCTGTTTATTAGAGACCTGAGGCTGCCACCACTAAATGCAAAGTCCCAGATCGCTGCAGCATGGATTGTAAAGCTTCCAAGATAAGGTAATGCCATTCTTAGAGGATGAGGAGATTGATATGGGTGTATTATGTAACTCCTAGAAAGAATGGTTATTCAGATTTATATGGTAGGTTTGAGCCTGAAACCAATCTGTTGAGAAAGGAGAAAGATCCATAATAGTTCACATTTTCAGAGCTGGAAGGGGCCTCATTTGGTTTCTAGCTCAGTGCTTATACCTGGAGATACGGAAGGAAACAGGCCAGGGAGTATGAGGGCCACACAAAAGTCACAGTGATCTGAGACTGGAACGTGAGTTTCCTCATTTGTCATCAGCTGGATTCCTATTTGTGTCCTGGATGACTGGGGAAGAGTAGGGGAAAAAAAGAATAGTTGAACTTAAAACTTGATGCAGGCCATTAGTCAGAAAATAAAGCTTTCTAGGAAGTTCCCCCACTTCTAAATAAACTTTGGCAGACTTTTCAGGGTTACTGGGAATGTAAGACCCTCAGTGAAAATTCTCAGAAAGCACCACTGCACCTTTTTAAATGCAAATTAGCTGGATTTCAAAATCCCTTCCCACCTCTACCCCAAAGGACCAGCTCTCCATACTGTGTTTATCCTGTGAAGACAGAGGGGCGGACCAGCCCGTTCCCAGCTCCCTGCCCCTCCTCCCAGTGTGTTGTAGCTACCAATCCAGCAGGGGCTAGGGAATCTGGCAGCAAGGACAGAGTGTTGCACAAGTGGCTGATGTCAATAAATGCATGATTCGTGGGATTTTAACAATCCCTCACCACCAACAGTACCTGTTTATATCATTTGTTGAAATTAACATAGGTGTTAAAAGAGTTGTTGCTGATAGTTGCCGTGGAGACAGCCCCCAATCCATGGCGATGCCATGGACACAGCAGAACAAAATACTGTCTGATCCTGCACCATTGTCGTGATTGGTTTCTGATTAGATCCTTGTGATCCATATGGTTTTCACTGGCTGATTTTTGAAAGTCGACTGCAAGGTCTTTCTTCCTAGTCTGTTTTAGTCTAGAAGCCCTGAAGAAACCTGCTCAGCATCAGAGCGGCACACACACAACCCTCCACTAGACAGAAGAGTGGTGGCTGCACTTGGGGCGCACTGGCCAGGAGCTGAACCTGGGTCTCTGGAAAGGGGAGGATTGTACCACAGAAACACCATCACTGCCTCATTTTCTAAGAATAGAGTGCTACTTCAAAAGCCCTGGCATTGATGCTCTTGTGGGCCTCGAGACCCACCATACTTTAAGGGGGTGCTCAGGTAGTGGTGCAGTGGTTAGGAGCTCAGCTGCTAACAAAAAGTTCAGCAGTCCAAATCCATCAGCTCCCTTTGGAAGTCTCATGTGGCAGTTCTACTCTGTTCTGTTTTGTCACTATGAGTTCAGATCGACTCATTGACAGTAATTGTCATGTAATAAAAAATTGAAAATAAACCAAACCTATTGCCCTCAAGTCTATTTTGACTCACAATGATCCTGCAGGACAGAGGATAACTGCCCGGCCATATAGAGTTTCCAAAGCTGTAAAACTTGATAGAAGCAGACTGATCTTTCTCCCTTGGAGCAGCTGGTAGGTTCAAACTGCTGACCCCAAGGTCAGCAACCAAGTGCTTAGCCATGACACCACCAGGGCCCTACCTAACCTGCTGCCATCAAATCCAACTCATAGCAACCTAGTCAGACAGAGTAGGCCTGTGCCATAGGGTTTCCAAGACTGTAATCCTTATGGAAGCCGACTGCCGCAGCTTTCTCCTGTGGATCAGCTGTTGGATTCAAACTGCCGTCCTTTGGGTTAGCAGCTGCGTGCTTCACTACAGCACCACCAGGGCTCCTAGCTGAGGCAGTGGCTGGTCACAATTCACTAACTGCACTAATGTGTTCACAGGTGTGCTGCAAGATCATCCAAGACCAGAATCAGACAAAAGAGCATAACCAAAAAGAAAGATTGCTCTAAAAGCCAAAAGCTGAAAGGGCTTCCAGTGGCCATTCTATTTGCTGTGTTTGCCGTCTTCATCATCGTGGTTTTTACCTACATAACTGTGGAAAGAAAACCACTCTTTGGTTAAATGCGTTAGAAGTAGAGCCGACTCTGAGAAGCAGTAAGCAGGTGCCTGGTGCTGCTCCAGGCCCCCACGTCTCTGCTCGGAAAGGCGGCCCAGCCACGTCACCTTCCTCACAAGGTGCTGCTTTCATGGGCCTGGGCCTGGGTTCAGTAGGAGGTGGAAGGAACAGGTGGGACCCCTGGGCCTCTGGGTCAAAATGCATGATAGGAAATCCACGTCACACCAGCCACCATTAAAGGTGCTTCTCAGTTTGAGCAAACTTCTAAAAAAGAAACTGTGCCTGATGTGTGGGTGCATGTTTTTTATAGCTGTGGTGATAAGCTATTGCTGTCATCAGCTGCCGTGGAGTTAGCCTCTGATTCGTGGCAGCTCCATGTGTTACAGAGTAGAACTGTTCCGCAGAGCTTTCTTGGCTATAATCTTTACAGACACAGTTTGACAGGACTTTATTCTGCAGAACTGCTGGGTAGGTTTGAACAGCCAACCTTTAGGTTTGCTGCTGATCGGAAACTGCTTGTGCCACCTAGGATCTGTGAGAAGACATAGATCTCATTTTATTTTCTCCTTAAACTACATAGCCAACTATAGGAAAGTCCAAACCAATCACACCAAACTGGTTGCTGTTGAATCAATTCTGACTCATAGCGACACTACAGGACAGAGCAGAACTGCCCCACAGGGTTTCCAAGGAGTGCCTGGTGGATTTAAACTGTCAGCATTTTGTTTGGCAGCTGAACTCCTAACCACTGGGCCATCAGAGCTGCTGTTACCCTAACACCTTGCAACATGTTTTCATTTTCAAAATGGATAATTGAGAGCTTTATGTAGCTAATGCTGTAACGATACTCTAAATAATCTGTAAGTGTCTTTGACTGCACCAGCTACTCTGGCCTCTGCACTGGCCTCTTTCCAAAGGAGCACAAAGGCCCCTCAGCTCCTGTGACCTTGGTCTCCCTCCTCTTCTTTGCTCTCCTGAGAAATGGCCGGAGAAACAGCCGCTAGGAAGGCCCCCTGGCATTTTGTGTATCTACAACTTTCTTTCTTGCTCCTTATCCCAGAGTGGACCTAGCAGGCTAGCATAGCTGAGGAATTTTTGCATAAGTTTTGTCTTTGCCTGTTACAAACATGCAGATTAGAGTCCAGGTGTCTGACATAAATATCTGTAATTCAGTAAAGAGTTTCTTGTGAGCTACGTGCTTAAAAGCATCAAATATTGCTTGCTAAAGTGATGTATAAATTCTGACATAAAAATTGTCTTTTGAGACTGCATGGAAAACAGCCTGCATTGCTGTCAAGTCTCCAGGGGTATCATACCTCCGAATAAACCTTCTTTCTCTAGCTAACTTGGAATATATTTCATTGGTTCAACTACTCCAGAGCACACACCCAAATCTGGTAACACTGTCAGGAAAATCCACAAGAGATAATTAACAAAAAAGAAATGTGTTTGATTTAGCAAACACAAAGAAATGTTGAACATCATCAATAATGAAAGGAAAATGAAGTAGAACAAGATGCCTTTGAAACGCAGCAAGGTTTTAAAAAGTTAAGGCCTGATGAAGGCATGTGACCATGGCCTCTGGGATCAGGCAGATTTCACTAGGCCCCTGGCTTCTCCACTTGTTAGCTCTGTGACCCTGGATGAGTTGATTGCCCTGAGCCTCAGTTTCAACTACTATTAATGGGGAAGGAATAGGTCTCTTATAGTAATGAAGAATTTGAAGGAATAATGCATTTGGCACATAGTGTGGTCCATACCTGACTTTCAGTAAGCAATAAATACTAAAGCAATGTTATAGTTTAGCACAGTATGTATACTTTTGGAAGGAAGTAATCATAGAAAAGGAAGAATCTTAGTTACTGAGAAGTCCACCACAGCAGTTTTTACTATAGCCAAAATGCCAACTGACTCAAATTTTCCACAACAAGAAAATAATAAATTGTAGTATAGTCTCTCAAGCAACAGTTACACAGTAATTAAAAATGCTGACAGTGAGTTTATTGTGACATCATTATTGTTCTTGTTAGCTGCATAGAGTTGGCCCCCGACCCATGACAATCTCACGCACAAAGGAATGACATGCTGCCCAATGCTTCACCATCCCCGTTATCAGTTTCAGACTGAACCACTGTGATCCTTAGGATTTTTTAATGCCAAACAAGCTTTTTAATAGAAAATGCTTATTTTGAAATTTCTATAACAGCTTCATCAAGAACATAATTCACATGTCATAAATGAACCATACAGTTCGTATTTAGAGAAGTGCAACCATCATGATATCCAAATTTAGAATATAATGTAGCATTGCAAAGATCACCCATTGCCACTGAGGCGATTCTGACTCGTAGTGAGCCTATAGGGCAGTGTAGAACCGTCCTACAGGATTTCCAGAAGCAGACTGCTACGTCTGTCTCCCAAAGAGTAGCTGGTGGGTTCCAACTACCAATCTTTCAGTTAGCAGTTGAACACTTTAACTACTGTGTTACTAGAGCCACTTCCTTCCAAAAAACCCTAAAATAGTTATTTTTTGATGATAAACAAAAAAGAGTACAAATTTGTCAGTACCACATTATAATAACTGCATAAACAACACTTAAAGAAAATGCCAAAATAGTACTCCAGTGTTGAGACTCTGACTTTTTTCCTTATTTCTACTTTTTCATACATTTAAAGATTTCTACAGGCAGTGTTATTAGTTTGCTAATGAGAGACAAGAATCTTAATTTACAAAAACCATGGGCTGTGCTTGGATGCAGTAAAATCAGCTTAAACAAATAGGGCTTTGTTTGCATGTCGTGAAAAGATGTCTGGTGCCCTAAGAGGTTGGGGACCAAGTGTAAAGATGCGGGCTGTGACTGAAGTAAACTGGTTGCAAACAAAAATGTGTGTATGTGTGTACAACTGAGGAAACTCAAAACTGAGTAGGTGTCTGGTGATATGGAGAGATACTTGATGTTATGGGGCTGCAGCAGCTATTCTGTAACCATGAGGTAAAAGACATAACAAAAGGCAGAGAATGAGGAGATCATGGCCTGAAATCTTTGAACTGCTAAATTAATTCAGTACTTAGGCCATCACATTAGCATTTAGGGCAAGATTTCAGCCTCTTCTCATTGCCAGCCATGGGATATGACATATTTCAGCCAGAGCTGCAACGGAGGCTGGGAAAGTGAATGTTGGAGCTTTAGCAGGCTATTTGTTTATTTATGTTAGACAGAAAGCTATCTATGGATATTAGACAGATAGTATCTATCTAAGCAAGGGAGAAAGGGGAATGAGTATAGGAATACAAGGAGCAAACCTACAGTGATGGCTGCATGTACTTAAGAAGAAAACTTGTATGCTTAATAAAACCAAGCATGATAAAAAAAATTAAAGAAAAAAACTTTTCTAGAAAAGCTTTTTCAGTGTATTCAATTTTTGTCAATTAGCTTTTATAAATCAGAGTCCAGAATGGGAGTTTAAAGGCACCGTGCAAGATAACTAATGCCTTAACCATTCAAGGTTTGGGCCCCAGACCATTCAGCTTCAGCACTTTCAGCTTCACCCTAGACCTACAGAGTCAGAAGCTACATTTTCATAAGACCCCCAGGCCGTTAAAGTCGGAGAAGCAGGCTGTACCGTGTCCCTGACAGATGCTTACTTAGGGGGAAGTCCTAGCTCAACCCAAAGATTCAGGCCAGAGGACCAGTGGGCAGGTCCATCAGGAGTCTATGCACCCAGGGTTAATCCCCTTTGGGAAAAATGTGTTTTAAAGAAAAAGCTCAAAGAGTTTGGTCCAAGACAATGTTTCTCCATTCATTAAATTCAATAAGTTATTTAACATGTCCTGGGTATTTGCAGCAAGATGACAAATCAGAAATAGTCCCTGTGCCCAAGGACTATGCAGTCTGATAGGGGAGTGGAGAAGACACCACAGTGTCCGTAATGCCCTGCGTGCTCAGTGGTACCCTTTGGATGGCGTTACAGGGTGCCCTGGGAGCATTAAGAGGGCAATTTCTCCAAAACTGAGAGTGGACTTGGGTGGACAGGATGAGCAGGACTCAGGCAAAAGAAGGAGGAGAAAAGGGCACAGAAAGGGAGGTTCTTCTAGGCTTTGGAAACAGTATTGTCGGAGGAGACATAGGCAGGTGAAGCCGTGGCGAGCAGGAGGATGGAAAAGAAGGCAGATTTGGATCATGTTGGGCCGTGGGAAGCATGTTACAAAGTTTGAACTTTAATCACGAGGCCAATGCATGAAAAAAGAAATTCTAAGAATTAAGCAATGTCAGTCACACCCTTCTCCTCCCAAGAAACCCTGGTGATACAACAGTTAAGTGTTTGGCTGTTAACCGAAAGGGTGGCAGTTGGAACTTACCCAGTGGATCCACGGAAGAAAGACTTTGCAATCTGCTCTGTTAAAACACCAGAAACCAAACCTGTAGCCACTGAGTCCACTCCATCTCACAGTGAGCCTATGGAAGAGAGTAGAACTGCCCTTTCAAAGGCTGTAATCTTTACGGAAGCCGACTGCCACATTTTTATGCCTCAGAGCAGCAGGTGGGTTCAAACCACTGACCTTTCAGTTAGCAGCTGAGTGCTTAACCACTGCACCACTAGGTCTCTTTCCTATAAATATTACAACCTAGAAAACCCTATGGGACAATTCTACTCTGTCACGTGGGGTTGCTATGAGTTGGAACCAACTTGACCACACCTAACAATAACTGCCCCCATCCCCACACTGTCTTCTGTACTAGTTTTCACAGACTCGTGTCTGAGAGAGAATTTGTCTCAATGATGTGTAGAAGCAGGCAAGTCCCAAGGCTGTAGGTCAGACATCAGGCGTCATGCTGCAGGCTTCTCCCGACTCGTACAGTTCCAGGGGCTGATCAGCCAAAGATCCACAGGTCAGATGGTGGGCTTCTGGCTCCAATGGTAAATCCAAGACCAGCAGGTCAGACAGCGGGCTGCTGGCTCAGGTGCCAAGAGCTGGAGGTGAGAGGATGACAGGCCAGATGCAGGATCCAGAGCACAGCAAAAGCCAGCAAATTTGGCCAAGAAGTCTGTTAATATTGGGTGTAGGGCATTTCCCAAGGAGATTCCCCCTCACCTGTTTGGCTACTCATAGTAGATCCCATCAGGAAATTGATTATATCATTATACAATTACCAAACTGCATTATAACTGCCAGAGCTCTGAGAATCATGGCCCAACCAACTTGATATGCAACCTAAACCTTCAGAGAGGCATAAAACCAAAGGAGCTGTCTTGTGAAATCCCAGAGGGATGTTTGGAGGGCAGGCCGTCCTGAGTGTGCCGGGACCTGACGGTGTCAGCAGAGGGCGGCCCCAGCATTTGTGGGGCAGCATATTTAACATTGGCCTTGCACATGTACGCCCCCAACAAGGGCAGCAAACGCAGCGGTACGCGAGCAGCAAGAGTAGCAGAGAGGAAACAGCAATTCCAGAGGTGCTACTTGACACAGAGACAGCTGCTAGTGCACATACGTGAGACACCATCACAGGCTCCCAGGGAGGAGGAGATGCTGCTCCAGCTGCCTGGTACGAATAATGGAGCAAAGCAAAACGCCACTGCTGTCTAGTTGACGCTGACTCACAGCAACTCTACAGTGAATCTGTCAGGGAGAAGAAGAGCGGTTAAAATCCCCTCACAGAATTCTACAGACTCACTTGCCCTATATTGTGAACATATGTGTTGCGACCAAGTGTTTCACAATGGTCTCCTTAAGGCTTAGTTTCCCTGGTACTTTAGGGAAAGCTTGAGTGGGCATGTGGGGAGTGGGGTTAACTGACACCCCGGGACCACCATCCTTCACAGACGGGAAACTGCTGCCAACCAGATAACCACTGCTCCGCACATCACAACGATGCAAGCTGCAACTTTGCCTGAAATGTCAGCAATAATGAGGAAGTTAAAATGTGAGGAGGAAAGAATCTTAACACTCGACACTAAACAGATGATCCCCAGCGTTCTGGGACATAGAGCACTGACCCCGCCAAAAGGGCTGCCTTCATGGGTCCGCCCCAGTTCCAAGTCTTGGATGTCTCCTGTTTTGCCTTCTTTCCCTCAGGGCACCATCTTTAGACCTTCAGAGTGGTTCTCCAACCTGCTTGGAGAAAAACTCCCACCCTATCCTTCAGGGAATGTTTCAACCTCCCCAGATCCAGACCTCTCAGGAGAGTCTCTGCAGCGTGAGATGACGTGTGCTGTTTCTCTGCAGTCCTCTGGTATCCTGTGGGCCACTCCTAGGCAGGGACACACATATACCCTCCCAAGGACACAGTGCTAGGCCCAGACACAATGCTCCTGAATCCATGCTAAGGAAGAACTCATTAAAAAAAAAAAACCTGTCATTCCAACTCATAGTGACCCTACAGGACAAAGTAGAACCACTCCATAGGGTTTCCAGCAAGTGGTTGGTAGATTCATACTGCTGACCTTTTGGTTAGCAACCAAATGCTTAGCCACTGTACCGCCAGGGCCCACATACTAAGGAAAAGTAGACTGTTCATCCCGAAACAACATAATCTGCTGAGATTTTCCCTCCTCCTACAGTGATAGATTGTTTTACACTATTATGTTTTATTCTGACTATTCTGCTTCTAGAGCACTTCTGGGAAGCTGGCATATAAGAACTAGGCCCAATTTGATGCCTTGCCAAGCAATAGATCATTTACCCACCCAATTCCGCCCCGCCTTCAGTTACACAAGGCCCCAAGAGAAGTCAACATTGAGATTTTCTTGACCTTAAACCAATCAAATTCCTAGGCAAGTCTCCCTCCCTCACTAGCCTCAGTAATAGGAAGGGGATCAGTAAAGAGACTTATTCTCATCTTGTCAAGAGCAGACTCCCATCTATCAAGATGATTTATCTGCCAGTTCCAACTACTCCCCTACAAATCTTGGAGCTTCTTGGGTCAGGGACTGAATCTTAATCATCTCAGGGTCTCCTTTCAAAGTGAAGGCTTCTTTTCTTCCGTATGGATCCCGTCTCATTGTCAAGCAGTCTCCTTCCCAAATAAACATATGTAACCACAAAAGCAATACCCTAGATTTTGTCTCCTTTTTATATCCAAAGAAGAGGAGTCCTAAAATGAGCAAACTGCTGCTGAGAGGCGTTGCCTGTCAACCTCATTATGTGATGTTTATCCTTCTCACAGCCTGTCGTTCCCAGGGCTTTGGGAGTACTCATTTCTATAAATGTCACCATTTACCTCAGGGTGAGACCTGCCACCAACAGACAGTGTTCTACTTCTGATTACCTAATAGTTAAGCGGAATGCTGGCCGGTGAAACAGAATCCAGCTAATTGCATGTCACATGGGTGTGTTGAATTTCTGCAGCTTACATATGCAGCAGAGAGGCCCATTCTATTACATGGGTGCTGTTTAAATCACCACCCAGCCAACATTCAGGTTGGCAGATGGGAGACATTCTTAAAAGCTCAATTTCTGACATTCAGAAAAACACTGTGCTACCACCCCTTAAAATAAGTGGTTAAGTACAGAGTTATTTTCATTGCCACAGTGGTAAATAAAGAAGTGCTAGACCACATTGTTCGTATCTATTGCAATGGATAAGAATTTTCACATACAAGCAAACACATTATTGATGCTGGAAAGATTGCCTTCTATTGCTTTCTACTTTTCTACCCCCTTCCTAGCCTTTCAGAAAAGCTTTGTGTAACAGAGTTACAGGAAGGGGCTGATCTTTGGAGAAAAACTAAACTTTACTCTTTCCAGAAGCAAGTACTCACCTTGAGACTAAAATAAGAAAAAGTCTAACCCACTTGGCATTTGATTCTGAGGAAGATTTCCCTATAAAAATCTGACGGAAGAAAACACAAGGGAAGCCAGTTAGCTTGTGTTAGGTGAGGCAAACTTGCAACGAGTTTGATCAGGAAGAATTGAACCTGTGAAGAGGATGTGCGAGGGCACCGCTTCCTGGTTATGCTCCTTTCTAGTTCATTTTGCAAAGGTCAGTGAGTTCAGAGCAGGAGAAAAACAGTCCAAGTGTGGCAGTTACGTGCTAATCGGCATGCTGACAACGTGCTGGCGCATACCACAGGACTTCATTCAATGGAAACCGATGGCTCCTGTGAATGTTCTGTGTGGGCAGCAATCTAAACACAGCCCTGCTAATGAATCAATCTCTCGGGAGCCAGGAAGCTGCTATTTTAGGTACACTGCAGACGCTGATGCGGACATCTCTCCCCACTTCCTGGCAGCAAGGGAATGGTGTGACAGCTACAGTTCCTAGAGATTCATTGTTACAACTCATCTTTGTGGTTCAAGAGTTACCTAAAAATATGAGAATGAAACAGGATGAGTTTGTCTTTTTTTAGATTGCAACTTGGAGTTTTCTAGCCCTTAGGAAAAGGATGGTTATTAATGTCTGTCGTGGCATGAATCATGTCCCCCCAAATTGTGTGTAGCACTTTGGCTAGACCATGATTCTTGGTGTTGTGTGATGTTCCGTGTGCTGTAGACTCTAGCTCTATGGTGTTAATGAAGGAGAATAGGCGGCCCTTGTTTTGATGGGGCAGGACTCAATGTGTGACACTGTATTGTGCCTCGAGGCACTTCTTGGGATATAAAGGACGGAGAAGCAAGCAGAGAGTTGGGGGCCTTATACTACCAAGAAGCAGTGCTAGGAGCACAGCACACTCTGTGGAAAGGAGCTAGGGTCCCTGCACCTCAGAAGCTCCCAGGCCAGGGGAAGATTGACAAGGACCTTCCTTCAGAGCCCATAGAGAAAGCCTTCCCCTGGAGTTGATGGCCCGAATTTGGACTAGTAGCCTACAGAGTTGAGACAAAATAAAATTTCTCCTTGTTAAAGATATCTACTTGTGGTACTGACATTACAGCAGCGCTAGACGATTAAGGCAACGTCCATCCTGCTCTGCTTAAAATAAAACAGTTGCTCTTGAGTCAGTTCTGACTGGTGCGTCAGAGTACCACCATGCTTCACAGCACTCTCAATGGCAGGTTTCTCAGAAGCAGATTGCCAGGCCCTTCTTCTGAGACACCGCTGAGTGGATTCAAACCTTCCATCTTATAGTTAGCTGCCAAGCATATTAATTGTCTGCACCACTTCAGCTCTTTTCCCTTTCGTGAGACAGACGCTTAGCCACCCTGCTGGCTCCTCAGATGGTGAGACAAGAAGGGCAATGGATATAAATGTGCCATGTGTCTAAGTAGAAATGGTTTTTCTGCTATGAAGACCATGTCTGTCCTAGTGACACTACTGGGGGTGTAAAACTTTATCTAAGAAGGGCAATGTAAGAGAAGGTTCTCTGAACTGGGGCTCAGGTGACCAGGGGAGCCAGATGCCAACCCCACCTTTGCCCTTGGCTGCTTGTGGGAATCAAGGGCTTTCCTGGAACTTTGGTTTCGGCATGTGTAAAACAAGCCCCAGAATTCTATGAATCTAAACTAAGAAACATCCACAGTATTTGATCATAGTCTCAAGGCTCTCATCCTGGGGGCCCTGCAAGTGTGAGAGTGAGCGAGTGAGCCCAGTAACTGGCCGAGTGCACACTGGGCCACAGGAACAGTGGCTCCCCAGTCCAGCCAATCATTGCCACGGGGGAATGTGGGCTGAATTTTCAAAAGAAGTGAAAACACTGGGTATTAACGTGAAACTTCTTGAATTCTTGAGGTTGGCAACTAACTACAAAATTTTTTTAAGTGTGTAACAAACAAAATACAGCTGGCAGCTTGGAGTCTGCTGCCTCTAGTCCCCTACCTCTGTGTAGAAAGACAAACTCTACCATCTGGCTTCCCTTTCTTCCTTCCTTGCCATCTTCCCACACCATACTTTTCCCTCAATAACAAATTGTAGTCAAGACAAACTGTATCTGGATAAGTCCTTTGACCTCCCCCTTTGTGTGTCCTGTCCTTGAGAACTCAACCAGAACATGCCAGAACAGGCAGGCTACCCCCTACTTATAACCGTCGGATATGATAGTATCGGCAGTGTAGTTGTACCTTCTAGGAAAGCCCATCAGAGATCTGCGGTATGTATGGGCATTCCTCTAGCCCCAAACTCACTTTCACTCCAAGAATTGCATTCATTCTTGGTTTCCCCAATGGTCATTGTTGTTAGTTACTGTCCATGGTAACCTTATGTAGACACAACAAAGCTTTGCCCAGTTCTGTGCCATCGTCATGATCTTTGGTGTGTCTGAGTCCACTGCTGTGACTTTTGTGCCAATGCATCTCATTGTAGGTTTCCCTCAGTTTTTGCTGGCTGTCTATAGCTCTTAACTCCTCCATCACTCTCGACAATGCCTTCAACTTCTTCCTTAATGTTTTCCTTTTAAAACCAATCTACGTTTTTACCATTTCTGATGGTCATTCTCACTACCATACTCACAAGTCAGACAGTATCTTGGTTGATTTAAAAAAAATTTTTTTGTCATTTTAAATATTTTATTGTGATTGAAAGTACACAGCCAAGCCAAGTGAAGGTACACAATCCAAACTAAGTTTGCATGCCCACCTATCTGCAGCTTTTTCTGCTCCCCTCGTCCAGTGACAATACACTTCTCCTTTCATTCTATACATGTCACATTCTCTTAACAATCTGCTATCCCCTCCTGTATGCCCTCTCCTCTCCCTTTGAGTAAGAGGCCAGTAGGACACCATCCTATAGATGTGTAGACCCATAAAGTACACGCACATTATGGTCACATTGTGTCCCTGCATCCAATCCATTCCTGTCCAAAGAGTTGACCTCAAAAATGTTTTCTGGTCATGGGCAGCAGCTGTGCTCCCAGAGGAATACCCAGGCTGCCAGCCCATCAGTTGTGGGTTTTTGGTAGAGTTCTTGCAGTGCATCCCTCTTTTTCTCATGTTACCACTGGGACTCAATGTTGTGTGCCCTGTCACGGCTGTCCTTGCTGGTGGCCAAGCACCATCTGGATCTTCTGGTTCATATGGGTCCTTCTGTGTCCTGGACTCTTTTTTCCTCATGTCTTTGTTGTTCTTGGTAATCATCTGTTCCAGATGAGTTGGGACCATTTGGTGTACCTCAGATGGTACTTTTTGAGACTCCAGATGCCACTAGCCAATATGAGGTGCAGAGACTCTCTCAGCGATAGGCTAGTTATGCCAATTGTCCTCGATGTTCCGTGAGAGCATGGTCCGCAGACCCTCACTCCTTCTCCTCTATCCTTGAAATAGTTTTCAGGTTATGGTGAAGTCCAGTTAAGTTGATCTTCTCTCTACTGTGTGCTGTCACTGCTTTCACTCAACCAAATTTCTATCAACTATCTAATCTATAACCAACACTCTCCCTCCCTCTCCACTCTTGCAGCCATCAAAGAGTCTTCTCTTCTGGACATAAGTCTATTTTTAAGTCCTCATAGTAGGGGTCTCATGCAATATTTGTCCTTTTGCTGATGACTAATTGCACCCTAAAATCATCATTGTTCTTTATCATTGCACAGTGTTCCATTGAGTATATGTACCGTAGTTTATCCATTCATCTGTTGTAGAGCATGTGGGTTGATTCCATCTTTTTGCTAATGTGGGCTGTGCTGCAATAAACATTCATGTGCATGTATCTGTTCATTTGACAGCCTTTGTTTCTGTAGGATATATTCCAAGCAGTGGGATTACTGGATCAAATGGTATATCTATTTCCAGCTTTTTAAGGAAGTGCCAAATTGCTTTCCATGGAAGTTGTACCATTTTGCAATCCCACCAGCAGTAAGGAGGGCACAGCCTCTCTAGCAGTTTTGTTTTGTGTTTTTGGATCATGGTCAACCTTGCTGGGGTGAGATGGCATCTCATTGTAGTTTTGATTTGGATTTCTCTAACAGCTAATGATCCTGAGCATTTCTGCATGTGTCTTTTGGCTGCCTGGATGTCCTCTTTGGTGAACTGTCTGTACATCTTCTTTGCCCATTGCTTAATTGGGTCATTTACCTTTTTTTTTGTCGATATTTTGTAGTACCTTGAATAGATTATGGAAATGAGACCTCGGTCCAACATGTAGTTGCCAATTTTTTTTCCCATTCTGTAGATGGTCTTTTAATTGTTTTGGTAAAGTCTTTGGATGAGCAAAAGTGTTTGATTCTTAGTTCCCATTTGTCTATTTCCTGTTCTGTTGATCATGCTTTGTTTGTCAGATTCTGAAGTCTGTCTAAGTTGTGTATTAAAACTTCCATTGTTGATACTATATATTATTTTGTGTGACCCTTATAGCTTTAAAAGTTTTGATATTTAGGTCTTTTATCCAATTTGAATTAGTTTTGGTGTAGGGTGTAAGATATGGGTCATGTTTTAATTTTTTTGCAGATGGATAGCCAATTTTGCCAGCACCATTTATTAACGAGACTGTTTTTACGCCAGTTTACAATCTTAGGGCCTTTGTTGAATATCAGCTATTCATAAGAGGATGGTAGCATCTCGGGGGTCTCAACTCTGTTCCGTTGGTCTATATGTCTCTTTTTGTACCAGTACCAGGCTGTTTTGACTACCGTGGCAGTGTAGTAGGTTGTAAGGTTGGGTAGTGTCAGGCCTTCAACTGTGTTCCTCTTCTTCAGTAGTGCTTTGCTCATTGGAGATTTCTTCCCTTTCCAAACAAAGTTGGTGATTTGTTTCTCTAATCTCCTTGAAAAATGTTACTGGAACTTGTATTGGGATTGCATTGTATAGGAAGATCACTTTGGGTAAAATAGACATTCTCACAATCTTAAGTCTTTCTATCCATAAGCATGGTAAGTTTCTCCATTTATGTAAGTCTCTCTTGATTTCCTGCAGTGAGATCTTGTAGTTCTCTTCGTATAGGTCTCTTATTTCCCTAACTAGATTTGTTCTTAGGTATTTTATCTTCTTGGGGGCTATAGCAAATAGTAGTGATTTCTTCTTTGTTGGTATAAAGGAATTCTACTGATTTACTTTGTTTATCTTCTATCCTGATACTTTGCTGAACTCTTCTGTTAATTTGGGTAGCTCACTTACGGATTCTCTGCATATACAACCATATCATCACAAACAGATTTTTACTTCCTTTTTGCTGATGCAGATGCCCTTTGTTTCTTGGTCTTGTCTAATTGCTCTGGCTACAACTTCTAGTACAATGTTGAATAGAAGTGGTAAGAATCAGCATCCTTGTCTAGTTTCCATTCTCAATGAAAGTTCTTTCAGTTTCTCTCTACTCAGGATAATGTAAGCAATTTGGCTTTGTGTAGATGTCCCTTACTGCACTGAGGAATTTCCCTTCTATGCCTATTTTGCTGAGAGTTTTTAGCATGAATGGGTGTTGGACTTTGTCAAATGCCTTTTCCACATCAATTGACAAAATCAAATGACTCTCATTTTTTGTGTTATTATTGTGATTAACCCCATTAATTGTTTTTCTGATGCTGAACCAGCTTTGTGCCCTTGGTATCAATCCAAATTGGCCATGATCATTTATTTTTTTCATGTTTGTTGAATTCTATTGACAAGGATTTTTTGAAGATTTTTGCATCTAGGTTCACGAGTGATATTTGTCTGTAATTTTCTTTTTTAGTCAGCTCTTTCACTGCTCTGGTATCAGGGTTATGCTGGCTTCATGGAATTAATTTGGGAGTATTTCATCCCTTCCTAGGGTGTGAAATAGTTTCAGTAGTATTGGAAATAACTCTTCTCTCAAAGCTTGGTAGAATTCTCTGGTGAAGCCATCTGGGCCAGGACTTTTTGGGTTGGTAGTTTTTTGATGACTTTTTCCAGTCTCTTCCTTTGTGATGGGTTTATTAAGTTGTTCTATTTCTCCTTCTGATAATTTTGGTAGGTGACATGAATCTAGAAATTTGTCTATTTCCTCTAGGTTTTCAAATCTGTTAGAGTACAGTCTTTTGTAGTATTCTGTTATCATACTTTTGATTTCAGTTGGGTCTATTGTGAAATCTCCCATCTCATTTTTTATTTGGGTTAGTTGTTTCCTCTCCTGGTTTTCTTTTGTAAGTTTACCCAGTGGTTTATCAATTTTAGTGATCTTTTCAAAAAGCCAGCTTTTGGTTTTGTTAATTTTTTCAATGGTGCTCCTATTGTCTAATTCATTTAGTTATGCTCTAATCTTTATTATATGTTTTCTTCTAATGCCTGAGGGATTCCTCTGTTGCTCTCTTTCTACTTGTTCAAGCTGTAGGGTTAATTCTTTGGTTTGGTTCCTTTCTTCCTTCTGGATGTGTGCATTATAGAGATAAACTGATGTCTGAGCACTGCTTTGGCTGCATCCCATAGATTCTGGTAGGATGTGTTTTCATTCTCATTGAATTCCATAACTTTCTTTATTTTGTCCTTGATTTCTTCTATAACCTGTGGCTTTTTGAGCAAAATGTTGTTCAGTTTCCTTAAGTCCAAATTTATATTTAGGTTTTTTCTGCTACTGATTTTGACTTTTACAGTTTTATGGTCCAAGAAGATGTTTTGCAATAATTCAGTGGTTTGGATTTTGTTGAGACCTACTTTATGTTCTAACACATTGTCTATTCTGGAGAATGTTCCATGTGCATTGGAGAAGAAGGTATATTTATCTGTTGATGGATAAAAAGTTCTGCATGTGTCGATAAGGTCTAATTAGTTAGTTGTTGCAATAAGATGTTCTGTGTCTTTACTGAGCTTTTTTCTGGATCATCTGTCCATTACTGAAAGTGGAGTGTTGAAGTCTTCAACTATTATGGTGGAGTAATCAATCTCATTTTTCAATGTAGTCAGTGTTTGTTTGATGTATTTAGATGATCTGGTATTGGATGCATACATATTTAATGTTGTTAAGTTCTGCTTGCATATTGAAACTTTCAGCCATAAACAGTGATCCTCCCTGTCCACAATGGTGGATTTTACATTAAAAACTATTTTATCTGAGATTACTGTTTCCACACCTGCCCTTCTTTGTATGTTGTTAACTTGGTATGTGTTATTTCATCCTTTAATTTTCAGTTTGTTCATATCTTTGAGTCTAGGATGTGTTTCTTGTAAGCAACACATAGTTGGATCATGTCTTTTGATCCAGGATGTCACTTGTTGTCTCTTTATTGGAGCATTCAGTCCATTTACCTTCAATGTAATTATTGATAAGTATGTATTTAGTGCTGTCATCTTAATGTATTTATTTCTGTGTTGGTGTTTTCTATGTTGCTCTTAATATTCTGTTCTGGGTCAATCTTCTTTATGGGTTGACTTTTCATCTTTTTCAGTGCAGGTTTTGTGTTTGTTGAGACTCTATTACATTTTTTATTTTGATATGTTCCATTGTTGGTAGCAACCACTCTGAGCCCCTTAATATTGTAAGTTTAAACCCAATTTTAATTTCTGCATATGTTTTTAACTTCCTTTCCATCTGAAAGGACTATAACTACTGTAGTATATCTCTCTTTTTAGAGTGACAGCGTCATAGTGTTCATGATATGATCACTGGCTCCCTTCTTTTAATATTGTAGCTTTGACTGAGTTTTGTGACTTCCCTAACTGAGTAGGATTCTGGACACTGTGTCCTGCATTGCCTCCTTCAATATACACTTAATGGTTTTGTTTTTCTAAGCAAAGAGCTTCTTTCAGTATTTCTTGTAGTTTTGGTTTGGTTTTTACAAAGTCTCTAGGCTTCTGTTTATCTGCAGATGTCTTAATTTCATCTTCATATTTTAGAAACAGTTTTGCAGGACATATACTTCTTGGTTGGAAGATTTTCTCCTTCAAAGCTTTGAGTGTGTCATCCCAATGCCTCCTTGCCAACATTGTTTCTGCTGAGAAGTCTACAGGACATCAAAAGCCCTGAATGTTAGCTTTGCTTTGAGGACATCCCTCTGAATGTTAGCTTTGCTTTGAGCCTTGCTATCTTCAAGAGCATCTGTTTGTGTTTCATTTTATTAAGACTTATTAAAACATCTCTGGATGTCTGTCTTTGGGGGTCTATTTTTGTGGCATTCTATGCACATCTTGGATATCTATGTCCTCTTCTGTCATAATTTCTGGCAAGTTTTTGGCAGCAACTCAACAACAATACTCTCTGTGTTTTCAGGTATCCTTTCCTGTTCAGGAACTCCAATTAATTGTATCTTATTCCTCTTAATGGAGTCCCACATGTTTCTTAATGCTTCCACATTTTTCTTATTTCTTTTCTCCGATTTGTACTCATACATGCTGTGTCACTTGCTCTGTCCTCAAGGTCACTAAGTATGACTTCCATCTCCTCAATTATGCTCTTTTGGTTTGGGATTGAATTGTTTAATTCTATAATTTTGCTATTGATCTGCTGGATTTCAGATCATTGTTATTCTATCTGTTCAAAAACTTGCTTAATTTTTTTGTTTAATCTCTAGGAGAATTCTATATATAACTGTTTTTTACTTGACCTCTGATAGCTTCAGAAAGGCTTCTTCATCTGGGAAGTGTTTTGGTTCTTTATTTTGGGAGTTTTCCAGAGCCATGTGGACTGTTTCTTTAATTAGTTAGGAATGGTTTGCTGCCTTCAGGCCATCTAGAGGCTGTTTAGTTTCTCTGGTGTTACCTCAACAGGAGTTGAGCCATAGTTCCGAGATGGGATTTGGTCACCTGCCACCTCTGTGTACTCCAATGACTGGCTCCAGTGAACTCCCTGAGGTGACAGTCTCCACCTCCTGGCTGGCAAAGACAGCTCCCTACTTATGAATTCACTGGGGAACCATCAACTGACCCTATGATGTGGGTCAGTAAAGCCTGGAAGAGATGTTGCCAGGCTTCTCAGCAGTTAATTCTCTGGGCAGTCTCATTTTAAGAAGCCTGGAGCTGACCCAAAGCTGCCGAAATCAGTCAGGTGTGGCAGTTCCCATCTTCTGGCTGACAAAGAAAGCACCTCTTCAGGCATCCTTAGATGGTGTGACATAGTCCAATTAGGGAGAGGCTATGGCCTTGCTGCCATCCTCAGCTGGACCACTCCTATAAGGTAACACTGTCCTACACAGCCTTTCTGCTGGAAAAATGTTTTCCAGATGGCACTGCTTCTTGGCTTGAAAATGAGCCCCTGCTGAGGCCTCCGGTTGGGTGACTCCGCCTCCCAGCTGACCTACATGGCCTTCCGGCCAAGCTGCCCTTCCCACAATGAAACTGCAGAATCTATGGTGCAGCTCAGAAAAGAGAAGGTAGAGGGGCAGTGGTACCCTCAGTCAGCAGCTAGGCTCTCAAAATGTGGCTATCCCACACACTGTCTCTCTGCTGAGCTATACGCTGTTTACTTTATCACTGCAGTTCAGTGTGTTTGTCAGCTCATGCCCACCCCCACCTCTCAGATAACAAATACTGTGTCAGCGCCTGCAGTCTGCCCCAGCGGTTAGTCAGCAGAAGCGGGGCTCACTGTGCCCTGCCTCATGAGAGAGGTAATTTCCCATTTAGAGGCACGCAGTCCAATCTGACAACTCTAGGCCATATTCTAGGGTTTCCTGGGTGTCCAGAGTGCTCCGTTCAATCATTAATTCAGGCCTTAGTTCTCAGACAGAATTGAAGAGACATGTGTCTAGTCCACCATGTTGGCCCCGCTCCTGCCTTTGTTGATTTTTCACAAGGATGGAAAGTTTATCCCAGTACCTGAGATAAAGTTTGATCAGGTTTGTTTCTGCCATGTAGATACTAGAAGCTGTCTGTACTGTATTTCACTCATGAGCTGAATACTGCAACTTGGTAAAAGAACATAGGCAGCATTCCACACTTGCTAGCAGCTTTTTTAAAAGGTGAAATGTTGCTTGCATAAGTAGGCCATTTGGAGAGGTGCAGGAAGCACATTGCTAATCATCTGCCAGTCCTCTGCTTGCTTATACCAAACGTGGTAGCAAAAAGGAGAGATTCGGGCGTTTCCTTAGGCTAGGTTTTCTGCAGTTAATTCTCAGTGACAGCACAGATGTCTCCGGCTTGTAAGATGCCATCGAAATGGTTCTTTTGATGTAATACACTCTCCCAAAGTGAGGAAACAGTATAGCCTGGATCGACAGATATCTGCATCCTCAGCAACAAGCACTACTGGTGCTGGGGACAGTGCAGCCCTGTATTCTAACAGACTGGGCTCTACAGTTTGAAAAGTTCTGTGTTCCAGTGTGGCCTTCTGCCTAGTGATGCCTCATTCAGATGTTTTTTGTCTAGATCACTGTGGTTTGCCTTTTTGAGCAATGTGACAATCTTTATCCTGAGTATCATTCTATTCCATCATCCCTTTGTCAGTTTGTCATACTAGGGTGGCTTATGTGTTGCTGTGATACTGGCAGCTGTGGCACCAATATTTCAAACACCATCAGGGTCAGTCATGGTGGACACATTTCAACACAGCTTCCAGACTAGGACTTAGAAAGAAAGGTCTGGTCAACAAAAACTGTGTAGATCACAAAAGATCGTTGTCTGACTTACTTTCTGTGAACATGTGTTTTCATCAGCTAGTGCTGATCTAACAGAAATACCAAAATAACATGGCTTTAAAAACAGAAATTTTATTTCACAGTCCATTAAGCTAAAAGTCCAAATTCAGGGTGTCAGCTCCAGGGGAAGACTTCCTCAGCTGGCCCTAGAGGAAGATCCTTGTTGTCAGTCTTCCCTGGACTGAAAGCTTCTGAGGCACAAGGACTCCCGTCCTATCCAAAGGATGTGCTCAGCTCCTGGCACTGCTTTTTGGTAGTGTGAGGTCCCCATATCTCAGCTTGTCCCCATTTCCTTTAAATCTCAAGCCACCCCAATCTACAGTACACTTTCACATATTAAACCCTGCCCTACGAACTCAACTGCAGCCCACACACCCTCATTAACATCATAGAGACAGGAATTCCAGCACAGAGGAGCATCATACAATACCAGGAATTATGGCCTAGCCAAATTGCCACAGATTTGGTGGGGAATACAATTCAATCCATGAAAGCATGTCATCAGGAGGGACCAGTCACTGGAAAGAAATAACATGTTTGGTGAAGTTAAGGATCAAAAGGGGTGAGTGAGACCCCTGGTCAGGTATACAGGCATGATAGCCACAGCAAGAGATTCTGACACAACGGATGACACAGGACTGGGCGACACTTCATTCTGTTGTGCATAAGGTCTCTGTGAGTTAGAGTCACTTTGATGACAGCTTTGTATCTATCTGTTTGCCTATCTATCATTCTCATAGGATTTATTGAGGGCCTACTTGGTGCTGTGCTACGAGCTAGGTTATAATGACAAATAAGACATTTCCCTTTCCTCAAGAAGCCCATGACCTAGTTAGAGGGAGAGTAGAGGGGGGACATAGAGTACAAATGTTTCTAAGTGTTTGGGTGCCCTGACCAAGTCCCCTTCCTGGATGATTGTACCATCCTTGCACTGTGGGTTGGCTACTGAAGGCTACCGGCTACCCGTTTTAGTCAGCTAGTGCTGCTCTAACAGAAATACCACAGAGCAGATGGCTTCACCAGAGGAAAGCTTATTCTTACACAGTCCGGTAGGTTACAAGTCCAATTCAGGATGTCTGCTCCAAGAGAACGCTTTTCCCCTTGTCAGCTCTGGAGCAAAGCTCGGTATTGTATCAGCATGTGTCCAGGGTACATCTTGGCACAGGAACCTCAGGTCTGAAGGACATGCTTTTCTCCCGATGCTGCTTTCTTGATGGTGTGAGGTTCCCAATTCTCTGCTTGCTTCTCTGTCCTTTTGTCTCTAGCAGGATGAAAGGATTAAGGGTGGGGCAAGCCATACTCCAGGGAAACTCCCTTTACAGTGGAGCAGGGAGGTGATCCTACAAAGGGGTTTATAGTCCCACCATAATCTTTTAACGTACAGCATAGGAAAATCACAAA
Source organism: Heterohyrax brucei (assembly GCA_028571685.1). NCBI lineage: Eukaryota > Metazoa > Chordata > Mammalia > Hyracoidea > Procaviidae > Heterohyrax > Heterohyrax brucei. The sequence continues at coordinate 25,210,436 of CM053155.1, forward strand.
ATAGAGGGCAATCACAAATGCTGGGTATCATGGCCTAGCCACACGGCTACACGTATCTTGGGGGGAACACAATTCAATCCATGACACTACCCCTCTTCTGCTGTAATTGCCTCTCCTTATGCTTTTTGGCTATAAGTTATACCCTTCCCTGCACAGCCCATAGTCAATGGCTAACAGATATAAAAAACAAAAACCAAAGACAAGCTCCCTGGCCTCTAGGTAGAGAGAGGATAATCTTACAATGTCATTTAGACTCTAAGGACCCCAGCCTCCCACCCGCTGACCACGAATGAGGCCAGGGCTAGATTTTACCTGAGACATGGCTTTCTTTGGGTCATCCCTGCATCTATTTGGCTTTAGTCCTTCGGTGGTCTTTCTGAAGAGCATTCCTGCAACACATTACATGCTGTAAATTCCTGTTTCAGACCCTGCTCCTGGGAAACTTGACATATGACAGTGTTGTGGGGCAATATTGGTAGAGACCTTCCTGAAATGTTACACTGTTCTTTGCCTTTTTAAACAAAAGACCTTGACTATAATTTTGCATATTTTGAATGAGTACTTTGAGTTTAATAATCTCAATGCCAACTTTTAAGTGTCTTTAATTTTATAACCATGAGTGTCACTTCAGAGAGAGTATGGAAAGAGAAACAGATTTGGGTTCAAATTCTAACCAAAGCACTAGACAGTTGAGTGTCCTCCAGGTTGCTTGGTCTTGCTGAGCTGCAGTTCATTCATTTCAGAATGGTGAAGTGATCACTATTTTATACAGCTGTTATGAAGATTAAATTAAATAATCTAAACAGAAGTACATAGTGCAGTGTTCAACAATAAATCATAGCTGTTATCAATATTAATGCTATTTTACCACCATATTGAAAGAGGGATGCCATAAAAGGGGTGGTAGAGCTTAGAAGGAGTCCTGAGTGGTACAAATGGTTAATCCTTTGGCTACTAACCAAAAAGTTGGCAGTTCAGACCCACCCAGAGGCACCTCAGAAGAAAGGCCTGGTGATCTACTTCTGAAGGTCACAGCCCTTGAAAGGCTTATGGGACAGTTCTGCTCTGCACATGTAGGGTCACCATGAGTTGGAGTTAACTCAGGGACAACTGGTCTAGATTGATTTTACAGGCATATTAAAAAGCTTGCCCACACACTATACATAGAGTACTCCTAGGCAGCTGTGGTTCCTAGTTGTTGATTTTGTTTATGTCTTCCTCTGTTTTCAGGCTGTCAGCTGTCTTAGCAGTTCTCCCCTGTGTTTGAATCTTCTGACTAATCTGCTGCGGGTTGGAGAAACCTGTAACCAGACATATTAGAATTGATTTGTAGATAATTAAATCTCTTGGACTGGTCTGTCCTGTAGCATGGTAAATTGCAGATGTGTAGTTGTCAACTCGATTGTGAACTCTAAGGGCACAAAGACCATTGATTAATCATCAATTAATCTCTAACACCCAACTCAGTGTCTGCAGACAGTAGGCATCCAATAAATGTTAGCTGTAGGGCACATTTTTGGAATACAATTTTATAAGGATTGTATAAGTTTTTTTTAAGAAAAAAAAAACAAAATCAGGTTCTAAACATCTGTTAAGTGCAAAAACTTTCCTTCTGGATGATTGAGGTTTTCCTGAATAAGGCAATTTGAGACCAAGATAGGTATTAATGTATGTGTGGATTTTGAAAGTGGGGAAAAAAAAAAACCCAACTTCATTGCCACTGAGTCAATTGTGACTCATGGCAACACCGTGAGAACTGCTCCATAGGGTTTTCTTGGCTGTGATCTTTACGGGAACAGACTATCAGGCCTTTCTTCCACAGTGTTGTTGGGTGCATTCAAACCACCGATATTTAGGTTAGTACCATCACCATCTAATTGATTCTGACATGTAGCAACCCTATAGGACAGAGTAGAATAGCCCACAGGGTTTCAAGACTGTAATCTTTACAGATGCAGATGGAGTGCAAACCATTTGCACTACACAGGTACCAGAAAGGAGAAAAAGGAAGGTGAATTTTATCTTTCATTGATGTTAATATGAGGACTAAAACTCAGAATTAAAATTCTGCTTTCCTTTTCCACCATCCTCATGATGGGTAGAGTGTCTTAATATCAAGTGTTTTGCAAACAACACAGATACTCAAGGAAAAACCTACATTGGGTATTTGTCATCTGTAGCTCCTTATCACCTTCTGTCACTCTCCTTTGCTGTCTTTCTTGCCTGTTGACTGAAATAACACAGACTCTCTGGCCTGTTTGGGTGCTGAGTAGTCCCTTGCTCTTGGAGGATGGGACACAAGCCAGAAGAGAGAGAGTTAAGGCTCTTAATCAGCTGTTTTTATGTCCAGGCCACCAAGCAGGTATGGGAGGATAGCCAGTCCCTCTGAGATCAAATTCCAGAAACTGCTGCATTTTGTTCACACAACAATTAAACTGGTTAAACAGCTGTCTGATTTCAGGATTGCTGGCTTAGAGCCCAGATTTGGTCTACTTATCTGTATAATAGAAGCCTAAAAAACAAGAATTTTTGCTGGCTACCTTGGGCATGGTAAGGGAATATTTTTCTTTTTTATCCTAAAGACCCAGCGGCTAATAGACAAATATAATTTGGCTGAAGCCAAGTGGAGGTGAGGCTTCTCCTCCGAGTGCTTCAGAAGGCAAGTTTAGACTGAAGGCCCAGGGTCATTATCACACTGTCTTAGGCTGGGTTTTCTACATAAGCAAATCAGTAAAGTATATAAACATATATATAGGAAGAGAGAATTACATCAGGGAAGTTGTTTATGTAGTTGTAGAGTCTAGAACATCCCAAGTCTGTGGGTCAGGATAGAGGCATCTCCTGACTTACATGGCTGAAGGGGGTGGTGAATCCAACTTTGGCAGATTGGAGAACAGAACTCTTGCTCACAAGCTGTGAAGATTGGCAAATCCCAAGATCAGCAGAAAAGACCACAGGTTAACTGCTAGCTGAAGTCCCAAGAATCAGAAGGCAGATGAACAGGGAGTCAGCTGTAGGATCCAGCCAAGTTAATATGCAGTTTTAACCATCACACACACAAACCAACCAAAATCAAACCCTTTGCTGTTGTATTGATTCTGCCTCATGGCAACCCTATGTGTCACAGAGTGGAGGTGTGCTCCATAGGGTTTTTTTGGCTGTAATCTTTACAGAAGCAGATTGCCAGGGCTTTCATCTGTGATACTGCTGGGTAGGTTCAAATCTCCAACCTTTAGGTTAGTAGATGAGTGCAAATGGTTTGCACCACCCACAGACTTCCGTTATCATACTGTGTAGAAACAGCGACAGGGTGGGGACATCTGACCTCCAACTTCAGGAGGGGGAGGAGAGAGAAAGAGAGAATCAAGATCGACCATCCAAGGCTGATTCCTGTGAGGCAGAGGTCAGACATACCTCTTCTCTCCAAACTTTTACCAATTCTGACACCATCTGTACCTCCCATGACACTCCGTACTTCTCTGCTGGGTTCAATAATTCATTGCAATGAATTATTACATAATTGTGAGTAGACATACTCACAATTATGCATTTTATTAGGAAGGTAAAATGTTATAATTTAGGATCAGGAACAACCTAGGATACAGTTCTTTGGTCAGGACAGCTTCTGGGGTAACCACAGGAAGGTCATTCCCTGGCCTGAGGCTCTCAGCCCTCAGCACCTCAGGCCTCTTGGTATGGCCTGGCCTCTGTCCTGCTCAAGCAGGTGATACAAAGCTTTTTATCTCTACCAATAGGTGCTCAAAGACACACCACTCTTTCAGTAAGCCTCAGCCTGAAGGTGCTCATTTCTCTCTCTTGCTCTGTGGGTCAGTGGGCCTAGCTCTGCTGATACATGCCCAGAGGCACCTCACTCCACCAGCAGGCCTCCTGCCCAAAGGCACTAAGGTGGCCGGGAAGCCCACAGTACAGTGCTGTCTTCTGCTGGTCTGTTGGTTCTGCTGCCTCTGCTGCTACCATTTCTTTGCCACTGCTTCTCACTGTTTCTTGTATTACAGCTCTCTCTATCTCTGTCACCCTGATTTAGCAGGTTCGCAGTGCAGGAATTCTGAATCCAAAGAACATGTCCATTCCTAGCTCTCCTTTCTTGGTGGTAGTCAGAGCTATCTTTATGATAGCAAAGATCATGTGTCAACTTGACTAAGCCATGATTGTTGGTATTTTGGCAATTGTATAATGTTATGGTCACTTTCTTGTTGAAATTTGATAAGTGATCACTCCCATGATGCAATCAGCTGAGTGATACTGGTGGAGATGGTAGCTCACTGCCCCTTCAGCCTTCATCTCTCTGTTTTCCACCACCTACTTCCTTCTGGCTCATCTTGTCAAGGTCATTGGCTTGTTCTGGATTGAGCAGCTGCCCCTTGTATGACCTGTGGTTCTTGGGATTTGAGGTAGAAGTTTACCTCTCCGTCTTGGGATTCATCGACCTTCATAGCCTGTGACCTTCATACCTTCCTGGTGAACCTTGGGTTCACCAGCCCCTGCAGCTACGTGAATCAGGAGAAATCTTGTGACCTTACCAGCCATCTCAGAATCCATCAACCTTCACAGCCTGTGGGCAGAGAGCCCTGCTCTCCGACCTGCCAACCTTGGGCTTGCCAGCTTCTGTGGCTGCATAAATTGGGAAAGGCCTCTATCATGGCCTAGGACTTGGGACCCTCCAACATCTACAATTGTGTGAGCTGTTTCCTTGATATAAATTTCTCTCTCTAAATATTTATACACTTCATTCATTTTGCTTCTTTAGAGAACCCAGCCTAAGACATCCTTTCTGCCTCTAGGATGGCTCACTTTAAGGCTAATGGGATGGTAAAACTGGCCAATCTCCTCATTAGTGTACCATATACCTTATTTGTGTGATTCCACAGTCACAAGGGTACCATGCACCTAATTTGAATTATTTGCAAGCTTTCTAATCCCCTTGGTGCCAGGCCACAACCCAGACCAATTATATTAGAATTCGTAGGTTTGGATGGGAGTAGGGAAATACATAAGCGTGCCACCAAATTTGAAAAGAAATTACCTTGAGTGAAGACTGCTTTAGCCAGAGTTAAGCAATTTCAAACGATGGAGCTGGGAGAGCAGAAGAAAAACTCTTTGTTGATGAGCCTGGCCAAGAATTAGTGAGGCTCCAACGATCTAGTCTAAGGAGCCCCTTCTGTATGGTATCAAATTCATAAGGTTCCAGTTCTGATGCTTCCACTTACTACCTCTGTGATATTGACACTAACTCTAGACTTTCATTTTATCATCCATAAAATGAGGGTCAAAATACTTCTCTTCTGTAAGTTTTGTGTAGTAGATAATGTGGGTAGAGTATCCTGTACGTAATAATAAAAATAAACAGCCAAACCCACTGCCATTCAAACAATTCCAACTCATAGTGACCCTGTAGGAAAGGGCAGAACTGCCTCGCACGGCTTCAAAGGGGCAATTGGCATATTCACACTACTGACCTTTTGGTTAGCAGCTGGGCTCATAACCAAATCGGTATTCAAAAAGCAGAAATTATTGTTAACTTCCACTTCCCATCAGTCACTTTGCTGCACTTGGTGGCTTGCATGTTGCTGCAGTGCTGGGCATTATACCACCAATATTTCAAATACCAGCAGGGTCACCCATGGTAGACTGGTTTTAGCAGAGCTTCCAGACTGAGATGAATTAGAAAGGAAGGCCTGGCAATATACTTGTGTAATTTAGCCACTGAAAACCTTAAAAATCACAACAGAATATTGCCTGATAATAGTACTGGAAGATGAATTCTTCAGGTTGGAAGGCACTCTAAATAACATTGACACAATTGCTTCAATGAGGGACTCAAACATACCAGTAATCATAAGGAGACACAGGACTGGGCCGCATTTCGCTCTGTTATATATAAGGTGTCCACAAGTTGCAGTCAACTTGTTATCAATAAACAACAATGTTATTGACTCAGACAGTGCTTCCTTATCCATATTCAGACCCTTTCACTATTTGGCTTCTGTACACTTTTTGGAAACCCTGCTGGCATAATAATTAAGTGCTATGGCTGCTAACCAAAACTTCAGAAGTTCAAATCCACCAGGTAGTCCTTGGAAACTGTGTAAGGCAGTTCTACTCTGTCCTATAGGGATGTTATGAGTTGGAATCAACTCAGTGGTAATGGCTTTGATTTGGGTTTTAGTGGCATAATAGTTAAGTGCTGTGACTGCCACCCCACTAGGTGCTTCATAAAAACTCTATGAGACAGTTCTACTCTATCCTATACAGTTGCTGTGAGTCAGAAACTAGTTGAGGGCAATGAGTTGCTCGGTTTATATCCTTTTAAGATGGAAACCTAGATGGTATAAGGGTTAGAAGCTACATCTGCTAACCAAGAAGGTCAACAGTTCGGATCCACCAGATGCTACATGGAAACTCTATAAGGCAGTTTTACTATGTCCTATAGGGTTGCTATGAGACAGAATCAACCAGACAGCAATGGGTTTATCACTTTTAAGTCTTTCCTTATTTAAGGTAAGCAAGAAGGTTAATAGGAGAACTTTAAGTTGTTTAAGTTGCTCCTCGTGATCATTTCTTTTTTGCTATATACTTTTTAACATTATTTGCACTCAAACTATCAGCAAGTCTGTTTATATATTCGTAACCATTTGTGCTGTCATGGCATACTTTATGTAGTATAAATACAAGTATCCAGTTTTCACAGTTCACATTTAAATGGCGGGAAAAGAAGCATGTTGAAGCTTCAGAAATTATGGTATAACTTTTCCTTGCTGTGCTGGTCATGGCTTTATCTTCTTAGCCAATCACCTATCTACTCAAAGTATTGTCATAGAATTCAACTTGAAGGGTGTGAGGCCAGTATAAATATCCACTACCAAGTGTGACTATGAAGTCTGTAACCAAAATTAGTTGCACAATTCTGTGAATATACTAAAAGTCATTGAATTGTAGACTTTAAATGAATTAATTGTATGGTATGTCAGTTTTATCTCAATAAAGATCTTTTTTAAAAACTTCAGTGTTAAATCTGTTTCCCACATGACCTTGAAAAAATTACTTCTGCTTTCTTCACCTGTAATATCAGGATCATACTAATACCTATCTCGTACAGTTGTAGAGAGGATTAGATGAAATAAGGCATGTAAAATACTTAGCACTCTGCAAGGCACATAGCAAACTTTTAATTAATGCTACCTATACCACAACATTGAATGAGTACAAATTTTGTGTAATCACAGACTGGCCTTAATTCCGGCACTGGAAATTGTACACGGTGTCTTCTGAAACTTCCTGTCATTGTGTATGCATTCAGTAAAGTTAAACCTATTCAGTATTTCAAAAGTAGGAAATGTATCAACTGTTTAAACACAACTTTCAGAATTAAAATATAAAACCAGAAGGCACTCCACCTAACCTGTGTTCCTATTTTAAAATGCTAGGAAATACTTTAAAATCCAAATAATTTGAAAATTTTAGTGAGGAAGAGAGAAACCCTAAACCATAACCTGGCATTGCCTGTATTGTTGCCCTGTATCCCCTAACCCTAAGCAATCACTAATCTAGTTTCTGTGTCTATAGATTTGCCTTTTCTCAATGCTTCTTAAGGATGGAATTGCACAACGTGTAGTCCTTTGACATTGATTTCTTTTGCTTAGGACAGTATTGTCAAAGTTCATCCATATTGTAGCATTATCAATGTGTCATGACTTTATGTGACTGAGTAATAAATAGTCCATTGTATTGATATACTGCATTTTATCTGTTCATCAGATGATGGGCATTTGGGTTGTTTCTACCATTAAGCTATTATGAATAGTTTTGTTATGATCATTCATGTGCAAGCTTTCATTTCTCTTGGATATATACCTAGAAGCTGAATTGCTAGGTCCTATGGTAACTCCATATTTAACTTTTTGAGGAACTGCCAGACTATTTTCCAAAGAAGCTGCACCATTTTACACTCCCAGCAGTGGCATGTGAGGGTGTCAGTCTCTCAAACTCCTTAGTAACACTTTTATCTGTCCTCAAGGATGTGAAGTGGGATCTCACTATGTTTCATAAAGTAGAGGGTCAGCAAAAGAAGGGAAGACCCTCAAGAACATATACTGACATAGGGCTACAATGATGGGCTTAAGTATAACAATGATTGTGAGTATGGCACAGAACCAGGTAGTGCTTCATTTGTTGTACGTAGGATCCCTGTAAGTCGGAACTGCCTTGGTGGCACCTAATGACAACATCCATCAGAAAAACGCTTCAATAGACAATTACAAACATATTGGAAACAAATAAAAAATAAAAAATTTCAATCAAACATCAGGATATATAGAGAAGGACCAAGTGGAAGTTTTAGAATTGAAAAATACAATAACCCAAATTGAAAGCTCACTGGATAGGCTCAATAGTAGAATGAAGAAGGTGGAGGGAAGAATCTATGAACCCAATTAACCAAAGCAAACCCATTGCCTTCAAGGTGATTAAAGATACGTGTCACAACTGTTGCCACCAAGTCAATTCTGACTCATAGCAACCATATAGAACAGTGTAGAACTGCCCCATAGGGTTTCCAAGGAGCACCTGGTGGATATGAACTACAGACCTTTCTGTTACCAGCCGTAGCAGAATAGAAATCACTCAAACTGAATAAAAAACAATCAACTGAAAAATAAAAAGAACAGAGCCTCAGGGACTTGTGGGACTATAACAAATGAGCTAACATTCTTGTCATCCGAGTTTCTGGAGGAGAGGCTAAAAAGGGTGAGGCTGAAAAAAGTGTTTGAAGAAATAATGACTGAAAATTTCCCAAGTTTGGCAAAAAACATAAACCTACACATACAAGAAGCAAATGCAAACAAGATAAAAAACCAATTGCCATTGAAACAAGATAGAGTCAAGGAAATCCATACCAAGGTGCATTACAATTCAGCTTCTGAAAACTAAAGACAAAGGAAAAACCTTGCAAGCAGTGAGTGTCTGTTCCTACAGGGAAACAAGATTTTGAGTGACAGATAACTTTTCTTCAGAAACTTTTCACAGAGGCGAAAAGGAAGGGATACAACAATTTTCAAATGCTGAAGTAATGAAGAGGAAAGGAGCCCTGGTGGTACAGTAGTTAAAGTGCTCATCTGCTAACCAGTAGATCAGCAGTTGAAACCCACCAGCCACTCCACAGGAGAAAGATGTGGCAGTCTGCTTCCATAAAGATTTACAGCCTTGGAAACCATATGGGAGCAATTCTCCTCTGTCCTATAGAGACTCTGTGAGGTATATAGTAAATGCTCTGCAAGTGTTTGGGGAAAGGAAGACCACGTGGTCTTCCTGTTGTTAAACTCTCTACTTGAACATAGTCTATCTACTCTGCTACCCGATTAATATTCCAAGCATTGCCCTGGTGTATTACTCCCAAGCTAAAGAGCCTTTAAGGACTACCCATTGCCTTTGGAGACATCTGGCTTCTTAGGCTGATATTCAACAAAGGCTGTTTCTAGCTGGCCCAGCTTCCTCTCTTCTGACCTTTAAGAACTCACAAGGCATTTTTAGAGTTGGTCAGGACTGACAGCAAGTCCTCTCCCTGCCTTTGTTCTCTTATTAATAGATGCACAAGTTGCATAAATCTTATAAGCCTTCGTTTCCTCAACCATAGAAGGTGAAGAACACTCACTTTGCAATGCAGATTGTGAGGATGTCATGGGTTGAATTGTGTCCCTCCAAACATATGTGTAGCCCTTTGGGTAGACCATGATTCTTGGCACTGTGTGATGTTCCTACGTGCAGCAAACCCCGCCTCTGTGATGTTAACGAAGCAGGATGGGCAGCAGTTGTGCGGGTCGGGCAGGACAATGTTGTGGCCCCTGTGTCAATCCATCTCATCCATCTCATCAAGGGTCTTTCTCTTTTTCACTGACCCTCCACTTGGCCAAGAACAATGTCCTTCTCCAGGGACTGATCCTTCCTCAAAATATGTCCCAAGTATGTAAGACATAGTCTTGCCATCTTTGCTTCCAAGGAGCACTCTGGTTGTACTTCTTACAGAACAAATCTGTTCTTTTGGTGGTCCATGATACATTCAACATTCTTCTCCAACACCACATTTCAAAGACATCAATTCTTCATAGTTCATTGCCAGATTAAGCAAATAAAAATATAAGATACCAGCTAACACAGCTAACAAGATACCAAATAACACATTGGTCACTGTCATGTTAAAATTTTATTTGTGCCACCACCAGTGATAGCTGTGATGGGGCTCACAAAGTTGAATCTCACTGGCAACACGAGAATAGAAAGGACTACATCCTGAGAATCCAATTGACAGTCCAGGGGCCTCAGGATTCCCCTGGGAGCGTGGCCCCTGACCCTGATGCTGCCCCTGTCCATAAATCATAATGGAGGTCAACTCTTCAGACAGGAAAGGATGGGACTTGGTGACACAGAGTGACCATATCGTGTGTGCACTTTATGGTTTCATGCATCTACAGGATGTCATCCTGCTGACCTCTTACTGGAGATGAGGGAGAAAATGAAGAGGAGAGGATAGGAGATTGTAAGGAGGATACGACACGTATAGGATAGAGAGAAGGAGCGTGCAGTCACCGGGCAGGGAGAGCAGGAGGAACTGCTCATAGGCGGGCATGTAAATGTATATGGGATTGTACATTTTCACTCGATCATAACAAAAAAAAAATTTTTTTAATGTATTTGTGGCTTATTTGCAATTCAACTTAACTTTGTGTCTTGTACTTTATCTGGCAACCCTACAGTCAGTACACCCCCATCTACAAACAAGGGTCTACTTTGCCTCTGCTTGGAATTCTCTTCACTCTACTCTTGCCTGTCAAAATCTGACAGCCTTTTAAGGCTTGCCTCAAAGACTACTCTCTTTCACCAGGCCTTCTCTGTCATCCTCAGATAGCTGTGGTGCCTTCCTCCTCTGCACTCTCATCACATGCAGGGCAGAGCCACGTGTGGCATTTAACAGTTGCCTGCTTCCGCTCTGGAAATGTCGGCTCTGTGCCTTGTGTATTCTCAAGCCTGGAAGCTTCCTGAGCACACAGACTATGCTCGTATGCCACCTCTGCCTCAACCTCAGTAGGTGCCTGTTAGCTATTTGTTCAATGAATACATGAGATTTCATTATCTTAAATCAGAGCTACTTCCCATTTTCAATTTCAGAGAGGATGTTCCCCACCCGCTTAAGTTCTCAAATCAGGGACACCTAGACATTATGGCCAAATTAAGCACCTTTTAAGAGACATAATCTGAAATCTTCCACTTTAGGAGGAAAGGGAGAAATAGTCTTGTTTTCCTTCTCTGGATCAGGAAATGTGACCTTCTTCAAACAAAAAAAGATTTGGCGGTGGCAATCACTGATTACAAAATAAAGGAGAATTACAACGGCTTTAAATGAAAATGTCTTCATATGAACAGACCTCAGGTTTCTCCTGTGCACAAGTCAACAGATGTATTTGAGCATCTGTTTGTGTAGGTTTGTACTGAAAAGTGGAAAAATGAAATCCTGCAGGCACTATTTGCCAAGGGATTTGCTCCTCTTCTTTGTCTGTTCCGATTAATATCAGCGTGATGAAGAGCTGCCCATTTTCTCTTTGAGTTCAGGCAGAAGGGAGAAATCTCTCCCACGAGATGGCTGGACTCCCTGAGACAGGATCTGGGGAAGACAAAGGAAGCATGTGGGCGTTTTATGAAGGTATCTGGATGGGGCACCCTCATCAGGAAACAGCTGCTCCTGCCTTTGGCATATCTTACATTAATCCTCCATTGATTGCTGCCTCGCTCCTTCCTGACCACTTCTGCTGTCCCTCCCCGTGGTGCCCTCTGATGTCAGCCCTCTCTTCTACTGCTCTGATTCAATGGTTTCTTCTTATTGGCCACTCTGCCTGGCTAACGGCTTCTCCCCAACTGCAAGACTGACATTCACTTACCTGATTTCCACCCCTCTCCGTGCTGTCTGCCTCCTTTGTGAACACAGCTTGTATTAGGCAGGATTTCACATCCAACACCTTTTTATATTTCACCTTGGGCCTCTTTTTAGGGAGTGAGGGATAACTGAGTAAAGAAGAGCCTTGGAAACACGAGCCAGGCTGATAAATCCTGACACCTGCCAATAAACCCAGCTTTGTGACCTATCTGCACCCCAGAATCCCAGCTGACTCCAGATTGCCTTCCTTTGTCTGAGTCAACCCAGCCTGGAACTTAGCCTGCTAATTTTGGCTGGAACAAACTTTATTGTGTCAACTAGTATTGGACCTCTGCCAGAAGAGGCACTGTGTTGTTCCCATCTCTGGAAAGGTTCTGGACTGAAGTTAGGCCTCATAACCAGGGTTTCACATTCCAAGCTGTGATTCTAGAGACAGTCATCTCAATGACTACCTTTGTTGTCATAATCTCAACTCATCCCCTAATTGTCCCTGCCCCCAGGTATGAACATCTGCCTTGGAGAGATGAAGGAAGTAATCCTGTAAGGATTTCAAGTTGAAACATCTTCACTCTGTAATCTTTGCATTTGCTACTTGCTCAGTCTTACAGCCCCAAACAAAACAGAAAAATAAAGCATGAGTCTCCAATACTTGCTTAGAATGGATAGCCACAAATTGAGTTTCAACTAGGTCTCAGGTTATAAATTTTATTACTGTGGCCTCACCCCATAGGGCAAACAAGGAAGAGCAAACTTCGGTCCTAGATGTCATCTTCCCTTTGGCCTGGGACGTTCAGCCACATGGCTCAAGTCTCCAGTGTCACTAAGCAGTTACTACTTAGGCAAGCTGTTTGCTTGTGGTCTGGAATCTTTCTCTAGTGGTCAGTTTTACACACACACACACACACACAGAATTCTTCTTTAACTGGCTAGTAGCAATCTGTTTCAGGCATTTCTAATGTGGCACACAGTTTATACTTGGGATACTCTGATAGATATATGTCTCCTCAAGACAACACTTTATTAGGTGTGACAGCCTGTAGCCAGCAGTCACTATGCCACCCTGTTCAGGGGCCAAAGTGCAGCTCTGGGGAGATTCTGAGTGACAAAGTGATAATTACAGTGCAGAGGCAGTGGTGATGTAACAGCTCCTGGAGCAGACTATGAGGCTGTCCACTTTTTCATGGCAGATTATGACACTGGGAGCTGGGTCAATAAAGGCAGCTGAGTCACCTGGGTGTTACCGGTGCAGCTAGGAGACTGATGATGCTGAAGCCTCAGGAAGCGTTCGGAACATCGGGGTCCCCACAGGTCACCCATTATCAACAGAATCAATATGGCCTCTGTACAAATACTTCTTCACAATGCAATCCTCACTTTTTACTTCTAGCACTCCCTCTTTCTTCTCTTCCTGGGGAGAGGGCCAAGAACCAGGAAGAGAATGCTCCAGACACTCATGGTGGCTTTATCTGGTTATATCATCGCCTATGTCTTTTAAATTAAGGTATAATTTGCATGAATAAGTTTCACAGTCTGATGAGTTCTGACAAACGTACATACCCTTCTAACCACCACTCCATCAAATATAATCTCGTTTTACTTTTCACACGTAGCATCTGTGAGGAACTTGCATGTTGTTGGCTCAGTTCTAGAGCTGAGCGAATGGAGAATCAGGAAGGTTAATCGGCAGTGACAACAGCGAGCTCTCTGAGCCAGGTCCCGGTACTGCTTGACAGCCACCACCTCACTCAGCCCTCTCCACAACCCAATTAGCCCAACTTGCCCGCAGCCACACACTTCACAGCGGGGTGGGATTCACACCAGGCACTTATGTGCCCAGTTTATGCTCTTTACCCCAGTGTACCTTGTCCTCGGAGAATAAAAAATGTCCTTGCCAAGTGCCATTGAGTCGGATCCGACTTAGTCAGATTTTATTCTACCTCCGAGAGAAAATCTTCCCAAAACAGAGCTAAAAGTCAAACAAAGGTGAAGCCATACATATCACAGATGCCATTTCTTTAAGGTTTTCATGAAGAAAGTTCTTCAGGCCACCTCCCCAAACAAAGTGATCAAAATTGCCCTGAAACGTTTAATAACGACCTGGTGAGACACGTATCTACCTTTGCCCGCAGTGCTGAGCGTGTTTACGGGACTTCCTCACACTTTCTGAACTGCTGAGGCTCCATTTCTACATGGAAAGGGAGGTGCAGATGGCTATTTGGAACCCTAATACAAAAAGGTCAGCCCACACCCTGACATTTGCCCCCAGTCCCACCCTAGAAGGTATGATTAAAACCTGTGATTTTCAGATTCAGACCAAGGTGAGCACTCACCCTTGCATAATCGGCAGCATTGCAAATACAGCCCCTGTCTTCTTTCCTCCATTCTCTTCCATCTTGCAGAGAAGACGAGATCCCTACATCATTAGTTTCTATGACAGTCATTGTCTGTGCTGAGGGCAATCAACCCCTCACCCTATTTCCTTATTCCAGCAGAAGCTGGGTGAAGGGAGAGGTGTGGGAGACACCGGGCTCTGTTGAATAGGCTGAGGTCCTATCCGTGGGGGCTACACCTCATGGAGCTCAGGAACCCCTAACCTCCTGAGAATCCAGGGTGGGGCTGGCCTGTTGTCCTCTGTGTAGAGAGGGCTGGCTGGACCCCAGCTCAGCAGCAGCAGGAGCAGCACAATGGATCTGTCATTTGTTGGTTGCAGAGAAAGCCCTCTGGACCCTGTGCTCCTTGCTGCACTGCCCTAGTCAGCTCCCAGGAGGAGCCTCAGGGCCAATGCCTGCCTGACCCTCTCCAGCCCCCAGCTCTGCTGCCTTTTGCAGATGATAGCCAGGTACCTTCTTTTCCCTGGTCAGGTACTTTTTTAAAATTATGATCAAGTGAAAGTGTACAGTCCAAATCAATTTCGCATTCCCACCTGTCTGCGGCTATATCTGTTCTCACCCAATTGCAGAACACTCCTCCTTTTCCCTCTATATTTCTAACATCCTGTTAACGCTGTCCACACCCCTCCATCTTCTTCTCTCCCATCTAGAAAGAAACCAGTAGGACAGCCTCCTATAACTGTATAGAACCATAAAGTACACACACCATGTGATCACACTGTGTCCCTGAGTCCAGTGTATTCTTGTCTGAAGAGTTGACCTCAATACTGGTTTCAGGTCAGGGTCAGGAACATGTCTAGGAGCCGTGTTCCCAGGGGACCCTTCAGGCTGTCAGATCATTGACTGTGGTCCTTTAGTAGAGTTCTTGAACTGCACACCTCTTTTCCTCATGTTGCCTCAGGGACTCTACATTGTGTCTCCCATCACAGCTATCCTTGGTGGTGGCCGAGCACCATCTGGTTCTGGTCATGTGGACGCATTCATAAGGGTCCTTCTGTCTCCTGGGCTCACTTTTCCTGTTGTCTTTGTTGTTCTCAGTCATCATGTGTTCCAGATGTGTCAGGACTATTTGGTGTACCTCAGACGGCGGCTTGGTAGCTTTTAAGACCCCAGACGCCACTCACCAATATGCGGCGCGGAAGACTCTCTCAGCAAAAGACTAGTTATGCTATTTGGCCTCGATCTCCCCTGAAAACATGGTCCCCAGACCCTTATCCCTGCTATTGTATCCTTTGAAATATTGGGTTGGGTTTAGAAAACCTTTCAGTTTATAGTGCACTTCCCTTATGTTGATCTGCTCTGTACTGTGCACTGTCACTACTTTTACCTAACCAAATTTGTGTCTAGTAGCTAATCTATGACCAACCTTCTCCCTCCCTCCCTACCATTGTGGCCACCAAAGAGTCTTTTCTTCTGTATGTAAGTCTATTTTCAGTCCTTAAAGCAGAGGTCTCATACAGTACTTGTCCTTTTGCTCTCGATTAATTTCACTCAGCATGCCTTCTATTTGAAATCAGATAATGAGATGTTTCCTAAAATCATCATTGTTCTCTATCATTGCGTAGTATTCCATTGAGTACATGTACCGTAGTTGGTTTATCCATTCATCTGTTGATGGGCACCTAGGTTGATTTCATCTTTTTGCTGTTGTGGACAGCGCTGCAATAAACATTGTGTTTGCATGTATCTGTTCATGTGATGGTTTTTATTTCTGTAGGATATATTCCAAATGGTGGAATTGCTGGATCATATGATTTTTCTATTTCTAGCTTTTTAAAGAAGTGCCAAATTTCTTTCCAAAGAGGTTGTACCATTTTGCAATCCCACCAGCAGTGAGGAGAGTATCATTCTCTCCACAGACCCTCCAGCATTTGTTGTTTTGTGTTTTCTGTATTATGGCCAACCTTGTTGGGGTGAGATGGCATCTCATTGTAGTTTTGATTTGGATTTCTCTAAAAGCTAATGAATGTGAGCATTTCCTCATATGTTGTTTGGCTGCCTGGGTGTCTTCGTTGGTAAAGTGTCTGCCCATCTCCTTTGCCCATTGCTTAATTGGGTTATTTATCTCTTTTTGTTGACATTTTGCAGTACAGTGTAGATTATGGAAATCAGACATTGATCTGATGTGTAGCTGCCAAATATTTTTTCCCATTGTGTAGGTAGTCTTTCAACACTCTTGATAGTCTTTGGATAAGCTTAAGTGTTTGATTCTTAGTAGTTCCCATTTATCTGTTTTTTCTTCTGCTGTTCATGCACTGTTGGTCAGATTTTGTAGCCTGTTTAAGTTGTGTATTAGAACTCCCATTGTTGGCCCAGTTTTTTCTTGCATGATCTTTATCATTTTAGGTTTGATATTTATATTTTTGCTCCATTTTGAGTCAGTTTTTGTGTAAGATGTGAGATATGGGTCTTGTTTCAGTTTTTTGCGGATGGATATCCAATTTTGTCAACACCATTTGTTAAAGAGATAGCTTTTACCCAGTTTATGATCTTTGGACCTTTGTCGAATATCAACTGTTCATAAGAGGTCGGTGATATTTCTGGGGTCTCAATTCTGCTTGGTCAGGTATATTTCATTTGAATCCATCTATGCAGAGTGATATCTTGGCATTCTAAGTGCCTGCTGGTGGGGAGACCAACTGTAGTGTTAATGAGAGGAGGCTGCACAGCCCAGACGGGCTGGCATGGGGGTCAGTTTGGGCTGAGAGTCTCTAAGGGCCTTTCCTTTTCGGTGAGGGCTCTCTGGTTTTGAAGTTAAGGTTTCCTTCCTATCTGGTTTGAACTCAGATAATCAACTTGAATGATCATTAAGTAGGGCACAGACTAACTAATATCCAACTAACATTCAGAACTTCTGCCTTCTGGTCTAAAAGCAGTTCAATTTATTAAATGTCTATTATGTACAAGTTGCTATGTTCTCCAGGAGTTCCATGAGTGATACACAACATAGCCCCTGCCTTCAAAACACTAACTGTCTGGTGAGAAAGATTGTACATCTACGCAGGTCAGTACATGGAGTTTGAGGACAGACAAGCTGGATTTGACACCCCGTTGCGACTATGTGATCTTGGACTAGTCAATTATCTGCTCTCAGCTTCAACATTTGAAAAATGTGAATACTAATAGGGGCTACCTTAAGGTTGGAAACCCTGGTGGTATAGTGGTTAAGTGCTATGCCTGCTAACCAGAGGGTAGCAGATCAAATCCAGCAGGTGCTCCTTGGAAACTCTATGGGGCAGTTCTACATGGTCTGACAATTAAGTTCACAAACTCATCCTAGAAAAGGTGCTATCTACCTCATTGCTGAATGTCACTATGGTCACCTTCAGAGTACGCCCCTTGGGAAGCTGGTGTCGATACACCAGCACCTTGTCCACCCTTCAAAGCAATTTTGGAGCTCTTTTACTGGAATGGCTGTCAGAGCTGTCATCATATTACCCTTAAAGTCCTAAATATCATCAAAATGTCTTTCTTTCAATATTTCCTTTATCTTCAGGTAAAGAAAAAAGTCACTGGGGGCCAGATCAGGTGAGTAGGAAGGGTGTTCCAATGCAATTGTTTACTGGCTAAAAACTCCTTCGCAGACAATGCCATGTGAGCCGATGCATTGTTGGACACAAGAGCCCTGAGTTGTTGGTGAAAAGTTGAGGTCGTTTTCATCTAACTTTTTCATACAATCTTTTCAGCACTTCCAAATAGTAAACTTGCTGTTTGTCCAGTTAGTACAAATTTTTGCAATGTTTTCATCTGTTCTTCAGAAAACTAAAAATATAACTACCATATGGTCCAGCAATTCCACTTCCAAGTATATACACAAGACTTGAAAGTAGAGACTCAAAAAGACTTGTATACCACAGTAGCACTGCTCACAACAGCCAAAAGGTAGAAGAAATCTAAATACTCATCAACAAATGAATGAATAGACAAATGTGGTACAGACATACAATGGGGTACTACTCAGCCAGTAGGAGAAATGAGGATTTGATAAATGACGCAATACAGATGATACTCACTGCATGAAACTAACCAATGATAAAGGACAAATACTGTATGACGTCACTTACATAAAAAGACAAGAAAAGTCAAATGCATACAGACCAAAGTTTATTAGTGGTTACCAGAAGCTGGAGAAAGGGGGAATGGGGCAGATTAATAATTATGGAAATATTACATTGATGAAGGGAGAGTTGCACAACAAATTATTATAATTGCTGTCAATAAATTGTACACCAGTAAAAAGCTGAACTGGTAAAAACTGTGTGATAGGTATATTTGCAACAATAACACCCTCCTCCTGCCTCACCCCAAAATAGAGTATTGCTGAGGCTGCTTATGTGCAGTCAAAATTCTCATGGCATTTGGTTTCTTGGTTTGAAGATTTAGGGTCATGGTTTCATGGGCTATCCCAGCTAATGGGCCTAATAACAAGTTTAGTGCTTCTATTTTCGTCCCAGTTCAGTGAGTAATGCTGAGATCTTAACAGCTTGCAAGCAGCCACCCAAGGCACAACAACTGGTCTCTACTCACCTGGAACACCAGAGGAAGAAGGAAAGTCAGGAAGAGGGGGAAGAGATGGAATATGTGGCTCCTTGCCTCCATGACAAATTGCCTCCTTTGCCCTGAGATGAGAGCTGGATGGTACCTGGGTAACATTACTGAAAATTTTGATCTAAGATTACATAGAAGAATCCTGACCAAAAGAGGAAACACGTAAAACAGAATTTCAAATTCTCATAGACCCCAGACATTCTGGAGACGTGAACGTTGGATGAAATCCTGAAACTGTTGCTCTGAAATAATCTTTAAACCGTAAACCAAAAATATCCCCTAAAGTCTTCTTAAAACCAAGCAATAGTTTAACTCACCTAGTTAAAAAAAAAAAGTCTGCCTTGAACACTAAGCTCTTTTAAGAACTATCTACATAGGATCAACTTGACAATCCAACCCACTGCCGTCCAGTGCTGTCTGACTCTTAGCGACCCGCAACTCAAAAGATTCGATAGGACCCAGAGGTAGCAGTGAATTTATGTTAATGGGAGAGGAACAATTCAAAGAAGGAGCATCAGATTGCTTACACAACCTGAACAATCACTGTCACTGAATTATACTTGTAGAAACTGTTGAATTGGTATATGCTTTGCTGTGTATGTTCTCAACAACAATAACAAAATTTAAGAAGAAAACAAAGCATTATCCTCTAAGATAACGGATACTTAGTTGTCATCTGCACAGTACCGGTAGAGATGCAAAAGAAGAAGTCATTCAACCAACAAATTCATGAAATTTAGTGCAATGTCTGACTCATAATAGCTACATGGAAGATCTCCATAAATGATTGATTGACTCACTCATGCATTCACTGAACAATTATTCCTTGAACTCCCAGGCATTTTAGTCAGTTGGGCTGCTCTAACAGAAATACCACAGAGTGACTGGCTTTAAAAAAGGAAGGTTTATTCTGACATAGTCCAGTAGGCTACAAGTCCAAATTCAGGATGTCCACTCCAGGGGAAGGCTTTCCCTCTTGTCAGTTCTGGAGGAAAGTCCAGTATTGCATCCGTCTTTGCCCAGGGAGCATCTTGGCACAGGAACCTCAGGTCTGAAGGACACGCTTTTCTCCCGGTGCTGCTTTCTTGGTAGTGTGAGGTTCCCAATTATCTGCCTTCTTCCCTTTCCTTTCATCTCTTCTAGGAGGAAAGCATTAAGGGTGCAGCAAGCCACACTCCAGGGAAACTCCCTTTACAGTGGAGCAGGGAGGTGATCTTATAAAGGGATTTACAGTCCCACCCTAATGCTTTAACATGCAGCACAGCAAAATCACAAAATGGAGGACAATCGTAGAATACAATGAATTGTGTCTCAGGCAAATGACTGCACACATTTTTGGGGGGACACAGTTCAATCCATGACATCCCACCTTTGGCACCCCAAAAATCACATCTTTGAAACATGTAACACATTCATCCCATCATAGCAAAATCATGTCCATTCCAAGTACAAAATTCAGAAATTCCTTTATGTCTATGAAACCTAGAACAAGGTTTCTGCTACCAAAGCTACAATGGCAGAACAGGTACAAGTTAGACTCCATTACAAATGGGAGAAATTGCAGGGAAACAAGGCATTAACAGGCAACAAACGAGTCAGCAGAACACATTACGTTAGCCCTCAAAGCTTTGGAAATAATCTTCCACTTTCTGAGACATTTTACACAATGGCCCTGCCCTCCAGGCTCTAGGTGTTGGCCACACTCTGGTTTCTGAGTGGAGACCCCAGCCCTGTACTACAACTCTGCCTTCAAGGCCCACTTGGACAGAAACTCTGCCCCATCGACTTTAGGTGCACCCCAAGCCCAGCTGAGTGGCAGTTCCACCCTTACAAACACAGGACACCATGGTTCTACCCTTTCAAACCCTTGAGGTCATGGCCATACCTTTTGAGACTGAGGCAACTCAGCTTCTCACACTGTTTGTCTCTACAGCTTCTGCTTCCTATGGCCGCATGGCCCAGGCCTCAGGCCCACATCTGCCCTGCTGGGGCAATTGTTTCAAAGCTCTGTAGCTCCACTGATTCAAGTGCCTGGAGGCACCCCACTCTTGCTGGAAAGCATCTTCCACAAAGGCGCTCAGCTCTCTTGCTCTGTGGGATAGCAAAGCTAGATCCACTGATTCAAGGGCCTGGAAGCAACCGTTCCATGAGGAAAACTCTGTGCACAGGCACTTAGCTCTCTTGCTCATGGGTCGGCTCCAGCACTGCCTCTGGTTCTGTTGCTGCCATGGCTGCTGCTGCCAGTCCTCTGCCCAAGCAAATGGCTACACATTTTTTGGGGGGGACACAATTCAACCCATGACACTAGGCATTAGGTTTGGTGTTGTTGTGTGCCTTTGAAGTGACCCCATGTGACAGAGTAGAATTGCCTCTTGGGTTTTTTAAGCTGTAATCTTTACAGGAGCGATTACCATGTCTTTCTCCCTTGGAGCCACTGTGTGGGTTCAAAGTGTCGACTTTTCACTTAGCAGCCAAGTATTTAGCCACTGCACCACCAGGCTCCTTGGCCTTAGGCTAGGTGATGGAAAAGAGCACTAAGGCAGGCTAGGGTCATACCCCAATGAAGCTTCCGAGTTCCTTGAAGAACTGGCAACCTGAAGATGTCCATTAGCAGCTTCCACCCCAGTGGCCGTCTTTCAGCGCCTCTCAAAGATTATTGCCACTGAACATTTCTTCTGAGTTGATCTTTGACTCCTAGACACACACTTCCACTGGTCTAACACCTCCCCTCTGCCTTCTGCTGGTGGTGAGTTGTAAGGGCTTTGCAGTAAACCATTTGCTATTTATTACTCATAAATACCAAACATTTCTGTCTCTTTTCATCACCCCTGAGATGGACTGAAGTGCCTTAATATTTAAAAAGGAATGAATTTGCAATTAGCACCTTAACATTATATCAGAGCCATTCTGGAGGCTTTCTATTTAAATGCAAATCGAGTCTTCCTGAAGGAAGCTAGTAAGTGATGAAAATAGATAGGAAGGGATGAGCAAGCAGAGGGGAGGAGGCAGGTGGCTCTAACGTGGAGTTGTCACTGTTGTCTGCTGTTGGCTGGCTGCCTGCAGCCATATGCCCTCGCTGAGGACCAGGCTGTGAGCCTGATGGAGCCTGAGCTGGGGCTGGTTCTCTGAAGCCTGAATCCCAATTCCCCTTGCTGTCCAAAAGGGTGACAAACCATCCCTTAGGGTCGTGAGAGGCTGGGTTTGAATGCAAGCCCCTCAACTGACTAGGTGTGATGGCTTGGTCAAGTTTCCTAATCTGTCTGAGTCTTTACACCTTTACGATATAAATGGAGCTGTTAGTATTTTCTTTTTCCTTGAGATTATTGTAAAGATTATATATGATGCTGTTGTTAGATACCATGCTGTTGAATGGATTCCAACTCACAGCAACCAAATGTGACAAGTTAGAACTGCCCCGTAGAGATTCCTAGGCTGCAAACTTCACTGAAGGAGATTGCCAGGTCTTTTCTTCCCAAGAGCCTCTGTGTGGGTTTGAACCACCAACTTTTCGGCTAGCAGCCTAGTGTTTAAGCACTGCATCACGAAGGCGCCTTAAATTTTGTGATAGGGGGGATAAAATGTGCCCAGTAAATGTGTTTCTTTCCACTGCTTCTAGATACAGCCATGCTGTATCTTAAGCCAACCTCAGCCTAGACTGGAAAGACAAGTGACAGCAGCCTGTTGAGAAAAAGGAGGCAGTCTTCTCTTTCCCCGAGAATATCCAAAGCCAAAAACAGACAAATAGTAAATATTTTATGCTTTGTGTGCCATACGTTCCCCATCTCAACTACTGAAAACTGCCGCTGTAGTGGGAAAGCAGCCATAGAGAAATACATAAACGAGTGAGTGTGGCCGTGTTCCAATAAAACTTTATTTATGGACACTAAAATTTGAATTTCATATGAGTTTCACGTGTCACAAAATATTTTTCCTTTGATTTTTTTCAAAGTGTGAAAACCGTTCTTAGCTCACAGGCTGTACAATATGGTTGGCGGGCTAGGGCCCACAGACTAGAGTTTGCCCTAAATTATTCTAAGAGGCCTTCCCCTGTGTTTCAGGGTAATCTCTACCAAGGAACCTCTCAGAGCATAACTCCTGTGGCTGGTGAAAGGTGTCACCTGAGGAAGAAAATGGCTACTTGTAGGGCAGGACTCACAGGAATGTTTGGAGACAAAGGGTACACAGGACTGAGTGGTGGCTTCTCTTTGGGTGTTAGTCTTTAGGTCAGAGTATGAATAGAAGTGGGGTACCAGTGGTTCAGTGGAGGAGTTCTCACCTGCCAAGAGGAACTTAATTCCCAGCCAGCGCACCTCATGAGGAACCACCACGTGTCTGGAGGCTTGCCTGTTGCTATGGTACTCAATAGGTTTCAGGAGAACTGTCAGAATAAAGGAAAGACCTAGCAATCTATTCTAAAACAGTGAATGAAAACACAATAGATCTACTTCCAATAATGTCGCTGAACACCCTGTGGATCAGGACAAACCAATCTGCGTCTGATCACAGAGATGTAAGAAGACCAGGCCGAGTTTTGTCCCATTGTTCATGGCACAGCCATGGGTAGAGGGTGACCCCAGCAGCAGCTAACAACAACGGTAGGAGTGTCGTTCTACTTCCTTTCCTGTGACATCAGAGGGAAAGACTGTGGGCTCCCGGGATCTCCGCAGGCAGTGCACATTCGGCTCGTGACACAAGACTAGGGCTCAGGTCCTGCTGCTGTCTCTACAACTAGGAAACAAATGCAGCTTCCTCAAGGCCTCCTCAGGCCTCCTCCAGAGCACATCTGTCTGCCCTGGGGGTGCTGCTGATGTGAGGAAACACGCTTTGATCCCCCCCAGAGCCTGCTTCTCGCCTCTCTCAAGCTCTGCATCTATTCTTAAACACTCACAGCCCACTCACAGTCAGCCCAGCAAGCCCCACCCCTTCTCTGTCTCTGGCATGGAGGGAACCCCGGGTCACCACACCAGATGGTGGCCTTGCTGCTGCAGCAGATTGCCCTCCTTCCATGGGAAGAGAGAGTTCAAGCAGGGCCTGGAGAATACATGCTTCCCAGCAGCCACCACCCTCCCCAGCACATCTGCCTGGTCCTTTCTCTGGAACCTCTGGGGAGAGTGGCATGTGCATGCATACGTGTGTGTGTGTGTGTGTGTGTGTGTGTGTGTGTGTGTGTGCGTGTGCGGGGGTGAGACAGAGAGAGAGAGAGAATGCGTGCATGAAGCACCAGAGGAGAGAAAGCCACACCGAACCTACCGCCATCCAGGTCCCGTGGCAGGGAAGAGGCACCTCTTTCCAGCTGGAAGGGGAGCTGGCCCTGCCTCTCCGACACCCGTGGAGGACGGTGAGCCCTCTGAGGTAAGCAGAGGGCTAGTGCAGAGTGAGGCTGCCAGGCAGGGAGGCTGAAGAAGACTGGGCCCTGGGGTGACTGCTCTCACTCATGGCTCTCTAGAGGCCAGGGCCCAGTGTCATCTTAGGTCTGTACAACTTGTGGGCTCCCATCATCCCCTTCTGGGCCTCATTAGAGGCCCAGAGCTCCAATCCCACCGATGTTAGACTCAGACAGAGTGTGGTGATAGAAGGACAGCAAGGAAGGAGGGAGACCAGAGGAAGCCTCTGCTTAAAGTTCACAGTAATAACCAACCAGAGGCCCAATAAGCCTTATGCATCAGGTGAGGCATGTCCCCCAGCTCCGGGAGGAAAGAGCACTCTCTAGGGATGGCTACTTTCTCTCCTGGGTGAACATTTGACAATAGCCTCAGGGTCGGCACTCTTGTCCCCCAGATAAGACATGCTTTTCCTAGGGAAAAAGACTGTAGTGGAGGTGAGCAGGAAGAGTCTTTTATTTCCTTCTGGACTTGCCAGACTCCATGGGGCTGGTCTGTGGGTCCAGGCACTGATCAGGCTGCCAAGTCCCCTCCCTCCCGACGTGCATGCGTGTGCGTGTACACACACACACACACACACACACACACACACACACACACACAGTGTCCATGGCACGCTGGCTGGCCCATCTGCTGATCAATCTTCTTACCGTTCTTCCAGCTGGGACAGTGGGGCTGGTGTGTAAATCATTCTGAGCCCTCTCTCAGCTCTGCCAGGATGGGAAGCTCTTTTTAATTAAGAAGAATGGTGGACCCTGCTGGCTCTGGAAATGGCGACATTACTTACTAATGGGCATTTAAAAAGCCATGTTTGAGTGGTCCGCTGCTGCCTTCCCTGCCCACAGCCTCTGCTCCTCTGTGGAGCTGATGGCCCTCGTGAAGGCTCTGCTGTTCCCCACATGAAAAGGGGCGGAGGGTAAGGTTTCCTGGGACCTCCCCTGTACGCAGCCAGACTCCATCCTGGCGACCTGGAATGCACCAGAACATTTTCACTTTTAGACAAAGGAAAGGAGTCAAGGTGACTGGAGCCTTTGAGGCCTCTGTATGATGGCCTGGCAGCCTGTTAAAAGTCAACAACCCTCCCAGAAAGGTTGGGATCCAACAGGAACATGGCTGGGCTTTCAGGCTGGTGCGGCAATTCTACAAGCAGCCAGCCCGCCAACAACAGCTGCTGCTATCACAAAAAGCCCCTCTATCCTGAGCTGATGCTGGCTGGGGGAAACGAGGCTAGAGGCTGCAGGAGGCCAGGGAAAGACCTGCAGCCAAGTCTGCTCCTCCAGGATACCCTACCTGGTGTCCCTGACAGTGCCTGAGAGAGCCCTGGGGCCAGGCTTGCAGTGCCTCTGTGTCACCAGGAAGAGGACGAGGGGATTGTTTGGGAGCCTCAACTTTGTCTCTGTGGTTAGGGCTTGGCCTTTCCACCCTGCATACCCCCAGCCTCCCTGTGAAAGAAGAATACTCCAGCTAGTCTCTTCCTCAGCTCCCTTTCTTCTAATTCTACAGACACCAGAATGGATGTCACTTGCCCAGGGGTGCCAGCCCAGTTATGACAAACTGTGGGCTAGGCAGATCTCCTGACTCTCAGTCCTGTGCCCTTTCCTATTTCTAACATCTCCCAGTGGGGGTGACATGGCCACCTCTCACCTTGTCCTATCCTGCTGTTTTAAGTTTGTGATGCTCCTGGTCAGGAAATTCTTCCTTATCTATAACCTAGATTCCTCAGTCTTTATTATAAGCATTGTTTCCTCCTTAATCTCCCTCAACAAATATTGGAAAGTAGCTGAGGTCTTTCAGAGAAGACTTCCCTTCCCGCTGTCATTATTTCCCAATCTTTTCTTTCCCAAGTTGTACAGCCTGAAAGCTAAGCCGACCCCTTCTTCCCCGCCTCTACCACCCCATGCCTCAGCCCCCTTTCCAGTGTTTCAGTTGTACCTACATTGGAAGGGAAGTGCTTGTGGGGATGAGGACATAGCATTCCTTAACTGGTGTCCATTAATCCCCACATTCCAGGCACTGTGCTATGCGCTACATGGGGTAGTTGGAGGAATGTGGCTGACTCAGTACCTCAACTTTCTAACCATGACTGCATGGTCGGGAGAAAACCAAAGCAAACCAGACCAGTCAAATCAATTCTGCCCTGTGGACAGAGTCGAACTGTGCTCCATAAGGTTTTCATGGCTGTGACCTTTCAGAGATAGACTGCCAGGCCTTTCTTCTGAGTCTCTGCATTGGTTTCAACTGTCTCCTGTTCAGTTAGTAGCTGAGCATTTAACCATTTGCACCACCTAGGAGCCTGCAAAATCAGGAAAGGGGACCCCTAGTACCTGAGGCCATTTGGTGGGACCCTGTACCACCATCCTTGGGTGGCAGTGCTATATAAGCAGGTACAGGTTACGGTTCTGATGGCAGATCCTTGCATTAAGCCATCTACTGTCAAGTCCACTGGAGCCCTAAATTCCTCCTCTAGGCAGGTGTTGGACCTGGTGGGTGGAAGCCCTAATGAGGCTTTTCCATGTTGGGAGAGGAACCTACTCTTCCTTTGGTCAGCTGGAAGCCAAAGCCTAATTAGATGAGTCATCCTCACTGCCCACTACCAGGACATGGACTAAACTTCAGGTTAGGACAACGGAAAGTGATTACCTAAAGGAAGGGAACCAAGCAGTTCTCCAGAGTGGAATGCAGTTATGACTTAGAGGAGCATTTGGTTAGCTATGGGGACAGAATCATGCCCAAGACAGAGGCCCAGAGATGGGTGAGTAAAGGAGGCTGTGGGCCTTGGTCAGGTGCGTATGTTATGGAATCGGCTCCTGCTGTACAAAGCACACTGATCTGACTCCACAGTGAGTCAGACGTACAGCAGCTTGCTGTGGAAGAAAGAGGAAAGAAAACTAGCCTTGTGGAGTACCTTCAATGGCCCAGAAGGAAGGCTCTACCAACCATATCAACCAGTAGAAACTCTGGATCACGGTGATCTGATACTGTTGTGCGTGGGGTTGCCACAAGTCGAGGGTTGACTGGACAGCTGCTAACAACTCTGTGCCCAGGAATGGTGCCTGGGGTCTTGTTTCTCCCACACCTTTAGAAAGTAGACATTCTTATTTCTTCTTTCACAGATGATGAAACTGAGATTGAGGACAGTTAGTGACTTGTTCATGGCCACATAGCTAGGAGGCGTCTGAGCCAGGATTCAGTACTTGATCTGCCTGACTCTGGAGCCCACACTGTGCTTCCACCGCAGGATCTGAGGGACACTGCAGAAAGGGAAGTACAGAGGGAAGGCGGTCTCGGCCTCAGCGAGTTCCAGCCTGTGTGGTGGACCCCGCAGAGGCTGTTGTTGTGGCACCCAATAACAGGCAGAGTAAATTGTGTTTCTGGGGAGGCTTTGGGAAGGAGCTGTCACAGCAACTAAGAGCTAAGCAACTCCTCTTTCCCCCTAGACAGAGAGGAGAAAAAAAAAGAACTTGTTGCTGTCAAGTTGATTCCAGATCATGGTACCCCTGACACAGTCAAAATGCACCCTACACTTGGAATTCCACCAGATTCTCGAATCCCAACCCCCGGTTGCTCCATCCATGACTTGTGTGCTGAGAATCTGCTTAGTTTGTTGGAAGAAGATGTCCTTTCATTCACACCCCCAGCATCCCACAATGTACCCCAGATTTCAATGAAGAATAAACTAGCAGACACGCAATAGAAACTTCTTTAGTAAAACTGTGTTTTACTAAAACTGTGTTTTACTGTATGTAAATTAGAAAAACATTGGCTGTTGAGTCAACTCTGACTCACGGCAACCTCAAGTGTGTCAGAGTATAGATAAGCTTCACAGAGATTGCAAAAGCTGGCTTTATAGAAGCAGATTGCCAGGGTGGTCTTCTGAGACATCTCTGTGAGTTACAAGAGCATATTAACACACTTCCCAGGAGCTCATATGTAAATCAGACCTCAATAAATCTCAAGTGTAATTTTAAAAAGTACTTACTGAGAGACATTATCTGGGGCTGAACATCCCTTAAACAAGTTTGATTGATGCATAAATCACAATAAATTTATCTAAAAGATTAATGAGCCTTTGGTGTTCTACAGTACCAGAAGCTTATTTATCTTTAGACAGTCTCATGAACTTTCTCACCCCCCACTTCTCCACTCTCCCATTCCCACCTTGTCGGCAAGACGAAAAACCAAATATATGTTAAGAAAGAGGAGGAAACTAGGCCTAATGCTATGCAAGATCTTAAAGCAAGAAGGATTTAGGTTTGACATATGAAAGAACTTCCTGGCAGAGAAAATGATTATGCACTAGAATGGGGTGATAGGGAACAAGAAGAGGCACTGGACTCTCCCCTCTGCTTGACACCCCCAAGGCCCCAACTTGATGCTCTCAGCCCAGGCAAGGAAACCACAGGTGACTCAGGCAATCACAAGAAGTTGTTGCTAGGTTACAAGCTTCCTCAGTGTGCACTCACTGTAAGGACTAAAGGATGTCACCTGGCTGGGAGAAAGAGCCATGGGGGAAGGAGCTGGTGAGATGGAGAGAAGCCAGGACTTCCAGAATCAGCAATCAGGAAGGCGCCCTATTCTTAGTACTTCTCCAAGGATCTGAGTCCCTGAGTCCCACAGTCCACATAGAGGGTGGGGCCGTGGGACGTGGTAAACATCAGGTTTGAACAGGGCCTCTTCTGGAGCTGGAGGCCAGTCCTTCCCAAGCTGTGCTGCCTGGCACAGACAGTATGGCCACGTGGAGGGAGTTGATTTTTGTTCGTTTGTTTGTTTAATTGTGCTATGAGGTGAAAGTTTACAGCTGAAGTTCGTTTCTCATACAAAACTTCATACACATACTGTTGTGTGACCCTAGTTATGAGCCCTGCAATGTCACGGCGCTTTCCTATTTTGTACTCCAGGTTCCCCATCCATTCAACCAGCTCCTGTCCCTTCCTGCCTTCCCATCCTGCCTCCAAAGAGGAGCTGCCCATTTAGTCTCTTGTTTCTTCTTGGACTAAGAAGCACACTCTTCAAAAGTATTATTGCATCTTTTTATAGTCCAGTATAATGAATACTCTTAGTTCTGGGTTAACAGAGTCCAGAGGCTATATCTTCTGAGGTTCCTCTAGTCTCAGTCAGCCCAGTGAGCTGGGTCTTTTTATGTGAATTTGAATTTGGCATCACTGTTCTCTGTTTTTGTTCCCTGTCAGGGCCGTCACTGGTAGTAGCCAGATACTGTTTAGTTCTTCTGATCTCAGGCGGATGGAGTTTCTCCTTTGTGGGGCCCTTCCTGTCTCTTGGAATAATATTCTCCTTCTATCTTTACTGTCCTTTGTTCTCCTTTGCTCCAGGTGGGTTGGGACCAGTTGATGCCTTTTACATGGTGGCTCACAAGCTTTTAAGACCCCAGATGCCACTCCTTAAGGTGGGATGCAGAAAGTTTTCTTAACGAACTTTGTTATGCTAGTTGACCTAGATGTCTCCTAAAACCATGGTCCCCAGAGCCCCACCCCCGCTACACTGTCCCTCATACTGTTTGGTTGTGTTCAGCAAAATATCTTTGATTTGGGTTTGGCCAAGTAGTGATGACTTCTCTGTAGTGTGTGCTGTCCTTCTTTTTACCTAAGATAATTCTTGTCTACCATCTAGTTCGTAAATTCTCCTCTCCGTCTCTCCACAAACTTACAACCATCCAGGACTGTTTTTCTTCTGTGTTTAAACCTTTTCTTGAGCTTTTGTAATAGTGGTCTCAGGCAATATTTGTCCTTTTGTGGCTGACAGATTTCACTCAGCATAATGGCTTCTACATTAACTCACATTGTGAGATGTTTCACAGATTCCTTTTTATCACTCCATAGTATTCCACTGTGTATATGTATCATAATTTTTTTTATCCATTCATCTGTGGTTTCTATCTTTTTGCTATTGTGAACAGTGCTGCAACGAACACGAGTATGTACGTATCTATCTGTGTGACGGCTCTTATTTCTATAGGATATATTTCAAGGAGTAAGATTGCTGGATTGCACAGCAGTTCTATTTCTAGCTCTTTAAGAAAGTGCCAAATTGATTTCCCAAGTGGTTGTACTATTTTACATTCCCACCAACAATGTATAAGTGTTCCAGTCTCTCCATAACCTCTCCAACTTTATTGTTTTGTCTTTTTTGGGTTAATGCTAACCTTCTTGGGGTGAGACAGTATCTCATTGTAGTTTTGATTTGCAAAGTGCTATGGCTGCTATCCAAAAGGTTAGCAATTTGAATCCAACGGGCACTCCTTGGAAACTCTAGGGCGTAGTTGTACTCTATCTTGTAGCATCACCATCAGTTTGGACTCAGCAGAAATAGATTTCCTCACTGTCTGTTAGGTGCTTCAGTATCGTCTTGGATGAAGTGCCTGTTCATATACTTTGCCCATTTTCAATTGGGTTATTTGGTTTTTTTGTTGTTGTTGTTGAGGTTTTGCAATATGTTACAAATTTTAGAGATTAGATCCTGATCAGACATGTTACAGCCAAAAATTTTTTCCCAATCTGTAGGTTGTTTTCTTACTCTTTTGGTGAAGTCTTTAGATGAGCATAAGTGTTTGGTTTTCAGGGGCTTCCAGTTATCTAGTTTCTCTTTTGGCTTTTATGCATTGTTAGTTACAGTTAGTATACTGTTTCTGCCATATATTACGGCTTCTAACATTGTCCCTGTTTTTCCATGATCTTTATCATTTTAGATTTTATATTTATGGTTTGATCCCATTTCATTTTTTTGTAGTTTGATACATTATGTCAATAGCATTTGTTAAAGAGACAGTCTTTTCCCCAGTTTACGGACTTTTAGTCTTTGTCAAATGTTAGCTAGCTCATAAGTAGATGATTTTATGTCTGCATTCATAAGTCTGTTCCATTGTTCTATGTTTCTGTTGTTGTACCAATACCAGGCTATTTTGACTACCATGGCAATGTAACAGTTTCTAAAATCAGGTAGTGTGAAGACTCCGCTTTGCTCTTCTTTTCCAGTAATGCTTTATCTCTTCAGGGCTTCTTCCCGTTCCATGTGAAGTTGGTGATTTGTTTCTCCATCTTGTTAAAAAATGTCTTAAATTTAGACTGAGACTGCATTGTATTTGGGTAGAATTAACATTTTTCAAAATGTTGAGTCCTCCTATCCAAGAACAAGTTATGTTTCTCCACTTACACTGGTCTTTTCTGATTTCTTGCAATAGTATCTCATGGTTTTCTTTGTATGGGTCTTTTAAGTCTCTAATTAGATTTATTTCTAAGTATTTTATCTTCTTGAGTGTATTAACTGAACGGTATTGACTTGGTGACTTCCACTTTGAAGTTCTGTCCAGGTGTAGAGGAATCTAACTGATTTTTGTATGTTTGTATTGTATCTTGTTATGCTGAGGAATTTCCCTTCCATTTCTATTTTACTGAAAGGTTTTATCACAAACGGGTGTTTGAATTTTTCAACTGTGTTTTCTGCATCAATTGACAGGACCTTGTGGTTCTTTTATTTAAGTGATAGATTACATTGACTGTTTTTCTATTGTTGAACTATTGCTGCATACCTGGTATGAATCCCACTTGCTCATGGTGAATTATTATTATTACTATTTTGTTTTATATGTTGTTGACTTCAATTAGATAGAATTTTATTGAAGAATTTTTGCCCTTCTGTTCATTAGGGATATTGGTCTGTAATTTTCTTTTCTTGTGGTGTCTTTATCCAGTTTTGGTATCAGGGTTCTGGTGGTCATAGAATGAGTTTGGGAGTATTCCATACTTTTCTATGCTCTGAAATATATTTAGCAGTAGTAATGTTAACTCTTCTCTGAAAGTTTGGTAGAATTCTCCAGTAAAGCTGTCAGGGTCAGGTTTGTTGTTGTTGTTGTTAGGAGCTTTTAAATTACCTTTTCTGTTTCATCTTTTGTTACAGATTTATTTCTCTGTTCTACCTCATTTTGTATTAGTTTAGATGGATAGCATGTTTCTAGAAATTTGTCTGTTTCCTCAGGTTTACAAATTTGTTGGAGTACAATTTCTCCTAGTATCCTGTTATGATTAATTTCAGTTGGGTCTATTTTGAAATCATCCATCTCAATTCTTATTTGGATTATTTGCTTCCTCTCCTGTTTTTCTTTTGTCATTTTGGCCACTGCTTGATTGATTTTGTTGATCTTATCAAAGAACCAGCTTTTGGTCTTGCTACCTCTTTCAATTATTTTTCTATTCCATATTTCATTTATTTCTGCTCTAGTTTTTATTATTTCCTTTCTTCTGGTGCCTGTGGGTTTCTTTTGCTGTTCTATTTCTATTTGTCTGAATTGTAGGATTAATGTTTTGATTTTGGTCCTTTCTTCTTTTTCAATGTGTACATTTATTGATACAAATTGAACTCCAAGGGCTGATTTTGCTGTGTCCCAAAAATTCTGGTAGGATGTGTTTTTATTCTCATTTGATTCTGTGAATTTCCTTATTCTGTCTTTAATTTCTTCCATAACCCAGTAGTTTTTGAGCAAGGCATTACTCAATTTCCATGTTTTCCCCCCTTGCTTTTCCTGTTATTGATCTCTACTTTTATGACTTCATAGTCATAAAATATGCTTTGTAACATTTTGATGTTTTGGATTCTGTTAAGGCTTGCTTTGTCACCTAATATGTGGTTTATGCTGGAGAATGTTTCATGTGTATTGGAAAGGAAAGTATTCCTGGCTGCTGTATGCCTATGAGGTGCTCTGTATGCCTCTGAGATCAAGTCAGTTAATTGTGGCATTTAGATCTTCTGTGTCTTTGCTGAGCTTCTTTCCAGATGTTCTATCCTTCACCAAAAGTAGTACACTGAAGTCTCCTGCTATTATTGTGAAACTTCCTATTCCTCTTCTCAATGTGAGAGTTTGTTTTAAGTATTTTAGGACCCTGTCACTGGGTGCATAAATATTTATTATGGCTATGTCCTCCTACTGTGCTGACCCTTTAATAGTTATATGGTGTCCTTCCTTATCCTTTGTGGTAGATTTTGCTGTAAAGTCTATTTTATGGGAAGAGAAAATTTGTTGGAATCCTTTTATTGTGGCCTAGATTCCTTTGAAATTGACTCAAGGGCAATGGGTTAGTTTGCTTCATTATAGTCAGAAAAAGGCAGAAACCAGGAAGACTATAAAAGCTTGATTTCCTTGATAATGATTTAATTGCAATAAAATAAAAAATATTTGGAATTCACAAACTAAACCCAATCTGAGTGGCTTGTATGATAATATTTAATATGTAAGTTACTTCAGGTCACTAATTTCCAGTTCCTCATCTACAAAAAGGGGATATTATAATATAGAAAAATGTTTGTTGGTGGTTATTAGCAACCAGGTGGAGTGGGGCACTGCAGTTACTGCTAAGAGGTGCTGAGCTCTTGATTAAACCAAACCCAACCCACTGCTGTTGAGTCAATTTTGACTCATAATGACTTACAGAAAAGAGTACAGCTGCCCCTATGGGGTTTCCAGGAGCACCTGGTAGATTTGAAGTGCTCACCTTTTGGTTAGCAGACATAGCACTTAACCTCTACACCACTAGGTTTTCCGAGTTTCTCTTTAGGGGCATGAAAAACTTTTGGATATGGGTAGTAGTGATGGCTGCATAACAGGGTGAATGTAATTAATGTCACTGAACTATACACTTAAAAATACTTCAAATGGTTCACTTTTTTTGTTATGTATATTTTTCCACTATATACATACATACGTGTGTGTGTGTGTGTGTGTGTGTATTTAATGGATGCTGATATATCCCCTGGCAACCTTTTCCAAGACTGTTTGAAGATTATGAGAAAACGAATGTGCCAGGGATTGGTTTATTTCAATGAGTTACACAAAGTTATAAAATGGTATATGGAACTCTGAGTATTTGTTATGCTACTCCATCCAGCCTGAGTGAGTAGGTGCAAGAAACCATTCCTGCCCGCTTTGGAGGAAGGGAGAGTAGGCAAAAGAGGCTAAAGCCTGACCCCAGCAAGTCCCTTTGAGGGTTTCAACTCCCCTGACCAGGCCATGCTGGTTTTGTGAAGATAGTTCAATTTGAGGGTTGAGGCTTTTGTTTCCTGTTCCTCTGGGCAGATGGGCAGATTGTGATTCACAGGAAGAAAAGGGGCAGTTGATGTTTACCATGAAACTTTATTAATTCAGACCACATTCTCTTGGAATTTATGAGTACTTGCTGAACAGAACACAACTTTCCTCTGTGAATATTCTAGAGGTGCTTACTTTATAACTACAGCGACTTCAAACTAAAAATCAGTGGAATTTTTAAGCCAAGGACTCAGGATACTAAAATGAACCTATTGCAAGATGGAGTCCCTGGGTGGCACAAACAGTTAAGTGCTCAGCCACAACTGAAAGGCACCCAGAGGTGCCTTGTGATCTGCTTCTGAAAAGTCACAGTCATGAAAACTCTATGAAAGGCACTTCTGCTCTGAAACACAAGGGTCACCAGGGAGTCAGAATCAACTCTGCAACAACTGGTTATTGTGAGCTGTGATTTCTGTTTCTCTCAGAAACAACTTCTAAATGGGAGCAAAATGTTTGTTCTTACTCTTTTTAAAATATTTTTATTATTGTAAAAATGTAATACTTGCCAATTCAACATTTTTCAGGTGCACCGTTTATTGATACGAACCCCGCTAATAACGTACAACCATCACTCTTAATGGCTGCTACATTTGCCATCGCTATAAGCAAAAAATCTCCCTGCTTCCTAAACCGTAGCTCCGCTCCCCCTCCTTCGGACCTCTGGAAACCATTGTCAAGCTTTGTTCTTTTCTTGATTTGTTGACAGTAGTAGTAACAGCAATAGGAGTAGCAATGGTATTACTAACTGTTTGTGTCAGAGGCTTCACTGAACATTTTACAAATATTATCTCACACCCTGGAATACTTCTAAGAAATAAAAAAGGATGAATCATTAATACACGCAACAACTTCGGTGACTCTCCGGGCAATTATACTGACTGAAAAAAGTCAACTTCAGAAGACTACGACTGTAAAATTCCATTTATATAACATTTTTGAAATGACAAAGTTACAGAAATAGAGGACAGACGAGTGGTTGCCAGGGCCTGGGGGGGCAGTCGGGAAGGAGGGAGGAGGACGTGGCTGCAAAAGACAACAAAAGGGACCTGGTGCTGACGGAAGTGTTCCACAGACTGCCTGTATCGACGCCACTGTCCTGGCTGTGACCTGTACTATGGTTCTACAAATAAATAGTACCCCCCGACTCGACGGCACTTGGCTGGCTTGGCATCTCTCTGAATACCATTTCTTACAACTGCATACGAGTCTATAATTTACCTCAGAACTGAAAGTTAAACAAAATAAATCCTCTAAGAAAATTTGAGGCTCAGAAGAGTTAAATCGCTTTCAGAGCCAGGATTCAAATCCAAGTCTGTGAGACTCCCAAGCCTGGGCGTTTCAAGAGTTGGCTGTATTTAAGGGACTGGGGTAAAACAGGGACCCCACAGGCCTTGCAATCCAGCAGATCCGTAGCCCACTGCTGTCACAAGCAATGTTGTCATTGGGAACTACTGTCTTGGAAAGGCGATTCAACAGTGGACTGAAAGGATTATTTTGGCAATCTCGTGGGTCAGTGCCTCAGGCTGAGATTTGATTACCAGGTGTGTGGGTGTGGGTGTCAGCCTGCCTACGTATTTGTCTATGTCGGTGTCTTTAGTTGTATAGCTGTGAATCTACATTTCTGTTCATTGGTCAGTTTCTCCCAGGGAATGTCTATTTCCACTTGGGGGCGAGAAAAGCGATGTGTCCATGTATATGTGCAAGTAAATGTATACATTATGTTTAGATATACCTGTGTCACACCCACATAACTTGGTTCTATTAGATTAAACCTCACGATTACAGCTCCCCCAAAGCAAAGCTGACTAGCGAGCGAGCCTGTCACGAGCTAGGTCTGTGCACTGTAGATAAAATGGGTAATTGGACTCTCCGCCTCCTTACCCCAAACAAACACTCACAACCCCCTGCCCCCACATCGGAAGGAGGCTGCCCCCTGTCGTATGGGTACTTGGCTCTACTGGCCCGCTCTCCTCGATCCGGTAGAGAAGGTGGGCATCTCGGCCGGGCCCTTTCCCTCCCCAGTGGGGTCAGGCGATGCCAGGGCTTACGTAAAGAGGTCAGGGCCTGCTCTGCCGCGGGCGCACGCGGATTCCTGCACAGGTGGAGCAGCAGAGGCGGAGACGTGAGCCGAAGCCAGCCTCCTCCCGGCGGGCTCTGCTGCTCCACGAGTTGCTCATTTATTGTCTTCATCTGCATGTCTGACAGCGGGGTGAGGCCCGAGGAAGGACAAGGCGCCCTCTCCCTTGCTCCCCGCGCAGCCGGGAGGGGCTCCCACTCTCGGGTAACGCGCTGTCCGCGCCTGGCCGCCGCGCTCTGCGGGCCTCTGAGTGTAAGTGTGCGCGGGGGCTCGGGCGCGCGGCTGGGAACTGAGGGGAGGGGGAGCAGGGCGGTGTCTGCGCTGACAGATGTTAACTCTTTCCTCGGCTGGGAAGAGGCCGAGCACCCGTCCGCACTTCGGAGAACCCCCACTCTGCGCACCGGCGCTTTTCGAGCAGTCCGTGGGGAGGGCGAGAAGAGGGCACGGGCGAGGTGGTGCGGGCCGGGATGCTGCCTCCGGAGGGCGCCCTGCGCCGCAGCATCTTCCTCTCAAAGTTGGTGAGGGGCTGCGAAGCCTACCACCTTGGGCAGGGGGACATGGTCCTCGGCTGCCCTTGATTCGCCCTGTTTCTCCCGCAGGGCCACGCGTGGACGCTGCCGGACCGCTGAGGCTTGAGGGACGGTAAAGCTCTGGTGGACGTCGGGGACCCTGCTGGGGTCGGGCGGGAGCCGGCTCGGGGAAGAGAGATGGAGGCAGCGAGATGGGGCGCGGGAGCTGGCGGGGAGTAGAAGGTCCCCCGGACTTGCACCTCCCCAGACGTCTGGGCGCTCTGCAGGTGCAGGGCCCCTACGGGAGGGGCCCCGGGTCTGCCATGGAGGTGCCGAGTGTCAAGGACTTCCAGTGGAAGCGCCTGGCGCCACTGCCCAGCCGCCGTGTCTACTGCTCCCTGCTGGAGACCGGGGGACAGATCTATGCCATCGGGGGATGTGACGACAATGGCGTCCCCATGGACTGCTTCGAGGTCTACTCCCCAGAGGCCGACCAGTGGACTGCCCTGCCGGCCTTGCCCACAGCCCGGGCCGGGGTGGCTGTCACTGCTCTGGGGAAGAGGATCATGGTGATCGGGGGTGTGGGCACCAGTCAACTACCCCTGAAGGTCGTGGAGATGTACAACATAGATGAGGGAAAGTGGAAGCGGAGGAGCGTGCTGCGGGAGGCAGCCATGGGCATTTCCGTCACGGCCAAAGGCGAGTGCGGCCCGGGGTGAGGGGCAGCGGCAAAGAGTAGGAAGCCATGGGAAGGGGCTCAAAACCTCCAGCCGATCGGGGACCCGCTATATGGTCTCATTCGATCCTTACAATAGACAATAAAACTAGTGTTTCAATAGCTTTATTTCACAGATAGGAAAACTGAGCCTCAGGGGGGTGAAGTGTCTAATAATTCCATCTGATGCTGGTACTAGCATGTTGAGCAGGCCAGGTCAGAGAGGATAGTTGAAATCTGTGGACTGTGAGATTTAGTGCCTGTCTCTGAAGATATTTAGCTTAATAAGAGTGCCTCCCGCCCTCCCCCCCCACCCCGCCCTCCCTTGTCCCCCCCCCCCCCAGCTCTTCATCCCTCTGAAATCTGCCTTGCAACTTTACTGCTACCACTTCCGGGTATGGTTGGGGATCTGGGGCTAGAAATCCTCTTTACTGTCCTGTCCCTTCTTGGCCTGAGAGAGAAGGGGGTGGAGCTAAGGGGGGGGGCCTGCTCACTCCACCCTTGGGCCATCACCATACCCCACTGGGAAGGCTCCCCAGACCTGGTTTCCTCTGCCCAGTCCCCACCTTCAGCCTCCACCACCGTTACTTAGAGATCAGAATGTGCTCCTGCAGCATCTTGCCACGGTTCTCTGGTTCTCAGGGAATGCATGTACCTACCACATACTCAAATCCTTCATTTCCTCTTCCACTAAAACACAATTGATTTGTGGGAAACTGCCCCCACAGAAGTTAGGAAGCCCCAAGTTTAGACACATTTGACTGAGTAGCACAGACTTGAGACTAGCAGAAGGATGTGTCCTTCTGTCTCACTCACCTATCCTTCTCTTGCAAAGCCATCCCAGCTACCTGTTGAGTTTACTGTAGATTAGGACCTATGTTTCTTGAGACCTGCCCTGGTGCTGGCTCAGTGCCAGGCCCCAGGAAAGAAGAAAAGTCAAAGAAGATCTGGTCTTGCCTTCAGAAGCCTAGGTCTGACCCATGAAGGTGATCAGAGAAACTATAGCCCAGAATCCCTCAGGGCAAGGTGGCCAGTAGGGCCTTCATGACCTGCCAGTAAGAAAAAATGGAAGGCATGGAGGACCATAGGGAAAACGGGAGAGAAATAGTATCCCTTTATCCCGAGGTCTCAAAAAATGGTGCTGAAAGATTAGAAACTAACATGCATTGAGTCCTTATCATGGGTATTTTCTGTATGTTAACCTCCCATGAAATGCTGTTATTACCCACATTTTAGAGAGATAAGTATTTTCAGGCCCAGAGAGGTTAAGTCATTTGTTCAAGGTTGCATAGCTAATGCATGATGAATGGGATTCAAACCCATACAGTTGCCTTCTAGTCCATATTTATGGCTATACAGGTGAGTAGGTTCAACAGTAGTTTACTAAGCATTAACCTACCTGCTTGTGTAGCAGACATTGTATCAGATGCTGAGGCCACCAATTAACAAGTACTCAAAGACATAACAACCTATTGGAAAAAGCAAACATAGATTACTTCACTACTATGTGGTAAATGCGGCAATGGAGGTGCCGTGGGAGGCACCTAAGGGGGTACGTGCAGCTCAGCCATGGGTGAATCTGAAAGAACAGCTAGGAACTGGGCGCAGAAGTGAATGTAGAGTGAGTGGGAGGATTCCCAGGTGGAGGTGTGTCTCAGGTAGAGCATGTGTAAGGTATAATCAGGCCTCATCTCCAGCCCCCAGGAGAGAATATTTTATAGACAGAGATGTAAAAAAAAGAAGAACCAAACCCATTGCAGCTGAGCTGATTCCTACTCACAGTGACTCTATAGGAGTGGCTGGTGGATTTAAACTAATGACTTTTTGGTTAGCAGCTAAACTCTTAACCACTGCAGCACCAGAGTTTCAATAGAAATATGTGCCCAATCCATTGCCCTCAAGTGTGTGTGTGTCTGTATGTGTGTGCACGCGCATGTGTGTGTGTACACATACATATAAAGGAGACTTGGTGGGGCAGTGGTTAAGAGCTTAGGTCTTAAAGTTCTCAAAAGTTCTACAGTTTGAATCTACTAGCCACACCTTGGAAACCCTATGGGGTAGTTCTGTCCTGCCCTTTAGGGTCACTGTGCATCAGAATTGACCTGATGGCAATGGGTTTTATGTACATAAAAGATTAGAAAACATAAATGAGTAGTGTTCACCTCTGCAATGACCAGGAGAATGAAGATCTCTAAGAGCTGGAAGTGGTGAGGACTGGCTGATGGGAAAGAGGCCCTTTGGGGGACCTGGTTACCTGTCTGGGCTGCAGGAGGTACAGAG
This sequence comes from Heterohyrax brucei, assembly GCA_028571685.1. NCBI lineage: Eukaryota > Metazoa > Chordata > Mammalia > Hyracoidea > Procaviidae > Heterohyrax > Heterohyrax brucei. The sequence goes on from CM053155.1 coordinate 25,250,370, forward strand.
GTGTGGCTGAGAGAAGCACAAATGATTTGGTATCCTCTCTAGAGTGGTGTGTCAAGGTAATCCCCCAAGAGGCCACCTACAGCCAGGACATAGAGAATGAGAGAGGACTTGTTTTTCTTCTGAGTGCCCAGCTCACTGCAGGGGCCATAGTCTTAAGTTCTTTCCCAGTTCAGGAGTTTCAAAGTCCAGTATCCTCTCCTCTGAAGTCTCACCTCATTCACCTCTCCCTATATCTCAGTGCAGGATGCCTCCTGGAGCCAAAGCCTATCGACTTCTGTAGGACAATAGCAGTCCTCCATGAAGGTAGAAGATAAAGTGAGAGCCAATGTGCCACAAGCCCCAGTGACAGTAGGGCTGAATCAATTCCTAAAGGTCTCAGTCTGGCAGAACCTGCGGGACAGGCCAGGACGAAGGGCATCTGGGGAATACCCTTCCTCCTCGGTATTCCCTCTGGCTGCTCTGAAAAGTAGAGAACAGAGGGGACAAAATCTTCAGAGGTTGTCTAAGCCTAGACTTCACTGCAGTCTTCCCCTGTGCAGGGTTTAGTATTCCAGGTTTACCCAAGGACTGAACACCAAGGAAAACCCAGGCATACAGGCTCACCATGGCTTCGAGAATACACAGACTTAGCCATGGCAGGGGTTGTTAACGGTGTTCTCAACCACGGTGACATATTTATGGCTCACTCTGATGGAGCAGTGGTTGGGAACTTGGCCTGGCCTCAGCGTTAGTGCTCAGGAGTTAACAGAGCACGGCGCTGGCAGGTGACAGGTCCTAGTGGGCATGTGTCATGGAGTCTGTCTGCTGAGCCAGGGCTTGTGTGTGACTTCTCTCTCTCCTTAGATTACCGAATTTATGCAGCAGGCGGGATGGGCCTGGATCTCCGACCTCACAACCACCTCCAACACTATGACATGCTTAAGGACATGTGGGTATCCCTCGCACCCATGCCCACCCCAAGATACGCTGCTACTTCCTTCCTCCGAGGCTCCAAGATCTATGTGCTGGGTAAGGATGGGTTACCTGTTCCATGCCACCTCTCTCCCTTACCCTGGGTCAGTTCTCATGAGAAGCAGTGCCTGTGTGCTGAGCCATGGCCTTGGGACTGGTCGCTGATCCCTCTGCCCTACCCCTTAGGAAGCCTCCTGTATTCTTGGGTGGCAGTCAGATGGGGAGACCCAGCTCCTGTCCTCAGGGACATACTCTTCTGGCAACCTCTTCCCCTCTCCAACCTCCAGGGGGAAGACAGTCCAAGTATGCAGTCAATGCCTTTGAGGTTTTCGACACTGAGACTCGCTCCTGGAGCAAGCTTCCCCACGTGCCCTGTAAGCGGGCCTTCTCCAGCTTCGTGACCGTTGACAACCACCTGTACAGCCTGGGAGGCCTGCGGCAGGGCCGGCTCTACCGGCAGCCCAAGTTCCTGCGGACCGTGGATGTGTTTGACATGGAGCAGGGTGAGCTGTGGCCTCAAGGTGCCCCCGTGGCAGCCCGGGCTGCCCACCTTCTCCTGGCCAGTCTCCTTGCCTTACCCCTACCCCGTCCATCCTCTGATGGATCTATCTGCCTGCTTGGTAAGGGGTGAGGGCCACTTACCAGGCTGGGGGGAGCCTCTCTAAAGTCTGAACACCCCTTTCCATGCTGGGCCACTCTTAGGGTAACTTCTTTCATCTGTACAGGGCTTCATTTGGGTTGGTTAGTTGCTTTTATCAATGACTGCAGTACAAATGATGAATGTGCTTGGTTGGCTGCTAACCAAAAGGCTAGTGGCTTGAGTCCGCCCAGAGATGCCGTTGAATAAAAGGCCTAACAGTCTACTTCTCAAAAATGAGCCACTGAAAACCCTATGCAGTGCATTTCTATTCTGACACACATTGGATCCCCATGAGGCAGTCACCATAAAGGCAACTGTTGTCTCTATTATTACAACATCAATGCAAGGGCGGTTCAGGGAGGGATTTTTCCTGCATTTGCTGCCTCTAGTTAGCCTCTAAACCCTGGTAATGCGATGGTTAAGTGCTATGGCTGCTAACCAAAAGGTCAGCAGTTCAAATCCACCAGGGGCTCCTTAGAAACTCTGTGGGGTGGTTCTATTCTGTCCTGTAGGGTCACTAAGAGTCGGCATCAACTCAATGACAGTGGGTTTGGTTTTGGTTTAGTTAGCCTCTTCAGCTTAGAGTCTGTGAGAACAGGATCTTTCTGGAGGTGAAACAAGGAGTTTTGTTGTTGGAGATTATGATTCTTTAGCTTGCACCTTACATGGCAGACAGTGGAAGCCATGGAAAATGTGTCATTACAGACATGTGGAGGCACCTGGCGTGCCCTGAGCCCACTGGGTGAATGGAATGGAGACACCGCCCTGGGGGAGAGCTATTTGAGGCTCAGTCTGTATTTGATGGTGTTGGTCAGCATCTAACTTCCTCTCTCTGTTTGTGGCCTGTAGGGGGATGGTTGAAGATGGAACGTTCCTTCTTCCTCAAGAAGCGGCGGGCAGACTTTGTGGCCGGCTGTCTGAGTGGACGAGTCATTGTAGCTGGAGGACTTGGTAAGAAAGGCAGATCCAGGCCGAATATTACGGCTGTGCTGGCTGGTGGGCCTCCGGCACTCTGCATAAGCAAGAGAGGGTACTGCTCCTTGTACACCACCTGCCTACCCAGGAATTCCAAAAACATTCAGAACATTCCCTTCACTAGCATAGGCTTCAGGTATCCACATATGGGCCCCAGAGGATCATCGAGGACCCACGGTCTTTGTGTCCTCCTACAAGGGGAAGACTGAGGCCCAGAGAGAATAACGGACATACTGATGGCCGGGAGTTCATCAGGCTGGCTGAGCACAGCTCCTTGGGGCCCTGTCCAGGGCTGAATGGAGGCACAGTATGGAAGAGATTACCCTGGGTCCTCTTTCTCTCATGCTTCTTGCCTCCTTGGATACCCAGCTCTATGTGGAATAGGAAAGCAGCCTGTCATATTGTTCTCCTGAGATAGGGGTTTGATATACTAGCCCTCCTGGGGATTTTTGTGATTTTAAAGGAGGGACTCTTAAGAGTGAAAGCCTTAACACCAACAGAAACACCAACAGGGGATATACGTATACTAGCAGCAGCATTTCCAGACACCTGGAGATTACTGTATGTAGAAGAACTACCGCTTTACATGTGTGTGAAAGCAGTCTGGTGTGAGTTAGACCACTTGGGCGACTTTCTTAGTGAAAAGCAGGACAGCAGCAGTAGTGCTTTAGAAACGTCTTGGAAAAGCACTCAGTAATACCAGTTGCCAGAAGTGGATTCCAACTGATAGTGACCCTGTGACTGTCAAAGTAGAACCCCATGGGTTTTCAATGGCCGATTTTTTTGGAAATAGATTGACAGGCCTTTCTTCTGAGGTGCCTCTGGGTGGATTTGAAATCCCAGTCTTTTGATTAGTGGCCAGGCATTTAACCGTTTGTTCTACCCAGGCACCCCAAGGAAAAGTAAGAATCAGAGAAAAGAAAGCTTACTCTTCAGGAAATGGAAAGCCAGGGACAGAGTAAGGGGGCAAAAGGGCCATTTTACAAAAGCCATCAGCACAGGATGGGAAAGAGGGAACAATCCTGTAGCCAAGGAAGGTAAGGTTCCTCGGCTTCTGCTTGTGGGCTCCTGAGAAAGGGAGGGAGACAGGGGGCTGGCTGCTGCAGGGTAGATGACTCCTTTATAAGTTCTGATGCCTTTGGTGCTTTCAGGGAACCAGCCCACAGTCCTGGAGACAACAGAGGCATTCCACCCGGGGAAGAACAAGTGGGAGGCCCTCCCTGCCATGCCCACACCCCGCTGTGCTTGCTCCAGCATTGTCATCAAGAACTGTCTCCTGGCTGTTGGTGGCGTCAACCAGGGACTGAGTGATGCAGTAGAAGCCCTGTGTGTCTCTGATGCCTAGCCACCCTTGGGCCCGGGGTCTTTGCCCTGGACTGTGTCACCCTACCGTTAAGATGAGGAATGGTCTCTTCAAAGCAACTTGGCTGCCAGGGTGCCAGCTCCTGCTTATAGCAGCAGGTCAGGCCCTGGGGCTTTAAGTGACCTCCTTTCCTCTGTAAACTCTACCAACTGAAAAACTTTCAAAAATGCAGGTGATTCCACCAGCCCTAGGTTGCAACTTAACTGTCCTCTGGGAGAGACCCCAGTTACTACTGCTCAGGCTCAGAAAGACACAGGGACATCTCCCACTCTCCGCTCCTCTGAGTTCCATGCTCTTCCTAGAATGCCCCAGAGTCCCCTCCTTCCCCCATCTCCAGGGCAGGAGGTAGTCAGGACAGTGCTAATTCAGAGGATGAGCGGTTTGTTGGCATCCTTTCTCCTCTAGCGCTGAAGTAGTTTAAGGGTTTCTTGGGATGGAAAATGGGGAAAGGTTGGGAAACCTAGACCCCCCCTTCTCTTCGTTGGCCTTCATCCCTTCCCCATCTGGTGGAGCACCTGTGGGCCTGCCCTGGACCTCATCTACTCAGCAAGAACTGGAGCCAGAGGCTGCTGCCCTGAGAGAGAAGCCAGGTTCACATGGACCAGTCCAGGTCCGAGCCTCGGCCAGGAGGGACCCATACCTCTGGCGGTCCTTGATGGGAATGTGAGGATGGAGATGGAGCAGACTTCCAGTCCTGGGCCTGCTCCCACCTCTCTTCTTTCTCCTGCTTCTTCTACTCCTTTCCACCAGAGACTTGGCCCTTGTCCCTTACAGCCCCCAGAGTGTTTTAGGTGTGAAACCTTCTCATTTACACTGTGGCATCAAAGTCCACCATGAATGGGTTAATTGCACTCTGGTTAATAGCAGCAGCACAATGATTAAAGTCTATATTCCTATCTTCTCTGGCACCCTGGTGCAGTGGAGGTGGAGGGTTTCAGTGGGCTGAGGGTACCCTATGAAACAATGTCTCTGGCGTTCTCAGAGCCCCAAGGACCACCTACCCTTGGCCTCTCCCACAAAGGAGTTTCCTTCAAGACATCCCAGCAGCTGCGCACCCCCCGGAATACAAGCTATTTCTCGTCTCTGACGTGTTGAGATGTCAAGTCAACGTTGGAAAGAGGCTCCTTCATTAACCGTCTTCTGCATCAGGCTACTCCTCTTGTGTAACCCGGGTTCATTCAGCTGAAGCCCATATCTGTCTTTTGCAAATCGGAAAGGGAATTGCTCACTGACATCCTGAAGGCTGTGCCTCCTTTCAGCCTGCAGAGCACTGCTTTCTGACTCCCAGCTATTTTAAAGCATTGTGCTAGCAGTGGGATCCAGTCCTCAGTAAGATGCCCTGAGGGTTGTGGGGGAGCAGATGGCAGACCGTGGGCTAGTATGTTTTTCATGGAAGTATGAACAGAGGAGGAACCACTGTTCAGATCTGAGGGTCAGAGGGAATGTCCTAGAGGAGGTAACACCTCCACTGAGCCTTCAAGGACAAATAGGAGCAGGCTCCCTAAGGAGTAGGGATTCTCCCCGCCACTCCCTTCCTCCAGGCACGTGGACTTGGTCCCTCGGAGGGCTCTGCCATCTGCTGGCCCGGCCTTTCCTGTCTGCTCAGACTAGGAGGCACCATCCTGTGGCCACTGGTGCCCCCTAGTGAGCACAGAGCAGACTGCAGCAAGCCCTTCCCTGTTGCCTTTAACCGATTGGCAACTCTGACTCAGTGGTGATCCCGTGCTTGTCAGAACAGAACTGTGATCTATAGGGTTCTCAGTGGCTGATTTCTTAGAGGCAGACCACCAGGCCTTTATTCCGAGGCACCTGTGGGTGAACTCAAACCTCCAAGCTTTCAGTTAGCAGTTAAGTGTGTTAACTACTTGCAGCTCCCAAGGACTCCTCCCTATTGCATCTAGATACCCTTATTTTGGGTTACAGTCCCTTGAAGGAACAGAAGAAGGAGCTGGAGGGGCTGCAGATGTTATGAAGGATGCAGCAGCATGTTAGGAGAAGCAGTTCCGAAGTTCAGCCCTAGGAAAGTCTCCCCATTCCACTTCTTTGTCTGTACTGCTCACTCCCATCCTCCCAGACTAGCAACAGGGGTGCCTCTACTCCCTCCAAGAGGAAACCAAGCTTTGGGGGGTCTTTCCAAGCCTACACAACAGTATCATATCCAGATAGGACTTAAGCATTTTAAAGCGGTAGGAACTTTAGTAGCACCAAACCAAACCTTTTACCATCAAGTCCATTCCAACTCCTAGCAATCCTATAGGGCAAAGTAGAACTCCCCCATAGGGGCAGATTTGAACTGCTTACCTTTTGGTTAGCAGTCATCCCTCTTAACCACTATGCCACTAGGGTTTCCTTTAGGGGCACAACCGGCCCTAGATGGTTCTTCCCATCTTGAGAAAAAGCGAATTACCTCCAGAAGGAGATAAAGTGGGGCTGTTGCTGGTATCTGCTGTGGAATCACCTCTTGGAGGCCCACTTTAGGGAGACTTTGAGGTGCCTCAAGGAGGAGTGAGGGAAATGTCGAATGTCCGATACCTCACAGTGCCATGGAGTCAGCACAGGATTTGGGGTGGGGTGCCCTGGGACTCCAGACTATACTGTCTCCCTTACAGGCTTTCGCAGCGTCATCCCATGCTGGGAAGGTCCCTCAGCTTTCTCCATTTTCCCATCTATAAAAGAGGAGCTAATAATGCCATCTCGCAAGGTAATAAGACACCTACTTCAGTCTTCCGATCAACTCTGAAGCTGGTAATATCTTTCCCATTTTGCAGATGAGAAAACTGAGGCTGAGAGAGGTTATATAACTTGTGCAAAGTCACGAGTTACTGAGTGGCTGGAACAAAGAGGGATTCCAAAATTGCAGCCACAGCACTGCATTGCCTGGAATAAGACAACACAAATGAATGGCAGGGCAGTCTGCTGCACTCACTGTAATGGGTTGTAAATGGCAAATCTAGAAGAGTGGAGACTCATTTGCCCAAGGAATGAGTAGAAGAATTTGCAATCAAAGATTGGGAAAGACTCCCTGAAGAGAAATGAGCACAGAGCATACCTAAATGCACATCCCCAGGGAAAATTATTGTCCTGTGTTTTCCGTTGTCTGTTTCTTGAACAGTCAGCATGTGCCTGGCAGGGTATCAGACTGCATTCTTGCCCTCTAGCAGTTGCAGCCTTGGGAAGGAGGCCAGGGATCAAATCTGCAGTTACTATTTGATACGACAATTGCTGGCCTTTGCTAGCACACCTAGAGTTGCCCTACCCAGCACAGACTACAAAGAGCAAAGGACCAACCGAGGCTTTCAGGGCAGCCTTCTAAAAAAAATTCTCAGACCGCATTTGGGAAGAACCGGAAGACCAGCAAGGCAAAGGAGGAGAACTGAGTTCAGATCATGATTGTCAATTGTCTAATCCTGGGTGCATTGCTTAACCTGTCTTAACCTGACTTTTAGTTTCCTTATCTGTAAAATGGGCAAAATGAGACCACACTTATTATCAGAATATTGTTGCTGTTAGGTGCTATCAAGTCGATTTCAACTCATAGCAACCACAGAGTGGAACTGCCCCGTAGGGTTTTCTAGGCCATAATCTTTACAGAAGCTGATGGACAGGTCTTGTACCCTCAAAGTTGGCGGGTAATTTCAAATTGCCAACTTTCCCGATTAGGGGATAAGGGCTTTATGATTGCACCACCGAGCCAAAACTGTTTTCATTGAGTCGATCCCAACTCACAGCGACCCTACTGGACAGAGCAGAATTTCTTCATCGAGTTTTCTAGACTGTGTCTGCATGGAAGTAGATGGCCACAACTTTCCTCCACAAAGCAGCTAGTGCGTTTGAACCACTGACTCTTGGGTTAGCAGCCAAGCACTTAACCACTCTACCACCAGGGATCCATTATGAAAATTAAAAACAACAAGAAAAACCCCATTGGTATGAGTCTATTCCGACTCATACTAACCGCTATAGAAAGAGTAGAACTGTGCCATAGGGTTTCCAAGGAGCATTTGGTGGATTTAAACTGGCAAACTTTTGTTTGGCAGCCAAACTCTTAACCACTACGCCGCCAGCGTTTCCAGGAAGATAAGATACTATAGAGTCAGTTCCAACTCATGGTGACTGCATATGCATCACAGCAGAACTGTGCTCTGTAGAGTTTTCAAAGGTTGTGATATTTCAGAAGCAGATTGCCAGGCCTTTCGTCTAAGGTGCCTCTGGGTGGACTTGAATGGCCAACCTTTTAGTTAGCAGCTGAGCACTTAACTGTGCCACCCAGGGACTCCTAAAGAGGTGCCTTCTACAAGTAGATGATTTGCACACATGAAGTAGTAACTGCCTTATTGTTGCTGTTGAGGGAGGCTGCTAACCATCAAACTTCTGGCTAGCAGCTAAGTGTATTAACCCTTTGTACCACCCAGCAACTTCACGAATATTCACAGGGGAATAGTGGTTTACAAATCACAGTGATGATTTACAAATCTCCGGATCCCGTGTCTTTATAAGGAAAGGGTTTGGTTTATTTGGGTAATGGCACATAGTAGATACTCTAGAAAAGAGGATGTATCTTGTGTCCGTGCATGCACACACACACACGCACGCACGCACGCACACGCTCCCACTCAGAGCAGTTGCCTCAGGCTCAGAATCATTTTAATCTGTAAGGTGAGCTTCCTGCAGAATGACGCAGTCCACACAACCTAGGATCATGTGTTGCTTCACGTGGTTTGCACTGCACCTCTCCCTCCAGGACCCTGCGGTGCGGCTGGCCATGAAGGACAGAGGGACTTTGCACTCTCCGTTCCCTAAGGGCTTGGGAAGGACTGAGACTGGCACTCAAAGAAGCCGCATGACCTCCCTGCGTTAACAGCTTCTGAGCTTCATTAAGAAGGAAGCCTGGTCTTTCTGACTTAGCCTCATAGCAGATAATTGTTTTTTTAAGTCGGATCTGACTCGACGGCACTTGGCTTGGCTGAATGAAAATGTACATTCCTGTATAAATTGCATGCCCACCTGTTCTCACTGCTCTACTCCATGCATGTCTCATCCTCCCAACAGTCTCCTATCCCCTCCTCTCCACCCACTCCCCTTTCTTCAGTGAGAGGTCAGCAGGACAACATCCTATAGATGCATAGAACCATAAAGTGCACATTTGATGTGGTCACTCTGTGTCGCCAAGTCCAATCCATTCCTGTCCAAGAGTTGACCTCCGTTATGATTTATAGACAGTGGCAGCATTAGGGCCAGAGGCCATGCTCCCAGGGGAACCAAGGCCTGCAGACCATCAGCTGTGGCCTTTTAATGGAGCTCTCAGAGTGAACACTTTTTAATTCTGTGTTACCAGTGAAACTCAACTTTGTGAGCACCGTCATGGCTATCATTGGTGGTGGCCGGGCACCATCCGGTTCTTCCAGTCACAAGTCCATGTAGTCACCCACTCAGGTGGGTCTCTCTGTCTTCTGAGTTCTCTTTCCCCCATGTTGTTTTGGTCCTTGGTGATCGTCCATTCCAGCTGAGATGGGACCATTTGCTGTGCCCTCAGAGGGCAGCGTGGCAGCTTTTAAGACCCAAGATGCCACTCACCAATGTGGAGTGCAGAGTGCTCTCTCAACAAAATGCCAGCTGTGCCAACTGGCCTCGGTTTCCCCTGACAGCATAGCCCCCAGCACCCCGCCCCAGCTACTCTGTCGTTGTAATATTGGATTAAGAGGGAGGAGTGATCACATCATGTTGGAGTCCAGTTGATACTGACGTTCTCTCTGATGTGTGCGCTCCCAGATTTCACATCCAATCTGAGCCCTCCGCATCTTGCCGTCTCTCCTCCTCCATCCTTGCAGCCATCAAAGTCTTTTCTTTCATGCACGAGTCTGTTTTTAAGTTTTTTCTTTTTTTATTATTACTGAGTGAAAATATACATTCCCATATAAATTTGCCTGCCCACCTATGTGCAGCTTCCACTGCTCTCCCTGCGCGCTGACAGCACACTATTCCTCTCTGCTCCATACATGTCTCATCCTCCCAACAGTCTCCTTTCCCCTCCTCTCCACCTACTCTCCTTCCTCCAGTCAGAGGTCAGCAGGATGATATCCTATAGATGCATAGAACCATAAAGTGCACCCAATATATATTCAGTCTGCATTGCCAAGTCCAATCCCTTGCTGTCTGAAGAGTGGACCTTCATTATGATCCATGGGCAAGGGCAGCATCAGGGCCAAGGGCCGTACTGCCAGAGGAATCCCAAAGCCACTGGACCATCAATTGCAGTCTTTTAGTGGAGATCTCAGGGTGTACCCCTTTTTATTCTTGTGTTGCCAGTCAGACTCAACTTTATGAGCTCCATCGTGGCTATCGCTGGTGGTGGCCGTGCACTGTCCGGTTCTTCTGGTCCCAAGTTGATGTAGGCACCCACTCATGTGGGTCTCTCTGTCGTCTGGGTTGTCATTTTGGTCCTCAGTGAGCACCTGCTTCTGCTGAGTTGGGACCATTTGCTGTGCCCTCAGATGGCAGCTTGGCAGCTTTTAAGACCCCAGATACCACTCACCAGTGTGGGGTACAGAGAGACCTCTTAGCAAAATGCTAGTTGTGCCAATTGGTCTCGATTTCACCTAGGAGCATGGTCCCCTGCACTCCCCCAGCTACTCTGTCCTTGCAATATTGGGTTAAGATGGAAGGAGTATTCAAGTTATGCTGAAGTCCACTTGATATTGTTCTTGTTTATAATGTGCGCTGTCACTGGTTTCACCCAACAAAATTTCTACCAACTATCTAATCTAAACCCTCCCCCCTTCCCCTCCCTCCTTCCCCTCCCTTGCAGCCATCAAAGAGTCTTTTCTTCAATGCATAAGTCTGTTTTTGAGTTCTTATCATAGGGGTCTTATACAATATTTGTCCTTTTGTTGCTGACTACTTTCACTCAACATAATGTCTTCCAGTTGAAACCAATTGTTCCAGTTGAAACATCTCACTTATGAGGTGTTTCCTGAAATCATCATTATTCTTCATCATTGCACAGTGCTCCATTGAGAATATATACCATAGTTTACCTATCCATTCCTCTGTTGTTGAGCATCTGGGTTGATTCCATCTTTTTGCTATTGTGGACTGTGCTGCAATAAACATTGATGTGCATGTATCAGTTGGTGTGTATGGCCTTGATTCTGTAGGATATATTCCAAGCAGTGGAATTACTGGCCAAATGGTATGTCTAGATCCAGCTTTTTGAAGAAGTGCCAGATAGCTTTCCAAAGAGGTTGCACCACTTTGCAATCCCACCAACAGTGTAGGAGAGTTCCAATTTCTCCACATCCTCTCCAGCACTTGCTGTTTCATGTTTTTGGATCATGGCCAACCTTGTTAGGGTGAGATGGTATCTCATAACATATAGTTTCTTGAAGAAAAGAACTGGGAAAAGACCCCAGAGCCCTATTCCCAGTCCCTTGCTCGACTCTGGACTCCTCAGACAGTTTCTGTTTTCTCTGCAAATACCCCAGACACCCACCCCCTCCAAAGAGTAAATGGTTGGCAGATGACTCAGAGGGTCGGGGGAGGAGGGGCTGGAGGCTGGGAAGTTTCTCTCAAGACTGGGTGCCCAGGTGACACTTCAGTGAGGACAGATTTTCTGGGAAGTAGGAGACAGATGTGTTCTCTCGTTGTCCTTGTGGAGTCCCTCCCTGCTGACACAACAGAAAACAAGACATTTAACAGAAAATGGGTCTTGATGCTAATCTCAGTTTAGTACTTCATATTCTTAGAAATGAACATTTAGAGCCAAACCAGCTGCCATCAGCTCTTGACTCATGGTGATTCCACCTGTGTCACAGGAGAACTACACTCCATAGAGTTTTCAATGGCCAATTTTTTGGAAGTAGGTCACCAAGCCATTCTTCCAAGTTTTCCCTCAGGGTCAACGCAAACCACCAACTTTTTGGTTAGCAGCTGAATATGCTAACCCTTTGTACCATCCAGGGACTTCAACAAATATTCACAAGGGAATAGTGATTCACAAATTCCTTTCCCAGCCTCCTGCTCCAGATTTAGTGTCCTCGTCCATAAAAGAAAAGGCCTAGATGGGAGCCACGCTTCCAACTTGGCCTTACTACACCTCAGACCTAGGCTTCTAGCCCTTTAAGGAAGCCTGCTGAACTCTGGGTCTCCAGGGACCTCTTCCTCCTGGTTCTTCTGTCCTGCAGCTCTCAAAATCAGCCTCTTCTCTGTCACACGGGTTGTTCAGACCCTAATGTCCCTTAGGACCAGAAGCCTCGTCAGTAGACTTCCAACTCCAGTTACCCACGTTCACCCTAGCTCTCCTCTGAACCACCTTCAGCATTACTGCTAGATTTGCTCTAGCCTTTCAGACATCTTTCTCACCTACAAATCTGACTATACTGTTATGGAGCTATATAATCCTTCTATTGGATCCGACTCGACGGCACTTGGCTTGGCATGATGTCCCCTGGTCTCCAAGTAATTCCTCATTCTTGACTTGATCTCTAAGGAGCCCTGATGGTACTGTAGTTAAACATTTGCCTGCTAACGGAAAGGTCAGAGGTGCAAACCCACCAGCTACTCTTCAGAAGAAAGAAGTGGTAATCTGCCTCCATAAAGAGTTCAGCCTTGGAAACCCTGTGGAGCAGTTCTACTCTGTTCTATAGAGTTGCCATGAGTGAATGTTAACTTGATGGCAGTGGGTTTTTAGTGGGACTTGGTCTCCCGGGCCCATCACAAAGGTCCCACCTCCCAGCCTCCCCTCTTCACCTCTGCCCTGGCTTCCCACAAGAGACAGAGATAATTTGGGAGCAAGGAGTTTCCTGAATGCACCCCCTGCTCCTGTCTCCCCTTCCTGGCACAGCCTGTCTCCTCCTCCTGGAGCACCCTCCCTGGTATACCTGGTGAACTGCATCCAGTCTCCCCACCCTGCCTTAACCCCCATGCACGCTGGAGTTTTGAGACACTCCTCCAGGATCTCAGCTACATCATATACAAGCTAGTGGAGTGCTGGGCACATTTATAGGTAATCCATAAACAAGTAGTACAAAGCAGAATTGAATGAAAGAAACCACCGAGATGGTGCTAAACTGAGAGGAGCCCTTGAGATGCTTCTTTTGAGCACCCCCTGGCCTATGGCTAACACAAAGACACATTATATAATACAGATCTAGGAAATAAGCATTAGTTCACATCCCCCTGCTTTGGGATGTGGTTCCCTCCCTGGTTTGTCCTGGGACTCACAGGAGTGACAGGTCAGAATTGAGCTTTTTTCCAAGAGTCGCAGGTAGCAGCCAGTCAATTCATCCAGCCTTATAACAACAACAGGCCCCTCTGCACTGGATAAGTATCCCTGATGGTGCAACGGTTAAGCCCTTGGCTGCTAAACAAAAAGTTGGCAGTTTGCACCCACCACTCGCTCTACTGGAGCGAGATGCAGCGCTCTGCTTCTGTAAAGACTTACAGCCTTGGAAACTCTACTCCACCCTATAGGGTCCCTCTGAGTCAGAATTCACTCAACAGCATTAGGCATTGGGTTTCTCCCATCAGATTGTGCTGGTGCCATTTGAGGCCAGCAGAAACGCTAGGTCCCGCCTTCCCTAACCAAGGGCCAGGAGCTGGTGACCCTGTTAAAGAATGTGCTTTGCTTGGAGTTTACACTCCGGATCAGCTTGGGAGGCCAAGGGCTCAAGCTGCCAGTGGGAGCCAGGCACAGAGCAGGGAGGCAGCACGGGGCAGACTTCCTCCCCCCTCCCTCCTGGGCATAGCTCCATGCCCTGTAGGGTCCTGGGCCTCCCTGGGTACTGGGTAGCCACTGGGAAGGCGGGGCTAGGAGAGAAGATACCTACCACCACCTTCCCAGGGAGCCCATGTAAAGGCAGCATGAAGTGCCATCCCTGAGCCACAACTCCCGTTCCCATAACGTCCCTGACTGCTGGAGAGCGTTTAACATGTTATAAAGTGCTTCCAGAAGGGCTAGTGGTTAAGTGCTGGGTGTGCTAACCAAAAAGTCAGCACTTGAAATCCACCAGGCACTCCTTGAAGTTCTATGGAACAGTTCTACTCTGTGCTACAGGGTTGCTATGAGTCAGAATCTACGCTACAGCAGAGGGTTTGGGTTTTGGGGGGCGGGGGGTTTGAGTTCCTGGGTGGTACAGCTTAGCTGCTAACTGAAAATTTGGCAGTTCAAGTCTACCAAGAAACACCTCAGAAGAGAGGCCTAGCTTCCCCCAAATCAGCCACTGAAAACCCTCTGGAGCACAGTTCTACTCTGGCACACATGGAGTCACCATGGGTTGAGCTGATTTGACAGCAACCAGTTTTAATTGAAAGCACTTCCATACTCAGGTTCTCCTTTGACCAATTACGGAACCATGGCAGCACAGTGGGAACTCTGGGGGCATAGTGGCTGAGCACTGTGGCTGCTAACCAAAGGGTTGGGAGTTCAAATCCACCAGGCACTCCGTGGAAACTCTGTGGGCCGTTCTACTCTCTTCTTTCTATAGGGTGGCTTAGAATAGGAATCTTTTTTTTTTTTTTTTTTACTTAACATGACTGAGTGAAAATGTACATTCCTGTATAAATTTACATGCCCACCTATATGCAGCTTCCACTGCTCTCCCTGTCTGGTGACTGTACACTATTCCTCTCTGCTCCATACATGTCTCACCCTCCCAACAGCCTCCTTTCCCCTCCTCTCCATCCACTGTCCTTCCTCCAGCCAGAGGTCAGCAGGATGATATCCTATAGATGTATAGAACCATAAAGTGCATCCAATATATGGTCACTCTGCATTGCCAAGTCCAATCCATTCCTGTCCAAAGAGTGGACCTTCATTATAATTTATGGGTAAGTGCAGCATCGGGGCTGGGGGCCATGCTCTCAGGGGAACCCCGAAACCGCTGGACCATCAACTGAGGTCTTTTAGTGGAGATCTCAGGATGCACCCCTTTTTATTCTTGTGTTGCCAGTGAGACTCCTCTCTGTGAGCTCCATCGTGGCTATCACTGGTGGTGGCCAGGCACCTTCCGGTTCTTCTAGTCCCAAGTCGATGTAGGCACCCACTCATGTGGGTCTCTCTGTCTTCTAGGTTGTCTTTACCGCATGTCATTTTGGTCCTTGGTGAGCATCCGTTCCTGTGACCACTTGCTGTGTCCTCGGATGGCAGCTTGGCAGCTTTTAAGACCCCAGATGCCACTCACCAATGTGGGGTGCAGAGAGCTCTGTTAGCAAAATGCTAGTTGTGCTGGTTGGCCTCAATTTTGAGAATAGGAATCTTAAAAACAGTGCTTAAGGGCTACAGCTGCTAACCAAAAGGTCGGCAGTTTGAATCCACCAGGTGCTCCTTGGAAACCCTGTGAAACAGTTCTACTCTGTCTACAGGGTTTCTGTGAATCAGAGTTGACTCCACGGCAATGGGTTTAATGTGGGTTTTATGACCAATTAAGAAGTGAGGCCTAGAGAGACTGACTCACTTGCCCAAGGTCATGTGACCATTAGGGGGCAGAACTAGATGTAGAATCCCATCCTCTGACTTCTGAGACTCATTGTAGCCTTGCCTCACCCACAGCAAAAACCTCTGTATACTGTACCATGCCTCCAACTTCCCAGGGCTTGTGAAGGATCAATAAAAGCGTGGCTGTACAGGCAGCAAACCACCGGCTCAGATTAACCCCCTCTATTTCTGGATGAGTAAAAAGATGTTAAGGAGCGCTGGTGGCACAGTGGTTGAGCATTTGGTTGCTAACTGATCACACCTACAAAACTTTATCCACAGGAGAAAAATGTGACAGTCTACTTCTATAAAGATTAAACTGTATTAAACTTCTATAAAGATTCCAACACATAGCAATCCCATAGGTCAGGGTAGAACTGCATCATAGGGTCCCCACTGCCACATTTTTCTCCTGTGGAGCAGGTTGGTGTGTTAGAACCTCCTACCTTTTGGTTTGCAGCTAAGCACTTTAATTACTGAGCCGCCAGAGCCACCAGGGCCCATGAATAACATTACCCAGTAAGCAAGGTAAGCATGTGCCTAGGGCATCAACAAACTGGAAGTCCATAGTCCAAAGCAAAAATTCCTAGATACCAAGAAGACAAGACACGAGGGAAAGCGAACGCTGCAGTGGCAGGCAGCTGGCAGGGCACTAAGTGAAACAGATACCAGGTCCAGTGTGAGAAGGCACCGGTTGAAAATAAAGTTCACACAGGGTTACCAGGGAGCCCCTGCACAGGTTGTTTAAACTGTGAGGCCCTTATCACTTCAACACATTCGTTGACGTCTGTCTCCTACAGTCTCCTCCTGTGTAATTGAAATGCCTTATCTCGGAGGGTCTCTTGGGAATATACTATTTTTCTCTGAAAAACAAGAGATGAGAGTGGGCTGCTGAGTCTGACTCTTGCTAAATTCATCCAATATACAGCTGGATCCAACATGAGCAGTTACTGGGCAAGGATGGATTATATTAATAGAAAACAGGTCTCAGATCCATTTTGAGAGAACTTTCTAGTACATCCATATCTGCTGATCCAGCAACTCCAAACAAGAGGGCCAGTAATGCTCTTTGCCGTGACACGAACACCAGGATGTGCTCTCGCATGGGTCCTGGTAAACAACTAATAGGCGCTCCATGTGATGTGCAAAAGTGAGGAAATTCAAAAAGGTTGACCATCACATCGAATTCAATCAAGTTATTTTTTGACTACATAGCGTTTACTCACAGAGTTGTAAGTCCTAAATTTTGTAAACAATAATATTTATAACTTTAACTGTAAAACATGTTTGGCATACACATGGATGCAATCTAGCACACATTTAATATAATACTAACATGGGTAATAATTTTATATGATACTCAATGCAGCTGTCAAAACTACAGAAAATAATATTTAACACAAAATTTTTAATTTATATATCAACTGAGTTTCATTTTTTATTGTCTGTTAAGTGGGACATGGTGCTTGATATTGCACTACAAGTGCTAATAATTAAGCACATTAATAAGACAAAAAATAAAATATTTATTGTGCAAAATAAGCATCTGTTTTGGCAAAATGAGTGTGTTTCTAAATTCATCTTCCAAGAAAGCAACAAAAGGCATTTATCAGAACATTACATTTATATTTCATCAGAATATTCATGTATCTTCATGTAAGGAAACTGAATAATTCTTCAAAATAAATGAATAGTTAGATAATTAAATAATATATAAATGTCCTTTGTTTTTCATTTCCCTTCAGACTGACTTTTAAGAAATTGATTCATATTGCTATGACTCACAGAACAAACCTACTTGTCGAGAAGTGGCACTGTTGCCACATCCTTTATGTACATGTCCGCATCTATGGGAGCTGCACAATTCCACAAAGAAACAAAGTGTACATCTTGTGAGTTTTGCATACAATAACAATTACATTTTCCTTTTTATTTCAGACTGACTGGGTATAACCTCAAATTCAGTTCTCTGTCTCAATCACATAAGAATGCACCAGTGGCACCATAAAAATGTGATTTGGTCTTGGCCTGTGCAAAGCCAAACAAAACACACCTTCAGCTTGTGCGTACGCTTAAATCACGCTTGTTGCGATTGTTCTCACCCACAGCATATCAGCAGCAGTCCAATGAACTGTGCAACGTCAAAGGACAGAAAGTGAGTGCACAAGGTTTTAAATATTATTTCAAGATGAGAAACACTTGTGGAAATCTGCAAGGGACCTATGAACAAATGTTGTATGACAAACAAATGAAATAATTCCAACTGCCTTGAAGGAGCTATTCCAGAAGAACAAAATGACACCTTTCAAATAAATTTTTTTTGCTTACTAATTTTCAAATATAAATTTATGTTTTAATGTCCAAATTTAAATATAAGTTTTATCTTATAAATTTTACTTGTTTGGTGAATTTTAATTGTTTTCAATTATTCAAATTTATTTGCTATAGTAGAAGCAAGTTTTAAAAGTGACATAATTTTATACACAGGCAAAATGAAAAAGCAACAATAAAACGGAGCAAGAAACAAAAGCTCACTGAAGATAAAAAGGATTTATAAATCCCTAAAGACAACTCCAAAATTAATTTCCTTTTCAAAACATAACAAATCCAGAGATTTCTCTTACTGACTGCTCACTTTTAATGGCTGTGCATTGTTGTGCTAGTACCACTCATGCTGAAATTACTAATAGCAATACTAACGTAACATAATTGTCCCAAATTCCTTACTATAGTAAAAAAGTTAATAACAGTCTAGAAAGTGAAACTATTTTAGAATCTGAAATAATCTCCAAAGACAGAAAATCTGTCAACCTATTTATCACATTCACTAGCTTAAAAAGTCACACCAGTGAAGAAATTGCAATCAGGTACTTCACTATTTATACACAGTTTGCAAAACTGATGTCTTTCTAAGTGCAGAGACCCATGCCATGACAGTGTAGCCGGTACATCAGAGCATTATAAAAGCACACAACAGAAAATTTTAGCACATAATAAGTATGTCGCTTTCATACTTAATCTTGCAGGACACAGTGCAGTCGGGTGTTGTTCAGAGACAGTTGTTTTTGTTTTCCTGCTGCTTGGTTATCTTACACATTTTTTACCACCTCTACTGACTGATAGAAACCCTGGTGGCATAATAGTTAAATGCTATGTCTGCTAACCAAGAGATCAGCAGTTCGAATCCACCAGACACTCCGTGGAAACTCTACGGAGCAATTCTACTCTTTGCTATAGTGTCACTATGAGTTGGAATCAAGTTGACAGCAGTGAGTTTGGTTTGGGTCACTCACTGATGGGCACTGATCAAGTATTAATATGTCCTTCTAATATGCGTCAGGATACACATGCTGTAGCAACGAGTGCAATCCTGGATGCGTACAATTGAATTCTGGATGTCTTAGAAAATATTGCTGAAGACCAGACATAAAAAGGAAATACAAAAAAGAAGCAGAAAACATTGCCAACAAAATGTAAACACTAGAAAATGATTCACATTGATTATGCGGAATAGTGTATTGCAAAATTTTCATCAGACAAGTGGAGTTCTCCAAAATTCAGAAGTAAATTTAAAGACATACACAGATCTGTACCAGTGATTGATGGGGGTATTTGCATAACTTAAGAGGAAATTTTGAAAAGATAACAAACCCAATACTGTTAAATAGTGATTATCAAGCACTTCAGTGTTGCAAAAGCTTTAGAAACAGGGATATGACAGAAGTGTCCCAGAAGTATTGCCCGAGATCAATTTCATGTAACCACGTGCTACACCATCACTGACACACTTGAATCTTTGTAAAAAGAAACGCAAAGTGCATGAAGTCCTTTCAGATAGATTTTCCTTCTCAAACAATGTGAATACGTTTGCTGAAAAATACAAAAGTCATCTAAGAAATCAGTGGCGGGCTTATCCTGATGACTTAAATACAAACCTTTCCAGAGAAACGGGACAATTTCATTCTTAAAGGAGAACTAAGTTTACAGGTTCAGGAAAGACAAATTTTACTCATGTAAGCATGCATGGTTTTATAATAGAAGATAAAATACAGTGCTTATGTCCCATTGTTGAATCCACTTTATACATATTCCTAGCTTCAACAGAATGCTCATTTTCATCCCTAAGGAGACTCTAAAACTCTCAGCTTACAATGATTCAGGAAAGACTTGAGTCGTTATCCTTATTACATATGAACTAGATATTCAGCAGCTCAAGTGTGACAAAATTGCTGAACAATTTGTAAGAGCAAAGAACAGAAAGAAATGTCTTTAGTTATAACATGTTAGCAATAAAAGGTCTACCTAAAAATAAAATACAATAATTTGTTTTCTGATCATTAAATTTTCTTTTATGACATCTTTTCATTTGTTCATCTATAATTACAGTATTTACTACAAAACAAGTATCAAAACTGAATGAAGTATGAGCTATTTAAAGGAAAATCTGTGAAAGTCAAGTTTTCATTGTGGGAGATGAACAGAATTTTATATCAATTGTCAAAGCAACTAAGTTCACTAACTCATTTTCTCTGTTGTAGAATATGTGTAATATTCCTTTTGTAGGAAATGTGGTATATAGTAAAACTCTCGGTTCCCTGAATTCACTAAGATGTTATAATCCAGATTATCACATTTCACTAAAATGGCATTCAATTGACATTATAATCACATTTAAAAAGAAGTTGTATCATGGACAGCTAAGACACACAAACATACACATATGTATGTCTAAATCTAACTCGTGTATCCCTTTCAAACGCACAAGTAGACAGAGAAGGAGGCACCCAGATTTTCAGTGCTCCGGGCCCTCCAGTGCCTTACCCCTGCCTTGCTGCCACATCTTTCTCCCTCGGGCCAGCTGACGGGTTCAAATTGAAGACCTTTTGGTTAGCAGCTGAGCACTTTAACCACTGCACTTGTAGAGGTTACAACTTTGAAACTCCACGGAACAGTTTTTACTCAGCACTACAACGTGACTACAAGTCAGTATCAATGGTAACAGGTTTGGCTTTTTTCTTTAAAAGATGTTACTTGTAGAGTTTGAACCAGAGCAGAGGTGTTCTGGCCCCTGATCTAATACGTTAATACTGTACCTTTCTGTTAAAAGTATATGCTTAGTGCAATTTTTCTATGGAACGTGCTTACATTTTAAAAACCAATTTTTTGTTCTTAAATTCTGATCATTTCCCTTTTTCCTGTTTGTAATTTTTGTTAAATACATACCAGAAGGTATTATCTAAGACAAATTCTGCTAACCTCAAAAAAAAAAAAGTGTATGTGAAAGTGTTGAACCCTATAAAGACAAGGGTTGTTGTTAGCTGGAACTGGTTCCGACTCACAGAGACCCAATGTACTACAGAGTAAAACCCTGTCTAGTGCTGCTCCGTGTTCACTATCACTGCTGTGATGAGCCCATTGTTGCAGCCACTGTGTCAACCCATCTTGTTGAAGGTCTTCTGCTTTTCTGTTGACTCTCAATTTTACCAAGCAAAATATGCTCCTCCAGGGATTGATCCCTCCTGACAACATGCCCAAAGAATGTAAGATGTAGTCTCACTATCTTTGATTCTAAGGAGTGTTCTGATTGTACTTCTTCCAAGACCAATTTGTTCCTTCCTTTGGCAGTTCCTGATTGACTCAGTATTCTTCATCAATACCACAATGCAGAGGTGTCAGTTCTTTGGTCTTCCCATTCATTGTCCAGATTTTGCATGTATATAATGCAGTTGAACATATCATGGCTTGGGTCAGGTGCACCCTGGCCTTCAAGGTGATATCTTTGCTTTCCAACACTTAAAGAAGCCTTTTGCTGCAGATTTGTCCAATGCAATGTGCCTTTTGATTTCTTGACTGCTGTTTGCATGGCTGCTGGTTGTAGATCCAAGTAAAATGAAATCCTTGAGAGCTTCAATCTTTTCTGTTTATCATGATGTTGTTTACTGGTTCTGTAGTGAGAATTTTTCTTTTCTTTGTGTTGAGGTGTAACCCATACTGAAGGCTGTCGTCTCTGGTCTTTATCAGTAAGTGCTACAAGTCCTTTTCGTTTTCAGCAAGCAAAATTATGTCATCTGCCTAACACAGGTTGTTAATGAGTCTTCCTCCAATCCTGTTATCCCATTCTTCTTCATCTAATCCAGCTTCTCAGATTATTTGCTCATCATACAGATTTGAACAAGTATGGTGAAAGAATACAACCCTGACACACACCTTTCCCAACTATTAGCCACATGATATCCCATTGTTCTGTTTTAATAACTGCTTCTTGATCTGTGTACATGTCCTCATGAGCACAATTAAATGTTCTGGAATTCCATTCTTCATAATGTTTTCCATAATTTGCTATGTTTCAGAGTCCAATGCCTTTTTGTGTAGTCAATAAAAGACACAGAATCATATTTCTGGAATTCTCTGCTTGAGTCAGGATCCACTTGATGTCAACAATGATATCCCTGGCTCCACACCCTCTTCTGAATCCAACCTGAATTTTTGGCAGTTCACTGTTGATATACTGCCACCACTTTTGAATGATCTTCATCAAAATTTTACTTGTGTGTAGTATTAATAGTGTTGGATAATTTCCACATTCATTTGGATTACCTTTCTTAGAAACAGGCACAAACGTGAATCTCTTCCAGTGGCTTGGCCAGATAGCTATCTTCCACATTTCTGGGCATAGTTGAGTGAGCACTTTCATTGTTCCATTTTTACTTAATTATACCCCATCATAGTTCACCAAGGGTCTCAGAAAACTTACACCCAAATGATACACAGAAGGGTTACCCAAACCCAACCAAATCCATTGCTGTTAAGTCAATTCCTACTCATAGTGTCCCTATAGGACAGGTCCCCAATGGTTTTCAAGGAGCAACTGGTGGATTTGAACTGCCAACATTTTGATTAGCAGCCAAGCTGTTATCCACTGTGCCACCAGGCCTCCCACTGCAGGATTAGTCAGTAGAAAGTACTTGGAGACTCTGGGAGGTCCAGGGAAGAATTCACATGAAGCCTTTTATCCTAACGGTAGGCATAGATCCCCCACCACCACCACTTCTCAGTGCCACAGCAGTAGAAGTCATGCAGTCTTAGAAATCAGAAGGACAATGCAGTGAGGGGCAGAAAAAGAGGGAGATCTCTAGGCTTCACAATTAACAAAGGGGTGAAGAGATGTGCTTCAAAACTCTGACATGAAGCCTTAGGCTTTAAGTCTACACAAATTCCCCACCACCATCCAACTTTCACCTGTTGTTCTGGTATAAAACTTCCAGTACTGAGTAGTTCAAGAGTCTTCCTTCCTTCTTTCCCAGTGCCTTGGGCAGTTTCAATAACCACTTCTTATCTCTTAGCTTATCGCAACTGTGCTCTCTCCCAGATCAAATAGCTGCAGCTCAGGGAACCTGATAAGCCCCTTGTTGTTGTAGCCCCCCCAACACAATTTGGATCTCTACCAGAATTCAGGGGAAGGGACTTGGCAGGACCAGAGTCCAGCAGAACCCCAACCAGTTTGATATGAAATAATCAATCTGACAACTTCACATCTGAAGGCATGATTCAGAATGAGTAAACTATAGCTAGAGAAGTGCAGCAAACTTGAGACTCTGGACAAATCAAGAATCCCTTCTAAAGCGATGTGTCATGGCTAAGTGTGCCCTTCTGGAGCCATATTGCAAGGAGTCTAGCCCTTGCTTCACCACTTTCCAGCACTGAGATCTTGGAAGGGCAGTGACTTCCCTCTTCTCTGAGTTTTCTCATCTTTGCAATGGGGAAAAATCACACAATAGTACTTACTTCCTAGAGTTGCTGTGATGATTGGATTTATTAACTCAAGAAAACGGTGGCTGGAACATAGTGAATGTGTTAGCTGTATAAACAAAAATGATACTTACTGACAGAGTTGCTGAAAGACGAGAGATAGTCACAGTGAATCGGTGGCAGGGCAGAGCATAGAGTCTAAGTTGCCAGACTCTGGAGTTAAAAACATGCTACCAGCCTGAGGGTGAGACAAGAAGGGGCTCCTGAAAGTCCTGTTGAGAGGGACTCAGTTACTGGTGGTGGAGGTAAGTTTCTGATTCACCCCCGTTGAGATACGTCAGGAAGTTACATGAGTTGAAGTGAGCAAATTTTCCAGATCTCTATTTATAGCTAAAGAAACTGCTCCAAGAGAAGCCCTGGGCTGTGGTCACAGTGCAGGTTGGTAGTCAAAGCCAGAAGCCAGGATTCCCAATTCCTGTCTATCCGTGTGTGTCCCTGCTCCTTCGAGTAGGAAAGAACACAGGATCCCTGGTTTGGGACTGTAGAACAAGGTAAAACTGCCCCATAGGACTTTCAAGGCTCTTCAGCTTTACAGAAGCAGACTGCCAGTTTTCTCCCGCAGAGCAGCTGGTGAGTTTGAACCCTGAGACTTTCAGTTAGTGGCCAAGTGCTCTAACCATCATTCCACCAGTGCCACCAGGGCCTGTGAATGACATTCACAATTTCCCTTTGTGGATGAGAGCTTGGGGTCTATTTTCAGTTTTTGCAGCATAAAGTTCCCCCAAACTGGTAAGGTTTACCTGAATTTAGATTGTAAGTAGCTCACTGGCTAGATTTTATATACCCAGAGCTCAGATAAGCCACAAGGCTAGGCAATCATATAAAACTTGCTAGGCTTACTTTGGTCAGAAGAGAGCAGTATTGAGCCAGGCATTCCACTTTGGAGACGATTTCCAGGGTTTATACCTCTTTTGGGATCTTTTTTGGATCTACACTTTCTGTTCTTTGACCGCCAGTTCCAAGCGCAGATTCCTATCCAGGTGGTCCCCCATCACATCAGAGGGGAATGTCAGTACTTGCACAGACTTCATTATTGCTGCCACCCCAGAGGGTAGCTGAAAGCTGTGACTTACCCTCAGAGGCATCAGGCTGGATGTAGGTGATAAACTGAGCCCTCTAGCCTATAAGAAAAACAGACCCAGACGTTTTACAAAGACAGTTCCTTGGGAGATGCTCTAGCGCCCAAGTGACCACCTGTAGTTCACTGGATACAGGTGGTGGTTCACTTACAGTCCGGCCAGCCCTTTTCTTCAGTACTCCACACACATTCTCAGCATCCCAACACGCCCATCTCACCAGTCTTTCTTATAACTTATTCAAATTCCACCCACCTCTTCAAGTCTCATCTGGCCATCTGAGAAGCCGTTCTTGGATTACATGGCACTTTACAGCTCTCCTGGGGGTCTTAACACTTTCTGCCTTGAATTTCATGCTAAGTTGTATTTATCTTATTTCCCTTACTAAAAGCTCCTGAGGGCAGGAGCTTTCGCTAGTGTCTTCATCCTCACAGTAACATCCACAGTTAATAAAGAATAAAGGAACCAGTCAACTTCTCAGAAGACTATTCCTTGCCCACGCTAAGTTCTCTTAGAAACACCAAAGAGGGTTCAAATCCCTCATTTCTTGATGCTTTCAGAACCTCACATTCCAGTGAGGTAGCTACCAGCCATAAGTGACTATGGAGCAATTGGAATGTGGCTAACTCAAATTCAGATGTGCTATAGACATGAATTCTTATCCGGTAGTTCTGCTCTGTCTATGGGGTTGCTATGAGTTGGAATCCACTCAGTGGCAATGGTTTTGGTTTATAGATAAGAAATGTTCATTGAGTGGTAAAGACTTACTACAAAAAACAACGCAAAATATCTCTTCAGTAGTGTTTTATGTGAATTACTTATTGGAATGATACTATTTTGCATATATTGAGTTATTAAAATTAATTTTTATGTTGCTTTTTACTTTTTAATATGGTAATTAAGAAACAACTTAAAATTTCATGTGTCGATCGCAGCACATTTCTCTTCTAGGGCTATTCAAGTCACCAGTCCACTGGCTTAGCCAGCAACTGCTCCAGCTGAGGAAGGAGGAGTGCTTCCCCACATCAGGTGCTCAGAGCCTGCTGGGAGAAGTTTGGGATCTTGGCTGGGAGGGGCAACCCCATAAGTCCCAAGTTTCAGGGTTCGGATGCTGCTTTCTCTGCTGTGCCCTTGGTTCCTCTCTGCCTCCCTCCTGATCTCCTTTATAGGCTCCCAAATGCAGACTTATTATTCTGGAGAAGTGAACTAGAAAATTGTGGAACTAGGATAGTCACAACAAAAAAGGTACACACAGCCAAAATGCTTGCTCTATTAGCTAAGCAGGGACTTCTAGGTTCCCGGGTCTGACCCTGTAGCCTAAGGGTGTGTACTCTTGACAGGCTGTCGTGAGTCAGGCTCTACCAATGGGAGCCTGAGTGGGCGAATGTCTGAGAGCCTTTATGCTTGGGCTTTGAAGCCATCTAAAGCCTAACGGAGTTTCAGCAAAGCCTTCTGAACACAGGTCCCACTCTGGGCCTACAGGTCACACCCGCTTCATGGGGGTCTGGCTGGATTTAGCCAAGGGACAAGAACAACCACTAGGCCCACTATTTGGCCTGGTTAACTCTTAGTCATCCCTCAAGACTCATCTTAGATATCTCTTTTTCTAGAGACCTGCTTTACTCCAACTCTCACTCCCAAAGTGTGACTTAATGCCTGTTGCCTGTGTTCACACCTGCATTTCACGTCTCACAGCAGTGCTTACTCTGCCACAATAAAATTTCCTTTTCGTTAGTCTGGATCTCCCCACCTCACCCACACACCAGACTATGAGGACGGGAACAGATTCCTGTTCTTACTCGTTTCTCTATGGCAGCCCACAGTAGGCCCATGAGCAGCTTTCCCGACAGCCTTGAGGCAGCAGCTGGCTGGTTAGGGGCAGGTGTGTCCCACTCTCAGGTCCAGACCACAGTGTGTCAGTCAGGACTGAGTGGCCCAACTCAGTCCAGGTTCTGCATACATGACCGGGAATTCTACGAGGCTGCCAGATGCCAGCACCCCAGCCCCTGGCATAAGCAGATTCCCCACAGGCACTCTCGGTTAGCGATCAGGAACTGACTGTATCTCTCCTTTGAAGAATATGAAAGTTGAGTTTCAGCAGTTAAAATCATTTCTGAGTCACATGCAGCTCCAATTCTTTGTCTGTCTCCCTCCGTTTCCTGCCTGCCATGGAGAGAAAGCAGTCAGTTGATGTGGCACTGAAGCCCTAGCCCACAGGCCCTCCTAGGCTTCTGTACTACACCTTGGCTGGGAGAAAGGAGATCCCTTGTTTCTGGGATCTTTGGTCCTTCACTGCCACTGCAGTTTACATGGTAAGAGAGAAAAACATGTCATCGGTATGTGTTTTCATTTCAGCCTTTGGGTTCCATTGTACGTCCATTCATTTGCTTTATAAGCATCTATTGAGCACCTTTTCTGTGCCTGATAGTGCACAAGGGTGGCACTTAAGCAGCACAGTTCAGCTCTTGGACTACTCATTAAAAGATTGGTGGTTCAAATACACCCAGAGTAGAAGACAGGTCTGGTGATCTCTTTCTGAAAGATCATAGTCTTGAAAACCTTGTGCAGCAGTTCTGCTCTGTACACATTGGGTCCCCATGGGTTCACTCTGTACACCTTGCCACAATTATAGCTCCAGGCCCACCACTGGTAGACACTAGTATTTGTAGAATGAATGAAGTGACAGGTAGAAGGCCACAGAACTAGTTGTTTTCAGAGTCAGGAATAGAATTCAAGTTTCCCAACACTCAGTCCTGATCTTGTCATATGTTACCCATGATTCCTCTTGAGAGTCCTAGTTCCTCTAGATGGCCCTGGTTAGCCAAGCCAAAAATATACACAGATCTTGGGTGGAAAACTAAACAGCAGGGTAACTATCTCTGGGTCTCTTTCTACTTTCACAGATAACCCAGAGAAAGAGAGAAGGCTGGTAGTGGAAAGAGACAGGCTATGACCTCCTGTGGCCCTCTCTGTTTGGAAAAGGTGATGAGGTGGCTATTCCTACATAAAGGGAATCTTCTATAGCCACCAAGTCATTCCCCATTCCTGAGTCACACTAGAAAGGACAGTAGAAATAAGAAAGTGGGCTTAGTCCTCATTGATCTTCAATATGCCCTGGTACACACTGGAGGCATCATTCACCCAGGGGTTGGAGAAAGGCTTTCCCCAGCACTAAGTCATTTGCAGAAGGAGTTCCTCTCAGGGAAGAGGATCAAGGGCTATTGTCCTCCACTCTTCTGTCCACACAACAGTCTGAATTCTAGCTCTGCCACTTTCTTACCAGTTGCAGGACCTTGGGCAGATTGGTACCCACCTAAGAGGCTTAGATTATTAGGAGGACTGAAGGGGGAAGTATTCCTTCCACTCATCTTGTCCCACATTTAAAAGGAAGAGGGAAGTCTGTGGTTGCTCTCATTTTACTCCTAGATGAGCACTCAGAATGGGGATTCTGGACCTATTGCTCCTGGCCTCAAATCCCAAGCCAACCTGATTTAAAAAATAAAATAAAATAATAGATAACAGCAAATGTTGCCAAGAATGTGGGACTGATTGCCAGTGGGACTGTAAAAGTGTCTAATCACTTTGGAAAAATAGTATACCAACTCCTCAACAAAACTAGAAATAGGACTACCTTATGATCCAGCAAGCCCATCCCTAGGGCTGCACCGTAGAGTGACATAACAGACATATGCACCCTGTGTTCACTGATTTATTCACAACAGCAAAGAATGAAAACAACCTGTGTGCCCATCAACAATGAATGGATAAATTGTGGTACATACATGCATACTACTACACCGCTATAAAGAACAGTGGTGAGTCTAGGACACAAAATACAACACAGAGGGTATAATGTTTAAGTGAAATAAGTCAAGCAGACAAGGACAGACACTATATGATCCCTCTTTTACAAGAAGACAAGAACAGATGAATTTAGAGGCCAGTGTTAATTGGTGGTTATCAGGGAAAAGAGAGAGATTGGCAAAACATGCTTTATGTTGCAGAAACCAGTTATTTTGGGGGATACGGGAGATGAAACTGAATGTGGATGTTTTCATCGAAACAAAAACGAATATTTTAGCTCATATGGATGTGTATAGATATAAAGAGAATGTGGACAAATTGTGATAAATGTAACTGATGTCAAAGAACAATTCATATGGCAATTGTCAAAAGGGAACCTAACTTACCACATAAACTGTCACCAACAACTCAGGGAAAAAAAAGACAGACTGGATGACCTACCACCTCTCCTTCTGGTGGTGCCTTTGATGAAGAGGTAAGGTGTCTCTCATCATGTTTCTAGGATCCAATTAAAACACATCTAACTGAAGATAGGTAAACCCAGAACTCCCGCAGTTCTTGGTCAGCTCTCCCACTCTGGGGCAGTGTGCACCCACCTCCACCTCATTCCCTTTCTCCTTTATGGGCTTTCTTATAAAGGAAAAATGACTCCCCTTTCTCCTTATGGATTCAGAGAATGGTGGAGTGACTTTACAGATTTTGGGCTTGGGCAAAGCAAATTACTCAGAATGGAGAAACACTTTTTTGGTGGCCTGTAGCGCCATCAGATTGCTGTTGCCAGCTGAGAACACAATGGAACAATAGTTGATGGAACCAGGATTGAGCACTCCCCTAGAGACAAGAGCAGTTCTAAACCAAACCAGACTCATAGCATCCCTATAGGACAGAGTAGAACTACCCTAAAGGCTTTCCAAGGCTGTAAATCTTTAAGGAAGCCCAGCTGCCACCTCTTTCTCCCGCCAAGCAGCCGGCGCTCCGGAACCGCCGACCTTTGTGTTAGCAGCCCAGCGCTTTAACCGCTGCATCACCAGTGCGCCTCGGAGCTTTTCTAAGGGCACTCAAGCCAAGCCAAAGCAGGTTCCAAATCAGAGCAGCACAGCGCACGGAGCAACCTCCTCCCGCGTCCGGTTTTCCCGGTTCTCGTCACTAGGGGACCCATGTGGGAGGGGCTCTATTGACACCTTTACCAGTCGTGCTCGGGGAGGGGCGGGGCAGAGACCGGAGCGAGCCAATGCGGGAGGGTTCCGGTCTCGCTCACCCGGCGATCAGGCCAATGGGCGCCTGGGGGCGTAGCCAGGGGGCTCCTCAGAGTCTATAAGAACGTGGAATGCGTCGCTTTATGTGCGCTGTGGGGACTGAGTTTCTGGTCCGAACTGGGGATATGCGGCGGGGACTCTAGCCTTCCCTGCTCAGCAGATTTCACCGCCGCCCTCGCTTCGTGTCCTGCGCGCCATGGAGTCCTTGTCTTTGCCCCGGCGCCCCGGCCTGACTCCCTCTGCCGCAGAGCTCTCCCGGCCCCTGGCCGAAGGACTCATCAAGTCGCCCAAGCCGCTGATGAAGAAGCAGGCGGTGAAGCGGCACCGCCACAAGCACAACCTGCGACACCGCTACGAGTTTCTGGAGACCCTGGGCAAGGGCACCTACGGGAAGGTGAAGAAGGCACGGGAGAGCTCCGGACGCTTGGTGAGTGCGGCTGGCGGCGCTAGACGGGCTCAGGACGCGGCAGCCGACGGGCAGGGGAGAAGGAAGGGTTGGGGGCTGGTGGATTGCTCGCTGGAGTCGCCAGCATTCGGTCTTTCCCACGCTCGGTGCAGAGGGGGTCCACTACAGATGAGTAGGACTTAAAAGGACTACACTCTCGGACCTGAGAAACCCAACACCAGGCAGAAGCGTGTAATGACGGCCAAACCAGTGAGGCCGACGGTTGGCGCCGGCGTAAAAGAGGCATGGTGTCTTGATTTGGGATGGAGAAGAATCCCTAAAAGAAGATGCTACTTAAATTAAATTTTGCTTGAACAAGCTATCCAATGCAGTGAAGTGGGGAGAGAAAGTAGACGGCGCCTGGCTTTAGAAGGGGCCTAATAAACGTGTGTGGCTGAAGGAATGAGTGAGGTATCCAGCTCGATGCTCCTAGCACGCTAAGGAGCTCTTCGTGGGGGTGGAGCTAGGGTGCGGTTGACACTTACGTCCTTTCCAGCCCCAAGACCGAGTTGAAGTTTCATTATGATGTGTTTTGATTACATTTAAATGTGAAACCAGCTTCTAGTGCAAGTTCTGCAGTGTCCCAAGATACTTTCTTACATTTGGGGCCTTTTAGGAAACGCATCTCATTAATTTGATGTGAGAGGCGTTTATGTGAGAAAGGCAGTATATATATCATATGTATTATAATGTGTGACCTTTGGCAGTTTATCACCATACTTCTCAGTTTCCCTTTCTACAAAAAAGGGGAAAAGACAGCCTCCCTTACACAAGCTGTTATGAGAATTAAATGAGACACAAATGTGAACTAAAGTTTCCTGACACGAACTGCCAGAGAACTGATAACTTAAATCTGAATCTGAAGAGGCCAACTCCAAAAGGTTGTTTAACAGTGGTTCTCAAATTTGAGTCTGAAACACATAGAAATCGCCTACCCAGGCTGGGTCAGGCACTCGGCAGCTTGTTTAAAATACATAGTCTCTGGTCCCACATCCAGAGGATTTTATTCTGAAGGTCTAGGATAGGGCTATGCAATCTGCATTTAAAAGAGACTTTTAAGATAGGTTCTCTAAGGGGTTATGGTTGGTTGCTGATTGTGAGGTGTGTGTGTGGCGACGCCTTGCTGTATTGGCTATGGCAACATTCACCACCCCAGATTGTTTGCTTTTGCAGCCAGTAGATGATTTGAAATTCAAGAAGTCATTTCATTGGTGAAGGAGAGTGGGTGTTGGAGAGAGGGAATGGATTGTGGCCCTATCAACAGGACTGAGTATATTTTCCCTGCTAATGCCTGGCACAGTCCCCAGTTGCCCACTGCCAGGTTACAGCTATTGGGCAGCCGTGTACTGCCTGGCTTTTCTCTTTCTATAAAGTGCAAGGATCCAGCGAGGCTCCAGACTTGAGACTATTGGACCCAGTCTGGGTCCGCAGCTTAACAGAAAAGTAACTGCTCATGCCTCATGCTTCTTTCTTCTTGTTGAGGGAAATACTGGATTGTGGGGACTGGGGTTGCCAAGACTCTGGGAATGATGTTGTTGCACATACCTGGCGGGGGGGGGGGGCGGTGGAGGGTGCTGGAGACTAGAGAAAGACAGACAGAGAAATCTCATTTGATTCTAGAAATGAGATAAACCAGCTTTCAGTTTTCAAACCTCAGTAACCAGTAGGCAGGGATTCCAGCTCTTATTACATCAAAAAAGAGAGAATTTGGAAGAAGCTGTCTGGGCTCTGGTGTCTTGTGTGTAGGGAGCCAAGATCAGTCCCATGGGGTCTGCTCTGAACCTTCCTGGTCCATCGATCCACCACGTGGTGGGAACTTGGCTCAGGGTCTCACTCCTTGGATAGCAACTTCTGGAATAGGTTTCTCAATGCTGGAAAGTGTGCCTCTTCCCCATCCCTATCCTGCCTCTTGACCATCCCTGAAGAGTAAGAGACCTGATGGTCTCAGGATACTTCCAGAGTATGGGGTTAGGTTCACAAGAGCTGTGCAGGACCTCTCCTAAAATGAGCTGAGGCTATTGGTGGAGGTTAGGTTCAGAGGAAAGCCTGCTGGGTGACTCTCATCCCAGTTTTCCCTCCACTTTCCTAATTCACTTCCCATTCCTAACCTGCATAGATGAGACTCTTAGAGGCCATATGGGATTGTTCAGAGGGAGGGGCAGGCAGGAGGGAGGGACTAATGCTGCTCCAAAAAGGGCATCAAAGGAAGCGCAAATATTTGCTCTGGATCTTCTGGTCTCCCGAGTACATTCCTGGCATCCAAATGACGTTTCCTCCTGTGGCTCTCACCAGGCTCTCTGACCTTCCCTTTCCCTCAGAGAAAAAAAACATGCTGTGGTCCCTGGAATAGTGGAGTCCCCCAAGACTTTGGGATAATCTGTGTGGAATTCTCACCTTCCAAATGGGTACCATGAAAGAGGCCCACAGTTCTCTGGGGCAGGGGGGCTTTTTCTCTTGTATATTGGATTGCTACATGGATTTTAAAATGTTTGATTACTGAAATGGTCCAATCCTCTCACTGACAGATGGGGAAACTGAGACCCTAGGAGAAGATGTGAATTATTCTGGTTAAAATCTGTCTACAACGTAGGCCTCTGTCTTGGCCAACCCTAGGCGCTGGATGACCAAGTGCTAAGAAGCATGAACTGGCCTTGAGATGTACTGGCTTGCTTCCTTGATGTGCTTTGTCATTTCAACTTATGGTGCTTTTCTCAGTGCTCAGATGCTTTAGGTGGGCGCAATTACTAGAAACCAAACCCCATCCCCAATCCTGAGTCTGTAAAGAGAAATGGGGTAGGTAAACTGCAGTATTTTTCTGGTTTTTACCCATTTGGAATACTCCTTAGCTCAAGGTCAGATTGTAAGAGTTCCATTCCTGGCTTTTTAATTGTATAATCTCCTTGTATCTCAGTTTCCTCATCTGTAAAATGGGCATAACAGTAATTCCTACTTTATGGGGTTCTCATAGATTGTATAAAGTAATACATGCAAAGTGCTTCACACAGTATCTGGCACACACCGTATTATTATCCTAGCAAGACTAGCTTTAATCAGGTCTTCCCCTCCCTCTTCTGGGGAAACTCCCCATCCTGGGTCTGTCCTGCCTAAGCAAGACAATGAATTGCACTCTGCTTCTTTAAGCCAAACCACTTTGATTTGTGCTTTGTTCAAAGTCATTATCTCCCTTTCAGTCCACTTTCAGAGAAGGGTATGGCCAGTGGCTCAAGGCCTCTTCCTTGCAATGCTGCCCTCCCAGTTCCTCCTATACCTACCTGCCCAGCAGCAGAGAGAGAGGCTCTGACTGTAGGCAACTCTTGTCCTTGGACTCCAGCCAAACCACACATGAGGGCTGGGCAGGGAAATTCCTTGCCCAGCAACCTGGCAGAATGGGCTGGGAGATGGCAGGTGAGGAGCAGGCATGAGATGGGCTTCAGGGAGGCAGTTCAAGCTCCTTTGAGAGACCAGTTCTGCACCCTGCCAGGCTCTCAGCAGGTTTGATGGGATAGCTGAGCTGCCCCCAGGCTCATCCCCACACTGCCCAGCCTAGCCCAGGCCAACTTCTGTCTATTATCTAAGTGGGTTGGTTATTCCCCAGCTCCTTAGTCTGCCTTCCAGATGGTGACTGCCGTCTGAAAAGCTAGGAGTCCAGGATGTGGGCTCCCATGCCAGGTGACAGCAATGACCAGAGATGTCCAGCTTTCACCCTTGTCCTGGTACCAGGGACCAGCATCTCTCAATCTTCTCTTTCTAAGGCTTTTCTGCTGTCTTTCTAGAATCCAGATCATTCCTGATCTCAGTTCCTGGGAGGGAGGGGGTGTTTACCAACTGGGCCCCAGCACCCAGCTCTCCTGGAGTGCTAGAAAAGAAGCAGGTGCGTTTTTATGTCTATACGTGGGAGGGGTTAGCTGGTGCTGCTGCCCAGCCTGGCCTAGGGCAAGTTGTGGGACATTCCCTTCTCCAGGAGTGGGAAGAAGGTAGTTGAAGGCGGGGCAGGGCATCTCCAAGGAAATTTTGTCTTCTGAGATGGCAGCTTCCCCAGGCTGAACCCCTGCATCTTGGCTCCTGACTTTGCCTCTGATGTGTGACGAGATCCTGTAAGAATCCGTGCACCCTTCTGGACTATACTGTTTGCCATTTGAAAAATGGGATACGGAAGTAGCTCTACTGACTTCTTGATGTGCAGAGCCATAAGGCAAGAATATCACTGGGATGGTATTCGCAGAAACAGGCAGGTGAACGTAGCTATGGTATGGGCCCTCTGACCAAGGCCCTCATCACAATCCTTGGTGAAGTACCCTCCTGATGTCATAGCTGGTGGCCCATTTCTGGAGAGGTACCACACAGAATGCCAGAGATACATGAAATCATGAATGGCTCCTTTCTTTCTGGCCTTTGCTCAGACCATTCTTTCTGCTGCAATTTCCTTGTTGCCCTTCTCTCAGTGGTGGTTTTCTCTGCCCTTCCAGCCAAAATAAAGCTCTCCCCAGTGCTCCTGGAGACCCTCAAGGAGCAGGGACACTCATCCCAATAGATAAGAGACGATTTAACTTCCAGTTCTCTCACAGAATTAAGGGACCAGGGGCAAAGACTGTCTAATTTTTGTCTAAATCCCCAATACCTAACAGTACCAGGCATGTAGTAGGTATTCATCATATGCACGGAGAATCAATGACCTTTCGTTTTTCAGATGAGGAAATTAAAACTAGCCAGACCAGTTAACTAGATATACAAGTGACTTGTGCTAAATTGCTTAGCTCACAGCTTTTTTTGCTTCATCAGGGCAAATAAGGATTAGAAACTTCGATTCTTGACACCTACTCCGTTGATCAGGTATTCATCTTTGTAGCTGAGTTTCCGTCTCTCTCTGAGCAAGGTGGCCATAAATGTAGTGTCTAAACTAGGATACTTTGGGCAGTAAAAGGAGTACTATCAATCAGACCACCAGGGCAAACCAGGCCTGTGTCCAGACATGTAGCCTTCCTACCTCTGGTTAATCCATCCAGCAATTTCTACCTTGGCTCAAGTAGTTTATTTTTATTCTAAAGAATTGTTGTCCAACTGTCTTACAGGTAAGAACAAAGGTCCCTCATAACTGGTCATCATAACTGAGATTGACTCTCCACCCATGCTTGGGAAGAAGGGGAGAAAATTTTATTTCAGCACCGGTCCCATCAACCAGGGAGGGATTAGCCTAGTGATTTAACCAATAAATACTTATTTGTGATTTATGTTCACCAGCGAACAGTCATTGAGTGCTTTCTGTGTGCTAACTTCTGTGTAGGCCTGAGCTGGTGCAGGCCCGAGCTGGTACCTAGTTTACAGGCTGGCCAGCAGATTGCCTCTGGGGCTGGGATGGGCTGGGTAGCAGTGGCCCAGTCCCACCATGGGAATGACACAGTGTTCTTGTCTGTCACCTGCTTGGGGATTAGTGGAGGCCTGATGATGTAACTTGCTTCCATCCCGGGGAATTTTAGCCAAGCTGTGGCATCCTGAAACCGAATGTGAATAATGGGGGGTGGAAGGGGAAGGGGGCTTGATTTGGCTTCCTGAGGCCCAAGTACAAGTTTGTAGGAAGAGGAAGCTGTCCTCTGAGGCTGAATAATTCTAATTTGGAATCATAACCTCCTAGGGGTGAAAGAAATGGACCTCAGTGTTTCACTTGTGCACTCTCTATACACATAGGAACTTTTAAACAACCTGGCCAGCAAAAAAAACAACTCATTGCCATTGAATTAATTCCAACTCCTAGTAACCCTATAGGACAGAATAGAACTGCCCCATAGAGTTTGCATTGAACAACAGATGGATTCAAACTGCAGCCTTTCGTTGGTAATCCAGTGCGCAACCACTGTGCCGCCAGAACTGCTTTGGCTTCTTCTTAGCTCTCCTGTGTAAAGCTCTGCTCCCGGGCTTGGGATGGCTTTTATAACTGTTGTGCCTGTCTGTGCGTACAGTTGTACATCAAAAATGTGCCTAGTTTTTGCATACGAGTGCATCCTAAGCTTTCAAATTTAATTGTCTAGGTATATGATTCTCACTTAAATATGATTTTACTTTTTTAATATAATTTTTATGGCCCTTTGTCTTTGAAGCACTCGTAGCACTTCATCCACTGGTCTCTGATTTTAAGAACAAAGATTCTTAGGAAGAAAAGAGCTAACTCTTAAAATCTTCAGAAAGTGGAGGGTGTGTATGAGCATGGTGGGGGCTGGCTGCGGAGAGAGCTCTGTGGGACTGATGCTCCAGGTGGAATTCAGAAGAGGTGCCTGAGGACTTGAGCCCCTGCCCCCTACCCAACCCCAAGTGGAGGGAATTTTCTGCTTAGCTCATTAGGAGAGATGAATGGTCTGAAGCAGAAGGGGTAGGGCATGAAAGCAAAGAGGAGGGCA
Organism: Heterohyrax brucei; assembly: GCA_028571685.1. Taxonomy (NCBI): domain Eukaryota; kingdom Metazoa; phylum Chordata; class Mammalia; order Hyracoidea; family Procaviidae; genus Heterohyrax; species Heterohyrax brucei. The sequence goes on from CM053155.1 coordinate 25,286,548, forward strand.
GCCACATCCCCTGCAGCTGCAGCATGGGCCTCTCCTGCATCCTGGGGAGGAGGCATCCTGGTGACCGTCCCTCCTGCCTGCCATTGTCCTCCCTGCCCTGCTCAAGGAGGGCCCTCGAGCTGGGCCTCCCTTCTTTCAGGGATGCAGCTCCACTGCAGGGGGAGGCGGGGTGGAGGGCACGCCATCCCTGGCCCGTTGCCGGGGCGACCAGGCCGAGGGCATTGTGAGCAGCTCCTCTTATGGGATTATGGCTGTTCCGCATTCTTGTCTGATGGGTGAACACAGGCCACCAGGGCCTGCTGTCCCCTTGAGCTGGATGCCATTGTCTGTCCTCTGAGCCCTGTGAAAGGGTGGATTAGAGGCCCCGCCCCTCCAGCAGTGCTTTCCTTTTTTCTCTTCCCTTTGGATCTTGAAGGGAGGTGGGAAATGGAACAAGGAGCTGTTTACTTCAGTCTGTATTTTCTGATTTCTCATAACTTGCCCATGTCCCATGAAGAGGAAATCTTGTGTTTATGATCCTTGTCTGTGGACAGCACTTGCCAGGAACTGGCTGGACTTCTGACCCTTCCCGCCACCCCAGCACCTGATGCCAGCACTGCAGGTCCTGAGGCCCCATGGCATTTGTATGGCTTACTGGAAACAACCACAGACATCTTGGTCCAGCCTCTTCCTTTCACAGAGAATCAACCCAAGCCTAGAGAGGGGGTGGGACCTGCTGACACAGTGTGGGGTGCGACAAGAGCTCAGGTCTCCCCACTCCCCAGATGGCTGCTGGCCCTGCTTCTGTTATTGCTACCTTCCGCACCTTCCCCTCACCCTCCCAGCCCCACAGGGATAGTCTACTGTCCAGTAGCTGCCTTCTGAGTGAAATGGAGCGGAGAAAGAGACTGTGTCCCCTCTGTCTCTAAGACAGTTGTTTGAGCTGTGTTTTGGCAGTTCTTTCTCCATTTCCTCTTGCCCCACTCCACCCTTCCTGTGCCTGAGATGCAGATAGGCTAGACCGTTTAAGCCTTATATGGTGCTTCTCACCTTTACAGATGAAGATTACAAGACCCATAGGATTCTGTTTAACTATCTGATTGTTTGTTATTGGGTAAGGGACATTCCTTACCTAAACTGAAGAGACTGGTTATTTATAGCAAGTTAAGTTTTTTGGTAGAAAAGGTTCCAGACCTGGAATCAGATGGTGGTTTACTTACCTGGTACTGCTCCAACAGAAAATACCATGAGTAGGAGGCTTTATGAAGAGAAATTTTATTGTTACAGTCAGATAAGCCACAAATCCATTTACAAGTTACAGATCTATCCAGCAAGAGAAGTTATCACAGTCCAGTGGGCTGAGTCCAAATTTAAGGAGAGCATCTCAGCACAGGAACATCAAATCCAAAGGACGTGCTCCGCTCTTGGTCTGCTTTCTTGGTGGTGTGAGGTTCCCAACTTAGTCTGCTCGCTTCTCTCCCTTATATCCCACAGCTGGTAACTTGAGTCCTGCCTCACCAACAAAACTGCTGTCCATTTTCCTCATCAGCATTACAGAAGCAGGATTCACAACCCATGGGAGGAATGGCACCATATTGGGACTCATAGCCAGGTCATATCAACACATACATTTTTAGGGGGGACATAGTACAATCCATGACACACCACCTTTGGCCTTCTCCAAAATCACATCATTAGAACATGCAAAATATGTTCATTTATATTATAGCAAAGGCCTTACATCCAAGTGCAAAATCCATAAATTTCTCTTCTGCTGAAATCCAGAACACATGTTATCCTTCAAAATACAATGGTAGAACAGGCAGGCACAAATTACACATTTTCATGACAAATGGAGAAATTGCAGGGAAAGAAGGCATTTAACATGCAACAAGCAAGTCAGCAGAACATACAACAGTAGCCCTCAAAGCTTTGAAAATAATCTTCAGTTCTATGAGACATTTTACACAATAGCTTTGCCCTCCAGACTCTAGGCATTGTCCACACACTCCTGATTCTGAGTGGAGACCCCTGGCCCTGTGCTACAAATCTGCCTTCTAGGCTCACTTAGACAGCAACTCTGCCCCCTCACCTTAAGGTGCACTCTAAGCCCAACTGAGTGGCAATTACTCCCCTACAAACACAGGGTGCCATGGTTCCATCCATTCAAACCTGTGAGGTCATGGCCACACCTTTTTAGACTGAAGGCAGCTCAGCTTCTTATATTCTTTGTCTCTTTAGCTTTTTCTTCCTATGACCTCGTAGCCTGGGCCTCAGGCCTGCATCTGCCTTGCAGGGGCAGCTTACAAAGCTCTGTAGCTCCATCAATTTAAGTACCCCAAAGCACCCCACTCTGCCAGGAAGTCTCTGTGCACAGGCACTCAGCTGTCTCTGTGTGGGTCAGCAAGGCTAGTTCCACCTATTCAAGTGCCTGCAGGCACCCTACTCCACCAGGAAACCTCTATGCACAGGCACTCAGCTCTTGTACTCCATGGGTCAGCTCCAGTGCTGTCTCATGCTAATCTGGTTCTGCTGCTGCCTGTCTATTGCTGCTGCTCCTGCTGGTCCTCTGCTGCTTGTTTCTCACTGTCTGTGTCTTCATTGGTGTTAATAGTTCTTGTCAATTCCTTCTGAGTCTTACATCCATTCAGTTTCAAAATCACTTCCACATTTTAGATATTTGTTAGAACAGCACCCCACTCTCAGTACCAAATTCTGTTTTAGTCATTTGGTGCTACTCTAACAGAAATCCACAGAGTAGATGGCTTTAACAAAGGAAAGTTTGTTCTTACACAGTCGGGTAGGCTACAAGTCCAAATTCAGGATGTCTGCTCCAGGGGATGGTTTTCCCTCTGTTGGCTTTGGAGGAAAGTCCTTGTGTTGCATCAGTCTTTGTCCACAAAGCATCTTAGTGCAGGAACCTCAGTTCTGAAGGACACACTCTACTCCCAGTGCTGCTTTCTCGATGGTGCGAGATTCCCAACTTTCTGCTTGCTTCTCTGTCTTTTTATCTCCCATAGGATGAAAACATAAAGGGTGGTGCAAACCATACTCCAGGGAAACTCCCTTTGGTGATCTTATGAAGGGATTTATAGTCCCACTCTAATCCTCTCTACCATAATACACTCTGTTAACCACAGGTGAAGATTAGGATTTAGAGCATCAGAAGATCATAAAATGGATGACAGTCACAAAATACAAGGAATCCCGGCCCAGCCAAATTACTACAGATATTTTTGGGGGACACAATTCAATCCATGACAGATGGCAAATAGTTTAACTTCCAGTTCTACCTGTTAGTAACAACAGTATGATTGTGAGCAGGTCATATAACCTCTCTGGGTCCCAGTTTAAAAAGGACCTTGGTAGTGCAGTGTTTAAGTGCTCAGCCGCTAATTTAAAGGTCAGTGGTTCTAAGCTTCTAGCCACTTCGTAGGACAAAGATGTTACAACATGATTCTGTAAAGATTGTAGCTTTAGAAACCCTATAAGGTATGGTCCTCTGAGTTGAAACTGACTTGACAGCAATGAGTTGGGTCCCAATTTCCTCACCTGTAAATGGGGCCGATACTTTCTGTGGCTACCTCCAAGGGCTACAGTGAGGGCCACTACTAATTCAATCAATGGTTTTTCAGTGCCTACTGTGTTCCAAGCACTGTACTTGGTATCAGAGGTACAGTGGAAGGCAAAGAGGCCCAATCCTCATCCTCATGGTATAGAAATACAAGGTCTAGTAAACTCGCTTTGTCTGTCACACAGCATCAGCCTTATGGATGCAGGTTGTTAGCACTGCTCATGCGTGGACTCTGGGTAAGTTGGTCCTTGGTCCGTGTGCCTTCCTGTTGCATGGACAACAGACCATGGTGAGAACCTTCTCTAGAGAAGGTGCTGTGCCACCTACCCCAGTGAGAGATGGAGTAGCTTCTGTTGTGTACCCTGTGGCCTTTGTAGCAGCTATAGTCAGACTACTAGGCCTCTCTCCTCACTCTCCTGCCTTCTCCGTTACCAGGTGGCTATCAAGTCAATCCGGAAAGACAGAATCAAAGATGAGCAAGACCTGATGCACATACGTCGGGAGATTGAGATCATGTCGTCGCTTAACCACCCCCACATCATTGCCATCCACGAAGGTACAGAGGAGGGCGTTTGCACCTGGGAGGTGGGAGTATTTATATCTGTGGAGGTCGGGGAACTGTCAGAACAGATGACACAAAGAAGTAAACAAGAAATGGGCTTACTTCATTTCGTCCCTGGGTCTCAGTTCCTCATTTATAAAATGGGATGTTCTGCGTATGTCACAGGGTGGCTGCAAAGATCATATTAGATAATGTCACGCAGTGCTCAGTTCGTGGGAGGTACTCACGAATTTGAGACTTTCTGTTGCTACAAAAGTAGGTTTTCCCTCCTTGAACACACCTCCTCAACCTGATTAGATCTTTAGCAGTCCTGGGGTAGACTTAAACATACGTAGACATGCACCTGTATCAGGCGTGTGGATGCTGTTCATCACACATCCCAAGAGCCAGGCCTCCCTGAGTCTGCCCTGGGCTCTGAATCATTCCTGCCCATCCCACCTTCCCTATTCATCTCTCTAAGCCTCCCCTTGCTCTGACATCAGTGTTAGCTTTACTATTCCAACTGCTCCCTTCCTTGTGGCCCAGACAACACAGCGAACCACAATAGGTGAAGAGAGAAAAGGAGGGTGCACCTCCCACTTACACCTGTCTGCTTGGAGGCTTTGCATAATGTTGGCTAGATGGGAAATAAGGGATAGTAGCTACAGGAGGATGGGAAGGGGGCTGGAAGCTCTGCTCTCTCTCTGAACATTCCTAGTGGGAAGAAATAGAGAAATCTTACCTCTCAGGTTCTTCTCATAGGAAGACTAGGGCAGAGCCACTGACATGACCCTGAAGCCTGAGCCTGTCCTACAAAGAACCTAGGCAAGTGGCTGAGAAAGTTTATTGTGTCTGTGTGAATTTCCCCCAGGGAAGAGTGGGCAGATGCAGAATATTGGTTAAACCAGGGCTGAGTGTGGTGATTGTACAGTGTGTGTGTGTGTGCGTGTGTGTCTGTGTTTTGGTATGTGCGCATGTGAGTGCACATGTTTGAAAGAGAATTTGCCCCACACCCGGTATCTTCAGCTAGGTCTGAGAACTGACTTTGAATGTCATGGGTTCTCTTGAACAGTTGCTATGTATCTAGCAGCTCCCTCCCCCATCCTGCTGTAGGCTTCAGGGGATGTGAATCAAGGGGTGGCCCCTGTCCCAGGAGCTGACCTCTCTTGCAGCTACTCCCTAGAATGCAACCTGGCTGCTCTTGTTCCCCAGTCTCATGGCACAGAGGTTACATTCATCCCTGCAGGGATACTGAGAATGATAGGGTAGATTCAGCCAGGTACTGCCCAGGAAGCTAGGCCACCGCAGAAAGGGCCACTTGCGCAGGATCCCTGGAAAAAAGCAGCCTGGGCCATGTATCCAAGTGCCTAGGGAATCTGAGACTACTGTCTGAGAAGTGTCCTTCTGCAGCTCCTTCTCGAGAGGTTAGATAGCTATTACTCTGGGCCTGGTTGAGCAGGCCAACAGCCTAGGACCCATCTGACACAGTTGCAATGTCATGGACATACATGTACTGACGCATACCCAGCTGAAGGGTGTGTGTTTGGCAAACCAGCCCCTCCCTATCTTTCCAGGGGACTAGAGCCAGGGCAAAGTCTGAGGCAGCAAGAAGACTCCTCCAACACCTAGGGCCCAGCCAGCTGGTGGGAGCTGAAGGCCAGGAACTCAAGTCATCCATTAATTACCACCAGAAATCAACCTATTGCCACTGAGTCTATTGCAACTCATAGTAACCCCATAGGACAGAGTAAAACTGCCCCATAGGTTTTCCAAAGCTGACATATTTATAGAAGCAAACTGGCACACCTTTCTGTCATGGAGAGGCTGATGGGTTGGAACCACAAAGCTTTTTGTAACAGCCCAGCACTTAACTACTGTGCCAGCAGGGCTCCTTGGTAAATTAATTACCATGTATTTATTGATCACTTGGTGTATAGGTCCTGCCTGGACATACTGGAAGAGGGGTCAGTGATGGTGAGCGTAGATAGTATCTCAGGTTTCTCTCGGTACCCTATAGTTTACAAACCACTTTTATATACTCTATTTTTCTGAGCCCCAAGGCAGGCATTATTGTTAGTATTATTTTTCAAATTTATACATGAGAAAACTGATAATAAATATAACAGTTGTGGTTGTTATTGTGTGTCATTAAGTCAAAGTTGCCACTGTTATCTCACTTTTCAAATGAGGGAGCTGAGACACAGTGGCTGAATAAGTGGCCTAAAGTCACCTACTAGTGAGCGCTAGAGTCAGGATCAAACTCCAAATCTGTATCCTCACCACTGTATCTAGAAGGCAAGAAACCACTGGATTCTGAACTAGAGATTCTGACCTTTCGTTCTCAGCCAGTGATGTCACTGCTTTCTGGGAGTCTCCAGGGTACCTCTGAGAATCTTCAAAGCCTGGAATTCCAAGGAGAGAGAGGGAGAGGCAGTTTCCTCGGCCCTACCTCCTCGCTCCTGGAAGGTGCTGAGAGCTTAAAGACTTGTCTTCTGCCGGTGCTGATCACCCCCCCCCCCCGCCCCACTAGCAGACACCCCTGCAAGGAGGTCGTATGTGTTTGGGGCGGGGGGGAGCACATGACCCGGCTGGGAGCGGTTCACTCTGGCAGGGCCTGACGTCGCCCTGGTCCTGTGCAGTGTTTGAGAACAGCAGCAAGATCGTGATTGTTATGGAGTACGCCAGCCAGGGCGACCTGTACGACTACCTCAGCCAGCGGCAGCGCCTCAGCGAGCCCGACGCCCGGCACTTTTTCCGGCAGATCGTCTCCGCTGTGTCCTACTGCCACCAAGTAAGTACCCGTCTGCTCAGCCCTGTTCCTACAGGTGGGCTCTGGGACTCTGGGGCTGGTTTGGACCAGAGAGATTCGATGACTTGTCCAAGATCACGCAGTGAGGCAGGAGCAGAGGTAAGACTAGATGCTGGACCTTCAGAAAAAGACATGTTGTTGGCTTTTTTACTCTCATTTTCTTGTTCTGGGGATGGACAGACCTGTGATTTCTTGGGCTATGCACTGATAAAGATTGGAATTCCTTCCCTACCTGAGCTCAGACTTCTTTGGCTCCCTTTGTGTTCACCTCATTTTCCAGACTAGGCCCCTTATGCTCTCCCACTGCACCTGTGACTTTCCCCTCACTGTCCCCCATCCTCTTTCAGAACGGGGTTGTCCACCGAGATCTCAAGCTGGAGAACATCCTGTTAGATGCCAATGGAAATATCAAGGTGAGTTCTATTTCTTGTTTCCGGTAGCTTCCCCGACCACCTCAGCCTTCCTACACTGTCCCTAGCCAAGAGTCTCTAATTCTTTTGGAAGTGTGGAACAAAGCTCAAACTATATATTAGTACTGATAGAAAACCCTGGTGACATACTGGTTAAGTGCAATGGCTGCGAACCAAACAAGGTCACCAGTTTGAATCTGCTAGGTTCTCCTTGGAAACTTTATGGGGCAGTTATATCTGTCCTAGGGTCGCTATGAGTCAGAGTTGACCTGATGGCAGTGGGTTTTGGTTTGGGGTAGGAACCTCAGCCATTATCCCTTCCAACTCTTCATTTTATGAATAGAAAACCAAGGCCGCAAGTTGACAGATGACTTGTGCAAGATCTCCCAGCTAATGAGTAGCTGAGCTAAGGTCATCTGGCTCCCCAGCCAAGGGTCAGCTTTGGTCTGACCTGTATGCACATATACTCTCCCCTACCTGTACGTGCATACACTCTCATGTGCATGCACACTTTGATCTGCAATTAGCTTGCCCTTTGGCACCTTCCCCACAGACCTGGCACACTGGCACCAGCTTCCTGCTTTCCACAGCTGCTGGATCCCCATGCCTAAGTAGCTACATTTAAATCAGAAGAGGTTTTTGCTGGTGGGCCAAGCTCAGATCTCAGAGCTGGAAGGGGAAGATGACAAGGGCCTCAAGCAGGAAGGCTGCCTACTGCCAGCCTCTGAGAAGGGCTGTGTCTCTGACCCAGACCCTCCTCAGAGTCTTCCTGAACCCAGGACAGAGTCTCTTCTCCAGTGGCCCTGACCATGCCCTTAGGTGCCCTGGCACTGAGTACCTTCCCATCACCCAACCAGTTCCCAGAAGAGGTGAGGTTCTCTTTGATGTTGACCAGAGAAACCAGAGATAAACCCAGATAACCAGACCAGCATAAACTTTCCCATCTGTACCAGTCATCTGTCTGTTATGGGTTGTTGATTACAAGCTGCCTCTTTATAACTGCTTGGATAAGGGGCCAATAAAACAATAAAAGAAGGAGCACAAGCTGCATAAACAAGCCCTCCCCACCCAAGGCACACATAGCACTCTGATTAGTGTGAAGGGGTCAGGAGCAAAAGGGCATTTGCCTCAGTCTCTGTCTGAAGATAGCTGGGAAAAGGGTCTCTCTGGGAATTGAGAGGGTCGGGTCAGGGTCTCTTAGGTCGTCAGTGTCGGATAACTAGAAAGTTCTATGGGATGATTTCTTCTCCTGGACTATAACCTCAGCCCTGTTCACCATCACTTCTCAGCTACACCAGGCTGACTCCTGTCACCAAGGCCTGCCCAGATGTGGGCAGAGGAATGAACTTTTTGCTAGGAAGGCAGCTCAAGCCTTGCATGGCTAATCAGTAATGGGCCTGCTTGCTTCTCGTTGACCCTTGTTTCAGCCAGTTAGGGTTGACTGAGCCCTGTCCACTGGTCATACCTGTGCTAGGAGCTACAGGAGGGGCAGGGCAGAAGAGGGTCAGCCAGAAGTGTACAGTCTGGCTGGAAGGCAGCACTGACAAGTAGGGCTGTAGTGAGCTATTGGAAACAGTACAGGCTTCTTAGGAGAAGGAAAGCTTAGGACAAAAGGGTGACTTCCAGGGATGCTGGGCCTACTAAGTCAGGAGGATGTGCATAGACAGGGGAAAGCATCCCTAGAGTGGAGGACAGCATGAGCCACAGGGACTGGGGAACAGTGAGGAGCCTCGATTCCCCACATCCTTCTGCCCAACCTCCTCAGGGCTCTTGCAGGGCCTGAGCTATGTTGGCAGTACCCAGTGTGGAGCAGGGGTCATGGGCACCCTTCCTATCTGCTAGCTGCCTGTGTTTTCCCAGGGCCTGAGGAAAGGTGGGCCAGGAGGATCAGAACAGCCCAGATCTCGGTGTGACCCATGTCCATGTCTCCTCTAATCTTACAGATTGCTGACTTCGGTCTCTCTAACCAGTACCAACACGACAAGTTCCTGCAGACTTTCTGTGGGAGCCCTCTCTACGCCTCACCAGAAATCATCAACGGGAAGCCCTACACAGGCCCAGAGGTATGTGTCCACCAGCCTCCTTTGTCGTTACCTAGGACCTGAGAGCCCATGAGGTAAATGGCTAGTTTTCTAATCATTCCTTTTTCTCGGAGCAAAAAGCTCACCAGGTGTCTAGCTAGGCGTGGCAAAACTGGAACTAGAACTTTGTCTCCTGACTCTCCATGTCGTTCTTTGCCTCCCTCACCTTCCTGGTTCCCACCACCTTTCCTGGCACCAAACCCAGCCTCCCTAGAATGATTTAGAGGTGGTATCAGTCACAAATACCCAAACCTTTGTGACATAGTGGCTTAAGTGATAGTCTGCTAACCAAGAGGTTGGCAGTTCAAATATTCCAGGCACTCCCTGGAAACTCTATGAGGCAGTTCTTTTCTGACCTCTAGGGTCACTGAGTCAGACCTGACTCGATGGCAGTGGGGTTGGTCCAGAAGGGGTAACCTGGTTACAGTTCTGTGCTGATGGCTGTCGCTTATACCCCAAGGAAGGACAGTGATAGCATCTGTCCCCTGAACCCCAATCCCTTTGACCGCAGCCCTGACCCTTCAGCCCTGGATGCTACAAAGAAATTGTCTTTGGGCATACTGGCCTCTGAGTTCTCTGACATGGTGCTTTTCTCCTGGTGTTGTGGTGAGGCTAGCAGCCCTCCCCCAAGGGGTATGCGGGCGTCCCTGCTGACCCTTTTTCTCTCTCAGGTGGACAGCTGGTCCCTGGGTGTTCTGCTCTACATCCTGGTGCACGGCACTATGCCGTTTGATGGGAATGACCATAAGACGCTGGTGAAGCAGATCAGCAGTGGAGCCTACCGAGAGCCGCCTAAACCCTCGGGTGGGTGAGAAGTGTGGGTGTCTTCATCCAGGCCCTGGATGTCCCTCTCAACAAAGTGGAGATGCTGATTCCTCATGCAGGAATTCAACAGGGGCTCACAGTCACTAAAGCAAAGAGGCCTATAGTCCGTTGTGACCCACTATAAGTTAGGATAACTTCCACCTACCTCCAGCCATTATCTGCTTCCAGGGTCTGTGATCTCAGAATAAGGAATCTCTTCCTTCCCTCATAGGTACCCTCGAGTATAGTACTGAGGACATAATAGTAATTGCTTCTTAAGGGCCAGCTTTGATCCTGTTTGCTGTCGTTGTCTCATTTCCTGTTGTTTTTTCATCCTTGTCCTTAGAAATCTTTTTGTCCTTTTATGTACTTTGTAGAAGGCAGATGGAAGAATGCAAGAGCCTACGTTTTCCCTTGAGCACAGTCCTTCCCTCAGAAGGTTAAATTTCAAGGAGGGATAGAGAATAGATACACCTCCACAAGGGTAAATGAAAAGGCTGTAAGGCCTGACAGGTCACAGGACAGAAGAGGAAACTGAGAGAGTCAATCCAGGAAAAGAGGATGGGGAGCCAGTCAGGAACATGGCGTGTGTGGAAACTTAATCATACAGTGCTGCTGTAACAGAAATACCACAAGTGGGCAATTTTAATTTACTTTCTCGCAGTTTGGAAGGCCAGAAGTCCAAATTCAGGGTACTGACTCTAGTAGAAGGCTGTCTGTCTGTCTGTCTGTCTGGATGGAGGGCAGGGGAAATCCTTGTCTCTTTCAGCCTCCTCTTCCTTGGTTCATTGGTGATCTCCACTGACATCAATCTTTCTCCATTTGGGAGTCCTTGCTTTTGTGCCTAATATGTTCTTTTTGTCTCAAAACTGATTTGGCTTAGGACACATCTATGCTGATATGATCATTAATGTAACAAAGAAAACTCTGTTTCTAAGTACGATTACATCTACAGGTATAAACCCTCCAGAAAACCCAACTCACTGCCGTCAAGTTGATTCAAACTCATGATAATACAATTGCTCCGTGATGTTTCAAAGTGGCTCAAGATTCCAACTGCTGACCTTTTGGTTAGCAGTGAAGCGCTTAAGCACTGCGCCACCAGGGCCAGTCCACAGGTGTAGGGGTTAGGATTGACAACATGCATTTTGGGGCGGACGCAATTCAACCCATAAGAGACCAAAGTAGGAATGGACATGTCTGATGTAGGAGTGAGCAATGACTTAAGCTCAAATGGGTGTAAGCGGATGAGATAGGGACTGTGGGGTCCCCACTTTCAAGGCTGCCAGACTGAGGCCCCTCCCTCTCTTCTGTCTTCCAGATGCCTGCGGCCTGATCCGGTGGCTGTTAATGGTGAATCCTATCCGCCGGGCCACCCTAGAAGACGTGGCTAGTCACTGGTGGGTCAACTGGGGATACGCCACCTCTGTCGGGGAGCAGGAGGCCCTGCATGAAGGCGGACACCCCAGCAGCGACTCTGCCCGGGCCTCCGTGAGTGACTGGCTCCGCCGCAGCTCCCGGCCCCTCTTGGAGAACGGGGCCAAGGTGTGCAGCTTCTTCAAGCAGCATGTGCCAGGAGGTGGGGGCACCACCCCAGGGCTGGAGCGCCAGCATTCACTCAAGAAGTCCCGCAAGGAAAATGACATGGCCCAGTCTCTGCAGGTAGACCCAGCTGATGACACCACCCCTCGCCCTGGTAAGGGCATCCTCAAGCTTCCAAAGAGCATTCTCAAGAAAAAGTCCTCAAGCTCTGAGGAACGGGTGAAGGAAGAGCCCTGGGAGCTGAGCCCAGCCCCTGCCAGCCCTGGCCGGGCCGCCGCCTCGCTGCCCAGGAAGGGCATCCTCAAGAAGTCTCGGCAGCGGGAGTCCGGCTACTACTCTTCACCAGAACCTAGTGAGTCCGGGGAGCTGTTGGACTCAGGGGATGTGTTTGTGAGTGGTGACCCTGTGGAGCAGAAGCCCCCCGAGGGCTCAGGGCTGCTCCTCCATCGCAAGGGCATCCTCAAACACAATGGCAAGTTCTCACGAACAGCCTCCGAGCTCACAGCCCCCACTGTCTTTGGCTCCTTGGATGAACTGGCCTTGCCACACCCTCTGGCCAGGCCCAGCCGCCCCTCAGGGGCTGTGAGTGAGGACAGCATCTTATCCTCTGAGTCCTTTGACCAGCTGGACTTGCCCGAACGGCTCCCGGAGCCCCTACTGCGGGGCTGTGTGTCTGTGGACAACCTCAGCAGTCTTGAAGTATCCCCCTCAGAGGGCCCTGGAAGCCGCCTCAGGCACTGGCGGCAGGACTCCCTGGGGGACAGCTACTTTTCCCTGATCGACTGTCAAGAGGTGACAGAGGCCTACAGACAGGCAAGGGTGGTCTGCTCCAAGCTCAGCTGAGGGTGGAGGAGTGGCCCTAGCTGGGCAGATTCTAAGAGGCAGCTGACTGCACCCTAAGGGGAAAGGACTTCCTCCCCAGCTTAAGGACCCAGCCCAAAAGGCTGAGAGGTTCACAGTGGAGCTCTGGGGAGAACTGGATGTGGGAAGGAGGTAGGTGAAGTGCCTTGAAGGTTCAGTGTCTTTGGCCCTGTGGCATCAAGAACATATGGATGGTTAGTAAAGAACAGAGGAAAATGGGAAGCTCTTTGGGAGAGCTCAGTGGCCTTTTTCTGGTATGGCAGGGCTGCAGAGATGGAGGAGCTACATCAGTGCCTGTCCCCCTATGACAATGACTCACTTGGTGCCTGTCACACAGGGCAGCTACTTTCCTCCTCCTTATTCCCCACTCCCATCTCTACCAGCCACTGGAGCTGGACTATAGTACTCCCTAGCATGCCTAGGGCTTCCCAGCATTCTGGGAATGGCTCCTGGGAGTGAACCTTGTTTCTCCTAGGAGTAAGGGAACACAATCTCTGTTTCCTCAAAGGTTCTCCCCAATTTCTCGTCCACCCAGCCTGGCCTAGGCCTCCTGGGGTCACTGCTATAAATCCTAAAGACTTGAAAAGACTCAGGCTGCTGCATGGACTTCATCTCAAGGGGCTCAGACTCCTCTGGGCCCTGCCTTGGACCTCAAAGACTCCCACTTCTCATCGCCAAGCTGCTCCTGATGCTGAGAATGGACATGTCTGTTTCTCTGGGCTTCCAGGACCCTAAAATATCCTTATTTATTTTTATGTTCTCAGCTCTGTGTTTTTATTAAAAGAAATCTGGCTGTTTTCAATAATGTGAATGTTGTGTTTTGAAGAAATCCTCTATAATATGTCAAGTTTGTGTAGAGAGACATTTTTGCAGTTGTACCCCACTGGTGAAGGCGTGGGGGGTGGTCTCCATACCCTGATTCTGTCTATGGGATGGTCCTGTGACTGAAAGAAGCAGGCCATTAAAGGCAGAAGGTTGGGAGAGGAGCTGAATTCGACACACACCTGCCCCCCTTACTTACACTCCCCTGGCCTCCAAGATTGGAATAGAGAAACGGCTTAAAACAAAAGAAAAAAATGCTTAGCGCCCCACCCCCACCCCCATCTCCTGCCTGAGGACACCTCCACAGTTTTAGTCTCTCCTTCAAAGAAATCCCCTGTCCCCTGGTGCTGCGCAGCTTCCCCCTCCGCAGCCCCACCCCCTGGCTTCCAGTGAAAGTAAGAATGCTCGGAATGCCCCGCGGGTCCAGCCTCCTCGCCCCCTGCAGAGCATTCCCCACACTGAGCCATTGAGAAACTCCCAGGCTGAGGATGAAAGGGAGGACAAGGACAAAGTGCAGGCAGACAGCTGGCCGACTCCAGCTTCAAGAGGGCTTCCTCTTCCACTCTCTACCTGCTTAAACCTCCCCAGCTCTAGCCAGCTGCACAGCTCCTGCTCCACAGCACACCTGCCTCCAGAAGCCGTTGGAGCAACCAGACCCTCCCTCCCTGCACCTGGGGAGTTGGCAAAGTCATCAAGTTGGGGGAGGAGTGGGGACTGGGCAGAGACGAAGGGACAGTGAGCCTAGTCTGGTATCCAGATGCCAGTGCAAAGAAACAAGTGCCCGGGCTACAGTGGGGGTCTTTAAATCTGATGTCTCTGAAGTCCTACTGACTATAAATCAACTCAAAACCAGCCCTGCTGCCATCCCATTGATTGCAACTCATAGCAAACTCATGTGTTAAGTAGTTCTATAGGGTTTTCTAAGCTATAATCTTTACTGGAGCAGTCGCCAGGCCTTTCTTTCACGGAGCCACTGGTGCCAACTTTTCAGTCGGCAGTAACTAAGTACAAACCTTTCACACTACCAAGGCTGGGGAAAATGTAGAGATGGGTCTTTAACCTCATGAAGCATTGAATTTAGCTGCGGAGATATCTGTGCTCACTCATTCAACTCGGGCATCAAACCTTATTGTGTACTAAGATCTAGTGAGGGAATTGCTATATTTATGTGCAACAAATAAGATATTAGCCTCGAGGTTGCAGACTGGAAGGCAAGATTGATGTTAGTGCCATCTAGTCAATTTCAACTCACAATGATCCTACAAGACAGAGAACTGCCCCATAGGGTCTCATAGGAGTGGCTGGTTGATTACAACTGCTGATCTTTGGGTTAGGAGGCCAGGTCTTAACCACTGCACTGCCAGGCCTTCAAGGCAAGATAGCATCCATACAAACCAGTAAAATTCAATAGAGAAATTGCTAATTGCCAGTTCAGATAATAATCACCAGGGGCACTTTGAGAGGGAAGGAGGAATGGCACACTGGGAGTGAAGAAGGCTGCCATTAGAATCAACTTGACAGCAGTGGGTTTGCTTTTGTGTTTGTATCAGGCACTTGTATGATCTCATTTAATGCTCATGATAGCCTGGTTAGTTTAGTACTACTTTTCCTCTGATTTTACAGAAGCAGGAGAAAAAAAAACTAGACAAAAACATTAGCTTGCCTAGATAGCAAATGAAGAAGTCAGGCTTCAAAACCAAGTCGTTAGATGTGAAAGCTCAGCCCAAGGGAAAAGGGTGGTGTATTTGTTGGAGAGGTTGTATGGAGAATAAATGAATGGAAGTCCAAATATTTATTGTGCATTTATTACATACCAGGCTGTTTTTTAGGTCTCTACCACAAACCTCAAAAGGGAGAAAGTTGAAGGCAACGGGAACAGGGAGAAGTCTTTGCAGAGGGCATGGAGGAAGAGAGGTCACACTGAAAGGACTACAGGGAGGAAGGGGAGGTCACAGCCCTGAAGCCTCTACCCCTTCAGAGCTGTCTGGGCAGTGAGTGGCAGGGAAGGGGGGGGCGAGGGGAATGGAATTTCAGGATAAGAAAAGCAACACAGAGATGCTGGGTCTGAGATCATTGCCCCCCGTGTGGTCAGTTTGCTTACTCTCTTCTAAACCTGGGAGCTGGTGGCTGTCGGGAAGCCACCAGCTTGCCCTTCCTTCTGAGAGAGGTAAATTAGGTAGGAAGGGAATATGTAACATCTCAGCACCAAGAAACCTAAAAAAGGAGTTCTGGGTCCCGTGCCGCATGGCCCTTATCACCTCCCAAAATACTCCATACCGAGAACATTCCAGGAAGCATGCTCAGAGAGATGACGCTGGGCCCCAGGGGAGAAGACTGGAACTGTAAGAATGTTTTTGCCACATCATTGCTCTAGGAATGTGAAGAACCTGGCCCATCACCCCAGGCAACTTTAGGAGACAGGAAATGGCCTTCTGAAACCTCTCACAGGAAAACTCTGGCTAGAATGCTCTCCCCATCCTCAGCTCTTTCCTGGGGAAAGTCCAGCCTGTACTTTAGTGGAAACTCCCTCCTTGGAGTAGTACTGAGGTTCCTCTGTGTAGGGGAAAGAAACTTTTAGTGGCATGTTACCTGCCCTATCCTCTAGAAGAACCCTCTGCTTTTCTCTCTGACCCCGTCCAGCAGGGCTCCTTGGCTCCTTCTTCTGCAGGGGTAAAATGAAGTGGTCCAGGCAGGTGGGAAGCAGCAGTCCCTCTGCAGGACACGAAGCTTCTGCTACATCTAAGGAGTGATGTAGTAGGACTGACAGCCAAGCACATCTTGAGGACCAGAGACAACCAGTCGGAGGACAGCATAATAGATGATAGAGGTGGTCTTGTAGGAAAAAGAACAGACATGTTGGCTGATGCCTCAGAGAACTGGAGCAGGATTAATGGAGGGGGGCTACTGAGAGCCAGGATCCAGCTTGACGAGGCAGTCATCTACATAATGTATTCATTCTCTCATCATTCGTTAATGATTTATTTACTGACTGCCCGCAGTGTGCACTGTTCCAGGATCTTGGGATACATTCTCCACCAAAACCGACAAAATTCTCTGCTGTCATGGAGCTTCTATTTATTACAGGAAGATAGACAAGACAGCAAGTATAATAAATAAGTTACATAATTTATTAAGGAGCCTTGGTGGTACACTGGTAAAGAGTTCGACTGCTAACCAAAAAGTTCATCAGTTCAAATCCACCAGTCACACCTTGGAAACTCTGTGGGGCAGTTCTACTGTGTCCTGCACAGTCACCAGGAGTCAATATCAACTTGATGGCAAGATTTGGTTTGGGGTATAATAAAGTTCAGGAAACCCTGTAGCATAAGCAGTTAAAAGCTATGCCTGCTAACTGAAAGACTGGCAGTTTGAGTCCACCAGGTACACCTCGGGAACCATATGGAGCAGTTCTACTCCGTCATATAGGATCACTATGCATTGGAAACAGTGGCAATGGGTTTAGAGTTTTGGATTTATGTTAAAGGCAGTAAGTGTTAGGAAAATGGGATACCAAAGATGGAGGTGACAAGAAAAGAAATTTTGAATAAAAGGATCAACTTCTCAAATGTTCTTTTATCAAAAGAGAACAATAAAAATAGTACCAAGCTATAACCACTATGGAAAATGGCATGGTTCTTCTTTTAAAAGTTAAATACAGAAATCTCACTACTAGGTATGTATCTGAGAAAAATGAGCTATGACATGAGTATGCACGTTTGTTTTCATCAAGCAGTATTCATAATGGCAGAATGGTGAAAACAACCTAACTGTCTATCATGGGTTGAATTGCATGCCCCTAAAAATGTGTGTGGCAGTTTGGCTGGGCCATGATTCCCAGTATTTTGTGATTGTCCCCCATTTTGTTATTTTCCTGTGCTGTAAATTCTAATCTCTGCTTGTGGTTAATGGACTGGATTACATTAAAGAGGAACAGCGTGGGACTGTGACATCCTTCTAAGGGAATTTCCCTGGAGTGTGGCTTGCACCACCTTTTATTCCACAAGAGATAAAGGGAAATAAGCAGAGTTGGCCTCATACCTTCAGGAAAGCAGCACTGAGAGCACAGTGCATCCTTCAGGCCTGAGGTTCCTGTGCCGAGATGATCTCAGATCGGAGAAAGACTTCTGCAACACAAGGACCTTCCTTCAGAACCAACAGAGAGACAGTACATTCCCTGGAGCCGGCATCCTGAATTCAGTCTTCCAGCCTACTAGACTGTGGAAGAATACATTTTTCTTCACTGAAGCCATCCATTCACATTATGTCTGTCTCAGCAACACTAGGTGACCAAGACAATGCCCATCAACAGATGAATGGACAAACTAGTGTACATACACAGAACGGAATACCATAAAATGTTAAAGAATAATGATGAATCAGTTTAACATTTCACAATATGGATGACCTTGAGGACAATATGCTGAATGAAATGAGTCAATCACAAAAGGACAAATAGTGTATGAGGCCAATATTATAAAAAGTCAAGGAAAGGTTTGTACAGAAAGAAATACTCATGGATTGTTACTAGGGATGGGAGGAAAATTCCCTAACTAGGATACCCTCTGCAGAGTCGGGTCCAACTCATAGCAACTCTAGAGGTCAAAGTAGAGCTGCCCTACAGAGTTTCCAAGGAGCACCTGGTGGATTTGAACTTTCAACCTTTTGGTTAACAGACATAGCACTTAACCCACTATGCCACCAAGGTGCTAACTAGGACAGTACATGCATATGAACTAGATTATGGGAAGGTGTCATGGATTGAACTTTGTCCCCCCAAAAATGTATGTAGCCATGTGGCTCGGCCATGATTCCCAGTATTTTATGATTGTCCTCCATTCTGTGATTTTCCTATGCTGTAGGGAAACCCTGGTGGTGTAGTTGGTTAAGAGTTACATACGATAACCAAAACGTTGGCAGTTCAAATCCACCAGGGACTCCTTGGAAACTCTATGGGGCAGTTCTACTCTGACCTCTAGGGTTGCTATGAGTCGGATCCAACTTGACAGCAGTGGGTGGTGGTGGTGGTATGTACAGGACTAGGGTGAGACTATAAATCCCTTCATAAGATCACCTCCCTGCTCCACTGTAAATGGAGTTTCCCTGGAGTATGGCTGACACCATCATTTATCTTTTCATCCTACAAAAGATAAAAGTTATGAAAGGGAAGCAAGCAGAGAGTTGGGAACTACACACCATCAAGAAAGTGGCACCGTGGGTAGAGCCCGTCCTGCATCAAGGTGCTCCATGACCAAAGACTGCTACAACACAAGGTCTGTCCTCCACAGCCGACAGAGGGAAAACGTCCGCTGGAGTAGGCACCCTGAATTCAGACTTGTAGCCTACCAGACCTTGTAAGAATAAATTTTTCTTTGTTAAAGCCATCTACTTTGTGGTATTTCTGTTAGGGCAGCTCTGGATGACTGAAACAGAAGGCAGTCCACAGCAAGGGGGAATCCGGACAAGACCACAGCAAAGGAAGACACTGACAGGAAAGCAAGAGTAAAAGGAAACAATGGGCGCTGCTATTACGTACAGCATCCTGCAATAACAGCAATAGCAAACACTAATTTACAAGGGGAGAGATAGGTACATAGACATGTAAGCTGAACAGGCATGGAATGGCATGTAGGAATATACCCATGAGCATGTATAGGTTTGGCAGAGGCTATTTCTACATGCATATGTGTATGTGCTTCAAATACATCCATGTATATAGAAGAGCACATGGGAGCAAAGTTATGTAAACTTCTTAACCACAACTAAACACCTTGAGGGACTGGGTCATGGAGCTTGAGGGCTTAGGACCATAGTCTCATGGGACATCTAGGTCAATTGGCATAACATAGTCCATAAAAACAGTCTGAATGTGTTACTCACGTTTGGGGGTCTTAGGAGAGTTTTCACTCGGTCATCTAAGATTCAACCACTGGTCTCAGGAGCAAAGAAAAGTGAAGGAAATCAAAGACTCAAGGAAAAAGTCCATAGGCCTAATGGACCACGCAAATCACAGCCTACACTAGCCTGAGACCAGAAGAGTTAGATGGTACCTGGCTGCCACTTCCTACTGCTCTGATTGGGATTTTAATAGGAGGTCCTGGGCAAAGTGGGAGAATAATGTAGGACAAAATTCAAATTCATAAGAAAGACCAGACTTGCTAGTCTAACAGACTGGTGGAACCCTTGAGACTGCGGCCCTCAGACACCTGTCAAGCCCGCAATGGAAACCACTTTCAAGACCACCTTTCAGCCAAACAATAGACAGGCCTCTAAAATGAACAATAACACATGTGAGGTACATGCTCCGTAGAGCAATCAGCTGTACAAGACCGAAAGAGCTTCATTTGCCACAAAACGAAGTTCAGAAGGCAGGAAGGGGCAGGAAAGGCGGGCAAATGGAAACCCAGGGAAGGTTTCAACAAGGAGGAGCTGCTGCCTCTCGGGTCGTGCGGGCCAGGCAGCTTCTTTCGGGGCGGAATCCTTCCTCTCCTCACTCTGCTTCCCTCCTCCTCTGTAACCTTTCCCCTCGGGAGTTCCCAGCCTGGTGAGTTCTCTCTTCCTTCTCTCACCAGGCACAGTCTCCCCTCCACACTACTGTCCTCCCCCCAAGCTAATTTCACCTTTTCAGTTTTCCTCTCTAGGGGGCTGGGAGATAGGGAAGTGGGGGAGCATTTCAGTCAAACCGGGAGAATGAGTCATCCTAGCAGTGGGGGAGGGGGCTTCAAGCCCATAAATGGGCAAAACCTCTGATTTCAGGGTTAGTTTCTAAGGAAGGCCAATCCTCAACTCTCATCCCACCCACCACCCACCACCCACTCACCTACCAAAGGAATTCCCCAGAGAACAAGGAGTCTGGGGTTGGCTTTAACTGGATGTAATTCTAAAAATAGCAGAGCTTTTTAGGAGATAGGCATCAGAACTCAGCTTCCCTGATAAACATGGAATGCTGGCCAGGATTTTCCCAGCTGTGAAGTCCAAAACTCCGATTTCTGATTTCAGAATGAAAGTGTTCAGTTATGCCTTTGAAGCTCTCACCACTTTCTCCCCATGGTCAGACCAGGACCCACAGCCAGCCTGACCTGGGCTCTGGACAGCTGGAATACCAACACAGCAGGATTGCCTTCATGCCCCACCTGGCAACTGGGTGACTAGTGGGATGACCTCTCAAAGCTCCTGAAGCTGCATCTGAATCACCCTTCCAGCAGTCTTCCTTAGTCCCAGCTGCCCTCATTGCTGTTGTGTCCATCAGCAGTAGCTCTGTGCTGGCACGGGATCAACCCCTGAGAAAGATCTCTCTGCTAGGAGACCCCTGGTTGGCCCTGCTCCCAGGCCAGGGCCAGTACTCTGGGGTGGAAAAGCCAGCAGACTGGCCAGGCAGTGCCAGGGTAGAGGCAGCTGGCCAGCTGATAGGCCCTCACACAGAGGCCACGCTCACCTGGAGTTGTAAGGTGCCGCTGAATTGTGTGACAGAGTGGAACTGCTCCATAGGGTTTTCTAGGCCATAATCTTTACTGTAGCATCCACACCTTGGCAACCCTATGGGACAGTTCTAGTCTACCCTATAGGGCAGCTTTGAATCAGAACCAACTTAAAGGCAACAAGTGATCCTCACTGGAGCAGATCGTCTGGGCTTTTATTCCACAGGGATGCTTGGTCCGTTCAAATGACTAGCTTTCAGTTAGCAGCCAAATCATGAAACTACCAGGGCTTCTCTTGCAACTCGGTGTCTGGTCCTCACTTCTGCTTAGAAACTTTGTTTATCAACAGGCCTCGGAGTCTCAGGGGCAGGCAAAAGCTCCGGGAGAAAAAGAGATAAAATAAAAATGTCAATTAATTGATAGAAATAAAACATAAAACTGTTGTCAAACCAGCCAGACACTTGCGTTTGCTGATGGGTGTGTTTGCTGCTTGTAGGCAGCAGTGCAGAAGAAGCCAGCCAAGTTTAGTGAGAAGGTTACTCTGAAAGTGTGGAAGCTGGCCAGGGAGAGTCACAAATGGTCTGCACAGCTGGTACCAGCCTCTCTCCAGGTACACCTGGTATTTGCATTCAGGAGATCCTTCTCCAGGGTGGCTCAGGAAAGCCCTCCATCCACATTTGGCAGCACAGAGGCCACCTCCGCGGTTTGGCAGAGAACATCGCAGTGACTTAGACAGTGCTCCCAGCCCTGTCGTGCCATTCATGCTGCTGCAGGAATTACGTGATAACACGTAAACTGGCTTTGTAAATCATAAATCACTGAAGAAAACCAAAGGAGTGAAAGCAGGCATTCAATAAACGTCTAACAAAGGGCCTTCACCTGTTTTTCTGGCCCTGGTCCCTCATAAAGGGAAATCGGATTGTTAAATCAATGAAAACCTAATAAATTTACCAGCATCTGAAACTTCACTGTTCTAGGTGCCATGCAAAATACAGAGGCAGTATAAACCCTGGTCTCTTCCCTCAGGGGATTTATAAACAGCAAAGTTGAAGCTATGCTGACACCCACAGAGTGACCATTATCACCACAGGGCTGAGCCCGCCGAGAGCGCAGCTCTAGCGCAGTGAGCACGCGGTAACATGCTCACGGCGTGCTGAGCGTGGGTGCGAAGGAATCGCCTGCGCGGATGTGGATAGACCACGTTGTTTGCAGTCCCATCTCTGGCTACTGGGTTGCTCAGTAAAATAAGTAAAACTTCTGTGTTAGGAGACCTGGTGTCACAGAGGTTAACAGTTCAGCTGCTAACTAAAAGGTCAGCAGCTTGAATCTGCTAGCCACTCCTTGGAAACGCTATGGGGCAATTCTACTCCGTCCTATAGGGTTACCAAGAGTCTGAATCAACCTGACAGCAATGGGCTGTCTTAGTTATCTAATGCTGCTGTGACAGAAATATCGCACAAGTGGCTTTAATAAATAGAAACTTATTTTCTCATGATTTAGGAGGCTAGAAGTCTGAATTCAAGGTGAACGGCTCTAGGGGATATCTTCTTTCTGCTGGCTCTGGGGTCATATCCTTGTTTCAGCATTTCTAATGTTCTTGGCAGTTCCTTGGAGATGTTCATGTCATGTGCTATCTATCTTTGACTCTTTTGTCCTTACTTACTTCTGGACCTCGTCTTCTCTTTTATACTTCAAAAGTGATTAGCTTAAAACACAGTCTGGACTGATGTGACCTCATTAACATAAAAAGAAAGAATTCATCTCAAATGGCATTACAATCACAGGGTAGGATTTATAGCACACATATGGGAGGGGGACACAATTCCTCCATAAAATGCTAATTGCGGGGCTCTGGAGGCCTAGATTCTGAGGCAGAGTCTCATTGGAGGCCACATGAACCCAAACCCACTGCCATCGATTCTGACTCACAGTTGATTCCTACACAGAGCAACGCTGTAGGTGGAGTGGAACTGTCCCATAGAGTTTCCGAGGAGCGCCTGGCAGATTCAAACTGCTGACCTTTTCGTTAGCAGCCATAGCACTTAAGCGCTACACCACCAGCGTTTCCTGAGACCACACAGCCAGGTGCAAATTGACGGTCTAGCTGTCCTTCCTGACAACCAGTGTTAGTCCCTTTTCTGCAGCCACTGCAGAAGTCAACCGTAGGAGTCAGAATGAGCAGAGAGAGACTTGGCCCAATTCCGTAGGGGGTGGAGGCATGGTTGGAGGTGAGAAGGAGCCTGGAGGCTGCCCCTGATTCATGGCAACGCCATGTGCAACCAGGATCTGATGGCTGTGATCCACACAGTTTTCGCTGGCTTTATCACAAGCAGATCACCAGGCTTTCCTCGTCTGTCTTACGTGGAAGCTCCACCAAAACCTATTCAACATCACAGCAACACACCAGGCTCCACGGACAGACGGGTGCTGGCTGTGCATGAGGTGCATGGCGGGGAACAGAACCCTGGTCTCCCACACGGGAGGCAAGAGTTCTGCTACTGGGCCACCACTGCCCCAAGGAGAAGACTGTTCATGAGATGTAGGCAGAGCTGCCGTTCTGGTTTTCTCAGCTGAGTCAGCACTCTCCACCTTGTAACTTGTGTCACCAGAGAGTAACAACAGATGCCCTGGTGCCCAGGGTCCGAGCCTTTCCAGACCTGAATCTCCATCCTCAGCTGTTTTGCTTTCAAACACAACACAAGATGCAGGCTGAGTGTCAGCCTTCCCCCTTCCTCACCCCCTGTCTCAGAAATAAGAATCAGATTGCAATTATTACATTGTATGTATGGTGTCACACCATTATCAGCCCGAATTTAATTAGTCAATTAATTTCAGGAACAGTACTGATTGCCACTGTAATCTCTGACATAGTTCTAGTGAAGGGTTCTTAAGTTTGATCTGGGGACCCTTGTGGAAACTCCAAGATCCTTCCAGAGGGTATGCAAGGCCAAAACTATTTTAACTATTGTACTAACTCTCCTTCTTTCATGAGCATACCGTAGAGTTTTCAGAGGCTTCCTGGTAGGTGATATTACAGCAGACTGAACGCAGAAGTGGATATGAGAATCCAGCTTTCATTAAGCTAAACATTAAAGACATTTGCAAAAATGCAGAACAATTCCACTCTTGTCACTAATTTTTTTAAATAGTTATTTTTCATAAAAACGATTTGTTTCTATAAATGGATAATTGGTGTACTATTGTTATTTAAAAGTAAATTAAAAAATATTCTTCACATTTCTGCTTTTAATGTCCAATATGGTAACCATCAATAGCTGTAATTTGTCCAGGTAAACAAATGCTCTTGGGATGGCTGTTTAAGAGTACGAAAGGACACTGAAGTCAAAAAGGTTGACAAACACAGCTCTAGTGAGAAGGCACACAGCAGGCAGGCAAGTCAAATAAAGTGTAGGACATCCAGTTAAATGTGAATTTCAGATAAACAATGAATAATATTACACAAGACAGTTGCATAGTTATTATATAACCGTGCCCCATAATACTACATGGAAACCCTGGCAGCGCGGTGGTTAAGCACTACGTCTCCTAATCAAGAGGTCAGCAGGTTGAATCCCCCAGATACTCCTGGAAACTCTATGGAGTAGTTCTCCTCTGTCCGACAGTGTGACTGTGAGTTGGAATCAGCTCAATGGCAGTGGGTTTGGGTTTGGTTTTGTTTTTTTTAATAATATTACATGGGACATAGTAACACTAGCAATTATTCGTTGTTTATCTGAAATTCTAGGTCTCCTACATTTTCGTTTGCTAAATCTGATGATCCTAGTGGCTGGAAAGATTTGTTGTCAGGTGTTACCAGGTTGGTTCCAGTTCCCAGTGACAGTGAGCAACAGAAACACTGCCCGGTTCTGCACCATCCTCACGATGCTTGTTACGTGAGAGCCCGTTGTAGCGGCCGCTGTGTCCGTCCATCTGACGGAGGTTCTTCCTCTTTTTCACCGACCCTCTGCTTTGCTAAGCGTGATATCCTTTTCTAGGGATTGACCGCTCCTGGTAACATGTCCAATTTATGTGAAATGAAGTCTCACCATCCTTGCTTCTACACATCATTCTGGCTCTATTTCTTCCAAGACAAGACTTGGGTCAGACCCTGGGATTCTGGACCGCTTCAAGAAAAGTGTGTCTGAGGACAGGTTTCAAAATGCTTAAGGCCAGAGGTTACAGCTGAGGCGTGGGTGATCTCCCCACACTGGGCGCAAGCCTCACCCTCTAAAAACCCTGGTAACCGGAGATGGGCAGAAAACAGTGGAAGCCCTTGAGAGTGAAACACAGTGGCAGAGCTGCTGTTGTTGCTGAAAAGAGGAAGTGACACTGGGTGTCTACAGAGTGGGTTGGGACAAGGGGGACTGTGGTCTCTGGAAGATGTCGAGAGCATGATGTAGTGATGTCATGCATGCAGTTCTCCCTCATGCTCTGCCAAAAATAGCTGTGGTCTAGGATGGCTGGGGGTGGTAGGGAGGTTGGGTGGGGCTGTACAGAGGCACAGCTGGGTGATCAGGGCTTCAGGCCAGGATCCAGAAAAACCTAAGAAGCATATTTAGAACTGGAAATAAACAGAGAAATAGAGAAGTGGCCTCAGGGCTGAGCCCAGAGAATAATGACCCTAGAGTTGCTGAGAGAATGGAGGAAGGGGGAGCCTTCTAGTCAGCATGGAATCCTCTCAGAAGCTCTTTCTGTTAAAGTAGATGGTGGTAACACAAAACTAAGGTTGGCAGGGAAAAGGCAGGGCATTTTTAATTCAACTTTTATCGAGCATTTACTCTATGCTTGGCCTTGTGCTGGGTGCTGGGAATCCTAAATTGAATAAAATGTGTTTCCTGCCCTCCGGGGCCTGGAAGTCCAATGGAGGAGACAGATGCCTAAAACCAAAGTGAATGAAACAGAAGGGCAGTTCCTCAAAAAGCTAAACAGAGACAGTGAACAGAGACAACCAAGGCTCCTTTGTACCTGTATGCAACTCTCATAAACATAAACCACGCGACAGTGCAATTTCACTCTGGGATATGTACCCAAGGGAGCTGAAAACAGGTGCTTGTGCACCAATGTCCAATGCAGCACTATTTACAGTAGCCCAAAAGTGGAAACAGTGCAAATGCCCATCAACAGATAAGTGGATAAATGCCGTGTGGCACATCCATACAGTGGAATGCTACTCCGCCGTAAAGAGAAAGGAAATTTTGATACATGGTACATGGATGAACAGTGAAAACATTCTGCTGAATAAGTCAGACAAAAGGACAAATATTGCACATGATAAACATAATTTGTGTTATTGAATTGTGCATGTGAAAAATGTTGAAGTCACCAATGTTTTGTTACCTATCTGTATATGCTTATTACAATAAAAAGGACAAATACTGCATGAGCCCATTTACATGAAGTACTTAGAATTGGCAAATGCCCAGAGACAGAAGCTTATTAGTAGTTACCATGGACTTGGGGGAGTGGGAATGGGGAGTTATTACTTAAAGGATGCTGAGTTTCTGTTTAGTGGGATGAAAAATATTTGAAAATAGTGAGTGGCAATGGTTACTCCACATAGTGAGCATAATTAATGTCACTGAACTGTGCACTGAAAAAATGGTCAAAATGGCAAATGCTTTGTTGTAAACATTTTACCGCAACAAAAACAAACCGCTGACCTCAAATAGCCAACCAAGCCCTCCTTTGTACCTGTATGCAAACCTCACACGTGGAGCCTGGCTCTGTACCATAGCTTCCAGGCCCTCCCCACCCACAGCTTGTTCTTCTGGGTGTATGATCCTGCCAAGCGAGGAACCTGCACTTTGGGGGCAGGTAGAACCAGTGCTCCTTTTCTGTCCCCTGCGTTTCTGGGCTTCAGGCTCCAGGCCACAAGCTTGGTAGCCCAGCCTCTTCTCAGCCTTTGCCAGGGGAAAAGCTGTAAACTCACAGCTCAGCACAGATGCCGGGTTAGCTGTGCCTCATGGAGTAGTGGCAGGAGCCGATAGGCACTGTCCAGACAAGTCTCCACAATAGCCAAGTACAGCTGTTGCTGTACTTGGAGGATGCTATTGCATCCTCCCTGCTGGCAGACTGACTGTGTGGGGCATCTCTGAGGCCCCACACAGGTGGGACAGTCTGGTATGGCTCTGCCTAGCCTGGCTGTGCAATCTTGGGCAAGTCACTGGCATCTCTGGGCCTTGACTTCTTTGTTTGTTCAGGAAGAACCTGCGTTCAAGGACCATATGGTATTGTCTGAGGCAGTGTATGTGAACATGCTTTGTGAACTGTCCACCACAAAACAGGGATGAAAGGGTATGACTTTGACTTGCCTCAGGCTCTGCAGTTTGAACAGGGCAGCTGATCCCAGAGTTTGTCTTTTGGGTATCAATTTTCAGACAGGATTTCTAACCTGGGGTTCTTGAACATCTTCAGGGAGCCCTTTGACTTCCTGGTATCATGTGCAGAATTATTTTAAGTAGGTGTATTTTTCTGGGAAGTGTATGCATAGTTTTTGTCACACCTTCAGTGCATGTCTACAAACTTGTTTACAGTCGCTGCCTGATGCAGCCTTTTGGACACCCTGTATTAGGGGTTCATCTGTTAAGTAGGTTTGCCTGTGGACCCTTGAGGCTGCAGTCATGTAGTCAGGCAGGCTTTGGCAACCTAGCATACACATCTGAAATGGGGGTGGGGATGAGAAAAGTCACCTGGGTCCAAAAACACAGCGGAGCCTTTCTCTGACCCTGTGTTCTGTGCAGGCAGCAGGACAACAGAGCTGCTAAGAGGTCACAGGATCTGGGGCTATGCGGGGCCCTTCCACACTGCCCTGTAGGAAGGAGGTGATGTTCCAGCCCACTGGTGCTGGCCTGACACTAAGCGAAGCCCTGACCCCAATCCTGGACACCAAGCTGTGAGGAGAATTTGGAGAAATGCAAATTTTTCTAGAGGACACAAATCAAGTTGTCAAAAAGGCTTGGAACCATGGTGGAGAGGAAATGACAGAGAGCTGAGGGCATGTGGCCTGGAGCCCCTGGAGGGTAAATGGGATTTGGGAGTGAACACGAAAATCTTAACGTGCTGCCTTGAAGATTCCACAGGGAGGCACACAGCACCTCAGCAAAAGAAAGGCTCTCTACCAGTGAGCCCTGTCCCATAGTGGCATGGAGTAAGAACCCCCATGGTCCCACTAACTTAGTCACATGACAGAGAACACGTTACAGTCAGGGTCTATTACTACAGAATGGGGAAATAAGTGGGTAATGCCTTTGGGGAAGCGATAAGACAGGGAGAACAGGGCATTTCTGGCTCCTGTGACCTCTAACCAAGGACCCTTCTCTCAGTGGGCCCACTCTGGCCAGCGCCCTTGCCCTCTGTTCCCGACTCCACCCTGCAGCTCTTGCCAGGCCCTGATACAGAGTTGCTGGAAACTGGTGGTTGAGGAAGACTGGTCACCAGCTCACATGGAGGATAAGCTGGGCCAAGCTGGGAAGATGTCTCACTGGTGAGTCACCCGTGGCCGTTGTCTGCTCCTGCTTGGTCTAGAGAAGGGTCTGTCGGGGATACAAGGCTCCTAGCTAGCTGGGCCTGTGAGGACAGATTCCCCACCCCTGTTGTCACAGCTCTGGGGCACTTGAGTTTGGCTCCCTTGCCCTCCTCACCCACCACCCAGTGAGACAGGACTGACTCAGCACTAGCTAGCTGGCATTGGATGGAAATTGGGGAGAAAAGTGTCCATCACTGTTTGTACATTGCTGAGGGTCTCTGAGGGTTCACAGCAGTTGAGCTGGAGACCCAGACTGTGGATGCTGCCCTGCTCGGTCTGACTGACAAAGTCAGCAGGTGTGTCCTCTCACCTGTGATCACACCATGAGCCTGAAGAGTCGCACCCTCCGTGTCACACCCTTCCTGATCCTCCTTCCAAACCTGCTCTCACCTAGCAAGCCTGCTAAGCACCCCACCCTACCTCAGGGCCCCAGGGGAGCCGAGGGAGGGCCAGGGGTAACTCTAGCTCGGTACCTGCAGGTGTGTCTCAGCCCCTCAGCAGGGACTGGTCTAGTCTGAGTGCCAGGGTCCTGCCTGCTGCCCAAGTCAGGCCTGAGTCTGAGTCCCTGATCTCCCTGGGATGGGGATCACAGAAGCACAGAAAGGCTGACTGCCAGGATTAGAATACATATGGAGAAACTGAGGTTCTGAGAAGTCAGACTCATGCAGCAGGAGTGCCCAATCTGTGGCTGACAGATGGTGTGGGGAGGATCTACTGTGTGTGACTGTTGCCCTCACAGGCTCTGGCAGGTCCCCAACTTGAGAACAATCTTAGATTTGGGGCCATGTCCTCTCAGCTTACAGCTCTCCTATTGCTGCCTCCCTTGCTTCTTTGCTTCTCCTTGGGCCTGAACAAAGTCATTCTGGAGCTTGGGGATGAAGTTAAGAATTCTATTGCCCTGTGTGGGCAGCAGCAAGGGCTTTGGAGTTAGGCTTGGATTAAAACCTGGTTCCTCCACTCTCTGCCAGCATTACCTTGAGAGGTGCCTAGATGTTGCTGAGCCTCACTTTTCCCACCTGTAAAATGACAATAATAGCCATCTCACAGAACAAAATGTGTGCATATTACCACATTTCATTCTCACAGCTATACCTTGAGCTAGATACTATTATCTGCATTTTTTTCCCATTATTATCTTCATTTGCTCTCAGCCAAAAGACTGAGAACTCTGTTTTTCAGGAGAGAAATCTGAGGCTTGAAGAGGTTAAATGCATTGCACAGGATGTCAGACCTAGTAAGCTGTTCAGCCAGAATGTAACTTGGGCCTGTCTGATGCTCTTGACCGCTCTGCACCTTATCTGTTGCCTCCCAGGGTGGCTGTGAGCAGTGAGGAAGGTGAGTGAGGTAAGGCGACATTGCTTCATCAACAGATGAATGGACAAAATGTGACAAGTCCCTACAGTGGCCTATTTCTCAGCCACAACAAGAAACGAAGTCCTGAGCCATGCTACAATGCATAGATGAGCCTTACAAACATTGTGCTGAGTGGTATGAGTCAGTAACAAAAGGACAAATTTCGTGTGAACACCCTTACGTAAAATGCCTAGAATAGTCAAATGCATAGAAACCGAAGTTAATGGGTTGTCACTAGGGGCGGAAGGACAGGGAAAGGAGGAGTCATTGCCTAAGAGGCACTGGTTTCTGTTAAGGGTGATGAAAATACTTGGAAACAGACAGTGCTGATGTTTGCATGACCTGGCAAATGTCATCAATATCACTGAGATGTACATGTAAAATGATTGAAATGCCAGATGTTATGTCACACACACACACACACATATACATATACTTATATATATACATATACTTACATATATATATGTGTGTGTATGTCTGTTTTTAAGGAGCCCTGGTGGCACAATGGGTAAGCACTTGACTGCTGAAAGATCAGTGGTTTGAACCCTCCAGAAGCTCCGTGGGAGAAAAGACCCAGAGATCCGCTTGCATGAAGATTATGACTCAGTAAGCCCTAGAAGGCAGTTCTTGTCTGTCCTGTAGAGTTGCCACCACAACAGAAAAAATGGAGGGCACTTTGCCCCCACCCCTGGGTTAGAAACCATAGCAGGAATTTCTTAGGCAGAGGATGTCAGTGACAGGAAAGGAAAGGTGAGAAGACTGCTGTTGTGCCCAGAGGAACTATCCATGGGGCTCTGAGCTGTCTGTGGGGCTTTGGGTCATTTGAGGTGGGGAAGGGGTTCACTTGGATAGTGGGTGACGTAGGAGTCACTGAAATGGAGGTCACGTGGTTAAAGGGACCCCTCTGGGTCCAGGGGTTAGGGTTGAGGAAAACTCCAAGTAGCGTTTTAAAAGGAAGAGTTAAAAACTAGAAAGACACATATCAAACGCTAATAGTAGGGACTATCTATGAAAGTAAGTTTCCTCACTGTTTTCTGCAACAAACAGAAAAATGTTTAAAATGAGATTACACTCAACAACACTTGGCTTGGACACAGGTAAAGTACTGAGAATGTTTTCATCCAATTGAGCATTTTGAAACAACAGAAATGCTCTCTTCCTGTGCTGTCTACTATGGTAGACACTAGCCACGTGTGGCCATTGCGTACCTGAAACGTGGATGGTACAGCTGAGGAGTACATTTTCTATTTCATTTAACTTAAAATTTAAGAAGCCTGCCTTGTGAGAGTCTAAAAAACAGTTGGTGAGTGATGATACTGGATCTCTAGAGTAAGATTCCTGCCTTGTCACCCTGAGTCCCTCTTGTTGGGTGCTTTACCCTCATCCTCTCTTCTCCCCTGGCTTCTGAATTTCTCTATTCAGGGTGAGTTCCAGCACCCTCTCCCAACCCCAGTACCACCTCACCATCCTTCTCTAACCACCACAGACAGTGCACAGAGCCTCCTTTGTCAAACACTCCCTGGTAGGTGAGTGGTAAAGTGGATGTCTCCTACAAGTGAGACCTCCAAAAGCCAGGGACCCTGAGCCTGGCATGGCTTGGCATTACCTCGCTGTGTGATGTTAACCAAGTCACCTCCAAGGTCCCTGGATATCACAAACAGTTTGTGTCCACTTGAAACCAAAGAGTTGGTGGTCTGATTCACAAGACAACATATAGACTGGGGAAAAAAAAATGGATGTGATAGGTCTGAACTGCTTCTAATTGCCACAATCTAGAGGGCACTGCAAAACCTCAACAACAAAAAGACAAATAACCCAATAAAAAGTGGGCAAAGGATATGAACACACACTTCACCAAAGAAGACATTTAGGAGGCTAAAAGACACATTAGGAAATGCTCACTATTATTAGCTATTAGAGAAATTCAAATCAAAACTACAATGAGATACCATCTCACCTCAACAAAGCTGATATTAATCCAAAAAACACAAAATAACAAATGTTGGAGAGGCTGTGGATAGACTGGAACACTTCTACACTGTTCTTGAGAATGTAAAATGGTACAACCACATTGGAAATCAATTTGGTGATTTCTTAAAAAGCTACAAATAGAATTACCATAAGATCCAGCAATCCCACACCTTGAAATACAACCTGAAGCAGTGAGACCTATTACACAAATAGATATATGCACACCAATGCTCATTGCAGCACTGTGCACAATAGCAAAAAGATAGAAACCACCTAGGCAGATGAATGGATAAACAAATTATGTTATATTCACACATTGGAATACCATGCAATGATAAAGAAGAATGATGAATTTATTAAACATCTCATATGTAGAAGAATCTGGAAGATACAATGCTGACTAAAATTAGTTGGA
Source organism: Heterohyrax brucei (assembly GCA_028571685.1). NCBI lineage: Eukaryota > Metazoa > Chordata > Mammalia > Hyracoidea > Procaviidae > Heterohyrax > Heterohyrax brucei. The sequence goes on from CM053155.1 coordinate 25,318,653, forward strand.
AAAAGACAAGCATTCTATGAGACTACTATTATAGGAACTCAAGAAAATGTTGAAACCACAGGAAAACAATTTTTGATGTTTATGAAGGTGGCAAGGAAGGAAGAGGGGTATTCACTAATTAGATAGTAGACAATAATTGTTTTAGGTGAAGGGAAGGATAGCACACAACAGATGAGAAATCAGCACAATCAGACTAAACAAAAAGCTAAAATGTTTCCTAAATACAAACAAATACTTCAAGGGAGACAGCAGCAGGGGCAGTGGTCTAGGGATCATGGTTTCAGGGGCCATCTAGGTCAATTGCCATAGTAAAGTTTATTAAGAAAACTTTTTGCATTCCACTTTGCTGAGTTGATTTGAAGTCTTAAAAGTTAGCAAGCAGCCATTCAAGAAGCATCAACTGGTCCAAACCCACCTGGAGCAAAAGAGAGTGAAGAACATTAATGACATAAAAAAATATGAGCCTAAGGGACAGAAAGAGCCACATAAGTCAGAGACTACATCAGCAAGAGATTGGAAGAACTAGATGGTGCCCAACTACCACCAATGACTGCCCTTACAGTGTACCCAACAAAGAGTCCCTGACAGAGTGGGAGAAATATGGGATACGGAACTTAAACTCCAGTAAAAAGGCCATACTTGATGGTCTGAAAGACTGAAGCGTCCCCAGAAGTCATGGCCCTTGGACTCTCTGCTAGCCCAGAACTGAAACCACTCCTGAAGCCACCTCCTCAGACAAAGATTGAACTGGTCTATAAGACATAAAGTGCTACTGGTAAAGAGTGTGCTTCTTGGCTGAAGTAGATACAGGAACTAACTGGTCAGTTTCTATCTGGAGGTGAGATGAAAAGGCAGTGGAATTCAGGAGCTGGTTGAACAGACACCAGAAACACAAGGTAGAGAGGAGTGTGCTGTTACAGTGTAGGGAGAACAACTACGGTCACAAAACAACGTGGGTTTAAGTTTTTATGTGAGAAACCAACCTGAGCTGTAAACGTTCACTTAAAGCATAATTGAAAAAAAAAGTTGGTGGTTTGAATCCACTCAGCAGGTCCATGGAAGAAAAGATCTTGCAATCTGCTTCCATAAAGATTATAGCCAATAAAACCTTGTAAAGCAATTCTATTCTGCAATACATACCCAAACCCAGTGCTGTTGAGTCGAGACACATAGGGTCTCCTAAATGACAAATCAGCAACAAGAACAAAATCACAAGTCACCTTGCATTTCTGGGCCTCAGGTTCCTCATCTGTACAACGAGAGTATTGGCCAGAGATTCCATAAGGGCCCTGCAAGGCCTTTATCTGGAATTCAGTGAGGTAACAATAAGGACTTGGTTGGAAGGCTCAGGATAGGCTGGGAGGAGTGGAAAATATGTGACAAAGAATGCATCATCCAGCATAGCGAACACTGCCGATGCAGGCCTCCTCAGGCACTGTTGCTCTGTGTTATTTCTTAGATTATGACTCCATTTTAGTAGTTACCAAGCTATATTGTCATTTGTCTGTTTTCGTCGTTGTTTTCAGCGCTAGATTTCAAGCTAGTCAAAGAGAAAGCATTAGTCTAGTTCACCTCTGTATTCTCCATCTCTTAATGAGGCAGACACTTGGATGGGTTTGTTGAATACCTTTCCGCTTTAGAGAGATGCACTGGCACAGTGGTTAAGAGCTACGGTTGCTAACCAAGAGATCAGCAAAATCCATCAGCTGCTTCTTGGAAACCCTATGGGGAACTATGAGTCAGAATCAATTTGAGGCAATGGTTTTATTTTTTATCTTCACCTCTGGGGTTGTAGTTAGGCCCTGTGGCTAAAGGACCCAGCAGGAGAAAAAAGGAAAGTCAATGGAATTTGTAGAATGTTTGTCTTCTCTTTCTGACTCTTCTAAAGTGTTTTTTCCTCAGCTTTCCATGCCTCTGCTCTCTCCTTCCAGCAGAGCAGGAAAAAGGTTCAGTGCTCAAGGTGTTGTCTCCTCTTAGGGGCACCTGTAAGGAGCTCTGGTGGCACAGTAGTTAAGGGGTTGACTGCTGGCTGAAAGGTTGAAGGCTCAAACCCACCAGCCATCCATGGGAGACAGAGGTGACAATCAGCTTCTGTGAAGATCACAACTTTGGAATCTCTACGAAGCAGCTCTATTCTGTTCTGTTAGGTTGATGTGATTTGGAATCAACTTGACAGCAACGTGGAGAGGCTCCTGCTGGAGTCTCTGAGTGTTTCAAACAGTTAGTGTGCTTGGCTGTTAAGTGAAAGGTTGGTGTTTTGAGTTCACCCAGAGGTGTCTCAAAAGAAAGCCCTAGCTCTCTACTCCTGAAAACTCAGTCACTGAAACTCCTATGGAGCACAGCTCTATTCTGAGACACATGGAGTTGTCATGAGCTGGAACTGGCTAGGCAGCAACTCTTTTTTTTTTCCGGGTCATCTGCATTTGTACTTAAAGAAGTAATGCCTGGAGGAGGCAGGACCAAGGTGGCAGAGTCATCAGACTCTTCTGCTGACCCCAGTAGCAACAAAGACCAAAAAGAAAAAATGAACCCATTACATGTGAGATCCTAGAAGCCAAGAACATCAAAGGGAAAGCTGAGAAATCAAACTGAACAAAGGGGAAGGGAAAGTAAAATTCACCAGAACTGACACATTGGGAAACAGCTGCAGTCAGTTTGGTGAGCTGAGCATGGTGGTTGTAGAGCATCCTTCTCAGCAGGAGAAACTGGCCAGAGAATCCATTTGCACCTCTGAAATCAGTGAGGAATAAGACAGTCGTCAAAAGCTAAGTCTTCGCACGTAACATTCCTTATGCAGGTCTAACTCCTTCCCTCAGGATAAATCTCTCTCCCTTCTCCCAGTGCTTCCCTTCCCTTCTCTGCACTGCAGCTGGATCTGGAGCCTGATGCCATTAACTGAGCTGGAAGTAGGACTGCTTAGGCCCATCCTGAGCCCTTCTCCAAGACTCAGAGAGGTAACAATTTAACAAACAGGTGGAAGGGGGAAAGTAAAACATAATAATCTGTTGACTCCCTTGAGCCAGAAACTCACCTAGATTCAGATGCAAGGTGACATGCCATCATCACAGACACTCAAGGACAGCTGTTAGCTCCCTGCCTTTCTCAGCAGCTGCAGCCAGATACCTGTGGCTACAGCAATCACTGCTGTCCAACCAGGACAGCAGATGAGAGTCTGCACAACATGCTTGGTGACTGACTACCTGGATACCTGAGCTGAATCCCATATAAGAAAAGTAAAGTGACTCTTGGGCTCCACTTCTAGTAATGCTTCTAACCACCTGTTAACAAGACATTAGACTTTCAGAGGCAACAACAACCAAACTATCACACATGATCAGCCCACGTGGAAATTTCAAAACAAAATAAAACAAGAAGCTAAAACACAATAAGCATACATAAAATAAATAAACAACTTAGTGGTGGCTCAGAGATAACAGTCAATTTCAAATCACTTAAAGAGAAATAACATTGTGACTTCAGAAAGCTTCCAAAACAAAGATTCTAATTTTCCAGAGGAAGAGAACTTCCTGGAATTAGCAGAGGTAGAATACAAAAGATTAATATTTAGAGCTCTTTAGGAGATGAGGAAGGAATGAGGCAAAATACAGCGAGTATAATGACAAATTGAACAGGCTGCAAGAAAACAGAGTGGCAAGAAATATAAATTCAGAAAGGTACTAATAAAATTAGAGAATTAGACAACTCAGCAGAAAGTCAAAAGAACAGAACTGAAGTAATGAAAGTGTGAATTAATGAGGCAGAAGATGAAGCACATGACATCAGAATATGTCAGAAAAAAGCCAATGAGTGAATTTTTAAAAAATCAAGAAACACTAAGAATTATGTGGACCTCTATCAAGAGGAATAATCGGAGTAACTGGAGTACCAGAAAGGTGCTGGGGAATAACAGAAAATACAGAGAGAATTGTCAAAGGTTTGTTGACAGAAAATTTCCCTGATGTCGTGAAAGATGAGAACATACATGTCCAAGATGCTCATCAGACTCCACACAAGGCAAGAACCCAAAAGAAAGACATCAAAACATATTATAATCAAACTTGGCAAAACTAAAGATAAGAAAGAAATTTTAAAAGTGGCTAGGGATAAACAAAAAATGACCTACAAAGGAAAATCCATAAGACAAAGGTCAGAATACTCAGTAGAACCCATGCAGACAAGAAGGCAACGGTAGGACATACCCAAAACCTTGAAGGAAATAATTGTCATTCAAGGATTGTATATCCATCAAAACTGTCCTTCAAACATGGTGGCAAACATAGGATATTTCCAGATAAACAGAAATTTAGGGAATTTGTGGAAATCAAACAAAAATTAAAAGAAATACTAAAGAGACTCCTCTGGTTAGAAAAGCAATAACATCAGGTAACAATCCAAGACTAGAAAACTGAACACAGCAGCTGGATATTAACCCAAATTGGGGAATCACAAAAATAAATCAAAGGTAAAACACTGAAAATGGGGAAACAGAGATGTCATTATGTAAATATTATAACAAAAAAGAGGGACTTAGAAGCAAATATAGTCATAGATCTTTTATATGGAGAGGAAGTCAAAGCAATATAAAGATATTAATAACTAGTTTAAATTTAGAAAAATAGGGGCAGTATTAAGGTAACCACAAAGGTAACTATCAACTCTATTCAGCAAAGTAAACAACAAGAACAACGTGAAGTCTCAGCAAATACAAAGCCACCAACATGGGAAAGATGAAAAGAAAAAGACTTTACTGAAGGCATATCTTCAGACAAAGATTGGACTGGACTGTAAGACATAGAGTGATGCTGATAAAGAATGTGTTTCTTGGCTTAAATATATACATGAAGCTGTTTGAGCAGCTCTTGTCCAGAGGGTAGAGAGGATGACAGAAGTTGGTCAAATGGATACAGAAAGTACAGGGTGGAAAGGAGGAGTGTACTGTCATGAGGGGACATGGGAGAGCAGTTAGAGCTGCTTAGCAGATGCAAGGTTTTATACGGTAAATTGATCTGTATTGTAAACTTTCACTTAAAGCATGACAAAATATTAAAAAACAAGAAGAAGAAAATAGACTCAGCATGGAAAAGTACATGGAGCAAAGGAATTGTCTACAATACACATAAAAAAAGACATGACAATGACAGCTCTAAACTCATAGTTATCAATAATCACAGTGAATGTAAATGGATTAAATGCACCAATAAAGAGACAGATAGTGGCAGATTGGATGGGAAAACATGAACCATCTATTTGCTGCCTACAGGAGACACATCTTAGACTCAAAGACACAAACAAATTAAAACTCAAAGTATGGAAAAAATACATCTTACTAACAACATTGAAAAGAGAGCAGGAGTGGCAATATTAATCTCTGATAAAAAAGACTTTAAAGTAAAATTTACCACATTGAATAAGGAAGGACATTAAATAGTGCTTAAAAGAGAAATGGTCCAGGAGGACATAACCATATTAAATATCAATGTACCCAACAATAGGGCTCCAAAATACATAAAACCAGCACTAACTAAACTGGAAACAGAAATAGATAGCTCCATAATAGTAGTAGGAGACTTCAACACACCACTTCTAGTGAAAGACAGAACATCTAGAAAAAAGCTCAATAAAGACACAGAAGATATAAAGGGCACAATCAACCAGCTTGGCCTTATAAACATCTACAGAACATTCCACTCTACAGCAGTGTGATGGTCAGAATTATGTCAACTTGGCTACTCCATATTTGGCTGCTGTATTAAGTGGCAGGGTGGGGTTTGTGGTGGCTTCCCGCCCCTCAGCTCTCCTCTCCCGACCTTCACTATGGCTGCTGGTCTGCTCACATAGCCAGGAGCCCCTGCTCTCTTCTTCCAGCATCTGGTTCCAGGACTTGAACTAGTAGCTGTTGGATTCATCAAGCCTTACAGTCAGCACTTGAGAGTCCTGCTCCCTAACCTGCCAATCCTGGGTTTGCCAGCCTCTTCCTCTCCATCTTGCCACCAGCTTGGGATCCACCAACCTACACAACTGGTAATCTAGAACTCTGGTCTCTGATCTGCTGAATTTAGGTTCCTGAGCTTCCGTGGCCACATGAGGCTTGTGCCAGAACTTGGGGCATTCAGCTTCTGTGATTGCTTGCGCTGTTTCCTATATCTATATATCTATATGTATTATAAATCTTTCCTTGTACCTACATGTGTTACTGGTTTTGCTTCCCTAGAAAACCCAGCCTAAGACAAGCAGCCAAGTATATTTTCCAATGCACACATAATTCTGTCCACAATTGACCACATATTAGGCCACAAAGCAACCCTTAACAAAAATCAAAGCATCCTTTTGGACCATGAAGCCATAAAAGTAGAAATCAATAACAGAAAAAAGATAAAACAAATATCAAACACATGGAAACTGAAGAACACCTTGCTCAAAAACTACTGTGTTATAGAGGCAGAATCAAGATGGCGGACTAAGCACACGTCTCCTTATATCCTTCTGGAAATGAAGATCTGAACTGATAATCAAATGGAATCTTCTGGTCACCTAGTGAGCCCCCAGGACATGGCACATGGCTGTTAATTTGGACTTGATACTACTGAATGAAAAACCTCCTCTCCTTTGCTGACTCCCACTTCTGGCTAGCCCTGGCTTTCATGGACTGAAGATAAATGCACCATTTTGACTCTTTTTTTCCTCTGTCTTGGCTGGTGGGTGGAGCTGGGTCTTGCCTAGCGGCTAGACTCAGACCCACTGCTAGTGGGATAGGCAGGCGAAATTCCATCTTTTGAGAGCCAGGCTTAGGACTCTGTTAATCTAGCCACCTTGGGCGTGTCTTTTTATCACTGCCTCAGCGTGGTTTGTACAGAACTGCACTGCCAGTGTGCGAGGATCTAATTCTTAGCCTGCCTGCAAACAGGACAGTGCTTCTCCAACAGAAAAGTAGTAGTTAACACAGTGTTGCCTACGGTGGGGGCCCTGCAACAGAAGCAGAGAAATCACTATTTCTAGCCACCTTTAGCCCCTCTATCTGCTGACTGTGTGGAGGGCACCTTCTTAGATACAGTGGCTGCAGCTGGAACTATTTCTTAGCTTGGGAGCCAGAGCCTGCCTACAGGAGAACGCTTTTCTACCAGAAAAGCAGTAGTTTAAACAGTGTTGCCTAAGGCTGGGCCCTGTCAGCAGAGGCAAACAGGGCAGTAGCACTAGTTTGTATCATCTGGGGTTGGATATAGAGGTGCTTACTTTGCCAGTTGGGAAGAGGGACCTCTACACCTGAAAACCTGACTGACTTGGGAAGGGGTCAGATACCTTTTGTTTCACATTTTAAGACAGCCTAGAGAAACATCTGCAGTCCATCCTTACAATATCTCTACCAGCCTCTACTTACTCACATGGGACCCAAAAAGCAACAGACACTTGTGGCATACAAGAAATCACCCATGGCTTCAGAAGGCTCCCAAACAAAACAACCAAGGAGTTTTCCAGATGAAGGAACTTTTATGAAATCATCAGAAAGTGAATACAAAATGATTACATACAGAGCCCTTCTAGACCTTATACAAAATCCCACAGAACAAAAGGAAAAATTAAGCAAGCTGTTTGATCTGATGGAACACCAGTACTCTGAAGTCCAACAGATCAAGAACAAAATCAAAGACATAGAAATTTCCATGTAAAGCCAAGAAAACAGAATGGAACAAATGGAAAAAAGAATTTCTGACTTGGAAGACAGAGCGACTGATGCCAGCATCTATGAGCAGAAATCAGAAAAAAGAAACAAGAAAAATGAAGAAACATTAAGAAGCCTCTGAGACTCTATTAAGAGGAACAACCTTTGATTGATTGGAGTCTCTGAACAGAGTGAGACATCTGAGAACACAGAGAGTATCGCTGCTGAGTTGCTGACAGAAAACTTCCCAGAAATCATGAAGAGAATATAGACATCTCAGATGCATATCGTACACCACCCAATATAGATCTCAAAAGAAAGACTCCAAGACATATTATAATCAAACCTAACAAAATGAAACACAAGCAGCAACTCTTAAAGGTAGCAAGACTCAAAGCAAAGCTAACATTCAGAGGGAAACCCTGTAGGCTCTCGTTACATTTCTCAGCAGAAACCATGCCGGCATGCAGACAGTGGCATGACACATTCAAAGCCTTGAAGGAGAAGAACTTCCAACCAAGAATTATATATTCTGCAAAACTATCAAATATGAAAATGAAATTAAGACATTCCCAGATAAACAGAAACTCAGAGTCTTTGTAAAAACCAAACCAAAACTACAAGAAATACTGAAAGAAGTTCTTGGTTGGGGCTTAGAAGAACAAAACCACTAACTTTATATTTTAGAATGACACATTATTCAGCACTCTACTCAGTTAGGGAAGGCTCCAAATTCAATCACAGCTTTAATACTGAAAGAAGCAATCCAGTGATTATCATGAAAACTATGGTGTCATCATATTAAAAGGAGGATTGTAATACAGTTGGTATACTCCTTCCTGATCGAAAGGAAGATGACAAGACTGGTAGTAATTAAAATCGGGTTTATATATAGTTTCTTAAAAGGGAGTATTGGGGCAGCTGTAAAGCACAACAAAGATGTAAGATACCATTACAAGAAATGTAAAACAGGAGTCTGAACAACTACAAAAACAGCTCTGAAAAAGGTGAAAAATCAACTCACAAAAAAGAATGTCCCAGGACAGACTAATAAGAACAACAGAGAAGCATCAACACAAAAATAAACATATCACAATGGCAGCAGTGAATACATACCTGTCAATAATTACATTGAATGTGAATGGACTGAATGCTCCAGTAAAGAGACATCGAGTGACATCTTGGATCAAAAGGTGTGACACATCCATATGTTGTCTACAAGAAACTCACTTGAGATCTAAAGATAGGAACAAATTGAAAATCAAAGGATGGAAGAATATATATCAAGCTAACAATGAACAAAGAAGAGCAGGCATGGCAATTCTAATCTCAGACAAAATCAATTTTAATGTCAAATCCACCATTGTGGACAAAGATGGACACTATTTATTGCTGAAAGGTTCAGTACACAAACAAGACTTAACTATATTAAATATTTATGCACTTAATATCAGAGCACCTAAATACGTTGAAGAAACACTGACTACACTCAAAAAAGAGTCAGATTACTCCACAATGACAGTGCAAGACTTCAACACTCCACTCTCAATGCTGGACAGATCATCTAGAAAAAAGCTCAGTAAAGACACGGAAAAATTATTGCCACAATTAACTAATTAAACCTCATTGACATATACAGAACTTTCTACCCATCAGCAGACAATTACATCTTCTTCTCCAGTGCACATGGAACATTCTCCAGATTGACCATGTGTTAGGACATAATGAAATTCTCAACAGAATCCATACCATTGAATTACTGCAAAGCATCTTCTCAGATCATAAAGCCATTAAAGTTGAAATCAATAGCAGAAGAAATATAGATAGAAAGTGGAACTTTTGGAAACTGAAAAATATCTTGCTCGAAAAAACATGGGTTATAGAAGAAATCAAGGATGAAATAAAGAAATTCATGGATTCCAATGAGAACGAAAACACTTCCTACCGGAACCTATGGGATACAGCCAAAGCAGTGCTCAGAGGTCTGTTTATCTCCATAAACGCACACATCTGGAAGGAAGAAAGAAATCAAATCAAGGAACTAACCCTACACATTGAACAAGTAGAGAGAGAACAACAGAGGAACCCCTCAGGCACCAGAAGAAACCAGATCATAAAGATTAAAGCAGAGCTAAATGAATTAGAGAATAGAAAAACAATTGAAAAAATTGAAAAGACCAAAAGCTAGTTTTTTAAAAAGATCAACCAAATTGACAAACCACTGGCTAAACTTACTAAAGAAAAACAGGAAAGGAAACAAGTAACCCAAATTAGAAATGAGAGGGGAGTGGTCACCACAGATGCAACAAAAATTAAAAATATCATAACAGAATACTATGAAAGACTGTACTCTAACAAATTTGAAAACCTAGAGGAAATGGACAAATTCCTTGATTCATACCACCTACTTGAATTATCACAATGTGAAGCAGAACAACTTCATAAACCCATCACAAAGGAAGAGATTGAAAATGTCATCAAAACACTGCCCACCAAAAAAAGTCCTGGCCCAGATGGCTTCACTGCAGAATTCTACCAAGCATTTAGAGAAGAGTTATCTCCAATACTACTGAGACTATTTCGCAGTATAGAGTACTGTCAGTACTCCCAAACTCATTCTATGAAGCCAGCATCACCCTGATACCAAAGCCAGGGAAAGACCCAACCAAAAAGGAGAACTACAGACCTTTATCACTCATGAATCTAGATGCAAAAATCTTCAACAAAATTCTTGCCAGTAGAATACAGCAACATATCAAAAAAATATCCATCATGACCAAGTTGGATTCATACCAGGGATGCAAGACTGGTTCAACATCAGAAAAACAATTAATGTGATTAACCACAAAAATATCACAAAAGACAAGAATCACCTGATTTTGTCCATTGATGCAGAAAAGGCATTTGATAAAGTCCAACACCAATTCATGCTAAAAACTCTTAGCAAAATAGGCATAGATGGAAAATTCCTCAACACAATAAGGGCTATTTATACAAAGCCAACTGTCTACATCATCCTGAGTGGAGAGAGATTGAAACAGTTTCCCTTGAGAATAGAATCTAGACAAGGATGCCCACTCTGACTTCTCCTATTCAACATTGTACTAGAAGTTCTAGCCGGAGCAATTAGACAAGACCAAGAAATAAAGGACATCTGCATCGGCAAAGAAGAAGTCAAAATCTCCCTGTTTGCAGATGATATGATTGTATATGCAGAGAATCCCAAAGAATCTATAAGTAAACTACTCATACTGATAGAAGAGTTCAGCAAAGTATCAGGATACAAGATAAACATAAGTAATCAGTAGGATTCCTTTATACCAACAACGAGACTGTTAATGAAGAAATCATCAAATCAATACCATTTACTATAGCCCCCAAGAAGATAAAGTACCTAGGAATAAATCTAACCAGAGAAATAACAGACATTTACAAAGAGAAGCCCTTATTACAAGCCCTTACTACAAGAAACTAAGAGGGAAGGACTTAGATAAATGGAAAAACCTACCCAGCTCATGGATAGGAAGACTTAACATTGTGAAAATGTCTATTTTACCCAAAGCACTCTACTTATATAATGTAATTCCAATACAAGCTCCAGTGTCACTTTTTAATGAGATGGAGAAACAAATCACCAATTTTGTTTGGAAAGGGAAGAAGCCCCAGATAAGTAAGGTACTACTAAAGAAGAAAAACACACTAGGAGGCCTCTCATTACCCAACCTTAGAACATATTACACTGCCACAGTGGTCAAAACAGCCTGGTACTGGTACAAGAACAGACAGATCGATGAATGGAACAGAATTGAGACCCCAGAGACGACACGATCTGCCTATGAACAGTTGATATTCGACAAAGCCCCTAAGACATTAACCTGGGGTAAAAACAGTATCTACAACAAATGGTGCTGGCAAAACTGGATATCCATCTGCAATAAATTGAAACAAGATCCATATCTTACACCTTATACAAAAACCAACTCCAACTGGATAAAAGACCTAAGTATCAAATCTAAAACAATAAAGCTCATCCAAGAAAAGGTAAGAACAACAATAGAAGTTTTAATACACAGCATAGACAGACTTCAAAATCTGTCAAACACACCACAATCAACAGAAGAGAAAATAGATAAATGGGAACTATTAAGAATCAAACACTTTTGCTCATCCAAAGACTTTATTAATAGAATTAAAAAGCCACCTACAGAATGGGAAAAAATATTTCGCAACTCAATGTCAGACTGATGCCTGATCTCCATAATCTATAAGGTACTACAAAATATCAACAACAAGAAGATAAATCATCCAATTAAGTGATGGGCAAAGGAGATGGACAGGCATTTTTCTAAAGAGGAGATCCAGGCAGCCAAAAAACACATGTGGACATGTTCACGATCTTTAGTTACTAAAGAAATTCAAATCAAGACAACAATGAGATACCATCTCACCCCAACAAGGTTGGCCATGATCCAAAAAACACAAAACAACAAATGCTGAAGAGGCTGTGGAGAAAGTGGAACTCTTCTCCACTGTTGGTGGGGTTGCAAAATGGTCCAGCCTCTTTGGAAAGAAATCTGGCGCCTCCTTAAAAAAATGGATATAGGTATACCATTTGACCCAGTAATTCCACTATGTGGAATATATCCAACAGAATCAAGGCCTTTCACACCAATGGACATATGCACCAGAATGTTTATTGCAGCACAGTCCACGATAGCAAAAAGATGTAATCAACCCAGATGCCCAACAACAGAGGAATGGATAGGTAAACTGTGGTATATATACTCAACGGAGCACTATACAATGATAAAGAATAATGATGATTCCAGAAAATATCTCATAGCCTGGTTTCCACTGGAAGACATTATGTTGAGTTAAAGTAGTCAGAGACAAAAAGACAAATATTGTATGAGACCCCTATGATAACATCTCAAAAACAGACTTATGTATAGAAGAAAAGACTCTTTGACAGCTGCAAGGGAGAGGAGAGAGGGAGGGCGAGAGGGGAAAGGTTTAGATTAGATAGTTGGTAGAAATTTCGTTGGGTGAAATCGGTGATAGCACACATTAGAAACAAGAACAATATTAAGCGGACTTCAGCATAACTTGAATACTCCCTCCATCCTAACCCAATATTACAAGGACAGACTAGCTGGGGCCAGGGACCGGGAACCATGCTCTTAGATAAAATCAAGGCCAATTGGCACAAGTAGTGTTTTGCTAAGAGGGCTCTCTGCATGCCACATTGGTGAGTGGTATCTGGGGTCTTAACAGCTGCCAAGCTGCCATCCAAGGACACAGCAAATGGTCCTCACTCATCAGGAATGGATGATCACCAAGGACCAAAATGACATGGGGTAAAGACAACCCAGAAGATAGAGAGACCCACATGACTAAGTGCCTACATAGACTTGGGACTGGAAGCTGTGATTGAGCTCACTAAGTTGAGTCTCACTGGCAACACAAGAATAAAAAGGAGTGCACCCTGAGATCTACACTAGAAGACCACAATTGGTGGTCCAGTGGCTTTGGGGTTCCCCTGGGAGCATGGCCCCTGGCCCTGATGCTGCCCTTGCCCATTAAATCACAACAAAGGTCTACTCTTTGGACACGAATGGATTGGACTTGGCGATGCAGAATGACCATATATTGGAGGTACTTTACGGTTCTATGCATCTGTAGGATATCATCCTGCTGACCTCTGGCTGGAGGAAGGAGAGTGGGTGGAGAGGAGGGGAAAGGAGACTGCTGGGAGGATGAGACATGTATGGAGCAGAGAAGAACAGTGTGCTGTCACCGGGCAGGGAGAGCAGTGGAAGCTGCATATAGGTGGGCATGTAAATTTATATGGGAATGTACATTTTCACTCAGTCATAAAAAAAAATAAAAAACACTACTGTGTTATAGAAGAAATCAAGGATAAAATAAACTCATATAATTAAATGGGAATGAAAACACATCCTATCAGAAGGTATGCGACACAGCAAAAGCAGTGCTTAGAGGTCAATTTATCTCAATAAATGCACACATCCAAAAAAGGAGAAAAGCCCCAAACCAAAGAATTAACCCTACAACTTCAACAAGTAGAAAGAGAGAAGCAAAAGAATTCCTTAGATACCAGAAGAAAGCAAATAATAAAAATTAGAGCATAACTAAATTAATCAGAAAATAGAAAAACAATTGAAAGAGTTAACAAGACCAAGAACTGTTTTTCTGAAAAATCAACAACCATTGGCCAAACTGACAATAGAGAAACAGAAAAGGAAGCAAATACCTTGAATAAGAAATGATATGGGTGACAGATATCACAACAGGCTCAAGTGAAATTCAAAGAATCATAATAGAATACTATGTCAAAATTGTACTCTAGTAATTCCCAAAATTAGAGGAAATGGATGAATTTCTAGAAACATAGTACCTGCCAATACTAACACAAACAGAGGTAGAACAACTAAATAAACTCATCACAAAAGAAGAGATTGAACAGGTAATTTAAAACTCCCAACCTAAAAAACTCCCCTGAGGGCTTCAGTGGAGAATTCTACCAAACTTTCAGAGAACAGTTAACATCACTATTACTAAAGGTGTTTCAGACCATAGAAAAGGACAGAATGCTTCCAAATTCATTCTATGAAAGCTTGCATAGCCCTGATATCAAAACCAGTTAAATACAGCACAAAAGAGGAAAATTACAGACCAATATCTCTCATGAACTTAGTTGTAAAAATCCTCAACAACATTCTATCCAATAGAATTCAACAGCATATCAAAAAAATAATTTACTGTAATGAAGTAGAATTCATACCAGGGATGTAGGGATTGTTAAACATTAGAAAAACAATTAATGTAATAACCACATAAATAAAACCACTTGATTATATCAACTGATACAGAAAAGTCATTTGACAAAGTCCAACACCAATTCACATCAAAAACTCTCAGCAAACTGGAAATAGAAGGAAAATTCCTCAGCATAGTAAGGGACACCTATGCAAAGTCAACAGCCAAGATCACTCTAAATGGAGTCTGAAAGCTCTCACCCTGAGAATGGGAACCAGACAAAGATGACCTTTGTCACCATTTTCATTCAACATTGTCCCAGAGGTTCTAGCCAGCACAATCAGGCAAGATAAAGAAATAAAGTGCATCCAGATTGGTAAGGAAGAAGTTAAAGCATCTCTATTTGTGGATAATACCTTATACCCAGAAAGTCCTAAAGAACACACACAAAAACTACTGGAACTAATAAAAGAGTTCATCAAAGCATCAGGATATAAGATAAACATACATAAATCAGTTGGATTCCTTTACATCAACAAAAAGACCGTCAAAGAGGAAATCACCAAATCAATACCATTTACAATACCCCCAAGAAGATGGAATACTTAGGAAAACATCTAACCAGAGATGTAAAAGTCCTATACAAAGAAATCTACAAGAGTGTACTGCA
Source organism: Heterohyrax brucei (assembly GCA_028571685.1). NCBI lineage: Eukaryota > Metazoa > Chordata > Mammalia > Hyracoidea > Procaviidae > Heterohyrax > Heterohyrax brucei. Next base: position 25,333,760 of record CM053155.1, read on the forward strand.
AGAAACAAAAATAGACCTATATAAGTGGAGAAACCCTTGCTCACGGCTACGAAGACTTAACACTGTAAAAATGTCTGCTTTCCTCAAAGTGATCTATAGATACAATGCAAGCCCATTACAAATTCCTGTGGCATTTTTTTAATGAGATGGAGAAACAAATCACCAACTTCATATGGAAAGGGGAAAATACCACAGATAAGTAAAGCATTACTGAAGAAGAAGAACAAAGTGGGAGGACTCATACTACCTGATTTTAGAACCTATTACACTGCCACAGTAGTCAGGACAGCCTGGTACTGGTACAAAACAGATACATAGACCAATGGAACAGAATGAGAATCCAGACATAACTTTATCTACCTATGAGCAGCTGATATTTGACAAAGGCCCAAGTCTGTCAAATGGAGAAAAGACAGTTTCTTTAACAAAAGGTGTTGGCATAACTGGATATTCATCTGCAAAATAATGAAACAAGACCCATATCTCCCACCATGTACAAAAACTAACTCAAAATGGATCAAAGACCTAAGTACAAAATCTAAAACAATAAAGATCATGGAAGAAAAATTAGGCACAGTACTGGGAGTTCTAATACAAGGCATAAGCAGACTACAAAATATTACTAACAATGTACAAACACCAGAAAAGAAAAAATATCTGGGAACTGCTAAAAAATCAAACACTTATGCTCATCCAAAGACTTCACTGAAAGAGTAAAAAGACTACCTACAGACTGAGAAAGAATTTTTGGCTACTATGAATCAATCAGCATTTAATTTGCATAATCTACAAGGTACTACAAAACCTCAGCAAGAAAACAACAAATAATCCAATTTAAAAAAAGGGCAAAAGATATGAACAGGCACTTCCCAGCAAAGAACCCATCCAGGTGGCCAACAGATACATGAGGAAATGCTCACAATCATTAGTCATTAGAAATCCAAATGAAAACTACAATGAGATACCATCTCAACCCAACAAGCTTGGAATCAATTCAAGACACACAAAGTAATAAATGTTGGAGAAGTTGTGGAGAGACTGGAACACTTCTACACTGCCAATGGGAATGTAAAATGGTAGAACTACTTTGAAAATTAATTTGGTGATTCCTTGAAAAGCTACAAATAGAAATGCCATATGATCCAGCAATCCTACTTCTGGGAATATACCCTAGAAAAATGAAGACTGCCACACAAATAGACATATGTATACCGATATTCATTGCAGCACTGTCTACATAGCAAAAAGGTAGAATCAACAGATGAATGGATAAACAAACTATCGTTATATTCACACAATGGAATACTATGAAATGATAAAGAATAATGATGATTTAGGAAACATCTCAAAACATGGAGTCACCTGGAAGATACTATGCTGAGTGTAATTGGTCAGTTGCAAAAGGACAAATATTATGTGAGACCACTATTATAGGGTCGCTGTGAGTCGGATCTGACTTGATGGCCCTTGGCTTGCCTATTATAGGGACTTAAGAAAAGGCTTTGGTACAGAAGAAAATAACCTTTGATAGTTACAAAGGCAGGGAGGATGGGGGAGGGGTAGTCTTATTTTAGATAGTAAGTGGAACTGGGTCAGGTGAAGGCAGTGACAGTATATGATAGAAGGGAAGTCAGCATAGCTGCACTATACCAAAAGCTAAGCAGTTTCTGAAATATAACTCAGCATTTTGGAGGACAGAGTAGCAGGAACATGGGTCTGGGAACCATGGGTTAAGTGAACATCTAGGTCAATTGGTGAGACTAAGTTTGTTTAAAGAAAATGTTCTGCATTCCACTTTGATGAGTGGCTTCTGGGGTCTTAAAAGCTGTGGCCATCTAAGTAGCACCAATTTGTCCCAATCCACCTGGAGCAGAGGAGAATGAAGGACATCAAAGACATGAGGAAACTATGAGCCAGGAGACAGAAGGAGCCATTTGATCTGGAGACCACATCAGCATGAGACCAGAAGAACTAGATGGTGCCTGGCCACCACCAGTGACTTCCCTGACAGGGAATATAACAGAGTTCCTGAAGCAGGGGGAGAAAAATGGGTGTGCAGAACTAGAACTCTATTAAAAGACCAGACTAGATGGTCTGACAGACTGGAGGGCCCTCTGAGGACATGGTCCCCAGAGTCTCTGTTAGCCCAGAGCTGAAACCAGTACTGAAGCCAACTCTTCAGACAAAGGTTGGACTATTCCAATGAGAGGGTAGAGAAGGACAGGAGTTGGTTGAATGAATACAGGGAAGTATAGAGTGGAAAAGATGAGTGGTGTCACAGGATGGACGGAGCAGCTAGAGCTGCATAATAGCATGTGCACAGAGTTTCGTATGGTAAATTGAGTTGAATTGTAAATTTTCATCTAAAACACAATAAAACATTAAATTTAGAAAAAAGAAAGAAAGAAGAAGAAGGCATGCCTGACCTAACTGTGGGCTGTCAGACTTCAGTTAATAGGTCATGGTGTTGTCAGCCAGCTTGTGTTTGTCCTGAGCCTGCCTTCCCCTGGTGTGTGTGCACAAGTTCCTCTAAGCTTTCTGACACTCAGCTTGCTCATCTGTAAAATGGAATCTAATGGCTTCTCCCTAGTCAGGCTTCAGGGCTGATGTGAGGGTAAAATGAGTCAGTGCACACAAAAAGCATTGGTAAGCTATGACATCCTGGACAGAAGAAAGGGTTGCTATTGCCAGACTTCAGACAGGGTGGGGCCTCCCTACACCTTCAAATCAGGCCAGAGTAGTTTGTCGGCCATGCATGGAAGCCACCTCCATTTCAACCTTACAGCTGCCAAGCAGAGAAGGGAGCCTGGCCTCTCTTTCATCTGCAGTCCCACCTTTAGAGGGAGAATGAGAAGGAGATCCCGAGAGGCCAGTGAGAGGGCTGAGCAGGCACCAGTGGAGCCCCTCTGGCAGTAAGGACGTGGGTTTCAGGAGTCTGGTGCTCCTCCCTGCTGACTCCACAGACCTTGCCCAAGCCTCAGTAATACTAACAGTCTCCCCTGAGTTAGCACCATTCAGGGATGTTAGCCACGTCAATCTTTCTATTTGAATTTTTCCATTTGTCTGGAGATGGGGACATGAGCCCAGAAGGTTTACACACCCTGCTGAGTTTCATACTGAGCATTAGCCTCTTTCCCACGTCCCAGCTCTGTCTCAGATGAATGCCTTTCCTTTCCCGTCTCTCCCAAAGTTCCCTTCACCTTTCCTTTTGCTTTCAAGCAACCTCCCAGAAGCTCTCAAGCCTCAAAGGTTCTGAATAGGGGTTTTCTTTGCCCTCTAAAAGGTCCTAATTCTTGTTTCTTCTCATTGTAATGGAGTCAGAATCCTGTTCTTCATGTACCCTTCCCTCTGAAGTATGGATCGGGCAGTTCTAGTTTTGAAACAACTGCATATCCTCTCATGCCACGGACCAATCCTCTATCACACCTCTCACCCCAGGACCTGGCCCAAACCACCCTGCTGCAGAATCTCTCCCCCTCACCTCTCACCTCTCACCTCTCACCCAAAGCTCCAAGACGCCTGCCCAGAGCTCCACGTCAGAATGAAACCCTCTCTCCATGGACCTCCTTGCTCAGGCCCTAGTGCGTTTATCTCTGGCTGTCTCTATATCCCAGTCCCTGAGTGGTGTACATGGTTAATATATTCAGCTGTCGATTCACTTCCAGAAAAAATCACCCATGGGAAATCCTATGGAGCACAGCTCTACGTCGATACATATGGGGTCGCTATGAATCAGAATAAACTCGGTATCAACTTGTTTGATTTTGGTTTGGGCCTCTGTATCAGAGATGCACGTGTGTGTGTATGTCTGTGTGCATTGTGTCTTCTTGTCCATGACCTTGGTGAGGACAGGGACTTGAACATAACTAAGTCTGAGACTGAGCAGTTTGGGGGGGGTCACACACCTGGACTCTAGACTGCCAAACAGTGACAGGATCTCTAAGATCTGCAGTGGGAAGCAGGGACAGAGGGATGGGGCAGGCTCCCTTTGTCAACCTCCTCTTCCATCCTCAGCAGACCACCTGCCTCTCAGGTCTTCACATCCTTGGCCAGGCCTGGCCCACCCGGCTGAGAGGTGAGAAGGGGAGCAGGCAGAGACGTATTAGGTCTGCGTGGTAACCTGCCAGTTGCACGAGTTCATTTAATGCCCCAGCTCGTGGGAAATTCCCTCCACCCATCTCACCCCAACTCTGGGCCCTCGGGGTGGCCTCGACTGGAAAAGGAATAAGAAGATCAACTCCAGCTGAAAGTTGGTAGATTCTTAACAGAGCTGGGGACCCAGGGAGGTGTTACTGAGAGGACTCAGTCTTTTGGGAGAAGACTAGAGGACCGAACAGAGGCCCCTGTCCAAAAAGACTCACACCTTAGTCAAGCTTTTACTTCAGGTTTATCCCCAACCAGAAAAATAAAGAAACAAAAACCCACTGCCGAGGAGTCCAGCTCCTGGCAACCCCAGCCCAGTGACCTGAAATAACAGCAAGGCCAGCCAAAGTAGGGCACCAAGAAAGCATTTAAGGCAAGGAGGTGGGCTGGGCAGGAGAGCCAGGGGAGCAGGAGCCACGACACCTCCTCCGGGTGCTCAGGGAAGCTGAGGCAACTTGGGTGAGTGGCTCCCCAGAGGCAAGGGTGTGGCTGAGGTGGCCTGTCCCACACTGCTGGGCCCAGGAGAGCTCATCTGGACAGCCAGCTTCAGGGTGTGACCAGGGCAGGCATGGGCTGTTGAAGGAGGAAGAGCTCTCCTGGGAGGCTCTGCGTGTGGCAAGAGGTACTGCCCCCACCCTGGACTACTCTCTGGTTGGCTGACTCAGGCCCTGCTTTCAGGTCAGGATGTGCTGTGCCAAGTCCCAGCCTCCCCTCCCCACATGCCATCTCAGCAGGCCTGGTGTGGCCTGAGTTTCTTCCTCTCATCATCTTCCATTTGGAGGTTGGCTGCAAGCCTTTAGCCTGAGGGGGTCAATGTTGGTCACTTTGTCAAACCCTGCATCAGGCAGGTCAGAGTCCACCTTGGGGGCCTGAGATGGGGAAGTTGCATCCTGATAGGTGTTCCCCTTGAGGAGCTCTTGGGTGATATGCGGGCAGACACCCCTATATGACATCTGTCAGCCTTATGTTGATTCTGCTGCTTGAGTTGCACAAATATATTTATCCCCAGGTCTCAGATGGAGAAACTGAGGCCTATGACCTCACAACCAGTAAGTGGCTAGGTCTCGACTCAAACTTAAGCCTCTTACTGCTAATTTCAGTTCTTTCTTAGACCCCATATGCAGGTCCATGCTCTAGTGGATGGCACATAGCCAACACACTGGTGATGCCAGGGTGACAGCAGATAGCCTGGTCCAGGTGGGCCTCTGTGTAGTGCTTACTCAAGCTAGGACTTGACGGCATGCCCCTGGACCAGCTTTGCCTACAACAGTTAGGGAAGAGGCTGCTGGGAATAAAGCAGGCTCTCAGCTCACAGGAAGCATAGCTGTGAGAGCCTCTACTGAACTAATAGTTTCTCCTTCAACACTTCTGGGGTTGGAGACCAGACTTAGTTGACCTCAGCCTTGTTTGTTCCTGTAGGGTCTGCCTCGGACTTCTCTGAGCAGTTTTGTCTGTGCTTGAATATCCCTGTGGGCTCAGGTCTTGGGTCTAACTGTCTTGGGTTAATCCTTTATTGTTGTGCTAGGAACTAAGGTACTGAGAAGCAGCGGTGCATCGAGTCTCCTGCACCCTAAGCCTGGGAGCCAGACGCTGTTTCTTTTCCTACTGGCGAGTGAGGAGACGGATCTGAGGGTGCTAGTAACTTGTCTAAGGTGAACAACCATGCTGGGATCTGAACCCACATCTCCAAAGCCTGTACTTTTAATATTAGGATTTGACTTCATTTAAGAGACTGACATTGAAGGGAAAATTGAGGCTGCCAGGAAAATCCTCCCCTCCCCAGAATCATCCTAGAGAAACCTAGGGTTGTTGGTGTTAGCTGCTAACAAGTCAGCTCCTGACTCATGGTGATCCTGTGCACAAGGAGGCACAATGATGCCTGGCCTCCTGCTATCCCCACCATCAGGGGCAGCTTGGACTGTTGTGACGCATGGCGCTTTCAGTGGCTAATTTGCAGAAGCAGATCACCAGACCTTTCTTCCTAGTCCATCTTAGTCTGAAGGCTCCACTGATACCTACCTGTTCAGTGACTCAGCAACATGCAAACCTCCACTGACAGACGCGTGGTAACTATACAACAGGTGCCTTGGCTGAGAATTGAACCCAGGGCTCCCACATGGAAAGGGGAGAATTTTACCACTGAACTACATGGGTGGAGAGGTGAAATCACCTCCTAGGGCTGCACCTGCCCCAGCACCACTGTTTCCACAAGGCAGGCAGGGCAGCTCCACACAGGCACAGGAAACCCACCAGCCGCAGTGCACTGACTCCACCCACTCCAGTAGAAAGGATTCTCGGCCATCCCCACTCTGGGTAGGCAAAGGCTGGCCTTAGGCCACCTGGCTGAGCCTCCTAGCCCCTCAGGTGTGGGGCTGCTCTCTGCCGTGCAGGTGCTCTAGAGAAGCCTCTTCCTTAGTCTGACGGAGGAGGTTCCACAGCAAAGGTAGCAACCGTGGTTGACTGTCACCTATGAACCTGGGAGGAGGAGGCCACTCAGCAGGTAATTCATCTCTTTTTACAAAGACAGCAGAGACAAACGAGGAAGTGTCAGTGACCACCACTGGAACAAAACCCAGTTCCCAGACAGAGCACGTGGCTGCCAAGAAGGCACAGTTGTCACCAGCAAGGAGGCAAACACTGGCCTGCATTGCATCTGCACTTTCTGTAGAAGTTGATCTTCCTCCCTTCTCTGTTTGCTGTGGCCTCAAGATCCACTGTGGAAAATGACCTCTGCCTTCCCTTTTGCTGTGGACTGTGGCTGGCAGAGACATATAAAAGCCAGGGCAGAGAAGGCACTTGACCTTGGGAAGGAATGTGGGAAATGTCTGCAGCCCAGAGCAGCCACCCCCCACCTGGGGCCCAGGAATGTGGTTCCTGCACCCGGGGCCCCCAAGGGCAATGAGTATGCCCGGCAGCCAGCAGAGCAGGGGATGCCAGCACAGGATCAATGACGTGGGAGGGTACTGTGGGGGTGACCCGATGGAACTCCTGCACTGCCAGATAGCAAAGACAGAACTGCCAGAGCCTGGCCCCTCACAGGGTCCTCTCTTCCCCTTAGGATCCCTGTCCCTGTCTCCTGGAATCCCTTAAAGCCAGAAGTCACAGATACAGTGGCAACTTTTGATTTCTCAGGTCCACAGTACCTCAAAATCTCAAAGCCCTTCGAAATTAGGAGCTCCAGTACCTGTCCCATAGTACCGATGTGAAAACTGAAGCCTAGAGAGGGAATGGGAGTTGGTTAAGGGTACTCTATCATGGGCTACGACCCAGGTCTCCAGACTCTGGAGTAGGTATCTTCCTACAACTCCTCCTGTTCCCATGATGCTGGAGGCCAGCTTCTCTCTCTCCTTCTATTAGGGAGTCTCAGCTGTCCTCTCCCAAGCTTCCACAAAGTCCCTGCTAGAAATCCATCGCTTTCCGTAGGAAACTGTCTATAGCCATAGACAGCAGACCCTGAGAGTCTGGCTTGTGGACCTCAAGGCTGCGCTCCAGGTCCTGGTGAGCAGGTAATCTGGGTTCTGGCAGTACTCCACTGAGGAGGTCTAACTCCGATAAATGCCCTTTGCGGCTGAGCCAGACAGGGGATTTAAGAGTGTGGATTCTGCTGCCCTCTTGTGGCCATAGGTGGCCATGACTGCTGCCATCGAAGCTGCTAGGGGCTTATCTTCGCGGAGCTACGGAAATCTGTCCCCCACATTCCGTTCTCCTGGAGAGTGCTGTACAAGGGCTGGACGGGATGGGTGTCACCCCACTTCTTCATCACTTGGACCAGAGCTTTGGCTGCACAAAGAAAGGTAGGAAGGGTAGAAGAGATTATGCCTTGTTTACTGCCTGACGCTGGAGAAAGGCGGCCTTAAGCCAATGGGTGAGGCCCAGGGTGTTACCCAGGACACTGGTGTGAAGAAAGACCCAGTGGTTTCCACGGAGACAATGAAACCAATCAATACGCAAGAGAATGGTCTGAAAATTTAGAGGATATTTATTTCTTGGGAAGGTCCACAACAGCTGGCAGGCACTGCCCTCCCCTGCTCTGGGAGCTTCCTCTCCTTTTCTGAGAAATTTCCTTCTTCTTGGAAGGGGCCATAGAAGGCTGGAATGTAAAGAGAAACCATACACAACACTCCAGAGCCTTAAAAAAATGAAACAACAGCCTTCTCCACACAAACACACACACACAAAATAAATAGACATATAAAAGAGGCCTCTTCCTCCCATCCTGGGTGAGGCACAGCTTCCAGGGGTGCGGAAAGCAGATCTGCACACTTCTCCCAGCTGGCATTATCCAGAGGCTACAGGGTAAGGGAGCACCCTGGTGAGCCCAGAATAAGCCCTGACTGAGGGAAGAAGAGAGAGGGAAGGTACAAAGGAACAAATAAATAAATAGAACCCAACTTGCTCCCAGAGGCCTAAGGGCATAGGCTGAGGCTGGGGCCCCTGGGGCCTGTTTCCCTGAAAATGGCAGATCCAGTAACAGGCAAAGAATAGCAGGGAAAACACAAGTGCAGAGCCACACCCCTGCGGCCTCCAGAGCCTGCTTCCTTCACATCACAGGAGCAGGTTCAGCTCCAGAACCTGGCCTCTGACTGGCTGAGGAGGGAAAGGGGTGGTTAGGCCTCCCACACAACTGCTCTGAGCCTTCTCTGTGGTCTTCCTGCTCTCTCTCAGCCAGTGGCACCTCTTCCCTCATTCTCTTGCCTTCCTTCTGACCATCTCTAAGGGAGGAACAGTAGCTGCTCCCAGGTGGGCTCCTCTCTAGGAAAGGTGAGACCAAGCCCTCCTTCCATTCCTCTCTGTGGCCTTCCTGACCTGGGGCATCCCAAGGTCAGCTGGGAGAAGTCCTTGTATGACAGCAAATAATCAAATCAACCCAATGCCCATGTCCTCTCTGCTCCCTGACCACCCATGTCACCAACATCTATCTCCACCACGGCTGCACTTTAGGCTCCCCTCAGGCCAACAGGGGGGTGTCAGACAGAAGTAGGGCAGAGAAGGGGCAGGAGTTGCTGGAATGGACAGTTTGGGCAGAAGGCCAAATCAGACACACGAAGAAGTTCAAGGGGCTTGGCTGTCCAGGTCCCTCTTGGAGAAGCATGGCCAGCAGGGCTGGGAGAAGACGGGGCAGGGGCAGGCTGGCCCCTCAGCTGGGCAGCAGCACGTGCTCCAGGAGGTAGGTGAGGGAGTCCCAGTGCTTCCAGAGGAGGAAGAGGACAAGGACCAAGACAGCAGTGCTGGTGATGCGGAGGCGAGTCTTCATGAGAGGCGTGATGAAGTTGGCGATGGTGGACACAAACACCAGCAGCACGGCCATGAGTGCTAGGATCACATTGATGAACTTGCCCAGCAGTGCCCGCGCATTGGCATTCTCTACACCTTCCAGCTGCACCACCTGCTGCTGTTGCTGCTGCAGCTCCAGCTTGGTGACCCGGGTCAGGCAGGACTCCACAGCCTCCTGCACGGGGCAGAGGAGTTGGGACACAGAAACTCAGGGTACGTGGGACCCTCAGGCTAAGCCCTACCTACTTGCCCCATGGAGACGGTGACAACGCATGTGACCCCTTCCAAAGGGATGTAGGCTGATCAGCTGCAGCAGGGGCTGGGTCCTTTGTGACTATCTGGGAAGGATGCTAGGACACGGGAGTCTTGACTGACGTTGGAAAGGGAGGATGACGCAACCCCGGCCAACCCACCAACAAGTTGCCACAGAGCTGATTCCGACTCATGGTGACCCCACATGTTTCAGAGTAGAACTGTGCTTCACAGGGTATTCAGGGCTGTGACCTCTCCGAAGCAGATGGTCGTGTCTATCTTTCAGGGCGCCTTTGGGTGGGTTTCAACTGCCAGCCTTTGGTTAGTAGCCCATGCCTGACAGCTTGTGCTACCCGGCATCTCCTGAAGCAGTTGTCAGTATCCCTTCCCAAGGCTGCCACGTTAGAAGTAAGGACACAGGTAGCTCAGCAGTCAGCCTGCCTCTGTGCCCTGCACTCTCACTGCCCCTCATCCCCACCCACCCCAGGCTGCCCTCTGTATCCAAGCGCCTATCTACCCTGATTGGTGGAACAGCCTAGGCTCACCAACGCCCACTTGGTGACTACCCACACTCCCTGCTCCCTGGCTGTACCTGGATGTCCCGAGCCCTCTCATAGGACTGGTAGGCCACCTTCTCCTCCATGCTGGCCAGCTCCTGCTTCAGGTTGGTCATCTCATTCTGGTGCAGCTCAGTCAGGTCATTGAGCTGCTCCTCCAGCCGCTCATACCTAGCAGAGGAGAAGGTATTAACACCAGGTCTAGCTCCTCATGCCTCCCTTCTGTCCCCAAGATCAATTTCACTCATTCTGTCAACAACCATTCTGTCAACAAACCCACCCTGCTGTTCAACCCTGCTATTCTAATTTTAGTAGCAACAACAACAATAGGTACTATTGAAACAGCACTTACTACATACAGGCACTGTGCTAAGCTCTAAACCCACAAAATCTCCTATGATCCTTATTGTAATAGGCGCTAAGGTCATCCCATTTTACAGATGGGAAAACCAAAGATCAAAGTGGTGAAGAAACCTGTCTAGGATTGCATGGCTTATGAATGAAAGAGTCAGGAATAAATAACTTCAACCTGGGCTCTTATAGGCTGGGCTAGGATGCTTTCCTGGATAACAGGAGCACACAGATAAAGAGGACATGCTCTCTTCTCCACAAGTATAAAAGATCAAAAGATGACTATCATGCAGTATGGTAGCATTTCAGGTGAGCTTTCCCCTGAACTTTCCAAACCTTGTTCACATGTGTAGAGATGAAACAGAAGAAGACAGGATGAATGAGAAGACCCCCAAGAATACCAGGGAGCAAGTGTCAAGTGCCACATGAGAGAAACAGTGAAACAGCAGAGGCCGGCAGAAGAAGACAAGAGACCAGAAACTCCGGTTTGTCCATGCTGACCTCAGGAATTTCAGCTAGAAGTTCAAACTCACCCTGGATATATTTACACACTCTGACTTTATGTATTGGGATTTGTCCCATTTTCACAACCACCCTATGAGGTACGTATTATCCTCATTGCACAGACAAGAACAGGTCCAGAGAGGTTATGTACCTTGCTCTTGGTAAATGGTACACAGCAGGGATAGGATCTGAACCCAGACTGTTGACTTGAGTCAGAACTGACTCAACAGCAAATGGGAAATTTGGTTCTGGAGCCAGTGCTCTTCACCAGAGTGTCCCCAGATGGAGAGGCTATGGTCCCTGTCTCAGCTAGTCCCGTTCTACCCACTGACCACATAATGCTCTAGGCAGGATGTTCTAAGCACCCCGAGACAGGCAGGGCCTTCCTTCCACAGGTGCTCCCCCCAGGACATATGTCTCCTAGCTTCTCAGGGCTTCTTCCTGGCCCTTTCAAGCAACCTAGGGCCTGTCTCAAGGCTCCTTCATAGGTGTCTAGAACTCCAAGTCAGCAGCTGGTGGCCCTCTCCTGCGTACAGGGGTCCCTGGGTCCCTGAGCAGGCACTACCTGTAGCGCTCTTCTTGCAGGCACTGAGTCATGTAGGTATAGTCCCTCTGCAGCTGGGCCTTCAGGTCCTCCATGGAGTCCTCCAGGTGCGACTGTCCCTCCTTGATTTCCCGCAGCTCTTCCAGCAGTGTGTCCAGGTTTCCAGAGGCACCGTAGAGAGTGGTAGACTTGGGGCTCCCCAGTGTGCCAGCTGGCCCAGCCCCAGAGTTGCTGCCCGCCCCAGCTGAGCTGGCACTGGCACTGGAGCACTCGTCATCACTGCCATACTTGGGGCTGGACACCAGTGTGGCACTGCCACTCAATGCCCGGGCTGCCTCCTCAGGGGGCCCGTCCTCCAGAGGGTCCTTCAAGTGGGCAATGTTGTCAGCACTGCCAAATTTGTTACGGATAAGGCTGGCGAACTCTCGGGGCTTGGACACCACGGCGGTGTGGGTGGCCTGCGAGAGGCCTGAGAGGCTGCCCTTGACACCTTCCACCACGCCACCCCCGAAGCCGCTGATGCCGGCGCGCATGTTGGCACCCACGTCCTTCAGGCCCTGCTGCATGTCCCGCAGCACGTCCTTGGGCTGCCGCGAGGGCCCGTTCTGCTCGATCTCCTTCAGGCGCCGGCGGTAGTGCTCCAGCTTCTTGTGCAGCTGGGCGATGGTCTGCGCCGACTTCTGGTTCTTCTTCTCGAACACCTGCTTGATGCGCGACACCTGCTGCTTGTCTGCATTGTTGGCCAGCTTCAGGTACTCCGCCACGTTGTCGTCCCGCGCCTCCTGCTCTATCCGGATCTGCTCTGTGATCTTCAGGATCTTCTGGTGCAGGTGGTCAATGGCAGCCTTGGTCCGCTGGGGGTCTGGCGCCCCATCAGGCACATCCAGGCTGATGGGGCCATCGGTGTCACCATGGCTAGGGCCACCAGGGAGTCCCAGGGCCATGGGGTCTCCCTTGTCAACCTGGGGAGGAAGGCAAACAGAGAAAACATGGACAAATCAGAAAACCATGGGCAGAGGGTTGGGCAGAATTCTTTCATGTGGCCCTGAACTCCCCTGGCCTGGGTTTCTCTGGATGAGGTTTCTCTATCTGTAGGATGAATGCAGGATGTATAAGAATCTTCAGGGAAAGAGTCCAAAAGAATAACAACAGTGTTCCCTTACAGCTGCATACTAGCCTGCCATTTATGAAGGGCTGTCAACTCTGCTCTCTACCTGGTCCCCACAGTGTCCTGAAAATGCATTCTGGGCAGATCTGCTCCTTTTTGTTACAGATCAAGAAACTGGTCCAGAGAGGTCAAGCACATTGCTCAGGAATACACAGCTACAAAGATAGAACTTCAGCCCAGAATGCCTTTTGCTCCATCACACAGACCAAGCAGATCTGAGGCCTCATCAGAGAGCCAGAGTGGAGAAAAAACTGTCTATCAGAATTCGCCCACCCCATGCTCATGTTTGAGTAGGCCTCTGCCTCAGAGCTGACCACAGCCTACACTTCGGTCCCATACAGGAAAAGGATGTCTCCTAGTTTTCCTCACCTCGTCTTCCTTAAGGCACCCAGCAGCACCTCCATCTCTGCTGATACCTCTCCTGGCTTCCCTGTTACCTTTCAGTTCTCCAGATCTGTAAGCAACCTCTTCCGCTTCGTGCTGGAGGGAGCACTTGGTCCTCCAGACCCGGGAAAGGTGCATACACCCACCTGCCCTGCTGGCCAGGTTGCCAGGCCTTGAAGTCCAAGCAGTAACTCACAAGTCAAGGGAATCGGGGACCAGCTTTGGGAGTCTGAGGGGGCCAGCTGCCCAGCTGGCAAGACATAAACACACAGGAAGGAAATGATAGGCTTCTTTTCCAGCGGCCTACTTCCTGAGCACATTAGGGTGGCATAAGCAGCACAAAACTTAGAAAGCCAAAGGAATGAGAAAGAATGAGGAGGAGGGAGACAGGAAGGAAAGGTCACAGAACAAAAGAAAGGGAAAATGCACGGTCAGATGAGACAGAGCAGGCTGCGGCCCTGTCTCTGGGGTCCTGGCTCCCTTTGGGCTATGGGGGGATCTCTGTCCACAGCTGAGTCCCCAGTGCCTTATAACCAAGGAAGGAGCAGGAAATGGCTCAACCCCAAGTATTTTTACACATAGCATACCCCAAGAATAGCCAGGCCAGCTCATTTGTTCTTTGTTGGGGGGGCGGGGAGAGGGGCAGGATAAGGCATACGTGGAGGAAGGGGTTAAACACAAAGAAAACAGCCTAGTCACAAGCAGCGCAACCAGAAACAACCCATGCCAGTTTAAGGCTGAAGTCATCTGCCTAACTCCTGTGAGGTACAGAGTTACTGGAAAACAATAACCCTGCCGACCACAGGGACAGGGGACGGCCACTCCTTTCTGGGCTTCCCACGGGCCTTTCCAGATTACGGCTCTGCTAAGGACCCTTCCCCCCTCCCTTGAACTGCTCTTCTAAATGCCTTGGATGAAGGATAAAGCTATAGCAACAATTCCTATCATCAACAATTATTGACACACGCCCGATATGCTCTAAGCGCTGTGATGTATGTGGACTTACAACAGAGCAACAACCTCACAAGACCAGTATCATTACTCCCATTTTATAGAAGAGGAAGCCAAGGCCCACAGCTAGTAAGTCACTTGCCCAGAACTGTAAATCACTAAGTAAAAGACCTGGAATTCGAACTGCCTCTGGTTCCAGCATGCAAGCCCTGACCCCACCTCAGAGGCTGGGGCATTCCTGGAGATCCCCAGAGCCACAGGGTTGCTGCAGCATTTCTGTCTCCAAGGGAGCCTGGTCCTCACAGCTATTCCCTTGCCTCCTAAACCTCTTTGGGACACACAAGTCTGGACCATTGGTTCTCAACTTCAGAACCACCAAATCAGGGTTCCCCTACAACTGGTGCCCCACGAGAGGAAAGAAAAAAAAAGGTGCTCTCTCTAGCACTGTCCGGTCATCTTCACACCCAAGTGAAAATCCTTGGAAATGTCCACATCGTGGCCATAGCAAGTCACCTCTGCAGAATTATTACTGTGACCTTTTCAGCTTTCCTCAGCGGAGCTAACCACTATTGCTAGCACCGTAGAAATCTCCATAGAAAGACTTCACCCACCCACCTCCAGCACCTATCCCTCCTGCAGTGAACTAGAGGTAGGGGGAGGGTACTCTGCTGCTGGTATAGGCCTCGTAGCCCACTCTGTGGATGTGTATATGTGAGAGAGAAAAAGAATGAGAGAGACAGAAAAATATAAATAAATAAATAAAAAGTTGGGAGTGGGAAAGTGGCCTGCAGGAATATTGTGTGAGATACACCAAGATCCTGTTTGTGCTTTTTACCCCAGCAGCCACTGATGTCTGAATAACTTCCCCTGCCAATTCACCAGAGAGAGACTGGGACAGGGAGAGACTGACTGACCCCATGGAGAGAGAATCTAATTCAAAGACAGTTCATCTCCACTTCCAGCCCAGGGCAGCACTCCAGGGACCTTCCCTTCCCTCCTCTTAGACCCTGCAGTCCTCCGCCGTGGCCCTTAGCCACTCTCACACTGATGGGAGCTGGGTAGCAGGGGAGAGCTTGCCTCCTCATCCCAGCCTGGACTGAGGTACCCCTAACAACAGGGATGGAGAGATCCCCGTATTTATCTCACACACAGGCTGAACAAACCTGTGAAAGGTGGTTTCCTGTTTCAGGAGAACAAGGAACGCCCTGCATGCTGACAGGAGATACCAGATGCCCCGTCCTCTCAACACCCCATCTCCAGTTTTCTAGGCCCTACCTCCACCCCTAGAAGAAATGCTAGATCTCCCCAGACAAAGGCCCCCTGTCTCAGGGAGGTGGGAGACAGCAGCCCTCCTTGCCCTACCTTCTCCCTGCCATACATCTGTCCGCAGGAGCAGTTCCCTTTGGAGGGAGACGGAGCAGCAGAGAGAAAGACAGGAAATAGCAGACAGGCAGAGACACAAACAGTTACACTTTAACAAAGGAAGGAGAAAGTGAGGGCAGGGGGAGAGAAGGAAAAAGATGAGAAAGATATTAAGATCCAAGGTGGCAGAACAAGATACAAGCATGAGAAGACAGAGAGATTCGCCAATACAGACCAGCAGTAAGTCAGAACACAGGGCCTGCAGGGCAATCAAAAGGCACTCAATTTGGGCTCAGACACCAATTAGAATCCCAGATCTGTCACTACCAGTCGTGTGACCTTGAATACACCACTAACCTCTCTAAAACTCAGTTTTCTCCATTTATAAAAGGGGGTCAATGCTACCTACACCTCAGAAGGTTAGCAGGAGGTGGGTGAAAGCAGCCACCACTGGAAGTACAATCACAAGGCACATACGAGAGGCTCCACACTCAACACCAAGTGAAAACAAATTAAGAGAGTGAGGCAAGGATGTTGCGACAGGAAGGAGGCCTGGTGCGGACAGCCAAGTCCCCCAACCTGCGGGCCTGGGCTACAGCTCCAGTCCACCTGAGTGTGCAGAGGGTTCACAGGCCTTCACCTCAATGTCTCATTTTCATCAGAGCAGAAGCTCTTCCTCACTCACTCCCAATTCTGCTGTCTTGGGGCGAGGAGCCATACAGCTCACCCATACAGCTCACCCAGGTCACTAGCAGGATTATCTCCCAGGGTCTCCCAGCTTGGAGCACCACACCGGGCAACCCAGGTAGCGCCACACCCTTCTGGAAACTGCTGCAGAGCCTCACTGGCCCACACAGCCCAGCTCTCTGCCCAGGCCCAGCTGCTGGCACCACATGTGGTTACTACCCCCAGCCTGATGGCCTCCTCATCCACCGGTGCACATGCTGGGCAAGCCCTAAGAATCAGAGGACTGTGGTGGGCGGCTCATGCCCCCTCCTCAGCTCCCACCACTCACGCAGGGCAACAAGGTGTCCTCCAGGCAGGAGGACATGGGCCACTGACCTTGTTCTACGCCAAGACTGTGTACAAGAGTTGCTCAAGGAATGATCTGGATGGGGACTTCAGCCAGAGCTGGGGCGCTCTCTGATGTGTCAGGGCCTAGGCTGCCCTCTTCCTCTCCCTGCACCAGTCAAGCCTGCCTGTGCCCCACACACCTGGATGCTGCCCCTCCGATGGCCCCCTTCCAGCAACACTAAGCGAGCCGGATTAGGCAGTCAGCCAGATTACAGGAGCTGTGGGATCAGGCTTCCCAACCCTGGCTTCTGGGGCCTGCCCAGGACTCCACGTTCTTCTGAGCTGGGCTTGGGGTTTTCACATCCACTGGCCCCTGGGCCCAGGGAACAGCAGCCCACCAACCTGGGTCCCTGAGGTCCAAGGAGGCACCAGGCAGACACTGTGCAGGTAGACAGCATTGGGCTTAAGTGAAGCTTTTCTGTGAGCAAGTGTATACTGCCACTCTGAACCCCCCGGTAACAAGATTGTCAGACAGACTTGAAAGCTACCCACTGTGAAATATGAATCATAGTCCCATGTATCTACCAACTAAATAAAAACACAAACATTCATCAGGATAGACCACACAAACAGTGACCCTTTGCAAGTGGTATGTGCAAGTGGTCTTTGTATGGTCTGCAAGATGGACTACAGAGGGTCAGAACCTGTGACTTGACCCAGGATCAAACAGCCAAGTGTGTTTCTGTTAGGACACCACAGCAGGCTTCCTTGCCATCTCAGGATTAAAAAGACGCTCAGATTAAAAAGAGGAAGGAAAGAAAGAAGGGAGGGATGGAAGAAAGAGAAGGAAAAAAGAAAAAGAAGAGCTTAATGGGCATCTATACTCCTCTCCTGAAGAACAGGTTAGCCCTACCATCCAGGAACAGGTACTTCTCAAGTCCCATCCAGGGCCAGCTCTGACTTTGCTGTGGCTCTGGCCAAGCAGGACAGAGGGTCATGTAGGATGCTGCTCCTGGGAGAAGAGTCTGGCCTCCTAGTGGGCTGTCAGGCCTGGGTGACTCAGCAGAGATGCTTCCATCTGCTGACTCCTGGCCCCATGATTCTGAGCATGCAAAACACTCAGATTCTCTTTTTCTACCAGTTCTGGAGGAAAGGGGGGGTGGGGGAGGAGGGTAGAAAGCCAAGGCTAGGAAGGATAAGAAAATCCAGCTGAAATTCTTTAGCCCCAGGAGGTAGATTGACAGTCTTTGACCCCATTGTGAAGCTGGGAGGGAGGGAACCTGAAATGCCCCATACTAACTCCCCATTCTAGCCAGAGTGAGCTGGAAAAATTATTCAGCTCCCCAGTCAGCTGACACAGCCCCAGTGGGCTGTTGGCTCTTTTTCTTCCTGGTGGAGACAAGTGGGCATGAAGGTGCTCACCCCCAGCTATGGACACATCATCACAGCTGACCTTGCCTACCTGGAGGCCAAAGAGGTGGGGTAGGGAGGGACATACCTCCACCCAGGGTTCTCTTGGTGCCTGGGAGCCTAAGCGGCTTTTCTCCAGAGGGCTGAGAGGCAAATGATTAGATGCTTAATGAGGTACATGTGGATAGGGTGAAATATGCTCCAGCCCCCACAGAAAGGCCCCAGCTACCACACAGGATTACAAGAGCAGGGCCCTTCCCTCGTGGTATAACATGTCTTAGGTGGCTTTACAAGGAATTTCACTCTGCTGTAAGGAGGCTGAGTCCCCAGTGGTGCAAACTGTTAATGCTCAGCTGCTAGCACGGAAGTTGAGGCTCGAGTCCCACCCGGAGGCACCTGAGAAGAAAGCCCTCACCATCTACTTGCCAAAAATCAGCTGCTGAAAATCCTAGGGAATCAGTTCTAGTCTGACACACACATGGGCCATCATGCATTGGAGTCAACTTGATGACAACTGACTAGTTGTTGACAAGGGGATTTTTGGTGTACACTACATACAAATGAGGAAATTCACTCACTCACTCCTTACCCTTTCCTGCAGCACCTACAGACCTCAAGACACAGTGCAGTTTGCACCGAGCACTATCTCAGCAGCCCAGGGCCCCAGATGGAGGCTTCAGTCCATCTCCTGTAGCCAATGATTCTCCCTCCACCCTGACCCTAAGGGCTGCCTTCCCTTCCTGGTGGACAGGCTCCTTTCATCTAAGTCTTGGCTTCTGGGCCTTTCTGCTAGGTCCACCCCTCGGGCTCTGGTCCAAACTTGCCGTTTTGTCCACATAAATACCCCACACACTTCTTTCTTTATACCAACAGACCCTTGGTTGAGCCCCATACCTGCCCTCCTACCTAGGGGTCTCCTCAATTCTCTACCCTCCAAATGCTACAAAAGCTTCACATGCCCAAATGCTTTGCTTCTTTGGGCTCTCCTACTGTCTACCTGGGTCACTGCTCACTGCCCCTGTCCACAGGGACCTGGACCTCCACACACCTGTTCCTGCCACATCTCTGTAGGCAGAAACCACCACAACCTCAGAAACACCTCATTCATTTAACTTCATGTCAGCCTCTCTGGCCCCAATGTGAGTAACACACAGCCACTGGTTTCCGGAGGTGTCTTTACCCTCATTCGCTCATCCTCCTGCATGAGGCGCCCGGGACCCCTTCCTACACTTCCCTGACAGCCTAAGGCCAAGAATGCCTGGTATAGGCCTTCTCCTCTCTTCTGTCAGTCACACAGAGCAGCACCCTTGACAGGCCAGAGGGTAAGCATGGCCCACCTAACAAACTAAAAATGGCTTTCTCCCCATTGTACAGCCCCACCCCATCCCTGCTAAGGCAGGGCACTGCCAGTGCCCATCCACTCAGTAAACTACTCTCCTTTCACCCACCAGGGGCCTCACCTGTGTGGGCGCCATTTCCAGGAGCCGGGCCTGTGATGGGGTCCCAGGGGCTCTGAGGCTCCAGCTCTCCAAGGACTGTGCCAGGGTCACAGGGTCACAGTCCCCGGGTAGCACGGGGTTTGTCGTAGGAAGCTGAGGTCTGTGAGCAGGTGTGCTCGAGCTCCCAATCTCCACCGCCGCCATGCCGAGCCTGAGGCCCAGCCCAGGGATTAGGGGCGATTGCTCTGGGAGATTTCCTCCCTCCCCCAGGGTACCCAAGCTGCTCCTTCCCACCTGGCAGGACACCATGGAGATTGAGTGAGGGGTGCAAGATCTCTGAAGAGGTGCCCCCAACTCCCTCTCGTCTCAAAGCCAGCTATCGACTCTGTGAGTTCAGTGCGCATGAGGATACCCACATGTGACAGGCAGCCCTAGCAGCCCAGAGGGGCACACACCAGGCAGCTCTAGAGACCTGTGTGACTGTGTCGTTCAACAACCCATACAGGAGCTCTGCGTGCCCTCCCACTGTCCCGGCATGACCAGAAATGCCCTCACCATCAGCAGAACCTCTGACAGAGCACACGGCAGGCACAGTCCCAGTGACCCCCTGCTGCAGCCTCAGAATAGACCTTCTAGCCAAGCTTCCAGAAGTAGAGGAGCTCACCAGCTGCCGGCCTCCCTAGACTCCTCCAGAGAAATTTCTTTTCCCAAAATGGATTCTTCTGTGGTCACCACTGTGGCCACTTCTTCTCTAGCTTCTGCTTTCCACTGCCCTGCTCTCTGTCACCAAGCACTAAGCACTAAGCCCAGACAAAACACCCAAGACCAAACATGATGGCAAACTCACAGCAGGACCTTCTTCATTGGACTTCATTTGGGCAGTCCCCGTAAGAAGTTCTATAAATGTCCAGCAGAGGGGGTCAGGTGTCCACAGTTGAGAACGGCAAACACCAAGGAGCCTGTAGTCAGCAGAGTCCAGGGCCTGCTGGGGCGTCTCCAATGGCAGCTTAATAGGACAGAACCAATGGCCAAAGGGGACTCTGACTCTGCACCAACTTAAGCTTCGAGACGGACTCAGGGCTTAAATACAAGGGCTAACATGGGCCCCACAGATAGGGTGGGCCCAAACTCAAGAAGGTATAAAGAGATAAGAAAGGTCCTGTGCTATCTCTGGGGTTCAGGTGCCAGGGCCTACAGTCAAAATCACCAAGAGCAGAACTTCCACACCCTGGGCTCATGAAAACCTCACAAACATTTGCAGTGGTCAGTGACTCAGGGTCTGTGCGGCAGGGGCCCAGCAAAGCACACTGCACGGATCTCTGTCTCTGGGGCCAGCTCTGATGTTTCTAGCAGCTCCTGGCAACTATAAATTGATGTTCTTTCTGTGGCACTTGATTTGGGCTCTATACTTGGCCATTTGCACCAAAGCAGAAAAGGCCTGGAAACCTGCTTCTGAAAGATATAGTCAAGAAACTCTTTGGGTCAGTTCTATTCTGTAACACATGGAATTGCCATGTAGAGGAATAGACAACAACGTGCAAGAAAACAACAACTGTGCATGTTGCATAATGGTTATTTATAAACAAGCCTTATTTCACCCACTAAAAAAACAGGAAGAAGGGATAAATCAGATCATCACTGTACCCAGCAGAAGACTGGCCCTCAATGGTTATGCTTATAGAATGACTGACTGATCTATCTTACTTGGCCACAAAAGAAGACAGCCCAGCTGTGACAGTTCGGACCCAGATAGCACGGGAGAAAGCCTGGTCTTCTCACACTTCCCTGACACCACTTTCCTGACTCCTCCTTTCTAGCCGCACTAAGCTAATGCAGTAAGAGAGGAGAAGAAAGAAAAAGAGAATGAGAGGTAGCTGCAGGCAGCAGGAGAGGAGGGGAAGGGGCTGAGTAAGTTGAGCCCTTCGACCGCCCTCTGCACTGAAGGTCTCAGCCCCCTGGTTGCCCAGAACTGTGAAGGCCCAGAAGCACCAGAGTGAGTTTCCAGTGAGGCCATACTGCACCACCAACATGACAGTGGGAAGCATCACCCCCAGGAGAGTCATGTGCCACCCCCTAGTGAGAGGAGTCAGCTCCACTTCAGGAACAACTTATCACCACAATAACTTAGCAAAAGGGAAATGGGATGGTGTTTCAGGGACAAACCAACAGCCAGCTAAGAGAAGAACAAATAGGAAGCGGGGATGCCTGCTAGCCAAGCTGGCAGGAGACAGATTCATTTTCCTCCACAAGTCTGTTCTTGTCTTTGGACTGAAGAGATGTTCCCAGGTTTACCAAGAATACAGTAGAGCTCCCTGCTGTCAGGGATAGGGAACAGGGAGTCCAGGGCATCATGACACAGTGGAAAAACCAATTCCCTGGCTCTGAGTCCCAGTTCCACCAGTTATTTGCTATGGGATGTTGGGCAAGTCACCACAGGGTCACAGACTTAGTCGACGTATCGGCAAAATGGTCAAGTGTACATCACAGAGCCAGTGGGAGAAGTATGCAAAGTGGGGGGGAGCCTGGAAAGCCATAGCTGAGTTGAATATTTGGCATGAAGACATGCCAAGCCTGGGCTTCCTGGGCAATGGCTAAGGGCTTGAGTGGCAACGCAGAGGGCCCAGTAGCCAGAAGACCCGGTATAAATCCTCACCCTATCTCTGCTAGCTTAGAGCCTTCACAGGCCCTGTAAATCTGCAGTTTCACATCCTTCTTCACAACTACAAGAGGAGGCAGCTGTTACTATGCAGCAGCCTTGATGGAGAGGCCTGAGTGAATGAGAAGTGTGCCACCAGGAAGCCAAGGAGAGGAGTGTGAGTGAGCCAGCCTCTGCAAACAATTCTTAGTTTTACTAGCTACAAAATGATACTAGTGACAGTTCCCTTCCAGAACCTTAAAAACAAACAACTAGTTGCCATCAAGTTGACTCTCACTACTAGCAACTCCTGCGGGCACAGCAGAGCTGTTCTCAAGGCTGTGACCTTGCAGAAGCAGATCACCAGGCCTCTGTCCCACAATGCCTCCGGGTGGGTTCAAATCACCTACTTTGTAGTTAGTAGTTGAGTGCTCAACAGTTCGCATCACTCAGAGGCTCCCCCAAGGCCTTAACAAGGATCAAATGACAATGTGTGTGTAAATGCCTGACACACAGCAGGTTTCACTTCAATCAGGGTCTATCCCTGAGGCCTGCCACATACACAGGTACACACTCATGCATACAATCCACATCAAACATTACCGGTTTGTGCACAAATCAGACTGAACCTGGAAGACCTGCCTGGGACAGCGAAAGCTAGAAAAGTAGCTGCCAGATGGAGCAAAGCCAAGACAGTGGCAGGTGGATGTGGCACTGCTGCAGTGAAAGCTACAGCGACAGGCTCTGAAAGAACATGAGTTACAGAGCAATGATCCATCTGCAAAGAAAAGGTGCTGCTGGGTAAAAGCCAGTCCTGCACATGTCCTAGTAGGTCCTGTCCATCCCTACTTCCTGCTGCCTCCTCTCTTGCCTGGCGGAGACAGGCCACATGTTCGCAGAAGCAGCAGAGCAGTCATGATCATTCTCAGGGCCAGCAGCTGAGCAAACGCAGTCTCCAGCTTTGCTATGTCCACCCTTCCACACTGAGTCCGAGCTCAGGGGCCGCAGATGGGTCCCTGCAAGGGGAGGCCGGGAAGCTGCCAGATCCTCGCACAGAGCTCTTCCCTGCAGGTTTCAGACCTTTCTTTCACTGGGTTCCTGAGTGTAGTTTTGCCTCCATATGTTTTCTGTTTCTTCTATTTCCTTTAACTATTAAGCTATGTCCCTTTTTTTTTTCATACTCTGTGTTATGGACTGAAGCGTGTCTCCCAAATATGTGCATGTGAATGTAACCTCGCCTTATGTTAACAAGGCCGTATCAGTGTAGGATCACCTTCGAGATACAACAAGAGTAGATTAGGCACAGAGATGGAAGAACGCACAGGGGAAAACAGATGTCATGTGAAGATCACCAAGGAACAAAAGCCAAAGAGACAAGGACCTTCCTCCAGAGCCAACAGAGGGAGAAAACCTTCCTCTGGAGCTGATATTCTGAATTCAGACTTCCAGCATTTTAAACTGTGAGGAAATGATGTGTTTGTTAAAGCCGCCACTTGAAGTATTTCTGTTACAGCAGCCTGGTAACTAACACACTCTTCAAGCATTAGTTTTCCTTTCTTCATCCTTTGCCCTCTTTAGCATTCTTCGGTCCTCCCCCATCCCTTCTTATTAAATCTTCCTACATACAGTTCTTTCTCATTAAATAAAAAAAGTAAAAACCACACATTCTAAAGGGTGGGAAAACCAAGAAGTCACAGGATTTAGGAGGAAAGAACAATGCTGAAAAGCAGCTAAACTTAGTAGCTTAGAATGCAACGTGAGGCCTCAAAAAAGCTCAGGCCCCATGTCTGGGGTTTTAAAAGCTGTTAAGCTGCCATCTGAGGTACACCAAATGGCCCCAACTCAGCAGGAATGGATAATCTCCAAGGGCCAAAATGATATGGGGCAAAGAGAACCCAGAAGACATAGAGATCCACATGGGCAGGTGACTATATCGACATGTGACCTGAAGAACTGGATGGTGCCTGGCCACCAACAGTGATAGCCGTGATGGGGCTTACGAAGTTGAGTCTCACTGCCAACACAAGAATAAAAAGGGGTGCACCCTGAGATCTCCACCAAAAGACTGCAGTAGATGGTCCAGGGGCCTGGGCGTTCCCCTGGGAGCATGGCCTCTGCCCCTGATGCTGCCCCTGTCCATAAATCATAATGGAAGTCAACTCTTCAGCCAGAAATGGATTGGACTTGGTGACACAGAGCAACCATATCATGTGTGCACTTTATGGTTCTATGCATCTATAGGATGTCATCCACCTGACCACTTACTGGATGCAGGAGAGAGGGTAGAGAGGAAGGGATAGGAGATTGCTAGGAGGATATGACATGTACAGAAAGGAGAAAAGGACTGTGCTGTCACTGGGCAGGGAGAGCAGCAGGAGCTGCTCACTGGTGGGTATGCAAACTTATATGGGATTGTATACTCTCACTCAATTGTTTAAAAAAAAAAAAAGCTCAGGCCCCAAATGTACTGTGAAAATCTCCCAGGCTGCAAGACCATGCAGTTTCCCTAATGATCCCAAGTCCTCTTGGGAGTGTGGCTTGAGGAAGTGGCCAATATTCAAAAATCCCTCCCCAAATACTCACTTTCAGATCCAGCTAGAAGGTGCAAGTTTTAGAAACTTATGTGATCAAAGAGCACTGCTTCCCTGCGGACACGCTAGAGGAAGGTTGATATTCCTCAGCATAAACTAGAGCAAGAAAGGTGGGCATGTTTTCTAGGAGCAAATGGAAAGACACAGCTATGTGAGCTGGGAAAGCAGACAGACAGAGCCAGGTTGGCAGACGCAGAGAGCACTATGGGGGCGATTCCCAGGTACATGAACCTTGCGCTCCCACTGCAGCTGCTACGGGGGGTGGGGGGCACAAGGCATCTCTCTCCACCCCTGCTCCTTTGCGGACCTAATGCCACAGATATTCCTACTCATGGAAGTACAAAGTGTTCATGTGCTTGACTGGTAATCAAAAGGTTGGAGTATGACACAGAAGAATCTCAGAAGATCTGGCAATCTGCTTCTGAAAAAATCACCGACAGAAAACTCTGTGGAGCACAGTGTTACTCTGACAGATACGGGATCATACGGGACATAGTCAACTAGGCCAATAAGTTTTGGGCATGAAGAACCACTCACCAAGGTCATCTTTGTTGTCGCTAGCTGTCAAGTCATATTGATTCGTGGTGACCCCACATGTGCATACCAGAAGTGCTACATAGGGTTTTTTGGAAACAGATTGCCAGGAGCATATAGGTGGGTTTGAACTGTCAACTTTTCAGCTAGTAGTCAAGAGGTTAACCACGTGCACTACCCAAGGACTCCATGTAACCTTTCAAAAACAACCAAACCCAACAAGATTGGCCATGATCCAGAAAACACAAAACAACAAATGCTGGAGAGGCTGTGGAGAAAGTGGAACCCTCCTACACTGTCCGTGGGGTTGCAAAATGGTCCAGCCTCCTTGGAAGGCAATCTGGCGCTTCCTTAAAAAAGTGGATATAGGTATACCATTTGACCCAGTAATTCCACTATGTGGAATATATCCTACAGATTCAAGGCCTTTCACACCAACGGACACATGCACCAGAATGTTTACTGCAGCACAGTCCACAATAGCAAAAAGATGGAATCAACCCAGATGCCCAACAACAGAAGAATGGATAGGTAAACTATGGTACATATACTCAATGGAGCACTACACAATGATAAAGAATAACGATGATTCCAGGAAACATCTCCTAACCTGGTTTCAACTGAAGACATTATGTTGAGTGAAAGTAGTCAGCGACAAAGGGACAAATACTGTATGAGACCTCTACGATAAGACTTCAAAAACAGACTTGTGTATAGAAGAAAAGACTCTTTGACAGCTGCAAGGGAGGGGAGGAAGGGAGAGGGAGGGGGGAGGGTTTAGTTTAGATAGTTACTAGAAATCTAGTTGGGAGAAAGCGGTGATAGCACACATTAGAAACAAGAACAACATTAAGTGGACTTCAGCATAACTTGAGTAGTCCTTCCATCTTAACTCAGTACTGCAAGGATAGAGTAGCTGGGGTGGGGGGCGGGGGACCATGCTCTTAGGCGAATTCCAGGCCAATTGGCACAACTAGCGTTTTGCTAAGAGAGCTCTCTGCACCCCACATTGGTGAGTGGCGTCTGGGATCTTAAGAACTGCCAAGCTACCATCCGAGGACACAGCAAATGGTCCCAACTCAGCAGGAATGGATGCTCACCAAGGACCAAAATGACATGTGGTAAAGACAACTGAGAAGACAGAGAGACCCACAAGAGTAGGTGCCTACATCGACTTTGGACCGGAAGAACCGGATGGTGCCCAGCCACCACCAGTGGTAGCCACGATGGAGCTCACAGAGAGGAGTCTCACTGGTAACACAAGAATAAAAAGGGGTGCATCATGAGATCTCCACTAAAAGACCTCAATTGATGGTCCAGCAGTTTTGGGGTTCCTCTGAGAGCGTGGCCCCCAGCCCTGATGCTGCCCTTTCCCATAAATTATAACAAAGGTCCACTCTTTGGACAGGAATGGATTGGACTTGGCAATGCAGAGTGACCACATATTGGAAGCACTTTGTGGTTATAAACATCTACAGGATTTCATCTTGCTGACCTCTGGCTGGAGGAAGGGGAGTGGACGGAGAGGAGGGGAAAGGAGGTTGTTGGGAGGATGAGACATGTATGGAGCAGAGAGGAATAGTGTGCAGTCACCGGACAGGGAGAGCAGTGGAAGCTGCATATAGGTGGGCATGTAAATTTATATGTGAATGTACATTTTCACTCAGTTATGTTAAATAATAAACAAACAAACAAACAACCAAACCTGTTGCCACTGAGTTGATTCCAACTCATAAGAATCCTACTGGACAGAGTGGAAATGCCCCATAAAGTTTACAAAGAATGCCTGGTAGATTCGAACTGCCAACCTTTTCATTAACAGCCAAGCTCTTAACCACTGTGCCACCTGGATTTCCAAGGTCAACTTTAGGCAAATCAAAATTTGTGCTAGTGAGTAAAATTAAGTCATTCACAAAAGGACAAATATTGCATGAGACCATTACTCTAACAATTCACAAAAAAGACATACAGAAAGAAGCAATGTTTGATAGTTGTGAGGAAAGGAAGGGAAAAATACTAAATAGACAATGGAAAGTAGTAGCTTTGGAGGAGAGTAAGAGAATACACAATATTGGGGAAACCAGCTCAACTTGTACAAGGCAAGGTAATGGAATTACCCTGAAAACAAAAAAACCTGTTGCTACTGAGTCACAGCAACCCTATGGGACAGCGTAGAACTGTCCCTTAAAGTTGCCAAGGAGCACCTGGTGGATTTGAACTGCTGATCTTTGGCTTAGAAACCACAGCTCTTAACCACTATGCCACTACGGTTTCCAACCAAAGATAAGACAGGCTCATGAAATGAGAGTAAAAAGTAACATTTGATAATAGGAAGCCCAAGTAAGGATAGTGTTAACATGACAATTGTGTTGTTAACCAATGTCACAAAACAATATGTGTAGTTTAATGAAAAGCCAGTTTGTTCTATAAGCCTTCATCTACAGTACATTTAATTTTTAAAAATTGTGCTGGGCAAGTAGAAAGGCCAATAGTTTCATGCCTTCATACCCAAAGAGGAAGTAGCATGTCCTTTGGGTACACTTTTGAAGAACGTGCTGGTGTTCTTGCTGTTAGGTGCCACTGGACATCTAGTGATCCCATGTTACAGAGCAGAACTGTCCCACAGTTTCCTATGTGCGTTGGAAAAGAAGGTATACTTGGCTGCTGTTGAGTGCTATATATAAGCTTGGGAGGTCAAGTTGCTTGACTGTGGCATTTAGATCTTTCATGTCTTTACTGAACTGCTTTCTGGATATTCTGTCCTTCAAAAAGTGATGTGTTGAAGTCTTCTATTGTGAAGTCTCTTTCTCGTTACAATGCTGTTGACTTATGTGTTTTGGAACTCTGTTGTTGAGTGCATAAATACTTAATGTGGTTATGTCCTCTTGGCATACTGACCCTATATAGTGCCTTTCCTTGTCCTTTGTGGTGGATTATAAAATGTATTGTGTCAACAATTAATGTTGCCTCCTCTACTTTTTGCTTATTGTTTGCTTGATACATTTTTTTCCCCATCCTTTGAATTTTACTTGTTTAAGGTACATCTCTTGTAGGTAGCATATAGATGGATCACGCTTTTTTAATTCATTCTGTCACTCTTCATTGGTGCATTTAGTCCATTTACATTCACTGTAATTACTGATAGGTACGAATTTAGTGCTGTCATTTTGATGCCGTTTTAATGTGTTGAGTTTCTTTGTTCCACTTAATTTTCCCTGTTCAGTTATATTTCTTTATGTGTTTTCATTGCTGTTTTTTTATTCTGATGTAGAGAACTGTTAGTTTCCTTTATGGTTACCTTAATATTTACCCCAATTTTTCCAAATTTAAATGAATCTTTTGCTTTTTTATATTGCCTTGAATTCCCCTCCATATGAAAGATCTATGACTACATTTTTTAGTTCATCTTTTTTAAATGTTGTTATCTTTTAAATAATAGCATCTGTTTCCCCATTTTCAGTATCGTAGCTGTGATTTGTTTTTGTGATTTCCCTATCTGGGCTGACACCTGATTGCTAGTCTTTGTGTCTGTGTGCGTGTATGTACTTTAGATGAAGGTTTACAGAACTAGTTTCTCACTAAACAGTTAGCACACATACTGTTTTATGACACTTGTTAACAATCCCACATGTCATCACTCTTCCTTTTCAACCTTGGGCTCCCTATTGTCAGCTTTCCTGTCCCCTCCTGCCTTCTACTCCTTGCCCTGGGCTGGTGTGCCCCTTTAGTCTCATTTTGTTTTATAGGCCTGTCCCATCTTTGGCTGTACATGAACCTCGGGAGTGACATCATGACCAAGCTGAAAGAGTATTGGGGACCATACTCTCAGGGCTTCTCAAGTCTCTGCCAAGCCAGCAAGTCTGGTCTTTCTTTTTGTGTTGGAATTTTGTTCTACATTTTTCTCCAGTTCTGTCTGGAACCCTCTGTTGTGATCCCTGTCAAAGCAGCCAGTGGTGGTAACTGGCACCACTTGTGTTCTAGTCTTGGTTTATTATCTGATGTTACTGCTTTTCTAACCAGTGGATTCACTTTAGTATTTCTTGTAATTTTGGTTTGGTTTTCATAAATTTCCTAAATGTCTTTATCTGGAAATGTCCTGATTTCAACACCATATCTGTAACAAAGTTTTGCTGGATATATAATTCTTGGCTGGTCATTTTTTCTTCAAGGCTTTACTTATACCATCCCACTGCCTTTTTGTCTACATGGTTTCTGCTGAGTAGTCCAAGCTTAGTCTTATTGACTCACCTTTGTAGATGACTTTTTCTTTTATCCCTAGCCACTCTTAAAATTCTCTCTTTATCTTTGGTTTTGGCAAATTTGATTCTTTTGGTGACTTTATTTTGGGATTGACCTTGTGTGGGGTTCAATGGGCATCTTGGATAGATATCTTCTCATCTTGCACAATATCAGGTGAGTTTTCTGTTGACAATCTTCAACAATTCTTTCTGTATTTTCTGTTGTCACCCCCCACCCCCACCATATCCTAGTACTCCAATCACTGTGTATTATTACCCTTGAAATAGTTCTATATAATTCTTAGGGTTTCTTCATTTTTTGAAACTTCCTTCATCTGCTTTTTCCCTCAAATACGTTGATGTCGAGTGCTTTATCTTCAGCCTCACTAATTATGACTTCCTTTGCCTCAATTCTGCTCCTAGGACTTTCTATAGCTTACTAATTCTGAAATTTTATAGTTAATCTTCTGGATTTCTGTTTGCTGTCTCTCTGTGGATTCTTGAAGCCTGTTGATTTTTCATTAATGTTCTTCTCTAATCTTATTAAGATCCTCTGTTTCTTTTTCTGTGTGTTGCTTGGCTTGTTTTACATTTTGTCTGATCCCCTTCCAGACCTCTTGAAGAGTTCTGTATATTAATGTTTTGTATTCTGCTTCTGGTAACTCCCTGAAGTTTTGTTCACCCAGAAGATTTCTTGGTTCTTTGTCTTGGGAGTTTGCTGGCACCATCACAGTCTGCATCTTCACGTGATTTAATATTGACTGTTGTCTCTAAGCCATAAATAAGTTATCATATTTATTTTATGTTTGCTTACTGTGTCCTAGCTTCTTGTTTTGTTTCATTTTGAAACTCCTCAAAAGGATGTTCATGTGAGCTAATTTGATTATTGGCCCTTTGAAGCTCTAAACTTCTAGCTGTTACTAGGTATAAGAGCCCAGGAGTCCATTTGCTTTAAGTATTCATCAGAGGTGTCCAGGTAGTCAGTCACCAAGCAAATTGTGCAGGCTCTCACCTGCAGTTCTAGACAGGCACAGGTGATTGGTGTAGGCACAGGTACCCGGCTGTAGTTAGGAAGGCTCTCAGCCACACTGAGTGTCTGTCAGGAAAGCATGTCCCTGTTCTCTAGAGTGGGTGGGTAGATTTTGCAGCCAGACTATGGGCACCCAGTGCTGTTGGCTTTAAGGACTGAGAGGCTCCACTTCAACCTGGACCCCTGTCATGGGTGGCTAGGTGACATGCGTGGACAAGTCCTTAGACCTCTGATGTGGGTAGGTGAGGACATTGCTTAATAGGCAGAGCAGTGTCAAATGTCACAAACCTGCCTTTCCACTATAGCTAATACAATTGAGGATAGATTTCAGATATACACCCTGTTATACTATACTGATGAGGGCCTATGCTGTTGTAATGGGCCCAGGGTTCAGAACTTACTAGGAGCTGATGTGATTAAATGAGAAATACACATAAGAGCATTCTACAGACTGTAGCATGCTATTCAAGCGACTGTCAGATGCCAGCTAGGAAGGTTCCAATGGGACATGATAGGGAGCATGTCCACAACACCACAGAGCCCACACAGACTTAGCAGACAGGCATTGGGCCTGAAGCAGCCTTCTCCATCAGGGAAGAAACCTGATATAATGAAGTCAGTATTACAGAGCACTTGTTTTTCCAGAGCAGGGCTCACCTTTCCAGCCACTCAAAGGAGGCCTCTTGGTCATACTATCACCTAGGATCTGATTTAGCTTTTGCCAAACATGCTGAATTATTAACTAGCTACAGATACTAACTCAGCTCTGGGGTCTCTTGGTAGGGTATCTGGAGAGACTTCTAAAAGCAAGAGAAAGACATGCAGGGAGAACTCCCCCATTTTCTGACCTGAGGGAGGTTAGAGGGGACATAAGCAGCTGAAGGCATCTGAATCATCCTTGAAAGGCTATAGGACATGGGTTGGGGAGCCAAGAGCAACTAGAAAACCTGCTTGCAAAGTGCCCAGCACCCGTCACTGAAGAATGAAGGGAGAGGGGAGAGGGCTATTGTCCTAGAATCTCTGCTCATTACCCCAAGGCCCCCACTTCAGTTCAGGGGCTCCCCAGAAGTCTGGAAAGAAGGCAGCGGGGCATGCACATTCACCTACACCTCTATTTTAGAGCCTTTGCCCTACAGGGTATAACTAGAAGCAGCTCAAACTGTGCCTATGAATAGAAAGAAGACACAGAAGCCTGGATCAGGTTTGTGATACCGTATCTCCATTACCTCACCTAGCACCAGAGGGGACCTGGGTCAAGTTTCGCATCTCAGGGATGTGGCAGATTCAGGGAGGAATTTGTAGTGTCTGGGGAGACCTGCGTCAACTCCCATGATCCATGCCCACAGCAGCAGCGCTGGCTCCTTGCCGTCTGGAACTTGATGACAGAGAGCTCCTCTAGCTGCTGTCTGTTATCAGCTCCAAGCTAGGGGGCTGATACCTGAGCCTCAAACGTATCTTCCTCTCAGGCAGTACTGGAGCGTGTACAAGGAGACTGGGGCAAAAGTGGATAATTTCAGTGAGACAGCTGGAAACCTGACTTGAAGGCCTTCGCTTGCACTCAGGTTGGCATTCTTTCAGCCCCCAGGATCACAAAGAGCCAGAGATGTCTCCTAGAAGCTTCTGGCCTGAGCTTAGACACAAGGATAGTAGTGGCCTCTGACCTTGTAACTTGGACATTATCAAACTTCTCCCCTTGTGCATCAGAGACTTCCATAGTCTCAGGAGCTAGGGCTCATTTGGAGAGCACTGGTCTCCATTCTAACTGGAAAGTCATGGGGAAAAAGAGAAATAAAGGTAAATTCTGGACAATGGTTACCTACTGAGCTCACTAAGTCTGTTCTAAAAGCTGAGAGGATGCTGCTGCACATATCTCTAGTATCACAGCTTTAGGAAAAGGGCAGGGGCTTCATTTTTTGACTCTTCTCCTGATTAGACCAGCAGAAACCAGCAGTTGTCTAGTTGATTCCAACTCATGGCAGTTGTACGTGTGCTGGAGTACAGTGTTTACAGGGGCTAATTTTTTAAAAGTAGATTTTGAGGACTTTCTTCCAAGGCACTTCTAGGTAAACGCTAACTCCAACCTTTCGGTTAGCAGCCAAGCATGTTAGAGGTTTGTTCCATCCCGGGGCTGCTGATTGGTCAGGACCTCTGAATGGGGCTTCACCTGGATATGAGGAATCATATTAGAGCAAAGGAAGAACTTTTTGACTCACCAGGCAAATGAGGTAGTCTGCTGTGGTGATGCTTGAAGGCCCCTAGGGAGCAGGCCTTTCTACTCACTAAGATAGGGAGCACCACTTCCTGGCAACTCCCAGAGCCACCCTGCCTGGCCTGGCAAGTAGGCTGGCAGGAGACCACCTCAGGAGGCTCTCTGAGGTATGCTGGGCTGGCTGGCTCTGTCAATAGCCCAGGAACCTTCCCATGACAGAGAGGAAGAGACGGTGAGATGGGGTGGGGGAGGGGACAGAGAAGATGTCTGTCCTTCCAGCTTCTGACAGAAAGCCTAGGTGTGAGTCTAGGCTGGCATAGGCCCGAGCATCTGCAGAAGTAGCCATGGAGGTAGGTGCATACATGTCTACAGGCAGAGGGACCCACCAGAAACCCAGAGCTGGGCCCCTTTGGTCTCTCACGTACCCTGGCCTACAAGCTCAGTACACAGCAGGCTCCATGGCAGAATAGCCTGACCTCTCCCAGCTGCTGAGGCAACATGTTTAGAAGCCTCTTCAGCAGAGCCAGCTCCACCCTGCAGGCTCCCAGACATCAACAAACCAGGGGCCTTCAGCATCTGCTAACATCTCAGTCTTCTTGACAAGGGCCTATGGCTAAGGGAGACCCCTCACTCACCATCTGTCAGCATAAACAGATGTGCTAACTTATGCCAGGGGAGAGAAGAAATCCTGTTGCTGGGTAAATCTGGCAAGGGAGTATCCCAAGAGGACAGGGTATCAGGGTCAGCTTTGGTTTAGGTGATGAGCTGAACTCCTCTGCTCTCCCCGTCTGGGGCCTACAGATAACAGCTCCATGAGCTACAGGAAAGCGGGCACTGGTGACATCACCCTGCCCCCTCCGCCTCATTCCACACCACCTCTAGTGGAGATCTCGGCCCTCTTTCCTACCCTCTCCTTTATGCCAGGGTGGCAGCAGGCTAGCCTGGCAACAGAAGGCCTCCATAACTGCAACTCCACACTGGTCTCCCAAGGCCACCTTGGTTCCTCTTTGTGCTCCTAGCTCCTGCCCATGCCTCTCTTCACCTTTAGAGGGGATCAGCCATACTGCCTAGAAGGGAAGAGCCACTAGGGCAGGTGCTGGCCTGGCAACGCTGGAAGCAAACCAGCACTGCTGGCTCTTTCCCTCTAACCGTCATCCTCCATCTGGATGCACCTTGCATAGGCCGAGGGACAAGCTAGCAGGAAACGTGGTCACAGCTGGCAGAGGTCTGCAGCAAGACAGAAAGGGAGGCAATGGCTGAGTCAGTCACTTAAGAGACAAGGGCAACAGGGTACAAGCTGCTGACCCTCACAGGGGCTAATACTCTCCCTGAAAGTCTGCCAGTTGGTGATAAAGGCAGGATGGAAGAGTTTCTAGATTTTTCTGAGAGCACAGAGAGTTCAGGTACTGCTTTTTAGCAAAAAACAAAAGTTAGAGTCAACTTCACCTCCACTCCACATACAACCAGCAGTTCCCACAGTAGCCTTTAGCCAGGCCTATGTTTTCCAGAGCCACAGGGAGCCCAGAGCTTACCTGCACTCTTCAGTCGAAGACCAGTGCCCCAAAAGACAGCAAGTGATGACAACTTTCTTTTTTTCACTCTACAGATATAAGTAATAAAAAAGATAGAATGGTGGGGCAGAGATGCCTGACAATTTGGTTTTGTAGGGAAATAACTGAATGCACACCTTGAAGACAGCTAAATCTGGAGAACCAAATGATGGCCAAACTACCCCCAGACTTTGTCGCCAAGGTGAGCCTGCTTCCTGGCACCAGGAGCCTCTCTCTGCTCTTCTGTCGCATCCCTGCTCTCCTTGGGGCTCTAAGTCCCCTACTTTCTTAGGTGGGGGTGGGGTGAGTCATTCTAAGATTGCTTGGGAATTTAAGCAGCCTCCACGGTGTTTCAGTAACTCAACTCCCGCTTGGGGCCAATCCGGTCCAAAAGCCAGCTGATGAGCTCCAAATGATGGCAAGGGTGTAGGCTGTGGGGAGGCTTATGAATTAAAAATAGATGCTAGTAATCACAGGCACTTGTGGGCTGTTTACTAGAGAGAAGAATACATTCTATTCATGCCCCGAGACCAGGGTGGCACCACCACAGGGCTCACACAACCAATGGCCTCTGGGTCTGACGAAGGCCAGCTGACAGAGCAGTGCTTCCCCAGAGCTAGAAGACCCCTTTCTTCTCAGCACATGAAAGCACCTTTCTCTCCCTGGGACTCTAAGGTCCATGGCCATCCCTGGAAGGTGAGCTCAGGTCAGGAAAGCCACTGAAAGGGAAATGCCAACCAAGAGACAGAGTCCACTCCCTGGGCTGAGGCAATTCTGCTCCTTGCAGATGGTGCAAAGAATGTGTCCTAGCACTTTTAGCGACTTCAGATCTCACCTTGGTCTTGTGGAGATTCTAGAAATACGGATCTAGTCTTCTGTTTTTAGCTGGCTGAGTACCCTCAGACAAGTAGTTTCTTGATTCCTCTAGGCCGCGACCCACTAGTTGCTATTGGGTTGATTCAATCCAATTTATGGTGACCCCCTGTATGTCCGCATAGACCTGCGCTCTGTAGGGTTTTCAGTGGTTGATTTTTCAGTAGTTAATCACCAGGCCTTTCTTCTGAAGTGCCTCTGGTGAAGTCAACCTCAACCTTTCAGTTAGTAGCTAAGCATAGTAACTGTACAGCCCTGGACAACTAGACCTTAGCCTACCGTCTGTAAAATGGAGATAATAACACCTGCTCTACCTGCTTCACAGATAAGTTGTTTAGATTAAATGGACAATACCTGTGCCAAAACTCTAGAAACATGAAAGTTCTAAACAAAGACCAAAAACTGTCCTAGTAACAACCATCTTCCCCATTACCACCCTGAACCCAGGGAACTGTCCTTCAGTCGGTTCACCCAAGAGTCCTTGGGCCTGGTGGTCCATATGCAGCAAGAAGACAATCCTCCCTGCCCCCTGGACACCTCAGGGACAGAGTCAAGACCAAATAGGACCCATGTAGAAAAGCAGCTCAACAGCTTATATGTCTGCCCTTGCAGCCCCCGGCCCACTGCCTTCCCAGTCAGCAAGCGTCACAGCCCATCTCACCCGCTGGTTGGTGCCCATCCCTCCGTCTGCTCAGAAGGCTGAAGATCTTCATGGGCACCCGGAGGCAACAAGGTTCCTATCTTCTCCCTCTCAAAATAGCTGTAATCCCAGTCCCGCTTGCTGGACAAGGGGGCCTGGGATTCACTGGCTCACCTTTGAGAAGGGTGCCTGCCTGTTACCCCATGCAAGGCCCTAGCACACTCGTAAGGAGTGAACAACACAGTTCATTCTGCTGGGCCCCTGCCATGGTTTGAACTGTATTCCCCAAAATACGTGTTGACTGCATTGGGCCATGTTTCCCAGAACTGCATGGCTGTCCTCCACTTTGTGATTTTCCCATGTGTTATACATCTCAATCTCTGCCTGTGGTTCAAGAGGACTAAGGTGGATGTAGCAATCTTGCTCAGGATCCCTGATCCAATGTAGATGGTGTGGCTTGTAGCACCTTTTATAAATAGCGAAAGCAAAGGGAAGAAAGCAGCGTGGGGAACCTCATGTCACCAAAAAAGAAGCACCAGGAGCAAAGCTTGTCCTATGGACCTGGGGGTCCTGTGCAGAGAAGCTCTTAGTCCAGGGGAAGACTGACGAGAAGGACCTGCCTCCAGGTCCGATAGAAAGCCTTCCCCTGGAGCTGACAACCTGAATTTGGACTTCCAGCTTACAAGATTATGAGAAAATAACCTTTTCTTTGTTAAAGTCATCTACTTGCAGTACTTCTGTTAAAGGAGCACTGGAAGCCTAAGGCAGCCAAGAGTTCTCCATTTCATAGGGCCGCGTTACTCTCCAGGCCCACTCATCCGGTCTCACTCTGAATGGACTTCTTCCCATTGGAAGCTCTGTTTGCAGATGGTCTGGTCTCCGCGTTTCAAATCCTATCTGTATGCTGGCAACTCCCAAGTTTATGCCTCCAGTCTGGATCTCTCCCCGGGACTCCAGACTCACACATCTGACTGCTTCCTTGGCGGTTCCACACAGATGCTTAATAACAGGAAAACCGAGCTCAGATTTCCACCACCACCACCCCATCCTTGCCAAATATCTGCCCCACTTGCCATCTTCCTCAACTCAGTCAGTAGCTA
Source organism: Heterohyrax brucei (assembly GCA_028571685.1). Classification (NCBI taxonomy): domain Eukaryota; kingdom Metazoa; phylum Chordata; class Mammalia; order Hyracoidea; family Procaviidae; genus Heterohyrax; species Heterohyrax brucei. The sequence continues at coordinate 25,370,513 of CM053155.1, forward strand.
CTACTTCTCTCCAGTTTCCCAGGCCACAGTCCAGGCAGCCAGGCTTGGTTGCTCTCTTTCTGTCAGGCCTCATGTCCAGTTCATCAGGAAGTTTTGTGGCTCCATCTGTGAAGTACGTCCAGAATTCAGCGAGGTCACTGACTCCACCACCTCACCCCTGAGCTATTCCAACAGCTTCATAACTAGACCCTGTACATACCCTTGCTGAGTCTCTCTCCACACAACAGCCAGAGTGATCTTTTTTAAAGGTGTCACTGATCTGTACAAAATCTTCCAATGACTTCCTATCTCACTTAAAAGAGTCAGAGGTCCTTTTCCTGGCTCACTAGGCCCTATTTAACCTGCAACCTTCCACTCCTTCCCCTCTCTCCCGCCTCCAGCTCACTTCTCTGCTTTGACTCCTTTATACTTTCCAACTTGTTCATTCGACTCTAGCCACACTGCACGCCTTCTGGCTCCACAGCCACCCCACATGCAAGTGTACTTCAGGACCTTTGCACCTACCTGTCCCTCTTCCCTAAAATGCACTGCCCCAAATATTCCAAGAGTTCATTCCATTATCAGAGAGCCATTTTTTTTTATTTAACATAACTGAGTGAAAATGTACATTCACATATAAATTTACATGCCCCCCTATATGCAGCTTCCACTGCTCTCCCTGTCCAGTGACTGCACACTATTCCTCTCTGCTCCATACATGTCTCATCCTCCCAACAGCCTCCTTTCCCCTCCTCTCCGTCCACTCCCCTTCCTCCAGCCAGAGGTCAGCAAGATGATATCCTATACATGTATAGAACCATAAAGTGCTTCCAATATATGGTCACTCTGCCTTGCCAAGTCCAATCCATTCCTGTCCAAAGAATGGACCTTTGTTATAATTTACGGGAACGGGCAGCATCAGGGCCAGGGGCCATGCTCTCAGAGGAACCCCAAAACCGCTGGACCATCAATTGAGGTATTTTAGTGGAGATCTCATGATGCACCTCTTTTTATTCTTGTGTTGCCAGTGAGGATCCTCTCTGTGAGCTCCGTCATGGTTATCACTGGTGGTGGCCGGACACCATCCAGTTCTTCCAGTCCCAGGTCGATGTAGGCACCCACTCTTGTGGGTCTCTCTGTCTTCTCGGTTGTCTTTACCACATGCCATTTTGGCCCTCGGTGAGCATCCGTTCCTGCTGAGTTGGGACCATTTGCTGTGTCCTCGGATGGCAGCTTGGCAGCTTTTAAGACCCCAGACGCCACTCACCAATGTGGGGTGCAGAGAGCTCTATCAGAGAGTCATTTTTGACCACCTCACCACTCTCTGCCCCCTCACTCTGCTTTGATTTTGCTTCTTAGCACTCACTACCAAGGGATACAACTGTGTACTCATTTGTCTAATGTTTGTCTGCTCCTACAAGCTAGAATGTACACTTCATGAGTACCAGCTTCAGCTGCCATGAAGTCATCACGACCCCACGTGTGTCAGAGTAGAACTGCATGCCATACAGTGTTTGGTGGCTGAGTTTTGGGAAGTGGATCACTGAGATTTTCTTCCCAGGTGCCTCTGAGTGGACTTGATCCCACAACCTCTCTCAGCTAGTAACCAAGTATGTTAACCATCTGCACTATCCTAGGACTCTTTCATGAGAGTAGTGGCTCTGTTTTCATTCACTGGTGTATCCTCAGCACCTCTAACAGTTCTTGGTGCATAGAAGATGCTTGATAAAATCTAGAGGCCAACTAAGTGAGGCTCTGCTTAGGACAAATGGATCATAATTACCTGTAGGAACGTCCTTTCTTCTTAAAGAAGGTCATTTGTGGAATATATGAAATGATTCAACATTTCCTTTTCCCTCTCCCATGAAAGGTTCACTGAAGCTCATGCTTCTTCTCAAGTCCTGCCAACATTCAGGGAATTCCCATATTATGTGGACAACTACTCAATAACCTAACTGCTCAGCATCTGCTCTCTCAAACATCTTCCAGTTCAGTCACGTCAGCCACCCTCCTGTGAGCAGACTCTGATCCCCTCTCTCCTATTCAGCCCACCAAATCTTCAGCTCTATGGTCTCTCCCCCCTTAGCTGTCATTGTGTCTCCACACCTATCAGCCTCTCCTGTTTCTACCTCCTTCTCTGTCAAGATTCCAGAGTCAAAACATTTGAACACTTTCTGCCCCAAACCCCCAATTCCTTTGCTGTCCTTGATCTTTTAACAACTACCTAACAACACCCCCAGCCCCAGATCCGTCTGATAGCCCTTCAGCTCTGCTCCTTCCCTCTGGCTAATAGAAAGTACTGAAGTGAAAATAAGTCACAACCAATGTGGGTGCTGTCAGTACAAACACAGTCTCCCACCTCAGCCAGTGTACCCCCTATACCAGGTCAGTCACCCTTGTCTTCCTGATCAAAGCCTCACTCTGCCGCAAGTCAGGTTGCCTATACTGTCCTCCTCAAGCCAGTTCCTCTGCCTTCCCACCCTCAATAAACAGCCTCTCCTTTTCATCACCAAAGAAAATGGGCCTCAGCCTCCCATCACCACCTAACCTTACCTTTTCCATGCACACCATTCACTATGTCTCAGTGAGAGGTGGTCCCCTTCCTGACCAACAGCAATGCTCACCCCCTCTCACCTGCTCAATGACTTCACTACAGAGAATTCCCCTTCCTCATTGGGGTCTTCAATCTCTCCTTCCATACGACCCTCTCCTGTCAACATGGAGACAGCTCAGGTCTCTCCCATCTTTAAAAAACAACAAAAACCAGATGATTTCAACTGTACATCCTGCCGTCCTCTCTCCTTCCTTCCCAGCCCAGGTACACATGCTGCCTCTACTCCTACTCTTTCCTCAATCCAACGAAACTGACTGCTTGCCCCGAATATCAATGACCCCCACAGCTTGGTACTGACTATGCTCATTTCCAAATCCAGATCTCACCCGTTATTTCTGCTACATTTCACACTGTTGACTACTTCCCCCCCCCTTTTTTTTTTTAACACAGCCGATTAGTTTCTCATTAAACAATACACAGATTGCTTGTGACACTGGTTGCCAATCCCCAGATGTGTCAATCCTTTCCTCTTCTCAACCCCGGGTTCTGCATTTCCATTCATACAGTTTTTCTGTCCTTCCCGGCCGTCTTGTCGTTGTCTTTGCACTGGTGTGCATGTTTAGTCTTGTACACATGGTCGACCTGCGTGTGTTAATGTTTGTTTTATGGGCATGTCTAATCTTTGGCTACAGGGTGACTTTCCAGAGTGACTTCAGTAGTGACTTAAAAGGGTGTATGTGGGCCATACTCTCAGGGTTTCTCCAGTCTCTGTCAGACCAGCTAAGTCTGGCCTTTTTCTGTGAGTTTGAAGTTTGCTCTGCACTTTTCTCCTGCTCCAGCTGGGACCTTCTTCTGTGAACCCTGTCAGAGTAGTCAGTGCTGCTAGCCAGCACTATCCCGTTGTGCTAGATACTTGCCCTTCTCAAAGCTTCTTTCTCTTTTTGCTTCGGGGTTATCTCTCTCCAGGTTTACTCCTATGTATTTGGTTACTCCTCAGGCCTCTTGTGCTTGTATGTTGCCTGTCCCTTGTGTGCTGAATCTGTCCTTGGCCTCATTCTCACTCAACCACGCCCCTTTTTAAGCGACTGCATGCACACTCACAACTTTAACCTCAATGCTGACTCCCATAGCACTGGCCTGACTTTGTCCTCTTTCTCACAGATACAACTTCCAGTTGACTCTCTGTAGCTGGAGCCTCCTAAAGGCACATGGAATTCAATGTGCACAAAACTAAATTCATCATTCCCACCCCAAAAACTTGTTCCATCTCCTGTGTTTCCTCAGAGAAGATTCCTGCAGTTGCTAAACCAGAAGTCCTAGAATCATCCTCTGCTCTTTCTGTTCCTTTGTCTTTCACTTTTAATTTATCACCTAGTCCTACTGACTCTAACTTCTCAATGTCTTTGTCCTCTTCTTTCCATACCCACTGCCACAGCCTAGACTACTGTGTAGCTCAAAAAATGGTTTCCTTAACTACTGTCTCTCTTTTCAATCTATTCTCTACACTGAGACCCAGAGTGATCCCCTCCCACCAACTTCTGCCTATGACTCTTTTAGAACTTTGCATTGACCCCAGATACAACATGGCAAGGAATTCGGTGATCTGGCCTCTGAAGATCCCAGAAACACCATGTGTTCCAAACACAAGAAATCTCCCCGTCCACTATCCCATTCTTTCTTGGCTAAATTATACTCCTTCAAGATTCATCTGAGTGATTTCCTCTAGGAGGTCTTCCCCAGCTCCCCCTCACAACCCCCTCTGGGTTACACCCTCTTCTTCAAGTTCCTGTAGGATCTATCATAGTCGTTATCACCGCGCTGTGTCATCAACTGTCCATGCACCATCTGTCTCCCCCTCTAGACAGTAGATAGCCAGTTATGCTCATGCAGTCTTGTAATTATATTCAACAAAAGAATGAATGCATACATTCATAAAGTATCAAACTGGCTTTTCTTCTTACCAAGCAACCCTTCATGGATTCCTCCTCTCTCTTCTTTGGTTGGTAGTTTTAACAAAAAGAATACTGTACCAGGCTCTGGGAGTCCTGGTAGGGCAGTGGTTCAGTGTCTGGCAGCTAACCAAAATGCTGTCAGTTCAAATCCATCAGCCATTCCTTAGAAACCCTATGAAGCGTTTTACTCTGTCCTACAGGGTCACTATGAGTCAGCACTGACTCAGTAGCAATGGGGTTTTGGTTTTGTTTTTATAGGCCAGGCTATGTGCTACACATCGTACATGTATTAACTCATTTGATCTTCCAACAACCCTACTATTATCATCTCCATTTTCAACTATGGAAACTAAAGTACAAAGAAGTAACTTGTCCAACTAGTAAGTGGCAGAACCAAGGTAGCATTCTAGTCTGTGCTCTTAAACCACTATACTACCACCTCTTCACTGCACATTTAAAGAAAACAGACCAAAGTTAATATTGGCCTGAGTAAAACATGATTTTGAAAAACAGATCTGTAAACCTAAACAAACACAAATTTGTCATTGGGAGAATTAGTTCTTGCTTTTGGCTTGGTCTCACCTCTGACTCCTTCAACGCGGGCTGATAACCACAGGGGGCTGGATGCCAGCACTCACCTAATCCCCAGAAGTCACCCACCCAGACAGCCCTTTCCTCATGCCCACCTCACCTTGTCTGTAGTGCCCTCAGCCTCCTCAGCCAGGAGGTACACGTTGCCACTGTCACCCAGCAGCAAAGCTGTGTCAGTGGTTGAGGAAGAGCGGGGGCGGCCCTGGTGCTGGTGCAGGATGGCAGCCAGGCTGCTATCCTGGGGGGCCTTGCGCAGCAGGTGGGGACTGCCACGCTGGGGCTCCAGGGAGCTGCTCTTGGTGCGCCGGCTGCTGCCCCCACTGCTGCTACCCCCGCTGCTGCTGTGCAGGCTGGCACCCCGCTTGATGGAGGGCCGGGAGCGGATCTGCTGTAGCACACGGTTAAAGGCGGTGGGCCGGGCGGGCAGGTCATGCAGGGACACAGCATAGGAGACCCGGTGCATCTCTGGGGAGCGCTCCTTCTCATCAGGGGAGTCATGGTCAGACATGCCCTGGGGATGCTGCTGCTGGCTATCCTGAGATGCCTGGTGCTCCCTCTCCCGCGACCGGCGGCGGCTGTGGAACAGGTGCTTCAGGCCGTGGCCAAACATGGAGCCCTCTGAGAGCTGCTGGATTTTCTGAGGGGGAGAAGATGAAAAACACTGGTGTGAAGAATGCTCCTGACAGCCTAGGCAGCAAGATGTGAAAGGGAGGGTCTGTTCCTGGGAATAGGAACTATGCCTGTCTGAATCTGGACAATCCCTAAAAATGGCCTGTTATGCCTTGCCTAAAGGTACCTTGCAGAAAGACAGCAACTAATCCTTTTCTTTCCCAAAGAAATGTACTCCCATGATTCCCAATAGGACATCCCAAATTGACATGTGGATTCAGGGTTACTGGGAATGACGCTCTTGGGACTATAGCCTGGGACCCAATGGCACAAGTAGGTGGCACTTGGCTCACTAGGTTATATCCCTCTAGATGGACTCTTTCCCTATAGTACCTCCCTCTTTCAAGTCTGGCCCTCTTTCAGGCCACACTAGCTCTTTTAGACCAAGGTATCAACTTCCAAAGACGCATCACTGTGACATTCTCTGGGAAAAATGGGGTCATACAACTGATACTGTTGTAACAGACACTAACTGCTTTTTAAGTACATACCTATTCACCTTTCTTTCCTACTAACCAAACTGCAAGACCTTAAAGTACCTTGCTAAAAATTCCTGCCCCATCAGGCTCCCTTGCATCTAGGAGTAGCCACATGCCATAGTTTTGGTCAAAGAAAAGCAAGGTGAGGGTTTCTGGAAAAGTTGCTTTCCTAAAAAAGTCACTGGCCCTTCCTACTTCTTCAGGTCTGGAATGTGGAGATAATGCCTAGAGATGAAGCAGCCATTCTGCAGCCATAAGGTGACCGGCCTGTCTGACTTCACAGATGGTAGAAAACTTGGGAGCCCTATGGAGTCACCACAGTAGCTGTGAACTTTCTGTCCTGAGACTCTTGTTGCATGAAGTAAGTAAATGTGTCTCAGTCTACGGGGGCAGAAGTAGTTCAGCAATATAATTCTCATCTTCCATGTCAGAGACCCAGGGTTTGATTCATGGTCAATGCACTCGAACAAGTTTCAGCAAAGCTTTCAGACTAAGAAAGACTAGGAAGACAGGCTAAGAAATCAACATCTAAAACCAGCCAATGAAAATGCCATGAATTACAATGGTGCAATTATTACTGATCATGAGGAAAGCACAGGACCAGGCAGCATTCCATTGTGTCCTGGGGTCACCGCTAGTCAGGGGGCCAACCTGACAGCAGCAAACAACTCTTAACGACCCAACAGGATGGAGAAGTGTCTCACAAAGTTTCAAAAGCCAAAGCCAACTGCTGTCTAGTCGGATCCGACTCATGGCGACAAGATCATTTAGAAAACAAGACAAAATGATCTAAACTGCTTTAGCCTGCTCTCACTGTTACTTTATACCTTAGCACAGACAGTAGTATAGCTAGCTAGTCTTACATCTGGTTGTAAATAAACTGTAAACCAGCTGCCATCCAGTCAACTCTGACTGATAGCAACCTCATGTGCATCAGAGTAGAACTGTGCTCTACAGGGTTTTCAAAGGCTGGAATTTGTATACAAATTTAGGATTTTCATTCTTCACATCATCTGAGACTTCCCACAACCCTCAGAAGTAGGCAGGGCTCTTATAGCACCCATGTTACAGACTAGGTGTGTTCCATCATCACAGGTTACCATGAATTAATCATTTACAAATTCTCAATGTGCTGTTTCTCTTGCATCTTGATTTTCCTAGATACAACAGCAACAACAGCAATGTTTCCACTTTGAGAGAAGAAAATCAAAGCCACCGCCATTCTTCCACAAGAAGAATTTAATTCTGGAAGCAGCCCTGGAGATGTTAGGCTACGTAAATTTAGCAGACTCAGGCTCTCGCTTGGGAGTTCCCATTCTCGCAGGGCCACCCTGAGGCAGGACCATGAGTCCTGTCTGAATCTGCTCTAGGTAGAACCAACACATCCAGGCAGCCCCAGCTTGGGAGCACTTTCCACCATGAATTTGAAACTCCTCAGTTCTAGGACGGAATAAGGCTTCCTTCGAAGCATCATGGATGGGGCCAGTTGACTCTCATTTGCCTAACTTCTTCTACCAAATGGTCACACTACATGTTACAAATTGGTTTTCTTGCATTCTATTCCAGGTTCCTATGCACCCAATCACACACGCACACAGGCCTGCCCACCCACCCACCCATTGTAAACTGGCTTCTCTAACACTGCAGGTCCTCTTCTACATCCACTCAGGAAAAATTACTACTCTTCAGAAAGAATTTACCAGAGGGCCTGGAGCTATGAGGCATTTTTCTTCCTCATCTCTGGAAATGGCAGAGGTTTTGGGAGAGGAACAGCAGCCAACAGTCTGCCATCTTGCCTTGGATCCCCAAATCTTTGGTCAGCTGATTTTAAAATTACAAAATGGCATTTTTCAAAGTGCTTTCCAATTTCTGCTGCATTCTAGGGTGAGTCTAACCTAATCTTAGGAAGTAGAATAGGATGGATCACAGTACCTTCATTTTGCAGATGAAGAAACTAAGGCACAGCACAGCTGAGTGGATCATCTAAGCCACACAAACCTCCAGCTTCTACCCTAATATACCCATGCACTGACCCCAAGCCTAATCTACCAGTTTCCATCAAGTTAGCCCTGACTCATGGCAACCGCATGTGTATCCAAGTTGTCAGTGGCTTCACAAGGTTTTTAATTTACTGATGTTTTGGAATTAGATTGCCAGGGCTTTCTTCAGAGAAGCCTCTGGGTGGACCTGAACCTCTGATATTTTGGTTAGCTGTCAAGCACATTTAACTCTTTGAACACCCAGAGACTCTAATACTTAACCAGATATTGTATCTACATTCACCCCAGAAGAGAATCAAAAGCAAGATCAAACCAAAACAAATACACCTGGGCCTGGGGGAATTAGTTCCACTGAACTGTAGTCATCGATCTGCCCATATCACATTATCGGACTTGAGCAAGACCCATAACCACTGTAGGTGTTCATTTCCCCCTCCCTGTCTGTGCCGCAGGTAAAGGGATGTCAGAGATGGTGACTGTACCAGCGCAGGGCCTTCTCCCAAGCAGCACTGAGAAGTCTGCCGCAGTCCATGGAAGTACAAGGCAAAGAACAAAAAAAGTGAAAGACGAGAGGAGGAAACAGAATGCATGACTATCTACCTCCACGACAGCTGTCTCCTTTGCCATGAGACCAGAACAGGATAGAACCTAGCTATCAATACCAAACGTTTTGATCAAAGATTCTGAAAAAGAATCCTGATTAAAAGGTGAGAAATGCAGACCAGAATTTCAAATTCTCCTGGAATTCAGACTTTCTGAAGCCACTGAGACTAGAAGAACCTCTGAAATTATAGCTCTGAGTTAATCTTTAAACTTTAAACCAAAAAAATTCCCCGAAGTCTTCTTAAAACCATATTTTAGCTTACTTAGCATCTGTGTCTGCCTTGAGCACTGTGCTCTTTAAAAGATCTATATGGGATCAAACTGACAATAGTGACTCAAAAGATTAGATCGGGAACTCAGGAGGCAGTGAGTTTGCATTAGTGGAGGAGGAAGAGTTCAGAAAAGGACGGTGAGAACAATCCTATAGTCTAAAGAATGCAATCAACGTTACCAAACTGTACATGTAGAAATCAATGAGTTGGTATATTTTCTGCTCTTTGTATTTTCAACAGCAACAACAAAATACTAACAAAAAGAAGTGAAAGAATAATGTGGGGCAGGTACTCCAGTGCAGGCATGAGACAGGAATAGTGGGGTGATACACTGGTAGAGGGGCTGTTCTGCCTGTGGGTGTCAGGGAGGAGACGGTTCTGGAGTTTTGACATAATACAGTAAGTGTTTTAAAAAAAAGAAAACTCAGCACATATATGTAAGTAGCTACAAGTTCTGGAAGTGAGGGAAACCATGGTGACTAGCTTGAGGGAACTCAGCCGCCAACGCAGCAGCAAGCACCACCTGCTCTGACTAACAGGTTCCAGCTACAAAATGTCACTTGCTTTCCTACACTGACTTTTCCCCAACTGCCAGAAATCATTTTGGTGGCCAAACTAAGCCATGCATTAGGAAAAGAGAGCTGAGCTCTTTCAGCGACAAAGACAGGCACAGGTTTCACATGATCCATGAGCACAGAGCAAGAGCCACCCCTGTAGCTACCGAGAGGCTAGAAGTCACCAGAAGGGAGATCTGCCTGAGTGAAGTGACTGCACCTGGGGATGTAAATGAGGAGGGTTTGCTGTCCTCCCTAGGAACCTCTCTTAATGAAAGGAGGGACTTTTGTCTCCTTTGGGTGCTACTGACATTTCAGGAAAACAAGGTAAACTAGGTTTCTCTAAGATCTTTCCTGAGAATTCTGTGGTTGTTGAGCTGGTAAACTTTACCCATTTTCCTCTCTGGGTGACGGTCCTCCAAAGGGGAAGTTTGCTTCATATTCTGCAAATACGGCTGCACAAGGTCAAAGCTAAACCACTTCAAGGTAGAACATCTTTTCCATCACCTGGTTGGAAAGGGTAGAACACAGCTTCTAATTCCTATAGGTCCTTGTGTCTGTAACAATTCCCTGAGGACCCTGAAAGGATCCTAAAAAGTTACATCAACCTATAGCTAATTTTTCACCCAGCCGTTGACTGCCTATCCCTTCTTCCCATTTTGGCCTGAGGTTCAGCTGTGAGGGTTCAGTGGGGTGACTAGGTCATCCTGAGCCTTGGCAAACCTAGGTCGCCCAACATTCCTCTATTTATAGGGTCTCTATGGAAACAGAACCAGCATTAGAGAGCTAATCACTGTAAAAACCCACAGAGTTCTACTCTCAGGATATAAAGTAGTTTGAGGAAGTCTCCACTTGCCCATAAGAAGCTTTGGAGGAGGGCTTGGGAGATGAGTGGAGCCATCACCCCAAGCTTGGCACCACAGACCACAGTGATGGAGAAGAGCGAACACCTGTACTTTTTCAGGTTTCTACTAGAAATACAGTGATGAAAGATTTTTCAAATGATTTTTACTTCCAAAACATCATACTTGACATTAAAAGAGATCTCAAATCATTTCCAATTCCAAATTTTAATTATTTACTGCTTTGCTGCAGGGCTTAAAGCTCAGTTGGAACCCCTGCTCAAATTGTATGTCTAACAAAGTCCTAGCAAGTTATACATAAGAATCACCTGGGGACCTTGTGAAACTGTAGATTCTGATTCAGTATATGCAAATTCTCAGCAGAGGTTTGAACCAGAATGAACCACTTTGAAGCCCTGCTTGAAACTTAGGGAATGCTTAGAGAACGCTGCTGGAGTCAACAAAAGTTGGGAAAAGTCACCTCAGCGCACTGAGTACTTCAGCAGAATCGAGTCGATGTACACAGCAAACACCGCCTCTTCTCAGCCTACTCACCCTTCACTGCCTCGCTCCTCCAGATAGCCCTCTCTCTGATCACATCAGCCTGCAGTCCTCTCATCTGCTCTGAACCCGAGAGAGCTCATTATCTGCACCACTCCTGCAATTAATCGTGCACTGCCTTGTGACATTGCTTCTAGTGCTCTCAAACTGTGATCCAACTTCTCACCTGCTTTCAGACTGAATCCTCAATGAAAACAGAAGCAACTGGAGGGCAAAAACCATACAGTCTACATTACCCATAGAGTCCCTGGGTGGTGCAAATGGTTCAGCACTCAACTACTAGCCAAAAGCTTGGTGGTTTAAACCTACCCAGGGGCACCTTAGGTCCAGTACTGAGGCCTCAAACCAGTGTGGCACAGTTCTAATCTGCACACATGGAGTCATCATGAGAATGGATTTGATACTAATGGGCAGCTAACAACAACATTACTCAGCAGCAATCTCAATGCAAACACGGTGATTTCCAGTTTTAATCATGCATTTTATTTTCTGAGCAGAAACCATCCAAATCTACAAAACCAATAGGCGACTTAACCCTTAGACAACTATCTTTTCTAAAGATTGAAAATGCTCAGTCAGGCAGCTTTTCTGTGTGTCTAACCCATATCCCTCCTGCTGCAGCTTAAACTCTCACTCCAGTCTACATCTTAGTGACTGCCAAGATTGAGCTGGCTTGGAACGAGATGAACACAGACCAAGGAGCCCAAATGTGTTGACTGTCTTCATAAATGGCCGAGGGAGAGTGATGGGGGCTCCTGTCCTTACACCCAGCTTTGTTTTCCAGGGTGCCGATCACTCAGTTAACTTGGCTGGAATAAGGAAGCCTTTAGTCATTTGGTTTGAAAAGGCAAATCATTGTTTTTCTAATGATGAAACATACCCTCAACATATCACCTCAACAGATTTGCTGCTTCTTCTTACATGGAGACTTAAGTGATTAGCTGATAAAGGTGGACTCTGCCCTAGCCTATGGGGATTTCAAAAAGAAATTCCACTTCTTCTGAGAGAGAAGAAAATAAGAGATGAGTTTTGATTTCCCTCTAAGACCATTTCTGAGAAACTGCCTGACCCTTTTGCACAGTCCCTGATGCTCACACTGTTTTTTCAGCTCCAAACCCCAACGTAGGCCTTGTTGGATGCTTTAATTTCCTATTAAGGGAGAACGTCTTGTTAATGGAATTGGCAGTTAGACACAATTAGACACACAGAAAGAGAAGCACATTCTGTAAATACTGAAACTGCAAGACAGTTCCCACTAGAAGAACATTATTACTAAGGCATCTGGGAGTTCATCTAGAACCCAATGTGTGGCAATAGAAGAGTTTCATTTGCCACATGCTCTCCCAACAGCAGTCACCAAACCTTCCTATCCCATACATGTGGAGGGTGAGAAGCAACCCTAGGCGTTGGGACCACTTCCCTTCTTCAAATAGGTGCAGATGGAGGAAAATGAACCACCTCAGAATTCTTCGCAACCCTTTGCCTTCCTGACTATTCACAGGTTGCAAGAACAACCTCCACTCCAGTCAAACATGTGTAGCCCAAGACTCACTTACCACCTTAACTCCCCCACTAAGCATGTCCTTCTTTTCAGGTTTGCCAATAAAGGCTACAGTTTAAACTTACATAGTGGCTCCACAGAAGAAAGTCTTGGTGAACTGCTGCTGTAAACACTGCAGCCAAGAAAACCCTATGGAGCTCAGTTTAACTCCATAACACATGGGGTCATCACCAGACAGAATCAACTCAATAGCAACGGGTTTGTTTTTGTTTCCTTTTTCTTTAACATCTTGTTTTAAACCTGCCTTTTTCTGCAGAACACCTTTTTTGATTATCCCCATATGTTTCCCATTTCACGGTGTGCTTGGAAGCACCTGCTGTGGATTCAATTGTGTACACCCAAAATATGTGTCAGTTTAGCTAGGCCATGATTCCTAGTATTGTGTGACTGTCCATGTTGTCATCTGATGCAATTTTCTTACATGTTCTAAATCCTTCCTCTATGATGTGATGATGCCGTTTCAGAGACAGTTATGTTAACAGGACACAATCTACAAGATTACATTGTGTCTTAAGGCAATCTCTTTTGAGATGTTGTCATGGATTGAATTGTGTTCCCCCAAAACTCTGTGTAGCCATGTGGCTAGGCCACGATTCCCAGTATCTTGTGACTGTCCTCCATTTGGTGGTTTTCCTATGCTGTATGTTAAAGGATTAGGGTGGGGCTGTAAATCCCTTTATAAGATCACCTCCCTGCTCCACTGTAAAGGGAGTTTCCCTGGAGTATGGCTTGCTGCACCCTTAATCCTTTCATTCTTCAAGAGATAAAAGGAAAAGGAAGCAGGCTGAGAATTGGGAACCTTCTACCATCAAGAAAGCAGCACCGGGAGAAGAGCATGTCCTTCAGACCTGACGTTCCTGCACCAAGACGCTCCCTGGACAAAGACTGATGCAATACCGGACTTGATCCTGAGCCGACAAGGGGAAAGCCTTCCCCTGGAGCGGACACCCTGAATACGGACTTGCAGCCTACCGGACTATGTAATAATAACCCTTCCTTTGTTAAAGCCATGCACTCTGTGGTATTTCTGTTAGAGCAGCCCCCACTGACTAAAACAGATGTAAAAGAGAGAATAGAAACAGGGAGACCTCATACCACCAAGAAACAAGAGTCAGGAGAATAGTACATTGCTTGGACCCAGGGTCCTTCTGCTGAAAAGCTTCTCAGCTGGGGACTTATGACAAGGACCTTTCCCTAGAGATAACAGAAACAAGCAGCCTCCTCTGGGAGCTGGCACCATGAATGTGGACTTGTAGCTTCCTAAACTGTGAGAATCAATTTCTCCTTGTTAAAGTCATTCATTTGTGGTATTTTTGTTGCAGCAGCCCTAGATAACCAAGACAGCATTCTTAAGCTTACATATCCTTTTTGCAAGTCATTTTCTGGCAAGTATTTCCACTTAATATGGCTGGGACCTCCCTTAAAGATGAAGGCAGCATCCATTGTCAAAGACCTATTTTCCCATTTCTTTGTTCTTAGGCTTATCTCAATTTCCTGCTTTTGATGAAGTCTATCCCCGGGGCTGAGCTCCCACCTGAGATCGCAGGAATCTTCCATTCAGAACTTATCTCTTAAGCTAGGAGCCTTATGATGTGGGAAGATTAGCCTTTCTACCAGAACCCTCCCCTCGAGCCCCAAGCACACTGACTCCTTCAGCCCACTCACATCTCCACGCAGTAACTTGTTTTCTACCCTATTTCAAAAAATGGAGGAACTGAGACCAGAAATTTCATCAAAATCCCATGCTTTAAAAAAATAAAAGTAGAATAGTGTTCTATTTCTTAACCAGGGCAGTTAGGTAAGTAGGTGCCTGTTTTGTTACTGTAAGTTAAACTGTGCATATGCAAGGACTGCCAATTAAATTCACGAACTAATCCTAGAAAAAGTGCTACATGCCTCACTGCTGAATATCACTATGGTCACCTTTGAAGTACTCCCCTTGGAAAGCTATGCATTGACACCAGTGCGCAGTCTACCCTTCAAAGCAATTTAGGAACTCTCTTTCTGGAATGGCCATCAGAGCTGTGGTCAGATTATCCTTTATGTCCTGGAAGTCATCAAAATGTTCTCTTTTCAGTATTTCCTTTATCTTCAGGTAAAGAAGAAAGGCACTGGGGGCCAGATCAGGTGAGTAGGGAGGGTATTCAAACACAGTTGTTTGTTTACTGGCTAAAAACTCCCTCATGGACAACTATACAATGAAATTCATAAACTTGCCACCACGCTACCATGCACAATAGCCATTCCAGAAAGAGTTCCAAAATTGCTTTGAAGGGTTGACTAGGCACTGGCATTGGTGCAGAGCTTCCCAAGGGGAGTAGTTTGAAGGTGACCATAGTGATATTCAGCAATGAAGTATTTAGCACTTACAATAATTAAGTTCATGGACTTAATTGTTAGGCCTTACGTATTATCAGATACATTTCTACACAGGCTATATTTCACAATTTGGGACAATACCTCCTCCACTGAAGGTGTCCAATGGACTACATGAGCCCTTCTCGGTGGGCTCTCTACACATGTGGTGACCAGACTCAGGCCACTCTGAGGGCTGATCACCTATGATGGTCACTAAAGGTTGTAAGTAAGCAGAGAGAATCACAGGATTCCGTTTTGAATTTCTTTCAGCTATTTGGCTTTTAGTTGCTCTTCCTGCTCTTCATTCTAAGCAGGTTAAGAAGTCCAGTGTGTGGTGTGCATAGAAGAATACGGACAGAAATCACATGAATCTGGAATCAAAAGCATTTACAACCAGGAATGGAATAAAAGAATTGGGAGCTTCCCATCTTTATTGATGGAGAAAACATTAAATTCCTTGGTGAAACGATTCACAGCTGTTTTTGTGAGGGGGAAAGAGAATTTCTGGGGGAGCCCAGCAGATAGCCTCTTGTCTGTACCCAGACCCTACCTTTCGGGAAAGACTGAATTCCTTCTGCTACACATGGGAGGAAGGGTGGTATAGTGGTTAAAGAGCTTGGCTGCTACCAAAAAGTGAGCAGTTCAAATCCACCGGCCACTCCTTGGAAACTCTATGGGGTGGTTTTACTCTCTACTGTAAGGTCACTATGAGTTGGAATGGAATTAACAGCAGCTGCTCACATCAGCACAAAACTAGCTCATGCCTCTGCTTAGGCACTCACTCCAGACCTCAGAATTTTGATAACATGCTGTACCTTCTACAGGAACACACGCTCCACCTATCTTCGTAAGTTAGTCCTCTTTCCTATTCTCACTGGAGCTGGGTTTTCTGGCTGGAAATTTCTGGCATATACTGGCCAGTCAAAACTCTCTGTAGCATCTCCTCCAAACTAGTACAACACCTCGTAGCAGCAAAGGACTGAAGTTGTTGTTGCTATTAGGTGCCATGGAGTCAATTCCAACCAGGGCTTCAGACTGGTTCTTCTCGGTCCAGTCATGGTGAAGGAAGTAAAACCGGAACAGATCCAAACTTTTTAAACTTTGGTTGAAACAGAAGGATAACTAGAACAGGAAAAATTACAGGTTGAATCCCTGCTAGTAACCTAATCTCTCTCTTACAGAACAATGGCATAGCATAGCAACCAATCTCTTTTGAGCAGAGCTGGAAACAGCAGTGCCCTGCCCAATGATGGTGGCTGTTGCTCTCCACAGTGCTGCCAATAATCCAGTCTCATGCATCAGGCTCCTGAAAGGGCTCACTATGTCTCTGCTGAGTCTCCCATACCAGGGCTTCCAGTTGTAATTTTTCCCATCTGGTTATCATCCTAAATCACCCAAACAGTACAAATTCAGGTCTACTCTGGTTTTGCTTTGTTGCCTATGACTGAATCATTTTGAACCAGTTCAAGGTCCTGATTCCAACTCAAAAGAACCCCATGTGATAGAGTAGAAATATCCCACAGAATTTTCTAGGACGCAATCTTTACAGGGAGCAGATTACCAGGTTTCTCCCACTGAGCTACTGGGTGGGTCCAAACTGTCAACCTTTTAGTCAGCAGCTAAGCAGCTAAGCACCAAACCGCTGTTGTCACCACAGCTCCTTAAGGACTGGATAAGGACCATAAATGAAATAAGAAATGAACACACATGGTTTAGTAGGAATCTAAACTACAAGTGCCTGGTAAAGTGACTCTGAACTGCTAGGTTCCTGTTGCCGGAGTATCTGCTTCGGATCTCCCCCAAAGGTCACATCAGGTGTGTGGGGGACTTGAGAAGGCCCCCCAAAGTATCTGGATGAGGCTCCTGGAAGGTAAGTCCATTTTCAGTTTACTTTTTAGTTATGGTTTTAGAACTGCTCCTTTAAGATTGCCCCTTAACTGTGTTTTCTTTTCACTGATCCTGCGCACCCCATCATCACTGATCCTGAGCACCCCATCATCACCGATCCCAGGCCACCAGAAGGAACTTACAGTACAGCGCAAAATGAGGGAAGATCACCGGAGCCCCTGAAACCTCTCACTGCCACTAGTTAGGGCATCATTCAGACCTCTTTGGCAAAGACCATAATTCTCTCCTCCATGGAGGTGGTTCAGCTAGAACGTCTTATTTTCCCCTCCTTTCTCAAAGATGATTTCCTCCAGTACACTTAAACCACCACAGTGCTGGAAGCTGTCATGAGAATATACAAGTAGAGACTAACGTACCAGAAGTTACTTATCTCTAAAGTTTAAAATGAAAATAAAAGCAAGCTAGAACTGCTGAGCTGCCTTGGCCAAATTCACGCATGGTAGGTAGGGAGTATGAAAGATCAAACTTGCCCCTTGATGGAATTTTCCCATCACGAGAAAAACCTGCCTGGGAAACAAGCCGGGACATATTTCCATAGTCCCAGTCCCTTTCCCAGAAAAGCTCAGAAAAGTTGAGTGATTTGCCTGAAATCATACAGCAAATCAGACTTCAGTGGCCTTGAGTTCCAGTCTGCTCCTCAAGTCCCTGTCCTGTAAACATGTTGTGATGAAGTGGACAGAAACAGGAAGAGGCCCCACTTGTTTCCCATGCTCCCAGTGAGCAGGCAGTAGCTGTTTTCTACTTGCTATCAGTCTGAGTCCAAATGGCTGTGATCGATCTCATGTTATTTTTTTCTTAGGGGGTGGGTGCACATGTCTTTTCTCACCTGATATCAATTCTGGCTCAGGGACATATAGCAGCTAATATCAAGTGCACAGTTGCCACTCTGTCTGCCCCTGATCAGAACAAGGGTGTCACCATAAAGAGAGGCAGAGATAACACAGAAGAGTGGGAGATGAGCAAGCTGCTGAAGGCAGCCTTATCCACATAGACAAGAACAGTGCAGCCCCCTCCCCACAACCAGCTCAGCGTGGGAAAGAACGAAGCAGAAGTCTCCAGTGTTAGCCTGGAATCTTCTGAGATGGGAGGGCGCCGTTTCTAAAGCTGCCTTTAGTGTGCTCAGGGAGAGGGTCTCATCTGGTCAGGACGCCATCTGAACCAGCCCCGAATGAGACTGAAATCAGCCACAGAAGGCTCGGTCCCTGCCCACAACAGTGTCAAGGGGACTCTATCCCCTTTATCCTCACTTAGAAATACCACCTTCCAACTTCACAGGCTGGGCTCCTTGGTCCTGATTAAAGGGCAAGCTTCCCGTGCAGAGCTCATCCAATGGAGCTCATCTTTTAGACATAAGGTAAGCCCTGGAGCTCTGTAAAGGACAGCAGCTGAATCAAAGGTCAGATACTAGCAACTTCCACAATTTTTTCAAAGTGCACAAAACAAAAGCTAGCTATCCCTTTGTCACCCCTCCCCAAACACATACAGGTAACATTCACAGGTAAGAGCATACTCACCTGTGCCCCAGTGGCTTCCTGACTGAGAGGCTCCAGCCAACGAAGGAATATCATTGGCTTATTCTGGGAGCTCCTTTGTGGCTGCTGCCATAAGATACAGGCTTTATTTAACGTAATCTAGTCCTTTTTGCTCCCCTAGCCCAGACCCTGCACCCCGTCCTGAAAAAATCTTGAGGCATCAATTTCCAAGGCATCCAAGTTCCTTCCTCGGGCTGGCATCTCGCAGAGTCCAGCTGTGAACCGGCTTTAAAAGCCAGAGCCTGCACTCCCCGTGGGCGCTCCAGCAAAGGTGCATTATTTATCCTGGCTGCTATTTTTACTGACACAGGTGTGTATCTCAGCTTGCCAGTGGTCTCAGCAACCTCAGGAAGGCAAAGAAAACGACTCCCAGCTGCATAAGAAGGTACTTCCAGACTCTCGTTCTAGGTGCCGGCTCAGCCTGGCGCCAAACCGAGGCCCCAAGCCAGCCTAAGCACCACTCGCGCCACCTGTCAGTTCTCCACCCTGGGGGCTGGTTCGCAGGCAGTCAGCGATCTCCAAGCACTGGCTGGACCTCTGGCTCCACCTAACGGCACGAAGTCCACACCCTCTTTTCACAGATTGACAAACTGAGCTTCAGAAGGCCCTCAAAGATCCCAACAGAGGAAATTAATTCAGCAAAAAGAAACCAATGGTCGCCTGCTCTGCCTCCGACGCTGTCATTTTCTTTTCTGTCTTCCTACAAAGCAGCGAGAGCGGTGCCAACTTTTTAGTTAGCATCCTGGATTTTTCCAGCCCTTTGTCTACGACTAGCACTTCTCACACATTATTCAAATAATTTTCTCGCACGAGTGAGCCGCTAGAACGTCTTCTGAATAATGGGGAGCAAACACACAGGCCTGAAATGTAGCCGAAAGACAAGAGGAACGGACGGTACCTGCCGTCCACCCCGGGTTCTAGCCGAACATCCGCTCATCCTTTCTGACCGCTGCCTGCCTTCCCCGTCACTTTCATCCCGTTAAAGCACTTGTTCGTGGGGCGGGGAAAGCTAAACCGGTGGCTGGGCTTTGCAGGGAAGGGTCTGCGCTCACCTTTAGATCAGGAGGCTTGCCTCGAGGTCCCGGGTTGGGCGCCGCGGCAGCGCCTGCATCTGAAATTGGCCCGCCAGCAGAGTTAGCACCCGTGGCCTCCCCATGGCGAAGGTCCGCGCCCGGCAGGTGGCAAGCGGCATCTTCCAGCCCAGCTCCTTCCTCCTCGTCTTGCTGTTGCTGCAGTTCGTCCGATTTGCACCTCTTCATGGTCTATGTGGGTCGGCAAGGGGAATCTGTCCTTCCAGCGCACCGTCTCGGAGAAAACCGCACCCCCTCTTACACTCCAGAATGAGGCTGGGGGTTTAAATTGTCAACAAGGAGGGGAGTCTGCGAGTCATAATTTCTTAAATTAAAAACATAAAAATAAAGGAGGGTAAGGAAAGGATGAGGGAGGGGAGCCTTAGTTACAGCTTGGAATAGTTCCGAACGACCTGGGGAACCGAAGGCAGGTCACAGTCGAGGCTGGGCAGCAGAAGTCCTTGAGCAGTCGTTGGAGGATGTAAGGAAAGACAGCCCCTCGCCCTCAAACTTTCTGCTTCAGGGCACGGGTAGGGCGGAGGGAAGCTGGGCGGCCCAGCGCATCCCTCCCGGCTGGCCCGGCCGCTGGGCGCGGCAGGGCACGGGGCAGCCAGCCGCGCAGCGCCTAGTCGACGGCGCTCCGCGCCGACCGCAGCCCCCAGCCCTGCCGCGCGGCCCCCGCCCCTCATGGGCCGGCCGCGGCGCCGGCGGCTCGCCCGGCCCCTCCCGCCCGCCCGCCGCGCCAGCTGCTGCAAAGCCGCCGCTGCGGCCGGAGCCCAGCGGCTAGCGCGCAACCTACCCCGCCCGCCCGCCGGCCTGCTCTCCGGAGGGGGATGGAGAGGCGAGGAGGGAGCGAGACCG
This sequence comes from Heterohyrax brucei, assembly GCA_028571685.1. Lineage (NCBI taxonomy): Eukaryota > Metazoa > Chordata > Mammalia > Hyracoidea > Procaviidae > Heterohyrax > Heterohyrax brucei. Next base: position 25,390,859 of record CM053155.1, read on the forward strand.
CCAGCTAGCCAATGGGAAGCGCGGAGGGCTGAGGGGGCGTCGCTCCGCGACATTTTGAGGGTTGGTTGCACCGCGCGGTCCCCCAGGAGCGGTCTGGAGGGCGATGCTGTTGTGTTTTGGCGTTGCGGAGAGCCTGCTTCCTAGTATGGGCTAAGGTGGCAGGTGGTGAGAGATGCGGCTTTAGCGGCTTTAGCCTCCCAGGGAAGGCTTTGCCGGCATCTGATTAAGCTGGGAGAGGACACAATGGGGACATTTATCATCATTGTTTTTTGCTCTAACTTGACACGTTATATATGTCCTTCCATGAGGGAGACGCCCATCCCCTCCAGGATGCTTTAGTCTGAGTCAAACCTTTGCTTTCATTCTGAGCTGCAATTGCAAAGGAGAGTGATGATCGTCTGCCCCATTGCCCCTCCTCCCACTTTAAGCACCTGTCTGGTGTGAATCCTGACTTAGATTTATGCTTAGAAATCGGAAGGTGTTTCATTTTTATAAGCAATAAATGTATGTGAGAGTACCTTGCGAACGGTGAAGCAACATTTAAATACAAATACACTGTTAATAGTGTTGGTTGATACGGGAGGGTAACAAGGAATGCTCTTTTCCCATAAACCTTAGTCAAACTGCACTGAATAATCTGGAGGCAGAAGAGACCAAAATGCAGAGGTTTCCAAGACAGAAAGCCTAGGAACAATAGCAGCCTTATTTGAGTGCCTGCTGTATGCTTATTCTGAATAAGTGGGTCTACCGATCCAGCACTCTACACTACTGTTTCTTCTCCAAGTACTGGTCTCAAGGCCAGCAGCATACCCATCACATGGGAACTTGACAGAAACTCACATTCTTGGCCTTTGCTCAGACCTTCTGAATCGAAAGTAGTGGGCCCAGAAAGTTGTGTCTTAACAAGTCCTTCAGGTATTTCTGATGCATGCCAATATTTGGGAACAACTGGTTTAGGCTATGTTGCAGTGGCTGATCTGTTTCTAAGTTACAGAGATGTTCTCTAAAGGATTTTACAGTTTACCCTTCCCTTTCACACTCATCACGCCATTCCAGCCTCACTTCAGTCCTGTTAGTCTTGTGAGTTTGCCGGCTCTGTTCTGTTTTCCCATTCCAGCCACTCATTTTCATGTGTATCCTAAAAGAGACTAAGTTGCTAAGAATTTACTCTAGTAAAGCAGCCACTTTCTAAACTAGGCAGCTCCAGTTTTAGAAGGTAGGAATTTAAGATGGGCTGGGAATGTGGAACCACCCCCCACATCTTCTATACAGTATCAGGCACAATGGGGAAGCGCAATGCCACAAGCCCATTTTTGCCAGTAAGAGAAAGGCAGAATGCCAGTGTAGACAGTGGTAGGTCTAGACAAAATCCATAGGGGCAGATTCCATAGTACCAAGTGTCGGGCAGAGGAGTATACTGCCCTCTGTCCCATTTGGCCCAGTAGCATGTACAAACGCACAGGCCCTTGACCCTGGGCAAGTCTTGCGCAGTAAATGGTGAGTACACACTGACACATGTTTACAACCTGACTCTCAGCTGAAAAAGGGGCGATTAGGTATGTATCTTTAAGGAAGCAGAAAACATTATTCTGAATTATGTCTCATTTTTAGACAAGGTTGGCCTTGAGTTTGATTTTTATGTTTTTATATACAAATAGTATGATGGCCAAATTTTCAATTTATGGCCTTATTTATCAAGGTGTGATGTAGGTAATGAAAAAGTCTGTGGTGTTTTTCATGAATCAGCTAATACTTTATGTTGTATTTGGAGAGGCAGCGTAACATAGCGGCTACGAGCTCAGGCTCTGTGGTCAGACCCGTTAGGGACTGACCCTGGCTCTGCTCTCCACTCTCCACTAACTGTGTGACCAGGATCAGGTTATCTAACCTCATTATACCTCAGTTTTCTCATTTTAAACGTGGGAATGGTAACAGCATTTGCCTCGTGGGTGCTGGATAATATATGTAAAGCAATTAGAATATTGCCTGGCACAGGGTAAAACCATAGCTATTATCAAAGATGTCCTCCATTTTCAAAAGGGTTGCATATTTGACTCTATTGGTTATATCTTTGGGATTTCAAATGTGTCTAACACGTTTCTAGTTTTCACTAAGTGTCACATTATAAAAGGAACCCTGGTGGCACAATCGTGGGAGAAAGATGTGACAGTCTGCTTCCATAAAGATTATAACCATGGAAACCCTATAGAGCAGTTCTACTCTATCCTATTGGGAAGCTGAGAGCTGGAATCAACTCAGCAGCAATGTTCATTGTCTTATAGAACAATTACCCTGCTGTTGAAGAAGTTTGGGTGGGAGGTCTAGAGAGACCTGCGTGACCTACAACCACCTGTTTGAAGCAGATTTTCATTAACCATAGTAAATTCTCAAATACCTAGGACAAGTGGAACTAAAAGTACTTTGGCTAATAGAAATTGCGGTTAAAGAGGTGGATTGTTCTAATCTTCTTTGGGAAAGCATAGGCACATACTGTGTTTTGGTGTTCAAGACAAGACAAAAACTCGAAGCTCTGCAATGCAGGAGATAATAGTCCGCATGTTGGAGCCGCATTTTTTACTGTTTTGGCACAACTAGTTAATCACAGGAAACTCAATGGCATAGTAGTTAAGTGTGACAGCTGCTAACCAAAAGATAACAGCTCAAATCCACCAGGTACTTCACGGGTAAAAAACATGGTATAGTTCACTGGACACTTGTCTCAGTGTCAGAAAATCCATGTAAGAATTCCAGTTCTGTTACTTCCTGTGTGTTCTTGTGCAACCAAATCACTTATGTTCTCTTACCCTTGGTTTGCTTATTTATAAATAGAGGCTAATAACACCCAACCTCATGTGAAAATGTTTGGCACAAATTTTTTCTCAGTAAGTCTGAGAGAAACATAACTAACAGACTTGTCCAAGCACCCTGTCTGTCACAAGGGAAAGGCAGAGCTGTAAACAGAAGATCCTGGCATGTTAATGAAGGCTGGGCATTGCTGGCAGAATCAAATTTGCTTCACCAGGAGGTATCTAAACAAGGGGAATAAAAAACAGTTCATTTAGTCTAACAAACTCATAAAGGTTTAATTATAGAGGATAAAGTATCAAGATCAACAAGTATGGAAGATACTTTTTTTTTTTGTAAAAGCTATTAAGTCTGAAAAATAAGACTTTTTTTCTTTTAGGCTATAGCAAGAGAACTACAGGTTATTCAAGAAAATTAGATTTCCTACTCTGCAGGAATTCTTTTTAAAAAAATCTTAAGCATTAAATGGTCAGGTAATTGTCATGCAACCATTCTAAGATTTAACATACTGAGTGCCTGAAAGATAAAAGTACTCTGTAGAAGGACTAGACATAATGAATTTGATCATTATATTTTGATACCAACATCATTACAAATATTCCTTTGTTAATCCAATTTTCTTCCCATTCTGTTGGAGATTTCCACTTTCACTCAATGTTCTCCAAAAAGAAAAACTGGGTTCTGTTGAATTAGGAGGAGTAAACTATGCAGATGAACACTGGGAAGATTGGCTAGATTTGCTGATGATGTCACAATCCCACCACCTACATGTAGGCTTTTTATTGGATGTTGTAAAAGCTGGGGCGAGGCAGGGCAGGAAGGATCTGCATCACTCTTGAGTTGGCAAAATCTCTGAGCGTCCTAGTGACCTATCAGGTCCCTGAGTGGTGGGGCGCATTCAGTGGTTCCATAGCCAGTATTTAACATGCAACTGTCTGGCCCTCAATATGATTTCCTTTGTTATCTGGAAGCCTAAGATTTTCTTTCCTAGATAAAAACATACTGGCTGTTTTATCAGGAAAGAATGAAGTGGCACTGTCAGGTAGAGAATGTGTAAGTTTTTCCATACTATCTGGAGGATTTTTCAACTGCTTCCACTTCTGGTTGATAACTGATTTTCCTCCTCTGAGAAACTACAGACTTTGTTGGGCTACTTATAGAGGTTACTGTTATTTTTGTAGTAATACATTTCTTTCAAAGAAAATTTAGAGAACTCAAAAAAGAGAAGAACAGCACTATCCAAATACAAACAATACTCTCGTTCTTGAGAGGCCTTTCTATTCTCTTCTTTAAACAGGTACAGATTTTAAAAACAGAATTGGAATCAAACAAGGTATATCCTTTTTTTTAACTTATAATTTGCTCAGAAGAATTTCTATACGCTGTTACTTAGACATATTTCCATATATCTAAGAGAACATTTTAAATGACTGTAACATTTTATCACGTGAATGTATCATGGTTTATTTAATGACTACTCAACTTGTTCTTATATACTTAGCTGATTCAATATTTCTTTTACCTTATTAAAGCTGCAATTACTATATTTATGTATAAATTTTATACACTGCCCCTCTGTCCACAGAATCCCTCATACATAATGGGCAATGCTTTAAAAGCACAAGAAAACCCAGATTTCCTGTCTCGCAATCATCCCAAGACCTGCACAGGAGTTCCCACCTTCTTTCTCACTCCTTGAACACCAAATTTCCCACCTGTAGTAGGAAGAGCGGACAGTTCCTGCCGCTCACTTCAGGTAGGATGCAGACCTATGCCTCATTCTGGCTGCCTGTTGCTCCTCCGTAGTGGAAGAACAGTCACAATTTAATCCTGGCCGTGGACAGAGAGGACTTGTGAAGCAGACACTTAAACCCTAACTGTACTGGTCTGTGGGACAGCCTGGGACTTGTAAAATGGCTGCTTTGTATCCTTCCTCGTCTCTGTAGGGAATCCATACAAACCTCTGGACAATCTGAAAACACTAGACCTTAAAGAAATAGAAAAAAGCTTTCAGTTTTGTTCGGAGTATCATCAGTTTATTATTTTCCATCTGAAGATGGATACCTGTGGCAGTTCTAGCTATTATTCCATGTGGTACTCAGAAATAAAAGTAGGAAGCGGCCATTTAAATAGGATCACTTGTTAGGAAACTCATGAATAACCTCACAACAACCTAGCAAGGTAAACACTACTCTCTACAAATGGGAAAACAGGTTCAGAGAGCTTAAAGAACTTCCATAGGCCTCAGACTAGAACTCTCAGCTCTGACTCCAAAGTCTAGAAGACTAACAGCTCATCCTTTCATCCCTAATGCTGAAACACTCTTGTGGTGAAGAATTTGTCAATGAGTTATTAGTCCACAGCTAAATATATGTTCATTTAGTCACATATCATAACCATATACATAGGTTTTACAGTTTGCTTATGAAGGATAGAGAAAGACAAGGAGTTGGTCTCTTCCTGTGGACAGAAAGTTCAGCTGGGGAGATGAAATAGAAAATATAAAACAACAACACAATATTTAAATGTTAACATCTAACAACGCTTCTAGGACAAAGTACATACCATGTATTCAGAGCAAAGAAATATTTATGACAGTGAAGGATCAGGAAAACTCCAAGGAGACTCATCCACGTCATGAGTCCTCAAAAACCAAACTATCAGGTTAGGATGATTTCAGTGCCTCTACATATGTACAGAAAACCAAACCATACCTATGAAAGTACAGCTGATTCTGACTCACAACAACTTTACAGGACAGAGTAGAACTGCCCCAAAAGGGTTTTCAAGGAGTTGCTGGTGGATTTGAACTGCTGACCCTTAGTTTAGCAGACTAACCCTTAACCACTGTGCCACCAGGGCTCCCTATAGAAATGACTATAGAAATCATCTTGAAAATAGAACCGTTCAGTATATGTCTTTAATTTTTCACCTGCATGCTCTAGTTTTTATGGTGTATTAAACCCACTGCCGTCTAGTGGATTCTGACTCATAGAGACTCTATAGGACAGGGCAGAATGGCCCCATATAGTTTCCAAGGAGCCCTTCAAACTGCCAATCTTTTGGTTAGCAGCTATAGCACTTAACCACTACACCACCAGGGTTTCCAAGCAGGTGTAGCATATGACACCAAACCCACTGCCATCGAGTCAGGTCCCACTCTAGCGACTTTAGAGACCCTAGAGGTCAGGGTAGAACTGCCCCATAGAGTTTCCAAGGAGGCCTGGCAAATTTGAACTGCTGACCTTTTGGCTAGCAGACATAGCAGTTAACCCACTATTCTACCAGGGTTTCCATATGACTTATTAGTGATGGAAAATATGTTCTCTTTTTATTCTCTGAGCTTGTAGGGCAGTGTTTCTTAAGGCATGGTTCATGGACTACCAGCAACATAATCACATTGGAATTTAATTATATACGCAGATTCTGGACCCCATCCAAAACTGATACAACTGGAATATCTGGGGGTGGAACCTGAAAATCTGCATTTTAAACAAGTATCCCAGGTGATTCCGAAATTTGAAAACCATTGATGTGGGGAAAACTTGCCTAGGCACATTCGTTGATAGGTTTGTGAAATTTATTAATCATTCCCATTTATTGAACACTTATTATATGCTTGACACATACTCTTAACTCCATTTAGTGTGTAAAATGAACCTGGAAGGTAGGTGTCATAATCTCTTTCTTATAGATGAGGAAACCAAGGCTCAAAAAAGATTAGTAATTACCCAATATTATCTGTCTAGGAAGGGCTGCAACCAAGCTTCCAAATTACTTCTGCTTGCTGCCTTCAACATCTACACCTTTCCTACAGTGCTTACTGTATCCTAGGCTATATTAAAGCTAGCACATTAATTAATAATAATAACCATTTCTAGAGTGGAGACTCTGGGTGGTCAAATGGTTAAGGGCTCAACTACTAGTTGAAAGATTGGCAGTAAGTCCTCATCCGGAGACTCCTCAGAAGACAGGCCCGGTGATCTGCCTCCAAAAGCCTTGAAAACCCTATGGAGCAGATCTGTGCTGTGCCCGTAGAGTTGCCATGGTCACAGTCTGCTTGAGGGCAACTAACAACATCATGGCCTGAATGCCTATTCTGTGCCGTATGATTTCAATCTAAAATTTCAACAACCTCATATGGTTCTCTTGCTATGTAAGATAATTAAATGAGGGAGCAAATATCTTAAAATCATATCCTACAGGTTAAGACAGAGCTTTTCAATTCTGATTTGACCTTTCCTCATTTTTACTCCTTCCTGACAATTCCTGAAATCTTTTTTGGCTCAGACTTCTGTGCCTTTCCTCTCTTCACTATTTATCTCAACCCTTTTACACCTAGCTTGGGATAGAAACTATGGGCTAAAGTCCAGCCTTCATTTCCAACAGCCACCTCCCACTCTCTTTTCTGACACAGGAAAGGTGAGCTACTGCCTGAAACCAAAGGAAAGTGTCAGTTGCTTAAGAACCTTCTGTTGATCTTGTGACTTCAAAGAGAAAAACACAACTTAGTCAAGGAAGCTTATCTTGGGAAGAGGGAATCACACCATGCCATGTGATATCTTATGCTGGATTGTGCATAATGTCATAAATCATTTTGAGGGAGTTTTATATGGCCCTGGGGCACATCTAAGCAGACATAGGGACAAAGGGCTGTTTTCACTGGAGAAACCACCAGGATTCCCTATACTTCTTGCAGGCTGCTGGTGAAAAAAGATAGTACTTTCTTTCAAAATGCAATGACATAGTGATTCTTTCAGAGGGCTACTTAGTCATATATAGTTAGAGCCACATAAATGTAATACCCTCCTGGGAATAAGTGTTCTGGAAATAACTCAAAAGAAGAAAACAAGTGACATGAACAAAAAAATGTTTAAGCAGAATTGTTCATAATAACAAAAACCCTGAAACCACCTAAATGTCAAATAACAGAGAGTGGATCAATAACAACTGCTTAACAATATAATGGCATGTTATCTTGTTATGAAAAGAGATAAATATGATGAAAAACCTTAAGACTATAAAACAAAAATAAAAAGATAAGCTATTGACTGGGAGAATATCTTTGGAAACCACACATCTGACAAAAATCTAATAACTAAAGTACATATGAAACCTCATCAACTTAACAACAAAAAATAGTCCAATCATAGAAAGGCAAAGGACTGTAACAGGCATTTCACCAAAGAGGACGTTCAAATGGCCACCAAACATATGTAATTGTACTCTGAGTCATTAGCCATCAGAAAGATGCAAATCAAAACCACAATGACATGGCATTTTGCACCCACTGAAGTGGCTAAGATAAAAAAAAAATTAAATCAGAAAATAACAAATGTTGGTGAGGATGTGGGGAAATTGGAACACTTATCCGTTTCTGGTGGGAATGCAAAATGATACAGCCATTGTGTAAAACAGTGTGACAGTTTCTAAAAAAACTAAAAATCGAACCACAATAAACCGAAAAAACTCATTGCCATCAAGTTGATTTCAACTCATAGTGACCCTATAGACAGAGTAGAATTGCCCCATAGAGTTTCAAAGGAGTGCCTGGTGGAATTGAACTGCCAACCTTCTGGTTAGCAGCTGAAGCCCTTAACCACTATAAAACCAAAGTTTCCAATACGACCCACCAATTCCATTCCTAGGTATATAAATGTGATTCTTGAGTGCAGGGACTCATAAAGAGATTTATACACCAGTGCTCATTGCAGCACCATTCACAATAGTCAAGAGGTGGAAACAACCTAAGTGACCATTGATAGACGAGTAGATGAACAAAATGTGGTATAAACATGCAGTGGAACACTACTCAGCCAGTGGAAGAAATCAAGTTTTGATAAATGCCACAATATAGATGGTGCTTGAAGACATTAAGCTGAGTGAAATAAACCAATCACAAATGACAAATGTTCTATGACTTCCCTTATACAGGAAAAAACAACTATACGTGGACTAAGTTTCTTAGTGATTACCAGGTAGGGAAGGAGGAGGGAAAGGAGAAATTAATGGTGATGTAAGAAATCACACTGACTAAGGCCAGTGTTGCACAGCTGATTACTTTAATCTCTGTCAGTAATCTGTATACCTGTAAAAAAGTTGAATTGGGAAAAGGTATGTGATGATATATTTACAAAAATGATTTTAAAAAATAAAGGAGTAGCTACTGAGCCTGCATACGTACAATGAAACAACTCCAGGGATCTGGTTGCTTGGTTTGGAGGTTTAGGGACATGGTTTCATGGGACTTTCTTGTTTATATTGGCCTAATGACATGTTAAGTGCTTCTGTTCTACCTCCTCGTTTTATTGCATAGTGCAGGGGGCCTTAAATGCTTGCAAGCAACACAACTGGTCACTATTTACCTGGAGCAGTAGAAGAAGGAAAGTCAGGAATAAGAGGATGATATGGAATGGTTGGCTAGCTGCTTCCATGAAAAACTGACTCTTTTACCATGAAATCAGAACTGGATGGTGTCTGGCTCCCACTACTAAACATTCTGACCAAAAATTCCATAGAAGAATCCTGGTCAAAAGGAGACAAGATGCAGAACAGAATTCCAGATTCTCACAGATCCAGACTTCCTGGAACTATGGAGATGGATAAGCCCTTGAAACTATTGCCCTGACATAATCTTTAAATCTTAAACAAAAATATCCCCTGAAATCTTCTAAAAACCAAACAGTTTAGCTTCACTAGTAACAAAGGGCCTGTGTTAAGCGTTACTCTCTTTTAAACACTATAGGATCAAATTGACAACAGCAACTCAAAAGACTAGACAGGAACCTGAGGCGTCAGTGAGTTTATATTAATGTGGGAGAAACAACTCAGAAAAGGAGGGTGAGAAGGATTGCAGAACTTGAAGAGTATAATCATTATCACTGAGTTTTACATGTAGAAACTGTTAAATTGGTGTATGTTTTGCTGTGTACATTCTTAACAAAATAATTTTTTAAAAATCTTAAAATGAAAGCATTCAAAGACAATATTACATAGAGTCAGAACAATGAAGGCCTTGGAGTAAGACAAACCTGTGTTGTTAACTAGATAGACAAATTACTTGAGTCTCAAAAACAGGAATAAAAATATCTTTCTAGGGAGGCTGTGATAATCAAAGATGATATAAACTACAAGGATAACATCTGAATAAACCATAGGTGAGGATAGGAAGGGGCACTAAGAAAGAATCTTGAATTTTATCCTAGGATATAATACTGTTGAAACTTTTTTTTGACATTGGTTTATTTTTATTGCAATTTACATTTAGTACTTTATTTTCCTTTTATTCCTTCATTCCCTTAAAATGTTTCATATTCCTTGTGCAGAAAATGTGCATATATCCTCAGGAAACTTGCCGGAATGAATCACTGAGCCTTCTTTGTAAGGGTCCTAAATCAGTGGTTCTTAGCTCAGATCCAGAAGAATGATAGGAAGCCTACAGGCAGATAGTTCAACTGTGTTACAGGGCCTGTTTTCTAAGCACTTAGAGGTGTATGTAAAGCTTGTTACGGAAAGGTCACTCTCGCTTTTGTAATTTGCCAATGTTCTCATGGCCAGGATGGGTGTCACCCACTTTGCTTCAGAATCCTAACCCTCACCTCCATTGTTGTAGCTTACTGAAGAACTAGATTGATGAGGGAGGCAAGACGGGCAAGGGGATGAAATGAAAATAATATTTTCTTTCAGCCAACAAATACTGAGCACACTTTCTATGTCAGGCATTGTGTTTGGCACATATGGAAAGATTCAGAACTAAGCCAAGGTGAATATGTTTTAGAACTAAGGCTTTAGAACTTTCTAGAAAACCTTTACCAAGTTAATGTTGACTCAAAAAAGGTTATTAGTGGGTTTTCATCTATCCATCTTCCTCAACCTAGGATCAGGCCAGAGAGATAAGGACATAACCTGTTGCATGATTTTCCTCTCACAAGGTATAAAAATAAACCAAAGATCAGTTCCACTGAACTTTTAGGCCACACAGCAATGCTCAGTGGATACAAGACCAAAATGATTTCAATTTGGAAAAGCAATCCGAATCTTCTGATCTTAGCAATGGAAAATGAATTGTGGCAAAACTGTATTCATGGCTTCTGGAAAAGTTTGGAACAGTTACTCTAAAATATTTCTAGAAAGCCTTATTCTTTTACTTGGCAGTAAAACAAAGATTATCTCCATTCAGGGTCACACAAAATTCCTTTTAATTGATTGTTTTCTCCCTGGGTTCTATATCCTAAAAGCCAGGGATGCCACTGATGAAACATTTAGCATTGCAATGATATTTGATGTATAATTAAACAGAATGCATTTAGCAATACAGTTTTCCAGACCCTTAATCTTCAAGTTAATAAAGCTTCATATAGAGAATCTCTTGAACCAAAATAAACATTTTGAAGATATTATCTTCCTTGGAAAAATGAATACTCAAATACTCATATTCATATTTGAGTATTCATTTTTCCAAGGAATATAGAATGAGGGATATTCACTGCTGTTGTCAAATGTATCTAGCCTGAAAGCAGAAAATCCCAAAAGGATGTTAATCTGTGTTTTGTCGACACTTGAAGGCATCTGACTGTGTAAATCATGAGAAGTTACATGTAACAATGCAAAGACGGGAATTTCAGAACATTTAGTTATGTTCAGGCATAATTTCCATATGGTCAAGGGGCTGTCATTCTAATGGAACAAGGGGATACTTCCTGGTTTAAAATTGGTGTATCAAGGTTATAGCCTTTAACCTTCCTTATTCAATTTGTATGCTGAACAAATAATATGAAAAGCTGGAGTCTATGAAGAAGAGCTTGACATCAGGATTACAGCAACAGTCAACAATCTCTGCTATGCAGACAACTCAATCATGCTTGCCAGAACTAACTATGTCTTAAAGCACTTACTGATGAAGATAAAAAATTACAACCTTCAGGGTGATTTACACCTGAATGTGGAAAAATGCATTATGAAAAATGGGGAAGTTGCAGTTGTCAATGATTTAATTCTTCTTAGATTAACAATCAACGTTCATGGAAGAAGCAGTCAAAAAATCAAATGGTATAATGCACTGGGCAAGTGTGCTGCAAAAGACATCTTCCAGTTTGAAAAACAAAGTAACAACTTTGATGACTAAGGCACTGACTCAAGCCACAGTCTTTTCACTTGCTTTACTGGAGGACTGCCAGTTAAGTTTGCAAACTCATCCTAGAAAAAGTGCTATATACTTCACTGCTGAATATCACTATGGTCACCTTCGAAGTACTCCACTTGGGAAGCTAGGCATTGATGCCAGCACCTAGTCCACTCTTCAAAGCAATTTGGAAACTCTTTTTCTGGAATGGCCATCAGAGCTGTCATTACATTACCCTTGATGCCCTGAATGTCATCCAAATGTCTTCCTTTCAATATTTCTCTCATCTTTGGATGAAGAAAAAAGTAACTGGGGGCCAGATTGAGTATGTTCCTGTACAGTTATTTGTTTACTGGCTAAAAATTTCCTCAGAGAACTATTCAATTAAGTTCACACACAATGGTCATTCCAGAAAGAATCCCAAAATTGCTTTGAAGGGTGGACTAGGCCCTGGTATCGCTGCACAGTTTCCCAAGGGAAGTACTTTGCAGGTTACCATAGTGATACTCAGCAATGAGATATGTAGCACTTAGAACAATTAAGTTTGTGGATTCAATTGTCTGACCTCATATGCAGGAGAAAGCGGGATAATGAGAAAAGGAAAACAGAAAAAATATTGATGCGTTCAACTTGTTGTGCTGGCAAAGAATACTGAATATACCATGGATTGCCAAAAGAATGAACAAATTAGTCTTAAAAGAAATACAACCAAAATCTTCCTTAGAAGTGAGGATGGCAAGACTTTGACTTGCTTACTTTTGATAGGCTGTCAGGAACATTCAGTGACTAGAAAAGGTCACCATATTTACAAAGTAGAGGACGAACAAAAATGAGGGAAACCATGAGATGGTTTAACGCAACGGCCATAACAACAGGCTCATACATACCAACAGTGATGAAAGTGGTACAGGATGGGGCAGCATTTTGTTTTGTTATACAGAATGGGAGAAAATATTGGGGAACCATATATCTGATAAGGGGATAGTACCCATAATACATGAAGAATTCTACAGCTCAACAACAAGAAAAAGCCACTGCTGCTGAGTTGATTCTGACTCATAGTGACCCTATGTGACAAAGTAAAACTGCCCCATAGGGTTTCCAATGAGTGCCTGGCAGACTCAAACTGGCAACCTTTTAGTTAGCAGTTGAATTCTTAAGTACTGTGTACCAGAGTTTCCAAAAAAAAGCAAAGAACTCAATTAAAAACTGGATAAAGGGCTTGAACAGAAGCCAAAAAGATATACAAATGGCCAATAAATTTGTTGCCATCGAGTCAATTCTGATGCACAGTGACTTACAGCATAGAGTAGAACTATCCCCTAGAGTTTCCAATGCAGAATCTTCCTCTTGTGGAGTAGGTTCTAACCACTAACCTTTTGGTTAGCAGTCAAGCACTCAACCACTGTGCCACCAGCACTCCTTAAATGGTCAAGAAGAAAAAATGTTCAATTTCATTGGTGTTCCAATCAACCAACCAACCAGTTGCATCAACTCGATTATGACTCATAATAAGCCATGTCTTTCAGAGTAGCACTGTGCTCCATAGGGTTTTAGTGGCTGCAATTTTTTCAAAAGTACATCACCTGACCTTCCCTGAGGCACCTGTAGGTGAATTCAAACCTATTGGATTGGAGCTGAACGCTTAACTGTTTGAGCCATCCAAGGATTCCACTGGTTGTTAGGGAGATGCAAATCAAAAACTACAATCAGAGAACATTTCACCCCCACTAGGATGGGTATAATCAGAAAAATAGAAAGTAACAAGTGTTGTTGAGGATGTGGAGAAGTCAGAACGCTTCTCCATTGCTGGAGGGATGGATAAATGGTGCAGTCACTGCTGAAAGCAAAGTGGTGTTCCTCAAAAAGTTAAACAGTGAACTACCCTATGACCCAGCAATTCCAGTCTTAAGTATATACCCAAAAGAACCGAAAGGAGAAATGCAAACAGAAACTTATGTACCAATGTTCATCATTTAAAAAAAAAAAAATCAAACCATAACCTATTGCTATCGATTCTGATTCATAGCAGCTATACAGTACAGAAAAGAATGGTCCCATGGAGTTTCTGAAGGGCACTTAATGTATTAGAACTGCCTATTAAGTAGAGCTGCTGTAATGGCTTTAACAAAGAGAAATTCATTTTCTCGTAGTTGAGAGGTTAAGAAGTCTGAATTCAGGGTGCCAGCAGCCACAGCGCCTAACCACTACACCACCAGCATTTCCAAATGTTCATTACAGCATTACCCAAACTGTGATACAGCTACACAACGGCTCACTATTCCCCCATAAGTAATGAATTCCTAATGCATGCTATAACAGAAATAAACCGCTAAAATGTTATGCTGAATGAAATAAGAGGACCAATGGAGTACTTTATGATCCCACTTATATGAAATATCTAGAGTAGGCAAATATACAAAAAGAAAATTTACTAGTGGTTACCAGGCTGCAGTTGGAGGGGGGAAAGGAAGAGTCGTGCTTACGGGGCGCTGAATTTTTGTTCAGAGTGATGAATAATTTGGAAACAGTGGTGACCAATTGCACAGTTGCACATCGTGGTGAGTGCAGTGTTACTGAACTCCATAGATCAAAAAGGTTGAAATGGAAAATGTTTTGTTACATATACTTGTTATGGATTCAATTGTGCGCCCCCCCCCCCCAAAGTGTGTCAGTTTGGCTAGTCCTTGATTCCCAGTACTGTGTGATTGTCCTCAGTTTTGCCACCTGATGTGGTTTTCCTATGTGGTGCAAATCCTACCTCAGTGAAGCCCCAGTCACTCAGCAGTTAAGAGCTGCAATGAGCTATGGCTATTAACCAAAAGGTTGGCAGTTTGAATCCACCAGCTACTCCTTGGGAACCCTACGAGGCAGTTCTGCTCTGTCTTATAGGGCTGCTGAGGGTCAGAATCAACTTGAGAACACCTAATAACAGTTAATGAGGTATTTCACCACCATCATTTTTTTATTTTATAAATTTCTTTTAAAATTCAAAATGAACTGAAAAGAAAAATGAGGATAAGCACAAATGCAAGATGTTAATAGGAGAAACAATGGAAACTTCCTGTGTAATTTTTCTGTAAGCCAAAAACTGTTTAAAAATAGTCTACTAAAAAATGTGTGAGGTGACTACCTACAGAATGGGAAAAAATACTTGGCAACTACATGTCATATTGACATCTGATTTCCATAATCTACAAGATATGGCAAAATGTTAACAAGAAAAAGGTAAATAACCAATTAAGCAATGGGCAAAGAAGATGGACAGATACTTCACCAAAGACGACATCCAGGCAGCCAAAACACATATGAGGAAATGCTCATGACCATTAGCTGTTTGAGAAATCTAAATTAAAACTACAGTGAGATACCATCTCACCCAAACAAGGTTGGCTATAATAAAAAAAAAATACAAAACAACAAATGCTGCAAGAGAGATCGAAACTCTCCTACACTGCTGGTGGGAATACAAAATGGTACAATCTCTTTGGCAAGCAATTTGGCACTTTCTTAAAAAGCTAGAAATACCACATGATCCAGCAATTACGTTGCTCAGAATGTATCGTACAGAAATAAAGGCAGTCACGCAAACAGATACTTGCACACGAATGTTTACATCAGGACTGTCAACAACAGCAAAAAGATGGAGTCAACTTAGATACCCATCAACAGATGAACAGATAAACAAGTTATGGTACATATACTCAGTGGATCACTATGCAATGATAAAGAATAATGATTGTAGCAAGCGTCTCATAACCTGTATTCAACTAGAACATCTTATGCTGACTGACATCAATCAGCAGCAAAAGGATAAGTATTGTATGAGACCTCTGCTATAAGGACTTAAAAATAGACTTATGAACTGTTTTAGTCAGCCAGCGCTGCTCTAACAGAAATACCACAAAGTGGATGGCTTTGAAAGAGAAATGTTTATTCTTACACAGTCCAGTAGGCCACAAGTCCAAACTCAGGATGTCTGCTGCAGGGGAAGGCTTTCCGCCTTGTCAGCTCTAGAGGAAAGTCCGGTGTTGCATCAGTCTTTGTCCAGGGAGCATGTTGGCACAGTAATCTCCGGTCTGAAGGATGCGCTCTTCTCCTGTTGCTGCTTTCTTGCTGGTGTGAGGTTCCCCATTCTCTGCCTGTTTCTCTTTCCTTTTATCTCCTGTAGAATGGAAGGATTAAGGTTGGTGCAAGCCATACTCCAGGGAAACTCCCTTTACAGTGGAGCAGGGAAGTGATCCTATGAAGGGATTTACAGTCCCACCCTAATCCTTTAACATACAGCATAGGAAAATCACAAAATAGAGGACAATCATAGAATACAGAGAATCCTGGCAAATTCCTACACGTATTTTTAGGGGCATATAATTCAATCCATGACATGTACGGGAGAAAAGACTCTTTGGTGGCTACAAGGGTAGGAGGGAGGGAGAGAGAGCATTGGTCATTTATTAGATACCAAGAACCAAATCTAAGCCCACTGCTGTTGAGTTGATTCCGACTCACAGCAACCCCATAGACAGAGTGGAACTGCCCTATAGAGTTTCCAATGAGAGCCTAGCAGATTTAAACTCCCGACCTTCTGGTTAGCAGATGTAGTGCTTAGCCACTATGCCAGCAGGGTTTCCATAGTTTAGATAGTAGTCAGATTTGGTTAGGTGAAAGCAGTGACAGCACACAGTAAGAGCAGATCAACATAACTGGACTACACCATAAACTGTAAGGTTTTCTAAACCCAACCCAATATTTCAAAGGATAAAGTAGCAGGGATGGGGTCAGGGGACCATGTTTTCAGGGAAAACGGAGGTCAGTTGTCATAACTAGTCTTTTGCTAAGAGAGTCTTCATCACCCTTTATTAGTGAGTGGCGTCTGGGGTCTTAAAAGCTAGCAAGCTGCCACCTGAGGTACACCAAATAGTCCCAACTCATCTGGAGCAGATGACGACTGAGAACAATAAAGGCACGAGGAAAAATGATCCCAGGAGACAGAAGGATCCACATGAATGGGAGACTGTATCAGCATGACTGGAACCAGATGGGGCCCAGCCGCAACCAAGGATAGCTGTGGTGGGACACTCAAGGTAGAATCTCTGAGGCAACACGAGAAAAAGAGGTGTGCAGTTCAAGAACTCTAATAAAAGGCTGCAGTTAATGGTCTAAGAGCCTGGAGGGTTCCCTGGGAACATGGCTCCTAGACATGCTCCTGGCCTTGACTTGAAACCAGTACTGAGGTCAGCTCTTCAGACAAGAATGGGCTGGACTCAAGGACACAGTAGGACCATACGGTGTGTGTACTTCATGGTCCTGTATATTCATAGGAGGCTGTCCTATTGGTGTCTTTCTAGATGGGAGAGAAGGTGGAGGGGAGCAGACAGGTGCTCGTTAAGAGGATGCTAGGAATATACAGGGAAAAGGACGAATGTGCTGTCATTGGGTGAGGAGAACAGATGGAGCTGCAGATAGGTGAGCATCCAGAATTGATTTGGATTGTAAATGTTCAGTTAATCACAATAACAAAAAAATGGGTGAGGTATATTCATGTATGTTCAGAACATATGTAGAGGGTTAGTTATCGAGGTATTGGTTGGAAACCCAAAAGGCTGCAAATACCCTAAATGTCCACCAGTAGAGGATTTGTTAAATAACACATATCAGCCATGTAGTAGTTTATTATATAGTTGTTGAAAACAATGAGGCAGATCTTTATGTTCTGGTGTGGAAGAGACTGCAGGGGCAGAGTAGAGTAGCTTGCTATCATTTGCCTTAAACATATATGTAAACACTTATGTAACATCCATTTGTGCAACACTGGTTAACTCCTGGGAACTGAACCTGATGACTGGGGGATCAGGACAGAAGGGAGACTTAGGTTTGCCTTGTGTATTTTTTATACCATTTGAATTTTATACTATCTTCTTTTTTTTATTGTTAAATAAAAATGAAAGTGTACATACTCTGTGTTTACAATATTGTGTTAAGATGGGAGGAGTACACAAGTTGTGTAGAAGTCTCATTAATATTGATCTTCTTAGTAATGTGTATTGTCACCAATTTCACCTAACCAACAGTGGACAGCAGTGGATTTGGTTTGGGTTTACAAAATGCTAAAAGCCTTCACATTTTAAATTAATCCAATAGCATCACTTTTAGAGCACCTGGATGAGAGGATGGAAGACAAAACTCAAAATTTTGAAGGCTTCAAAATTTTAGAGCTGAAACCCAGTGCCGTCGAGTCGATTCCAACTCATAGCGACCCTACAGGTCAGGGTAGAGCTTCCCCATATAGTTTCCAAGGAGCGCCTGATGGATTTGAACCACTGACCTTTTGGGCAGCAGACACAGCACTTAAAAAACCAACTAAGTCCTAACAGTTACTTCACTGGTGTTGAAACAGGTCCCTGCCCCTATCGTCAGGCCATCTAGTAACGAAGCTGAGACCCTAATCAAATCTCCTCTTAAATTTAGCGCTCTTTGCACTACATCATTTGGCCTCCTCGGGGAGACGCAGGGTCGGTCTTTCCATATAGCAAGAAAAGCAAGGAGGTCTTAGGATCTGGAGAAGCGGAGAAAACGGGGGGAGTGCAAAAAAGGTGGTTGTCAAGTTTTGCCTCCTTTGTAATCGCGTTTAGGGCTCCGTGACGGTTTTCGTATCGACAAAAGTCTATATTAGCAGCAGTCGAGTTAAGATAATCAAAACTGATTTAAAAGGCTACAGACCTCAACTTCCCCTTACTCGGCTCAGTCTCCTTCAAGAAACAACGAAACTTAGTCTACACCTTTTCACTGACCCTTTCACATCTCTCCTTTCCATATCCAGGAAACTCGGAAAAACAGAATGCAATACAAGCAAGGGGGATTTTCCTAATTCCAAGGCATTTTCAGCCAATTCCCCAGTATCTACTTTATCCGAAAAGCGAGGGAGTCATTTAGGGTAACCAACGAGATATTACTGGTCTCTGTCATATTTCCTTCCTTTTCTTCGCGAGTAAAATCTTTCGTTCTAATTTCAGAAAGGGCACTACATTCCTGCCCGAGTTCGGAATCTGCATCTCCTTCCTGTCTTCAGGGATATCCGTGTAGAAAAAACATTTGAAAATTAGGAGCACGCGTAAGCACGAGAACGGGTGAGGTTTCTACCACAGAGCAATCAGTCCCAACACAGTGCCTGTTGTCAGTCGCCCGGTTTGGGCGCAACCTCAGCCCAGACTACAAGTCCCAGGAGACCCCGCAGCGCCAGCGCCCTCCTGTAGTCCTTCCCTCGCTCTTCAGGATAGTTGAAATAAAGGTTCCGTTCGCGGCGCACTGCGGATGGGTTTGTTTTCAACTGCGGTGACGCTGTCGAGAGCCCGGCCGACTGCAGGCGGGGGCGTCAGGGGGCGGATTCCTCCTCCTTTAAGCACTGGGGGGCGGGGAGGAGGGAAGGGCAGCGGACGGGGACCGAGCCGGGAAGACCCAGTGGGCTACGGGGATGGAGGGCAGCGGGGTGCTATGGGGCGGCGAGCCAATGTCAGGTCCCGGCCCCGGCCCAGGAGGCAGCGGAATGATCCGCGAGTTGTGCCGGGGTTTTGGACGCTACCGACGCTACCTGGGACGGCTGAGACAGAACCTGCGCGAAACCCAGAAGTTCTTCCGCGACATCAAATGCTCCCACGATCACAGTTGCCCCTCCTCCCCCACGGGCGGCGGTGAGGCCGAGCCCGGCCCTGCCAGCGAGGTTGCCGAAACCGGGGAGCAACTGGGTAAGGAGGGTAGCGCCTAAGGAGAGAGAACTGGACAGGCAGATTGGAGGGTGGAGTGCACTTCTGCCCCTGCAAAATAACCCCGGGAAAAGGCGAAAAGTGGGAATCGGGCTGTGTGGCTGGACTCCCAGGACTGGGCCGCACGGATCTGGGATGCAGTAGGAGGGCATCCTTCGGTTGGAGGAGGGGAGGGGCGCTTAGGCGTCGGCCGGGGAGCACTGGGTGAAGATCTGCCGAGAGCAGGGGTTCCAAGAGGAGGGCGAGTGGTTGAGAGGGCGGTGTTAATTCTAGAAGCGAGGAAAGTTGTTCGAATTGGAGGTAGGTAGTTGTGGGTAAGAACCCCAGTTTAGGGATGGAGGAATGGGAAGAAGGGTAAAGAAAGGAGTAGACAGGGTGATCCAGGAGCCAGAGGAGGCCAGGAGACTGCAGTAGAGGGGTGTGTGTGTGTGTGTGTGTGTGTGTGTGTGTGTGTGTGTGTGCTCTAAATGGGGTTGGGGGTCTGGCAGAATAGAAGTTGGAGCCCTTCTAGACCAAATAATTTTCTAGGGGTGTGCCAGAGGCCCCAAAGCAGTTAAAATTGTGCGTAGTCTTTGATCTTCTGTAATGTCTTGCTTTCTCCTAAGTTCTGCTGTTGGTGGGGAACCGGAGTGTTTGCATCTAATTAAAGTAATAACTTAGACTGAAGAGAGATGGAACTGGCATTCCATGTAGATATTTTGGAGACAGCACAGCAAAGAAGTCGGTTGAGAGTGATTTACTGATTCTGAAACGTGAATGTTAGAATGCAGCTAATGAGAATGCCATGTCTCAGATTCCACCCTGCAGATTCTGATTTTATAGCTCTGGTGGGTAGAGCCTAAGAATCTAAATTAATAAAATCTCTCAGGAGGTTCTGATGCGGATGATCTGCAGACGCACTTAGAGAAACACTAACTTAGACGCTGATAGTAGGTTTGAACATGAAGCTCAGAACTGAATGAATTGTTAAACTCTTCGGAGTGTGCATGCTGGGCCCCTATTCGCAAAGTTATGTGTTTAATACTCTGAGTTTGTCTGAGACCCCAGAAATAGGAATAAAAATAAGTATCATTCTGATATGGTGTAAAATGATGCTATTTCATTTACTTGGCCTGACTGAAACCAAAACCCATTGCTGTCAAGTCAATTCCAACTTACAGTGACCCTCAAGGACAGGACAGAACTACCCTATAGGTTTTAAATGGCTGTAGTCTTCAGGGCAGCCAGCCTCACATGTTAAATCTTTCTTCCAAGGAGCAGCTGGTGGGTTCCAATCAGGGACCTTTCGATTAGCAGCCAGCCACCTAACCACTGCGCCAGCAGAGCTTCTTACTTGGCCTGAATGTAAAGAAAAAGCTTTTATTACACCTATGGAAACTCTGGTGGGACAGTGGTTAAGGGCTGTTGCTGCTAACCAAAAGGTCAACAGTTCGAATCCACCAGGCACTCCCTGGAAACTATGGGACAGTTGCACTATGTCTTGTAGGGTTGCTATCAGTTAGAATTGACTTGACAACAATGGGTTTGATTTTTTTTTTTTTAATTATACCTTTTGGGAGGAGGACTAGCTGCTCTGAAATTGGAGTTTTGAAGTCAGTGTCCAGAGATTTGCTGTTGTAGAAACAGCTCTGTAGAGACAAGTGATTTCCGTGGGGCCATCAGAAAACTACTAGTGAGAAGGGCTGATGTTTTCAGAGATGATTCCCAGAACATGTACTTTCACTCCCTTCCTTAGCAGTGCTTTCTAGTAGCTTCCCCTTCCCAGAAGTGCTGCTCATAGCTTATCTAAAAGCTCTCTGTTGTGATTACTATTTTGAAACAAGTCTTTGTTTTATAATTACTGCTGAAAAAGAAAAAAACAAAAATGGATAGTAGATTCCATTTGGAGAGCTGGAGATAGTCACAGCACCTTGGTTAGCCCTTGTTTTTATTCTTTAAATGCCAGCCTTGGAAATAGAAATGTACCTTGGTATTTTGCCTCATGGGTTTTCTAGTTGGCTGCATCGTGCATTAATGTTTGAATATTTAACTCTCTTCACCCGCTGGAGTCTGTCCATCTAAAATAAAAACCAGCGGAGGGTGAAGATGACAGGACAGGGCGCAAGTCGAGTTTGTCCTGCGAAAGGCTTCCATTGCTTTTGATGTGGGGGTTTTTATCTGTGGGGAGAAAATGAACACTGAGGAAATTAGTGAGGTCTCAGTGACTATTAATAATTTGAGAATGCTATTTGTGCAGCTATTAGGTAATCATATTGGTGAGTAGAAACCACTCCGTAACAGACACTGCACTGTTGTTCTCCCCTTTTAGAAGCTATCTTTTTAAGATCAAGTTCAGAGACTGTTTGCACTTCCTTTTATGCATATTGGTTTCTGATTGATAGGAGCTGGAATGCTAGGGAAGAAGCACTCAGCTTCTAACCTAACAAACCTCTAGAAAGTTTTAATTATTCACAATGGAAGTGTGCTTGTAGAACCAGTGGTTGTCCTGTCAGTTCTGACTCCTGGTGACCCCGTGTGTGTCGGAGTAAAATTGTACTCGGCAGGGTTTTCAGTGGCTGGTTTTTCTGAAGTAGATTACCAGGCCTTTGAAGGTGCCTCTGGGTGGACTTGACCTTCCAGATTTTTGATTACCAGCCCAGTGCATTATCTGTTTGTGCCACCGAGGGATTCCTGTGCTTCTAGAATGGATGCTATAGGATATTGAGCAATTGAAGATTTGGAATTTACTGTAAATTTGAAAATTGGGGACTGCAATGATGACAAAAATAATAAAATAGTTTTCATGACTCTTATTATGCCATTTGTAATGCCAAAAAGTTTATTTTATTTTAAATTACAGAGAAGGTGAGTGAAAAAGAAAAAACCAAACCAAACCCATTGCAGTCGATTCCCATTCATGGTGATCTTGTATGTTGCTTACGAGGACTGCCAGTTAAGTTTGTGAACTCATCCTAGAAAAAGTACTGAATACCTCATTGCTGAATATCACTATGTCACCTTTGAAGTACTCACCTTGGGAAACTATGCACTGACTGCAGTGCCTAGTCCACCCTTCAAAACAATTTGGGAACTCTTTTTCTGGAATGGCCATCAGAGCTGTCGTTGTGTTACCGTTGATGTCCTGAATGTCATCAAAATGTCTTCCTGTCAATATTTCTTTTATTTGGCGGGGCCAGATCGGGTGAGTAGGCAGGGTGTTCCAATAGAGTTATTTGTTTACTGGCTAAAAACTTCCTCACAGACAACTATACAGTTAAGTTCGTGAGCTTGCCACTGTGCACAATGGCCATTCCAGAAAGAGTTCCAAAATTGCTTTGAAGGTGGACTAGGCTCTGGCATTGGTGCAGAGCTTCCCAAGGGGAGGACTTTGATGGTGACTGTTAGTGCTATTCAGCAAGAGGTATGTAGCACTTCAAGTAAGTGTATAGACTTAATTTTTGGACCTTGTAGGATCTGTTCCATAGAATTTTCTTGGCTGTAACCTTTATGGAAGCAGATCTCAGGCCTTTATTCCGTGGTACCACTGAGTGGTTAGTAGTTGAATGCAAACCATTTGTGCAACCCAGGGACTTCTGAGGAGGTGGGAGGGACCCCAAAATAGAACTTCCTTCTTAAATTTTGATAGTATTATAAAGTATTCATTGGGGACAGTGTAGAGGCTATGTAGGGTATGTGATGATGTTTTTAGGAGTTAAAAACAATGGAGCTCTGAGATGGTCTTTTATTTTTTTAAATAGTTTGGCCTGTACAAAGAGCACTTATTTTTAAATGAAGCTTCCTTGATTCAGCCCTTTTTATGTGACCCAAATCATTAGCCTTTTTTTCTCCCTCATAATTAAGAAGGTAAGAAACCCTGGTGGTGCAGTGATTAAGCACTTGGCTGCTAATTGAAAGGTGGGTGGTTCAAACCCTCCAGCTGCTCTGTGGAAGGTAAGATGTGGCAGTCTCCCTCTGTAAAGATTTACAGCGTTGGAAACTCTGTGGGGCAGTCTCCCTCTGTCTTAAAGGGTTCTCTGTCTTAAAGTGAGGTGAAACTGACTTGATGGCAATGGGTTTAGCTTAAAGAGGGTGAGAGTCATGGCCCTCTATCTGTTGATTTTTGTCTGTCAGAGGAGAGGGTTTGTATGAAGTAAATGCTTTGAGCACTTCTGGAGAAAGGGGGGCTAAAGTATTACAAAGTAGCAGAGGGAAAAGTGTTTTTCTTGTTATGTGTTCATGTACAGTTCCTAGCTGTTGCAGTTTACCATAACCCTCTCAGTCTGAAAAAACTGCAAGGACTCTTTGTGTCATTGAAATGCTCTAGTCTGGACTGAGTACTGGTTCTGCTGTTTACTAGCTTGCTATGGGCAAATCACACCTGTGTCTCAGTTTCCTTATCAGAAAATAGGGATTATAATAGTAATTATCTCTAGGATTGTTGGGAGTTAACATGTAAATATTTAGAACAGTAAGATGTGATAGGAGTATTACCCACTGCCATCGAGTCAGGTCTGACTCATAGTGACCCTATAGATCAGAGTAGAACTGCCCCACAGAGTTTCTAAGGACTTCCTGGTGGATTTGAACTGTCAACCTTTTGCTGATATGAGTATTAGCTATTATTATTTAATCAACATTTGAGTAGCTGGTAGGTGCAGGTAATAGTGCTATTAATAGGGGATAAAGAGTCAAATAAAGACATTGGCCTTAACATCTGTTTAGTGATGGTCCCGTCTATACTTTTCTCCTGAGAAAAGAAAAAAAAGATATTTTGTATTATTACAGTAACCTATTTATTTATGTTGGATGGTGGATGAAAAACACTAGAAGGACCTGAATTTGGTCCTCAGAAAGGTGCAGCCTAATTCAAACCATATGCGTTACCCAAGGCATAAAGCAGGGAGAAAAAAGGCAGAAAGTTAAGGTATGCTAGATTATAGGCATTATATATCAGTTACAGTTCTTTGGATTTTTATATAACTCTTTGCGTCTGGTTAGCTAACACTTTCTTTTTTTTTGTCTTCAGTTTTTACCTTCTTTTTGTCATATCTAGTACAAACTGATGGCTGGAATTAAGAAGAGGGAAACAACTTGTGCACTTATTTAAAATAATAAACTGTTACTCTCATACTCCTTAAACAGTAACTTGTATGAATGATATAGTTTAAGTGTCAGAACCATTTGGGAAAGGGACAAAAAATTGAGAGAGAGGAGAATGTTTACAGTGTAGGTTCATATACCTGCCGTCTTTAGGGGACAGAGGGGTAAGAAGAACTGGGATTGGGTGCTGAGCCAGGATGGGAGCCTGTTTTCTAAACATTTGCTGGGATCTGTTTAGAAGAGACAGAGGAGAGGGGAGATAGGTTTGTTTTTGGTGTGGATTTAAATGAGCTGCGTAAGAGTAGAGGTGGTGCTGTAATTGTTCTTGTTTATTACTTTTATTGCCTTGTATGTACAAAGCTCTGTGTTTTCAACTGTAGCTAAAACTGTAATTTTTTAAAATTTTCTTCTCAGATAGAAGCAGCATATAGTGATTAGAAGCATAAACTTTTGAATCAGACTTGGGTTACTATGCTAGTTCTTGTGTGATTTGGGCAAGTTACATAACCTATGTGAGTCTTGGTTTCTTCATTATATAAAATGGAACCACATTGTATGATTCCATTTGTATGAAGTGCATAGAATAGGCGTATATAGATGGAACGTAGATTAGTGGTTGCCAAGGGTGGGGAAAAGGAATATGGTACAGAGTTTCTTTTAGGATGATGAAAATGTTTTGGAATTAGTGCTCTGGTAATGGTTGTACAGTTTTGT
Organism: Heterohyrax brucei; assembly: GCA_028571685.1. Taxonomy (NCBI): domain Eukaryota; kingdom Metazoa; phylum Chordata; class Mammalia; order Hyracoidea; family Procaviidae; genus Heterohyrax; species Heterohyrax brucei. Next base: position 25,416,338 of record CM053155.1, read on the forward strand.
GAATATACTAAAAAGTGCTAAATTATATACTTTAAAGTGGTAAATTTTGTTGTATGTGAACTATTTCTCAGACAGGTAGGTAGATAGAAGTGCTAATACTTACGTTTCAAAGTTGTTGTAAAATTAAAAGATGTATATTAAAGCATGTAACACAGGCATATTAAATCAAAAAGAAAAAAAACAAACCCATTGCTGTTGAGCTGACTCCAGCTCATAACAGCCCTATAAGACAGAGTAGAACTGTCACATAAAGTTTCCAAGGATTCAAACTGCCAACATTTTGGTTAGGAGCCGTAGTACTTAATCACTATGCCATCAGGGTTTCCAGAGGCTTGTTAGTGTTAAATAGATGTGGCTGTTCGTGTGTGTGTGTGTGTGTGTCTGTGTCTGTGTCTGTGTGTGTGTCTGTGTGTGTGTGTGTGTCTGTGTGTGTGTGTAGTTGTAGAAAATCAAAAGTTGAAACATGGAGTTGAGGGGAAGAGTAAGAGGAGTAGAAAATGAAACATGAGACAGAACAGTTTTGAGTGGAGCCAGTAGGCCTAGGTCTCCTGTGCTCAGTGCAGCTCCGCTTGTATGGCTCCACCCTTGTTCCAACCTGGCGGTGAGAAGCTAAAATGTACCCTGGCAATAGAGAGACAGTTCCAAATGTGTCATAACCTGGGTGCCTCCATAGCTTGCCATGAAACCAAAATTTACTTGCGTCAGAGACCGTTGTGTTGAATAAAGACTGTGTGGCAACTACATACTGAGACCTCTTCCGGCAGACCCCTCCAGCTGAGCTTGCTGCCTCCTGCCCCCTGGGAGGAAGTGCCCTTCCCAAGCACTGTGGCTCTTTGCTCCCTTTCCCTTTCCAGCCTTTCCCCTTCCTACTTGTGCTTTTCTGGGATAATCTGTTTCCCATGGTTCAGGATAGGCCTCTTTTGAAAAGGGTCAGATAATTCTGCCCTCTCTAACAAAAATCAACAACATTATTACCTTTAAGTGTATGATCATTTGCAATATATTTAGTTTAATCATAAAACTCATTGATTTTAATATGGTTAGTTCTTCAGCCTTGCAGGTGGAAAACATGGATTTAAATAAAAATCCAGTCTGGTCATCCACATTCCCAGCATTGCCTATTCTTTTTCCGTGCTTTTACTATTTGTCTCACTAGATTAAGGGAGCAAAAAAAGCTCCTGAAGTAAATGCAATAAAATCTTAAAAGATGTGTCATTGATGGAAAAAAAAGTGTGTTATTGAAGTAATGGGGCATATGAATTTTACTTTATACCTGTTGCTCAGATGTGCTGTTGGCTCTGGACATACAGATCATGCTTTTGTGTATTTCTTTTTTGTAATAACCATATGTGTATTTTTCTTATCCTGCTTATTAGATTGTAAACCCCTTCAGGATGATGACTGTTTTGTTCATCTTTGTATCCCCTGCAGTAACATACCGTAGTGCTTTGTACATAACAGGTAAATAGATAAGGCAGTTGTGACTTATGACATGGTTCTGTTCCAGTAACAACGCCATTGTAAATTAGTTCTAACATTAAGTTAAATATCTCTCTTTTTTTTTTTTTAGTTTTCATTATTGTTGTCTTTTATTATCTGATCTCTATTTGTTTTTGGAGGTTGGAAACATCTGAGGATGATAACATCAGTAATTTATGTACCGCAACATTGTTGTGTTGTTGTTGTTAGTTCCTGTGGAGTTGGTGCCAACTCATGATGACCCTGTACCTTAGAAGGAAACACTGCCCGGTCCCGAGCCGTGCTCGCAGTCGTTGTCATACTTGGGCCCATTGTTGCGGCCGTTGTGTCCGTCCGTCCCATTGGAGGTCTTCCTCTTTTCCACTGACGTTCAGCTTTACCACGCATGATGTCCTTCTCCAGGGACTGATCCCTTCTGATAACATGTGACGTTATGTAAGATGTCTCGCCATCCTTGCTTCTAAGGAGCGTTCTGATTGTACTTCTTCCAAGACCGATTTATTTGCTCTTTTGGCAGTCCATGATTTATTCAGTATTCTTCACCAGTACCACAATTCAGAGGCGTGGGTTCTTCTTTGATCTTCGTTGTTCATTGGCTAGCTTTTGCATGCATGTGATGTGATTGAAAATACCGTGGCTTAGTCTTCAAAGTGACAGCTTTGCTTTTCAACACTTTAAAGACGTCTTTTGCAGCAGGTTTGCCCAGTGCAATTTATCTGTTGATTTCTTGCTGCTGCTTCCATGGATGTTGATTGCGGATCCGATTGAAATGAAATTCTTGACAACCTCAATCATTTCTCCACTTATCATGATGTTTTTATTGGTTCATTTATGAGGTACAATCCATACTGAAGGCTGTGTCTTTTATCTTTGTGTTTCAAGTCCTCATCACTTTCAACAAGCATACAACATTATATGTAGTACATATTACTAAGATATGCCAAAAGGCCAAAAACCAGTGGTCTTAAGTGTGGGTCATTGTCTTGGGGTCTACCTGTAATTGTCAGATTATTTCTGTGGTTGGTAAATATTGAAGTGATATTTTGAAATTAAATACAGTGGTGGTCCTCCTTTCCCACTTCAGAAAGATATTATTTTCCCATAGAAGATACAAATTTTTGTAAATTCACCTACATTTTATTATCTGGGCCCCGAACAAAAGAACCAAAGGTATGTTTTTGTTAGATGACTGGTTAGCCTGAAGTTGCGTGCTATCCCAGTGTAACAGAGTTTCCCCATGGTACAGGAAGTAAATTGTTAATATCCATTTACTCATCAGGTATTTATTTAATGCCTGACAGTATAGTGAGCACAGGACATGCAGTGGTGAACTACAGTCCAGATAACAGAAGTTATTATCCTTCTTTATAAACTAAAGAAGGATTAGTGTTTCATCACATTCCCTCTAGAGTTTTCTACAAATTGATTACCTACTTAACCATTAGATGATTTTGAGGAAATGGGGCTCCAGTATATGGGAAGTTGTGAGATTAAATGTTGATAAAAGCAGTTCATACACTATTCACTTTCCGGCAGCATGTAGAAGATTAACCTTATTCTCTCTTCAGTGGAGTAATTAGAATCATCTTGTTTGCGTGGTGCATTCAGTAAGATTATAGTTAGAGCTGCTTTCATCTCTGTATCTTTCTCAGAGGTTACTCATGGACTGTGAGGAGATCAGAGGTATGTGGGTGGCTGTGGTTTGTTTTTTTCCCCCTCCCGTAAGAGGTGTAAAACCTAATGTGAATTTGCTCGTTACTTCTTGTAATAGATAGTCCACCTCTAGGATGCTGGGTTCTGTGTCCCACGTAGTCCAGGGAATCTGAATGTTTTCCTTCTTACTAGTGGTAGCAGAAGGTGATCCATGTGGAATATGTAGTTTCTCTCTTGCCTCCAGAAGTGACAGGTCATTCCTAGGCCTAATGATTGATTCATTTGTTTGCCAGATGGAGAGTCTGGTGATCCTGAGGATCCAAAACTTGACACTTGAATGAAGAATAGATGTAGCAGTGGTTGAGATGTGTGCTGCCTGGCTTTCAGCTGTAAATCAGACTCTCTGGGAATGTCCTCAGGTACAGATATCCCTCCAGAATCTATACCAAAACTCTCTGAAGGAAAGTTGTTCAGTGCATGAGAGAGTCGTCAGTATCGCTGGGGTTCCCTCATTGAAGTATCCGTCACATGCAGTGCCTGTTTCTGTCACTGGCAGGCAGTATGGATGGTCTGAATATATTTCCCAGCTTTGTGCCTGTGGCTGTGGGAATCTTTTGACTACCGCCCTCTCTGGAGTTGAGCTTTATAATGTCCTTCTGTTCCTGGGGTGTATTCTGGGCAGGAAGATGGGAAGTAGGACTTGAAGATTGTTTTTGCTTTTTACTTGTCCAACTAATGATGCTTTAGAGCTGTCCCAAACTAAGTTACATATTTACAAAAGCTTTTGATTTTTAACTTGTAAGAAAAAAAAAATGCTTTACATGTAATCGTTTTTCTCAGATGTGGAAAGGGTCTGACGTTAGCTTCATTGGATCAAGAGTTTTAGTGCCTTATTTAAGCTGGACAGATTTCAGATTAGCCTTTTTCACTTCTTCATTTATAACAGGGAGAAAATGACATTTTCTGGAATTATTTTTTTTTCCTGAATCAAGTCAAGTTTCCCCAAACCCAAACCTGTTGACGTCAAGTTGATTCCAACTCACAGTGACCTCATAGGTCAATGTAGAACTGCCAACCAACTGAAAGAGATCCATGACAAAGAAAGGTGATTGAACAGAATGTGGAAATTATTGAACAGTATCATTAACATGACAGGCAAATAAAACTTTGCTGAAGATAATACAAAAGCGGTTACAGCAGTGCGTCAACAGGAGATTGCCAGAAATGCAACCCAGAATCGGTAGAGGATATAGCTGAAAGGAGAGAATACCAGAAATATGTTGACCTGTGTTTTATTGACTCTACAAAAAATTATTTGACTATGTGGATCATAACAAATTACGGATAACATTGATAAGGATGGGAATTCCAGAACACGTAATTGTTCTCATGAGGAACTGTCATATAAACCAAGAGGCAGTCATTCAGGCAGAATAAGGGGATACTGTGTGGTTTAAAGTTAGAAAATGTGTGCATCAGAGTTGTGTCCCAGTACCATGCTTAATCTGTATGCCTCGCAGATAATCCAGGAACCTGGACTATATGAAGAAGAACATGACATCAGGATTGGGGGAAGACTCATTAGCAACTTGTAATATGCAGATAATACAACTTTGCTTGCTGAAAGTGAAGAGGACTTAAAGCAGTTGCTGATGAAGACCAAAGACTACAGCCTTCAATATGGATTGTATTTCACCATAAAACAAGTCCTTACAAGCAGACCAATAATGAACAGTTGAAATTGTCAAGGATTTTGTTTTACTTGGATCCACAATCAGTGCCCACAGAAGTACTAATTAAGAAGTCAAAACTATGTATTACATCAGGCAGATATGCTATGAAACACCTTTTTCATGTGTTACAAAGCAAAGATACACTTTGAGTACTACGGTGCTCATAACCTAAGCTGCATGTTTTAGTCATCTAATGCTGCTCTAAGAGAAATACCACAAGTAGATAGCTTTAACAAAGGAAAGTTTATTCTTACACAGTCCAGTAGGCTGCAAGTCTGAATCCAGGGTGTCTGCTCCAGGGAAGGCCTTCCCTCTGTAAGTTCTGGAGGAAAGTCATTGTGCCCTTCAATCTGTGGTCAGGGAGCATCCTGGAGCACAATCTCGGGTCTGAAGAATGCTCTTTCCTCCCGGTGCTGCTTCTCTGTAGTATGAGGTTCCCAGTTCCCTGCTTGCTTCTCTCTTTTTGTCTCCCATAGGAGGAAAGGGTAAAAGGTGGTGCAAGCCACACTCCAGGGAAACTCCCTTAGCAAGGGTGTTGCAGTCCCACGGTGATCCTCTTTTAACATAATCGTTTTATGACAGGCAGACATTAGGATGTATTATTGTGAATGATGGCCCAGCCAAATAACTGCACACCTATTTTGGGGGACACAGTTCAGTCCATGATATTGTCAGTTGCCTCATATGCATGTGAAAGCTTGACAGTGAATAAGGAAGACCAAAGAAGAGTTAATGCCTTTAAACTGTGGTGTTGGCAAAGAATATTGAATGTGCCATGGGCTGCAAGAAGAGCGAACAAATTCATCTTGTAAGAAGTAAAGGCAGAAGTGAGAATGGTAAGACTTTGTCTCACATCCTTTGGGCATGTTTTCAGGAGGGACCAGTTCCTGGAGAAGGATATTCCTGGTGAAGTAGAGGGTAGGTGAATACATGGAAGACCCCCGACAAAGTGGGTTGATACAGTAGCTGCAACAGTGGGTTAAAATATAGTAACAGTTGTAATGATGTGCAGGACCACGCGGTGTTTCATTCTGTTGCATGTAGAGTTACTGTGAGTCGGAATCAACTCCAGAGGACCTAACACCAACCAAGAGGAAAGTGGAACTAGACAATAGATAGCAGTAACTTTGGTGAAGGGAAAGACAGTACATAATACTGGGGAAAACAGCTCATCTTATACAAGACAAGGTCACGGAATCTCTGTAGACACATCTGAATTCTCTGAGGGGACCAAATTACTGGGCTGAGGGGGTGTGGTATCAGGAAACTTATGTCTCAAATGGCATAACATAGTTTGTAAAGAAAATGTTTTATATTCTACTTTGATGTGTAGTGGCAAGGGTCTTAAAAGCTTCTGAGCAGCCATCTAAGGTATTACCTCTGGTCTCATCTCTTCAGAACAAGGAACAGTGAAGAAATTGAGAGACAGAAGGGAAAGATTAGACTGATGGACCACGTTAGACTACATCTGTAGAAAAAGATGATGGAAAAGCTCTATATCAGCTGACAGAACAAGACTAGGTGCTGGCTGCAGCACAGATCATCAATGACTGATTTGCAAATCCAAATTAAAACTGAAGAAAATTAGAACAAGTACACGGGAGCCAAAGTGTGACCTTGAGTATATCCCTCCTGAATTGAAAGACCATCTCAAGGACAGATCTGATTTGTTGACCGTTAATAACCAAAGACCAAACAAATTGTCAAATGATGTCAAAGACATTATCCATGAGGAGAGCAAGAAGTCCTTAAAAAGATAGGAAAGAAAGAAAATACCAAATTGGATGTCATAAGAGACTCTGAAACTTGCTCTTGAATGTCCAGCAGCTAGAGCAAAAGGAAGGAATGGCAAAGTAAAAGACCTAGACAGGAGATTTCACAGAGCAGCTTGAAAAGACAAAGTATTAAAATGAGATGTGCAAAGAGCTAGAAGTGGAAAACTGGAAGGAAAGAACATGTTCTGCATTTGTCAAGCTGAAAGAACTGAAGAAAAAAATTCAAGCTTCGAGTTATAGTAGTGAAGGATTCTACACGGAAACTATTAAACGACTCAGGGAGCATCAAAAGAAGATGGAAGGAATACACAGAGTCATTATACCAGAAAGAAGTGGTTGATGTTCAGCCATTTGAAGATGTAGCATGTTATCAGGAACGAATGGTACCAAAGGAAGAAGTCAAAGCTTCATTGACGACACTGGCCAAAAAACAAGGCTCCAGGAATTGACGGAATATCAATTGAGATATTTCAGCAAACAGATGGAACGTTGGAAGTGCTCACTGGTCTATGCCAAGAAATTTGGAGGATAGCTACCTAGCCAACTGACTGGAAGAGGTCCATATTTATGCCCATTCCAAAGAAAGGTGATCCAACTGATGACCTGGAAATTACCGAACAATATCGTTAATATCACATGCAAGTAAAATTTTGCTTAAGATCACTCAAAAGCGACTGTAACAGTATATTGACAAGGAACTGCCAGAAATTCAGGCTGGATTCAGAAGAGGATGTGGAACCAGGGATGTCTTTGCTGATGTCAGATGGATCTTGGCTGAAAGCAGAGAATACTGGAAAGGAGTTTACCTGTGTTTCATTGACTGTGCAAAGGCGTTTGACTGTGTGGATCATAATAAATTATGGCTAACATTGCGGAGAATGGGAACTCCAGATCACCTAATTATGCTCTTAAGGAGTCTGTATGTGGATCAGGAGGCAGTTGTATGAACAGAACAAGAGGCCACTGCATGGTTTAAAGTCAGGAAAAGTGTGTGTCAGGGTTGCATCCTTCCACTTTACCTTTTTAATCTGTATGCCAAGCAGGTAATCAAAGAAGCTGGATTATACAAAGAAGAACAGGGCATCAGGGGTGTGGACAACTGATAAACAACCTGCATTACGCTGATGACACCACCGTACTTGCTGGACGTGAAGAGGATTTGAAACACTGATGAGGATCACAGCGCACAGCCTTCGGTGTGGATTGCACCTCAACGTCAAGAAAATAAAAATCCTCACAACACGACCAGTAAACAACATTGTTGTAAATGGAGAAAGGATTGAGGTTGTCAAGGATTTCATTTTACTTTGGTCCACAGTCAACACCCATGGACGCAGCAGTCAAGAAATCAAAAGACACATTGCATTGGGAAAATCTGCTGCCCAGGACGTCTCTCAAGTATTGAAAAGTAAAGATGTCACCTTGAAGACTAAAGTGTGCCTGACCTAAGCCATGGTATTTCAGTCACATTATATGTATGTGAAAGCTGGACAGTGAACAAAGAGGACAGAAGAATTGATACCTTGAATTGTCGTGTTGGAGAAGAATGTTGAATGTACCATGGACTGCCAAAAGCACAAACAGATCTGTTCTGGAAGAAGTACAATCATGGTGCTTCTTGGAAGCAAAGATGGCAAGACTGCGTCTTACCTACTTTGTATGTGTTGTTGAGAAGGATCAGTCCCTGGAGAAGGACATCATGCTTGACAGAGTGGAGCATCAGTGAAAAAGACTGTCAATGAGATGGTTTGACATAGTGGCCCCGACAGTGGGCTTAAGCATAAAAATGATGGTGGACATGGCGCAAGACCAGGCAGTGTTTCATTCTGTTGCTCATAGGGTAACTGTGAGTTGGAACCGATGTGACAGCACCTAACAGCAACACAACAGTTGCCCACATCTACCACGGCCTCTACCAGACTAGTCAGTAGAACTAGATGGTGCCTGGCTACCACCATTGACTATCCTGACAGAGGCCACCTGGACAGAGCTTGAGAAAAATGTGGAACAAAATTCTAACATAAAAAGAAGACTGGATTGGAGAAACCAATCTAGGGTGAACACTCTTTCAGCTCAGTAGTGAAGCTACTCCTGAGGTTCACCCTTCAGCCAACCACTGACAGCCCCATAAAATACAATGAGAATAAAAGGAAACACAAACTCCGGAACAAGGATTAGAAGGCAGGAGAGGACAGGAAAGTTGTTCATAGGGAACCTGAGGTTGAGAAGGGACAGTGTTGACGTGTTGTGGGGTTGTTAACCAGTGTCATAAAACACTGTGTACTAATGGTTTCATGATAAGCTAGTTCTATAAACTTTCATCTAAAATACAATTAAGAAAGAAAAAAAAAAAAAAACAAGGAGGAAAGTAGGGAAAATATGGGTTCTGACAGTTAAGTTTGTGAATTCATCCTGCAAAAAGTGCTGCATACCTCATGGCTGAGTATCACTGTGGTCACCTTCAGAGTGCTCCCCTTGGGAAGCTGTGCGCTGACTCCAGTGCCTAGTCCACCCTTCAAAGCAGTTTTGGAACTCGTTTTTTGGAATGGCCATCAGAGCTGTTGTCATAATGTCATCAAAATGTCTTCCTTTCAATATTTCCTTTATCTTCAGGTAAAGAAAAAAGTCATTGGGGGTCACATTAGGTAAGTAGGGGGGAATGTTGCAATATGGTTATTTGTTTACTGGCTAAAAACTTCCTAACAGACAACTATACAGTTAAGTTTGCGTGCTTGCCACCATGCCACCGTGTGCAGTGAGCATTCCAGAAAGATGTCCAATGTTGCTCTGAAGGGTGGACTAGATGCTGGCGTCAGTGCACAGCTCCCCAAGGGGAGTACTTCGAAGGTGACCATAGTGATAGTCAGCAATGAGATATCTAGTACTTACAAGAATTAAGTTCGAGGACTTAATTGTCGGACCTTATGTCTGGTAGGGGAAAAGTCATTCTTATTTTTTTGACATATAAGAATGTCACTGGGGAAACCCATTTCAGTTTCTCCTGATTAAACAACTGGCCTCCTCTGCTGAGTCTTGTTCTTTGGAGAAAAATGAGGTCATTCTGCTGCTTCAACTTGAAACAGAGTTTATTTGTGAGTAAAGGGTAAGGAGGAGGCCTACTCTCCCATGAAGAGGTGGGGATGTATTTTCTACTGCTGAATGAACAGAAGGGGTCACTACAGGCAGTGCAAAGTCAAACTTCTTTTGGTGGCTCCTTGTTTAAGAAGCTTGCTGGTTATTTTTAAGTTTCATCTCATTGTGCTAGAGCACTGTGTTTGTACTTATTAGTCTTGTAGATTTGGGTTGTTTAATGTGATCTTGAGCTACGTATGTTAATGTATTTAACTCCTTGGCCCTGAACTGTCTCAGTGTAGAGTCACCAGAAGAGGAAGTGACAGAAGATGATGTGCAGGATAGAAGTGAAGGCAGGGAAGACATTGTTATTACTGTCTTTATTTGATGTATTCTTTCGTGCAGTTTTCTTCATTTAAGTAAAATTCTCTCTGACCTCTTTCTTCTGATACCTGGATCTGGGTCCACTTTGCTGGGCATCCCTTTGGATCATTCAAGAATATGTCATTTATTTTGAAATAATTTCTAACTTTCATAAAAATTGCCAGAACAGCACAAAGAGCTCTCATATCCCCTCATTCAAATTCTTAATTGTTAAAAGTTTAGTGTATCACCCAATCTCTCCTTTATATGGATTATATGTATTTTTCCTAGTGTTTTTCTGAACTTTTGAGAGCAGATGGTAGGTAGGTTGTTTTATCATCTGTAAACACTCCGTTGTGCATACCTCCCAAACAGGGACATATTTGTAAGTACCAGCATACAGTGTTCCAGCTGTCAAGTGGATTCTAACTCATAGTGACTCTATAGGACAGAGTAGAAGTGCTCCATAGTTTCTAGGAGGTCCTGGCAGATTCAAACTGCTGACCTTTTGGTTAGCAGCCCAAAGTGGTTAACACTTGACCACCATGCCACCAGGGTTCCCACAATGCATCAAGTCAGGAAGTTAACACTGATTTCAGTACTACCACTCAGCCCACAGCCTCATTTAGGTCTTACTGACTGTCCCAACAATGTCTTTTTTTTAGTGTTTGGTCCAGGATACTACCCAGGAATATGTGTTGTTTTTAGTTGTCATGTTTCTTCAGGCTCCTTTAATCTGGAACAGTTTCTGGACCTTTCCCTGAGAAGTTTAAAAAGTAAGCCTTACATTCTACAGCAGGGCCCTCAACCTGGATCCATCTTTTTTTCCTCATGACTCGGTTTAGGTCAGCAGGAATGGCTCAGAAATGTTTTGATATGCATCACATTCAGGGCATGTGATGTTAGCCCCTCCCATCCCTGCTGATACTAACCTTGAACAGTGGTCATGTTGGTGTCATCTAGGCTTCGCCCCTTTAAATTCATCTTTTTCCCTTTGCAGTTGATTGGTCTTTTGTAAGGAGATGCCGTAAGATTTCACCAGTGATCCTGTTCCTCAGGAAACCTCCTTCCACGAGCCCAGGCATCCACTGACATCTCCCACCCAACTCACGGGTGATTTTTGTTTTTTAATTCATCATTCCTCCTACATTTATTAGGTGGCATTCTCTTAAGGAGAGGTTTTTCCTTTCCATTTGTTTAATGTATTTGTCCATTTATATCAGTGTGGATTTGGGAAATTTTTCAGTGGGTCGTGATCTCTTACTGCTGTTTATTTATGTGCTTAAATTGTCCCTCACTTGGTTGGTGAGCCCCCTTTGAGCTGGCTCCTGTGTCCTTTTGAAACTTCATCATCTTTGGATCATTTTAATGCTTACAAGATGCCCTCCAAATAACAGAAACTAAACTGCCTATGGAGCATGGTGTTGGCTTAGCTGCCAACTGGGTTTCTGCTCCCTCCAACTTTCAGAGCAGTTTTGCCTGGGAAGGAACTTGTCAGCAGCTGCTGTGTGCTTTCTCCTTACTTCACAGGGCTCCCAGGGGTGAAAGCCTCAGGAGAGGCTCTCTTTTCCCAGGTACCAGTAGAGTCTGTTCCCTGAAAACTGTTACAGAGCTTAACATGGTCAACGGATGGAGTAACATTTCCACCAGCTTGACTCCTCAAATTCCAAAGAGAGCTTTGACTGTTGAGGTATGGTGTAGTATGTAATCTCCAAAAACCATCTCCTGTAACCAAAAATCCTTGTACTGTTTGGTTCTGTAGAGATTTCTGAAACTCAGATTACCTCAGCGTATTTCTTGTTCAAATGGGATTGCCTGCTCTGTGGTTGACAGTCTTCTAAATTCAGCTGAAGGTCAGAGAGTGTATTTGGAAATGATAGATGAATATTTCTTAGTGAGAATTTCTCTCTGTGTCACTTCCTGTGATTTGTGTAGCTCAGTACTTAGAAGCTTGTAGTAGAATTGATTATAGTAGAAAGACTATATAATGTTTTCTCAGCTTAGAATTTGTGCTCTCTGTTCTTGGCACATAAAAACGGCAAACCGGTTGCCATCGAGTTGACTCCGGCTCTTGGTAACCCACGTGTATCAGAGGAGAGCGGCGACTGTCGTCTGAGACACCACCTCTTGGTAGACTCCCATTTCTGACCCTTTGATTATTAGTGAAACACAACTCCTTATTTGTGGAAGTGTGCACTTGTTTTTCTGTACTTCAGTAAACTGTAAAATCCTTTTTAGTGACTCACTTTCAGAGAGGGCTTGAGTACATGTTATATATTATATACAGGAAAGTTTAATGTTAAAAGTGAGATTTAAAAAAAGAAAACAAAATTCTTGTGTACCCAGAACAAGAACTACAGTAGTTACTGTGTTGAGATTGGCGTGAATCGTGACTCTCTTGTCAGCCTTATTTTAGAGCTGGAAAGGATGTTAGATTGCAGTTGTATATGAAGGCACTTACTCGATGTAACGCCTTCCCTGCCTTGGCTCTCACTCATTTCTCACGAGTGTATGTTATTCATTAAGATGGAAAACGGGCAAGGTAGGGAGTGTGTGGATACGAATCTGCTGACATGCCTCCAGAAACAGTTTGAAGTATGTCCTGGTAGTATACCGGTGGGATAGAATGGTTGTTAGCACTTCCTCTTTTTCTGCTTCTCTTCAGGCCTTCCTTTCTAAAATAGTCTTAAACTCAATAAGAGGAGCATTAAGCATTTCTCTGAAAAATACTTAATATTTCTTTCAGAAAAGGGATTCTAGAGACCTTGGGGAGCATAATAATATTTTTTTTTTTTAAAGTGTGTGCCAGCTGGTGGTAATATTGTGCTTGTCTCTCCCTTCCCCCAGAGTTTATTCCCCATGATTTTGGGTGACTTTATATATCACTTCATAGACAGTGTTCATCTGTTTTTAATTAGAGTCCTACAGTTATAAAGTGTTTATTTGTCCCTGACAGAAAAAAATGTGGTTGGGGTGTTGTCTACTGGCAAGCATTGCCCCGAGCCCCTGGACCCTGGGCCCGGCTGGGCCCGGCTCGCTGTTTTCACCTTTTAGTCTTCTAAGTAAAGGGAAAGACCTGGGGCGGGGTTGGTTTTGTTTTTTAAGGTTCAGTTTCTTTATCAGTGGTCATGGCAGTAACCGTGTTTGGTAGAGTTAGGTGAGCGTTAAATGATCCCCTCTGCTTCCTTCTGCTTTAAGTAAATTCGGTCAAGATCATCTACCTAAGAACAACCACCAAAAGAAGAAGAAGAAGAAGAAAAGCCTTTGTTTGCACTTGAAGACAATTTGATACGAGTTTTCTTCCAGCCAGAGTTGGCAGGGTTAATGTACACCAGCTGAGAAGCCAGGCTGTTCCCTTCTGGCAGCCCCATATGCAGATGCTGTTATATTAATTACAAAAGAAACCTGATTAACTTGAAAGACCTTTAACTGTCCGCAAGGCAGCTGCTCCCGCTCTGAAACAGGTTTTTTCCTCCTTCCTACTGTCCGGCTACAATTTTAATCTCTTCTCTTTAGAAAACTGCTGAGGCTGCACTGTAGGTTCTCAGGGCCCTTGACTAGGTCAGCCAGCTTTTTGATCTGTAGTTATAGAAGTCTAGCGGAAGCTTGCATAATTAAATCCACATGTAACATGAAATCATATCAAATGAATCAAACCAACATCCCATCCCACTCAATCATTATTGTTTCAATAGTTAAAGTCTAATGAAATCCTGAACTTTCAGAGCTGGAAAGGGTGTTAAAGGCGACCTGACTCAACATCTTTAATGTGCAGATGAGAAATCTAAGGCTCAGATCAAGTGCATTGCCAAGGTTACATAGTGAGGCTGTGGGGAATCCTGGAGTGAGAGCACCTGCCCTCCTCTCTGGTGCTCGTCTGACCTGGAAGCTGCACCCCTCCCTTGCTGGACTATTTGCTCAGGGGAACAAGAAATGAAACGGTGCAGTTTTAGCTTCCATTCCTCCCCATGCCCTTCTTCAAATCTTACAGGCCTGTTTGAGATCAGTAAAAAAGCTAAAGATTAATGGGAGAAGCAAAGAGCTTAAATAATGATGCACTGAAAAACAGAGGTGGTTATGTCCATATTAAAGACCTTTCTTCTGCCCAGAAGGTTGCACACAGAACCCTAGCAGAGTGTATGCAGATGAAAAACTAGAACTGGGCTCAACGTAAGTCCCCATTCCCTCACTGGTTTTCGGTTGTTTCGACGCTAGCAGGCTTACCTGTAGTGGTTGCTTTCGTAGGAGAGACTGATCCGGAGGGTGGCGATTTGGGTCAGATGTATGATGGGGTGTGTCTGCTGTGCCTCTGGCGGATACAGCACATTTGACTGCCTTTCCTTAGTTGGCACAGTCTCTGAAACACTGAGACCTCTTCTGATCCTGAAAAGTGATGTGGTTAGTTTTTGTTCCTGTTATCCATTTTCCTAGCAGCAGTCGCAGAGCTCCTTCAGTTTGTTGTTGTTTTTTGTGTAACAGTGTTTTATTACAGGAGATGTAAAGATTTTTGTCTTTATGAGCTAACCCTAGACTTATCTGTGAGTTCTGAGGACCTGGGAAAGAGGGAAGATGGAATATTTACATGACAGTGAAGGCAGTCTGGCTGGGCTCAGGCAGTTCTGTTCTGCAAGGGAAAGTGAGGAAGGCCCCATTCTTTAATCCACGTTTGCTTTCCCTGTTGAAAGGTAGGAGGCTTTTTACAACTGTTACCTTTAAACTATGCTGAACTTTTCCAAGTACTTGGTGGAATTGCTTATAGCTTTCTGTAGACAGTTTTTCACAATAAATTAATTCTTCCACAGGACAGATAGATTTATAACATTGTTACTATGCCAGTTATAGAAACCCTGGTGTCATAGTGGTTAGGTGCTATGGCTGTTAACCAAAAGGTTGGCAGTTCAGTGCTCCTTGCAGACTCTGTGTGGAAGTTCTGCTCTGCCGTATAGAGTCATTATGAGTTGGACTTGATGGCAGTGGGTTTGTTTTTTTTGGTTTATGTCAGTCATCGTGTTCAATGTTGAGGATACAGAGAAGGTATGTGATGGTTCTTGTTTTTGATAGTTATGAACAGATAATTGGAATAAACTGGGGTAAGTATTGTGTAGTTGTGAACAGTGTGCTGAAGGACTTTTTGACAGTTGCTAAGTGATCACACAGCAGTTGGCTGTGTACTCCTTCTTTTTAGGTCACAGGTGAAAGATGAGACATGTCATCTCTTGGTTTCCACTTGTGACTACTTTGCACTTCGCACATAATTATGTACTCAGTTAAAGCTCTTTGCTTTTTAAGAGGAACCAGTCTCTTTCCAAGGAGAGTAGATTTCCTAGTTTCAGTGTGTGGTGTTGCTGATGTGTATGTTCAGGCCGCAGTGATTTATACACAGATGTGAAAGGAAGTGCTTAATGAGATACATAAAAGGTCTGGGTGAAAGCAGATCTCTTTAAACCTTGTCTCTGGTTTGGTGATGCCATTTGTGGAAGAGATGGAGGCTTGAGGATTTGAAATAGCAGGTTTGTAACAGAATAGATACTGTCTGAAGTAGGATAACATCTTTAATGAGTCAGGCCTCTCTTGCTTCACCTGTTAATTGTTGGATTCTTTTGAGTCAGTTCTGACTCATAGTGACCCCGTGTGACAGAGTAGAACTACACTTATGAATTGAATTGTGTCCCTCTAAAAAAATTTGTGTCAACTTGGCTGGTTTATGATTCCCAGTATTAGGTGATTATATACCAGTTTGTCATCTGTGATTTCCATGTGCTTTATAAATCCTACCTCTGATACTAACAAGATGGGATAAGCAGAAGTTCCGCTGATGAGGCAGGGCTCAGGCTACAAGATTAGGTTGTACCTTCAGTCAGTCTCTTCTGAGATGCAAAAGAGAGAGCTGAGCAGAGAAGCAGAGACCTCACAGCACCAGCACATGAGAGCCCGGAGAGTGGCGCCTCCTTTGGACTCAGAGTGTCTATATGTAGAGAAGCTCCTTGATCACGGAAGAATGGTAACAAGGACCTTCTCCAGAGTGGACCTTTCCCTGATTTGGACTTTTGACATGCTAGACGGAGACAGGATGAAATTCTGTGTGCTAAAGCTATTCGCTTGTGGTGTTTCTGTAATAGCAGTACTTAGTAACTAAGGCACAGCCCGTAGGGTTTTCTTCCTGTAATCTTTATGAAAGTAGATTGCCAGGTCTTTCTCCCATGGAGCTAGTGGGTGGGTATGGACCACCAGCCTTCCACTTAGCAGAGTTCACCCACCAAGTGTCCTTCTTGCTTCAGTGACAGGAACAACATAAACAGCTTACAGGTGGGTTAGTGTATTTCACGGTTAAATGACTCAAGCGAATAGTGTTTCATTTGGTGCCACCTGAAACTTCAGGTAAGAAATGTGTGTCTGATGCATATATTGACCTTCTGGAACCGACTTGACGGCACTTGGCTGACAGCCTAAGAACTGTGTGTCTGTGTCTCTCTGAGCAAATACAGGAGTTGCCTGCTTGTGGGCATAGGTAAGCCCGGTACTGCAGAAGAGGAGGAAAATATCTAGTTCAGTATCTGAGGATTTCACTGAATTAATTTCTGTTTTTCCCAGGTAGAGGTTCTTGTATCTTAGGAAGCTTTTCATTCTCCCTCGAACACTATTTGAATCTATTCTGTGGAGCTAGCTGGTTAGATCAGTGGTGGTCATCTTAAAAGCAGGGTATTTTTGAGATAGAGTGCATCTCTTCCTCAGTTTGCCTGGATTTAGTCATAATAGACACTTCTTTCTCTTTGTCTTACTTAGGGTTTTGTCATCCGTAAACTGAAGGAATGTGTTCTAATTAGGAGCTATTGATCTTAATTGAGTACCTGATATTTTCAGAAAGCAGATGACTTGGCAGCTGGGGTGCTGTCATCTGCTATCAGGGAGGTGAACTGGAAAAAGTCTGAAAGCTGACAGAAACTTGAATAACATTCTGTTTTGATAGGCATGCATTTGAAGATGTAGCTCATACATACCTTGAGTTATAAAACATGTCATAAGTGAGGAAATAAGCTGAAATTGCATATGGTGGAGAACTGTAAGAGGGCCATGTATGTTCCAGTGTTAGACTTTCTTGTAGAAGGAAAGTTTTAATTTTGATGTATAGGCCGTCCCCGTGTTAGGAACATCCAACCGTCGCACAACCTGGAGTCATGAACCAGCGCCCCGTGAAGGCTGCTGAAGGGCTTGCCACACGTGGCACTAATTTGTGATGTGCATCGAAACATGATTACTGTATTTTTTATGTTAAAGGTGTTTTAATATATTTGTGTTTCTCTACTTTTTTATGCATAGGAAGATACACAGCATATTATATACTAAGACAAACCTGAACCGCATCTAATTGTTCCAGCTTACCTACAAATCTGATTTAAAGAAAGGTTTAGGAACAGTACTTGTTCATAATCCAGGGACTGCCTGTATTTAAGTATAGTTTCTCCTTGCCCCAGTTAATGTTGACTTTTCTGGCTTTTTAAGGATCTTGTGTTTGTGATTGGTCTTTTTAGATTCTTTAGGCTGTCCCTCTACTCAGTGGACAAACGGGGGTACATCAGGCCACTGCCACCATTTCAAGGAGCCCTGGTGGCGTAGTGGTTAAACATTTGGGTGCTAACCAAAAGGTTGGTGGTTCAAACCCAGCAGCTTGCTTCCATGAAGAGTATAGCTGTGGAAACCCTAGGCACAGTTCTTTTGTGTCCTTCTGGGTCACCATGAGTGGGAATAGACTCACAGGCAAGGGATTTGGTTTTATTTATTTATTTATTTGGCTGTCAGAAAGGTTGGTGGTTCAAGCCCACCAGTTGCTCCACAGGAGAAAGATGTGGCAGTCTGCTTCCATAGACAGTCCAAAAAGTGAGCCAGATCCATTGCTGTTGATTCTGACTTATAGCGACCAGATAGGACAGAGTAGAACTGCCCTGTAGAATTTCCAAGGAGTGCTTGGTGGATTTGAGCTGCTGACATTTCGGTTAGCAGTCAAATCCGTAACCTCTACGCTACCAGAGTTGCATCTGTAAACGTTGCAGCCTTGGAAATCCTAAATTCTACTCTGTCCTGTAAGGTTGCTGTGGATTGAAATCAATTCAGTGGCATTGGGTATGGACCACTTATTCTGGATAGGAATAACAGTTCGTTTCTTGGGGATAAGCCAGGGAGGGAAATTCTGTTTGATATTTGAAAGAGCCTTTTCTAGCTGGGATGTTTTCTTGGTATTTCCTTCAACTGAAAACTTCCTAGAAATTTTGCCTCTAGTACCCTGCCACGTAGTGGGTTCTCTGTGTGTCTGTCTCTCTACCCTGCCTCACTCCTCTCTGTGAACTTTTTTTCCTTCCCATCCTTCCTGCCCTGCCCCAGGCCAGCTGAGCTGCATTTCCTTCCCACCTGAGGAAGAGAAGTACCTTCAGCAGATCGTGGACTGCCTGCCATGCATCTTGATCCTCGGCCAGGATTGTAATGTCAAGTGCCAGCTGTTGAACCTGCTGTTGGGGGTGCAGGTACTTCCGACCATCAAGATGGGCTGTGAGGAGAGCTGTAAGCTTCGGCGCCTCCGCTTCACCTATGGGACTCAGACTCGGGTTAGCCTGGCACTCCCTGACCACTATGAATTAGTGCACAGTCTGGTTGCTCACCAGAGCAACTGGGAGACCATCCCTGAGGAGGACCTGGAAGTCCAAGAGGACAATGAGGATGCTGCACATGTTTTAGCTGAACTGGAGGTGACGATGCACCATGCTCTCTTACAGGTACCAGTCTCATACTACAAACCAACTACACACATACAGACCAGCTTTTCTCTTATCTGGGTTTTCTCAAAGTAATTTGGTGAAATATATTCTGGGCTCTGAGCTTCACTTTGTGGCGTCAAAGGAACGTAATCAACGAGGTTGAAAAACAGCCTCAGGGACAGCAGTACCCGTCTCTGACTCTGCCACCGTGCTGCTGGGCCCTGAGCAGTTTGTCTCCTTGTCTCCTCATCCCCCTTTCTAAAATAGAAGGAACACGATTCTTGTCTCCTGATACAGCATTTACAGAATAATTATGGTCAGACTTAGCAATCCTTTTTCATTTCTTAGAAGGAAGGAGTTGCTGGAATTGTCTTTAGCCATTCCTGTCTAAAAGGAATGCTAAGATGAGGAGCCGTTAAACTGTCCTTACTAGAATTGAGACCAAGTGCATAACTTTGTGGGTTTCTCTCCAGTCCCCGCCGTCGTTTCACTGGGTGTGACAAATCGCGTCTCCTACTTTATGAGGAATGTAAGGACACAGTTGTCTCGGTGCATGGCGACCTGGCAGTCTAGTCTTCTGAGGAGTGCCTTTGCTGTTCTCTTGAGGTAAACTCCCAAAGAGAGCGTAGATTCCTAAGGCATCACCTAACAGGTCATACTGTCTATCCCGTATTCGTAGCTCCATTTAGGAAGGACTCCTCTCTTGTTTTGCCCTTCCTTCCCCACTGGGCAGTTGGGACTGGGTTATTTGATTAGACAAAATACAGATCAGCAGAGACTGTGACTTTGTTAGGGGTCAGGAGTAGATAGGATAAAAGAATACAGATGTTATGTATTAAATTGTGTCCTCCAAAATTGTGTATTCACTTGGCTAGGCCAAAATTCCTAGTATTGTATGATTGTCCACCATTTTGTCATCTCAGTGCTGTTTTCCTCTATGTTGTAAATCTTGGTGTCTGTGATGTTAACGAAGACAGGATTAGAGGCAGTTACGTAATGGTCAGGATTCAGTCTTTGGAATTAGACTGTGTTTTAAATCAGTCTATTTTGAGATATGAAAAGGAGAAGCAGGCATAGAGACAGGCAGATCTCATATCACTAAGAAAACAACACTGGAAGCTGGGTGTGTCCTTTGGACCCATGGTTCCTGTTTTGAGAAGCTCCTAGACCAGGAAAGGTTGATGAGAAGGACCTTTCCCCAGAGGTGACAGAGGGAAAAAGCCTTTCCCTGGATGGATATCCTGAATTCAAACTTTTAGCCTACTAGTCTGTGAAAGAATAAATTTCTGTTACAGCAGCACTGAATAACTAAGACAACAGACATGTTCAGAATAGAGTCTCTCACTTTGGTTAGCTATACCAGGAAGGAAGGACTGTTTGGCAAGACGGGGAGAGTGGTTTCTACTTTTTTTTTTTTTTTTTTTTTTTATTTAACATGACTGAGTGAAAATGTACATTCCTGTATAAATTTACATGCCCACCTTTATGCAGCTTCCACTGCTCTCCCTGTCCGGTGACAGCACACTATTCCTCTCTGCTCCATACATGTCTCATCCTCCCAACAGCCTCCTTTCCCCTTCTCTCCACCCACTCTCCTTCCTTCAGCCAGAGGTCAGCAGGATGATATCCTATAGATGTATAGAACCATAAAGTGCAACCAGTATATGGTCACTCTGCATTGCCAAGTCCAATCCCAAAGAGTGGACCTTAGTTATAATTTATGGGTAAGGGCAGCATCAGGTCTGGGGGCCATGCTCTCAGGGTAACCCCGAAACCGCTGGACCATCAATTGAGGTCTTTTAGTGGAGATCTCAGGATGCACCCCTTTTTATTCTTGTGTTGCCAGTGAGGCTCAACCTAGTGAGCTCCTTCGTGGCTGTCACTGGTGGTAGTCGGGCACCATCCGGTTCTTCCGGTCCCAAGTCGATGAAGGCACCCACTCTTGTGGGTCTCTTTGTCTTCTAGGTTGTCTTTACCGCATGTCATTTTGGTCCTCGGTGAGCATCCGTTCCTGCTGAGTTGGGACCATTTGCTGTGCCCTCGGACTACTTTCTTGTAACCTCTTCATCTGGCTCTGTTGTAAGAGGCTCAGTTCCCCAGTTAATAAATGAGCCCTCTGTTTTGTCACTATGCCCTGTGACATTCTAAAAGTTGAAACTTCCTTCCTTCCAGGGTCTAGGTTTCTTCTATCTTACAGATGCTAGAGGGGACTCTGTATACAAGCCAGGATGTTCTTTTAGATCAATTTTTTTTTAAAGTTTTTATAGTTTAAGAGACTTTATATAGGTATTCTAAGGTAAACACATCACGGAGTTTACTAAAGCATAGTGTATTCAAAAAGACAAAAGTGGGACGTGGACAAACATGCTGCCAGAGCTGGTGTCTGCTGCAGTCTAAGGAATATTACAAAATCAACAAAGAATGGGAAAACAGGCAGGCATGTTGCTAGAGCCATGTCTGTCTGAGTTCAAAGAGTGTTACACAATCATCAGTACGTATTAACATCACAAATGGGTAAAATCATTGAAAGCTTCATCCTTTCACTGGCAAAAAAACTGATAGATCAAGGTAATTGTACATTTTGAATCATCTTTCTTAATGATTCATACAGGTTTCACTAAGGACAGTCAAGAGGATCTTCTAGGTCTAACAAGTTTTCTATTCACTAAATGCTAATTGGGGAAAAAAAATCCTCTGGTGAAAAATCCACCACAGTTCAGGTTACTGAAGAATCTTGACTCTCTGTTGACGCCAGCATTGACCTTGCAGTCCCTCTGAGTGCCTGTGTTCTGTTGTTAGGTTCCTTTCATTGTTTCACTGAGGCCTTTTTTTTCTCATACAAGCATGTCTTGGCAGTGTGTCTCAGGGCTTGTTTTCCTTTGCATAATCCAGGAGTGCTGAATCACACCAAAGCCAGTTGTCTAACTGCCACCACAGTGGGTTTTGAATCCAGACATGAAGATGACATCTGGTGTCATCTGGGCCAGTTTTTCCTGAATTTCTGTCTTAAGTACTGTTGGCATTCTCACGATGAAGAATGCTGATGACCATTATTTGTTGAAATAGTCAGTTGGTCATGAACTTCTTAAGTTACCATGTTGCTCGTAATACTAGTTGATTTCTCAGGTGGCCAGGAGGAAAAAGGGCTTTTTAAAATTTTCATTGCAGTAAAATGTATATAAACAACAAAAAACATTTTTTTGCCATTTTAGCCATTTTCAGTGTATAATTTAGTGACATTAATTACAGTCACCGTGTTGCGCTGTTGTCACCCCTACCTGTTTCCAAAAGTTTTTACGTCACCCCAGACAGAATCTTAGCTCATTTTTAATTGGCGATGTGTTGCATCTGTCTCCGGATTGAAAGCTCCCACTTCATTGCTCCAGAATGTATGCAAGCTCTTGAGCAGCTGACAGCAGTCTCTGTTTGTTGGCAGAAGCCTGTTCAGTGGACTGATGAGCTTCACACTCGCACAAGTATTTGACCTCTACATAATCTTTTTGTGACGGCCCACTGTTTTTCAAACTTTTTTTTAACTGTCACTCACTGTAGGAAATAAATTTCACGTCATGAGTCAGTACATATGTGCATTTGAAACAGTACATTTGAAACAAGTTTCACGAAGCAGTACTTTTATTTCCTGCAAAACACATTGATGTTTTCTTTTTACAATAATGGTGAGCAGCCCACCCAGTTGATGCTGTGACCTAATATACCGTGACCTGCAATTTAGGAAAAAAACCTGTTCAATTCTGAAATGACTGTGATAAGCAGGGAGTGGTTTTTCGGTTCTTGACTTTTAAAAACAATCTTGGAATGTGAACACAACCATTCTCATTAGAGGTAAGATTGAGTTCTTACCTGATTTCAGGAGAGATTGATTTCACCATGTTGTTTTGTTTTCACTGGTTTTACTTCCAATCAGATGCCCAGTTTTGTTCCAGGAGTTGAGTGAGATGAGAAAGTCACAGGCAGGAAGGTGAGAGCCTTGCCCTAAGCACCCAGCTAAGCAGGTGTCGTACCAGTAAGAGCTCCAGTGCCTGTTCCTGGTAGGTCCTAAGTAATCAAACTGAGGTAGCAATGGAAGAGGCTGCTTGGGTTGGAAAGTTGCAATACCAAGTCAGCTTTGTCTTAGCACAGCTGAAATACATACTCTCACTGTTTTTCTTGAGAAATTCTGTAGCCTCTAGTGTTCTGTTTCATGTGGTTTGTGTGACTTCCTTAGCCGGTATTTCTATGGATCTGCTTTATTCTCTGATGGTTCAGATGTAGAAATAGTAACGGACCCCAGTGGTTCTAAGTTTAGAACCCCTTGATACTTCAGAGGGCCTTTGTAGCCTTTGTGGACGGCAGGCACTGTTCTTTGACCATTCAGGCTCTGGTCTCCACTAGCTGCACTGGTGAAGCTCAACTCACTGCTGGAAGCATATCATAGCTGCTTTGAAGATTTTTCATGCCACTAGGAAAGGTCTTTTTGTTTAGCTTCCGTTACATTTGGGAATAGCAAGCTAGCTCTAAACAGCCCTTCTACTTGTTTTGTAAGGGAGGCGATAAAGAAAGGAAACACTGAGCCCAAGGAAACCAAGATTGAATGAGGGGAAATGAAATGTTCATTTTGAACTGTCAAATTATCAAAGCAGAATTTCCCCTACCCTGTAGTGCAGTGGTCATTCTTCTAATGTGCTGCCTGAGAGTCCTCATAAATTAGATGTTTTAAGCTGTCCCTGAAGTGGCCAACTCCCATGGACCCTCATTGCTTGGTATTCTGAGTTTTTTAATTCTGTGTCCCCTGAGATTCTCAGTTCATAATTCAGTAACAGAAGAACAAGCTAGTAATTTCTAAGACCTTTGTTAGTGCTGAAACAGTCATTTTCCAATTGACAACACATTTTACCATTGACCGTGTTCATTAGTTCTCTCTATGTAAGGAATTACTAGCCTTCCCTCACCCTTGCCCCTCTTTGCAGCACACACAGCTATTATTTTCTGTTCTTTTTTTCCTCTCACAAGTCAATGGAACACAGTTGTCTGCTTCAGAATTTATAGATATAAACATTTATATGGCTTATTTTTCTGTGGAAAACCATAAGAAGAGGAATTAAAAAATGCTGAGACGATTAAACTTGCCAAGCCTGAGACAGAATCCTGGCAGCCTAGCAGTGATGTTTCCTTTTCTGTGGTAGTTACAGACTGGCAGTTTTTCTGCTCTTATCAGTGCCTGTTTGCCCTCAAAAAAATTCTGCAGACAGATATACGTACCATCTGGGGTCCAGGGTGCCCACAGTAACTCATGGTGGTGTCCAGTGGTGTTTATTTCGAGGAGCTAAAATAAACTAGTGTTTCAAGGGTAAATCTAATGACTTGCAAATGAACTTATTTTTTCGGTATTTTAACTCTCAACTAATTGAAATTGTAAAGTTTTCGTGATCCTCAGTTAATAACAGTGGAAATAATGTCTTTAAAAAAAACTTTTTTTTTGTCATACAGGTATTGATATTTTTAATTTCTCAGCAGTTAGTGGTTTTCATGACCTATCGTTATAAAGGATTTTACGAAAGTGGAAAAAGTCAATACAAATTTTAATTCCAAAATTTACTCAACATCATTGCTAGAAAACTAGCTTCTCTCAAATCCATCAGGCGCTGCTTGAATACTCTGGAGGTCAGTTCCACTCTGGCTCCTAGGGTCACCATGAGTCGGATCCGACTCGACGGCACTTGGCTGACTCAATTTTTTTGTCTAGTTGTTGGCCTTTATTAGGGTGCTGTATAAAGCAAAATCAGTTATGTGTTGCTCATCTCTAGTTAGATACCATATCATTTCTTGAATGTATCTGGATTGAAGGATAAGAGTTGAGAAATGAAAAAAAAAGGTAGCAAAGAAGGCTGATTGAAGTTCTTAGGGCAGGACAGTGTTGTGGGCTGGAGGAGGTATATGGAATTAGGCTTAAAATGACTAGTCCAAGTTATGGGAAAAACAAAGTTGGGATGATATGTACAAGACAAAAATGAATGTTATTGTAGTGATAACAATTAAAATAAATAAACCGTGGTTCATTGGGGCAAGAAGAAAGAGGAACTAAAAGTGATGTGTTAAAAAGGGATATGGAAAGTTCAGCAAATGCTAAATTATAAATTCTTTGTAGGCAGTGATCCTGCATTCCTGGAATTTAACATCTCCCTCTGCCTTCCCCTAGGATTCAGTAACGTGTATAGTGAAATATGATCTCCTGCATGCCTTGCTAAAGAAGTCTGGAAACACCTATCCTAGGTCACTAGTCTTTCAAGGATGTATAAGGTTTAGAGGCAAGATTTTTTTCTTTAAAAAATTTTAATTTTGATTGTAGTGAAATACATATGACAGAACATTCCAGCCGCTTTACATGTGTAACCCGGTGGCATTAACTACTGTGTGTACCATGCTGTGCAGCAGTCACCACCTTCTATTTCAGGTTTTTGCTGCCGCCCCCGTCCCCGGCCTCCGTAACTGCTAATGAACTTTGCTTTCTATGCATTTGCCTTTTCTGCATATTTCATGCAAGTGGTATCATATAAGATTTTCTTTTTTTAATCCCTGTGCTCACTGTATCAGCCCTGATAACTCATAATGTACTGGAGCTGAGGCTTTATTTTCTGAGTTTAACAGCACTGATCCATTTATTTCTGAGCTTCAGGTTGGCTCTTGGGGAGAAAATCCAACAAAGAGATTACAAGTTTAGTCTTCCTCTTTTCTCTTCTCTTGTTGATAAATTCTGTCTGCCTCTTTCCTATACCAGTTAGCTTTCTCTGTTTATTATCACCAAGATTTGCTTGTGTTGCCCTGGGCGTAGAGTACAGCAAAGGTAGAATGTGCTGACTTGGAGATGGAGAAGTAAAAAGTGCTGTTGACAGACAGGTGCTGTTGTTGGGGCTGTTAAAAATATTTTTGTTCTTGACTTCTTTTGTGTTATCTCATCCTTTCCTTGAGAGGCACTATCTTATGCCATAGCGGGTCCTTTTCTTTATAACCAGCGTATATGTTTAAACATAACACCCCTAGGATTGCTTGACTCCCGAAAACCTCTTGGCCACCCTGTTTTTCTCTCAGAATTTCCCTAGTGTCAGAGTAGATGGTACCTGACAAACAGGAGGCCTTCAGTTACTGACTGAACGTGGGCTGTGTAGTTAAGTGGACCTGGATTTATATCCTGACTTTGTTACTTAACTGTGTGACTGTTTGGTGTTCGTTTTCCTTATTTGTAAAGTGGGGCTCGTCATCCCTGTCTCTTAGGGTTGGTGTACATTTAAATGAGGTGGTACCTATAAAGCACCTAGTACCGCATCCCGCCACGTAGACTAGTTCATTCCTCCCCCTGAATGAGTACAGCACCGTGAAAAAAGGATTTCCTAATGTGTGAGTCACCCATCCCTTCCTGGACAACTATTCATGTTGGAACTGCTCCCTTTTGTTAAACCTCACTAGCCACCCCCTACCCCCAACTAGTTCTTAAACTTTGTGCTGTAGGTGAAAGTTTATATAGCAAATTAGTTTTCTCTCTAACCTAAGTTGTTCTTTGATATTGGTTACAATCCCTGCAATGTGTAAGCACTCTCCCAGTTTCCTCCCCGGAGTCTTCGTTTCTACTGGTGTGGTGTCCTTGTCTCTTCCTGCCATCTTATTTTTGGTTTTGGAAATGTTGCCCTTTTGGTCTCGTATAGTTCATCATTCTAAGGAGTATATTCATGGTGGGTTACTGTTTATTTTATAGTTCTTTTACTTGACTGAGAGGTGTCCTCCAGGACTGTCTTCAGTTTTGAGTTAGAAGGTTTTCTTAGGACAGTAGTCTCAGGGTTCCTCTAATCCCTTTCAGCCCAGTAAATCTGTTTTCGTTTGTTTTAAATTTAGATTTTCTTCTGCATTTTTTTACCCATTCTGAGCAGGACCTTCTGTTGTGATCCTAGTCAGGGTGGTTGGTAGTGGTGGCTGGGCGCCCTGGTTCTTCTGGTCTCAGGTTAGAGGAGGCTGTGGTTCGTGTGAGCCATGGGTCCTTTGGGTTCATTGCTTCTTGAGTTACTGGTTTTCTTCATTCTTCTTTGTTCCAAGCAGGAAGATACCAATAGTTGCTGCTCACAAGCTTTCAACGCTCCAGATGCTCCTCACCAGACTAACAGAACATCACCTTTATGAACTGTGTTTTGCCAATTGTCATAGATGTCCCTTGAGACTACAGTCCTTAACCTTCAAATCCAGTAGTTCCAGTCCTCATATCTAATAGTTTCTGTAACTGTGCCTTCTGGTTCTCTGTTATATATATGTGTGTATATATGCACACACACGCACAGATATACTTGTACAAGGTCTGACAAGCGTGTGAACTTAATTGTTCTAAGTGCTGCATAGCTTGTTGCTGAATATCAGTACTGTCACCTTCAAAGTATTCCCCTTGGAAAGTTATGCACCAGTGCCAGCGCCTACTCCACCCTTCAAAGCAATTTTGGAACTCTTTCTGGAATGGCCATTACATACCGAGGCACAGTGGCAAGTTGATGAAGTTTGTTGTATAGTTGTCTGTGAGGGAGTTTTTAGCCAGTAAACAAATAACTAACTGTATTGGAACACCCTCCCTACTCACCTGATCTGGCCCCCAGTGACTTTTTTTCTTTACCCGAAGATAAAGAAAATTTTGAAAGGAAGGCATTTTGATGACATTCAGGACATCAGGGGTAAGACGATGCCAGTTCTGGTGGCCATTCCAGAAAAGGAGTTCCAAAATTGCTTTGAAGGGTAGACTAACTAGGCACTGGCATCAGTGCATAACTTCCCAAGGGGAGTACTTTGAAGGTGACCGTAGTGGTAATCAGTTATGAGGTATACAGCACTTGCTCTAGAATGAGTGCAAACTAACTTGTAAGACTTCGTACCTGCAACATTAACAAAGGTGTACATAGAAGTATCCACAACCATGTTTATCTTTGTACCCAGGTGTAATCATATAGGAGTTCCCTCATCTGTTTGCATCTGGTTAGCATACATATTAACCTGTGTATCGTCACAAGTTAGAGTTTGTTATTACTGTTGAGAATTGGATGGTTATAGCCTTTACCCTGGTTGGTCTTTATTCTTATGTACTTCTTAGTGTCTTCCTGTGCTTTGCTCATGTTGTGCTGTCTTCCTGCATATTGTAAAGATATGGAATGCTTTACACATTGGCATGTTGTCCTTTGCCGGGGCCATGCTGATCTTTGTATTGTTCCAATTTTAATGTATGTGCTCCTGAAGCGAGCACTAAACTTAAGTCTTTGTGTTCCCGCTTACTGTAGTTCTTATTCTACTCTTGATTAGAAGCATAATTCATTATGATTTCCTTTTGTAATTAAATGAAAGCAGAGAAAGGTATTATAATAATGTAAGTAACACAGAAGTATGTAAAGGTAAGAGTCCCTACAGAAGACAGGCAGGTGCACAGGGCAAGCAGGAGCAGTGACAGCCCACGTGAGACCCCACCCCCACCACCTACCCCTTGACAGCTCAGAGCCTCCCTGGCCCCGCCACCTGGACATGCTGCATCCTGTTCTCCCAGGCCTTCTCTTGCTCCCTGTTGCATCCCAAATGGAGCCCACTCTCCTCCTTTGACACTCAAGATCTGCTTGCCTACCCCAACTCCTATCTGCATGCCCCACACCCTGTCCCATCTCCCAGCTTCACCCGGGTTCTCATTTGGAGTCTCCAGGACCCCTGTCCCTTTTTTTCATGTGCAGAGATAATCACAGGTAGTCTCCAGATCAAGCAATTTTAATGCTAGTGAGTCATACAGGAAAATAGATACATATCAGAAAGTTAAAAAACAAAACAAAACAATAATGCTCAAAGGGTGCATATGGTTACTATGCTTGGCTGCTACCCAAAGGATTGGAGGTTTAAGTCTCAGAAGTACCTCAGAAGAAAGGCCTGGCAATCTACTTCTGAAAACCAGCCATTCAAAACCTTGTGGAGCACAGTTCTACTCTGACATGCATGGGGTTGCTATAAGTCTGAATCAACTTGAGGGCAACTGGTTTTAGTTTGTATAAAGTTGAACAGTTAATCTCCTCTTCCTCTTTTTCTCTTCTCCTTTGCACTGTTTTAACTTTCTAACTCTTGAATCTAGTAATTGGTAAGAGAATAAATCTTCAGATCCCTACTTTTGTCTCCATATAAACGTGCCTGATGTTTGAGTACCCACAAAGTAGAATGTGTAGAGGCTGTTTGGTATAGTCTTGACAATTTCTGTTACCTAATTCATTGTAGAAGGAAATACAGAAAAGGTATTTTAGGGCCTTAAGGACCTCATGCTTATGAGTTGAAATGTAGATTTAAACCTTTGAGTATTTGAATAGATTTCTGCATTTAGCACAATGGTCACTTGGTTTCTGTGGCTTGGTTAGGGCTTTGTTTGGGGTTATTTATTTTTTTCCCCAACTCTTATTTCTGGCCTTCTGGTCACCACAGTGATAATTACACTAAAGAGGGAGATGAGCTTCTCCATACTGTGTTGGTTGCTGGGATAAAGCTGTGGGGTGGCTTCATGTTACTCTCAGTTTCTTATGAGGCGTGTGATATAGCCTAGGAACCCATTTGATTGTAACCCCCCTGAAGAGTGTTTGTACCACTGATAATTGAGAGTTTATAAGAGTCATAATATTCTCTACAATGTAACAAGAATAGAGAGGCATTTTTCTTAGTAATGTAAAAATAAACCGGAAAAATACATCAACTGCTCTGTGAAAACGGAATGGAAGGAGAATTAGAAATAAAGGTGGCTAGGGCATAAGGATTGAGATGGAGGCTGTGCTGAACAAGGGCAGTATTGTTACATGTATTTATTTTCTGTGGAATGTAAACATGAGGTTTAAGAACCCATGGAGAAAGCAAAGAACCCTGCTGCTTACCAACTTGAAGCAGAGTACACCACTGTTTGTGTTTGAGTCATCAGTAGAGTCATCTTTAATGACTGTTGCTTTAGTAGTAACCATGAGCCACAGAGTAAAGAGTACTTGCCAGTAAAAGCTGGTATTCTTAAGAAATTAGCGACAAAGTGGTCAGACTTCTTCAGTAGCTGAGTGATTCTTTTTGACATTTTACAGTAATGTCATTTTATGTAAGAAATAGAACTAGATTGGTGAATTCTAGTGTTTGCAGAGTTGGATTCTCCTTTCGGTTGCACTTTCTTCTTCCTGTTAGGAAAAATGATGGTAACAGATCAACTTCCATGAACTCGGTCGGTTTGTGCGGAGTGCATTCTAAAAGAGAGATCTCTAGGAATTCGTTGTGCCTTAAAATGGGAATTATGGGGTATTTTTCTGATTTGCTAAAGTTCTGTCTTCTCGGAGTAGGGACAAACAATGGATAAGGAGGAATCTTTAAAATACGTGGGATGTGGGCTGAAAAAAATTTTTGTGTGTGGTGCTGAAAGTGGCTGTGGTGAGTAGTGAAGGCGTCCTCTATGCACTCTGCATCCCCGCCCCCGGATCACATGGTGGTTGTTTTCTTTTCAGTTTTTTGGAAATTGCCACACTGTTTTTTGCATTTTTGTATTCCAAGCAGTGGATAACCAGTTTCTTCACTCCCTCACAAACATTTGTGATTCTCTTATTTTCCTTTTTTTTTTTATTATGATTGAATGAAAATGTACATTCCCACATAAATTTACATGCCCACCTATATGCAGCTCCCACTGCTCTCCCTGCCTGGTGACACCATACTCTTCCTCTCCGCTCCATGAGTGTCTTCTCCTCCCAACAATCTCCTATCCCCTCCTCTCCACCCACTCCCACGCCTCCAGTAGGAGGTCGGTAGGATGACATCCTATAGATGCATAGAACCATAAAGTGCACACATGATGTGGTCACTCTCTGTTGCCAAGTCCAATCCATTCCTGTCTGAAGAGTTGACCTCCATTATGATTTATGGACAGGGGCCACATCAGGGCCAGGGGCCATGCTCCCAGGGGAACTCTGAGGCCCCTGGACCATCAATTGCAGTCTTTTAATGGGGGTGCATCCCTTTTTATTCTTGTGTTGCCAGTGAGACTCAACTTTGTGAGCTCCTTCATGGCTGTCGCTGGTGGTCGCCAGGTACCATCCAGTTCTTCTAGTCACAAGTCGATGAAGTCACCCACTCATGTGGGTCTCTCTGTCTTTTGGGTTCTCTTTCCTGCGTGTCGTTTTTGTCCCTGGTGATCATCCATTCCTGCTGAGTTGGGACCATTTGCTGTACCCTCAGATGGCAGCTTGGCAGCTTTTAAGACCCCAAGATGCCACTCATGAATGTGGGGTGCTGAAAGCTCTCTTAGGAAAACACTAGTTGTGGCAGTTACCCTCAATTTCCCCTAAGAGCATGGTCCCCGCCCCCGCTCCCCCCTAGTTACTTTGTCCTTCCAGTATTGGGTTAAGATGGGAGGAAGTCCAGTTAATATTGGTCTTCTTTCTAATGTGTGTTGTCACAGATTTCACTCAACCAAATTTATAAAAACTATCTAATCTAAACCCTCCCCTCTTACATCCCTTCCCTCCCCACCCTTGCAGCCATCAAAGAGTCTTTTCTTCTGTGCATGAGTCTGTTTTTAAGTTCTTATCATAGGGATCTTATACAATATTTGACATTTTGTCGCTGACTACTTTGACTCAGCATAATGTCCTCCACTTGAAACCAGGTTATGAGATGTTTCCTAAAATCATCGTTGTTCTGTATCATTGCATAGTGTTCAATTGAGTATATATATCATAGTTTACCTGTCCATTCCTCTGTCGTTGTCCATCTGGGTTGATTCCATCCTTTGCTATTGTGAACTGTGCTACAGTGTACATTTGTGTGCATGTATCAGTTGGTGTGAATGGTCTTGATTCAGTAGGATATATTCCGATCAGTGGAATTACTGGGTCAAATGGTATATCTATATCCAGCTTTTTAAGCAAGCACCACACTGCTTTCCAAAGAGGTTGCACCATTTTGCAATCCCACTAACAGTGTAGGAGAGTTCCAATTTCTCCACAGCCTCTCCAGCATTTGTTGTTTTGCATTTTTTGGATCAAGGCCAACCTCGTTGGGGTGAGATGGTATTTCATTGTAGTTTTGATTTGAATTTCTGTAATAGCTAATGATCGTGAGCATGTCCGCATGTGTTTATTGGCTGCCTGGATTTCCTCTTTAGAGAATTGTGTGTCTGTCTCCTTTGCCCATCACTTAATTGGATGATTTTTCTTTTTTCTTATTGGGATTTTGTAGTACCTTATAGATTATGGAGATTATGCGTTGGTCTGACATATAGTTGCCAAATATTTTTTCCCATTCTATAGGTGGCCTTTTAATTCTGTTAATAATGTCTTTGGATGAACAAAAGTGTTTGATTCTTAGTAGTTCCCATTTTTCTATTTTCTCTTCTGTTTGTGGTTTCTTTGGCAGATTTTGAAGTCTGTCTGTGTTGTGTTTAAAACTTCCATTGTTGTTCCTACTTTTTCTTGGATGAGCTTTATTGTTCTAGATTTGATATTTAGATCTTTTATCCAGTTTGAGTTGGTTTTTGTATAAGGTGTAAGATAGGGATCTTCTTTCAGTTTATTGCACATGAACATCCAATTTTGCTAGCACCATTTGTTGAAGAGATTGTTTTGACCCCAGTTTAATGTCTTATGGTCTCTGTTGAATGTCCACTGTTCATAGGAAGATGGTGTCGTCTCTGGGGTCTCAATTCTGTTCCATTGATCTATCTGTCTCTTTTTGTACCAGTGCCAGGCTGTTTGGACTACTGTGGCAGTGTAATATGTTCTAAAGGTGGGTAGTGAGAAGCCTCCCAGTGTGTTGTTCTTCTTCAGTAGTGCTTTACATATCTGGGGCTTCTTCCCTTTCCAAACAAACTTGGTGACTTGTTTCTCCATCTTGTTAAAAAATGTCACTGGAATTTATATTGGGATTGCATTATGTAAATAGCTTGCTTTGGGTAAAGTAGACGTTTTCGCAATGTTACATCTTCCTGTCCATGAGCAGGTTAGGTTTCTCCATTTATGTAAATCTCTCTTAGTTTCTTTTAGTAAGGACTTGTAGTTCTCTTTGAAAAGGTGTGTTATTTCTCTGGCTAGATTTATTCCTAGGTACTTCATCTTCTTAGGGGCTGTAGTAAATGGTATTGATTTTATGATTTCTTCATTAATAATCCTGTTGTTGGTATAAAAGAATCCTACCAATTTACTTACGTTTATCTTGTATCC
This sequence comes from Heterohyrax brucei, assembly GCA_028571685.1. Classification (NCBI taxonomy): domain Eukaryota; kingdom Metazoa; phylum Chordata; class Mammalia; order Hyracoidea; family Procaviidae; genus Heterohyrax; species Heterohyrax brucei. Next base: position 25,449,382 of record CM053155.1, read on the forward strand.
TGAGACTGCTGAACTCTTATATCAGTTTGTGTAGTTTACTTATGGATTCTTTAGGATTCCCTGTGTATAAAATCATATCATCTATAAATAGGGAGATTTTTACTTCTTCATTGCCGATGCAGATGCCCTTTATTTCTTGGTCTTGTCTAATTGCTTTGAATAGAATTTCTAGTATAATGTTGAATAGTAGAGGTAAGAGTGGGCATCCTTGTCTGGTTCCTGTTTTCAGGGGAAACTGTTTCAGTGTCTCTTCATTCAGGATGACATAGGCAGTTGGCTTTGTATAAATGACCATTACTGCATTGAGGAATTTCCTGTCTATTCCTATTTTGCTGAGAGTTTTCAGCATGAATGGGTGTTGGACTTTATCAAATGCCTTTTCTGCATCAGTAGACAAAGTTAGGTGATGCTTGTCTTTTGTGTTACTTGTGTGGTTGAGCACGTTAATTGTTTTTCTGATGTTGAACCAGCCTTGCATCCCCGGTATGAATCCAACTTGTTCATGATGGGTTTTTGGCAAGAATTCTGTTGAGGATTTTTGAATCTAGATTCATGAGTGATATCAGTCTGTAGTTCTCCTTTTTTGTTGGGTCTTTCCCTGGCTTTGGTACCAGGGTTATGCTGGCTTCATAGAATGTATTTAGAAGTATTCCATCCCTTTTTATACTGGAAATAGTCTCAGTAGTGTTGGAGATAACTATCCTGTAAAAGCTCGGTAGAATTCTGTGGTGTAGCACTCTGGGCCCGAGCTTTCTTTGGTTGGTACTTTCTTGATGACTTTTTCAATCTCTTCCTTTGTGATGGGTTTATTAAGTTGTTTTTCTTCCCCTTGTGACAATTTTGGTAGATGACATGAATCTAGGAATTTGTCCATTTCCTCTAGGTTTTCAAATTTGTTAGAGTACAGTCTTTCATAGTATTCCGTTATGATATTTTTGATTTCTGTTAGATCTGTTATGACAACTCCCATCTCATTTCTTATTTGGGTTACTTGTTTTCTTTACTATTTTTCTTCAGTAAGTTTAGCCAGTGGTTTGTCAATTTGGTTGATCTTTTCAAAAAACCAGCTTTTGGTCTTTTCAATTTTTTCAATTGTTTTTCTATTCTCTAATTCATTTAGCTCTGCTCTAATCTTTATGATCTGTTTTTTTCTGGAGCCTGAGGGGTTCCTCTGTTGTTCTCTCTCTACTTGTTCAAGCTGTAGGGTTAATTCCTTGATTTGGTTTCTTTCTTCCTTCCAGATATGTGCATTTATGGAGATAAACTGACCTCTAAGTATGCTTTGGCTGTATCCCATAGGTTCTGATAGGAAGTGTTTTCATTGTCATTGGAATCCATAAATTTCTTTATTTCATCCTTGATTTCTTCTATAACCCATGGTTTTTTGAGCAAGTTGTTGTTCAGTTTCCAAGAGTTCCACTTTCTATGTTTTTTCCGCTATTGATTTTGACTTTTATGGCTTTATGATCTGAGAAGATGCTTTGCATTTACTCAGTGGTATGGATTTTGTTGAGAATTGCTTTATGTCCTAACACATGGTCTATTCTGGAGAATATTCTGTGGGCACTAGAGAAGAAGGTGTAGTTGTCCTCTGATGGGTAGAAAGCTCTGTATATGTCGATGAGGTGTAGTTGGTTAAATGTGACAATAAAGTCTTCTGTGTCTTTATTGAACTTTTTGTAGACAATCTGTCCGGTATTGAGAGTGGAGTGTTGAAGTCTCCCACTACTGTTGTGGAGTGATCTATCTCCTTTTTGAGTGTAGTCAATGTTTTTTTGATGTATGTAGGTGCTCTAATACTAATACTAATAAATATTTAATATTGTTAAGTCCTGCTTGTGTATTGAAGCTTTCAGCAGTAAGTAGTGTCCATCCTTGTCTGTGATGGTGGATGTTACATTAAAATCTATTTTATCTGAGATTAGAATTGCCACACCTGCTCTTCTTTGTGTATTGTTAGCTTGATACATATTCGTCCATCATTTAATTTTCATTTTGTTCATACCTTTAAATCTAAGGTAAGTTTCTCATAGGCAGCATATGGATGGGTTGTGTCTTTTGATCTAAGGTGTCTCTTTACTGGAGCGTTCAGTCCATTCACATTCAATATGATTATTGATAGGTATGTGTTTAGTGCTGTCATTGTGATATGTTTATTTTTGTGTTGATGTTTTCCCTGTTCTTATTAATCTGTTCTGGGACATTCTCATTCTCTTTTTCAGGGTTGGTTTTGTGGTTGTGTTTTGTATTACATTTCTTGATTTGATGTGTTGTATCTTTATTGTGCTTTACAGCTGTCCCTGTGATCTTCCTTAATAAACTATGTAAAACCCTAATTTTAGTTACTACCAGTCTTACTAACTTTCCATCTGGAAGGGCTATAACAACTGTAGTACATCCCTCTTTTTAATATGATGACGTAGTTTTCATGATATGGTCGCTGGATCATTGCTTTCACTATTATAGCTTTGATTCAGTTTGGAGCCTTCCCTAAGCAAGTAGGTTTCTGGGTGATGTGTCCTGTATTTCATTCTAAAATACAAAGTTAGTGGTTTTGTTCTCCTAAGCCAAGAGATTCTTTCAGTATTTCTTGTCACTTTGGTTTGGTTTTTACAAAGTCTCTGAGTTTCTGTGTATCTGTGAATGTCTTAATTTCATTTTCATATTTGAAAGATATTTTTGCAGGATATGTAATTCTAGGTTGGAAGTTTTTCTCCTTCAAGGCTTTGAATGTGTTATTCCACTGCCTCCATGCCAGCATGGTTTCTGCTGAGAAGTCAGATGAAAGCCTACAGGGTTTCCCTCTGGGTGTTAGCTTTGCTTTTAGTCTTGCTGCCTTTAAGAGTTTCTACTTATGTTTCATTTTGTTAAGCTTGATTATAATATGTCTTGGAGTCTATGTTCACTAGCATTTGATATGCATCTTGGATATCTATGTTCTCTTCTTTCGTAATTTATGGGGAGTTTTCTGTCAGCAGTTCCGCAACAATAGTCTCTGTGTTCTCAGGAGCCTCACCCTGTTCAGGATCTCCAATTAATTGTAGATTGTTCCTCTTACTAGAGTCCCACATGCTTCTTAATGCTTCTTCATTTTTCTTGTTTCTTTTTTCTGATTTCTCCTCATAGATGCTGGAATCAGTAGCTCCGTCTTCCAAGTCAAAAAGTTTCTTTTCCATTTGTTCCATTCTATTTTCTTGGCTTTGAATTGAAGTTTCTATGTCTTTGACTTTGTTCTTGATCTGTTGGATTTCACAGGACTGGTGTTCCATCAGATTGAACAGCTTGCTTAATTTTTCATTTTGCTGTGCTGCATTTTGTATAAGGTCTAGGAGGGCTGTCTATATAATCCTTTTGTATTCACCTTCTGATAGTATCAGAAAGGTTTCTTCATCTGGGAAGTTCTTTGGTTGTTTCTTTGGGGGGCCTTCTGAAGCCGTGGACGATTTCTTTGTTGTGCTTTTTTTCCACAGTTTGTTGCTTTTTGGTCATTGTGTGAGTCAGTAGAGGCTGGGATAGCTGCTGTGAGGATGGACTGCAGTTATTTCTCTAGGCCATCTTAAAATGAAAGGTAAAAGGCATCTGACAACTTCAAAAGTCAGGTCGTCAGGTGTACAGGTCCCTCTTCCCAACTGGCAAAGTAAGCACCTCTGTATCCAACCCCAGATGTTATAAACTAGTTCAAAATACAGAAAGGCTACTGCCCTGCTGGCCTCTGCTGTCAGGCCCCAGCCATAGGCAACACTGTGTAGAATACTGTTTTTCTGCTGGAAAAGCTCTCTCTGGGTAGGTTCTGCCTCCCAGCTTAGGGCTTAGGTCCAGCTGAGGCTTCCATGTGGGTATCCTAGCCTTCCAGTGGAACAAGATGGCCTCCCGCACAAGCTCCTCACCTGCCTCGGTACAGGGTATCCAATGGCAGAGGCAAAAAGAGAGGCCAGTTTCCAAGATGCACAGAGTCCAAAGCCAGGCTCTCAAAATATGGCCATTTCACCTGCCAATCCCACCAGCAGTCCATCTGAGATCAGCTAGCTGCTATTCAAGTCCCAGCTCTGCCCACCAGCTAAGAGAGGTAAAAAGAAGTTAAAATGGCGAGTTACCTTAGGTCAATGAAAGTCAGCACTCACCAAGAGCAGGGGATGGCAGAAGAGAGGAGGTTTTCTGTTCAGTGGTGTGAAGTACAAATTTACAGCCCTATGCTGTGTCCCAGGACTCACTAGGTGTCCGGAAGGCTCCATTTAATTATCAGTTCAGGTCTTGATTTCCAGAGGAATTTAGGGAGACGTGTGTTTAGTCTGCCATCTTGATGCCGCCCCTACATTTTTTTTTAATTGAGTGCCTGTTGAGTGACAAGCACTATACTAGGTGTTAGGCATATAGTCTTTGTAAAACAATCTGAGATCAGAGCTTCCGGTAGCCATAATAGGGTCAGGAGAGCTCTGAGTTACTACTCTCAATATTAATTACTTTTTGACTCCGTGTCTTCCTGAAGACAGTGCTGGCTTCCCTTTTTGTGTATAACTATCAGGCATAAGCCACACCTTCACTGTGAGGATTACAGATTTGAATAGCACATTCCCGTCTAATTTGTTTTGGCTGCCAAGGTCTCAGTCCTAGCTTCTTGTCTGCCTCTTACTTTGATGGCAGTGAGAGGAGTGAGACCAACTGCTGGGAGTTAATTAATACGGGTACTAATGGAGTGAGAGCACAGGTTACCTGTTTTCTATATTTAGTACAAGCTATATTTAGGAGTACCAATGTATGTAGGTTATATTAAACCATTAGAAAGCCCTGAGTCTTTTCTTAGGGGGAGTAAATTTGTACTTATCAGGAAATAAAGTTAACTTGTCAATTCAACTGTATCCTGTGAGGTTGCTGTGAGTCAGCATCAGTTTGATGGCAACAGGTTTGGTTTGGTTTGTCTCTTAGAACGAATATTGGTCCTACAAATCGACTTAGTAGCTTTGGCTCATGATTCTGTGGCACATAGGAAAAGATCTTTCCAGAAAAATCTGGATATTTAGAATTTTAAGAAAATCTGGCAAATAAGCAAGCAAATGAAATTTTTCCTGAAATTTTCTAAACAACTCTTTCTTCAGTTTTGAAAAAATTTGGACTTTATTTTCATACTATTCTTACAATAAATTTGATTAATTTATATCTTTTAATAAAATGTATGTATATATAGGACAGCTTTACACTATTAAATATATATTTTAAAAAACACTTCTACCAACATTTCTCAACCTTAGAATGACAGTTTTCATTTCTTGAGATTCTCTTTATTGAATTATTATAGGTAAGTATGTCAATATTTCTGTAATTCTATGTTCTTAGAATTCATACAGTTCTGTGTTCTGTTCTAAACCTTAGAATTTCTCAGTTACCATCTTCTTGAATAGACCTCACTGCAGTGATTTCAGACTCTAGCATGTGTGACTCAGGGTAGTGAAAAGGGGTTTGTGTTGAATAGCACTGTGAGTGTCCGTCTAGTCTCCAGCAGACATTCAGTGCAATCTTCGGATTACGTAGTGGTGAGATGTCAAGATTTATGTAGTATGTCCTTCAGATTACAAGTGGTGAGATGTCAAGACGCTTACAGCTTTGGAGAGATCCATGTAGCCAGTCAAGCAAAAGTTGTGTGACTTGCTTGAAAATATAGCTTAGCTCTTTGTTGGGGAAACCGCTGTACTTTGTTGGGAATGGGAGAGATTAAAAAGAAGTAAAATTTCAATATCTGATAACTGTTAAGGACACAGATTTGAGCAGATTTATGTTAAGTTCTAAAAATAATGTGCTTTAAGTGTAAGTTTACAATCCAAGTCGATTCGTCATACAAAAACTTGCAGACGTACCGCTATGTAACTCTAGCTGCTCTCCCTACCCTGTGACAGCACAGTCCTCCTTCCCACCCCGTATTTCTTGTGTCTGTTCAAGCAGCTCTTCTCTTCCTCTACCCTCTCATCTCTGAACAGCAGCTGCCCATTTAGCCAAGAAGCGTGCTCTTCACCAGTATCGCTTTATGTCTTACGGTCTATTCCAGTCATTGTCTGAAGAGTTGGCTCTGGGAATGGTTGTAGCTCTAGGCTGACAGAGAGTCCGGGGACTGTGTCTTCTGGGACCCTTGAATTTGTCAGACCATCAAGTCTGGTCTAGTAGAGTTCTGGTTCAGCACACTCATTTCTCTCTCACTGCGTCAGGGACTCAAGGTTGTTTTCCCCGACAGGACAGTCATTATTAGTGGCCAGGCACCAGCTAGCTCTTCTGCCTTATGCTTATGTGGTTTCTGGGTTACATTGCCCTTACTGTCTCTTGGGCTCATATTTTCTTTATGTCTTTGATGTCTTTTGTTTTTCTCTGCTCCACGTGGAATGGGACCATTTGATGCTACTTAGATGGCTGCTTGCTAGTTTTGCTCACCAAAGTGGGATGCAGAATATCTTTGTGTTAAGTTCTTTTATCACTATAAAATATGCTAGAATTCTGTGGAAGATTGATTTTTTAATTTTCAGAGTTCACAAGACTTTTAAAGTTTGTGTGCCTGTGATGGTAACGTAGGCATGTGTCCCAGGTCAGCCCCTAGGTCTGAATCGCCAGGCAGAGTAAGCAGTTTCAGAGATGTAGAGTAGCAGCCTATGCAGTGTTATGAACTATATATATGGTGCCTTAAGTGCTTAGACATCCTCAGGAAAGAAGTAGAACACAAAGCGAAACCATAGGTTGGGTAAAGGACCCACAGAAGTCTCATTTTAAACCAAAGATCATGCTTGAAACTCACATTAGGAACTTCGTGTATCAGTTGGGATCAGGTTCGGGTTCATGTAATAGTAACAATCAGTAAAAAAGGAATTTAAAGTAGTCACAGGGTTCACTTCTTGCCACACATGTAAAAGAACTCTGAAGGCAGTTGGTTCCGGGCTGGTGTGGCAGCTTCAAGGTCTTCAGGAACCTAGGATCCGTTTTTCTTTTTACTTCATCATGCATAACACTGACTTCCACCCTCAAGTCTGCCTTCCGGGTACCTTAAGGATGACCACTGCTGTACTAGCTATCACATCTGTATCCCAGGCAGGAAGAAGGGCAAAGCCAAGGAGCATACTTAGTGGTGGAATCAACCCACTTCTACACAGCTTTCCTGGAAACCCACCCACTTAAACATCAAATTGTTTGCCCCGTCTGTAAAAGACACTTACCCAAATATTGGATAGATTGTAGGGCCACTATCAGTTGGCAGTGGGTTTTTAGGTTTGGTAAACTAGTCTCTGCATAGCAAGAAATTATGAGAATAAAGGTATTATCAAGGGGTTGTGAGGAGAAAAGAAGAGGGAGAAGACTTTCAGGCAGACTCATTCCCAGTCTAATATTTTCCACAACAGTTCTTTTGATTCCCATTCCTTGTTTTGTTTCTCTCATTGGAAGGAACCAGTGAGAGTTTTCAAGCAACAAAGGAAGGCAGGGGCCAAGTATTATTCTAACTGGAAGTGGCTAAAAGGACTCCCATCCTTTCTGCTTGTTTTTTTCACTCTGTAGATGAGTGCCTTCCTGCGTAGGTTGCATCAGGGAGTCTGGGTAACAGAGGAAGCAGATGAATAGATGAGAGGTGGAAGTCCCATTGCCCCATCATAGATCTGGATTTTGGTCTAGTGTGGGACTTTGGGGAGGCAAGGATTGATGCTGACCCTGAGTTGTTGGTCTGATCTCCCTTGCCGTTTCAGGAAGTGGACATTGTGGTAGCGCCGTGCCAAGGCCTCCGGCCCACAGTGGATGTCCTGAGTGACTTGGTAAATGATTTCTTGCCTGTGATAGCCTATGCACTCCACAAAGATGAACTCTCGGAGAGGGATGAGCAAGAGCTTCAGGAAATCCGAGAATATTTCTCCTTCCCTATATTCTTTTTCAAAGTGCCAAAGCTGGGCTCAGAGATCATTGACTCCTCCACCAGAAGAATGGAGAGTGAAAGATCACCACTTTATCGCCAGCTTATTGACCTGGGCTATCTGAGCAACAGTTACTGTAATTGTGGGCCCACTGGCCAGGACACTAAAGCTCAAAGCGTGCTGGTGGAACAAAGTGAGAAGCTGAGACACTGGAGCACATTTTCTCACCAGGTGCTACAGACTCACCTGGTGGGTGCAGCCAAGGCTCTGAATCTGGTGCACTGCCGCTGTCTTGACATTTTTATTAACCAGGCCTTTGACATGCAAAGAGACCTGCAGATTACTCCCAAACGTCTGGAATATACTAGAAAAAAAGAGAGTGAGTTGTATGAATCCTTGATGAATATTGCCAACCGAAAGCAGGAGGAAATGAAGGACATGATTGTCGAGACACTTAACACTATGAAGGAGGAGCTTCTGGATGATGCTGCTAACATGGAATTTAAAGGTAGGTGCCAGAGAGCTTTCTGGGAGCTGGGGCCAATCCATTTCTGGCTGGAAAAATTGAACGCAGAGTAATCTAATCTACCTCACAGTTACCAGCAGGAGCTTACCTTAAATCATTTAGCAAAGTGGCTTCTCTTGTTCTCACTGACTTTCTTGGAATATTCTAATGTCATTCTTTTCCAGGGCTGTTAACTTAAGTTTTGCTAAATCCATCTTGAATCTCCTGTTTATATCTGTATCACCCTAACCCTAGCTGGAGAAGAGCTGCCTGAAGAATATTATAGGACATACTATAAACTTTGTCCCCTGCCTCCAGCATGACTCACTCTTCTTCGTTGGTTCTGCTTATCATCTGGTATCTCATTTTCTTTTCAGACTGCTCCTGAAATCCTTCTCAAGAGGCTTTCCCAAAGTAGAGTTTTTAGCTTTTCTTCATGAATGGTTATGAACAAAATTGGGTCAGGATAACTGGTCAAGTCTTGTAGTATCTGTAGTTCAGATGCTGTGGCGGTTGGATGCTGACTTCTGTATTAGCTTCCATGTATAAACATTAACTTCACTTCCTGTTAATTAAAATGACATGGCTTGCAAGTTATCCTTTAGGTTATCAGTCATGACTAGATGTCTAAATCGTCTTGGAGGCTCTTTGGACATCACTGAAGACCACTTCACATGTATTAGTCAGAATTTCTGACTGACATCAGTGTTTTTTCATAAACAGCCTTCCAGGTAGATTCTACTTATTGTTATTTTCTAGATGAAGGAGCTAAGGCTGGGAAAGACTGCTTTGCTCAAGGTCACATAGATAGTAAATGATAGAGGCAGGATTTGAATCTACACAGTCTGATTTCTGAGCTGATACTCTTATTAATCTCTGTGTATTACTGCCTGTTCCCAATTACTGATGCCAATTTCTTCCTGGTACCAGCTTCAAAACCTCATCATTGTTTTTAACTGGTTTGTTCACCTTGTGACAAGTCCATTCAGTTGACAAGTCCTGATGAGTCATCACGTGTGTTTCATTTTTCCTCTGAGTCTCTGTTCCTTCTTCTTTAGTCTGACTGGACTGTTGTTTCCTGATTGATCTCTTTGACTTTATTCTCGTCTGCAGTTCGTTTTTACTGGGTACCTGTTCCTACAGGCTAAGTTTAAATTCCTTAACCTTAGGTTAAGGACTTTCTGAGGTCTAGCCCTCTTATTTCCTGTTACGCACCTTCCTGTCATGTCCATTGAGGCTGATTTTAATTTCTTACTGCCCCCCATACACCCTTATCACTTTTTCTTCACTCATGTGGCTCCCTAAATCTGAAATGCCTTTTATATCTGTCTGAATTTCTAAATTCTCCCTATCCTTAATCCTCTCCCAAATGCCATTTTTCATGCAGTATTCTTTAATTTTTTTAACTGATAATAATCTAATTTATGTACACTTTCACAGTATTTCATTTGTAAATTATTTCTGGAATATTTCACTTTCTTTTTTATACTCATCTCTGTTCCTTTCTTCTAATTTCTAAACTCGTGGAGTTGAAGAAGACTAGGATCTGAGTCTCATCATCATATCCTGTGCAGCAAGTGGAACAGTCTTGTGCACAGTACCTCTTTGGAGAATGAATGTATGAGTAATGGTATATGGGTATGTCACACTTACAAATACGAAGGGTAATAGCTGATTTTGGCAAGCATGGGATGTCTGATTTCTTTTTTTTTTTTTATTATGACTGAGTGAAAATATACATTCCCATATAAAATTACATGTCCACCTACATGCAGCTTCCACTGCTCTCCCTGCCCGGGGATGCCTGATTTCTGATGGGTGTTTCTAAAGATGAAGATACAGTCCTTTTTTGTGAATTCTCACTGCAGGGAGGAGTTGCTGAGACCTACTTAGTTGCAGTGGAACACTAGGCAGGCAGTCTTCTCAGTAATTAATTAAAGACACGGGAGCGTCAAAGCCAGCATCATAGTAAAAGGTGGTCAGGGCAGGCAGGTTGGGCAGACATTGCAATATTTAATTGTCTGGTATGTGCCAAGTGTACTGTGGGATGTAGGGGTTAGCCAGCAGATGTACGGATAAGTGGGACAAGTAGATCAAATGTTTGGTTCTGTTGCCTACATGTGGATTTGTGGATCTGCTATTTAAGTTGGCTGCATATTAAATATGACTTACATGTATGATTCTTACCTTATGTTAAGTCCTTTCTGGGTATCCCTGAGGCAGACTTACCTTGAGTAAGCCAATGGCAAGTCAATTTAGAAGATTCCTGTCACATGTGCTGTGTATTGGGATGATGTTATACATACTTAATAAAATTGTATCCTTTTTTGAAAAGATGATACGTAGATGATACTTTAAGGTATAAAAATAACTGTCCTCTAGTCACTAGTTCCCCTCCTTGTATTCTTCTACAGCTTATCTTTTTCACTTAACGATGTGTGCATACAGATCTGTCCTCTTCTAATTAATATGCCTTAATTTCCCCGATTATTTGCTACTGATAGATGTTTGGAAACCCAGGTGGCACATTGGTCGAGTGCTGTGTGTGCTCACCAAGAAGTCAGCAGTTCACATCTGCCAGTGCTCCTTGGAAACTGTGGGGCAGTTCTACTCTATGCTATAGGGTTGCCGTGAGCCAGAATCAGCTCGATGGCAGTGGGTTTGGGCACAGACATTTAGTCTGTTTTCTTCTCCATTACAAACCCTGATGCACTGGTCATTATTGTACATAGATATCTTTGGGACTTGTAAAGTGGTATTTCTAGAAAAAAATTCCCAAAAGTATGATACTTAGGTCAAAAGGTATGTGGATTTTTTTATTTTTTCATTTTATTTATTTATTTTAATTTAAAATTTTGATAGACATTGCTAAAGAGGTGGCATCAGTTTAAATTTCCACAAATAGATATGAGAGTGCCTTTTTAGTAGCAGGTGTTTTGGTGTATAATTTGTCTTAAGTCCTTTTATCCTTTGTCTTGGAAAACAGATTTTCTAATCTTGAGAGGTAGTAGAATGGTGCGGACAATGATTGGGTCTTTGTATTTTTCTGGCAGTCAATTAGAATTGAATTCCTAACTCTTGGACTTTTCTCATTAATATGCGAGGCAGAGTGAGCTATGTGAAGATCATAGGCTTTGGAATCAGTGAGCTTTGGGTTCAGTTGCTGATACCATCCCTTTCCCAGTGCCAGGCTGCAATGTGTAACCAGATATGCCCACCAGACAAACTTACTGTGAGGATTCAATTACGTATGTGAAATGCTTATTGTTGTGCCTTTCAAGTAGTCTTCATCCAGTAAACACTGTTGTTCTCCTTTTTTAATGTGACACAGAAGCTAACAAATACAACTGGCTCATTCTAGACACAGGGACCCTTTCTCAGCTGCTTTAGCTGCCTTCAGTAGTTGAAGGTTACTTGGCCTCTGACCGTGCTGAGAGTCAGGAGTCGTCTGTAAATGACCCGTGTCTTTTTGTAGCCATCATTATGATTCTCCCATGGCACTGACAAAGGAAACCCATTTGTTTGGTGTATGTACCTCTTCCCCCTTATAGCTGACTGACTCATTCCTCTGCTTCCACAGATGTCATCGTCCCTGAGAACGGGGAACAAGTGGGCACCAGGGAGATCAAATGCTGTATCCGACAGATCCAGGAGCTCATAATTTCCCGGCTTAATCAGGCAGTGGCTAATAAGCTGATCAGCTCAGTGGATTACCTACGTGAGAGTTTTGTAGGAACCCTAGAACGGTGTCTGCAGAGCCTGGAAAAGTCTCAGGATGTCTCCATTCACATCACCAGTAATTATCTCAAACAGGTAGGTGCTCGAAGAATGGTTGTTAGCAAGCCCAACATCATATTAGCCTAGCATTTTTACTCAACCTTTTGCTAATCAAGTTTTAGTTTTACTTTGTTTTCCTGTGATGGACCACTGCGTGTGGGAAGTGCTCATAAGCAGTAAAATTACAGTTAATGAACAAGAAGATGAAGAATAAAGTACAGGAGCCTCAATAACCACAAAATAATCAACCTGAGTTCTCAGGATTTGACTCTGAATTTATACTGAGGGATGAATTTGGGAACCTTGAGACTGGACTGTATCTTTGAAATTAATATTATTCATTACATTTTTTAAATAACCATTCTACTCAGGTTGCCATGAGTTGGCTCCGACTCGACGGCACTTGGCTGGCTGGCTATTCTTCTCAGGGCATTTTGATTATTGTTTGGTCTGTTCTCTTGCAGATCTTAAATGCTGCTTATCATGTGGAAGTCACATTTCACTCTGGGTCCTCGGTAACACGGATGCTCTGGGAGCAAATCAAGCAGGTAGGATTGCTTAGAGAACATTTTTTCAGTTGGCTCAAATGACTCCTGTCACCCCAGTGGCAAGCCATTGTCTAGGATCTTCTGATAAATGTAGCCATGTCCTGGTTTGCTTGCCTGGGAGAATTCTGGTTTATGCCTATTGTGAAATAATTAATAGTACCTCCCTTAAGTCTTAGTGGTGGGTTTAGTTGATATTTTTTGGAGCCATAAGACTTCATTGTCTTCTTCTATTTTCCTTGCCTCAAAAGCAGGCTTGATTGTTGCTGGAGGCTATGAGTATGGTTCGTGATCTAGAATTTGATCTGGCTCTTATGTGGAGTTATCTAATGACTTCACAGAGAGATTTACCAGGCACTCCCTGGCTCTAATGTAAATGTGGAGGGCTCATGTTCATGAGAGGAGGCCTGATGTTCTTCGATGCTTTCATCTGGGCTGGGCTGTGGTTGTGAGGCAGCTGGAGCTGAAGAAGAGCCGTGGACTTCATACAGCCCCTGTCTTACGAAGCTGCTCCTAATGAATGGATAATCGAGAGAACAAACAGTATTGGGTCTTTGTGGTGGTCCTTGCATCCCATTCCTGAGTGATCTCACTGTTACCATTCTGACAGATCATCCAGCGTATCACATGGGTGAGCCCACCTGCTATAACTCTAGAGTGGAAGAGGAAAGTGGCCCAGGAAGCCATTGAGAGCCTCAGTGCCTCCAAGTTAGCCAAGAGCATTTGCAGCCAATTTCGGACTCGACTCAATAGTTCTCATGAGGCTTTTGCAGCCTCCTTGCGGCAGGTGGGTGTGTAGGAAAGGATACAGCTGGGCCACGCAGAGGAGCCCTCTTATCCGAAGGAGAGTATTTTATTTTCTGCTCTCTTTTAAAAATATTTTTTTTGTTCTATTTTGTTAAAGGATAATACTCCATTATAGGAAGTTTCATCAATACTGTTTTATGTGGATGTTTTTCTAATTCTAGGGAGAATGGAGAGAACTAAGTTGATTTCTCCCCATTTCAGTGAGTAAGGAATGAAAATGTAGAAAGCTTATGTAACATTTTAGGAATGTGTGATAGAAAGATGATTTTCTAACTCCTGTACTAGTGCAGTTACGTGACATCTGCTTGTCCCTTTGGGGTGTGTGTGTGTGTGTGTGTGTGTATATTGAGGGAGAGGATAGAGGAAACTTACTGTGTGCCCACTATGTGCCGGTCTCTGTGCTAAACACATTTATACACCTAATGTAGTTCTCACAATTATCCTTATGAAGTCAATATTATTATCCTTGTATTACAAGTGAGGAAGTCAAGGCTAGACCCTTGATAAAGCATGTGCTTTTTTTCTGTTTCCCTCTCAGCTGGAAGCTGGTCACTCAGGCCGGCTGGAGAAGACAGAAGACCTATGGCTGAAGGTTCGGAAAGATCATGCCCCCCGCCTGGCCCGCCTTTCACTGGAAAGCCGGTCGCTACAGGATGCCTTGCTTCATGGTGAGCCTGTAATGGGGTTTCCTTCAGTAATTGGAGGGCGTTCTGGAAACCTGACAGTCTCATGTACAGCCTTAGTGGCAACCTCAGCCCTTCCTTTGCAAAACCACCTACACACTTAGGTGTTTCTGAACTCCTGAAGTTTGCTGCTGTTGTTTATGTAGTTCAAGTATGATCATCAAAGTTTACTTAAATTAAACAAGTTTGATTACTTTCTAGGGGCTTAGAATGACACCAGAAGTTCTTACCATGGTAGTTTTGGCTTTTTGTATTTCACATTGGTCCATCCAATGTGAAATACAAAATTATCTCTCTTTGTCATATGCCTTGTAGGTAAACCTAAACTTGGACAGGAACTAGGCCGGGGCCAGTACGGTGTGGTGTATCTGTGTGACAACTGGGGAGGACACTTCCCTTGTGCCCTCAAATCTGTTGTCCCTCCAGATGAGAAGCACTGGAATGACCTGGCTTTGGAATTTCACTACATGAGGTGAGTCCTGGTATCATTTGTCTGTACAGGAAAAAAAGAAAGCAGCAGCCCGTGTATGTAGGTGGGCGTGTAAATTTATATAGGAATGTACAGTTTCATTCTATCATAAGAAAAAAGAAAAAAGAAAGCAGCAGTGGTATGTCCAGTTGAAGTTTTGGACAAAGAGCTATATGCTGTCTTTGTACCTCGGTGTCAGTATGTTGGGGACCAGTGTGTCTCTGTCAGCCTGGAAGCATGCTCTGTCAAAGGCCTTCTTTGCCTTTGTGTTTCCTCACCATCCTAATTTCTCAGTCTCATCTTCATATTTGCCTTTGTTTCTTTAGACCCTGTGGCTTATAATTTTTTAGACTGAAGCTCTTTTTTGTCCTTGTTGGAGAAGCCGTTCTCCATGCCTTGTCTCTGTAGTGAAAGACATTACCTTCAGACCTGGCCTATGTGTGGTCTGGAGCCATTCCTTCTCGTATTAGGCGTAGAGCCTAGCTAGTATAGCCCAGACCCCTCTCCTTGACACCAGGTCTCTACCGAAGCATAAGCGCCTGGTGGATCTTCACGGTTCAGTCATCGACTACAGTTACGGTGGTGGCTCCAGCGTTGCTGTGCTGCTCATTATGGAGCGGCTGCACCGGGACCTCTACACAGGGTTAAAGGTGAGTCAGTGAAGGAGAGCCAGCTGGCTGCCCTTCTGCCTTTCCTGCTTATTCAGAGCTGCTGGTTTTCAAAGAGATTGTTGGAGTCATTAGACTTGGTTGCCTGTATTTCCAAAAAAACCTTAAAAATGTCTGTCTCAGAATCTTCTTTTCAGTAATATCCAGGATACTGTTGTTTAGTACTCTGACCTCCTGCAGAGTTGGTTGAAATCTAGACTCATTACTCTCCCCTTGTTTAGAATAGACACCAGAATTCCTTAGATGGATGGAAAAGTTTCCTGTGTTTCCCCTGTTCTTTTTCTTTTTGCCCTCAGTGATTAAATCCATTTTTTATTAATTAGCCAGCAAATATTTATTAGTGACAAGGCCCTGTATTAAGCACCATAAGGGGACACCAGAAAGTATAATTGCCAGGGACTTTGAAGAGAATTGGAGTCAATGGTTTTTCACGACAGTGTGAAGTTTGTATATACCTTGCTGGATGAAATTGGTGCAGTTGGAGAGAAGAGGCCACGCCAGGGGAAGAGCCAGGTAGTGTCCAGAGCTCGTTTGAAGGTCAGCAAGGGTATCAGTCAAGTTGGAGCAGGTGGTTCATTTTGGGAATAGGAGGCTGATAAGTGCAAAGAGAATTTGGAAACAAAGTGTAGAAGACCAAAAATGTTAAGAATTTCTGTAGAATTCAAATTCTTTTATGACAGTGAGAAGCTGCTGAAGAATTTTATTGGCTAAGAGTTGTGGTGAAACCTTCACTTGGGACTTAAGACTTGTGGTAAAACCCTACCGAGAAGACAGGGTGCTCCTAAGTGGCTAAAGAACTTTACTTGAACTTTTGAATGAGCAATATGATGTTCTCCAAAATTGAAGAGACCATAAAGTGGAAACTCGGTAGAATAGTAGGACTTGAGTGTCTGAATCTGCTCAACCTGGGCTAACCAGGCCTGCAAAGCAATGAAAGCAAATCAGCCTGAGGTACTTAGAGTTAGTTATTTTAACCCTTGGAAGCACTTCCAGGGTTTAAGTGTTAGAAATGAGGCCATGCTTCAGTTGTTTGAGTGTACCTCCCTAGTCACAGCACTGGGTTCGTTGTTCTTTTTTTTTTTAGTCATACTCAGAGAGTGTCTATCCTCTGGGGGTTTTATCTGGCTTTATCCTTTTTCATGGAAACCCTGGTGTCATAGTGGGTTAAGTGCTGCATTTGCTAACCAAAAAGTCAGCAGTTCAGATCCACCAGGCGCTCCTTGGAAACTGTGGGGCAGTCCCACTCGGACCTCTAGGGTTGCTATGAGTCAGAATCGACTCAGTGACACTGGGTTGGTTCTTCTTTGTGTTCCCTCTTCTTCCGTCTCTGTTTTCCTCTTCCCTTTTCTCCCTGTCCCCTCTCTGTTTTGTGGGCTCTTGTACAGTCATTCCTTGAGCATCCTACAGAAGGATCTCTCAGGAAGCTCAATCCAGTAAGGATCCTGGCATTGCCTTGTTAGTGACAAGGAAGTTCTTTTCTCTTTCCAAGGCTGGACTGATGCTGGAGACACGTTTACAGATAGCACTTGATGTTGTAGAGGGGATCCGCTTCCTGCACAGTCAGGGACTTGTCCACCGTGACATCAAACTGAAGAATGTGCTGGTAAGTAGAATTATTTCTCCTAGATAATACTCTGGCTCTCTGGGATAAGTGACCTTTTGAAATGTACATGTTTGGTCACAGGAAAAAGCCAGAGGGAAAATACAGTCAACAGCACATTGGATGTACCATCCACTTGAACTCAGTTTGAACTTTATATTCTTGAACTTAAAGTGGAGAGGTGTGCAGTAAAGGTATTCTTCCACTGATTTTCATCATAGGCCTAGCTTAGAATACTTAAAGTTTTTTTCTCCCAATACTATTTTGAAAAATCTTAAACTTACAGGACAATTAAAAGATGAGTATTATGAAGGGCCATGTACTCTTCCCTTAGATTCATATTCTTTCTCTTGAGAGGAATGAAAAAGTATTCCTAAAATTGTAGGCTGAAACCTGAGAGGCTTATGTGTAATCAAGTAAATTTATTCTCATGGACCTGTAGGGAAGGAAACTACAGGGACTTCAAGAAGCTCTTCTGAAATGACTAGAGGACTTCAGCCTTCCTGGTTGTCAGCTTCCTGCCCTGTGGTCCGAGTGTTGGGGTAGAATCAGGAACCAAAATGCTTTCCTCAGTATGCTTTTAGGGACCTTCACCTACTCATTCTTCCAAGATTTCCTGAGGTCCTGATGCATGCCGAGCACTGTGCTCATTGTCTGAAATACAAAGATGAGAAAGACAGTTTTCCTGCCATCCGGTTGCTCATAGTGGAGGAGGAAGACAGCAATGGGAATGAAGCTAGAAACAGGCAGGTTGGAGGCGGGATTTACTGAGTGCCTTCTCTTTCAGTTTGTGTAAACTGAGTGCTGTGTGTAGGATGGGAGACAGGATAACTTTTGCCTTGTTTTGTTGGCAGCTAGACAAGCAGAACCGTGCCAAGATTACTGACTTAGGCTTCTGCAAGCCAGAGGCTATGATGTCAGGCAGCATTGTGGGGACCCCAATCCATATGGCCCCTGAACTTTTCACAGGTAAGGCTGGGGGCAGAGAGTGGGTTTTGACAAAGCATGATACTTTAACCCTGTGTAGGTATGCCTAGGGTTAAGTAGTATCCTCTGTTACTATGGATAGTTTGGCACAGGCAGGGGAGAAACCAGAATAGAGGAAACCTAACACAAGAAGGAGAGAGAGAAAGGGGTAAAAGGTTAAGAAAAAATAAAGAAGTGCCAGTGGGAGCGACCAACTGCTTTTTTGAATGTCTTTCTAGGATATTAGTGCCATAAACTGTAGTAATCAACTGATTATTTTCTCATAATATATTGATTGAATAATTCCCATTTGGTTAGATAATATGCAGTTGTGTGCTACCATTAAAGACCTTAAAATTGACACAGAGATACCATATTGAGAGAGAAAAATAATTACAACACAGTATAAGACAGTGTATGACTTAGTGATAAATTACATGCTATGTGAAATATGTCAATTTTCAGAAAAGGGATTAATGGAAGTTGAAATTTTTGATAATTTTGTAGTAGGGGTAGAATTTGGGTGAGAATTTGAGTCAGGCTAGGACAAGTTGGTAGGTAGGAAGAGAACTCATGTTTATTAGATATATACGTAAGCTGGGCTGTGTGGGTTTTTTTCATATATTTTGTTTCATTTACTCCTAACAATTCTATGAAAATAATGCATTTTTATGTCAGTTTATGGCCAGATTGATGAAGAAACCTAGCCCCAAACATATAGTTAAAAAGAAGTAGAGCAGGGATTTGAATCTAAATTTTCTGTGTCCCAAATCCAAACATTTATTATGAAGGAGAGGAAATAAACTGGAGGAGACCAATTAGTAGTGGCTGTCTCCAGTATTAAGTTGGTAGCACTGAAATAGAGGGGAAAAAAAAAGTGACAGGTTTGAGATCATTTTAAGAGAAAGACTGGGCAGGATTTGTTACTCACTTGATATGGGTGAATAACAGAAAGGAAAGAAAAGATGCAACGATGACTACAAGGTTTTGAGCCTGAGTGGATGGAGAAGATTGTACCATTGTCAGGGAATATGAAAAGATAATTCCAGGTCATTCATTAATATTTAGCTGAGTTAAACCTAGCAAAAATGCATACATTTCTCTGGTTGGCCTCATACACAAGTTTCCTCCCAATCTGAGTGATACACATAAGGATTAGGAGTTTAGCTAGGTGGCTGTGTTGTTGGTTAGGTGACATCAAGTTGGTTCCATCTCATAGCTGATCTGTGTACAGCTGAACAAAACACTGCCACATCCTGTACCATGCCCACAAGCATTTGTATATTTTAAAAAAAAATTTATTATGATTGAGTGAAAATGTACAAATCCCATATGAATTTGCATGCCCGCCTGTGTGCAGCTCCCACTGCTCTCCCTGCCCGATGACAGTGCACTCCCGCTCTCTGTTCTATACATGTTATATTCTCCTAACAATCTCCTTCTCCTCCTCTCCATCCTCTCTCCCACCTCCAGTAAGAGGACAGCAGAATGACATCCTATAGATGCATGAAGCCATGAAGTGCACACACAGATATGGCCAATCTGTGTCACCAAGTCCAATCCATTTCTGTCTGAAGAGTGGACCTCCATTATGATTTATAGACAGGGGCAGCATCAGGGCCAGGGGCTGTGCTCCCAGGGGAATCCCGAGGGCTCTAGACCATCAGTTGCAGTCTTTTAGTGGAGATCTCAGGGTGCACCCCTTTTTATTCTCATGTTGCCAGTGAGACTCAACTTAGTGAGCCCCATCATGGCTATCACTGGTGGTGGCCAAGCACCATCCAGTTCTTCTGATCACATGTTGATGAGTCACCCACTCACATGGGTCTGTCTGTCTTCTGGGTTCTCTTTCCCCCGTGTCATTTTGGTCCTTGGTGATCATCCATTGCTGCTGAGTTGGGACCATTTGGTATATCTCAGATGGCAGGTTGGCAACTTTTAAGACCCCAGACACCACTCACCAATGTAGGGTGTAGAAGAGTGTCTTAGCAAAATGCTAGTTATACCAGTTGGCCTTGACGTCTCCTGAGAGCAGTGTCCACAAGCATTTTTGTGCTTAAGCCCATTGTTGCAGCCATTGCATCAGTCCATCTTGTGAAGGTCTTCCTCTTTTTTTGCTGACCCTCTAGTTTAACAAGTACAATGTCATTCTCCAAATATTGATCCTTCCCAGCAACATGTCCAAAGTATGAGTTCTGACAAGTCTGCAAACTTAATTGTTCTAAGTGTTACATACCTCATTGCTAAATATCACTATGGTCACCTTTGAAGCTATGCACCATGGTTGCCACGGGCACTACCTCATTGCTGAAGATCACTATGGTCACCTCGGGAAGCTATGCACTTTGGGAAGCTGTTCACTGACGACAACACCTAGTCTACCCTTCAGAGCAATTTTGGAACTCTTTCTGGAATGGCCATGGTGCACAATGGCATGGTGGCAAGTTGGTGAACTTAAGTGTATAGTTGTCTGTGAGCGAGGTTTGAGCCAGTAAACAAATAACTGTTTTAGAACACCCTCGCTACTCACCTGATCTGGCCCCAGTGACTTTTTATTTATCTGAAGATGAAGGAAATATTGAAAGGAAGACATTTTGATGGCATTCAGGTCATTGAGGATAATATAGCTCTGATGGCCATTCCAGAAAGAGTTCCAAAATTGCTCTGAAGGGTGGACTAGGTGCTAGCATCAGTGCATAGCCTCCCAAGGGGAGTACTTTTAAGGTGACCATAGTGATACTCAGCAGTGAGGTATGTGAGCGCTTTTTCTAGAATGAATTTGCAAACTTAATTGGCAGTCCTCATGTTTAAGATGCAGTCTCGCCATCCTTGCTTCTAAGGAGCACTTTGGTTGTACTTCTTCAAGAGAGCTGTTCGTTCTGTTGACAGTCTGTGGTGTATTAAATATTCTCCAATACCACAATTCAAAAGCATCAGTTCTGTCTTCCTTATGCATTGTGCAGCGCTTACATGCATAAGATGCTATTGAAAACACCATGGCTTGGTTTAGGCGCACCTTGGTCTTCAACGTAATTTCTGTTTTTTGGTACTTTAAAGACATCTTTTGCAGCCATTTTGCCCAATTCAATGCATCTTTAAATATTTTATTGTGGTTTAAGTAAAAGTTTACAATCCAAGTTAATTTGCCAAATAAAACCCCGAACACACTACTGTGCAGCTCTTAACTACTCTCCTCCTACACCTCCATGACATCGCACTCTTCCTCTCCATCCTTTACTTCCAATACTGGTTCAACCTACTTGTATCCCCTTATACTCTTTCGTCTCACCCCTGGACAACAGCTGCTCAGACAGTCTCATACATATATTTAAGCTGAGATGCATATTCTTTGCCAGCATCACTCTGTTTTACAGTCTTGTCCAATCTTTGTCTGAAAAGTTGGCTACAGTACTGGTTTCAGCTCGGGCTAATAGAGAGTCCAGGGCCCATCACCCTCAGGGGACCCTCCTGTCTGATGGACCATCGGGTGTGGTCTTTTAAAAGCATGCTAGTTCTGTATACCGTTTTTCTTCTGCAGTATCAGGGACTTTACATTGTTTTCCCTGTCAGGACAGTCATTGATGGTGGCTGGGTACCATTTAGTTCTTCTGGCCTCATGTTTACCTAGTCTCTGGATCATATGGCACCTTCTGGCTGCCGCACACATATTTTCTTCATGTCTTTGATGCCCTTTGTTCTCCTTGGCTCCAGGTGGATTGGTACCAGTTGATGCTACTTTGATGGCCACTTGCTAGCGTTTAAGTCCCCAGACACCACTCATTAAAGTGATATTTTCTTGGAAAAAAACTTAGTTATGCCAGTTAGTCTACATGTAATGGTGTAATCCAGTTGTACTAACTTCCCTTCTACTGTGTGCTGTCACTCCTTTCACCTAGCCCAGTTCCTATCCACTATCTAATCTATGAATATTCTTTTTCCTCCATCCCCACCCTTGTAACCATTAGAGATTATTTAATTCTGTGCTTAAACATTTTCTTAAGTCTTTATAATAATGGTGTTGTACAGTATTTGTCCTTTTGCATCAGACTGATTTCACTTAGCATAATGTCTTCCAAATACTCCATGTTGATGAGGTGTTTCCCAACATCATGATTGTTCATTGTTGCGTAGTATTCCTTTCTGTGAATATACAGTGGTTTGTTTATCCGTTCATCTGTTGATGGGCACCTAGGTTGATGCCATCTTTTTGCTCTTGTGAACAGTACTGCAGTAAAACATTGGTGTGCATGTATTTGTTGATGTGACAGCCCTTATTTTTCTAGGTTATATTCCAAGAAGTGGGGTTGCTGGCTCATGTGGTATTTCTGTTTCTAGCTTTCTAAGAAAGTTCCAGATTGATTTCCAAAGTGGTTGTACCATTTTATATTAGCACCAGCAGCATAGAAGAGTTCCAGTCTCTCCACAGCCTCCACCGTTTGTTATTTTGTGTTTTTGGCATTAATGTTAGGCTTATTGGGGTGACATGGTATTTCACGGTAGTTTTGATTTAGATTCTGTAATGGCTAATGATCATGAGCTTTCCTGCTGTGTGTTTTAGTTACCTGGGTGCCTTCTTTGGTGAAGTGTCTCACCATATCCTTTGTCCATTGTTTTAATTGTGTTGTTTGTCTTTTTGTTGTTGAGGTTTTGCAGGCCCTTATAGGTTGTGGAGATTAGATGCCAGTTGGATTCGAGGTAGCCAAAAATTCTTCCTCACTCTGTAGGTAGTTTTTTTACTCTTTTGGTGAAGTCTTTGGATAAGAATAAGTGTTGGATTTTTAGGAGTTCCAAGTTATCTGTTTTCTCTTTTGGTGTTTGTGCATTGTTGGTGATATTTTGTAGTCTGTTTATGCCATGTGTTAGGACTCCTAGAATTGTCTCTAATTTTTGTTACATGATCTTCATTGTTTTAGAATTTATATTTGGTTCTTTGATCCATTTCCCGTTTGTTTTTGTGCATGATGAGAGATTTGGCTGCTTGATTTTTTTGCAAATAGATATCCAGTTATGCCGACACTGTTTGTTAAAGAGACTGTCTTTTTCCCAGTATGGACTTTGGACCTCTGTCAAATATCA
Source organism: Heterohyrax brucei (assembly GCA_028571685.1). Taxonomy (NCBI): domain Eukaryota; kingdom Metazoa; phylum Chordata; class Mammalia; order Hyracoidea; family Procaviidae; genus Heterohyrax; species Heterohyrax brucei. Next base: position 25,472,349 of record CM053155.1, read on the forward strand.
GCTGCTCATAGGTGGCTGATATTATATCTGGATTGTCAAGTCTGTTCCACTGATCTAAATACTTGTTTTTGTGCTAGTACCAAGCTGCCATAGCAGTGTATTCGGTTTCAGAGTCAGATAGAGTGAGGCCACCCACTTTGTACTTCTTCAGTAATGCTTTACTTACTGAAGACTTCTTACCTTTCCATATGAAGTTGGTGACTTGTTTCTCCATCTCGTTGAACAATGCCATTGGAATTTTTATTGGGATTGCATTGTATCTGTAGACTGCTTATAGAGATCTCTTGGTTTCTTGCAGTAGAGTCATAATTTTCTTTGTGTAGGTCTTTGATGTCTCTGGTTAGATTTATTCCTAGGTGTTTTATCTTCTTGGAGGCTATTGTAAATGATCATGATTTGGTGATTTCCTCTTTGATAGTCTCTTTGTTAGTGTAAAGAAATCCGATTAATTTATATATGTTTACTTTGTATCCTGATACTGGGCTGAACTCTCTTATTAGTTTCAGGACTTTTTTGTGGTTTTCTGTGTATAAGATCATATTATCTGCAAATAGAGATAACTTCTTTCTTACCAGTTTGGATGCCCCTTATTTCTTTATCTTGCCTGATTGCTCTGGCTAGAACCTCCAGGACAGTGATGAATAAGAGTGGTGACATTGGGCGTCTTTGCCTGGTTCCTATTCTCAAACAGATTGCTTTTAGCCTCTTAGCATTTAGAATGATGTTGGCTGTTGGCTGTGCATAGATGCCCTTTATTACATTGAGGAATTTCTCTTCTTTTCTTATTATGCTAAAGTTTTTAACATGAATAGGTGTTGGACTTTGTCAAATGCCTTTTCTGCATCAGTTGATAAAAATCAAGTGGTTCTTTTGTTTTATTTATATCGTTGATAACATTAGTTGTTTTTCGAATGTTGAACTAACCCTGCAGCCCTGGTATGAATCCCACTTGGTCTTGGTGAATTATTTTTTGATATGTTGTTGAATTCTATTGGCTAAAATTTCATTGAGGATTTTTGCATCTAAGTTCATGAGAGATAATTGGCCTGTAATTTTCCTTTGTTTGTGTTGTCTTTACCTGGTTTTGGTATTAGGGTTATTACAGTTTTCATAGAATGAAATTGGGAGTGTTCCATCCTTTTCTGTGTTCTGGAATATCTTTAATAATAGTACTGTTAATTCTTCTCTGAAAGTTTGGTAGTATTTGTCAGGGAAGTGGACAGGACCAGAGCTTTTCTTAGCAGGAAATTTTCTAGTTACTTTTCAGTCTCTTTCTTTGCAATGCATTTATTAAATTGTTCTCCTTCTGTTAGTTTTGGTAGTGTGGCTCTAGAAATTTGTCCATTTCCTGTACATTTTCAAATTTATTAGAATATAATGGTTTTCATAGTATTCTGTAATGATTCTTTTGATTTCATTTGTGTCTGTTGTGTTACTGCCAATTTCGTTTCTTATTCAAGTTATTTGCTTCCTCTCTTTTGTCAGTTTGGCCATTGGTTTATCGGGTGTTTAGATCTCTTCAAAAAAACCCACTTTTGATCTTGTTAACTCTTTCAGTTGTTTTTCTATTCTCTCATTCATTTAGGTCTGCTCTAATTTTTATTACCCACTTTCTACTGGTGTTTTAGGGGTTCCTTTGCTGCTCTCTTTGTACTTGCTCTGGTTGTAGGGTTAAGTCCTTGATTTTGGGTCTTCATTTTGGATGTGTGCATTTTTCAGATAAACTGACCTCTGAGCACTGCTTTTGCTGTGTCCCAAAGGTTCTGGTAGATGTGTTTTCTTTCTCATTTGATTACATGAATTTCTTTATTCCATCCTTGATTTCTTCCATAACCCATAAATTTCTGAGGAAGGTGTCATTGAATTTCCATGTGTTTGATTCTTCATCCTTTTTTCTATTACTGATTTCTATTTTTATGGCTTTATAGTCTGAAAAGATGCTTCGTAATATTTCAGTACTCACAGTTTTTTTTAAGGATTGTGGCCTAATATTTGGTCAATTCTACAGAATGTTCTATGTGCATTGGAAAAGAAAGTATACCTGGCTGCTGTTGGGTGGAATGTTCTGTATATGTTTGTGAAGTTAAGCTGGTTGATTTGGGCATTGATATCTTCCATGTCTTTACTGAGCTTTTTCTAGATGTTGTGTCCTTCACTGAGAGTGGTGTGTAGAAGACTCCTGTTGTTATTGTGGAGCTGCATGTTTCTTTTTTTCAATGCTGTTAGTGTTTGTTTTATGTATTTTGGAGCCCTGTGGTCTGGTAGATATGTAAATGGCTGTGTCCTCCTGGAGTATTGATTCTTTAATCATTATGTAATGGCTTTCCTTATTCAGTGTGGTGGATTTTAAAGTCATTTTATTAGAGATTAATATTGCTATTCTTGCTCTTTTTTGAATACTGTTAGCCTCATATGTTTTTTTCCATCCTTTGAGTTGTAGTTTGTGTCTGAGTCTAAGGTGTTTCCTGTAGGCAGCAAATAGATGGGATCATGTTTTTCTATCCAGTATACCACCCTCTCTTTATTGATGGATTTTAGTTCATTTACATTCAGTGTGATTATCGGTATGAGGTTAGTGCTGTCATTTTCATGTCTTTTTTTGTGTGTTGTAGACAGTTCCTTTGTTCCTTTTAATTTCTCTGCAGAGTCTTTAAATTTGCTGAGACTTCATGTTTGTCTTGTTTTTTATTTTGATACATAGGATTGATAGTTTCCTCTGTGGTTACCTTAATATTTACTCTCATTTTTCTAAATGTAAGCCAGTCTTTAATTTCTTCATATTGTCTTGACTTCTATTCATATGAAAAATCTATGACTACATTTTCTTTTGGGTCCCTCTTTTTTATCTTAATGTTCACATAATGGCATCTCTGTTTCCCTGTTTTGTATATTATTTATTTTTATAATTCCCTAATTTGGGTTGAAATCCAGTTGCTCTGTTCTGTGTTCTGGTCTTGGGTTGTCACCTGGTGCTACTTGTTTTCTAACAAAAGGACTCCTTTTAGTATTTCTTGTAGTTTTGGTTTGGTTTTTACAAATTGCCTCAATTTCTGTATATCTGGAAATGTCCTAATTTTGCCATCATAGTTGACATACAGTTTTGCTGAATATATAATTTTTCACTGGGAATTATTTCCTTCAAGGCTTTGTGTGTGTCATCCCATTGCTTTCTTTCCTGTGTGGTTTCTGCTGAGTAGTCTGAGCCTATAGAATTTCCTTTATAGGTTATTTTCCATTTTTCCCTAGCCACTTTTAAAAGTGTCTCCTTATCTTTAATTTTGGCAAGTTTGATTATAGTATGCCTTTGTGATTTTCTTTTGGGATGTACCTTGTGTGGAGCTCAAGGAACATCTTGGACAGGTATCTTCTTATCTTTGATATCAGGGAAGTTTTCTTTCAGGAAATCTTCAACAATTCTCTGTATTTTCTCTCCCACCCTCCCTTCTCCCCCCACCCCACACTGGTACTCCAGTCACTTTTAGATTATTATTTTTCATAAAATCTCACATAACTCTTAGCGTTTCTTGATTTTTTAAAAAATTCTTTTATCTCATTTTTCCTCAAATATTATTGTATCATGTGCTGTATCTTAAGTCTCACTAATTCAGGCTTCCATTGCCTCACTTCTGCTCAGTTGCCTTTCTACTGAGCTGTCTAATTCTGTAATTTTATTATTAATTTTCTGAACTTCTAATGCTTGCCACTCAATGCTTTCTTGCAACTTGTTCAATTGTCATTATGCTCAGCCGTATTTTGCCTCATCTTCTTCCTCCTCTCATGAAGAGTTCCGAACATTAATCTTTTGTATTCTATGCCTGATAATTCTAGGAAGTTCTATGCTTCTGGAAAATTTTGTTCGTTGTTTTGGGAACTTTCTGAAAAGATCATTGTCTGCCCTTGAGTGCTTTGAACATGGACTGCTGTTTCCAAGCCATCAGTAAATTGTAGTTATTTATGTTTCCCTGCTATGTTCTAGTTTCTTGTTTTAAAATGTACAGTTTAATTTTCATACATGAATTCAGTTCAGGTGCTCAGTGGTCAGTTACCCAGTGTGTGGTGTAGGCTCTTGCTCAGTATCCTAGATGGGCAGGGGTGATTGATATAGATACAGGAATCTGGCTGGAGTTACTGAGAAAGGCAAGAAGCTAACAGCCATCTCTGAGTATCTTTAAGGTTGGTATGTCCCCTTATGTCTGAATGTAGGTGAAAGAACATTTCCTGCCCTGATCTGGCTTAGGGGAATAGTACACATATATTTTTTTCCTTACCCTCTTTCTTGATTTTTGTAAACTCTTCCCCCTTTGAGTCTTGAAGAATGTCTCAGGGAAGGCTTAAGCAGTCCTATTTCCAGCTCAATTAATAGCATCAGACTCCGGAGCCTGACACATTGCAGAGAAGGGAGAGGGAAAACAGCTCAGGACAGACTTGAAGACTCCTACTTCCAGCTCATTTAATGTCAGAATCTAGCACTAGGTGCAGTTCAGACAAAGGGGGAAGCACCCAGAAGGGAGACAGCCCATATTAAAGGAAAGATTCAGATCTGCATACAGTGTGTTGTATTATCAACTAAGCCCTTTGGTCATCCGGTGCTGACCCTCACTGGCTTTGTAGGCACAAGTGGAATCTCCAGTCATCTTCACTGAGCAGAACACTCACCAGCCTCCATGCTAGGCCCACCATGTGGCAGCCCTGGCTGCCTTCTGGCAGGTCAGATCCATGAAATATACTTCTGGTGCTATCTTCCTTTCCTCCTTGCTCAGTCCAATTTTCAGCTGTTACTTTGATGTTCAGGGTACCTAGAATGTCATATATACTGGATTCATTTGTTCTTTGGGTCTTTGTTGTTAAACGGGTCATGGGAAGCACCTGTCTATATTGCTGTCTTGGCCATGCCTTGTATCTTTTGATTTCTTGACTGATGCTTCCATGGGAGTTGGGTGTGGACCCAAGTAAAATGAAATACTTGACAACCTCGGTCTTCTCTCTGTTTATCATGATGTTTCCTATTTGTCCAGTTGTGAAGATTTTTGTTAATGTTGAGGTGTAACCCATATAGAAGGCTGTCATCTTTGATACTCATCAGTAAGTTTTCAAGACACTTTTACTTTCAGCAAGCAAAGCTGTGGTATTGGCATCACACAGGCTGTAAATGAGAGCCTCCTCCAGTCTTGGTGTCCTGATGTTCTTCTTCAGAGAGTCCAGTTTCTCAGATTATCTGCTCAGCACACAAACTGAATAGATACGGTGAAAGGATACAACCCCGATGCACATCTTCCTGTACTTTAAACCTTGCAGTTTCCCTTGATTCTCTTTGAATGGCTGCCCCTTGATCTGTGTACAGATTCCTCATGGGCACAATCAAGTGTTTTGGAATTGTCATTCTCCACAATATTATCAATAATTTGTTATGATACGGACATTCAAATACCTTTGGATAGTCAATAAAGCACAAAGAAACATCCTTCTTGTATTTTCTCGTTTCAGCCAAGATCCACCTGACATCGGTAATGATATCCTTACTTTTCACACCCTCCTCTGAATTCAGCTTGAATTTCTGGCAGTTCTTGTCAGTACACTGTTACAGCTGCTTTTGAATGATCTTTAGCAAACTTTGGCTTAAGTGTGATATTAATGATATTGTTTGATAACTTCTGCATTGGGTTGGATCACCTTTCTTTGGAATAGGCATAAACATGGATGTCCTCCGGTCAGGTGGCTAAGTGACTGTCCTCCAAATTTCCTGGTGTAGACGAGTCAGCACTTCTAGTGCTGTATGTGTCTTTTGAAATATCTCACTAGATATTCCATCAATTCCTGGAAACTTGTCTTTTTGCCAGTGCCTTCAGTGGAGCTTGGACGTTTCCTTCAGTATCATTGAATCTTGATCGTGTGGTATCTCTTGAAATGGTTGTAAGTCGACCAGTTTTTTTCCATAGTGACTGTGTATTCTTTCCACCAGCTTGTGACACTTCCTGTGTTATTTAATATTTTCCCTATAGACTTCATCTCTATTGAAACTGAAGGCTGGAATTTTTTCTTCGGTGCTCAACCTTGAGCAGTGCAGAGTGTATTCTTCCCGTTTGGTTTTCTGCCTCCAGCTCTTCACGTACCTCACTGTAATACTTTGTCTTCTCAAGGTTCTGCTCAGTTCTTACGCGTCATCATTTCTTTTGCCTTAGCTCCTCAGTGTTCAGCAGCAAGTTTCAGAGTCTCTTTTGATATTCGGTTGGGTCTTTTCTTTCTTTTCTGTCTTTTTAATACCTCTTTCTTTCTTCACATATGATGTCTCTGATGTCATTCCACAGCTTGTCTGGTCTTCAGTCATTAGTGTTCAGTGTATCAGGTCTATTCTTGAGATGGTCTCTAAACTCAGATAGGATATACTCAAGGTCATACTTTGGCTCTCATGAATTTTTTCTAATTTTCTTCAGTTTCAGTTTGAACTTGCATGTGAGCATTTCATGGTCTGCACCACAGTTGGCAACTGGCCTTGCTTTGACTGATGATATTCAGCTTTTCTATCATCTCTTTTTGCAGATATAAATCAGTTTGAGTCCTGTGTATTCCATGTGGCAAGGTCCATGTGTATAGTTGCTGTTTATGTTGCTAAAAAGTATTTGCAATGAAGAAGTCATTGGTCTTGCAGAATTCTGTCGTGTGGTGTCTGACATTGTTTCTGTCACCAAGGCAGTGTTTTCCAACTACTGATCTTTCTTTGTTTCCAGCTTTGGCATTCCTGTCACCAGTAATTGTCAATGTATCCTGGTTGCAAGTTCAGTCAATTTCAGACTGCAGAAGCTAGTATAAATCGTAACAGTTTCTTCATCTTTGGCCTCAGTGGTTGGTGCATAAACTTGAATTATAGTCATATTAAGTGGTTTTCCTTTTAGGCATGTGGATGTTATCCTATCACTGACAGCCTTGTACTTCAGGACAGATCTTAAAATGTTCTTTTTGATGATGAATATGCTACCATTCCTCTTCAAGCTGACATTTCTGGCATAGTAGACCATACTGTTCTCCAAATCAAAATGGCCAGTACCGGTCCATTTTAGCTCACTGATGCCTAGGATATTGATGTTCATACATTCTATTTCATTTTTTGATGATTTCCAATTTTACTAGATTCATATTTCAGACATTCTACATTCTCATTATTAGTGGATGTTTGCAGCTGTTTCTTCTCATTTTGAGTTGTGCCACATCAGCAAATAAAGGTCTTGAAAGCTTAACTCCATCTACGTCATTAAGGTTGACTTTACTTTGAGCAAGTAGCTTTTTCTCACGTGTCTTTTGAGTGCCTTCCAACCTTGGGGGCTCATCTTCCATCACTGTATCAGTGTTCTGGTGCTATTCATAAGGTTTCTGCTAGCTAGTTTGGCTCAGAAGTAGACTGCCACATCTTCTTCCTGGTGTGTCCCTAGTATCTCAGCTAAAACCTATGTGCCATGGGTGATCCTACCAGTATCTGAATACCAGTGACGTAACTTCCAGCATCATAGCAACACACAGTCCCCAACAGTATGACAAACTGACAGATACATTGAGGAAGCAGCTACAGCCCTATCGAAATAGGAACCAAGTATACAGTCATAGTTGTTTCTTTCCTTAGATTTATTTATGTAGTTTAAATCTCTATTCTGACTGATGACATTTTCTTTTTCCTTCATGTTTAAATTCCTCTCATTGTTTCTACTGCAGTGCACCTGCACTACATGAGGGGCAAAGTGGGCAAACTCTGCCTTGATCATGCAGTGGCTGGTGAGGTTCTGCGTGAATCTAATGCCCATAGTGTGGAAATGGATGCAGTCCTCACTTTCTCACTTCTGTATCTTCATCAGCCTCTTATACTGCCCCCTCTTATGCCCCCCCAGAGCTGGTCAGAGCCCACACGTTAAATGGACACTGTCTTTCAGAGTAACTACTCATGCTTATTTTTCAGACCCTAGCCACCTACCACCCAGAGCCCGGTCAGAGCTCAGACATTAGAAGGATACCTTCTTTGAGACTGCCAAACAGGCTGGCACCAGCTTCTGCTGGCTCTCATTGCTCCTATGGGTTTATTCATTGAAGGACTCAAAGATTTCATGAGGGAATACCATACTTACGGCTACAGATTTATTACAATCAAAAAGGATACAGAGACACACACAGGGTAAGATCTAGAAGAGGTCACAGCATGGAGCTTCCATGTTCCCTCAGAAAGGGGCCAGCTACCTTCTCCCATGCATGGTCACCAACCCGGAAACCCCACGTGTACTTAGGGTTTAGGGAGCTTGTGGGCCTCCCCAGGTGGCCACCACAGAGAACCTCACGCCCTGTGAGGCTCAGTCAGCTTCTGGCCCTCAGGCATCCCTGTTTGGTCAGCCCCATTAGTTAACCTCAGGTGTTGGTACAGTGCTGAGAACAAAGGCCGGACTGCTTTCTGTGAGGTATTTCCACACCTCACGCCACCCTAGTACTGTCAGAATGATCTTCCTGAAGCATCTTCTTCCTGTCACCTCCCACCATCAGACATGAAGGAATTCCTGTTTCTTGTTGAATTCACACTCTGGTGTCTGACTTTAAAATCTTTGTTCTGGTTCCTACCCACCCACCTGTATTTTCCAAATTTTAGCCCTGATATGATTCCTCTGGATTTATTTTTGACTGTTCCATAAAACAAAAGGCCTGATTTTCCTTGTCCTTATCAAGTTCTTGGCAATATCTAATTGTTGCCAGTGTCTATCTGTGTGACCTCCCAGTTTTTTGTACCTTGAAATGGAGTGTAATCTGTCTATGTGACAGGATTATTATGAGAGAGAACAGTGTTGAAAGCTTTAGACAGAATGTAGAAAGTCCTTTACAGATGTAAGATGGCAGCGCTGCTTTTGCCTTCCTCCCCTCTCTGACTCACTGCTTCTTGTTCCTTCTTGCTGTAGGAAAGTATGATAATTCTGTGGATGTCTACGCTTTTGGGATTCTTTTCTGGTATATCTGCTCAGGCTCTGTCAAGCTCCCTGAGGCATTTGAAAGGTGTGCCAGCAAAGACCACCTCTGGAACAATGTGCGAAGAGGTAAGAGGTACAGGCCTGGCATGTCTTACTCAGTGGTGAGAGTAGTGAGATTGAGTACTGCTGCAGAGGCCTTCTGCTTCCCTTGTCTAGCCACTTCCCAGCAGGACTACTCATGCACTTAATCTCTCCAGGAAATCCAGAAGGCATTTAAGTCAGACTTTTGCTTTAAGGCAGCACTGTATTGAACTGTTTCAAAAATGCAATACAGTTATATATGCCTTTTTTTCTTTAGAATTTCCAGTTCTTCAGCTTCCTCTGCCAGTGTGTTCTAGTTTTTCATCACTATTACTGTTAATTCTGACCTAGACTTTTGCATTGGAAGACAGAACCTACTGCATTCTTCAGCATCCTGAATGCCAGCTGGATAACCAGCCTGTCAGCTAGTCACCCCTCTTCATTATATTAGTCTGCCTCACTAAATCTGATCTTATTGCCCTGCTCCTTCCTTTAGGGGCCCGCCCAGAACGGCTCCCAGTCTTTGATGAGGAGTGCTGGCAGCTGATGGAAGCTTGTTGGGATGGTGACCCCTCTCAGAGGCCTCTTTTGGGCATTGTTCAGCCCATGCTCCAGGGCATCATGGACCGACTCTGCAAGTCACACTCTGAGAGGCCAAACAGAGGACTGGATGATTCCACTTGAAAGCAAAGAAAGGCCATTCTCTCTTACTATTTCGTCCCTTTCCCCCACCTTTTGGCCATGGGGAAAATTTGACATTTATTCAGTACAGAGAGCCCTCAGAGGAATTGGTGCTTGCTGGGCAACTTGAGACCTTCCCAAGCAAAGATGACCCTTGGAAGAGTTAAGTAGCCCTTTGCGCATATTTGGCAATTCACTGATGTCCCAAGCTGTCCCTTTAAACAAGACTGTCGAGGTCATGTGTAAGAGCTCAAAAATGGGATATTCTGGCCTTGGAATTGTTGAGGCAAATCTTACCATCATCTGCTCATTGAATGTGTGTCTTTCCAAGATAACCAGGTGGGACAGTGCGGTGGCAGTGCTTTTAAAAGTTCATTGCCATGACTTCTGCAGTTTGATTCCATTCAGCAGTCAGAAGAACTCTTAGAAAATAGGAGCTTAGTTGTATGGTTATGAGGACACGGAGACAACAAAAACACTGTGTGGGTGCTTGGTTCTTACTGTCTGTAAGCAGAGGTCTCAGGTCGTAAAAGAAGCCCCTTGTTCCTCAAGGCACCAGTGTGTTTACATTTGTAGGCCCACATATCCCTGGTTTCTGGGGGGAGGGTTTCAGAGTTATATCACTTAAGAGGCAAAAAAAAAACCCGTGTGTGTATGTTTGTGTATAAGCTATTGGATTCTGAGATACTGCTAAACCCAGAACAGAATCTGTTCCTTTGCCCTTGGGTTGTTTTTTTTCCCCCCCTTTTTGTTTTTGGTTTCCAGGTGGGGAAGCTGCGAGTACCATGGTACCTGGGGGGAGTGTCTGAGCAGACTGGCCCACCGCAAAGTGCCTGGTGAGACCTGGGAAGCTAGCAAGATACGAAGGCCCTGGGCCTCCATTCCAAACCTACCAGAAGATACTGCTTTGTTTTTATGACTTAATACAATCAGAAACTCTTCTTTTTGCTTTTGAATCTAACACATTGACATCTTACAAACTTGATGAGTGAGATTTTTAACTAAGGTTTCTTCTGCAGTTTGTCCCTTCTCATTACCTTACTTTAAATATAATTTTTTAGAAGATAATTGAGACTGATCAGTCTAGTAATTCTTTGTATGTGCACCTTACCCCTGTGTGTTGGTGTCTGGGAAGGTTTTCTTCCCTTTGCAGCTGGGAACAGGTATGGTGGTCTTTTAGAGAGTTTATCATGAGGTTATACATGGAAGAAATTCTGACTCCTGTCACAGGAAGACATACAATTTAAACATTGGTTTAAGTGACTTAAGGTCTTCTTCAACCAAACTGGTCCACTAGATTTAGAAAAACAGGCAGACAGATGACCTCCCTAATCCCCAAGAAGTGTGATCCGGCCCGTGTGGCCAGCATCCACAGTGTGTCCTTGAACAAGATGAGTAGCACATTTACTGCTAGCATTTTCCAGAGTCATGCCAGAATAGCCATCTCTTGACTATTAACAGTATCAGTGGAGTGTACAGGAAATTTTTTATGGAATCTTGAAAACATAGTTGCTGTCTTGGGCTGTACAATAATATTGTAATGTCTTAGAGTGCAGCAGTCCCTAAACATTGGAGGCCTTCAGCAACTACCTTTGGGGTAGAAGTCGTATCACTTACCCACTCTGCCATCTGGGTTTCCTCAGAAACTGCAGGGATAAAAAACTTTTCCTTTGCAAATGATAAAATTACTCCTCTTTGCCCTCTGTAGGGTGGAGCCTTGTTTTGGTGCAATATTCAGTCTAACTTGTTAGAATTTTTAACAGCGACTGTCTGCACTTACCGGCTTGGCTGTCTCCTGTACTGGAGATCACTCTTTTCTTGTCAGCATTAATTCGTTGTCCTGGTGATGACCTGACTTCCTGGAAGTCAGGTTTAAAGTAGGAAAGGAGAGGTGAGTAGTCTCTACTTGTGAAAAGTAGTAAAACAGGAAAATCAATCTAAGTCTCTTTTGTTTGAAATCTCAAGAATCCCTACGTAGTCGTCCCCCCACTCGGTGTCTTTCTTGGCTCTAGTTGTGATCAGAAACCTCCCCCCCTGCCTTTTGGAGACCACATTCCTAACATTGTTTGCAATTCTCAACTCCTACCTTCATTCATGCTTGGGAGGTTAGGTTTCTGCCCACCCAGAGTCCCATTCTCTGTGGTTTAGTCTGCTCTCAGATACCCGTTTTGAAGCTGATTCACCACCTTTTTTGCCCAGGGTAACAGAGGAAGGGAGAGATTAACGCTAAATAAGAAGAGTAGGTGGGTTTCAATTTATTTACAAAGAAATGTCCTCCAGAAAAGGTGCAAATTATTCCTGGAAGTCTCCAGACCAGCCCAAGTCCACACGGGGATGTCTGGGGTGTTATTTAAACACTCAGCAGGCTGAGTGCAGGAATACGTGTCCTGTGTGTTTCTGTTTGCTTCTGTTGTTCGCAGCACTGTCAGCAAACTTTGGATTTCTGTGTTCTTTGGCACCCATTATTACTAAAGTGATGGAATGTCATGAAATGTACTGTATTGTATAGTACTTGGAAAGACACTAGACATTCAAAGACATCTGGTGGCACTTGGGCTCTGGAGGACTCAGCATAGTCCAAGTCCTGAGGAGTTTACCTGCTACCTCTGGTTATGCATATTTCTGAGTGCTGAGGTAAGGTGGCTGAGAGAGGAAAGTGGATGGCATTGTGACAGAATCACCCTTACTGGGTGCTGCCTTTCTAATCAACTTCATTAGGGTACTTTGCCCCAGTTGGAAAATAACTGCCTGGCCATTTTTAATGCCCTTGAGGACTGGTCTCTTCATTTCGCTGCAGAAGTCAGAAGCCATGTGGGTGGTGCCTGGGGCAGCCAATGACCGACTTGGGTCTAGACACCGGGCAGCAGGACGAGCCTGGCTCAGGTGAGGAATCTCAGTGTGGCTGAGGTGTCCACAGCCAGGCCGTAGTTCCCTTGATCTCCCACAGAGAATGGCTCACTGACCCAAGCAAGTGTTTCACTTGTCTGGGAAAGAGGACTGTGCTGGTTGTTCCCAACCCAAGAGAGTCACTTTTGACTGCATCACCTTTTGGGGAACAGAAACCAGGCAGCAGCTTCTCCTAATTTTTAAACACTAAAATTCAAGGAGACTGTGGCGGAAAGGTTACATCACCACCAGGGGTGTGATGAGGGTGATGGTACAGCTCCCTGTCGGCTCCAGGAGGGATCAGAACTTTCTTTTCCTGAGGAGGAAAGTATTTTGGGGTGATAGAGCTATAACGTGGTAACTGTACTGTGTGACACTTTATGTGTTGGCTTATTACTGAACACTGAGAAATGGGCTGGTGGTTACAGTAGCACTTTGGGGAATAAGGGCACCCTCTGGGCTTGCCTTGGCGGGGTGGCACACTTGGCATTCCTTTTGGTAATCACATCAGAGCAGGATTCACAGCCCTGGAAGAGTCCATGAGTCCATGGCCAAAAGGGTATGTCTTTCCTTGAGTTTTTAGAGCTTGATTTGGTGGATCAAATAACTCCTTTAAAAGGAAAAAAAGGGTGAGTAGGTGGGTAGGTGGGGGATTTATCCTTCTAGGGCAAAGTTAGGGGTAAGGAAGAACTGACGTTGAGAAACCTTTGTGTTTTTACATAGACTCCCTTGGCAGTTTCAAGTACAGCTACCCTTGTTAAAGGGTTTTATTGTTAAGTTCTGCTCCGTTAACATCCAGCCCACCTGAGAGGCTGGTGGAGATTGTGGGAACACCTGGCAATGGGAAGGCCACTGTGTCCAGAAGGTTGGAAAAAAAATTAGTCAAGACAGCTTATTGTCTTTTGTCTTTGTGTAATTTTTTGTTTGTTTGTTTGAAAAGACTAATGTTTATTTCAGTGTTAAATAAAAATGTAACATGCTAAAGTGTGTATAGTAAATGTGCAATAACAAAAGAAAATTTGGGACAAGCCTTGGTCCTTACACTCTCCCCTATTAAACTACCTGGCTCCTTCCATAATACTGTTACAGCAGGACCATGTTCATTGTATTTTTAAGAGATGTGACTGTGGGTTAAATCATCATTTAGTGTAATTTTGAATGGTTGCATTTGGTTTTATAGACTATTCTGTATACTTGTTGGGATGCACAGATACCAGATGTGCTGTGTAATAAAGATCACATTAACGTCTTAGGTTTGCATCTATTTGGCTTTTATTTTCTTTATCATAGTACCTTTGTAACAGGATTCTCCCTGTCTCATTGCATTTCCACTGTGACCTCTGCAGTCAGAAGTCTTTTTAACTTGCTTTAGGCGCTGCTGATAGAGCTTTCTTACTCCTTCTTAAATGTCCTTCCCAGCTGTGGTAATTGCCTGGGTCTCTGGGTGCTTGATGCTACCACTACTGCAGGTATGGTAGGGCAAGGGGGTGGGAGGTAGGGAGCAGAAAAGGGAACAGAGTCTGGTGGAGGGAGCAAGTGGATTGTGCTCGGTTAATAACCAGAAGGTCAGTTCACTTAACCCAGTGTGTGGAGCTCATTTCTGTTCTAACACATGGTATCATCATGACTGATAACAGCAACACAACAGGTTTGATGTTTTCCTATGTGTTGGGTCGGTACTCCTCCCCCCAGCTCTTTTTCTGTTCAGATTTGTAGCATCATGAATGAGGATGTAATATTCCAGCCTGTCTGCATTTAGAAATTTGAATTTTCTATTTAGGCTCATCCCACTGTTGAGATTTGCTTGCCCAGCAGTGTCTGACAGACACCACTGAAGGCAGCTGCTGGGAGAGCATACACATCACACACCAGTTGCCATTGAGCCAACCCTAACTCATGATAACCTCATGTGTCAGAGGAGAACCATTCTCCATAGGGTTTTCAATGGCTGATTTTTCAGAAGTAGATCACCAGACTTTTCTTCCAGGGTGCTTCTGGGTGAGCAGCCAGCTGCATTTACCATGTAAGCACTCTGAGAATCTGCCCGGGAAGCAGCACTATGTAAATAGCACCAGCTGTGCCTCCTGCTCCCATGAGGGGTTTGATTTTTATGGCTTTGGTTACCGTCTCATGTCGACTGGTGTTATCTGACCTGAATTCTTTTTTGCTGTTTATTGCTTGTTGCTTGACTGTAACACAAGGTTGAAGAGGAGATGGCAGCACACCTTAGCTGTTCTGTGTTTGAGTTCCTTAAAGGAAAAGCTGACCTTTCAGCCTATTGCCATTGAGTCGATTCAGACCCAGCAAATCCTGCATAGTCATTTAATGCAGATAAGCCTCTTACACTCCCACTGTGTCACCGTCTACGGATCTGACTCACCCTTCACAGTTTAACATACCCCATCTGTCATGAATTGAATTGTGTCCCCCCAAAAATACTTGTGTCAGTGTCTCTGGGCCATGATTCCCAGTATTGTGTGGTTGTCCTCCATTTTGTGATTGTAATTTCATGCTTAAAAGGATTAGAGTGAGATGTAACACCCTTAACCATATGAAGTCCCTGATCCAGTATAAAAGAAGTTCCCTGGAGTATGGCTTGTGCCACCTTTTATCTCTCAAAAGATAAAAGGAAGGACAGGGCCAAGATGCTAGAGCAGTTAAGATGCTTTTATGATCCTTCTAACAACAAAGACCTAAAAGAACATTTATATGACATTCTAGAACCTTGAACATCAAAGGTAAAGTTGAGAAATTGGACTGAGTGACAGGGTAGGGTAGGTCCACAAGTACCTAGGACTGGCTGGACCTAACCCGCCAGGAATGGGCTGCAGCCAGCATGGTGAACGGAGCAGTGATGTTCGGAGGGCATCCTCCTCAGCAGGAGAAATTGAGCATCAGAAAGTCCACTCTTTTTTCATAGCCTAGCCAAACTGACACACAGTCTAAACATCACACAAACCTACCGTTAATGCAACTTTCCCTTAGCTACCCCCTCCCAGCCTTTGTGATTGCTGTTGTTAGGTGCTGTCTAGTAGGTTCTGACTCATACTGACCTTACATATAAAAAATGAAACGCTTCCCAGTCCTGCACCATCCTCACAGTCATCATGGTTGAGCCCATTGCCGCAGCCACTGTCATTCCATCTTGTTGAAAGTCTTCCTGTTTTTTGCTGATCCTCTACCAAACATGATGTCCTTCTCCAGGGACTGGTCTATGCTGATAACATGAAGCCTCATCATCTTTACTGTTAATGAGCATTCTGGCTGTACTTTTTTCTGACAGGTTTGTTCTTCTGGCAGTTCATGGTATGTTCAGTATTCTTCACCAATACCATAATCCAAAGGCATCGATTCTTCTATGATATTCCTTATTCACTGTCCAGCTTTCACATGCATGTGAGTCATTCGGAAACATCATGACTGGGGTCAGGCACAACTTAGTCCTTAAAGTGGAACCTTTGTTTTATTAACAGTGTAATGAGGGCTTTTCCAGCAGATTTGTCCAGAGGAATATGTCATCTGATTTTTTGATGGCTGCTTCCACAGGCATTGATTGTAGGTCCAAGTAAAATGAAGTCCTTGGCAACTTCACTCTTTGCTTATCACAATGTTGTGAGGATTTTAGTTTTTTGTTGTTGAGATGTAATCTGTGCTGAAGGCTTTTTTCATCAGTAAGTGCTTCATGTCCTCGTTCAGCACGCAAGGTTGTGTCATCTGCATGTTGCAGGTTGTTAATGAATTTCCTCCAATCCTGATGCCACATTCTTCCTCATATAGTTAGCTTCTGGCAGTATTAGCTCAACATACAGATTAAATAAAAATGGTAAAAGGATACAATGCTGACACACACCTATCTTTTGTTTATTGTTGTAAATTGTCAGTTTTCCATTCTAAGTAACACTTTATAATTAGTTTGTCATATAAAAATTTATACTCACCTTGCCATGTGACCCTAGTTACTTTCCCCACACTGTGACAGCACGCTCCTCGCATCAAGCCATACTTCTCATGTCCACCTATCCAGCTCTTACACTGCTGTGCTGCTTCATCTCTCCTCCAAACAGGAAGTCCCATTAGTTTCCTGTATGTGCGCAAACCAAGAAGCACAAATTTCACCAGCATCATTTTATGTCTTACATGCCAGTTCAATCTTTGAAGAGTTGGCTTCCAGAATGGTTTCAGTTCTGGATTAATAGAAAGTCAAGGGGCTATGTCTTCTGGGGATCCTCTAGTCCATCAGACCATCAAGTCTGGTCTTTTTTCCTAGAGTTTGAGTTCTGCATCCCACATTTCTCCAACTCTATCAGGGATTGTTGAGTTCTTGCTAAGTGCAGTCTTTGGTGGTGGCCAGAGACCATCTAGTTCTCTTGGTCTTGTGTCAATGTTGTTGTTATTAGGTGCTGTCGGGTCAGCTCCGACTGAGTGACCTTATGAACAACAGAATGAAATACTGCCCGGTCTTGCACCACGTGCACAATTATTTTTATGCTTAAGCCCATCGTTGCAGCCACTGTGTCGATCCATCTTGTCAAGGGTCTTCCTCATTTTTGCTGATCCTCCACTCTACCAAGCATGATGTCTTTCTCCAGAGACTGATCGTTCCCAACAACATGTCCAAAGTATGTAAGGCGCAGTCTTACCATCTTTACTTCCGAGGAGCACCCTGGTTGTACTTCTTCCAGAACAGATTTGTTATTTTGGCGGTCCGTGGTACATTCAACATTCTTCTCCAACACCACAATTCAGAGGCATCAATTTTTCGGTCTTCTTGTTCACTGTCCAGTTTTCACAAGCATGTGATGTGACTGAAAATACCATGGCTTGGGTCAGACACATTTTAGTCTTCAAGGAGACTCCTTACTTTTGAATACTTTAAAGAGGTCCTTTGCAGCAGATTTTCCCAATGCAATGCATCTCTTGATTTCTGGACTTCTGCTTCCATAGGCATTGATTGTGGACCCAAGTAAAATGACATCCTTGACAACCTCAGTCTTTCCTCCATTTATAGCAATGTTGCTTACTGGTCCAGTTGTGAGGATTTTTGTTTTCCTGATGTTAAGGTGCAATCCATACTGAAGGCTGTGGTCCTTAATCTTCATCAATAAGTGTCCCAAATCTTCATTTCCAGCAAGTAAGGTGGTGTCGTCTACATAAATATAGGTTGTTAATGAGTCGTCCTCCAATCCTGATGCCTCGTTCTTATGATAATCCAGCTTCTGTGATTATTTGTTAGGCATATGGATTAAAAAGGTATGGTGAAAGGATACAACTCTGACACACACCTTTCCTGACTTTAAACCATGCAAAGTCCCTTTGTTCTGTTCGCATGACTGCCTCTTGATCCACATGCAGATTCCTTAAGAGCACAATTAGGTGTTCTGGAATTCCCATTCTCTGCAACGTTAGCCATAATAGAGTATGATCCACACAATTGAATGCTTTTGCACAGCCAATGAAACACAAGTAAATATCTTTGTGGTATTCTTTGTTTGCAGCCAAGATACATCTGACAGCAATTACATCCCTGGTTCCATGTCCTTTTCTGAATCCAGCTTGAATTTCTGGCAGTTCCTTGTCAATATACTGTTGCAGTTGTTTTGAATGATCTTGAGCAAAATTGTACTTACATGTGATAGCATCAATATTGTTGGGTAATTTCCACATTCAGTTGGATCACCTTTCTTTAGAATGGACACAGTCAACATGGATCTCTTCCAGTCAGTTGGCTAGATAGCTGTCCTCCAAATTTCTTGGCGTAGATACATGAGCACTGACAGCGCTGCATCTGTTTGTTGAAATATCTCAATTGATATTCCATCAATTCCTGAAGCCTTGTTTTTTGCCAGTGCCTTCAGTGCAGCTTCGACTGCTTCCTTCAGTACCATTGGTTCCTGGTCATGTGCTGTCTCTTCAAATGGCTGAACATCGACCAGTTCTTTCTGGTATAGTGACTCTGTGTATTCCTTCCATCTTTTGATGCTCGCTGAGTCATTCAATAGTTTCCTTGTAGAATCCTTCACTACTGCAACTAGAGGCTTGAATTTTTTCTTCAGTTCTTTCAGCTTGAGAAATGCAGACTGTGTTCTTCCCTCCTGGTTTTCCATTTCCAGCTCTTTGCACATCTCATTATAATACTTTCTTTTGTCTTCTCGAGTTGCTCTTTGATATCTTCTGTTTAGTTCTTTTACTTTGCCATTCTTTCCTTTTGCGTTAGCTACTCAAAGTTCAAAAGCAAGTTTCAGAGTTTCTTCTGACATCCAGTTTGGTCTTTTCTTTCTATCTTGTCTTTCTAATGACCTCTTGCTGTCTTCATGGATCATGTCATTCTACAATTCGTCTGGTCATTAGTGATCAGTACATCAAATCTGTTCTTGAGATGGTCTTTAACTCAGGAGGGATATACTCAAGGTCATACTTTGGCTCTTGTAAACTTGTTCTAATTTTCTTCAGTTTCAGTTTGAATTTGCATATGAGTAATTGATCTGTGCCACAGTCAGCACCTGGTCTTGTTCTAACTGCTGATATGGAGACTTTCCATTGTCTTTTTCCACAGATGTACTCAATTTGGTTCCATCTTGTGAGGTCCATGTGTACAGTCACTGTGTTGTTTAAATAGGTATTTGCAATGAAAAAGTCATTAGTCTTGCAAAATTCTGTCATGCGATCTCCAGCATTATTTCTGTCACCAAGGCTGTATTTTCCAACTACCAATCCTTCTTCTTTGTTTCCAACCTTTGCATTCCAGTCACCAGTAATTATCAATGCATCCTGATTGCATGTTCCATCAATTTCAGACTGCAGAAGCTGGGAATAATCTTTAGCTTCTGCATCTTTGGCCTTAGTGGTTGGTGTGAAAATTTGAATAATAGTCGTATTAACTGGCCTTCCTTGTAGGTGTAGGCATATTATCCTACCACTGACAGCATTGTATTTCAGGACAGATCTTGAAATGTCCTTTCTGATGATGAACACAACACTTACTCTTGAAATTTTTGTTCCCAGCATAGTAGATTGTATGATTGTCAGATTCAAAGTGGCCAAAACCGGTCTATTTCAAGTCACTAATGCCTAGGACATCAATGTTTATGTTTCATTTTTGACAACTTCCAATTTTCCTAGATTCATACTTCATATATTCCATGTTCCAATTATTAATGGATGTTTGCATCTGTTTCTTCTCATTTTCAGTCATGCCACATCAGCGCATGAAGATCCCGGAGGACTTACTCCACCCACATTTTTAAGGTCGACTCTGCTTTGAGTAGGCAGCTCTTCCCCAGTCATCTTCCAAGTGCCTTCCAACCTGGGGGGCTCACTTTCTGGCACCATATCTGACAACGTTCGGCCTATTCATAAGGTCTTTCCTGGCTACTTTCTTTCAGAAATAGACTGCCAGGACCTTCTGCCCAGTCTGTCTTAGCCTGGAAGCTCAGCTGAAACTTACCATGGTTGACCCTGCTAGTACCTAAATACCAGTGGCATAGCTTCTCCCAACAACAAGGAAGCCTCCACTGACAGCCAAGTGGGGGCTGCTCACTCTGTCTTTACCCTCCTCACCTGATGCTGTTACCCTGCTTACATGATGGTGTTACCCTCCTCACCTGATGCTATTACCCTCCTTACCTGATGGTGTTACCCTCCTCACCTGATGCTGTTACCCTGCTTACATGATGGTGTTACCCTCTTTACCTAATGCTGTTACCGTCTTTACCTGATGGTGTTACCCTCCTCACCTGATGCTGTTACCCTCCTTGCCTGATGCTGTTCCATGTCCATGTAGTATGTGATGTATGTGGACCTTTCTGTCTCTTGGGCTCACACTTTCCTGATGTCATTGATGCTCTTTTTCCTTTGCACCCGGTGGGTTGAGCCCAATTAATGCTTTTTAGATGGCTTCTTGGTAACATTTAAGACCCAGACACCCCTCATCACAGTGGGATGCAGAACATTTGCTTAAAAAACTTTGTTATGGAAATTGACCTAGATGTCCCTTGAAGGCATGGTCTCCAAACCCCTGGCCCTGGTACTCTATTCCTGAAAGTCTTTGGTTTTATTTAGAATATTTCTAAGCTTTGGGTTTAGTCCATTTGTGCTGATAGACTGCTTCTCTGCTGTGGACACACAACTTTCTTGACTTTAAACCATGCAGTATTCCTTTATTCAAGCAACTGCCTCTTGATCTGTGTACAGGTTCCTCATGGGCCAGTTAAATGCTCTAGAATTCCCATTCTTTGTAATACCCTAATCTGCTATGATCCACAAAGCTGAATGCTGCCATGGGCAACCAACCAAAACCGGTGCCATCAAGTTGATTCAAACTCATAGCCACTGTATAAGACAGAGTAGAACTGCCTCATAGGTTTCTAAGGAGTGCCTGGTAGATTTGAACAGCCAAACATTTGGTTACCAGCTGTCACTCTTAACCATCATGCCACCAGGGTTTCCTGGTAATTAAAAGGTTGTCAGGTAAAATCCATCAGCCCCTCCTTGAAAACCCTACAGGTCAGTTTTACTCTATCCTATATGGTCACTATGAGTTGGAACTGGCTAGACAGCTTTGGTTGAGATTTCATTTCTCTTATAGGCTGAATAGTATTCCATTGTATGTATGTGACATATTTTGTTTATGCATTCATCTGTTGAACATTTAGATTGTTTTCACCTTTTCGCTGTTTTGAATAATGCTGAAATGGACATTGGTATACAAGTTTCTGTTCAGGTCTCTGCTCTCAAGTCTTTGAGATAGACATGTAGGAGTGGAACTGTTGGATAAAAATAAATGTCTTCAACTGGACTATACCAGAAGCTAAAAAGTTTCCTAAATACAACCCAACATTTTCAAGAACACAGTAGCAGGGACAGAAGTCTGGGACCATGGTTTCAGGGGACATCGAAGTCAATTGGCATAACTAGTCTTTTTCTAAGAGATTGTTCTGCATCCCATGTTAGTGAGTGGTGCCTGTGGTCTTAATAGCCAGCAAGCTGCCACCTAGAGAACATCAAATGATCCCAACCCACCTGGAGCAGATGGAAAATATGAGCCCAGGAAAGAGAAGGGTCCATACGATTGGCAGACTACATCAGCATGAGACCAGAACTAGATGATGCACAGCCACCACCAAAGATAGCTCTATCAGGGAACACAATGTATAGTCCCTGACATAGCGCAAAAAAAGGGATGTACAGATCAAGAGCTCTTATTAAAAGGCCAGATGTGATGGTCCAACAAACTGGAGGGTCCCCTCAGAACATGGCCCCAGGAATTGATGCTAGCTCAGAGGTGAAACTACTGAAGCCAACACTTAGACAAAGATTAGACTGGACTAAGGGATGCAGGGTGATGCAGGTGGTATATATACTTTATGGTTTAATATATACAAGGCTGTCCAACTGGTCTCCTTTTAGAGGGGAGAGGAGAAGGTGGACAGGAAGGGACAAATGTCAGTTGAGTGGATACTGGAAGAGTGGAAAGGAAGAGTGTGCTGTCATAGAGTGAGGGGAGCAGACATCCTTGCAGGGAGGTAGGTGCTTGTGGTTTTATATGGCAAATTGATTTGGATTGTAAACTTTCCTTGAATCACAATTAAAAAAATTTAACCCATTACAGTCCTCCACTCTACCAACCAAGCTATCAAAAGCCCTGCTGTTTGCAGATGATATGATTATATTTACAGAGAATCCAGAGGAATCCATAAGTAAACTACTAGAACTAATAGAGGAGTTCAGCAAAGTATTGGGATACACGATAAACATAAGTAAATCAGTAGGATTCCTTTATACCAACAAAGAGTTCATCAAAGAAGAAATCACCAAATCAATACTATTTACTGTAGCCCCCAAGAAGATAAAATAGTAATATATCTAACTAGAGAAATAAGAGAGCTATACAGAGAAAACTACAAGGCCTTACTGCAAGAAACCAAAAAAGACCTACAAAATTGGAGAAACCTACCCTGCTCATGGATAGGAAGACTTAACATTGTGAAGATGCCTATTTTACCTAACGTGATCTACTTATACAATGCAATCTCAATACAAATTCCAGTGTCATTTTTTAATGAGATGGAGAAACATATCACCAGCTTTGTTTGGAAAGGGAGGAAACCCCATCTTAGTAAAGCACTACTGAAGAAGAACACAATGACAGGTTTCACACTACCCGACCTCAGAAACTATTACACTGCCACAGTAGTAAAAACCACCTGGTACTGGTACAGAAAGAGACATATAGACCAATGAAACAGAGTTGAGACCCCAGAGGTGACACCATCCTCCTATGAACAGTTGATATTTGACAAAGACCCTAGGATATAAAATGCGGTAGAAACAGTCTCTTTTAACAAGTGGTGCCAGCAAAATTGGATATCCTCTGCAAAAAACTGAAACAAGACCCATATCTTACACCTTACACAAAAACTAACTCTAAATGGATCAAAGACCTAAATATCAAACCTAAAACGATAAATATCATGCAAGAAAAACTAGGAGCAACAATGGATGTTCTAATACACAGCTTGGATAGACTTCAAAATCTAACAAAGCATGATTAACAGAAGAGACCACAGATAAATGGAAACTACTAAGAATCAAACACATCAACTCATCCAAAGACTTTCTCAAAAGAATTAAAAGACCCCCTACAGAATACGAAAAAATATTTTGCAACTACATGTCAGACTGTTGTCTAATCTCCATAATCTACAAGGTTCCACAAAATATCAACAATAAAAAGGTAAATAACCCAATTAAGCAACAGGCAAAGGAAATGGGTAGACACTTCAATAGAAAGGACATCCAGGCAGCCAAAAGACATATGAGAATATGCTCATGATCATTAGCTATCAGAGAAACCCAAATCCAAACTACAGTGAGATACCATCTCACTCCAACAAGGTTGGTCATGATTCAAAAAATACAAAATACCAAATGCTGGAGAAGCTATGGAGAGATCGGAACTCTCCTACACTGCTGGTGTGATTGCAAGTTGGTACAGCCTCTTTGGAAAGCAATCTGATGCTTCCTTAAAAAGCTGGAAATAGGTATACCATTTGATCCTGTAATTCCACTGCTTGGAATTTATCCTTCAGAAACAAAGGCTGTCACATGGACAGACACATGTACATGAACGTTTATTGCAGCACAGTCTGCAATAGCTACAAGATGGAATCAACCCAGATAACAGATGAATGGATACACAAACTACGGTACATATACTTAATGTTTTTATGATAAAAAACAATATAGACATTACAAAACATCTCAAAACATAGTTTCAGTTGGAAGATAGTATGCTAAGTGAAATCAGCCAGTGTCAGAAAGACAAATATTGTATGAGATCTCTATCATAATGACTTAAAAATAGAATTATCTAGAGAAGAAAATAACTGTGGGCTACAAGGGCGGGGGGGCGGTGAGGGTTTATCATAGATGAGGTAAGTGATAGACGTTAGAAATTTTTTCATTTACTTTAATAGATAAAAATTTTAAAAACATTTTTTAAAAATGTGACTGAACATCACACAAACAAGAATTCTAGATGGTTACAAGGGAGGGAAGGGGTGGTCATGGAAAAACACTAAACAGACAACAGATTAGTGGTAACTTTGATGAAGGAATAAGACAGTAGTACACAATACTGGGGAAGCCAGCACAACTTGTACAAGGCAAGGTCACAGAAGCTCCATAGACATGTCTAAACTCCCGGAGAGACTACAGTGATGAGCTGAGGGCTATAGGACTATGGTCTCTGGGAACCACTAGCTCAACTGGCATAAAATAGTTTATAACAAAAATGTTCTACTTTCTTCTTTGGAGATAGTGTCTGGGGCCTTAAAAGTCTGTCAATGGCCGTCTAGGATACTCCACTGGTCTCACACCTTTGGGAGCAAAGAAAAAGGAAGAAAACTAAAGATAAAAGGGAAAGATTAGTCCAAACGACCAATAGACCACATCTACAGTGGCCTCTGAGTCCAGTACAACTAGATGGTGCCCAGCTACCACCACTGACTGCTCTGACAGGGATCATAACAAAGGGTCCCAGCCAGAGATGGAGAAAAATATAGAACACAATAACTGAAAAAGAAATATCACACTTGGTGGCCTGACAGAGACTGGTGAGCTGGCTTGTAGATACCATTTCAGCTCAGGAATGAAGTCACTCCTGAGGTTCACCCTTAAACCAAAGATTGGTTGTCCATAAAACAAAATAAGACTAAAAGGGTATATCATCCTAGGGGTAAGGAATAGAAGGCAGGAAGGGACAGAGAAACTGATAATAGGGAAACTAAATTTGTGAATGGAGTGTTGACATACTATGGGGTTGTTAACCAGTGTCATAAAACAATATGTGTACCAACTGTTGAATGAGAAACTAGCTTGCTCTGTAAACGTTCATCTAAAGTACAATAACAAAATTTTAATAAGTCACACAAAAAATACTGAACGATCTAACTTATATAACTGTAGGTAAATTAGACTAGGTAAATCCATAGAAATAAAAGTAGGTTAGTGAGTGCCCAGCTACCACTACCTACTGTTCTGACCAGGAAGATAACATAGTGTCCTGGATAGAAAGGGAGAGTAGAACAAATGTAGAAAACTCATAGAATCCACAAAAATGCTACACTTACTGGAATGATAGAGGCTAGAGAAACCCTGACAGTATTGCATTAAGATAGTCTTTGAACTTGGAACTGAGGCCACTTTCATCCAAAAAATAGTTTAGCTTATAAAATAAATAACACTACCTATGAATACTGTGCTCTATTAAATACTTAATTACATGAGACCAAACAGTAAACATCTACCTGAAACAAAGATGGGAGGCAAAGAGGGGGATGGAGGCTACACTAGTGGAAACAGAAAAGAAAAACAAAGAATGTTGACATATTGTAAAAAAATATAACCAATGTCATGGAACAAGTGGTACAAAAATCATTACATGGGAAACTGATTTGCTATCTATATTTTCACCTAAAACAATATTTTTTAAAAGAATGTATTAAAATGTGTCAATTAGAAAAATTCAATTTAAAAATCACACAAAGAAAAAAAAAGTAAGATTAGTGGTTAACTAGGAGCTAGGGGGTGGAGGGAATTATTATTGCTCAAAGGGCACCAAGTTTCTACTTGATGGGATGTTCTGGAAATACTGGTGATAGTTGTACAGCACTGTGAATGTGATGTCATTGAAATGTACACTTAGCAATGGTTACAATGTCAAACCTTACATATATTTGCAGCAATAAAATTTTTAATAATTGGGGTAGATGGGGCCAAGGTGGCAGACTAGGCACATCTCCTCAATTCCCTCTAAGAACCAAGGCCTGGAATGATAACTGAACAGAGCAGTAGGCATCCAGGAGCCCTAGAACCTGGCATAGTATTGTCAGATTTGACTAGGCACCCAGTAACAGACTAAACTATCCCTCAAAGACAAGCCAGCTGCTGCTGACCCCTGCTTGTGCTGACTCACAGTATTGGAAGACTGCAGGTACTAATGCCTTCTTTGTTATCCAAGAGGTGGGGACTGAGCAAGAGCTGACAAATGTGCCAAGCTGTGGCACTTAAGTACACAGTGCATAATGCAACAGAGAGACAGCCCGTAGGATAGCCATGTATCGAGAGCCTAACTGCTGACTGAGGGCACTTTCTTTTCTGAGCTGTGCCACAGACCCTGCTGTTTCACAGCAGAAAGGGCAGCTTGGCTGCGATACCATCTTGGTCAGCTGGGAAGCAGAGTCACCCAGCCGTAGGCTTTACCGGCAGTTGATTCTCAGGCTGAGCAATAGCCATCTGGCAAGTACTTCTCTCTCTCCAGCACAAAAGTGGTGTTTGAGACAATTCGTGCCTGGATTCATGGGTGGTGCTGGCAGAGAACGGCTGGAAGGCCCTCACCTCTCCCTACTTTGCACCACATCATAGTATCTGAGGATGGCATATAAATTACTTTTGTTGTCAGCTGGAAAGTGGGGACTGCCATACCTGAAAGCCTGACAGTTTTCAGTAGCAGTTGGACAGCACCCCACTTAGAAGTACCCTTTTAAATAAGACTTGGAGATCTGATAGCTGAGAGGCCCAGCACCTTCTCTTCTATCCTTCACTGACCCACATCATAGTGTCAGCTGACAGCCCCCCAGTGACTCCATAAGTAGGGTGCCATCTTTGCCAGCTAAGAGGCAGAGACTGCTACCCCAGAGAGTCCACGTGGGGCCAATCACTAGAGTACATAGAGATGTCTGGTGAACTATGCCTCAGCTTCTTTGAGATGACACCAGAGAAATCAAAGAGTTTCCAGATGGCATGGAGACAACAGACCATAGGTAACCACTTAAAGAAGTGGTCCACCATGGCTCCACAAACCTTTCCAGATGAAGAAGCCTTTCTGAAACTATTGGAGGTTGAGTACAAAAGAATTATATAGAAAGCCTTCCTAGAGATTAAACAAAATGCAGCAGAACAAAATGAAAAATTAAGCTATCTGAACTGATGGTACATCAACGATCTGAAATACAGTAGATCAGTAATGAAATTACAGAATTAGACAATCCAAAGCCAAAAGAGCAGAATTGAGGAGATAGAAGTCACACTTAATGGCTTTGAGGATACAGCAACTGACACCAGCATGTATGAGCAGAAATCAGAGAAAAGAAATAAGAAAGATGAAGGAGAATTAAGAAACATGTGGGACTCTATTAAGAGGAATAATATATGAATAATTGGAGTTCCTGAACAGGGAGGGATAGATGAAAATACAGACAGCACTGCTGTAAGTTGCTGACAGAAAACTTCCTAAAATTATGAAAGAAGAGAACATAGATATCCAAGACATGTATTGAATGCCACAAAACCAGATCCCAAAAGAAAGACACCAAGACATGTTATAATCAAGCTTAATAAAATGAAACAGAAACAGATGCTCTTAAAGGCAGTATGCTTAAAGCAAAGCTAACATTCAGAGGGAAACTCTGTAGGCTTTTGTCTGACTTCTCAGCAGAAATGATGTTGGCAAGGAAGCAGTGGGATGACACACTCAAAGCCCTGAAGGATAAAAACTTCCAACCAAGAACTACATATCCTTCAAACTGTCTCTCAATGTGAAATTAAGACATTTGCAGATAAACCACAGCTTTGTAAACAACAAACAAAAACTACAAAAGATACTGAAAGAAGCTCTTTGCTTAGAAAAACAAAAACATTAAGTGTATATTTAAGGGGGCAATGTAGGACACAGCATCCAGAATCCTACTCAGTTAGCTCAATCAAAACTACATTATTAAAAGAAGGGAACCAGTGATCATAACACAATACCTATGTCATCACAACACTAAAAAAGAGGGATATATTACAGCAGGTATAACCCTTTCAAGTGGAGAAGAAATTAAAAAGATATGCAGAAGTTAAAGTCTGTTTTAAAAATAGAAAAGTAAGGGGCATTTTAAGGGTAGCCATAAAGCAGAATAACACTGTGACATATGAAAACAAGAAGCATAATACAGGAGTCACAGCAAAACATAAAACCAATACTGAAAAAGATGAAAAGTCAACCCATAAAGAAGACCCAGAACGCAATATTAAGAAAAATATAGAAACAACAACACAAAAATAAATGCATTGAAATGATAGCATCAAACACATTTCTATCAATAATTACACTGAATGTAAACATACTGAACACTCCAATAAAGAGACAATGAATGACATCCTGGATCAAAAGACACGACCCATCTATATGTTGCTTACAAGAAACACACCT
This sequence comes from Heterohyrax brucei, assembly GCA_028571685.1. Lineage (NCBI taxonomy): Eukaryota > Metazoa > Chordata > Mammalia > Hyracoidea > Procaviidae > Heterohyrax > Heterohyrax brucei. The sequence goes on from CM053155.1 coordinate 25,500,681, forward strand.
AAGAGTCAAAGTTCAAAGATATGAACAAACTGAAAATCAAAGGATGGAAAAATATATACCAAGCCAACAACATACAAAGAAGAGCAGGAGTGGCAATACTAACCTCAGATAAAACAGACTGTAATGTAAGATCCACCATCATGGACAAGGATGGTCACTATTTATTGCTGAAAGTTACAATATATAAGACATAGCAATATTAAATATTTATGTACCCAATACCAGAGCATCTAAATACATTGAACAAACACTGACAACACTGAGAAATTAGATAGACCACTCCACAATAATAGCTGGAGACTTCAACACTCCACTTTCAGTAATGGACAGATTATCCAGAAAAAAGAAAAAAAAAAAAAAAAACCTCAGTAAAGATACAGAAGATCTTACTGCAGCAATCAACCAACTAAACCTTATCAACATATACAGAACTTTTAACCCATCAACAGATAAACGCACCTTCTTCTCCAATACACATGGAACATTTTCCAGAATAGACCATGAGTTAGGATACAAAGCAAGTCTCAACAAAATCTAAATCAGTGAATTATTGCAAAGCATCTTCTTGGACTATAAAAGTCAAAATCAATAGCAGAAAAATCATAGGTAGAAATTTGAACCCATGGAAACTGAACAACACCTTGCTTAAGAATCCATGGGTTATAGAAGAAATTCAGGATGAAACACAGAAATTTTTGGAATCAAATGAGAATGAAAATAGATCCTACCAGAACCTATGGGATACAGCAAAATGGTGCTCAGAGATCAATTTATCTCTATAAATACAAAAATCCAGGATGAAGAAAGGACTCAAACTAAAGAATTAATCTGACAATTTGAACAAGTAGAAAAACATAACAGAGGAACCCCTCAGGCACCAGAACAGATAATAAAAGATTAGAGCAGAACTAAATGAATTGGAGAATGGAAGAACAACTGAAAAAATTAACAAAACCAAAAGCTGGCTGTCATGGACCAAACTGTGTCCTCCCCAAAATATGTGTAGCTATGTAGCTTGGCCATGATTTCCAGTATCTTGTGATTGTCCTCCATTTTGTGGTTTTCCTATGCTGTATGTTAAAGGATTAGGGTGGGACTATAAATCCCTTTATAAGATCACTTCCCTGCTCCACTGTAAAGGGAGTTTCCCTGGAGTATGGCTTGCCCTTTTCAGCCTGCAAGAGATAAAAGGAAAGAGAGATAGGCTGAGAATTGGGAACCTGAGACCATCAAGCAAGCAGCACGAGGAGAAGGGCAAGTCCTTTAGACCTGAGGTTCCTGCTCCAAGATGCTCCCTGGACAAAGACTGATGCAATACCATACTTTCCTCCACAGCCGACAAGGGGAAAGCCTTTCCCTGGAGCAGACACCCTGAATATGGACTTGTAGCCTACCGGACTGTGTAAGAATAAACCTTCCTTTGTTAAAGCTATCCACTCTGTGGTGTTTCTGTTAGAGCAGCCCTAGCTGACTAAGACACTGGTTCTTTGAAAAGATCAACAAAATTGATAAACCATTAGCTAAACTTACAAAAGAAAAACAGGAGAGGAAACAAATAGCCTGAATAAGAAATGAGATGGGAGATGTCACAACAGACCCAACCAAAATCAAAAGTATCATAACAGAATACTGTGAAAGACTGTAGAGTCTAACCTATAGGAAGTGGACAAATTTCTAGATTTATAGCACCTACCAAAATTATCACAAAGAGAAGTATAACAACTTAATAAACCCATTGTAAAGGAAGAGACTGAAAAAGTCATCCAAAAACTAACAACCAAAAGAAGTCCTGGCCCAGATGGCTTCACTGGAGAATTCTACCAAACTTTTAGAGAAGAGTTAACTCCAATACTACTGAGGCTATTTCACAGCATAGAAAGGGATGGAATACTCCCAAATTCTTTTTATGAAGCCAGCATAAACCTGATACCAAAGTCAGGGAAAGATTCCACAAAAAAAGACAGTTACAGACCAATATCACTCACGAACCTAAATGCAAAAATCTTCAACAAAACCCGAGCCAACAGAATTCAACAGCATCTCAAAAAAATAATTTACCATGACCAAGCTGGATCCCTACCAGGGATACAAGGCTGGCTCAACATGCGAAAAACAATTAATGTGATCAACCACATAAATAGCACAAAGGTTAAGAATCATCTAACTTTTGTCAATTGATGCAGAAAATGCATTTGACAAAGTCTAACACCCATTCACATTAAAAACTCAGCAAAATCGGAATAGAGGGGAAATTCCTCAATGCAATAAGGGAGACACTGAAAGAATTCCCCTTGAGAACAGGAACTAGATGAGGATGCCCACTCTCACCACTTCTATTCAACATTTTACTTGAGGTTGTAGCCAGAGCAATTAGACAATACAAAGAAAAGTAATCTGTGTCAGCAAAGAAGAAGTAAAAGTTTCCCTATTTGCAGATGATATGATTGTATGTACAGAGAATCCTAAAGAATCCATAAGCAAATTACCAGAACTTCTTAGAGGAGTTCAGCAAAGTATCAATATAAGATAAATGTAAGTAAATCAGAAGGATTCCTTTATACTGACAAAGAGACTATCAAAGAAGAAATCACTAAATGAATACCATTTACTAGAGCCCCAGGAATAAATTTAACTAGAGAAATAAGAGATCTATACAGAGAGAACTACAAGACCTTACTGCAAGAAATCAAAAAAGACATAAACGGAGAAACCTACCTAGCTCATAGATAGGAAGACTTAACATTGTGAAAATGTCTATTTTACCTAAAGTGATCTACGTATACAATGCAATCCCAGTACAAATTCCAGTGTCATTTTTTTAATGAGATAGAGAAACAAATCACCTACTTTGTTTGGAAATGGAAGAAACCCTGAATAAGTAAAGCACTACTGAAGAAGACGGTGGGAAGCTTCACACTTCCCGACCTCAGAACCTATCACACTGCCACAGTAGTCAAAACAGCCTGATACTGGTACAGAAAGAGACATACCGACCAATGGAACAGAGTTGAGACCCCAGAAATCCTCTTGTAAATAGTTGATACTCAATAAAGGCCCTAAGATTGTAAACTGGAGTAAAAGAGACAAAAAGTCTCTTTAACAAAGGGTGTTGGCAAAATTGAATATCCATATGCAAAAACTGAAAGAAGATCTGTATCTCACATCTTACACAAAAACTAACTCAAAATGGATCAAAGACTTAACTATCATCAGACCTAAAATGATAAAGATCATGCAAGAAAATATAGGGCCAACAATGGAAGTTCACATACACAGCTTAGAAAGACTTCAAAACCTGACAAAGCACAATCAACAGAAGAGAAAACACATAAATGGGAACTATTAAGAATCAAACACTTTTGTTCCTCTAAAGACTTGCTCAAAAGAGTTCAAAGACCACCTACAGAATGGGAAAATATATTTGGCAATTACATGTTGGACCTATCTCCATAGTCTACAAGGTACTGCAAGATATCAACAAGAAAAAGGTAAATAACCCAATTAAGCAATGGGCAAAGGAGATGGACAGACACTTCACTAAAGAGTACATCCAGACAGCCAAAAGAAACAAGAGGAAATGCTCATAATCATTAGCTATCAGAGAAATCCAAATCAAAACTACAATGAGATACCATCTTACCCCAACAAGGTTGGCTATAATTCAAAAAACACAAAACAGCAAATGCTGGAGAGGCTGTGGAGAGATTGCAACTCTTCTACACTGCTGGTGGGATTGCAAAATGGTGCAACCTGTTTGGAAAGCAAACTGGTGCTTCCTTAATAAGCTGGAAATAGATACACCATTTGATCCAGTAATCCCACTCCCTGGACTTTATCCTGCAGAAACAAAGGCTATCACACAAACAGACACATGTGCATGAAAGCTTATTGTAGCACAGTCCACAATAGCAAAAAGATGGAATCAACCTAGATACGCATCAACAGATGAATGCATAAATAAACTATGATGCATATACTCAATAGAACACTGTGCAATGATAAAGAACAACAATGATTTACAAAACATAACCTGGTTTTAACTGGAAGATAGGCTGAGTGAAATCAGTCAGCAGCAAAAGGACAAATACTGTATGAAAGCCCTGCTATAAGAACTTAAAAATAGACTTATGTACAGAAGAAAAGACTCTTTGATGGCTACAAGGGCAGGGAGGGTGGGCAAGGGTTGATCATACATTAGTTGATAGAAATTTGATTAGGTGAAAGCAGTGACAGCACACAGTAGAAAGTAGATCAACTTAACTGAACTTTGCCATAAACTGACAGCTCTTCTAACCTCAACCCAATATTGCAAGGATAGAGTAGGAGGGGCAGGGTCTGGGTACCTGATCCTGGGGAACATCATGGTCAATTGCTATAATTAGCCTATTGCTAAGAGAGTCTTCTGCACCCCATATTGGTGAGTGGCATCTAGGTTCTTAAAGCTTGCAAGGTGCCATCTTAGGTACACCGAAGTCCCAACTCAGACAGATCAATGATCACTGAGAACACCAAAGACACAAGGAAAAAAGAGCCCAGGGGACATAAGTACCCATGTAATGGGAGATTGTATCAACATGTGACCAGCAAAACCAGATGGTGCCTGGCCACCACCAAAGACAGCTGTGATGGGGCACATAAATTTGACCTGCTGCTGTCCCTGTCTAGAAAACACTACTGAGGTCAACCCTTCAGAAAAAAATGGTCTAGACTCGAGGACACAATGTGACCATACGGTGGGTGTACTTTATGGTTCTGTGTATTTCTAGGATGCTGTCCTACTGGTCTCTTTCTACATGAGAGAGAAAAAGGTGCAGAGGAAGGGCCAGGAGTTTTTAAGAAGATACAAGTATAAAGTGAAAAGGAGGGGTGTGCTGTCATGGGGTAAGGAGAGCAGAAGAGCTGTAGATAGACAGGCATGCAAAGTTGATTTGGCTTGTATACTTTCACTTAATCACAATAATAAAAAATTTAATAACTGGACAAAAATTCTAAGTATATTAATAATCTAAATGTAAACAAACAAAAAACTCCACTAAAGCACTAGATGGTAGGAACATACACTGAGTATTTACTGTATGCCAGGCTGTATTCTCAATGCTTCATTTATATTAACTCACTTAAGTCTCACAACCCATTTTATTGATGAGAAAACTAACATTCAGAGTGGTAAGTAACTAGGGTCATACATTATAAATGGCAGAGTTGGGATGTGACCCTACGTTAAGCTTCAGAGTTTCTGCTTCTTCAACTAATCACTACACTATGTTGCTATTAGTACAGAATTTAAGTAAATATCTCCATTTATAGTTTGTGGGCAGGGAAAACTTTTCTGTGCATGATTTGGAACCCAGAAGCTATAAAAAAAATTACAGAAATTACAATGTAAAGATTAAGGACTCATATCCAGAAAAGACATCAAGACCAAAGTAAAAACAAACCACTGATTTGGAGAAAACAATCACAACATATAACAAATAAAATGTTCCTATTCCTGTTATTTGAAAAAATCGATTAAAAAATGCCTCAAGGCAAACTGGTTCATAAATATTTTACATGGATGCCCATCCTCACTAGTAATCAAGGAAATGCACACAAAAACCCAGATGATATTCCCATCTATCAAATTGCTAGAAATAAAATTTTCTATTCATAAGGGCATGGGGAAATAAGTATTTCCTTCCATTTTTGGTGGAAGGGATATATCTGTAAAAGGTAAGTTTGGCAGTACCCAAATGTTTAAAACGCTCATATCCTTCACCCCAGAAATGATTTCTAGGTGTACCTGTTCTATGAAAATATTTGTGTACAAGTGAGCAAAGGTATACAAATAATATAATACTGCTCACTGCATTATTACTTGTAGTACCAAAAATTAGAAGAAATGTTAATGTCTGACAATGGAAGAAGATCCAATTATGGTAGCCACACCATAGAATACTATGCAGCCATTAAAACAAATAACATAGATCCAGATATGCGGACAGGGAAAGTTGCTTATGTCATATCACTGAGTGAAAAATTTATACAAGGCCTGACAAGTTTGCAAACTTGCCACTGTGTGTTCCCATTGGCAGCACTGTACAATCAACTCAGTAAGGTTTCATAGCCCTGGTATATCAGTGTACTACAGCTATGTTTGAGTTGATGTGTGGCAGTGTCTTGCTGAGCGGCATTCATTATTGTTATTGCATGTTTTTGTGTGCTGTCATGAGAATGTTGGAGCTTGAATTAGAGCAATGAACAAACATTAAATGTCTTGTTAAACTTGCAAGAGTATAAGTGAAATCACAGACATTTAAGTCCAAGTTTGTAGGAATAATGCCATGAGGAAAACAGCAATGTACAAACGGATTAAACATTTTTCCAAGGGGAGAGAATGCAGCTCTGATGAAGAGAGGTCAGGGCAGCTGGTAACAAGCATTGCAAAACTTTGTTGAACTGTGCATCAAAATCGTCGGCAGACTGTGAGAATCATAGCACACCAAGTAAACTTTGATAGGTTAGGAAAATCATAACTGAAAATCTGGGCATGAGAAAGGCATGTGCAAAAGGGGTCCCCAAAGCACCTACCAGTGAAGAAAAGTAAACATGAGTCAAAGTTTGAAGAGGCAAGATGATATCTGGGGCCGTGTTATCACGGGGGATGAAACATGGCTGTACCAATGTGACCCTGAAACCAAGTGTTCAAGTGCACACAGGAATTCAGCCATTTCTCCATGACAAAAAAGTTCTGTCAGTCCAAATCAAGAGCCAAAACGATGTTGCTAACCTTTTTTGACATCAGAGGGATTGTTGACTACAAGTTTGTACCAAGTCGACACAGAGTTTACTATTTAGAAGTACTGAAAAGGCTGTGTGAGAAAGTTAAGATGAAAATGACCTGAACTTTTTGCCAGCAGCTCATGGCTCTTGTATCACAACAATGTCCCAGGCTCACACGGCAGTGCCTACGAGGAAGTTTTTAGCCAATAAACAAATAACTATATTTTATGTACCTGATCTGGCCCCAATGACTTTTTTCTTTACCAGAAGATAAAGGAAACATTGAATGGGAGACATTTTGATGACATGGAGGACATCAAGGGTAATATGACAGCTCTGATGGCCATTCAAGAAAGAGTTCCAAAATTGCTATGAAGGGTGGAGTAGGCACTGGCATCAGTGCATAGCTTCCTAAGGTGAATACTTCAAAGGGGATCATAGTGATATTCAGCAATGATATATGAAACACTTTTTCTACGATGAGTTCATGAACTTGTCGGACCTCATATATCTAGTATGACTTTTTTTTTTTTAAATAAAAATCCTTTACATTCCCCATAACCCCAAACCATTTAGAGATCTAGTCCACTTCTGTATTATGAACAGGAAAAAAGTTTGTAAGGATATAGCAAATGGATAACAGAGGTCCTAAGGAGAGAACGTGTAACTATTAATGTATTGCTTTTCTGTTACCATGTTGCTTGTGTGCTATGAATATGTATTATTATCATTTAAGAAAATGGATTCTGGCTAATTTAGGAGATCATGAATATGTGCTGGATGGATATTAAATGCTCATAAAATGTTCAGGAAACTGGAACAGCAGACTCACAGCATTTGCGTAGGAAGCTAGGCAGCTTTGGAGGCTACTACAAAGGCCTCTGGATGGCTGTGATCAATGTTCGCTCCAGCCAGGAGATTCCAGTGGCCATACATAGGACACAGGCCCTTTTCCTGGCTCTGTTGCACCAGAACTAAGAGGATCTATCCTCCTTCAGATTTTACTGTGGCAAGCAGGCATCTATATTTGCCTGCTTGCATCCAATGGACAAGATGTAATTCCTGAAAAGTAACCAGTGAACAGGTAGGACAGAAACCCAATCCTGCAGAAGCCTCAGGTGATGGCTATCCACTACAATTCACCTTGGACTGCTTGGCCCTCACATCTGGTGATTGAGGCCTGCTCACAGAGGTGATGTTACATCTGGGTCTATGTAAAGGACGTTTAATCTCTGGGATCTTCTTCATGCTAATAGGATCCCCCTTGGCTTCTGTTCCTCCTTCCTTCTTCATTTTTATCAATTTCTGGTTTTCAGAAATAATCATAAGGAGTCTCAAAACATCTAAGAATATGCTAAATTGGAGTATTCCTATGGAGTTGAAAAGTTTAAAAAAACAAAACAGAAAAAATACTAGTGAGACACAGGCTGGGCACATGCCAGGCTCAAAAATAAAGGTCGTTTTGCCAGCTGAAAATGTGCAATAATGCTAGTCATCTGAGGCATTTTACTTTAATTCTTTTACATACATTATTACTATTATTACCATTGAGTACCTACAAAGGTGTATATATAACAAAATTATAAATTATGAAGCATAATAGTAATTTAAGAACCATGTGAACTTCCCATCTAATTTGTGGTACAGAGTATTACCATGGTTTTGAAGTTCCTACTTCATTCTCATGTCAAAGTTCCTGTTCTGTTTATATCCTCATGCTTAAAAAAAGAAAATTGGTTTTAACAAATACATGTGATTGGAATAAATCTAACAGCACATGGTTTTTTAAACCAAACCAGTTGTGGAGGAGTCAGTTCCAACTCACGGTAATCCAACATGTGTCAGAGGAAGACTGTGTCCAGAGGGTTTCGATGAGTTGTTTTATTTGAAAGGAGATCATCTAGCTTTTCTTCTGAGGTGCCTCTAGATGGACAGAAACCTCCAACTTTGCAGTTACCAGCCAGTACTTTCAATGTTTGCGCTATCCAGGGACTCCCTATACCTCCTATAAACAATAGTTAATTTGGTTTTGCATCCTCTTAAGCTTCATAAATGCTATTACTTGTCTGGTCTTGCAGACTTTTTTCTTTTCACTCATCATTGTGTCTGAGTGTCACTCGTGCTATTCCATGTGACTTTTGTTGTTTTCACTACAGTGTAAAAGTATTATTCCAACATGTCAATGTGCTGCAATTTATCCATTCATTTTTCCCAGAGAACCAACTTTTGGTTTGGTTGTTTCTACTGTACCTGTTTTTTATTTCTTTAATTTCTGCTCTTATCTTTGTTCTCCTTTTTAAGGTTTATTCCATTATTTTTTTTTAACACACACACATATATTGGCAAGGTACAAAACTGCTTTATTTCAAAAGTATGCAAGGTCACAAAACCACACTTTTGTTTTAAAGAAATTTCATTTTTACAGATCTCAAAATCTGCACTGTTGACTACTTAAGCCAGAAACTTTATGTATGGAATCATTTTGAAATTGACGCTATCAATTGTCCTACTTTGCATATAAAAAGAGCCTAAATATTTTTTGTTGGTAGTCATTAGTGTTCATTGCCATTGAATCGATACAGAGTCTTTTTGAAATAATATTTTATTGTGTATTAGGTGAAAGTTTACACAGCAAATTTCCCAATGAACAAGCTTTATACAAACTGTTCTGTGACATGGGTTACATTTTTCACAGTGGGTCAGTGTTTCCAGTTTTTCCATTCTTTTTGTACTGTTTCTATTAATCTAGCTTCCCCACCCCTCCTCCCCCTTATCTTCTCATCTTTGCTTTAGGGTAAATGTTGATGATCATCAAAATTCTTGAATTGGATGCATTAGCTCATGAATTTTTAACTTTCATTTTTTTCCTTGTGGAAACAATTAAGTTAGAATTTGCCTTTAAAAACAATTATTGCTACATCGCATAAGTTTTTATATGCAGCATTTTTATTAATCAGTTTTCAATGTTTTATGAATTTCTACTGCATTTACTTCTTTGACCTATGAGTTTTAAAGAGATATACTTAAAAATTTCCAAATGTAAAGATAAATCCCTTCATTCTTCTTAAGAATCTGTCAGTAATCATTATGTTAATGGTTTATAACTTACATCAGGAGTGAAGAACATGGACTGTATGAGTGCAGTTTTTAAAAAACTGTTGACACTTGCTTAACGGCCTTTCTCATGGTCAAAATTCATAAGTGTTCTTTGTGTACATGAAAATAACGGGTATTCTCTAAATTATTAACAGCAGGTTTTACATGTACCTGTTAAATCAGATTTATTAAATGGGTCGTCTACATTTTTTATATTTTATTTTAAAAAATATGCAGATACAATGCTCTTTAAAAACCTAGAAATAGAAATATCATACAATTCAGCAATCCCACTACTAGGAACACATTCTAGAGAATCAGAGCCATTGCACGAACAGACATATGTACACCTACGTTTGATGCAGTATTATTCACAACAGTAAAAAAGAAGGAAACAAACAACCTAAGTGACTGTGTCAGTTATCTAGTTAGGGTTCCTGTAACAGAATACCACACGCAGATGTCTGTAACAAACAGACCTTTATTCTCTCACATTCTAGAGGGCCAGAAACCCAAATTCAGTATGCCAGCTTCAGAGAAGGCTTATCTGTCAACTCTGGAGGAAGGTCCTTGTCATCCCTCTTTCCATGGTCTAAGAGCTTCTCTGCCAAGGAAACTTGCATCCAAAGGGCATGCTCTGCTCCCAGTGCTGTTTTCTTTGGTGGTATGAGGTTTCCATGTCTCTCTGCTTGATTCTCTTTTTTATATCTCAAAATAGATTGACTTTCAACCACATCTGTTACCTTGAGTCGACTCTGACTCATAGAGACCCTATAGGACAGAGTAGAACTACCCCATACAGTTTCCAAGGAGTGCCTTGTGTATTTGAACTGCCAACCTACTAGTTAGTAGCCATAGCTGTTAACCATGATGCCACGAGAGTTTCTTCACTATGCTGTAATGAGATGGATTAGCAGCAGTTACACTGATGAGAGCTACAAGATGTGAGTCTCATAGATGACTAACTGCTACTAATCCGTCTCATTATATCACAGTGATAACATTTGCAACACACATCAGATGACAATCACATCAGATAACAAAATGGTAGATAATCATACAATGCTGGGAATCATGACCTAGACAAGTTGACAGATATGGGGGGGAGGACATAATTCAATCTATGACAGTGCCAATCAATAGATGAATGGATAAACAAACTACAGTACATTCACATAATGGAATACTATCCAATGATAAAGAACAATGATGAATCCATAAAATATGACATGAATGAATCTGGAGGACATTACACTGAGTGAAATAAGTCAACCACAAAATGACAAATATTATAAAAACTCAAGGTTTACATACAGAAAAAAATCAATCTTGGATGGTTACAAGGGAGGAAAGGGAAGGAGAGAGGAAAATAGCTAATTAGACACAACATACAATACAGGGGAACTCAGTACATCTTGACTAAGGTGAAGTCACAGAAGCTTCCTAGATACATCTAAACACCTCGAGACCAAGTTACCAGGGCTGAGAGTGGAGACCATGGTCTTCGGGGACATCTAGGTCAATTAGCAAAACATGGTCCACAAAGAAAATGTTCTATCCTACTTTAGTGAGTAGTGTCTGGGGTCTTGATAGCTTGTGAGCAGTCATCTACTATACATCAATTGTTCTCATCCTGCATGGAGCATAGGACAATGGAAAAAAAAAAAAAAAAAAAACACAAGGAAAATATCAGTCCAAAGGACTAATGGACCACATGAATCACAGCCTCCACCAGTCTGAGCGCAGAAGAACTAGACAGCCTCTGACTGCTCTGACAAGGGATCACAACAGAGGGTTCTAGACAGAGTGGGAGATAAAAATGTAGAGTAAAGTTCAAATTTACAAAAAAGATCAGACTTACTGGTCTGACAGAGATCAGAGGAACCTCTGAAACTATGGTCTCTAAGATACTCTACTAAGAACTGAAGCCACCCCCCAGAGTCCACCTTTTAGCCAAACATTAGACAGAACTATAAAATAAACAATAACACATGTAAGAATGTGTTTCTTAGTTCAATCAAGTGTATGAGACCAAATGAGCAACACGTGCCCAAAAGCAAAGACAAGAAGGCAGAAGAAACTTCGATGAATGGACACAGGGAACCTGAAGTGGAAAGGGAAAGGAGGAGTGCTCATACTCTGCAGGAACTGCAACCAATAGCACAATTTTTTTTTTAGATTTACAGAATTTTTTTTTATTATGATTAAGCAAAAGTATACAATCAAAGTCAATTATGCATACCACCTCTCAGCAACAATGTCACAATTTGTGTATAAACTTCTGAATCAAAAACTAATTTGCATTGTATACTTTTGCCTAAGGCATAATAAATTTTTTAAAATAAAAAAGGAAAGATGCATTGAAATCTCCCAGTACTTTGACTCATGCGTTGATTTTCCTCTGTTATTCCATTATTTTTTGCTTTATTTATGACAAGGCTATTTTTCTAGGTACGTTTTCAACCTTAGACTAAGTTGTGCCCAACCCAAGTCATGGTCTTTTCAATAGTCTCATATGCATGTGAAAACTGGACAATGGAAAAGCAAGCCAGAAGAATTGACACATTCAGATTGTAGAACTTGAACACTGAACGCACTTGGACTATCAGAAAAACAAACAAATCAGTCTTAGAAATATAAACAGAATGCTCCTTAGAAGTAAGGATAGCAGGACTTCAGTTCTCTTAATTCAGATATGTCATCAGGAAAGATCAACTGCTAGACAAAGACATATTTCATAGAGGGTCAGGAGACCAGGGAAGAGTTTGTAGCAGCTAATGTTATCAACATCCTGGCCCTGGAGTGCAAAATAGCTTTAGAAGAGGTTGCTACGTGTACAAGCCAACTAACAACAATCAGTCAGTTGCCAATCTGCATTGCCTTTCATGCTGCTGTTGCCAGGTTCTGTCATGTTGGTTCCAACTGATAGCAACCTTACACACAAAAGAATGAAACACTGCCTGGTCCTGTGCCATGCCTACAATTGTTTTTATGCTTTAGCACATTGTTGCAACCACTGTGTCAGTCCATCCTGTTGAGGGTCTTCCTCTTTTTCACTGACTGTCTACTAAGCATGATGTCCTTCTCCAGAGATTTGAGTCCTCTTGACAACATGTCCAAAGTATGTAAGACGTAGTCTCACCATCCTTGCTTCTAAGGAACACTGTGATTGTACTTCTTCCAGAACAGATCTGTTTGTTCTTTTGGCAGTCCTAATATATTCAGTATTATTCTCCAATACTACAGTTCAAATGTGTCAATTCTTCTTCTGTCTTCCTTATTTATCATACAGCTTTTATATCCATATGATGTGATTTCACATGCATATGACTTGAGTCAGGCATACTTTATTCTCAAGGTGACATCTTTACTTTTCAACACTTTTCCAGCAGATTTTCCCAATGCAATGCATCTGCTGATTTCTTTACTGCTGTTTCCATGGGCATTGATTGTGGAACCAAGTAAAATGAAATCCATGACAACCTCAATCTTTTCTCTATCATGATGTTGCTTATTGGTCCAGTTGTGAAGATTTCTCTTTTGCTGATGCTGAGGTACAATCCACAATGAAGGCTGAAAAGATCTCTGATCTTCATTGGTGTTTCAAATTCTCTTCACTTTCTGCAGGTTTGTGTTATCTGCATAACTCAAGTTAATGAGTATTCCCGCAATCCTGATGTACCATTCTTCTTCCTATAGTCCAGTTTCTCGAAGTCTTTGCTCAGCATACAGATTGAGGTATGGTTGAAAGCATACAACCCTGATGCTCACCTTTCCTGACTTTAAAACATGCACTGTCCCTTGTTCTGTTTGAATGACTGTTTCATAATCCATGTGCAGACCCCTCATGAGCACAATTAAGTGTTGTGCAATTCCTCAGTGTTATCCAGAATTTGTTATGATGCACACAGTTGAATACCTGTGTATAGTAAACAAAACATAGGTAAACATCTTTCTGGTATTTTCTGCTGTCAGCCAAGATCCATCTGACATCAGCAGTGATATCCCTGGTTCCACATCCTCTTCTGAATCCAGATTGGATTTCCGGCAGTTTCCTGTCAATATACTGCTGCAATCACTTTTGAAAAAAGTGATTCTTTGACAAAATTTTACTTGTGTGTTTTACTTTTCTTGTGAATAGGCATGACTATACATCTCATTCAGTCAGCTGACCAGGTAGCTGTCTTCTAAATTTTTTGGCACTTCATCTATTTGTTGAAACATCTCAGCTGATACTCTATCAATTCCAGGATGCTGGTTCTTGGCCAATGCCTTCAAACAGCTTCGACTTCTTCCTTCAGTGCCATTGGTTCCTGATCATATGCTACCTCTTGAAATGGCTGAATGTCAACTAATTCTTTTTGGTATAATGACTCTGTGCATTCCTTCTATCTTCTTTTGATGCTTCCTAAGGCATTAAATATTTTCCCTGTAGAGTCCTTCAGTATTACAACTTGAGGCTTGAATTTTTTATTCAGTTCTTTCAACGTGAGAAATGCAGAGTGTGTTCTTTGTTTTTGGTTTTCTATCTTCAGCTCTTTGCACATGTCATTATAATACTTTGTCTTCTCGAGCCACCCTTTGAAATCTTCTGTTCAGTTCTTTTACTTTGTCATTTCTGTCTTTTGCTTTAGCTACTCGACATTCAAAAGCAAGTTTCAGAGTCTCTTTTGATATCCATAGTGTCCATCCTTGTCCATGATGGTGAATTTTACATTAAAATCTATTTTATCTGAGATTAGAATCGCCACACCTGCTCTTCTTTGTTCATTGTTAGCTTGACAGATATTCTTCCAACATTTATTTTCAGTTTGTTCACATCTTTAAGTCTAAGGTGAGTTTCTTGGGGGCAACATATGGATGGGTCGTGTCTTCTGATCCAAGATGTCACTTGATGGAGTGTTCAGTCCATTCACATTCACTGTGATTATTGATAGGTATGTGTTCAGTGCTGCCATTGTGATATGTTTATTTTTGTGTTGATGTTTTCTCTGTTGTTCTTATTACTCTATTCTGGGACCTTCTTCTTTGTGAGTTGATTTTTCACCTTTCTCAGGGTTGGTTTTATGGTTGCTGAGACTCCTGTATTACATTTCTTGATTTGATATGTTGCATCTTTATTGTGCTTTACGCCCCCTGAGCAGGACCGAATTCTTAGCATGGGAGCCAGCACCTTCAAACAGCACAGCGCTTCTCTGACAGTAAAGCAGTAATTTACACAGTGCCGGCCTATAGTGGAGGCCCTGCAACAAAAGCAGAGGAGTCACTATCTCTTGCCACCTTTAGCCCCTCTATCTGCTGCCTGTGTGGAGGGCGCCATCTTGGATACGGTAGCCACAAGTGGACCTATTTCTTAGCTTGGGAGCCAGAGCATGCCCGCATGGGAGCGCTTTTCTACCAGAAAAGCAGTACTTTACACACTGTCACCTAAGGCGGGGCCCTGTCAGCAGAAGCCAACAGAGCAGTAGCATTGCTGTATTCTGAACTAGTTTGTATCATCTGGGGTTGGATATAGAAGTGCTTACTTCGCCATTCAGGAAGAGGGACCTCTACTCTACACCTGAAAACCTGACTGACTTGGGAAGTGGTCAGATACCTTTTGCTTTACATCTTAAGACAGCCTAGAGAAACATCTGCAGTCCATCCTCACATTACCTCTTCCAGCCTCTACTTACTCACATCGGACCCAAAAAGCAACAGACACTTGTGGCATACAAGAAAGCACCCACGGCTTCAGAAGGCTCCCAAACAAAGCAAGCAATGAGTTTTTCAGATAAAGAAACTTTTATGAAAGCATCAGAAAGTGAATACAAAATGATTATATACAGAGGCCTTCTAGACTTTATACAAAATGCAGCACAGCAAAAGGAGAAATGAAGCAAGCTGTTCGATCTGATGGAACACCAGTACTCTGAAATCCAACAGATCAACAACAAAATCAAAGACATAGAAACTTCAATGCAAAGCCAAGAAAACAGAATGGAACAAATGGAAAACAGAATTTCTGACTTGGAAAACAGAGCTACTGACGCCAGTGTCTATGAGCAGAAATCAGAAAAAGGAAACAAGAAAAATGAAGAAGCATTAAGAAGCATGTGGGACTCTATTACGAGGAACAACCTTCAATTAATTGAAGCCCCTGAACAGGGTGAGACATCTGAGAACACAGAGAGTATCGTTGCTAAGCTGCTGACAGAAAACTTTCCAGAAATCACGAAGGAAGAGAATATAGACATCTCAGATGTATATTGTACACCACCGAATATAGATCTCAAAAGAAAGACTCCAAGACATATTATAATCACGCTTAACAAAATGAAACCTAACCAGCAACTCTTAAAGGCAGCAAGACTCAAAGCAAAGCTAACATTCAGAGGGAAACCCTGTAGGCTCTCATCACATTTCTCAGCAGAAACCATGCTGACACGGAGACAGTGCCATGACACATTCAAAGCCTTGAAGGAGAAGAACTTCCAACCAAGAAATATATATCCTGCAAAACTATCTTTCAAATATGAAAATGAAATTAAGATATTCCCAGATAAACAGAAACTCAGAGACTCTGTAAAAACCAAACCAAAACTACAAGAAATACTGAAAGAAGTTCTTGGCTCTGGTTTAGAAGAATGAAACCACTGAATTTACATTTTAGAACGACACACTACTCAAAACTCTACTCAGTTAGGGAAGGCTCCAAAGTCAGTCACAGCTTTAATACGGAAAGAAGCAATCCAGTGATTATCATGAAAACTACAGTGCCATCATAATAAAAAGAGGATTGTAATACAGTCAGTATAGTTCTTCCTGATCGAGAGGAAGATGACAAGACTGGCAGTAATTAAAATTGGGTTTATATATACTTTATTAAGGGGGATCACAGGGACAGCTGTAAAGCACAACAAAGCTGTAACATACCATTTCAAGGAATGTAACACAACAGTCTCAACAACTACAAAAACAGCTCCGAAAAAGGTGAAAAATCAACTCACAAAAAAGAATGTCCCAGAACAGACTAATAAGAATGACAGAGAAAACATCAACACAAAAATAAACATATAACAATGGCAGCAGTGAACACATATCTATCAGTAATTACACTGAACGTGAATGGACTGAAAGCACCAGTAAAGAGACATCGAGTGACATCTTGGATCAAAAGGCATGACCCATCCATAGGTTTTCTACAAAAACTCACTTGAGACCTAAAGATAGGAACAAATTGAAAATTAACGGATGGGAGAATATATATCAAGCTAACAGTGAACAAAGAAGAGCAGGGGTGGCAACTCTAATCTCAGACAAAATCAATTTTAATGTCAAATCCACCATTGTGGACAAAGATGGACACTATTTATTGCTGAAAGGTTCAGTACACAAACAAGACTTAACTATATTAAATATTTATGCACCTAATATCAAAGAACCTAAGTACATTGAAGAAATACTGACTACACTCAAAGAGTTAGATTACTCCACAATAATAGTGGGAGACTTCAACACTCCACTCTCAATACTGGACAGATCATCTAGAAAAAAGCTCACTAAAGATACAGAAGACCTCATTGCCACAATTAACCAACTAAACCTCACTGATATATACAGAACTTTCCATCCATCAGCAGACAACTACACCTTCATCTCCAGTGCACATGGAACATTCTCCAGAATTGACCATGTGTCAGGACATAATGCTATTCTCAACAAAATCATTACCACTGAATTACTGCAAAGTATCTTCTCAGATCATAAAGCCATAAAAGTTGAAATCAATAGCAGAAAAAACATAGACAGAAAGTGGAACTCTTGGAAACTGAACAAGATCTTGCTCAAAAAAACATGGGTTATAGAAGAAATCAAGGATGAAATAAAGAAATTCATGGGTTCCAACGAGAACAAAAACACTTCCTATCAGAACCTATGGGATACAGCCAAAGCAGTGCTCAGAGGTCTGTTTATCTCCAGAAATGCACATATCTGGAAGGAAGAAAGAAACCAAATCAAGGAATTAACCCTCCAGCTTGAACAAGTAGAGAGAGAACAACAGAGGAACCCCTCAGGCTCCAGAAAAAAACAGATCATAAAGATTAGAACAGAGCTAAATGAATTAGAGAATAGAAAAAAAATTGAAAAGACCAAAAGCTGGTTTTTTTTGAAAAGATCAACCAAATTGACAAACCACTGGCTAAACTTACTAAAGAAAAGCAGGAAAGGAAACAAATAACCCAAATTAGAAATGAGAGGGGAGTTGTCACCACAGATGCAACAGAAATCAAAAATATCATAACTGAATACTATGAAAGACTGTACTCTAACAAATTTGAAAACCTAGAGGAAATGGACAAATTCCTTAACTTATACCACCTACCCAAATTATCACATGAAGCAGAACAACTTCATAAACCCATCACAAAGGAAGCGATGGAAAATGTCATCAAAACACTGCCCACCAAAAAAAACCCAGGCCTACATGGCTTCACTGCAGAATTCTACCAAGCATTTAGAGAAGAGTTATCTCCAACACTACTGAGACTATTTCACAATATAGAAAGGCAAGGAGTACTCCCAAACTCATTCTATGAAGCCAGCATAACCCTGATACCAAAACCAGGAAAAGACCCAACAAAAAAGGAGAACTACAGACCAGTATCACTCATGAATCTAGATGCAAAAATCTTCAACAAAATTCTTGCCAATAGAATACAACAACATATCCAAAAAATAATCCATCATCATGACCAAGTGGGATTCATACCGGGGATGCAAGGCTGGTTCAACATCAGAAAAACAATTAACGTGACTAACCATATAAATAACACAAAAGACAAGAATCACCTGATTTTGTCCATTGATGCAGAAAAGGCATTTGATAAAGTTCAACACCCATTCATGCTAAAAACTCTTAGCCAAATAGGCATAGGTGGAAAATTCCTCAATGCAATAAGGGCCATTTATACAAAGCCAACTGCCTACAACATCCTGAATGGAGAGAGATTGAAACTGTTTCCCTTGAGAACAGGAACTAGACAAGGATGCCCACTCTCACCTCTCCTATTCAACATCGTGCTAGAAGTTCTAGCCAGAGCAATCAGACAAGACCAAGAAATAAAGGGCATCTGCATCAGCAAAGAGGAAGTTAAAATTTCCCTGTTTGCAGACGATATGATTGTATATGCAGAGAATCACAAAGAATCTATAAGTAAACTACTCAAAATGATAGAAGAGTTCAGCAAAGTCTCAGGATACAAGACAAACATAAGTAAATCAGTAGGATTCCTTTATACCAACAACAAGACTGTTAAGGAAGAAATCATCAAATCAATATCATTTAGTATAGCCCCTAAGATGATAAAGTACCTAGGAATAAATCTAAGCAGAGAAATAACAGACCTTTACAAAGAGAACTACAAGCCCTTACTACAAGAAACTAAGAGAGACTTAGATAAATGGAAAAACCTACCCTGCTCATAGATAGGAAGACTTAACATTGTGAAAATGTCTATTTTACCCAAAGCAATCTACTTATATAATGCAATCCCAATACAAGTTTCAGCGTCATTTTTTAAAGAGATGGAGAAACAAATCACCAATTTTGTTTGGAAAGGGAAGAAGCCCTGGATAAGTAAGGTACTACTAAAGAAGAAGAACACACTGGGAGGCCTCTCATTACCTGACCTTAGAACATACTACACTGCCACAGTGGTCAAAACAGCCTGGTACTGGTACAAGAACAGACAGATCGATTAATGGAACAGAATTGAGACCCCAGAGATGACACCATCTGCCTATGAACAGTTGATATCCGACAAAGGCCCTAAGACATTAAACTGGTGTAAAAACAATATCTTCAACAAATGGTGCTGGCAAAATTGGATATCCATCTGCAATAAATTCAAACAAGATCCATATCTCACACCTTATAAAAAAAACAACTCCAACTGGATAAAGGACCAAAATATCAAAACTAAAACAATAAGCTCATCCAAGAAAAGGTAGGAACAACAATGGAAGTTTTAATACACAATGTGGACGGACTCCAAAATCTATCAAACAAACCACAATCAACAGAAAATAGATAAATGGAAACTATTAAGAATCTAACACTTTTTCTCATCCAAAGACTTTATTAATAGAATGAAAAGAACACCCACAGAATGGAAAAAAAAAACTGGCAACTCTATGTCAGACCAACTCCTGATCTCCATAGTCTATAAGATAGTACAAAATATCAATAAGAAGATAAATCATCCAATTAAGCGATGGGCAAAGGAGATGGACAGACATTTCACTAAAGAGGAGATCCAGGCAGTCAAAAAACACATGCGGACATGTTCACGATCTTTAGTTATTAAAGAAATTCAAATCAAGATGACAATGAGGTACCATCTCACCCCAAGAAGGTTGGCCATCATCCAAAAAACACAAAACAACAAATGCTGGAGAGGCTGTGGAGAAAATGGGACCCTCCTACACTGTTGGTGGGGTTGCAAAATGGTCCAGCCTCTCTGGAAAGCAATCTGGCGCTTCCTTAAAAAAAATGGATATTGATATACCATTTGACCCAGTAATTCCACTACTTGGAATATATCCTACAGAATCAAGGCCTTTCACACCAACGGACACATGCATAGGAATGTTTATCGCAGCACAGTCCACGATAGCAAAAGGATGGAATCAACCCAGGTGCGTAACAACAGAAGAATGGATAGGTAAACTATGGTATATATACTCAATGGAGCACTACGCAATGATAAAGAATAACGATGATTCCAGGAAACATGTCATAACCTGGTTTCAACTGGAAGGCATTATGTTGAGTGAAATCAGTCAGCGACAAAAGGACAAATATTGTACGAGACCTTCTCAAAAACAGACTTGTGTATACAAGACTCTTTGAGAGCTACACAAGGGAGGGAAGGGAGAGAGTGTTGGGGGGAGGTTTTAGATTAGATAGCTGCTAGAAATCTGGTTGGGTGAAATTGGTGATAGCACATATTAGATACAAGAACAATATTAAGTGGACTTCAGCATAACTTGAATACTCCTTCCATCTTAACACAATATTGCAATGATAGAGCAGCTGGGGCAGGGGCAGGGGACCATGCTCTCAGGTGAAATCGAGGCCAATTGGCACAACTAGTGTTTTGCTAAGAGAGCTCTCTGCACCCCACATTTGTGAGTGGTGTCTGGGGTCTTAAAAGCTGCCAAGCTGCCATCCGAGGGCACAGCAAACAGTACCAACTCAGCAGGAATGGATGCTCACCGAGGACCAAAATGACATGGGGTAAAGACAACCCAGAAGATAGAGAGACCCACATGAGTGGGTGCCTACATTGACTTGGGGCCAGAAGAACCGGATGGTGCCCAGTCCCCACCAGTGATAGCTGCGACTGAGCTCACTAAGTTGAGTCTCACTGGCAACACAAGAATAAAAAGGGGTGCATCCTGAGATCTCCACTAAAAGACCTCAACTGATGGTCCAGCAGTTTCAGGGTTCTCCTGGGAGCATGGCCCCTGGCCCTGATGCTGCACTTGCCCATAAATCATAACGAAGGTCCACTCTTTGGACACGGATGGATTGGATTTCGTGATGCAGAGTGACCATATATTGGATGCACTTCATGGTTCTATGCATCTATAGGATACCATCCTGCTGACCTCTGGTTGGAGGAAGTAGAGTGGGTGGAGAGGAGGGGAAAGGAGACTGCTGGGAGGATGAGACATGTATGGAGCAGAGACGAATACTGTGCCATCACTGACGACAGGGAGAGCAGTGGAAGCTACATATAGGTGGCCATGTAAATTTACACAGGAATGTACATTTTCACTCAGTCATGTTAAATAAATACAATAAAAAGACATTTCCAGACAAATAGAAGATAAGAGAATATGTAAAACACAAATTAAACTTATAGCAATTATTGAAGGATGTCCTTTGTCCTGAAAGCAATTGGATTATAGCCTCAATCTAGGAACAAGATTGTAGCAGCCAGATACCAGCCTAGGAAATGAACTCTCAAGGACTTTCAAAAACCGAAAGAATTACAAAAGGGAACTAGAGAGGTTAATCTGTAAATCACAACAACGTCAAAACAATAAAAGAGGGAATAAACAATGTCAGTATAAAGTTTTCTAATGGCGTAGTAGGCAAGGTAATATGAGATAATAGACTGGCTGAAGGCTAGGAAGATAAGAGCAAATTTTAAGGTAACCATGAAAAAAGTTAACAAACCTATGCATCAAAATAAAGAAGAAAAACAAAGTCTCAATAAAAAGAAAATCCACAAAAGCAAATGAAATTAAAAAGATACCCACATGTCAAAGAAATTTAGTACATAAGTAAGAAAAGCAAACATCAGCACCACAATTTAAAAAAAAAAAAAAAGCATTACAAAATGACAGCAAAAACCTCACAGCTGTCAACAATTACACTGAATATAAATTTCCTAACTGTGCCCATAAAGAGAAAGGCAGTGACAGAATGCATAAAAAATGAAATAAAACACCAGGATCTATCAATACACCATCTACAAAAGACATATGTTAGAAATAAAGAAGTAAATTTATTAAAATCAAAGTATGAAAAAACATATAAAGCAAGTAGCTACCAAAAACAGAGCAGGAGTGACAACACTAATCTCAGAGAACATAGACTTTTAACACAAAATCCATTATAAATGACAGAGAGAGGCACAATATAATGATTACAGGGTAATCCATCAGGAAGACGTAACCATAAAATACATCTATGCACCCAATGAAAGGGCTCCAAAACACACAGAACTCGAACAGCATTAAAAAGGGAAATAGACAGTTCCTCTTTGTTGCACAGTAGACTTCAACACATCACTCTCAGTAAAGGATGAAACATCTAGAAAGAAACTCAACAAAGATACAGAAGAGCCAAACAGTACTCTCAGTCAACTTGACCTCATAGACACATATACAACATTCCACCCAAAAGCTGCAAAGTACATATTCTTTTCGAAACCACAGGGAACATTCTGCAGAACAGACCATATCTTAGGCCACAGAACAACCCTCAAAAAATCTAAAATATTAAGACAATGCAAAGTATCTTCTGAGACCAAGCACCATCGCAGTAGAAATTAGCAACAGGAGGAGAAAGGGAAAAAAAATCAACTACTTGGAAACTGAATAACACTCTTCTTAACAGAGTAAAAAAAATCCTCGACTTAAAACACAACAGAACTTTTGGGACATAGCAAAGGCCAGTCTTCAGAGGCCAATTCACAGAAATGGATGCACACATCAATAAAGAAGGGACAAAACTTAAACATTAGCTACATGATTCCAACAAATAGAAAGAGAACAGCAAAAGAAACCCACAGCGACTAGAAGAAAGGAAGTAACAATGATCAGAGCAGAAGTGTATTAAGTAGTGTATGGAAAAACAACAGAAAAGAATCCACAAAAACAAAAGTTGGTCCCTTGAAAGGATGAACAAAACTGACAAACCACTGGCCAAATTAACAAAATAAAAGAGAGAGAAGATTCAAATAAACCAAATAAGATATGAAACGGAGGACATAGCAAAGACCCAAATGAAGTAAAAAGGATCGTAACAGTATTATGAAAAGCTATACTCCAATAAATTTGAGCTTATAGGAAACAAACTTCTAGAAACATACTACCTGCCCAAAATAATACAAAATGATGTTGAAAATCTGAAAAGACTCATAAGAAGAGAAGGGATTGAAAAGACAGTAGAAAAAACAAAAACAAAAAAAACCTATCTCACTCCCCAGAAAGAAGTCCTGGCTCAGATGGCTTCAAGGGAGCATTCTACCAAACATTCAGAGAAAGTTCACACTGGTGCTACTCACACTATTTCAGAACATAGAAAAAGAAGTGATACCTCTTAACTCAGTATAACCCTGATACTAAAACCAGGCAAAGATACCACAAAAAAAGACGATTACAGACCAACATCACACATGAACATAGATGCCAGTATTCTCAAAAAAATTGTAGCTAACAGAATTTAGCAACACACTACAACCAAGTACAATTTATGCTAGTTACGCAAGCAGAGTTCAACATCAGAATCAATCTTAATATACTACATAAAAGAATTACATGATCATCTATCTCAATCAGTGCAGAAAAGACATTTGAGAAAGTACCATACTCATTCTTGATAAAAACTCTCAATAAAAATAGGAATAAAAGGAAATTTCTCAGTATAATAAAGCCCATCTATGCAAAACCAACTGGAAACCTGGTGGTGTAGAGGTTAAGTGCTGTGGCTGTTAACCAGAACATCAGCAGTTCAGATCTACCAGGTGTTCCTTGGAAATGCTATGGGGCAGTTCTGTCTGTCTATAGGATCACTATAAGTTGGAATTGACTTAATGGCAGTGGATTTTTTTTTTCCTTTAATGGTTTATGTTATGGATTGAACTGTGCTCCCCCCAAAATCTGTGTAGCAATTTGACTAGGCCAAGATTTCTTATATTGTGTTCTGTTCTTCAGTTTTGTAAATCTTGTCTTGATAATGTTAACGACAGTGGATGAGTGGCAGTTGTGCTGGTGGGGCAGGACTCATTATGTAAGATTGCTTTGTGCCTTAAGGTAGCCTCTTGGAGACCTCATACAACCAAGAAGTTGTGCTGGAAGCTGAGCGTGTCCTTTGGAAAGGACAGGGGTTCCTGCACCTCAAAAGCTTCCAATCCAGGGCAAGACTGACAAGGACCTTCCTCCAGTGCCAGCAGAGAAAGCCTTCCCCTGGAGCTGACCCCACGAATTTGGACTTTTAGCCTACAGGATGATGATAAAACAAAATTTCTCCTTTTAAAGTCATCTACTTGTGGTACTTGTTACAGTAGCACTAGCTGCTTTGTTAATAAAGCAGTTCATTAATTCATTTTTTATTGTGTTCTAAGTGAAAATTTATAATTCAAGTCAGTTTTTCATATGAAAACTTACACACATTTTGTTATATGACCCTAGTTATTCTCCCTACACTGTGACAGTGTTGACAGCACACTCTTCCCTTTGACTCTGAATTTCTCATGTCCATTCAACCAGCTCCTGTCTCCTTTCTTCTCTTCTGACTTCCAGACAGGAGCTACCCAGTTAGTCTCCTTTATCTACTTATACCTAGAAGCACACTCTTTACCACTATCATTGTAGGACTCATAGACCAGTTCAACCTTTGTCTGAAGAGCTGGTTTCAGGAATGGTTTCAGTTCTGGGCTAATAGAGAGCCTGGAGGCCATGTCTTCCAGGGACCCTCCAATCTGTCTGATCATCAAGTATGATCTTTTTAATAGGGTTAGAGTTCTGCACCCCATTTTTCTCCCACTTCATCTCTGTCAAGGTCATTACAGGTGCTGGTCAGGCATGATCTAGTTCTTCGATTCTTGCACTAATGCAGTCTCTGGATTATGTGGTCCTTTCTGTCTCCTGGGCTCATATTTTTCTTATGTCTTTGATGTTCTTTGAGGGTCACTATGAGTCAGACCTGACTTGACAGCAGTGGGTTTTGTTTTTAGTCTATTTTTGGTTTTTTGATGTTCTTCACTTTCTTTTGCTCCAGGTAGGTTGAGACTAATTGACACTTATTAAATGGTTGTTTACTAGCTTTTAAGACCCCTAGATGTCACTTACCAGAGTGGGATGCATAACATTTTCCTAATAAACTTTGTTATGCCAGTTGACCTAGATGCCAGTTGATCTAGATGGTTCCCAGACCCCTGTCCCAGCTTCTCTGTCCTTTAAAGTGTTTGGTTTTATTTAGAAAATTTCTTAGTTTTTGGCTTAGTCCAGTTGTGCTGGCTTCTCCTCTACTGTGTGTATTCCCTACCTTCAGCTAAAATAATTCTTGTCTAGTATCAAATCAAATTAGAAAATACCACTTTGTTTCCCCTCCCTACCCTTGTAACCATCAAAGACTGTTTTCTTCTGTGATTAAACCTTTTCTTGAGTCCTTATAATAGGGGGCTTATACAATATTCCTTTAGCAAATAATTTCACTCAGTAAAACGCCTTCCAGATTCCTCATGTTGTGAGATGTTTCCCAAATTCATCATTTTTCTTCATCATCGTGTAACATTCTTTTACATGACTACACTATAGTTTGTTTATCTACTCAACCACTGATGGGCACCTAGGTTGCTTCCATGTTTCTATAAACAAAGGACAATAAACAGTGGACAACATCAATGACAGTGGACAACATCATTCTTAATGGAGAAAGGCTGAAAACGTTCCTTTGAGAACAGGAACAAGACAGAATTTTCTTTATCATCACTCGTATTTAACGTTGGGCTGGAAGTACTAGCTATAGCAGTAATGCAAGGAAAATAAATAAAGGGCATTTGAGTTGGTAACGAAGCAGTTAAACTGTTTCTATTTGTGGATATGATACTATACATACAAAACTCAAAAGATTCCATGAGAAAACTACTGGAACTCATAGAAAGATTCAGTAGAGGAACACAATAAAAAGGTAAATACACAAAAGGCATTTGGATTCCTATACACCAGTGACGAGAAGGGTGAAAAGGAAATCAGGAAAACAACACCATTTATAATAGCCCCTAGAAAAAGAAAACACTTGGTAATAAATCTACTCAGGGATGTAAAAAACATCCAAAAATAACAGAATACTACTGCAAGAAACCAAGACATCTACAAATATTGAAAAACATAGCACGCTCACAGAGAGGTAGACTCAATATTGTGAAAATGACAATTCTACCCAAAGTGATTTACAAATACAGTGCAATACCAATCCAATACAAGTCCAACGTTCTTTAAACAGATGGAAAAACTTACCATTAACTCTGTATGGAAAGGGACAAAACCTCAGGTAACTAAAGCACCACGGAGGAAGACGAATAAAGTAGGAGGACTTCCACTGCCTGACCTTAGAACCTACTATGCAGTTATGATAGTCAAAACAGCCTGATACTGGGACAACAGATATACTGACTAATGGAACAGAATTGAGAATACAGATGTAAATCCATCCACCTACAGTCACCTTATCTTCAACAGGGGCCCAGAGTTCATAAAATGGGGAAAAGACAGTCTTTTTAACAAATGATGCTGGCAAAAGTGAATGTTTACCTGCAAAAAAAAAAAAAAGAAAAGAAACATGACCTACATCTCACACCACATATAAAATTAATTCAAAGTGCATCAAAGACCTAAACATAAAATCAAAAACTACAAAGCTTACAGAATCAAAAACTACAAAGCTTATAGAATCAAAAACAGATTGAACAGTAGAAGCCCTAATACACAGCATTAATAAGATACAAACCATAACCAACAACACACAAACTCCAGAAGTTGTGCGATACAATTGGGATGTTCCATCAAAAGACTTCTCCAAAAGAGTAGAAAGAGAAGCTACAGACTGGGAAAATTTTGGCTTTTACAAATCAGACAAAGGTATATTCTCTACAATCTACAAGAAAATCTAACACTTTTACAACAAAAAGACAATCTGATTAAAAAATGAGCAAAGGAAACGGACATTTTACTAAAGAAGATATTCAAGCAGCTAACAGACATGTGAGGAAATGCCTCAAATCATTGGCTGTCAGAGAAAAGCAAATCAAAACCACGAGATACTACCTCACTCCAGCATTACTGGCAGAACGAAAAAAAAAAAACAGGAAATAACAAATGTTGGAGTGGTTGCAAGATCGGTACTCTTCAGCTTTGCTGGTGGGAATGCAAAACGATATAATCATTTAGAAAAGCAATATGGTGCTTCCTTAGAAAGCTAGAAATAGAATTATCATATGATATAGCAATCCACTCCTAGGAATATATCCTAGAGACAGAAGATTTGTCAGATGAGTAGACATATGCATGGCCTTGTTCACTGCAGCACTGTTCACAACAGCAAAAAGATGGAAACAACCTAGACACCCATTAACAGATAAATGAACTGTGCTACATATAAATGATGGAGTATTACACAACAATAAAGAAAAAGGATGAATCTATAAAGCATCTCATAACATAGAAGAAACTGGAAGGCAATATTCTGAGCAAAATAAGTCAATTACAAAAGGATAATTATGGTATGAGACTTCTACTGTAAAAACCCATGAAAAGGTTTACAAACAAAAAGAAATTCTTCCCTGTTAATGAGGGAAGAGGGGGTGGGGATAGAAAAACACTAAGACAATAGATAAGCGGTAACTTCAGTGAAGGATACGACAGTACACAGTACTGAAGAAACCAGCACAACTTGTACAAGAGAAGGTCATGGAAGCTCCACAGACATGTCCAAACTCAACTGAGGGACTGAATTGCTGGGCTGAAGGCTGTGGGAATCGTGGTCTCAGGGATTATCTAGCTCAGTTGGCATAACAAGTTTATAAAGAAAATGTCTTACATTCTACTTTGTTGAGTAGCATCTGGGGTCTTAAAAGCCTGTGAGTAGCCATCTAGGATCCTTCACTGGTCTCCTCCATCTGGAAGTAAGAAAAATGAAGAAAACTACAGATAAAAGAGAAAGATAAAAATGGCCACCATCACCCTGAGTCCAGCACAACTAGATGGTGCTCAGCTATCACCACTGACTGCTCTGACAGCGATCCCAATAGACGGCTCTGCACAGAGCTGGAGAAAAATGTAGAACAAAATTCTAACTCAGAAAGACAGAGCAGACTTGCTGGCCTGACAAGAGACTCAAGAAACTCTAGTCCCCAAACACCCCTTTAGCTAAGTAATAAAGTCTCTCCTGAGGTTCACCCTTCAGCCAAAGTCTGGACATACCCATAAAACAAAATGCCACCAAAGGGGCACACCAACCCAAGGGAAAGGACTAGAAGGCAGAACAGGACAGGAAAGGCGGCAATAGGGAACTCAATGTTCAGAAGTGAGAGTGTTGACATCTTGTGGGGTTGTTAACCAATGTCATAAAACAATATGTGTACTGTGTGACTAGAAACTAGTTTGTTCTTCATCTAAAATAGAATTTTAAAAAACTTCAAAAAATGTTAATAATTACTGCGCATTTAACAGTTCCTAAATGCTTTATTTGTGTTAACTCATTTTATCCTCACTACAAACCTGTAAATACTGTTATCATCATCCTCACTTTACATATAAGAAAACTGAGGCACAGAGGATGAACTATTGTCCAATACTGGAGTTAGTAAGGAAAGGAGTAGGATTACTGGTACTAAATCCACATAGTGTTCTAGCTCGCGTCCGATTTTCTGCAGCCCCCACCATTCTTTCCTTTTTGTTGCAGCCCGTAGAATCCAGTCTGTAATGGACCTCGTAGAAATTATTTATATAAGACTGGCCCCCATCGTCAGTTATCATCTGCCAACCTCTAACGGTTTTATCTTACCACAGTCTGTCTGCCTCAGATCCCAGAATTCAGCTTGCCTTTTAATTCAATTTCATTTTCACGGTATCCTGTCAATGCTAGGTCCGTGGTATTATCTTGCACAGAAAAGCCCTGAGTAGCGTACCAGATGCATTTCTGAGGGTTTCAAAGGCATATACTTACAAATGCGAAATAATTTCTACGAGGCTGAAATAGACATACGGGAATTAGCCAATATACCAGGTCAGAAAGCGTCCAGACGACTTCAGCAGCGCTATACAACCGAGCACTGGGGACCAACCTCCCCGCCTTCCAAAGTCACCGGGACTTGCCCGGAACCTTTTCTCGTGAATCCAAGGAAGCCCACCGGGCCAATACGGCTGTACACACAACATAGTAGGGACTAGTAGTCTAACTATGTGCCTGAAATATCTATCTTCTTTACATGATCCCAAGGGAAACACCTTAAAATCCTCGCGCTTTTCAATGTACCAAGTAATTATGCCATTTTTGTCTCTTTGAACTCGTTGTCATCAAACAATTTTAAGTTAGATTCTTCTTCTTTTTTTTTTTTGTCTAGGCATATTTGTGGACAAAGCACTTGAAAGGCCTCAGGAAGGCGGGGAAAAGAAAGCGGAAGCCGCAGGCCTTCTAAGCCCGAAAGTCTGTGGAGCTCGCGCCAGCATCTTCGCAGTACTTCTTTGCCTAGACTCAGGCTTTGAAAGCGAGTTGGAGAGAAAGCGTTGCTGCTGGAGCTGAGACCAGGAGGCCAGAGTCCACAGGAATGAACCTCGAGTTGCTGGGTGAGGAAGGCTATGGTTGCGTCTTAAAGAACGTTTTGGTTCTGGAAAGGAAGGAATCCGAATGGGACTAGGCTCTGACTGCAACCTTCGGGATATGGTTCTGCGATGGCTCATTGGGCGCCTCCGATGCAGAGCAGCAGCGCCAGAGGAAGCCCGTCTCCTGCTCGAACGGAATGCATTGCCTATCCTGAGGCCACTTTCAGATTAATTGTGGAGCGACAGGGATAGTGTGACTAAGTTACGATTGCCAACTATCGCAGGTGCTGAAGTAGCCCAAAACAGACAGGACCGGAGTTGCTGGATAAGGGAGAGTTGGGCTGAAGCTCTGTAGACTTGCTAGGGAGTTGGGTGCCTAGACAGGCTAAGTCTTTTTGTAGAAGCATTAATATCTGGGGAAGGGCACTTGGAAGTCTTCTAGTAGTAGTGTCTCACTGAGCCAATGAGAAAAAGCTCAGAGGTTATGCACTTGAAGGTACGAGCAAGCTTATTATATATATATTTGACACTGGAATCCAGTTAACTTCCCATTTCATTTAAGGTCCTTAACTATCAGAGACTGTGTGTAAAAAAAAAACATTGGGATGTAAACTGCTGAGACAGTTGCCATTTGTCATTCTCTTGTTACTTCACCCTTGCCTCTTACTCAATCTGTATAAAAACTATGGTTCCTTCTGAGCATTCATTATGTGATATTTAGCATGGTGGCACAGTGATAACATGAGAACGTTTCCAAGAACGTCTGAACTACTTTGTCTTTAATGTTCAGGTTTTTCTTTAGGGGAAAAAAAAAAGGTAGAAAGATTCAGATGATGTGCTGACTGTCCAAAGGGCTACAGAAATATTTAAGAAATGGCCTTTACCTTTAAGGATGTTTTTGATTAAGCAGGAAGATCAAGGTGATTATGTAAGTACCTGTAATATACTACAGAACGTGAGAAGGCCTGTAAGCAGTATTGCCAGGGGTCAAGAACATTTAGAAGGAAGTATGAATATTTTGGGGGCAGAAGAAGAAAGATAATTAGAAAAATTCTCTTGAGTTGGCATTTTAAGTGGCCATTTAAATGTGGCAAAATACTCACGGGCAACTTGGAAGATAATGTGGAGGATTGCTCACTAGGAATACACTAGAGCTAAGACACTAGTGAGAAAATTTGTAGACACCTAATGGATTTTCTGATTGGACACATTGTGGGTACTGTAAATAAAGGCCAAGAGATGGTGTTGGTGTCATCTGTCTTGTGGAAATGCTACAATACTCAGCAGAAAAAGGTGTGCTTTTGCGGTGAGGTATGTCTGTGTAGAAGCGTTTTCACCTGGTAGTGTGACTCAGAGCTATGATTTTGTTAGAGTTATCTAGCAACAGTGAGTGGTTGAGTCTTGGAGCGGGGTGAGACCAATTTGAAGGACTAATATAGATGAATGATGGGAAAGGTCTGAGTTAGGAAATGGAAAGAAAAGACGTTCAAATTTGAGAATTACTGACTATGGTGGTGGGAGGGAAGAAAATGAAACATGGTGAGAGCTAAGACTGGTGTTGTTAGTACTTAAAAATAGGGAGAAAGACAGCTAGCTTTGGATGTTAAGTGTCTGATACCTAAAATTGTGCATCTGGGGTTCAAGAGACAGATTTAGATTTATGAGAGAGATTTGTAATCATCTTGAAGGTGGAATAATTGAAGCCTTGTGTGGAGATGACATAGCCAAGGGAGAAGGTGGGAGGAGCAGAAGAGTCTGTCCCAGGACAGAGTCTTTGATAATGAACTATTTGTAGGGAAGAAGAGGAGTAATAAATACTCAGATATAATAGTGGTAACAATAATAAATTAGCTAGTGGTTGTATAGTACTCAATGTGAGTTAGATATCTTGTCAAATGCCTTTCATGTACTTAAACATACAGAAGCAGAGGAGAATCCAGTTTGGTGTGGAAGTGATAGAAGCCAGTTATAGAAGACTTGAGGCTGAAAATGGGGAAAGGGCTGCTCTGTTTAGTACTTATGCAGCTTGGGGACCCTCAGCAATGAACAGGAGCCAGATGCGGTGGGTTTAGGGAGATGTAGCAGATGAAATGGAGGCAGAGAGTTGACTTATTTTTGAAAAGTTAGGGTTGGAGGAAAAGTGATCGTAGGCTAATACTTTGAACGAGCTAGTAAGATCACAGCAAAGGCTTTTTCTTGGGTGATACAAAAGATACATGAGGGTGAAACTTCGGTATCTAAGGTTAGACAGTTTAAAAGAAAATTAGGTTTAAAAGGTATAAATCTTTGTGAAATGATTCTGAGTTTTAAAGTAAGAAAGTTAATGATTGCCGATAAAAAGGAACAGAAATGACATGGTTGTGGGAACAAGTTAAAAGGCATTAGGTCAGATAAAAGAGATTAATGTAATATAGGTCACTCAAATGGTCCATATGTAAGGTGCTAATCTCTGTAACCACTTTTGAGCCCTTGCTGTGTCTCAGAACATATGCACTGGGATACAAAGTTAAACAAGTTTTTTCCCTACGTTTTACAACTTACAGTAAGAAATCCATTTATATTGAAATTTATTATGCATAGATACACATAGAACTAAGTTTATTGGAATTATACTTGCCTGTATACTGTCATGTTATGTTTTCTATTCTATTCAAAACTTTGCAGCTGACTGAAGTGATAATTTTTGATGGATTGAGTCTTACAGTTTGGAAAACATTGAAATAAGACATAGTTTTTGCCCTGGATAAATGCATAGTACTAGCAGGAGAAATAAACATGAGTAACTGTATGCTATATAACTATGATAAAAGGATATATGGGTTGCAGATATGTGAAATCCTTATAACTGGAAGAGCAGTTAGTTTTGTGTTGGTGGTGGTGGGGCTGGCAGTAGAATTTGGGGATGCCTTTTCAGAGGAAGTCCTGGTGGTGTCATGGTTAAGTGCTATGTCTGTTAACTGTAAGGTCGGCAGTTCAGACCCACCAGTTGTTCCTTGGAAACTCTGGGGCAGTCCTGCTCAGTCTACAGGGTTGCTATGGATTGGAATCGACTCAATGCCAATGGCTTTTTTTTTTTTTTTTTTTTTTAGTTTTTACAGAGAAAGTACCATTTAACTGAGGCATTAAAGAGAAAATAGGATTTTTCCAGGGGAACAAGTTAGAGGAGGTGATTTCCAGTGGAGAGAGCAACATGAGCAGGTTGTGTGGCAGGAATGTGTGTGGCGTGTTCAGGAGTGTTGATTAGTTTGTAGCTGGTGTTTAGGATAGGTTGTGCAAGGCAGTGTACTACATGCTATGGAATTAGCCAATGATAAAAATTGGAAATACTGGTTGGGGTGGAATTGACATTGCTTTTTAGAATTACACTTAGAAATTTTGTTTATTGTTTTAGAAGGAAGGTTTCTTTTTTTATTTTTATTTAACATAACTGAGTGAAAATGTACATTCACATGTAAATTTACATGCCCCCCTATATGCAGCTTCCACTGCTCTCCCTGTCCGATGACTGCACACTATTAGAAGGAAGGTTTCTAATCAGGTAACTAACATGATGAGATTTGAAACTTAAAAAACTGAATGGCAGCTTTCTGAAGGATTGATTGAGGGAGGCAAGAGTAGAGCCAGGAGATTCTAATTATGGTAATAAGGGGTAGGTCTTGGATGAGGTCAGTTATTGAGTCACCTGTAAATTGCATTTTTCTTAAAAAAAAAAAAAAAGTGCTGTCACTGTTATGACCTGTTAGATACCAGAACCAAATTTGGCTGCCGTCGAGTCAGTTCCAACTCATAGCAGTTCTATAGGACAGAGTAGAACTGCGCTGTAGAGTTTCCAAGGAGTGCCTTGTGGATTAGTTACAACAAGGAGGAATTGGCTGGCAAATAGAAAATAATAGGATTGCTGGGAGATGCGTTCTGTGAAATCTTAGAGCTCACAACGATGCAGTGGTTAAGGAAGCAGGTGTTAAATTTAGAGACTAGGCACTGTTGCAAGTTGAGGAGTGGAGAAAGAAGGCTTGAGAGGCCTGAGAAGCTAAAAGATCGTTTGGAGAAAAGATCCTAACAGGAAAAATAAAAGAGATATCAGAAGAAACTGGTGGGATTGACTGAAAGCTGTATAAACTAGGATTAAGAAAATGCCTGTAGATAAAAGGTACACATAGCTGTTTGTGAAGGGAACACAGGCTTTTAAGATTAGTGTCAGGAAAGCTAACACACTGAAGGCTAAAACTAAAAGTGAGGCAAAAAAGAAAAAAAAGACTTAAAGTTACATAGAGTAGGAAGAGCAAGACAGTTTTATATGTGGGATATGAAGAACATGCAAATCTGCTTGGGCTAGATTGTTTAACACCAGATTTATTCACTCATCACTCAAAAGGTATCTTCTGTGAGGCTATTACGAGCATTGTGGACAAAGGAGATGTGAAATACTTGAATTCTTATTTTGTTCTTGCCTTCTCGGGCAAAAACTAATTTTTCAAAACAGATTTAATGAAGTGAATATTGGCTGTTGCCACAAAGGCCCTTAATACGAGGTCTGACAGTTGAAATTTTGTGAACTCATCCTAGAAAAAGTGCTGTGTACCTTATTGCTGATTATCACTATTGTCACCTTTGAAGTACTCGCCTTGGGAAGCTATGCATTCACACCAGTGTCTAGTCCACCCTTCAGAGCAATTTAGGAACTCTTTTTCTGGAATGGCCATCAGAGCTGTTGTCCTAATACTCTTGATGGTCTGTCATCAAAATGTTTTCCTTTCAGTATTTCCTTGATCTTCAGGTAAAGAAAAAAGCCTTTGGGGGGCAGATCAGGTGAGTAGGGAGCGTGTTCCAATACAATTACTGTTTTACTGGCTGAAAACTCCCTCACAGACAGCTATTAAGTTTGTGGACTTGCCACGATATGCAATGGCCAATCCAGAAAGAGTTCCAAAAATAGTGATATTCAGCAGTGAGGTAAGTATCACGTATAATAACTTAAGTTTGCGGACTTAATTGTCAGACGCCATAGACAGAAGTGCTTAGTTCAGGGTATGACAGGTAATCATTCCATATATGGTAGCTGTTAATGATAAAGGGATGTACAAGAACTTGAAAGATATGATAAGCAAACGTGAGTTGTAGTCTGGAAAGGCCATGGGTCTTTGATTTGTTGAGGTTCTTTAATTTGATGTTTTTCAAATTAAAACAAACTATATGTTTGTCAAGAAGTAGAAACAGTACAGACATCTAGAAAAAATTATTTGCTTCCCATCCCCCTTCCCAAATGTTATCTCAGCCTTATCCTTTTATAATCCTTTCTCTAATCTCAGTTAAAGCCATAAAACCTGAGCAAATGAAAAGACAGTCTGTGTTACTGGATGTGAATAGTTAATGGCTTTCTCTGAAAAGTAGTTGGTAATTATAACTTTATAAGTTATTATTATATATACGTTATCATTCTGTATAAGTGGATACATAGGCAGGTACATACACTGAATAGGAGGGTATAGGAATACCTCCCTGTACATACAGGTTAGGTTATAGATATTTTTACATACACATTTGTACGTACAGCATGTATATTCATATGTTCAATAAACACAAGGGGCACAGCCATGGACGCTTCCTAGACACATCTGAAGACCTTGAGGGACCATGGTCTTAGGTCGTTCGGGTCAGTTGGCATAACACAGTTCATGAAGAAAGTGTTCTTCCTAAAATTTTTTTTCCAGAGTTTTAGATTTTATTCTCAGCATGAAAGATACCATTTGGAGAATTTTAAGCAGGGGAGTGGCATAGTTGGAGCTACATTTTTTAAATATACATATATATATACACACACATACATAATTGTATTTTGTTGTTGAGGATAGACATGCCAAAACATGTACCAGTTCAACAGTTGATGCATGTACTGTTTAGTGAAGATTAACTGCTTTGAGCTGTGTAACCATTTTTGCCCTCTTTTTCTGTGTTGTTCCTCTTTAATGTAAATTCACTGCCTCTTAAGGCTCCTTTTTTGTAGGAGGGGGGGAATTTCCTGTTTTTTTTTTTTTATTGTGATTAAGTGAAAGTATACAATCCAAATTAAATTTGCATGCCCGTCTATATGCAGCTAGTTTTGCTCTCCTTGCCCAGTGACAGCATACTCTTTTTTTGTTCTTTGTATGTTGTATTTTCTTAACAATCTCCTGTCCCCTCCTCTCTACCCTCTCTTTTCCCTTCTAATAAGAGGCCAGTAGGACAGCATCCTGTAGATGTGTAGAACCATAAAATACACACACTATATGGTCATATTGTGTCCCCGAGTCCAGTCCATTCCTGTCTGAAGATTTGACCTCGGTAATGATTTCTGGTCGGAGGCAGCAGCAACTTTAGGGGCCATGCCCCCAGGGGAACCCCCAGGCTGCTGGACCATCAGTAGTGGTCTTTTAGTGGAGTTCTTGCAGTGCACCCCTTTTTTGTGTTGATACAGTCACCCGTTTACATGGGTTCTTCTGTCTCCTCGAGTCTTTTTTCCTGTGTCTTTGTTCTTGGTGATCGTCTGTTCCAGATAAGTTGGGGCCGTTTGGTGTACCTCCGATGGCAGCTTGCTAGCTTTTAAGACCCAGACATCACTCACTAATATGGTGGGCAGAAGATTCTCTCAGCAATAGGCTAGTTATGTCAGTTGGCCTTGATATCCTCTGAAAGCATTGTCTCCAGGCCCCACCCCTGCTCCTCTATGCTTGCAGTATCAGGTTAAATTTAGAAGAATTTTCAGTTTATGTTGAAGTCCAGTTAAGTTGGTCTTCATTCTACTGTGTGCTGTCACTGCTTTCACCCAACCAAATTTCTATCAACTATTTAATCTACAACTAGCCCTCTACCTCCCTCCCCACCCTTGCAGCTGTCAGTCTTTTCTTCTGTACATAAGTCTATTTTTAAGGCCTTGTAGTAAGGGTCTCATACAATATTTATCCTTTTGCCGCTGACTGATTTCATTCAACATGTCTTCCAGTTGAAACCAGGTTATAAGATGCTTCCTGAAATCATCATTGTTCTTTATGATGTTCCACTGAATATGTGTATCGTGGTTTATCCATTCATTTGTTTTGGGGCATCTGGGTTGATTCCTCTGCTTCCTCACTTGATGAGCAGTGTCTGAGCTCTTAAAAGCTTGGAAGTGGCCATCTGAGGTACATCTATTGGTTCTGTCCCATCTGGAGCAACGGAGAATAAAAAAAACCAAAGACACAATGAAAATATTAGTCCCAAAGACTGATGGACCATATGAGCCACAGCCTCCACTAGCCTGAGTGCAGAAAAACTAGATGGTGCCTGGCTTCCACTGCTGACCACTCTCACAGGGATCATAATAGAGAGTCACAGATGACAGAGCACGAGAAAAATGTTGAGCACAATTAAAATTTACAGAAAAGACAAGACTTTACTGGTCTAACTGAGATTGGAGGAACCTCCGAGACTAAGGCGTCAGGATGCCCTTCTACTTTGGAACTGAAGCCATTCCTGAAGTTCAGCTTTCAGCCAAAGACTAGACTGGCTTATAAAATAAACAATAACTTGTGCTGCTTAATTTATTTAAGCGTATGAGACAAAATGGGCAACACCTGCCCCAAAAGCAAAGAGGAGAACGGGAAGGGACAGGAAAACCGAATAAATGCAAAATGGGAATAAGGTAGAAAGAGAAGAGTGCTGGCATACTGCAGGGGTTGTAGCGTGTGCCACGAAACTGTGTACATGTCTTTGAAGGAAGGACTAATTTGCTCCGTAAAATTTCACCTAAAGCACGATTTAAAAACAAAATGATAAATTTTATGCCATTTTGGATGGAACAAAGGCAAAAATACTGTAAAGTTATTTAGTGGGGAGTTTTTTTATATGGAGTTCTTGGATGTTGCAAATGATTAGTATGCTTTCCTTCCCACTGAAAGGTTGTAATTTCACGTCATCTCAGAAGTGCCTCAGAAGAAAGTCGTAGTGACTTACCTTCCTAAAAATCAAAGCCATTGAAAACTCTGTTAGGAGCACAGTTCAGCTCTGATAGAGATGGGCTCACTGAGTCAGAATCAACTGTATACAACTGTCCCTCCACTCCTCTCCACCATTTTTTAAATTTCATATATAGTATTGGACCCTTACTATGTATCTGGAAGAAAAAAAGTTGTAATTCCTCTTTTATACCACATCTGGAAACCCTGGCTTCTAACAAAAAGTCAGCGATTCAGATCTACCAGGTGCACTTTGGAAAACTCATGGGGCAGTTCTGCTCTGTCCCATAGGGTTACCATGAGTCAGAATTGAGTTGATAGCAGTGGGTATTATACCATATGTGAAAAATGAATTCTGGGTAAAATAACAAAATGTTTTTCAAGATCAAGAATCGTAGAAGAAATTTAGAAGACCACATGTGTATAATCTAGGGGTGGTGAAGGTGATGATCAAGAGAGGAAAACCAAAAGCTCAAAAAAGAGAAACATAAAAATAGAGAAACCCTGGTGGCATAGTGGTTTTGTGCTCAGCTTTAAGCCAGAAGGTCAGCCATTTGAACCCTGTAGCTACTTGGGAGAAAGATGAGGTGCTCTGCTTGCATAAAGATTATAGCCTTGAAAACCATAAGGGGCAGTTCTACTCTCATACAAGGTTGCTATGAGTCAGTTTCTTTTTTTATTTTAAATTATGATTGAATGAAAATATACATTCCCGTATAAATTTGCATGCCCACTTATATGCAGCTCCCACTGTTCTGCCTGTCTGGTGACAGCACACTCTTCCTCCTCGGCCGTACCTGTCTTATCCTCCCAACAATTTCCTATCCCCTCCTCTCCACCCACTCCCCTTCCTCCAGTAAGAGGTCAGCAGGATGACTTCCTATAGATGCATGGAACCATAAAGTGCACACATATGGTCATTCTGTGTCGCCAAGTCCAGTCCATTTCTGTCCAAAGAGGTGACCTCCATTATGATTTATGGACAAGGCCAGGGGCCATGCTCCCAGGGAAACCCTGAGGCCCCTGGACCATCAATTGCAGTCTTTTAGTGGAGATCTCAAAGTGCACTCCTTTTTATTCTAGTGTTGCCAGTGAGACTCAACTTTGTGAGCTCCATCACGGCTATCACTGGTGGTGGCCGGGCACCATCCAGTTCTTCTGGTCACAAGTCGATGTAGTCACCCACTCACGTGGGTCTCTCTGTCTTCTGGGTTCTCTTTCCCCCGTGTCGTTTTGGTCCGTGGTGATCATCCGTTCCTGCTGAGTTGGGACCATTTGCTGTACACTCAGATGGCAGCTTGGCAGCTTTTAAGACCGCAAGATGCCACTCACCAATGTGGGGTGCAGAGGACTCTCTTAGAAAAATGTTAGTTATGCCAGTTGGCCTCAATTTCCCCTGAGCATGGTCCCTGGTCCCCTGCCCCAGCTACTCTGTCCTTGCAATATTGGGTTAAGATGGGAGGAGTAATGATGTTGTGTTGAAGGCCAGTTAATACTGATCTTATTTCTAATGTGTACTGTCACAGACTTCACCCAACCAAATTTCTATCAGCTGTCTAAACCCTCCCCCTGTCACCCTCCCTTCTTCCCTCCTCACCCTTGCAGCCATTTAAGAGTCTTTTCTGTGTGTGAGTCTGTTTTTAAGTTCTTACGTAGGGGTCTCATACAGTATTTATCCTTTTGTTGCTGACTACTTTCACTCAACATAATGTCCTCCTCTTGAAACCAGGTTATGAGATGTTTCCCCAAATTGTCCTTCTTTATCATTACATAGTGTTCCATTGAGGATATATATCATAGTTTACTTATCCATTCCTCTGTTATTGGCATCTGGGTTGATTCCATGTTTTTGTTACTGGAGACTGTGCTGTGATAAACATTGGTGTGCATGTATCAATTGGTGTGAATGGCCTTGATTCTATGGGATATATTCCAAGCAGTGGAATTACTGGGTCAGATGGTAGATCTATATCCAGCTTTTTAAGGAAGCACTGGACTGCTTTCCTAAGAGGTTGTACCATTTTGCAATCTCACCAACACTGTGGGAGAGTTCCAGTTTCTCCACAGCCTCTCCAGCATTTGTTGTGTTGCATTTTCTGGATCATGGCCAACCTTGTTGGGGTGAGATGGTATCTTACTGTAGTTTTGATTTGAATTTCTTTAATAGCTAATGATCGTGAGCGTGTCCACATGTGTTTTTTGGCTGCCTGGATCTCCTTTTTAGAGAAATGTCTGTCCATCTCCTTTGCCCATCGCTTAATTGGATGATTTATCATTTTCTTATTGATATTTTATAGTACCTTGTAGATTATGGAGATCAAACGTTGGTCTGACATAGAGTTGCCAAATATTTTTTCCCATTCTGTAGGTGGCCTTTTAATTCTATTCATAAAGTCTTTGGATGAACAAAAGTGTTTGATTCTTAGTAGTTCCCATTTATCTGTTTTCTGTGTTCGTGGTTTGTTTGACAGATTTTGAAGTCTGTCTATGTTGTGTATTAAAACTTACATTGTTTCAATTTTTTGCAGGTGTATATCCTATTTTGCCAGCACCATTTGTTGAAGAGGTTGTTTTTACCCCAGTTTAATGTCTTAGGGCCTTTATCAGCTGTTCATAGGAAGATGATGTCATCGCTGGGGTCTCAGTTCTGTTCCATTGATCTGTCTGTCTCTTTGTCTCTTTCCCCCGTGTCGTTTTGGTCCGTGGTGATCATCCGTTCCTGCTGAGTTGGGACCATTTGCTGTACACTCAGATGGCAGCTTGCCAGCTTTTAAGACTGTTTTGACTACTGTGATGGTGTAATAGGTTCAGAAGTCAGGTAGTGAGAGG
This sequence comes from Heterohyrax brucei, assembly GCA_028571685.1. Taxonomy (NCBI): domain Eukaryota; kingdom Metazoa; phylum Chordata; class Mammalia; order Hyracoidea; family Procaviidae; genus Heterohyrax; species Heterohyrax brucei. Next base: position 25,541,441 of record CM053155.1, read on the forward strand.
CCTGCCAGTGTGTTCTTCTAAAGTAGTGCTTTACTTATCTGGGATTTCTTCCCTTTCCTAACAAAGTTGGTGATTTGTTTCTCCATCTCATTAAAAAATGTCCCTGGACTTTGTATTAGGATTGTATTATGTAAGTAGATTGCTTTGGGTAAAACAGATGTTTTCACAATGTTAAGTCTTCCTATCCATGAGCAGAGTAGGTTTTTCCATTTATCTAAGTCTCTCTTAGTTTCTTGTAGTAAGGGCTTGTAGTTCTCTTTATAAAGGTCTGTTATTTCTCTGGCTTATTCTTAGGTACTTTATCTTCTCAGGGGCTATAGTAAATGGTATTGATTTGGTGTTGGTATAAAAGAATCCTACTGATCTGCTTATGTTTTATCTTGTATCCTGAGACTTTGCTGAACTCTCCTATCAGTTTGTGTAGTCTACTTATGGATTCTTTAGGATTCTCTGCATTTACAATCACATTATCTGCAAATGGGGAGATTTTTACTTCTTTTTTGCTGATGCTGATGTTTATTTCTTGGTCTTGTCTAATTGCTCTGACTAGAACTTCTAGGAGAGGTGAGAGTGGGCATCCTTGTCTAGTACCTGTCCTCAAGGTGAAGTCTTTCAGTCTCTCTCCATTCCAGATGACATAGGCAAGTGGCTTTGTATAAATGGCCCTTATTGCATTGAGGAATTTGCTGTCTGTTCCTATTTTGCTGAGAGTTTTTGGCATGAATGGGTGTTGGACTTTATCACATGCCTTTTCTGCATCAGTAGACAAAATCAGGTGATTCTTGTCTTTTGTGTTATTTATGTGGTTGATCACATTAATTGTTTTTCTGATTGCATCCCTGATATGAATCCAACTTGATCATGATGGATTATTTTTTTGATAGGTTGTTGTATTCTGTTGGCAAGAGTCAGAATTTCTTGACAGCAGCGAGTTTCATTTGATATTTAAAAATCAAAACATTTTACATGGCATTTGTTTCCATAAAAGTCAAAAGTCCTATAAGAGATTTGCAGTGTGGATAACAGAGTTCATAACCTGTGTTATAAAGCAAGTTTCTGCATTGATAAGCCATCTGATTTTGTTCTGTGACTTTTTTATTCGTGTGTGTGTATATATACACAAATATACATATGTATATACATACATATATAGACATGTATGCATACACATACCGTTTTTGGTTTTATTTTCTGTTTCTGGGTACTAATTTATGATATAAAGAAAAGCTATTGATTTTTGAATATTTTTTTATATCAAACCATTAATTAGAGCAGTTTTTTAAATTTGAATTTCTTTTGTTTTCTAGATACTCAGTGACATTTAGCAAATGAGAAGTAGTTTTCTTTCCCTTTATTTTCTGTCTATACTGATTATTTTTTTATTCCATTGGCTAAACCCTCTATGATGATATTAATTAATAATGATGACAGTATACTTTCCTAGTTGCTGATACTAACTGAAATTGTTGTAATGTTTTACCTTTTAGAATGGTAGGATTGGTGTTTTTTGTATTTTTTTTCTTGTCACCATTTATATAGTTTTCTACTCCTGTTACTCAAAAAGGCTGTTAAGTTGTATTGAATGCTTTTGCATAGTCTGCTGAGGCTTTTTACCATTTTGGACTAAAGATTTGCATCAGATTGCATTGTGGTGTGAATGTATTTTGGAGTGGTCTTGCCATAATCCTTATTTTGCTTTGGCCATTCCTTGCAGTCGTATTCCTTTTTTGTTTCTGTGATACCATAATGTGCTACACGGTAGAATAACAAACTCCCAGATGCCTCGTATTTAGAATTTGGTTGTAACTGCTGGAAATCACTTCTGTAGTCTGCAGAATCTCAAAGTGAAATACTATGCACCGTTTGTGTTCTGGGAAACCTTGGTGGTACAGTGGTTAAGTGCTACAGCTGCTAACCAAAAGGTTGGCAGTTCAAATCCAAATCCATCAGGTGCTCCTTGGAAACTCTATGGGGCAGTTCTGCTTTGTGCTATAAGGTCACTATGCTGTGAGTCAGCATTGGTGTCAATGGCAGTAGGCTTGTTTTTAAGTGAATGGGACTGTTCTCTTTTTGTACTATCTTCATCAGATTTTGGTTGATATCAAGAATTGTGTTGGCAAAAAAAACAACAAAACAAATAGTGAAGCCTCCCCCCCACCCCCCAGGTTAGTCTGAATAACATGGTAATTATGTGCTCCTTGAAATTTAGGAGAAGTTGCCCACAAAGCCATTTGGTCGTATTGTTCCCTCCCACCCCCCAGTGGTGGAATTTTGTTTTCAGTGTGTTCTTTACTCATTGATCCAATCAAGAATTTTTCTTCTGTACTAAATGTTAGCGAGCCCTAGTGGTGCAGTAGTTACGCACTTGCGTGCCAAACAAAAGGTCAGCAGTTGGAATCCACCAGCCACGCCCTGGAAACTGCTACAGTTCTGCTCTCTCCTATAGGATTCCTGTGAGTTGGGATCAGTGCAGCAATACAGGTTTGATATTTTTTGTAAGTCACTGTTGGAAATTAAGTTTTTTGATATAAAAGCTGTTCATTAGTAAGATATTATGAAGTTAAATCTCTTACAGTTTGCTTTAATTACTAGTGTTTATTCTTTCGGTCTGTACATTTTTGGGTCTGTACATTTTTGGGAATCTTTTTTATTCCTTCCTAGAAGTTTTAAAACCAAGTGTTTTAGTCATACCGCAAGCGGATGACTATAAAAAGAGAAACTTGATTCTTACACAGTACAGTAGGCTACCAGTCCAAATTCAGGGTGTCTGCTCCAGAGGAATACTTTCCCTCCCTGTTGGCTCTGGAAGAAAGTCCTTATGTTGCTTCAGTGTTTGGTCAGGGAGCATCTTGGCATAGGAACCACAGGTCTGACAGATGTGCTCTTCTCCTGGTGAAGCTTTCTTAGTGTTAGGAGGTTCCCAGCTGTCTGCTTGCTTGCCTTTCCTTTTGTCATTTGTAGGATAAAAGGTGGTACAAGCCACACTGCAGGGAAAGTCTCCTTACTTTAGAGCAGGGAAGTGATTTTAGGAAGGGTTTTACAGTCCCACCCTAATCTTCTGTAACACAATCCACTCTATTAACCACAGGCAGAGATTAGGATATACAACCTGGAAAAAAATCACACAGTGGAGGGAAATCACAGAATACTGGAAATCATGCCCTGGCCAAATTACTTCACATTTTTGGTGGTCACACAATTCAGTCCATGCCACCAAGCATACCAGTAATTAGTACAGTTTTAACACAAAGTGGTGGGTTGTGGTAAGGTGGGGAGTATAATGTGGTTTTAAGTTTCTCCAGGGAAATACCTTTGCACTCCTATAGCCATGCTTGTCGAGACTCTTGCTCTGGCTCTTCCACTGAATTGCCCCAAACTAGCTTAGAGCTTTTTTGTATGAGTCACTGTCTCTTCTGCTCCTTTAAACTCCTTGCTGTAATTCCATTGAATAGACAGGCCCTCAGAAAACAGATAAATAAAACAACAAACCCAAAAACAGAATTAGTGGATAATCCTTGTTGAGCCAAAGCCAAGTGCCGTCAAGTTAGTAGAGGTAAATTTGGTGTCCGGCTTCTTGATGCTGTACCAGGAGATCGTCCTCTCAGAATTTAGGTTTCCTGTCTCTCAACCAGGAAGTCACATTCTGCTCCTTTTACAGCCTGAGTACTTCTCGTGTTTAAAACCAAAACCAATTAACATGTAGTCCCTTTGTACTTTTTGTTGTTAGTTTTTGAATAAGCAGTCTTTTGTTTCTCAGCCATGTAAATGTAGATCTGTGATTGATGTGGAAAGATGTATAAGATACATTGTTAAAGCATCTTGTCACAATAATAAGCATCATTTTAGCTTTTTTAAAAGTTAAATATATGAATATTTTAATTTTTTTAAGCTTTAACCTTAGTGACTGAATTGGAGAGAGGAAGCTATCTTTTTTTAAAATGGTATATTTTTGTATTACTGATTTCAGCATTGCATTTTATTCCCATAATTGAATGCAGTCAACCGCCTTATGTTTAGTGTACTTTATATAAATCATTAACCTTTCGAAAAGTTATTTTTTAATCTTTGTTTCAGTTTCCTTAAAACCAAAAAAATCCATTGCTGTCAAGTTGATTCCAACTGATAGTAACCTTATAGAATAGGATAGAACTGCCTTATAGAATTTCAAAGGAGCACCTGATAGATTTGAACTGCTGTCCTTTTGATGAGCAGCTGTAGCACTTAATGACTACACCACTAGGGTTTCCTTTCTTAACACCTTTTTTACAATTAATTTTGAGTCTTGAGTTGTTTTCCAGTATTATAAAGTAGGACAAAATGCAGTAAAACCAATTTTTCAGCTTTTTTTAAGCTGCAGACTCCCTTTTAAAATTAAATTTCATTTGGATGTCCAATATGTAAAACAGCTTCAGGCCTGTACTTCTGAGTGTAATTTAAAAGCCACTGTAATAAAATTTTTAGATGCTGTTGAAATTTGTTGCCATCATAACCATCCTGTTATAGCTTGGAATATTGTTTCTTTTATTCAGATACCATTTAGTATAGGAGAGGGATTTAAGAATATATGCATCAAAGTGTTATTTGCTTAAGAAATGAATGTAGAGATTTGACTGAAACTGCCAGGTTGTGTTACAAGTTAAATGCTTTGTCTTAAAGGTTTGAAGAAGTCATTGGGACTTCAGATAAGCTGGCTAATTTGATTCTGTACATCTGCTTATACTTCATTTTCATAAATATGGAAATTGTAAACTGCCTAAAGAGTGTGGAGGAGAAAGAATATTGTTAGATATGTCAGCAGTTTTCAGCTTTTTGGTGTTAGGACCCCTGTATACTCTTAAAAACTGTAGGACTTCAATGAGCTTTTGTTTATTTGGGTTGTATCAGTCAGTGCTTACTAATTTAGAAACTGAAACAAATTTTTAAAGTTATTTAAAAATAGCCATAAGCCCCATTACATGTCTATATAAATAACACATTTTTTAATGATGAAAACTATCATCAAAAGCAGAGTATATTTAGTGAGAAGAGTGATATTTATGTTTTTACAAGTTTCATTAAAGTGTGTATTAGTTGAAGTTGGTTGTAGTCTCATTTCTTCTGAATTCAGTCTTTTTATAATATCCGGAAAACTCATCTGTATACTTATGAGTTAAAAAGTAAAAAGGCAAATACCAGTGTAGAATTACAGTAAGACTAGATCTTACCTCTTGGAGTCTACGAATGGGTCCTAGGCCCTGGGCCCACACTTTGCAAATCCCACCGCAGTCTACCATGTATGAGCTATGTGACCTGGGATGTTACACATGCTTCATCAACACTTTTTCTTTGCTTTGTTGCAGAGTCATTTGGGCAGAACTATCCAGAGGTAAGAGTATAGTACTGTTGTGATGTTATAAACATAGTAATTACCAGTGTTTATGTTTGAGGAAAAAAGATTTTGATCCCTTTTTTATTGACATCAGAAGCATGAAGTGTGATAGTGTATTTTTTTGTGGAAATAAGAAACTAAATGTTTAGTTTTGATCTGGAGAAAAGTGGATAGTCAACTTTGGCTGGAAATCTCACTATAATCATTTAAATCTTGTAGTTTAATTACCTTTATGTTAAAAAAGACTTTTTTAATTGTAGGAGTTTTACAGACTATCATTAGCTAAGCATTGTTTTTTGGGTATGTGCTTTTCTAGTTTTGGTTAATGTTTTTTAATAGTGATAATCAATGTGTATGCTATGCATGTTCCTTTTTAATGTAAAATGCATTGTAACTCTTGAATATGTTTAAGTGTAGTTGTTTTGGTTATTTTAAATGATTTGATGTTGATATAAAGTAATTTGATTTCCCTAATGCATACAGACCATTCCAGGTTTTTTTGTTTTAAGTTTTTTTTAATAAACTCTAAGAAATTTGATTTCTAGTCTAAGAGCTATGATTCTTTTAGTGAACTTTGTTATATTTTGTTTAATCACCCTCTAAAAAGTTTCACATTACATGTCAATGTAAAGGATTGATTAAACTTGTTTCCAAAAGTCCTCTATAATTTCTTCATTTTGGCTAGTTTTATAGGTATAAAAGGACACACAGATTATTTTGATATATGTTACAGGTTACATTTAAGGGAATTGTTGTAAATGATAAAGAACCTCTAAAAAATAATTTTGGATACCTGGTTATTATTGTAATTCTTTTTGTATTCATTTTAATTTTTAGGAAGCTGATGGAACTTTGGACTGTATCAGCATGGCCCTGACTTGTACCTTTAACAGATGGGGCACGCTGCTTGCAGTTGGCTGTAATGATGGTCGAATTGTCATCTGGGACTTTTTGACAAGAGGCATTGCTAAAATAATTAGTGCACACATCCATCCAGTATGTTCTTTATGGTAGGGTGTCTTTTCATTGATATGTTGAATATGAGTTAAGTTAGAGGACTAAATGGTGACTGTATATTCGCTAATATATTTATGGTTTTAAATATTGAGCCATTGTTAGTACAATTTCTTGTAGTTTGTTTATACCTGAACCCATGCTATACCTTAAAATGCCGTTGTAGGGAGAAATTCAGTGTAATACGGACCTATATCAATACTAAAATGAGATATTTACATATTGTAGCTGTAGTATAATTCTGATTTAAAAACAAAACCATTGCTTTTGAGTTGATTCCAACTCATAGATACCTACAGAGTAGAACTGTCCCATGGGGCTTCCAAGGAATGCCTAGTGGATTTGAACTGTCAGCCTTAAGGTTAGCAGCCACACTCTTTACCACTGTGCCACCAAAATCAAACCTATTGCCACTGAGTCAGTTGTGAGTCGTAGTGACCTTATAGGACAGAATAGAACTGCCCCGTGAGATTTCCAAGGAGTGGCTGGGGGATTCAGATTGCTGACCTTCTGGTTATCATCCCATCTCTTGAGCACTGAGCCAGTGAGGCTCCGCTGTACCACTAGGCGTACACTGACTTTGAATTTAGAATAAAAAATTTTGGAGTTACAGAAGTTTGACGGTTATCTACTCTAGCCTTATCCAAATTTGTCTTGTATTCCAGCAGTTTCAGTGATCACAAGTATACGTATTCCTTAACTGAATTAAAGGTACTAAGAGTGTCCTGTCAAATACATTGAGCTGAAATCTGCTGTTATGTAAATTGTCAGTTGATTTCATTCTTACTCTAAAACTATTTCAGAGAAATTTTATTTTTGGGTGGCACCTTTTTTGTTGTTTAATGAATTGAAGCCCCAAAAGGCGCTTAATCAGATTTAGGTTTTTCAAATTATAAATATTTCCTTATGTTTGAATGGAAGCATTAGTGGTATCATAATGTGCCAGGTTGGGAAGAGACCAAATACCAGCCTAGGTTTGGCCAGTGATGAACTGGTTGATTGATGGTTTTGAGCAAAATTCATCTCTAATACTCAAAATGAGAATGCTGGCCTGGATGATTTTGTAGGCCCCTGCCATCAGGCTATATGGAAACCCAGCTGGCATAGTGGTTAAATGCTACAGCTGCTAACCAAAAGGTCAGCAGTTCGCATCAGCCAGGCACTTCTTAGAAACTGGAGCAGTTCGCTGCCCTGTAGTGTCACTATGAGTCTGAACTGACTCGACCACAGTGGGTTCTGGTGTCTTGGTTTATGGCTATGTAATATACCTTCTGATAAACTGTAGTTTACTTAACCATGTTGTTTTCTGCTGTATCATGTTTGGTTAATGTCTTCATGTGTAAAATTTTTCTGATACATTCTTTCGTTTATTCAGGAAGCATTGATCATGTATTATATAGCAGGTACCGTGTTAGGCGTTAGGGATGTGAAAGTAAATAAGGAGATTAGTAGTAGGAGGGCTGCATGCATAGAAGTATGTACAATAAAGCTTTACAGTCCTATGCAAGAACCATGCCTAAGATTTAGTGGAGAAGCTGCAATTGAGGACATGGTCACCTGTATGGGAGGGACAACCCAAACCAAACGTATGGCTGTTGAGTCGATTTCAACTCACAGGGACCCTATAGGACAGAGTAGAGTTTCCCCATAGGGTTTCCAAGACTGTAATCATTATGGAAGCGGGCTGTTTGTTTCATCTTTCTTCTCACAGAGCAGCTGTTGGGTAGTAGCTGGTAAAGGCCTCACAGATGAGATAATTTCAAAGTGAAACTTGTAAGATGAATAGGTGTTTGGCAGGTGTATTCCAAGCAAAGGGAGCTCCCTGTTCCCAGCTGCTAGCACTGTATCTGGTATATGGTAGACGTTCAGATATTTGTTAGATGAATGGAGATCTCTGACAGGCATTTGGTCAGTGATTTTTTCATTAGGGCAGACTTCTAGAAGTTAACAGTGAGAAATGTTCCGTTTTCTCTCCAGCTTTTTACTTTTTTCATCACAAAAGTTATACTTGGCTATTATAGCTTTTTAAAAAAATTGAAACAACACATAACCATGTAAAGTAAAAAATGAAAGTTCTTGGTCTACTCCTTGAGGTAGCCACTGTTAAGAAGTATGGGATGTGGAATATATCTTTCATCTGTAAGATCTATCTGTATCTTTTTTCTAGATATGTAAAAAATACACATTCACATACGTATTTTTAAACAAAAGTGGAGCCGTACTATATATTTTGTTCTGTAGTGGCTTTTCCGCTTAGTATTTAGGGAAGGTTTTTCTCTCTTGGTAAATACAGTTCTGTGTCATTGTTTTAAATAGTTGTGTATAGGTAATATTGCGTAGTGTGCATGCATCATAAATATTTAATTGTTCCCTTATTTTTGGTGTATGTAAGTATAATTATAGTTAGAATTAGTGGTTAAACACATTTTTCATTTTTATTTGGCTTAAGCTTCTTTAGAATACATCTTTGTTATGTAATATTTGAACATACTAGGAACAAGAATGTTTCATAAAGATAGGGTTTGGGTAGGCACACCTGTTTAAAGGGCTGGTATGTGAAAGAGAGAAAGTTTGACCCAAGGGATAGAAGCAGCACTGATTGATAGTGAGCAGAAGTTGCAAAGACAAATGTTAGGTCAGAGTAGGGAAGAGCTCCCAAGGAGAGGTACTGTGGGTGGGGTGGACTGCCCAGAAAGAAGCCTCAGGGGTACTGTCCCTGCTTAGGTTTGTTGTCTCCTTGGCAATGCTACAGAATAAATTCAAGCACTAGGTGGGGGTCATGGGTAGAACTAAATGAATTTTAAGACTCTGACACTGGACTTAGTAAAGATATATCTGTCTTTTGTCAGATGTAAGGAAGCGTAATGATTCATAATTCATGAGTTAATGGAATTTGGAATTGAGTAAGAAAATTTTTTTGAATGGAGAACCACTCTTGTTAACTTGTTTATAATGTAATTTAAAAATTACATTTTGTGTCTTTATAAATGCAGTACCACTTGTGAAAGGAAGAAATAATGCAGAGGAGTTTAAAGGGAAAATGGAATCATAACTCATGTTCTATTTGTATTGTCAAAGTTGTGCTTAAAGACAAGAACCACAAACGTTATTCATCATTTTTTTTTCCTACTCCCAATCTTGTCCCATTCCCAGTGTGCTTCCAAAATATGTATATATATATATATTTTTTTAATTTAACATAACTGAGTGAAAATGTACATTCACATGAAAATTTACATGCCCCCCTATATGCAGCTTCCACTGCTCTCCCTGTCCGGTGACAGCACAGTATTCCTCTCTGCTCCATACATGTCTCATCCTCCCAACAGTCTCCTTTCCCCTCCTCTCTGTCCACTCCCTTTCCTCCAGGCAGAGGTCAGCAAGATGATATCCTATAGATGTATAGAACCATAAAGTGCTTCCAACATATGGTTACTCTGCATTGCCGAGTCCATTCCATTCCTGTCCAAAGAGTGGACCTTTGTTATAATTTATGGGAACGGGCAGCATCAGGGCTGGGGGCCATGCTCTCAGAGGAACCCCAAAACCGCTGGACCATCAATTGAGGTCTTTTAGTAGAGATCTCATGATGTACCTCTTTTTAATCTTGTGTTGCCAGTGAGGCTCCTCTCTGTGAGCTCCGTCATGGCTATCACTGGTGGTGGCCGGGCACCAAAATATGTATATATTTTTGGCAGTTTCTTCTGATAGTTATCTTCACATTTATAAATAATGTGTGTATACTACTTTTTCTTGGTTAATTTTCTAATTGTTGACCCCCTATTACAGTATATGTGAATTTTAACTTCTCTTCCTGTCATCAGAATTGGGTAGGTGGCCTGGTTTTCTGTTGTGAACCCTTCAGTTTCAGCAGCTGTAGACTACTTCCGTAGGGTTCACGTTCTCTAGAAGAGTCTTCTAATTTCCCTTCTGAGCCTTACAGCAGTCTTCCAGAGCTTGTGGGAGAGAGGCCCCGGAGCTCATTTGTATGTAGACTTCAACTTAATCCCTCTGTGTTCACCTCCTTAGCTTACTCCTGCCTTTCCTTGTCCCTGGATCCTGAATCTAACAATACATTTATTTTGTCTCGATGCAAATAATGATTAATATGTATTGAACATTTACATCATTCCCATGTTACAGATGAAACTGAAGCTCAGAAAGATGATGCAGTTTGCCTAAGGTCACACAGCTAGTAGGGAGAGAGCCTAGCATGAGTGTACGTCTGACTCTTGAGCCCATGTTCTTAATCCTCACAATATATCACCTGACAGTTCCTAAAGAGAAACAACTATTCATTCCAAAATTAGGATACTTTTTTGTTTGTTCCTTCTATTTTTATTTAGTTTTTGTTTTCTCGCCTTCCAGTAGGTCATTTGAACGTAATTTAGAATTGTTTTGATTTATCCGTAGTGTTTTTTTAAATACGTTTCTTTGTGTGTGTGTATTTGTGTGTAGTTAGAGATTACTAAGTATTACATGACATATGAATTACCACAGTCTGCTGATTTTGACATTTTGCCAGTTCCATTGAAGTATGGAAACCTGACCTCACTTATGTCCATATAGCCACTGCTGTTTTCATGTAACTGCCTCATATATTCCCTCTGTGCAATACATAGACTTGTTTAGGTGCATATATACATGACAACCCTGGCAGTGTTAAACTTTTCTTTCAAACTTCAAACATAATTTAGAACACTTGAAAGTCTGTTGTATTTATTCATATTGTTACTCTTTCCATTGTTGTTCTTTCCTTTCTTCTTGAGATTCCAGAATTCCTTGTTTTATGTTTCATTTTCTGTTTAGAGAACTTCCTTAAACATTCCTGTAGCGTAGGTCTTGCTGGCAACAAATTTTGTTGGCTTTCCTTCCTCTGAGACTGTCTGGATTTCTCCGTTCATTCCTAAAGGGTATTTTTGTTGCATCCAGAGTTTGGGTTGATAATTTCTTTCAGAGTTTGAAAAATATGTCACTTCCTTCTGGCCTCTGGTTTCCAAGAAGAAATCTGCTATCATTCGAATTGTTCTCCTATCAGTAAGGTATCATTTTTCTGTGGCTGTCAGGAATTCCTTTTTTTTGGTAGTGTGTAGAAGTTTGTGTCTTACGTATGAATTTTTTGGGGTTTATCTTGTTTGAGGTTCACTCGGTTTCTTGAATCTGTAGGCTTATGTCTTTTGCCAGATTTGGGGAAATTTCAGATACTGTATCTTCAGATACTTTTTATAGCTTTAATTTCCTTCCAGGACTCTGATGACATGAATGTTAAATCTTTTGTTATACGAAAACTGCCAGTAGAATTTGTGAGCTCATCTGAACTTAGCTTAGAAAAAGGGCTACATATCTCACTGCTGAATATCACTATGGTCATCTTCAAAGTACTCCCTTGGGGAAGCTAGGCTCTAACACCAATGCCTAGTCCACCCTTCAGAGCAGTTTGGAAACATTTTCTGGAATGGGCATCAGAGCTGCCGTTGTGTTACCGTTGATATCCTGAATGTCGTTGGAATGTCTTCTTTTCAATGTTTCCTTTATCTTTGGGTAAGGAAGAAAGTCACTTCAGGCCAGATCAGGTGAGTAGGGAGGGTGTTCCAATAAGTTACTTATTTACTGGCTAAAAATTCTGTCACAGACCATTATACATTAAGTTCATGAACTTGCCACTGTATGCAATGGCCATTCCAGAAGGAGTTCCAAAATTGCTTTGAAGGGTTGACGTAGGTGCTGGTGTGGGTTCACAGCTTCCCAAGGGGAGTGCTTCGAAGGTCCCTGTAGTGATACTCAGCAGTGAGGTGTGTACCACTTAGAACAACGAAGTTTGTGGACTTAATTGTTGGACTGTCTAGGCCCACGGGTTCCTGACTCTGTTTTTTTTCCCCAGTCTTACTTCTCTGTGTTGTTCAGATTGGGTAATTTCTATTATTCTGCTGTCCAGCTCATTTATTTGTCCCTCTGTTCTCTCCGTTTTGCTTTGAGCCCATCTGTTGAATTTATTTATTTACTCATTGTGATTAAGTGAAAGCGTACAATCCAGATCAGTTTTACATTCCTGCCTAACTGCAGTTCCATCTGCTTTCCCCACAGTGACAACATATTCCTCCTTTTCGCTCTGTACTTCTAGTATCCTCTTAAAGACAGCCTGGCCCTTGCTTTCCACCCTCTTTTCTCCCTCATCTACTGAATCTTAATTTGGGCCCCTTTGTCCTTCAGTTCTGACATCTCCATTTAGTTCTTTACATCCTCTGTGTCCTGGCTGAGACTTCAAGTTTTTTTCAGTTGTTTCAAGTGTGTTTATAATTACTTGAAACATTTTTTTTGTAGTTGAACTAAAATACTTACCAGATAATTCTGACATCTTTGTCATCCCAGTGTTACTGTGTTATCTTTTTCTCCTTCAAATGGAGATTTTCATGGTTTTGCTGTTGATCAAGTGATTTTCATTTGAAACATGGCCATTTTAGTTACTGTGTTATAGCCAAGTAATAAGACATCCCTTATGTGAAACTTCTGTTTTAGCATACCTCCTTTCAAACTGTACTGGCTGGGGAAGGAAGGCTGCCATTTTGTTATTGTCAGATGAAGTTGGAAACGGATGTGCCTTACGTGGCCTCATTATTGCTGAATCGGGTCGGGAGTTTAGATTCCTTACTAGGCCTCTGTGGCTATCACTGTGGCTGAGAGAGATAAGGGTGACCTTCACTGACACTGTGAAACATGAGGGCAACCTTATTACTGTCTGGCAGGAATAAAAGTCTTTTTTTTATTTTTATTATGACTGAATGAAAATGTACATTCCCATATAAATTTGCATCCTGACCTACATGCAGCTTCCAGTGCTCTCCCCGCACAGTGACAGCACACTCCTCCTGTCTGCTCCATACATGGCTTATCTTCTCAACAGTCTCCTATCTTCTCCTCCACCCATTCCCCTTCTTCCAGTATGAGGTCAACAGGACGGCCTCCTCTAGATGCCTAGAACCATAAAGAGCCCACTCTGCGTCACCAAGTCCAATCCATTGCTGTCTGAAAAGTTGACCTTCATTGTGATTTATGGACAGGGGCCGCATCGGAGCCAGGGGCCCTGCTCCCAGGAGAACTCTGAGGCCCCTGGACCATCAGTTGCGGTCTTTTAGTGGAGATCTCAGGCTGTACCCCTATTTATACTTGTGTTGCCAGTGAGACTCAACTTTGTGAGCTCTATCGTGGCAATCACTGGTGGTGGCCAGGCACCATCCGGTTCTTCTGGTCACAAGTCGATGTAGATATCCACTCACGTAGGTCCCTCTGTCTTCTGGATTCTCTTTCCCCCATGTGGTTGTGGACTTTGGTGATCATCCGTTCCTGCTGAGTTGGGACCATTTGCTGTACCCTCAGATGGCAGCTTGGCAGCTTTTAAGACCCCAGATGCCAGTCACCAATGTGGGGTGCGGAGAGACCTCATTAGCAAAATGCTAGTTGTGACAATTGGCCTCGATTTCCACTGAGAGCATGGTCCCCAGCCCCTTGCCCCAGCTACTCTGTCCTTGCAATATGGGGTTAAGATGGGAGGAGTACACAAGTTGTGTTGAAGTCCCATTAATATTGATCTTCTTACTAATGTGTGCTATCACCAATTTCACCCAACCAAATTTCTAACAACTATCTAATCTAAACCCTCCCCCTTTGCCCTCCTGCCCTCCCCACCCTTGCAGCCATCAAGGAGTCTTTTCTGTTATACATGAGTCTGCTTTTAAGTTCGTATCGTAGGGGTCTCATACAATATTTGCCCTTCTGTCGCTGACTACTTTCACTCAACATAATGCCCTCCAGTTGCAACCAGGTTAAGAGATGTTTCCTCCTGTCATCGTTGTTATCATTGCATAGTGTTGTATTGAGTGTATATACCATAGTATGCCTATCCGTTCCTCTGTTGTTCAGCATCTGGGTTGATTCCATCTTCTTGCTATTGTGGACTGTGCTGCGATGAACATTCGTGTGCGTGTATCAGTTGGTGCGAATGGCCTTGATTCTGTAGGATATATTCTGAGTAGTGGAATTACTGGGTCAAATGGTATATCTATATTCATTATTTTAAGGTATCACCAGATTGCTTTCCAAAGAGGTTGCACCATTTTGCAGTCCCACCAACAGTGTAGGAGAGTTCCAGTCTCTCCACAGCCTCTCCAGCATTTAGTGTTTTGCATTTTTTGGGTCATGGCCAACCTTGCTGGGGTGAGATGGTATCTCATTGTCATTTTGATTTGAATTTCTTTAACAGCTAATGATCGTGAGCATGTCCACATGTGTTTTGTGGCTGCCTGGATCTCCTCTTTAGAGAAGTGTTTGTCATCTCCTTTGCCCATTGCTTAATTGGATGATTTATCTTTTTCTTATTGATATTTTGTAGTACCTTGTAGATTATGGAGATCAAACGTTGGTCTGACATAGAGTTGCCAAATATTTTTTCCCATTCTGTAGGTGGCCTTTTAATTCTATTAATAAAGTCTTTGGATGAGCAAAAGTGATTGATTCTTAGTAGTTCCCATTTATCTATTTTCTGTTGTTTGTGGTCTGTTTGACAGATTTTGAAGTCTGTCTGTGTTGTGTATTAAACCTTCCATTGTTGTTCCTACTTTTTCTTGGATAAGCTTGATTGTTTTAGATTTGATGTTTAGGTCTTTTATCCAGCTTGAGTTGGTTTTTGTATAAGGTGTAAGATATGGGTCTCGTTTTAATTTAGTGCAGATGGATATGCTATTTTGCCAGTGCCATTTGTTGAAGAGATTTTTTTTACCCTAGTTTAAGGTTCAGGGCCTTTGTCGAATATCAACTGTTCATAGACAGATGATGTCATCTCTGGGGGTCTCGATTCTGTTCCACTGATCTATCTGTCTGGTTTTGTACCGGTATCAGGCTGTTTTGACTACTGTGGCATTGTAATAGGTTCTAAGATCGGGTAATGAGAGGCCTCCCAGTGTGGTGTTCTTCTTGAGTAATGCTTTACTTATCCGGGGCTTCTTCCGTTTCCAGACAAAGTTGATAATTTGTTCATCCATCTCATTAAAAAATGTCACTGGAACTTGTATTGGGATTGCATTATGTAAGTAGATTGCTTTAGGTAAAATAGACATTTTCACAATGTTAAGTATTCCTATCTATGAGCAGGGTAGGTTTCTCCATTTATGTAACTCTCTCTTAGTTTCTTGTATTAAGGGTTTATAGTTCTCTTTATAAAGGTATGTTATTTTGCTGGTTAGATTTATTCGTAGGTACTTCATCTTCTTAGGGGCTATAGTAAATGGTATTGATTTGGTTATTTCTTCATTAATAATCTCATTGTTCTTATAAAGGAATCCTGCTGATTTACTTACATCTATCTTGTATCGTGAGACTTTGCCCAACTCCTCTGTCAGCTTGAGTAGTTTACTTATAGATTCTTTGGGATTCTTGGCATATACAATCGTATCATCTGCAAATAGGGAGCTTTTTAGTTCTTCCTTGCCAATGCAGATGCCCTTTATTCCTTGGTCTTGTCTAATTGCTCTGGCTAGAACTTCTAGTACAATGTTGAATAGGAGAGGTGAGAGTGGGCATCCTTGTCTAGTTCCTGTTCTCAAGGGAAAGTCTTTCAGTCTCTCTCCATTCAGGATGATGTAGGCAGTTGGCTTGGTATAAATGGTCTGTACTGCATTGAGGAATTGGCCATCTGTTCCTATTTTGCTGAGAGTTTTGAGCATGAATGGGTGTTGAACTTTATCAAATGCCTTTTCTGCATCAATAGACAACATCAGGTGATTCTTGTCTTTTGTGGTATTTATATGGTTGATGACATTAATTGCTTTTCTGATGTTGAACCAACCTTGCATCCCTGGTATGAATTCCACTTGATCATGATGGATTATTTTTTGGATATGTTATTGTATTCTATTGGCAAGAATTTTGTTGAAGATTTTTGCATCTAGATTCATGAGTGATATCTGTCTGTAGTTCTCCTTTTTTGTTGGGTCTTTCCCTGGCTTTGGTGTCAGGGTTATGCTGGCTTTATAGAATGAATTTGAGAATATTGCATTCCTTTTTATACTGTGAAATAGTCTCAGTAGTATTGGAGATAACGCTTCTGTAAAAGCTTGGTAGAATTCTGCAGTGAAGCCATCTGGGCCCGGGTTTTTTTTGGTTGGCAGTTTTTTGATGACTTTTTCAATCTCTTCCTTTGTGATGGGTGTATTAAGTTGTTCTGCTTCACGTTGTGATAATTTGGGTAGGTGATATTAATCAAGGAATTTGTCCATTTCCTCTAGGTTTTCAAATTTGTTAAAATACAGTCTTTCATAGTATTAAGCTATGACATTTTTGATTTCTGTTGGATCTGTTGTGACAACTCCCCTCTCATTCTTATTTGGGTTGTTTGTTTCCTTTCCTGTTTTTCTTTAGTAAGTTTAACCAGTGGTTTGTCGATTTGGTTGATCTTTTCAAAAAACCAGCTTTTGGGCTTTTCAATTTTTTCAGTTGTTCTTCTGTTCTCTAATTCATTTAGTTCTGCTCGGATCTTTATGATCTGGTTTCTTCTGGTGCTTGAGGGGTTCCTCTGTTGTTCTCTCTCTACTTGTTCAAGCTGTAGGGTCAGTTCTTTGATTTGTGTGCATTTATGGAGATAAACTGACCTCTGAGCACTGCTTTGGCTGTATCCATAGGTTCTTGTAGGAAGTGTTTTCATTGTCATTGGAATCCATAAATTTATTTCATCCCTGATTTCTTCTATAACCTATTTTGTTTGAGCAAGGTGTTGTTCAGTTTCCATGATTTCCACTTTCTATCTATGTTTTTTCTGCTATTGATTTCGACTTTTATGGCTTCATGATATGAGAAGATGCTTTGCATTAATTCAGTGGTATGGATTTTGTTGAGAATTGCTTTATGTCATAACACATGGTCTATTCTGGAGAATGTTCCGTGGGCACTGGAGAACAAGGTGTAGTTGTGTGCTGATGGATAGAAAGTTCTCTGTATGTCGATGAGGTCTAGATGATTAATTGTGGCAATAAGGTCTTCTGTATCTTCATTGAGCTTTTTTCTAGACAGTCTGTCCAGTATTGAGAGTGGAGTGTTGAAGTTTCTTACTATTATTGTGGAGTGATCTATTTCCTTTTTGAGTGTAGTCACTGTTTCTTTGATGTATTTAGGTGCTGTAATGTTAGTTGCATAAATATTTAATATTGTTAAGTCCTGCTTGTGTATTGAACCTTACAGTAATAAATGGTGTCCATCGTTGTCTGTGATGGTGGATTTTACATTAAAATCAATTTTATCTGAGATTAGAATCGCCACACCTGCTCTTCTTTGTTCATTGTTAGCTTGATATATATTCTTCCATCCTTTAAGTTTCAGTTTGTTCATATCTTTAGGCCTAAGGTGAGTTTCTTGTAGGCAACATATAGATGGGTCGTGTCTTTTGATCTAGCATGTCTCTCAATGTCTCTTTACTGGAGCATTCAGTCCATTCACATTCAGTGTAATTATTGATAGGTATGTGTTCAGTGCTACCATTGTGATATGTTTATTTTTGAGTTGATGTTTTCTCTGTTGTTCTTACTAAGCTGTTCTGGGACCTTTTCCTTTGAGAGTTGATTTTTCAGTGCTTTCAGGGTTGGTTTTGTGGTTGTTGAGACTCCTGTATTACATTTCTTGAGATATGTTGTTTCTTCATTGTGCTTTATGGCTGCCCCAGTGATCCTGCTTAGTAAACTATATGTAACCCCAATTTTGATTGCTACCAGTCTTATCAACTTCCTCTCCATCTGGAAGGACTATAATGACTGTAGTACATCCCTTTTTTTACTATGATGATATATGATCACTAGATCATTTCTTTCACTATTATAGCTTTGATTGTGTTTTGAGCCTTCCCTAACTGAGTAGGATTCTGGATAATGTGTCCTTTTAAAATACAAAGTTAGCAGTTTTGTTCTTCCAAGCCAAGAGATGCTGTCACTATTTCTTGTAGCTTTGGTTTGGTTTTTACAAAATCTTTGAGTTTCTGTTTATCTGTGAATGTCTTAATTTCATTTTCATGTTTAAAAGATAGTTTTGCTGGATATATAATCCTTGGTTGGAAGTTCTTCTCCTTCAAGGCTTTGAATGTGCCATTGCATTGTCTCCGTGCTAGCATCATTTTTGCAGAGAAATCTGACAAAAGCCTAAAGAGTTTCCCTCTAAATGTTAGCTTTGCTTTGAGTCTTGCTGCCTTTAAGGGTTTCTGCTTATGTTTCATTTTGTTGAGCGTGATTATAATATGTCTTGGAGTCTTTCTATTGAGATCTGTATTGAGTGGTGTTCAGTACGTATCTTGCATGTGTATATTCTCTTCTTTCATAATTTCTGGGAAGTTTTTTGTCAGCAGCTCAGCCACAATACTGTCTGTGTTCTCAGGTGTCTTTCCCTGTTCAGGAACTCCAATTAATCGTAGATTGTTCTTCTTAATAGAGTCCCACATGCGTCTTAATGCTTCTTCATTTTTCTTGTTTCTTTCTTCTGATTTCTGCTCATAGATGCTGGCATCAGTAGCTCTTTCTTCCAAGTCAGAAATTCTGTTTTCCATTTGCTCCATTCTGTTTTCTTGACTTTGAGTTGAAGTTTCTATATCTTCAATTTTGTTCCTGATCTGTTGGATTTCAGAGTACTGATGTTCCATCCGATCGAACAGCTTGCTTAGTTTTTCATTTTGCTCTGCTGCATTTTGTGTAAGGTCTAGTAGGACTGTCTATATAATCATTTTGTATTCACCCTCTGATAGTTTCAGAAAAGCTTCTTCATCTGGGAAGTTCTGAGGTGGTTTCTTTTGGGGGCCTTCTGATGCCATTGGTGACTACCGGGTTACCATCCTCTCCAACGTTTGCTGCTTTTGGGGCATCATGTGGGTCAATAGAGGCTGGAAGAGATGCTGTCAAGATGTACTCAGTTGTTTCTCTAAGCCTTCTTAAGATGAGAAGTAAAAACTATCAGGTTTTCAGGTGTATATGTCCCTCTGGCAAAGTAAGCACCACTATATTGAACACCTGATGTTATACACTAGCTCAAAGTATGGAAAGGCTACTGGCCTGATGGCCTCTATTGTCAGGGCCTGGCGATAGGTGATATTGTGTAGGGTTGGAACTGCCTCCCAGCCCAGGAATTAGGTCCATCTGAGGCTTCCGTATGGATGACCCCACCTCCCAGCAAAACAAGATGGCGTCCCGCATAAGCTTGCCAGCCGGCCAGTACCAGGCTCCCAGCAGATAGAGAGGCCAAGAGTGCTGAAATGCCCAGAGTCCACAGCCTCTGCTGCTGGGCCCCAGCCCCAGGCAACACTATGCAAAACACCACCTTCCTGATAGAAACGCACTCTTCCACCGGCAGGAGCCACCTCCCAGCCTCAGAACCAAGTCTGACCGGGGCCTCTGCGTGGGCTTCTCCGTTTCCCAATAGGCCACAGGAGCCAAGGTGCATAGAGTCCAGAGCCAGGCTCTCAGAACCTGGCAATTACGCTTGCCGGTCCCACCAGCAGTGCATCCGAGACCTGCAGCTAGTCAAGTCCTAGTTCTGCGTGCTGGCCAAGACAGAGGAAAAAAAATCTTAATGGTGAGTTACCTTTGGTCTGTGCAAGTCTGTGAGAGAGTGGGGTCTGTGAATAAAAGGGGGTTTTGCGTTCAGTGATATGAGGTCCAATTTAACAGCCCTGTACTGCATCCCACAGCTCGCTAGGTGTCCAGAAGTCTCTGTTTAACTGTCATATCAGGTCTTGGTTTCCAGAGGGATTTAGGGAGCTGTGTTTACTCCACCATCTTGACTCCGCTCCCAGGAATAAAAGTCTTGATTCCCCACTTGCCCTTCTCTGATGTCACCTGAGCCAAAGAGGAGGGATGTCTCATACCCAGGGCAAGATGGAAGTCTAGGCTATCCACTTGGACTTCGTTGATATGGATATCTTAGGTATCTAGTGCTGCTGTAATAGAAATACCACAAGTGGGTGGCTTTAACAGACAGAAGTTCATTCTTTTGTAGTTGGAGGATGGAAACCTCCAAGGCTGAGCTTCAGGGTAAAGCTTTTGGTGTGTGTTGGCTCTAGGGGAAGTTCCTTTTGACTTGAGCCTGTTACCTGGTTCCTTGATGATCTTCATGTAGTTTTAGCATTAGTCTTGTCCCATCTCTGCCCTACTCACTTATTTAATCTCTTTTATATCTCGAAAATCTCAGGATAGGCCTTGCACTAATCCTGCCTCATTAACATAACAAAGTCAACCCATTCCCAAATGAGTAGATGCACAGAAGTTAGGATTGACAACATGTGTTTTGGAGGGGGGGTGGGGCAGGGCATAATTCAATCCATAACAGTGGGGCTGGGATGAACATGTTTTCTGTGGTGTTCTAAGAGGTATTATTTTGAAGTTTTCTGTCTTGCTAGTCTTTCTCTTCCCTGTCCTTTGGTTGGGGAAAGTAAACTCTTCTTTGGGCCTTCTCTGTCTGCGCTTATTGGTGTTTCTGGATTGCCAGCATCTCCAGCACTCACTTTAGGATATGTGAGGTGCAAGAAAATTCAGGGAACTCATTACTGTGTTGTTCCTTGGGTTCTGTGATCTCACACTGGTCTGCTGTCTCTTCACCTTTGTAGATCTTTTTCTGTTTGTTTTATATACATTGTTCAGGGTGTTTAGCTCTATGTTTAGCAGGAAGAACAAGGAAAAGTGCATGTATCTATCTTCTAGAAGTATAAATCTGATAAATATTTTTTTAGTGCTTTTTCCCATGTATAGTTTTTTGACTACCTTAAATATATTCCCACTGATGGTGTGGCCAAACCAAAAAGCTAAACTCCTGCCATCAAGTTGATTCCAATTCATAACGACCTATAAGACAAATTAGAAGTACACCACAGAGTTGCCAAAGAGTACCTGGTGGTTTCACACTGCTGACGTGTTTGGCTAGGAGCTGTAGCTTTTAACCGGTACCCCAGCAGAGTTTCCATAATGTAGCCACAAGTCTCTAATTTATTAATAAATGAGTCCTCTTCCATTATTGGTTTTAGTGCTTTTACTTTCCATATCGATGAGCATGGCATTTACTGTTAGACAAACACATTTGAATCCTAGCTCTGCTATTTGTTAGCAAAATGGCTTTAGGCAGATTACCTGTGATCTCACTAAGCCGCATTTCTGGAAGTGGAGAAAATGTTACCCATCTTCTTTAACGGCCTCTTGGCCATTAAAGAGCAATTTATGGAAGTACACATTATAGGTATTCAGGAACTTGGCTTCTCTTCCTTATTGGTGTCTAGGCCGTTGGTATTGTGGTGGTTGTCTTTGTTTATGAGGTTTGTTTTGATTGAAAGCTAAATAGTTGCCTTTGTAAGACATCTAAATGCCTAGTAACATGTATCTTTTAAAAAAAGTTAGATGGATTTCATTATTCATTTTTTCCAAATTCTGTAATCCCTTGAGCTCTCATCTGGGTTGATTAAATTTGTAAGTGACTAGACAGCATCAGGTTCTTTGCCAGAACATGGCTTTATCTTCATATACATATATGTTTATTTCTTACATTCACGGTTTTTAAATTTTTAAAGATTTTTGTGTCCTTTGTTATAGTGATAATCAGGTATTTAATGTTCTTTTTACTATTTCCATAAAGTTTTAATTATTTAAAATTATGGCTACTTTCTTACTGCTGTGATCCCTCTATGGTACTATTTCTGAGACAACTTGAGAAAGCTCAGATACCGCTCTTACAAAGAAAACGTGTTTTCATGGCATCAACTCTTATTTTGTCAACTGGTTTTAGATTCTTCTAGAGTGATGTAATCTCCCTAGTATGTCACTGAGCCACTTGTGTTGTTATCTTAAAATATTAAGATTTTCTATTACTAGGTATGAAAATGTCATGAAAACATTTCTCATTTATTGCTTAATTGTGAAAGCTTACTGTGGATTTGAATGTATGTGTAAAAATAAAAAGAGTAGAAACATTGTTGACCTCGGCATGTAGCTGAGATATTCGCATCCATAAACAACTGACTATACTTTAACATAGAATATATGCTAAGTTACCCTTTTTTCTTCCCAGCTGGAGTCGAGATGGTCATAAGCTTGTGAGTGCTTCCACTGATAACATAGTGTCACAATGGGACGTTCTTTCAGGAGACTGTGACCAGAGATTTCGATTCCCTTCACCTATCTTAAAAGTCCAGTATCATCCACGAGATCAGTATGTTTAATCTAAACTGTTCCTTTCCTCGGGTGGGGTTTAATTCCCTGTGAATTAGTGCCAGGCTTCTGAAAATTTCAGTTTAAGGTTTTTGGAGCCAAAACCACACCTCTTCAAACCTTCTACATAGAAGAGTCTTTTTGAGTAGATTGGCCGTACAGAATAGATATTTAAGGATAGTGTTATATTATATAATTAAAACCGGACCATATTAAAACTTGGGAAATAGACAAATGTGGGAATAAGTATATAACTGGGCCTTGACTTGGTGTTCCTCTCTCACCCCTCAAAAAATACTTGAATTTCTTTAGCAGGGGGAAATAGTTTAATAATAGAGCTACGTTTAAGAAGAAAGATTACTCACTGTTTCATTACCCAGATGTAATAGATGTAATGCTCTTTTATGTCTCTGGGTTCCCTTTCAATTTCTCTTTTAAATAGAAAGCAAAGCACATATACATACACAATATATATAAATACATATTTTTGTATCATTGTAATTAATTCTTAGTTTTTTTTACTTTATTGTGTATTTTACTAGTTCTTCATATTTATTTTTAATGACTACATACTATTTTGTCAAGGTAGATCCCATTATTTTACTACATCATTTTCCTGTTATTAGACATTAAGTTTTGTGTTTGTTGCTATTGTAAATGTGTTTGGGCTAGGGAACTTGATAAGCTAGAAGCCAGGAATCGGAGAAAAGGGCAAGAATTAGCCTTCTGACAGCAAAGCAGCAAGCCAATGTACTGTACTATTCATATTTTTAAACAGGAACAAGGTGCTGGTGTGTCCCATGAAATCTGCTCCTGTCATGTTAACCCTTTCAGATTCCAAACATGTTGTTCTGCCAGTTGATGATGACTCAGATTTGAATGTGGTTGCATCTTTCGATAGGCGAGGAGAATATATCTATACAGGAAACGCAAAAGGCAAGGTAAGCTTAGAAGCCTTAGAAGGTGATAAAAATAACCATCTGGCATCCCATGTGTTAGCTCGTTTCATGTTTAGTTGTTCTTCCTCTTAGATTTCCTCTGTCCCTGGACTAAGAACATAGCCCCTACTTGTAGCATATGTAGCTTATTTTCCTTACATGCTTTAGTAATAATTTCTCTTCTTTGGATTTTGAGCAGTCAGAGATTATTTGATGAAGAAAAGGATGGGAGGCCATTAGTGAATGCTATACTAAATTATAAAATTTAACTGTCATGTTATCAAATGGAATACTAGTAATGAAATGTCTAATACCTAATTCTGTAAATATTGGATAATTTAGAGCAGTTTAACCTATAGTCCTGAGACTTTATCATCTTTTTTTTTTTTCATTTCTGTTAAACTTCTGGCCTTGTCTTTTTTGAGTGCTGGGAAGGTCTAAGACCTTCTGTCTGAGTTATATTACAGAGTATGTTTCTTTGTGGCATTGGAAGTCAGACTTGATGAGCTTTAAGATTGCTTTCAAGCTGAGTCTGTAATTTTATGAGGTATCTTGAATTTTTTTGGACTGGCTACATGGGCTAGTGTAATTTCATGGTATATAACTTCATGACTACTTTAGAAAGTAGTTATTTGATCCTCTGGGTGTTTTCCTCCCTTGAGACCTCTTAAAGTTTTGACATAGTGATTGTCTTCCCTCCATATAGACTTTTCTTCTTTCTTTAAAGACCAGTGATTTCAATTTAAGCTTAGTATTGTTGCTGGGATTCCTTCGTGAGATGTTTATCCACCTAATGGATTTGCACAGAGCCCTAGTGGGATAATGGTTAAAGCAAGCAATTGCAAACCAAGATGTTGGCGGTTTGAACTTACCAGCTGCTTCAGGGGAGAAGGATGTCATGGTATGCATCCATAACAATTTACAACCCTGAAAATCCCTTGGGCCAGTTCTGCTGTGTCCTGTAAGGTTACTGTAAGTTGAACTTGATAGCAGTTGGTTTGGGTTTGGTAACCAAATGTGTAGTAATGAAAAGAATACAAGGTAAACATTATATTTGAAGAATAGATTAAGGCCCTGTCCTTCCTTTGAAACAATAAAATGCAGTACTGGCTAAATCAGGTTGAATAAATGGGAAAAGAGATGTTTTTACCTAAGTCTCTGCCCAGTTTTAGAAACAGAAACCAGGTCTCATTACTGTGAATTAGCAAAATATATTTTGTCTTCTTTAAACTTCAGATTTTGGTCCTAAAAACAGACTCTCAGGATCTTGTCGCTTCCTTCAGAGTAACAACTGGAACAAGCAATACTACAGCTATTAAGTCAATAGAGTTCGCCCGGAAGGGGAGGTAAGTGAGACCTTGTTGTTTTAGGGACAGTTTTACATTTTTAAAGTGGGTAGAAGTTAAAAATACATTGAGAGTCACACTTTACTATATATCATGTATCAGTGTTTTTAAAAAAGGCGACTACTATATTTTTACACAGATAATGTGCACCTTCTGTGTTTGTTTGCCAGCTATGCCAGGGTCGTATTTTAGTAGGTGCTTCTGTGCCGTTTTCGTTACGTGTTGCTGTTAAAAAACAAATAAAAAAGAACTCAGAATGCTTATGAAAATACCTTGAGGAGGGGAAGGCATGGTTGGGAAACAAAAGTAAAACGTGTGTGTTGTTTGCATAAAAATATGGTAGAAACCGTCAGAATTTAGTTCATGGGTTCAGAAAATGTACTGCATTGAACCAATAGCCACATCTTTATTTCTTATCTGGAGGTTACTGGGCAGCACATTTACAAAAATCACCCGAGTGGTTAGTGCTTGGAACCAAAAGCACTGGCACGTAGAAATCACTGGGTAAGATTAGTTATTGTTAGAATTGATGATCCAGAATTTACGTAGTAAGCCAGCATTCACTTTACTCGTATAAAACCTGTTTACTTTTGTGATTTCATATGTTATTCTGATAAATTTGGCCTGGTTAGAAGTAGACATATTGACAGATGACCAGGCATCCTTTTTACACAGAGACAGCCCACACACTCAAGATACCAGTGCTCACAATCTTGGGAGTTCAGGAAGGCTGCAGTTAGTGGTCTGTAAGAAGGTGAATGAAGTACATTATACTTTGTACAGGGTTCAAGTGTCATTACTGTGAAAAGTGAGGAATTTTAAAATGATGTAGTTAGTTTACTAACTCACTAAGAAGAATATATTGTATATAAAACAGGCCAGACACAACTGATGGTCCGAAGGCATTGGGGTTCCCCTGGGAGCATGGCGCCTAGACCTCATGCTGCTCCTGTCCATAAATCATTACTGATGTCAGCTCCTCGGACAGGAATAGATTGGACTCGGTGACACAGAGTGACCATATCGTGTGTGCACTTTATGATTATGTGCATCTACGGGATGTCATCCTACTGGTCTCTTACTAGAGGGGTGTGGGAAGGTTGAAGAAGAGGGGACAGGAGATTGGTAAGAAGATACGACATGTATAGAACAGAAAGGAGGAGCGTGCTGTCACCAGGCAAGGAGAGCAGTAGGAGCTACATACACATTAGGCGGGCATGCAGATTTAAACTTGGGTTGTGCACTTTCACTCAATCACAATAAGTAAATAAAATATATATATATTTTAAAATGGAGGCCAGAGAAATGAAGTGTTTATATGTATTTAACTACTGACCTCTCGTGAATTTAGTGAGGTAGGTAGTTTCAGTTTAGAGGTCTTGGACCTCAGTTAGATACAAATAGTTTGTGCATGTAGAGTTCATAAGACATACTCTCATTCAAATTATATTTTGGTTTGAAAGGTGACAAGTAAATATGTAAGTATTCTAGCCTGTTAGATTTTTACTCAGTCTCTTCTCAACTTATTAGATGCTCTACTGTTTCTAAGTAACTGGTAGTAGCAGGAAATGTTAACAGGAACAGATTTCTGACCTCTCGTATTGATATTTCTATCCTTTCTGTAGTTGCTTTTTAATTAACACAGCTGATCGAATAATCAGAGTTTATGATGGCAGAGAAATCCTAACTTGTGGAAGAGATGGAGAACCTGAACCCATGCAAAAATTGCAGGATTTAGTGAATAGGTATGTATCATAGCCAAGAAGAGTATGTGATAATTCATAACCTGGACTGAAGTTCCAGTTGTCTTTCAGTGCTTTCTTCATCCTTTAGGACACCGTGGAAGAAATGCTGTTTCTCTGGGGATGGGGAATACATAGTGGCAGGGTCAGCCCGTCAGCATGCCCTGTACATCTGGGAGAAGAGCATTGGCAACCTGGTGAAGATCCTCCATGGGACGAGAGGAGAACTCCTCTTGGATGTTGCTGTGAGTGGAATGGGAGGTGTCACCTACTAGGTATATAATCCAGAAAATCTTGAATCTGTCTTAGAACTTATTTTTTTTCCCTTCATTACAATTTAGTGGCATCCTGTACGACCCATCATAGCATCCATTTCTAGTGGAGTGGTCTCTATCTGGGCACAAAATCAAGTAGTGAGTATTTTTCTGGTTTAATTGCTTTGAAAGTAGATATTCTTTATTTTTATCAAAGAACTTTTACATATAGTAAGCTAAAAATTTGGTTTCTCTCTTTTGTGTTATTATTTTTGCAACTTAGTAAGTTCAGTGTGTCTGCTTTTGCTTAATTTTGATAGGAAGGTCTTGGTCCAAAGCTAACCAGCTGTGTCTTCAGGGAGAATGACTAGTATATTTGCTGTTACATTTTTCTATTACCTATTCTGAGATACATTTTCCCTGTGCTTTTCTTATATTTAGCTCATTTAGTTTCTGTGTTACATCTTGATTTTTTTAAATATTTTATTGTGATTGAGTGAAAGTATACAATCCAGTTAAATTTGCATGCCCGCCTACCTGCAGCTCATTCTGCTCTTCTTGTCCAGTGGCAGAACACTCCTCCTTTTTGTTCTGTGTATGTCATATCCTCTTAACAATCTCCTGTCTCCTCTCCACCCTCTCCTCTCCCTTCTAGTAAGAGGCCAGTAGGACAGCATCCTATAGATGCATAGCACCATAAAATACATACACTTTGTTGTCACATTGTGTGCCCACCTCCAGTCCATTTCTGTCTAAAGAGTTGACTTCAATAGTGTTTTTTGGTCAGGGCAGCAGCAGGTCTAGAGGCCATGTGCCCAGGGGAATGCCCAGGCCACTGGACCACCAATTGTGGTCTTGTAGTGGAGTTCTTGAGGTGTATCTGTCGTCTTCCCATGTTGCCATTGGGACTCAATATTGTGTGCCTCATGATGGCTGTCTTTGGTGGTGGCTGGGTTACTCTCTGGTTCTTCTGGTCACATGTTGATACAGTCACCCATTCACATGGGTCCTTCTGTCTCCTGGGCTTTTTTTTCATCATGTGTTTGTTCTTAGTAATCATCTTGTTCAGATGAGTTGGGACCATTTGGGGTACCTCAGATGGCAGCTTACTGGCTTTTAGGACCCCAGACACCACTCACCAATATGGGGTGCAGAAGACTCTTTAGCAATAGGCTAGTTATGTCAGTTGGCTTTGACATCCCCTGAGAGCATGGTCCCCAGACCCCCACCTCTGCTTCTCTGTCCTTGCAGTATTGTCTTAAGATTAGAAGACTTTTTAGTTTATACTGAAGCCAGTTAAATTGATATGCTTTCTACTGTGTACTGTCACTGCTTTCACCCAACCAAGTGTCTATTAACTGTAATCTATGACCAGCCCACTCCCTTCCTCCCCACCCTTAGCTGTCAGTGTCTTTTCTTCTGTACATAAGTCTGTTTTTAAGTCCTTAGAGTAGGAGTCTCATATAGTATTTGTCCTTTTGCCACTGACCGATTTCATTCAGGATAATGTCTTCCAGTTGAAACCAGGTTATGAGACACTTTCTAAAATCATCATTGTTCATTGTTCTTTATCATTCCATAATGTTCCATTGAGTGTATGTACCATAGTTTGTTTATCCATTTGTCTGTTGTTGTGCATCTGGATTGATTCCGTCTTTTTGTTATTGTGGACTGTGCTGCAATAAATATTCGTGTGCATGTACCTGTTGGTATGACTGCAAGGAAAGATCTATAATATATAGATAGATAGATAGGAAACAGCTCATGCAATCACAGAAGCTGAATGTCCCAAGTTCTGGCACAAGCCTTATGTGGCCATGGAAGCTGGAGAACCCAAAGTCAGCAGGTCAGAGACCAGAGTTCTAGATCACCGGTGGTGTAGGTGAGTGGATCCTAAGCTGGTGGTGAGACAAAGTGGCAGAGGCTGGCGAACCCAGGATCGGCAGCTCGGGGAGCAGGAACAGCAGAGGCTGGTGAACCCAGGATTGGCAGGTCAGGGAGCAGGACTCTCAAGTGCCGAATGTAAGGATTGATGAATCCAACAGCTGCTAGTTCAAGTCCAGGAACCAGACGCTGGAAGAAGAGAGCAGGAGCTCCTGGCTATGTGAGCAGTAGTAGTGGAAGGTCGAGAGATGAGAAAGTTGAGGGGCGGAAGCCACCACAAATCCCACCATGCCACTTAATACAGCAGCCAAATATGGAGTAGCCAAGTTGACATAATCCTGACCACCACAGTCCACCTCTTGTCACCTTGGCATCTGCACACATCTCACCTTATCAGTTACAAAGTCATACTTATGTCTAACATGATATAACTAACACATGTACAACTGAAAATGCATTAGCCCATTTACATCTTATGTTTCATAAGTAAACAAAATATCCAGTACACACATACAAAGCAGGAATACTCATAACAATTACAGTCCTCGTTTCTGCAACTGGTTGCGTGGCCATAACTGATACTTAGAACTACCTTCTTCTACAACCCATCCTGTACTCCCTTTGCCCTCAGTAAGCACCTCAGCTGGTCGTGGTTCCTTGCCTGGTGAGGTGACCCAAACATTCCTGAAGGGTCTGGGCTATTATCACTCATTTTGGAGTTGGGTTGCTGTAGTTTTCCATTGACCTTAATCACAGGACATGGCAGTACTAGGAGGCATCCTAAGGGATCTCCTGCATTCCAAATATACTCTTCCTTACCTCCGTTATGTAATGTCAATCCAATTTCATCTTCATAGTCAGGATCAGTCACACCAACCAGTATTGTAACTCCCTTCTTTGTCTGTTGATCCAGAGGTACAAGGAGCCCCAAATGTCCTGGTGGCAATTTTAGCTTCCAGTTCAGTGGAATTGTTGATGTGTCCCCAGGTGGCAGCAGCCCTCCCTTTGAAACTAAGACATTTGACCCTGCAGCGCATAAGGTCATGGGGACAGGAAGCAAAAATCTTGCAAGTGGGTCACTAGGGGTAACAGTGAATGGTGCCACTCCCATTTCCACCCCTTGATTCCTGGACCCATGAATCCTGGCGATAGGAGAAACAGCACTGTATATTGGATGCTGGTTTAGAGCATATACAGCCTCTTGGAGAACACTTCCCCAACCCTGCAAGGTATTGCCACCTAGCTGGCAGCATAATTGTGTCTTCAGGAGGCCATTCCATCGTTCTGTCAACCCAGCTGCTTCAGGATGATGAGGAACATGGTAAGACCAGTGAATTCCGTGAGCATGGGCCCATTGCCGCACTTCATTTGCTGTGAAGTGAGTCCCTTGATCAGAAGCAATGCTGTGTGGGATTCCATGACGGTGGATGAAGCATTCTGTAAGTCCATGGATGGTAGTTTTGGCAGAAGCATGTCGTGCTGGGTAGGCAAATCCATATCCAGAGTAAGTATCTGCTCCAGTAAGGACAAAACGTTTTCCTTTCCGTGATGGAAGCGGTCCAATGTCATCAGCTTGCCACTAGGTTGCTGGCTGATCACCTCGAGGAATAGTGCCGTATCGAGGACTCAGTGTTGGTCTCTGCTGCTGGCCGACTGGGCACTCGGCAGTGGCTGTAGCCAAGTCAGCCTTGGTGAGCAGGAGTCCATGTTGCTGGGCCCATGCATAACCGCTGTCCCTGCCCCCATGACCACTTTGTTCATGGGCCCATTGAGCAATGACAGAGGTAGCTGGAGAAAGAGGATGACTGGTTCCCACAGAACAGGTCATCCTATCCACTCGATTGTTAAAACTCATCCTCTGTTGAGATCACTCTTTGATGAGCATTCACATGAGACACAAATATTTTCACTTCTTTGGCCCATTCAGAGAGGTCTATCCACATACCTCTCCCCCAAAATCCTCCCAGTGGGCAGAACTTTGAGTGGTGCATATGGTCGTTCACTTTGCTTGGAAGGAGAGGTGGCCAGATGTGCGGCTGTATACCGATTCATGGGCTATAGCCAGTGGCTTGGCCAGTTGGTCAGGGACTTGGAAGGAACATGATTGGAAGATTGGAGACAAGGATTTATGGGGGAGAGGTATGTAGTTTTGGTTTGGATTTCTCTAATAGCTAATAATTGTGAGCATTTCCTCATGTGTCTTTTGGCAGCCTGGATGTCTTCTTTGGTGAAGTGTGTGTCCATCTCCTTTGCCCATCGCTTAATTGTGGTCTTTACCTTTTTCTTGTTGAAATTTTGTAGTACCGTGTAGATTATGGAGATCAGACGTCAGTCCAACATGTAGTTACCAAATATTTTTTCCCATTCTTTAGGTGGTCTTTTAATTCTTTTGATAAAGTCTTTGGATGAGCAAAAGTGTTTGATTCTTAGTAGATCCCATTTATCTATTTCCTTTTCTGTTGGTCTTGCTGTGTCAGGTTTTGAAGTGTATCTAAACTGTGTCTTAGAACTTCCATTGTTGACTGTGTTTTTCTTGCATGATCTTGATCATTTTAGGTTTGGTATTTAAGTCTTTTATCCAGTTTGAGTTAGTTTTTGTGTAAGGTGTAAGATATGGATCTTGTTTGAGTTTTTTGCTGATGGATATCCAGTTTTCCTAGCGCCATTTGTTAAAGAGAATGTTTTTACCCAGTTTACAATCTTAGGGTCTTTGTCGAATGTCAGCTGTTCATAAGAGGATGGTGGTGTCTCTAACATCTGAACTCTGTTCTGGTGGTACATATGTCTCTTTTTGTGCCATTACCAGGCTGTTTTGACTACCATGGCAGTGTAACACATTTTGACTTTATTTTTGATGAAACTTGAGATCATTTGTAATCAGTGTACTTACAAGAAAATCTAGCATTTTACTTCGAGATTACATCTTTAAAAAATTCAAGAAGACATTTATTTAAGAGTATGCAGTCAATAATGTGAAATGTTTAAAACAAAAGTCTTAAAATAGTAAAATGTATCTTTAATTTTATTCTTATCTGCCAAATTTGATTTTAGAATTGAGTCTCTTTCATGTTTAGATTTTCATTTCTGTTTCATTAATGTCTAGATTATAGATTAGATTGCTTTCTCCTTATGTTATGCAGTATATTCTGTTTGTGGCATAGGAAAATTGGAGTGCATTTGCACCAGATTTCAAAGAGTTGGACGAAAACGTGGAATATGAGGAGAGGGAATCAGAGTTTGATATTGAAGATGAAGACAAGAGTGAGCCTGAGCAGACAGGTAATGTTTCTCAACTTGAGATGGTACTTACTAAAGGAAGAGTACTTTACATAATAAACCAAGAAGCCAAACTCAGTGTTGTCGAGTCTATTCTAACTCATAGCAATCCTATATAACAGAGTAGAACTACCCCGTAGAGTTTCCAAGGAGCACCTGGTGGATTTGAACTGCCAGCCTTTTGGTTAGCAGCTATAGCATTTAACCACAAGACCAGGGTTTCTACCTGACATAATACTCTTTATTTGTGTTGCAAATTTATTTCAGCACTTAGTCTAAGGTATCTTTTTTGTTTGTTTGTTTCTTACTATTAAGTTTATACGGTGTTTCCAGTGTTAGTTTGTAAGGTATTTAAGCAAGGGCTTACTTAGATATTACTAGGACTCAAGCAGCTCTCTAAACTTTGTGGATTTGTAATTTCCTGGTTACCTGCAGGTGATAGGAAGCTTCCTGTGGTTGTCAGGTGGCACCGTGTTGCTCTTTTGTCATTCAGATATGAGGGGAAGAGCAGGGATTGAAGTCACTAAAAACCCACTGCCCTAGAGTCAGGAGCGACTGATAGCGACCCTAAAGATCAGAGTAGAACTGATTATTCTTTAATCCTGAATTTCCGTGTTTGCTTGTTAGAGTTGTGGAGAATAAATGAGGTAAGTCAGGTAAAGTGTACTATACTTTTGAAGCACGCAGGCATTATAGTCTATTAGGATGATGATGATGATGATGATTGTTATTTTTAACTCTTCTGAACTAGGTAGGAAGCTCCTTCAGAATAAGTATTTGACTTTTTTCTCAATATTTAAGTATTTGTTTTGTTGCTGAGAATATACACAACAAGATGTGTACTAATTGAGAAGTTTTTGTGTGTACAGTTCGGTGAGATTGATTATATTCTTTGAGTTATGCAGCCATTATCACCCTCCTTTTCTGAGTTGTTCCTCCCACACTAACATAAACTAGCTGTTCCCTAAGATTACTATCTTATCTTTAAAGTTACTGTTACCAGTTTGATCCTATATAGATTTTAAAAAGCATAATGTTCAAGGCAGGCATTTTTAACAGGCTAAGCTAAACTAAGCTGACAAGACTTCAGGGAATATTTTTCACTTACGGTTTAAAGATAATCGTAGGGTAGTAGTTTCAGAGGCTCATCGGATTGACCTTTGATCCCCATAGCACCTTATGTAGGATGTTACACACAGTAGAGGTTCTTGTGTGTGAATGCTGAGTGCCCAGGTGGCATTGTCAGTGAGCAGTAATGGTGCTGGTACTGGACCACTGCAAGTGCTGGAAATCTGGGTGACAGTGCTGAGCCTCACTTGTGGTACTGGCTAATTCGAACACTTTGTGGTTTAGGTAGACCACTAGGGATGTAGAATATTTGAGGTTTTATCTAAATTCTGCATCTAGAATTCATTTTTCTTCCTTCATCTCCTCAGTACATTGCACATACTGTTACTGTTGTTGAGTTGATGTTATCTGTTTGCATCTGTCTCTGCCCAGTTAGACTGTGAAGCTTTCCTGAAGAACCAGCCCCAGCATTTTTGCTGTTTTTCCACTCTATCCTCAGTGCCTACCATGTGGTGGAGGTCAAGGAAATATTTGTTGAATAATTAAGTGGACTAGTTGGCTTTCCTCCTTTGTTTTCTCTTGATGTTTTAAAATTGTTAACTGGCAAGTAAAAAAATGGTTTTCTCGTTTCCCTCAAACCTCTTCTGGGTTTCTCTCCTGCAGGGGCTGATGCTGCGGAGGATGAAGAAGTGGATGTCACCAGTGTGGATCCTATTGCTGCCTTCTGTAGCAGGTAAGCCAGTGCTGAGAACCACACATCTGGGGCTCTCTCTGTCTTTGATCTCTGGTGTTAAACTACTGAATTCCCTCAGCCACCCCTTCAGCTCTGTCTGCCTATTAGCCAAAACAGATAACTTCCATGGTTTACAAGAAATATGCTTAGTCTTTCTTCTCTAATGCTTATTTCCACTCTCTTCTCCTGCAATATGGAATTCTAAGCAACTGTAGTAATCCATTTTCATCATTTTATTTTTGCTACTAATTTTATTAATTATACTGTCTATTTCCATTTTTCATCTAGCATTTTGGTTAATATAGGTGTAGGTGATTCTGGCCTAAAGGAAGGGTTCATGGTTTAAGCAACTATCTCCTCTTTTTTCCAATCCCTCTCTGATCCTCTTCCAAATAGTGATGAAGAACTGGAAGATTCAAAGGCTCTATTGTATTTACCCATTGCCCCTGAGGTAGAAGACCCAGAAGAAAATCCTTATGGCCCCCCACCGGATGCAGTCCAAACCTCCTTGATGGACGAAGGGGCTGGTTCAGAGAAAAAGAGACAGTCTTCAACAGATGGGTCCCAGCCACCTAAGAAGAAACCCAAAACAACCAATATAGAACTTCAAGGAGTACCAAATGATGGTGAGAGCCACATCTTCTCTCTGTTGCTTTACAGGTGCTACTTTTTAGTGTCCAGCATGATCTGATAATTTCTGGTTTGGGCAAGTTTACCTTTGAGAGAATTTTCCCATTAGTCTTTTTGATAGTGGTTTACAGCTTTGTAATGATCTAACCTACATTTGTTTTTCTGTCTTTCTTTTTCTCTTTTTTTAATATTTTACTGTGTTTTGGTGAAAGTTCACAAGTAGGTTCTCATTTAACAAGTTCTGTACATGTTGTTCAGTGATGTGGGTTACTGCTTACGTTCTTTACGGTATGTAAAGAATTCTTGTTATTTCCATTTTGGTTGTTCTCTTTCCATTGATCTGGCTTCCTTATCTCTCATAGACTTCTCATCTTTGTGCTAAGGTGAATGTTAACCATATGGCTGATTATTTCAGGGAGCACAGATAATGTTACTTTATAGGCCGATTTGTTGTTTGGCAGAAAGATAACCTCTAGGAGTGGTTTGAATTCCAAGTTTAAAAGTGTCACTGGTCAGTACTCTCAGAGTTCAGTATAGTCTCTGCCAGCCCAGTAAGTCTGGCCTTTGCGGGGGAATTTGAGTTTTGTGCTACATTTTTGTCTTGTTTTATCTGGGACCATGCATTGAGTCCTATTTAGAATAGCTGGTTGTGGTAGCCAGGCACCATCTAGTTCTCTGAGTTCAGGGTTGGTGACACTCTCTGTGTAGATTATTGTTCCTGAAGTAGGAGACTAGTTTTTTTCTTTTAGTTCTTGGTTTCCTTCTTTCTCTTTAGTTTCAGAATATTAGATGGCTGTTGGCAAGCTTTTAAGACCCCAAAAGCTACTCACCAAAGTAGAATATAGAGCACCGTCTTTGTGGACCATGTTGTACCAGTTGGCTGACTTCCTCCATGAGACCATGGTTCAAGCCCTCAGACTCAGGAGACTGGTTCCCTGAGGGGTTGTGGTTGTGTCTTGGAAGTATCTGTACCTGTACCCCCAATGTACTTTACTTTATACTTGAAAATATACACAGTACACATAAACTTGTATATACATATGCCAGCAGTTACTTATGTGTGCCTTCCTGTACATATTTATGCATACTTATTTATCTATGTAACCAAACATTTTTTAGTTATTACAGTTGTTGCAAAATTGTATATCGCCCAGTGATGTTTTTTACAAATTTCCAGATAATTTATTCATTGACATCAGTTGCATTTATCACAATTTGTCGGCATTATCTCTGTGTCTGTACTCACATAGTTATGTTCTTTTTTTAATATTTTATTTTTGGTGAAAATACACACACATCATAAACTCATTCAGTTATTTCCATATGTACAGTTCAATGATATTGGTTACATTCTTCATGGTGTCTCATCACTCTTGCCCAGATTGTTTCACCCATATTGATTTAGGCTCACTGCCCCTTAAACTATTTGTCTATTACTC
This sequence comes from Heterohyrax brucei, assembly GCA_028571685.1. Lineage (NCBI taxonomy): Eukaryota > Metazoa > Chordata > Mammalia > Hyracoidea > Procaviidae > Heterohyrax > Heterohyrax brucei. Next base: position 25,577,344 of record CM053155.1, read on the forward strand.
TTGTCAGTATGATCTCATAGAGGTAATTCTTCAAAAGAGTACAATGGTCAAGGTGAACGTTCTTTACTAATTTAGCTAAGGTGTTGTGTAGTTTAAAGATGACATCAAGGGATAGTTTTGGTTTAAGATTCAAAAATTTTCTCAGGGCAGATGCAGGGATTCCCCTAGTCTCATTAGATCCAGTGAAGTCTTGAGTTCCTTAAGAAGTTTGAAATTCTGTTATACTCCCTGCCCCCACAATCAGGGCTCCTCTATCGAGTCCCTGATCAAAACATTCAGTAATGGTATATCTGCAGTCCGTGTCCTGGATCTCCTTCCTCTGCTGCTGCAGGTGAGTAGAGACCCAGGCACTACTCGTCAAACAGGCGGGCTGGGGAGGTGTGTTAGAACAGAAACTAAGAACCGTTAGGCCAGTTGGCTAGACAGTCCCACAAAAGCTGTGACCCTAAGTCTTTGAACCAAAAGAACTAACTCCCTGAGGTTTTTGGGAGTTCTAGAAACTGTGTCCTCTTTTTTGGTTTGTTGCTGCTATTATAAAATTATACATAACACAGTGTTTGCTATTTGCCCATTTTCTGGCATACAGCAGGCATAGTGATATCAGTTGCATCAGTCAGGTTTGTGTAGCTAGTGCCTGTCATCGATGCCAAGTTTCCCAGCACCATAGATGTAAATTCACTGCTTCCCAGACATGTTTCCTTCTCTCTCCTTCCTTGTGCCTTAGGTAACCACTGATAACGTTGGTTTCTATATTTATTCTTGTCATCTCATACAAATGAAGTCAGACAGTATTGTCCTTTTGTGATTGACTAATTTCACTTAGCAAAATACCCTCAAGGTTCATCCATGTCTTAGCAAAAATCAGGACTTCATTTCTGTTTGTGGCTGGGTAGTATTCTACTGTATACACGTTTTGTGTATCCATTCATCTGTTCATGGGCACTTAAGTATTTCCATCATGTTATTGTGAGTAGTACTGCTGTAAAGTAGGTATACATACCTGTTTGTGTCACTACTGTTAGATCCCTAGAGTACATACCTAATAGTGAAATTGCCGGATCATATGGTAGTTTTATGTTTAATTTTTTGAGAAATAACCATACTGTTTTCCATAATGGTTGTACCGTTTTATATTCTTGCCAGCAGTGTGTAAGAATTCTGATCACCCCACATCCTCGCCAACATTTGCCATTTTCTGTTTTTTTTTTTTTTATAATTTCCATTTTAATTGTTCTGAGGAGTATCTCACTGTAGTTTTGATTTGCATCTCTTGTGGCTGATGATGCTGAACGTCTTTTCATGTGTTGGCCACTTGGATATCCTCTTTGGTGAAGTGTTGGTTCATGTCCTTTGGTCATTTTTGCTTAGGGTATTGTCTTTATGTTATTAATTTGTAACAGTTTTGCATGTATTTTGGATATTTGACCCATATCAGATATATGGTTCTCAGAAGTTGTTGCCTAGTCTTGAATCTTTCCATGAGTCCTTTGGTGAATATAAGTTTTCAATTTTTATGAGATCCCAGTTACTTATTTTGTCTTGTGTTGCTCATGGATTTGTTGATTTATTTGATAATCTATCATTAAAAACTAGATGCCATAGCTTTTACTCCTATATTTTTTTCCAAGAACTTTATGATTTTAGGTTTAACATTTGGATCCTTGATCCATTTTGAATTAGTTTTTGTGTGAGGTATTTCACTTTTAAAATGGGGGAATTCTGCACTCGCCTAGGGTGACAGACACACTAAATCTTCTGACATGTGGCTCAGAGTTTGTTTCATGCAACATTGCTTTTTCTTTTCCCACAGATTTTATGTATTAGGTAGTAAAGGACTAATCAGACTCACACTGACTTCTCTGTCTCCCTGCTGACTCCCACACTTGAAGCCTGTACTGTCACTTCCTGGGATGGGTAGGGGTCTGTGTGCTGGTCTGAGTGTTTGCTCTCAGACTAGATTAATTCATTATGCAACTGTGCATTTTGTTGGTTCTGTGGATTGTGTACTTCCTCTTCAACTCTGGTCCGGGCACTTTTGTGTAGTTTATGTAGAACTGCTGATTTTTACAGCACCACTGTAGGTTGTTTCACTATCCCTGCCTTATGGAGCGGAAAATTTAGGCTCTGAGATGCCCCAGGTTTCACAGGAAGTGGGAAAGTACAGATTCTTACTTTGTCTTCCAGTTCCAGGGCCCATTCCCTTCCTAGTCCCCCATGCTGGTGTCTTTGTGCATTTCTGATTTGGGTTGATTGGATGTAGTGTCACTGTGCATTTTGGCTACCTTTTCAGTAAAGAGCTGATGAGGCTTAGTTTGAACTGTGTAGGCCATGTGTGTCCTTTGGCCAGGCAATTCTTTCTCATTTTACAGGCACTCTTAGAGGTTTTCTCCTTTTATTAGTAAATATGGGACGCAAGAATAACGTTGTTTATTGATAGGTGGCATGGTAGGTGCTCTGATTGGGACAGTGGCACTGGTGGTGGTGTGTGGATTCCTTTCCATGTCTATCTGTCATTTTACAGAAGTCCATCCATTACTGGGTGTGAAGGGGGATGGCAAATCCAAGAAGAAGCAAGCAGGCCGACCTAAAGGATCAAAAGGTAAAGAGAAAGATTCTCCATTTAAACCGAAACTCTACAAAGGGGACAGAGGTTTACCTCTGGAAGGATCAGCGAAGGGTAAAGTGCAGGCGGAACTCAGCCAGCCCTTGACAGGTAAGGACACGCTGGGAGCATTGTCTGGCTTGCTTCGTGGCCTTGCTTTGTACAGCCCTTAACTCCGTTTAACTGTACCATTTTTTTCTTCTTCCCATCCGTTTCCCAGTGGCATATATTCTGAATTTTAAGCTGCTGCTAAGGTCAGACTAAACCAGATTTGGTTTAATGCAGTGGCTTTGAACCTTAAGTCTGTAAATAAATTTCAAGAGATGTATATTCCCCTGGCATAATATACAAAATATTGTGTGAATTTTTTTTCCTGGAGAATATGTCTGTGGTTTTCATTACATTTTAATGAGAATCGATGACCCAAAAAAGAGTAAGAATTCCTGATTTGATAGTCTTCTTGGTCTGTATTTCCTTCTAGTTTTTTTTCCCCCCCTTCTCTCAAATTGAAGAGCAGGCAAAACCAGAAATAGAAGCTTGCTTTGTGCAGCCTGTGACCTTTTCTCCATCTCTCCATGTTGCTCTAATCCTGAGTTCGTGCTTTGCTTTCTCCTAGTAGTCTAGAAGCAATAATGAAGTAGTTCGTAGTTGTATCATGTTAAAAAACGGAATGTGTTTTTCAGGATCTAACAATAGGAAGAGACTTATTAAAAGGATAGAAACTTACAGTGTCTATGTAACATCTTTAACACGTAAGCCTTTTAAAATTTAATGGTTAGGTTTTCTCACTTTTATATAATTGAGGAGTGTTTTAGGAGATGAAGAACAGTTTCAGTTTCCTATGAGACACTTGTGAATGTAAGCTATAGGGTCGCTTATTTGGAAAAGATAAATCTAATTGGAGCCCATTTCTATTCAGACATTGCTGGATTTGGGAGATTTTTGGTTTTGTTTTCTGTATAAGTATGCTTTGCCATGAGTCAGATCCGACTCAACGGCACTTGGCTTGGCTTGATTGATATGATACTGTTGGTACTCTGTGGCTAGCTCAGTAGGTTCAGAGGCAGGATTCATTAAATATCAGTGATTTTATTTAATATTGTCTGCCCATTTTTGTTCTTTGTGACTTTAAAAAATTTTTATTTAAATATGTTAATGCAAACATGGATATACTGTGAAATGTAAAGCAGAATTCCTTGTCTCACACCTTACGTCAGTTAATCATTATGAACATGAATTTACTTCTATGGAGAAGCTGATACAGACTCATCATTTTGATTATTCTGCCTCGTTTGATAGATGTAGACTTCAGTTTTCAATAGCTTAGCACCATCCCACAGAGTACCATCATCTTTTTTCTAACAAGATTATTTATAGTATATCACTGATAATCAGTTACCACCTCCATCTTCAGTCCACCTAAAACTGTGTCTGTCTGTATGTAAAAATAGTTCTGAAAGAGGCATGGGTACATTGCTCACAGAGATTTCAGATCAGTAATCAACCACAGGTAAATAAAAGTGACCCTTCCATAACCTACTTGCACAAGCTTATGCTACCACTGCAAAAGAAACGTAACTTAAAGTTCAAATAGATTTCCCTGGCTGAAAGAACTAAAATACTTCAGGATGATTTAAAAGGTGACCAAACATATTCAGTTAGTTAAAACACTTCGACATAGCAACTTAGTCATCAGGTGCTGCTCTAAAAGAAATACCACAGATGGATGACCTTAACAAAGAGAAATTTATTTTCTCACTAAAAAGTAGGCAAAAGCCCAAATTCAGGGTATCAGCTCCAGGAGAAGGCTTTTGCTGTTGGCTCCAGAAGGTCCTTGTGGTCAGACTTCTCCTCAGCTGGGAGCTTTCGAGGTGCAGGGACCCCAAGTCCTTTCCAAAAGACATATTCTGCTCCAGGCACTGCTTCTTGGTGGTATGAGATCCCCAACTCTGCTACCTTCCTTTCCCTTAATATCCCAAGGCACAAAACAATCTTACAGATTGAGTCCTGCCTCACCAACCCAACGGCTGCTCATCCTCCCTCGTTAACATTGTAGAGGTGGAATTCACAGTGTATAGGAACATCACATGAGATCAGGAGTTGTGGCCTAGCCAGACTGCTACACACAGTTGTGGGGGAGCAGGCACAATTCAACCCCACGACACACAGCCTCTTGGTTTCTTCGAAACCTGTGTCTAATGAATTATTTGCTTTTCAGTAGTAAGTATGTGATAATGAAACCTTTTAAAAGTTTTTTAAGAACCATATTTTCCTCTTTGTTATACAGTGAGTTTAACTTCTAATTGTAGTTGATGTGGCTGCTAACAATGATGATATCTTTGGCATTTCCCAAATTGGATTTCTGTCAAAGGCTATATGAAGTACTCGTAGTTTTACAGCTGAGACTATAGCAACAGTGGTGTTTCTCAACCATTTTTCAAAAATGTCTAAATGAGAATCAAAGTAAAAATGTTGGAAAGGTCAGTTGGCCTTAAAGGTGTGGGCTTTCTTATTTCCTAAGTAAAGTACTGAATACATATATTCACCTTTGAGGGGATTCCAACTCAGTGACCCTTGAGGACAGAGTAGAACTGCCGATGGCATTTCTAAGGCTAGGATCTTTACGGAAGCAGATACCACATCTTTTTCTTGAGGGAACAGCTGCTGGGTTTGAACCTTCCAGCTTTTCAGTGAGCAACCAAGCACTTAGCTACTGCACCACCAGAGCTCCTGACTGAATACACACAGTATTGCTGTTAGCTTAGTGACAGAGGAAGTTTGCAGTGAAATTCTAAATGATTTATAGGTTATATATTTTGGTATTTCTACAAATCAACATTTCAGAGCTCCTTCTAGCAAGAGAAGATACCATTACAAGCCCTGGTGGTGCAGTGGGTAAGTCTTTGACTGCTAAGCAAAAGTTCAGAAGTTAGCAGCCACAAATGGGTGAAAGATACAGCAGTCTGCTTCCTTGGAAATCTTAAGGGGCAGTTCTACCCTGTCCTATAGGGTCCCTGTGTGTTGGAATTGCCTTTATAGCAGTAGGCTTGGTTTGAGTCTACCATCAGAAGTTGACTTCTCACTTTCTTGACAAGGTTAAATGAGTTATTGGCCTCTCATTAGAAGATAGAACAGCAGATACTTCAAACTGGAGTTCTGTTTTCTCATTATTTTTGATAGACACTTAAGTTGGTCAGCCTTAAATATAGGCAACTGTTTAAACAGCATTACCTCTTAAATGGACTAGAGGAGATTTTCACACAACAAAGTCAGAGTAGTGATCCATTTTCTGTAAACACACACAAGCAAAACCACCACACAGATTACCATGAACATCTTACCAGCTTCTGACTGCAGGTCACAGGTCCTTACCCCCATGACCTCTGTATCTTCCCATTTTCTTTGTTCCTTGCTGGCTTTGAGTCCTTGACGTTTTCTTGAATGGGAATCTCTGCAACAGAAATGGCCGGATCAAACTCTTGGTGTGTTGAGGGGCACTGATCAGCATTAGCAGCGAGTCATGTGTTGGTTCCGAGACCTCCTCAGAAGGGCTGCATCTGGCTTTATGACTGGCTGTAGTGTGGTATGAATTTTGTGAAGTCTCCAAATTTGGAGGAGAGTGGTGAAACTGAATCACAGGTGACTCCAGTGGAAGTCTCAGTTTCAGGGCAAACTGTTAGCCCTCCTATGTGAGATTCTTTGGGTAAGGTGAGGCATCATCCACTGTCTTGGTCAGTTTGAAGCATCCTGAGCAGGCAAAGGCTGGCCTGCACCTGTTGATTTGCATGCTCTTCGGCATTGGGTCTCATTCTCCATCTCTTGAGTATTGCCAGTGAAAGGCAGTATATAGACATTGCAAATTTCCCACCAGATATTAAGAAATAAACCCTAATCCAGAATGCCTAAGACACTTGTAAAGAAATCAATCTGAAGATTGTTTGTGGATTCCAGGTTTTGTACCATATCCCCCTAAAACAGACTGCCTTTGCTTTAGAGCCAAATTGTTTGGAACAGGATCATATGTGTAGGCTGTGTTGCTACTCAAGTTAGATGGGTGACAAATGATTGTTCATATCTGCATTTGACCAGTCGCTGAAGAAACTGTTCAGTAAGCTTCATTAGCTCTGACAAAGCTGTCACAGTATGCAACAGGTAGTTACACATTTCAAGGGAAGACTGGAAGACAGACATGACACTTGAGCAGTAACCTCGCCGTCTGAGACCTGGAGCTACAGAAAATCTCTCCCAGCAGCAGCTTGTCAGTATTAGATAGCACCAAAGTGCCTGCATTCATGAAGACACACTTGCTGTGATGAATGAGGACCCATCAGTGTAGCTTGGTGAGGGTGACCCTGAAATTTGGACTGTTCAGAAAGGCGAAGTTGACATGGTCAGTACCATCTTACTAGATTCCTCAGTTACCTCATTAGACACTTTTCAGACACAGCCCTCAGCAGACCGGAGACATGAGATAATAAGCAGAATCACCACTTGCCTCATTGCCCTTGCTTTCTTGAGGATTTCCCAAGAACTAGAGCTCCGAGGCAGTAAATGTCACTAACAGCAAATGTGACAAAGTTGTAGTAGTCACAGATAAGGCCTTAAAGGCATGAAGGGGCTAGTGTGCTCCTGGGTCACCTGAGGGTCTCTTCTGGGTGGAGAGTGAGCAGAGGCACCACTTCTGGAGGTGGACCGGCACTGTGCAGGTGTCCTGGCCATCAGCCACACTCCATGACTGTCCTGGTGCCAGTCTACCACCCACTTCACTCCAGGGCTCTGAACCACACTCCCTAGTTACTTAGTGAGAGACTGCACTTAGTGTTCAATGGCGGCTGCATCATTTTACTTTCTACTTTTTATTTAATGAACAGTCCCTTATGACTGATTTATGAATTCCCTCTAAAATGAGATGATTAGTTAAATATTCTTTCTCATTTCATGTTAGCTTATTAACTGACTAAGGCAGTGCTTGAAAGTCATCATCCAGGGTTCTCTTGGGCCACCCTGCATTGGACTGCGATTGAGAGGCACCCCAGTAAGTGTTTATCATGAGCTGAATTTTTCTTAATTTTATATTACTGAAGGTTTCCTTTATGTAGTAGTGAAATTAAAAAAAAAAAAAAAGCTGTCGAGTCAGGTCTGACTCATAGTGACCCTAGAGGTCAGAGTAGAACTGCCCCCATAGAGTTTCTGAGGAATGCCTGGCAGATTTGAACTGCCAGCCTTTTGGTTAGCAGGTGTAGCACTTAAGCCACTATGCCACCAGGGTTTCCCTTGTGGCAAAATAGTATAAATAATTTTAGTATGTCCTTGGATCAATTATTGCTTCAGATTTTTAGGTTGCTTAGAGGTTGTCTACTTCTGTGTATCTTATCTTGCTTTCAGTATTGTTTCCTGTGGTTTTGGTTTACTACTGATGCTTCAACAAGCCTTTTTTTTAGTCTTCACAAGAAGAATGATGTATAAACATGAACTGATTTCAGATAGCCAATTAGGTATCTCAGGTAACTTTATTGGTCACCTTGAGTGCCTGTTGATTAGTACTGTTGATCTGTGATCACGTCACTTTCTCCCATCATCACTTGGGCTTTGAGTGTTAATGTTTTGTTCATTTAAAAACAGTTAACACGAAATAACCAGGGTACCCCTGGGAACAGTCAGCAAAGCCAGCCTTAGAGTGGTAAAGTCCTGTGGAACAGATTGTTCTACCTCCAGAATTTTTTTTTAATTAAGAGTTTCTTGATTATGTTTTAGGTTGGGAGCAAGCTGTAAAATAAATGATAAATTTTTATCTTGCTGAACAGTAAAAAGTTCTTCAAGTTTGATTTTTAAAGTTGTACTACTCAAAGGAGAGTTTTGACTTTCATTAGTGTGCTCTCAGGTAGATGTGAATGTCTTTACTGCCAGTTTTCCTCTGTGCTCAAGCTTTGCTTTAAAAATCGGAAAAACCTGAGCTTTACTTTAAAATTTTACTATTAAAAACCTCTTATAAATGGTTACTTGCTTACATAGTTTGGGCAGTTGACTTTTAACCATTTTACATTCCAAGTGACATCTGGGAAGATCTTCACCTTGTTCTCTTTTTACACTTCCTAGTTAATATTTCACAGCAGCTCATTTAAGGATGTCCTTTCCTCAGAGATTGAACAGCTTCTATGGAATAATCAGGGAAGTGTTCATTTGATTTTACTATTTAGGATTTTATTTGTTGATTGGTTGTTGGTGCATACCGATGTGAATAGTAGATCATTAACGTTTCACCATATTTGGAACTCTGAGGTGGTGACTCGATGGCACTGGGTTTTGGGTTAAGGTGGTAAGAGAGTATCACCTAAGGAACAGAGGTGCTTGGGAAAGGGCCACTATTAATCATTTAGCTAATACTCTAATACCTGAGTTTGAAAGATGTGGTACCAGAGAATTTCCATTACTTACTGCACTTTTTGTTTTTTTAAAGCATTATTTGTCAACACTTAAAAAAATGGTCAGCCACTTAGAGAATGTGTACAACTGTGACCATTTTTTTCCCCTCTTTTGGACAATACTAAGAAAAGTATTGATGTAAGGGGTTGGGGTTTGGATTGTTTGTAGTCTTGGTGGGTAATTGAAAGTTAGAGTTGGTTATCACTTTTCATAGAGGGAAAATTCTTAGCCCATGTATGCCTGTAATACATCATCCAGCTTCCATCAAGCCTTTCTGTTCTTGTATATAACTGATCTAAGTGGATGGTAAAAAAATATTTTTGCTTCTAATTTCTTTAGCAGGGGGAGCAATCTCAGAACTGTTATGAAGACCTTTGAAGTTCTTCGTTCTTCCCGACTTTGCCATCATGTGGCCTCTGGACACTGTGGTCAGTCATTTGAGATTGACTTTAATTTAAAAAAAGGCCTCTGCCTCCCTTCCAGGGAAGTAGGAGTGAATTTTATGTTTGAATAAAGAAGTGAATTATGGAAGAAGAAAATACACCCCTTCCCTTCCCTTTCAAGCATAAGTCCAAATAGGTTCTCAGGAATGAAGATTTATGAAGACATTGCAGAGGAGTTCTGACTCATTTAAACATAATGTTGTGTTGCTGGAGAAAAGATACTTTGGTTTTTCTGCGTCTAACCTAGCACCATTGAGATCTGTCTCTTCCTGTCTCCTGTTTGCTGTCTCTCCTCGGTGCATGTCCTGGAGTAACTTGTTTTGTTGCCAGTGTCCTAGAAAAACTTCTGTTGGATACTTCCTTTGTTCTGTTTTTAAACTTACCCTCTAACCTGATACCTCCTGTGTTTCTGTATCATGTACAAAGGATGCACAGTAAAAGAAAGTGCTTGAAAGATTTCAAATTTTAGAAAGGGAGGAAAGATACGAAGGCCCTTCTTCCTGCCGTGCCACCTTTTACTCAAGAAGCTGGGGTTTTTCCTTGTTTTCCTCTCATGTGTCCCTCCAGCATTGGTTTATTTGCATTAATCATGGTTTTTGAAGATAGCTAGTCTCAGCTGTCTCCAGCAGAGAATCATGAGTAGTTTATATTGCACTATCTGTACTGGCTTGCAGAGATGGAAACAAACCAAGGTGTCTCTAAATAAGCTTTTTTATTGGGGTGGGGAAATCTATGCAAAGGACTAAAGTAAAACTGTCCAGAATCAAAGCAGCAATGACACAGTTCAAATCAAAGATGAAGGTAAATTTCTTTTGATCATTGATTCCTTCCTTTATCTATGCCTCCTGGTTTCTGAACTACATGTTTTCAGTTACTTCCTTTCTGTGAAAGGTTGCTTAGCTTTCTTTATTTTTTAACTTTTACTGTTCTTTATATGAAAAGTAGCAGCTTGGATGGACATGTCCATTAGATGATTGAGATACTCTGAAAATCGAGCGTTAAAGAAACTGGATGTGAAAGAGTCCACTAGCCTCTGTGAGTGGAGCTTTTTTTCACTGACCAGCAGGTTACCCTTCGTGGTCATTTTTTCAGTGCTTTCAAAGAAGAGTTTAAATACCACGCATATTGCAGAATCTTCATCAGCTAACAGATGCTCCAGTAAGTAGCTGAACAAGTGATTGGCTTTTGATTTTATGTAGAAATTTGAGGAGAAACATACCAATAAGTCCCATTATGTCTTTTAGAACCATTTTACTTAGCAGTTGAAGGAGAGCGCTCTCACTGAATCTGTTGCAGAAGGTCTAGGTTTTTAGATGCCAGTACTTTTCCCTTAAATGTCCATCCTGTAAGTTTTGTAAGAATTACACCAGTAGTAGAGGTTGCTAGGTGGCTCATTAGACATACTTTCATTTTACATACATTATATTCATTCCATTTGCTTCCACACTATCCAGCAGTTGCGTGCAAACTGTGTGACACAAAGGGCTTCTGCCTTATTTCCATGTGGGAAGTAGCTTGATTCCTCTTCCTGTGCATTTGAGTTTTATCTTCTGTCCATCTCTTAAACCGGCTACTGAGAAAATCAACTGAAGCCTTGTCAGGTTGTCTCCGGCAGCAGCTTCTAATAATTATTTATGCTTTGCCACTCCCCTTGCCCCCCAGTCCTAAAGTCTTTTATCCATTTCAATTTGAACTTGTTGTACAGTATATGTATATTCTCTTCTTCCCCTATTCCTCCTGCTTCTCTTTTGTTTTTTAATGTTTGGTAGTTTTGTACAAGATGAGACTTAGCCTTGGGTATTTCTTGCTGAAGCTTTAATGCTTTGTAAATAAAATCTGGATGTTTATTAAAGAACAAGTGTAGATGTTTGTTTGTAAGCACCTGTCACTTCTGAAACTCACCACTTTGCTTTGTACTAAGGAAAGTGCAATGTTTTGTGTTCAGAGAATGTTAGACCTTCATTCTGTGTAGAAATACAAAACTGGAAGAGCACAGGGTGATAGGCAGTCCACATTTCTGCCTCTGGACAAGATGATAAATGATTTCAGCAAAAAGTTGTTATCACCCAAACAGATCAACTAGAAAGACATTCCACAGTGTCTCTGAGAGTTTGTGTGACTACTTTATAGAAGCCACAATACTGGATACACTGATGGTTATAGAAATGAATGGGAGGAGGCTCCTGCCTTCTGTGAACTTTTCCCACAAGCTAAAACCAAAAGAAACAAAACTCACACTGAGTTGATTCTGCCTAACAGCGACCGTGTAAGACAGAGTAGAACTGCACTGTCGAGTTTCTGAGGAGCACATACTGGATTCAAACCGCTGACCCTTTGGTTAGCAGTTGAACTCTTAAGCATTATGTCACCAGGATCTCACAACCTAGTATAGTTAAATTCCTCCTTATTAGCCTTTTGTTCTCCCTAGATTAAATTGTTTTAAAACCCATTGAATACTCATTGTCCTCTAAAGAATATTTCCTGAAGTCTTTTTAAAAACCCTTGATTTTAATCATCTTCACCTCTGAGTGCCAACTTAATCTCTCTAAGTGACTGAGCATCTTTCTTTGACATCATAGCTGTCTCTTAGCAACCTCGTGCCAAGTAAACAATGAGACCCTCCGTCCCTTAGAGTAAAGGGATGTGGCAGAGTCAGGGACAATTAGGTGTCCTTTCACCCAGAAAATTTCTTCAGAACACTTGGGAAGGATGAGTACGTAAGAAAGGACCTATAGTAACACCTATTTTGCAGGTAAACATTCAGATTATAAAAGGGAGTCTTGGCCCTTGTCTTCATGAATTTTCATTTCTGTTTACAATTACTTCCATGTGACAGTGTTTCACATTTTACAAAACATTTTTTATGTACAAGATATCATTTGTTGCTCAAAGTAACCCTGCAGTAGGCCAGGAGGTTTTTAATTTGCAGAGGATAATTTAATTCCAGAGGATAAGGCACTTGCCTCCTGGTACAGTGTTCTTAATCCTTATTATAGAAGGTTTAGGAGCATTTAAAATTGTTAATAACTTAATTCAAATTAATCCTCTTTTTTAGACTTTAATGATTTGATTTCTTGTTTGGTCAGATTTAGCTGAGCTTTTGAAACCCTTAATTTAGATCGTGCAGTGCGGAGGGGAGGGGAAAAGGTCAAGAAGTCTCTATAGCTGTACTGTGTGTTTGAGGTAATTTGGAGGTGCACCTTAGCTCCTGCAGTCTTTTTATCTTTGGCTTCCCAAAAGGTAGAATTAAATTTGTTAAAGGGTATGAAAAGAGAAAGACTGGTGAGTAGTTACTGAGAAGCAGAGATACTAAAGCAAAAACATTGATTTTTGTGATTTTTCCTTGCTTTATGGCTTAACCTGTTGAAAAGGGCTGGATTTTTGTTCATTAGAATATACTGTTTTGACAATGCATGTATCATAATTTGAAGGCTATCTCATGTTGAAGAAATTACAATACCGAAGATTCAATTGGAATACCGTGAGGCGTTAGTTGAGGTGGTGAAATTCCTTCTGAGACATGAAGACTTTGGCCACTGGTGTCGTCCTTGCCAGCCTGGTATTGGCCTTCCACATGCCTTTCGTGATGACTTTACCTAAAACATTGGCCTTCCCTGAGAAACTGCAGGAAGCTGTAGGGAAGGTTATTGTCAATACCACCGCCTGTACTGTCACCTGTGGCCTTGGCTATAAGGAGGAGACTGTCTGTGAGGTGGGTCCTGATGGAGTGAGAAGGAAGTGTAAGTTTCAGCGTTTGGAATGTCTGACCAACTGGATCTGTGGAATGCTCCATTTCACTGTTCCCGTGGGGAAGGAGTTTGAGCTGAGCTGTCTGAGTTCAGACATCCTGGAGGTTGGGCAGGAAGCTTTCCGGTTTATCTGGAGACTTGCTCGAGGTATCATCTCCACTGATGATGAGCTCTTCAAACCCTTCCGAACCAATTCCCACTTTGTGAAGTTTGAACCTGCTTGGGAATTTGACTCTGGGACCTATCGGTGTGATGTGCAGCTGCTAAAAAACTTGAAACTTGTCAAGAGGCTCTATTATGGCCTGAGGGTCCTCCCTCCCCACTTGGTAAACCTGAATTTTGATCGGTCCTTGACAGAGGATCAGAAGTTGGTAGATGAGGGCATGGAAGTGAATCTGGACAACTATTCCAGACCTCCCCATCCAACATGGAAAACAGGTGTGGCATCTGCCTTGAAAGTAGGAATTGCCAGTGGTATGGCTGCTGGTGTGTTGCTGAGCATAGCCCTCTACATCGGGCTGAGAGTACTTTACAGCAGCAACAACCTTCACAGGTTAGAAGCTTCTCACCTGAAGGACTGGCTGTTTGGGAAGCCAAGCTAGCTTTTTAGAGTATTCTGGCTGCCAGATTGTGGATGAGCTGTGTGTAAGAACTCCATTGCCAAAAGAGTGTGTAGGGGAGGAGGGATGTGGAGAGGGATAGCCACTGTAGCTTTGGGCAATAATCTCTAATACCTTCTGTACCAGATGGATCTCTTCCTAATCTCCCCTGCTGACTAGAAAACTGGGAAAGTGACTGAAGTTTCTTGCCTATTCCTGGGAGTTCTGTCTTCCAAGCTTGAATTCATTTTCTACTCTTTACAACTTGTAGGCCTCCCACCTCTGCAGTATATTCATATAGAAGGATATATTAATAGCTTTTCTAGTGAAAACATCTTTTTCCTTGTCAATAAAAATAATTCACAGTAGCTGCATGATGACATAAAATCGTCTGCTCTTTAGTTAAAAATTCCTTGTGCTTGTTTAAATTTTCCCATAGTTGGTCCAGTGCTCATTTTCTTGGAGTTACTTAGACATTGAACAGATTTTTTAGTAGGAGGCCACATGCCTTTGTGTGGCAGAGCTGAGGTCGTTAGTATTACCACTGTGGATGTAACAGACTCGAGTATATAATAGATGGTCTCAGTGTTAATCAATTCCCTGCCATCCTGGTACTCCCTCAGATGAACCCTCTCTGTTCAGAGTTAAATTGAAGTCCCTGGAAAAACACTGAATTCTTCTCTGGTAGGTTTCTCATGATGATCCAAACAATTCTTTGGCTTGCTCCCTGCACCTTTTAGCTTTCTCAGATGTCATGAAGCTTGTGTTCCTGGGAATGTTCAAATGGCTTGGTTTCTTACTGCAGCCAACGTCCCTGTCATGGATTGAGTTATGTCCTGCAAAAAGTGTATCTATTTGGCTAGGTCATGATTCCCAGTACTGTGTTATGTTTATGTATGTTGAAAATCTTGCCTCTATAATGCTAATGAGGAGGATGGCCAGTGATTGGGTTAGGCAAGACTGAATCTGGAATGGAAACCTTGGTGGCATAGTGGTTAAGTGTTGTGGTTGCGAACCAGGCCATTCCAGTCCACCAGGCCCTCTGGAAACAGTGCGGCAGTTCTGCTCTGTCTATAGGGTCACTGAAAGTTGGAATCAATGGCAGTGGGTTTATTTTTATTTTTTTAGTGCCTTGAGGCTGTCTCTTGGGATATAAAGGAAAATGAAGCAAGTGAAGAGTTGGGGGAACTTAGAACCAAGGAAGCAGTGCCAAGAGCAGAGTGTATCCTTTGGACCCAGCTTCCTGGTATGTCAATAGCTCCCAGTCCAGGGGAAGACTGACGACAACGACTTTTCTTCAGAGCCGACAGAGAAAGACTCCCTGGAGCTGATGCTGGGAATTTGGACTTTTGTCTGCTTTACTATGAGAAAATACATTTATCTTTGTTACAGCAGCACTAGATGACTAAGAGAGCCCCCCAAGGGATGACTAGCACCTACGTCCCTCTGCAGAAAATCCAGTCTTAAGACTTTTAAGGGCCATTCAGACTCTGAGATAATTGGTTTGTGGAACCATCTGTGAATAGACCTGACCACCAGCCAAGCTAATCTACTGAGAGAATTGTGTTCTTTCTTTCCATCACTTTTCCCTAGTTAGCAGAAGGGGACAGCAGAAACCAAAGACTCAGACCAGTGGTTCTTTGTCTAGCTGTATGTCAGGATTGCCTGGATAAGCTTTTGAAAAATTAACATTCCTGAGCCCCAACTCTGAAGGTGCTAATTCTAAAGTATGGCCAAAGAATCTGTATTAATTTCTCTATTAAAAAATTTTTTAAACCCACAGGAAATTGGAAAGGTAGGTTTGATGACCATTCATAGACCCTTCACCTAGACTGACCAGGGGTTAACATTTTGCCATATTTTTCTTTCTTCCTAAACATGTGACCCCTTTGCCCCTAACCCAGGCTTGTATATCCTAATAAGGACCTTCTCCTGTGTGTCCACAGTGTCTTCTCATACCTGAGAAAATGATCTCATGTACTGTCTACACTCATATTTCCCCAGTTTCCAAACTCTTGCAGCTTTTTTATTGTATGTTAATTTTTTGATCCAGAATCAAATGAAGGTTCCTATGTTACACTTGATTATTTCTCTTCAGCTTTCTATTTTATTACAGGTCCTTTGCATTTAGTTTTTCATGATGTTGATTTTACGGAAGAGTCTAGGCCAGTTGTCTGTTGTTCTGGAATCTAAAATTGTCATTTTCCCCATACAAGTTTCAGCTTAAATATTTTTGACAGGAGCCCTATGTAGAGGATAATATCTACTGCATAACATCAGCAGTCACATAAAGTCAAGCTACTCCACTATTGGTGATAGATTCTTCATTTGATTATGATGGTGAGTCAGATCTCTCCAAAGGTATATATTTTTCCCTTTGTAATAATCAGAGCATTGATAGAGATTATGTGGCTTCCCAAAAAGCATTCACAGAAAGGTTTTGGCTTCCTTAGGTGATCCTTGCTGTATTCGTTAGTGCATGTTCAGGGTTGCAAGATAGGGATTCGTAGACGTTCTTCATTCCAGCTATTAGCTTGCATGTTTGTAAAGAAGAGCTTACTCTTCTTACACTGTTGTTATTTTTGAGGTGTCATTAGGTTCTCTTTTTTATTCAGTGAATTATATAATCCATTACTGATGTCTTTTTTTTTTTTTTTTGATGTTCAAATTGTTCTTAATTTTGGCCAGGAGGGCCCCTTTTGGCCTTTTGATGTGGTCCCACTTGACTGAGCATTTCAGAATTTTCTAGGGAAGATGTCCCAGGTCCACATAGGGACTTCACTTGTTCCAAACCTAACGCTGCTCTTCCTCTGACTCTGTGTAGTACGGGCAGTATTTATAGGGACCGAGGCCTGTGTGCTAGGGGTGCTTGTGGCTCCTGGGGAGTCACTGCCTCTGGGTCCTCTCAGTGTCCTACATACATGCAAATCATCAATTCTAAGCATGTCTGTTGTTAGAAGTTTTATAGGTGATTCGGATAAATAGCCAGGATTGAGAACCACTGACGTAGGCCTACGCACAGGAAGTCTGCTGTACTGTTGATCATAGTTTGAAGAGATCTTACGTTTTCCACATACCCTTCCCCCCAACACTGTGTCTCTGAAAGGATGGAGTTCAGACTTTGGTTCTGGCCCTGGTCTGCTATCCCCTTTGTGATGTCACAAACTATCTGACCCTTCATAGTCCTCATCTTTGTCCTCATGGTTAAGGACCAAATGAGATTCTTTGAGTACAAGTGCTTTGTAAACTGAAGTACTGGACATGAGTTAGAGAATGTTATTACTGAAGTATCTCAGGCCAGTACAGTGTTCTGAAGCAATTAGGAGATAGCATGCTATACTTTAGAGAAGACTATGAAATTATTAGTGCCTCTCTTTGTACCTAATGTTAGTTATGCTGCTGAGGAGGGAGGAGGACCGAGGGGCACTATTATCCATTTAACAGATGGAGAGACTGAGGCTCAAGAAGAGCTAAGTAATGTCTCCAGCATTCTGTTGCACAGCAGTTGTCAAGCATGGAATGGACTGATACACAGCTTCAGGTTTATAGTTTCATTGGGCACTTGAGTGTTGACTGTGAGGCTATGAAGGGATTGAGTAGGGAAGAGAACAAAGGGCCTCACTACGAGTGAGAATGAGCTGTGTTAGCAAAGACGCAAACCCACTTCAATCATTGCATTGTGGGCATGGATTCTGCCCTGGAGGGTCAAGGGGATGATAAGTGGATCAAGGTGTGAGTTCTAGGGTCGCTGGTGCCTCAGCAGCCTTTTTGGGTGCAAACAAAAACAAACCTGTTACCATTGAGTTTGATTCTGAATCACAGTGACCCTAAAGGACACAGTGGAACACTCCACAGGGTTTCCAAGGAGAATCTGATGGATTCAAACTGCAGACCTCTTGGTTAGCAGCTGTAGCACTTTACTACACGACCAGGGTTTCCCTTGCAGAATGGATGAATGACACAGGTCCAGTATCTACCAGTGTCTGCTGGTTCCTTCTGCAGGCTCGCTGTCAGCCTGGGTTTTTCGTACTGCACAAGCCCTGGGCACATAACTGAGCACTGGCTAGTGAGTTCTCTGCTCATCTTCATGTCCACCAAAGTCCTCTGCCCTCCATGGAGTCCTGCCCACTTTGCACTGAACACATTGAACATGTCTCATATGTAAATGGAACCTGATACACGTTTGCTGGATGAACAAGACAATGTTGTGGCTGGGAAATGGGCCTTTAGAGATTCAAACCAGTTTGGCTGCTGTGGGCATAGGTGGCAGTCCAGTTCTTGCAGTGTGGGCCTTTTTATCTGAAGGGAGAAGCCTTCTCTTTTCAACCAGTGAGTCAACTCCTCAGGTATCCTGAACATTAGGAAACCGGAAAGCAGTAGTATCAGGCAAGCATAGTTAATGCCTGTCGTTATGGAAAGTCAGCCCCAGTCAGAAAATCTCTTTCCTGCCTTAAAGTGTCTGGGCCTCCTTTTTCTTTTGCTCAGGAATGAATGAAGCAATGTGGACTGTGTTTTGTAACTTCCTTAGAGTTGACTGTGTGAGAGGTGAGGTATGGGATAAAAACCTCCGGGGGTAGAGAACAAGACAAAAGAGGTGCTCTTTAGCCTGAAGATAGCAACACCCAGAGCTGGTTCCAGCTGCCTCCACAAACTGAGAATCCAACTTTATTTAACAGCTGCCTGCTACCACAGTCAATAAATACCTACATTACAAGGACAAGAGACAAACAGTAGGCCAGTGGGTGTGTTTCCACGTCAGCAGTAATGGATCCCCAGCCAGGCCCAGCTGTGGGCAGCTGTAGGCTCTGCAGGTCCAGGAAGGGTGGGCCAAGGCGAATGCACTGTAAGGCATTAAATCTTTATGCCCTTGTGGCTACGTGGGCTGCTGGCAAAGCTCTCTGACCCCATCTGTCCCTCTCCTAAAGCCGTATGACCCTGTAAGTATATACAGGTCCTTGGGGTGCCCCTCAGCTACCAGGCACCTGTTTCCATGGAGCTCTTTAAAGCACCTTAGAAACATGCCCTTAGTCCCTCTCACGTGCCACCTCAGGAGCCTCTTGGTAAGCTCTCTCATGCCCAGGATGAAGCTTGGGGTTAGGTCTGGCTCAGAAATAGGGCCCTACACCTATGCTGGGTAACACAGTTAAGAGGATACTGTTGTCCTGACTTACAGGCCCAGCTGGCAGTCATGTTCTGGGATCAAGGGGTGAAAAGTGGCTGTTCTGATGCCAGGGAAGAGACCATAGGAAATAATACATTCTTGACCATCTCAGGCACTGTAGTCGGGTACAGACTGTGGCTGTGGGGACTGGGAAAAGTAGTTGTAACCAGAATGCCTGGTGTGAGCCCTCCCTCTTATTGGCTGTGTGACTAAAGTCATTTTTGCTAAAGGGCAGGGACCACAACAGATATGTCCCCAACACTGTTCCTTGCTGAAGACTGATTCTCAGAGTCCCCGCTCTGGAAGGACCCTTCATTTCCCTACCCAGTCCCCACCTTCCTAGTCCTGATTTCATCTAACCTAGACCATGACCAACAGCTGTTAAAGCTCCCCATCAATCTTTAAAAAAAGAAGGCTCTAAGTCATTCTAGGATCACTCATTCCATGGTCTTATTGCAGTTCTTTCTGATGTCTAACCTCAGTCTCTCCTGTTGTTATTTTGCCAAAAATATAAAGAAAAAATCTCCTCCCCTCAAATGAATAAACCACTGGTTGGAAGACTGAATCAGTCCAAGAGATCCCCTGTGAGGTCTGGAGGCAATGAGAAGAGGAGGTTCAGAGTCCCCTCTCGTCTCTCCAGAGGTGATCACCCCACTCCCCAGCACCATCTGTATCATTCATTGCATTGAATGAGAGGAGAGTCACTTGGCCCCTAGACTCTATTTGGGGAGAGCTGCCCTACCCTGATACACATCTGCACTGTAACAGCAACAAGGACTAAGTAACCACAGCAAGGGACAAAGGGCCTTGAAGGCAGAGCCCAGTGTGCACAGACCCTGAAGCAGTGTTTGCAGGCTGTTTCCCTGGTCCTCAAGGCACTTATGGCCACTAACCTGGATAGTAAAGGACTTGTTTGTGGCTCTTCTCCCTTGCTGCCTCGGGGGCTGCAAATGCTGGGAAAACTGGCCTAGTACATGTAGAGAGAAAATCCAGTATAGAGTTAGTGATCACAATTACAGGGAGTCTAACTACTCCCCAGCCCATCTGAGCAGAGATGAAAACTAGAGGCCCTGTGGGCAGCAAGGGACTCTGAAAAGTCATCCAGTTTAGTTTGCTGCATCCAACCCTGCTTGTGTGTAAGTGGCCGTTCATTCTAAACGCTTGCGTGTCCTCAAGTCACCTGCTGTATTATGTCCTAACCAGTAGCCTAACTGAACTGCCCTGCTGCAGTGTCACCTGTGTCATTAGCACCCTACACCCCAAAGCCACTTCTTCCCACACAGTCATTAGGTTTTTCTGGGGTTAGTGTCCTGGTTAAAACCCTTTCCCAGCAAGTCTGGCTTCTTCTTTTCTACTGGCCCCTCATTAAACCAATAACCAAACTCACAGCAACCCTGCAGACAGAGCAGAACTGCCCTGAAGAGTTTCCGAGCTTCTTTTACAGAAGCAGACTGCTACATCTTACTCCCCAGGAGTGGCCAGGGAGTTCAACCCCCTAACCTGGCTTTCAGCCTCTTAAGTGATGAAGACCACTGTGCCACCAGGGCTCCCTAGACCTCATTAGAACTAAAACATTCAGTCACGAGTATCTTTTATATTTGCTTCAAGCAAGCTTAGGGGCTGCAGCCTCCAGCTACACTGGTTAGGATCTATGACAATTCCCTTAACCCCCTTGGCCCAGCACCCAGACATCTGTATGCCCACCACAGCCCTGCATGAGGAAAAACCAGCTGACCCTTGGAGGAGGGGTACCTCTTTCTCCCAGCACTCCTTGTCTGATGAATGGCTGGGTACAGGCCAAAGTACAGTTAGCAGGGCCAGGAGTAATGCCAGGCCATGTTGGGGTCCCTGTCAGAGAAGAAGAGCCATACAGTTGAACCTTCAGAACCCTGCATGTAGGGTGTGGGGGCATGAGCAGGATTTGATGTTCCTGGCCCCAGGGAAGCAGTCCTGGCCCTGGGTGCTAGGTGGTGGCAGGGAGTAGAGATGTGACCTAGCATTTAAAAGAAAAAATTGTAGTGGTAAACATTAACATACGCCTGCCTAAGAAAAAAGAGCACAGGTGGAAGTTTTAAAAAAAATTAACAAAACTGAGCTCTGCCTGTGAAGGACAGCACACAGGCTCAGAGAGTCCCCAAGGGTCCATGGCCATGGAAGCCTGCTCTGTGCTGCCACTTATGAAGGCCCACCTGTCAGAGCATCAGCTTGGGGTATCCTGGTCGTGCTATCACTGCTTCCTAGACTGGCTGAATCCTTGCTTTCGCCTCTTAGAGCCGGGGAGCAGGGAGGGCTGCAAGCCAGCGCTGTGACTGAGCTCATAGCACAGCCAGGCTGAGAAGGCAGAACAGGCTAGGTGTCTCCCGGAATCTGCCTGCACCTTGGGCTAGGACTGGCCACTGCTGAGCACCATGGTCACCAACCTGGACAGCTGGAAGCAGAGCTTTTACACCCTGCTGCCCTCACCGCTCTCAAGCAGTCCTGAGCTGCTCAGCTCTACCCCCATGGAGCAGCTTGTGCCCCCTTCTCTGTGCAGACAGACCGAGAGCTTTGAATGAGAAAGTAGGAGACTCAGGCTCTTATCCCATCTCCATCACTTGTAGGCTGTGCAACCTTGGGAAGTCCCTGTCCCTCTCTGGACTAGTTTCCTCACCCACAAAGTAAGGGGTTTGGACGAGTTGAGCTCTAAGGCCTCTTCCACTCTGTGACATACTTGGGAGTGCAAGACAGCATGTCCCATTTATTAACTGCTGTCTTTCTGGGGAAACACAAAGGAACTACCCTATCAATAGAGCAGTCTCAGGCCACTTGGGGGATGACTCTTGCCAGATGGTCCCAGGGTGTCCCTGGGGAGTAGACAGAACCAGTCTTGCTCAGAAAACTTCTGATTCCAAGACACACAGAATGTATGCTCCCATTACTCCCCCGGGCTTGTCAGCGATGGGGGACCAAGGTCCTGGGGCGTGCAGGTGGGGGAGGTGACTGCAGGCCCACGGAGCTGGAGGTGATCTCCTTCCCCTCGCCACCCCCATGCTGCCCAAACACTAGGAGGGGCTGTGCAGGGTGGGTCTTGGGGTGAAGACCTCCCCAAGACAGAGCCCTTTAGTCATCCAGTGACCTGTAGTGGTTTGTGTCACTCTAGGGGTGACAAGGTCAGGTTGGCAGTGTTGACTGAGAGATCAGCTTCACCTGGATTGTGACTCTGCTCAGGGCCAGGCTAATGCTCTTTCCCAGGGGCTCAGCCTCTCAGCTCGTTTCAGCTCCTGCCCTCCCCAACCCCGCACAGCCATGCCATCCCTCGAGAGGAGAGAATGGGAGAGCCCTTGGTCCCAGGGTCCATCCTATTTCTTCAGTCTGCTCATGTCCCATTTCCTCTGGTCCCAGGACTCTGAGAGTCAGGATCCAGATGCAGTCCCAGAGTGCCATCTCTGCTGACAGAGGACTATGTTTAAAAACTCTCCCCACAGATCCATTCCTTCCATCCAGGCCCCCTAGAAGGCCCAGGCATAGTCTAGTATTTTCATGGAAGTTAGTGCCTGTTGCCTCTTGATTTAAAGAAAAAAATCCTCGCATAGGTTCTATCTTCTGGCAGAATTTGAAATATCCTAACCTCCTACGAAAAGGGCACTGTTTAGGTATTTAAAACCAACCACTCTTGGGCACAGTGTTGGGCCACCTTGGTATCTGGAAGGGGCCAGGGCCACCTGGCTGTGTCCATAGGAGGTGGGTGTTCAGCTCTGGTGGAGAGGAAGGGGGGCCAAGATCAGAGTTCCAGGTAGCCTAAGACCATCAGCATGGCCATGGAGTGGGAGAAGATGGCACCAGGATGTGTGGCTGGGCAGACTGCTGAGTTCTCCACCATCATGCTTGTTCCTGAAACCAGCAGGCAGAAAGGTATGGTTGCAGCCAGCTGGACCACCCTAGCCCCGCCTCTCCATAGGATCAAGCCCTTTCCTAAGGAGACTCATGCAGGGCCAGTGTCAGAATGGGGAGTATAGATGGCTGGGAGGTCTTCTCAGCTCTACTCTTAAAGCATTATGTAGGACCTATGCTTTTGCTGGCCCTCAGCCTTCCCTATACCCCACAAAAGGTACACCCTTACTTCCCTGGCCTTCAGGGATACTTTGCGGGGAGAGGGGGGCACTGACAGGGGTAATTCCAGGACTGCTCTGCACCTCGTTCCTGCTTGCCTTCCTCTTTGGCCTTGGTGTTTGCCCAACTTGGGGTTGATATCTGGGTGGGCCCTGATATTCCTAGGGATCAGGTAGGGGAGAGGCAGCACCTCCATTCCTCACGATGTGGACTTCTGCTGGGATCCCATCGCCTCCAGGCCCTGTGGTCCGAATCTGTACTACGGCGTGGCCGATGTCTTCAGGTACTGCGATTTCTATCCAGTTCTTGCTGGTGAGGTGGAGCGTGGGCGTCGGGTGTAAGTCGTTCTGGTACAGCATCTGCAGGTACAGGGCTGATCCTTCTCCCCAGCTCCAGTCTCTGAAGGTCCCCCCAATCATACATCCTTCTGTCTCCACTGCCTAGTACTAAGCTCTACAACAAGCTCCTCACTGGTGGGAGGGAAGCAGGCAAGCAGCTAACTATGCAGATTCCACTTGCTGGGAGGACCAACAAGGCTTCACCTAGCCCATACTGCCCCGAGGAACCCTTCCTTCCACAGTGGCACTGTTTCCTCCCTTTTTGGTCTCTATGATAATTCACCTGGCGAACGATTTGTGTATTTCATGTCTCTCACAATCACAAATTATTTCTGCACACACGAGGTTGATTCTGACTCCTGGCGACCTCACATGTGCAGAGTGGGACTGTGCTCTGGAGGGTTTTCAAAGGCTGTTATCCTTCAGAGGCAGAATGCCATACCTGTCTTCCGAAGGACGTCTGAGTGCGCTCCATCTGCCAACCTTTCCAGTGCTTACCCATTTGTACCACCCCGGGAAGCCCTGGAATTCTCCGGAAATGCAAATGAACTGCTCCTCATTATTGATGCCTCTATGGTCCATTCCTCACCTTGTAGCCAGTGACTGCAGACTCATTCCGGAAAGAGACCACAGGGTCCCACTTAATGCTAAGACTGGAGCTTGAGAAAGTCCAGGAGATGTTGTCAGGAGGTCGCTGTGGAGCTGCCAGGGAGGTAGAGTCAGGGAGACTGCCCAGTGTTTTCCCATTCCACCCTGCCCCCTGCCCTGTAGCCAGCCCTCTTCTGTTAACCACTGCCTAAGAAACAAACCCCATAAAAAGCCGAGGGAGGTGCTTCAGAGGCCATGCATCCCACTAGGCTCACTGCCATGTGTCTGTCCAGCCCAGAGCTTCTTCTAGAACCCACCAGCCCCCCAGGCAGACAGACTTACGAGGCTTCATGGTCACTGTACTGTCAGAAGGGCTGGCAGGTCCGGTGCCGGCCCGGTTGTAGGCCCGCACAGTCACATGGTACTTAGTGTTGGGGTGCAGGCCGGTGACTCGGGCACTGGTGTCCAGTCCTGCAGTCCTTACTCGATCAGCAGCAGCTTCTTTGTCGCCAGCTTTCCAATAGCGGATCTGAGGGGAGGGAGGTACCCTAGAGTCTGGGATTTGGCCCTGATCCTCAGGGCTACCTGATCCAGGCCCAGCATTCAACATATTGCCCCTCTCCTCCTCATTGTGGCCCTTGTGACTCAGTCATGGCTCTCAGATCCCTATATGCTCCAGAGAACAAGGCTGAATCAGTGGTGGTCATTTCTGTCTTCTGGGTGCTTTGCAGAATAGCCTGCCCAAGGAAGGTGCTCCATTTGTGGACTAAATGAGGAGTGGGTGAGTGAGAAGTTGGGCTGTGCACAGACTCATCCTAGCAATGCCCTGCGGACACTCACTCCCCTTGAGTTAAGTCAGGGACTAGCAGCAGGATTCCGCCAGTGATTTGTTGTTGGTGTCACTGTTGTTATTGTGTGCTGCCGTCAGGCTGGCCTCCAGCTCATGACAACCCAACACACAACCAGAGTGAAGCTGCCAGTCCTTTGTCATCCCCATGACCGGACGCAGACTGAACTGCTGTGATTCACAGGGTTTTCACTGGCTAACTTCAGGAAGTACGTTGCCAAGCCTTTCTTCCTAACCTTATCCTGCAAGTTCCACTAAAACCTGCTCAGCATCATAGCAACACACACGTCTCCACTGACTGGTGTGATTCAGTATGCACGAGCTGCGCTGGGTCAGGACCGACCCCAGGCATCCTGTGTGGAAGAAGTCTACCACCACCCGGCCACCCCTACAGCACAAAATACATATTTTTGTACTTGCAAAGTAACCTTCCAACCCCTCAGTAAGCTTATGATGGCTGCTCAGTAAATTTCAAATCCATTTTTTAGCAGCAATCATGATATTAAGTTTATATACCATAGGCATATTATGGTCAGGAAAAAGAGGAAGACCTTCACTGAGACAGACTGGCACAGTGGCTGCCACAATGGGCCGAAATGTGAGGATGGCACAGGACCAGGCAGTGTTTCACTGTACATAGGGTTGCTATGAGCAGAATCAACTAGATGGCACCTAACAATATTTAAAGTCAAAAGCAGAGCTTGGATTTACTTAGCTATTGTGCTAAAGTATAGTGCTGACTCTACTGGAATGGAACTTATAACATCACTGGTATTCCCAGCCTGACAGTTGTCCCTTAGGCGATGACAGTACTGACTTCTTTCCTTTTCTTGCTCTCCTGTGCACTCCATGTACTGAACAGGTATGCCTGTGTAGAGTCATCCATGGGGCCCAGGACAGGTAAGAGTCTGCTGGGCCAGAGTTCCCTGGGAACTGAAAATCAGCTGGCATACAGAAGGGCCATGCTGTGCCCTGTATAGCTCAGGGATGCCAGGTTGAATGCCAGGGCTCCACGGTAGAGGTGAACAGGAACCTTTAGGCCATGCCTCTTCCAGACCCATTCCTCCTTCCCTAGGTTCCCCTGTTTCCAGTGCTGGCCTCTGGCCAACATTGTCTGTGCAGCCATCTATGGTCTGTCTTCCCTAATCACGTCTGACGGGGGAGGTGGGGAGGAGTGTCTCAGTCTGTACCCACAGTGCTGCACAGACCTGGTCTTCTCTGCCAAGCCAAAGAGTGGATGATTCCAGGGGAAGTGACTTGTGAGGAGGGTCTTCCTGAGCTATGTGCTGCCCACACCTGGCCTTGAGGCCAGCCCCCTCCTTTCTCAAGCCTGGGGTCAGTGCTCACCTCATAGCCCAGGAGGACACCATTCATGTCTTGCTGCACTGGTTCCCACGTCACATTCATCTCTGAGGACGAGACTCCATCGGCCCAGACCTTGGCAGGGGCCAGCCTAGGCTCTGGGACCAGCACAGAATGGGTTTGGACTCCCGAGACCTCCTTGTGCCCTGCAGATCAGCCTCAACCTGAAAGCATCCTTGCTAGGGTTTTAGAGGAGAGCCCAAGATACCCCCAGGGCCCACTTTTCAGACCCTTGGCCTTCCCCAGAAAACCTGCTTTCTCCCTACTGCAGCCCTGGGAGGGAGGCAAGGGGTTGGGGCAGAACCCAGTTGTTCACTTAACCTCCTGTGGAACTGAGTGGGGTCTAGAGTATAATCACTCTCCACAAGCCCCACCTCAGGGACAGTCGCTTGCTTATGGAGCATCTACAAAATGCTAATCATTGTCCTATTTAATTTTATTCTCACTGCATGCAGCCCTGAGCCCTGGTGGCACTGTGGTTAAGAGCTCGGCTGCTAAACAAAAGGTCAGCAGTTCGAATCCACCAGCTTCCCTTTAGAAACATTATGGGACAGTTCTACTCTGTCCTATAGAGCAACTGTGAGTTGGAATCTACCCATGGCAATGGGTTTGGTTTGATTCACAGCCCTGTGAGAGAGTTGTTATCCTCATTTCATGGAGAGGGGAAACAGGGATGCAGAGAGCTTAAGTAACTTGCCCAGGATGACACAGCCAGTAACTGGCAGAGCTGGACAAGGCCCGGGGCAGCCCACCTTCCTCAGCCGAGTGTACTAGCGCCGTGAGGCTCTCGGGCCCCTCCCCGCGGCGGTTGAAGCAGCGGATCTTGACCTCAAAGGGCGTGTAGGGCCGGATGCTCTCGTTGCGGTAAACGAAGTGCTGCGCGTCGGCGCCGGGCACCCGGGCCGTCTGCCAGCTAGCGCTGCCCTGCCTGCGGAAGGACAGCAGGTAGCCGAAGCCGTCTCCGTTCTGGTACTCCCGCGACATGGGCTGAGGGGCAAGAGTGTGGCGTGGGCTTGGGGCCGTGGGCGTGCTTCCCTGCCCATCTCTGGCTCCGCCCAGCCATCACGAAAGTGACAGCCTCCTGTGCCAGTAGCTGGAGGTGGGGGCGCAGGGCCCAGGAAGGGGAAGAGGACACTGTCTGTCCCTGAGCAGTGGCTCCGTTTAAGTCTTTCTGCTCCAAACGGAAGATGCAGTGGGGAGGGAGGAGGGGAGGGACAGACTTGCCGCCCAGAGAATGAGAGACACATTTCTGCCTCTGTCCTGGCCAGCTTACCGTCCAGTTGATGATGAGCTCTCCGGGGGCTCCACCTCCTCCGCTGAGTCCTGAGGGTGCCACTGACGGGGCTGTCAGGGGCCAAGCGACACAGATGTGCCTTGTTAGTGGGCAACGAAACAACGAAAACGCCGAACCCCTGTCTGTAAAGCATCCTACAACATTTTACCCTTCACCCCTATTGGCTTAAACTAAGTAATAGAGGTCAATTCCCTAAATTAAATATGATCAATAACTCAGAACTGCAGGTAGTGCAAAAAGCATTTCTTTGGGACTTCCAGGGTGCTTTAGCTGGAATTGACTCAACGGCAGCAGGTTTGGTTTTTGGTTGTTATTATTTTTCCCTTTGTAGCAGGTTTAATTTCCTAGTTTTCTCTAGCATTAAACAAGGCTGATATTAAAAGAAGACTATTTTATCAGCACACACAGCAGGGGTAGCTTGGCTGGGGGTCAGAATATTTCAGCAGAGCATCTAGCAACTGGAGACTTTTCCCTTGGTTCTGATGGTAACCTAGGGCCTTGTTAATTTGTCCTGCCATGTCGCCCATTTGATACTATGTGGTGGCAGTTATTATTTCTCTTTTCCACATGGAAAGGCTGTGAGACCTAGGGCAGTTAAATGACTTGATTAAGATCACAGAGCTAGTAAGAGGCACAACCAGAATTTGAACTCAGTTCTTCAGACATCAGACTCCATCGTCTTTCCTCTTTATCCCAGCTATCTTTGTCTCATCAACTCCTGGGATGCTGGAATAAAGAAAGAATACACCTCATCACACACACCTGACTCTCAGAGAAGTTTAGGTTTAGCCAAAGGAAATGATCCTTCTGGAATTCCTTACTTAGGAGACATTCCTGCTGAAAATGCCAAGTGAATCCAAAAAGAGTATGGACAGTCAGCCCGCAGCATATAGGGAAACTTGTTTCAGGAAGAAAAGAAAGTAGATCCTCACTGTACATGCATCAAGTTAGGCAGTATGGCAGGTTCGGTGATTGGGAGGAGGGGAAACAGGTCCCTGATTCTGTGTTACAGTGACTCCCAGGACCCCAGGGCTCTCATTCCTAGCCTTCCCCTGTGGATGGTTCCAGGGCCACAGCTGCCACAAGGAGGGCCCCATGGCAGATGGACAGGGGCCTGTCAGCCATGCTGACTGGGCCCTATGACTGCCTGCTCTGTCCTCCCTTCCTTCCCTACTTGGGCTGTGAGGGTTGTGGGTGGACATTCATCCTGTTACAACTAGGGAGGCAGGACTTGCAGATGCTGGCTCTTTCCCTGCCTCCTTGCACAACTCACACACACACACACACACACACACACACACACAGACATGCACACACACACAGACATGCACACACATACAGACACACGCACACATGCACACACCCCTTACACATTAACTGATTTCAGCAGCTCAAGCCTTCTCAGGAGGTCATTTGTCCACCACCCATGGTCCTGAAATTGAGTCCAGGCTCTGCTAATGTGACCCTTACTTTTAAATGGTTTTACATTAAACAGAAGGAAACCATTTATTCTGAGATAATTGTAGATTCTTATGTGTCACAGATTGAATTGTGTCCTCCCAAATATCTGTCAACATGGCTAGGTCATGATTCCCAGTATTGTCTGATTGTCTACTGCTTTTGTCATCTTATGTGATTTCCCTATGTCTTGTAAACCTTATCACTATGATGTAATGAGATGGATTAGTGGAGGTTATACTGATGAGATCTACAAGACTAGACAGTGTCTTAAGCCAGTCTCTTCTGAGATACGAAAGAGAGAAGTGAGCAGAGAGACAGAGGGCCCTCACACTACTAAGAAAGTAGTGCAGGAAGCAGAACTTGTCCTTTGGACCTGAGGTTCCTATGCTGAGACGATCCCAGACCAAGGGAAGACTGATGACAGAGATCTTTCTACAGAGCTGAAGGAGTGAGAAAGGTAGTGCCCTACTGGACTGTGAGAAAATAAAGTTCCCTCTGTTAAAGCCATCCACTTGTGGTACTTCTGTCACAGCAGCGCTCTAGTGCTCTGTAGTCATCTATGACAGACAATACGCAGTTGTAAGGCTGGCCCATGTTTGAATGAGTGACTTGGATCAGATAGTCCTTCCATCTCTGACAGGCACTGTGAAGTGCCCCAGCCCCGCTCCTTCCTGCTGCTCCTCTCCCGTGTGCATGTCAGAGAGTCTGAATCCAGGAGAGCAGGGCTGGAACTCACAGTTGGCTTGCTGCTTTTCTGGGGTCCTTTTAAGGAGGACCAGGGGCTCTATGACCTGATGTTAGTTTGCTTTGGGAGACCCATGACTCTGACCTGCTTCCTTGGTCCGGATTTTGCTAGAGGGCCCGCTGGGCTCACCAGTTCCCAAGATGTTGCTGGCTATGACCCGGAACTCATAGTCCACCCAGGGTGTAAGGCCCAGTACCTGGGCGAGCTCAGCATTGCCCTCGATGTTGGCAGGATCTGCAAGGCAGAGGGAAGTGGGGGCTGTAGTTGGCACTGTAGCACTTGTTTATTGGTCTGGACACAGAGGACAAGGCCCGGGCCTGAGTGTTCTCTTAGTACATAGCCCTCATCACAGTGTCTGCTATGTATAAAGCAAGGGCTCAGCACCTAGAGGTTTGGGGCGGCAGCACTAGGCATCCCTGTCTTGGCGCCTTTGCTATGCACACCCTCCCTGCACTATTTTCCTTCCTCTGTAACAGACCTATTAATCCTTCAAGGGCACAGACTGGGTGCCTCCTCCCCCCAGTCTCCCACCCTCTCTCCAGTTTCTGCATGAACCTCTCCCAGCTGGCTTGGGAGTTCCCACCCGGCAAAGGGCCTGTACTTGTTCCTCTGTGAAGTGAGAAAGGTAGCTCAGCTCTCCATATCCTCACCACCTCTATCCCCCTATCGGCACCAACCAGGGTGAAGGCTCACACTTACTGGTCCGAACCTGCTTCCACTTCCCTGCAGGTGGAGTTCGAGCTTGCAGGGTGTACTTGGCAATGGGACTATGGTTGTCAAAGCCACGACTCCAGCTGAGCTGGACAGTGGTGTCACCGATGTCTCTTACAACCACACCTCCTGGAGGACCTGGTGGACCTGCATTAAGAGGTCCCAACACAGTGGGTCAGAATCTGGCCGCTTCAGAGTTGATTGGGCCTGGCTTGGACTAGTGCAGTACCAAGAGGAGGCTGCAGAGGGCACTGTGAAGCTAGCCCCAGGTCAGAGGGCATGGAACGAGGCAGGGAGTTGGTGAATGTGGGTTTGGTGGTAGGAGGGGTGTGTTCAGACCCCTGGTCTCAAGGCTGGAGTGGCTCACAGAAGCCCTCACCTAGACTTGTGGATAGGTTCCCACGTACCAGTCTTTGTAGAAGAAGCCCTGACAGCACAGTGGTAAAGAGCCTGATGGCTGACCAAAAGGTCGGTGGCTCAAATGTACCAGTCTTCTCAGCAGAATCATCCTCTGATGGTGACAGCCTTGGAAACTATGAAGCAGTTCTATTCTGCCATGTAAGATTACTATGAATAGGAATTGAGCTGATGGTGCTGTTTTTTTTCAGTCTTTGAAAAGTTCTGGTCTTAGCACAGTACTCCACTTCAGTGGATGTGTTTTAAAAAGTGCTTTGGATGAATATTCTACTCATTTAGGACCTGAAAAGAACCAAATGGTGTGTCCAGCCCAATGGACTTTGCTCAGAAACCCCAACAGCCTGCAGGGAGGGGAAGAAAGGGGTAGAGGGACAGGAGAGCCCAGTTAGTGCTCTCGGGGGTTCTAGTGTGAGGGCATGGAGATGGGAAGGCCCATCACCTCGGACCAGGACTGTGGCCTCCTTGGACGCGCTGTCCACCACCGTCTGGGCCATGCACGTATACTTCCCGCCGTGGCGCAGCTGGGCATTCAGGATGGTCAGATCCCCAACTGTCTCCTTCTGAACACAGAGGAGAGCAAGAAGGGCCAGGTCAGAGGGCGCAGCCCTGGCTGCAGTAAGCCTGGAGGCAGAACTTGGGAACCCTTGCTCCCTTATGCCCACAAGGCCTCTGCATCTCAGTTCTCCTGTGTATTCAATGGGAAGCATCAGCTACTCCTTCACTCAGGGCCCCTGGACTCAACAGCCAAATTTCATTATGGAAGACAATCAATTGTCCAAGCTAACAATACAATCTGTGAATTAACAACAAGAGTCATGGGGAGGGAGTCTTATGAGGTTTCTAGAACCACAGGTTTGCCCCTCACCCTCTCCTAGTGCGTGGCCTTTGGGTGGCATCTGGGGAAACTGCGCTGAAGGGAGAGTGGTTATTAACCCAAGGGGGAGCTTGCCATGTATGGCCTGAGGGAATAGAAGGGCTTTGGGAGACTTCAGGAGGTCCCCTGTCAATCGTGGGTCCCCTGTCAATCTAGGAGAGGTGTCCAGGCTTACCGAACTGGCCCTCTGGTAGTGGCCCGTGGGCTTATCAAAGTTAAGGGGGAAGTCATCAAGGGTCCAGGTGAAGGTGAGGTCCATGGTGGGGTCGTGAGAGGCATGGCACTGCAGGGTCAGGTTATCCCCCAGGTTGATGTCAGCACTTGAGGGTGCTAGAGTAATCTTGGTTGCATCTGCCAAGAAAAAACAAGGCCAGTGGGTGGATGGGAAGGAACCATGCCAGGCAGGTGAGGGACAGGTGAGAGGCTGTATCCTGAGCCCCAGGGAAGGAAAGAGGCAGTGTGTGGGTAACAGGTGTCTCAGCAGCCCCAGGCATGTGTGGGAGGGAGGCAAGACTAGATTCCAGATCATAGCAAAGGAGTGACCCCACCTAACACTAAATCCTAGAGTAGCCTCAAAACCAAACTAGGAGGAATATGGGTACAGAAGAGCAGGACCACAAAGAGAGATGACATCCTGTGGGGACTGAGCACTTACCTCTCACAGATAGGATGCCAGTGCTGTTGGCTTTGCCCATGAAATTCTCTGCAAAGCAGGTGTATTTGCCTTCATCTGACCGACTGATGTTTCTTATGATCAAGGTGCCATCTGGAGTTACAGTCACTCTGCAACAGGACAAAGCAGCTCAGTAGTCCTGGGACAGGGGTGGGACTTGCCTCCAGGGGAATAAGGTGGGGCAGGAGATGCTCAGGGTGGGCTGGGGTGGTACCTGCTGCTGTTCACCAAAATCTCAGTGCCTTTGCTCCAGAGCACCACTGCCTTTGGAGCTGCCC
Source organism: Heterohyrax brucei (assembly GCA_028571685.1). NCBI lineage: Eukaryota > Metazoa > Chordata > Mammalia > Hyracoidea > Procaviidae > Heterohyrax > Heterohyrax brucei. The sequence continues at coordinate 25,609,998 of CM053155.1, forward strand.
GGGGCTGGCATGGGATAACGACCTCTCCCCCCCGGGCTGCGGGGATCAGACGCTTTACAGGATTCAGCCTGAAATCAGGGGGCAGTGCTGGGAGGAAAGGGAGAGCCCACAGTCACTCTGGGAAGAACCGTGCCAGACACCCTTGGTCAGGTACTTTACCTGGCCATGCACTAAGCACTTTATATACCCTGTGTAGCCAAGCCATGAGGGACACCCAGCAGCATTGCCTCCAGAGTGTAACCAGTATCTAGTTTGTTTTACCATCCCCCTGCTATCCCTCTGCACCTCCTGTCTGGACTACCGAGAAGCCCCGCATTGTTTGCCTGCTTCTCTCCCACACTCTCTTCTTTACTCAGCAGCCAGGGTGATCGTTCTGAGAACATAAATAAGGCCATGGTACTTCCCACTTTTGGACCTTCCAGGAGTTTCTTTCTGTGCTTGGAATGAAGTTTAGCTCTGCACCTCTGCACAGCAGCTCACAAGTAAATCCCCATAGCCGAGAAAAGGACAGTGGGGATAGGTGCACAACATGATGAATGCAATCAGTGTCACTGAATTGCATGTGTAAAACTGTTGTATCGGTGAATATTTTGTTATATATATTTTTATGACATACACACATAGACCCTCCTCTGCTCTCTCCCATACTCATTATGTTGCTGTCACCTGGTTAAATTTTCTTTTTTTTTAACTTTGAACATGCCAAGTTTCTCTGTGTCTCAGGACCTTTGTGCTTGCTATACATTTTGCCTATAATTCCACCAGGTAATTACATGGCTGGCTCCTTATCACACAGGTCACATCTGGCTGTCACTTCCTCAGAAAGCCATCCCTGACCCACTCCATCTAACTGACCTACTCTTTAACCTTCATTAAATCAAGCCAAAACCATTGTCTCTCAGTCCTGAGTGTCCTTTACACAATGTGGCTGTCTGAAATTGTCTCATTTAATTTTGTGTTTATTTGTCAGTCTCTCTGTATAGTTCTTGGGAATTGTTGAATAAACATTGGCTGACTAGATAAATGAACAAGTCTTAGCTAAGCCTCACTATAACTTGATGAGGTAGGTATTATGTCCATTTTACAGATGAGAAAACTGTGGCTCAGTGAGTTCAAGTCATATAGCTATGAATACTAGCACCAACTGACAATTACTGGGCACCTGAGTGGTACAAATGATTTATTAACCAAAAGGAAACCCTGGTGGCTTAGTGGTTATAAGCTAATTCTGCTAACCAAAAGACTGGCAGTTCAAATCCACCAGGTGCTCCTTGGAAACCCTATGGAGTAGTTCTACTCTGTCCTTTAGGGTCACTATGCTTCAGAAGGTTTGAGTTTCTTGGTTTACTAATGGAAAGGTTGGTGATTTGAACCTACCCAGCAGTGCCATGAGAGAGAAGAGTGGTAATCTGGTTCCATAAAGGTTATATCTGAGAAGACCCTGTGGAGCATTTCTACTCTATAACATGCAGAGTAGCCATGAGACCAATGTGACAGCAATGAGTTGTTTTTTTGTTTGTTTGTTTAATATGATGGGCAGGTCCTTTATACTTTACCTTGATCATTTTTTGGAAACCCTAGTGGTAGTAGTTGAGAGCTATGGCTGGTAACCAAAAGGTCAACAGTTTGAAACCACCATGCACTCCTTGTAAACCATATGTGGCAGTTCTACTCTGTCCTATAGGGTCACTATGCATCGGAATCGACTTGGTTTGGTTTTGGGGGGGTTTTGATCATATTAATTCTTGCAATAGCTCTATGAAGTCAGCCCTACTATTGCTAAAACCAAAAAAAAACAAACCCACTGCTGTCGAGTTGATTCCAACTCATAGCAACCCTACATTGCTCATACTTTATGAATCACGAAAAAGAACCATAAAGATGTTAAGTGACTTGCCAAAGGTCATACAGTTGAAAGAGTTCAAACACAGATTTAATGGATTTGTTTTTAAATGACTTTTGCTACCCTTTTCTCCACCATAGTAAACATTTACTTTGTGGCAGACAAGTCAGAAATCCTGCCCCCTAGAAGTTCACAACCTTGTGTTTTGCCTCCTTTCTCAAATTCCTAAGTTCTCCTATTTGGAAAACTGCTTATGTGTGCATGCAGGTACGTGCAGATGCCTGTGTGTGCGTGTGCACGTCTGTTTGTCTGCAGAAAGCTGGCTATGCTGTCGTTTGGAACTAATAAAGTTCCACCCCTGTGTGCCCAGGGAGGTCCCCTGGCCTCTCTGGGCCTTTACCTTGCACGGCTAGCTCGGCACTGGCATAGATGGTGCCATGTTTGTTCTCAGCCACACACTGGTACATGCCTGAGTCCTCCAGGCTCAACTTGGAGATGCGCAGATCCCCAGCTGACACCTCCACCCGGCTCTGTGCAAGAGAGCCCCAGCACAGGGCGGGGCAGGGTGAGGGTCAGGACCATCAGAGGACTAGGGTGAAGAGGCTGGCAGGGGAGGGTACAGTGGAGACCCTAAGCTGCTAGTACCCTGAAGGACAGGTTGAGGTGGGTTCATGTGTCCATTCTACCTCAGGGCTTCCTGGAATCCTAGGGTAGGAGTACTGGGAGAGGCCTCCTTGCACTCAGGAGACCAAAGTGAAGGGGAACTGGGCACTCACTCAGGACCATAAGTGAGTTGTGGCTGGACCCTTTCACTGGGCCTTCTTGACCAGCCATGTGACTCTGGGATAGAAAGAAGCACCTAGAACCACCCTCTAGGACCCTCATTAGCTTGGAGGGTCAGGGATGGGGGTAGGGGCTGAGAAACCACGTGAACAGAACAGGGAAGTGGTGTGTGGGAAGAAGCCCCAGCCAGGTCTCCTACCTGGGAGGCCAGAGGCTCCCCATTCCGCAGCCAGCGCACTGCGGGCCGGGGTTTGCCTGCGGCTGCGCAGCCCCACCACAGGTTGGAACCGATGTCGGCCTCCGTGTCCGAGATCACCTTGAGCCATTCAGGCTGAGCTGCGGGAGGTAAGGGAGAGAAAAGCCCTGGGATGAGCTGGGGGGCCTCCAGCTCATTAGGTAGAAGGTAGGTACAGGGCTGCAGTACCGCACATGACAGTAGGGGGCGCCACCAGCATTTCAGGATGGCGAGGACAGAGAAGTGAGGGGGAAGGAAGAAGCAGGCATAAGAAAGGGACTGTTTTGGCAACTGCAGTCATTCCGTGTACACTTTCTGGAGCCCCTACTAGAGCTCTGAGCTGGCTACAGCACTGGTCTCTTCTGTACCCCCCACACAGGGCAGCCCTGGAGCAAGAGGGTCTCAGCAGGGGCCTCCCAGCCCTTCCTTGACTTTTGGGTTTGTTTTCTCAGGGACAAGTGTGAAAGCAAAGCGGGTGTCCCAAGCTCCATACCCTGCACGATGATGCGGCCCTGGACAGTGTCACGGCCCTTGGAGTTCTCTGCCTCACACTCATAGGTGCCCTCATCCTCAAAGCTGACGCTGGGGATCTGAAGAGTGGGCTCAGCTGTGGCCCACTGTGGGGACAAGGAGCCATCCACTTTGCGCCACTTGATCCGGGGGACGGGGCTGGCAGGGGAGACAAAGTGAGAGGGCGTAGCTGAGCAGGGCGTTCTCTCCTGTGCCTGCTTGTGTTGCACCCAGGCCCATAGGCCCCCTGAACTGCTGGGCTGGTGGGTCTGGGGAAGGGGGCAAGGGCAGCCCGGGTCACAGGGGACAGAGGTAGGGGCAAGGGAGGCAGGATGGTCAGTGCTCATGCTCCTCTCCCAGGTAGCTCAGACAGGACAAGAGGCGGGGCTCCCCTGTCCTCTGCTGTTCCTGCAAAAATTGTAAAGCCAGTGAAATCGGTCTCCTGATGGGCCCCTGTACCTCTTCTGGGTTTGCCCCCTCAGGAGTCACCTGAGTCTTTACAGACTCCATTTCCTCTTCCCTAATGGGGCCTTGCTTCTGTTTCCCAAAGGGCTATCATCTTATCAGTCATTTGTGTACTAGAATTAACTGAGCTGTCATTGGGCCTTAAAGGGTTAATATGTTATCTTTCTGTGTGCTTTTAATGTGGATTTTCTCTAAGCCCAATAATCCATAAGACAGAAGACAGCCAGGTAATGGAAGGAGATATTTGAGGAAAGAGGGGACCAAAGTGCAAATCATACTCTCAGTCAACATTTATTGAGTACTTGCTGTGTACTTAACCCTGTTCTAGGGACTCCTTCCCTGGGCAGCCTACACAGATGAGGTTTTCTATTGTAAATTGAAAGATGATCACTAGCATTCACAGAACGTGTACTAACAGCCAGGCAGCATTCTAAGCACTTGACCCACAATAGCTTATCCAACACCCCTAACAACCCCATGAGGTTTGGTAGGTATGGAGGTACTGTTATTCCCGTGTTACAGATAGAAGGCTCAGGCTCAAAGAGCTCAAGTGGTTGACCCAGGGTCTAATGGCCAAGCAAGTGACTGAGTGGGATTACTGTCCATGCATGGTGCTGGCCTGCACCTACCCTGGGTGAACTGTGTGAACCTAGGGGGCATTGCTGAGAGGACTAAGTGACCCCAAATGTGTAAGACCCTTGGCACATGTGATGCCTGATCAGAGAGTTAGTCTCAGTGAGGGGTGGTGGCTCCCTGCTGTGATGTGGACACTCTGCTAGACCCTGTCTGCCCTCTCCCTGGGGGTCACCCAGGCCCCTGAGAGGTTATACCCTTGCCAGCTCCCTTCCCTCCTCTGCCACTCACTTCCCAAAGGCGAAGCACTCCAGGGTGACTTGCTGCCCCACCAGCGCATAAGTCTCTGCTGGGAACCGGGCCTTGATGTTGGGTGCAAAGAGCCGGGGATCTGGGGAGAGAGGGGTTTGCACATCAGATGCCAATAGCTCCAGGACAGGTGGTCTTGTGTGGAATCGCAGTCCCATTCAAAGGAGACTGTCTGGGCAGGAGTCTCAAAAGAGTCCCTGTTCCCTGGGGGCTTATTCCCTTTCCCCTAGGGACCTGGGGCCAGTGCCTGAGGCCTTGTAGTGGGGCCTGAGGAGGAGGTGGTAACTGGTCCTCACAGCCTCCTAGAGGCATTCCTGGCTGGTGATCCTCTTGGCTCCCCCGTCCCCTCTCCTATCCTGACCTTCAGCAGCCAGATTGAGCTGCGCAAACTTGCTGAAGACACTCTTGGTGGAGAAGTCCATGTGGCTGGTGGCCAGGCAGGAGTAGTTGCCCAGGTCCGAGGCGTTGGTCCGGGCGATGTACAGGTTCCCTGTGGTCTGGGACACGAAGTGACGCCCATCCGTCGGGATGAAGTTGGGGAACTCGTTTAGGAGCCAACGGTATGACAAGCCTAGGACATGGGGAGTTTGAGGAGACTGGGGGTGCTGGGCTCATGGAGCAGCACTGGGTAGGATCCCCAAACCCTGGTAGGACTCTGTGCCCTCTGTGCTACCAGCTGGAGCTGGGGGAGGCTGAGAGGGAGATATGACTTTATTCCTGCCCTCAGGGAGTTCCAAGTCTGATAGAGGCATCCAGCTCTTGTCTTCAAGGACCTCCCAATGTGATGTAGTATACACAGCCCTGGTCCTCAGGGATCTTCTAGTCTGAGGGTGGAACCAGAGCTCACAGCTAGAAAATGACAGGTCCAGAAAGCAACTACAGAAGTCACTGAAAGGATGAGGACCCAGAGATCAGTGTTTCCATGGGCCACTTGCCACCTTTCTTCCATGTCTCCTGCTAAAGGTCTAGAAGCCCTTCCTGGGCCCCCTTAACCGTGGTTCAGGGCTCTGACTCACCTGGGTAGTGGGCAGGTGGGTTACAGGGCAGCATCACTCCCCAGCCTTCATGGGTTTTCACTGGGTCTCGTTCCTCCTTGGAGAATTCCTGCAGAACTGGAAGTGGAGATTAGGGGCTCAGGCACCGTCCTTCAAACTTAGGAGTCCCCTCCCCAACTCATTCTCCATGGCAAAAGAGCCACCAGGGCAGGTCTTGTGGGGTCAGGGAATCCTGGCTTGAGGGCATCACCTGCCCTTTCTGGACATTTCCTCCAAGTGTCCCTCTGCCCAGTGTCCTGGGGTCCCGCGGGTCTCACAGCCAAAGCGGAGGATGGCCTCCCTGCTGACAACAGTGCCCACTGGGTTGGAGGCCAGGCACTGGTAGACACCGGCATCCTGGGCCTTGGTGGGGTTCATGATGACCAGGTTGCCCCCCATCAGCTGGTGACGGGACCCTGGCTCCAGCTTGATCTCAGTGCCATTCATCTTCCACCTGTAGCAGTGAGTGGAGGGGGAAACTGAGTCCTGCCCATCTGGTCTCAGCTCCACACCAGATCAGATGTGAGAAAAAACTGTGTGGTTGACCAGGGCCACCCAATGCCCACTGCAGGATCTTACCTGTAGGTGGCTGGGGGGCTAGCCCGGGCACGGCATGCCAGTGTCACCTTCTCCTCTGTAGACTCCTCTGGGAAGAGCAGACCGATGGGTTGGTCTTCAAAGATGGGCCCAAAGGTGGCTGGGGACCCTTGGGCAGGGTGCCAAGCTGCAGGTTGGGGACACATCAGAGCCTCAGGACTGGCACTGACTGGAGCCTGGCCTCCAGAGCAATGCTGCCAGTAGAACTTTCTCCCATGGTGGAAATGCTCTATTTTCTGCACTGTCCAACGTGGCAGCCATGACCCACATCCCATCAGGAACCCTCGACACATGGCTAGTGTGGCTGAGGAACTGACATCTGTATTTAATTTTAATTAAGTTAAATAGAATTTTTTGCAATTTGTTGTTATTGAGAATATACACAACCAATTCAACAACTGTACACGTATGTGTTCAATTAAGTTAAATAGAAATTTAAATAAACTTGGCAAGCCCTATCTGCTCAAGTTAGTTCCGTCAGTCATCTCTCCTACATTTGGTATGGAGCACCTACTGTATACCTGGCACTGGGCTAGAGACTGGGTTGCAGAAATGAATGACACAAGACTCTCTGCCGCAAGGAGCTAGCAGTCCATGCAGGCAGTTAATGCAGAAACAGAGATTTAGGGCCAAGATGCTGGGGGCTGTTGGAGTGGAAGCAATGGACACTGCATGGGGACCATCAGGGAGGGCCTCACGGAGGAGGGTATGAGATGGTCCTTGGAAAAAGCATGAGATGTTACCAGGCCAGAAAGGTGGAGAGAGAACATGTGTATCTTCTGGAGCAGCCTGGCTCCATGGAAGTTGCTTGGGCTTTGGGGAGCTAGGCTGGGCCTCTTGCTAGCTGTATGACTTTGGGCAAGTTATAGAACTCTTCTGAGCCTTAGTGTGTTCACCTGTGAAATGGTACGACTGATATGAACTCAGTTCCCAGGGCCATGGGAGGATGCCCCAGAACAAAGGCTTGGAAGAGCCCAAGGAGGAATGTGCTCAGCTAGTGCCTGTGGGAGCCATGAGTGGGGTGGGTGGAGCTTGGGGAAGGAGGAAGGCCTTGTGGTGGGTGGATGATGAGAAGGTCCCTTTTTATGAAACTCTGTGTGATGATTCAGGAAGAGAGGCGCGGAAAAGGGAGTGACTTGCCCATGGTCACACAGTGGTCTGTGATATCGACAAGTTCAGGCTGTGGGTCTCCTGGGTTTGTGAAACAATTGAGTATTACACCTGCACAAGCATGTCTCAGCCTCCACAGCCATTGTCCTGCCTCATGGAGGAGGGTGAAGGGACACCAAGGCACAGAGTGGCTGTGTTTCACCTCTGCCTTTTGACAGGGATGTGGAGGTTATACTGCAGACAGGGGTGGGGGATGGTAAGGGGACTGGCCCCTTGCCTTGTGGTGTCACTTAGGAGTCAGATCTCCCTTAATTAGCTCCTACCCCTCAGCACAGCTGATTTCAGCCCCTCCTTGGTGGGTCATCAGGAGAGAGGTCCCCATTAACCAATTAATGTCTGCTCTCCCTGACCATCTAGCTGTCAGCCTGAAATGGGGCTGGGGCCCCCATGCTGCCAGCTGAGGCTCAGCCCTCACCCCCTGGGAGTGGGGGCAGCTGTTAAGCAGCTCTCAGAATGAGGAAGGAGGGCTCCTAGAAACAGCCTGGTACAGGCACCCGCCCTCTCCTCACCACCCACCACTATCTTCACTGCTGCCCCAGGCCTCGGAGATACCCAGCGGTGAGTGCATCATCTTGGTGGAGAGCCTAGCTTAATCCCAAATTAATGATGGTGGCAGAAAGTAGGCATCCTTGCCCCAGCTGGGACTGCTGGGAGGAGAGAAGAGGAGGGGGATTGGAGGCAGCCAGGCTGCTGGGAACCACCTAGCACAATAGCAGCTTCTGGGAACTCTGTCTGGGTGGTAGCGGGTGGTGGAGTGGGCTCAGGGCACACTGATTCTGAGACTGGTTTTCTTCCTAAGAAATTTTTCTCCTCTGCACTCAGCTCTGCACACCCAAACAGTCACAGACACACACCTCCTCACTGCTTGCCCACATGCCCTTCCTTCCACATTCACACATACCATACATGCATACCTCTTCGAGCTATACACATAGCCAGCTACAGGCAGATGCACATTGGTCCCATAGTTGCCCCGGCACATACAACTACAATGTTGTATATCCACAGATCCACAATAACAGAAACAAACCAGCTGCTTTTCAGGGGACACTGACTCATGGAGACCTCATGTGTAACAGTATAATTGTGCTCCATTGGGTCTTCAGTGGAGTTTTGGAAGTAAAAAACAAACCAAAGCTATAGGAAATACTGAAGGAATCTCTTGGCTTAGAAGACAACGTAGACAGACTTCAAAATTTGTCAAACAAACCACAAACAGAAGAGAAAACAGATAAATGGAAACTATTAAGAATCAAACACTTCTGCTTATCCAAAGACTTTATTAGGGAATTAAAAGGCCACCTACAGAATGGAAACAAATATCTGGCAACTCTGATCTCCATAATCTATAAGGTACTACAAACTATCAGTAGGAAAAGATAAACCATCCAATTAAGCGATGGGCAAAGGAGATGGACAGACACTTCTATAAAGAGGAGATCCAGGCAGCCAAAAAACACATGCGGACATGGTCACGATCATTAGCTGTTAAAGAAATTCAAATCAAAACGACAATGAGATACCATCTCACCCCAGCAAGTTTGGCCATGATCCAGAAAACACAAAACAACAAATGCTGGAGAGGCTGTGGAGACATTGGAACTCTCCTACACTGTTGGTAGGATTGCAAAATGGTGCAACCTCCTTTAAAAGCAATCTGATGCTTCCTTAAAAAGCTGGGTCTAGATATGCCATTTGACCCAGTAATTCCACTGCTCAGAATATATCCTACAGAATCAAGGCCATTCACACCAACTAATAAATGCACACGAATGTTTATCACAGCACAATTCACAATAGCAAAAAAATGGAATCAACCCAGATGTCCAACAACAGAGGAATGGATAAGTAAACTACAGTATATATACTCAATGGAACACTATGCAATGATAAAGAACAATGATGATTTTAGGAAACATCTCATAACCTGGTTTCAGTTGGAGGGCATTATGTTGAGTGAAAGTAGTCAGCAACAAAAGGACAAATACTGTATGAGACCCCTACAATAGGAACTTATAAACAGACTTGTGTATAGAAGAAAAGACTCTTTGACGGCTACAAGGGTGGGGAGGGAGGGAGTGCGAGGGGTGGAGGGTTTAGATTAGATAGTTGATAGAAACTTGATTGGGTGAAATCTGTGACAGCACACATTAAAAAGAAGATCAGTATTAACTGGCCTTCAACATAACATCATTGCTCCTTCCATCTGAATCCAATATTGCAAGGGTGGGGAGCCAGGGACCATGCTCAGGGGAAGTCGAGGCCAATTGGTACAACTAGCATTTTGCTAAGAGAGCCCTCTGCATCCCACATTGGTGAGTGGTGTCTGGGGTCTTAAAAGTTGCCAAGCTGCTATTTGAGGGTACAGCAAATGGTCCCAACTCAGCAGAAATGGATGATCACCAAAGACCAAAATGACATGGGGGAAAGAGAACCCAGAAGACAGAGAGAACCACATGAGTGGGTGGCTACATCGACTTATGACCGGAAGAACCAGATGGGGCCTGGACACCTCCAGTAATGGCCATGATGGAGCTCGTGAAGTTGAGTCTCACTGCCAACAGAAGAATAACAAGGGGTGCACCCTGAGATCTCTACCAAAAGACCACAGTTGATGGTTGATGGGCCTCGGAGTTCCCTTGGGAGCAAGGTCCCTGGCCCTGATGCTGCCCCTGTCCATAAATCATAATGGAGGTCAACTCTCAAAGAAAGGAATAGATTGGAGTTGGCAACACACAGTGACCCTATCATGTGTACACTTTATGGTTCTATGCATCTATAGGATGTCATCCTGCTGACCTCTTACTGGAAGAAGAGGAGTGGGTAGAGAGGAGGGGATAGGAGATTGTTTGAGGATAAGACATGTATGGAGCAGAGAGAAAGAGTGTGCTGTCACCAGGCAGGGAGAATAGTGGGAGCTACATATAGGTGGGCATGCAAATTTATATGGGAATGCACATTTTCATTCAATCTTAATAAAAAATTTTTTTAAAAAAAACAAACAAACCCTCTGGAGCACAGTTCCAGGGAGTTGCCATCAATCAATTAACTCAGCAACAACTAGTTTTAGGGATATAATGAGGTCTCTGAAAGTGTGCCAATGAGTCCTTCCCTGGAGGAACAAGAAGCTAAAAATTTGCTGGCTGCAGCCTTGCAGAGGCAGGGCAGTGGGAAAGGACAGGGTGGTGGAGACTGAGGCTAGGAACCTAGAAGGACTAGGGAGGAAGGGTATTCCTTCCCCCATAGAGATCTTAAGGAGGAGAGGAATACATGTTGATCTGCACTGAGGGTCAGGGCAGAGGGCCAAGCAGTGGTCCCAGCAGGCCCCTCAGCAGAGAAGCAGATGGTCTGGAGGACCCCCTCCAGCTAAGTTACCCCTCCAGCCCCTCCTGCCCCTCCTGTCCGTGGCCTCTGAGCCTCACTAGCTTCTTCCCAACCTACTCCGTCTCCCTTCTGCCAGCCTCCCTCCTCCCTGGGGTCAGACAGTTGGCCCGGTCCTGCCTTTGCCTGGGCCTCCCTGCTCGGCCTCGTCTCTTCCCAAGGCCTTGTTCCACCATTAGTCTGTTTGCCGAGATGTGAGTGTCACCTTGAGGAATGCTTACAGATTTCCACAGTCTTGGCGCCCCCGTCTCCTCCTGTCAGGGGCCTTTAGGGCACATTGCTCAGCAGAACTTTTTGTGATGATGGAATCTGTACTGTTCAGTGTGGCTACAACACTGAAGATATTCTAGTTTCTAGCACAACTGAGGAGCTTACATTTTAATTTAATTTTAACTTATTGGCTACTCTATTGGACAGTGCAGCTTTAGAGGCTACAGCTCTGGAATGACACTGTGGAGATCTAGTTGTATAACCTGAGGTGGTCCTTGGGTGGCATAGTTTGCACTTGACTACTAACCTAAAGGTTGGCGATTCAAACCTACCCAATGGCACCACAGAAGAAAGGTCTGGTGATCTGCTGCCATAAAGATTATAGCCATGAAAACCCTATGGAACAGTTCTACTGTGTAACACATGAGATATCAATGAGTTGGAATTGACTCAGTGGCAGTGGTCTTGTTGTTTTTGGTCTGGTTGTGCCTAGTCTTGCTGTGTTACCCAGGACAAGCCACTCAGCCTCTCTGGGTCATTCTTTCTTCACCTGTCATATGAGGAAAACTCATCCTCTCTCCTTCCAACCTCCAAGAATCACAAATGGGAACACTTTAGGGAGGAAATATAGGTGCTACAGCAATGCAGCCTGTTATTTCTGTATCATCGTCAAGATAATAGCGATGATACAATAACACAATCTACCCTGTTGGTCTTCTGCTTCAAGTGATGCACCCTCTTACCTTCAGAAGAGAGAAGGGCAGCAGCAGCTAGCAGCAGCAGGGGTGGCTTCCTCCTGGTGGGTGACCCCATGGTGGGCATCTCAGGCAGAGTTGGGGAGTAGAGGAAAGGAACCTCAGTCCAGCACAGGGCTCTGGCTGGAGGCAGAGAAGGACCTAGGGAGGGAGGAGGGTGACAAGGCTCTGAGCAGAGGCCTGCCCTTCCATCTGGGTCTACAGTGCTTTTACTTGGGCCTGTGGGAGGATGGATGGGGATAGAGGGAGGTGGGGGGCTGCCGGAATTGCTCAGCACTAATCCTCCTCCCCTAGCCCCACGGGAAGGGGCTCGGCTATTACAAAGATGCTCTTCCCAGGGCTGAGTGCTTCCTACTGGGCCCCTGGGAGTCTGGCTCTGCCCTGTGCTGTACCCCTTCCCCTGCTCCCCTTCCATTCCAGCTGGCAGGGTGCTGCTCAGGAAGTGAAAACAGTGGCTAATGGGGAGGCCGGAACTCACCTGTCAGTGCCCCAGTAATAGCTCTCCAGTAATAGCTCTCCCGTCTAGGTCCACAAGAGGAGAGGGACAGGGCCAGGGTTTGAACTAGTAACATCTTCCTGTAGCAAGTGGGACAGACTAGTCCCCCTCCCCACCTCCTCAGCTGCCTGGGCGGGGGGATAACAGACCCTTCTGGGATCTGCATTAAGTCTCTCAGGACCACCTTTGTTTTCCTAGCAGTGAGGTCTCACTGGTCCATGCACCCCTCTCCCACCTGATCCCCAGGTAAGACAATTACACTTAGTGGGGTGGAGCCATGACCTTGGCCACCCTAAGTTGCTCACCAGATGGACTAATGGCTAGTGGGCCTGGGCAGGCCTGAAGGAGTTAATGCTGCTGCCACAGAAGCCTCCCTTTGCACAGGATGAGCAGACACTGGTTTACATGTTAAACCCTGGGGCTTCATGGAGCTTGTCCCCTTGGGGCACTAAGAACCAGATGGAGACTGGCCATCAATCAGTCTGAGAAATGGGAACTGCAATTGAGAGATAGCGGTAAGCAGAGGTGCTCAGGAACTTACTAGTGCTTTCCTTACCAATCTGTAGTGTACAGTTTCACCTGTGTTTAACCACATCTTTGAAACTCATGTGAATTTGTGCAGTACAGATTAGTAAATCAACACAAGGCCATGCATACCTTGCTGACTGGTTAATCTGCTATGAGTCAGAATTGACTCAACAGCAACAGATTGTTTGGTTTTTAGCAGGATGCAGGAGCAGCCTTGTCCCCCACTCCCTACTTCCCTCCAGGCTGACTTTTAAGCTGTGCGAGGAATATAGGACCTCAGGGCCTGCTTTTGGTTCAGTGAGCCTGGGCCTCTAGGCTCCCATCAACTTCCTGTCAAAGCTGGGGCTTCTGTTCGTCTGCCCTGCCTGCTTCTTTGAAGAAACCTAAAAAAGCATGAGACCGTCACCTGTCAATTTGTTGTACTGGAGTGGCTTGCATGTTGCTGTGATGCTGGAAGCTATGCCTCCTGTACTACCAAGGTCATCCATGGTAGATAGGTTTCATTGGAGCATCCAGACTAAGAAAGACTAGGAAGAGAGATCTGGTGATCTACTTCAAAAAACTAGCCAATGAAAATCTTTCAGCTCATAACAGAATATTACCCAATATAGTGCTGGAAGATGAGTCCCCTTGGGTTGGAAAACCCACTGCCGTTGTGTCCATTCTGGTTCATAGTGACCCTATAGGACAGAGCAGAACTGCTCCATAGTTTCCAAGGAGTACCTGGTGGATCTGAACTGCCGATGCTGTGGTTAGCAAGCGTAGCACTTAATCACTATGCCACTGGGGTTTCCCCTTGGGTTGGAAGGCACTCAAAATACACGCTCGCCACAACAATGGACTGAAACATATCAACAATCCTGAAAATGGGACAGGACCGAGCACTGTTTTGTTCTGTTATCCAGAAGGTCTCCATGAGTCCCTCTATATGTGAGAGCCAGCTCTGCAGCAACTGACAACAATAAGAACAGAGACAGTATCTAGGCCAGGGGAGATCTCCTAAGTGGCTGAGTGAGCCTATCTCTGGGTCTCAGTGTTCTCATCTATGAAATGGGTGTTCTCTAAGGACCACATAGCTAGGAAATTGTAATGCTTCCAGGGTACCTAAGGCCTGGGAATGCTGTCTCCTGGAGGGGGCAGGCAGGGGCTGCAGTAGGAGGGATTCAGTAGGAAGGCTGCAGATGACATGACTGCCCCTGGGCTTAGGACAGGGTCTGAACACCAGTGCAAGCTCAGGGTTCACCCTGCCTCACTCCATGCTCTACTTCTACGCAAAAAGACTATCCAAGCCCCTTAGAAGTGTATGTCCCACCACTTTACAACCCTTTCCTGCTTCCTCAGCAGCCACAGCTGGCACTGAAGTAGATGGGGGAAGGGAGGGGAGAAGTGGCCCTGTCAGGGAGGATGTGAGCAAAGGAGACCAGAGAAGGGTGGCTGTTTGAGGGGGCAGCTTGAGCAGATGTCACTCCCCTCCCCCATCCCAGCTCTAGCCTCGCATCCACTTGGTCAGGAAGGCGGCCTGGGTGCCACCCCACCCTGGCCATCTGCTCCCCCTGTCCTTTGCCACTTTCATTTCCAGACTTTAACCAGAAGTAAACCCCCTCCAGCACCCAGCACTCTCCCTCTGCTCTGTGCACACCCTTCCTAGGCAAGACAGGCCTATCCTTCAAAGCTCTATTCACTTGCTGCCCCTCCCCGGAGCCCCTCACAGTCCCTGTCTGCAAACAGTTAGAGCTGGCTGTTCTTAATTCCAGCACTCGCTGCCTGCTTGTGCAGGTGTGTCTGTCTCCCAGGGGAGAGATGTGTCTTGTTCATCTTTGTGTCACCTGTGCCCAGCAAATACCTGTGATTACATGTCTCCAGAAGCCAGTGACCACACACTCATGCATATTCTTACACATTCTCACACGCCCTTCACTCATGCTTTTACACTCACACACTCACATTCTCACCCATTTCCACACTGTCATATACTCACACACTCACACACTTACATGCTGTCATACACACTCTCACACACACGCACATAAATAACCTCTGATCTCTAGTGTCAGCAGGGTATTTGGTATCTCAAAAGTTGACCCCCAGTGACTTCCGGACATCTTTTAACTCAGCACTGAAGTCATACCTGAGGTTCACCCTTCAGCCAAAGATTAGACAGTCCCATAAAACAAAATGAGACTAAAGGGGCAGACAAGCCCAGGGCAGCAAGGATCAGAAGGGACCAGGACAGCTGGTAACAGGGTACTCCAAGTCGAGAAGCGGAGAGTGTTGACATGTTGTAGAGTGGACAACCAGTGTCACAAAACAGTATGTGTACTAACTGTTTAATGAAAAACTACTTTGCCCTGTAAACCTTCATCTAAAGTTAAAAAACAAAACCAATGAGGCCCAAGTAGTGCACAAACGCAAGGAGCTCTCAGACAGGGAGCCCCTGGGGCAGTATGGACTGAACAAAGGCTGCGACCTGCCAGACAGGAACTGGTGATCCTGACTTCATCTCTTAACAGCTTTGTGAGTTTAGACTAGTTATTTCCCCTTATGGAGCCTCAGTTTTCTCATCTGCAAAATAAAGATTATACCTTACTTTAGAGAGCTGTTCTGAAGGTGAAACAGGGTAATGGAGTGTCCAGTGGTGGCTTTCACACTGACTGCCGTGAAGCCTCAGGGGTTGTTTGGATTTGTCCAGGGGCCACGATGGAGGGGAGAGAGCCAGGGTGGGGCTCCAGGCCCCTTTCCCCACACCAACCAGAGCGGCTGCACTTATATCTGCTTAAATCTGTTGGACTTTAAACAGTGAGTTCTGCAGACCCACAGTTCGCAAATCAGCTCCTCGGCACTAGTGTACCAAGCCCTAGGGTCTGGCAGGGAGGAGGTGCTCCCTTGTCACTTGCTCCCTGCCCTTTGTCTACCTGCGAGTCCTGGGAGCTTGACAAGAGGGCCGAGCCCTGGCTAGGGAGGTGCTCAGCCTGCAGCGCTCAGCCTGGACGTGGAACTGGAGCCAGAGTCGCCACTGCCAACCAGCAGTGCTGGTGAGAGCACAGGGGTGTGTGTGTGTGTGTGTGTGTGTGCTGTGTGCATTCACACACAGGTGTCCCTACCCTGACACTCGGTGTGAGGGCCCAGGACCCTTGCCTGGTATCCCTTTGACCCACCAGGAGGCCTTGCACCCTGATCATTTACCCCCACCCCCATCAGACACATGCTGAGTTTCACTGTGTGCCTAGGCCTGGATGAACGTGTGTGCATGCACAGAGTGTGTGAAACACTGGAACGTAGTGTCTCCCTGAAGGTGAGCCCAGTCATCTAGTCCTGCCCTGCAACCACTTCCATTCCAGCTTCCCCTTGATAACCATGCCCCAGGCCGTGTGGTAGGCACTGGGGAGCTGTAATAAAGACAGTGCTTCAGGGAGCTCCCCAAAGACCTGCTTTGGAGTTCACAGGCCAGTCATCTTCCCAAACCATCTGCCTTGTGACACGTTCTAGAATCACCAGTGGAGTGGAGCTATGCCAGACCTACAGCAGGCCAGCAAGCCCCGAGCCAACCCAGTGCAGCTGCCCTGGTGGAGGGGTACAGGCACAGGCTGGCACAGACGGGCACAGGCTGTTGCCATTAGGAGCCATCCTGGGGGGCACCAACACATAGGGAACCAGCCACTTTGAGGGTGCAAGGGCACCAGAGGGAACAGACTGGACTGCTGGGCCTAAGAAACAAAGGGCCTAGAGGGACAGCTGGGGGATGGACGGCATAAGCTGGGCTCCAGAACACAATGGGGTTTTCTGGGCAGAACACCCTACAGAGACCCATGCAGAAAAGGAATGACGCTGTCTCTCAGGATGCCCAGATCATGACACTGAATCTATCTCCCCATCCTCCCAGGAAATGGACATTTGAGCATGGAAAGAGCTGGCAGATTTGGCAGGAGACGACAGAAAAGGGGGAGTATGGAGCCCAGGTGAGGGTGAAGACTAAGGGATGGATAATAAGCCTCAAAAGTGCCACAGGAACCCTCGGTCCCCACCTTGGCCTCCATCCTGTAACACAGCGCACTAGGTAACAGAGAAGACTCTGAGGTCAGCACACCTGGGTCAAAAGCACCCGCCTAAGCAAAAGCTTGGCGTTTGAGTCCACACAGAGGCACCTCAAAAGAAAGGCCTGGTGATCTACTCTGAAAAACCAGCCACTGGAAACCCCGTGGAGCACAGTTCTCCTGGACACACGTGGGGTCGCCATCAGTTGGTCTGTACTCAACAGCAACTGATGTTTTTGATTTGGGCAGTTACTAGCCGCATAACGTAGTTATGAAGTTCATTACTTCAACTGTGCGGACCTTGGTCTCCTACCTAGAAAATGGAGATGACAAGGGCGTGTCCACATCACGGGGCCATTGTGAAGTCAGCACAAAGTGTGGTACGTGGTAAGTGCTCAAAAAGATCAGTTCTTTTTGAGGGCTGCTCCTTGTGGCCCTCACTTCTGTGCCCCCCGCACACGGAGGGACATGGTCAGCCGCATTCAGCCTGCGTTCACGCGTGTTTAGACATCAACTGACTCCCCACTTTCCCTGGGCGAGTGCCTCAGTCCTCTTACACAGGACATGCCATGCCCACAGCTGCCAGATAAGCACGTTACCCGAAAGCACAAGGACACATCTCCTATGACAGGGCTGCAGGTTTGCAGAGTTCAGCCAGCTAGTGTGTCCCAGGAGAACACATGGCTACCAACAGACGCGTGCTTTCTTCTAAGCAGATACCCCTCCCCAACTCCTGCCTTGTGGGCATCTAAGGCGAGAGAAGGAACCCTGACTAGGAAAAGAATGCCCCCTGGAATGAGCTCACTGTCCTCAAGGAAGCTCTGAACACCTCATACCCCTGTGGGAAGACAGGGTTCTCAGGTGGCCCCGGTGAGGTCCCCTTGACAGGAGTGGCTAGGGGAACAAGATTGTGCTGAGGGCCCTGTATGGGGCAGGCTGGACTGTGAGCTGTTAAAGTTCCTTTGGGAAGATATGGGACAGGGACCTCCTCAGTCTCAAATGGGGGACAGGGACTGGATGGGGACAGGGATCGGTGCAATCAATTGCTTCCTCAGTCCTCTCTGTGTACTCTCTCCCGCCCCTCCCAGCCACCCCTCCTCTTGCTCTATAGGCTCTTTGTATTTGCAGCTGGTTCCCCTAAGCCCTGACCCTGGCTGTGACTTGACCTCTGGGGACAGCTGGGACTCCTGGGCTCAGGGATTTGTCTGCTTTCAGCACTGGGCATGGGCAAGTCTGGCTTCCAATCTGCAGCTTGGGGTCTCTGGCCCTCCTGGCCTTCCTTTCTCTAATGGAGGGACCCTTTAAAGTGGGGAGTGGGCAGAGGGGAGAGGCTTACAACCTTCTGGGAAGATGCTGAGGATAAGAAGCTCTGTTTCCTGCTGTCAAATTGATTCTCTGACTGATGCCCAGTAAGAGAACAGAACAGAACAGAACAGAACTGCCCCATAGAGTTTTCTATGCTTCATGGAAGCAGATTGCCAGGTCTTTTCCCAGCAGAGCCACTGGATAGGTTCGAACTATCAACCTTTCAGTTGGCAGCCAAGTGCTTAACCATTTGTGTCCGCACTCCTTGTTCCAGCACTCCTTAAACTACATCTAAGCTCCTTCTGGGACTCCAGTTTTCCTACTTGCTCCCTGGGTGATGTGGGTTGGAATGAGTGAGGGTTCTGGGAGGAGGGTCCCTATTTCAGACACTGGGAGTAAGAACAATTGTTTCAACTTGATCCAGAAGAATCAGGCCAGGAAGAAAAGTCCCTCTGGCATTAGCAGGGCAATTTTCACATGTCCCCCATTGCTGCTGGGAGGGGACTCCTCTCAATTCCCAGACAGCTGCCAGCAGCCTGGTTCAGAGCACACACCTAGTAGAGATGGGCTCCAACCTGTGACTTCACCTCTTGAGCCAAACTGCTGGGAGGTAGGTCTCCACCAGAGCAGGGTAAGGGGACTCCACGTCCATGAAGTCAGCAGACATTCAGGGGATCTGGGCTGGAGATGGAGGAGACCTAGGCAGGTTTCATGTGCACTGGCACCCTGTGTGAGAGAACCACGTAGCTCAGTGGAGAAGGACACAGGTGCACTTGCACCTGAGTGTGTCCTGGGATGGGGTGTGTTTAGGTTATGGGTGAGAGCATTATGTACCCCTGCTTTTGTTTGCATCTTTGGAAAATGGGGGAAATAAGCTGATTTTGTTAGCAGCAGGGCACAGAGCCCTCAGAAATGCCTATGAATGCTCCACGTTAGCAACAGCACCAATTGTTTAGTCTAGATTTGGGGGAGTCCTCCTCAAGGATAGGAGGGGGCCAGCATGCAGGAAGGCGTGAAAAAGATGTCTGTCTTCTTATGCCTTCCTGAGGCACAGCCCACCTGTCACTGGAAAGGAAAACCCCAAGACTGGAAGAAACCGTGGGATCACTCAGTCCAACTTCTGCTCCAAAGACAACTTTCTCTAACCTTAGACCCGGCCCCAGTTCTCCACTGACTCTTACAGTCGTCTGAAAAGAGACTGTCCCACCTCCTTACGGTTCATCTTTGGGGTCAAGAAGTACCTCCTGCATTTTAATCCTTTCTGTATCCCCAGTGTATTCTTTGCCCTAGCTCTGCCTTTCAGGTATACAAACTGCCACTCCCCCAATCCTCTGGCTTTGCCCTAGAGAGCCCATCAAAAATAGGAATACCATATACACTCAACCTTGGAGAATGTCCCTCAGATACACTTTTTCACCAGCATTTGGATTAAGGAAGCTTGAGGAGTGCAGTAGGGGCATGCATCTTCCAAATGTATTGCTTGCTTGCTGGCCGTAGAGCCAGAGATGATGTCCTGGGTCCCTCTTTGCGCACTCATTCCTGAGGGCTGAGCCTGAAACAATGAGATATGTAGCCGTCCTGCAGAGCACAGCTCCTCAGGGGCTCATCCTACATGTGTCTCTCCTTGAACAACTGCTGGCAGAGAAGGTGCCAGAATGGAGTTGCATAAAGAATGAAATCCAGCAGGGGGAACTTTGTGGGGGTGGGTGGAAGGCAGAAGCTGGAGGAGTGTGAGACCAGGGAAGCGAGTGGGAGGATGAGCTTGGCCAGGTGAGCAGAAGATAAGAGAGCGAGCCTGGACAGCAGGCGCTTTGCATCTGAGGGTCCTATCTTCTTATGCAGTGAGATTCTGCTTTCCTCACTGCTCATGCTGAGGATGGGAAGGACGGTGGTTTCTGTGTGAGGTGGACAGACCTTGGGTGACTTTGATATCAGAGGTTCGGGGCCCCCTCCCCATCTGTGTTTCCTTTCTCCCTCTTGCTCGCTTGCTGGCTGAGGACTCCTAGCAGATTCCATAGGAAATCAGGAAGGACTCTGACCTTGTGGCATACACCAGCAGTTGCTGAACCCTGCCAGTGTTGCTGGGAGTTAATGAGCAGGGCTCCTGGAGAAGGACTTGGGTGCTGCTGTCTCAGGACGACAGAGCTCCTTTCTCCCAAGGCCAGAAGCTGGTAAGGTACCCCCTAGCCAGCCCCCACTGCACCCCAAGCAACTGCGGCCAAGCCAGCCTTTCCCACAGGTGGCCCATCCTTTGCCACCCTTGGTCTCAGATGCTTCTCCAAGCCCTCCGAGTGGAGCCAGGAGGTAGGCTGAGAGAACTGAGGGTCTTTTCTGTGGGCAGATGGTTGGGAGGGGTGTGAAACAGCTGCCTAGAAAGAAGTCAGGAAAGCACCAGAGGACTGGGATGTATTGGTCCGCCCCTGCCCCCCACCCCCTTCCTCTGAGCAGAAGACAAGGATGCTGGCAAGGCTAGAGAGGGATTCTGGAGCTTAGGGAAGACAGGCCAAATGCAAAGGGTGGCAGGTACCTTGGGGCTGGAAAACTCTCCCTTCCCCAGGGCCCAGAGCCAAGGATACTTACAGCCAGGCCCTCCTGATCTCTCTGGATCCCAAGCCTCCCAGCCACCTTGACTGACAGCTTTTCCTCCTGGGACGCAGGCTCAGTCCCCTTTTGTCTTGGCTTAAATGTTCTTGACCCTGCCCTCATGCCCTCATGCCCACCAGGATGCTCTCTTTCCACTGACATGGTCTCATCTACCCTCCTTTCTTGCTTCCCAGACCTGGAGACCCTCCCGGAGAAGATGACAAGCTTTTTTACACTCTGGACACAGGTTAGGACTGCTTCCTGCACCTCTGGCTCCATTATGTAAGCCCCAGGGCTACTGAGCACAAGGATCACCCTCTCTGTATGGGCCCCCAGGGTGTACCCGCCCCGCGCCACACATGCCCACTCTGGTCCTAGCCCTTTTCCTTACCGGAAAACAAAACTTTGTGCAAATCCTTCCCTCCCACCAGCAAGGATGAGGCGGAAGAATCTGAGAAGATAAGGTTGGGGAAGGGTGTGAGGGGGAGGCAAAGGGCCTAGTGTCTCATCCTCTGAGATATGACTGCCTCAGTTTCTCACAGACCTTTGCCCAAACTTGGTCTCTACTCTCTTCTCTCTACTCCATAGCCTCCTCTTCTGTCAAACTGAAGGAAGACTTTGTCAAGACAGCAGCCTGCTGAGGCAGCCCTAGGGTGTCTTCATCTCCTGAGTCGTTCTACCCAGGGACTGCAGAGCAGGGCCAGGACCCCGGGGCCCCGCCTTACAGGCTGGCTGACCCTAGGCCAAGGGCCCAGAGCAGACCTGAAGCTGGCTGCGCTCTTCACAGGCAGATGACATGCCAGCCAGCAGCCGGAACGCCTGGACACTCCGCTGGAGTCCAGGCTGGGCCTGCCCAGGGCCCTGCAAAATGCCACCCACATAGCGTGGAGGGGAGCTCTAGAGTTCCAGCGAGCACCCTAGGGCTGGGGCAACTAGTCTGACCAGCCCTAGCTGGTAAGGTGTTTCTGCCTTTGCCCCCCTCCCAAGTTGCACGGGCTGGGTGCTCACAGAAACCGAGTCCCTACCGGTAACAGCCCTCTAGGAAGCCCCTGGGAAGGAGGAGACAAAAGCATTTGGCACCTACCTGGGGTGAAAGAAGGGCGGTGACTGAGGAAGGTGGATGATGCCCGAGTCGGTAAGCAGAAGCGAGTGTGTCCAGCTTCCTTGGCCGCCTCCTCTCGTCCCCTGCTCGCCTCGCCCCGGCTGCCCGCTGTCCTGGCGCGGCGGCCGCGGTGGCGGCGGAGGACGCGTGTGTGTGCGCGCTCGGAGCCACTGCAGCATCGCTGCATCAGGCTGTGCTCCTCCCTCTCGCAGGCTCCGCTCACTGGCTGGCTCGGTCCTCAGTCAACGCCTGGGGGCCCTGGAGACGGCTTCCTCTAGCCCCCACCCCCACCCCTTTCCCGTCTCCACCCTCCCGGCTGTACCTCATTTGCAGTCATTTAAGGACCCGAGAGCGAGCCAGAGCGCCTGGGTCTTCCATAATGCATGGGCACCTCGGTCGGCTGCCCGCGGGGGGAGCTGTCTGTCCTGCCTACGCTTTCCATCCTCACCAGCCTGCCGGCTTTCTGGTTCCTCCCGGCCCAGAGCTGGGACACCCCCAGCGCCCCACTCCGCCAACCCGCTAAAGGGCTACAGAGGGCTAGTGAGGAGAGAAAAGAGTGGCTCTTGCTCCCAGACCCGGGAGACCCGTGGAGTCAAACTCTTGTTTTCCCCAGAAATCCCCTAGGACACAGAGAGAATCAGAAATCCCCAGAGCCTTTCTGTGTGGGTAAGTAGGGTGAAGGGTGCACCGAGGGCCAAGCCCACGTCACCTTTAGCTTGACTGTTTCTCGGGCTTACAAAAGTGAAATGGCTCTTTGTCCAGATATCCAAATACAAAAATTTAAAAACAGCTAGTGAAAGTTCCTTATAACCTTAACCATTCTGAGCATTTTGGGGCACATGTCTCCAGGTGTGTTATTTTCATGTCTATGATTATGTGGGTTATTAGTACTGTTTTACAAAAATGATATTATACTTAGACTTATTTGCAAAATATTTTCAAAACTATCTAATTGGTCGTGGGCATCTTCCCACATCATTACATATGGATCTAAGCTCACTTTGAGTCAGTCAGCAGTGTGCTGTCTTGTAAACCTCATTTAGTTTGGGAATCTGAGTCTGCAAGTTAGTCAGGTCTCATACTCATGGACTGTATGTTCCTGGCCAAGTCTCTGTCCTCTCTGGGCCTCCCTGGGAACCTGAAGGGGTTAAGGGTGGCCAAGGTCCCTGCCATCCTGAGGCTCCTAGGTGCTCACCAGGTCAGCTCTGTATCTTTCCTCTCCTGCTCCTGTCAAGTACGGGGTGTGCCCAGGAAGGCTGGGGACCTAGAGGCAGAGGGAAGGGCCATCTGCAGTAACAGTTGTGCCTGTCAGGCTGTCACTGTTGTCTCACCCCCCTCTGGTCTGCCTGCTGTCCACCTCGTGCAAGCAGCACTGGCGAGAGGTCCAGATGCTAAAACAGCTGGCAGGGCCAGGCCAGCCTCAGAATTTCCAATGGCCGTTCCACTCAGTCGTGGAGCATGGCTCCATATCTTCCTGAGCAGAGTGGAGCAGAGGGGCTGGGAAAGACCCAGGCCTGAGTGAAAAGGCCTGGAAAATGTCCTGGAGCTCAGGAGTGGGGCTGGCTCTGCTGCCCAGCCTCCAAAGCCTGGAATGCCTGTCCAAGTTCCATATGCTTTACCCTCTCTCCTTTCTGCTCTCCCTTCAAAGGATTTCCCAACTGGGAAATCTTTGTTTCTGATGGAGAAACATCAGAGTTTGCTAATGATATTTCTTGGATGACTTTGAATGCTGCTCTGCAAAACCAGGCACATCCAACCAGTTCTAGAATACGCCTCTCCTTCCTGATCTCAGCCCATGTTGCCCTTTCCATCTCTCTGTGTGCCTTCCTGGGGCAGGCTTGTTGGCCCTGAGTCCTGGAGGGAGCCTTGGATGCTACACAGGTCAGCTCAGACTCTGAAGAGAGTGCTGCGAGCAGGTCCTTTTCCAGGGTGGATGGCGTGTCTGCAGCTGTGTGGTTGATGGGCCAGAGGCCCTAGAAAATCTTGCAGAGGTTGCTTTAGACCTGAGACAGCTGTCTTTGTGACTGTTTTAGATAGCTGCTGCCTTTGTGGTGGGGGCTGGGTCTAAGGAAGACCATGATTCCCAGCCCACTAGCACAGTCTACTTGGGTCTCAAAGATTCTCCCATACCCGTCTGCAGCCAGCCTGCAGTCCCCACAGGGACTCTAGCAGCCCCAGCAAGTGAAAGCAGGAGCCGTGACTGAGCCTAAACTTGGAAAAGGGGGGGGGGGCAGTGATGGGGTTCAGCGGAAGACTTTTCATCTTCTATGGGGGAGACCCAGATACACGTACCTCACCTGTTGCCACTGCCCATCCTTCATAGCAACTTGTGTGTTGTTATGATGCTGAACAGACCAGGGAGAAGGGCTTGATGCTCTGCTTCTGAAAATCAGCCAGTGAAAACCCTGTGAATCACAAAGTTCCCACCTGTGCGGGTGATCACAGGGATGATGCCAGACCAGGCAGCATGTTGTTCCCTTGAGCTTGGGATCACCGTGAGTCAGGGGCCATTTCAAAGGCAGCTAATGACAACGTCCTCACTGAGCAGTGTGTGTAAAACGAGAATAATAACAACAACACTTACCTGTTGTGATTTGGGTAAAGCACTTAGCTTTGGATTTGGAGAGACATTACCCAAAGTTTCATCTTCTCACCTGTCTGGGGTTCTTAGCAGAACCTGGTACAGAGGGGCTGGAGGAGTACTGAGGATCCTTAACACTAGCCTCTAAAGTGCTCCTGTCTCTGAGAAGAGTGGAGTGAACAATTTGGGGTTCAAGCTGAGTTTTGCTTGTGGGATCCACTAGCTTAATGATAGCAGAAATAACAACTAACACTTTCGAGTGCCTCCAGTTTTGTATTAAGTATGTGGGTCTTTGTTCTTGTTTTGCTATTATTCTTGTTTTACAGACATCACTTGGTGAGACTACAGCTTGTTTAAAGCAACAATGAACAAATGAGGGAGGGGAATCTGGTGGTCTGACCCCAGCACCTGGTTTAGCTGCTCTGCTGTATATCCCAGTCATCCAAGGCACAGATGAGTGTCCTCTTTTTCTGTGCCTGTCAGAATCAGAACCTAGTGCAACTGACCATAAGGGCCAGCTCTCCTTTCTCTGGGTAATGAATACATCCCATGTCATCTAGAGCTAGGGCACTGATCTCCAAGTCAAGCCCCACAGATTCACAAACGGGCTAGAGAAGGACTAGCCAGAGGCCATCAGGTGGTTAATCAAATAGGTCACTAATTTGCTTGTAAACATGTAGTATCCCCCTGAGATGGACCCTCAGAAGGCATCTCAGGGGTCACCTAACCCACAGCAGGACATCTGTGTCTTCGTACTCTAGTCCCACTAGTCCAATAGCAATGAAGTCCTACGGCTCTCCAAATAGTCACGAACAGCCCCAGGGGACAGGTGGATAGGGTGAGGGCACCCTGTCTGAGACTCAGGGTTCTGGCATGGATGTTGAGATCTCTTTCTTCCCCAGTCCCCAGCCTCCATCTCCTGGACTGGCCTCTCCAGCTCTCAGTATCATCACCTTTGATTCTGGACCCCAGACCCTTCTCTGGAGCTCCCAGGAGACCATGTCTTTATAGAGCAGCTTCTCTGTTTAGAATGGTGGGGGATTCAGTGCCGTAGGGTGTGATGTATCTTCAAAGTGCCTGTAATCTCTTTGGAAGCTTTCTGATAGTAAAGGGGGCAGCTTCAGGGAAGACTGATGTAGCAGGTAGAGCAAAGCTCTGAAGTCAGACGAGCTTGATACCTGGTTCTACTATTTCTGAGCTGTGTGGTGATGGGCGAGTCACTTAAATCCTTAGAACCTTAGTTTCTTTACCTGGAGAGTGCAGATTAAGGCACACACTTCACTGAGTTGATGTAAATGTTGAGTTACACCAAGTATCTAGCCCAAGGAAGCACTGGTGGCTAAGTGCTTAGTGGTTAGCTATAGCTGCTAACCAAAAATTTAGGAGTTCGAATACACCAGACACTCCTTGGGAATTCTACAGGGGCAGTTCTACTCTGTCCTATAGAGTCGCTATGAATTGGATTCATATTGATAGCAACTTTTTTTTTTGGTGTCCAGCACAATGTAGGTAGTCATTATATGTCAGTACATCCCTTTGGCCTTTTGAGGATTTGGCTTCCCCATCTGTAAAATAAGGGTGTGGAATTATGAGGCTGGGCCTTTCTGGCTCTGCCCTTCTCTGTTACAATGCTGGGGCAGTTTGGGGTTTACAGTGAAGATAACTGGGCTCAGTCCCAGCTCTTGCACTCCCAACTGGATGACACTTAAAAGTCACATAAAGACAACTACTTGCCCCAAGAATCTGTTTCATCATCAGTTAAATGGGAATAATCTCCTTTGCCTCCTCTAAGAATGGTTGTGAGAATATATGGGTTAAACCTGATGATTTTTAAAAGGGCTTTTTAAATTGCAAAGTGCCATACAATGTTCTGATTGTTTAGTCTCTGGATGGCTCGGTCCATCCAGTCCCCCGCTGTCTTGTCTAGATGTGATTTAAGGAGCGCCGGTAGTGCGAAAGTTAAGTACTCAGCCGCAAACTGAAAGGCTAGTAGTTTGAACCTGCCTGGTGGCTCTGTGGGAGAAAGACCTGGTGATCAGCTCCCATAATGATTGTTGTTATTGTTAAATGTGATTGAGTCCATTTTGATTAATACTGAACCCAGTACAACAGAAGGAAACACTGCTCTGTCCTGTGCTGCACTGCAGTTGTTGTTATACTTGAGCCCATAGAGTTTACGGCCTAGAAAATCGTATGGGGAAGTTCTATTCTGTAACCTGGTGTCACTGTGAGTCAAAAGTGACTTAGCAACACCCAACAACAGACAGAAACGGGATAGGGAAAGCATTCCTGGCATGGGGTGGTGGGGTATGCAGCAGCAAAGCTTTCAGGGCTGGAAAGAGCATGATTTGTCGGGGGCCTGAAGGAGCTCAGCTGCACACTGAACAGGCCACTGGGAGGTAACCCAGCACTGGTTGCATTTGCTTTCCTGACTCCGTGGAAGGGCCTGGAGGGTCTGTGGCCCAGTGGGGCCTAATTACTCTCTTAAAGCCATTTCAACAGAGGACTCTTGGAGCTTTTTTCTCAGGTTTATAATAGTCAATGCTAATGTCATTATTAATATTTAATAGTAATGATGCTAATAATGTCCTGCATTTACATGCTCTCTCCAAAGAGTTCGGAGAACCCTGAGTTCTTTTTTATGAAACAATTTGGGCTCATGTGGGAGGCGGAAGGTTGAGGGGACGGAGACAGCTCAGAGGGATCAAATAGGAAGAACAAAGCCCAGAATGGTGGGGACAAGGTCACAGAGTGGCGAAGAAGAGCCAGGGCTAGGACTGGGTGCTCCATTTCCCCGCCTCTGGGTCTGAGGGGGTCCTTGGTGGCAAAGAGGGACTTTTGTTCTTGGTAAGAAACATTCTGGCCAGAGGGGGCCTGAGGAAACAGTCTTGGGTAGCAGCAGGGAGCCTGGGAGTGGGCTGGCCAACAGAGTGGAGGCCTCTGAATCTTCCTTCCTCAGCTGTCCGAGGGCAGCTAAAGGGCAGTCGTGACCACGGTGTGGAGATGTGAGTAGGAACATTCTCTGAAGCCTCAGAGAGGATCCCCGTCACCCAGGACCCCTGAATATCGGACTCACAACCTCTTGGAAGCAGCTACTCTCAACTCATGTGAGCATGTAAACTCCTTCTCTAGTTGCTCAGTCTTCTTGTGCCAACTTTGCTATCTCTGTTTCCTCATTACATACCCAGAATATATCATTAAAATGAAAAAGCAGAGCACATTCCTGTTGCAAGGCTGCTGAGGCTCACTACTCAGGGACTCCGTTTCCACCAGTGGAGCCCCCTGGCAGGAGTCCTGCATAGTGGCAGACATGGGCATGGGAGTCAGGCAGGTCTTCGTATCAATCCCTGCTGCTCCACTGATAGGCTGTGTGTCTTTAGCCTCCCTAGACCTCATTATCCTCATCTGTACGATGGATATGAGACTATCTGCCTCAAAAGGTTGTGAGGACTGCATGAGGCTATGTGTGTGATGAAGCCTGATGATGGTGGAGGTGGCAGTGGGAGTCCCAGATTCTAGCACAGGTGAAGGAAGTGTCCAGGACAGGCAATGCCGGCAGAGGCATCCTGACCAGACCATCCTTAGAGTGTGATGTTGATGTGTCTCCGTTGGCTGACATGTCTCGGTTCCTGCCTATTCTTGAGTTGACTTCGTTAGCTTTCCCACTGATTCTGCTATCTACCTGATAGCCTTTGGATGAATTATTTTTAATACTGATGATGGCCAAAATCTGTTTCTGCTGCCTGCAGCTGAGAACTTTGCTTGATTCAGGACTTAAAGTACCTAGCATGGTGCCAGGAACAAAAATAAATGCTTGATAGAGTGTAGCCAGATACTGTTAGGAAAGTTTATATTCATTCATTCATCTATCCATTAATTTATTAGTTCATTTAACAAGCAAACATCTAGCACCTCTCATAACAGGCATGTGCTGAGTGGTGAGAGTGCTGCATGAACAGAACATAGCATGCACTCAAACGGAGCTCACAGTCTAATGGAGGAACTAAAACGAATCACAGTGTAACCCGGTCAGTGCTATACTCCAATCACGGAGGTGGTGAAGGGCCGGCCAGTGTTTCCTTCTGTTGTGCAGTGCTTTACAAAGAGTCAGGAGCCCTCTCAACAATAGGTTACAACAGTAAGTGTTTCAGTCAGGTTTATACAAAATATGGTGGAGGGGTGTCTGCCATGGACTAGGGAAGCTCAGAAAAAGAGGAGGCATTTAACCGAGTCTTAAAGGAAGACTGAGTTACCCAGGTAGACAGGTGTCTGTGGTATGGTCTGGGAGGAGGCGGGTAGGGTTCTAGGAAGAAGGAACAGCCTGTGCAAAGGTGGCTGAGCTTGAGGAGCAAGTCATTTGGCATGTCTCCCTGTAGGGTTGCTATGAGTCAGAATTGACAGGACAGTAACAGGTTTGGTTTTTATTTTAGAGTTGAGATTTGCAAGGAAGGCACTAGCAGGGATGAGCGCGGAGGGATAGGCTTGGGACAGATCACCAAAGCTGTATGAGTCTTGCAGGGCCTTATCTGTGAGCACCAGAGACCTGTTGGAGGGTTCTGAATGAGCAAGATGCAAGCTGAGACATGCGCTTTGGAAAGTCCACTTTGGGGGCACCTGGAAAGCTGGAGTGCACAGGGCCTACAGACCTGGAGGCAGGGAGGCTGGCTAATCAGGCTTCGAAGTGTGTCAGAAGAGAGGGCACAAGGACCTGGAAGGGGCCCTTGGCCTAGAGCGCAGCCTTGGACTGGCTGGTCAGAGAGAAATCTTCTCTTGGCAGCCCCTAGGCCTCTCACATTACCACAGTGGACCTGAAGTGCCCTCTTCACTCTCTCTACCTGCCGCTGAAAGGGAGGCCCTTGGCCAGCCTGACTCCATCTTGCTACAAACAGTAGTAAAGACAACCATGTTATAAGCACTGAGTCCTAAGAGCTTGATTTCCCCCATCCGTAAGAATTTACCTTGTACTGGTCATAAGTTACACGACTGTTCTTTCCTCCTAGGAGCATTGATTAATTGTTCTGTTTATACTGAACTGAATCACCAGGTAGTTTGGATGATTATCAAGCCCCGACTTGTAAGAGCCATGGAGACCTCCGTAAAAAAGTATTTGTTGAAACATTGTAAGAATCACTTGTGTGGACTGAGAAAAATTTTAACCAGCGTCCCCCACCCCTTAATCAACCTATATAACTTCCAGGCTTAGCCTATACATGCAGGCAAGCTTTGGAGGAGCTGATTCCCCCCTGCCTCCTGTGTGTCAGCACTCAATAATGTCCTCATTTAATCGCCTCACCTCCTGTCTCAGTACTGGCTTTGCAGACAGGCGGCACAGATCCGTGATTGCGGTTACACCACTCCTGGGCTTTCTGCCCCCAAGAAAGGCACTCTCTAGGCCATCATGTCCTCCTTGAGTCCTCCCTCCCATCGTCCTCCCCCAAGTCCAGCTGACCTTTCAGTTCTGCTAATTCTACTTCTTAAGTTCTTGAAGTCTCAACATCGGTTCCTAAGCAGGCTTCTGGTTTCAAGTCTTGCTCCCTCTCTCTAACCTCCAGAATGCAGTCAGAGTAGACTTACCAAACATGCATGTCACTCTCCTGCTAAACATTCTTCAGTGGCTGTTGCCTCCAGGTTAAATTCTGGGCTCCTTCCTGTGACACACAGGGCCCTTTATGACCTGCTCCGCTGTTTAGCTTACCTTTTCCCAACTCATTCCAGCTATACTGATCCACTTGCCCTTTCTGGAAATGGCTTCATTCTCTCATTTTCTTTCTTTATGTTAGTCCTGATTTAAAATAATGATCTTTCCTTCTGGTTAAATGCTCCCTGCCCTTAAGAATTAACCCAGTGGTTGCTCGCTCCAGGGAGCCTGACCTGCCTACCCACCCACCAGACTCTCTCTGTAGGCACTAGGTGGCCCTCTGTGGTGTCATTTCTTTATAGGCATTCCTCTCACTAAGCTGTATAAAGGGGAGGTGTCTCTGCCCCTGTGTCTTGTATCTTCACACCCTCAGCCTGGTGTCTGGTGCTTGAGATGTATTTATTAACCGGATTTATGTGTGGGTCATCTGTTTCTCCTGGGTTTCAGGATGGGGCTAGAGAGGGCCATGCTGAGGCACAGTTGGCTACTTCTCCACCCATTCTGGGTGCCCTGGAGACAGGGCCACTGCCAGTCCACATAGTACAGCTTCCTCCAAGAAGATGCACTGCAGCAGGTGCAGAGCTTGGCAAGGGGGGCATGGGCTGGGGTTATGTCTGCAGGCACCATCTCAGCTCCAGGTGTCACTGGGTAGAGCATTGTCCTATGGGGCAGCCCAGCCTGAAGTCAGTAGGAGAAGCTATTCACGAGGGACAGAGAACCAGCCTGAGAGGTCAGTTCCTGGTTTGATAGAGACTGCGTGGGTGCAGACCTTGGGAGAAAGGCTGAGGTCCCTGCCAGCTTCACGGGTGTGTAACTTGTGTTAAATGCAGCCTGTGTAGTCACACAGTCTCCTGGTCAGGAGGGCCTGAGCCTTGGGTTGATGGCCTTCTGTTGTCTTGACATTTTTAATACAATTTTAACAAGGTCCCCACATTTTCGAATTGTGTGGTTAGTTCTACTGTTGTAAGTGAGGTTACCCCACCAAAAACAGCATCTGGAGTTATCAGGCTAAGGGAAACCAGAGTTATTGATCCCCTACCCCCAGATCTGAGGGGAGCAGGACTGCCCTGGCCTGGTCAGCCTCTGCCTGTGACTTTGTTGATCTTACAGGAGCACATCACAGTCTGATCCATTTGAGGTTCTTTAAGCTAGGAATATAGTCTGCTTGCTAAAGGTGACTTTTGCATCTTTAAATGGTTGAAAAAAATAAAATGAAGATGATTTCATGGCATATTAAAATACTATGAAATTCAAATGTTAGTGTTCATAAATAAAGCTTTATTGGAGCACAGCCAGTCTCGCTCACTTAAATGTCTGTGTAAGCTACTTTCCCCGCTATGCTGGCAGCTGAGTGGTTACAGCAGAGACTGTCAGGGCTGCATAGTCGAGAGTGTTTACTTACCTAACTCTGACAGAAAGCATTTGCCAACCCCTGGTTTAAGCTTATGTCATCTGAAGCCCAGCAGTCAGAAACCTGGGAGAGTGTCAGAGTCTTTCAGTCTGAGTGTTATTTTTTTTGGCCTTAGTCCAGTGCTTCTCAGCTCCGAGACATCTGGCAATGTTTGGGTGATACCCTAAGTGGCTCATTGGTTAAAAACTTGAAAGGAAGGTTAGCAGTCCAAATCCACCAGCTGCTCGTTTGAAACGCTATAGGGCAGTTCTGTTCTGCCCTGGAGGGTTGCTAAGAGTTGGAGTTGACTTGATGGCAATGGATTTGGTGGGATTTTTTGTTTATTTTGGGTGATGCAAATTGTTTATCTCACTTGCTGAAGGGAAGATTGGTGTTTTGAATTTAGCCGGCAGCACCACAGAAGAAAGGCCTGGTGATCTGTTTCCATAAGATTATAGCCAAGAAAACACTGGGGAGCAGAGTTCTCCTCCTAAGTGTGTGGAGTCACCATGAGTCGGACCCAATGGTTTTAAAGGAACTCATTTTTGGTTGTCATGACTGGGGGTAGGAGATGCATGTGCTATTGGTATCTAGCAGGTAGAGGCCAGAGATGCTGGCAAACACACTAGAAGGTACAGGACAGCCCTCCCAATTAAGAATTATTGTTGAGAGGAATAGTGTGCAGTCACCGGACAGGGAGAGCAGTGGAAGCTGCATATAGGTGGGCATGTAAATTTATATGTGAATGTACATTTTCACTCAGTTATGTTAAATAAAAATAAAAAATAAAAATAAAAAAAAGAATTATTGTTGTTAGTTGCTATTGAGTTGATCCCTGACTCATGGCAACCCCATGCACAAGGGAACAAAATGCTCCCCAGTCCTATGCTGTCTCCATAATCTGTTTTCTGATCAAACCATTGTGATCCATAGAGTTTTCAATGGCTGATATTCAGATGTAGACTGCCAAGCCTTTCCTCCTAGTTTATCTTAGTCTGAGAGTTCAAGTGAAACTTCTTCAGCATCCTAGCAACATGCTAGCTGTCCCTGACAGACAGCTGGTGGCACCCATAGTGCAGAAGTTGAGAGCAGGAGAGGGCCAGACCAGACTGCCAGAATGCTATCTGGGCTGGGGGACACCAGCCAGCACATCCACTGCCTGAAACTGAGCAGCACAAAGGAATGCCGCATAGAAGGACAGGGCAAGAAGAAAGGCCAAGCCGGGGCTTTCTTTTTTCTTGGCACCTGTGGCCCCTACACTTTTAGGGTCCCTGGGGAGTCATCAAGTGGAGGAATAGCCTCTTTCCCTTCTTACCCTTGAAGAACAGGTGAGGTACCCATCTGCTTGGGCAGGTGAGCTTGGACACAGAAGAGGAGATGGGTTCGAGGCCATGCCTGCCAGCTGTGGACATAGGTGCTGGGGGGGCAAAGAAGACACTGGAGGTGTCCTGGGGGTTTAGATGCAGGTGTGACAGAAGGAAGGAGCGTGAGGCTGGGGAGGCCTCAGGGAAGCGGCTGGCACTGCTCCCGCTCGGCCTTCTGGAGAGTGAGGACCAGATGCTATCACTTTCAGATGAGACGCTCCTGGCACTTTGGGAAATGGCAGAATTAACAAAAGCACGGTTGCTTTCAGGGATCACAGACAGGAGTGCCATGGGTACAGCTGGGCTGGTCTCCAGGGACTCTCTTCCCTTGAAAGGCAAGGAGCAGGGGTCCCCTTGCGTGGTCTCTTGGCTGGCTGTGGGCTGTGGGGAGGGAAAGCAATGGCAGAGCTGCTGGGTTTGGGGGCAAACAAGGTCAGATGAGAGCCAGAGCCAGGGCCAAGGCTGTGTGTAGCTTGAAGTTGTGTAAATGGCAGAGCTGTCTGGAGGTCATCTCATCTATCCCCATGCCTCTGGGTCCAGCCCCAGCAGATGGCTTCTTACCGGCTGAAGATTCAAGCAGAGGGTCCTCAGCAGGAATGAGAATTCACCAGCTGTTATTTGCAAAGCCTTCTGGCCTTCTGAAGAAGTCGGCAGCTCTGTCTGGTAGCTGCCTGGACAAAGAGGCAGGTGTCTGACGGTCTGCAGGCAGCCTGCACATTCTCCCAGTAGGGTGTGGGCTGCAGTGGCTGGAAGCTGGTGTGACTGCCATCCCGGGTGCTTCCTTGGCCTCCAAGGAGAGACAGGAAGGCCTGATGAAGACTGCGTTACTGGGTGTAAATGAGGAAGGTTTAAGGCAAAGCAGGAAACCCTATGGGCAGTTCAGCTCTGTCACATGGGGTTGCTGTGAGTTGAAAATGAACTTAGTGACACCTCACAACAAGACGGTTAGCTGGGTCATACTTACAGGCCCGGTGACTGGGTACCATGCTGCTAAATCCTATTAAAAGAAGAGGAAAAGAGAAGGGTAATAAGCAATCTCCTCAGAGGGAATAGTTTTAATTGAAATGTGCAGTTAATTTAGACCCAAAGAAAACTCTGAAGTGTGACATGTGAGACAAGTGACCATGGGAAGCTGTGCTAGGGACTGACCTGACTAGTTTGGTGACTGGGGGCTGGCTAAAAGGTTCCCCAGCAGACAGTCTTGGGGCATATCCTTGGCCAAGTGTGCCTGAGAGTAGGCCATCAAACTGACTGCTTCCTTGTCCCTCGGGCTGCAGTAGCTGAGGCATAGTACGGGAACTGGGGACTGGGGACGGGGGAGCAGGGATCTCTGGCCACTCTGGAGGTCCTGAGCATTGGCCAGAGAGCTCTCCCAGCTGAAGAAGCCTGCCCATCAGTTAGCCTGTGACTGGACGGGCCAGCAGAGCCAGGGGGCAAGAGCTGCAGACAGGTGTTTGAAGTCACGCCTCTCATTTGCCGAGTGCCGTCCCTTTCCTTGTCAAAACCCTCTGAGAGGATGGCGGGGGGTGCAACAGATGCACCACCGAGGAGGCCAGGCGGGCTGCTGGCCTCTTCCCTACTGGCCAGCCGTCCTTGGCCTTTTCTCCTTCCTGCTGGGTTTCCCTGGAGCCCGCTGCATTGTTAGCCCAGACCTCAGGGGACAGGCTTCAGATGGAGGGAAGCTGGTGTGTGTTTTGTTTTGGGGGGAGGAGTTTCTGAACCGAGAACTTATTTAGCTAATGAAGTCGTAATTACTCCTGTGCTTGCTAATAGGATGAAAGCAAGGGCTCGCTTAAAAGCCCCTGATGGATCCTTGAGACCGTGGCCGCCAGCTCCGAGGGGCTGAGGGGAAGAGTGGGGGTTGGGGCGTGGGGAATGGGGGAAGCCGGTGATGAGATGACCCTGCCTGGGTTTGCCTGCTGCTAGGGACTGGAGTCACACCTATAAGCTCCTCTGCTTAGAATGAGCAAGATTCCTGAGAATACCAGCTGGCCTCTCCGGGTCCTCCAGTGTCCCTCCCAGCCCAGTCCTCACAATCGTCTGCTTTGACAGGAGACTAGTGGGCAGAAGAGTCCGGGGCAGCAGAAAATCTCAAATGATTTCTGTATAGTTTTGGAATAAGTACATTTGTAAGTTTGTGGTGTTTTTTTTTCTTCTTCTGAAAAACTCTCAGTGTTTTCCAATGCAGTCTGGTTTGCCATACTTTGAAATTTGAGCCTGCTTTACCAGAGGATGCATTAGCTAATGTGGAAAGGGGTGGGGAAGCAGGTTGGGGATTTAGCACTTGATGTGAGGGGTCTGTAGGCTGAGGGGAGTGGACCGGGATTGGCTCCAGCGATGGGGCTTTGTGGGTCTGAGCAACACACATATAATTGTGAGGGAATTGGGGTCTTTCCCAGGACTCAGCCTTGTGAGGACTGCTAGGTGAGAGGGCCCTGGTGCACGTCTACTTCAGCCCATGTTTGCTCCCTGGCGTTTAGCCCATGGCCTTGACTGCACCAGTCATACTTACACACTCCCTGCAGAAAACTCAGCCAGGAGGTAGATGCTGTGGTTTAGAAGCCAGGACTTTTTGTTGGTTTGTTTGGATTTGGTTTTATAAGGGGGTTGGTGCTGGGACCTGGATAGGGAGAATGATGGCAAATTTTAGGTCCCCTGGACCTCAGAGCTGATTGGACTGAGATGGGTTTTGCCAAACTCCTCTTTCCAGGGAAGGGATGTCCCCAGTGTAGATAAGGAAGAACCCCAGATCTTATGCCTGCTGCCCATAAGAGGTTTCTCCTGCTCTAAACCCTAGGAGTGTCTGGATGGTCCAAATGGTTAGCACTCTGCTGCTAACTGAAAGGTCAGAAGTACTCCTCTGCACAAAAGAAAGGCTGGTGATTTATATCTGGAAGATCACCATTGAAAATCCTGTGAAGCAGAGTTCTGCTCTGACATACACGGGGCACTATGAGTTAGCGTCCACTTGACAGAAGTCGGTTTCAAGTCCAGGAGCTGAGTGCCATCCAGTCTGGCCCAGTGCTGCAGGCCTGGCCAGTGCCGAGAGCTCATGGTGAGGACACTGGCCGAGTGCTGTGGTTGTTCTCTCTTGGAACAAGCCCAGGCCTTCTGATGTCGCCTTCTCCCTCCTGGGGTATGTGGTGGGTGGAGGCTGGGACTAGAAGGGGCAGGAGGGGATGAAGTGGAAGATGGACACCCCTTTCTGTAAGTAAGAATAGGTGCCTGGGCTTAAAGAGAGACAAGGGCACTTAGGGGACCTTGGGAAAGTGAATTAATGGGGCTACAGGATGAATGCGTACCTCTTAAACGTTCATCACTGCCTTTACACTCAGCCACTCGGAGCCATGTCCACTATGAGCTGGAACTGACTCAACAGCAATGGATTTGTCTGTTTCTTAAAACACTTATTGTTAGGAAGACAAATCTGCCCACCCCACACCTCTGACTTTTCACTGTCACTCAGACTAAACCACTAGATGTGCAGTCAACCCAGCAATGCAGACAGTGAATGCAAATGGGGCCCGTTGACCCTGCAAGGGCCACTGGGTCCCAGAGATCAGCCAAAACATATTTATGGACCACTTACAGTACACAAGTTCAGGGCTGGGTGCCACAAAAGTGCAAGAGGCATGGGGTACTAGCGTTACCCAGAGGTTCACAGATGGGCACAGAAAAGACACACCTTTACAGTGTTATGGAACTGAGGGCAAGAAGCTTTGGTAGGATAATCATCAAGTCCTCAGCTACTAACCATAATGTTGGCTGTTCAGATCTACCCAGTAGCTACCCAGTAGCAGAGAAATATCTAATTGCTTGCTCCTATAAAGATTACAGACTAGAAAACCCTATGGGGGTAGTTCTACTTGCTTATACAGGGGCACTGTGAGTTGTAATTGACTCAACATCTAACAAAACAACCTGTTGAGAGCCAAAGGCCAGACTGTAAGATGGCCAGAGTGATAACAATAGTATCAGAATATGTCCGTCTTCGAGGGGGAAGGATGAGAGTCAAGATCAGCCCGAGGCTGACTGCTGAGATGGAGGTTAGACGTACCTCCACTCTTCTACCTTTTTATGCAATTTGATGCCAGCCCTTCCTCCCATGGAACTCTCTACTTCTATGCTGAGTTCAACAATCCATTGTAGTGGCCACACAGAACCACAGCTGGTACTTAAGGTTAAGTGGTTAGTTAAAGAAGTAACTGTACAACTTGGGATCAGGAAGCATGTAGGCAAAGTCTCCTTTACTCGGTGCAGGACAGCTCTCTTAGTTCCTCTTGACTGTGTGAGCCATTTCTCAATCTCCTGAGGACAGGCTCCTCTTGGCTTGTCGTTTGTGGTCACTGGCCCTTCTGCTGGGCCCCTTCTGGGCCTCTTGTTGTCTTCAGCATTACAGATTTTAACCCATATTATAGCTTTTGTAGGAGCTTCCTTGCCACCACTCTCTCTGCTGCTTCTCTTCTTTCTCCTTTCTGTCTGCTCAAACATTCGTTGGAAAGGCTGCTTAAGTACATAAATTACTTTTCAGTTTAAGGTATGACACTCCTACCAGGGCCATGAATTGACTAGCCCCCTTTCAGTAGGCCGCAGATGCTTCATTTGAATAGTAGGTGTGACTGGGCTACAATTCACCTCATTTTGCATAGTCTATGACCAATCCCTGCAAGTTGCATACAGGCAGGCTGTAGCCCAGTGCCAGGCAAGAAATATCAAAGCCAAGTTGTTTACAGCTTACCCAGGAAATGCCAACCAATCTGGCATAAGTAACAGACTCTCTGGTGCAGAAAACTAGGGCAAAGCTAACTCCTCAGCACTTAAGGGAAATATCTCCCAGGTGGTTTTTCCGGAGAACTAAGGCAAAAGACCACATAAGTGTACTCGTTTCACCACACAAGTGGAACAGAAAGGTCCAGAAAAGCTGCTGAGAGGGAGAGGGCCCTGGAAGTGTCAAGGTGGTTGATGGAAATATGGGATTTGAGCCTGCCTTGAAGGATAAGGAATAGCCTCTGGGTGGCACTCTAATTGAAAAGGTGGAAGTTTGAGTCTACCCAGAAGCATCTTGGAAGAAAGATCTGGTGATCTTCTTCTAAAATGTCAGCTGTTGAAAATGCTATGGAGTTGAGTTCTACTGTGACATACATGAGGTCACATGGGATCACCATGAGTCACAGTCAACTTGACAGCAATTGTTTGTTGTTTTTTGAAGGATGGAGACGAATTTTGAGAGCAGTGGAAGATGTGAGAACATTCCAGTAGGCAGAAGAGAAGCAAGTGTAAGGTGATTCATTTATCTACTTAACAAGTTATTATTTAGTATTTACTCTGTGGTAGTTGGAAACCCTGATGGCATAGTGGTTAAGTGCTATGGCTGCTAACCAAAAGGTCAGCAGTTCGAATCCACCAGGTACTCCTTGGAAACTCTATGGGGCAGTTCTACTCTGTCTTACAGGGTCTGCCATGAGTCAGAATCAACTTGATGGTGCAGGGTTTGGTTTTTTGGTTATGTGCTAGGCACTGTTCTTAGAACTTCACATTTTTAACTGATTTAATCCTTGCAGCAACCCACAAGGTTGCTGCAATGATAATATCTGTTTTATAAATGAAGAAATTGAGGCATAGAAAGGTTAAGCAACTTGACCAAGGTTACCCAAATCCCATGACTGGTCTGTGGAGTCTTGGCTCTTACTCATTACTTAAAGAAGACTCAGAGAAGGGTGAGTACGTATTGCTTCGGTGGCCCCTCATCCAATGGCAGTGGGCTGCGTGGCCGGCCTAGATAAACTACAAAATCTTACCAACGATGCATGTACAACAGAAGAGAAAGTAGATAAGTGGGAGCTATTAGAAATGAAATACTTATGCTCATCCATAGACTTTATTGAGAGAGTTAAAAGACTATTTACTGAGCAGGAAAAAGTATTTGGCAACTACTTGTCAGATCGACACCTAATCTCCATGATCTACAAGGTACGGCACAATGTCAACAAGGAAAAGGTAAATAACCCAATTAAGCAATGGGCAAAGGAGATGGACAGATATTTCACCAAAGAAGACATCCAGGCAGCCAAAAGGCATGAGGAAATGCTCACAATCATTAGCTGTTAGAGAAATCCAAATCAAAACTACAATATGATAGCATCTCATGCCAGCAAGGTTGGTAATAATCCAAAAAACAAAACAACAAATTCTGGAGAGGCTGTGGAAAGATTGGAACTCTCCTACACTGCTGGTGGAAATGCAAAATGGTACAAACTCTTTGGAAAGCAATTTGGCACTTTCTTAAAAAGCTAGAAATAGAAATACCATATGATCTAGCAATCCC
Source organism: Heterohyrax brucei (assembly GCA_028571685.1). NCBI lineage: Eukaryota > Metazoa > Chordata > Mammalia > Hyracoidea > Procaviidae > Heterohyrax > Heterohyrax brucei. Next base: position 25,649,206 of record CM053155.1, read on the forward strand.
ACTATTTGGAATATATCCTACAGAAATAAAAGCAGTCATACAAACAGATAAATGCACATGAATGTTTATTGCAGCACTGTCTACAATAAAGTGATGGAGTCGACCTAGGTGCCCATCAACAGATGAATGGATAAACCAACTATCATCCATGTACTTAATGGCACATTATGCCATGATAAAGAACAATGATAATCTTAGGAAGTATCTCATAATCTGTTTTCAACTAGAAGACATCATGTTGAGTAAAACCAGTCAACTGCAAAAGGACAAGTATTGCATGAGACGTCTGCTATAAGGACTTAAAAATGGACTTACGTACAGAAGAAAAGACTCTTTGATGGCTACAAGAGTGGGAGGGAGGCAGAGGTTGTTCATAGATTAGACAGTCAGTAGGATTTTGTTTAGGTGAAGGGGGTGACAGCATGCAGTACATGGCAGATCAGCATAACTGGCCTACACCATAAACTGAAAAGTTTTCTAAACTGGGCACTGTATTTTCAGGGGACATTGAGGTCAATTGGCATAACTAGTCTTTTGTTAAGAGAGTCTTCTGCACCCCATATTGGTGAGTGGTGTTTGGTGTCTTAAGAGCTAGCAAGCTGCCATCTGAGGAACACCAAATAGTCCTAACCCATCTGGAATAGATGACGACCAAGAACATCAAAGACATGAGGGAAAAAGAGTCCAGGGGACAATAGGACCTGTATGAATGGGAAACTGCATTAGCATGAGACCAGAAGAACCAGATGGTGTCTGGCCACCACCAAAGGCAACTGTGATGGGGTACACAATGTAGAGTCTCTGAGGTGGCATGAAAAAAAGGTGTGCAGCTGGAGAACTACCGAAAGACCAGAGCTGATGGTCTGTTGGCGTAGATGATCCTCTGGGAACATGACCCCTAGAGTTGCTGGGGCTCCGTCTTGAAACCAGTCAACTATTCAGATAAAAATGGACTGGGCTTGGGGACACAATGTGCACATGTACTTTATGGTTTTATACACTTACAGGAAGCTATCCTACTTATTTTCTTTCTGGATGAGAGAGAAGGTGAAGAGGAGGGGACAGGTGTTTGTTGAGAGGAAACTGGAAGTGGAGAGTGAAAAGGAAGAGTGTGCTTTCACAGGGTTAGGAGAGCAGATGGAGTTGCAGATAGGTGGGTATACAAAATTGATTTGTATTGTATACTTTCACTTAATTGTAATAAAAAAATGCAAGTCAAAAAAAAAAAAAAAACCTCTCTTGGGTTTCCCTGGCATGGAGACAGGAACCTACTGTTCTGTACAGCAGAGAATTCCAACATGTGTTGGAATTCTAACACCTATACCTAATCCTAACCTCTGTACCTGTGGATGTAGGATTTTTGTTATGTTAATTTAATCATATCGGAAATGGGTGGCACCTAAACCTAATCATGGAAACCCTGGTAGCATAATGATTAAGTGCTATGGCTGCTAATCAAAAGGTTGGCAGTTGGAATCTACCATGTACTCTCTGGAAACTCTATGAGGAAATTCTTTTCTTTCTATAGGGTTGCTAAGAGTCAGAATTCACCTGATGGCAGTGGGCTTGGTCTGGATTTTTTGGAAGCCTAATCACTTCTGAGTTATAAAAATAGCAGATTAGACACAGATGTCACACACTGGGGAAGACACACACCATGTGAAGATCCTCTACAAACCAAGGAACCAAGGAATGTCGGCAGCTATCGGGGCAATGTCGGGGCCTTTGGTGGGACACTACCAGACAAAATGTTCCAACCCTGAGGTGCCTGGGAAGACAGGCCTGGCAATCTGCATCTAAAAGGTCACATCCTTGAAAACTATGGAACAGGTCTCTGTACACATGGGATAGCCATGAGTTGGAACTGACTGGACAGCAACAAAGAGCAACCTACAAGAGAGGAACCTATACAGCTACAAAGCTGATTTGAACTTACAGCCTCCAAAACTGTGAGAAAATAAATTTCTGTCCTTTAAGTCCAGTCGTGTGCGGCATTCGTGTTACAGCAGCATGCGCTAACTGAAAGGACTGAATCGCTGCTGGATGCTACTGAGGAGCTGGCGGGGGCTGCTGGGACATGTTTCTTTTGAAGTGCAGATTCCAGGGCTAATTCTTCAGACAATCTATTCACACCCTAAATGTAAATAGTAAAAACTGAGGTTCTTAGAATCAGAAGGGCCTGGTTCTGGCTTTGGAGTTGCCTCATCTGCAACAGGATATAAAGCTACTTCCCTCTAATATTGTGGACAAATGTTTTACAGTAAATGCTGGTGGCAGAGTGTTTAAGTGCTATGGCTGCTAACCAGAAGATCGACAGTTTAAATCCATCAGGCACTCCTTGGAAACCCTCTGGGTCTGTTCTACTCTGTCCTATAGTGTCACTGTGAGTCAGAATTGACTCACTGGTAATGTGGTTTTTTTTTTTTTAAATGTATTGTGATCCAAATCCCCTCTGATGCCTCTCCTTGCTTCTCAGACACCGAGGTGTAAGTAGCTCAGTTCCCTGACATGTCCACAGTCTGTGAAAGTCAAAACTTTTCCCCAGATTTTGGTGAGTTCCCTGGGGGCTTATTCTCTGTACCCTCCACATTCGAATGTGGTCCCTGCTTCGCCCTGCATCTATTTGGGTGTAAAATTCAGCAACTTTGTTCGTTCACATAAAATACCACTACTACAAAGCAGATTCACGAATCTGGTGACTTGACGGACGATTTAGGGGACTGGGCCATGCTGGAGTACCCCTCTTCCTCATCATGAGTTTTCTAGTCTATTGTCCAAACTTGAGCCTGCATCAGAATCCCTTAGAGAGGATGTTAAAGCCTAGCTTGCTGGATCTTACTGCAGAGTTTCTGATTTGGCAAGTCAGCATTTTTGCAAGTTCTGGGTGATGCTGATGCTGCTGGTGCATGGACCACACCTTGAGAAGCACTCTTGTAATCTTTCTACCATCTCTGCTCCTTGTTTGCCCTGTGCAAAGTGGGACTCTCCCAGTTGCTGTTTGCATGCATTCTATGCGGATCACTTCCATGGCTCAATAATTCAGGACACTTCTGCTTAATTGGATTCAGTCTTTTTAGGGGGCAGTTGGGATTTTAAACATATAATACGTCATTTTTTGTTGTTTCAATGGAAAATACTTTCCTTTTCAGTAGTTCCACTCTGTAGGGTGGTCCCCTTTGTGAAGCTGAGTGGTCAGAATTCCTGTTTGAGCTCAGTGTGGATAAAGCCAGCTTCTCATAACCCAAGCCAGAGCTGTGGGTCTCTTTGTGAACTCCACTGGACTAGCAAAGAGCTCTGGTAGTGCAGCAGTTCAGTGGTTGGCTGCTAATCTAAAAATTGGTGGTTCGACCCATCCAAGTACTCTGTGGGAGAGAGACCTGGTTATCTGCTGCTGTAAAGACCCAAACCTGGAAAAAGCTATAGGGTAGTTCTACTCTGTCACATGGGGTTGCTATGACCCAGAATAAGCTTGACAGCACCTAGTGACAACACCAGTCCCAAATGAGTCCTCGGTCTACACAAAGCTCTGATGATCTGCAGTGGGGTGTGGGACTAGTCAGCAGCGAGTTCTGGGGTGGGAGTGGGGGTTGGGGCTGGCCTGTGGGGCCGCAGCTGTGGCTCCAAATTGCACTGAGGCCCAGCGCCTGGCCTGTGCTCCAGCAGGGGCTGACAGCAAACAAATGGGCTCTGATGCATTAAGTGGGGGTGGGGCATTGAAATGGGCCTCCCTGGCCTTCCTCCAAAGAATAGAGTACTGAGTCAGTGGAGGCAGCCTTGATGAGAGGGGCTAGAATGAACTCCCACATGCCAGCCCTTTGGGGACAGCTGGGCAAGAGGGGGTACAGCCTTCGTTCTTAATGAAGATTGGAAGATGACTTATCCCCTCTCACTAGGTCGATTAATCCAGCTCCAGGCTGGAGATTAGCATATCTAATGGGCTGGGAGGCGCAGGCTTCAGGAGACATGGATGAGGGATGACAGATATTCTGAGGGTCTCTGGGGTTCTAAAGACAGGCAGCCTCTTTGTCTAGCTTCTGTTGAGCTGAGGTTGGCTTTCAGCAAACAGGACACCTGCTCCTTCTCTTGGTGGAAGAAGCCTGCTTGAGTGGGGATCCCGTTCTAAGGCTGGGCCTGTGGACCACAGCCCCCCAGATGTCAGGTCCACGTCTAAAAGGATGACACAAAAAACTTTGAATTCACCCGGCTGTTTCTTTCAAAGGAACAGTTATTCCTTTGAAATTCCTTTATTCATTTGTTTGCTCTGTCTTTCAGTTGACAGTGTGTGGCAAGTGCTGGACTACGGATATTGTTGTTGGTTGCTGTCAAGTCAGTCCCAACTTACGGAGACCGTACATACAGCAGAGACAGACATGGCCCAGTCCCGTGCCACCCGTACAGCACTGCTGTGTTTGAGCCTGTTGTTGCAGCCACTCAGTCAGCTCATCTCGTCAAGGCTTTGCCTCTTTTTTGCCGATCCTCTACAAAGCATGATGTTCTTTTACAGGGACTGGCCCGTGATAACGTGTCCAAAACATGTGCGATAAGTCTAACCATGCTTGCTTATAAGGAGCATCCTGGCTGTACTTCTTTCAAGACAGATTTGTTTGTTCTTCAGGCAGTGAGAGTGGGGTGCTGCTCTAGCAAATACCTAAAATGTGGGAGCCATTTTGAAACTATATATCAATGAGGTTTAGTTGGTTACTTGTGGCAATGAGGTCTTCTGTATCTTTACTGAGCTTTTTTCTAGATGATCTGTCCAGTATTGAGAGTGGAGTGTTGAAGTCTCCCACTATTATTGTGGAGTCATCTAACTCTCTTTTGAGTGTAGTCAGTGTTTCTTTGACGTATTTAGGTGCTCTGATATTAGGTCATAAATATTTAATATAGTTAAGTCTTGCTTGTATATTGAACCTTTCAGCAATAAATAGTGTCCATCTTTGTCCGTGATGGTGGATTTTACGTTAAAATTACTTTTGTCTGAGATTAGAATTGCCACCCCTGCTCTTCTTTGTTCATTGTTAGCTTGATCATTTTGAAACTGTGAATGGATAGAAGATTCAGCAGGAACGAAGGCACAGATGGTGAGAAACAACAGAGGACTGGTGCACCAGCAGCGGCAGCAACAGAACCAGAGACAGCACTGGAGCCGACCCACGGAGCAAGAACTGAGTCCCCGAGCAGAATTTTCCTTGCGGAATGGCGTGCCATCGGGCACTTAAATCGGTGGAGCTGGCCCTGCTGACCCACAGAGCCAGAAAGCTGAGTGCCTTTGGGCAGGATGCTTTCCAGCAAGAGTGGGGTGCCTCTGGGCATTTAAATCAGTGGAGCTACAGAGCTTTGGAACACTTGCCCCAGCAGGGCGGATGTGGGCCTGAGGCCTGGGCCATGCAGCCATAGGAAGCTGAAAGTGAAGAGACAAACAGCGTGAGAAGCTGAGCTGCCTCAGTCTCAAAAGATATGGCCATGACCTCAGGGGTTTGAAAGGGTGGAACCACGGAGTCCTGTGTTCGTAAGGGTGGAATTGCCACTCAGTTGGGCTTAGGGTGCTCCTAAAGCCGATGGGGCAGAGTTTCTATCCAAGTGGGCCTTGAAGGCAGAGTTGTAGCACAGGGCTGGGGGTCTCCACTCAGAATCCAGAGTGTGGCCAATAGCTGAGTCTGGAGGGCAGGGTCACTGTGTAGAATGTCTCAGAAAATGTAAGAGTATTGCCAAAGCTTTGAGGGCTAATGTAACGTGTTCTGTTGATTTGCCTGTTGCCTGTTAACGCCTTCTTTCCCTGCAATTTCTCCCGTTTGTAATGGAATGTGTAACTTGTGCCTATTCTGCCATTGTACCTGTAGAAGCAGGTAGCTTACCTTCTAGGTTTCACAGATATGTAAGAGTTTTTGTATTTTGGACTTCCAACTGATTTTAGACTTCTATCATACGAGATGGACATGATTTTGCTATGATGAGGTAAATGTGTTACATGTTTCTATGATGTGATTTTGGGGTGCCAAAGGGTGGGATGGTATGGATTGAATTGTGTCCCCCCAAAAATATGTGTAGCCACGTGGCTGGGTCATGATTCTCAGTATCCTGTGACAGTACTCCACTTTCTGGTTTTCTTATGCTGTATGTGGAAGGATTAGGGCGGGGCTGTAAATCCCTTCATAGTGTCACCTCCCTTTTCTACTGTAGAGGGAGTTTCCCTGGAGTATGGCTTGCACCACTGTTAATCCTTTCCTCCGTTAAGAGATAAAAGGAAAGGGAAGCAAACAGAGAATTGGGAACCTCCTACCATCAAGAAAGCAGCACCGAGAGAAGAGTGCATCCTTCAGACCTGAAGTTCCTGTGCCAAGAAGCTCTCTGGACAAAGATTGATGCAGTACCGGACCTTGCTCCAGAGCCAACAAGGGGAAAGCCTTCCTCTGGAGTGGACACCCTGAATATGGACTTGCAGCCTACCAGACTATGTAAGAATACATAGCCATCCACTCTGTGGTATTTCTGTTAGAGCAGACCTGGCTGCCTAAAATAGGCAGTCAGTCTATGGTCTATTCCATATTCTTTGCCAACACCGTAATTCAAAGGCATTGTTCTTTTTCAGTCTTTCTTATTCATTATCCAACTTCCACAGGCATATGAGGCAATTGAAAATACTATGGCTTGAATCAGGCACACCTTAGTCTTCAAAGTGACACCTTTGCTTTTAGTACTTTAAAAAGCTATCTTGCAGCATGTTTGCCCAATGCAATACATCTTTGCTGCTTCCATGGGCATTAATTGTGGGTATAAGTAAAATGAAGTCTTTGAGAACTGAAGTCCTTTCTGCATTTATCATGATGCTGCTTACTGATTCAGTTGTGAGAATTTCTGTTTCCTTTATGTTGAGGTAAATTATAATCCAAACTGAAGGCTGTGGCCTTTGATCTTCCTCAGTAAGTGCTTCTAGCCCTCTTTACTTTCAGCAAGCAAGGTTGTGTCGTCTGCATATCACAAGTTGTTAGTAAGTCCTCCTCCAATCCTCAAGTTGTGTTTTTCTTCATACAGTCTAGCTTCTGGGATTTGCTCATCATATAGACTGAATTAGTGAAATGATACAACACTGATATACCCCTTTGATGATTTTAAACCACGCAGGTATCCCTTTGTTCTGTTTGAATGACTGCATCTTGCTCTATGTACAGCTTCTGCATGAGCACAATGAAGTATTCTGGAATTCTACTCTTTGCTATGTTATCCATAACTTATTGTAGTCTACATAGTCAAGAAAACACAGATAAATATCTTTCTGGTATTCTCTGCTTTCAGCCAAAGTCCATCTGGCATCAGCAATGATATCCCTCATTCCATATCCTTCTCTGAATCTGGTCTGAGTTCCTGTCAGTTCCCTGTTGATATACTGCTGCAACTGTTTTGAATTACCTTAAAAAAATTTTACTTGCATGTGATATTAACAATATTGTTTGATAATTTATGCTTTCTGTTGGAACATCTTTCTTTGGAATGGGCACAAATATGGATCTCTTCCAATCAGTTTGCCAGGTAGCTGTTTTCCAGATTTCTTGGCATAGATGAGTGAGTGCTTCTAGCATCACATCTATTTTTTGAAACATCTCAGTCAGTATTCTGTCATTTCCTGAAGACTTGATTTTTACCAGTGCCTGCAGTGCAGGTTGGATTTTTTCCTTCAGCATCATTGATTCTTGATCATATGCTACCTTCTGAAATGGTTGACTATTGACCACTTCCTTTTGGTATAGTGACTCTGTGTATTCTTTCTATCTTCTTTTAATGGTTTCTGTGTTTTTCAATATTTTGTCCATAGATTCTTTCAATATCAAAGATTGAGGCTTGATTTTTTTTCTTCAGTTGTTTCAGCTTGAGAAATGCCATGTGTGTTCTTCCCTTTTGGTTTTCTAACTCCAGGTCTTTTTAAAAAAATATTTGATTCTACTTTAAGTAAAAGTTTACAATCCAAATCAATTCGCCTGAACACGCGCCACTATGCCAGTCTAACTGCCCTGCCACCACCCTGACAGCACAGTCCTGCTTTCCAACTTGTACTTCCTGTATCCATTCAACCAACTCCTGTCCCCCTCCACCTTCTTATCTTGCCTCTAGAGAGAAGCTGCTCAGGTAGCCTCAAGTATATACAGGTTGGCAAAATTAAGTCTACATGCTATGTACCTCATTGCTGAATATCACTATGGTCACCTTCGAAGTACTCGCCTTGGGAAGCTATGCACTGAGATCAGTGCCTAGTCCACCTTTCAAAGCAATTTTGGAGCTCTTTCTAGAATGGCCATTGTACACAGTGGCACGGTGGCAAGTTTGTAAAATTACTTGTATGACTGTGTGGGAGTTTTGGGTCAGTAAACACGTAACTGTATTATAATACCCTTCCTACTTACCTGATCTGCCCCCCCACCAATGACTTTTTTCTTTACCCCAAAATAAAATATTGAAAGGAAGACATTTTGATGACACTGAAGACATCAGGGGTAACATGACAACAGCTCTGATGATCATTCTAGAAAACGAGTTCCAAAATTCTTTTGAGGGATCAAAGACTAGGTGCTGATGTTGGTCCATAGCTTCTCAAGAGGAGTACTTTGATGGTGACCATAGTGATACACAGCAGTAAGGTATATAGCACTTTTTCTAGGATGAGCTTGTGAACTTGTCAGACCTCATTTTTAATCCAAGAAGCATATTCTTTCACCAGCATCACTCTGTGTCTTATAGTCCTTTCCAATCTTTGTCTGAAGAGTTGGCTTCAGGACTGTTTTAAGCTCTGGGGTAACAGAGACTATAGGGGCCATGTTCTCAGTATTCTTTGCCAACAACATAATTCAAAGGCATCATTCTTTTTCAGTCTTTCTTATTCATTATCCAACTTTCACATGCATATGAGGCAACAGAAAATACTATGGCTCGAATCAGGCACACCTTAGTCTTCAAAGTGACACTTTTGCTTTTAATACTTTAAAAAAGCTGTCTTGGAGCAGGTTTGACCTCCATAGTCCTCTGGGCTAACAGACAGTATAGGGGCCAGGTCCTCAGGGGACCTGCCAGTCTGTTGGATCATCAAATGTGGTCTTTATTAGAGTTCTGGTTCTGCACACTCATTTTTCTTCCTCTTCATCAGGGACTTTACGTTGTGTTCCCTGTCATGGCAGTCATTGTTGGTGGCCAGGCACCATTTAGTTCTTCTGGTTTCATGCTGATGTAGTTCTGGATCTTAAGATGCCTTGTCAGCTGTGCTTATATTTTCCTCATGTCTTTGATTTCCTTCCTTCTTTGTACTGTGTAAACTAGGACCAACTAGACTACTTAGACAGTGTTTTAGTTATCTAGAGCTGCTGTAACAGAAACCTCACAAATGGATGGCTTTAAAAAGAAATTTTATTTAGTCACAGTCTGGTAAGCTAAAAGTCCAAATTGAGGGTGTCAGCTCCAGTGGAAGGCTTTCTCTGCTGGCCCTGGAGGAGGGTCCTTGCTGTCATTCTTCTCCTGGACTGTGGCTTCTGAGGTGTAGGGACCACTGTCCTTTCCAAAGGGCATGCTCAGCTCCCAACACTGCTTTTTGGTGGTATGAGGTCCCCAAAAGTCTCTGTTAGTTTCTCTCCTTTGTATTATCTCAAGAGACTCCCTCAGTGCCCCCAAACAATTTTACACATTGAACCTTGCTCTACCAACACAACTGGCACCCATCCATCTTATTAACATCATAGAAGGAAGAATTCCAACACAGATGAACATCACACAATACCAGGAATTATGGCACAGCCAAATTGTTACATATTTTTTAGGAAACAGAATTCAATCCATGACAGATGTCCACTTTCTAACCTTTAAGACCCCAGATGCCACTCACCAAAGTGGTATGTAGAACATTGTCTTAAAAAAAAGAAAACAACTTAGTTATGTCAGTTAGCCTAGGTGTCCTCTGAAACCGTGGTCCCCAGGCCCCTGTCCTTGCTACTCTGTCCTTCAGAATGTTGTCTTGCATTTAGAAGACCTTTTAGCTTTTGGTGTAGTACAGTTTTACTAACTTGCTTTCTACTGCATCCTGTCACTCACTTCACCTAACCCGTTTCCAATCTATTTAATACCCCTCCACCTCCTTCCCCACCTTTGTAACCATCAATGTTTATTTTCTTCTGTACTTAAACCTTTTCTTAGTGCTTGTAATAATGATCTTACACAGTTTTGTCCTTTCATATCTGACTAATTTCATTCAACATGTCTTCCAGATGATTCCATGTTATGAGGTGTTTCCTAAAATCACCATTGCTCTTTCTCATTGCATTCTATGCCATTGTATGAATATACCATTGTTTGTTTATCCATTCATCTGTTGATGTGCACTTAGGTTGGTTCCACTTTTTTGCTATTGTGGATAGTGCTGCAATAATCATTAGTGTGCATGTATCTGTTCATATGACAACCTTTATTTCTTTAGGATATAGTTCAAGAAGTGAGATTACTAGATCATATGGTGTTTTTCTAGATTTTTAAGAAGGTACCAAATGGATTTTCAAAGTGGTTGTATCATTTTACATTCCTACCAGCAGTATAGAAAAGTTCCAGGCTCTCCACAACCTTGCCAACATTTATTATTTTGTATGTTTTGAATTAATGTCAGCCTTGTTGGGGTGAGATGGTATCTCATTGTAGTTTTGATTTGGATTTCTCTAATGGCTAATGATCATGAGCTTTTCCTCATATATCTGGTAATGTCTTGAATGTCTTCTTTGGTGGAGTGCCTGTTCATATCCTTTGCAGAGTTTTTAAGTGGGTAATTTGTCTCTTTCTTGTTGAGATTTTGCAGTACCTCGTACATTATGGAGATTAGATGCTGATTGAATTTGTGGTAGCCCAAAATTCTTTCCCAGTCTTTCCCAGGAACCAACCTAGGTGCCTATCAACAGATGAGTGGATAAACAAACTATGGTATATGTACACAATGGCATGCTATGCAGTTTTTACCTTTTTGGTGGAGTCTTTGGATGAGCATAAGCATTTGATTTTTAGAAGTTCCCAGTTATCTGCTTTCTCTTTTGGTGTTTGAGCACTGTTAGTAATATTTTGCAGTCTGTTTATTCTGTGTATTAGGGCTCACAGAGTTGTCCCTATTTTTTCTTCTGTGACCTTTATTGCTTTAGATTTATATTTAGGCCTTTGATCCATTTTGAGTTAGTTTTTGTGCATGGTGTGAGATATGGGTCTTGTTTCATTTTATTGCAGATGAATATCCAGTTGTGCCAACACTATTTGTTAAAGAGACTGTCTTTTCCTCAGTTTGTGGACTTCAGACCTTTGCTAAGTATCAGCTGCTTGTAGGTGGATGATGTTATGTTTGGGTTCTAAGTTGTATTCCATTGATCTATGTATCTGTTTTTATACTAATACCAGGCTGGTTTGACTTCTGTGGTGGTGTAATAGGTTCTAAAGTCAGGTAGAGTGAGGCTTTTGCTTTATTCTTCTTCTTCAAGAGTGCTTTACTTATCTGAGGCTTCTTCCCTTTCTGTATGAAGTTGGTGACTTGTTTCTTCATCTCTTTAAAAAATGCTAATGGAGGGAGTCAAGATGGCGGACTAAGCCCACATCTCCTTCTATCCCTCTGGAAACCAAGACCTGAATTGACAATCAAACAGAGCCTTCTGATCACCTAATCAGCCTCAGGACATGGCACAGGGCTGTCAATTGGGACTTCATACCACTGAGCGAAAAACCACCTCTCTTTCGCTGACTCCCGCTCCTGGCTAGCCCCGGCTCTCACAGCCAGAAGGTAAACGCACCATTTTGACTTTTTTTGTCTCTGTCTTGGCTGGCGGGCGGAGCTGGGCCTTGCCCGGCGGCTAGACACAGAGGCGCTGCTGGGGGGATAGGCAGGCAAAATTCCCATATTCTGAGAGGTAGGCTTAAGACTCTGTTAGTCTAGCCAATTTGAGCCTTTCGTTTTATATCTGTGTCAGCGGGGTTTGAACGGAATTCCGCAGTCAGTATGCAGGATGCCATGTTGGTTCCGAGATTTTAGCGGGACCTAATTCTTAGCCTGGGAGCCAGCGCCTGCAAACAGGACAGCGCTTCTCCGACAGAAAAGCAGTAATTTTCCCAGTGCCACCTACATTGCAGGCCTTGCAACAGAAGCAGAGGAATCACTACCTCTTGGCACCTTTAGCCCCTCTGTGTGCTGCCAGTGTGGAGGACACCATCTTGGATATGGTGGCTGCAGCTGGACCTAATTCTTAGCTTGGGAGTCAGAGCCTGCCCACAAGAGAGCGCTTTTCTATCACAAAAGCAGTACTCAACGCAGTGTCGTCTAAGGCTAGCCCCTGTCAGCAGAGGCCAACAGGGCAGTAGCATTGCTGTATTCTTAACTAGTCTGTTATCATCTGGGGTTGGAATAGTGGCACTTACTTTGTCAGTTGAGAAGAGAGACCTCTACAACTGAAAACCTAACTGACTTGTGAAGTGGTCAGATACCTTTTGCTTTACATTTTAAGACAACCTAGAGAAACATTTGCAATCCATCCTCACAGTACCTCTTCCAGCCTCTACATACTCACATGGGACCCAAAAAGCAACACACAATTGTGGCATACAAGAAATCACTCATGGCTTCAGAAGGCTCACAAACAAAGCAACCAAGGAGTTTTCCAGATGTAGAAACTTTTATGAAACCATCAAGAAGTGAATACAAAATGATTACATACAGAGCCCTTCTAGACCTTATACAAAATACAGGAGAACAAAATGAAAAATTAAGCAAGCTGTTCGATCTGATGGAACACCAGTACTCTGAAATCCAACAGATCAAGAACAAAATCAAAGACATAGAAACTTCCATGGAAAGCCAAGAAAACAGAATGGAGCAAATAGAAAAAAGGATTTCTGACTTGGAAGACAGAGCTACTGAGGCCAGCATCTATGAGCAGAAATCAGAAAAAAGAAACAAGAAAAATGAAGAAACATTAAGAAGCATGTGGGACTCTATTAAGAGGAACAACCTACGATTAATTGGAGTCCCTGAACAGGGTGAGACATCTGAGAACACAGAGAGTATCGTTGCTGAGCTGCTGACAGAAAACTTCCCAGAAATCATGAAGGAAGAGAATATAGACATCTCAGATGCATATTGTATGCCACCCAATATAGATCTCAAAAGAAAGAGTCTAAGACATATTATAATCAAGCTTAACAAAATGAAACATAGCAGCAACTCTTAAAGGCAGCAAGACTCAAAGCAAAGCTAACATTCAGAGGGAAACCCTGTAGGGTCTCATCACATTTCTCAGCAGAAACCATGCTGACACGGAAACAGTGGCATGACACATTCAAAGCCTTGAAGGAAAAGAACTTCCAACCAAGAATTATATATCCTGCAAAACTATCTTTCAAATATGAAAATGAAATTAAGATATTCCCAGATAAACAGAAACTTAGAGACTTTGTAAAAACCAAACCCAAACTACAAGAAATACTGAAAAAAGTTCTTGGCTCTGGCTTAGAAGAACAAAACCACTAACCTTATATTTTAGAACAACACACTATTCAATACTCTACTCTTAGGGAAGGCTCCAAAGTCAGTCACAGCTTTAATACGGAAAGAAGCAATCCAGTGATCATCATGAAAACTATGGTGTCATCATAATAAAAAGAGGGATGTACTACAGTTGTTACAGGCCTTCCAGATGGAGAGGAAGATGACAAGACTGGTAGTAATTAAAATTGGGTTTATATATAGTTTATTAAGGGGGATCATAGGGGCAGCTGTAAAGCACAACAAAGATGTATCATACCATTTCAATAAATGTAACACACAAGTCTCAACAACTACAAAACCAGCTTTGAAAAAGGTAAAAAATCAACTCACAAAAAAGAATGTCCCAGAACAGACTAATAAGAACAACAGAGAAAACATCAACATAAAAATAAACATATCACAATGGCAGCAGTGAACACATACCTATCAATAATTACATTGAATGTGAATGGACTGAATGCTCCAGTAAAGAGACACCGAGTGTCATCTTGCATCAGAAGACATGACCCATTCATATGTTGTCTACAAGGAACTCACTTGAGACCTAAAGATAGGAACAAACTGAAAATTAAAGGATGGAGGAATATATATCAAGCTAACAATGAACAAAGAAGAGCAGGGGTGGCAATTCTAATCTCAGACAAAATCAATTTTAATGTCAAATCCACCATCGCGGACAAAGATGGACACTATTTATTGCTGAAAGGTTCAGTACACAGCAAGACTTAACTATATTAAATATTTATGCACCTAATATCAGAGCACCTAAATACGTCGAAGAAACACTGACTACACTCAAAAAAGAGTTAGATGACTCCACAATAATAGTGGGAGACTTTAACACTCCACTCTCATTACTAGACAGCTCATCTAGATAAAAACTCAGTAAAGATACAGAAGACCTCACTGAAACAAGTAACCAACTAAACCTCATTGATATATACAGAACTTTCTACCCATCAGTAGACAATTACACCTTCTTCTCCAGTGCACACGGAACATTCTCCAGAATTGACCATGTGATAGGCCATAATGTAATGCTCAACAAAATCCATACCATTGAATTACTGCAAAGCATCTTCTCAGATCATAAAGCCATCAAAGTTGAAATCAATAGCAGAAAAAACATAGATAGAAAGTGGAACTCTTGGAAACTGAACAACGTCTTGCTCAAAAAAACATGGATTATAGAGGAAATCAAGGATGAAATAAAGAAATTCATGGCTTCCAATGAGAATGAAAACACTTCCTACCAGAACCTATGGGATACAGCCAAAGCAGTGCTCAGAGGTCTGTGTATCTCCATAAATGCACACATCTGGAAGGAAGAAAGAAACCAAATCAAGGAACTAACTCTACAGCTTGAACAAGTCGAAAGAGAACAACAGAGGAACCTCTCGGGCACCAGAAGAAAGGAGATCATAAAGATTAGAGCAGAGCTAAATGAATTAGAGAACAGAAAAACAATTGAAAGAATTGAAAAGACCAAAAGCTGATTTTTTGAAAAGATCAACAAAATTGACAAACCACTGTCTAAACTTACTAAAGAAAAGCAAGAAAGGAAACAAATAACCCAAATTAGAAATGAGAGGGGGGTTGTCACCACAGATGCCACAAAAATAAAAAATGTCATAACACAATACTGTGAAAAACTGTACTGTAACAAATTTGAAAACCTAGGGGAAATGGCCCAATTCCTTGACTCATACCACCTACCCAAATTATCACAACATGAAGCAGAACAACTTAATAAACCCATCACAAAGGAAGAGATTGAAAAGGTCATTAAAACACTGCTTACCAAAAAAAGTCCGGGCCCAGATGGCTTCAACTGCAGAATTCTGCCAAGCATTTAGAGAAGAGTTATCTCCAATACTACTGAGACTATTTCACAGTATAGAAATGGATGGAGTACTCCCAAACTCATTCTATGAAGCCAGTATAACCCTTATACCTAAGCCAGGGAAAGACCCAACAAAGAAAGAGAACTACAGACCGATATCACTCATAATCTAGATGCAAAAATCTTCAACAAAATTCTTGCCAATAGAATACAACAACATATCCAAAAAATAATCCATCATGACCAAGTAGGATTCATACTGGGGATGCAAGGCTGGTTCAACATCAGAAAAACAATTAACGTGACTAACCATATAAATAACACAAAAGACAAGGATCACCTGATTTTGTCCATTGATGCAGAAAAGGCATTTGATAAAGTCCAGCACCCATTCATGCTAAAAAGTCTTAGCATAGACGGCAAATTTCTCAACACAGTAAGGGCCATTTATACAAAGTGAACTGCCCACATCATCCTGAATGGAGAGAGACTGAAAGACTTTCCCTTGAGATCAGGAACTAGACAAGGATGCCCATTCTCACCTCTCCTATTCAACATTGTGCTAGAAGTTCTAGCCAGAGCAATTAGACAAGACCAAGAAATAAAGGGCATCTGCATCGGCAAAGAGGAAGTTAAAATCTCCCTGTTTGCAGATGATATGATTGTATGTGCAGAGAACCTCAAGGAATCTATAAGCTACTGAAACTGATAGAAGAGTTCAGCAAAGTCTCAGGATACAAGATAAACATAAGTAAATCAGTAGGATTCCTTTATATCAACAACTAGACTGTTAAGGAAGAAATTATCAAATCAATACCATTTACGATAGCCCCTAAGAAGATAACGTACCTAGGAATTAATCTAACCAGAGAAACAACAGATCTTTACAAAGAGAACTACAAGCCCTTACTACAAGAAACTAAGAGAGACTTAGATAAATGGAAAAACCTACCCTGCTCATGGATAGGAAGACTTAACATTGGAAAATGTCTATTTTACCCAAAGGAATTTATTTATATAATGCAATCCCAATACAAGTTCCAGCATCATTTTTTAATGAGATGGAGAAACAAATCACCAATTTTGTTTGGAAAGGGAAGAAGCCCCAGATAAGTAAGGTACTACTAAAGAAGAAGAACACACTGGGAGGACTGTCATTACCCGGCCTTAGAACATACTACACTGCCACAGTGGTCAAAACAGCCTGGTACTGGTAAGAACAGACAGATGGATCAATGGAACAGAATTGAGACCCCAGAGATGACACCATCTGCCTATGAACAGTTGATATTCGACAAAGGCCCTAAGACATTAAACTGGGGTAAAAACAGCATCTTCAACAAATGGTGCTGGCAAAATTGGTTATCCATCTGCAATAAACTGCATCAAGATCCATATCTTACTCCTTATACAAAAACCAACTCCAACTGGATACGCCAAGCCAAGTGCCGTCGAGTTGGATCCAACTCATGGCAATCCTAAAAGACCTAAATATCAAACCTAAAACGATAAAGCTCATACAAGAAAAGCTAGGAACAATAATGGAAGTTTTAATACACAATGAGGACAGACTCCGAAATCTGTCAAAGAAACCACAATCATCAGAAGAGAAAATAGATAAATGGGAACTATTAAGAATCAAACACTTTTGCTCATCCAAGGCTTTATTAATAGAATTAAAAGAACACACACAGAATGGGAAAAAATATTTGGCAACTCTATGTCAGACCAACACTTGATCTCCATAATCTATAAGATACTACAAAATATCAATAAGAAGAAGATAAACCATCCAATTAAGTGATGGGCAAAGGAGATGGACAGACATTTCACTAAAAAGGAGATCCAGGCAGCCAAAAAACACATGCAGACATGTTCATGATCCTTAGTTATTAAAGAAATTCAAATCAAGACGACAATGAGATACCATCTCACCCCAACAAGATTGGCCATGATCCAGAAAACACAAAACAACAAGTGCTGGAGAGGCTGTGGAGAAAGTGGAACCTTCCTACACCATTGGTGGGGTTGCAAAATGGTCCAGCCTCTTTGGAAAGCAATCTGGTGCTTCCTTAAAAAAATGGACATTGATATACCATTTGATCCAGTAATTCCACTACTTGGAATGTATCCTACAGAATCAAAGCCTTTCACACCAACAGACACATGCACGAGAATGTTTATCACAGCAGTCCACGATAGTAAAAAGATGGAATCAACCCAGATGCCCAACAACAGAAGAATGGATAGGTGAACTATGGTACATATGCTCAATGGAGCACTACGGAATGATAAAGAATAATGATGATGCCAGGAAATATCTCCTAACCTGGTTTCAACTGGAAGACATTGAGTGAAAGTAGTCAGTGACAAAGGGACAAATACTGTATGAGACCTCTACGATAAGATCTCAAAAACAGACTTGTGTATAGAAGAAAAGACTCTTTGACAGCTGCAAGGGAGGGGAGGGAGGGAGGGTGAAGGGGGGAGGGTGGGGGGAGGGTTTAGTTTAGATAGTTGCTAGAAATCTGATTGGGAGAAAGCGGTGATAGCACACATTAGAATCAAGAACAACATTAAGGGGACTTCAGCATAACTTGAGTACTCCTTCCATCTTAACCCAATATTGCAAGGATAGAGCAGCTGGGGCAGGGGGCGGGGGACCATGCTCTTAGGCGAAATCGAGGCCAATTGGCACAACTAGCGTTTTCCTAAGAGAGCTCTCTGCACCCCATGTTGGTGAGTGGCGTCTGGGGTCTTAAAAGCTACCAAGCTGCCATCCAAGGGCACAGCAAATGGTCTCAACTCAGCAGGAACGGATGCTCACCGAGGACCAAAATGACATGCAGTAAAGACAACCTAGAAGACAGAGAGACCCGCAAGAGTGGGTGCATTCATCGACTTGGGACCGGAAGAACTGGATGGTGCCCGGCCACCACAAGTGATAGCCACGACGGAGCTCACTAGGTTGAGTCTCACTGGCAACACAAGAATAAAAAGGGGTGCATCCTGAGACCTCCACTAGAAGACCTCAATTGATGGTCCAGCGGTTTCCGGGTTCCCCTGAGAGCATGGTCCCCGGCCCTGATGCTGCCCTTACTCATAAATTATAACAGATGTCCACTCTTTGGACAGGAATGGATTGGACTTGGCAATGCAGAGTGACCATATATTGGTTGCACTTTATGGTTCTATACATCTATAGGATATTATCCTGTTGACCTCTGGCTGGAGGAAGGAGAGTGGGTGGAGAGGAGCAGAAAGGAGGCTGTTGGGAGGACGAGACATGTATGGAGCAGAGAGGAATAGTGTGCTGTCACCGGACAGAGAGAGCAGTGAAAGCTGCATATAGGTGAGCATGTAAATTTATATGGGAATGTACATTTTCACTCAGTCATGTTAAATAAAAAAGAAAAAAAATGCCATTGGAACGGATTGCATTGTATCTATAGATCGTTTTTGGTAGCACAGACATTTTCACAACGTTAAGTCTCCCTGTCCATGAACAAGTCTTCATATCGACTCATGTAAGTCTCTTGGTTTCTTGCTGTAGAGTCTTGTAATTTTCTTTGTATATGTGTTTTACATCTTTAGTTAGATTCATTCCTAGGTATTTTATCTTCTTGGCTCTATTGTAAGTGGTAATGATTTATATATGTTTATCTTGTATCCTGATACTTCGTTGAACTTTTAGGAGTTCTAGGAGTTGTTGCTTTTTTGTGTTTTTTTTTTTTTTTTTTTCCGTCTTCTGTGGATTCTGTTTTTTTTTTTTTAAATTTTTTATTTAATATAACTGAGTGAAAATGTACATACCCGTATAAATTTACATACCCACCTATATGCAGGTGATCTTTGTCTTTTGTGTTATTTATATAGTTAATCACATTAATTGTTTTTCTGATGCTCAACCAGCCTTGCATCCCTGGTATGAATCCCACTTGGTCATGATGGATTATTTTCTTGATATGTTGTTGTATTCTATTGGCAAGAATTTTGCTGAAGATTTTTGCATCTAGATTATGAGTGATATCGGTCTGTAGTTCTCTTTCTTTGTTGGGTCTTTCCCTGGTCTAAGGCTTAGATATCAGGGTTATGCTGGCTTCTTGTAATGAACTTGTGAATATTCCATCATTTTCTGTGCTTTAAAATACCTTTAGTAATAGTGATCTTAACTCTTCTATGCAAACTTGGTAGAATTCTCCAGCGAAGCCATCAGGGCCAGGGCTCTTTATTTTTTGGGAGTTTTTAAATTACCCTTTCCATCTTTCTTATGATGGGTTTATTTAGTTGTTCTACTTCTGTTTGTGCTGGTTTTGGTAGATGATGTGTTTGTAGAGATTTGTCCATTTCCTCTAGGTTTTTGTATTCATTAGAGTGCAATTTTTCATGGTATTCTCTTATGATTCTGCTTCTGCTTCTGTTTTTTGTTTTGCCAGTTTGGGCAATGGTTTACCAGTTTTGTTGATCATTTGTAAAAAGAGAAAAACAGCTTCTGCTCTTGTTGACTCACATGATCATTTCTGTGTTCTCTATTTCATTTAGTTTGGGTCTAATTTTTGTTATTTGCTTTCTCCTGGTGCCCAAAGAATTCTTTTGCTGCTCTCTTTCCACTTGTTCCAGTTGTAGAGTTAATTCTTTGATTTGAACCCTTTCTTCTTTTTGGATGTGTCCATTTATTTAGATAAACTGACCTTTGAGCACTGCTTTTACTGTGTCTGTAGATACTGGTAAGATGTGTTTTCATTCTCATTTGATTCTATGAATTTCTTTATTCCATCCTTGATTTCTTCTATAACCCAGTCATTTTTGACCATACTGTTGTTCAGTTTCCATGTGTTTGATTTTTTCCATCTTTTTTCTGTTAATTGATTTCTAGTTTTACAGTTTTATGATTTGAAAAGATGTTTTGTAATATTGCAACAATTTGAATTTTGTTAAGGATTACTTTATGACCTAACATGTGGTCAGTTCTGAAGAATGTTCCATGTGCATTGGAAAAGAAAGTGTACTTGGTTGCTGTTGGGTGGAGTGTTCCGTATATGTTTGTGAGGTTAAACTGGTTGATTGTGGTAGTTAGATCTTTTGTGTCTTTATTCAGCTTTTTTCTGCATGTTCTGTACTTCACTCACAGCAGTGTGTTTAAGTTTCCTACTATTATTGTGGAGCTGTCTATTTCTGTTTTCAGTGTAGATGGAGTTTGTTTTATGTGTTTTGGATCCCTGTTGTTGGGTGCATAGATATTTAATATGATTACATCCTCCTGGATTATTGAACCTCTATTATTTAATGTCTTTCCTTATCCAATGTGGAGACTTCAAAGTCTATTTTATCAGAGATTAGTATTGCTACTCCTACTCTTTTTTGAATGTTTCTAACCTGAAATATATATATATTTATTATATATATATTTATATATATATATATTTCCATCCTTTGAGTTGTAGTTTGTGTCTTTGAGGCTAAGGTGTGTCTTCTGTAGGCAGCATATGGATGGGTCATTTTTTTTTAAATCCAACTTGCCAGTCTCCATCTCTTTATTGGTGCATTTAGACTATTTATATTCAGTGAGGTTATTGATAGGTATGAGCTTAGTGCTGTCATTTTCATGTCATTTTGTGTATGGTAGACAGTTCCTTTGTTCCATTTAATTTTCTTTGCTGACTCTTTTTTTATGGTTTTCTTTTTTAATGTTGGTGGGTTTGTATTTGCTAAGACTTCACATTTTTCTTGTTTTTTATTTTGATGCATAGAATCGATAGTTTCTTTTGTGATTACCTTAATATTTACCCTTATTTTTCTAAATTTAGACCAGTCTTTAATGTCTTTACATCACCTTGACTTCCTCTCCACATGAAAGATCTATGAGTACATTTTCTTTTGGGTCCTTTTTTTTTATTATAATGTTTATATAATGACATCTCTGTTTCCCTGTTTTCAGTGTTTTGCATATGATTCATCTTTATGATTCCACTATTTGGGTTGATATTTAGTTGCTCTGTTATTGTTTTCTGGTCTTGGGTTGTTACCTAGTATTACTGGTTTTCTAACCAAAAGCCTCCCTTTAGTATTTCTTATAGTTTTGGTTTGGTTTTTGCAAATTCCCTAGATTTCTGTATCTCAAATTATCCTAATCTTGCCATCATATTTGAGAGACAATTTATCTGGATACATAATTTTTGGCTGGCAATTATTTGCCTTTAAGGCTTTTCGTATCATCCAATTGCCTTCTTGACTGCATGGTTTCTGCTGAGTAGTCTGAGCATAATCTTTGCTTTTGATTTTCCTTTGCTGGTTATTTTTTGTTTATCCCTAGTCACTTTTAAAAGTGTCTCCTTATCTTTAGTTTTGGCAAATTTGATTATAATAGGCCTTGGTGTCCTTCTTTGGGATCTACCCTGTGTGGAGTTTGATGTGTATCCTGTATAGATAGCTCCAAATCTTTGATGATATCAAGAAAGTTTTCTCTCACCAAATCTTCAACAATTCTCTCTGTATTCTTCATTATCTCCCCTCCCTACCCTCTGTTCTAGTACTCGAATCGTTAATATATTATTCCTCTTGGTGGGGGCCCACATAATTCTTAGTGTTTCTTGATTTTTTAAAAATTATTTTGTCTAGTTTTTTCCTCAAATATATTCATGTCATGTGCTTCATCTTCTATCTCACTAATTCAGGCTTCCATTGCTTCATTTCTGCTCCTTTGACTTTCTACTAGTCTAATTCTGTAATTTTATTAATTTCCTGAATTTCTAATACTTACTAATTAATGCTTTCTTGCAGCCTGTTCAATCTGTCATTATGGTCTACTGCCTTTTGCCTTGTCTCCTTTCTTATCTCTTGAAGAGTTCTAAATATTAATCTCTTGTGTTCTACCTCTGATAATTCCAGAAATTTCTGTTCCTCTGGAAAATTTGAATCTTTGTTTTGAGAGTTTCTGAAAACATGATGATCTGCCCCTTTAAGTGCTTCGATAGGGACTGCTGTTTCTGAGTCATCAGTAAATTGTAGTTATTTATGCTATGTTTGACTACTGTGTTCTAGCTTTCTGTTTTAAAATAATACAGTTTACTTTTCTTATATGGATTCACCTCAGGTGTCCAAGTGGTCAGTCACCAAGTGTGTGGTGCAGGCTCTCACCTGCTGTCCTAGATGGGCAGGGGTGATTGGTATAGGTACAGGTATCTGGCTGCAGCCTCTGAGAAAGGCAGGGAGCTAACAGCCATCCCTGAGTGTTTGTGAGGTTGGTGTATCCCTTTATGTCTGAATCTAGGTAAAGAGACAGCTTCTGACCTGAATTTCTGGCTTAGAGGAGACAGCAGATTTTTTTTCCTTTTTCTCCCCTTCCCAGAGTTTTCTAATCTTGTTTCTCATCTGAGTCTCAGAGAATGGCTCAGGGAGTGCTTAAGAAATTCTGCTTCTGGCTCAGTTAATGGCGTCAGGTGTGGTGCAGAGAAGGGAAGGGGAGATTGGGCTTGAAGATTTTACTTCTGGTTCAGTTATTGGCATCAGACTCTAGAGCCAGGCACAGTTCAGAGAAGAGAGGAGGAAATGCTTGGACAAGGGAGACAGGCCCATATGAAAGATTCAGATTCACATGTGGTAGGTTACAAACAGTGACTTAGTTTTTGATAATCTGGTACTGTCCCTCACTGGCTCTAGAGGTGTGAGTGGATCCCTCAGACAAGCACCTCTATGCTGATTCTGTGAAATCCTGTGCACTTCTGGCACTTTTCTTCCTTCCCCATTGCTGAGTCGTTTCTCAATTCTCCTTTTGATGTTCAGGGCTCCTAGGATGTCATATGTACTGGATTCATCTATTCTTTTAGGTCTCTGTTGTTAGAGGGACCACAGGAAGCATCTGTTTACTCTGCCATCCTGGCCCTGCCCTAGGATATCAGTTTTTGTGTGTTCGATTTCATTTTTGACAGTGTCCAGTTTTCATAGATTTATACCTCATACATTCTATGTTTCAATTATTAATGAATGTTTACAGCATTTTATTCACATTTTGAGTCATGACACATCATTAATGAAGGTCCAGAAAGCTTTACTCCATTCACGTCAAGGTAGACTCCACTCTGAGGAGGAAGGCAAACAAGGTCCTGATGGTTTACTTCTGAAAAAGTTAGCCAGTGAAAATCATATGGATAGCAGTGGAGAAATGTCTGATATAGTGCCACAAGATGAGCTTCTCAGCTTGAAAGGCACTCAAACTCCAACTGGGGACTGTATATAAAACAAAAAACCAAACTCAATGCTGTCAAGTTGACTCCAACTCATAACAACCCTGTAGACAAAGTAGAACTGCCTCATAGAGCTTCCAAGGAGCACCTGGTGGATTCAAACTGCCAACTTTTTGCTTAGTACCTGTACCTCTTAATCATGGCACCACCAGGGTTTCCTGGGGCTATGGATACAGGTGAAAAATATGGTCTCTGGCCCTCAAGATGTTCCCAATTTGGTTATAGAAATCAATAATAAATGTTGTATGCCAAACTTTCTGAGAGATACAGAACAGGATGTTCAGGGGCAAACAGAGGAGCCAAATCAGACTGTGCAAATGCATGTGTGCACTTGTGCAGTCAGTGCTGTCAGTGACGGTTTCCTCAGGAAAGTGTCACCTGAGTTGAGTGTTAAAGATGTGAATCTTGTCAGAGAGGACACAGTCTGCTTTCTAGGGGCCCAGAAGGGATAATGGGTAGAGAGTAGGAGGTACAGGGGCTTGGATGTGATGCTGCAAGGCCTAATTGTGAGCATCAATTCTGGTGGTTATGAATTATCCAGACACGGGTGAACAATGAAAGGAGACCCAAGCAGACCTGCTTTGGGCCCTAATTCATTCACTGAACCTCGTGTACTGGGCCCTTCATTGAGCCTTTCATGCAAGACACTCTAACATCCCTCTGCTTACTCAAGTGTCTTCCATGGCAATCAGAGCTCCTTGAGGACTGTAACTCTGTCTTCATTTTATGCACGAAATAGGTAACTGATACATACTTATGGGTAGAAATAAACTCCCAAAGGTGGAAAGTGTGAGAAATTATGGCATGTCAGGTAGGGCTGGAAATAGCATGGTAGGACTAGAATTTAGGGTACATGTGAAAATAAGACTGGAGAGGCAAGAGTCAGATCACAAAAGATCTAGCGTGCCAAGTAGTTTAAATTGTATGCATTTGTGGCAACTGAGTATTTCAAGTGAGGCAGTAACATAATCGGAGTTGTATTTTTTATGGTCTCTTGGGACGCAATGTCCGGGGAGCAGTAGGCAAGGAGACTGTTAACTCAGACCAGGAGAGCTGGCACCAGTGGTGGGACAGTGCTAATGGACATGAAGGTTGAATTTCAGGGATGGTCTGTGGTCTTGAGAGTGGTGAGAAAAGGTCTTCCTCATATTCCAAGCAGTGAATAGAGAGGTTCCAAAGTGTTGTGTGGCACACCCAACAAGTTACCCAACAGTTCAGGAGGAGGCAGATCTAGAAATTAAGGCTCACTCTTAACCTCAGGAAGTGATAGTCTCTCAAGTCAATGCTTTGTTATAATGCCTTTCATAGTAAGAGTAAACACAGGTGGTTTGGATGGTTGCTTGGTGGTTCTTTGTCTGGGATAGTTGAGGGAATCTCTTTGCCCCTATTCCCCATTAAAAACAAAAAAACCAAACTAGTTGTCTTTGAGTCAGTTCCAACACATGGTGCCCCATATGTGTAAGAGTAGAACTGTGCTCCATAGGGTTTTCATGGCTGTGACCTTTCAGAAGCAGAATGTGAGGCCTTTCTTCTGAGGTGCCTCTGAACCTCTTGGTCAGTAGCTCAGTGCTTAGCCATTTGCACCATCTGGGAATTTGTCATTCCCCATTATTGTTTATAAACTGTCAGTTATCTTTTTATACAACCAGAACCATTTTCCAGCCCTGCCCACTCTCCAACCCCCACAGCAGCCTTAGGGAAGGGTTTACAGTGTCTGGGGTCCTCTGCTGCCCTCTCCTGTCTGGGTGATCCTCTTAGGCAATTCCTCAGTGAGAATTAGCACATCTAAGAGTCAAAGGGAAACCTTGGTGGTGTAGTGGTTAGATGCTACATCTGCTAACCAAAAGTTTGGCAGTGTGAATCCATTATGCACTCCTCAGAAACTCTGTGGGACCGTTCTACTCTGTCCTGTAGAGTAGCTTTGAGTGGGTATTGACTAGACTGCTGTGGGTAAGGGCTGAAGTACCAAGAAAGAAGGCATGGCAAAATTTAAGCATTGCTCCTCAATCAACACAGTTTCCCTCTAGGCTTCTTTGCATAGTTGGTGATCACTGTCCAAGTGGGCCTTGAAGGCAAAGTTGTAGCACGGGGCTGGAGGTCTCCACTCAGAAACCTGAGAGTGTGGCCGATACGTAGAGTCTGGAGAGCATTGCTGTTGTGTAGAATGTCTCAGAAAATGTAAGAGTATTTCCAAAGCTTTGAGGGCTAATGTAATGTGTTGTGTTGACTTGCCTGTTGCCTGTTAATGCCTTCTAAGTTTCACAGATGTAGAAGAGTTTTTGTATTTTGGACTTGGAGCTGATTTAAGACTTCTGTTATATGGATGGACATAATTTTGCTATGGTGAGATGAATGTGTTAAATGTTTTTGTGATGTGATTTTTGGGTTGTCAAAGGGTGGGATGTCATGGTTTGAATTGTGTCCCCCCAAAAATGTGTGCAGCCACGTGGCTGGGATATGGTTCCCAGTATCTTGGGACTGTCCTCCATTGTGTGGTTTTGCTAACCTGTATGTTAAAGGATTAGGGTGGGGCTGTGAATTCCTGCTATGGGGGAAGTTTCCCTGGAGTATGGCTTGCCCCACCCTTAATGCTTTTAGCTTGCAAGGAATAAAAGGAAAAAGAAACAAAAGAAACAAAGGACAATTTGAAAACCTCGCTATCATCAAGCAAGCAGCACCGGGAGCAGAGTGCGTCGTTCAGACCAGAGGTTCTTGCGTGAGGACGCTCCCTGGACAAAGACTGATGCAATACCGGACTTTCCTCCAGAGCCAACAAGGGGAAAGTCTTTCCCTGGAGCGGACACCCTGAATATGGACTTGCAACCTACCGGACTGTGTAAGAATAAATCTTTCTTTGTTAAAGCCATCCACTCTGTGGTATTTCTGTTAGAGCAGCCCTAGCTGACTAAAACAGAAGGCATGGCAAAATTTAAGCATTGCTCCTCAATCAACACAGTTTCCCTCTAGGCTTCTTTGCATAGTTGGTGATCAAGGGTTCTTTGTGTCTATTGAGGGAGTCTTGGCTTGCTGTAAGTAGTTTTATTAACCTTATCAACACATTGAATGTCTATTTGGTGCCAGGCACAATGCTGTCATGTGCTAGTGTTCTCCCACCTATAGGTAAGGGGTGAAAAAGAGGACAGTAAGATAAAGCTTTATTGTGCATCTTCCCTTCTCCTACCACCCATTAACATGGCACCCTTAAATGGTGCATTCACACACACTTGTGCTGAATGTGGGTGAGAGGTTGTGGTGTCCATGACTGTATGTATCCTTATACAAGTCATTGTACATTTAAAACAAATTGTACTATGGTAAGGTCAGGGTAAGAGGGTAGTGATGGTTCAGTAGTAGAACTCTCATCTTCCATGTGGGAGACCCAGGTTCGATTACTGGTCAGTGCATCTCATGCACAGCCACCTTCTGTCTATCCATGGAGGCTTGTATGTTGCTATGATGCAGAACAGGTTTCAACAGAGCTTCCAGATTCAGACAGAACAGGCAGAAAGGCTTGTCAGTGTACCTCTGAACACTGACCATTGAAAGCCTCATGGATCACAGCGGTCTGATCTTCAGTTGATCATGGGGATGGTGTAGGGTGAGGCAGCACTTCATCCTATTGTGCAAGGGTGGCCATGAGTCAGGACACCTTGACAACATCTGATGGCCACAAGACTAGGACTGGGCCAACTTTAAAGTGGGGCCAACAGCTGTGTATTCCCAAAGTGTATGCTATCTTGAGTCCATGAAAGAATCCTTTAATTTTCTTCTGTCCTGAAGCACAACCCCCCTCCCCTGCCCATTAACCCAGGAACATTAACAAGTGGCCCAAGTCCATTTTGAACAATTTTAATTATACGTTTAGTGTTCTCTATACAAAAGAAATCAGTTTTTTTACAGTGATTCAAAAAAACAAACAAAAAAACTGAATAATTTGGCCTTTTCGTTGCTCATGCAGTCAGTTTATAAGTCCTTGTATTAGATGGTCTTCCACGGCCCAAAAGTCTTCCCTGTTGAAGGTCGCATGTGACGCCTTCACATATGCATCTGTCGCTGACAAAGTTGGTTAATGCAAAATAACTCACAAAAAGAAAAGAACATGGTGATGTGAGAGGGGTTAAAACAGGGTTTGCCATGGAAAGTTAAAAAGATTTAGCCAATGAAAAAAATGAGATGAATTTGTGGGTATGTAGGTATGAGGAAAGGATGGAGACATTGGGGGAACTTTTCCCCACTGAAAAGAACAGGTGGAGTGGTGGGCAGAACGTGTGTGTGGCACCGGAGAGGAGGCCCTCCACGGCTCAGTTTGGGTTGAGGGTGGGACCGGGACAGAAGACGGCCATGCCACAGGCAACTGATGCTCAGCTCAAGAGGAGTGTGAAGCAGTTGGCAAAGGGCTAGGGAGCTGGGCAGAGGGACAATACTGACTGAGGACATCTCACTGGGAATCAGAAAAAAAGAGCAGGAAGGGGTCATCAGATCCATATCATGTTTTAAAAAGAAACAGAGTAGTGCACAAAGTCCTGGATTTCCTCTCAGATTTTTGTGTTTATTGCTTAACTGAAGGCTTTACACTACAAATCTCTGCCCAATAAAGCCCAGGGTGGCAGAGTTTCACCAGGTCCTGCTGCCCCTCAGCACTCCACAGTCAAGGGCAGAGAATGATCAGACCCCTCTCCATGCCCTCACTTACAAGGAAGAAGGCGTGCTGAGAGCCCATTGTGTTACAGAGCAAGAGACACCAATCTAATGGGCACAGTCTAGGTTTCACAGGGACAAACACCAACCAGCTCATTGTTCTAGTCTATTGGCCTAGGTCTGCTCTTAACTACATGGTTGGGTTAACCATAAGCTGTAACAGACTACCTGGCCTTGGACCCAGAAGAACCCTTTTTTTCATGTGCGGAGTTATAAAGGGTTGGGAATGAGTGGGAAGAGAAGTGGTAAACAGGTAAGCAAGTGTCAAGCAGCAGGACAGATCTTGAGTTACCACCTCTACATCAAAAGAGGCAACTGTGGTGAGAGGAAAGAACACTGGACAAGGGTCCGAAGGCCCACATTTGAGCCCTAATTTCCCCATTTACTAGCTATGTGATCTCAGGCAAGCTTCCCTGGATTTTAGTTTCTTTGTTGCTGAGTTGGAATTGACTTGACAGCAATGGGTTTTTGGACAAGTCCCTTCAATTAGATCAGCTTCGTGGTTCCTTCAAGTGCTGAGATCTGATGCTGCTCTAAGCGGGTAGCCTTTGCCCAGATTTCATTTCCATCCTTAACTTAATGAAACATCCACTTAATACTAATGTATGGGTATCAGAAGCACAAGTTTTGGGTGTGGCATGAGACACTGAGTGGTAGAGTCTGGTGGTTCTCCTGGGTGCTCGTCTTCCTGTCTCTTCTTGGGACCTGTACAGCTCAGGAAAGCCTCCGTAGTAGGACAGGGCAGGCTTGGGCTGTGCAGGATGGGGACACACAGGTGGCCTCTGGCTCGTGTAAGGGAGGGGCTGCACAGGAGTTGGACTCTGCCCCCCTTGCCTGTCTCCCAGAGCACTGTCTCCTCCCAAAATTTCTTGCTTTTTCTTTCATTGGTTGGCCTCCCTGCTGATTTTGTTTTTTAAATCAGGGACTGCGTACATGTTACTGGTTACTTATCACAAACCTAAACCAGGGTCCTCTGCCTTACTAAGTGATTTCTCTCTAGTGGACCTAACGGGACACACCTAACCACAACCAGAGGCCTGGGTGTGTCTGGCAGCAGTTGGCTAGGGAGGTGACTGGGTGGGAGAGCCACTCCACACAGAGGTGTTTCATGAGTGGGTGCAGGCAATCCACGCAGCTGCTGCGTCCCACTGGGAAGTAACTCCCTGCCACGAAAGCTAGAAAGCCCGAGAAGTTTCACCCTTTCAGAGCACTGGCGAGACAACATCACAAAGACTGACAGAAAAAGCTCAAATTCCCACTACTCTCATCAAACAGGCTGCTTTGTGGTGCCCTAGGGCTTGGACCTGCCCTAGCAAGTAGGGCTCCTGCCATCTGTGCTGTTCTGGGTAATGTTTCTTTTGGATCAGACTTTTCCTCTCTAGGTTTTGCCTACAGAAAGGCCCCAACCTGGGCAGCTTCTTCCCCCAAGCTGCACACATAATGCACCACACACAGCCCTTTGTATCTTATCTCAAGAGGCCTGGAGATGGCCTAACTCTCACCAAGGCAGTCTAGGAATGTGGCTTGCTATTTCCTGAAAGTACTACTCAGCAGTTAGGTTGCAATCTGCTGTGTGTGTGTGTGTGTGTGTGTCTGGGATGGGACCAATAGATGCTCTCATAGCTAGAAAACTCCACAAACATTCTCAAATCTGTTTCTACCCTCTTTCCAAAGCTATTTGATCCCGAGGAAATTCAAGAGCTGCATCCTCACCCAGGATGCAGAGGCACCTTGTGGATGAGCCATGTTGGCACTTGCTGACCCTCAGACACTTGGATACTTCTCCAGACCTTGGAACTTACCAGGAAGGCGGTGCATCAGATGCCTTCAGTATTTCAGGGCAAAGGGTGAGAGCTTAAACTCAACCATCTCCTCAAAGGCAAGGTAGGGAAAGATAGGCCCTTTCACCTTTAACCCAAGCAAGGTGGGAGGCACTTCTCCCTGCTTGCACTGGTGTATTCCTCAAACTCGACTTCCCTGACCCCTTCAGATTGTTCCTTGCCACTCTGCGAAGAGATGCATTCAAAGGAGGGACTGAATGGGAAAGACAAGCACCAAAACACAAACAGGTTAAGCAAGTTTCCCCAGTGGGCAGAACAGAGAGGCATGGAAAGCAAGACTGTTCATCAGCCCCAACCTCTAGAAAGTAACTGTCCTGTTCTGCCCAGCCTTGCTGACCAGACCAATCAAGTTCTTCCTCTGGGGCCTCTCCCTTCAAGTTAGAGCCATCAGGCACTCAGAGGGCAGACTGGTCTCAGCTCAATGGTCAGTGGGTCCCAAGATCCCATTCTCAGATAGTAAGACCCCTGAGGGGAGGGGTTGCATCTTGCTTGCTCCCTATGGTACCCCTGGTGCCTGGCTTAGAATTTGGCTCAGGCTTGATGCCCACAGAGCATTTTCTGAATGAATGAATAAGTGAACAAATGGAGCCCAGGAAAGTCCAGTTCTATGGTTGAGTACACTAGGAGGATGAACTACCCCTCTTCCTTCCAGCCAGACAGGCTGAAGCACCAACGGTATCACCCTTCCTGGCACTGCTGTGCTATGTCTTGGGGTGTGGTCTGAGAGGCCCTGCTAACAGGAACTACTGGACAATACTGCTTTCCCATTGTGCTGGAAGGGGCTGCCTCCTGAATCTTGCAATTCCTTGCACCTCAAATGTGAGCTCTCTAAGCACCTGGCATCTTTGCTTGGGGGATACTTGGTTATTCAGCCCAAATTTGCTTCTGCCAGGGGGAGCTGTGATCGCAGGTGATGGTGAGGGGACATAGTATGAATGGCTCACAACATTCATGGCAACACAGCACAGCAGCCCCGAAGAGGGTACAGCGCATTATGGTCACTTATGGAGGAGGACAGCAAGGAGACTGGCAGAACATTGGAACAAGGTGCAAAGATGGCTGCAGATGCCCCTCTCTGCGAGACTGAACAGTAGGAGCAGCTGTTTCTCAGCCACCAGTTTGTGTGGCAGACTCTTCTAGAAGCAGAAGGATGGTACGATGAGATCTAGCAGTCCTCTCCTGCCCTCCGAGCCTATTAGTTATAGAGACTTCTTATCGGCACAATATGAAATGAGTGCCAGAGAAGCGGACTGCTCTTTTCACATCCAGAGTGTTTTCTAGAAAGGCCAGTCCTTTGAACTGGCTCACAGGCACACTTTCCTGACATGCCCTTCAGGGACAGTGGCCTGGGCTGCAGGAAGGCCCAGCTGTGTCCAAGCAGGTGTTGGAGGAAACCCAGGTGAGCAACTGCTGAGCTCACTCCTCAGCCTCCTCCTAGTTACCCTGTCTCCTTTCTCCATGAGATTGTTGCCCCTCAGGCTTCCAGGCAGCAGCCAGTGCTGGGCCTGCCTCTGCTTGGGCCAAATGACAGTTACTGTCAGGTTCAAACAACATAAGTGGCTCAGCTCTGGGCTATAGTTTCTTACCTGCAGACACAGTACGTACGAATTTAACCTTCAGTGGGTTGACTGTTCAGCGATGCGAGCACTGCTAATACCTTTGTGGTTTAAACATGTGGCAAATGACAGTTTAATAAGGTCTCTGAAGGACCCAGCCCTGTCCCCGCCCAGGTGCGGGGCTGGCAGCTGAAGGGTCACACCACAGGTTATGCCTGAGGCAGGTGGTCCATCACTGGGGTCAGCTTCACCTCCCCAGAACTGACTCTAGGGGCAGGCAGAGCCACAGGGCTCCTCTTAGGCCCTGTAGCCCTCTCTGAGGTGGGTACCTTTGGTTTCAAACATGTAGTTAGGTGGGGAGAAGGAAGGCAGCACCTTCAGTCTCAAGAATTGCAGGTATGAATATCTCCATTTGGAGCCAAAGGCTGCAGGGCATGTGCTGAGTGACTGCTTCTGGTCCTGCTGTGACGTTTGCATAGGCCACCCCCTTCTCCTTGAGATGGACATCTCTGGAGGCTTCAAGGCTCGCAGGGAGGGGCTGGGAACCTGGGACCCCAGGGACTCCAGGGACAGATGAGAGCTGTGTAAGGCATACGAAGAGCATCTTCCCCAGGCAGCGGCGTTACAGCACTGTAAGTTAGCACTGTGGTACTCCAGGGCCTCCTGACACGAACACCCAAATGAAAGGACTCAGTTTGGGGGCAGCAGCTCCCACCTACATACAACATAAAGCACAAGTTTCCACATCACACTAAACTGACAGGGAAATAGTATCTGCCAGAGACCCCGAGGGAGCAGTGCTGACACCCCTAACACAGCGAAGCCTCTGCATCCCAGGGCTTCATTTCCTTGAGGGCAGCCGCACAGAGCCATGGCCGGGGTGGGTGGCGTCCTCTGTACTGGACACAGTAGGGGGTGCTTCTCTCTCCTATACCTTGGGTTTCACTAATGAGGAGGAAGAAGTCCAAAGTCAGAGCCTTTCTGCTCTCACTGTAGAAGTGAGCACAGCTCCCCAGGGACCAGACACCTGATTTGCTTCTGCTTGAGGTACGTGGTCACTGGAATTAAGTCCTTTGCCATCAGTACCTGCTCCTGTTCCCTCAAACTTCCTTAGAGTTGGCGCAGCTCAAGTCTTGGATACTCTGCAGGAAGGTGCAGGATAACGGGGTGGGGGGGGGCAAGTGGTAAACCCACCTCCCCACTGAGCCAGCGAGAGACAAGGAGGCCTGCCTACTCTCTCCCTGCCAAAAATACTGTCATTTTCCAGAAAGGAGCCAAGCCTAGCTCAGCAAGTGACAAGGCTGAGAGGGATGGGTTGGGAGCTAGGGGAGGCGTATGGTGAGACAGGCATCCTTCGGAAATACACTGGCCCAGCGGTGGCTTGACTACTACAGCTTATCCATTACGTTCTGTTTACTCATGAGCCCTTTTTGCCTATCTCTGCAGTTTCCTGAGGGAGAACCCACATGTTCTTCCTTTTCCTAGGGACAGTTTTTCAAAAAGGAAAAGAAAATGGGAGGTGTCGAGTCTGGAGGGGAAGATGTACCAAAGCAAAACTGAAGGCAATGGGAAGGACGCTAACTGACAGGACATTGTGAGTGTGTGCGGAGGTCAAGGGCAGGCAGTGTGGGGCAAGCTCAGGGCGGCCACGGACTGAGCACGGGAGCGGGGTGCCCCAGCTGAGCTCTGGCTTGGCCATGCTGGTGACAGCCCAGGGGACATGGGTGGGGTCACTGGGAGGGGGCTTGTGGTTGGCTGGGCCGTCACTGGTCCTCACAGCTTGGCAGACCCCATACTGTGCCTTTGTCCCCGAAGGTGGTGGCGGTGGCGGTGGTGGTGGTTTGTGGTAGGTCTCTACTGATTCTGTCTCCCCCGCTCTGCCCTCCTCCCACTTGCAAAGTAGTGGCTGTGCCTGGATAGGCTCTGTTAGGCCAGAGAGTAGATGGCATTGACAGGGGACGTGGCCTCTGAGCTTTCGTTTCCCTCTGTCTCCTCCTTGTCCTTTTTGACTGTGTACTGGCCGATGAAGGAGCCGTCCTCGTTGAACTGCCCCTCGCCGCCCTCGCCATAATCCACCAGGCTGTCATCACTCTCCTGCTGCTTGATGGTGCCATCCAGGGATGTCTGGCTGCCCTGAAGAGGCTTGTTGTCCTCATCGCTGGCCAGAGGAAGAGACAGATCAGTAGCAGGTCCGGCCCTAACCTGGGAGAGGAAAGAGCCGCCGGACCCAGCCCAGAGAGGAAGGGGCCGCCCTCACCAGAGCCTCCTCTTTGCAGCCCGCCCCCACCCTCACCAGCCAGCTAGCTCTACAGAAGCAAAATCAAGACTTAGAGCGGACACAGGTCGTCTCCAAGCTGTGGCAAGCTGATGTAGAGCTAGGACAGGAGCCCACACTCTGGTCTCCTGGTCTGGGATCCTTTCTGTGTCCGGTAGTACTTTCTGTGGTGGCAGCGGGCAGAGGACAGCAGCCCCCGGGGTGGACAGTGAAAAAGCTGGCACTGCAGTTCTGAGTGAAAGCACCTGGGGGGTGCAATGGTTAAACGCTTGGCTGCTAACCAAAAGGCTAATGGTTAGACCCCACCCGGTGGCTCCATGGGATAAAAACCTGGCTGTCTGCTCCTGTAAAGATTATAGCCTCAGAAACCCTGTGGAGCTGTTCTACTCTGTCCTGTCAGGTTGATATAAGTCAGAGTCGATGGCAGCTAACAACAACGATCCCGAGTGCACCACTGTGTGGTTTTGTGACGGTGGGAAAGCCCTTTCTCCTCCTTGGGCTTAGTCTCCCTTCCTGAGGGGCTGGGCCAGCTCTGACCTGTGATTTGCGACTGTCAGGAAAGGCTCCACCCTTGACAAAAAGCAAGGATGTGGACCACAGGGAAACACATCACTCCCTTGGAGAACAAAACTTGATTTCAGCGGTCTGGTTTATCTACCAACAGATACTGTTGATTTGGGTCTGGTGATGAAAAGAATGCAAGGGTACGGGTGGAAGGGCACACAGATAACACGCAGGAGGCGGGCAGACTGGTGAAGATGGGCTAAGCTCAGGGAGCCCTGTTCTGGTCCCCAGGGCCTATCCTCAAGCCTCTAAGGAGCAAGGGGAGCTGGCAAAGCTGGCAGGTAGCATGGCATCTGCCTTCTGGAAGGGATGCCCAGTTGGGATGTCAGCTGCGCTCCTGAGGGACCACGCCATCTGCACAGCACCACATCCCTTCCCTGCTTGAAACTTCGCTGTCCTTTAAGACCCAGAAGTGGGGCCGGGTGCTGCTGGCTGCACTTCAGGGGTCAGGTGAGATCAGAGGCAGGCCCAGTGTGTCAGCAGCAGTCTGGGTCCCAGCAGGCAGGACCATAGCTGTGCCAGATGGTCAGTACAGACACACGCATGCACACACACACACACGTACACACGCACGCATACACGCAAATAGACAGGCACCTTGTCCTGCCCCCAGCACAGACTAAACCCTTCCCGGGCTAAAGGAGGGCTGGCCAGGGGGAAAACCACCAGCTGAGTTTCCATTATAGAGGGTACTACTTTCTTCTGACAGCACAGACAGCTGGGGGAAGGGCCACCAGCCAGAGCTGAGGCAGGCGTGGAGGGGGCAGGTGTTGGTAGACAGAGAGCTCCAGACCCCCTGTGAGCTGCGTAAATGCAGCCCCATCAACACCACCTAACAGTGTCCTAAGACAAATGCTGGGGCGGGGTAACTGTCTGTCCATGCAGGAAGCGACTCACCCTCTGAGAACTGGTGAATCTAAGTGCCAACTCCCCACCCCAGTGCCCTGTGCTCCCCTCCCTGGGCCCTCCACACCACCTGCTGAGGCATGAGAACTGCAGCCACAGGATTCGCAGGAACTTCTGCCCTGGTTCCAGGCCCAGGGTAGGGACAGACCAGGGGGTGAGAGGAAGGAGTAAGGGTTTTATGGGGTTTGGCTTTTGAAGTGGAAAGAGGATCTAGATAGGAGAAGAATGGATTTTTCCCACCTGGCCTCCATTCTACCTCTCTCTGTCTTCCCCAGCCACCAACTAGATGTGATCTTAACCTTTGCCATAGGCAGTGCCTTGTACCTTTCTTATTCTGCTCTGTGTTATAATTATTTCTCATGTTTCAAAGGAGTCTTGGAAGAAGCCAGGATGACTAGGAGTGGTCCTGGTCTACTAGCTTGTGGCCTGCCTTTAAAGAGACCTCCAAGGACACACAAAAGAAGAAAGAAACAGAAAGTGTCTGTTTCTGAGAGAGCCAAAGGAAGGGGTCAAGGTGAATACCTTCTCCCTTGTTCTAGCCCTGCCCACACTGAAACAAACAGCTGCTGTGAGTTGGCCCCGTCTCGATGGCAGTGGGTGGATTGGGTATATACCAACTCATGGTGCCCTGTGTGCATCAGGGTAGAGCTGTGCTCCATGGGACTTTCAGTGGTAGGTTTTGGGATAGACCTTTCTTCCACGGTGCCCCTGTGTGGACTCCAATCTCCAACCTTCTGGTTAGCAGCTGAGCACTTTAATCGCCTGCACCACCCGGGGACTCTCTTCCCTACCAGAAACTTGGTTTTCTTTTGATGTATCAATTTTAGCCTTTTCCCAGTTTGTTGCTTGGACTCACCCAAGTGGGGGCTCCAGGATGTACCCTGCAGACTCCCATAGTCAAAGCAGATAGGTGTGGTATGTGTGTATGTGTGCACACACATGCCTGTATGTGTGCAAGTGCATGTGGGCACATGAGTGTGCACTGCTGTTGGCATGTGCATGTGGCCTCAGTGTTTGGGGCTTGAAGCAGGTATTTTTGCTCAACAGCTTTGGTGCCCGGGGGAGGCAAGGTGTGTGAGGAAGCAGCTTCTCAGAGCACAGATGTACTGGCCCTGTATTTGATGAGGTCATTACCTCTGTGGCTGCACTAAGGGTCTAGGGGACAGGACCCTCCATAGATTTTAGAACTGAAGGCCACACTATGACTATTTAGGTCAGCCTGTGGGAAAACTGGACCCTAACAGGGGTGACTAAGGATGGACCAAGAAGGAAAAGGGGCGGACCCTCAGGCTTACCCTTTTGGGAAGCACATGGGGATGTGGGGACAGGATGGATGGATGTGGTCCACAGAGCCACCAGGGTCTTCTCTGTGGGCAGCTCTGGCTGCCATTGATCTGATCCTGTTTGCTAGACTATTGATGGTCAGAGTGGCAGAGGCCCCAGCAGTAAGGAGAAGTCACTGAGGAGGAGAGAGGTAACTGAATCCAGGACAGTAGCTAGGTGGGATGGATAAGGAGGGCTCAAATCAGAGCACTTCCTCCCACTCTACTTGGTCTTGAACTAGAATGAGACCTCCATGACCCATCATGCATTGTTCTTTAAAATACACTTTCCATTAAAACTGGAAGATAACCTTGTTAAGTGCAGACACCAAGGCCCTCCCATATCTGAGAAGGAGCAGGGGAGTAGAACAAGAGTCCCAGCCTGGAAGTCAGCACTACCCTAGCTCTCCGAGAGCTGAGTTTGAAGTCTTGAGCAGGTCACTTCCTGTCCTGGGCCTTAGTCCTGTCTTCTGTGAAATAGGACATTGCTCCTGATGGCCCCACCAAGACCTAGGACAGTTGGTGTAGAGCCCAGAGGTATGCTCAGGTTTATGGGAAGAAGGCCCCTTTGGGGGCCCTTTCCCCATCATTTCTCACCCAGGCAAGAGGCTCTAAGACAATACATCCCCCTTGGGTCATGATAGTCAGGACTGGGGAGGGTGGCAGGCAGAGGAGAAGCCTGAAAGCTGGGTTCACTTCACAACATGAAGGAATTGCAGAGTAAGAAGACAGAAACGCAAAGATAAACTCAGTAAATTTGAGTTGTGCAGTTGAATGAATGAAACACATCCTTCCAAAGTGTGTGTGTGTGTGTGTGTGTGTGTGTCTGTAGCAGTGTCTCACGGGGATGCAGCCCTGTCTGGGACCACGGGGATGAGCAGGCTCTCTGAGCATACTCAGCAGCACCCTCACCATCCGTGAGGCAGATGACAGCCTGACTGGGGAGGACATCCATGCAGTGGTCTCAGCCAAGCTGAGCTGCTTTGAGACGAGCGGCTGGAGGCAGAGAGGCTGTGCAAGAATACCGAAGACAGTGCACCCGACACAGGGACGGCTGTTTCTGTGCAGGAGAGGACGCTCACATACCTGTAGTCAAATGAGCCGTCCTCTTCTTTAGGGTCTTCCGGGCCAAGGGGAACGTCCTTCTTTTCTCGCACTTGGTCAGTAAGAGAAGCGAAGACACAGATAGGATGACTGAGATGTGTGTCCCCAGGCCCTGAGAGTAAAGCCAGAAGACGCAGCCCCTGGATCCAATCAGGCACCATCCAGGCCCATTTTGTTCTTTCTTCCCAAACCTAATCAGTTGTCCACTGGGTTATCTACCTTTCCCTAACCCCTGGGTTTCCCTACCTCTCCTCTGACCACTGAAATCTCCCACCTGGGCTCCCCATCACCTCCTGTCTAGTCTTTCCAAAGCACCAACTAGATGTGATCTTTTCCATTGCCAAAACCAAACAGTACATTGTTTGCACCTTTCTTATTCTGCTCAGTATTGTAATTATTTGTTATGCTTTTTATGCCTATTACCCTCTTTCCTTGAAGACAGGGGGCTGTGTGTTTCTTCAAAGCTCCTGGCATAGTGCTCTGGACAGAGGGCACTCCACACATCTCTGAGGAATGGGAAGTATCTTCACCTCTTCTCAAACCCGCTACTACAGGCCCTGCCTTGTTGTGGTGTGATTGTTCCTCCTGTGTCAGCTGAAACGGACTTGGGGGAGAGACTGTCTTTTCCTCTAGTGTTCTCAGCACCAACACAGAGCCTGGCATTTCTGAGAGAATCGCCTCTCAGACACCTACATAAGTGACTCCTTGTATATCGTATTTATGGTATAAGGATAATCACTTCTGTTTTAGGTGAGTGAAAGTAGACCTTGAGAGGTTAAGTGGGTGCCACATAACTAACTAGTAACTAAATAAAGACTCAGTAGACATTGGAACCCAGTCCTTGCTCACCCATCATTCTAATGTACCAGGGGCTTAGGCTGCTGCCGGACAAAAAGAGGTTA
Organism: Heterohyrax brucei; assembly: GCA_028571685.1. NCBI lineage: Eukaryota > Metazoa > Chordata > Mammalia > Hyracoidea > Procaviidae > Heterohyrax > Heterohyrax brucei. The sequence goes on from CM053155.1 coordinate 25,687,997, forward strand.
GCTTCGAAGAACATTCTAAAATGGTACACTTTTGGGATGGGCAAAGAAGTCTCAGAATTTATCTGGAATAGGGGCCTGAACCTAACGAGTTCACCTAAATCTGAATGTCAGATGGAAGACAAACCTTCTCCCTAACTTTGGCTTTCTCTCTTATGTAAGCAAAATTAAGTGAAAGAAAAATGTCACTCCTCAACAAATAACTATAATTTTCTGCTCTCCCTTACTCAAATTTGAGGCATAACCCTTTAGGATCCCACAGTGTGGGTACTTGAGTAGAGGAAAGGAAATAAAATGGGATCTCCCTTCTGTCTTTGCATTTGGGAGGATGCTGGAGGACTTGTTCAGAGGTGAGAAAAAGCAAGTATCTGGAGAACAAGTGATGTGTTTGGTGACAGTCACATTTTGCAGTACAGGAGGGTTTTCACTCTCAGGGTCATCCATTATCCTGTCTCCTGTCAGAGTCACACCACCCCTCTTAGACAGACAGCTCTCCTGCCCTGTCTGAAGAACAACCAATATTTCCAGAAATAAGAATGCCAGAGGTCCTTGTCTTTGACCTTGGTTTGTTTGGGCTGGAGAAGCCTGAGTCCTAAAGAAGAGAAAAGCTTCTTTGTGACTCCGGGATGCCCAAAGTCCTGTAAGAGCCACAAACCAAGACGAAATCCACTACCATCACATCCCTCAGTGCTTCCCCCATTTACCCTCTGCCTGTTCCTCGGGTAGGAGCTCCTAAGCCTCTCTAGTGCTGTCTGTGATTACAGCCTAGTCACTCAGTGCCCATCTTTACAACCTCTCTCGTGGGTGTCTCCCTGTGTCCAGATCCTTCTCTATCCGTTGCCTCTGACATGATTTACAGAAAATGCTTCCCTTCCTTCCTCTTTCCTTGGGACACAGGATTCTAATGAGATTCAGGCTGAAAAAAGCCAATTTACTGAGCAGATGGGGTGGTGAGTCAAGGGGAAAGAAGGTCATTCTTAATGGGAGCCAGAGTTCCTTCCAGCCCCTCTATGGGGCTGCCTGGACAGCTCTCCCGCCCACCTCAGGCAAACCTAATTAGCTCCAGTGCTTTCTGGCAGCTAGAAGATGCACAGAACAGGCAGGAGGGCTGCATGGCCAAGCTGGGCTTGGCAAGGGCTGAGAGCACAGAGCTCCCCAGGGTTGGCTGGAGACTTGGCAACACACTGGGCAGCTTACTTGTTCCCTTCTTCCCCCAACTGTACCCTTCTCACAGGCCTTACCTGGATACTTCCCGCCTCTACTCCTCTTGATGAAGCAGACGATGAGCAGGATCAGCACCAGGAGGGCGATGGCACACATGAGCCCAATGAACCAGCCTTGGGTGGCGATGTCCGCCTGGTTGTTGGTGTAAGCTGATGGGGGAGGCCAGATGCAAACACATGAATAACTGCATGTGGGAGGTGATGAGGAGATGTGAGGGAAGGGCTCCAGCTACTTTGTGTAGATGTTTCTCCTGAGCCTAAGCTACATGAAGCAGCCCTCTGGCCCAAACTATCCCACTAAAAGGACAAAGAAAAAATAGTTAAAGAGTCAAGGTCAAAAGGTAAAGGCAAAGGTAAGGGTATGGGTAGCAGAGTAAGAAGCAAAAGCCGGAGCGAGTCCTTTAGGAAGGGAAAGGTTTCCTAGGCATGAGGTGTGGCATTCTCACATTCCAGGGGTGACAGCCTAATGGGGACTGAGGAGGCTGTGGGGAGACCAGAGATTTGTGATGGAAATGGGATACCCACAAGTCCAGAGGGAAGATACGGGAGTCTGTGTGCTCCCCATCATGGAATGGGGGCTGTGGTCACATTGCAAATGTCCGTTACAAGAACACCTTTAGAGGTCTACATAGGTCAGCCCCATGTCCACCAATCCTGAGGTTGGCGAGGCCTCCTAGCATTGGGCCCTGGGTCCTGGGCAGTGTGGAGGTCTCCCCACCTGGACTATGTGCTCTCTGGTAGCAGATACAATCCTGGCATGAGTGCCCTAGACTGGCGGGTAGCGAGGTCGGGGCTGGGATCGTACCTTCAGCTCAAACAATGCCACTCCCAGGCCACTCCCCCCACAGAGACCCTTGGTACTCTGTGTCAAGTGGACTTATCCCCTTACCCTGCTCCTACCCCAGGGCCTATGACAGTGTGTCCCTCACTGTCCCTACCCATTCTTACATTGGGTGTGTGCAGATGTGCCTCAAAGGTGGCAGATCCCTTTGTAAATTGAGGGGCAGGCAGACGGGCCTAAGCACAGCAGCTTAGGAGGCATCTGATGGTGCCCTTGATGAGCCAGTGGCCAGCATTCCTCCTTCTCCTCTTGATGGATGGGAGGACGAAAGCAATACTGCCAAAATGTCATCATAATGGGAATTGAGGCTCAAAGGAAGGAAGTCTCAGGGGATGGAATGAACACAGCCCAGAGAGGCCTCTGGGGAACTAGGCCACACAGCAAGGTCATGGACAGTATGTGGGTCACAGCCAAGGTCATCAGCCTAATCTGAGGAAGAACACAAGGAACAATGTGGGGGGACCCCATGGCCCTCATTGTACCTGAGGATCTTAAGCTTGTGCTGTTTTATGAGCAGGTTACCTGGACACAAACCCAACCACTTGGGGGCAGAAGCTGCCTTTGTAACTTCCTAGAGCCTTGTCAAGAGCACTGTACCTAGAAAGTTCTCGAAGAACAGTGGGGGCTTAACAAATGAGTGCTTCTGCACTTGTGGCCTCTGGCTGCCTGTGGCAGCCCTGGGTTGAAAAGCAATTCAGTCCCATAAGAACAAGGTTTGTGATTACTCTGATCTATGTATAATGGGTAAGTCCCATCCCTGTTTCTACCTCTGCTCTCTGCAGGCTTTTCTCACACAGCTGTCAGAGGGACCTTCCCAAGACATGTCAGATCAAATCACTCGCTTGCTTCAACCCTTCGAAGCTTCTCAATGGTACTGGGAAAAAAAATCTATGTCCCTTGTTCTAGCCCTAAGCTCCATTAGAGCTGGTCTTGCCTACTTCTCAAGTCCCATTTCATCCTTTACACCCAGACACACTGGCCACTCTCATTCCTGCCTCAAGACCTTTATAGACAGATCTTCAGATGATGAATGTCGATTCCCACACAGCCACACCATATCTTTTTCACAATACTTACAACCATGTCATACATTACTATTAGTAATAGTTTACAAACACTTCCTATGGGCAAGGAAATGATATAAGTACTTCCCCATACATTATCCAATGTAATCCTTACAACAATCCCATGAGGTATATTTTATTGTTGTTCTAGGTGCCACTGAGCTGTTTCCAACTTGTAGTGGTCCTGTGTACAGCAGAATGAAACACTGCCCTATCTTGTACCATCCTCACAACTGTTGCCATATTGGAGGCCATTGCTGCAGCCACTGTTGTCACTCTATCTCATCAAAGGTCTTCCTCTTTTTTCCTGACCCTCTGTATTACCAACCATGATGTCCTTCTCCAGGAACTCGTTTCTCCTGATAGCATGTCCAAAGTACAAGAGACAAAGTCTCAGTGTTCTGGCTTTCAAAGAGCACTCTGGTTGTATTTCTTCCAAGATAGACTTGTTCTTCCTTCTGAAGTCCATGTTATATAACATTCTTTGCCAACGCCATAACTCAGAGGTGTCAATAGTTGTTTGGTCTTTCTTATTCCATTGTCCAACCTTTACATGCATACGAGGCAACCAGAAACACTGTGACTTGGGTCAGGTGCACCTTAGTCCTCAAAGTGGCATCTTTGCTTTTGAACACTTTAAAGAGGTGTTTTGTAGCAGATTTTCCCAATGTAATGCATCATTTGATTTCCTGTTATTTGTATGGGTTTTGATTATGAATCCAAGTAAAATGACAACTTCAACCTTTTCTCCACTTATCCGATGTTGCTTCATTTATCTGGTGTCCACTTGTAAGGATGTCTATATTCTTTATGTTGAGGTGGACTCCATGCTGAGTTCTGTGGTCTTTGATTTTTACCAGTAACTGCTTCAAGTCTTCTTTACTTTTGGCAAACAAGGTTGTGTCACTTCATATAAGAGAAAACTGAGGCACAGAGAGGCTAAGTGGCTTGTTCAAGGTCACTGTAGGTGGAACAGCTGTGGTGTGAACACAGTATGTCCAGAGTCATGCTCTTTGCCCCTCTACCCAGAAGGTGTTCCGCTTGAAGGGGGTTCTATGTTGGGGTTACTGTTATCTTCCCAGCATGGAAGAGCCAATCAAGTCAAATTTGCTCAGTGGATGAACCCTGTACTTCCTTCCCTGCATTCAGTGCACTCACCCACTCTAGGTCTGACAGGTCTCTATTCACCCTAAACTTTCTGCTGTCCTCCTTTCTGCATCATTCACTCCAGCACTCCACTCAGCTTCCAACTGTGGGTCTCCCAGGCAATAACTGCATCTTTCTGCTCTTTCCATAGAGGCCTCTTGGAGGAAGATGGAGACCCAGACCCACAACAGATTCACAATGTCATACTTCAACTGGACCTCTGCTCTCACCTGGCAATCCTTTCATTCATCTTTTATTGCACCTGATACACAGCCACTATTCTGTTTGCTGTCATTGGAGACTTGTTTGTTGCTATTGTGATGAATAGGTTTCAGCGGCACTTCCAGACTAAGCCAGACTAGGAAGAAAGGCCTGGTGAAAATCAGCCAATGAAAGCCCCATGGACACAATGGTCAGACTTACAGCCAGTCATGAGATGGCACAGGACCGGTATTTCATTCATGGGCTGATGTGACAGCTAAAAACAGCAGCAAACACTGAGCGTCCAGTCAACTCCAAGGCTGTCCGTCAAGAACTGCTCCTTTCTCCTGCTCCCATGGATCCCAGGTTATTCTGGCCCCCACCTCAGCAGTTACCTCACCTGCTTCCTGGACACTTGGGAGGTCCTGGGATTGGGAAAGATCCCTTCTTCCTGGGTCTGAGAGAAGGTTTCCTCCCTCCCCTCTGAAGCTGCCCCTTCTTTGTGTGTAGGATCCATTGCCTCACCTCCTTGGGTCTCTCATTCTTAAAAGGATCCTTGAACTCTCCATTACTTTTGATTTCTTCCTCAACCATTTTCTCCCACTCTGTTGTGAAAATACATTGGGGTTTTCTGTATCTTCTAAACAAACACTCTTGAGGAACCTGCCAGATTATTTAGTTTTAGCTCATGCACTGTCCCTTTTATAGGTAAACTTAATCTTCCACATCCCCAGTTTCTGCTAGCTACTCCTTCTTCAGTGAGCTAACTTCAAGCTACTCTAGGCTCATAGCTTCATCTGCCACTGTTGAGCAGATTACTCCCAAATCTGCCTCCTCATCCCAGATGCTCACCCTTACCTGTACTCCAGTCCTGACTTTCCAACTGACACCTGTTTTCTCCATCTCTCATTGTCCCTCAGTCCAGTCCCACAACTGTTAGCCCACAGTTTCCTTCTGCCAGCGCCCCTAAGATGGTCTGTCTGCTCAAAATTCAACATGTGAAGTTCAACATGTGAAATTCAACATGCCTTCAACTGATGTGTCTTTCTGCCCCCCTCCCTGGCTCTCCCTCCTAACTCTACACTTCCTTAGCCAGTACCCTCAATGTTCTTTCCACTTCTAAGGGCTGCCATTTCTCCTTCCAGATCCCAATCAGATTCATCTTCCTACTCCAATCTAGAGGGGTCCCCTCACCTTATACCTATGCGAGCCAATGGTACAATGAAATATTTGTCATTATGTTCCTATGATACTTTCAGGATGCCACCAAGTGCTTACTCAGGACTAGGTCACTGTTTCCTACTTCCTATCCCACCAGGGTTTGCTTCCTCAGCCTGGCCTTCCAGTCTTCTTCCCCAGTCTTTCCCACCCCTACTCTTTCTCTCCACCTTTCCACATTCTACTCTCTGAACTCTGAATTTACCCAAGTTTACTACATACAACTTAATATTTAATTGCTCTGTTCCATAGATTCTAACTGACTTCCAATTATGCTATTAAGGTCTTGCAAACAGGAGGTCTTCTTGAGCCCCTTAGGACTCAGCCTGATGCCACCATGCTAAAACGTACTCAGTGAATACTGATTAGTAGAGTAAATCAATTTTAATGTAAAATGTTAACCTGAAACCCTTCTTTAGTTTTGCCCCCTGCATCATCTAGGGGTTGACGGATATTGACTTAACCTTGTATCACCTGAACACTTGAAAAGGAATCACTCCATCTTGTGTTTGGCTAACTGTCCCCACCATTTTCAGACAGGATGGCTTGTATGTCAGTACCATCATTTTTTGACACATCTTCTTTTGATACACTGTGACAGCCACCTCTACAAGACTCATTTTCTCTTTTGAGACCCCAGAAAACCAAACCCACTCCCACTGAGTCGATTCTGACTCACAGCGACCCTACAGACAGAAGAGACCTGCTCCATAGGGTTTCCAAAGAATGCTGGCAGATTGGACTGCTGACCTTCTGGTTAGCAGCTATGCCACCAGGGTTTCCTCTCTTGGGAAAGAAAGTCATAATTTTTGGGAAGAGTGGTAACACAAGCAATTTAGAAAGCAAAGGTAGCTCTCTATTCCATTCCTGACCCTACCATGGGAAGTTGAAATGTTATCTGAAAGTCTTCACTGGAAAGGTCAAAGAATTTTTCTGTGAAGTTTGAACACACGCATGGATCAGAAGATGGTTTAAAACTCTGTAGAATCTAGAATAAAGTGTGCTCAACCAGAACACCATCAAAATGGCTAAGTGTCTCAAGAACCAAAAGATGTTTTCACAATGTGGACACCTGGCTTGAGGGTGTGGACTCTTAGATAAAAGCATCTCAACCATGCAATTACGTTTGGCTGCCAACATCATACTTAATCGATTTATTAAATCTGACTTCAGACAACACTGAAAGACCAGGGTGCATTAGCACATCCCTTCTGCAGCTGGAACTAAATGGGAACCAGAATGGCACTCTCTCACTGGGCCCACTGGCTGGCCACAGGCAGGTCCCGAAGCCTCTTGTTCTAGACTAGAGGACACAATTTGTGTGCTTTCTGTAACACTCCCTCTGTCCTCCACCCTCTTCACCCACTCCACCCCTAGTCCTTAGAAATAGGCTGTTCTCTGCAAGTCCCAATGATGTTTAACTCAAATTGGGAAGAATTTGGTTTGGCCACAGAAGGGAGGCCAGTGGCCCAAGGTCTGCAGAAGACTTATATTTCAGAAATGGAGATAGATCAACCACTGTACTAGAGATGAGCTTTCTTCAAATGCAGTTTGGCCTGGCTGTCCTCACTTAGGCATCGTTTACTCCTTTCCATTCCCACTTGCCCAGAGCTGCTTCTCCCATAGACAGCAGACAGAAGCTGCCTGGATCGAGCTCAGTCCCCTGATGGCCTTCCCTTCCCTGAGCTCACAGACAGATTGAAATCTACCTCGCTGGTCACTCTCAGCATCTACCATGCCACTGCCTTGCTATCTCACCAACCCCAGGATGGAAAAGCTGATGGGCCTCTTGGCATGTAGTTATACATCTGTAGCCCCCAGGATCTCTTTGGCTTTAAAAGCTTCAGGAGGTGATTAGCTTCCCATGTGGGAATCTTTCTGGTAGGGTCAGAGAGCCTGTTTTCTTCCACTTCCTTCCTGAACCACTGTAGCTTGTTTGAGTCTGTGGTTGCCCAAATGCCTAGTGCTGGGTTCCAGAAATGCACACAAACTATTACTTAGATGGGACACAGAAACCTCAGGGAAGGAGGGGGTGAGCCTGACTACGAACTCCACACAGAAGAAATACAGTGTGCATTTTTTCAGGACCTAGACACCCCCTGAGGCACACACATGCATCAGACAGTGAAAATATTTTCTTTCCCTATGTGGTTTGCAAAGTAATTTCAGCCAGTCTGTGAGACAAGTGAACAATATGCACTCAGAACTTGGTACATAAACCTGCCCACTCCAGCTTGCGCTGGAAGGAGCCTGAGAAATTGGTAAGTGCTGAGCACCTCTATTACTATGGAAGCAAGCTATGAGAATCAGCCTGCCCAAGCCAAGCCTAGCCTAGCAAAAGGGAAAAGAACACTTCATGTTCAGAAACTTCTATCATTGCTGTTTTCTCCAAGCTCTGTGGCTATTAAGTTGCATCATGGTAGGTCTCCCCTGGCAGCAAGGACTGATCCTTTTCTCTCCAATCTTTCTATCCTCATCTCCTGCCCCAGGAGGAGTCCAGCTCTGCCAGTAGGTGACAGTGGCTTTGGCAGTGCTCCCTAGGATGGAACTCTGTTCTCAAATACCATCTCTGCTTCCTGCCTCAGTGCTGGACCCAGGTTTGCAATGACGCAAAATCAAATGCATGCACCAGTGAGCAGCAGAGTGGGACCTCAACTAGGTCAGACAAAGTCTAGCCACCTGCTCCTCTTGGTCACATGTCCAGATCCTTGCTTGGTTCCCCGTGTAACAGGACGGGCCTGGCCACTCACTTGGACAAACTGCACGTGCTGGCCTGGCCAACCTGTGGTAGGCCCAAGCAAGCAGCTGGACTTCCAGACTCCCTGCATCTTGAGATGGCATGGACATGGCCAGATGGACACACACAGCAGGACAGGACCCCAGACCAGGAGAGACTGGAATGGAAGGGTTACAGTGGGAACATTTATACTGATGGCACAAATGTCATTTATACTGATGGCGACTCTTAAGATATAAGCTGTGAGGATGAGCCTCCTGAGGCCAAACACAAAACCAAAAATCAAAACCAGCTGCTGAGAGTTGATTCCGACTCATGGCAACCCCCCGTATGCCAGGGTAGAACTGTGCTGCGTAGGGTTTTCACGGTTGTGATTTTTCAGAACCAGGCTGTCAGGCCTTTCTTCTGAGGTGTCTCCTGGTGGAAAGAAACAGCTAACCTTTTGGTTAGTAGTTGTGCACTTAACCCACTGTGACACCACCAAGGACACCTCCAGGCTAAGCACATGAAAGGAGTAATGAATGTTTAAGTCAGTATCAAGAAATTCATATAAACCATTGTTTTTGCTTTTTCTACATTGTGTTTTTAATACTTGGCATCTGATGAGGACATTCTTCTCTCTCATTCTCTTTCCCTATCTCACCCTCAGCTCCAGGGCTTAGCATACAAGCCATCTTCCACAGCCTGGGCAATTTTAAAGATACTCAGACAAGCAAGTGCTCTTGTGGTTTCCAGACTGCTAGCCACCTCTAATAGCAGAAGGATTTCTCAACCTGCACCCTTTACCGGGACCCAGGCAGCCCGCTCAGCTGGCACGGTGAAGATGCCTTCTGTCCACAGTTGAAGCCATGACTGTTCTAGCACAACTACTTCCCTTCCTGACACTACAAAAGGGCAACTACTTTTAAGCTAAGACAAACCTGGGACAAAAATCAAAACAAAGCCCCAAACAAGTCATCATACACTCTGGAATTTTTACCAAGTAGATGATAGGCATGGTTGTGGTTAAGCCGTGATACAGGCACTGATTCTTGGGTTGGTTCCCAGGAAGATTTCTGGTTGGCCCTTTGGATGGTCCTATCTCCTAATTCCACATGGAGAGAGCAAGCCCCTATACAAGGGGCAGGGTACTCTGCAGTCGAGCAGCCCCTAAACACACACACGCACACACACACAAACACAGAGCTGCCGAGTTTGCCCGGACACCAAGCTCTTTATTTAAAGCATAACCAAGGGCCAAACATTCTCCTCTACCGTATTTATAAAACCCTTCCGGTGCCCCACTCCCCCCCATGAGATCAGAAGCCCGGCTTCCTCTCCCCAGTGCATGCGCCTCTGGCTCCTTTCGGCTTCTGGGCAGCTGCAGACTGATGTTTAACAGAAGCGGACAACCACCATGCAAGGCTCGGGATGGAGGAGGGATGAGTCTTCTCTCCAAGACACAGAGACAAGCAGGGAGCTGAGAATGAGAGTGAGATACCCCATGCTTGTCGGGGATGGCCAGGCCAGGTCCCCTCTCACCTGTACTGGTCATAAAGGTGATGAAGGTACTGCTGATGCCCTCGTTGTCCCGGGAATAAACCCGCAACGTGTATGTCATCCCGGGATAGAGGTCTGTCAGCTGTATAGGCTGGGCCTGGGCCTTAACAGGGACAGTTTTTTTCGTATGATTGCCTGGGGAACAGAAACCTCAGTCAGCCTAGGGCCAGGCATTTGGAGCTGGAGACAGTGCTTTGGTTCCTGGTCATTTGTCAAAGGTAGGAAAGAGGAGGAAGGGCCAGGGGACTGTGAGTCCAGTCCATCACACAGACCTTCCATATAATGGTAACTCTTACCAGTTACCCTCATACTGCCTTTCCTCACCCTAGTCTTAGCATTAAACACACTGTTGACTTCGTTAAATTCTCAGCATGTCAGCCACGTTACCCTGGAGGTAACTGACTTCCTATGTGGAGTGTTTCCAGAAGGGCCAGGGAACCAGTGAGTAACCCTAACAGCAACTGGAGGTGACACAGAACTCTACTTCTTGGTGTCCACTCCCGGTTTCTCATCTCATTTCTAGTTGTATGCCCAATTCACACACCACGCAAAGTGTGTGTCTGTGTGTCTGGGGAGTAGAGTGAATGGTGGTGGTAGCAGTCACAACATTTAGTATAAACCAAACCAGGCATGATGAATTCCATGATTGTGAATCCCTCCTCCAGCCCAGAGAACTAACAGCTGACTTTGCTGTGCCCTAAGAGTTCTCCAAGTGGGACAACCCAGGTGGACCTTCAGCTGGGTTACTTGGCTTAACTGCTTAGAGCACATGCTATAGAGGCCAGTGTGGTCAGGTGGACCCCTAAGGAACAGACAAACTTCACTCAAAGGAGAAGGCAGATGTCCTGAGCACACTCTACAGTCTAACCCTGGATCCTGAGATCCAATAAACAGTGATCAGCTCAGCCCAAGTCACCAGCGTCTCAGACCATGAGCACTGGCATTCTGTGTGAGCAAAGCTCAGCTGTGCCCCAGGCCTGTGACCTAGTCAGCCTGTCTAGTGCAGACATCAGAACACAGGGTTTCTAAGTTCAGGAGATCAAGGCAGAGGTGAGATTCAGCTCATTTGGGCACTATTCAGAGCTCTGACACTGGGAAGACAATGAGGACGGGCTCACTGCCCAGGACAGCGATAGCACACGCATACATGGACCTTCACTAGTGGCTTCAGAAGGCCCTTCTTTTCCCTTGAGCCCCTCCCCCACCTAACTGCCACCTGAGTGCATGTTAATTTCATCCTGCCATAATAAACCTGGGTGAAAAGGCCAGCAGCTCTTTAATGACATCACCACCACTCGCGCTGCCACCGCCGCCACCACCCACACAGCAATGCTTACTGTCGATGTACTCAACCACAAAGTCAGTTCCAGGCCCGAAATTGTGCTTCCAGGTGATGTTGGCCCATTTACTGTTGGGGAGCACCGTGACGTTCCATATGGACTGCTCATCGGGGGCTGGGAGACGGGTTAGAAGAGGAGTTAGTGATGGTGAGGCAGGCCACACTGATACACGGACACGCGCGTGCACACACACACACACACCTGCTAGGAAGGGATGGAGTCAGAAATGGCTGCACACAGGGCCCAGCAGAGCTCTAAGCTGCAGCCTTGTGGCCAGGCCAGAGGGAGCGGTCTGCAGAGGAGCCGGTGCATTCAGGAGGACTCGATGGGAGAGAAAGCAGGAAGCTCCATAGGCATCCACACAAGTGGCTTAGAAATAAAAGACTGGATTTCTACATACGTCCCTTGAGTTTCTAATCTGGGCTGCTGTTGTTTTTAATGTCCTGGCCACAGATAGATGGTGTGAGGAAGTGAGAGGAAAAAGCTCCCTTGGCCAGATGCTGAGAGTGGGAGAGATGGGGCAGCCTCTTCTTCAACTAGGAAGTTCTGCAGGAAGAGCAGTTGTTAATTTTAAAAGCCAAATGAGGCATGATGAGATTTGCAGGACGCGTGGGGCCAACCCAGGGAGCACCTTAGTGAGAATGGCGAGCCTCATCAGTGGCTCTGGTCTGAGGAGCTCCTGGGATTGTTCCTGGGCAGCAAGAGTCTCGGTTATGTGCCAAACAGCTGCAGACTGTCCAAGGTGACTTGGGATCTGGAGTGCTAGGGTCCCACCTAGAGACAGTACGAACCCCTGTATTCCTTCTCTTTGGGCTAGGTGGGACCAAGAGAGCTCCTTGACACTCAGCTGTCAGTGGTCTAGACACCAGAAGAATTCTGTGCACCACAGAGCCTCATGCCAACACTGAGGACATTAATTATCTCACTTACTGTGAGCTGGCAGCTACTTTATCAAAGCCTTCATGTTGTCTGAAACCATAGCCTACGTACAGGAGAGTGGCACTAATCTTCAAATGTAATCATTTTTCAAGAGTCCCAGCAGTCTGCTTACCCCATTTCCCAACAAAGATTTAATAGTGGAGTACTAGCATGAAGTCTTGTATTTCAAAGACTTGACAAGTGTGGCTCCTGTATATTTTATTAGCATGCAAGGGAGCACTGTCACCAACTCACCTGTCAAAATGAAATGAATAGAGTACATTGCGTGATGCATTTATCCATTATCTATTTGACATGTGACTGAGACTGCAGGGCTAGGGAAATGATAAAAGATCTCCCGGTCTTTACTTCAAAGAAGTACCTTCTCCAGTACAACCTTGTCAGTCACCAGTTGCCCCAGGTATATGTGATTCATGTTACGTGAGGGGCCAAGACAGAGCTTCTAACGACGGCACCATGGGGCGGGGGCGTTCTCCGTGGGCAGGCAGATAGTAGGCTTCTTTACCTGACTATCAGATGTTTCAATTGGGGCTGCTTGAAGCTGCCCCAAATTTCAGCTCATTGGAATTTCATGGCTCTTGCTAGTGGGAATGAATTATGATTAGTCATTATTTGTAGACTTGAGTTTCTTCCTCCGCTGCCCTCGAAATTAGCCAGATAACCTAGGTTTAATAATTTGGCCACCAATATAATATTAACCCCAGTCCAACTGTTCTAAAAGTAACGGAGCTTGCGGTGGTTTTAGGCAAAGGTCAAGTAATAACCCTGCCTGAAAAACCACTGCCACTGAGTTGATTCTGACTCATAGCGACCCTAAAGGACAGAGTAGAACTATTCCATAAAGTTTTCAAGGAGCACCTGCTAGATTTGAACTGCCGATCCTTTGGTTAGCAGCTGCAGCATTTAACCACAGTGCCACAAGGGTTTCCAGGTCAAGTAATGGGAAGCCAAAATGAGTTAGAGATGGACAGCAGAGGAAGGGATTACCACATGGAAACATCAAGATGACAACTGAGCAAGCGGAAAGTTCAAAGAGAAGGACCAAAAAAATGAGCTATCAAGAATAATAAAAACAAAAAGGAGAAGTGAGGGGAAGTTCAGATTCCTGCAGTGTGAGAATTAGGGAGCACCCCTGGATATCTGAAAGAAACAAGTTAAAGACAAATAAAAGTTCTATCCCCTTGAGGACAGTCAGTTCACAGAACACCCTGTCCTCAGATGGAAGTCACAGTACAGACAAAAATTTATTTTTAAAATCCTAGACAGCAGAGCCGTTCTTCTGTGTTTAAGGGAAGCTTGGGACGTCTGAGGATGTCCCCAGCCTCTGAGGACAAAATCAAAGGTATGGCCAGGTCTTCCGCATTGTCCCAGACATGGACAGACCTGTGGTATAGGAGTCCATATGGCTAACCCTCTAGGGCAGCAGGGCTGGTTTTTCCAGAAGGCAAGTAATTCTGTGTCGGGGAGCAAAATCCACTCCTTTCTTCCTTCTCTGTGCATGTCTGCTGTGTACTGGTAGGACACTGAGCCCCACTATAATGCAGAAGATGCCCCACTGTGGTCAGAAAGAATGCCAGTCACTGAACTGCTAGTGACAGCTACGTACCAACGGTTTGTCTTCCACAGCTAACTTTTCCCTCGAGTGTATGTTGTTTAAATATTCAATATTGCACTTTTACCACAGTGTTTTAAGGTACTGGGAAATATAATGTCTATTATGATTCACCTGTCTTCTCTTATATTTCACCTAATTCCATGCAATTGAGTCTAAAAAGTACTCACATGCACCAACCATGAGCTTCCATCCTTATTGAGGTGGGTGAAGAGTCGTGGAGTGACAGTGAGACCTAGGGCAGCCAGGGAACTCGCCCAGGGAACAGAGGCAATGATGGGCAAGAGCCTGCAATTCTACAGCTGCTGCAGGAGAGTTCTGAGCGCTTGTGGCCAGCCTTGCCAGCTGTATCACACTGATCCCAGCGCTGGCGTGGGGGCTCCTGAAGTTAGAGACCTTCCTGCTCTCGGTATTAAAAGGCTCTTTGAAGCCTGGTACCCACAAGCATTGCTCAATTCCCAAGGCTGTCCTCATATTAGAAGATCAGAGCTTCCTGGTCTGGCTGCCCTAGGGACAACACATTCTCTGGGCTCAGCAGAGCAGCCACGAGATCAGCACCACTGGCCCTACATCTGCTGCGGTTTCCCTCCACATGTGCGTTGGCCACAGAGAATGCAAGGAGCAAGAGTGAGGGAAAACCTTTGACATGATGCGACTCCTTGGCAACTTGTTTCCTGGAAGCCTTGACTTTTTAAGTCTGTGAGACCTTGTTAAAGACCTCGAAGATGAGAGGGGCAGGAAGGAGCAGGTACCGGGAAGGCATGGCACAGCCAGTCACTCTCCACCCCTCAGCCCCGCTAACTACCTGCCAGGCTGCTGGTGGTGGTGGGAGGGCTCTCCGTGGTGGTGGCGGCAGTGGTTGTAGTAGTTGTGGCGATGGTGGTGGTGGCGGCGATGGTGGTAGGTGCGACGGTTGGGACGATAGGGGCTGTTGTGACTTCGGTGGTAGCAGCAATGGCAGTAGCATCAGTGCTGCTCACTGTACCCGTCGCACCCACGGTAGTTGGGGGCAGTGTGGGAGCAGCTGAGAGGGAAAATGTAGAATAGCCTGTCTCGACGGTTCGACTGTCCCCAGCCTGGACTCATGGCCCCCCGAGCAAGGCAGGCAGCTCAGTGTGGACAGGTACCGTAGCGATCAGATGCCTCCCCAAGCACAGCAGGCGGGTCAGACGGACCACACTGAGAGGAAACACAGCCACGTACGAGGAAGAGAATGAAGCCCGGCGTTTCATTTCCTTCTCGTGGTCCGTGTGGCTCCAAGCACCCAGCATGCACCCAGCCACGGGTGAGGATGAGGACGAGAATGGGATGCACACCGAATTGCTCAGACCCCACAGATGGCATGAAAATTCTGGCCAAGCAGCACCCAGACACAGGCCCAAGCAGCACCCTGGCAGTCTAGCCCTGGAGCCCTGGCCTCAGAGGTGGGCAAGTGGCTCGGCCCCGATTTGTAAGAGCTCAGGCTAGCCTGCTGTTCCCTATGAGCTGTTTATCACTAGAACTCTCACTCCAGACAAATTTACCCTTGGTCATACCTGCTCGAGGTCAACGAGCCACCCAAACAAGACTACAAAGGGAGAACAATCCCCACTCTGCCAGGTAGGCCTTGCAAATCAAACCGTTCTAGGAGGTGACCTTCTCCATTCTCATCCGTCTATCCCCGCTTTCCTCTTCTTATTCCCCACTTTTCTTTCCCTCTCCCTCCTTTTCTGCCCAGTAGATGGCCCTTCCTGCAATCACTTCACACTCACCCTGACTTTCGTAACTGCTTTTCTCTCTAGCTCATCTGAGGTACAGGCACCCTGTTTTTTTCTGTTTGCTGCAGAATGTAGAGAAAGGGCATAAATGGAGTCACAGTTCAGTCTGTAGTTGGCAGCACTGTCTTTCCAACCCACAGCTGACAAAGAAATCCCATTAAAGGAAGCCATGGTGGGCTTCTCTTCCGCTCATGTTCTCTCTTGGGTACAGGAGTCAGCTCACACTAGCTTTCTCGCATCCCCATCTCCCATCCAAAGCTAACCTTTGACACTGGTCAGACTTGTGGAGTTATGACTAGGTATGTGACAACTTTACCAAAGGCCCTCCTGCCTTCTAGAGTCACAGAAGATAACCAAGACCCACTCTATCCTTGCTCTCCAGTTCCAGTGTTTGTGAGAGCTGAGCGTGTGGCAAGAAGGATGGGGGCAAGTCAAAGAGAAAGAGCGAGTGAGCCACCTCTCCTCCTTGCACTCTACCTCCTGTGATCTGACCACAGCGTACTTCCAGTGTTGATGCTCACAGGGCAGGAGGCAGGGGCCTTAAGGCATAAGTAGGTAACTCCAGTTTTCAAGGAATAGGAACATCCTGTTGTTATCGTTAAGTGCTACTGTGTCAGTTCTGACGCATAGGGACCCTGTAAGTCAGAGCAGAACTGCCCCACAGAGTTTCCAAGGAGTGCCTGGTGGATTCGAATTGCTGACCTCTTGCTTTGCAGCTGTAGCACTTCACTACTATGCCACCAGAGTTCCAGGGACATCCTACCTTGCCTCAAATCTCTAGAAGTTCAGGAAAATAATATCCCTAATCCTCCACAAGGGGCTGGAACAGGGAGGGATATAGGAGACAGAACTGCCAGAGAGCTTTGCTCAGGGAGAAGTAAGAGACTGTAAGCCTTCCAGGCCAGAGCCTGATCAACAAAAGCCCTTTCATTCCACTGGGCCTCCAATATTGCAAGTCCCCATAGAGAAGGAGAGAATGTTCCTGGGATCCCAGCACATTCTTTGTAAGATCAGAGGTGTTACTGGGTCCAGCGGATGCTGACCACCGAAGTCACACTTGGCAGCTGACTATCCTCTATACATTCCAGACATTCTTGGGTGCAAGTTCAGAGCTGATGACAGTGCATTATTTTTCCACCTGCAGCCAACCCACAGAAAAGTGGAGGGTATGTGGGAGCTGGGATAGGACGGGAACAAGTCTCCCTCCCACATTCTTTAATCAGACCTGGGATGTAAGCTCAGTGTTAGAGATGCTCACCATGAGGAATTCACCTATCCCATCCACTAAGATGCACACATGTGCACTGTCATGGATTGAATTATGTCCCCCCAAAAATATGTGTAGCCATGTGCCTGGGCCATGATTCCCAATATTTTGAGATTGTCCTCCATTTTGTGATTTTCCTGTGCTGTATGTTAAAGGATTACGGTGAGACTGTAAATCCCTTCATAGGATTACCTCCCTGCTCTGTTAGGGAGTTTCCCTGGAGTATAGCTTGCCCCACCCTTAGTCCTTTCATCCTACAACAGATTAAAGGAAAGAGAAGTAAGCAGAGAATTGGGAACCTCACACCATCAAGAAAGCAGCACCGGGAGAAGAGCACGTCCTTTAGACCTGAGGTTCCTGCACCAAGACGCTCCCTGGACAGAGACTGATGCAATACCAGACTTTCCTCCAGAGCCAACAAGGGGGAAAGTCTTCCCCTGGAGCACACACCATGAATTTGGACTTGTTGTCTACTGGACTGTGTAAGAATAAACCTTCCTTTGTTAAAGCCATCTACTCTGTGGTATTTTTGTTAAAGCAGCACTAGCTGACTAAAACATACACACACACACACACACACACACACACACACATACACTGAAAAGACTGAGACACCTACAAGGAAAGTCTGCTCTTTTCCAGGCCTGGTCCCTAGCTCCTGTAGCCATGGGCACACATGGGCTGGTTCTGCTGCTCTGTGGCTAAAAGTAACCTTGAGAAGTCCTTTTGTCTGTCTAGGCTGAACTGCTCTGATCTAGTTTCTTATCAATAGTGTATTTTCTAATAACTTTTGGCAAATGAAATATTCCCAGGATCCACCCCCTGTTCCATAATTCCCTAGAAATCATCATCAAGAACATTTACCTCTCAACTAGAATTGTCCCACAGGGTGCAGGGCAGGGACCTGGACTCCTTGTCCTACCTGTTCAGCTGACTGCTATACTTCCCAAGCCCTCTGAATCAAAACCAGTCTTCACCAAAGCAAGGCACACCATCACATGGACTTACCCATACACTCACACCCCACACCCTCATACCCCAACACAGGGTCACAGCCTGAGCTCACACATGCTTTCCATGGCCTTCTGGTGAGCAGCCCCACAAACACGGATGTTGAGGGAGGCTAGGGTACAGTGTGCTTCTTACTTGGTTCTGGTGGCCAGAGACAAGAACAAGAGTTTCAGAAAGCTTCCACACGGTCTTGTCCCTGCCCCTCCTACAGTCACTTCTGCCAAGTGTGACATGAAAGAAGCATTGCTCTTTGATAACGGCCATCCATCTGCATTTCTTCTGGGCCAGTGGCAGCAGCTCTCCATTATTAGTGTGAGGGAACAAAAGTGAGTGACAGGAAAGGGGTTCCCTCCCAGGGACCTTGCCCTGGTTGTTCTGCCATTGGAGTTACTGTGGAGGATGCAATCACAGCTGACTGAGTCACAGCTGGCAAGCCTCTGGCCTACTCCATGAGCTGTGACTATCACCCCAAGGCTAGAAAGGGCCTCCCAAGAGGCCAAGGGAGCACAGAGGTAGGAAGAAAACACTCTGAGAGAAGAGACAGAGGGCCAGGCCAGGTGAAGAGAAGACAAGTTTCCCACGGGGAAGACTTTGTCCATTGCCCAGGTAAAAGGAGACAGAGATTATTTCAATCCATTGGGCAGGGCGGAGACAGAGGAGGGAAAAGGAATAAGGCCCATAAGTGTGGCTTATATGCAAAGTGAACCACAGGCGAGGCAGACACATTGCTGGGCTAAGACGCCATCTCTAGCCACAACCAAACAGTTGGGGAACAAGCCTAGCTGTGGCTCAGTGGAGGCTACCAGCCTGGCAGCACAGAGGAGTAGCAACCCTCCACTGCCTAAGGGACATCCAGGTTGGGCGGACCTGGAAGCTGAGTCCCTACCAGAAGGCAGGGCAGCCTAAAGCACACTGGAAGGCACCCTAGTCACGGCTAAGGATTCCCTACCCACTGAACATCTGTTGAACTGAGCTGAGTTGGCAGGTCACTGCAAAGAATGATACCACTAAGTCAAAGATGAGGACAGCAGCTCCCAGACATTCCAAGGTGGAAGGTTCAGCCCCAAAGTGTCCACATGACACGTGGACTACCCTGGCCAAATGCAGAGTGTCAGGCAGATGGAAAGCAGTCCTAGGAGATGGCAGATACGGTGGAAGGAAGAGATTATTTTTACCAAGTGATGTATAAACAGATCATTTAGGGGAGAAACTCATCCAGGCTTGCAGAGAAAGAGGGTGAAGGGAATGTGTGTGGGACATCAGGCCCACGTCAGAGTTAGCGCCTGAGCTCTATGGCTCAGCCCCTGCAGGTTGTGCAGAAGGTCCTTATGTACTTAAAGCGGCAAACAGCTGACACCATCAGCATATCTCCCTCACAAAAACACGTCCTATGTCTCTATCACCATGTCACACGGAAGCTGACACCTAGGAAACATGTTTGACTGAGGGACACAGACCTTGTGATCATTCTGCACAGTATGCTAAGTACGGGTCCTTTCTAAATGGGAAGTGGGAAATAGGATTTTAGAATTGCACCTCTTACTCCCTCACAATTGTCACACATAAGAAGAGCAGCACAGATAGACACAAGCGTCCACCGACTGAGGCAGACTTCCTGCTATAGACCTACCTGCCTTAGGTGCCACAAAGGGGAGGTGGAGTGGGGTGCTTTACCAGTGAGACTCTAACTGGTCTCCCTGTTGTCCCCTCTGCTGATCACCTCCTTGCTCCGCCAAGCCTCAAGCTACCTTGAATAAAAGCTAAAAGAGTCAGTCCAAGAATAGACTCCTATGAAACATTAACCAGGGGGTCAGAGAAACCCTGGAGTGGGACAAGGCAAGGTCCTCAGGTCCAAGGTAACCTCTGGTCTCACATCCTAGTAGAGCTATTCAGACCCTGCAGGAAGGTCCCGGACCCCAGCCAACCTGGGTTTTCAAGGTCAGGGAGAGGATTGCGGGAGGGAAGGTCAATGGTAGTTCATCATCCACACAGCTATTTGCAAAAGAATATACAAACTGAAGGAAGCAGGGTGTGCAAAAGAAAGAATCCACCTACAAAGGCAGTGGGGATACAAACCAGTGAAGGTGGGAGGAAAACAAACTAGGCAAGGAGGCAGTGCCTTCATAAAGCCCACCCTCAGATTCCTTGCTGGTTCTGGTACCCCCCTCACAGCCTAGGCTGAAAGAGACTCCGGTAAGCCCTTGCCCTAGAGCCTTTGCTCTGCTAGGGTTAATCCTGTTCCCATGTCCCTCCTGATGAGATTCAGGTTCAGAGAGTTCAGGAGCAGGGCCGGGTCCCCTGGGGTCCCCTGCCCAGTTTCTCCAGCTTGAGCATAGGCTTCCATAGTAAACAGCCCCCTGATGTTCCTCAAACTCATGACACGAGGACCAGAGAGGAGGGAACTGGTTAGTATATCATCTCCTGCACCAGGACCTGCTTCTGTCCAACTCATTTCTGCTGGGGATCCCCCCCTTACCCCAGGCCTTGATAGTGGAGACGGTTCATAACACTGAAGACTCTGAGCTGGGTTGCTGGAGGATGAGAGGCCCTGTGAGACTCCAGGCTTGGAGCCCCTGTCCAAGGGCATGCTCCCTGGGTCTCGCAGACCGGACCCACAGCAGACGGCAGAGTTGGTGCCGGGCCCGCCATGCAGCATGCGAGGCTAGCGTGCACAGCGTGCTCAACCGCAGGTCACCCTTTCAGGAGGCGGCTGCCTAACAGAAGATGTGCCAGCTGCCCCCCCGACTCCAGTGCAACATCCCTTCTAGGGGCACAGATGGCAGTCCAATGGCTGTGGACAAAATGCCTCTACCACCCTGAAGGGTCAGTCCTAGACAAGGGCCCAGGGGCTCAGGGGAATCCCCCAGCTTTAGAGAAAACTGCAACTCCAAAGGGGTCATACAGCCTGAGTGCGTGGGGACCCCTTCTAAGTTAGAAGGCAAATAATAAGCGAAACAGGAGAGTACGTTTGATCTCCCCTGGCTCCATCCTCCACACACATCCTCCTTAGTAGCCTCGCCTCCTAACAGCTGAAAGGGTGAGCCCAGAGCATGCTTTTACCCCAAGCCTCTCCCTCCTACTTCCCCACGCCTGGGCTGGCCTCCACCTGCGTCACCCCATTACCTCCGTGGCTGGTACGGTACCTGCGGTTGGAGTAGCTTCAGAACACAGCACCCAAGATGGCCAGAGAGAGAAAAGGATGAGAGAGAGAGAAAACAGAGGCACAGTGAAACCACAGGACAGGCAGACAGGGAAGGTCTGGCTCAAGCCTGACCCAGAGGGTGTGGCCAGGTGCAGGCCCCTGATCTGAGGGTGAAGTCTGGTGTGGGGGGTCATGTTTAACTACACTGGAGTCTTGCATGTTTCAGCAGAAACCTCTGCCCCTGGTTCTCAGAGACCCTTCTAACACACTCTGTTCTACCTTGGTTCAGGGACTAGTTATCTAAGAGGTGACACAGGGACAGTCTACCCAGACTGCTACTCCAGGCCTATCCACGGTGTGTTCTGCCCTGGCTGGGTGGGAATGATCTTCAGGAAGCAGGCGCGGTGACTTTCCATGATGCTAGAAATTGAGGGCATAAGGCCTTTCAGGCAGAAAGACATCACCTTCCAGTCAAAAGAAGGGCTCTTGCATCTTCAGAGGGCAGACGCTAAGTGGTGCTGACATGGAAGAGGTAGGAGGACTGTAATCAGCGGAACCCTCTTACCACTACCTCAGCCTTGGAGGGTCAAGGAACTCTGATAAAATGGAGCCCCACATCCCCCTGTCCAGCCCTTTTCTTGCCCTAGTTCTTTCCCAGCCAGCTCTGCTGGTGGAAATATGAAATATGAAACTAACTACAGGTGGAGAGCTCTAAAAGAATTCCTGAGTCTGCTGCAAATCATTTAAGTTGGGAAGAATGCTACTCTTTGTTCTCTTGTCCCTAGAGAGTGCAGAACAGTCTCTGTAGTGGTCACTGGGACTGGACAATGGGGTTTTGTTTATCCGATTTTCTATACTGGAGAAGAGAAGGGGAAGGAATAGAGGCTTTCTGTCCATATCCTCTTACAGAATTTAGTCATCAAGAAAACACATCATCCTTGCCTGGCTGGATACTTGGCCATGGGCACGTACCAGCTACTTACTAATGTCCCTAGCCCTAACAAAGTTTCAGAAAGCCTAAAAGGCTGGAAGAGTATATCACGAGGGGGAGCTTACTGTGTGACTCACTCCCAGGTTTACAAGACCAAGACCAGAGAAGGATGCAGAAAGAGCTGTCTGTCACTAACTCCCACCCATTTTTCCCCTTCTCAGTGATGGCCTGCTGGGTAGCAAGGTGGTGGGTGCGGCTGGGGAGGGATGTAGGGCTGATAAGGAATCTCAATCAATCGAGGCCACAGGCAGCTGGACTGCAACCCCAGAGATGGAAGGACTGATGCTCTGCTGGGTCAGGAGAAAGGGAAGCAGTGGCTCTCAGGAGGCCCATCGGGGCCAGGGTTAGGTCACAGGGTCTGGGCTACCAGAGAAAGCATTAGGCATGATAAGCTGCTGGCCTTGAGGATCCGTTCTCACATCATTTCGTCTTGGAAGTCTTCCTTGCAGAATTCTTACCTCCTCTGTAAAGCCACTGCATGTTTCCTATCTAGATAGAACATTTCTCACCCTGAACTGTAATGAGATGGTTTTGCAAATGTTTCTCCTTGTGCACTGCGTGTGAATTACTTACTATCTCTGTATCCCTTGATTATTGCAGTACCGGCGCCTCACAGTGCAGATGCCCAAGAAATGACTGTTGAACAGATCAATATACTCCTGGAGAGGCAGAGGACCCCATCCCCGGCTTTTTAACAGGGGATCTACACGTATGGGACTTCTAGTCTCACACCCGAGAGGCTCCTGGAATGCACGTTACGTATTGCTCACGTGCAAGCGAGCTGAGAGCCCCCTCTAGCGGAGTTCTCGGGCAGGCGACTGTCCCCAGAGGGCCTCTACGCCGCTGGAAGACGGCAGGGCCCAGGGGATGGGCTCCTTTGTGCTAGTGAAGCTGGAAGGGCAACAGGTTATTTTCCAACTCCCTATTCGTCTCCACAGCTTGGCAACTCACTCCGCTCAGGCTGCAAGGAGGGACTACATCCCCTGCTCACTCACGACTCTGACAAGTGGCTTCAGTCACGGCAGTCTCTCCTATCTGTTCCCCTGAGAAAACAAGAGTTGCCCCCAGAGCTTCACGAGGCACTTTTTGGGATTTACTAGCACATTTGCTTCCAAAGTGCTCTCCCTCATTTCCTCATCGCAACTATTGATTCATGTCTGTTCCTTAGACCTCTATAGGCAGGAAAGACCACAGCTGTTAAGTGACAGAGCAAGTCAAGGCAAAGTGGGGACCCAGGTGTGATGCAATAGGCTAAGATCTGAGTTTCCACATCCAAGGCCAGCACCTGCCTCCCTGGAGACAAGGCTCATCTTCTCTCCAGCGAAGGCCAAGAGGCCAGAAAGCCGGGCACAAGTCTCAGTGCATTGCTTAAGCACCTAAATAAAGTTATCTGGACCTTCCCTAGAGTCCGCAGCAATAAGCTTACCTTCATTTGGTGGTGCTGGTGACTCCTCTGTCACTGCTTCCCCGTTGCCCACCTGCGTCCTGGCACTGAGGGTGAAGCGATAGCGTGACACGGGGTCTGCTCGCTGCACGGTGAACTTGGTCTGATTGGGAGAGAAGTTTTCTGATATCTGCTTTCCTACTTTGGTTCCATTAACTGGGAAGAGATGGTAAGTGGAATGGCACTTTAGAGACATTTACCAGGATGCGGCACGGCATACGCAGCTGGAAAGAAACAGCTTTTCCTGACTTTGCTGGAAAGGGAAATGGTGGATCCTGCCTGGTGGCCTTCGAGATGTGGGGGATACGAGACTGCGGTTCAAAGGCAGGGCTCCTTGGTTATGGGGGAGGCTCAGTACTTTTTCATTGATGTCATTATTGCTAGCTCACTGTAAAGTTATGTGGCTTATTTGGGAAGATTTGGTTTATAATCCCCAAGACTTTCAAAAAGAACAAAACTTGATATTTCCTTTCTTCCTTCAAACAGAACTAGGGCAAAGCCACTAGAGCTTTTGATCACTAATGCCTCATTTTCAAAAGGGCTATTCATACACCTCAAAGGGGAAAGGGCCAAGTTCCATTCAGACATCTATTCAGATCAGTATACAAGCACAGGCTGACAACTGGCTGCTCAAATGTTAACACGAGCACACCTGGCCCTTAAATGTCCCAGAAAACTTTGGAAGATCAAGTTTTCAAATGTGATGATACTCTTGTTCCTGCAAGGTGATGCTTAGCTCCTGAAGTGATGTCTTCCTAACCAGGCTCCTGACTAAGCCATTGCTTCATCATACATAGGACATTAAGGTATCTTCTGAGTATCCTGTGGGTTCCTCAACATGCCCTGTCTACCCCAGTGAAGGGAAGCTCCAGTGGGTAAGGAACTCTTTTTCTTAGACTTACAGGTCTAGATTTGTAGACTTAAGATCCCTGGGTGCTCAGGGTGTCTCTCTCATTAGATCAGAAGATCCCTTTATCTCACCCATTGGACTAGAAGCTCACTGCAGGCAGAGCTGTGTAAGGAAATTGGGTGTCACCTGTCCCCCACTCAATTCCATGGGGAACTTCCTCCCTTGGCCCCTCCACCCCTCATACAGTACTCTCTGCATTCGTGAACTCTCTACCTTGCTCTCCCAGGAAAATCGGGGAGACTATCTAAAGAAAGAGAAGGACGGAACGTACAGGCCACATATTTGAGAGTATATCCAATCAGGATCCCATTGGGGTGTTCCGGGTGATCCCATTCCAGGTTGATTGTCTCCAGGTTGGGCTGCCGGACTCTGAAACGCCTGGGGGCACTGGGTACTTGGGGAAGGAGGAGAGAGCAGGGGGGGATGAGAAGACGGGGTGGGAAGGATGAAGGAAACACAAAAAAACAGCACAAGTGTGAAGGCATCACCTCCAGGCAATCCTGATGCTGGAGAGCTGCTAAAACAGGACACCTTGCTCCATCCAGGATGTCATTTCCCCCAGGTTTGAGGTCAAATACAACTCTGACTCGGCCATGTAAATAAGATGAGGTAGATCAAGGTCTCCTTCAGCAGTTCCCCTGGATTCAGTACATCAGGCTCAGTGCCTCTAAATACCTTCATGTTGGGCACAGCCGTTCCCTCGGAGGGAAGGAGTGATGGCTATGTCACACAGAAGCTGCAGTTCCCAGTCTGCAGACAAAGATTCTCACCACTTGGTCAAAACAGCAGGCCAGGCTTCTGAGCTGAGAATGTTGGGTTTAGGGGTGAGGAGAAAGAAACCCAAGATGGAGCACACGAGAAGAATGGGAGGTGGGAGAGGGATCAGAGAGGCTGATCACGAAAGCTAGAACCAGGTGGCAGAAAAGACAAGAATAAAGAAAACAAGAGAGAAGAACAAAGAGTAGAAAAAAGGAAGAGAAAGAAGAAAAATTGGGGGTGGGGGACAGCAGACAAGCAGGTAAGGAGTTGAAAATAGAGAAGGGCAAAGCAAACGTAAAGCAGATAAAAGGACTGGCAAGAACTGAGAGACAGAGTTCCATGTGCCTGCACCCTAAGACTAGATTGAACCCTACACCTGCAGAAGGCAGGGGCTTTACCTAGGCAACCTTCTGTGGAGCTAACTATCTCAATTAAAGCTTCTTGATTAACAGCAGTGAAAACGGTCTTAAAACCAGTTGCTGTAGAGTTGGCTTCGACTCATGACAACCCAACGTGCCTCAGAGTAGAACTGTGCTGCACAGGGTTCCCGTAGCTGATTTGCCAGAAGTGGATCTCCAGACCTTTTTCCCAAGGTACCTCTGGATGGATCCAAATCGCCAACCTCTTAGTTAGCAGCGGAGTATGTTAACTGCTTGTACCACCCAGAGACTCAGGTGGTCTTAGCTACTGATAAACAAACCAGTTGCCTCCTGACGTTCAGGATGAATGCGATGCCTTCAGCTTCTGGTGGTGGGGGGGCAACCAACGGTTTCGCAGTGCCCTTGGGAGTCAGTTTGCATAGTCAGTTGGGAAATTATGTCAGCAGACTGTACAGGGTTTCTTTTGAGAGGAAGCTTCTTGTCAAGACAGGCCACCCGGGTGATGGACTGCTCAGTGGGAAAGGCAAGAGTTGCTCAGTTTGCAGGTCACCAACTCCTTGAGATCACACAGAGGTCTCCTTGCTCTGTCCACGCCAAGCCACGGTGGAGCTGCTCCAGGCCCACTGGTATGTGCCTTCCCTCGTTCTGCCCCACCCTGGAAGCTGCAGGGAGGACCTACCTCCTTCTGGGGTGGTGAACTCCTTAGTCTCACTGCGAGGCCCATCACCTCTCCCATTGACCACAACCATCTCCAGCTTGTAGTTACTGTAGGGGAAGAGGCGGCCCACCACACCACGGGGGCGGTCACCAGGGAAGCTGGCTTGCTGTCTCTTCTGAGATACCCACAGGTTCTTCAGCAAGCTGCTCTCCCTCCAGTAGTAGGCCTTCAGAACAGAGGCAGGCTGGTGAGGGGTTGGTCAGCCAGAGATGGGTTAGTTGTTAGTGGTGGTGGTAGTGACGGGTCTTCCCTTTGCTTGCTACAGGCTCCAAGTCCCAAATGATCTCATCAGTCCCACATAGGAGTGGGGAAGCAGCCTTATGGTCCCCATACATTAGCCACTGGTGAATAGGAATTTATGTCAAACAAGAAGTAGGGGTTTCAGGTCCAATCATTTTCAGAACCATGTCACTGAAAGTTGGTAAAACTTACATCTCAGCTGCTCCGTGATGGGACTTATTTCCAAGCTGGGTAACAGGCTGCTCAGGGAGTCAGTCAGTGACAGATCACAAATGTAAGCCAAGGCTCCTGGCACGGGAAAGCCCTGCTCCCTGCTCAGTTATGGCATCATCTTGAGTTGGATTAGTATGGTTTAGATTGGCAAAAAATAGGAGTTGAAAAGTAGCAGGTTACCCCCAGAAGTCTGAATATAACAAAGGGTTGATTTAGTCCTTTGAAGTCAATGGCTTCCTTTAATATTGTTTGAAGGTCTTTAGGAATGAGACTGACACATGTCCAACGACAGTGATACGTCCCAGTCAGTGGGATGCTAGGCTGACTGGTAAGAACTTGGATGGGGCAGGATGGCATATGGCAGGTGGGCATGTCACAGGGCACAGGAGAATCTGCAACATGGGGTCTGACTGGCATGGGTAAGAGGCCACAGGTCAGGATGACCACAGCAGTATCACCCAGGCTACCAAGGGCAAGAAAAGGAATAAGTTTCAGACTTAAGAGGGGGACTTGGTGGAAGCTTTTGGTAGAAAAATCTCCAAATAGGTTAGGGCTATCTTAACAGGTTAACATCCAACTGTGGGAAAAGAGCTTACTTAGATGTGCACAGCATCTTGCCTTCCTTCGCCTACTTACAAAATTCGTTTCCTATGAAAAGACTGACTCCTTCCATTCAACTGTGTCTATCAGCCAACTCTTGATGACCTCTGAAGTCTCCATACCTGCGTTAACTCAGAGTTATAGCCTCCTTCATCCAATTCTTAAATGGAGCTACTGATGTCATAACAGTGGAGCTGCTGATTTCATAAGCTTCTGACCCTCTTAGTCCATTCTTTCAAAGAGGAGGGACAACTACACAGAAACCGCTCCTGGGCAGGGAGGGGCACATGTCAAGGTCCTAGATACCCCACGTGGTGGATTATCCAGAGTTGGCTGAAACAACAGGGAAGGTGTCTACATCCCTTTAGTGGTTTTGCCTGTTAGTTGACATTTTAGAAAACCAGATCTGGGTCAGCCAAGCAGCCCACCCAGGGCTATTAGGAAAGAGCATAGTTCAGCGGTTCAGCAACACTGCTCCCCAAGAGAGATGTTTGTCCACTCACACATGTATTATAATGCACTATGCAATGTCGACTCAGGGCCACTGCCCTTCACATGACTGTCTGCTAAGCTAAGAGAATCAGTGCATTTGATGCAGGATGTCATCTGGGTACATTTTTGGAAAGCTAACCCCAGACATCATCTTCTGGAAGCAACTCCTGATTCAACAGACTCGCTTATCATCCCTCCCAAATATTTCCTGGCCTACATTTGCCGCCCCTGCTCTGGTTAGCAAGCTGGGTGAGTAGGTGGCTTGGGAACCGGCTTCCTCACTCGGTACTCTCTGAGCTGGCCCTGGACCGTGTCGGAGTAGACGCGGTTCCACTGAAGGCTGATGGCCGTGCTGTTCAGGACGCGGATTTTAACATCAGTGGGTGCAGCCCTGGGATCTGCAATGTGTGGACAGAGAGCTGGTTATGCAGGCAGAACTGGCCCTGGACTCTAGGGTGCCTGTTGGCCTGTCTCTCACCCATTCTGTACACTGGGCACTATATGAGGGCAGGGAATACGTCACCTCTATCAGACTCTACTTGGAGAAGTGTGAGGAGATTCAGGGCAAGAGGATAGCAGTTCAGGGGGCAGGAGGAAAATTACCTGCTGCCCTTGGGTGCTGTATAGTCTGTATTTGCCTCTCCATTCCCGTCCCCATCCTGCTCCAGGTCCTGAGAGACTGCCTTGTCTGAACTAGATCAGCTGGCCCCCTGGTTCTCAGGCGTCTTGATTAGTTTGGCCAATGGGAGTTGCCAAAAGGAGATGTCAGGATGGGAGAAGTGTGACGTTGAGTGTATCTTCTCCTGGACCCTTCTGGCTGGGCTCCAGCTTGATAGCCTTATACTCTCTGACCCCAGGCCACACTCCTGTGGGTGGCCTTCCTGCTGATTCTGGTGACTCATTTGTTCCCTGACCCTTCAAGGCTCAGGGTGGCTTCCTACTGTTGCTAGCCCTCAAGGTGTACCCCTAAGCTTTGGTATTTTCCCTCTGACCTTGTCCATATAGCTCAAACTGTCCCTTTTGATAGCTCCACCCATTCCTTGCCAGGCCCCTGCTCAGTTCCCCTCATGACATCACCCAGTCTGAAGAAGCTCTCATCTAGCTCAGAAAGGGATTCTAATCCCATGACTACCTGGAAAGGGAGGTCCATTCCTTCTCCCAGGACTGACTCCTGCCCTCTAGTTGGCTGCTAAAGCAGTTCTACCTCAGCCCCTCTAATCTGTCAGAGTGCAGCTGCAGGGGTGGATGGGTACCATGGGAGCTGTGGGACAGCCCAGGAAATCCATGGCCAGACGCTGCCCTTCCTCACTTACCATCCAGTGATCCCCAGAGGACTCCTGTCCAGAAGTGTCTGCCAACATTGGGGGTGAAAAGTGGGATGGACTGAAAGGCCTGCTTCCCCCTTGTACTCAGCTCCCAAGAGGTTTAATCCATACATCACTCCAGGAACCCAGTACCACTGTCACTACCCACGACCCCAGCACTGCCCCTTTTGAGTCTACTCTTCCCTGAGACTCACCTTTCTCCCTTCTGGTTGCCCCATTACACCTCCACAGCCTCTTCTTATATCAGACCCAACAGGACACGGGCCACCCTGAGCCAGAAGGCTCCACAGCCCCTTGCTTTTGCACAGCAGCCTCCTGGACTGATATGCTGGGGCAGACAGGTGTCACTGTCTGGAAACCCAGGCACATATCTCCACATGCATGTTCAGAATTGTGTTAATGTACCCAGTACCAGCTTGCAAGGAGCTTTTCATTTTACATGCAATTCCAAGGGTTTAGAACAGCACTGGGAATGCTAGCAGGTGGCTTTTCCAGTCTGGTCCTCTGTAGAACTTACACATCCCTTAAGGCTTCCTTTGGGCAGCCAGAAGGAAGGGACCTGGTCAGTGCCCCTGCTTCCCATGTTGTGTGTCTTATTTATGGCTCTTTGGGACAGACAGCCCTATAGTCTTTGGGCTTTAACTTGGTAGCCTGCCCGAGGATTGACAGACCTAGGTTTTACTTTCAAGCCTGCCATGCACTATCATGTAACATTGGACAAGGATTTTCTATTTTAGGGTTTCAGTTCTGATATCTAAAAAATGAGAGTATAGGACCCAGTGATTTCTAATGATCTTTCCAGTAGTGGTGTTTAGTAATTGTATCTAGTTTCCCAATGATAGTACTTCTGCTCCTGACACTGTCAGGTGTCTGTTGGCTAGGTCATGGCAGGGGATGTCTCTTGCCTGGGAACTAGCTGTCCTCCTAGGGTGTCTGTGGAAATCCTATGACCTAATGACAAGGATCCTGGCCTATGAGAGTGGTCCTGTGTGGCTCAGCTGTGAGGCTGCTGGACAGAAGGGTGGAGGGTACTCACAATCTTCTCCAGAATAACCGATGACAGTTTCTGGCTCTGGGCCCTTCCCAAAGTCATTCTCAGCCTGGACTCGGATCTCATAGGGCACGTAGACAGGGGTCTGCCCCACCACATAGCGGGAGCCCCACACTGTGACGTTGTTCCAAGTGTCACGAGTCTCTCTCCGCCGCCACTTGACAATGTAGCGCAAGTTGGGGCCAAAAGCAGAGGTGGCATTCATGGGCTGAGCAGGGGGAGACAGACAGGGACGGAAAAGGTATGTCAGAGGACCCCAGCCCCACCTGTGGGCGCAGCACCTACAGCGCACCCTTTGTTCTGTACCTGGAAATGTTCTGAGACCCACCCCATCTCTAGCTAGCCCCCACGCAGATCTGGAAAGATAGCAGGGTCTCCCCATCCCGATGATCCCCCAAAGCCCAGAGTACAGTGAACTTAGCAGCACTTACGGCAAGCAAGGCTAACTCCCGATTTTGGCCTCTCTGTGACAAATAAAGTTTCATCCAAGACCCAGTTACTTTGACATTCTGAGTCACCTACACTTGTAGGAATATAGGAAGTGAAAGCCTTACTTTCAACAGGACTTTTTCCTATGACAGGTGCCAAAATAAAAGAGAAGACAGACAATACTATAATCTTCTTCAAAGTCATAAAAGGGATGAGTTTGAGTTTAACCATAGCATGTCTTCTGCTGATGAACACAGCTATCAAGACCTGACCTCAGTTCTAGTAAATCCATGTGTCTGTCCCATCTTTGCCAACAAGTTGTAATTCTTGAAGTAACAGCGAAGTGATTCTGTTCTTCATTCTGTTCCTTGAGGGCCCAGTCCAGGAATCAGGCCCTCATAAGCCTGAAATGCAGAGCTATAGACCAGAAACCAACCCTGTGGAGGTCATGAGGTAAGGTGCAGGGGTCACGGGCTGAGCTCAGCCCGGCTGCTGCTCCTCTGCACTTGCCGTGGCTGCTGTGAGACCAGGACCTCAGAGATGAGGATGTCATGATTTCTAACACTGTGTCTCTGTGTCTTATAACCCACAGCAGCATCTTAGAAATGTTTACATTTCAGTGGCTGAACTGCATCTCTCAGACGTGAAGTGGGTTGAAACAGTCACTTAGACATTACTGTTCTAGCTTATATCCCCCTAAAAGCTGTTCAAGCCCTAACCCTGGAGCCTGTGGTAACTTCAGTTGGAAGTAGGGTCTTTGCAGGTATTACCAGCTGAGCTAACAGAAGTCATACTGGAATAGGTGAGCTTCAAATCAGTATGACCAGTGTCCACATAAAGAAGGAGACGAGACCTAGAGTGAGATAGAGGGAAGATGGCCCTGTGAAGATGGAGGCTGACACTGGAAGTATGCCACCACAGCCAAGGGACACATGGGCTACCGCATGCCAGAAAAGGCAAGGAAGGATATTCCTCTAAAGGCTTCAGAGGGAGCACAGACTGGCCAGCACCCTAATTCAGTCACTGAGCCTCCTGAATCGCGACAGAAAGAATGTCTGTTGTTTTAAGTCCCCATTTATGGGACTTATGGCAGTTCTAGGGAAGGAATACAATCACATTTCTTAGTTTTGCTTTGGAAGATGGAGCTAGCAAGCCAAGGTGAAGACAGGACTTTACTGTCCTGGCCTGGAGGGAGTCTTCTGAGTTACCTAGCTCATTCCCGGAATGAAGGAAGATCTACACTGACAACATCTCAGGAGCTGATCTCTCCCCTTCACTCTTAACAATCTCCAACGAAAGGATCCCAGAACACACATATCAAAGTTAGGTTCTGGTGCGTAGCTCAAATCCTTCCTCAGAACTAGCTGAAATATCTCCTTCTGTGAAAGAAGTTCATTTATTTTGCTGATATTCTCTGTGACTGTCACCAGACCGGTAGTCTATGTTCCTTCGTCACCCTGCTCTGTTTCCTTTCTGGCTCTCAGACTTTTCTCCTGTTTGGTATCTGGATGCTCATCTCAGAGACGGGAACCAGGTTTCCTGAAAAAATGTGGCCAGCAAAAAACAACCAGACAACCTGAACCACAGTGTGGTTTCAGGGCCTCAGGGAAATAAAAACAAAGGGCCCGCCCAGTACACAATGCCAGGTGAGCAAGGGCCATCAAGGGGCAGGACTGGGAGGGACTCTTACCGTCCACGTGATCTCCATGTTGTTCTTCCGGGTCCCCTCTCCCTTCACATCCGTGGGATTGGACTCAGGGGCTGGAACCCAATAATGCACGCAATAGTTCAAGTTCAATTTGTGCCTTACCAGGGCACAGTAAACAACCTCTCCACCAACTGATCCCTTCTACACTGTCTTTTCTCAGCACCTGTATACTCACTCCATCCCATATGTAAGGAGCCCTGGTGCCACAATGGTTGAGGTTGGTGGTTGGAACTTACTGTAGTGGTTCCAAAGGAGAAACATCTGGTAATCTGCTTCCGCAAAGACTGTACTCTAGAAAATCCTATGAGAGTTCTACTCTGTCACAGGGCATTGGTGTGAGTTGGAATTGACTACATGGCACCTAACAACAATCCCTTAAGTGACTGAACTTCTCTGGTCTTTTTCTCATATGCATAGTAGGCCTTTCCATTTAAGGTTAACTCTCCAAAGCAGGGCTAATATCTTCTGAATTTTAATCATTTACCAACTAGCAACTATTACAAGGCTTTCACATTGTGGGTGGTCAATACAATCAACTCAGTGTGGATTAGCTCCTTGCCAGATTATCCATTAAATATGTTTAGTGCCAGTCCAGGTTGCCCTGTCATTTAACACTGGAAGTGTCTCCACCCGCTATGAGCCGGTGGGAGTTAAAAAATTCAAATATTACCCAAACTAGTTAGGAAAGGAAATTGAATATAATCCTGGATATTTCTGCTGCAAATCTTTGCCATAGCTCTCCCCTTCAAAGCAGATAATCAAGAGTTATTCATAATTTTACTAAAAACAACAATGGCAGTGAAAATGTATTGAGCACTGGCTGTGTCAGTGCTTGACTATGTTGCTATGTTAGTGCTTGACAAGCATTTTCAAATGCAATCCTCACAATAGCCCCACTATATGGGTGTCATCTGTTTTACAGGTTAATCACATCGCTGAGAGCTGGAGGAACTTGCTGTGAACCCAGAGTGCCTGCTTCCAGAGCTTTCTCTGTTAGCCTCAAATACTCACCTGCTCCACTGGTTCGGTAGCGCTCGGAGGGGAGGCTGGGGTGGCTGCTTCCAACTTCGTTGACAGCAATGACCCGGAACTGATAGTTGACATATGGGGACAGCTGGAGGACAGCTGAGTTGACACTGCCTGGAAACTTCGAATGGTCATGCCAAACTCCCGGTTGGAATTGGTCTTCTTCAAACTGGATGATGTAGTCTGAGTGGGCGAAGAAGACAGAACTGTTTCAGGAGCTGAGTTAGCTGTGTTCTTACTCCTCAGCTTCCATTAATCTTAATAATCTTCCTTGGGGATATGAAGGCACAGGGAGAGCTCTTCCCAAGACATGGAAAGGGAAACAGGTTCTACAAGCATTCTGCAAGTAGCCAGGCCACACGTTAGTGAAGCAGAAGTCAGAAGCCAGGTGCAGGCCTTATGCTCGGAGGCCGCTAGCATCCCTCTTCCAGCTTTGGAGCACAGCGCCCCTGAGCTGACCTGTGACGGGGCTGTTGTTGTCATCCCCTGGGATCCAAGTCAACCGCACACTCCTCTCAGCCAGGTCAGTGAGCTCCAGGTCCCGGGGCCGATCTGGCCGTCCTGGCAGCAGAAGAACACAGCACCCAGGACTCCTGAGTTAGAATGGTCCCAGCCCTGGAAATTGTCCCATGCAGACACGTCCCTGACAGGTTTACAGGGACCCCCATTCCCTGAGTGAGCTGAGAAAGAGAAAATTCCACTTCCTTCCCAAAAGAATATCAGAGGATGTGGATGAAGGCCATAAAAAGGATCACATGAGGCACAGAGCGCTCCATCAGTTACTACTGCGGATAGTCTTCAAGAGCCAACATTTGGTAAAAGCTGCCCTTCTCATTAGGCCCATGACGACAAGATTTGCCATGTGTGAAACTCCCTCATTTTCCCATGATGGTTACTTTCTACTCTGTATGCTGAGGTTCTGAGGGACAGGAGCCCAGGAAGGTGTTCGCAGTGTCGGGCAGGCAGGTTAGGGAGCTGTGGGGGGGGGGCACAAAGAAAGAGGAGCGAGGCCAGGAAGGGCCTGGAGACCTAGTCTAGAGCTTCAGTTCAGTAGGACTGAGGGACCCTAGCTGGCTTCCAGACAAGGTGGGGTAGCATCTTTTAGGGTTCCAGTGTTACTGGCTTTCTTTAGCTGTACTGTAAGTGCGATCCTGACCTCAGGATAAAGCTATTCGGCCACTGACTTGTGGGGGATGCAAGAACTTCTTCCCCATCCTGGGTCACTGAACCAGTGATTTCCATATTCCATCTGGTCACTGAAAAGGCCTGGAAGGTAAGTCCCATGAGCCCACATCTGTATGTGCGTGCATGAGGGTACAGACTACAAATGGTGTACAGTCACAAATGTAGAGGCTGCAAAAAGATGGGCCTCCTGAAAATTAAAAGTAAGTGGGCTTTCCTGTCTGGCCCCTCCACACTGCTGAGGCCAAGAGACCAGGGCCATCCCAAGCGTGTGGTGAGCATGGGCAAAGGTAAGCAATGCAGGTGAAATAGCAATCAAGGACTTCTGAGCTCAAGTGAAGAGAATTCAATGTTCCCTGAAAAGGTACAGGACCTAGAGTAGGGTTGTGACATGGGCTGAGAGGGGTGGACCTGGGACACTTAAAGCCAAGTTTGGCAGGGGGAGTAAGTGTCACTTGTGAAACTATACAAGGCATATCCCTTCCTGCAGCACCTTCCTCCTCCTAAAACTCCACCCTTTAAGATGCCTAGAGAGGGTCTGGGCTAGGGCCCGTGATTAGCATGAATTACCTTTAGGTAGGGCAGCCAAACGGTTAGTTGGAGTGGCCTGATCAACTGCAAAGGTAAGACAAGTTATCCAGGTTAGCAGGTTAGCCAGGGTTAAAGGTGTTCTTCTACAAGGTGGGAGTAGGCAGCCAACGCTTGAACAGCTGCCCCTGGGTGGAGGTGTTCCAGGCAAGGCTTTACCCTCCCCTGCATGTCAAGTCCCCATCCTTTATGGAGGCCTTCTTGGGATTTTGCCACAGCTGGTGATGGGATCTCTGTGTTCTTCCTGTCTCAGTATTTCTTTTATCACCAGGCACACCATTCTGAGCACCTGTGCCTCCTCACAGTGGAAGGGACAAGAGCAACTGGGCAGAGGGCACAGATGTCAATGGAGGCAGGGCGTCCAGCGAGAGGACGGAGAGAGGGAAGGTGATGACAGAGGAGATGCTTCCTTGGAAGAAAGGGCTACCTTCCTCTTGGCTTGGGACAATTTAGCATTTACTACCAGGCCTGGCCACCAGGGAAAGAAAAGATTTTGCAAAGTACACGGCACACTGAAATCCCATCACAAACTGGGGGCAGGCGGGGTGAGGGGAGTAAGGCTAGCAGAGGCTCCTGGAAGGACAGACACAAAACTCAGCCTTGCTTTAATTAGGAACTGTTTTAATGTGATTTGGTAGTACTGAGTTAGCTGTAAATGAGGTAAAAATGATCACAATGACAATGTCCTCCCCACTTTGTATAATTCAGGGACCCTTCAGCTAAAGATTCAGGGCACATTCACTCTTCAACTCGAAAGGGAAGCTGTCCTCCACAGCTTCTGAAAGTGGCAGCCTCCAGGCCCTTAGCTCAAAGGGGAAGTGATTACCATGTCTCATAAGCCTCTGACCACAGGCATGGCCCTTGGAACCATTGAGGCCCACTGCTTCTCTGGGTGCCGGGGATGGGTAAGGGAGGCTGGTCAGTGCCAGTAGGAGCAGTGGCAGTTACCTAGCACAGTGAGGTAGGCCTTGGCCAGGTCTTGGTCTAGCTCAGTGCTGGCAACACACGTGTAGCTGCCCTGGTCTCGCTCTGCCACACCAAAGATTGTCAGGGAGTCATCTTCTTTCTTCATCCTGCAAGGCACCGAGGAGAGGGGTTGGAGGAGGTAAGGAGGGAGAAAGTGAAAGGCTGGAGTGCATTGGGCACTGCTGTTGCTTTGTCCCCAGAGAGGGGATCCTAGACAGAAGAAGAGGGCCACCAGAGCCCCTCAGGGGATATGAGACTCCATTCAATGCTAAGGCCTTCACTGCCACCTTGGGCACTTGTAGTGCTGTTTAGTGAACAGAGGAACAAAGTGCGCAGAGCTAGTGGCCCAGTACTTGGTTTACTGTCCTCAAACTCCACACTGTGTCTCTGTGCCTTCTTTGTGCTATGCACCCCTCCTGAAATAGGGCACCACTGTTCCAATCTCTCAAAAGGCAGGATGGTATCCTCCTCTTCCTCTTTCCAGCTCTGTCCACAGCCCAGACGTGTGTCTCTTCTGCAGCCAGGCCCAGGCCAGGCACGTCCTGGGTGCTTCTGAACTGCCCCCACAGAGACTGGAAGGCACCAAGGAGCAAGAAGAAACTGCAAAGCTGTTAGCATCAACTGAGGGCAGTGTGCCTGCACCTAAGCCCAGGTATGTGCCCTGCAAACCATCAGAATGATAGCTACAGGCAGCTGGTGCCTCCGCTCTACCTCGGGGCTCTCCACAACCTGACCCTGAAGGGAAAGAGGGTACATCACAGAACAGAGCCTATGGAGGGGGCTCAGGCCTAAGTCCTCAACCCTGGCTGCACATGAGAAACACCTGGGTGGCTTCTAAACAGTATCAGTGTTTGGGCTTTACCCCTACACCAGTTAGATCAGAATGAGGTTGAGAGGCAGGCAGGGGCAAATACAGATGTATCCCAGGTGATTTCAGGGTGCAACAAGGGTTGAGAAGCATCATGACCTAGGACAGGATCCATGATCCCAGCTCTCTCTGCCCTCTACTGGAGAAGAGCTGTATGCAGGGTTGAAGGGATGGAAAACCAGGGCCTGGCTGTGGCACAGAAACCTGGGAAGAAAGGAGGAGAAAGAGGGGATCAAGAGAAAGGAGAAAGGGAAAGAAGTGAAGAGAGAAAGGAGTGGAAAAAAGAAGAGAGAGAGAAAAGGGGCAAAGGAGAGAGAAGCAGAGGGCTGTTGACAGAATGAGGGGGAGGCAGGAAGGAAGGGGTGTCTCCCCTGAGGTGGGGAGGAGTCAGTGAACCCTTAATGGCCTCCTGGGTGGTTCCCAAGTAACAAGTACAATACCTGTTCCCCATCCTGGGTTCTACAGTATGTCACCAAGAATGAGGGAAAAGAAAATCACCAAACTAGCAGGGGGAGAGAGCAGGGGGAGAATGGAAACCTGTTTCCCACGTAGAGCGGCTCCTCGTCCTTCAGCCAGTGGACAGTGAGTTTCAGTGATGGGTCATGCTTCACTCGACAGGGCAGCTGCACTGTGGTGCCCCTCTTGGCCACCTGGTCCTCGGGCATCTGGTAGATCCTTGTGGGATCTGAGGGGGAATCCAAGGACCCTTCATTGACCAGTTTTCTGCCCACCGCCCTCACGTGGGTCCATAGCATGACACCCACAGCCTGGAGGCCGAGGGCCAAGCACAGAGGGTCGCAGAAACTGCATTCAGTTGTATGAATGGGGGTAGTTCTGGCGTGGGTAATCCCAAACACAAATAATTCAAAACCCCTTTCTGCGTGGCTCCAGAATGCAGGCTGTGATCTCTTTGGTGGCAATAGGGAGTTGATACAGATAGATGGTTTCCCTTCCAATTCTACCTGGACCAGGTTGATTATAAAACAGCTTGGTGACCCCAGCCCCACGTCAGCTAGTAGCCTTGAGGAAGCATGCAGAAGCACAGGGAGAACCTCACCTGGGATGAAACATCAGGTGTGGAATTTTTCAGGTGATAATCAAATGTGGATAACGGTGAGGAGAGGCAGCCTTGCCCCACCCTCCCTTCTACCTATGAACCCAGCCCCTTACCTTTGACCTCCAGACGGACTTGGTTTTCAGCTTTGCCCAGGATGTTGGTGGCAACGCAGGTGTAGATGCCTTGGTCCTCTTTGCGGATCATCTTAATTTCCAGACTGCCATTCTCGTAGACATGGTAGTTGCCACCATCCAGGTTGCTCCCCTGCCCATTCTTAAACCTCACAACAGAGCAGCAGGACACAGCCCATAATGAGAAGGGACCACTTAGGGGAGTGGTGCAGCACCCAACTGACAGAACTCCTGCTTGCAGTCTCGAGCCTGAGCTCTCCTGCCAGGGCTGCTTTCCACTAGGTGACTCTGGCAGTCACTGTCCTTCTCTG
Organism: Heterohyrax brucei; assembly: GCA_028571685.1. Classification (NCBI taxonomy): domain Eukaryota; kingdom Metazoa; phylum Chordata; class Mammalia; order Hyracoidea; family Procaviidae; genus Heterohyrax; species Heterohyrax brucei. The sequence continues at coordinate 25,726,420 of CM053155.1, forward strand.
AGCCTCGGTTTCCTCCTCTGTACAATGAAGGGTTGACCCAGATGATCTGCCAAGTTCCTTCTAGCTTAAAGCCTTAAAAGTTGCCCCTCAAAAACCAAAACAGCTGCTGCTGAGTCTATTCTGACTCATGGTAGCATCCCATGTTGCAGGTAGAACTACACTCTCTAAGGTTTGCATGACTGTGATCTTCTGGAAGCAAATCACCAGGCCTTTCTTCCAAGGCACTTCTGGGTGGGTTTGAACTGCCAACCTTTAGGTCAGTAGTTGAGTGTTTAACCATTTGCACCACCCAGTTCCCGGGTCTTGCCAAATACCTATTATGAGCTAGTACAGGAATAAGAAGGGTAAGACAAATGCCCCCTGTGAGGGCCTGGTCTCTTGGAACTTACCATCGGAGTGTGGGGATGGGGGACCCAAAGAATGGGCAATCCAGCCGTGTCCGATTGTAAAGGATCACCCTAATGTGCTGGTTCCGGGGTGACAGCATCCGAGGGGGCACATCTGAAATTCCCAGAAAACCAATCTTGCGCATGGAGTCTCTCTCTTCCATTTCTTCCCCTCGGTCTTGTCTGTACATGCCTTCTTCCTACAGCAGTTTTCCAAGCACCAAGATACCCTCCCCTGCCAACCTTCTTCCTTTAAGTATCCCTAAGGACTACGTGAGCAAGCTTATCCGTGTGTCTTCAACCTACCCTACATCCAGTCTAGCTTTTGCAAAGAGTTTCCCCCAATTATCCAGCAGGTTCTGTACCTGCTCCACCACAACCCTAAGACATTTCCTAGCTACCCACTCTCATCATCCTCTCCCTATGGAGGACGTGCAGCAAATAGAATCACCCTCTTTCCAGATGCAATGGAAAACCTAGCATGAGTCAATCCAACAGTGGAGACACACCCAGTCTCTTGGTGGTGGTGGTGGGGAACAAAGACTGACTTCTATGACATAATGAACCCTGTTTCTACATCCAGCTCTTTGGATTAAGTCCTCCATTCTCCCACACACTCATCTTTAGTCTCCATCCCACCACTGCTTGTCCCTGTCCCGCCTGGCCCCACAACAGCTCTGGGAGACCCACTGCAGATGAAAAGCAGAGATGGCTGTGGGCAGTTTGCTCACCAAGCACGCTGACAAAGGCATTGGCCAGCAGGTAGCCGTGCTCGTTGGAGGTGTTGCACTGATACACAGCCCTGCTGCTGATCTGAGTGTCACGGAAGATGATGGTGTCCCCAGCCACTTCACGGTTTGGGTTGTGTGGTGCTGCTGCAGATAAGAAGATACTCCTCATGAAAAATGGAAGAAGGCAGGGTGAAGAGTACTAAAGGCTCTGGCCAGGCTCCCGGGTACGACCAAGATGCTGTGGAGGAAGCCCTGACAGACACGAGGCTCAGAAGACCTAGCCTCTAGCCCCACACTCCCCAGGTGTGTGTCTTTGGGACCATCACCCAACCTTTTGTTGTCCTTTTTCCCATATCTCCAATTGAAGTAGGACTCCTATTCTACTTGTGTAACAGCTGGACAGACAGGCTGAAGCACAAGCTTTGGAAACAAATGGATGTGAATTTTAACACCACCACTTGCCAGCACTGTTTAATCCATCTCAGCTTCAGTTTCCACATCTGTAGAGGAAGGTGAACCTGTCACCTCATGGAGTTTTTGTGAGGAGGATACGAGATTTGGGGCACATATTAAGTGATTAGCAAAGGGCCCAGAACATAACACTGTTATTATTACTATTCTTTTAATCCAAATGTGCATGTATTTAAAGGTGTTTTGAAAAAGACAGAAAAATATACTGCTACTCTCCCATCTTCTGACCATTCTCCAAACATCCCAAAGTTAAACCTAAATATTTGCCAAAGCATCCTCAGTCTTCTCAATAAATATATTCTAATCAGTGAGAGGATACTCCCCCCTCAGTTCTCCCCTTACTGTGGCTGAGGATGCAGAGACCTGAGACTTGGGGGTGGACAGGACTGGGATTTTGGTCCTGTCCACAATCATTCTGAGGCCTCAGGCAAATCAATAAATCCCTCTGCATCTGTAAAATGGGGATGAATCACTTGTATATTTCCCCACTCTTAGGAGGCTATGGTAAGAGAATGACTGAGAAGTATCAAAATAAGTGTTCCACAAATATAAAGGACTGCCACTTGCATCATCTGTAACCCCTAGAAGGTGACTTTCCTCCGTGAGATTTCTAAACTAGGAATGGATGTCCTGGCTTGCAGGGCCCATGAACTCATCCAGGATCACTCAGAGTGACAGTGGACGTTGGGTGAAGGAGGACCCAGGAGTCTGGCCTCCCAGGCGCCATCCCACAGATAGCAGCTCGGAGCCCAGAACTGAAGAATCAGCAGAAGGTAAACGGAGAAGAGGTGAGCACCCTCACATCCTTCCTCAGTGCTCACTCAGCAGAAAGGCACAGAGGAATGCATCGCCCAGCAGCTTAAACACCTCTTTGCCCTGCAATTTTCAGGGAACTGAGTCCCTTCCCTATCACTCCCCTTAAGTGCTTCCCTGCAGAGGGTGACAGGTGACCTTTCCAGGGACAAGGCTCAGCTGTAAGTCCTGGGCTCTGGATGTGTTTATTGGTGATGTATTGTTCAGAGCGTTTGCTTGCCTTATCCCCAAAGTGCTACTAGGATGGGAGAGCTGCAGAGGCCAAGAAGTCTCCACATTTCTGCATGTAACCCCCAAACCAACTACTGCCACTGCCATTGAGTGGATTCTGACTTACGGCAACACTACAGCCACAACAGAACTGTCCCCTGGGGCTGCCAGGCTCAGAGGCAAACGGCCACATCTGTCTCCCACAGAGCTGATCTTTTGGTCAGCAGCCGTTTACCACTTCCCACTGGGGCTCCTTCTGCATGTATCCAGGGCTCAATATCAGCTACTATAAACCCATTGTCACTGAGTCGATTCCAACTCTTAATAGCCCTTACAGGACAGGACAGAACCGCCCCATAGGGTTTCCAAGGAGCACTTGGTGGATTTGAAGGGCCAACTTTTGGTTAGCAGTCACAGCTCTCAACCACTACACCACCAAGGTTTCCATGAGATACTATAGTGGTGTTCAGTTCTACAGCAACCCACATCTTTACCACTTACCAGCTATATAGTCATGGGCAATTCACTGCCCTATCAGAGACTTGCTTCCTCACTGTAAAAATGTGTGATAAAATAGCACAATGAAGCAACTAGCATGGTGCCTGGCACACAATAAATGTCTTCAATTGTGCAGCCTCCCCTCTTCTCTACCTGTTCCTGGCCCCTGTATCACATCTACAGGCTTCTGTCGGCTGGTGTTCTTGAGCTAGATTCTGTGTTCTTTTCATCAGTTGGCATGACTGTTTACAATGACCAGACATTTTAAAAAGTAAATGCAAATGGAGGGACATGATGTGAAAATTCAGCCAAGATCTCTGGCCTATACCATCCGTCCAGGCAGGATTAAATCTTCCCAAAGTCAGTGCATCTCTGCTCGCAGGGAAGTTCTTCTTCATATCTAACCACAGTCCTTCATATTGTTGCATAACCCTGCCCCCAGGAGAGCAAGACTTTGGTAACCAATGACAATGGGTTATTGAATTCTCCTCTACCTTCAAAGCTCCAGTCATCATTCAGAGCCCCAAAGTAAATCTGCAGTCCCCATTCCCTGCATGGCCCTGGGAATTGGGCAGAAAGCAGAGATTTAAGAAAAACCCAAGGAAGCAGAAAGCCCCTAAACATGTTGTGTCACAAGCAGAGGCAGGTCTCTTGTCTCTTCATATGTCCAAAGAGAAGGGCTGCTCTGAGTACTGTGGCTGCTCTTTTTTCCCACCTCTGGGACAACCCAGGCAGGCTCACAGTGGTGGCGTGTGATGACTCTGACGAGTGGACAGTCAGTGGGACAACAGCTCATTACTTACATTGCAAAGGTTCACCATTCACCATCCACTGGACAGTGGGTTTGGGATTCCCATTGGCTCGACACACTAGTCTTCCATCCTCGCCAGGAGCCAGGATGAGGTTCTGGGGTTCATCAAGCCAGTAAGGAGCAGCTAGAAAACACGGACAGGCACAGCCAGGGGAATTAGATACCAGCGGGCAGGCAGAGGAAACCCAAGGGGCTTCTAAGGCAGAAGCCCTGAGTCTTGGCATCAGGTGCTTCTTGCCTGCCCCACAATTTTGTCCTCAATGAGACTCAAAGGGATGCCCTGGTCAACCTATGCTGGGCCAGTTTGATAGCACACATGCTGACCTGGCTATTTCTAGTTCTAAACTCATTTGAATCCCACGGGAGCTTTTAAATGGCACAGATGCTAGAGCCCTGTCTGAGACCTAGGAAATCTGAAGCCCTGGGAGGCCTGGGTGGCAAAGGCTTTAAAGGTGCATGAGTGTTGGTAAGCACTGAGGTTTCAAACGCTCCCATGGCAGGTGGTAAAGGGGCATGGACATTTCCCAGGAACCCCTCGGATCCTGTTGTTGCTACAAGATCAGACCTTCTTTTGGACACAGAACTTTGACCAGAGCAGGGTTTTTAGCTGGTCATCCTCTTCAACTGCTTAAAAAATCCTGTGAACATACAGGTGTATGTACTTTTCTGAAAATTTGTCCTTTTGATCAGATTCTCAAAGACTTTCATATTCCATGAAAGGTCAAGGACCACCTGGTTTGAGTGTGGTGCTGAAATCAAGATTATGGGCCCAGCTGCTTGGCTGCTACAGAAGTTCTCGGTCTGTGGTCTCAGACCTTATCATCTTGGTCATCCAGTTGGGCCCCAGCTGAGAAGTAACTCATCCACCCCCTAAAGGTGAGACCTCTATTGCCTGTGACATCTAGTTGGGCCAACTCTACATTTGGAGAAGTGATTTAAAAACAAATAATGTGGGCTATTATAACTCCATATTTTTAAAAAGAAGCACAAAACCATGTCATGTACAAGCACACAGAGAGCACACAGCTAAGATGACACACCACACACAGAAATGTAGATGAAAGAGAGAAAAGACCGTGGGACTGTGGCCCAAATGGCCCTGAGAAGAAATTCACCTGTTGAGGGGTCCTGGGCACAAGGGAGAATTCGGCCATGGCTGGGTAGGTCTCCTTCCCTTCCCTCAGCCCTCCGCCTCACTGTCCCCCCAATCTCTCTCTCTCACACATACATACCCGGGGTGATGCCATTCATGAAAGGTCACAGTTGCCACTAACCAGTGCTGGAAGGTTCTCCCCTCATTCCACCCTGCCCCCTCGCCATTCTCAGAATAAAGGGTGGTCATGGCGTTTGGGGCTGGCGAAGTCACCATAATGAGAAATACACACAACGTACCCTTTACTCTCACCGAGATCGTGTGCCGGATGCTGCCCATCTTGTTGGAGGCCAGGCAGAAATACTCCCCAGAGTCCTCCTCAGAGACATTGGTGATGCGCAGAGCCTTGTTGAAGTTCTCAAACTTGGCCTTGTCTGATGGGAGGTCACCACCTTTCTTGTACCATGCAATATCTGGTGTTGGGCTAGGAGAGGAACCAAGAAGGAAACAAGACTCATCACCAAATGTGGCCCTGCTACTCTTTTTGGAGTCTGAGATGCGGAGGTCTCTAAAGCTCACATAGGTCCAGGAGAACTCATGTTTTCCAAGAGCCGATCTTTCCTACACAGTGGGGAATGATGGGCTACAGAGAGTCTCCGGGACTTACCTGAGGTCACCCAGCATTCTTACACACACGCAGGATTTCTAACCTTCTCTCCTCGTTATGCAAAAAAAAGATAGCCAGGATGGGAGGGAGCCAGCCTATTCCACCAGGATCTTTTCTGCTTTTTGCTGCTCTATTGGTGGCTGTTGTTGGTTGCTATTGAGTCAATTTAGGTGACCCCATGTGGGCAGAGTAGAACTACTCCAAAGGGTTTCAAGGCTGTGCTTTTTTGGAAGCAGATAGCTAGGCCTGTCTTCTGAGGTATCTTTGGGTGGGTCTGAACCACCAACCGTTGGCTAGTAGTTGAGCGCTCAGCGGTTTGCATCCCACAAGGAACCTGTACCACGGGTATGCCCTTCAAATGTGACAGAGCAAAGCACGGGCAAGCCCCCACCCCTAGTCTCCTGGACAGTGGCCCCCCGGGAGGGCTCAGGCTGTACATACACCCCGGAGGCGATGCACTCCAGCAGGAGGTCCATGCCACGAAGCACCATCTGACTGCTCGAAGTGCCCTGGGGATACATGAAGCTGGGTGTTCTTTCTGCAACTCCTCGGGCTGAAAGATGACAAAACAAGCTTCTGTGAGCCTCCTCCCTGGAGGGCTGACCCCGCTAGGCCAGAGTTTTCAGGCTGGAGAGAAATGTCATCATGCCCCTTGCCTAGCCCTTAATCTCGGCTGTGCCCAGCTACAACCACCCCCAGGGCCTGGGTATCATTAAGAGGGTGTGTTAGGAAGCACAGGGCTCCTGGACCCCATCAGTATGTGTGTGTGAGCCACTCTGTTCCCAAAAGACCTGCCAAGAGGAGCCCAGCTTCCCTCTGAATGCAGCAAACCTCGCCTTCTCTGCAGCAGCGGAGGGCGGCTGCCTGAGCAGAGGGGGCCCACTCTCGGAGCACCTGGGAGGACAATGTGTGGCCCCCAGGCCGGTCATCTTAGCAGCAGTCCTCTCTCCAGCCCCCAAAGACAGGGATGTGGAAGAAAAAGAAGGCACGGGGCCACATGACAGACGAGCTCTTTGGGACTCTGGAGACAAGGAGTTGGGATGAAGCCACAAAGACCCAGATGAACAACAGTCAGATATGCGGGGAGAATTATTAATGGCTTAGCAAAGACACGGAGAAAATTAATGAGCAAAGATGACAGGAAATCACTCTGGGGCCAAGTCCATTCTGCCTCTTCTCTAATGACTTGCGAAGGGCGCTGGGGAGGAGAGTGTTAATTGGATGTGAGATTCTGAAAGGGGGGAAGTGAGGAGGAGAGGGGCAGCCAAGACGGAAGAGGTGATTTACAATTCAACTAGCCTCTTGAAGCCCCCTGTGCCCCTTTCCTGGAATCAATGAAGTAAATGCAGTTATAAGAGGCCAGGAGGCTCCCAGAGACTACATCACCAGGACAGTTGGTTGCCTCCTTGTGGAAAGGGTCAGGAAAGTGGACCCAACTTCGTGTAAGCACGACCTGTCTCCTAGAGGTCTCTGCCAAGTTCTACGGAAACGGGTAAGGTGGAAGGAAGGGAGGAGAACGATGACTTTCCAGCCAGAAACCCCAGGAAAACGGCAAAGCAGCAGAGGCACCCTATGCCTCAAAGGTGTGTGGGTGTAAACAAGAAGAGCCAAAAATAAAAAAATTAGCTGAGCCCGCCCACAGGTTTAGTGGGGCTTAGACTCAGCCAGAGAAGTAAGGGATGGACCAGAGACAGAGCTACTAGGGACTAGGCGTCCTCAGAGTTGCGTGGAGTGAGAACACAGACATTTCTCTTGGAAGCGAAATGGTGCCGGCACAGGGCTGCCCAGGTGGCAGTGGGAACGCTGCGCCTGTGCCATGGGTGTTACCATTTAGAAAACTGAAAATGCTTGTCGGGCTGGTTGGACTACGGGGGATCCTGTCCAAGGGACACCCAGTTCCTATCCATTAGTTACTGGGCAAGTGTATGTCATAAAAGTTTGCTTCTATGCTACCCTTTTGTATGGGGAAGAAATGATGAGACATATACATTTTTCCACCTCAGAGGTCATGAGGCTGCTTGTATGATACAGGACACGTGACAGGTGTTGGGTGAGTGCATGGTGAAGGAATTAAAGGAGAAGAGAGGGCAGACACAAGAGAAGACATCAGTTTATCCCATACATTATTTCTCCTTCTGCAGATGTTCTCATCTGTCCCCCCACACATACACAACAGGGGCTACTGAAGGGGTTAATCCATTATGTGGTTAATTGGTTACATACACCTACAGCTTTTGTAGCACCCAGCTCCCCTGTATCCAAGGAAGCCTGACACCAAAAAAAGCAGCACCCTCCCACTCGCTGCCATCAAATCATCCAGACAGTCAAGACAGCACATGGTCAAGGGCAACATGACGAAAAAGAGATTTTAGGGCAGGTGGGCCTTCTGTCCGGTTGATGAGTCTGTCCAGAGCTGGGAACCCTGGCATCACGTGGAAGAGGTCCCAGTGCGGTTGGCATACTGCTTCTACGCAGGGACAAAATCTGCAGAAACTGATGTAACCCTGTGGATATTTAATTCACACCACAGCATGCAGTGTATGGCAAGCACATACGACTAGCAAAGCATTAAGGACGGGCAGGAGGAAAAATTAGCACAAAGTCCTGCTGTGGATGCCTTGACATACTATAAAAAGGTCACAGAAATACTTCAATTGTAGGATATGGGCTAGCAACCACAGATCTCATCAAAGGAAAAGCTATTGGAAAATACACTAGAGCTCAAACAAGGGACCAACTCCCCAAAACCAAACTTACTGCTGATGAGTCAATTCTGACTCACAGTGACCCTATAGAATAGAGAACTGCCCATACAGTTTCTAAGGCTGTAATCTTTATGGGAGCAAACTGCCACATCTTTCTTCCACAGAGCAGCTGCTGGGTTCAAACCGCCAACCTTTTGGTTAGCAGCTGAGTGCTAAAGAGAGACATTGGAAAGCCAGGGGTAACAAACAATAAAGACTACCACTTGCCAAGCATTCACTGTGGGCCCAGCGCTGTGCCAGCAGCTCTACTTAGATCGCATTAATCCCACCACAAACCCGGGGGTATTCTTACCTCTGTTTTCAGTAGAGGAAACCTGGGCTCAGCAAAGTCAACAGACTTGCCCATGGTCACAAGCTAGTTACATTTTAGATCTTGGACCATTTAACATCAAAGCACACATTCTTGACCTACTCCAGATCGCTCCTTCTGTCTAAGATGGGGTCAGATGCTTTGGGACAGGGAATTCCTGATTACGAGGTTTTCAGTCCGTGGCCGGATACTCACTTAATGGTCATGCCATGAAGACAGCCACGCTCTGGTGGCCGGTTAGACGAGTTGACCCCAAGGTCCCTCGCTACCCTGAGGTTCTGTAGTAAGTGCCCCACTCACAAACCAGGTAGGACTCTGGCAACAAAGAAAAGTTGTCTTCTAAAAACTATATTTTATTTTTTAAATAGTGAAGGTTTACAGGTTTCCATTCAACAATTCCTATATAAGTTGTTCAGTGACCTTGGTAACATTCTTCACAATGTGTAAACATCTTTAATGCCTCCATCCTGGTGGTCTTATTTCCATTAATCTAGTTTCCCTGTCCACTTACATTCTCATCTTTAAAGTAATTGCTGACAGTTTGGTCTCATATAGGTGATTTTTAAAAAGGAGTACAGTACTCCAGGTGATATTCTTTGCAAATCTGTTATTTTGCTAAAAGGTGACCTTGGGTTAGGTCCAGATCAAGGTTTAAAGAGTATTTCATGACAACAGCCTTGAGGAGTCCTCTAGTCTCAACCAGTCTGGTAAGTTATATGTATTTATTTTTTTAGGAATTTGAAATTCTGTTCCACATTTCTCATTTCTCTCCTATCCTACCAAGGTCCATCTATCTAGGTCCTGGTCAAGTTATGTCTTAACCTGCTGTTAAGTGCTTTAAAAACAGCCATGAGGACTGTCATTGCCTCTCTGCCATTGTCACTAGGCCTCCTTCTACCTTCATCATATTTAATGACACTATGAGGGGCTCTGGCATCACTACTGGGCCACCATCCAATGTACTAGTGGAACAGCTGGCCCACAGGCACGGTAAAAGGCTTCCTTATTTTATATCATTAAAGGTGTAAGCCTTAGAGTTGTGTGGGGTTCAGTAGGTCACTGAGGATAAATAACAGACACCTCACTTGCCCCTCCTTATGACAACAGCTTTCTCATTCATATCAAAGAAAACCAAAGCATAACTGCAAAAGAGGTGAAGGAGAAGGATGTTTTTGTCTCGGTGAGCTAGCTAGTGAAACTCTTCCACTGTGTTTTTCTCTTTGCACTGTCTCAGCTAAGATTTAATCTCTCCCCAGTGGTTCTTAGGTGAACTGAGACCCAAGCTGGGCAAACAAGAAGCAGAAGAGAGAATTAGGCTTCAGAGGCAACTCAACTGGGTTGTTAGGGGCACAGAGAGCCTGAAGGGAAATCAGGGCTATATACGATATCATTAAGGTTGAGCAGGGTGGGCTCAAAGAGAAGGTTATAAGGAAGTGTGGTTTGCTGCAGCAGGATTTGTATGAAAATTTGTAACGGGGAACCCTGCCAGAGGTTTTGGGAGTCACTTACTAATGGAGGGAGCACAACTGCTTTCTCTAGAGGAGCAGCCTTAGAAAGAGGCTTCAAGACAATGGTGGACAATGACAGAGTCTCCTTGTGTGTCACAGGACCCCTTCTTTTATCATGGAGTCTGGGACCACTGAAGAGCCCAACCAACCTATGTTTCTGATACTCTTCCTGTTCTTTAGTGCTAGGATCCAATTAACACCTAATCAGACTCAGAATCCAGATGCTAAAGCTCATGCTTGCACGGATACAGGGGTTTCCAGCGTAGGCCCATCTGACTTCTACCCTTAAAAGAGTCTTCTCCTACTCTTCCAAGTCGTGGCTCATGTGGGAGCTTATGGGCTCCCAGGGGAATCTGATTTGCAGGAGGTACCAGGAGATGACACTGCCTCAACCATTGGACATTTAAATGTCCAATGAATAATGTCTCTCAATTGTCTCCTGCAACAGGGGAAAGGCCACGCTTGCTGAACACCTTTGGCTGCTTTCCCTTGTCAAGTGCTAACAGAAGAAAGAGGTTCCGTAAATGAGATGGACCCAAGAAGCACTGCCAGAGACAGCCAAGTGGGCTCCAGACCAGTTCTGTTGGGGCTGGGCCTGAGACACCCCATCTTGTCTCTGGGTCTGAGAAAGGTGAAGCGAACAGTCCCAGAAGATGAGAAAGACTCTGTACATTAACATTTGGTACCTCTCAGTCAGGAAATTTCTCCCTCAAGTCTGTTTCCCAACCTCTCATGCTAAAGTTAGAGCTTTCATCCTGACCCAGTTCTCTGCACTGCTGAGGACATGGACAGCTTTTGTTCCTTTAGCCTCATTGAAAATATCTCCCTCCATAGTCCCTTCTTTCCATAATTATGGCTGCCTTTCTCCTCTTGCCTTCTTTTCAAGTTCTCTATGTCCTTAATTCCAGAAGCACAGAATGACTGTACAGGATACTACCAACACTCATTGTTGGTGCTCCCTTTGATACCAATAACGAGTAACACTAAGCAGTGACAATGCATTCCACATCATGCTAGGAAGCACGTGTACATTATCCTGTTTCATCTTTACAACAATCTTATGAGGCAGGTAATACACCCATTTGGCAGATGAAGAAACTTCTGAGACACTAAGTGACTTGCCCAAAGTCACTCATGTTGGGTATGCCAAGGAGCTGAAATTTAGTCCAAGGTAGTGTATCTTACACTCTTAGCATCTTAACATGGGTGGAGTTACAATCCCAGCCCTGCTTTCCCCTGTCACTTACAGGTCGGTAGCATTTGGTGCACATTCACTGGATACCAGGCCACTGCAGGAGTCAGCAGAACCACGTGTAATTGTGGGGTGGTCCCAGTGCTACAAAAGACACCTGTCATGTTTCACAGCCAAACAGAGAGACAAACTGGGCATCTTTCATAGTGCCATCCTGCACATAAGAAGGTGTTGAGCATTTGGAAAGAGACTTCATCCTTCTTCCTTCCTTTTCACTTGCTTGCTATTGCTTTTCTAGAAGTGTCAAAATAGCTGTCTCTTGCTCAAACATGGGTCTTACTTTGTTTTCCTGACCTTTCCAGCTTTATTCATGCTTGAGTTAGCCCCTTCCTATCTTGGACTGAAGACAAAGGATCAATGTCCATGTGAACTCTTGAGAGGTTTGCTTAGTTTCATTGTCCTGCACAGTTTTCATAACTTCCATTCATTATCCTGTTACCATATTTACTACTGGTCACAAACTGGAGGGAGTTGCTGAAATCACTTAAACTTGTCACATTGATAAATCAACTCTATGTGTGTGCTCCACTGAATGGTTCATTTTATATAAAGTGAGGTGCTTGGACCAGACGATCTCTAATGGATCTGATAAACTATGGCTTTAAGATTATTTCCCAGAACAGATTACAGAGAATCTGATTTAGAAAAAGGTGCATTCCACACCAGGCTCTGGGGATCCTGACACAATGGTTATCAGCCCCACTATCTGAAAACAATATTACACAGAGTGCAACCACTGACCCCTGCTTTCCTGGGCAGTAAATCTCACTGGCAAAGCTCAGCGTGGCAATCCTATTGGTGCCAAGTTAGAGGCTCTGCCTGCTTCCATTCCCACTCCTCATACTGATCAGTGTTTATATTATGACCCCCTGGGGACTTGCAGCCTGAGCTTCTGAAGCATACTGTAATAGGGGCCAGCTGCCACACCAGAGCCAGCAAATGGTAATTCCCATGCTGCTCAAGGAAAATCAGAAATTCTTGAGCCATGGTGGAGAGTAACTCAGGTGTAGAAATAGCCTATTGCCCTATTAATTGGATTGAACAACCAGTTGTGCTACAAATTAGAAATACACCCAAACCCACTGCTGTCAAGTTGATTCTGACTCACAGCATCACTGCAATCGTTCCAGGACTTGAAAGATCATGAAAGGTGCATGTTGGACACACCACTAAAAGGTACAGTTGGACCAGTGAAGAAACACAATGGATGGGCCATTCTCACTTACACTTACCTTGAACATGAACTCAGACTGTACCCTTGCTCATATTTCCCAGACAGATTTTAAAGAGACACGAGACTTAGCTGTGAAACGGTTCCTCGGTAACTAAGGCTAGTCTACAAAGCAGGCCACTCACATCCGCATACCTAAGAGTCAGGTAAACACACACTGCAAAGCTTTCTGTGCTTCTTAAACTTCTGCAGGAACTCGAGTTTGGTGTCCCCCTCTTATCATGGGCACTTGCTGTTCCCCACTTACTGTGTGCACTCTCCTAGTCTTAAATATTCTCTCACCTGATGATGAGAGCAACTGATTCCTGTTTCACTCCAGCTACCACTGAGTCAGCTCCAACTCATGGACTCGGAGTAGAACTGTGCTCCATATGGTTTTCAATGGCTGAATTTGGGGGAAATAAATCAACCTGGCCTCTGAGTGGACTCTAATCCTCAGCCTTTCACTTAATAGCTCAGTGTTAATTGTTTCTACCACCGAGTGACTCTAAGTTTCTACTGAAGCCTCAAAAAGCCCTTCTGGAGCCCTACCATGGTTCAAACAACTGTATCCAGAATTCAGCAACCAGAGGTTTGCATGTTAGAGGCTAGACTCCCAATGTGAGCAGCCTCAAACTACCAAACTGGCAGCTTTCTGGAGGTGCTGCCTGTGTACCCTAGTCTGGCCAGCCATCACACTTTCCAGGTAGCAGGAGTTAATACCATGGTATCAGTCAGGGTTAGGCAAACTGGGGTTAGGGCAGGCATGGTTACTCCCAAGGTTACCGCCACAACTCACCACTGTACATGTCAGGGTGGTTTCTTAAGGACGAGTCATTATAGGGGTTGTCTGCAATAAACAAAAGAGGGTGAGCGAAACAGGAGCCACAGAGAAGTCACGGAGGCATAAATAGGGCAAGAAAAAAGAAATGCAAAGCCACAAAAACAACCGAGGCCAGGTGAGCACCAGTGGTCTTTTGCAAAGGAAAGACATGGCAGTTTTGGAAAGGAGATCTGCTTGGTGAAGAACAAGCAACACAAAAACAGCCTCCCATCCCCCCAAAAAGAAAAGCTTAAATCCTGCAAAAGAAGGCGATAATAAAATAAGTTGTTCTTAATTAAAATAATTAGGCTTAAACTGTAATTGCATGGTCCTACTAGGTCTTTGAACAAATAAGACAAGGATTAGTGGTGTCCTGTAGAAGTCTTTGGAACAACTCCTTCCCAGCAAAGGTCTCAGTTTCCAGGCTTCTGGATCAGCAAGCTCTTGAAGAAGCTAAAGAAAAAGGACTGTTAGTGAGCCCTGGGGGGTAGACAAAATCCCACCTGAGCAGAAGCAAAATGGCAGGGGTGGGAAGTAAGTGACAGGAGAAGGCAGTCCCAGAGGAACAGTTCATCAACAGAGAAAGTAGGGGGGGAGAAGGCCCTCAGGAGCACCCAGCAATCCTGTGCTGACCAGCAGCCAACCCCACCCCCAGTCTGACCATCACGCTCTCCTGGATGTCCCTCTTGGTAGAATGGCTTCCTGAGGAGAAGACGAGGCATGGTCCACTTTGGGGATTAGAAACGGACTTAGGATGGCAGACAGAACGGGAGCTTTGAGCTCTGTGCTTGCCCTGGGAAACGGTGCTGCTTAAGCTGGAAATTCAGAGGCCTCTAGAATGACTTAGGGGGAAGAAATGCCTTGAGGAGAAGGACAAGTGGCTTTGGTGCCAATGTTGGGTAACTGAGACCTCTGGGCATTGAATCCTCAGTGACAGAGACAATCTGACACAGTGAGAAGAGTCAGGTCAGTGTCCTTCAGCGGTATTTTGCTCCTCTACCACCATTCCCTTTCAGCCACTAGCGTCAAGTTTCGACAGTCCCCACAGGAGGTAGAGGGCTGTACAGCTGACTGGAAGCCCAGCCAACATCCTGGAGAAGACCAGAACACAGTCCAACCGCCTGACGGAGGTGAGATGCTGTGCCAGAAAATTAGCATATTTGAAGACAGATCAAATCCTGTTACAAGTAACTGTAACGGGCTGTGCAAGTTCTTTCCCGGACTGGCAGTGCCTTGCATCTCAGATCTGTCTGACAGGCACTGCAGAGCTTTCCATTATTCAGCTACCCCTGAGGAAGGAGCTTACTGTATAAGACCTAGCCTGGGTCTGGAAAGTCGGCTTGGAGATGTAGTCGCCACTGAGCGCCATTTAGTCGATTTTCAAATGACAGCGATCCCATGTGACAGAAAACTCACAGGGTTTTCTTGGCTACGATCTTTACAGGAGCAGACAGCAGGTGTTTCTCCAGTGGAATCACTGGTGGGTTCAAACTGCCAGCCTTTCTGTTAGCAGGTGAGTGCTTAAACAGTGCACCACCAGGGCTATTTCAGCTTGAGTGTATCTGAGGCTAAAGGCAGAAAGTTCATCTGCTAAAGAATGAAAAGGAGGGTGGCCACAGGGCTTCAGCTATGCTTAGACAGTCAAGATTCTCTTCCACGCACAGGTGAAATGCCTCAGGTCACGCTTCCACATCACAAGGTGCAACTGAAGCTCTCTTTGGGGAGAAGTGACTCACACGTACCCTCGACATCACAGTGTGTGTATTCTAGAGAACATACAGGACATTCAAGTGGACTTTCTGTCTCATCTAAGAATGCCAATTAAACATTCAAAACTAGAAGGAAGCAGGACTAGCTTATCTGCCTTGGGTACCCGCTCCTGCAGCAGAAGGCTGTGGGAGGGACCCAGTACCTGCCAGAACAGGGGGAACATGGCAGGGCTATGTTCATTGGCCCCACTCTGCTGTTCCTCTTTCACTACATTACAAAGCAACATTTTAAAATGATTTCAGATTGCCCAATATTTTGTACTACATGCCTTTCTGCCCTTCCTTTAATGCAGGTGATCACAAACTGGGTGTGATGAGATTTAGTGCTTTGCATACGGAAAAACCATGACAGAAACGGCCTAATTAGAACAGGGTCTTTGGAGCTGTCTCAGTTTGGCTGTCCTGCCTCCCACTGCCAGACCTGGTTCTGACAGTACAAAATAAAAGCTTGTGTCTCTTCCAGACAGGAAAGAAGAGAATTCAACTGTGCTATTTTGAGCAACTGTGCCCAATTTGTGGCTGGCTTAGATGCCCAAAGCTTGCTCTCAGCCAAAGCTGCCCCTGGGGCAACTCCAAAAAGCCTACCAAATTCTGTCCTAGTCACCAAGGGCATTTCTTGTCACTTGGAGGACAGTTTTCCATGGAATACAAGCGCCAGTAATGAAGCAGAAATAAACAGTCCTTAGCTCCTTGGCTGAGAGAGGGATGTTTCTGGAGGTCCAGTTTCTAAGTGTTGTTTAGGATGTTTAACCGCTTAATTCCACTGTGGAAGACTCTTGACCACCTCTACTGCCCTGCCTCCTCTTCACCCTGTGTGACAGTGACACCATCTCCCTGCCTTCTCTCCATGCTGTGTGACAGTGACTCCATCTACCTTCACCCTCTCCACCCTCTGTGACAATGACTTCACCTCCCTGTCTCCCTTCTACCCTGTGTGACACTGACCTTAGCTCCCTGTCTCCTCTCTACTCCGTGTGACAATAATTCCACTTCCCCGCCTTCTATCTTTCCTATGCGACAATGATGGTCTTGGATGAATGCACACGACCACAGAGGGTCCACATGACTCAGATCTGGAAGCAGCTGGCTGATTTCAAGCACGGTCTAAGGAAGGAGCAAGAAGTGTAGGCAATGACAGGAGGGGCTGCCCAGGATCAGCTCAGCGAGCATCTTGTTCTTACCATTCCTGCTCCTCCCATAGCCCAATGCTGCCAGTCGTGTCCTGGCTACTGAGGCCACTCTGCTGTCCTGGGCAGATCACACTGTCCTCCTCAGCTCTGCCAGCTGGCAGGTGGTTTTCCCTGACATGCAGTGAATATCCACTTCAGATTCTTCTCCAGGGTCTTCTTGATCCCGGATGAGGAACACGAAAACCAGGGAAAGAGGAGCAAGCAGCTTGAAGCTAAAGTTGGGGTCTCTGGCAGGAGCCATCTGGGGCTTGTTCCTGGGCTCTGGCTGGAAAGCTCAGCACCACTCAGGACAGTGTGTGGGCAGCCTGTAGGATTGGTGGGGAAGGAACCAGAAGAGAGAGAAATGGGGCTCAAAGAAAGAGAATAGAGAGCCGAAAAAGAAGAAAGTGGTAAGAAGAAAAGGAAAAACAGGAAGCCGTCAAAGCAGAAAGGGAAGAAATGAAGACAGAATGGAAAAGAAGAGCAAGAAAAGACAGAAGAAGGGAAACAAGGAGAAAATTGCTTTCTAAGGCTCCATCCCCATGTCATGTTTACAAACAGGGTGTGAAGGTGTTGATGCTCAGCATGGGCGTCCACAGGTCAGCAGGAATGCATACGGAAAGAAGTGACCACGAAGGGGTCAGGACTCCCACCTGTCCTGAATGAGGAGTGCACCTAAGCTTCTCCCTCACCCCTCCTACCCAGGAGACAGCAGCAAGTAGCTCAGCCTGGGCCCAGGAAGGCAGGAGGCAGCCTCTTTGCTCTGACCTGTAAAAGCTGTCCAATGCACGTGGTATTCTCTGTCTGGCCTTCTGCAAAGCCCCCACTGTCTGCAGTAATGAACATAGCACTCACAGTGCGAGCCAGACACATTAAAACTTTTTTGAGGCCAGTCTATGGGAAACACGTCACAAATTTGGGGTGTAAATTGGTACAGATAATTTGCAATATCCAAAGAAAGTTGAGAACTCTGAAACAAGAAGTGCCTCTCTAGATTGACTAGCTTCTGTCTCTTCTTCAGGGGGCCACCAGCAACAAAACGGGGCAAGAAATGCGGATTTGTTTGTCCAGCAGCTGATTCATTTGTCTAGCAGCCCAACAGAATCAGAGGATTAAAAACCAAGACAAAACTCTGCAGCTTACAAAAATAGTGGTTCCATATGGTTCAGCATTTGTATATTACAGAGTCAAACACAATTAATTCTGGTGTACCCAGTAATTTGGACATTCCATGATGTGGCTTTCCTCTAAAAATAATAATAACCAGGAAGGAAAGAGATCATCAAGCTGAGTGCATGAGTGGGATGTCAGATAACCCCAGAAAGCAGTGGTTCTCAAGATCCAGTGTGTGTGAGTCACCTGCAGAGTGCAGGCACACGGAGGCCTGGAGTAGTCAACGCAGAGGAGGGCTGGGTCTTGGTGTGCGCGCTAAGTTCCTAGGTGAGTTGGATTCTGATCCAAGTTTGGGTACTACCGACTTAAGCTGAACTAAACTTGACCAAGTAAGGTCAAGAAACTCAAGGGTTCAGAACAAGGATGGCTTGTTCAAATGAAGTTGGAGGGGTTCCGCATAATGAGCTGGAAGGATTTTTAGATCAACCTCAGGGATAAGTCTCGCCTCATACTCAAGTACCGGGGCTGCTCACAGACTGCCCCCCCAGCCCCCAGGCCCTCAGCCCCGGACACAGGCTTACACTTACTCGTGAGGACCTTCAGGGTGAAAGGGTTTTTCTGCTGGATGGTGTGGGTAAAGTGGAAGCGGGCATTGCAGCTGTAGTCAGTCTGCATGTCCTGCAGCACCACGTTAGAGAAGTACAGGTCTCCGTTATGGCCCTGGGAGACACGCTTGTCCTGGGTGATGGGCTCCATGGCTGCAAGGAAGCAGAGGGACAGTGGAGGTCAGCAGTAATGATACTCGTCATGACAGCTCAGGGGGCTGGCCCTTACAGAGGGTCAGATGAGGCAGGAGCATGGCTGTATCTCGTACAGTCCTCTCAACTCTGATTTATACTCATCGCTGTTCTGTTGATTCCAACTCCTGGTGACACCATGTGGCCCAGAGCAGAACTGTGTTCCATAGGGTTTTCTTTGCCTTTTAACTATTTTTTTGACTGAAAATATACACAGCAAAACATACATCAACTCAACAATTTCTCTATGTTCAATTGTTACAGTGTTGAAGTTGTGCTGCCTTTCTCAACATCCTCTTCGACTGTTTCACCATGACCAACACAAACTCACTGCCCCCTAAGTTTCCCCATATGGTTTTCAACGTCTGGTTTTTCCAAAGCAGATCACCAGCCTTTCTTTCAAGGCACTTCTGAGTAAACTTGAACTGCTAACCTTTCAGTTATCATCTGAGTTTGTTAGCATTTGGACAACACAAAGCTTATTTTCATTTTACAGATCATGAAGTGGTAGATTTGACGTGTCTTGCAGTGCAAAGGCAGTAAGGGGAGAGCAGGATATAGATTCAATCCCGCACACCATTCCCAGGCTCAGTCACCACACCTTTCCATCTCCTGTTTACGCCACAGGAGATCTGACTGACCCTGAGGGCAGAGGGACGAACGCAATCCCTCAGATGCTCCCCTAATTGAGAGTTCAAACGCTCATGCTAGCACAGTGTGCTCTCTGAGGACAGGGCCATGACCCTTTCATCTGTATGGACCAGCACTCAGTTTAGGATCTGGAACATACTAAGCACTCAAGAGTTGACCGAATTAAATGCAAATAACTTAGCCTTGCCGTATTTCATCAAAATCTAAGACACTATCAGTTGCAAAATGCACCTTTGTTTTTTTTTTAAACACCAAGTAAATGGGGGGAACCTGTTGATTATAAATTGCATACTAATCAATGATGAACACCACTGATTTTAAGATGCTTTCTGGAGATGTTAAAATGTGAAAAAATATACATCTTAAAGTTAACGACATCATAGAAGCAGCCCAGAATGCTACTATATATCTATATTTTTCAAGTATTAATCTGATAAAAACTCAGAAGACCACATTTCCAGACTGTTAGGCTTCTAAAAACAGACTTAGGAGGCTGACTACTCAGAGCTATACCCTTTCAATCCTCCACTTGTGTGCACATGTTTTCTTTAAGTCACAATTGCTTGAAGCACCAGGTTAATGAGGCCAACGAAGTCAGCAATGGACTGGTCAGTTCTGCAAACCATTTACCCAAGATTTATCATAAGCTTACTATATGTCAGGTATTGTGCTAGGTACTAGGGGAAGAGAGATGATCAACACAGACGATCCTTCCTTCAAAGAGCCTACAGCCTTGTACAAGGGATGGCAGATAAATGCGTAACTGCAGGGTAGTGTGGTGAGCGGAATGCATTTAGTAAGAGGATTAACTACTGGAAAGGAGCACTGAGTCCATTCTACGGGCTCTGCAGCTGAGACTTGAAGGCTGTATGGCTTTTACCAGGTGCCAAAAAGTTTCTAAGTAGCATGAACAGTGTGCGCCAAAGGGTGAGAGCATACAGCCTATTGAGGGGTATAGGGGAAAAGGGAAAAAGGTTGGAAAGGCAGAGAGGACTAGGCCATGGAGTGGACTGTGTGTAGAGTAAGGAGCCTGGACTTTTCAAGGTGGTGGGGGAGCCAATGAAGGGTTTTAAGCATATGAATGAAGTTACTGAATTAGTGCTTTTAGAAAGACCCGGAAGGCAAGTTAAGGATAACTGTCACCCATGGAAAAGTTGCTGATGGCCTGGGCTTGAAGGGACACCCAGAAGGAAAGAAGAAAAGGGTGATGAGATCTTAGAAGGCAGCATGGATACAACTTGGTGATCAGTGTGATGTTGGTGATGAGAGAGACAAGAGTACCCTCTAGCTTGTGAGCAGGTTGTCTCCCTCACACACATGCGCCACCACGCGAAGGGAGGAGAGTGACAGTGATTGCGCACAAAGCCATCCTCACTCTGGAAGACCACTCACAGTGCCGCCTTACTGGCCAGGTAGCCTCCTCTGCAGCAGACTGCTAAGAACGCAGGGATGGGCAGAATGACGGATGATAGGCAGATGTGTACCCGTAGACAGGCGGACGGACAGAGAGGGAAGGGAAGAACGGGGGTGGGGAGGAGGGAGGAAAGGAGGCAGGAAGAGAAGGAAGGCAGGAAGATACATAGATAGATAGTAGTCACTGATTTTCATAATGCTTCATTTTTTAAGAAATTGAAAAAAAGGGAAGAAACAGTTCCACAGAGGTGAACTGAGGCTCCAAGTCTCACAGCGAGTCAGGACAAGCTCCTAGAATGATGGTACTCTGTACCCTGGCTCCAAATGACTTACCCCTCACCACTTCTTGTCAAAAGTTTCATCCTCCTACTTACCCTTCTGTCCTACAAGGAGAGTGAATCTGAGGAAATCCAGGCTGACCCAGGATTGAAAGACACGTTTCATCATCACAAATACTATTAAACACAAATATCACCGGCCTATTCTAAATATTTTTGATGTATTAACTTATTTCTCCTTACAATAATCCTCTTAAACCAAAAAACCAAACCACTTGCCATTGAGTTGATTCCGACTCAGTGATCTCACGAATGTCAGAGTAGAACTGTGCTCCATAGAGTCTTCAAGGTCTGTTTTTCAGAAGTAGATCACCAAGTCCAAGGTGTCTCTGGATAGACTCAAACTTTTAACCCGTGTTACCTATATGCACCACCCAAGGACTCGGTCTTCTTAGATAAGTACACTCAGGTAAGTGTAATCGTTATCTTCTTCTTTTTTTTCAGGAAAGGAAACTGAGGTCCAGAGATGTAGCTTGTTCAAGATCACACGGCTAGCTGCAGTTGGGCTAGGAAAGAAGCCTGAGCATTCTCTCTGCAGAGCCTGGGTCCTCATCCCTGACCTTGCATCTGCATTTCACAAGATAAGATCTTCTTGCCTTGAGCAGCACCCCCTATTTAACATAGACCAATCATTCTCTCAGATTAAAATGTAAATAAAAAACACAAGAGCCAGGCACCCAAGACTTACAGCTGCTCATCCAGAAGATGACTGGGGATGGAAGTCCTGGTGGAGGGTTGCACTGGAGTGTCAAGGGGGCACCTTCTTGAACCACCACAGGGTCCAGGTTTTCCTTGGGCCACAGGGGAGACTCTGGGAGAAATGATCAGAGGAGAGTAAAATGAGGGTGACAGCTGGGTCGTAGTCAAGGTGAGGGTTAAAGGCCGACATGCAACAAGGGGACAAAGGAAAGGAGAATAAGAGAGAGCAAGAAGGGGACATCTTCTGTGGACCTGAGCCAGAGGCAGCCCCTGAGAGGTGGAAGAGAGACACTTTTATCTAAAAGCACATCTTCCAACACTCCTCTCTCTCCCCTCCTCCTGTGCCTGGAGGGGCCAGTAAAGCTGGCCCCTGGTTTGGAAACTTCCTTTCCAGGGAATCTTTCTGAGTTGAGGAGTTGCTGTCCTGCTTAGATACAGAGGGCTAAGCAGGCCAGGCAGGGCACTGAGGCATACAGCCAAGGGCAGGGGCAGCTCTCTGGAAGGATCCTCCTTGACTCCATGACGCCACATCTACTTAGGAGCAGGGTGTTTTAGCCCTGCCCCACTCTACTCACTGGACACCTGCAGGCGGATCCTATTGGAGAGGGCCGTGCCGAATTTGTTGCGGGCAAAGCATTGGTATTCCCCCTCATATTCCTCTGGCCGTCCGCCGCTGCGAAAGTCAATCACCAGGGTCCCGGACCGCCTCCTCATCGACACCCGGGGGTCCTTGGCGATGTTAAAGAACCTGCTGTTGCGTGTCCAGTGGAAGCTGTGGACAGTGTGCAGTGAGGGCAATAGGGCAACTGCGTGGGTTCAGGCTCCTCAGGAGAATCTCAAGTCCCTAGTCCCAGACTTAGCGCCTTGTGACAAACTTTCCACTTGCAAAACAGTAGCCACACCACCACATCAATGGGTTCCAACCCTTGTGGGACACCAGGACCATTCAAGTTGCTTGATAGAATACAGATTCCAGTCTCACCCAGGAGAATCACCAGAGGTAGGTCCCCAGCATTTATTTGTATTTCTACCCATGCAAAGGTGAGAACTGTGGCTGTAAATGGTACACACTCATGCAGCCACTGTGAATCATGTTCTCTAGGAGAGTAAGCAAGTAATTTTGATTTGTTAAAATTCAAAATCAGCTGCTTCTTCCAACCTAGACCACTCCCAATCTCTTACTAGGAATGCAAACTCGGACTGTTATTTCACCCAAGCCAAACCCATTAGTGTGTTAGCTCTGCTCCTCCAACCTCCCTAATTTTATAATCTGCACTAAAGCTAGGCTGAAATGGTTTAGACAATCTGTGCTCCTGCACAGCGAACACAGATTATAAAGCAGAGGCCACACACAGCAAACCAGGATGGAGAGCCTTTAAAGCAGCAGTTGCCTTGACAAAACTGTGCCCTGGAGCAGAGAACACTGGGATGTCTGGTCCTTCTCATAGGTAAGTGGAGGGACTGTGAGTGCCTGCTTCAACCAAAGCCTCATGCCCTTGGCTACTCGCAATTTCAGCTGAAAGCTGCTGGGGAAACAGGAGCCGCAACAGCTCAGTGTCTGAGTCACTGTCCCTGCCAAAGAGCCATGAGGAAAACACCACGCCCCAGAAACAAGGTCACTGAGGGCCTAATCATTTGGGGTGAACTGACTCTCCCCTCTCGGATGAGGGGTTCCGTACTTCTTCTGGGCTCGCAGCTCTGTGACAGACTGACTCGTGCAAACCCAGGGGCCAGAAAACTTCCACTCTGCCTCTTTTTTGCTGCTGACAGACATTCCCTACATGGAGGCCTGCCGGGCTTGGGTGTGATTCTGGAATGAGACTCTCAAAGGTATAGCCTGTGGTGCTACCTTGAGGACATAAGACCGATAACTTCGTATGTGGAAACCCTGGTGGTGCAGTGGTTAAGTGCTATATCTGCTAATCGAAAGGCAGGCAGTTCAAATCTGCCAGGCACTCGCTGGAAACTCTATGGAGCAGTTCTACGCTGATCTATAGGGTGTCTATGAGTCAGCGTTGACTCAACGGCAGTTGCTTCTAACTTATTATCTGCCCTGTCTGCAACGCTTACGTTTACACTCGGGAGTCAGACACCCGGCTTTCAATTCTGGCTCTGCATGTTTAAGCCGTGGGACCCCGGGAAGGGCACTTAACATCTTTGCCTATGGTCCATCCACACTTCAGGAGGACATCAGCACTTCCTCACAGTAAAGTTTAGCAGATGAATATGACAATGCAAGTGGTAACATCTGACCCATCTGGCACCCAGCAGGCTTTCAGTTCACAGCTACTGAAATTTTATTTGATCCTGATGAATTTAAAGCAAGTAGAGGCAAGCTCAGAATGAAAGACTCAAGTTATCTATGAACAAGAACTTCCTGTAAGCTGAACATTGAGGTAGACGAAGGAAACACACAGTAGGTGGTAAGAACGTTACACTCACGGTCAGAAAATTGAAAAACTAATCCCAGCTTTTCCAAGTGGATCCAGATAAACCACTCACATCTTGTAGACTCCCATTCGCCACAAGTTGGTATATTTCTTTGCTATGTAAATTGTTCTTTCCACTGAGTAGGTATCAATAGATATTTTTTTGATGGATAAATCTAATTTCTCAGCTGCCTGGTTTGCCTTAAGTAGCATCAAGCCCAGAGGCAAGGGGGAGGGTTCAGCAGCCTCCTGCAGGTTCCACCTTGCCTCCACCCAGCTGGCATTTCCCTCCTGCCAGTGCACTTACCTTGGGGCAGGGTTCCCTTTTGCTTCACACTCAATCAAGATGTTGTCCCGGGGGTCCACAATGTGGTCCTTCACTGACTGCTTGGTAATGGTCGGGGGCTGGGACACTGCAAGAGTGTACACAGGAGGTTGTCAGGGCTGCAGGGACCCACCCAGGTTCCTGGCTTGCAGAACAGCTGACATCAAGAGCTTCAGAAGCCGCATGTACAAGGAAGTAAGCAGATGGCAGACAGGGCTCAGGGCCTCATTCTAGACACCCACTCCTTAAACGAGGTGGCAGGAGATGGTGGGGTATCAAAGGGAAAGCATGGAGGAATCCTTTTAAGAAGATTTCATAGTATCCTTACGAGATATTGAAGGCTAAGCTTTTGTTTTATGATGTATTCCAATGCCTACTGCAGAGTAGTTTTGATAAATGTTTGTTTGATACACATAGGAACAAAAAACAGCTAGAATCTCAGAACTAAGCGGCCACGATGGTTCTCAGCCATGGAGGCTCAACAGACTGCCAAATTGGAATGAGGAGAGCTGACAGAGGCTCTCACCCCAAACCGGTTCTCAGGGACTTGCCTGCATGTCAAAGAGCCAGATCCTCTACCCTAGGTTCTCAAGTGTTCTACACTGCGGCCCCATGGCCATCAGAGGAGGGAAAAGCAGGGGCAAATATGGCACACCTCAGCTTCAATCTAAAGACCCTCTTATTACTCACCTGATCTTCCACCTATCCACCAAGGGGAAGGTCAGTGCAAGCCTCTTTCCTGCCCATGTGGTAAGGAAGCAGACTGCAGGGCTCTTATGTAAAGACGCCTCAGAAGAAGCTGCAGTAGGCAGCGTGGAGAGGCTGCCAGTTTCCAGATATCTTCTCACTTGACATTCTCCATACCCCTCCCCTTCTTCCTGACTTCCCACCCCTCAGAGGTACAACTGCAGAGAAAGAGGTGAGTGGGAGACTTACGCTCATTCTGAATGCTTGCTGTTAGTTCCAACGGGTTAGCATTGTAAAGAGAGAGAAGAATAACATCGATTATTGTACATGACTTATTGTCCAGGTGTCCTCACACCCCAGCATGCACAGAGAGGCTGAGGTCAGCTTGGGGAGGATGATGTGTGAGGGCTTTCTCTACCCCGCTGCACAGCTCAGTGGAAGAGCAGAGGTGGAAGATGGCACAGATCCAGTAGGGGCTTCACAGTTTGAGAAATTTCAAAATGGTCCGTCTTCAGAATAAGGGCTAAGATAACCTAAAGAGGAAGGGGCGGGGAGGAGAAGCAAGGAGAACTTGTTCGGGAAGTTGGAGATATAACCTTAAAATGGAATGGAATATTAAGACTTAGGCAACATCTGGGAGAGCACTCAGCCAATGAGAAACCGAGGGAGGGGCTTGTGAGCTAGGATATGAAAACGGCTTGTAAGGAACTGTTGCGTGTGCTTTCTGTCCAGCCTTCTTTGTGGGCTCAGGCACCCTATTTTGCAAAATCATCCAATAAAATCTTGCTCTTGCTAACTCAATTTGAATTGAATTTCTTGAGCATTTGCCGGAAAAAGACAGTGGTAAATATCTATCAGTGACCTCACAAGGGACAAGGTGGCCTGCCTCAATCATCTAGGCAGGGTCCTAGCCAGGGGTTTATATTGGCCCGCCAGCTGCCAAGAGGGACTGAAGTGGTATCCAGGGTGCCAATAACGTTTCTCCGAACAGTGAAGATGATGCCTCCCTTGGGAGACTGAAACCATGAAGCTGAGTAGAAAAGCCAGCTTCTCGCCAAATGAAGACATCTCCAGGAGGTCTACATGTCAAGGTGACATAGCTGCTTCAAAGAGGCTGGGCTGTGAAGATGCTCCTTGTGATCTGTAGATATCATTGAGGAAAATAGGCTCATGGTCAGCAGTGGGAGCACGAGGCTGAGGGCAGGACTGCGGTGCTGGGAAGGGGTAGATCTCAGCCAGTCCTACAGGGCAAGCCTTCAAGGTTTAGGAGCCCCAAGGGCTCAGTAAGGTCTAACGGCCTCACTTCTTTCCTAGTACATCTTCTTCCTCTCACACAGGAAAGCAGCTTTCTTTGCTGTTTTCTCCTTTCTCATCCCTTAAAAAACTACATACCCTATAAAAATCTCACTCTTGAACAAGAGACTCTGGAGATGAAGAGGAACCTAGGGCTCCTTTCTCTGCGTTTTACAAAAGGGCTAAAGAGGCAGGCGGCACAGATATTTCCTGGCCCTTACCTGAAATGTGCACGTGTCTCTGTGCAGATGTCTGCACAGTTCAGGCCAGTGCCTCCCAAACTTTAACATGTGTATGACTCACCTGGAAGTCTAGTTAAACCACAGGTTCTGATGCAGTAGGCCTGGGGTGGGGTTGGAGGTTCAGCAGGCACATACTTTGAGTAGCAAGGATCTAACGGTATGTTGGAAATCCTGGTGATGCAAATGACTAACATGTTTGGCTGCTAATCTAAAGGTTGGAGGTTTAAGTCTACCCAGAAGTACCCTAGAAGAAAGGTCTAAAGATCTCCTTCCAAAAAGTCAGCCAGTGAAAACCCTATGGAGCACAGTTATTGGACAAACATGGGATTACCATGATTCAGAATCACTTAATAGTAACTGGTTAAGTGGTGACTGTTCTTCACAGGGAGAAAGTCTTGGTTAGAATATTTGTCTGCAAGCAGGTGTGGCTTTGAATTTTTAAACTGCATTTTCCCTGTGATTATAGCACGACACTCTTATTTCATGCTGGTGAAGACGGCAGGTACTGTGTTGATGTCTGTGGGCAGAGTTTCAGAGTGAGTTATTCCCGGGGAAAGTAGAAGGCTGCTGGCATCTGGGCAGAGTCATTGTGTCTTTGAAGCCTCAGACCTCACTATTGTGAGATATCAAGAAGAGTTCAGGCTATGGTGCACATACACAATGGAACACTATGCAAGGATAAAGAAAAATAATGATTTTAGGAAGCACCTCATAATCTAGTTTCAACTAGAAGACCTTATGCTGAGTGAAATCAATCAGCTGCAAAAGGACAAGTATTGTGTGGGACCTCTGCTATAAGGACTTAAAAATGGACTTACGTGCAGAAGAAAAGACTCTTTGATGGCTACAAGGGTGAGGAGGGAGGGAGAGGGTTGTTCATAGATTAGACCGTTGATAGGACTTTGGTTAGTGAAAGCAGTGACAGCACTCAGTAGACAGCAGATCTGCATAGGTTTTCTAAATTCAACCCAATATATTAAAGGATAGAGTAGCAGGGACAGGGGTCTGCGGACCATGGTTTCAGGGGACATCGAGGTTAATTGGCATGACTAGTCTTTTGCTAAGAGAGTCTTCTGCACCTCATATTGCTGAGCAGTGTCTAGGGTCTTAAAAGCTAGCAAGCTGCCATCTGAGGCACACCAAGTGGTTCCAACCCATCTGAAACATCAAAGACACAAGGAAAAATGAATCCAGGAAACAGAAGGACTCATATGAATTGGAGACTGTATCAACATGAGACCAGAAGAACCAGATGGTGCCCAGCTACCACCAAAGGCAGCCACTATAAGGGACACAATGTTGAGTCCCTGAGGTAACACAAGATAAAGAGGTGTGCAGTTCAAGAACTCTACTAAAGCACCAGAACTGATGGTCCAACAGCCTGGGGGAGTCCCTTCGAACATGGTCCCTAGACCTGTTGCTGGCCCTGACCAGAAACCAATACTGAGGTCAACTCTTTAGACAAGAAGGTACTGGTCTCAACAACACAGTGTAAACATATGGTGCGTGTACTTTATGGTTTTATACATTTATAGGAGACTGTCATACTGGTTTCTTTCTAGATGGGACAGAAGAAGGTGGAGAGGAGGGGACAGGTGCTCATTAAGGGGATACTTGAAGTACAGAGTGAAAAGGAGGAATGTGCTGTGACTGGGTGAGGAGAGCAGATGGAGCTGCAGATAGACGGGCATGCAATACTGATTTGGATTCTATCCTTTCACTTAATCACAATAAAAAAGGAAGGAGTTTAGGGGCTCCAAGGTAGGCTGGTGAACTGGAGTTAAGACAGAAGCTGAAAGATGCAGGAAGAGTCACAAAGAAGGGAAGAGGGACATCAGAGAAGGGAGGTGTGCTGGGTGAATTAGTGTCCTACTAGCCACAGTATCAGTGAATTAAACCTTTGTGAGGAAAATGCATGGAACAGATCAAAATAATTCTTCCAGGTGGGCCAGTGTTGTGTGATCTGCTGCGGCACCAAAAAGAAACTCTCTGCTTTACTGCTTGTTCAAGAATGTCTGGGCAGGTAACAGTAGGAAATGAAAAGCAAAAACTCTCAGGTTTTTGAACACATGCTCCATGGGGTTCCCCACTGCAGCACTGTCACTCATCTGTTAACTGTCCTGCCTAGAATGGGTAATTCTAGGGAGGCTGAAAGCCAGTGAGGATAGGCATGGGATGGGAAGCTGGGGAGGAGGGCCATTCTCAGGAGAAGCAGACTGACACCTGAACCCATTCCATTTGACACCAGCCCAGGTCCATGGTGTCTTCATTTCAAGCAGCAGTTGACATCTTTTGGGTCCTCACATACAGCTGGAGGCTTTGGCCTCACCTAGTTGGGAAGCCTGACAAAGGATATGCTTTGCTCACATGGGCTTCAAGCTTCTCTTGTAGGCTCGATTGAGTGAGCCTGAAGACTTTATCCAGGGCGCACTGAAGTTCAGGGGAGGGGAATCATTTAGTTAAAACCCCAGAGGAAGTTTTCTGCAGAACTAGAGTGACAACCAAAACCAAACCAAACCAGTGCCGTCAAGTCGACTCTGACACATGTCAACCCTAAAGACAGAGCAGAACTGCCCCATAGACTTTCCAAGGAGTGCCTGCCAGATCTGAACTACTGACCTTCTGGCTAGTAGCCTTAGCACTTAGCCACTATGCCACCAGGTTTCCAAAGTGACAACCCAAACCAAATCAACTCACTGTCAACTTGCTGTCAAGTTGACTACAATTCACAGTGATCCCTCAGAAACTCTGGTGGTATAGTGGTTAAGTGCTACATCTACTAAACAGAAAGTTGGCAGTTTGAGTCTGCCAGGAACTCCTCAGAAACTCTATGAAGCAGTTCTATTCCATCCCATGGGGTTACTATGAGCCAGAGTCACAACCGGCTCCCCCATTTCCTGATTCACAGCTCTTTTTACAAAACCATCCTAGGTCAGAGAGGTGTGTTAGCCAAATGGTGGCTCACACCATTCTGCTTTCTCCCTGACACTCTGGACAAAGGTGACTAAGAGGGGAGGCCCTGGGGAGTGAAGACTCTCCGGGCAGCTAGAGCTGACTGACGTTGGCCACAGCCTCACAATGAATGTGGCCCAAGGTCTTTTCAGAATCTACTTGCCCAAAGGGGTAATGTCATCTGCAGGTGCCATAGTGCAAGCAAGGAGTTTATTACAAGGACAGAATCAACCTAAAAGACAAGCTACTATAGGGAAAAGTCAGTGGGGACAGCTTGTCTAGGGACAAGGAAGGTCAGGCTCCCCTCCAGCCTGACCGCCACATCACACCATCTGCCCTTCTTTCCTTCTATGGAACTTGCTTTATGACAATGTCAAGTGGAGAAGGAATTTGCTCTGGCAGCTTCCGAGGGAGAGGGAAAACCTTCCAGCAGGGCTCTGCAGGGGGTGAAGGCTGATGCTGCCCAGTCTGCGGGATCTCTTTATTCACGTGCCTCCTTTCTCTCCTTAGCTCTGATCATGATGATCTCTGGCTCCCATCCCTGGAGGACGGAGTGTCAGTGACTCTGTGTGTGTGTGTGTGTGTGTGTGTGCGCGCGTGTGCGCGCGCGGTGAAAGCCATCCTGCAGCCTTGTTTGGGATGAAGATGAGGAGAAAGTGTCTCCCCAACCCCCGGCCCTCTTCTGTGTGTTCCTAGAAGAAAAATGCTGAGTCCCTTTGATTCGGGGAGCTGACTCTCTTTTTGGCAAACTCAGGCTGGTTGATGAGGTGACCTTGTACTTTTTTCAAAGGTCATGCTGTTCTCCTTGGTGTTGCTGAAGGAGGGAAGTGGTGTGTGGGAAGGGGTGCGTGTGACTTTCACTGGCAAAGCAAGAGAAACTAGAGACGAGGAGACTCAATGAGGAATTGTGTAACAGACTAGGGCTCTGTTCCAGGGGCCTGGAGAGCCCAAACTCTGCAGTCAATATGAACCAGAGCCAAAGCCATATCTGTCCTTCAGGCACAGTGAATGCTCCCGAAAGGCACAACTGAGTCAAAGGCCACACCTGGTAGGACCGCCTCTAGCCTGAGCCCCCTGAACTCTCTCAGCCAACAGACTGGGACAGTTAAGAATGTCACCCATCTGTTTCTGGCCCACTCTACTTGGTCTTAGCCCAGGGTGCGACTGAGGATGGGCTAATATGGGGCAGCATCTGTCTTGCTGACTCAGTGAGAGGAACCTTATGCAAGAGGTCCTCTTCAGATGACTCAGTCATCTCTGAAGGGCTGCCCTTTTGGAGTCTCGTGCTCAGCTTCTGTTGGTTCGCTCCAGAGGTATCACATCGGCCACCGGGCCTGCAGCAACCAGAGGGGTGCAGCACATATGGCACACAGCCCTGGCAAGAGGCATCTCCTGCCCTGACTCTGCCTGTGACACCTGGTCAATGCCAGGAATAGTGACACAGATGCACTCACCTCTTCATTCCGAGAGGCACGATGGTCATATCCTGATTCTGCCACTATACCAGCTGGTGAGTGGGAGAATTCAACTTTGTCTCCTTACACCTGTTTTCTAAGTATAATACTTACTTTGTGGGCTAGCTATGTGAAACATATGAGGTATCCGTAAAGTACTTAGCTCTCTGCCTGGCCCATGCCATTACCATTACTGTTACTATTCCACCGACTTCTGAGAAGAACAAAGACTAAAAGGAGGTAGAGATATCACACATTTGGTGTCAGACTAGAGGGGGTGGCCCAGAGACCTGGGTTCTTTTCCTAACTTGTCACTTATTTTATGTGGGACCCTGGGCAAGCAATGGCTTGAGTTTCCATAACTATAACACGGGAGGAGGGATCCTCCCAGATTTTCCTCTGGGATGGAGGAAGTTGTGGTGGGTGGGGGAGGGCACCCTCAGCTCCCTGCTTCTAAGGTGGTACTATGCAAAGACCAATGGCTTAGAAATCCAAAAGCCATCTATTTATTGGTTCACTTTGCTGGAACCCCTGTATTCCCTGGCCCCAGGGATCAAAATGTCCGCTGAGTGAGAAGGAGCTGCAACAGCAAAATAAGCCTTCACCTCTTTCTTGATAACCCAATTTCCACTGCACCCACTCTCCTCTCCAGGGACATGGCCTTATCATGCTCCTTATTAGACTGTCTGCCTGGGACTGTTAATGAGAAACTCTCTGTGAGCCAGCAGTGCAGATGGTCTCCATGGGGACAACTCCTTTCACAACTCCCTTCTCCTCCCTTTTTACATCAGTGTGCATGCACACACACACACGCACACACACACATGTACACACACTTGGGGTTACCAGGAGGGCAGCAGGGACTTGCCTGTCCGTCTAGCTTCTGGGTTTAATGGTTACTACTGGCCTTCTCTCATCTGGAAACCCTGGTGGCATAGTGGTTAAGAGCTATACCTGCTAACCAAAATGCCAGTAGTTTGAAACCACCAGGTGCTCCTTGGAAACTCTATGGGGCAGTTCTACTCTGTCCTATAGGGTTGCTATGAGTCAAACTTGACAGCAATGATTTTTTTTTTTCCTTATCAGGAAGTGCCTATTCCTCTAGGGTAGCTGTTACTGGTGACGTGGGGTGGGAGGAGGACTGAGATGCTTGGCAACTCTCCTCTAACCTATGCCAATGTCAGGACCAACGCCTGATTATGAGAGCTTAAGGGGTCTTCCTGAAGGCTGTATTATTCTCCTGTTTTCTCCCCAAAAATTTGTCAACTGGACCGAGTCCAAGTCACTGTTGGTGTTTACATGGATTCCCTCTGTTACATGAAGAAGGGTTGGAGGTGGTATGCCCACATAATAGCACCAGGATGTTAAGACATCCTGACAGAAGTGTCAAAACTGTGGCCAAGGAAGCCTCACCTAAATGCAGAGCCAAGGAGCACAGCCACCAATCAACAGGTCATTTAGGAACGTGGCAACAGACACAGCTGGTGGAGATGGGGTTGTGAGTTGAGCATTTTTCATGGCTTACCTTCTCTGATTCTGATGGTCACATAATGCCCCTACCATGGAAACAGAACAGTATGGATTTTTTACTTTTTCAACTTTGCCGTGGGAAAGTTGAAACCAACAGAAGAAATTCATGTCTGAGTCTCCAGCTATTTTAGTGTCTCACTTCACTTAGTGTCTCACTTCACCAGCCTTTTGTAGACATGATTCCCTTCCCAGGCTATTCATCCTCCTAATCCCTCCAGCCAAGAAGGCCTGAAGTGTCCAGCTCTAGATCTGTCAGACATCAGGTAAGAGTCGTCCACTACCCTTGACTCTGCTTACGGGATGGTCAAGACAGCAGAAGGCTGTGGGAAGCAAGTGGTGGGAAGAACTCCCGAGCAGCATTCAGAATTCCAGACTCTGCCGCCTCCTGATTCTGCTCAGATGCCCCATCAGCTGGCTCACATCTTAACTCCACCACAGCCCTGAGAGAGACCACTGTGACTTGCAGCCTTACATTTCTAAACATGAGTCTGAGTCAATTGTTCAGAGAGAAATCCATCTCTGAATCCCAGAATTCATTGCTGGCCCTCTCACCAGGCTTGTTCATCTGAACTCTCTCCTGATTTCCTTATTTTCCAACTTCTCTGCTCAAGATTTGGTACGAAAAGAGACAAGAAGACAGCAGGACTCACGATCCATAGGAATCTCGATGGCTCCACCCAGGCTGAGGAGCCAGAGGAAAAAGGCTGCGTGGATCCAGGGCGGCGGCTGCTGCCTGGCCATCCTCAGCATCAGGACCGGCTCCTTGTTCCCTAGCCTTCGGGGTCTGGCTGCCTCCAGCTGCTCTAACTGGGCGTCCTGGACAGAGATCAGCTGTGGAAAGAAGCACAACAAGTGAGTTTTTCTTCAACTTGTGTTTTGCACTAGCAATCTTATAGGGCCTGGGAGGACTCAAGTATCCCCTTGATAGATGTACTAGAACAGTGTTTCTCAACAGAGAAACTACTGGCATTTGGGGTAACTATTCTTTATATGAGGGCTGCCCTGGGCACTGTAGGATGTTGGCAGCACGCCTGGCCTCTACCCACTAGATGCCAGTAGAGCCACCCCTCAGCTGGGACAATGAAAAGGTCTCTGGACATTGCCAACTTACTCTTCTTCATTGCCTTTTGTCCTTGAAGGGCAAAGCCACTCCCAGTTGAGAACCACTCTTTTAGAAGGAAGAGTAGTTGTGAATAGACCAGTAATTATTATGAAAGCACATGTTGGAGCTCTAACCTGTGCATGTACTGTGACAGAATCACTTTCCGAAATGCCATCTAATGTTATGTTAATGAGGCCATATCAATGACGGGTATGTCCTAAATCCAATCCCATCTCACTTATAAATAAAGCAGATTAGACAGAGACAAGTACCCACGGGATGTCAGAGGCCACAAGAGGACAGCCTGGGGCCAACCAAGAAGGCCTGGTGCTGCTTGACTAGGAAAACATCACCAAAGTCAACATCCTGATTTGGACTGTTAACCTTTGGAACTGTGAGAAAATAAGATTTCTGTTTTTTAAGGCACCACTGCGGTGTCTGTGTTACAGCAACATTAGCAAACCTAAGACAGCCATGCAAACCAACACTGGCCCACTGTCTCAGCACCCAGATGTCATGTGCTGAGTTAGGAGGAAATGCACCAATTTTACAGCCTCTCTGAGCCATCAGTGTTGGGTGTGCCTAGCTGGAGTGTCTGGGTTAGGGACCTAGAGATAAGCTCACACTGATGTCCTCTGATACTAGGGGAAGGGAACAGAAAAAAGGTAGCAGCTGAGTGGATGATGGGTTAACTTGTTTACCAGAAGATATTTTTTTCTTTCCCATGAATGATTTCTAAAAATATTTTGCAGAGCTAAGCTGTGGTCTCTGGTGTTCCCTTAGAGATAGTGGCTGTGCTGACATGGTAGTCTAGGTTTGCTCGACATTTATGGCAGTTCTCCGTCTACACCATCAAGCATGAGAGACACCTGCAAGGCTTCCAGGGTAAGGGTTACAAACGGAATGAATCCTTAGGAGACAAACCCTTCTTCCCTGCTGAGAGGTAACAGCAAGAACAACCTACAGCTGAAACGCAGATACAGAACTTTAAGACTGTTGTTCTGCCATGGGACTAAGTCAAAGAGGAAGGAAGGGAGGGGTTCCTCAGATTCCTCCAGCTTTTCTGGATGTTGAGCTACCTGTTAGATTGTTCCATTCCTGCAGCAACTGGAAGCCTGCTCTCTCGGTTTTACAGCCCCATCATCCCCTATTCATCCCAGGGACCCCGAGGCAGAGAGAACTCCAGGACTTGCTTGGGGGAGGGCAAGGGATCCTTCTGAAGCCCTAGAGTCAAAGAAGGCCACCCGTCACTGCATTAAGAGGTAGCACTTCTGCTGTGCCAGATATGGGGAAAACTTGACAGATTCTGACTTAGGTTTCAGCATTCTCTTTCCTGGAAGCTGGGCCCCACACCAGCACCCTACCTCGTGTGTATTTCTAGACTGCATCCACTTGCCTCCATTCCCACTTCTACCACATGGTTTTGACCACCATCATTTCAGGTCATTGTTATACAGCAGCTTCCTAAGTGGGCTCCCCACTTCAGTGCTTGCACCCTGATTCATCCTCCAATCTCAACCAGAATAACTAATGCTAAAGTGCAAATCTGATTAGGCCACTTCCCTAGTGGAACATTCAATATCTTACCGCTGCCTCCAAGTTAAAGCCGAAGTCCTCACCATGGCTCAGAGGCCTGCGTCACTCAGCTCCTCGGCAATCTCGTCTCCCACCACCCTCCTCCTGCGCTCCATGCCCCAGCCAGTACCACGC
The DNA here is from genome assembly GCA_028571685.1 of Heterohyrax brucei. Lineage (NCBI taxonomy): Eukaryota > Metazoa > Chordata > Mammalia > Hyracoidea > Procaviidae > Heterohyrax > Heterohyrax brucei. Next base: position 25,761,641 of record CM053155.1, read on the forward strand.
ATCCGCGCACCCTGCTGTCTTAGGCTGACTAACCTTGGCACAGACCAACCTCTAGGTGTCTGCCTTCTCTCACTACTGCTGGATTCTGCAAGTATGAATTAGAGACCCCTCCTATGTTCTACTCCGCACCCTATAAAAAACACTTGTCGCCACTGAGTCACTTTCATTAGATTCCTACTCAGAGCGACCCTATAGGTCAGAGTAGACTGCTGCATACAGTTTCCAAGGAGCGGGTGGTGGATTTGAACCGCTGACCTTTTGATTAACGGCCAAGCTCTTAATCACTGTGTCATCAGGGCTCCACTTATTATACATTTTTTCACTTGGTATTTGTTCTAAAACCTCGTCTGTATCGTCTGTAAGAAATAAAGTCTCTCTATAAGGGAAGGTGTCCTGTCTCATTCATTGTTCTACTCCTAGAATCTAATAGGCTGCCTAAAGCACAGAGGTGCTCAAAATCTTCCTGTTGACGGATAGATGAAAAATTGAATGAGTGAACAAATAAACAAATGAACAAAACAAGAAGCTGTAGGAGTGCCAAGTGTTTTTTGAACCCCATGTTTCCCCAAGAAACCACCAGGTGGTGCAGCAGAGCAGATGTGTAGCCTAGGCGGTATCCTCTGAAGGCTACCGATAAAGGAAAGGGGAGAAAAACTCCCTCCCTACACAGGCTCTGCATTCTAGCCAGGGATAAGCAAGGGGAAGAGGGCTGAGAGACTAGAAAGTCTCTCGAGAAGGGGCTGTCTTGCCAGAGGGTACCACAGGTCTTTTGTTCTTCCTCTTGGCTCTCTAAGACTGTCTCTACACTGTCCCAGAAAGGGCTCATCAAGTCCCCTCCTTGGTTTAGCATGTAACTCCAAAGACGGAAGCCTTCGTGCTCAGAAAACAAGCAGGATGGGAAGGCTCAGCATTCCTGCAGGGAGAGCAGTCGGAATGGCTCTAGTCTTGGGCTCCACGGTCACCATGTTTTGCTCAGGAGATGCCAAGAAGTAGGAAATGACGGGAAAGAGAAGGAGATCTTATTCTGGGAATCTTGATGGAAGCAGGAAGTCAGAAGCTATTCATTAAGCAGAAATACATTGCCAGGAAAAAGCCCAGTTCTTTGGGGGTACTTTTACCTCATAATGTAAGAACACAGGAGAAAAAGAACAGACGGATCATCACATGTAATGGTTTGGCAAGTCTCTCCCCCTCCACTCTCTGGAACTCACTTTTTCCAACAGAACCTTAAAGCAGGAGAAGAACTAAAGATAATTTCATTTTATCCAAGCACCTCACTTTTTAGATGAGGAAACAGGAATACAGAAAAGAGAAGCGACTTGCTCAGGGTCACCCACTTTTTTAGCGGAAAAACTAGGAAAAAAACCTCTGAATTTATAAACTTGCAGCCCACAGCTTTTCTACCCAATTTCCTTGTCTCTTGTCATGGGTTGACTAGTGTCTCCCTAAAAATATGTGCAGTAATTTGGCTGGGCCAGGATTCCCTGTGTTCTGTGATTGCCCTCCATTTTGTGATTTTTCTGATGTTGTAAATCCGAATCTCTGCCTGTGGTTAACAGAGTGGATTATGTTAGAGAGCATTAGGGTGGGACTGCAAATTCCCTCATAGGATCACCTCCCTGCTCCACTGTAAAGGGAGTTTCCCTGGAGTAAGGCTCGCACTACCTTTTAAAAGGAAAGGAAAGCACACAGAAAATTGGAAACCTCAGACCATCAAGAAAGCAGCACCAGGAGAAGAGCACGTCCTGGTGAGATTGCTGTGCCAAGATGCTCCCTGAACAAAGACTGATTGCAACACAGGGACTTTCCTCCAGAGCCGACAAAGGGGTATAACCTTTCCCCGGAGCGGACATCCTGATATTGGACTTGAGAGGGAAAGCCCTTCTCCTGGAGTGGACACCCTGAACTCAGACTTGTATTCTACCGGACTGTGTAAGAATAAGCTTTCCTCTGCCAAAGCCTTCCACTCTGTGGTATTTCTGTGAGAGTAGTACCAGCTGACTAAAACATCTCTCTATATACAGGAAAGGTTCAGAGCGAAGCTGCTCTTTTAAAAAGAAACGTGTAGTTTGGCAATTTCTCAAAAAGTGAAACATGGTTTATGGGACAGTAAGTATAAGTCAGTGGTGAGACAACATGTGCAGCCACTGTAGCTGATGAGTCACTTCCGACTCACAGTGATCCCACAGGACAGAGCAGAACTTCCCCACGAATTCGAAGGAGCGCCTGGTGGAGGCAAACTGCTGACCCTCTGGTTAGCAGCAGTAGCTCTTAACCACTAAGCACCAGGATTCCAAGATGCTGGAAAGACAGCTAGAAAAGTGACCTGATGTGAAGAATGTAGCTAATGTCATTGAACTGTACCTGCAGAAATTGCTAGATAAATTATATGATCTGCTGTATTTGCACCAAAAATAAAAGACAGTTAAACAGAGAATTACCATATGACCCAGCAATTCCACTATACCCCAAAGCACTGAAAACACATAATCAAACAAGTAAATGCCCACACGTGTGCATATGCATAATTTACAGTAACCAAAGTGTAGAAACAGCCCAAAAGTCCATCAGCAGATAAATGGATAAACACACTGGTATACAGAAGAACACCATTCTACCAAAAAAGAAAAAGAAAAGAAAACTAAAGTACTGATACAGGCCATAATGCACAAGAACCTTGAAAACATTATTCTAACTGAAAGGAGATGCAAAAAGCCACATATGGCATGACTTAATTTACATGAAATATCCATAATAGGTAAATTATGGAGACAGAACACAGACTGGTGGTTATCAGAGGCAGGAGGAGAGGGAAATAGGGAGCAAGTGCTTAATGGATAGGGGGTTTCCTTCTGGGATGAAATGCTTTTGAAATAAAGAGGGCAGGTACACCACACTGAGAATGTCCTCAATGCCACTGAATTGTTCACTTTAAAATGGTCAGTTTTATATTATATGAATCTCACCTCAATTAGAAAAAAGAAAACAAAACCAAGAAATGTTTAATATTGGTTTCCGAAATGTGGTCATGAAGATATAGAGCACAGGATGAGGACAGTGAGTTTTCTCACCTGGGCATGTTTAAGCGTCCTCAGATGCCTGAGCTGCATCCACTCAGTCTAGAAGAAAGGTACATGGTTTGTAACTTGTCCTAAACACTGAGGGGATGGGTCCAAGTCAGAGGAGAGGAGAACCCACTGTTGTCTGTGTGCAGGGAGCTCCAGTGTTGCGATCAGGAGCTCAGTGCAAAATGAGGGCAGAGATGCCTCTCCTGGCCCCAGAGTATGCCTCTATCACCAAGGTAGTTTCCCCATCCTGGCAGACAGGAAGAGAGGGTTACGGGGCAGAGGTTTCTAACCTAAATCAATCAGGCTCACATTTCCAACCAAACCTTGGCTCTGATGGCATAGTAGTTAAGTGCTATGTCTGCTAACCAAAAAGCTGGCAGTTCAAATCTGCCAGGTGTTCCTTGGAAACTGGTCGCTATGAGTCAGAATCGATTTAATGGCAGTGGGTTTGGTTTTGTTTTTCCAACTAACTCTTAGTTCTTGCAGTGTCCTGCTGTAAGGTCCAGTCACATAATTTCTCAGGTTCTTCTGCTGGCCCTTCCAACAACTCAGTAGGTTATTGCTAGGAGTACAGAAATACGGCACCCAGAAGGAGGGTGTGGTTGACTCTGGGTGAGGTCTCCCCATGGTACCGCTGAGTCTAGAATAGGAACCTTCAAGAGGAATGCCATCTAAGGATGCATTGGGGGGAAGGCAAGGAAAATCCCACATCTATGAGAAAAATTGAAAAATGCAGGACAGGCTTCAGAAGACAAAGCCATGCTGACTGTCTTTGAACACTGGTACAGGAATAAGAATTTTTCTGTTTTGCTCCACAAGGGCAAAACTAGAACCAAGCAGAAGAGGTTCCAGAGAGGCAGATGCTGCCCCAAGATACAGGGAAGAATTACCTAATAAATACAGTCATCCCACAGTACCATTTATAAAGTCTAAATGTACCACCCACACACACTACAAATACACTGTTTTTGAGAGATCCTTTTATGTTTAATCAAACATGTAAGAGGTAGATTGTAAGGATATAAATACATTAAAGGGGTTCACATTTCAGGGGGAGAGAATGAGGATAAGGACAAAAATAAACAAAAAACAAGAGAGAAATCTTGTGTGGACTGACGATGTACACTGGGGAATATCATTAAGTCAATTCTTGTGTATCTGGCTTCTCCTCTTCCCAGACACACACACAACTTAACACCACCATCGCCACAAGACAAATGACAGAAAATAAAGCCACTTGAACATAAATGCTCTGCTGTGTGAAGTTTCTTAAAGAATCCAAATGACGCTTGGTCAGGTGTGTTGCTGACATTTCCACACAGGATGGAAACCAGATGCTCCTCAGAATAACCGGTGGCATTATACACACGTGTAGATTAAGATTCTTTCACTGTCATAGCTCTAGTAGACAGGAGCTGAATAAGTCCTGCAGATCCTTTTTTTTTTTTAAAGTTAGTGTTTTGACTGGGCATGGTCTTGCTGTTGTTAGCTGCCGTTGTCAGCCCCCCAATTGTGACAACCCCATGAAAGACAGAATGGACTGCTACTTGTGCCTGTGTCATCAAGATTGGTTGTGGACCGCACAGCTGTGATTCACAGGATTTTCTTCAGCTCATTTTTAGAAGTAGGTCACCAAGGTTTTCTTCCTCATGTCTTAGCCTAGAAGCTCTGTTGAAACCTGTCCAGCATCATGACAATATGCAAATCTCCAGTGACAGACACGTGGTAACTGCACATGAGGTCTTCTGGTCAGGAATCAAAACTTGGTCTCCTGCATGGAAGGTGAGAATTCTACCACTGAACCACCAGTGGCCTCTTAAATGCCCTTTCAACAACCAAAAACCAACCCACTACTGTCAAGTTGATTCTGACTCATGGAGACCACAGGGTTTCCAAGACCATAAATCTCTACAGAAGCAGATTGGCACATCTTTCTCCCGAACGGCCACTGGTGGTTTTGAACCACCATCCTTTCAGTTAGCAGTCCATGACTTTAACCACTGTACCATGTGCTACTTTAAATGCCCTCTCCTGCCTCCATTGCTGTGGAGTGGATTTCTACTCATAGTGACCTTATAGGGCACAGCAGAACCTCACCATATGGTTTCCACAGAGCAAGCTGCCGGTGGATTCCAACTGCCCACCTTCGTTTAGCACAAGAGGCCTTAACGACCGTGCCACCATGGCTCCCTTAGAACCCTTGTTATTTTACATAGGGACGCTTCTTCACACACTTAAGCCATCAGTCTGACCTCAAAAGGCTTTCAAATCTGCAAGCTTCACTTGAGATTCAGATTCACTGTTTGAGATAGGGCCCAGGAAAGAGTACATGAGCTTTTCTGCTTGGCCCCAGGGAAGATCCACTAGATCTGACAGCCTTTTGGATTCCAGAGCCCTGCTGCACTGCCTGCCTGGGTTGGAAGCCACTCCAGGGGAATTGGAGGAGAGGAGCTAGGGCAAGTACTAAAGTTTCAGAGATTTGCACTTCTCATCTGTAAAATGGGAATAATAACAGTGTCTCCTCCAGAGGGCTAATGTCAGGACTTAGCACAGTTCCTGTATAATGCAATTAGCATAGCACAGGCACTGAGTCCCAGCTGCCACTGAGTTGATTCTGACTCACAGTGACCCCATGTGTGCAGAATACAACTGTGCTCCACAAGGCTTTCAATGACTGATTTTCAAAAGTAGATCACCAAGCCTTTCTTCTAAGACGCCTCTGGGTGGACCTGGACTTCTAACCTTCAGTTAGCAGCTAAGCACTGTAACTGCTTGTACCACTCAGGGACTCCTGGAGGGAGCAAAAGTTCAATAAGCACCTCAGCAGGCTTTGAGCTCATAACAACTGTGATCGCTAAGACTGTGTATCAGCTCGGCTGGGCCAAACTCACCAGTGGGTTTGATGGTCATACAGTGATGTGATCACTTACATGTTGAGATCTTCTGTGAGTAGTCAGTAAACTGAAAGGGAGTTCCCTTGGGCAGGTGGCCTGTGTTGAACATGAGTGGGTATTCTGGCAAGGCTTGTAGGCTTTAAAAAAAAAAGCTCATTCTAGAACCTGCAGCCGGCTCCTGCTCACCTGACCTCTGATTCTTGGGACTTGAGCTAGTAGCTTAGCTGTGGTTTTGCCTGCGGACCTTTGACATTCAGCTGATCTTCAATGCCTATGATCAAGAGCCCTACTCTACCTACAAATCTTGCATTTGCCAGCCCCTGTGGCTATGTGCATCAGAAGCCTTGATCCTGACCCACACATGTTCCAGCCTCTACAACCATGTGAGCCATTTCCTTGATAAAAATATATACATATATATTTATGGAAACCCTGGTGATATAGTTGTTAAAAGTTTGGCTGCTAACCAAAAGGCTGGCAGTTTGAATTCACCAGGCATTCCCTGGAAACCTTAGGGGGCAGTTCTACTCTGTCCTGTAGGGTCACTGTGAGTTAGAATCAACTCATGGCAAAGGGTTTGGGTGTTTTCTCCTCCTGGATCGGTACACATATTTTGTACTTGACTAGTTTTGCTTCTCTAGAGAACCCAGACTAAGACAAGGATGAAGGTAGCATTCCAGCTGCCTAATGACATGAGTGAGAATAGCAGCAAGCAGCAAAAATAATTACCCGTCCACAATCACGGCCTGCTTTTCTATCTTTCCTCCTCTCCGGGTCCTGGTTGGCTTTCTTCTCCAGACTGGGGGGCCCTGGTGTGGATTCCACAAGCTGTCCCTGGCAGACGGGCAAGAGGCCCACAGCTCCCACAAGCTGTTGCCATCAGGAGCTCCCCAGATTCCCCCAGCCCATTCTAGGCAGCCTGTCCCGGTGGTCACAACACATCTGAAGTGATAGGGAAAAAGACTGGCAGTGCTGAGACATAGTTCAGCTGGCAGCAATTTGTTCCCTGGAGCAGAAGCTGCCTCAGATTGGGGCAGCAGTGAGTGGACCGGTCATTATTAGACCTGACGGCAGGCACGATACATACTGCAGAAAAGGTGACTGGATGAAAGATAAGATTTCTCTGCTGTCATGGAGCGTATGTTCCAGTGGAGGAATGATGGAAAATAAATATGGAACAAAAAGCCAGGCACTAACTGAAGTGAAAAAAACAAAATAGAGTGATGTGATATGGAAACTGAGGGACCAAGGAAGGGTTCTGCGAGAAGGCAACCCTGGACCAAGCCCTGAACGGCAAGAAGGCTAGCCTCGCGAAGATGGGTTAGAGCAGCATCTCAGACAGGGAAGCTGCTAGCACAAAGGCCCTGAGGCAGGGCCCGGCATGGCTGGCACATGCAAGGCAACGGACAGATGTCCATGTGGCTGGAGCTTGGGGGACAAACGGAAAGAACAGAACAAGAGCCAGAGGTAATAAGGAGTTAACAGTATGCTCACTGAGGGCTTGCCAGGTGAAGTAAAGAGTTGGAATTACATTCTAAGTGTCCCTGGAAGCTACGCAGAGCTGTAGGCGAAGCGACATGACGAGAGTTGGCGAGAAGGCCACTCTGGCTTCTCGGTTGAGAGTGGGATGTGATGGGCAGTGGCTGAAGCTGGGAGGCCAGTTAGGAGGCTCTGCAGCCAGCGGGGTGAAGCCAGAGACTTAGCTCCCAAACCCCAGATACTGCACCTCTGCCTAGCCCATTCAAATCACCCAGCACAGCCAGCCTCACGGCCACCTCCGGGGTTTAACAGGATGTGTTCTGGGTGACAAGCACAGCACTGAAAGTCTCCTGATGAGTCATTCAGTGCTGGGGTTTTCACAGCGGGTCCTACGGAGCCCATTGAGGTTCTCTGGAAGTGCCTCAAGGTCTTCTCTGAGAGGAGGCTGGAAGGAGAGCAAGAGGGACTCAGGACCTGCCACCCACTTCCATCAGAGCAGCTTCATGGTGCTGTTTACATGTAACTATTGCCTTAAGCTTGAACGGTTTTGCTAGTAAAGCAAAGTGGAAATGCTTGTGTAACAGCAGCTTTTCCAACGCAGAACCCCTGTGCCCAAGGTGATGTTTGGCTGTGACAACCAGGCACAGGTGTGATGTTGAGGCCGCGGCACTAGATCAGGAAAACCTTCTGGGGCTTCCCACTGCCAGCATTTTGCATCTGTGTTGGGGGTTAGGGTGCAGGGGAAGCACCAAGCTGCCAGCTGGACTCACTCTGCAGACCAACAGCCTTTCGAAGCCAGCTCTCCAGGGTTCACAATTCTAGATTCCTCCAATCAATAGCCTCACTCACTCCCCACCACAGCCGTTTCCATTCTCCACGTGTCTCCAGAAAGGGCTTCAGAAGCCCACCCTACTCAGGCTCTTCCTACCTTCCCAGTCTCACCTGCTTCACTTTCCCTCCACCTGTTAAACAAAATTATTTTCATTCCATGAATAATCCTTGCTTTCTAACCCATCACCACTGAGAGGCTGAACAGACAAATGAACAATGGCCAGACCATATGTGACTGTAAAATACACAACTTCTGTGGCAACCAGCCAAGAGTCTAAAGTACAGGCTATATGGTCATCAGCCCAGAACGGTCAGGGCTTAGTCAGTGATTGCCAGCCTCTCTATTTTTTGCCCCCACTTTCAACTCAGGACCCACCTGAAAAAGCCAAATAGGCTCCCAAACCAGTGGCATAAGATGCCCTGCTTCTAGATGGCCCACATCCAGCTTCCCATGCTAACAACCTCCAATGAGAATACCTGAAACAGTTCCTCTTCCTCCCTTTTTTCGTTCTTTGACTGTAAAGTCTTCTCACTCTTCTGCTTCCCTGCTGAGTCTCTGCCAAACAAGAGCGATAAGGTTGTTTCCCTTGTTACAACAAGGTCTGAACAAATAGCCTGTTTGTTCTCATTTAAGCCAAGTGTTGTCGTTTTGGGTTGTCTTTATTTCCATACTGTCACATAAATCATTCTCTTTTTTTAGATGGTCTTTACTCTCTCCTTCTCTCACTCAACTCTGTACCCTCCTCCAGGCTCCCTCCTCTGGGAAGCCTTCCTGGGTTTTCCTACAACATCCCTTCCACCCAAGCTGGATTTGGTCATCATCCTGTGTTCTCTCAAAGCATTCTGGGATACACTCACTACTAGATCTCAATGTAGATTAACTGTCTGTCTACTCACCTATTTCCTCAACACACAATGAGTTCTTCGAGGTTAGGGACAGTGTCTTATTCCATTGTCACAACAGCAAGCACAAAGAGAATCTACTGGACAGTTTGTGGGTGCTTATCTAGGTCCATGCTCCTCTAACCTGTAATAGCTGTCTTTTTCTCTCGAGAATTCATTGCTATCCCTTTTTCAGACTCATCCTACCTGACTTCCAGGGCTGGGCTCTGATCAGCTGAAGCAAATTTCCGCTCCCTATCCCCTCTCCAAAGGAACCTGGTGATGCAGTGCTTAAGAGTTTCGGTGCTAACTGAAAGGTCAGTTTGAACCCACAGCTGCTGCGTGGGAGAAAGATGTGGCAGTTTGCTTCAGCAGAGATCATAACCTTGGAAATCTGATAGAGAAGGAGGTCTACTCTCTCCTCTAGGGCCACTAGGAGTCAGAATCAACTTGATGGCTATGGGTTATCCTTTTATCAATGAACCCTGGTAGTGCAATGGTTAAGTGTCAGGCTGCTAACCAAAAGACTGGTAATGCAAACCTACCCAGTGGCTCTGTGGCAGGAAGCCTGCTGATCTGCTCCAGTAAAGAATACACACTAGAAACTCCATGGGAGTTCTCCTCTGTCACACGTGGTTGCTGTGAGTTAGAACTGACCCAACAGTGCCCAACAACACTCTTTACCACCATGACTGGCTTAGGAATGGGTCTCTCATACACCAAGAGGTAACGTGATTCATGAAGACTTTCGCCGAGACTTCTGTGAAAGACAAGTTTCCCCTCTGTTCTGAAGAGACCCTGGTGAGGAGCTCCCCTCACAAGGGAGGCTGGAGCTACCAAGGGGGAGGGGGAAGGAAGTCTTCCTTGTGGAATCTGAGTATGATCCAACACTGAAGAAGGCATTGACAGGAGATCCTTCTGTCATTGTTTGAGTCACTGATCAAGCATTTCCTGAACCAAGCACTACCTGTGAATTTTTAAGTTACATAAATGTTTACATTAACCCAAAACCCAGCACTGTTCAGTCGAGTCTGACTCATGGCAATTCTAGAGGCCAGAGTAGAACTGCCCCATGCAGCACCTAGTAGGTTTGAACTGCTAACCTTCTGGTAAGCAGTTGTAGCACTTAACCCACTACACCATGAAGGTTTATGTTTACATTAAAAATTCCTTTTAATTTTTAAGCCAGTTGGAGTTGAGCTTTCTGTACCTTGCAGCTGAGAGTCCTCGCAGAAGCAGAAAGGCCTCCAGAGTGTTAGTTGAATGTACAACCTTCCTCTCTCCTTGCCTTCAAGTTTTAGTACACAAAACGTAGCCCTCCTTCTTCCCGCCCCGCTTAGCCTGTGCCCCGCCTCCCCTTCACAGGGACCTGCTCTAGACTGCCAACTGAGCTTCCAAGCTCCTGTTACTAGGTCTCTGCCTCAGCAGAAAAGCATCTTCAGGGTTTCTCTCTCTGAAAACAAAACCAACAGATCATTCTCTATCCCACAGCCTCCCCGCATAGACCTGATTTTTTTCTCCCTCTTACGTTAGTTTCTTTCCTTCTTTTTTTTTTTTTTAAAAAAAGAGTGGCCAGAAGCTTCCACCTTATTCAGCTCCTACCCACTTCTCACGTAAACCACATTCTGGAGCTCTGCTGTCCTGATCTGACCTCCCGATAGTCAAATCCAGTATTTTTGTTTAGATCTTGCCTGACCTTGGAAGGGTGTTAGACATTTTTAAACATTCTATCCTTCTGAACATTCCTCCTGGACTCCTGAGACACCACTTGGAGGCCTCCTCCTCTGAGGGCACTGATCACACTGCTGGATCCTCTTCTACCTGATTTTTCTCAGTGTCTCCACCAAAGTCCTGTCTCTCCATCTCTACTCCCTGTCTTTGTTGGTGGTACCCACCCAAGTCATCCAAGCCAGACTCATGGGACTCTTCCTAAAATCTAACCTCTTCTCCCTCCTCACATCCAGGTAACGAGGTCAGTGTCTACCTCCCAGGGCCTTTTATCCTCCTCCTTTCTCCATGCTCTCCCCCATCTCACCTGTTGCACATATCCTGTCTTTATGTGTCTCATACCCAACACCAAACTCACCGCTGTCAAGCTGACTCTGACTCATAGTGGCCCTACAGGACAGAGCAGAACTACCCCATAGGTTTTCTAAAGCCACAAATCATTATGGAAGCAGACTGTCACAACTTTCTCCTTTGGAGCAGCTGGTGGGCTTGAACTGTTGATATTTCAGTTACTATCTGAGTGCCTAACCACCATACCACCAGATCTCCAGGGGAGGGAAAAAGCCATGATTTATAGCTTTTGCCAATTCCTGTGGTATAAATACCATGCTAGAGCTGATTCCAAGCTATGAACATGGAGTTAGGAGAAAACACGCAGTAGCACTGTATCACATGGCATTTCCACCACACAGACACAATAGGCATAAGAAATTCATGAAGCAGCTGGTGGGTTCAAACCGTTGACCCTGTAGTTAGCACTTCAACCACTATAACCATCAGGGCTCCTTTGTGTCTCATAGACTAGTGCAACAACCTCCTAACTGGTCTCCTTCCAATCCATTCTCCATGTTGTATCAATGATTTTTCTGCTACACTCCCATCTGACCATGTCATTCTGGTGCTGAAAACCCTTCCATACCACCCTATTAACCTGTAAGATCAAATCTAAACTTCTGGTATAGCACGAAAGTCTCCTGGAGATAAGGCTCCCTCAGGCATCTCCAACCCTACTCAAACACTACATGTTTCCCAACTGAATAATGTGCCATTTCTAAGCAGCCACACGATACGCTACCTCCACACTGGACACACACTTTCCTCCAGGCTCAGAAAGGCCCTCCCTATCATGTGATCAATTTCTACTCCGTCTTCACCCCACTCAAATACCTCCTATTTCATGAATTCCCTGCGCTCCTTCTATGTCCTCGCTCCCTGCAGGGCTGGCAGAGTCAGCCTCCCTCTACCTTATACCTGTGTATCTGGTGGCAGTTACCACACTTCGGTAAAACCATATGTTTAACCTAGGGGTTGGAAAACATCTTCTATAAAAGGTCACAGTGAATATTTTAGGCTCTGTTACAATTACTAAACTTTGCCATTGTCCTGTGAAAGCAGTTACAGACAGTAAGTAAACACGATGGGTGTGGCTATGTCCTAATAAAGCTTAACTCACAGAAACAGATGATGGGGTGGTGCTGGCCCGAGGGTGCGGCTTGTAGGCCTTGCTAATCCCTGCTTTAACTGTCTTTCTCTCCCTTTGTGAACTCCTTGAGGCTTAGATCATGCCCTGTTTATACTTGTGTCCCAAGAACTCCACCTAGACCCCGACTGGAATATTGAAGGAACTGAAATCCAAGTACAGTCTAGCCACTCTTTATTATTATTACCAAGTTACTTGTTTTCTAAGCCTTTTATTTATTTATTTTCATAATCTGAGATATGGTGATAGTAATTCTGTTCTGCCTCTTTTGAGTACCAAATGCAATGTGTAAGGCATTTTTACAACTCTTGCTGTATTCTTTCCTGATTGGCTCCAAGGACTAGTAAAAGCAAGACTGTCATGCTTTCTCTGAATATTGCGTAAACCTAAATCCAAAGAGGGCCTGACATCACTTTGCCTATAAGTGTAGCTGGTTTGGAGCTTAGCTGCAGGCTACTCTCTGCCATGTAGCATCCTGCCTGCTTTGGGGGTGAAGGCTGGGGTGCAGAGCATGAGACCACACTTCCTTTTCCCCTCACTTCACTCTGCTTTCTCCCAGATTCTAGACGTGCCCTATGGCAAAGTGAGAGAGGTGAACGTGACAGAAGGGTGGCTTAACAGTCTCCAAGGCCTTCCTGAGATTTCTGTGCTACTTCTGGTAGTAGAGTCCACAGGATTTGAAGACTGACTGACTGTGGACAGCAAGCAAAAGAATGCCATCAAAGTTTGAATTAGAACGATGCCAGTAACTGGCATCAAAAATACAGATGGGAGAATAACTGCGGTTGAGCTTGGAACTGAATATGTTGAATTTCAAAATACTGATGAGCTGTGAATAAACCAGGTACTCTGATGCTGTGGTCCTAAATTAATAACCAGATTAAAAGAGATCTGTGCTACCAAGGCCACATGCCAGCAATTAGTTCTCAGAATAAACCAAACAGATGACTAGAATAGTACCACAGGAACCACTAAGGGGTGCATACACATATCACTGTTACAGGGTACTGCAGGGGAACAGGAAGGTAATAAGAGTCCAAGAGAACCAATGGTAAAATACAGCCATTTGCACTAGATTAAAAAAACTGCCTCAGGCTTTATTAGTACAGCTGTCAGGAAGCCACATATTCAGAAATCGGAGATAGCTACAATAAAATAGAAACAGGAACACATTCAAATAAGAGGTAGGAAAGGACCACATATGTGGGGTACCCAGGAAATATGAATTTATTCTCCACTGAGGGAAGGTTACATATGGGCAGGTAGGCTCTCTTAGATGCAGCTGAGGAATCAGCTGAAAGGTATATGGCATCTGGATTGGAAGAAGCCTTATTAATAACCTGCAATATGCAGATGATACTATCTTGCTTGCTGAAAGTCAAGAGGACTTGCGCTTACTTATGAAGATCAAAAACTACAGCCTTCAGAAGGGATTACACTTCAACATAAACAAAACTCTTCACAATTGAACCAATAAGCACCATCATGACAGAAGGAGAAAAGACTGAAGTTGTCGAGGATTTCATTTTGCTTGGATCCACATCAACAGCTGTGGATGCAGCAGTGAGGAAACCCAATGACATACTGCAAATCTGCTGCAAAAGACCTCTTAAAAAGCAAAGATGTCACTTAGGGGACTAAGGCACACCTGACTCAAGTCATACTATTTTTAATTGCCTCCTTATGCATGTGAAACCTGGACAGTGCTTAAGGAAGACTGAAGAAGAATTGATGCCTTTGAAGGTGTTGGTGAAGAATATCACGGGCTGCCAAAAGAACGAACACATTTGTCTTGGACGAGATACAGCCAGAATGCTCCTTGGAAGACAAGATGGTGAGATTCATCTCATATACTTTGGACATGTTATCAAGAGAGACCAGTCTCTGGAGGAGGACATTGTGTTTGGTAAAGCAGAGGGTCGGTAAAAAAGAGAAAGCCCCTCAGTGGGACGGACTGAAACAGTGGCTGCAACAATGGGCTCAAACATAGCAGGGCCTGAGGGTGGCGCAGGGCCGGGCAGCGCTGTGCTCTGTTAGACACAGCATTGCTGTGAGTCGGAACCCAACTGACAGCACTTAACAAACAACAGTAAAAATTCATTCCTAATACAAACTCGTAAAGTTTGCAAATAGTACGTAAGAAACAGAAATTTGAGTGGCCCCCACTAGTGCCATGAGTGGTGCCCTCACTCACACTCCCTTTGTGTTTTCTGGAGAACAGAGAAAGAATCAGTGCACGTCTTGAGCGGGAACACCCTCCATCACATCTGTCTTGGCCGATGGAAGAGTCAGGCTGGCCTAAGGGAAGAAATCCCACCCCAGCGCAGTACTCAGGCTCCTCCACGGCGGGGCTCCTGCCCCCTGCAGCCTTCTCTTCCACAGCCTTTGCACACACACGTTCTGTCACTCTGCACAAACACACATGCTCTGTACACACTTTGCACACACATGCTGTGCACACCCCCCCACTAACGGACATTGTACTTATACACTGCAGGCGTGCACCCAGCATGCACACATTCCACAGGCACACTCCCTGCACACTTAGCTCACATCCTCCACACACACACTATTGCACTGTCCACACAGTCTCTGGACACACAAAAACATACTGCACACAATCTGCACACACACCTCTGCTCAATTCTCTGCATACACACATTCCACACATTCTGAACACTCTGTATATGCTCTGCACACATGCTCTGAGTATGCTCTCAGCACAGTATGCACTAACTTTGCACATACACATATCACGCACACATACTACACATACACATACACCTACCGCACATATGCTATACACAACCTCTGCATATACACTTTCTGCACACACACTGCATACTCTGTCAACACAGTGCACACACACATTCTGCACACACATTCATCTACAGTCCAGCCCCCAGGTTGTGTACCACTCCCTGAACAAGCCATGTAGTTTCTGCCCACCCTTCCTTTCCTGTTGTGAAACCCCTTCTTTGAAAGCCAAGGCCCTGAGCAGACCTCTGCTTTATGACCCTCTCCCAGCTTCCCCACAGAAAGTAGGTTACAAGTCCCCATGTGCCTCTCCCTCAACTTGCCGCCATGTCCCTTCCAGGGACCTCTGCCTCGTGGGGTTAGTTGTCCCCACATCTGTCTCCCACAGTCCACATCCTGTCCCCTCTGCAGCATGAGCACAGAACAATCAGTATTCATGAGACGAGTGAACTTTACTTCATAGTCCTGGGTGCTATCCCAGCAATGAGTCAGGAAAATACATTATACGTGGACTGACGATTAAGTTCGTGAACTCATCCTAGAAAAAGTGCTACATACCTCATTGCTGAATATCACTACGGCCACATTCGAAGCTATGCACCACCACCAGCTCCTAGTCCACCCTTCAAAGCAAATTGGGAACTCGTTTTCTGGAGTGGCCATCAGAGTCTGTCAATGTATTACTCTTGATGTGCTGAATATCATCAGAATGTCTTCCTTTCAATATTTCCTTTATTTTGGGGTAAAGAAAAAAGTCACTGGGGGCCACACCAGTTGAACAGGGAGGTGTTCCAATGCAGTTATATGTTTACTGACTTAAAACTCTCTTACAGACAACTATACAGTTAAGTTCACGAACTTCCCCACCGTGCCACCATGTACAATGGCCATTCCAGAAAGAGTTTCAAAACTGCTCTGAAGGGTGGACTAGGCACAGATGTCGGTGCAAAGCTTCCCAAGGAGAGTATTCGAAGGTCACCACAGTGATATTCAGCAATGAGGTGTGTGACACTTAAAATAATTAAGTTTGTGGACTTAATTGTCAGACTTTGTAGACTGTTGATTGATATGCACCCTTGTTATCAGATAATACGTATCAGTTATTTACTGCATACACTGAGTAACAACGGTAACAGCAATACCCTACTATCTACCCATCCAGCCTCCTCGGGAGCAAGCCGTGGCCGTGCTGGGCAGATACGCTCATCTCCTGTTTTCTGAAATCTACCTCCACCAGCTCTCAGAGCTTTTGAATGCCTGAACTCACTCAGCACGGTCCTCATGTCACGCATCTTCTCCGTCCTACAGATACAGTCTCAAAACGTACTCCCAACGGTTATTGCTGCCATTCTCAGCCTCTTCTGAACCTATCCTGATGGTTCCTGCTAGCTGCACTGAGTGCTGAGGCCCACCTTCTACAGTGGAACTGACCCCCACTGCCACCTCCCCTTTGCCATCTCTCTAGCGCCAGAGACATCTGAAGACCACAGACATCTGAAGACCAAGGGTAGGTTTCCTGGGAAATGCAAAGGGCCACCTATTGAAGATGATCAGTGTGTCCCAAGGAGACAGATCCCCCCAACCCTCCCAAGCAAGAAGGACCAAGGCAGAAGACAAGATTAGAAAGAGAAGCAGCAGGTGGAAATCCCCTGACTTCCCCTCCAGGGAGAGCCCCTGACAAAAGAATTACATTTCATCATATCCCCTTCTTTACACAAACAAAGCCTCTTGCTTGAAAGTCTGTTAGCCCACACAATCTTCCCACTTACCCTGCTGAAGGGGCTTTAAAGAGCCCAAACCCTCTGGAGTCCAAGAACTTGACAGTTTGGGAAAGCACTCACCAGCCTGCTCCTAGACCTCTGCCTCTCCCTGCACCCAGGAGGAGACACAGCTTCTTTGCCTGTCTGTCTGTGTGGGGTCTAATCGGTTGTCCTGCAGGATTTTCAAACAGCCAAAGAAACCCTGTAAGTGGGATTCAGCTCTCCCTTTCCCCCTCCTCACTTCTCTGGGTTGGAGGAGGGTGGTCTCCATCTGCTAGGTGGCTGCCTTTCACGCTTGGCTCCCTTTCCTTGTCAGGAGGAGTGATCTGGGACAACTCAGGGGGGCTGCGTGTTTAGCCATTGACAGTGATCTGCTTGGCAGCGTGCAGCAGGCTAGGCCCCTCCTCTCCAGGCCCTAGCCAAGTTCCCAGAGGTCATGGGTATTGCGGGGTGGGGTGTGGTGAGGGAACGGTATCAGGTGTGTGTTTGTGGGGGACACCTGGGTTTAGGATTAGGGATTTGGCTGACAAACATCTGTTTCCTCTTCAATGACCAGGACTAATCTCTCGATTGAAACCTGAACCATTTTGGGGTTTATTAAGTTGGGGGAGACTGAGAGAGAGGATGGGAAAGGAGAGAGGAGGAAGAATCAGGTCTGTTTTCCCCTTATGGTCACCTCAGTGAACATCTAGGGTTCACACCCAGCTCCCTGGAGGCATGCAAAGCATTGTATGGGACAGTGTGTTGGTCTTCAGCTACCAGCAGGGCAGAAGCCCTGACCTCCTGAAGGCTAGACCCACAGTTCAGTCACTTCTAGGGTGGGAGGTACAACCCATCTCACCGCTATGTCACAGCTGACTGGGGCACTAACACTGTAGCTCGGACACAGACCTACACATTTCTTTCATAACTGAATCTCATGGCTCTCTAGAAACCTTCCAGCCTCTGCTAGTAGACCTTTAGGTTGTCCCCACCCCTTCAATAAAACAATGCTGCAGTGCATGTCCCTGTACATAAGTGGCTATACATGGAGGAAGTTGGGCTTGCTGCCACACGCTGTCTCTCTGACCCAAGGCAAGCTGCAGCCCTGGCACATCCTAGCCTGGCAGAGGAGGGAAGCCCACTGCACACAGGTGGTCTGGGTCCACAGTCCTACTGATGGCCCACCACAGTGGTTAGCTGATCAAACAGATTTTTAAGGATGGGTTTAAATAAGGTTTGTGGATTTCTGTTGATTTCTTTTGTTCAGTATCCACTCACTAGGCTTGCTAATGGTTAACTGAGCTCAGTCTACATTCATATAAAAGTTAGGCGGTAACAGAGTGGGAAAGGAAACAGTGAATACATTCAGGAGCCTGGCCTGTCTCATCTGAATCATTAGAGAAACAGAAGTGACACCAGGAAAGGTCTGAGAGGAAGGAGGGAACAAAGGAAAAGCAACACCCCACCTCTCCACAGCTCAAAAATCCAGCTTCTCACTTGCCTTGGCTCCCTGTCTTCCACCCTCAGGGAGAACGTTTTCACAGCAATTAGACACACATCTTTATTCACAGCTGGAGAGAGAGTTGTGAAGCTTCCATCCCCCTGCCCAAGTGGGTAGAGAAGGCACCCCCAGGTGCCAACAGTAGCTGCCTCCCAGGGCCTGTCACAGAAAAGCTGGGGAGGGGACTGTCTGATAACCCTATGTGAGAGACCCCCAAGAGTTGGGGCCCAAGATTTGAGAAGGGTAAGAGGGAGGGTCCCCTAGCAGGAATGAAGATGGTACAGGTCTGAAACGGAGCCTTGGTACTAGGATTAGAAGCCCTACAGCGCCTCAGAATGTGAAACATAGAATGACACACCAAAAAACAAAACCAAAAACAAATCCCATTGCCTTCCAGTGGATTCCAACTCAAAGCAATCCTATAGGCCAGAGTAGAACTGCCCCGTAGTTTTTCCAAGGAGTGGCTAGCTGGTGGATTCAAACTGCTGACAGCTGGTTAGCAACCAAACTCTTGCAATTCTACTCTAAAGTATAAAAACCAAAACCAAACCCACTGCCACTGAGTCGATTCCAACCCATAGCAACCCTACAGAGTAGAACTGTGCCATAGGGTTTCCGAGGAGTACCTGGCAGATTTGACCTGCCAACCTTTTGGTTAGCAGCCACAGCATTTAACCACTACACCACCAAGGTTTCCACTCTTAGGGATATACCTGAGAAATTTAAAAACATGTGTCCATATAAAAGTTTGCACATAAACAGCCACTCATTCACAATAGCCCAAAAGTTGAAACCATCTAAATGCTCATCAACTGATGGACGAATAAACAAACTGGCATATCAAAACTAAAACCAAACGCACTGCAGTTGAGTTGATTCTGACCTTGCAACGCCCCTATAGGACAAAGGAGAACTGCACCGAAGGGTTTCCATTTGAACTGCTTTGGTTAGTTGCCATGCTCTTAACCTCTGTGTCACCAGGGCTCTATGCATATATCTAAACAGTGGGATATTACTTGACAATAAAGAAGAATAAAGTTTTGATATATACTACAATGGGGATGAACCTTCAAAACATTATGCTAAGTGGAAGAAGCCAGAAACAAAAGACCACACAGTGTATGATGTATTGATACGAAATGTCAAGAAGAGGCAACTTTCTAGAGGTAGGAAGTAGATCAGTGGTTGTCTCTGCCACAAAGAGGGAGAAGGGAAGTGGCTACTAGTGAGGATGGTTTTGGGGGAAGATGATGAAAGTGTTCGAAAACTGATTTTAGTGATGGTTGCCCAACTCTGCATATACAAACAAAATCACTGAGTTGTACACTTTCAACATGGGAACTGTAAGGCATATGAATTTTATCTCAATAAAGCTGCTACTAAAATATTAACACAAAGAAAGAAAAGAATTCCTAAGGACTTGCAAGGCTTTGATGAAAACTGTGATACTTTGAAAAGATTAATAATTAGATTTGTATACAGTTTCAAATATTTAAAGACATTTAATTAACTAAATTTATAAATCAGACCAAACAAGTGATTGCTAAAATTTACTAGATTTATAAATTGAACTGCAAAATTTCAGTTGAAATGAAAAATTTAAGAACTGGGTTTTCAGATTTTTAACTTTCACAAATTGAACAGCATTTTTTAAAGGCCTAGGGTTTAGTTCTTGCGTGTCACCTTGGGCAAATTACAAACTTTCTAGTCCCCCTCTTCAAATTTGCCCTATCTTCGTAAATTACACTTTCATATGAAGGTAAGGTGCCTCTGGAACAGTCTTAAATTTCTTTTCTGCTCTTTCTAACAAAGATAGCTGTGCAGCTTCTCCCTGCAACCTGTCCTTACTTCCTCCAGCGTCCTCAGCTCCAGCACTTCTCAGTGGGTTCCCAGGCTCCCTGAGTGGGCATCATTTGGAGTCTGGACCACCGTCCACTTCAGAATCTTGCACCTGGCCTGTTTGCCCACAACTTCGCTGGTGATATGCTGCTTACTCTGCTCTCATTTGGGGCTTTGAAGCCTGGCTTCAACAGAACAGTGTCGTAAAGTCATGCGAAAAGCACAGGTTGGGCTCAGACAAGGGCAGCAGGAGGGGCAAGATTACAGAATAAATTTAGGGGAAAGAGAGACGATCTTCAGCGCCTCAAGCGGACCACGAGCTTCTGGAGGGCAAGAGCGGTACTCTGTATTTTTTTCCTGAGTCCTGCAAAGAGGTGAGTTCTAGCTCAAAGCAGACCAAGGTTGGGCTTAACAAGTAGTGGTAAACAAGCAATTAGCTAGGAAACCTTCTGAACCCACTGCAGTCAAGCTGATTCCAACTTATAGTTGGAATCCAACTTATAGTTGCCCCGTAGAGTTTCCAAGGACTGCCTGGTGGATTTGAACTGCTGGCCTTTTGGTTATCAGCCACAGCACTTAACCACCACCCCACTGTGGTGTTCAGGAAACCCCTCAGACCAACCAGCGGAAAACCACCAGACATGAGCTTCAAGCAATGTATAATCACTCTGGTACAGGGAAGGATATGGACTTGGGCTATATACATCTGAGTTTTAGTCCTACCCCAGTCTTTCACCTACTAGGTGGTCTTCAGCAATTTGCTGACTCTCTTTCCCAGTCACTCTTATCTTTAAGAGTGAGATAAGTCTACTTCCTTATCACAATGTTTCTGTGAAAATGATTACATGGATCAAAGGAGCTAAGGCATCTGTAGGGTATCTCACCCAAAGCCTGGCACACACTTGGCATTTAAACACCCTTGGTCCTAAAAACAAAAAAACAGAGCAAAACAAAAAAAAACTCTTGGTCATTTTTCCTTTCCTTCAAGATACAGCTGGTGTATTGCTCTGCTACGTGGCTTTGGGTAAGCTGGGCTTTTTGAATCCATAAAGTAGAGGATGTCCATGCAGATAACTATACGAGGACTGGCAATAAGTTCACAAATTCATCCTAGAAAAAGTGCTATACACCTCATTGCTGAATATCACTACAGGTACCTTCAAAGTACGCCCCTTGTACAGCTATGCACTGATGCCAGGGCCTAGTCTTCACCTGAAAGGAATTTCGGAACTCTTTTTGGAATGGCCATCAGAGTTGTCTGTATCACCCTTGATGTCCTGAATGCCATCAAAATGTTTTCCTTTCAATATTTCCTTTATCTTTGGGTGAAGGAAAAAGTCATTGGTGTCCAGATTAGGTGAGTAGGGAGGATGTTCCAATACAGTTATTTATTTACTGGCTAAAACTCCCTCACAGACAACTATACAATTAAGTTTGCAAACTTGCTACTGTGCCACCATGTGTGATGGCCATTCCAGAGTTTCAAAATCGCTTTGAAGGGTTGACTAGGTGCTGGCATCAGTGCATAGCTTTCCAAGGGGAGTACTTCGAAGGTGACCATAGTGATATTCAGCAATGAGATGTGTAGCCCTTAGAACAATTAAGTTTACAGACTTAACTGTCACACCTCATACTTTTCCTCCAAACATAAACAGTAATCTCTTGTCCTTAGAAGCTGAACTGGACCAGACAGAAGAGGCTCCTGAAAGATCCCAGGCCAGTCAAAGCACATACCGACTCCCGTTTTCCTCACCTTTCCATGGTCTACATTCAGCACTCCTTGACACCCCTCCCCCTGCTTCATCCCAGCTTCTTCTACCAGTGCCCCATGACCTGTGATGTCAGTTTGCTCCTGACTGAAGAGCAGCTGAAGCCAGCTGAAGCCAGGGAGCTGTGTCAGCTCTCCTAGTGACTCCCATCCTGCTGTTAATACTGGTTAAGCTGCTGATATTCCAAGGATAGCATATCCCCAGTTGCATTTTTAAAATTCTTGTCTGATGCAGAGTAAGGGGGATGTAGGGAAGAAAGGACAGGGCCAGCAGGAGGGAACAGCATCTGTTCCTTGCTCCCTCCCTTCAGCCTTCGGCATTTACATCCAATGTAGACAGTAGTCTGAATCCAACTGCCAACGCACCAGGCTTGCACAGGCAGGAGATGTGAGAATGCAGCAGGCCTGCAAAGGGGCGGGGAGCAAAAAGGGAGAGGCAACACACAGCGTGAGGTTTGTTCCTTGAGTTATAAACTGCCCCATTTGTCTAGAAGTCTTGTTGCAAAGTGCTGGCAGCTATGAGTGCTTACACCAGAGATGCTGCTGGCTCTGCTGTAAGGAAAGTTCTATGTCTTATACCCAAGTAAGATTGTAAACCAGCAAGTGGGAAGGGCCTCCCTTGGCTATAGTTAGTGGTCTTCTCATTAGTAAGAGAAACTCAGAGGGTGACATGTTGTCTCGAACCAAAGGACCCACTTCCTATACAAAGATGAGCTTAGAGGCACAGCAGAAACAGGCGGAGCGAGGTCTGGAAGTGACTGCATAGTCAGATGGCACAGACCATCAAGGAGTAGCATTTACCGCTACCACCCATGCCCTACGCCTGCCCTTGCAGATCTCAGTGGTCACTGGAAAAGGGAGCTAGCTGAGTGCTGCCTCAGTAGCCTGGAATCAGTTTTGAAGTAGGGAGGAATGTAGGGAAGCAAAATGGACAGTGCCTAATGAAGTCCCACGCCCCCGTCAATCTGCAGCTCTGTGTCCTCACTGAGCCCACATTAGTGGCCTCTTGAAGCATTTATGGAGACAGAGGGCCCAGCTTCTCACTGGCAGGCAGCAGGGTTTAGCAGTACAAGTGCAATTAACCAAATTGAACCATTTGGGAAATTGAAGGCCTGGGGATGCTGGGTACTTTCTCTGTCTTGCGTCAGAGGGCAGGTGTCTGCTCAGAGAGACCTGGTGAAGCACTGAGGTGAGAGCTGGGAGGGGAGGAGAGAGATTAAGTACGAGTGCAGGGAAGTCAGTGGCCTCACACTGGGGCAGGAGGAGGGAGGGAAGAGTGTAATCACAGGAGCAGATGCCTGGGGCATCTCCAGATGGCAGGGGCTTTGGAGACAAAGGGAGAAGAGCCAGAGGAAGAGAGGACAGAGACGACAGGACTTGCTCCTTGTGAGCGGCAGAGTAGAACTACAAAATGAGATTCATACCTGGAACCGGACTGAAGGCACATCCAGAAGCAGCCACCTGTGGTCCAGCAAAACTTGGAACCAGCCTCCCTGAAAACCTACTCCAATGCCAGTCAAATGCATGGTCCCAGAGCGGGACTGCCTGAATTCAAATCCAGGTGTTTGCTTGTTCTTAGACGTGGGGCTTTGACAAGTTCCTTAACATTTCTGTGCTTCTGTTCTGTCATCAGAAAAACATGGGTAATAATGGGTGCTACTTGCTAGAACTGTTGTGAGCCGGACTAATTGGAGAATACACGTTCAGTACAGAGCACGGCACTTGGTACATGGGACATACTCACACGCTGACTATTACGATGATCCACCTTGGAAACCCTGGTAGCATAGTGGGTTAAATGCTACATCTGCTAACCGAAAGGTCGGCAGTTCAAATCTGCCAGGCGCTCCTTGGAAACTCTATGAGGCAGTTCTACTCTGACCTCTAGGGTCACTACGAGTAGGACCCTACTCAATGGCAGCAGGATCACCATCTCAGAAACCTGGATCAGCTCCCCTTCCTGCAGACCTTATTGTTCACTCAGTAGCCACTGTCTCTGCTTCTGTGTATCATCTGCACACATGCTCTCTCCTTTCTTTTGCTGGGAATTTGAAGGTTCTTTGATAGGTGTTTCCCCTTCACAATGTGGGAGTACTTGAGACTGGAGGAGGCAGTATGGTGCCATGGAAAGATAAGAGCCGTCGCTTCAAGGTACCTAATTTCTAGCATGGGCTCACTGGCTAACTAGGCTTGTGGATCTTGGGGTAGCAATTTCTCAGAGCCTCAGTCGTGGAAAGCAAACACCACAGTTAATGCACACAGACACATTAGAAAAAGAATCAAGCTCCGAAACACTGTTAGGGGTCACTGCCTAGCTCAGTGTCCAGAGGCACAAGGTACAGTAAATCTCTGTGCCAGGCAGGACATAGTAGGGGGTGACTTGATACCAGTCAGGTCTGCTGTTTGGCTGTGATGCCACCACTGGAGAGGACAAGGGCTCCCATGATCCTAAAGCTGGGATTTGGTTAGGCAACCCAGGTTGTAAGGGTCTACCGAAGGCTGGGGAGGGGATCTGGGGGGACAGGGATATGAAAAGGGCCAGGGAATGGACATAGCAACACGGAGCCGGACTAACTCTCATTCCTCTGGAAACCTGGGCATCTGCTCTGAGCTGTCTCACATGGTTACACACCGATTTAAATCAACCAGTGTGCCACCTGTGCAATAAAAGTCTCCCACCTACAGTAAAATACAAGTATTTCCTTGACACCCCCACCCCCCACTGCCAGTCTGTATGTTCAATATTTAGTAAAACAGCAACGGGATGGAAAGGCCCTGCAGTCAGTCAAACAGATTTCCCAAGTGCTTCCTGCAACCTGATACCATCTGGAGGCAAGCTGGAGACCAGCCTAAAAGGGCCCATGTAGAAACTATCTTGAAGAAACAACTATATCTGAACTGCTACTGATATAAGAAATAACCGTAATACCTTTCAGTTATCTAACACCTACTATATGCTAGGGGAGTCCCTGAGTAGTACATACAGGCTTGGCTACTAACCAAAAGGTTGGAAGTTTGAGACCAGACAGAGGCACCTCAGAAGAAAGGCCTGGTGATCTCCCCAAACCTCAGCCGTCAGCAATATTATGGAGCATAGTATTGCCCTGACACACATGGGATCATCACGAGACAGAGTGGACTTGACAGCAACTGCTACCACATGAGACCTGGAGAGGTTAAGAAACTATCCTAAGGTCACTCAACAAGTGGAACTGGTATTTCCAGATCCAAAGCCTGTTTTAAACTTCGTCTAGATCCAAACCCCATGTCATCAGCAGGCTCTGCTCTTAATTCTCCTTATCTCTCCCAGCCCCAGCTCCCAAGTATTTTTGAGAGAAGAGAAGACATCTGGGAAGGAGCTGAAGTGAGAGACTAATTGAAGCAAAGCAGAGATGCCCAAACTCAAAAGAGTAAGGACACCTTTCCCTGTTCTGGCCTCCAGGTCATGTGTAGCTAATGGTCAACTGCCAATCATTCCTCTGTTAGAACTGTCCGTTAGAGATGCCTCTGGCCTGAGATCAAAGCAGGGGTTGCTGGGAGCAGCAGGAAACTATAATTCAGAATGGAACAAGGCAGACCCCGGACACAAGGTGTGGCTTCTGTGCTGTCAGCCTCCGCCATTTACTGCACCCTGGACAGCTGTCCATCTGCCGAGTCTAATGCTCTGCTGGGAGGCAGGGTTCTCTGACTGCCCCCCATATGCCAGAGCTGTCACACAGAGGCCCACAGGTCACAGGGGTCCAGGCTAAGGAGGGAAGCATGTCATAAACCAAGCTGTTTCTCCCTTTCTCAATTAAAGTGGACATTCTGGACAAAGGCAACTCCAATTCTGGTTGACCACATCTGCTGGAGAAAAAGAAGTTAACGCTCCTCGAACACCAGTCCCCTTACACGGGGCAGCCTTGATACCTGGCTCTGTGTTGACTACCAGCTTCCATCTCTGGAGAGGAGGAAGGAGCCTGCCCCTTAGAGATTCCTGGGGGCAGCCAAAGAACCTTGTCTCACCAAAGAAAAGGGACAGGAAACAAGCATGAGGCTTTCACTCCCCCCCCCGCCTACCTCCCAAACATAAGCCCCAGGACCAAACCCCACTCACCTTCTCTGCCTCATTCAGCCTCCTTCTTACAGCACCAGAGGAGGCTTCGTTCTGGTCTGCAGAGGGGAGGAAAACTCCAGTGTCCCAAACTACACATAAATCAATCAACCTGTCTCGAAGCAAGCACAAAGAACCTCAGGGTCACTCTAGGAAAGAAAAGACTTTGTGGTTTGCAGCTTGCTTGTTCACTGGGGAAATCACATCTTTGCCCACATGCATTTGTAAAGTCTTACATAGCATAACAACACCTTTGTTCAACCAGGTTCAAAGCTCTCTGCAGGAAACAGGGCAGATTTCCAATGTGCCCAAACATGTCAGATACTAGGGTGGGGTGTCATCACTCTCATCCATAAGATTATATCCTAGTACGCTGACATCATAATCTAATGTCTGATTCCCTGTTTTTCTTCCTCACTTACAGATAGGCAAACTGAGTTCCCCATAAATAAATCCATTACACACTGAGAAGAGATCTAATAGCGAGGAGACATAGCTGGTTATGTCATTTAGGGTAGGTCACTTCTTTCTCTGTGGTGCCTCAGTTTCTTAGCCTCTTAAGTAGAGAGAAGGTATGCACAGTGGGTCACAATGCTAGCAATGAGGTAGCACTTGGGAGTTTCAAGCCTCAGTTCCACTCTTTTTGGGCAATCATTTAACCTTTCGGAGCATAGATAATGCATCTCATTTAATCAAACATTAAAAAGTATCTTCTGGAAATAGTGTAATCCATCCTTGTGTAGGGGAATGTGGCAATACCTATCAAAATAACAATGCATTTACCCTTGATCAGCAATGCCAGAGCTAGAAAGCTAATCTAAGTACAGAGTATATGCCAACGTTATGGTCTCCAGGTGTTACTACTGAATAAAAAAGACATAGAAAAAAATACTATGAAACACTACCATTCATTTAGAAGTGGAAGATGCAAATATATATGTATTTACTTATATTTTTAGATTTTCAGAGGCTAACAGGGAGGGGAGGAATAAGATGGAGGGACTGGGGACAGAAGCTAGACTTTGAATATACCTTGTTTTGTGGATTTACTTTGAATCATACACAAATTCTACATAAATGAAACATAAATAAAAATTTTAAAAGCAATCCCTAAAAATGAAATGAATTCATGTGTCCAGCTGATTGACCAAACTGCACACAGAAATTAAAACACAGTAATTTGACTGCACATCTATAGAAAGATATGCCTTTAAAAAGAACTACCAAAAAAAAAATTTCTCAACCAATTATATGGTTTATGGCACTTCATTATTATCATATTTTATACATGTTTTATGGAATAAATCAAATGAGTAGCAATATTGATATTGCTGAGAAACAAGATTTTTCTCTCTTGCTAAAAGAAGACAGAGCTGTAAGATTGGTGAGATTCTGTAGTTCCGATTTTGAATCGGGAATCTCAGTATGAACTCATGATGTATTCTGTCTTACACACACACAGTTTATAGCTCTGTCAACTAAAAAGCCTGGAAACAACAAGCACTCTCACAAGATTGAGTACTTCCAGCAATCAGATTACAGGCTGTACATATTATTCTTTCCAAAAGATCAGACTTGCTGGGAGTCATGGCTGATCCTAAGTTCGATGCAGCAAATATACAAGCTGAGCCTATAGCATCTTGTCACACTAAAAAGCAAATGAAATGCCGAAGACTACTAGAGTCACGCTGAAAGGACTCAGAAGTCAACCAAAATTAAATCTCCCTCATCAAGTAGAGCATCAAAAAGTATAATAACTGCAAAAGAATGAAACACACCAAATATATTTAAATCTACAGCTCTTTAACGACATTAAAACAACACAAAACAACACTTAATCACTTGTGGAGGATGTTAGGGAATTACGTCATTGTTAAAACTGGTTAAAAGAGGAAAAGCAAGGGAGAAGGGAACAAGGCACGGCTGAAGCCAGGCTGGTCCACTCTGATGACTGCTGAAGAGGGTCATGAATACATCAAGTTCATTCTACCAGTCTCTCCTCATTTGGCTGCTGGATAGTTCTAAACATTTAAAAAATTTTAAAGGAAAGAACAAGTACTAAAATGGGAAATCATTAGAATGTTAATTTTTGAAACAACAGTCATTTAAATCTAACAATAATCCAGTCAGACAGGCAATACAAATATCATTATCCCTGCTTTACGCCAGAGGAAACAGTGCAGGTATAAAAACAATTTATTAAGTCAGGGTGCAAACTCACATCCTCCTATTGCAAAGTGCACTATTACACAGTTGCCTCTTCAATATCCTCATTTGTAAATGTGGATACATAAAAATGTCATTGCCTGTATGAGATAATGTGCAGGAAAGTACATGGAGAATCATACCACTGTATTTCGTTGCTATCAAACAGATTCTGACTCACAGCAACCCATGTATACAAAGCAAACTGCTCCACAGGGTTCTCGAAGCCTGATGTTTTGGAAGCAGATCACTTGGCCTGTCTTCCCAGGCACTTCGGGTTCAACTAGTAGCTGGGAGCTTATGTGTTTCTACCACCTAGGGACTCTGCAAGTATCTATTTGAGAATTGGGATCAGATAATGTACTGTGGAAGTACTGTGAGGATCAAATAAGATCTGTGATTTGAAGATAGATGGATAGCTATGTAGACAGACAGAAAATCCTTAAAGACGAGTAGGATTACAATCACCATGACTGTTTTTAACAACATTCATAGATTCCAGAGTTAAGTAAGAAGTGAGACTTAGAATCTGCGGCATAATTCTCCATCTGACCCAGGGACAGATGCTCTGGAGAACAGGGGTCAAGAAGACACCTGATAACCCTCTGAGTCACACCTGCGTGGAGGTCAGTGCCAGTTTGCTGGGTGCCTCAAGCACAGCCTCCAGATTCCAAAGGGTCAGGCAAGGTCCCCAGGTAGTAGGCACCTGCTAGGACAGAGGACAGAAATGGAAATAGGCAGTGGAAGGTATCCCTAGTAACAGGAGTGGGAAAGCACATCAGACACTGGGAAGGAACATGCTAAAGATGTTTAAGACCTCTAGTGGTGAATCATACAACTTAATTAATAGATATTAACCAAAAAAACAATGTTCCAGCACTATTCATAAGGTTTTCATTGGTTAATTCTTTTCAGAAGTAGACTGCCAGGTCCTTCTTCCTAGTCTGTCTTAGTCTATCACCGGTGACTTGCTGGTACCTAAATACCAGTGGCATAGCTTCCAGCATCACAGCAACAACCAACTTGCTCCACTTGCTCCAGATCATTCAAAAGCAACTGCAACAGTATATTGAAAAGGAACTGCCAGAAATTCAAGCTGGATTCAGAAGAGAATGTGGAATCAGGGATATCATTGCTGATGTTAGATGGATATTGGCTGAAAACAGATAATACCAAAACAATGCTTACCTGTGTTTCATTGACTATGTAAAAGCTTTCGATTGTGTGGCTCGTCACAAATTGTGGCTAATATTACATAAAATGGGAACTCCAGAACACTTAATTGTGCTTTTAAGGAATCTGGATATGGATCAAGAGGCAGCTGTACAAACAGAACAAGGTGACACTGCATGGTATAAAGTCAGGAAAGGTGTGTGTCAGCGTTATATCTGTTCATCATCCCTTTTCAAGGCTTATGCTGAGCAAGTAATCCGAGTAACTGGATTATACAAAGAAGAGCGAGGCATCAGCACTGTAGAATGACTCATTAGCAACCTGTGTTATGCAGATGACACCACCTTACATTCTGGAACTGAAGAAGATTTGAAACACTTACTGATGAAGATCAAAGACTAAAGCCTTCAGTATGAATTGCACCTCAACCTCAAGAAAACAAAAATCCTCACAACTGGACCAGTAAGCAACATCATCATAAACAGAGAAAGGATTGAGGTTGTCAAGGATTTCATTTCACTTGGGTCCATAATCAATGCCAATGGAAGCAGCACTCAAGATATCAAAAGACGCATTGCATTGGGAAAATCTGCTGCAAATGACCTCTTTAAAATATTGAAAAGTAAAGATGTCACTTTGAAGACTAAGGGATGCCTGACCCAAGCCATGGTATTTTCAATCACATATATGCATGTAAAAAACTAGACAATGAACAAAGAAGACAGAAGAACTGATGCCTTTGAATTGTAGTACTGAATGTACCATGGACTGCCAAAAGAACAAACAGATCTGTTCTGGAAGAAGTACAACCAGAGCGCTCCTTGGAAGCAAAGATGGCAAGATTGTGTCTTATATACTTTGGACATGTTGTCAGGAGGGAGCAGTCCCCAGAGAAGGACATCAGGCTTGGCAGAGTAGAGGGTCAGTGAAAAAGAGGAAGATCCTCGGACGAGATGGACTGACACAGCGGCTGCAACAATGGACCTAAGCATGAAAATGATTGCAGACATGGCAAAGGAATGGGCCATGTTTCGTTCTGTTGTTTACAGAGTTGCTATGAGTCAGAACCAACTCAACAGCATGTAACAACAACAAAACCAAACCCATGGCCATCACGCAGATTCTGACTCAAATTGACAATTTTAAAATGATAACTCTATCTATCTATGTTGTTACGCTTCAGCCCATTATTGCAGCCACTGTGTCACTCCATCTCATTGACCTCTTTTTATCAAGCATGATGTCATTCCCAAGGACTGATCCCTCCTGAGAACATGTTTAAAGTGTATGAGATGTAATCTTGCCATCTTTGTTTTTAAGAAATAGACTCTAGTCATACTTCTTCCAAGACAGATTTGTCCATTCTTTTGGAATTTTACAGATATTCAACATTCTTCTCCAACACAATTCAAAGGCATCAAGTTTTCTTCTGTCTTCTTTGTTCATCATCCAACATTCATACGACTATGAGGTGACTGAAAACACCATGACTTGGATCATATCTTTGTTTTTTAATACTTTAAGGTGATATCTTTGCTTTCCAGTATTTTAAAGGGGTCTTTTGCAGTAGATCCACCTGATTCAACGAACTTTTTTATTTCTTGACTGCTGCTTCCATGGGTGTTAACTGTGAATGCAAGTAAAATGAAATCCTTGACAACTTCATTCTTTTCCTGATTTATCATGACGTGGTTTATTGGTCCAATTATGAGATTTTGATGTTCTTTATGCTGAGGTGCAATCTGTACTGAAGGCTGTAGTCTCTGATCTTCATCAGTAAGTACTTCAAGCCATCTTCACTTTCAGCAAGCAAGGTTGTATCATCTGCATAACACAGGTTATTAATGAGACATCTTCCAATCTTGATACCCAATTTTTTTTTTCACACAGTGCAGCTTCTTGGATTATTTGCTGGCACACATACCGAATAGGCATGGTGAAAGGATACAATCCTGACACACATCTTACCTGACTTTAAACTACACAGTATCTCCTTGTTGTGTTCTAATGACTGCCTCTTGATCTGTTTACAAGTTCCTCATGAGCACAGTTAAATGTTTTCGTATTCCCATTCTTCATAATGTTATCCATAATTTGTTATGATCCACGAAGTTGAATATCTTTGTACAGTCAAACACAAGTAAACCTCTTTGTGGTATTCTTTGCTTTTGACCAGGATCAATCCGACATCAGCAATGACATCTCTGGTTCCACATCCTTTCCTAAATCTGTCTTGAATTTCTGGTATTTCCCTGTTGATACACTACTGCAGCCACTTAAGAATGATGTTCAGCACAATTTTACTTCCCTGTGATATTAATGATATTGTTTGATGATTTCTGCATGCAGTTGAATCATCTTTCTTGGGAACAGGTATAAATATGTATCTCTTCCAGTTGGTTGGCCAGGTAGTTGTCTTCCAAATTTCCTGGCATAGACAAGTGAGCATGTCCAGTGATATATTCATTTGTTGAGACATCTCAATTGATATTCCATCAGTTCTTGGAATCTTGCTTTTCACTAAAGGCTTCAGGTATAGCTTGAACCTCTTCCATCATTACTGCCAGTTCCTGATCATATGCTATCTCCTGAAATGGTTGAATGTCTATCAATTCTTTTTTGTATAGTGACTCTAACATTCCTTCCATCTGCTTTTGATGCTTCCTGCATTGTTTAATATTTTCTGTGTGGAATCCTTCACTACTGCAACCCAAGGCCTGAATTTTTTTTTCAGTTCTTTCAGATTGAGAAATACAGTACGTGTTCTGCTCGTTTGTTTTTCTATCTCCAGGTCTCTGCACATGTCATTAAAATACTTTGTCTTCTCAAGCTGCCCTTTGAAATGCTCTGCTCAGTTCTTTTACCTCATCATTTATCCCTTTTGCGTTAGCTACTCAGCATTCAAGGGTAACTTCCAGAGTCTCTTGTGACATCCATTTTGGCCTTTTCTTTCTTTCCTGTCTTTTTTATGACCTCTTGTTGTCTTTATGGATGATGTCCTTGATGCTGTTCTACTCATGTGGTCTTCACTCATTAGTGTTCAATGTGTCAAATCTGTTCTTGAAATGGTCTCTAAATTCAGGTGGAATATACTCAAGGTCATAATCTGGCTCTATGGACTTGTAATTTTCTTCAATTTCAACTTGAACTTTCATATGAACAAGTGATGGTCTCTTCTGCAGTCAGCCCCTGGCCTGGTTCTTACTCATTATACTGAGTTTCTCTGTTGTCTCTTTCCACAAGTGTGGTTGGATTTAAATCCTGTGTATTCCACTTGGCAAGCTGACATATCTAGTCACTGTTTACATTACTGAGAAAAGGTATTAGCAAAGAAGAAGTTGTTGTCTTGCAAAATTCTATCTATTCTCCCTAGCACTGTTTCTATCATCAAGGCCATATTTTCCAACTATCAAATCCTTCTTTGTTTCCAACTTTATCATTCCAATCACCAGTAATTACCAATGCATCCTGATTGCATGCTCAATTAATTTCAGATTCCAGAAATTGGTAAAAATCTTCTGAATTGTGGAGCTTTATTTTTTAAGATAGTGTGGTATTGTGGAAGAAGAGACAAACTGATAAATGACATAGAGACTAAAGAAACAGACGAACATGTGTAAAATTTTAGCATATAACAGATAGAATGAACAAAGGAAGAGAGACTTTAATTAATAAAGCTAGAAACACTGGTTATCTATATAG
The DNA here is from genome assembly GCA_028571685.1 of Heterohyrax brucei. NCBI lineage: Eukaryota > Metazoa > Chordata > Mammalia > Hyracoidea > Procaviidae > Heterohyrax > Heterohyrax brucei. The sequence continues at coordinate 25,794,783 of CM053155.1, forward strand.
AACAAGATAAAACTGAATCTATACTTCACTTCATAGACAAACTTTAGATGACTTTAGATTGGTGACTTAAAAGTTTAAAACAATACTTTAAAACTTTTTGTAAAAATACAGATTAGCATCTTTTAGACTTTGGAGTAATGAAAATTTCTTACACAACGTGCAAAAAGTATTGATTATAGAGAAATGATATGTAAATTTTAGTCTGCTAATGAACTTGTACTGATTAAAAATATATTAAAGTGGTTGTCAGTGAATTTAAGGATTTTTTTGTTGTTGTTGTTACTCAAAATACCGCACAAGAAGGCATTGCACTGGATGTAGAAAACTGTAAAGAGTGTTACTCCTATTCTAACAATGAGGAAAGACTGCATAAACTACAAAATTACAACTTTTCGTGAACCCATCAAAGAGCTAAGGTTGCAGAGAACCAAGTAGCTTGAACTCACAGGAGAGATCCCTCCAAGGAAAAACAGAATGTGTAAATTACCTCTCCCGTGGCATAATAGGAACATATACTAGTAGCCATACACATGGATAGGGAAAAAATCTATGATTTAGAATTCATGAACAGATAACATACCCCTTTCAAGGCTAAAATTTTATAAAATGGCAAAAGGCTAAGTGTGAGCTAATCTGACACCACAGAACTACTGTGCGTTCCATACATAAGGGGAGTTTCACACACTTGCCAGATGCTTTTCCATTCACCATCAATGGATGGTCACAAGAAAACTGAGATGCATGGCAAATAACCAGAGAGATCTGCCTCTTTCGTGCAGGTGTACCAGCAAGGAAAACAACAAGAACAAAACAATCACGCCTTTGCCCAGAATCTTGACTCACAAGGAGCAAAAGCCTTAAGCTTCTGGGAAAGGGGAAGAAAACAGTTATTTCCACTGCAACTGGGATAAAGGTAGAAGGAGAAACCCCTCTATCCCAAGTGGAGGGGCAGCCAACATTCTAGATCCAGGATCCCATATTTATACCATTCGAGATTTTCTATTGCTGGAGGCAGGGTGGGAAATCTTCTCTCTAAGACTTTTCATCCAGCACAGTTTGGTTACCACACAGACAAGAGCAAGATCACTGAAAATGCCCTACCCTGAGACCCAAGGAATGAAGGTCTATCTAAGACTGAGGCTGGAGAAGGACAAGAGACAATCACTGTGTCCTCCCTCCAGCTTCACCCTAAACTAACAAAGAGTAGTAACTGCTATCTAGCTTTAGATGTGGTAAAAGATCACAGAAAGACACGCGTTTTTTTTTTTTTAACTTTTTATTTAATACAACTGGGTGAAAATGTACATTCCTGTATAAATTTACATGCCCACCTATATGCAGCTTCCAATGCTCTCCCTGCCCAGTGACAGCACACTATTCCTCTCTGCTCCATACATGTCTGATTCTCCCAACAGCCTCTTTTCTGCTCCTCTCCACCCACTCTCCTTCCTCCAGCTAGAGGTCAGCAGGATGACATCCTATAGATGTATAGCACCATAAAGTGCATCCAATATATGGTCACTCTGCATCACCAAATCGAATCCATTCGTGTCCGAAGCATGGACCTTCATTATGATTTATGGTAAAGGGCAGGAACAGGGCGAGGGGCCATGCCCCCAGGGGAAACCCAAAACCACTGGACCATCAATTGAGGTCTTTTAGTGGGGATCTCAGGGTGCACCCCATTTTGTTCTTGTGTTGCCAGTGAGACTCAACTTAGTGAGCTTTATTGTGGCTATCACTGGTGGTAGCCGGGCACCATCCAGTTCTTCTGGTCCCAAGTCATTGTAGGCACCCACTGATGTGGGTCTCTTTGTCTTCTGGGTTGTCTTTCCCCCATGTCATTTTGGTCCTCGGTGAGCATCCGTTCCTGTTGAGTTGGGAACATTTGCTGTGCCCTCAGACGGCAGCTTGGCAGCTTTTAAAACCCCAGATGCCACTCACCAATGTGGCGTGTAGACAGCCTTCTTAGCAAAATGCTAATGTGCCAATTGGCCTCACTATCGCCTAAGACCATGGCCCCACGCCCCTGCCCCAGCTACTCTATCCTTGCAATATTGGGTTAAGATGGAAGGAGTACTCATGTTATGTTTAAGTCCACTTAATATTGTTCTTGTTTCTAATGTGTGCTGTCACCGATTTCACCCAACCAGATACCTAGCAACTATCTAACCTAAGCCCTCCACCCTCCTTCCCTCCCTCCCCTCCCTTGCAGCTGTCAAAGAGTCTTTTCTTCTATACACAAGTCTGATTTTGAGATCTTATCGTAGAGGTCTCATACCATATTTGTCCTTTTGTCGCTGACTGCTTTCACTCAACACAATGTCTTCCAGTTGAAACCAGGTCATGAGATGTTTCCTGGAGTCATCGCTGTTCTTTGCATTGCGTAGTGCTCCACTGAGTATATATACCATAGTTTACCTATCCATTCTTCTGTTGTTGGGCATCTGGGTTGATTCCATCTTTTTGCTATCGTGGACTGTGCTGCGATAAACATTCTAGTGCATGTGTCCGTTGGTGTGAAAGGCCTTGAATCTGTAGGATATATTCCAAGTAGTGGAATTACTGGGTCAAATGGTATATCAATATCCATTTTTTTAAGGAAGCACCAAATTGCTTTTCAAAGAGGCTGGACCATTTTGCAACCCCACCAACAGTGTAGGAGGGTTCCACTTTGTCCACAGCCTCTCCAGCATTTGTTGTTTTGTGTTTTTTGGGTCATGGCCAACCTTGTTGGGGTGAGATGGTATCTCACTGTTGTCTTGATTTGAATTTCTTCAATAACTAAGGATCGCGAACATGTCCGCATGTGTTTTTTGGCTGCCTGGATCTCCTCTTTAGTGAAATGTCTGTCCATCTCCTTTGCCCATTGCTTAATTGGATCATTCGGCTTCTTGTTGATATTTTGTAGTATCTTATAGATTATGGAGCTCAGGCGTCGATCTGACATAGAGTTGCCAAATATTTTTTCCCATTTTGTAGGTGTTTTTTTAATTCCATTAATAAAGTCTCCGGATGAGCAAAAGTGTTTGATTCTTAATAGTTCTCATTTATCTATTTTCTCTTCTGATGATTGTGGTTTGTTTGACAGATTTTGGAATCTGTCCACATTGTGTATTAAAACTTCCATTGTTGTTCCTACCTTTTCTTGGATGAGCTTTATCGTTTTAGATTTGATATTCTAGGGTCGCCATGAGTCGGATCCGATGCGACAGCACTTGGCTTGGCTTAATCCAGTTGGAGTTGGTTTTTGTATAAGGTGTAAGATATGGATCTTGTTTCAGTTTCTTGCAAATGGATATCCAATTTTGCCAGCACCATTTGTTGAAGAGACTGTTTTTACCCCAGTTTAATGTCTTAGGGCCTTTGTGGAATATCAATTGTTCATAGGCAGATGGTGTCATCTCTGGGGCCTCAGTTCTGTTCCACTGATTGATCTGTCTGTTCTCATACCAGTACCAGGCTGTTTTGACCACTGTGGCAGTGTAATATGTTCTAAAGTCGGGTAATGAGAGGCCTCCGAGTGTGTTCTTCTTCAGTAGTACCTTGCTTAACCGGGGCTTCTTCCCTTTCCAAACAAAATTGGTGATTTGTTTCTCCATCTCTTTAAAAAATGTTGCTGGAACTTGTATTGAGATTGCATTATATAAATAGATTGCTTTGGGTAAAATAGACATTTTCACAATGTTAAGTCTTCTTATCCATGAGCAGGGTAGGTTTTTCCATTTATCTAAGTCTCTCTTAGTTTCTTGTAGTAAGGGCTTGTAGGTCTCTTTGTAAAGGTCTGTTACGTCTCTGGTTAGATTAATTCCTAGGTACTTTATCTTCTTAGAGGCTATAGTAAATGGTACTGATTTGAGAATTTCTTCCTTAACAGTCTCATTGTTGGATTAAAGGAATCCTACTGATTTACTTATGTTTATCTTGTATCCTGAGACTTTGCTGAATTCTTCTATCAGTTTGAGTAGTTTACATATAGATTCCTTGGGATTCTCTGCATATACAATCATATCATCTGCAAACAGGGAGATTTTAACTTCCTCTTTGCCGATGCAGATGCCCTTTATTTCTTGGTCTTGTCTAATTGCTCTGGCTAGAACTTCTAGCACAGTGTTGAATAGAAGAGGTGAGAGTGGGCATCCTTGTCTAGTTCCTGATCTCAAGGGAAAGTCTTTCAGTCTCTCTCCATTCAGGATGATGTGGGCAATTGGCTTTGTATAAATGGCCCTTATTGTGTTGAGGAATTTGCCGTCTATGCCCATTTTGCTAAGAGTTTTTAGCATGAATGCGTGTTGGACTTTATCAAATGCCTTTTCTACGTCAATAGACAAAATCAGGTGATCCTTGTCTTTTGTGTTATTTATGTGGTTAATCACATTAATTGTTTTTCTGATGTCGAACCAGCCTTGCATCCCTGGTATGAATCCCATTTGGTCATGATGGATTATTTTCTTGATATGTTGTTGTATTCTGTTGGCAAGAATTTTGTTGAAGATTTTTGAGTCTAGGTTCATGAGTGATATCGGTCTGTAGTTCTCTGTCTTTTTTGGGTCTTTCCCTGGCTTAGGTATCAGGGTTATGCTGGCTTCATTGAATGAGTTTGGGAGTACTCCATCCTTTTCTATACTGTGAAATAGTTTCAATAGTATTGGAGATAACTCTTCTCTAAATGCTTGCTAGAATTCTGCAGTGAAGCCATCTGGACCCGGACTTTTTTGGGTTGGCAGTGTTTTGATGACTTTTTCAATCTCTTCCTTTGTTATGGATTTATTAAGTTGTTCTGCTTCACGTTGTGATAATTTGGGTAGGTGGTATGATGAGTCAAGGAATTGGTCCATTCCTCCTAGGTTTTCAAATTTGTTAGAGTACAGTCTTTCACAGTATTCTGTTATGATATTTTTGATTTCTGTTGCATCTGTGGTGACAACCTCCCTTTCATTTCTAATTTGGGTTATTTGTTTCCTTTCCTGCTTTTCTTTAGTAAGTTTAGTCAGTGGTTTGTCAATTTGGTTGATCTTTTCAAAAAACCAGATTTGGTTTTTCCAATTGTTTTTCTATTCTCTAATCCATTTAGCTCTGCTCTAATCTTTATGATCTTGTTTCTTCTGGTGCCTCAGGGGTTCCTCTGTTGTTCTCTTTCTACTTGTTCAAGCTATAGAGTTAGTTCCTTGATTTGGTTTCTTTCCTCCTTCCAGATGTGTGCATTTATGGAGATACACAGACCTCTGAGCACTGCTTTGGCTGTATCCCATAGGTTCTGGTAGGAAGTGTTTTCGTTCTCATTGGAATCCATGAATTTCTTTAATTCATCCTTGATTTCCTCTATAACCCATGTTTTTTTGAGCAAGATGTTGTTCAGTTTCCAAGAGTTCCACTTTCCATCTATGTTTTTTCTGCTATTGATTTCAACTTGGATGGCTTTATGATCTGAGAAGATGCTTTGCAGTAATTCAATGGTATGGATTTTCTTGAGCATTGCATTATGGCCTATCACATGGTCAATTCTGGAGAATGTTCCATGTGCACTGGAGAAGAAGGTGTAGTTGTCTGCTGATGGTTGGAAAATTCTGTATATATCAAAGAGGTTTAGTTGGTTAATTGTGGCAATGAGGTCTTCTGTATCTTTAATGAGCTTTTTTCTAGATGATCTGTCTAGTATTGAGAGTGGAGTGTTGAAGTATCCCACTATTATGGTGGAGTCATCTACCTCTCTTTTGAGTGTAGTCAGTGTTTCTTTGACGTATTTAGGTGCTCTGATATTAGGTGCATAAATATTTAATATAGTTAAGTCTTGCTTCTGTACTGAACCTTTCAGCAATAAATAGTGTCCATCTTTGTCCACAATGGTGGATTTGACATTAAAATTGATTTTGTCTGAGATTAGAATTGCTACCCCTGCTCTTCTTTGTTCATTATTAGCTTGATATATATTCTTCCAACCTTTAATTTTCAGTTTGTTCCTATCTTTAGGTCTCAAGTGAGTTTCTCGTAGACAACATATGGATGGGTTATGTCTTTTAATCCAAGATGTCACTCGATGTCTCTTTACTGGAGCATTCAGTCCATTCACATTCAATGTAATTACTGATAGATATGTGTTCAGTGCTGCCATTGTGATAGGTTTATTTTTATGTTGATGTTTTCTCTGTTGTTCTTATTAGTCTTTTCTGGGATGTTCTTTTTCGTGAGTTGATTTTTCACCTTTTTCAGAGCTGGTTTTGTGTTTGTTGAGACTCCTGTGTTTCTTGATATGGTATGATACATCTTTGTGTGCTTTATAGCTGCCCCTATAATCCCCCTTAATAAACTAAAATATAAAGTTAGTGGTTTTGTTCTTCTAAGCCAGAGCTAAGAACTTCAATATTTCTTGTAGTTTTGGTTCGGTTTTTACAAAGTCTCTGACTTTCTGTTTATCTGGGAATGTCTTGATTTCATTTTCGTATTTGAAAGATAGTTTTGCAGGATATATAATTCTTGGTTGGAAGTTCTTCTCCTTCAAGGCTTTGAATGTGTCATGCCACTGTCTCCGTGCCAGCATGGTTTCTGCAGAGAAATCTGAAGAGAGCCTACAGGGCTTCCCTCTGAATGTTAGCTTTGCTTTGAGTCTTGCTGCCTTTAGGAGTTGCTGCTTATGTTTCATTTTGTTGAGCTTGATTATAATATGTCTTGGAGTCTTTCTTTTGAGATCTATATTGGGTGGCGTACAATATGCATCTGAGATGTCTATATTCTCTTCCTTCATGATTTCTGGGAAGTTTTCTGTCAGCAGCTCAGCAACAATAGTCTCTGTGTTCTCAGATGTCTTACCCTGTTCAGGGACTCCAATTAATCGAAGGTTGTTCCTCTTAATAGAGTCCCACATGCTTCTTAATGTTTCTTCATTTTTCTTGTTTCTTTTTTCTGATTTCTGCTCAGAGACGCTGGCCTCAGTAGCTCTGTCTTTCAAGTCAGAAATCCTTTTTTCTATTTGTTCCATTCTGTTTTCTTGGCTTTGCATGGAAGTTTCTATGTCTTTGATTTTCTTCTTGATCTGTTGGATTTCAGAGTACTGGTGTTCCATCAGATCGAACATCGTACTTAATTTTTCATTTTGTTCTCCTGCATTTTGTATAAGGTCTAGAAGGGCTCTGTATATAATCATTTTGTATTCACTTTCTGATGTTTTCACAAAAGTTTCTTCATCTGGAAAACTCCTTGGTTGTTTCGTTTGGGAGCCTTCTGAAGCCATGGCTGATTTCTTGTATGCCACAAGAAGACACATGCTTTTTGATGCAGGTAGACAGGGAATGCTGAAATTTTGGTCAGAAACACTGACAACAACCTTCTGATATATCCCAGCCCTCATCGAAAGTATAACATAATGCTAGAAATATTTGAAACCAGTGGCTCATTGAAGCTAGACATACTAGTTGACATCAAGTCAATTCTGACTCACGGCAACCCATGTATGTCAGAGTACTCCACAGGGTGTTCAACATTTGGTTTTTCAGAAATCAGTTTGCCAGGCCTTTTGTCACAGTCATCTAGTACTGCTATAACAGAAATACCACACTGGATGGCTTTAACAAACAGAAGTTTATTTTCTCAGAGTCCAGTAGGCTAGAAGTCAAAATTCAGGCCACCAGTTTTAGGTGAAGGTTTTCTCTTTCTGTCATCTCTTTGGGAAGTCCCTGTCATCCTTTCCCTGTGGGAGCTTCTCCGTGTGGGAACCTGGCATCCAAAGGATACACTATGCTCCTGGTGTTTCTTTCTTGGTGGTATGAGGTCCTCATGTCTCTCTGCCCACCTTTCTCTTTTATATATCAAAAGAGACTGACTCAGGACACAATCCAATCTTGTAGATTGTATGGTGTTAACAAGATTAGTTAATGAGTTATGTTGATAAGGCAGGATTCAGATATAGACATGATTTATAATACACAGGAAAGTTGCATCAGATGACAACCGATAGATAATAATACAATCATGATCCAGCAATGTGGACACATATTATTTTGGGAAATAATTCAATCTGAATGGACTTATACCTCTGATCTTCTGGTTATCTACCTAGCACTTTTATTATTTGCACCACCCAGGGATTCCAAAGCTAAAAATAGTAACAATGAAACTCAAATCGAGCTCAAATATTGACTAAGTTGACTCAAACCACTAGACCAGTGGACTGACAGAAGAAGTTTGCCTCTTTCCAGGCAAAACTACTATTTACCAGTCTTTGTTTTGGAGACCTAATGGTGCAGATGTTAAGATCTACAGCTAATGAAGTGATAGGAAGTCTCGATCCACAAACTGCTCCTTGGAAACACTGTGGGCAGTTGTATCCTGTCCTATAGGATTTCTGTGAGTCAGAATCAACTTGACAGCAATGCATTTTATTTTATTTTTTTATTCTACTGTTTTACACATGATATCCACCATTCCAACAAAAATTACAAGACATAAAAAAACCCCTAAAGAATAAGGCAACTTATTTTCAAGAGATAAAGATAAATCAATCAAATTCAGAGATGACACTTGAAATCAACTATGATTAAAATGGAAAACCTGGTGACATAGTAGGTAAGTGCTATGTCTGTTAACCAAAAGTCAGCAGTTCAAATCCACCAAGTGCTCCTTGGGAACTCTATGGGGCAGTTCTACTCTGTCCACTAGGGTAGTTAAGAGTTGGAATTGACTCAATAGCAGTGGATTTGGTGGGTTTTTTTTTTTTTGGTTTTATGACTAAAATGGGAATAATCTAGTGGAAAAGGTAGATGATATGTATCAAGAGATTAGAAAAATCAGCAGAGAGATGATGTTATTGAGAAACAAATAAAATACAAAAGATAGAAATAAAAAACTTGATATCAGACAGGAAGAATGTCTTTAGTAAACTTGATAGAGATGAAAGAAGAATCAGTCGATGTGAAGATAAGGCAATAAGTATCATCCAGACTAAAACACAAAGAGAAAAACAAGTAGAAAAAAGGAGCAGCAGAGACACCAAAATACATGTGACTAGAATCCCAGAAGGAGGAGAAAGAAACAAGTCACTTTTCAGCAGATTTGGGCTACAAAAAAATAGTAAAGAGAGGTCTCAGATAAAATGATCCAAGACTTCAACTATATAAAGAAATAAAGAGCTTCATAAATAGTAAAAACATTTTTCAAAAGAGGTATGACATATTTGTATGTGCTACAGGTATATTCATAAATACAGTACATGGGGGCATGGTTATACAAACTTCTAGACATAGCCAAACACTCTGTGAGACTGAGTTACTGGGCTTGAGGGCTAAGGATCGTAGCTCTCTGCTTGCTTCCCTTTCCTTTCATCTCTTGTCTGATAAAACGTGGTGTAAACCACCCCCAGGGAAACTCCCTTTACTTTAGATCAAGAAGGTGACCTTACTAACGGAGTTACAGTCTCACCCTAATCCTCTCTAACAAGCTTGCCCTATTAACCACAGGCAGAGATTAGAATTTACAGCATAGGAAAATCACAAAATGGAGGATAATCACGTGATACTAGGAATCATAGCCCAGCGAAACTGATACAAACATTTTGTGGGGAACACATTTCAATCCAGGGCATCAACAAATTTCGAATAACTGAAATCATACAAAATATGTTCTCTGTGATCTCAACAAATTGAACAATCTTTGAAAATTATACTACACAATTCTAAATAGCCTATAGTTCAAAGAGGAAGTCACAGAAGAATTTTAAAAAATTTTGAAATGAAAACACAGTATTTTAAAATTAGCAGAATACAGTGGAGGGAGTGGTTAGAGGGATACTTGTAGCATTAAATTCCTATATGAGAAAAGAAAAAGGTCTCAAATCAGTGATTTAAGCTTCCACCTTAAGAAATTAGGAAAGAAAGAGCAAATTAAACCCAAAATAAACACAAAAAGGAAACAATAATAAAGAGCAAAGACAACAGAGAAAATCAATGAAATAAAGAGCCGCATTTTCAAGAAGGTCAATAAAATTTATAACCCCTAGCCACACTGATAAGGATAATAGCCTACAAAAGAAGTCAATAAGACTTCAGCAGTAACCTTGCAGGCAAGAAGGCAATGGGGTGACATGCATAAAGCCCTCGAGGAAAAAATTTGCAGTCAATAATTATATATGCAGCAAAACAGTCTTTCAAATATGAGGGCAAAATTGGGACATTTCCAGATAAACTGAAGTTCAGGAAAGTTGCAAAATCCAAGCCAAAATTACAAGAAATATTAATGGGAATCTTTCACTCAGAAATCATTAACACCAGATAACCACCCAAGACTGTTAACACACAACAGAGCAACCACGTATCAAGCCAGACAGAACAGGGGTAAATGTTAACATAATCACAAAGGAAACTAACAATCCTACACATCAAAATAAAAGCAGGAAAAACATGAAGACTCACCAAACAGAAAACAAAACAGGACATAGCACATTTCCAGTCATTACATAAGGCTAGCTATGCCAAAACTAATAAAATACATTAAAGAAAACAAAGCTACAAATCAATCTCTTCTAAATACCAACATATACAACAAAAACAAAAACACACCCAAAATACTGACAAATCAAATCAAACAATATGTAAAAATGGTAATATAAATGACCAAGTGGGGTTTACACTAGGAATGCACGGTTGGTTTGACATCTAAATCTCAACTAGCGTAATTTATCATATCGGCGGTGTAAGGAAGAAAATCATGTAATAGTCTCATTAGATGCTGAAAAAATATTTGACAAAATTCAATATCCATTCATGACAAAAATTTTCAGTACATCAGGTGCTAACAGGAACTTTCTCAATATCATTAAAAAATCTATCACTAACATTATATATAATGGTGAAAGACCAAAAGCCTTCCGTCTAAGATTGTAAACCAGACAAAGATCTCCTCTCTCACCACTTTTATGCAACATCACTTTGGAAGTCCTATCCACTGTAATAATACAGGAAAGGGAAATAAAAGGCATATGGATTACAGAGGAAAAGATAACATATTTGCAGACAACATGAGTGTCTATGTAGAAAATCTCACTGAGTCTACCAAATTTTTTTTTTAAAACTAGTTAAAATGATCAATTCAACAAGGTTGCAGGACAAAAAGTTCAACATAAAAACAACAACAACAACAGACAACTGCCATCAGCTTAATTTTGACTCATAATAACCCTAGAGGACAGAGTAGAAATGCTCCACGGGGCATTCAATCATTACTCTTGAGAAGCAGATTGCTGGGTCCTTCTTCCTGGTCTGTCTTATTCTAGTACATAAATAAAATGGAGTACTATTCAGCAATAAAAAGGAATGATCTACTCATACACACAGCAAGTCAGAGGTATTAAAAGCAGTCAATCTCAAGAAGCTGTATACTGTATACTTTCACTTATATGCCATTCCAGAGAATACAAGACTAGAGGAAGAGAAAACAGGTCACTGGCTACCAGGGGCTGGGTTGGAGAAGAGGATTAACTACAAAGGGGTATACAGGAATTTCAGGGGATGATAGAAATGCTCTGTACCTTGATTATGGCAATGGATACACAACTGTATATGTCTGGCAAAATTCACAGGACTATACATCTACTAAAGGTGAATTTTACTGTATGTAAAGTAGACCTCAATAAATCTGACTTGGAAATTCAAAAACAAAAAACATAAAGAATCATAACGAGGGTCCACTCTTCAGACACGAATGGACTGGACTTGGCGATGCAGAGTGACCATATATTGGATGCACTTTATGGTTCTATACATCTATAAGATATCATCCTGCTGACCTCTGGCTGGAGGAAGGAGAGTGGGTGGAGAGGAGGGGAAAGGAGGCTGTTGGGAGGATGAGACATGTATGGAGCAGAGAGGAATAGTGTGCTGTCACCAGGCAGGGAGAGCAGAGGAAGCTGCATATAGGGGGGCATGTAAATTTATATGGGAATGTACATTTTCACTTAGTCATAATAAAAAAAAAAAGAATGTGAGAAAACATATTAAAGCCTGGAAGAAGACAATGGATTTACAAATACCTGACAAAGAATTATTAACAAGAACAAGGAACTTCTCTAACTCAGTAACAGCATAAATAATCCAATATAAATATAGGCAAGAGATTAAGAGGAATGTTGTTACTGTTAGTTGCTGTCAAGTCAATGCCACCTCCCAGTGACCCCGTGCACAACTGAACGCAACCCCGCCTGGGCCCACGCCACCCGCACCACTGCTGCTGTGGCTGAGCCCATCGCTGCAGCCTCTGCGTCAGGCCAGCTCACTGAAGGTCCTCCTCTTCTTCTGTGACCCTCTGCTTTACCAAGCACGTTGTCCCTCTCCAGGGACTGGTCTCTCCTGAAAGTATGTCTTAAGTATGTGAGACAAAGTTTCACCATTCTTGCTTCTTTTAAGAAACATTTGGCTGTACTTCTTCCAAGACAGATTTGTTGTTTTTTCAGCAGTCCATGATATATTCAATATTCTTCATCAACACCATAATTCAAAAGCATCAGTTCTTCTTCAGTCTTCCTTCTTCAATGTCCAGTTTTTGCACACATAACATCCTTGCTTTTTAACACTTTAAAGAAGTCTTTTGCAGAAGAATACACATAGCTAATAAGCATATCGATGATCTGGGAAATGTAAGTCAAGACCATTAATGAGATACCCACTTACACTCATTCAACTGGCAAAAATTATAATGTCAGACAATACCAAGAGCTGTAAAAAGATAAAGACCCATTGCACTTCTTGCTGATAAAGGCTCTATCACCTTGGAAACAGACTTTGATGCTACCTCCTAAATTTGAACCTTCATAAACTCTATCATGCAGCAAATCTACTCCTGTAGGTGTACTCACAAACATTGCTACACATGTACAACAGGTGATACACACAAGAGCGTTCCTAGTAACACTAGCCACCATAGCAGAAACCTAGAAAAAACCTGAAAGTTCGTTAACAGAGAAGTGGATAAATACACAGCGAAATTTTACACAGTAGTCAAAATCAGTGACCTACAGAGCTATGCAACAGCAACACAATAAACCTGTGTAATGAAGAAAGAAGAGAATAAAAAAAATATTACAGGTGCAACCTGCTGGAAGCAAAAGACCAAGAGCAAGCTCTAACACTGAAGAGGGTAAGAAGCAGTGACAGCAGAGAGGGAGCAGCAGGAGACACCATGTTGGGCTTCCCTGACCACAGAGAGGAAAAGCTTTTGGGGATAGGCCTAGGGCCAGAGAGAGGTGTGCCTGTGAGCAGAAGTAGGAAGAGGCTACCCTAACGCGGGAACTGTGTCCAGGGTGTCTGAGCCTGAATTGTAGCTGTTACTTCCTTTATACTAAACCCCATAATCACGAGTATGGTCTCTGAGTTCCATGCGACCACTGTAGTGAATTACTGAACCCAGCAAAGATGTAGAGGGTGCTGTGTGAGGGATGGTTGGTGTCTGGGTTGGTAAATACAGTGACCAGAGAAGCTCTGTTTGACCTCTGCCTCCCAGGAATCAGCCTTGGGCTGTTAACCTTGGTTGTCCTTTCCCCTTGTGAAGTTAAGGGCGGTTAGTTACCACCCTCCCTGACGTTTTTACAACAGGATTGTTAAGTGTTGTTTCAGGTAGTGGGAGAGGCAGGAGGGGTAGCTGAGTGGTAAGGACTGTAAATAACTTGTTAGTTATCAAGTCCCTGGCTTTTGTTATGGGAGGTGGGTATGTAGGCATTTGTTATATTATAGACAGACAGATGAATGATAGGAAGGAAGGAAAAGAGGAAGGGGAAGGAGAGAGAGAGGGAGGTAGAGCAGAATGGAAGAATGAGAGCATGCACAGACCCAATGGTGAGTGAGGAGAGTGAGTCATGAACCAAAGATACTTAATCTGATGCTGTGCACATGAGGTCCAAAAAGAAAAGAAAATCTGTTCCAAGGGGTCAAAGGAATCCTAGATTATCTAAACTGAAAGATACCTAAGAAATCTCTAGTCAAACGCTGTCATTTAATTTCGTCATTTAATATGACAAAAAGTTCTACAGAGACAGACAAGAAATTCAGGAAGCTTTGAGGAGTTTAATGACCTCTCTTTAAGATCACACAGCTATCTACATGCTAATCCTTTTGCAGTCATGTTTGTCCAAAAAAAGGAAACAGTAGCAGCAATTAGGGAAAAGGGGTAACAAACATCAATTCTTAGACTAACCACTAACATTACTGACCCAAGGCCTTTTATAGCTGAAAGGCGAACTCTGGGAGTGGCATCAGTTCTGAGTTGAAAGCGTATCTGGAGGCCATAGTCTTGAGGGGTTCCTCCAGTCCCTGTTAGGGCAGTAAGTCTGGTCCTTATTATTATTTTTAATTGTGATTAAGTAAAAGTATACAATCCACATTAATTTTGTATGCCTGCCTGTCTGCAGCTCCTTCTGCTCCCCTTACCTGAAGACAGCACACTCCTTTTCATTTTATACTTGTTGTGTCCTCTTAACAAGCTCCTGTCCCCTCCTCTCTACCTTCTCTCTCATATAGAAAGAGACCAGTAGGACAGCATCCTATACATGGACAGAACCATAAAGTATACACACCATGTGATCACATTATGTCCCTGAGTCCAGTCCATTTTTGTCCAAAGAGTTGACCTCAGTAGTGTTTTCTGGTCAGGGGTATCAGCAGGTCAATGGGCTATGCTCCCAGGGGATCCCTCAGGTGGTTAGACCATCAAATGTGCCTTTTAGTAGACATCTTGAGCTGCACCCCTCTTTTTCTCATGTTGCCACATGGACTCAACACTGTGTGCCCCATCACAGCCGGCTGTCTTTGGTGGTGGCCGGGCACCGTCTGGTTATTCTGGTCACATGTCAATATAGTCTCCCATTCACACATGTCCTTTTGTCTCCTGAGATCCCTTTTACCTTGTGTCTTTGTTGTTCTTGGTGATCATCTGTTCCAGATGAGTTAGGACCATTTGGTGTACCTCAGATGGCAGCTAGCTAGCTTTTAAGACCCCAGACACAACTCACCAATATGGGGTGCAGAAGACTCCTTAGCAATAAGCTAGTTATACCAATTGGCCTTGATGTCCCCAGAGAGTATGGTTTCCCAGACCCCGCCCCTGCTATTCTATCTTGCAATATAGGATTGAGATTAGAAGAGCTTTCAGTTTATGGTGAAGTGCAGTTAAGTCAATCTACCTCCTACTGTGTGCTGTCACTCTTTCACCTAACCAAATTTCTATCAACTACCTAATCTATGACCAACCTTCTTCCTGCTGCCCCATCCCTGTAGCCATCAAAGAGTCTTTTCTACTGTACATAAGTCTATTTTTAAGTCTTTGTAACAGGGGTCTCATACAATATTTGTCCTTTTGTCACTGACTGATTTTACTCCACATGGATCCGACTCGACGGCACTTGGCTTGGCAATGTCTTCTAATTGAAACCAGGTTATGAGATGCTTCCTAAAATCATCATTGCTCTTTATCATTACATAATGTTCCACTGAGTATATGTACCATAGTTTGTTTATCCATTCATCTGTTGATGGGCATCTAAGTTGATTCCATCTTTTTGCTATTGTGGACTGTGCTGCAAGGAACATTCATGTGCACATATTTGTTTGTGTGACATCCTTTGTTTCTGTAGGATATATTCTGAGTAGTGGGATTACTGGATCAGGTGGTGTAACTATTTCCAGCTCTTCAAGGAAGTGCCAAATTGCTTTCCCAAAGAGGTTGTACTGTTTTGCAATCTCACCAGCAGTTTAGGAGACTTCCAATCTCTTCACAGCCTCTCCAGAATTTGGTGTTTTATGTTTTTTGGATTATGGCCAACCTTGGGGTGAGATAATATCTCATTATAGTTTTGATTTGGATTTCTCTGACAGTTAATGATCATGAGCATTTTCTCGTGTGTCTTTTGGCTGCAATTCTGGTCATTTTGTGAATCTGAATTTTGTTCTACATTTTTCTCCTGTCTGGGCCCTATATTGTGATCCCTATCAAAGAGAGGTTTGCAGTGGTAGTGGGCACCACTAGCCTGAGGCTAGTTCAGGCTGTGCTTCATGTAGTCCATTAGTCTTTTGGGATACTATTTTTCTTGCGTCTTTGGTTTTCTTCATTTTTCCTTGCTTCGAATAAGATGGAACCAATAGATGCATCTTCTTAAATAGCTGCTCAAATGTTTTAAGGCCTTAGACATTATTTGCCAACGCAGGAATACAGAACATTTTCTTTATGAGTTACGACAGTTTATCTAGATATCCCCAAAGACCACGGTCCCCAAACCTCAGGCTTAGTAACTTGATCTTTCGATGTGTCTACGAAGCTTCCATGACTGTGCCCCCTTTCCTATGTATATGAAAATACATGCTAAACATACAAATACAAAGTCTGACAATTAAGTTCTTGAACTCATCCTAGAAAAAGTGCTACAAACCTCACTGCTGGATATCATTACAGTTACCTTCAAAGCACTACCCTCGGAATGCCATGCAAGCTACAAGCACCTAGTCTACCCTACAAAGAAATTTTGGAACTCTTTCTGGAATGGCCATCACAGCTGTCATCTTATTACCCTTGATGTCTTGAATGTCATCAAAATGTCTTTCTTTCAATATTTCCTTTATCTTCAGATAGAGAAAAGTCATTGCGGGGCAGATTGGGTGAGTACAGAGGGTGTTCCAATACAGTTATTTGTTTATTGGCTAAAAACTCACTCATAGAGAGTGCTACATGAGCTGGTATATTGTCATGATGCAAGAGCCATGAATTATGGGCAAAAAGTTCAGGTTGTTTTCCACTAGCTTTTTCATGCAGCCTTTTCAGCACTTGCAAATAGTAAATGTGGTTAACTGTCCAACCAACCAAACCAACCCACCGCCATCGAGTCGGGTTTGACTCATAGTGACCCCAAAGGTCAGAGGAGAACTCTCCCATAGAGTTTCCAAGGAGCACCTGGCAGATTTGAACTGCCAATCTTTTGGTTAGCAAATGTAGCACTTAGCCCACTATGCCACAGGGTCTCTGGTTAACTGTCCAGTTGCTACAATTTCAGAATGAACAATCCTTCTGCAACATCATTTTGACTCTTGATTTGGACTAATGGAACTTTTTTGGTAGTGTAGAATTGGCTGACTTCCATTGTGCACTTTTCAGGATAGTATTGGTACACCCCTGTTTCATCACCGGTGATAACAACCCAAAACATCATCTTGCATCTCCAAAAGGTCTTAACAACTTCAACTCTCCTTTACTTTTGTTCATTGGTGAGCTCCCTTGAGGCCATTTTTGCCAAGTGACTTTATTCATGCCAAGATTTTCAGTTAAGATTTTTCTGTTTCTCTTGTGAATGTTTAGTTGATCTGCTATGCTTCTCATAATCAGCCAATGATTTTGATGTACAATTTGATGAATTTTTGCAATGTTTTTGTCAGTTTTGCTCATTACTGGATGCCCTGACCTGTCTTCATCAGTGATGCTTTCTCTCTCCTCAGAAAAACATTTAGTCCATTTGTACACTGCCATGTTCTTCATGGCGGTATCCCCGTAAACTTGGACTAACATGTCCCTAATTTCAATTCCACTCTTGCCAAGTTTAACAAGACATTTAATGTTTGTTCACTGCTCTAATTCAAACTTGGGTGTTCTCTTGATGGCACACAAAAACATACAACAAAAATCATGAATGCCACCCAGGAAGACACTGCTGTGCGCTGACGCGAACACAGCTAGGAAACACTGATATACCAAGTTATGATACGTAACTGAGTTGTCTGTACAGTACTGCCAACGTAAGTGGACTGTGGCAAGTTCACAGACTTAATTGTCAGACCTTGTATGTCAGGTTGGTTGATTGTAGCAATTATATCTTCCTCTTCTTTGCTGAGCTTCTTTCTAGTTGTTCTGTCCATCTTTGGAAGCTGCATGTTAAAGTCTCCTACTGTTATTATAGTACTATTTGTCTTTTCATTTCTTTTCTGGTTTGTGTTACGTATTTCAGAGCTCTGTCATTAGGTGTGTAGATATTATGATTGTGTCTGGCAGATTAATCCCTTTTTTCCTTATCCTCTATGATGACAGAGTTTGATTTAAAGTTTATGTTATCAGGACAACATTGCTATTCTTGCTCTTTTTGGTTACTATTTGCTTGGCTACTGTTTTTTCCATGCTTTGATTTTTTAATCTCTGTGGCTTTGTGTCTAAGGAATATCTCTTGTAGGTGGTATACCAGTGGCTGTTTCTCCTGGCAACACTCTGCCACTCACTATCTCCCGGCCAGCACATGTAAGTGGTTACATTAATGTGATTAACCAACACATAAGAATTTACTGCTGTCTTCTTTCTATGGTGTTGACAGTGTCTTTGTCCCACTTAATTTCCTGTGCTCATTTCCCTTTGTTCATGGATGACATTTTCTTGTTTCTGTGATTCTGTGATGCTGAGTCTCCAGACTACTTTCTCCTTCATTTGGGTGGGCGGGTTGTCAGTTCTCTTGCTGCTGTGACCTTTGCCTTTGTCACGCTGTGATAAAGCAGTCTGGTATTTTTAGACGATGCCTTTGTCACCCTGTGTTTAAAGAGATTTGACGGTGAAGACCTAAATATCAAACCTAAAACGATAAAGCTCATCCAAGAAAAGGTAGGAACAACAATGGAAGTTTTAATACACAATAAGGACAGACTCCAAAATCTGTCAAAGAAACCTCAATCAACAGAAGAGAAAGTAGATAAATGGGAACTATTAAGAATCAAACACTTTTGCTCATCCAAAGACTTTATTAATAGAATTAAAAGAACACCCACAGAGTGGGAAAAAATATTTGGCAACTCTATGTCAGATCGACGCCTGATCTCCATAATCTATAAGATACTACAAAATATCAATAAGAAGAAGATAAACCATCCAATTAAGCGATGGGCAAAGGAGATGGACAGATACTTCACTAAAGAGGAGATCCAGGCAGCCAAAAAACACATGCGGACATGTTCACGATCTTTAGCTATTAAAGAAATTCAAATCAAGACAACAATGAGATACCATCTCGCCCCAACAAGATTGGCCATGATCCAGAAAACACAAAACAACAAATGCTGGAGAGGCTGTGGACAAAGTGGAACCCTCCTACACTGTTGGTGGGGTTGCAAAATGGTCCAGCCTCTTTGGAAGGCAATCTGGCGCTTCCTTAAAAAAATGGATATCGATATACCATTTGACCCAGTAATTCCACTACTTGGAATATATCCTACAGATTCAAGGCCTTTCACACCAACGGACACATGCACCAGAATGTTTACCGCAGCACAGTCCACGATAGCAAAAAGATGGAATCAACCCAGATGCCCAACAATAGAAGAATGGATAGGTAAACTATGGTACATATACTCAATGGAGCATTACGCAATGATAAAGAATAACAATGATTCCAGGAAACATCTCCTAACCTGGTTTCAATTGGAAGACATTATATTGAGTGAAAGTAGTCAGCAACAAAGGGACAAATACTGTATGAGACCTCTACGATAAGACCTTAAAAACAGACTTGGGTATAGAAGAAAAGACTCTTTGACAGCTGCAAGGGAGGGGAGGGATGGAGAGGGAGAGGGAAGGGTTTAGTTTAGATAGTTACTAGAAATCTAGTTGGGAGAAAGTGGTGATAGCACACATTAGAAACAAGAACAACATTAAGTGGACTTCAGCATAACTTGAGTAGTCCTTCTATCTTAACTCAATGCTGCAAGGATAGAGTATCTGGGGCAGGGGGTGGGGGACCATGCTCTTAGGTGAATTCCAGGCCAATTGGCACAACTAGCATTTTGCTAAGAGAGCTCTCTGCACCCCACATTGGTGAGTGGCATCTGGGGTCTTAAAAGCTGCCAAGCTGCCATCCGAGGACACAGCAAATGGTCCCAACTCAGCAGGAACGGATGCTCACCGAGGACCAAAATGACATGTGATAAAGACAACCTAGAAGACAGAGAGACCCACAAGAGTGGGTGCCTACATTGACTTGGGACCAGAAGAACCGGATGGTGCCCAGCCACCACCAGTGACAGCCACTACGGAGCTCACAGAGAGGAGTCTCACTGGCAACACAAGAATAAAAAGAGGTGTATCATGAGATCTCCACTAAAAGACCTCAATTGATGGTCCAGCGGTTTGGGGGTTCCTCTGAGAGCATGGCCCCCGGCCCTGATGCTGCCCTTTCCCATAAATTATAACAAAGGTCCACTCTTTGGACAGGAATAGATTGGACTTGGCAATGCAGAGTGACCACATATTGGAAGCACTCTGTGGTTATAAACATCTACAAGATTTCATCTTGCTGACCTCTGGCTGGAGGAAGGGGAGTGGACAGAGAGGAGGGGAAAGGAGGTTGTTGGGAGGATGAGACATGTATGGAGCAGAGAGGAATAGTGTGCAGTCACCGGACAGGGAGAGCAGTGGAAGCTGCATATAGGGGGGCATGTAAATTTATACATGAATGTACATTTTCACTCAGTTATGTTAAATAAAAAAAAAAAAAAAGAAGAGATTTGACAGTGCCTTGACTTCTTCTCCATATGTAAGTTTTATAACTACACCATTCATCCACTCTTTCTGTTTTGGAGTTGTTGATTTCAGGTTGTTCCCTGGTTGGGGTTCTGTGACTTTATTTCTTTACCAGAGTTGGCATCTTTGTGATGTTGTCATGTGACTTGCTTTCAGGTTGTTGTCTGTGTTGCTGATTCTCTATTTGAAGGATTCCCTTTAATATCTCTTGTAAGGATAGTCTGGCTTTTACAGATTTCCTTAATATCTGTTTATCTGGGAATGTCCTAATTTCACCACAGTATTTCAGAAACAGTTGCACTAGGTATATGATTGTTGTTTGCCAATTCTCCTTTTCCCCCTAGCATTTTATTCATCCTGTTGACTTCTTGCCTGCATGATCTCGGCTGAAAAATAATAGCTTAGTCCTACTGGAGTCCCTTTGTAAATAGTATTTCATTTTGCCCAAGGCACTTTCAGAATTTCTTTATCTTTGAACTTGGAAAGTTTGACCACATTGTTTTGGTGACTTTCTTCTGGGATATATCCTGTACGGGGCCCACTGAGCCTCTTGGATGGAAATCTCATCTTTCATAATATTGGGGGAGTTTTCTTCTTCCAGTAAATCTGAAACAAATTCTATGGGGTTTTTGGGAGGGGGGGGTGTCTGTTGCTCTGGGATTCCTATTACATATAAATTATCCCTATTCATAGTGTCTCTCATAATTCTGAGGCTTGAGGCTTTCTTCATTTTTTTCACTCTTTTTTCTGACTGTTCTCAAATTAGTATCAAGCAATTTGTTCTCTATTTCATTAATTCTTTTTCCATTTCTACTTCTATGTCCTCCTATTGAGTTATCTATTTTTGATATTTCATTGTTAATTTTCTGGGTTTCTAGTTGCTGTTTTTGTATGATTTCTAATTGACTATTTAATTTCTCATTTTGTTCTTGTATTGTTTTCCTGAATTCTAGAGTTTTGTTTGTGTGTTCCTTGATCTCTCTGAGGACGCTAAACATAAATCTCTTGAATTCCTTTCCAGGCGGCTCCATTATCATCTCTCCCTCAGGAAGATTTTCTGTCCCTTTGTTTTGGTCATTTGGTTGAGCCATCTTGTCTTGTGTACTTTTATGCTTTGATACTGGCTGCTGTCTCCAAAGTGTTGTTTTATTTATTTGTGATTTTGTTGTGCTTTCATTATCAGTGCAGGCAGGTCAGTCATGCTTCAGTGATCACTTGTCTGTTAAGATGGAGAAGTTCACAGGTGGGTAGGGTGAGCCTTTGTTGCTGTTCCCTGTATGAGTGACATGGCTGAGGATACTGGGAAGGCACTATTTAGTTGTATGGGAGTGCTCAAATTGGCAGGTGATGGGCAAGGAGCAAGGGGTCCAGGGTGTGCTGAGGCACTCCATCTGTTGCGGGGTGGGGTGGTCAGCTAGGGGCATGCAGGCACTCTCTCCAATGGCAGAGGTATGTGGTGAGTGACTGGGGTTATTCAGGTATGCTTTCTGGTAGGGGAGGTATAGGGCAGGGCAAAGCAGGCAGCCAGGGGGAGTACAGGAGGTCTCCTGGGTGGGAGAAGGGCAGAGTAGGCAGCCAGGAGTTATGCAGGCCCTCTCTGTGGTCAGGGAGGAGAGAAAGGGGTGGTCCAGGGGTGCACAGTGCTTTCTCTAGTAGAGGAGGGGATAGGCAAGTGGCTGGGCTGAATAGTGGGGACAGGAAGAAAGGGGTAAGGACTTGTCTATTGTTCCAAGTTTGCCACCCACCCTACTCGTCAGGTACCACCACTTTGGAGTTGCCCTGTGGGTCCTGGCTCCATCCTTGCTCTGTGCTCCTTCTTGTACTTACCTCCGTTCGCTCAGTTCATATCCTGTTCACCTTGCTTCACCCTGGATGTGTCAACAGTTTCTCTGTTTCCTAATGGGAGTTCCATCATGCTGTTGTCTACCTGTTATCCTCACCCAGGGTCACTGATGGTGCTGTCTCAAAGTGGCCCCACTGCGTCAGGCTGTCTGACAGGACACCTCTACTCCACCTCTCTCCTTTTGCTGCTGTCATTTAATTTCTTCTTCCAGTTGGTGTTTGACCTAGTTCTATACCCTTTCCTTTGATGCTCAGGGCTCCAGGACTGTTATCTGTATCTGTTTCTGAGGTCTTTGCTGTACAGGGATGGCATGGTACATCTTAGTAGATTGCTATTTTTCTGGTTAATTTTTGTCTGTCATTTATCCTTCATTCTAGGTATGTTATCTGGGTATCAGCACTGTGCCATGCTGGGGGCAAGAAGCCTGTGGGTACATGGATTTGTCTTCTGGAGCTCAATCTTGACAAGACAGATGTCAGTCAATAACCTCTCCCAAAACGGGGCTAAGAGGATCAGCAAGAGATCTCAGGGGGTGAGGAACAGGCAAGGCTGGCTCAGGCACGGGTTTGTACTGCTGGACCCTAAGAGCAAGAGGTCACCCTAGGGTGTTTCTGTGCCTTCTAGTCATCTTTACATTTTATTTTTTAAGAAATCTGGATCTCCTGGTCACACGTTGACGTAGTCACCCATTCATGAGGGTCTTTCTGTCTTCTGGGTTCTCTCTCCCCTTAGGTGTTGCTGTCCTTGTTGATCATCTGCTCCAGCTGTGCTGGGACCATCTGGTATACCTCAGATGGTAGCCTGCTAGCATTTAAGACCCCAGACACCACTCACCAATATGGGGTGCAAAAGACTCTCTTAGCAATAAGCTAGTTATCCCAATTGGCCTCCATGTCCCCTGAGAGTATAGTCCCTGGACCCACGCCCCTGCTATTCTGTCCTTGCAATACTGGGTTAAGATTGGAAGAGTTTTCAGATTATGTTGAAGCCCAGTTAAATTGATCTTCCTTCTAATGTGTGCTGTCACTGATTTCACCCAACATGTCATGTGTGCACTTCATGGTTCTATCCATCTATAGGATGTTGTCCTCCTGACCTCTTACTAGAGGGGAGTGGAGAGGGTGGAGAGGCGGGGACAGGAGATTGTTAAGAGGATATGATATGTAGAGAATGGAAAGGAGGAATGTGTTGTCACCAGGCGAGGAGAGCAGAAGGATCTGCAGACAGGAGAGCATGCAAATTTAAACTGGACTGTACACTTTTACTAAATCACAATAAAGTAAAATAAAATAAAAAAAAAAACAGGTCAAAGTATTTAAAGAACCATGCACAATGGCTGGGAGGTAGTAAGACTGAAAGAATGTTAGCTACTATTGCTAAACACTACTTTTCTTGAAAGGTCATTTATATGATCATTGAAAAATAGAAAGGAAAAAAACAAAACAGAATCTGGAGTTCTTCACTCTTTCACTCTTGACTGAGACAATAGAAAACAATCAAAAGATAACTTCTACATAAAGTGCCTCCACCACACATTTACCCACCTACCTGCACCTGTGCTCGTATATTCTGCCTTCTCTCCTGTTACAGGAGTCTCTGGATGGTACAAACAGTTAATGGGCTTGGCTGCTAACTATAAAGGTTGGAGGTTCAAATCCACCCTGAGATGTCTCAGAAAAAAGGCCTAGCAATCTACTTAAAAAAAAATCAGACACTGAAAACTCTATGCAGTACAGCTCTATTCTGACACAAATGGATTGGTATGAGTCACAGTCAACTCAATGGCAAGTAGTTTTGGCTCTTACTGTAGATGGACTGCCTGTACATTAACTCACACTACCTACTGCCTACTTGCTGACAAACCTCCAGCAATTATTCCTTCATCCCGTTTCATCAAGGTTTTCCACTTTATTGGATCTTTCCCACCAGCTGACCTCCTCCTGCCCCAATTCTCCTCTCTAGCTACTACTTTTTCTTTCTTTTACAGGATAACGCCTTTACAAGACTTTCCTACATTAGCAATCTCCCAATTCTTATCTTCAGACCTCTTTTAAATCCATTCCAATCAAGACTTTCCCCCCACAATTCAACCCAAATGGGTTTTATCATGGTCACCACTGGCTTCAGTGGTATTAAGTCCAAAGGTAAATAAATTCTCAATTTTTATTTTACTTGATCTAACACACGCAGTCATTTTATCCTTTATTTTTGTCACTTGGAAATGTTCTATATCAAAAAGATGCTTTCTCTATAGGATATCATCTTGCTGACCTCTGGCTGGAGGAAGGGGAGTGGATGGAGAGGAGGGGAAAGGAGGCTGTTGGGAGGATGAGACATGTATGGAGCAGAGAGGAATAGTGTGCAGTCACCGGACAGGGAGAGCAGTGTAAGCTGCATATCAGTGGGCATGTAAATTTATACATGAATGTACATTTTCACTCAGTTATGTTAAATAAAAATAAAAATTAAAAAAAAAAAGATGCTTTCCCTGTGAAAATTATTTAAAGTAGAAGGAAGCCCAGCTGAGTTCTGGCTGGACCTAGCAACAAGAACTTCAGCTTATTAATGTCACTTTAGCCTCATTTCCTAGCAAGCCCTAGTTCACTGTCCACATTTCAGAAAAACCAACCAGCCTACCATTTCCCAATATTCCCTGTGATTTCATATTCCTGTGCTTTTGTCCAAGCTATTCCTTCTTTACAGAATGTTTCAAGCCATTTATTTCCTGGCAAATTTCCCCTTATCTTTGAAGACACATTTTATTTTTAACCTTTATGTATAATTTTGCTTAGTTGTTGAGAATATAGACAACAAAACATACACCAATTGAACAGTTTGTACATGTACCATTTAGTGATATGATTACATTCTTTGAGTTATGTAACCACTCTCACCTTCCTTTTCTGAATTGTTCCTCCCTCATTAACATAAACTCATTGCCTACTAAAGTTCTGTTGTGGACTGAATTATGTCCCCTCTAAATGTGTGTAGCCATTTGGCTGGGCCATGATTCCCAGTATTGTATACTTGTCCTCTGTTTTGTGATTGTAATTTTCATATATGTTGTAAATCCTAATCTCTGCCTGCTGTAAACGGGGCAAGACTGGATTACGTTAAAGAGGATTAGGGTTAGGACTGTAACACCCTAAGGTCAGATACCTTAAAGTGAGTTTTCCCCAGGTGTGGCCTGCATCACCTTTTATCTTTTAACAGATAAAACAGAAGGGAACCAAGTACAGAGCTGGGGCCCTCATACCACTAAGAAAGCAGTCCAGGAGCACAGCATGTCCTTTGGACCAGGGGTTCCTGCACTGAGATGCTCCTAGACAAAGCAAAGGCTGATGCATCACGGGGACCTTCCTCCAGAGCCAGCAGAGACAGAAAGCCTTCCCCTGGAGACAGCGCCTGAATATGGGCTTCCAGCCGACTGGGCTGTGAGAGGACAAAACTTCTCTTTGTCAGAGTCATCCATTTGTGGCATTTCTGTTATAGTACCACTAGATAACTAAGACTCGTTCCTATCTACTCATCTTTCAAGTTGCTGTTGTCAATTTGACTCCTTACAGATAGTTATTAAAAGAGTATAATGCTTAAGGAAGTATATTTACCAGTTAAACTAAACTCTTGTGTGGTTTTAAGAAAATGTCAGGGAGTATTTTTGGTTTAAAGTTTAAAGATTATCTCAGAGCAATCATTTCAGGGGCATTCCATCTTTCCTGACACACTTTCTTCACCTACTATCTGGAATGTCCCAGTCCAGTGTCACTGTTTCCGTATTACTCTTTCTTCTGAATCCCTTGGGCAGGTCCTAGGGATTCAAACCAGTTTTTTTTTTTTTGGTTTGAACCCCCTACTGAGAATTTGCATTTTCCTTCCAGATACACTGACTCAGAATCTAGGGATTTTGTTAGGTTGTAGGTGATTCTTAAGTGTAATAAATTTTAAGGGCCACTGCTCTACTAACGGTTTTCACACTGGCCCCTGACCACCAGCATTTACATCACCTGGGAACATTTTAAAACATTTTAGAAATGCAAATTCTTGGCTGGGGTTCAAACTGGAAAGAACCAGTTTGAAGCTCTGGCCGGTTCCTCCTTTTCTCGCTAGCTTCTAACGTTGGAGGGTCCTTGGGCTCCACTCTAAGATCTTTTCTTTCCTCCTTACACTCTGCCTTGGTGATCTTATCTGGTTTCACAACATTAAAATACCATTTACACATGCTGTAAACTCTGAAATTTAAATCTCCAGCCCAGACCTTACCCAGAACTTTAAACCCATCTATCCAACTGCCTATTGACATCTCCAGCTGCTCAGAGTTAACCCGTCTAGAACTGAGTTCCCGCTCTTACCTCCCCATCACACTCACAACCTTCCTCATTTTAGTCAATGACAGCTCTTCTTCCAGGTGTGCACGACACACCCTTAGAACTGTCTCTGACTGCTCTGTGTTGTTGTACACCTGAGCCATCAGTAAATCCTGCTGCTCCCACCTTCAAAAGGGATCTAGTCTCCCCTCCCTTCATCTATTGATATGCTCCTGGTACAGGTCACCACTCTTTGCTGTCTTATTTTCCTCTTTGAGGTCTTTGCTTAAGAGTCCCTTTCTCAGAAAGAATACCCTGGTCCCTCCATATAAGATGGCGAGCTGTCTCTCTCAACACTCCCCAGCCTCCTTCCCTGCTCCATTTGCTCCTCAGCACGTGTTACTACCTAATGTACCGAGGACTTGACTTATTTCCTTTGTCTCTCTTCATTAAAATGTAACCTCCCTGAAGGCAAGAGCTTTACCTGCTTTGTTAACTGCTGCACCTTCAGAATCCAGAATAGTGCCCAGCCCATGGGAGTGGCCTGTAAATATCTGTTGAATAAATAAATACATTTACACATGTAGTCTAGCTATCATAAAAATGTTTCTTCCATGTAAGCATCCCTCGCTCCTCTGAACTTCCTCAGCAGTTAAGAGTCTGAAACGCAGCAGTTAGTACTGTATATTATTGTTGTGTGGGATTTCTCTCATCAGGCTCTGAGTTCTCAGAATTCCAAGATAGGTGTTTCCTCCTGTCCCTGATCCCATTAGTTCTAAAACCAAAAAAAACCAAACCTATTGCTGTCAAGTCAAAAACCCACAGGTTTCAGAGTAGAACTAATCCATGAGATTTTCAATGTTCTAATAGAATCTTACAGAAGCAGATCACATCACTAGGCCCTTCTTTTGCAGTGCTACCGGGTGGATCTGAACTGCCAACCTTTCAGTTAGTACTTGAGTACAAAGCATTTGTGCCACCAAAGGACTTTAGTCCTGGCATAGCATTAATCATGAATTAGCTGTTCCTACTCAATTTATTTTCGCTAATATTAATCCTTTGTATTTTAATAAAATTCTTTCCATACATGATTTAATTCAGTATGATCCACAACATGACTATATGAGGTAGAAAGGGAAAGGTATGTGCGTCTTTCCTTCAAAAAACTGCAACAGCAAAAAGACAAACTCTGAATAAAACTGGGCAAAGAGCTTGATGAAACATTTTGCCAGAGAAGATGTACAAATGTCCAGTAAGCACATGGAAAGTTGCTCAACATAATCAGTCGTTAGTGAAATGCCAATAAAAACCCCAATGAGGCACTGCTTCATTCTCACTAAGATGGCTGTTATTAGAAAAATGAAAAACAAGGGCTGGTAACAATGTAGAAAAAGTGGAATCTTCATCCATTGCTGGTAGACATGTAAAATAGTGCAGCCATTGTGTAAAACTGTGACAGTTCTTTGACAAGTTAAACACAGAACTACCATACAACCCAACAATTCCACTCTAGCTATGCAGCCAACAGAATCAAAAGCAGAGACTCCAACAGTTCCTGATGTTTGACAGTGCACTGATGTTCACCGCAGCATTATTCACAACAGCCAAAAGGTAGAAACATCCTAAATGTCCATCAGTAGATCAACTGAATTACACAGTATGGTCTATCTATGTAATGGTATATATTCATCCAAAAAGAAATAAAGTTCTGATGCATCGTACAACAAGGATGAACTCTGAAAACATGATGGTCAGTGAAATAAGTCAGAAACAAAAGGAAAAATATTGCACAATTCTAAATATATGAAATATCTAAAATAGACAAATACATAGAGATCAAAATTTATTAACAGTTACCAGTGGCAGGGGGATGATGGAAATGGGAAAGCACTGCCCAAGAGGTACTTTCACATATTGAATTGTGTCCCCCCAAAACATGTGTATTAGTTTGCCTAGGACATGTGTCCCAGCACTGTGTGACTGTTGTCTACCGTTTTGTCATCTGATGTGATTTTCCTATGTGTTGTAAATCCTAACCTCTATGATCTTAATGAGATGGGATTAGTGGTAGTCATATTAAAGAGGAAGGACTCAATCTATAGGATTAGACTGTATCTTAAGCCTATCTCTTTTGAGATACAAAAAAGAGAAGTGAGCAGAGAGATGAGGTGACCTCATACAACCAAGAAAGCGACGCTGGGAGCAGAGTACATCCTTTGGGTCCAGGGTTTCTCTGGAGAGAAGCTCCTAAACCAACGGAAGATTGAAGACAAGGACTTTCCCCAAGAGCCAACAGAGATTACCTTCCCCCTAGAGCTGGCACTCTGAATTTGGACTTGTAACCTTGTAGACAGTGAGAGAATAAATTTATCTTTATTAAAGTCATTCACTTGTGGTATTTCTGGTACTACTAAGTTTCTGTTAAGTGAGATGAAAAAATCGGAAAACAAACAGTGATTACAGTGGTTGTACAACATGGTGACCACAATTAATGTCACTGAATAGTACATGAAAAAGTAGTTTAAATGGCAGGTGTTTTCTCATACATATATCTCACCACAATAAAAAATTTTAAAAAGACAATCAGAAACTTTCTAAAAATCACAACATTGGTTATCAAGTGTTTTAAAATTTTCAAGGCATTTCAACATTCACTATAACTGATCCTTGCAACTGTGCAAATAAGAAAAGAGAAGATCAAATGAACTTTAAAAATCGTCTGTCTGAGGAAACCTAAAATCCTCCCACCCAGGGTCATATACTTGGGCAGCAATGCCAGGACTTGAATTCAAGAGTCTCATGATTTCAGAGCATGAGGCTTTTCTTCCCTACCATGATGCCTCAGTTTAACACCCATTCAGGGTAAAGGGATGGAGGATGATTTGCTTAAGCTGATATGTAAGTCATTTGTGGAACAGAAGCAAGAACTGCCTGATTAACATGACATCTTTTTCAGTAGACCTCAAGTTCTCTTTCTTTCTTGCCCACAGTAACAGATCAGCAGTAACAGTCTCCAGGACAAATATACCAAGTGCTAGTATGCTAGACAGAGTTTTGGAATACCAGCTGGAAGGCACAGCTGTTCTCCAGAGGAAGAAAGTAGAAAATGTGTCAGCTACTGGTGCACCAACTTCAGCTGTGCAGTGGTGTGCAAGCAGGGAGCAAATGTGGGTCCTAGATGAAGGGAGAAGAGAGAGAGCCTGAGTGTTGTCCAGCTCTCTCAACCACTATGGTTATTTCTCTTTACCTTCTGCCAAGGCTCTAAGTAGCAACCTAAAATAAACTCTGGGGCTGAGAAGCTAATTTAATAAAGGGGAATACAACCTGGGATGTTACCGTCCTCATTGCTTCAGATTTTGCAGACGTCATGAGAACTTAGTGACTTTGCAACTGGCCAATAAACAAGAGGCAGCAAAATGGTGTTTTTCAAAGTCTTCTCGTGGCAGTCAGAGCCAAGAAAGCTGTTATTTTCCCTTTCTTTTTTTTGTTTAAATAGCTTTTATGACTCTGATAACTGTGCTCTTATTTGCTCTCCCGTGTCTGTGTGCTCTATCACTCCCACCAGTCCAGGAGCTCCCTGTTGTTATTGTTAACTGCCATGGAACTGCCCCCTACTCATGGCAACCTCATTTACAATGGACTTAAACACTGCCTGGTGCTGCACCATCCCCATGATCGGCTGTAGCAGACAGGGCCTTTGTGATCTATAGGGATTTCATTGGCTGATTCTTTGGAAGTAGACTGCCAGGCTCTTTTCTTAATCCACCTTGGTCTGGAAATCCTGCTGAAGCCCATTCAGCATCACAGCAACACACAAGCCTCCAGTGACAGATGGGTACATTGGCCAGGAATCAAACTCGGGACTCCTGCATGGAAGGCATGAATTCTATCACTGAACTACCACTGCTTCTGGAGCTCTCTAGGGCAGGTCTATTTCTCTGCTTCAGTCTGGAGCTTATGAAGTTAGGAGCTGCATCTCTCTCATCTTACTTGGAGCTGTCTGATGGCAAGAGCTGCTCCCCTCCTACTGGGCTGGGAAGCTCCCCAAAGTGAAAGGTCATACTCACCTAACAGCTTTAGAACTCCTATACCGCCAACTCTTACGTCTTCTCTTAACCTCCTCTAGCACCAGCAACAGGGGCTGCTTTCATTCTGCTCCCTCACCTCCCCATCCCCCACCCCCGGGGAATGTTAAATTGGCAAATTCGACCTTATAGAAATCAGTGAACTATGAGGGACCTGCTGAGTCTCCTGGGAGAAGAGCTGCATCTCAGTTCATCATCCAGCTGTGTTAAACCCCAAATCTCACATACCTGACCCAAAATGTGGAGGACACAGATTGTGTTTGCTGTCTGCGCTCTTCTTGCCTCTCCCTCTTGCCTCCTGGCCTGATGATGAGCCAAGAGAAAGAAAGGACACAAGGGCTCCTCAGCCAAACAGCAAAGGGAAGAAAGCAACTCTAGTCTAACCACAGAATACTTGGCTTTCTCCATTAACTGTTTCATGCCTCTTCTTACAGTTTAATGATAGGGCATACAAAGGTTTTTCCCAAGAAAAAGTGTTTTCTTTTCAGATAAGCTATCTCTGTAACTTTAGAACATCTCTTTATCAAAGCTACTAATCCCTTGCCATCAGGTCAATTCCAACTCACAGCAACCCTACAGGACTGAAGACAATTGCACCATGAAGTTTCCAAGAAGGCGACGGTGGATTTGAGCTCTTAACACCACTGCTCCATGGGAGTTCCTGTAGACACAGGGTATGCATACACACAGTGTGTGTGTATATATATATACATAAAGGGGCCCTCACAGCTGCAGTGGCTAAGGTGATTAATTGCTAACCAACAGGTTGGTGGTTTGAAACCACCAGTGGCTTCATAGGAGAAAGATGTGGCAGTCTGCTTCCAAAGAGATTCACAGCCTTGGAAACTGTATGGGGTTGCTATGAGTCAGAGTCCACTCAATAGCAGTGGGTTTGATATGGGTGAGGTATATGAATATCTGTATGTGTATTATATATACAACACACATATATAAAGGTACTGTAGACATCTAAAAGATGTAACAAATTAGTCTTGGAACACAATCAGTGTTCTTTACAGGCAAGGATAATAATGCTTTGATTAGCTTGCTTTGGTCATATCATTAGGAAAGACCAATTACTACCAAAGGACATCATGGCTGGTAAGCAGTGGGTCAGTGAAAACGAGGGACACCCTCAATGAGATGGAGTGACCCAACAGCCACAACAATGGACTGAAGCATACCAACTGTGAAGAAGGCACAGGACCAGGCAACGTTCGCTCCTGTTACAGGAAGGCTGCCGTGACTCAGAGCCGACCAGCAGTGACTAACAAGCTCCAGGTGATCTGACGGTGCTGGGGAGGACACTCGATAGCAACTGCGCATCTTTTCACACTTGAAATGACGTGTTTAAGGCTGCCTGTCTCTCCTGCTGGACTCAAGCTCCCTGGCCGCTCTCTGCTCCATCCCTACTTCCTAGTAGTGCTGAGTTCAGAGACATGCAAACAGTTGAGGATTCAGTTGAGCTTGAGCTGTTCCCCTTCCACTGGGCTGAGAAGCTCCCCAAAGCGAAAGGTCATACTCACCTAACAGCTTTAGAACCCCTAAACCACAGGGCTCCTCTTTTAAGGGACTGTAGCAACGGCAACAAGGGCTGATTTCACCCCACTCCCCAGCTTCCCCAGCCGCCCCCAACAGGGAGTGTTAAAGTGGCCTGTTTGACTTACTGATATCAGTGAACTATGAGGGACGTGCTGAGTCTAGCCTGGTTTCTGGCCAGAGTAAGAGAGTTAACAAACAGTGTCAATTACCGTTATTAATAATATTATTATATACTAGACTATAGCCACTTGAGGTGAGAATCACGTCTTTTACTTTTTTTCTATCCCCAAACATTCCTAGAATGGCTCTGGACACAGAACAAAGGCCTGGAAAGCGTTTGTTGAATAGGCAATTAAAGAACAAACGAATGAACAGCCCTGGTCCATGGCCCTGATGAGTGTATAACATGTAGAATGGCACTATTAATACAGCGCCAGATTTTCATATAAACCTACACCCTCCCTTCCACCAATTCCTACTTGTGGCTGGGAGCACAGAAGCAAAACATGGATAACAGAGACCAAAGAGTTACCGAGCTAGCTCTCAGAGCAAACAAGTGACAGCTCAAGATGGAAGGTTGTTGTTTTAAAAGTTATTTCCTTCGTCCCCAGAGAACTAGAACAAAGAAGGATTGTACTGGCTGCCTCCCCTGCAAGAATTTCATAGTCCAGGCCCATCTAAATGCCAGCCTAAATGCTACTCAGAATACAGCTACTAAATTCAGCAAGTACTAATCACGGGTGGGGGCTACAATGCTCCCTTCCCCAATTTTGAGGGAACTTCAGTCTGTGGACCTGATTTTTCCACATTCAGCTTTTCTGATGACCCCAACCTCAGAGCCCCCGCCTTATCATCTAGTGTTGCTGTGCACACACAGCACGCATGGGTGACTTTAAAAAGAGAAACCTATTTTCTCACAGCAAAACAGGCTAAAAGTTCAAGTTCAGGGCATCAGCTCCAAGGTAAGGCTTTCTCTGTTGGCTCTGGAGGAAGGTCCTTGTTGTCAACCTTCCCCTGGACTGGGAGCTTCTGAGATACAGGGACCCTCGGTCCAAAGGACACACTCTGCTCCTGGCACTACTTTCTTGGTGTTACGAGGTGCCCAACTCACTGCTTGCTTCCCTCTCTTTAAATCCTCAGACCTCAAGGCACAGTACAGTCTTGCACATTGAGTCCTGCCCCATCAACACAATCACCACCCATCCTCCCTCATGAACATCATGGAGGCAGGATTTACAATGTATAGGGACATCACACAATACCAGGAATCATGGTTTAGCCAAATTGCTACACATATTTTCTGGGGGACACAATTCAATCCATGACAGCCCCCTTCTCCCTCTTGTTCCTTTTAGCTCACTCCATGCTGTCTCCTTAAGGCCTAAAGTGGGTGCAGCTGCTACAATTTAGTAGCTTCTAAACAAAATGAGCTCAAGGAAACCCATAGATTGGGCCTGTTTCCAGGGGATTGAACTCATTTTCAGAACCCACTGTCCTGATTGTCAACTTCTTACAGGTTAGGCAGTGTTATGAACTTAATTGTGTCCTCTGAAAACACATGCTCAATTTTTGGCCCTTGTACCTATAAAGGAATCCCTGGGTGATGCAAATGGTTGGGTGCTACTAGCAAAAAGGTTAGTGGTTTGAACGCACCCTCCCTCGATCATGCCTTGAAAGAAAGGCCTGGTAATCTCATTCTGAAATGTTAACCACTGAAAAACTCCATGTTCAATTATGGCACACGTGGGGTTGCTGTGAGTCAGACTCAACAGATCTGTTTGAAACTACAATTAATCCACAAGACGACACTTTAAAGCCTATCTTCGTAAGCTGGAATTCTGACTACCATAGTCACTATAGCCACAGTTGGTGTCATCAGCAAAGCCTAGAACAAGACAACAGGGCAAAGCCAAGGTGGCAGCTGTCCTGGTAAGCTGGTACTGCTAGAACAGAAATACTGAAAGTGGATGGCATTAACAAACAGAAACTTACTCTCTCACAGCTCAAGAGACTATAAGTCCTTATCCAGCATGCCCACTCCAGAGGAATTCTTTTTCTCTCTGTAAGCTCTGAGGGACAGTCTTTGTCACTAATCTTCCCCTGGCCTAGAAGCTTCTCAGCACCAGAATCCTGGGACCAAAGGACACACTCACGACTGGTACTTCTTTCTTTGTGGCATGAAGTTCCCCACCTCTCTGCTCCCGTCTCTTATATCTCAAAAGGACTGACTGAAGATACAATTTAATCCTGTAGAATTGAGTCCTGCCAATTAATACAACAGTCTCTATAATCCTGCTTTATTAACATCATAATGGTCAGGATTTACAACACACAGGAAATTCGTATCAGATGCCCAAATGGTGGACAACCACACCCTGCTGGGAGTCATGGCCTAGCTAAGTTAACACATATTTTGGGGAGAAACAATTCAACCCACCACAGTGGTTTAGTCACCTGTACCAGAACATCTTCCTGGACCAAAGACCCCAAAACTCGCAAAACAGAAGCTGATGACAATCTGGGAACCCTTAACATCAAACAAAGAAGGTCTAAGAAGTGAACTGAACACCATTTGGAAGGAAAAAGTGAGTAAATGCAGTGAACGAAGAGTGACATGGGACAGAGTAGCTGAGGCAGCCATTTGGGTTTGCCACAGCCATCTTAGGACAAAGCCAGCAGTGATCCAGGGTGGAAAAAACCAGCAAACGAACTTTCCTAGATTCCCAAAATTCACAGAGAAATTCTATAGACAGACAGAGTAAAGCAGAGACAGGGAAGGAGCCAGAACCAAGAATTGGAAATACTCAGGAGCATCAGTACCTGACATCAGGAGTGACTGGCATGTATGAGGCAGTGGAGCCATGGACTGTCAGCAGGAGGTCTTCTACCCAACTGGTGCCCAGGTGGCCCCATCTCCTCACTTTTGAATAGTGGCAGGTCCTGTATGAAGGCTGCAGAGGAGATGAGGTGCCCCAGCACCCATGTATCCTAGCCAGCAGAACACATTCCCCCATCCCATCCTCCTGATCAGAGGCAGAAGAAGGTACCATACCCAAACCGCCTTGTCTGATAACAGGACCACAATATGAGCCTATCCTCTTACCTCTTACCCCACCTAACCCCATCTACTACCCACTGTCCACTTAACAAGTGGGACTAGGCACACCCCTATGTGTGTGCCTACCCATGACCTACATCCCCCAAGGGCCTGGTGGGAGGCAGCAGCAGTGATACAGCTAATCTGTCACTCCCTCTCCCCTCTACCCTGAGAGAGGCAGAGGAGGCATGACTGGACACACTCCTCTGCCACCCATTCCTCCCTTCCACTGCCTAGCATGAGGCAGAGGCGGTTCCACCCATACCTGCCAGTCTTCACGCCCTCTTTCAACCTGCTGAGCAAGAGGTGGAAGAGCTAATGTGACTGAGCATGCACTCCCCACCAGTCCCTTTCTCCCTCCTCTGCTTGGTGTAAGGTGGAGGCAGTGATGCTGTAGGCACAATTGGCACAATTCCCTGGCATACCTCCATCTCGAACCCTACCCAGCAAGGAAAGGTGATGTCTTGACTGCGTTTGTATCCCCCAAGGCCATTTCCTCCCTTCCCTTGTTCAGTGTGAGGCAGAAGCAGCATGTAAGTGTAAATGGACCACTGCCCCTTCTTCTTCCTCTCAGCCCACTGATAGGTGGGTGTGGCTCAACTAAGCATGCATCTACCTGCTGTTCTTCCCCTGCTACCCAGGAGGAGGCAGAAGTAACAGGACTCAGTGTGCATCTGCCTGCCCCTCCACTCATACCTCCCACAACTGGCAAGAGATGATGACCCAGCCTCCACTCACTCACCACACACACCATACCAGCCACTCTACCTATACAGACAGCACCACTCCATGCTCCTGTACCACTGAACCAAACGCAGATAGAAACCAAAGCCTGACTAAACCAGAAGACCTCCCTATGGAATAAAAGATAATGGGGCTACCTGATAATACATTCAAAAGACTTACAAATAGGGTCCTCAAATGAATTAAAGAAAACACAGACAAAGCTATGGAAAACACAGATAAAACCAAAGAAAGCACAGACAATATGTTAGAAGAATTCAGGAAACCATACCTTTACAAAACAATAAAATAAACAACTGGAAAACATATGAAAACAACTAATAGATATCCAAAAGATTAACAATAAAATTTGAGAAACACACAAGTCAACAGAAAGTTAAAGGAATAGAATTGCAACAACAGAAGACAGGTTTAGCAGAAGAGAAGACAAATCCCTTGATACTAATCTATTCAAGGAATGATAAAAGAAAACAGAATGAAGAAAGCCTGAGTTATGTAGAACACTATTCAGGGAATAACTTACGTGTGATCATAATTCCAGAAGGGGAGGAAACAACAAAAAGTACAGAAAGACTTATTGAAGATTTGCTGACAGAAAACATCCCAAATATCACACAAGATGAGAAAATAACCATCCTAGAAGCACCATAAACTCCACACAGGACAGACCCTAAAACAGCAACACAGTCATCTCATAACCAAACTTTCCATAACCAAAGACAAAGGAAGAATCCTGAAAACTACTCAAGAAAAATGAAGGTCATCCATAAGGAAGCATCAGTAACAAGAAGTTCTGATTATTCAGCAGAAACCATGCAAGGAAGAAGGCAATTGGATGACATATACAAAACCTTGAAAGAAAAAACTGCCAACCAAGAATTATACAGCCAGCAAAATTGTCCCACAAATATGACGGGAAATTAGGACACTTCCAGATAAACATAAATTAAGGCAAGTTATAAAAACCAGACCAACTTTATGAGAAACTTTACAGGTAGTCCTTCAGAGAGTGTGACCACTAAGGTTGCATGTCAACTTGGCTGTGCCATGATTCTCAGTGTTTTTTGTAGTTATGATGTAGCTCGGCAGTCATATAATGATGTCATCACCTCCATGATAAGATTTCATATAATGTGATCATCTCCATGATGGGATCTGCTGTGAGTAGCCAACCAGTTGAAAGGGAGTTTCCTTTGGGGTGTGGGCTGCATCCAACACAGAACTAAAAGGATCATGTAGGAAAAAAATGGGACAATGCTAGAAGCCCTAATATATGGTATAAATAGAATACCAAACTCAACTAAAAATGCACACACAGCAGAAGATGAACTAGATAAATGGGATCTCCTGAAAATTAAATACTTACACTCAACAAAAGATTTCTCCAAAAGTGAAAAAATACTGTAAAATATTTTGGGCTGTGACACTTCCAACAAGGATCTAAACTCTAAAATTTATAGAAAATTTCGCCACGTCAACAACAAAAAGACAAACTCAACTGAAAAAAAATGGACAAAGGATACAAAAAGACACAAGAAAGACATTTGGACTTCTGACAAACATCAAGAAATGCTCACAGTCATTAGCAATTACAGAGGTGTAAATCAAAACGACAATAAGATACATTGCTGGCACTAGTTTTTTTAAAAAAAAGAGGCTAACAAATGTTAGTGAGCTTGTGGGGAGACTAGAAATCTTATGTGCCATTGGAGGCAATGTAAAATGGTACAACCCTATGGAAAACTTAGTGCTTCCTCAAAGCTAGAAATAGAAATATATGATACAGTTATCCCACTCCTAGGTATATACCTTAAATAAATAAAAGTAATGGCACAAATAGACACAGATACACCTATGTTCAATATAGCACTATTCACAACAGCAAAAAGGTGAAAACAACCTAACTGACCATCAGCAGATGAATCGGTTAACAAAGAATAACAGTGAATCTACCAAACATCTCACAATACACATGGATTCACAGGACATAATCCCCCCAAAAAAGGTAATCCAAGCAAATGTGGAAATCACATAACAATATCATTAATATCACATACAAGTAAAATCTTGCTGAAGATCATTCAAAGATGGTGGCAGCAGGATACAGACAGCGTGCTGCTGAAATTGAAGTCAGATTCAGAAGAGGATTTGGAAGAGGGATATCAGTGTGGATGTCAGACGGGTCCTAAATGAAAGCAGAAAATATCAGAAAGATGTTTACCTGTTTTTTACCAACTATGCAAAGGCATTCAACTGTGTGGATCATAGCAGACTATGTATGGATAACATCGAGAAGAATGGGAATTCCAGAACACCCAATTCCGTTCAAGAGACAGTGATTTGACATTTTGGAGATCAATTAGGCACTTTCTTAAAAAGCTAGAAATAGATACACCATATGATCCAGCAATCCTA
Organism: Heterohyrax brucei; assembly: GCA_028571685.1. Lineage (NCBI taxonomy): Eukaryota > Metazoa > Chordata > Mammalia > Hyracoidea > Procaviidae > Heterohyrax > Heterohyrax brucei. The sequence goes on from CM053155.1 coordinate 25,833,324, forward strand.
TTGCTTGGAATACATCCTAGAGAAATAAGGATTGTCACATGAACAGATACACGCACACCAATGTTTAGTGCGGCACTGTCAACATTAGCAGAAAGATGAAATCAATCTAGGTGCCCATCAACAAATGACTAGATAAACTACAGTATATTCACACAATGGAAACTACGTAATGACAAACAACAACGATCTTGAGAAACATCTGATAACATGAAATCATTAGAAAACATTAAGCTGAGCCTAATCAGTCAGTTGCAAAAGAACAGATATTGTATGAGACCATTATTATAAGGACTCAAGAAAAGGTTTAAGCACCAAATAATCTTTGATGGCTACAAGGGGTGAGAGGGAGGAAGAGGGGTATTCATAGATTAGAGAGCAAATAGGAACTGGGTTAGGGGAAGAGAGTAATAGCTTGCAGAAGAGGGAAGATTAACACTGCTGGACTATGCCAAAAGCTAAGAGGTTTCTTAAATACAACTGAACACTTTGAAGAACAGAGTAGTAGAGGAAGGGGTTTGAGGACCATGGTTTCAAGGAACATCTAAGTCAGTTGGGATACCTAAGTTGTTTTTTAGGAAAATGTTCTGCATCCCATTTTGGTGAGAGGTGCCTTGGATCTTAAAAGCTAGCCAGTGGCCATCAAAGTAGCAATTTGTTCCAATCTACCTGGAGAAGAGGAGAATGAAGGATATCAAAAACATGAGGAAAATACGAGCCCATGATACAAAAGGGACCATGATTTGCAGACTACATCAGCATGAGACCAGAAGACTTATACGGTGCCTGACCACTGTAACGATTGCTCTGACAGGCAATGCAATATAGCATCCCTGACGTAGCAGGAAAAACTGGAGGTGCAGATCTAGAACTCCATTAAAAGACTACAACCAATAGTAGGACATGTTCAAGGGCCCCTGAAGACATGGACCTGGGACTCTCTGCTGGCCCAGAGCTGAAACCATACCAAAGCCCCCTCTCCAGACAAAGACTGGACTGGACCAAAAGACACAGTGATGCTGGTGAAGACTGTGCTCCTCAGCTTAAATATACATACACATCGGAGCAGCCGCTGGCCAGAGGCGAGATGGGGGAGTGGAGAAGGAGGGATATGAGTTCGTTGAAAAGTTCAGGGTGGAAGGTAGGAGCATGCTGCCACAGGATAAGGAGAGCAGCTAAAGTTGTATACTAGTGTGGGGTTGCGGGGATGAGTTGCATGGCAAATTGACTTAGATTGTAAACTTTCGTTTACAGCACAATAAAATATTAAGAAGAAAAAGGCAGTGGATCAAACAGAACAACGGGATACTTTGTAATTCAAAATCATGAAAGCTTTATGTTATGGTTGTATCCTTCCACCATAACTAATCAATTTGTAGCCAAGCAAATAATCCAAGAAGCTGGACTACATGAAGAATGGGGCACAAAGACTGGAGGCAGACTCATTAACCTTTGTTATGCTGATGACACAACCTTACCCACTGAAAGTGAAAAGACTTGAAGAACTTACTGATAAAGATCAAATATCACAGCTTTCAGTATGGATTATACCTCAACAGAAAGAAAACACAGATCCTCAAAACTGGACCAATAAGCAACGTCATGATAAAAGGATAGAAGACTGAAGTTGTCAAGGATTTCATTCTACTTGAATCCACAATTAACACCCACAGAAGCTGCAGTTAAGAAACACCTACAGCACTGGGAAAATCTGCTGTGAAAGACCTCTTTAAAGTGCTGAAAAGCAAAATAAGTCACCTTGAACACTAAGGTGCACCTGACCCAAGCCAAGATTTTTCAATCGCCTCATATGCATATGAAAGTTGGTTGATGAAAAATGAAGACCAAAGAGAATTGACACCTTTGAATCATGGTGATGGCAAAGAATACCATGGACCACTAAAAGAAGGAACAAATCTGTCCTGGAAGAAATAAAACCAGAACACCCCTTAGAAGCAAGGACGGCAAGACTATGTCCCACCTACTTTGAACATGTTATCAGGAGGCCTCAGTTCCTGGAGAAGGACGTCACGGTTAGTAAAGTACGAGGACAGCTTGAAAAGGGGAAGATCCTCAATGAGATGGACTGACACAGTGACTACAACCATGGGCTCCAGCATGACTGTCAGGCTGGTGCAGGACCAAGTAGTGTTTTGTTGTGTGGTATACAGGGATGCTACGAGTCAGAACCGACTCAAGCGCGCTGTCACGGATTAAACTGTGTCCCCCCCAAAACAGGTGTAGCCATGTGGCTGGGCCATGATTCCCAATATTTTATGATTGTCCTCCATTTTGCGATTTTCCCATGCTGTATGTTAAAGGATTAGGGTGAGACTGTAAATCTCTTCATAAGATCACCTCCGTGCTCCACTGTAAAGGGAGTTTCCCTGGAGTATGACTTGCACTGCCCTTAATCTTTTCATCCTACAAGAGATAAAAGGAAAGGGAAGCAAGCAGAGAGTTGGGAACCTCACACCGTCAAGCAAGCAGCAACCGGGGAAGAGCGTGTCCTTCAGACCTGAGGTTTCTGTGCCAAGATGCTCCTTGGACAAAGACTGATGCAGTACCAGACTTTCCTGCAGAGCCAACAAGGGGGACAGCCTTCCCCTGGAGTGGACATACTGAATTTGGACTTGGAGCCTACTGGACTGTGTAAGAATAAACTTTTATTTGTTAAAGCCATCCATTCTGTGGTACTTCTGTTAGAGCAGTCCTAGCTGACTAAAACACGCACCCAACAATAACAACATGCTGATTGAAATAAGTTAATTACAAAAGGAACAATATCATATTTTGTTATTACTGTATGAGGTTGCTGTTATAATTTAACAACAAAGAGGTTACATACAGTGAAAAAATTATTTGATGGTTATCAAAGATCGGGGAATGAGGGAGAGAAGACTACCAAACAGATTAGAAGACACGTGTTAGTATCAGTGAAGGGAAGGACAACACACAACATGAAAGAAGTCAGCACAATATGATCACAGCAGGAGAGGACACCGAGACGAATAAAAGAATAAAGGACATCTACAGTAACTACTAAGGCACAGACAATTCTGCAACAATACTATTAGCAAACAATAATTCATAAGTGGTTATATAAGTAGATTTATATGTCAAGAGGTATGAGGGGGGAAGGGAGCGCACCTACTATCAGTAGGTGGATATTTCTACATCATGACTGTAGGTACACCTCATATATTAATATAGACAGTAGAGCACACAAGGGACACAGTCAAGGAAACCTCTTAGATACAACCAAACACCTCACAGGATGAAGTTCTTAGGCTCAAAGGCAAAGGACCAAGACTCAGGGGACATATATGTCAACTGACACAACATAGTTCATCAAGACAGTGTTCTGTATCCTACACTGGTGAGTAATGTCTGGGGTCTTAAACCCTAGAAGTGGCCATCTAAGATACAGCCATTGGTCTATTGCTGTCTGGAGCAAAGAGAGTGAAGCAAACCAAAGACTCAAGGGAACAATTAGTCCAACGGGCTAACAGACCACACAAACCACTGCCTATATGACCCCAAGACCAAAAGAATTAGAGATGCCTGGCTACCACTACAGACCTCTCTGAAAGAGACCACAACAGAGGGTCCTCAATAGAGCAGAAAAAAAAATGGTGAACAAAATACAAAATTTACACCAAAAAATCAGACTTACTGGTTTGCCAGAGACTGGAGGAACCCCTGAACTATGACCCTAAGACCCTCTTCCGAACTGGAACTGAAGCCATTCCCAGAAATCACCTTCCAGCCAAACACACAAGCCCATAAAATAAACAACACTCAAGAAGAATGTGCTCTTTAGAACTATCAATCATACAAGATCAAAAGGACATTTACCTAAAGGCAAACAAAGCCGAGAATGCAGGAAAAGGTAGAAAATCAGGATGAAAGAAGTGGGAACCCAGGGTGGAAACTGGAGTATTGTGATCACTATTTCATGTCAGTCAGTTCTGATAATAGGAATTGTTCTAAACTACAACGGGGCTAACTGGACCCTACGGTCACAGGGGTCAAGTAGTAGCATTCACTCAACAAAGATAAGGTAGGCACGATTACTGTAATGGACAGCTGAGTCAAAGCAGTGATCAGAACAGTCTGATTCCTACTGATTTATGGCATTGGCTGTTTAGTCATGGTGTCCCTAGGAATGCAACAGATAGTAATCTATTAAATATTTACTTGACTTGTACAAGCATAAGAATTCTAGGTCAAGTAAACAGCAGTCTAACTCAAATTGCCAGAACAGAGAGTTACAGTCCCTCAGTCAATTCCCAGACTTGAGCCAGTTTACAGAATCACAAATCCTCGCACGGAGGGGAAGCCAGCTGCCCCCTGAGGATGGCCGCCACTACAATGCCAAAAATGTATACTATTAATCTTTCTCCCAGCCTTCCTCCAGAGGATCTATGGCCTTTTTCAAGAGTGACCATCCATGAGAGAAAGGAAATAATCAGATTTTCAGGGATTATTGGGTGCTGGCTCGGAACGACACTAATTCCAAGAGATCTACAACATCTTTGCAGCACACCAGAGTGGAGGTCATATGAAGGTTAGGTTATTAATAGAGTCTTGGCTTATATCCTTGTCACAATAGATCCAGTGGGTCATCAAGCCCATACTATAGTGATTTCCCCAGTTCCAGAATGTATAGTTAGAACATATACTCAGCATGGTAGAAACCCCATATTGGATCCCTGACAAGTGGGCTAAGGGCTACTAATGGTAGGAAAATTCAAGTGGAAGCCATTAAAACCACTCCTACCTAGGAAAATAGTAAACTAAAAGCAATACCACATTCTTAGAGGTATTGCAGAGATTATGGCCACCAGCAAGCACCTGAAAGATGCAGGGATGGTGATTCCCAGCACATTCCCAGTCAACTAGGAAGACCTTGATATTTTAGGACACAATGATTAGAGTTACAACAGCTATCTTTCAGCCATGCGGAGATAAACCTGGGGACTAAGAGTTAACAAGCGTAGGATATGGAAGTGGAAAGATAAAAAGAGCCTGGATCCTTATAATCTACTCAGTTCTGTTTTAAACCAGGGAACACCTTCAACTGCTTGTTGTGAGAGGTAATTAAATGTCCTGGAAAAGAAATGATAATTTGTGGAGTAATCTACGCCAGCTTTTATTGAGACCCTGAAAGGTTTAACAGAACAACAAAGTTCTTACTGTATACTGAACTACAGTGAACAAGAAATGAGAAAGGGCGAGTGCCAGAGAGCTGGACAGATTGGGGGAAAGCCCACTAGAATGACCCTGGATGAAGCAAGCTCAGCTCAGCACAGTACAATACAAGGCAACGTAATTCCACTCAGCAAGTGTTGTGTGTCTTCAAGGAACAATACATTCTAGAAATCTCTCGTGTCCCTTTCCTGTTGCAAGTGTTTTAGTCATCTAGTGCTGCTGTAACAGAAATACTACAAGTGGATGGTTTTAACCAAGAGGGTTTAGATTCTCATACAAGTCCAAATTCAGAACGCTGGCTCCAGGAGAAGACTTTCTCTCTGTGTCAGCTCTAGGGGAAGATCCTAGTCATTTGTCTTTCTCCATCTGGAAGCATCTCAGCACAAGAACCTCAGCTTCAAAGGATGTGCTCTGCTCTAGGCTCCGCTGTCTTGGCAGTATGAGGTCCCCAGGTCTCTGTGCTCGCCTCTCTCTTTTATATCTCGGAAGAGATTGGTTTAAGACACAATGCAGACCTGTAAACTCATCAGTATAACTGCCACTAATCATGGTGACAGAATCTAAAACGCACAGGAAAACATCACCAAAAGACAAGCACACAGTTGTGGAAATCATGGCCAAACTGACAGATCTTCTGCGGGGGGACAGAATTCAATTCAAAATAGCGAGTATGGACGAAGAACCAGCGTCAGCACTAGGTCACCCCTTGGTCTTCTTCAAAGGTTTTATGTCCTTTCCTGACCCTTCAGACATAGGCACTTCCTCCAGCCTCACTCGCAGTGATGTTCTCCATCTCTGCAATCCACCCCCTCCCTAAGAATCTTACCTCCTCCAACGGTTTTGGTGACTTCCTGTTCAATAATGACTCCCATTATCAATTTCTCTAGTCCTTTTCCCTCTCACACAATTAAGTCCCAGGACTTTTTATTGGCCCCGAGGCTACAACAGGTCGGCATAATCTAGAAATGAATGCTCAGTGGGAAAGCATGGCCAGTGGATCAATTCTTCTCCCTTCATCTCCTGAAGGACTTTCCTGAGAAGCAGTCACTTTTATGGACCTGAAAGACTGTCATTGGTCAGGATTGATACCAAGAGGCCAGGTCATAAGGCATCCTTACAGTGACTCCCCTTTCCTTGCCTTACTCACTCTTTCCTCCACTTCTGTTCCCTGGGACTGCACTCCCTAATAAAATTGTTGCACCTAAGCTTTTGCCTCAGGCCCTGCTTCCTGGGAAATCCAGGCAAAGATGTCAGGTAACCTGGAATCCTGCCAGGGAAGAGCTGTCTATACCCTATTCCTAAGCATGACTTCAGGTATTTCTTGTCTAGTTGCTTCAACAGAGACCCAAATTTTTCTGGCTCTCAATATAAGCAATACCTTCTCTGCCCATCCCACAACATTCCCCTACAAGGTCTGGCAAAAGACAACTGGGTAAGCATAGGGGACTCATGCCACATGCCCCCACCCGCTTTAGGAAAACAGCCCTCTGATTTCCAAAAATGACATTATTTTTCTTAAGGACTCAAATAGTTACTGTGTTCAAAAGGCTGGAGGTTCAAGTCCACCCAGAGGCAACTCAGAAGAAAGGCCTAGTGATCTACTTTCAAAAAGCCAGCCACGGAAATCCCTAAGAAGCACAGTTCCTGGTGGATACTCATGAGGTCACACCACCAGTCAGGGCTGACTCTAAAGCCATGGGTTTTGTAAATTTCTACTGACAGAGTGTGGGACAGAGAAGTTGGCTGCCAGAGGGAAATAACCCTTTTAAGCCACTGCCTAAGGCTGGCAAGGCTGAGATAAGGTGGGGTCTGGTTACAATTAGCAGCAAGCATCCATGTTAATATATTCTGTAAATCTGTACTCTGAAGACCTGAGGACAGCTCCCAGCCATCAGATAAATATCACCAATTACCACCCAGGACATTTACCTTCCCTGATGGTTCCTGGGATAGAGGAAGTCTCAGAAGCCTGCACTGTAACATAAGGAAAAGAAAGCGGAAGCTCTGCATTTGGGGGCAGATGTCTAAACCATCTCCCTCAAGGGGAAAATGGCCAGAAAGAAAAGAAGCACAAAGTCCCTAGATGCGAGAAGAAATTTACCCATGCGTAGAGACAATGTAGGTAAAGGTGAATTGTAAACCACACAACTGTGCAGACAGTATCATTAGCCAGCCAGGTGCCATCGAGTTGGATCTGACTCATGGCGACCCTCGGGGCCAGGGTAGAACTGATCATTGGCTGATGCAAAATAAATGACCAGGGCGCTGTTCTGGGTCAACGGGGATGCTGTGGATTACCTACAGCTGCTTCGTTTTTTCCCTCTGCTAAGCTGCATAATAAAGCAAGCCAAGCCAGCAGAGGTACACGTAATTACCAGGGTTTCCAATAAACAGTTGGCTACTTCTTGCAAGGAAACCCTGGTGGCACAGTGGTTAAGTGCTACAGCCACTAACCAAAAGGTCAGCACTGTGAATCCATCAAGTGTTCCTCGGAAATTCTATGGGGCAGTTCTACTCTGTCCTATTGGGTCGTTATGAGTCAGTAAGTGAGAAAGCCCTGAAGAGTTATGTTCTAATTTGGAATGCCAGAGGTCTCACGGAAGCTCTAGGATACTCCCCGCAGAATCTCCTGTGGTGACCCAAGTCTTAGGAATTTGTAAAAAACTCCACTTCCTGGAAACTGGAGGCTAACACTTGCTTCCGCTTCTGTAAACCCACTAATGCCAATAAGAGCTCAGTATGAAAATTCCTTTGTCTACTTTTTTGTGGGTCCTATAAAAAGACAGGGACAGAGCTGATCTGGGAGCTTGGCCATTTGGACATCAGTTCGCCACAGCTCCGCTGGCTGGAATGAAGCCCCTTCCTCTTAGAAACACAGGTTGGGTTGTTCTTACTCTGTCAGGCCTTGGTCTTTTCTTCCTGCAACATCAGAATCAACTCGATGGCGGTGGGTTTGGGTTCTTTTTGTTTACCTCTTGCAAAATTCCCTGCCCAGGAATGCCACCTGATGGCATTCTAGCATTCTTGTCACACTCATCTATTAGTTCTACAAGTCTGTATTAGTCTCAACTTGGCACAAACAGTCAAGCATGCTGCAACTAACCAAGCGGTTGGCAGTTCAAGCCTGCCCAGCAGTTCCACAGGAGAAAGACCTGGTGGTCTGCTTTCATGAAGATTATAGCCATAAAGAAAGCCCTACGGTGCAGTTCTAGTCTGTCACGTGGGGTCCCCATGAGTTGGAATCGACTCAATGGCACCTAACAGCTACTACATGTAAGGTCTCCCGATCCTACCACTTGCTGTGCCGTTGCCCCAGATTATAGTCTTACTCCATCTACAGAATTTAAGGTGCACTGGAATGGAGCTAGACCCAACAGTTGCAGACTTTACTCGGCACTGCAGTGGGAATTCTTTGGGACTGGGTAGATACGGTACGGAGACCCGGTAGGGCAGTGGTTAAGCACTCAGCTGCTAACCATAACGTCAGCAGTTGGCACCTACCAGCCACTCTGTGGGAGAAAGATGTGGTAGTCTGCTTTCATAAAGATTTCAAAATAGAAACCATTAACTCTAATTGACTGATTCAATTCATAGTGACCCTAGAGGACAGAGCAGAAGTGCTCCCACAGAGTTTCCAAGGCTGTAATCTTTACCAAAAGAGACTGCAACATCTTTCTCCTGCAGAGCAGCTGGTGTATTTAAACTGTCAACTTTTTTAGGTTAGCAGTGAGTGTGTAATCACTGTGCCACCAGGGCTCCTCCATAAAGATTACAGCCTTGAAAACCCTACAGGGTACATGAGTTTAGACATGGTAGACAGGAATACAAACAGATACCTGTCTAAGGACAAAGAGGAAGACACGGTGTCCAAGAAAAGAGGCACGGAGTTGGTATATACCCCAAAGTGCTGAAAGCAGGGACTCAGACAGATACTTGCACACCAGCGGCTTACTGCAGCACAACAGCCGAAAAGTGCTAATAACCCAAATGCCCATCAACCGATGGACAGATGAGTATGTAGTATATTTACACAATGGATTATTTTTTGTCCATAAAGAGAAACAAAGTTCTGGTAATGCCTCAGCAAGAATGAATCTAATTAGAAAAAAGAATCTAATTAGAAATAAGTCACATACGAAAAGACAAATACTGTATGATCCAACTGCTATGAAATATCTACAACAGGCAAACGCATAGACACCGAAAGTCAGCTGGAGACTATGGTGATGTTACTGCTTAATGGGTAGAGTTTCTGCGTGCGGTGATGAAACAGCTTTGGAAATGGATAGTGGTGATGATTGTACAACATTATGAATGTAACTTATGCCACTGAATTGTACACTATAAAATGGTCAATTTTATGGTATGTGTATTTTACCACAATTGAAAAAAAAAAAGAGAGAGAGAGACTGGTGGCAGGAAACTGACAGCACAGCCAAGGGGCAAAAGGGAGACGGCCCAGGAGACCATTTGCAGTCTCTGGCAGCGAACTGTGAATAACACGACTCTTTACAAGGCCTTGTGCAGTCAATTCACCCTCTCACATTAGCACCAGATGGGTGAGAGCAAGAGACTGCTCAGGCTCTGTTTATCCACCAATTTGTTAATAGCAGTTCAGTACTTCCATCCCCAAACTCCTAGAATTAAAAGCAAAAGCAACACAATTTACTCCCTTGGTAATTATATTCTGAAATAAAAACTAAGTACAGTTGCACTACAGGAGATGGTACCAAAATCAAATCAGATCCGCTGCTGTCAATACTGACTGATAGTGACCCTATACGACAGAACAGAACTGCCCCATGGAGTTTCCAAGGAGCACCTGGTAGATATGAACTGCTGACCTTTTGGCTAGCAGAAGTAGCACTTCACTACACCCCCAGGGTTTCTGTAAGCTAGGTTAGTGGAAACCAGGAAGGCCCACGCCCTGCAAAAGTTTAAAACCTGCAGTCATGATAACTGACGCCCAACTAAAAAACAATAATTGTAGAAGCACTGGAGTTGGAGTATTGAACGACTGAGTCTTAGTCCCAGCTTTCACACCAACTAGTCTCTTCAAGAATTGCTGAGATAGAACATTTTATGGTTTTATAACTGATCATGATCTGTGTAAGCCACATTTATAAGGAAATAAGACGCACAAACATCCAAATACATAAAACAAATGAAAAAAAAGGAAGATACTTAACCACTTTTTAAAAGATGAGCTCTAAACACCAAGTAGTCGATTCATTTTTTAAAAATCAGAATTAATATATCCAACTGAGCACTGATCTTAAACATTACGAAGAGGCTACACCTGCATTCCTAAAGCTGCACTTCTTACTGGAAACCTTCTGAAGCTTTATTTGGAACTGACTTCTGAGTCAGTTTAGAAACCAAATAAAATCAGTCTCATTTGTTTGGAAGTGAAAGTATTCATTCAGCTTGATCGCATAACTTATTCCCTTAACTAGGCTGCTTCCAGAAACCAAATCCTCTCTGTAAAAAAGAAGACTTCCCCATTATTGAAGATATTCAAAGACTATGCTGCAGGCTCACAGGCAATCTCCATACATAGCTCAAACATGTTTTGGATAATGACAGTGATGTGCGCAGCATCGAAACTCAGGCCTGAAAGATAAAAGTGGCTCAAGAGACTTTTTGGTTCCATCCACAGAAATGGGGCTGTCTTTACCGTTTATTCCACAGATGAAGTAACTAAGGGCCCTGTCCCACCAAAACCAAACTAGTTGCCAACCAGTAGGTTCTAACTCATGGTGACTACATGCAAGTCAGACAACCGTGCTCCTTAAGGTTTTTAGGCTGTGATCTTCTGGAATAGATTGCCAGGCCTCTTCTTTCAAGGCACCTCTGGGTGCACATGAATCTCCAACCTCTCCACTAGTAGCCCAGCATGTTAACCACTTGTGTTCCCAGGGACTTCTGAGGCTAGAATGGCTCAATGATTGGGTTCAGGTTATGGAATTAACAAGTAGAACCAGAGCTGGCTTTCTTAAAGAATCTTGAATGGGTGAAGTGTCTTTGAATCAGAGTTTGAGAACTAGACAAGAGGCGGAAGGCCCAACCTCCCAGACTGTGATGTCAAATCAGAAGAGGCTCCCATCACAGGCCTTTCTTCATAAAACAAAAGATTCCTTTGAATTTACTGAATGTTTTGGCACCAGCCTTGCTCAATTCTTTCTCTGTTGGTGGGTTGAAAAATATTTCTATCATCCTACAGAGTTTAGTGAGAGCTCAGAATGAAGAAGATTCTTCTTCTATCTGGCCGTGCAGACTTTTTCGTCTTTGGGAAGGAGGTGCCCAGTGGACAGCACACTTGTGGAGGGTGAAAAGGAAAGGTAGCAGTTCCATTCCCTGGACTACCTGCCACTTAGCACTTCAGACTGGGCCCTCAAAGGGGGCCTTCTTCCCCCAGTGTTATTCTACACCATTCACTGGGGGTGGAGCAAGGAATTAAAAAAAAAAAATGCCCTTGAGTAGATTCTGACTCACAGCAATCCTACAGGACAGAGCAGAACTGCTCTGTACAGTTTTCAAAGAGCACCCGGTAGATTTAAACTGCCAACCTTCGGTTAGCAGCTGTAGCACTTAATTACTAATACCACCAGCATACGAGTATTTTGAACATATGTTTGGATTTATTTCTGATCTCATCCTCAACTCTTCAAAAGGCCTTTAAAGCCATCTTCTTTATTTTATGATCTGTCCACAAACATCTGTCTGTTTTAGATTTATATATACGTATTGCACTGTCTTCTCTTACATGTAATTCTCTAGTTGGACTATGTGCTGACTTGTGCTTGTTGAAGTGTGAAATTTTACTTACTTCCTACCACATTCAGCAGGCTGCTAGACACAGCACAGGCACTCAGTTATCACACAGTAATGACAATGATGTTAAGGTACATTTATTGGCCATCTGCTATGTGCTGGGACAAGTGCTCCATTGACAGGTATTATCTCAGTTAATCCTCATAAAAGTACTATGTGTGAGGTGCTATTAATTCCACTTCTCAGACAGAAATTGATGCTTAGAAACGTTAAGCGGGTATTCAAGGCCAAGGGGGAAGGGTTCAGGTGCCAATCTACATTTCTCTGATTCCCAAACCAGAGATCTTAGCACTTAGCAAGATAAAGATGTGGCAGTCTGCTTCTGTAGAGATTTACAGCCCTGGAAACCCTATGGGGTTGCTACGAGTTGGAATCAGCTTGACAGCAATGGGATTTTTGTTTGTTTGTTTTTAAGCACCTACATATCAAGGTCTTAAAGTTAGGGAGTGAGATCATATTCTTAACTTCCACTTCTTGAAACTGGGGTCTTCATGCTCCAAAATTTGTACTCAGGTATCCTCTTTTACGGAATTCTGCTTACCTTTCTTCCATATTCTTTCTACAGCCTCCATACAATCCGAGGGCAGAAGGAAAGGACCTCAAATCATATATGATGACTTTACCACCAAGATCACTGGCTCTTGAAAAACTAAGGGTAGAGGTGGAAAAGGATGCTGCAGACAGAAAGGCAGAGCCTTTAGGGCCCCAGACCTTCCTTAGCCTCAGGTTCGACTGCCTCTCCTTGTGAAGACCACTCTATGCATAACCATTAACCACAACCGAAGGTCTTCCAAACACAGTTCTGCCTGAAGCCCAGTGCCTTGCAGCACCTCTGAAAGCAGCCCAGGCCTTGGCAGTGAAAGAAGCCATAGTAGCACCCTGTGCCCAGGGAAAGTAACTCTTTCCAGCAGAAAGTAGGAACACTGACCTCACACTCCCAAACCAGACCTAATACTTCTGAGTGAGATGCACAGGTATTGCTCCCCACACCTCATGTCCACCTAGGTTCCCTTTTTCCTGCCTAAGAGGTGGCAGACAACATCAAGTTAGGTGTCTGCATGCCCAGGTTCAGATCCTTTTGTGTAGACAACTCTCCAAGGGACTCTCTCTGGGACTCAGGTACCTTGTCTCTACGACAAGGGTGCCATGGTGTGGCCTCCCAGCTACACAGGTGTACAATTCTCTAACTAGACTGTGGATACATGCCTTGCCAATCACATGCTGCCTGCTCCAGCCCAGCTGCAGACAGGGGAGAGTTGATGCAAGAAATAAGATCTGGTCCTGGCAACTCCCCAGGAATCTGACCCTGCTTCCCGTCAACCACAGGGCAGCTCTGACCGTCATCCAAGGAAAAAGCTGACCTATGGCCTAGCTGGTTCCCAGTTAACAAAGAACTGCAAGCTGGTGAGCCAGGAGCCATCATCCCAAAGCCTGGGCCATCTTCCACCTGCCAGCTGACTCCACACATACACACTCCAGGGCCCAGCTGCACAGGCCATAGGAGGGACCATGCTGCCTGGAGGGCCATCAGCCCACATGGCTTCAGTGAGACATAAATGATGGGGAAAGGGCCAGGAAGCAGCGTTTATGGGTCACTTCTCCAGGGCAACCCAGCCATAGACAGCTGTCCCTCAAATTCAGGCATCTGGGGCATGAAGCACCCTGCACTGAACAGCTTCACCGGGTTTATGGTGGTTCAGGCTCCACTGTCGGCCAGGCAGGCCACCACCTACTGGGGATCACTCCTATGGCCTCAGATGCAGCCTGGACACAAACAGGGCCCTCAGTGCAAGTCCTCCCATGCTCATGTCTTATATCAAACTACACCTTCCTTCTAACTACTGCTCAGAAAAGTCTTGAGTCCCACCTCAACACATCCCACCTCAAGCCCTTATTAACAGGATTTCCAACAGCCACACACAGGTTTCCCACACTTGACTAATACACAGTATCTTCCAAAGGAAAACATCTCACAAACACCCATGAGTCTGTCTGAGGACCTCCAGGGGTCTGTAAACTGCAGTGTGAGAGACACTACCTTAAGACATCAAAGTCTAATTCTAGGAAAAATGTCTTTCCATGGCAAATTATAACTGCAAATGGAGAAGTTCTGTTTTTATTACTGGTGCAATAATATAATGCCATATTGTGAACAATTCTCAGAGAATTCAATGAGAAACACTGAGCTACAGAATTATTCATTCATCAAATATTTACTGAATCGCTAGCACATGTCACGCAATGGTCTGGCTAGGGGATTCTACAGTAAACAAGACACTGTCCCCGCGGCTCCCAGGCAAAGGAGACAGGCAGTGAAACAGTAAACAAGTAACTAATGAGAAGAAAGATGAAACAGGAGAACAGGACTCAAGATGGGCAGGGGAAGGAAGAAAAGCTTGCTTTCTACCTAGGGGTCAGGAGGTGCCATCAGAGTAGAGCCTAGACTAAAAGAAGTGAGCTGGGACCTGAAGGGGAAGAAACTTCAGGCAAAAGCAACAGCAAAAGGCCCTGAGGCAGGAGTCAGCTGGAATATTGAGCCCAAAGACCAGAGTGACAAAGGAGAGCAAGCTTTGCGAAAACGGGCAGTAAATGAAGGCGGAGAGGTAAGGAGGGCCAGACACACAGCAGCTGGAAGCCTGGCAGGTGAGTCTGGTTCATGTGAAACGTGAAGGGGGAAGGGTCACACAGGAGAGTCTGAAAGAAGAGAAAGGGTGGGTTTTCCCTGTTTTGTCTTTGTCTAATGCCTGAGCCCCTTCAGATACATTTGATTTTCACCATCAGACCAGGAACTCATGAAAAGCAAGAATGTGTCTCCCTCTGAGTCCAGAAGTTCCCTGATGGTACACACAGTTTCCTCCTACCTTAGGGTACCTCTCCTCCAGCCTCCAGGACAGGGCCTGGCTCAAACGGAAGTTTAATGGGATAGTGCCTCTTAGCCAGAGACAAACTCAATAGAGCTGGGTAACTATTAGCACCCCAGTATAGAAACAGCCAGTCTAGGCAGTCTCCAAAATCATTTTAAGAGACAGAGAGAGAGATAGAGAGAGAGAAACAGAGAGAGAGGGAGAGAGAGAAGAGCTGCTCAGCAGCAACCATCAATGGGCAGGCTCCCTGCCCTGGACTGTCACCCACACACCACTTACTGCCCGTGACTCACACAGGTCTGGCTTACCTCATCTGCACACACCCCTAGGGGTTGATGGACAAAGACACAGGTAGTCCCACCTGTAGTCCTGGGGCTAAGGCAGCAGCTTTCGCAAGGCTGGCCCCTAAACCCCAATCTGAGGCACCACTGTGGGGAACGCACAGAATTCAGGCCCAACATCACCGCAACAAACAGCCTCATCCGCCTCCACTGCTGCCACTGCCCCAGGGGAACCTCAGTTGCCCGTATCCACAGCAACCAGCATTTGTGCGTGGCAGTCCTGGGCGGGACAGTGAGCAAGCGCAGACTCTTTGCTCGTTCTGACACTGCCTTACACATTTCTCACACAGTTCTGGTAAACACCCCATACCTGCTTTCTCCCTCTGTTCTCAAGGTACACATGGAGACAACATCCACAGACACGACTGTCTCCTGGATTCTTCAAGCAGATCCTGCACACAGGTTTGCTTTTAAACTAGTTGAGAACTCAGAGTAGGGACCAGGAGGAAAAAAAAGATCATACAGCTGGAAGGAAGTTTAGAAGGGTCCTCCCAAATGGTACCTCTTCCCTTTCAGGTGATTCTACATAAAGGAAAACGTAGGTTTTTAAAAATAAATAATTAAAAAAAACTACTAACAGATACTGCTTTTGTCTCCGTTCCTACAAAGAGACCTCAGGCCATCCCTGGACTACTATGTCAATGTTTCACATCCCTTTGTGGACAGGCAGGGAAAGTAACCCCAGTGTAACCCAGCAGGTTATAGCTTAAATGTGAACCTGAGTCAAGCTGAAAGAGATGCATATGTTTTCCTTTAAAATAAACTGTCAAGCTTCCTACTACTGAGATACAAGGGTCTGTCTTCTAACTCTAGTAAACACATTCAACTTCACAGAACAGGGCTCCAAGCAGATACTGGACCCTCCATGCCAGCTTCAACCCAAAAAAGCAAGGACTGACACCACCAGCTGCCCCCACATCTGGGTGCCTACCTGGTATGAGAACTTAAAACCATTCAATCACTGGACAAAGTAAAGCCAGATCAGAAACCTCCTCTTTTTTTTTTTTTTTTTTTTAATGGCAATACTTGTATACACAACCACATACACATTCATTAACAGTTTCTAAGGACAGTTCAGTTACACTGGTTACAAGCTTGATGTTGCATCACCATTCTATCTCTACCTGCACTGTTTCTTCGTCATTAACTTAGACCCTCTCAAAGTTACCATTTGTGCTTTGAGTTAATTGTTGTCAATTTGAATTCACACAGATAACTGTGAGTGCAATGCTCAAGGCAAATACTCCTTATTAACTGAGCTAAACTGTAGCTTAGGAGCCCTAGTGATGCAGTGATTAAAGGGCTCAGCTGCTAACCAAAAGATCAGTAGTTTCAACACATCAGCTACTCTACAGGAGAATGATAGGTAGTCTGCTTCTGTAAAGATTATACCCTTGGTGTGGGAATGTAAAATGCTATAACCACTTTTGAAATCAATTTGGCACTTCCTTAAAAATCTAGAACTATAAGTACCACATGATTGAGCAATCTCACTCCTTGGAATATATCTTAGAGACATAAGAGCTATCACACTAATATACATATATGTCTACCCATGTTCACTGTAGCACTGTTCACAATAACAGAAAGATGGAATCAACGTAGGTGCCCACCAGTGGAAAAGCAGATAAACAAATATACTGACACAATGGAATACTATGCAGTGATAAAGAAAAATGATGAATCTGCAAAACATCTCATAACACAGATGAATGTGGAAGGCATTATGCTGAGTGAAGTTAGTTGCAAAAGGACAAACACTGTATTAGAACACTATCACAGGAACTCAAGAAAAGTCTTAAACACAGAAGAAAACATTCTTGGATGTATGAGGTCAGGGGTGGGGGGCGGAATTCACTAACTGGATACCCAACCAAACCGAACCCATTGCTGTCAAGTTGACTGAAACTCATAGTGACCCTATGGATAATACACAAGAATTATCTTAGGTAAAACAAAGGACAACACACAATACAGGAGATGTCAGCAACACTGGACTAAACCAAAAGCTAAGAAGTTTCATGAACACAACCAAACACTTCCAGGGACAGCGTAGCAGGGGTAGGAGTCTGGGGCCCGTGGTTTCAGGGACATTTAAATCAATGGGCATACAAAAGTTTATTGAGAAAATGTTCTGTATCCTACTCGGGTGAGTGGTGTCTGAGGTCTTGAAAAACAGCTAGCAGCCATCTAAGAAGTATCACTTGGTCCCAACCTACCTGGTACAAAGGAGAATGAAGGATATCAAAGACACAAGGAATGTATTAGCCCAAGAAACAAAAGGGGCCATCATAAACCAGAGATTCCATCAGCCTGAGACCAGAAGAACAAGATAGTACCCAGTTACCACCAATGAGTACCCTGACAGGGAACACAACTGAGGCCCTAACAGAACAGGAGAAAAGTAGGGTGTGGAACTCAAATTCTAGTAAAAAAGACCAGATTTAACGGCTTGGCTGAGATTAGAGGAACCCCAGAAGACACGGCCCCTTGGACCCTCTTTTAACCCAGAACTGAAACTATTCTCATAGTCAACTCTTCAGACAAAGAACAGACTGGACTACAAGACATAAAATGATACTCGTAAAGAGTGTGCTTCTTAGTTGAAATAAATACACAAGACTAGATAGGCAACTCCAGTCTGGAGGCGAGATGAGAAGGCAGAAAGGGGCAGGGGCCGATTAAACAGATGTGGGAAATCCATGGTGGAAAGGAGGAAGGTGCAATCACAGTATAGGGATAGCAACTGGGATGGCATAACAATGTGTGTGTAAATTTTTGTATGAGAAACTAACTTGAGCTGCAAACTTTCACCTACAGCACAATAACAAAAAAAAAAAAAAAAAACATGAACAGTTTCTGTCCTATAGGGTTGCTATGAGTTGGAATCAACTGGAGGGCAATGGGTTTAGTTTCTTGTTGAGGGGAGTTGTTTAATTTAGAGATAGCTTCAAGGGATAGTTTCAGTTCAAGGTTTAAAGATTCTGAAACTACTCTTTCTCTATACTTAAAACTACTTCTTTTATGCCCACAACTCCTCTTCCTTGAAAAGTGCCACATATTCTTTAAAATAAAAACAAGAAAACTAGACCCCGCTGCAGCCTCAGGAAAGAACGTCATCAAGTTCTAGTCTTCTCCCCACTTTGACAGAACTGCCTTGTCTTCGGGGTGGGGTGATCCCACAGTCCTCTACTACAGTCCTGTTCCAAGAGAAACGGAGAGGAAAAAAAATGACACTTAGCTTCCCGGAAATGCCGAGAAATCACGTGTGGCAGGGTTTTCCAAAACCACATTCCTGCAGCCGAAGAGACTGCCCCCTCGACCTTCTCCCACGCCTGTCCTCCAACTCAACACCCTTCATTCTGCAGGAACAGCGGCAGCACATACGCCATGATCTTCACCACTGCTACCTGCCTGGGGTGCAGGGGATCCCCACTGAGCCCATCTCCTCATCTGTAGAGGTAACTGTTTCTATCTTACCGATTATTTTGGAGGGTAAATTAGACAATGGGTACACAACAATTTGGCATAGTGTCTGCTATCCAATAACTGTTAGTTTTTATTACCTAACTTCCTGGGTAAAGCAGATAGTCAATATGCTTGGCTGCTAACCTAAAGGCTGGAAGTTTGAGTCCACCCAGAAGCATCTGACAAGAAAAGGCCTGGCATTATACTGACCCAAAACTCAGCCATTAAAAACCATGTGGAACACAGCTCTACTCTGGCACTCACTGTCACTGTAGGTTGGAGCCTACTTGACAGCAACTGGTTTATTAAGAGCAACTGTTTTTTGTGGACCAAAAACATTTTGAGGGCAGATACTAAGTTGTCAGCGTGAGTCCCAGCACTCAACTCAGTTTCTGGCTCACTGTGGATATTAAATAACAGTACTAAAAACATTTAAACAGGCCACAGGCTTATTTCACACTAGTCCCAGCTTCTGTCTGAAGACTGGTGTGGCACAGGGTTGTTCTCCTAAGGTACTTATCCTGATGTAACCTTCTCTCTTCCCACTCTGAACAATCTCCAATAAATCAAACTGCAGGATGAAAATGAAAGGAAGCTTCTCTTCATATCACCCTACCAGGTCTTGCCAGGCCTCACAAAAGATTGGTGCTCCTCCTCCTGCCTGCTGGATAGTATTCAGCAAGCAGAATAATGAACCACCAGAGGGGATTCCAATTAACACTCTTCCAGCTGGGGAGAAATTAAGCTCCAAGATGTCCAAATCTGCCAACTCTCATTCCCTCTTCCACGAAACACCAACTGCTTCCATGTAACTTGGGACAACCCAACAGATCAAAAAGAGGTTGTCAGATGAAACCAGACTGGCCTAATGTTGATAATGACTGTTGGAGCCAGATGATGTGTACATGGTGATTCATTATCCTATTCTCTCAGTATGTTGTTCTTCAGTGTTGTTGAGCTGGTTCACGGCAACCTCATGTACAACAGCAGGAAATGTTACCTGGTCCTGCAGCACTTTCATGATCATTGGTATTCTCTCAATATACTATTATATCCTCTTTACCAAAGAAGCCCAGTGGCACAGTGGTTAAAGCACTCAGCTGCTAATTGAAAGGTTACTGGTCCAAAACCTACCAGCTGCTTCACAGGAGAAAGAAGTAGCATTTGCTTCTCTGTAAAGATTACAGCTTTGGAAACCCTACGGTGTAGTTCTATTCTGTCCGATATGGTCACTGTGAGTCACGTTTTGGGGTAGCACCTAGAATAGTACCTAGCACATAGTGGATGTTTGATAAAATTTATTTCCTTTTGTTTTCTTGTATTAAGAGACTTAATGTAAGAAAATATACAGAAACCAAAGATTATTAGTAGTTACCAAAGGTGAAAGAAGGAAAGTGAGAATTTTTGTTTAGAGGATATTACAGTTACCGTAATGACTAAGGACTAATTTGGAAAACGAGAGCAAGAACAATTTGATAACTCAGATGTGATCAATATTACTAAATTGCACCTGTAGAAATTGTTACAATGGTATACGTCTTGTTATGCATATTTTTACTACAATAAAATTATTAAACGAAGAAGCTTAGTGGAATCAAACTCCAAAAGTTAACTGGTGACCAAGAATAACTAAGGCACACTGAAAAAGAAGTTTCTAGAGAAAGGAACTCAAAACTCAATTGCCTGGGCAACCTGAGTCTCCAATATCACCAAAGACAGAAGTATTTAAAACATATCATTGTCCAAAGGCACTACGTAAGAAGACAGGGTGATAGGCTGGGGAGCAGAACTGCACTGTACTCTGGGTCCTCAGGTGACAGTAAGTTTAAGTAGGACGAGTTGCTAGGAGGAGGCTCTGGACATTTAAAATATCATAATGACCATGTTGGCCTTAGTCTGTATCTTAGACTGGGCTTTCCAGAGAAGCAAAATCAGTAAGCATATAAATATATACATAAACAAAACCAAACCCATTGCTGTCGAGTTGATTCTGTATTCGCGGCGGCCCTTTATGACAGAGTAGAAGCTACTCAATAAGGTTTCCAAGGAGTGCTTGCTAGACTGAAACTGATGACCTTTTGGTTAGCAGCTATAGCACTTAACCAGTACACCATCAGGGTTTCCAATATATACATAGATCTATATCAAAGAAATGGGTCACATGATTGCTGAGGCTGGAACACCCCACATTTATGGGTTAGGATACAGGCTTTTTCCTATTCACACAGCTACAGGGGTTGGTGAACCCAAGACTGGCAGATTGGAAAACAGGGTTCTTGCTTATAGTCTATGAATATCAACATATCCCAAGACTAGCAGGCATAACCCCAAGGTTTCTCCTGATTCACACAGTTGCAAGGGCTGGTGAGCCCAAGATCAGCCAGTAAGCTGATAGCTCAAGTCTCAAGAAATAGAGGTCAGACAAATAGGAGGCAGCCTAGGATCCAGAGCAAGCAAAAAGCCAGAAAGTCTACTTGTATTCAGATGGATGCCACATCTGCAAAAAAACTTCCTTTAAATGGACTACTCACAGTAGATTCCATCACAGGAGTGATCACATAAAAACATTGAGAATCATGGCCCAACCAAGCTGACACACAATCTTAACCAGAGTTTGTATCCCTTTTTCCCAAGAATCAAAAGCACTCTAAGATAACCTTAAAATACACCCCCTCATAGAGATGGGTCAATTGGATCCCTGAAAGGTGGGCAGACTGCAGCAAATCCTTAGCACTATGTCTTTCTCTATCAGATGGGCACGCAGAATCTCTGCTGCCAAATAAGAATCAACCAAGCCCATTTCCTTTCCTCTGTGCCCAAAAAGAGGAAGAGCTTCTGACCAGAAAACAAACCCGGCACTGTGGTTTGGATATCTCCTTGGTCAACAGGATGGCCAACCAGTCAAACTCCTTGGTGCCTGTCTTTCAGCACCTCCTGGATGCCCCCTCACTATCTCAATCCTGCAGATTAGCTAGGTCCAAGGTGGGAGAAGCAGGCCTCCTTCAGATGCCTCCTTAGCCTCTAGCAACCCCTCTCCCTGGAACTGCCCCCATAAAATCTGGTTCCTTGGCCTCCTTGCTTCAGTTCACTAAGCTCTAAACCAACTCTAGATGACAGAGAACTCCAGGGTAAAGGGTGTCAAGGTGAGCAGTTTTCATACTACGTTGCAAAGAATAACACTTACAGTGACAACCAAACCTGCGAGAAGAGAAGAGGTGATCTGAGGGAATTCTGGGCTGCAGTTGAGGAACCTGAGATATAATGGGTTACTCTTTCAATCAGAAAGGTCCAACCAAGGCAGAATGTGTTTGTCTCAAATAACTTTTACAAATAACTATTATAAATAACATTGGTTACAGCTCATCTAACTGGGCCCTTAAAGTGACTACCTTTTATTGAGCATAAATTATATTTCCATACAATTAATTTTTACAGTTTTTAAAGAAAATTTTAGGAGTTGGAGCTAGTCACATGCTTTACCAGTAACTTAGAAGGCAGATCCTAAGGGCTCAGGAGGCAAGGCTATACATTCTAAAGGCTGTGTATTTACCAGCACTTCTATGCTGTGTCTAAGAGGGCTGCAGACCTCTCCTCCCTCTGCGTCTCCCAGCAGCCCCAGAACTTCTGAGTCAGGCAAACAAAGATGCCATCAGATTTCTCTTCAGTGTGATGGAAGTTAGAGGGTCCCAAATGTTCCCTTACAACCTAGCTAATGACATCCTGCCTGGGTTGGGGATTTGTAGAGGGGGCTACAGGGGAACTGGTACCTACCATTAACTTCTGGTAGTGCTTAGGCCCATTACTGTGTCATTTACAACTTTTTCCCCTACAAAGAGTCCACAACATGGGACTTGAGGGGTGTGGGTGAGGGTAGAACTCAGGGAAGGGCAGACAATCCCATATTGGGAATAGGCATTCCCAGGGCTTGCCAGGTTTCCAGTCCTCCAGCCTCCTGAACAATCCAATGAATTTTGCAGAATGTTCCCTCAAATACTGTTTTTTTACGCAGAAGTGCTTTACCTTTCCAATACTGCCTCACTCAGGCCTCTCCAGATTCCCTACTGTTTTTCTTCCCTCTTCTACTCAGATACTCATGATTTCTGGAGGCTTCAGCAAAAACCCCGGTGGCATAGTGGTTAAGTGCTGGAGCTGCTAACCAAGAGGTCGGCAGTTTGAATCCACCAGGCCGTCCCTGCAGCTCTGTGGGGTAGTTCTACTCTGTCCTCCAGGGTCACTATGAGTTGGAATCAACTCAAAGGCAATGGATTCTTTTTTGGATTGAGGCTTCACCAGTTTCACCGTATCCCCTGCTCCAACCTGGAGGCTGAGAAAGAATGGTGGAACACTAGATCTCCCAGGATCCACAGCAGGCATCCACGGCCAAGGGGTGTGGCATGTCAGAAAGCAGGAACATGAACAAGAGGCCTGAATGTGCTCACAGTAAAACATCTAGCTCAGAGGTAGCCACACTAACTCGGAGCCCTGGAGGCACAGTGGTTAAGAGCTTGGCTGCTAATCAAAAGGGCATCAGTTCAAATCTACCAGCTGCTCCTAGGAACCTCACCTGTGAGTTGGAATCAATTTCACGACAACAGGATTTCTCAGTGATCCAGCCCACTTTCTTTTAGAGGATACAGGATTATGGGGCAAACACAACAGGTTCACATTCAAATCCTGACTCTCCTAACTTACTGTGTGACCTCAGGTAAGCCACAACATCTTTTCCATATCTATGAAAGGAAGGTTGTGGTATTCGCTACATCAAATTATTGAAAGGACTGAATGAGGACATACAAGGTCTAATAATTAAATTTATAAACTCATTCTAGAAAAAGCACTAGGTATCTCACTGCTGAATATCACTACAGTCACCATCAAAGTACTCCCCTTAGCAAACTACGCACCAATGTCGGCACCTAGTCCACCCTTCAAAGCAATCTGGAAACTTTTTCTAGAATGGCCATCAAAGCTGCTGTCACATTACCCTTGATGTCCTACATGTCATCAAACTGTCTTCCTTTATCTTCAGGTAAATAAAAGTCATTAGGCACCAGATCAGGTGAGTAGGTAGGGTTTCCAACGTAGTATTTGTTCACTGGCTAAAAACTCCCTCTCAAACAACTATATAATTAAGTTTGTGAACCTGACACCACGCCACCATGTGCAATGGCCATTCCAGAATGAGTTCCAAAATTGCTTTGAAGGGTGGACTAGGTTCTGGTGTTGGTGCATAGCTTCCCAAGGGGAGCACTTCGAAGGTGACTGTAGCAATGAGATATGTAGCACTTAGAACAATTAAGTTCACAGACTTAATTGTCAGACCTCGAATATTAAAGGCACAGAAAACAGTGAGGATGTGGAAAAACCAGAACCCTGGTATATTGCTAGGAAGAACAGAATGGTGTAGCCACTGTGGAAAATGAGTGGTGTCTCAAAAAGCTAAACATTAGCACTGCCATATGACTCTGCAATAGCATTCCTAGATGCATACCCAAGAGTTGAAAGTGGTGATGCTAACAGACTCATGTGTGCCAGTGTTCATGACAGCTCTATTGACAATAGCCAAAAGGTCGAAACAACCCAAATGCCCACCAACAGGTGAAGGCCATAAACAACACTCATACACACACAGTGAGGTATCACTCAACTATGAAAATGAAGAATTGAAGTTCTGACACATGCTACGACATAACAAACCTTCAAACATAACTCTGAAAGAAATAAGTCAGGCACAAAAGGATAAATATTGTATGATAGCACTTATCATAAAGATCTAGAATAGGCACATGCATTGTGGCAGAAAGTGGACTAGAGGTTACCAAGGCCGGGGGATGGATGAAGGAGGAGCTATTGCTTAAGTTATTGGGCAGAGTTTCTGTTTGGGGTGATGAAAAGGTTTTGGAGATAGTGGTGATGGTTACACAAAACTGGGAGTGTAACTAATGTCATGAAATTGTTCACTTAAAATGACAAGTTTTATGTGCATAAACAGTACCAAAATTAAAAAAAAAAAAAACACCATGGAGTGGTGACTAGGGGCAGCCAGAAGTATTATATAATCCCCTTGCACCTAACCCCTTCACTCTGACCCTATCCAGTCTCCAGCAAAGTGGGAAGTTGTTTCCTCTTTTTAGAAAATCAAATCCAGTGCTGTCCAGGCATAGGGACCCTACAGGACAGAAAAGAACTGCTCCATAGAGTTTCCAAGGAGCACCTGGTGGATGCGAACAGCTGACCTGCTGGGGAGGAGCCACATCATTAACTGCTATACCACCAGAGTTTCCTTCTCTTTGTAGAAGGGAATACTAAATGTGGGGCCACTCCACTACAGGGCCCTGCTCTAAGTCACCCATGCCAGAATGGGCATAGCTCATTGTCACAGATAGAATTGTGTCCCCCCAAAATATGTGCAGTAATGTGGCTGGGTCAGGATGCCCTGTGTTCTGTGATTGCCCTCCATTTTGTGACTTTCTGATGCTGTAGATCCGAATCTTTGCCTGTGGTTAACAGAGAGGATTAGGTTAGAGAGCATTAGGGTGGGACTGTAAATCCCTTCCTAAGGTCACCTCCCTCCTCCACTGGAGTTTCCCTGGGGCGTGTTTTGAACCACCTTTTATCCTACACAGGATAAAAGGAAGAGGAAGCAAGCAGAAAGTTGGGAACCCCACATTACCAAGAAAGCAGCATCAGGTGCAGAGCGCATCCTTCAGACCTGAGGATCCTGCGCCAAGATGCTCCCTGACCAGAGACTGATGCAACACAAGGACTTTCTTCCAGAGCCAACAGAGAGGGAAAGCCCTTTTCCTTGAGCAGATATAATGAATTCAGACTTTTAACCTACTGGACTGTGTAAGAATAAACTTCTTTCTTAAAGCCATCCACTTGTGGTATCTCTGTTAGAACAGCGCTAGCTGACTGAAACACTCACGTTCTCTCATACTGAAATGACTATGGCAACAGAAGTTCACTTTAGACCTGCAAAGTGTACTTGAACCCCTGAGAAGTATAAATTGGGGTGATGTCAGGACCAGGGCACAAGTCAGAGTTGTGAAGGAGAGAAAGGTGCTGGCAGGGAAAGGAAGGATCTGGGGCAGATGCAATGGGAACAAGGACTCAGGAAGATGGGGAGAGGGTGGGAATGAAGTACAAGAACTGGAGGAAAGGCCCTGAAGAGACTGTCACAGACCAGAGAACGGATGGACTAAAACCACGCTTCAATTCCCAGGCCCAAAGCAACCAGACACTAGCTAAGATGGGAAGAAGGTCTGTGAACAGTTTCAGCCAGAAACCAGGAAGGTGTGTCCTGGCATAAACTGACAGAGAACTCTCAGTTCCAGAGACATAACAGGGATGAAGGCAGCCCGGGGCAAAGAAGAACTGGAACTTGATCATCTGGCCCAGCAATGGCTCCCACAATTAAAGCAGGGGGCAGCAGGAGGCAGTCAGGAGACAGCTGGGTTATTCAACCCGAGCCAAGCTGAGCAGTGGAGACACTACTATTAACACACAATGAGGATAGCTCTACCACGGAGGACTGCACCCTAGAGTTCTAAAACAATCTGGGGCTATTTTAAGGGGGAACTCCAAGAAAAGAGAGAAGAAAGATGAAGAAGTGGCCACACGGGTCTTGACAGAAGGGTCTTCCTCCCTCTCACTCCTACTGCTATACTACCAAGCTCTATGTTAAATGATTTCATGAATTACTTCACTTAATCATCACACAACCCAAGAGGTGGGTGTTATTAACATCACACTCGACAGATGAGGAAACTGGGACGTCACCTAGCTGGGAGTAGAACTGGGACTAGAGCCCAGGCAGGGTGGCCCAACCACCCACAAGCCTGACCACACCAACCACATTACTTCCAGGGGGCTGGCTGCAACCCTCCTCCTGCAGCTCCTCAATGAAGAAGAGCCAGGCCACCACATTTCATCTCTCAGGGTGCTGCGTTGGTACAAATAAGGACAGCACCGTTCTGGTCAGAGAAGAGCCCCCGAGTCCCAACCAGATGGGTGCACTGACCCAGAGCCTCTAGGCACATACGAACTTTGTGTCCCAGATAAAGTATACAGTATTCTCTGGCTCTGTCCTACTTGCATGCCCTGTGGCGGGAGGTCCAGGAATAGCCTTCTGGGGCTGGGGTTGGGGTCCTTTGTACCAGGCCCTGGAAGAAGCAAGGTTTTTTTTCTGTGTGAACAGTGGCCTGCTAACTAGAGAGTGTTAACGAAAAGTCCCTTGAATCAGTTGCAGGCTGTTCCAGAGCTCCCCAGGGGTGGTTTCTTCAGCGAGCTTCTTAAGGTCTGGGGAATTCTCCAGCTTCTCTGAGCTCTTCCCAGGACCCCAAATCTCAGCTGGGCCCTGGGCTTACCCCTAAAACTGTGATTGGTACATACTGTGGTTACTGACCTGTAACTCAGCAATCTTTCAGGGACAAGTAGCTGCTGGTCAGGGTCCAGAGGGGAAAAAAACTCCTACTGTTGTCAAGTGGATTCCAACTCATAGCAACTCTGTAAGACAGAGTAGAACTGCCCCACAGAATTTGTAAGGAGCACCTGGCAGATTGAAACTGCTGTCATTTGGTTAGCAGACACAGATACTTAACCACTACACCACCAGGGTTCTGTGCAGAGAAATCCCAAGAGAGAAAACCTCTCCAGTGATCCTCAACCCAAAGTCTTGCCTGCAGGAAGGCCTCCTCTTGAAGCACAAGATGCTCCTCAAAGATCTCCAGAGTGAGCATTCCACACAGCACCCCTGCCGTCAGAAAGTATTTCCTTGGATCTGACCTGCATCCTTCTTGTAGAACCAATATAATCCACTACAGCCTTCTACTCGGAGGCAACAAAACAGAAGCGCTCCAAGAAAGCAGGCTCTTGGATCAGACAACCAAGTGGATGCCTGGTTCAGTCACTACGACTGCAAACTCAGGTAACATGCTAACTTCTCTCATCTCCATTTCCTTGATTCTAAAATGAAGAGCACAAAGTTGTTAGGAGGTATTAGACGAAGTGATAGACCCCTGCTGCTGAGAGCAACTATTAGCACAGTCACGGTGGCTGTTGTCATGGTGTGACAGCAAATCTGTAGCTGGGGAAGGCCATCTTAACCCTCAAGTATCCTTAGAAGGGGCTGCCCACATGATGACAGCCTGCCTGCTTCTCAGAGGAAGGCCTTTGCTTTGGGCTCCCGGAGTTTCCAAGAACCTTCCCACGGCACAATCAGTGAGGTCCCTGGGGTGCGGGACACTGGTGTTCCTCCAAGGCCAGCTGACTGCAGTTGGATTGAGCACATACACCCCCAGCTGTTTCGCCAGCTCTTCCTTCCTGTCTATTAGGAGAGCATCCAGCCCAGCACAGAAACCACAGAACAGTGCTCCCAGGAGCATACCGACTCTTCTAAAAAGAGTCACTGCTTCTCCTGCATTAGTGCAGACAGCATAGAGCCCGAAAAGGAGCAGCAGTTCTCTGCAGGGCCTCATCATTATCTCCAGGCACTGCAGATCAGGGCTGGGCAACACCAGGCAGGCACCGTGCCCAGGAGACCTGTACTGCTTGCTTTGTGAACAGGACTGAGAGAGCACCCTAAAAGTTCCCAGTCCCTGACAATCTCCCCTGCCTGTGGGGAAACAACATCAGTATACAACATGGAGTCACCTGATTCTGGCTCAGTGCAGCCTCAAAAGCCCCTGGGTCAAGCAGGGGCACTGAATTCTGGATCTAAACTTTAAAGCCACTGGGTTCAAACCCTTGCATCAGGGAACCCTGCATCCATTAGGAGGACAGGACAGACTTTTCCCTCCCAATTCACAGTCAAACTACCACTGTCTTCTCACAGAGCTGTCTGGACTGAAAGACTCTCCTGATTAGCGTATCTCCGGGTCAGCACCATTTCCAAACATCAAAGCAGGTACTATCAGCTCCCGCTAGAAGCCAGGTGACCTAAGCCAGCCTGGGCTCTGGCTTCACCCTTATTTTGGTTCAGCACAGGTGAACAGCTCCCAGAAATCAGGAGCTCCTCTCCATCCCCAGAAGCCAGTGGAGAGCAAAATGGGCAATTCTCTATTCTTCTGCCCCCCCTGGCCTCAGATCCAGAGACACCACAACCAAGCCAGCCTGGCTGAAGAGGAGGGCTGCTGTGGGATGGTAAAGCCCAGGGCAGAGGACTGACGGAGGGACAGGAGAGGCTTAAGGAACCAGCAGAGGTATGGGCCAAGTCACATAGCTAATGTGGGATCTGCAGTGAGCTACACGACCCTGAGGCTCTGAAGCACCTCACTTCCCGAGACATCTCTCATTTCTTAGACCCCTGTACACTCACAACCAAGGCTCGGGAGCCCTCTCCTTTGTCACTGTCTCTCTCAAAATTTCAGCCCATTCAAAATCCACTTCAAAATCTCCTCTTTCCCTCCCTTCTAGTCTGCCTGCTTCATACCCCAAGTACCAACACCAAACCAGTCCACTGCCCTGACTGGAAAGACTTACAGCCCTTACACATACACACACAATTCCAGTGTAGACAACCACATATGATACTAACACACACCACTTCAGAGTCTCTGAAAACCAGTGGAGAAGGACTCACGCAGGAGGAGGAAACAGTAGGACAGCGAGCCAAGAGGTCAGGTAGAGGTGACCGTCTTACCTGTCTCTTGAAAGAGTCATTCATCCACGGTCTTCTCAGTCTCCCTCCATGGTGACAGAAGGGAAAGCTAGGTGTTTCTTGAACCCCAGGCCATGTCAGCAGACAGACTGTGGTTTGAGCAAAACACAGCTAGACCCTCTACCCCCTGGATTCCGGTCCCAGAGCAAACACAGCAGCCCTGCCCTGGGTGGAATCAAATAATTCCTGACTTCCCTATTCCTTGCCACGCCGCTCTCGCCGCCTCCCCAGCACTCTGTGGCATAAACAGGGCTTTATTAGCTCAAGCCCACC
Source organism: Heterohyrax brucei (assembly GCA_028571685.1). NCBI lineage: Eukaryota > Metazoa > Chordata > Mammalia > Hyracoidea > Procaviidae > Heterohyrax > Heterohyrax brucei. Next base: position 25,862,975 of record CM053155.1, read on the forward strand.
ATGTCCTCTGACAGAGCAGTGAATGGAGCTCACACAATACATTTGTTTATTAATAGCCACTCATCCCCCTCTCTCTGCCCTGCTTGCTCATTCGCTCACCGCTGGGTCCCCCTCATGCATAATGGAGGAGCTGTGTGGCCCATGACACAGCCAGGCTGTACTCCTCAGGCTCTGAGAGGGACAGAGAGAAGTACCAGGCTGGGCCAGGCTCTCCGAGGCGAGTGCAGGGTGGGAAGCCGAGCCCCTAGCTAAGATTCCACGACGTCATGTTTTGGGGGGGAGCACAGCATGACATGGGAGGTATTGGCCTTTCCCTGCACACACATCCTACGTGAACCTAAGACAGGGATGGTGGCTAGTCACGTACATTTATTCTACATCGACTATGTCCCTTCGAAGGCCATGTGTTGGACATATACTGGACAATGGCTCTCCATAATCCCACCTCACTGGTCTATTTCTGCTGTAGGTCCACAGGGCGAACCTCTCTCTCTCTGATGGCTCATATGCCCCTAAGCGCCCAATACTCTACTGTTCTCCAGGCTCAATGCCTCCAGTCCCTTCAACTGTCCTCACATGAAATTCCCTTCATTCACCCTACCAACCTATTTCTCCTACGCCGGGCTAATTCCAGTATTCCAGGGTTTCTCTCAGCTGTGAAGCCCAGTGCTCCTGTCTTACCAGTGGGAGTGATAACACATTTTCAGAGGGAAGTTTGGAAATATATCTTTTAAAAACAGTGGTAAAAAATACACAACACAAAATTTACCATTCTAGTTGCTTTTAAGTGTGCAACTGAGTGATTCTAATTACCTTCACAGTGTTGTACAACCCTCACCATTGCCTAGGTCTAAAACGTTTTCATCAGTCTAAACAGAAACTCTACATCCAATGAGCAAGAACTTCCCTTTCCTCCCTTCCTCTAGCCCCTGGTAACTTTTAATACACTTTCTTGGAAATACATTTTGAAAGTCTTAAAAATGTTTATGCTCAGAAATTCAGCACTTTCTTAAAAAGCCAGAAATAGAAGATCACATGATCCAGCAATCCCACTCCTTGGAATATATCCTAGGCAAATAAGAGCCATCAGACAAATAGATATACGTACACCCATTCTCACTGCAGCACTGTTCACAATAGCAAAAAAAAATGTAAACAACCTAGGTGCCCATCAACAGACAAATGGATAAACCAATTATAGAACACGCACACCATGGAATACCATGCAATGATAAGGAACAAGGAGGAATCTGTGGAACATCTCACAACATGGATGAAATTGGAAGGCATTATGCTGAATGACATTAGTCACAAAAGGACAAATACTGTATGAGATCACTATCGTATGAATTCAGGAAAAGATTAAACACAGAAGAAAGCATTCTTTAATAGTTACAAGGAAGGGAGAGAGGAATTCACTCACTAGACAGTCGACAAGAATTAGGTAAATGGAAGGATAATACACAATACAGGAGAAGTCAGCACAACTGGACTAAACTAAAGGCTAAGAAGCTTCCTAAACACAACCAAACACTTCAAGGGAGACAGTAGCAGGGGTAGGGGGCCTAGTGACTATGGTTTTGGGGGACATCTAGGTCAATTAGCATAACAAAGTTTATTAAGAAAATGTTCTGTGTCCTACTTGGGTGAATGGTGCTTGGGTCTTAAAAGTTTGTGAGTGGCCATCTAAGATGTATCAATTGATCCCAACATACCTACAGCAAAGGAGAATGAAGATCATCAAAGACACTAGGAAAATACTAGCCCAAGAGACAAAAGGGTCCACATAAACCAGAGGCTCCATCAGTCTGAAACCAGAAGAACTAGACGGTGCTCGGCTACCACCCATGACTACCACTAAAGACTACAACACAGAGTCCATAACAGAGCAGGAGAAAAGGGGAGCACAGAACTCAAAGTCAAGTAAAAAAACCACACTTAATAGTCTACGACTACAGGAACCCCAGAAGATGTGGTCCTCAGACCCTCTGTTAACCTAGGACTAAAACCACTCTTGAACTCACCCTTCAGACAAGATTCGATTGGACTATAAAACATAATATTGTAAAGTGGGTGCACCTTAGTTCAAGTAGATACATGAGATTAAATAAATGGGCAGCTCCTGTGGGGAGGTGTGACAAGACGGCAGAAAGGGAGAAGAGCTGACTGAATGAATGTAGGAAACATGGGGTTGCAATGGGGAGTGTGCTGTCACATTACGGGGACTGCCACTAGAGTCACATAATAACATGCGTATAAATTTCTGTATGCAAAATTAACTTGAACTGTAAACTTTCATCTAAAGCACAATTTAAAAAAAAAAGTTTATGCTCTTTATCTCATAAATTCCATTCCTTAAGGATACAGTCAAGGATAATGAGACTATTTAGTCACACAATATTCATCAGAATATTGGTTATGATTGTTAGAAAATTAGAAACAATTCAAACAACCATTGCTAGGGAAACTGATAAACTGTGACATGTTCATGGATTGACAGACAGTAGAGTACAGAAGTTATTAGGGTTCTGGAGCCAGACACTTGGGTTCAAATGTAAACTTGGGCAAGTTATCTAGCCTCTTTGTGTTTCAGTCTCTTTATTTCTATAACCAGGATAATAACCGAACCAACGTCAAGTTACAAAGATTCAACAAATGACAGTGTCTGATTCATATAGTAAAAGCTAAAAAAAAAAGGTTGTCTTATTACTAGTAGCATAAATAATGAAATATTATAGTCATTAAAATGATGAAACAATGTGGAAGAATATTTTAGTATCATGGAATATTGTTAAGTGAAGAAAGACTGAAAAACAAGATAAGAATGGCTATCCTTGGGTAGTAAAACTATGAGTAATTTGCATGTTTTTCCTCTGTCCTTATTTATATTTTCTAAATTTTTCTATAAAGAATATAGATTGTTTTTATTAACAAGGTAAGAAATTGTAATGGCATGGCACTGGAGCAGAGAATAGAGCAGCTCCTGGGTCTGGATGCCACTCTTCCTCTGGTGAAGGCCTGTCTGCCTCTCTGACCACCATGTCACACTTCTGGCTGCTACTGATTTTCAAGCCAATGACCTCAAGCCCCTGGTTAAGGCCCAGGCCCTGGTCATCTCCCGTTCCACCCCTTCCCCTAACCTGGCTTTTTCAGAGGGGCCTGTTGAGCCACTGCCCTTGCTCATAACGAATGTAGTGCTAACACAGTCTGTTAAGAGTACAGGAAGGATAGTGGAGAAAGCAATAGGCCAAAGTAGAAGGTATTGGCTCTAAGATTCAGAGCCACAGGATAGAAGGCAGAATAGAGGCAGCATTCCAGTTGGAGGTAGGGGTAATCTTCCCACATGGAGGCAGTCACCTCTTCCAGATCAGCAGGGTAAGCCAGCAGCCAGTGAGCCCACACTGACTCATAGAATCCCATGTGTGTCACCGAAGAACAGTGCTCACAGAGCTTTCAATGGCTGATTTTTTAGAAGTAGATCACTAGGCCCTTTTTCCCAAGGTGGCTCTGAATGGATGCGAACCTCTAACCTTTCAGGTAGCAGCGAATGTATTAACCATTTGCATCACCCAGGACAAAGGATTATCCCACACTGAAGAGGAATAAATGCAGGTTAGGTTCCAAGAAGTCAGCAGGCATCCAGATGATCCCCACTAGGGAACCCAGAGGGCTAAGACCCCTCACCCTGGTCCTTTTCCCTGTCAGAGTCAGCTCTGCTCTAAACTCGCTCAGTGCTGGAGGCCTTCCAGCATCTGGGAGTTTCCTTTGCTTTTCTCCTTTGGGGGCAGCTGTCAGCCCATCTCCTAGAGCCACCTGTAGACAGGAGCCCTGTTCTCAGCCCACAGAGCCTGAGTTCCCAGTGGAGAACAGAGTGGGGAGGAGGTGGCAGCCCAGAGGGTAGAGATGTGATGGTGGAGGAGAGCTGGGGGCCAGCGGACTGAATGTGGGTCAGCCCATGCCAATACAGAACGGCTGTAATAACAGCTGGCCTGCCTGGGGCGGATAGCTCCCACTCTAAGCAAGGCAGCCAAGCTACACTCCTCCCCAAATATTCCCCATCATTCGAGGGCCATCCATGTCCTCTACTAAGGCAACTGGGATACCATGTCCAGCCTACCCACTCTTCCATACCATAACAGATCAGTCATATAATGTTTACAGCTTTGGGGGGTTATCACCTTGCAGGAATGAAGGGACGCAGCAGGGCTGAGGGTGCCAGAGGCCCTCAAACCACATGTGTCAGCTGAGTGTAGTGATGGCAGCTAAACATCCAGTCTTACCTCAGGGTGCAGAGTTCCCACCTCCCAAGAATGGGAAGAGAATCCCACTACACGGGGTATTTAAGCAGAAGCTGGGTGACCGCTGTTACAGGAGCTGTAGAAACCCCAGCACCTAGCGGGAGGTGAACTAAGACCCCTCTGCATGTTGAGACCCCAGGATTATCCAGGGTTGGATGCAGCCACAGAAAAGCAAATCATTCAAAAACAAAATTGTGAGGAGAGTGTGAGCAGTCTCCAGGGCAGCCTTCTGCAGACTGAATCTGCCTTGTGTCTCTTTGTCTCAGCGTTGGCGTGTTCTGCGATGGGCTGTCTGTGGCTACCTATAATGAGTACGCATGGGAGTTACCTCCCATGTGTGCTCTGCTTACCTATATGTGTGTGTGTAAAAGTGTCACGGTATGTGCATATGTCTAAGCATGCAGGTGTACCTGCCTGGCTGGGTGGACATATATGTAAGCCAAACAGTATGTCTATATGTCTGCCTTAGTATGACTCAGCATGTACCAATACCTGTCTTTTATATTTTTAATTTTTATTTTTTTATTATGACTGAGTGAAAATGTACATTCCCATATAAATTTACATGCCCACCTATATGCAGCTTCCACTGCTCTCCCTGCCTGCTGACAGCACACTATTCCTCTCTACTCCATACATGTCTCATCCTCCCAACAGTCTCCTTTCCCCTCCTCTCCACCCACTCCCCTTACTCAAGCCAGAGGTCAGCAGGATGATATCCTATAGATGCACAGAACCATAAAGTGCATCCAATATATGGTTACTCTGCGTCGCCAAGTCCAATCCATTCGTGTCCAAACAGTGGACCTTCATTATGATTTATGGGCAAGGGCAGCATCAGGGCCAGTGGCCATGCTCCCAGGGGAACGCTGAAGTCACTGGACCATCAATTGCAGTCTTTTAGTGTACATCTCAGGGTGTATCCTTTTTTACTCTTGTGTTGCCAGTGACACTCAACGTAGTGAGCTCCATTGCAGCTATCACTTGTGGTGGCGGGGCACCATCTGCTTCTTCCGGTCTCAAGTCGATGTAGGCACCCACTCACGTGGTCTCTCTATCTTCTAGGTTGTCTTTACCCCACGTCATTTTGGTCTGCGGTGAGCATCTGCTCCTGCTGAGTTGGGACCATTTGCTGTGCCCTCAGATGGCAGCTTGGCAGCTTTTAAGAACCCAGATGCCACTCATCAATGTGGGGTGCAGACAGCCCTCTTAGCACAATGCTAGTTGTGCCAATTGGCCTCGATTTCATCTAAGAGAATGGTCCCCTGCCCTCTGCCCCAGCTACTCCATCTTTGCAATATTGGGTTAAGATGGAAGGAGTACTCAAGTTATGTTGAAGTCCACTTAATATTGTTCTTCTTTCTAATGTGTACTATGCCTGATTTTACCCAACCAAGTTTCTACCAACTATCTAATCTAAACCCTGCCCCCCTCACTCTCCCTCCTTCCCCTCCCTTACAGCCGACAAGAGTCTTTTCTTCTACATATAAGTCTGTTTTTGAGATCTTATTGTAGGGGTCTCATACAATATTTGTCCTTTTGTCGCTGACTACTTTCACTCAACATAATGTCTTCCAGTTGAAACCAGGTTAGGAGATGTTTCCTGGAATCATCGTTATTCTTTGACATTGCATAGTGCTCCACTGAGTACATATACCATAGTTTACCTATCTATTCCTCTGTTGTTGGGCATCTGGGTTGACTCCATCTTTTTGTGATCACGGACTGTGCTGTGATAAACATTCTTCTGCATGTGTCTGTTGGTGTGAATGGCCTTGATTCGGTAGGATACATTCCAAGTAGTGGAATTACTGGGTCAAATGGTATATCTATATCCATTTTTTTTAAGGGAGCGCCAAATTGCTTTTGAAAGAGGCTGGACCATTTTGCAATCTCACCAATGTGGGCTCTCCAGCATTTGTTGTTCTGTGTTTTTTGGATCATGGCCAACCTTGTTGGGTTGAGATGGTATCTCATTGTCATTTTGATTTGAATTTCTTTAATAACTAAAGATCATGAACATGTCTGCACGTGTTTTTTAGCTGCTGGGATCTCTTCAGAGAAATGTCTGTCCATCTCCTTTGCTCATTGCTTAATTGGATGATTTATCTTCTTCTTATTGATATCTTGTGGTACATTATAGACTATGGAGATCAGGTGTCAGTCTGACAGAGAGTTGCCAAATATTTTTTCCCATTTTGTGGGTGGCCTTTTAATTCTATTAATAAAGTCTTTGGATGAGCAAAAGTGTTTGATTTTTAATAGTTCCCATTTATTTATTTTCTCTTCTGTTGATTGTGGTTTGTTTGACAGATTTTGAAGTCTGTCTCCATTGTGTATTAAAACTTCCACTGTTGTTCCTACCTTCTCTTGGATGAGCTTTATCGTTTTAGATTTGATATTTAGGTCTTTTATCCAGTTTGAGTTGGTTTTTGTATAAGGTGTAAGATATAGATCTTGTATCAATTTATTGCAGACGGATATCGAATTTTGTCAGCACCATTTGTTGAAGATACTGTTTTTACCCCAGTTTAATGTCTTAGGGCCTTTGTGGAATATCAATTGTTCATAGGCAGATGGTGTCATCTCTGGGGTCTCAATTCTGTTCCATTGATCAATCTGTCTGTTCTTGTACCAATACCAGGCTGTTTCAACCACTACGGCAGTGTAGTATGTTCTAAGGTCAGGTAATGAGGCCTCCCTTCTTTAGTAGTACCTTACTTATCTGGGGCTTCTTCCCTTTCCAAACAAAATTGGTGATTTGTTTCTCCATCTCATTAAAAAATGACGCTGGCACTTGTATTGGGATTGTATTACATAAGTAGATTGCTTTGGGTAAAATAGACATTTTCACAACGTTAAGTCTTCCTATCCATGAGCAGGGTAGGTTTTTCCATTTATCTAAGTCTCTCTTAGTTTCTTGTAGTAAGGGCTTGTAGTTCTTTTTGTAAAGGTCTGCTATTTCTCCGGGTAGATTAATTCCTAGGTACTTTATCTTCTTAGGGGCTATAGTAAATGGTATTGATTTGATGGTTTCTTCATTAACAGTCTCGTTGTTGGTATAAAGGAATCCTACTGATTTACTTAAGTTTATCTTGTATCCCGAGACTTTGCTGAACTCTTCTATCAGTTCGAGTAGTTTACTTATAGATTCTTCGGGATTCTCTACATATACAATCATATCATCAGCAAACAGGGAGATTTTTTACTTCCTCTTTGCTGATGCAGATGTCCTTTATTTCTCGGTCTTGTCTAATTGCTCTGGCTAGAACTTCTAATACAATGTTCAATAGAAGAGGTGAGAGTGGGCATCCTTGCCTAGTTCCTGTTCTAAAGGGAAAGTTTTTCAGTCTCTCTCCATTCAGGATGACGTAGGCAGTTGGCTTTGTATAAATGGCCCTTTGTGCTGAGGAATTTTCTGTTTATGCCTATTTTGCTACAAGTTTTTAGCATGAATGGGTGTTGGACTTTATCAAATTCCTTTTCTGCATCAATGGACAAAATCAGGTGGTTCTTGTCTTTTGTGATATTTATGTGGTTAATCACATTAATTGTTTTCCTGATGTTGAACCAGCCTTGCATCCCTGGTATGAATCCCACTTGGTCATGATGGATTATTTTCTTGATATGTTGTTGTATTCTATTGGCAAGAATTTTGTTGAAGATTTCTGCATCAGATTCACGAGTCATATCAGTCTGTAGTTCTCCTTTTTGGTTGGATCTTGGATCTTTCCCTGGCTTTGGTATCAGGGATATGCTGGCTTCATAGAATGAGTTTGGGAGTACTCCATCCCTTTCTATACTGTGAAATAGTCTGAGCAGTATTGGAGATAACTCTTCTCTAAAAGCTTGGTAGAATTCTGCCATGAAGCCACCTGGGCCTGGACTTTTTTTGGTTGGCAGTTTTTTGACGACATTTCAATCTCTTCCTTTGTGATGGGTTTATTAAGTTGTTCTGCTTCCCCTTGTAATGATTTTGGTAGGTGGTATGAACAAGGAATTTGTCCATTTCCTCTAGGTTTTCAAATTTGTTAGAGTACAGCCTTTCACAGTACTCTGTTATGATATTTTTGATTTCTGTTGGATCTGTGGTGACCACTTCCCTCTCATTTCTAATTTGGGTTATTTGTTTCCTTTCCTGTTTTTCTTTAGTAAGTTTAGCCAATGGTTTGTCAATTTTGTTGATCTTTTCAAAAAACCAGAGTTTGTTCTTTTCAAATTTTTCAATTGTTTTTCCATTTTCTAATTCATTTAGCTCTGCTCTAATCTTTATGATCTGGTTTCTTCTGGTCCCTGAGGGGTTCCTCTGTTGTTTTCTCTCTACTTGTTCAAGCTGTAGGGTTAGTTCCTTGATTTGGTTTCTTTCTTCCTTCCAGATGTGTGCATTTATGAAGACAAACAGTCCTCTGAGCACTGCTTTGGCTGTATCCCATAGTTTCTGGTAGGAATTGTTTTCATTCTCATTGGAATCCATGAATTTCTTTATTTCATCCTTGATTTCTTCTATAACTCATGGTTTTTTCAGCAAGATGTTGTTCAGTTTCCAAGAGTTCCACTTTCTATCTATGTTTTTTCTGCTACTGATTTCAACTTTTATGGCTTTATGATCTGAGAAGATGCTTTGTCGTAAATTCAATGGTATGGATTTTGTTGAGCATTGCATTATGGCCTAACACATGGTCAATTCTGGAGAATGTTCCATGTGCACTGGAGAAGAAGGTGTAGTTGTCTGCTGATGAGTAGAAAGTTCTGTATATATCAATGAAGTTTAATTGGTTAATTGTGGCACTAAAGTCTTCTATATCTTTGCTGAGCTTTTTTTCTAGACGATCTGTCCAGTACTGAGAATGGAGTGTTGAAGGCTCCCACTATTATTGTGGAGTAATCTCTTTTTTGAGTGTAGTCAGTGTTTCTTTGACGTTTTTAAGTGCTCTGGTATTAGCTGCATTAATATTTAATATAGTTAAGTCTTGCTTGTGTTTTGAACCTTTCAGCAATAGTGTCCATCTTTGTCCACGATGGTGGATTTGACATTAACATTGATTTTGTCTGAGATTAGAATTGCCACCCCTGCTCTTCTTTGTCCATTGTTAGCTTGATATATATTCTTCCATCCTTTAATTTTCAGTTTGTTCCTATCTTTAGGTCTCAAGTGAGTTCCTTGTAGACAACATATGGATGGTCATGTCTTTTGATCCAAGATGTCACTTGATGTCTCTTTACTAGAGCATTCAGTCCACTCACATTCAATGTAATTATTGATAGGTATGTGTTCACTGCTGCCATTGTGATACGTTTATTTTTGTGTTCATGTTTTCTCTGTTGTTCTTATTAGTCTGTTCTGGGATAGTCTTTTTTGTGAGTTGATTTTTCACCTTTTTCAGAGCTGGTTTTGTTGTTGTTGAGACTCCTGTGTTACATTTCTTGATATGGTATGTTACATCTTTATTGTGCTTTATAGCTGCCGCTATGATCCCACTTAATAAACTATATATAAACCCAACTTTAATACTACCAGTCTTGTCATCTTCCTCTCCATCTGGAATAACTGTAGTATGTCCCCCTTTTTATTATGATGGCACCATAGTTTTCATGATATTCACTAGATTGTTTCTTTCAGTATTAAAGCTGTGATTGAATTCGGAGCCTTCCCTGAGTAGAGTTCTGAATAATGTGTCATTCTAAAATATAAAGTTAGTGGTTTTGTTCTTCTGAGCCAAAGCCAAGAGCTTCTTTCAGTATTTCTTGGAGTTTTGGTTTGGTTTTTACAAAGTCTCTGAGCTTCTGTTTATCTGGGAATATCTTAATTTCATTTTCATATTTGAAAGACAGTTTTGCAGGATATATAATTCTTGGTTGGAAGTCCTTCTCCTTCAGGGCTTTCAATGTGTCATGCCACTGTCTCCGTGCCAGCATGGTTTCTGCTGAGAAGTCTGATGAAAGCCTACAGGGTTTTCCTCCGAATGTCAGCTCTGCTTTGAGTCTTGCTGCCTTTAAGAGTTGCTGCTTATATATTAAGTGGACTTCAGCATAACTTGAATACTCCTTCCATCTTAACCCAATACTGCAAGGACAGAGTAGCTGGGATAGGGGGCAGGGGACCATGCTCTTAGGCGAAATTGAGGCCAATTGGCTCAACTAGCATTTTGCTAAGAGGGCTCTCTGCACCCCACACTGGTCAATGGCGTCTGTGGTCTTAAAAGCTGCCAAGCTGCCATCCAAGGGCACAGCAAATGGTTCCAACTCAGCAGGAACGGATGCTACCGAGGACTAGAATGACATGGGGTGAAGACAACCCAGAAGATAGAGAGACCCACATCAGTGGGTGCCTACATCGACTTGGGACCGGAAGAACCGGATGGTGCCCGGCCACCATGAGTGATAGCCACGATGGAGCTCACTAAGTTGAGTCTCACTGGCAACACAAGAATAAAAGGGGGTGCACCCTGAGATGTACACTAAAAGACTGCAACTGATGGCCCAGCAGTTTCAGGGTTTCCCTGGGAGCATGGCCCGTGGCCCTGATGCTGCACTTGCCCATAAATCATAACGAAGGTCCACTCTTCAGACACGAATGGATTGGACTTGGTGATGCAGAGTGACCATATATTGGATGCACTTTATGGTTCTATGCATCTATAGGATATCATCCTGCTGACCTCTGGCTGGAGGAAGGAGAATGGGTGGAGAGGAGGGGAAAGGAGACTGTTGGGAGGATGAGACATGTATGGAGCATAGAGGAAGACTGTACTGTCACCAGGCAGGGAGAGCAGTGGAAGCTGCATATAGGTGGGCATGTAAATTTATATGGGAATGTACATTTTCACTGAGTCATATTAAATAAAAAATAATGATAATAAAAGAAAAGAGTTGGTGCTTATGTTTCATTTTGTTAAGCTTGATTATAATATGTCTTGGAGTCTTTCTTTTGAGATCTATATTGGGTGGCATACAATATGCATCTGGGAGATCTATATTCTCTTCCTTCGTGATTTCTGGGAAGTTTTCTCTCAGCAGCTCAGCAATGATACTCTCTGTGTTCAGATGTCTCATTCTGTTCAGGGACTCCAATTAATCAAAGCTTGTTCCATTTAATAGAGTCCCACATGCTCCTTAATGCTTCTTCATTTTTCTTGTTTCTTTTTTTCTGATTTATGCTCACAGATGCTGGCATCAGTAGCTCTGTCCTCCAAGTCAGAAACTCTTTTTTCCATTTGTTGCATTCCATTTTCTTGGCTTTGAATGGAAGTTTCTATGTCTTTGATTTTGTTCTTGGTCTGTTGGACTTCAGAGTACTGTGCTCCATCACATCAAACAGCTTGCTTAATTTTTCCTTTTCTTCTGCTGCATTTTGTATAAGGTCTAGAGGGCTCTGTATATAATCATTTTGTATTTACCTTCTGATGATTTCAGAAAAGTTTCTTCACCTGGAAAATCCCTTGGTTGTTTAGTTTGTGAGCATTCTGAAGCCTTGGGTGATTTCCTGTACGCCACAAATGTGTGTTGCTTTTTGGGTTTCATGCATCCTTCCCTGCCTTGCTGTCAAATCCATCAATGCCCAACCCAAAATAAATGACTGCTGGATTAAATGAGACAAAAGACATGCAACAGTTTTCTGAAGCACTATTTCCCTGGAGGGTGGTATTCTTCAAACCTCAGAGTGAGTTACTGTAGTGACTCCAGAGGGGGATCTATTCTTGGCTCTGAAACTCTGCTGACCTTGTCATCCACCTCTTGGGCTTGGTTGTAAAATGGGGACATTGCCACCAGGTTCCCAGCTGAATCTGAAATTTTGTAAGAATCAGACAATATTTCTCTGATCCATCACCTCCCCTCCTGTCCACACCACAGGCCTCCTCGCTTCCATCCTCTTCTCTGACTTTTGCTTCTGAAATCAGATGGAGAAACTACCACCACCACCCATTAGGACAAGCATCCCCAGCACACTGGCCTAAGTGCTCCAGCCAAAGCTTCTCTGCAGACTTCCAAGGTTGGCTAATACAACTAACCTTTAAAAGGCAGCCCTGCACAATCTGGGCTTCAGCAAGAGACTTCCATATGCTTACTTTACATTTTTAAAATTTAATTCATCAAAGTACCACTTGACTATATTTGTTACCGGCCTCCCTGCTCCCCAAACTGCCCCCCAAAATGCAGAACATCAAAACAGCGATGTTCATAGGTGGATCCCCTTGCTAGCCAGACTGACAGCAGCTGGAATAACCTAACTGACCTGTAAAGAGAGGCATCAAGCCAGGGATATTTGTGCTAAGCCTTGGGGCTCCCCACTGACTCCCTTCCTCTCTAGTAGTTGAGTAATATTATATTGTGTTAGTCACCCTACCACACCCTCAGGTTATATTTTTGACTTCACCTCCCTAAGACTCCTGAAATGCGTATTTTTCTTTGATTTTCTCGAGGTGTACAGTTCAACAACCAGTCACATTTTCTTTTTTTGTATGCCTACAATATCACCTGAGTGATCTTTTACATGAATACACTAGAATTTACACATTCAAATGAGTGTTGTCTCCTTCAGAGAAGTCCCCTCAGAGGCTCTATCTATATTCCAAATATGCTCCTGTGCTTGGAACACTTCTGAAGCTGCTTCTTTGGAACTGCTTTCGAAGCCTGCAGCATATTCCGTTGATGGGCCTCCCTGGTGGAACGGTTTTATCCTTAGGATATGTGTGACTTTTTTTTCCTATAGTTGAAACAAACGGCCAAGCAGGGCAAAGATGATGGGGGATACAGTCGGGAATACTGTTTAATGTCAAACTAATGAATGATTATGAAGGAAAGAGCAATAAAAGGGCTCAGATGGCCACTCTTAGGGAGGATGAAGCAAGGTTCTGGGACCAAATATGCAGCTTTGATAGGGAGTGTATGTGTGGTTAAGCCCAGGTGATTTTATGGAAAACACACAGAAATCACCATATTGCCACTGCTTCGTCCCCTGCTTGTGTCCTTCTATGCCATTTCACATTGATCAGGGGCTAAAAACCAAGAACCTTCTCAAACGGTCATGAACTTGAGGTGGGTACAGGGAGCAGGTTTCTCACTCTCAAAGGGTCAAAGAAGCTAGACCCAAAGGGACACATGCTTGGATGAGTCTGTTGGTACAAAATCTTTCAAAGTCATACAGAGAGAAAGTACATTGGTGGTTGCCAAGGGCTAGGAGCTGGAGGAGGAGGAGTGACTGCTACTGGGTATGGGTTTCTTTGGGGGGGTGATAAAAAATGTTCTGAAATTATTGGTGATTGTTTGTGAATATACTAGATGCCACCTTAAAATGGTAAATTTTATGTTATGTGTATTTTACCATAGTTTGAAGAAAAGGAAGTAGCTAAACCCTGGTGAGAGTGGTTCTGGGAACACGACAGCTACCAGTCCTGCTTAGCAGCTGTCACAGGTGTCCGAGATGATAGAGCAGTGCAGGGGACACAGGCCCACAGGCCAGTGATGGTCAGCCTGCATGACCCGGCTGTCACTGAAACACAGGTCTGAAGAGCATAGTTCTTCTAGCAACAGGGGGAAACTGAGGCTGCAAGCCTGAGTGGCTTTGCTACAACACAATTGCCCCCACCCGCCTCAGTAAACAAAACACTCACATTCCATATGGCCCAGATGGGGACACTAAGAGGAGAACTCATAGCCTTGAACAGCAGCAGTAAGAATTCAGCAACTTCACTGTAGGCTAGCGGAGCAGTACCTCCTGCCCCGGTAACTAGGCTTCAAAGCCGATGACAGACAACTTTGAGAAAAAGAAAAACTAGGGTGGGTGCAGCCAATGATTTGTTTTGAGCTTCCCCTTCCAGGTGACTGAACTGGTGCCGGAACTGAGGATCATGGCCCAGAAGACTGATGATGGCCTGTGAGACTGCAGGCCCAGGTGGCACCTGGGAACTTATTGCTTGAACAGCCTAAAAAGATCAAAAGAATTGAAGAAATCCAGATTTCTCTTCAAAGCATATTCCCTGAACCCTTGAATTTTCTACCTCTGATTTTAGCACGTAGCCTCACCCTTTAAAAACCCTTGCATGAAACAATAGTTTGGACAAATTTTCAGAGAAGCAATCCCCTCTGCCACTTTGTGTAAGGTAGCACACAAATAAAATCTTTGATTTAATTCCTCCTAACATCCTGTCTCAGTGATTGGCCTTGTGGCAAGAGGCGTGAACTCTGGTGTTCCTCTGGTAACACTGCCACCTCCAGCGCACCCAAATTACCAAGCCGAGACAATGCTTTTTTTAAATAAATGCTTTTAGATGAGAACCAGATTAAATTATGTGTGGAAAGAGATTCCTCGTGGGGAGAAGCAGAAATACTTCCCCACAACAAAGCCAGAGGAGAGCATTCTTTCCACAGCTGGTTTTCTCTTCAGCTCTAATCCTTGCCTGCAGCATCAGGGCCATCTGATTTAAACATCACTGCTCTCTCTCCTGCTATCCCATCAGGCCTGTGAGTTTGGGGGCTGGGGACTGGGCAGGGAAGAAGCTGTGCTTCCTTCCCTGCAGATAATGCCCTTCTCTCTCCCAGCTGCTGCTTGTCAGGAGGGCAGCATGCCACACGCCTCCACAGGGTGCCCTCCCTTCCTTCCCAGCTCCCTGATGGTTCCCACACATGCTGCCAGGGCATATGTGCATCCCTAGCTTCAAACTTTATCAGGAAGCTAACACACCAGGCAGGCAGCTGAGGCTGGTTTCCAGTCCCCTGTGTAGCCTCCAGCTTAGGGGTGTTTTCCTATTCTTTCTGAATGAAGATTTGAAAACCCAGAGATGAGATAAGACTCTTATCAGCATTACAAGACTAATAACCTTAAGTCTTAAATAGCTATTATAGCCCCAGGTCCCTTATTAGTTGCGACAACCAGAGATCCAGTGAAGTAGTCAATTTCAGTGCATATGAACAATACCTAAAAATTCAACGGTCTCCGTCTCTGAGTCTCAGAGCAGCTGTGGGACCCAAGATCCAGGCTCCGGAGACAGACCCAAGATGCAGTTTATGTGGCCTAAGGGCCTGCTCCCAAGTCAGTTACTATCGAAAGCTCCTTCAGACCCTCTTTCATTTGTCCCACCACATTGTACAATAGTTACAGGGCACCTACAAGGACTGCCAACTAAATTCACAAACTCATCCTAGAAAAAGTGCTGCATATCTCATCGCTTAGTATCACTATGGTCACCTTCAAAGTACTCCTCTTAGGAAGCCATGCACCAACACCAGAGCCTAGTGTTTCCTTCACAGCAATTTGGGCACTCTTTTTCTGGAATGGTCATCATAGCATGTTACCCTTGATGTCCTGAATGTCATCAAACTGTGTTCCTTTCAACAGTTCCTTTATCTTTGGGTAAAGAAAAAAGTCACTGGGGCCCAGATCAATAAACAGGGAGGGTGTTCCAACACAGTTATTTGTTTACTGGCTGAAAACTCCCTTACAGACAACTATACAATTAAGTTCACAAACTTGGCACCTTGCCACTGTGCACAATGGCCACTCCTGAAAGAGTTCCAAAATTGCTTCAAAGGGTAGACTGGGTGGACTAGGAGCTTTGTTGGTGCATAGCTTTTCGAGGGGAGTACTCTGAAGGTGACCACAGAGATATTCACCGATGTGGTATGTAGCACTTAGAACAAGTAAGTTTGTGGTCTTAAGTGTCAGACCTCATATCATGTGGTGGCTGTTGTCAGAGGCTACCAAGTTGATTCTAACTCCTATTGATCCCTTATATGTTAGAATAGAACTGTGTGTGAACTTTCAGAAGCAGATTTGCCAGGCACATCTTCCCAGGTGCCTCTGGGTAGCCTTGAACTGTCAACCTTCGGGTAGTAGTCAAGTGCCCAACTGTACCAACAAGGTGCTCCTGACCATGTGACACTGAGGACATTATTGCTGCTCACGGGGCTTATAGTACAGTGGGAGATACAGACTTTCTGGTTAGCTGCATGGTTTTGCCATCTTCCAGACCACAAAGCCCAGGAGGAAGAAATGAAGGCCCAACTGCTACAAACAGCAATGGGCAGTCTCAGGGCTAACCACCCAGGGGCTAAAGCAGGGAAAGCCCTGCCCAGCTGCCCTCCTTGAGGCACCTCTCCAAGACTATATGCATCTAGCACAGTGAGAAACCTCCGAGGGGTGGGAGGCTGGAAAACAGGCTGTGAGAAAAGGCAGGTCAGTGAGAAGCCCCTCAGATGGTCCTTCTAGAAAGAGAAATCAGGCCTATAGGTATGAAAATGCTATGCCCTGGCTATGTGCCTAGGGGCCACTCGATGCAGAGGAAGGAGCTGCTACAGCTGGGGTGAGACCCAGAGTCCTTACACTGAGTGGAACCATATCCTCCCAGGCACAAATAGGCTCTACTCCATAACAAAATGCACAAGAAAACTGAGGGGGAAGGGAAAACAGCAAAGAGAAAGCAAGAAAGGGGACAGGGGAGAGAGGGAGGGGAAGCTCTGAGGTAACTGTCAGGCCAGCCACTGGGAGCCAGCCTGTTGCCATGGCAACACCCTCCTGCATGGTATCCAGCAATAAATTATTGATCTTGGACACTGCTGCTCCAGCCTCCCCAAAGCCCCCAGTGCCCCCTCTGCTGCCACCATGACTCCCGACCCACAATCTGTCCTGTACTTGCCTGAAGGAGAGGCACTCTAAAACCAAACAGGAGCACCAAAGAATCTCCAGCTGCACCCCACCCCCAAGACAGCCCTCCCTCACCATTATGTACCCCTGCTGCTCCACCACCCAAAAAGGACCCCCTTAGGGCTAGTTTTAGTTTGGGGCAGAAATAGAGAACCTTATAGATCTTAGATTTCTTTCGCTTATTTTTCCAACCGAATTCAAAGCCCTCCAGGATGAAGTCCCTATCATTCCTTTCTCTGACATCAGGGAGGTAGAACGGAACATGAGCCAAACTGAGAGCCAGCTAGAGCCCTCCAGATCCGACACTTACTGGCAGTATCACCAAGGGCAAGTTACCGTACTCTCCCTGGGTCTCAGTTTCCTCTTATACGGACAGGGAACAATGACAACAGCTACTTCACAGGGTTTTTGTGAGGATTAGACAAAATATATAAAATATCCAAGAGAAATGGTCTTTATTAAACATTTTCCTTCTCTTTTCCTTAAAATTTTCCATGACCATCGCAGTTAGTTTCATTTTAGCTATCTCACCTGATGGCCCCATAACATCTGATAACTTGTCAGCTAGATCAACAAGCAGGGATCCAAGGTTTCAAAAGGGTGGGCAGGCTGGGCTTCAGGCAGCAGTAGTTGGAAAATGAAGTCAAAAGCAGGAAGCCAAGCTGTGTTAGATTGTGTCTCTATTCTAAGAGTCCACGTATGAGGCAGTCCTGGCCTTTTTCTTTCCAGCTCTTGAGTCTAATTGGTTTTGATTTCGCCAGCGAAGAATACTAACTATACTCAAACTCACAGACTGCTAAAACAGAAATCCTGGTGGCATAGTAATTAAGTGCTATATCTGTTAACCAAAAGGTCAGTAATTCAAATCCCCCAGGTGCTCCTTGGAAACTCTAAGGGGCAGTTCTACTCTGACCTATAGGGCTGCGAGTAGGAACTGACTTGTTGGCGGTGGCTTTTGGCTAAGAGAAAAAAATGAATCAATCTTATGAGAAATACAACCAGAATGCTCCTTAGAAGCAAGGATGGCAATATTTCCACTTGCTTAGCTTAGACACATCATCGAGAAAGACCAATCACTAGAAAATGATGTCACCGTTGGGAAAGCACAGGGTCACTGAAAATGAAAGGAACCTCAGTGACATGGACTGGCATAACAGCAACCACAGTGAACTAGAACACACCAATGACCATCAAGACGGCACAGGTCTGGGTAACATTTCCTTCTGTTATACTAGGGCATCATAGTTGGGGCCAACTTGATGCCACCTAACAACAAGCAGGCATCACACAGTCCTCCCTGAAATGCCTGCCCTGCAGTAAGAGATCTCCTCAGTATTCCTCTCCCTAAGTTCTCACTCATCCCATTCTCAGTGCAATTTTTACAATGTCCTTATTGATAAAGTCTTCTCCCCATTTTCCCCCATATATCAAAAATATTATTTGCGTTTTAAAACTTAATTCAAAGCCTTCCTTTTCCACAAAGCCTTTCCCACTGATCCCAGTCAACAGTGGCTTTTCTCCTTTCTAATCAACTGCTGTCTATTACAGGCATTGGTTTCCAGTTATAGCCAACTGTGCTCTGGCATGGAATAGCATTCTTGTCTTTTTATGCATATGCAAATCATCCTTCCCCATTAAGAGTGTAATGAGATGTCCTAAGTTGCATATGTATTCTATATTTTCCAAGAACTAATGCCACAGCTATGGCAGTGGAAAGAACATTGATTCTGGAAGAGCACTGGTCCTGGAGGTAGGGTGAGAGAAGATATTGGCTCTATCATTCACCTGCTGTCTCAGCCTGAGTCCCAGATGTCCTCATAAGCGGTCCTGAGCAAAGCATCTCCAAGAAGGCTTTGGAGGCAAAAGAACACCATACATTGTAAAGCATGATACAATATAAGACACTATTGGTGAAGCACACTCTCAGTCACTGCTTGATGAGCTGGGTAAGTGTGCCTTGCACACCATTCTCCATGCCTCCAAGCCGTGATGATTTCAGCTTCCCGCAAGGTGGGTCTGGAAGAGCAACCCTCAATTCAGAGTGAGATCTGGAAAGGGTTCAGTGGAAAAGCACTTCTCACTAACTGTCATGGATTGATTTGTGTTCCCCAAAACATATGTGAAGAAACTTAGCTTGGCGAGGATTTCTGGTATTCTGTGATGTTCCTCCATGTTACAAATCCTGCCTCGGGGGCAGGGGACCATGCTCTTAGGCGAAATCAAGGCCAATTGGCACAACTAGAGTTTTGCTAAGAGAGCTCTCTGCACCCCACATTGGTGAGTGACATATGGGGTCTTAAAAGCTGCCAAGCTGCCATCCAAGGACACAGCAAATGGTCCCAACTCAGCAGGAACGGATGCTCACCGAGGACCAAAATGACATGCGGTAAAGACAACCTAGAAGACAGAGAGACCCACAAGAGTGGGTGTCTTCATCGACTTGGGACCGGAAGAACCGGATGGTGCCCGGCTGCCACCAGTGACAGCCACAATGGAGCTCACTAGGTTGAGTCTCACTGGCAACACAAGAATAAAAAGGGGTGCATCCTGAGATCTCCACTAAAAGACCTCAATTGATGGTCCAGCGGTTTCGGGGTTCCCCTGAGAGCATGGCCCCCAGCGCTGATGCTGTCCTTACCCATAAATCATTTAACGAAGGTCCACTCTTTGGACAGGAATGGATTGGATTTGGCAATGCAGAGTGACCATATACTGGTTGCACTTTATGGTTCTATACATCTATAGGATATCATCCTGCTGACCTCTGGCTGGAGGAGAGGAATAGTGTGCTGTCACCAGACAGGGAGAGCAGTGGAAGCTGCATATAGGTGGGCATGTAAATTTATATGGGAATGTACCTTTTCACTCAGTCATGTTAAACAAAAAATAAAAAAATAAAGAAATCCTGCCTCTATGACGTATGTTAATGAGAGAGGGTGGGCAGCAGTTAGGTTGGTGGGGCAGGACTCAGTGTGTAAGATTGTTTTGTTCCTTGAGGCAATCTCTTACACATAAAGGAAAGAAGCTAGCAGAGAGGTCGGGGGATCTCACACTACCAAGAAGCTGTGCCAGAAGCTGAGGGCATCCTTCGGAAAGGACCAGGGTCCCTGTGCGTCAGCAGCTTCCAGTCCAGGGGATCCAGCAAAGAAAGCTTTCCCCTGGAGCTGACACCCTGAATTTGGACTTGGCCTACTGGACTGTGACATAACACAATTTCTCTTTTTAAAGCCCTCTGCTTGCAGTATTTCTGTTCAAGCGGTACTAGCTGACTAAGACAGCAAGGTTGCTACAAACTGGACAGCTTCTGCCTAGACAGGGTTGGGAGAACACGTGGAAGAGCAAAGACTGAGAGATACTCCCATCTCTTGATGATAAGCACCAAGACAGAGAAGTAGAAATATGCTCAAGTAACATAAATCTGTGCTAGGCTGGGATTATGATTCTTGTGGTCCAGAGAGGAATATTCACTTAACCAACCTAAAGGAATGCCCTTTAGCAAGGTCCAATTGACCAGAAAATCCAAAGTGGTTGACTTCAGCATGGATGGCAAAGTGAACAGAGACCCTCTTCTTAGGGAAGCAGCAACCAAAGGGTTAATCTCAGAGCTATATACACCCACCTGTCCAAGGAGTCCCTCCCTCTGCAAACAGCAACAGCTGCGGGAATCAATATGCTTTCCCCTCCCAGCAGGTAATTAGGTCAGCTTAGAGGATTTCCCAGGTCAGGAGAGTGGGGAGGCAACCCAATTGGGCTCTACTGTCCTGGACCCTGCTCCCAGGTTCAGAGGTGATCCCTTCCCCCAGGTAAGCACTCACCTGCTGGGTTAAATGTCAGCCAACTCAGCCCTGTGCCGACAAAATGGAAGCAGGGGAGGATGCCCACATGCAGCCCCTACTCATAAGTCCTCTTGATAGACCCAGTGCCAAAGGACCAAAACAGAGAGGCACTAAGGGTTTCCTCTCTTGCTGAGAGTCTACGTCTAGGTGAGAAAGAGAGGCTCCAGGGTGGGAGTGGGCGGACTAAAGGTGGACCAGCGAGCAAACAACCTAGTTGCACGGTTATGCTAATGGTAGCCTCTGAGTTGGAGAGACAGCCAAGAAGCTTGTTTGGAGCCCCTCAGAAGCCAAAGTAGACAGCTCACAATCAGTTTTCTTCCAGCCCATTTCTCACAGAAACGGTGTATCCTGAAAAGCCCAGCTGAGAAACTCATTCACACCCTCACCACTGGGAATCCCTTCTCACTTCCCAAGTGGGGCAAGCCAGAGCACCAGACTTGTCTCAACATGTCAGTGGGGTACCAGAAGGAATCAGCTGTCTGAACAGCTGTGTTAAGGATGGACAAACACACACACACACACACACACAGAGCAAATGTCTCCCTCAAACAGAAACAGTACCCAAAGGACTGGCTCAGTGTTGTGAACACTACGCTTCAGTTGGCTTCATCTGAACTATATCCTAAAATATTATGGGTGTCACTTAACTGGGTCTTGGAGATAGAAAGATGCAGAAAGAAGTGGGTGGACCGGAGGGGATAGGAGACTGTTGGGAGGATAGGACATGTACGGAGCAGAGAGGAGGGGTGTGCTGTCACTGGGCAGGGAGAGCAGTGGGAGCTGCATATAGGTGAGCATGCGAATTTATATGGGAATGTACATTTTCATTCAATCATAATAAAAAAATTAAAATTAAAAAAAAGAAAGATGCAGAAAGAAGGCTCTAGGCTCCAGTAGGCCAAATCTAAATGGGGTGTATGGTACACACAGAGCAAATGGAAAACGACCAACGCTGATGAGGATTAACATACAAAAATATAACAGTGTGATTATGGAAAACTGAAAGCTATTCTCAATCACGTGCTACAAATGTTCCAGCCTGGGATAGCTTATTTCTGTGCATGAACACACTCCAGGCTACCTACTTCTAATACAGACTGGAGTATATAAAAGCATTTGTTTTCAGCCTCAACAATAAAAACTAGGAAGGATGATTTATGTAATAATAAATGGCATCCAGCAGCTCAACCCTAAACTCAATGTGATTTGTGGATTACCTGAGGTTTGAGCTTTTCATGGCATTATACTATCATTTGTTAATGTGGCCACAGAAGCAGCAGTTATGCAGGAAGACACAGTGTCTACTGATAGGATGAAAGTTACTTTGAGTTAGGTTGAGGACTCTGGTGTCCTGAATCCCAGTCCAGAGACTTTGCTTCAGACCAGGCCATCAGCCCCACTTTCAAAGGCTGCCATTGTCTATACCTGCCCAACTCTTCCCAAACATGTCCCTAAAATTTGGATACCACGAAAGGCACACAGAGACTAGACAAACCCTGACTGTAGGGTTCCCGGATACCCTTTCAGTTCAGTAATGAAGTCACTCCTGAGGTTCACCCTTCAGCCCAAGATTGGCTAGGCCCATAAAATGAGACTGAAGAGGCACACCAGCCCCAGGAGCAAGGACTAGAAGAAAGAAGAAGGCAGGAAAGCTGATAAGAAGGAACTTAAGGTTGAGAAGGGAGCATGCTGACATGTAATGAGGTTGTCAACTAATATCATAAAAAAGTATGTGCTGTTTAATGAGCAACTAGTTTGTTCTGTAAACCTTCATCTAAAGTGCAATTTTTTTTAAGTGCATAAATAAGTCAGTCTGCCAAAAAAAAGAACGAAAGAAAGAAATTCTGGTCAAACTGGACAGACTCTGAAACCACTATCTTCAGATAAACTTACAATTATTACTATTACGTGCTCCTTATGGCACAGTGGTCAACAGCTCAACTGTTAACTAAAGGGTTGGTAGTTTGAACCCATCAGCCACTCCTCAGAATTCCTATGAAGCAGTTCTACTTGGTCCTATGGGGTCTCCATGAGTTGGAATCAACTGGATGACAGTAGATTTTTTTAGGTTATCAATTCAATTCCTTATTTTCTGCCTCCACTAAAGGGTCATTCTGTATAAAACACATAGTGTATGATTAAGAAGAAAGGCAAATTCATACAAGGGCAAAAGCACCACTGCAGCTGGCAGTATTCAGTACATATTACACCACTCAAGGATAGAAAGTATGAGCTACACCTGATCTCAAATCCTCACTCCTTATACATGAAGAAAGTCCCAGTCATGTTCATATTAAAGAGGAAAAAAATGATACAAATGTACCAATGGACTGATACAAAATAAAAAGGAAACCAGATGCCATTTATAATCATTTGACTCTAAAGTTTCAGAGGCTGCGAACCACATCTCGTTTGAACTCTGCCGACCTTCACATTTTCCAATGACAAAAGTAAAGTCTGGAAGGAAAACGACCTGCCTAAAGTCACTGGCAATCAGGGGCATAGCAGGCCCTGCAGTCTCCTGACTCAGTCCTCTCTCCTCACAGGGCACCCTTCAAAGCCCACGTAGGGCAAGGCAGCATCAAGAACAAGACAATAGCAGATGTGAAAGAGCCAGCCCTAAACTCAGACTTTGTCCTGTTTGCTAATTACCCCTCACAGCACAAAGCACAGCTCCTTGCCCACACTACCAACAAAAACAAAAACACACAGTTGCTGTTTACACTATTCCAACTTATGTTGATCCCATGTATATTAGAGTAGAACTCTGCTCAGTTGGGTTTTCAGCGGCTGATTATTCAGAAGTCAGTGGTCAGGTCTTTCTGCTGGAGTGCCTCTGGGCCGACTCATACCTCCAACGTGTCAGTCTGCAGCTAAGTATGTTAACTGTTCCCACCACTCAGAGATGCCAGCAAATAATCACTTGAGTAAACAGATGTATCGGTCAAATGTCATATAATAAAAATTGACTCTTGGCCCCCAGAGTCATGCTGTGTCTGTTCTTGTCCTTCTTCCACTTAGTGGGAACAGTTCAATCACAGGAAAGGAGTCCCTTGCCACTCAGCTGCTGGCACCTCCAGAAGGAGAGGCAGTCGTAACACCTGAAACTGTGTGCCATGGGTAACATGTGGTTAGAATACTGGGCTTAGAGTAAGAAGTCCTGGGTTTGGTTCCCAGCTCTGAAACTAACTAGTACTAAGGTGGTCCCTGAACCAGTATCATCAGCATCCTGGGAATTCGTCCAAAGTGCACATCCTTGAGCCACCCCAGATCTGCTGACTCAGAAACCTTGTGGATGGGTCCGGAAACCAGTGCTTAGCAAGCCCTGAAGGTGACTATGATGTAGGCTAAAGAACGAGAATCACAGACAAGCCTGGAAACCCTGATGGCACAGTGGTTAAGTGCTACGACTGCTAACCAAATTCAAATCCACCAGGCACTCCTTGCAACCTCTATTGTGTAGCTCTACTCTGTCCAGTAGGGTCGCTATGAGCCACAATCAGCTCAACAGCAGTGGGTCTGGTTTGGGTTTGCAGCTCTGACAGTTTCTACCAGAGCCCTGAAGATGAGATGATGACACTCTCAATGACAGTGGTATTAGCAAACACTTACAGAATCTCAAAATGAGCCAAGCACTGTTCTGAGCACTTTACAAAAGATAACTCAGTTCCAACAGAAGCCAGTTTCAACAGGGAGGGTCAGACACAATGATTAAGGGTGACAAGCCCCATTACACACTCTTGCTCTCCAAACCTTGGTCATAAGCCCCAGTTGAAGGCCCAGGAAGAAGGACGGAGGTAAACACAATATACACAACACACAGAGCACTTTCATGGGCCAAATGATCTCGCTGGGGACATGCCTTGCCCCCAACCCCTCTGCGCCTCTCATCCCACTTGTCAAACGTGACTTCTGTAATTTGACCAATTTAGGCTGTCAATAAGTAATGGCTTGCCTGGAAATATGCTGATTACTTAGCTTATTAATGGTTGGAGCAGAGTGATAAGGAACACTGCTTCTAAATTGCAGGTGCAAATCGGAAGCTAGGAGGTAGCCAGGGCCAACAGTGAAGCATCCTCCATGGACTACTGTCCCTATCCTCTCTCCCTAATAGCAGTTTCTAGCAACAACTCTCAATTTAGAACAAGATCAAGTAAATATATATATATATACATTAAATATTAATCAGTTATTCTCCCAGTGATCTGAGATTTGTTTTCAAATTGTATTACTTTTATCTTTTATAACCAGAAAAATAAAAGAATAAAAAGCATAGCTTTGTGTCCTTTACTGTAAGTATGTTGTAGCTTAATTAAATCTACTAAAAATAGTTATGACAAAGGGGATTGTGTCCAACCCTCTGAGTCCACTGACCAGCCCAGCCCAGTCAGTTTCTGGTCAAGAGAATGAACGAAGGGGAGAAAGAAAGAGGGCAAGTTCTCCAGGCTTCCATGATTGGGTTTCTGGGTGGCTGTGAGTCTCTGAGTTTCCCTCCGGAAAATGGGGCAAATTATCACTGTTTCCAGCAGAAGGGTTAACCGGAATCAAAAGGCAGAGGGAAGTGAGTCCCCTTTCCACCACTCTACAGGGTCCTCACTTTCTTTTTGTATTCCTATTCTTATCAACATCACAACTATCACAACCGTGACTAAACAGCTGAATTTCTCTGACCCCTGGAGGGCTCCTATAGTCTTAGAGAACACTCACCCCAGAATAAGGACAACAAACATTCAGTGGACAGGTCTCTCAGCTGCCACTGCTCAGCCCCCATGCCTACTGCTCACAGGCAAAAAGCAAAACAGAAGTGGCCTATCTTCAAGTAGAGATGGAGAGGCATCCAACACAAGGCCAGAGAAGAGTTACTCATGACCCATCAGGTTCCTGGAGACAAAAGGTGGAAAGGCAAACATCAGGAAAGCCAATTCCTTCAAAGCCCCAGCTGGGCAAGTGCACAGCCACTAGGTGAAGAGACAGAAAGGAAAGGGGACTGATGGCCTTTTAGGCAAACAACCTATAAGGGATCTCTTTCACTGCTTTGTGGTAAAAGCAGAAGCAGGCTTGACCCTCTTTCTACACATCTGTCTCACACAGGCATCTTGGGTAGGTGAAAACAACAAAGGCGTTCTACAAAATAGACAGGTGGTTAGAAAGCACACTGGACTATGAGCCGAGAAGGCTGGTGTCTAGTTTTGGCTTTGCCATTAGGTTGCTGCACAGCTATGAGTGAGACATTTCTTCAGGTTTCATTTCCTCCTATGCAAAATGAGGTCCTGACATAGTGAATCCCAAAGTCTTGCCAAGGTCAAACTTTTTAGAGTCCCATGAGACACTAAGGGCTTCCTTACCACCAAGGAACTCATCAGCTGATCAGCCCTGCACCTTTTCCTGCTGAGGCAACAGTTCTCAAACAGGAGAGGAAAGGACAGAGGTAGGTAGGGGAGTGACCATAGTGGCCCTTATAGCTAAGAAGGATCTTCCTAGCATTTAGGATAGCATAAATTTCAGTGATCATTCACATGGAGTTGAATGATCTTACTGAAATCAGACTGGGATGAAATATCTCCGAAGGCAAGCCCCAGCTACTCAGCTTACTAGACAGCAACCTCCAACAGAAGTCATACAAGCTTCCTGGGCTTCATTTTCCCTGGCTGTAAAACAGGACTACTGAAAATACTTACATCATATGTGGAGTGTGGAAGGAGACAATATATACCTAAATCACTCAGCACACTGTCTAGCACATAGAACTGAATATATGGTGCTAATAGTGGCGGTGTTGTATGCTGTCAAGAATCTGAATATATGCTAATTGCCATTATTCTAGGAGTCCTTGGTGGTGCAAATGGTTATGCCCTTGACTACTAACTCAGAGGCTGGTAGTTCCAACTCACCCAGAAGGAAGGCCTGACAATCTGCTTCTAAAAGATCACAGCCTTGAAACCCTCCTGGAGCACAGTTCTAGTCTGCACCCATGGGGTTGCCATGAGTCAGAATCAACTCAGCATCTGTTTTTGTTTTTTCCCATTATTCTAACATCCTAATTATTATTACTATGTTGCTGTAACAATAATGGGGGAGGGGTGGCTTATAGCCACTCATAACTAGAATTCACGACTTAACGCATCTCTGTTCTCATACTGGGGGGTCAGGCTGATAACCATGGTCAATTTACACACCTGCAGAATGCTGACTTGCTCAGAGTCCCAGATAAGAAAACTACAGGAGCTCCTAAAATGCAGCCACACATCTGTCCTGAGATTTTACAATCCAGTGAAGACAGAGGTCTTCTGCTTTCCCAGGAAGCTTTATGCTTTCCTTCCTCCCACGTCTTTCTCACACATACACGCATACAAGCAAGGACACACAAAATACAACAGTCTTCCACTAATACCACTGAGAATTCTGGGACAGACTGGGGTAAAGGTTGACCAGTGCTGGCTGCCCGGCTGAAGCTGAATATAGGACTCAGCAGCCCACACAAAACACACATAAGATAAACAAGCAAACCAGCTAGCAACCACATAGCCAGTGGTGATGCAAAATGACAAAGGGTGCCTTCCAGGCATGGCCACTAAGTCTCGTGCTGTTGTAGCCAAGAGTTGGAACCCTACCAGAACCGCAGATGTGCAGGGACAGTCACATGCATTCTGTGCCAGAACTGCTTAAACTGGAAGAGGTCTTGCATTGAACGGGCTGCTCACCACTCCCCAGCTAGGAATCCAGGGCTTCCCTCATATCACAAGAGATGTCCAGTAGAGAGTGAGGCTAAGAATCCACAAACCAGAAGATGAAATCTCCTTCACTGTGCTTCCTACAACGGCCACTCAAATCTCTGTGCATTAGCTTCCCACCTCTACAGTGGAATCAGGAGCCCTGATGATGCAGTGCTTAAGCACTCAGCTGCTAAATGCGAGGCTGGTGGTTCAAACCTACCCAGCTCTGCCACTCTGAGCCGTGCTCCTTTGGGCAAGTTGGTTCCCACTCTAAGCCTCAGACTTCTGAGTATAATGAGGATAATAACATCCACTCCAGGGTTGTGACAAATCAGTGTGACAACAAAAACGAAGCATCTAGCATAGTTCCCTGATACAGACTAGGTGGCCTGTCCCAGCACTTAGTTAACCCTCCATGGTGTTCTATAGACATATGACCAGATGGTGAGACCTCAGGAGGGTCTATAAGGGTTATAGGACTATAGGACTGATGCCTATGGCTTGGTCCCTCCATTTTATTTTTAGCCCTCTACTTTTAAAATAAATTCTTATACAATATTTAGCATTTAGAGAGGCCTTAACTCCTACATTAAGAGTCCCTGGGTGGCACAAACTATTAAGAGACTGACTAACTGAAAGGTTGGTGGTTTGAACTCACCTAGAGGTGCTTTGGAAGAAAGCTCTGGCAATCTGCTTCGGAAAGGTCACAGACATTTAAAACCTTATGGGGCACAGCTCTACTCTGACACATATGGGATTGTTGTGAATCAGAATCAGCTCCACGGCAACCAGTCTATTA
The DNA here is from genome assembly GCA_028571685.1 of Heterohyrax brucei. NCBI lineage: Eukaryota > Metazoa > Chordata > Mammalia > Hyracoidea > Procaviidae > Heterohyrax > Heterohyrax brucei. The sequence continues at coordinate 25,891,261 of CM053155.1, forward strand.
GGTAGGCGTCACGAACCTCACTGTACAAGTGAGAAAATTAAAGCCAAAAGAGGCTACAGAACTTGCCCTGTCACTTCAGCTCTGGGCTTCAGACACTGAATCCAGTGCTCTTTTCACCACACCACACTGCCTCTACCTGTGGAAATTTTACTGGAAGGTTACTATGTGGCAAGCAGGTTCCAGGCACTAGATACTACTCTGAACTGTTGTTTTTAGAAATGATTCACAACGAGCCAATGGTACATCGCATGTTGGGTACCCACAGTCAGAAGTCTAGCTAGCAAGCGGCCATCTAAGTAGCATCAATCAGTCCCATCCTAACTGGAGCAGGGGACAATGAAAGACATAAATATATATATATACATATATATATATATGAGCCCAAGAGACAAAAAGGGCCATATAAGCCAGAGACTGTATTAGCATGAGACTAGAAGAACTAGATGGTACCCAGCCACCACTAATGACGGCCCCTGACAGGAAATACAACAGAGTCTGTGACGCAGTGGGAGAAAAATGGGCATGTAGTACTAGAACTCTATTAGAAGATCAGACTTGATGGTCCAGTAGACTGGAAGGTCCCCAGAAGACAAGGTGCTGGATTCTCAGTTAGCCCACAGGTGAAACCAGTCCCAAAGCAACCTCTTCAGACAAAGACTGGACTAGACTACAGACACAGAATGATACTGGCAAAGAGTGTGCTTCTTGGGTTAAGCATATACATGAGGCTAACTGAGTAGCTCTTGTCCAGAGGTGAGATGAGAGGGTAGATGGGGACACAAGTTGGTTGAACGGACATGGGAAATACCACGTGAAAAGGATGTGCTGTCACAGAGTAGAGCGAGCAGTTGGAATCACATAGCAGTGTGTGCACAAGGTTTTGTATAACAAATTGATTTAAACTACAAACTTCCACTTAAAGCACAATAAAATATTTTTTTTTTTAAAAAAGATACTGTTTCCCTTCAGGTATTTACAGTCTCTCGGAGTAATAAAAAACACAGCCAGATGAAAAAGTACAGTGGAAAGAAGAGAAAAACCATACAGGAAGCCACTGGTTTTCAACTTAGGCTGAAAATCAGAAGCACCTGGAGGGCCTTTAAAATATACCAGTGCATAGACCCAGTCCTGGGAGATGGTGATTTACTTGGTGCAGCATGGGGCCCAGGAATCAGCATTTTATAAATCTCCCTATGCCATGTCAATCTGTTGCCAGGATTGAGAACCCAGGTGCAGAGGTTTGCCACTCAGAGTGTGGTTCACTAACCAGCAGCATTATCATGACCTTGGAGCTAGCTGGAAATACAGAACCTTGGATACCAGCCCAGACTTCCTGATTCTGAATCTGCATTTTAGCAAGGTGATTCATGTGCCCACCGACAATGAATAAGCGCTGATTTAGAGGATGGTGAAAGGTAGACTGCCCACTGTAAGTCAACCAGAGAAATCCCACCTAGCTCTAGCTGAGAAATGAAGTCCACGTGCTCCCAGCCACGTAGAGCACACCCCTTGAGAGGAGAATGGGGGTAAGTGGAGAGTTGCCTCAGGTAACTATGGGGAGCCATACCACAAACTTCTGCTCCTCTGGTCTTCTCAGAGCTGAACCTGGGCCTGTATCATAGGACTCCATGCACAGGGGTGCTGGAGTCCCCCATAAACCCCTTCTGTGATTAGGAAGAAGTCTGACAGCAAGACTTCAACAGTATTTAAGTGACAAGAATTTTAAAAAGGAACCTCTTCCCTCCCATGCAGTCCTTTTCCCCACTCTCCCCTCCCCTTTCCTTGAGGACTATTCGCCCTGGGAGAGACAAGCTCAGGACAGCCCGCCCCAGCACAGCCCCACTGACAGTTCTGACAGTTCGCTGCCTGACCAGGCATAAAAGAAGGCACTGTCATTGCAGGCATGGAGGCGGCTGGTACCAGCTCAGCCTTATGAAGGAGGGAATCCTCAAAGGAAGGCCAGACACAGACTCACACACAATCTGGCTCATCCAGCATCCTGCACCCCACCCCCAGCTCTGCATCACTGCTACGACTCCCGTCTTTGTTTCTTTCAGTTGTATGTGTATGCATGTGTCATTTTGAACACGTGCCTGCCTCTTCTTTCCCTTTAGACTGGCTTCTCCTTTGCCACTAGCCATAATACCAAGTATAGAACTTATGCTCAAAAGAGGCTCAATAAATATTATTTGTATTTATATAACCACATTTACTAGGAGTCAAATCCATGGCTTGAAGGTAACAGAGAGATAGTCACTGGCTACCAGATGCCACACAGCTGACTCTGACTCATGCAGACTCCACATATATTAGAGTAAAACTGTCCTCCATAGGGTTTTTAGTGACTGATTTTTCAAAAGCAGCCTGTCAGACCTTTCTTTCGACGCACCCCTGGGTGAACCTGAACCTCCAATTTTTTGGTTAGCAGCCAAGTGTGAACTGTTTGCACCACCCAAGGACTCTGAGTCATTCATAAGCAGGCATTTATTAAGGATTACTACCTGGCCACCTTGAGATTTGATGGGAGAAAACAAGAAAAGCACAAAGTGTGGTTCTTCCTTCAAAGAGCCTGCACTCTACTTCAGGAAATCAGACTTATACACAAGCCTAAGACCAGAGACCCAAGGAAATCATGCACATTTATGATGATGTCAGACAGACCCAGCAACAAGCATGTGCTGACACAATGAAAACTTCTCTTCCAGCTATTTGACAGGTTATTATGACTTGCCTACTGATTAGCACTTTCAAGGGCTTTGTCTCTTCTGGTATGTCTACCTACAAAATGTGAAATCACCTTGCAGAAAACAATTTGGCTTTGTTCTTGGTTCTCTCTAGCTAAACCAATGCTTGATGCTGATGAGTTAGGACTGAGAAGATCAGGAGGCTCACCTGGATCTGATACTGACTAAGCCTCAGGAGGCATGATCGATCTATTACAGCCATGTGGGGAGGATGACTAGGCTCAGAGGAACTTCCTCATTGGTGCCCCTGTAAAACAGGGAGTGGCAGGTTCCTCTTTGGAACATAGCAGCTGTGCACTGGGACTCCTTCCAGACCTGACTCTACATGTCTCCTCACTTGTTTCCTTTTGGGATGTAATAAATCTGTAGCTGTAAGTATGGTACGCTCTCTGTGAGATTCTGTGAGTCATTCCAGCAAATTAATGAACCCACAGGGGCAACAAGGGCCAGCAGGGGCTGGCATCTGCCTGTCTGATGGTTTGAAGGAAGATGTCTTTTTAACTTGTGAGCTCTGATCTAGCTCCAGGTGGCTAACCTCCAGGGCTAGGTCAGAGCTTACAAGCTAGGTGGCCACCACCTTTTAGACCTGCTGCCTATGGATGCTAGCCACCTGGGAAGCTGGTCTGAAAGATGGTTACCATCTAACTTGTAAGCTCTAACCTAGCTCTGGGTGGCGAGGGTCAGAGAGAGAGTGCCACATGAGCAGCTAGTGATGAGGATGGAGAAGTGGTAGGGTAAGGATCCATTTCCACACACTAAGGACTGGATTCTTGCTGACCTTTACCATGCAGTTAGTGATGAATGTCAGGTTAGCCACTTTGCCCCTTGAACAGTGCAGTTGGTGATGAGGATGGGACTCATCCATTTCACCCCTTAGTATACCACCACTCACCTACGCCTCACCCTAGGCCATCCCCACTGTACCAAGTAAACAGAGTAAGACTAAAGAGGCCTACAGTCAGCATGGGTAACTAAGAATCCATCTCTGACAGACACCCACAACATCTGCTCCATCACCTGCATTCCACCTCACCCATGGCCAGGCTGCAGAGTCGCCAAAACTGCATAGCCTGTCCAGTCAAGGTCCCACAATGTCTTGGATCAAGTCCCTGGGACGGCAGCCAGAATCCAAGGAGTTTTTTTCATGTCCTTGAACGGAAAACTTCAGTGCATCTTGTACGGTTTTTCTCATTGTGAATACAAGGAAATCAGGGAAAGACTGCCAGCCAGAGACTTACAACTCAGAGTTAACATGGGGTTTCTCCAGCAATCTGTCAAATATATCCCCATTTAAAAGTCTACTTTCCTCTAAGCCAAAGAGATTTAGCTATGAGGAATCAATAAACATGGATAGGTGACAAAGATCAAGGATTTGGACTAAATACCAAAAAAAAAAGACAACAACAACAAAAAAACCCACCCATCACCAGCAAGTCAGTTCTGACTCACAGTGACTCTATGGGACAGAAAAGAACAGTCCCAAAGGGGCTCTAAGGAACGGCTGCTGGATTCAAACTACTGACCTGTTGGTGAGCAGTGGAGAGCTCTTAGGCGCTGCACCACCAAGTCTCCTTGGACTATGTAAAAACCAAACCTGTTGCTGTTGAGTCAATTCTGACTGTAGTGACCCAACAGAGCACTGCAATCCAATACTGTAGCCACTAACCTCAAGTGGCTATCACTCAAATTTAATTAATTTAAAACTCGATTCTTTAGTCACATTAGCCACATTTCAAGTGCTCAATAGCCACAAGTGCTCAACAGCCACAGTAGTGGCTACCGCGCTGGACAACACAGATAAAGAACATTTGTTGCATCACAGAAACCTTTACTGGGCAGCACTAATATCAAGTGTGTAGAATTGGGTCTTCTGGGAACCTCCAATGCTCTCTTCCAGTGTACTGAAGAGGTTTTAGGTACTGTGTAGAATGCTAAGTAGAGGAAGTGCATTTTCCCAATGAAATAAGTAATAGGCTAGGATTCTAAAAAGAAAGAAAGAAGGCAATAAAGAAAGACAACCACAAAGGCTCTAAAGCAAAAAACAAACTTGTTGCTATTGCTAATTGCCAGAGAACTGGCTCTGACATGGTGACCTTGTGTAAAACAGTGTAACACTGCCTAGTACTTCACTAATCTCATAATTCAAAGCACACAGGGTTAAAAACAGGGTTGTCTCAGCATGTATTTGTGCACACAGTCTCTCCTTGACAGTGCCATTACTTGTTTCCACAACCCATATTTTTGCTTTCATCATAAGGTCTGTGAAGTCAGATACTGTTACCAGTTTGCTGCCAGAAACCCCATATGCTACCTAGTCCTAGCCAAAGTCTTTCTCCAGATCCCTAACGCCTGTCCTGGCTTTACCTTCTGACCTGGCACCACTGAGGGGAAAGGAAGAACTAGGTTAGCAAGAGTAGATGTCAGCACCCTGGACAGCGACAAGCTCCGAAAAAGCGCCCAAAGCCAAGTTCCACGCCCTCTTTTCCCAATCACACCTTCAGAAGGAACTATCCCCTCAGTTATCGCTAGGTGCTTGTGAAGGGTTCCACTACTTCGACCTGCTCAATTAGCTACACCTAACCACACCAGCTGTGTCTCCTTATGACTTTGATTATGCTCCCTCCATACTCACCAGAAACTTCTATTTCCTTTAGCAATTCAAATCATACGCAGGCCTCGAGGCCTAAACCACTCCCTACTTTATTCAAAACCTTTCAAAGGATTTTAGTCTACACTGATGTCCTTTTAAACCCTGATGGCACAGTCTTTAAGTGCTACAGCTGCTAGCCAGAAGATTGGCAGTTCAGATCTGCCAGGTGCTGCTTGGAAACTCTATGGAGGCAGTTCTACTCTGTCCTATAATATCACTATGAGTTTGAATCGACTTGATGGCAGTGAGTTTTTTGTTTTTTTCTCTGATTCTCCAAAGCATCCCTGGTTTGGATCATGCTCTAAGGAATTTAGTTACAAAACATCTTGTACAATTACTAGGATCAGATATACTTTAAAGTTCTTGACAGGCCAGTTTGTGGAAGTAGCACTAGCTTTTGCTAGTAGAAACCACGCAGTCACAGGTAAGCTACTTTATCCCTTGAGTTGCAGTTTCTTCATCAGTAGAAAAAAGTTCTTGAATAAAAAGTTTCTAACATTCTGTGAGTCACGTAGTCTCATAAAAAGTTGCCACCTACACAGTCCACAATAGCAAAAAGGTGGAATCAACCCAGATGCCCAACAATAGATGAATGGATAGGTAAACTGTGGTACATATACTCAATGGAGCACTACGCAATGATAAAGAATAACGATGATTCCAGGAAACATCTCCTAACCTGGTTTCAACTGGAAGACATTATGTTGAGTGAGAGTAGTCAGCGACAAAAGGACAAATACTGTATGAGACCTCTACGATAAGATCTCAAAAACAGACTTGTGTATAGAAGAAAAGACTCTTTGACAGCTGCAAGGGAGGGGAGGGAAGGAGGGCGAGGGGGGGAGGGTTTAGTTTAGGTAGTTACTAGAAATCTAGTTGGGAGAAAGCGGTGACAGCACACATTAGGAACAAGAACAACGTTAAGTGGACTTCAGCATAACTTGAGTACTCCTTCCATCTTAACTCAATACTACAAGGATAGAGTAGCTAGGGCGGGGAATGGGGGACCATGCTCTTAGGCGAGTTCCAGGCCAATTGGCACAACTAACGTTTTGCTAAGAGAGCTCTCTGCACCCCACATTGGTGAGTGGCGTCTGGGGTCTTAAAAGCTGCCAAGCTGCCATCCAAGGACACAGCAAATGGTCCCAACTCAGCAGGAACGGATGCTCACCGAGTGCCAAAATGGCATGCGGTAAAGACAACTGAGAAGACAGAGAGACCCACAAGAGTGGGTGCCTACATCGACCTGGGACCAGAAGAACCAGATGGTGCCCGGCCACCACCAATGATAGCCATGACGGAGCTCACAGAGAGGAGCCTCACTGGCAACACAAGAATAAAAAGAGGTGCATCATGAGATCTCCACTAAAAGACCTCAATTGATGGTCCAGTGGTTTTGGGGTTCCTCTAAGAGCATGGCCCCCAGCCCTGATGCTGCCCATTCCCATAAATTATAACAAAGGTCCACTCTTTGGACAGGAATGGAATGGACTTGGCAATGCAGAGTAACCATATGTTGGAAGCACTTTATGGTTCTATACATCTATGGGATATTATCTTGCTGACCTCTGGCTGGAGGAAGGGGAGTGGACGGAGAGGAGGGGGAAGGAGACTGTTGGGAGGATGAGATATGTATGGAGCAGAGAGGAATAGTGTGCAGTCACCGGACAGGGAGAGCATTGGAAGCTGCATATAGGGGGGCATGTAAATTTACATGTGAATGTACATTTTCACTCAGTTATGTTAAATAAAAATACAAAAAAAAAAAGTTGCCACCTACATGAGTGCTGTGCACATAGAAACACAAGGCTTCAAAGAATAGTTTCCAATGCAAAAAGTATATAAAAACAAAACCAAGGCACAGCTGAGGGCTGGGGACAGCCAAAGAACCCTAGTCTGTTCCCCAACTTGAGTTCCAAACGCTTCAGTTCAACTCAGTCTGTGATGATGGTCAGAAAGAGATCTAGTTTCTATCCTTGACTATGTCAGCACAGGAAAATTGCCTGCAGCCTCAGCGGCATTTTCTTTCATAAAGAACACGTCACCTCCAACATGTGGAAAAATATAACAGTATAACAGTGGCATTATAATAATGCCTTTCACACATACACACAAGGATATGTCCTCCAACTCTTGTTACATTCACTAACAATCATGTAGAAGCCCAGACAGATAACAGAAAATAACAAAGATTAAACCTTGGTGGTATCAATAAGGCTCTAACTGGTTTCACAAGTCAATGTGTTATGGTATGGCGGGGGTGGGGGGATGACTGACCTAAATTTCCAATTTGCTATTACACTTTGTAACAAAATGGTAGTTATGATACCACCTTGCATTTAATGAAAATCCTGTTCTCAAAGAATTCAGCTTGTATATTCATACATATTCACACACAACAAGACACAAGGATGACTCTTCCTCTCTAGCACATGAGGAAATCAAGGCTCAAGATATTTAATAACTTTTGCATTGCAAATAAAAATCAAGTATCTAGTTCAAATAATTTCACTTACAAAGCAAACATTCACACAGACATACAGACATTCAGAGAACTCTTACTAATGCAAGAAGGGAAATTAAACTCACTGATCCTGGAATTGGGAGAGTCCACCGAACATTCACAAAAAATGCTACTGCCAAAGCAAACTGGCAAGCATCAGAGAAAAACAAGAGATCTCTTATCACTGGGGAAAGTCCTTGGAATTGTTCTGCCAGCCATTCACTCTCATCCCAGAAAATCACAAGATCTTAGAACAAAACTTAGCAGCTGGTCAATTGGCCCAAGGAGAGTTCTTCTGCCCAGTTTGGCCTAAAATGGATCCACAAGAGCCAGTTCAGCATGAAGGTCAGAACCACCTTGTCCTGAGGGAAAGAAAGTAGGGAAGACCCCAGGACTAGCCAACGACCAGGGTGCTCTAGCACTCAGGGTCCTCTATGATGATGTCTCCACATACTGTTCTAGATGTATCCCTCAGCACTGAATTACACGAGCCCACCACCTAAATCATGGCATTTATTCATCAGGACCCAAACACTCCCGCACATTCCTATTTTTGCACCCGCTCTTTTTCCAGCAGCACTGATTGAGTCTTTAAGTCTTCTTCTTTCCACAGTCACCTCAAGAACATCCTCCTCCAAGAGGCTTTTCCAGATCAGCCAAGTACAATGTAATCTCCCCTCAACCTTCTCACATTTGTTGTTGCTGTTAGCTGTCACCAAGTTGGCCCCCAGCTCCTGGCATGCACAAAGGAATGAAACGCTGGTTGGTCCTATGCTATCCCCATTATTGGTTGTGGACTGAATTGTCTGCTCCATAGAGTTTTCAATGCCTTATTTTCTGAAGTAGCTAACCAGGCTTTTCTTCCTAGTCTACCTTAGTCTGGAAGCTCCACTGAAACCTATTCAGCCAAGCCAAGTGCCGTCAAGTTGGATCTATTTAGCAACGTAGAAATCCATAAGCCTCTAAGAACAGATGAGTGGCATCTGTAAATGAGAAGCGTTGGCCAGGAATAGAACCTGGGTCCCTGCCTGGAAGTCAAAGATTCTACCATCCAAACGTCACTGCTCCTACCCTCTTCTTGCATTTATGGTCTGTAAATTGGCAACTATTCCTTATATTTAAAAATGTATCTCTTATCTCCTTCAGGGCGAGAGGCAGGATTTCACAAGCCTCTGCACTGCTCCAGAAGATGAAGCAGCGGCACTAACATATATGGCAGGAGCTCAGTTAACGTTTGGTGAACAGAAGAAAGATGTAGCAGTCGGCTTCCCTAAAGATTACAGCCTTGGAAACCTTATAGGGCAGTTTTACTCTGTTCTACAGGGTCGCTATAAGCAGGAATTGACTCGAGAGCAATGTTGGGGTTTTTTGTGAATGATAATAGTTAAGACCTCCCTAGGAGGTTCATCTGCTAACCAAGAGCAGGGCTGAGTGGGGCAGATGGAAACAGATCACACCTCCTGTCTCAGCTTCAGGTACTGGAGACTCATTTCAGGATGGAGTCAGAAATCCTCCCTTCCAACACTTGAGTGGCTGATCCCAGCCTGTTTATCTCGTTAACTCTGTTGATAGTGATCCTGGTAAGAGGTTCTGAGGCTCTCCAAGCCCTTCTCTAATTAAATTCATTAGAACAGATTGGGGCTTTCTTTCTGGATGGTAGAAAAATTAACAACACGATTAGCATCATAATGATGAGGAGAGGGGCTGCCAGGGAGGCCTTGGGGTGGTGGGGAGGCTGGCCTAGCCCCGGAGAGGAACAGTGAGAAGGAGAAGAGTGAGAAGGAGCAGGTGGAGGCGAAGGCAGATGCTCAAGCAGCTGCCTCCCAGAGAAGAGGAGCTGCAGGAAGTTGGGGAGGGGAATGGCAAGGGGATGACCCCACTGTGCCCTAGGCACTCCAACTTTTTCAAGGCATGACATTTGGGGGAGGAAAAACAGGACAAGAAATCAATCAATGACACAGATTCCAGAGACATAGGCTTCTAGGGAAAGAGACTTTCAGCAATCTCATTTTAACTGGTTTAAGCTCTGTTATGAATGGGTCTACAAGTAGAACATAACCCCCATCAAACCTTTCCTGACTGTGTCATTTTCCTGCAAGACTTTATTGCAAGGACTTGTAGTAGCAGTGAGGGTGGAGGACAGAAGGCACACAGAGGAGGCCACTTCTTTCCCACAGAACCTAAACTCACTACGTGCTTTTGCACACACCTGGTGGGTTCCCTCACTAAACTAGCCTCCTCTCCCCTTCAGTATCCAAATTCTACCTGTCTTCCAAGACTCAGCTCCATTCCCACGTCCTCTGTGAACTGCAGCTCCATTTGAGGAGTACTGACTACTAGGTAGATACTAGGCCCTGCATTGCCTAATATTTCATTTAATGTTTTGAACAGTGCTGCAAGGTTCCTATTAACAGTCTCATGTTACAGGTGGAGAAAGGGCAGCCCCTCAACTAGTTAGCAGAAAAAACATGTTTTGAACGTAAGTCTGACTGACCTCAGGTGCTAGGTGATAGCTGTGCTGAAGATCACTACTTTCTTGAAGTTTTACTGCCCAGGCTCTGAAGAACCAACAAGGACTTAATCATACACAGTCTTACATTGGTCCCAAAGTGTTTCATGTGTTTCCATCTTATTTCTCCTGCCCCAAACAGGCACTGTTGTTATATTCTGCATCATTTCTAGGGATGCCATCATGTTGATCCTGACTTGTAGCAACCCTATAGGACAGAGTAGAACTGCTCCTTAGAGTTTCCAAGGAGCAGCCGGTGGATTTGAACTGCCAACTTTTTGGTTGGCAGACATAGCACTTAACCACTGTGCCACCAGAGTTTCCAGAGATGTAGTAGGTATTCAAAAATGCAAGCTAACTTATGCCTTCCAGAGATCAGTGTGCATGTCGATAAAATATTCTAGTTCTTTATTTTTCCATCGATGGGGGTGCTCAGCCCAGTATATAGGAGAGAAGCATGCATTTTGATGTAAAACAAAGACAAGTTTAAACTCCAGCTCTGGAACTCACCTGCTGCAATCTTATACAAGTGACCACCTCTTTGAGTGTGTTTCCTTATCTCTACAGCCAGGATTGATCCTAACAGTAACTCTCGAAGGGCTAACCCCTGTGAACATTAAACAAGATGATGCATACAAAGCACACAGTAGGGTGCCTAGCACACAGTGAGCATTCTGTAAGAATGGCTATTGCTGTTACTCCATGTTCACTTTTTCTGGCTTGCCTCAAGGCCCAGAAAAAGGGCAGTGGCTCAAAGGTTCTCCAGTTGGCTGGAACAATCTGACTCAATGCCCTGGATCAGCGAAGCTGCTGCTAAAATGCCCACTCAAGAACCAGGCACAGCCATTAGCCCCCAGAGCCTGCCCCTGCAGCCCCAGGGATCAGGCCATATGCATCAGACATCTCCACTTACAGGCCTCAGGCCCATCAGTAAATGCTCAAAAGATGGGCATCCAGCTCCTCTAGCCAAGGCCGGCTCTATCCAAACAGGTGGGTGCAATCTCTCCAAGTCCTGCTGTCCACCCTGGCCTCACCCATGCCTATACACTACAGGAACCTATCTCACCACTGTCGCAGCAATTCTTGTTCTGAATCTTAATTTGCTTTCATTTCTATTTCTGTTACTAGATTCCAGACGCTTATATGCCCAATACTTAGCATAGTTCCTGGAATATGTTCAAAGCCTCAGGATATACTAATAAAATATATTAAAGTGGTGCACACAGAAGACAGGAGGCCACTTGGACAGATGAGGCTGGGAGTCTCTACCCTTAGGCTCTTTCCCCAGTTCAGACGTCCATGTGCACATGTATTAACATCTAAGGATCCCTCCTGTTCACCAGAAACCTCCCCTCCTCTATCTGGACTTCCCTGGTGACTCCCACTTGGCTCTAACCTCCCCATAACTTCAACCCTTTCACACATATCACAGCTCACAATATTTAACTTGCCCTGTTTCTGAGCAGGTACCTATGAATGTGCTTGCTATTTTCCCATCAGGATGGCAACTTCCTGAAGGTAGACACTGGGCCTCTTGGTTTAGACTGACTCAGTATACCCAGACCACACATTGCCCATAAAGTAGAAGTGCTCAGGAGACCACTAGGGAGAGTTAAGTAGTCTCGACCTCTTTCCAGAGTTCACCCTGGGTGTCTCCCATCCGGCTGAAGAAGCACCTAGTAGGATTCAGCTGCACACAGAACATCTGCCCTCAAGCTCTGGTCTGGTAACACCTTGTATCGCACCTCCTCCACCACCCTTTCCTCACAGTCAACTCCAGGGTCTATCCTGAGTACCCCACTGGATGTCATCAACCAAGCCCTCTTCACAGCTGTCGAGAGAAAGAGGTTGAAATTATGGCACAGAAAGATACTGCTGCTCAACAGTCCCGTCTGGATGTTATACAGGCTGACGTGCATAACTGGTCTGATTAGTCATCTCTCTCTTCTGTTACCCTGGGAGCTCCGGCAGATGGGGCCCTGTCTTACTATTCATCCCCATGATCTCACACCTAGCACAGAAGCACATTGTAGGACTTGATTAAATGAATGAATAAGTCTGTCATCAGCCTTAGGCCATCTTCCCCCTGCATAAATACACCACAGCCAAACACACTGAGAACTGAGCTTCTCTGCCTCTCCTCTTTCAGTTTCCTCAGCACTTTTTAAAAAGAAAAAGTGACGATACTGGTGATGGGTGCACAACACGATAATGTACTTGATGTCACTAAATTGCACACATGAAAAACATAAAGTTGGCAAATGTTGTGTTATATAGATTTTTACAACAATAAAAGAAAGGAAGAAACCCCAGGCACAAGTACAAACTGATAAACTCCTTTGCAGCATCCAGGTAATCTGTATGCAGAAACTGGAAAAACAAAGACAGTGCTGGGTTGGATTAAAAGGTTTTCCAGCTTTTTTTTTTTTTTTAAAAAAAAAAAAAGAGAGAGAAGGTGGTGCTTCTCACCCCAACTCCCACTCCCGGATAGCCTTGGAAACAAACCTCAAGGTGTCTCTAGCCTCCACACAAGCCTGTCCAGAGGCAGTGGTGCTAGAAGGAGACAATGCGCTGCAACCACAGAGTGATCAGGGCCTTGACATCCTGTCCCTTGAATGCTGCAGAAGAAGGGCCCTCATTCTCCTTCACTTCTCGGAGCTTTAAAGCCAAAAGCCAAGCCTCAGAGATCAGCCACCTCTTCGGTGTGTCCCTGACAGAACCAGTCCTTGGAAGTGCAGCCTCATTCAGCCCACAAGCAGCCGGCTAAGCACACACCAGCAGATCCTCCAGCTCTCCAAGGAGCTCTCTGTGTGTCTCAGTTTACCTCTGTGCAGCCTTTGAGATTTCAAAGCCAGGGGTTAACGGTAACAGTCACTGCACAAAACTGGTATTATCAGAACCCCCCACTTAACCTGAGTCCCAATCAAGCATTTCAACGTCAGAACCTTAACCCAATCAGCTCTGGTGATGCCTTCAGGTGATGCCTTCTCCCAGTACCAGGAAAAGCTGGCAGCACTGAGAGCGCTGATGCCAGGGAAATCTTCCTGCCCCGCCCCCATGTGGTGACAGTGAGAGGGGCAGAGAAAGCAACAAAACAGAGGGCAGCAGTCTCCCAGCTGCACACCTCCTTGCTGACACTGCCTGAGTCCAGAGTTGTAGCAGAGAGCCAGAGGAATCCAAAGACTCACGTTTCTAAAGTGAGGGAGCAGAGACACAATCCACTGTTGGCTCACAGTCCCCCACTTTAAGCTCTTAGGTCTTAGTTGAGGCCCCCAAGATAGGAACTGGGCAATCACAATTTCTAGTGTTAAGTGTGGGAGACTCTCTTTCCTTATTTGTGGTGTTCTCTCTTTTACACACATCTTCAGCTGAATCCAAAGACAGGGGAGAAATGACTCTCTTTTAAGTGCCAGCTCAGGAAAGACAAAAAGAGGAACAGAACAGATGCTCATCAGACCCCGCTATCTTCAGTGCTTCCTCCAGTGCAATCTGACCAGATCTAGCCATGCTCAAACTAACAAGACAGAATTCTGCCTCTTTCCTCTCCCTAACCCTGACCACAGCTATCTCTCTCTCTCCACACACGTTTTTCCCAGGATACTTCCACTTATGTCACAGGTTCCACGGGTCTGAACCAGTCCGTCTGGCCCCATACAAACAATTCAACTTCTGCCCGTTCTCAAAGCTCTGCGGCCTGTCCTTGTCTGAGACGCATGGTTCCAAGGATAGACAGGCAGGAAAGGGGCCTTGTCCACATCTCCAGGCTGAGGGACAAGAAGTCAACCCCCAACACATACATATACACATACACATACACATACACACACAGACACCTTACACCACTGCCAAATGCCAAGGAAGGAATAAGGAGCATAGCCTGGCTCAGCAGGAGGGGGCTGCCACAGACACCAAAGTCTAGGTGATTCAGCACTCTGCCCACTCTCAGCCCAGCCCATGGGCCACTCAGGACAGCTCCCAATGCCAGCGCTGATAGAAGGCTGAGGAAGCATCTTTTCTAAACTCTAGAATTCTCCTGCCCTCCAGAAGGGCTCCTCATCCAGGCCTTTGCACCTGAACGCTCAGAACAAGATCTCAGGGGGGTCAATCATTCCCTTGAACCCTCTCTTCTCCATCCTAGCACTCCCTCCCCCAACTCATTTAGGAAACTAACATGAACAGCTAGAGGGTAGAGTACAGCTGGAGAGGAACAGAAGAGGCCTACTCACCCCGGTATCCCTCACTCCCAAGCCATGAATAGCAGCAGACGCGCAGGAAGTGGTGATCACTGGATTTCGCAACTGCGAGTAAGCATCAATATCCTGGGCCTCCCCAAGAGTAGGGGAGGGCCCCAGTGCCAAATGGGGGCTCAGTACGTGTAGCTACAAGCAGTACCGGAAAGGACAGTGGAATAGGCAATGGGTGGCAGGCCAGCTAAGACATAAAGGGAGAGGATGGGATTCTTGAGAAAGACTGAAGTGCAGGTGGAAACCAAGACGCAGCCGGAGAGGGTCTGGGACAGGGGTGTTGGGGGAGGGCATAAACTGCTGGGGAGCCAGTGCAGAGACTAGGTCCACGGTGATGGGAGTATAAAATGGGACGAGAACAGGAGAGAGACAGGAGAGCGCAAGGAGAGAGGCCGGTGTGGGCTGGGCAAATGGAAGGAATAGAGTAATAAAAAGCGGCAGGTGGAGGTAAGCAGAGGTATAACGCGCAAACATGTTTCCTGGATGAGGAGGGGACAGACAGGAAAGGGGAAAGGGCAAGGATGCAAGAAGTGGGAGGGGAAGCGGCCTCCGAGGAAGGTAGAAGGGGTGGGCAGGGGGTGGAGGCTGGATAGGGAAGGGGTGGGCAGGAGGATGAGGAAGGAATGAAGCAGACATGAACAGTATAAATGGATTCAGGGCAGGTGACGGTGTAGAGAACAGACAGGGATGTGGACGGAGGGGGATGGGGCCAGGTCGGCGGATACAGACTGACTGAGGAGGGCGGGAATGAAGGAGGGAGTCGATAAACGGGTTTCCAAGACCCCATCCTCTCCCCACCCCCATTTTCCCGCTGCCCGAGCTCTCTACCTCCAGGGACGCGGGCTCCGGCCCTGGGCGCTGTCCGCCTCCGGTGCCGCCACTTCCCCGGCGTCCCCTGCAGCGCCTCTCGCTACCAGCCGCCGCATTAGGGCAGAGACCAGTCCGTGCGCGTCCCCGGCGGCCGGCGCGTCCCCGACTCCCTGCGTGCGCGCTTCCGCGCTCCTTCCTGCGCGCCGGGCGCCCGCCGAGCCGGAACCGGGTCAGAGGAGGTGGGAAGATTAAACCTCCGCGGCCCGCAGGGGCCTTGGAAAGCAGGTCGTAGAGCGGACCACGGAAAAGCCCCTCCTTTCTCCTCTCATCCTACCCACCCTCCTCTTTGCGGGATGTCTTGGAGAATAGTAACGATTAGCGTTCGCTTCTTTTCCTTGAGGGCCTACTAAGTGGCAGGCTTTCTGGAGAGAATAGACCGAAGCCAGAGCGGGATCGCGCTTTTGTCGTGTATATAACCCCTCCACTGTATGACTTCTTGGGGGCAGGAATTTGTGGACAGCTTGTGTTCCCATGTCTTAGCACATTGACTGGTTGCCTGTGGACTCTGCAGGAAGTTTATGGATTGAGAGTTGTTGAAGATGGTGCCGTGGTTAAGGATTTGTCTTAAATCATCTAGTGCTGCTTTAACACAAATACCACAAGTGAATGCCTTTAAAAAGAGAATTTTTATTTTGTCATGGTTCAGTAGGCTAAAAGTCCAGACTCTGAGTGTCAGCTCCAGGGGAAAGCTTTCTCTGCTGGCAGCAGAGGAAGGTCCTTGTCATCAATCTTTCCATGGACTGGGAGCTTCTGATGGTGCAGGGACCCCAGGTTCTTTCCAGAGGACAAGCTCAGCTCCTGATAGTGCTCCTTGCTGATGATATCACATCCCCAACTGTCTCTGCTATCTTCTTTCCTTTATGTCTCAAGAGACTGCCTCAAGGCACAAAACGGTCTTGTACACTGAGTCCTGCCCCACCAACACAAGTGCTGCCCATCTTCTCTCATTAACATACATCTTAGAGGCAGGATTTCCAACATGAAAATACATCCCACTATACCAGCAATCATGGCCCAGCCAAACCGCCACACACATTTTTTGGGAAACACAATTAAATCTATGTCAAGTTTTGACTGCTAACCAGGAGATGAGTGGTTGGAACTTACCAGCTGTTCTACCAGGAGAGAAATGTAGCAGTCAGCTTCCATAAAGATTTACAACCTTGTAAGCCTGATGGGCCAGATCTGCTCTGTCCTATAGGGTTGCTGTGAGTTAAAAGGACTCAAAAGCAATAGGTATAGTTTTGGGGGAGGGGTTTGAAAAAGCTTATGACACTTGCTGTGTAGAAGTGGGGTTTTTGAAAAAATAAGATTGTCATCTGCGCTAGGGGACACACAAGGCACAGTTTTGAGTTTTGATGGAAGAAACCGAAGGGACCAGAGACCAGAGATCCAGGTGACAGTCCTGGCCCTGTCACTATCTGAGACTGGGCAAGACACTTCTCCCTGATAGTCTGTGTCTTTAAATGATCAGTGAAAAGTTGGCTGGATAATCTTTTCTGGTCCCTTCTAGCGCACATGTGAAAAATCCCTTAGAACCAACCATCAAGCCATTTCTGTGGAGTGGATTCCGCCTCATGCCTTACCCAATGTGTTACAACTGCTCCATAGGGTTTTCTTGGCTGAAATCTGTACAGAAGCAGATCACCAGGGCTTTCTTTTTCTGTGGCACCCCGAGAGAGCTGAACCACCAGGTCTGTGGTGGAGCACAAACAATAAGGCCCTGGCTGATGTGTGCAGGCTGCATGTACCTGGGCTCCCAGGTGAAACCTGAAGCAGTAGAAAGGTCCCCACTGGGAAATTACAAAATCTTAGAAGGGTTTGGAGGTCTTCCAGTTCAGCCCCATCCAAAACTTCAGTCCCCTATGCAGCACCCCTTGGAGGCAGCATTCAAGGCTGCATGCACTGTGGCCTACTTTGTGCTCACACAGCCCTCCCTGTTACCACCTTAATTCTGAGCTGCACCTCATTGGGGAAGGGCTAGAAAACCCTTGAACAGGGCAGCACTGTCTAGACAGTACTGCCTCCCTGGCTGGCCCCAGACAGTGGAGGGACACTTAGAAAACCAAGGTCCTTCAAGCCTAAGAGTTTAAGGACTGAAACTGTCAAGTTGTGACTGACTCCATGGGATAAAGAAGCACTAATTGTATGCCAGCTACAATGTGTCTTGTATGTTATTCACTTACTGTTTACAGCACTGTTGTTGTATGTCCTTGAGTTGATTCCAACTCATAGCAACACTATAGGACAGAGCAGAATTGCCCCATAGGATTTCATAGACTGTAATCTTTATAGGAGCAAATTGCCAGATCTCTTCTCTTGCAGAGCTCTTGTGGGTTAGAACACCTGACCTTTGGGCTAGCAACTGAACACTTAACCATTGCACCACTGGGGCTCTTTTTTACAACTTTAATAGGTAGATATTGTATAGGTAGTATTACATAGTGGCTGTGAACTCTCCAGGGTTCAAATTCCATGTCCACCATATCACATCTGGCTAAGCTTGAGCAAGTTACTTATTATGGATTGAATTCTGTCCCCCTCAAATCTGATACAAATCTGACATTACATGTTATTATAATCTCACTCTACAAATAGAGTTTTATTTACTATGTCAATGGGCAGTATCAGTGTAGGAAGGGACCCTGGTAGCACAGTAGTGAAAGCATTTGGCTCTAACCAAAAGGTTGGCAGTTTGAATCCACCAACTGCTCCTTGGGAGAAAGATGTGGCAGTCTGCGTCTATAAAAAATTACAGCCTTAAATTTTTTTCTTTTTTTTTAGCAGTCTCGGAAACACTATAGAAAAGTTCTACTCTGTTCTATAGGGTCACTATGTGTCAGAATCGACTCGTTGGCACTGGGTTGAATTTAGACTTATTAGTGTAGCGTATAGTTTAAGTCAATCTCTTTTTGGGTGTAAAAGAGATGATTAAACAAACAAGCAAGAAACCAGAGATGGTGGAAAATAGATCCGTGCTGCAGGAAGGTTCATTACTCATAAGGTGTGACAATTAAGTTCACGAACTCATCCTAGAAAAACTGCTACATATCTCACTGCTGAATATCACTATGTTCACCTTCAAAGTACTCCATTCAGGAAGGTGTGCACCAATGCCAGCACTTAATCCACCCTTCAAAGCAATTTTGGAACTCTTTATCTGGAATAGCCATCATAGCTGTCGTCATCAAATGTCTTCCTTTCAATATTCTTTTTATCTTTAGGTAAAGAAAAAAGTCGTTGGGGGCCAGATCAAGTGAGTATGGAGAGTCTTTCAATACAATTGTTTACTGGCTAAAAACCGCCTCATGGACAGTGTCATGTGAGCTGGTGTACTGTCGTGATGCAGGAGCCATGACTCATTGGTGAAAAGTTCAGGTTGTTTTTGTCTGACTTTTCCACGTGGCCTTTTCAGCACTTCCAAAGAGTGAACTTAATTAACTGTCCAGTTAGTACAAATCCATAATGAACAATCCCTCTGATATCAAAAAACATTAGCAACATTGTTTTGACTTTTGATTTGGACTGACATAAATTTTGGTCATGGAGAATTGGCTGACTTACATTGTGTACTTTTTTTTAATTTTTATTTAACATAACTGAGTGAAAATGTACATTCACATGTAAATTTACATGCCCCCCTATATGCAGCTTCCACTGCTCTCGCTGTCCGGTGACTGCACACTATTCCTCTCTGCTCCATACATGTCTCATCCTCCCAACAGTCTCCTTTCCCCTCCTCTCCGTCCACTCCCCTTCCTCCAGCCAGAGGTCAGCAAGATGATATCCTATAGATGTATAGAACCATAAAGTGCTTCCAATATATGGTTACTCTGCATTGCCAAGTCCATTCCATTCCTGTCTAAAGAATGGACCTTTGTTATAATTTATGGGAACGGGCAGCATCAGGGAAGGGGGCCATGCTCTCGGAGGAACCCCAAAACCACTGGATCATCAATTGAGGTCTTTTAGTGGAGATCTCATGATGCACCTCTTTTTATTCTTGTGTTGCCAGTGAGGCTCCTCTCTGTGAGCTCCGTCATGGCTATCACTGGTGGTGGCCGGGCACTATCTGGTTCTTCCGGTCCCAGGTCAATGTAGGCACCCACTCTTGTGGGTCTCTCTGTCTTCTCGGTTGTCTTTACCGCATGCCATTTTGGCACTCGGTGAGCATCCGTTCCTGCTGAGTTGGGACCATTTGCTGTGTCCTCGGATGGCAGCTTGGCAGCTTTTAAGACCCCAGACGCCACTCACCAATGTGGGGTGCAGAGAGCTCTCTTAGCAAAACGCTAGTTGTGCCAATTGGCCTGGAATTCGCCTAAGAGCATGGTCCCCCTTCCCCCGCCCCAGCTACTCTATCCTTGCAGTATTGAGTTAAGATGGAAGGAGTACTCAAGTTATGCTGAAGTCCACTTAATGTTGTTCTTGTTCCTAATGTGTGCTGTCACCGCTTTCTCCCAACTAGATTTCTAGTAACTACCTAAACTAAACCCTCCCCCCCTCGCCCTCCCTCCTTCCCTCTCCTCCCTTGCAGCTGTCAAAGAGTCTTTTCTTCTATACACAAGTCTGTTTTTGAGATCTTATCGTAGAGGTCTCATACAGTATTTGTCCTTTTGTCGCTGACTACTCTCACTCAACATAATGTCTTCCAGTTGAAACCAGGTTAAGAGATGTTTCCTGGAATCATCGTTATTCTTTATCATTGCGTAGTGCTCCATTGAGTATATGTACCACAGTTTACCTATCCATTCTTCTATTGTTGGGCATCTGGGTTGATTCCACCTTTTTGCTATTGTGGACTGTGCTGCGATAAACATTCTGGTGCATGTGTCCATTGGTGTGAAAGGCCTTGAATCTGTAGGATATATTCCAAGTAGTGGAATTACTGGGTCAAATGGTATATCAATATCCATTTTTTTAAGGAAGCGCCAGATTGCCTTCCAAAGAGGCTGGACCATTTTGCAACCCCACCAACAGTGTAGGAGGGTTCCACTTTGTCCACAGCCTCTCCAGCATTTGTTGTTTTGTGTTTTCTGGATCATGGCCAATCTTGTTGGGGTGAGATGGTATCTCATTGTTGTCTTGATTTGAATTTCTTTAATAACTAAAGATCGTGAACATGTCCACATGTGTTTTTTGGCTGCCTGGATCTCCTCTTTAGTGAAGTATCTGTCCATCTCCTTTGCCCATCGCTTAATTGGATGGTTTATCTTCTTCTTATTGATATCTTGTAGTATCTTATAGATTATGGAGATTAGGCGTCGATCTGACATAGAGTTGCCAAATATTTTTTCCCACTCTGTGGGTGTTCTTTTAATTCTATTAATAAAGTCTTTGGATGAGCAAAAGTGTTTGATTCTTAATAGTTCCCGTTTATCTACTTTCTCTTCTGTTGATTGAGGTTTCTTTGACAGATTTTGGAGTCTGTCCTCATTGTGTATTAAAACTTCCATTGTTGTTCCTACCTTTTCCTGGATGAGCTTTATCGTTTTAGGTTTGATATTTAGGTCTTTTATCCAGTTCGAGTTGGTTTTTGTATAAGGTGTAAGATATGGATCTTGATTCAGTTTATTGCAGATGGATAACCAATTTTGCCAGCACCATTTGCTGAAGAGACTGTTTTTACCCCAGTTTAATGTCTTAGGGCCTTTGTCGAATATCAGCTGTTCATAGGCAGATGGTGTCATCTCTGGAGTCTCAATTCTGTTCCATTGATCCATCTGTCTGTTCTTGTACCAGTACCAGGCTGTTTTGACCACTGTGGCAGTATAGTATGTTCTAAGGTCGGGTAATGAAAGGCCTCCCAGTGTGTTCTTCTTGTTTAGTAGTACCTTACTTATCTGGGGCTTCTTCCCTTTCCAAACAAAATTGGTGATTTGTTTCTCCATCTCATTAAAAAATGATGCTGGAACTTGTATTGGGATTGCATTATATAAATAAATTGCTTTGGGTAAAATAGACATTTTCACAATGTTAAGTCTTCCTATCTATGAGCAGGGTAGGTTTTTCCATTTATCTAAGTCTCTCTTAGTTTCTTGTAGTAAGGGCTTGTAGTTCTCTATGTAAAGGTCTGTTGTTTCTCTGGTTAGATTAATTCCTAGGTTCTTTATCTTCTTAGGGGCTATCACAAATGGTATAGATTTGATAATTTCCTCCTTAACAGTCTCGTTGTTGGTATAAAGGAATCCTACTGATTTACTTATGTCTATTTTGTATCCTGAGACTTTGCTGAATTCTTCTATCAGTTTGAGTAACTTACTTATAGATTCCTTGGGGTTCTCTGCATATACAATCATATCATCTGCGAACAGGGAGATTTTGACTTCCTCTTTGCCGATGCAGATGCCCTTTATTTGTTCGTCTTGTCTAATTGCTCTGGCTAGAACTTCTAGCACAATGTTGAATAGGAGAGGTGACAGTGGGCATCCTTGTCTAGTTCCTGATCTCAGGGGAAAGTCTTTCAATCTCTCTCCATTCAGGATGATGTGGGCAATTGGCTTTGTATAAATGGCCCTTATTGTGTTGAGGAATTTGCCGTCTATGCCCATTTTGCTAAGAGTTTTTAGCATGAATGGGTGTTGGACTTTATCAAATGACTTTTCGGCATCAATGGACAAAATCAGGTGATCTTTGTCTTTTGTGTTATTTATGTGGTTAATCACATTAATAGTTTTTCTGATGTCGAACCAGCCTTGCATCCCTGGTATGAATCCCACTTGGTCATGATGGATTACTTTCTTGATATGTTGTTGTATTCTGTTGGCAAGAATTTTGTTGAAGATTTTTGCATCTAAGTTCATGAGTGATATCGGTCTGTAGTTCTCTGTCTTTGTTGGATCTTTCCCAGGCTTAGGTATCAGCGTTATGCTGGCTTCATAGAATGAGTTTCGGAGTACTTTATCCCTTTCTATACTGTGAAATAGTTTCAATAGTATTGGGGATAACTCTTCTCTAAATGCTTGGTAGAATTCTGCCGTGAAGCCATCTGGGCCCGGACTTTTTTGGGTTGGCAGTGTTTTGATGACCTTTTCAATCTCTTCCTTTGTGATGGGTTTATTAAGTTGTTCTGCTTCACGTTGTGATAATTTGGGTAGGTGGTATGAGTCAAGGAATTTGTCCATTTCCCCTAGGTTTTCAAATTTGTTAGAGTACAGTCTTTCATAGTATTCTGTTATGATGTTTTTGATTTCTGTTGCATCTGTGGTGACAACTCCCTTCTCATTTCTAATTTGGGTTATTTGTTTCCTTTCCTGCTTTTCTTTAGTAAGTTTAGCCAGTGGTTTATCAATTTTGTTGATCTTTTCAAAAAACCAGCTTTTGGTCTTTTGAATTTTTTCAATTGTTTTTCTATTCTCTAATTCATTTAGCTCTGCTCTAATCTTTATGATCTCCTTTCTTCTGGTGCCCGAGGGGTTCCTCTCTTGTTCTCTTTCTACTTGTTCAAGCTGTAGAGTTAGTTCCTTGATTTGATTTCTTTCTTCCTTCCTGATGTGTGCATTTATGGAGATAAACAGACCTCTGAGCACTGCTTTGGCTGTATCCCATACGTTCTGGTAGGAGGTGTTTTCGTTCTCATTGGAATCCATGAATTTCTTTAATTGATCCCTGATTTCCTCTATAACCCATGTTTTTTTGAGCAAGATGCTGTTCAGTTTCCAAGAGTTCCACTTTCTATCTCTGTTTTTTCTGCTATTGATTTCAACTTTGATGGCTTTATGATCTGAGAAGATGCTTTGCAGTAATTCAATGTTATGGATTTTGTTGAGCATTGCATTATGGCCTATCACGTGGTCAATTCTGGAGAATATTCCATGTGCACTGGAGAAGAAGGGGTAGTTGTCTGCTCAGGGGTGGAAAGTTCTGTATATATCAATGAGGTTTAGTTGGTTAATTGTGTCAATGAGGTCTTCTGTATCTTTACTGAGCTTTTTTCTAGATGATCTGTCTAGTACTGAGAGTGGAGTGTTTAAAGTCTCCCACTATTTTTGTGGAGTCATCTAGCTCTCTTTTGAGCATAGTCAGTGTTTCTTCAACATATTTAGGTGCTCTGACATTAGGTGCATAAATGTTTAATATAGTTAAGTCTTGCTTGTGTACTGAACCTTTCAGCAATAAATAGTGTCCATCTTTGTCCACGATGGTAGATTTGACATTAAAGTTGATTTTGTCTGAGATTAGAATTGCCACCCCTGCTTTTCTTTGTTCATTGTTAGCTTGATATATATTCTTCCATCCTTTAATTTTCAGTTTGTTCCTGTCTTTAGGTCTCAAGTGAGTTTCTTGTAGACAACATATGCATGGGTCGTGTCTTTTGATCCAAGATGACACTCGGTGTCTCTTTACTGGAGCATTCAGTCCATTCACATTCAATGTAATTATTGATAGGTATGTGTTCACTGCTGCCATTGTGATATGTTTATTTTTATGTTGATGTTTTCTCTGTTGTTCTTATTAGTCTGTTCTGAGACACTCTTTTTTATGAGTTGATTTTTCACCTTTTTCAGAGCTGGTTTTATAGTTGTTGAGACTCGTGTGTTAGATTTCTTGAAATGGTATGATATATCTTTGTTGTGCTTTACAGCTGCCCCTATGAACCCCCTTAATAAACTATTTATAAACCCAATTTTAATTACTACCAGTCTGGTCATCTTCCTCTCCATCTGGAAGGACTGTAACGACTGTAGTACATCCCTCTTTTATTATGATGACATCATAGTTTTCATGATGATCACTGGATTGCTTCTTTCCAAATCAAAGCTGTGATTTACTTTGGAGCCTTCCCTAAATGAGTATTGAGTAGTGTGTCGTTCTAAAATATAAAGTTAGTGGTTTCGTTCCTCTAAGCCAAAGCCAAGAACTTCTTTCAGTATTTCTTGTAGTTTGGGTTTGGTTTTTAGAAAGTCTCTGAGTTTCTGTTTATCTGGAAATGTCTTAATTTCATTTTCGTGTTTGAAAGACAGTTTTGCAGGATATATAATTCTTGGTTGGAAGTTCTTCTCCTTCAAGACTTTGAATGTATCGTGCCACTGTCTCTGTGCCAGCATGGTTTCTGCTGAGAAATCTGAAGAGAGCCTACAGGGTTTCCCTCTGAATGTTAGCTTTGACTTGAGTCTTGCTGCCTTTAAGAGTTGCTGCTTGTGTTTCATTTTGTTAAGCTTGATTATAATATGTCTTGGAGTCTTTCTTTTGAGATCTATATTGGGTGGCGTACAATATGCATCTGAGATGTCTATATTCTCTTCCTTCATGATTTCTGGGAAGTTTTCTTTCAGCAGCTCAGCAACAATACTCTCTGTGTTCTCAGATGTCTCACCCTGTTCAGGGACTCCGATTAATCGAAGGTTGTTCCTCTTAATAGAGTCCCACATGCTTCTTAATGTTTCTTCATTTTTCTTGTTTCTTTTGTCTGATTTCTGCTCATAGACACTGGCATCAGTAGCTCAGTCTTCCACGTCAGAAATTCCTTTTTCCATTTGTTCCATTCTGTTTTCTTGGGTTTGCATTGAAGTTTCTATGTCTTTGATTTTCTTCTTGATCTGTTGGATTTCAGAGTACTGGTGTTCCATCAGATCGAACAACTTGCTTAATTTTTCATTTTGTTCTGCTGCATTTTGTATAAGGTCTAGAAGGGCCCTGTATATAATCAATTTGTATTCACTTCCTGATGCTTTCATAAAAGTTTCTTCATCTGGAAAACTCCTTGGTTGCTTTGTTTGGGAGCCTTCTGAAGCCATGAGTGATTGCTTGTATGCCACAATTGTCTGTTGCTTTTGGGTCCCATGTGAGTATATAGAGGCTGGAAGAGGTACTGTGAGGATGGATTGCAAATGTTTCTCTAGGCTGTCTTCAAATGTAAAGCAAAAGGTATCTAACCAGTTCACAAGTCAGTTAGGTTTTCAGGTGTAGAGGTCCCTCTTCCCATCTGACAAAGTAAGCGCCACTGTATCCCACCCCAGATGATAACAAACTAGTTCAGAATACAGCACTGCTAGTGCCCTTGTGGCCTCTGCTGACACGGCCTAGCCTTATCCAACACTGCATTGAGTACTGGTTTTGTGATAGAAAAGCGCTCTCTTGTGGGCAGGCTCCGGCTCCCAAGCTAAGAATTAGGTCCAGCTGTGGCCACCGTACCCAAGATGGCGTCCTCCACACAGGCAGCAGACAGCGGGGCTAAAGGTGCCCAGAGGCAGCGATTCCTCTGCCTCTGCTGCAGGGCCCCCAATGTAGACAGCACTGTGCAAAATCACCACTTTTCTGACGGAGAAGCGCTGTCCCATTTGCAGGTGCTGGCTCCCAGGCTAAGAACGAGGTCCCGCTAAAATCTCAGTACCAACATGGCGTCCCGCACCCTGACCACGGAGTTCCGCACAAACCCCACTGAGGCAGCCACAAAACGAAAGGCTCAAAGTGTCTAGATTAACAGAGTCCCGAGCCTGGCTCTCAGAATATGGGAATTTCGCCTGCCTATCCCCCCAGCAGCGTGTCTGAGGCCAGCCGCCGGGCAAGGCCCAGCTCCGCCCGCCAGCCGAGACCGAGGAAAAAAAAGTCAAAATGGTGCGTTTACTTTCCATCCGTGAGAGCCGGGGCTAGCCAGGAGCGGGAGTCAGCGAAAGAGAGGAGATTTTTCACTGAGTGGTATAAAATCCCAATTAACAGCTCTGTGCCGTGTCCTGAGGCTGATTAGGTGCTCAGAAGGCTCTGTTTGATTGTCAATTCAGGTCTTGGTTTCAAGAGGGATAGAAGGAGACGTGGGCTTAGTCGGCCATCTTGACTCCGCCCCCCTACATTGTGTACTTTGATGCTTGTTTCAGGTTCATACTGGTACACCTGCGTTTCATCAACAGTGATAGCGCAGCCCAAAACATCATCGTGCCTCTCAAAAAAGTCTTGGCAGAGTTCAACTCTGCTTTGGTTTTGTCCATCAATGAGCTCCTTTGGGACCATTTTTGCGCACACCTTTCTCATGACAAGATTTTCAGTTAAGATTTTCCTAACTGTTTCTCTATCAGTGTTTACTTGGTCTACTATGCTTCTCACAGTCAGCTGATGATTTTGATGTACAATTCAATAAATTTTTGCAATGTTTTCATCAGTTCTGCTCATTACTGGCCACCCTGACCTCTCGTCATCGGTGACATTTTCTCTCTCCTCAGAAAAATGTCTAATCCATTTGTATATTGCCATTTTCTTCATGGAATTATCCCCATAAACTTAAACTAACATGTCCCTGATTCCACTTCCACTCTTGCCAAGTTTAACAAGAAATTTAACTTTTGTTGCTCTAATTCAAGATCTGACATTCTTGTGACAGCACACAAAAACACACAACAATAATAAGCAAGACACTGCCATATGTCAACAGGAACACAGGTGTGAGACACTGATATACCAAGGTTATGAAACCATATCAAATTGTTTGTACAGTGCTGCCAACATAAGTGCATGGTTGTAAGTTCACGAACTTAATTGTGAGACCTCATAGTTCCTACAAACGATTTGTTTTCCCCAGAATTAATAATTGCAAGTTTTTGTTTGCCTGTTTATGTTACTATCTATTGTTCCATCCCAAATTTTAAAAAAAGGAATCCAGTGCCATTGCGTCCAATTCCAACTCATAGCAACTCTAAAGGACAAAGGAGAACTGCCTAATGGAGCTTCCAAGAAACACATGGTGGATTTGTACTGTCCACCTTTGGGTTAGCAGCTGTAGAACTTAACCACTATACCACCAGGGTTTCTTGAAGTCTCCATAAGTTGTCTAGATCTCTTCTCCATATGTTCAGACCATCAGATATTCTATTGTCTGTTTGAAGAATCTCTTCTACAGCCTTCTGACGTGTTCCAATCTGTATTGCTCCTTCTATGTCCAGTGCACTGCTATTGACCTATCTAAGTGTTAGATTCTTCGTTTGTAAAATGGTGGTAATTGTAGTATCCTACAGGGTTGTTGTGAGGATAAATTAAAAAATTCATGTTTGGTCTTTGAGCATTAGTGTTCAATATGTCAAACCTGTTGTTAAGGCAGTCTCTAAATTTGGGTGAAATACTCAAGGTTGTACTTTGGCTCTCATGGGCTTGTATTAATTTTCTTTACCTTCAACTTGAACTTGCACATGAGCAACTGATGGTCTATTCAGTAGTCAGCCCCTGGTCTTGTTCTGACTACAGTACTGAGCATTTTCATTGTCTCATTCCACAGATGCCGTCAGTTTGATTCCTGTGTATTTCATCTGGCAAAATCTATGTGTATAACCCCTCCCCCCCCAAATCTACTGCCATGAAGTCGATTCTGACTCATAGCAACCCTATAGGACAAGGTAGAACTGACCCCCAGAGTTTCCAAGGAGCCTATGGTGAATTCAAACTGTGGATCTTTTGCTTACCAGCCATAGCTCTCTACCACTATGCTACCAGGGTTTCCAAGGTCATTGGTCTTGCAAAATTCTATCGTGGAATCTCTGGTGTCATTTCTATCACCAAGGCGATATTTTCCAAATACTGATTCTTCTTTGTTTCCAACATTTGCATGCCAACCACCAGAAATTATAAATTCCTCTTGATTGCATGGTTTTGATCAATTTCAGACTGCATAAATTGGTAAAAATCTTCAATTTCCTCAGCTTTGGCATTAGTAGCTGGTGTGTAAATGTTAGTAATAGTCCTATTAACAGGCCTTCCTTGTAGGCCTATATATAATATTCTGACAGTGTAGTACTTCAAGATAGGTCTTAAAATGTCCTTTTTGACAATGAATTTGATATCATTCTTCTTAACGTGTCATTGTCAGTGTAGTAGAGAAGATGTAAAAGAGCTGAACAGAAGGTTTCAAATGGTAGATTGAGAAGACAAATTATAACAAAATCTGCAAAGACATGGAGGTAGAAAAACAAATGGAAGAACACACTCAGCATTTCTCACGCTGACAGAATTGAAAAAAACTCAAGCCTTGAGTTGCAATTTTGAAGGATTCTACTGGTGAAGCACTGAATGATGTGCATCACATGCTTCTACTGGTAAAACGTTGCATGATGTTCATGAAAAGAATATGGAAAGAATACACAGAGTTACTGCACCAAAAAGAATCAGTAGATCTTCAACTATTTCAAGAGGTGGCATGTGATCAAGAACTAGAGTACTGAGGAAGAAGCCCAAAATGGACTGAAGACTTTGGCAAAAAACATAGCTGAGGGATTGACAGAACACCAACTGAACTGTTTCAACAAGTAAGGCAACACTGGCAGTACTCACTCATCTATGCCAAGAGATTTGGAAATTTGAAATTTTGATGACATTCAGGATGTCAGGGGTAATATGACAACAATGCTGATGGCCACTCCAGAGAAAGTGTTCCAGAATTGCTTTGAAGGGTGGACTAGGCACTGGTGTCACTGCATAGCTTCCCTGGCCAGACAACTGGAAGAGATCCATATTTGTGTCCATTCCAAAGACAGGTGGTCCAATTGAATGCGGAAATTATAAAACAATATTATTAATATCAAACTCAAGTAAAATTTTGCTGAAGAAAGTTAAAAAGTGGTTGCAGTAGTACATCAAGAAGGAACTGCCAGAATTTCAAGCTGAATTCAGAAGAGGACATAGAAGGATATCATTGCTGATGTCAGATAGATTTTGGCTAAAAGCAGAGAATACCAGAAAGATGTTTCCCTATGTTTTATTGTCTATGCAAATATATGCTACTGTGTGAGCCATAGCAAATTATGGATAACATTGCAAACAATGGGAATTACAGAACACTTCACTGTGCTCATGAAAATGTATACATACGAGATGTGACAACTAAGTTTGCAAACTTATCCTAGAAAAAATGCTACATGCCTCATTGCTGAATATCACTACACTCACCCTTGAAGTACTCTCCTTGGGAAGCTATGCACCAAGGCCAGCACCTAGTCCACTCTTCAAAGCAATTTTGGAACACTTTTTCTGGAATGGCCATCAGTGCTGTTGTATTATCCTTGACTTCCTGAATGCCATCAAAATGTCTTCCTTTCAATATTTCCTTTGTCTTTGGGTAAGGAAAAAATTCACTGGGGGCTAGATCAGGTGAGTAAGAAGGGTGTTTCATACGGTTATTTGTTTACTGGCTAAAAACTACCTCAGAGACAACTATATAATTAAGTTTGTGAACTTGCCACCTTGTCACTGTGTGCAGAGGCCATCCCAGAAATAGTTCCAAAATTGCTTTGAAGGGTGGACTAGACGCCGGTGTTGGCGCATAGCTTCCTAAGGGGAGTACTTCGTAGCTGATTGTAGGGATATTCAGCAATGCACTTAGAACAATTAAGTTTGCGGTCTTAATTGTCAGACCTTGTAGACAAAGAGGCAGCTATTCAAACACATCAGGGATACTCCAAGGTTTAAAGTTAGAAAAGGTGTGTGTCCAAGTTGTATCCTTTCACCGTATTTATTTGATCCTTATGCTGGATGAAAAAGCTGAGAAACTGGACTGTGTGAAGGAGAACATGGTATCAAGATTGGACAAAGACTCATTAACAACTTGCGATATGCAGATGACAACAACTTTGCTTCCCATAAGTGAAGAAGACTTGAAGAGCTTACTGAAGAAGATCATGCCTTCAGTGTGAATTACTCCTTAACTGAAGAAGATTCACGCCTTCAGTGTGAAATACTCCTTAACATAAAGA
Source organism: Heterohyrax brucei (assembly GCA_028571685.1). Lineage (NCBI taxonomy): Eukaryota > Metazoa > Chordata > Mammalia > Hyracoidea > Procaviidae > Heterohyrax > Heterohyrax brucei. Next base: position 25,921,447 of record CM053155.1, read on the forward strand.
AAAGAAAAATTCTTACCACTGGACCAATAAGCAGCATCATGATAAATAGAGAAAATATTTTAATTTTTTTCATTGTGTTTTAAGTGAAAGTTTACAATTCCAGTTAGTTTCTCATACAAAAACTTAGACACACTCTGCCCTGTGACCCTATCTAGTCTCCCCACACTGTGACAGCACCTCCACCGTGTATTTCCCACCTCCGCTTAACCAGCTATCTCTTTCTGTCTTCCTGTCTCATCTCCAAACTGAAGTTGCCCAGTTTGTCTCCTATACCTACCCAAGCCAGGAAGTACAGTCTTCACCAGTCTGATATACCAGTTTATGCTGCTTAGATGGCCACTTGCTAGCTTTTAAGACTCCAGATACCACTCACCGAAGTGGGATGCAGAACATTTTAATAAACTTTATTATGCCAGTTGACCTAGCTGTCCCCTGAAATCATGTTCTCCAGACCCCCAACCCTGCTACTCTGTAACTTGAAGTGGTTGTTTTTATTTAGAATACATTTAAGCCTTGGGTTTAGTCTCTTTGTGTTGAATTTTAAATGGAGAAAATACTGAAGTTGTCAAGGATTTTATTTTACTTAAATCAACACCCATGAAAGTAGCAGTAAAAGGGCAAACAACATACAGCATTGGGTAAATCTGTACTAAAGTCCTCTTTAAAGTGTATAGAAACAAAGAAATCACTTTGAGGATTAAGGTGTGCCTGACCCCAGCCGTATTGTTTTTCAGTTATACCCATGATGAAAGCTGGACAATGAATAAGACCAAAGAAGAACTGATGCCTTTGAATTATGGCATTAGCAAGGAGTATTGGATATACCATGGACTGTCAGAAAAACAGACTAATCTGTCTTGGGGGAAGTACAGCCAGAATACTCCTTAGAAGCAAGGATGGCTAGACTTCCTCTTACATATTTGGTCATCACAAGGGACCAGATCCTAGACAAGGACATCATGCTTGGTAAAGCAGAGGGTCGGTAAAAAAGAGGAAAACTCTCAATGAGAAGGACTGCCTCAGTGGCTGCCACAGTGACTATGCTAGGCTGGGTTTTCCAAAGAAGCAGAATGACTGAAGTGTATAAACACGTATACAGAGATCTGTATCAAGGAAATGGACCACACAGCTATAGAGGCCAGAAGGTCTCAGGTCCATGAGTCAGGATAGAGGCTTCTCCCGATTCACTTAGTCATACGGGCTGGTGAACCTAAGATCAGCAGGTCAGAGAGTAGGGCTCCTGCCCAGAGGCTGCAAAGATGGATGAATCCTAAGACTGGTGGGTAAGCTACCAGCCTAAGTCCCGAGAACTAGAGATCAGATGAACAGAAACCAGCCGTAGGATTTAGCATGAGCAAAAAGCTCCAAGCCTGGCCAGAATGTCCACTTATATTCAATACAAGCCACATGCCTGAGGAAACTGATTAGCTACTCTCAACAGATCCCATCATGGGGATGATCATACATCAAAGCCCAACACGAAGTGATCACAACATTATACAACTGCCGAAACACTGAGAATCATGGCCAAGTTGATGCACAGTCTTAATTATCACAGTGGGCTCAAACTAGCAAAGAATGTAAATATGGTTCAGGACAGTATTTTGTTCTGTTGTATACAGAATTGTTGTGAGTCAGAACTAACTTGATGGCATCTAACAATAACAATATTTTAGAGTGGAACCCCAAAATTTTAGATTTACAGAATTAGAATCTTCCAGAAGGTTAAGTTGAAGGAATAGAGGTCTTACCCCCAAAGTCCTGGCTTAGCAAGAGGTTGAACTTGGACAAGTCAATTAACTTCCCTAAGACTAATTTTTTACATCTGTAGAATGGGGATAAAATGAATGTCAGTGGGATAAAGTACTTTGCAAACCAAAATGCTCTGTGTAGTGTTAGTTATTGCCTGGCATTTCCTCTTTTTTTTTTCTTTTTTCTGTTGTAGTAATTGAGAAAACTGAGGCCTGGAGAGACTGAAGATCACACAGTACATTGGTGGTGAGGTTGGACTGGAACTCGAGTCTCATAGCTACAGTGAGAAAAAATTTAGTCTAGCCTGAGGGGACACAAAAAAATGAAAAAATCAAACTGGCTGCTGCTGAGTGAATTCCAGCTCATAGGAACCCTATAGGTCAGAGTAGAACTGCCCTATAGAGTTTACAAGGACTGCCTAGCAGATTTAACTGCTGACTTTTCAGTTAACAGCCGTAGCAGTTAACCACTATGCCAGCAGGGTTTCTGAGGAGGACACAGTGACCCCCAAATGTCCAAGGGTGCAGATGTAGTCTTTTTGGTCTGGGTGTCTTCAGCGCTGCGAGCTTGTCCTTGTCAAGGGTGGGGCACCACCTGCTGGGGAGGCAATGTGGGGACTAAGAGGGCCTCGCCTTGGTCAGAAAGTGATCACTTTCTCCTTCCAGGCACTTATCTGGTGTTCCTGCTTCCTTTTTTCCTTTGGTCTCTCTCATTCTGGCTGAAACCCCAGAAGTCCCAGGCTTCCAACCTGTCTGCCTTTGCTGACCCTGGACCAGAAATCCCACTCACTCTGTATGTACAGTCTTCGTGAATGGTTGGTCACTGATTATTTTTCACATTCCCTGGCATCTCATTTTGCTCAACAAATTGCATGAGCCCTGCCTTGTCCCAGCTTGGGCCAAGAGAAAGTCCCCAGGCACCAGTCTTAGGTTATTGCAACAGGACGTATGAGCACGCACAGGACAGGGCCCACTCTCCAAGTCCTCCTCCATACAGCACCCAGAAAGTGGGGGGAAACAGGTGGCAGTGCGAATTACTGGGGTAGGTTGAAATTGGCACAGCCTGTGGAGCAATTTGATGCTACCATCAATATAGTAAATGTACACTTTTGACCCATCAATGCCACCTCTGAGAATCCAGCCTGTAGAGACACTGACACAAGTCACAAAGATACATATGTACAAAAGAATGTTCACTACATCTCATCGTATGGGCAATGCTTAAATATATTGTGATAATCCATGCAGTGGGAAAGCAGGAAGTTGCCTTTTAGAAACGATAACACACATACATCTCTTAGAAACAGAAGCAAAATAGCAACATGTAGAGTACTACCCGTTTCTGGTCGGTAAAAACAAGATTTGGGACAGGGATAGGAAGAAAAAGAGGGAGCCAAATGATGCTCTAAACCAGTTTAGATGAAAAGCAAAGCACTTGAGATAATCAGGAGGGACCTAACTTTTGGCAGAGCCTTCAGTAGATCTAACTTGACTTGACAGCAGTGGATTTGGGGATTGGTTTCAATGTACCAGCCCCTTCCCATATGTTACATCACTTAATCCTCAGAAAGACTCAGTGAGGTGGAGATTAATGTCCCCAGCTTACTGACAAGGCAACAGAGGCCTAGCAAGTTAGGAAAACTTGAAATTACACAGATGGTGTGTGGTAAAGAATTAACCTTGTCCCAAGAGAAGGCTGGCCTTTGCCCTTGGCTCCTGGGGAATGGTCTCTGTCTTTGGCACATCCTGTCTGGTAAGTGTCTTCGTTTTCTTGGGTCCTTGGGCCATGCCACATAATCCATCTTTACAGCATGATTTATACTGTGGGCCTTGGGTCATGTCATACCACCTTGATCTCTGGAGAAGCTGGAAACTAAGGTCAGCCATGTCTATGGGACCAAGACCCAATGAAAGTGCTAGCCATCAAGGCTTGGGTGAGCTTCCCTGGTTAGAAATACTCTGTGTGTATTGTCACACTTCATTGCTGAGAGAATTTAGTGCTGTCCACATCTGCACATCCACCCAGGAGCTCTGTGGGGGAAAGACCTGGAAATCTGCTCCTATGAAGATTACAGCCTAGGAAACCTTATGGAACAGTCCTACCTTGTCCTACAGGTTACAGTAAGTTGGAATTTGTTGCAAATATATATGGAAATAGACTGGATGTGTTTCTTCCTCAGAGTGGTTGGTGGGTTTGAACAGCTGACCTTTTGCTTAGCAAGCAGGTGCTTTACCCACTGTGCCACTAGGGGAAATATGGAAGTTTCAGGACTTTCAGTCCCTTAAGACCTAGGCAGGAAGGCAGGTGCAGAAAAAGCAAAAGGAATGAAGTTACTAAGAGGCCAAGATTTCCCTGTAGATCCTCTAAGAAGATAGAAACCTTGAGCCCTTCTGACACCACCTCAGTGCTTCTTTCCCTTTCCCTGGACCAGGAGGGAAAGTCATGTATGAGTTGTGTACACAGAGTTAAGAGAAGGAGAGTAGAGAACCAAAAGATGGGGCTCTCATCTTCTTCTCATTTGGTTGGCCCACAGGTGCTCATGGTCCTCGCAGTGGTGTATGTGGAGGCCCTGGGCTTTCAAAAGACCCCTTACAGCCCAGCACACCCTAGAACATTCTTAAGTGCTTTGTCTTTCCTACCACTCACCCTAGGGAACAGCCATAGGAAACTAAGGGCCCAACCCAGTTTCAGACTGGAGAACATTTTTTCTGCCTGTGTTCTCACTTTTTCCTTGGGCTTAAATAAAAAATACTAATAATTCTTGTGATTTGCTTCCTGCCTCCAACTGCTGAGGGCTGTAGATCTTGAAACACACACACATTCAAGACTTTAGCTTTCAGATGATGAGACTTCCTCCAGGTAATGGAATCAGCCTTCCACCTCAGCAGGTGAAATCTCACTCCTGGTAGGCTGTGCAGTGAACTGGGGTGCAGTCAGAGAGGAGCAGGTTCTGGAATGGTCACTATCTAGCCCTGAGTCTAGGAGCAGGTACCAGCAAAGGTGAGGATGCTCCCTGCCTCTTCTACTGCACAGCCTGCTTTGTTGCAGGGTGTATTTCTCCTTTTAACAACTACCCTTAGTGTTCACTTCAAGCAAATTTCAGCTGCATAAATGTGTTAGAGGGAGTTGGATTTTTCAGAGCCTTTTCCCTACTTCAAGGAAAGGCCTACACTTGTTTACCAACAACGGCAATGAAGACAGACAGGTGTCTTTCCCACCCACCCACCCAACCTTCAAAATAGAAAGTTCAGCTTCTAGCTCCCTCTCTGTATATGTGTAGCATGCTTATGGTTTTCCGGAGGCTTTAGGGTTGGCTTTGTAGGTTGGTTGCCTTATAATACTGCCCCTAAACAGCGGGATAAACAAAGTCCTTCCCTGCCTGGGAATCCTGAAATTTAGAAAACTGTGTCCTGGAGAGCTTCTCTTACAGTTATCTTGAACACACATTCTTTCTGCCAAGGGCCTTGAGAGTGATCTTGCACTGCCAACCACTGCCGTTGAGTCTGTTATGATTCAGAGTGACTCTACGGAAGTAGACTGCCATGTCTTTCTCTTGCAGTCCTACAGACTGCTTGATTGATTTGAACTGCTGACCTTTTGGCTGTCAGCAGAGCTCTTAACTGCATCGTCACTGGGGCTCCCGGAGAGCTTCATTTCAATCATAATCAGACTGTTAAAACATTATTAAATGTCCTCTCTTCCTGAAATCTCTTACTTATCTTTGTGGCAAACTCCTATTTTAAGACCCAACTTAAATACCTCTTTTCTGGGGGCAGAAATCTCTCCCCCTGCTAGACCTCTCCCCATATTTACACAGCCAGTGTCTGTGGTAAATGCTCTCATCACAGCACTTACCACTCTGTATTTCTTTATGTCATCAATCCTCACTAGACTGGATGTTTCTTGAGAGCAGAGACTGTGCATTGCTCATAGTTGAGGCTCCATAAATACTTGTTGAATGGATGAGTGAGTGTTTGAATAAAACCAGAGATACTATTAGCATGTGAGGTCTGACAATGAAGTCCATGAACTTAATTGTGCTACAGGCTGCATACCTCATTGCTGAGTATGACTATGATCACCTTCAAAGTACGGCCCTTGGGAGGCTATGCACTGACACTAGCACCTAGTCCACCCTTCAAAGCAACTTTGGAACTCTTTCTGGAACAGCCATTGTGCATGGTGGCACAGTGGCAAGTTCGTGTATTTAATTGTCTAGGGGATCTTTTAGCCAGTAAACAAATAACTATATTGGAACACTCTTCATACTCACTTGATCTGTTCCTCAATGACTTTTTTCTTTACCTGAAGATAAAGGAAATACTGAAAGGAAGACATATTGATGACATTCAGGAAATCAAGGGTAATACTATGACAGTTCTGATAGTCTTTCCAGAAAAAGTGTTCCAAAAGTCTCTGAAGAGGGGCTAGGTGCTGGCATCAGTGCATAGTTTCCCAAGGGGAGTACTTTGAAGGTGACCATAGTGATACTCAGAGAAGAGACATGTAGCACTTTCTCTAGGATGAGTTCACAAATTTGTCAGACCTCGTAGACTATGCTGTGCAATATAGTAGCCACAGCCATACTTCACTATTTCAATTAATTAATTTAAATAAAATTTAATTAATTTAAGAATGAATTTAATTAATTAAATTTAAATTCTTCAGTTGTGCTAGCCACATTTCAAATGCTTGATAGCCACATGTGGCTAGTGGATACCATATTAAAAATTATACTGAGAACATGTCTACCATCACAGTAAGCTCTGCTGAACAGCCATAGACTGCATATTATTGGCACCACCTAGAACTATACAGTGCCTAACCTGCACAACTGTTCAGAATTGCTCTATGTGAATGAAGCATCTCTCTGTATGAGATGCTGAGCTAGCTAGTAGTCAAGGAATTACTCATTCACAGTCTAAGACGAGCATGAGAACAACTAAAAGCCATTATGATGAATGTCACCCTGATACATAAATACAAGATAAAAGAAATAAACAGATTATGGTTATTGCTGTTAGATGCTGTCAAGTCAGTTCTGACTCAGAGATACAGTGTACAACAGCACAAAATACTGCCCACTTCTGTACCATACCCACAATCACTGGTATGCTTGAACACATTGTTGCAGTCACTGTGTCAGTACAACTCACTGAGGGTCTTTTTCTTTTTTGTTGACCCCCTACTTTACCAACCATGATGTCCTTCTCCAGGAATTGATTCCTCCTGACGTTATATCAAAAGCAAGTAAGATGCAATCTCACTATCCTTGCTTCCGAGGAGCAGTCTGGTTATATCTCTTCCAATACAGATCTTTTCATCCTCTTGGCATCCAGGGTATGTTCAATATTCTTCTCCAACACCGCAATACGAGAGTGTCAATCCTTCCTTTGTTGTCCCTACTTATTGTCCACCTTTTGCATGTGTATGACATGACTGAAAATACCACGTCTTGGGTCAGGCACACCTTAGTCTTCAAGGTGACATCCTTACACTTCAACACTTTAAAGGTCTTCTGCAGCAGATTTTCCCAATATAATGTGTCTTCTGATTTCTTGACTGCTGCTTCCATGGTGCTGATTAGGGATCCAAGAAAAATGAAATCCTTGACAACCTAATTTTTTTTCCATTTATCATAATGTTGCTTATGTCCATCTGTGAGGATTTTTGTTTTCTTTATGTTGAGGTATAGTCCATACTGAAGGCTGTGGTCTTTGATCTTCATCGGTGTTTCAAGTCCCCTTCACTTTTAGCAAGCAAGGTTGTGTCATCTGCAGAATGCATTGTTGTTAATGAGTCTTCCTCCAATCCTGATGTCCTGTTCTTATTCATGTAGTCCAACTTTTCAGATTATCTACTGGGCATAAAGATTGAATAGATATGGTGAAACAACCCTGACACATCTTTCCTGACTTTAACTCAAAGAACTACTTCTTGATCCATGTGCAAATTCCCATGAGCACAATTAAGTGTTCTCCATGATGTTACCTATAGTTTACTATGATCCACACAGTCAAATGGCTTTGCATAGTCAATAAAACAAAAAGTAAACATCTTTCTGGTATTCTCTGCTTTCGACCAAGATCCATCTGAAATCGGCAATGATATCCCTGGTTTCACTTTCTCTTCTGAATCTTGTCTAAACTTCTGGTAATTCTTTGTCAATATACTGATAAAGCCACTTTTGAATGATCTTTTGATAAAATTTACTTACATGTGATATTAATAATATTGTTTATTAATTTCCACATTTTGTTGGATCACCTTTCTTGAGAATAAACATAAATATCTATCTCTTCTGGTTGTTTGGCCAGGTAGCTGTCCTCCAGATTTCTTGGCACCAATGAGTGAGCACTTACAGTACTGCATCCATTTTTTGAAACATCTCAATTGATATTCTGTCGATTCCTGGAGCCTTGTTTTTTGCCAATGCCTTCAATGAAGCCTTGACTTCTACCTTCAGTACCATCAGTTCCTGATCATATGCTACTTCTTGAATTGGTTGAATGTTGAACAACTCTTTCTAGTATAAAGACTCTGTGTATACCTTCTGTCTTCTTTTGATGCTTCCTGCGTTGCCTAATATTTCCTCTGTAGAATCTTTCACTACTGCATCTAAAGGCTGGAATTTTTTCTTCAGTTCTTTCACCTGGAGAAATGCAGAACATGGTCTTTCCTTTTAGTTTTGTATCTCCAGCTCTTCGCACATGCCATTATGATAATTTATTTTGTCTTCTTGGGCCACCATTTGACATCTCTGTTCAGTTTTTACTTCATCATTTCTTCCTTTTGCTTTAGGTAGTCAGCATTCCAGAGCAAGTTTGAGAGTCTCTTCTAACATCCGTCTTTTCTTTCTTTCGTATTTTATTAATGACCTGCTGCTTTCTTCATGTATGATGTCAGATGTTATTTCACAAGTCATCTGCTCTTCATTCATTAGTGTTCAGTGTGTGAAATCTATTCTTGAGATAGTCTCTAAACTTGGTAGAATGCACTCAAGGTCATACTTTAGCTCTTGTGGACTTTTTCTAACTTTCTTCAGTTTCATTTTGAACTTGCACACGAGCAGTTGGTGATCAGCCCTCGCCTTTGTTCTGACTTATGATGTTGAGCTTTTCCATTGTCTCTTTCCACAGATGGAGTTAATTTGATTCCTATGTATTCCATTTGGTGAGGTCCATGTGTACAGCCACTGTTTATGTTGGTCAAAAATAGGTACTAGCAGTGACGAAGTTGCTGGTCTTGCAAATTCTATCCTGCAATCTCCAGCATTGTTTCTATCACTGAAGCCATGTTTTCCAAGTACTGATCCTTCTTCTTTGTTTCAAACTTTTGAATTCCAATCATCAGTAATTATCAATGTGTCCTCAGAGCATGTCTGATCAATTTCAGGCTGCAGAAGCTGGTAAAAGTCTTCAATTTCTTCATCTTCAGCCTTAGTGGTTGGTGTGTAAATTTGAATAATAGTTATATTAACTGGTCTTCCTTGTAGGCATATGGATATCGTTCTGTCCTTGACAGATCTGTGTCATGGATTGACAAAGTGTATGTAACCATTTGGTAGAGCCATGATTCCTGTTATGTTGTGATGTTCCTTTATGTTGAAACCCTGCCTCTACGATGTTAATAAGGAAGGATGGGCATAGTTGTATTGGTGGTGCAGGACTACCTTGAGGCAGGCTCTTGAGCTATAAAGGAAAAAAGCTAGCAGAGAGATTTGGGGACCTCATGCTGCCAAGAAGCAGTGCCAGGAGCTGAGGGATCCCTGTGCCTCAGAAGCTTCCAGTCCAGAGGAAGATTGATGACAAAGACCTTTCTCCAGAATAAGCAGAGAAAGCCTTTCACCAGAGCTGACTCCTTGAATTTGGGACTTTTAGTCTACTAGAGTGTGACAAAATAAAATTCCTCTTTTTCAAGCCGCACTAGACTAAGAAAATCTTGAAACATTCTTCTTGACACTGAATGCAACACCATTTCTCTTCAAGTTGTCATTCCTGGCATAGCAGGCCATATGATTGCTCAAGTCAAAATCGCCAGCACTGGTATATTTCAGCCCACTAAAGCCTGGGATATCAGTGTTTATATGTCCTATTTCATTTTTGAAGATTTCCAGTTTTCCTAGATTCATACTTCATAGATTCCACATTCTGATTATTAATGGATATTTGCAGCTGCTTCTTCTCATTTCAAGTCTACCTCATCAGCAAATGAAGGTCCTACAAGCTTGACACCATCCATGCCATTAAGGTCAACTCTTACCCAGTTGTCTTTTGAGTACCTTCCAACCCGGGCTCTCATCTTTCAGTACTATCTTTCAGACAGTGTTCTGCTGCTATTCGTAAGGTTTTCACTAGCTAATTCTTTTCAGAAGTAGACTATTTGGTCCTTCTCCATCAGTTCAGAAGCTCAGCTGAAGCCTTTGTGCCATGGATGACGCTGCTGATATCTGAATACAGGTGGCATAGCTTCCAGCATCACAGCAACTTGCAAGCCCCCACAGAACAACAAACTGACAGACACATAGGGGTGACTGAGATTAGGTATCATCAAATATATAGAGAATGAACAGACCAAAAGAAGGAGATATAAAGAACTTTGGCTATCCCCTGTAGTTTCCAAATTAATGTCTGTTTCCGCTCTCGTACTTGAAATGGCCATCACTTTGCTGGAATTATGTCCTGGAGAAATAAATATACTAGCCAAAAGTAAGTATGCAGGCCACTGAGATAAGAGTGAAGAAAATCTTTGTCTTTATGTAGCAGCTACAGGGGATCCGTAAGATGGTAACTACTGATTTTCAGGGTAAGGGAAGATTCACAGTGATCTGTAGATCTGTTGTGTTCCATAGACCGTTGAAGTACCCTAGCCATTACACCATTTCAGCCTCTGGATATCTCTCTGACACTACCTGTGCACATGGAACACGTGAAAATGTCCTTTGTTGGAATAGGTGTTCTATTGAATGTCATCCCTACACCATGGGCCACCTTTTAACAGGCTGTGATGTCATTTGGCCAAAGGAACAGTAAGTCCAAATGGTGAAGGATGCCTCCTCCCACCTGTGGCCAGATACATTGTGCTGCAGAGGGGGAGGAGGCTTCACTTCTCTTTGTGGGAAGTTAGAGGTTCTGTGCTCCAGGTCCAAGGCTCCTCTGTTTCATCCTCATCTCTTCTTCCCAGAACAATTCCTGCTGGCTGCCAGGAGCGGCATGATTGAAGCTGGGATCCATGAGTTGCTAGCTGAGAACCTGGCCTATGAGCCTGGCCACTCCCAATTAGCGTATCTGATTAGTGCCGATTTATTAACACAGAACCCTTGGGAAGCAGGGATGGAGGTGGGCAGGTAGAGTTTTCTGTTTTAAATAAGCTTCTAGGGTTAGGTTGGAAACCCTGGGGGCATAGTGGTTAAGCACTACATTTGCTAACCAAAATGTCTGCAGTTCCAATCCAGGAGGCAGTCCTTGGAAACTCTATAGAGCAGTTCTACTCTATAGGGTTGCTGTGAATCAGAATCAACTTGACAGCCCTAGGTTTTTTTGTTGTTGTTTGTTTTTTTTAGTTCAGGTCTATTAGCTTCACACTTGAGCTGAGTGGGAGGGGCCAAGCTAATAGGTTGTTCTCCTGCCCTACCCTTCCTTGTCTGACTGGGGCCAGAATTGATCCAAGGAAGGCACGAAAGCATGGTGTGTGCTTCTAAACACAAAGAGATTTGTCAAACGTGCACGAGTTTTGTGTGCTGCTTCCCTTTAGGGTCTTCTAAGAATTAATTTACAACAAAGAACTTCTCTATTAAACAACAGTGATTTGTAAATAAAATAGCCTCAGTAATTAAATGCTACTCCTTCATGGGGCTCCAAATAGGCTGACTCCTGCAGCTCTTTGCTGTCTTTCTGCTAGCAGGTTCCTGGCTTGTAATGAGTCAGCATTCACCCCATTCTTGAAGCTGAGGATGGAATACAAGAGAATACATACTCCCAGACCCAACAGAACTTTTTAAATGAATTGATGAATAGCCATAATTTAAGGATATGATGCAGAGCACCTGGAAAACTTCCATGAGCCATAAGCTCTTTCTGCTTTATGGAGACCAGTACCATAGCCAGAGCAATCCTACCTGCAAAGGTGGGTGGGAGTGGGGAGAGAATAATTCCCAACCCAGATAGTGGTTCTGCTCTCACTAACACCCAGTTTTGAAAATTCCTTCAAGAACAAACAAAAGCCTCTCAGTTACTCCTTCCCTTGCCCAGAGGGCCTCTCCTTAGGCAGGCAGCATCCGCTGGGTGGGAGGTGGGGCAGTGGGGGGATGGGGGGCGGATTGGTATCATGAGTCTATAGAAGCTGTGATATGCTGGTGAATATTTAACCAGTAGTTCACTCTGGTGGCCTAGTGGTTAAGTGCTATGGCTGCTAAGCAGAAGGTTGGCAGTTCAAATCCACCATGTGCTTCTTGAAAACTCCATGGGTCAGTTCCACTCTGTCTATGGGGTTACTATGAATTGGAATTGATTCAGTGGCAGTGGGTTTGGTTTTGGTCACTAGAGGAAACGCTGGTGGTATACTGGTTAGGTGCTAAGACTGCTAACCAAAGGGCTGGCTGTTCAAATACACCAGGTGTTCCTTGGAAACTTTATGGGGCAGTTCTACTCTGTCATCTAGGGTTGCTGCAAGTTGGAATTGATGGTAGTGGGTTTGGTTTTGTTTTTATAGTTCACTAGAAGGAAAAAAAAAAAGAAGCGCTGATTTACAATGCTTTCTAATTTCTGTGGTGTAAATACTCTCACCATAGTCAATTTCAAGGTACTGACATGAGATTACTGAAGATAAAGTAGGTCAGGGAAGCCCAGTAGCACACCATTATATAGTATTTCTACCAGATCGATACAATAGATGTAAATAACGTGAACACAAGTAGTAGGGAAATGTAAATAAATAAATGTAGTAAGATGTAGGAAATGAACTTTGAATTTTTTTCCTAATTTTGTTTTTAATGTAATGTATTTAACGTGTTTACATACTTTAACTTTTAATAAAGGCTGTATTTCACAAGCAGATTCACAAGTCATGAAAATTTCACAGTTGGCTCTTTTGAGCTGCTGCAAGCTGGCTCCAGCACACTGCTGTCCTGCTGTCACTCACTCACATATTTGTGTCCCTGTTGCCATTTCATCTTTGAATTCCTGTTGCATGGTTCTTACAATGAAAACTGTGTGGTCAGTGTATGATGCTTGCTCTTAAGATGTGGAAAACAGATGTAATATATGCTAGTGGGTGGGAGGTTGGGGAGTGGTGGGTGCTGCCGTCCCCTAGCTGCTGTGAGTGTTGCAGCTAATACATACTTGTGTCCTTCTTGGGAGCCCAGCTCTTGCTGTTAGAAGCTGCCTCTCTGAGGTGGCCGGAGGTCACGGTGGCCAATGACTGGCTCATGCAAGTTACAAAGCCTGACCTCTTGCCTCAATGAGGACTTTTTTTGTTTGTTTTTAAATAAAACACATATGGCATAAAACACATCAATTCAAGAATTTCTACAAGTATGGTCCAGTGACTGGTTACATTCTTCAAGTTGTGGCACCTTTCTCTATATCTTTTTTAGAATTGTTTCACCATTGTCAACACAAACCCACTGCCACCTAAACTTCTCGTACAACTTTTGAGTTGCTGTTGTCAATTTGACGTCATATAGGTAGTTCCTTAAAAGAACACGCTACTCTAGCAGGGCAGTCCTTTTTAATTAAGCTGAACTATTGTTTGGCTTAAAGATGAATTCAGAGGATAGATCAGTTTAAGATTTCAAGATGCCCTCGGAGCAATAGTTTCAGAGGTTTATCCAGATTTGTGCTTCCAGAAAGTCTGGATTCCATCAGAATTTGAAGTTCTGTTTAATATTTTCCCTCGTTTTGATCGAGATTCTTCTATATAATCTTTGATCAAAATGTTCAGTGATAGTAGCTGGCCACAATCCAGCTTTTCTGGTCTCACGGCAAAGGAGGCACTTGTTCCTGGAGGTAATTGAACATCAAAGAGGACTATTCAGTGGATAAGTTACACTCAGTAATTCATGGGATCAGGCAAGATCTTTACCTGAGACACATCCTGGCTTTGCATACCCCCTTACTTTACCCTGCTCCCCACATTCCCTTCTCTGAGAGCCCTATCTCAGTAATTCCTATCTCAGAACTCAACCTAAGACGTGAAGTCTTAGAGGGCCTCCCCTGAATGTTCACAGTAACCAAGGCAGAACTTGAACCCAGGTCTTCTGATTCCCAAGAAAGTAGTTTTTCCATCATCCCACATCTGCACTTCCACTTAAGACTCTTCTTCAGAAAGAAGCCTGAAGCCCAAACACCTTGGCTTGGCATTCAAAGATCCTGGTTCTTTGACTTCAACCTTCCTTTCAAACCTTACTGCAGAGAGTTTCCTGTCCCCATGCTTTAGATTCTGTTGTTTCTTCTTCAAGACAACAGATGTACTACTGCATTTAAGTCACTGTGCTCTAGAACAACAGTCTTCAGAATGGGAGATACTTTCTAGGTAGCAGAAAACTTTCCAGGTATGTATGTACGCAAGATTGGTTTTGGTTTCGAGATCTTCAGTTTCCACATATGTATGTATCTAAAAACACCTAAGAAGGACCCTGCAGTCAAAATCGTCTTTTTCCCACCTTTTTAAAGAAAAGAAAATCCCTCCTGTCCCTCAGTTTTTACTATGGTACATTGCCTTGAATTATAAAAATGGATGTTTCAGAATTTTGGTTTGAGGGAAAGATCCTTTAAAAATCAATCAAAACATGTTTTAGGGTTTGGTGTTAGTCAGATAGTGTTACAATAATGCTGCATAACAAACAACCTCAACTTAGAGGTCTACAAAACCAAATCTTTGTTTTTCTTTTATGGCCCTGTGAGTTGGTCAAAGCAGCTCTGCTTCCAATTGCCCATCAGTAGGGCTTGGTTCCAGGCTTCAGATCCATGTATTTTGTCCATGTGCCTAGATCAAACGGGCAGAAGCCTTTGCTCAGGTCACATTCATTAATGTTCCAGGAGCCAAGGCAAGTTACATGGCCAAGTACAAAAGTGCACTGCAAGGTCCTGTGGCAAGAAAGGGTGTGAAGAATTGAGAACCATAAGACATCTCTCCCAGCGTTTTCACTCTGGAAACAGCCTTGAGTTGTTCTGAACTAAGGACAGTAGCAGTTCAGGTTAGTGAATTTGATTCTTCTGAATGTAATGGGACTGTGTTTTGGATAATTAGACATTTCAAGATTTATTGGATAATACCCACAGATAAATATACATATATATATACATATATATGTATATATAAATTTCTCCTGGAATCAGTATTTGTTTTCTGATATATTTAAAGCCTATTTTATTAACTGTTTTGTGAAATATTTATTTTAATAATGTTGATTCTCATAGTATTTCATAGTATTAAAAACTTTTTAATATACCTCACCTCCTGTTAATGAAGAGAAAACCCTAGTGACATAGTAGTTTGGAGCTACAGCTGCTAACCAAAAAGTCAGCAGTATTCCTTGAAACCATTCAGGCAGTTCTACTCTGTCCTATTGGGTCACTATGAGATGGAACTGACTCGATGGCAATGGGCTTAGTAATGAAAAATAGGCTTTTGAAACATGGTGAAAAAATCTTGATGATTAAAAAATGTGTAAGACGAGCACTTAAGATTTCCCATTTTGTTTGGAACACTGTCAAAGCTGTGGGAGCCTATGCTTTAGCACCACTTAGCATCCTTCGATGAAATGAATGAAAATGACCAGAAGAAACCTTTTCAAACAACATACATTTATCAGAGGATTACTGAACATAGCAGATGTCATGGGTTAAATTGTGTCCCTCCAAAATATGTGTCAACTTGGTTAAGCCATGGTCATGGACTGAAATGAATTGCCTAAAAAATCTGTAGTAATTTGGGTGGGCCCTAATTCCTGGCTTTGTGTGATGTTGGAATTCCTGCCTCTCTAATGTTAATGAGGATAGATGGGCCCTGATGGTTGGTAGAACAAGATTCAATGAGTGAGGTGGTTGTGTGCCTTGAGGCAACCTCTTGGGATATAAAGGAGAGAAGCTAGCAGAGACCTTTGGGGACATCATATTATCAAGAAAGAAAGCAGTGGGAGGAAACGAGCATGTCCTTTGGAAAGGACCAGGGTACCTGTGCCTCAGCAGCTTCCAGTCCAGGGAAAGATTGACCACAAGGACCTTCTTCCAGTGCCAACTCTGAATTTGGACTTTTAACTTATTAGACTGTGATGCACAATTTTCCTGTTTTTAAAGCCATCCACTTGTGGCAATTCTGTTAAAGCAACACTACATAACTAAAACAATTTGGTACTGAGGGAGTTGGGTGCTGCTGTAACAAATATCTATAGTGCAGAAGTAGTTTTAAAACTATGAATGAATAGAAGACTCAGATGGAACCAAGGAGAACTATTAACGCGAAAGAAGGTGCAGATGGTGAGAAACAATAGCAGCAGAACAAGACCAGTGTGAGACAGCACTAGAGCTGACCTATGGAGCAAGAGAGCTGAATGCTTGTGTGCAGGAGGCTTCCTGGCAGAGTAGGGTGCCTCTGGCCCCTTGAATTAGTAGATCCGCAGAGCTTTGGAACACATGTTTTGGCAAGGCAGATGCAGGCCTGAAGCCCAGGCCATAAGACCATAAGAAGCGGAAGCTGAAGGGACACAGAACATGAGAAGCTGAGTTGTCTCAGTCTCAAAAGTATGTCCATAGTCTTGGGGGTTTGAACGGGTGGAGCCACAACCTCTCATATTTCTAATTGTGGAGTTGCCACTAAAATGGACTTGGGAAACTATGCCTCCAAAGTGGAGGGGGCAGAGTTGCTGTCTCAGCGGGCCTGGAAGGCAGAGCTGTAGTACAGGGCTGCGGGGTTTCCACTCAGAATCTAGAGATGGAGGCTGACACCTAGAGTCTGGAGGTCAGGGCCATAGTACAAAATGCCTCAGAATGGAAGACTATTTTCAAAGCTTTGAGGGTTACTGTAGTGTGTTTTGTTGACTTCCTTGTTGCCTGTTTTGCCTTTCTCACATTTGTAATGGAAATGTCTACCTTGTACTTGCCTGTTCTGCCATTGCATTTTGGAAGCAGACAACTTGTGTTTTAGATTTCACAGTTGAAGAGGAATTTCTGGATTTTGGAATTGGACTCTAAGACTTTGTTTATGATGAGATCAATATATTTTATATGTTGCAAAGATTTAATTTTTTTGTTTTTAGAGAACAAAGAGTAGGGTGTCGTGGATTGAATTGTGTTCCCTAAAACACCTGTACCAGTTTCACTGGGCCCTAACTCCTGGTATTGTGTGATGTTCCTCCATGTTGGAATCCCTGCCTCTGTGATGTCAATGAGGGTGGATGGGCCCTGTTGGTTGGTCAAGTAAGATTCAATGAGTAAGCTTGTTTTGTGCCTTGGGGCAGCCTCTTGGGATATAAAGAAGAGAGACTAGCAGAGCTATGTGGGGACCTCATACCATCAAGCACAGCTATTTGGGGACCTTATACCATCAAGAAAGAAAGCAGTGGTGGGAACTGAGTGTGTCCTTTGGAAAGGACGAGGGTCCCAGTGCCCCGGAGACTTCTAGTCCGTGAGAAGACTGACAACAAGAACCTTCCTCCAGGACTGGCAAAGAAAGCCTCCCCCTTGAGCTGACACCCTGAATTTGGGCTTTTAATTTACTGGACTGTTACAAGTAACTTTTCTATTTTTAAAGTCATCTTCTTGTGGTAATTCTGTTAAAGCAGCGCTAGATAATTAAAACACCCACTCATGATTCCTCGTATCATGTGATTGTCCTCCATTTTCTGATTTTATTTATGTTAAAGAGGATTAGAGTGGGACTGTAACACCCTTACTAAGGTCACATTGCTGATCCAGTGAAAAGGGAGTTTCCCTGGGGTGTCGTGACCTGAACCATCTTTTATCTTACAAGAGATAAAAGGAAAGAGAAGCAAGCAGAGAATGGAAGGACTTCACACTACCAAGGAAGCAGCATGGGAACAGAGCACATCTTTTGGACCTAGGGTCCCTGTGCCTGAGAAGCTGCTTGACCAGGGTGAGCATTGATGACAAGGACCTTCTTCCAGAGCCAACAGAGAGAGAAAGCCTCTCCCTGGAGCTGATGCACTAAATTTGTACTTGTAGCCTAGTAGACTGTGAGAGGAAACTCTGGTGGTATAGTGGTTAAGTGCTATACTGCTAACCAAAAGGTCAGCAGTTTGAATCCACCAGGCTGTCCTTGGAAATCCCATGGTGCTATTCTACTCTGTTCTATAGGGTCCCTGTGAGTCAGAATCAACTTGCTAGCAGTGGTTTTGGTTTAGCTTTGGTTAAATGGTGAGAGAATAAATTTCTCTATGCTAAAGCCATCGACTTGTGGTATTTCTGTTATAGCTGCACTAGATAACCAAGGCAACCGAATTATACAATTAAAAAATGATCAAATCTGTTTAGACTAAACTTTCCTATTAATATTACACACACAGAGACACACACACTTCTTGCATTAGGAGTAGCGGCCGTAGTGCTGTAATCTCTAGTTGGCTGCTCTCCCCCACCTGAACTGTCAGTTGGACTAGATTCAGTGCCATCCAAGTCAGTGAAGTGCAGAGCCCAGGCCAGAGCCCCTGCAAGGACGGCACACACATCTTCAGACGGAGCAGGCCACTGAGCTATGAAAGCTCAAGATTCTTATTCTCTGTAACAAAAACTTCCTTTCAATGACTGGTTCTTCAGGGGTATTGCCTTATTCATCCTTGTTATGACTGGGCATATGCAAATTAGTGAGCCATGCTGTATCACTTCCAGATAGAATCAGTGCACGTACAAATACATAAAGCCAAGCCAGCACAAATACATAAAACATAACCTTAACATGATAATGTATGGTGGCTCTTACTGAGAAGTAGGTAGACCTCATGTAGTGATATAAGATTTTATGGTCAGAAGTGGGATTTATAGTCATATACCCACACCACTATGATTACTTGAACAATATTTTTAGAATCACTACTATAGAATATTTTTTCTCCAATCTCACAGCCATTATCTCCACCAATGAGATTCCTGCTTTTTTTCAAGACCAAGTTGTATCCTGTCTTATCTAATAAACGTTCTGTTATGTCCCAGCTGCCTACAACTTCTCCTTTCCCTGAACTGCAGTAAGATTTTGCATCTCACTCGTAACAGCATATACACCTATAACAGCAACACAGAGCTGAAAATTATAGTTGTGAACTTGTGATCACAAGTATCTCCTTTACTGAGGATGATGCTCCTTGCTGGTCTACTCTACACAGCCCATTGCAGTGCCTGGCACATAGTAGAGACTCAATAAATGTTCACTGAGTTGAATTGAACATGATAGTACTGAGGCTGACAAACAGGTCCATTTTAGGAACAGTTTGGGATTGTGGTAGAAACCCATGGTCAAGCAAATTTGGACGGGGCTTTGGTGTCAGGCAAGGGGAGGTGGGTTTAGCTTTGATGTGAAAAGAAAGAGGTCCAATTGGCAACAAATACCCAGCTACAGGGATTTTACCTGGGGTTGTCATGGAATCAGCTTTTCCCTACTTCTGTGCTTTTCACCACTGGTCATCAGTGCTGTATCAAGGGTTCTAAAACATGACACACTGTCACAGATAATTTTACTCATATTTGATGGGGAGGAGTGTTAGGTGGAGAAAGTTTAGTAATCTAGCTAGTAAGTCGTTATTTATTTCTTTATCTTAGAACAATAGTTTACACAAGCAGTTCTTTCTTTACATCTGTCCCTGGCCTAAGAACTTGACATATTGTTACGTTGCTATGGTGTGATGGCAATTCGATTCTGACTTGTAGTGACCCTATAGGATGGAGTAGATTTGCTGCACAGGGTTTCCTAGGCTGTGATTTTCATAGAGCAGACAACCAAGTCTTTTCTCCCACAGAGCTACTGGAGGGTTTGGGTTTGAACCATCAACCTTTAGGCTAGCAGTTTAGTGCTTAATCGTTGTGACACTAGGGCTCCTTCTGGTATGTATGAAGCATGTTTAATCATTACAACACTGCTGTGGGTAAATAACGGCTAAAAACAGAGGTTAAGTGCCTTCCCTAAAGTCTCCCAGCTGATAAACCAAAAGCCCAGGATTTGAACCCATGTGACACGGCTTTAGAGTCTGCTTTTAACTACAAACCACATGTCTTTTATTTTTTTATTTTTATTTAACATAACTGAGTGAAAATGTACATTCACATGTAAATTTACATGCCCCCCTATATGCAGCTTCCACTGCTCTCCCTGCCCGGTGACTGCACACTATTCCTCTCTGCTCCATACATGTCTCATCCTCCCAACAGTCTCCTTTCCCCTCCTCTCCATCCACTCCCCTTCCTCCAGCCAGAGGTCAGCAAGATGATATCCTATAGACGTATAGAACCATAAAGTGCTTCCAATATATGGTTACTCTGCATTGCCAAGTCCAATCCATTCCTGTCCAAAGAGTGGACCTTTGTTATAATTTATGGGAATGGGCAGCATCAGGGAAGGGGGCCATGCTCTCAGAGGAACCCCAAAACCACTGGACCATCAATTGAGGTCTTTTAGTGGAGATCTCATGATGCACCTCTTTTTATTCTTGTGTTTCCACTGAGGCTCCTCTCTGTGAGCTCCATCGTGGCTATCACTGGTGGTGGCCGGGTACCATCCAGTTCTTCCAGTCCCAAGTCGATGTAGGCACCCACTCTTGTGGGTCTGTCTGTCTTCTCGGTTGTCTTTACCGCATGCCATTTTGGCCCTCGGTGAGCATCCGTTCCTGCTGAGTTGGGACCATTTGCTGTGTCCTCGGATGGCAGCTTGGCAGCTTTTAAGACCCCAGACGCCACTCACCAATGTGGGGTGCAGAGAGCTCTCTTAGCAAAATGCTAGTTGTGCCAATTGGCCTGGAATTCGCCTAAGAGCATGGTCCCCCTTCCCCCGCCCCAGCTACTCTATCCTTGCAGTATTGAGTTAAGATGGAAGGAGTACTCAAGTTATGCTGAAGTCCACTTAATGTTGTTCTTGATCCTAATGTGTGCTGTCACCGCTTTCTCCCAACTAGATTTCTAGTAACTATCTAAATTGAACCCTCCCCCCCTCGCACTCCCTCCCTCCCCTCCCTTGCAGCTGTCAAAGAGTCTTTTCTTCTATACACAAGTCTGTTTTTGAGGTCTTATCGTAGAGGTCTCATACAGTATTTGTCCTTTTGTCACTGACTACTTTCACTCAACATAATGTCTTCCAGTTGAAACCAGGTTAGGAGATGTTTCCTGGAATCATCATTATTCTTTATCGTTGCATAGTGCTCCATTGAGTATATGTACCACAGTTTACCTATCCATTCTTCTATTGTTAGGCATCTGGGTTGATTCCATCTTTTTGCTATTGTGGACTGTGCTGCGATAAACATTCTGGTGCATGTGTCCGTTGGTGTGAAAGGCCTTGAATCTGTAGGATATATTCCAAGTAGTGGAATTACTGGGTCAAATGGTATATCGATATTCATTTTTTTAAGGAAGCGCCAGATTGCCTTCCAAAGAGGCTGGACCATTTTGCAACCCCACCAACAGTGTAGGAGGGTTCCACTTTCTCCACAGCCTCTCCAGCATTTGTTGTTTTGTGTTTTCTGGATCATGGCCAATCTTGTTGGGGTGAGATGGTATCTCACTGTTGTCTTGATTTGAATTTCTTTAATAACTAAAGATCGTGAACATGTGTTTTTTGGCTGCCTGGATTTCCTCTTTAGTGAAATGTCTGTCCATCTCCTTTGCCCATCGCTTAATTGGATGGTTTATCTTCTTCTTGTTGATATTTTGTAGTATCTTATAGATTATGGAGATCAGGCGTCGATCTGACATAGAGTTGCCAAATATTTTTTCCCACTCTGTGGGTGTTCTTTTAATTCTATTAATAAAGTCTTTGGATGAGCAAAAGTGTTTGATTCTTAATAGTTCCCATTTATCTACTTTCTCTTCTGTTGATTGAGGTTTCTTTGACAGATTTTGGACTCTGTCCTCATTGTGTATTAAAACTTCCATTGTTGTTCCTACCTTTTCTTGGATAAGCTTTATCATTTTAGGTTTGATATTTAGGTCTTTTATCCAGTTGGAGTTGGTTTTTGTATAAGGTGTAAGATATGGATCTTGATTCAGTTTATTGCAGATGGATAACCAATTTTGCCAGCACCATTTGTTGAAGAGACTGTTTTTACCCCAGTTTAATGTCTTAGGGCCTTTGTCATATATCAACTGTTCATAGGCAGATGGTGTCTTCTCTGGGGTCTCAATTCTGTTCCATTGATCGATCTGTCTGTTCTTGTACCAGTACCAGGCTGTTTTGACCACTGTGGCAGTGTAATATGTTCTAAGGTCGGGTAATGAAAAGCCTCCCAGTGTGTTCTTCTTCTTTAGTAGTACCTTACTTATCTGGGGCTTCTTCCCTTTCCAAACAAAATTGATGATTTGTTTCTCCATGTCATTAAAAAATGATGCTGGAACTTGTATTGGGATTGCATTATATAAATAAATTGCTTTGGGTAAAATAGACATTTTCACAATGTTAAGTCTTCCTATCCATGAGCAGGGTAGGTTTTTCCATTTATCTAAGTCTCTCTTAGTTTCTTGTAGTAAGGGCTTGTAGTTCTCTTTGTAAAGGTCTGTTGTTTCTCTGGTTAGATTAATTCTTAGGTACTTTATCTTCTTAGGGGAAACCACATGTCTTAAAACAAATACCAATTTGTTTTAGAGTAGAAAGCAAAATTTGCATGACTGCTTAAGTTAGGCTTTTAGGTTTCTGTGAACTGCTTCTTTTCCTATGAGCTGAGTGATGACGGGAAGTTGATCATTCTCCTAAGTGCTTGGAGTTGGTAGAAAGGTTTTTTCCACCCTTTTGTTCTCTATATATTCTGCTGAGTGGAGAATAAAGTGGGAAACAAATGGTGGTGGGACTGAGGATATCTAGAGAAGAAGAGGACAAGCCTTAACTCCTGTGAATCCATTTGCATATTCATGAAGTCAATTTTCTTCTGTCTTCCAGCTCATTAGTAAAGTTAGGTGGGATCAGGCTGGGGTACCTGCTGGAGTCAGTAGGGTAATGATGCCCATCTTGCCACCTGGGCTGGAGAAGACGTCCATTAATGAGAGTGCTGGGTTTGTGCCACGCAGAGATCAACTGGGCAGCTGAGGGAGGAAAAAATAATGCAGGAAGCCCTCAGAATGACAGGGGCAAGCAGATATCATGGTACAGGTGGAGCTTTGGCCAACACTGATTTGTGATGCTGAAAAGGAAGAGAAGTGGCTTATGTCAAAATGTGAAAGGAACTTGTATTAAAGTGTGAAAGGAAGAGAACCCAAGTGTGACAGGAATAGAGCCAAGAGAACCTGGCTCTGTATCACAGCCAGGTAACATGGATGCTTATAGTGAATATGGGCAAGGAACTCAAAACAGCGTGAGTGATTGAGATAGAACGTACACCCTAGTTTTCACATTTTCAGTAAAGCCATTTTGCTTTGCTAGTAATAAAAGAAAATGTTTCATTTCTAAGGAGAGTGGAAACATCAGAAACAAGACAACAACTTTGACTTTTGCCCAAGGATGGTCAGGGCAGAGCCTTCTGTGGTTTCCCTGGAAATGCCTGTCTTAGTTCTCTAGTGCTGCCATAACAGAAATACCACTAATAGATTGCTTTAAGAAAGAAATTTGGTCTTTCACAGTTTAGGAGGGTAGACGTTCTTATCCAGAGTGTCAGCTCCAGGGGAAGTCTTCCTCTCTCTTGACTCTGGAGAAGCTCCTTGTCATCAATCTTCCCCGGTCAAGGAGGTTCTTGGCGCAGTCATCTGAGGTCCAAAGACTGCATTGTTCTCCCAGCACCTCTTTCTTAGTGCCATGAGGTTCCTTTGACTCTCTGCTTGCTTCTCATTTTTATATCACAAAAAAGATTGATTTAAGACGCGGCCTCGCCTGGCAGATTGAGTCCTGCTTCATCAATATAATTGCCACTAATCCTATCTCATTAACATCGGGGGGCAGGATTTACTACACATGGGAAAATCACATCAGATGACAAAATGGTAGAAAATCACACAACACTGGGAATCATGGCACAGCCAAATCAACACACACATCTTGGGGGACACAACTCAAACCATGACACTGCCTTTTCCTGAAACTTGAAGACTATCCCTTGCTTTGTGAAATGCTTACAGAAGTAATAGGTTAATTGGCCTATTACGTCTTGCCACACTTTAGAGTCCACCAAGCCAAGTGCCGTCCAGTCGGATCCGACTCAAGGCAGGGCAGATTACATCATTCCGATTTTACAGGGAGGAAACCAACTCAGAGAAAGGAAGTGATTTGGTGGAGGTCTTATAACAAGAGACCGTCTTTACCAGTGGCAAGTTGCTTACAAAGGATCTCCTGAAGTGTTTCCTGGGAAACTGTTATGTTCAAACCACATTTTTAGTTGCAAAACTGGACTTGGGCCTGGGGACATGGCTCAGAAATCAGAGAAGAGAGGGGAACAAATGGAAACCGAAACCCCCGACTGGGCACAGCAGCAAAGTTCACATAGCTGTTAGTTTGTCCTCACTACTTGTGGCCCCAACCTTGGGAATGAAGAGAGGCCGGCAGCAGGGACACAATGGTCTGTAGACAGCATTCAACTGGTTACTGAGGCACGCGACAAAAGTAAGGCACATGAAAGCATGAGAACTGTACAAAAGGACCTTGGTTCAGGGTCCATTTGGGGTCTGTTCCAGGGATGGAAGGTAAGATTGCAGTTTGGGAGGCCCCTAAGACCACCTGCAGGTTCAGTGATTTGCTGGAACGACTCACAGATCTCAGGAAAATCATTATGGTTACCGGTTATTATAGTGGGAAGATACAAACTAAAACCAAAAAAGGGAAGAGGTGCAAAGGGCAGGATTCAGAAGAGATGTGTGAGCTTCCAGTAATCTTCTAGTGGAGATGTGTGGACAGTCCTTCTTCCCAAAATGATATGCAGCAATGCACAGTGCATATTGCCAACCAGAGACGCTCACCTGAGCTTGGTGTCCAGGGTGCGTATGGGGGGTCAATCAGGTCAGATGGCTGACAGCCTGTATGGCTGGAGAGGTCTAGCTGATACTGGGTGGCTCAAGTTCCCCCCATAAATCACATTGTTAGCATAGACTATCTGGCATCATCCAAGATGCCAAAGGCAAGCCTTATCACTCAGGATATTCCAAGGGCTTATATATCACCTTCCAGTTGCTCCTTGAAAACTCTCTGGGGCAGTTCTACTCTGTTGTAGAGTTGCTATGAGATGGAATCATCTCAACAACATTAGATTTTGGTTTTTTTGTTCCCCAGGAGCTGGGAAAAGGCCAAGCCTTTCTTTGAACAAGGTTAGTCCTTTACTAAACAGGGATTGATCAAGTCAGAACAGGGACTAATCAAGTCAGTCTGTTTATCTAGGACTAAAACCAAACAAAAAATCAGTTGCCAGTGAGTCAATTCCAACTCATGGTGACCCCATATGTGTCAGAGTAAAACTGTACTCCATAGGCTTTTAATGGTTGATTTTTCAGAAGTAGATCACTGTCATGGATTGAATTTGTGTCTCCCCAAATATATGTGCAGCCATGTGGCTGGGCCGTGATTCCCAGTATCTTGTGACTGTCCTCTATTTTGTGGTTTTCCTATGCTGTATGTTAAAGGATCAGGGTGGGGCTGTAAATCACCTTCCTACTCCACTGTTAAGGGAGTTTCCTTGGAGCATGGCTTGCCCCACCCTTAATCCCTTCATCCTGCAAGAGGTGAAAAGGAAGCAGGTAAAGAATTGAGAACACCATCAAGCAAACAGCACCAGGAGAAGAGCGCCTCCTTCAGACATGAGGTTCCTGCACCAAGATGCTCCGTGGACAGAGACTGGTGCAGTACTGGATTTTCCTCCAGAGCTGACAACGGGGAAAGCCTTCCGCTGGAGCAAACATCCAGAATTTGGACTTATAGCCTACTGGACTGTGTAAGAAGAAACTTTCCTTTGTTAAAGCCATCCACTCTGTGGTATTTCTGTTAGAGCAGCTTTTCTTCCTCTGGATCGACTCGAATCTCCAAGTGTTGGGTCAGCAGCCACGTGGTATCTCCAGGATTGAAGAGGAAACGCTGGTGGCATGTGAGATTTCTGATCTCTCTTTTCTGTGGAACTTGATTCTTGGTGTCTGGCCCTGCCAGCAGCGGGGGCCTTTCTGGACTGTGATCCACATCTAATTTCAGGGGCCAAACCAAAATATGCAAGGGAAAGATTTAGGCTGCCCTGGCTCCCTAGACTAAGCAGCCCTGGTAGCACAATGGTTAAGCACTTGGCTACTAACTCAAAGACTGGCAGTTCAAACCCACCCAGCAGGTCCATGGGACAAACAGCTGGCAATCTGCTTCTGTAAAGCCTACAGCCTGTGAAACCACATGGAGCAGTTCTGCTCTGTCACACAGGATTGCTGTGAGTTGCTGTTGAATTGACAGCACACAACAACCTCCACCGTTGACAGCTCCCTTGTTTGCAACTCAGCATTTGGGCAGCCTTGCTGCTGAGAAGGCCCAGCCTAAAACTTCTTCCATGTTTTGATTGCACCTCTGAGGTTGGGTGAGGATCACATTCTGGAAAGGCTCTCTCTGCTGTTGGGACTTGGCACCAAGAATCGGAATTCCACAGGGACAGAGATCAGCAATCCCCCCAGGGCTCCTTGTTGCACTATCAGGGCTCCTTAATAAAATGCTTAGTTTTTTAAAATAACCTGCTGGCAGAGTGTCATGCCAGCCACTGGTGCTGTAGGTCTGGCTGTGGTGCGGGACCACCATCTACTGAGTCGTGTAAGAAGCCCTCCGAAAAGGCCTGAGAAGCCACCTTTCCCCTCATCCCTTAGTATTTGTTTTACAAGTGATACTACTGTTAGTTTTTTTCTGATTAAAACAATACATGCTTAAGACACGCATTTCAGACAATATATAATGGCATGGAGAAGGTTGGGGATTGGGTAAGAGAGTGGGATCTGGAATCATAGTTTGGGTTCAAATCCTGACTCTTTGGGAAAGTAACATAACTTCTCTAAGTCTCAGTGTTCTCTTCTGCAAAATGGGGATCATGCCTGAGAGGGTCAGTAGCTGGCGAATACTCAGTGTTAGATATTTTATCCTAGTTATTATAATAACTATTATTTAAAAACATCCTGAAATCTCACCATTTAGAGACAACTGCTGCCACTTTGGGGAGCTTCTAACTAGATAGCTGTGTGTATACATGCTCTCAGATAGGCATGTGGACACCTCCAGCAGCTGTCCACCCTTTGCCCTCCTAGTAATGACTCTCACAGGAAACTGTCCCCCAGGAAGCATATCCTGATTTCTGGAGTGAAGAGCTGGAAGGGCTAGCAGGTTTGGAAAACAACTCTGATGATTCTGAATGACTGTCTCCTTCAGAGAGACATCTCGCCTTCACCCCACTACCTGGAACATCCCTAGATTCTTGAGATGAAGAGATTCATGTCACCCAAGCTGTGTAGTAAACTGCCTTTACATTCTACTTTATTATACTTAATGGTTGCATGCTAGTACATATTTTTGTTGTTTCAGCACAGCTTTTAATCTCATCTCATGTTAATATTATTTAGATTTTTCATTAAAATATATACAACATAGGAGGGAACATCTTCATATATGTGACTAGCACTTTACACTAAACATGTATAAGTGGAATTTCTGGATCAGTGAGTTGGAACATTTAAAAATTTGATACATTTTGCCAAAATAACTTCTGGAAAGATTGTACCAGTTTCTATTAACACTCACTTAAGAAATGTTTATTGACCACCTACAATAGGGAAATCGTTGTGGTGTAGTAGTTGAGAGCTATGGCTGTTAACAAAGAGGAGAGCAGTTCAAATCCACCAAGTACTCCTCGGAAACTCTGCAGGCAAACTGTCTGTCGTACGGGGTCACTATGAGTCAGAACTGAGTTGACAGCAAAGGGTTTGATTTTGGTTTGGGACTACTTTGGATTGGGCACTATTGAATCATAAGATTTCCCGCCCCCGGCACTTTAACCTTTAAAAGCGAGTTCTAATAGTCTTTCCTGTCTTAAAATCCTGTCTCTAGGTCTCTGTGAGTGGGCACCCATTCAAAGTCATTGGATTTGGTTCTTTTTGGTTTTAGGTTCTGACTTCAGGTAAAGATGCTAATGAACTCTTGTTTATCCGGTTGAGGGAACCGTGAGAAATCTCCCACCCCAGACAGCTCCTAGGTAAGCAAGGACATTTGTTTCTCTTTGCTGCCACCTTCTGCTCTAACAAGAGAAGTTCAGTATTGACCGACCCGCTGACTTTCCGGATCTGGAGGGTGGAGGAAATCTAGGTGCTTGCAGTGTTGGTAACCAGTTGCTGATGAGTCCACTCAGTTCTGACTTACCGAGACCCTACAGGACAAAGAAGTGCCTAGTATGGTTTTCCAGGCTATCATCTTTACAAAGCAGACTGCTAGACCTTTCTCCTCTAGAGGATGGGTTTGAACTACCTGTCTTTCAGTTAGTCCTTAACTAACCAGGGCCCTTCCTCGCTGGGTGTTTTCAGGTGCCATAGAGTCAGTTCTGACTCATAGCAACCCTATGTACAGAAGGAAACACTGCCCAGTCGTGCACCATCCTCACACCGGCTCTATGTTTGAGCCCATTGTTGCCGACCCTGTGTCAGTCCATCTCACGGAAGTCTTCCTCGTTTTCCTTGACCCTTTATTTTACCAGGCATGATATTCTTCTCCAGAGCTAGGTCCCTCCTGACAACATGTCCAAAGTATGTGAGAGGAAATCTCACCAGTACAGCATACTGGCTGTGCTTCTTCCAAGACAGATTTGTCCCTTCTTCTGGAGGTCCATGGTATTTTCCGTGTTCTTTGCCAGCATCGTAATTCAAAGGCATCAGTTCAGCTTTATTCGTTGTCTAGCCTTCACATGTATATCCCAAGCCAGCCAAGTGCTGTCGAGTGGATCTGACTCATGGTGATTGTACGTGTATACGAGGCAATTGAAGATACTGTGGCATCTCAGTCCTCAAAATCCGTTTTTGCTTTTTAACATTTTTTTTTCCTGATTCAGAGGTTTGAAATACACATTTTAATTGCCCACCTATGCTTTTTTCTTAAAACAATTTATTGTGTTTTAAGTGAAAACTTTACAACCTTAATCAATTCGCCTTATGAAACCCCACCCACACCCCTAAGCTGCTGTAACTGCTATCCCCCCTGCTCCTCCCCACCCCCTGACAGCACACTCCTCCTTTCCGCCCTCTGCTTCTAGCATCCATTCAACTAACATTTGTCCCCCTCGCCTTCCCATCTTATCTCTGGACAAGAGCTGTTCACATAACCTCATGCGTATATTTAATCCAAGTAGCATGTTTGTCACCAGCATCAATCCATGTCTTGCAGACCAGTTCAATCTTTGTCTGAAGAGTTTGCTTTAGTACTGGTTTCAGCTCTGGCCTAACAGAAGAGCTGGGGGCCGTATCTTCAGAGGACTCTCCAGTCTGATGTACCATCAGGTGTGGTCTTTTAATAAAGTTCTGGTTCTGCACATCCATTTTTCTCCTGATACGTCAGAGACTTTACACTGTGTCCCCTGTCAAGGCTGTCATTGGTGGTGGCTAGGAACCATCTGGTTTTTCCAATCTCATGATGATGTAGACTCTGGATGAAATGGCATGTTCTGTGTGCTGAGTTCAAATTTCCCTCATATCTTTGATGTCCTTCATTCACCTCTGCTCCAGGTGAATTGGGACCAATTAATGGTACTTAGATGGCTGCTTGCTGGCTTTTAAGGCCTCAGATGCCACTTACGAAAGTGGGATGCAGAACATTTTCTTAAAAAAGTATGTCAGCCTAGATGTCCCCTGAAATTGAGGTCCCCCAACCCCTATTCCTGTGACTCTGTCCTTCAAAATATTGGGTTATATTTAGAACATCTTTTAGCTTTTGGAAACCCTCGTGGCGTAGTGGATAAATGCTACAGCAGCTAACCAAAAGGTCGGCAGTTCAAATACACCATGTGTTCCTTGGAAACTCTATTGGAGCAATTCTGCTGTGTTCTGGAGAGTCTCTATGAGACAGAATTGACTCGATGGCAGTGGATTTGGTTTGGTTTTAGCTTTTGGTATAGTCCAGTTGTGCTAACCTCCCTTCTACTTTATGCTGTCAATTCTTACTACTATCTTAACTGTGAATACCTGTCTTCCTCCTTCCCTCATCCTACAACCATCAAAGGTTATTTTCTTCTGTGTTTAAATTTTTTCTTAAGCCCTTATAACAGTGGTCTCATATAATGTTCTTCCTTTTGCAACTGCCTAATTTCACTCAGCATGATGTCTTCCAGATGACTTTATGTTATGTTTCCTAAAATCAACATTGTTCTTTACCACTGCATAGTATTCCATTGTGTGAATAGGTCATAGCAAGTTTATCCGTTTGTCTGTTGATGGAAATCTAGGTTGATGTCATCTTTTCGCTATTGTGGACCGTGCTGCAATAAACATGGGTGTGCATGTATCTGTTCTTGTGATAGCCCTTTTTCTATAGGTATGAGCTAAGTGCTGTCATTTTTATGTCTTTTGTTGTTGTTGTTGTTGTTCTAAACATTTCCTTTGTCCCATTTTCTGTGCTGAAGTGTTTTCCCTTCATATTTTTCAGTGTCGGTGGTTTTGTATTTGCTAAGACTTCATGATTTTCTTTTTTTATTTTGATGGGTAGGATTGACAGTTTCGTTTGTGGTTATCTTAATAGTTAGCTGTATTTTTCTAAATTTAAACCAGTCTTTAATTGCTTTATATTGCCTTGCCTTCCTCTCCATGTGGAAGATCTATACTACATTTTCTTTTGAGGCCCTTTTTTTTTATAATGATGTTTACATAATGACATCTCTGTTTCACTATTTTTAGTATTTTGTCCATGATTTATTTTTATAATTCCCTTATTTGGGTCAATATACGGTTGCCATGTTCTGTGTTCTGGTCTTGGGTTGTTACTGGTGTCACTGGTTTTCCAACTAAAGGATTCCCTTTAGTATTTCTTGTCATTTTGGTTTGGTTTTCGCATACTCCCTAAATTTCTGCTTAGCTGGAAGTTTCCTAATTTTGCCATCATATTTCAGAGACAGTTTTGCAGGATGTGTAATTCTTGGGTGGCAATTATTTTCCTTCAAGGTTTTGTGTATGTCATCCCCCTGCCTTCTTGCCTGCTTGGTTTCTAGAGAACAGTCCAAACTTAGTTTTACTGATTTTCTCCTCTATAGGTTACATTCTGTTTATCTCTAGTCACTTTTAAAAGTGTCTCCTTATCTTTAGTTTTGTCAAGTTCAATTATAACTTGACTTGGTGTCTTTCTTTTGGGGTCTACCTTGTATAGAGTTCAATGAGCATCTTGGATAGGTATCTTCTCATCTTTCATGATCTCAGGGAAGTTTTCTGTCAGGAAATCTTTGACAATTCTCTCTGTATTTTCAGTTATTGCCACCCCTCACCCCATTCTGGTACTCCAATCATTCATAGATTATTCCTCTTCATAGAATTCTACATAATTTCTAGTGTTTCTTGATTTTCAAAAATTCTTTTATCTAAGTTTTCCTCAAATATGTTGACATCACATACTTTAGCTTCAATCTTACTAATTTGTGCCTCCATTGCTTCAATTCTGCTCTTTTGATTTTCTATTGAGTTGTCTAATTCTGTAATTTCATTATTAATTTTCTGAATCTCTAAGTTTTGCTGTTCAGTGCTTTCTTGTAGTTTGTTCAGTTTGTCATGCTCTGCTGCATTTTGCCTTATCTCCTTCTTCATCTCTTGAAGAGTTCTAAATATTCATCTTTCCTATTCTGCCTCTGAGAATTCCAGGAAGTTCTCTTCCTCTGGAAAATTTGATTCTTTGTTTTGGGAGTTTTCTGAAGAGACCATGGTCTGCCCAGTTAAGTGCTTTAATATTGACTTCTGTTTCTGAGCCATCCATAGATTGTAGTTATGGATTCAACTCAGGTGTCCAGTTATCTACTGTGTGGTGCAGGCTCTTGCCTACTGTCCTAGATGAGCAGGGTGTATGATACAGGCACAGGTGTCTGACTGCAGCAGTAGAGAACAGCGAGGAGCTAACAGCTGGCCCTGAGTATCTATGAGGGTTGAATATTCCCTCACGTCTGAATCTAGATGAAGAAACAGTTTTTGCTCTGATTTTTCCAGCTTAGGGGTGATAGCAGAAAAATTTTTTTTCTTTTCCTCCTTCCCCAAATGTGCTAAACTAATTTCCCCTCTGAGTCTCAGAGAATAGGCTTAAGGAGTCCTATTTCCAGCTCAGTTAATGGTGTCAGACTCCAGAGCCAGATGCAGTGCAGAGACGGGAGAGGGAGAATGGCTCATGGTAGACCAACACCAAGCACAGTTCAGAGAAGGGTGGGAGGAAAGCTGGGGAGAACGAAGACAGACACTTTTTAAAGGAAAGATTCAGATTTGTATGAGACACGCAAAGACTTAGTTTTTGATGATCTGGTGCTGTCCCTCACTGCCTCCAGAGACATGAATAGATTCTCCAGATGATCACCTCTGCTGAGTGGAACACCCATCAACCTCCACCCTGTGGCCAAGATTGCCTCCTGCCAGGTCAAGTCAGTGGAGTTCTATGTGCTTCTGGTGGTGTTCTTTCTTTTCCTTTGATGTTGAGGGCTCCTATGATGCCATACATATTGGATTCATTTGTTCTTGTGGATTGTGTTGTGAATCCTCCATCTACTGCCATCTGGTCCCGCCCCCCTGCTTTTTAACACTTTAAAGAGGCCTTTTGCTGTGGCAAATTTGCTTAATGGTCGCCATGAGTCGGATCTGACTCTAGGGCACTTGCCTTTTGGCAGTATGTAAGGATTTTTGTTTTCTTTATGTTGAAGTATAATCCACATTTAAGGCTGTAGTCCTTGACCTTTCACCAGTAAGTGCTTCAAGTCCTCTTTGCTTTCAGCAGGCAAGGTTGTGTCAACTGCATATTAAAGTTGTTAATACAGTGTTTCTCCAACCCCTATGCTGAGTTTTTCCATACCTAGTTCATCACTCATCACATTGTGGTGGCTTATATGTTGCTGGGATGCTTAAAGTTATGCCACTTGTATTTCAAATACCAGAAGGGTCACCCACATTGGACAGGCTTCAGTAGAGCATCCAGAATAAGGCTAGGAAGAAGGACGTCCCATTGATAGCTTGTCCTAAATGGACCTGGGCCACATGGAATGAAGCTTCTGGGTTTCAGTGGCATAATGGAGAAGAAGCTTGGGACTGGGTGTTAGAGTTTCAGAGGCAAGAGCTAGATTTGCCCCAGATTTGCTTTTGAGTAAGTGTTCTTTTGTGCCCTCTGTGCCTTTTCATGGAATTGAGAAGTTGCCCTAGGTCAGTGTTTCTCAAACTGAAAGTGTGACCTATTAATGTGCTGTGAGTTCTATTTAGTAAATTGTGGCAAGATTTTTTTGGTTTTGATTTTTTAATGGAAAAGGATATGATGGGAAATAATAGAAGTGCCAAAAAGTGTTGCAGACAGCATTGCACATAGTGAGGATAATTACGGTTCCCTGAACTTTCTCTATACAGGAGCATCCTGGGTTACACTGTAAAATGTATTTCTTACTGAAGGGCCTCTGGCTCGGGAGACCTCTAGGGTCCCACAGCTGGAGCTCTCAGTTCCATCAGGGACTACGCTGGTGGGCAGGGCCTGTCGTCAGAGGACACTTTGGTGCATGCTGACCTGGTCTTTTCTCTCTTTTGGCCCCTTCTCAACTGAACTAGGACGACAGAAAGCCTCAGGCTGCAATGTCTATGACAGCATTACAGGCAGGAGCTTCCCGTGGTACTCTAAAGCACAGCAGCTGAGTCTCAGGGCACACGGAATGGAGCCAACTGCGCAGGCGCCAGAGCCTCTGAGCTGGCCGGGGTACTGGGTGCAGCCGCAGCGCTGGTCAGTGTTTTGCCTTCTCGTCATATCCCTGCAGAGGGCAGTGAGGAGAATCCGCGAACTCTACGGGTAGGGAGAAACAGGGCTTGGGCCTCTAGAAGCTCTCACTTGACCCCACTGAGGTCCCAGAAGGCTGGAGTGGCATTTGGAACCTATTTCGCCTGTCTCTCCCAGCCCCCGGGTGTTGCCCTGGAGCTTGTGGATCCCATGGTGGGATAAAGGCTCCGCCTAAGAGAGCCGGGGGTGAAGGGGGCTGCCATTAGGGGGCAGCAGAAGACTGATGTTGGAAGTGTGGGCTGGGCATTCAATGTAAAAGACGGAATGTAAAGACGCTCACTAGGGACACGGACGCCAGTGCAGGCAGTCAAGAGTCTTCAGAAAACAGGGTCTTCCCAGCGTTCTCCCAGGGGACTCCAGGAAGACGACGGACTCCAACTTCCTAAATAAGGCCCACAGGTGGTGCTTGAGCTGGTTTATACAGACTCCTTAAAGCCAATAGTTACATTTTCAAAATTTTTGCAAACCAATTGTTAAACATAGTGATTGCAAAGAACTTAGTTAAATTGTTTAAAACAAAAACAATGATACTAACCGTCGCCACTTTCTAATTAACACTGCAATCTATTGTTATCTGAGCTGCTGAGGTGATTTATGTGTCCCTTATTGGAAACCTTGATGGCAGAGTGGTTTAGTGCTAAATTGGCTAATCAAAAGATTGGCAGTTCAAATCCACCAGGCGCTTCTTGGAAACTATTGAGCAGTTCTCCTCTTTAGCTTTGGTATGAGTCAGACTGACCCAACAGGAGTGGGTTTTTTGGTTTGCATCTGTATGGTAGAAATGCTATGTAACAGGGTGCAATTCCTCATCTTTTTCCAATTCCACGCTAAATGACTTCTCATTAGTAACTTGAAATTGGGGGCGGGGAAAGGATTTGCAAGGTGAAAATCAGCAAATGTTTCTAATCAAGCTGGCAGCAGGGGCAGCTGCTGTTTCACGTCTTCCTACTCCTCCCCACCCCTTCATCCTCTCCTGCTTATTCTTCGTCCCAGTTGTTATACTTTTGCCAGCATTCTGCTGGGGCCCTTCCTGATCTTCCCAATTCCTTGATCTCTTCCCTCACCCTAGCCAGATAGCCCTGCTCCTGTTGGTCTGGGAGAGCATCCTCTTCAGAAGTAGGAATGTGCGAGATGTGACTTTGGCTATGACCTTTAGCACTGAGAACACTTATTGATCTGGGAAGAGTTCCAAAGGATTTCAAGAGTGGGGAGCTAGGGCAAGCCATCCATATCCCTGTCACACCGCCAGCCCCTACAGCCTACCCCCACAACCCCTGCTGTGTGGGAGCAAGTGAAGGAGAAGAGACGATGCAGAGGACACTGGCTATCTGTGTAGTCAGAATCCGAAGAATCGGAAAGTGAATGTGGATTTAGACCTCGTCTATCTGGCTCCGGGCTCTAAATACAGATGTTGAAGAAACACTTCATTTTGAGCTGCTCAACGTGGAACGAGTTGACTCACAAGTGCTCCTCCCTTTCCAAAGGGTGGGCTGCATAACAGAGAATTTGGTACAGGAAGTTGACTATACTCTCGCTACTCAGTGTGGCTCTCAAACCAGCGTTGTCTGCATCGCCTGAGAACTTGCTGGAAACTCTCAGGCTCCAGCCCAGACCTGCTGAATCAGAATCCTCATTTTCACAGGATCCCCAGGTGAATCGTAGGCACCATATTCTTTGAGGGCATTAAACAAAGCTACCTTTTAGGTGCCTTGGAGGGATACTTATATATCATTGTCTTAGTCACAAGGCTGGAAATAGCCTAATGATGTATAATTTGGGAGAACTAGTTAAGTAAATTATTGTAAATTTGCACGATAGTCTAATTATTCACATAGCTAGAAAGAATGAGACAGCTTTCATGTGCTGGTATGGATGACTTCCAAGCTATATTGTTAATTGAAAAAAAACAAAGCCATTCCTAAAATCAAAATTCATTCCAGATTAATCAAAGATTTAAAAAGAAATTTGAAACCATGGAAGCATATTTTTAAAAATATTTTATTGTGCTTTAACATGGAAGTTTACAATTCAGTTTGTCATACAAAAAACTTACCCACACATTATGTGACCCTAGTTGCTCTCCGCACAGTGTGACAACATGTTCCTTCTCTCCATCCCGTATTTCCCATGTCCATTCAACCAGCTCCTGTCTCCTACATTCTCATCTCACCTCCAGACAAGAGCTGCCCAGTTAGTCTCATGTGTCTACTTAAGTCAAGAAGCACACTCCTCACCAGTATCATTTGATGTCTTGTAGTCCGGTTCAATCTTTGTCTGAAGAGTTGGCTCTGGAAATAGTTTCAGTTGTGGGCTAACAGACAGTCTGGGGGCCACGACTTCCAGGGACTCTTCAGCATACCATTAAGTCTGGTCTTTTTACCACAGTTTGAGTTCTACTCCCCACTCCGTCAGGGACTCTGTTGTATTCCCTGTAAGGGTAGTCACTGGTGGTAGCCAGGCACCATGTGTGTTTTATGTGGCCCTTTCTGTCTCTTGGGTTCACACTTTCCTTGTGTCTTTGATGTTCTTCATTCTTCATTCTCCTTCTCACCAGGTGGATTGGAACACACTGATGCTTCTTAGGTGGCCTCTTGCTAACTTTTAAGACCTCAAAATGCTGTTCACCCAAAGTGGGATGCAGAACATTTTCATAAAAAACTTTGTCATGCCAGTTGATACCTAGCTTATTGCTAAGAGACTCTTCTGCACCCCATATTGGTGAGTGGAGTCTGGGGTCTTAAAAGCTAGCAAGCTGCCATCTGAGGTGCATCAAATGATCCCAACTCATCCAGAACAGATGACAACAAAGATACAAGAGAAAAAGAACCCATAAGACAGAAAGACCCATGTGAATGGGTGACTGTATCAGCATGTGACCAGAAGAACCAGATGGTGCCTGGCCACCACCAAAGACAGCTGTGACGGAGTACACAATGTCGAATCCCAGTGGCAACACGAGAAAAAGAGGGGTGCACCTCAAGAACTCCACTAAAAGACCACAACTGATGGTTTGAAGGCATGGGGGTTCCCCTGGGAGCATGGCCCCTAGACCTGCTGCTGCCCCTGACCAGAGAACATTACTGAAGTCAGCTCTTCAGACAGGAATGGACTGGACTCAGGGACACAATGTGACCATATGGTGTGTGTACTTTAAGTTTCTGTGCATCCATAGGATGTTGTCTTACTGGCCCCTTACTAGAAGGGAGAGGAGAAGGTGGAGAAGAAGGGACAGGAAACTGTCAAGAGGACATGACATGTCTAGAATGAAGAGGAGGTGTGTGCTGTCACTGAGCAAGGAGAGCAGAAGGAGCTGCAGACAGGTGGGCATGCAAATTTAATTTGGATTGTATACCTTCACTTAATCACACACAAAAAAAGCAGCTTTGTTATGTCAACTGACCTAGATGTCCCCTGAAACCATGGTTCCCAGACCCTTACCTATGCTGTTCTCTCCTTCAAAGTATTTGGTTGTTTTGTATTCAGGAAACTTCTTAGCTTTTGGTTTAGTCCAGTTGTGCTGACTTCTTCTGTATTGTGGGTTGTCCTTTCCTTTCTAGTAAAATAATTATTTTCCATTATTTAGGTAGTGGATACCTCTTCCCTTCACTTTTTACCCTCATAACCATCAAAAATGTTTTCTTTTGTGTTTAAGCCTTTTCTTGAGTTCTTATAACCCAAGCCAAGCAAAGTGCCGGTGCATAATGTATTGGTTCTATAATATTTGTCCTTTTGTGACTGACAATTTCACTTAGCATAATGCCTTCCAGATTCCTCCAAGTTATGAGATGTTTCACAAATTCATCATTGTTCTTTATCATTGCATAGTGTTCCATTGTATGAATATGCCATAACTGGCTCATCCATTCATCCATTGGGCACCTTAGTTGATTCTATCTTTTTGCTATTGAGAATAGTGCTGCACTGAGTTGATTCTGACTCATAGTGACACCATGTGACAGAGCAGAACTGCCCCACAGGGTTTTCTTGGCTCTAATCATTATGGGTGCAGATTGGCAGGCCATTTTTCCACTGAGTGAGTTTGAAGTGACAACCTTTAGGTTAGTGTTGTTGGATGCCATCTTTTTCAACTCATAGTGATCCCATGTGACAGAGTAGATCTGCCCACAAAGTTTTCTAGGCTGTGAGTTTTATAGGAGCAGATCTTTAGGTCTTTCTACAATGGAGCTGCTGGGTGGGTTGGAACTGCTAACCTTTCAGTTAGTGGTTAGAGGCTGCTTAACCATTGCACCACCATTGTTCCTTTACAAGAACATATCAAAACCACCCATTGCTGTCAATTCTAACTCATAGTGATCCTAGAGAACAGAGTAGAACTTCCCCATAGAGTTTCCAAGGCTGTAATCTTTACAAACTGCTACCCACCTTTTGGTTAGCAGCCCAGTGTGCAACAAGGGCTCCTTTTACAGGAACATAGAGTGGGGCAGTTACCCTATTAGTGCGAGGGTAAGTGGGTGGAATTAGGGATGTTTTCCTGGAAGAGGTGATTTCTTGGCTCAGTCTTAACAACGAATAAATGTCTAGGGCTACTAGTCTAGTTTTTACAGTTAGTTGCTTTTTTTAGCCGTCATGCCTCATCAACCTTCTTTCCATCTTTCTTCATTTTCCCTATAGTCTAAGAACTGTCAAAGATTAGCTGAGAAAGCTGTTTGGCACATTACAGGGCCCAGTTGTGGGGCCAATAAGATTGATGTTAGATGTTGCTCCTTGCCTTCTACTACTTGCTGCCCTTCTCAAAGTCCAGAGCAGTATTCTTTCCTAGATGCTCATCATCGGGACTCTGGACCAGCTCATTCCAATTTGAATCCCTGTTGAGAATTTGCATTTCTGACAAGTTTCCAGGTGAAGACAGTAATGCTGCTGGTTAGAGACCAGTTCTGGGAGCCACCAGTGGTTCTTAAAGTTTATTATACATAGGAATCACCTGGGGATCTTGTTTGGATGTAGAATCTGATTCAGTACAGCTAGAGGTAAAAATGAAAATTCTCAGCAAAAGTTGGAGCCAGAATGATCTGATTCAAAGCACCAAGGGTATTGGCTGGTCAGTCATTGGAGGAGCAGACCTCATATGTGCATCCAGCACTTGTAGCCTTTGTCTACACCATCTGAAGGCTTTGAAATATCTACATTTCCTGGGGTGTGGACTACATGATGGGGATGTTAAGGGTGATTTTACTGCAGGATCGTATAAAAGTTACAGGCTCCCTGGGTGGTACAAACAGTGAAGCCCTTGACTATGAGCCAGCAGGTTGACGGTTCAAACCCACCTACCAGCCCCTTGGGAAACATAACTGGCAGTCTTCTTCCAAAAGGCCACAGCCTTAAAAGCCCTATGGAGAAGTTCTAGTCTGCACATAAGAGGTACTGTGAGTTGGAATCAAGCTGATGACAACTAATAACATCTGGAGGTTAGAGGCAGCCATTCTCCCTGGCACAACTTGCAGGCACCTGTTGGAAGGGAGAGAGAATCCAGTGGAACTGAGAGTAAGAACCCTCTCCTGGCTACCTACACCCTTGATTCTACCCGCTTTGGAGGTCCCAGGTGGAGAACCATCAGAGCTCTGTGATTGTGGGTCTATTCACTTCCATGGCTCTCCCTGCAGAGGCAGGGAAGTTTTCTGACTGCAGACCTCCAAAGGTCAATTTATTCTCACTGCCCAGAGCCCAGGGTGGCAGCTGCCAGCTGACCCTCCCTGGAAATTCAGGCATCCAGGCTGCCACAGTGAAGGGCAGGCTTCCAGAATATGGCAGAGGCCAGGATGCTTGTTTCTGCTGCCTGCATCCACCAGTTGTGGCCAGGACTCCTCCCCCAGATAAAGGTTTCTTGTACAAAAAGCTCCCATCTGAGGTGCTGGGAATCCTATAAGCCAGCTGCATTAGCTACATGTCATAAATATGTATGTTCCCAGTGACGTGTGTCAGAGTCTGTGTGTGCAAGCAGGGTAGGGCCTGCTGACGGACACAGAGGAGACACATTCAAGCCATGACAGGGAGAACTTTCTAACCATGAGCGCTGTGTGGGCCTCCAGGGTGGAGTAAACTTCTAGATGACATCAAGCAGAGGCTAGATGGCCACCGTCGGAGAATGGCCACCGTCGGAGATCCTGTAAAGAGCGTCCTTTGTAGGGTGAGAAGGTGAAACCTACAACCCCTGCAGCACACTTCAGTAGCCAGATTCTGCCAGCCTGTGAATGCAAATGGTCCCTGTCTTGGTCCCCCAGTGCTGCTGTAACAGAAGTACCGCAAGTGTGTAACTTTAAAAACAGAAGTTTATTTCCTCACAGTTCAGGAGGCTAGACGTCTGAATTCAGGTCACTGACTCTAGGGTGAGGCTCTCTGTTCCTCTGCCCATGTTTCAGTTTTTGTAGCTCTGGTTTTCTTTGGCGACTTTCATATGGCATCTATCTTCCCCAGTTGGTGCTTGCTTGCTTCTGGGTCTATCCTGCACCTTATAACTCAGAACTGATTAAGTCTAGGGCATACCCTGAACTGATATGGCCTTATTAACATAACAAAGAAAGCCTGATTCCCAAGTGACATTACATCTTCAAGTATAGGGGTTAGGATTCCAACACATGTTTTGGGGGGAGGTGGGAACAGAATTCCATCATAATGGTCACTGTGGTTTACAGCTAATTGGACTAGCTCCATATACCCAGCACCAAGACTGTGCCTTCACAGGGGTCACCTCATTCCACACTCCACAATGCCTAGAGGTTAGTACCGTTTCCCCCTCTCTCAGAGGTGGAAAATAAGGCTCAGAAGGGACATGTGACTGTGGTCACACAGCTGTAAGCAACAGAGCAGGGATCTAAATTCAAGCTCTTGGCTCCAAGTCCAGTGTTCTTTTCTCTGTGATGCAGCTCCCTGTTCAATCAACCCTATACACCCCAGGCAATGCCACGATTCTCTGTAAGAAGCATCGAGTTCATCCTGACCACCTGCTACATCGAGTGCTTTTGTGACATCTTTTAAAGATGGGGGAGGGCACTGTGACTTGTGTGCATGATTTAAGGGCATGGAAGGAAACTCACCAGGTCTGAAAACTTGATGGGGAGCCCAGGGGATTGAGGGGTAGGCAGACTGGAACTCTGAGGTGATCTGTAGGGTTCAGCAGGAAACACCTTTAGTCTTCAAATGGAGCCCACACAGGCAGACAGGGGCAAACCTCCTCTAGAGTGGAATAGCCCAGTGGCAGCATGAGGGGTGGTTTGGGGATGTTGAGAACCTCATAATCCTCATCCGCCACTTGAAATGCCCCTGCCCTCAGAAGCATAACTCAGTGGTGTGTTGCAGCCAGCTCATACCAGCCCATGGGAGACCGCTGTGTGAATCTCTTCCTAACTTGGCTTTCAGTGACTTCACATTGATACCGTGAAACTAGCCATGGTGAGAGTATTTACACTAAGGAAACAGACAAATACTACAAATCAGGGCTTCCCACACTCTCTGCCTGTTGTTAAACATTTACCAGCATATCTCTGTATAAAAGAACAAAATACTTGCCCTGCGACACAGCTTTAAGCAAAGTTCCCTAGGAGCCCTGCTGCTATCTACCTGGAGCATCTTCTGTAAAGAAATCTGCACACACAGGCACACTG
Source organism: Heterohyrax brucei (assembly GCA_028571685.1). Taxonomy (NCBI): domain Eukaryota; kingdom Metazoa; phylum Chordata; class Mammalia; order Hyracoidea; family Procaviidae; genus Heterohyrax; species Heterohyrax brucei. The sequence continues at coordinate 25,962,921 of CM053155.1, forward strand.
TTACCTGCTTTCATAGCATTCTATACTTTTTGTTCAAAATTCATATATACGTATGAGAAATGAAGTTCCTACTTTAAGATACATATTTTAATGACATACATATAAATATGTATATGATTAGACAGACAGACACAACAATGTTTGTCTTCTCGTAAGATTGCAAGCACTGTGAAGGCAAACTGGGCCTGCTTTGCTCACCAACCCCCAGCTGTTAGCTGTTCAGTAAATACTTGAATGACTAAATGAGTACCCAACTTCTGTTCTTCCACTGTCTTTGTTATGAGTTAAACTGTGTCCCTTCCTCCCCCCAGTATGTGTTGAAGTCCTACCCCCTCTACCTATCAAAAAAACGTCAGCAGTTTGAATCCACCAGGTGCCCCTCGGAAACTCTGGGGACAGCTCTACTCTGATCTGTAGGGTTGCTGTGAGTTGGCATTGACTCGATGGCAGTGGGTTTGATATTTTTGGTTTCCTATCTATGAATGTAATTCTACTTGGAAACAGGATTTCCTTGGTTGTGTTAATTAGATCACACTAAGTAGGGTGGCTCCTAAATTCAGTCACTCCTGGGTTATAGCAGAAGTTGATTAGACACACAAGTGAAGAAAGATGACATGTGAGGATCAATTACAAGTGGAGGAACCCCATGGATTCCTAGCAGATGCCAGAAACTAGGAGAGAGGCTCACAGAAGGAATCAGCCCAGCAGAGACCCTGAGCCTCTAGAACTTTGAGAAAATAAATGGCTGCTCTGTAAAGCCATTCACTTTGGGACTGCAGGTACAGCAGCACTAGGAGACTAAGCCAGTTCCTGTCCACCTACTGTCATCCTGTCCATCCACTGTCCATCCTGTCCATCCAGTGCTGTAGAACCAGAAGGACTTGGTTTAGAGTTTGTCTCTCTTGGTTTTCTGTCCTTGAGTAACAACTGAAGCTCTCAGAGTTTTGGCATTTTCCACTACTGACTTGTAAATTGGAGTCAAGTCCCATCTTGCCCTCCCTGCAAGGACTTTTGAAACAGGGCACAAGAGAAGAGCTTGTCTTAGGTGTATGGCACACAGTAGGCGGCCAGCTAGTGGGGCTGCCGCAGAGATCTATCTTATGCCCCCTCCCACCGTTCCTCTGCTGTACATCTGATCTGGCCAGGTGGGTTTCTGCTGATTCCTCTGCCCTCCCTGTGCCCTCTCTCTTCCCCTCAGTCAGAACACCTTTTTCTACCTTTTTACCTGGTGGCACAGCAGTTAAGAGCTACAGCTGCTAACCAAAAGGGCAGCAGTTCAAAGCTACCCTATGGGGTTTCTAAGGACTCTGTCCTACAGGGTCACTGTGAGTCAGAATCGACTTGACAGCAACAGTACGCCTTTACCAATCCATGATCCCACCTTTTGTCTCTTTTTTGTGGCTGATAATCTTTATGTTTTTAATAATTATTTTATTTGACTTTTATTGTTGTAGAAAATGTATACAAGAAAGCATATACCAATTCAACACTTTGCGTGTGCACAATTCACTAACACTAATTGCATTCAAATTGTGTGACCATTCTCACCCTCCTTTGCTGAATTATTCCTCTCATATTAACGTAAACTCATGAACCCGAAGTTTCTTGTCTACTTCTTCCTGTTGCTATTGTCAATTTGATTCCATAAAGATAATTATTTAAAAGAGCACAATACTCAACACAGACATTCTCTACTAATGAAGCTAAACTGTTGTTTGGTTTAAAGAAGACTTTAGGGGATACTTTTGGCCCTACCTTTTCCTTAGTGATTTCTCTGACAACTTCAGTCCCCACTCATCTCTCCCTTCTAAAAAGTCTTAATCACATTTTGAGGTCTTTATTCACAATCCTTGCTTGATTATACACTTTCTTCATCTCCTTACATTTAGTCCATGAGCTGTGAAGAGAGAGACCAGTCCTCTACTCCTCTATCATATCTCCCAGCACCAGGACCAGTACTGGGCAGAGAGGGCACCTGTGAGGGATGTAAACACAAATGCTTGGTTCACACAAGGGTCCTTCTCGTGGGGCCCTCACTCTGTGCCAGGCACTGGGCTTAGAGTGGGGATAGGAGCTCAAAGACTCCAGGGCTGGGGAAGCCAGGGTAATGAGGCTAGGATACAGTAAATACTAGACTTGGGGGAGCACAAAGGGAGTCGGATACTAACACTGTATGTGGGGAGAGTAAGGTTTGGATGACAGAGAAAGTGGAAAGAGGGTGGAAAGGAGAGAAGGAAGGGAGGGAAGGAAAGGGGGAGGAAGGGAAGGAATTTTCCTCCCCTTCGTGGAAACTCTATGGGGCAGTTCTACTCAGACCTCTAGGGTCGCTATTAGTCGGACCCCATTCAATGGCAGTGGGTTTGGTTTGGGGCCAAAAAAAACGATAGTTGGAAAGAAAAGAGCATTTTCTCGCCTTGTACTCTCACAGACTTAAAGAGAAAATGAGGCTTTGTCCCTGATTAATGAGTCACAAAATTCTTCCTCTGTAGCCACATCCCAGGTTAGACAAGGCTACCAAGACATTCTTAGACCCTGGGCAGACCACCTGCTGCTTTTCCCTCTGCCCACTGGAAGACATTATGCTCAAAGATTATCAGTTGCTATCATGTCAACTTCAGGGTGACCCCATGTGTGTCAGAGTAGAACTGTTTTCCATGGGTAATCAATGGTTGTGTCAAGGGTTGAATTGTGTCCCGCGTAAAATGTGTGTAGCAATTTGCCTGGGCCAAGACTCTTAGTATTGTGTAATTTTCCTTTATTTTGTGATTTTCCCACGTTGTAAATTCTAATCTCTGCCTGTAGTTAATATGGCAATATTGGACTATGTTAAAGAGGATTAGCATGGGACTGTATGCTCTTGTCCAAAGCCTAGGGTGTTTCCCTGGAGTGTGGCTACGACCACCTTTTATCCTTTAAGAGATAAAAGGAAGGGGGAGCAAACAAAGAGCTGAGGACTACATACCATCAAGAAAATAGCACTAGGAGCATAGCATGTCTTTGGACCTGAGGCTCCTGAGCCAAGATGGTCCCAGACCAAAGACAAACAAGCACCTTCCTCCAGAGAGAATGCATTCCTCTGGAGCTGGCACCCTGAGTTTGGACTTCTAGCCTACTGGACTGTGAGAAAACAAACTTCTTGTTAAAACCATTCACTTGTGGTATTTGTGTTATAGCAGCACTGGATACCTAAGACAGGCTGATTTGTTGGAAGTGGATCACCAGGCCTTTTTTCTGAAGCACCTCTGGGTGGACTGGAAACTCCAACCTGTCTGTTAGTAGCTGAGTGTGTTAGCCATCTGTGCCACCTAGGGACTCTCCTTGACAGACTGAAAAAAAAAAAAATCCAAACCAGTTGCCACTGAGTTGGTTCTGACTCATGATGACCTTGTTTGTCAGAGAATTGCTTCACAGAATTTTCATGGCTGTGGCCTTTCACAAGTAGATCACCAGGCCCTTCTTCTGAGATGTCTCTGGATGGATGTGAACTGCCAACCTTTTGGTTAAAAAAAAAAAAATGAAAAAAACAACTATCATAAAGTTAGGTCTGACTCATAGTGACCTGGAGGTCAGAGTAGAACTGCCCGTAGAGTTTCAAGGAGTGCCTGGCAGATTTGAGCACTGACCTTTTGGCTAGCAGACGTAGCACTTAATCCACTGCGCCACCAGGGTTTCCAATCTTTTGGTCAGTGAATGGTTAACCATTTGTACTATCCGAGGGCTCCCTGTTGACAGATTAGACAGTAACAAGTAACAGCTCCTGTTTAACTCTGCCTTTTCCTGTGAAACCAAGGAATGAGGCTGAGGACCAGACCTGCAGGGTCGGGGCTGGGTGGGGAGGGTTGTGTTTGTAACGTGAAAAGGATATGTGTAAGGTAAAGTGCACGGGGTTTGTTGTCCAACGCCCAGAGTTCTCATCTATTTTAGTTGCATGTTCTTTTCTCATCCATTTGCTAGTTGCATGTCCCTGGGAGTCACTTCCTGTCTGCATCTTCACCAGTAAAGGTCTGCAAGCTTATTACCCTCACAAGGATGTGGGAGGAATAAATGAGAGCATCCCTGTGAAGAAGGCTGGCCCAAGCCCTATACTCCATGCAGACTCAGCAAATGTTTGCTTAGTCATGCTGGACATAGGTCACTGCCTACTGTCCGTAGCCCAGCTCTGCACCCTCTGCTCTTCATCAGCTTTGAAAAGGCAGGCTGCTGGGGTCTCACCATGAAGGCCCATCCAAGCAGGTAAGCAGCTCATAAGCCTGGACTGGTAGATGCAACACTGTCTTGAGGCCGTCAGGGGACATTATTACCTCTGGCAGGAGATGCCTACAGGAGGTATCAAAAGGCTTTGTGCATATGTTTGTCTAAGAAACTGCCTGGGCCTTGCAGCCGGCACCAACAGGGCTACCCTGGGTACACTAAGGACTCAGGGCTACCTCCGCTGTACCTGTCCAGCTCCCTGGCTGGCAGTGCTTGGACTAAGATGAACAGATACAAGCCTAAGAAAGGGATATGATGGGCAGGAGAGGGGTGGGCAAATCAAGGGGTCCTTGGTAGAGGAACTTATCCCTACTACCACACTCTGGGTACAAGCAGGCAGCCAGTTCAGGATAGCTGACTGCAGGACCTGAAGAGGCCAGCTCTCTCCCAGCCTTGCCAATGCTCCTTCTGCAAGGCCTGGGTATACACAGCTGACACAGTTTGCCTACTTTTACTGGCTCCAACCTGGGATTTGGGTACCAACCCAGACCAATAAATTTTCATTCCAAATATGGAAAATATACACCTTGGTTATCTAGTCCAAATCCTCACCACGTTGCTAACAAGAAATATGAAAGCCAGAGGGTTGAGTGACTTGCATAGGTATGCAGAGCTAGCTGGTGGCAGAGCGGGGTGGTCAGAGCTACAGCAAGCTGCTTCTTGCCTGGGGCAGTAGCCTCAAGGATGCTACCTGGTTCATTCCCTGGCAGCAGCTGTCTTTCAGGTCACGTCAGCTACAGGCATGAAGACCGACACGCCATCCAACCTGAGGGGGAAGCACTTGGGTGCTCCTCTACATTAGCTAGGGGGTGAGAGAAGGCTGGGCAGAGATCTTGTTTTGTTTCGCAACAGGGCCCAAGCACCTAGGATGCTGCCTAAGTACACAGCAGATATTTACCACAGAACATTTGATGAATGAATGAATGAATATGTGTCAGTTAAAAGAGCTGATAACCACTTGTCTGTCAGTTTGTCCTACTGTGTGGCTTGCATGTTGTTATGATGCTGGAAGCTATGCCATCAGCATTTAACGTACCAGCAGGGACACCTATGGTGGCCAGGTTCCAGCACAGTTTCCAGACTGAGATAGACTAGGAAGAAATGCCAAGGTGATCAACTTTCAATAATCAGCCAGTGAAAACCTTATGGATCACAACAGAACACTAACTAATGTGCTTGCTTTGGACATGTCATCAGGAGCCATCAGTTGCTGGAGAGGACATGTCTGGTGAAGCAGAAGGCTAGGGGGTGTGTGGGAGACCTATGGTGACATGGATTGGCACAGTAGCTGCAATGCCATACTTGAACGTGCTGGTGATTGTGCGGATCATGCAGGACCGAGAAGCATTTTGCTCTGTTTTATATAAGTTTGCCATGAGTTGGAGAGGTTCCGACATCCATCCATCTGTCCGTTCACCCACCCATCCATCCATTTGTTGACCCGTCTGTCTACCTATCATCTATTATTCCTGAAGGAAAAAGATAGTACACTCAAATTAGAATCTGAGCAAAGTTTAACCGAGTGACTATTTACAAAGGCATGAACAGGGTGGGAAAGTCACAGATATGCTGTAAAATCCCAGCACCTGCACAGTGGAGCTGTGACCACCCCTAAGTCTGAAGGGGCAAAGAGGGCATCATTGCCAGAAGCTGTAAGGAGAAAGTGGTGGCGAGGCAGCTGTCTGGAGAGGAGCTGTGACCTCAGTTGAGCAATGGAAGCAGCCTGTGGTGTCCCTGGACAAGAGCCTGTAAATTAGTGCCCAGACATCACTTTCTCCCTCACTCTGATCTCCTGCTGGGGTACTCCTGACCAAACACAGCTGCAAGGCTCCTGAGGCAGAGATCAAGGTAGGAAAGGTCAGAGAGGCATCTGCTTAATGAATGGTGCCTGCATCCCAGCCAGCCAGGGTTGGACTAGTACCAGACATCTGAAAGTTGTTTCTTTTCCAATTTGCCATGCTTCTCCTGTGACCCTGGAAGGAGGCCTCAGCATGTTCTCCTGGTGGCCAAGACAGGGCATCTCAGCTGCTCCCTGTTCCTGGCCAGGTTCAAGAAGTCTGCCTTAATGTCCTCTAGACCAGCTTTTCTATCTATAAGCGTCTATCCCCTTTCTTTTCTCCTAGAACAGTTGTTAGGAGAAGAAATGCCTCCAACTCACGGTGAACCTCTACACAATAAAATGAAATGCAGTCTTCTCTGAGCCATCTTTGCTGTTGTTCGTGTGCTCAAGTCCATTGCTGTGGCCACTGTGTATTTAGAGTGCCTTCCAAACTAGGGGGCTCTTCTTTCCGTACTAACTTGGACAATATACTGCTGTGATCCATATCTACAAGGTTTTCAATAGCTGATTTTCAGATGTAGACTGCCATGTTTTTCATCCTAGTCTATCTTATCTGGAATCTTCACTGGCCACCATGGGTCATCATGTTGGTATTTGAAACTGCAGTGGCCTTCCTTTCAATATCACAGCATCAGGGAAACCATCACAGTCGGGCTTCTAGAATTTGTTTACTCTTAAATCAGGGTTTCTCAATCTCTGCAATACTGGTTTTCTTGGCCAAATAATTCTTTGTCTTGTGTGGTTCTCTTGTGCACTGCAAGATATTTAACAGCATCCCTGGCTTCCACTCACTAGATGCCAATAGCAGCCCACCGCCCCCTCCCCACACTAATTGTGATAACCAAAAATGTCTCCACATGTCTCTAAATAGCTCCTGGGAGGTAAAATTGCCACCAGTGAAAACCACAGGCTTAAATTACCTTTTCCTAGAGCCGACATCTGGGCCCAACCCTGCCTTTCAGCCTGTTTGCTTGCTTCCTGAGTACTCATCAGAGCTCTCAATTTCAAATCCAGTCAGTTACACAATTAGCACAGGCAAACACAGCCATTTGCAGGCATCAGCAGGCAGTAATTTTTAGAAAAGAGATACACAAGAGTATATACATATACAATGGGAAGCTGTTTAAATACAGATAGGATGTATTTACTTATTCCCCATCTTGTTTCAGAATGGATTTAAGGCAGTTTAAAGTAAATTACAATGAGAGAGGGAAAATGAGACAAAGGGAAAATAAGAGCATGAATTTCAGATGTAGCTAACACAGAGGTTCAATGTTTGAAATGAAGTGTAACGTGCTTGCTGATGATGTGACCATAAATTTGTTCTATACTCCTCAGGCTCCAACTCAAAAAAGGAAGCAGGACGAGATATAGTGGTGACAGAGGCATTTCATCATCTGAGACCTGCAGGGCTCCAAAGTCCTGACATCCACTTTTCCACAGCCACTGGTCTTTGGGTGTGGGGAGCCTGCGTGGTCTAGTTGGTGAGCCAGTGGAGTCATCTATCATCACAGAGATTGAGGGGCTTAACAGACTCACTGTGGTGGAATCCAGCAAGTGGAGTCCAGCCTCATACCTCTCCAGGGTTGGGCTGGCTCAGCTTCTCTGAGTCATGTTCAGGGTTCATTTACAATCTCTCTGGAAGGGATGAGGACATAGTATGCTTTGCCTTGTGGCTTCAGGAGTGGATAGAACACTGTACTTACATTGTTTTCTTTTTCTTCTTCCCAAATATTATTAAGACTCTTTAGTATAAGGTGTCTCACTTTGGGACTGAGAACATGATACCTATTTTACAGGTAAAAATAATAACCAATACTATTATTAAGAGCCTGAGTGGCTCAAGTGGTTTGTGACCAGTTGCTTACCTAATGATTGGTTTGAACCCCCCCAGTGCTCTGCAGAAGAAAAGGCCTGGTGATCTGCTTCTGTAAAGATTATTGCCAAGGAAACCCTATGGAGTAGTTCTCAGTCATGGGGTTGCCATAACCGACCCAAAGACAGCTAACATCAACAACAACATTTACTGCACACTTAGCAGGGATCAGATTGTTAATTGCTTTATGCCAGTCATCTCATTAGCCTGCATGATAACCCAATGAGGCAGATACAGATTAGAACACTGAGGTTTACAGATTAAGAAATTAAGGCTTGAGTCTGGCACCTTAGACCATTCAGCCATCCTGAGACTGTTAAAAATGGCAGAGTAGACACACATCTCCTCATTTCCCTCTGAGAACTAAGACGTGGATGATATTTGTATGGAGCACTGAATATCTGGGGAACCCTAGGATCTAGCACATTTGACTAGGTACCAGTATCAGACTAATCTGCCACTCTCAGAAACAAGCCAGTGGCTGTCTGACCTCCACTTCTGCTGTTTCACAGTATCGGAGAACTGCAGCTTCTGCAAATGGCTGGTAACCTACTTTCATTATCAGCTGGAAGGTGGAGTGGAGTCTGCTGCTCCTGACTGCCTGTTTCAGCCAACACGTTGGGCAGCTCCTAGTTCAACACCTGGACAGCACTCTGCATAGAAGTGAAGTTTACTTTTAAGGCTGAGAGGCCTATGTAGTTGCCTGGAGATCTATCTGTTGAGAGGTCTGGCATCTTTTCCTCCAACCCTTCTCTGACCCACATTGTAGGGTTGGCTGACAGCCCCCAGTTTCTCCATAAGTGAGGCAGCATCTTTGCCACCCAATAAGCAGAGACTTTCACCCCAGAGAGTCCACCTGGGGCAAATCACTAGAGTATTAGAGACAGCTGGTGACCAAGAATTCTCTTAGATCTAATACCAGAGAAATCAAACAGTGTCTAGATGGCATGCAGGCAGCAGACCATCATTAATCATTTAAAGAAGCAGCCTTCAAATGCTCCAGAAAATTCCCAAAATATTCAAAAAATTTCCCAGATGAACAAGCCTTTCTGAATCTATCAGAGGCTGAGTACAAAAGAATTATATACAGAACCCTCCTAGAGATTAAACAAAATGCAGTAGAACAAAATGAAAAATTTAGAAAGCTGTTTGAATTGATGGGACGTCAATGATCTGAAATACATCAGATCAATAACAAAATTACAGAGTTAGATAATTCAACCCAAAGCCAAAAGAGTAGGATTAGACTCAGTGACCTTGAAGACAGAGCAACTGACATCAGCATTTATGAGGTGAAATCAGGTAAAAGAAATAAGAAAAACGAAGAAGCATTAAGAAACATGTGGGACTCCACTAAGAGGAAAAATTTACATTTAATTGGAGTTCCTGGACAAGGGGGGATTAATGACAATATAGAGAGTATTGCTGTAGAGATGCTGACAGAAAACTTTCCTGAGACTATGAGCAAAGAGAACACAGGTATCCAAGATGTTGATTGGACACCACAAAAGCCAGACCCCAAAAGAAAGATGCCAAGACATATTATAATCAAGCTTAATAAGATGACATACACAGATGCTTCTGAAGGTAGCAAGGCTCAAAGCAAAGCTAACGCTCTGAGGGAAACCCTGTAGGCTTTCGTCTGACTTCTCTGCAGAAACAATGCTGGCTAGAAAACAGTAGGCAGACACATTCAAAGCCCTAAAGGAGAAAAACTCCCATCCAAGAATTATTTATCCTACAAAATTGTCTATCAAATATAATGGTGAAATTAAGACTTTTGAAGATAAAGAGAAGTTTAGAGACTTCATAAAATCTAAACCAAAATTACATGAAATATTGAAAGAAGCTCTTCCCTTAGAAAAACAGAGCCATTAAATGTATATTTAAGGTGACAATTCTGGACACAACATCCAAAATTCTAATCAGCTAGGGAAGTCATAAAAACTTAATCAAAGCTACAGTATTAAAACAAGGGAATCTGTGATCATATCATGACAACTATAATATCACATTAAAAGAGGAATACACTACAGTAGTTGTTTCAGATGCAGAGGAAGTTTAAGAGTCATGAAGTAGTTAAAATTGGGTTTAATCTTAGTATGTTAAGGGAATAATACATGTAGTCATAAAGCAAATTAACAATGCATTGTCTCAAAATAAGGAATGAAATACAGGAGCCTCAACAAACACAAAACCAACACTGAAACAACAACCCATAAAGAAGAATGGCCCAGAACAGAATATTAAGAACAATATAGAAAACATCAACATAAAAGTAATTACATCAAAATGATGGCACTAAGCACATACCTATCAATAATTACACTGAATGTAAATGGACTGAATGTTCCAGTAAAGAGGCAGCAAGTGACACCCCGGATCAAAAGACACAACTTGTCTACATGTTGCTTACGAGAAACACACCTTAGACTTAAAGATATGAACAAGTTGAAAATTAAAGGATGGAATAATATATACCAAGCTAACAATATATCAATAAGAGCAGTTGTGGCAATACTAATCTCAGATTAAATAGATTTTAATATAAAATCCACTATTGTGGACAAGGATGGTCACTATTTATTGCTGAAAGTTTCAATATATAAGCAGGACTTAACAATATTAGATATTTATGCACCCAATACCACAGCACCTAAATACATTGAACAAATACTGACAACACTGAAAAATGAGACAAACCATTCCACAATAATAGTTGGAGACTTCATCACTCCCCTTTTGGTTACGGATACATCATCCAGAAAAAAACTCAGTAAAGATGCAGAAGATCTTATTGCAACAATCAACCAACTTGACCTTACTGACATATACAGACCTTTTCATCCATCAATGGAAAAGTACACCTTCTTCTCCAGTGCACATGAAACATTCTCCAGAATAAACCATGTGTTAGGTCATAAAGCAATTCTCTATAAAATCCAAACCACTTTGATTTACTGCAAAGTATCTTCTTGGATCATAGAGCTATAAAAGTTGAAATCAATAACAGAAAATTCATAGGTAGAAATTCAAACTTATGAAAACTGAACAACACTTTGCTTAGAAAGCCTTGGGTTATAGAAGAAATCAAGGACAAAATAAAGAAATTTAGGGAATCCAATGAGAATGAAAACACATTCTACCAGAACCTATGGGATACACCCAAAGCAATGCTCAGAGGCCAGTTCATCTCTATAAATGCACACATCTGGAAGGAAGAAAGGCCCCAAAGAAAGAATTAACCCTACAGCTTGAACAAGTTGAAAAAGTACAACAGAGGACCCCCTCAGGCACCAGAAGAAAACAGATAACAAAGATTAGAGCAGAACTAAATGAACTGGGGAATAGAAGAACCACTAAAAACATTAACAAAACCAAAAGCTGGTTCTTTGAAAAGATCAACAAAATCGATAAACCCTTGTCTAAACTTACAAAAGAAAAACAGCAGAAGATACAAATGACCCAATTAAGAAATGAGATGAGAATTGTTACAACAGACAGCTGAAATAAAAATTATCACAACAGAATACTATGAAAGGCTGTACTCTAACAGGTTTGAAAACCTAGAGGAAATGGACAAATTTCTAGATTCATATCAGCCACCAAGATTATCACAAGGAGAAGCAGATCAACTTAGTAAGTCTATCATAAAGGAAGAGATTGAAAAAGCCATAAAAAAATCTACCAGCCAAAAAATGTCCTGGCCCAGATGGCTTCACCAGAGAATTCTACCAATCTTTTAGAGAAGAGTTAACTCCATTACTCTTGAGGCTATTTCACACAATAGAAAGGAATGGAATACTCCCAAATTCATTCTATGAAGCCAGCATAACCCCGATACCAAAGCCAGGGAAGGATCCCACAATAATGGAAAATTACAGAACAATATCATTCACGAACCTAGATGCAAAAATCTTCAACAAAATTCTAGCCAATAGAATTCAACAGCATATAAAAAAAATAATTCATCATGATCAAGTTGGTTTCATTCCAGGGATGCAAGCCTGGTTCAACATCAGAAAAACAAAGTAATCAATCACATTAATAACACAAAAGATAAGATTCACCTGATGCAGAAAAGTTCACCCTGATTTTGACAAAGTTCAACACCCATTCATGCTTAAAACTCTCAGAAAAATAGGAATAGATGGGAAATTCCTCAACACAATCAGTAGCACCTACACAAAGCCGACTACCTTCATTGCCCTGAATGGTGAAAGACTGAAAGAATTCCCTTTGAGAATGGGACTAGACAAGGATGCCCAGTCTCACCACTTCTATTCAGCATTGTGCTAGAAGCTCTAGCCAGAGCAATTAGACAAGACAAAAAAATAAAGGGCATCCATACTGACAATGAAGGAGTAAAAATCTACCTATATGCAAATGATATGATTGTTTATACGGAGAATACACAGAAATCCATAAATAAACTATTGGAACGAACAGAGGAGTTTAGCAAAGTATCAGGATACGAGATAAACATAAGTAAATCAGTAGGATTCCTTTATATCAACAGTGAGATTACTAAAGAAGAAATCATCAAATCAAGAAGATGAAATACTTAGGAACGAATCTAAGTAGAGAAATAAGAGAACTTTACAAAGAGAACTACAGGATCTTACTACAAGGAACTAAGAGAGACTTACACAAATGGAGCAATCTACCCTGCTCATGGATAGGAAGACTCAACATTGTGAAAATGTCTATTTTACCCAAAGTAATCTACTTATATAATGCAACCTCAATACAAATTCCAGAGACATTTTTTAATGAGATAGAGAAACAAATCATCAACTTTGTTTGGAAAGGGAAAAAACCTTGGATAAGTAAAGCACTACTGAAGAAAAAGAACATACTGGGAAGCCTCTCACTACCTGACTTTAGAAACTATTACACTGCCACAGTTGTCAAAACAGCCTGGTACTAGCACAAAAAGAGACATAGAGACCAATGGAGCAGAGTTGAGACCCCAGAGATGCCACCATCCTCCTATGAACAGCTGATACTCAACAAAGGCCCCAAGATTTTAAACTGGGGTAGGAATGGTCTCTTTAACAAATGGTGCTGGGGAAATTGGATATCCATCTGCAAAAAATGGAAACAAGACCCATATCTCAAACCTTATACAAAAAGAAATTCAAATCGGATAAAAGACTTAAATATAAAATCTAAAATGATAAAGCTCATCTAAAACAGTATCAACAATGGAAGTTTTAATACACAGATTACATAAATGGACAGACTTGAAAATCTGACAAAGCGTGATCAACAGAAGAGAAAATAGATAAGTGGGAACTACTGAGAATGAAACGCTTTTGCTCATCCAAAGACTGCATCAAAAGAATTAAAAGACCAAGTCCATGTCAGACCAACCTCCATAATCTGTAAGGTATTACATAAATATCAACAAGGATAAATAATCCAATTAAGTAACAGGCGAAGGAGGTAGACAGAAATTTCTCTAAAGAGGATATCCAGGCAGCTGAAAGACACATGCAGAATTGCTCATGATCATTAGCTATTAAAGAAATCCAAATCAAAACTACAATGAGATGCCATCTCTCCCCAACAAGGCTGGCCATGATCCAAAAAACACAAAACAACAAATGCTGGAGAGGCTGTGTGGAAACTGGAACTCTCCTACACTGCTGGTGGGATTGTAGAATGCTACAACCTCTTTGGAAAACAATCTGGAGCTTCCTTAAAAAGCTGGAAATAGAGATACCATTTGATCCTGTAATTCCACTGCTTGGAATTTATCCTTCAGAAACAAAGGTTCTCACACGAACAGACACTTGTACACGAATGTTGATTGCAGCACAGTCCACAACAGCTGCAATCAACTGTGATGCCCACCAACAGATGAATGGATAAGCAAAGTATGGTACATATACTCAATGGAACACTATGCTATGATAAAAAGCAATGACAATTTTAGAAAACATTTCATAACATGGTCCCATTTGGAAGAGATCATGCTGAGTGAAATCAATCAGTGTCAAAAGGACAAATTTTTTATGAGACCTCTGTTACAAGGACTTAACAAGAGAAATATCCATAGAAGAAAATGACTGTGTTGGCTACATGGGCGGGTGGGGGGCTGAGGGTTTATCATAGATGAGACAACTGATATATGTTAGAAATTGTCTTCTTTTACTCTAATTAGTAAAAAAATAAAATTAAAACAAAGAAACTAAGGCTTACTAAGATGTTAAACAACTGTCTCAAATAACTCTACTAAGACACCATAGCTAGTTAGTAATGGAGCAGAGATTTAAACTCAGCCTGCCTTACTCCAGGGCCCTCGAGTTGGCTGCTCAGCTCGCCTGCCTCTAGTGAGAAAGCTGGAAGTCAGAGAAGAAAAGTAAGAGGCCAAGTTAGGAAAATGCTAGGAACAGAGTCCCAGGCAGTGCTTCCTCTACCCTAGGGAATTCCTCCTTCTCCACCCTGGGAAGAAAGGCTTGCTTCCTGGGAGGAGGACTGATACTGTCTTATTTAAAACTGTGACCTTTTGTTAATCGTTGAATATACTTAGATTATTTTTAATATGGCATTAAAATGCTATTAACTTGATAACTGAGTATTTTGGTGCTTCCTTAAAATTTGCACCTGAAGTAAGCACCTCACTGGCCTCACCCTGCTTTGGCCCTGCAAGGAGGAGTAAAGACAGTGTGGTGAGTTCAAGGTGACCACAGAGCATCCAGAGAGACGGCCACAGAGCAGCACACATGATCTACTCCTGCTTTTCCTGTCAGTCTCTGAGTGAACTAGCACCCACTGCTCAGCCTCAGTGTTCTTGCCACCTAACAGAAAATAGCTGTCTCTCCTCTCCCTGAGAGCAGCGGCAGCTCAGGGGTAGAATTCTCACCTTCTATATGAGAGACCCGGTTTGATTCCCAGCCAATGCTTCTGATGTGCAGTCACTGCCCATCTGCCAAGGGAAGCTTATGTTGCTATGATGCTGAAGAGGTTTCCACAAAATTTTCAGGCTAAGACAAACTAGGAAGAAAGGCCTGGCAATCAGCTTCCAAGAGTCCATCAACCACAATCCTATGGGAATGATGCAAGACCAGTCAGCAGCTAACAATAACAACCTCTGCCTGACACTCAGGACTGGTAGGACAATCAAGGGTTAAGGGAGGCTGGAATAGCTACTATTTCTTTTCTTTTAAAATTTTTTATTTAATATAACTGAGTGAAAATGTACATTCCCATATAAATTTACATACCCACCTATATGCAGCTTCCACTGCTCTCCCTGCCCGGTGACAGCACACTGTTCCTCCCTACTCCACACATGTCTCGTTCTCCCAACAGTCTCTTTTTTCCCTCCTCTCCACCCACTCTCCTTCCTCCAGCCAGAGTTCAGCAGGATAACATCCTATAGATGTATAGAACCATAAAGTGCATCCAACATATGGTCACTGCATCGCCAAGTCCAATCCATTCCTGCCGAAGCGTGGACCTTCATTATGATTTATGGTCAAGGGCAGCATCAGGGCCACGGGCCATGCTCCCAGGGGAACCCTGAAACCACTGGACCATCAATTGAGGTCTTTTAGTGGGGATGTCAGGGTGCACCCCTTTTTATTCTTGTGTTGCCAGTGAGACTCAACTTAGTGAGCTCCATCGCGGCTATCACTGGTGGTGGCCGGGCACCATCTGGTTCTTCCGGTCCCAGGTCATTGTAGGCACCCAGTGATGTGGGTCTCTTTGTCTTCTGGGTTGTCTTTCCCCCATGTCATTGTCATTTGGGTCCTCGGTGAGCATCTGTTCCTGCTGAGTTGGGACCATTTGCTGTGCCCTCAGATGGCAGTTTGGCAGCTTTTAAGACCCCAGACGCCACTCTCCAACGTGGGGTGCAGAGAACTCTCTTAGCAAAACGCTAGTTGTGCCAATTGGCCTTGCTTTTGCCTAAGAGCATGGTCCCCCAACCCCCGCCCCAGCTATTCTATCCTTGCAATATTGGGTTAAGATGAAAGGAGTACTCATGTTATGTTTAAGTCCACTTAATATTGTTATTGTTTCTAATGTGTGCTGTCACCTATTTCACCCAACCAGATACCTAGCAACTATCTAATCTAAGCCCTACCCCCTCCCTCCCTCTCTCCCCTCCCTTGCAGCTGTCAAAGAGTCTTTTCTTCTATACACAAGTCTGTTTTTGAGATCTTATCATAGAGGTCTCATACAATATTTGTCCTTTTGTTGCTGACTAGTTTCACTCATCATAATGCCCTCCAACTGAAACCAGGTCATGAGATCTTTCCTGAAGTCATCGTTGTTCTTTATCATTGCATAGTGCTCCATTGAGTATATATACCATAGTTTACCTATCCGTTCTTCTGTTGTTGGGCATCTGGGTTGATTCCATCTTCTTGCTATCGTGGGCTGTGCTGTGATAAACATTCTGGTGCATGTGTCCGTTGGTGTGAAAGGCCTTGATTCTGTAGGATATATTCCAAGTAGTGGAATTACTGGGTCAAATGGTATATCAATATCCATTTTTTTAAGGAAGCGCCAGGTTGCTTTCCAAAGAGGCTGGACCATTTTGCAACCCCACCAACAGTGTAGGAGGGTTCCACTTTCTCCACAGTCTCTCCAACAATTGTTGTTTTGTGTTTTTTGGATCATGGCCAACCTTGTTGGGGTGAAATGGTATCTCATTGTCGTCTTGATTTGAATTTCTTTAATAACTAAAGATCGTGAACACGTCCGCATGTGTTTTTTGGCTGCCTGGATCTCCTCTTTAGTGAAATGTCTGTCCATCTCCTTTGCCCATTGCTTAATTGGATGGTTTATCTTCTTCTTGTTGATATTTTGTAGTATCTTATAGATTATGGAAATCAGGCGTCGGTCTGACATGGAGTTTCCAAATATTTTTTCCCATTCTGTAGGTGTTCTTTTAATTCTATTAATAAAGTCTTCAGATGAGCAAAATGTTTAATTCTTAATAGATCCCATTTATCTATTTTCTCTTCTGATGATTGTGGTTTGTTTGACAGATTTTGGAGTCTGTCCATATTTTGTATTAAAACTTCCATTGTTGTTCCTACCTTTTCTTGGATGAGCTTTATTGTTTTAGGTTTGATATTTAGGTCTTTTATCCAGTTCGAGTTGGTTTTTGTATAAGGTGTAAGATATGGATCTTGTTTCAGTTTCTTGCAGATAGATATCCAATTTTGCCAGCACCATTTGTTGAAGATACTGTTTTTACCCCAGTTTAATGTCTTAGGGCCTTTGTCGAATATCAGTTGTTCATAGGCAGATGGTGTCATCTCTGGGGCCTCAGTTCTGTTCCACTGATTGATCTGTCTGTTCTCATACCAGTACCAGGCTGTTTTGACCACTGTGGCAGTGTAATACGTTCTAAAGTCAGGTAATGAGAGGCCTCCCAGTGTGTTCTTCTTCTTTAGTAGTATGTTGCTTAACTGGGGCTTCTTCCCATTCCAAACAAGATTGGTGATTTGTTTCTCCATCTCATTAAAAAATGTCACTGGAACTTGTATTGGGATTGCATTCTATAAATAGATTGCTTTGGGTAAAATAGACATTTTCACAATGTTAAGTCTTCCTATCCATGAGCAGGGTAGGTTTTTCCATTTATCTAAATCTCTCTTAGTTTCTTGTAGTAAGGGCTTGTAGTTCTCTTTGTAAAGGTCTGTTATTTCTCTGGTTAGATTAATTCCTACGTACTTTATCTTCTTAGGGGCTATCGTAAATGGTACTGATTTGATAATTTCTTCCTTAACAGTCTCGTTGTTGGTATAAAGGAATCCTACTGATTTACTTATGTTTATCTTGTATCCTGAGACTTTGCTGAACTCTTCTATCAGTTTGAGTAGTTTAGTTATAGATTCTTTGGGATTCTGTGCATATACAATCATATCATCTGCAAACAGGGAGATTTTAACTTCCTCTTTGCCAATGCAGATGCCCTTTATTTCTTGGTCTTGTCTAATTGCTCTGGCTAAAACTTCTAGCACAATGTTGAATAGAAGAGGTGAGAGTGGGCATCCTTGTCTAGTTCCTGATGTCAAGGGAAAGTGTTTCAGTCTCTCTCCATTCAGGATGATGTCAGCAATTGGCTTTGTATAAATGGCTCTTATTGTGTTGAGGAATTTGCCATCAATGCCCATTTTGCTAAGAGTTTTTAGCATGAATGGGTGTTGGACTTCATCAAATGCCTTTTCTGCCTCAATGGACAAAATCAGGTGATCTTTGTCTTTTGTGTTATTTATGTGGTTAATCACATTAATTGTTTTTCTGATGTTGAACCAGTCTTGCATCCCTGGTATGAATCCCACTTGGTCATGATGGATTATTTTCTGTTATTGTATTCTATTGGCAAGAATTTTGTGGAAGATTTTTGCATCTAGATTCATGAGTGATATCGGTCTGTAGTTCTCTGTCTTTGTTGGATCTTTCCCTGGCTTAGGTATCAGGGTTATGCTGGCTTCATAGAATCAGTTTGGGAGTACTCCATCCCTTTCTATACTGTGAAATAGTTTCAGTAGTATTGGAGATAACTCTTCTGTAAATGCTTGGTAGAATTCTGCAGTGAAGCCACCTGGACCTGGACTTTTTCTGGTTGGCAGTGTTTTGATGACCTTTTCAATCTCTTCCTTTGTAATGGATTTATTAAGTTGTTCTGCTTCACATTGTGATAATTTGGGTAGGTGGTATGAGTCAAGGAATTGGTCCATTTCCCCTAGGTTTTCAAATTTGTTAGAGTACAGTCTTTCATAGTATTCTGTTATGATATTTTTGATTTCTGTTGCATCTGTGGTGACAACCTCCCTCTCATTTCTAATTTGGGTTATTTGTTTCCTTTCCTGCTTTTCTTTAGTAAGTTTAGCCAGTGGTTTGTCCATTTTGTTGATCTTCTGAAAAAAATCAGCTTTTGGTCTTTTCAATTCTTTCAATTGTTTTTCTGTTCTCTAATTCATTTAGCTTTGCTCTAATCTTTGTGATCTCGTTTCTACTGGTGCCTGAGGGGTTGCTCTGTTGTTCTCTTTCTACTTATTCAAGCTGTAGGGTTAGTTCCTTGATTTGGTTTCTTTCTTCCTTCCAGATGTGTACATTTATGGAGATAAACAGACCTCTGAGCACTGCTTTGGCTGTATCCCATAGGTTCTGGTAGGAATTGTTTTCGTTCTCATCGGAATCCATGAATTTCTTTAATTCATCCTTGATTTCCTCTATAACCCATGTTTTTTTGAGGAAGATGTTGTTCAGTTTCCAAGAGTTCCACTTTCTATCTATGTTTTTTCTACTATTGATTTCAATTTTGATGGCTTTATGATCTGAGAAGATGCTTTGCAGTAATTCAATGGTATGGATTTTGTTGAGCATTGCATTATGGCCTATCACATGGTCAATTCTGGAGAATGTTCCATGTGCACTGGAGAAGAAAGTGTAGTTGTCTGCTGATGGGTGGAAAGTTCTGCATATATCAATGAGGTTTAGTTGGTTAATTGTGGCAAACAGATCTTCTGTGTCTTTACTGAGTTGTTTTCTGGATGATCCGTCTAGTATTGAGAGTGGAGTGTTGAAGTTTCCCACTATTATTGTGGAGTCATCTAACTCTCTTTTGTGTGTAGTCAGTGTTTCTTTAATGTATTTAGGTGCTCTGATATTAGATGCATAAATATTTAATATAGTTAAGTCTTGCTTGTGTACTGAACCTTTCAGCAATAAATAGTGTCCATCTTCGTCCACGATGTTGGATTTGACATTAAAATTGATTTTGTCTGAGATTAGAATTGCCACCCCTGCTCTTCTTTGTTCATTGTTAGCTTGATATATATTCTTCCAACCTTTAATTTTCAGTTTGTTCCTATCTTTAGGTCTCAAGTGAGTTTCTTGTAGACCATATGGATGGGTCATGTCTTTTGATCCAAGATGTCACTCAATGTCTCTTTATTGGAGCATTCAGTCCATTCACATTCAATGTAATTATTGATAGGTGTGTGTTCAGTGCTGCCATTGTGATGTGTTTATTTTTATGTTGATGTTTTCTCTGTTGTTCTTATTAGTCTGTTCTGGGACATTCTTTTTTGTGAGTTGATTTTTCACCTTTTTCAGAGCTGGTTTTGTGGTTGTTGAGACTCCTGTGTTACATTTCTTGAAATGATATGATACATCTTTGTTGTGCTTTATAGCTGCCCCTATGATCCCCCTTAATAAATTATATATAAACCCAATTTTAATTACTACCAGTCTTTCCATCTTCCTCTCCATCTGGAAGGACTATAACAACTGAAGTACATCCCTCTTTTTAATATGATGACACCATAGTTTTCGTGATGATCACTGGATTGCTTCTTTCCTAATCAAAGCTGTGATTGGCTATGGAGCCTTCCCTAACTGAGCAGAGTTTTGATTGGTAAAGTCATTCTAAAATATAAAGTTAGTGGCTTCGTTCTTCTAAGCCAGAGCCAAGAACTTCTTTCAGTATTTCTTGTAGTTTGGGTTTGGTTTTTACAAAATCTCTGAGTTTCTGTTTATCTGGGAATGTCTTAATTTCATTTTCATATTTGATAGTTTTGCAGAATATATAATTCTTGGTTGGAAGTTCTTCTCCTTCAAGGCTTTGAATGTGTCATGCCACTGTCTGCATGCCGGCATGGTTTCTGCTGAGAAATGTAACGAGAGCCTACAGGGTTTCCCTCTGAATGTTAGCTTTGCTTTGAGTCTTGCTGCCTTTAAGAGTTGCTGCTTGTGTTTCATTTTGTTGAGCTTGATTATAATATGTCTTGGAGTCTTTCTTTTGAGATCTATATTGGGTGGCATACGATATGCATCTGAGATGTCTATATTCTCTTCCTTCATGATTTCTGGGAAGTTTTCTGTCAGCAGCTCAGCAACAATACTCTCTGTGTTCTCAGATGTCTCACCCTGTTCAGAGACTCCAATTAATCGAAAGTTGTTTCTCTTAGTAGAGTCACACATGCTTCTTAATGTTTCTTCATTTTTCTTGTTTCCTTTTTTTGATTTCTGCTCATAGATGCTGGCCTCAGTAGCTCTGTCTTCCAAGTCAGAAATTCTATTTTCTATTTGTTCCATTCTGTTTTCTTGGCTTTGCATGGAAGTTTCTATGTCTTTGATTTTCTTCTTGATCTGTTGGATTTCAGAGTACTGGTGTTCCATCAGATCAAACATCTTGCTTGACTTTTCATTTTGTTCTCCTGCATTATGTATAAGGTCTAGAAGGGCTTTGTATATAATCATTTTGTATTCACTTTCTGATGCTTTCATAAAAGTTTCTTCATCTGGAAAACTCCTTGGTTGCTTTGTTTGGGAGCCTTCTGAAGCCATGAGTGATTGCTTGTATGCCACCATTGTCTGTTGCTTTTTGGGTCCCCTGTGAGTCTATAGAGGCTGGAAGAGGTACTGTGAGGATGGATTGCAAATGTTTCTCTAGGCTGTCTTCAAATGTAAAGCAAAAGGTATCTGACCAGTTCACAAGTCAGTTAGGTTTTCAGGTGTAGAGGTCCCTCTTCCCATCTGACAAAGTAAGCGCCACTGTATCCAACCCCAGATGATACAAACTAGTTCAGAATACAGCAGTGCTACTGCCCTGTTGGCCTCTGCTGACAGGGCCTAGCCTTAGACGACACTGCACCGAGTACTGCTTTTGTGATAGAAAAGCACTCTCTTGTGGGCAGGCTCTGACTCCTAAGCTAAGAATTAGGTCCAGCTGTGGCCACTGTATCCAAGATAGCGCCCTCCACACAGGCAGCAGACAGAAGGGCTAAAGATGCTGAGAGGTAGTGATTCCTCTGATTCTGTTGCAGGACCCCCAAAGCAGGTGGCACTAGGTAAATTACTGCTTTTCTGTCAGAGAAGCACTGTCCTGTTTGCAGGCACTGGCTCCCAGGCTAAGAATGAGGTCCCACTAGAATCTCCGTATCCAACATGGCGTCCCGCATCCTGACTGCGAAACTCCGTAAAAATGTCACTGAGGCAGATATAAAACGACACGCTCAAAGTGGCTAGATTAACAGAGTCCCAAGCCTGGCTCTCAAAATATGGGAATTTCGCCTGCCTGTCCCCCCAGCAGCGTGTCCGAGTCTAGGCGCTAGGCAAGATCCTGCTCTGCCTGTGGCCAAGACAGAGGGAAAAAAAGTCAAAGTGGTGTGTTTACCTGTGGTGTGTTTACCTTCAATCCGTGAGAGCAAGGGCTAGCCAGGTGCGGGATTCAGTGACAGAGAGGAGGGTTTTCGCTCAGTGGTATGAAGTCCCAGTTAACAGCCCTGTGCCACGTCCTGGGGCTGATTAGGTGACCAGAAGCCTCCGTTTGATTATCAATTCAGGTCTTAGTTTCCAAAGCGATATAAAGAGACATGTGCTTAGTCTGCCATCTTGATTTATTTCTTATTATTACGACAAATCTTCCCAGACTTCACAGTCCCCACCCTGCCACATCAGCAGAGATTATCATCCCCACTTTACGAGGGAAAGAAACTGAGACTCAGGGTCAAAGTGCCTCAACAAAGGTCGCAACTGCTGTGAGATTCTTAGCTCAGAGCTTTCCCCACCACTCTACCCTGCTTTCAGTCCTGGCTTCTCAGACCCTGACGGGGAGCATGGCTGTGGCTCTCATCCTTGACTGCCCCACGGTCTCTTTCTGGGAGTCCGAATGCTGCCTTCTTGTAGCACCTCAGCAGGCTGTGAAATCCAATCCAGTCCAATCTGTGGGAAAGGTAAACGGACTCTACAGAGAAAACATAAGAGGTTGTCTGAGTTAATAAGGTAACAATTCAATATATTTCTCTCCCTTACCCCCAGCCTCCATTTTAAACAAGCTAGCAAGTGTTCAGTAATTTAGGAGAAGGCATTTGAAATTCCCGTCTGCCCTACTCCCCAACCAGTGGTGTTTCTTGTCACCAGCTAACAGCATTTAAAATATTTACAGCTCTTTTTTTTGCCCTAGGGGTGTATCATAATAAATCATTGTTACTGCCAATAATTCAAAAATTAATCTCCAGAAACCTCAATGCCTGTTTTATCCCTCAAATAACAAGCTGCAGAATCCACCCAATGGACTGGAATCACGGGAATTGGTATTTTCACCAGCCTTCCCAGGGTGAACCCAAACCCAAAACAAACACACTGCTTTTGAGTCTAGTCCAACACTATAGGACAGAGTGGAACTGCGCCAACAGGGTTTCCAAGGCTGTAAATCTTGACAGAAGCAGACTGTCACATCTTTCCTCTTGGACCAGCTGGTGGGATCAAAGCACCAACCCTTTGGTTGGCAGTGAGTACTTTTACCATGGCGCCAACAAGGCTCCTTCTCAGGCAGAACTATGTTTGACGGCAACGATGACTCCACACTGCCCCCTGGTGGAGCTGCTCCAGAGTCATGCTCCAGCCCTGGAATTGGACTGCTGTCGGTGAAGCAGTCAGGGATGCTGACACGCATCTGACCCCTTTCATCCTGGAAAGTCACCTCCTCCTTTGCTGTTCCTCCTTGCTGTCCTCTTTTTCATCCATCTAGATGTCGCTACAGCTGCTAACCTAAACATCAGCAGTTCAATCCACCACTAGTTCCTTGGAAACACTATGGGGCAGTTCCGCTCCATGAGTTGGAATTGACTGCGACGGGTTTTTTAGATGTCCCTGGGCTCATCCTCTCAGTCCTTCCTATCTCCCTCTTGTCCAACTCTTCATGAACTCTGCTGTATTTTTCTCTCCCCTTAAATTACAAACTCCTTCCCCTTGTTTTCACCTTTCTTATATTGGAATTCAGCATGGAAAAGTTAGAAATCTAACACGCATTCCATGCACCAAGTACCACCCCAAGCAATTTCTACACATCACTTAATCCCCAACCAGACTCATAACATTCATATCTTCTTAAAGCTGAGGAAACTGAGGCTGGGGGAAGTTAAGTAACTTGCCTAAAGTCACACAGATGATGAAGACTCCAGAGCCAACGTTCTTCACCATTATACAATGGCAAACAGTCCTAAAAGACAGGCTGGGGAGTTTGTAAGTTATGCTGAGTGCAAGTTAGATCCACTAAAAGTTTTTAATTAAGAGGGTTATTATTACTAGGTGCTGTCGAGTTGATTCCAGCTCACAGCAAATGTATGCGCAACAGAATCAAACACTGCTGGGTCCTGTGCCATGACCACAATTTTTTTTATTACTGTGACTAAGTGAAAGTATATAATCCAAATTAAATTTGCACGCCTGCCTGTCTGCAGCTCCTTCTGCTCTCCTTGCCTGGTGACAGCACACTCCTCCTTTTCATTCTATATGTGTCGTATCTTTATAGCCTTCTGTCCTCTCCTCTCCACCTTCTCCTCTTCCTTTTAGTAAGGGGCCAGGAGGACAGCATCCTGTAGATTCATAGTACCATGAAGTACACACACCATATGGTCACATTGTGTCCCCAAGCCCAGTCCACTCCTGTCTGAACAGTTGACCTCAGTAATGAGTTGTGATCATGGGCAGCATCAGGTCTAGGGGGCATGCTCCTAGGGGAACCCCCAGGCCTTCAGACCATCAGTTGTGGTCTTTTAATGGACTTCTTGAGGTGCACTGCTCTTTTTCTCATGTTGCCACTGGGACTTGAAATTGTATGCCCCATCATGTCTGTCTTTGGTGGTGGCCAGACACCATCTGATTTTTCTGGTCACATGTTTCCTAGGCTCTTTTTCCCTCATGTCTTTGTTGTTCTTTGTGATCACCTGTTCTGGATGAGTTGTGACCATTTGGTGTACCTCAGATGGCAGCTTGCTAGCTTTTAAGGCCCCAGACACCACTCACCAATACGGGGTGCAGAAGACTCTTAGCAATAAGCTAGTTATGCCAACTGGCCTTGACGTTCCTTGAAAGCATGGTCCCCAGGCCCCAGCCCCTGCTACTCTGTCCTTGCAATATTGGGTTAAGATTAGAAGAGTTTTCAGTTTATATAGAAGTCCAGTTAAGTTGATCTTCTTTCTACTGTGTGCTGTCACTGCTTTCAACCAACCAAATCTGTATCAACTATCAAATCTATGACCAGCCCTTTCCCTCCCTCCCTTCCCTTACAACCATCAAAGACTTTTCTTCTGTACATGAGTCTATTTTTAAGTCCTTATAGTAGGGGTCTCATACAATATTTGTCCTGCTGCTGACTGATTTCAATCAGCATGTCTTCTAATTGAAACCAGGTTATGAGACACTTCCTAAAATCATCATTGTTCGTTATCATTGCATAGTGTTCCACTGAGTATATGTACCATAGTCTGTTTATTCATTCATCTGTTGATGGTCTTCTGGGTTAATTCCATCTTTTAGCTGTTGTGGATTATACTGCAATAAACATTCATGTGCATGTCTCTGTTCAAGTGATTGCCCTTGATTCTGTAGAATATATTCCAAGCAGTGGGATCACTGGATCAAATGGTATATGTATTTCCAGCTTTTTAAGGAAGTGCCAGATTGCTTTTGAAAGAGGTTGTACCATTTTGCAATCCCACCAGCAGTGTAGGAGAGTTCCAACGTCTCCACAGCCTCTCCAGCGTTCGTTGTTTTGTGTTTTTTGGATCATGGCCAACCTTACTGGGGTGAGATGGTTTCTCATTGTAGTTTTGATTTGTATTTCTCTAATATCTAATGATCATGAGCATTTCCTCATGTGTCTTTTGGCTGCCTGGATGTCCTCCCTAGTAAAGTGTCTATCCATCTCCTTTTCTCATTGCTTCATTGGTTTATTTACTTTTTTATTGCTGATATTTTGCAGTGCCTTGTAGATTAGGGAGATCAGAGGTTGGTACAACATGTAGCTACCAAATATTTTTTCCCATTCTGTAGGTGGTCTTTTAATTCTTTTGATAAAGTCTTTGGATGAGCAAAAGTGTTGGATTCTTATAAGCTCACATTTATCTATTTTCTCTTCTGTTGATCATGCTTTGTCAGATTTTGAAGTCTATCTACATTGTGTATTAAAACTTCCATTGTTGAGCCTGCTTTATCTTGGAAAAGCTTTATCGTTTTAGAGTTGATATTTAGGTCTTTTATCCAATTCAAGTTAGTTTTTTTATAAGGTGTGAGATATGAGTCTTGTTTCCATTTTTTGCAGATGAATATCCAATTTTGCTAGCACCGTTTGTTAAAGACACTGTTTTTACCCCAGTTTAAAATCTTGGGGCCTTTGTCAAATATCAACTGTTCATAGGAGGATGGTGGCATCTCTGGGGTCTCAATTCTGTTCTGTTGGTCTCTATGCCTCTTTTTGTGCCAGTACCAGACTGTTTTGACTACTGTGGCAATGTACGACATTCTAAGTTTGGGTATTGTGAGGCCTCCTACTGTATTCCTGTTCTTCAGTAGTACTTTGTTTATTATCCAGGGTTTCTTCCCTTTCCAAACAAAGTTGATGATTTGTTTCTTTATGATATTAAAAAATGTCACTGGAATTTGTATTTAGATTGCACTGTATATGTAGATTGCTTTGGGTAAAATAGACATTTTCACAATATTAAGTCTTCCTATCCATCAGCAGGGTAGGTTTTTCCATCTATGTAAGTCTCTCTTAGTTTCTAGCAGTAGGGTCTTGTAGTTTTCTCTGTAAAGATCTCTTATTTCTTTAGTTAGATTTATTCCTGGGTATTTTATCTTGTTCGGGGCTATGGTAAATGGTATTGATTTGGTGATTTCTTCCTTGATGATCTCTTTGTTGGTATGAAGGAATACTACTGATTTACTTATGTATCCTGATACTTTGCTGAACTCTTCTATTAGTTTGAGTAGTTTACTTATGGATTCTTTAGGATTCTCTGCATATGTGTTCATATCATATGCAAATACAGAGATTTTTACTTCTTTATCAGTGTAGATGCCCTGTATTTCTTTGTCTTGTCTGATTGTTGTGGCCAGAACTTCCAGTACAATGTTGAATAGAAGTGGTTAGAGTGGGCATCCTTGTCTAGTTCCATTCTCAAGGGGAATTCTTTCATTCTGTCTCCATTCAGGAAGATGTAGGTGGTTGGCTCTGCATAGATGCCCCTGTTTGTGTTCAGGAATTTGCCTTCTATTCGTATTTTGCTGAGAGTTTAGGAAGAATGGGTGTCGGACTTTGTCAAATGCTTTTTCTGCATCGATTGAGAAAATCAGGTGATTCTTGTCTTTTGTTTTATTTATGTGGTTGATCACATTAATTGTTTTTCTAATGTTGAACAAGACTTGCATCCCTGGAATGAATCCATCTTGGTCATGGTGAATTATTTTTTGTATATGTTGTTGAATTCTATTTGCAAAGATTTTGTTGAAGACTTTTACATCTAGGTTCATGAGTGATATTAGTCTTTAATTTTTGTTTTTTTGTGGGATCTTTCCCTGGCTTTGGTATCAGGGTTATGCTGGTTTAATAGAATGAATTTGGGAACAGTCCATCCCTTTCTAGGCTGTGAAATAGTCTCAGTAGTATTGGAGTTAACTCTACTATAAAATTTTGGTAGAATTCTGTGGTAAAGCCATCTGGGCCAGGGCTTTTTTGGTTGGTAGTTTTGGGATGATTTTTTCAATCTCTTCCTTATGAAGTTGACCTACTTCTCCTTTTGATAATTTTGGTAGGTGATATGAATCTAGCAATTTGTCCATTTCCTCTAGGATTTCAAATCTATTACAGTACAGTCTTTTGTAGTATTCTGTTATGATACTTTTGATTTCAGTTGAGTCTACTGTGACGTCTCCCATCTCATTTCTTATTTGGGTTATTTGTTTCCTCTCCTGTTTTACTTTTGTGAGTTTAGCCAGTGGTTTATCAATTTTGTTGGTATTTTCAAAAAACCAGCTTTTGGTTTTGTTAATTTTTTTAGTAGTTCTTCTGTTCTCTAATTCATTTAGTTCTGCTCTAATCTTTACTATCTGTTTTCTTCTGGTGCCTGAGGGGGTCCCTCTGTTGTGCTTTTTCAATTTGTTCAAGCTGTAGGGTTAATTCTTTCATGTGGGCCTTTCTTCCCTCCAGATGTATGCATTTATAGAGATGAATTGACCTCTGAGCATTGCTTTGGGTGTATCCCATAGGTTCTGGTAGGATGTGTTTTCTTTCTCATTGGATTCCCTAAATTTCTTTATTTTGTTCTTGATTTCTTCTATAACCCATGGCTTTTTGAGCTAGGTGTTGTTCAGTTTCCATGAGTTTCAATTTCTATCTATGTTTTTTTCTGCTATTGCTTTTGACTTTTAGGGCTTTATGTTCTGAGAAAATGCTTTGCAATAATTCAATGGTTTAGATTTTGTTGAGATTTGCTTTACGTCCTAACACGTGGTGTATTCCGGAAAATGTTCCATGTGCATTGGAAAAGAAGGTGTATTTATCTGTTGATGTATAAAAAGTTCTGTACACATTGATAAGGTCTAGTTGGTTAATTGTGGCAATAAGATCTTCTGTGTCTTTACTGAGCTTTTTTCTAGATGATCTATCCATTACTGAGAGTGTAGTGATGAAGTCTCCCACTATTATTGTGGAGTGATCTATCTCATTTTTCAATGTCGTCAGTGTTTGTTTGACGTATTCAGATGCTCTGGTATTGGGTGCATAAACATTTAATATTGTTGAGTCCTGCTTGTGTATTGAACCTTTCAGCAATAAACAGTGGCCATCTTTGCCCATGATGGTGGATTTTATGTTAAAATCTGTTTCATCTGAGATTAGTATTGCCACACCTGCTCTTCTTTGTATATTGTTAGCTTGGTATTTATATTATTCCATCCTTTAATTTTCAGTTTGTTCATATCTTTATCTCTAAGGTGTGTTTCTTGTAAGCAACATATAGATGGGTCATGTCTTTTGATCCAGGATATCAGTTGTTGTCTCCTTATTGGGGTGTTCAGTCTGTTTACACTCAGTGTAATTATTGATAGGTTTGTGTTTACTGCTGTCATTTTTATATATTTATTTTTGTGTTGGTGCTTTCTAGGTAGTTCTTAATATTCTGTTCTGGGACATTCGTCTTTATAGGTTGACTTTTCATCTTTTTCAGTGCTGGTTTTGTGGCTGTTGAGACTCTTGTATTACATTTCTTGTTTTGATATGTTGCATTGTTACTGTGCTTTGCAGTTACCTCTATAAGCCCCATTAATATTCTAAGTTTAAACCTAATTTTAACTTCAGTGTGTCTTTCTAATTCCTTCTCCATCCAAAAGGACTATAACTACTGTAGTATATCCCTCTTTTTTTGTGTGATGATGTCATAGTTTTCATGATATAATCACTGATTCCCTTCATTTAATATTGTAGCTTTGATTGAATTTTGTGCCTTTCCTAACTGAATAGGTTTCTGCATGTAGTGTCCTGCATTGCCTCCTTAAATATACACTTAATGGCTTTGTTTTTCTAAACAAAGAGTTTCTTCTGGTAGTTCTTGTAGTTTTGGTTTGGTTTTTGCAAAGTCTGTAAGCTTTTGTTTATCTACGAATGTCTTAATTTCATGTTTATATTTGAGAGACAATTTTGGAGCATACATAAATCTTGGTTGGAAGCTTTTCTTCTTCAAGGCTTTGAATGTGTCATCCCACTGCCTCCTCACCAACCTTGTTTCTGCCAAGAAGTCTTTTGAAAGCCTACAGGGTTTCCCTCTGAATGTTAGCTTTGCGTTGATCCTCACTACATTTAAGAGCATTTATTTATGTTTCATTTTATTAAGTTTGATTATAATATGTCTTGGTGTGTTTCTTTTGGGGTCTAGTTTTTGTGGCATTCAATACATGTCTTGAATATGTATGCTCTCTTTCATAATTTCAGGGAAGTTTTCAGTTGGCAACTCAACAACAATCCTTTGTGTTCTCAGGTGTCTCACCCTGTTCAGGAACTCCAGTTATTCATAGATTATTCCTCTTAGGGTCCCACATGTTTCTTAATGCTTCTTCATTTTTCTTATTTCTTTTCTCTGATTTCTCATCATAAATGCTGGTGTCAGTTGCTCTGTCTTCGAGGTCACTAAGTCTGACTTCTATCTCCTCAATTCTGCTCTTTTGGCTTTGGATTGAATCGTCTAATTCTGTTATTGATCTACTGGATTTCAGTTCGTTTATGTTCCATCAGTTCGAATAGCTTGCTTAATTTTTTATTTTGTTCTGCTGCATTTTATTTAATCTCTAGAAGGGTTCTATATATAATTCTTTTGTGCTTGACCTCTGATAGTTTCAGAAAGCATTCTTCATCTGTGAAGCTTTTTGATACTTTATCTTGGGAGTTTCTGGAGCCATGGTAGGCTGTTTCTTTAAATGGTTAGAGATAGTTTGTTGCCATCTAGAGGATGTTTAGTTTCTCTGGTGTTACCTCAACAGGAGCTGAGGCATAGTTCTGAGAAGGGAGTTGGTCACCAGCCACTTTTGTGTACTCTAGTGACTGGCCTCAGTGTACTCTCTGGAGTGGCAAGGTCTGCCTCCTACTTGGCAAAGATGGTGCCCTACTATGGAGCCACTGGGGGCCATCAATTGACCATGTAATGTTGGTCAAGAAAGGCTGGAAGAGATGCTGCTGGGCCACTCAGAAGTTATTTCTCCAGGTAGTCTTCTTTTAAAAATTTAGGAACTATCTGACAGCTGCCAAAATCAGTCAGTCCTTCAGGTGTGGCAGACCTCACCTTCCAGCTGACAACAGAAGAACCTATTTGGCCATCTTGAGATGCTATAACATAGTTGAAAGTAGGGAGGGGTTATGGCCTTGCTGCCAT
Organism: Heterohyrax brucei; assembly: GCA_028571685.1. NCBI lineage: Eukaryota > Metazoa > Chordata > Mammalia > Hyracoidea > Procaviidae > Heterohyrax > Heterohyrax brucei. The sequence goes on from CM053155.1 coordinate 25,993,567, forward strand.
TGTCAGCTTGGAACTAGCCGTAAGGTAACACTGTGCTAAAAACAGCCTTTCTGCTGGAAAACCTCTTTGTGGAGTGGCACTGCTTTTCAGCTTGGGCATTATCCACTGCTGAGGCCTCTGGTTGGGTAATTCTGCCTCTCAGCCAACCAAGATCACGGCCTAGCCAAGCTGCCCTTCCCTCTGTGAAACAGCAGAATCTATGGCGGAGCTTAGAAAAGAGAGGGTGGTGATGTAGTATTGTCCTCAGTGAGGAGCCGGGCTCTCAAAATGCAGCTATCCCATGCACTGTCTCTCTGCTGTGCTATATACTGTTTACTTTAGCACTGCAGTTCAGCATACTTGCCAGCTCATGCCATCTGCCACCTTACAGATAACAAAAAAAAGAAAGAAAGAAAAAACATCAGTATCTATAGTCTGCCCAAGTAGCAAGTCAGCAGGAGTGGACCTCAGCATGCACTGGCTCATGCCAGAGAGAGGAAGTTTACTGGCATGTAGTTCAATCTGATAACCCTATGGCATATCCTAGGTGTTTTAGTCAGCTAGTGCTGCTCTAACAGAAATATCACAGAGTAGATGACTTCCACAAAGGAAAGTTTATTCTTACACAGTCCAGTAGGCTACAACTCCAAATTCAGGATGTCCGTTCCAGGAGAAGATTTTCCCCCTTGTCAGCTCTGGAGGAAAGTCCGGTATTGCATCAGTCGTTCTCCAGGGAGCATCCTGGTGCAGGAACCTCAGGTCTGAAGGATGTGCTCTTCTTCCAGTGCCATTTGCTTGATGGTGTGAGGCTCCCAGTTCTCTGCCTGGTTCCCTTTCACCTCTTGCAGGATGAAGGGATTAAGCATGGGGCAAACCATACTCCAGAGAAACTCCCTTTACAGTTGAGCAGGGAGATGATCTTATAAAGGGATTTACAGTCCCACCATGATCCTTTAACATACAGCACAACAAAATCACAAATGGAGGGCAGTCATAGAATACAGGGAATCACAGCCCAGCCACATGGCTACATGTATTTTTGAGAGGACACAATTCAATCCATGACACTAGGGCTCCCTGGGTGTCCAGAATGTTCTGTTCAATTATCAATCCAGGCCTTAGTTTTCAGAAGAAATTGAGACTTGTCTAGTCCACCATCCTGGCTCTGCCCCCCACACAACTGTTTTTATGCTTAAGCCCATTGTTATAGCCACTGTGTCACTCCATCTCCATGAATGTCTTCCTCTTTTTCGTTGACCCTCTACTTTATCAAGCATAATGTCCTTCTTCTTGTATTTATCTCTCCTCACAACATGTCCAAAGGATGTAAGACGCAGTCTTGCCATTCTTGCTTCCAAGGAGCACTCTGGTTGTACTTCTTCCAGAACAGATCTGTTTGTTCTTCTGGTAGGCCATGGTACATCCAATATTTTCCTCCAATACTACAATTTGAAGGTATCAGTTCTTCTTCTGTCTTCTTTATTCATTGTACAGCTTTCATATGCATATGATGCAATTGCAAATACAATGACTTAGATCAGGCACACCTTAGTCTTCAAGGTGACATCTTATCTTTTCAATACTTTAAAAAGATCTTTTCCAGAGACCCTGGTGGTGTAGTGATTAAGTGCTATGTCTGCAAACCAAAAAGTTGGCAGTTCAAATACACCAGGTGCTCCTTGGAAACTATGGGGTAGTTCTACTCTGTCATATAGGGTCTTTATGAGTTAGAATTGACTCAATGGCAGTGTGTTTGGTTTGGGCTTGCAGCAGATTTTCCCAGTGGAATGTGTCTTTTGATGTCTTGACTGTTACTTCCATGGGCATTGATTGTGGAACCATGTAAAATGAAATCTTTGACAACTTCAATCCTTTCTCCATTTATCATGATGTTACTCACTGGTCCAGTTGTGAAGATTTTTATTTTCTTGATGTTGAGGTGCAATCTATACTAAAAGCTGTAGTCTTTGATCCAATCAGTGTTTCAAATCTCTTCACTTTCAGTGAGCAAATCAAAAGAGTGGCCTTATAAAAATTTAAATCTGTAATTTAGAAATGTATGTGAGAAAATAGGCAAAAATGTTGCTTTTTTTTCTGGATGGTAGATATGTAGATGTTTATTGTATTATTTATTCAATTTTTTTGTGCATGAGAAAAAAATTCTTAGAGACTTTGGAGAGTATTAGGTGTTTGGAGATGGATTAGGTGATTGCTATAGAGCTCAGACAAGAGATGTGGTGGCCTGAATAGAGGCTATGGCAATGGGGGTGAAGGGAACTATGTATTTACAAAAGAAACATAGTAAGTAGAGTCACAGACCTTAGTGATCAGTTGGAGTGGATGGATGAGGATGGAGGATGTTATCAGGTTTCATTTAGGTTGGACAAAACTAGATAGATGGTGGTGAGATGGGGTCACTGGAAGAAAGTGGGATTCTGAGGATGGAATTCAAGCACAGTTAGGTGGTAAACAGCTGTCATTTATCAGGATTTGGTTTTCAGCTAGAAGGTAGATTTGGGAAGATACTAGAGAAGATGAAGTCACTTCAGAAGGGAGTGTGGTGTGAGAAAAGGTCTCTTCTTGGATAACCAAGAAGATGAGCCAAGTGCCATATAGGCAGAGAAAAAGTACCCTGTGCCTAGAAGGGAAGAAAGAAAATTGGAAGTTTATGTTCTCAGGGAAACCACTGGGGGAGTGAGTTTCAGAAAGGCAGTGGGAGGAACACAAGTTGCTTGCAGCACCTATGGAGTCCAAGCTACTTATTAAACCACATCCCATTAGCTACCCCATTTCTGATACCCAACTCTCCTTCTCCACCTCCTGGTCCGAAACCCTTTCTGTTAACCCTATCCATATGCACAGGCTTTCTAAACTATAAGGAAAAATACAAAGGAAAGGTAAAAGACAACATGTCCTCCATACATGCCAGCATCAACAGGGAGTGGAGTGAGGGGGAATGAAGTTCTGGGCTGCAATGCTGTTGTGTGACACTGAGTCAATTCCAACTCATAGCAATGCTATGTGACAATGCTAGGTTTCCTAGATTATAATCTGTACAGGACCTGATCAACAGGTCTTTCTTACAAGGAGTGGCTGATGGGTCTGAACCTCCAACCTTTTGGTTAGTAGCTGAGGGTTTAACCATTATGCAACCAAGGGCCCCTGGAGCAAGGGTAAACCAAACCAAACCAGACCTGTTGCTGCCAAGTGATTTCCAACACAGAGTAGAACTGCCCAATAGGGTTCCTGGGGATTGACTGGTAGATTCAAACTGTAGACCTTTTGATTAGCAGTGGAGATCTTAGCTGTTGGGGAAGGGTAGGGGGTAAGAGTTCAGGCCAGGCATGACCTGGAATCTTTACATTGTATGTTCCTACTCTTATATGAATTTCAATGAATGTGAAATTAAATTGTTTATTTGCTTTTTCCACTTGAACAGACTTTCTATGTACCTTCTAGTAACAGTTTTCTTAACTTGCTATTATTTTTGCAACTACTTGAATCAAAAAGTTTTATATTTATTTTATTATAAAATAATAAAGGGTCTTCCAATAAGCATGTTCTATTTTTGACAGTTCATAGTGGCAATATTTGTGGACTATAGTGGCCATATTTATCACTTTTTTTAATTACACTTTTTAAAATTAGTTTTGACAAATAGCCGTGAAAAGTTACATGATTCTATAATGCATAGAAATTATTGTTTATTGTCAAAATGGGTGTTCTGTTTGACAAACATTCCGTGCATATGGGAAATTTACGATGTGCATAATCATCCCACCCAGAGAACAACTGGACGTTTAATCAAAAAATTTGAGACAATTAGGTCTGTTGCCAATCAGTGAACCACATGTTCTAGCGAAAACATCACCACCGTTCCTAGGACGGCATGTGAGAATCCATCCGAATCAATTTCTCTTTGAGTCCAAGAGCTAGGCCTATCGTTTGCCATATCTGGACTTAAAGTTTTACCCTGACAAAATTGTTTTAACTCAAGAACTGAAGTCCAATGACCACTGATTGCACTGTACGTTTGCTGGTGGGGCTCTGGAGCAAATGGAAGTTGACCCTGCTTTTGGCCGAAAAATCATCAGTAAGAAGACCCATTTTTGGATGAATGATTTTGTTAACAGACAAAACTGCCAGACTTGGAGTGATGAGAATCCAATGGATATTCAAGAATGTCCGTTTCATCCCCCAAATAGTTACTGTTTGGTGCCAATTTTGGTCCAGTGGAATCATTGGCCCTTATGTTTTCCAAGGTGAATGAGGAAAGGCTATGACTGTCAAGGGTGAAAGACAGTGGGCTATGATAACTGATTACTTCTGGCTCCATTTGGAATGTGCCATCGTGGCCATTTACCTGAAGTTCTCTGCCACACACAATGCCATCAAATGTACTTCACAATGATAAAACAATTAAAAATGTATCATTTACACAACTTGTTATATTCATGTTCAAAGATAGGACACCCTTATTGGCAGACCCTTTGTATGCCCATTATAGTGAATTTGGAAAAGGGACAAAAGTGTAAAGAAAATGAAAACCACTCATTATTCTACCACCTAGATATAACCAGCATTACTAACATTTCACTCTTCTGTTTTTTGTTTGTTTTGTTTTTTACATATGTGTATATTTTATAAACTTCTCACAAGTGCACTATAATTAGAATATATAGTCGGATCTGACTCGATAGCACTTGGCTTGGCATACTGCAATAAATGGGGTATTGGTGGTACAGTAGTTAATTACTCAGCAGCTAACTGAAAAGTCAGCAGATCAAACCCACCAGCCACTCCACAGGAGAAAGATGTAGCAGTCTGCTTCTGTAAAAATTATAGCCTTGGAAATCCTATGGGGCAGTTTCGTTCTGTTCTGTGGTGTTACTATAAGTTGGAACTGACTCAAAGGCAGTGGGTTTTTTTGGTTGTGCTGCAGTAATGAAAATAGCTAAAAATTTTAAGAAACAGCCTGGTACTGATACAACAACATATACACTGACCAATCGAACAGAACTGAGAACCCGGACATAAACCCATTCACCTACAGCCACCTGAACTTTGACAAGGGCTCAAAGTCCATCAAATGGAGAAAAGACAATCCTTTTAATAAACACAAAACCAGAACACTAAACCCAGTGCCATCAAGTCCATGCCAATTCAAAGAGACCCTATAGGACAGAGTACAACTGTCTCTTTGAGTTTCCAAGGAGTCCCTGGTGGATTTGAACTGCTGACCTTTTGGTTAGCAGCCATAGCACTTAACCACAGTGCCAGTGGTGTTGGCAAAATCAAATGTCCATCTATAAAAAAATGAAACAGGACCCATACCTCATACCATCCACAAAAACTAATTGGAAATGGATCAAAGATACAAATATAAAGCAGAAAACTACAAAGTTCATACGAAAAAAAATTGGATCAATGCTAGAGACCCTAATACATGGTGTTTTAGTCAGCTAGGGCTACTGTTACAGAAATACCACAGAGTGGATGGCTTTAACAAACGAAGGTTTATTCTTACACAGTCCAGTAGGTTGCAAGTCCATATTCAGGGTGTCCGCTCCAGGGGAAGGCTTTCCCCTTGTCGGCTCTGGAGGAAAGTTCGGTATTGCATCAGTCTTTGTCCAGGGAACGTCTTGGCACAGGAACCTCAGGTCTGGAGGACGCACTCTTCTCCTGGTGCAAGATTCCCAATTCTCCGCTTGCTTCTCTTTCCTTTTATCTCTTGTAGGCATAGCAAAATCATGTCCATCCCATACGACAGAAGTCTTACATCAGTTCCAAGTCCAAAATACAAAAACTCTTCTACATCTGTGAAACCTAGAAGGTAAGCTATCTGCTTCTACAGGTACAATGGCAGAATAGGCACAAATTAGACATTCCATTACAAATGGGAGAAATTGCAGGGAAAGAAGGTGTTAATAGGCAACAGACAAGTCTGTAGAACTCATTACATTAGCCCTCAAAGCTTTGAACATACTCTTACATTTTCTGAGACATTCTACACAATGACCCTGCCTTCCAGACTCAGGTATTGGCCACACTCTGAATTCTGAGTGGAAACCCAGCCCTGTGCTACAACTCTGCCTTCAAGGCCCACTTGGATAGAAACTCTGCCCCATCGGCTTTAGGAGCACCCTAAGCCCAACTGAGTGGCAATTCCACCCTTACAAACACAGGACGCCGTGGTTCCACCCTTTCAAACCCCTGAGGTCATGGCCATACATTTTGAGACTGAGGTAGCTCAGCTTCTCACGCTGTTTATATCTTCAGCTTCAGCTTCCTATGGCCGCATGGCCCAGGCCTCAGGCCCACATCTGCCCTGTCAGGCAAGTGTTCCAAAGCTCTGTAGCTCCACTGATTTAAGTGCCCGGAGGTACTCTACTCTTGCCGGAAAGCGTCCTGCCCAAAGGGACTCAGCTCACTCGCTCTGTAGGTCAGCAAGTCCAGCTCCACTGGTTTAAGTGTCCGGAGGCACCCCCGTCTGCGAGGAAAACTTTTTGTCAGAAAGTGTAAGAGTATTTCCAAAGCTTTGACGGCTAATGTAATGTGTTCTGTTGACTTGCCTGTTGGCTGTTAAAGCCTTCTTTCCCTGCAATTTCTCCCATTTATAATGGAATGTCTAACTTGTGCCTATTCTGCCATTGTACCTGTAGAAGCAGATAGCTTACCTTCTAGGTTTCACAGATGTAGAAGAGTTTTTGTATTTTGGACTTGGAACTGATATAAGACTTCTGTCGTATGGGATGGACATGATTTTGCTATGCCTGCAAGAGATAAAAGGAAAGAGAAGCAAGTGGAGAATTGGGAACCTCACACCGGGAGAAGAGCGCATCCTTCAGACATGAGGTTCCTGCACCAAGATGCTCCCTGGACAAAGACTGATGCAATAGTGGACTTTCCTCCAGAACCGACAAGGGGAAAGCCTTCCCCTGGAGAGGACACCCTGAATATGGACTTGCTACCTACCAGACTGTGTAAGAATAAACCTTCGTTTGTTAAAGCCATCCATTCTGTGGTATTTCTGTTAGAGCAGTCCTAGCTGACTAAAACACATGGCATAAACAGGATGCAAACCACAACCAACAACACACAAACTCCATAAGATGAACTAGGTAACTGGGATCTTCTAAAAATTAAATTCTTATTATTGGCAAAACACTTCACCAAAAGAATAAAAAGAGAACCTACAAGAAAAAATTTGGCTACTGCAAGTCAGATAAAGTTCTACTCTCTAAAAGCTATAGGAAAATCCAGCGCCTCTACAACAAAAAGATGGACGATCCACTAAAAAAATGGGCAAAGAAAATGAAAAGACACATCACCAAAGAAGACATCAAAGCGGCTAACAGACACATGAGAAAATGTTTACGACCACCAGCCACAATGAGACACCATCTCACCCTTGCATTACTGATATGAAGGAAAAAAAATCAGAAAATAACGAACGCTGGAGAGGCTACAGGGAGATCAGAACTCTTATGCACCGTTGGTGGTAATGTAAAATGATACAACTATTTTTGAAAAGGATACAGGGCTTTCTTAGCTAGAAATAGAAATATATGATCCAGCAATCCCATTCCTAGGAATATATCCTAGAGAAATAAGAGTCGACACATGAATAGACATAGGCACATGTATGTTCATTGCAGCATTGTCCACGATAGCAAAAAAGAAGGAAACAATCTAGATGCCCATCAGCTGATAAATGGATAAATAAACTGTGGTACATACACACAACAAAGTATTATGCAACAATAAAGAACAATGATGAAACATAACATGGAAGAAAGTGGACAGCATTATGCCAAGTGAAATAAGTCAATCACAAAAGGACAAACATTGTATGAGACCATTACTGTAAAAACTCATGAAAAGGTTTACACATAATAAAAGGAAACAATCTTTAGTGGTTATGAGGGAGGGGAGAAGTGGGGGTATGAAAACACTAAATACTACATTAGATAAGTCTTGGCTGGCATAGTGAAGGGTAAGACAGTGCACAGTTCTGAAGAAGCCTGGCAAGGTCATGGAAGCTCCATAGACACTTCTGCCTTAGTCATCTGGTGCTTCTATAGTGGGAATGTCACAAGTGGATGGCTTTAACAAAGAGAAATTTATTTTCTCACAGAAAAGTAGGCTACAAGTCCAAATTCAGGGCATCAGCTCCAGGGGCAGTCTTTCTCTGTTGGCTCTGGAGGAAGGTCCTTGTCCTCAATCTTCCCCTGGACTGGGAGCTTCTGATGCTCAAGGACACTGGATCCTAAGAATGTACTCTGCTCCTGGCTTTGACGGCTTATTTCTGGATAGTATGAGATCTTGAACTCTCTGCTTGCTTCATTTTCCTTTAATGCCCAGGAGATCCCTTCAAGGCACAATAGACTCTCATAGACTGAGTCCTGCGTTACTAAACCAGGAAACCCTTGTGACGTAGTGGTTAAGTGCTATGTCTGCTCACTAAAAGGTCAGTGGTTTCAATCTGCCAGGCACTCTTTGAAACTCTATGAAGCAGTTCTACTGTCCTATAGGGTTGCTATGAGGTGGACTGATGGCAGTGGGTTATTTTAGTTTTACTAACTCAACCACCACCCATCCTGCCTCATTAACATCACGGAGGTAGGATTTACAACAACAGGAACATCACACAATACCAGGAATCATGGCTTAGCCAAATTGCTACACACATTTTGTGGGGGACAGAATTCAATCCATGACAACATCCGAACTCCCTGAGGGACTGAATTGTTGAGCTGAGGGCTGTAGGGACCACAGTCTCCGGGAATATCTCGTTCAACCGGAACAACGTAATTTATAAGAAAATGCTCTCAAGTCTGTTTTGGTGAGTGCTATCTGGAGTCTGAAAAGACTGTGAGAAACCATCTAAGATACTCCATTGGTCTCACCCCTTCAGAAGCAAGGAAGAATAAAGGAAACTGAAGACAAGAGGAAAGGATTAGTCCGAAGGATTTAAGGACTACAATGACCATGGCCTCCGCCAGGCTGAATTTAGTACAAGATGCTGTCTGGCTACCTCTGCTGACTGTTCTGACAGGAATAGGGATCACGACCAGAGGGTCCCAGACAGAGCTGGAGAAAACCAAACTCTAACTCACAAAATAAAAACAAAAAGCACAGATTTATTGGCTTGAACAAAGACTGAAGAAACCAGGAGAGTATGGCCTCTGGATACATTTTTTTTTTAGCTCAGTGATAAAGTTTACTCTTCAGCCACAGATTAGAGAGGCCCATGAAACAAAATGAGACTAAATGGGTAGACTAGCCCTGGGGCAAGGACTAGAAGGCAGGTCATTGTTACTGTTGTTAGATAACTCACAACGCTAAGAGCAACTGAACAAAACTCTGCTGGGTCCTGTGTCATGTCCACAGTCCTGGTTAGCCTTGACTGAACACAGGAAAGCTGGTAATAGGGAACCCAAGGTTGAGAAGGGAGAGTGTTGACATGTTGAGAAGGGACAGTGATGACATGTCATGAGGTTGTTAACCAATGTCATAAAACAATATGTGTACTAGCTGTTTAATGAGAAGGTAGTTCTGTAAATCTTCATCTAAAATAAAAATAATTTTCTAAAAAGCTTTCAGTGGTGAAAACACTAGGAATTTATATGTATTTGTTGCTCATGTACAATCGGGCCCATTTCTTTAGGCTTGAAGGGCAGTTCTGCTCTACACAGTCATTCAGTGACCAGGGTCCTTCCATTTTGTGGCTTAGTCTTTTCCTGAGGGCCTTGCTGCTGTCTCTATCCAGTTCTCAAAAAGGAAATGAGAACATGAAGAGGGCACACCCATTCTCTTAGGAATCCTGCTCAGAAGTGGCACAGACCACTTCTGAGTAACATTCCGTTGGAAATAATTTCCATTTAACAGCAAGGGAGTCTGGGAAATGTAATCTGGTCAAACAAACATTCCATTACTGTTAAAAGAGAGAATGGTTGTTGGTGGACAGTTAGGGACATAAGCAAAATAGAACTAGTAGTATTCTTACATCATGTGCTGCTTCCTACGTTTGTCACGGAATTCCTTGCCCTCCTTTACTTCCCTACCTCACACATGTTTTCACACACCTTTGGAAGTGTAGTTCTCTATGCTTGGAGCTCTCTTAACCACTCTAATTCCTTTGAGCTGAGTGTTACTCCTTTCCGTGATCACTCATTCCACTGTGGTGACAAACGACTCAGCTGTTTCACCAATTAGAGTATGAGCTTCTTGACAGCAGGAACTGCTGAAGTGAACCCATTTCTGTTGTCCAATTCTAATGCACAACAGATATGCAATGTGTATTTGCTAAGCCCTGAACAAACGCAAAGCAGAGCTGAAACAAAATCTGCCCCACACCAGCCAACAGGTGATGAAGCAGAGCGACGTGCTGGGGTATGGGGATGTTGTTGCTAGGTGCCATCATGTTGATTATGACTCACAGTAACTATATGTACAACAGAACAATTGTTCTATGTTTGAGTCCATCACTGCAGCCACTGAGTCAATCCATGCACTAAGGTTCTTCCTTTTGTCAATGACCCTCTACTTAACCAGGCTTGTTTTCCTTCTCCAGGGATAGGTCCATCCTAATAACATGTCCAAATCATGTGAGACTTCCTATCTTCACTTCCAAGGAGCATTCTAGCTGCCGGTGTCATAAAACAGTTTGTTCATAAATACTTCAATGAGAAACTAACTTGAGATGTAAAGTTTCACCTAAACTACAATTTAAAAAATAAAAGAGAGAGAGTGGTATTGCACTGAGCAAGAGTGGTTAAAGAGAGCTGCCAAGACAGCTTTATTTGTTCCCTGGCATATCCAATATTCTTTGCCAACACCATAATTTAAAGGCATTAATTCCTTTCCAGTTTTCCTTATTCTTGTCCAGCTTTCACATGCACATAAGGTGATGGAAGGTACAATGATCTGAGTCAGGCACACTTCAGTCCTCAAAGCAACATATTTGCTTTTTAACACTTTAAAGAGATCTTTTGCAGCAGATTTGCTCAATGCAATACCTCTCTCTCTCTCTTTTATTTTTTTAAATTGTGGTTTAGGTGAAACCTTACATCTCAAGTTAGTTTCTTGCTGAAGTATTTATGAACAAATTGTTTTATGACCCTGGTTGAAATCTACGCAATGTGACAGCACTCTTCCCCTTTCCATTCTAGGTCCCATGTCCATTCACCCAGTTCCTGTCCCTTCCTGCATTCTTGTCTTGCTTTGAACAGGATTTGATTGAACTAAGAAGCATGTTCCTCATCTGTGTTATTGTTTTTAGGCCTGTCTAACCTTTGAAAAGTAGGCTTTGAGTGTGGTTTCAGTTCTGAGTTAGCAGAATATGGAGGCCCATAGTCTCAGGGGTTCCTCTAGTGTCTGATCAGTAAGTCTGGTCTTTTGTGTGTGTGAATTTGAATTTTGTAACATATTTTTCTCCCACTTGTAGAGGACTCTGTTGTGATTCCTGTTATAGTGGCCAGTGGTGGTAGCTGGGCACCATCTAGTTATTCTGGGGTCAGGATGGTAGAGGTGCTGGTTCTTTAGTCCTTTGAGTTAACATTTTCCTTGCATCTTTGGTTTTCTCCATTCTCCTTTGCTCTGAATAGGATGGGATCAACTGATGTATCTTAGCCACTCTCAAGCATTTAAGACCCCAGACACTACCCACCAAAGCAGGATATAGAAGAATTTCTTTCTGAGCTATATTATACCAAATGACTTAGATGTCCTCTGAGGCTAGGCTGTTTAGCCCTTGGCCCCAGCAACTCAGTCCCTCAAGGTGTTTGAATGTGTCTAGGAAAAATCTATGACTTTGCGTTGACCAAGTTGTGTGGACTTCCCCTTATATGTTGTCTTTCTCTTCACCAAAGTTAACGTTTGTCTATTACCTGGTTAGTAATTTCTCCTCCCTCTCCCATACTACCCTCGTAACCTTCAAAGAGTGTTTTTTTTCCCCATCTGTAATTTTTTTCCTGAGTTCTTATTACCATGGTCTTATACAACACTTATTCTTCTGTGATTGATTTATTTCACTCAGCATAGTGCCCTCCATATTCATTTGTACTGCGAGACGTTTCATGGAGTCATTTTTCTTTATTGTTCTGTAGTATTTAATTGTAAGTATGCAACATAATTTGTTTATCCATTCATTTAACAGGCCATCCTTGTAGGAATATGGATATTATTCTGTCACTGATGTTATTGTACTTCAGGACAGATCCTGAAATCTTCTTTTTTGACAATGAATGCAACAAATTCCTCTTCAAGTTTTGATTTCTGACATAGTAGATGATATAATTGTCTGATTCAAAGTGGCAAATACCAGTATGTGTCAGCTCAGTGGTGGCTAGGATATCAGTGTTTATGCATTCTATTTCATTTTTGACTATTTCCAGTTTTCCTAGATTCATAATTTGTACATTCCATGTTACAATTACTAAAGGATGTTTGCAGCTGTTCCTTCTCATTCTGAGTGGTGCCACTTCAGCAAATGTAGGTCCTAAAAGTTTTACTCCATCCATGTCATTAAGGTTGACTCTGCTTTAAGGAGGCAGCTCTTCCCCAGTTGCCTTCTGAGTGCATTCCAACCTAGGGGGCTCATTTTCCCACACTATATCTGACAATATTCTGCTGCTACTCATAAGGTTTTTACTGGCTAGTTCTCTTCAGAAGCAGACTGCAGGGTGATTGAAGTGCAAAAGTTGGAAACAAAGGAGAAGGATTGGTAGTTGGAAAATACGGCCTTGGTTACAGAAATGATGCCAGAGACTGAACAATAGAATTTTTCAAGACCAATGACTTCTTCATTGCAAATATCTTTTTTCACCAACATAAATGGCGACTGTACATATGGACCTATACACAGGAATCAAATCCACTAAAATCCATCAAATCTGTGGGAAGAGATGATGGAAAAGCTCAATATTAGCTGTTAGAACAAGACCAAGTGCTGACTGCAGCACAGACCACCAATTTTTCATGTGCAAGTTCAATTTGAAACCAAAGAAAATTAGAACAAGCCTATCAGAGCCAAAGTACAACATTAAGTACATCCCACCTGAGTTTAGAGACCATCTCAAGAATTAATGTGTTGAACACTAATGACTGAAGACCAGTTGAGTTGTGAAATGACATCATGATGAAAGCAAGAGATCTTTAAAAAGACGGGAAAGGAAAACCAAATTAGATGTCAGAAGAGATTCTGCAGCTCGCTCTTGAACATCAAGAAGCTAAACCAACAGGAGGGAATGATGAAGAAGATTTCACTGGTCAGCTCAAAAAGACAAAGTGAAGTACTATAATGCCATGTGCAAAGAGCTGGAAATAGGAAACCAAAAGGAAAGAACACACTCTGCGTTTCTCATCCTGAAAGAACTGAAGAAAAAGCTCAACCCTTGAGTTGCAATAGTGAAGCATTCTACAAGGAAAATACTAGGCAACTCAGGAAGCATCAAAAGAAGATGGAAGGGACATATAGAGTCATTACACCAGAAAGCAATGGTCAGTGTTCGACCATTTCAGGAGGTAGCATAAGATCAGGAATCTATGGCACTGAAGGAAGAAGTTGAAGCTGCACTGAAGGCATTGGCAAAAACAAGTCTCTGGGAATTGATATCAACTGAGATGTTTCAACAAATGGATGCCAAACTGGAAGTGCTCATTTGTCTATGCCAAGGAATTTGGAAGACTGGAACAGATCCATATTTATGCCTATTCCCAAGAAAGGTGATCCAACTAACTGAGGTATCATCGAACAACACCATTAATATGACATGCAAGTAACAGTTTGCTCAAGATCATGCAAAAGGGACTGCAACAGTACATTGACAGGGAGCTGCCAGAAATTCAAGCCAGATTCAGAAGAGGATGTGGAACTAGAGATATCATTGCTGATATCAGATGGATCCTGGCTGAAAGCAGGGAATACCAGAAAGATGTTTATCTGTGTTTCACTGACTATGCAAAAGCATTTGACTGTGCAGGTCGTAACAAGTTACGGTTAACATTGTGGAGAATGGGAATTTCAGAATGTTTAATTGTGCTATTAAGGAATCTGTACACAGATCAAGAGGCAATCGTGCAAACAGAACAGGCTGACATTGTGTGGTTTAAAGTCAGGACAGGTGTATATCAGGGTTGTATCCTTTTACCATACCTTTCCAATCTGTATGCCAAGCAAATAATTAAAGAAGCTGGACTACATGAAGAAGAATGAGGCATCAGGATAGGAGAAGGACTCATTAACAACCTGCATTATATAGATGAGACCACCTTGCTTGCCAGAAGTGAAGAAGATTTGAAACACTTACTGATAAAGATCGAAGACCACAGCCTTCGGTATCGATTGCACCTCAACATCAAGAAAATAAAAATCTTCACAACTTGACCAGTCAGCAGCATAGTGATAAGCAGAGAAGGGATTGAGGTTGTCAAGGGTTTCGTTTTGCTTGGTTTCACAATCACTGCCCATGAAAACAACAGTCAAGAAAACAAAAGAGGCATTGCACTGGGAAAATCTGCTGCGAAGGACCTCTTTAAACTATGGAAAAGGAAAGATTTCACCTTGAAGACTAAGAAGTGCCTGACTCAACCCGAGGTGTTTTTGATTGCACCATATGCATGTGAAAGCTGGAGGGTGGATAAGGAAGACAGAAGAGCTGATGCCTTTTAGCTGTGGTGTTGGAGAAGAATATTGAATGTACCACTGACTGCCAAAATAACAAACAGATCTGTCTAGAAGAAGTACAATGACAGCACTGCTTGGAAACAAAGATAGCAAGACTGCATCTCACATACTTTGGACATGTTGTCAGGAGGGACCAATCCCTGGGGGAAGGGCATCAGGCTTGGTAGAGTGAAGGGTCAGTGAAAAAGAGGCAGACCTTTGACAACACAGATTGACACAGGGGCTGCAACGATGGGCTTAAGCATAAAAACGATCGCGGGCATGATGTAGGACTGCGCAGTGTTTCATTCTGTTGTACAGAGGATCACTGTGGGTTAGAACCCTCCGGACAGCACCAACACCATTCCTCTGTTGATGGGCACTTACGTTGTCTCCTATGTGAAAAGTGCTGTAATGAACATGGGTATTTGTATGTCTGTCTGCATGATGGCTGTTATTTATCTAGGGTATATTACTAGTAGTAGGATTGCTGGATCATATAATACTTCTATTTCTAGCTTTTTAAGGAAACACTGTATTTTTCTCCATAGCGGTTGTACCAATTTACAGCCCATCAGCAGTGCCTAAGAAATCCTATCTCTCTGCAACCTCACCAACATTTGTTAGTTCCTGTTTGTTTAATTTTCATTAGTACCACACGTTGGGTTGAGGTAGTATCTCATTGTAGTTTTGATTCACATTTCTCTAATGGCTAATGATGATGAATATTTCCTCTGGTGTCTGTTACCTGCTTTGAATATCTTCTTTGACGTGCCTGTTCATATTCTTTCCTCAATTTAATTGGAGTATTTGTCTTTTTATTGTTAAAGGTATTGAAGTATTTTGTAGATTTAGAGAGCTGACTCTTGTCAGACATGCCATAACCCCCAATTTTTCTCAGTCTGTAAATTCTCTTTTTACGCTCTTTTGAAGAGCGTAAGTGTTTCATTTTTAGAAGCTCCCAGTTATCCAGTTTTTCTTCCGGTGTTTGTACATCATTAGCTACAGTTCGTATTTTATTTGTGCCATGTGTTAGGGGCCCTAGAGTTGTCTCTATTTTTTCTTCTATGATCTTTACCATTTAAAGTTTTAAATTTTGGTTGTTGATTCATTTTGAGTTAGTTTTTGCATATATGGTGTGAGGTATGGATCTTTTTTTTTCCCCCTTACAGATGGACATCATTTGCTAGAGAGACTGCGTTTTCTTCATTTCATAGACTCAGGCCCTTTGTCAAATATTAGATACCCATAGATGGATGACTTTACATCTGGGTTCTCAGTTCTGTTCCATTAGTCTTTGTGTCTGTGGTTGTACCTGTACCAAGCCGTTTTGACTACTGTGGCTTATTAACAGTTTCTAAGATCAGGTGGAGCCCTGGTGGTACAGTACTTAAGATTTGTGGCTGTTAACCAAAAAGTTGGCAGTTCAAATTCACCTGTCACTCCTTGGGAACCCTGTGGGGCACTTGCACTCTGTCCTATAAAGTTGCTTTGAGTAGGAATCAGCTTGACAGCAACAGGTTTGGTTTGGTTTTGGTTGTCTCCAAAGTGTCAGTGTTATTTGTTTATCACACATTTGTATACTGTGTGCTGAATTTTTGTTTCCTTTTGTTTTGATATATCTGAGTAGACTGAAGAAGTATGTGTTCTACTCTAGTCACTTAACCTGGCCATGCTGAAGGTTTCACCTCCCCTCTCCAGGTGGGCAGAGTAGCTACTAGGTGTGGAAGCACATCACCCTGTTCTTTGTTCTTGTGGGGCTGCTGAGGATGTAGATAATGTTGGTCATGAATTGATATATCTGCCGTGCTGGTCACCTCGCTATGGGTGCAGGGCGTGTTCTCCCTGGTCATTGAGTTGGGTGCTGTGTGTGCTCCACTGCTTGCTGGATGCCTGGGGCGAAGGCATCCAGGTTGTTGGTCACCAGGTATGTGGAGTAGAGACTCTTACCTAAAGTCCTGGGCTGGCAGGGCTGCATGGGGAGTTCAGAGCAGGCACAAGTCTCTTTTTGCAGTGGGTGACAATGCAGGTGGTGAGGCTGAGGGTTTTCAGCTGACCACATGTGCCTGGCTGGAGGGCATGTCTCTGTCCACTGGACTGCCTCAGGGTAAGGGGTAGTTGTTGAAGACAGCTGGTCTACCGAGGCATGGTGCCATTTGTTTGGAGGGTGCTATTGGTCCTCAGAGACATGTTGTAGGTGACTGGGTGGAATGGGCTCAGGCCCTCAGCCCTCAGGCCCCCAGCATGAGCAGCTGAGCTTCTCTTCTGAAGGGCTATGGTGGTGTCAAACGCCACAGGTCTACAGCTTCCACTCGGCTGTTGCAGGTATAGTGGGCTTCAGCTGGTAATGCTGTCCACCTCCTCTCAATGTAGATGTGCTATGCCACCAAGCAACAGGGTGCTGATGTGGTGATCAGAGGGAATGGAGAGCTCTGCAAGGCCATGACCCACTGCACCAGTGGCTAGGTGAAGAGGAGGTGCCTTAAGTGAGCAGACAGCTACCAGCATAGGGGGTAAGGCAATGTCAAATGTCATAAATCTACAGCTCCCTCTTGGCTGCTGCAGGTAAAAATGGGCTTCAGTTGGGAATCCTGGATGTGCTACGTCAGCTTGACCAGAATGGCACTGGTGCAGCATATTGGAGGGAGCCCCTGTGTCAGTGGCTGGATGAAGGAGTGGCCATGAGTTCTTGATTTAGGGTTATGGTGGTGTTGAATGCCACTGGACTGGTGCTGGAATAGGGAGGAGGATGGGTGAGAGGGAAAGAGTGCTCCTCAGTCTGTGGAGCTCTGGCAAGGGAGGGCTTGGGTTTGTGTGGTGGGCTGGGTGTGTGCACTCAACTTTCACAGATCTGGAATCACTCCTGTTTGACTGCAAGTGTGTGCAGTGTTGTTCCTGCCTAGTTGTAGCAGGATGTCAGCTATCTATAGTTCTTCATTTCTACTATTTTAGAATTGTCTTTCCTTCCACTTGTTACTCAGTCTGATTCTTCAGCTTTGTCTTTGTGTTCCTAGATTGCCATATATATGAGATTCACTTTTTTTTTTAAGTCTTTGTTGTAAGAGGCATCTTGGACTCTCACATCCTCTGGCTTCTTGACTGCTGTTTCCATGGGCATTGATTGTGGATCCAACTAAAATGAAATTCTTGACAACTTCAAAATCTCCTCTGTTTATCATGATGTTGGTTACTGGTCCAGTTGCGGGGATTTTTGTTTTCTTTATGTTGAGGTATAATCCACACTGAAGGCTGTGGTCTTTGATCTTCATCAGTAAGTGCTTTATTTTCAGAAAGTAAGATTGTGTCATCCACATATTTCAGGTTGTTAATGAGTCTTCCTCCAATCCTGATGCCATGCTCTTCATATAGTCCAGCTTCTTGCATTATTTGTTGAGCATAAAGACTGAATAAAGAGTGGTGAAAGGATATAACCCTGACACACATCTTTCCTGATTTTAAGACAGGCAGTATCACCTTGTTTTTGTTCAAACAACTGCCTCTTAGTCTGTGCACAGATTCCTCTTGAGCACGAGTAAGCCTTCAGGAGTTCCCATTCTTTGCAGTGTTATCTGTAGTTTGTTATGACCACAAAGTTGAATGGTTTTGCACAGTCAATAAAACACAAGTAAACATCTTTCTGTAGTCTCTGTTTTCAGCCACGATCCATCTGACATCAACAATAATATCTCTCATTCCATGTATTTTTCTGAAGCCAACTTGAACATCTGAGGTACTGCTGCCAAATGCTTTTGAATTACCTTCGGCAACATTTTATTTGCATGTCATAATAATGATATTGTTTAACAATTGGAATAGGCATAAATAGGGAGCACAGGGATAGAGAATATACATCTTAGTCACCTTGTGCTGCTATGGTAGAAATACCACAAGTGGATGACTTTAACAAAGAGTTGTTTATTCTCTCCCAATCCAGTAGGCTAGAAGACTGATTTCAGAACACTGACTCCAGGAGAAGCCATTCTCTGGCTCTGGAAGAAGTCCTTCGTTATCAGTCTTGCCTTAGTCTGAGAGCCTGTCAGCACAGGAACCTCAGGTCCAAAGGACACCCTCTTCTCCCAGGACTGCTTTCATGGTGGAATGAGATTCCCAACTCTGTGTTCAGTTTTCTTTCCTTTCATCTCTTGAGAGGTAGAATGTGGTGCAAGCCATACCCAAGGCAAGCTCCCTCTACATTGGATCAGGAATGTAACTTTAGCAAGGGTGTTATAATCCCACCCTAAGCCTCATTAACACAATCTAGTCTTGCCCTTTTAACCACAGGCAGACATTAGGACTTACAACATACAGGGAAATCAGTTACCAAATGGAGGACAACCATTTCCAATACTGAGAATCATGGCCAGTCAAATCACTATACACAATTTAGGGGAGACATAATTCAATCCATGATACTACATAAATATGAATAACTATTAAAACAAACATTAAAAAAACAACAACAGCAAACCAAACCTACTGCCATTAAATCAATTGCAACTCATAAAGACCCTGTAGGACAGAACTTAACTGCCCTATAGCATTTCCAAGGCTACAGCCACATCTTTCTTCTGTGGAGCAACTGGTGGGTTTAAACCACTGACTTTTTAGTTATCAGCTGACCACTTCTACCACTGTGCCACCAGGGCTCCCTAAATATCTATAAATATACCCTTATATAGAAATATATAAATACTCTCTGAAAACAGCCCTACGGGCACAGTGGTTAAGTGCTCAGCTGTTAACTAAAAGGTTCACATTTCAAACCAACCCAGTGGCTTTGTGGGAGAAAAGATTAATGACCTGCTTCTGTAAAGATTACAGCCTTGGAAACTCTATGGGGCAGTTCTACTCTGCTCTGTATCTGTTACTCTATCAGTGGACAGTTGGGTTGTTACTACCTTTTGACTGTTTTAAGTAATGCTGGAATGAACACTGATGCATAAGTATCTGAGTCTCTGCTTTCAAGCCTTTTGAGTATATTCTTTAGGAGTGGTTATCAAATTATTTTTTTAGGTAATGTGTTAATGTGATGATTATTTAGATACTAAGAAAAAGACATTAGAGGAAACCCCAAGAAGGCAAGACTAAAGCACAAAGGGAAGGCAATCAAAGATTTCCTCAGTCCCCACCAACTCACAAACCATACCTCTATCCAGGTCTTGCCCCGAGTCCTGCCACTGCAAAACAAGAGGGCAAACTTTGTATGTACTTCCTTCCATAGCTATTAGAATCTGGCTGTGTTTTTGGATCTATGACTCTGACACGGACATCTCAGCAAAGTGGTCAGAGTAGGTCAAAGAGGGAATGAGTTTTAGAAGATGTAGAGATAGAGTGCCTGGTGGATTTGAACTGCTGACCTTCTGGTTAGCAGATAGCAGTTAACCACTATGCCACCAGGGTGTGAAATTCAATAAAAGCTCCTGGAGACTGTGGAAGGAGTTGTTTTGTTTTTATTTAATTTGGTTTGGTTTCAATAGTTACTGAAGGGACTTTACCATGTTTATATGGTGAAGACAAGGAGCCAGTAGAGGTTAAAATTACAAACGAAGTAAGTTGGTTTTCATCAAAATGGAAGACATATGTTCTTTGAAAGATGCCATTAAGAAAAAGTCAAAATTATATACAGAAAACATATTAATATGTTACATATGATTTATTCTGAGAACATATATTTCCATACAATTTATTTATTGATGTATATGTATGTGTATATATACATATTAAAACATTTTTACAGCTCATTAGCCAAGCCAGCGAAGTGCCATCGAGTTGGATCCGCCAGCTCAATTAGTAAACAAAAAATGAGATTGAATGCATGTTTCACAAAAGATGTACAAATAGCCACTAAGCATGTAAAAAGAGGTTCAACACTTCTAGTAATGAAGGAAATAAAAATAAAAGCCACAATTCAATACCAGCACATACCCACCAAAATGCCCAAATTAAAAAGACTGGAAAGAAGGTGGGGCCAAGATGGTAGAATAGATGAACACTTACCAAGACCCCTCTAACAACAAAGACCCAAAAGAACAAGGGAATTCAGTACCTATGAGGTCCAACAATTAAGTCCATGAACTCAATTGGAAGTTCTCGCATGACATCCTAAGGGCCCTGAACATCAAAGGGAAAGTTAAGAAACTGGACTAAACAGTGGGGAAGGGAGAGCAGTGCCAGAAGTACACAGGGCTCCACAGACCTGACCTGCCCAGAAGTGGCCACAGCTGCCATGGAGTGGGCCAAACGTGGAAGTTGGTAGGCGTCCTCCTCAGTGGGAGTATTTGTCTGGAGAACCCACTTGTGCCTCCCAGAACCAGTGAGGGGCAGCACCATATCACTAAAAGCTGTCTTTGTGTGTAACCCACCATGCATTGATATGAATCTTTCCTTCAAGATAGGTCTATCTCCCTTCTACTGGCCCTCTCCCCTCCCTACTCTGCACTGCACCTGGTGTTAGAGTCTGACGCCATTAGCTGAGCCAGAAGCAGGACTCCTTAAGCCTTCCCTGAACCATTCTCTGAGACTCAGAGGAGGAACAAGTTAATAAATTTGGGGAACGGGGAGAAAAGAAAAATAATTCTGTTGATCCTCCTAAGCCAGAAAATCAGGGCAAAAACTTCCTTCAGCTAGGTTCAGACAAAAGGGGATACACCATTCTCACAGATACTCAGGATAGTTGTTAGTCCCCTGCCTTTCCCAGTGTCTGCAGCCAGACACCTGTGCCTATACCAGTCATACCAGCTTATCTAAGATAGTAGGCGAGAGCCTGCACTACACACTTGGAGACTGACTACCTGGACATCTGAGCTGAGTCCATACAAGAAAAGCAAACAGACTCTTGGGCTCCCATCTCTAATAACAGCTCTAACTACCTGGTGAAAGGACATTAGAGTTCAAAAATACCAATAACCAAATTATTACACATGACCAACCTATTTGTACATTTCAAAACAAGAAGCTGAACACAGTAGGCAAACATAAAATACATTATACAATTGACTGATGGCTTGGAAACAGCAATCCATACTAAAGCACTTACACGTGTAGACCATGATTTCTTCAGAAAGCTCCGAAAACAAAGAATCATATTTTCCAGAGGAAGAAAACTTCCTGGAATTTTCAAAGGCAGAATACGAATGATTAACTTTAGAACTCTTCAAGAGACGTGAAAGGAGGTGAGGTGAAATGAGTTAAACCATAATGACAAATTGAACAGGCTGCAAGAAAGCATAGAGTGGCAAGAATTAGAAATTCAGAAAACTAATAATAAAATTACACAATTAGGCAATTCAAAGAAAGTTAAAGGAGCAGAATTGAGGCAATGGAATGTGAAATTATAGAGATTGAAGATAAAGCACATGATATCAACATATTTGAGGAAAAATAAGATAAAAGGATGAAAAAAAACAAGAAACACTATGTGGTACTCTATGATGAGAAATAATCTATGACTGACTATAGTACCAGAATGGGGGCAATAACAGAAAATACAGAGAGAACTGTCAAAGATTTGCTGACAGAAAACTTCCCTGATATTATGAAAAACGAGAATATATCCAAGATGTTCATCAAACTTCACATAGGAGACCTCAAAAGAAAAACACCAAGTCATATTATAATCAAACTTGCCAAAACTAAAGATAAGGAGGTA
This sequence comes from Heterohyrax brucei, assembly GCA_028571685.1. Classification (NCBI taxonomy): domain Eukaryota; kingdom Metazoa; phylum Chordata; class Mammalia; order Hyracoidea; family Procaviidae; genus Heterohyrax; species Heterohyrax brucei. Next base: position 26,015,862 of record CM053155.1, read on the forward strand.
ATTTTAAAAGTGGCCAGGGATAAACAAATATAACCTATAAATGAAAATCTGTAAGACTAAGCTCGGTCTACTCAGTAGAAACCATCAGGCAAGAAGGCACTAGGATGACCTATACAAAACCTTGAATGAAAATAATTGCAGCCAAGAATTACATATTCAGCAGAACTGTCTCTCAAATATGATGGCAAAAGTAGGACATTTCCAGATAGACAAAAATTTAGTGAATTTGCAGAAACAAAACCAAAATTATGAGAAATACTAAAGGCATTCATTGGTTAGAAATCAATAACAACCAGGTAACAACCCAAGACCAGAATACAGAACAGAGCAACTGGCTATCAATCCAAATACGGGAACCACAAAAATAAATCATAGGGAAAACACTGAAAACAGGGAAACAGAGATATCATTATGGAAACATTTTAACAAAAAAGAGAGACTCAAAAGAAAATGCAGTCATAGATCTTTCATAAGGAGAGGAAGTCAAGGCAATATAAAGAAATTAAAGACCACTTAAATTTAGAAAAACACAGCTTAATATTAAAGTAACCGTAAAGGGAACCATTGATCCTATGCATCAAAATAATAAACAAGGAAAACATGAAGTCTCAGCAAATACAAAACCATCATTGAAAAAGATGAAAAGACAATACATAAAGAAAAAAGACTTAGCAGTGAAAATTAAAGGAAACAAAGGAATTGTCTACAACACACCAAATCATCTGGAAGACATTATGCTGAGTGAAATTAGTCAGATGCAAAAGGACAAATATGGTATGAGACCATTATTATAAGTACTTAAGAAAAGGTTTTAAGCACAGAAGAACATAATCTTTGATGGTTACAAGGGTGGGGAGGGAAAGAGAGGGGTATTCATAGATTAGACAGTAGACAGGAATTGGGTTAAGTGAAGTGAGTGACAGCACACAGTAGAAGGTAGGTTAGCACAACTGGACTACACTACAAGCTACAAGGTTTTCTAACTACAACTTAACATTTTAAAGAACAGAGTAGCAGAGACAGGGGTCTAGGGACCACATTTTCAGGGGACATCTAGGCTAATTGGCATAACTAAGTTCTTTTTTAAGAAAATGTTATCTGCGTACCACTTTGAGGAGTTACGCCTGGGGTCCTAAAAGCTATCAACCTGCCATCCGAGTAGCATCACTTGGTCTCAATCTACCTGGAGCAGAGGGGAAGAATGAAGGCCATCAAAGACGCGAGGAAAATATGAGCCTAGGAGACAGAAGGTGCCATGTGATCTAGAGACTACAATGGCATGAGATGAGAATAACTAGATGGTGCCCAGCCACCTCAAATAACTGCCCTGACAGGAAATACCGAGTAAAGTCCTTGATGTCTGAGGAGAAAATGGGTCTGCAGAACTAGAACTGTACTAAAAGACCAGACTGGAGGGACCCTAAGGACATGGACCTCTGCCTCTCTCTTAGCCCAGAGCTAAAACCAGTAACAAATCCCACTCATCATACAAGAATTGGACTGGACTATAAGATGTAGAGTGATGCTGGTAAAGAATGTGCCTCTTGGCTTAAATATATACATGAGCAGCTCTTGTCCAGCGGTAAGATGAGAGGGTGGAGGGGGCAGAAATTGGTTAAATGGATACAGGAAGTACAGTGCAGAAAGGAGTGTGTTGTCACAGTAGGGAGTTGGGACACAGCAGTTAGAATTGCATGGTGATGTGTGTACAGAGTTTTATATGGCAAATTTATTGGATTGTACACTTAAAGCACAATAAAATATGTTTTTTTAAAAAAGACTGATAATAACAATTGTTGGTAAGGATGGGAAGAAACTTGAACTCTCAGGTTGCTGTGCAGTCACTGTGTAGGACTATTTGGCAGTTTCTTATAAAAGAAATATATAGTTAGTTATTATATGACTCAGAATTCTACTTCTAGATATTTACTCAAGAGAAATGAAAACATGCCCATATGAAGAATTGTATACCTGTGTTCATCTCAGCTTTAGTCATAATAGTGACGAAAAGAGAAAACAACCCAAATGTCCATTAACAGAGGAATGAATGAATAAACTGTGGGTTATCTACATGATGAAATATTATATTATACTTTAAATATTATACCACAGCAAAAAGAATGAACTACTAACATGTACAATATAGATAAACCTCAAAAACATTATGCTGAGTGAAATAAGTCAAACACAAGAGTATGTTCTATGTGATTCCATTTACATGAAATTCTACTATAAGCAAAACTAACGTAGAGTGATAGAAAACCAACTAGTGGTTTCCTGATGGGAGGATTTCAGGAGAAAGTGATTGCACAAGTCAGTTTTTGAGGTGATATAAATGTATCACCTTTATATCTTGATTTTGGAGATGGTGGTTATGCAGGCATATTACTTTGTCAAAAATCATCCATCTGTCAGAATGGGTACCTTTTATTGTATGTAAATAATACCTCAATAAAACAGATTAAACAATTTTTCAAAAATACAGAAGAGAGAATAACTGAAGACTAAGTTTTAAGTTGAAAATGGGATTAAAACTATAGATGGCATTATGGTTAAGACTGTGTGTCAACATAGCTGAGTGATTATATAATGAAACAGTCATCCTCCATGATGTGATTCGATGTGATCAGCCAATCAGTGGAAGAGTAGTTTTTTTGGGAGTGTAGCCTGCATCCAATATGCATGTAGACACTCTGGCAAAGCTCAGTTGCTTGCTCTGGATCCTGACCTCTGGTTCTTGGGACTTGAGCCAGAAGCTTCCATATTAGGGATTCACAGCCTCCACATTCTTTGCACCAGCAGCCTTCCGTCTTACCTGCCAATCTTGGATTCATCAGCCTCCACAAACCATGAGCCACTGGCCTGCAGTCTGACAGCTCCTGCAGCCATGTGGGTGAGGAGAAGCCTCCCACACTGATACCTGACCCATGGACTGGGGACTTGCTAGTCTCTGCAACCACATGAGCCATTCACTTGAGGTAAATCTCTCTCTGTACGTGCATGTGTGTGTATCTGAAACGCAACCAAACCCCTGCTGTCAGGTTGATTCTGATTCATAGTGACCCTATAAGACAAAGTAGAACTGCCACATTGGTTTTCAAAGGAACAGCTGGTGGATTTGAACTGCCTGTCTTTAGGTTAGCAGCCGAGCTCTTAAGCCACACACACACACACACACACACACACACACACACACACTCTTCATTGATTTTTACTTGTCTAGAAAACCTACCCTAAGATAGTTGGAAAGACTGATCTTGATTAAAACAAGACATGCTTTTTTTCTCTGAGCTATACCTAGAAGGTGATCCCATGTGTCAGGTAGAATTATGTTCCATAGGGTTTTCTATGACTGATTTTTCAGAAGTAGGTTGGCAGGCTGTTCTTCTGAGGTGCTTTTAGGTGGACTCAAACTCCCAACTTTTTGGTTAGCACCAAGCATGTTAACTGTTTGCACCACACAAGGACTCCGTGAGGTCATCACAACTTGAGTCAACATGACAGCAAATGTTTGGTTTTTTAGGTTTCTATGTGGAAGAAGAGAAGTAAGAGTGCAGGAGAATATAGATACTTTTGGAATGAAGTGTTTGTGTGTGCAGGGGGATAGAGGTAGGCAGTGTGCGTAAAGCAGGAGGTTTCTCAGGGCCACAGTGAAATATTCCCATATTCTGAGAGCCACGCTCGGGACTCTGTTAATCTAGACACTTTGAGCCTTTCGTTTTGTGGCTGCCTCAGTGGGGTTTGTGCGGAGCTCCGCGGTCAGGGTGCGGGACGCCATGTTGGTACCGAGATTTTAGCGGGACCTCGTTCTTAGCCTGGGAGCCAGCGCCTGCAAACGGGACAGCGCTTCTCCGTCAGAAAAGTAGTGATTTTGCACAGTGCTGCCTACATTGGGGGCCCTGCAACAGAAGCGGAGGAATCGCTGCCTCTGGGCACCCCCTGTCTGCTGCCTGTGTGGAGGACGCCATCTTGGGTACGGTGGCCGCAGCTGGACCTAATTCTTAGCTTGGGAGCCAGAGCCTGCCCACAAGAGAGCGCTTTTCTATCACAAAACCAGTACTCGACGCAGTGTTGGATAAGGCTAGGCCCTGTCAGCAGAGGCCACCAGGGTACTAGCAGTGCTGTATTCTGAACTAGTTTGTTATCATCTGGGGTTGGATACAGTGGTGCTTACTTTGTCAGATGGGAAGAGGGACCTCTACACCTGAAAACCTAACTGACTTGTGAACTGATCAGATACCTTTTGCTTTACATTTGAAGACAGCCTAGAGAAACATTTGCAATCCATCCTCACAGTACCTCTTCCAGCCTCTATATACTCACATGGGACCCAAACAGCAACAGACAATTGTGGCATACAAGCAATCACTCATGGCTTCAGAAGGCTCCTAAACAAAGCAACCAAGGAGTTTTCCAGATGAAGAAACTTTTATGAAAGCATCAGGAAGTGAATACAAATTGATTATATACAGGGCCCTTCTAGACCTTATACATTTTATTATTTTTTAAAAGACAAGTTTGATCTTTCAAACCCTGTGAGAAAAAAGTTTACTAAATGTAGATCTGTAGGTGTGTGTGTTGATTCAAATATTTATATTGTCTTTGAGTCCTGGAGGACAAATTCCTCTTTTCAGGGCTTCTCACCTCGTAGTCTTTCCCATCCTGAATCTCAACCCATGGGTTTCTAAAATCTGTGGGTAAGGGGTGTTGTGGATTGAATCGAGTCTTCCCAATAGCTGTATCAATTTTTCTAGGTCATGATTCCCAGTATTGTGTAATCTGATATAATTAACCTCTGTGTTGTAAATCTTACCTCTGTGATGTCAGTAAGGCAGGATTAGAGGCCGTTATATTAATGTGACAGAACTCAATATACAAGACTAGGTTTTATCTTGTGTCAGTCTCTTCAGAGATAAAAAGAGAGAACTGAGCAGAGAGGAGAGGAATCTCATATCATTAAGAAAGCAGCACTGGGAGCAGAGCACATCTTTTGAACCTGGGGTTTCTGCAATAAGAAGCTTGTGGACCACAGGAAGATTGATGAAAAGGACCTTCCTTCAGAGTAAACAGAAAAGCGTCCACTGGAGCTGGATCCCTGACTTTGGACTTCTAGCCTCTTAGACTATGAGAGAATAAATTTCTCTTCGTTAAAGCCATCCACTTGTGGAACTTCTGTTATGGGAGCCATAGGATAAGGGACAAAGGTTGGACTTCTTTTGGAAAAAGATAGGGCCACCTCCATACCTTGTCCCATTTGTCTTGTGATTGAAAGAGACAAAAAACTCTACTCTGTCTTAAACAAAAAAGAGAATTTATGGCTCATGTAACAAAGAGTCCAGAGATGGTGAGACAGTGGCTGTGGCTGAACTCAGGCCTCAGATCTGTCTCAGGATGTGATTTTGGTCATCTCTCCATTTGCCTTCCACTACTTTGGCTTTAAGTGAGACCTAGTGCAGTTGTTAAGCACTTGTGGCTACTAATCACAAGGTTGGCAGTTCAAATCCATCAACCGCTCCATGGGAGAAAGAAGTGGCAGTATGCTTCTGTAAAGATCTACAGCCTTGAAAATCCTCTGGGGCAATTGCACTGTGCCCAGTAAGGTGCCTCTGAGTCAGAATTGACCTGAAGGCAGTGAGTTTTGTTGCTATATTGGGGCTCCACTTTTAGAAACCAGGCAGCAAGAATGGGAATTCTAGAACATTTAGTTGTGCTCATGAGGAATTTATGTGGATCAAGAGGTAGTCGTGTGAACACAACAAGGGGACAATGCACGGTTTACAGTCAGGAAAGGTGGGTGTCAGAGTTGTATCCTTTCACCACAGCTTTAAAATTTATTTGCTGAGCAAATAATCCGAGCAGCTGGACTATATGAAGAAGAACAAGACATCAGGATCAGAGGAGAACTCATTAACAACCTTTGTTATATAGATGACACAACCTTGCTTGCTGAAAGTGAGGAGGATTTGAAACACTGACGAAGGTAAAAAACCATAGCCTTCAATATGGGTTATGCCTCAACCTCAATAAAACAAAAATCCTCACAACTGGACCAGTGAGCAACACATGATAAATGGAGAAAGACTGAGGTTCTCAAGGGTTTTATTTTACTTGGTTTCACAATCATTGCCCATGAAAGCAACAGTCAAGAAATCAAAAGACACATTGCATTGGGAAAAATCTGTTGCAAAGGACCTCTTTAAAGTATTGAAAAGTAAAGACATCACCTTGAAGACTAAGGTGTGTGTGACTCAGGCCATGGTATTTTCAGTCACATCGTATGCTTGTGAAAGCTGGACATGAATAAGGAAGACATAAGACAAACTGAGGCCTTTGAATTGTGGTACTGGAGAAGAACACTGAATGTACCATGGACTGCCAAACGAACAAACAGATTTGTTTTGGAAGAAGTACAACCAGACGGCTCCTTGGAAGCAAAGACAGTGAGACAGCGTCTCACATACCTTGGACATGTTGTCAGAAGGGAGCAGTCCCTGGAGGAGGATATAACGCTCACTAGAGCAGAGCGTCAGAGAAAAGGAGGAAGAGCCTCAACAAGATGGACTGACACAGTGGCTGCAACAATGAGCTGTAAGCACAGAAACAATTGTAGGCAGGGCGCAGGACGCGGCAGTATCTCCTGTTGTGCATAGAGTCGCTATCAGTTGGAATCAACTCAACGGCACCTAACAACAGCAAAAAGAGGCAGCAAAAGCTCTACCCCAAGAAATTACAGGAATTAACTGTTTTAGCTCCTTTTGGCCTAATTTAAGTTGTACGTGCATCTTTGAGCCAATCGTTGTCACTGGAGAAATAAAATATGCTGACCCGCTTAGGAGCTTGTCTTAGTCTGGGTTCTCTAGAGAAGCAGATTACATAGACAGACAGATTTAGAGTTTTCCTTACTTTTAGGAGGTGGCTCATGTGATTCTGGGGCGGTAGTTCAAAATCTGTAGGTCAGGTGACAGGCTATAGCCTTCTGCTGGGTCACAGGATTGTAGCGGGCTGGAAAGTCCAAAATCCACAGGTCAGGCAGCAGGCTGGAAACCTGTACAGGCTTGTCTCCCAGTGTCCATACATAGGCTGGCCGATGGCAAGAATGCAGGGTAGAAAGAACAAGCAGGGTCTGCCAGAGTGCCTATTTATAGCTGGGAGGGAGAACACACCCTTAAAGAAACTCCTTTTTCAACTGATTTGATTACATTATATTATAGAAAGTAATTGCATTACATTACAATAAGTTACGTTATGAAATTGCAGCTAGTGCGGTATTTGGTCAAACCACTGGCAAACATAGCTTAGCCAAACTGACATGTACAATTAACCACCACAGACCTCAACCCAAAATACATGGGCTGAGAGGAGTGGAGAGAGGTTTCTCTCGAAGCAATATGACAGAATGGTTACCACATGAAAAGGTAATGGGACGCCTGAAACCATCAGTGTCAGCTGTGTTCTGGAACACCAGCAGATCCTCCCAGGCCGGCTGTCTTGTCCAGGCCACTTAGAAAAGGATGCCAAGAATGGCCCCATAGGGTTTCAGTTGACTTCCTAATTCCTACAGGCCTTGAGTAAGTGCCTTTAGGAGCAGATGTAGTACCCACCCACACTTGGAGAGACAGCCAAAAAGTTCCTAGAACTAGCTTTCAAGGGTTTTGATGCCTTCGTTGGCCCCAGTGTTTGTCATCATTTCTCCTCCAGTTGAAACTTCTGGCCTAACTAATCTCAGTTAGCAGGACATAAAAACTCAAGTTTAAATTGCCCAGGTTCAAGGTGCAGTGCTGACATTTACTGTTTGAATACTCTTGAGCAAGCTTTTCTCTGAGCTCAATTCCTCAACCATAAAATGGGGATAATAATAGTACATACCTTGTTGGTATTAGGTTAAGAGAATTTCAGGAGCTTGGTCATGTGATGTACTAGGTATTCTTGTTATACCCTCTGCACTGAAATCCATTGCCAGCCCTTCTCTACCTGTTTGATTTCAGGGTACTGACCTTTTCTTTGCACTGGGCTGCTTCTGGCTTCTAGCTGGGTTTGGCAATGAGGTTACTTGCTCTCTCTTCACACTTATATCAAGTCTCTGGCTGTGACTGTCCATGGACTACAGCTCCTGTTATGTATTCATTTCCTCCATGAGTCTAATTCTCATCTCTTCTTTTGGTACCGTTATTTGCTTCTATCGCCTTGTCAGCCCTGGAGCTACTGGTGGGTTCACTCTGTTGGTAAGCTCTGAGTGGCTTAACATCCTTATTTGCTCTCAACCCTGCTCGTGTCACTGGATCTCTTCATTAACATATCTTCATTTAAACTGTCTGTCAGAGAGGCTGTTTCCAGCTGACACCCTAATACACTAGCTGGTAACAAGAGTAGCACCAGGAAACAACCTTCGAAATAAAGATTCTGGGAGCAAGTTTCTCACTTATTTAACAAATCCATGAATGACTTTATTGCTGGGGGAAATGGAACGCTGACAATCTATGGCATGAAGTAGCATTAAGATTATTCACATTATCACTGGCAGTGATGGAGAGTGGAAAACCAGTGGAAGGCAAGGCTATAAGTGATCAGGCAACCACTGCACTTGATTACTACAGCAACAGTAGTGATTACAATAGCTGTGGGTGGACTGGCTTCTGTGACTCTGCCTGGAATGTTTTCCGGAGAGAGAGAGAGAAGCTTTGGGTCTTGAACTCGCTACTCAAGATGGAAGTGTAGAACAGGAAAGTTTCTGTGGAGACCTTGGAAGAATCCCTTATCTCATATAGCCTCAAAGAAAATGTAACTGTGGGTCAGGCATAAGTTCCACTTCTGGTGAAGAATTGTAATGCCTGTTAAACAAGCAACCTTACCAAGTCTCTTGGGAATGTTAGGGCCCTGGTGGGGAAATGACTGCATGCTAAGATTCAGATGAGGGCATTTATAATGGCACAAATCACATGGAAATAAATGAAGCACCAAGTTTCCCTGAATACCCCTTGCTACAGAAAGGAGACACTCTTCTTTATTTGAGCAAACCTTCTTTGTATAAAGACTTTTCTATGATTTCACATAGGACAGTTGCCTTGTGTAAGGATATGTACTATCCTTAAGACCCTGCTCCACAGTCCCTCATAACCTCCACATTCATGTTTAAGAGTTATATCTCCTGTTGCTTAGAGGATAAATTAAAAATCTACTCCACAGGAACTGCAATACCTTTTCATTTGTTTTGCTAGGAACCTGGGGAACATGTTTGGGAGTGAACTTTGGAAGTGTTAGACCAAGGATGATAAAGTATAAAGTTGAATTGCATCAATTTGGTCCATATGGGTGAATCCACCTGAGGTTCAAGATGCAGTACAGTAGTTTAAGCAGCTGGAGTGGCTCTAACAGTTTGTTTGGCTAAGGGATTAAATCCTCAATTCAGTTGGGCCCTACATCTTGAGGCTGAGGTGTGCTGAACTTCTCCAGCATGTTGTAGAAGAAGGAATTCTGAAGCTTAGGCTGATGGAAAATGGTAATGTATCTACCACAAGCAACCTTCCCTCCCAAGGTCTGGAGATATCACCTTTACAAAAACATTTAAAAATTCATCTGTAAGAGGAATGCCAGCAGCTTGTAAAGCTCTGTGGTATCTGTCTCCTACAAGCCAGACGACAGTGGAAGGCACTGCCACTGAGTTGGGATCTCTAATACTAACGGTAATAACGGGAACTCACAGTGATGGAGCCGGGGGCAGTGACTGACTATTAGAAACAAACAAACAAGATCTGTGACTGTCAGTTCTGACTAATAGTGATGCTATAGGGCAGAGTAGAATGGTCCCATAGGGCTTCTTAAGGGCAGCTGGTAGCTTTGAGCCACTGATCTCATAGTTTGCAGCCTAGCCCTGAAGCATCCTATCACGAGACTCCACTGAAACAAGATGTGCTCAATTACTTTAATAAGCCACGAGAAAAGAATGGTATTCCAAGTATTTTCTCCTACATTTGTTAGTGATGGTGGCTACTCACAGGGTTCCAGGGAATGAAATAGAGATGCAGCCTACTATAGTATATTGCTTGATATGTATCAACACAGTCCAAATAGAAGTTTGAGAAAGTAAAACAGAAATTTAAAATTTGCTAGTAATCAAATTAAGAAAGTGTTATGGTTAAGGTTATGCATCAGCTGGTTAGGCCTTAATACTCAGTGGTTTGGCACATAATATATAATCATCCAGTGATCTGATGCAAGCAGCCAATCAGATGAAAGCCTAATTAGTTGAAAAACTAATCAGAGGAAAGACAATAAATTGAAAGTCGGTAAGCTTTCTGAGGCATGTAACCCATATCCAATATGCTTGAACGTTCTGGCAAAGCTCTGTCTGGATTCTGCATCTGATTTGTTATCTTCTGACCCCTGGTTGTTGGGACATGGGCCAGCAGCCTCTGCCTGACCTGTCCACTTTGAATTCGTAAGCCCCTGCAGCTACCTGAGTCAGAAAAACCCTCTAGGCTGATGCCTGACCCATGAATTTGGGACTTGTCAGTCTCAACAACTACATGAGCCACTTCCTTGACATAAATTGCTCTTTCTGTATGTGTATGTGTGTGTGTGTGTGTGTGTGTGTGTGTGTACTTCACTGGTTTTACTCCTGTAGAGAACCCAGCCAAAGACAGAAAGTAAAAAGATACTAATTTAAATAACACACCTTGTCTAACCCAATGTCTGAGATTAGAATTGCCACCCCTGCTCTTCTTTGTTCATTGTTAGCTTGATATATATTCTTCCATCCTTTAATTTTCAGTTTGTTCCTGTCTGTAGGTCTCAAGTGAGTTTCTTGTAGACAACATATGGATGGGTCGTGTCTTTTGATCCAAGATGACACTCGGTGTCTCTTTACTGGAGCATTCAGTCCATTCACATTCAATGTAATTATTGATAGGTATGTGTTCATTGCTGCCATTGTGATATGTTTATTTTTATGTTGATGTTTTCTCTGTTGTTCTTATTAGTCTGTTCTGAGACACTCTTTTTTGTGAGTTGAGTTTTCACCTTTTTGAGAGCTGGTTTTATAGTTGTTGAGATTCGTGTGTTAGATTTCTTGAAATGGTATAATACATCTTTATTGTGCTTTACAGCTGCCCCTATGAACTCCCTTAATAAACTATTTATAAACCCAATTTTAATTACTACCAGTCTTGTCATCTTCCTCTCCATCTGGAAGGACTATAACGACTGTAGTACATCCCTCTTTTATTATGATGACACCATAGTTTTCATGATGATCACTGGATTGCTTCTTTCCAAATCAAAGCTGTGATTTACTTTGGAGCCTTCCCTAAATGAGTATTGAGTAGTGTGTCGTTCTAAAATATAAAGTTAGTGGTTTCGTTCTTCTAAGCCAAAGCCAAGAACTTCTTTCAGTATTTCTTGTAGTTTGGGTTTGGTTTTTACAAAGTCTCTGAGTTTCTGTTTATCTGGGAATGTCTTCATTTCATTTTCGTATTTGAAAGATAGTTTTGCAGGATATATAATTCTTGGTTGGAAGTTCTTCTCCTTCAAGACTTTGAATGTGTCGTGCCACTGTCTCCGTGCCAGCATGGTTTCTGCTGAGAAATCTGAAGAGAGCCTACAGGGTTTCCCTCTGAATGTTAGCTTTGCCTTGAGTCTTGCTGCCTTTAAGAGTTGCTGCTTATGTTTCATTTTGTTAAGCTTGATTATAATACATCTTGGAGTCTTTCTTTTGAGATCTCTATTGGGTGGCGTACGATATGCATCTGAGATGTCTATATTCTCTTCCTTCATGATTTCTGGGAAGTTTTCTTTCAGCAGCTCAGCAACAATACTCTCTGTGTTCTCAGATGTCTCACCCTGTTCAGGGACTCCGATTAATTGAAGGTTGTTCCTCTTAATAGAGTCACACATGCTTCTTAATGTTTCTTCATTTTTCTTGCTTCTTTCTTCTGATTTCTGCTCATGGACACTGGCATCAGTAGCTCTGTCTTCCAAGTCAGAAATTCTTTTTTCCATTTGTTCCATTCTGTTTTCTTGGCTTTGCATGGAAGTTTCTATGTCTTTGATTTTCTTCTTGATCTGTTGGATTTCAGAGTACTGGTGTTCCATCAGGTCGAACAACTTGCTTAATTTTTCATTTTGTTCTGCTGCATTTTGTATAAGGTCTAGAAGGGCCCTGTATATAATCAATTTGTATTCACTTCCTGATGCTTTCATAAAAGTTTTTACATCTGGAAAACACCTTGGTTGCTTTGTTTAGGAGCCTTCTGAAGCCATGAGTGATTGCTTGTATGCCACAATTGTCTGTTGCTTTTTGGGTCCCATGTGAGTCTATAGAGGCTGGAAGAGGTACTGCGAGGATGGATTGCAAATGTTTCTCTAGGCTGTCTTCAAATGTAAAGCAAAAGGTATCTGACCGGTTCACAAGTCAGTTAAGTTTTCAGGTGTAGAGGTCCCTCTTCTCATCTGACAAAGTAAGCGCCACTATATCCCACCCCAGATGATAACAAACCAGTTCAGAATACAGCACTGCTACTGCCCTGGTGGCCTCTGCTGACAGGGCCTAGCCTTATCCAACACTGCGTCGAGTACTGGTTTTGTGATAGAAAAGCGCTCTCCTGTGGGCAGGGTCTGGCTCCCAAGCTAAGAATTAGGTCCAGCTGCGGCCACCGTACCCAAGATGGCGTCCTCCACACAGGCAGCAGACAGCGGGGCTAAAGGTGCCCAGAGGCAGCGATTCCTCTGCTTCTGTTGCAGGGCCCCCAACGTAGGCAGCACTGTGCAAAATCACTACTTTTCTGACGGAGAAGCGCTGTCCCGTTTGCAGGCGCTGGCTCCCAGGCTAAGAATGAGGTCCTGCTAAAATCTCGGTACCAACATGGCGTCCCGCACCCTGACCGCGGAGCTCTGCGCAAACCCCACTGAGGCAGCTACAAAACGAAAGGCTCAAAGTGTCTAGATTAACAGAGTCCCGAGCCTGGCTCTCAGAATATGGGAATTTCGCCTGCCTGTCCTCCCAGCAGCGTGTCTGAGTCCAGCTGCTGGGCAAGGCCCAGCTCCACCCGACAGCCGAGACCGAGGAAAAAAAAGTCAAAATGGTGCGTTTACCTTCCGTCCGTGAGAGCCGGGGCTAGCCAGGAGCGGGAGTCAGCGAAAGAGAGGAGGTTTCTCGCTGAGTGGTATGAAGTCCCCATTAACAGCTCTGTGCCGTGTCCTGAGGCTGATCAGGTGCTCAGAAGGCTCTGTTTGATTGTCAGTTCAGGTCTTGGTTTCCAGAGGGACAGAAGGAGACGGGGGCTTAGTCGGCCATCTTGACTCCGCCCCCCTCCTTGTCTAACCCAATGTAATTTCAACATGTAATCAATATAAATTATCAGTGGGATACTTTACATTCATTTTTAAGTAATAAGCCTGAAATCTCATTTACTTTTATGTGTAAACACATCTCAGTTTGGACTAGCCCCACTTTGAGAGCTCAGTAACCCCATGTGCCTAGTAGCTACCATATGGGACAGCATGTGCAGGAAAATCATAGTTGTGGTGAGTAGAAACTTGATTCAAGCAGCCATATAGAAAATTCCCAGCTTCTTAAGATAAGGTAGTTCACAGCTGGGAAGTCCTTGACTGAGGAAGAGACCAGTTCCCTTTAAGGAACAACTCTGAAACATGACCTCAAATTCTATACATTTCCTCAAGCCATTTGCTGTGATTACTGGGCACAGGAAAAAGGGAAATACTCAGACTTTATGAAGATTTGGAAACCCCAGTGGCATAATGGTTAAGTGCTATATTTGCTAACTAAAATGTTGGCAGTTCAAATCTATCAGTCACTCCTTGGAAACTCTGTGGATCAGTTCTACTCTGTCCTATAGAGATGCTATGAGTAGGAACCTATTCAATAGCCATGGGTTTGGTTTTTTGGTTTTTGTGAAGATTGTTGGTTACTGGTGCTGAACTGCTGCTAACTTCTAAAGACCCTGGAAGCTTCCAGCTGCCTGAGTGGAGACTTATGAAGTTCTGATGATAAGTAGAATCTTGGCTTAAGCTTTCTTACAATGAGTCTAGGTTGCCCATGGACTAAGCCTTTATCTATTCCCCCAGTTTTTGGAGGTGTACCTGGACTGTACACAAATGGCAACTGGAAGAATTGCCACATTGGTCCCCTTGTACATAGATTGAAAAAGGCCAAAGAAAAGCCTTTGTAAAACTGACTATCCTCTTGCCACTCACCAAAACAGTAAATTAAAAGCAATACTGCATTCCTAGGGGTATTGCAGAGATTAGGGTTACCATCAAAGAGTAAAAGTTGAAGGGGTGGTGGTTCCAGTTGTATCTCTTTAATAACTAGAAAAATGGTACTTGATATATTGACTTGGCAAATGATTTTTTTTTTCTCCATCTCAATGAGTAAGAACAAACAGAAGCAGTTTGTTTTCAATTGGCTGGGACAGCAGTATTCATTTGAAGTTCATTTATGCCAACTCTCCTGCTTTCTATCATCATAATATAATCCTGAGGTCCCTTGAAACCCTGCAAAACTTTATGCTAGTCTATTATTGATGACATTATGCCAAGTGAATCTGGTGAAAAGGATGTAGCAAGGACCCTAGAAGCCTTTGTAAGATACAGCCTCGGCAGAGAACGGAAGACAGACTCCACAGAACTCAGGAAGTCTGCCACACTGGTGAGGTTTCTAGAGATTCAGTACTTATAACACCTTCAAAAGTGAAAGTTAAATTGCTACACTTTGCACTATGCACCATAAAGAAAAAGGACCAATGATTGATGGGTCTTTCTAAAAATATACCACATTTGGTTATTTTTCTCTGATCTACTTTCTCAGTGTCTTAGTTATCTAGCAATGCGGTAACAGAAATACCACCAGTGGGTGGCCTTAACAAATAGAAATGTGTCTTCTCACAGGTTAGGAGGCTAGAAGTATGAATTCAGAGTGCTGCTCTGGGGGAAGCCTTTTTCTTTTGGCTCTGGAGGAAGGTCCTTGTCTTTTCTGAGCTTCTGCTCTTGGGCAATCTTCATGTGACTTGGTATCTCCCTTCCCCTATCTCTGCTTCTCTCACTTGCTTATTTAATCTTTTTAATATCTCAAAAGAGATTGACTCATGGCACAGCCTATGCTAAACTTGTTTTATTAACATAACAAGGACAATTTATTCCCAAATGGGATTATAACCACAGGAAAAGGGGTTAGGATTCGCAACACATGGTTTTGTAGGATACAATTCAATCCCTAATACTCAGGAACCCAAAATGTTGCTACTTTAGGATATGTCCCAGAGCAGATGACTTTATACCAGGCCTGGAAACTCTGCAGGTGTAGTGGTTAAGAGCTCAGCTGCTAACCGAAAAGATCAGTAGTTTGCATCTACAAGGAGCTCCTTGGAAAACACTCTGTCCTATAGGGTCGATACGAGCTGATGTTGACGGGATGGCAACGGGTTTGGTTTACACCAGGCCCACACTGCAGGGCAAGTTGTTCTGCCTCTGAGGTCTTATGCAACAGATTCAGTGGTACTTGAATTATCTGAACCTTTGACCACAGGATTCCAAATGCACCCTGAACCCTTGACCAGGGGCTACCTAGTGATTATGTGACCTGAACTGAGTATTTTCTTATTTACCAAATCATAAGGTTAGCTGTGTGTACCAGTATTCTGTTATCAAAAGGAGACGATAAATATGAGGTCTGAGTAGGTCTGGGAGACACAGGTAAATTGATTGAGATTCCCATGCATCTACTATTGCTGCTTCACCATCTTTTTCTAAACTCACATGGATGGCCTCATGAGACCTTGTTTCTGGCCAGTTGACCTAAGAAGGAAAAACTGCATGCCTGGCTTACAGGAAGATCTCTTTGTATGCTGCACCAGCCAGCGGTGGATGTCTGATGTGTTACAGCCTCCCTCAGGGACAACATGAAAGGCAGTGATGAAAATCTTCTCAGTGAGCAGAATCTGGGATAAAACATCAGATTTGCTTGGAAGGAAAGATGGACTGAAGTATACAGATCTAGAGAGTCTCCTGGGCAATGGCGAACAGGTTGATTTGACTGATCGAGGATTCAGAAAGACTAAGAGGAGAGTTGACAGGACAAAGAGAACTAGCAAAGAGGTATGTGGTGAACCTCTTGGGATGGTGATAGATTGTGAAGATATTTATTAACCAAGAAAAAGATCAGTAGGGAGCAGCCACTGTAGAGGAGGCTTTCAAAAATAAAAGATGACCTCTCTTGTGGCTATAGTCAAGTTCTTTTCCCAGCTACCCAGGTGCTTGATTCATGGATCCTTGTATAAAGCAGCCATAGGGGTAGAAAGAGTCCCCACAACAGGATTTCTCCTCACCCAAGCTTCTCTGGCTATTGCTGCAGCTGAGCCCCACTTGCCAGTAACAGACTATAACACTGAGCTCCGGAGAGGCAACCAGTCCTGTGGGAACCAGCCAATCATCTAATTTTATTGAATTCCACCCATGTTGGAGAGAGGGCTTCTTTCTTGTCTCTATGGGAATAGATACATATTCTGCTTACAGATTTACCTTTCTTGCCTGAAACTCTTCTAGCACTATTACTAGGAGACCTACCCACTAACCCATTGCCATTGAGTCGTGTCCAACTCATAGCGACCCTATAGGTCAGAGTAGAACTGCCCCATAGAGTTTCCAAGGAGCGCCTGGCAGATTTGAACTGCCGACCTCTCAGTTAGCAGACGTAGCACTTAACCCACTATGCCACCAGGGTTTCCAGGAGACCTACAAGGATATGTAACACAAAAAGTTCTACTAAGTATAACTGTGAGAGGTGTCACTTCCACCTCTCATTCCAGATTTTATATTCTGGCTTTGAAGATTTTATATGCCGTTTTAATGTATATATGGCATCTGCAAGCCAGCACCTCAGGCTCTCAGGGTGTTATCACTCAGCTTAGAGTCACAAGTGGGGCTTTAGCAGGCCATTCAACACTTCTCTCAGATTAGCCTCCTCCAAACGATGGAGCACGTGATAGGATCACTGAATCCATGGGCAGGAACCTATGACTACACTCTTTTTGTCCAAAGTGATGTTAAGAACGAGAAGATAAATACGGGATTCTGTAGGAGTTCTGTATTACCTGGGCTTTCTTGCCTTGTTATGTCAGGCAACGGAAGGTTCTGGTAAAAGATCAGAGGGTGAGAAGAGACAGAATCCGGGGTATTTCTTCCCTGGTTTCTCCCTGCACTGGCCTGGCATCGTTGACATCCCTCTACAACTATGGATTCCACTTGACAGTCCCTCCTTCCCTGCGTCAGTTCTGATGAGTCTCTGGCAGCCCTCTCCCTTACCCTTTCCTCCTTAGCCCCAAAGAGGATAACATCTTGCTTTTGCTAAGCACTGGGCACTTCAACACAGCCCACGCTACTATAAGGAGTCTTGTTATTAAAGTCTCTTCATTAGAACTATCTAGGACAAATTCTGCTCCCTGATAAGACTCTAACCAAAAACCTGATATATATATAGATCAAGTGCTTAATAGTTTTTAGTTTTTTTAAAATTCTTCATAAAACGCAACTTAGCGACTACTTACTGCCTGTTCTGTTGTTCCCAGTTATGGCACACCTATACTTTGACATATCATATTTCAATAAAGAAAGCATTATTTGTTAAATAGTTAAACATACAACTAGCATATGATGCAGTAATCCTGCATCTGGGTACATACCCAGAATAACTGGGTATGCCTATTACTTTAGAATGTCTCCTCCTACTTTTCAGTTGTACAAATTCTCATGTCCTTCAGGGTAAAGTTTCTGTTCTGTCTACATGTTTTTCTTAGCATTTCAGGTTCCCTTCTTGGAACCTGTGCCTCTGGGATGGTATGTATGGCTTGCAATTGCTCTGGTGTTATTTCATCTTTTACATTTTCTTAAAGAAGTTTTAATAAGAAAATTAATACATAAGTTCCTTGCTAAAAAGTTATTCTTAAGATTCCATCTTAGTCTTTCTCTAAAGGTAACTGCAAGTTATTAGTGTGGTGATCCTTCTTCTAAACATTTCTTATATACACCTCTAGAGTTTAGATTTAGGAATTATTAATATAAATTGTATCATAGTCTATGTAACTTTACGCAGTTTGGCTTTTTTCCTTTCACAATAGGTCAAGGAGATATTTGTGGGAATCTTTCTGTGTTGATACATACAGGTAGTCTTAATTCCTTCTTTGCTATTATTATCTGTCTTGCTTATGGTAAAACAGACACAATAAAACAATAAAACAATTGCCTTTTTCATGTGCACAATTCAGTGACATGAGTTATGCTCACTATGTTATGCAGCCATCACCACTATCCATTTCTGTATCTTTCATCACTCTTAACAAAAACTTCTCACTGCTTAAGCAATTTCTCTCTTCCTCCTCCTGTCTGCTCCTGGGAGCCTGTAATGAACTTTTATTCTACCTCCATGAATTTGCCTCATCTAGATATATCATAGAAGTGGGATCACACAGTAGTTGTCCTTTTGTGTTGGGCTCATTTCATTCATCATAATGTTTTCAAAGTTCATTCATATCATAACACGTATCAGAACTCTGTTTCTCTTCATGGCTAAATGATATTCTATTGTATGTATATACCACAATTTTCTTTTTTTAAATCCATTCACCTGCTTAGAGTGTTTCTGCATTTTGGCTATTATGAATAGAGCTGCAGTGAACATTTGCAGGCAAGTAGCTGTTTGAGCCCCTGCTTTCAATTATTTTCAGTATGTACCCAGAAACAGGAATAGTGGGTCATATATTAATTCTATGTTTGACTATCTGAGGAATAACGCTTTCCTTACTGAAATACTGCACTTCATAGTACAGGTGTGCTATAGTTTACCTGTTATCCTACCAAAAGATGTTTAGATGTTTTCCAGTGCTTTGCTCATACAGATACTGCATCAGTGAACACCCTTCAACAGGCCTCCTTAGGTACCCTCTACAAGTTCTTCTATTACAGAGCTGTTCACATAAGTACTTCTTCTCCCCCAAATTGTAAGCTACACCAAAGGCAGAGACCACAGTTTGCCTTTACCTCTATCCTCCACACTGACTGGCTTAATTGACTGAACAAGTGCTCCTCAAAATTTTGTCAAAACATCTATACCCCAGGATTGCTCCTGTTCCAGAGCCCTGTGAAGCACAGTTCTAGAATGCCACCCACTATGACCTTGCCAATAGCAGACGAGAGCCCCTAGCTGGGTCAGAGAGACACAAGCTGGAGTGCCCTGGCTGAGTTTCATCCTTCTCTAGACCTGCTGTGTGAGAAGACAGAGTTTATGGAGTTCAATACACCTCAACAAATATTTACTGGAAAGCTTTTGGATGTAACAGTGCAGCAAAAACAAGCTCAGCAGCACTTGCATGGGACAAATTGTTCTGGCAAATTTAACCTTCCAGAAGCTAAGTTTTATTCCAAAAACTGTTGCTATATCTTTCTGAAATGTCTAACTCTACTTTTGTCCCACTGTAGGCACAGCCTGGTGAGCATGGTAGATGCATTCTTTGATGAACAAGGATCTTAAAGTCCCTCAAGGTAGTTGTTTCTGGAAGACCAAGTCTCAAGGCAATAATGTAGATAAAGGGAAAGTGACGGGATTGAAGTAACTTTATCAACAGATAAATTCCTGATATCAGCTTGATTCACCATCATTTGCCTTCTGCAGAGGAGTCCGGAAGGAGTTGTGTTTAGTAAAAAGCTTCTGGGAGCTGAGGATTTACAGCTACGATGGTAATGCCTGTTGACCTATGAGGCTCATGTTTCTACCTTGGTCTGTGCTTTCAAGCCTCTTTTATATTTATGTTCTTATCTGAGTCTTGCATCAGCTCTCTGAGGTGAGGAAGGCAGGTTTTATTATTCCTGCTGAATAGTGGGAACAACTGAGGTGCAGAGAGCAAAATGAGTCTCCCCACATCTGGGTGGTGGCAGAGAAGAATGCAAAATCCCTTGAATTGATGCTTCCTATATATTTGGTTTCTGTTCTAGTGTATACTTTTAGGCCTAGATAACAGGAAGACAGCAGATTCAGTGGATTTTGAGGAGTGAAAAAGAAGGAAGAAAATCAATGCAGTGGTGACCTTGCAGTGGGAGGGCCAGACTGCAGGAAAAGTGGAAAGATGGTCAAAAGACCCCCCAAATTGTTGTGTGTGGAGTGAAAAGTGGCATGTCCCTGTCACACAGACCAGAAGCCCAGGCAATACAGATTATGGACTAGGCTCTGCTCATGGTGGCGATCTCTTGCCTTTACCCTGATACTCTTGATCAGGTTTCTGTCATCGTCAATGGGAACAACATCAGATGGGCTAAAAGAAGCCTGCATACTGGGCTGGTAGGCGATCGGGGCAGGTCCTCCTGCCTCACAACCTCTCGACCAGGACTTTCGCTTCAGGAGAAAAAAACAGTTGCCTTCAAGTTAACCCTGTCTCATTGCGACCCCTTGTGTCAGAGTAGAACTGTGCTCCACAGAATTTTCCGTGGTTGAGTTTTTCAGTAGATTGCCAGGACTTTCTTTCATAGCACCTCCTCATGGACTCAAGTCTCCAACCTGTGGGTTAACAGATGAACATGGTAACTGTACTACCAGGGACTTAAATTCAGTAGATGCCTCCAGCTTGAAAGACTGCCAAACAGGATGTGTCTTTTGCTTTCTGATTCTTCCTCCTGAGGGAGAGGAACTGCCTTTCTGGGCTGTCAAAATGGGTCTTAACAATGGAGCAATAAAGGGTGAAAGAAGGAGGAGCTGGCAGTCAGGGACCTATGTTCAAAGTGTGGCAGTACAACTGTGGGTACATCAAATGAATTTTCTAGGCTCAGCCAATTTCCCATGAACATACCAGAGAAACCAAACTCATTGCCACTGAGTCAATTCTGACTCACAGCAATCCTATACGACAAGGTAGAACTGCCTCATAGGGTTTCTAAGGAGTGGCTGGTGGATTTGAACTGCTGACCTTTTTGGTTAACAGCCATAGCTTGCTGTAGTTTTTAACCACTATGCCACCAGGGCTCCCCCCTCACCCATAAACATAGCAGGGGAGAATTGTCCTTGCCCCTCTTTATTCTGGTACTACCTTGAAAGTAAATGAGATTTGATTAAGACAGAATTTGGTACTGAAAGTGTGGGATGCTGCTCTAACATATATCTAAAATGTGGAGGCAGTTTTGAAATAGAGTTGATAGAAAACTTAGAAGGAACTGAAGAGAACTGTTAACATCAGAGAAGGTACAGCTGGTGAGAAGCAGCAGTGAAGCAGTGATGCAGAACCACACCACTGCCAGATGGCAATGGCACCTACCCACAGAGTGAGAGAGCCAAGTCCTGTGTGCAGAAGGCTTCCTGGTGGAGTGAGGTGCCTCTAGGCACTTAAATCAGTGGAGCTACAGAGGTTTGGAACCCTTGTCTAAACATAACAGGAAATAGAAGATGAAGAGACATGGAGCACAAGGAACTCAGCTGCCTCAGTCTCAAAAGGTACAACCATGCCCCCAGGGGCTTCTAAGGGTGGAGTCATGGCCTCTAAAGTTTCTAAGGGTGGAGCTGCCACTCAGGTGGACTAGGAAAATGGTGCCTCTAAAGCCAAGGAAGCAGAATTGAGGTCCTAGTGGGCCTAGAAAGGGAAGTTGCAGTTCAGAATATGTAAACTGTTGTTACCACGAAACTAAGTGGAGTTTGTGCCACCTGCCACAAATAAACAATCTTTGAGACAGGGGTAAGATGGGAAGCAAGATGTTTACTGTGTGCTGGTAAGCAAAGAGATAGAGGGAATAGATGCCTCCAAAATCTCCCTCCCTGAAATGGAGACTAGCTGGGGGTTTTATAGGAGAAAAGGATAAGGATCTATGACTTCCAGGAATTTGGAGATATTAATCTTCTTTAGGTAGTCACAATGGTCATGTCAGAGATGCACTGACATCTTAATTGGTGCTTTGGGCCCAGAGGCTGTCTGGCTATCATATAA
Source organism: Heterohyrax brucei (assembly GCA_028571685.1). Lineage (NCBI taxonomy): Eukaryota > Metazoa > Chordata > Mammalia > Hyracoidea > Procaviidae > Heterohyrax > Heterohyrax brucei. The sequence goes on from CM053155.1 coordinate 26,037,830, forward strand.
TCTCCTGGGAGACTCTTATGTTTTTCTTTTGTGGTCTTTAGATTATTATCACTTGTTTTTCCACAGTCCTAAAGAGAGCATAGGAAACCCTAGTGCCATAGTGGTTAAGTGCTACATCTGCTAACCAAAAAGTGGGCAGTTTGAATCCACCAGGGTCCCTCGGAAACTCTATGGGGCAGTTCTACTGTGTGCTATAGGGTCACTATGAGTCAGAATTGACTCAACAGCAGTGGGTTTGGTTGGTTTTTTTTTTTAAAGACAGAATGAAAACCCTGGTGATGTAGTGGTTAAGTGTTACATCTACCATCCAAAAGGCTGGCAGTTTGAATCTACCAAATACTCCTTTGAAACTCTATGGGGCAGTTCAACTTGGTTCTATAGTGTCACTATGAATTGCAACTTGATGGCAGTGAGTTTTGTTTGAGTTTTAAAGAAAGTATAGATTAGTTCTTAGCCTTGAGAGAAACTAAGGAAACAGAGGACTCATGCTTGGAGACAGAATTAAAAAACAAAATGGTGCAGGTTATGCTCACGATATTATCACCTATCTTTTTCTGCCTGATTCAGTGTGGCTAATACCTGGAGTCTGGAGGGCAGGGCCATTGTCTAAAATGTCCCAAGGAATTAAAGATTATTTGCAAAGCCTTGAGGGCTAGTGCAATATATTCTGTTAATTTGCTTGGTTCTGTGACACATTCTTTGCCTGTAGCTTCTCTGGTTTGTAATGGAAATGTCTAGCTGGTGCCTGTTCTGCCACTGTACCTTTGGAAACACAACTTGTGTTCTAGATTTCACAGCTGAAGAAGAATTTCTAGATTTTGGACTCGGATTTAAGACTTTTGCTATGATGAGGTGAATTATGTTTTGCATGTTGCAAGGACTTGTTTTTTAGTGTTACAAAGGGTGGCATGTCATGGCTTGAACTGTGTCCCCCAAAACTGTGTGTAGCAATTTGTCTAGGCTGGTATTGTGTGATGTTCCTGTGTGTTTTAAATCCTACCTCTATGGTACTAATGAGGGAGGACGAGCAGCAGTTGTGTTGGTGGGGCAGGACTCAGTGTATAAGATTGTATTGTGCCTTCAGGCAATCTTCTTGAGAAAGAAGCTAGCAGAGAGATTTGGGAACTTTATATCACCAAGAAGTTCCAGGAGCTGAGTGCATCCTTTGGAAAGGACCCAGAGTCCCTGCACCTCAGAAGCTCCCAGTCCAGGAGAGGATTAACAACAAGGACCTTCCTCCAGAGCCAACAGACACAGCCTTCCCCTGGAGCTGATGCACTGAAACTGGACTGGTAGGTTACAGGACTGTGACAAAATAAATGTCTCTTTGTTAAGGCCATCCACTTGAGGTAACTTTGTTATAGTAGCACAAGATAAGTCAGACAAGACCATATGGAAAGAAAGATGTTTTGCGTTTTTTAGAAACAGGAGACTAAAGTCAACTAAGTCACCCTTGGAGATCATGTCATACTTCATCAGTGTTCTGCAAACTTATAAGGTCTCCTCTTTTGCTTTTCAAATTTCTGCCCACTGTCTACATCTGACTTGATGGCATCTTATATATTTTTACTTGGGGTCTGACTGATACTGAAAATGAGGTACACATTAATGTCAGATTGTGACTCAAACAGAAGGAAACACCTTTTTCTCTGCACATCATTTTTCATATCTGTAGAATGGAGAGGAAGAGTTTGGGGAAGGGGAGTCAGTTTTATTAGATGACTTCTAAAGCTCTTTACATCTAGCAGTTGAAGAGAAATGGGTGCTGTGGCTGTATCCAGGAAAAGCTAAGGATCAGGGAGGGGCAGGGAGAGTGGATGAGAAGATGTAGTTGTTAGCTGCTGTAGAGCCTGCCCCAGATCCATGGTGACCCACGCATGGCAGAACAAAATGCTCCCCAGCCCTGCACCATCCCATGATCCGCTATGGACTGGAACTGCGGGAATCCAATGAGTTTTCATTGGCTGATTTTCAGAAGTAGCTCATCATATCTTTCCCCAAAAGTGCCTCTAGGTGGATCTGAACCTCCAAACTTTTGGTTTGTGTCCCCCCAAAAATATGTGTAGTAATTTGGCTGGGTCAGGATTCCTTGTATTCTGTGATTGCTCTCTATTTTATGATTTTCTTATACTGTAAATTCTAATCTCTGCCTGTGGTTAGCAGAGTGGATTATGTTAGAGAGGACTAGGGTGGGACTGTAAATCCCTTCCTAGGATCACCTCCCTTCTCCACTGTAAAGGGAGTTTCCCTGGAGTGTGGCTTACACCACCTTTTATCCTACAAGAAACAAAAGGAAAGAGAGGCATGCAGAGAATTGGAAACCTCTTGATGGTATCATCAAGAAAGCAGCATCACTTTGAACACATCCTTCAGACCTGAGGTTCCTGTGCCAAGATTCTCCCTGAACAAAAACCAATGGAACACAAGGACTTTCATCCAGAGCCAACAAGGGAGAAACCTTCCCATGGAATGGACATCCTGAATTTGGAATTGTAGCCTACTGGACTGTGTAAGAATAAACTTTTCTTGTTAACGCCATCCACTTGTGGTATTCCTGTTACAGCAGCAGTAGTTGACTAAAAGAGCAGCCAAGTCTGTTAACCATTTTCACCACATAGTAATTAGAGGGCCTCAATTTTTTTAAAAAAGGATAAAGTTTTGGTGGGGGCAGAGTCAAGATGGCAGACTAGACACACGTCTCCTTAATTCCCTCTGAAAACTAAGATCTGGATTGATAACTGAACGAGCTTTCTGGACACACAGTGAGCCTTAAGACAGAGCATAATGCTGTCAGTTTGGACTACATGACACTAAGCGAGAAATTTGCTCTCCCATGCTGAGCTCCACTTATGCTGAATGGCCAGCTTGTGTGGTCCAGAGGTACTGGCGTCTTCAACTTTTTTTCTGTTGGCTGGTAGGTGGGCGGAGGAGCATGAGCAGGCAGTTATGTTGAGCTGAAGTTCTGAAGTGCAGCATGGGCTGCAGTGCAGACAGTGTGTGGAATAACCACATTTTCAGAGCCCTGTGGTGAACTGAGGCACCACTGCCCTTCCATTCTCCCTTTTCAGAGCTCAGCCGTAGAGTTGGCTCTTTTGCAGCATAAGGGGTAGCTTGACCAAGATGCTATCTTGTTCGGTAGGGATGGGGAGTTACACAACTGGAGGCCTCAGCAGGCGCTAATTTACAGGCTTGGAGGCAGTGCCAGTCTAGGGAGCACTTTTCCAGCAGAAAGGCTGTACTTACCACAGTGTTGGCCTCACAGGTAGATCCCGACAGGTGACAACACCAGCACAGTAGCCTCCCTCTACTTTGAAATACACCATAGCTTTGGAGGTGGCTGAAGAGGTATCTCCACTGTCAGCTGGAGGGAAGGGCCTGCCACACCAACTGTTCTGACTGATTCTGGAAGCAGTCAGGTAGCTTTTAGCTTTTAAAAATAAGACTGTCTGGATAAATAACTACTGTGCAGCCCAACTGCATCTCTTCTAGCCTTTACTGACCCACATCATAAAGTCAATTGACAACCCCCAGTGAATCTATAAGTAGGGCGGTGTCTTTGTGAGCCAGGAGGTGGAAACTGCCACCCCAGAGAGTCCACTGGGTCCAGTCACTAGAGTACAAAGAGGTAGCTAGTGACCAACTCCTCTCTCAGAACTATGCCTCAGCTCCTGTTAAGGCACAACCAGAGAAACTAAACAACCTATAGATGTCCTGTAAGCAACAAATTGTCACTAGGCTTTTAAAGAAACATCTGACCATGGTCCAGAAAACTCCCAAAATCAATAAAAAAACTTCCCAGATGAAGAAGCCTTTCTGAAACTACTGGAGGTCAAATACAAAAGAATTATATATAGAGCACTCCTAGAGATTAACCCAAATGCAGCCGAACAAAATGAAAAATTAAGCAAGCTTTTCAAACTGACAGAACATCAACATTCTGAAATCCAACAGATCAATAACAAAATTACAGAATTAGACAATACAATTAAAAGAAAAAAGAGCAGAATTGATGAAGTGAAAATTAGACTAAGTGACCTTGAAGATAGGGCTACTGACACCAACATTTATGAGGAGAAATCAGAGAAAACAAATAAGAAAAATGAAGAAGCATTAAGAAACATATGAGACTTTATCAAGAGGAATAATCTGCAATCAATTGGAGTTTCTAAATAGGGAGAGATAGCTGAAAACACAGAGGGTATTGTTGTTGAGTTGCTGACAGAAAACTTCCCTGAAATATGAAAGAAAAGAACAGATATCCAAGATGTGTATTGAATGCCACAAAAAATACATCCTAAAAAGAAAGACACAAAGACATAGTCAAGCTTAATAAAATGAAACACAAGCAGACACTCTTAAAGGCAGTGAGACTCAAACCGAAGCTATCATTCAGAAGGAAGCCCTGTAGGCTGCTGTCTGATTTCTCAGCAGAAACAGTGTTGACACAGAGGCAGTGGGATGACACATTCAAAGCCTTGAAGGAGAAAAGCTTTCAGCCAAGAATTATATACCTGCAAAACTGTCTTTCAAATACGAAGATGAAATTAAGACATTCCCAGATAAACAGAAACTCAGAGACTTTGTAAAAACCAAACCCAAACTACAAGAAATACTGAAAGAAGCTCTTTGCTTAGGGGGGAAAAAAAAATTAAGTGTATATTTAAGGAGGCAATGAAGGACACAATACACAAAAACTGACTCAGCTAGGGAAGGCACAAAATTCAATCATAGCTACAACATTAAAAGAAATGAACCTGTGATCGCATCATGAAAACTAAGATACCATTGCATTTCAGATGGAGACAAAATTAATAAGATATGTAGAAGTTAAAATTGGGTTTAAACTCAGCATATTCAGGAGAATCATAAGGGTAGATGCAAAGCACAATAACAATGCAACACATCAAAATAAGAAATGTAATACAGGAGTCTCAACAATCACAAAACCATCACTGAAAAAGATGAAAAGTCAACCCATAAAGAAGTATCACTGACAACAGGATATTAAGAGTAACAGATAAAACACCAACACAAAAGTAAATACATCAAATTGACAGCACTAAACACATACCTGTTTTAGTCAGCTAGTGCTGCTTTAACAGAAATACCATGAGTGGATGGTTTTAAAACAAAGGAAAGTTTATTCTCACACAATCAGACAGGCTACAAGTCCAAATTCAGGAAGTCCACTCCAGGGGAAGGATTTCCCCCTTGTTGGCTCTGGAGGAAAGTCTGGTATTGCATCAGTCTTTGTCCAGGGAACATCTTGGCGTAGGAACCTCAGGTCTGAAGGACACACTCTTCTCCTGATGCTGCTTTTCTTGATGGTGCGAGGTTCCCCTTCCTGCTTGCTTCCCTTTCATCTCTTGTAGGATGAAAGGATTAAGGGTGGTGGAAGCCACACTCCAGGGAAACTCCTTTTACAGTGGAGCAGGGAATGATCTTATGAATGGATTTACAGTCACACCCTAATCATTTAACATACAGCATAGGAAAATTACAAAATGGGGGACAATCACAAAATATTAGGAATCATGGCCCAGGCACTTGGCTACACATATTTTGGGGGGAACACAATTCAATCCATGACACCTATCAATAATTACACTGAATATAAATGGTCTGAACACTCCAGTAAAGAGACAACAAGTGACATCTTGGATCAAAAGACACAATCCATCTATATGTCGCTTACAAGAAACATGACTTAAAGGTATGAACAAACTAAAAATTAAAGGATGGAATAACATATCCCAAACTAACAATATACAAAGAAAAGCAGATGTGGCAATACTAATCTCAGATAAAATAGATCTTACTGTAAAATCCACCATTGTGGACAAAGATGGTCACTATTTATTGCTGCAAGGTTCAATACACAAGCAGGACTTAACAATATTAAATATTTATGCACCCCAAACCAGAGCATCTAAATACATTGAACAACTGCTGACTACATTGAAAAATGAGATAGATCACTCTACAATAATTGTGGGAGACTTCAACACTCCACTTTCAGTAATAGACAGATCTTCTAGAAAAAAAGCTCAGTAAAGACACAGGAGACCTTATTGCCACAATTAGCCAATTAGACCTCATCGACATATACAGAACGTTTTATCCATCTACAGATAAATACACCTTCTTCTCCAATGCACATAGAACATTTTCAAGAATAGACCATGTGTTAGCACATACAGCAAATCTCAACAAAATCCAAATCACTGAATTATTGCAAAGCATCTTCTCAGAACATAAAGCCATGAAAGTCAAAAGCAATAGCAGAAAAAACATTGATAGAAATTGAAACTTACAGAAACTGAACAACACTTTGCTCAAAAAGCCATAGGTTATAGAAGAAATCAAGGACAAAATAAAGGAATTTACAGATTCAAATGAGAATGAAAGCACATTCTACCAGAACCTATGGGATACAGCCAAAGCAGTGCTCAGAGGTCAATTTACCTCTATAAATGCACACATCTGGAAGGAAGAAAGGACCCAAACCAAAGAATTAACCCTACAGCTTGAACAAATAGAAAGTGAGCAACAGATGAACTCCTCAGGCACTAGAAGAAAATAGATAATAAAAATTAGAACAGAACTAAATGAATTAGAGAATACAGGAACAACTGAAAAAAATCAACAAAAACCAAAAGCTAGTTTTTTCAAAAGATAAACAAAATTGACAAACTGTTGGCTAAGCTTACAAAATAAAAACAGGAGAGGAAACAAATAACCTAAATAAGAAATGAGATGGGAGATGTCACAACAGATCAAACAGAAATAAAAAATATCCTAACAGAATACTATGAAAGACTATTCTAACAGATTTGAAAACCTAGACAAAATGGACAAATTCCTAGATTTATATCACTATCAAAATTATCACAAGGAGAAGGAGAACAACTTAATAAACCTATCAGGAAGGAAGAGATTGAAAAAGTCATCCAAAAACTACCAACCAAAAAAAGTCCTGGCTCAGATGGCGTCACCGCAGAATTCTACCAAGCTTTTAGAGAAGCGTTAACTCCAATACTGCTGAAACTATTTCACAGCATAGAAAGGGATGGAATACTCCCAAATACATAACCCAAATTCAAACCCATAAGTTTCAATTTCTATCAATGAACCCGAGCATAACCCTGATACCAAAGCCAGGGAAAGATCCCACAATAAAGGAAAATTACAGAAAAATATCACTCGTGAATCTAGATGCAAAAATCTTCAGCAAAACCTTTGCCAATAGAATTCAACAATAAAAAATAATTCATCATGACCAAGTTGGATTCATACCAGAGATGCAAGGCTGGTACAACCTCAGAAAAACAATTAATGTGATGAACCACAGAAATAACACAAAAGACAGGAATCACTTGATTTTTTTCAGATGGTGTAGAAAAGGCATTTGATAAAGTGCAACACTCATTCACGCTAAAAACTCTCAGCAAAATAGAAGGCAAATTCCTCGATGCAATAAGGGGCATCTACATAAGGCCTACTGCCCACATCATCCTGAATGCAGAGAGACAGAAACAATTCCCCTTGAAAACAGGAACTAGACAAGGATGCCCACTCTTTTCACTTCCATTCAGCATTGTACTGGTGGTTCTGGCCAGAGCAATTAGACAAGACAAAGAAATAAAGGGCATCTACATCAGCAAAAAAGAAATAAAAATCTCCCTATTTGTAGATGATATGATTATATATGCAGCGAATCCTAAAGAATATATAAGTAAACTACTTGAACTAACAGACGAGTTCAGCAAACTATCTAGATGTGAAATGAACATACGTAAATCAGTAGGATTCCTTTATGCCAACAGAGATCATTAAGGAAGAAATCATCAAATCAGTACCATTTACTGTAGCCCCCAAGAAGATAAAATACCTAGGAATAAATCTAACTAGAGAAATAAGAGACCTATACAATGAACTACAAGACCTTACCGCTAGAAAGTAAGAGAGACTTTAAATAGAGAAACCCACACTGCTCATGGATAGGAAGAGTTCCAGTAACATTTTTTAATGAGATGGAGAAACGAATCACCAACTTTGTTTGGAAAGGGAAGAAATCCTGGGTAAGTAAAGCACTGCTGAATAACACTGTGGGAGCCCTCTCATTACCCGACTTTAGAACCTATTACACTGCCACAATAGTCAAAACAGTCTGGTACCACTACAATAAGGACATATGGACCAATGGAATAGAGTTGAGACCCCAGAGACACTATGATCCTCCTATGAACAGCTGATATTCAACAAAGGCCCTAAGATTGTAAACTGGGGTAAAAACAGTCTCTTTAAAAAATGATATTCTCAAAATTGGATATCCATCTGTAAAAAATTGAAACAAGACCCATATCTCACACCTTATACAAAAACAAACTTAATCTGGATAAAAGACCTAAATATCAAATCTAAAACAATAAAGCTCATCCAAGAAAAAACAGGATCAGCAGTGGAAGTTTTAATACACAATGTAGACAGACTTCAAAATCTGACAAAGCACAATCAACAGAAAACTACACAAATGGGAATTACAAAGAATCAAATACTTTTGCTCATCCAAAGACTTTATCAAAAGAATTAAAAGACCACCTACAGAATGGGAAAAAGTATTTGGCAACTGTATGTCAGACTGATGTCTTATCTCCATAATTTATAAGGTACTACAAAATATCAATAAGAAAAAGATAAATAATTCAATTAAATGATGGACAAAGGAGATGGACAGACACTTCTCTAAAGAGAATACCTAGGCAGCCAAAAAACACATGTGGAAATGGTCACGATCACTAGCTATTAAAGGAATTCAAATCAAAAGTATGATGAGATACCATCTCACCCCAATAAGGTTGGCCATGATCCAGAAAACACAAAACAACAAATGCTGGAGAGGCTGTGAAGAAATTGGAGCTCTCCTATACTGTTGGTGGGATTGCAAAATAGTGCAATTTCTCTGGAAAGCAATCTGGTGTTTCCTTAAAAAGCTGGAAATAGATACACCATTTGACCAGTAATTCCACTGCTTGGAATACATCCTGCAGAATCAAGGGCATTCACACCAACAGATACACGCACACAAATGTTTATTGCATCACAGTCCATAATAGCAAAAAGATGAATCAACCCAGATGTCCAACAACATAGGAATGGATATGTAAACTATGGTATATATACTCAATGGAACACTGTGCAGTGATAAAGAACAATGATGAGTTTAGGAAGCATCATATAACCTGGTTTCAATTGGAGGACATTATGTTGAGTGAAATTAGTCAGCGACACAAGGACAAATACTGTACAAGACCCCTACAATAAAAACTTAAAAAGAGACTCATTTATAGAAGAAAAGACTCTTTGACAGCTGCAAGGGAGGGGAGGGAGAGAGGGTGAAGGTTGGTTATAGATTCGATAGTTGATAGAAATTTGATTGAGTGAAATCACTGACAGCACACGTTAGAAAGAAGATCAATTTTAGTGGACTTCAACATGACATGATTATTCCTCACATCTTAACCCAATATTGCAAGGACAGAGTAGCAGGGGACTCTCAGGGGACATTAAGACCAATTGGCTAGGTAGCATTTCGCTAAGAGAGTCTTCTGCATCCCACATTGGTCAGTGGCGTCTAGGGTCTTAAAAGCTGTCAAGCTGCCATCTGAGGTACACCAAATGGTCCCAACACAGCAGGAACAGATGACCACCGAGGATAACAAAGACATGAGGGAAAAAGAGCCTAGAAGACATAAGAGCCCACGTGTATGGGTGACTGTATCAACACGTGACGAGAAGAACCAGATGGTGCCTGGCCACCACCAATGACAGCCGTGATGGGGCACAAAATGTCATGTCCCAGTGGCAACATGAGTAAAAGAGGGGTGCACCTCAAGAACTCCACTAAACAACCACAACTGATGGTCTGAAGGCCTGGGAGTTCCCAAAGGAACATGGCCCCTGGACCTGCTGCTGCCCTGGAACATAAATCATTACTGAGGTCAATTCTTCAGACAGGAATGGATTGGACTCAGGGACACAAAATGACCATATGGTGTGTCCACTTTATGGTTCTATGCTTCTACAGGATGCTGTCCTACTGGCCTCTTCCTAGAAGGGAGAGGACAGGATGGAGAGGAGGGGACAGGAGATTGTTAAGAGGATATGACATGTGTAGAAGAGAAAGGAAGAGCGTGCTGTCACCAGGCAAGGAGAACAGAAGATGCTGCAGATAGGCAGGCATGCAAATTTATCTTGGATTGTATACTTTCACTCAATCACGATTAAAAAAAAGAAAAGAAAAACACACACCAGTCGTTGCCTAGTTGGTTTGGACTCATGGTAACCTTATGTGTTTCACAGTAGAACTGTATGCCTCAGGGCTTTCATGGCTGTAATCTTTTGGGAAGAGACTGCCAGGCCTTTCATCTAAGACACTTCTGGGTGGATTTGAACCCACCAACCTCTTGGTTAGCAGCCAAGAACTGAATTCTTTGTGCTGCCCAGGGAGTACTCTTTATATTCAGTTTTCATTAAAATATTTATTCAATGTAGGTATGTGACTAGTAAATTCTGTCAACCTTTGAACGTCTAAAAATGTTTTTCTTCACAATTTATTCTTTGTTTTAGTCAGCTAGTTCTGCTCTAACAGAAATACCACTGAGTGGATGCTTTAACAAAGGAAGGTTTATTTTTACATAGACCAGTAGGCTACAAGTGTAAATTCAGAATGTCCTCTCCAGGGGAAGGTTTTCCCCCTTGTTGGCTCTGCAGGAAAGTCTGGTATTGCATTAGCCATTGTCCAGGGAGCATCCTGGCACAGGAATCTCAGGGCTGAAGGACATGCTCTTCTTCCAGTGCTGCCTTCTTGGTGGTGTGACGTTCCCAGTTCTCTGCTTGCTTCCCTTTCCTTTCATCTCTTGTAGGATGAATGGATTAAGGATGGTGCAAACCATACTCCAGGGAAATTCCCTTTACAGTGGAGCAGGGAGGTAATCCTATAAAGGAATTTCCAGTCCCACCCTAATCCTTTAACATACACTGTAGAACAATCACAAAATGGAGGACAATCATAAAATATTGGGAATCATGGCCCAGCCACCTGGCTACACATAATTTTGGGTGACAAAATTCAATCCATGACATTCTTGTATGCCAGTTGGGCTGACATAGAATTCTAGGTTGACAGTTATTTATCTTAAGCATTTTGTCTTTCTCCCCTTCTCTCTTTTCATAACTCTCACTAAATATATGTCTGCTATTCACAAAATGGAATAGTACACAATGATAAAGAACAATGATTTTAGGAAATATCTCATAACGTGGAGTCATCTGGAAGACGTTATGTTGAGTTAAATTAGTCAGATGCAAAAGGACAAACGTTGTATGAAACCATTATTATAAGTATGTAAGAAAAGATTTAAGCACAGAAGAGAATATTCTTTGATGATTATAAGGGTCAGGAGGAAGAGAGAGGGGTATTAATAGATTAGATCAAAACCAAAACCAAACGTATTGCTGTTGAGTTGGTTCTAACTTATAGTAACCCTATAGGACAGAAGAGAACTGCTCCATAGAGTTTCCAGAGATCTCCTGGTGGATTTGAACTGCTGACCTCATGGGTAGCAGATGTAGGACTTAACCACTATGCAACCAGGTTTTACAGTAGATAGGAATTGGGTTAGGTAAAGTGAGTGACAGCATGCAGTGGAAGGGAAGTCAGCACAAAAAGCTAAAAGGTTTTCTAAATACAAATCAACATTTTGAAGGACAAAGTAGCAGGGACAGGGTGCTGGGAACCATGGTTTCAGGGGACATTTATGTTATTTGGCATAGCTAAGTTTTTATTTATTTATTGTGATTGAGCAGAAGTGTACAGTCCAGTTTAAATTTGCATGCCCACCTATCTGCAGCTCCTACTCCTCTCCTTGCTCAGTGAAAGCACACTCCTTTCTATTCTATACATGTCATATCCTCTCAAACAATCTCCTGTCCCCTCTTCTCCACCCTCTACCTCCCCTCTAATAAGAGGTCAGAAGGAAGATATCCTGTAGACACATAGAACCATAAAGTGCACACATGTTGTGGTCACTCTGTGTCCCCGAGTCCAGTCTATTCCTGTCCAAGGAGTTGACCTGAGTAATAATTTATGGACAGGGACAGCATCAGGACTAGGGACTATGCTCCCAGGGGAACCCCGAGGCCTTTGGACCATCAGTTGTAGTCTTTTAATGGAGTTCTCAGGGTACACCCCTTCTTATTCTCATGTTGCCACTGAGACTCAACTTTGTGAGCCCCATCACAGCTGTCACTGGTGGTGGCTGGGCACCATCTGGTTCTTCTGGTCACATGTTGAAGTAGTCACCCATTCAAGTGGGTCTTTCTGTCTTCTGGATTCTTTTTCCCCCATGTCATTTTGGTCCTTGGTGATCATCTGTTCCTGCTGAGTTGGGACCAGATGGCAGCTTGCTAGCCTTCAAGACCGCAGACGCCACTCAACAATATGGGATACAGAAGACGCTCTTAGCAATAGGCTAGTTATGTCAGTTGGGCTTGATGTCCCATGACAGCATGGTCCCTGGACCCCCACCCCTGCTACTTTGTCCTTGCAATATTGGGTTAAGATTGGAAGAGTATACATGTTATGCTGAAGTCCAGTTAAATTGATCTTCTTTCCAACGTGTGTTGTCACTGATTTCATCCAATCAAATTTCTATCAACTATATGATCTATAACCAATCCTCTCCCTTCCTCCTTCCTTCCCTGCCTCTCCTCCCTTCCTCCCTTGCAGCCAACAAAGAGTCTTTTCTTCTCCACATTAATTGGTTTTTAAGTCCTGACAGTAGGGGTCTCATGCAGTATTTGTCCTTGTGCCGCTGACAAATTTCACTCAACATAATGTTTTCCAGTTAAACCAGGTTATAAGATGCTTCCTAAACTCATCATTGTTCTTTATCATTGCATAATGTTCCATTCAGTATATATACCATAGTTTATTTATGCATTCATCTGTTGTTGGGCATCTGGGTTGATTCCATCTTTTTGCTATGGTGGACTGTGCTGCAATAAACATAGTGTGCATATATCTGTTGGTGTGAATGCCCTTGATTCTGTAGGATATATTCCAAGCAGTAGAATTACTGGGTCAAATGGTGTATCTATTTCCAGTTTTTTAAGGAAGCGTCAGATTGCTTTCCAAAGAGGTTGCACCATTTTGCAATCCCACCAGCAGTGTAGGAGAGTTTCAATTTCTCCACAGCCTCTCCAGCATTTGTTGTTTTATGTTTTTTGGATCATGGCCAATCTTGTTGGGGAGAGATGGCATCTCATTGTAGTTTTGATTTGGATTTCTTTAATAGCTAATGATTATGAGCAATTCTGCATGTGTCTTTTGGCTGCCTGATATCCTCTTTAAAGAAGTGTCTCTCCATCTCCTTTGCCCATCACTTAATTGAATTGTTTACCCTTTTCTTATTGATATTTTCTACTACTTTACAGATTATAGAGATCAGAAGCCGGTCTGACATATAGTTGCCAAATATTTTTTCCCATTCTGTAGGTGGTCTTTTAATTCTTTTGATAAAGTCTGGATGAGCAAAAGTGTTGGATTCTTAGTAGTTCCCCTTTATCTATTTTCTCTTGTGTTGATCATGCTTTGTCAGACTTTGAAATCTATCTGTATTGTCTATTAAAACTTCTATTCTTGATCCTTTTTGTCTTGGATAAACTTTATCGTTTGAGTTGATATTTACGTCTTTTATCCAGCTTGAGTTGGTTTTTATATAAGGTGTGAGATATGGGTCTTGTTTCAGTTTTTTTGCAGGTGGATATCAAATTTTGCCAGCACCATTTGTTAAAGAGACTGCTTTTACCCTAGTTTACACTTTTAGTGCCTTTGTCAAGTATCAACTGTTCACAGGAGGATGGTGGCATCTTTGGGATTTCAACTTTGTTCCATTGGTCTATATGTCTCTTTTTGTACCAGTACCAGGCTGTTTTGACAACTGTGTCAGTGTAATAGGTTCTGAAGTTGGGTAGTGAGAGGCCTCCCAGTGTGTTCTTCAGTAGTGCTTTACTTATCCAGACTTTCCTATCCAAAGTCAGTGATTTGTTTCTCCACCTCACTAAAAAAGTCACTGGAATTTGTATTGCAATTGCATTATATAAGTAGATTGCTTTGGGTAAGATAGATATTTTCACAATGTTAAGTCTTCCTATCCATCAGCACAGTAGGTTTCTCCATGTATGTAAGTCTCTCTTAGTTTCTTGTAGTAAGGTCTTGTAGTTCTCTTTGTAAAGGTCTGTTATTTCTCTGGTTAGGTTTATTGCTAGGTACTTTATCTTCTTAAGGCCTATAGTAAATTGTATTGATTTGGTGATTTCTTCATTAATAATCTCATTGTTGGTATAAAGGAATCCTACTGATTTACTTATGTTTATGTTGTATCCTGAGACTTTGCTGAACTCTTCTATCAGTTTGAGTAGTTTACGTATAGATTCCTTGGGATTCTGTGCATATACAATCATATCATCTACAAACAGAGAGATTTTAACTCCCTCTTTGCCAATGCAGATGCCCTTTATTTCTTGGTCTTGTCTAATTGCTCTGGCTAAATCTTCCAGCATAATGCTGAATAGAAGAGGTGAGAGTGGGCATCCTTGTCTAGTTCCTGACCTCAAAGGAAAGTCTGTCAGTCTCTCTCCATTCAGGATGACGTGGGCAATTGGCTTGGTATATATGGCCCTTATTGTGTTGAGGAATTTGCCATCTATGCCCATTTTGCTAAGAGTTTTTAGCATGAATGGGTGTTGGACTTTATCAAATGCCTTTTCTGCCTCAATGGACAAAATCAGGTGATCTTTGTCTTTTGTGTTATTTATGTGGTTAATCACATTAATTGTTTTTCTGATGTCGAGCCAGCCTTGCATCCCTGGTATGAATCCCACTTGGTCATGATGGATTATTTTCTTGATTTGTTGTTGTATTCTATTGGCAAGAATTTTGTTTCAGATTTTTGCATCTAGATTATCAGTGATATCGGTATGTAGTTCTCTTTCTTTGTTGGGTCTTTCCCTGGTTTAGGTATCAGGGTTATGCTGGCTTCATAGAATGAATTTGGGAGTACTCCATCCCTTTCTGTACTGTGAAATAGTTTCAGTAGTATTGGAGATAACTCTTCTCTAAATGCTTGGTAGAATTCTGCTGTGAAGCCATCTGGACCCGGACTTTTTTTGGTTGGCAGTGTTTTGATGACCTTTTCAATCTCTTCCTTTGTAATGGATTTATTAAGTTGTTCTGCTTCATGTTGTGATAATTTGGGTAGGTGGTGTGAGTCAAGGAATTGGTCCATTTCCCCTAGGTTTTCAAATTTGTTAGAGTATAGTCTTTCATAGTATTCTGCTATGATATTTTTGATTTCTGTTGCATCTTTGGTGACAACCCCCCTCTCATTTCTAATTTGGGTTATTTGTTTCCTTTCCTGCTTTTCTTTAGTAAGTTTACCTTGGAAATAGGGAGTTTTTTTTACTTCTTTGCCGATGCAGCTGCTCTTTATTTCTTGGTCATGTCTAATTGTTCTGGCTAGAACTTCTAGTACAATGTTGAATAGAAGAATTGAGAGTGGGCATCTTCGTCTAGTTCCTGTTCTCAAGAGGAATTGTTTCAGTCTGTCTCCATTCAGGATGATGTAGGTAGTTGGCTTCGTACAAATGGCCCTTATTTCATTACACTGAGGAATTTGCCATCTATTTCTCTTTTGCTGACAGTTTTTAGCATGAATGGGTGTCGGACTTTATCAAATGTCTTCTCTGCATCAATTGACAAAATCAGGTAATTCTTGTCTTTTGTGTTATTTCTGTGATTGATCACATTACTTGTTTTTCTGATGTTGAAGCAGCCTTGCATCCCTGGTATGAATCCAACTTGGTCATGATGCATTATTTTTTGGATATGCTGTTAAATTCTGTTGGCAAGTATTATGTTGAAGATTTTTGCATATATGTTCATGGTATCAGTCTGTAGTTCTCCTTTTTGTTGGATCATTCCCTGGCATTGGTATCAGGGTTATGCTGGCTCCATAGAGTGAATTTGGGAGTATCCCATCCCTTTTTATGCTGTGAAACAGTCTCAGTAGTATTGGAGCTAACTCTTCTCTAAAAGCTTGGTCGAATTCTGCGTTGAAGCCATCTGAGCCAGGGCTTCTTTTGGTTGGTAGTTTTTTAATGACTTTTTCTTTTTTTTCTTTCTTTATTTTTTTCTTTAACATGACTGAGTGAAAATGTACATTCCCGTATAAATTTACATGCCCACCTATATGCAGCTTCCACTGCTCTCCCTGCCCGGTGACAGCACACTATTCCTCTCTGCTCCATACATGTCTCACCCTCCCAACAGCCTCCTTTCCCCTCCTCTCCACCCCTCTCCTTCCTCCAGCCAGAAGTCAGCAGGATGATATCCTATAGATGTATAGAACCATAAAGTGCATTACCAAGTCCAATCCATTCCTGTCCAAAGAGTGGACCTTTGTTACAATTTATGTGTAAGGGCAGCATCAGGGCTGGGGGCCATGCTCTCAGGGGAACTCCGAAACCACTGGACCATCAACTGAGGTCTTTTAGTGGAGATCTCAGGATGCACCCCTTTTTATTCTTGTGTTGCCAGTGAGACTCCTCTCTGTGAGCTCCATAGTGTCTGTCACTGGTGGTGGCCGGGCACCATCTGGTTCTTCTGGTCCCAAGTCGATATAGGCACCCACTCTTGTGGGTCTCTCTGTCTTCTAGGTTGTCTTTATCACATGTCATTTTGGTCCTCGGTGAGCATCCGTTCCTGCTGAGTTGGGACCATTTGCTGTGTCCTCGGATGGCAGCTTGGCAGCTTTTAAGACCCCAGACACCACTCACCAATGTGGGGTGCAGAGAGCTCTCTTAGCAAAACCCTAGTTGTGCCAACTGGCCTTGATTTTGCCTAAGAGCGTGGTCCGCTGCCCCCTGCCCCAGCTACTCTATCCTTGCAATATTGGGTTAAGATGGAAGGAGTACTGAAGTTATGCTGAAGTCCACTTAATATTGTTCTTGTTTCTAATGTGTGCTATCACCACTTTCTCCCAACCAGATTTCTAGCAACTATCTAAACCAAACCCTTCCCCCCTCAATCTGCCTCCCTCCCCTCCCTTGCAGTTGTCAAAGAGTCTTTCCTTCTATACACAAGTCTGTTTTTGAGATCTTATTGTAGAGGTCTCATACAGTATTTGTCCTTTTGTTGCTGACTACTTTCACTCAACATAATGTCTTCCATGGATGACTTTTTCAATCTCTTCCTTTGTGATGGCTTTATTAAGGTGTTCTCCTTCACCTTGTAATAATTTTGGTAGGTCATATGAATCTAGGAATTTGTCCGTTTCCTCTAAGTTTTCAAATCTGTTAGAGTACAGTCTTTAGTAGTATTCTGTTGTGATATTTTTTATTTCTGTTGGATTTGTTGTGGCATCTCCCATGCTCATTTCTTATTTGGGTTGTTTACTCTCCTGTTTTTGTTTAGTAAGTTTAGCCAATGGTTTTTCAATTTTGTTGATCTTTTTAAAAAAACTAGCTTTTGGTCTTTTCAATTTTTTCAGTTGTTCTTCTACTCTCTAATTTATTTAGTTCTGCTCTAATCTTTACAATCTGTTTTCTTCTGGTGCCTGAGGGGTTCCTCTGCTGCTCTCTGTCTACTGTTCAAGCTGTAGTGTTAGTTCTTTGGTTTGGGTTCTTTCTTACTTCCAGATGTGTGCATTTATAGAGATAAACTGACCCCTGAGCCCTGCTTTGGCTGCATCCCATAGGTTCTGGTAGGAAGTGTTTTCATTCTCATTGGAATCCATAAATTTCTTTATTGCATCCTTGATTTCTTCTGTAACCCATGGCTTTTTGAGCACGATGCTTTCCAGTTTCCATAAGTTTCAACTTCTATCTATGATTTTTCTGCTATTGATTTTGACTTTTACAGCTTTATGGTCTGAGAATATAATTCAATAATTCAATAGCATGAATTTTGTTGAGATTTGCTTTATGCCCTAACACATGGCCTATTCTGGAAAATGTTCTATGTGCACTGGAGAAGAAGGTGTAGTTGTCTGCTGATGGGTAAAATGTTCTGTATATGTGGATGAGGTCTGGTTGGTTAACTGTGGCAATAAGATCTTCTGTGTCTTTATTGAGCCTTTTTGTAGATCTGTTCAATACTGAAAGCTGAGTATTGACGTCTCCTATTACTATTGTGGAGTGATCTATCTGATTTTTAAACGTAGTCAGTGTTTCTTAGATGTATTCAGATGCTCTAGTACTGGGTGCATAAATATTTAATATAGTTAAGTCCTGCTTGCATACTGAACCCTGCAGCAATAGTGTCCATCCTTGTCCACAATGGTGGATTTCACATTGAAATCTATTTTATCTGAGATTAGGATTGCCGCACCTGCTCTTCTTTGTATATTCTTAGCTTGGTGTATATTACTCCATCCTTTAATTTTCAGTTTGTTCATATCTTTAAGTCTAAGGTGAATATCTTGGAAGCAACATATAGACGGGTCATGTCTTTTGATCCAAGATGTCACTCGTTGTCTCTTTACTGGAGTGTTCAGTCCATTTACGTTCAACGTCATTATTGATAGGTATGTGTTTAGTGCTGTCATTTTGATGTATTTATTTTTGTGTTGATGTTTTCTCTGTTGCTCTTAATATACTGTTTTGGGACATTCTTCTTTATGGGTTGATTTTTCACCCTTTTCAGTGTTGGTTTAGTGTTTGTTGAGACTCCTGTATTACATTTCTTGATTTGATATGTTGCATCTTTATTGTGCTTTGCAGCTACCGCTATGATCCCCCTTAATAACCTATGTTTAAACCCAATTTTAACTTCTGCATATCTTATTAACCTCCTCTCCTTCTGGAAGGACTATAACTACTGTAGTACATCCCTCTTTTTAACATGATGATATCATAGTTTTCATTATATGATCACTGGATCACTTCTTTTAATATTATAGCTTTGATTGAGTTTTGTGCCTTCTCTAACTGAGTAGGGTTCTGGATGATGTATCCTGTATTGCCTCCTAAAATATAGTTCATGGTTTTGTTGTTCTAAGCCAAGAGCTTTTTTCAGTATCTCTTTTAGCTTTGGTTTGGATTTTACAGTCTCTGAGTTTCTGTTTATCTGCAAATGTCTTAATTTCATTTTCATATTTCAAAGACAGTTTTGTAGAATATATAATTCTTGGTTGGAAGTTCCTCTCCTTCAAGGCTTTGAATGTGTTATTCCACTGCCCCCATGCCAGCATCATTTCTGCGGAGGAGTCATATGAAAGCCTACGGGGTTTCCCTCTGAGCCAGGGCTTCTTTGCTTTGAGTCTCGCTACTTTTAAGAGTTTCTGCTTATGTTTCATTTTGTTAAGCTTGATGTCTTTCTTTTGGGATCTACATTGTGTGGCATTTGATACGCATCTTGGATATCTGTATTCTCTTCTTTCATAATTTAGGGAAGCTTTCTGTCAGTAGCTCAACAACAGTTCTCTCTGTGTTTTTAGGTGATCCTCCCTGTTTAGGAACTACAGTTAATCACAGATTGTTCCTTTTGGTAGAGTCCCATATGTTTCTTAATGCTTCTTTGGTTTTCTTCTTTCTTTTCCCTGATTTCTCTTCATAGATGCTGGAGTCAGTAGCTCTGTCTTCGAAGTCAGAAAATCTATTTTCCATTTGCTCACTTCTGTTTTCTTGGTTTTGAATTGAATTTTCTATTTTATTTTATTTTGTTATTGACTTGTTGGATTTCAGAATGCTGGTGTTTCATCAGTTTGAACTACTTGCTTAATTTTTCATTTTGCTCTGCTGCATTTTGTATAATGTCTAGGAGAACTCTCTATATAATCCTTTTGTACTTGACCTCTGATAGTTTCAGAAAGGCTTTATCTGGGAAGTTCTTTGGTTCTTTGTTTTGGGAGCTTTCTGGAGCCATGGGTGGATTTTTCTTTAAGTGTCTGGCTAAGGTTTGTTGCTTTTGGGGCATCTATAGGTTGTTTAGCTTCTCTGGTATTACCTTAACAGGATCTGAAGCACAGTCTGAAAAGGAAGGTGATCACCAGTCACCTCTGTGTACTCCAGTGACTGGGCCCAGTGAAATCTCTGGGGTAGCAGGCTCCATCTCCTGGCTGTCAAAGACACAACCCTATTAATGGAGTCACTGGGGGCCATCAGCTGACCCTAGGATGTGGGTCAGTAAAGGCTGGAAGAGACACTGTCAGGATGCACCACAGATATTTCTCTAGGTACTCTTATTTTGAAAGGGAAAAGCTATTGGACAGCTTCCAAAATCAGTCAGGCTGTTAGGTGTACAAGCCCCTCTTTCCAGCTGGCAGTGTAGGCACGTCTGTATCTGACCCCAGATGCTGTAATCTAGTTCAAAGTACAGAAACGCTACTGGCCTGCTGTCATCTTCTACCAGGCCCCACTGTGCTAAACACAGCTTTTCTGCTGGGAAAGTGCTCCCCAGGCTGGCTCTGCCTCCCAGCCTTGGAATTAGCTCCTGCTGAAGCCTCCATTTGGGTAACTGTGCCTTCCAGTTGAATAAGATGGCATCCCGTACAAGTTGTCCCTCCACTGTGAAATAGCCAAATCAATGGAGGAGGTTCAGAAAGAGATGGTGGAGAGGCCAAGATGCTCAGAGTCCAGAGCAGGGCTCTGAAAATATGGCTATTCTGCTTGCGATCCCATCAGCAGTGTGGCTAAGCTTTTCGGTCAGTTGAGCCCAAGCCCCGTCTGCCAGCTAATACAGAGAAACAAAAGTTTAAAATGCCAGTTACCTTCAGTCCACAAGAGCCGGTCATTCAGAGAAGAAGTTTCCTATTTGGTGGCATGTAGTCCAAATTGACAGTGCTATGCTATGTCCTAAGGCTCACTGAGTGTCCAGAAGGCTCTGTTTAATTATCAACCCAGGCCTTAGTTTTCAGAGGGAATCAAGGAGACATGTGTCTAGTCCACCATCTTGATCTGCTCCCTGTTTTTTTTTAAGAATATGTTCTGCACACTACTTTGGTCAGTGGCATATGGGATCTTAAAAGCTAGCAAGAGACCATCTAAGTAGCATCAATTGGTCCCAATCCACCTGGAGCAGAGGAGAATAAAAGACATCAAAGACATGAGGAAAACACAAGCCCAGGAGACAGAAAGTCCCATATGATCCAGGAACTACATCAGCATGAGCCAGAAGAACTAGATGGTGTCTGACCACAACCAGTGACAACCCTGACAGGGTGTGCAGAACTAGAGTTCTACTAAAAGACCACATGTGATGGTCTGTCAGATTGGAGGGTCCTCTGAGGACATAGCCCCTGGCCTGTTAGCCCAGAGCTGAAACCAGTACTGAAGCCAACTCTACAAAGATTGGACTGGACTATAACACATTGATTGATGCTGGTGAAGAATATGCTCCTTGACTTAAATGTATCCATAAGGCTGTCTGAGCAGCTCCTCTCAAGAGGTGAGAGGAGAAGGTAGAAGGGGACAGGAGTTGGCGGAATGGATAATGGAAGTACAAGAAAGTATAGGGTGGAAAGGAGCAGTGTACACATCACAGGGTAGTGGTGGGAGAGAGCAGTTAGAGTTGTATAGGGGTACACGTTTGGGGCTTTATATGGCAAATTGATTTGGCTTATAAGCCTTTACTTACATCACAATAAAATACACACATGCACTCATGCACTCAGTCTGACAATTAAGTCCATGAACTTAATTGTTCTGAGTGCTATATACCTTATTGCTGTATATCACCATGGCCACTTTTGAAGTCCTCCTCTTGGGAATCTATGCAGTGACACCAGGGCCTAGTCCACCCTCCAAAGCAATTTTGGAACTCTTTCTGTAATGGCCATTGCACACAGTGGCCCAGTGGCAAGTTCACGAACTTAATTGCATAGTTGTCTGTGAGGGAGTTTTTAGGAAGTAAACAAAAACTGTACTGGAACACCCTCCCTGCTCACCTGGTCTGGCCTCTAATGACTTTTTATTTACCCAGAGATAAAGGAAACACTGAAAGGAACATTTTGATGACATTCAGGACATCAAGGATAATATGATGACAGCTCTGATGGCCATTCCAGAAAAAGAATTCCAAAATTGCTTTAAAGGGTGGACTAGACACTGGTGTCAGTGCATAGCTCCCAAGGGGGAGATGCATTTTCAGTAAAAGTTTACACAGTAGTTTAGGTTCTCACTCAACAAGTTATATACAAGTTATACACAAGTTATTGAGTGACACTTGTTACATTCTTCGCAATGTATGAACATTCTCATGATTTCCATTCTGGTTATTCTGTTCCATAGGGTTTTCAGTGGAGATTTTTTTTTTTTTTTAATTATGATTGAATGAAAATGTACCTTCCCATATAAATTTGCATGCTCACCTATATGCAGCTTCCACTGCTCTCCCTGCATGGTGACAGCGCACTCCTCCTCTCTGCTCCATATGTGTCCTATCCTCCCAGCAGTCTCCAATCTCCTCCTCTCCACCCGCTACCCTTCCTCCAGTATGAGGTCAGCAGGATGACATCCTATAGATGCATAGAACCATAAAATGCTCTCAGTGGAGAATTTTTAAGAAGTAGATCACCAGGCCTTTCTTCTCAGATGTCTCCAGCCTTTTGGTTAGTGGCTGATTCATTATCAGTTTAAGGCACCCACCTAGGTACTCCCAAATTGGCTTAGGATGTCATTTCTTCATTCTTTTGTCAGAAAGGACGTCAAGCTTTCCTCACCACTTTCCAAGATGGTTGTTTCATGGGCATACCAGCTTCTCATAGTCCCTATTTCACGACAGCTCAACTCTATTGCATGGGATCCATACCCTCCTTAGGTATAAGAACCCCAGAGCCCAACCAGTTTACAATTCCACAAGCCATTTGGCTTGAGCAGTCATTAATCTTCCTGACTCAGATTTCCCATTATTAGTCTAGCACTTTAACTTTGAACTTGGCTATGTTTTCAAATTTTATAATATTTAATTGAGCATCCCTGTGTGTTTGGCAATGGGTGGGCTATGGGAGGAGGGTTTCTTCCTGTCAGCACAGAGGCCCGGAATCCCCAGAACTCCCAGCTCTTGCTTTTGGAGTACACCCCTCCTTCTGGGGTGTAAAGAGGCTTGTTTCATTCATGTTCTGTGTGTTTGATGGCTGTTGACAGGAATAAAGGCATGATTCCCTCTGAAGTCAGATGATAAAATGAAATTTTCCCTTGTTGAAGGAAAGAACCTGAATAAGCAAGTTACAAAGCGCCAAGGGGAGCCGCTGGTCTTTGACTTGGAGCAAGTTGCAAGCAGAGCCAACCTCTGAGGTTCAAAGCTCTGACCAAAGCAGCAGAGGGGTGCTAAGGAAATAATTAACTTCAGAATCGAAGCAGAAACTGAACACGAGCTGATTCAGACCTGTGAAAGTCTGAGGCTGCCTGCAGGTAGGGGAAAAAGACAAACAAGCAAATGTTCAGAGAAAGAGAATATATAACAGTTTTGCTAAAGACAATGCATTCATCCATTGTACTATGGAGGTGTTACAGATTAATTTGTGTCCTATCAAAATTCATGTCCTTGCCACATGTAAAACACATTCAGCCCATCACATCATCCCCAAAGACTTAAATCTGAGCCCCAAATCTCACCTTTTTAATCATCTAAATTGAATACAGATAACTTCAGACATATTCCATCCTGGAGCAAAATCTCTCACCATCTCTGAATCTCTGAAATTCAAACTACCAGTTGCTTGTTTGCAAAGTGGTGGAACAGGCACAAAGCAGACATTTCCACTACAAATGGGAGAAATTAGAGGGAAAGAAGGGATGAAAGGCACCAAGCAAGTCCCAAACCCAGCAGAACCCACTGCATTATCTCTCTTGCAGGTCTTTGAACAAGTTTGTTCTGGTTGAAACTTCTGCTGAGAATTTGCATTTTCACCCCTGATAGACTGAATCAGAGTCTAAATTTTAGCAAGATCTCCAGGTGATTCCTGTGTGCAATAAATTTTGATAATCACTGCTCAGCTAGAGGTTCTCAGAATTGGTTCCTAACCAGCAGCATTTGTAATCACCTGGGAATTTGTTAGAAGTGCAAATTCTCTACGGCCTCCAGACACCCTTTTAATGCAGTATTGAAGTCACTCCAGAGGTTCACCCTTCAGCTAAAGATTAGACAGGGCCACAAAACAAAATGAGACTAATGGGGCATACCAGCCCAGGGACAAGGACAAGAAAGGAGGTGACAGGAGAGATGGATGAATAGAAATGGGAAATCCAAGGTCAAGGGGAGAGTGTTGACGTATTTTGGGGCTGTCAACCAATATCACAAAATAAGGGTTTAACGAAAAACTAATTTGATATGTAGACTTTTATATAAAGTACACACACACACACATACACTCACACACACAAAATCAGAAAAAAAGTAAATCCTTAGCAGGAACTTGAACAAGAATAAATCAATTTGAAGCCGTGCTCTGAAGGCTTGAAAATGATCCTCTCTTCTTTGACACCATCTGAGCAGTGGTTCCACCCTCCAGACTCTGGGTGCTGGTCACATCCTCTGGGTTCTGGGTAGAGGCTATCTGGGCCTCAGCCATGCCTTTTAGGCCACCTGAGACGGCAACTCAGCTCCCTTGGTGTTGGATGGCCCCTTTCTCCTAGTCCATCTGAGGGGTGAACTTACCCTCTTGGCCTGGTAGGCCCCATTCTTCTGCTTCTTGGGCATGGCAGCCACACCACTCAACTTTGGGCACTGGCCCCATGCCCCTGGCACTAGTGAATGGCAGTCCCACAGTCTAGAAGTGAGCTGGTGAAATCTGACTCGTAAACCCGAGAGGCCATGACTCACCCTTTGAAACTGACACAGCCCTGTTTCCTGTGATCCTTGCAACAGTTCTGCTGTCTCTGAGCTGCTCCAGGGATGGATTTTTTTGTTTCTTGGAGAAGAACAAATACAACTGCTTTGGCCTGTTTTCTGCCTGTAGAATTCCAAGAGGCAGACAGCTTTCCTCCCTGTTGTCTTGTCTCTGTGTACTTCTGTCTAAGCTGCTGTGTTTTCTGCTGCGGTAGTTGGTTAGATCCATCAGTCACAGGCTTAATCTCTTTATCAAAAATTTGGGTACCATGTCCTTAGTGAAAATTTGAGGACATGTGTTTTTAGTTTGTTCAATAGAATTTTCCAGACCTAAGTTTTGTTTTCATTTTGCACAGTTCATTTTGAAGTCTATCCCTTTCTTCTCACATTGGTGAGGAGAAACCACACAGCTTCTTCAAGATCTTGCTTAGGAATAGCTTCAGCCAGATATCCAGGTTCATCACAAGGTCTACCTTCCACGAAACATTTGAACATAATTCAGACAAGTTCTTTGCTACTACATAAAAGACATCATCCTCCTTTCATTGTCCAATTCCATATCCATTTTCTTTTCTAAGCTCACCAGAAGCACATTTAATGACAAAATTTCTAGCAATATTCTGAGGCTAGTGTCATACGTATTCCTTAAGACAACTGAGACTTTATCTATAGCTCTCCTCCTTTCCTTCTGAGCCCTTCTGAGAATTGCCTTTGATGTCTATAATTCTACCAACAGGCTCTTCAAGTAATCTAGGCATTTAGTATTAAACCCATTGCCTTCAAGCTGATTCCGACTCACAGTGACCCTATAGGTCAGAGTAGAACTGCCCCACAGAGTTTCCAAGGAGCATCTGACAGATTTGAATTGCTGACCTTTTGGTAAGCAGCTGTAACTCTTAACCACTATGCCATCAGAGTCTCCATATTTACTGTATTAAAAAAAAATGAGGCAACTTAATACACTTCTAGCATCTACCCATAATTTAATTCCAAAAGTACTTCCACATATTAGGTATCTGTTAGAGTAGCACCCTACTCCGTGTACCATCCTGTCTTAGTTATTTAGTGGTGCAACAGCCAAAATGTCACAGGTGAATGGCTTAAAACCAACAGAAATCTATTTTCTCACAGTTTAGGAGGCTAGAGGTCTGAATTCAGGGTGTTGGCTCTAGGGGAAGATTTTTTCTCTCTTTCAGCTCCCAGAGAAAGTCCTTGTCCTTCTGAGCTTCCGCTCCTGGGCAACCTTCATATTTCTTGGCATTTGTCTTCTACCTCTGTACTATCACTTGCTTGTTTAATCTCTTTTATATCTCAAAAGAGATTAATTTAAGACACATCTGACACTAATCATGTCTCATTAACATAACAAAGAAATATCATTCCCAAATGAGAGTATAACCACAGATAAATTTTAGAAGGGTTAGGATTTATGACACATTTTGGGAGGTGGGGAGATACAATTCAATCCATAACAGAAGGTTTTATTTCTTTTAAGCCTTTCCTAACTACAGTACTTCTAAGAAAAGCAAGAAGCCATGGTGGTACAGTGGTTAAGAACTTGGCCGCTAACCAAAAGGTCAGCAGTTTGAATCCATTAGCTGTCCCTTGGAAGCCCTATGGGGCAGTTCTACTCTGTCCTACAAGGTCACTATGAGTTGCAATCAGCTTGATGGCAGTGGGTTTGGTTTTTTTAACTTGAAGAACAACATGGAGTCTTGGTGGCAAAACAGTCAAGCTCTCGGCTGCTAATCAAAAAGTTGGTAGTTCAAACCCACCCAGCCAAGGAAACCCCCTGTGGCAGTTCTACTCTGTACAAGGGACCCCTATAAGTTGGAATTGACTCAACAGTACCTAACAACAACAGTTTTCATGCTATTAGCTAATTAAATACATGTTTTAAAATGGAAAGCAAGAGAATGTGTTGTTGTTAGGTGCTATGAGTCAGCTCTGACTCATAGTGACCCTGCATATGCAGAACAAAACACTGCCTGGTCCTGTCCCACCCTCACAATGGTTGCAGTGTCTGAGCTCATCATTACAGCCGCTCAATCGATCCATCTCATTGACAGTCTTCTTCTTTTTTGCTGACCTTCTACTTTACCTAGCTTGATGTCCTTCTCCAGGGACCAGTACCTCCAGATAACATGTTCAAATTAGGTGAGATGAAGTGTCACTATCCTTGCTTTCAATGAGCATTCTGGCTTTACTTTTTCCAAAACAGATTTGTTCATTCTTCTGGCAGTCTGTGGTATACTCAAGACTCTTTGCCAACACCATAATTCAAAGGCATCAATTCTTCTCTGCTCTTCCTTATTTATTGTCCAAGTTTTGGACATGGCTTGGTTCAGGTACACCTTAGTCCTCAAAGTGACTTCTTTGCTTTCCAGCACTTTAAAGAGGTCTTTTGTAGCAGATTTGCCCTATGTAGCACATTGCTTAACTTCCCGACTGCTGCTTTTGTGGGTGTTGACTGTGGAACCGTGGATCGAAAAACAACAAAATCCTTGACAACTTCAATCTCTTTTCCATTCACCATGATGTTGCTTATTGGTCCAGTTGTTAGAATTTTTGTTTTCCTTATGTTGAGGTATAATCTATGCTGAAGGCTGGGTGCAGTCCCTGATCTTCATGGTAAGGGCTTCAAATCCTCTTCCAGCAAGCAAGGTGGTTAAAGAGTCTTCCTCCAATCCTCATGCCATGTTCTTCAAGTAGTCCAGCTTCCCAGATTACTTCCTCAGCATACAGACTATATAAAACCGAAAAACCAAACCCAGTGCCACTGAGTCAATTTCGACTCATAGTGACTCTATAGGGCAGAGTAGAACTGTTCCACTGAGTTTCCAAGTAGCATCTGGTGGCTTCGAACTGCTGAACTTTTCATTAGCAGATGTAGCACTTAACCACTACACCAGCAGGGTATCCACAGACTGTATAGGTATAGTGAAAAGCTTTAACCCTGATGCACAACTTTCCTAATTTTAAACTGTGTGTTATCCCCTTTTTCTATTGGTCTGTGTACAGGTTCCTCATAGGCACAAGTGTTCTGGAATTTCCATTCTTTTCTATTCATAATTTGTTATGATCACATAGTTGAATGTCTTTGAATAGCCAATAAAACACAAGTAAATATCCTTCTGGTATTCTATACTTTTAGCCAAGATCCATCTGACATTAGCAATGATGTCTCTTGCTCCATGTTGTCATGGATTGAATTGTGTCCTCCAAAAAATGTGCATAGCACTTTGGGCCATCATTCCCAATATTTTGTAACTGTCCTCCATTTTGTGATTTTCCTATGCTATGGATCCTAATTTCTGCCTGTGGTTAATAGAGTGGATTACGTTAGAGAGGATTAAGATGGGACTGTAACAGCCTTCCTAAGGTCACCTCCCAGATCCAATATAAAGGGAGTTTTTCTGAAATGTGAGTTGCACCACCTTTTATTCTATGAGACATAAAAGGAAAGGGAAGCAAGCAGAGAGGTGGGAAAATCACATCATCAAGAAAGCAGCACCGGGGGTAGCAAACGTTCTTCAGACCTGAGGTCACTGTGCCAAGATGCTCCCTGACCCAAGACTGGTGCAACACAAGGACCTTCTTCCAGAGCCAACAAACAGAGAAAGCCTTTCCCCAGGGCCAGCCAAGTGCCATGGAGTTTGGACTTGTAGCCTACTGGAGTGTGTAGGAATAAACTTTTCTTTGTTAAAGCCATCTACTCATTGTCTTTCTGTTACAGCAACCCCAGGTGACCAAGGCGCATGTCCTCTTCTGAATCTGGCTTGAATTTCAGGCAGTTCTCTGTCACTATACTGCAGCAATCATTTTTCAACTATCTTTAACAAAATCTTACTTGCATTTGATATTACTGACATTGTTTGATAACCTCCACATTCTGTTAGATCACCTTTCTTTTAGAATGGGCACAAACATGAATCTCTTCTAGTCAGTTGGCCAGGTAGCTGATGATGGTGATAAACACAAATGCTTCACTGCTGCTGTTAGCTGCCACTGAGTGGGCCCCTGACTCATGGTCACCCCATGCACAATGGAATATCAGTGCCATATTCTTCTTTTTTCTTATCACCTGTGTCCAAAGTAGCCCAACCTCTGCTCTAGTGCTTCTCTTAATCAGGTGACACTAATCACTTGGGGATCAGACTGCTCCCTCAAATGATGGTAATATCACAGAGGTGCCCTTAGGAGTTGGGTCTAATCTAAAATAAATAAGGGGAGAGGAGACAGTTCTCTGGGTGCCTAATGCTGTGAAGGTGAGCAACTTCAGCATATGGCTGGAAGAGGTTAGGAGAGGGATGAGCTCCAGAACCTGCCCGCCCAGCCTCCCCACCCACCAGGCCATGAGCCTAGTACTAGTAGGGAGGTCTTCAAGGCAGCTAACAACTGAGTTCTATTCTCACGCAGTCTGCATAACTCCAATCACCACAGCACAAGAAGCCTGATTATGAGAGCTAAATAAACACTAAGGACATAAATATCCCCAGGGAGAATGGATACAAGGGTAGCCAGGCAGCAGGAAAGAAAGTACTTCACCAACCGGCTTAAGGCAGGCAAGAAAGGAGATGCGTTCCTGGGGATGGAAAAGAGAAAAGCAAGTGTTTTGACCTCTGCTTTAGGTGTAGGGGCTGAACCATTGTGATGAGGTCCAGAAACTCTCAGGGCAGGCAGAAGGCATACTCACTCTTTATGCTGGGACACCATGGGTTGCACAAGTAGCAAAATGCCTGCCCCCAGGGCTACTGAAGGTCAAGAGATTTGGGTGTTCTGTCCTGGCCTTGACGGTGATAGCAAACACTTCATTGTTATTATTGTTAGCGACCACTGACTTGGCCCCCAACTCATGGCAACCACATGCACAATGGAACACAACGCTGTCCAGTTCAGCACCATCCCCATGATCAACTGCAGACTGGACCCTGTGCTCTACAGGATTTTCAGAAGTAGCTCTCCAGGCCTTTCTTCCTAATCTGTCTTAGTCTGAAAGCTCTCCCTGAAACCTGCTCAGTATCAGAGCAATGTGCTGTCCACGCCGGTCAGATGGGTGGTGGCAGTGCATGAAGTGCATCGCCTGGGAATCAAACCCAGGTCTCCCATAAGGAAGGTGAGAATTCTGCTACTGAACCACCACTATCTCTAGCAAACACACAATGCTTACTATTTGGAAGGCATTCTGCAAAGCAGTTTATGCATAATAACTCATTTTAATCCTCATAGCAACCTTACAAGGTGAGTAAACTCAAAACAGAGAGCAAGAAACTTTTCCAAGGTCATATAAAGTTAGTAGGTGGTGGAGCTGGGACTCAATCCTTGGCAGACAGGCTCAAGTCTGCTCTTAACCATAAAACTATGCTGTGTTTATATATGGAGATACGAATGAACATATAATGAAAATGATATCAATAACAGCTACAAAAACAGCTATTATTGAGTACTTTCTCTATGCCAGGCACTCTACTGAGCATTCTTTATCCTTAGAACAACTCTATAAGGTACTCTAATTTTTTGCAAAAGACATTCCTGATGGTTATATAACTTGTGCAAGGTTACCTGGTTAATAAAAGGGGCAGTGCTGGGATATCAGCTTTTGTGTTTAGGGAGCATGAGCCCATGGGGAAGCAGGCTGATAGTAGAGGCCTATCCAATGGCTGGGGAAGAGCTTCATTGACCTGGTAAAGGCAAGGTTTCCTTTCATGCATAAACACACGCGCATGATCACATAAAGCTGCAGTAGCCCTTCACGAAGCCCTCTGACAGGTACAAATGGCTAAGTAATGGACTACTGGCACACCCAGAGATGCTTCAGAAGTAAGGCCTGGTAATTTGCTTCTCAAAGGTCACAGCCTTGAAAACTCTGCAGAGCAGTTCTACTCCACACACTTGGGGTCACCATGAGGTGGAATTGACTTGAAGGCAACTGACAACAACAAATATCCTTGGCAACTATAGCAACAATAACAACCTTCCATGTTACTTCTAGAAAAGGATAGGAGGCACCAAGGATGGTTCTTTTACTTTGGATTATTATTAACAACAGTTTTGTGATATACTATAGAGCAAGGGTCTGCAAGATGGACCAAATCCTGACTTCATGTATTTTTGTAAATAACACTCTTATTGGAACACAGCCATGCCCATGTGTGTATGAACCATTTTCAGGGAGCTTTGGGCATGCAGTGATTAAGGATCTTGGCTGATAACCAAACGGTCAGCTGTTTGAACCCACTTGCCTCTCTGGTAGAAAGATGTGGCTGTTGCAACACAGCCCACGATAGCAAAAAAATAGAATCAACCTAGATGCCCAACAACAGAAGAATGGATAGGTAAACTATGGTACATATACTCAATGGAGCACTATGCAATGATGAAGAACAATGATGATTCCAGGAAACATCTCATAACCTGGTTTCAACTGGAAGACATTATGTTGAGTGAAAGTAGTCAGAGACAAAAGGACAAATATTGTATGAGACCCCTACGATAAAAACTCAAAAACGGACTTATGTATAGAAGAAAAGACTCTTTGATGGCTGCAAGGGAGGGGAAGGAGGAAGGGTGAGGGGGGAGAGTTTAGATTAGATAGTTGGTAGAAATTTGGTAGGGTGAAATTGGTGACAGCACACATTAGAAACAAGAACAATATTAAGTGGACTTCAACATAACTTGAGTACTCCTTCCATCTTAACCAAATAATGCAAGGTCAGAGTAGCTGGGGTAGGGGGTCGGGGACCATGCTGTTAGGCGAAATTGAGGCCAATTGGCACAACTCACATTTTGCTAAGAGGGCTCTCTGCACCCCACATTGGTGAGTGGCATCTGGGGTCTTAAAAGCTGCCAAGCTGCCACCCAGGGCACAGCAAAAGGTCCCAACTCAGCAGGAACGGATGCACACCAAGGACCAAAATGACAACCCAGAAGACAGAGAGACTCACATGAGTGGGTGCCTACATTGACTTGGGACCGGAAGAACCAAATGGTGCCTGGCCACCATCAGAGATAGCCACAATGGAGCTCACAAAATTGAGTCTCACTGGCAACACAAGAATAAAAAGGGATGTACCTTGAGATCTCCACTAAAAGACTGCAAATGATGGTCCAGCGGCTTCAGGGTTCCCTTGGGAGCATGGCCCCTGGCCCTGATGCTGCCCTTGCCCATGGATCATAATGAAGGTCCACTCTTCTGACAGCAAGGGTTTGGATTTGGTGATGCAGAGTGACTATAGGTTGGGTTCACTTTATGGTTCTATGCATCTATAGGATATCATCCTGCTGACCTCTGACTGGAGGAAGGTGAGTGGGTGGAGAGGAGGGGAAAGGAGACTGTTGGGAGGATGAGACACGTATGGAGCAGAGATGAATAGTGTGCTGTCCCCGGGCAGGGAGAGCAGTGGAAGCTGCACATAGGTGGGGATGCAAATTTATATGGAAATGTACATTTTCACTCAGTCATAATAAAAAAAAGAAAGAAAGAAAGATGTGACTGTCTGTCTCCATAAAGATTATAGCCTTGGGAAACACATGGGACAGTTCTGTGCTGTCCTATAGGATCACTATGATTTGGAGTCAACTCAGCAACACGGGATTGGTTTGGCAGCTCTGCGCCATCATGGCAGAATGTGGTGGCTGCAGTGGAGATCACATGGCCCACATACCTATGGCACTGAATGTCTGATCTGCTACAGTGAGTTTGCCAGTCTCCTCTGTAGAGGTAAAAACTGAAGGGGGCTGCAAATGGATTGGATGTGGGAGGAGACAGAAAGGGAGGAGTCCAGAGTAGCTTTTAGGTTTAGGGGCATTCAACAGTTCAACTCTATTTTACAGAGCCCACCCACATGCCAAACAGGGCACTGGCACATGCTGAGGCTTTAAATGTGCAGGAAGAATCACACACAAACGTGAGTGATGGAGCAGGTAAGACGTAACTTCTCATTACAAATACTGACTTGACAGGAGCGCAATTCTTCCCTTCCAGAAAGTTATAAACAAC
Source organism: Heterohyrax brucei (assembly GCA_028571685.1). Classification (NCBI taxonomy): domain Eukaryota; kingdom Metazoa; phylum Chordata; class Mammalia; order Hyracoidea; family Procaviidae; genus Heterohyrax; species Heterohyrax brucei. Next base: position 26,070,718 of record CM053155.1, read on the forward strand.
TAATTAACCCACCCACTGCTGTCGAGTCTATTCTGACTCCTAGTGGCCCTACAGGACAGACTAGAACTGCCCCATAGATTTCCCACAAGCACTTCTTGGATTTAAACTGCCGACGTTTTGGTTCGCAGCTGGCACTTAACTGCTATGGGCACCAGGGCTTCCCAACAGCAGTCGCCTGGTCAATCAGGAACGGACGGAGCATTCTTCATCCATTGTGAGTGTCCACTGCGGCCAGGTACTGTGCTAAGTCCACTACCACCAGTGGCTGTTGGGTTGACTCCAATTCATGGTGTCCCCACATGTGCTAAAGTAGAACTGTGCTCCGCAGGGTTTTCAGCGGCTGAGGTTTCTGAAGTAGGTCGCCAGGCCTTATAGGCAGTTGTGGATGGCTCCAGCTGCCAACCTTGCGGTAAGCAGCCCAGTGACTCAATGGCTTGCACCAGCATAGACTCCCACTGTGTTCGTGTCAAGAACAAAACAGACATGATTTCTGCTCTCGTGGAGCTTTCTCACTCGAAACAGGAGGGAAGACGAAAGAGAAGAATGGGAGAAGCAGTTGTGGAAAGGTAAGTGAGTACATGACAGGTGACTCCTCTTCTCTCAATAAAGTCAGAGGTAAACGTGCAGGTGTGAGAGGTCTGAGGAGAAATGAAGAGGTATAAAATAATCATCTCCAGTAGTGGGAAAGTTTTCCCCAGAAAAACACAAAGTGAAATCTCCAGGCAACACTGCGCACCAATTTAAGGGGTGAGGTGGTGAATTTAAAGCAAAGGCAGGCTCAGAAGTGAGGGTTGCTTCCAGCAACATTCCACGGCGCTCAGGTGCAGACACAGGGATGTACACATGTGGCCAGGGAAGCTGGAGCTTGCCTCACAGCAGGGAGAGCAGTTAGGAAGTTCCAGAGTGGGGAGTCTATTATGAAGCATAAGCTTTTGTTAACTTGAGTAAGGTCATGGGGCATGATATGGAAGTATTGATTGAGTCCAGGTCTGCTGAGTAAAAAACTCTGTTCCCTTGCAGAAATCTTAAGACCTTATCTCTCACTGACAAGCTCTAATGATCCTAATGCAGCTAGGACTCTTTAGTTCAAAGAGATGATTAGCATTGCCAATTAGGCCTGGATGTATTGATTTTCTAATTAGCCTTTGGGGGTGTGTGCAGAGACTCTTCCCTTGCTGAGCTCAGTAAGCACAAGCTGCCACCTACACTCACTGCGAAACCCTCATTGAAGTGGGCAATCATACAAATATTACCCATCTTAAATATTATTTTAGCTTGAAAATTATGAACTGATGTTGCTAATTTCGGGATATAAGACCATGACTTTTTCTGTAAGTATGGATCATCTCCTTCTCCCCACCCCCAGCACTTTGTTGTAAGTTATACCCATAAAGCACCAGTTAAGATTTATTTTATCCAAGGATTTAAAAACAGTTGTTTAGTAACCTGAGTCGCTGGGAAATCTCTAGGATTTGCTACCCCAAACTAACCTTTCACAAGTAACTGAACCACACCTGAAGTCCTGAGAGGTGCAAATAGTTAATTCACGCCCAGCTGCTAACTGAAAGGTTAGAGGTTTGAGTTCACAGAGGCACCTCAGAAGAAAGGCCTGGAAATCTACATTGAGAAATCAGCCATCAACAACCTTATGGAGCTCAAATCTATTCTCACACATGGGGTTGCTGTGAGTAGGAACTGATTCAACAGCAACTGGTGCCTGTAGTGGCTCTTTCCAAAGTATTCAAATTAATTTTCAAAGGAACAATTTTTTTTTCTTTTGGCACACGTATTTCATCAGCCTACATAATGCTTCTTTAAAAGTACAGCTGGAATAAACAGGCTTTGGGCCAAATACTACTGGCCCAAGCAGACAGTGGGATGGACAGCAGGGGTGAGAGCAGAGTACCCGGGCATGCACTTCCCGGTCCTCCATGGGCAGCACGTCCTGCAGAGCTGGCTAACGAACCCTGATAGTACACTGGTAGGTGCTGAGCTGCTAACTGAAAGGTCTGCTCCACGGAGGAAAAGACCTGGCAATCTGCTCTTTTAAAGATCACAGCCTAGGAAACCCCATGAGGCAGTTCCACTCAGTCCCACAGGGTTGCTAGGAGTCAGGATTGGCTGGACAACACACAACAAAAAGATGGGAAAAAGGAGGCCTGCTGCACAGTGGTTAAGAGCTTGGCTGCTAACTGAAAGGTCAGCAGTTCAAACCAATCAGCTGCTGCTCCGTGGGAGAAAGATGATCCAGATTACAGGCTTGGACATATTTCAGGGCACTTCTACAACATTCTGTAGGGTCACTATGCGTGTGATTCTACAGAACTGGACTGGTTACAGGGCAGCTTCTGCCATACCCCGTCATATCAGGAGAGAAGCTGTCTCTGCCAAGCTGGCGGCTGACTCCAAGGTGACATTTGAGAAGCACATCAGGACTTGTTTCCTCAGTGCCCTCAATACCGAAGCCTAACCTAGATGTCAACATGATAGATTCCTTTCTTTTCAGGTTTGGAATTGCCCTTTGTCTTAGTCATCTTTCATACTACAAATTGACCTGTAGCCATCAAGTGGATTTCCACTCACAGCGACCCTATAGTACAGAGTGGAAGTGTCCCACGGAATTTCCAAGGAGCAGCTGGTGGTTTCCGACTGCGGAGCTTTGGGGCAGCAGGACTCACTAAACTCCAGCCCCTCATAGGAAGAGGTTAGCAGATTAGCTTTCTTCTCATGGAGAGGACTGGCAGTGCTAAATGGCCAGAAACATGGACTCACCAAATGACCAGTTTTGCCCAGGTCCGCTGTCTTGCGGGGGTTGGTTCCGGCGTGAAGCTGCCCCAGCTTGGGGCTGGGCCGGCTGCTGCAGTCTGGAGCCCGGGGCTCTGCGCCCACCGCTAGAGGGCGCAAGGCCCGGGGAGAAGCGCTTGCGGCCGCCCGGGCTCCCACCGCTCCGCGGGAGGAGGCGGCAGCGGGAGGGCAAAGTGCGCCGTGGTACTGAAGCCGGTGAATCGGAGAAGATCCTGTCCCCGCCACTGTTGACCTTGACTGTAACTACTGCCCCCGCTGGAAACGAGGTGGCTATCCTATGCACGACGTCAGCACCCCCGCATGAAGTAAGGAGGCTGGTGACACAAGAGCTCTGTGTAAATGGAGGGGTGGGAGATTTCTGGCTCCTGTTTCCTGGAGTCTGGAGATACGACCGTGCCCAGAGAGCTGGAGCCTGACCACTGCCTTCTCCCTGTAGAGAAGGGCCAGGTCTCTGAATTGTGCATCTTGAAGGATTCTAGCTTTATAGCAAGAAAAAGGAGATGTCAGGTACCACAGAGCCGTGGTCGCTGCCGAACAGAGGCCGTTCCGCCGCCGGAACACTGGGAAGAGGAACGAGTGCCCCAGTTACGTGCACAAGCTCCGGAGGCGGTCAGTCAGGCTGGTTCAGATCAGTCCTGCCTACTGACAGCTGAGTAACTTGGAGTTATTTATGCAGCCTAACTTGTCGGTACCTGGGCCTCAGTTTCCTCGTCAGTAAAATGGCAGCAGTCCCTACCAGCTTAAGGGTTGTTAGGAGGATAAGATGACGTAAAAAACACTTAAGCACACTGCTTGGATATTGGAGGTTTCCAATAAATTGTGGCTTCTTGAAGCACCAGGAGGGACATGCTATGGAGGAGGAAGGGATCATGGATCAGCAGTCAATGGGGCTCACAATCCTCCTCATCATGGCCTGTGCCTCGTTAGGGGACTAGGAATCAAATCTCAAACTTTTGGAACCTCAGTTTCCCTTTTGGTAAGGTGGGAAGGCTCTTTCTGGTGCAGAGGCAATGGATCTGGACACAATACCGATTTGCAGTTTGGGGCCTCCTAGGAATCAAAATTGAATGTATAAAGGCATTGCTGAAATGGCATTTGAGTAATGTGGCATTTGAGAAGTTCTGAGTCAGATCACAGGATACCCCAGTGACAGCCTAACCTGACTAACACAAGTTTCTAGTTGTCTTTAAACTCCTTTGAAGTTGATGGTGAGGTTCCTAAATCTCTCCTCCTGATTCCACCTTTGGCTTCTTTCATCCCGGGCTACCCAAAGCTTAAATCCTATTTTCAAGTTTTAAAATAGTTCTGAAAATTCTCTGATACTCCTGCCTTCGCAATGCAAGGTTCCTCTCCCAGTGAACTTTGACCAGACTTAGTGATGCCTTCTAAAGAACAGAAGCAGTGCCAGGAGCAGAGCATATCCTTTGGAAAGGACCCAGGGTCACTGTATCTCAGAAACTCCCAGTCCAGGGGAAAATTGACAACAAGAACCTTCCTCCAGAGCCAGCAGCAAAGACTTCCCTTGGAGCTAATGCCCTGAATTTGGACTTGCAGCCTACTGTGACAGAATAAAATTTCTCTTTTTAAAGCAATCCACTTGTAATTAGTATTTCTATTATGGCAGCACTAGATGCCCAAGACAGTCATAGAAAGGGTACCTTATACCCGGATCTCTCACTTAGAGGAAGCCAACTGCCACAGCATGAGGACATTCAGAAGTTCCTGGAAGAGGTCCATGAGAGAGGGACTGATGCCTGCTGCCAACAGCCAACACCAACTGTGGGCAAGCCCCCTTAGAAGCAGGTCCCCTGCACCCACTCAGACCTTCAGATGGCTGTATCATCTTGACTGCAATCTCAAGACACCCCAAGCCAGAACTTGCCCAGCCACTCCCAGATACCCAATTCACAGAAATTTTTTATTATTTTTGCTTTCATTATATATGGTTTTTATTGCTCTCAGTCACTATGTTTTGGGGTGACTAGATATGCAGTAGTAGATGACAAATATACTCCATACCCCGGATAGTAAATTTAGCATGGTTTCCCTGCTATCAGCCTCCTGACCAGAGTGCTGCTCTCCTGGTTGGAGGCAGCAGGGGCAAGCAGATCAGCGCACTGCTCTGAGAACAGAGAATTTGCCTCCTGCAGAAAATCTGCCCTAGCCCTTATTCTGCAAAGAGCTTAGCAAATAGGATGTCCCTGTTGGCAGCAAGAGCTCCTTTCTTCTCAAAGGATGGGGAGTGTCCTGGGATCCCTGTCTTAAAAGTAGAGCATTCAGAACAGCTCTGGTTTCCAGAAGCTTCTCCAATGGATGACCTCTCTGCCATTAACCACAGCTGGGATGGAACACTGAGACATCCCTCATTTCACACAGAATAGAGATTTGTCAATAAAAGTCATCAGCAAATTGAGTGCTCACAGTGCTAATTAGACACATAGACTGCATTCACTTCCTCTCCTCTAATGGGGGTGTCTCCAGGGGTCTGTGTTCCTGGGGCAGGAGGAGCAGAAGAGGAGCACCTTCATAAAAGGAGGCATTTGTGAGTCTGAAACGATTTGGCAGCAATGGGTTTGGTTTTTGGTTTTCATTCTTCAAGGAAATACATGAAAACTGTGAAGACTGATAAAAAACTGCTAGAGGAAGAATTAGTGTGAAAACAGGCCTGTGAGATGCGGAGAGTATAAAAATGATGGCACCTTTTTACATATTTGTCCCTTACAAACCAGGAATCTAATTCCTCCCCAGGCATGGACCCTCTAATATTAGAACTTGTGTACACCTTTTTTCACCCCTCTTCCCACCCCCCCCCCCCCCACTATTTAAGGAATCTCATACTCCTCTATTGCTTCAGATACCACTTGTATTCTCTTGGAGAAAAGATGTCCAAGTTCTGTCCCCTATAGAGATTTAGATTCCGTGTATCTAACCAGCAGTGTATATGAACTTCAATCCTTGCAATCAAGTTGACTCTGACTCATAGAGACCCTACAGGACACAGTAGAACTGCCCCGTGGAGTTTCCAAAGAGCTGGTGGTGAATTTGAACTGCCACTTTTTGGTTAATGGCCATACGTCTTGCTCTGAGCCTCATCTTCTACTTACTAGCCCTGAACCTCTGTGTTGGAGACCACCTACTGGACTGTATCTATTATTCCCTGTGTCAGCAACTGCAAGTTACCAATCAATATCCCTCCCCACTCTTTTTTTCTTTCTACGAGAACTCAACTAACAAATTGCAGTTCTAAGCCTCCCTTGCAACTACATAAAGTCACATGATTAAGTTTAAGCCTGTAACACAGAAGTAAAAGCGATATGTGGGATTTCTGGAAATCTGCTTAAAGGAGGCTGACTCAGCTGGAGACAGTGGCCTTTGTCTTCCTCCTCTTTCTCTCTACTGTCTAGAATTGAGACGTGATGGCTGGAACCTCAGCAGCTGTTCTGGACCATGCAGTAACTTTGAGGATTAAACCTATATTCTAAGGATGGTGCAGCAAAAAGATTAAAACAAACAAACATACACACCATCAAACCAGTTGCCCTTGAGTCTGACTCCTGATGATCCCAAGTGTTTTAGAATAGAACTGTACTCCTTTGGGTTTTCAGTGACTGACTTTTCAGAAGTAGGTTGCTCAGTCTTCTGAGGTGCCTCTGGGTAGACTTGAATCACCAACTTTTCAGATAGTAGTCAAGCACTTAACTGCTCACGTCATCCAGCTGTTAAAATATATATAGCACCATTCTGTATTAGGTTCTGTTCAAAACATATTTCCTACATGAAATCATTTAATTCTCATAGCAGTCCCATGAGACAGATACTTTTATCATCCTTATTTTGCAGATGAGGAAACAGAGAGGCACAGAGAAGAAAGGTAAGTTCTTCAAGTTCTCATGGCCTGAGAGAGATTTAAGGAACTGACAGTGTTACCACTCTGCAGTCCATTCTCTTAGCAGCCACCTCATTCTGCCTGGTTTCCTGACTAGGGCAGCTCAGCCTAGTGGCCCTGGGCTGCCTAGCTCTACACTTCTTTGAAGTGAGGGAGAAATAAACCTCGAGTTAGAATTTTCTATTGTCAGCTGCCAAGCCTGTGCCTACCTGATACAGTCTCCAAATTGATTTTCATGCCTCCAGGTGCTTGTTCAAACTGTTCCCTCTGCCTGGAATGCCCTTTTGCTTGTACACTCATCTGTTAGCGTACCTCTTACATAGAACAGCTTCACAGTTACTTGTTTACTCCTCTGCCTTTCAAGGAAGATGGTCACCTTCCTCCTGAGTGCAGGGACATTGTTTTATGATTTCCTACACCCGTAAAACTTAGCCTACTCTGGCACACATTAAGTGGTCAATAAATACTCATTGAATTTAATTAAACTGGGAAAATATGCTGGTCTTAAATAATAGTAGCATTATCCAGCAGAGATTTTGGGGTACACTGTGCCCCAGCTTCTAGCCCTTGGCCCATACTTCCAAGAATAGTCTTCCTTGTTTACTGAATTCTCAACCAATTTTTTTCTTTTATACCACAGTGAAGTAAAACTTACCCTTAATGAACATTCTGTGTCTGATAAATGCCCTGTTGGCACATATGGCTAAGTGCTCAGCTGCTAACTCAAAGGTTGGCATTCGGAACCCACCTAGCAGCTCCATGGAAGAAAGGCCTGGCTATCTGCTTCTGGAAAGATTATAGCCAATAAAACCCTATGGGCGGTTCTACTCTGTCACATATGGTCAGTATGAGTTGGAATCCACGCAAAAGCACACGACGATTGTGAGTCATGGCATTTTACAGGTTACTGGGTTCTTTACAACACTGAGAAGCATTGTCCAGGACATCAAATGATGCTTCTAAGGTCACACCGCTGATGAAGGTCACGTTTAGATGAACCCAGGACTATCTTATCTTATAAGTGAATCCATTGTTTAAAACACATTGCATGGTATCAAAAGTACTAATCTGGGATTCCATTCTTATCAAGGTGCCAGGGATCCTTTCCCCAGCTGTTAATTTGGGGAAATCTCTTAGGACCGTTCTAGTTCCAACAGTGCATGATTCCATGACTTACACTCACACTAAGTGAGTTTCCTTTATAGGAAAGTAACGAGGGGAAGGAGGCAATGGTGGGATTTTCACCTTCCATGCAGGAGACTCAAGGTTGACTCCTGGACAATGCACAAATCCTGTGCAGCCCCTACCCACCTGTCACTGAAGGCTTGGGTGTTACCGTGATGCTGAACAGGTTTCAGTGAAGCTTCCAGTCTAAGAAGGATTGGGAAGAAAGGCCTGGTGATCTACTTCTAAAAATCTCTGAAAACTCCATAGATTACAATGGTCCGATCTAGAAGCCATCATGGATGGGGACAGCAGAGGACTGGGAAGTGTTTGTTCCTTCGTGCATGGGGTCACTGGATGCCAGTGATAACAAGGAGGATAAGAGATACAAAAGGAAGCACCCGAAAGGCTCTGAAAATACAAGTAAGCTTGGTGTTCACTCACTAGGCACACACTCTGCTTGGTACGCTGTGTCTCAGAGGTCATCAGGCCATTCCCCTCTTGGTGTCACATCTGCTAGGGTCACCTGTCTAAGCTGGTGACAGTACAGCAAGAAGAGCATTCGTAGGGAGGAGTCTGAGTCTGTAAACCAATCACATTAGAGCTATGCTGGGAATGGCACACTCTTGTGGACCTGTGTGTATATTGACATTCACCAGTGGACCTCCCGTCGCATTGGAAATTCCAGGGAGGCTGTCACCTTGTGAGTCTGGGAGAGATGCAGTGAGTGTGAACAAATAAATTGTGTGCTCTTGGAAGAACAAGAATGCTGAAACAGTCCCTGAAGGGCTTCCAAGAGCCGTGGAATGCTAAATGCAAGCAGGCTGGCAGATAGGTGGGACCCTGCCTCTCAGGTCCCCATTATTCTGTAGGGCTCACTTGTGTGCCTGCCCTGCACGGAGGCCTCCCTCAAACCCATTCCCTCCCACTGCTAGAGCCCTGAGTTCAAATCTAGCTTTGATTACATGTCATGTGGATTTAGAATTTAAACATGTTTTTCCAAATTGTTGTTCATTAAGCAAACAAAGTTAAAGGAAATGAGTCCTCTACTGGGATAGATCAGTTCTAGCTTGCCACAGATATCTGAGTATAATCATTGCTGACATTTGAACAGCACTTTACAGCTCTGGTGCAGTGTTTAAGAGCTCAGCTGCTTACCAAGAGGTTGGCAGTTCGAATCCACTGGCTGCTCCTTGGAAACCCAATGGGGCAGTTCTACTCTGTACTACAGAGTTGTTATGAGTTGTAAGTACCTGAAAGGTTTACAGCTTTCAGGAGTTGCTAGGTAGGTAGTGAAAGGAAACTCTGGTGGCATAGTGGTTAAGTGCTACATCTGCTAAACAAAAGGTTGGCAGATAAAATCTTCTAGGTGCTCCTTGAATACTCTAAGGGGCAGTTAGTTCTACTCTGACCTACCATGTCGCTGTGAGTCAGAATCAACTCGATAGCAGTGGCAGGTAGTACAGATGATTAACTCACACAGCTGCTAACTGAAAGGTTAAAAGTTCAAGTTTACACTAAGGGACCGCCAAAGAAAGGCCTGGCAATCTACTTCTAAAAAAATCAGCCACTGGAAAACCCATGGAGCATAGGTCTATTCTGATACACGTGAGATTGTCGTGGATTAGAATCAACAGAACGGCATCTAGTTTTTTGTATGTTTTTCATCTCTAAGATGTAAGAATTACGTTGAATTATAAGAAACTGCTACTATTCAATCACTTTTGGGCTATAAACATGGTGTCTTCTTGTGATTTGACTTAGTACATACTTATTATCATGTTATGGATAAGGAAACTGATGCATTTAATAGTCACACAACTTGTCCAAGGACTTTAGTACATGACAGAACTGGGACTGAATCTCTGATTCCGGTTCATGCCACGAGTTTTTATTAAGAGCCTCCTGTGTGCCAGCCACTGTACTTGGTCCTCAAGACACAAAAAGGGAAGTGTCTCCTGACCCTGTCTGCTCGGGCATGTGTGCAGTCCTGGGGGAGGGAGCTCAGGGAGAAGAATACCTCGTGGCAGTGATGAGCACACAGTAGGGTGTGGAGTTGTGGGCATGCTCATTCATCGCTGGTGGGGAAGCCATGTGATACCGTCACTTGGGAAGACTGGTGGTTTCTGACTAACCCAAACATAGGTTTTGTAAACAACACAGTAATAGCACTTCTAGGCATTTACCCAAATGAATTGAATATTTACATCCACACAAGAACATCCATACAAATGTTTATAGAAGCTTCATTCATAATTGAGAAAAAAATGGAAGCAGTGAAGACGACCTTCAGTAGGTCATCCAGGTGAATGGATAAACTGTGGGACATCCACAAAAGGAAGTGGGATATAAAATGGAATACACATAAAAAGAAATGACCTATCAAGCTACGAGAAGATATCACAGAGGAGCCCTAAATGCATAATTGCTAAGTCAAACAAGTCGATCTGAAAGAGCTAAAATCGTATGATTTCAAACATATGACATTCTGGAAAAGGTAAAACTACCAAGACAGAGAAAAGACCAGCGGTTGTCAGGAGGAGGCAGGATGGGGGAGGGTGAGTAGGCGAAGAAGCAGGGAGACTCCTCTGTATGAGAGTGAAATGGTAGATACGTGACATTATGTGTTTGTTAAGATCCAAAGGTCTGCACAACACAAAGGTGAGAACCCTACTGTAAACTATAGACTACAGCTAATACAGTATCAACATTGGCTCATCAGTTGTTAACAAGGAATCCAAGAGTTAACAGGAGAACTGGTGTGGGGGAAGAGGGTATGTGGGAAGCCTCTGTACTTACTGCACAATTTTTATGCAAAGCTAAAACTGGTCTACAAAATAAACTGCAAAATAATAGTAACGATGATTGTGAGCACACAGTGAGCAGCCACTAGGAGCTACTCCCACTTCTGTGTTTTCTTTCTTTTTTTCCTGTTTTCAAATTGAGCTTTAGATGAAAGTTTACAAAATGAATCGGTTTCTCATTGAACAACTAACACACACATTCTTTTGTGACGTTGGTTGCCAACCTCCTGCCATGTCGATACTCTCCCCTTCTCCACCTTGGGTTCTCCATTTCCATTTGTCCAGCTTTCCTGTCCCTTCCTGCCTCCTTGTTCTTGCTCCTGGCCTGGTGTGCCCACCTAGTCTCATATACTTGGTCGAACTATGTGTGTTATTGTTTGTTTCATGGGTCTGTCTAATCTTTGGCTGATGGATGGACCTCAGGAGTGACTGAGTACTGAGTTAAAAGGGTGTCCAGTGGCCAAACTCTGGAGGTTTCTTCAGTCTCTATCAGACCAGTAAGTCTGGTCTTTTTTTTATGAGTTAGAATGGTGTTCTACACTTTTCTCCACTCTGTCCAGGACCTGCTATTGTGATCTCTGTCAGACAGTCAGTGACAGTAGCGAGGCAGCATCTCGTTGTGCTGGACTCAGACTGGTGGAGGCTGTGGCAGTTGTGGTCCGTAGTTCTTTGGACTAATCTTTCCCATGTGTCTTTTGTTTTCTTCAGTCTCCCTTGTTCGGACAGTCGGCATACATTAGACGGCTGCTCAAAAGCTTCTAAGACCTCAGATGCTGCTTATTAAAGTAAAATGTAGAACATTTTCTTTAGAAACTATTTTATGCCAATTGAGCTAGATGTCTCCCCAGATCATCGTCCCCAGCCCTCGGCCCAGTAACTCAGTCCCCCAGCGAGCACCTGTGTCTGGGCAGCCTCTATGACATCACCCCTACCGAGTTGTGCTGACTTCCCAGTATTGTGCACCATCTCACCTTTCACTGCAGTTACCACGTGTCTGCTGTCTAGTTAGTGGTTTTCCTCCCCCACTCTTCCCCTGCTTCATAATCATCAAGGATTGCTTCTTTTCATGTGTAAACATTTTCATGACTTTACCCAGTAGTTGCCTCATGCAATATTTGTCCTTTTGTGATTCACTTATTTCACTCAGCATAATGCCCTGTGGATTCATCCGTGTCATGAGACATTTTGCAAACTCGTCACTGTTCTTCATTGTCGCCTAGTACTCCATTGCAGGTATGCACCGCAGTTTGTTTATCCATTCATCTGTTGATAGGCACTTACATTGTTTCCATCTTTTTGCTATTGTGAATAATGCTGCCGTGAGTATGGGTCTGTATGTGTCTTTTTCTGTGATGACTTATTTCTCTAAGATATATTCTTAGGAGTGGGGTTGCTGTGTCATATAGTATTTCTACTTTTAGCTTTTTAAGGAAGTACCATGTGGTTTTCTAAAATGGTTGTACCATTTTGCATTCCCTCTGCTTTTATATTTCATCTTATATTATTTATTTTTACTTAATTATTTATAATAGTTATTTTGTTATTAATATTTTTATATTATTTATTCCTCACACCAACCATACCTATTCTACAGGTGAGGAGATTGAGACACAGGAACATTGAGTAATACGTCTGAGGTCATATAGCTAGTAAGTGGCAGAGCCAGGATTCAAGCCCAATCATTCTGGCTCTGGAGTCTAACATGCCTGAAGCTGCCTCAAGCATCTGGGCAGGCTTCTCTGAGAAAGTGACCTCTGAGCTGAGACTCACGGGATTATAAGGACAAATTCCTTGTGGGCCAAGAGAGAAACATGTATGGAGGCAGAGAAGCCTGAAATAGAATATGTCTTTGGGAATCAGCCTGGAGTATTAGGAAAAGAAGAGGTAGGAGAGAGGAAGGTAAAGATGACAAGAGGAGTGTTTTGGGTAACTAGGACTGCTGTAACAGAAATACCACAAGTGGATGGCTTTAATAAAAAGAAATTTATTCTCTCACAGTTTAGGAGGCTAGAAATCTAAATTCAAGTGCTGGCTCTGGAGAGAGACTTTCTTTCTATGTGAGCTCTGAGGGAAGGTCCTTGTCATCAGTTCCCAGCCCCCAATCTATGAGCTCCTCAGCACAGGAACCTCATGTCCAAAGGACATGCTCTGTTCCCAGCATTGCCTTCTTGGAAGTATGAGGTCCCCCTTCTCTCTGCTTGCTTCACTCTTTTCTATCTCATAAGAGATTGAATTAAGACACAACCTAATCCTGTAGATTGAACCCCACTTTATTAACATAACTGCCTCTAATCTTGTCTCATTAACATCTTAGAGGTAGGATTTATAGCACATAGCAAAATCACATTAGATCACAATACTGGGAATCATGATCTAGCCAAGATGACACATATTTTAGGGGAAATCAATTCAATTCATGACTGACAGGTTACAACGGAGGCTTACATTTTATTCTCTAAACTACAGGAAGTCATTAAAATTCTTGTCAGAGGTCTGATACTATCACATTGGCCCACTGGTGAGATCCCTTGGAGGGCAAATTGTGGAGATATTGGAGATAGGAGTGAGACTACCAGTTACTATGATCTTTTGGTATGGGCCCAACCTCCTTGTCATTAATTCTATCTCGTCCTTCCCAATTCTCTGGCGATTCACTAATTCATTAATTGCTAGTCAGGAATCAGCCATCTCCTCTCAGAAAGTGTGGTCACAAAGTATTGCTGGAAAATTCTTTCCCTGGGGAAACTTGCTTTCTCTTCCATCTTTCAAGGCTGACCTCAAGGGTGCCTCTAGTGCCACAGCAGTACCTTCTGTCTGAGGCCAGCACATTGTGCCTGAGGCTCCACTTTTTGCTCCTCCATCAACAGGTCACAGATAACTCTCCGTGAGAGTGGGATGGCGGTGTAGCGGGGTCACTAGCTGGTGCCGTCGGGACTTGCATGACCAGCCCGTACATAGTGCTTCTACCTGACGGCGTGATGGTGCCGAGGAGGCCCCGCTTCACGGCTTGGTGGTCAGGTCATCCGCGGTTCATAACAGCAAATTGGGTTGTGTCATGGATTGCGTTGTGTACCCCCAAAATGTATGTATTGCTTTTACTTGGCCTTGTGTCCCGATATGGTGCAATTCCTCCCATGTGTTGTGAATCCTGCCTCTGGGATGTTAATGAGGGAAAATGGACAGCATTTGTGTTGGTGAGGCAGGACTCGAGTTGCCAGCTTGTGAGACATAAGGGAGAGAAATGAGCAGAGTAAGTTGGGAACCTCATTCTGCCAAGAAGGCAGCACCAAGAGCAGAGCACGGCCTTTGAACCTGAGGGTCCTGTGCCAAGATGCTCTCATTGAATTTGGACTCATTCTACTGGACTGTGATAGTTTGTCTTATTGAATGAACTTGTAGCTTGTAAATGGATTTATGGCTTACTGGGCTGACAATAAAGTCTCTCTTCATGAAACCATCCACTCGTGGCATTTTCTGCTGAAGCAGTACTAGCCAACTAAAACAGGTGCATGGTGTTTTAGTCAGCTAGTGATGCTCTAACAGAGTGGATGACTTTAGTAGAGACAAGTTTATTCTTAGACAGTCCTGTAGGTTACAACTCCTCATTCAGGGTGTCTGCTCCAGGGGGACGGCTTTCTCTCTGTCAGCTCTGGAGGAAAGTCCTTGTGTTGCATCAGTCTTGGATCGGGGAGCATCTGGGCAGAAGAATCTCAGGTCTGAAGGACGCACTCTGCTCCCGGTGCTGCTTTATTGGTGGTGTGAGGTTCCTGCTCTTTGCTCGCTTCTCTTTCTTTTTATCTCTCGTAAGATAAAAGGATAAAAGGCGCAAGCCACACTCCAGGGAAACTCCCTTTACAATGGAGCAGGGAGGTGATCTTATGAAGGGTTTTACTGTCCCACCCTAATCCTCTCTAACATAATCCACTCTGTTAATCACAGGCAGAAATTAGGATTTACAGCATCAGAAAATCACAAAATGGAGGGAAATCATAGAATACAGGGAATCCTGGCCCAGACAAAGTACTACACATATTTTTGGGGGGACACAGTTCAAGCCATGACACATGGTTACCAGGCATCCTATCTTCTGACATTTGGTCTATTGAGGGTCTAGCATGAAGAAAAGGATTATTCTTAGAAAAAACAGTTATTGATTGAAGAGGTGATGACATTGTTGCAAAACCCAAGGACTCCTCAGCCCCCTTCCCCGCCCCATACACATACACTATGATTCTCCCATTGGTGCTTTCCAACGGCTCCATTCGGAAAGTTGACGTGTCACAGATGTGGGTTATCACTGGATCTGCTGGGTCACGGGAGCCACATGGCAGAACTGCTTGCACTGTGACTTGGACTCACAACAGATCTTCTCTAGCTCTGGGCCCATGTTAGAGGTGGAGTCATTGATGGTCACATTGCTGTCTGCAATTTCCCCATGAATGTGGGAAGAAGACTCTGGAGAATGATTTTTAGTCCTCCCTGTAGAAATAACCTTTACTCCCTGGATCAGGAGCTAGGGTGAAGAGTCTACCAGTTGCTGAGGTTTTGTATTCCAGTTGAGAAAATTACTACAAGGTAGGGTGAGCACCTCTCTGGATTTCCCATGAGACAGACGGGTAAAAATCTATCACCTGGCCTAAAACCTCACTTTGGCCAGACGGTAAGGAGATGTTCTAGGTACCCAGGAATTAATGATGTATTAGAACTATTGTCCAATAAGATCTAGATAATCCAGTCACCTGGTATATTAGATTCCTAAGGATGTCATAAGAAAGCACACAGACTGGATAGCTTAAAACAGCAGAGTTTTATTTTCTAATTCTGGAGGCTAGAGGCCTGAAATCAAGCTATAGGTGGGGCCATACTCTCTCCAAAGGCTATAGAGGAAGATCTTCCCTTGCCTCTTTTCCCCAAATCCTTGGCTTTTCTGAGCTTTAGGGGTATCAGTCCCATTATCTACCTCTGTCTTCACTTGACTGTCTTCCCTCTGTATCTGTGCCTCGTCTGTTTTTATAAAGGCAACAGCCATATGGGATTAGAGACCACCCTAGTCCAGTATAGCCTCATCTTCATCTGATTGCATCTGCAAAGACCCAGTGTCTTGGGCTGGGTTGTCTAAAAAATCAAAACCAGTGAAACGTGTGTGTGTGTATATATATATATTTATTTATGTATGTGTATATACATATATGCTATATATATACAAAGAGAAAGATTTGTCTCAAGGACATGACTCACACAATTGCAGAGGCTGGCAAACCCCAAATCCATGGGTCAGGTGTCAGACTGGAGTCTTCTCCTGATTCACGTAGTTGCAGGGACTGATGAACCCCAAATTCGCAGGTCATATGGAAGGCTGCTGGCCCACAGAGTTGCAGGAGCCAGTGAATCCCCAAATTTTCAGGTCAGGTAGCATGTTGCTGGCTCACATCCCAAGAACCAGAGGTCGGTGGGTGACCCAGAGAAAGCTTTCCCAGAATACCCATAGACATATGTACACATATTGGACACAGGCCACTCCCCCAAGGAAACTGATTGTCTTTCGGCTGATTGACTACTCACATCAGGTCACAAAATAGAGGATGATTACATAATACTTGCCAAACCAGTAAGAATAACTGTGTACCCAAGTTGACATGTAACCTTAACCATCACAGTCTACCCTTGTCAACCTGACACCTGTACACATCTCATTAAACTATACATAATCTCTAAATAAAGACAATTATAAAGTCACACTTGTACCTAACACGATACAACTAACATGTGTACATCTGACAAACTAGCTCTGTTTACATCTTACATTTTGTAATAAGTAATGGGATAAGGAAAGGAAAAAAAACAAAGATACTTGCTATGTGCGTGTATGCACACATACTCATGTAATGAAACAAGGAAGAGATATTAAAAACAATTACAGTCCTCATTTCTGCAATTTGTCACGTGGCTGCAACTGGTGTTTACTGTTCATCACCCATCTTATATTCCCTTTGCCCTCAGCCAGCACCTCAGCTGGTTGTCATTCTTTGCCTGGTGGGGTAATGCAAACCTTCCTTTCTGAAAGGTCTGGACTGTTAGTAGTCAGATTGGAATTCAGTTGTTGTAGTTCTCCATTGATTTTAATCACAGGGCATGGTAGTACTAAGAGATGTCCTGCCATGGATTCAATTGTGTTCTCAGAAAAATCTGTGTAGCACTTTGGCTGGGCTGTGATTTCTGGTATAGTGTATGCTGTAAATCCTGCCTGCATGATGTGAATATGGGAGCACGGGCAGCAGTTGTGTTGGTGGGGTAGGATTCAATGTGTAAGGTTGTTTTGCACCTTGAGGCAGTCTCTTGAGATATAAAGGAAGGAAGCTAGCCAAGAGATTTGGGGACCTCATACCACCAAGAAGCTGTGCTGGGAGCAGTGCACATCGTTTGGAAAGCAGTTGGGTCCCTGTGCCTCCGCAGCTTCCGGTCCAGGGGAGGATTGATGACAAGGACCTTCTTCCAGAGCCAACAGAGAAAGCCTTCCCCTGGAGCTGATTCTCTGAATTTGGACTTTTAGCCTACTGGACTACGACAAAATAAAATTTCTCTTTTTAAAGCTACCCATTTGTGGTATTTTTGTTAAAGCAGCTTTAGATGACTAAGACATGTCCCAAGAGAATCTCATGTATTCTAGACATATTCTTCTTTACCTCCATCATGCAGTATCTGCCAAACCACTGAGAATCATGGCCTAGCTAAGTTGATATATAACCTTAACCATCATATTCTTTTTCCAAATAAGGTCATGTTGACAGGTACCAGTGGCAAGGATTTAGACTTTTTTTGGGAGGTGGACACAATTCAACTGATAACACCTGATAAATACATAATAACCCTGGTGAATGGCCGTAAGTTCCTTAGGGAAGGACAGAAGAAAACTCAATACATTCTTGTGGTGTCATCGCAGGCTCTGCCCTCAGGAATACCTGGTCTTCCCACTTAGTCAAGAATCTCCATGTCTGTGAACTGACACAGGCATGAGCTAAATGTACAGTGTCATTTACTTTCCTCATGGCTCAAATCAGGCCTCTACTTGCTGATCCCGAAGTTTTCAACAGTTGTTCCATGCAGTCCAGCACCTGTCTGTCAGTTTGTCATGCTGCAGTAGCTTGTATGTTGTTCTGACGCAGGAGGTTATGCCACTAGTATTTCAAATACCAATAGGATCATCCATAGTGGACAGGTACAGTGGAGCTTTCAGACTAAGACAAACTAGAAAGAAAGGCCTGGAGATTTACATCCAAAAATTATCCAGTGAAAGCCTTGTGGATCATGACAGAATGCTGTCTGATTTACTTGATTCGGACACATCATCAAGAGGGACCAACCACTGGGGGAAGACAGCTTGTCTGGTGAAGGTGAGGGCCAATGAGGGCAAGGGAGGCCCCCAGGAGGTGGACTGGAACGTGGCCATAATGATGGACTCAGACAGGCTGGCAATTGTGAAGGTGACACAGCACTGGGCAGTGTTTTGTTCTGTTGCCTGTGTGGTCACCTTGAGCTGGAGCTGGAGTTAGTGGCTAACTCGACAGCAGCTAACCCCAGTTAGATGAAGGGGAATAAGAAGAAAAAGAACAAACCTCTTCATTTTTCACTGAGTAGGGTTGCTGTCTTCCCTCTGTTGATTGTGGCTGCTTCTCTGGCAGACCGTTGAGCTGTTTGGAAGGCAGGTGTTGTGCTGGCCCTTTGTTTCATGTATAAGTTTTGGCATGGACCTTATGGAGCCCTGCATACCACATTTCCCTGACCCAGGCGATTTGACTCGGGCTTATCCTATGTCCCAATACCCTTCAGCTGCCACCAAAAGTAATCAACATTGGTCCTTCAGCTTCTGGGATCTCTTTGGAGGTTGGGCAGTCCTTTTAAGCGAGGTCACTGATAACTCGAAACCATCAACTTTCTGCTTTGTTCATCCAGTCATCAGGAAACTCATGTTCTAAATTGGATGGTGGCACTGCAGACTGCTTGACTAGCATCTCCTGCCCTACCACACATGCCTCAGTCCCCCATCGCTCCCCAAGTCTCGTCTCCCTGGCCCAGATCAGATAAGCAGACATCCAAACAGGATATGAAATGGCAGTCTGCTCTGCTTGCAGATATTTTCAGACTTTACAGGTAGTTCTTTTTCTCCTCTCTTGAGAGTGTGAAGGAAAGAAATAGCTTCTAATCACAAACATTGCTGTCATTGTTATCTTCTACTGCGCTGGCCTCTATTTCAGCTATCTAGTGCTGTTATAGCAGAAAATACCACAGGTGGATGGCTTTGACAAACAAATTTGTTTTCTCACAGTTGAGGAAGCTGGAAGTTCAAATTCAGAGCACTGGCTCATGGAGAAGGCTTTCTGTCTCTGTCAGCTCCGGAGGAAGGTCTGTGTCAATCAACACAGCTTCTTCCTAGCCATGTCTACAGTGAGGCCTTTCTCTGGCCCTCTGGCCCTTAGCCTCTCACTCTAGCCTCTTCCCTGCTTAGGCAACTGTTACTAAAAGCACTTTAGCTCTGCTGAAAAGCACCCAGAGACACCCCACTCTGCCAGGGAACTTCCTACCTGATGGCACACAGCTCTCTCTCTTTGTGGGTCTGGTCCTGTCTGTCTCATGCAGTTCTTGGGTAAACTTCTTGTCAGCTTGAGCTGTGTCTGGTTTCACAGCTCTCTGTGTGTGTTTTCTGGTTCTAGGAGGTTCTGAGTACATGGATCCCAGGTCCAAAGGATGTGCTCCCCTCCTGTCTCTTCTTTATGGTGCTGAGGCCTCTATCTCTTCTTGCTTCTCTCTCCTTTTGTCTTTTGGAAGATAAAAGGTATGACTTCAGTAAGAGTGGTAAGGGTGGTGACTGGGTAAGGGTACTGGCTTGAGTCACACCCTTTAGTAAGGCATGAGCTTCAGATACATCCCACCCTAATCCTTTCTCATTAGCATAAACAAACATCCCATTCTCAAATAAGTCCACAGTCACACATATAGAGGCTAGGATTTACAACACATCACAAACTGGAGGATACTTATGTCAGACCACAACATGCCTGACACTCACAGAGTACTCGGAATTGTGGCCTAGCCAAGTTGACACATATTTTGGAGGGATACTACTCAATTCATGATAGCCTCAACTCATGACAATGCCATTTACAGTAGAACAAAATACTGCCCAGTCATGTACCATCGCCATGATTAATTAGAGATTGGATAGTTGTGACCCATTGAGTTTTCACTGGCTGGTTTTTAGAAGTAGATCACCAGGCATTTCTTCCTAGTCCCTCATGGTCTGGAAGATCCACTGAAACCTGTTCAGCATTGTAGCGATGTGTAAGTCACACTGACAGATGGGTGATGACTGTGACGAGGTACACTGGCTGGGAGCTGGATCCAGGTTTCCCGCATGGAAGGCAAGAATTCCAGCACTGAACTATCACTCGCCCCATCATGAACACTATCCACCCCCAAAGGCCAATATATCTCTCTCAGGTTTCCACCATCCATTGTGGTGGCAGGTGGGGTGATGTTCTTGAGATACCCATCAATATTCCCTATAGAGAGGTAGGCTGAAGACTCTCTGAATTTAAAATGCAGGACACTTAGCATTTTTTATTCTCAATTTTGGCCTTAACCACAATTTCAGGATAACAGGAAATGTCCCAATAGATATTCTGGTAAATACATATTTTTCAAAATCACATGGAAAAAATATGTATTTTGGGTCCTCTCAGTGAGTGGGTGCCAGCGAGTCTCACATAAATCTATGTCGACATTTCTGTCTTCCAAATTCTATGCATTTCTTCCCTATGTCAACAGGAAACCATCATGGAATCCATGCTTAAGTCAACCAAACAGAACTAGAACCACTCCTAGAAATTAAAGCTAGAGCACTCAATCTAGGATCTCTAGAAGTATCTCTGTATCTTCAAATTCAGGAAGCCCTGGTGGTGTAGTGGTTAAGTGCTATTCTGCTAACCAAAAGGTTGGTAGTTCAAATCCAGCAGGTACTCCTTGGAAACTCTATGGAGCAGCTCTACTCTGACCTGTGGGATCGCTATGAGTCTAAATCAACTCCACAGCAGTGGGTTTGCTTGGGGTGTACTCTGTTTTCCTCTCCTTTGTCTTAAAAAACCAAAAGCCCATAGATTGGTGGGAGAAAGATCTGGCAGTCTGCTTCTGTAAAGATTACAGCCTTGGAAACGCTACGGGGCAGTTCTACTCTGTCCTATAGGGCTACTATGAGTTGGAATCAACTTGATGGCGGTAAGTTTGGTTTTTGGTTTGAACTCAACATTGCTAAGAAAACTAGAGAACCATGCTCAAATAACAGGCAGGAAAATGGGTCACCCGACTTCAGCTCAGCCAGTCCCCCCACCGAGAGTTTACTAAGGGTCTTCCAGGGACTAGTCTAGCTTTGCTATACTGACACTATGGGTGAACACCTCCCAGGATAAACTGAACAACCAAAATATTGAATGAGGGAAAAGAGAGTTCTGTTGGTATGGAGGCTGTAGGGAAGGAGGCACACCTGTTGGACAGATACAGAAAGGTGTATGGGAAACCTTTCAGGTCATGGTCAAGAAGACCTCCTACATGAACATCTGGCCACTCTTACCACCATAGCTGTGGGATTAGGGAGGACATGTCTTCCTCCTTGGACCAAGGACATAGGGTCCCACTTCTGAGCCTCTTGTGTATTATTTTAGAGAAGGTTATTAGAATTAATAAGCTCAGTCATTCAGAGTATAAATCTACTTTGCTACAGAGAAAGAAAATCTTTAAAATGTGTAGACATGAAATCTAGTGGACTCATTTGTAAGTACACAGCTTGATCATCAACTCTAGCTTGACAGCCACACAAGTCTGATTTTTGTGGCTTTTACTGATAAGGGCTCCTTGCTCCCCAAAGTCCTCCCTTCCTCGCTAGAGGCTCGTAAGTACCATCTGTATGCCAGTCTTGTCTGACATTCAGGGCCTCACCCTGACCTCAGTCATGGAGAGTTTAAGGAGCCTTGATTCAGTGGCTCAATTGTAAGTCATCCAATCTTTCCTGGACCAGATCACCTGGTTCTAGGGCCTGAATTATCTCCTTTGTCTGTGTTGAGGTTCTCATTTTGTACAACCTTACCTGAGCCTCTAAATTATTCTCTTGTGCCTGAATAGCTGCCTAGAAAACTTGGCAGGGGGCTAGCTCTTCCAGAGAGATCCAGCCTGACTCCTATATATACTCCCAGGATTCTTAATTTTATAATTTTCCCAGAAATCCTCCCCGGAGCCCAAGCTGCTACCAGTTCGCCTTGGTGCTGACCACCTACCTGTGTGGATCTCTCATGGTTTCTGCTCACAATTCTTTCTATCCCGTGCCCCTCAATGTGATCCAACACTGCTGAAACTCTCTCTTTTCCTCTTTGGTGGACTTTCTTCAGACCACTGTCCTTATACATTGAAGGTATGGTTCCTGGCTGGCTTTTCTCTCACTGCCTGTAGCAGAGCTTGCCCACCCATTCTCAGTGAAGAAGACTGTCTTCTATATTCTGACCACTCCTGGTGTGGCTCCTTCTATTGTTTAGTGAGTTCTGGACTCCAGTTTCTTACACAGCTAGTTTTTTGTCTTGTGCCTGCCTGCTTACAATTTGTGCCATCTTTAGACAGTGGTTCTTTTGAGCTGGTCTCCAGAAATAAACAATCCATTGATTTCAGGTAAAAGCTGCTCTCTGTGTAAGAGAATGGCCTCAATCCAGTTGTTTAGTCATTTGAGAAAACAGCCTGTCTCTTTTCTGCACATTATCATATTTTGTTCATTCAATTCATATTTATTGAGAAACTTCTACACATCAGGCACTGTTCAGAGCCCTGGTGGCTTGGCTGCTAACCAGAAGATGAGAAGTTTGAATCCACCAACCACTGCCTGGGTACCCATTGGGGTAGGTCTACACTGTCTGATAGAGTTGCTGTGAGTTGGAATCAACTTGAAGGCAATAGGTTTAGTTCAGCTTTTTGTGTTAAACGCTAAGAATGCAGAGGTAACTAAGGTATGGTTCTGACCTTCAAGGAGCTTGAAAGCTAGAGGAAAAAAATCCTGTATCAGAAGAAGTGCAATACAATTTGATAAGTGCCATTTTGTTTGAAGCAAGGCAAAATACGATTAATGAAAAAAAAGATATTACTATTACAGCAATAGATACTGACCTGGGGTCATGCCCACAGAAGATATTGGACCTGGCTCCTGCAAAGGATTGAAAAATACTTCAGGTACCACCCTCCTGGACAGCTTCCAGAGGACAGGCAGGGGAGGCAGGGAACAGATGAGAGCAGACATGTTAGAAAAGAGGCAGAGAAGTCTCAAGAAGTAGGTAGGCAAGAGAAAGTAACCTGAGTCATAACTGACCCCGGGCATGTCAGTCTTTATTCCTTGGCTAATGGTCTCTCAGAGACTCACTCTAGGTCTTAATGCATTTCTTATTTTGATAATTGAACTCAAGAAGAAGAGTCCAAACAGTCAAGCAAAATAAGTAGATTAATGATTGATACGCCTTTTTAAAAGAGTACAAGACAAGTAAGCTGCTGGACCAGGCCAAGATAATATGCATAAAAGTTAACAAAGTATAGTAGGTGAAAGCTGGATTTCTCTAAAAGTGAAACAAATAACTAAACAAACCAAAAAAACTCAGCCATTTATTTTGAACCAGGGAATTGCTTTAGAACTGCAAACATGGTAGAGCAAAATGACAATAGGATTCTAGAACTCTAGATATGGGGAGATGGAGCAGACACTGCTGGCTGGTCCCCAAAGCCAATTCCTGTGTTGGACAGTCGTGCTGGACACACGACTATATTCTCCAGCTCTTCTGCAGCTGGGTGAGGTCACATGTCTCTGTTCAGCTGATAGAATATGAGCAGAAGTACTGTGTGCTGATTCTAAGCCTGGGCCATGGAAACCACTCCACTCTTTTCCACTTCTGCAGGCAAGGAACAGACAAACATGTGACCTTGGAGGCCACATATTGCACATAGGTAACCCTCGGGTGGAACGAGACTGGGCGCCACTTGGAGGAGAACAGCTGCCAATAAGAACACTCACTGCAGACTTGAAGCAAATGAAAAATAAACTTTCATTGTGTTAAATTGTGAGAGCTGGTGAGTGCTCCATTGGAGCTGCTGGTGTTACGTTGTCGTTGTTGTCAGCTGTCGTCAGGTCTGCCTCCGGCTCAGGGCAAGCCCAAGTATGATGGAATGAAACACTGCCCAGCCCTGTGCCATCCTCACCATTGGCTCTATGGAGTGGACTGTTTTAATCCATAGTCATTTTACTTGGCTGTTTTTTGGAAGCAGATTGCCAGGCCCTTCTTCTTAGTCCGTCTTAGTCTGGAGTCTCTGCTGAAACCTGCTTAACATTGTCATGGATTTTACTGTGTCCTGCCAAAAATGCATGTAGCCATGTGGCTGGGCCATGATTCCTGATATTTTATGATTGTCCTCCTTTTATGATTTTCCTGTGCTGTATGTTAGAGGATTAGGGTGGGACTGTAAATCCCTTCCTAAGGTCACCTCCTTGCCTCAATGTACAAGGAGCTTCTCTGGAGTATGGCTTGGACTACCCATTATCCTTTCATCCTACAAGAGATAAAAGGAAAGGGAAGCAAGCAGAGAATTGGGAACCTCACACTATTAAGAAAGTATCACTGGGAGAACAGCACACCCTTCAAACCTGAAGTTTCTGTGTCAAAATGCTCCCTGACCAAAGACTGATGCAACACAAGGACTTTCCTTCAGACCTGACAGAAAGAAAACTTTGTCCTAGAGCAGACACCTTGATTTGGACTTGTAGCCTACCAGACTGTATAAGAATAAACTTTCCTTTGTTAAAGCTATCCACTTTGTGGTATTTTAGAGCAACACTAGCTGACTAAAACAAGCATCATAACAACAAACAAGTGCATGGGGTGCACTGGCTGGGAATCAAACCAGAGTCTGTCACATGAAAGGTGAGAATTCTACCACTGAATCATCACTGCCCCTAAAAGGTGAAAGAGAAGATCAAATCTTGCTCAGCTAATGTGAGGGACCAGAGACTGGGGAGGGCCCAGAAGGCCAGGCCGGTTTGAGATGGGAGAGGACTCCAGGCTATTGTCTTTCTGGGTCTCACTCAGAGAGAGGTCCAGGAACTGTACTATGGAAAGCTAGAAGATTCTACCAGGACAACACTAGGCCAGACTGAACTATGG
The DNA here is from genome assembly GCA_028571685.1 of Heterohyrax brucei. Classification (NCBI taxonomy): domain Eukaryota; kingdom Metazoa; phylum Chordata; class Mammalia; order Hyracoidea; family Procaviidae; genus Heterohyrax; species Heterohyrax brucei. Next base: position 26,095,608 of record CM053155.1, read on the forward strand.
CTAGCTTCGGGGTTGGGGGGTCCTTAAAGTAATGTGACCTGTGAGGCCTCTGAGCCTAAAAAAGTATTTCAGCCAAGAAAACAGTGAGTTAAAAAAAAAAGGTTTCAATGACTAGATTTGTCGGGAGCCATGGGAGAGCCCCCAGGCCCCGACATACAGGAAGCTTGTAGGGCTGAAAAAGCCCGCGCGCGCCAAGCTTGAAAAAGCCCGCGCCCGCGAAATTCAAAAGGCCCGCGCGCGCGAAAATCTTCCTGCCTGATGTCACTGCCTTAGTCATATGTATATCCAATCCCCAGCCGACAACTACCTCACTCCAAATGTCACTCCATCCCTACGTCACTTGATCCCTCCCTTTATTCCTACCGCTATAAATATACCTCATTTTAATAATAAAACTGAGGCTTGATCAGAATTTTGTCTTGCCTTCATTTTTCCGCCTTTCCTGCTTACTTTCACAGGCTTCCCCTCGTCCTTTCGTTGATTTGTCCCGCGGGCCGGGGCAAAACTGGCGCCTCAACGTGGGGCCCGAGGTACGGAGCTGCTGAAAGAAACCCACCATGGAGAAGGAAGTCCTGGCCAGGCGTCCTGAGCGACCGCACCGGGTGTGAGCTTGCTCGACTGAAGTTTCCACGGGAAAAGCTGCCCGTGAGTCAAACTTGTCCTGATCACCGCGGGAGTAGCCGCCCTGCGAGTTTGGTCTGAAGAGGTAAGTGGTGGTTAGAGACATGGGGCAGGAATTAAGTTCGCATGACTTGTTTCTTACCGGCATTGAAAAATCATTGGATAGGCGGAAAATTAAGGCGAAAAAGAAAGACTTAGCTCAGTTTTTTATGTTCCTATCAGACATTTGTCCGTGGTTCTCACAGGAAGGCACCATCAGCCCGCAAATCTGGAAACGGGTTGGAGATTGTCTGAATGACTATTATAAAACTTTCGGACCCGAGAAGGTCCCAGTCACTTGTTTTTCTTATTGGAATTTGATAAATGATGTCCTCCAGAGCTCTCATAATGCTCCTGATGTTCAACATCTCACCCAGATGGGTGAAAAGGTTATGAAAGAACGGTCCCGTCCCCCCCCAGTTTCTCTTGATATTCCAGAAGAACCCCAAGCCTTTGGAACACACACACCCCCGCAAGGGAGTCATACTGACCCCCCCGAGGGGCTTTACCCGTCCCTGAGAGCTTTCATTGATAAACCCGATTCTAACCCATTGTCCCCTGAGGGTCAGACCACTCTTGAAGAAAATGCTGCTCATTACCATGAGAATGCCTACCCCTATACCCTTACGGCCCCTGCCTTTCAAAGACTTCCTCCTCATCCTCCAGGCCCTCCTAACCTGACCGCCCCACCCCTTGGCTTGGAACCCAGCTGTCCTCCCCGATCGACTGAAAACTCCCTTGATCAGGATATATCAACGCTAGAAAAACTTGTAGCTCGCAGACACAGACAGTTAGATCTCCAAAAGGAGCTCCAAGCCCTTGAGCAAGAGCTTGACTCACTCCGCCTAGCCCAGGATCCTAAAACTCGATCCGGGAACAATGTGTCAAAAGGTGCCCCAGGCCGTCCTAGGACTCTCCTCACCTTTCCGGTAACTCGTAGCCAGCACGGGCAGATAGAGACTGAAATAGAGAGTGAGGAAGAGCAAGAAAGCCCTGAGATAGAAGAGGAAGAAACTGAGAATCCTGATATAGATGCTGTCCAACCTGACAGCCTTAGCCCCCAGAAATATCGCCGCTTAAATGTGAAACATGTTAAAGACTTAAAAGCGGCTGTCAATAACTACGGCCCGACAGCCCCTTACAGTATAGCATTGCTTGAGAGTCTTAGTGACCGATGGTTTACACCAAATGATTGGCATTTCTTGGCTCGGGCCTGTTTATCAGGGGGAGACTTTGTTCTCTGGCGTACTGAATTTGCTGAACTGTGCCGGGAGACGGCCCAGCGTAAGGGAGAAAGCCGGACCTCCCGCACCTGGACGAGAGATAAACTCTTGGGGAGGGCTCCATATGACACCAATGAGAAACAGGCAAATTTTCCCCCTGGTTTATTATCACAAATACAAAACGCCGGCCTTAGAGCCTGGAAACGTCTCCCCCCCAAGGGCACAGCCACCACCTCATTGGCTAACATCCGCCAGGGACCCGATGAGCCGTATAGTGAGTTCGTCAGCAGATTAACCGATGCTGCCGAAAGGCTAGTGGGAGAAGGTGAGACTGGCAGTGCCTTTATCAAACACCTTGCCTTTGAAAATGCTAACCCCTCTTGCCAAGAAGCCCTACGACCTCATCGCAGAGGAGATCTCTCCGATTATGTCCGACTTTGTTCGGGTATTGGAGCCTCTCATGCTATCGGCGTTGCCGTAGGAGCAGCGCTTAAGGGCTTGAACCCCAGCTCATTACAAAAAACTTGTTTTAATTGCAAGCAGCCTGGCCATTTTGTGCGCGAATGTTCCCTGGGAAAACAAAATCGTGGGCCTCCCACCTCAGTGTGCCCCCGATGCAAAAGAGGCAAGCATTGGGCTGTAGATTGTTATTCCAAAACTGACATCAACGGTCAGCCTCTCCCCCTGAAACAGGGAAACTCCCAGCGGGGCCAGCCCCTGGCCCCACCCTTGGAACAGAACCTAGGGGCAGTCAGGTTTGTTCCCCAAAAGCAGACACAGAGACAGGTTTCAGCTCCCTCTGTCGCGCTACCCCTGGAAGTGCAGGGTTGGACGTACGTTCCGCCATCAGTGCAATACTAACCCCTGAACAGGGCATTCAGGTCATTCCTACAGAGGTCCGAGGACCATTACCCCCAGAAACGTTTGGATTGATAATAGGGCGTGGCAGTTCCTCTCTGGCCGGTCTTCAGATCCTCCCAGGAGTCATTGACAATGATTATACAGGACAGATATCTCTTTTAGCTTCTGCCCCATCAGGGCTGATATCCATACATACAGGTCAAAGAATAGCTCAAATCTTGTTGCTCCCTTTATTACCCACACCCCATAGGCATTTAGTTCCCCGGCGGCCTGACGTCGCCTTCGGGTCCTCAGATGCATATTGGATGCAACCAGTCACACCCGATAGACCAAAACTTACTCTCCAGTTAGATGGCAAAGCCTTTGAAGGAATAATGGACACAGGAGCTGATGCTACAGTAATTTCAGCTAAATATTGGCCTTCCAACTGGCCCTGTGAGACCTCAATAACTCATCTTGAAGGCATTGGTCAGTCTGTCAATCCTAAGCAAAGCTCAAAAATTCTTACTTGGAAGGACTCTGAGGGTAACTCAGGACAAGTTCAACCTTACATTGTTTCGGATTTGCCTGTTAATCTGTGGGGTCGTGATGTCTTATCCCAGCTGGGGATCATCATGTGTAGCCCAAATGAAATAGTTACCCAACAGATGCTTAATCTGGGCTTCCTACCGGGACAGGGATTGGGAAAGAATAATCAAGGCATGAAGCAGCCTCTTCTTATAACGCCTAAGAATAATCGTTCAGGCTTGGGAAGCGAAAATTTTTCGTAGTGGCCATTGACTCCCCTGCACCCCACGCTGATAAAATTAAGTGGAGATCTGAGTCTCCAGTGTGGGTAGATCAATGGCCCTTGACTGAGCAAAAACTCGCAGCTGCCACAGAGTTAGTGCAGGAACAGCTGGCTGCTGGACATTTAGAACCAACTACCTCTCCTTGGAATACTCCTATATTTATGATAAAAAAGAAAAATGGGTCATGGCGACTCCTTCAGGACCTCAGAGAAATTAATAAAACCATGTTTACAATGGGAGCTCTCCAACCTGGACTTCCCTCCCCCGTCGCCATTCCAGCTAATTACTTTAAAATCATTATTGATCTCAAAGATTGCTTCTTCACTATCCCTCTTCACCCACTTGATAGAGAACGCTTTGTGTTTAGCCTCCCAGTTATTAATTTTAAAGGACCAATGCAGTGCTATCAGTGGAAAGTTCTCCCTCAGGGCATGTCCAATAGTCCCACTCTGTGTCAAAAATTTGTTGCTCAGGCTGTAGACCCTCTTAGGCGTCGGTGGTCTTCCATTTATATCATTCATTACATGGATGATATTTTACTGGCGGGGGCCTCCAGCTTAGAGGTACTTAGGTGCAGTCAGGACCTAACTTGCCAACTAACTTCCCTTGGACTTCAAATTGCCCAGAACAAAATACAACTTGCTGACCCTTATTATTACCTCGGTTTCGAATTGAATAATAATCAAATCACCACTCAAAAGCTTCACTTAAAAACCTCTCATCTACACACACTTAATGATTTCCAAAAGTTACTGGGAGATATTAATTGGCTCCGACCATACCTCAAACTTACAACTGGGGAATTAAAACCATTGTTTGATACTCTACATGGAGATGCCAGCCCCCTCTCTCCCCGCTACCTCAATCCGGAGGCAAAAAGGGCCCTTCACATTGTTGAAGAGGCCATACAGCAACAACAGGTTACCTTCATAACTTACGAACAGCCCTTTGCCCTTATTGTTTGTGCCACACTACATACACCCACGGGGGTTTTGTGGCAGAATGGCCCTCTCCTGTGGATACACCTATCCTCCACCCCGACTAAAGTTCTCCTCACCTATCCCTCCCTAGTGGCCAAACTTATAAGACTAGGCCGAGAAAAGAGCCGCCAGCATTTCGGCAGGGACCCTGATCAGCTTATCCTTCCTTACACCAAGGAACAAACAGACTGGCTCTCTCAAAATGATGATGACTGGGCAATTACCCTAGTCACATTCCAGGGTACTATAGATAACCATTATCCTTCACACAAACTCCTCCAGTTTGCCCAGAGGCACCCCTTCATCTTCCCCAAAATAACATCTACTCAGCCCTTGAAAGGAGCCTCCCTGGTTTTTTCAGATGGATCTTCCTCTGGTATTGCCGCGTGGGTTATAGACTCACAGGAAAACAGTGTCCAGTCTCCTTACAGGTCTGCCCAGCTTGTAGAGCTTTTCGCTATCTTACAGGTCTTCACAATACTACATGACGTTCCCTTCAATCTTTACACCGACAGTGCTTACATAGCTCTCTCAGTCCCAGTGTTGGAAACTGTTCCTGACCTTCAGCCCTTGGGCATTCAGAAGAATAACAAGCTTCATCAAACAACAAATAGATGCTGCACAAGCTAAACCTATTCCAATTCACTACCATCGCCTGGCAGTTGACGAAGCTTATGCCACTGAAATGGGGTACCCTAGCTTCCTCCCCACGGGGACAGCATGAAAAGTAGAGGCATGCTTACCTCCTTACCAATCCGGCAAGAGAGGTATGGGTACTGGGACGAGTGCGAAGCAAAGCATTGCAAGGGAAAGTTAACACTAACTCCTCTACGTTTCCCTGGGGCACACCTGGCTTGCATAGAGGTTGGTATCTATCTCAACATCAAAACGGCTCTGCCTCTCCTCCTCAAAAGATACCAAGAGCCATAAGTTCTACACAGAGGAGCCTTGGTCAATACCCCCTCGCCCAGTTAAAGCCCACCTCCCATCAATTAAAACAAAAGGGAGGAGATGTCAGGAGCCATGGGAGAGCCCCCAGGCCCCGACATACAGGAAGCTTGTAGGGCTGAAAAAGCCCGCGCGCCAAGCTTGAAAAAGCCCGCGCCCGCGAAATTCAAAAGGCCCGTGCGCGCGAAAAACTTCCTGCCTGATGTCACTGCCTTAGTCATATGTATATCCAATCCCCAGCCGACAACTACCTCACTCCAAATGTCACTCCATCCCTACGTCACTTGATCCCTCCCTTTATTCCTACCGCTATAAATATACCTCATTTTAATAATAAAACTGAGGCTTGATCAGAATTTTGTCTTGCCTTCATTTTTCTGCCTTTCCTGCTTACTTTCACAGGCTTCCCCTCGTCCTTTCGTTGATTTGTCCCGCGGGCCGGGGCATAGATTAAATAGACTTGAGCTTCCTTCAGTGCAGAAATCTGTTGATGGTCATCTGTTTTTATGCTTTGCTGCTTTCTTTGATAATGCCTCATCTGTCTTCTCTTAGTTTCTTAAGGAAGTCCCACTTGAAAATTCTAAATCAGACTTAGTCTGATAGGAGGTAGCAAGTCAGGGCACATGTTGGCCCACCCTATGAAGAAAGAAGGTATCCAGGAAGTGCAAACAGTGATCCACTTTAACCTAAAGATTGGCCGCTCAAACCTACCCAGCAGTGCTGTGACAGAAAGGTTGGGTGACCTGCTTCCATACAGATTACAGTCAAAAGAACACCACGGAGCAGTTCTGCTTTGCAGCTCATGGGATTGTCAGGAGTCCAAATCCACTGGATGGCAAGGGGGAGGACTGCGATTTAGGCGAGTGGAGAAGAGCAACCCTAGAGGCCATATGTTGTAGTGCAGGGAGCAGAGTTTCTCAGTCTGGCTGTATGGGTATCTGCAACAAGCAATTCTTCCATATGCAAGATTACACCAAGAACTTTAGGATTCTTAGCATCAGTGGCCCCATGCACTAAATGGCAGCAGAGTTCCCAGCTACCGTGTCTTCCACCATCCACCAAGCCCAGTGCCGTGGAGTCGGATCCGACTCATGGCGACCAGGCATTCCAAATACCCCTAGGCAGTGGTAGTACTCTATCCCTAGAATGAATAAAGGGTAGAAAAACTGGGTGAAAGCAGAAAATTTAAAGAAGCAGGGGAGACTGCCTGGGGCCCTTGAAATATGCTCTGCCTCTTTAATAGCAGGATTCTTCTTTAGGATCTTGAAAAATAAATTCCAGTCTTAAATCTATTTATTCACTATCTTCTCTCTGGACCACTCTAATTTCCTGTTGCTCACTCAGCTCACATCGGTTCTGCCCACCCCCTAGTACAGATCAAAGCATGATGATTTTGCATCCTCAAAAATGCTTTTCCCTCCTACAAATTCTTAAGTGGGAAACACCATCTCATGCTTCAGAACTACCTTGCCTGCTGTCCCCTTTGCTTATCAGTTTTGGCCTATCACACATTCAGGTGTGTGTCTAAAACCCACCTTAGTTCCTTTTTAGAGCAATAGGCCAGACGATTGATTAGGGGTACCCCAGACCCTCCAGGTTAGGGGAGCAGCATTAGCAAAAGCTGTGATCAGGAAGAAGCCTGAATGCTGGATAGTGACAGGCAGCATGGCTGCCAGCTTCATACTAGAGCATACTGATGGAGAGAGTGGGAGCATCAGGCTGGGGGCAGATGATGATGGGCAGGCGGAGAATAATGCTCACCCTCTTCTGGTAAAACTCTGAAGCATGGCTTCTCCTGACAGTGATAACAGCAGCAATCTGAATCCCTGGGGAATGGAGGAGAGGAGCTGAATGCAGACGACAGCCTCAGATGAAAGGAGGTAAGGATATCTTCTTTTCAATTCTCCTAGGGGCCACCTAGTTAGAATAGTTAGAACAGGAAGCCTGATGTGACAGTGAAGATGAAGAGACACTGAATGAGAACATGCCTTGTGACAACCAGCTAAGGGGGAGACATAAAAATTTACCTCTAGATAGTGGAGTCATTGGCCAGAGTGCCCACCAACAAGCAAAAGCACCCACCTAAAAAGGCTCTCTCTCACAGTACCAACTAATGAATCATTCTTACTGCATTTACTGACAAATGCAATCAGACAATTGGTTTGACTATCTAACAATTACCATTTTCTCTTAATTAAATGCCTCTCCCCCTATTCTCCTACACATATTCTAACATTTTTGAAGTAGGAATGTGTCTTAAAATAGGCATGCATGTTTATCGTAAAATTTTCACTTTTTTGGGAAGCAGCTATTAAATCAGTGATGTGTTTTACAACCAATGGCATGTTAGAATTGAGAAAATAGGTAATTACTAGAATTGATTTCTCATTTTTTGGTGTTACATAGGCAAGATCCTTCACCAGGCACCTGGAAACGCCTGTTTATGCCCACCTGATTCCTTGTGCATGCCAAGAAGCTTGGACACCCTCAGCAGGCCCTATGAATACATACTTTCACCTGAGAGGTCCCAGCTGGCTGTGAGGTTTAGATGTCATCAGACCTCCTGGAAAACCCAGAGAAATTGTGTAGTGTGCTAAATCTCACCCTCCCGTTGTATGAGTCTGGAGGAAATTGCTTTTTTGTCCACCCTGCTGCTGACTGTGCTACCGATTGGCCTCAGTGAGGGGCAGTGATGCTGGAGCTGGTGGGAGACTGGCCCTGGCCAATGAGACTGGGGCAAATAGACCAGATGATTGTGAGAAACACAGAAGCATCCTGGGAGCTGAGGCACTCCCCTTCTAGAACACCAGCCTCAGTCCCATCAGGAGCTGTACCACTCTAGAGGTACAGCTGTTACTTCCGGACCTGGCTTGGTTATCTTCTCCTTCTTTCCTCCTGCAAGAAAGGAACACTGTGGATGGTGAGGTCATCAAGCTTATGCTGGTGAGGAGAGGGAGGATGAGGGACTACCATTAAATCCCATCAGCTTGGCCAAGGCAGTGGAGAAGGTAAGTGGCCTAACCAGGCAGCAGAGCCTCTGCTGGGAGATCTCAGGAACTTTCTATTAAGTAGAACTGACAGCCTTAGGAAGCCACATGCAGAAAGAGACGGGAAGTAACTCAGGTCCACAAACCACAAGCTGTAACTCCTTGATTGCCTTCAGAGCAGGTTCACTGTCCCATAGCCTTTTCCTGGAAGAAGTGGTACTCACTGTATGAGGTCTCTCCCCCAGACCTCTGGGATGCTCAAGGAACTTGGGCTCAGGCTATATTGAAAAAGAAAGCCCTTCCATTCATCATGGCATCTCTTCCAATGACACTACTCCAGCCTAAATGTTGTGGCTGTGGAAATTTCTGGGACAGATCATTATACCTTTGCCTGGTTACCCTTTGAGGGATCCCTTTTGTGCGTGTGGGTGGGATGTGGTAAGGCAGAGAGAGGAATAGACTTTGATTACAGTCCAGATTTGCTTGTTTTTGCTCCCTCTCTCTAGACCAGAGAGATGGAAAATGGATCAAGTACACCAAGTGCTGCCACCACTGGCAGAGAAGCAGGAGCAGCAGCAGCCCCCAGAGCTCCAGCCTCCAACCGCACAGTGTGTGCAGAGAAATCCCAAGGAGATCGATCAGCCAACATCTCTGATTTGTAATTTCACTTAATGCTATTAAGGGGGCAGTTTGGGCCATTTGCTGGATAGGGCTGGAAACATTCCAAGTCCTTGGCTAATGAATCTCAGTATTAATCCCATTAGTCTTCTACCGTCTGCTGCTTCCCACTCCCCCGCCTCCAATCTCTCTTCACTTGAAGAAAGCTCCCTAATGTCCAAAGCTCATGGTGTGTTCCCAGAAGCCAGAGGCTGAGTTGACCTTGCTCACCAGTCCAGTTTTACCAGAAATTGAACAAGCAGTATGGGCAGTGACGTGGATGGGTGATTGGGGAGTTTGCCTCAAGAGAGCTGTAGAGTCTCAGTTTGAAGAGATCAAGGAATCTCCCCTTCTTTTCTCTATGGCAATAATTATCAATCATCAGGAGGTGCACAAACACAAAGATTATGTGGAGATGTCAAGCAGCAGATCTGAGGTGGAGCCCTGGTTTCTGCTTTTCTAATGAGCATGCTTAACATCCTTATGTAGGTGGTCCCCAAACCATGCTTACAGAGCCCAGGCTTGACAGCATCTCAACAGCAGTAGAAACCCTCTGATTGCAGAGCTCTGCTTTCTGAATTCATGCAAACCAAATCTAATCCTGATCTCAGGCAACCATTCTTCTTATATTTGGACTTTGACCCAGTGAACCTGTGTGGCACAGGATAGAGAATACCGATTGTGGCACCAGCCAAATACGTGATTGCATTTCAGATCTGCCACTTGCCAGCTATGTAATTTGGGGAAAGCCACATCCTATGGGTATTTGGGGTACCTATTGCTAGCTCTTGCAGGTATGGGCTCCTCAGTCTAGGAGGTATCCTGAGTTTTGTCAGAAGTAGCAACTTCTTGGAATCAGTCTGTATCCTGCTCCAAATCCTGTGAAATGAGTCTGTTCCCTCATTTTGTATGGAAAAAAACATAAAAAATCAATTATATTTCTATATAAAATGAACATATGGACCCTGAAATTAAAAATATAATACCATTCACAATCAAACAAAATAAATAAAAAATACTATGATGGTCAGTTTGGCTAGGCTATGGCTTGGAACCCAGTTGTTTGGTTAGGCACTAATCTGGTTGCTGTTATAAAGTAGTTACACATAAGTAAATTGTTTGGCCTTAAGTAGGGTGGGTTACCTTTCATAATGTGAGTAGGACCATCAGCTGAGGGCTTAAAAGCAAAAAGGGAGTTTTCCAGAGGATGTGTTATGTGTCTGGACTATAAATAGGCATGATACCAAAATTTTCACTCTTCCCATCCCCTAACCTATAAATTTTAAAACAGAAGACTACAGGGATCTCCAGATGCCTGACACTTATTGATTTTGGACCTGCCAGCTCCCCAAATTGCATGAACCAAATTTGTAAAATCCCTCTCCTTATATGTACATATACACAGAAATGTACACACACACAAGTATAGAAGATGGAAGATGTACACAGTGTCACTGTACCAAAACATTCAAGCATTTCAGAAGGTAACATACCACCAAGAATCAATGATACAGAAGGAAGAAGTCCAAGCTGCACTGAAAGTACCCCTGAGAAACAAGCCTTTAGGAATTCACAGGATGCCAACTGAGATGTTTCAATAAATGGATGCAGCACTGGAAGTGCTCACTTGTCTATGCCAAGAAATTTGAAAGACAACTGCCTGGCCAACTGATTGGAAGAGATTCATATTTATACTCATTCTAAAGAAAGGTAATCCAACAGAATATGGAAATTATAGAACAATACGATGGCATTTGGCTGGCTGGTACCACTAATATCATATGCAAGTATTGCTGAACATCATTCAACACCGGTTGCAGCAGTACATTTACCAGAAAACGGCAGAAATTCAAGCTGGATTCAGAAAAGGACACAGGACAAGGGATATTTTTTGCTGATGTCAGATAGATCTTGACTGAGATCAGAAAATACCAGAAAGATTTTCACCTGTGTTTTACGGACTATGCAAAGGCATTCAACTGTGTGGATCTTAACAAATTATGGGTAACATTGTAAAGAATGGGAACTCCAGAACACTTAATCGTACTCACAAGGAACCCATATATAGACCGATAGGCAGTCATTGGAACAGAAAAAGGCATACTTCATAGTTTAAAGTCAGGAAATGTGTCAGCATAGTATCCTTACACAGTGCTTATCCAATCTGTATGTTGAGAGAATAATCCAAGGAGCTGGACTACAAGAAGAACACAGCAGCCTGCGATATGTAGATGGCACAACTTTGCTTACTAAAAGTGAAGAGGGCTTATAGCACTTACTGATGAAGATCCAAGACCACAGGTCTCAGTGTGGATTGCCTTTCAACATAAAGAAAACCAAAATCCACATAACTGGGCCAGTAGGCAACATTATGATAAACAGAGAAAAGATTAGTCAAAGATTTCATTCTGCTTGGATCCACAATTAACACCCATGGAAGCAGCAGTCAAGAAATCAAGTGCCTCATTGCATGGGGCAAATCTGCTGCAAGAGTTTTCTTTCAAGTAATAAAAAACAAAAATGTCACTTTAAAGACTAATGAGTGCCAAACCCAAACCATAGTGTTTTGAATTGCCTCATGCACATGGTAAAACTGGACAATGAACAAGGAAGCCTGAAGAACTGGTGCCATTGAATTTTGGTGCAGGTAAAGAATATTGGATATATCATGGACTGCCAGAAAAACCAGCAAATCTGTCTTAGAGGCGGCACAACCAGGACACTAATTAAAAAGCAAGGATGGAGAGACACTATCTCACATACTTGGGACGAATTATCAGGAGGGACTAGTCCCTAGAAAAAGATACGATGTTTGGTAGATTAGAGGGTCATTGAAAAAGAAGAAGACCCTCAGTGAGATGGATTGGCACCGTAGCTTCAACAATAGGATCAAACATAGCAACTGTGAGGATGGTGCAAGTCCAGGCAGTGTGTTTCATTATATTGTACACAGTGCTGCTTTAAGGCAGAAACAACTCAAATCCAACTAACAGCAACATATATCTTACTGGTTTATTTCTCTAGAGGACCTCTACTATGTATAAATCCAACACAACATGTAACAGGAGTTGTATGCTGGAAACTACACTGTGCCAATGAAAAAAATAAAAAATGTTCTAATAAACAGAAGGACATATTGTGTTCCATACTGTGTTCATGTATTGGAAGGTTCAGTGTAGTGAAGATGTTAATTTTCCACAACTGATATACAGGTTTAACGTAATTACTATCAAAGTCCCAGCAACATTCTTTTTTTTTTTTTTGGTAGATACAGAAAAGACCACTCTAAAATTCACATAGAAAGGCAAAAGAACTAGAATAGCTAAAACAACTTAGGAAAAATTACATTAAAGGAATGAGCCTACCTGATTTAAAGACTTAAACATATTCAATAATCAAGACTTTGTGGTATTGATGGAGGAATAGGCATAGATCAATGGAACAAGGTAGAGAGCTAGAAACAGACCCACACAAATACACCAAATTTATTTTTGGTAAAGATGCAAAAGCAATTTAATGGGGGGGAAGATAGCATTTTCAACAAGTATTGCTGAACTAATTGGACATCCATAGGCAAAAAAAGGAAGCTTGACCTATTATCCATAACTTACAACAGAACGTAAGTCAAAATGGGTCATGGACTTAAATGTAAAATTATAAAATTCTCAGGGAAAAAAAAAAAGAAGATCTTTGGAATCTAGGACTAGACAAAGAGTTTAGACTTGACACCAAAAGCGTGGTACACAAGGGAAAACTTTGATGGCCTGTACTTCATCAAAAGTTAAAACTTTTCCTCCGTAATAGACTCTATAAAGAGGACAAAGACAAGCTCCGGAGTGGGAGAAAATAGTTGGAAATCACCTATCTTGCAAAAGACTAGTATCTACAATACTAACAACTAGTATCCAGATCCAGCTTAACAGTAAAATAAACAATCCAATTATAAAATAGGCAAAGTATATTGTGACACTTCACTAAGGAGAATATACAAATGGCAAATAAACACATTAAAAGATGTTAAACAATGTTAACCATTAGGGAGTAGAAATCAAAACCACAAAGAGATATTACTACACATTTAGCTAAAGTAAAATACAACGATGACACCAAGTGTTGTTGAGGTTGCAGCACTGGTGGAAGCATATAGAGGGGAAGAAGTGCCCAGAAGCAGTCTCGAAATTTGTACCCTCATCTACACAAGCAGAAACCCTAGTGGCATCGTGGTTAAGAGCTATAGCTGCTAATCGAAAGTTCAGCAGTTTGAATCCACCAGGTGCTCCTTGGAAATCGTATGGGGCAGTTCTACTCTGTCTATAGGTTGTTATGAGTCAGAATAGACTCATCGGTGGGTTTGGTTTTATTTATTTATTTATTTATTTATTTATTTATTTATTTATTTATTTATATTTAACATGACTGAGTGAAAATGTACATTCATGTATAAATTTACATGCCCACCTATATGCAGCTTCCACTGCTCTCCCTGTGCGGTGACTGCACACTATTCTCTGCTCCATACCTGTCTCATCCTCCCAACAGCCTCCTTTCCCCTCCTCTCTGTCCACTCCCCTTCCTCCAGCCAGAGGTCAGCAAGATGATATCCTATAGATGTATAGAACCATAAAGTGCTTCCAATACATAGTCACTCTGCATTGCCAAGTCCAATTCATTCCTGTCCAAAGAGTGGACCTTTGTTATAATTTATGGGAAAGGGCAGCATCAGGGCCGGGAGCCTTGCTCTCAGAGGAACCCCCGAACGGCTGGACCATCAATTGAGGTCTTTTAGTGGAGATCTCATGATGCACCCCCTTTTTATTCTTGTGTTGCCAGTGAGACTGCTCTCTGTGAGCTCCATCGTGGCTATCACTGGTGGTGGCCAGGCACCATCTGGTTCTTCCAGTCCCAAGTCGATGTAGGCACCCACTCTTGTGGGTCTCTCTGTCTTCTCGGTTGTCTTTACTGCATGTCATTTTGGTCCTCAGTGAGCATCCGTTCCTGCTGAGTTGGGACCATTTGCTGTGTCCTCAGATGGCAGCTTGGCAGCTTTTAAGACCCCAGACACCAGTCACCAATGTGGGGTGCAGAGAGCTCTCTTAGAAAAACGCTAGTTGTGCCAATTGGCCTGGAATTCACCTAAGAGCATGGTCCCCCGCCCCCCGCCCCCCTCCCCAGCTACTCTATCCTTGCAGTATTGAGTTAAGCTGGAAGGAGTACTTAAGTTATGCTGAAGTCCACTTAATGTTGTTCTTGTTCCTAATGTGTGCTATCACCGCTTTCTCCCAACTAGATTTTTAGTAACTATCTAAACCAAACCCTTCCCCCCTCAATCTGCCTCCCTCCCCTCCCTTGCAGCTGTCAAAGTCTTTTCTTCTATACACAAGTCTGTTTTTGAGATCTTATTGTAGAGGTCTCATACAGTTTTTGTCCCTTTGTTGCTGACTACTTTCACTCAACATAATGTCTTCCAGTTGAAACCAGGTTAGGAGATGTTTCCTGGAATCATCGTTATTCTTTATCATTGCGTAGTGCTCCATTGAGTATATGTACCATGGTTTACCTATCCATTCTTCTGTTGTTGGGCATCTGGGTTGATTCCATCTTTTTGCTATCGTGGACTGTGCTGCGGTAAACATTCTGGTGCAGGTTTGGTTTTAAATTCTGATGGTGTAGTGATTAAGTGCTATGACTGGTAACCAAAAGATGGGCACTTCCAATCTGCTGGATGCTCCTTAGAAACTCTGTGGCACAGTTCTACTCTGTTCTATAGGGTCACTGTGAGTCAGCATCGACCCAACGGCAATGGGTTTGGTTTTCTGGGTTTCTGCCCACTGGTCATGGAGGGTGTGGGGTGAGAGTGTTGTTGCGGGGAGGAGTGATTCATCAGCCAGTCTTGTCTGGCACATCCTTGAACTTGGGCCCAGGAGCAAATGTACCCCTGCAGCCCTTCTCAGTGTGCCTCTTTTTTTTTTTTTATTGCTGGGAATATAAAATAGTAGAGCCATTCTGAAAAACATTTTGTAGATTTCTTAAAAAAAAGAAAAACTAACTAAAAATGCAAAAAGTGTAAACCCATTGCCGTCAAGTTGATTCCAACTCATAGTGAGACTTATAGGACAGAGTAGAACTGCCCCCATTGAGTTTCCAAGGAGCACCTGGTGGATTTGAACTGCCTACCTTCTGGTTAGCAGCTGGAGCACTTAACCACTATGCCACCAGGGTTTCCACAACTACTGTAAGACCAAGCAGTTGCATTCCTGCGCAAAATTACAGAAACAGAGCAATAGGCTAGAGATGAAGGAGGGAGTGAGAGTGGGAGGGATGTGACCTGTCTTAGATGGGTGGGGGCTTAGAACCTGTAAGAGCTGGCAGTAGGGGTTCCTATCCACAGGATGTGACAGCAGTGATGAGCTGTGCACCTTGGTGTGTATACTGCCAAAGGATATATAATTATGTCCTTTTTAAAGGAGGTAATGATTTCCTTTAAAACATGACAGATTGATCACATATAATTACGTGAGCTTCCTTCCAATATTTCACTAAAATTAAAGTGAAATAATATAGTCATAAACCCTCAAGTTTAAAGAAGATAAGGGTCAAAGATAGAAAAGAAATGTTAAAAAAAAGTTGTTTTTTTTAAGAAGTTGAGGTGGTGTGCAAATGATAACTGACTTGGCAGACCAGGAGAAATGAACATCAGGGACACCAATGAGAAGAAAGCCAATTAGCTTCCCAGGGTCTTGAGAAGATTTTGGAATTGGAGGTACCTGATACTGGAGCCCTGATGGCATAGCGGTTAAACATTTAGCTAGTAAACAAAAGGTCAACGATATGAATCCAGCAGCAACTGCTTGGAAACCTTGTAGAGCAGCTCTGCTGTGTACTAGAGGGTAACCACGTGTCAGAATCACCTTCACAGCAACAGGTTCAGTATCTCTGAAGTGGCCATAACGGAGATGGCCTGAAATTGGAGACTGGTTGAAAGTCTTTAGAAATAGCACTTAGATTCCACAGATTTGATCTCCCATCCTTGGGGCTATGTGCCGACTCATCTCCCACCCTGGCAGAAGAGCAGAGATTATTCTTTGAAGAGACTGCACAAGAAAGGTTCTGTGCTTGGGAATACCAACATAGACAAGGTGAGGATGAGAACCATTCTGAAAACAGAGCAATTAAAGAAAGTCTGCACCTTGAAAGATAAGCTCCTCTTCAGTTCTCTTCCTCACTACCTGACTCCCAGAACATTAGCAACCAGTCTTATACTGACCCTGTACCCACAGGCAGGGGCTTGAGGATTTCTTCATAATGGAGAAAAAGAAAAAGTAGATGAACAAATAAACAATTTTTTTCCTCATCCCTCTTCCCCAGGGAAAAAAATGACAGACTCTCTCTGCCAGATCATCAGTTAAGCCTATCAGTTGACAAGCCTAGTTGAGTTTCTAATCAAATTTTAAGTCTCTTAGTCTGAAATTTTAATGGACAACCAAGGGTCAACAGACATAAGAAAGACCTGAAAGAAAAGCCACCCATTTCCCAGAGAAAAAACACTAACAAGGAAACAGTAAAAAAAAAGCAAAAGAAAACTTTAAAAAATATATTTTAACCTATACAGAGAAAAATTATAAGACCGTACTGAAGGAAACCAAGAGACTTACATAAATGGAAAAATATGATATCTTTAGAAATATAAGAGAATATATTACATCTACGAAACAAGAACAGGATTATGTAAAAGAGAACATTCAGAGAAAAGAACAGATTCTTGGAATTAAAAACATATATCTATATGGCAGAAATTTCAAAATTTAAAGCAGAGTTGAAAAACTGAGAAATCTCCAGAAGAGAGAATAAAAATACAAAACATGAGAGAAAAAATAGAAGAGAGTTTAAAAAAAAATTAGAGGATTAATTTATGACTAATAGAAGTTTACAAAGAGAAAATAGCCAAATGGAGGATAGGTTAGCAAAGAAATAATAACTAAAACAACAACAACAACAACAGCAAAGCACTTTTCCAGAACTAAATGGATATGAATTTCCATAGTAAGAGTTTTTATATTTACTGATTACTTAGCACAATGAACAGGAAAAATCCACAACAGGATCCATCTTTGAGAAATTCTCAGAAATCAAGGATAAATAGAACAATCTAAATATCTTTAGAAAGAAAGAAAAAAAGAGATTACATGGAAAGGATGAAGAAAGAGACTAGAGAATGGAATAGCATTTTCAAAATTCTTAGCCAAACATGGCCTGTGAGCCAAATTCAGGCCACAGCATGTTTTACTATGACTAAGAATGCTTTTTACATTTTTAAAGAGTTAAGAAAAGCAAAACATAGAATGAAAACACAGAAGAATATGTGACAGAGGACATATAAAACAAAAAACTTATTGTCATCAAGTCCAACTCATAGCAACTCTACAGAACTGAGTAGAACTGCCCCCATAGAGTTTCCAAGGAATGCCTGGTGGATTTGAACTGCTGATCTTTGGGTTGGCAGCCATTGCACTTAACCACTATGCCACTGGGGCCTCTACAGGAAAGGTTTGTGAGTTTCTGTTCTAAAGGAAAATTCTTTTTAACCCAGTCAGACTAGTAAACAAGCATGAAAACATATGAAACAAATTTCCCAACTCATTCTATGAGGCCATTTTACGCTAATACTGAAACCAGATGAGAAAATTGCTGACCAATATCCCTTAAAAATATGAATTCAAAAAGGGTCAATAAAATATTAGTAAACTAAATTCAGCAACACATAGAAAGAATTACATACACCATTACCAAGTATGATTTATGCTGGGAATGTACAGTTGGTTTAGCACACTAAAATTGATTAAAGTACTACCCCATATTGATAGAATAAAGCAGGCAAAGTACATGATCATCTCAATAGATACAAAAAATATTTTTGACAAACCAAGCATGCATTCATGACTTAAAAAAAAAAAAACCCAACCACTTAACAACCTGGGAATGAAAGTTCCTCAAGTTCATAAAGGGTAGCTAACAAAAACCTCACAGCTAAAATCATATTTAATGGTAAAAGACTGGATATTTTCTTCCTGAGATCAGAAGCTGGATGGGATATCTACTCTTATCATTCTGACTGAACATTGTACTGGATGTTCTGGAAAAATACACACATCCAAATTGGAAAGGAAGAAATAAAACTATCTCTGTTTACAATTAACGTGATCTGGTATATAGAAAATCCTAAAAAATCCACTAGTTAATGAGTTCAGAAATGTCGCAGGATATAAGAATAATGAACAAAAAATTATTGGTATGTCTACATGCTAACAATGAACACTCACTATAATTTATCATAGCAGCAAAAAGAAAATACCTAGAAATAAATATAATGAAAGAAGTGCTAGACATAAAGTAGAATAATGGACATCTGAGGCAGAAGAGGGTTGGTAAGCAGGAACGGTCAGTGACTGCTAACATGTTAACTAATGCGTATAGAGTTTCTTTTGGGGATGTTGAAAATTCTCTAAAATTATATTGTGATCATGGAAGCTCGAATTTGTGAATATAGTAGCAAACTTTGAGATGTATACTTTAAATGGATAAATTTTATGGTATGTGAAATTTATCTCAATACTATATCTCAATAAAAGACATAAAAACTTGCTGATGTGCAAATTTTAAAAAATTAACTTAAAAAAAATAACAAGATTTAACACAGGAGAAAGGCAAAAGGAATTCCCAGATTAATGATGAAGAGAAGATCCTGATACCACTTGCACAGCAAGCTCAGAGAGCTACAAAGTTAGATGAGACAGAAGAACAGACAGCACTAGTAGGGAAATTTCCAATGGAAAAAAAGAAAAGAAAGAGAAAGAAAGCTCAGACTACCTGATACATTCATACATACTGAGGTAACTTGTTCTTCCAGGAAGCTTAAGAGTGGATTTATGGCAAAAACACATAAACAAATCAAACTCTTTGCCATCACATCAACTCCAACTCATAGCGACTCTATAGAAACAGAGTAGAACCACCCCATGAAGTGTCCCAGGAGCAGCTAGTGGATTTGAACAGCCAGCCTCTTTGGTTAGCAGCTGAGCTCTTAACCACTGTGTACCAGAGCTCCTGACTTTGTGATGTTTCTGTTAGGTGATACTAGTGTGGTCTGACTCGTAGTGACCCTGCATATGACAGAACAAAACACTGCCCATTCTTTGCTCTGTTCTCACAACTGTTATGCTTGAGCCCATTGTTGCAGCCACTGTGTCAGTCGTCTAGTTGAGAATCCTCCTCTTTTTTGATGACCCGCTAATTTACCAAGTGTGATATTCTTCTCTGGGAACTGGTCTTTCCTGATAACATGTCCAAAGTGTGTGAGGTATAGTCTTGCCATCCTTGCTCCTAAGGAGCATTTTGGTTATACTTCTTCCAAGATGGATTTGTTCATTCTTTTGCCAGGCCATAGTATGTTCCGTATTCTTCACCAGCACCACAATTCAAAGATATCCGTTCTTCTTTGGTATTCCCAATTCATTGCCCAGTTTTCCTATGCATATGAGGTAACCAAAAATACCACAGTTTGAGTCAGGCACACCTTAATCTTCAAGGTCAAGGTGATATCTCTGCTTACAACACTTTAAATAGGTCCCCTACAGAAGATTTGCTCAGTGCAACACTTCTTTAATTTTTTGACTGCTGCCTCCATGGGTGGTGACTGTAGATCCAAGTAAAATGAAGTCTTTGATGATTTTTAATCTTTTCTCTGTTTACCATGATGTTGCTTCTTCATCCAGTTGTGATAAATCTTTTCTTTATGTTGAAGTGTGACAAGTACCGAAGTCTGTGGTCTTTGATCTTCATCTGTAAGTGTTTCAAATCCTCTTCATTTTCAGCAAGCCCAGGTTGTGTTATCTGCACATTGCAGGTTGTTAATGAGTCTGCCTCTAACCCTGATGCTTTGCTCTTCTTCATACAGTCCACCTTCCCGAATTATTTGCTCACTTTGAGACTGAATAGCTGTGGAGATGTGTACCATTCCTGACTTTAAACTACACAGTATCCCCTTGTTCTGTTCTAATGACTGCCTCTTATTCTGTGTACAGGTTCCTCATGGGCACAATTAAGTATTCTGGAATTTCCATTCTGTGCAATGTTATCTATAATTTGTTATGATCCACATGGTGAAATGCCTTTACACAGTCCATAAAACACAGGTAAACATCTTTATGGTATTTGCTGATTTTTGCTAGGATCAATCTGACATCATCAATTATATCCCTGTCTCCACATCCTCTTCTGAATTTGACTTGAATATCTGGCAGTTCCCTGTTGATCCACTGATGCAGCCATTTTTTGAATGATGTTCAGAAAAATCTTATTTGTATGTGATATTAACGATATCATTCAATAATTTCCATATTTAGTTTGATCACCTTTCTTGGGAATAGACATAAATACAGATCTGTTCCAGTCAGTTGGCCAAGTAGCTGTCTTCCAAATTCCTTCGCATGGAAGAGTGAACACTCCCAGAACTGCATCCTCTTGTTGAAACATCTCATTTGTGTTCTGCCAATTCCAGGAATGTTGTTTTTCACCAATGCCTTCAGTGAGGTTTGGATTTCTTCTTTGAGTACCATCAGTTCCTGATCATATGCTACCTTCTGAAACGGTTGAACATTGACCAATTCTTTTCAGTACAGTGACTCTGTGTATTCCATTTTCTTTTCATGCTCCTTGCATCTTTTAATATTTTCTTCATAGACTCCTTCAGTACTACAGCTTGAGGCTTAAATTGTTACTTCAGTTCTCTCACCTTGAGAAATGTGGAGTATGTTTTTCTCTTTTGGTTTTCTAGCTCCAGGTCTTTGCACATTTCATTATAATTCTTTACTTTGTCTTCTTGAGCCATTCTTCGAAATCTTCTGTTCAGATCTTTTATTTCATAATTTCCTTGTTTCACTCAAAGTTCAAGAGCAAGTTTCAGAGTATCTTCTGACAATTGTGTTTCTTTTCTTTCTTTCCTGTCTTTTTCACGATCTCTTGCTTTCTTCATGTGTGATGTCCTTAATGTCATCCCACAGCTAGTCCTATATTCAATTGTTAGTGTTCAACTCATCAAATCCACCCTAGAGATAGTCTCAAGATTTAGCGGCAGTATTCCCAAGGTTGTACTTTGGCTCTGTGGACGTGTTCTAGTTTTCTTCAGTTTCAACTTAAACT
The DNA here is from genome assembly GCA_028571685.1 of Heterohyrax brucei. NCBI lineage: Eukaryota > Metazoa > Chordata > Mammalia > Hyracoidea > Procaviidae > Heterohyrax > Heterohyrax brucei. Next base: position 26,116,910 of record CM053155.1, read on the forward strand.
TGCAGATGAGCAATTGATATTTTGTTCCATAGTCAGCCCCTAGTCTTGTTCTGACTGATTATATTGAGATTCTCCATCATCTCTTCCCACATTGTAGTCGATCTGATACCTGTGTATTCCATTTGGCAAGGTCCACCTGTGTAGTCACTGCTTATGTTGGTGAAAAAGGTATTTCCAATGAAAAATTCTTTGCTCTTGCCAAATTTTATCACTCTGGCATCATTTGTATCACCAATTGTATTGCCAATGTTTCTTCATTTCCAAGTTTTGCATACCAAACACCAGTAATTATCAATGCATCCTGATTGCATGTTTGATCAATTTCAGACCTGAGAAGTTCATAAAGACCTGCATTTTTTTCTTATTTGGCCTTAGCATTGTCGTGTTAATTTGAATAATAGTTGTACTAACTGGCCTTCCCTGTGTGTGTATGGATGTTATCCTATCAGTTTATACTTCAGGTTAGATCTTGAAATGTTATTTTTGTAGATGAATGCAACATCATTCCTCTTCAGTTTGCCATTCCCAGCATAGACCATACGATTAATCTGAAATGACCAATACCAATCAATTTCAGCTCAAATCATTTTTTATGATTTCCAAATTTTCCTAGATTCATACTTTGAACAGTCTGTGTTCTGATTAATAATGAATGTTTGCAACTGTTTCTTGTCATTTTGAGTCATGTTGCATTAGTAAATGAAGATCCAAAAAGCTTGACTCCATCCACATCATTAGGGTCAACTAGTTTCAGGAGGCAGCTCTTCCGCAGTTATCTTTTGAGTGCCTTCCTACCCGAGGAGTTCATTTTCCTGCAGTTTATCAAACAGTGTTCTGCTGCTATTAATAAGGTTTTCACTGGCTAATTCTTTTCAGAAGCAGACGATCAGGTCCTTCTTCCTAGTCTGTGGTGATCTGGAAGCTCAGCTGAAGCCTGTCTGCCGTGGGTAAGCTTGCTGGTAGTTGAACACCAGTGGAGTGTCTTCCAGCACCACAGCAACACAAAAGCACCCACAGAAGGACAGACTGACAGACGCCTGGGAGGAATTTGTGATAGGTACATGGAAAACTAAACAAGCAAATGAACAAACAGAAAACAAAGCAATTACTAACTTCAAGTAAAACATAAATTTGCTCCCCCAAATAAAATAACTTTGTTGTGTTACCTCATAATTCAACAATGAATTGCATGTCCATGATCATAACACTATAAACACTGAACAATGATTTCACTCATGAGGCAAAATTGTTATATTCAAGGATGGGGAAAAACAATTGCATGAGCTCATTGGGGGAGCTCTGGTGGCACAGTGGTTAAGCCTTAGGCTATTGCCTCAAAGGTCAGTAGTTCAAATCCATCAGCCACATCTTGGAAATCTTATGGGGCAGATTGCTATGCATCAGAATTGGTATGGTTTTGATTTTTGAGCTTGTTGGGTAGCAGGAATGGGGGAAAGGGTTGTATAAGAGAGTGAAACCCTCATTTTTATAACAGGAATCAAAACACTGAAAATGAAAAATTAAAAATTTAGGGGTACATCCTACTATTTAGAAATAAGGAGGGAAAACAGAAGAATCCAAAAAGAGTTGGTTATACTATTTTTGTTAATACCCATTGACCCTAGAGGACAGAACAGAACTTCCCCATAGGGTTTGCTAGCCTGTAATCTTTACGGAAGCAGACTGCCTGTCACATCTTTCTACTGCGGAGTGACTGTCTGAACTACCTACTTTTCACTTAGCAGCTGATTGCTTGAGCACTGTGCCAGCCGGGAAACAAGAATTCAGAAAGGTGAAAAGTGAGACAAAGGATTGCTGTTTTTTTGTAAATTATAGAACCATTGATACCATTTAATTAAAACAAAAACAAAAACCCTGTACACTTGGATTAGTTTGATTTTTTTTTTAAAAAACAGAACAAATTGTTTTTAAAATAAGGTCAATAGCGCTACTACAGTTTCCTCACGGCAATTAGCCTTTCTGGAGTCGCTCCTCAGCTGCAGTGTCCCAGCTGCTCTTCCTTTACTTCAGCCCTCAGGGCTTTGTCCCTGCTCTGTACTGACTTAGCTCCCTAACCACCTGCTCTCTCCTTAGTGTGGTATGCCTCGGCTTCTCCACCTGATCTTCTCGAAGTCATCCAGATCCACTCCCTGCCTCTCCCGACTCTCACTTTCACTTTACAATCCCACACACAAGCCTGAGTTAGCCTGACTCAGAATCATCAACCCCAGTCAACTAGTCTGGCTTTCCTGGCTGCCCCACTAGCCTTGGAAGTACTCTGCTTGTTTGTCAGTGGCAGCTGTCAGCCCTACTTCTCACCGCCTTAGAGCCAGCAATGCTAAGTACAGTTGCCCAGAGGCAGGCTGGCAAGATGGGCACAATGTCCTCTCCTGAGACCTGGCATCTGCATCTGCTAATGGAGCCACAGGCCACATGGGTTTGTCAGCTACCAGGTCACCCCTCTGCCTCATAGTGAGTCTACATTATGTCTCTATGAGGTCAAATATCCCTGGTTTATGTAATTGATTATAATTAGAATAAGAATATAATTGTAATATAATAATATTAATGTTGATTACAGTTGCTGTAAAGTTGATTCTGACTCATGGCACCCCCATGTATGTCAGAGTAGAACTGTGCTCCATAGGGTTCTCAATGGCTCATTTTCAGAAGTAGACTGCCAGAATTTTCTTCCTAGACATCTCCAGTTGGGCTCAAACTCCAGTCTTTCAGTTAGCAGCCAAGTGTCTTAACCATTTGCACCACCCAGGGACTCCACTGTTCTGTTGCTGCTATATTGTTACATGTATGCAATAGAATACAATATATTGATTTTAATTACATTATTAACTTACATATTTGATATTAACTTCAGTGCAGTGTGTTTATATTTTATCTTGCTGTATTAACTTACCTGTGGAGCAAGAGGCTAGGATAAATAGTACAAATGATAGACAATGCAGACTCAAAGCAGATGTTCCCAGGCACATGGCTGGCAGGATGGATGTGGTCCTCCCAGACTTGCCCTTCCATGGGGAGGCACGCTTGGGCAGAGCATGGCTTAGAGTGCTGCATTTGCGCTTGTGTGTTCTCAGAGAGAAAGCCTGGTACCCTATTGCCTTCAAGTTAATAACAGGACTAGGAAGGGACATGCCTACATTCCTAAATTAGCAGATCCTAGGCTTGGCGATTTGTGTTACAATCTTGCTGGCATGAAAATTATCCTCTTCCCCAACACAAGTTGTGTGAGGAGTTTGCATATCAGCACTGGTTCCAATCTGAGGCCTTGAAATGCCCTTAGAGAGTACCATTTTGCTAAGATACTGAAGAGAAGCCTCCAGGGACACCAAGCAATCTACTGCCCTGCCCCTCATCCAGTCTTTAAATATTTGTGTTATTTTAGCCTTTAATCTTTATGTCTTTTTGTTGATCTTAGTGTATAACTCTTGTGTCACTTAGAAACTATTTCTGGATCTAAGCCATTGATTAATATAGTGAAAAATAAAAAACTAAAGAAACAGCTCAAAGCATACAGCTATGAACTTCCCTTCAGGATGACAATAATCAATGTTCTTTCTGGCTACTTAACCAGCAAGGTTTCCATCTAATTTACTATCATTCAACTTACCTCCTGTAGCCTGTACACAAAGACAGGCACAGAAGCCTTTGTCTGAATTCCTGCTAAAATCAAGGAGTCCTGCATCTGTCAGAGCAACTCTGATACTGTAGTTAAGTGTTCAACTGCTAACTCACACATTGGTGGTTTGAACCCATCCAATGCCTCCAGTGGAAAAGAGCTGGTGATCTGTTTCTTTAAAGACCAAAGCCTAGAAAACATTATGGAGCAGTTGTATTCTTTCACATGGCATTGCTAGAGCATCTAACGACAATATACCACATTTTTGTATAGAACAGTTCACACATTATACTTTCCTTTTTTAAAGGAAAAACCTGATAGAACTTTAGTGGGGTTTATCCGACTTCTTAATACTTAAAAACAAACAAAAACTTGTTTATAGACAAATTAATTTTCCATTCAAAAATTTGTTCAAACTGCTTTGTGACATTGGTTGCAATCCCCACAATATGTCAGCATTTCCCTCTTTCCCTTTACACCACACCTTCCACATGTCCATTCATGCAGGTTTCCAGTCCCTTCCTCCCTTCTCATCTTTGCCTTTGGGCAGGTGTTGCCCATTTGGTCTCATATACTTCATAGAACTAAGAAGCACATTACTCATGTGTGTTTGTGTTTATTTTGCAGGCCTGTCTAACCTTGGCTGAAAGGTGGGCTTCAGTTCTGAGTTAGCTGGGTGTCCAGGGACCGTAATCTCATGGGGTTCTTCTAGTCTCTGTCAGACCAGAGAGTCTTGTTTTTTTGTGAGTTTAACTTTAAGTTTACATTTTTCTCCTACTCTTTCAGAACCGTGTATTGTAATCTCTGTCAGAGCCATCAGAACAGTAGCAGTCAGGCACCCCTTACCCACTCCATCTCCATCACCTCCTCACTGCACCTAGTCTTCTCACAAAGAAGAAGGGATCTTGGGAATTGTGTGATGTTAGCTGATTATCTCAAGAATAGCAATTCCGTATTTTTATTCCACAAGGAGAGGACAATGGTTAACCCGTATAATTGAATTCCTCATTACAGGCTTCAGCAAGAAAAGGGTTTCAAACCAGGTACCCTCATGTCATATTGGTTAAACACTCAACTGCTAACTGAAGGATTGGCAGTTTGAACCCAGCAGTGGTTCCTCAGGTGCAAGACAACACGGTCTGCTTCCATCAAGATTTACAGCCTTGGAAACCCCATGGAGGCAGTTCTATTGTGTCCTATTGGGTAGGTATGAGTTAAAATCAACTAGACAGCAATGAGTTTGGGGTTTGATTGGAACCAGACTACAAGGTGACACATTACTTTCAACTTAACTCAAGCATCACTCCTCTGTGAGACCTTGCATACCCTTCCCCTTGGGCCAGTATGCATTTATCACAATGGATTTGCAGATATTTGTATACACATCTCACATCTAGTACGCTATCAGCCACTTGACTGAGTGCAAGTATTTTGCTATTCATCTTTGCAGTCTTAAAAGTCTGGCGTGCACCTGGTGCCTGTTTGCTGAATGAAGGCTGGCCCTAGGGAGGCTGGGTAGGGCTAGGTTGGCATCATTCTAATGGTCCCTCACTCACTCTTCACCCAACTAAAGTGAATAAGCTCAATGCTAGATATACAGTAAAAAATGAAAACCTGTTGCCATCAAATCAATTTTGACTCATAGCAACCATTTAGTACAGAGTAGAATTGCCCCTTATCATTTCCAAGGAGCAACTGGTGGACTCAAACTGCTGACATCTTGGTTAGCAGCCTGAGCTCTTAATCATTTCACTACCAGGGCTCCTTGGAGTAAATGCTCCTTGAAAAATGTTGTGTTCAGGTAAGTTAGTTCTGACTTGTAGTGACCTATATGACAGAGTAGAATCGACCGACAGGGTTCCCAAGGCTGTAATACTTACAGGGAGACCTGTTGGTGCACTGGCTAAGAGCTCAACTGCTAAACCAAAATGTTGTCAGTTCAAATCCACCAGCCCCTCCTCGGTTAAAGCCTGTGGGACTACAGGGTCAAAACTGACTCAACAGCAAAACTCAAAAACATTTCCAGGTGTAGACTCTTTTTGTCTTTCCTCCTGCAAAGCTGCTAATCAGTTAGAGCTGTCACCATTCTGTGTAGCAGCCAAGTGCTTAGCCACTGCACTACCAGAACTCCTTTGCTTAAATGCAAGAACGTGTCTGCCTGCCTGTGAGGAAGGTCCACGGACAGGCTTACAGAGGATGGTGACCCCACTGCTCATCCCTCACCCCTTAACCAACTAAGGCCAGTGGAAGAGCCCTATGGCTTAGGGCTACAGACTTCCCACAGAATGACAATAGTACTACGGTCAGAGGGCCTTTCTGCAGCCCAAAGAATGAAGAGCCACTTGGCAGGTTCCCCAGCGGCCCCTGGCGTGGGAGTCACCTTGCCCGCCTCATCTGCTCTCCAGCGGTCCTGACCTTCAGCACACACTGATGGAACATCTACCATGAGCCAGCTCTTGGGAAAGTTCTCTTTATAATTAAAAAAATTATTTAATTGTGGTAAAATACGTAACGAAACATTTGTCAATTCAACACTGTGGTTTTAAATGTGCATTTTAGGGCACGGATTGTGTTCATCGCGTTGTGCAGCCATCACCTCCACTGTTTTCAAATGATTCCACTACGATTAACAGAAACTCAGTGACCCTCAAACTGGGACTCCCCTTTCTTCTTTACTCCCACCCCTGGTAACCACTAATGAACTGTGGTCTCTATACATTTGCCTATTTCATGTGGATTGTGCAACAGTTGTCCTTTTGTGGCTTATTTCACACAGCACAAGGTTTTCAAGGTTCTTCCATTCTATAGTGTGTGTCAAGACTGAGTATATTCCGTCATAGGTATGTGCTACACTGTGTTTATCCACTTACCTATTGATCGACATTTCAGTCATTTCCATTTAACGGCTATTGTGAACAGCACTGTAATGAGCGTTGGTATTCGGGTTTCTGTTTGTGGCCCTGCTTTCAATTCTTTTGGATACGTATCTAGGATTGGCATTGCTGGGTCACATGGTAGTTCTGTGTTCACTTTTGAGGAATAGCAGACTCCTTTCCACAGAGGCTACACCATTTTGTATTCCCATCACAGTGGATGAGCCTAGTAAGGATCTTGCCTTCAAGAAGCTTACATCCTTCTGTGAGGGAGTAAAGAATACAAGCAAATAAATACAGAACATGCCAGGTGGTGGTGAGACTAATGAAGAAAACAAAGCAGGTTAGTGGGATACAGAGTACTGAAGTGAGGGGTCCTGTTTTATACAGAAACACCAAGGAACACCTTTGAGTTAGGTGTTACGGATTGGATTATGTCTTCCAAACATGTGTGTTGTAAATCCTCCTCCTATAGCAGGTTAGTGGGATACAGAGTACTGAAGTGAGGGGTCCTGTTTTATACAGAAACACCAAGGAACACCTTTGAGTTAGGTGTTACGGATTGGATTATGTCTTCCAAACATGTGTGTTGTAAATCCTCCTCCTATACCTGTGGACCTGATCCTATTTGGGTATAGGCTTTCTTTGTTATGTTAACTAGGCCACAGTGGTGATAGGTGGGTCTTGAAGCCATTTTTAAGATCTAAAAGGAATAGATTAGGCACAGAAGCCAGCAAGCGTGAATGGGGGAAAAGTAGATGCCATGTGGATATCGCCAGGTAACACTAAGATACACCAAGAAAAATGATAGACAATCTGAGACAGGAGTTCCTCCAGAGCACAGAGAGCCTTCCACTAGAGCCACTGTCTTAGTCATTTAGTGCTGCCGTAACAGGAACACCAAAGTACACGGCTTCAACAAAAACCAATTCATTCTCTCACCATCTTGTAGGCTACAAGTCTGAATTCAGGGTGTAGCTCCAGGGGAAGGCTTTCTCTCTGCAGGCTCTGAAGGAAGGTCTATGTTTTCAGTCTTCCCTTGGGAGCATCTTAACACAGGGAGCTCAGGTCCAAAGGACGCACCCTGTTTTCTTGGTACTACGAGGTCCCCAACTCTCTACTCCCTTTCTTTTTGTTTCTTGAGAGATAAAGTGTGGTGCCAGCCATACTCCAAAGAATCTCCCTTTACGTTGGATCACAGATGCCACCTGGGTAAGGGTGTTTCAATCCCATCCTAATCCTCTTTAACATAAAATTACAGTCCCCAAATGGAAGACAACCACACAATAGTGGGAATCACGACTCAGCTGAGATGATACACATATTTTGGGGGGACATAATTCAACCCATGACAGCCATAGCTCTGAATTCAGACTTCTAAACTCCTAAACTGTGAGAAAACATATTCCTGTTCTTTAAAACCTCCCACTTGTGGTATTTCTGTTTTAGCAGCACTGAGAATCTAAAACAGTAGGAAAGAATTGACCAGATCATTTAGTCACCATGAACCACCCAGCACCTCCTGCTTGTTGGTGCCCGCCTCCTTCTCCCTCTCTGCACCAGTCTCACGGTTTTCACTCTGTCCTTCCACGGTGCCAAGCCCCTCCCACCTCAGGGCCTTTGCTCTGGTTGCTTCTGCTTCTGCCACCTGTAATAGCGTTTTCTGCTTTCAGGTTTTTGCTTTAGTGTCACATTCTCAATGAGACTTACCCCGAACCCCTGTTTAAACTTGCAGCACGCTACTCCTCCCTTTCTCCTTATTCAGCTCTATTTTTTCTCTGTAACACTTATCACCTTATAATACGCCATGTAAGCTACTTGCTTTACTGTGTCGCTTATTCCTTTTGACCCTTCACTGGAACGGAAGTTGGGCTAGGGTTAAGGATTCTCATTGCCTTGGTCCACTATGCCCAAGTCTTTGGGATAATCCCTGGCACAGCTAGGAGATCAGTAAGTACTCCAGAGGTCCCCTCGGTACGGAATGCCTACTTTGTACCAGGTGCTGCATCACAGGGGCAAGAAGATCCTTCATGATGTTGTGAAGGGTGAACCCTACCTACTTCCTTATGAGCTGTTTCGGTCTAAAGCTAGTCAGGAAGGGAGGAGACATGGTCGGCTCAGATTCTCCCTGACCTCTGCTTCCCTGCCACCTGGCCCCTCTGCCGTCTTCTCCAAAGCTCACAGGGCTCAGTACTTGGCTCAGATCAGAGGCCTTAACTGGGACCCAGAGAGGGTGGCCATCGCCAGAGACCCAGGGTAGAGTCAGAGGAAGGCTGGGAGGCAGGGCTGAGGGAGCGGGCCTGCCAGGGTGGATTGAAATTGAAGTGGAAAAGCACAGAACCTCCTGCAGAGGCCAAAGGAGGGGAAATCCCCGTCCTCGTTGACTCCCTCAGGGGATTCTGTAATGATCCTTGCAATGCCATCCCATTTTCAACTCTACAAGGCTCCTGGTGTTCTCAGCAGTATGTCTGGGAGAATTAACTGCCTGAATGCCTAATGACAGACAGCAGAAACCGAGAGGAGTGTGCGTGCGTGCATGGGGGCTTGTGTGTGTGTGTGTGTTAGTGGGGAAGGGGAGGTATCTTTTTCTCACAGATCTCTCTTGCTTTTTTGTATCTTATAATTGCTGTAGGAATTATTTGCCACAGAACTGAAGGATTTCCTTTTCAGAGCCTCCACCTTCTGGCAGCTGAATCTATGCTTCCCTGCAGCATCACCGCCACCGTCATTCACCACCGTTGCTGAATCTGTGGCCAGGAATTTGACCTCTCTGTTTTCTAGATCCAAAACAAAACAAATAAGAAAACAGTCACCTTTAAGTCAATTCCAGCTCAGGCAGCCCCGTAAGGGCCAGAGTGAAACAGTGCTCCACTGGATTTTCGAGGCTGACTTTTCTAAAGGAGGTCCCTGCGCTTTTCTCTTGAGGTGCCTCTGGGTGAACTCGTACCTCTGACCCTTTGGCAGTGCTTTTTCAAATGTCCCTTGCCAAGCTTAGCACTAAAACTTGCCCTTGTCCAGGGTACTTGTGCCTATTGTGACTGACTTTAGGCTGACACAGTCACTTTCTCCAAAGACCCCAGTCACTTCATTGTCTACAAACGTTCCTTGGGGATGCTCAGAGTTAAGTTCAGAACAGTGCATTTCTTCCTTGCTCTGTCCCCTTCTGAGCTATCAAATTATCCACTGAGCAAATCATTTGTTGACCAGATCATTCACATTTAGTCTAAATTAGATCTCCTTGCCGCAGGCCTCATCTGGCTCCACCAACCCAGCCAGCCTTCCACAGAGTCCAGCCAGCTCTCCCCATCGCGTACGTCAGACACTGCTGCCTCGTCCTCCCACTCCTTGTCTCAGTATTATCCTAAGTTTGTACGCTTGTTCAGAAGACTTTTTCTTCTCACTTCAACATAATCCTCTTTGGATTTCAAGGTCCCATTTCAAGCCTGGCCTACACCATGAGTTACCTGGGCTTCTGCAGCAGACACGGAGTTTTTTTGATACCTTACAGTAACTGTTATGAGGTACCAACAAGTCAAAATTTTTTTTAAATTGTACCTTAGATGAAGGTTTACAGTACAAACTAGTTTCTCGTTAAACAGCCCCACAATTTGTTTTATGACACTGGGTGACAACCCCACGACATGGCAACATCCTCTCTTCTCCGCTTTGGTTTCCCTATTACCAGCTTTCCTGTCCCCTCTTGCCTTCTAGTCCTTCCGAAGCTGGCACACCCCTTTAGTCTCATTTTGTTTTATGGGCCTAACCAATCTCTGGCTGAAGGGTGAACCTTGGCGTTACTTCATTGCTGAGCTGAGAGGGTATCTGAGGGCCATACTAGGCCAATAAGTCTGGTCTGTCTTTTTCAGTTAGAATTCCATTCTACATTTTCCTCCAGCTCTGTCCAGGAGCCTCTGTTGTGACTCCTGTCAGAGCAGTCAGTGATGGTAGCCAGGCACCACCTAGTTGTCCTGGAGTCAGTCTAGTGGAGGCTGTTGTACACATGATGTATTAGTCCTTTGGACTATCTTTCCCTTGTATCTTTAGTTTTCTTCCTTCTTCCTTGTTCTGGGAGTGGTAACACCAGTGGAGTATCCCTCGAGCTGTTCACAATTCTTTAAAAAACCCCAGACACCACACACCAGAGTGGAATATGGAACATTTTCTTTATAAGCTATGTTACACCAGTTAAATTAGATGTTCCCAGAGACCACGGTCCCCACAGCCCTCAACCCAACAATTTGTTCCCTCAGGGAGTTTGGACATGTCTATGGAGTTTCCATGACCTTGCCTTGCACAAGTTGTGCAGGTTTTCGAGTACTGTGAACTCTCTTATCCTTCACCAAAGCTACCACTTTCCTGTTGTCCATTTAGGACTTTTCCATTCTCTCCTCTTCCCTCCCTAGTAATCATCAAAGAGTGTTTCTTTTTGAAATTAAAACTTTTCATGAGTTTTTACAGTAGTGGTGTCACGCAATACTTGTCTTTTTGTGATTGACTTATTTCACTCAGCGTAATGCCTTCCAGTTTCTTCCATATTAGGAGATGCTTCACAGATGCATCATTGTTCTTTATTGTTACCTAATACTCCATCATGTGTGTGTACTACAGTTTATCCATTCATCTGTTGATGGGCATCTAGGTTGTTTCCACGATTTTGCTATTGTGAACAATGCTACAGTGAATGTGGGTGTGCATATGTCTATTTGTGTGAAAACTCTTATTTTTCTAGAATATATTCCTGGGAATGAGATTACTGGATCATACCATATGTAGTGGTCAGGACTGTGTCTACTTGGCAACTCCATGTTTGGCTGCTGTATCACGTGGCAGGGGTGGGGTCTGTGGTGGCTTCCCTCACCTTCCACCACCTACTTCCTGTCTGCTTATGTGGCCAGCAGCTCCTGCTCTCTTTTGCATCTGGTTCTTGGACTCGAACTAGCAGCTGTTGGATTCATCAACTCTCACAGTCCATGAGCGAGAGTCCTGTTCCATGACCTGCCAATACTGGGTTCGCCAGCCACTGCAGCTCTGCGAGTCACAGAGACCTCACAGTCTCGCCCCCAGCTTGGGATCCACCAACCTACACAGCCGGTGATCTAGAACTCTGGTCTCTGACCTGCTACCTTGTGCCCACCAGCTCCCATAGCCATGTGAGACTTGTGCCAGGACTTGGGACATTTAGCTTTTACAACTGGGTGAGCTGTTGCCTTTACATATAAATCTTTCCTTGTACGTATAGGTGTTTCTAGGTTTGCCTCCTTAGAAAACCCAGCCTAAGATGTGGTACTTCTATTTTTAGCTGTCTAGGGAAGCATCATATTATTTTCCAAAATGGTCGTATTGTTTCGCATCCCCCCAGCCATGCATAAGAGTTACAAACTCCCTGAAGCTTCTCCAACATTTGTTGCTTCCTGTTTTTTTTTTTAATTCTTGCCAGTAATGTGGGATGAGATGGTATCTATCTCACTGTGGTTTTTATTTACACTTCTCTAACAGCTAGTGATTCCAAGTATTTCCTCATGCATCTGTTGGCCACTGAAATGTCTTCTTTGGTGAACTGTCTGTTCATTTCTTTTGCCTATTTTTTAACAGGATTATTTGTTTTCTTGTAGAGGTGTTGGATTTTCTCATAGATTCTAGAGATGAGATTTGTAGTAGCCAACTGTTTTCCCACAGTCTGTAGGTTCCCTTTTCACTCTTTTGGTGAAGCCTTTTTACAAGCATTAAGAGTTTTAACTTTTAGAAGATACCAATTATCCAGCTGTTCTTCTAGAGTTAGGGTGTTGTTAGTCATCAAGAAAGCTGTTTCAGTTAGCTAGTGCTGCTCTAACAGAAATACCAGAGTGGTTGGCTTTAACAAAGGAAGGTTCTTACACAGTCTGGTAGGCTACAAGTCCAAATTCAGGATGTCCACTCCAGGGGAAGGCTTTCCCCCTTGTCGGCTCTGCAGGCAAGTCTGGTATTGCATCAGTCTTTGTCCAGGGAGCATCTTGGCTTGGGAACCTCAGGTCTGAAGGACGCACTCTCGGTGCTGCTTTCTTGATGGTGTGAGGTTCCCAATTCTCTGCTTGCTTCTGTTCTTTTATCTCTTGCAGGATGAAAGGATTAAGGGTGGTGCAAGCCACACACCAGGGAAACTCCCTTTACAGTGGAGCAGGGATATGATCTTATGAAAGGATATACAGTCCCACCCTAATCCTTTAACATACAGCACAGCAACATCACATAATGGAGGACAATCGTACAACACAAGAAATCATGGTCCAGCCACAGGGCTACACCTATTTTTGGGGGGACACAATTCAATCCATGACAGTATCTATCCTGTTAAGCCCTATGTCAGAGTTTCTAGTGCTGATCTTATTTTTTTTTTCTTCTGTGAACTTCATAGTTTTGGGCTTTATATTTAGGTTTTGATTCACTTTGAGCTAGTTTTTATGTATGGTGTGAAGTATGGGAACTGTTTCATTTTTTTGCAAATGGACATACAGTTTTGCCAGCACCATTTGTTGAAAAGACTGGCTATTTGTCCATTTGATAGATTTTGCACTCTTGTCAAGAATCAGGTGACCAGAGGTGATGGGATTTATATCTGGGTTTTCAGTTGTTCTGCTGTCATTGTAACAGTACCACGCTGCTTCAACTACCATAGCTTTATAGCAGGTTCTGAGGTCAGGTAGCATGAGTCTTCTTTATTCTTTTTCAATAGTACTCCTTCCCTTTCCATGTAAAGTTAGTTTTAAGTTTTTCCACCTCTTTCGAGAACATTGTTGGTATTTGGATTGTGGTTCCATTGTACTTGTGAGTCACTTTGTGTAGAGTTGTCACTTTGACAATGTTGAGTCCTCTTATCCACAGGCATCATATATTTTTCCATCTATGTAGATCTTTTTTGCTTTCTTACAGTAGTGTTTTGTAGTTTTCTTTGTATAGGTCTTTTACATTCCTAGTTAGATTTATTTCTAACTACTTTATTATTTTAAGGGCTGTTGTAAATGGTGTTGTTTTCCTAATTTCCTTTTCAGCATTCTTCTTATAGGAATCCAACTGATTTTAGTGTGTTTATCTTGTATCTTAAAATTCTGCTGAATCTTCCTGTTAGTTCCAGTTGTTTTTTAGTGAAGTCATTTGGGTTTTCCATTTATAGTATCACCTCATCCACAGATATGAACTGTTAAACTTCTTCCTTACCAATTTGTATGCCCTTTATTTCTTTTTCTTGCCTTAGTGCTCTGGCTAAGACTTCCAGCATGATGTTAAGTAGGAGTGGTAATAAAAGGCATTCTTATTTTGTTCCTGTTCTCAAGGAGAATGTGTTCAGTATCCTCCATAAAGAATGATATTGGTACTGGTTTTGCATAGATGCCCTTTATTATGTTGAGAAATTTAACTTCCATACCTATTCTATTGAGAGTTTTGTTCAGGAATGGTGTTGGACTTTGTTGAATGTCTTTTCTGCATCATTTGAGATGACCATATGATTCTCTTCTTTCCTTTTATTCCTGTGGTAGATTATGTCGATACATTTTTGTATGTCAGACCATATGAATCCTTCTTGATCCTGGCATATTATTTTTTGATATGCTGACTTTTACTAGCTAGAACCTTGTCAAGACTTTTTGCGTCTGTACTCATGAGAGATATTGGTCTGTAATTTTGTTTTGTTTTATCTTTGGTTTTGGTATCAAAGTTATGCTGGTGTCACAGAATGAATTTTGAAAGTATCCCTTCCTTTTCGATGTTTTGAAGTAGTCTGAGTAATAATAGTGTCAGCTCTTCTCTGAATGCTTTGTAAAATTCCACAGTGATGCCATCTAGGTCAGGGCCTTTTCTTCCTGAGAGCTTTTTTTTTTTGCTTTTTTCTTCTCTTTTTTTACTTTTTCAGTATCTTCTCTTGTTATGGGTCTGTTCAGGTTTTCAACATTATTTTGTGTTAGTTTGAATAGGTAGTGTGTTTCTAGAAAATTGATCATTTCCTCAGATTTTCAAATTTGTTGGAGTATAGTTTTTCATAATACTCTGTTATGACTTCTTTTATTTCAGTGAGGACATATTATTTCTTATTTTGGTTATTCGAGTCCCCTCTTGTTTTTCTTTTGTCAGTTTGGTCAGTGATTTGTGAGTTTTACTAATCCTTTCAAAGAACAAAGTTTTGGTTTTGTTGATTCTTTGTATCGTTTTTCTGTTTCAGTTATTTCTACTCTGATCTTTATTATTTCCATTCTTCCGGTGGCTGCAGGCTTCTTTTGCTGTTTTCTTTCTATTTGTTTGAGTTGTGTAGCTAATGTTTTAATTTGTCCCTTCTTTTTTGATGTGAGCATCTATTGCTATATTTGACCCCTGAGGACTACCTTTGCCATGTTGCAAGGGTTTTGGTATGATGTATTTTCATTCTTATTTAGTTCTAGGAGGTTTTTTTTTTTTTTAATTTCTTCATTGTTTTCTTCTACGACTCAGTAATTTTTAAGCAGGATGTTACTCAGTTTTCATGTGACTGACTGATGTTTTTTCCTTGCTGTTTCTGTTGTTAATTTCTACTTTGATGGTGTTGTGATCAGAAAAGATACTTTGTATTATATCAGCATTTTGATTTTGTTTGGGAATGTTCTGTGGCCTAACATGTGGCTATTGTGGAGAATGTTCCATGTGCTTTGGAAAAGTCAGTGTTCCTTACTGCTGTTGAGTACAGTGTTCTATTTATGTCTATGAGGTCAAGTTGGCTGATTGTGCCATTTAGTTTTTCTGTATCTTTGTTGAGTTTCTTTCTAAATGTTGTGTCCTTTGCTGAGAATGATATGTTCTAGTCTTCTACTATTATTATAGAACTGTCAATTTCTCTTTTCGTTGCCATTAGAGTTTGTTTTATATATTCTGGAGCCCTGTCATTGGATGCATAGATGTTTAGTATGGTTAAGTCTTTATGGCAGATTGTCCCTTTAATCATTATGGTGAATTTTGTTTAAAGTGTATTTTAATCTGAGATTAGTATTGCCACTCCTGCTCTTTTTTGTTAAGGCTTTTTCCTTGATATATTTTTTCCATCCTTTACTTTTTCATAAATTGATGTCTTACTTTCTAAGGTGTGTGTCTTGTAGACAGCTTATTGACAGATTCTGTCGTTTTATTCAGTCTGTCACTCTGTGCATTCAGGCCATTTACACTCAGTGTAATTATTGATATTTATGAGTTTGCTGTTGTCATTTTGGTGTGTGTGTGTGTGTGTGGTGCTGCCAATTTTTTTTTTTTTTTTTTTTAGTTCCTCTTACTCTCCTGTGCTGAAATCTTTTTGTTTATGGGTATCTTTTACATTCCTTTTGTTTTTGTAGGTTTGTCATTATTTATTTATTTATTATTATTGAGACTATGTTTTCCTTCTTTATTTTGATGAGTACATTTATTAACTTTCTTTGTGGTCACCTTGATATATACCCTTATCTTCCTAGGTTTGAACCAAACTATTGTTAGCTGGTACCAGTTTGCCTTCCACTCCTTCAGAAAGTTTATTCCCTCTCTTATTGTTCTGATTTTGTTGTCATTTACAGATTAATCTCCATGGCTCCCTGTTGCAATTCTTCTGGTTTTGGATATTCTTCGAGAGTTCATTTCCTAGACTGGTATCTTGCTGGTGCAATCCTGCATCCTAGATTCAGACGGTGGTCCGATATTGTTTGCTCTTAGACCAAATGATCCCCTTTAATAATTCTTGAAAGAACTAACAAAACCAAAAGCTGTTTTTTTTGAAAAGATCAACAAAATTGATAAACCATTGGCTAAACTTACAAAATAAAAACAAGAGAGGAAACAGATAACCTGAATAAGAAATGAGATGGGAGACGTCACAACAGACTAAACTGAAATTAAAAGCATGGCAGTATACTATGAAAAATCACACTCTAACAGACTTGAAAACCTAAAAGAAATGGATAAATTTCTAGATTCACATCACCTATCAAAATTGTCACAATGAGAAATAGAGCAACTTAATAAACCCATCACAAGAGAAGAGATTGAAAAAGTAGTCAAAAAACTACCAACCAAAAAAAAGTCCTGGCCCAGATGGCTTCACTGGAGAATCCTACCAAACTTTTAGAGAGGAGTTAATTCTAATACTGCTGAAGCTATTTCACAACATAGAAAAGGACAGAATATTCCCAAATTCATTCTATGAAGCCAGCATAACCCTGATACCAAAGCCATGGAAAAATCTCACAAAAAAAGAAAATTACAGACCAATATCACTCAAGAACTTAGATATAAAAATATTCGGCATTATCCTAGCCAATAGAATTCAACAACATATCAAAAAAATAATTCATCATGACCAAGTTGGATTTGTATTAGGGATGCAGAACTGGTTCAGCATCAGAAAACCAGTTAATGGGATCAACCCCAGAAATAGCACACAGGATAAGAATCATTTGATTTTGTCAAGGGATGCAGAAAAGGCATTTAACAAAGGCCAACATCGATTCAGGTTAAAAACTCAGGAATTTGGGAATACAAGGGAAATTCCTCAAGACAATAAGGGGCATCTACAAAAGCCAACCACCAACATCATGCTAAATGCAGAGACACTGAAAGAATTCTCCCTGAGAATGGGAACTAGACAAGGATGCCCACTCTCGCCACTTCTATTCAACCTGTGCTAGAGGTTCTGGCCAGAGCAATTAGACAAGATGAAGAAATAAAGGGCATCCTTATCAATAAAGAAGTAAAAGTATTCCTATTTGCAAAGGATATGATCATATACGCAGAGAAACCTAAAGAATCCATAAATAAACTACTAGAACTAATAGTTCAGTGAAGCATCGGGATGTGAGATAAACATAAGTAAATAGGTAGAATTACTTTACACCAACAAAGAGATCATCAAAGAGGAAATCACCAAATCAATACCATTTACCATAGCCCACAAGAACATAAAATACCTAGGAATAACCAGAGAAGAGACCCATACAGAGAAAATTATAGGATCCTACTGCAAGAAACTGAAAGAGGCTTACATAAGTGGAGAAACCTACCTTGCTTGTTTATAGAAAATGTCTCTTCTACCCAAAGTGATCTACATATACAATGTAATCCTCATACCTATTCCAGTGTCGTTATTTGATGAGGTAGAGAAACAAATTACAAAGTTTGTTTGGAAAGGGAAGAAATCCTGGATAAGTAAAGCACTACTGAAGAAGAGGAACAGAGTGGGAAGACGCACACTACATGACCTTAGAACCTACTACATTGTCATGGTAGTCAAAACAGCCTGGTACTGGTACAAAAACAGACAGATAGACCAATGCAACAGAACAAAGGACCAAAAATATCACCATCTTCCTATGAACATCTGATATTCGACAAAAGCCCAAAGGTTGTAAGCTGGGGTAAAAACACTCTCTTTAACAAATGATGTTGGCAAAATGGGATATCCATCTGCACAAAGACCTAAATACTAAACCTAAAATGATAAAGGTCATGCAATAAAAAACAGGGACAACAATAGAAGTTCTAATACTCAATTTAAACAGACTACAAAATCTAACAAACAGTGCACAAGCAAAAGAAGAAAAAATAAATGTGAAATACTAAAAATCAACCACTTTATGCTTATTCAACAACTTTATCAAGGGAGTTAAAAGATCATCTACAGAATGGAAAAAATATTCAGCAACTACCTGTCAGATTGACATCTGATTTCCACAATCTCCAAGTTCTGAAAAATATAAACAAGAAATAACCCAATTAAACAGTAGGCAAAGAAGATGGGCAGACACTTTACCAAAGAAGACATCCATGCAGCTAAAAGACACATGAGAAAGTGCTCACGATCATTAGCTATTACAGAAATCCAAATCAAAACTACAAAGAGATACCATCTCATGCCAGCAAGGTTGGCAATGATCCCCAAAACACAAAACAACAAATCCTGGAGAGGCTGTGGAGAGATCGGAACTCTTCTACACTGCTGGAGGGAATGTTAGATGGTAGAACCTCTTTCAAAAGTAATTTGGTGCTTCCTTAGAAAGCTAGAAATAGAAATAGCATATGATCCAACAATCCCACTGCTCAAAATATATTGTACAGAAACAAAAGCTGTCACATGAACAGATACCTGCACATGAATGTTCATTGCAGCACTGTCTACACTAGTAAAAAGATGGAGTCAACATACACGCCCATCAATAGATGAATGGATAAACAATCAGTGGTAGATATAAACAATGGAAGACTATGCAATGACAAAGAACAATGATGATTTTAGGAAGCATCTCATAACCTGGTTTCAACTAGAAGACACTGTGGTGAGTGAAATCATTCAGCTGCTAAAGGACAAGTATTGTACAAGACCCCTGCTATAAGGACTTAAAAATGGCCTTCTGTGAAGAAGAAAAGACTCTTTGATGGCTGCAAGGGTGGGGAGGGAGGGAAAGAGTTGTTCATAGATTAGATAGTCAATAGGAATTCAGTTAGACGAAGGGAGTGACCGCATGCAGTAGTAGGCGGATCAGCAGTACTAGACTACACCGTAAAATGAAAGGCTTTCTAAACTCAACCCAGTATTTCAAAGGATAGAGTAGCAGGGACAGGGGTCAGGGGACATTAAGGCCAACTGGCATAGCTAGTCTACTGCTGAGAGAATCTTCTACAACCCATATTGGTAAGTGGTGTCTGGGATCTTAAAAGCTAGCAAGCTGCAAGCTGAGGAACACCAACTGGTCTCGACCCACCTGGAACAGAGCATGACCAAGAACATCAAAGACACAAGGGAAAATGAGCCCAAGAGACAGAAGAACCCATGTGAATGGGAGACTGCGTCAGCATGAGACCGCAAGACGGTGCCTGGCTACAACCAAAGGCAGCCGTGATGAGGGACACAAGGTAGAGTCGCTGATGCAGCGTGAGAAAAAGAGGTGTGCAGTGTAAGAACTCCACTCAAAGATCAGCACTGACAGTCCGACAGCCTGGAGGGTCCCCTGGGAACATGGTTTCCCAGTCCTGCTGCTGGTCCTGACCAGGAACCAGCACTGAGATCAACTCCTCAGACAAGAATGGACTGGACTCGAGGACACGGTGTGACCATGTGGTGTGTGTACTTTGTGGTTCTATACATTTATAGGTGGCTGTCCTACTGGTTTCTGTCTAGACGGGAGAAAGGAGGGTGGGAAGGAGGGGATAGGTGATCATCAAGAGGACACTAAAAATATGGGTGAAAAGGAGGATTGTGCTGCCACTGGGTGAGCAGAGCAGATGAAGATGCCGACAGGCGGGCATGCCAAATTGATTTGCTTTGTACACTTTTACTTAATCATAATTAAGGCCTGGCAATCTACTTTTAAAAATTAGCCAGTGACGGTCTTGTACATCACAACAGAATGTTGTCCAATACAGTGCTGGAAGATGAGCTCCCTGGGTTGGAAGGCACTCAGAACACACAGTGGCCACAACAATGGAGTCCAGCAAACTAACAGTTGTGAAGATGGCTCGGGACCAGGTATGGGTCCATTCTGGAGGTTGCCACAACAATGGACTCCAGCAAACCAACAACTGTGAAAATGGCTCAGAACCAGGTATGGTTTCCTTCTGCTGTACAAAAGACCAGACTGAGTTGAAACCAACTCAAGGGTAACTGTCTTGGTTCTCTGGTGCTGCTAGAAATACCACAAACGGTTGGGTTTTACATGCAGAAATTTATTCTCCCACACTCTAGAAGACTATAAGTCCAAATTCAGGGTGCCAGCTCCAGGGTGAGACTTTTTCTCTGTCAATTCTGGAGGAAGGTCCTTGTCATCAATCTTCCCCTGGTCTAGGAAATTCTCAGTGCAGGGACTCTGGGTCCTGAGGACACGCTCCACTCCTATCACTTTCTTGGTGATACAAGGTCTACTGCTCATTTCTTTTATATCTCAAAAGATATAAAATTTAATTTAAGACAAAACTAATTTTGCAGGTTGAGTCCTTCCTCACTAAAATAATTGCTTCTAATCCCACTCCATTAACATCACAGAGATATAATTTACAACACACATGGAAATCATATCAGATGACAGCATGGTAGACAATCACACAATAATGGCAACTGACCAACACTACAAATCAGAGCTTCTCTCTCTCTGTCTCCCTCCCACACACACACAAACACCCCAAACTAGTTATCACTAAGTAACTCTGACTCATGGCAACCCCACATGTATCAGAGTAGAACTGCTCCATAGAATTTTCAATGGTTGGTTTTGCAGAAAGTAGATCACCAGTCCTTTCTTCTGAGGTGCCTCTGAGTGGACTCAAACCTCCAACCTTTTAGTTAGCAGCTGAGCGTGTTAACTGTTTACACCCCCAAGGACTCCTCTTTCCTGAAACCCAGTTGTTAAACATTTACCAGCACAGTGCTGGGAACAGGACTTCAATGTACAGGAGATTCATAAAGACAGAGTGAGCAACTGAGTGGAAAATGACAGAAGACAGAGGGCAGACGTCATAGAGGAGAAGAGCAAAATGTCATGACCATTTTTGTCCCAGGAAACTCTTGAATCAAAAAAAAATTTGAAAACTAAAGCTCTAGTAATTTTTCTAAGAAACCCTACACCTAGAGTTTGCAACCGCGACTGTGATGTACAGTAATACCCACAGGTGAGGACTGAAAGAACCCAGTTGCATAAAGATGGAGACACTGAACCTGAGACAGGCACATGACTTGTCTGGAGTACCCCGTGCCACAGAGTTCGGTCGCATATCCCTGATTCCTTTCTCCTTCTCCCAAGCTGGCTCTTCCAGGTCTGTGATGTTGCTTTCTGCAGTGCCAGCTGATGACAGAGACTCAGTGGGTAGGGTGGACCTGCGTTGTTGCTGTCATCCTATCAGTGAGAACCTGTCTCCCTCCTCTTCTGCTAAGGTCTCTGGAGGTTTTGTCAGTCCAGAAGAGCCAGACCACCCACCTCCTCGGCCCACTCTGCTCCACTGCAGCCCTCTCTCTCAGAGCCTTTCAGTCATCTGTGTGGGTTATTCTGCAGCATAGACTCATTAATTAAGAGCATGAGGAGTTCAGCATGTGAAGTGTTTGGTATATGGGAGGGGGGGTAACTGACTAGGGCTATGGGAAGCTTCTGGTAGCTGTCTTGTCAAGCAAGCTGTCAAAGGGTGTCCTCCTTTTTCCCATGAGGGGAATTTCCACTCAGTCTGGAGCAGACCAACAGACAGGATACACAGAAGGAGGTGGAGGACAGAGCGCCGGAACGGCAGCTCCCTGAGCCCAAGAAATTATCTCAGGCCCTCGCTTCCATTCTGCTTTACACAAAACAGCAGACTCCTGGAAAAGTCACATTTGGAAGGAACCCGAGAGATCATCACATTCAGTACTTCATTTAAAGTGAGGAAACTGAGGCCAGGAAGAGGAGACGACAAGAGCAAAGTTGCACAGCTGGTGAGTGAGGATGCTGTGTCAAACCCAGGTCTCTCGGAAGATGATGTTCTTTTCCAAGGACAGAGCTGAAACTGTCTTTTGACTTCCAGACACAATTTAAAATTCAAGGAACTGTAGTTTAAAAAAGTTATGTATTCCTAGAAATATGCTAAATACTATGAGATGAAGTCAATAAATATAGTTCCTGCCACCTATCGTCTGGTTTACAGTTCAAGATTGATAGGTGGACAGGGACAGAAAAGGGAGTTAGCCTTAGACAATGGAGAAGTTCGCTTAACAGATGTAGGAATAAAATTTGCCTTCTGGGGCTGGTGATCATAAACATAAGCCTGGTGTAGTGGGGAAGGCATGAGTTACAGTGGGAAAAAAATACCTGAGTTCAAATTTTATTCCTTCTTTTTATTAGCTGTGTGAGAATAGGCAAATTATTCAGCCTCTCAAAAATCTGATTCTCTAACTATAGAATAGGGACCAAAATATTCATTTAACAGGCATGTAGTAAGGATTAAAAGAGATAATATTTGTAAAGATTTAATACAGTGTCTGGAGCATAACAGATGCTAAAATAAGTGGTCCTCCTTGGAAACTCTATGGGCAGTTCTACTCTGACCTCTAGGATTGCTATGAGTTGGATCCAACTCAACAGCAGTGGGGTTTTTTATTTTGTCTTATTATCAGGAGGCCTGGTTGCACAGTGGATAGACACTCAGCTGCTAACCAAAAGGTCAGTGACTTGAACTTCTGACCACTCTGCAGGAGAAAGATGCAGCAGTCTATGTCCATAAAGTTTTACAGCTTTGAAAACCCTGTGGGGTCATTTCTACTCTGTTCTATAGAATCACTATGAGTCAGAACTGACCTGACAACAGTTGAATTAATATTATACTCTCCTTCTCTCCTTTCACTTACTGAAAGACCAGGTCATTATGTGAAAATGTAGGATGACCACATCAGACCTCAAAATGGAGGATGACTACATCATTTCATAACTGCCAGATCGTGTTATTATGCAACTTGCCTCTGAGCATTTATCACTGCCAGGCACACATCTTTAATGCAGAAAACAATCAGATAGTAAAGTTTTTATTGTTGCCCTAAGTGTAAAATTGTCTTGACTGCTAACCAAAAGATCTACAATTCAAATCCACCAGCCACACCTTGGAAACCCTATGGGGCAATTCTACTCTGTCCTTTAGAGTCACTATGAATCAGAATCAACTTGACAACCATAGTTTGGGTTTTTTTATTTGGTTAGATGTATTACTTTACTGACAGACAGTGCAAGGCGCAGGGAGTGGGTGGGGCCAGAAACAAGAGAACTGGGAAAACAAATGACTTACCTACCTGATGTTCATTATAACAATGTAAATATCCCTCATATTTGCATTTCTTCTAACAACAAGAGGCATTGGTGGTTCAGTGGTAGAATTCATGCCTTTCGTGCAGGAGACTCAGGTCTGAGTACTGGCCAATGCACCTCGTACACAGCCAACACTTATCTGTCACTGGTAGCTTGTATGTTGCTATGATGCAAACAGGTTTGATGCTGCGATGTTGAACACTAATGGAATAGGGGAAAAGGCCTGGTGGTCTACTTCTGAAATTCAGCTAGCACAAATACCGTGGATCACAATGCTTCAACCCACAACTGATGATGGGGATTGAAAGGATTGAATTATGTCCCCCCAAAAATGTGTGTATCAATTTGGCTGAACCATGATTCCCAATATTATATGGTTATCTTCCATTTTGAGATTGTAATTTTATCTTGAAGAAGATTAGAGTGAGATTGTGACACCTCAACCTACGTCACATCCCTGGTACAATGTAAAGGGAGTTCCCTGGGATGTGGCCAACATCACTTTTTATCTCTCAAGAGATGGAGGGAAAGGAAAGAGAGCAAAGAGTTGGGGTTCTTACCACCAGGAAAGAAGCACCAGGAGCAGAGGGAGTATACCCTTTGAACTCAGAGACCCTGCACATGAGAAGCTCCCAGTCCAGGGGAAGATTGAGGACAAGGACCTTCCTCCAGAACCGAGAGAAAGCCTACCCATGGAGGTAGTGGCCTAAATTTGGACTTTTCACTAACTTGACTGCGAGGAAATAAATTTGTCTTTGTTAAAAATCTTTCTGTTATAACAGCACTGGATGACAAAGACAGGGATGGTGTGTGTCTAAGCAACATTTTATTCCATTGCACAAGGAGATGCCATAATTTTAGGGCTGACTTGGCGGCGGATAACAACAACAGCCTTATAAGTCCAGATATCCCTGGAGACATTAAAAAGCAGGGTTGGCCCGTGCTTCACAGCCTAACGTGTTCATATTTGTTCAATCAACATCTATCATCTGAGGTATGTTCTAGGTAATGAGGCTACAGCAATGCACAAGCAAAGACTAACGGAAAAGCCAATAGCCAAGACTCCAGCCCTGAAGTCTGTAAGCTGGTATCTTGCAGTTCGCACTTATTCTTCTAGTTTGGGAAAGGCCTAGAACACCCAGATTTTTGAGGACAAGAAAGACAAGGATGAAAAGTGGTATCATGTGCTGACTCCTCCCATGGCTTTTCAGAGCATAATTGAGGGGTAAGCATCACCCTCAGAGGCCTCTTTCCTTGGTGGCCCTTTCAAAGCTGGCATGCACCTATTCCGGGCTCTTGGAGGGTCAGTCCCACAGGACAATTGCTTCTGTGCTGCTGCTCCAGGCTGTGTGCCAGGTAGACTCTGGCATTCAACCCAGTCGAAGCTGGAGTGCAAAGAACTAAAGACAGAATAGGTGCTGCATGTCAATGACGCAGAGAGGACAAAAATGCTCCCTGCTGTGCTCCTCACTTGCCCCCCGCCCCCCTCATGGCCTGCGGAGAGGATGTCTAGTGCTTCTGTGCGTACGACTGGAGCACATGCAGGCAGTGAGTGACCCTAGCTGCTCAAGCATTTTCATGCATGGTGAAAGTGGAAGAGGCACATATATTTAAGCAAATGCGACTGGAAAGTGTATATATGTGAACGTCTGTGGCTTGGGTGTTTGAGTGCATGCTGTGTGTTGTGAGAATGGTGGGTGGGTGTGAATGTGTGTGTGAGCTGTATAGATCCAAGATGTAAACAGGTGGCAAAGCACTGACGCCACAAGTCACATAGAAAAGCTTTATAAAAGAGTGCTCACAGTACGTACATGTACATGTTGTCTGTATGTGTGATCGGCATATGGATATTTGGTTTTGTGTTCTGTACGTCTAAAAGTGTTTATGAATAGATGAATAAGTGTTGTGTGTACTTGTACATGAGATGTGCATTTCACTGTTGGGTGTTCTATGTGTGTATCTGTGTAATCTGTGTATGCTTCTGGCCAGGGCTAGCGCACAAGATGCAAATATGAGACAGAGATAGATTCCTATCTTCCTCTAGGTTCAGGATTCTCTCTCTCTCTCTGTTTCTATTCTTCCATCCTGAGTGAAACTCTAGAAATCTAAATAAATCAAATAAGCTTTTGACTGCAACACAAAATACTCACTTGCTGCTCAAACCCAACCCATCCAGAGACATTTTCCTTAGGCTTTCCCCCAAGAAGAAGTCACCAGCTGAAGGGCTGGACAGTCGAAAGACAATCCTCCTTTTCAGTGTGGTTTTTAGTTGCCACTGAGTCAGCTTCAACTCATGGCAGCCTATGAATAACAGAACAAAACACTGCTCAATCCTGCACGGTCTCCACGATCTTTGATATATTTGAGCCCATTGTGGAAGCTAATTTGTCAATCCACCTCCCTGAAGTTTCCACTAGTTTTTGTTAGTCTTGTGTTGAACCAAACGGGATGTCCTTTTTTTAGCAATTGTTTTTTCCTGATGATGTTTCCAATGAAAGCAAGCCGAAGTCTCACCATCCTTGCTTCTAAGGAGTATTCTGGTTGTATTTCATCTAAGACTGATTTATTAATTATTTTGGCAGTCCATGATAGATCAAATATTCTTTGCCAACATTGCATTTCAAATGCATCTATCCTCCTTCTGTCTTCCTTCTTCACTATCCAACTTTTGCATGCATGTGAGGCAATTGAAAAGGCCATGGCTTGGGTCAGATGTGCCTTCATCATCACAGTGACATCTGTAACAGGGCCTGCAGCCTGTGCTAAACAGGCTACACTGGTTCCCTCCTGCATGACTTTGATGCGAATATCCTAGCTTCCCACCCAGGTCTGCAGGGGTTCTAGACAATGTCCTCACTACCTCGTCATCTGCTACCAGCTGGTTGTTCCAACCAGCCCCTCTGCTCTGCAGCAAAAAGGTAAGGTCACCCAGAAATGACAGCAACCAAGGGGGAAGGCTTTAGACTTCCCAAAAGTCATTAAGGCGTGGGAGAGAGGATTGCTGAGCCAATCCAATTCCTCCTTTGCTCCTTTCTCTCCGCTTTTGTCTAATGAGGTGCAGGAGGCTGCTGAAACGGAAACTAGAGTTACCCATGATGCCA
Organism: Heterohyrax brucei; assembly: GCA_028571685.1. NCBI lineage: Eukaryota > Metazoa > Chordata > Mammalia > Hyracoidea > Procaviidae > Heterohyrax > Heterohyrax brucei. Next base: position 26,143,290 of record CM053155.1, read on the forward strand.
GCTTCTGTCAGTCTCCCTGAGACTGACAATCAAAGCACAGGGACACCTGGGTGCTGTTATCACAACGGAGTTCACCACAAGAGAAAATAAAATAACCTTTCCCCCAACACTTCACCCTGGGCAGGTGAGTCAGCTTGGCTCCCAGCCCAGGCTGCAGCATCCACGTCTCCCGCCAGCAAGTCCCAGAGCCTGGGAGAAGCGTGCCTCCCTGCTGCTGAGGGTGCTCAGGCATCAACAGGCTCACCTTTCCCCGTAAGCTCTGCCTGAGATTGGCTCAGCAATCCTCTCTCCCACCGCTTAATGACTTTTGGGAAGTCCAAAGCCTCCCCCCTTGGTTGCTGTCATTTCTGGGTGACCTTACCTTTTTTTTTTACCACTTCTGGTTTTGAGCTGATCCTGAATTATGTAGTACATCAGACATCTTTCTGGTGTCCTAGCCCCTAAATTATTTTCAAGTTTCCACTCTTTCAATGCAGTGTAGAAATCAGTCTTTTTCCTCAACTGCTTCCAAAGATCATTCATAGCCTTTTCAACAAATGGTGCTGTAACAATTGGACAAACATATACAAGAAAAAAAGAATCTCACTCCACACCTCATTGTTGGTGGTGGTGGTGGCTGTTGCTGGTGACCCCATGTTTTATAGAATAGAAGTACTCCATAGAGTTTTCTCAGCTATAATCTTAACGGAAGCAGATCACCAGGCCTTTTTTCCACAGCACTGCTGGATGGGTTCTCATTGCCAACCTTTAGGTTAACAGTCAACTGCAAACCTTTTGCACCACCTAGGGACATCTCATACCTCATACAAAGTTAGCTCATCATTAATTCAAAATGAGTCATATGAATCACATATGAAAATAACATAATAAAACTTCCTGAAGAAAACATAGAAAAACAATCTTTGTGACCTTGCTTAGGCATAAAGTTTTTTAGATATGATACTAAAAGTATGATCCATAAAAGAAAAAAATTGAAAAATTTGACATTTAAAAAATTAAATTTTTCTTTGCAAAACACACTGTTAAGAGACTAAAACAACAAGTCCCAGATGGAAGAAAATATTTGTAAGTCATATTTTTGACAAAGGACTGGCAACTAAATCATACAAAGAACCCTTAAAACTCAACAATAAGAAAAATAAACACCTACTAAAAAAACAGAGAATGGTCTGGAGCAAGCATTTCTCCAAGAAATGCTTAGGGATGATGCCTTTAGCTGTCTATTGTTGTTGTAACGGAAATACCACAAATGGATGGTTTTAACACAGAGAAATTTATTTTCCCAGATTTTAGAAGACTAGAAGTCCAGTTTTAGGGTTCTGGCTCTAGGGGAAGACCTTCTGCCTTCTGTCAGCTCTGAGGAAGGTCCTTGTCTTGTTGAGCATCTCTTCCTGGGCGATCTTCATTTGGGTTGGTATCTCTCTTCATCCACCTCTGCTTCTCACTTGCCTATTTAAAGTCTTTTATATCTCACAAGAGATTGAGTCAAAACACATCATCCTCTACTAATCCTGTCTCGTTAACATCAAAGATAACCCTTTTCCCAGTGAGATTATAATCTCAGGCATAGATGTTAGGATTTGCAACACATAATTTTGGGGACCACATTTCAATGTATAACAAATGGCAAATGAGCATATGAAAAATGCTCAACATTATTAGTCATTAGAGAACTGTTAATAAAACTATGATGAGACACTACTACACACCTATTACAATAGCTAAAAAAAATTGTGACAATACCAAGTGCAATTCAGTTGTAGAGCAACTGGAACTCTCACAGCTGCTGGAAGGAGTGCAAATGGTACATGCACTCTAGAAAGCAGTTTGGAAATTTCCAATAAAGTTAAAGGTACATTATGATGTGACAGTACAATCCCACTCTTACGTATTTGCTCAAAAAGCATGAATACTAATAGAAGCTTTAGTCGTTATCATCAATGACTGGAACAACCCAATGTTCACCAAGTGGTGAATGAATAAACAAACCACAGTACTTCCACTCAGCAATAAAAAGGGAAGTATTACTGACTGACATAACAACACGGGTGGATCTTAAGTGCATCTTGCTAAGTGGAGGAAGTCAAACCCAAAAGACTGCATATTGTGTGACTTCATTTATATGTCATTCTGGAAAAGTCATAACTACAGGGACAAAATATGGATCACCACTGCCAGGGGTTAAAGGTAGAGAGAGTGACTGACTATAAAGGAGCAGCATGTAGAACGCTTAGGATAATGGACTTGTCCTGTATCGTGATTGTAGTGGCAGATACACAAGTCTATGCATTTGTCAAGTCTTACAGAATGGAACACCAGAGAGACCAATGTTTCAGTGTACATAAATTTTAAACTAGAATGTTGGGAGAGCCCAAAATAGAACACAAACTAAGAAATAAACCTAATTTTATTACACATGAATCGTATAACCACACAAGGGAGATGAGAAAGAAATGAACTGACTAAACTAGAATAGACTAGGAAGAAATGCCTGACAACCTACTTCTGAAAATCAATAGACTAGGAAGAAATGCATGGCAACCTACTTCTGAAACTCAATCAGGTAAAATGCTATGGATCACAGCAATCTGATCCAAAGCCCGTCATAGGAATGGATGATGCAGAACCATGCAGTATTTCATTCCATTCTGCATAGGGTTGCCATGAATTGGGAGGTTATTGAAAGGCAGATAACAATAAATAGCTTTGGAAAACAGTATTTTGACTGGGTATTATATGACTAAAGACAAAAAGAACTGTACATATGTACTATTCTCTGGTCAGTAAGTTAGTTTCTTTTAGGGATATGGGTTTGCAATTCTCAAACTATTTTCAGCACATATAACCCAAAACCCTCTGATGCAGATTCTGACTCATATTGGCCCTGTTGACAGAGTACAGCTGCCCCATGGGGCTTCCAAGGCTGTAAATCTTCACAGAGGCAGACTGCCACATCTTTTCTCTGACAGAACAGCTGATAGGTTCAAATCTCGAGCCTTTCAATCAGCAGCCAACTGCTTGATCACTGCACCACCAGCGCTCCCTTTCCTATGTGTAATGTACTAGAGCTGAATGAGAAACAGTCAGATGAAGACAGGGAGCCATCAGCTTGGTGCTTCCCTGCGGTCACTTATAGTTCCCAAGACCAATGAGACATTCTAGTCATAGTCAAAGCTGAAAGGACGAAACTGGGACCTGGGTAAAGGAAGTGACTAGTTTGGGTCATACATTTAGCTGCATGTCCTGTCTCCATTTGTTGTAATGATACCTTCCCAGAATCTGAAGCTCTGAGAGTTTGAAAGAATGGGGTAGGAGGTGACTAGGATGTTTGAAATCTAGGCTCAGATTACCCCAGCAAGCAGTCCTCTGCACTGCTGATCTGCCAGAAAGAACCTCTGAGTGATGAGTGCCAGGGGCTCCGTCTTCAGGCCTCCTCTCTGTTCCATCTGTGCTCCTCTCTAGGAGATCCCATCCATTCTCATTACTTTAAGTACCATCTTTATGCAAATTTCTATGTCCTACTCAGAGCTCTTTCCCTCAACTCCAGACTCCTGTATCTAGCTGCTCCTCCACATTTCCACCTGGTTATCTCAAATCCAACATCTCCAAAACTCAGCTTTTATTCCCTCCCCTAAAACTGTTCCTCCCCTTTTCTTTCCAATCTCAGTAAACAGTAGCTACAACTGTTGAGTTTAAAGCCTTCACTCTTGGATGGATTAGATAGCTGATAGAAATTTGGTTGGGTGAAATCAGTGACAGCACACATTAGAAAGAAGATCAATTTACCTGGACTTCAGCATAACCTGAAAAGTCTTCCAATCCTAACCTAATATTGCAAGAAGAGGGTAGCAGGGGCAGGGGTCTGAAGACCATGCTCTCAGGAGACGTAGAGGCCAATTGGCATAACTAGTGTACTTAAGGGACTCTTTTGTACCCCATATTGGTGAGTGGCATCTGGGGTCTTAAAAGCTAGCAAGCTGCCATCTGAGGTATACCAGATGGTCCCAACTCAGCAGAAACAGATGATCACCAAGGACCAAAATGGCGTGGGGGAAAGAGCACCCAGAAGACAGAAAGATCCATGTGAATGGGTGACTTGTAACCATAAGAACCAGATGGTGTCCGGCCACCACCAGTGGCAGCCGTGATGGGGCTCACAAACTTGAGTCTCACTGGCAACATGAGAATAAAAAAGAGTGCACCCTGGGAACTCCACTAAAAGACTGCAATTGATGGTCCAGGGGCCTTGGGATTCCCCTGGGAGCACGGCCCTTAGTCCTGATGCTGTCCCTGTCCATAAATCATTATTGAGGTCAACTCCTTGGACAGGAATAGATTGGACTAGGCAACAAGGGTCGACCATATCGTGTGTACACTTCGTGGTTTTATGCACCTATAAGATGTCATCCTACTGGCCTCTTACTAGAGGAGAGGGAGAAGGTGGAGGAGAAGGGACAGGAGACTATTAAGAGGATACACCATGTATAGAACAGAAAAGAAGAGTGTGCTGTCAACAGGCAAGGAGAGCGATAGGAGCTGCAGATAGGTGGGCACGCAAATTTAAACTGGATCGTACAGTTTCACTCAATCACAATAAATAAATAAAATATATTTAAAAAAAAAAAAAAAAAACCTTCGCTCTTGGATCCTCTCTTTCCCTCGTATTCACCCTCCATTTCAATCAAGAGGCCTCCACTGCTCCCATCCAGGCCCTCTGATGACCACATCCAGCACCTGGACTGGGCTCCCTCCATCTAGCACTGCCCCCACAATCTACCAAACAGCAGCTGGGGTTCCCTTTAAAAAAAAAAAGCAAATCTTGTCACTCTTCTGCTCAAAATCCTTCAATGGAGTCCCAGTCACTCTGGGTAAAATCCAAGGCGGGATGATGATCCCCCAAAACCTGCTCACGAGCTCTGATCTCACCTCTCTGGCCTCCTACTCCCCAGCTCTTGGACTAGCTCACCTGGCTCTAGCTGTCCCCCCTCTACCTCTGCAGGAGCACTTCAGCTTCAGGCCACGTGCCCTTGCTGTTCCCTTTCCCAGGGAAGCTTAGCCCCCTGTGTGGCCTTTTGGACACCCCTCAGTGTTTGGGGGCTTTAACACAGCAGGCAAATAGATACTCAGGTTTATCACCTGTAAACTCATTCAGTTTCTTACAAGGTAGTCTGTGACAAGGAGCGTAAGACCTCCCAACACTCATTCAGAACTGGCGCATCAAAATTAACAGTCACGATGCTACAGTGCTAGTTAAATGAGTTCAGTACAAATCTTTACGCTTCTTTAACAAGAAGTCTTGGGAGGAAAACTTAACCAGGGCTCAAACTCAACTGAGGTCCCCGGTAGCTAGGATTCGAGGCAGGTGGAGATGGACAGAGTCTCAGCCGGCTCTTGTTGCTCTTCAGAGAGAGTGAGAGACTAGAGAAAGTTCCATGGGCTTCTGCCTTCTCTCAGTGAGGGGGTACGAATTCAAGATTCGTATGTGAAATTCTCACCTTGGCCTCACACAATAAAGGCCAGTGCGTCATCAAAGACTGGTATGCTATGTCGTTTCTCTAGGCTTGGAGATTACTCAAATGTCACACTTTTCTTCAAGGTCAGAGATTAGAGAGATTGTAAGATTTATGTCTCAGGATAGTTTACAAAGATTAACTGTATTATGTCTTCTTTATCACAGCATGTTAAGTCAAAATCAACTTAAAGGTTGTTACCATTCTTTGCATACTAAACATTCTTCTATGTCTAAGTTCAGCAATTTTCTAAATAACTTGCTCAGGACTGACAGTTTTCTAATAGCTTATAGTTACTATTAGACAGCCTCAGAAAGGCAGATATATTTCTATTTCTAAATTCATAATGTGAGTGATTAAAAAAAAAAAATCCATGGCTGTCAAGTCAATTCTGACTCATAGTGACCCTGCAGGACAGAGTAAAACTGCCCCAGAGTTTCCAAGGATCACTTAGTAGTGTCAAACTGCAGCTGTAGCACTTAACCACTACACCACCACTGTTATTATATTTGGAAAGTGGAGTAGAGATTTAATCTCTGGGGATTTGAAAGCAAGGAACTGCCAGAAATTCAAGCTGAATTCAGAAGAGAACATGGAACCAGGGATATCATTGCTGATGTCAGATGGATCTTGGCTGAAAGCAGAGAATACCAGGAAGACGTTTATTTGTGTTTCATTGACTATACAAAGGCATTAGACTGTGTGGATCATAACAAATTATGGCTAACATTGCATAAAATGGGAATTCTAGAATACTTAATTGTGCTTTCAAGGAATCTGTATATGGATCAAGAGGTAGTCATGTGAACAGAAAAAGGGAACATCACATAGTTTAAAGTCAGGAAAGGTGTGTGTCACAGTTGTATATCCTTTCACCATGACTTTTCAATCTGTATGCCAAGCAAATAATCTGAGAAGTTGGATTGTGTGAAGAAGAACAAGGCATCAGGATCAGAGTATGATTCATTGACATCCTACGTTACGCAGATGATACTACCCTACTTGCCAGAAGTGAAGAAGGTTTGAAACACTTACCAATGAAGATCAAAGACTACAGCCTTCGGTATGGATTACACCTCAACATCAAGAAAGCAAAAATCCTCACAACTGAACCAGTAAGCAACATCGTCGTAAACGGAGACAGGATTGAGGTTGTCAAGGATTTCATTTTACTTGGTTCCACAATCAACGCTTATGGAAGCAGCAGTCACAAAATCAAAAGATACACTACACGGGGAAAATCTGCTGCAGAGGATCTCCTTAAAGTATTGAAAAACAAAGATGTCACCTTGAAGACTAAAGTGCGCCTGACCCAAGTCATGATACTTTCAATTGCATCATATGTATATGAAAGCTGAACTGTGAACAAAGAAGACAGAAGAATAATTAATGCCTTTGAATTGTGGTGTTGCAAAAGAATGTTGAATGTACCATGGACTGCCAAAAGAACAAACAGATCTATTTTGGAGGAAGTACAGACAGAGAGCTCCTTGGAAGCAAAAATGACAAGACTGCGTCTTACATACTTTGGACATATTGTCAGGAAGGATTAGTCCCTGGAGAAGGACATCACACTTGATAAAGTGGAGCATCAGCAAAAAAGAAGAAGATCCTTGATGTGGTGGTTTGACACAGGGGCCACAACGATGGGCTTAAGCATAAAAACAATTGTGGACATGGCTCAAGAACAGGTGGTGTTTTGCTCTGTTGTGCACAGGGTTACCATGAGTTGGAACAGAATCAAAGGCACCTAACAACAACAACAACAACATAGAAATATGCAGAACAAGGGCTCTCCCTTCTGAGAGTGTTTCTCTGACTTCCGTCTCCAAAGAGCACTCTATCCATGGCTCCCTAACCTTTTATCTTGGGTTTTCTTCTCAGCACACTACTTGTTTTAATATATTTTTATTGCCTCTCCCCACTTGATTGGAAGCTTGTGTCTAATTTGTTCACTGCTGTATTCTCTGCCTGCTACTCACCTGTCAGTTTGTCATACTGTAGAAGCTTCCATGATGGAAACTATGCCACTGTTATTTTAAAGACCAACAAGCTTCCACATGGTAGATAAGCTTCAGTGGAACTTCCAGATGAAGGGAGACTAGGAAGGAAGGGCTTCCCATCTACTTTTGAAAATTAGCCCATGAAAACCCTGGAGATCACAACAGAAGGTTGTCTGATAAAGTATTGGAAGATGAGCCCCTGCTTGAAAGGTGCTCAAAATACACAGTGGCTGTCACAATGAATCAATGATAGTGACAATGGCTCAGGACCAGCAATGAATGGTTCGTTCTGCTGTACATGAGTTCACCATGAGTCAGAGCTGACTTCAGCAACCGACAACCATATCCCCTGTACCTAGACTATTGACTGGCACATAGTAGGCTCTCGACTTTCTTGTTGCAAGAGCAAATGAACCATAAATTTGCACCTAAGTACAATTTGAAAACAGGAAAAGCAGAGCTTCTCCAAAAAAAAAAAAAAAAGAAAGAAAAGAAAAAGAGAGAACAAGAGCTAACTAATGAGCTAACAGAGGAGTTTGCATTTAAAATCAGAAGCTTGCTCCCTCCTGTTCTCCCATCTCTAGGGGAAGTCACATAGGGTCAGATAGAGATGGCAGCCGGGGAAGCCTTAGTCGCTGGACCTACCCCCGGGCACGTGAGCTGAGGTCTCCTCTTAGAGCTGAGAAGCACACCCTACCTCCAAGGCTTGCTTGCTGCCAGCAAAACAGCCTAGAGTTTTCCATAGCCACTACGCAGAGAGGACCTGGAAATTTTTAATAAGACGAATAAACGAAATGATTCGGGGTTTGGTGTTGCCTCTGTCCTCACCACTCCACCCCTCACAGAATCAGCACAGCCACCTGGGGTTGCTGAGGGACCCCATTTCCTGAAGACTCAGCTTCTGTCCTCTGGAGCCAACATCTTATCCACCCCACTCCCCGCTCCCCCCCAAGAGAGGCTCCCTGAGCTCCTCTGGAACCTTCTGATTTGTATCTCCAAAAGAAATCAAATAAATTCCACTAGACGCCATTTGTTGTTCCTTCTATTTCCATCTAGGCAGGCCTGTGGTGGCTCCTGGGGTCTCGAGTGGGTAATCAGGCAATTTCCGTGGTTGGGGGGCCTCGGGGACCTTTACAGCTAAAAAAAGGAGGGGTGTGGGGCCTGAAACTCCGGTTTCAGAGGTGGGTGGGGGAAAGATAAAACAACAAAAAAACTTGCCTGACATAATTACAGCCATATTTGCATAACGTACTGAGAGCTCACATAGAAGGAGTGGTAACTAGTTACTCAGGTTATTAGGGTCACTGTCCGAATGTGGACAGAGGAGATGAAAATCCAATCTTGAACTGGAAAAAGAGTATACAGCACTGCAGATTACTGGGGTCACTATTGGAAATTGTGGTGACATAGTGATTAAGTGCTACCTCTGATAACTGAAAGGTCAGCAGTTCGAATCCACTAGGTGCTCCTTGGGAACTCCATGGATCAGTTCTACTCTAACCTGTCCAGGTTGCTATCAGTTGGAATCAGCTCGATGGCAGTAGGTTTATGGTTGCTAGTTGTACAGTGGGTAAACCAGTTAACCACTGGTCGTACAGTGGTTAAAGCAATCGACTACGAAACAATAGGTCAGTGGTTCAAAACCGGCAGTGGCTCCTTAGGAGAAAGATGTGACTAGTCGGATTCCATTGAGATTTACAGCCTTGGAAACCCTATGATGTCACTTTGAATCTCAATCAGTTGGGAGGGTTGCCGTGATCCTTCTTCTGAGGTGCCCCTGGGTGGACTCAAACTTGCAACTTTTGGATTAGCAGCCGGATGCCTTAACCACTTGCACAACCCAAGGTTTCCAGAGGCTCTGTAAAACGGAGACGGAGGCTTCAGGAGGCACAAACTGTTAACCGAGTACAAACTGAAAGGTTGGTGAGCTGTCGTAGCCATCTGATGCTGCTGTCACCGAGCCACCAGAAGCGATGGCTTCAACAAACAAGTTTATTGTCTCATAATCTAGTAGTCTAAAAGCCTAGATTCAGGACATCAGCTCCAGGGAAAGTCTTTCTGTCCCTGTTGGTTCTGGAGAAAGGTCATGGTCATCCATCTTCCTCTGTTCCAGGAACTTTTTCACGCAGGAACTGTGGGTCGAAGGACACACTCTGTGCGTGGTGCTGCTCTCCTGGTGGTATGCCAACTGTTCAAGGGTTTTCAAGGCTGTGACTTTTCAGAAGTAGATTACCAGGCCTGCCTTCCAAGACACCTCTGCGTGAGTCAGAACAGTTCTACTCTGCATACATGGGGCCACGATGAGTCAGAACTGGCTTGACAACAACTAACAAACAATCTAACAATTAACTGAAATATTCTAAGTGTCTGGAGAATAAGTACATAGGCAATGTGCTCATTTGAAAACATCTTCCTCAACTCTCTTTTCAGTGTGAGTCTTCTAGACACTGTGTTGTCTAGGGGCTCTAGGGCACAAAGATGACTCTTAGGTTGAGAGGACAGTTATATCTGGGGGAGGGAAAGAGAATGGTAGCCAAGTACCTGGGCATGGGACTGCAGAGGCTGAGTGACGGAAGATGGAAGAGTTGCAAGGCTTCCTACCAGTTCCACGTTGAAGAAACATGCCCTACAAATCAGGACCTTCATGGCAGGGACCAGTTTTTTATTGTTTTACTATCACTTTGAATTTCTGCCACTTAGCACATAGTGGGTGATTAGAAAATGTTTCTTCAGTGACTAACCATCTCTGACACTTCTTTCTTCTTCAGAGCTGAGGGATTGTCTTATGTGCAGGGTGATCTTTCAAACCAGGCACCTTAACTTAGGTCTAAGGCCATCGTGACTAAGCAAGTGATTAAGTGGCTTTGAGAATGTAATCCTCCATTTGTGACTTCTGGGCAATGTTAGGATGTTGGAACCATCCTGTATTTCCAAGAATAAATGACAAGACGCATCTTTAAAGTGAACAGGTTTATCTCATTCTCACACTTCATCTGAGCTCCATCATTAGAACTTAATTGCTATGATTAGAGAAGAATGGGTCAACAATTATTCTTTAAAAAGAACGTGTGTGTGCATGCTCATGCACGTGCATCTAAGCATATCCAGTGGTGCAGTGGTAAGAACTACTACTACTAACCAAAAGACTGGCAGTTCGATTCCAGCATCCTCTGCTAGGAAATCCTACCCTATAGGGTCACTGTGAGTTGGAATCAACTGAGCAGTAATGGGTGTGTCTGTGTGTGTGTCCATTTAAGTTGTGTTTATGAAAGCTGTTTCTTTTTTTCTTATAACTGTTGTTGAGAATATGCACAGCCGAACACACCACCAATTCGACCATTTTTGCTTATATAGTTCATTGACATTAATTATATTCTCCAAATTGTGCAAACAATTGCACCCTATTTTTCTGAATTGCTCCTCCCTGTTAACATAAACTTACTGGCCCCTGAATTCCCTACTTAATCTTTCAAGTTACTGATGTCAATTTTATCTGTTATGGAAGTATTTCTGCAAGAGAAGTACTTGCCGAAGCTAGAGTTTGTGCTTAGCTGGTATCCATGGTAACCCATCAGCTCCCTTTGCTTCCCTCTCTTCCCCTCCTCCGGTATGGGGATACTCCTTTTCTAAATAGAGGTCCAAGATCAGTAGAAGGGAGAAGGGAACACTTTCCGCACTCGCCACAGCTGCTCCTAGACTCTCCGCGGTCCAGGAGGTACTGGAGTAAACCCAGCACGTCTGTCAGTGTGCACTGGGCCCACAGCTGGCGAATGACAGGCTGCAAAGTCACTCCCTGGGTTCTTGTTCAACCCTGCCCCAACCTGACGGCCATGTTGCTGCTGTAGGCACAGCTGTGCCCAGGCACTAAATTACACACTTGGGATTCTGTGCTCTCCAAGCCCAGGCGTTAGTTTTTAAAATAGAAGGATGGCAAGAGATTGGAAGGAAGGCAGGAGCTAGGGAGAGGCAGAGGAGTATAACAGAGACGGATAGCAGGAAAAAGAGAACAATAACTTCTGACCGTCTATGCTTCAAGCAAACAGCAGTCCCCAGAGACTGCAGATGGAGGAATATGAGGGAAGACCAGAATTAAGGCTCAGTACAAATGTAGACTTAGCTCCAAAATTTCCCATTTGAGAGGGGAAAAAAAAAACAACAGTTACAATCAAGTTGATTCCAGCTCACAGCAGCCGTGTGTACATAATAGAAGAGCGCTCTACAGGTGTTCAAGGTTTGGCCTCGCAGAAGCAGATCACCAGCACTTTCTTTCAAAGAGCATCTCGATGCCCAACAACAGAAGAATGGATAGATAAACTATGGTATATATACTCAGTGGAGCACTACGCAATGATAAAGAACAACGATGACTCCAGGAAACATCTCATGACCTGGTTTCAACTGGAAGACATTATGTTGAGTGAAAGCAGTCAGCGACAAAAGGACAAATACTGTACGAGACCCCTACGATAAGATCTCAAAAATAACCTTGTGTATAGAAGAAAAGACTCTTTGACAGCTGCAACGGAGGGGAGGGAGGGAGGGAGGTGGGGGAGGGTTTAGATTAGATAGTTGCTAGGTATCTGGTTGGGTGAAATCAATGACAGCACACATTAGAAACAAGAACAATATTAAGTGGACTTAAACAACATGAGTACTCCTTCCATTTTAACCCAATATTGCAAGGATAGAGTAGCTGGGGTGGGGGGGGCGGGGGACCATGCTCTTAGGTGAAAGCGAGGCCAATTGGCACAACTAGTGTTTTGCTAAGAGGGCTCTCTGCACCCCACGTTGGTGAGTGGCGTCTGGGGTCTTAAAAGCTGCCATCGGAGGGCACAACAAATGGTCCCAACTCAGCAGGAACGGATGCTCACCAAGGACCAAAATGACATGGGGGAAAGACAACCCAGAAGACAAAGAGACCCACATCAGTGGGTGCCTACATCGACTTGGGACCGGAAGAACCGGATGGTGCCTAGCCACGATGGAGCTCACTAAGTTGAGTCTTACTGGCAACACAAGAATAAAATGGGGTACACCCTGAGATCCCCACTAAAAGACATCAATTGATGGTTCAGTGGTTTCGGGGTTCCCCTGGGAGCATGGCCCCTTGCCCTGATGCTGCCCTTGACCATAAGTCATAACGAAGGTCCACGCTTCGGATAGGAATGTATTGGACTTGGCGATGCAGAGTGACCATATGTTGGCTGCACTTTATGGTTCTATACATCTATAGGATGTCATCCTGCTGACCTCTGGCTGGAGGAAGGAGAGTGGGTGAAGAGGAGGAAAAAAAGAGACTGTTGGGAGAATGAGACATGTATGGAGCAGAGAGGAATAGCGTGCTGTCACCGGGCAGGGAGAGCAGTGGAAGCTGCATATAGGTGGGCATGTAAATTTATACGGCAATGTACATTTTCACTCAGTTATATTAAATAAAAAATTAAATAAATAAATAAAAGAGCATCTCGTTGGGTTCAAACTACCAACCTTTCAGTTAGCAGGCAAGGCCCTAATCATTTGAGCCACCCAGGGACTCTCTGAGGAAGACACTAAATCAAACTCATTGCTATGGAGTTGATTCCAATTCAGGTGACCCAATATGTTACAGGAAGAACTGCCCCATAGGGTTTTGTAGGCTGTAATCTGTTACGGAAGCAGATTTTCAGACCTTCTTTGGTGGCCCTGGGTGGTCAAACCACAAAACTTCAGGGTAGCAATCAGTCACAGTCTACACCATCAGCCTCCTAGCTGGGAAATGCTGCTGCTGTTATTTGGTGCTGTGAAGTCAATTTTGACTCACAGTGACCACATGTGACAGAGTACAACTTCTCTGCATGGTGTTCCAGTTAAATCCTTATGGGAGCAATTTGCCAGGTCTTTTTTCCTTCAAAGTTTGCCACCTGGGCTGCCTAGGACTTGCCTTGCCAGTCTGTATGTGACTCAGGTCAGCTTTGCCTCTAGCTAGTCTCCAGCTGTTGGTTGCACTGTGATGTGAAAGACTGGGCTAGTCAATCACAAAGCCACCTCTCCAGCCATGCTGGGGAGGCCACTGCTATTGCACACCCACTGTTTGAATCATCCCATATAAAACCAAACCAAATGACATTAAGTTGATTCCAGCTCATAGTGACCCTATAGGAGAGAACAGAACTGCCCCATGGAGTTTACAAGGAATGCCTGAAGGATGGACTTGCTATCTTTGGTTTAGCAAACAGCACTTAACCACTACACCAGTCTTAACCACTATGCTAGTCTACCTTTTCATCCTGTATTATATTGGATTCCCACCCTTTTCTCATATTTTCCAATACAGTCCTCTACCATTTCAGAGCAGGAGGACGTGTCCAAAGAACCATGGACTTGCAGTTCTGATTAAACCAGCCTATGAGTCAGTATCAGCCTGATGGCAACTAACAACAGCAGTATTCGTGGCCAACCATGTACCAGGTGCTGCTCCGGTGCCATCACATGTGTTATCTCATTTCCCCCCACAAGAGAGCCATCACTGTAGATGCTACTAAGACTCCCCATTCTACAGGAAGGGGAAGCTGAAGCACAGACAAGTAAATTGTCCAAAGTCACACAGCAAGCAATGATAGAGCCAGGATTCAGAGACATCAGGGTTTGGTAGCCTCCAGCCTAATGAGACTGGAAGAGAATTTAGAAAGTACCTTATCCAGCAGTATCACTTTACACACAGGGAACCCAAAATCCAGAGCTAGGAAGTGACTTGCCCAAGATTACACAGCTTTTGAGCTGTGGATATCCTGGGCAGGTACCCAGGTGATAAAACTACAGCACTCCCTGTTGTTCAAGAAAAAGTCAACTGGGGCCAAGTTCTTATTTCTCCACCTCAAGTTTGTAGCCCTTGCTCCATTCCTTTGGAGGGATCCCTTCCCAGATACCCATTTTCAGCCCCGTGTAAGTATCACTTGCCTGGGTGAAGGAGTAAGAGCTCTGCCCAGCAGTCCTGGGAAGAGTGACACTGCCACCCACCACCTTGTCATCTCTGCCTCGCTCATCCCTGTCAGACGCCTTCCAGCTCCCAGCTGTCTGTCAGCAGCTGCTCAGGGATATAAATAACCAGCCGTTGGCAGAGGCGCCCTGGCAGCAAGGGCTGAGGGGAAGGAGGAGACAGAGTGGGGGTGATGACAGGCAGGCAAGAAACTTAAGTGTCCTCCTCTGGGCTCAGATACTCCCTCAGAATCAGAGGGGCTAGCTGTAGTTAAAAGGGGGAAGTGGAATGTGGCTTAGCAGGGTGTGACTGAGCAGAGTGATGGGAGGACAGCAGGCCCGGTTCTGTTGGGTGTTTGAGGCCTTCTATTCTCCGCGCAACTGGTGCAGACTGCAGCAATTCCCATTTTCCCCTCCACCTCCCCTCCTTGTGTGAGCTCTTCTCCCGTCAGTGTTTGTGGGGTGTAAGGATGCTAGCACTGTGAAGAAGAGACAATGCTGAGGAGGAGAGGGCCCCAAGCTCTGGTATAAGCACAGGGTTGGGGCAGAAATACAAGGTACAGCTATGCACCAACACTGGTGTCTAGTCCACTTCAAAGCGGTTTTGGAACACTTTTTCTGGAATGGCCACGCAGCTGTTGTTGTGTTACCCTTGATGTCCTGAATGTTATCAAAATGTCTTTCTCCCAATAGTTCCTTTATACTCAGGTAAAGAAAAAAGTAGGTAGGGTGTTCCAATGCAGTTATTTGTTTACTGGCTAAAAACTACAATTAAATTTGTGAACTTGACACCTTGCCATTGTTTGCAATGGCTATTCCAGAAAGAGTTCCAAAATTGCTTTGAAGAGTGGATTAGTCACTGGTATTGGTGCATAGCTTCCCAAGGGGAGTACTCAGAAGGTGACTGTAGTGATATTCAGCAATGAGGTCTGTAGCACTTTTTCTAGGATGAGTTTGTGAACTCATTTGGCAGTCCTTGTATTATAATGAAATATGCGAAGAACTGGAGATAGAAAACCAAAAGGGAAGAACAGACTCTGCATCCCTCAAGCTGAAAGAACTGAAGAAAAAATGCAAGCATTGAGTTGTAATAGTGAAGGATTGCACGGAAAATATTAAACAATGCAGGAAGCATCAAAAGAAGATGGAAGGATTGTACAAAGTCATTATACCAGAAAGAACTGGTTGATGTTCAACCATGTCAAGGGGTAACATATGATCACAAACTGGTGGTACTGAAAGAAAAGTCAAAGCTGCATTGAAAGTACTGACGAAAAACAAGGCTCAAGGAATTGATGGAATATCAATGAGATATTTCAACAAATGGATGCGGCCCTGGAAGTGCTCTCTCATCTATGCCAAGAAATTTGGAGAACAACTACCTGGGCAGCTGACTGGAAGAGATCCATGTTTACGTTCATAAGAAAGATGATCCAACTAAATGCAGAAATTATTGAACAGTATCATTAATATCACATGCAAGTAAAATTTTGTTAAAGATCATTCAAAAGTGACTGTAGTTGTATATTGATGGAGAATTCAATAAAATTGCATAGTCAGTAAAACGTAGGTAAACATTTTTCTGGTATTCTCTGCTTTCAGCCAGGACCCATTTGACATCAGAAGTGATGTCCCTAGTTCTATGTCTTCTTCAGAATCTGGCTTGAGTTCCCTGTCAATATATAGCTGCAGTTGCTTTTGAATGATCTTTAGCAAAATGTTACTTGCATGTTTTCAGTTAACATCAAGAAAACAAGAATCCTCACAACTGGACCAGTAAGTAGCATTATGATAAATGGAAAATAGATGGAAGTTGTAAAGGATTTCATTTTATTTGGTTCCACAATCAACACCCATGGAAGCAGTAATCAAGAAATTAAAAGATTCATCTCACTGGAAAAATCTAATGCAAAAGATTTAAAATGTTGAAAAGTAAAGATGTCACTTTGAAGACTAAGGTGTGCTTGACTCAAGCCATGGTACTTTCAATCACATCACACAAATGTGAAAGACAGATGAATTAATGTCTTTTTAATTATTATTATGATTGAATGAAAATGTACATTCCCATAACATTTTTTTTTAATATGACTGAGTGAAAATGTACATTCCCGTATAAATTTACATGCCCACCTATATGCGCCTTCCACTATTCTCCCTGTCTGGTGACAGCACACTATTCCTCTCTGCTCCATACATGTCTCATCCTCCCAACAGTCTCCTTTCCCCTCCTCTCCACCCACTCCCCTTCCTCCAGCCAGAGGTCAGCAGGATGATATCCTATAGATGTATAGAACCATAAAGTGCATCCAATATATGGTCACTCTGCATCACCAAGTCCAATCCATTCATGTCTGAAGAGTGGGTCTTCATTATGATTTATGGGCAAGGGCAGCATCAGGGCCAGGGGCCATGCTCCCGGGGGAACCCATAAGAATTTGCATGCTGACCTTTATGCAGCTTCCACTGCTCTCCCTGCACGGTGACAGCAGTTTTCCTCTCTGCTCCATACATGTCCTGTCTTCCCCACAGTCTCCTATCTTCTCCTCTCCACTCATTCCCCTTCTTCCGGTATGAGGTCAACAGGACAACCTCTTATAGATGCCTAGAACCATAAAGTGCCCACACAATATGTCACTCTGCATCACCAAGTCCAATCCATTGCTGTCTGAAAAGTTGATCTTCATTATGATTTATGGACGGGGCAGCATCAGGGCCATGGGCCATGCTCCCAGGGGAACCCCGAAGTCCCTGGACCATCAATTGTGGTCTTTTAGTGGAGATCTCAGGGTGTACCCCTATTTATATTTGTGTTGCCAGTGAGACTCAACTTTGTGAGCTCCATCATGGCTATCACTGCTGGTGGCCGGGCACCATCTGGTTCTTCCAGTTACAGTCGATGTAGTCATTCAGTCACAAGGGTCTCTCTGTCTTCTGGATTCTCTTTCCCCTACGTCATTATGGACTTTGGTGGTCATCCTTTCCTGCTAAACTGGGACCATTTGCTGTATCCTCAGATGGCAGTGTGGCAGCTTTTAAGACCCCAGATGCCACTGACCAATGTGGGGTGCAGAGAGTACTCATTAGCAAAATGCTAGTGTCAAAATGCTAGTGACCTCTACTTCCCCTGACAGCATGGTCCCTGACCCCCTGCCCCAGCTACTCTGTCCTTGCAATATTGGGTTAAGACGGGAGGAGTACACAAGTTGTGTTGAAGTCACGTTAATATTGATCTTCTTACTGATGTGTGCTATCACCAATTTCATGCAACCAAATTTCTAACAACGATCTAATCTAAACCCTTCCCCCTCGCCCTCCCTCCCTCCCCACGCTTGCAGCTGTCAAAGAGTCTTTTCTGTTATGCATGACTCCGCCTTTAAGTTCTTATCGTAGGGGTCTCACACAGTATTTGTCCTTTTGTCATTGACTACTTTCACTCAGCGTAATGTCCTCCAGTTGAAACCAGGTTAAGCGATGTTTCCTGCTGTCATCATTGCTCTTTATCATTGCATAGTGTTCCATTGAGTATATATACCATAGTTTACCTATCCATTCTGCTGTTGTTGGTCATCTAGGTTGATTCCATCTTTTTGCTATTGTAGACTGTGCTGCAAAGAACATTCGTGTGCATGTATCAGTTGGTGTGAATGGTCTTCATTCTGTAGGATATAGTCCCAAGCAGTGAAATTACTGGGTCAAATAGTATATCTATATCCATTATTTTAAGGTAGCACCAGATTACTTTCCAAAGAGGTTGCAGCATTTTGCAATCCCACCAACAGTGTAGGAGAGTTCCAATCTCTCCACAGCCTCTCCAGCATTTAGTGTTTTGTGTTTTTTGGATCATGGCCAACCTTGTAGGAGTGAGATGGTATCTCATTTTCCTTTTGATTTGAATTTACTTAATAGCTAATGATTGTGAGCATGTCAGCATGTGTTTTTTGGCTGCCCGGATCTCGTTTTTAGAGAAGTTTCTGTCCATTTCCTTTGCCCATTGCTTAATTGGATGATTTATCTTTTTCTTAATGACATTTTGTAGTACCTCATAGATTACAGAGATCAGGCATTGGTCTGACATAGAGTTGCCAAATATTTTTTCCCGTTCTGTAGGTGGCCTTTTAATTCTGTTAATAAAGTCTTTGAATGAGCAAACGTGATTGATTCTTAGTAGTTCCCATTTATCTATTTTCTCTTCTGTCACTTGTGGTTTGTTTGACAGATTTTGAAGTCTGCCTACGTTGTATATTAAACCTTCTATTGTTGTTCCTACTTTTTCTTGGATGAGCTTTATTGTTTTAGATTTGATATTTAGGACTTTTGTCCAGTTTGAGTTGGTTTTTGTATAAGGTGTAAGATATGGGTCTTGTCTTAATTTAGTGCAGATGGATATCAAATTCTGCCAGCACCATTTGTTGAAGAGATTGTTTTTACCCCAGTTTAATCTTTTAGGGCCTTTGTTGAATATCAACTGTTCATAGGTAGATGGTGTCATCTCTGGGGTCTCGCTTCTGTTGATCTATCTGTCTGGTTTTGTACCAGTATCAGGCTGTTCTGACTACTGTGGCAGCGTAATAGGTTCTAAGGTCAGGTAATGAGAGGCCTCCCAGTGTGTTCTTCTTCTTTAGTAATGCTTTACTTATCCAGGACTTCTTCCCTTTCCAAATGAAGTTGGTAATTTGTTCCTCCATGACATTAAAAAATGTCACTGGAACTTGTATTGGGATTGCGTTATATAAGTAGATTTCTTTGGGTAAAATAGACATTTTCACAATGTTAAGTCTTCCTATCCATGAGCAGGGTAGGTTTCTCCATTTATGTAACTCTCTCTTAGTTTCTTGTAGTAAGGGTTTGTAGTTCTCTTTGTAACGGTCTGTTATTTCTCTGGTTAGATTTGCTCCTAGGTACTTTATCTTCTTAGGGGCTATAGTAAATGGTATTGTCTTGGTGATTTCTTCCTTAATAATCTCCTTGTTGGTATAAAGGAATCCTACTGATTTACTTACATTTATCTTGTGTCCTAAGACTTTCTCGAACTCTTCTATCAGTTTGAGTGGTTTTCCTTACAGATTCTTTGGGATTCTCTGTATATACAATCATATCATCTGCAAATAGGGAGATTTTTAGTTCTTTAGCAATGTAGATGCCCTTTATTCCTTGGTCTTGTCTAACCGCTCAGGCTAGAACTTATAGTACAATGTTGAATAGGAGAGATTAGAGTGGCCATCTTTGTCTGGTTTCGGTTCTCAAAGAAAACTGTTTCAGTCTCTCTCCATTCGGGATGATGTAGGCAGTTGGCTTTGTATAAATGGCCCTTGGTGCATTGAAGAATTAGCCATCTATTCCTATTTTGCTGAGAGTTTTCAGCATGAATGGGTGTTGTATTTTATCAAATGCCTTTTCTGCATCAGTAGACAAGATCAGGTGATTCTTGTCTTTTGTGATATTTCTCTGACTGATCACATTAATTATTTTTCTGATGTTGAACCAGCCTTGCATCCCTGGTATGAATCCCACTTGGTCATAATGGATTATTTTTGGATATGTTGTTGTATTCTATTGGCAAGAATTTTGTTGAAGATTTTTGCATCTAGATTCACGAGTGATATCAGTCTATAGCTCTCCTTTTTTGTTGGGTCCGTCCCTGGCTTTACTATCAGGGTTATGCTGGCTTCATAGAATAAATTTTGGAGTATTCCATCCCTTTCTGTACTGTGAAATACTCTCAGTAGTATTGGAGATAACCCTTCTCTAAAAGCTTGGTAGAATTCTGCAGTGAAGCCATCTGGGCCCAGGTTTGTTTTGGTTGGCAGTTTTTTGATGACTTTTTCAATCTCTTCCTTTGTGATGGGTTTATTAAGTTGTTCTGCTTCACCTGTGATAATTTTGGTAGGTGATATGAATCTAGGAATTTGTCCATTTCCTCTAGGTTTTCAAATTTGTTAGAATATAGTCTTTCATAGTATTCAACTATGATATTTTTTATTTCTGCTGGATCTGCTATGACAACTCCCCTCTCATTTCTTATTTGGGTTATTTGTTTCCTTTCCTGTTTTTCTTTAGTAAGTTTAGCTAATGGTTTGTCAATTTCATTGATTTTTCAAAAAAACAGCTTTTGGTCTTTTCAATTGTTTCAATTTTTCTATTCTTTAATTAGTTTAGTTCTGCTCTGATCTTTAGGATCTGTTTTCTTCTGGTGTTCTCTGGTTTCCTCTGTTGTTCCCTCTCTACTTGTTCGAGCTATAGGGTCATTTCTTTGATTTGGTTTCTTTCTTCCTTCCAGATGTTTGCATTTATGGAGATAAACTGTCCTCTGAGCACTGCTTTGACTACATCCCATACGTTCTTGTAGGAAGCATTTCATTCTCATTGAAATCCATAAACTTCTTTATTCCATCCTTGATTTCTTCTATAACCTATGGTTTTTTGAGCAAGGTATTGTTCAGTTTCCACGGGTTCCGCCTTCTATCTATGTTTTTTCTGCTATTAGTTTTGACTTTTATGGCTTTATGATCTGAGAAGATGCTTTGCATTAATTCAATGGTGTGGATTTTGTTGAGAATTGCTTTATGTCCTAACACATGGTCTATTCTGGAGAATGTTCCATGTGCACTAAAGAAGAAGGCGTAGTTGCCTGCTGATGGATAGAAAGTTCTGTATATGTCAATGAGTGTCGGAGATCAGAGAGTTCTCCGACGAACATGGTGGGAGGAGGAGAGCGACGCCGAGACTGAGAAAGGATAGACATGAAACAGTTTGGGATCAGGGGGCTAACAGCTATCCAAGCCAAGAGCCCAGAGTACAGGTTTATTAGAGTATTTATACCCTTTTGGTAACCAGGGTACAAGGAAGTACAACACACAGTAACTAAGGATTATTTCATAGTTTTGATCATACAATGTATCACATGCTCAAGACAATGGCCTGGAAGCATTCCCAGACCGTATCTAGGTTACAGTACACAAACGTCACAGAAGGTTATACAGAGTTGAAGTAATGGTTCAGCATCCAAGATGGCTTCACTTATGTCAAGAGTGATTTCCTTCAGATGAGGTCTAGTTGGTTAATTGTGGCAACAAGGTCTTCTATGTCTTTATTAAGCTTTTTTCTAGACGATCTGTCCAGTATTCACAGTGGAATGTTGAAGTCTCCTACTATTATTGTGGAGTGATCTATCTCCTTTTTGAGTGTAGTCAGTGTTTCTTTAATGTATTTAGGTGCTCTAATATTTAACATTGTTAAGTCCTGCTTGTGTATTGAATCTTTCAGCAATAAATAGTGTCCCTCCTTGTCCATGATGGTGGATTTTACATTAAAATCGATTTTATCTGAGATTAGAATTGCACACCTTCTCTTCTTTGTTCATTGTTAGCTTGGTATATATTCTTCCATCCTTTGATTTTCAGTTTGTTCGTATCTTTAAGTCTAAGGTGAGTTTCTTGTAGGCAATACACAGATGGGTCATGTCTATGGATCCAAGATGTCACTCAATGTCTCTTTACTGGAGCATTCAGTCCATTCACATTCAATGTAATTACTGATAGGTATGTGTTCAGTGCTGCCATTGTGATTTGTTTTTTTGTGTGTTGATGGTTTCTCTGTTGTTCTTATTAATTGTTCTTATTAATCTGTTCTGTGATCTTCTTTGTGAGTTGATTTTTCTCCTTTTTCAGGGTTACTTTTGCGGTTGTTTAGACTACTGTACTACTTTTATTGATATGGTCTGTTACTTCTTTATTGTGCTTCATGGCTGCCCCTATATATAAACCCAATTTTGATTGCTACCAGTCTTGTCAACTTCCTCTCCAACTGGAAGGACTATAACAACTGTAGTACATCCCTCTTTTTAATATGATGATATCATGGTTTACATGATATGATCACTAGATCGTTTCTTTCACTATTATAACTTTGATTGTGTTTGGAGCCTTACCTATCTGAGTAGAATTCTGGATAATGCGTCCTTCTAAAATACAAAATTGGCAGTTTTGTTCTTCTAAGCCAAGAGATTCTTTCAGTATTTCTTGTAGCTTTGGTTTGGTTTTTGCAAAGTCTCTGAGTTTCTGTTTATCTGCAAATGTCTTAATTTCATTTTCACATTTGAAAAACAGTTTTTCAGGATATATAATTCTTGGTTGGAAGTTCTTCTCCTTCAAGGCTTTGAATGTGTCATGCCACCGTCTCCATGCCAGCATCCTTTCTGCTGAGAAATCCGATGAAAGCCTAAAGCCTAAAGGTTTTCCCTCTGAATGTTAGCTTTGCTTTGCATCTTGCTGCCTTTAAGAGTTTCTGCTTACGTTTCATTTTGTTCAACTTGATTATAATATGTGTTGGAGTCTTTCTATTGAAATCTTTATTGATTGGTGCTCAGTATGTATCTTGGATATCTATGCTCTCTTCTTTCATAATTTCTGGGAAGTTTTCTGTCAGCAGCTCAGCAATAATACTCCCTGTTCAGGAACTCCAACTAATCATAGATTGTTCTTCTTGATAGAATCCCACATGCTTCTTAGTGTTTCTTCATTTTTCTTATTTCTTTTTTCTGATTTCTCCTCATAGATGCTGGATTCAGTGGCCCTGACTTCCAAATCAGAAATTCTCTTTTCCATTTGTTCCATTCTGTTTTCTTGGCTTTTAATTGAAGTTTCTATGTCTTTGATTTTGTTCCTGATCTGTTGGATTTCAGAGTCCTGATGTTCCATATGATCGAACAGCTTGTTTAATTTTTTGTTTTGCTCTGCTGCATTTTGTATAAGGTCTAGGAGGGCTCTATATATAACCCTTTGGATTCATCTTCTGATAGTTTCAGAAAAGCCTCTTCACCTTGGAAGTTCTAAGGTAGTTTCTTTTGAGGGCCTTCTGATGCCATGGGTGACTTCCAGGTTACTGTCCTCTCCAACGTTTGTTGCTTTTTTGGACTTCATGTGGGTCAGTAGAGGCTGGGAGAGATGCTATGAAGATGGACCATAGTTGTTTCTCTAGGCCATCTTAAAATGAGAAGTAAAAAGTATTTGACAACTTCCAAAGTCAGTGAGGTTTTCGAGTGTATACACCCCTCTTCCCAGCTGGCCAGGACCAGGCTCCTGGTGGAAAGAGAGGCCAAAAGTGCTGAAATGCCCAGAGTCCACAGCCTCAGCCACTGGGCCCCAGCCTGAGGTGACACTGTGCAAAATACCGCCTCCAGCTAGAAAAGCACTCTCCCCCTGGCAGGAGCCACCTCCCAGCCTAAGAACCAAGTCCAGCCAGGGCCTCTGCCTGGGTTTCTCCATTTCCTGATAGGTCAGAGGAGCCAAGGTGTATAGAGTTCGAAGCCAGGCTCTCAGAACCTGGCAATTATGCTTGCCAGTAGCACTTGCAGTGTGTCCAAGACCAGCAGCCAGTCAAGTCCCAGTTCTGTTCACCAGCCAAGACAGAGGAAAAAAGAATCAAAATGGTGAGTAACCTTCTGTCTGTGCAAGCCTGTGTTCACTGAGAATGGGGTCAGTGAAAGAGAGGAGGTTTTGTGTTCAGTGGTATGAAGTCCAAATTAACAGCCCTATGCCCCATCCTAGGTCTCACTAGGTATCCAGAAGGCTCCGTTTAATTATCATTTCAGGTTTTGGTTTCCAGAGGGATTCAGGGAGACGTGTGTTTAGTCTGCCATCTTGACTCTATCCTTCAGAATTGATGCCTTTGAATTGTGATATTGGAGAAAAATATTGAATATGTTGGACTACCAAAAATGTAGACTACCAAAAGAACCAACATCCGTTCTGGCAAAAATACAATCAGAGTGCTACTTGAAAGCATGGACGGTGAGACTGTATCTTACATACTTTGGACATGTTATCAGGAAGGTATCAATCGTTGGAGAAGGACATCATTCTTTGTAAAGTAGAGGGGTCAGTGAAAAAGAAGAAAACCCTTAACAATATGGATTGATACAGTGGCTGTAACAATGGGCTTAATCATAAAAATGATTGTGGGCATGGTGCAGGACCAGGCAGTGTTCCCTTCTGTTGCACGTAGGGTCATTATGGGTCACAGCTGACACAATGACATCTAACAACAACAAGAGGTCTCAGGTAATACTGATGCTGCTGATCGCAGAACCCCACTTTGAGAACTTGACAGGAAGCTTTCAAAGATGACTGGGGAAGAAAGAAAGAAATTTGCATAGGGTGCAAACAATATCTTGAAAGAAAAGGATCAAGATGCTGATATTCTGTTTACTTGGGTTCAGGAATCCTGATGGACCAAGACGTTGATGACCTCAGACATGTTGTTGGTGAGAGCAAACCCAGAGGGAAATTTCAACCTGAAGAAGCAAGACTCTAGACAGGGCTATTCAAAGTGTGATCCATGGGCCAGCAGCACCAGCAGCATCTGGTTGTTTGTTAGAAAAGCAAACTCTCAGGCACCACCCCAGTTACTGAATCAGAAACTTAGTAGATGTGGCCCAAGCATCTGCCTTTCAGCAGGCTCTCTGGGTGACCCCAGGCTCTCCAGTTTGGGGATGCATTTGTTTGTCCTTGGCAACTGGCCTTAAAGCTAGAGACGGATTATCTTGGTGACAAAGAGGACACCTATTACTGGCCCAGAGTGCACCTGTGCCTAAAAAGTCCCCCAGGCTCAGCTGAATGACATCTAGAGATAACATTCAAGGATTTGAGTATAAATTCACCTGCAGTACCTCAAAATCACAAGGGTAGAAAGTCCCCTTGGTCTGTGTGGGAATCTGATCATCATGGGCATAAGGACAGGCAGTTCTAGAATTCTTCACTGGCCTGTGTGATACCATGTTGAACTACCATTTCATGAAGTAGTGATGGAAATGGGGACTGGTCAGGGCTCCAATCATGTATTCACTGACCCCTTTGCACTACCCAAGCCCTAGAAATTTTCTAGCAATAAGGGCAAGAGTTAAAGAAGACTAGATGATACCTGATTATCACACTGACAATTCTTATCAGGCCCACAATAGGTGGATCCAACAGAATGGGAGAAAGATGTGAAACAGAACTTAAATTCTTAAAACATCTGATTTTACTGGACCAGTTGAGACAGATGACTGTCTGATACTACTGTTCTGAGATACACTTTATACTCTATCCCCTGTGGTCACCTTTTAACAAAATAACAGATAGGCACATACAAACAGCAAAATCACCCTTGAGTGTTGTGCTCCTTTAAAAAAATCATATGTATGAGACCACTCAACAGTTTACTTTAAAACAAAGATGAAAAACTAAAATGGTAGGGAAACTAGATTAATGTAAATGAAATGACTAGAACAGAGATAATGTGGATGTTCATACAACGTGAAGAACGTTAACTAAAGACACTGAACAAATTATTAGAAATTGTTAAATTGGAACCTAAACTGCTATGTAAACTATCACTGAAAACACAGTAAAATATAATTAAAAAAAAAAGTTGAGGAAGAAAGGGGCATCAAAAGACAGTGGACTTCCTGGTAAATTGGGCGATATTTGCTGTCTTAATTTCCTAGAGCTTCTGTAGCAAAATGTCACAAGCTAGGTGGCTTATAAGAAATTTAATTGTGGGCAGGGCTAAGATGGTAGACTAATTACACATCTTCTTGATTTCCTTCTGAGAACTATGCCTAGAAAAATAATTGAATGTAGCCATATGGACCTTCTAGGAGTCCCAAGATCAGGCATAGGGTTATGAGATCCAGCTGGGCAATAGGATTGGGAAACCTACCTTTGTCAGAGGCAAGGCAGCAACACAGTGAGTCCTACTTCTGCTTGCACAGTGAAAGAGAGGCTTGCAGGTGTGGATGCCTTCTTTGTTAACTGGTGGTCTGGGACTGGGACTGGGACTGCCAAGCCTGAGAGTCTGGCAGGGGCTGACTACTATGCTGATCTGCAGTGCCTCAATAAGCACCATCTTCTACAATAGAGAGGCTGTGCTTGAGACAGTCACATTTACAGAACCCAGCAGTGGCTGGTGACCAAGGGTGCCAGTGCCCCTTCCCTCTCTCTTCTTTGAGCTGCACCATAGATAGTGCTGACTCATTCCAGGTGAGATGGCTCAGGCAAGACACCATCTTGGTCAGCTGAGAGGTACAGTCAGCCACAACTGAGGGCTCAGCTGGGGCTAGCTTCCTTGCTGAGCAATAGTGCCTGTCTGGACTCTGCTTCTCCCAGCAGAAAAGCTGTTTTTAAGATAATCATATCTAGAGAATATAGTGGTGGCTGGCAGCCAAATGAGGTAGTGCCCTATCTTCTCCCTTCTTTGAGACATGCCATAGCATCTGCTGACAGCTCCTGAGACACTCCATATGTAGGGCACCATCTTTGTCAGTCAGGAGACAGGGCCTGCCACCCTGAGGCCCTGGCTGTGATCAGCCGCCACTGGCCAGTGCCCTTCTCAGCAGAAAAGTAGTTTTTAAGTTAAGTGCATGTAGAGAATGTGGTGATCCCTGAAGGCTGAGTATGCTGACA
Organism: Heterohyrax brucei; assembly: GCA_028571685.1. Taxonomy (NCBI): domain Eukaryota; kingdom Metazoa; phylum Chordata; class Mammalia; order Hyracoidea; family Procaviidae; genus Heterohyrax; species Heterohyrax brucei. The sequence goes on from CM053155.1 coordinate 26,170,203, forward strand.
TCCTTCTCTCCTCCTTTTCCTGAGCTACACCATAATGTTGACTTGAATGATGCCAGAGAGTCAGCACAAGTAGGTCACCATCTTTATCATTTAGGAAATGCAGCCTGCCAAGGACCCAGCTGGGGCCAGCTGCCAAGCCAACAAGTATCACGTGGCTTGACAGCATCTTTATTACCAGAGAAGCTGTACACAAGTCAGCTGCACCAAGAGAACATAGCAGCAGCTGGTGACCAAGTCTAGCAGTGCCCTTACCTACTCCCTTCTTAGAGCTATGCCATACCTTCTGTAGGTGCAACACCAGAGAAGCTGAATAGCTTTTCGATAGCACAAAGACAGCAATCAATATCTAACTGTTTAAAGAAGCAGACCACCATGGCTCTGGAAAATTCCAAAAATAAAGAATAAAAACAAATTCTCAGATGAAAAAGCCTTCCTAAAATTATGAGAGGTAGAACACAAAAGAATTATTATAGAGCCCATCTACAGATTGAGCAAAGTGCAGCATAACAAAATGAAAAATTAAGCAAGCTATATGAACTGCTAGAACATCAATGATCTGAAATCCAGCAGATGAACAATGAAATTACAAAATCAGACAATTCAGTACAAAGCCAAAAGAGCAGGATTGAAGAAGTGGAATGCAGAATTAGTAAGACTGAACAAAGCAACTGACATCAGCATTTAAGAGAAGAAATAAGACAAAAGAATCAAGAAAAAACAAAGAAGTTTTAAGAAGCATGTAGGACTCTACCAAGAGGACAAATCTATGAGTAATTGGCATTCCTAAACAGGGAGGGATAGCAGAAAATATAGAGAAGAATTGTTGGAGCTGCCTACAGAAAATTTCCCTGACATCATGAAAGAAGAGAACATAGATATTCAAGATGTTTATCAAACTCTGCAGAAGGTACACTTCAAAAAAAAGACACGAAGACATATTATAATCAAGCTTAATAAAATGAAACATAAGGAGAGGCCCTTAAAGGCAGCTAGGCTTAAAGCAAAACTAATGTACAAAGGGAAGCCCTGTAGGCTTTCCTCTGACTTCTGAGCAGAAATCATGTTGGCAAGAAGGCAGTGGGATGACACACACAAAGTCTTGAAGGAGAAAAATGTCCAACCAAGAATTACATATCTTGCAAAATTGTCTCTCAAATATGACAGTGAAATTAAGACATTATCAGATAAACACAAGCTTAAAGACTTAGCAAAAAAAGAAAAATACAAGAAATACTGAAAAAGCTCTGCATGTAGAAAAGCAGTAACAGCAGATATATACTCAAAGATGCAACGCAGGACACAACATCCAGAGTCCTACTCGGTTAGGGAAGTCACGAATTTCAATCAAAGTTAAAATATTAAAATTAAGGAAAGACAGATCTTAACGTGTAAACTATGATACCATCACACTATAAAGAGGGATATATTACAGTAGTTGTATCTCTTTCAGATGGAGAGGAAGTTAAGGATATATACAGAAGTTATAAACTAGTTTAAACTTAGGACATTAAGGGGGAACAAAGGGGTAGCTACAAAGCAAACTAACAATACTACACATCAAAATGAGAAATGTAATACAGAAGTCTCAACAGATACAAAACCATCTCTGATAAGGATGAAAAGAAAATCCATGAAGAAAATTGTCCCAGAATAAAATATTAAGTGGAACAAAGAAAATGTCAACAACACAAGAGTAAAGGCATCAAAACGACAGAACTAGACACACATCTATCAATAATTATACTGAATGTAAATGGATTGAACACTCCAATGAAGAGGCAGAGAGTAACAGTTTGTGTCAAAAAACACAACTCATCTGTGTGCTGCTTACAAGGAACACACCTTAGACCGAAAGATATGAACAAATTGAAAATCCAAGGATGGAAAAATATATACCAAGCCAACAGTGTGCAAAGAAGAGCAGGAGTGGTAATACTAATCTCAGATAAAATAAATTTTAAAGTACAACTCACCACATGGGCAAGGATGGTCACCATTTATTGTTGAAGGTTTCAATATACAAGAAAGACTTAACAACATTAAATATTTATGTACACAATGCCAGAGCATCTAAATATATCAGACAAACAATGATAACATTGAAAAATGAGATAAGTCACTCCACAATAACAGTAGGAGACTTCAACACTCCACCTTGGGTAATGGACAGATCATCCAGAAAAAAGCTCGATAAAGACACATAACATCTTATAGTTAATTTCACAATCAACCAACTAGATCTCATTGACATATACAGAACATTTTAACCAACAGATGAGTACACCTTCTTTTTCAATGCACGTGTAACATTCTCCAGAATAGACCATGTATTGGGTCATAATGCAAGTCCCAACAAAATCCAAACCACTGAATTACTGCAGACCATCTTCTGAGACCATAAAGCCATAAAAGTTCAGATCAATAGCAGAAAAGGCATGGGTAGAATTTCAAACTAATGTAAACTAAAAAACACCTTGCTCAAAAATTCCTGGGTCATAGAAGAAATCAAAGATGCAATAAAAAAAATTCATGGACTCAAATGAGAATGAAAATGCATCCTACCAGAACCTATGGGATACAGCTAAACCAGTCCTCAGAGGTCAATTTATCTCTACAGATGTATACATAGGAATGAAGAAAGGGCCCAAGCCAAAGAGTTAACTCTACAACTTGAACAAGTAGAATGAGAACAATAAAAGAACCCTTTGGGCAACAGGAGAAAATGGCCAATAAAAATTAGAACAGAACTAAACAAATTACAGAGTAGAAAAACAATTGAAAGAATAAACAAAACCAAAAGCTGTTTTTTTGAAAAGACCAACAAAATCAATAAACCATTGGCTAAACTTACAAAACAAAACAGGAGAGGAATCAAATAACCCGAATAAGAAATGAGATGGGAGACGTCACAATAGATCAAACCAAAATTAAACGTATCATAGCAGAATACTATGAAAAATTGTACTCTAACAGATTTGAAAACCTAGAGGAAATGGACAAATTTCTAGATTAACATCACCTACTAAAATCATCACAAAGAGAAGTAGAACAACTTAATAAACCCATCACAAAAAAAGAAATTGAAAAAATAATAAAAAAACTACCAACAAAAAAAATTCCTGCCCCAAATGACTTCACCAGAGAATCTTACTAAACTTTTAGCGCAGAGTTAATTCCAGTACTACTGAAGCTATTTCACAACATAGAAAAAGACAGAATGTTCCCAGATTCTTTCTATGAAGCCACCATAGCTCCAATACCAAAGCCAGGGTAAGATCCCATACACAAAAGAAAATTACAGACCAATATCACTCATGAACCTAGATACAAAATCTTCAACAAAATCCTAGCCAATAGAATTCAGCAACATATCAAATAATAATAATAATTCATCATGACCAAGCTGGATTCATACCAGGGACACAGGGCTTGGTTCAACATCAGGAAAACAACTCATGTGATTGGCCACATAAATAATCCGATGGACAAGAGTCACCTGATTTTGTCAACTGATGCAGAAAAGGCATTTGATAAAGTCCAAAACCAATTCATGTTAGAAACTCTCAGCAAAATAGAAATAGAAGGGAAATTCCTCGGTGCAATAAGAGGCATCTACAAGAGCCAACTGCCAACATCATCCTGAATGGAAAGAGACTGAAAGAACTCCCCCTGAGAACAGAAACTAGACAAGGTTGCCCACTCTCTCTGCTTCTATTCAACATTGTGCTTGAGGTTCTGGCCAGAGCAATCAGACAACACAAAGAAATAAAGGGCATTCTCACTGGTAAGGAAGAAGTACAATTATCCTATTTGCAGAAGATATGATTGTATACACAGACAACCCTAAAGAATCCATAAATAAACTACTGGAACTAATAGAAGAGTTCAGCAAAGTGTCAGGATATAAGAGAAACATAAATAAATCAGTAGGATTCCTTTACACCAACAAAGAAATCATCTACGAGGAAGTCACCAAATCAATACCATATACTAGAGCCCAAGAAGATAAAATATCTAAGAATAAGTCTAACCAGAGAAGAGACCTATACAGAGAAAATTACAAGACCCTATTGCAAGAAACCAAGAGACTTACATAAGTGGAGAAACCTAACTTGCTCATGAATAGAAAAATGTCTCTTTAACCCAAAGCAATCCACATATACAATGGAATCCCAATACAAATTCCTAAGTCATTTTTTTTTATGAGATGGAGAAACAAATCACCAACTTTGTTTCGAAAGGAAAGAAACCCTGGATAAGTAAAGCACTACTGAAGAAAACGAACACAGTGGGAGACCTCAGACTATCCAACCTTAGAACCTACTACACTGCCACAGTAGCTAAAACAGCCTGGCACTGGTACAAAAAGAGACATAAAGACCAAAGGAACAGAACAGAGACCCCAAAAATATCACCATTCTCCTATGAACAGCTGATATTTGACAAAGGCTCAAAGTTTGGAAACTGGGGTAAAAACAGTCTCTTTAATGAGTAGTGTTGACAGAACTGGACGCCCATCTGCAAAAAACTGAAACAAGATGTATATCTCACACCTTACACAAAAACTAACTCAAAATGGATCAAAGACGTAAATATTAAACCTAAAACGATAAAGATCATGCAAGGAAAAAATAGGGACAACAAAACACAGCTTAGACTACAAAATCTGACCAACAATGCACAAACAACAGAAGAGAAAATAGATAAATGGGAACTACTAAAAATCAAACACTTATGCTTATCCAAAGACTTTATTAAAAGAGTTAAAAAAAAAACTGCCTACTGAAAGGAAAAAAATATTTGGCAACTACATGTCAGATCGAGATCTGATTTCCATAAATCTACAAGGTACTACAAAATATCAACAAGAAAAAGGTAAACAATCCAATTAAACAATAGGCAAAGGAGATGGACAGATGCTTCACCAAAGAAGACATCCAGGCAACCAAAAGGCAAATGAGGAAATCCTCCACCATCATTAACTATTAGAGAAATACAAATCCAAACTACAATGAAATACCATCTCACCCCAGTGAGGTTGGCAAGAATCCAAAAAACACAAAACAACAAATGCTGGAGAAGCTGTGGAAAGATTGGAACTGTCCTACACTGCTGGTGGGAAGGTAGAATGGTACAACTTCTTTGGAAAGCAGTTTGGCACTTCCTTAAAAAGCTACAAATGAAAATAGTATATGATTCAGCAATCCTGCTGCTTGAAACATATCCTACAGAAATAAAGGCAGTCACACGAACAGATATATACACACGAATGTTTATTGCAACACTGTCCACAATAGCAAAAAGATGAAATCAACCTAGGTGCCCATCAACAGCTGAATGGATAAAAAACTGTGGTACATTTTATAAACAATGCAAACCTCTGCAGTGATAAAGAACAATGATGATTCTAGGAAGCATCTTATAACCTGGTTTCAACTAGGAGACATTATGTTGAATGAAATCAGTAGGCTTCAAAAGGACAAGTACTATATGAGACCTCTGCTATAAGGACTTAAAAATGGACTTACATACAGAAGATAAGACTCTTTGATGACTACAAGGGTGGGGAGCGAGGGAGAGGGTTGTTCATAAATTAAATAGTTGATAGGAATTCCATTAGGGAGTGACAGCATGTGGTAGAGAGCAGATCAGAATTGCTGAACTACACCATAAAATGGAAGGTTTTCTAAACTCAATCCAGTATTTCAAATGGTAAAGTAACAGGGACAGGTGTCTGGATACTATGTTTTCAGGGAACATTGAGTTAAATTGGCATAACCAGTCTTCAGCTAAGAGAGTCTTCTACACCCCATATTGGTGAGTGGCATCTGGAGTCTTAAAAGCTAGCAAGCTGCCATCTGAGGAACACCAAATAGTCCTAACCCATCTGGAACAGATGATGACCAAGAACATCAAAGACACAAGAAAACAATCAGCCCAGAAGACAGCATGATGTCAATTTATCTGCACAAACGTGTACATCAGAATGAAGAAGACAGCCCAGCATCAGCATGAGGCCAAAGAGCTAGAGAGTGCCCAGCCACCACCAAAGGCAGCTGTGTTGGGGGACACAATGTAGAGTCCCTGGCATAACAAGAGGAAAAGAGGTGTGTAGACCAGAATTGATGGTCTGACAGCCTGGAGAGTCCCCTGGAAGCATGGACCCTAGACTTGCTGCTAGCCCTGACCTGAAACCAGTACTGAGGTCAGAGGAGAACGGACTAGACTCAAGGACAGAGTGTGAGCATGTAGTGTGTGTACTTTATGCTTTTATACTTTTATATGAGACTGTCCAACTGGTTTCTTTCTAGATGGGAGAGAAGAGGGTGGAGAGGAGGGGACAGGTGCTTGTTAAGAGGATACTAGAAGTATAGAGCAAACAGGAGGAACGTGCTGTCACAGTGTTGAGGAGGGTAGATGGAGTTGCAGATGGGGACATGCAAAATTGATTTGGATATTATACTTTCACTTACTTGTAATCAAAAGAAAAAGACATTTATTGTCTCACGGTTCTGCAGGCTGGAAGTCTGAAGCCATGGTACTGACTATGTTGGTTTCTTTGGAGAGCTGTGAGGGAGAATCTGTTCCATCTGTCTCTCCTAGCTTCTCATGATGACCACCAATCTTTGGAGTTTCTTGGCTTGTGGCTGCCTTTGCCTCGGTCATCACATGACTGTCTTCCCCCTGTCTCTGTCTCTATGTCTCTTCTCCTCTTTTATAAGGACGCTACTCATATTGGACTGGACCCACCCACCAGTAAGACTTTGTGTTAACTGGTAGCATCTTCAAAGACTCTATTTCTGAGGATCATATTCACAAGTGCAGGGATTAGCACTTCAGCATATCTTTAGAGGGGGTGCGATTCAATCCATAATAGTTGCTCAAAGGATTAACTTAAAAGTTTAAAACTAGTGGCAACCTTATTTGTATCCTAGCTGATGAAGCACATCACACTGGTTATCTTTTGATATATTTGATATTTTATTAGTGCCTCTAACAGAGAGGGTTGATTACTGGCACTTGCAGCTGCATTCTGGCGAATGGTAGCCCAAGGATAAGGACTAAAGTCATTTTGAGGGTGAGGTGTGGCCCAGCATCTTTTACTCTGAATCAAAAAAAAACCCTGTGGATTCCAAACAACAGAAGATAATTCCACCAAGACCCTCAGAAAGGGAGACTCCAGGAGAAGTGTGAAAGAGAAGATGTCCTTGAGCACTTACTGGCAACTCCAGGCTCATTCCTCTCTGTCATATCTTGTGCCTTCCTCCAGGTGTCTGAGCACCCAAGCTGGTCCCCACCTCGTGCCTCTGCCGAGGCTGCCCCGTCAGCCTAGAATACCTCTCCCCACCTACCCTACATGACAAACACCTACGCATCTCTTAGGATTAGGCTTCAGGGTCTTGTCTCAAAGATTTTTACAGACCTCCCTTTCGATAGTATTACCATTTCTTCTCATGCCCTGCAGTGGACCCTGTATGCACTTCTGTCACAGCGTGCACCTGTGCTTCTGCTAGCCTGCGAATTCCCCAAAGGCAAAGACGATCTTGGCTTTCTTTTTGTGCTCAACACCTAACACAGCCAATCAGACACACCCAGGTGGAACTCACAATCAGCTTTAATTGTCTGCTGTTTTATCATTTAAACAACGGAGATCTTAGCAACCAGGCTGCTTAAGAGCCACACTGCTAGTCCGATGGCCCTCCAGCTGGAGGAGGGAAGCACAGCTCCCATTCCAGGGAGCTCCAGTCTGAAAAGGCAACACATCCCTTGCCTTCAGAGAGTTTCCAGAATACTAGGTCACTATGGTGATCAAGACATTGCTTCCTGCCATTTATTGCCTTTATTTCATGCAATGGGAAAGACGCCCACACCTAATTTTTCTCCAGTTCACAGTTCAGAAGCACATTTCTGCATCCAAATGCTGGGTCTCGGAGGAGACACTGCTTGGCCTTGCCCATCTCTGTGAGCAATGAGCCCTGGTTATACACTTGGCTATGAACCGAAAAGTCAGCATTTCAAACCTACTAGCCACTCCACAAGAGAAAGATCTGCCCCTGTAAAGATTTCAGCCTGAGAAACTATGGGGGCAATTCTACTCCGTGCTATAGGGTTGCTATGGGTTGGAATTGGTTCTGTGGCACACAACACCCCTGTGGGCATATAATGGGGCAAAGGTAGAGAGGGTTGGTTAGTCCTGCCAATCTATCCAAAAGGGGTTTGCTATAGGAAAGAGTTCTGGTACCAGGGGAGAAATGGCCAGTCATGCCTGACAGACAAAAACACTGCCCAGGCTGTTGTGGAAGCTGGACACATAAATCCAGCCCAGAACATTAACATGGGGGAACGTACAACAGAGGCAAGTGCAGATCAATACTCTAGAGTGCACTTCAGTGCTGAGAGAGATCCTGGTGTTTGAGGTCAGGCAGTGTTAAACAGGGGAGGCTTGTAGCAGAGACAAAGCTTGACTGGAAACTGGAAGAAAGCCAGCAGCAGGTCCTGGGGGGAAAGGAGCTGAGGGGTCCTTTCAGATGCCTGGGATCAGAGGCGGGAGTGTTGGGGGCATACTCTGAGTACCCACCCACAGCCATCGAGTCAGTTCCACCTCATAGAAATCCCATAGGATTTCCAAGGCTATGTTACATATAAAAAATTTTTTATCTGGACCCTGATTGGGACTTTTAAAAAAAATAAAAAAAAATTGTACTTTAGATGAAGGATTATAAACTAGTTTCTCATTAAAAAATAATACACATACTGTTTTGTGACATTGGTTGCCAGCTCCACAGCATGTCACCACTTCACTTGTCAACCTTGACCTTGGGTTCACTGTTACCAGCTTTCCTGGCTCCTCCTGCCTTCCTATCCTTGCCCCCGGGCTAGTATGTTCATTTAGCTTCCTTTTGTTTAATGGCCTGTCAAAGCTTTGACTGAAGGGTAAACCTCAGAAGTGACTTTGTTACTGAGCTCTAAGGATGTCCAGGGGCCATTCTCTTGGGGTTTCTCCAGTCTCTGTCTGACCGGTAAGTCTGGTCTTTTTTCTGTGTGAGTTAGAATTTTGTCCTGTTGTGATTCCCATCAGAGCAGTAAGTGGTGGCAGCTGGACACCATCTAGTCGTGTGGGCTCAAGTCTGATGGAGGGCCATTAGTCCTTTGGTTATAATCTTTATGGAAGCAGACTGCCACATTTTTTTCCTGTAGAACCCCTGGTGGTTTCAAACTGCCAACCTTTAGCAGTCAAGCACTTTAAACACTGTGCCACCAGGAGTCCTTTATAATCTGATGAAGGGGAGGGCAGTTTCCCAGAGGATGCTGGAGGCCTGAGACCCTACCATTCCCACAGTCCTAACCCAGGGTCCCTTCACTTCTTTCAACTACCGCATAGGACACTCTTTCACCCCATCTACTTCCCCACACCCCACGTGGCTGGGACAGCTCCGGGGAATCTGCAGTCTTAGCACTGGAGAGAAATAGAAGTCAGGGAGGGGCACTGAAGTTCTCTGGGTGTTAGGAATAGTGAGGGAGGAGGGTTGAGAGAGAGACAGAGAGAGGTTTCTAGCCTGTGAAAGGAACAGAGCATGGGGTGAGAGAGGGAACAGGGGCAGGCCTCATGGTTGTCATAGCAACGCAGACAAATCCAACTGTGCCGTAAACACCAATGTGTGCGAGTATTTTCTGAAGCCCAAGCCCCAGCACAGAAAGGACTAGGACAGCAGAGCCAGGGTGTGAGGGTCACCCTAAAAAGCCTTCTCTCTTCGTGGCTGGGTATAGCACTGGGGCCCAGGCCATCTGCCAGAGACAAGACTGGGGGCTCCTTTTAGAGGCCACCTGCCCCCTTGGAGCAGAGGAAATCCTCGCATGCAAAGTACCTTCACCAACAGAAAGGGCTATAGTGGTTTTGTGCCTGGTTTATACACCAGGTATGGCTGAGCGAAGGTAAATGTGGCCACGGGAGCGGGGGAACAGTCTCTGACCAGCTGCACAGAGGGTGGGAGACCACAGCTCACGCATATCCTGTATACCCCCAGGGAGCTCATCACCTCCACGGGAACCTGTGGGGCAACAGCCCTGCTTCATTCTCCCTGGGATGGGTGCACCAAAGGGATCCTGGGAAAGCAGACTGGGAAGAGCTGGTTGCCTGGAGGAGGAACCTGTGCCAACGGCCAGGCCGGCCTCATCTCCCTCCCTCTCCCTCTCCTTGTCTCCCTGCCTTTTCATTTTCTTGCTCCCACTGCCTTTGCTTATCATCTCTTTCAGCTCCTGCTTTCCTTTCTGCTCGCCTCCCCGCTCCTACCTGCTGGGCGCCTCTTTCCTCTTCCTCTTTCCCTCTCGGCTTTAGTCTGCCTCTTGTTACCTTGGTCGCTTGCTTCTCTCCCCCACCTGCCTTCTCTCTATTTAAATCGATACTGAAGCCAGAGGAGTAGGTGGAAAAATACTGCGCTGGGGACAGCGGAGGGGAAGGAACGCTTTGGAGTAAGGTCTTTTTTCTTCCTGTCATAGTAGAGCTGGAGTAGAGATTCCGAGAGTCATTACTGTGGGGATACAGGTCACCTTCACATCCTCACCACTCATATCTGTGCCCCAATTCAATACCACTCTCTCAGGACAATACGACAGAAAGCCAGGGGAGAAGAGAGGCGCATATCCCAGCCCCTCTTCAGTACCACCCTCCAGCTAACGTGATTCCAGACTCTTGGGGAGACTTGAACTTGTGTGGTTCATCGTGGGTCAAGCCCCACAGACATCCGAGGTGTAATGACATTTGTAGTTTGGACAAAGTCAAAATGGAGTCATTGCTCATCCGAACTGAAAGCACCCCAAGCCCCAAACTCCTTTGCCCCCAAATCTCCTCAGCAGAATTCTGTACTGATAAACATGGAAGGGAGCTGGGTCTCTGCTTTTGAGATGCTTTTGGGGCTGCTGGAACCCCTATGCAGACTTGTGTGCTGAATCTGCTGGAAGCTGGGACTTAAAAGATCCCATTAGCCTGAACTACTAGCACCAGACTGCTTGGTTTGGGAAGAATTTCTTTAGAACTGAGAATCAAATTCAGTAATAAGGGCAGGTCCCTTCACTCCCTTTCTTCTAAAATGGAAATCCTTCTTAAGTTGTAAATCCATTCAGATGGGTGGAAGCTGTTCCTAGTAGCCCATTAGTATATTTCCTGAAGCTCACTGGCTCTTGTCTTGGGGGACAACTACTCACCCAGGAGGCTTGCCGCTCTGAGAACCGCTATGTTAGGCATAAGCTAGCTAAAAAGTGTCCCCAAGATGTCACCTGGCTTCCCAAGAGACATCTCCTGACCCAGGTGACACCCTCAAGTGGCTTTTCACCCCAAGTCACCCTGAAGTCTCCCACATATCGGAGTATGGGCTGAGGGTGGTGAGGAGTGGGGCTGCCACCAGAAAACCTTCATTCCTGGTCCAGGACCCCACACTAGAAAATCTGTATATCCCTGGGTGCCCTGGGGCACGAGAGGAATGGTCAGTCATTAAGCAACAGCATCTTGGGTTGCATGTGTGCCTGTGTGTACGTGTGCGTATGCTTGTGCATGCATATAAGAACCCTCACGGCTTGCACCTGACTGAGAGACTCTGCGTGTGTGTACATGTCTGTTGGTGTTTCATCAGTATGGAGAGGTTTTACTTTGTGTATATTTTTCATATCTGTGTTTGGGTACAGATAGATCTGGACAACTGTGTTGATACGTTTGTATCAAATGACTGAAACAAGAGAGAAACAGAGAAAATTGGGCCAGAAAGCACAGGTCTGGAGAGCACGGACTTCGTAAGTCCTCACAGAGTGTTGGGCTTCCTTTTGGTTTTTACCGTTCTCTAGGTCTGCTACTCATAATTGTTATTGTCACAGACTCCAGACATTCTAGAGCACTTGGACTTTTTAAAGCTCTTTCTCATCTGTTGTCTTATTTGATCCTTACAACAAATTCATAGGAGATAGCAAGAATCACTTTCCTAATTTTAAAGATAAACGTTCAGAACTTAGAGAGGTTCAAAGTCTTGTCTAAGGTCACACAGCTCATTATATTTGACCAACTACTACCAAAATGTACTCTCCTGTTTCTGATGGCTCAGAAAGGCCTTCTTTATCAGATAAAGATGGTTCATACAGCCCACTGCTTTAAGACATACTAGGTCTAACACTGGTCTAACACAGCCTAGGAACTTGCTCTTCCAAGACCCCATGGGCTTGGACCGTGGCGACATATGTGGACTGCTACTCCACAGGGTAGAGGGGTAAATAAAAATCTAAAATGCCTGGAAAAAGCATCTCCCACAAGAAGCTTAAGTGCACCTTAATATCCACACACTGTTCGTGGCCTGGGTACCCTGGGTGCCCTCACTCCGCCTACTCAGCATCCTTGTGGCCAGACCTGATCCCAGAGCAGAACCCCAGATTGAGGAGCAGCCCTGTTTCTGCTCTCCACCACCCCCTTGAGTGGGCAGGATGCCCATACAAAGTGACCTGACAGTCAACAAATGCAAAGTAATGACTCAGCTGGAGGAGCTTTATAGGCTGTGCCAGGGAGTGGATGGAAGGAGTAGAGAGGCTGAACTGGGTATGCTGAGTCAAAGCAGTTGGATTCTGGGTTCATGCTGAGTTCTAAACCTGTTGCTGTCTAGTCCATTCTGACTCATAGCAACCCTCTAGGACAGAGTAGAACTGCCCCACAGGGTGTCCAAGGAGCAGCTAACATTTTGGTTAGCAGTCAAGCTGTTCACCAATGAGCTACCAGGGCTTCAGGCTGAGCACTAGGCAGTGCATATGTCCCAAGACACTCTGCACAGAGTCTGACACTGAGCACTGTCCAGTGGATGCCTTCTCTCCACAGACACTGATACAGGTCCTGAGCCTCCTACTGGGTCTGGAGCAGGAAGGTGCATTGACAGGCGACCAGACGAATTGTCCTTGCCAAGGGCTTACGAGCAGGGGCTTCCATATGGGGGTTGGGCCAGTCACCTCCTGTGGCCATAGAAGCCAGCCTGTGGCTGCCAGAGGCTAGGGCTGCCCCAACAATGGCTCAGAACTGTACCCAGATCCCATCCAGACCCATCCTCCATCCTGTAGACCTCTTTCTCCATTAGAGTAAACTGCCTCCCAAGCAAGACCACGAGGCCTTTTACATGACTAGCTCACGAGCTTCTCCCTGGAGCTGAAGGGAGAAGGGACAAGATACTTGTCAGAGAGAAGCTTTATATACAGGGAAAATGAGGCCAGAGACAGGGAAATGTGCATGGGTTACACTGAACTCCTGTAAGCCAGGTCCCCTGCCTTGTTCTTATGCCTTGTTAACCCCACTGGCCTCATTCTAGGTCTTCCATAGGTTGATTTAAATCTAGTTCTTAAAAAAAAAAAAAAAAAAAATCTCTACCTTGTGTCCCTTGGTTACTTTCCCCAGGCTCCAGTTTCCTGCTTGTAATTTGGACCACACTGAAAACATATAAACATCTCTCTGTTTGAAGAGCCTCTGAGGAGTCTACAGCGGCTCACGTGCCCTTCTGTGATCCAGGGAAGAACCAAGGGGCCAGGGTGCCAGCCCTCCCGCTCTGCCCTGCGTTTGTAGGTGGGTAAAGGACCTAGGGCTGTCGGAGGGGAAGGATGTGTTGACCTGTTTGGGGGACAGGCAGGGGGATGGAGAGGGGAGCTCCTCTGCTCCCTGCACCAGAGCTGTATCTGCAGTTGACTGCCAGGTACCTAATTTATAAGCTGTTTCTACTGCCACTGTCTAACAGCCACAAACCAAGGAAATAAAGTAGCCAGAGGAACAATGTCCGCCTCCAGCTGGGCCCTCCCAGTTGTCGGTAGCATCAGGGCTTCCATCTGTGGGGCTGTGGAGCCCAGTCCTCTGGGACAGATCCTCCAAAGTGATGCCCGCCAGGCCCTGTGAGGTTGGGGGCACATTCACAGAGGCTGGTGGAGAAACCAAAGTGGACTTACTGCATCAGAGCGAGATCGCCCCAGGCCTATGCTGGAGGAAGCAGGGCGTGCTCAGACCTTGCGGCCTCTGGGCCTTTTATGTGGCTATCTCACCAGCTGCTTCCTGGAGCTGAGGGGAGAAGGGAGAAGACGTTTGGTAAGGGAAAGCATTGGTAACTAACCACCCCTGGGCTCTTTCCTGCGCCAGGGCAGCCCACCCACAGCCCGCAAGTTCTACTCCAGTGATGGCACCTGACAGCCTCTCGCTTAGCACTTGATCGTGAAGTGCTGTTGCCTCCTGGTTGAGTGTCTGTGTTGTGTCTTCCACAATACAATGCCTCAGGCTGCATTGTGCTCCTTCTTATCACCTCTGGGAAGGGCCCATAGTGAGCAAGTAGTCAATAAATTCATGAAGGATTGAAGTGAGGGATTCTGGGAGAGGAAGGGGGACAAAGGAACAGGATGGAGTCAGAGGCAGCGTCAGGGTGCTGGATGTGAGGAAACTACCTAGTGAGGAGCTGGTCACTACTCTGGGTCCTCCCATGGACGCCTGCGGACACAGGAAGAAGGGAGTCAGCCATTCCTGGTACTTCTACACTTCCACTTCTACGGTAGTGGGTTTTGAATGCATCATGACATTGGTTAGGTGTTGAGGCCCCAACAGCCTTCTCTGCAGGAGAAACATCAAGGCACAAACCTCTTATTAATCACAGAAGAAGGAAGCAAGATAGCCTGTCCCAGGGTGCCTAGGAACGTGTCAGAGCACTGAGTACCAAAGACAAACTGGCTAGAGAAGAGGAGATAGCTTTTCCTAGCTGTAGAAAGCTAGATGTGTCATGGGCGCTCAGTTGTTGAAGGCTCTTGGCTCCGCTTCCGTACAGATAGCCAGTTTCCGCCGTAGCTCTGCATCAAGACTGCCGTCTCTCCACAGCCACTCAAACCACTTGCTCCACCAGATCCAACTGGAAATTCCTCCCCTTAGGACTGAGCAACTCTTGTCTTCGCATTCTTTACCTCAGACACAGACAGGTGACAGAGCTGCTCCTCCTTCTCCCTGTTGCCCAAGCCCGGCCTCCCCCGGCAGACAGCTGTTAGTCAGTCCCACCCGTCTCCCTCCATCACAGTTGTTCGCTCTTAACCGGTATCTCTTCCCACCATCTCCTACCAGCCTACTGTAGTCCTAGCTATTCTAGTACCCACTTAACAACGATTTGTGGGACCTACAGTATGGAATTACTCCCTGGGTAGGGTGAATGGTTAATTAGCTCAGCTGATAACCTAAAGATGAGAGGTTAGAGTCCACCCAGAGGTACATCAGGAGAAAGACTTGGAGACCTACTTCTGAAAGACCAGTCATCGCAGAACACAGCTCTGTGGCATGTCTGTGATCTCCATGAGTTAGAGTTGACTTGACGGCAACTTTTTAAAATATTACTGTTATGTAAGGAGAATCAGATATGGTGGAGAAGCAACTTTGACCCTTGATTGAAATTTAGCCCCTGACCCTGAGGAGCTCACATGCAGGTAGATCCCCATGGTGTGAGAGCTAGGATGTGTGCCGAAGACTGACCACCCCAACAACCTCATGAGAAAACTGGGAAAGGGACAGGAACTTGCTCGAAATCACAGAGCAAGTCAGTGGCAGGGCAAGAGCTATACCCTTGCATTCTCTCCAGAATTATATTGCAATATATCTGAATTTGACATCCGACAGACCTGGATATGACTTAGGAGACAGCTGTTTCCTAGCTGTGTAACCTTTAGAAATTTACCCAGCATGTGTAAGGCTTAGTTGTTCAGAAAAGGGGGACCATTGTCTTGCTCTTAAGGATGAGGACAAGATATGTAAAGTACCCAGCGATAAAATGAATTCCATAGACAGTAACTTCTAGGAGGGAAAGCATTACAGGAAAAGGTAACAGTAACAGTAGCTAGCACATTATTGTGTGTCATGGACCCTCCAAGTACTTCATCACATCAATCCTGTGAAACAGGCACTTCTAAACTTTAGTACATTTGACAAACATGAGACTTGGAGAAAGTGAGTAACTTGCCTAAACTT
Source organism: Heterohyrax brucei (assembly GCA_028571685.1). NCBI lineage: Eukaryota > Metazoa > Chordata > Mammalia > Hyracoidea > Procaviidae > Heterohyrax > Heterohyrax brucei. The sequence goes on from CM053155.1 coordinate 26,186,197, forward strand.
ACCCAGTAGTAGGTGGTGAGAAGCAGAAGCAACACCAGTACCACGCGTCCCACTCTGCAGCCCTGTGGCTCTCTTGGTCCACTCTGCCTCATAAGCAGTTCCTCTGACTCCCATGACAAATATGTATTGAGTCTCTCAGGATATGGAGCAGAATATGGTGAGGATTTTGCCTTTTAGGAATTCACAGTTTGGAAAGTGTTTTGGATTGAATTGTGTCCCCCCTAAGATATGTGCTGGACTCCTAAGTGGTATAAATTGTTATTATGATCTGCAGTTAACTGACAGATTCAAGTTCAAGTTTACCCAGAGGCTCCTCAGAAGAAAGTCCTGGTAATCAGCCGTTGAAAACTCTGTGGAACACAGTTCTATTCTGACACATATGGGGTCACCATGAATAGAAATCAACTCCTCTGCAACTTTTTCTATTTTTTTTTAAATATCTGTGGATATAATCCCACTTGGGGATAGGGTTTTCTTTGTTATATTAATGAGGCCATATCTGTGTAGAGTGTGTCCTAAACCTAATCACCTCTGAGTTACTAAAACATCAGATATAACACAAAGTCAACTAGCAACAGAAGGCAGCTAGATACCCCATGAAGATTACCAAGGAACCAAGGAATGCTGGACCTATGGAAGCTGAAAGAACTGACAGAAAGAGCCTTCTCCTACAGTCAGTGCCCTGAGTTTGGAAGTCTGGCTTCCTGAACTGAGAAAATACATTTCTGTTCTTTAAAGCCACCAACTTGTGTTATTTCTGTAATTTTCCTTTTTTGTGGGATCTTTCCCTGGCTTTGGTATGAGAGTTATGCTGGCTTCATAGAATGAATATTGGAGTATTCCATCCCTTTCTATACTGTGAAATAGTCTAAGTAGCATTGGCGTTAACTGTTCTCTAAAAGTTTGGTAGAATTCTTCGGGGAAGCCATCCGGACCAGAACCTTTTTGGGTTGGTAGTTTTTTGATGACTTTTTGAATCTCTTCCTTTGTAATGGGTTTATTAAGTTGTTCTACTTCTCCTTGTGATAATTTTGGTAGGTGATATGAATCTAGGAATTTGTCCATTTCCTCTAGGATTTCAAATCTGTTAAAGTACTATCTTTCATAGTATTCTTTTATGATACTTTTGATTTCAGTTGGGTCTGTTGTGACATCTGCCATCTCATTTCTTATTCAGGTTATTTGTTTCCTCTCCTGTTTTTCTTTTGCAAATTTAGCCAATGGTTTATCAATTTTGTTGATCTTTTTAAAAAACCAGCTTTTTGTTTTTGCTACTTTTTTTCAATGATTCTTCTATTCTCTAACTCATTTAGTTCCGCTCTAATCTTTATTATCTGTTTTCTTCTGGTGCCTGAGGGGTTCTTCTGTTACTCTCTACTTGTTCAAGCTGTAGAGTTAATTCTTTGGTTTGGGTCATTTCTTCCTTCCAGATGTGTGCATTTATAGAGAGATAAATTGACCTCTGAGCAGTGTTCTGGCTGTACCCCATGGGCTCTGATAGGATGTTTGTCCTTTCTCATTGGATTCCCTAAATTTCTTTATTTTGTCTTTGATTTCTTCTATAATCCATGGATTTTTGAGCAAGGTATTGTTCAGTTTTCATGAACTCCAATTTCTATCTAATTTTTCTGCTATCGATTTAGACTTTTATGGCTTTATGGTCTGATAAGATGCTTTACAATAATTCAATGCTTTGGATTTTGTTGATATTTGCTTTATGTTCTAACACATGGCCTGTTCCTGAAAATGCTCCACATGCATTGGAGAAGAAGGTGTACTTATCTGTTGATGGATAAAAAGTTCTGTATATGTCAATGAGTTCTAGCTGGTTAATTGTTGCAATAAGATCTTTTGTCTTTACTGAGCTTTTTCTGGATGATCTGTCCACTTCTGAAAGTGGAGTGTTGAAGTTTCCCACTATTATTGTGGAACAATCTATCTCATTTGTCAACGTAGTTACTGTTTGTTTGATATATTTAGATGCTCTGGTATTGGATGCATAAATATTTAATATTGTTAAGTCTTGCTTGTCTATAACCCTTCAGCAATAGTGACCATCCTTGTCTATGATGGTGGATTTTATGTTAAAATCTATTTTATTTGAAATTAGTGTTGCCACATCTGTTCTTGTTTGTATATTGTTAGCTTGGTATATGTAATTCCATCTTTTAATTTTCAGTTTGTTCATATCTGTAAGTCTAAGATGTGTTTCTTGTAAGCATCACACACATCGATCGTGTCTTTTGATCCAGGGTATCACTCAATGTCTCTTTATTAGAGCATTCAGTCCATTTACATTCAGTGTAATTATTGATAGGTATGTGTTTAGTGCTGTCATTTTGATGTATTTGTTTTTGTGTTGATGTTTTCTATGTTGCTCTTAAAATTCTGTTCTGAGTCATTCTTCTTTATGGGTTGACTTTTTGTCTTTTTCAGTGTTGGTTTTGTGGTTGTTGAGACTCCTGTATTATGTTTCTTGTTCTGATACATTACATTGTTATTGTGCTTTGCAGCTATCCCTATGATTCCCCTTAATATTCTAAGTTTAAACTCAAGTTTAGTTTCTGCACATCTTTTTTTATTATGATTGAATGAAAATGTACATTCCCATATAAATTTGCATACTGACCTACATGCAGCTTCCACTGCTCTCCCTGCACAGTGACAGCACACTCTTCCTCTCTACTCCATACATGTCTTTTCTTCCCAACAGTCTCCCATCTTCTCCTCTCCACCCATTCACCTTCCTCCAGGATGAGGTCAAGAGGACAACCTCCTATAGACGCCTGGAACCATAAAGTGCCCACACCGTATGGTCATTCTGTGTCACCAAGTCCAATCCATTGCTATCTGAAAAGTTGACCTTCATTATCATTTATGGACAGGGGCAGCATCAGGGTCACGGGCCATGCTCCCAAGGGAACCTCGAAGTCCTTGGACCATCAATTGTGGTCTTTTAGTGGAGATCTCAGGGTGCACCCCTACTTATACTTGTGCTGCCAGTGAGACTCAACTTTGTGAGCTCCATCGTGGCTATCACTGGTGGTGGCCAGGCACCATCTGGTTCTTCTGGTCACAAACTGATGTAGAGATCCACTCACATGGGTCTCTCTGTCTTCTGGGTTCTCTTTTTCCCATGTTGTTATGGACCTTGGTGGTCATCCATTCCTGCTAAGTTGGGACCATTTGCTGTACCCTCAGGTGGCAGCTTTTAAGACCCCAGATGTTACTTACCAATGTGGGGTTTCTGCACACCTTCTTCTTCATCTGAAAGGACTATAACTACTGTAGTATATCCCTCTTTTTAATGTGATGGTATCATAGTTTTTGTGATATGATCACTGCTTCTCTTCTTTTAATATTTTAGCTTTGATTGAGTTTTGTGACTTCCCTAACTGAGTAGATTTCTGGATGGTGTGTCCTGCATTGCCTCCGTAAATATACACTTAATGGTTTTGTTTTCTAAGCAAAAAGCTTCTTTCAGTATTTGTTGTAGTTTTGATTTGGTTTTTACAAAGTCTCTAAGCTTCTATTTATCTGCAAAAGTCTTAATTTCAACTTCATATTTCAGAGACAATTTTGCAGGATATATAATTTTTGGTTAGAACTTTTTCTCCTCCGATGCTTTGAATGTGTCATTCCACTGCCTCCTTGCCAATGTCATTTCTGCTGAGAAGTCTTTCAAAAGCCTACAGTTTCCCTCTGATTGTTAGCTTTGCTTTGAGCCTTGCTGCCTTTAAGAGAATCTATTTATGTTTCATTTTATTAAGCTTGGTTATAGTACGTCTTGGTGTCTTTTGGGGTCTAGTTTTTGTGGCGTTCAATACACGTGTTGAATATCTATGTTCTATTCTTTTATAATTTCAGGGAAGTTTTCTGTCAGCAATTCAACAACAATACTCTCTGTGTTTTCAGCTATCCCTTCCTGTTCAGGAACTCCAATTGATCATAAATTATTCTTCTTAATAGAATATCACATGATTCTTAATGCGTCTTCTTTTTTTTTTCCTTTTCTCTCATTTCTCCTCATAAATGCTGATATCAGTTGCTCTGTCTTCAAGGTCACTGAGTCTGATTTTTATCTCCTCAACTCTGCTCTTTTGGCTTTGGATTGAATTATCGAATTCTGTAATTTTTGCTATTGATCTGCTGGGTTTCAGATCATTGATGTTCTACGAGTTCAAACAGCTTGTTTGATTTTTCATTTTGTTCTGCTGCATTTTGTTTAATCTCTAGGAAGATTCTATAAATAATTCTCTTTTACTCCATCTCCAATAGTTTCAGAAAGTCTTCTTCATCTGGGAAGTTTTTTGACTCTTTATTTTGGGAGTTTTCTGGAGCCATGGTGAGCTGTTTCTTTAAATGGTTAGAGATGGATTGTTGCCTCCAGGCCATCTAGAGGCTGTTTAGTTTTTCTGGTGTTACCTCAACAGCAGCTGCGGCATAGTTCTGAGAAGAGAGTTGGTCACCAGCCACTTTTGTGTACTCTAGTGACTGGCCCCAGTAGACACTCTAGGGTGGCAGGCTCCACCTCCTATTTGGAAAAGATGGTGTCCTACTTATGGAGTCACTGTGGGGCCATCAGTCAACTCTATGACGTGGGTCAGTAAAGGCTAGAAGAGATGCCACCAGGCCACTCTGCAGTTATTTCTCCAGGTAGTCTTATTTTAAAAATTTAGCAGCTATCTGAAAGCTGCCAAAATCAGTCAGTCCATCAGGTGTTACAGGCCCTGCCTCCCGGCTGACAGTGGAAGCACCTCTTTGGCCATCTCCAGGTGCTATGATATAGTTCAAAGTACAGAGGGGTTATGGTCTTGCTGCCATTTTCAGCTGGGCCCTACTGATAAGGTAACACTGTGCTAAACATAGCCTGTCTGGTAGAAAAACGCTTTCTGGACTGACACTGATTCTCAGCTTGGGAATTAGCCCATGCTGAGGCCTCCAGTTGGATGACTCTGCCTCCGAGCTAACCAAGATAGCATACCAGCCGAGCTGCAAAACAGCAAAATCTATGGCAGTGTTCAGAAAAGAGAGCGTGGGGTGGGGGGCAGTAGTGCTCACCATTGGGAGCTTGGCTTTCAGAATGTGGTTATCCCATGCACTGTGTCTCTGCTGTTCTATATGCTGTTTACTTTAGCTCTGCAGTTCAGTATATTTGCTGGCTCATGCCGTCTCCCACCTCCTGGATAAGAAAAAAAAAAAGAAAGCAGTATCAGTATCTGCAGTCCACCCCAACGGTGAATCAGCAGGAGCAGGACTCAGCACACTCTGCCTCATCAGAGAGAGGTAGTTTCCTGTTTAGTGGCATGTAGTCCAGTCTGACAACCCTGTGGCATATCCTAGGGCTCCCTGGGTGTCCATAGTGTTCCATTCAATTATCAATCTATGCCATGGTTTTCAGAGGGAATTGAGGAGACGTGTGTTTAGTCTACCAACTTGTTCCCCCCCTTGTGTTATTTCTATTACAACAGCACTAGGAAACTAAGATGAAAGTAAGGACATAAATATAAAAAAGGCAGTTGACAGTCCAAGTCACTACATGGTAAGCCACTGAGAGCTCCAACCCAGGAGAGATCTCTGACTTAGGGGATAATCAGATAAGGCTTCACAGAGGAGGTAGGGACTCCAGGTAGACTTTGAAGAACCAGAATGTTTTAGAAAAATGGCAAGGGCATGTTTTAGAAAAATAACAAAATCCATCCATCTCCATTCATTCATTCAATAAACATCTGTTGAGTACCTGCTATTTATCAGAAATTGTGCTAAGTGCTGCAGGTAGAGATATGAATAAGATGTGGATGTTGCTCTCAAATACTTCAGTTTAGTTGGCAAGACCAAAAGCACAATGTCAGAATATGAAGGTATATTAAAGAGATAGGGTGCTAGGGAATCCAGGGGAAGAACTCTCTTGTCCATTCTTGTGGGATCAGGCAAATTTTTCTAGCAAAAGTGGTATCTAAGCTGAAATATGAGAGATGCAAATGTGGAGTGATTTAAATCTGGTACTGCTGTAACAGAAATACCATGAGTGGATGGCATTTAAAAAAAGTTTATTCTAAGACAATCCAGTAGGCTACAAGTCTGCATTCAGTGTGTCCACTTCAGGGAAAAGCTTTCCTTCTTTGTCAGTTCTGGAGGAAAGTCCTGTGTTACGTCAGTCTTTGGTCAGGGAACATCTTGGTGCAGGAACCTCTGATCTGAAGGATACACTCTACTTCCAGTGCTGCTTTCTTGATGGTAGGAGGTTTGAGTCTCTCTGCTTGTTTTCCTCTCTTTTATCTCCCTTTGGATAAAAGGATAAAAGGTGGTGCAAGCCACACTCCAGGGAAACTCCCTTAGTAAAGGGTGTTGTAGTGCCACCCTAATCCTCTTTTAACATAACCCTGTCTATTACCCAAAGGCAGAGATTAGGATTTACAGCATAGGAAAATCACAAATTGTAGGCCAATCACACAATACTGGTAATCACAGCCCAGCCAAATTTGTATACATGTTTTATAGGGGACACAATTCATGACAATCATCACGATCAACATCATCAAAATAACTTACATTTATTGAACATTTGTTAAATACCAGGGACAGGTTAGGCACTTTACATGCATCCTCTTCTGATACCCCTGACAACCCTAGGAGACAGATGCTATTCATCACCCCTATTTAGAAATGAAGAAGTAGAAGCTAAGAGTATTTATGAGACTTGCTCAGAGTCATGTGACCAGAGGTGGCAGAGTCAGGATTCAAACCATCCCCGACTGCAGAACCATAACCTTGTATCCTTAAGCACTCATAATAAATCTCACACAGGTTTGTGTATTGTTGTTGTTGCATGCTGTTCTGTTGATTCCAAATCACAGCAACTCTATATGACAGAGTAGAACTGCTCCATAGGATTTCTTAGGCTGAAATGTTTATGGAGCAGATCACCAGGTCTTTCTCCCATGGAGTAAACTGTTAGGTGGATTAAAACCATCAACTGTTCAGTTAGCAGCTGAGCACTTAACCACTGTACCACCAGGGCTCTGGGCATGTGTGTGTGTAGGTGCATGTGTATTTAAGGGTGTTGGTTTAGCCAAAGAGTATTTTCCAGACTTTCCACAATACTCTGCAGTGTCATTCCAACTCTGTATAACTTAGTGTCCTGCCCTGAAAGAGACTGATTCTTCAGAGTACAAACTTAAGCAACAGCAACAACAACAAAAATCTATTGTCATAGAACTGCCCCCATGGCATTTCCAAGGAGTGGTTAGTAGGTTCAAACTGCTGGCATTTTGGTTAGTATCCAAACTCAATCACTGTGCCACTAGGACTCCAGAATAACCCTGCTGCCCCAACATTCCAGCTCTGAAAGGCAGAGGAGTCCCTGGAACAGCTCAAAGTACATCCTCTTCTCTGAACCTTCCCCACACCTTCTTGAAGAACTGGCCCAGGGGAAATGTGTATAGGTGACACACAGCTATAGGGCCGGACCCTGAGTTATTGTTCAGAGTTCAGGTGAAGTCCCTTGGTTAATATACTAGCACTATCAACCAGAAATACATTCAAGGGGCTAGTTAAGAGAGGTGCATAATATACCATGCTGGGTGGTAGACTAGCTGTCACTAACTACTGTGGGTTTCTCAGTGCCCTCACTCATACAATGGATAGCTTTGTCCAGGCAGTTGAGACTGTGTAGGAAGGTATGTAAAAGAACAAGACACACTCCTGGGTGATTGCTGACCTTTCCAAGAGTTCCACAAGATCAGGATGGAAAAGACAGGGCTGAAGAGCATGCTAATATTGCAGAATCTTAAGTCAATAAGCTTCTAGCTAAGACACGAGACTTCACTTCCAGCAGGATAGTAGATCCTGAGAGCGATTCTGGAACAGGACAGAAAGTTTGCAAAAGGTACATTTTCGTGATTCCAGACTATCATATTTCATTTTCATGTGACTGCTTTCCACATGTGATAATATTGCTTCGTTTTTTTAAAAAAAAAAAATTACATCAAAATGACAGGGAGAGCCTAGATGAACATGGGTATACATTTGAGGGGACAAGACCTATGTCTTTTCTTCCCAGAAATTTGGTGCAGGCGGGGGCAGAGCTTCTGGGTTGTTCCCACAGAGAAGGTAAAATGTGGCTAAGTAATCAAGTCTGAGAATAGCTCTTTTAGGCCCTCTTTCCAGAAAGCACACTAGTACAGGCAGCACTGTGTGCTCCATGCCAACTGTAGGGCACAGCCTGCAGCCACCACAAGCACACCGTGGGCTCAGGGATGGCAGATATGGGCACCAAATGCATCATCATAATGCAAGCCCTGTGGTAATTGAATTCAGAATCCTCCTTAAACTTAAAGGTGAAGCTGATTAGGCTTAGGATAAACAATAAACAAAATAAGTTTATAGTCCTACTTCACAGAGTAGATAATCTACTTAGAATATAATACCCCAAGAGGCAGACTTCAAAATACATTGAGCTCCCAAATGAGATTATATAATTTAGGAAAAATGGATTAATTGTAGGTTACAAGCAGAACTATTTTTAGCTATATTCCTAATATTTGAGAATGGCAGGAGAACCTGGCCCTCTCCAAGCCCCCTAAACATCAGGTCAGAGCTCAAGACAGACAGGCCAGCACTGACAAACAATGATGAGATTAGCATTCTGTAAAATTCATGCAGCATCTATTTGTTAAATTCCAGCTATGTGCCAGAGTGGACACACAAAAAATACTGTGGGCGTAAAGGCTAAAAATTGGTTAGTTTGCTTTTACTTTTAAAAAATAGTTACAGACTAATAAGTTTCTAATATACAGGATTTCTATGAACTCTTCATCCAATTTCCCCCAATAGTAACTGTAGTACACTATCAAAGCCACAAATTGATATTGGCATAATCCACAGGCCCTATTCAGATTTTACCAGTTTTTATTCATTCACACATATGTGTGAATATATATGTATGTATATGTACGGAGCCCTGGTGGCACAGTGGTTAAGAGCTGTGGCTGCTAACCAAAATGTCAGCAGTTCAAATACACCAGCCTCTCTTTTGAAACTCCATGGAGCAGTTGTACTCTGTCCTACCGGGTCACTGTGTCTCAGAGTCAACTGAACAGCAACGGATTGTTTCGTTTGGAGTTTGTGTGTGTGTGTATGTGAATATATATGCTCCTGGTATTTCAGATACCAGGAAGGTCACCAGTGGTGGACAGGTTTCAGCAGAGCTTATAGACTAAGACAGACTACAGAGAAATATCTGGTGGTCTATTTCTGGAAAAAAAAAAATTGACTAGTGAAGACCTTACGAAAAGCAGCACAAGCTGGTTTGATATAATGTGAGATGATGAGCCCCTCAGTCTGGAAATTACTCAAAATGAGATTGGGGAAGAGCTGCTTCCTCAAAATAGAGTCAACCTTAATGATATGGATGGAGTCAAGATTTTACAACCTTCTTTTGCTGAGGTGATACCACTCAATATGAAAACAAACAGCTACAAACTTCCATTAATAACTGGAACATGGGAAGTATGAAATATGAAGCTTGGAATATTGGAAGCTGTCAAAAATGAAATGAACTGCACAAAGATTGACATCCTGGGCATTAGTAGTCTGTCTTAGTCATTTAGTGCTGCTATGACGGAAATTACTTAAGTGGATGGCTTTAACAAAGAGAAATGTATTTTCTCACAGAAAAGGAGGCTGAAAGCCCAAATTCAGGGCTCTGGAGGAAGATCCTTGTTGTCAGTCTTCTCCTGAACTGGGAGCTTCTGAAACGAAGGGACTCTTCATGCCCAAAGAACTTGGACACACTCTGCTCCTGATGCTGCTCCTCTGGTGGTATAAGTCCCCACATGCTCTGCTCCCTTCCCTTTCCTAATTTTATGTCCCATGAGTCCTGCCTCAACAACACAACTGCCACCCATGCTCCCTAATTAACATCACAGAGGCAGGATTTACATCATACCCCAAAATCACACAATACCAGCCAAATTAATATACACATTTTGGGGAGGCTATAATGTAATCCTTGACATAAACTGAAAAGAACTGTCATTGACCATTCTGAATGGGACAATCGTATGGTATACTATGCCAGGAATGACTAATTGAAGAGGAGTGGCGTCACATTTATTATATTATAAAAGAGAACATTTCAACATCAACACTGAAGCACCAGCACTGCTGGTGACAGGATAACATCCATGCCTGTTACAAGGAAGACCAGTTAATAAGACCGTTATTCAAATTCATGCACCAACCACTGATGCCAAAGTGAGGAAGTTGAAGATTTCTACCAACTTCTGAAGTCTGAAACTGGTCAAACATGCAATCAAGATGCACTGATAATTACTGGTGATTGGAATGCAAAAGCTGGAAATAAAGAAGACGCCTTGATAGCAGGAAAATATGGTCTTTGTGACAGAACCAACACTAGAAGTTACATGATAGAATTTTGCAAGACTATCAACTTTTTCACTACAAATTCCTTTTTCAACAACACAAATGGTAACTATACACATGCACTCAGGTGACACAATGGTTAAGAGCTTGGTTGCTAACCGAAAGGTCAATAATTTGAATCCACCAGCCACTCTTTGGAAACCCTATGCGGGGAGGGTTGTACTCTGTCCTATAGGGTCACTGTGAGTTGGAATCGACTCAACACTTGTTGGCGGTGTTATTTTTAATACACATGTACCTTACTGGATGGAATACACAAGAATGAAATCAACTACCTCTGTGCAAAGAGACAATGGAGAAGCTCAATATCATCAGTTAGAATGAAGCCAGAGGCTGACTTAGGAACAGACCATTAATTGCTCATATGCAAGTTCAAGCTGAAGCTGAAAAAAATTAGAGCAAGTCCATGACAGCCAAAATACCAGCTTGAGCTATCCCACTTAAATTTAGAGACCACCTCAAGAATAAATTTCACTCACTGTCCACTAATGACTGAAGACCAGACAAGTTGTGACATGACATCAAGGATATCATACATGGTCATTAAAAACAGGAAAAAGAAAAAATAAAAACAGATACCAGGAGAAACTCTGAAAGTTGCTCTTGAATGTTGAGTATCTAAAATGCTGGAAGAAGCTTGAGAAAACAAAGTAAAGTCCTATAATAAAATGCACAAAGACCTAGAGTAGAAGACCAAAAGGGAAGAAGACACTCAGCACTTGTCAAGCTGAAAGAACTAAAGAATAAAGTCTAGTCTCGAGTTGTAATATTGAAGGATTCTACAGCGAAAATACTAAATGACACAAGAAGCATCCAAAGAAGATGACGGGAACACAGAGTCATTGTACCAGAAAGAACTGGTCAATATTCAACATTTCAGGAGACAGCACATGACCAAGAACTGACGGTACTGAAGGAAGAGGTCCAAGCTGCGCCAAAATAAGGCTACAGAAATTAATAGAATATTAGCTGAGATAATTCTACAAATGGATGCAGTGCCGGAGATGCTCACTTTGCTATGTCAAGAAATTTGAAAGGCAGCTTTCTGGCCAACTGACTGGAAATGATGTATATTTGTGCCCATCCAAAGAAAGGTGATTCAACAGAATGAGGAAATAATATCGTTAATATGGCCCACAAGTAAAATTTTACCAAAGATCATTCAAAAGCGGTTCCAGCAGTACATGACAAGAAAATGCCGCAAGTTCAGGCCAGATTTAGAAGAAGACCTGCAAGGAGGGATATTATTGCTGATATCAGATGGATTGTGACTGAAAACAGAATACCAGACAGAGGTTCACCTGTGTTTTGACTACGCAAAGCCATTCAGCTGTGTAGATCATAACAAATTATATGTAACACTGCAAAGAATGAAAATTCTAGAACACTTAATTGTGCCCATATTTAGACCAAGAGACAGTCATGAAAACAGAAAATTTTCTGCTTGGTTTAAAGTCGGGAAAGTTGTGTGCCAAGGTTGTATCCTTTCACCATACTTACTCAATCTGTATGCCTTAGCAAATAATGTGAGAAACTAGACTACCAGAAGAAGAATGCAGCACTAGGATTGGAGGAAGACTCATTAATAACTTCAATATGCAAGTGACACAACCTTGCTTGCCAAAAGTGAAAAGGACTTGATGCACTTATTGGTGAAAATCGAAGATTACAGCCTTCAGTAAGGCTTGCACTTCAAAAGCAAAAATTCTCACAACTGGACCAATAAGCGGCGTCATGGTAAATGGATAAAAGACTAATGTTGTCATGGATTTCATTTTTCTTAGATTCACCATCAATGCCCATAGAAGCAGCAGTCAAGAGATCAAATGACATATTGCACAGGGCAGATCTGCTGCAAAAGACCTTTTAAAAAGTGTTAAAAAGCAAAGATGTCACTTTAGGGACTAAGGTACGCCTGACCCAAGCCATGATGTTTTCAATTGCCTCATATGCATGTGAAAGCTCTACAGAGAATAAGGAAGACCAGGGAAAAATTGATGACTTTGAATTATGGTACTGGTTAAGAATATTGAACATACCAGGGACTGCCAGAATCAAAGACATATCTGTCTTGGCAGAAGTACAGCCAGAATGCTCCTTAGAAGCAAAGAGTGTGACTTTCTCTCGCATGCTCTGCATAGAGCAGACCTACTCCCACAGGGTTTCTGAGGAACTGCTGCTGGCAGAGTCAAACTGCCCCCATTTTTGGACATGTTATCAGAAGGGACCCATTCCTGGAGAAGTAGGTCATGCTTGGTAAAGTAGAGGGTTAGCCAAAAAGAGAAAGACCCTCAAGGAGATGGACTGACACAGTAGCTGCAACAATGGGCTCAAGCACAGCAGTCGGAAGGACAGTGCAAGACTGTGCACCACTTCACACTGGTGTACGTAGTGTTGCCATGAGTCAGAACCAACTCGAGGGCACCTAACAATAATATGTATGCTGTTATTATTAGGCACTGTCAAGTCAATTTTTTATCTATAGTGACCTAATGTAACAGAGTAGAACTGCTCCACAGGGTTTTCCAAACTATAATCTGTACAGAAGAATCCTGGTGACACAGTGGTTAAGCACTTGGCTGCTAACCAAAAGGCTGACAATTTAAATCCACCAGCAGCTCTAGGAATCCTATAGGATAGTTCTATTTTGTCCTATAGAGTTGCTATGAGTGGGAATCAACTTGACAAAAGAGTTTGATTTGTGAATTTTATCTTTACAGAAGTGAGCCTTCTCATCTTCCTACGGCAGAGTCAGTCGGTGGATTCAAAGCTCCAGCTATTGGTTAGCAGCAGAGTGCTTAACTGCTGTGCCACCAGAGCTCCTGCATATATACCAGTTGTTATCAACTCCTGCTCATAACGACCCCACATGTATTAGAGTAGAACTGCTCTGTAGGGTTTTCAGTGGCTGCTTTTTAGGAAATAAATCACCAGAATTTTCTTACAAGGCACATCTGGGTGGGTTTGAACCTCCAACTCTTTGGTTAATAGCCAAGCTCATTAACTGTTTGCACCACCCAGGGTCTCCCAATAGTTCTATGCCATTCAAAAACAGTTTGACATCGTGTTACCTCATGTGTGGCTTTGTGTGACTGGCACCAAGGTCAAGATACAGAACCAGTCCATTCACAGAGACCTCTCCTGCTGTCCCAGAGACACATGTTCTTCTTCTCCTCCTTAACCATCTCCCTTTCCAAGCCCTCCAACTACTCTACTTGCATAATTTTGCCATTTCTAGAATGTTCGACGGCACTTGGCTGGCTGAATGTCGTATAAATGAAATCATGCAGTACAAGCCTGACATGTCTATGAACTTAATCGCTCCAGGTGCTGATTGTTGAATATCACTACAGTCACCTTCAAAGTACTTCCCTTGGGAAGTTATGCACTGACAACAGCACCTAGTCCACACTTTTAAAGCAATTTTGGAACTCTTTCTGGAATGGCCATTGCACACATTGGCAAGGTGGCAAGTATGTAAACGTAATTGTATAGTTGCCTGTAAGAGAATTTTTAGCCAGTAAAAAATAATTGTATTGGAACACCCTTCCTGCATACCTAATCTGGCTGCCAATGAATCTTTTCTTTACCCAAAGATAAAAGTAATATTGAAAAGAAGACATTTTGGTGACATTTGGGACATCAAGGGTAATGTGATGACAGCTGTGACAGCCATACCAGAAAAGAGTTCCAAAATTGCTTTGAAGTATGGACTAGGTGCTGGTGTCAGTACACAGATAGCTTCCCAAGGGAGTATTTTGAAGGTGACCGTAGCAATATTCAGCAACGAGGTGTGTAGCATTTTTTCTAGGATGAGCTTGTGAGCTTAATTGCAGTCCTTGTATGTGACATTTTGAAATTGGCCTTTTTCACTTAACATAATGCCCTTGAGATCCATCCAAATTGCTGCACCTGCCCATAGTTGCTTTCTTTTTGTTGCTGGGTAGTGTTTCTTGGTACGGACATACCACAGATTGCTTAACCACCCACCTAGTGAAGGATGTTCGGGTTGTTTCCAATCTGGGGTTATTACAATTTAAGCCGCTATGAACATCTGTGTTCATGTTTTGTGTAAACATAGTTTTCATTCCTCTGGGACAAATGACCAAGAAGGTGATCGCTAGATCATATGACACATATATGTTTCATCTTTAAGAAACCAGAGTTGGAGGTAAATGGCCAGGTAGGCACATCTGAGAACGGCCATGGTCTCCACTGAAGTGCTGGAAGCATCCACTAGGTCTAGGCAGAGGCCGGGCTAGGACAGAAGCTGATAGTTATTATCCTACAGAGACTGCAGCTGACACAGCTGGGAAATGACCAAAGGCAATTGGAAGGAAGAGCTATCAAACTCCAAAGCTATTGAGAGCAATCTAGGGAAAACTCAGAAACAGATTTTAATCAGCAAAGGGATGCTGGCCTCCAATAAACCTCTAACCATGCTAGAAACATGGGCTGCCCAGAATGATTTTCCAGCCATAATAATGTGCTGGTGAATCATCCATGTGCTTAGAGAGCACAATTACAGAGTTTTAATTGTTCACTAAGGAGATTTGTTGTCCAGACCCAGCTCCCCCAGGCCCTACCTCCCCTGACTAGTGGGGCTGCTAAGCACAGAGCACCAGAGTGTTGACTTGCTTCCTCAACAAACACTTGTTGAGGTCCTACTGTGCACACGGGGCTGTGCTAGGCTTCTGATCAGACCAAAGCCCAAACTAAACCCACTGCCATCAAGTTGGGTCCAACTCGTAGCAACCTTAGAGTTCAGAGTAGAACTGCCCCATAGAGTTTCCAAGGAATGCCTTGTGAATTTGAACTGCTGACGTTGGTTAGCAGACGTAGCACTTAACCCACTATGCCATCAGACCAAAAGGGCCAATATCTGTACAGGGATCACCAGTTGAAGGTGAAACATAACCTGTGCAGAGAGGCCTTAGCAAACCCCAGGGTGCCTCAAAGGGAATTAGCATCTCCACCAGCTGGGGCTATCTAGCAGAAGGGAGACTACAGGGCATGTGGACCAAGCAGGGTGTCAGAGAACTTGGAACGATGGGTAACACCTACTGAGTACCTTGCAAGGTGCTGAGTACAAGGTTCATGCAACATATACTTGCCAAGCCAGCCAAGTGCCGTCGAGTTGGAGCCAGGGGAATCCCTAATATGTGCCAGAATAACTGAAAAAGACACTGACTTCATGTGATAGGGAGTGCTACTGGACAAGAGACTAAGGGGCCTTGACTGGTCCTAGCAGCCACTGCTTTCCTGACCTCCTGTGCTACATGTTAGAGCAGTGCTTCAGTGATTCTCCAAAGAGGAAGAGGTTGGAAAACGTAATCTACAATAGAAAATGATAGTAGAGTTTGAAAAAGTGTATTCAAAATACTATAAGTCTGTATTTGGAAAATAAAGCCACTGTTCTTATAAAATGGTCTTAGCTAGTACTGAGAAACAGAATACCAGCAATTCTCAACAGAGGGGAAATTCCTGGACAAGATGCAGCAGCATTTCCACAGCGGTGTTTCTGGTGTTTTTAAGTAATTACAAAGAGAGTTTGAGTGAGGAGAAAAAAGTTTTCAAAACACTGTGTTAGGTAATTACCATATTAACTCTGACCCTACCTACCCATGCTGTCAAATGACAGATTCTTTCTCAACCGAAGTCAAAAGGCACAAGCTTTGAAACACCAGCCCCAAGGCCCTAGGGCTTCCCACCTCCTTCTTTCTTTGGTCAAAGCCACCTCATCCTCCAAGAGCCCTTTGTAGAGTCAGATTCTTCCTCCTTTTGCTGCAGGTGGTATGAGGAAGAAATCTGCTCTTGCCTTGGATACAGACAGAAGCCTGCACTGCTAAAAACAATCCGTTCTGCTGGTGAATGAGCCAGAGGGCTGACCTGGGCGGTAGGGGTCCTTTGGGAAATGTGGTAGTAGGACAGCAAGGAGATGAGGTAGTTGGGCTCCATGTAATTTCCATCCTGAAGTGCCCACTAAAGAGTATCCGGCAGCCCTAAAATGTTCCAAACCTCAATCAGTGGAAAATGAGCAAGATCAGCTTCTTCTCTTTGTCCTTAAGAAAAAAAAAGCTACATTCCAGATAATTTCACTGTGATGAAAGAGGAAGAACCACTGAAGTAGCAAAGGAAATAAATTAATGCCATCTCAGCTAAAATCATACACAATTAAAACCTGGATCTGAATGTACTTTCCTGTGTACAGAGACCATCTTGAAAATGACGTGTTAGTCATCAGCTCTAGCCACCCTGTTCACTGTGGGTAGAACATCTTTGAAACTGGAGGCTCTCAAGAGCAGAGTCTGGATGCCTGACCTTGGTCCTCCTCAGCTTTCTGTTTTCACACCCAGAGTCCCAGAACTCCTTTCCTCTGTGATTGAGGTGACCAGGTGAGCCAGGTTAAAAGAGACCTCTCTCCAGAGGCCATTTCACTGATCTTGCTTTTCAGGATGGGACCAGTCCAGGCAGAGGTAAGACCTGAGGTCCATGACGAGACTTGAACCCTTGGCCATTCATGCAGAAGCACAGAGCTGAGGTCCCTGCTCCCGCACGGACACTGCCCAGTGTGGTTGGCTCATTCTATCATGCTCCCACCTTCAGCAGGCCAGTCTTACCCAGCTCAGAAGATGGCAATTCCACCTTCTCTTTTTCCTCATACTTTTCCTCTTTCTTTTTTTCTCCTCCTAGAAAAAAATGAGGAGGGGGAAGAAAAGAGAAGAGAAAAAAACTGGCAAAGAAGATAGGCTTATTGTGCCTGAAGAGAAGAAGACAGAAAAGACTTTGTGACCCAGAAAGTCCCCAAGTGCTCACATACAGAGCCTGGTGACCAGTGTCAGGATGTTTTTCATCTCCCCTGAGGTTAAAATAGGAGGAAATGTTACTTATGGCGGGAGAAGCAGTAAGGATAAAACATAAGGATGAGCGTTCCGGCTGTGAAGATTTTAATCTCACTGACAAGTGGCTCTTGGGGATTGTAGGATCTCTTTTCCACCAGAGGCAGCGGGAGCTTTAGAAGGGAAAAACAGAGCAAAAAGAAGTAGACTTTGAGTCAGAGTTTTGCTTTGGCCTCCTGCTTGCTGGGTGAGTAACCACCGTAAACCACTAAATGAGGCAGCACATTGCCGCATTTATTCTGTGGCGGACCAACGCATGGTCTGCCGCAAAATAAAGGCTGTGTCAATCTTGCTCAAGTTGCATATCATGCAGACCAGTTCCTAGGGACAGGAGAATGGGCAAAGCTGACCTCTGCCCGAGGAATCACCCGATCTATAAACAGCCCACCCTCCCCTCAGCCCTGTCTTCCTTTGGCCATTTTAAGGCCTAAGTGTTTGGATTTAGTGCCCACGATGCTTGCCTTAGGCTACCCTTTGGGTAAAGAGAGACAAGGGAGGCACCTAGAATCAAAATTTAAGAAGGCACTCACTGTTGGGGTGGGGCAGCTGTAGGGCTGGCACCTGAGAATGAATACCTCCTTCAGTTTTGTGCCCTATGTGCCTAACTTATCTCATTCATGTTCTAACCCTGTGCTCATCCTCCTGCCTTTTCTGTTTGATATGTTTCTAGACAGGAAGAATAGCCCTTGATAAAGCTACAGTCCTATAGGGATCATTTGGACACAACCATTTTTACCAATTCATTTGTCCTTAAACATATAGAACTGTGATAGAGGAGACAACATCACACAGACCCACAGTCACTCAGTCAATAATGCTGTTTGATTTAGGAAGCAACTCATATATTTAATCTGTTAATCCTGAGATTCCTGGGTGGGGACTCCCACTCATGGGCTTGGGTCGGAGTGAAGCACGGGGATACACGGGAGGACTCTGTTCTACGTACCAAGAGTTATGGGAAGTCAGTCATGAGCCAGGTTCTCTGCTGGACAGCCCAGGGAAATAGTGGTAGCACAAGCCCTCAGGGAAGTTTATAAGCAGGAAAGCAGTGTCTGAGGCTGAGTTCTCTAGAGAAGAAAAGCCAGTAAAGCGTATAAATATATGTAGAGAGAGACGCATGTTAACGAAACGGCTGATGAACAGGAACCAGCTGCAAGATCCAGAGTGAACAAAAGCCCACAATCCTTGCCAGGAAGTCCACCTATACTGGATGTAGGCCACTTCCCAAAGGAAACCCTCTTTCGACTGACTGGCTACTCACAGCTGATTCCATCATGAAGGGGATCGTATTATAGTGAACCTCATCACGGAGGTGATCCCGTCATCATACAACTCCCGAACTACATCACAACTGCCAAACTGCTGAGAATCACGGCCTAGCCACATTAACACACAACCTTAACAACCACAGGCAAGACAGAACCATATTAAATAACTTTTCAGACCAAAGTATAAATAATTGCAAATAAACGCAAAGTGACATAAACCAAGACTATTCCTGCAGAAAGGAAAGGGAGGGAAATAATCAAGTACAAAAGGGAATAGGAGAAAAACCCCTAGAAGAAAACTAATTTCCTGCATGGCTCATAAATTGTTGTTGTTAGGGGCAGTTCAGTCAGTTTCAACTCAAAACGACTCTATGTACAACAGAGCAAAATACTGCCCAGTCCTGTGTCATCCTCACAATCACTGCTATGCTTGAGCCCACTGCTCACTGAGGGTCTTTCTTTCATTCGCTAACCCTCTACCAATGATGATGTCCTTCTCCAGGGATCGATCCCTCCTGATGACATGTTCCAAGAATGTGCTGTGTAATCTCACCATTCTTGCTTCTAAGGAGTATTCTGGCTGTACTCCTTCCAAGAAAGATTTCTTCACTCCTCTGGCAATCCATGGTACATTCTATATTCTTCGCTAGCACCATACTTCAAAGGCGTCAATTCTTCTTCTGGTCTTGGGTTTACGAACAGTGTCCCCCAGACTGGGTCCTTGGACCACTGGCATCAGCATCACTTCAGAAACTGGTTTAAAATGCAGGTTTGGAAGCTCCATTTCTGACAGACTGAAATAGAATCTCTGGGGTTGGGACCTAGGAATCTGCATTTGTACCAGCTCCCTGGATGGTTTTTCTGCACACACAGTTTCAGAAACACCAGTTTACAAAACAAGAATAAATCCAGGTGGTAGCTGCTGGAAGAGACCTTAGGCATGACCTTTGGAGATCCCTGAGAGCCTTGAGACCTATGTTGGAATTAATCCAAATATTGGAAGACCATAAAGACTTCCCCTTCTTTGCTAGAAAATAAGAAGGAAAATACAGAGGTTAGAGATAGTGCAAAGAGAAAAGAACAGGAATAGGATACATGTAGTTCTGGCTTCTTGATCCTGTGAACAATTTCTGAAATGAGATGTTCAAAAATGAATAGAATCTGATTGGAGAAGAAGACAATCAGTAACAGTAATGCAAAGTGAAAAGGCTGGATTTGGGCAAATGCTTCATTTTTTAACATGTATGATACTGTGTGTGTATCTTTTTTTTCTTTTTATTACGAATGAGTGAAAATGTACATTCCCATATAAAATTACATGTCCACCTATATGCAGCTTCCACTGCTCTCCATGCCTGGCGACAGCAAACTATTCATCTCTGCTGCATACATGCCTCATCCCCCCAACAGTCTCCTTTCCCCTCCTCTCCACCCACTCCCTTTACTCCAGCCAGAGGTCCACAGGATGATATCCTATAGATGCATAGAACCATAAAGTGCCTCCAATATATGGTCACTCTGCATTGCCAAGTCCAATCCACTCGTGTCCAAAGAACGGACCATTATGATTTATGGGGAAGGGCAGCATCAGGGTCAGGGGCCATGCTCTCAGGGGAACACTGAAACCGCTGGACCGTCAATTGTGGTCTTTTAGTGGAGATCTCAGGATACACCCCTTTTTATTCTTGTGCTGCCAGTGAGACTCAACTTAGTGAGCTCCATTGCAGCTATAACTGGTGGTGGCGGGGCACCATGCAGTTCTTCCGGTCCCAAGTCGATGTAGGCACCCACTCATGTGGGTCTCTCTATCTTCTGGGTTGTCTTTACCCCATGTCATTTTGGTCCTGCTGAGTTGGGACCATTTTCTATACCTTCAGATGGCAGCTTGGCAGCTTTTAACACCCAGCCAGCACTCACCAATGTGGGGTGCAGAGAGCGCTCTTAGCAAAACGCTAGATGTGCCAGTTGGCCTCGATTTCACCTAAGAGCATGGTCCCCTGCCCCCTACCCCAGCTACTCTGTCCTTGCAATATTGGGTTAAGATGGAAAGAGTATTCAAGTTATGTTGAAGTCCACTTAATATTGTTCTTGTTTCAAATGTGTGCTATCACTGATTTCACCCAACCAAATTTCTACCAGCTGTCTAGTTTAAACCGTCCCCCTCTTACCCTCCCTCCCTCCCCTCCCTTGCAGGCCATCAAAGAGTCTTTTCTTCTATACATAAGTCTGTTTTTGAGATCTTATCGTAGGGGTCTCATACAATATTTGTCCTTTTGTCGCTGACCACTTTCACTCAACATAATGTCTTCCAGTTGAAACCAGGTTATGAAATGTTTCCTGGAATCATCGTTATTCTTTATCATTGCATAGTGCTGCATTGAGTATACATAGCTTAGTTTACGTATCCATTCCTCTGTTGTTGGGCATCTGGGTTGATTTCATCTTTTTGCGATCATGGACTGTGCTGCAATAAACGTTCTTGTGCATGTGTCTGTTGGTGTGAATGCCCTTGATTCTGTAGGATATATTCCAAGTAGTGGAATTACTGGCTCAAATGGTGTATCTATATCCATTGTTTTAAGGAAGCACCAGATTGCTTTCCAAAGAGGCTGGACCATTTTGCAACCCCAACAACAGTGTAGGAGAGTTCAACTTTATCCACAACCTCTCCAGAATTTGTTGTTTTGTGTTTTTTGGATCATGGCCAACCTTGTTGGGGTGAGATGGTATCTTATTGTAGTTTTGATTTGAATTTCTTTAATAACTAAAGATCGTGAACATGTCCACATGTGCTTTTTAGCTGCCTGTGTGTGTATCTTAATTTCAAGCTTTGAAAATAGTCAAGGTTTGATAGTTACCTGTGGTAAGAAATTCATTGAATATTATAATTCATTACACATGTATGTGTTCACACGAAACTGAAGCTAAAGTATTAGAAACATATATTTTACTCTACCCTATTTCATTTTTTTAGGAAGTGTTTGCACCAACTCACTAATACGTCTCCATCTGCCTTTGGAAAAGCACTGAATTTGATGACAGGTGGGCGATGATCACTTGTGGGCAAAGTTATCACAACAGTCTGCCATGTGGATCAAAGTCAAATGGAAGGGGCCCTCAGGACAGCCGATGTTGGCCTTTGGGTAGCCTGACAATTTTCCTCTCCTGCCTTCCTGTGTCTTCCTAGGAATTACCTCCTTCAAAAAGCCCTCCCCAAGGGCTTCACAGATGTTCCTCATTCCTTGTGCATACATAGACAGCCCTTGATTTCCAATACATGCACTCTAAAGTCCACCAGTTTCACTCACAAGTGATGCTGCCTAGTTGAGTCTTCTCTGATGTGCCGTAGGGCACAAACCCTTGTCCCCCAGCTTTAGACTTCTAGGAGAGTCCATCCTTTCTATATAGGTTCTCTCTGTGTGTGATTGTTCGTGTGTGTGCACTGGTGCACATGCTCATGCAGTCTCTCCAAGCCTCTTCAAGTCTTCCTATCCCCAAATGTTCATTTCTCCCAAGAATCTTTTGAATACATTAAATCAAAACACATGGGATTTGTATGGTTATCATATTGCCAAGTTTAACTGTTTTATCTACTCAAATACAATTTAAAAAATACAGGATGCAGGTTTATCATTTACAGTTGATTGAATATGGTATTTTTGTGTTTATGCCTAATTCCAGTAAAAAGTTGTACATCAGTGCCTTGGTGAGGAATGTAATCTCTATTATTGCAGTATTTCTGAGCAAAAGCAGATTCATCCTGTATCATTTTTACCTGCAGTGCCTCTTCTAGGAATATAACCCGAGATAGATAATTTGATGGCTCCCTGAAGTTTCAACAGCTATACCATCTGCAATGCACCCCCACCTTTCCAATTCTCCATGTTTCATGGGAGTCTGAGGATCCTGGGAGCTCCCTGAGGGCTGGGGCCAGGGGCTGATCCAGGTTTTGTGCTAGGAGCCCTCATGGCACAGTGGTTAAGAGTATGGCTGTTAACCAAAAGGTCAGTAGTTCAAATTTACTAACCACTCCTTGGAAACCCTATGGGGCAGTTATACACTGCCCTGCAGGGTCTCTATGAGTTGGAATCCCCTTGATAGCAATGGTTTTCTTTAAAAACTCAGCCAGCAAAAGCCCTATGAGTCAAATGGTCTGATCCACAACTGGTTGTGGGGATGGTGCAGGACCATTCCGCTGTGCGTGAGGTTGGCGAGTGCCAACTCAAACAACATCAACATCTTTTTTAAAAAAAAAAATATTACAAATACAAAATTGGGTGCAATGGTGACTATTTATTTAGAACTAGGAAGACGTTCACAACAATTTACACAAGGCTTGGGACTTCAGATCTGTTTCTTCTGGGATCCCTTCATTCAGTTTACCAGAAATGTTTACACAGACATGCTTCCTGTTTCTCAACTGTCCTTCCCTCCTCACCCAGAGCAATTCACACTTCCAGTGTTGGTAGCCACTTGTAAGTTAAGAAACCACAAAGCTTAAGCTTCACTTATCTTCACCAGACTCTGCTTGTGGCAGAGACCTTGTATTCTCCCTTCCACTGTTGTCTCCCCAAAGGCTCTAAGGTTGGTGAGCCCACGTAGGCTGAGCTTAGAGAGAATCGACAATACCAGGCCATTCTGGGAATGGCAATACCCATCTAACCACTGAAAGAGAATCACCTGGAAAGTCTGTATAAAAAATACAGATTCCAAGAACTACTGACTTGGACTCTAAGGTAGGACCTGTGAGTCTGCATTTGTCCATGCTCCATAGCTGATTCTTCAGCATATTAACACTGGAGAATTACTACACCCTAAGCCCACATACTCTACCTACTGAGTTGCTAGTGGGACAGCAGTCTTCATCGACACCAAACATAACATCCTCAGGTGGGTGTTGAGCACAGCCTTTGTCCAACAGAGGAGGAGCCACAGAAGGAGGTCATGTAACATTCCCAGCCTACCTTCTCTAGCTTGGCTCATTCCAAAGGCTCTGGGGAAGCCCCCCACTCCTTCCCTCCTGCACCTTACAAACACCATGCCTACCAGTTCAGTGCCTTGATCCCTGAATTACAGAGCACCATGGAGTCAAGCCAAGGGTCCTTTATAGGACTGTGTATCCCAGCATCCTTCTCCTGAGACTCTTACGTCATGATATCCAAGGCTTCCTGGCAGGAAACTACACATTGTTAAACCTAGAGATTAAACTAGGAGAGTAAAAAGTCAGTAACAGGGCTGTCTTCTGGGTGATTACCTAAGAGTATCCAAAGGGCGTGAAGGGAGCCACATCTTTCCCAAGACAGCACATGGCTCTGGTGGCAGCCATAGCAGTCGGTATCCATTTGACAGCAACAGGTTTGGTTTTTGGTTGTCTACGGGAGCCTGACTGAGAGCATTCTATTCCTGGAATAGATACTGTGTGCTCACTGCTGGACCCCTGTAATCCTTTTTCCTTCTCACACTATCCTAAGAATGAATCAATATCCTCACTGCTATTCTCATCTTACGGCAGTGCAACAGGGTAGAGGCCCAATGCTTAGACTCAGCCATCAGGTGGCCCTGGGTTCAGATCTCAGTTCTAGTATGTACTACTTACATAAACACTGAACCTTGTTTTTCTCCTGTCTCCTAACCTGGATCCTAGGGCTGGTGGAGTTTTCAGTGAAATGGTGCCTGAATGTGCTTAGCACCGTGCCTCCCATACAGCAAGTGCTCAATAACTGGTGACTATTATTACTTGAAGCAATACTTTCACGGATTGAAAGGACAGAGTAAGTGTACAAGGAGAGTTTCAAAACCAAATCTGTCTGGCTCTAAAACCTGTGCTCTTCTCTCAACCCCACGGGGTTGTAGCAAATTTAGTCAGTTCAAGTTTTCCCTCTTCTCTCCCCATGGGCAATTCAATTCCATATCCTTTATCCAGGATGTGTATCGTAGCCCCTGCCACTCAGGGACCAGACACTGGGTAAGTGTTGCTTGCTCTTGCTTTGCTTATTGTTTCAATAAGTTGTAGACACCTATGGAATATAAAGGGAGGGCATTCATGGTTCAGTGGTAGAATTCTTGCCTGGGAGGCTTGGGTTTGATTGCCAGCCAATGTACCTTGTGTACAACCACCACTTATCTGTCAGTGGAAGCTAGTGTGTTGCTGTGATGCTGGATGAGTTTCAGTGAAGCTTCTAGAGTAAGATGGACTACAAAAAAAGGCTGGAGATGTGTTTGTGAAAATCAGCCAACAAAAACTCTATGAACCAGTGTGGTCCCATCTGCACCTAATCATAGGGACGGTGCCGGACTCGGCAACATTTAGTTTTGCTGGGCATGGGGTCAAGTTGAGGGCTAACTTGTAGCAGCTAGCAACAACATGGCCTGCAAAGTACTGGTCTCAGTGGTATGTGGGCACTCTTAGTCCTCCAGAGACTTACTCTCTGGTTGGAAGACACGACAGGCAATATGTACAGATGTTGGGAGACTGCAGCACTGGAGTGAGCCCTTCAGGCCCTTAGCTGGTAAAAATCGTCTCTTTTTCATGGTCAATATATATGCATTGACACTCGTCCACTGGCTAGAAATGTAAGGTGGCTCCACTGCATTGACAAGGAATACAGAGGCTCAGATTCAAAAACTTCAAGTCAAGTTTTAATCCTTTTCTCTCAATTAGTCTGTCTCAAAGTTCTACCAAGTCCCTCTTACAAAGGGCCATTGCCTTTACTCTCTCCTCTTCGTTTTCGCTGCTCTCCTGCCCCTTGATCCAGCAATAAATACCTTCCTCACTAGTCTCCTTACCTTCTGCCTCTTTCATCCCAACTACTTGGGCACTGGGTCGCAGCTAAACTGCTGAACCTGGCAAGCCAGGCCCATCATCAGCCATTCCCATTGTGGCACTGTAGGAAGACCACTGTGAAGAGGAGGGCTCAAATTTTGCCTCTAGATCTGGGACTACTTTCTTAAACTCTGAGCCTGCATTCTCCTGTTCTGTTGTTTTATTTTGGTTGTTATTGTTTTTAATGGGTACAATAATTAATCCAGAGAATGAAAGAGATACATGAAAGGGCCTGGTATCTAATAAACCAAACCTTTGGTGGCAAGTTGACTTTGATTCACAGAGACTGTACATATTACAGAATACAGCTGCTCCGTAATACATAGGGTCTCCATGAATCAAAATCAACTTGCCAGCAACCAGCCAAGCCAAGTGCCATCGAGTCGGATCCGACTCACGGCAACAGATTTGGTTTATTAGATACCAGGCCCTTTTGTGTATCGCTTTCTTTTTATCGTCTGGGTTGACTATAAAATCCATTTAAAAAAACAAAACAAAACAGGAGAGTAGAGGCTCAGAGAGTTAAAGAAAGTACACCCAGATTTACAGGACGATCTGAAGGATGTGCTCTTCTCCCTGTGTTTCTTTCTTGGTGGTATGTTTCCCAAATTACTCTGCATGCTTCCCTTTCCTTTTATCTTGTAAATTAAACATATTAAAGGGTGGTGCAAGCCACATTCCAGGGAAACACCCTTTATACTGGAGCAGGCAGGTGACCTTAGGAAGGGAATTTACAATCCTACCCTAATCCTCTTTAACATATAGCATAGGAAAATCAAAGTGGAGGAAAATATTGGGGATCGTGGCCCAGTCAAATGGCTACACACATTTTTGGTGTGACACGGTTCAATCCATGACAAATGGCTCTTTCTGTATTTCAATGACACATCCATTGCCTGGAAACCCTGGTGGTGCAGTGGTTAATTGCCACAGCTTCTCACCCAAAGGCAGGCAGTTCAGATCCACCAGGCACTCCTTGGAAATTCCATATGGTACTTATACTCTGTCCTATAGGGTCACTGCAAGTTGGAATCAACTCCATGGCAGTGAGTTTGTTTTTTGTTTGGCAGACCATCATGTCCCACAGCAGAGGAGAAGGGTGGAGTATAGTACAGGTGGTTCAGGAAGTATGGTTGGAATTTAATATGTTCTTAATTGAATATATGAAGGTAAAGCACCCCCTCTGTGCACACAAAATGCTAGAGACCTTCAGGCTGACCGGCTGTACATAGGCTTCGAAGCATGGCAGTTACCAGTAGCTGTGCCCTTGGAAAAGACAGTACCAGAAAGCTGTCTGTGTTCCATCCAGAGCTCAGCTCACCTGGGGCACTGAACTCAAGTGCTGGATGGAGGAAGTTAGCCCAGGAATGCCTATTGCACAAGACTGTCCACACTTTGGCTCCACTTCATCCACTCACTTATTCCTGATTCAGCAGGCTCTGGTCAAAACCCATCAAAGGGGTGTGGCCTGTCCTGGAGCTGAGCTTGCTATGTCTACTGAGAATGGCCTTGGAAGGCTTTAGGCCTTAAGCCTTCACTGCAGCAGGTCACTTTCCAAAGGCTCCACCAGTGGACACACCCATCTTTCTAAGCACCAGGCAGCAACTCTGCATCCCTTGTTAACATAGATCAGTTCCAGCTCTTGTTCTCTAGTCTTCATTACGCCCAGTCTGCAGGGTGGGGACTCCCCAAAGTGAAGCCTCACCTTTACTTACACTGAAGTTCTTTGCTGAAGACCAGAGTGAGACCTTGCAGAACGCCAGCTCATGGGGAACATTGAAGGGCACGAGAACTCGGGGGGGGGGGGGGACGGGTATTTCCATCCCATTCCTTAGGGTGAGATATGCCTGTGCTCAGGGACAAATTCTGATCCACCCCAGCATTCCTTAGCCAGACTTTAACTTTCAGGAGGCCTGTCATCTGCACCTGTCTGCTGTCAGCTGCTGAATTCCCCGTCTATCTTCTCATTGCAAGAGGGCAAGACACATTATCAGAAAAGATTCTCCCGGACCCGGAAGCTGTGGCCCTCCTCTAACGTCAAGCCTGTGTCTAAAGGCAAGAACAACGCGGGCCCCAGATACTCAAGGTTTAGCAACTGGCTCCACCCGACTCCTCCCCTCCGTTGTGTGTGCTTTAGGGAGAGGGGCCCTCTGGCCACTCAAGAGTTAAAATGGCAGCGGGGCTGGAGCGGGGTGGCGTGGCATGCAAAGTGGGGGGAGGCGACCGGAGTGGGCTGGGAGGTTGGGAGCTCCGCGGAGCAGCGAGAGAGGAAAGCTAGCGAGCAGCCGGAGGAGGGGCGCGTGCGGCGGGGGCCGGGAGGGCCTGCTCCGTGCACTTGCAAACGAGCGGCGCGCAGAGGGAGCGCCCGGCTCTCTCCCGCCAGCCCCGGCCCCGACGCGCTAGGGACGACGCTGAGGACGCGGAGAGCGGCGGAAGAGAGATTGTTATTCTGCCGCCGCCTCACCCGGTGCGGCCCCCGAACCGCTCCCAGGAAAACTCCACGACAGGGAAGGCGCCGGGTGACCCTTCCCGGCCTGTGCGGGCTGTGCGCGCGGAGTCAGGGAGCGGACCGTCCCTCCTAGCCCGGCCCGGATTGAAGCCGCGGCGGCGCCAGGTGGACGGCGGCCCTGGGAGCCCGGACGGCGCCCGCGGGGTGAGTGCGGCTCCGGGCGGACACCCGGTAGGGGCAGGGGGCTGCAGCCGCTCCCGGCGCTCCACGGACACTGAGGCCGTTCGGGTGTAGATGCGGAGTACGTGGGCGGAGTACGTGGCCGGAGTGCCTGGAGCAGATGCCTTGGAGCGCTCGGCTCCTGCCCCACCGGCCCTGCTGCTCCGCCAGACCCGGACAGGGGGTTGGGGGAGGGGCGGGCCGCGGGCTTCCCCCGAGATGCCCGCGGGAGGGATGGTGACTTGGGAGAAGGAGGTGGCTGAGAGAGGAGAAGGAAGGAGAGCCGGAGAATGTAAAGAAGGTTGACGGCTGCACAGGCTGGACAGAAGGCGATGGGGGAGGGGGCATCTCAGGCCTCAGTCAACATCGAGGGCCCGAATCTCCCCGAACTGTTTCTGGTTAGAGCGAGGCCCAGGAGATACCCAGGAATTGGGGGGTGGCAAAGAGGTTAGGGAGGATGTGACAGGTGAACTAGCGGGATAGAAGCGCTCCAGAACCTCGGGAACGTCCCCTTCCTCAGGGCCTACAAAACGGAGAGACAAGGTGGCCTTGGTGTCTGTCCAAAGTACCTGGAGCTAGAAGCCAGGCTGTTCTAGGGCCGGCCGGGGTCAGACTGCAGCATGGGATGGGACATTAGGGTGGGGGATGGGCCTGCCTGGGGTTCAACCTAAGGGTGCTGAGGGTGGGAAGCGGAACCGAAAGGTGGCTCTGTGCCAACTGCAGCACCCTGGAGACAGGATGGGCTGGCCAGCCACAGGTGGTCCATCTGTCCTAGGGGCAAAGGGCGGCGCAGGTTCTGTTTACCCAGTCAGCACAGGAGCCACTGGCTGAAGGGGAACTGAGCTCCGTCTGGGGCTCACCTGAGAAGCTAGGGAGGGACAGGAGACCTGGACCCCGAGGACGGGTCCCAGGAGGTGTTGCTGCTCTCCATGCTGTCCAGTCCTTCCTCCCTCGCCAAACGAACAGAAAGAAAAGGAAAATGTCAGCTGGGCTTTGTGCTGTGTTCCTCAGGATGCCGCAGCTCCCATCTGTTGAAGCCAACGCAGCTTCTAATTGGGCGACTAGCAAGGTCGGGAGGGGGTGGACTGGGCACAGGGCTCGTCGTTAGAGATGAAGGGGCAAGCCCCCTGCTGGAAGACCCCAGGAGTTGGGGGTAATAGAGAGAACAGCTTCTCCAGCCCGGGAGTGGTTCCCAGACAGCCTGGTCGCAGGCATGCGGAGATCTGAGTCTCTCTAAGCACCCAGCCGGCCCTCAGGCTCCATGTCCTGCTCTCTCAACAGCCTGGGGAAGACTCTGGTCCAGTGCCCTCTTCACTGAATGAGAAGACCAGGATTTCTTCCTTCTGCTCCTTAAAGATCCCTCCAGAAAAGACCCTGGGGCTGGGCTGGGCTGGGCTGTGTACAAGGCCCTGAGGCCCCTTTGCCCATGGGCCTTGTTGCTATCAGAAAAAAGTACATGTGGGGGGCCAGACTCAGTTGCCTGATCAAGTACTGTTGTGGGGGAAGAGAAGGGCACAGCTAGGGGTCTGGACATCCTAGCCCCATCCTTCCCCTGGGTTGGCTTAGATTAAGTTTCCTCCTTCCTCCCTAAGGTCCCTGTGGACCAGGGAGGGAATCTCATTGCTTGGAATGAATGGAACTAAAGGCCTTACTGCTTCTGGGACTGAGACCCACCTGCTCATGGTCCGGCCACCTAGGAACCTTCAAATCCACCCATCCCCTGGCACATACCATGAGGGAGACAGTAGAAACTCAGGTCTGCTAAGATGAATTGCACTGGAGCTCATATGGCAGGCTTCCTCTGTAACTCTCCACAATTCCTCCCCCACTCCCAATTGTCTTCTTCCCTATGTTTCCTTCCTCCCCTTGCTTCCTCTTTCCTTCCCTCTTTCTTCTCTTTCCTCCCCAAGCTCACTGCACTTTCCCCTGCCATGTCTCTTCTCCCTATTTCACCCTCTGCTTTCTCCCCCAGACTTCTCTCTCCCTTCTAGGTCTTTGTCTCACCTTTGCCCTCTTCTGTAAACTGCAGCTTTAACCATAAGCCAGACGTGTGGGGGGGGGGGGTGTGGGTGTGGGTGTGTGTGTGAGAGAGAGAGAGAGAGAGTGCAAGCATCCTGATGGTGGAAGAACACACACTTTGGCTTTGCTGCATCCCTTTGCAGAGCAGCTGGGGCTAGAGGTCCTAACAACTTCATGTCCTGGCTCCTTACCTTGTAACCCCATCAGGTACTCACTTTGCTTCTCCCACCCCAACCCTCTTATTTTTCTATTTGAGAGGAAAATGAAAATCCAGTACTTTTACTTTTAAAAAAATTCATTCAACAATTTTATTTTTGTAATTTATTTTTGTTGTTTTTGAGAATATGCAAAATGAAACATATTCCTGTTCAGCAGTTTCTACATGTACATTCTTTAAGTTGTACGCTCTCCTTTTCTGAATTGTTCCTCCTCCATTAACATAAACTTACTGCCCCTAAGCTTTGTGGCTAATCTTTCCAGGTGCTGTTGTCACTTTCATTGCTTACAGATAGATTATAAAAGAGTCTCATGTCAAAGAAGACATTCTTTACCAGTTAAGCTAAACTATTGTCTGGTGTTAAGAAGATTCAGGTGATATTTTTGGTTTAAGGTTATCTCAGGGCAGTAGTTTCAGGGGTTCATCCCATCTCCATGGTGCCAGAAATTCTGGAGTCCATAGGAATTTAAAGTTCTGTTCTACATTTCCCCACTTTTGATCAGGATTCTTCTATAGAGTCTTTGATCAAAATATTTGGTAATGGTAACCAGGCACCATCTAGTTCTTTTGGTTTCATGGCAAAGGAGTCAACAACTAGTATGTTTACAAAAATAATATTCACTTTCTGTGGTTGTTTGCCTCCATCCCTTGCCCCTGCAAGCCACCCTCACAGGCACCGCAATGCCAATCCTCATCCACATGTGGCTGTAAAAAATTAGCATAGCAGCTTACACAAATAACTGGGGTGGGTGGGCATGGTCAACAAACAAGTGTAGAAGGCATTATTTTCATGATAACATGGTGTTTATTAAGTGCCTATTGTGTGTCCGGTAGTATTCTAGAAGCCAGGGAACCAGCAGCAAACAAACATCCTTCTCTTAGCAAACCATACTTGTTGTATCTGAGTTTCCCACCAGGATCTTTCCAGACCTACAGCTTGGGGAGTGGGGAGAGGAGGAGTGTAAACAACTCAGTCATTATCATTATCACACACATAATATGTCAGGCCCATCTCTTTGCAGTATACCAGACATTATAAAGCTTACAGACCCAGGGTCATTCTGTCCCAAAGACGTTTCTGATGAGAAAGGGTAGATGAGTCTCACCATTCATCTGGGAGAACTGAATAGAAGACTGGGACTTCAGACAGAGGATGGGGAAAGAATTTGTTGAGCACTTACCAAGTGCTAGACTCAGTTAAGGGTTGTTCAGTCCTCATGGCAGCTTTCTAAGGTCTGCATTATTATCCCTGCTTTATTGCAGGTGAAATGAAGAGTCAGTCTTGCCCAAGGTCACAGAGATCTCTATTTAGAAATCAGTGACTACCTGCAGTTTATTTGACCCCTATGATGTCTGTGACATTGGATAACTTGTACAGATCTCTGAGGCTTACATTTTACCCTAACTTTTCATGTATGTGCCTTGCATCCTGCCAACAGTATGAGACTTCCAAGGGCAGATTCTGTAATACAAGCCCTCTTCCAGTGGCACACTGGCAGTGACAAGGTCTTGTGTAGGATTTGCATAGATATTGTATGAATTATGAATGAGTGTGAATATACTTTCCCAAGTAATCAGGGAAGACTTCTTGGAGGCTCTGAGAATCTGGGAGAGGAGGTGGAGAGGTCAGGGACTCTTTCTGATCCCACACAGATTTGTGATAATTTGTAGGTAGGCAGCAGCTACAACCTCTGTTATCCCCCACCCCATATCACCTGCATCCAGGTAGACTTGATGGGAAATCAGTGTCTTCATTCAAAGTCTGAGTGTCGGAGCTTAGTCATTGGCCAGTCTAATGAAAATGTCACTTGTGTTCCTGGCAAGCCTGGACTTCCTGCAAAAGCTCAAGGCAAGGGGTGGGAGTTTTGGAGTCTGCAAGAACTACAGGAAAGGACAAGGACAATGGATGGAGCCTGGGATGGGCAGCCAAATGGGAGAGTTCCCAGGGTACAAAATAGAAGGAAGAATATAAAACCAAAGCCACAGCCAGAGTGGATGGACAGCAATGGTTGCATTGATAAGAGGGCTGATTAGACGGTCGCCTCTGTCTTTTACTTTCCTGGATGCCTTGTCTCTCTGGCCCACAGCTCAGAGGCTGAAATACATAGTCACCACATTAGCCATTCATCCAGGTGTTTGTTTATTCGGTCAGCCAGTTGTGTCTAAGCCCCTATTATGTGCTCAGCCCTCTGCTAGATGCTAGGGACAAAGAGACAAACCAGATGTCCCTGACTTTAGGGAGTTCACAGTTAAGTATAGATTCTAAAGCCATACCAGTGAGGGTCAAATGCAGGCTGCACTGCTTCTTGGTTCAGTGACACTGGGCAGGTCATCTATTCTCTCTGTCTCAGTTCCTTGATCTATAATAGGTGAAAAGGAGGGTTCAGTGACTTAGCACTTGTAATGAGTTGGGAACAGTGCCTGATAGATAAAGTGCTTGTACATATGTGTTTGTCATCATTATTATCATCATCATCGTTATTATACGGGGAGTCCGTCTTGTGGACAATAGCAAAACAAGTGCTGTAATGCAGGGTTGAGCAGGTCAGATGTGCCAGTCTCTGTCTGCCAATTAGAAGAGGGTTCCCAACGGGTGTTTTATATTTGGACCAAGGGGAGGAGCCAGCTAGGCAGAGCTGGTGGGCCTGGGGGTACTGGTGCTGAGGATACTTGGGGCACAGGGACTGTGTATGAAAGATGCCATGTGGGGTTTGTGTTGGTCCTTTGAGTGTCAGCACCACTGTAGACCTGTCCGACTTCAGCCTCTCCGTTTCAGAGCTGAGCTTCAGGTGGGGTTGGCAGGTTGCCTGGAGCCATCCCACACTTTCTGGCCTAAAACAATTAGCTTCTGGGCAGGGGAACTCGTACACCCCTGCTGGGTTTGGTCTCACAACCTTGACCCCCTAAACATTCTGAGCCATCAGCAAGCAGACTTCTGCTCCAAATCCAGAGCTCTCGTGACCTTTGTCCGCTGGCTCTGCCTGGGACCAAGAGACACCTTGTTGGCCTGACAAAGCTGTCTTTTAGGAGGTGCACAGGGTTGGGTTTGGAATTTTGTTTTTCTCTGTCCCTTTCTTCTACCCACACCTTCCCTGCTGTTCCACATTTGATGGGCTTACAGTGAGCTTCAGATGAAGAGCAGGCAGAGGGTTCCTGGGGTGACAACCACTTCTTAACTTCTACTCTGCACATTGGAATGACACTAATTACAGCAGCGAGCCCTTACTGAGTACTTACTATGTGCCAGGCACTTTGCCAAGTGCTCTACCTGCATTATCCTGTTAAATCCTCAAAAATGTCCCTATTAGGTAGGTGCTATTAGTATCCTTAATTTAAATATGAGGAAACTGAGACTCAGAGAGGTTAAATAACTTGCTCAAGGACATACAGCTTTAAAAAAAAACCAGGGGGAAGGATATAAACCTCTTAACCATCCCCCAGAATCCCACATTCCTTTGGCCTAAAGGGTACTTGGACATTCTCTAACCCATTCCCTTTACTCCCTCCAGGAAGAAGCTCCCTAACCCCAGGCCATGCCAGTGGCAGCCTGGCCCCTCTTTGGAAACTTCAGAGAGGATATCTCCAACTTTCTGCTGTTGCTGCAGGTCACAGCTGCTCCTGATCTAGTATTGTTTCCTTTTGTCACAGCTAGTGCCTTGGGCCCTAAGAGTCAGTCCCCAGGGCCACGGTAGGAGGCAGTGCGACTGAGACCAGATGAGAGCGTGGGGCACAGCACCCAGATAAGGCTAAGGCAACAGGAGCTAGGGAAGGATTGGGCTCAACGCTGCCGCTAACAAGGCAGGCTCGCCTGTCTTGGGAAGAACAAGTGCAGTCATCATATTTATCAACTTCTCATAAGGCAGATCCTTCAGGAAGAAACAAAAGGAAGGAGGCAGCAGATGTTAGGCAGCCAGCTTGGGTCCCCCAGGAAGAGTAGGTCTGTCTTACCTGATTGTTTCAGAAAAAGAAGGAAGACACACAGAAGAAAGGTATCTGGCAGGGAAAGTTGCACTCCTCTACAAAGTGTTCTCGAAAAGATTACTGATAAGTGGGTGAAGAAAATACCCATCTTTGCCCCGGGAGAGTAGAAGCAGTGATGTCCAGGAAATGGACTGACCACAGAAGGACAACTGTGGACAAGAAATAAACCTAAAACCTGTGCGGGGGGAAGGAGGAGGACTTAATGCGTCCCCTTGCCTGGCAGCACCTCCTCATTCCCCTCACGGTGACAGCCTTCATCTGAACAGACCTCCCAGGGGGATGAAGGTAGCAGAGCTCACACAGCATCAAGCCTCTGAGCTTTAGAAGGTACTTCCTCAAAATTAGGTCCAAGGATCCATGGGTGAATCCTGCACCTACACTGGGCCTAGCAAATTAGCCTGCCCCTTTCCCATCTCTCAAGCCATCACACAGAGTGGGGCCACAGTCTTCCTTTGTTCAGCTAAGATTTATTGGGCACTGGTGGCTGGTTGCTATGAGTTGGTATCAGCTGGATGACTGGATGGCAGTAGGTTTGGTTTTGGTTTGGTAGCTGTCATGGCTCTTACTGTGTCCCCCCCAAAATATGTGTAGCTGTGTGGCTTGGCCATGATTCCCTGTATTCTGTGACTGCCCTCCATTTTCTGACTGTCCTGTGCAGTATGTTAAAGGATTAGTGTGGGACTATAAATCCCTTATAGGATCACCTCTCTGCTCCACTGCAAAGGGAGTTTCCCTGGAATATGGCTTGCCCCACCCTTAATCCTTTCCTCGTACAAGAGATAAAAAGGAAAGGGAAACCAGCAGGAAATCGGGAACCTCACACCATCAAGAAAGCAGCACTGGGGGAAGAGCACATCCTTCAGACCTGAGGTTCCTGTGCCAGATGCTCCCTGGACAAGGACTGATACAATGCCGGACTTGACTTATAGCCAACGGACTGTGTAAGATAAACTTTCCTTGTTAAAGCCGTCCACTCTGTAGCAGCCCTAGCTGACTAAAACAGTAGCCTAATGGTTAAATGTCAGTAGTCAAATGCACAAGGCACTCTTTGGAAACCCTATGGAGCAGTTCTACAGTGTCCTGTACAGTCACTATAAATCAAAATTGACTTGATGGCAACAGGTTTGGCTTTTTTTTCCTACCAGGTGCTGGGAGTATAGACAGCAGTGAGTATTCAGATAGAAATCTGACCCCCGCAGGAGCCTATATTTTATTGCCTGGGGATGCAGGAAAATAAATTTGTAAAATGCATAGTCTATTAAGAGAGTGGTGAGTGCTAAGAAGAAATCCTGGGTGGGGTAAACAGTTATCACACCTGGTTAAAGGTTTCAGTTCATTCAGAGGCCTTTGAAAGAAAGACCTGGTCATTAAAAACCCTTTGGAGCCAAGTTCTACTCTAACACACATGGGGTTGCAATGAGTTGAAATGACTGTGGCAACTGGTGAGCTTTAAGTGCTAAGAAGAAAAACGCAGCAAGGAGAGGGCTGGAAGAGGGTGTGTAGGGAGGAGGAGGGTTTGTAGTTTTGCTTTGCAGAGAAGGTGACATTTGAGTGAGATGAAGTAGCAGCAGGATAGTAGGAGCCCACAGGCAGAGGGAACAGCAGGGACGACGGCTCTGTGGTGGGCTGCGCCTGGTGGGTTTGAGGAGCCCCGAGAAGGCCAGTAAGGCTGGAGTATAGTGGGTGTGGAGGTGAGGCTGGAGAGGTAGCAAGGATGAGAAGGCAAGGTCTTGGAGCACTCCGAGCCTGGGTTTGGCTTTTCCTCTGAGTGAGCCTTTGGTGGCCTGAAGCAGGGGAGATATAATCTGGCCTTTTAAAACCCGACAGTTTTGGTTACCCATTTCATCATTTCACTCAGTGGCTAGGCAGAAAGTTTCAGGTCTAGTTGGACTTGCCAGTCATTGATGCTATTTTACTCAGTCAGTACTTAAGTACACACCAAGTGTCTTTTGAGCACTATTCCAGGCACTGTGGTGTGGGAAGTGGAGGAAAATACAAACAAACCTGAGATGCAGTCTTTAACCAGTTGCTATCGTGTTGTATCTGACTCACGGTGACCCTATGTGTGTCAGAGTGGAACTGTGCTCTGTAGAGTTTTAAATGGGTGATTTCGGGGGAGGTATGTCAGCAGGCCTTTCTTCCAAAGCACGTCGGGGTGGACTCGAACCTGCAGCCTGTCGGTTAGTAGCTGAGCATTTTAGTGGTTTGCCCCACCCAGGGACTTCACTGGAAAGAAAACATACAGATCGGCTGGGGAGGGAGAACTCACACTCACAAGAAATAATGAGGGAATAATACCAGACAGTATTTAAAACCAAGTGCTAAACTGTGTGATTTAGACTATAAATGTTATCAGAACTGTGAGCGCTGTGTGGGAGTACACAGGGAACGCTTCCTCAAGGAGTTGCCGTTGACTTAGACCTGGAGAATGGTGTGGGGTGTGGATTTGCTGAGGAGAGGATTCTCAGGCAAGAGGAGCTTGTCACACAAGAAAGGGGGCCTCACAAGAGTGGAGGATGCACAGGTGGAATGGGGCAGTGGCGTGTGAGCTCCCAGGGGCAGGGATGTGAGTCTCTGGAGTAATCCCTGCCCACCTTGCAGGTTTCTGGTTTCCTCTCGATTCTCTCCAAGGGTGAGGAGGACAGCTCTTCAGAAAATGAAGATCCACTATCCAGTCCCCTGCCCACTCCTTCCCAGGCCAGTTGATCGGTGTTCCTGGAAGTGATCCTTGAGAAGAAGCCCCTGCTTCTGGCTCCCTGGTCCATTTTATAGATCTGAACCCTGGTGGCCTAGTGGTTAAGAGCTACAGCTACTAACCAAAAGGTCAGCAGTTTGAGTCCACTAGCCATCCCTTGGAAATCCTCTGGGGCAATTCTCTTCTGTTCTCTAGAGTTGCTGTGAGCCAGAGTGAACTTGCTGTCAGGGTCTTTTTTTTTTTTTCATGTTATTGTAGTAAAATATAATGTATTTTATATAACATAACATATAGCATATAAAATATTGTGGTAAAATATAAGAAAACATTTTGTATTTCAACCATGTTTATGTGTACAATTTGGTAGTCTTTACTGCATTCACTGTAATTGGATCAGTACTTTCTTAACCTGAGACATACACCCACCCCCCAGCCTGCTGCTGTGGGGCCCAACCGAAAAATAAAAAACTCAAGCACGTTACCATAGAGTCTATTCCAAGTCACGATGACCGCCTGTATACGGAGTAGAGCTGTGCTGCACAGGGTTCTCTCTTTTTACTTTTTGACTATATGGCACACACTGTTAAGCTGTGACTATAAAAGAAATGTCAGCAATTTGATCCCACCCAGGGGATCCTTGGGAAAAAGACCTAGAGATCCTCTTCCTTAAAGATTTTATGATAGCCAAGAAAAGCCTGTGGGGAAATTCTCCTATGCAACATGGGGTCACTGTGAGTTCGAATCAACTCAGTAGCACCCAACTACAGTTTTTACACAGCAGATTGCCAGGTGTTTCAACCACAAAGCCTCTGGGTAGATTCAAACTGCCAGCCTTCAGGTTAGTATTTGTGTGCAAAATCATATGCCACCCGTGTCTGGGACTCTGTCCCCTGAAAGTCCCTTGGCTTCATTTGTCCACTCAGTCTGCAGCCAACGTCTGTTGCTGATGGCACCCCCACTCAACAGGTTGTTTGTGTAACTTGATCTGGTTTCATATATATCCCAGTGGTCCAGCCAATTCTGACTCATAGTGACCCTATAAGACAGAATAAAACTGCACTGTGGAGTTTCTAAGGAGCACCTGAACTGCTGACTTTTTGGTTAGCAGCTATTAGCACTTAACCATGATGCCATCAGGGCTACTGTGTATAGGGAACTGGAAATAAAGTCATTTCAGAGTGAGGAAACTTCTTCCCATCTCTCCCCCTCTCTATGAGGGGTGGGTCGGTCCTCTCTGGAGGAGAATGTCTTAATCTTGGTAGTTTGAGCTAACCTCTGCAGTGTGGAGTGACTGCGCTGAGTGAAGTGCGATCCAGTGTTTGTTTTCTTGCCCCCAAAGACAAAGTTGTTGTTGGTGTTAGTCACTGTCCAGCTAGCCCTGAACTCATGGCAACCACATATACAATGAGATTGGACTGTTTTCATTGGCTGATTTTTCAGAAGCAGATTGCCAGGACTTTCTTCTTAGTCCAGCTTAATCTGGAAGCTCTGCTGAAACCTGCTCAGCATCATAGCAACACTCAAGCCTTCACTGACAGACAAGTGGTGGCTTCACTGAGATACATGGGCTAGGGATCGAAATCCAGTCTACTGCGTGGGAGGTGAGAATTCGGCCACTGAAAGACCATTGCTTCCAAAGAGGGGCAGACTTTCCAGTCCCCACCACCACCAGCCAGAGAGCAGGAACTAAGAGTTACACAGGGAAAGTCTAAGGGTACTTGGACAGATAGCCTTCTCCCCCTCCTCTGGGCCCTTGGAAGCCTGGGAAAGGAGGGGTACATCTGCTGTCCCCCAGAGGCTCCTTGGCATGACCTCCTCAAAGACACAGGAGCTGATGGCTCGAAGATGGCCCGAAGTGTCTACGCACATGGCTGACAATCCACAAGAGAGAACAAGAGCTTTGTAGTCAGTCTGAGCTGGGTTACAGTCCACGTCCACTGACCACGTGCTTTGGGCATTTTTCTAACCTCTCTTAACCTCAGTTTCTTCATCAGAGTTATCTGGGTTAATAACATCCACCGTCTTGGTCATGTTGTTAATAATAAGAAGTAGCATTATTGCATGCTTATGAAGTGCTAATAAAAGCCCTGCTGCATTATCGCATTTAATCTGCAAGAAGCTGTGAAGTAGATATTATATTCCCCATTTTACAATTGAGGAGACTAAAAGCTGGGAGCATGAAGTAACCTGGCCAAGGCCACCCGCAGTCAGGAAGTGGCAGAGCCAGAATTCACTCCCAAATCTTTCGGGCTCCAGAACCCTGGTTCTCAGCCAGTACATTAAATGGACTAATCTGGGTAAAATGTCTGCTACAAAGTAGACACTCAATAATGTTGATTCCTTTTCTACTCTATTTCCCCAGGGCCACTCTTCCAAAAAATAGCTTTCCCTCCTGCATCACATTTCTTTTCTCGGATCCCCTTGGGACATTTGGTAGAAGTAGGAATGGGAATGAGCTGTTGGTTTACTCTGATGGGGCGGGGGGAAAAAGTGAGGCTGAGAAAGGAGGAGTGATTTGCATAAAATCATAAAACACCAGGGTTATGATTAATACCCAGGGAAGCTTTGTTATAAAAGTTTTGTTCTTCAGCCTCACTGGGCCCCAGCTGTTGGCAGAGAGTTTCCTGTAGAGGTGAGAACAGAGGTTATGTTGTACTGGGGAAAGGTGAGAGGTGCCCACCTCTCCTAGGGATGGGTAAGAGCCTTCCTTACCTGCAAGTTACAGGCTATGGGCCTGGAGGGATGCTAACCAGAAGAGTCTAAGATCTTCAATTTCTGAAAGTAGCCTTGGTTGCCCCATGGTTAAGTGCTTGGCTGCTAATCAAAAGATTGGCAGTTTGAACTCATCAGTGACTCCATGAGAGGAAAGACCTGATGTTCTGCTCCCATAAAGATTATAGCCTAGGAAACTCTATAGGACAATTCTACTTTGCCATATAGAGTCGGTCAACAGCACGTAACAACATGTTTTCTGAACTTGGGTGCTGTTTGGTTTTTTTTTTTCTTCTTTTTATTGTGAATTAAGAGCAATTTTGCAGTTTATATCATGTTGCCATATAACGCCCAGAACTTTTACTTCTACTCTAGCTGCTTCCCACCCCCTCCCCACCACCTACATGATAGCATGCTTCCCCTTTCGTTTGGAACTTCCTGCAACCTTTTGGTGTAGGTCTGGCCCTCTTCGCACAGTCAGCTCGGCTCGAGCAAACTGTCCCTCAGACAATCCCATGTACATTTTTGAAGGTTTGTTTGCTTCCAGTATCATGTTTTGTATGGTCCAGGTCAGTCTTTTTTCTGAGGAGCTGGCCACAGTGCTGAATGAAGTTTGGGATTAGAGAATCTGGGGGCCATGCTTTCAGGGGGCCCTCCATTCTGCATACCCCATCCAGGCTGTCATTGGTGGTGGCCGGGCACCATCTAGTTCTTCTGGTCCCATGCTGAAGCAGGCTGTGGCTCATAGGGCCCCTTCCATCTGGTGGGCTCATATTTTTCTCCTGTTCTCAATGTCTTCCATTTGTCCCAGGTCCAGGTGGATTGGGATCATTTGGTGCTGGTTAGATGGCAGCTTGCTAGATTTTAAGACCCCAGTCGTCACTCACCTAGCTAGTATGTGGAGCAGTTTCTTGAGAGAGGGAGAGAGAAAAACTTTAGGTATACCAGTTAGTCTGGATGTCCCCTGAGAGCGTGGTCCCATGATCCCAGACCTCATTTCTCTGTTCTCCCAAAAAAGTAGTCCACATTAAGGGGACAATTTGGTTTTGAAATTGAGTGGTTGTGGGTACCCCACTTCTAGTGCGTGCTGTCACGTCTTATACCCATCCCTAAGCCCAACCAGTATCTAATTTGTTAAAAGTGCCTCTCCCTCCCTGGCTCCACCTTGTAACCATTAAATACTGATTTCTACTGTGCTTAAATGATTACTTGCATCCTTATAATAATGGTCTCATACTAAATTTGGCCTTTTGTGTCTGGCTGATTTCGCTCAGCATGATTTCCTCTAGATAGTTCCACATTGACAGGATTTCTCTAAGCCATCAGTGTTATCATTGCGTAGTATTGTATAAATATACCATAGTTTGTTTACCCATTCATCTGTTGATGGGCATCTAGGTTGTTTCCAACTTTTTGTTATTGTGGAAAGAGCTGCAATAAACATTGGGTGCAAGTATCTGTTTTAGTGGTATACATTATTTCTTTGGGATACATATCAAGGAGTGGGATTGCTGGATGATATGGCATTTCTATTTCTAGCTTTTTAAGAAAGTGCCAAATTGATGTCCATAGTGGCTGAACCGTTTTACAGTCCCATCAACAGTGTAGAAGAGTTTCAGTCTCTCCATATCCTCTCCAGCATTTATTATTCTGTGTTTTTTGGATTATTGCCAGTTTAGTTTGGGTGAGATGGAGTCTCGCTGTGTTTTTGATTTGGATTTCTCTGATGGCTAGCATTTATGAACATTTCCTCATGTAGCTGTTGGCAACTTGTTTGTCTTCTTTGGTGAAATGCCTGTTCATGTCATTTGCCTGTTTTTTGATTGGGTTTTTGCCTTGTTGG
Source organism: Heterohyrax brucei (assembly GCA_028571685.1). Lineage (NCBI taxonomy): Eukaryota > Metazoa > Chordata > Mammalia > Hyracoidea > Procaviidae > Heterohyrax > Heterohyrax brucei. The sequence goes on from CM053155.1 coordinate 26,227,768, forward strand.
GGCTTTATAGTATTTTGTAGATTAGAGAGATTAAGTGGCAGTTGGAAGCATGGTGGGCAAATATTTGTTCCCACTCTATAGCTAGTCTTTTTACACTTTGATGAAGGCTTTGGATGAGCATAAGTGTTTAATTTTTAAGAGTTCTCAATTATCTATTTTCATTTCTAATGATTGAAGGTTGTTGGTTTTTGGTAGACTGTTGATACCATGGATTAGTGCTTCCATCATTTTCTCAATTTTTCCTTCCAAGGATTTTATTGTTTTAGCTTTTATGTTTAAGTCTTTGATCCATTTTTAATTAGTTTTTGTTCATGGTGTGAGATAAAAGTCTTGTTTCATTTTTTTGCAGGTAGATATCCAATTATGCCCAACACCATGTGTTGAAGAGACTGTCATTACCCCAAATTCACTGTTTTTGGGCCTTTATCAAATATCAGCTGTCCATGAGTGGATGAAGTTATAGTTGGATTTTTTATTCTGTTCCATTGGTCTATGTATCTGTTTTGGGGCCAGTAAGTACCAGGCTATCTCGACTACTGTGGCAGTGTAGTAGGTTTTAAGGTCAGGAAAGTTGAGGCCTCCCACTTTGTTCCTCTTCTTTAGTAATAATTTACTTAGCTGTGGCTTCCTTCCTGTCCTTATGAAGTTAGTGATTTATTTCTCCATCTCATTAAGAAATGTCATTGGAAGTTGAATTGGGATTGCATTGTATGTATAGACTGCTTTGGGTGGTATAGACATTTTCACAATCTTAAGTCTTCTTATCCAGAAGCAAGGTAGATTTCTCTACTCGTGTAGGTCATTTTTCGTTTCTTGCAGTAGGGACTTGTAGTTTCCTTTGTATAGGTCTTTTACATCTCTGGTGAAATTTATCCCCAGGTAATTTTATCATCTTGGGAGCTATAGTAAATGGTAATGATCTAGTGATTTCCTCTTTGGCTGTCTTTTTGTTAGTGTAAAAGAATCCCACTGATTTAATGTATGTTTATCTTGTATCGTGATACTTGGCTAGTTTTTTGTGGATTCTTTAGGGCTTTCTGTGTATAAGATCATATCACCTGCAAATAGCAATACTTGACTTCTTTGCCAATTTGGAAGCCCTGAGTCTAGTCCATTCCCTGACTGGAAAAAATTACTGAGGTCAATTCTTCAGACAGGAATGGACTAGACTCAGGGACACAATGTGACCATTAGGTGTGTGTACTCTATGGTTCTGTGCATCTACAGAATGCTGTCCTTCTGGCCTCTTACTAGAAGGGAGAAGAGAGGGTGTAGAAGAGGGGACAGGAGATTGTTAAGAGAATATGACATATATAGAATGAAAAGGAGGAATGTGTTATCACCAGGCAAGGAGAATAGAAGGAGCTGCAGATAGGTTGGCATGCGAATTTAATTTGGATTGTATACTCTTACTTAATCACAATAAAAAAATTTAAATTAAAAAAAAGGAAATAAGGGGCTTCCAAATTGGTCTTTTAGTGGATTTCTTCAGGTGCAGTCCTGTTTTTCTCATGTTGCCACAGGAGCTCAACATTGTGTGCCCCATCACAGCTGTCTTTAGTGGTGGCCAGGCACCATCTGGTTCTTCTGGTCACATGTTGATAGAGTCACCCGTTCATATGGGGCCTTCTGTCTTCTGGACTCTTCTTCCCTCATATCTTTGTTGTCCTTGATGATCCTCTGTTCCAGCTGAGTTAGGACCATTTGGTGTACCTCAGATGGCAGCTTAATAGCTTTTAAGATCCCGGACGCCACTCACCAATATGCGGTGCAGAAGACGCTCTTAGCAATAGGCTAGTTATGCCAACTGGGGAGGCCCCTTATTTCTTTATCATGTCTAATTGCTCAGGCTAGGACCTCCAGAACAGCGTTGAATAGAACTGGTGACAGTGGGCATCCTTGTCTAGTACCTGTTTTTAAGGGGAATATTTTCAGCTTCTCTTTATTAAGTACGATGTTAGCTGTTGGTTTAGTGTAGATGGCCTTTATTATGTTGAAGAATTTCCCTTCTATTCCTATTTTGCAGAGAGTTTTTAACATGAATGGGTGTTGAACTTTATCAAATGCCTTTTCTGCATGGATTGATAGAATCAGGTGGTTCTTGTCTTTTATTTTGTTTATGTGGTTGATTACATTAATTATTTTATTTATGTTAAACTATTCCTGCATCCCTGGTATGAATCCTACTTGGTTGTGATGAATTATTTTTTGAATGTGTTTTTTAATTTTGTTAGCTAGGATTTTGTTAAGGATTTTTGTGTCTAAGTTTATGAGAGATATTAGTCTGTAATCTTCCTTTTTTGTGCTGTCTTTACCTAGTTTGGGGTTATACAAGCTTCATAGAACAATTTGGGAGTATTCCATCCATTCCTATACTCTGTAGTACCTTTAGAAGTCTTCTGTGAACATTTGATAGAATTCTTCAGTGAAGCCATCCGGGCCAGGGCGTTTTTTGGATGGAAATTTTTAAATTACCTTTTCAATTTCTTCTTTTGTAATGGGTTGGTTTAGTTGTTCTATTTCTAATTTTACTAGTTTAGGTAGGTGATATTTTTCCAGAAAATTGTCCATTTCCTCTAGGTTTTCAAATTTGTCATAGTTTTTCATAGTATTCTTGTATGATTCTTTTAATTTCAGCAGGGTCTATTGTGATATCACCCATCTCATTTCTAATTCAGATTATTTGTTTCTTCTCCTGTTTTTCTTTTGTCAGTTTAGCCAATGGCTTATCAATTTTGATGATCTTTTCGAAAAACCAGCTTTTGAACTCGTCTACTCTTTCAATCATTTTTCTATTTTCTATTTCATTTATTTCAGCTCTAATTTTAATAATTTGCTTTCTTCTGGAGCCTGACAGATTCTTTTGCTGAGATCTCTCTAGTTGTTCAAGTTGATGAGTTAATTATTTGTTTTGTATCCTTTCTTCTTTTGGATGTATACATTTATTAAGATAAATTGACTGCTGAGCACTGCTTTTGCTATGTCCTGTAGATCTTGGTAGGATGTGTTTTCATTCTCATTGGATTCTATAAACATGATTTCTCCTTTTACCTGGTAGTTCTTGAGCAAAATGTTATTCAGTCTCTATGTTTTTTATTTAATTTGCATTTTTCTCTGTTATTGATTTCTAGTTTTATGGTTTTGTGGTCTGAGAAGAAGCTTCATATTATTTCAGTATTTTGAGTTTTGTTGAGTATCACTCTGTGACCTAATATGTGGTCGATTCTGGACAACATTTGATGAATATTGGAAAAGAAAGTATACTTGGCTTCAGTTGGATGAGGTGTTTTGAATATGTCTGTAAGGTCTAGTTGGTTGATTGTGGCATTTAGATCCTTCGTGTGTGTTCATTAAGCTTTTTTCCAGGATGTTCTGTCTTTTACTGAGAGTGGTGTCTTTAAGTCTCTTGCTATTATTGTGGAGCTGTCTATTTCTGTTTCAGTGTAAATAGCATTCGTTTTATGTATTTTGGAGCTTTGTCATTGGGTGTATAGATATTTAGTATGGTTATGTCCTCTGGTTGAATTGAGCCTTTGACCATTAGTGACTCTCTTTATCTTGTATTGTGTATTTAACTTGAAAGTCTATTTTGTCAGAGACTAGTACTGCCACTCCTGCTCTTTTTAGAATGTTATTAGCCTGAAATATTTTTTCCCAACCTTTGAGGTGTAGTTTGTTTGTGTCTTTGAGTCTAAGGTGTGTCTCCTGTAAGCAGCATATAGATGGGTCATGTTGTTTTTATCCAGTCTGCTACTCTCCTTCTCTTAATTGGTACATTTAGTCCATTTACATTCAGTGTGATTATTAATAAATATGATGTTAACGTTATCATTTTGATGCCTTTTTTAGGGTGTTGTGGACAGCTCCTCTGTTGCATTCCATTTTTTGTGCTGAGTGTTTTTCTTTATGTGTTTTCTTTTAGTGGCTTTCAGTGTTTGTTTTCTTGAAATTGTGATTTTGTATGTTGCTTTATGACATGTAGAATTACAGGTTTCTTTGCATTTACTCCCTTAGCCCCTTTTATTAATCTAAAAGCAGTCCAAACTTCAGTGTCTGTGTATTTCCTTGTCTTCCTCCACATCCGAAAAGTCTATGTGTACTTTTCCTTAACCTTTTTTTCATACAGTGTAGTCGTCAATTATATCCTGAGATCTCTGAATTTCTATTTTGTGTGCTTTGGTTTTGTTTATTGTTTTTGGATTTCCTCTACTGATGTTATCTAGACACTGTCAAGTGTTGGATGTTTAAATATATATCTAATGCTATTAATTTTCTTATCTAAGAACTTGCTTTAATATTTCTTGTAATTTTGGTTTGGTTTTTATAAATTCTCTAAATTTCTGTTTATCTGTCAAAGTCTTATTTTCACTTTTGTATATGAGAGACAATTTTGCAGGATATATTATTCTCATTTAGCAGTTTTTTTCCTTCAGAACTATGTATATGTAATTCCACTGTCTTCCGGCCAGCATTGTTTCTGCTGAGTAGTCTGAGCTTAATCCTAATAATTTTCCTTTTATGGGTTATTTTTGCTTATTTCTGGCTGTCCTCAGTAGTCCTTCCTTGTCTCTAGTTTTATTGAGCTTAATTATAATGTCTTGGTATGTTTCTTTTGGGAACAATCATGAGTGAGGTCTGATGAGCATCTTGAATGGAGATCTCATCTTTCATGATATCAGGGGAGTTTTCTGTTAGCAGGTCTTCAACTATTCACTCTGTATTTTCAGCTATCCCACCTCGTTCTGGTACTCTGATCACATGGATATTATTTCTCTTAGAGAATCCCACGTCACCCTTAGGGATTCTTCACTCTTGAGTCTTTTATCTGATTTTTCTTCATGTATGTTGGTGTAATTTACTTTGTCTTCAAGCTCACTAATTCCACTTTGCATTCCCTCAATCCTGCTCCTTTGACTTTCTATTGAGTTATCAAGCTCATTGATTTTATCATTAATCTGTTGAGTTTCAGATCATTGTTAGGCATTTCTTGCAGCTTATTTAATTTTCCAGTGTGCTCTGCTACATTTTGCCTGGTTTCTCTCCTGATATCTTGCACAGCTCTGTACATCAGTCTTGTGTATTCTGTCTCTGATAGTTGTAGGAACTCTTCTTTATCTGGGAAATCTGTTGATGCTTTATTTTGGGAGTTTCCAAAAGCCATGGTAGTCTGCTTCTTCAGGTGTTTAGAGATTGTTGTCTCTGAGCCATCTGGAAGTCATTGCAGTGAGGGAGACTTGATAGTTCGGTTGGACTTGATAGTTCAGTTGGCCTGACCAGCATCTCTCTGTTGAGGCTGAGCTATAGATGCTCTGTGCAGTCTGATTATTCTCTGTTGCTTGCTTTTACTGTCCTGCATTAGTCTCCTGCTACTGCTGGTGCAGCTCCCAGGTGGGAGAGTTGCATCTGCTTTCAGCAGCACCATCACCACTTCTGCCTCTGGACTAGGTGTGTCACTTGTGCAGGTGCCGTGCTTTTTCAGCCACTCCAAGGCAGACAGGACTCAAGTGCTACTGCTGCAGCTGCCTCTGGTTTGGGCAGATCCCTCGTGGAGTCTCACTCTTGGACTCATGTAGGGAGAGGGAGTAGTCACTTGCTCATGCCTTCTTCCCCAAGTCACAGCAGCAACTGCTGCTGCTGGGTTGGACAGGGATCTCCGGGAGCTTTGTCCAGTGACTAAGCAACAATCACTCCCCTTGCCATGGGTCCCCAGACAACCAAGCCTGCCAGGTGCACTAGGCTCTAGTGGCTGCCTAACCACCAGGGTGATTGCCTAATTCCTCTAGGGTTGCCTGAGCCCAGGCCTCTCCAGTGCAACTGGCTCTAGTGGCTGCCAAGCTGCTGGGGGGGTGATCACTTCCTTTCCCTCAGGTCACTTGAGCCCAGCCCTCCCTGACACATGTGGCACGAATGGTTGCCTAGGGTGCAATCATGTCACTCCTTCAGGGTCACTTGAGTACAGATCTCTTTGGCACACTTGGCTCCAGTGGCTACCTAGCCACTGGGAAAATCACTACCTTCTCCCGGGATCACCTGAGCCGAAGCCTCATGATCACACTTAGCTCCAGTGGCTGCCCAGTCACTAGGGTGATCACCTAACTCCTCTAGGGTCGCTGGAGCTCAGGCCTCCCAGGCACACTCAGTTCCAATGGATGCCTAGCTGCTGGGACAATCACTCCCCCTTCCCACAGGTCACTGGAGCCCAGTTCTTCCTGGCACACATAGCACCAATGGCTGTCTAGGCGCTGGGGCAATCTCTCCCCTCCTCCTAGTTCACCTGAGCCCAAGTCTTCCCAGTGCACACAGCATTAATGGCTGTCTAGCCACTGGTACTCACTGCCCTTCCCCCATGGTCGCCTGAGCCCAGATCTCCCAGGAGTGCATGGCTCCAGTGGCTGCCTGACTGCTGGGGTCATCCCTCCAGACCTGCCCGGTTGCCTGAGCCCAAGCCTCACTGGCCCACATGGCTCCAGTCCTCTCCCAGCCATAGGTGTACTCTCCCAGTCCCCCACCCGCAGGCTATGGGACCCCAGAGCTTCATGGCCTATTGGCTTCAAGGCTTCAAAGCAGTAGGGCCGTTACCCCTCCAGGTCCTATGATCTGCTCCGTAGCCGTGGGGTGCCTGGACCTGGATATTTTGTCCAAAGCATATGAGACCAAGTCTTGCCATGCTTGCTCCTGATACTGTGTTCAAGTACATGAGTAAGTCTCACTATCCTTGTTTCTAAGAAGCTTTCTGGCTTCTTCCAAGACAGATTTGTTTGTTGTTCTGGCAATCCATGGTATAGTCAAGATTCTTCACCAGCATCATAATTGAAATGCAGCAATTCTTTCTCAGTCTTCCTTATTCATTGTCCAGCTCTTGCATGCGTGTGAGGTGATTGAAAATACTATAGCTTGGGTCAGGTACACCTTATTCTCAAGGTGACATCTTTGCTTTTTTTTTATTAAATAAAAAATGAAAGTGTACATACTCTGTGCTTACAATACTGGGTTAAGAGAGGAGTACACAAGTTGTGTCGAAGTCCTGACATCTTTGCTTTTTAACACTTCAGAGAGGTCTTTTGCAGCAGATTTGCCCAATACCACATGTCATTTGATTTCTTGATTACTGCTTCCATGGGCATTGATTGCGGATCCAAGTAAAATGAAATCCTTGACATCAGTCTTTCTTTTGTTTATCATAATATTGCTTATTGGTCCAGTTGTGAGGATTGTTCTCTCTGTGTTGTGATGTAATCCATACTGAAAGTTGTGTTCTTTGATCTTCACCACTAAGTGCTTTAAGTCCTCTTCACTTTCAGCAAGGAAATTTGTGTTTTCTGCATATTGTGGGTTGTTAATGAGTCTTCTTCCAATCGCGATGCCAGGTTCTTCTTCATATACTCCAGTTTCTTGGGTTATTTGCCCAGCATACAGACTGAATAAGTATGGTTAAAGGATACAGCCTTGACACACACCTTTCCTGATCTTCAGCCACGTAGTGTCTGCTTGTTCTCTTTGAGTGACTGCATCTTGGTCTGTGTACATGTTTCTCCTGAGCATGTTTAAGTGGAATTCCCAGTCTTTGCAATGTTATCCGTAATTTGTTATGCTCCACACAGTCAAATGGCTTTGCATAGTCAGTAAAACATAGGTAAACATCTTTCTGATATTCTCTGCTTTCAGCCAAGATCCTTCTGATGTCAGCAATGATATTCCATATTCCACATCCTCTCCTGAATCCAGCTTGAATTTCTGGCAGTTCTCTGTCAATGTAGTGCTGCAGCTGTTTTCGCAAGAGTTTTTACAGAATACTTATCATATTTTCCTCCCTGGAGACTCTCTTCTACTCTGTGTCTTCCTGCCAACACCCCAGCACAGCCTAGGCGTGCCAGCATTCACACTGGGTGAACAGGCCCCAAAGTTCCTCTGAGTTTCCTTTTAAGGGTCCTCTAGGGAATAAAAGGAGCCAGGTTGTAGCATGTTCATAGTAATGGCAACCTGAGAATCCTCTGGTTGTGTGGCTTTCAAACTTTTTATAGATATTGATCCATTTTTCAAAACAAAACTGTGTGTGGTGGGCAGAATAATAGCCCCCCAGTGATGTCCGTGCCCTGATCCCATGAATCTGAAGATATTATGCTACAAGCCAGGGAGGAATAAAAGTTGTAGGTGGAATTAATGTTGCTCATCAGCTGACCTTAAGGAAAGGTTAGCCTGCGTTACCTAGGTGGGCCCAGTATAATCACAAGGGTCTTTAAATGTGGAAGAGGGAGGCAGAAGTCAGTGTCAGGGTAATGCCATGTAAGAAGGACATGACCAGTCCCTACTGTCTTTCCAGGTGGAGGGAGGCCAGGAGCTGGGAATGCAGGTAGCCTCTAGAAGATGGGGAAGGGAAAGAACTGAATTCTTCCCTGAAGCCTCCACAAAGTAATGCAGCCGTGCCAGCACCTTGATTTCAACTCAGGGAACCCCACTGCAGATTTCTGACCTCCAGAGCTGTAAGATGATAAGTTATGTAGTCTTAAGCCCTAAGTGTGTGGTAATCTGTCACAGCAGCTGTGGGAAACCAATATAGTTTGGAACCTTTTAAGATGTAAAATAGCAGACATGAGACTGTTCCAGCTGGAGCAAATTAGGTAGACCAGAGCCCCATTGACTGGGCCTTTTCCTAACCTCCCCAGGAACTGCTGAGGAATCCAGTGACCAGAGAGAGAAACATTGCATGTGAGATATCAAAACCAGTTGTGTCAACTCTGACTTATGGTGATCGAGTCCTATGTGTCAGAGGAGAACTATGCTCCCTAAGAGTTTTCAGTGGCTGATTTTTCACAAAAGTAGATGGCCAGCCTTTTTTCAGGTGGGTGGGCTTATGTCTCTGGCTTTTCCATTAGCAGCAAGTATGTTAACTGTCTGCGTCACCTGGGGCATCATGTCTGAATCCAACCACCTCATCTTATAGTTAGTAACACTGAGGGCTGGAGAGAGTGTCTTTACCTAAGTCCATGCTGTGACTTAGTGGAAGAGCTGGGACTGCAGCTCAGGACCTGCTCATGTGGTGCCCAAATCCTGGATGTGTGCACACATTCTTTCATCCCGGCATCTGTCTTCCACCTTCCAAGGCCTAGGCATTGTGCTGAGGACTGTGCAGAAACAAAACTTCCAGCTCAGGAAAATGGGGAGCTCACCACTTGAGTTCTGGTTTCAGCCTCATACTGTGCCTCAGTTTCCTCCAAACATAGGCAACCAGCCCAGGTTGCTTAGGGCTGCCCATTCTTTTTGGCCGTGGGCTGGTCCCCAGGTGAGCATCAGCACAGCCACTTTATCTTTATGAAGGGAGAGAACTTGAGTCTCTGGCCCAGGTGGCACAGCCTATGTTGTAGTTACAGTGTCAAACAAGCTGCAGGTGAGCAGGATGCAGGCCTGGGGGAGGAGCGGGAGAGGAGGAAACAGAGCCGGTGCCCTACCCGGAATCGGTAGCACGTTATCTTCCCTCTGCCAGGCGTTTTGGCCTTCCCAACTCTCCCCACACCACACCTGAGCCACCAGCCGGCCCCAGGGATCTCCATGGCAACCCCACATTTGTCGTTCTGGTTTCTAATGACTTATTGGCATGTGTAGTAATTTGCAGAGCTTGGCAGGCAGAGCTAGGAGAGCTAGTGAGGAGGGGTGGGCAGACAGGACTGTGTAGTGGGGAGAGGATCTAAGTTTTGGATGGAGATAGAGGTACCCTTTTCTTCGTGCCCCATCCTTCCTATTCCCTGATGATGAATGCCTCAAATGAGGGAGTTGCCTCAGGTCCAGAGCCTTTCCTCTCTAAGGAGCATATCAACTCCCTCCAGGCCCCTGGGAAGGAGACAGATGAACAGACAGATGCAGAACACAGCTGCTCACCTGTCAGGCAGAGGTAGCAGGTGGGCAGGTGAGGGGCCTGACATCTGTGATCCTCCTTGGCAGGTCAGAACCATTCCATGTTTCCCACCACTTTTCCTGTTTGCTCCCTGGGCCCTGAAAAGAAAGGATACCTCCTGGGCACAAGGTTGGCCCCTGCCCCTTGTGGGGAAGGGGCTCAGGGTTCTTATACCCATAGCACAGGTACTTGCAGCTTCTTGGCCTCTGAGTCAGACAACGAAGTAGGGCAGCAGTGATTGAAATGCCAGGTGGTGGACATAGTTGGGGAAGGCAGGGAGGGGCAAGCCAGCCGAGCAATCACAGGGGCAGAGATGAACAAGGCCCTGGCCCCTCTCCACTTTTCTTCAGCAGAGCTTACCCAACCTCAAAACTGCTTCCCCAGGGCAAGGCAGGGGGGAGTCTCAGACTGTCTCCATTGCTGTGGTTTTCCCGCACAGCTTCCCTGCCTCCCCACCCCATTCCCTGCCCTGCTTTGCTTCTTTCTCTCTCAATTCTCCTCTCCATTTATGCAGTCATAGGAGGCTGCCTAGGATGCTGAAAAGAGCATGGTCATTGAAGTTGGCTACCTAGGTTAGAATCCTGTGGTCACTTCTTACTAGCTCTTGAACAAGTCTCAACCTCTCTTGGAGCCTCAGTTTGCCTATCTGTAGAATGGGGTTATCATACACATGTCACAGAGGTGTGAACATGAAACCACCCCATAGTTACCCAATGCATGCCACATTTTAATAAACAAAGCTAACAGTTTCCCACCAAGTCAATCCTGACTCGTGATGACACCTTTGGGTAAGGTCAATCACTAACCCTTTGGTTAGCAGTCAAGCGCTTAACCATCTGTACTATTCAGGGACTGCTCTTGGCACAGAGTAGATACCAATAGGATTTTAACAGTGACCTCTTAATTCAGGAGCAATGTGGTTGATAACTTTAAAATTACGGTGGACTTGGTAGTTTTAAAAAAAAAAATTAAACTAATCATTATTCAGTAAATTATTAGGCATCTGCTGTGTGCAAAGTGGGGAGCCAGATGTTTTATCTTTCCTGGAATTTTTTAATGAGTGACAACAGGTTGCTGGACAGTCTCTGAGCCCATAGCACCTGAAAGAGGGGGAGAGAAGGTAGTCCAAAGTCAACCCTTTAAGTAGCTCTTACATGTATTTCTGAGAAGTGGCTGGCCCCAGAAGGAAAGTCTGCCTTGGAAAGGATCTCTCTGGGGCATGTGTAGAGAGACACATGCCCATCTCTCGGAAATGCTGTCTGTATTTGGAACTGGAAAGGGGCTGGAGGAGCCAGTGAGTGGTTGCTTCTCCATATCCATAAGCTGCTGAGACTTGAAGGGGTGACCAATGCCCACCATGCCACTAGCCACAATAGGATCAGAAACACCTGCCCTTACCTGGGCTTCTGAGCAGATTGCAGCTCACTTGGTGGTGCTGGGAGGGAAGGTGGGAAGGGAGGGGGAGCTGGGAAACTGGGCTTCCATATCTGACAGCAGATGACTTCTCTCTGCATCGGGAGTACCTGTTCTCTCAGCCTCCCCACACCTTCTCCAAGGTGGTGTGACAAAGAAGGAGAGAGGGCTGGACCCTGCAGAACATCTGGTCCACCGCTTCCCCACCATTTTCATTCCCATCAGAGCACACAGAGCCATGATAATAGCTTAGGGGCACCAATGGACCCAAAGGCTAAAGGGAAGTAACATCATAGTATGCTTGTAACCCACCCATGCCTTTCCAACGTCAACTGGGAAGTTCTTACCTAGCCACTTCCCCCAACCTGAGAAACCTGAGGTCCTGGAAGGGAAAAGGACTTGGCCAAGGTCACACAGCACGTGGTACAATCAGGCTAGATATCAAGCTCCTAACTTCTGCTCATGTGCTGTATCATGCCCTCTTCTCAAGACTACTACTTCACTTTCTTTCTGGAACTTTTACCCTACAGACCATACTTCAGGTAGAAGCAGTCTAACAGACAATTCTCAGAGTTGGGTGAAGTCAGGCTGAATGCCTCCTCCCCCTTATTATCCCTAGTCACCCTTTTCATTCAGTGAAGGCTTTGGCATCTGCCCATAGACATCCTCTTCTCTCCAAGCTCATCCATTATTCTGGATGGATGAAGAGTCCAGAGGTTACATGTATCATTTATCCTACTCCCCGGCCTGTCTCTGCTTATTCCCCACCTCAGCCACTTCTCCCAAGATCACACCCTGGATCTTGCCATCACCTGAAAGTCATCGAATAAGAGCACCCTGCTTTGTGGTTACTGCCTCTTGGTCTCCCAAGTTTGCTCGTCCAGCCATTCTCACACAACCATTCAACCTCCCTGGGATGTCTGGTCCATTGGCACCTCTACATTCTTGCCATTCACCATCTTCCTCTGTCTTCTGAGTTTAGATAGATTCCATGGCCCATCCTTTTAAGAACTTTCCTGCCAACATCTCTTGACCCTCTCTTTTTATTGCCCCATATCCACTGGCAAAGCCCCCAGTTCTGGATTTATCACTCTATATGCTTCTTTCTGCCTACATCCATTCAGTTGAACCTGCTGGAAAACACAGAATGAGGCAGATTGGTGTCTCTACAGATTCACCACCAACAACCTCAACTTAAGCTTTAGAAGGGCCTGGTGTTCCTGCCACATCCTCCTGGTTCTCTCTCTTCTGACTCTCCACAATGACTGTTTCACACCTTCTCCCCCAAACCTCAGTCCCCTCCACCTACATCTTGGCTCTCAGATGAGGGCCTCACCTCCTACATCACAGAGAAATAGAAGTCATCAGGCAGAACTTCTCAACTAGTCCCCACCAAAACCTCAAACACACCTGCCTCTGCACCAGTCCTCTTGCCCTCTCCCCTCAGATGAGGAGGTGACACTTCCCTTTCAGGCCAGGTCTTCTACTACCTGTGTTCTAGATTCTCTGGCCTTCTTGGAAACATCCTTTCCACCATCTCAAATTTCTCCTATATATATATATATATATATGTATTTAAAAAAAAAAAAAACCTCCCTCAATCCAGCTTCACTTCCTGCTATCACCCTGCCTTTGTCTCCTTCCCAGCCAAATTTCTTGAAAGAACTGGCTACATTAGCTCTCTTCATTTCTCCACCTCCTACTTATTCCACCACCCCACTTCAGTCTGGCTTCCTCCCGCATTCTACTGGAACTGTTTTCCATGTCACTAAATCAGAGAACATTTCTTAGTTCTCAGAAGCATCTTTCACACTTTCTTTTCCTTTGGCTTCTCTGACCTCATATTCCTGGCTGTTCTCATCACTCCCGAGTTGTCTTTGCTGACTCATCCTCCTCTTTTCGATCTTTAAATGTGGGCATTCCTTATGGTCAATTTTATGGTCTTCTCTTCTGACAAGACAATTTCTCTCTAGGTTATCTCAACCGCAGGAATGGGCTCCCTTACCACTCACACACAAATGACCCTCATGTCTGTATATCTGGAAACCCTAGTGGTACAGTGGGTTAAGTGTTCTGTCTGCTAAACAAAAGTTCAGGTGCTTCCAACCCACCAGGTGCTACTTGGAAATTCTATGGGGCACTTCTACTCTGACCTATAGGGTCACTATGAGTTGGACTTGACTTGACAGCAGTGGGTTTGGTTTTGGTTTGGGTCTGGCCTGCATATTTTCATCTGTGCTTCATAAAGAACTTGACTTAACAAGTTGGATACGTTCAAGAAATCTCAGATTTGCCTCCTCGCAAACTAGAGTCATGATTCTCCTTCCCCATTTTCCTACTTCCACTCTTGCCTCTAGTGCTGTCTTTGTGGTTGCTACTATCTCAAACCAGTTCTCATGCCATCGACTGGGAGTCCTTGTGGACTCTTTCCTTTACCCCCTTATATCCAGTTCATCACCAAGTCTTGTCTAATCTACCTCTTTAATGCCACTCAGATCCTTCCACCCCTCCCCTCTTCACAGCCTGCACTTTAAAGCAGGCTGCTGTCATCTCTCTCCCGGACCACTGAAATCACCTTCTAACAGCATGCATACATGCACCCTTGCACCACCAATCCACTCTCTGAATTGCTAGAATGATCTTTTTGAGTGTACAAATCTGACCCTGTCACATTCCCTCCATACCTTCAAGCCCTCCTGTAGTTCCCAGTGCCCTGTAGGATGGCTAGCGGCTGACAGCCTTGTAGGACCTAGCCCATTTGCCTCTGCAGCCTCCCATCCCACTGCCCTCTGCGTCACTCTGCACTGCACATTGGCTTCTTCTAATTCCTTGGCTGCTGCTCTCCTTTTGGCCTTCATATGTACTGTTTCCTGTGCCTGATTACTCTTCCCACTGCCTACTCCCTCCCCTCTCTTCTCGAAATCCTAGGTATCTTCACATCTCACACATGTAACTCTTCCTTCAGAAAACTTTCCTGGACTTCCAGGATTTCATGAGGTCCCTATTAAACACCCTAGTGCTCTTTTTGGCTTCCTCCAAATGCTCATCATGGTGTCTAATTATGTAATTGGATGTTTATTAATAAATATCTCTGACCCTAGGCTGTGACCCCCCCATGACAGCAGAGACCCTGTTTAGCTCACCATTTGTCTGACACACAATAAGAACTAAAAAGATAGGGAAGTGAATTTCATTAATGGAAGATCTTTTTTATTATAATTACAATTGAATGAAAATGTACATTCCCATATAAATTTACATGCCCACCTATATGTAGCTCCCACTGCTCTTCCTGCCCGATGACAGCACATTCTTCCTCTCTGCTCCATATGTGTCTTATCCTCCCAACAATCTCCTATCCTCTCCTCTCCAACCCCTCCCCTGCCTCCAATAAGAGGTCAGCAGGATGACATCTTATAGATGCACAGAACCATAAAGCGCACCCAAGATATGGTCACTCTGTGTTGCCAAGTCCTATCCATTCATGTCCGAAGAGTTGACCTCTATTATGATTTACAGACAGGAGCATCATCAGGGCAAGGGGCCATGCTCCCAGCGGAACCCTGAGGTCCCTGGACCATCAATTGCAGTATTTTAGTGGAGATCTCAGGCTGCACCCCTTTTTATTCTTGTGTTGTCATTGAGACTCAATTTTGTGAGCTCCATCACAGCTATCACTTGTGGTAGCCAGGCACCATCCAGTTCTTCCAGTCACAAGCCAATGTAGTCACCCATTCACGTGGCTCTCTGTCTTCTGGGTTCTCTTTCCCCCATGTCATTTTGGTCCTTGGTGATCATCCATTCCTGCTGAGTTGGGACCATTTGCTGTACCCTCAGATGGCAGCTTGGCAGGTTTTAAGACCCCAAACGCCACTCACCAATGTGGGATGCAGAGAGCTCTCATTAGCAAAATGCTAGTTGTGCCACTTGGCCTCAATTTCCCCCTGAGAGCATGGTCTCCGGCCCCCCACCCCAGCTACTCTGTCCTTGCAATATTGGGTTAAGATGGGAAGAGTAATCATGTTATGTTGAAATCCATTTAATATTGATCTTCTTTCCAATGTGTGCTGTCACAGATTTCACCCAACCAAATTTCTATCAACTATCTAATCTAAACCCTCCCTCCACCCTCCTTCCCTTCCCACCCTTGCAGCCATCAAAGAGTCTTGTCTTCTAGGCATGAGTCTGTTTTTAAGTTCTTATCATAAGGGTCTCATATCATATTTGTCCTTTTGTCACTAACTACTTGCACTCAGCATAATGTCCTCCAATTGAAACCAGATTATGAGATGTTTCCTAAAATCATCGTTGTTCTTTATCACTGCATAGTATTCTGTTGAGTATATATACCATAGTTTACCTATCTGTTCCTCTGTTATTGGGCATATAGGTTGATTCCATCTTTTTGCTGTTGTGGACTGTGCTCCAATAAACATTCATGTGCATGTATCGGTTGGTGTGAATGGCCTTGATTCTGTAGGATATATTTCGTTAATGGAAGATCCTTATGAAAAGGACCTCATAGAAAAACCTAGAGAGAGAAGCTGGAGTGTAGTAGACCAGATGACCACTGTCTTGCCAATGATCTGTAAAGATCCAGGATTCCTGTTGTTTACTTCCTTTCCCTTCAACACCCTTCCCTAACTGAAGACTTTGACCAGTTTCACAAGAGATTTACTTGACTTTGCAGTCTTGTTTTCTCCTTGCCAATAATTCTTTTAGGAACAATAACAATAAATCTCACACTTTTCGACGGCACTTGGCTTTGCATTTCTTTACAGCCTACAAAGATCTTCTTCATGCATTGTAATGTTTCCTTTTGCTTTGTTTTTATAATCTTCTGAGCCACCTCCATGAGGAAATTGAGTTGTATGTTAGCCAGACAAGCCAAGTGCCATCGAGTCTGATCTGGCTTGTATGTTATGATCATCTATTTTACAATAGGGGTAACTGACCTGTTTTCTATCTCTATAATTATATTATTTCATGAATGTTCTATAAATGGAAGCATATAATCTGTCATCTTTGGATGACATTCAGCATCATTTCCTTGGGGTTTGTCCAAGTTGTTGCCTGTATCAATAGTTTGTTCTTTTTTGTTGTTGAGTAGTGTTTCATGGGGGAAACACACCATAGTCGGTTTATCTATTCACCCACCAAAGGACATTTGCATCACATCACTTTTACAAGTGAGAAACTAACTTCCCGAAGGTCTCACACGTAAGTGAAGCTTAGTAACTGTTTAGTAATAGGCAGCTAAGGAGTCCTGCTAGTACAGTGGTTAAGCATTGACCACCAACTAAAAGATAAGCAGTTCAAACTTTACTGGCTACTCCACAGGAGAAAGATGTGACAGTCTGCTCTCACAAAGCTTACAGCTTTGGAAACCCTGTGGGGCAGTTGTACTATGTCCTATAAGGCCGCTGAGTTGGAGTCTAATCAACGTGACAGCAACAGAATAGGCATCTAATAGATGTTTATTGTACTGAACTCAACTGAATGAGGACATAGTGGGCACTTGGTGCTCTTAGAACTCATGGTGTTTTCCACCTTCCGGTACTCACTGAGGAGCACTGGTGGCACAACAGTCAAGCAGTCAGCTGCTAACCAAAAGGTTGACAATTCAAACACACTCAGTAGCTCCACAGGGGGAAGTCCTGGTGATCTGCTTCTGTAAATATTACAGCCTAGGGCACACTATGGGGCAGTTCAACTCTGTCACATTGGGTCCCTGAGTCAGAAATGACTCAGTGACAATCCAACAACAACAGGTACTCAGTGAAAGTTGTCAGAGAAGGTGCAGATGAAATGGCATTATATTTATGTAAGTAGCAGTAACCTCCACGTTATTCCTGGGCCCTGACATTCAGAAGAGAAGAGCATCTTGCTCCCAGTATTTCACATGCTAACTGCACTTTCGTTCTCTCTTTAGTATCAGGAATGGAAAACAGTCAGTAAATATGATCACTTTCTGGGGTGCCATTTTATTGCCTAAAATGCCCACAACCATTGGTTTCTAATTAATATGCACCATATTTGCATGGTATTTTGCTCATTTTGTCAAAATGCATAAAAACCTTCCCAGCTCCCCCTTCTTGTCACCATCACCTCTCAGCTGGTGCTGGATTGTACTGTGGGTGCATAAACATGGGCTAGGTCCTGGAAGCGCCCATCCAAAGCTGTAAGTCTGCTGAGGTATTTCTGCCGGTGGGAGAGCTATTGCCACTGGGCAGGGGCCTCAGCAGGTTTAATGAAGGAGAATTTGTGGAGCTGTTGGATGTCCTCAGCCTCAGGTGTGAAGAGCCAAATGCAGTTAAGTGATTGGAAAGGAACCACAACTGGGCTAGCCCGGGGCCTCAGCACAGCACCCAGACAGGCTTGCTGAAGCACCTCGGCCATCCCTCTGTTTGTAGAGATGAGGTGATGAGAGAGCCAGCCCCATCCTCCAGGGACATGATGGAGATAAGTGAGGTCTCTAGGGTGGGACTTTCCCAGAGGGTGTTGTAAAATGTGCCCCATGGCTTCAAAGGGAACAACAGATTTTACCAAGGATCACTGTTATGGATTGAATTGTGGCCCTTCAAAAATATATGTTGAAATCCTAATCCCTATGCCTGTGGATGTAATCCCATTTGAGAATAGGGTTTTCTTTGTTGTGTTGATGATGTAACGAAGTGTAGACCCAAAGCACTGCCATCCAGTTCATTCTGACTTATAGCAACCCTATAGGACACAGTAGAACTGCTTCATAGAGTTTCCAAGGAGCGCCTGGCAGATTTGAACTGCCAGCATTTTTGTTATCAGACATAGCACTTAACCACTATGCCAGCAGTTTGTAGAGTGTGTCCTAAACGTCATCACTTCTGAGTTATAAGTAGCAGCAGAGACAGAAAGACAAACAGGAGAAGGTAGATGCCATGTGAAAATCACCAGGGATGGGCAGACACCAAGGCCACAAAAGCTGAAAGCCTTCTCCTAGAACCGGTGCCCTGAATTGATACTTCCAGCGTCCTAACCTATGAAAACCATCATCCTTGAAGAAAGCAAGAGTAATTAAAAAGACAAGAAAGAAAGAAAAGACCAAATTGGATGTCAGAAGAGACTCTGAAATTTACTTTTGAACATCAAGCAGCTAAAGCAAAAGGAAGGAATGATGAAGTAAAAGAACTGAACAGAAGATTTCAAAGGGCAACTCTAGAGGACAACATAAAGTATTATAATGACATGTGCAAAGAGCTGGAAATAGAAAACCCAAAGGGAAGAATACATTTTGCATTTCTCAAGATGAAAGAATTAAAGAAAAAATTCAAGCCTGAAGTTGCGATAGTGAAGAATTACACAGGGAAAATATTAGGTGACTCAGGGAGCATCAGAAGAAGACACAAGGAATACACAGAGTCATCACAGTAGAGAGAACTGGTCAGTGCTCAGCCGTTTGAAGAGGTGACATATGATCAGGAACCGATGGTACTGAAGGAAGAAGTCGAAAGTGCATTGAAGGCATTTGTGAAAAACAAGGCTCCAGGAATGCATAGAATATCAACTGAGGTATTTCAGCTAACGGATGCAGTGCTGGAAGAGCTCACTCATCTATGATAAGAAATTTGGAGGACAGCTACTTGGCCAACCTACTGGAAAGGTCCATATTTATACCAATTCCCAAGAAAGGTGATCCAATGTGGAAATAATTTTGCTAAATATCATTCAAAAATGACTGTAACAGTGTACTGACAAGGAACTGCCAGAAATTCAAGCCACATTCAGAAGAGGATGTGGAACCAGGGATATCATTGCTAATGTCAGATGGATCTTGGTTGAAAGCAGAGAATACCAGAAAGATGTTTACCTGCGTTTCATGGACTATGCAGTGGCATTCAACTGTGAAGATCATAACAAGTAATGGCTAATATTGTGGAGAATGTGAATTCTAGAACACTTGTGCTTTTAAGGAATCTGTACATGGATTAGGAAGCAGTCATGTGAACAGAACAAGGGGACACTGCGTGATTTAAAGTCAGGAAAGGTGTGCATCAGGGTTGTATCCTTTCCCAATAGCTTTTCAGTCTAGATACTGAGAAGCTGGACTACATGAAGAGGAATGAAGCATCAGGATTGGAGGAAGACTCATTAACAGTCTGCATTATGCGGATGACAACACCTTGCTTGCTGTAAGTGAAGAGGATTTGAAACACTTACTGGTGAAGATTAAAGACCGCAGCCTTCAGTGTGCATTGCACCTCAACATCAAGAAAACAAAAATCCTCACGCCAGTAGGCAACACTGCGGTAAGTGGAGAAAGCACTGAAGTTGTCAAGGGTTTCATTTTACTTGGTTCCACAGTCAACACCCATGGAAGCAGCAGTCAGGAAATCAAAAGATGCACTGGATTGGGAAAATCTGCAAAGAACCTCTTTAAGGTATTGAAAAGTAAAGATGTCACCTTGAAGATGAAGGTGTACCTGACCCAAGCCAGTATTTTCAATCACATCATATGCACAAAGAAGCTATACAATGAATGAGGAAGACAGAAGAATTGACACTTTTGAATTGTGGTGTTGGAGAAGAATACTGAATGTACCATGGACTGCTAAAAGAACAAACAAGTCTATTCTGCATGAAGCATAGCCAGAGTGCTCCTTGGAAGCAAAGATGATGAGATTGTGTCTTAAACACAATTCGAGATTGTGTCTTGAACATGTTTTCAGGAGGAATCAGTCTTGGGAAGACATCATGCTTGGTAGAGTGGAGAGTCAGCAACAAAGAGGAAGGTCCTCAACAAGATGGACTGACACAGTGGCTGCAACAATGGACTTATGCATAAAAATGATTGTGGACGTGGCTCAGGACCATGTAGTGTTTCATTCTGTTGTGCATAGGGTTGCTATGATTTGCAGCTGACTATGGCACCTAACAACAACAACCTGTGAAAAATAAATTTCTTTTGAGGCCACCCACTTGTGGTATTTCTATTACAATAGCACTTGGAAACTAAGACAGCCACCTATAGGAGAGACCAGGGATGGACTACCCGCTAAGCAAGGTGTACTTGTGCTTACTAATCTGTAGTGCAGTTTCACATCTTTGACCAACCCCAGAACCTGCCAGTTGCTATCTAGTTGATAGTGACTGATAGCAACTCCATAGGACACAGTAGAACTGCCCCTATAGAGTTTCCTGGGAGCACTGGTGGATTTGAACTGCCAAGCCGTAGCACTTAATCCAGATGTGGTGAAGCTGTGCACTACACAATGAAGCCCAAGCATGCCTTGTTCACTGTACGCCTGTGGATATACCATATGTTTACTGGCTAATCTACCCCAAAAGGGAGAAAAAAGGATATGAATTTGTAGTTCCTGCCTTCAAGGAACTGCTCATAGTGTTGACCCACTCAAAAAATCAGTTAAGAGTAAATGCCAAACTGAATCTTACTGGCCCTAAATCCAGTGTAGTTCATGGAAAAGAGAAACCAGGGTAACCAAAACAACTAGAGAAGGTAATGCTTGTGCAGGGGACTGGAGACTAGGCCAAGGCACATGCTTCTCTGTGTAGTGCCACCTGGACTCTGAGACTTGGGGAGGAAATGTTATAGTCAAGTAACTACAAATCTGGTATGAAGCTCACCAAAACTTGTAAAACTGCAAAGTAAAGTTGACCTTTGGCTGGCTATTTGAGGTTTTTTCCTAAGGCCTTCTGGAGTACCTGATCATTCTCTGTTGCTGGGGGCACTTC
The DNA here is from genome assembly GCA_028571685.1 of Heterohyrax brucei. Classification (NCBI taxonomy): domain Eukaryota; kingdom Metazoa; phylum Chordata; class Mammalia; order Hyracoidea; family Procaviidae; genus Heterohyrax; species Heterohyrax brucei. Next base: position 26,248,799 of record CM053155.1, read on the forward strand.
ACAGGAGGAATTTGAGAATTATCTTCCTAAAGAGAATGGGATGATAGATAGCTGGGAGGCAGGATGGACTGATGGGGAGAATGGCTTGTTAGAAAGCAGGGGCCAGTTTTAGGGTAGGGGATGCACTGTGTCTGATTTAAGACCAATGTTCTAAGGACTGAACTAAAAGTTCGTTAGTTTAGGGGACTGAAGAGGAGGAAAGATTAGAGCTAGAGACTGAGGGTCTGGGACAGAACTGGCAGTATAACTCAAAACACTACGTGCAGTTCTAACCTACCAGCAGCTCCATGGCTGGCATTATGCTTCCATCAAAATTGTTATTAGGTAGTGTCCAGTCTGTTCAGACTCACAGAGACTGTGTACAACAGGATGAAACACTGCCTGGTGCTGTACCGTCCTCATAGTCATTGCTGTGTCTCAGCCTGTTGTTGCAGCCACTGGGTCAGTCCATCTTGTTGAACGTCTTCCTCTGTTCTGCTCACCCTGTACATTAACAAGCACGGAGTCCTGCAGGGACTGGTCCCTCCTGTTAACATGTCCAAAGTAAGTGAGATGAAGTCCCACCATCCTCTCCATTCCAGAAAACCCCAGGGGGCAATTTTTCTCTGTCACATGGGGCCATTAAGGATTGGAATTGACTTGATAGCCCCCAACAACAGCAACAGCACACAAGGTCGCAAAGAGACTGCAGGACTAGCCCTAGTAGTGGATGAGCACCTTCCCAAGAAGCAAGGATATTTAGTCCCGCTGGAGCGTTCCATCTAGAGTTGAAAAAATTGCTGTTGGACTGAGAACAGCTTGGAGATGACAATCAGCTCACAGTGATTTAAGCAAGAAGAGTGTGTACTGGGAGTAACAGACAAATGTTTTTAGTGGTAGTGGGTGGTGATTTTAAAGGTTGAGAAAGAGTAAGCAAAGGCCTGAGTTCCCTAGGCAGTGGGAAGGGTAAGGTTGGTTTCCAAGAGGCATCAGAGGGAACAAAGATACAGTGGGCAGGCCTGGCAGAGGTGTGGGGAGACAGTGATGGAGGGCAAGGGAGGCCACCCTGACATCTCCACTGACTCCAGGGATCAGGAAAGAACTGTTCAGAGGACTGGGTACAGGTTGGGAGCCAGCAGGAAGCACATCTGGAAAAAGCTGTGCAGAGTGTGCCAGAGCAGCGGCAAGAAAAGAATAAAGGATTGTGGCAGAGAGGCCAATGAAGCTGGAATCATGACTGTAATAGGGGTGGTCTGTTGGCTTCAGTATTCTCTTACTGCAGTGATTTGAGAGGAGAGGAACTGGGGTTGCTGGGGTAGAGCTTCATTTTAAGTTGATGCAAGGGCAATAGCAATGACCTGAGGAAACTTTGCCTCACTTTCCATGGGCATGGACTCCTAGGATGTCCAGCCTTCTGCAGAAAGACCCTCCTGGCCTGGCCTCTTCCTGCAGACAACCCACCCTGGAAGTCCACTCAGTGCTGTGCCACCTGAAGAGTTCTCCACTCTTCAGAGCGGAAGCTGTTCTTCCATGGTCTGTCCTATCAATGGAGCCTGTACTGAGTCTCACTTGTCTCCCCCTCCTTGATCTTGCAATAGCAACTTAATAGCCTCTGAAGGGGTCCAGCTGGAAGGATGAATGCCAGTCTGTGGGGACTGTGTCCCATCTTTCCATTAGGGGAGTGATGGCAGTGAGCAGAGAATGGATAACCCAAGGAAACAGACATGACAGAAGCTTGCTGGGTAATCTGAACAGCGCTGCCACTCGTGCTTAGAGTGTGCACGGATGATTTGAGTGCCACAGACTTGCTGGTCTAATTTGGACTGACTTGCAGAATGTGGGTTTCGTTTGCCAGGATAGAGTGGACAATGGAGAGAAACCAGATGGGCTACGTGCTTGCTGAGAGAAGCCACCAGGTGAATAACGCACCGGCCGACCGGAGGGTCCATTGTGATTTTCACATGCCACATTATACGAGCCTAAGCAGGTTACCCAGAACACAGCTTCCTATCCAATATATACCTCATGTGTGTGTGTTGCTCACATCAACCAGGAAGACTGCTTGGGAATGTGCCTTACTGGTAATGTCAGGTCAGCAGTCCAATACAAGGTTTGGCAATTAAGTCCACAAACTTAATTGTTCTAAGTGTTACATACCTCACTGCAGACTATCACTATGGTCACCTTTGAAGTACTCCCCTTGGGAATCTATGCACTGATGCCAGCGCCTAGCCCACCCTTCAGAGCAATTTCGGACCTCTTTCTGGAATGGCCATTGTGCACAGTGGCACAGTGGCAAGTTCGCAAACTTAATTGTAGTTGTCTGTGAGGGTGTTTTTAGGCAGCAGACAAATAACTGTATTGGAACACCCTCCCTACTGACCTGATGTCGCCCTCAGTGACTTTTTTCTTTACCCAAAGATAAAGACAATATTGAAACAAAGATATCTGGATGATATTCAGGACACACAGGGTAATATGACAACAGCTCTGATGGCCATTCCAGAAAAAGAGTTCCAAAATTGCATTGAAGCGTGGACTAGGCACTGGTGTCCGTGCATAGCTTCCCAAGGGGAGTACTTTTAAAGTGACTGTAGTGATACTCAGCAATGAGATATATAGCACTTCTTGTAGGATGAGTTCACGAACACAGTTGTCGACCTTGAGTGACACATTCCTGCCCCCACCTGCATCTCTTGCTGACATGCCCCATGTCCGTGGGCTGATTTCTTCTGTTGCTCTTTACCAGTGGGGCCCTGATGATCCCCAGGGGTGCTGCTTGCTTCCAGCCCACCTCAGCACTGGTTGGTGCTTCTTTTGCACTTTTGGTGTCATCTCACTGTCCAAATGAAGGACAGAAGGGAGGGCCTCCGAGGCAGACAACATGCGATTAAAAGAAGGTCCTAAAGGATTCTGAAAAGGAGCCATTTCAGCAAATACGAGTTCTAGCTTTAGCTCAGGTCTCAGTGTCCTATGTAATTTTGGGCTACTCACTAAAGCTTTCTGGGCTTCCGTTTTATTGCTAAGACCATTTTTCCAGCTGAATCCCATGAGCAATTCTGAGAACAGAAGGAGGCTTAGCAAGACCAGTTTCCAGTCATTGTGGGACCCAGTCATCGTGAGACCAAGCTGAACTCTTTAAGTACAGGCATCCCTGGGCTTACAACACAGCTGAACTATTTCTCAGTGTCCAAAAAAGGGATTGTAGAAAATTTAAAGCCATCTGATTTGAGTTTAGCTCCCATCTCCCAGCTACTTACCAGCTGTTTGATCTTGGGGCTTGGGTCATACGGACTTGAGTTCAAATTCCAACCATTTGTGAATCTGTGGGCTTGGACAAGTTGATGAACCTCTGTTAGTGTTGGTTTCATCATCTGTAAAATGGACATAAATTATGTCAGAATTATCATTAGAGGGTATGGTGTTTGTAGAGGGACTGACACGTGAGAGATGCCCGTAAAATAGTGGTCCCCTGCCTTTCCACACGCCCTCTGCTTAGCTCCCCCACCCATCTGTCTGTCCTACTGTGGTAGCTTACACATTGCTATGATGTTAGAAGCTGTGCCACCAGTTTTTCAGGTACAGTGAAACCTGTGAAAACCAGGACCTGTGTAAAGCAGAAACCTGTCAGAGAAGGAAAATTCAAATATTTTCCACTAAAATAAGCAATAGAAAAGTGGTAAAATTGCACAGTGTCAAAAACCGAAAACTTGGGAGATCCAGAAAAACACATCAGTCCCCCCGTCGATGTCCAGCTCTCACAGGTTTCACTGTACGAGTGGGGTCACCCATGGTGGAGAGATGTCAGCAGGGCTTTCAGATTAAGACAGACTGGGAAGAAAGGCCTGGCTATCTACATCCCCAAATTTCTCAGTGAAAACCCTATGGGTCACAACAGAATATTGTCTAGTAGAGTGCTGGAACACGAGCCCCTTGGGTTGACAGACACTCAGAATACACAGTCACTGCAATGACGGACTCAAGCATGATCAGCTATTGTGAAGATGGTGCAGGACTGGGCTACATTTTGTTCCGTTACATGTAAAGTCCCCATGAGCCCAAGCCAGAGCCAACTCTGTGGTAGCTAATAGCAACAACCCTCTATCTTAGCCTTCCCGGCCTTCAGGTCAGGATGGCTCAAAAGACATAATTTGCATGCATCTCCAGAGTCTCAGCCTGTCCTTAGTTTCTCTAAGGAATGTGCCATGCTCTCTGCCTCCTACCCAGGGCTTGCCTATAAGATGGGTGTCTTCAGTCTTGGGCTCCCTCCTGCTGAAAAGCAGGTGCTTGCCCAGGAATACACATTGATCAAACCCAGCACTCAGCCTCTGTAGAATCACGAGGTCTTTACATGGTTTCCGCCTCTGCTAGGGACAGTTTTCCTCAACTGCAGCCATCTCCTGAGCAGCAGGCAGCTCTAGGATGTTTGCACCTGGCCATCGTGGGGCAGGGTGCCCAGGGGGCTGGAAGGCTAGGGAAGGCTGCTGGCAGAGAGAAACTCTCTCCACTGATGAGAGGACCCATTCCTGGTCCTGAGAGCTGTGTGTCAGCTTCCACTATCATGTCTGCTGCCTAGACCATGCTTCCTTCAGGCTGCAGTGTGACTGGGCTCTAACTCTCCCTCCCAAGGGTACCTGGGAGCTCTTAAGCACTGCAGCTGCCCGCCCCTGTGGCTCCCAATAGGATGTCACTTTAGCATTCAACTGGTCAGGTGGTGTCGATGCTTTTCTTTCCCAGAGTATTCTGTGGACAACTTGCTCAACACTGCCTGGTAAGGGGAGGACTGAAAGGCAGATTCTCAGACATCACTTTAGACTAGCTAAGTGGATTTTAAGGTATCCAGGAATCTGCATTTTAGTTAAGCACTGTGTATTTATATGCGTAGCGAAGTTTGAAAATTGTTAATGTGACTGGAACCGGCAGGGAGCAGCCTTACTGATCCAGTGGCTGGGCCAGTGACATCAAGTAAACAAAACATTTGGGATGGTGGCTACTGCTCATTTTTATTGAGGTATAACTCATACAGTGACTCACACAAATCCTAAGTGTATAGCTTCCAGGAATCTGTATATGGTGTATATGGTGCCCCTCCCCCACCGTGTTGCCATGGGCCATATCAGGATTTAGGACGAATGCCAAGGGCTCACTCATATCCTCTTATCTTCAATACACCCCTGAAGAAATGACCACTATTTGGAGGTATATCCACATAGGTTAATTTGCCTGTTGTTGAGTTTTATGTAGCTGGAGTATCTCTTCATTCACTCAACATTATGTCCATGTTACGTAACTCTTAAAAGCCCAAACAATTTTTCTTCTATTTCCTGCATTTTACCCCTTCCTTCAAGATAGGTAGGTAGGTAGAAAGTGAGGGAATGAGGGAGAGACAGATGGACATTGAGAGGGAAGGAGGGAAACAGAATTTTGCAGAGCCCTAACCTTAAATTGCTCCCTGCCCTCCTGTCCTTAGGTCGTGCAGAGATTGCATTCAATCCACTACCCTTAAGCCCTAATGCTTCCAGAGACTAGGGAACCATTGCAAGTGTCGCTCCCACCCCCAAGTGTCCTTATAGACAGCTATCAGGGACATTCATTTGTTGTGTGAGGGCTGCCATGGAGTCCAGGCACATTCCACATGAAATTGGCCAATTTAAGCTACAAATGAAAAGACAGATGAGATGTAAATTGCATCTAGTCCTCATCACTAGGTATCAGTCCTGACATGCTGAGCTGTGCAGCTTATTTAGGCTCTGAAGCTGAGGTCAGAAGGGCTTTGACACCACCTCCTTCACACACAGCCAATCAGAGGAGCAGCCCAAGTGGCTTTGAAGAAAAGTTGAAGAAGGTGTGTGAGGGTGTGTGTATGTGTGTAAGAACAAGGTGGGGACAGGTAGAAAAGACAGGGTAAGAATGAGAGAAAGAGAGCAATACAAAAAGTATTTCCATCATTCTGAAAAAGAAAACATGCATTTTGAACATCTTCTGTGTGTCTAGCCTATAAAGAAGCTCCCAGTCCAGGGGAGGGAGAAAAAGTTAGATGATGCTGAGGGTACAGAAGAGGCAAGGAGAGAGGGCAATACATCCTTATGAGGGAGGAATAGTAGCTGGGAGAAGTAAGGGTAGCAGGAGGGCTGGAGAGCAGCATGAACACTTTGACAGAAGGAGCAAGAACCCTCTGGACAAGCTGAGGACATTTCAAGACCAGGAATATGCTACAGCAATAGACCCAGAGCAGGGAAGTGGGACCTAGAAGGAGGAGCTGGGACTGCCCATCACCCCTGGACCAGATAGGGGCAGCCTTGAAGATAGCCTGGAAGGTGGGCTCACAAGTGGCTTTATAGGCATCAGCTAATTAGTTCCTGGAAAAGTGTCAAGGAGTGGGACAGCAGGCAGTGTGTTTGTTCACCACTGCAGTGGCTGGGGCAGGGGGATCCAGTGACCAAAATATTTGAGGTAGTGGCTTATTTCTCATGTGAAGAAGGTCCAAAGAACCAAGAGTTCTCAATCTCTACATCATCCATTTTCTTTGTTGAGTAGAGTCAGAGTCAGAGAATGTAAATGTTTTTTCATGTGGACCCAAACTAAATACAGTGTTAGTAGTAGTAATAATATAAAAACGAAACCTAGTGCTGTCGAGTCAATTCCGACTCATAGCGACCCTATAGGATGGATTGGAACTGTCCCATAGAATTTCCAAGGAGCGCCTGATGCATTTGAACTGCCGACCTCTTGGTTAGCAGCTGTAGCACTTAAGCACTATGCCACCAGGGTTTCCATAATAATAATAGCAAGCAGTTATAAAGCACTTACCATGAGTCAGGCTGTTCTGAGCACTTTACACATATTAACTCATTTGCATAGTAAATATGGCAGAAACAAAAAATCTTGTAATGCATTCCAAAGCCAAAACAAGTGCCTTTTGAATTACCCACCTCCAACATACACACATGAAAGCTGATCACAAAGTACTGACCACTGTAAGAACTCTGTACCGACTCTCCTTCTCATGAGTAATCATGAAATGAAACCCCAGGGGGCTGTGTTTGGAAGCCACTCCAAAGGTACTGGAAATTCTGGATTTTTTTGGTAGGCCAAACGGGCTCAACTTCTTGTTTCTTCTTGCGTGCAGCTGATACACCATAAGATATTCCCGCGCTAGCTGCCTGGAGAGGAGACATCCTGAAGGCAGGACTGGGCATTAGTGTGAGTGTGGTCTTCTCTCCAGGGACTTCTCTTTGTCCATACCAGAGCCAGAATGAACATGCATCCACCATGGTAGATAATGCTGAGCCTGATAGCCACCAAGGAGTTAATTTCCATAGTGACAGAAGTCCAGTAGACCCCTGATACTCTCCAGGGGTACATCATAGCCCTTTATGAATCCATGGATTAGAGGCCATCACATAATTTCCCCTATGAAATACAGTAAAGTATGGTTGAGAAATGTAAGAAGGATGACTAGCAGAGGACAAAGTCACTTAGCTCTCAGCTTGCGAAGAGTAAAAATGGTACAAATCCACAAGGGAGAGGAGACCAAAGCATATAAATTATGTCAACATAATTTTGGAAGTCAGGAAATGAACTGATTCAGCTTGTTAGAAAAACCCAGGGACCCACAGAAGGGACCTGAGAATGAGAAACTGGTAGATTGCTGTCAGAAGCACACAAAGGCTCAGAAATGGGTGGCATCTAAAGACAGAGTATGGAGCAGAGCCATGCAGGAAGTTAGAGCCCAAATCACTCCCCATTTCATCCCCTTCCCTTCTGCACCCCCACAGCATCTTAGAGAGAACGTGACTCTCTTGAGAGACTGAACCCTAAAAGTGCTGTCTTGGAAACACAGATGCAGATATGGGCGCAATGAGGCATAGTATTGAAAAATGGGCCTTTGCTAAAACTTTGTAAGCCAAAATAGGAAGTCCCTTGCCCTTTTGCTTTAGTCGGCTGTAGGAATGCTGGGCAAATGGTGACATTGAAACCTCGTGTGGTGAAACCCACTAGTATATCAGCTCCCCCGTATTACAGAACTTCTAATCAGCACTTAAATGTCTCACTCAGAAATATGAACCATCAAGCAAAGATTACTAAATTTCCAAGGAAATCATCTAATATACTAAGGCATAAACCAGAATAAACAGAAAACAATAGCTTGAAGGTGGCAAATGCTGTGCAGGGAGCAAAAGAAAACATTGAAACAACAACTGGTGTTGTTAGGTGCCATCATAGCGACCCTGTGCACAACAGAACCCAACACCGCCTGGTCTTGTGCCGTGCCCACAGTTGTTTTTGTACTTAACCCCATTCGTTGCAGCCACTGTGTCAGTCCGTCTCGTTGAGCGTCTTCCTCTTTTTCGCTGACCCTCCACTCTACCAAGCATGATGTCCTCCAGGGACTGATCCTTCCTGACAACATGTTCAAGGTATATAAGACACAGTCTCACCATCTTTGCTTTCAAGGAGCACTCTGGTTGTACTTCTTCCAGAACAGATCTATTTGTTCTTTTGGCAGTCTGTGGTACATTCATTATTCTTCTCCAACACCACAATTCAAAGGCATCAATTCTTCTTCTGTCTTCCTTATTCACTGTGCGGCTTTCACGTGGATATGATGGATTGAAAATACCATGGCGTGGGCCAGGTGCACCTTAGTCTTCAAGGTGACATCTTTACTTTTCAATACTTTAAAGAGGTCATTGGGGCAGGGTTCCCAATGCAATGTGTCTTTTGATTTCTTAACTGTTGCTTTCATGGACATTGATTGTGGAAATAAAGTAAAATGAAATCCTTGACAACCTCAGATCCTTTCTCATTTATCATGATGTTGTTTACTGGTCTAGTTGTAAGGATTTTTGTTTTCTACTGGTCTAATTGTAAGAATCTTTGTTTTCTTGATGTTGAGGTACAATCTGCACTGAAGGCTATCATCCTTGACCTTCATCAGCAAATGTTTTAAATCCTCTTCACTTTTAGGAAGCAGGGTTGTGTCATCTGCATAATGTAGGTTGTTAGTGAGTCTTCCTCCAATCCTGATGCCTTGTTCTTCTTCATGTAGTCTAGCTTCTCAAATGACCTACTCGGCATATAGATTGAAAAGGTATGGTGAAATGACACAACCCTGACGCACACCTTTCCTGACTTTAAATCATGCAGTGTTCCCTTGTTCTGTTCACATGACTGCATCTTGATCCGTGTACAGATTCTTTAAGTGAACAGTTAAGTGTTCTGGAATTCCCGTTCTCTGCAATGTTAGCTGTAATTTGTTATGATCCACACAGTCAAATGCCTTTGTGGAGTCAATGAAACACAGGTAAACAAACATCATTCTGATATTCTTTGCTTTCAGCCAAGATCCACCTGACATCAGCAATGATATCTCTGGTTCTACATCCTCTTCTGAGTCCGGCTTGAACTTCTGGCAGTTCCCTGTCAATATACTGTTGTAGTAGCTTTTCAATGATCCTTAGCAAGATTTTAATGATATTGTTCAGTACTTTCCATGTTCTGTTGGATCACCTTTCTTGGGAATAGTCATAAATATGGATCTCTTCCAGTTGGTTGGCCAGGTAACTGTCCTCCAAATTTCTTGGCATAGACAAGTGAGCATTTCCAGAGCTGCATCTGTTTGTTGAAACATCTCAGTTGATATTCCATCCATTCCTGGAGCCTTGTTTTTCACCAGTGCCTTCGGTGCAGCTTGAACTTCTTCCTTCAATAACTTCAGTTCCTGCTCATACACTACCTCTTCAAATGGTTCAACATTGACCAGTTTTTCTGGTATAATGACTCTGTGTATTCATTCCATCTTCTTTTAATGCTTCCTGAGTCATTTAATATTTTTCCTGTAGAATCCTTCACTATTGAAACCCCAGGCTTGAATTTTTCCTTCAGTTCTTTCAGCTGGAGAAATCAAGAATGTGTTCTTCCCTTTTGGTTTTCTATTTCTAGCTCTTTGCATGTCATTATAATACTTTATGTTGTCTTCTTGAGTTGCTCTTTGAAATCTTCAGTTCTCTTCATCATTCTTTCTTTTGCTTTAGCAGCTCTACATTTGAGAGCAAATTTCAGAGTCCCTTCTGACATTCAGTTTGGTCTTTCTTTCTTTCTTGTCTTTTTCATGATCTCTTGCTTTCTTCATGGATGATGTCTTTGATGTCATTCCACAATTCGTCTGGTCTTTGGTCATTAGTGTTCAACACATCAAATATTTTCTTCAAATGGTCTCTACACTCAGGTGGGATATACTTGAGGTTGTACTTTGGCTCTTGTAGACTTGTTCTAATTTTCTTCAATTTGAGTTTGTACTTGCATATGCGCAATTGATGATGTGTGCCACAGTCAGCACCTCATCTTGTTCTGATTGCTGATATGGAGCTTTTCCAGTGTCTTTTTCCACAGATGTAGTCAATTTGTTTCCTGTGCATTCCATCTGATGAGGTCCATGTGTATAGTTCATTTGTGTTGGTGAAAAAAATGTGTTTGCAGTAAAGAAGTTCTTGGTCTTGCAGAATTCTATCCTGTGCTCTTTGTCATCATTTCTATTTCTATCACTAAGGCCATATTTTCCAATTACCGATCCTTCTTTGTTTCAAACTTTTGCATTCCAATCACCAGTAATTATCAGTGCATCCTGACTGCATATTCAATCAGTTCCAGGCTGCAGAAGCTGGTAAATATCTTAAATTTCCTCATCTTTGGCCTTAGTGGTTGGTGTGTAAATTTGAATAATAGTCATATTAACTGGCCTTCGTTGTAGGTATATGGTATTATCCTGTAACAGTACTGAATTTCAGGACAGATCTTGAAATGTTCTTTTTGATGATGAATGCAGCATCATTCCTCTTCAAGTTTCGATTCCTGGCATAGTAGACTGTATGATTGTCTGTTTCACAATGGCCAATACCAGTCCATCTCAACTCACCAATGTCTAGGATACTAATGTTTATGCATTCTACTTCATTTTTGACAACTTCCAATTTTCCTAGACTCATACTTCGTAGTTCTGTGTTCTGATTATTAATGGATGTTTGCAGCTGTTTCTTCTCATTTTGAATCATGCTGTATCAGCAGTAGAAGGTCCCAAAGGCTTTACTCCATCCACATCGTTAAAGTTGACTCTACTTTGAGGTGGCAGCCCTTCCCCAGTGATCTTCTGAGTGCCTTCCAACCTGGGGGACTCATCTTCTGTCACTATATCTGGCAATGCTCCACTGCTATTCATAATGTTTTTACTGACTAATTCTTTTCAGAAATAGGCTGTCACATCCTTCTTCCTAGTGAGAAGCAACAACTACTACCACTGTAATTGATACCCTCAGAGAAATAAAATAACAAGAACAGCCAGCCAAGTACAAGGGGACTTTATTAAAAATTGAGATATAATTCACATACAATTTAACTTACCCTTTTAAAGTGTACGATTCAGTAGCTTTTAGGATGTTCACAAGATTGTGCAACCATCCCTTCTATGTAATTCCAGAACATTTTCATTGCCCCCAAAAGAAACTTGCTACCCATAAACTACCACTCACCTCCACCCAGCCCTTAGTAGATTAGCCCACTAGTCTAATTTCTATCTGTATGGATTTGTCTATTCTGGACATACCATATAAAATAAATTGTACAATATGTGGCATTTTATGTCTGGCTTCTTTGAATCAGCATGTTGTCAAGGTTCATCAATGTTGTAGCATGTATCAGTACTTTATTCCTTTCTATGGCCAAATAACATTCCATTGTAAGGATATAACATATTTTGTTATCCATACATCATTTTATGGACATTTGGAACAAGAATGAGCTCTTGGAAATGTAAATTATGTCCTGTTTCCTTAAATGAAGATGATTAATTTCCAGATTGAAAGGGTACACTAGATGCCCAGCACAATTAATGAAAAGAGATCCACACAAAGACAAAACGTTTTGTAATTTCAGAATGTCAGAGATAAAGTGAAGATTCTACAAGTATTCAGAAAGAGACAAGTTTTTGGATAGCAGCACACTTCTCAAAGGCAAAACTAGAAGCAAATAGGTAATGGACCACTATCTTCAAGCTTGTGAGGCAACATTATTTTCTATCAGAAATTATACTCACAGTCAAATTATCACTTTATAATCAGTGTAGAATAAAAGACATTTTAAATACACACAGTTTTAAGAAATCTACTTCTTGTTCAAAAGTAACTTGAGGATGTACTCCACCAAAAGAAGGAAGAAACCAAGAAAGATAACATGAAATTCAGGGATAAAAAATGCATATGAAGAAAATTTAACACCATGGGTAAAGCCTGAAAGGAAACACATCAAAATATTAATGTTGATTAGCATTGGGAGGTAGAAAGCAAGATTGTTTAAGTGTTCTTCTTTACGTTTTTCTGTCTTTTCTAGTCTTTTTCTAGTACTTTTCTAGTACTACTTTTATGTAGTAATTCTGTATTATAGCTATTATTTCCTATATATTTGGCACATGCAGATACAGTGATTCAGAGACAGGAGAGAGATACAGAGGAAACAACAAAGAACAGAATCTGAAGGAAAGATGTGGGACACCAAGAACCACTGAGCTACTCTATATGCTTCTACCTGATACTGGTAGTGCCCCTTGTCTAACACATTTTACTGTCTCTGGGGCCGCAGTCATATCTGTGAGTGTCTGTCTGCCCTGCTAGACTAAGAGTTTCCTCAAGAAAGAAGCTCTGTTGTGTTCATCTTGCATATCCCCATTATCTGGCAGAGTAGGCCCAAGTATTCTCTGTATATTAAATAAAAAAGGAGGGAGCAAATAAAAAGAGGAACTAGGATAAAACCTTCACAAGTAAAGACTTCACAAGAAAACTACTCCAACTAAAAAAGAGTCAGCAGAGTAGCAGGATACAAGATAAACATACAAAAATCAATTGGATTCCTATATGACTATAAAGAGAACTATGAAAAGGAATTTAGGAAAGCTATACTGTTTATTTCATTTATAGCACTACTGTTATTCTTAATTATAATTAGGAATAAATCTGATTGCAGACATAAAGAATTTATATGAAGAAAACTACAAAACACTATTGTAAGAAACTGAAAGAGACCTACATAAATGGAAGAACATACCATGCTCATAGGCAGGCAGATTCAACATTCTGAAAATGTCAGTTCTACCCAAACAATCTATAGAAACAATGAAATCCTGATCCAGCTACCAAAAATGTTCTTTATTGAAATGGAAAAGCTAATCATCAGAACTTTATACAGAAAGGAAAGAGGCCCCAGATAAGTAAAGCGTAATTGAATAAGAACAAAATAGGAGGGCTTACAACACTTGATCTCAGAATGTACTACGTAGATATGGTACTCAAAACAGCCTCATACTCATACAACAACAGCAAACACATTGACCAATGGAACAAAATTAAGAACCCAGATGTAAATCCATCTACCTATGGCCACCTGATCTTTGACAAAGGCCTAAAGTCCATTAAATGGGAAAAAGATAGCCTTTTTAACAAATGATGCTGGCAAAACTGAATATCCACTTGACACTGTACACAAGAATTAATTCAAAAGTATCAAAGATCTAAATGTAAAACCACAAACTACATAAAAATTATGAAGGAAAAAAATAGAGTCAACACTAAGGGAGCTAATGTATGACAAACAAGTTACAAACTGTAATTAACAAAATAGAAACACCAGAAGATAAGCTAGATAAATGGGATCTTCTGAAAAGTAAACACTTAGGCTCATCCAAAGACTTTACAAAAAGAATAAAAAGAGAACCTATAGGCTGGGGGAAAATATTGACTATGACATATTCACTGAAGATCTAATCTATAAAATTTATAGGGAAATCCAACACCTCTACAATAAAAAGCCATAATACATTCTGAAAATGAGCAAAGGATATGAACAGACACTTCACCAAAGAAGATATTCAGGTAGCAAACAGTCCTATGAGGAAATGCTTACAATCACTAGCCATTAAAGAAATGCAACTCAAAACTACAGTGGATTATCATCTCACCGTGAACACTACTGGCAAGAATTAAAAAAAAAAAAGTTGAAGAGGTTGCTGGTGAGAGTGCAGCTGCTTTGGAAAACAATGTGGCACTCCCTTAAAAAGTGAGAAGTACCATACAATCCAGTAATCCCACGCCAAGGACTGTGTCTTAAAGAAATAAGAGTCATCACACACATAGACGTATACATACCCATGTTTATTGCAGCACATTGGACCACAACTCATACCCTCCACCAGACTGAGCCCAGGACAACTAGATGATGCTTAGTTACTGCCACCAACTTCTCTGGAAGGGGTCACAATAGAGGGTTCCAGTACAGCAGGAAAAAAATGTAGAGCAACATTCAAATTAGAAAAAAAGAAACAAGGCTTGTTGGTCTGACAGAGACTGGAGAATCCCAAGAGTATGGCCCCCATACACCCTTTTAACTCAGTACTGAAGTCACTCCTAAGGTTCACCCTTCAGCCAAAGATTAGACGTGTCTGCAGGTCTGTAGGGTCACTATGGAAACCATAGTGGTATAGTGGATAAGTGCTACAGCTGCTAACTTAAAAGGTCAACAGTTCAAATCTGCCTGGTGCTCCTTGGAAACCCTATGGAGCAGTTATAATCTGTCCTGAAGGGTTCCTGGGGGTCAGAATCAACAGGGTTTTCATTATAGGACAAACAATAGCATATGTAAGGGACATACTTTGTAGTTCAATCACATATAGGAGACTAAATGGGCACACCAGCCCAAAAGTAAAGATGAGAGGCCAGGAAGGGTCAGGAAAACTGGGTGAATGGAAACAGGGAACCCAAGGTGAAGAGGAGAGTGTTGACACATTGCTGGGTTAGCAGCCAGTGTCAGAAAAATAATTTGTGTATTAACTGTTTAATGAGAATCTAATTTGTTTTGTAAACTTCCACCTAGCCAAAACCCATTGCCAGTGAGTCAATTCTGACTCGTGGCAACACAGTAGCACTGAGTAGAACTGCCCCATAGGCTTTGCAAGAAGCAACTGATGGGTCTGAACTTTGGGTAGCAGACTTAGCTGTTAACTTCTGTGCCACCAGGGCTCCATTTTCAGCTAGAACCCAAAACAACAACGATAAAAACCTTTTCCAAACTTCACCTAAACGGACTAAGGCCTGGAATAGGAATGAGATACGGATTTTCTAACCACTTGCAGGGCTGGTTAGTTGCACTGTCACAGAGCTTGTCTTAGCTGGGCTCAGCCGCAACACCTGTATCACATCCCCACATAGCCACATCTCCAGCCAGAGGCTGGGAGAACTGGGGTGTCTGAGGGCCCTAAAGAATGCAGAATGTCTCTTACAGACTGTTTTAGTCAGCTAGTGCTATTCTCACAGAAATCCCATAAAGCAGACGGCTTTAAAAGAGGAAAGATTATTCTTACACAGTCCAGTAGGTTACAAGGCTGCATTCAGGGAAAGGGCTTTCCCTCTGTTGGCTCTGGAGGAAAGTCCTTGCATTGTATCAGTCTTGGGTCGGGGAGCATCTTGGCACAGGAACCTCAGCTCTGAAGGATATGCTGTACTCCCAGTGTTGCTTTCTTGATGGTGTGAGGTTCCCAATTCTCTCCAGGTTTTTTCCTTTGTATCTCAAGAGACTGCCCCAAGGCACAAAGCAAATTTACACATTGAATTTTGCTCTACCAACTCAACTGCTGCCACTCCACCCTCATTAACATCATTGAGGTGGGAATTCCAACATGGAGGAACATCACACAATACCAGGAATTGTTAAACAGCCAAATTGTTAAACAATTGTTAAAATTGTTAAACAGCCAATTGTTAAAACAGCCAAATTGTTAAGAGATTTTTAGGGAACACATTCAATCCATGACATATACATTCAAGTTTAAGAGTAACTAGACCTAGACCTTGGCTCCTATGCCGAATTAGCCCACAGTATAGTTAGAGGGGGCTGGGTCCACACAGACCATACTTACTTTTAAAACCCATGGCAAATTTAGGGATTCACAAATCTCAGATTCAATAATCTGCTAGAAGGACTCTGTCCAGGCTTGGACCGGTAACATGAAATTTGCCTCCAAAAACTGGAGGACTGCAAGAGCCCAGAGAGAGAGGTGGACAAGTCCTTGGCAGTAGCAAATTTATTAGGGAGACTAACACATAAGATGAGTCCTAGGCAGCCACACGACCAAAGCAGATCTCCATACTCCACAGTGGTAGGACAGAGATTTCATAGCAGTGGTGAACAATAGTGACTGTGAGCCAGCCAGGGGCTTACTGAGAATGACTCAGCAAATGACGGCAAACTAGCAGAACGCATGAGAACACTCATGTCCAGCCTTGCAAAGTTTGCTTCCCCTCAGTCTCTCCCATGAGGTCTGCTCTTAGAACTTGACATGTTCCTCTTCTTGTGTAGCAGGAAAAAGATAAGTCCAACTGGTAGAGCAGAAAGCACCTCAAACACCACTTTGTTTGTAGAGGAAGAGGCTTTTATTAGCCAGCAGTGTGGTGGATGGACTCAAGTCTGAAAAATAGCCACACACCCTTCTCCGTCATCAGACATATGTATATGTACATTTCTCCAAGAAAGCAGACAAAGGAATTTTCATACATCTTCCTAATTGGCAACTACAGCTATACAGATTTTCATATTGCATTCTATTGGCACAGTATTCTTAAAGAGGCACTAGATAAGCAGTTAGCATTAAGTTACATGGGAAGAAGCTACCCTCTCCGTAGAAACTAGGCTCATCTTTAGGACTTCTGTTGGGGGAAGAGGGACTGACCTCAGGCTGGAGCCGTAGAGAGGCATCTGAACTTTTACCTTCTCTTTAGAAACTGGGCTTGTCTCAAGACTTCCATGAGGGAGAGATGGTATCTCTGACACCCCAACTCTAGTTTGGGCATCATGCAGCTCATTTTTATCTAGTGAACAGCACAGGTATACCCATAGTAAAGCAAGCATTGATTTGAATAGCGTTTGGGAAGTTCCTCACAAAGCAAACTGGTGTCATCTTATCTAAACAGCTTATACAAAGGCTACTTCCTCAGGTGAATTCACCTCCCAAGGAGGAAAGCATGTGGGCCTGGGCATGGGTACAAGAATCACATCCAGTGGGCCAGACTCATCGTTCGTGAGGGTCTGATGTCATGCATTCCAACTGTTTGTGGCTGTTTACATTTACTCATTCACGGGCTCACAAGTCCTGCACCCAGGACTTCTGGAATTTAAGTGGTATCTTCTTAAAAGCTTTTTCTCCCTCTCTGACTTGGGCTGTAGTACAAGAGACCCCATTCCTGCTCTACTGAGAATAGATGTAAAAGTAGGATTGGCAAGAGACAGAGCAAGTTACTGTGTGCACACAATGGGGGAAAACTTTAATAAGGAGAAGTAACTGAGCAAGAGAAGATGAGCCATCTCTTAGCCTCTTTATCAGAGAATTTCTGGGCCCAAGACTTTTACTTAGGCAGCCTAGAGGGATGCATAGAGGCACGCCATTTCCCATGAGCAAAAGAAGCAAAGCAATACCAAGTGCTGGTATACCCATCACCCAGTTGGGAAGTTGAGCCGCATATCCATGGTTTGGTGAGTAACTCGGATGGGTGTTATATCCGTGTATCACTTGGCAAACATTTAATAAGGATTACTAGTAGGACTGTCCCTAGCAGATTGGTCAGGCCTGCTTGGAGGAGAGATCCCAACCAGCCACCCAGCTGTAGCTTAATCCAAGCCCACAAAACAAATCGAAGGGCTGCATTTGTCTAGCCTTATAGTATGTATGACATGTCCTGATTCATTTATGTAAAAACCAGCGTATTTCTCCCAGCATGGCACTTTACATGAACAATACACATTTTAGTCCAGGTTATACAAAAATGCTTTCTTTCTCAGCATGGTTGAACAAAGTTTTACCATTGCCAGACCAGGCTAACTCAGACTTGTGCAGACTTGATGTAGTCAGTCAATGTACAGTGGACTACCTGATAATATTCTGCAAGGTCTCCATGTCCAGGATGACATCAAACTCAGTCCTGAAAGTACTGCTCTCAGAGTCAGACCATCCCCTCCCATGCCATTTACATTCTCACACACAGAAATTTCCTTCCCACAGTTAGCTTTCATACTTCAAAAAATGTTTTCTGTAAGTAGTGCAGTTGACTATCTTCAGTTACCGTAGTATCTCCACAGTACACCAGGTTACACATTCATTTGGTCCGTGAGGTGTCCTTCTTGTGTAGGCAGCTCAGTTGTGGAGAGCTCATTTGTCATCTGTTCAGATGTAGACAGAGCCAACAGTTGGTCCAATTGGCAGTTCTGGCAAAAGCCTGTATCATTAGGGCTTATAGATGAAGGGGCTGTCCATTATTGTGAGATAATCTGGAAAGAAAAAGAGACGACATTAACTATTCCCTCCTCCCCTCCACTATCTCCTGTCAGACTTGCGGTGAGGGTTGCCCAGGCATAGCCACTGAAGCTGTCTGTCCTAGTCTTGAGGCATGACCTCTGTAGGAGCTGAAATCTTTTTGTCAGAAACAGTTTTGTGTAAAAAGAAACACATTTTATAGAACAGACTGTTTGATCAAACATGTGGCAAATGAGAAATGCCCTTATAGGGAATTGCTGCATTGAGACCCCAGACTGCTTGCCTGAGATGTATCGTTCATGCTGGGGTTGTCTTGTCCCCTCCTATTGGCCATTTAAGATTGTCCACTGAAGTGCTCAATCACCCCTATGGCTTGAGGGTGATATAGAGCATGAAGACTTTATTCAAGATCCAGTAGAATCCTCTGAGAGGCTTTACCTGCTGAGAACACCTGGCCTGTTGACTTGGGACTCTGCCCCTGGACAGATTTTGGCTTTGACCAGGGTCTGGTAGAAAGGTCATCTTTTCAGTGCTGTCTAGAGTTTTCAGATGACAGTGACATCCATATGTGTAGGCCCAGTCTAGGATGGTGTGTCCATCCCATGGGCCATCTTCCCTTAAATCCAGGAGGTGGTCAGTTTCACGTCTGTTTGTTCTAGAACAGACGACGGTTGAGCCTCTGTGGTCAGTTGGCAAGAAAGTCCTGGTCATTGGTTGTTTTCTGCTCTCGGCATAGAAACCTTTCTGGTAAGAATCCACACGACTAGCAAACTAGCAAACACTCATCAGAGGCAGAATTAGTTTTTTGGGTTTTTGTTTTTTTTTTTTTGCTCTAGTTATTTCTTCACCATAAGGGCTTGGTTTATATGTCAGTCTGACAGTCGTCAGTGATCAGATTGAATGGCCAGGCTGTTAGCCATAGCCCATGTCACAATTGCCATGTGCCCCACTAAAAGTGGCTCTAGAGGCAGCAGTTGCTGTCAGGGCTTGGAGGCTGAAGTTCACTAAAGTGTACATTAATATATCAGCATCATCAGTACATATAACAAGAGCTTGTTTGTAGGGGCCCCCAAGTGACTTATTGGTGGTCAGACTTTGACAAGAGTCTCAAAGATGGTGACCTGAGACCCAAAAGTTTTCTTTATTTTAGTACCAGGTTTTACAGAGATCAGTCACCTGTGCAATGGTTTCTAAAAACCTAAGATATAAACAGTTCTTTTCATTTCCTCATTGAACTTTAACTGTAACAAAGCCAAAAGCCAACAACATGAGGCTTTTTAGTTAGCCAGTATGGCTATATCAGAAATACTGCAACTGGATGATTTTAACAAAAATAAATTTACTGTTCTCTCCTTAAAAGGCTAGAAATCCACATTCATGGTGACAGCTCTAGGGGAAGGCTTTCTGTCTCTGTTTGCTCTGGGAGCAAGTCTGTGTCATCAATCTTGCCCTGATCTAGGACCTACTCAGCACAAAGACCCTGAGTCCAAAAGACATGCTCTACTCCCAGCTCTTTTTTTTTCTGGTGGTACAAGGTCCTTCTCCTTTACGTTTACTTCTGTGTTTTATGTCTCAAAAAAGATTGACTCAAGATAAAACCTAATCCTGTAGATTGAATCCTGCTCTATTAACATAACTGCCTCTAATCCCACTTAATATAGAACTAGGATTTACAACACAGAATAATCACATCAGATCACAAAATGGTAGACAACCACATAATACTGGGAATCATGGTCTAGCCAAGTGGGCACATAGTTTTTGGAGGACACAGTTAATCCATGACATGTCTTCCCTGGTATCAGAGAGACTTAGGCTTAATCCTTAGCAATCTACAGAAGTCAGAAGATCTGGCAAAGCTGGCAGAGCCTTCAGTCATTTGCAGAGTCACATTTCTGCTATACCAAGTGCAAGCACATGTGTTCAGCCCAGTTGCCTGGTAACATGGATGTGGCCCCTCCTCTTTTAGTTTTCCCCTTACTTTTGCAGATGGAACTATGTTACTGCTTGATTATCTTGGTGGGGACAGTTATCAGAGAATTCCACAGAGGACCTCTAAGGTCTCTTTAAGACTGCTTAGCATGAGCTGTCTTAAAGAGATTTTCAATCCCTTTTTCCCCTTGCTGTTTTGACTGTTGCTTTGCACTGTGAATCACACAGTGCTCTTGGTGCCAAGGACCTGCTTGACCCCTCCAGCGGTCTCCAGTCCCATTGTTGGAGGGCTTTGAGCAATGGCTAGAGTATTGTTCTTCCAGCCCTTGAATCCCCATCTTTACAGAACAAGTGCTTCTAGTTGCTTATCCTGTTCTCAGGCATGTCTACTAGGTACGGCAGTCATGGCCACACATGACTCCGTTCATGGCTTGAATTGTGTCCCCCCAAAAATGTATATAGCCGTGTGGCTGGGCCATGGTTCCCAATATTTTGCAATTGTCCTCCATTTTGTGATTTTCCTGTGCTGTATGTTAAAGGATTAGGGTGGGACTGTAAATCCCTTTGTAGTATTACCTCCCTACTCCACTGTAAAGGGTGTTTCCCTGGAGTATGGTTTGCCTCACCCTTAATCCTTTCATCCTACAGGAGATAAAAGAGAAGCAAGCAGGGAGTTGGGAACCTCACACCCCCAAGAAAGCAGCACTGGCTGTCACCAGGCAGGGAGAGCAGTGGAAGCTGCATAGAGGTGGGCATGTAAATTTGTATCCGAATGTACATTTTCACTCAGTCATAATAAAAAAAAAAAAGAAAGCAGCACTGGGAAGAAGAGGGCATCCTTTATACCTGAGGTTCCTGTGCCAAGATGCTCCCTGGAAAAAGCCTGGTGCAATACCAGACTTTCCTCCAGTGCCAACTGTAGGGAAAGTCTTCCCCTGGAGCAGACATTGTGAATTTGGACTTGTAGCCTAACAGACTGTGTAAGAATAAATCTTCGTTTGTTAAGGCCATCCACTCTGTGATATTTCCCTTAAAGCAGCAATAGCTGACTAAAACACTGCCACACATCTTTTTTTTAACTGTAACTCTTCCTGAAAAGCTCTTACGCATGCTTTAGCAGCTAGCTGGGCTTCTGTGGCCAGCCAAGCAGCCAAGAGCAGCAGTCATCTCACAGCCACTACTGCTCTTAGCTTCTTTTCCACACCTATGAAGTTGTGTGTCTGCCCACAACCAGGCTATGCCACTTGGTATATTGGGGCGTCCTCATACTCATGCAGCAGTCCTCATGCAGAAAAGCATGTGGCCCGACTTCCCCACATGGAGGCCACTGGCCAACCCAGAATTTCTCCTGAAGATGTCACACTCCCACTTGCCATTTCCTTGTTCTGCTGGCCAGCAGACCAATTGCCCAGGCCTGAACTAGTGATCTGAAATTTGCCTACAGAAATGTAGAGTACTGAGAGACCAAGGAAAGAGGTGGACAACTTCCAAGAGGCAAAATAGGAGTTTATTAGGGAGACTCACACATGAGATGAGCCCTGGACAGCTGGAGGACCAAAGCAGATCTCCACATTCCACAGCTGGAAAGCAGAGGCTTTGTAGCAGTGGTGGGCAGTAGTGGCTATAAGTCAGGAGCTTACATAAGAATGACCTAGCAACTGGTAGTGGGCTAGTGGAATGCATGAGGGTGCTCATATTCAGCCGTGCAAAACCTGTTTCCCCGTCAGACTCAGAAAACTTAGTGAAAGCTGCTGTCTCATGGTTATCATTTATTAAAAGAAAAGGATACAGATTAAAATTAGCCGTGGGAAGAAGTTCATTCAGTAAGAGTGGCATACACAGACCTTCTGTTGCCTTCTCCCAGTAGAGTCATGGACGGTGGTACTTTCACAGAATCGATGTGTGATAGCATGTACAGAGTATTGCCAAACAAGGTGTCCAGGGCTTTTATTGGGGCTCCGTCATGTAGGCATAATTGTTTACTCACATGGCTGATCTATTTTCCAACCCCTCCAGAGGCTGACTGATATTGTGTGACCCAATTCCTCACCGTCAGTATCTGGTGTGGCCAGTGGCCACTCAAGATTATCTGTTGTGGTCAGTTTCCACCCTAATCACTTTGTGAGACTCTCCAATGTAACTCAAGCTCCAAAGGCAAACAAAGACATGTCTTAATAACTTCTGGGCCCAGAGAGGAGAACTTTGGGTTAATGGCAGTGGTGTGCTGGTGGGCTGGGTGACGTGAAAGCGGAGGGAAATGTGCTGAAATTCATGTTGTATTTCCACCACAGCCAATTTTGAGCTACCTATGTAATGTCACTGAACATGGAGATGGGAAGAGGTAAACCCAGTTGGCTCTAATGAACTGGTGCAACCTGGTTAATGGCAATGGTGGGGGTGACTACCAAGGGCTGTCACTGCATGAGCACAAAGCTGAGTGGATGATTGTGTGGAATCAAAGAGCTCCCAGCCAGGGAAGGAGACAGCATGGACACCAGTGGCCACGCATGCCATGAGCACAGCCAGGGCAGTTGAAGCAAGTGGGGCACGGGTGATTGATGGAGATTTTTACATTTGGGGATGTCAAAAGAATGAAAACAGCTGGATGGACTTGCTTTACAAAGGAAGAACTTCTGTGCTTATCAAGCAAGGAAGCAGGCTTTCATTGTTTATAATTATCCTGTTTTACAGATGAAGATACTAAGGCCTAGTAAGCTATCAGTGGTGAGACAGCTCAAAACTATGTTCAACTGGGATAAACTCAAGGTTTCTGATCTTTTTTCTTTTTTAAATTTAGATTTAATTTATCTACAATAAAGTATAGAAACTCTGGTGGCATAGTGGTTAAGATATACATCTACTGACCCAAAGGTCAGCAGTTCGGATCTACCAGATGTTCCTCAGAAACCCTGTGGGGCAGTTCTGTAGGGTTTTATGAGTTGGAATTGACTGTATAGCAATGGGTTAATGGAAGTATACACATCCACAGATCTTAAGTGAACAGCTTAATATATTTTGTGCACATTCATGGTAGCCACTATGTATATCAAGAAATAGAATAGTCCCAGTACCCAGAAGGTTCTCAGTGCCAGTTCCTAGCAATTCCGTCCTCAAATTCTTAATCCAGTCCTCATCCCCTAGTCTCTGCTGAGTTTTGTTTGGCAATATGTTGTGTACATGACTGTGGCATGAGGGAGTGTTGTTTAATGGTTAAGCCCACGGGCTTGGGGGCCAGTTTATGGAGGTTCACATCCCAGCCTTAGTGGTGTGGCCCTGGTCAAATTATGTAATCTCTCAGTACGTTAGTGTCCCGTTTGCATTGCTTTTGTTGATAGTTGCTGTCCATTTGATTCCAACTCATGGTAACCCTTGTATGCAGAGTAGAACTGCTCCATAGGATTTTTAAGGCTCTCGTCACCTTTCGGAAGCAGATAGCCAGACCAGGCCTGTCTTCCAAGGCACCTGTGGTCAGGTTCAAACCACCAAAAAGCCACCAAACAGTTAGTTAGGTTAGTAGTTCAGAGCTTAAGTGACTTAGCCATTCAGCCCCACCCCCACCCCCAATTTATAAATGAGGATAAAAGAATCACAAAGTTGTGAAAATTACATGCTTAATGCCTCTCAAATGCTTAGAATAGTTCCTGGTACTTACTAAGCACTCGGTAAAGGTCAGCTAGTATTGGACAAGGGGAGGAGAGACCTCCAGGCCTGGGCATCAGAGTGGTAAGATGAGAAACGGTTGATGAGAGATCAAGGAAGGCAGTCAACCTCGGGCTTCTCTCAGGGTTTCTCTTTCTGGAGCCAGTGGAGCCAATTCCTGGAGTAAGTTATCTCCTGAACAGAACTTGAACTTGAGAGAGACTAGCAATCAGATCATGTAGCCAAGCACTTTCATCTTGTAGATAAGAATCAGTGTGTGTGCCCTTGAACAAGTCACTTCCTGCTCTTGCACTCACCTCAGTGAGTGCTGAGACCCCTTCCAGCTCTCACCTGAGGACCTGCAGTATCCCATGGGACTAAGGACCAACTCACTTTGCTTAGGTGTAGAGGCTGCCCAAGGGCCAGACTTCCAGATGAAGTTAGAAGATTGGGGGCAGGCCTCATCTCTCCAACTCTCTGTACTGTCCATGGATGCAGCTGCTGAAACGGATGCAGATCCAGGGCTGCCGTGGCCAGCTCTCTTTTCCCAGGAGGCATACACTGAGAACTACATCAGAATTACCTGCTTGAGAGCTAATTTAATTTACAAGTTTCCAGGGTCCATTCCGAAATCTGCTGAATCAGGAATAGAGAGGCATGGGATGGATATTTGCATGTTAACAAGTGCTCCGGGGAAATTCTTCATGCGCCTTGATTTTGAGAAGTGTTGGACTGGGATCTGTAATTCAGGATAGAGGGTGCAGCTCTGATAATTTCTTTTTTTTTTTTTGGCCATGGAGTTGTGATTCATGGTAACCCCACATGAGAACCGCTAGAACTGTCATCTGTAGGGTTTTTAGTGTCTGATCTTTCTGAAGTAGATCAGCAGGCCTTTCTTCTGAGAGGCCTCTGGGTAGATGCAAACCTGCAGCCTTTTGGTTAGCAGCCAAGCACTTTAATTGTTTATACCACTCAGGGACTCCATACTACTATTTATCTAGTACCTACCCCCAGTGGAGGAGCCCCGGTGGCTCAGTGGTTTAGCCCAGGCTGCCAACTTTAAAGGTAGGCAATTTGAATGAATTCACCAGCTGCTCTTTGTAAACACTCTGGGGCAGTTCCACTCTGTCCTCTAGGGTTGCTTTTGGAATTGACAGTGGCATTAGGTTTGGGTTTGGGTTTTTGCTCTGTGTGAGCTACTTTTTGACATTCTGAATCTCTAGAACAACAACCATAGAAAGTATGTTATTGCTGTAATTGCTCAAAAGAGCAAACTGAGGCTCAGAGTAATCAGCTTGGCAGACATCACAGGGCAAAAGACGAGGAGCCAAAATTGTAACTCAGGCCCTTTGCTCTCCTACGGTACAGCTCTGCCTCCTTGCTTAGAATCTAAGCAGCTGTGTTTTACCTGCCGGAGGTGAAGCACAACTGTTTTTGGAAGCAAGCAGCTAAACTGGGAGGGGGTAAGTTACTGTAAAGGCAGCATTGGCTGCAGTACAGAGATGGGAGCCCGGGAGGTTCCCCCTGTCCGGCTCAGCTTTCTCATTCTCTCTGCCTCAGGTGTCTTCATGCCTAGAGCTGCTGTCTTGGCAGTTGGAGATGTCTACAACCTCTGTCTTCCCTTCCTCTCAGCCTCCTGTTGTCTCACTAATTAAAGGCGTCTTGAAAGACTCCCCCTGCTGTGTGCTGCTTGGCGGTGTGCCGCGTCCCGCTGAGTAGAGCAGCGCAGGCACCTGGTACCCTGGCATGGTTGAAACACCTGGGCACTGCAGAGGACAGCTGGGGAAGGGAGGCAGAGGAGGAAGGAGGTGTAGCAGCCCAGTGATGGGGCAGGAGAGGCTATGCTCATTCTTAAGCCCCACATCTGGGATGAGGGTGTTCTGGAAGGAGCCCCGAGAGTTGCTGCCTGTCTCTCGCCTCTGAGCAGGCGTACAACTTACCTAGGACTGTACGGTCTCCATTCTGGAGAATTTTCTGAGACATTCCACAGCACAACCACCTCCCTTGCCTACACATGTGCCTGACATCTCGGGGTAACTCACCTGAAAAGATCCCTCCTTAGAGCCTTTGCCCTGGCAGGCCCTTCTGTTTTAGGGTAACCAACTACCCCAGTTTGCTCAGGACTGAGGATTTGGGGTAATGTGGGACTTCTGTGCTAAAATAATGAAACATGGGTCTTCCCACTTAGCTTCGTCATCATACAGGGACCTCAGCTCACATGTCCCCTACTCAGAGATGCCCACGTTAAAACAGCACCACGCCTTTCTGGTTTATTTCCTTGGTTAGCTTTCTGTTGCTGTTATAACAGATTACTACAAATTCAGCAGTTTAAAACAGCACAAATTTATTATCGCACAGTCTTGGGGTCAGAATTCCATCAGGGTTAGCTGTGCTGGTTTTCCTCCTCTAGGTTTCAAGAGGCCAAAATCAAGGTGTCAGCCAGGCTGGATTCTTACCCGAAGGTTCTGGAAAGAATCTGCTTCTAAGCTCACTCAGGATGTTGGTGGGATCCAATTCCTTGTGGTTTTTGGACTGAGGTCTTTATTTGATGGTTGGCTGGCTGTTGCTCAGAGGTTGTCCTTAGCTCCGAGAGGCATCTCTACAGCCTGTATGCATTTTAGATTCAGCAATAGTGCATCAAACCCTTTTCACACTTGGGAACTCTCTTATCCTTCTGCCGCATCTGTACTCCAAGTAAAGTTCTCTACTTTTAAGTACTAGTCTGATTAGACTTGGCCCACCCAGATAATTCAAGATAAAAACCAAACCAAACCTATTGCCACTGCGTCAATTCCAATTCATAGCGACCCTATGGTACAGAGTAGAACCATTCTGTAGGTTTTCCAAGGCTATAAGCCGTACAGGAGCAGGCTACCACATCTTTCTACCAAGGAGTGTGGCTGGTAGGTTCAAACCAATGACTTTTTTGATTAGCAATTGAGTGCTTTAACCACTATACTACCAGAGTTTCTCTCCTTATTTTAATGGTGACTTAATCCGCATTTGCAAAGTCACCCTTTCTTCACGAAGTGACAGGTTCTAGGGATTAGGGCTTGCACATTTTCGGAGCATCATTCTCTAACGTCTGATTGATTTACACATTGTTGTCCTTTCCTCCTCTGCTTCCCTGAATGTAAGCTCCTTGAGAAAAGGGATCATGTGTGTAGTCTATATTGTTCCCAGCAGTGTCCCTAGTCTCCCTGTGCTTGGCTTGCAGTAGACTCTCGATGTTTGTTGAAAGTGAATTAACGTAATGACTGCTGGATACCAAAACACCAAACCAAATCCACTGTCACTGAGTCAAATCCAACTCGCAGTGACCCTATAAGACAGAGTAAAACTGGCTCCCAGATCCTCAGTCTCCTTGCCCACAGGGCTAAGCTGGATGCTCACTGCTGCCCTGGGGAGTGGTGAAGAGGTGGAGGAACCAGTCCAGGAGGAGGCAGGGTCTGCCTTGCCTCAGCTGGGTTCAAAGCCAGTCCACCTGGGACCTTGAACAATCCATTTCCTCAATCTGCAAAACGGTCAGCTTCTGAGGGAAAACAATTAGTCCACTGCAAATTGTAATTGTCATCTCACTCCTGATTTTAATTTGGACTAATGAGGGCTAAGTGATTCCAGCTCCATCCTCCCCCCACTACCCTGCAGCCCTGGTCCTCACCTGCCAGTGGAATTTAACCCTGGGCTGCCTGCCTGTCTTGCTCCAGAGGCTGAGAAGTGTTTCCAGGCTGACACAGGGCCCCTGGGATGGGCTGGTCAGGTGCAGGAGGGAGGGAAGATGAGAGCACCTCCAGCCCACAAGGGAGCTGCCTCTTTACAAGGCTGGTAGGCAATCAAAGTTTATTGAACGGAATTGATTACTGGCTTGCTCCTCTGTCACAACGTTACCTTGGTCTGTGCTATCTCTGGGGACCCAGCTTCTGGGAGTATCTGTCTGTCTCTTTCAGGCCCACCACCTGCCATCATGTGATGAGGTCATGATTCTTTGCAGCTGGGCGACAACTTAAGCTTTTGCTTCAAGTCTTTTGGGGTCAGAGTGGGAAGTGACCTTGGACTACTCAGTCTAGCCCTACCTCCCACTAAACTAATCAGGAAATCAAATCCTAAAGAGAGAAAGGACGTCCTCAAGGTCACACAGGGGTCAAGACTTAGCCGGGAAACCTAAAGCCTTTCATGCTTTCTTAAATGCTTGCCTAATTGTCCTTTCCCCTGACCTTGATGCTTCCTTTTCATAAGGCACCACCTCTGTTGCTCATAGGTTGTACCTAGCACAATGCCTGGCAATTACATGGATGCAGGAAAGAAGGAAGAATGCAAGATCCTGAGTCCCAGTCTCATTCCTAGTTGGGTTAGTTTAATTTATTCATGCGTGTGTTATCCAGTCATTCATTCATACACCTTGGCTGCGTGCTGGGGATGTGATGGATGGACAGATAGATGGACGTTTCTATCCAGTCAACTCTGACCTTACGTACAGCAGAAGAAAACATTGCTTGGTCCTGTTTATGTCCATCATTAAGGCTATTGTAGCAGCCCATGTCACCACCTGATTCAGTGCTCCTGACCATCTGGGGTGATGTGACATGTTTACACACCTTACGGCAAAGTCACCGCTATCCTCTGGGCTGGAGGCTGGTACCAGTGATTGACTGTGCTGACCACCCACACCAGCAGCATCTGAAGCCTGGCACTGTAGCCAC
Organism: Heterohyrax brucei; assembly: GCA_028571685.1. Lineage (NCBI taxonomy): Eukaryota > Metazoa > Chordata > Mammalia > Hyracoidea > Procaviidae > Heterohyrax > Heterohyrax brucei. The sequence goes on from CM053155.1 coordinate 26,277,395, forward strand.
CTGAGTGAGCTAGCCCACCCAAGGGAGCAGCCCAGAAGTGTTTTGATCATAAAATGTGACCAGTGGAATCCTTAGTCTTTAGCCAGGGGCATTGCAGCATTGCCTCATCCCTGGAAAAAATAGATCTTCCTACAGAGCTTGTCCCTAGTCCCAGCCACTGTCCCCAACCAGCCTCTCCTCTGAGGCACACAGGTCATTTAGATTAAAGGTTATGTAGCTCTCAGGAGGAGCTCAAAGTCATCTGCTCCAACCTCATTTTATAATTGAGAAAATTGAGGTGTAGAAATGTTTTTCCAAATTCTAACAGAAGGCCAGTAGTGTGTAGTTATGCATGCAGATAATTAGTGATGGAATGAAGCAAACCTTCAGTCCTGGCAGCCAGGCATGAGTGTTTGGGGAGCAAGGGGTCTGACATTGATTGTCCACATAGCTGGTACCATACCAGGTGTTTTATATGTATCATTGTACTTAATCCCCATAACAACCTCATAAGGAACGCATTACCATATTTTTACATTTTGCAAGATGAGGAAATTGACACTTGCCCAAGAGTCCCTGAGTAAGTGGTAGAGGTGGGATTTGAACCTAAGTGTGATCCACAGTCTTTGTGTCATGAGCACCCAGAAAGTGTTGAGGGTCACCAGACGGTAATCAGTAACAAGGCTTGGGATCAGTAATAAGCTTTATTTAATCAAACCACACACTCACAGTTAAGCAGGGCGGAAGAGAGGTGCTAGCACCAAGACACAAAGCACTCTTACTTACAGTACTAAGAACCCTTATCTATATTCACATTAGTTCGAAACTCTCATTTTCGTTAAGACCAGTGTAGAGTCCTACCGGGTCCCCAGGGACTACTGCCTGGTGGTCAAGTCATAACGGTTAGTATGTCAACACACTTCCCTAAAGTGGCTTTCACTCTAAGGAATTTAAGGATTGGCTGTGCTCTTACTGTTCTGATGTCAGGAGAATTGAAAGTAGAATTTTATATTGACAGAACACCTTGGAGGTGAAACTACCAGGGACAGTACAGGAGGCTTGGACACCAACAGTCACAGTCAGTCGAACTAGGCCTTTGAGGATGAAGCAGATGAGGTCTCAGGATCAGGTCACAGCACAGCAGACTGGCAGGCACAGACTCTCAGGAGGAGGCTACACACCCCAAATCCAGAGCGCTGGATTTTTAATACAAGTTGTTGACTTAGTTCTGGTTGTTACAGGCCAATCCACAAGTCTTATCTTCTGGTACCTCCAGTTGTTGACTTCTTTCCGATTGGTTGTTGTCTTTATCATCTGTCAGACTGTCTGCTTCCATGTCCATCTGACAGTTGTTTTTCTCACTTTTGCTTCTTCACCATGACTTTGCTTAGCTTAAGACTCATCTTACTTAGCTCAAACACAGCCATTTTGTGTTTTAATAGTTTAGCCAATATATAGTTCAGCCAATTTTAACTTAATGTTTATGACAAGACTCCACTTTACTATGTATTCTATTTTAATATCTGTACATACATATATACATCTCCTCATTTCGCTGTATTAGAAATCTAACGTGAGCCGCATTCATGATTTTAACATTAAAGTAAAACCATTTGCCATTAATTTGATTCCAGCTCATGCTGAATCCATATGTGTCAAAGTAAAACCGTGCCCCATAGGGTTTCCAATTGTTGATTTTTCAAAAGTTGATTGCCAGGCCTTTCTTCCAAGGTACTTCTGGATAGATTCAGACTGCCAGCCTTTTAGTGGAACACATTTACCTTTGTACCCCCTGGAGACTCCCAATATTTGAGTAGCCACATTAACAAAGTAAAAAGAAACAGGTGACATTAATTTTAATAATAGCCTTGACATAACCCAACATGTCCAGATGTTCTCATTTCAACCTGTAATCAATGTGACAAATTTATTACTGAGATATTTTAAATTCTGTTTTCATAGCAAGTGTTTAAAATCTGGTGTGCATCCACACATGCAGCACATCTCAGTTTGTTCTAGCCACATTTTGATGCTCAGTGGCTACATACGGGGCTAGCGTACTGAGCAGGTATATTCTCTTTCTCCTGTTTCAGTCAGCGGAGTCAGAGGGACTCGGTGTAAACACCAGAGCCGTCTCACCTGGGCTTTGTTGCCTTTGACTTCTGCTGTTCCCCGTACTCATTTCCTCCTTTTTCTCTGGGCTCATTGGGTGTTGGTGCTCCCTCTCCATTCCTCACACCTGCCAATTTTTCACTCTCTTCCCATCTTCTCTCTCCTTAGCTCTTTCTTCGAGAGGACCTTCTTGTGAGACAAGAAACCTTTAAATAGGTGAGACAAAGGTGACAGATGTTGCTCATTTACATTTAAGTTCTATCTGGGTTTTTAGCCCTGTTGAATGGCACCTCTGTCAAAACATCTCATTTGGAAATGTCAGAGTGGCTTTTGATAAGGCATCAGTCACCCTGATGGGAGCCGACAGATGCTGGGAACAGTGTTAAAAAAAAAACCCAGTGCTATTGAGTCAATTCCAACTCATAGGGACCCTATAGGACAGAGAGAACTGCTGCATAGAGTTTCCAAGGAGCACCTGGTGGACTTGAACTGCCGACCTTCAGGTTAGCAGATATAGCACTTAACTACTACAGCACCAGGGTTTCTGGAAACAGTGTGGTGGTATCTGATATATTGTGGAGCATGTCTTTTGCAACTGTGTAGTATTTCATTTATTCAGTGTGACATGAAATCCGTCTGTAAGGAAGGAAGCTATTAGCCCCGCCAGACAAGGCTTCAAGGCCCCCTTTCCGTCTTACCTCTCTGCTCACTTTTTTGCCTCCTGCTCCTTCCTTGCTTAAGTTAGAATCTCCCTGCCTTTGCAGGCCATGCTTTCTTGAGTACCTCGTCTCCCTCCTCGGCCACTCCAACAGAAGTTTGTAGAAGCTGCCTGGCTGTGGCAGGGTCTTGGCTCTGTATCAGGGGGCTCATGGTTGCCTCTGAATCCTGCCTGGGTCCTGCTTCCTGAGTTCCTCCTGGGAGGAAATCCAGCCTTCTTCACAGCCTTTCATCCCTGGATGTCACTAGAGCCCCTCACTCCTTTGCCCTTCCTGCCTCCAGCTCTTCCAGGTTCTGCCCCTACTAGCTTCTGCTCCCTGGGGACTCCCTAGCTGTACTAACCCAGATACCTACAACCTCTATTTTCTTTCAGTTTCAGCTGGAACAAGTGTAGGTTTTTTGAGTGGAACATTCACTAAAAAATAAAAAAATAAAATCACACACACAAACACCTCCAAAAAATGTAGAGCCAAGTCCAAGATTTTTCAGGGCACATATTTCTGATCCAAACTAAAGGCAGTGAGGTCACAGATGAGACAGGCTGATTCAGAGTAAGCAGCCTGACTCCCAGCACTCTTCCTCCTCTCCACCTTTTATTGGTAGCCCCCTTCTTTCCTCATGATGGAAAGCTCTCCCCTCTCTTCTTCCTCTGGTCTCCACTCTACTCTTAAGGTTGTGGTTTCGGCCAGGTAATGTAAGTAATCAAACATGACAAGATGGCTAAAGCCTCCTGGGTTGTTACCTCAGTTAAAGAAAGGAATTATGTCAAGAGAGACATCCCTAAGTTTCCTCATCAGTAAATGGAGGTGATAACACCTGTGTCAGAGAATTGCCATGCTGCTCACATGAGATAACCCGTGTGGAAAGGAGACTGATAAACTTAAACTCCAGTGTGATACCATTCTTTAAGCCATCTTTAAGCCACACACAGACAGGTTGGAGGAAAGGCTGGCCAATACCATTTGGTGAACTGGTTCACCCATTCTCCATCCTTTCTCCTGGTCATTAGTAAGAAATATAACACACACACAATCCTTCTGTGTGAGCTTACCCCATTTGCATTTCATCCACGTGTGTATTGTGATTTCTGCAGAAGGCAGCATCTTGTAAGGGAAAGAATTGTTGCTCTAGACAAAGGCCAACCTGGCTCTAGTTTTGGCTCTATGCAACTTTCTGGGTTCCTGGGTTCCTGGGCAAGTAAGTCAGCTCTGAGACTCACTTTTCTCCATGGTAAAATGGTTTGATGATAGCAATCTGTGGGGATGACATAGAAGGTTATCTTGCTCAGGCCTTCCAGATCAGAGTGATTCAGCAGTATAACATACCCTGTTATAGAACCTACCTGGCCTTGAGAGCTCATGTATTTGGCTGCCAGGCACCTTTGTGTAAAACTGTATGTAAGGCCACTACACCACGAAGTGGTGTGCCCACTGAATGCTGTGCCTGCCGCCACCACTGTACCAATAAAGCTGGTATGACTGCACCTACTACACCTGCATTGCTGAGTCTGTCCAAATCACCCGTTACTATTCCTGGCCTTGCGTACTTGTGTTACAACACAGTCTCACAGGGCTATAACTAACACTGTCAGTACTCCTGAGACTAATTCCCTTCCCAGCTCCTCCCCATCTGTCTCCCTGTGCAAGACAAGATGGAGAAGGTACATGGAGTGATCAGCAGAGCCCTCTGTGTTTTGGAGTATACAAGTACAGAATCCAGATGGGAAGAGTACATCATCCCTCTAACCATTGTCCCACCTGTCATCTCGACACCAGACCCAAGCTAATCATCCTTGAAGAGAGATTGCCATCTTTACAGGAAGCCTTCTATTAAAGAGGACCCATTGCCAACATTGGGGATTATACTGTTCTTTTACCCCAATGCACATTTATTGAACACTGGCCATACATCAGGCCCTGTGCAAGGCAAAGAGGATGCCAGAGTGGATGAGGCACAGCCCTGCTCTTGAGAAGCTCCAGTAAGGGAGGCAGACACTCCTTGACTGCTGATAAACCAGGGTACATGCTGTGAGACAAGAGGAGAGAGGGACGGTATCACATAGAAGATGGCAGTTGAACCGACGTTTGGAGGATAATTAGGAGCTCCCCAAGCAGATAATGGAAGGACACACCAGAACAACAGGTGCAAAGACCTGGAAGTACAAAAGAGAACAGCCAGTGCAGGGGAAGAAAAAGGAGGAGAGATGGGTGAGGATGATGAAGAGGGCAGCTGCTCCCAGGATGGCCAAAGGTCTGCTGACCTTTGATAAAGGTCCAGTGACCTCATTCATCTACCAGATGAGAGACAGCGTGAAAGGACAAATGTTATGATCCCACTTATATGATTTAGGCAAACATAAAGAGACCAGAGTTTATTAGTGGTTACCAGGGCTGGGAAGGATCCCTGGTGGCCCACCGGCTAAATACTTGGCTGAAGCGGTTCAATGCCCTGCTACCTCCTGACTCACCCACCCCACCCACCCCACCCATCACCTCCCTCAAGTAGCTCTGTGGGAGACAGACCTAGCTGTCTGCTCCTGTAAAGACTGCAACCGAGATCACACTGCAGGTCAGTTCTGCTCTATCACGTGGTGTCACTAAAAGCCAAAAAGTGACTTGATGACACCTAACAAGAATGACAACAACAATACAGGTGAGAAGGAGGAGGAAAGGAGGAGTCCTAGCTTAGGGAGCATTGAGTTTCTGTGGATGGTGGTGAAATCATTTGGAAAAATAGGGATGGTTGCTGACGTGAGGATTGTAATCATTGTCAGTTAATTTGTACATGTAAAAATTGTTGAACTGGCAAATGTTTTGTTATATAGACATATGTATAGTTTTTTATCACTGCCAAAAAAGGGGAGAAAAAAAGATTTATAGAACCCAGGGAAAAAGAAGAAGAGAGATGGAACAGAGACTTCACTACACAGACGGAAGGCCTATAGGGTACCGCTGGCAGCTATGGGATGTCAGGAAGAATACTATAAGGGAAGCTTCATGGAGGAAGAGGAACCCCAGGCAAGCCCTGAGAGATGGTAGAATCGGTCAGCGGTGTAGGGAAAGTGGCTGCTGTTCATATCCTGCCAAGCAGCATTTCCCCACGGCTCCCTTTTCTCTGATGTTACAGGGGTGCAGGTAGGTGCACGTCCCCACCCACACCTTCTGGGAAAGGGAGCTCATTTGTTGGGCATCTGCTGTTTGACAGTACTTGGCTGGGGCCTCCTCAACATCACGTTGCTTAATCCTCAATACTGCTCTGTGGCTGGTGCTCTCGTTTTATAGCCTCATAAACTGACGCTCAGAGACGCTAAGTAATTTCTTCAAGGTCACCAAACTAGCAAGAGGCAGAGGCAGGATTTGAACCTAGTCCTTTCAAATTCTCAAGGCTTTGCTCATTCTCCTATGCTGAGCAGAGTATCTGTGTCCCAAATTCCTGAGCCTAATCTCTTTCTAGCCCCTAAAGTTCTGGAGGAATTTGTATGACAATGATGCTGCCTTCATCATTAGAAAGCTGTCACTGGGGTGACAGGGAACAGTAGATGTAGAGCTGTCATAATGGAAAAAATGAGCAGATGAGGAAGGCACTTCATCACCGCCTCTGGATTAGATGCAGCCTTGGTTCTGCTTGGCACAAGTCACTGTGTAATTGTTCAGCCTCAACTGCATTCTCCAAACTCCTCTTAGCTCCCCATCTTCAAGCAGGTGGAATCCAGGCCTCAACATTTACCCTGAGCTTTGAAAGATGAAGTCATCTTTATGGAAAGGGGCCAACTCATCATCTTCAGACCCAGTCAAGGAACAGAGCAGTGCCTCTTAACATTTACAGGGTCATGGACCATGCTGAGAATCTGATAAAACCTACAGACCTCCTTTCCAGAAAAATGCACCTGTGCACATGCACACAAATGTACACACACACAAAAAATGTTTGCATACAGTTTCAGGTAGTTCCAGACTCTAAGGAGTCCCTGGGTGGTGCATGTGGTTAACATGCCCAGCAGCTAACTGTAAGGCCGAAGGTTTGAGTCCACTCAGAGGTGCCTCGGAAGGAAGCCTGGTGATCCACTTCTGAAAAGTCAGCCACTGAAAATGTTATGGAGCACAGCTCCACTCTGACACACAGGCTGTCACCATGACTCGGAATCAACTTGACAGCAACTGGTTCCCAAACTCTGAAATCCATCTGTGAACTTGTCAGGAGTTAGAGTGTTTTCTCTCTGCAGGGGTTGGGGACTAAGTTTATCATAAGCGTAGTTGCTGACTGTCTCCCATTCTGACTCTTGCCTGGTGCTGCAACTCCTGGAGAAAGCAAAGGAAATGTTATTGGGATCTAGTCACTGTTTCTCAAGAGGACATTGGCAACAGCCTGCATGGGAGGCTGAATCTGCTGGCTGAAACAAGAGCTTTGAGTTACTGGTTTAAACTGGTGGGGTCTTCACATCTATATGGACTGCTTTGCAAATCGCCTTGCTCTGAGAGCCCTCAGAGTGCTGATCTGCCAATCCTCAGTGCTGCACCTCACCCTGCTCTCCCTGGGAGTGTTCTCTTGGAGAGACTGCTGATACCATGGGGCCAACCTCAGGAGGTCGCTCCTCCCTCTCCCCCTCAACCACCTCTGGAAGTTCCCGTCCCTTCCTGGCAGGAAGCACATGGACTCTTCACGGAGCTGCCTAATCATTTGTTTAAACTAGACGTTTGGTGCATAATGACTCTTGGCTGGGATCAGGAAAGCTGTCTGCCATCTTCTGCAAGGAACAGACTGGCCAGCTGGACAGTCCCCACTGGCTGCAGGAGCCACGGGGTGGGCCTCTCTGAGTCCAGACCAGCGTGAGGGGGAGCACAGAGGAGAGGTGAGGGTGTTTGGAGGTTGGCAATAAGAGCTGACCCCTCCCTTCCTTACCTATCTGCTCTCCTGGAACAGAGTGAGCCAGGCTGAGGGGGTGGGGCAGGGAGGCTGGGAGGTGAGGCGCCTGGGCTGTTTCCCAGAACGGGCAGTGGCAATAGAGGACAGTTACTGGGACAGGTGGATCCCATGTGCACTTGCCTCCAGCTGAAGGAGAGAGAATCTGGCACTTAAGGCTTCCCAATCTTGGGAGGTGGGAGGTAGCTATAAAGGCAGCAGATAAGCTCTTTGCTCAGAGTTTTGAGGTCCAGGGAGAGAGGCACTGGATAATATGAGCTACAGCCATGTTAATTATTATTACTTTTATCGTTATTACAGAGGCGGATGTTCCCCATGCTAATTCTCTGGGAAAATGGCTGTGAAAACGAGCTGGCATCATCTGGGCCTTGTGCCCAGGAGAGCAAGCATGGGCAAAATACAACCTCCAAATCTTCACCCTCCCAGTAGATTCCCCTGCTTGGGCACTGCGCCCCTCGGCCTACACACATGGCCACACACTCACACACTGGATCACTCACGTACTCACATAGACACACATTCATACACATGTGCAGCCCAAGTTGCTCTCAGCAGAGAGGAGGGTATGCAATACCTGGAGCTGGCTTGAAAGCAGGTTTAGCCCTTCTTCTCATTTCATTTACTGGAAGAAAATTGAGCCAACTATAGCAGAGCCAGCAAGTTGGCGGTGAGAAGGACCACTGGCTTAGTCGTTCTGAGTCCTTCCTGCTTACTCAGCCGTTTCTCCCTCCCCGTTCCATAGGCCCCCTCTCAGCCAGGCAGCTGGTGGTGGCTAAGAGTGAGGGTTTCCGTGGGGAGTTACTGCTTAATGAGCACACTGTTTCTGTTTGGGTGGGAAAAGTGTTTTGGAAACATATAGTGGTGATTGTTGCACTGCGTTCTAAGTGTAATTAATGTCACTGAACTGTACGCTTAAAATGGTTGAAATAGCAAATTTTGTTGTATATATTTTGTCATCGTTTTCTAAAAAAGAGTAAGGATTTCTTTCTCAGACAGTGCCAGGCTTGAATCCTGGCTTCCATATGTACTTACTGTGTGCCCTTGAGCAAGTTACTTAACTTCTCTGAGCCTTTGTTTCTCCTTAGTAAGTACAGTACTACTACTCTCACGGGGTTGCTAAAGAGGTGGTTAGTTTTTTGGTTTTTTGCTGAAAAAGAGAAAATTCTCAGTGAGATGAATTGGCAGAATGGCTCAACAAAGGACTCCGACGTGTCAGAGGTCATGGAGGCAGCGCAGGACCTGGCAGTGTTCTGTTCTGTTACATGTGAGGTTGCGGTGACTCAGACCCAAACCAGTGGCAGCCAACAGCAACTCTCAGAGAGACTGTACAGATGAAATAATAGCTTTATGAAAGGCCAGAGGAAGTTCTCACTATATAGTAAGCATTCAGTAAGTGATGCCTGTTAAAATTCAAGGCAGATCTTTTTATCCCCATTTTACAGCTTAGAAGAAACAGGGACTCAGTGAGATTGTCGCATAGCTGGTAAGTGGTGGAGCTGAGCTTAGGATCTCCAGATTTTCACTCAGACCAGGTCTCTTACTGCCAAGCTCTTCGAATGCTGTTTTCCTAGGAGACTCGTGTGGTGAGGATGCTGGAACTGGAGCTCCCTCAAGGTGCCCTTTGTCCTGTCTCCTGCAGCCAGCTCTGTCCTCCGTGGATCTGCCCTGTGCACATGACATGACTGTCCCTTTGAGGACTTCTCCTCAAATGGTCACCTGGAGGACATTTGATCTGTGGCCTAGTCTCCTCTGAAATGGAGAAATGAGTAGGGGTGGGCAAAGGAGACCCCAGAACCAGGAGGATGTCTCATGGTCTCCTGTGGGTAGGAGAGGATGATGATGGATAAAGAGCAAAGATGGGACAGGGGACAGAGGAAAGAGTCATGAAAAGAAGCAAAGATGGGGTGAAATAACATACACCCTCCTGGCTCCTCACAAGGAGCTGCATTGCGAGGCACTGCCCTGCCCACTGGCTCCATTTGCTACAGCTCTTGAGCCCCCTTCCCGAGAGATGAAGCTGCTACATTCAGGAAACCTATTTCTTCCTATCAGATAATAGCACGCCCTTCAGTTTGGTGGCAAACTTCAAATTACTTTTCCAGTATAATGTGATTATGAATGTTATGTAAATTAGGTCTCAATAAAGCTATTATATATGGTTATTATGTATAGTGATTGTGTTATGTATAATAATTGTGTGATTGTTAACAGCGCTGGTACTTGCCCCTTACTAGCTGCTTGCCCATCTTAAGCAACTTCTTTTAGCCTTAGTTTCTCATCTGCATAATAAGATAATAGAGTGTTATGAGGATGAAATGAGATCATGAATGGCAAGTCCCTGGCAGAGTGTAAACACTTAAGGAGACTAACTATTGTTTTGAATACTATTTTAGCTATAAAAACCAAAAAAAACCAAACTCATTGCCGTCCAGTTGATTCTAACTTGTGGCAACTCAGTCCAACTCTGTAACTCATGATGGTACAGAATAAAACTGTTCCATAGGGTTTTCTTCCCTGGTGACATGGTGGTTAAGTGCCATGCCTGCTAACCAGAAGTTAACAGTTCAAATCCACCATCTGCTCCTTAGAAACACTATGGGGCAGTTCTCCTATCTGTAAGGTCACTATGAGTTGGAATAAACTCAGTGGTGGTAGGTTTGGTTTGTGGTTTTGGATACGAGTCGGATCCGACTCGACGGCACTTGGCAGCTTTTGGCTGTTTCATGACCAAAGCAGATTGCCAGGTCATCTGCAGCACCACTGCATGAGTGTGAACCACTAACCTTTCGGTTAGTAGTCTAGCACAAACCTATACAAGGTGTGCCCCTATTTTAGGATTGAGAAAACGGAGCCCCAAAGGTAGGTCCTCGTGGTACACGTCTGGAGAGCAAGCAGTGTGCCTCCATATATTGCAGTCACCATGAATATTTGTAGTGAAAGGTGTTTCACCCTTATTCAGCAGGGCCCTGGCTAATTAGGGTTGGTACATTGCCACTAGAGCACAGAGCCTTGGGCTCCTGAGCCTGGGGTTCCCTCTGTCAGGCCTGGCAGACCTGAAGTGAGCACCAACTGGAGAGGCTGAGGAGTCTCTAACGGCCCAGGAGCCCTAGAGGATAGCAGATCTCTCAAGCCCAAAGTGCCCAGGTGGCCATGCCAGACTCCCTGTCCACCCCCTTACTCAGGGGGACTTATAGAGCAAAGAGCTGAGAGCCCTCGCCAGGCTCATGGAGGGCAGGTTTGTGGAGCTCTGAAGACCCTTCCTCACCCGACCTGGTAGGAAGAGCCTGCAGGTGGCCTCCCCTTAGACAGGCAGATGGGCAGCTTCTGTGTTTTGGGGTTTTGTCTAAAGCCCTGGTTCACTTAACACAGATAAAGTCTTCATGTGTCTCTTGGCAAGAAGCGCTTCTTTGGCTGCAGCCTTCCTCTTACCTAGGAAGTCCCTCCCAGCATCTAGTCACATCCATCCAGGGGTCATTTCATCTAGTTTCCTGACCTTTGGTGCTCAGAGGAGAATGGCAGCATCAGAATTGGCTTAACATCCAAGCCAGAAAGGGAGAGGGCTAAACCTTCTGAGTGTTCTGGTGAGTTCATGGGGCCTGGGTATGGCCTGGGGCCCTCCCTGAGACACAGTCATATATCCCCAGGCCTGGTAAACTCGAGAGGTCGGGACCCTGGAAGGAGCCCCTGCACCAAACTCAGCTTCACCATGGATTTGTTTTCCTACCTCAATGACCAGAATGGAACCTATTCTGGGTGGCAGAACAGAAAAAGACCATCACCTCTGAGATATGGCACACAAGGAGCAGTGTTTGAAAATATAACCCCTCCTGGGGATCATGTTCTCAAGGGCCATCAAGGCCAGTTGGCATAACTAGCCTATTGAGAAGAGAGTCTTCTGCACCCCATTTTGGTGAGTGGCATCTGGTGTCTTAAAAGCTAGGAAGCTGCCATCTGAGGTACACCAAATTGTCCCAGCTCCTCCATAACAGACGATCACTAAGAACAAGGACACGAAGGAAAAAGATCCCAGGAGACAGAAGGACCCATGTGAATATGTGACTATCAATATGTGACCAGAAGAATCAGATGGTGCCCTGCCAGTACCAAGGACAGCCATGATGGGCTCAACATTGTGTGCCCCATGAGAAATATAGCAGTGCACCTCAAGAACTCCATAAAAAGACCGCAATCGATAGTCTGGTGGCCTGGGGGTTCCCCTGGGAGCATGTCCCCTAGACCTGCTGCTGCCCCTGACCAGAAAACATTACTGAGGTCAACTCTTTGGACAGGAATAGACTGGACGCGGGGACACAGTGTGACCATGTGGTGTGTGCACTTTATGGTTCTGTGCATCTATAGAGTGCTGTCCTGCTGGCCTCTTACTAGAAAGGAGAGGAGAGGGCAGAGAGGAGAGGGCAGAGAAGATTGTTAAGAGGATATGACATATATAGAATGAAAAGTAGGAGTGTGCTGTCCCCGGGAAGGAGAGCAGAAGCAGCAGCAGATAGGGCGGCATGAAAATTTAATTTGAATTGTGTACTTTCACTTAACCACAATAAAAAAAATAAAAAATGACCCCGGTATAAGGCTGTCTGGATTTGCTTCTAGGCTCCATTATTACTTAAAGATCATACGCAAAATAGTTGACTCAGTTTCCTTGTCTCTAAAATGGGAATGCCAGTAGTTGCTGCTGCTCTGAGGGTGCCTGAGGCTTCAGAGACTGCCTGTAAAGCACTGAGTTTAATGCCGGCGTGTGAATCCTGAGCTGGGGTAGGAGGCCTGGCCCTGAGCTAACACGTGTTCAGAGTGCTGTGAGAACAGTAATACGCAGGATCGGTGCCAGTGATTATATTCCCTACTGCCTGCAGACCTGATGCTCACTGAGACTAGGGGGAGCAGACATTCACAGTCGGGGTCCCCCTTGATGCTCTGTGAATGCTTTCGTAAAGCAGGAGGAAGACTAGAACAAAGCAGCAGAGAAGGGAAAAGAAAACCCTAGCACACTCTCCTCTGTCCTCCATCCGCTATGCAGCTCCCGGGGGAACTCAGCTCCATAATACAATGGGATTTAATAAAATGCCTTTAACTCACAAAGTTTGTCTGCTGCCAGCTCTTTAATTAAATTGCGTAATGCTGATTTGCAATGGCAGCACAAACTCCTGTGTTTAAAGAGCACGGTGTTGCCATGGCGCTCCCAACAGGGCAGGCGGGAGTGTGGAGGAGCATGCAGATGAGCGTCGGGGTTGGGCCCTTCCGGTGTGTCCTCTCCCCACTCCGTCACCGACTGCCCGTCACCCCCACTCCCACCCCCTCACAGGCTCACACATGCGAGTCTAGCCAGACTCTGGTCTAGTTCTCCTAGCAAAGGATGTCATCACTGCTGAATCTATTGAACCAGGGCTTTAGAATGGGAGACTGGAGGGCCTTTGAGGTGTCCTGGTGGTGCAGTGGTTAAGCGCTCGGCTGCTAACCAACAGTTTAGTGGTGAGAGAAAAGATGTGGCAGTCTGCTTCCATAAAGATTTACAGCCTTGGACCCTGTGGGGCCATTCTGCTTTGCCCTGTAAGGTCACACTGAGGTATCAAATCAACTAGTCAACAATGAAATTTTTTTTGGAGGTGTGCGTTTTTGCTGAGCAGAGCTGGCCGACTGGTCTACTGCATTGGGTTCCTGGCAGTGAGGGCAGCCCTGTGGGACCTGGAACACCAAGGTGTCCCCCTAAGCCACACCTGCTGCAAGCAGCTGCCTCCATTTACCCTGGCACTCAGCACGAATGGCCTTTCCATGCGCGCCCGGACTTGAGAAGGGTGGGAAAACCCTGGACGGGATGACTGGTTTGATGAGAGAGGGAACATGTACTTTCATAAATGGAGGGTGAGGGAAAAAGAAACACACCTGGTTATAGATGTTCCCTTCAGATGCAGTGCTTCTCTGCCCTGACTTCACAATAAAACCATGTGGGGATTTTCCTTCCAATATTTTATTATGAAAAATTCTAACCATACAGCAAAGTTGAGAGAACTTCACAGTGAACAGCTGATATACACCACATAGCTTCCACCATTAACCCTTCCCTAGGTTTATCACCTCTCCTCACATCTATCCATTCCTCTATCCTTTCATCCGTCCTATTTGTTTTTTCTTTTCTGTTTACTATAATTTCAGTTGTTGTCTTTCTCTTCACTGAAGTTGATCCTTGTTTACTGTCTAGTTAATGTTTTCTTGTCGCCTTCCCTCCCCACCCTCATAACCATTGAAGAATGCTTTTTGGGGGGCACTTAAATCTTTTCTTGAATTCTTATAATAATGGTCTCATACAGTATTTGTCCTTTGTGGCTATTTTCACTGAGCATAATACCCGCTAGATTTATCCATGTTGCAAAATGCTTTGCGGATTCATCATTGTTCTTTATCAGTGCATAGTATTGCATTGTATGTAATTTGTTTATCCATTCATCTGCTGATGGACATTTAGATTGGTTCCATCTTTTTGCTGTTGTAACATGGGTGCAGTGAACATGAGTGTGCATACATCTATTCATGTGACAACTTTTATTTGCCTAGGATATATTACTAGGAGTGGGATTGCTGGACTGTATGTTATTTCTGTTTCTAGCTTTTTTAAGGAAGTGCCAAATCACTTTCCAGTGTGGTTGGTTGCACTATTTTACATTCCTACCACTTGTTCATAAGACTTCCAATATATCCACAACCTCTCCGACATGTTATTTTGTGTTTTTTGGATTAGTGCCAGCCTTGCTGGGGTCGCATAGTACCTCATTGTTGTTTTGATTTGCAGTTTTCTAGTGGCTAACGATAGTGAGCATTTCTTCATGCGTCTGTTAGCCACCTGAACATCTTCTTTGGTCAAGTGTCTGTTCATATCCTTTGCTCATTTTTAAATTGGACTATTTGTCTTTTCATCAGTTAAGATGTCACAGTATCCTGTAGGTTTTAGAGATCAAAGCGTGATCAGATATCTCATAGCCAATTTTTTTTTTTTTCCTAGTCCGTAGTTGTCTTTCTGTTTTCTTGCAGAAGTCTTTCAATAAGCATAAGTGCTTTTTTTTTTTAGGAGCTCCCAGTTATCTAGTTTCTCTTCTGGCATTTGTTCACTGTTAATTATGGTTTGTAGAGTATCTATGCTGTGTATTAGGGCCTCTAGCATTTCTTCCCCCCCCCCCATGGTCTTTACTGTTTTAGATTTTATACTTCGGTCTTTGATCCACTTTGAGTTAGTTTTTGTATCTAGTATGAGGTATGAGTCCTGTCTCTTTTTTTTTTTTACAGGTGGATATCCAGTTATGCCAACATTATTTGTTAAAGAAATTGTCTTTTCCTCCATTTAATGGACTTTGGCCCTTTGTCAAATATCAGCTGCTCATAGGTGGATGGATGTCTTAGGCTGGGTTCTCTAGAAACCCAAACCAGTAAAGCATATAAACACATACAGAGAGAGATTTACATCAAGGAAACAACTCACATAACTGTAGAGGCGGATCAAGATGGGGCCGTCTCTCAATTCATAAAGCCTCAGGGGCTATCAAATCCAAGGCTGGCAGGTTGGGGAGTAGGACTTCCCCTCTCTGACTATGGAAATCCAAGAATTTCAAGATCTGCTTATAAGCTGGTAGTTCAAGTCCCAGGACTCAGAAAGAAGACAAATAGGAAGCAGCTGCAGGATCCAGAGCAAACAAAAAGCCAGAACATCTGCTTACATATGGATGCAGGCCACACTTCCAAGGAAATTCCCTTTCAACTCATTTACTACTCACAGCAGATACAACCACGGGGATGATCATATAGAAATACATAATCCTAACGATTAAAATGGATTTATGCTGGGTTCTCAATTCTGTTCCATTGGTCTACATGTGTAGTGTTGTACCAGTACCAGGCTGTTTTGACTATCAAGGTGGTATGATAGGTTCTAAAATCAGGTAGTGTGAGACCTCCCACCTTGTCCTTCTTCAGTAATGCTTTGCTTATCCAGGGCCTTTTCCCTTTCCTTATAAAGTAGGTGATTTGTTTCTCCATCTTTCTACAAAATGCCATTGAAATTTTTGAGTCTGTATTGCATTCTATCTGTTTGGGGGAGAATTGACATTTTCACAGTGCTGAGTCTTCCTATCCAGTATGTTTTTCCACTTAATGTAAGCCTCTTTTGGTTTCTTGCAGCAGTGTCTTAAAATTTTCTTCTACTTCTCTAGTTAGGTTTATTCATAACTACTTTATCATCTTGGGGGCTATTATAAAAGATGTTGATTTGGTGATTTCCTTTCTGAAGTTCTCTTTGTTGCTGTAGAGGAATCCAACTGATTGTTGTGTGTTTACCTTATGTCACTTTGCTGAGATCTTCTATTAGTTCCAGTAGTTTTCTTGTGGATTCTTTTGAGGTTTTCTATGTAAAAGATCCTACCATCTGTGAATAGGGGTACTTTTACTTCTTCCTTACCAATTTGGATGCCCTTTATTTCTTTTCTTGCCTCATTACTATGGCCAGGACCTCCAGCACAGTGTTGAATTGAAGTGGTGATAAAGGGCATCTTTGTCTGGTTCCTGTTCTCAAGGGAAATACTTCCAGTCTCTTTCCATTTAGAGTGATGTTGGCCATTGGCTTTGTATGAATGCCCTTTATTATGCTGAGGAATTTCCCCTGTATTCCTATTTTTGCTAAGAGTCTTTATCATAAATGGGTGTTAGACTTTGCATATATCTTATTTTTCATGCACTTCAACGTAAATTGCAAATATCAGTATGTTTCCTCTAAATATTGCAAAATGCATAATAATAAATAACCATGGAGTTCAATTTTTGTTTACAATTTTTTTCTTTCTATGTAAAATTTACATAACCTCCGCAAAAAAATCCTGGAGAGTTTTTATTGTCATTTTTAAATACCGTGCTTGGATCCCACCCACAAGAAATTAATTTAATTCATCTAGAATGAGACCAAGGCATCACTATAGCTTAAAAGATTACCCCATAATGATTGCCATGTGTTTCACCCAGAGTCCAGAGAGCTCTTGTCCACACCTAGGATTATCCTAGCCACACTCCCATCGATGCTGCTCCTCCAAAGTTCCTCCTTTCCCTGTTCAGAGTTCTTTTTCTTCCCCAGTGTTCATCTTTTTCCTTATTTTATTATTGGTTTTGAGAATACGCAAGCAAAGCATACATCATTTCAACCATTTCTGCATAAACAGTTCAGTGACATTGATTGCATTCTTAGAGTTGTGCAGCCACTGTCACCCTTCTTTTCTGAGTTGTTCCATGCCCACTAACGTGAGCTCAGTGCGCCTTGAAGTTCCTGGTCTTTCAAGTTGCTGCTGTCACTTTGATTCCACATAGATAGTTCTTAATCAGCTCCTAGTTCGTTTAGTGTGGTCTTCTATGTCACTGTGCACCTACTCGCTGTTATGTGAGCATTATAGGGTCTCATCTGCTCACGTGTATCACCCAGTGACAGAATCCTTATCCATTCCAGGTTTTGCAGCTGTCAGAGTGACACGGCTATACACATTATTTTAGGAAGATCAGTGTTCTTACGATGAGCAGGATTGTGGCAGTGGCTGTCTAAGATGATAACAATGGCAGCGGGGTCTTCAGTGTGGTATGTGGTGATGGTCATGACCATGGGAGGATAGTGGTGATCACAGCTCAGGTTAATGAATGTGGCATCCACACAGCCGGCAGTATGACAGAACAAATCACTATGGAGTCAATACAAACTCAGGGCAACTCCGTGTTACGTCAGAACAGGACCATGCTCCACAGGGATTTCAATGGCTGATTTTTTCAGAAGTTGATTGCCAGGTCTTTCTTCTGAGGTGCTTCTGGTTTGCCTGGAACTTCCAACCTTTCTGGCAGTGGCCAAGTGCCTTAATCACATGCACCTCCCAGGAACTCCAGTACTGGTAGAGATGGTGATGACTGTCAGGTGACGACAGAATAGAAAGGAGATGTTGGTGGTGATCATGCTGCTGCTGCTGCAGCTGCCCTGCCCTGTGAGGGTGATGTGCACACAGCTGTTTATCAGCTGCATTGACATCCATCTGGGAAGAATGTTGATTGTCACAGGGCAGGAAGGTTGATCCCCGACTGAGAACTCCACTGCTGTGGGGTACAGCTCTTTCTGAATTTCTGAAGGGCCAAATGAGAGCCTGCTCTGTGCTCTGTAGCTCAGTGGAGCTCTGTGCTCAGCTGCCTCGTTCCACTGCAGTGCAACGAGACAGAGCTCCAGTAATAAGTACCAGTGGGTCATTAGGAACGTTTATTTAAGATGAACAGTTCTGGGAGCCAGCTGGACTTGGGATGCCAGCCATCTCATGGTTGAAAGAGATTTTATTTGCTGCTTCTGTGGTTTCCTATTGCTTTCATGCCTGGCAAGCTCAAAGGAAAGTGAGAGAAAACTGCTCTGTTCCCCTTCTTAGCCCCAAACAGGGAGGACAGAGGGGAGCAAAGCCTCATCTCTCCACAGAGCTTAGCTGGCATCCCCCTGAATTGTCATGGCTTGTGGAGAGAGGTCTAAGGATGATCAGAAGGTTGGGGCTGCTGTAAACAAGGCTTCAAACCAATTCTTTCCAGTTCAAACCCCTGCTGAGAATTTGCGTTTCCACCCCAAACCAAACCCATTGGCACTGAGTTGACTCTGACTCATACTGACCCTGTAGGACAGAGTAGAACTGCCCCATGGGGTTTCCAAAGAGCAAAGGGTGGATTCAAACTGCCAACCTTTTGATTAGCAGCCGAACACCTAACATAGCACCATCAGGGCTCCATTTCTACCCCCAGATATACTAAATCTGAATCTGCATTTCAACAAGACACCCAGGTGATTCTTACATATTATAAATTTGGAGAACCAGTGCTATCCTAGTGGTTCTCAGAACTGGTACCTAATCACATCATTAGCATTGCCTGGAAACCTGTTAGAAATGCATATTCTCAGCAGAGATTCTTAAGGAAACAAACTACTGTTCCTCTAACCTGCAGAATGGTGCTGAAAAATACTTTCTTAAATCATATCCAACACTTTGGTTTTACAGATGAGGAAACCAGGGCAGCAAATAAAATCTCATATTGACAACCAAAAAAAAAAAAATCCTTCATGTCTCTATCTCTAGTGAGACAGTGATCTCAAACCTGTGGTCCACTTGGATCTTTAGAATAGCCCTGTGGGCAAGTAAGGAACTTTGTGCCCATCTGATGGATGGTTCCTGAGCTGCTCCCCAGATTCATTCCTAGAACAATCAGCCTATCTGAAATTTGTGTAGGAATTACAGCTCTTAGTGCATATTTCATGCTCAACACAGCTCCGCAAAAAAAAAATTGAAGACACTTCTATTTTTTAGTCTTATCCTTATTTTTCAGAGAAGAAAACTGAGGCTACTAGAGGTGAAGCATCTTGCCCAAGCTTGTATAGTTTCTCCATGTCAGAACAGGCACCAGAGGAGTCCCTGGGGGCCATTGGAATACTAGCAAAAAAGTGGCAGTTCCAAGCCACCCAGAGCTACCTCAGAAGAAAGACCTGGTGGTCTCCTTCTGAAAGGTCAAAGATCAAAGCCTTGAAAACCTTACAGAGCTGTTGTACGCTGTCCATATGGGGGCACCATGAGTTGTAATTGGCTCAAACGGCAACTAACAACAGGGACAAAGCTTCACAACCTACTCTGCCCCACTGCATCCATTTTCCTCTCCCAGTTCCCCACCCCTAAGACCAAGGGCTTCCCTCTCTTGCACTGCAGAAATTGGGAGCACTTTTTCATTTTTCCTCTTCCCAAATTAATACAAGCTATAAGGAGACTCATGAAATATAGGTGAGCTTTTTGTCTTTTTTATTCCCAGACCATAAAAATCATTAAGGCTTGCTCTTAATTAGTTTAATTTTGAAGCTTCTAAATATTGATTTAACCTACACTCCTTTGTACTGGCTGCAGTCCCTGAATTATGCCTGCTATTGATCACAGAGGGAAGCATTTCCATCCACTGGGCCCTGCAGCCAGTCCCCCAGCAGGGGTGGTGGGCTCAGAGGAGAGGGGGCTCTGCCAGATGGGAAAGGGCCTTCCCTGGACAAAGGCTCTAGCTTAGGTAAGGGGCCAGTTTCTTTCTTTGGGTTGGCCCAGACCCAAGGGAGCTTGACAAAGGAGTCCGCTGGCAGCCCGCTGGCAGCCTCTCCTTTCCATCCCAGTGCTGATGACAAGAGCTAGAGGGTGGAAGCTGGAGGAGCATGGGGGCAGGGGCGTGTAGAGCACAGGCTTCAATGCCAACCAGAAACAAGTTTGAATCTGGGTGTTCTTGGGCAATGTTGCTAACCTCTCACATGTGTGAAATGGGGTTAAGAATTCCAGTGTCATTATGTTGAGTGAAAGTAGTCAGCGACAAAGGGACAAATACTGTATGAGACCTCAACGATAAGATCTCAAAAACAGACTTGTGTATAGAAGAAAAGACTCTTTGACAGCTGCAAGGGAGGGGAGGGAGGGAGGGGGAGGGGGGAGGGCTTAGTTTAGATAGTCACTAGAAATCTAGTTGGGAGAAAGCGGTGATAGCACACATTAGAAACAAGAACAACATTAAGTGGACTTCAGCATAACTTGAATAGTCCTTCTATCTTAACTCAATACTGCAAGGATAGAGTAGCTGGGGCAGAAGGCAGGGGACCATGCTCTTAGGCGAATTCCAGCCCAATTGGCACAACTAGCGTTTTGCTAAGAGAGCTCTGTGCACCCCACATTGGTGAGCGGCATCTGGGGTCTTAAAAGCTGCCAAGCTGCCATCCGAGGACACAGCAAATGGTCCCAACTCAGCAGGAACGGATGCTCACCAAAGACCAAAATGACATGCGGTAAAGACAACTGAGAAGACAGAGAGACCCACAAGAGTGGGTGCCTGCATCAACTTGGGACTGGAAGAACCGGATGGTGCCCGGCCACCACCAGTGATAGCCACAATGGAGCTCACAGAGAGGAGTCTCACTGGCAACACAAGAATCAAAAGGGGTGCATCCTGAGATCTCCACTAAAAGACCTCAATTGATGGTCCAGTGGTTTTGGGGTTTCCCTGAGAGCATGGCCCCCAGCCCTGATGCTGCCCTTTCCCATAAATTATAACAAAGGTCCACTCTTTGGACAGGAGTGGATTGGACTTGGCAATGCAGAGTGACCGCATATTGGAAGCACTTTGTGGTTATAAACATCTACAGGATGTTATCTTGCTGACCTCTGGCTGGAGGAAGGGGAGTGGATGGAGAGGAGGGGAAAGGAGGTTGTTGGGAGGATGAGACACGTATGGAGCAGAGAGGAATAGTGTGCAGTCACCAGACAGGAAGAGCAGTGGAAGCTGCATATAGGTGGGCAGGTAAATTTATATGGGAATGTACATTTTCACTCAGTTATGTTAAATTAAAAAAAAAAAAAAAGAATTCCAGTGTCATAGCATTGTTGGGAGCATTAATTGCAGCTAGTCAAGTCAGTCATGTAGCCCAAAGCCTGGCACATGATCAGTGCTCAATTAATGGCTCTGATGATTACCATTGCTGGGCGATACAGCTGGTTAACGTGCTCAGCTGCTAAACAGAAGGTTGGAGGTTCAAGTCCATGCAGAGGTACCTCAAAAGAAAGAGCTGGTGATCTACTTCCAAAACATCAGCCTCTGATGGAAACCGTCTGGAGCACAGTTCTACACTGATACAGATGGGATTGCCACGAGTCAGAGTAGGCTCCACAGCAGCTGGCAGTGACAGTGGATGGTTTCGTTGCCTCCTGCTGGAGCAATGAGCAGCAGCCTTGGAGGCTTAGCACATCTTCTGGCTTTGGTTCCGTCTCTCATTTGCTCTATAATCCTGTGCCAGTTACTTAATATCCCTAGTCATTGGTTTCCTTTACATTAAAATGGGGACAGTGGCACCTGTGACCTCATAGGGCAGTTGTGAGAATCAATAGGATCATGGTTGTGGAAGAACTGTTTAAACTGCAAGGTGCATCCAGTCCTAACAGATTATTATTATTGATGGCTAGTCCCCTGAGTACTAGCAGTTGCTGCCTTTATGTGCCTTTTGATTGCTCTCTGCCTGCAGTGTTGCCTTTAGACTGTTCTGGCTCAGGCCTTCCCTCCTGTCACCACCCCCCAAGACCTCAGAAGAACCACTCCTTAGAGTTTACTTCATACTTTTGCATCCGAGGACCTTTCTTCTCGCTCCCCCTAAGTGTTCAGACGGCCTTCCATCATCTGTGTATCTATTAGTCTACTGATTCGGGCCATACATCTCATGAATTTTTTTAAACTAGAACAACTTTGTTGAAGTATAATTTGCATACTATAACATTCGTCCTCTGTAAGTGTACAATCTGATGACATAGTAAATTTACCAAGTTTTGCAACCTTCTCCATTTCCTCTGTGGATTTGTGTTCTGTCGCCCACGTGGGGCAGAATCACTCTCTGTGATAGGTCATGCTCCCACCTGCTCTTGGCAAATCCTTCTGTAGCAACTTTTGGAGGATTAGTTTTACCTGTGACTGCCCACCCACCTGCACTCCCCACACTCCACACAGTGCCTGGTATGCATTCGGAGAGCTATTAATGACTGTTGAGGGAAGACCTTCCTCCAGATCAGGGCAGAGAAGTTGAGGGAGCAGGTATGGGGGTCTGGAATTGTTGGGTCTCATCTGTTAGGGTAAACATAAGCCAGTCACCATCGGTTGAACACCACGGCAACTCCATGTGTGTCAGTGTAGACCTTTGCTTGTAGGGTTTTCATAGCTGATTTTTCATAAGTAGATCACCTGGCATATCTTTCAAGGTGCCTCTGAGTGGATTTGAACCACCAACCTTTGAGTTAGTATCGGAGCATTGTACCACCCAAGGACTCATAAGGTATGAGTAAGACATTCTACATGTAGTTTTAATTGAGCACTTCTGGGGAACACTGTTCTCAGTTTACAGAATTCTCATCTCAGCTGGAGGAGACTATGAAGATTACCTAGCTCAGTGATCTCAAACTCGAGCATGCATCGGAAACACCTGCACAGCTTCTTGAAACACAGATTACTGGGTCTTACACCCAGAGTTTCTGGTCCTGGAGTTGGACCTGCGAGTCTCCATTTCCAATATTTCCAGGCAATACTGATGCTGCTGGCCCAGCAACCACCTGAGAACCACTGCTGTAGCCCAGGCTCCTCACTGTACAGATGAGGAAACCAAGGCCCAGAGAAGCAACAAGACACAATCCAAGGTCTATTCCAATGCCAAGACGGGAATGCAGGCCTGACCTGCCATCTCCCAGCACCAGTTCCCATCCCGGACCTTCTCTACTTGCCCAGAGAAGCTGGATGAGGGGTGGAGAAGGTAGGCCAGAGCTCCTGAGAGATGCTCTCCAGAGGCCTGGCCTGGAGCTAGGGAGGGGAGAGGCCAGTGGGCAGGGCCCGGGTCTGGGGAGCGGGGGCAGGAATGGCAGGGTAGGAAATGGCTCCGCAGGTTGTGAAGACCTACAGCCCATTCTCACTGCAGTTAGGGAGGAAAAAAAAAATACCGACCCGCCAGGGCCTCAGCTGCGGCCATTTGTCTTGGGGCCTGCCTGAGACAGCTGACAGAGGGAGAAGGCAGCACGCGGCCCGCGCGAGACCAGGGCCCCTCCTGCCGCGTGATCTGTCTCTGAGCTTCATCTGGCAAACCTGCTGATGAGACGAGTCTCCCTTTCTCTCCGCCTCATCAGTTTTCTTTCGGATTTCATTTTCCTTTTCTGTTAAAAAGGGTTTGTGGCCTTTCTGCTTGTGTGACTGGTCTGCACCTCTTCTTCCTTTCCTCCTCAGCCACCTGGGCCCTAGCCCCCTTGCCTACACTCTCCCTACTCCCACATCCCTACATGCCTTGAGCATCCCTCCCTCTGCACCACAAACTTCCGCATATAACCACCCACTCATTCCCCAGACAGTGCTGGAATCCCTGTGCTGCTTTCCTCTCAGTTCCAAGGCCACAAAGCCACCATCCCTGCCCTCATGCAGCTCACCGTCTAAGAGAGAAAAACATCATAATGGATCTCGATTCTTCCAGGCCTGAGAAAGCAGCAAGGGATTAATTAATTAGGAGAAAGAGGTTTAGTGGTCAGGGAAGACTTCATGGAGGTATGATGTGAACTAAATCTTCAGAGATGGGGACAAATCCCCAAGAGACACAGGGACTTCTGGACAAAGACCTCTTGTATGCAAAAGGGTGAGGACATGGAAGAGCATTGCTTGCATCTCTGAAGGCTTCCCTCTCCTTCTATCTGCCTATAAGCCTAGCTAGTCCTCCAAGGAGCCACTGGGTCTGAAGGGAGATCCTGGCACTTTGGCTGCAGGTACCAAAAAGTCTGCACAGATGATCTGTGTCTGAAAATTAAAAAAAAAAAAAAACCTACTGTTGTCAGGTCAGGTGCAACTCATAGCAACCCTAGAGGTCAGCTTAGATCTGCCCCATAGAGTTTCTAAGACGCGCCTGATGGATTTGAACTTCTGACCTTTTTAGTTAGCAGATGTAGCGCTTAACCCGCTACACCACCAGGGTTTCCTTCTGAAAATCAGCCAATGAAAATCACATGGAGCACAACACTGTATTATCCAAGATAGTGCTAAAAGATGAGCACCCCTGGTTGGAAGGCTCTCAAAATACACAATAGCTGCAACAATGAATGCAGTTGTACCAATGATCATGAAGACCCTGCAAGCTCTTGGCCTGTAAAAATCAGTAATACACTGCCCCTTCCTCAAGAGACTGAATGTAGCTGGGAAGACAGACTCATAGAATAACAATACTTAAGCAAACAGTGAAGGTGCTACAGTGCAATCTATAGGCTGCTGGGAGTAACTACCCTTCCCTTAGCT
The DNA here is from genome assembly GCA_028571685.1 of Heterohyrax brucei. NCBI lineage: Eukaryota > Metazoa > Chordata > Mammalia > Hyracoidea > Procaviidae > Heterohyrax > Heterohyrax brucei. The sequence goes on from CM053155.1 coordinate 26,301,983, forward strand.
AATTACAGAAAGCTTTGCCAGGGAAGTAGCATCTGAGATGGAGTGTTTATTAAGGCTGAGGAAGCCTTGTGACACAGTGGTTAACAGCTTGGCTGCTAACCAAAAGAGAGCCGTTCAAATCCACCAACCAGCTGGAAACCCTATGAGGCAGGTCTGCTCTGTCCTGTAGGGTCAGAATCAACTCTACAGTGTCGAGTTTGGGACTTATGGCTCAAGAAAGGCTGGATAGTTGGAGGAGCCAGGAAAGGGCATTGCAGGCAGAGTGAGAGTCTTTTTGCTGCGCTGGAGTCAGACAGAATGGACTCTCTTGAGTGCCACCTTTCTCTTGAGGGAGGGGCGCATGATGTGTTTAGAAATGGGAAGCCCGGTTTACTGGGAACTTGGAGTACCTGGGAATAAAAGCAATAAAAGGGTGAAGGAGAAGACCACACATAGGTGGAAGAGGAGAGACCAAACGCAGCAAGAAAGTAAATGTGAAAGCTCGTGAGCATGTGATGCGGGAAAGGGGCTAATCACGACAGCTGAGATACCCTGCCTTGGAGACAGGGTAGATGGGATTGCGAACCCATCAAAATGGGAAATAAAGGAGGAGGAGCAGGTTTGGTGGGAGAAGACATTCCATTTGGACTGTTGAGTCTGAGAGGCCCCTGAGATAGCCAGTTGGGGTGACAGGGAGCAGTGAGAATCTAGCGCATTCTCTCTTTCCCACCCATTCTCCTGATGACACCTCTTGCCTAGTGCCTGGAAGTAGGTAAAGGGAAGACCTAGGATCCTGGCAGTGGAAATACCGGCTGAGACCACAGGGGCTTTGGGGAAGAGGGCTGGATGGAAGTCACAGGGCTGAGTGGTGCTAGGGGCCAGAGGGTCGTCTCAGCCCTCATCCTGCCTTGAAGCCTCACAGGAGTTCCAGCAGCATAGCAAGCCACCACAGCAGGACAGACTGACAGAGGTGTGGTGGATCCCTAAGGCCTGGCACAGTGTAAAAGCTTTCTTGTTGGGGTACAGGCTGGTTCAGTAGTAGGGGTGGTGGTATTCCGCTACATTTTTTTTAAACTGAATTGCAACCCACTGGTGGGTCATGAAGACAATGTAAAGTAGGTCACAATCGGCATCCTGTTCTTTGTGGGATAAGGGTTCCAGTGGGGGGAGAGGGAGTGTGCTACAGTGTGACCTGAGAGCATTTGCTAAATTATCCTTTTTCCAGAGATGACCGATAAAACAAGTGAGGCCTGATAAATCATCCTCCCTTTCCAGAGGTCACCAGTAAAACAAGTGAGAGCTAAGAAGCTGCAGCCTATTTTGAAGTAGAAGGGTGAATTAAGTAGATTTAAAATCCTTTAAAGTCTGAAGTTCTGGAGTCCCCTAATGCCAGAATCAACAACTGCCAAAGACCCTGTTCCCAAGGTGGGATGGGAAAAGTATACAAAGAAGGAGGAATTTGGGGGTTAAATGGTGAGAGAAACTGACTGCAGGTAAGGAAAGTCAGGATGCTGGTTAACTCTGGGTGGTGGTTGAATATTCACCAGAAAGGGGCTCACAGATACCTTCTGGGGTGCCGGAAATACTTACACCCTGCTGTATGCCTTCATAGACATTCATCAAGCTGTACACTTGAGATTAATACCCTTTGTGGATCCTACTGTATGTACATCATACCTCAAATTTTTTGAAGTTTGTTAACAAAGATAAGAGATGAGAGGAAGGTGGTAAGATGAATGGGAGGGAAATGAGGTGGGCCAACAGGAGCTGGAGATGCTTTACCTTCCTTCCATGCTCCTGACAGCAGTTCTGTGAGGAATGTATTGTTAGCCCCCTGTCCCAGCTAAGTAGCCCCTGGTGGGGACAAACACTTAACACTCAACTACTAACCAAAAGGTTGGAGGTTCAAGTCCACCTAAAGGTGCCTCAGAAGAAAGGCCTGGTATCTACTTCTGTAAAAGCAGCCACTGAAAACTGCAGTTTTCTGATGCACATCAAGTCTCCACGAGTCAGACTCGACTCCACAGCAGCTGGTTTCTCTGATCCCACCTCAGGCGTTTGAGGTTCAGAAGGTTAAGTACATTCCGCAAGATCACACAGTGACTGGCAGATCCTGGCTCAAACTCAGATTGCACAGCTAGGGCCCGTCTGTTGCTCCATTCCTCCTTTACGTGAGTATTAATGGAATCCAGACTCAGGAAGACTAGGTAAACTGAGGGCTCCTCCTGCTCTGTGACTCTGGTTGTGTGTGATTAACTGAGAGTGAGGAGCATGCTCACCTCCTCGGAGCAGCTGGGGGCCAGCTGTCAGGGCAGCGAACACCGTGCAGATCTAGCGCTGGGCTTCCCTCTGTCCTGGCTGGCCTGCCCTTCCCTCTGCCTCCCTCCCACCTGGAGCTTATCTGCTGGTGAGGAGGCCGGAGTGTATCAGCTCTACACTCAATTACGCTGCCCATCTGTCTCCGCAGCTCAGGGGGACCTGGCATTGAAGAAGCGAAGGCCCGGCGATCGATCACTGCCCGCTGCTCCACCCTCCAGACCCTCTACAGGGAGCTGGGTGGAGGCCACCGGGGAGAGGATGAAAGGGAAGGGAGGGGAGACTATATCCACTGACCACTTAGGGGAGCAGTAATAGAGAGACTGGGGGTGGTTAGTCAGGGCTGGAGAAGGGGGCAGGGAGAAAGCAGCTCCAGCTCTTGGCAACAGCTTCTCAGAAACTCTTCATCAGAGCATTGCTAGGGGTCTTAGTTTAATGGGTGGGAGAGGGAATTGCTTCCACGCTTTCCTCTACATTCAGAGACGCTGCCTAGAGAAAACAAGTCAGACTGCATTTGCAAAACAACCACTTAACGTCCAAGAGGAAAGCTCCTCTGTAGAGTGAGCACCCCTGTTTCCCTGACTGTGGGCCCAGGCCTTTCCACGTAGTCACCAAAAGGCCAGGGCTGGCCAGCATTCTGCACTAACGGCAGCCCCACCCCACCACCAGGAGGCAGGCTGATGGCTGGTGCTGCCTGCTGGCTCTGTACATGGTGTTCCAGGCCCAGCCACATTCATGCAGAAACAGCATCTGGGGGGCACTCAGTGTGCAAGTGACCCCAAGTGGAAACGTGCTAGCCAGGGTTCCCAGAACTATGTCTGAGGGGATCAGCAGGTTGTGGGTGAGAGGAACTGAGGACCCAGGCTGAGCTCTGAAAAGATTTGACTAAAGCAGCATTCTGGGCCAGCCCTGTGCTCTGCTCTTGTAAAGCAGGCATTTATCTACCAGGCCATAAATGTTGGCTGAGCTGCTGGGACAGGTTATGGAGTCAAAGACCTAGATTTGAATCCTGGCCCTACCACTTAGAAGCTGTGCAACCTCTGACAAGTCACTTAACCTTTCTGAGCCTCAATTGCCTCTCCTGAAGTACAAGAATAAAGAATTCCTTTTCTGCCTACATACAATGTACTTATGCTGGACATATTTTACTGGGTTTCTTCTCTGGTAAAAAGCAGTTGCTGTCCAGCTGACTCCTACTCACAGTGACACCATGTGTGTGAGAGTAGAAATGTGCTCCGTTTGATTTGGAAGCAGCTAACCAGGCCTCTCTGCCGAAGCACCTCTGGATAGACTTGGATCTCCAGCCTTTCAGCCAGCCCAGGACTAGACTTGATACTATAAGGGCTGCAATATAAAGCATAGCCTCTGCCACAAGGAGCTTGAAATCTAACTGGAGGAAATGTACAAATGACAGGCTGAACTCTTGATCATCTCAGGAGATTACGAGTAAAATAGTATTAGTTTCTCTGCATCTCTGTAGCAGAACTTGCTAATTAGCCTGTATGAGTGGGCCGTGTGCAAGACAGCCGCCCACAGTGATGGCAGGTGGGTGGGCAGCTCTAAGCTCCGTCCTAGAAGGAGCTGCGTGCTCAACAGCGAGGGTGGGGGGCCTGTCTGGCCCTTTACTAAGTGATGGGACCAGAGGTGCAGCGTGACCATAAATCAAGCTGCTACCTCTCTAAGGAGGCTACCCAGCCCTGGACTGCTGGCCAAGGAGAAGCGAGCCTGGCCTTCTCCACCCAGCCCAGCCAAAGGAGGCTAGAAGAAGGGTGCTGCCTGGGTGGAAGGAAAAGGCAAGTCTCTGGAGGTTTTTAATTACATTTTAAATGGTTCCTTGATGCCCTCGTTGCAGCTGACTGCATGACTTAGCACTCAGAACGAAGTGCTGGAGGAGATCAGAAGCATGGGGCTCATCTTGGTACTGAAGGCCAGGGAGCTGTCTGATGTGCTGGGTGAAGACTCCTTGCCCTACTCAGGCCCTCTCCCTTGCCTCCTGCTATTTCAGGAGCTCACCCCTCTCTGCGATGGACTGCCCTATCTCTGCGGTGAACTGCTCTGGGCTCTCCTAACTGATTGGCATTTTTGGTCTTCTAGCTGCAGGAGTCCTTGTGGTACAGCAGTTGAGTACTCGGCTACTAACCAGAGGTTAGTGTCCAGCCCTACCCATCAGCTCCACTGGAGAAGGACCTGGCAGTCGTACCCAAAAAGATTACAACCTAAAAACCCCTATGAGCAGTCCTACGAAGTCACATGGGTCACTAGGAGTCAAAAATCAACACAATGGCACTTAACAGCAGCCTCAGCTATTGTGACACTTTTAAAAGATGTGACATTGTTAACTATTTCTGTTCACAGTCTCCCATCCCACCGGGACCAGCTCTGTGCCCATGGTAAGATAAACTTGACAGAGCCTTGTTGAGTCCTAACATCCAACTTCAATTTTCTTATAAGAAGTTCTATCACTGGAGAGCCTCCCAGCCTCAAGAGATGACTAGAGCTGACATTTGTTGAGCTCTTTCTGTATGTAACACACTCAGCTCATTTATCCTAATGACAATCTTATTTTATATATACTGAAACTGACACTCAGAGAAATTAAGCAGCTTTTTCTAACTTTCTCTGATAATAAATGGTAAAGCCAAGATTTGGGGTGCTGGTCTGTTAGCAGAGGGGTCCTGCTCTCTCTCCCCAGATCTAAGCAGGAGTCAGAAGCCTTGTATGTAAGTGTGGCGGAGCCACTGGGCTTAAATCCAAGTCTATGACAGGGCCCTCTTGGGGACTCAGCTTGGCCCCTACCCCCTCTCCACCCAGGTAGAACGCCATGGAATTCCAGAACAAGAAGAGACCTTTGAAACCAAATCTTCCTTCTTTTCCACCTTCCTGACTGCCCATCTGTGGCTTGGTGGGCCACGCTCTCCTGTGCCCCCTTGCACATTTATGCAGACATGCACGTGCATGTACACGTGTGTTTGTTTGTCCCGAGTTTTCTGTGTCAGTGAACACACCATCCTACACAAAACCTCTGTTCATTTTAAGTCACAGTTGTTTTTCCCACCTTCAGAAATAGCTGCAGAGGAAGGTGGGAAGTAGTCAAACATGAGTCGGCATGCAGCTGTCCTGCTCAGGGGAGGGCTGCAGGCCCCCACCTGCACCCCCTGGAGCGGCAGCATCCCCAGAGAGGGATGCAGTGGGAAAAGACCCCCTCTGGCCAGGGTGAAGCCCAGCTAAGAGGTTACCTACGTGGATAGTGGTAAGAGACAGATCTCTGAGCTTTCCACAGTTTCCTGATAAGGAATCATCACCCCAGAGGGCAAGAATGGCATTCAACCTGCTGTTGCTGCTGCTGTAGCCAGTGTACCTCAGACTCTCCTGAGAACAAGGGCAGGCGCAGGCCTGACCTGGGGCAGAAACGTGGTGGAAATGGAACAATCTGGACTTAATTCTTGTCTCCTGTAGCTTGCCAGCTATGTGACTTAAGCCATATTATTTTACCTCTTCTGTGCCTCAGTTCTTCATCCATAAACTGAGGGCTTGTTGTTGTTGGCTGCCATTGAGTGGGACCCCTACTTATGGTGGCCTCGTGCACAATGGAATGAAACACTGGGCGGTTTTGCAGCATCACCGTGGTCAGTTCTGATGCAGACCATTGTGATCCACAGGGGTTTGGTTGACTGATTTTTGGAAGTAGACCACTAGGCCTTTTTTCCTCGTCCATCTTAGTCTAAAAGCTCTGTTGAAACCTGTTAAGCATTATAGCAACATACAGGCCTCCTCTGAGAAATGTGTGGTAATTGTGCATGAGGTCTGTCAGCTGGGAATCAAACTCAAGTTGCACACATAGACAGTGAGAATTCTACCACTGAACCACCACTGTTCTTAAAACTGAGGAGGTTGATGCTTATCTCGTAGACTTGTTATCAGAGTTAAAATGAGGCATCCAGAGTCTTTGAAGAGTCCTGGCAAATTGTGGGTGCTTAATAAGTGAGTGTATGCTTCCATGATGCCTCCATCTGGAGAACCACGCAGAATCAGACCACCACTCCCCTCAGGCAACCTAGGCTGGGGCAGGGGACACAGAGGTGCCCCCCACCCTTTGTTTCCAGGACAGTGTGGTCTATCCTTGGGTTCTGAGGGAGAACTTGGATTGGTTACCTCTACTTGGGAAGGTGGAAACACTAGTGGCTTGGGTTCTACATTCCGGGGAATATCACCCTCCTGTAGGAGGGCCATAGAGAGTGATTTCACTGACACCTACTTGGCCAGGTACTGTGCTCTGTGCTATGGGTGTAACTATGAGCAAGTCTAGTCCCTAGTTGGGGAGACCTTTTCCATGTGACTCGGTCAGGGCCGTGACAGAAAGAAGCTTAGGGTACAGGGCACTGTAGGAACATGAAGCAGACCTCTCAGTCAGTTAAGAGTAGGGGAGGCTTTGGAAAAGCTATCTGTAGCATTCTGGTGCTCAGAGAAGTTAATCAACTTTCCCCAGTTTTCTCTGGTAGTAAGTGGTACCGCCAAGATGTGGGTGCTGGTCTGTTTACCCAGCGAACCAGGGGAATCTACATGAAGACAACTAGGAGAGAGGAGAACAAGGAGAAAGACTGGAGAATCCACTCCATGTCTCTGTGGACTCAGAAGAAGACTCCCTAGGTGGCAGTAACCCTGTCCTATCCTCTCTCCTTCCCTTCCAAACACACACATCCCTTTTTCCCACTTCTCCTGGGAGCTTCTAAAGTTTAGTCCCTCCCTCCTTCCCTGGAGACCTATAGTCACTCCCTTCCCAGCAGGTCATAGAAAAGGACAGTAATGCCTGTAGGACCATAGGACAGACCCTGCCCTGGGCCCTGTCCTTCCCTTCTCTCAGCTCCCATGGCCTCCTGAGTCAAACAGGGGAGACACAAGAGAGGGTCTGGATTCTGCGTCTCCATCATCTCCTTAATTCCACTTTTCTTCTTCCAGGGCTACCTCTGATGGGGCGTGGTGATGTGTAAGCAGGCCCACCTAGTGTACAAGGACAAGGAGCCATACTTGAGAAGGCAAGAAGCGATGCCTGCCCACCCGCACGTAAAATGACTACTGTGGGAAGATCGTTCCCCACGCCCTGGCAGGGCTGCTGACCCTCAGCTTGCAACACGCTGCAAGCAGAAGTCCAGACTCGCCTGTGGATGGTCCCCTGCCCTGCAGCTCCACCATGAGGCTCCTCGTGGTGCCCCTCTTGCTAGCTTGGGTGGCTGACGCCACTGCTGCTGTGCCTGTAGTCCCCTGGCGTGTGCCCTGCCCGCCTCAGTGTGCCTGCCAGATCCGGCCCTGGTACACACCCCGTTCATCCTACCGCGAAGCCACCACTGTGGACTGCAATGACCTATTCCTGACAACTGTGCCCCCAGCACTCCCTGCTGGCACACAGACCCTGCTGCTGCAGAGCAACAGCATCGTCCGTGTGGACCAGAGTGAGCTTAGCTACCTGGCCAACCTGACTGAGCTGGACCTGTCCCAGAACAGCTTTTCAGATGCCCGTGACTGTGATTTCCTGGCCCTGCCCCAGCTGCTGAGTCTGCACCTGGAAGAGAACCAGCTGACCCGGCTGGAGGACCACAGCTTTACAGGGCTGAGCAGCCTGCAGGAACTCTATCTCAACCACAACCAGCTCTACCGCATTGCTCCCAGGGCCTTTGCAGGCCTCAGCAACCTCCTGCGGCTGCACCTCAACTCCAACCTGCTGAGGGCCATTGACAGCCGCTGGTTTGAGATGCTACCCAGCTTGGAGATCCTCATGATTGGGGGAAACAAGGTGGATGCCATCCTGGACATGAACTTCCGGCCCTTGGCCAGCCTGCGCAGCCTGGTGCTAGCAGGCATGAACCTGAGAGAGATCTCTGACTATGCCCTGGAGGGGCTGCAGAACCTGGAGAGCCTCTCCTTCTATGACAACCAGCTGGTCTGTGTGCCCAGACGGGCACTGGAGCAGGTGCCTGGGCTCAAGTTCCTGGACTTGAACAAGAACCCACTGCAGCGTGTGGGGCCAGGAGACTTTGCAAACATGCTGCACCTCAAGGAGCTAGGGCTGAATAACATGGAGGAGCTGGTCTCCATCGACAAGTTTGCCCTGGTTAACCTCCCCGAGCTGACCAAGCTGGACATCACCAACAACCCCCGGCTGTCCTTTATCCATCCCCACGCGTTCCACCACCTTCCCCAGATGGAGACCCTCATGCTCAACAACAACGCTCTCAGTGCCTTGCATCAGCAAACAGTGGAGTCCCTGCCCAACCTGCAGGAGGTGGGTCTCCATGGCAACCCCATCCGCTGCGACTGTGTCATCCGTTGGGCCAACTCCACAGACACCCGCGTTCGCTTTATCGAGCCACAGTCTACCCTGTGTGCTGAGCCCCCAGACCTCCAGCGCCGCCCAGTCCGAGAGGTGCCCTTCCGGGAGATGACAGACCACTGCCTGCCCCTCATCTCTCCACGTAGCTTCCCAGCCAGCCTCCAGGTGGTCAGCGGAGAGAGCCTGGTGCTGCACTGCCGAGCACTGGCTGAACCAGAGCCTGAGATCTACTGGGTTACTCCAGCAGGGGTTCGACTGACCGCTCCCCGGGCAGGCAGGAGGTACCGGGTGTATCCCGAGGGCACTCTGGAGCTGCGGAGGGTGACAGTGGAAGAGGCAGGGCTATACACCTGTGTGGCCCAGAACTTGGTAGGGGCTGACACCAAGACAGTCAACATAGTTGTTGGACATGCTCCCCTCCAACCAGGTAGGGATGAGGGATGGGGTCTGGAGCTCCGGGTGCAAGAAACCCACCCCTATCACATCCTGCTCGCCTGGGTCCCCCTACCTAACACAGTCTCCACCAACCTCACTTGGTCCAGCACCTCTACTCTTCTGGGCCAGGGGCCCATGTCTGTGGCCCGCTTGCCCCGGGGCACCCACAGCTACAACATCACCCGCCTCCTTCAGGCCACAGAGTACTGGGCCTGCCTGCAAGTGGCCTTCGCTGACGCCCACACCCAGTTGGCCTGTGTATGGGCCAGGACTAAGGAGGCTACTCCTTGTCTCAGAGCCTTAGGGGACCGACCTGGGCTCATAGCCATCCTGGCTCTTGCCATCCTCTTGCTGGCAGCTGGGCTGGTGGCTTACCTTGGCACTCACCAACCCAGACAGGAGGTGGACAGGCGGCCCCTCTTTCCAGCCTGGGCTTTCTGGGGCTGGAGCGGCCCCTCTGTCCGGATTGTGTCTGCACCCGTTGTCCTGCCCTGGAACCCAGGAAGGAAGCTGTTGAGATCCTCAGAAGGGGAGACGCTGTTGCTACCATTGTCTCAAAAATCCTGAAGCTCAGCCTGTTCTCAGCAGCAGTGAAAGGACTAGAACTACTTTTTACCAAAAGGAAAGCAATCTGGGCCAGAGGCCCCATCAGGAGAGTGACATGGATGGACCCATGTGTTTGGGCCCTGGCAGCTGAGCCAGGACAAGCAGAGCTTGCCCTTACTTTCTAGGGCCTTCTCTGCTGCTGTCTGAGGAACCCCTCCAAGAAACAAGAAGGACTCCAGGGAGTGTCCTACCTCCCTAGTATCTCTGTGCTCAGAGGCTCCTAGCCTCAGCTTAGATGTCCCCTACCTGTGTCCCAGGCCCTTGGCCCACAGGATACACCCCTCCCCCTTCTCTGTACAGTCTGTTGCTTGCTCTTTCCCACCTGGGCAAGGGTTGGAGGAGGCCTCTCCTTCCCACTTGGGAGACCGCTCTCAAAGTGGAAGTCAGCCCCAGCCAGATCTGAAAGACATCTGGGAAGAAACCCAGGAACACCGAATCTTGGCACCCCCGGGCTCGACATGCTGAGGTTGACCTTCTGTGGGCAGTTTTGTACCTTTGTGGAGAATGTGTCACCTCCCAAACCAATTCTCTCTTTTCTCCTGTTTTGTAAAAAATAAATAACAATAATAGGGGGAGGAAGAAATGAAAGGAGAATAATCTTTTGAAAATCGAATCTAGCTAGATTTCTCTGGAATTCCTTCAAGACTAGCAAGTGGCTGGGTCGCGGGGTGGGGGGCCAAGAGAGTACTAAGGGATAAAGAAGGAGAGGGGGAAATGGTGAGAGACAGAAGAGTTTTCCCTGTTGGTTTTCACTTCCAGCCTGCCAGCTGCCTGTGGGCCTGCTCCTGGCCCTCAGGTTTCCTGTGAGTGAGCAGGACGAGGGCACGGAACGAAGAGGGAGAGGCTGTAGTGGCCAAGGATGGGGAAGGGAGGGAGAAAGAGAGATGGGAGGGAAAGAGAGCGGTGGGAGAAAAAATGGAGAAAAAGCCAGAGATGGGAAGAGTGAAAATTCCTGTCACTAAATGTTGTCACCTGATAAGCAATTAAAATTGCAAATGCAACATGCCAGTGCATAGGAAGCACTTCCCAGCAATTAAACAAACCCAGGAGGCAGAGTCATGGAGAGAACTGCAAATCACCGAGACACCAAGAACTTTGGCTGGCTGGGGCAGGGGTTCTGTTGTGGGCAATGGAGAGCTTGGGGAGGGGGGCCATGGGATGAAGAAATTGTCACATCTATCTTTCCATTCCATTTTGGCATAATATGTGATGAGCTTGATTTGCTTTTTCAGTTTTTTTTGTTGTTGCTGCTGTTCATTGTCTAACAAATTGACTTCTAGCACCTAGTACCCAATGTGCACAGGAAAAGCTGTTGAAAATCCTGGGAAGCCAGGGGCTGCTGTGGGCCAACCAAGCAGTTGGTGGAGGTGGCACCAGAGCTCAAGGCCAGGGCAACAGCCCTGCTTTCCTTCTGATCCCCCCTGGGTAAGCTATGGGTCCCCTAAAATGGGGTCGGGGAGCCATCCCTTTAATGTGAAGATCCCCTCTTGCATAGGACACATTTAACAGACTGGGAAGCAGACCCTGAAGCACCACCAGTGCGGCAGATGGGCTCACAGAGGGAAGCCAGGCCGGTGGAGGGCTAGGCCCTGATGGGACCTGGGAAAAGAGCGCCCACCGAAAGCCCGTGGTTAATGCTCCTCTCTTAAGGAGAACAAAGAGCAGGCTTCCCTGAAGAAGGAACTCTGGGAGAGGCTCCTCCTTCCTTTTGTTTGGATTCAGACTCACGGTGGCCTGATGGCACTACAGCTGACAGGAGCAGATTGCCAGGTCTTTTCTCCCACAGAGACACTGGTGGGTCGAAACTGCTGACCTTTGGGTTAGCAGCCCATGCTTAACCACTGTGATACCTGGCTCCTCCCTTCTTCCTAGGGCAAACCAAACCAGTTAGCCTGGAATCCAAGTGCGTGGGAGATAGAACTGCAAAGCACAGCGTTTTCAAGCGTTGATTTTTCAGAAGTAAATTGCCAGGCCTTTCTTCCAAGGTGTCTCTGGGCGAACTCAAACCTCCAACCTTTTGGTTAGCCCCCGAGCACATCATCAGTTCACCCCACCCAGGGACTCCACCTTAAAGGAGAAGGCTTCCAACTTGAGCCAACATCAGAATTATCTACAGGGCAGCTTAAGCAAGATTGCTGGTCCCACCCCCAGAGCTTCTGACCTACTAAGTCTGGGTGGGGCCTAAGTATCTGCATTTCTGACACATTTTCAGATAGTGCTGGTCTGAGAGAACACTGAGAATCTGGACCTGCAGCAGCTGGGATTTTTAACTTCTTTCTGCTTCAGGCTTTTTTCTTTTAAAAACAGAAGGTGTGGTAAGGTTTGTCTCTGACAGAGAGTTGAAGAAGGACCTGGGAGATAGATCCTCTGTTCCAGTCTAGCCAGCTGGTAGGTCACATGGCCCCATTCTGAACTGAATATCCACTGCCCTGATTTCGGAGGCCAGCAACCCTGCGGCCAGTGCTCCTTCCCAGAGGTATGGTGTTTTTAGGGGAGAGGCAGGCAACAGCAAATAAGGGGCCCACATGCTCCCTGCTGCTCCATGCCCATAGCCGACACTCCTCAGATCTCAGGGTGTTCTTAGAAGCTTTGGGCTCAGCAGAGCCACATCCCACCCGCCCCAGCAATTACTGGCATTGCTTGCAGACTTAACCCGTTGGCTGTCATTGCAGGGAGCACCCATCCTCCACTCTCCAGGCCTCAGAGGGAACGAGGCAGGGCAGGGCCTGGGCAGATCACTGAGGACAATCAGGAGTCAGTTTCTCTCCTTCATCTAGGACAATCAGCAGATGTCGCCTTTCTTGGCTGGCCCACACAGCACAAAGACCCACCCAGAGTCCCTAGAAGTACCTGTGGAGCCTTGCAGCCCTGTCCATCACCATCCCTGCTCCCACCCCAGGCCTTCCCTAGGAGCCTACGGGTGATCCATAAGCAACCAAAACCATGAACCCCTTTGGCTCTTGACTTAGTTACCTAGAGCTGCTCTAACAGAAACATCGCAAGGAGGTAGCTTTGAGGCACAGAAGATATTTTCTTGTGCTGGAAGCTCAAGTCCAAATCAGAGTCTTGGCAGTGTCGATCCTTTCCTTGTCAGTAGCTCCTGGGTTTCCAGTTCCAAGGCAATCCACAAATGCTGTGGTCCCCTGTGTGCGTCTGTGTCTAATCTGCTCTTCAGAACTCGGAAGTAATTAGGGTTAGGGCACATGCTGCACTGTTACGGTCTTGTTAACATAACAAATCCTATCCCCAAACAGGGATACATCCTCAAGTATAGGGGTTACGATTCCAACACATAATCTGAAGGGACACAATTCAAGCCCGGACAGATCCAGAGGGTTTAGGGCCTTCGGTGCCTCAAGGTCAGAGTACTTTTACATGTGCCAGAGGCTGAAAGGCAGAAAGGGGAAGAACGTCCTGAACCCAGCTTTGCCCTCCGTTGACCTCTTTGCCATCCTCGTTTCCCTCAGATGCCGGGGTTACAGACAGGAAACCCCAACAGAATGATTGGAAACAGGGTGGGTGTCAGCTCCCAGGGCCCGTGTGCCCAGTTCCTAGCTGCCCTGCCATTCACCTCCTTTCCTGGGGTTTCCAGCTGCTGAATCCTTGAAAATGATCTCCGCTCCTTGGGAGAGGGCAAAGTCAGCGATGGTGATTTAATCAGGCTCTCAGTAGAATCCCAGCTCCTGAACCTCTTAGCAATCCCCAGAGAGATTAGGTGTGGCAGGGAAAGGTAGGGGACTATTTCTGTTAGGTGCCATGGGGTTGCGTTCCACTCCTAGCAACCCGGTATGATGAAGTGGAACTACTCCATAGGGTTTCCGAGACAGGACTCTAAGGGAGCAGATCCCCAGGTCTTTCTCCCAGAAAGCCAGCTGCCTGTGGGTTTGCACTGCAGACCTTTTGGATAGCAGCTTAGCGTCTTAACAGTTTTGCCACCAGAACTTGTCAGGACAGGAGCTGGTGGCTGTTTTCTCCTGGAAAGAGAGACTCCCCAGCAGGGACACAGCCAGTCAGGTGAGGTCAGAAAAGGCGCTTTGTAGGTGGCTGTTTCCCAGGATGAGATGGGGTGGCCTCTTCCTGGGTACAGAGCCGGGCACACTGTTCAGAGGTGTTTTGAGCAAGAAGGAAAGCAATGACAGTCCCTGCCCATATCCCAGCTTTGATGCCTGCTAACACAGCTGAAGTTGATGCCTAGAGTCAGCCGTCATGCTAAATGCAGCATGTGGGCAGCCGAATAGGTCAGTGTCAAAACAAACAGCTGTTAAGCTCTTGACATTTAGGATCACTTATTCTGCTTTTTTTTAACTCTAGGAACTATATTTCTCTTGAAATTTTAAGCTCTTGGTTTGAATCTGTTGTCTTAATCTCTTGAGGTGATTTCAAAGCCCAGCCTGATTGCTGAGCACATGAGTTTCCCCTCCCAAGTTCATGCCACTGGCAGGTTTCATCCTGCTGATACATCCCCGTCATGACACACACAGAGCTGTGGAGGAGCCCTGGACCAGGATGCAGCTTAGTGCTCACCATCGCAGCCTTCCTGCCAGCATACTGCTGGTCCAGGACCTTGGGTCTGGTCTGGCCACTCAGCAAGCCACCAACCACCCCGCAGCTTTCATGTCTGCCTGTTGTCTGGAAAGTTGTCACAGCAGACTATAGAAAACTGAGTTGCCAGATACAGTGTGTTTGTGGCATTTCTCGGAGCCGTCAGTGTAGTGACTGTATCAGAAACTAAATGAGACTGGCTGGTCTAGTAGAGAGTGACTAACTTGCCATGGTTTACCTGGACCTTTCCTGGTCTTCACACGAACGGTACCATGTTTCAGGAAACTCAGTCCTGGGCAAGCAGATAGTTGGTCACCCTGGTCTTGTGAACTTTTTGCAAGTACACGCATGTCATCTTCTTCCCTCCTAGTCAACAAATATTTAATGAGCATGACTAGTGGTGGGCATCTTTCTAGAAACTGGGGTTGTAGATGTCAATTCCTAAACCAATGAACCTGTGTATCTAAATGAGGGGAGGAAGTGGATAAGCAGGACAAATAAGTAAACTGCATTGTATATTTTATGGTAATAAGTTCTTTGGGGAAAATATAAATCAGAGAAGAGGGTAGGCATGGTGGTTTAGAGTGGTCAGGGAAGGCTCGACTCAGAGGTGACATTTGAACAGACTGAGGGAGTGAGCCAGCCCGTTACCTAGAGGAAGAGTGACCAGGCAGAGAGCCCCGCAAGGGCAGAGGCCAGGCAAGAGGCAGATGTGGCTGCAGCATGAGGGACAGCAGGGAGATGTGAGAAAGTGACCCCGTCAGGCCTTGTTTGCTACTGTAAAAATTTGACTTTTTCTCTTCCTTTCAGTAAGAGGGGAGATCCTGAGGAGTTCTGAGCAGAGACAAGGCACATTAGACAAGTTTTAAGAAGGTCCTTCTGGTTGCTAGAATAGAACGTGGGACGTGGTGGAGAAGAGCAAAAGCTCAGGGGCCACTGAGGAAGCTACCACACCAATAACCTTGGTTCAGTGATCTCTTCTAGAACTTTGCAGGGAGTGGATGTTAAACGCACCTTTATGTTTCCAAAGTCTCTCTTTTCCCTTATTTTTGAAAATTGAAGCCTCAGTAACTCTTTTGCAAGCTTCTGACCACCTCCACTTTGCCTGTGATTCTTCAAAGTAGCCTGCATAGATCCAAGTTCCACCATCACAGTTTGGTGCCCTGCCTTGTAACGGACACTGAAACTCATCTAGAGTAATGAGGAATGTGTTGCCATAGCGCACCATTCTGGAAAGAGACAGCAGGGACGTCCTTATCTTCCTCTGTCAACCACTAACAGCACTTTCGAGGTTCTGAGTCTGACCTTCCTTCTTGACGATTCTACCAAAAGAACTCCGTGTGTTCCTCCTGGGTTTCGCTAGTCTCAGATCAACCTGTTCTTTAATATTCCTGGTACAATTCCTACCCATTTGCACTATTCTTTTTCAGCAACCGCTTGTTAATGTTGAGAGCCTCTCCTTGTATTTTTTATACAGTGGTAGTAATGGTCGCAGCCCTATTGGTGCAAACGGGTAACACACTTGCTGCTTACTGAAAGCTTGGAGGTTTGAATCCACCCAGCGGCACTTCTAAAGAAGGGCTGACCATCTGCTTCCGAAAAACCGGCCGTTAAAAAACTCTATATAGCACGACTCTAACATGTTTGGGGCCGCTATGAGTCAGAGCGACTTGATGGCAACTGGTGAAGAATGTGTAACACCGACTGAGCATTTACTATGTGCCAGCCACTGTACTGGGGCTTTCATATGCACCCATGCACAACTCAGTTTCACTCATGGCTACTGTGGAGTCAGTGCTATTATCCCTAATTACAAATCTAGATATTAAAGCTCAGGAAGGTTAAGTGACTTATCCAAAGTGGCAGCATCAGGATCCAAATGCTGTCTGATTCTAATGACTCGGTCTCGACCACTCTGCTCTGCCTTATTCAAATTTGTGTTCTTTAAAAGTATGTCAATAGTTTTTCAAGGACATGAGAACTTATGAAATCTGGGTGCATTAAAGAGCTTCCAGTGCAGCCACTGCTGTTTTTAGATGCTGCCCTCTTTTTCTTTTTCTCTTTCTTTTTTTAACCCAAGCCATTCTCTTACCCTCATCCAGAGTCAGCTTCTGGTCAATGGTCCATTCCAGTTGTGAATAATTACCCCACCACCAGCACCACATACACCGAATCTTTGTGCTCCTCCAGGTTCCCTTTTCTCCAGTCCTCAGCTAAGGAACCCTAGGGTGCCCATGTGCCTTGTTTGTGGGAACTTCCAGTCAACATAGTTCGCCAACCCCACCTTCAGTGCCGATGCACACACAAGAGACCGAGTTTGCCTTCCTTTTGCTTAAGTACTCAGCTGCTAACTGAAATGTTGGGGTTCAAGTCTACACAGAGGGGCCTCAGAAAAAAGGCCTGGAGATCTACTTCCGAAATATCAGAGATTGAAAGCCCTATGGAGCACAGTTCTTCTCTGACACACACAGGACTACTGTGAATCAGAATCCACAGTTGGGAGCACCCCCAGAACTCCTCAGCCTCAGTGCCCGCCCTAGGCCTCTTACAGCTCTGACAGAGCCACTGTTTGAAGATGGCTGCTTCCTTGGCCATAAGAGAGTAATGGTAAGTGGAGGGCTTGCTAAGGAGCTATTCCTCATCTCCCAGCTGCCACCCTCAAGAACCAGAGAGGACCAGCCTATCAGACTATGAGGAGGGAAAAAACAGGCCAGGCTAAACCTACAAGATAGAAATCCTGTGCAACGTGCGGCATGTTTCAAAGCTCATTGGCATCCACTTCCTCATCTGCTCTTAGCAATGACTCGATAAGTGAGGTAGAAGAGCTACCATAGTGAGCCTGGTTTGATAGGTGAAGAAGCCAATTTGAACATTTTAAATCACTTAGCCAATTTCCACAACCAGTAAGGGCAGAGGTGAAATTTGAACGGAAGTCTTCTGATTCTCAATCCCCATGCTCTATAACTTAACCACACTACCTCTTACATAAAGTACAAGACATGAGTGGAGTGTGTGATGTAGACTGAGATGTAGACGGTACTGTGTAGGTTGTTGTTAGGTGCCATCTAGTTAATTCCTACTCGTAGCAGGCCTGTGTACAAAAGGCCAAAACACCGCCCAGTGCTGTGTGTTCTCACAGTTACTGCTGTGTGTGAGCCCACTGTTGAAGCCACTGTGTCAGTCCTTCTTGTTGAGGGCTTTCCTCTTTTTGCTAACCCTCTACCAAGCGCGCTGTTCTTCTCCAGAGACTGGTCTCTCCTGATAACATGCCCAAATCAAGTGGGTTGAAGTCTTACCAGCTGCTTTTCTAAAGAGCATTCTGGCTGTACTTCTTCCAGGACAGGTTTATTTGTTTTTCTGGAAGTCCATGCTATATTCAGTATTCTTCACCAGCACCACAATTCAGATGCATCAATTCTTCCTCAGTCTTTCTTGTTCATTGTTCAGCTTTCACACGCACATGAAACAACTGAAAATACCATGGCTTGGCTCAGGTGCACTTTACTCATCAAAGTAACATCTTTGCTTTTTAACAGTCTAAAGAGGTCTTTTGGAGTAGATTTGACCAGTGCCCTACATCATTTGATTTCTTGACTGCTGATTCCATAGGCGTTGATTGTGGATCCAAGTAAAATGAAATCCATGACAACTTGGAGGTACTTCACGTGTACTGATTCAGATGATAGGAATTGGTGGTGTGTCATGGGCAGCAGTAACAGCCCACCGACTGAACCCGGGATGCAAGGTGAAGCTCACTGAGGCATAGGAGCCATAAGTGAGAAGGATGAGCACAGGCAATCCCAGTGTTCCAGTGTGCAAACGCCAGGGCCTTATACAGTCCCAACTTTCATAGCTGAAGCCAGCCTCAAGGAGCCATCTGGTTGAGGGCCCTGCCTTCAAATGGCCAAGATACGATTATCCCCATTGGTGCAAATGGTCAACATACTCATGCTAACTGAAACACTGGACTGTCAAGTCCACCCAAAAGCACCCCGGAAGAAAGACTCAGTGACCTGCCTTTGGTAAGCCAGCCAGTGAAAACTGTATGGAGCATAGTTCTACTCACGAGGTCATCTTCAGTCAGAATCAACTCAATGGCAACTAGTATTCATTTTACAGTAAATGGTAGGGGGTAAATCAGAATCTACCTTTCCTGGCTCTGGGCAGGGCTGTGTTAAGACTGGTAGGAAGAAGGGAGAAAGCAGTTCAAAGATGAACCTAGAGAGTTCAGGGACCTCTGTGAATTGCTGGCAAATTTTTCTGTACGTATATATGTCAGAATTTTTCTGGAGAGAGGGCACCTTGGATTTAGCAGGATTCTGAAATGAGTTCAGACACCCAGAAAGTCAAAAGCAAGTGCATTAGAGGGTACCTGGGCCTTTGTGACAGCTGGAGGATTTGAGGCAACAGTTGGGAGTTGCCCAGGAAAACAGAGAGCCTCCCACAGCAGTTTGACAGCCTGGCAGGAAGGACCAGATTGATGGCTGTCTACTGTTTCTGGACCTAAATGGGCTAAATGGGATTCAAGTTCAAGTATATAGACACTTCCTCTAAAACAAGAAAAATGAGATGAATTCCCAGTATTTTCATTGGCAAAACATGGATTCCCACATCTGCCCCTAATCCTCAGTCAAAGCCTCAAACTTTCAGTTCATTGAAACCAACAAGTTTCCTAGACTCCCCTGGAACCCCTATGCCAGCCCCGTGGTCCTTTGGCCCTGAGAGCCACCTTAGAACTAACTCAGCCAGTCAACACCTCTGTGAGCACCATATGCCCAGAGAGGGTCCAGGATTCACTCCAGAGCCGTGGGAAGCCCAGTCTCTAGCCCTTCTCCTCTTTGTCTTGGGTAGATGAGAACTGGTCATCCTATTCTATTTATACCCCATCTCTAATTTTCTTAGCTTCCCTGACCTCACCCCATGCAAGGGAGCTGTGTGCACACGTGCACATACATGTGCTTGCACAAACACATGCAACATTGCAAATGTTATTTGCAGTTCTGCTGCAGTCCCACATTCTACAAGCCATCTGCCAGAAGCTATTTTAAGCACCTAATAAAATCGTTTTAGAGTGAATCCTGGAGTGTTCTGCCCTTTACTTCCCAAGGGCGAGAGCAAATGGGCTCCAGATGGAGCTGCATTTGGCATTAAGGGAGGAAGAGAAGAGTCAGCTCAGCGCTGGCAGAAGACCCCAGGCATCTCCCACAACATGTAGTGTGTCTCAGCTTTGGCCTCTGAGTGCTATAGGTAAAAGAGAAGATATACAAATGTGGATAAAGGCTTACCTCCCGATTCAGATCCTTAGTCTGATTCTTCCTATCCCTGTGACCTTGGGCTAATGACTAAACCTTGCTGCCTTATCTATAAATGGGGGCTGACGGTAGCTACTGAGGCAGCAGTGGAGTAGTTCAGTGGTAATATTCATGTGGGAGACCCTAGTTCAATTCCCAGCCCATGTACCTCCTGCACGGCCACTACGCACTGCTGGTGGAGGCTTGTATGTTGCTGTGATGCTGAACAGGTTTTAGCAGAGCTTCCAGAGCAAGATGGACTAGGAAGAAAGGCCTGGCAATCTATTTCCAAAAATCAGTCAGTAAGAACCCTGTGACGTACGACTGCCTAGTCTGCGACCAGTCATGGGGGTGATGCAGGACCAGGCAGAGCTTCATTTGGTTGTGCGTGGCATCCGTGAGTCGGCAGCCGGCAGTGACAGCAGATGTAGACTAACAGACCCTTGGCTTGGAAGGGTCGCCTAGCTCAACCTCTCACTCAACACAGTCTTTTTATAAAACTCTCCTTTTATCATGCTCCAGCTTTAATACAGCCTGTGATAGAAAACTCTGCTTCACAAGGCAGTGCATTATGGTTTAAACGATTCTACTTGTTAAAATGTTCTTCCTTAGACTGGGATAAAATCCACTATTCTGTAACTCCCATTGCTTAGTTGTAGCACTTGAGCCTGAAAGCTGCCCATGCCAGGCCCACCTACCACCTGACAGGACTGCAGCCCACGTGAAGACTCGTTCACGGAATGACTGCCTTTGAGAGAAGAGTGCAGAGTCGTAAGGGCAGTCAGTGGTTCTTGTTTATCTGAGGATTGGCTCTCCAGCTCTTAGAACCTTGTGCAGGGGGAAATGAGGCAACGTAACACAAAAATAATCACTAAGGAACCTACCATACTCTAACCTCAGCTCCTTACTAAATAGTTCATTTCTGTTTAACCCCATCCTGAGACCTACAGTCTGTGCCTATTGCGAGGAGTGGTTATTGTTAGGTGTCATCGACCCAGTTCCAACTCACAGGAACCCTGTATATAGCAAAAGGAAACACCTCCCTGTCCTGTGCCATCCTCACGACTGCTGCCATGTTTGAGCCCACTGTTGCAGCTGCTGTGTCACTCCATCTCATTGAAGGTCATCTTCTTTTTCACTGACCCTCTACAAAGTGTGACATCCTTCTCCAGGGACTAGTCTCTCCTAATATCATGTCTGAAACATGTGAGATGAAGTCTCACTGTCCTAGCTTCAAAGGAGCACTTCTTCCAGACCAGACTTGTTTGTTCTTCTAGCAGTCCGTGGCATATTCAGTATTCTTTGCCCACACCATAATTCAAAAGCATCAATTCTTCTTCAGTCTTCCTTATTCATTGTCCAGCTTTCACATGTGTGTGAGGTGATTGAAAGTATCATAGCCTGGGTCGGACACACCTTAGTCCTCAAAGTGGCATCTTTGGGCAGCAGATTTGCCCAATGCAGTGCACCCACACAAAGCAAGTATAATGCAAACTGATTACAAAGTGATAATGGACCTCTTATAAAGAAATTCGTGTTTTAGTGAGTTGATGGAATTAGTGTTAGAGGGTTGTTTAAATCACCTGCAACACCGTTGGAAAAAATAAGGATCCGAAGAAGAGAAAATCAACCTGAATCATAACACAATGAACAAACAGCCCTTGCCATCAAGTTGATTCTGACTCATAGTAACCCCACAGGACAGAGCATAACAGCCCCAAAGTGTTTCCAAGGAACAGCTGGTGCATTTCAACTGACGACCATTTGTTTAGCAGCTTGAGCTCTTCCACACTGTGCCACAGGGCCCCGTGACACAATAGTTGCCTCAAATTAAATGATTTGGGTATCAAAGAGTGTTTCAGCAACCCAGATTCTTTCATTTCCCAAATGAAATCAGCAAACAACTCCTTCCACTTAAATTGAGTACCTGGGGCCCATTGCTTTCTACTCCTCCTGAAGGACAAACCCCAAAGTTTCGAGCGTCATCACTGGAAACCCATTGTTTTAGACTAGCTAGTCATCTTCCACCCACAAGGGCCCTGGCAGACCCAGATTCATGGGCAAATGTTCTGGGCTTCTTGCTGCGAAAGCTGCAGGGCTTGTTTTTAACAGGAGCTATCTTCATAATAGCACACATTAAGTGAACCACACCAGCCGACACGATCACAGAAGGTGGAGTTCAAGGGAGCCCAAGCCGGAATCATTTCCAAGAGGAGTGTTAGCAGAACGCTTCAGTCAGAAGTGGTCTTCTCTTACAAAGCAACTGGATTTTTTATTGACTGATTTGAAGAAAGTCGTGGAGGTTGTTGTGTCAGTTTGTTACATAGCTTCTGGTGTTTTCAAGGCCGGGTGAAACGTATAAGGAAATTAGAAGAAGACAGTTTTCATTCTCTAATGTCCATTTTAAGCAAAAGAATAAATTGTGAATTTCTTGAAAAAATAAAATGCCCAGGGCAGCAACATGGCATTCTGTGTACTTTCACCTTAGCCCTTACAAACCTAGCACGTTAAAAATAACTGTGCTTCAGGGAAATTCAAGATCTGAACAATCAAGCTGTTTGCCAAGTGGAAGCTTGAGGAAAATACAAACTCAGTCCGTTCTGAGACCTGAAAATAACTGATTTAATAAAAAGCTACCCTCAAAAAAAAAAAGTCATCAAGTCAACTCTGACTCATAGCAACCCTATAGGGCAGAGTAGAACTCCCCCACAGTTTCCAAGCAGTGCCTGGTGGATTCAGACTGATGACCGTTTGGTTAGTGGCTGTAGTACTTCATCACTACACCACCAGAGTCTCCTAGGCTCAAAAGAAGGGTTAAAATTCTATCAGGCAATTGAAGAACATTAAAGACTTCCATATTAACAAAATCTTGGAAAAGTATTCTGCTCATAAACTTACACAGTCATATAGAAAATAAGCTCAAGTTTTGAACTATAATTATAACAGAAGCAATTTTATATGTACATTTGTATGGTATCAGAATTCTTATTCGATAAACTAGATCTGAGTCTAAAAAAAAAAATGAGTGACCCATGGGAGATGGACGAAATGCTACAATATTTTTCCAAAACAACCGCCCTCTTTACAATTCTGTCGCAAAAGCCAAACAAGAAATGGAGAACGTTCTTTCAAGATGTCCACCATTTGGTTAAGGAGTCAGCTTACCCAGTGAATAATACAACACCAGAATGATCAAGAGTTAAAGTGAGGCCAGCCAAGTGCCGTCGACGGTGAGGAGAACATAGACTAAGAGTTTGGAGGAGAAGATTCCATGAAGACTACAGTGGTTTGTGAAGATGTTGCCAAGAGGGACTGAGCCTGTTCTTAAATAAGAATGTGCACATGCAATCACTACCATCCATCTTCCGTTGTGTCTCCTCCATGTGTATCTGCCACAGTCAATTCAAGAAAGGTCAATAAGTTTAGGAAAATCCAAGTATCTAAACACATCAAGCATGCTGAGGAATTAAATTGCAGTTTTTATGGTCAAGATCCCAAGAACATTAATATCCAGTGGCCCATGCTCTAAGGCAGCAGAAAGCTTGAGAAAATCCCCTGAGGTGAAACAACAGAGCATGCCAAGATCCTTGGTGGCCTCGGTCCAGGACAATTCGGTGTGCTGCCAGCAGGTCTATCTTAGGCATCCCAGTGTGTCTGGCTGCTTTATTAGGAGAAAGAGGGATAAGAGGGAAGGACAACATCACACTGGCACAAAACGGGAAAGGAGAAGTAGAGGAAAGGCCTCTTTGTCCGATCTGCATCAGTGCCACCACAAAAAAAAAAAAAAGCAGTTAGTAGCTTTCCAATGACTTTTCCCCGTATGGGCAAGAGGCTTCTCACGTATCATTCCGTGCACAACCTGCCTCCAGCTAGACCTCTCCTAAGGTTCGCTTGAGAGACAGAACAAGAAGGAGCCACAGGAAAGCAGAGGTTCCCCTAGATGAGTGTGGGATACAAAGCAACATCATGCTGACCACCCCTCGGCCTCCTCACTATTGCTACAGCGAGAACAATGAGGTTCAGGTTAACACCAAGCGGAAGGTTAAACTGGAGGCATGTGTACCTTCTGAGACCTTCAGTTTGGGGGCAGGGACTTCTTCTCAGTGCTACCATGGCAATTATCACAGCGTTTACCACACTCTGCGGTGCTCTCCACTGACTCGCCTGTGTTTCATGAGGCAAGAAGAATCTCTTGTTCCTTTTTTATCTCCAGTACCCAGGACAGTTGTTCTCATGAGTGTTGTCGTCGTTATTGCTGTTGTTAGTTGCCACTGAGCCGACTCCAGCCCCTGCCGACCCTCGTGGGTCACAGAATAGAACCATGCTCCACGACGTTGTCTTGGCTGTGATCCTAGTGGAAGCTGACCACCAGGCCTTCAGGTGGGTTCAGGCCACCAGCAAGGTAACTCACTGTCAAGCACAGACCCATTGCTCCATCTCAGGACTCAGCGTAGGTATTCAGTAGAAGTGTTTTGATGAATAAATAAATGCAAATGGGGTCAATGAGACCAGAGTACAGTATCTGGGGGTAGAGAGGAGAAGGTGTCAGACACTCACATTTTTTCTCCAGCACATACACGATGGGACAATTAAGTTCACAAACTCATCCTAGAAAAAGTACTACATACCTCACTGTCAAGTATCACTGTGGTCACCTTCAAAGTACTCCCCTTATGAAGCTATGCACCAATGCCAGCACTTTTTCTACAGGAGTTCGCAAACTGAATTGTCAGACCTCATGCAATGACAGCTCTGATGAACGTTCCAGAAAAAGAATTCCAAAACTGCTCTGAAGGGTGGACTAGGCACTGGCATCATTGCACAACTCCTCGAGGGGAGTACTTTGAAGGTGACTGTAGTGATATTCAGCAATAAGGCAAGTAGCACTTTTTCTAGGATGAGTTTGTGAACTTAATTGTCAGACCTCGTGTATAACACTCGGAGGTCAGGTTCAAAATCAGCCAGACCTTTTGCTTCCTTTCTTGTCATCTAACCACCGGCATCTCCCCACAATTATGGGGAAATGAGGATAGGCAAAAAAAAAAAAAAGTTGAGGGGCTCTACCACAAACGAAACAAAGACCTTTGGAAAGCTGTTTCCAAAGTTTTAGATTATCAGTGTATTTGAATTTCTCCGATTTTGTGTGCCCTGTGAGGCTGGATAATGAGAGTTTATAATTCATTCAAGCCCTCCCCTGACTTTCCAGTTTCTGACCAGAGACAACTTCCTGCCTGTTTCAGCCCGTCCCACCCACCACCTCCTTCTATTTATTGCTAGGAGACAGCTGTGATCTATGGCGAGCTCTCCCTGGAGCCAACCCAGCCACAAGGCCGAGGAGCAGGTGTGATGCATCTCTTGGAGCTGAGCTTCGACTGGCCATTCTCCACAAAGCCAGACGAAGACCTCCCCAGTAGCATCCTGACTCTTTCCTGCAGCTGATAAACAGCAAGTTCCTGAACTGGGAATCTGCAGAAAGAGAGGGCAATAGTTCAGGGAAGAGGAAAGGAGAAAGGGACCCATCCAGAAGTGCCAGCCGTCTCCATGGAGTACCCAGAGCTCACACATTCTGCAAGCACAGAGTATCAGGGATGTGTGTGTAATTACCACTGTTGTTGTCATTGCAATAACAGCATATGGAACCACAAAGAACTTACATGTCGATTAGCGCTTTCACTCCATCCCACCTCTTGAGGGGCTGGTAGGGGTAGGGAGGGTCTCCTTGTGATAATAGCTATTGTAACTTGCTAAGTGTCCCCTGTGAGCCAGTACACATTAGCTTCAAACGCCCAATAATTCAAGGAGGCAGACCGTTTTATCCTCATTTTATAGACAAAGAAACCAAGGTCTAGAATTTATGTGACTAACTGAATATCAGGTCTAGGATTCAAACCACAGTCTGTCTGATTCCAGAGCTTAAGCCCTTGCCGCATCCTCTCCTGGCAAGTGGGCAGAAGGTAGATCACGGGAGTGGAGGACATAGCCCTCAGTCACACAGCCAGCAAGAGGCAGTCAGGATGGAAGCCCAAGACCCTGCTCCTAGCCCCGCGTGCTTGCTGCATCACTCGCAGCACCAGCAGTCATCTCAGGCATTGGTGGGCCTCAGCTCCAGAGACCGACTCAGTCTGGGATGGCTGGAGCAGACAGAGACCATGAGAACACGCAGTTTGACACTGCATTTTACAGAGATGAAGACGCGGTCACCCAGAGTCCTCTTGGACTAGGGCAAGAGGGCTCCTGACTCCCAGGCCTGCAGCCCCACAGTGGACTGTGTGGGCAAGGGGAGAGGCCAGGGAGGAGGCTTACGGTTTCAAGGCAGTCAAGGCGTCAGTGTTCTCTGACACCAGAGGGCCGAGACAAAAGCCTCTCCCTCACCATGCAGCTCTCAGCTCCGGTGGCCCTGGACTAGACTCTGTTCTCAATTCCAGTTCTGTTCCTCCAGAGGTCACACTGGTCCAGCATCAATGTACCCACATTTCTCAAAATAATGTAGGCACACACACACACATACACATACACTTAACTTTCTTTTCTTCTGGAATCAACCCTAATATGGCATCCTTCTCCTAGGGAGACTGCCTCCCACAGTAGACATCAAAACTGATGATTCTGAGATACAGGCTGAAGGTTAAGCTACCAACCCCCGCCCCTATCCCATCAACTATAGTCACAGTCGCCATCCTAACTGACATTTGGACAGCACTTGGCCATTCACAGGCCTTTTCACATCCACAGCGCAATTCTGTGACCAGGGCAGAGTAGC
The DNA here is from genome assembly GCA_028571685.1 of Heterohyrax brucei. Lineage (NCBI taxonomy): Eukaryota > Metazoa > Chordata > Mammalia > Hyracoidea > Procaviidae > Heterohyrax > Heterohyrax brucei. Next base: position 26,328,237 of record CM053155.1, read on the forward strand.
ACTCATTTCCCCAGCTGGCAGATGGGAAAATACAAAGCTCAGAGAGGGGAGGCAACTTGCCCAAAGCCACACACCTGGACATCAAACCTGGGCCTCTCTCTACTATCACATCTAAAATTGCTGTTCTGTTGACAGAATAGCAAGCACTACTTCAGCTGCAGGCAAAACACCAGGCTGCAGAGCTAGGACACTGCAGGAACACCAGTGCTTGTGAAGAGAGAGGAGCACAGGAAGGTCCTTCCCTCATCCTCACTCCAGAAAGAGACCCAGCACTAGCATGCTCTGTACAGTCTCCAAGGACCACGGTTCCTTGCTCCTCTCACCAGCCACCCAGGATCACTTCTTTAGAACAGAGGGACTTGTCTGCACTCAGGGCAGAAAGGCAAAGGAACACGGTGGGTGAGGGAGAGCAGAGGCCTCCTGCACCCTCCTTATCTCTCCCATAGCTCACTGATTCCGGGACGTGGGAGGGCCAGCTAGAGTGTAGAAGACTGCCTCTCATCTTTGTTCCTCTTCTGTTCACCCGGAGACACCTTAAATCATAATTAGGAGGTGATCCAAGGCAATTACCATGGAGTGACATGCAAGAAACAGATTAATGGAGAGCTGTAACCAAACGCTCCCACACAGAGGCTGGAGAGGAAGCCGACAGGTGCGGCCCGTGCCTGGGGCTCAGGAGAGCTGGCGGTGAGGGTCCTCAAGGTCTTGGTACAGGCTGACCAGACTGAGATTTAGCGCCTCGGTTTTCCACAGAAGTGCAGCCTCCTTATTTATCTCTTTGCCCTGAGGATTAGAGAGTTGGAGGGAAGGTCTGGGACCAACAATTATCATCCGCTGCGCTCGGTGCAGTCAGGAAGATGGGTATTCTGATGAAATGAGATCCAGTTACACTCCAAATGAGTATGGAAAGGCCCCGAGAGCGGTGGCTGAGACAGGGATTCAACGGCTATTCCAACAGGTCACCCTGCTATTTCACACGTGCAGGCACACACATCCTCTCTCTCCAATCTCCCACTTTGCTCTCCTCTCTGCCCCTTTTCTCTCCTCTTCCTGTCTCTCTGTCTCCTCTCTGCAGCTCCAATCTAGAAGAGGCCCCTCTCCTGGTTGGAGAATGCCCTGGCTCATGCACAACCTGCCTCACCCTCCTTCTTTGACCCAGTAATTGTGCTCAGAAACCAGAATCACATACGACTCAGGACAGATCCAGGGGACCTTGCTGCTCTTGCCCTCTCATAGAATTTTCTGATCTGAGCCAAGCTCCACAGAAATTTGGCCAAGCACAAAAAGAGCAGTGGAGGAATTTTTCTTCCTTAAAAAGCTGATGCGAGGTAAAATGGCATTAATAACAGTCCAACGTCTAGACAGGAAGTAATGGCCCTGAAATTCTCTGTGCTGGTCCAACCTCACTTTGTTCAGCCCCATGGCCACATGCTAAGAAAAACATTGGTAAACTAGAGGACCTTCAGTGAGGCACCCAGAATCAGGGCCTAGATGGAACTCTTCCACACTCTCACCCTGTGAGAGCCATCTTCAGACAGCTGTAGGGTAGTCGTGGAAAGAGATCGGAGAATGGTTCTTGGATGGAGGCTTTGAGCACTACATACAAATAACAAGGATGGTGGTTTCCACTCCACGTTTCCAGCAGCCAGAGTGGGCTAACAATAGTGTGAGTTAGCTTCTGAGGTGGTGAGAGCTCCGTCACAATATGTATTCAAACCACGCAGTATCATGTTTAAGAGCTTAAGCTACAGACTCAGGCACACCAGGCTTCAGTTCCTGGCCCTGTCACCTACTAGTTGTGTGAATTCAAGGAAATTGCTTGCTTGAGGTTCACTGTCTTTATTGTCCTGTAAGCACAGTAATACTTACCTCCTTGGGTTCTGAGGCTTATGTGAGGTTAATGCATATAGAGTTTTACAATAGTAAGCACTTGATAAATTTTAGCTACAGTTATTATGTCATGTGTCTTAGTTTTCTAATGCTGCTATAACAGAAACACCAGAAGCAGATGACTTTAACAAAGAGAAATTCATTCTCTTGCAGTCTAGGAGGCTAGAAGTCTAAATTCAGGCTATGAACTCCAGGGAAAGGCTTTCTCTTTCTTATAGCTCTGGGAGAAGGTCCCTGTCATCAGTCTTCCTCTGGTCTAAGAGTTTCTCGGTGCAGGGACTCTGGGCCTAAAAAACTGCAGACAGTGTACAACACTGGGAATCATAGCCTAGCCAAGTTGGTGGACCAGGATGTGACACCAGATCTTGTTGCCCTGGGTGGGTTATCAAAGGGTCCAGAGACAGCTAGGAAGTAGTAAATGAGTCAGAGCCAGTTATAGGAATGAATGAATAGCTAAGGTGTGACACATTCACGCTTTGCATAGGGTTCAGGGTTCCTCATGTTGATGAGGACATGGCAGGGTGGCGGTTGAGTCCATATTGAGAGGACACAATTCAATCCATATCCACTATATAGTAATAAGCAGAAGCCAGAGGATACCAACAAAGAGAGTTCTTGTAATGGTTATGGATGTGACTAGGTCCTCTCTGAGATCCCTTAAAACTCTAAAGGTACACAGAATTATTCATTCTTTTTTTTCATTTTCCTCATTTAACAAATGGGACTACTCTGTGACAAGAACCATGCTGGCCCCTGAAGATGTGACTGTAAAAAAGAGATGAGAGACTGTCTCATGATTTCTTCCTTCCCCCTAAAACCCAAACCCATTGGCATTGAGCCCATTCAAACTCGTGGAGACTGCATATGCTGCAGAGTAGAATACTCCATAGCGTTTTCAAGGCTGTGTCCCATCAGAAGCGGGTCACCAAGTCTTTCTTCCAGGGCATATCTGGTGGATTTGAACCACCAACCTTCTGGTTAATAGTCAAACTTAACTGTTTGGGCCAAAGGGCTCCTTTCCTTCCTGTTGTTGTTGTTAGATGTTGTTGAGTTGGTTCCAACTCATTGTGACCCACGTCACCTCTGTAACCTTTCAGAAGCAGATCACCAAGACTTTATTCAAGGGCACCTCTAGGTATCTTCAAACTGTCAACTTTCCAGTTAGTAGTTGAGTGTCTAACTGTCTGTGCCATCCAGAGATTCGTTTCCTTTTCCCCAGGAAAAAACCCAAACCCCTAGCCATCGAGTTGATATGATTCCAACTCATGGCAACCCTGTAGGACAGACTAGAACTGCCCCATGGGGTTTCCAAGGAGTGTCTACTGGACTCCAACTGACAACCTTTTGGTTAGCAGCTGTACCTCTTAACCACTATGCCACTGATCATTCCTTGTCTTAAGATCCTCCCCGTGTTGATCAGAAGGATGTGCTGACATGCAACACATACTGCAAGCACATACTCAACTTCCACCCTGCCATGTCCTCATCAACCTGAGGAACCCTGAGCCCTATGCAAAGCATGAATGTGTCTCACCTTAGCTATTCGTTCATTTCAATAGCTGGTTCTGACTCATTTGCTTCCTCCTGGCTGTCTCTGGGCCCTTTGATATCCCACCCCGGGCAACAAGATCTGGTGCCACAGGCTGGTCTATCAGGTAACTACTCCTTGAGAGGGTGGAAAAGGCTGCAGACTCCATCATTACAAAAGACTCTGGTTGGCAGGGACACTCACCCAAGCAGGAATAAATGTCCGTTCCAGGAGGACAAATCACAACCCTCTACAGAAGGGATTTCAAACAATCAATCAACCTTACCTAAAGCAGATGGACACACTCCTGAGGCAGCTTATGATACCAAATAATGAGTTTGGGATTGGCTTCTGCTTTTGCAAAGTGAAAACTCTGGTGATGCAGTCATTAAGCATTCAGCTGCTAACCAAAACGTCAGCAGTTCAAATCCACCACCACTGGAATCATTGTGCAGTAGTTCCATAGGGTCACTATGAGTCAGAAATGACTCCATAGCAATGAGTTTGCTTTGGTGGGGGGATTGGGAAAATAGTAGTAACCTGACTAGTCTTGGTAGACCCACGTCAAGCCCTTGACTCAACTACCATAGCCGCTCTGTTCTTAAGTCTACTGAGCAAACCCTGGGGCTACTCAGGACAGAGGGAGGGAGCCTAATATACTCAAAGTAGCCTATCTTGTCTATCTGATTACCACTTGGCACTTAGTAAATATTCATATGGAACATAAATATTGTTATATTCTTGGCTTATTGCGAGACAACCATCCACATATCTTTTTCTAAACTGCCTTGTCATCATTCCTTGAATCTTAGTCCTCCCAAGTTCTTAGCCATCTGGCCAAACCATTAGTAAGGCACATAAATTAGGCTAGCTTTCCTTCCAAACAAAGTAGTCAACAAGTTGAAGGTACTGCCCACTGGAGCACCTGAAAGTAGACAACAAAATTTCTCCAGTGGGCAGTACTTTGAACTCGCTGACAACTTTGCTTAGAAGAAAAGACACACTAATTTACATGCTTTGGAAATGGTTTGGCCAGATGATCAAAAACTTGGAAGAATTAAGGTTCAAGGATTGGGTACTAACACATCACAAAGAGCTATGAAAAGCAGTCTTAATTGTTTACCTCCTCATTCAATGCTCTGTGCGGTCTTACAAGGTCTGACAGTTAAGTCTGCATTCTTAATTGTTCCAAGCTCTACTATGGTCATCTTTGAAGTACCTCCCTTGGGAAACTATGCACCAATGCCAATGCCTAGTCCACCCTTCAAAGCAATTTTGGAACTCTTTCTCGAATGGCCACTGTACATGATGGCACAGTGGCAAGTTCACAAACTTAATTGTAAGGGAGTTTTTAGCCAGTAATCAAATCTGTTGGAACACTCTCCCTACTCATCTGATCTGGCCCCCAGTGATTTTTCCATTTACCCAAAGATAAAGGAAAGGAAGACATTCTGATGACATCCAGGACATCAAAGAAAATACCATGACAGCTCTGATGGTATTCCAGAAAAGAAGTTCCAAAATTGCTTTGAAGGGTGCACTAGGTGCTGGCATCAGTGCCTAGCTTCCCAAGGGCAGTACCGTGAAGGTGATCGCAGTGATCTTCAGCAATGAGGTATGCAGCACTTTTCCTAGGATGCGCTGATGAACTTCATTGGCGATCCTCATAGGTACAGAACAAGGGTGTGAAAGTGCTGCAGGAATCAGCACAACTCAGCTTGAGTGACTTGCTTGTACAGTTTTCATAAAGTATCAGGGTCTGCTTGACCTGACCCTCTTAAATTACTTGAATTTTATTAAGGAGTACTGCTGGCAGGTCTGAATTTATGACTTGGTCATTCATGATGGGCAGGTTGTGTTGTGTGGTCATATGGAGTCCAATGTTCAAGGGTTTAGAGCTCAACAACAAGACATTTTTCTCAAAAGAGAACACTGCCAACCGTATCTTTCCTCCTAAAGCCTTAGATCCTCCTCTCTGATTCTCCTATTGGGTTTGTCACAGGTTTAGGTGCTGTCAAGCTGGTTCTAACTCTATGCACAACAGAACAAAACACTGCCCTGTCCTGTGCCATCCTCCCCATTGTGCTATGTTTGAGCCAATTGTTGCAGCCACTGTGTCAACCCATCTCATCAAAGGTCTTGATCTTCTTCTTTATCAAGCATGATGTCCTTCTCCAAGGACTAGTCCCTCCTGATAACATGTCCAGAGTACATGAGACAAAGTCTGTCCATCCTCCCTTCCAAAGAACAGTCTGATTCTATTTCTTCCAAGGCAGACCTGGTCATTCTTCTAGAAGTCCACAGTATATTCAGTATTCTTTGCCAACACCACAATTTGAAGGCATGAGTTTTTCTTCGCCCTTGCTGACTCATTTTGTCCAGCTTTCACATGCATATGCGGTGACTGAAGATAGCATGGCTGGAGTCATAGCATCTCAGATTTGCCCTCCAAAATCCAAAGAGATTGGCTTCTAGACGAAATGGAGTAACAGAGGCCAAATTTACTCTCCCACTTAGAACAGACAAAATGTATGAAACAACCATTTGTAAGGCAAGTCAAACCAGACAAAAAAAGATTTTGAACCCTGAAAGATGGAAAACAAACGAGGTGAGCCCTTCAGCTGTCCCAGTTTACTACTTTAAAAGAGCCAAGCCACATGCAGGCAGGCAGACCCAGGCCAAGCCTAGTGAACAATCTACGCTGAGATGGGCTTCAGAGTCCAAGGCAGCCAGGGGTCACAGGAGAGACAAGTAAAAATGGGAGAGCTACACAGAGGGAGAACCCTGGAGATCTGCAGAGGGTCTCCTCATGTACTAATCAGCACATGCAGGTGACCTGAGGCTGGGCACAGAACCACCTGCAAAGAGTAAAGGGAGAAATGCTATATACACATACAAACTTGGAATAATGTCTGTTCCTACCAGTCAGATTAGAACAGGGAAGACTCGGTCTTCCTCCTTGGTCTCTTGTACTCCTGCCTTGTGAACCTTGAGGAGAGTGCCACAAAACAGGACACTGTTAGGAGCCATTTCTTCCAAAAGCCACCCTCCAAAGTAACTATCTGCCTGTCCCTGCCTTAAAGATCCCCAAAATACCCTACTGCCTGGGCCTACCTTTATTCTCTTCCTCTTTTATTCTTTCTTTTGATCCTATAAACTCATCTTGTCCTTCTAGAAATTTCTCACTGCTTCAGTCTTCCAGAGTCACTTTATACAGCTTGAAATAAAAGAATCCTGATACCAGTGCCCCACCCTCCGCCACCACCATCAGTTTACTTCCTTTCAGTGTTTTTCATTATCTGAAATGAGTTTTATACTTATTGGTTTATATATTTATTGTCTATCTTCTCCACTAGAATGTAAACTCTACTAGCAGGATATTTCCTGTCTTGCCCTCTACTATCTGCTAGAACCTAAGACAAGTCCTGGACAGAGTAGGTAGGAAGGCAGAGCCAGTATGACTTACGTCAGTACCAGAGCTGGGTCTAAGGTGACAGAGCAGTCAGATGTTTCTTGTGATCCCTCTTACAGCAAAGACCCCCAAAAAGCCAAATGAGAAATTGGATTGAGTGACAGGGAAGACAGAGGAGATCCAGAAATACCAAGAAATGGCCCGACCTGATCCGGCGGGAATCAGTAACCCACAGGCGGACAGCTGGAGCCAGCACAGTGAGGAGAACAGCGGCATTTGGATCAAGTTTTCTACATTTGGAGAGACCGAGGAGAGTCCCACTCATACCTCTAGAATCAGTGAAAAACAGCATTCAATGACCAAAAGTTAAATAGCTTATATCTAACCTACCCCATGCAAATCTAAAACTTTCCTTTAGGATAACTCGTCTCCCTTTTACCTGCTCCCCACCCCCACACTGCCACTGAGCCAGATCCAGAGACTGATGTACATCCTAGGCCAGAAGTAGGACCCCCTATGCACTCTGAGCCATTCTCCCAGCATTGGAGAGGGAACAAATTAACAAACAGACAAAAAAATAATATGCCAGCTCTCCTAAACCAAGAACTCAGGGCAGATACAATTCTTTCTCCTAGGTATAAGCATCAGAGGTCCACAGACTCTGAATGCCTTTAACCTCTGTATAGATCTGTGTGGCCCCACTACAGCAGCACAGGCCTTCATTAGCACAGTGCAACAGAGTGTGTCCCTGAGCCATGATTGTACTGTGTCAGCTGCAGGGTGGAATGGCAGAGTCCTAACATTTGACACCATTCTCCCTGATAAGCAGGTTCCTCGCCTACCACAGTAGGTGCCTGAGACCTGGTGGCTCAGCCACGCTAGCTAGCTACTGCAACAGGGGTCCAGGAATAAGTGGTGCCTCCTGGTGCTTACATAAGTCCAACAGCATTAAGCACCCATAATCTGGCTGCAAAACCTACCCGCTTCAATAAACAGGAACACACTTTCCTCACAGGCACTCAGGGGTGGCTATCAGTCCTCCTCCTGTTCAGCACATGCAACCAGACACCTGTGTCTACGCCAATCACCCCTGCCCATCTAGGACCATAGGGGAGAGCCTGCACCATACACTTCATGACCATCTACCTGGATACCCACCAAAAAAACCCACTGCCATCAAGTAGATTCCAACTCATAATGACCCTATAGGACAGAGTAAAACTTCCCCATAAAGTTTCCAGGGAGCACCTGGCAGATATGAACTACTGACCTTTTGTTTAACAGCCATAGCACTTAACCGCTATGTCACCAGGTTTCTGACTACCTGGATATCTGGGCTAAATCCATACAAGAAAAGTAAATGGACTCCTGGTCTCTCATGCCTAGTAATCTGCTGACAGGGCATCAAAGCTTCCAAGGATCAAACTAGCTCACATGACCAGCCTATTTGGGTATTTCAGAACAAAACAAAACAAAAGAAGAAGCTAGAACACAGAATGCAAACATAAATAAATATAACATCTCACTGATGGCTCAAAGACAAGAGTCAATATCAAATCACATAAAAAGGCAAACTGTGATGACTTCAAAAAACTCCCAAAACAAAGAATCAAGAAACTTTCCAGGTGAAGAGAACATCCAGGAATTATCAAGTGTGGAACACAAAAGATTAATATACACAACTCTTCAAGAGGTCAGACAAAACACAGCAAAGCATAATGTAAAACTCAACAGGCTGCAAAAAGCCATAGGGAAATAGCGTTCAGAAGTTCAGAATACTAACAAGAATATTTTAAAATTAGACCAACTCAATAGAAAATTATGGAAGCAGAACTGAGGCAGTGAAAGTCAGAATCAGTGAGATTGAAGATAAATTACTTGACACCAATATATATGAGGAAAAATCAGTTCAAGGGTTTTTTGTTTGTTTGTTTTATATTGTGGTTTTTATTGTGAGTAAGTGAAAATTTACAGTCTAAATCAAATTGCTGTACAAAACCTCAAGCACTTGTCTGTTTATTTCCTTTCAGTGTTTTTCGTGATCTGAAATGATTTTTAAATTTATTGGTTTACATGCTTATTGACTTTCTTCTCCATTAGAATGTAAAGTCTATTCTAGCAGACCTTTCCTGTCTTGCTCTCTACTATCTCCCAGAACCTAGGACAAGTCTGGGACACAATAGGACACAGTATGCAATTCAATCTGCTCTTCTCACCCTGTGACAGCACACTCATCCCCTTACTTCCAGTGTCCACTCAGCCAACATCTGTCCACCCCTCTTCCCTCTAAAAAGAGACCAGTTGGACAGCCTCATATATATATTAAACCACAAAGTACACACACTGCCTGCTTCACTCTGTGTATCTTAGTACAGTCCAATCTTTGTCTGAAGTGTTGGCTTCAGTACAAGTCTCAGCTCTGGCTAGCAGCAAGTCCAAGGGCCATGTTCTCAGGAGACCCTCCAGGCCGTTAGACCATCAAGTCTGGTCTTTTAATAGAGTTCTTGATCTGCACACCCTTTTTTCTCATGTCACATCAGGAGCTACACATTGTGTTCCTGACAAGGCTGTCTTTGGTGGTGGCCATGCATCATCTAGTACTTCTGATCTAATGCTGATGTAGTCTCCCAATCATATGGATCCTTTGGTCTCCTAGGCTCATATTTTCCTCATATCTTTGATGTTCTTGGTTTTCATGTGCTCCAAGTGGGTTGGGACCAACTGATGTTTCTCAGATGGTATTGCTAGCTTTAAGACACTAGGCACCATTCACCAACATGAGATGCAGAGCAATTTCTTAGGAAAAAAAACTAATTATGCCAGTTGACTTCAAACCCTAGTCCCCAGAGCCCTATCACTGCTATTCTATCCTTCAAAATGTTAGTTTCTATTTAGAAAAAAGATAAAGGAATTTCTTTAAATGAAGAAACACTAAGAATTATGTAGAACTCTATCAGGATGAATAATCTATGCATGATTAGAGTACCAGAATGGGGGGTGGAGAGAGATAACAGAACACACAGAGAGAATTGTTAAGATTTGTTGACAGAAAACTTCCCTGGGATTGTAAAAGATGAGACAATACCTAGCCAAGGTGTTCATTGAATGCCACACAAAATAGATCCCAAAAGAAAGACATCAGGATATATTATAATCAAACCTGCCAAAACTAAAAATAGAGACTCTTAGGAGTGGCTAGGAATAAATGAAAAAATAATCTATAAAGGAGAATCAATAAGACTAAGCTCAGACTACTCAACAGAAACCATGCAGGCAACAAGGCAATGTGATGACACATACAGAGACTTGACGGAAAGACATTGTCACCTAAGAATTACATATGCAGCAAAACTGTTTCACAAATATGATGGCGGAATTAGGACATTTCCAGACAAGCAGAAATTTAGGAAGTTTACAAAAAACAAACCAAAATTACAAGAAATACGGAAGGGAGTCCAGTTAGAAAATCAATAACATCAGATAACAACCCAAGACTAGAATGCAGGACTGAGCAACCAGGTACAAACCCAGATAGGAAAATCACAAAAATAATTGAAAGTTAAACATTAAAAACTGGGAAACAGAGATGTCATTACATGAAAGATAACACTATAACAAAAAAGAGAACAAAAAAATGTAATCATAAATCTTTCAAATGGAGAGCAAGCCAAGGTGATACAAGGTGATAAAAAGAAATAAAAGTGATACAAAGAAATGAAAGACTGGTTTAAATTTAGAAAAATAGGAGTAAATATTAAGCTATTAAGCAACCACAAAGGAAATTAACAATCCTACACACCAAAATAAAAAACAAGAAAAATAAAGTCTCAGCAAATACAAAACCAACAACAGTGAAAAAGTTCAAAACACTTAAAGAAAAATGACTCAGAAAACATCAAAAAACACACACAAAAAGTATCAAAACGACAACACTAACTCATACCTATCAATAATTATGCTGAACGTAAATGGATTAAATGTACCAGTAAAGAGATAGACAGTGGTAGATTGGATTTAAAAAAAAAATGATCCATCTTTATGCTTCCTACAAGAGATATGTTAAAAGACACAAACTAAAACTCAAAGGATGTAAAATATATATATGTCAAGCAAACAACATTCAAAAAAGAGCAAGAACAGTAATATTAATTTCTGACAAAATAGACTTTAAGGTAAAATCCACCACAGTGGATAAAAAGGACACTACATAATGATCAAAGGGTCAGTACGCCAGGAGGACATAACCATATTAAATATTTATATACCCAATGATAGGGCTCCTAAATATATAAAACAAACCCTAACAGCATTGTAAACAGAAATAGACAGCTCCACAATAATCATATGAGACTTTGACCTGCCACTTTCAGTGAAAGGAAAAGGTATCCAGAAAGAAGCTCAGTAAAGATACTGAAGATTTAAATACTACACTCAACAGACTTGACATCATAAACATATACAGAACAGCAGACAAACGTATTTTCTTTTCCAACGCATGTGGAATATTCTCCAGAAAAGATCACATATTAGATCATAAAGCAAGCATTAACAGAATCCAAAGCCTTGAAATATTACCAGACATCTTTTCAGACCATAAAGCTGTAAGTATAGAAATCAATGAATAGTAAAAGCAATAAAAAACAAATCAAATACATGGAAACCAAACAATACTCTGCTCAAAAACTAGTAGGTTATAGAAGAACTCAAGGATGGAATAAAGAAACTCACAGAATAAAATGAGAACAAAAATGCACCCTACCAGAACCTTCGGGATATGGCAAAAGCACTGCTCAGAGGTCAATTTACAGCAACAAGTGCATGCATCCAAAAAGAAGAAAGGGCCCAAATCAAAGCATAAACCTATGACTCAAGACAGTAGAAAGAAAGCAGCAAAAGAATCTCTTAGGCACCCAAAGAAAGCAAATAATAAAAGTTAGAGCAGAATCATATCTGTACCAGTTGTGGTCAAGTTGACTCCAGACTCGTGACCACAGGCATTTCCTCCAAGGTGTTTTCAATGGCTGATTTTTTCAGATGTAGGTTGCCATTGATTTCTTCCAAGGTGCCCCTAGGTGGACTTGAACTACCACCATTTCAGTTAGCTGTTGATGCATTAACTGTTTGCACCACCCAGGAACTCTGTATCTTACCGTGATGCCCACTTGCTCAGAACACAGAGCTGTCTGAAAGAGGAAAGGAGAGGGCTGAGGGAACCTTACTTTCCCAGTGACAGTAAACTCCAGCTTTACATTCCAAGCAATAGATTCCAATACCAGATCTCTCCTGTCCTCCCCCTTTGATCCCTACCAATCCTTCTTAAATCTTGAGCTGTGTCTTGTAAATCTTTAATTACAAGAAAATTGCAACCCGACCAGTGAACACATAAACAGCATTGATAAATATTTAAAATTGCTACAGCAGCAGATCTGAAGGGATTAAGAAAAGATATATTGGAGTGACAGTTATTAAACACTAAATCCCAGTAAATGTTACAGAGCAGATAAATAATGCAAACTACTGACAGCCCCTTGGTTTCTGACATGATGTAGGAGAGACATCTGCTTGATGACATGGTGTCATGTCAAGGGAGGAGCAACTCTTCACAGCCTGAGGAGGAGGTGTCAGGGAGCAGGCAACTGCAGACTTGGCTGGCTCGCTCCTGCCTCGTCTCCCTCGCCTCCCTTAGCACCAGTGTCTCCACAGAGGGGTAGCAAATGACAGTCAGAATGAAGGAAGCTGTGTCTCTGGAGCATGTGTGTTTGGAAATCCGTAGCAACTAGCTTCCCTCTCTTGGCTGTCCCCTCAGGTTGCCCCAGCTCTTCCCTGGGCTCTGAAATTAGACTGTCCTCTGGGCTTGTGACCACACACAGCTCTCTGGAAAGAAGGAAACTGGTATTCTGTCATTTATTACTTCAGTCCTTCAATTGTCTACTTATTCTTTGATTCATCCTTCCTCTATTCTCCCACTGAATCACTAATTGACTGACTCCTTCATTAATTAGTTTATGTCTTCTTTCACACATTGACTCAATCACTTAAGCATTTACTTCTTAGTTACTGTTACAGACCAAATTGTGCCCCTCCCCCATATGTGTCAACCTGGCTAAGCTATGATTTCCAGTACTGTGTAGCTGTCTACCATTTTGCCATCTGATGTGATTTTCCTGTGTTGTAAATCCTACATCCATGATGTTAATTAGGCAAAACTAAAGGTAGTTATGTTAACGAGACAGGACTCAGTCTACAAGATTAGATTGTATCTTAAAGCAATCTCTTTTGAGATATGAAAGAGAGAAATGAGCAGAGAAAGAAAGTAGTGCCAGGAGAACAGTGAGTCCCTCAGACCTGGGATTCCTATGCTGGGCAGCTCCTAGACCAGCGAAAAATTGGTGATGAAGGTCTTCAACCAGAGCCAGCAAAAAGAAAAAGTCTTCCCCTGTAGCTGACCACCTAAATTTGGACTTGTAGTTACTAGACTGTGAGAGAATAATTTTTTGCTTGTAAAAGCCATCCTCTTGTGGTGTTTGTTATAACAGCACCAGATAATGAATGACAGCTACTTACTTGTTGGATGAACACTAAGTACTTCTTAGAGCTGGGGGAAAACTTTGTGGCATGGTTGTTAAGTGCTATGGCTGCTAACCAAAAGGTTAGTAGTTCAAATCTACCAGGTGCTCCTTGGAAACTCTATGGGACACTTCTATTCTGCCCTATGGGGTCACTGTATGGTAGACATGAGTTGAAATCATCTTGACTACAGTGGACTTTATAGCTGGGAAGATACAAAGCAGAGCAAGATCAGGCCTTGCCCACTTATTGCCTAGTGAGGTGTGGGGTCCATAAAGATAAAAATATTACACAAGAGTCAACTCTTGACATTTGCAGGTTTCAGATCTTCAGTATGACTACTGAACAAGCAACCACAGAGACTGGAGACCGGTGACCATCAGAGACTTGCAATGTTGCTAAGACATAGATTTGAATTACTACACACTAGCTGAGACTGGGGTGTGGAAATGAAGGCCTCTATCAGAGTCAAGAAAAGTCTAGGAAGGCTTCCTGAAGGAGATGATACTTGGGTACCAGCTATATGCCAGACAACGTAAAATATCTTCTCACAGCAGTTCCCCAACCAATGTTACTGATTATAAAATTGGAGATCAGCTTGTCCAGTATTACAGTGATGGTAGCAGAAGGAGGCATGGAACTAGAGACTGGCTGGCTCCAGAGGCAATGTGCTTTCCACTGCACTTGACTGCTTCCCGAAAGGCCTGGCCACCAATCTCCCTGTAATGAAGAGTAAGTAAGGTATCTCTTCACCCCTAAGGACATCAACACAGTATGTTATTTGTCTTGTTTTGTTTTTTCCTTAGATGTAATTTACATTCAGAAAAATGTACAGATCAAAAAGAAAGGGGAAAGAAATGAAAGGATCATAACTGTGTAGTTCAGTCAGCTTAGACAAAAGAACATACCCACGTAACCAATCTCTAAACCAAGATAAAGAATATCCCCAGTATGCCAGAAACTTCCTACTGGAGGCCTCCGCTGTCCTAATTTCTATCACCACAGATTCCTCCTGCCAGTTCTTAAGCTGTGTGTAAATGGATTCAACAAATAAATCACTTCTTTCTCTCAACACAATAGGACAAGTTTTAAAAGGAACTTCTGTGAGAAGTTAAAGGCAATCCCCATAGAATTACACAGACACAGCAAACCAACATGCCACCAAGCTCTGGTTTGGGCCTACCCTGCAGACAGGGTTTGCTTGCTTAGCACTGTCCCAAGCCACATAAACCTGTAGTTCCTTTTGCTTGCCCCAGCCCTTAGGGAATGGGGTGTTAAACACAGAAACTCAGCGGCCAGCTTCCAACATGCTGGGTGGTGAGACTGACTGTCACGTTGCCTCTTCGCAAGTTGTGAGCACCTGGGCCTCAGAAGTCTTATCCCAGCCACCTGGATGTGGAAGGCCACGAGTCGGATCCGACTCGACGGCACTTGTCTTGGCTGGCTTCCTATCTGACCTCAAGATGCATTCCCTGCATTTCTGGCTGTCCTTCCTCAAGTCCAGAAAGCAAGGAGTCCAGCCTCCTCCCTGAGGCCCTGGGCCCTCTTCTGCTTCTCACTTGCTGGGAGACCAGCAGCCTCCAACATGGATGCCATCGTTTCAGGAGCCTTCCGGCTTCACATCAACTTCTCTGTGAGTCAGCACCTGCTCCATGCCTCTGTCTGTCTGTCAAAGCCCATAATGTTTTCTGGAGGCCCCCCCCCGGCCTCTGCTTCCCCAGTGACAAGCTCCTCTCTTCTCCTTTAAAGAGCAGAGACAACTGGAAGGCCTTCAACTCACCAAATGAGCAATCTGGCTGAGAAATCAGCCCTTCTGATGAGGGCATAACACCCAAATGTTCCCCAGGGAGCAGAAAAACACTCCCCAAAACTCTGCAATTACATTTTACTGTCTAGGAAGACTACCTTTACACATTAATGCTGTGTAGTAAAATGTCCTGATGACTAGGGAAAGCTGGGGGAATTCTCTAAATGTCTGCAATGACAGAGACCCCTAGTATGTCTGGGGATTTGTCTCAGTTATCTAGTGCTGCTATCACAGAACTACCACAAGTGGGTGGCTTCAACAAACAGAAAATTATTCTCTCAGTCTAGTAGATTTGAAATCCAAATCCAGCGCATCAACTCAAGGGGAAGGCCTTCTTTCTTTATTGGTTCTGGGGCAGATCCTTGTCAGCAATCTCCCACTGGTCTAGGAGCTTCTCAGCACAGAGACCCTAATGCAAAGAATGTGCTCCACTCCTGGCTCTTCTTGCTCAGAGGTAATGAGTTGCCTCTCCTCTCAGTTCCATTCTCGCTTTTATAACTCAAAAGAGATTGATTTAAGATTCAATCTAATCCAGTGGATTGTGTCCTGCCTTATTAATACAACTGCTTCTAATCCTGCCTTATTAACTTAGAGATTAGAATCTACAACACATAGATAATTACATCAGATCACAAAATAGAGGACAACCACACAATCCTGGGAATCGTGGCCTAGCCAAGTTGATGTACATTTTAGGGGAACACAATTTGTTCTATAACAGGGCTGGATAAGATACAAGAATTGAGGCAATGAACTCAGGGTCCTCCCGCAAAAGGGGGTGTTACTAAGCCAGACCTGCTAAAAATGATTTACTGAACATATTTAGTTAATGTCCTAGACAGCTCTGCAGTAATACCTGCAGCTCAGGCTGCATCTACACTAGTTAGCTCAGGACCGATGCAACCCACAGCATCATTCCCACAGTCCCCTTTCTGTCTCTTCTCTGCAAAGGAGCTCAGGCTCTGTGCTTCCCATCACGTGCCTCCTGCTCACCCTGGAGGAAGGAGGGGCTGGGACGGGATGGGTGATCCTGCTTCCCAGGCATCACCAACCACCAAGGAGTCTTTCAGAAAAAAAACATGTTTCATTGCTCTGGTCTTGAACCACATGCTGTCTCCTACTGTTTCCTAATTGTCTTCGCTTTGCAGCCACTCATTCAACGAATACTTACCAAATTTGAGAAGCCATCCAGTACTACAAAGAACACGCACTCTGGAACCAGATTTTCCGGGTCTGAAGCCTAGTACCTTTACTTACAGCTCTGTGATCTTGGATAAACTGTATCTCTGTTACCTTGTCTGTAAACACAGTCCTCACAATAAGTGTGTTATCTATCAAGTACACTTGATCCTCTTAACTTAGAGATCCTATATGTGTGAATTCACCTACTTGTTAAAGTGTGTTTGTAACCCCCAATCAATACCAGTGGCACTTTTGCTAGTCAGTTGCAGACACGCACAAAGCAACCAAAATTTTAAGTTGCCCAAACCACATGTCTCCAGCTAAGATCAAACAAGGCAAGGCTCTGCCTTCTGGTTTCAGCTCTTGTAGTGAAGGGCAAGTCGCCGTCAAGTCAAATCCAATTCATGACGAGCCCACGTGTGTCAGAGTAGAACAAAGCTCCGGAGAGGTTTCAGCGCTTGGCTTTTGCAGTTAGATCACCAACCCTTTCTTCTGAGGAATCTCTGGGGGAATTCAAACCCCCAACCTTTCAACCAATCACTTGCATCACACTGTAAACAAACACCGGGTTTTTATGCAAATAGTGCACGCTTTCTTCATTTTTGCCAGCTGAGCTCTCCTCCTTCTATAGGTTTTCATAAGCACACTGTGCTAGCTTTCTTACCACAACATGTTAACAACGCTGTCGTAGGGGGTACTTACAATGGGTTATTTACATAAAAACATAGTATTCTTTTCGTGGTTCATTTAGTGCTATAATTTTCACATTCTCATGCTTTTTATTGGTGATTCTACTATTGAAAAGTATCTCCAAAGCATAGTGCTAAAGTGCTGTCCAGTGTTCCTAAGCACAAGAAGGCTGTGAAAGAGAAAACATTTGTGTTTGATAAGCTTTGTTCAAGCATAAGTAATAATGCTGCCAGTGTGAGCTCAATGTTAATTCATCAATAACACGTTCAATAAAATATCTTTGAACAGAACCATGTGTAAAACAAGATTATGTGTTGACTGGTTGACGAAAATGTGACCAGAGGCTCACAGGAGCCCAAGCAATGACCAGCATTCTCTAGTTCAGTGTTTGCAATGACTTTATAGAACGAAACTACTCTACTAACAAGAATTTGCTGCACCCCCTCATAGGATTATCATGAAGACTGTGTGAGTTCACTGTGTGAGGTCTTTAAGATGGTTTCTGGCATATAATCAGTACTGTAACGTGTTTTCTATTAAAATAATAACTATTTCCAATAGTATAGCCCCTGGACACCTTTCTGATTCAGTACTGAAGTCACTCCTGAGACAAGTCCATCAGCCAAAGATTAGACAGGAAAAAAAAACCAAACAAAAGACTAAATGGGCACACCAGACCAGGGGCAAGAGAAGGAGACAGGAAAGCTGATAATGGGGAGAACTTGGACATGCAGTAGGGGTAATAATAAATGCCACAAAACATGTGTGTTAGTCGTTTAATGAGAAGCTGACTTGCTCTATAAACCCTCTTCTAAAGTACAGTTTTGAAGTAAAAGCAGATTTCTAGCCTCCACTTCTTAAATTAGGTTTTCTGGAAATCGGGTCCAGTAATCTACATTTTCAGAAAGTTTCACAGGTGATTCTAAATAATAATAATAAATACTATTTGGTGACTCCCTGTACAACAGAAGGAATCACTGCCAGCTCTGTGGCGCTGTCATAGTCAGTCACGGTTTGCTTGAGTCCCCTGTTATGGCCACTGTATAGTCTGAGTACTTTTCAACCTGGGGGCTCATCTGCCAGCACTGTGTCAGACAATATTGTCACCTGTAGGATTTTCTTTGGCTAATTTTCAGAAGTAGATTGCCAGGCCTTTCTTCCTAATCTGTCTTAGTCTAGAAACTCTGCTGAGACCTATCCACAGTGGGTGACCTTGTTGGTATTTGAAACAT
The DNA here is from genome assembly GCA_028571685.1 of Heterohyrax brucei. NCBI lineage: Eukaryota > Metazoa > Chordata > Mammalia > Hyracoidea > Procaviidae > Heterohyrax > Heterohyrax brucei. The sequence goes on from CM053155.1 coordinate 26,346,545, forward strand.
CCCTGGTATAGCTTCTAGCATCACAGCAACACAAAAACCACGACAGTGTAACAAACTGACAGGCGATGTGCCTGCATTCACCATGAATGACAACCAACTCTGTGACAACCAGAAAAAATTACTATTTCCATTCAACTGAAATAAATAAATAAATAGAAAGCACAGGACCGGACTCCGGCAATAAAAGAGCAACCCAAAAAGAAATCCACATGCCATCATGGAACTTACCATGGGTTTCTGCCTCCTTACAATCCCCGCCAAAACAAAGGCAGACTGGAGCTCTGCCTCTCAGGAGAAGAAACCTTGGTCAGAGACTCTAGGGCTCCAATTGTAGATGGGGTGGGTTCGACAGCCTGAGATTGAGGGGTGGAGAGAGGAGAGATGGTTGAGGGGAGCAACCTGTCCACCACGGGTGATCCTGCTAGTGTTTGAATACCAGCAGCATACCTTCTGGCATCACAGCAATGTGCAAGCCCCCACAGTACAACAAACTCACAATCTCTGTTAGATTCCTAGATTACTGATTGCAATCTCTACTAATTCCTCCTGGATTTGCAGGGCTTGGAAACAAGAACCTAAGCAAACTAGCAAAAAACCAACCCAACTCATGGTGATTCCATGTGTTACGGAGGAGAACGGTGCTCTAGCGAGTTTTCAGTGGCTGGTTTTTCAGAAGCAAACCTCTAGGTCTTTCTTCTAAGACTCTACTGGGTGGGTTCCAACTGCCAACGTTTTGGTTAGTAGCTGAGAGCAAACCATTACCGACATCCAGGGAGGTGGCAAAGCAGGAGTCACTGAGGCAGCTTTTAGGGTTGAAAGAGCCAAAAACAGAAAAGTGCATGCACAGGCTGGGTACTAGCTGGATGGCCAAGGGTTAAGTTTGCAGAGTCAGGGAAGGTGGCCAATCAGGAGCCAGGCCAGAGGGGCAGTCTCTGCCATGCTGTTCTCCAGAAGAAAGAGAGAAGTGGGGGTAAAGAGAGGAATAAAGGGAAAAGCAAAAACTATTGGAAGAAGCTGGAGACTAGAATCAAGAGTGCTTCATGCAGGCTGGAATAGCCGCAGCTGTTACTCAAAAGGAGAATGCATACCCCAGGGACAAATCCATCAGAGAGGGCCCACAAAGAGAGGGAGGGGCAGAGGGAGGCATGAGTTTGTGCCGCAGACCAAAGCCCAGCGGATGCTGAGAACAGAAGGAAATAGACGATTGCCACTTGTGGACTGTTAAGGGCTCTTAGGATGCATCCTGGACAGAGGAAGCCGAAAGAAAACTTCCTGCCTCCTTGGTAACCAGAGGCCTGGGACAGACTGGGTGTGGAAGGAATGGGGCACCCGGAAACAAACTTTGCTTTTAGTTGCTATCAAGTTAGCTCCAATTCATGGTGACATCATGTACAATAAGGAAACATTACCCAGTTCTGTATCAACCTTACTCTTGGTGACACGTACTACTGCAGCCACTGTGCAGTGACTTCCAACCTACAGGGTTCGTCCTTCAGCATTTTGTCAGACAGTATTCTGGTGTGAGCCATAGGGTTTTCTTTCTCTTCAGTTGTACAGTTTATTACTTCAGGGATAAGTACATGTGTATTAAGTCTCCGGGTGGCAAAAATGGTCTACCAACTGGAAGGTAGTTCAACCCGCCAGTGGCACCTCCAAAGAAAGACACAGTGACCTGCTTCTGTGGATATTACAACCAAGGAAACCCTGTGGAGCAGCTCTGCCCAGTGACACGTGAGTCACCATGACTCAGAACTACCTCGGAAGTAACGGGGTTTTTTGTTTGCTTGCTTGACAAGGGTATTAGTTTTCTGGTGTTGGATAACAAATAATCACAAACTTAGCAGCTTAAAACAATCAGTAGTCTAAAAGAACACGCATTTATTATCTCACAGTTTTAGTGGCACAGCTTACCTAGGTCCTCCTCTCACACAGCTGCAGTCAAGAAGGTTGAATTTTAAATGGAGAAGAATCCATGCAAAACTGGGGTGGAGGTGGCTCCTGACCTCTGTCTTCACAAAGCGGAAGGAGAGTCAGGATCAAGAGCCCAAGGCTCATTCCTTTGAGACAGAGGTCAGATGTACCTCCTCTGTCCCTCCACCACCTTTGCCAGTTCTGACACCAACCGTCCCTCACACAGCACTCTCTACGTGTTCATTGCAATGGCTGCACAATTGCACAGGACTCACAGACAATATTGATGATTATAGAGTTTATTAGGAAAGTAACAAGTTAGAATTCACTTTCAGGAGCACTTCGAATACAGTTCTTCATCAGCACAGCCTCTTTCCAGCCACACTGCAGGCTCTCTCTGGGCCCTCAGCCTCCGTAAGTGTTACAAAGCCAGAGGTGCCCTCCTCCACCATAAGCCTTGGCTCCATGGGTCAGTGAACCTAGCTCCACCAGTGTCCAGAATCACTCTGCTTCTCCAGCAAGTCTCCTGCCCAAGGGCACTCAGCTTCCTCACTCCATGGGCCAGGAAGGTCACTGTGCCATCTCCCACCATTTCTCTGCCACCACACCTTACCTCCTTCAATGTAACAGCTGTTTCTCTGTCTCCAGAGTCCAAGAGCTGGCTCTTCAGTGCAGGGATCTTGAGTCTAAAAGACGAGCTGTCTGCTCTTGGTGGTGGTGGGATCCTCTCTAGGTTCTGTAATTGGCTTTTTTTTTTTAAGCCTAGCAGAATGGCAAAATTGACCAACCCCCTCACTAGAATTCCCTATACCTTACAGGCATGGTCTCACCCAATCATTAGGTGGCAGTTCTAAGACCATGGTGAGAAAGCCCACACAAAAGCACTCTATTGCACCCCAACCCACTTCCAAATTCATTCAGGCTTTTGATAGAATTCGTTTCCTTGGGGTTGTGGGACCAAAGCCCTAGCTTCTTAATGGATATGGGTTGGAGACAGCTGTCAGCTCCTAGAGTCCTATTAAAGATTTTTCCAGCATGGCTGCTTACTCCATCAAGACTGGAAGGAGAACCTCTAATGACCCACAGGGCTTATATTGGCTAATCTTTAAAAGCAGACTGCCAGGCTTCTTCCTAGTATTAGTCTGGAAGATTTGCTGAGATCTGTCCACCATAGGTGACGCTGCTAGTATTTGACACACTGGTAATACAGCTTCCAGTATCACAGCCGACATACAAACCACTGCAGAAGGACAAACTGACAGATGGACAGTGGAACGTGGCAGGGACTATTAAAGATTTGGGATCACTGGACTAACTTTGCAAACTGTATGAAAGTAACAACGTTGGACGTCTATGTGGTTTATCACCCAGGAGGAACAGTTTCTGCACTCCCAGTCACTGCCATGGGCAGAACATTCCAGCTCCTTCAGGACAGAGGCAGAAGCTCACCTTTGGAGAAACACCAGGACGGCCTGAACCATTTCCAACCTGGTTGTTTTGGTTTCAGCATTTTGTACTGAGAGAACCGGAAAACTTTCAGGGGAAAGTGCCAGTCTAGGTGTCCAGAGGCCTGAATCCGAGGTCTACCACACGTCACAGGATCAAACACAAGTGACTTAACTCCATCATAAAGTGAGAATTTCATTGCTCACCCCACTGGTCCCTGAGACATCCCCTTCTATACAGGAGAGGTGAGGACAGTACCTACCTCCCAGGGCAGTGAGAGAGTGCAGTGAGGCAGCAAACAGAACACTCTGGAAAAGGCCCAACCAGAGTAAATGCTCAATGTTGCTGTTGCTGCTGCTGCTGCTGCCAGTGTTTGTTTTTTGCAGAGAGAGGGAGGCTAATTTGAGATAATAGATGACAGCGCTTTGAAAAGTACTAAGTACTCCGTGTTCAAATAAAGGGTGTGATTTCTACTTGTTCCTTTCCTTTCTCATTTCTCAAAATCCTCCTCCCCATACCAAACTCCTGAACCTGAGTTACTATCTCCCAAAATGCACTCTGCAGGCCCTGCCTCTAGCGTTCCCTGCTCTGAACCATCCTCCATCACCTGAATGATGCCCTCACACCTAGTCTCTCCTGCTCCTCTCCCCTGAGGCCTTCCCTGCCTCCCTCCAGGTCCCATAGCATGTGTGCTGACCCCGGACACATACACTACAATTTTCTGTTATTTCAGCTTTTGTTTTGCCTTTTTATTATATTATGACTGAATGAAAATGTACATTCCCATATAAATTTGCATACTGACCTACATGCAGCTTCCACTGCTCTCCCTTCACAGTGACAGTACACTCTTCCTCTTTGCTCCATACATGTCTTATCTTCCCAACAGTCTCCTATCTTCTCCTGTCCACTCATTCCCTTTCCTCTAATATGAGGTCAACAGGACAACCTCCTATAGATGCCTAGAACCATACAGTGCCCACACAATATGGTCACTCTGCGTCACCAAGTCCAATCCATTGCTGTCTGAAAAGTTGATCTTCATTATGATTTACGGACAGAGGCAGCATCAGGGCCAGGGGCCCTGCTCCCAGGAGAACTCCGAGGCCCCTGGACCATCAGTTGTGATCTTTTACTAGAGATCTCAGGGTGCATCCCTATTTATACTTGTGTTGCCAGTGAGACTCAACTTTGTGAGCTTCATTGTGGCTGTTACTGGTGGTAGCCGGGTACCGTCTGGTTCTACCAGTCACAAGTCGATGCAGACATCCACTCACATGGGTCTCTCTGTCTTCTGGATTCTCTTTCTCCCATGTCGTTATTGACATTGGTGATCATCCGCTCCTGCTAAGTTGGGACCATTTGCTGTACCCTCAGATGGCAGCATGGCAGCTTTTAAGCCCGTAGACACCACTCACCAATGTGGGGTGTGGAGAGACCTCATTAGCAAAACGCTAGTTGTGCCAATTGGTCTGGTTTGCCCCTGAGAGCACAGTCGCTGGCCCCATGCCCCAGCTACTTTGTCCTTGCAATATTGGATTAAGACAGGAGGAGTACACAAGTTGTGTTGAAGTCCTGTTAATACTGATCTTCTTACTAATGTGTGCTGTCACCAATTTCACCCAACCAAATTTCTAACAACTATCTAATCTAAACCCTCGCCCATCACCTTCCCGCCCTCCCCACCCTTGCAGCCCTCGAGTCTTTTCTGTTATGCATGAGTCTGCTTTTAAGTTCCTATCATAGGGGTCTCATACAATATTTATCCTTCCATCACTGACTACTTTCACTCAACGTAATGTCCTCCAGTTGAAAGCAGGTTAAGAGATGTTTCCTGCTATCATCACTGTTCTTTATCATTGCATAGTGTTACATTGAGTATATATACCACAGTTTACCTATCCATTCCTCTGTGGTTGGGCATCTGGGTTGATATCATCTTTTTGCTATTGTGGACTGTGCTGCGATGAACATTCGTGTGCATATATCCATTGGTGTGAATGGCCTTCATTCTGTAGGATAGATTCCCAGCAGTGGAATTACTGGGTTAAATGGTGTGTCTATATACATTATTTTAAGGGAGCACCAGATTGCTTTCCAAAGAGGTTGCACCATTTTGCAACCCCACCAACAGTTGTAGGAGAGTTTCAATCTCTTCACAGCCTCTCCAACATTTAGTGTTTTGTGATTTTTGGATCATGGCCAACCTTGCTGGGGTGAGATGGTATCTCACTGTCGTTTTGATGTGAATTTCTTTGGTAGCTAATGATCGTGAGCATACCCACATGTCTTTTGGCTGCCTGGTTCTCCTCTTTAGAGAAATGTCTGAACATCTCCTTTGCCCATTGCTTAATTGGATGATTTATCTTTTTCGTATTGATATTCTGTAGTACCTTGTAGATTATGGAGATCAGCCATCGGTCTGACATAGAGTTGTCAAATATTTTTTCCCATTCTGTAGGTGGCCTTTTAATTCTTGTGATAAAGTCTTTGGATGAGCGAAAGTGATTGATAGTTCCCATTTATCTATTTTCTCTTCTGTTAATTTTGAAATCCATCTACATTGTGTATTAAACCTTCCATTGTTGTTCCTACTTTTTCTTCGATGTGCTTTATCGTTTTAGATTTGATATTTAGGTCTTTTATCCAGTTTGAGTTTGTTTTTGTATAAGGTGCAAGATATGGGTCTTGTTTTAATTTACTGCAGATAGACATCCAATTTTGCCAGCACCATTTGTTGAAGAGATTGTTTTTACCCCAGTTTAATCTCTTAAGGCCTCTGTTGAATATCAACTGTTCATAGGCAGATGATGTCATCTCTGGGGTCTCAATTTTGTTCCACTGATCTGTTTTTGTACCAGTACCAGGTTGTTTTGACTGTTGTCGCAGTGTAACAGGTTCTAAGGTCGGGTAATGAGAGGCCTCCCAGTGTATTCTTCTTCTCTAGTAATGCTTTACTTATCCAGGGTTTCTTTCCTTTCCAGACAAAGTTGGTAATTTGTTCCTCCATCTCATTAAAAAAATGTCACTGGAACTTGTATTGGGATTGCATTATATAAGTAGATTGCTTTGGGTAAAATAGATATTTTCATAATGTTAAGTCTTCCTATCCATGAGCAGGGTAGGTTTCTCCATTTATGTAACTCTCTCTTAGTTTCTTGTAGTAAGGGTTTGTAGTTCTCTTTGTAAAGGTCTATTATTTCTCTGGTTAGATTTTTTCCTAGGTACTTTATCTTCTTAGGGGCTATAGTAAATGGTATTGTCTTGGTGATTTCTTCCTTAATAATCTCCTTGTTGGTATAAAGGAATCCTACTGATTTACTTACATTTATCTTGTATCCTGAGACTTTGCTGAACTCCTCTATCAATTTGAGTAGTTTCCTTATGGATTCTTTGGGATTCTCTGCATATACAATCATATCATCTGCAAATAGGGAGATTTTTAGTTCTTCTTCGCCAGTGTTGATCCTCTTTATTCCTTGGTCTTGTCTAACTGCTCTGCCTAGAACTTATAGTACAATGTTGAATAGGAGAGGTGAGAGTGGGCATCTTTGTCTAGTTCCTATTCTCAAGGGAAACTGTTTCAGTCTCTCTCCATTCAGGATGACGTAGGCAGTTGGCTTTGTATAAATGGCCCTTGGTGCACCGAGGACTTGGCCATCTATTCCTATTTTGCTGAGAGTTTTTAGCATGAATGGGTGTTGGACTTTATCAAATGCCTTTTCTGCATCAATAAACAAGATCAGGTGGTTCTTGTCTTTTGTAGTATTTATGTGGTTGATCACATTAATTGTTTTTCTGATGCTGAACCAGCCTTGCATCCTTGGTATGAATCCAACTTGGTCATGATGGATTATTTTTTGATATGTTGTTTTATTCTATTGGCAAGAATTTTGCTGAAGATTTTTGCATCTAGATTCATGAGTGATACTAGTCTGTAGTTCTCCTTTTTTGTTGGGTCTTTCCCTGGCTTTGGTATCAGGGTTATGCTGGCTTCATAGAATGAATTTGGGAGTATTCTGTCCCTTTCTACATTGTGAAATAATCTCAGTAGTATTGGAGATAACTCTTCTCTAAAAGCTTGGTAGAATTCTGCAGTGAAGCCATCTGGGCCCAGGTTTTTTTTGGTTGGTAGTTTTTTGATGACTTTTTCAATCTCTTCCTTTGTGATGGGTTTATTAAATTGTTCTGCTGTTTTACCCTTTTTAAGTCTGTTGCCCTCCTTCCCACCATCCCTGGGTGGAGCAGTCAATGCAGTACGACTAAGAAGGAGGTTGGTGGTTCAAACCCACCCAGAGGTACCTCTGAAGAAAGGCCTGTTGATCAGCTTCCAGAAGTCCAGGGCCTTGAAAGCCTTGTGGAGCAATTCTACTCTGCACACAAAGGGTAGCCATGAGTCAGAAACAGCTCTGCAGCAAATGGACTAGTGTTTGCTGCCTCTCTACCACCACCCCTAGACAACCAGCTTCATGGGCACAGACAGGGAAGTGTCTAATTTGCCTGTGAGTCTCAGAATCTACCAGAGCCTAGGCATATTACTGTGGGCCAAAAAGTATGTGGATGTGACTGAATGAGTCAAGGGGAACTGAACATGAAGTAATGTCTTACAGTCTTGGGAATGATCATTATCAGTGGCGCACTCCACAGACTGCCACTGATCCCTCATTTCTCTTTGCAGGGCGTCTGTTTTGTGACTCAAGCAATTCATATCAGACCTCCTGCCTTGCGGACTTCACAGGAGAATGAGAGAAAGTATAAGCATAGCTTTATTTGCTGCAAACTGGAGTAACATAAATATGTTAACATACACATATGCTCTGGCAGAGGCCCAGGCATTGTGGTGGGAGTACAGTACAGAGCAATCCCCCAGAGCCCTCAGAGAGCTTCTGAGGAAAAGGGGGCATGAGCTCCCCTCATCAAGGAGCCTCAGCAAAGCCAGGAGAACTCAAGCCTCCCTCTACCTCTGGCCCATTCTGTACATTCTCTTTCATGAGCTCTGGGAAGCACTGGAGACAGCTCACTGCCTGCCTGCCCAGATGCTCAGCAGTGCGGCATTGAACTGAGGCAGCGTACTCAGCCCCTTAGAGCCCATGGCCTAAGAGTCACAGGGATCCCTGGCCCTCAGGCCTCCACTCACACTGCTGGGCAGCTAGCCAGGGTCCTAGGCCAACAGAGACAGAGGGTAGCTTAAGTTGGTTGGGTAAAGATCTCCAGCACCGGCCTTGGAGACAGCCAAACCCCACTTTGAGTCCCAACTCCACCAGTGACTGTGTGTGACCACACATATTTACTCTATCCGAGTCCCAGATTCCTCATGTTTAAAATGAGGACGATAATTGGTGAGATCAGTTTTGTCACTAACAGCTGTCGAGTCAGTCTCAATTCATTGTGACCCGGCACACAACAGAAGAAAACGCTGTCTAGCCCTGCACTACCACCACAATCAGTTGTGGTTTGGACAGAAGTGACCCATAAGGTGTTCACTGGCTGATTTTTGGAAGTCGCCAGGCCTGTCTTCCTAGTCTACCAGTCTGTAGGCTCCACTGAAACCTTTTCAGCTTCACACAAGTCTCCACTGAAAGAAGGTGGTGGCTGCATGGAAAGTGTGGGGCAGAAGTCTTCCATACGGAAAGGGAGAATCCTATCACTGAACCACCACTGTCTTCATGAAGAAAAAGAAGGGACACACAAAGAAAAGTTGAAACATTAAAAAAAAAAAAAAAAAAAAAAACAACTTCAAAGCACGTTAACTATTTCAGTAATTTTTACTTCTAAGACCCTTATAAGTACTGTGCCCCACTGCTGCCATAGGCAAGACCTAGGCCCTAGAGTGTGTTCTCCAGACCCAGCTAGGCCCTGCCCTTCCCTGCTCCTCAGAATCCCGTGGAGGCCCAGTAAAGAGACACATGTTAGTGAAGCCCTAAACCAAAAAAACCCCCTGCCGCCAAGTCGGTTCCAACTCATAGCAACCCTAGAGGTCAGAGGAGAACTGCCTCATAGAATTTCCAAGCAGTGCCTGGTGGGTCTTAACTGTCGACCTTCTGATTAGCAGAAGTAGCACTTAACCTACTATGTCACCATGGTTTCCTAGTAAAGCCCAGACCTCCCAAATTTTATAGACATAGTTTAGAATATCTTCTATTTACTAGGTCAAGAATTAATATGCAATTACATTGGTGTTTGGTACCATTGTGTTGATTTTTGACTCATACTGACCCCTGTGACAGAGCTGAACTGCCCCCGTAGGTTTCCTAGGTGATAATTTTGACAGCACCAGCTCCAGTGCTATTCATAAGGTTTTCCCTGGCTAATTGCTTTCAGAAGCAGACTGCCAGATCCTTCTTCCTAGACCTGGAGATAGAACTAAAAGAGAAGAACATACTCTGTATTTTCCAAGCTGAAAGAACTGAAAAAAAAGAACAAATTCAAGCCTCAAGTTTCAATAGTGAAGGATTCTACCAGAAAAGTATTAAACAACTCAGCAAGCATCCAAAAGAAGATGGGAGAAATACACAGAGTCATCACACCAGAAAGAACTGTTCAATATTCAACCATTTCAAGAGGTAGCATGTGATCAGGAACCAAGGGTACTGAAGGGGAAGCTGAAGCTGCATTGAAGGCATTGGTGAAAAGCAAGGCTCCAGGAATTAACGGAGTATCCATCAAGATGTTTCAACAAGTAGATGCGGCCCTGGAACAGCTCACTCGTCTGTGCCAAGAAATTTGGAGGACAGCTACCTGGTCAACCAACTGGAAGAGATCCATATTTATGCCGATTCCCAGGAAAGGTGATCCAACTGAATGTAGAAATCACCAAACAGTATCATTAATATCACACACAAGTAAAACTTTGCTAAAGATTATTTGAAAGTGGCTTCAGTTGTACATGAACAGAGCACTGTCAGAAATTCAAGACAGATTCAGAAAAGGATGTAGAACCAGAGGTATCATTGCTAATGCCAGAAGCATCTTAGCTGAAAACAGATGACCTCAGAAAGATGTTTACCTGTGTGTGTTTCACTGAGTATGCAAAAGCATTCTAGTGTGTAGATCACAACAAATTATAGATAACATTGCAGAGAATGGGGATTCCAGACCACCTAGCCGTGCTTATGAGGAATCTGTACATGGATCAAGAGGCAGCTGTGCAAACAGAACAAGGGAACACTGCATGGTTTAAAGTTAGGAAAAATATGTGTCAGGGTTGCATCCTTTCACCTTACCTTTTCAATCTGCATGCCAAGCAAATAATCTGAGAAGCTGGACTATATGAAGAAAAATGGGGCTTCAAGACTGGAAGAAGGTTCCTTAACAACCTGTGTTATGCAGATGAAACCACTTTGCTTGCTTGAGGTGAAGATTTGAAACACTTACTGATGAAGATCAAAGACCACAGCCTTCAGTATGGATTGCACCTCAACATCAAGAAAACAAAAATCTTCACAACTGGACTAGTAAGCAACATCTTGATAAATGGAGAAAGCATTGAAGTTGTCAAAGATTTCATTTTACTTGGTTCCACAATCAATGCCCATAGAAGCAGCAGTCAAGAAACCAAACAATTGGGAAAATCTGCTGCAAAACACCTTTTTAAACTGTTGAAAGTGTTGAAGACCAGGGTGCACCTGATTCAAGCCATGGTATTTGCAATCACATCATATGTATGTGAAAGCTAGGCAATGAATAAGGAAAACAGGAGAAGAATTGATACCTTTGAATTGAGTTATTGGTGAAGAATATTGAATGTACCACGGACTGCCAAAAGAACAAACAGATTTGTTCCAGAAGTACAACCAGAGTGCTTCCTGGAAGCAAGGACGGTGACAATGAGTCTTATACACTTTGGACATATCAGAAGGGATCAGTCCCTGGAAAAAGACATCATGCTTGGTAAAGCAGAGCCTCAGTGAAAAAGAAGAAGACCTTCAGGGGGATGGATTGACACAGTTGCTACAACAATGGGTTTAAGCATAAAAATGATTGTGGGCATGGCACAGGACTGGGCAGTGCTCCATTCTGTTGTTCATGGGGTTGCTAAGTCAAAATCAGCCCAATGGCACCTAATAACAGCAACAACAATCTTCATGGAAGCAGATCTCCAGGTCTGTCTTCCTTGGAGCACTGGGTGGGTTTGAATCAACAACCTCTTGGCTGATAGCCAAGTGCTTAACCAGTGCGCTGCTGACTCCTTTTGCTGTTGAGTGTATTCCAACCCACGGTGGCCCTATAGGACAGAGTAGAGCTGTCCTATAGGGTTTCCAAGGGATGGCTGGTAGATTCAAACTGCCAACCTCTTGGTTAGCAGCCTAGTTCTTGGCCACTGTGTCACCAGAGTTCCATTTCTCCAACAGGGGTGCATAATTAAATTGTAGGGGTCTGAAAGGAGAAAATGGTCTCATTCTAGCCTATTACTCCATGAGGCACAAGAAACAAGGATAGAATTATCCCAAACAAGGAAATAAGGCCTACAAAAGAGAAGTGATTCTGCCCAGGTCACACAGCAAGCTAGTGCTGAAGCCCACATTCTCTTCTCCACCCCAGATAGTCATCATGGAGAGTCACCAGAGACTGAAAACCTCCAGCAATCAAAAGTCACAGCTAGAACAAAGATCTAACCAATTTCTAACTTGAATTGGTTAGATCTAGGGGAGGTATTTCTGGGAGATGATCAGAAAAGTCTAATATCCACTGGGAGTAGAAGATTCAGCTCTTAGTGCTGCAGTTTACCAGCTCTGAGACCTGAGCAAACCCTTTTCTCTCTGGGAAGCAAGCCCTTTCCTCACCTGGGAAACAGGCAGCTGTCCTCACTGCCTCTGAAGTCCCTTCTAACCTGAATCTCAGGGCCTCCCTGGCTTCATTAGAGGGGCTCTAAGGCTGGATCTCAAGGCTGCTCCTTAGACTATGCTGACTTGTCTTATACAGGCCCCAGGGCCCAGGGAGATCCCATCTCGTGTGATTCCTGCCCCTCTGTACCCTTCCCTTCTACCTCCTGCTTCCAAACGGGCCTAACCCTCTCCACCCCCTCCAGCTATCAGCACTGCAGCTGGGGGAGAGGAAGGAAGCCAGAGGGAGACCATCCACAGCAGCCTTGAGGATGTCTAGCAAGGGTGCCAGCCCACAGCCTTAACCCCACCCATCCCAGTCCTTGCCTCTGTGTCACCACTGGTTCCCTCTTCTTCCTCCCTCCACCCCCAAGTGCAGAAGCCTGAAAGTTAGAGACTCCTTGCAGCTGGGGTCTTTCTGGAGGAAGCCTCTACCCTGAGCATCTCAGAGAAAAGACTAGTTGGTCTCTGCTGAATGGTTCTCCTCTCTACTTCTATTTGTCATCTAGCTGCTTCTCATGCGACAGATCAAGAAGAATAGACAAAAGTCACCCTGCCTGACCCAGGACACAGGAAGGCTGAAGGACTCATTCCAGTGCACACAGGGGAGCAGGGAGGAGGAAACCCCTCGACCAGTCCCTCCAGGAAGTATGGGCAAGTCGCTAGGCTCCCCTGGTCCTCCTCCATAGTGCAGTGTCCCAGAGGGTGCTTGGGCAGATGTGCGTGGGGAAGCCTGGATCTCCTAAGTCAGTGCACTGTGTGGATTCAGGGAGAGCTCACATTTTAAAACTGGCACTGGTGGGAGTGGGGCGTGGCAAAGGGGAAAAAGGATAAAGATCACACCATCTAAAGAAAGTCTTCCCACCCACCCTGTGGCCCCTTGCCAGCCCCCAGTGCCTGGCACAGCACCACCTTCCTACTGAATCTTTCATTAAAAGAGCATTAAAAGAGGGGCACTTGGGATGGGTGTCAAGCTGCACACATAATCTATGCCAGAGAATGCCACTCCCAGAGCAGCTGAGTGCAATCAAAGCCACCTCGTCCGAGTCTCACTCTCCAGGGGAACCAGCCACAGGAAAAAGATTTGGAAAACCACACACACACACACCAAAAATAAAAATAAAAATACAAATGAAGAAAAAGAGAGCTGGGAGTAGGAAGGGTTTGAGAAAAGCATGTCTGTTTCCTGGTGATCTTCACACCCTCTACACCCCAGTCAATGGTAGGACTACTGGAATCCTCAGCGTAGTTATTGTAGCTCCTGACGCTATGATCCCTCTGTGACTTCCCTCTGACTCTATTGCCAGTAACTCTTAACCTCACTTGATGACATACCTTCTCTTTCAGGCCTCTAAACCTTTGCAACAGCTGCTTCCTTTGCCTGGAGTACCCCTCACTTGCAACTGAAAATCCAACCTAGAGAAAGTTCATGAAGAAGTGCAGGGTAGGTATGGGTTAAGAGTATGGACTATGCTACTACCTGCTAGCTGTGTGGCCCTGGGCAAGATCTTCCACTTCTCTGTGCCTCAGTTTACTCATCTGCCAAGTCAGGCTGTAGTCACGGATTGAACTGTGTCCCCCAAAAATATGTGTATCAGTTTGACTGGGTGATGATTCCCAGGATTATATGACAGTCTCCCATTTTGTCACTTGATGGAATTTTCCTATGTGTTATAAATTCTATAAGATAGACTGATAGCACTTTTACTAATGAGGTCTATAATATTAGACAGTGTCTTAAGACAATCTTTTCTGAGACGCTAAGAGAGAAGCAAGCAGAGACATGGAGACCTCATACCACCAAGAAAGCAGTACTAGGAGTAGAAACCACCCTTTGGACCTGTGGTTCCTGTGCTGAGATGCTCCCAGACCAAGAGAAGACTCATACATTACAAGGACCTTCCTCCGGCGCCAAGAGACAGAAAACCTTTCCCTGAAGCCAGCACCTGAAGTCAGACTTCGCCTATCGGACTCTGAAAGAATAAACTTCTCTTTGCTAAAGCCCGCCACTTGTAGTATTTCTCTTATAGGAACACCAGATTACCAAGACAAGCTGTAACAGTATGTAACTCACAGCATATTTGTCAATGAGCTGATATCCAAAAACAGGGCACAGCATTAGCCCAGGTTCATATTACTGCGATAAGCACATGCTGCTCAGCCAGTTAGCAAGGACCTCTTTTCACAGCAGAGGAGCAACTTCCACATGCAGCCGGATGGGCCATGCCTGCTCAGCGCCTTGCAAGCATCCTCTGGTGTGCTGTCCTCCAGGGCCAAATCTGCAAATGGGGAGGACTGGGCTGTCAGTGGAGGAGAGAACGTGGAAAGGGAGAATGTAGACAGGGAGAGGGAGAGGGGAAGAAGTGGAACAGGCAGAGAGGGAGAAAAGTGGGAGGGGGTGTGAGGAGGAGAAGAGCGAGGAGAATGTGGAAGCAGAGACTGTAGAAGGAGGGTGGGGAGAGTGTGGAAGGGGCGTGGGAAGAATGTGGAGTGGGAGAGTGAGGAGAGTAAGGAGGGGTGGGAATAAGGAGATATGTATGTGGGATCCTCTGGAGGCCCTTTTTTCCCATGTAAAACCAAGGCAAGAGGTGTTGGCTAGCTCTGCAGGGCCGAGGCTGAGTGCTGGTCAAGGTACCTGCTGGGGCACTCCTGGTTCTCTGAATGCGCATTCTGCCTTCCCAGCCAGCTTCCTCCTAAGAAGCCTTAGGTCAGGTGCACCTGCCGCCAGAGGGCCTGATTCTACTCCACACTCCCTGGTGCTCTGCAGGATTCCCACAGCTCCTGCTATGGCTGCTGTTCATGGGCGCTGTGGAGCTGATCCTGATCACAGGGTAGAAGGCCCCACAGAGCTGCCAACACTGGAGTCTTGACAGAGCAGCTCAGTAGGTCTTTTTGCCTACAGAGCCACTAGGTGGGTTTGAACTGCTCACCTTTCGGTTAGCGGCAGAGCACCTACCTGTGTGCCACACCAGGGCTCCTTTCTACTCTTGCAACTTTGCAGTGTTTCTCAAAAGCTCAAAACCATGGTCTCCTTTTGCAAATATTGCATTCCCTGTTCTCTTTACCTTCCAAAACTTACTCGAATCAGCCAAATCATTTCCATTTGCTCTCTTGTAGAAGGTAGGGAGGGGAGGGGAGTGAAGGAAACAAATTCTGCTACGGCAGCAAAGAATGCACACCATAAAGTATGTGAATGTGATGCTCTTCCCACTGAATTAACAGTCCCTCTCTCCTGTTTGCTACCCAATAAATGTTTGTTGAATGAATGAATGCTTACAGTACATGACTCTCACTTTTTTGCTCTGATAAACTGTAAAGTCCACTGTGTCAAATCAGCCTCAAGCCTAACACATATGCCACCTTTGGTTTGGAACCCTGGGTCAAGGTGGTTGTTGAAAAGAAGTGCCAGTGTTCACTGCAGCAGTCTTCACAGTAGCTGCCAGGAGCCAGTCCCGACAACTTTTTCGGGGCCCCACGGGGGGAGGAAAAAGGCGTTGGTGGAGGAAATGAATTGAGAGAGACAGGAAAGCGTTTTTGGAAAATGGCAGCCTGTCAAGGTCTGTCTTCCTTTATTTTTTATAGTCAATGAGGTAGCTGTACTTTGACCATGTAGGTGATTAGCTAACAAGAAGTGGGTACCTCGTGGTCTCTCTTCATGTTCATCATCACGGTCTTCTAAGTAATGGCCCGAGACAGTGGTCTCTTTTCAAGTTAATTATTAGGGTCCTCTCTGTTGGCTAGTAAAGAACCAATACCTTGAAGTCCTTTTTCATGTTAATCATTAGGGCCCTCTAAATAATGGTTCGAGACCAGTATATTGTGTTTATAATCAACAGTCAGAACAAGGCTAGTCCTGGAACTCTTATTAACTCTACCTATGCTTCAAGGTCAAAGGTGCAGGAAGAGAGAATAAGCTCATCTTAAAAAGTTATACTCTGACAGTCTCCATTTGTTCCTTCCTTGTTCATTCTTATCTGTTCCTGTGGGGACAATGAGTGTCCACCATCCCTCACTTTAAGCTTCTCTTAAACTATTCTAAGAAGGGTATTGCTGTAGCATTTGTCTATTTGCCATACCAAACACAATAAACTTGGAAGCCTATCTGTCTTCCTGATGTAGGGAGTGGAATATCTATATTCTAAGGGCTATGTGAGGTGGGGGTGGCCATCCCTGGGGAGCTTCCCAGAGTCTTTCTACAATCTGCTTATTATCTGTGAAGGGGGATGTGCGGTTGGGAGAAGCCAGTGGGGTTGGGCCAGCCTCGGTGCTCTCAGGCTGGGCGTGTGCTGCTTTGGAATTCATTCCTCCGAGCTCTTTTTCCTAGGACTTCCTGGTCAGGCTTTCCCAATACTATTTCATAAGCCAAGGGGTCAAGGCATCTTCCTTGATCCTTGTACCAGGAGAGGAGGGGTTATTTTTTGAGGAAGATTTAATTAGGAAGCAAAATACTATCAGGGACAGTAGGCTAAAAATATGTCACGGTTGAGATGCCTCCACCTGTCATAACATAGGCCTGTAACTTTGTTCACAGGGGCCTCTGTGGGTGACAGACCTCGGCAGGTAGCTAAAAGATGGAAACAACTGAAGTATTCAAGGACAGATGAAGGGTGAACAAAATGTGGCACATACATACAGTGGAATACGACACAGCCAGGAGGAGAAGCAGAGTCTCCGTACATACTACAATATGTATGAAGCTTGAAAACACTATGCTGAGCGGGGTAAGTCCATCACAAAAGGACAAAATTGCATGATGCCACTTGTAAGAAGTAAGAAAAGATATAGAAATCAAAGATTATTAGTGGGTACCATGGATGGCAGGGCAGAGGAAAGGGGGAAATTTTGTTTAGGAGCCAGTAAGATTCTGTTAATGGTGGTGGGGTGATTTGGAAAAGGGTAGTGAGTATGGTTGCACAAGAAGAGTACATTCCATGCCACTGAATTGTACAAGCAGAAATTGTTGGATGACATGTATTTTGTTACGTATATTTTTACCACAAATTTAAAAAAAAAAGTTTTAAGTATCTAACTGAGGCCATCCACTTCCTGTCCTTGATAGGGAGCAGGGTCTACCTAAGGAGCCCTTGTAGAACAATGGTTTAGCCTCAGTGGCTAACCAAAAGGTTGGCAGTTAGGACGTACCCAGGGCCCCACCGAAGAAGACTAGCAGCCTACTTCTGTAAGATCGCAGCCTAAGAAGCCCCATGGAGCAGACCGTCTCCATCACACAGGGTCAAAAGTTGATTCCATTGCACCCAACAACAGCACAGTGTCTACCTAACTTGGTGATGGGGTTCTGAGACCAGGCTCCCTCTTTCACATTCTCTGTGTAGGCAGAGGTTGCTCCTTCTTCATAAATACGTGCTAGGACCCCACAAGTAGTTCCCAGGAGGGGCCGTTTTGTGGAACTCCTGGGTCACAGCCAGCCTTAGAGCATGCGCAGAAGAAGGGGCGTTTCCTTCAGGGTTAACTCTGCCCTCAGCGGTGCCTCACTCTACTGGTTGCAGAGATTTACATTTCTCCAAAATGCTGTTGACATGCTTGGTGATGCTTGGTTAGAATTCCACAGGGAGATTACACACAGACACTGTCACTACCTGTACCCAGGAGCTTCTGAGAGGCTTTAGAGACAATGATTTCTGAGTAAATTAGCTCTACGCAGAAAGGTCCACTCCGGCAGCCAGGTGAACCGGAGGCAGAGGCGCTGGAAACGAGTGACTCGTACATTAATCATAAAGCAATCAGCAGATGACAATGGACCCTGGAGCCATTGGGTCTCTCCTACTGAAGGAGGTGAAGAAAAAGGTCATCCTTTCCAAACGACTGCCAATCATTGTGAAAACACCTCTTTACCTGGTTCCTTGTGCCCTGGCCTCTTTTCCTCCTGTGTAGAAGAGATGTTGTGCTGGTCTGGCTCATTGTCCTGGAGAAGTTCATAACAAGGATGTCACCAGTCTTCAGTGAAATGACATTTGACTCGGGACTTCCCAATCTCTACAACTGTGAGAGGCATTTCCTTGAGATGAATCTCTTTTTTCATAAGAAAGAAGTAAGTCTTTCCACAAAGCTAAATGATTTCCTTCAAAGGGTTGTCCGTTCTTGGAGATTATATCCTTGCTACATTTGATAGAGTGTAATGATGGGGGTAATATATGATAGTAGCAGTAGCTGTTGTTTTTAAATGTCCTTGTTTGGTAAAACAAAGGCTGATAACCTTGTGTAAGACCCCACTTTAAAAACATTTTTTTCTAGTTGTTGTACTTTGTTGCTTTTCATTTCATTTGACTGTAATAGCCAGAAGTGTAGCAACACTGATCATGTTCTCAATGCTGAAATTTTATGTTAGAGATAGATTTGTTAAGGATGATTCCTGAGCAATATAACTTCAATCTGTTTAAACAGAAATATCCTACTTTTCCCTCCATTTCTCTGTCTTCTACACCAGTTGGTTACCTGAAGCCAGCCTCTGGTTCACTGCTACCTCATGTAGAAGGGAAGAAAATGCTATCCTGTCCTGTACCATCCCTATGATCAGCATTTAATCAGACTGCTGTGGTCCATAGGGTTCTCACTGGCTGATTTTTGGAAGTAGACTTTTCTTCCTAGTCCTTGCCAGTCTGGAAGCTCTCCTGAAACCAGGTCAGCATCATAGCAGCCTGCAAGTCTCCAATGACAAGCTGAACCACCACTGCACCTTCCCTGTTACAAGTCTCCTGTTGTTGTGTGTTATCAAGTCGATTCCAGATTGTACTGAACCTACAGGACGAAGAAGAACTGCCTCATAAGCTATAATCTTCATAGAGGCAGATCATCAGGTCTTTTCTCCTGTGGAGCCACTGGTCGGTTCAAATCACCAAGCTATGGTTGACAGCCATTTGGGTCAGCTTACACATTGCACTGCTAGGGATCCTTTTTAGCAGCATAGTGGTTAAAAGCTATGGCTGCTAACCAAAATGTCAGCAGTTCAAATCTACCAAGTGCTCCTTTGAAGCCACATGAGGCAGTTCTACTCTGTCCTGTTGGGTCTCTGTAGAGATAAATTAGTTAAAGGATGATTCCTGAACAATACTATGGTCACAGTTGACTCAACAACTATGGGTAGCCCCTTCATTCTTTTGGCGACTGGGAAAGCCAACTTGGACAAGAAGTGCCTTTAGATACAGAGAGGATGAACAGAAAAGGAAGAAGAAAATGATGGCTTATGGTCTGACTCCTAGGGAGGTCAGAGAGAAGCTTATGGTCTGTATAAGCACAGAGAGGAAGAAAAAAGATTTATCTCAAGGAAGTGCCTCTTGTAGTTGTAGAGATTGGCAACTCCTGAGTCAAATGTCAGGCTGGAGGCTTCTCACTTATGTAGCTGCAGGGGCTCAAGAACCCAAAATCCACAGGTCAGACAGCAAGCCACTGGCTCACGGGGTGCAGAGTTTGACAAATTCCAAGATTAGCAGGGAAGCTGCCAGCTCAATTTTGAAGAAGTTGAGGTCAGATAGTGATGAACCAGATGCAGGATCCAGAGACAGCAAATGCCAAAGAGCTTTGTCAGAACATCCACAATATAATGGATACAGGTCACACCCCCAAGAAAACTTCTCTAACACGTGATTGGCTGTTCATGGCAGATTTCATCATGTAGATGATTACACGATGGAAGAGCAATCAGTTCAGGTCTGCTAAATTACATGATTACCTAACTGTCAAACCACCAAGAATCATGGTGCAGCCAAGTTGACCTATAGTTTTAACCTTTACAGTGAGTGAAGGCAGAAAAACCCTTCCTTTCTCTGGTGCTAGTCTCAGAATTCACTCTGCATATCCAGCTGCACAGCTTATCAACAGCCTCTGCTGCCATAGTCCTCTCTGTAAGTAGCAGAAAAGATTCTAAGGCCTGATGAATCCTGGCTGACGCTAGCAGGCAGGTCAAGAAAGACAGGCAACAAGACTTGGAGTCACCTCCTTCCTTCTTGAGAGCAATACCAGGGTATGGGATACAGGGAGGGATGTGAGCAAAGGCAGAATTGAGAGGCTCTAAGGACTTCATAAGGCCAAAATTGCCTAGTATCTGGTGAACTGGAATGAGATTTCCTAGTATGTTAGATGTTCACATTTGCAGTCCGATTGTGCAACTCCTCCACATCAAGAGTTTGACTGACAAAGCCCTGTCACCTCCCTGACACTTGGCTGTTCCACTGCTAAGAGCTAGAAGCCATCAAAGGCTCTATTTTAAAGACACAGTAATACTCTTCAGGGAAGTAGGAAGTCCTAGCAGGCCATAGCTGGAGGGAACTGGAGAGTAAGCACTGGACATCTGGTTTTCCTAAGTGAAACGAATATCCCTGCATGGCCCAAGAGGGAAGGTGAATTCAGTTTGGTATAGGATCTGTGGACCTAGCATTCCAAGTGTTAAAAACTGTTATCCTACAATACCCGAGAAAAAGAGTAGGGGAAGGAGAGAGCTCCATGCTGATTTTTAAAGAAGAGGGTATTTAAATTTAACCGACGGCACTTAGCTTGGCTGGGTTAGAAAATCAGTCATTAGGCTTACAATTGTTAGCAGGGACCCACAAGCTGAAAGAGAATAAAAGTAGCTTGACTTTGTATACCACCAGTATCCTGAAGCAAGGCAAAGGGCCTCTCGGGAGTAGGGACTTCTCATCTCCTTTCCATCACAGCAGGGGGAACAAGTGGACTGAGCTAAGGACAGCTTGCCAGAAGATTAAGCTGTTAGTACTGTAGCATCAGAAGAGCCCTAGATATTTTGTGTTCCCAGCTCTAACTTCAAGGATTGTTGTTGTTATTGTTGGTGGGTGGAGTCAAGTCAATTTAGACTCATTGCAGCACCATGTGACAGAAGTGAACTATCCCAGAGAGTTTTCTAGACTGTATAGGGCAGTTCTACTCTGTCTTATAGGGTCTCTATGAGTCAGAATTGACTCAACGGCAGTGGGTTTGGTTTAATCGTCTTGAGAACAGATGGCCAGGTCTTTCTCTCATGGAAACACTGGTGGGTTTCAACCATCAACCTTTTGGTGAGCAGCTGAGGACTCCCTTTCATAGAATTATGGCCCAAGAATTCCAGACTGTCATAACTGAAGGAGCTCCAGAGATGGTACAGGAAACAATGCTTCAGCTCCTGAGCAGATGAGCCCCTGGCCTCAGTACTATCTACAACAGCAAAAAGATGGAATCAACCTACGTGTCCATCAGTTGATGAATAGATAAATAAATAATAACAGAGTCACACAATGGTAAACTATAACAGAGTTATGCAATGGTAAAGAATAACAATGAATTTGTGAAATATTTCATAACATGGAGGAATATGTAAGGCATTATGGAGTAAAATTAGTCAGTTGCAAATATTGGGTAAGGGTTTGTTACAGACCAATAGTTGGGAGTCAAAAGATTTCATTACATCTAACAGTCAGTTACAACAGTGTAAGAGACCACTATCATAAGAACTGTAGAAAAAATTTAAACAGAAGAAAATATTATTTGATGGTTAAAAGGGTGAAGAGGGAGGGAGATGGGTATTCACTAACTGGATAGGAGGAAAGAATTATTTTAGGTGAAGGGAAGGACAACACACAATACAGGCAAAGCCAACACAACTGGGCTAAACCAAAAGCTACAAAGTCTTCTGTATACAAGTATATAGCTTGAGGGACAGAGTAGCAGGAGCAGGGATCTCGGGGCCACAGTTTCAGGGGATATCTAGGTTAGTTAGCATAACAATGTTTATTAAGAAAATGTTATGCATCCCAATTTGATGAGCAGCATCTGGGTCTTAACAACTAGCAAGTAGTCATCAAAGAAGCGTCAATTTGTCCCAACCCACCTGGAGCAAAGGAGAAGGAAGACTACTAAAGACATAAGGAAAACATAAGCCTAAAAGACATAAAGGGTCACATAATCCAGAGACTACATCAGCGTGAGACCCAAAGAACTAGATGGTTCCTGGCTACCCCCAGTAACTGTCCTGACAGGGAACTCAACAAAGAATCGCTGACACAGTGAGAGAAAAATGTGTGCAGAACATGAACTGTAGTAAAAACACCAGTCTTGATGGTCTGACAGAGGATTCCCCAGAAGACATGGACCTGCAGACTCTCTCTTAGTTCAGAACTGAAACCATTCCTGAAGCCAACTCTTCAGACAAAGATTAGACTGGACTATAAGACATAAAATGATGTTGGCAAAGAATGTGCTTCTTGGTTTAAATAGATACATGATACTGACTAGGCAGCTCCTATCCAGAGGCCAGATAAGAAGGCAGAGGGGAGTAGGAGCTGACTCAATGGACAAGGGAAATTCAGAGTGGAGAGGAGAAGTGTACTGTCGTAGTGTGGGGAGAGCAATTCAAGTCAAGTAACAATGTATATAAGTTTTTGTATGACAAATGCACTTGAATTATAAACGCTCACTGAAAAGCACAATAAAATTTAAATTTAAATAAATAACCCAACTGAAAAATGGGCAAAGGAAATGAACAGACACTTCACCAAAGAAGACACTGAGGTAGCCAGTAGACAACTGAGGAAATGCTCATGATCATTAGCCCTTAAAGAAATGCAAATCAAACCTCAGTGAGTTACCATCTCACCCCAGCAATCCCACTCCTTGGAATATGTTCTTGAGAAAAAAGGACCTTCATGCAAATATTTATGCATAACTATGGTCATTGCAGCTCTGCTCACAAAAGCAAAAAGATGGAAACAACTTTGGTGCCCATCAACACATGAATAGATAAATGAACCACAGTATATTCACACAATGTAATACTATGCAATGGTAAAGAACAACAGTTGATCCATGAAACAACTCATAACATGGATGAATCTGGAAGGCATTATGCTGAGTGAAATTAGTCACGAAAGGACAAGTACTGTATAAGAGCGCTACTACAGGAACTCAAGAAAAAGTTTAAACACAGAAAATATTCTTTGATGGTTATGAGGGTCAGGAGGGAGAGATAGACAGTAGACAACAATTATCTTAGGTGAAGGGAAGGACAACACATAATACAGAATAAGGCAGAACAACTGGGCTAAACCAAAAGCTAAGAAGTTTCCTGAATACAACCAAATACTTCCAGGCATATAGTAGAAGGGATGGAGGTTTAGTGACCATGGTTTCAGGAGACATCTAGGTCATTTGGCCCCACAAAGTTTACTAAGAAAGTGTTCTGCATCCTACTTTGGTAAGTTGCATCTGGGGTTTAAAAGCTAGCAAGCAACCATCTAAGATGCATCGTTGGTCCTAATCCACCTGGAGAAAGAAACATAAAGAATTTCAAAGACACAGGGAAAATAAGAGCACATAGACAGAAAGGACCACATGCACCAGAGACCCTATCATCTTGAGAATGGAAGAAGTAGATGATATTCAACTTCCACCAATGACCACCCTGTCAGGGAACACACACACAGTCCCTGATGGAGATGGAGAAGAGTAGGTTGCAGAACTCAAATTCTAGTAAAACAGACCAGATTTAATGGTCTGACTGAGACTGGACCCCAGAAGACCTGAACTCCAGACTGTCTGTTAACCTCAAACAATACTTATAAAAAAGGTACTTCTTACCTTAAGTAGATACAGGAGACTAAATGGTCCCCTCCTGTCTGGAGGCAAGATGAGAATGATGGTAAATGTAAAGACCTAACAAAGGTGACTTAGGTTATTAGTCTATCTTCTGCTCAGTTAACACCCTCAGACTGGACTAGCAAGTCTGTATTCCTCTCCCTGTCTTTTCCTCTCCCTATCTCTGAGGATATAGAGTTGATTAAGACCTCAGAGAAAGATAATAAAATTTTGGGTAATTCACACTGTTTGTTAGATGCAATGAAACCTTATGATGTAAGGAAATCTTGTGATTTCTGACTACTGTTCTGTGACACACACTTACCCCTTTGACTTCTGGCTGTAAATGTAACCCAAATGGAACAGCTTTCGGTTCACTGTCTCAGATTGCTAGCAAATCTGCACATAAAACATTCCTTGAACCCCACACTGTCTCTGAATTTTCAGCTACAGTGACAGGCATAACGAACTTGCTTCAGTTCAGCAACATTTCTGGTGAGTCAGCCAGGAGAAGGGGCCTTGTCCAGTAAGTTCCTTCCCAGAGAAGAGCCAACATTTCTGTCCTCCACTTTTCTGCTACATCTCTAAAATCCCTCAGTGAAAAAGTGGAGAGTTGCTGTGGCAATTGAAGAATTCTGACCAGGGCACTCCCAGGTGAATTCTGAAGGCTCAACTGCTTATACTGCCCCAGTAACTCTGGCCTGGAAGGGTGAGGGTATCTGTCTGTTCCATTCAAAGTCCAAGGATAAGGTCCTTAAAACATTTGCTAGCACATGTCAGACATTTAAGAGCCAAAGTGTGTCTGGTGCTGGAAGGCTTCCATGACAGGATAAGGGGGTGTATGGAGCAGATGAGGAAAGTGTCTGCTCCCTGCAAGACAAATTCTACAATATGAGGCACACACCTGTCCAAGCATAACACCTCCCATTTTCTCTGGACGTCTGCTATCCTGTTAGATTAAAAAACAGATTCCTCAGCCTCCTCTCCTTTCTTCCGCCCTTGTTCAGCTCAACCCAGGGCAGAGGGCACTTGGAGGGGTTCCCCTTGTCCACCCGAACAGTTAGGTCTGGAGATACGGCTTCTGAACACTCTGAACAGCACTACTGAGAATCTTTTTCTCAGGAGCCTTCAAAAGCCGTCTATCCGTGCCCAGCATCAATTCACTAACCAAAGAAGATTCAAGTGCTTTATTCTAATTGTGCACAGGGAACTCAGTTCTCATCAGAGTTTGAACTTCTGTCTGTCAGAAGATAGGAATGCCTGCTCCAACTGAAAAAGCTTTCTCTGTATCTGTAGACTCTGTAATATATAAAGTAAGGCCTCTGTTCCTAAGAAAGCCCAATGGGGCAAATTCTCAGTATAGGTACCCACCTGTGATCAAATGAAGTTTTAACTATAATATGGCCTGGACAAGGTACTAACTAGACTCCAGAGAAAGTTAACAATTGAATAGATCCATAATATTATCTTTCCATCATGCAACTGGAGCTTTTCAGTCAAATTAGGAAAGTGCTCACTGAGTTCATTTTTAATTAAAGAAACAGTCTGAGTGTGTATTTGGCAAAGCTGGATGTATGTGATAAAGTGTAAGGACTCCCGAGTGTGTTTGCTAAGTTAAATATATTTGTGGTGTGCTTTTGCATTTGCCTTTGTGGGGTTTTGGAAATATCTTTGTCATTGTCATACTTACACAAGCTGTTTGTAGATACCCCCAGATCTGTGTCTTTGTGGGGTTTTGGAAATATCTTTGTCATTGTTGTACTTACACAAGCTATTTATAGGGACCCCAGATTTGTAATTCTCAGTGAAAAAGTGTCTTTTGTCTTTGCCAGTGTGCCTAATTAAGAATCTTACTTGAACTATTCAGATTGATTTAAAAAAAGGTGAATTTCAAGTAGATACAGGCATATTGTCACTGGCCCAAAAAAACCTAACTTAACAGAGCTCAGTTAAAGAGATAACTTTGTCTGAAAGAGAAAGTAACAATTCCAAAAGAGTACAAGGGAAATTACTGATCTTTTGCCTCCAGAAACAAGTAGAGAACAGGGCAGAAATCACCCTCAAGCCATAGCTGCAGGGAAACCTTTGAGAAGGAAAAAAAAAAGCAGATAAGGATTACTGCTTTACTTTGATTATCATAAATTGAGTAAATCTAGAAAAGATTACTCACCATTACAGGATAACTCTGAGACCTATCTGAGAGGTTTAGAGAGATGTCTATCAGGGATGGGACTTTGTGACTTCCAAGCCAGTTGAACAATAACTTGTGTAATTTCTAAAAGCCTGATGATAAAAGTTCAGGAGTTAGTTAAAGAACTAGAATATTTAAACAAATTTTATTTCAGCCCTGGACTTTAAGAGTAATTGAGCTTAATAGATATCTGATATACTGTAAATTTATATGCTGTTTGCTTTTCAAGCAACAAGGAAAATAAGTCTTATTAAGTGAACTCTTTGCTGTTTAAGAGATTATACTATAGAGGTTTGTTGATAAGGGATTATACTACAGAGGTCTGTTGATAAGTGTTTATTTGATATGGTCAAAAGTTTTGTCTGACAAAAGTTTAATAGTATAGTTTATGAGATTTTTAAGAACATTCATATTAGAAAGAATTAGCTTGTTCACTGATAAATAACAATTTTCTTTGACTTCTGAGTAAACAATCTGTTCCTTGTATAATCTCTCTTGAAGGCAAAGATTTGACCTTGTTTTAGTCAGCTTAGGGCTGCTCTAACAGAAATACCACAGAGTGGATGGCTTTAACAAAGGAAGGTTTATTCTTACACAGTCTGGTAGGTTGCAAGTCCATATTCAGGGTAACTGCTCCAGGGGAAGGCTTTCCCCTTGTCGGCTCTGGAGGAAAGTCTGGTATTGCATCAGTCTTTGTCCAGGGAGTGTCTTGGCACAAGAACATCTGGTCTGAAGGACACTCTCTTCTCCTGGTGCTACTTGTTTGATGGTAGCGAGGTTCTCAATTCTTGTTTCTTTTTCCCTTTTTATCTCTTGCAGGCTGAAAGCATTAAGGGTGGGGCAAGCCATACTCTGGGGAAACTCCCCCTACAGCAGGGCAGGGAAGTAATTCTATGCAGGAATCTACATCCCCACCCTAATCCTTTAACACACAGTTTAGCAAAACCACACAACGGAGGAGAGTCCCAAGATACTGGGAATCATATCCCAGCCACGTGGCTACACATATTTTTGGGGGGACACAATTCAAACCATGACAGACCTCTCATTTGAATAAGATTTCCTGAGTCACCAAATCATACCACAGGACTTAATATAGTGAAAGCTAAGGTTATCTTAGTTTTAGACCTTTAAATAACTTTAATGTTGTTTCTTGTCGACCTGTAAGAAACTCTTGACAACTCTGAAACTTCATGGAAAGCATGAGCGTCCTTTTCTGAGGGAAAAGGTGAAAAGAGTCTTGTATGATGAAATATGTAAATGGGTTAAAATCAGATACCCAGTTGTTACTGGGTTGAAATTTATGTTGATTATGTTGTCTTGGGTTTTTGCCTAATATTATTTAACAAATACATAGTATTAAGTCATAATTTTATTTTATTTTTTTAATTGCTTTCTAGAGAAACTGTGGTTACATAGTAGTTAAGAGTGGTGCCTGCTATCCTGAGGTCAGCAGTTCAAGTCCACCAGGGGCTCCTTGGGAGCTCTGTGGGGCAGTTCTGCTCTGTCCTGTAAGGTTGCTATAATTCAGAATTAACTCTACAATACTTGTTTTGGTTTGTTTTAATTGCTGACTTGACTATAATTTTATTATTATTTTAATCTGACATCATCAAAGCCAGTGCTTTGACAGGAGAATTCACATTATTCACTTATAAGTCTACCTTATACTATATAAGTATTTAGAGACTTAATAATCTTGATATATCCTGACTGTGGTATTATGCCTCAAGATTATTATATACTGTATCTAAAGTTCTTTAATAATATAGATAACAATTGTATTTAAAGTTGTTGTCTAAAGTTTTCTAGCAGATTGAATTTTATTTGGCCCTTACATTTTACTTATTTTTATTAATCTGGATCTCATTAAGTTTTGTCATCTACAGTTTGTGCTGATTTTTCTGAAAACATTTGACCAGAATATCTCAACAAAGATTTTAGACTTACAAGAAGGACTGTGGCTCGAGATATCCAAGGCCCTTGTGCAGAACTGATGGCATCATCACTGTATCTGGTCCAGAATAAGTAAAACAGAGAACAATTACACAAGGCTGGTTAAATGAACATACTGTGAGTCTTACGTAAAAAATATTGCTGATGTTTTAAGGTTCTACTTTCTCAATATATAATAAAAAAATCTTTTCTCCCAAGGTATTTAATTAATGGACTTATCTAAGGTTTAAAAATGCAATTGCTGTGGAGACATGAAAAACAGTTACTGATCCTACTCATAAGGTGTTTAAATGTACCTCCTGGTGGCACTTGGCTAGGCTGTTCAAAGATCTTAGGGTCATAGTTTCTTTGATTGTTTGAGATAACTTGCCTGATATTGTTAGTGTTTCTCTTCTACCTCCTAATTCACTGTAAGGTGCCTGAGATTCTAAAATCGTATTCAATTATGACTTATTTAATATTTTTGATCAAAGATTCTATAGTACGTTTATGGTCCAAAAGAGAAATCCATGAAAGATATACATTATTCTTCTAAAATCTAAATTTCTGACTTCTATGGAGATTGAGGTAGCCCACGTAGGCTACGCTTTTAAAAGGAAAATCTGGTTCCTCAAGCCACTGAATCTTTTTGCTGAAAGGGCAAAACATTATGGCCCTTCCCCACCCCATCAAGGAGGACGCCTGAGAGATAAGTGTCTCATTTACATTAGAAAAGACAAAAAGACTAGTTCTTAAGCTATTTTTTTAACTAGGGAGCTGGAAGAAAAGAGTCAGTGGTATTACTCTGGCTGGTCTCACCAAGCTTTTTTAGAAAATGCTGGTGCCAGTTTTAATGTAGAAAAAAAGCCATTATGGCCATATATTTTGTATCCTGGTCCACATCAGACATAAGATAAAAATTACAGAACATCAGACAAAAAAATCTCAGACCTCACTCTCCCAACTGGTGGAGGAGACCACTAAGGTGTTTTAATCAGAGATTTGGAAGCAGAAAAAAAAAGATGAAGGCTCTGTCTGCTGTAACTCTGAGAGGTCCACCTCGAGGTAACCCAGTTGGCCGCCAAAGGAGTTCAAGTCTTGAATCACCTCACTAGCCAGTGAATATAGATCCCAGTTATTATAGATACTGTTGAAAATGAGACCACTTTAAGGCAGAGTGTCCTAAATGCTCTACAGCAGGGTGTTCAGCAGACCTCCCAAATAAAAGCCCAGATGGACTGGCCTTCCTGGACTCTCTCAGAAGAGGAGTCTAAGGAAGTGACCACTGACGGGAGCCCCAAGGTTTGTCTGTCTCTTGGCCACATCAGAGAGCTAAGGGTTACACTCAGGGTGGAAGATAAAGAAATTAAATTTTTCTTAGACACAATAGCCACCTTGTCTACCTTAAATTACCCAATGAGTCCACTCTGCAAGAGTGTCTGTGCAATTATTGACTTAGACTAAAAATCCAAGATGAAAAGTTGCTTTTGTGTTTGATGGAGTCACAGTTGTTGAGACATTACCATGTAGGAGAAGAATGGAAGAGAGATTGAAAAAGACAGAAAATATAAATAGAAAAGAGACAAAGACAAGGGAAAAAAGGAGAAAGGAAGAAAGACTAAGAAAGTGAAGAGAAGGTGAAGAAGAAGTAGGAAAAAGGAGAAAGGAAGAAAGAAAAACTAGGTAACTCCAGTCTGGGTTTCCAAAACAACTTATATCTTTCAGACTGTAACAGTGCCAAATAAAATAATGCTTCACTGGTCCTAACTGATACTCAGTAATTGTCATCCTGGCCATTATAAATGATTAACACTGTGAACAAGAGATTTCTACTCAGATAGGCAGGCCTACACCCTTACTGAGCATGAAGCAGATACAGAAGAGACCTCCACCCATGTTTCCATAAAAATTTGGAGTATGAGATCTCTCAGGGGAGTTAAAATGGACAAAATGTATTTAAAAACATGCTAAAGACCAGGACAACTACTTGTTGTCAACAACAACTAAGTGAAAGTGCTCATAATTGTAAAATATTGATTAAAATTCCTTGACTAATCTCTCAGACTGACTAAAACTAACCTTGAGATTAAAGCTTTTTTAGATCTGGCCCAGAAGACTGAACCAGATAACATCACCCACCTTCCCCAGGGACCTGAAAAAGCTACTGAGCCCAGATAACATCACAGCTCCTCTAACAGCATGAAGGCTTCTTCAGGTCAGAATCTGAGAAGCTATTTTCATGGCTCCCCAACTTAGGCTGGCTACACATACGGGTAATGAGTGAAATAATTGTTTGTGGATAATTTGTTTGTTGCTTTATACAATGTATGCCCTGCCTCATGACTTACTGTATGTCATGTTGTAGAGGATCAATTCATAATCAAGGAATTGATCCTAGAACTAATGCTATAAATCCAGGCAGTTACTTTCATTTAAAACTTATTTCATAGACATGAAAATTATAAAACTAGGAGTGAAGAAATGATGGTAAATGTAAAGCTCTAACAAAGGTCGCTTAGGTTATTGGGCTACAGTCTATCTTCTGCTCAATTAACACCCTCAGACTTTACTAGCAGATCTGAATTCCTCTCCCTGTCTCTTTCTCTTCCTATCTCTGAGGATATAGAGTTGATTAAGACCTCAGAGAACGATAATGAAATGTTGGGTAATTCACACTGTTTGTTAGATGTAATGAAACCTTATGATGTAAGGAAATCTTGTGATTTCTGACTACTGTTCTGTGACATACACTTATCCCTTTGAATTCTGGCTATAAATGTAACCCAAATGGGACAGCTTTTGGCTCACTGTCTCCCAGATTGCTAGCAAATCTGCAAATAAAATATTCCTTGAACCCCACGCTATCTCTGAATTTTCAGCTACAGTGACAGGCAGAACCAACTTGCTTCAGTCTGACAACAAGAAGGCAGAAAGAGAGAGAAGCTGGTTGAATATACATGGGAAATATGGAGTGGAAAGGAAGAGAGTACTGTCACATAACAGGGGATTGACTAGGGTCGCATAACAATGTATGTATAAATTTTTGTATGAGAAACTAACTTTAATTGTAAGCTTTCACATAAAGCACAATTTAAAAAAAAACAACTAGAAATAGAAATACCATATGATCCAGCAATCCCACTCCTACGAGTAAACCCTAGAAAAATAAGAGCTGTCACAAGAATAGACATATGCACACTCGTGTTCACTGCAGCATTATTCACTGTAGCAGAAAGATGGAAACTGTTTTGGTCATCTAATGCTGCTTTAACAGGAATGCCACAAATGTTGGACGGCTTTAAAAAGAGAAATTTTATTTTGTCACAGTCCAGTAGGCTAAAAGTCGAAATTCAAGGTGTTGGTCCCAGGGGAAAGCTTTCTTTGCTGGATCTGGAAGAAGGCACTTGTTGTCAATTTTCTCCTGGACGGGAAGCTTCAGTCCAGGCACAGGGACTCTGGTTCTTTCCAAAGGATACATTCTGCTTCCAGAACAGCATCTTGGTGGTATCAGGTCCTCAAATCTCTCTGCAAGCTTCTTTCCTTTACATCTGAAGAGACTGCCTGAAAGCACAAAACAGCCTTACACATTGAGTCCTGCTCCACCAACACAACTGCTGCCTATCCACCCTTGTTAACATCATAGAGACAGGATTTACAACGTGGAGAACATCACACGGCACCAGAAATTATGGCCTAGCTAAATTGCTACATAGATTTTTGGGGGAACACAATTCAATCCATGACAGGAACAACCTAGGTACCCATCAACAGGTGAATGGATAAACAAACTATGGTAAATATACACAATGGAATACTGTGTAGCAATAAAGAACAATGACGAAACTGAAACATCTCACAACATGGATGAATCTGGAGGACATCGTGCTGAGTGAAATAAGGTCGTCACAAAAGGCCAAATACTGTTACGAGACCACTATTATAAACACTCATGAAAAGGTTTTGAAATGAGGATATGTATGTGTATGGTACGTACGCATGTACACATGTAAATGTGTATGTGTGTGTGTGTGAAAATAGAATATCTAGTAAAGTAGAATCTTGTCATACACATAAGTTAAAATTGGCTAAACTATTAAAACACAAAATGGCTGTGCTTGAGCTAAGTGAGTTGGTGATAAAATACAAGGTCATGGTAAAGAAATGAAAGTGAGAAAAACAGCTGCCAGATGGACATGGCCGCAGTGGTCAGAAAGATGATAAAGACCATAGCTAATCAGAAAGAAGTCAGCTTGAGATACCAGAAGACAAAACTTACGGACTGACCGATAACAACCAGAACCAAGCAAACAACTTGTATTAAAAATCTGGACTTAGGGCACAGCACTCCCCTCCAGGGTCTGTGCCCGTGATCCGCTGCCCTGACCTCGTTTGCCTCATCTTCAAAGGCCTGGGGGCACGGTCTCCCTCTGGGAGTCTGTGCCCGCAGTCTGTTGCTGTGCCTCATCTTCAAAGGCCTGGGGCCCAACCTCCTCCTGAGAGTCTGCGTCCACTGGTTTGTGTGACCTGATTCTGGGACCTCATCCACTTGCCGTCAAATGTTGGTTCGAGCAAGTGTGACTGCTTTCCAACTGCTGTCTGAGTCTCCTGTATTGTCCCTGTTGGCGGATGTACCTCCGAGACACCTTATCATTCTCCTGACGTCTAAACAACCTGCTTCCAGTGACTGTGACAAGTCTTCTGTTAGTGTCTGAGCCTGGTGTGGTGTTCCTGCCTGCTTCACTTGGAGACGTCCTGTTATCATAAAATTCTACTTCTAATTCTCCTGACATCAGAATGGTGAAAGCACAGCCAATCCTTAAATTTCTTATAGTGAACCCCACTTTTAGGGAAGTGAATGTGTTGACATCCTAATGTTATGACTTGACCACTGCAGTCCCTGGGGGACCCCATGGAACCTGTGCTGGTCTTAACGTTCTTGGTGCTAGCAACTGCCTTCCCCCCTGCTTAACTGTAGATATGTGGTTTGATAAAATAAAGCCTATTACTGACCCCAAGCCTTGTTAGTTACCTATTTTCCTCTCACGACCACTGACATTTTCTGGGTGCTCACAACAGGTTTATATACAGAAAGAAACAGTCTTGATTGTTATGAGAAAGGGGAGCGGTGGAGAAGGGTAACTAGATAATAGGTAAAAGTGATAAGTTTCATGGAGGGTAAGTCAGTCAGTGAAGCTTCACAGACACATCCAGACTCCCTGAGGAACCAAATCACTGGGCTGAAGGCTAGAAACCATGGTCTCAGGGTACATCCAGCTCAACTGGTGTAACATAGGTTACAAAGGAAATACTCTACTTCTAACTGTGGTGAGTACTGTGTGAGATTTTAAAAGCCTACAAGCAGCCATCTAAGATATATCAACTGGTCCCATCCTGGCTGGAACAAAGATGAATGAAGACAACCAAAGACATGAGGAACAGATTACTCCAAAGGACGAATGGACCCCAACTACCGCGGTCTCCACCAAACCAAGCCTAGAACAACCAAAAGGTGCCCAGCTACCGGCACTGACTGCTTTGACAAATATCACAGTGGAGGGTTCCAGACAGAGTAGAAGCAAAATGTAGCACAAAATACAAATTCACCCACCCTAGAAAACCAGACTTTCTGATCTAACAGAGATGGGAGAAACCCTGAGAGTATGGCCCTGGACATTCTTTACACCTAGGTACTGAAGTCACTCTGGAGGCTCACCCTTCAGTCAAAGATCAGACAGGTCTATAGTGTCACTGCAGGTCAGAATTGACTTGATAGCAATGGGTTTGGGTTTATAGGACAAACAATAATACATTTAAGGAAGATGCTCTGTAGTTCAATCACAAATAGAATTCTAAATGGGCACACTAGCCCAAAAGCAAAGATGAGAATGCAGGAAAGAACAGGACAACTGGATGAATGTAAACAGGGAATCTGGACTGGAGAAGAGGAAAGTGCTGACACATCACTGGTTGGCAACCAATGTCAAAAATACTTTTTTTGTAGCAATTGTTTAATGAGAAACTAACACGCTCTGTAAACTTTCACCTAAAGTACACATACACAGAAATTTACTAAAGCAAAAAAAAAAAAAAAAAAATTGGAGGAGAGAGGTACAAAACCTGTAACAGAGATATTGCCTATAAAAAGCCAGGCTTCTGGATTTACCGAAACATTTACAAGACTGGCAACAATAACCCATTCTACCACCTAAACACGCATGGCTTAAGTCAGGCAGTGGTTGCCCACTTTAAGCTGACATGGCCTCCGTCTACCCTAGTCCTCGATGCTTCCTGTTGTTCCCGGATCCGGCCACTTCCTTTTTTATGAGACCAGAGTGGCCTGTGTAGGTATGAGTGTGTGAGCCCAAGCCTTGTTTATGCTCCAGGTTTTATCAACAACTGTGTACCAGCATCCTCCTTGACCTACTTGTTCCTTCTCTTCTTCTGGAGCCACTTCCACTCCAGAGCTATGCTCATCCTGGGAATTCCCTTCCTCTTGTCCACCTGGCTCCACTAATATAAAAATAACAAATCAGCAAAGCAGTATTGCTTCACAGGCCCTTCCCTTTTCCCAAGCATTCAAATCCATGGTTCTCAACAAAGAGCAGGGCCCGTCTACCCAACTCCCAGGGGCCTGTGAAAAATTTCAGGGTGATCAGTGCTTGAAGGTAAAGATGTTAAATGTCCTGCTGTGCAAGGAATACCATATAACAATCCATTGCCATAGAGTTGATTCTGACTCATAGGGACCTCGTAAGACAGAGTAGAACTGTCCCATAGAGTCTCCAAGAAGTGCCTGGTGGATTCAAATTGCCACCCTTTTGGTTATGCACCACAAGGGTTTCCATAGGAGGAATAGTCCCATAAAATAAAATTAAGAACCTCCCTTTCAAAATGCTGCTCATCCTGTTCTATCCTTATGGAAAAACATGGGTTTAAGTGGAACACTGACTGATTATTTTCCTACATCTACTCAACTTCTCCACCTTTGTGAAATGAGGATAACATATTTTCATTCATGTAACACTACATTTCAATTTCAGAGAGTAGCGAAGATTCCATGAGATGAAGCAAAACACATACTTGACGTATACGAAGCACACAATATGTGTCAGTGATGGTAACTGACTTAGAGAACAGAACATTAAGACAAGAATGCATATATTTGTGAGGAAAATATGAGCCTACGAGACAGAAGCGGACATATGAACAGAAGACTACGTTAGCACGAGACCAGAAGAGCTAGATGGTACCCAGCTACCACCAGTGACTGCCCTGACACGGAATACAACATAAAGTCCTGACATAGCAGGAGAAAATGGGGGTACAGATCTAGAACTCTATTAAAAGACCAGATTTGATGGTCCAATATCCTGGAGGGTCCCCCAAGGACTTGGCTCCTGGACTCGCTGCTAATCCAGAGCTGAAACCATTACTGCAGCCAAGTCTCCAGATAAGACTGGGCTAGACTCTAAGACAGAGTGTGATGGCTGGTGAAGGATGTGCTTCCTGGCTCAAATACACACATGAGGCTGTCCAACGAGCTCCTCTCTAAACATGAGAGGGGAGGGAGGGGAAGAAGGGACAGGAGTTGACTGAATGAATACAGAAAGTACAGGGTGGAAAGGAGGAGTGTGAAGCTAGATGCACAGAGGTGTGGGAGAGGGACGATTTCTATGGTAAATTGACTTGGATTGTAAACTTTCACCTGAAGAACAATAAAACGTTAAAAAAAGAAGAAGAAGAATGAGTATGTCTGCCCATAGACCTGAATTCTAGTGCTGGAGCTGCCATAAACAGCTCCTCTCTAGACAATGAGGGGTTGTATTAGATGCCTGGAATCCTGACCAACTCAAATGTTTTAATGTTCTGTGTTCCCAGTAAGACCCATGACACATCCTTTTGATTTTCTTTCAGGATTTTCCTGTCTAGGTTGGCATTCCAAGGTACAGTGCTGAAAGCTGACCTGAGGCTGAATTTCCTTCCTCATTAAAGAAAAACGATAAAGAATAAACTGTATGCGCAAGACAGATACACACTGCATATCATTGCTTCTCTTAAGTTGTGATGTTCTGAGGGAAGCTGGTGGCCTCAACTTCTCCTTAGATGAAGAAAGTGTTTTCTCCCCCAGATACAGCCCCTTTTGATAGTTACCTGTCAGTCATCCAACCCTCACCAAAGGGATTCTTGCAGGGGGAAACCACTTCTGAGGTTCAGCAGTAGCACAGAGGATCAGAGATAGAAATTCCCCCCAAATGCAGCCCACTGCAAAGAAGCCTTGCCATGGAGGTGCAGGGCTGGGGACACATCCAAGAGGAAAAGTAGCAGTTCAAACCATTTGACGAAACCAGGAAAAAAAAATAAACTGAGAGAACAATCTGTCACTAGGCTACAGATAGTCTGAGCAGACGGACAGTGGATGACAGAAACCAACAAAATAAAAAATGGAAATATAATTTCCTTGGTGGCTGATGTTGAGCTAGAGTACCATTTACTCTAACCTTTTCACTCCTGGATGTTAATAAAACATTACAAATGATTCCTCGAAACACCCAAAATAAGAATACTTAAATAAAGACTTGAATCCGGGAGTTAGAAACAAATTCAGAGTTTATAGTTTACTGGCGCCCTCCGGTGTTATATATAGTTTCCATCTGCTAGTTGCAGGCAAAAAGACAAGTCTCTCTTGGTTGAGGAAGCAGCAATCCCCAGCTTAGACGTACCTCATTCCTTCTAAGGAGGACGAATTATCAGGAGCTAAGCACCTCACATGCATCATTTCATTCGTCTGTTATACTACTTTGCACTTTACGAAGCTGAGATTCAGGGATCATAAGTGAATTGCCTGAAGTCACCTAAAGAGTAGCTAATAGGCAATTCTAATCCTGAAATATTGACGGTCCAAGTGTTTCCGACATACAGACATACTCAAAAATAAGCTCAGGGCACATGAACATACACTTGCTAAAAGGAAGAAACCAGATGTAGGCAGCAGCATGCTCAGTTTTGAGCAGTTAGTTTGTTGGAGTTTAAGATTTTCCAATTTAGAGTACTGGTAGTTCAAAGTTTCTTTGATTCCAATGTATGGCTTATTTCCCTCTAATGATCTCACAAAGGCTAATGATGAAGGGAAAAGAGCCTCACAGTAAGAGAAGGCAAGACGGTTCCCAGACCTAATATGCTAATTGGCCAGGCAATTCCTGGCATCACTTTCCCTCTTTGTAAAGTAAAGGTTTCAAAGAAAATGATCTTTAAGGCCAGGTTCACCTACCAAAAAAAAAAGGCAAACACCTTGCCCTAAACCTGACATAAATACTCACCCCTCCTTTTGTTTCTTTCCACCCCTGTAAGGTTTTCTATGTATTCTGTGTTAGAAACATCTGAGCACCTGCGTGGAGAAAACCTCAGTCACGTAAAACTCCGCTTTTGCACCATAATGATTTCAAGACCTTGTCCCTAACAACTGCCCGTTGTTCTTTCTCTCAAACCTTTCCATTCTAGCCTTGAAACGGAGTCTGAAAGCCTCTATAAATTCCTTTCCTTTGATATCTTTCAAATAAAATCACACACAGTTCATTTAAAAAAAAAATCCATTGCTGTTGAGTCATCTCTGACTTAACAACCCTGGTAGTGTAGTGGTTAAGCGTCACAGCTGCTAACCCAAAGGTCAGCATTTCGAATCCTCCAGATGCTCCTTGGAAACTCCATGGGACAATTCTACTCTGTCCTATAAGGTCACTATGAGTCACATAGATGATAAGAGACAAAAAACCTAGACACCTCATAAATGTGACAGAATATAAAAGACCCAAAGATTAATCACATTCTGGGAAATTGAGATAAGTCATTTACATGATGGTGTAAACTTTCTCAGGACTGTTTTTTCAGAAGGAATCAGGTAAAACCAGTTCTGGGGACATGCACAGGAAGCCCAAATTTGGCCAGAGAGCTACAATCAGGACCAGGGAACTGAACCAAGGAAACAAGAAGCTGTGCAGGCGCTTTGCCAGTCATAAGTCCTACAAAGTCCCAGAAGCTTTCACTGTGGAAGCCATCGTGAAACTGCACAGATGCAACACCCATCATGAGTCGTACTACAAGTCCCAGAAGCCTCCACTGTGGAAGCTATCTTGAAATCTGCTTGTGTGTGCAACTCAGCACCCTTCCCCTACTTTTCCCCTCCTGCTGAAATAGTAATCTCCCTTACCACGTCAAAATCTTTAAAATTCCAGACAAGCCTTTAGTTCAGCAAGTTGGAGGCTAGCATTGCCCACCAGGCTCTCTCCATGTTTTCTTACTGTTTGTTTCTCTCATGAACTTGGTAGTGTGGAAAGATTTCCAGCGCCTTTCCCGCTCATTCTTGATCAGTGAGAGGCAAGAACCTCCCACTGGTCAGCAGTGTTTGAGATGACCAGCAACAAGCCAGGCAGGAGACTCAAGGAGGAAACAGGGACTCTTTGCGTACCATCCTCAGTCCTGAGGTAAATGGGAGAGGAAGATTGTCCAACCCAGGGGACAAACAAGCAGCTGTGGAGACTGACTTGGGTTTTTCCATTCAGTAAAGACTCCTCCCCCATTCCTCACGGCCCTACCTTAGTTTCACTTTCCTCCAAAGCAAACGTTTACGTCTTCTTTGAAGGGCTAATAAATTTATTGAGGACTTAGTAGATATCAGAGTAACCACTGAAAGGCCATAGTGACCTTAGGGAGCAGAGCATTCTCTAGTCTAACCACTGCTCACCCAAGCCAGGCCACACAGGAGTCTCCATCAGTCCAGTAATTTGTCCAACTAGTGCCAGAGACATTGCTCAAAGGCCCAGAGGAGTCCCCAGTTCAACCAAGGGATGCCTTCCTCTGGACTTTCGGGAGGAGAGGTCTACATACCCAAGCTACTACAGAAAGGTCTTCTGACTGTAGGGAGTTGGGAGAGTTTGTAGTTAACTGGTTGATGAACTCAGAGAACACAGACAGAAAACTTGCACTTTCTTGATGGGACTGCAGTTCATCTCTTGTTTTTCCCTTTCACATTGGCCTTCTGTCCCATCACGTGTTTCTTAACTTTCCAAGATGTCTGTTATTTGTCCTTGGGGACCCCAGGTTTTTGCCTTTCTGTAAAAGGTGTCTTAAAGATTGTCTTGCTTGTGCCACCCTGTTAATTGTTGTACGTGTGAGCCAAGGAAGGACTACCAGCCCACATTTAGGGGCCTTCTCCAATAAGCTGTTTCCAGATTATTGTTGCTTTATTAGACATCTGTGTTTTTGTTAAAAGGTCTGCCAGTCCCATTATTGAGGTCATGCAGCCAATTAGACCCCAAGTGATCTGATTTGGGTTCCAGAGATCAAGCTGGCAAGTTTCTCCCGATGGTGGCAACCCAGGCTCCCCATCCCCTAAAGCACACGAGGATGCATCCTTTTTGGTAACAAATGACACAAAAGTTTATTAAGAGAAAGTACATTCCAGAGAGGGAATGGGTCATTTTCCATGAGTGGAAATAGATTTTGGGGGTGCTTTTTATTGGCAAAAGCATGGAGTGATGTCATAGATGGGAGGCAGAAGTAGTAGCTTGTTTTTGGATTGGGTTTGAGGCTACTGTAGCCAGTTCACAATTACCAGGATGAATTAGTGTATTTGTATCACAATTGCCAGAAAGAACTTATATTTGCATCACAAACTGCCAGGGAGAACTACTGATATGTGGCAGATCAGTTTCCCTTGTTAACTTTATCAATACAGAGTGTGTTCTATGTTATCCCTAGAAAATGTTAGATTCTGTAGCAAAACATGTTACTGTACAGCAACAGAGGTCAGGTTCCCTAGCTAACCTTGACACCATGGCCTCTTCTTAAGCAATACTCGTTCTCCTTCACCTTCAATGGGATGAAGTTTGTGTCTACCTGTGGGCACTTCAGGTTTGTAATTACCTGTGTAAAGTCCTGAGAGATGGTGTCATCTTTGTCATGCTAATACAGGGTCTTCCAATAAGGGTTTCCTATCTTTGAACTTGAATAAAACAAGTTGTGTAAATGATACAGCTTTCATTGTTTTCTTATTTTGAAGTACATTTAGTGGCATTATATGTGGAAAAGAAATTCAGATAAACAATTTTAGTGGCACTTTCTAAATGGACCCAAAACTATCAGTTATCATAGCCCAATATTTTTCACCATTGACGGTCACAGCCTCTCTTCATTCATCTTGGAAAAAACAAGAGCCAGTGATTCCACCAGACAAAATCCACACCAAACAGTAACTTTCTGGGAATGAAGTGGACGTTCTTGAATCTCCACTGGATTCTCGTCACT
Source organism: Heterohyrax brucei (assembly GCA_028571685.1). Lineage (NCBI taxonomy): Eukaryota > Metazoa > Chordata > Mammalia > Hyracoidea > Procaviidae > Heterohyrax > Heterohyrax brucei. Next base: position 26,386,727 of record CM053155.1, read on the forward strand.
CCAAATGCAACACTTTTGTTTGTTAACTTTTAAAACCATTCATCCAAAAACAGTCCTTGTCACTGAAGATGATTTTTCAGCCAAAGTCACGGTCAATTTCCAATTGCTCCAAAGCCCAGTCAGCAAGTGTATGACATAATCTATGGTCATTTGACTTCAGTTCTTGAGTTGAAACAATTTTGTAAGGGTAAAGCTTCAAGTCCAGATGCTGAATCTACCAAATTGTAGTCTACAAAAGGCCTAGTTCATGCTCAACAAGAAACTGATTGGGATGGAGTCTCATGTACTGGTGAACACTGGCAGTGTTTCCACTGGAGTGTGCAGTTAATTTACTCACAGGGGTCTGGCAACAGATCTGGTTGCCTCAAATTTTTTGATTAAACATCTAATTGTTCTCTTGGTGGAATGACTATGGACATTGTAAATTTCATGTGAGACACGGAATGTTTGGTGAACAGAATACCCATTTTGATAATAAACGTCAATAATTTATATGTGTTGTAGAATCATGTAACTTTTCATGGGTATTTGTCAAGACTAATAAAAAAATGTAACAAATATGGCCACCATGAGCTGTCACAAATAGGACATCCTTATTGGAAGATCCTTTACTTGTTGTTTGTATGAGCCTCAGAACATTAGGCCCTGGGTAGTGGACTTTTAATTGTAGAACGTAAGAAATGTAAAATGGACCTAGGACTCAGCATCCCCAAAGATTCATCTCTTGGCTGCTTACTAAATAATTAGTCATCTTTGAGCCTGGATGGGTTAGAGAAAGAAGCTTATTTTCCTTTGTAACACAGCCTAGCCTCAGTACATCCTTGGAGACCAGAAAGGAAGAAGTAAAATGCTATTGAGTCGATTCCAACTCAGTCACACTACAGGATACAGAGTAGAAATGCCTCAGAGTTTCCAAGGAACATCTGCTAGATTCCAACTCCAGATCTTCTGGTTAGCAGATGTAGCTCTTAACCACTACACCACCAAGGTTTCCATTAGAGACATAGTAAAGATTAAATGAAAACTTAAAACGCTTAAATACCCTTTACTTCAGGCCTGAAGTGATTTCTAGGACCTTTTTGGTAACCTGCTGATATTAAATTAACAGAAGTTTGTCATGGTTTTAGTTTGTACACTTTTGCTTTCCATTCCACAAGAGAAAAATATACATATAAATCTGTTAATGGGTGAGTTCGTTTTTCCTATTCGTAGGGATACAATACCAGAGATTTACTTAAAAAAAGAATTGGTATGGTCAAGAGTTTTGTCTGACAAAAGTTTAGTGATTTGGTTTATGAAATGTTTAAAAACTAGTTATAAATGGAATATGGAATAAAGAATTGGGTTTTTCACTGTTTAAATAACAAAATTCTCTGTGGTTTCTGAGGTGAAGAGTTAGTTTTTTCTGTAGTCTGCCTCAAAGACAAAGGGTTTGGCTTCTCATTAGGATAAGATTCCTGAGTCAAAATCCAAGCCACATGGCTTAAGAAAGGGAAAAAAAAAATTATCTTCGAGATCTTTGAATGACTTAAGTATTGTTTCTTGTTAACCTGTGGTGAACCTCTGACAACTAAAACTTCATGGAAAGTTACAGATACCTTTTAATAGAAGAAAAGTGCCAAAAAAAAGTTGTTTCATAAATTACATGATCTTCCAATCAAGAGAAGTGCTTGATTTTCTCTGGGTTAAAATTTATATTAGTTATTTCCACTTATATTTTTGCCTAACATTACTTAACACATACATATTGTGGCATAATTTTATTATTATTTCTTAATTACTAATGACTATAACTTTATTCTTTTTTAGTCAGCATCATCAGACTCATTGCTCTGACTAGGGAATTCAAGTTATTTACCTATAAAGTTATTTTTATACTATTCAGGTATTTAGAGACTTGATAACCTTAGTAATATATAATCTTGGTATATCCTGACTATATGGTATTATGACTGAAGATTGTTATAGACAATGTATGAAGTCCTTTAAAAATATGGTTAATGACAAGAAAAAGAGCCCAAGAACTCTACTAAAAGACCTGAACTGATTGTCTGACAGCCTGGAAGATCCCCTGGGAACGTGGGCCCTAGACCTGCTGCTGTCCCAGACTGGAAACCAGTAATGAGTCAGCTCTTCAGACAAGAATGGGCTGGACTAAGACACACTGTGACCATAGGGTGTGTGTGTATTTTATGGTTCTATGCACTTACAGGAGGCTGTCCTACTGGTCTCTTTCTAGATGGGAGAGAAAGGGTGGGCAACTGATGTTTGTTAAGAGGATACTGGATATATAGAGTGAAAAGGAGGAGTATGCTGTCACCAGGTAGGGAGAGCAGAGGGATTTGCTGATAGATGGGCATGAATAACCAATTTGGACTGTATACTTTCACTTAATCACAATAAAATATATATATATATATATGGTTAATGGTTATATTCAGTCATATTATTGTCTAAAGTTTTTACAGATTTGATTTGCTACCAAGTGTTTTCACTACTAAGAGTATTTCATTTTTATAAATTAATCATGTTCATATTAAGTTTCATCATCTACAGATACGTTTTTACTTTGCTGATTTTCTGACAATGTTTGGCCAGAATATTTCAACAAAAAGATGAACTATACTGGACTCATGAAAAAGCCAAGAATTAAGATTTCCAAAACTCTTATGCAAAAGCTGATGAGTTTACAGACTGCTGCTGATCCTGAATCATGTGGAACAGAAAATAACTACGTAAGACTGAATAAACAGAAAGATATTGGGTCTTATGTGAGAATATTGCTGATGTTTTGAGGATATAAGAAATCATATTCCTTTCTCCAAAATTATTTAACTGATGGATTTAGATATTGTTAACTGTTAAATTAGAAAATCTTAAGTTCACCTATCAGTAAACTTAGCAAAGAGTCTGAAGCATGAGCTATGATTTTATAAATTAGAATAGCATTAGATTTCTTATTCTATCAAAAAACCATTTGTCTTAATAGATAAAATGTTACTATATTTATATTAATACACAAAGTAAACTTTTACAGAATACAATAGCTGCTGAAGCACATGAAGAACAGTTACTGATGCTGCTTATACATAAACAAACAGCTCATGGGATTTGTTTCCTCTTGTTTGAAGACCTTAGGACCACTGTTTCACTGGTTATTTCAGACAGTTGGCCTAATATTATTGCTAGTATTTCTATTCTGCTCCCTAGTTCACTGTATGGTGCTTGAAATCTTAAAGACCAGATGATATTCAGTTACCATTTTGAGAACATGATCCGAAAGAGGAAACCATGAAAGAGTTATATATAATTCTTCTAAAATGTAGATTCTTAGCTTTCATGGAGCTTGGGATAACCCACACAGGCTACTGCCTTTGGGTATCCTTTTGAGCTTTGAACTTTGAAGAAAAATTTGGTTCCTGAAACCACTTTGAGTCAAACAATGGTCCAGAATAACTGGTTTGACTGTTTTGCTCTGGGGGTTATGTTTTTTTGAATAGTTCAGTCTGTTTTATGAAACCGACTCCAAAGATCAGACTGAGAACTGTGCTTAAGGTAACTCAGTAAACAGTTTAATCAGTCTTTAAGACAATGTTGTATGACATACTTGTCTAATGTTTGTAACCAAACTCTCACCCTTTTGCTATGTAGAAAATTACGTACCTTAAAGAAACCAGGTTTTCAGAAGAGCTCATGCCTCAGACTTCGTTTTTCCTTAGGTTCCATGACATTAATGTTAGGTTGTCGGATCCGACTCGACGGCACTTGGCACTTGGCTGGCTCCATAAATGTTAATAAGTAAACTAAGGAGGAGCAACTTGCCCTTGGAGGAACACTTAATGTGTTTTGGAGAAATTGGCTGAGGACCTCTGGTAGGATTTTTCCATCCTGTGTTATCTTACTAGTCATTAGTTCTCCAGTGAAGGCTTCTGTGTCATATGTAAGTTTTTCTGTACCTCCTGTTTTCTCTAGACAGGCTTTATGTACTGCTTATGGATAAATGCTTTTGTGTAATAGATCCAACTACACTAATATAGATAGCCCCTTTCCAACTAACAGTAGACGTTAAGTGAAGAATCTCTTGGCTTGGCTTTCTGACAAGTGCATGGATAGTACACTGTACTACTGTCTTGAGCAATTCATAGTGGTGATGCTGATAGTTGCTGGAGGTAGTGTTGGATTGTTGCATACTGAAAATGAGAGTCAGATGAGGTCTTCTTGGTCCAGCACTCAGTGTTGGGTCATTAGAGCTTTGATCCCTACTTAGAGTACAGATAAATTAGAGAGGTCTGTGAGAGGTTTGTCAATCACTGTGGTACAAATGGTAGTTACTGGTGGGATGGAGGCACAGCAATGATCTCTGATCTCATAAACTAAGCTGACATGAGAAACAAAATAACTTCAGATCTCTTATTATCCCAAGAGAATGTAACCTCTGCTGTAAAACTAGACAACAAGCTACTTGGCTACACTGTAACATCCTTACAGACATCGTATTTGGTTTGTTGGTTACTATCAAGAATATGTACATGATCTAGATCACTACCACAATAGTTATATTCGTAATCTACATCCTGATAGTATTAAACATAATAAATTTATCTTCTATTGTCTTACACACCTAAAAAGCAAAAGAAGGCCTCAGGCTAAAACTTTGCTATACACTGACTCTGCTGACTCACCTAACGCAACTGGTAAGAATGTTGCTCTTGCTTAATACCTTGGTGAAAAACCAGATGGTATCCAGTAAAAAGCCAGGTGCATCAGTTTAAAGAGCCTTCTATGGCCACTTAGGAGCACAACAAAGTTCAGGTATGAATCATCGATGTGTTATCTCCACAAGGAGAAAGTGATTGAAAAATGGTGTTGTAGTCATTGTTCCTTGTCTCAGAAGTTATGACCCAGCTGGAGCTAGACTCACAAGGACACATCAACTAGGCCCTTGGGTATAAAGACTGTAGCTAATTTTAAATATGTACATATGTATATGTATATTAGGGAAGCTTTCACATAAGCCATTCAAACAGAACACAAAACAGAACACTCTTAACTTTTTCTGTTAGCCAAAGCCAAGTGCCGTCGAGTCGGATCTGACTCATGGCAACCCTAGGGGTCAGGGTAGAACTGTGTTAACATTTAATAAATAGAAAATTTGGACCAGTGAAAACCCTTCTGTCATTACTGAAACTGTATAACAGCTAAATATCCCCACCTTACACTCACTGATATATCTATCACCAATTACTTGTTTTTTTACCCTTATTAGGACCTTTAGTTACAATTCTTTTGTTACTTATTTGTGTCTCTTTAACCTCTTCATTAAATTTGTTTCCCCCAGGTTACAATTCCAGGTCAAGCTTAAACTCATGCAAGGTTTCCAACACATCCCTCTGAATGAGGCCTGAGAGACAGACAGACAGACAATAAAACATATAGCGAGACATTAAAACAAATAGTGAGAGATTTCTACTTGGCTAGGCAGAAACAACACCCCAATTCAGCATGAAAAAGTTATAGAAGATGAGACCTTCATCTCTCAGGGGGGATTGAGAGAGTGAGTCCGAAAGCCTCTGTATATTCCTTTCATTTTAATATCTTTCAATTAAAATCACACATAGATAATAAGAGACAGAAAATCTAGAGACCTCCTAAGTGAGATAGAGGGTAAAAGTCTCAAAGATTAACCACATCCTGAGAAACTGAGATAAGTTAGTCATTCACATAATTCTGTAAACTTCCTCAGAGTTGTTTTTCAGAAGGAATCAAGTGAAACCAGTTCCAGGGATACGTGCAGAACTCCAAATTTGGCTAGAGGGCTACAGTCAGCAACTGGAAATTGAACCAAGGGAACAAGAAACTGTGCAGGTGCCTCACCCATCATAAGACCTACTACAAGTCCGAGAAGCCCTCACTGCACTGCAGAATCCATTCTGAAATCCATTTGAGTGCACACTTCATTACCTGACATTACCTCTTCTGTCCCAATGAAATCATAATTCCCCTTTCCACCTCAAAACCTTTAAAATTCCAGACAAGCCTTTGTTCTGGGAGCTGGATCAGGCTAGTGTTGTCTATCATGGCCTCTGCATCTCCACCTGCAGATCTTTTCACTAATAAACTTTGCTCATGTGGAAAGATTCTCTGTGTCTTTCCTGTTCTTTCTTACCAGTGAGAAGCAAGAATCTCATGTAAGTCCACAGCATCTGAAATGCCTCTAGACTACAGCAGTGATTCTCAAGTGTGGGTCTTAGACCGGGACTATGGATTAAATTGTCTCCCAAAATGTGTTGTAAATTCTAACTTCTATACTTGTGGTTTGAAACACTGGTGGCACAGTGATTAAGTGATACAGCTGCTAACCAAAAGGTTGGCAGTTCAAATCCACCAGGCACTCCTTGGAAACCTGATGGGACAGTTCTACTCTGACCAATAGGTTCATTGAGTCAGAATTGACAGCAATGGATTATACCTATGGTTAAAGGTAAAGTGGTTAAGACATTGGCTGCTAACCAAAATAGTCAGCAGTCCAAATCCACCAGCCACTACCTGGAAACTCTGCGGAGTTCTATTCTGTCCTCTGTGGGGTCAATATGATTTGGAATTGACCCAGCTGCAAGGGGTTTGGTTTTTGATTTTATACCTGTGGTTTCAATCCCATCTAGGAGTGAGTCTTCTTTATTACGTGAATGAGGTATAATTAGTGTAGGAAGTGTATCGAGTCAAGAAGTGAGAAAGAGCTGAGGACCGTCTTTCAGAGCTGACAGAGAAAGCCAGTGCCCTGAATTCAAACTTGTAGCTTCCTGTGAGGAGGAATTCTGGTGATGCAGTGGTTAAGAGTTACGGCTGCTAGCTAAAAGTGAAAGTTTGAATCCACCACCCACTTCTTGGAATCCCTATGGGGCAGTTCCACCCTGTTGTGTAGGTTGCTATGAGTCAGAATTGATTCCATGTCCAAGGTCGTTTTGTTGTTAGTTAACTGTGAGAAAATTAATTTGTTTGTAAAAGCCACCCATTTGTGCTGTTATAGTAGCACTCAGTAACTAAGACAACCAGCAACACCAGTATCACCTGGTAACTTGATAGACATGCAGACAGATGCCTGTGCCACCACCTAGACCTACTGGATCAGTATCCCTGGGGTAGATCCAGCTGTTTGCTGTGAAAGCCCTCTAGGTGATTCTGGTGCTTCCTAACATTTGAAAGCCACTGCTCAACCATACGGCTCTTTATTTATGGTCCACAGTTGATTTGGGTTTAAAAGCCTCTTGGAACTGCACTTAAAACTGTGTACACGTATATACCCTTTTTCTGATATGAGGATTCAGAGTGTCAATCCCTCACCTGAGAAGTTATGGACTGTATGATAGAGGCAGTATGGAAGGTTGTCTTGTTCAGTGTCTTAGGCTGGGTTTTCTAGGGAAGTAAAACCAGTAACACGTGTAGGTACAAGGAAAGATTTATAAGATAGATAGATATAGGAAACAGCTCAAGCAATCACAGAAGCTGAATGTCCCAAGTTCTAGCACGAGCTTCATGTGGCCATGGGAGCTGATGAACCCAAGGTCAGCAGGTCCAAGACCACAGTTCTAGATAGCTGGCTGTATAGATTGGAGGATCCCAAGCTGGTGGTGAGACGGAGCGGCAGAGACTGGTGAGTGTCAGCGAAGCAAAGGGATGCAGGCAGCGCTGTTGGAGCTGTGGCAACAGTTGAAGCCTGAGCAGCGTTATGTTGCCCCTAAATCAAATGGGGGGGGGGAACCCTTGCCTGGCAGGCTGAGGAGGGGTGCAAGCTGTACAGCTTCAAGATTATCTGGAGGACCCCAGTGACCTTGGCAGCTCAGCCACCTTGCAGTTTCCCTAGGATCCAAGCCAAGGTCCCCACACTGAGTGGTGGAGGTGCCAATGGAGACTGGAGGCCCTATGTAGAATTTATTGGCTCTGCTCAAATGTGCAATGCATCATGGCAATGGTAGCTACTGAGACCAAATGCTGTCCAATCCATGGGAACCCCGACAAATTCTCTGTGCCCCTACGGGTGATAAGTGGATATGGTGACCAGACTATTAGAGTGTGAGAAGTTCCAGCTTCTGCTGGCCATCGGTCATCTGCCCCCTAAGGTGTACAGAGTTCACATTTCTCCGGTGCCAGAATATATTCTGGGTATAGACATCCCACATGATCGGGTTATGCAGACAACAATTGGTGAATTTAGACTGTGGCTAAGAGCCATAAAAGCCATAGTGAGTGGCTGGGCCCAAGTGACCACAGTGGTGCTGTCCACTGCAAGGAGAGATGTAAATGTGAACAGTACCATCTCCTCTAGGGAGACACAAAGAAATTAGGGAAACTACTGAAGAGTTGCACTGAGTGAAAATACTGAGGCTTGCCTGAAGCCCCTTCAACTCTTCAGTGTGGCCAGTGAAGAAGCCGGATGGTTCCTGGTGAATGACAGTCAACTGCCGTGAGTTGAGTCAGGTGGTGCTGTCGATGCACACATCAGTAGCCTATACAGACACCCTAATGGTTACTTTGAGCCACAAGTCAGGCATGTATTACTTCATGACTGACCTCGCTAATGCCAAGATCAATTCATGTCCACATGGGAGGGGAGGCAGTGGACCTTGACTGTGCCGCCCCAGGGCTACCTGAACAGCCCCACCATACGCCGTGGCTTGGTAACAAAACATGTGGCGCTGTGGAAACCCACCTCAGAATACAAAATGGCACACATGCAGCTGTGCAGAATTTTAGAATGAGTCAGCATTTTCTAAGGCCTAGGTTTGATTCCCCACACACAAGGAAGTTAGCCATTTTTGTTCATTAACATGTTGGCTTTCCACCAAAGGGCAGATGATTTACCACGTGTGAGGCAGTTAGTTAGCTAAACGTCATCTGGAGTGCCAAGATAGAGGGCACGACCTGTTTTGCCCATTGTGGCTAGTAAGTGGCTGTTTCTTTTGTTAGGCAGTTCAAGGACAGTCTCTGCAAAGAAAACTTCAGGAAGTAGTCCAGAATCAGGGTGGAAACTGTCTTATGGGCCTGTTGTAATGTGGCCTCCCCAATAACGCACCCAGGTCACTAATGCCCGACTCTTACAAACCTCTGCTCCTTTGAGACTGAGGCCTGTAACTCCCTTTACTTCTTCCTTATTGACATTGTTATTATGACCTTCCAAGCACTCTCATTATAGACTCACAACAAGTCTTGTTCCTACATCCAAGGTAACATCAATGTCCGCATGAATGCCCCGTCCAACTTCCCAGCCTCACAGGACCTTGACCATTCTGACACCGAACAATTTCACTTCCACGCCACTCTAGCCCCACAAATGCCTTCACCTGATGTTCCTCAGCCTTGTACCAGACCACTTAGACTGAGCTTCGCGGCAGTAACAAATCCCCAAATCTCAGTGCCTTGCATTAACACTGGTTTCTCCTTCTACTGCAGGACAGCTGCAGCTGTGGCCCCGGTCCTCTTCTCAGAGCCAGGCTAAGGAGCAGCCCCTATTTGGGGATCTGGGGGCACTGGCCTGCTGGCAGAGGCAAGGGAGCACTCGCTATCCACACAGCAGTCCCTAAACCTCTGCTCCAAAGTATCATACTTCATTTACACTCAGGTTTCACTGGCCAAGTCCGCTGTCAGTGGGACAAGAAACAATCCTCTCGGCTGGCAGGAGAGGCAAACGTTTTCACAATAATACAATCTAGCACAAACTTTGTAGTCTTATACTAGAAGCTCTCAGAGAATAGCTACCTCTCGTTTGAGCTTTTTGTCCATTCCTCCTGCTAGTATTCATGTCATTAAATCTCTTCAGTTTCTGAGTGCCCTGTTAACTCCATGAGCTTCCTCTCCGTCTTGAGGAACACAGAATAACCAGGCAGAACTGAGAGTCCACATTGTGGGTCATTAATGTGTAGTAGCACCAAGATGCAAGTTGTGACTTATCTCCTGTAGCAGTCAGCACTGAGCCCAAGAGTCCTCAATCTGGAGAGGTTGTGCCCTTCTAATGGACATTAAAGGAGCCCTAGTGGTGCAGTAATTAAACACTCACGTTGACTCAAAGCAATGGATTTTTCTAAGGGACATTTGTATCTGAAGACCCTGCCATCCATGCAGAAATTGATTTATTTCTCTGGCTCCCTTACTAGACTGTAGGCAACCTGAAGACAACTTACTTATTCACTGTTATAGTCCCAGTACAACTAGTGACTGGCTCACATTTAACACTTAATAGACATTTGCTGAATGAATTTTACTCCTGTCCTTTATTGTGAAGGAAAACAAAAACCAAACATTTACCAAATAAGTTCAGTTTTCGGTATGTATGCAGCAAGATTATGTCTGTACCCCCAAGTCTGTGATGACTTGAAATTTTTCTAACAGCATGAATTCTTCTCATACCTTTGGGGTTGGATGTGCACACATTCTAGAAAACAAGCACTGACCTGGATTTTGTCTGCTAAGAACAGTTTTTAGTTACTAGTTTTCAGCTTGCCTTTTCCTAGCCTCAAAATGATCTTCAACAGACAATAATCTTCATTATTATGAACTCAGGGTGGGTATACTGCAAAAGCCCAGGAAAAAAGCAGTGCTATTTCTTCTTCCCCCACTGTATATGCAGTTGAAAATAAAGGGAAGGCCACAAAAGGTCAAAAAGATACTGGAACACACAAGCAAACCCCATTCTCATCCTATGATCTTTTTCTTCTTCCATTTATTTTTTTATTTTTATTTTTATTTAACATAACTGAGTGAAAATGTACATTCACATGTAAATTTACATGCCCCCCTATATGCAGCTTCCACTGCTCTCCCTGTCCGGTGACTGCACACTATTCCTCTCTGCTCCATACATGTCTCATCCTCCCAACAGTCTCCTTTCCCCTCCTCTCCGTTCACTCCCCTTCCTCCAGCCAGAGGTCAGCAAGATGATATCCTATAGATGTATAGAACCATAAAGTGCTTCCAATATATGGTTACTCTGCATTGCCAAGTCCAATCCATTCCTGTCCAAAGAGTGGACCTTTGTTGTAATTTATGGGAAAGGGCAGCATCAGGGCTGGGGGCCACGCTCTCAGAGGAACCCCAAAACCGCTGGACCATCAATTGAGGTCTTTTAGTGGAGATCTCATGATGCACCTCTTTTTATTCTTGTGTTGCCAGTGAGGCTCCTCTCTGTGAGCTCCGTCATGGCTATCACTGGTGGTGGCCGGGCACCATCCGGTTCTTCAGGTCCCACGTCGATGTAGGCACCCACTCTTGTGGGTCTCTCCGTCTTCTTGGTTGTCTTTACCGCATGCCATTTTGGCCCTCGGTGAGCATTCGTTCCTGCTGAGTTGGGACCATTTGCTGTGTCCTCGGATGGCAGCTTTTAAGACCCTAGACGCCACTCACCAATGTGGGGTGCAGAGAGCTCTCTTAGCAAAACACTAGTTGTGCCAATTGGCCTGGAATTCGCCTAACAGCATGGTCCCCCGCCCCCCGCCCCAGCTACTCTATCCTTGCAGTATTGAGTTAAGATGGAAGGACTACTCAAGCTATGCTGAAGTCCACTTAATGTTGTTCTTGTTCCTAATGTGTGCTGTCACCGCTTTCTCCCAACTAGATTTCTAGTAACTACCTAAACTAAACCCTCCCCCCCTCGCCCTCCTTCCCTCCTTCCCCTCCCTTGCAGCTGTCAAAGAGTCTTCTATACACAAGTCTGTTTTTGAGATCTTATCGTAGAGGTCTCATACAGTATTTGTCCTTTTGTCACTGACTACTTTCACTCAACATAATGTCTTTCAGTTGAAACCAGGTTAGGAGATGTTTCCTGGAATCATCATTATTCTTTATCATTGCATAGTGCTCCATTGAGTATATATACCACAGTTTACCTATCCATTCTTCTATTGTTGGGCATCTGGGTTGATTCCACCTTTTTGCTATTGTGGACTGTGCTGCGATAAACATTCTGGTGCATGTGTCCATTGGTGTGAAAGGCCTTGAATCTGTAGGGTATATTCCAAAGTAGTGGAATTACTGGGTCAAATGGTATATCAATATCCATTTTTTTTAAGGAAGCACCAGATTGCCTTCCAAAGAGGCTGGACCATTTTGCAACCCCACCAACAGTGTAGGAGGGTTCCACTTTCTCCACAGCCTCTCCAGCATTTGTTGTTTTGTGTTTTCTGGATCATGGCCAATCTTGTCGGGGTGAGATGGTATCTCATTGTTGTCTTGATTTGAATTTCTTTAATAACTAAAGATCGTGAACATGTCCGCATGTGTCTTTTGGCTGCCTAGATCTCCTTTTTAGTGAAATGTCTGTCCATCTCCTTTGCCCATCGCTTAATTGGATGGTTTATCTTCTTATTGATATTTTGTAGTATCTCATAGATTATAGAGATCAGGCATCGATCTGACATAGAGTTGCCAAATATTTTTTCCCACTCTGTGGGTGTTCTTTTAATTCTATTAATAAAGTCTTTGGAGGAGCAAAAGTGTTTGATTCTTAATAGTTCCCATTTATCTACTTTCTCTTCTGTTGATTGAGGTTTCTTTGACAGATTTTGGAGTCTGTCCTCATTGTGTATTAAAACTTCCATTGTTGTTCCTACCTTTTCTTGGACGAGCTTTATCGTTTTAGGTTTGATATTGAGGTCTTTTATCCAGTTGGAGTTGGTTTTTGTATAAGGTGTAAGATATGGATCTTGATTCAGTTTATTGCAGATGGATAACCAATTTTGCCAGCACCATTTGTTGAAGAGACTGTTTTTACCCCAGTTTAATGTCTTAGGGCCTTTGTCGAGTATCAACTGTTCATAGGCAGATGGTGTCATCTCTGGGGTCTCAATTCTGTTCCATTGATCAATCTGTCTGTTCTTGTACCAGTACCAGGCCGTTTTGACCACTGTGGCAGTGTAGTATGTTCTAAGGTCGGTACCTTCTTCCGTTTTTAAAGTGCTGTCCCTGTATTTCCAGTATCAGCCCTGCCCTACCTACTTCAACACCTCTTCATACAGGCATATACTGCACATCTTCAGGAGATGCCCTTTGTAACAGTGCTTCCAGAGGTTGTGCAGTGCCTATCAACCTACACCATTCTATGTAGTGGTTCAGCCCCCACCCAAATAGGCCACCCTAAATTCAGGAAAATCAACCCAGTGTTTCACTCAATAATCTCAGCTATGTTAATAACCTTTTGAAAAGCACGTGGGCTAGCAAGCTGTCTGTGGACACGTCTGTTCTTCTTTGGTAACTCCCCAAACAGAAAAACAGGGACATGAGCCAGTGGCTTCATTGGAAGCCCTAAAATTAAATATAAAATGTTCTGTATCATAGTGAGATTTTATACATTTAGAGCCCTGGTGGTACAGTCGTCCAGACCTTAACTGCTAACTGAAAGGTCAGCAGTTCAAACCCACTAGCTGCTCCCTGGAAATACCATCGGGCAGTTCTACTCTGTCCTATACAGTCACTGTGAGGTAGAATCAACTCAACAGCAGCAGGTTTCGAGTTTTTTGGTAAGTAGCTCAATTAAAGAAACCAACACTATAAAACCTCCAAGTTTCCTTCAGAACTGGGATTCTAAAAATGAAATACAATTACCCTCACAGGTATCTAGGGGGAGGTATGTCAAAAGTTGCTGTTGATTTTGTCTAGTTATTTTTAACACAAATACTAGTCTCCTCTTTCTCAGATCAGACCCAAGGTTGTGCATAGTAACTGTCATGGATTGAACCATGTCCCCCTAAAAACAGTATAGCAATTTGGATGGGCCATGATTCCCTGTACTGTGCAACTGCCCTCCATTCTGTGATTTTCCTATGCTGTAAATCCTAATCTCTGCCGGCGGTTAATAGAAAAAGATGACAGTAGGACTCTAAAACCGTTCCTGAGGTCATCTCCCTGCTCCAGCGTAAAGGGAGTTTTCCTGGACTGTGGTTTGCACCACTTTTTTTCCTACAAGAGATAAAAAGAAATGGAAACCAATGGATTCGGGGACCTCACACCACCAAGAAAGCATCATTAAGAGCGGAGCGCTTCCTTTGGACTTGAGGTTTCTGCGTCAAGGTGCGCTCAGACCAAAGAAGACTGATGCAACACAAAGACCTCCTTCCAGAACTGACTGAGTGCCTTCCCTGGAGCCAGCACCCTGAATTCAGACTTCTATCCTATTGGACTGGGTAAGGATAAATTTTTGTTTGTTAAAGCCATCCACCTGCGGTATTTCTGGTAGAGCAGTACTCGATGACTAACAGCAACATAAACAGCTTTTTTGTTGCACACTAAAACTATCTCCCCAATAATGACACCACAAAAAAGCAAAATGAAAAATATTTAATGCACAACATAGTACAACAGAATCAACAGCTATTACAAGATTACACAGTGCAAATGCCAAAAACAAAAGACAGCTATTGATTTGGGGGGGCTTATATAGTTGGCTAGACAAGAACACAGTTCTCCCTCTTTCCTCATTTAATCAGCACCATCCTGAATATGATGTTGAGCTGGATGCTATTCAAACACTGATTTTAGATTTTTTCTTCTTGCTTTATAAACCCTGATTTGCTATTTCTGTTGATTCTGACTATCTGATTAGAAACAGTATTTTGAACACTGTATGTTTAAAGTACAATGGCAGTGGATTTTATGCTGGTTTATTCAAGTGCACATAGGAAGAGAATTTCTGTACATGAAACATGGCAAGGCAGTTGTATCAGGATAGACTCTGCCATCCAAATGTACACATACTTCCCACAGAACCTGGAGACAGAACTCCTTTGTGACCAACAGTCTCATGTCAAGGGAAGAACATGTGAGCTAGAGGCATAGGTAAGACAACCTGTGAGCTCTGCTAGGCGGGCAGAAAGGACTGCTGTGCAGTTTTCACAACACGAGGTATCCTGAAAATTATTCCCCAGAGTTTGGTCTACTGAGGGTATAACTTCTTCTTTCTCATTCAAGGCGATTACAGGTTTTAAGTTGTTTTGCCACACTTAATTCACATAACAAACCATGAGGTAGAACGGGCGGTTATGTGCACTCACTGTACAGGTAAGAAAAACAAAAGGCTTAGGAGGTCAAACAACACGGCTGAACTACATTTCATGATTGGTGGAATAATCTTACTTATTTCTACCTTAAGAGACACCTTCACAGTGCATTTAATAGTGCATAGCTATGGTCAGAGGAGAGCCCCTTTTAGAGCCTGGTTATGACGACTATATTGCAGAACGTTAAGGAGTTCAAGAAACACTCCTTTCTTTTAAAGCATTTTCTATTAGTTTTAGAAGAGGGAAGGAAAAAAAGTCAAAAGAGATATTCCAACTCTTATTACAAGAAGTGAAAAAAAGAAAGCAGCAAACTATAGGAAAAAAATGGTCTTCCTGTCAGAAGAACGAGAGCCGACCTCAATGCCTTAATGACAAGAAAACTGCTCTGCTCCCCAACCACACGCACAAAGGAGGCCTGACTTCAAACTGCAACAGTGTTAGATGCGAGCTCTGGAGTTCAAGTTTCCCTTCTAAACAGTTCATCTGATGCTGCAAACAAAAATTCACGGGAACTGCCTGGAAAAGAGAAATTTTATCCTCAACATACTGTAGTTACAAACATCCAAGAGATGGCAGAGATGGCCTCTGATACAAAAGCAATATTCACAAATATGTTAACTTTCAGCTAAGAGAAAGGAAGAGCAACAATAATGTGACATAAAATTGCTTATTTAAAAAACAAAACATGGGATTGTTAATCAATGTCAAAAAACAGTATGTGTACTGTTTAATAAGCAGCTACCTTCTTTTGTAAATCTCCCTCTGAAGTACAACCCAAAACAAGATGTCTTCGCATAAGAAATCAGATGCTCTAATAAACTCAGAGTGTTATGATGTCAATTCTCAATAAAGCATCTTCCAAATAACAACTATTCTAAGAAAGGAATTGCTATAATAGCTTATTTAGCCTTTTTTAGGTCTCCACCCTTCTAGCCCAGAAAACAAGGAATTCTCCCAGCTATGCTGCACTCCCAGAACACAGAGATGATGATCCTACATGAAGGCAAAAATAAACTGCAAGTAGAAGCAGCATCTTGGATTTTAGGTAAGCTACAAAACAGTATTAACTATCTCTTTGTGCACATATGCTTCTCTCTGGGACATTTTTAACTCAAGTGCAGGTTTGCTATATAGTCTTTTCTTTAATAATACCATATTCATCAAGAATGTTATTATTTTGGGCTACATATCCATGGCATCAAAAGATCTCAAAATACTTATTGGAAAGTCTCCTGCAAGAGATGCCATCTGGTGACTCCTACAAAAGAAGAACACAGCAATAGAGAAAGTGAAGAAAGCTGTTACAAAAAGCACGTCTCAAAACAATCAGAAAAACCTATCCCCAAATTATGTCTGGACAACCACTTCAACCACTACCTCAGATACTACTCATTTGTAGTTTAGCCTTAAGGTGCTCACCATTTCCCCTCATCTGCTACACTCTAATCTCAAATCTAAGAAATTCCAGCACAATGACCTCAGCATTCCCTACGGCAGTGCAAAATCTCCAACATTTGTAAACATAGTACATTGTCTTTTGGCACATAGGTGAATTTGCAAATTCCTTTACCTCTTAAGTACAGTTTATAAACACAGCTAGTTCCTAATCTACAGCCATTTTTAGCAAAAGGCATTAACAGTCCTCGAGGTGTATACTCCCATACATATACCCAGAGATGGAGGAATCATCGAAACACACTCTTTAGAATGGGGCTTAACAATCTAAGCAGGAAACTGGCTACATGAAAAACAACAGATTCACAGTATCTAAAGTCATATACTTTCCAAAGTTCATAAAACTATATAAAAAACACAAACAGCTGGTTAACACATTTCCTCCCTTCTATGGAGAATCAAGAGGTAACATAATGACAGCTTTTATATAATCCAAGAACTAATATCTACCAATTTTTCATTAATGACTTTTCAACATTATACTGAGGTGACATCAAAAAAAAATTTGCTACAGGTGCTACTACTGACCTTTAAACAGTATGTCCCATACACATTACAAATATCTAAACATACATAAAAGAATGCAAACACAACTGCATAATTCAAATACTTGGCAGTGAACTAATCATCTATGAGAGCAGTTCTTGGCAGTCTGGAGGCAGTGTGGCTGGACTCACACCCCACTGTTCAAGCCTACAGGAATGTGACCCTATGAAATTCCACAGACAGAATACCACCCACAGACAATGGTGACGGTAATGCCACTGAGAAGCTTTATCTCAGTTATTTGTCTACTCTGACTTAGGTACTAAACACAAATCACACCAAATACTGGAAGCGCACTCAAGACAGTGAGTTAATACTAAGAGATGGAAAAGATTTTTAGCTATAATCCCAAAATTCATTGTTTTTCTAATGATTCACCATTTCTTGCTCTCAACTTTCTGTCCAGTTTACATGATCATAAACATTAACTTAAGTGAAACTAAACTAAGGAATCTGGTGCTCTCAGACGACGTCATTACTTATAAGTCTACGGCATGATGCAGCAGGAAACACTGGGACTCCACTGATACACACTTCGGCACAATCACACCATAAACCCAAGTATGGTTTACCTACACTAAAGTGACCATATAATTTAATATCCACATAAGGGCTTTTTAGAGTGCAAGGAGACAAGCTGGGTGGGATGCTGGAAAACAGAGGAAAATCAGGACTATCTCCAAAGAACAGAGAATATGGGCACGCCACCTACAATTATAACATGAACAGTAGAGACAGACTAGGAAAAAGGGCTGGCTGCTGAGCCACTTTCAAAAAACAGCACCAATCAAAATCTGTGGATCACAACAAAGTAACATTGGCTGCCTCACTTCCACTGGACACATTATCAGGAGAGATCACTTGAAAACATCCCATGTGCTCAGAGGAGGGTGACTGAGGGCTAGGGTGAGGTGAGGTGGATTGGCACAAGAGCAGTTACAACAGACTCAGACATGGTGCCAACTGTGAGAATGACAAAGGACCAAACAATGTCTCATTTTGCTGTACATGGGGCTGCCATGAGCCAAAGCCAACTAGGGCAGCAGCTATGCAGCTATTTATCTATCTACATGTCCTATCTATCTACAGTCGTCTACTAGAGTGGCCTCTTTAAAATACATATTTTAGATTTTAAAGAGTGAAAAAAGTACCATAAAATGAAATGACATTATCAGGGATTTAATATCTGGTAAATTTTAGCATCATATTATTTCAAACCATGTTCCCTAAATAACACAAGTAAACAAAAATTTTTTTAAACAAGATGAATGGTAGTGTTAGGAAGTCAGTTTGTTTTATCTGTTGACTTACAGCAATAAATTCTGAAGACTTCACATAAGAACCATGACTTCTTTGGTGGCAGTAAGTTAAAAATACATGTACGTCAGTAACAAGGAAAAAAAAAAATAAACAGATCAGGATGGTGGTTTCAAGTTTCCAGTCAATAAAGCTGAGGGTCAGCTCAAAAACACGGCTTAGGGTCTTCTAAGCAAAGTGCTTAGCAGTGCTGACGGAAGCAAGGAAAAACCCAGGTCAGCAAGCAGAACAGGAGAGTCACATAAAAGGACTCTACTGCACAAGCGTGTACCGACATTAGCATCAAATATCTACAAATATAAATAAATTTTTAAACTCTTGTTTTATAAAAATTGCAACTTCATGTAAAAGGATCACTGGATGGCAGGCGCAGCTGCCCAGCCACCCGAGTGCCCTCCCACCCCCTTTATCATCACTTGCAAAGCACCAGACCAGCAAAAATAAAATGGGGGCCATCAAACTCTGAGGGCGAGAGCATCACTGCGGGGAAATGGGGAGGACGTTAACCTTCCAAGTTTAGAACATCTGGCATGGCTAACAACACTGAACTCAGAGAGCTGGTGTGGCTCACTGGGGGAAATCCTCTGTCCCTACGGTCTAGAGAACAAGAACAGAGCTTCATTCCCTAAGAAAGAAAGAGGAACATTGGAGAAACTGGTTCAGGTCCATTTGCCACCTTCACCTGTCTCCCAGTGGGAGGAGAAATTCATCTGATCAGACGAGAAAGTTTGACTTTCACCTGGCCCTTTCTCTTCTGGCAGAGACAGTATTAAAAGTGAGTTCTCTCAAGACCTATTTTGGCAACAAGTCATATTCTCCAACACCACTTATTACATGACCTACATTTTAAAACTATCAGTTGTCCCAAATTCAACAAGCACTGCTACTTAAAATATTTATTAAAAAAGGAGACTGTGGGTTTAAAGATCGTCTAGTCACAAGACTTGAATTATAGTTAATAGCTCTATCAATACTGTGGCTCCCTGCAAAGTCATTTAAACTTTTTTAGCTTCATGTGCAAAATAAGGTTTGACTAGGAATACACTTTAGTTTAAAAAGTCTGCAATTTTAATGAAAAGTCCTGTCTAGAAACGAAGTACTGTGCTAAACAAAGGGATCTTGGTGCTACCCACTTTCTGCTTAGTACGCAGAAAAACACAGAAAACACCCTTTTAGGGGCACGAATTGCAAAATGCAACCAGTACACCACTCTTATCAGCACATTCCTAGTTCTAGTAACAACAGTTCCACTGCAAACTCCTGACCCAGGCCTTGGGGTGGGTCAAAATTTCTGCAGGAGTTGGGCATAGTTAACGACCAAACCAGGTGATTCTTCTACCCCTAAGGTTCGACTATTCTAGGGCTTTGATCGTCCAAATAACACAGTCATACCACAGGGGATATACCAAGATTTTTCATGGGGTAGGCACACATGGGTAGCTACAAGAAAATCAATTTAGAGATCTTCAGTTTCCACATATATTATCCTAATGTTGATGCACCCTAGATCTAGCATTCTCTCTTCACAACTGTGATACTCCCTGTTCTCAAAACACACACACACACATAAAAGCTCCCGTCCCCATCCAGAATCTTACTATGGGCATTGGCTCAGAAAGTAAAAAGTAAAAACCTCTACATGCACAAAGGGGACCAAAAAAAACAGAGAACTCCTAATGAATAGTGAGACAGAGAGTAAAGCAGAGTTTAGCTGAAAATTCTGTGCTTTCTCTTATCTGTTTTAGAACTGAGAAGGGTAGAGGCAGACATTTTCTGACAGTAAGCCTGACTTGGCTGATTAATTTTAAAATGAGGACAAGCTTTGCCTATATACATGACAGGACTTTCTCCATAAATTTAATCAGCTAGATCTACAGTTTCAAGGCTTTGATAAAAATATTTTTAAAGCACATATGTTGAATAGCACATCCTTTATAAGCACTTGTATTTATTTTTAAACCTTAGATGTGAACTAAAAGGAAAGCCAATCACGGCTGAGTCAGGAAATGTTGAGGGAGTGCTTGGAAAGGGGAATAAGGGAATATTCTGGGGTGACAGCAACTTCCCATAGCTTACTACAGTTGGTATTTACTCATATGTCTACAACTCATCAAAAGGGAACATTTTATTGTCTATTAATTATAGCTCAATTTTTTTAAGTGCATATATACTTTTTTCAAAATTATTCTAGGCATGTGTTAGCAGAAGTGTTTGATAACCACTGTTCTAGGTATACATAAAAGAAATCTCCTCCTTCCCCAAGACTTCTCGTTTTGGTTTCTGAGAACCAAGCAGGCTGACTACAACATGAAGTCACCCACAAAAAACTAAACCCACCAAATCAGTGCTGTGGAGTTGATTCTAACTCATCACAGCCCTACAAGACAGAGCACAACTGCCCAAATGAGCAGCTGGTGGATTCTAACTGCCAACCTTTTGGGTGGCAGCCTTAACCACTGTAGAACCAAGGCTCCAGAGTAATCCACAGCTCTACATAAACTGACCATTCAAATTATTCACATTTCTCTCCTGTTACCTTTAATATTTTTCTAAGAGCTGCCACGAATTTTGATGCCTAAGAATATTTCCTAACAGAAAAGAAGAGAAAGGTAGGGAATAAAATTAACTAAAGAAATGATTGATTTTCAATTAATTTGGCAAATGAATAATGGTGTTTTTACATTTTACCAGTAACTGCCCCTCCCAGATACTCATCTTTGGAGGGAGAAAGAAGTGATTAGGTATCTTTTCATGTTAATAGTCTCCAAATTAATGATCTACTTCTCAGGAACTCGCTATCAAATTCCATGAATTTAAGAAGCAAAAATGCCCCAGGCACAGATGTTTACGTGAATAAACGAACACACGCAATAGGTCAAACTGAGTAGAGACCACACTGATGTTTTCATTCCTGACCTGGCCCTGTTCTATTTCTCCCAACTGATTGATTCAGCTATGCTATGAAAACCTTAATAACCAGCTGAATCTCCTTCTTGCAAACAGGGCAAGAAGCCCCAGCCTTCTTCAATCTTCTGGCACAGTGAAAACACGTGGCGAGATGACCTGTTCTTCCATGAATAATGTTTCCATTTCGTGGCCTTCTCTCACATAAGCTACATGGCTTCAAGAGAGTCTGGCAGTCCTCCATGCTGTCTGCACCTGCTCTCTGTTCATAAAGGTTATCTGACTGCTTTCCCACACTGGCAATGGTCTCTTGGCTTTCAGTGCTGTGAGCCAAATCCAGGAAGTCCACCGAGCCACAGGGATCAAGAGGTTTGGGGTTTCCTTCCTTTATGTATCCATCTTTAGGTCGAACGACTGGAGCTGAAACGGTTCTCCGGCAATCAGGAACGTCCATTCCTTCATTTTCCTTCTTTTCAGGTATGGCAGTGATGTCAGAGGTGGACAACGAATGAGTTAACTTTGCACAATCTGAATACCAATCCTTCCTCAAGGCCCAGCAACGGAAACAGTATCTCTTGCTTGGAGAGTTAAATTTCTTGCACTCTGTACACTGCCATTCATCCTACGAAGACAAGAGCAGCTGATTAACACTTTTCCACACAATCTGAGACAAAGGGAAGGGATGCCAAACCCTCATCATCTCACTAAGCCAGTCAACTTCCAGACTGTCCACACACTGGTTGGGTGTAAGATGTCAACAAATTCTACAGCTATGTGTAAGAAACTCTGGGAACATTTTACAGTGATTGTGTCACAAGTGCCATTTTCAAACTAAAATTTGATACAGCTTTCTCTGAGAAAGTTAAATTATTTCAGCTTTTCTCCACTGTCATGTTAGGTCCTTTCTCTGTGCACAGGGCCTTACTCCTTTATCAAAGGAGGCTGAAGAACAAAGAGAGAATACTGCGTCATTTGTTTCTACTGATTAAGAAACGTAATAAAACTTGGCAAAAAGGAAGCTAAAACTGAGATGTGAAAAGCAGTAAATATACTCCTGCTCTCAGGCCACTAACTCATGCCTAAATGACACCTACTCAAGGTTCTTATCCTTGTATGCAAAGTACTTTTTTTCCTCTTTTTCTTACCCAATTAGGATACAGTAGCAGCTCAATGAATTCTAAATGTCTTATTTGCTTAATTCCAAGGCTGCTACCTAGAAAACTTCAAGATTAGTAATTCAGGTTAATTGCTTGGCTTTGAAAGGATCAATGACTTGACACAGGTTGACCTGCTTATTTTATAAAGGTCAACTACTTCTCAACTTTTGAGCTATAACTCACTTGTCCAGGCTGAGACAGAAATGGCCTCCTTTGTTAAATTCCTGATAGCCTCAAAACACTCTTGCCAGATTATGACCCTCAGATCTCATCAGCATTGTTACAGAAATACTGAAAGGAACTCCAAAGGGACTTGGAATTTTTAATTGATGATGTGCCATAGTTTAATTGGTGTCACTTTTTCAGTAGTACATACGATCCACAGGACAGAGGAGAACTGCCCCCAGAGTTTCCACAGGACACCTGGTAGATTTCAACCACCAACCTTTTGATTAGCAGTCACAGCACTTATCTATGACACCACCAGGGTTTCCCATAAAATAATGGAGCTTAATTAAATTCAGTGGCATCTCTGAGTTCACAAAACAGTCTGTTTGCCTAATAGAGTTTCTGGCTCCAAGTAGCCACAGAAGTCTGATTAAAATGGGAAACTTACCTCTGCTATTTGTATTATGGTCAAGAACATGTAATGGACCAGTACATTTCACTTTATTATCAGTCAGATAATTTGCAATGAATTACCATAATGTTCAACAGCAGGGTAGGGATGGGAAAGTGAACAAACTCCAAAGACTACCTAAAAATTTTTTTATCACCAAGCAGAAGAGTGTAAAACTCTTTCTTATCCTTCCTCCGCCACTCCTGTCCCCACAGAATAAGCTAGCTGATAGAAGTACTGGAAAGAAAATTGGGAAACAGCATGCAAAGAGAAAAACAAGATATACATGAGTTTAAATCTAAGGTGGCAATGGTGATGATTCCATACCTTATTACCCAAAAGCTTAAGAGCATAACAGCACTCACTAACATAAATCTGTATGGAAACAAAGCCTTTGGAAACATTATTTTTATACTAGATGAAGGCATTTTACATAGTCTATACATCTGTCTTTGAGATTACAAAGGGGGTGTTTAATGGGAAAACACAGTAAGGAACTATTTATTCTGAATACTGTGTCACCACTGCATCACATAGAAAGAGTTTGGATAGCAAGGAAAGGGGTGTACACACTGAGGGGCCATCAGCCCTTGTCCAGGTAGAAAGAGGATTAGATCAAATCATATCCTTCCCTTCTCAAATTTCAACACAAGCCTCAAACAATATGCAAAGAAATCAACATCTTTTAGCACCGAGGAAGGAGAGGTAAGAATGGGGGCAATGGCATTCTTCAGCACAGGTAAGCTGTTGGGACCCTGTTATCCAAAGACACGGCCTACGCAGAACAGCTTTTACTACCTACTTGCCATACCTCAGAGGTAACTTCTGTATCAGTGTCATCACTTAAGGACTTCGAGTCCTCAAAGTCATCATTTTTCCCCACTTCAGTCACCTGTGACGGCAAAAACATCTTTTTAGTAAAGTCTACCCATTTTAGATCAGGTTATTACATTACAGCAAAAAGGTCAGAATAGCTTCAATCAAAAACTCACATTTACCACTAGCACTTAAAAAGCAGATACCTTACATATGAGGCTAAAAACAAGATCCCATACCACACAGTTGACTTTTCAGTAGAATACACAATTAACAAGAACCCAGAGGGGTTACCAAATACCTTCTGCATTCACAAAGGGTGGGTGCCCAAACTTAAGAGTTTTAAAGAAAATAAAGTATCAGAATACAAAAGCCACCAATTATTAGAATACGGAAATTTTTATCTTGGGAATCCAGGCAGGCAATCACCAGAATAAATAGGGATTACATGAAAAAATGAAAGTGAAAAGCACTGTATTTTACACATACATGAAGAATGACACAAAGCATTTTAAAATTTTACTCCTCAAACTTTTATCTTAATACATATTTTTTTAAAAGTTCTAGTAATAAAATATTGGGGATGTCATCTAAAAAAATAAAATAAAATTTTACTTTTCACATTCAAGGGCAAAATTAGTTACATGATAGTCTGGCTACTGTATTAAAAAACATGACCATAGATCAGGAAATAAAAAGTCATGAGACATAGGATGTGTCTTCTAAAAAGGAAAATGGGTAAGCCTAGTTTTATGGCTCAGCAAAAGGGACAAAACCAATTATGAACCACTGTATAACAAACAATCTGTTCACGAAAGTTTGAGCATTTTAAACCCCATCTTTCTCTAGAAAAGTTTTCTAAACATTACTTTTATCTTCAGTTTAGCCATTTGCACTTCTAATGCTATTCTCCTAACTAGTCTAAGAGAGCCCTCAAAAACCTGTTGCCATGAAGTTAATTCCAACATACAGCAGTTCTCTAGGACAGAACAGAACAGCTCCACAGGTTTCCAAGATTAAATCTTTACAAAAGCTGGCTGTCATATCTTCCTCTGGCAGAGCAGCTGGTGGGTTTGAACCACCAACCTTCTGGTTAGTAGCCAAGCCACCAGGGATCCCCTAGGAGATTCTTATGGAACCAAAATTTCTATAAAAATCCCTTGAACAAATAAATGAATGATCAAATTTAGGTCTATTTTTTGTCAGTCAAATAAACGTTTACTGACTGGTTTTCTATGTCCTGGGCACTGGATCTGCTGCCAAATTTCTTGTGAGACTTGAACACATGACTGCACACCTTTTCATCTTGGTGTGCTCACACCATACATACTTAAGAGGTCAGCCACCCATCCTTCCCCCTATTTCAATTCTAAAATAGGTGAGAAGTAATCATCTGTCTTTCCATTTAGGTATAAAATGGCCATGGGAGCCAGAGAAAATTTCAAGAAATAAGGACTTCTTCCTTCAGGCAGTTTAGGTCATTCAGGCCTTTGCTACATTGGCAAAACAAGGTTTTCAGAAGAAATAACCACTAATGAGACTTATTGTGGCTGTTAGCAATCCCCCAACTCTTGTGACTCCATGGATAATGGAAAGAAACACTGCCCAATCCTATGGTTTTCCCATGAATGGTTGGGGACTGGACTGTTATGATCCACAGGGCTGAGTTTAAGTAGACTTCCAGGCCTTTCTCTCTAGTCAGTATTAGTCTGTCAGCGTCACTGAAACCTGTTCAGCATCACAGCATCATGCAAATGTTCACTGAAAGATGAGTAGTAGCTGCATAGGAGGTACACTGACAAGAGCTGAACCTGGGTCTCCACACAGAAGGCTAGAATTATATGACTGAACCACCAATGCCTATCACATATGCCTAGACAAACAGAAAAAGGGTAGTTTATTACTTCTAGAGCTTTACTCATGATACCCTCTTGTATTTTTGAGGTAGCCATAATTAATATAACTCCTAAAACTGGATAAAGAAAAATCTTAAAAAACCAAAAGGCAGGAGATCATGGGAGTAATTTGTTGTATAGGTCAGGTCACCAGACCTAAACAGGTTATGCAATGCACACATAAACACAATCAGTGTGACATTTTTCCACAACATACCTTCTTCTCATTCACTTTGCCTACTTCTTCACTTGTTTGTTCAGCATCAGCAGCGTCAGCTTTTATTCCAGCACCTACATGCTCTGATACTGAATCATTCAAAAACCACAAGTCATCTGTAGTGTCTGAAACAAGGGCAGTACCTATATCCTAATAGAAAAAACAAACATGAGTTTCCATAGCCAGAGGCTTATCACAGATGTTGAACCCACATAAATGCACTCAATTTCTTCACACTGGATCTCGAAAGAACACCTTTCTTTAAAGTGCCTCTCTTCCTTCAACAGATGTCTACTTGGCACCTAGATATATAAGTTAATGCATAGATAATATGGGTGCCTGGCAAGGGATTCTCTAGTTTTACAGCAAATCATGTATGCCACCAAATATGCAGTATTGAATACTCTAGAAGACAAGGACTCATAGTTGCTCGACTAAATAAATCCATTCCCTATGTTCTTTCCACAGGTGGCATTCTGAAAAGTTACAAACCTTTCTATTAGCTGACTGTGACACATCCTTTCCTTTAAAGGTAAATGATGTTTATTAAAAAAATATGAGAGACACTGAGAGTAACTCAAACCTTTGCCCTGACACTTTCTGAACTCTTAAACAACTTTAAATATACAGAACTTTCTGCACCCATCTGTGGACATCTTACAACATACTTGTCTATAACATTCATGAAAGAAACTCATTATTTTACCACTATTTTATACCCATTCATTTATGGCATACTGAATGCCTATTATATGCCAGTTACAATTCTTGGTTCTAGGCAGTGGGGACTGAGTGGAGAGTTAATACGAAGGTCTCTGCCTTACATTCTGTACAGATAAACCAACAATTAACACATAAACAAAACACAGTAATTCCAGAAAATGAGAAATGCAATGCAGAATATAACAAAAGATAAAAGAATACCGTAGCAAAGAGGAGGCTATTCTAACTAGGAATAGTTTTTGTAGGACTACCACTTTTAACTGCACAGCTTCTAGAGAATCATTCCAGGATCCTCCCAGAACTGTGTAATGTGACAGTCTTGGTGGCCAGGGATGACTTGTCTGAGGTAACTACATTCGAGCTGAGGTCTGAATCATGAGAAAGTAATGAAAGGATGCAGGGGGAAGGGTGTTCCAGAGGAAAACAAAATTTTACAATGCCTAAGGAAGAAATTGTGGATTACAGAGTCAGTAAGAGGTCTACGTGTCTGCAATGCATACAGTAAGTAAGAGTAGCAGGAAGGGGCGCCAGATGAGTAGTGGCTATGGTAAACTGTATTCCGCTTAGTATGTGAGGAAATCCTCATGGCGTAGTGGTTAAGTGTGACGTCTGCCAGCCAAAAGGGCAGCAGTTCAAATACACCAGGTGCTCCTTGGAAACTCTATGACGCAGTTCTACTCTGTCGTGCAGGGTTGCTATGAGTCAGAATCAACTAGATAGCAGCAGGTTTGGTTCGGTTTTGCTATGTGAAGCCACTGGCAGTGATAAACACAGCAGTGATATGATCTAACTTATCCTTTTAAAAATTTACTCTTTGAGAAGACTCAACTATATTAGAGGGGCAAGAACAGAAGTGATCAGCTGTGAAGCTGCTGTAATACTTAAGTGAAGCATGAGGATGGTTTAAATTAGGATTATAGTGGTAGAAGCAGCAAAAACTGGTCAGATTTAGGATATATTACAGATAAGAACCTACAACCTGGATGACAGAGAAAGAAATAAATGACATCGCCTTAATACTGGCCAGAATAAATGAGTAGATAATGGGGATCACTTATTAAAAAGAAAAGATTAGACAAGGAGTGTCAGGTGTGAAAACAAACAAGAGTTCTATCTTGAACAGGTTAAAAATACAGTCGTTTAAATGGAGGTACTGAGTAAGACAGCTGGATATGGAAGTTGGGCATTCAGTGAGAGCTGGACTGGAAACGTAGATTTGGGCGTCATAAGCACACATACGACATTTGAAGCCATATCACTGAAAGAAAGTTGATAAAAGAATGAAGTGGATGGTCAAGAGTAACTACTCTTTCAAAGAAAAAAAAAATTAAGTTTCCCTTCAAATGTAAGATTTACCTGATTTGTCTGTAAATCAGTCGAGCCATTACTTCTGGGCGTATAGCTGGTTCTCAAGTTTCCTAAAAACCACCAAGGCAGGCCAGCTACATCCCACTCCTCAAACCCGAGGTCCAGCCCAGATTTCTTATTTGGGGTTAAATTTTCTATCAAGTCTTCATCTACAGAAGTCAAATGAAAAGGATGATGACTATGCATTTAACACTTAAGAACCAAGTCTCTCTCTATAATAATTATGGTCTTTTTAAGATACAAAAAATAAATCCCTATTCCTACTAAGAATCAGAAGTCAAATATCTGTCTCAGTTGCAGAGCCCAAATCTCTTCCCCACTGTACACTTCATTAGCAGGTAATGCCTCTAGAAACAGATGATCATTTACCAAGGAACCTAAACCCAGGATGCGTCCATGTCAATAAAATTGCTCTAAAAGGATTTTTAAATGGTCATTTACAGATATTTTAAAGTCCCTGCCACTAAAGACTAATAATTAAAGAATGACTTGCCTTGTGGAAGTATATGGTGTCTGTTCATGGTCTGATCCACTGGACTGCAAATGGTGACAACACATGTAGCAGCCCTGGCCTTGAGATCATGACAGGACAGTACACTAATGGACAACTAGGCTGTCAAGGCAGTGTCACTGACACCAGGGATCTCAGCACACTTTCAGTAACTCCTCTAAGTTTTGTTAGGTAACAACTCACACTGAACTCTACACAGTCCAAAAAAGTATGTACACATATGCCCTCTCTGGATCCATGAAATCTAAAACATATTCAGGCCCCACAAAGCCTAGGTAAAGGGTCTCATGCTGTACATCTGAATGACATTCAGGGCAGTTACTAACCTAAATTTGTTTGAAATTGCTACTACATGAAATTCTTTGCTTTCTTCCCTGACCTCTGGTCTTCTAATTGTGTTTGACTTTTCTTGTCTTCTCACTCCCTTCTACTTCTTCCCAGTGATAAGACAGCCACTGGCAACTACAGATGCTTAAATGTGTAGAGCTCTGACTGAAAGAATTTCTACAATAAAGGGGTCCCTGCCAACAGTCTACCCTATTTACTTACAAAAGGAACCCTGGTGGTGCAACAGTTAAATGCTTGGCTGCTAAGTGAAAGGTGGGTGGTCTGAACCCACCCAGAGGCTCTGTGAAGCCAAGACCTAGTGATTTGCTCCTGTCAAAATTAGAGCCTAGAAAACTCTATGGGGCGGTTCTACTTTGTCACATGGGGTCATTAGGGGTTGAAATCAACTCGATGACACTCAATATCTACCTCACAAATTATGCCAATCTGCCTATTAAAACGTGTGTCTGCACCACGGGAAGCTTCAACTACCTTTTTACTTATTCATTGCTGAAATTATCCAACTCCAAATTCCTGAAACAATGCTGTATTACTGTTATCCCCACCAATTCAGGTTCTACAACTTCTTGTAAAGAACATGGAAATAGGTCATTCTTCCCATAATTAAAAATTCTATCCTTTCTACTAAAATGTCACCCTGCATTTCCATCACAAATTACATCTAGTCTCCTGAATTGGCTGTTCTCACAGTTTTAACAGCCTTCTTCGTCGAAAATAAACAAGGACTGGCATAAAAAAAAAAAAACTACATGTTTAATACCATACAGACTGGAATAGCTGCAAGGTAACCAGATAGTCCAAAATTCAGTTTAGATTCAAATCTACTTCAAAGAAAACAATCCAGCATGATAATTGATTCAAACTGAATTTGGCCATTTTAAACAACTTCAGCAGCATAACTTTCTAGGGCATTGTTAGAGGCCTCACCTGCCATTTTTGTTAAGTGTAAACCAGGTATCCAGTGGATCAGAAACCAGCATGCCACAAAATACCTTTGGGGAATTTACGCATCTATACATCTTTAAATGAAAATTTTCACAATTCTTGAACATATTTTCTACAGTGGGATTTTAGGGAAACTTCCAAAATTGTAGTTAACTCATATGCCAAATCAGAGCATATGGAAAATACAGATGGCAAATACCTGTTGACTACCACCTAAATGCAAGAGAACTAGGGTCCTTAGACTTCATTTTTGTCTCTGAAATCTAAGTATATTTCATCATCTTTATAACCTACAAAGAGCAGCCTTTTCCTCAAGCAGACAAATGGAAATAAAAATTCTAACCAGATTAAATATATATATATCAGGGTATCAAGATTTAAAAAAAGATCAAGGTAGATGAGTTCATCTGTACAGAAAATTTACCAGGTGGCAAACTGACACATGTGTAGCTGTCTTCTATTAGCATGCTAGCTAATGGAAAGGTCTTACTCAATCTCAGTAATCATTCATTGCTAAAAGAGCACTACTTTTTTTTCAATGTTAACTACAGTTACTAGGTTGAAAAACTGGTTTTTAGAAAACAATGAGAAATAAGTGGCAATGTACCCTCCCTCCCTTCACAGAATGGGAGGAGAGAATATTAATTACCTTTTCAGTTCTCTAAATAAAAGTTTCTAAAGTGGTCTTAACTGCAGCCATTGCTTAATATGGATAAATGCCAACCCCCAAATCACCAAGAGTATTAACAAAAAAAGAAAAGTCTATGTGGCCTTAATCCAAAACTTGCCTTGTCTTGAATTTCTGCAGTTATGCTCTGAGGTAGGCAGCATGGAACCATTGCCTTCTTCGGTTCTTTTTCTGGAGTTCAAACTTTCCTCTGCACTTTGCTGAAAAGAAGGAAAAGGTGTCTATCAGTGCAGTAAAAATAACTAGATTAAGGGATGTAGCAGTTCCACTCTGGCTCACCAGTTAGCGTGCAACACAATGGGTTACACACACAAAAGCTAATTCTGGAGTATACAACAGTCACCAAATAAAGGCACCACCTCTCATCAACCCACTGTGAATAAAGATGGGAAAATCTCAAAACTGAGAGAAAAGTATCTATGTACAAAAGGCCAAACTCTACTGCTATAAATAGACTGTCAGTCAGTAAAAGCCTCTCGTATAGTATAAAATTAGGCATAACTCAACAGACAGGTAAAACCATCAGCACAGACCAAGAAAATCATTAAAGCTTTCCTAGGTTTGGTAAGCTTTAAGAAATGGTGTGACATAAACTCAAATGCCCATTAAATTCTAAAAAAGCACTGTCCCCAAACACTCGTATGCATATATAGACGTATATATGTGT
The DNA here is from genome assembly GCA_028571685.1 of Heterohyrax brucei. Taxonomy (NCBI): domain Eukaryota; kingdom Metazoa; phylum Chordata; class Mammalia; order Hyracoidea; family Procaviidae; genus Heterohyrax; species Heterohyrax brucei. The sequence goes on from CM053155.1 coordinate 26,417,944, forward strand.
ATATATATACATATATACAATCACACACACGCACATGCACGCACACACAGGCACACACAGACTCCAAGGAAATTGCAACTGGATGAACTGAAGACTAGAAGTGCTACATCCCAAAGAAAGATTCAGAGACTGGAACTCTGTAATAGGTAGAACAGAGAAGGTTCACTCTGTCCCTGGTCTATGAACTCCCAAGAACCTTTACTAAATTCTTACCACATTTGGGGAAAGGTCTTGGGAGTCCAAGATCCACAGGTACAGAGAAGGGGCCACTCTGTACAACAAAAGAAGTCACCGTGTGGTGATTTTACCTTCGGTTGGTCTTGGCTTGGAATATCCATACTGTGATCCTGTGCGAGAGCGAGAGTCTGAGCAGCATCTGGATAGCAAGTAAAACAAAAGGAAAACCTTCCCTGGTAATAACCGTTCTTTCCACACAAAAAGGACCTCAGCAAACAACCCTGGAACCAGGTCTGGTTTCTAGAGATGTACTTTTCCACAATGGCTGGACAAGGCTCTCAGTGGCAGAAGGGAAAAAATGGAAACTGATAAAATGGCAAAGACCAAGTCAGGCCCTACTAAAAATATTTTACCAAAATATAACCTAGGGGGAAATGGAAAAGATGACTCAAAATAGCTAAAAATTATCTTCCATAGTAAGCTTAGAGTTTTTAAAAGTGGTTCCAAGCAGGAAATAATAAAAAAGTATTTTTATCAACTCTTCCTATACGTGTTATTATCAAATTTGTCTACCTTGTGAACAAACATTAGAAAGTATTTGGTTTGTTTAATTTTTTCCTCACATATTAGTTATATAAGATTATTAGATCTAAAAATCTGGAATTTTCCCTATTTGCTTCATAACACAAAGGCATTTTCATATAAACCTACAATCTAAGTGTCAGTTAAGATTTCATCGTTAAAATCTCTACTGTCTAAATATAGATTAGATTTTACTCAACAAGTCTACCTGCTCCCAATTACTAAACATTTCCTGAGAAGAGGAAGCAGATGAAATGTTCCTGAATGCCAATAAAAAGAAGAAATAATAATCTAACAGAAAGAGAACTGTATTAGTCTAAGAAATGTATTTTAAGGATTCAAATTCTTCAGGTACAACAGAAGGGGAAAACCTGGCTGCAGGTGTAGAATGAGCGCAGAGCACCAAATAACCTAGACCAGTTGTTACACGAGACTATTACATAATGGAGATGCACTACAGAAATCTACCGTGGATCAGGTTCATCAGCCACTAACAAAGTCCAGAGTGAAGGCACTTACGGAGAACACCACCCTTATCTAATAAATAAGAAGTGCCAGAGAAAAAAGTACTGACCCTACTACCGGTCAGGCAATTCAACAGTTTGGTACAAAGCAAGTATTTTCAAAACTGTAACTACAAAAAGTATTATTTGTAAAGAATGTCTACAAATGAAGATACTGAGAGGTTCAAACAGAGCATTTTCTGACCACAGTGGTCTTCAAGTTCAATTAACATACAATAAAATAAAACAGTTCTTTAATAAAGCTACAATTGCTGTCATTCATAGTTCTAAAGCTTTACTACCTTTTGTAGGATAAAACAATTAGAAGCAAAAAGACAGAAAGAAATTATCTCTGCAAAACTTATGGTGTAGAAAGGAATTTTCAAATAAATACAAGATGTGTCATACCTATTTCATTTTGTCAGAACACATGGGGAAATATGAAAGAATGATTTCAAAAGAACCATCTTCACTTTAAATAACATTTTCTGCAACCATTAAATAAAATACAAGGTTTAGCCCATTTCTAAATGGAAAGCATTTTTTATGTCATTTCAAATAACATATATGCAACCGAATTTATGAAGATCAACAGAGATGTCCAATGACAAATATCACTGTAAGTGCAAGTCAAAGCAGCTGTTACTTCAGGCAATTTCCCCGTCCTGATCATTGTACTATGGTTCTGGAAGATACTATTATTTGGAGAATTTGGATAAAGAGTACATGGAAACTATTTATGATGTTTTTGCGACTCTTCTATAAATCTGAAATTACCTGAAAACCACCAGTTAAAAAATTTAAAGCTTTATGTTTAGAGGAAAAAAAAAAAGTGTTAAGAAAGTAACATGAAGCTAAAAAAAAATTTTTTTTTAAATAAAAATAAAAAATAACTTGCAAATTTAATTATAAGCAAAGGTTGAAAGGAAACAACAGTGTATGGTCCAATGGAAAGAGCGAGGACTGGCCAGTTAGGTATCTCAGTTACACCACTTACCAGTGGTGTATGACCTTAGGCAAGTCACTCAACCCAGTAACAAAATTTCAGTTCATCACCAGATCTTCCTCACAGAGTTGTTGTGAGGGTCAAGAGAAACAGAAATGTTCATTAGAATATACATAATATATATACAAAATACTATATACATACATGTATATATAGATACACACATGTATAAAAATTCTGCAGAGAAAGTGCAAAAAAATGAGATATTAAAAAAACTTGAGAACGATAGCCACTCTAGATATTCAGAGAAGAAACCAGCAGGAAATAAAGTGTACTGAAAAAGCAGACTGCAATTACACAATCATCCACGTATTTCAGGCCTTTTAAGTGATTAGGAGAACCATACTATCTGACAAATGACTGAATTTCAATAAACCTGCCATATCATTTGCAAGGCCATCCCTTTCAAACAGAAATACACAGCTCCCTGAAGCAGGATTTCTGCTGTGAACAAATGGCTTCGAAATCCATATTAAGTTCAAAATCAAGTTCCAATACGAAAGCAAAGTATTTTTCCCTCACTTTAAAGCATAAATCTTTATAAAGGATGAATTTTTTTCAATCTATTTATTTCAGTAAGTTATCAAAAGGCAATCAATCTACAGAAGGACCCACGTGAATGGGTGACTGTATCAACATGCGATCAGAAGAACCAGATGGTGCCTGGCCACCACCAATGACAGCTGTGATGGGGCTCACATGGTTGAACAACACAAGAAAAATAGGAGTGCACCCTAAAAACTCCACTAAAAGACTACGACTGATGGTCCGAAGGCCTGGGAGTTTCCCTGGGAGTGTGTCCCCTAGACCTGATGCTGCCCTTGATCATAAATCATTACTGAGGTCAACTCTTCAGACAGGAATGGACTGGACTCAGAGACAGAAGTGACCATATCATGTGTGCCCTTTATGGTCCTATGCATCTATAGGATGTTGTCCTACTGGCCTCGTACTAGAGGGGAGTGGAGAGGGTGGAGAGTAGACCCCAAGCAGTCAATTTCAGACCCCACAGTTTCCCACATACGTCTAATAAATTAAACTCAAAAGACAGTGTTTAAAAAGTTCAGAATCAAGTAAAGGTTTAGAGAAACTGGCATTCAAATAACAGACTGTTAGAACCATTAGAGAGAGCCCCAGTGGTGCAGTGGTTAACCGCTCATCTGCTAGGCGAAAGGTTAGTGGTTCAAACCCATCAGTACTCTGAAGAAGAAAGCTTTGGCAGTATGCTTTAATAAAGATTACAGCCTAGAAAACCCTATGAGGCAGTACTGTTCTGTCCTAAAAAAAAAGAACAAATGGTCCTACTAATGGGTCACTGTGATTTGGGATCCACTTGACAATGGGTTTAAAACCATTAGGTGAAAAGTTCTGGGAACAGACGGACCAGGCTAAATGCTACCTGAGCCCACAGAAGCTTAACATCAATAAAAGAGGGGCAATTAAACCTTACACAACTCCCACTAGAATGCAAAAGAAAGAAAACACAACATCTATGAAACTTTAAAACAATTTACACCTGAGTCTTATTGAAGCACTAAGCTCTAACTACTAATTCACCAAAAGCAGGGGGAGAAAGAAACACTGTCAACACCACAAGGATACAACAGGCCAACTCTAGATTGCCCTGAATTCTACAAAACAAATGACTCATTTCTTCAGCAAATAAGTAACACGAAAACAAAAAGAGGGGTACATTTCATAGATTAAAGATATTTATGAGACATATCAATTAAATATAACATGTGGGCTTTGGATCCTGACTTCAACAAGCAGAAAGTACAAGATATTTTTGAGACAACTGGAGAAAACAATACATAAAAACTATTGGATGGTGTTATGAAATTATTAATTTTGTTTGGTAGAGTAATAGCACTGTAGTCATTTGAAAGGAAAAAGTCCTTGTCTGTTAGAAAATTTTAAAGTAGATAGATAAAGCAAAATATGGTAAAATGTTAGCAATTACTAAGTCTAGGATGTGGGCATTAATTAATAGTATAATTATACTATTCTATTTTCAGTATGTCTGAAATGTTTAACAATAAAGAGTTAAAAGCATAATAACAACATCACTCTATGACAAGTAGTTTATCTTTTCAAATCATGCCAAAGACAGCATTTCATTTCCATCCTGAGCCTCTCTGCTTTCCCCCCACTAGTCCTCTTGAACTCAAAATTGTGATACAGACTGAAGAAATACAATGTAACATACCTGTAGCAGGAGTGGCTAAAGTGACAAGATTCTTTCTTAGCATATCATAGAGGGGGCTGTTAAAGAGATAAAATAAAAATGAACAATCCAAAATACCAATATGAAGATTCTGGTAATTTTCCATCAAATGTTAAACATAATTCTGAATGGTTATCTTCCAACTTTCTCTGTAAGATATGAAGAGGCATAATTTTTTCCCCATAACAAATTTTTAAATATCAATATTACAATGACTAGGTCTTTGTGATACTTCATTCCCTTTAGAAAACTAGTTTACAATTTATCTCATTAGCCAACAGTAATTCAAGTGGAGAAATTCCTTTAGAGAGAATTCCTTCCTTCCAAAAGTTAAATTTCACATTTTAATTGGGTAGTAGGGTAGGAGTTACTGAGTTATGATCAAACAAGGCCAGCAGAAAGAGTCACTACAAAGAAGCAAGTTACGCAACACTCGTTTCTCATTACTAATAAGCTTTTGACTATAAGCTAATGATCATACATCACCATGCAGCTGGAGAAAGTCACAAACAGGTCAGATTAGCTTCACTGTAATTCTTACTAAGCTCATGATCACCAACTTCAAGCTGCCCAGCAATCCTACATTTCTCTCATCAGCTCACTCTTGTTCTCTCTCCAACAAGTATTTTACAAAATTCCAGTTTAGTCACATGAAGCTCCATCCTACCCAGGGATGTTTTTACCCATGAGATTCAATCTGCTCAAAGCTCTGTCATCCACCTCCTTCTAATTTTAATTACCCATCAGGTTTCAGTTCAAACATCACTTCCTCAAGGAACTTTTCCTTGACCCCTACAGCCCTGAATTCCCCTCTATATTACTGAGTGAAATTTTTCTATGCACTACTGTGATCAATTAATTAATACCTTTCTCACTACACTGTAAACTCCATATAAAGCCAGGGACTGTATCTATGGTGCTCACCACTCTATTCTCAGTGTCTCACAGGCCACGGTGACACATGCAGGCCCTTGAACACTTGTTGACTAAACAAACAAATAATCATTAAAAAGCTATGAGGTTAAATAGCTGGGTATCAGCATCTAAAAAGAAAGGGAAGCCCTCACTCTTTTTACCTTGGCTCTTTCACGGAGAAGCTCTGACGTCCCAGTAGTTCTCCCAAAAGATCTCCACCACAATAAACTATGTGCTGCTCCTTCTGATCATAAAGCTGCTTCATCATTATATACTGGCCCAGATACTGCATGACCTGCACAGAACAAAGTACCATGACGAGATCAATCCAGCTGCTGCACACGTGCACGCGCACACACACACACACAGATGCACACACACACACACACACACACAGACAAACTATGAGGAGATGAAGGAAGTTCATTTGCCAGTAAATGAAAGGACTCATATTTATGGGTATGACTATCAGTAATTCACAGTGTTTGTGCAAGCAATCCTACAGCAGAAGGGCTGCCCTTTAACGCTAGACTCACCGACTCATTACCATTCTGGAAAATCAACAGAGCTGGACTCTTAGCACAGAAATGTACTGACCAGACAATAAGAAAAAGTGGTCAATATACCTAGAACTCCCTTAATATTTTTCTCACCAGTCTACATCTTTAAAAGAGTCTTTTCTATTACCAGAAGTAATAAATTTTAAATTCACTTGGGTCATACAAATATTTCCCAAGTCCAGGGTCCAATAAATTCTTCCCCTTTGATGTATTTTCACTTAATTCTTCTGGCAAATGAAGTACAAAGTTTAATAGCCCTCAGTACTGTAGGTACACAAAACACAGAATCAAAGTGTTTATCAAATATAGATTTAGTTTGGCTGTCTTTCTCACATTGTTGTTGTTAAGTGCTGTCAAGTTACTTCTGACTCATAGTGACCCTGTGTATAAAGAATGAAACACTACCCAGCCCTGCATCATGCCCACAATCATTGTTAAACCTGAGCCCATTGTTGCATCCACTATGTCAATCCATCGCACTGAAGATCTTTTTATCTGCTGACCCTCCACTCTACCAAGCATGACATCCTTCTCCATGGACTGATCCTTCCTGACAACGTGTCCAAGTACATAGTCTTGCCATCCTGGCTTCTAAGGAGCACTCTGGTTGTACTTCTTCCAAGATAGTTCCATTCGTTCTTTTTGGTAGTTCGCGGCATAATCCAAGCCAAGCCAAGTGCTGTATAGTCAATATTCTTCTCTACCACCACAATTCAAAGGCATCAATTTTTCTTCTGTCTTCCTTATTCACCGTCCAGCTTTTGCAATAGCTAGATGCAACTGAAAATAGCATGGCTTAGGTCAGGTGCACCTTAGTCTTCAAAGTGACCTGAAGAGGTCTTTTGCAGCAGATACGCCCAAGGCAATGTATCTTTCAATTTCTTAACTGGTGCCACCATAGATCATAGATCCAAGTAAAACCAAATCCCTGATAACCCTAATCTTTTCTCCACTTATCGTTATGTTGCTTACTGGGCCAGTGAGTATTTTTGTTACTCTCAGAGTTCACAAAAATTGAAGGAATACACAAAAGTTCAGAATTTAAAATTTAAGTTATCTAAAATACAGAGAAGTGTTTCATTATAATGAAACCTTTATTGTATATCATTCAGCTTGATACCTACCTTCCGAAAATGGCCTTAGTTCAACTTCATGATAAACTAAAATAATGAAATGTTTAAAGGAAATGCTTTTACTCAGGCAGCAGATTTAAAAACAAAACAAAATTTCAGTAGTTCACTTAATGATGTAAGTAAGAATTTCATTATCACAGTTCACAAGCAGACCAAAGCAGCTATCTTCATCTTTGGGCCTTAGCGTCTCAGAAATACATTACATATTTGCACAGAAGACTCTTAACAACATTCTTCTCCTTATACTGAAGCAATGATGCTCCTAAGCTAGTCTACCCCCATCCCTACTTCCCCACCTTACACATGCCTAACCCCCCTAACTCCATGACACGTCCCAGTGTTAACAGACTAGCTGAACCCTCATATCTAATCAGCTATTGAGTAACTGGGGGAAAATAATATGGGGAGAAGCATCAACTGAACAAAGTAGGACAAGTTCTATATTTCTGTCTGTCCAGCTTTCAGAAAAGATAAATTTACTCTAAGCACACTTAACCAAACCCGCTGACGCTCAGGAGCGCCCTAGAAGACAGAGCAGAACTACCCCACTGTGCTTCTAAGGCTATAAATCTGTAAAACGCAGACTGCTGTATCTTTCTCCTAAACAGTGGCCAATGGGTTCAAACTACAAGTCTTTCAGGAAGCAGCTGAGCACTTCTTCACTGCACTACCTACGCACACAAAATACCAAAAAGAACCAAAAACAAAACCCACTGCTGTTGAATCAATTCTGACCCACAGTGACCCTACAGTATTCAAAAAGCATACTCTGAAACACTATTCTGCATTTGTTTACAGTATTACTATTTCCTGTAGTCTCAAGATGCACACTAAAAATCAAGATTTAAAAAGAAAAATTAGAAAATTTCTCTTTATGAATTAGGTAGAATGAAGGTCCATAAACAGCTGAATCATATAAACTGTTTTTTTTTTTTCCTAACTTCGTTCCAGTAAAACATTCTCCCTGGATGGGATGTACTTCATTTTTTTCTCAACACAGGTTAACTCTGCCCTCTCTTGAAGGAAAAAGCATTACAAATTTGACGTAAAAATCTATACTTTAATAGCAGTTCAGAGAAAGGCTTTCCACATAAGAGTTTCAAAGACCTAGTTCCAAAAGATGTCTATAATCTAAAATGATCAAAAGAAATATAAGTAACCTAGGAAATGCAAACTGCCTCCAGATTTGATTCCTTCAGAGAGGTACTACTGTTGCAGGGGTGGAGCAGTGCTGATAGATATTGAGTTTTTTTAAGAAAAACTTGGAAAGCATAATTTTGTTTCCTCTTTACCCTACTAAACATAAGCAGTTTCACAGATTAATATTTTCAGGCTGAGTCTTTCTCACTTAAAGAATTCAATTTGTATTTATCTTTGTTTTAAAAAAAAAACTTTAGAAGCTAAATAAGTTATTTAAATGCATAAGTGTTTAAAATAACTCACAGTGCTTACAAGAATATCTGACACATTTATAATGAAAAACTACTGCATTTAATTCCTCGCTGGCAGGATACCCAGTAAATCATAGGCAGTGTCATGTTTTAATCTTTTACATTTTACATTTTAGCTCTGAGATCAATGAACTCATGGTTAATCTTGTGTTTAGCTGACAACACACTTCAAAAGGAATTTCAAAAGAAACATGAAACACTACCCCCTAATTCATTCTATAAAGTAAATACAACCCTAATACTTAAACCAGACAAAGACAACATAAGAAAATTACAGGCCAATATCTTTAATGAATGTAAGATGCAAAATGCCTCAACAAAATACTAGAAAACAGAATCCTACAGTATGTTAAAGCCTCACACACCATGACAAAATGGGCTTTATTTCAGAAATGTAGACTGATTCACTATTAGAAAATCAATCAATATAGCCAAAAGCCAAGTGCCATAGAGTCGGATATAATACACACAAATAAAAAAAGAAAAAAAACATATGATCTCTCTATGAATGCACAAAGACAATTTAATAAAATCCAGCACTCTTTCTTCTTGAAAACCCTAAAGAAGACAGGAACAGAATGGAAATTCCTCAATACGATTCACAGCATGTATGAAAAGTCAACAGCCAGCATTACACTTAATGGAGAAAAACTGAAAGTTTTCTCCTTAAAATCAGGACTAAGACAAAGGTGCCTGCTCTCATCGCTTTTATTCAATATTGGATTAGAAGTTCTAGCCAGAGAAGTAAGACAAGATAAAGAAATACAAGGCATCCAGACTGGAGAAAAAGTAAAATTAGCTTGACTTGCAAATGATACGATTCAATATACAGAAAACCCCCAAGTCCACAGAAAACTTGCCAAGTTCATGGAAGAATTTAGCCAAGGCGCACGGTACAAGGCTAACAAACAAAAGTCAGCTGAGTTTTCATGCACCAACAGAGAGAAATGAGAAAGGGAAATCAGGGGAACAGCTTCATTTACAATAGCACCTGAGAGAGGAAAATACTTAGAAATAAATCTACCCAGGAGTGTAAAGACTTACATAGTGCAGGATATAAACCACTGCTAAGAGAGATTAAGGAATCCATAAATAAATGGAAACATGTTCCGTGTTCATGAGTTGAGAGACTTAATACTGTTAGGATGTCAATACTACCTAAAGCAATTTACAAATCCAGTGTAAGCCCAACAAAAATTCCACCAGTCTTCTTTAAGAAAATGGAGTATCAACCCTCAACTTTATGTGGAACAGCAAGAGGCCACAAATAGCTAAAGCAATGTTTAATGAGACAATAGAGTAGGAGGGCTCACATTTTCTGATTTTAAAATATACTGTATAGGTAAATAATCAAAACAGCCTGGCACTGGTATAGCAACAGACACATAGAACAATGGAACAGAATTAAGAGTTGAGAAATAAACCCATATATCCAAGGTCAACTGATTATTGACATGGGTGTTAAATTCATTCAATGCAAAAAGTTTCCTCAATAAACATTATTGGGAAAGCCAGATTTTCATATGCAGAAAAAATCAAACAGGATTGATGCTTCAGACCATATACAAAAATTCAAAATGGATTAAGGACCTAAAGTGCAAACTAAAACCACAAAAATCTTAAAAGAAAAAGTAGAGGCGACACTGGCCCAGCTTTTAATAATAAATTATTTATAATAATAGAAGCACAAATAGCCTATGACTAAATAAATGGGACCATATAAAAATTAAAACTTTTGTTCATCAAAAGACTTCATCAAAAAAGAGGATGGCACTACCAACTGAGAACATATCTTTTATTGCTGTTAGGTGCCATCGAGTTGGTTCTCACTCAGAGCAACCCTATGTACAACATAAGGAAACACTGCCCAGTCCTGCCCACAATTGTTTTTATGCTTAAGCTCACTGTTGCAACCACTGTGTCAATCCATCTCCTTGAGGGTCTTCCTCTTTCTCAGTAACCCTTCACTCTATCAAGCATGATATCCTTTCTCCAGGGTTTGATCCCCCCGACTACATGTCCAAGGAACAAGATGCAGTCTCACCATCCTTGCTTCCAAGGAGCACTCTGGCTGTACTTCTTTCAGAACATACCTGTTTGTTCTTTTGGTGGTCCATGATACACTCAACATTCTCCTCCAACACAATTCAAAGGCATCAATTCTTCTTCTGTCTTTCTTATGCACCGTCTAGCTTCTGTATGCATAAGAGGTACTTGAAAATACCATGGTTTGGGTCAGGGGCACCTTAGTCTTCAAGGTGACATCTTTACTTTTCAACACTTTAGAAGCGGTCCTTTGCAACAGATTTTCCCAATGTAATAATGCCATCTTTTGATTTCTTGGCTGCTGCTTCCATGGGTGTTGAATATGGGACCAAGTAAAACGAAAGTCTTGACAACCTTAATTTTTTTCTCCATTTATCAAGATGTCGCCCAATGGTCCAAGTGTGAGGATTTTTGTTTTCCTGATGTTGAGGTACAATCCATACTGAAGGCTGCGGTCTTTGATCTTTATTAGTGTTTCAAATCCTCTTCACTTCCAGCAGGCAGGGCTGTATTATCTGCATAATGCAGGTTGTTAATGAATCTTTCTTCAATCCTGATGCCTCGTACTTCTTCACATAGTCCAGCTTCTTGCTTTGCTTGGCATCAGACTGAAAAGGTATGATGAAAGGATACAACCTTGACACACAACTTTCCTGACCTAAACCATGCAGTGTTCTCTTGTTTTGTTTGTGTGACGCCTCTTGACCCATGTACAGATGTGCTCTCATGAGCACAATTAAGTGTTGTGGAATGCCCATTCTCCACATGTTATCCATAGTTGGTTATTATTCATGCAGTCAGATGCCTTTGCATAGTCAACAAAATACAGGTAAACATCTTTCTGGTATTTTCTGCTTTCAGCCAAGATTCATCTGACATCAGGAGTATCTCTAGTTCCATGTTCTCTTCTGAATCTGGCTTGAATTTTTGGCAGTTCTCTGTCAATATGCCATTGCAGTTGTTTTTGAATGATTTTTACCAAATTTTATTTGCATATGATATTAATGATATTGTTCGCTAATTTCCACATTTGGCTGATGATCTTTCTCGGGAATACGCATAAATATGGATCTCTTCCAGGTGGTGGGCCACTCAGCTGTCCTACAAATTTCTCAGCATAGATGAGAGTAAACACTTCCAGTGCTCTATCCATTTATTGAAACATCTCAGTTGTTATTCCTTCAATTCCTGGAGCCTTGTTTGTCACCAATGCCTGCAATGCAGCTTCAACTTTTTCTTTAGTACCTTCAGTTCCTGATCACATTCTGCCTCTTGAAATGGCTCAACACAGACCAGTTCTTTTTGGTATAATGACTTTGCATATTCCTTTCAAGAATGTATCTTTGGAAACCATACATGCAACAAGAAGCTAGTAAGAAAAATACATATAAAACTTCAAGAATGTAACAAGAAAAAAAAAAAAAACATGCAATCCTAAAGTGGTCAAAGGACTTGAGCAGACCATTCTGACTAGAGATTGTATAGAAGAATCTTGATCACTTGGGGAAAACTGCAAAACCAAAGAGGTAAAATATAGAGTAGAATTTCAAACTGTCACGGACTCCAGACTTTCTGGAGGCACAGACACTACATGAATCCTGTAACTACTTCCCTAAGATAATCTTTAAACCTTAAACAAAAAAATACCCCTGAAGTCTTCTAAAAACTGAACAAGTTTAGCTTAACTAGTAAAGAACGTATGCTTCCAGCATTATATTCTTTTAACATTTATCTGGAAGTGATCAACCAGACACACAGTAACTCAAAAGATCAGACAGGAACTTCATGGACAATGAGTTAATGTTAATGGGGAATGAACAACTCAGAAAAGGAGGATGAATACAGTTGTACAACTGGAAAGACCTAATTAATGTCACTGAGTTGAACAAGCAGAAATGGCTGAACTGGTGCAGATCTGGCTGTGTATATTCTCGACCACACACACACACACACACACACGTGCGCGCGTGCGCGCGTGCAGAGAGAGAGGGAGAGAGAAAAACAAAACAAAGAAACAGGAAGTTCAACATAAACTTGATGATCTTTTTAAAACAGAGCAAAATTTCTTCCTCCAGTATCTTAGCACAAGAACTTCCTTTCTCAGGCCTAAACACACAAGCAGAGCACACATAAAAACAAAGGACATATTGAGGATTCATGGTACTGTCAGCAACTGAAATACAGAATGATCTACTTCTCAGATATTTTTAAAGCATTTAGCTGAAGTGATTCTCTTGAGAATTTACTCTGATGACTTACCTCTTTAACAGTGAACATTTCACCTTGGGCACCTGCTGCATGCAAAATCGTCAAAAGTGGCAGTGTTGGTCGTACCTGATGTAAACAAAAAATAAGTCTTCTATTTACATTTCAGTCTGATTTGCCTCTGTAGCTCTATATAGCTCAAGAGAACGTCCCTAAACCTTTTTTCCCCCTTATAAGAAAAAAAAAAAAAAAAAAAAACCTAGTAAATTACTTAACACCTAATACATAAAATTGTCCAGCACACGAAACTTTGCAAGCCATACAACTACTTGTTGCCTTTCTGGAAAATCATTTATTTTCAAATGAATACTAAAAACCAAATCCGCTGCCATCAAGCAGAGTCCAACTCACAGTGACTCTACAGTACAGAACAGAACTGCCCCACAAGGTTTCCAAGGAGAGGCTGCTGGATTCAAACTACAGATCTTCTGGGTAGCAGTCTGAGGCCGTAACTACTGTGCTACCAGAGCTCCTTTGCAAAAGATAGCAGAGTTTAAGGCCACACTCCCTGAGACTGAATATGTCCTTCTCATGTACTAAGCTGTGTGACTCTGGACAAACAGTCTATTCAATTTCCTCCTCTTAAGAATAAACTGTGAACAAGACTTGGCATATAATAAACACTATGTAATTTTTTTAGTTACTGCTGTCAAACAATTACTTTAAATATACCTTATTAATCATCTTCTCCCCCAAAACAACTAGGGGCATCACCAGATATATATACATAATTAAGAGAAAATTTTTTGTTTAATTTCAGTCCAGTCAATTTATAACTTAGAACAACTACTAATGTGCTGTTTCTACTGTTCTAACAAAGAACTGTTTTTCAAATATTAGTCTCAAAAGAGATACTGCATTATGGAATCAACCCAGATGCCCAACAATATAAGAATGGATAGGTAAACTATGGTACATATACTCAATGGAGCACTACGCAATGATATAGAATAACGATGATTCCAGGAAACATCTCCTAACCTGGTTTCAACTGGAAGACATTATGTTGAGTGAAAGTAGTCAGCGACAAAGGGACAAATACTGTATGAGACCTCTACAATAAGATCTCAAAAACAGACTTGTGTATAGAAGAAAAGACTCTTTGACAGCTGCAAGGGAGGGGAGGAAGGGAGGGTGAGGGGGAGAGGGTTTAGTTTAGATAGTTACTAGAAATCTAGTTGGGAGAAAGCAGTGATAGCACACATTAGAAACAAGAACAACATTAAGTGGACTTCAGCATAACTTGAGTACTCCTTCCATCTTAACTCAATACTGCAAGGATAGAATAGCTGGGGCAGGGGGCGGGGGACCATGCTCTTAGGCGAATTCCAGGTCAACTGGCACAACCAGCGTTGTGCTAAGAGAGCTCTCTGCAGCCCACATTGGTGAGTGGTGCCTGGGGTCTTAAAAGCTGCCAAGCTGCCATCCGAGGACACAGCAAATGGTCCCAACTCAGCAGGAACGGACGCTCACCAAGGACCAAAATGACATGCGGTAAAGACAACCGAGAAGACAGAGAGACCCACAAGAGTGGGTGCCTACATCGACTTGGGACCGGAAGAACCGGATGGTGCCCGGCCACCACCAGTGACAGCCACGATGGAGCTCACAGAGAGGAGTCTCACTGGCAACATAAGAATAAAAAGGGGTGCATCATGAGATCTCCACTAAAAGACCTCAACTGATGGTCCAGCGGTTTTGGGGGTTCCTCTGAGAGCACGGCCCCCGACCCTGATGCTGCCCTTTCCCATAAATTATAACAAAGGTCCACTCTTTGGACAGGAATGGATTGGACTTGGCAATGCAGAGTGACCATATATTGGAAGCACTTTATGGTTCTATACATCTATAGGATATCATCTTGCTGACCTCTGGCTGGAGGAAGGGGAGTAGACAGAGAGGAGGGGAAAGGAGGCTGTTGGGAGGATGAGACATGTATGGAGCAGAGAGGAACAGTGTGCAGTCACCGCACAGGGAGAGCAGTGGAAGCTGCATAGAGGTGGGCATGTAAATTTATACAGGAATGTACATTTTCACTCAGTCATGTTAAATAAAAAAAAAAAAGAGATACTGCATAGTAAGACTACTTTTTATAATATAAGTCAATTTTTTTTCTTACAGGAGAAAACATTCATTTCTTATGTAATCTCACTAAACCAATTACACGAATAAAAATGTCCAACAGTTGGACATCTGAAGTGAAATTTATGCCATGACAAGGCACTACATGAATCTCAAAAAAGTATGCACAGTGCATATGTGCAAATGAACTATACTTCAGATCTTTATTTTCAACTGGGTTATCTGCCTTTCCTTCGTCAAGTTGTATTTCTTTGTATAGAATATAAAGTGATTCTTTTTGTTTGTCAACTATTGCCTCTGTGGAGTCTGTCTTTAGCTACATAATTAAAATAAAATTATGGTCATATTTGTCTCTCCTCCCTTACAGTTTCCTTGGTTTTATCATTATGTCAAGGCCTCTGAGCATTCTAAAGTTATACAAATAATTCCTAAATATTCTTCTACTATTTTTTAACCACTTCATTTTTCACAGTTAAATCTTTATTTCTTCAGAGCCATGGAGGAAGAAAAGCAATGAAATAACCTATTTAAAGTGCTGGGTTAAAAGAAACTTAATTAAGAATATGAGATCTGGCAAAACTATCTTTCAAGAATGACAGCAAAATTAAGACACTCCCAAATAAACAAACACCGAAGTAATCTGTCACCCCTAGGTCTGTCCTGGAAACCCTGGTGGCATAGTGGGTTAAGTACTACATCTGCTAACTGACAGGTTGGTAGTTCAAATCCACCAGGTACTCCTCAGAAACTCTAGGGAGCAGCTCTACTCTGACTTCTAGGTTTGCTATAAGTCGGACCCAACTCAACGGCACTGGGGGTTCTGGATCTGTCCCAGCAGAAGCTTCAGTGGCACAGTGGTTAAAGCGCGCTGCGCCCTTTGGGATCAGCTTGAGGGGTTTTTCTTTAGCTGTAACAGTTTTTCTTGTGTTGCCTCAGGGACTCTACCTTGGTTTAGACCTGCCCAGAGCCCCAGGGTGGTACAAATGGTTGTACGCTCTAAAGAAAATTGGCTACTCAACTGGCACAACTAGTCTTTTGTTAAGAGTCTTCTGCACTCCATACTGGTGAATGGTGTCTGGAGTCTGGAGTCTGGAAAGCTAGCAAGCCGCCATCTCAGGTACACCAAATGGTGCCAACTCATCTGGAACAGATGACCAAGAACAACAAACACACTAGGAAAAAAGAGCCCAGGACACAGAAGAACCCATATGAATGGGAGACTGCAGCAACATAAGACTAGAAGAACCAAATGGTGCCTGGCCACCACCAAAGGCAGCCGTGATGGAGGATACAAGGAGAGTCCCTGAGGTAACACAAGAAAAAGAGTGTCACAGCTAAAGAACTCTACCCAAAGACCACAACTGACGGTCCAACAGCCTGGAGGGTCCCCTGGGAACACAGTCCCTAGTCCTGATACTGGCCCTATACTGAGGTCAACTCTTCAGACAAGAATGGACTTGAGGACACAGTGTGACCATATGGTGTGTGTATTATGGTTCTATATACATCTAGGAGAGGCTGTCCTACTGGTTTCTTTCTAGATGGGAGAGAAGAGGGTGGAGAGGAGGGGACAGGTGCTTGTTAAGAGGACACTAGAAATACACAGTGAAAAGGAGGATTATACTGTCACTAGTCAGGAGAGCAGACAGAGCTGCAGACAGGTGGGCACGCAAAACTGATATGGATTGTATATTTTCACTTAATCACAATTAAAAAAAAATCAGCCACTGAAAACCTGATGGGGCACAGTTACTGACACACATGGGGCCATCACCAGTTAGAATCAACTCCATGGCTCTGGTTTGAATTTCATTAGGCCTGTCCTAAAAGAAATGCTAAAGGGAAGCCACATGTAGAACTTCTTGGCAAATATAGATATAAGGTCTTTGCACTGGTAACCCCTTAAATTATGTGGAATTTGTGTGCGTGTGTACAAAGTCTGAGAGGTCTTCAATTGTTCTCTCCCTCAGAGTAGTCCAATCTAAATTCCATCTTTATCATATGCTTTGGTACAGAACCCCACATACTGTAAAATGTTTACAAAAACACAAAACAAGATTACATATTTTATAATTACACACACAAGTACAAATGTCAGAGGAAAAAGTATGGAGAAGACCTGGAGGAAGAGAAGAGATAGTCAGAGAAATCTATAGACAAGCACTTTGCAGATATAAGTCTGAATTTTAAGAATTTATCTGCTGTTCAAAAAACCAAACTTGGTTACACAACATCAACCAGGAAGATAGAAAACAAACAAACTCACCCCAGCCTCAAAATCTCCACTAGTCACTCTCACTCAAGGGCACATTAGTTTTCAAGATATTTATTTTTGGGAAATCTATTAAGTCTCCCAAAATGTATTTAGGAAGTGATCAATACAAATTTATAAGCAATGGTACTGTTGATAGGTTTCTATAATATGATATTTTAAAAAATCATTTCTGTTCTCTATAAAATCCTACAGCCTATAAAGTCAGCTACATGCCTCAATTCAGTTTTTTTTAAACAAATTTTTAAGAAAAACAGAAATGCCTACAAAGGATTTACCTGAGTGATGTGTTCTGTAGACATTCTGCAAGAACTATCTGATGATGTTGCACACTGGGCAGACGTGGAAAGTGACGTCATTTTGGCAGTGAGGAAATCACAGTCTGTCAATAAAACTAAAAGGAAAAAAATCTTGTTATACTCTAAAGTGGAAAATTCTCTTCAGCATTTACAAAAAAGCCGCCAGCCAAAGTAAAATTGACATAAATCAGAGATTCTTAAGCAAATGCAATACACCCACGATAAGATTCTTGCTACCTTCTGGGTCACTTTGTTGATTTCATGCTTTTCTTGCTATGAAATGAGAATACAAACAGGTACAAACACAACTTACAATTTCAAAGCAACTGGCATTTATTTAATTAGCATTTCAAATCTTACAAATACAAAACCAACCACGTTCTTCTAAATCTATTAGTCCTGTAGTCTCCTCCATTTCAATAAATAGCAACTCTAGCATTTTGTTGCTCATGTCAGTTACAACGAAGTCACTGACTGCTACCTTCTGGTTCAGACATTGCTACAAACTGAAGTGTTGATTTCTGAGTAATAATCACCTATGCTTCCCGCAGGTGAAGCGAGAAACAGAAACAAGTTTGGGCATGTTCCAGCCCTCAGTGACACGAGTATGTAAATTAATTTAGCTAAAAGTCAAATTTACAATCATCTCCAAAGGAGGTAATTCTCCAAAGGAAGACAGCTCTCCAGTATCTCCTCTCGGACTAGTCTTAAGAGCACCTCCCTAAAAGAGTGGTGCAAGACTGAGGGAATTACTAAGTTAATAAAGATTCTAAGAGCTCATCAAGGAAATCCTCAACATGCTGGAACATGTCTTAGAAAGGGGCCACAGGAACTAAGGAGTCAAATTTTCAGTATCAGTTAAACCAGCTTTTAAATCACAGCTAAATCCAGAAAGACCATAGCAACTACATATCTACATTACCAGTTAAACATTAGAGGACACACATCATCTCAGAGAGATACAGCATGAATTAATATACTGAGTAACATTTAATTGATTTTTTTCTTCTACTTTTCCTCTTTAAAGGCAAAAAGTGATAAAAGAATAAAATTTTAGATAAGCTTGCTTGAGGTTATCACCCAGCTGTTTGTTCACTGTTGTGGTTTTGTTTTTTACTAAAAGGTGGCAACTGGTGAAAATTTATGAATAAGCCGTATCAGGGAAATGTAGAGAGGAACCTGAAAAAACCGCCAACAGACTGGTTGAAATCAACAAAGTTCCTCACTCCTTTAGAAAAGGCTTACCAACAATAACCAAATATAAAGTCCTCTCCCACTAGCTTTTCTTGCTATGAAATGAGAATACAAAGAGGTACAAACACAACTTACAATTTCAAAGCAACTAGCATTTAATTAGCATTTCAAATCTTACAAATATAAAACCAACCACGTTCTTCTAAATCTCTTAGTCCTGTAGTCTCCTCCATTTCAATAAATAGCAACTCTAGCATTTTGTTGCTCATGTCAGTTACAACGAAGCCATCTATGACTCCTTTTTCTCTCCCAATGCACACCTAGTCCATGAACAACTTCTGAAGCTGTATCTCTAAAATACATCCAAGGTCCAACTACTTATCACCACCCCACACTACACTACTCCAAGACATCCAACTCATAAATGGATTACTGTATAAGCTTCCTAAAAGTTCTCTTGCTTCCACCGTTGCCCCTCCAGTTGCCTTCTTCCTTTGGTCTTTGCACAAAAGTCAGTTTACCAATGAAGCCATCCCTTCTGTGACCAGCCAGTTTTAAAAGACCAGCCCCCAAGACCCAGTATTCCCTATCCTCTTCCCAGTTTTATTTATCTCCATAGTCTTTGTTATCAAGTGACACACAACATACATTTTAATTATTTATTATGTAGAATTTAAGCTCCAAGTGGTCGTGTAACTGCCCTGTGACTTAACTTTAACCAACAGAATGGAGCAGAAGTCAAAATGTGCCAACTCTAGGCTTAGCAACTTCACTTTTACGCTTTTGGAAGCCTTTGAAACCTGGCTGTCTTCCTGAGAACCACCCAAAGAAGGAGAAGCTCAGCTGTTCCAGCTGAACCCAGCCTTCTAGCCCTACTTTCCGAAGCACCAGACATGTCAGGGACATTCCAGCCACAGTCACCCCCAACAGACCCCAACTGAGACTACCCACAAGAACAATCCAACTGAGACCCAGTTAGTCAAAAGAACTGTCAGAAATAATAAACTGTTTCAACTTACAAAGTTTTTGAGGTGGTTATTACACAGCAATAGAAAAGCAAATACTAAACATTTTTATATAGAGTTTATACCAGGTAAATATATTACCTATTTAATCCTTAATTAACCCTATGATGTAAGCAACAGATGCACAGAAAAGTTATTTGCCCGGGATAATACAATTAGTAGTTGAGGAGTCAAGATTTAAATTCAGAAAAGCTCTGAAGTCTCCAGTTAACAACATTTGCCCCCACTGGATCTTAAATGCACAAAAGTGTTTTAATTATAATCCTTTGTTCAAAGCATGTTATTATTGTTCATCAGTACTTGGCTCACTTTTATTTTGTTGATTATTTTTAATAATGCAGTAAGCATCCACAGTCTAAAACTTTGGATAAAAACCTGTATCTAACCTTATCTCCCATTCCTCTGCTGCCCCTAGAGACTATCCTAAATCCTGTATTTTATCCTTTGCTTTTCATTCATTTTACTCCTCCAAATAGATTCCCACACTAAATCACATACCTGAAAAATGATGCACTGGCAAATATTGCCTAATGCATATTCTTACACTAACAATATGTAATCCCCTAAGAAGTACATATTTTCAGTTTAGCTGCTTTCAATTTTAAAAAGCAGATATATATAATTTGGGGGATTTTTGCTTCACTAAAATAGATTTATTGGTAGTGTATCACACAGTGGTAAAGAATTTGGCTACTCCTCTGAGAGCATGGCCCCCTGCCCTGATGCTGCCCTTTCCCATAAATTATAACAAAGGTCCACTCTTTGGACAGGAATGGATTGGACTTGGCAATGCAGAGTGGCCATATATTGGAAGCACTTTATGGTTCTATACATCTATAGGATATCATCTTGCTGACCTCTGGCTGGAGGAAGGGGAGTGGACGGAGAGGAGGGGAAAGGAGACTGTTGGGAGGATGAGACATGTACGGAGCAGAGAGGAATAGTGTGCAGTCACCGGACAGGGAGAGCAGTGGAAGCTGCATATAGGGGGGCATGTAAATTTACATGTGAATGTACATTTTCACTCAGTTATGTTAAATAAAAATTAAAAAAAAAAAGAATTTGGCTACTCTCTAACAGGTGGTGGCTCAGATCCACCAGCAGCTCCTCGGAAACCCTGTGGGGCAATTCTACTCAGTTCTCTAGCTGCTACGAGTCAGAATCAACTTAACACACAGTTTTACATGCCAGTAGGTGATTATACTATAGCTTATTCATCTGCCTTCTTGAAGATGAAAACATCTGAGCTGTTTCTGGGTTTGTAGCAGGGCTTCAGACCAGTTCATTCTGGCTTAAACTCCTGTTGAGAGTATCTCCTTCTAACAAGTTCCCTTCTGATAATTTACAATTCCAACAAGTTCTCAGAAATTAAACATAAAAATCACCCAGGAATCTTGTTTAAATGTCAGTTCTGATTCAGTATATCTGGGTAGGAAATGAAAAATTTCACCAGGGATTCAATCTGGGGCAAACCAATTCAAAGCCCTGGTTTGTACTACTGTGCATAGTGCTACTATTTAACATTCTTGGACATGTGAGAATCTCTTGGGCATACCTACAAGAGAAATTCAGCTTTAGAAACTGGCACGAAACTTTCAAAAGTATTTTAACAATTTGCAATCCCATCAGGAATGTGTAAGCGATTCTGTGGACTTACTACCTCTCCAACATTTGATGTTTTGAGACTTCTAAATTTTGCCAATTAAATGGGTCATGGGCTTGATTCGCACTTCTCTCATCATGCATTTCTCTAATCATGATCCCGAATAACTCTTCATGTGCTTACTGGCAATACGTTTCTTCTTCTTTGAACATGTTACTGTCTTGTACATTTCTATCTGATACTTATACAAGTTCTTTCTGAAAATTAACCCCTCTGTGTCAACTGAGTGTTTTGCTAACATCTTCCTCCCAATTTGCAATCTATCTTTTCTACTTTCAATTTTAATAAAGTTAAATTTTTTATATATTTTTTTCTCTTTTGCAGTCATGAACTCTGTTTCTGTGTGCACTCTTTTACTCCCTAAAGTCTCAGATTCAGCTATTCTTTCTATTGAGACTTATGGGAGGGAGGTCTGCTACTAAGGTAACTTGTACCTAAAATACTTCTGTTCTTACTCTACCTGAAGTAGATTACTCCCACCAGGGATTTTATTATTTTTTTCACACGGATAACGTTTTCCCAGCTCCATTTACTCAAAGTGCCTTTCTTGACTGTGACCTTTGTAATGTATTACATGTCCTTAGATGCAGGGGTACTTTTTGGGTTCTCTAGGGTACTCCATTATTCAATTTTTCTATGTTTCTACAATTTCACACTGTCTTAATTCCTACAGCTATTAAGAAGTCTTATTATCTAGCAGGATAAGTCCTCCCCACTCCATTCTTTGTTAGAACTGATGTGCAATTCTTAGCTCTGTAATTCATATATATTTTATTATCATAATCAAGTTCCATGAAAATCCCTGTTAGGATTCTGAATGAAATTACACTGGGTATACAGACCAAGTAGTTTTCTCACCTATTAACAGAACCAGAACCAAAACCAAACCCAGTGCCGTCAAGTCAACCCCGACTCCTAGCAACCCTACAAGACAGCAAACAACTGCCTCATAGTTTCCAAAGAATGCTTGGCAGACTTGAACTGCCAACCTTTTGGTTAGCAGCCGTAACACTTAACCACTATGCCATGAAGGTTTCCAACTTGATATATTCCTCTATTAATTATGTATCTCTTAATAAAGTTTTAATTTTCCCTATAGAGGTCTTGAATATTTCTGTTAGAAATATTTCTAAAATAAACACTGATACTAGCTAGTGCTAATGATGCCTTCACTAGTTCATTTTTAGTTATATGGAAATACAGTGACTTTTATTCATTTTACATTCAACCACCTTACTAAACTTACTCAATTCCTTGTAATAAATGATCACACTGGAAACGGCAACATTTTATTTCCTCAACTTCCATTCTTAGGCTTGTAATTTCTTCTACCTCCCTGTCTTTACCTTCTACCTGCCTGACTTTCAATACAATGCTGAATACACATAATAGTATCAAGCATTTTATCTCTGATTTAAAATGAAATATTTCTATATTCCTATATGAGATAATGTTTGCTCTATTTTTTTTAATAGCTACTCTTTCCAAGCTTGGAAATCCTGGTGGCATAGTGGTTAAGTGCTATGTCAACTAACCAAAAAGATGGCAGTTCAAATCTACCAGGCACTCCCTGGAAACTCTATGGGGCTGTTCTACTCTGACTTATATGGTCTCTGTGAGTCAGAATCAATTTGATGGGAGTGGCTTGGCTTTCCAAGTCTACAAAGAATTCCTTTTCCATCAACTAAGAGTATCTCATGGATAAGTTCAGTTTTGTAAAATGTTTTTCTATAACTACTGATACAACCTATATATGTGTATTTGGTCTTATTTATTTATTAATGTGGTAAAACTGAATTTCACTTATGATTTTCTAATACTAAATCTTTGCACACCTAAGAAAAATCTAACTTACAAGTTGTCACAAAGAATCAGTCCCCAGAGAAAGGCATCATTCTAAGTAAGGTAGAGGGTCAGTGAAAAAGAGGAAGACCCTCAAGGAGGTGGACTGGCATAGTGGCTTCAACAATGGGCTTAAGCATAAAAACAATTGTGGGCAGGACTGGGTAGTGTTTTGTTCTGTTGTTCAGAGTCACTATGCATTGGAAATTACTCCATGGCACTTAACAGTAACAACAACATATCTGACAGTGTTCTGCTGCTCTTCATAAGGTTTTCATTGGCTAATTCTTTTCCAGAAATAGACCACTAGGTCCTTCTTACCAGTCTGTGTTAGTCTAGAAGTTCAGCTAAAATCTGTCTGAATAATGGTAGCATAGCTTCCAGTGTCACAGCAACATGCAAGCCCCACAGTATAACAAACTGACAGAAAAGTTGGGGGAAGGGGTCTCCTTGTCTATTGGAATTATTATTCCCTTGCGCTTGAGCATAGAGAATGTGATCAGCTGGAGCTGGGCCCACAAGAACATGTAAGAACACATCAACTGAACCCCGAGGTATAAAGAAGTATCTACCATAATCTTGGAAAACATCTTTTAGGAAAGAAAATTATCTTCTCGCGAATTTTTCACATAAAGCCAATCAAATGAACCACAAAAGACTTTCTAGTCTAATCTTTTCAATTAGCATCTTGTGAATAGACATTTGGACCAGTGAAGACCCTCCTGGCTGTCCTTACCGAAATCTGTAACAAAGATTGTTAAGAAAGATGATTCAAAATGTAAAATCACGATTCCAGCCAACCTGCAAACAGATGAAGTTTTCGCTGATTCTATCCTCTCTGTGATGTTGCTACATACTAATGATTCTGTAACCTTCCTCGGACTAGGACAAACAGCTCTGGAGGCACATCTGTCCACTTCCCACTTCTGCTCTTTTAAATTTCTACCATTAAAACTTTCTTTTTGATTTGAAGAAAGAAAAGAAGGAGGGAAGCGGGAAAGAAAAGAAAGCTCCAATTTAACTGGATTTTTGTACAGTGTTGGCTTTACTTGTTAATATTTTAAGTTTTAAAGTTTATATTAATGAGAACTGGGTCTGTAATTTCCCTTTTTATGTCTCTGTCTAGTCTTGCTGACTGGGTTACAAAACAAATTGTAGAGTATTTCTTGTCACTCCGTTGTCTAGGAAAAAATTCTACAAACTTGGGATACTACAGTTCTTAAAATATTACTAGAACTCACCTGTAAATCTCATAAAACCTGGTGTTTACTTTGTGGGAAAAGTTTTAATCACTGCTTCAATTTCTTTAATTATTTAGTTTTTTATTTCCTCTTCCTTTTTGTGTAAGTTTTCAAAATTGCTAACATACAGTTGATTCAAAAAAAAACCCAAATCCACTGCTGTCAGGTCAATTCTGACTCACACAGTGTTTCCAAGCAGCAGCTGGTAGACAGCAACTGCTGGCCTTTGTTTAGCAGTTGTGCTCCTTACCGCTCAGCCACCAGGGCTCCCTATAGGTGATCTATACTTTAACCCTTACTTTTTGTGTACAGATACATTCTCCTTTTCACAATACTGTTTATCTTCTCACTTCCCTGTGGCCTAGCAGAGACCCACTTTGTAACACAAGCTTGTGCAACTCTATGTTCATTAGGTCATGCTTGCTGATTTTTAAAAATATTCTATATCTTTGCTAATTTGTCTGACTGACCTACATATAATTAAGAGATATGACAAAATACCTTACTATGATTGTGACTTGTCCATTTATTCTAGTGTAATTTTACCAATTTTTGCTGCATCAATTTTGAGGCTTTTAATTATTGGCACATACACTTTAAATTCCTCATTGTTATGTAGTGATTCTTTCAAATCCAATTAATACTTTCTGTCTAAAGTACATTAATTAGTCACACACATTTCTTTTGATCAGTATGTCCTGGTATGTTTTTCCCTAATCTTTTACTTAAATATTAAAAAAAAAATCTTTTCAGATCATAAAGCTGTTAAGACTAGATTTCAGCAACAGAAGCAGCAGAAGATAACAACAACAAAAAAATCAAACATATGGTAACAGAACACCTTGCTCAGTTACAGAAGTAATCAAGGACAGGATAAAGAAATTCTACACAGAATCAAATGAGAATGAAAGTACCTCCTTCCAAAACCTTTGAGATACAGCAAAAACAGTGCTCAGAGGTCAATTTATTTCAATAAATGCACATATCCAGAAAGACAAAAGTGTCCAAGTTAAAGCATTTACCCTACAACTCAAACAATTAGAAAAGAAAGCAGCAAAAGAAGTCCTCGGGCACCAGTAGAAATAAAATAATAAAGATTAAAGCAGAACTAAATGAATTAGAGATCAAACAAATGATAGTGTCAACAAGCTCCAAAGCTGCTTCTTTGAAATTATTAATAAAATTTGAAGAACCAGTATCCAAACTGACAAAAGAAAAACTTGAAAGGAGGCAAATAACCTGAATAAGAAATGAGATGGGCAGTATCACAACAGACCCAAATGAAATTAAAAAAATCATAACAGGGCCACCTACAGAATGGGAAAAATATTTGTCAACTATATGTCAGACCAATGCCTGATCTCCATAATCTATAAAGCACTACAAAATATCAGTGAGAAAAAGATAAATCATCCAATTAAGCAATGGGCAAAGGAGATGGACAGACATTTCTCTAAAGAGGAGATCAGGCAACCAAAAAACACATGCGGACATGCTCATGATCATTAGCTGTTAAAGAAATTCAAATCAAAAGTACAATGAGATACCATCTCACCCCAATATGGTTGGCCACGATCCAAAAAACTCAAAACAACAAATGCTGGAGAGGCTGTGGAGAAATTTGAACTCTCCTACACTGTTGGTGGGACTGCAAGAGAATGCAACCTCTTTGGAAAGCAATCTGGCGCTCCATTAAAAAAAATGGATGTAGACATACCATTTGACCCAGTAATTCCACTGCTCGGAATATATCCTACAGAATCAAGGCCATTCACACTAACTGATACATACACACAAATGTTTATCGCAGCACAGTCCACAACAGCAAAAAGATGGAATCAACCCAGATGCCCAACGACAGAGAAAGGATAGGTAAACTATGGTATATATACTCAACGGAACACTATGCAATGATAAAGAACAATGACGATTTTAGGAAACATCTCATAACCTGGTTTCCATTAGAGGATATTATGCTGAATCAAAGTAGTCAGTGACAAAAGGACAAACATTGTAGGAGACCCCTATGATAAGAACTTAAAAACAGACTCATGCATAGAAGAGACTCTTTGACAGCTGCAAGGGTGGAAGGGAGGGAGGGCCATGGCGGGAAGAGTTTAGATTGGATAGTTGATAGAAACTTGGTTGGGTGAAACACAGGACAGCATACATTAGAAAAAAGATCAACATTAACTGGACTTCAACATAACATGATTACTCCCCCATCTTAATTCAGTATTCCAAGGACACAGTAGCTGAGGCAGGGGGTCAGGGGCTATTCTCTCAGGGGAAACCAAGGCCAATTGGCACAACTAGCATTTTGCTAAGAGAGCCCTCTGCACCCCACATTGGTGAGTGGTGTCTGGGGTATTAAAAGCTGTCAACCTGCCATCTGCAGGAACAGCAAACAGTCCTAACTTAGCACCAACAGATGATCACCAAGGACCAAAACATGGGGGAAACAGAATCCACAAGACACAGAGACCCATGTGAGTAGGTGACAACATTGACTTGTGCCCGGAAGAAGTGGATAGTGCCCAGCTACCACCAGTGACAGCTGTGATGGAGCTCACAAAGTTGAATCTCACTGGCAACACAAGAATAAAAAGGGGTGTACCCTGAGAGCTCCATTTAAAGACTGCAATTGATGGTCCATGGGCCTCAGAGTTCCCTCAGAGCATGGCCCCTGGCCCTGATGCTGCCCTGTCCATAAATCATAATGGAGGTCAACTCTCGGACAGGAATGGATTGGACTTGGTGACACAGAGTAACCATATCATGTGTGCACTTTATGGTTCTGTGCATCTATAGGATGTTGTCCTGCTGACCTCTTACTGGAGGAAGGGGAGTGGGTGGCAAAGAGGGGATAGGAGATTGTTGAGAAAATAAGACATGTATGGAGTAGAGCGGAAGAGTGTGCTGTCACCAGGCAGGGAGAACAGTGGCAGCTGCATATACATGGGCATGCAATTTATATGAGAATGTACATTTTCATTCAATCATAATTAAAAAAATCATAACAGAAAACTATGAAAAACTGTACTCTAACAAATTTGAAAACAGAAAAAATGGGCAAATTTCTAGAAACACACTACCTACCTAATTTTCGCGTCCTTAAATTTTGGTGGTGTCCCATAAAAAAATACATATCTCAACTCTGAGATTTTTTTTTTTAATTTTTATTTAACATAACTGAGTGAAAATATACATTCACATATAAATTTACATGCCCCCCTATATGCAGCTTCTACTGCTCTCCCTGTCCGGTGACTGCACACTATTCCTCTCTGCTCCATACATGTCTCATCCTACCAACAGTCTCCTTTCCCCTCCTCTCCGTCCACTCCCCTTCCTCCAGCCAGAGGTCAGCAAGATGATATCCTATAGATGTGTAGAACCATAAAGTGCTTCCAATATATGGCCACTCTGCCTTGACAAGTCCAATCCATTCCTGTCCAAAGAGTGGATCTTTGTTATAATTTATGGGAAAGGGCAGCATCAGGGTCGGGGGCCATGCTCTCAGAGGAACCCCAAAACCGCTGGACCATCAATTGAGGTCTTTTAGTGGAGATCTCATGATGCACCTCTTTATTCTTGTGTTGCCAGTGAGACTCCTCTCTGTGAGCTCTATCGTGGCTATCACTGGTGGTGGCCGGGCATCATCCGGTTCTTCCGGTCCCAAATAGATGTAGGCACCCACTCTTGTGGGTCTCTCCATCTTCTCGGTTGTCTTTACCGCATGTCATTTTGGTCCAACTCTGAGAATTTTTAAAACTCAAATCATCAATTTTTAGCTTTTAACTGGTGAATTCATTCCCTTTATTGTAATCTTGCAAAGGCAAGACGGCCACTTAGTCACGTACACCGTAATACTCTCCTGCACAAAACATGAAAAAAAAATCAAGCAGAACTAAAGCAAATAACAATCCAAAATCTTTAACACCAAAAAAGACAGTCTAAGGACTGAACTGAACATGGAGTAGAAGCAATAAGGAAAGCAGCTGTAAAACAGTGGTAACATGCAACAGAGGAACTCAGCCATCTGTCTCAGCTGGCCATGGCTAACTAAGGACAAACCCAGCAACAACCTTGGGTGAAGACAAAAAAAGGCAACTTCACAACTTTCCCCAAAGCAGCAGAGAACCTCTACAGTCACATACACATAGAAGTAGGGACATAGAGGGTGCCAGATCCAGAACCAGAGATACTGAGGAGCAGCAGCCTTTGCACAAGCACGAAGTGGCAGAATCATGGAGTGCCAGTGCGAGCTCTCTCACCCAAACAGTCCCTGTGTTCCCAACCAACCCCACCCCAGCTCTTGAGAGAAGACAGGTCCCACTCACTGTCTACAGCAAACACAAGGTGCCCTGGAACCTCAGTATTCTAGTCAGAGGAAATGTCAGACTATCATGGACTCTAGACCTTGTGGAGCCATGGAGGCTAGGTGAGTCCCTGAAACTACTGCCCTAAAAGAATTTCTAAACCTTAAGTCAAAAATTTCCCCTGAACTCATAACCAAAAAATAGTTTAGCTTTAACTACTGAACAAAGTCTGCCTTGAGCATTATGCCCTTTCAAGCAGTATCTACACGGATTAAACTGACAATACGAACTTGAAAGTTTAGACAGAAACCTTAGGATACAGTGAGTTTATGTTAATGACGGAGTAAGAACTAAGAAAAGGAGATGTCCTGATCATCAAGCACTGCTCTAACAGAAATACCAAGTATGTACAACTTTAACAAAGAGGAATTTATTCTCTTACTGTCTATCCAGTGTCGTCAAGTCAATTCTGACTCACAGTGACCCTCTACGACAGAGTAGAACTGCTCCATAGAGTTTCCAAGGAGAGCTTGAGCAGATCTGAACCACTGACCTTTTGATTAGCAGATGTAGCACTTAACCATTATACCAGGGTTTCCTCCTACAGTCTATTGTCATTAGGGACCACCGAGTCAGTTGTGACTCATAGCAACCCTATGCACAACAGAACAAAACACTGCCCAGTCTTGTGCCATGTCCACAATCATTTTTATGCCGGAGCCCATCAGTGAGACCACTGCGTCAATCCGTCTTGAGAGTCTTCCTCTTCTTAGTTGACCCTCCACTCTGCCGAGCAAGCTGTTATTCTCCAGGAACTGATCCCTCTTGGCAACATGTCCACAGTATGTAAGACTCAGTCTCGACATCTGCTTCCAAGGAGCACTCTGGTCTAGGAGGCTACAAATCCACAGGCAGGATTTCAGCCCCGGGTGAAGACTTGGTCTCTCTATCAGCTCTAGAGGAAGATCCCCATCATCAGTCTTCTTTTGGGCGGGGAGCATCTCAGTGCAGACGCACTCTGCTCCCAGCACTGCTTTCTTGGTATGAGGTCCCCACATCTCACTGCTTCCTTCTGCTCACTGCTCTCTTTTACATCTCAGAAGACATTAGCTTTAAGATATTATCCAATCTTGTGGACCTCATCAGTATAATCCATTTTATTAAATCATACTGATAAAAGGTACAATACACAGGAAAATTCCATCACATGACAAAATGGTGGGCAACCATACAATACTGAGATTCATGGCCCAGGTAAACCGATACACACATTTTGGGGGGGATGTAAGTCAACCCATGGTAGAAGGGCAGGAACAGCTGTACAACTGGAGAAATGTAAACAAAATTACTAAATTTTACCTGCAGAAACCGCTAAATTGGTGCATGTTTTGTTGTGTATATTCTCAACAACAAAGTAAAATTGATGGGGAAAAAGAGAGGGAGAAAATGAACTAAGGTTGCCAGGAACCAAAAGAAAAAAAAAACTGTTCTCTTTTAGGCTTGGAGATGTAAGGAAAAAATATAAAACACTTGTTCAACCAAAAAAGAAGAAAAAGAAATAAGACAGACAACATTGTAACAGAATCAACTAAAACAACAGAACACTACAAAAAATTGTATTCCAACAAATTTCAAAATCTACAGGAAATAAACAAATTTCTAGAAATACACCACCTACAGAAACAAACACAAAGTGATAGAGAAAACCTGAGCAAATCCTTAATGAAACAAGCAATTGAAGGAGTCATTAAAAAACAAACAAACAAAACCCTGGTCCAGACGGCTTCACTGAGAAATTCTACCAGTCAAATATAAGTTGACACCAAATTTTACTCAATTTATCCAGAATGCAGAATAGGAAATCATTTTATGAAACTAGCATGCTCTAGTAACACCTAAGCCAGGCAAGAACACCACTTCAAAAAAGAAAACCACAGACTAATATCCCTCATGAAGATAGATGTAAAAATTCTTAAAATCCCAACCAATAGAACACAATAACACTCAAAAAACAACACATCACAACTATCAGGGATTAAACTGTGTCCTAAAAATAAACTGTGTCCTAGCAATTTTGCTAGGCCATGATTGCCATTATTATGTGACGTTCCTGTATGTTGTAAATCATGACTCTATGATGTTAATGAATATGGGTAGTAGTCATGTTAATGACGGAGGACTCAGAATCTATAAGACTGCGTTGTGCCTTCAGTCAATCTCTTGAGATTTAAACGAAAAGGAAGCAAGCAGAGAGCTGGGGACCTCATACCACCAAGAAAGCGGTGCCAGGAGCAGAGCATGTCCTTTGGACTCCAGGTCCCTGAAACTAGAAGCTCCCAGTCCAAAAAAAGATTGACAACAATGATTTTCGTCCACTGCCAACAGAGAAAGCCCTCCCCTGGAGTTGAGACCCTGAATAATTTACTGTGACAAAATAAATTTCTCTTTGCTAAAGCTATTCACTTGTGGTATTTCTGCTACAGCAGCACTAGAGGATCAAGACAACAACAAAGCAGAATTCATACTCGACACACAAGGTTGGGTCAACATCAGTCAATCAATATAATCTACCACATAAATAAAACAGAGGAGAAGAATCACACAATCACATTAAAAGTATGGGCTTCTGCAATACTCTGATTTACTCAATGAAGAGAACTGAAAAGTTGTGCTGAGTCACATTAGAAAAAAGGTAATTCCCAGGTAATGGGACAGGCGATAAGATACAATTCATTACTTTAAAACCCAGTAAAAAGTGACACGCCATTAAAAAAAACACCAGTTTAAGGGTCTGCTCAAAGCAGAGAGAAATTACTTTTGATTACAAGCCAGAGGCGGAATGAGGAGGCGAAGAACACTTCTTACGAGGGATTTTAAAACAGGACTGTTTTCCCAGGAGAGAAAACACCATGTGCACTGATTAAGGATGTGTGTTAGAATTAAAGCCAGTTGACAGGCTTTGAATCTAAAGCAAGATTTTGTCCCTTTTCCACTTAAAATTCCTTTTGAGCAGAGCTGTATGCTTCCTCATTCCATAATTCTTACTGGGTATCAGTCACAAGCCAAGAACTATGCGATGGAAACTATCACGTTTACTACTTACTCGTAACCATATGTAGGACAATGTGCAGTGGAAGACTGAATCCAGCAAGTGGCTACTACGTGCTTCGTAACATTTGACTAAGAGCCCCTACAAGCCTGACACTGCTTGCAGTGCTTTTAATTTTATGGGTTAGGGATTGTTGTCAGGTACAGTTGAGCTGATTTTGTGAGTACCCTACATAACACTCTCAGCTCCCAACCACTCTACTTTCTGTGTGCACTGAGCCACAATCTAATTTTTTACTGTGGGTCAGGGTTAGCTATGTTTGACAGCCCACTAATTTCTAAGTCGGTTACAGGGAATCCAAGATTGAGAAGGGAGAGCGCTGACATACCGCAGGGTTGGTACTCAGTGTCACAAACAAGGTGTGCGTGAACTGTTTCGTACAAAATTAATTTGCTCTGTAAACCTTTATTTAAATTAAAATAATAATAATACAAAAAGAAAAACATTTGAAAGCTACCACCATGGTACCTGTCCCTTCTCTTCTTCAATACTTGGAAAATTCCTATTCACTCTTCCACCTAGTTCAAGGCTTCCTTGGTCACAGATTTTTGACTCCCCAACAGTAACCTGACAATACCAGAACACCTCTGTTACAGCATTTTATCATATCATGTTTTTACATGTCTCCCCTACGGAAATGAAATCAAAGACAGCAGGAACAGTCTTATTCATCTCTCCATGTTGAATGTGGAGAGGCTTCTACCCTACACTTAGTCCGAGAGATTCTTACAACTCATCCTCAAATAAAAACTCATTGCTGGAGAAGTGATTCTAATTTATGGGAACCCCATAGCATACAGTAAAACTACACATAGAATTTCCACGGAGCTAAGCTGGTAGATTTCAACATGTCAATGTTTTGGTTAGCAGCCAAAGTTTCTAACCAATCCACCTTTAAAGACATCAGTGATTTTACACCTCTAACTAACAAAAAGTAAATTAATCAAAGTAAATTTAACCATTCTCATCAATTCCTGCAAGCCATAAGGTCCTCTATTAAACACTACCATAATTCTTTCAGCTGGACATATGAGTGTGGTAAAACAACTTTTTATTTTTAAAAACAAACTACTGTTCAGCTATTGTTTCAGTTCTTACCAGTCTGCCACATAACTACAGAGGTAAGGTATATAGCAGGAGCTTACTCTAGCAGTTTGTAAAATAAACAATAGTCAGAAACAGTCTAAAAAGCGATCAGCTGGGAACTGGTTAAAGAAACTGTTGCACAACCCTACTGTCCCAGTCTTCAAAAGAAGTAGTCATGTCACAACATGCATAAACCTTGAAATATTATAATGGGTGAAATGAGTCAGTCACAAAGGGACAACTACCACAAGATCTCAGTTACAGAAAATAATCAAATATATAGTAAGCAAAGATTAGTGATGACTGCCAGTGATGGGAGGAAAAGGAGTTTTTGTTTGGGGGGACGGGCTACTGAATTTATGTTAATCATGTTAGAACGTTTTCAATGAGATAGTGATAAAGTAATGAGGAAAAATGCAGTCGATGCAACTCAGTAATAAACATGGAACTGGATGCTTTCACCGCAATAAAAAATACAAGAAGAAGTATTATATGTAATGGAAAACTATCCATGATACTGTTATTTGAGCAACTTAAGGTACAGAATAATACACAGAAAAGGATTCCACAATGTTTTGAAAATGTGAGTATATTCAACACTGTGCTAGAGGTTCTAGTCAAAGCAATCAGGCTAGAAAAAAATTAATAAAGGGCATCCAAATAGGTAAGGAAAAAGTAAAAGTATCTCTACTTGCAGGTGATATGATCTAACACAGAGAAAACCCTTAGGAAAAAGAAAACTACTGGAACTAATAGAAGAGTTCAGCAAAGTCTCAGTGTACAAAATAAACATACAAAAATCAGGAGCATTTCTCTACACCAACAAAGAAAACGTTGAAGAGGAAACCACTAAATGAATATCATTTACAGCAGCCCCCAAGAAGACAAAATACTTAGGAAGAAATCTATCCAGAGACATAAAGGGCCTATACAAAAAAACTACAGGACATTACTGCAAGAAACCAAGGGATTTATGTAAGTAGAGAAACATATCTTACTCCCCAAAGCAATTTACAGATACTGAAATCCTGATACAAATTTCAATGACATTTTTAAATGAGATGGAAAAAAAATCGCCAACTTAACATAGAAAAGGAAGTGGTCCCAGACAAAGCATTACTGAAGAAGAAGAACAAAGTGGGAGACCTCAAACAACCAAATTTTACTGCCACACCATGGTAGTCAAAACAGCCTGGTATCAGTACAAGAGATACTCAGACCAATGGAACAGAACTGAAAATCCAGACATAAGATCATCCACCCACCAACAGCTGATATTTGACAAAGGCTCAAAGTCTGTATGTTGGGGAAAAGACCACATCTTTAACAGTGTTAGCATAACTAGAAATCCATCTGCAAAAAAGAGAAAAAAAAAATCCATACTTCACACCATGTAGAAGAACCAACACAAAATGGATCAAATATCTAAATATGAAATCTAAAACAATAAACATTATGGAAGAAAAAATAAGAAAAACACTAGGAGCCCTAATACATACCTAAACAGAAAACATTACTAATAATATACAAACACCAGAAGAGAAAACAGACAACTGGGAACTCCTAAAAATCAAACACTTACACTCATTCAAAGATACCAGCAAGAGTAAAAAGACAACCTACAGACTGGGGGAAAAAAATGGCTACTATAAATCCAATCAGTGTTTAATCTCTACAATCCACAAGAACTGAAAAACTTCAACCACAAAAAGAGAAATTACTCAATTAAAAATGGGCAAAGAATAGGAAAAGGTATTTCACAAAAGACGATGTTCAGGTAGCTACGATACATGACGAAATGGTCACAATCATCCACCATTACCAAACCCAAACCAAACCCATTACCACAGAGTGAATTCTAACACATAGCAACTGTAGAGGTCAGAGTAGAACTGCGTCTGGTGGATCTGAACTGCCAACCGCAGCATTTAACAAGTACATCACCTGGAAACCCTGGTGGCGGAGTGGGTTAAGTGCTACAGTTGCTAACCAGAAGGTCAGCAGTTCAGATCCAGCAGGCACTCCTTGGAAAATATGCGGCAGTTCTACTCTGACCTCTAGGGTCACTATGAGTCAGACCTGACTCGACAGCAGTGGGTTATGAGAGAGATGCACACCAAAACTACAATGAGATACCATCTCACTCCCAACAAGGCTAGCTGCAATGTAAAAAACACAAAAGAATAAATGTTGGGGAGCCTGTGGAGAGACTGCAACACACACACTGTTGGTGAGGATGTAAAATGATACAACCACTCTGGAAATCGATTTGGCACTTCCTGAAAAAGCTACAAATGGAAACACCATTGGATCCAGTAATCCCACTCCCTAAAATACATCCTAGGGAAATAAGAGCCTTCACATGAATAACTATATGCACACACATACTCACTGCAGTACTGTTCACAACAGCAAAAAGATGGACAATCTAAGCGCTCATCAATGGATGAACGAATAAACAAATTGTGGCATACTCATACAACAGAGTACTACACACCAGTAACAACAATGACGAATCCATGAAACATCTCATGACATGGATGAAATCTGGAAGGCATTCTGCTGAATGAAATTAGTTACAAAATGACAAATATTGTAGGAGGCCACTATTAGAAGAAAATATGAAAAGGTTTAAACACAGAAGAAAACATTCTTTGATGGTTACAAGGGTGGGAAGAGAGAGAAATGGGTATTCACTAACATGGTGGGGAGCAGGGAAGATAGGTACCAGATAACCCAAAAAAGCCCACTGCCATCGAGCTGATGCCAACTCATAGTTACCCTATAGGTCAGAGCAGAACTGCCCCACAGAGTTTCCAAGGAGCACCTGGTGGATTTGAACTGCCGACCTTTTGGTTAGCAGCTGTAGCACTCAACCACTATGCCACCAGGATTTCCACTAGATAGTAGACAATAATTATTTTAGATGAAGGGAAGGACAATGCACCCAATACAGACGAAGTCAGTGAAACTGGACAAAAGCAAAAGTTAAGTTTTCTGAACACAATGAAACACTTCAAGGGACACAGCTGCAAGAGTAAGGGCCTGATGGCCATGGCTTCAGGTCCACCGGCATAACAAAGTTTATTAAGAAAATGTTCTGCACCCCACTTTGGTGACTGACATTTGGGGTCTTAAGAGATACCAAGCAACCTTCTAAGATGCATCAACTGGTCCCAACCACCTGAAGCAAAGGCTACCCCCAAATATTAGCCCAAGAGACACAAAGGGCCACATAAACCAGAGACTACATTAGTATCAAGTGAAGAAACTAGATGGTGCCTGGCTACCACAAATGATCTCCCAAGAAATAAAAATGAGTCTCTGATGGACACAAACATGGGGCACATAGTTCATATTCTAGTAAAATGACTAGACTTGATAGGCTGAGGGACTGGCGAGACCCTGGAAGACATGGCCGCCACACTCTCTTTTAGCACAGAAGCAAAACCACTCCCAAAGCCAATTCTTCAAAGCCTAGACAATTAGACATAAAGTAAATAAATAAATAAAGATTCTGGTTACCAGTGTGCTTGCTGGCTCAAGTTGATGATACCCGAGACTAAACGGGCAGCTCCTGTCTGGAGGCAAGATGAGAAGGTAAAAGGGGACACCAGCTGGTTCGATGAACTCAGGAAGCACAGGGTGCTGTCACAGCGTAGGGAGAGCAACTACAGTCACAAAACAATGTATGCATAAGGTGTCGTTTCGCACTGACTTGAAGTGTCACATTTCACTTAAAATACGTTTGAAAAAACTCAAGTAAAGAACACTTCATAATGTACGAGGGAAAAAATCTGAATATGCATAAAAAAAAAGGAAAGAAGTAACAGTCTGAATTGGACTGGTGAACTGTTAATTTTACAGGTTAGTAATATTTGAATTTTTTTTAATAAGAGGCATGCACCAGTTATTTTAACTGTAAAAAAAAATCGTGACCCTAACTAGTATTAGAAAACAAAATTTTGTGAATACTCTTAAAACTAAATAATCTTTCATATTAAAAAATGTATGAAAAAGCCAAAGTACTAAACCTAAACTGAGTTTCGAAACGTCTTCGACCAATTATGTCTCCAGCACGACCACATTCCAAGGCTTCGACCAGCTTCCTAACTAACAGACCTTCACCGATGAAAGAGCAGCACCATTTCCTCCTGGCGTAGCTTTCAAAATAATGACTTTCAAATTTTAGAGTGTTTAAGAATATTGGGAGGTAGGCTGAATAAAACATATATTCTCAAGTCCCATGAGTCGGATCCGACTCGACGGCACTTGGCTGGCTTGGCTCCCAAGTCCCATCTCCTATTTCGTTTCGAGACGCCTGGGTGTTGGCTTCCAAAATGGACATTTTCAAACTAGCACTCTAGAGACTCTGACGCGGATGGTCCGCAGTCCCGAAAACGACTACCTTAAACCCTAGGTCATTCTTTCTGCCTAGCCCTCTGTCTCGCCCCTTTTCTCCAAAGTACCTCAGTATATCACCAAACCAACTATTTCGACCACAGGTTTGTAACTTGTTGGCGGAAACATCGTTAACCCTGCACCTTCACTTTTCTTTCGTGAACCTCGAGTCCACGACAGTTTCTTTTACTACCCTTCCCCCACCAGCCTTTTGCGCCCGGCGCCACCGTCTCACCGTCTCTAACCCGCCACCCACGCCTCAGGCTCCTCCCGCTACTCTCCTCTAGGGCCGACAGAATTGGCTACACCTCTGCCAGCTCCAAAGATCCAAGCTTTGGTTTCCACTCCTAGATCCCCAATACCCCGTCGATGAAATCAAAGAGCCAAACCTTAGGATCGGTCCATGAACTGCTCCTCTATCGAGCGCAGACAAATGGGTGTCACTTACTGAGCCTAAGCACTCGGCAGCATTTTTGAAATGGCGAGTAAAGAATGCGCAATTTCCGGAATCTCAAACGCAGCCGCACCAGAGCTTCCGGCGAAGCTTTCGGATACCATAGACAGCGCAGTTTGGAGGACTAGACAGCTAGAAAGGCTGAGCTCTCCCTATCGTGCAGCCGATCCTAATCCGGGAAGAGAGTCGTAGGACCACGACAAGAGTAGGTTTCAAGAGAAAAGATTTTGGAAAAAAGCATACTGTCTTGCGATATTTACAGATGTGCCCACACAAGATCAGAAAACAGGGAGCAGAGAAAACCTAAGAACATAACCAGAGACAATCCTCAGCTCTTTGGAAAAACTTCCCCTTCGGTCTAAAATGTTTTAGCTTGATCTCAGTGTGACTTAACGCAGGCTGACTCTCCAGGGATAGTTGTTTCTAAGAAGCATTTTGGCTGTACATTTTTCCAAGGTAGTTGTTAGTTCTTCTGGCAGGCCTCGGTTTACTGAACATTATTCTTCGCAGGCATAATTCGAACACTGTAACTCAAAGGCATCATCAGTTCTTCTACAGTTTTGTCTATTCAAATGTCCAGCTTTCGAATACATATGAGGTGATTAAAAATACCACAGGTTAGGTCTCGTGCATGTTAGTCCTCAAAGTGACATCTTTGCTTTCTAACACTCGAAAGAGGGCTTTTGCAGATTTACACCATGCAAGATGTCATTTGATTTCTTGACTGCTGCTTCCAAGGGCATTGATTATGAATCCAATAAAATGAAATCTTCAACGACTTTAATACTTTCTCCATTTATCGTGATGTTGCTTATTAGTCCAGATGTAAGGACTTTTGTTTCTTTATATTGAAGCATAACAGTTCCTCTTGGCTTTCAGCAAGCTAGTTTGTATCATTGGCACAGCTCAAGTTGTTAGTCTTCCTCCAAACCTGATTCCAAGTTTTTCCTCATAGTCCAGCTTCTCAGACTATTTGTTCAGCATACAAATTGAGTAAGTGTGGTACAAGGATACAACCCTGATAAACATCTATCCTGATTTTAAACCATGCAGTATTTCCTTGTTCTGTTCAGGTGACTGCTTCTTAGTCTATGTACAGGCTCCATGTGAGCACAATTAAGTGTTCAGGAACTCCCATTCTTTGTGATGTTATACATTATATGTTATGATCCACACAGTTGAATGCCTTATCATAGTCAATAAAACACAGGTAAATTATCTTTATGGTATTCTCTACTTTCAGCCAGGATCCATCTGACATCAACAGTGATACCCTTAGTTCCACACTGTCTTTTGAATCTGCCTGAATTTCTCTCAGTACTCTGTCGATGTATTGTTACAACCATTTTTGAATTATTTTCAGCAAAATTTTAGTGCATGCATATTAACAATATTGTTCAATAATTGCTGCATTATGCTGCAACATCTTTCTTAGGAATGGGTACAAATACAGAACTCTTCCAATTAGTCAGTCAGGTAGCTCTGCCTTCCAGAGTTCTTGGCACTGATGACTGAGCACTTCGAGTGTCGCATCCATTTTTTGAAAACATTGCAATTGTTACTGCATCAATTGCAGGCACTTTGTTTTCCACTAATGTCTTTTGCCAGTGGTTCAATGCCAATCAATTATTTTTGGTACACTGACTCTGTGTATTCCTTCTGTTTTAGTCGTCTGGTATTACTCTAACAGAAATACCACAA
This sequence comes from Heterohyrax brucei, assembly GCA_028571685.1. Lineage (NCBI taxonomy): Eukaryota > Metazoa > Chordata > Mammalia > Hyracoidea > Procaviidae > Heterohyrax > Heterohyrax brucei. Next base: position 26,457,500 of record CM053155.1, read on the forward strand.
GTAGATGACTTTAGCAAAGAAAAGTTTGTTCTCTCACAGTCCAGCAAGCTAGCAGTGCAAATTAGGAGTGCTGGTTCCAGGAAAATGCACTCTCTATCAGCTCTAGAAGAAAGTCCCTGTGTTGCATCAGTTTTTCTTTGATTTTTAGAGCATCTAGACATGGTAACATGAGGTCCAAAGGACACACTGTGCTCCTGATGCTGTTTTCATGACGGTATGAGGTCCTCTACTCTCTGCCTGCTTCCCTTTCCTTTTATCTCTGGCAGTATAAAAGGTGGTACAAGCCACACTGCAAGGAAACTCTCCTTACATTGGAGGAGGGAGGTTACTTTAGGAAGGCTGTTATGGTCCCACCCTAACCCTGTTTAACATAATGCAATCTATTTTTTAACCACAGGCAAAGACTAGGATTTACAGCATAGGAAATTCACAAAAAGCAGGACAGTCACAAAATACTGAGAGTCATGGCCGAACCAAACTGTACACACATTTTGGAGGGGACACAATGACACTTTCCATCTTCTTTTGATGCTTCCTATGATGCTCGATATTTTGTCCATAGATTCCTTCAATACTGAAACTCAAGTTTTAAGTTTTTTCTTCATTCTTTCAGCTTGCCAGATGCTGCATATGTTCTTGCATTATTTTTCTTCAGTTGTTTTCAGCTTGACAAACTTGGAACATGTTCTTCCCTTTTGTTTTCTAACTCCAGATCTTGCACATTTTATGATAATACTTTGCCTTTTCCAGCTGCCCTTTGAATCTATTAAGCTCTTGTACATGACCATTTCTTCCTTTTGCTTTAGCCATACTGTATCTTCAGAGAAAGTTCCAGAGTCATTTCTGACATCCATTTTGATCTTGTCTTTGTTTCCTCTCTTTCTAATGACTTTTGCTTTCTTCATGTATCATATCCTTGATTTCTTCCCATAAATCATCTGGTCTTCAGTCATTAATGTTCAATGTGTCAAATCTATTCTTGAGATAATCTCTGAATTCGGGTGAGATGTATTCAAGGTCATACTTTGGTTCTGTGGACTTACTTAATTTTTTTAGCCTCAACTTAACTTGCATATATGTAATTGATGAGCTGTCCCACTACTGCCTCTGGGCTTGTTCTTACTGATGATATTGAGCTTCTCCATCATCTTTTTCCAAAGATACAGTCAATTTGATTCCTGTATAGTCCATATGGCAAGGTCCATGGGTATACTCACCATTTACCTTGTGGAATAAAGGTATTGCAATAAATAAGCGATTGATCTTGCAAAATTCTATAATGTGATTTCCAGCATCATTTCCGTCACCAAGTGTTAGCTGATCTTCCTTGTAGGTGTATGGATATTTTCCTATCACTGACAGCGTTGTATTTTCAGACTGATCTTGAAATGATCTTTTTGATGATGAATGTGATGCCATTTCTGTTCAATTTGTCGTTTCTGGTGTGTCAGCTACATGAGGACTACCAATTAAGTTCATGAACTCATCCTAGAAAAAGTGCTATATACCTCATTGCTGAATATCACTACACTCACCTTCGAAGTACTCCCCTTGGGAAACCATGCACTGACATCAGCACCTAGTCCACCCTTCAAAGCAATTTTGGAACTCTTTATAGAATGGCCACCAGAACTGTCGTTACATTACCCTTGATGTCCTGAATGTCATCAAAATGTTTTCCTTGCAATACTTTCTTTATCTTCGGATAAAGGAAAAAGTCACTGGGGGCCAGATCAGGCAAGTATGTGTTCCAATACAGTTATTTGTTAACTGGCTAAAAACTCTATCACAGACAGTGCTGTGTGAGCTAGTACATTTTCATGATACAAGAGCCAAGAGTTGTTGGCATAAGTTCAGGTGGTTTTCATCTAACTTTTTCACACAGCCTTTTCAGTACTTCCAAATAGTACATTTGATTAACTATTTGTCCAGGTGATTCAAATTCATAATGAACAATCCATCTGATATCAAAAAAGATTAGCAACATTGTTTTGACTCTTGATTTGGACTGACAGAAATTTTTTGGTCATAGAGAATTTGGCTGACTTATGTTGTGCACTTTGACCCTTTGTTTCAGGGTTGTATTGGTACACACATATTTCATCACCAGTTATAACATGGCCCCAAGCATCATCTTGCCTCTCCAAAAGGTCTTGGCAAGCTTCAACTCTCCTTTGCTTTTGTTTATTGGTTAACTCCTTTGGGATCATGTTTGCAACACAATTCTCATGCCAAGATTTTCAGTTAAGATTTTCCTAACTACTATGCTCTCAGGAGACATTGAGGCCCATTTGGCATAACTAGCATATTGCTAAGACAGTCTTCTGTACCCCATTTTGGTGAGTGGCATCTGGGGTCTTAAAAGCTAGCAAGCTGCTATCTGAGGTACACCAAATGGTCCCAACTCAGCAGAAACTGATGATCACCTAGGACCAAAATGACACAGGTGAAAGAGAACCCAGAAGATGGAGAGACCCATATGAGTGGGTAACTGCATCAACATGTGACTGGAGAAACAGATGGTGCCCAGCCACCACCAGTGATAGCCATGATGGGACTCACAAAGTTTAGTCTCATTGGCAACAAGAGAATAAAAAGGGGTGCACCCCGAGGACTCCACTTAAAGACTGTAGTTGATGGTCCAGGGGCCTTGGGATTCCCCTGGGACCGTGGCCCCTGGTTCTGATGCTGCCCTGCATAAATTATTACTGAGGTCAGCTCTTTGGACAGGAATGGATTGGACTTGATGACACAGAGTGACCATAGCATGTATGCACTTTATGGTTCTGTGCATCTATAGGATGTTGTCCTGCCAGCCTCTTACTGGGCAAGGGGCAAGGGTGAAGAGGAGGGGAAAGGAGATTTTTAGGAGGATATGACATCTACAGAACGGATAAGAGGAGTGTGCTGTCGCCGGGCAGGAAGAGCAGTGGGAGCTGCACATAGTCAGGCATGCAAATTTATATAGGATTGTACACTTTCATTCAATAACAATAAATTAAAAAAAAAAACAAAGATTTTCCTAATGGCTTGTCAATGTTTACTCAGTTTGCTATGCTTCTCACAGTCAGCTGGTGATTTTGACACATGATTTGACAAATTTTTGCAGTGTTTTCTTCAGTTCTGCTCATTAGTAGCTGCCCTGACCTGTCTTCATCAGTGAAACTTTCTCTTTCCTCACAAAAACATTTAATCCATTTGTACACTGCCATTTTATTTATGGCATTATCCCCATAAATTTGAACTAACATGTTCCTTATTTCACTTCCATTCTTGCCACGTTTAATAAGAAGTTTAATGTTGGTCATTATTCTAACTCAAGCTCCAACATTGTCGTGAAGGTACATGCAAAAAGGCAACAACAATAGTGAATGCCACTCAGCAAGACACCACCAAATGTTCCCACCAACACAGCTGTGAGACACTGATATACCAAGGTCATAAAACTTTACCACGTTGTTTGTACAGTGCTGCCAACAACTTGTGGCAAGTTTACGAACTTAATCGTCAGACCTCATAGCAGCCACCAAAAACCAAACCCACTGCCATCATGTCAGATCCGACTAACAATGACCCTAGAGGTCAGAGGAGAGCTGCCACATAAAGTTTCCACGGAGCACCTGGCAGATTTGCACTGCTGAGCTTTTGGTTAACAGATGCAGCACTTAACCCACTACACCACTAGGTGTGTGTAATTTGAAATGCAGCTAATGCCAACTGAAATGTGTTGTTAAGTATATAATATACTTTGAATTTCACACAGTAGGAAAAAAAATACAAAATATCTCACTAATAATGTTTTATATTAATTACATGTTAAAATTACAGTATTTTAGATATATTGATTTGAGTATATTATTAAAAATATTTCACCTGTTTTTTAAAGTGGCTATAGAGGAAATTTAATTATAAATGTGACTTGCTTTATATTTCTATGGCATAGGTACAGAATGCTAGCGAATAGACTAGGAACAGGTAGGAGAGAGTTTTGAATGCCCTTATAAAAAAATTTCATGTTTCATGCAGTAGAAGGGAGGTCAGCACAACTGACTTGTATCATAAGCTAAATGGTTTTCTAAATACAACCCAACATTTTAAAGAATAAAGTAGCAGGAACAGGGGCCTGGGTACCATGGCTTCAGGGGATATTGAAAACAACTGGCATGATTAGTTTTCCTTCTAATAAATTGTGCACCCCATATTGGTGAGTGGCACCTGTGGTCTTAAAAGCCAACAAACTGCCGTCTAAGGAATATCAATTGGTCCCAACCTACACAGAACAGATGAAAACCAGGAACATCAAAGACATAAGGAAAATATGAGCCCAGGAGACAGAAGGGTCCATAATGACTGGAAGACTACATCAGCGTGAGACCAGAAGACCTAAAAGGTACCCAGCCGACTACCAAAGACTGCTGTAACAAGCAATACACTGTATAGTTCCTGAGAAAGCATGAGAAAAAAAGAGGAGTGTAGATCTAGAACTCTATTAAAAGACCAGACCTGATGGTCCGACATCTAGAAGGTTTCCTGAGAACATGGCCCTTAGACTTGCTGCTAGCCTAGAGCTGAAACCAGTGCTGAAGACAACTCTTTAGACAAAGATTGAACTGGACTATGGGACATGGAGTGATGCAGGTGGTATGTGTACTTCTTTGCCTAATATGTGTGTATGAGGCTGTCCAACTGCTTCCTTTCTAGAGGGGAAAAGGGAGGGTGAAGAGGAGGGGGCAAGCATTGGTTGAGCAGATACCAGAAATACAGGGTAGAAAGGAGTGTGCTGTCACAGTACGAGGAGAGGAGATAGAATTGAATACAGGCATGTGTTATGGGTTTTATAAGGCAAATTGACTTGGAATGTAAGCTTTCACTTAATCACAATACAAATAAAATTTTTTAAAATGGCATGTGTCATTCAGTAAGTGATAGAAGAATCAAAGGGCCTTAAGCAAAAAAAAAGGGGGGGGCACTCTAATATTCATGATTTGATGACTGAGCATCCCAGCTGATGACACAGGTAGACATGAAAATCTTATAGAAATATTTCTACCATTAGCTCTAGATGTGATTTTTGGATGTGATTTTTATAGAGAAATTTAATATGACAACCCTGGTCATTTTTTAATTGACTTCTTAAAACTTATACTTTAGATGAAAGTTTACAGAACAAACTAGTTTCTTATTAAACAGGTAGCACATATCCTGGTGTACGGTATTGGTTAACAACCCCACAATAGGTCAATAATCTGTGTTCTCAACTTTGGGTTCCCTATTGTCAGATGGATTTCCTGTCCCCTACTCCATTCTAGTCCTTGACCCTGGGCTGGCATGCCCCTTTAGTCTTGTTTTATGTACCTGTGCAATCTTTGGCTGAAAGGCAAACCTCAGCAGTGACTTCACTACTGAACTGAAAGAGTGTCCAGGGGCCATACTCTCAGGGTTTTCCCAGTCTTTGTCAGGCCGGCAATCCTGATCTTTCTTACTGAGTTAGAATTTTTTCTGTTATTTTCCAGCCCTGTCTGGGGCCATCTGTTGTGATCCCTGTCACAGGAGTCAGTGACAGTAGCCAGATACCATCTACCAGTACTTGATTCAGTCTTGTGGAAGCCTTTATAGATTGGCCCATTAGTCCTTCGGTCTAATCTTTCCCTTGTGTCTTGAGTTTTCTTCATTTTTCCTTGCTCCTAAAGAAGTAAGACCAACGGAGTATCCTAAAAGGCTGCTCACTGGCTTGTAAGACCCCAGACACTACTCATCAGAGCAGTGAACATTTCATGAAAATGTAGCACGTTTTGTTTATAAACTACGTTATGCCATTTGAGCTAGATGTTCCCCAAGATCATGGTCCCCACAGCCGTCAGCCCAGAAATTCAGTCTCTCAGGGAGTTTGGACATGTCTATGGAGCTTTCGAGACATTGCGGTGTATAAATCGTGCTGGCTTCCCCAGGATTGTGTCGTCTCTTACGCTTCACCAAAGTTACCACTTACTTGATGCCTGTTAGTCTGTCTCCATCCCCATCCCTCCTCTTCTTGTTAGCGTCAAATATTGTTTCTTTTTATGTTTAAATTTCTTCATGAGTTTTTACGGTAGCAGCCTCATACAATATTTGTCCTTTTGTAATTGACTTATTTCACTCAATGTAATGCCCTTCAGTTTCCTCCACGTTGTGACCTGTGGCTCAGATTTATTGTTGTTCTTTATTGTTGCATAATACTCCATTGTGGGTATGTACCAGTTTGTTTATCCATCTGTTGATGGGCATCAAGGTTGTTTCTAACTTTTTGCTATTGTGAACAGTGCTGCAGTTAACATCAGAGTGCATGTGTCTATTCATATGACAATACTTATTTCTCTAAGATATATTCCTAAGAGTGGGACTGGTGGATAATATGATATCTGTATTTCTAAGTTTCTAAGGAAGTGCCAGTTTTTGTGGTTCGTGACAGCAATGCTGGGGTGAGATGGTATCTTGTTGTGGCTTTAATTTGCATTTCTTTAATGTCTAAGGTTGCTATGAGTCAGAATTGACTCAACAGCAGTGAATAATGTCTAGGGATTGACAGCATTTCCTCATGTGTCTCTTGGCTGCTGTAGTCTCTTTGGTGAAGTATCTGTTCATTTCCTTTGTGCATTTTTTTAATTGGACTGTTTGTCTTTTTGTTGTAGACGTGTTGAATTTTCTTGCTGAGTTTAGAGATTAGGCCTTTGTCTGACATATAATAGCCAAAATTTTTTTCCCAGTGTGGAAGTTCTATTTTTATTTAGTGAAGTCTTTTGATGAGCATAAGTGTTTAATTTTTAGAAGGTCCCAATTATCTAGCTTATCTTCTGAAGTTGTATGTTGTTGGCTGTACTTTGTGTCCTGTTAATGCTGTGTATTAGGGCTTCTACATTGATTCTATGTTTTCCTATACAAACAGTATTTGGGGGCTTTATATCTAGATCTTTGATCCATTTTGAATTAGTTTTTGTATATGGTGTGAGGTGTGGATCCTGTTTCTTTTTTTTGCAGATAAATATACAGCACTATTTTACAGCACTATTTGTTAAACAAACTGCCTTTTTCCCCACCTGATGGACTTAGGGTTATTGACAAAGATCAGGTGACCATAAGTGGATGGACTTACATCTGGGTTCCCAGTTCGGTTCCATTGGTCATTGTGTCTGTTGTTATACCTGTACCCGGCTGGTTTGACTACTTTAGCAGTATAGTAGGTTGTCAGGTCAAGTAGTGCAAGTTCTCCTACTTTATTCTTTATCTTCAGTCGTGCTTTACTTATTTGGGGCTTCTTCCCTTTCCACATAAAGTTAATGGTAAGTTTTTCCATCTCTTTAAAGAATGTTGTTGGCATTTGGCTTGGGATTGCATTGTATTTATAAATCACTTTGGGTAGAATTATCATTTTCACAATGTCAGGTCTACCTATCCATGAGCATAGTATGTTTTTCCATTTATGTGGATCTTTCATGGTTTCTTGTAGTAGTGTTTTGTAGTTTTCTTTGTATAGATCTTTCACATCCCTGGTTAGATTTATTCCTAAGTGTTTTATTTTTAGGGGCTATTACAAATAGTATTGTTTTTTTCTGGTTTCCTTTTCATCATTCTCTTTATGGTTAGATAGGTATCCTATAGGTTTTTGTATGTGTGTCTTGTATCCTGTCCCTCTGCTGGATTTTTTCATTAGTTCCAATAATTTTCTTGTGGAGCCCTTTGAGTTTTCTCTGTATATTACCAGATCATCTGCAAATAGGGACAGTTTAACTTCTTCATTACCATTGTGGATATCATATTTTTTTTTCTTGCCTTATTGCTGTAGCTAAGACCTTCAGCACAATGTTAAATACGGTGATTAAAAAAAATCCTTTTCTTATTCCTATTCTCAAGGGGAATGTTCTCAACCTCTCTCCATTAACAATAATATTGGTCATAGGTTCTGTATAGATGCCCTTTATTATGTTGAGAAATTTCCCTTCTATTCCTATTTTATTGAGAGTTCTTATCAGGAATGGGTGTTAAACTGTCAAATGCCTTTTCTGCATTGATTTGGGATGATCACATGATGCTTTTCTCTCTTTTTGTTTATGTGGTGGATTACATTGATTGATTTTCTGGTTTTGATCCATCCGTGTATACCTGGTATCAATCCTACTTGGTTGTAATGTATTTTTTTTTTTAATATGGTGCTGAATTCTATGGGCTAGAATCTTGTTGAGAATTTTTGTATCTCTAGTCATGAGAGTTATTGGACTGTAGTTTTCTTTTTTTGTGATGTCTTCACCTGGTTTTGATATCAGGCTCATGCTGGCTTCATAGAATGAATTTAGAAGCATTGCTTCCTTTTCTATGCTCTGAAATGGTTTGAGTAGTACTGGTGTAAGCTCTTCTCTGAATGTTTGGTATAATTCTCCAGTTTAGCCATCTGGGCCACGGACTTCTTTTGTTGGGAGTTTTAAAATTACCTTTCAGTCTCCTCTTATTATGGGTCTGTTCAGATTTTCAACATTCTGTGTTAGTTTGTGTAGGTAGTGTGTTTCTAGAATTTTGTCATTTCCTCTAGGTTTTCAGATTTGTTATAGTTTTTCATAACACTCCATTATTATCTTTTTTATTTCATTTGGGTCTGTTGTAATATCACCCATGTTTCTTATTTGGTTATTTGAGTCCTCTCCTGTGTTTCTTTGGTCAGTTTGGCCAGTGGTTTGTCAGTTTTGTTTTTCCTTTCTATATTTCATTTTTTTCGGCTCTTAATCATATCTTTTATTCTGGTGGCTCTGGGCTTTTTTGTTGTTCCTTTTCTGTTTGTTTGAGTCATGTAGCTAATGTTTTGATTTTGTTCCTTTCTTCTTTTTTGATGTGTGCTTCTATGGCTGCAAAGTGACCTCTGAGGACTGGCTTACTGTGTCCCAGAAGTTTTGGTTGTCGTTGTTGTTGTTAAGGTGCTGTCGAGTCAGTTCCCACTCATAGCAACCCTATGAACAACAGAATGAAACATTGCCCAGTCTTGCACCATGTCCATAATTGTTTTTATGCTTAAACCCATTGTTGCAGCCACTGCATTGATCCACCTCATCGAGAGTCTTCTTCTTTTTTGCTGACCCTCTACTCTACCAAGCATGATGTCCTTCTCTAGGGACTGATCTTTCCTGACAACATGTCCAAAGTATGCAAGACACAGTCTTGCCATCTTTGCTTCCAAGGAGCACTCTGGTTGTACTTCTTCCAGGACAGCTCTCTTTGTTCTTTTGGCGGTCCATTCAACATTCTTCTCCAACACCACAATTCAAAGGCATTGATTCTTCTTCTGTCTTCTTTCTTCCTAGTCCATGGCTTTGGTCAGGCATGTTTTAGTCTTCAAGGTGACATCCTTACTTTTGAATACTTTCAAGAGGTCCTTTGCAGCAGATTTTCCCAGTGCAGTGCATCTTTTGATTTCTTGCCTGTTGCTTCCAAGCACATTGACTATGGACCTAAGTAAAATGTAATCCGTGACAACCTCAATCCTTTCTCTGTTTATGACAATGTTGCTTACTGGTCCAGTTGTGAGAATTTTTGTTTTCCTGATGTTGAGATGCAATCCATACTCAAAGCTGTGGTCCTTGATCTTCATCAGTAAATCCCTCAAGTCTTCTTCATTTACAGCAAGTAAGTTGGTGTCGTCTGCCTAACGTAGGTTGTTAATGAGCCGTCCTGCAATCCTGATGCCTGGTTCTTCTTCATATAATTCAGCTTCCAGATTATTTGCTCGGCATACCTATTAAAAAGGTGTGGTGAAAGGATACAATCCCGACTCACGCCTTTCCTGACTTTAAACCATGCAGTGTCCCCTTGTTCTGTTCGCATGACAACTCTTGATCCATACATAGATTCCTTAAGAGCACAATTAGGTGTTCTGGAATTCCCATTCTCCACAATGTTAGCCATAGTTTAGTATGATCCACACAATCAAATGCTTTGGCGTAATTGATGAAACACAAATAAACATCTTGCTGGTATTCTCTGCTTTCAGCCAAGATCCATTTGACATCAGCAATGATATCCCTAGTTCCACATCCTCTCCTGAACCCAGCTTGAATTTCTGGCAGTTCCTTGTCAATATACTGTTGCACTTGCTTTTGAATGATCTTGAGCAAAATTTTACTTGTGTGTGATATTAATGATATTGTTCTCTAATTTCTGCATTCAATTGGATCACCTTTCTTTCGAATGGGTGTAAATATGAATCTCTTCCAGGCAGTTGGCCAGATAGCTGTCCTCCAAATTTCTTGCAATAGATGAGTGAGTACTTCCAGCCCTGCATCTGTTTGTTGAAATACATCAATTGATATTCCATCAATTCTAGGAGCCTTGTTTTTTGCCAATGCCTACAGTGCAGCTTCAACTTCTTCCTTCAGTACCATGAGTTCCTGATCATATGCTACTTCTTCAAATGGCTGAACATCGACTAGTTCTTTCTGGTATAATGACTCTTGTATTTCTTCCATTTTCTTTTGATGCTCTCTGAGTCATTTAATAACTTCCCTTTAGAATCCTCCACTATTGCAACTCAAGGCTTGAATTTTTTCTTGAGTTGTTTCAGCTTGAGCAATGCAGAACATGTTCTTCCTTTCTGGTTTTCCATTTCCAGTCTTTGTACATTCCATCATAATACTTTCATGATGACATGTACTTTCTTTTGTCTTCTCGAGCTGCTCTCTGAAATCTTCTGTTTAGGTCTTTTACTTTGCCACTCTTCCTTTTGCGTTAGCTGCTTAATGTTCAAGAGCAAGTTTCACAGTCTCCTCTGACATCCAATTTAATCTTTTCTTTCTTTCCTGCCTTTTTAATGATCTCTTGCTTTCTTCATGGATGATGTCTTTGATGTCGTTCCACAATTCATCCAGTCTTTGGTCATTAGTGATCAACACATCAAATCTGTCCTTCAGGTAGTCTTTAAACCTGGGAGTGATATACTCAAAGTCATACTTTGGTTCTTGTGGACTTGGTTCTAATCTTCTTCAGTTTCAATTTGAATTTGCATATGAGCAGTTGATGATCCTGCCACAGTCAGCACCTGGTCTTCTTCAAACTGCTGATATGGAGCTTTTCCATTGTCTTTTTCCACAGATGTAGTCAATTTGGTTCTTGTGTATGCCATCTGGTGTGGTCCATGTGTACAGTTGCCGGTTTGTATTAAAAAAAGGTATTTGCAATGAAAAAGCTGTTAGTCTTCCAAAATTCTATCATGCAATCTCTGGCATTATTTCTATTACCAAGGCCATATTTTCCAACTACTGATCCTTCTTCTTTGTTTCCAACTTTTGCATTGCACTCACCAGTAATTAACAATGCATCCTGATTGCATGTTCAGTTAATTTCAGACTGCAGAAGCTCGTAAAAATCTTCAGCCTCTTCATCTTTGGCCTTAGTGGTTGGTGTGTAAATTTGAATAACAGTTGTATTAACTGGCCGTCCTTGTAGGCATATGGATATTATCCTATCACTGACAACAGTGTACTTCAGTACAGACCTTGAAATGTTCTTTTTGACGATGAGTGCAACACCATTCCTCTTCAAGTTTTCCTTCCAGCATAATAGACCCTATGATTGTCTGATTCAAAATGGCCAAAACTGGTCCATTTCAGCTCACTAATGCCTAGGATGTCTATGTTTTGGTGTTCCATTTCATTTTTGACAATTTCCAGTTTTCCTAGATTCATACTTCCTACATTCTATGTTCCAGTTATTAGAGGATGTTTGCAGCTGTTTCTTCTCATTTTGAGTCATGCCACATGCGTGAATGAAGATCCCAGAGGCCTGACTCCATCCACATCATTAAGATCAACTCACTTTCAAGAGGCAGCTCTTCCCCGGTCATCTTCTGAGTGCCTTCCAACCTGGGGGGGTTGCTCACTTTCCGGCGCCATATCTGACAGTGTTCAGCTGCTGCTCATAAGGTTTTCCCTGGCTAAGTCCTTCCAGAAGTAGATTGTTGGGTCCTTCTTCCTAGTCTGTCCTAGTCTGGAAGCTCAGCTGAAACTTATCTACCATGGTTGACCCTGGTGGTAACTAATACCATTGGCATAGCTTCCTGCATCACAGCAATAAGCAAGCCTCCACTGACAGACAAGTAGCGGCTGCTCACTCCCTCCTTACCTGATGGTGTTATGCTACTTACCTGGTGGTGTTATCCCGCTCACCTGATGGTGTTACCCCGCTTACCTGCTGGTGTTACCCCACTTACCTAACGGTGTTACCCTCCTTACCTGATGCTATTATTCTATTTACCTGATGCTGTTATCTCCCTTACCTGATGTTGTTAGCCTCCTTACCTGATGCCAGAGGTTATAAACCAGGGTAAAAACAGTCTCTTTAACAAATGGTGTTGGCAAAATTAGACATCCAGCTGAAAGAAAACCAACAAGGGTGGCCCTGATCCAAAATACACAAAACAACAAATGCTGGAGAGGCTGTGGAGAGATTGGAACTCTCTTATACTGCTGGTGGGATTGCAAAACAGTACAACCTCTTTGGAAAGCAATCTGGCACTTCCTCAAAAAGCTAGAAATAAAAATAAAGTTCTGGTATGACATGCTTTTATTCTTGTTTGATTCTAGGACTTTTGTGTTCCATCTTTAACTTCTTCTATTACCCAGTAGTTTTTAAGCAGGGTGGTTTTCAGATTTTGTGTCATTGGTTTTCCCCCCTTATTCTTCCTGGTGTTAATTTTTACTTTGATGGCATTGTGCTCAGAGAAGATACTTTGTATTATCTCAATGTTTTGGATTTTGTTGAGGTTTGCTCTGTGGCCTGTGGTGTGGTCTGTTCTTGGGAACATTCCATGTGTGTTGGAAAAGGTTATGTACCCTTGTCATTTTTAATGTAAAAAACAAATGGAATGAAAATCACGTGTGCACCATTGAGTGGGAAACTGGAATATTAACGAGCCAAATTTTCAATAGTTCTCCTTAGCTTATGTGAAAGAAATCACTCTTTTATACCTGAAATTAACCTAATATTTTCAGCTTTTTGGAGTTTCTTCTTCCTTCACTCTGAAAGAATGTCATCCTTGCCAAAGATTGGACGGTGTCAGAGAATGCTAGAAAGAGAAGAACCCAAGGAATCTGTTCCTGTTCCAGCTTTGCCATTAAGCCTTAATATAAGTTTATGAATGTTTGTTTTTATATGACAGGCACTGTACTAAACAATTTCTACATATCATTTTGTCACAACCACTCTACAGTCCTGAGACACAGAGAAGTTATGTTGTTCCAGATCACATGCTAGTAGCAAAGACGACACTCTAATTTTAGAGCCCTGATTTTGTAGACTATATCTTTTCAATTTTTAATGTACAATTATCAATCTTTTAATTAAAATTGAGATGTTTCCTAACTAAATAAAATTTGTACATTTTCCCCATGTTGTTTTCTACATCACAATTAATGGTTGCATAACATTCCATATTAAAGGCTCTCCCTTTATTTATGGAAACCCTGGTGGAATGGTAGTTAAGTAGTAGCTGCTAAGCAGTTCAAATTCACCAGTCATTCCTCAGAAACTCTATGGGGTAGTCCTACTCAGTCCTATAGGGTCACTATGAGTTGGAATCAACTCGACAGCAGTTGGCTTGGGTTTTTTTGACCATCAATGATACTGTCACTTATGTCGCTTCCATTTTTTTTTTTCAATTAAAATGTCATGATTATGTCTTCTGTAGTTTATCTTTTCTGTATATCTCTGATTATTTTTTTAGGCCACATTCTGAAAGTAGACTAGCTGGACCAGAGCAATTATTCCCAACAGAGGTAAAGATGGAATTAAAGGAAGGCAACATCAGCTAACAAAAACCCTTTGGGGTTCCCACTAAAAAAGCCCCTCGGCGGGGAATTCTCAATACTAGCCATACAGGAAAGGGCGATACTTCATTACTAATCACTGTGGGAGGGAAGAGCCGCTAACACCAACATCACTAGCATTTTTCTCGCTTAGGCTTTCCTGTCTTTCTGGTCTAGCAGGGCTTCAGAACCTGTGGTTTGAGCTGCTTAAAATTACTCGAACAGCGTCAGGAAACTTTCAGAGCAATCTCTACTTGTCCGCAGGGTCCTTTCTCCTATTTCATGCTACACAGCTAAATCCAGTAGAATCTTTTTTTTTTTTTTTGTCATAGGTTGGATATGAGCATTGATGTCCATACTATTATTAACAGGAAAATAGACTTGATTTCACTATAACGCCTCAAAAGTGATACGTCACACTGAATCAAGTTCAAATCGAAGAAGTCTACCTAATAATGGTTATTGAGAAGATAGGTATGTAGTGATTTCGAATTGCGTTTTCAGTCTTTTTCCGGGTCATCATTGCTTTCTTTGGTTTAAAGTACTTTCACAAAATACGTAGTAGAGGCACATACACAACCTTTCTCATTCTTATATAAGACATTGTAGCAGAAGCCCTTTACACCTGAAGCCCGGATAGCTCAGTCGGTAGAGCATCAGACTTTTAATCTGAGGGTCCAGGGTTCAAGTCCCTGTTCGGGCGCCTTGCTTATTTTAATGTAATCTTTTTTTCTTCCAACTGCTAGCATCTAAAAATGTAAGTTCTTTCTCACCAGGAGACGTCAGTGAAAAACCTCAATAGTTGCCAAGAAATTAAACAGTTTTGCATAATCATCTTTTTCCCCGAGAATGTTTATCTAGCATGTTTTTAAATCAATAAGAAAACTCAACATGCTACGTGGTATTTGAAGTTACCGTGACATTAGGTAATTTTCGGGTTTCCATTCAAACCGAAAGTACTGCGTGGTATTTCAACTTTCCAGTAGATTAGGTACTCTTCGGACAAAAACCACTCACGCCCGAACAGGGACTTGAACCCTGGACCCTCAGATTAAAAGTCTGATGCTCTACCGACTGAGCTATCCGGGCGCTCTTTCTTACATTTCTTCTTCTATTTACTTGATATAATTCTAACATGTTATTTTCCCCATGTTGAATTAATTTAGGTTCCAATCAAATTTAAGGTCTTTTTCTACGAGGTAAAATAAATTATGTATCTGTTTTTACCCAAGATGTGTTCACCAGGCAGTCATAGCTCATACTTAATAAATTGCCAGTGTAAACTGTCTAAATTAATGGCAGTAAATTACAGAATAGCAGGCAGCCAACATAAACATTCAAAATTCATACCTAGAATTGCAATTCTCTGTTTTTCATCGATCACTTCCCTGGTAGGATGTCTTAATTTTAGTTACTCTATCAAACCAGATTCTAGTATCTTTCCCATTAATATAAAGTAAATTTCCATTTGCCAGTGGCTTGCTAGATAAACACTCCTTAGCACAAAAGAAAGAATAAACTATTTGGTTCACGAGTTGAGGTACTAACAGGAAAACAGAAGTGACAGTGTAAAGGTGAGTCTCCATTTAAATTGTGGGAAAAGGTGGTTAGATCTTTAATTTAGAGTCTGATTGAAACTTTTTCTTGTCCCCTTCTGGCCAAGTTTCACTTTGCAAGACAGGCTCAAAAGATGAATCCCCTCAAACAGTTATCAGTATGCACAAATGGGCGTACCATGCTGTATTAAGAATAAAAATCTCCAGATCAGTCTAGCTTGACCTGAGGTCAGTTTCATTGACCCTGACACACAGGATTATGAAATTGCAAAGACTAATACAGGGATTCATTATTTGTTTCTGGGAGCTTAAGGTTTCTGAATACAATAAACAACAAATATCCCACCTCACTTGGAGGACTTTTTCTTTCCTACAATTGTCTGATTCTTTAGGAACAAAGACCAACAAATTTTGTAATCCTGAAAAAAAAAAGGCCTACGTTTCTGTAACTATAAAATGGAGGAAAATGATCTCTAACATACCTCTGAAAGTGAAAGTTTACCATTCTGTTATCCTTTCTACTGTGAATAGGATTAGAAGAAAGAAACTCAAAATATCACAGGGGAAGTAAAGCTAGGTGATGTCATTCTGAAAACTAGCCAAGAAGAACCTTTGGGATAGCAGCAGAACATTGTCCAACTAACTTGCTTACTCTGGACAAGTCATCAGGAGGGATCAGTCACTGATCATCATGTTAGATGAAGCAGAGGGTCAAGGAGGATGTGTGAGACGGATAAACACAATAATCACAACAATTTACTTGAACACATGGTGATTATGAGGATGATGCAGGACCAGATCACATTTTTCTCTGTTGTGTATAAGTTTGCTGTGAGTTAGAATCGATTCAATGGCAGTTTGAACCAACAACAATATGATTAATGTGGTAAGGGCTCTATGGAAACAGTAGAAAATACAGGCAACATACGGGTAATGAAGCAGAGAGACAGAAAATTGAAGAAATAATTTAAAAGCAATGCTGTAAATCATAAAAACTGTATCAGAAAAGAAGGCCTCTGAAGGAGTCCTCAGTAAATGAGACACAGCCAAGAACAGAATCAGTGAGCCTGAAGATATGTCAACAGAAACTACTCAAACTAAAATGAAAAGAATAGGAAAAAAAAAAGAAAAAGTCTTAAAAGTATTAACACATATGCAACTGGAATACCACAAGGAGAAAAACCATAAAATGGAGCAGAAGAAACATTTGGTTAATGGCCAGAGATTTTCCAAAATTAATGACAAGCAGGAAAGGGCAGATCCAGCAGGCTCAGAGAACACTGTACACTTAGGCATATCATACTGAAACTTCAAAATACAAATAGAAAAAGAAATTGTTGATGGGAATTCAAGGGAATAAAAACCAAAATAAAAGTACTTTGTCTAAAGAGTAATAATGATAAGAATTACATCTGACTTCTCTTCAGAAACCATGCAAGCTAGCAGAAAATGGGGTAACATGTTTAAAACACTGAATGAAGGGGAAAAAAAAGAACAAAACACCAGTCTAGGATCCTATATATGGTGAAATTATCCTTCAAAAGAAGAGAATTTTAAACATTCTGAAGCAAAAACAAATTAATTACCAGTAGGTCACCCTGCAAGAAATATTCAGAGAAATTCTTCAGGCAAAAGGAAAATCATATAAGTCAGAATTCAGATCTACATAAGGAAAGGAAGAGTGTATTCTTTGGAGAAGGAATAAATAATGTAAAATTTTTAAAAATTCTAAAAACCAGGGAGGAGTGATTAAAATTCAACCAGTGTTTAACTGATCATCTGGTACAAGGTTATTGTGCTAGTTTTGGAATCTGAAATGAATAGGACTTAGACTCTGCATGCAGTTTAGGCAAGAAGACAGACAATAAGTAAACAATTTTAACAAAATAATAAATGTCATAATAAAGGAGCGAAAGGAGATGAAGATGGACAGAAAGGCAGAGGTTATAAGAAAGTTTTTGAGTTTGCAGCAAAGAAGTCACCCATCAGAATTGAGCTGAAACAAGTAACTGCCAGACGTGAACAGAAGAAATTGCAGTGAGCTGGGCAGAAAAATATTCAGGTGTATATTTTGAGCCAGAGAATGGTGAGGTATTTTCTCACATACTTTGGACATGTTATCAGAAGGAACGAGTCGCTGGAGAAGGATATTATGCTTGGTAGAGCAGACGATCATCAAAAAAGAGGCAGATCCTCAGTGAGATGCCTTGACAGTGACTGCAACAATGGGCTCAAGCATAACAAGTATTGTGAGGATGACACACGGGACAGTGTTTCCTTCTGTTGTACACAGGGTCATTGTGAGTTGCAACAACTCAGCAATACCTAACATACCCTAAGAATCCACTTTGTTAAGGGAAAGCCTCTTACTCTGCTTTCATTTATGAAATGTTGAAACTGAGGTGTGTGTCTAGCCCTCCCGAATGATTAGATAAAGGAGTCTTGATTTTTTTTTTTTTTTTTAATTGCTGAACAGCTTTGTTACATCAGATTCATCTTCCTTCAAGGTAAGCTGCTAACCAAGAGGGTGGCAGTTGGAATCCACCAGGCACTCCTTGCAAACTCTGTGGGGCAGTTCTACTCTGTCCTGTAGGTCACTATGAGTCCGAATCAATTCGATGGCAATGAGTTTGGACTTTTTTGTTCATTTGTTTGGCTTCAGTATTGGTGAATCTGATTAACCCAGCCACATGTTGCTTGTTAGGTACCTACTATTTCCACAGCATTGAGCTAGACACTTTGGGGAGGAAAATGGAAGTCTGGAAGGAAGATGAGAATTGTGTTTGGGAAATAGTAAATAAATTATTCTGGCTAGAGTGGAGGGAGGTAGAGAGAAGTGGGGTCAGTTTAGAGATTTCTAGGCCGATTTATTTTAGGCTAAGGTGAATATATTTTACAAATAATGAGGACCTACTGAAAGTTTGGCTTAACATTAAAGATTCCCACCTGAGATAACATGAACTGAATCTGTTCTGTCTGTGTTACATTAAAAACACTGCACATGCCTTATTGAGCATAAAATCTTCCCAGAGTGCTTCTTGAAGCTTTTCATTTTTTGTAGAATGTTGAGCTTACTTTCCTCCACTAGAGGGCAGGCTAAACTCACAGATTCAGTATTTGGGATTTCCTACTCCGGGAGCTTATTTTCCCCCACCAGTGTTTAAATAGAAACCCCGGGGGTGTAGTAGTTACGTGTTAAGGCTGCCAACCAAAAGGGTCCCCCAGGTGCTTCTCAGAGGTTCTACAGGGTAGTGCTACTCCGCTCTGTAGGGTTGCTATGCGTAAGGACTGACTTGATGGAAACGGTTTCTCTGTTTTTAAGTGAATGTGTTTTGCCCCATATGCATCGTAATCACTTGTTTCTGGAATCAGCACCAACCCTGTACCTAAACTGGGAAACTTCCTGCAGCCAGAGGAGTTTTCCTTCGTCATCACATCTTCTCGCCCCTCTGTGACCCTGTTGGTGCCTGGGCTTTCACGTGGTACCCTTCTGCCAACTGGTGGGTGTTGGCTGAAATAGTTACACCTTACTATGAGGTTCCCCGCATTGGTTCCTGGTTGAGTTTACAACACAAAGTTAATTGTGAATTGAATGCAACTGTATTGAAAAGCCAGAAAGTTCATTTCAAATGTTAGAACTTTAGGCCAGTAGGAAGATGTCTGGTTTTAAGCAGGCTTTCCCAGGGATCCCCAAACCAATGTCAAGGGTACTACCTACTCAGGGATCCAGTCTGCCATCATCACTGTATGTCATTTTTGGGGTTGAGACTGTTACAATGTACTGAGGAGATGTGTAGCATGGAGAAGTAGATTTGAAGTTTTCTTTTGGGTTTGGCCGTGGGGTTTGGCCTTGGTTACTGATGGCTCCTCCAAACTCTCTCTCTAGCTTCCTCCCTCTGAAAACAGAGAGGCTAGCGGCCCAAGACCTTGTACACATCAAGGGCTTAGACACAGGAAAAATACTACTTGAGCAATGAAGCCCTCAAATACCCTGGATCATTGAGAAGGTATGCGGGAAAGCAGGAATGATTTCAAAGCCCGTATCAGTCCACTTGAATTATGGTGTTGGCAAGGAATACTAAATATACCATGGACTGCCAGAAAAACAAATCTGTTTCAGAAGAAATACAGCTAGGATGCTGCCTAGAAGCAAGGATGGTAAGAGTTTGTTTCACGTCCTTTGGACACATTATCAGAAGGGTCTCGTCCCTGAGAAAGGACATCATGTGTGGTGAAGTAGAAGGTTAGCAAAAAAGAGAAAGACCTTCAGTTAGATGGACTGACACAGTGGCTGTAACAATGGGCTCAAACACAGCAATGATTGTGAGTATAGCACAGGACCAGGCAGTGTTTCATTCTGTTGTACCTAGGGTCCCTATGAGACTGAGCTGAATCATGGCACCTAACAACAACACAATAGTCAATGGAATTGAAGAAGTCAATCCATCCATCAAATATGTGCAAAGTACCCATACTCTACCTGAAATATCCATTTATCTTTCAAAAATATTTGAATTTATAAAGAAAGTCAACTTCTACTGGGGAGTTTTTGAGTAAAAACCTTACAAACATTGCCTTTTCCAATTTTAGTTCAAATTCATTTTACAAATTAGCTCTAGCCTAGAGCAAGGCCCTGACAGAATAGGGCACAGGTCAATGGATTCCTACTCGCCCCCATTGATTTCAGCCACACTTCCTCTAACCAGTAAACCTACTTTGTGTTGTTACCATTGAAATGTTAAAACTCTCAAGTTCTCCATGATCCAGCTTGGTTACTCACTTTCTTCCAGTAAACTTATCCATTCATTCACCAAGTGCAATATCTACCCTAGAAATTCAAAAGTAAATACAATGGTTTCCCTGTCCTTAAGCAGCTTATGGTCTAACTGCCCCCTCTTCCTGCTTCCTCCCCAAACCAGGCACAAATGTAAACAGACCCATAACCTCCAGACATTGGAGGTGCTGTAGAGAAGTTACCTAGAGAACTCTAGAATCCACTGCTTTCAAGTTGATTCCAACTCCTAGCAATCCTATAGGACAGAGTAGAACCACCCCATAGAGTTTCCAAGGATCACCTGATGGATTCAAACTGCCAGACTTTGGGTTAGCAGCTGTAGCACTTGACCACTATACCACCAGGGTTTTCAGAGAACTACTAGTAAGGTGTACTAATTTTCTTTTGCTCTCTAACAAATTACTACAAATGTAATAGGTTAAAACAATGCAAATTTATTATCTTACAGTTTTGTAGGTCAGAAGTCCCACACAGCTTTTACTGGGCTAAAACCAAGGTGTTGGCAGTGCTGTATTCCTTTGTGACAAGAATCGATTATCTCACCTTTTCCAGCTTTTTAAAACCCTGGTAGCATAGTGGCTAAGTGCTATGTCTGCTACCCAGAAGGCTGGTTGAATCGGCCAGGCCTTCCTTGGAAACTCTACGGAGCAGTCCTACTCTGTCCTACAGGATCACTATGAGTAGGAGTTGACCGGATGGCACTGCATTAGATTTGGGGTTTTTCAGGTTTCCAGCTTTTAGAGGCCTCTAACATTCCTTGCCTTGTGGTCTCCTACCTCCATTTTCAAAGCCAGCAATATCGCGTATCTCTCTGACACTTTTTCCTGGTCACCTCTCTCTGTCTTACCATAGTTGGGAAATGTTACCTGATTTAAGGATCCCCATGATTACACTGGCTCACTTGGGTGATCCAGGCTAATCTCCCCATCATAAAGTCTTTGACTTAATCACATCTGCAAAGTCATTTTGTCATGTGAAGTAGCATATTCACAGGTTATGAGGATTAGGAAGCGGACGTATCTGGGGGAAAATTATTCTGCCTACTCTACAGGGAGACAATCACACATACATAAGGATGACAGAGGCGGAGAGTGGAG
Source organism: Heterohyrax brucei (assembly GCA_028571685.1). Lineage (NCBI taxonomy): Eukaryota > Metazoa > Chordata > Mammalia > Hyracoidea > Procaviidae > Heterohyrax > Heterohyrax brucei. Next base: position 26,478,765 of record CM053155.1, read on the forward strand.
GTAGGAGGCACTTCCCAGGCAGTGCAAAAAGCGTTTACAAAGGCAGGACAGTAGAAAGGCCCTCCAAACTGCAGGGAGTTTAGTGACACCAAATCACGAGAGTGTGCATTGGAATGTAAGGGGAGGTTTTTGCTTTTGTTTTTTTATATCCAATATGCATTTGTTGAATACCTGGAGGGGGCAGAAGCTGTTCTGGAAGGAGAAGGATGAACAAGACAAAGTCCATTTTCAGATCTGACAGGTAAAAGCAGGGTCCAGATGGCAAGACGTCCTGCAGACTTTTTTAAAGAGTTTCAACCTTATCTGAGAGTTATAAGGAAGCATCCATTTATTCATTTGACAAAAATTTATTGGGCACATGCTATTGGCCAAGCACTGTTCTAGGTTGTGGGAATATAGAAGTTTGAAAACTGAAGCAAAAAATCCTTGCCCTTCTGGAGCTTACGTTCTGGTTGATTTGAAGCAGAAATGTTTGCTTTAGAAAGCTCAGTCTGCCCACAGTGTAGGAGAAGAGACTGGAGGGGCAACAAGACTAGAGGTAGCCCTAACTCCCTCTTAAAGATTTGCAACTTTTTCTAAACCTCACTTCCCACCCTGAACATCCCCACTTTTGTTAGTAACTCTCTTGCACACTTATCTTACCTACTGTTACCTATTTTGCAATCCTCCAAACCTCAGCTAAGATTCTACACCTGGACTATGGACTGCATTAGAAAACCATTAAAATATTGACGCTGTAGCCATGGCCTATCAAGATACCTAATATGAGCTGTATCCTCAACTCTACCAGCAATTTCACTATATATCTACCACAGTTTCACTATATAAGGCAATGGGTAGACGAGAATGCAGAATCAAGGGAGAAGTCTTTCTTACTCTTTCTTTTTAAGATACAAGAAGGCTTAAACATAGTTTATGTTTTGAGGGAGGAAACCTAAAAGATGTAGAGAAATGATTAGTAATAAAAAATGTCTCAGAGGAGATGGGATTCAAGGTGCAGTTTCCTGGGATGTCTTTGAGGGAAGGGTTCAAAAGCAGATATATTTATAGGTTGGGAAGACCAAACTGGTTGCTAAGGCTGGAGACAAGGAACCCTGATGACACAATAGTTCTCAGCTGCTAGTCAAAAAGGTTGGTGGTTCAAAGAACCTGCCTTTTTTTAGTGGTTATTTTAACCTTAATCTTCTTCCTCAACCCCACCTTGACGGCTTCTCTCTCAGCAGATTGCTTCAAACCAAAGCAAACCTGTTGCCGTTGAGTTAATTCCAACTCACAGTTACCTTACAGGACAGAGCAGAGCTTCCCCATGGGGTTTCAAAGGAACAGCTAATATATTTGAACTGGCAACCTTTTGAGTAGTAGCTAGTTCTTAAACACTGTACCACCAGGGCTCCATTATCAACTTGACTAGTTCTCTCCACTTCTATTCTCTAGGCTTGCTGTTAGGTGCTACTGATACCCCAGAAGGAGCACAGAGGGTATAGTGGTTAAGTGCTAGGCTGCTAACTGAAAAGTCAACAGTTCACACCTACCAGCCTCTCCATGGGAGGAAGATGTGGTAGTATGCTTCTGTAAGTAATTACAGCCCTGGGAAACCCTGTGGGGCAGTTCTACTGTCCTACAGTCAGAATCAACTTGATGGCCACAAGGAAGGGTTTTCTAGGCTGTAAACTCTGCAGAAGCAGATCACCAAGTCTTTCCCCCATGGAATGATTGGGTAGGCTCTTTGAACCATCAACCTTTTTGACTAGCAGCTGAGAACTGTTGTGCCACCAGGGTTCCTTGTCTCCAGCCTTACCCACCTCTTTAGTCTTCCCAACCCCTATAAATATATCTGCTTTTGAACCCTTCCCTCAAAGACATCCCAGGAAACTGCACCTTGAATCCCATCTCCTCTGAGACATTTTTATTACTAATCATTTCTCTACATCTTTTAGGTTTCCCTCTTCAAAACATAAACTATATGTAAGCCTTCTTGCAGCTTAAAAAGAAAGAGTAAGAAAAACTTCTCCCTTGATTCTGCACTCTTGTCTACCCATTGCCTTATAATTCTCTTTAATTGCCAAGCTTCTAGAAAGAGTGGTCTACATTCATGTCTTTTTCTTTCAGCCCACTGCAGCCTGATTTGACTATGTTTGCTCTCACACCATGAAGATCAATGACTTTCTTGCTAGTCCAAAGTGCGTTTTCCAATTCTTTCTTCTTCTTTTTAAAAATTTTATTGTGCTTTAGGTGAAAATTTACAGCTCAGGTTAATTTCTTATTCAAAGTTTTATACACATATTGTTTCGTGACGTTGGTTGCAGTCCCCATGCTGTGACAGCACACTCCCCGTTCAATTCTTGCTTACCTTTGTCCATCAGTCAGTTCTTGTCCCTTCCTGCTTTCTCATCTTGCTTTTAGGGAAGAACTGCCCATTCGGTCTCAGAGTCCTTTCTTATTGATGTGTTTGTGTACTTGTGTTATCTAGTAATGCCTTCTTGACACTCTCACCATAGTTTCTGATACTCTGTGGTCTCTAGTTTTTCTCCCTCTTTGGTTGTATCTTCTCAATTTCTTTTGCAGGTCTCTGTCTTTCTCTGCATGCTCTTGGGTAATCTCATAAGTGACCATAACTTCAGTGACTACTGTAGAGTCTAAAATTGACATTACTTGTCCACATCTGTATTTTGGTTTCAGAACTCTACTGTCTACTACACATTAACAACTACATATACCACAGAAACCACAGACTCAACATGTTAAAAATTAAACAAATGATCACACCCTAACACTTGGCTCTGTCTGACTCTAGTTCCTGATTTAGTGATATCACCTGCCACCAATTTCTAAGACTTCAAGTAGGGAGTAATTCTAGATCTTTCCCTCTCCCTAATTCCCTATATCCAATATATGATTGAATATTATTGATTTGACTTCCTGACTCTCTCTTTTATCTGCCCTTTTCTTCTCATCCTTACTTGCCACAACCTTGACGCAGTTTTGAGATTCTCATACCTGGACTGTAGCCATAGTCCCCCTGATGAGCTCCCAGCTTGTACTCCTGACCTGCACCAAGTCCTGACAGGAAATAAATAGCCAAAGCCAAGTGCCGTCAAGTCGGATCCGGAAATAAATAGGACACTAAAATTGTAGAATTTTAAAAATAAAAGGACAACTTATAAAGGTGGGCAGGTACAGGAAAACCACAAGGAATAATGCAGTATACTGGGGCCAGTAATAAAGTCTCCACCCTTTGGTCTTCAAGATCAAAACCAAAAACAAAACAAAAAAACCAAACCCACTGCTACTCAGTTGATTCCAACTTATACCTGAACCCTATAGGACACAGCAGAACTGCTCCACAGAACTTCAAAGGAGTGCCTGGTGGATTCAAACTGCTGACTCTGGTTAGCAGACGTAGCACAACCACTCTACAGCCAGGGTTTCCTCAGGGTCAAAGATTATCTGACAGGTGCTGTAATCTTTGGTCAAGCAAGGTGGCCAGCCCACAGTGACCCAGAAGAAAGGGATCTTGCGAATTAAATATTAAGGCTTCATTGTCCTTCATGCTCCAATTTCCTGATGAAGCTTCTCTTGGCCAAATCCAGTCTGGAAGCCAGAAGGCTAAGCAGGCTGGAGACTGAATTTGGAGGTACAAAAAGAATACAATCCAGTACATCCTGTCAATCTCCCTTTAGAATGTGCCAGAGAGCTCTCTAACAACATAACTCTCCGGCCTTGCATTCTTCAGTGATTCGGTGACCTAAAAAGGTGCCCTGGTTGTGTGATTGTTAAAGTGCTCAGGTATTAATTGAAAGGTCCGTGGTTCAAACTTAGCAGTAATTCCAGGAGAAAGATGTGACAGTATGGTTCTGTAATGATTTACAGCCTTGGGTGCCCTATGAGGATAGTTCTACCCTGTCCTTTAAGGTTACTCTGAGTTAGAATCAACTCAGTGAAAGTGGGTTTGGTTTTCGAGTTTCTGTCACCTGAAAGATAAAGTGTAAACTTTTTGGCATATTGGTCTTTTTGACATGATAAAACATTTTTCTCCTTAGCGAACTGCATTATAAAGCTTTTGATCTGATCCTGAAGCCAACTCAAAATCAATTACTGTTGCATCAGACTCATGGCAATCACAGGCGTGTTAAGAGTAGAACTGTGTGCTCCACAGAGTTTTCAAGAGCTGTGATCTTTTAGGCATCTCTGATAGGGTCACTATGATTTGGAATCAACTCAATAGCACTGGTTTGTTTTGTTTTTCAGGTGGGTTAAGGAATGGAGCCCTCAACTCTTCAGACAAAGATTGGACTAGACAATAAGACACAAAATGATACTGGACAAGAATGTGCTTCTTGGCTTAAGTAGATACATGAGACTAACTGGGCAGCTTCTGTCTAGTGGTGAGATGAAAGGGCAGAGTAGGACAGGAGCTGATTCAATGGACAAGGGGAATGCTGTCACAGGGTGAGGGAGAGCATTACCTAGCAATGTACGTGTTTTCGTGTGACAAATTGACATGGATTGTAAACACATAAAGCACGATAAAATAATGAATACATAAAGTATGAGAATATCTAAGCCAATTCAATAAAAGGAGAGGAATCCTGCTAGTTCAGTGGTTAAGCGTTTGGCTGCTAATCAAGAGGTCAGCAGTTTGCATCTACCAGCTGCTCCTTGGAAACCCTATGAGGCAATAGTCTTTTAGCGTCTCTATGGTTGGAACTGACTTGCCAGCAATGGGTTGAGTTCGGAGATAGTCATGGATTGAATTGTGTCCCCCCCAAAATGTATGTGTTGATTTGACTTGGTTTGGAGTTCCAATATGGTGCCCTTCCTCCCATGTGTTGTGAATCCTGCCTCTGTGATATTGATGATGGAGAATGGCTTGCAGTTGTGTTAATAAGGCAGGACTCAAGCTTGTGGAACACAAGGGAGAGAAGTGAGCTAAGGAAGTTGCAGACCTCATACCACCGAGAGAGAAGCACTAAGAGCAGAGTACATCCTCTGGACCCGAGGTTCCTGTGCCAAGATGCTCTCACTGGACTGTGATGATTTTTCATATTCAATGGACTTGTAGCTTAGGAATGGATTTGTGGCTTACTGGACTGTGACAATAAAAGCTTGTCCTCATGAAACCTTCCACTTGTGGTATTTTCTGTTAGAGCAGTACCAGGTGACTAAGACAGAGGTGAACTCAAACCACCAACCCTTCAGTTAGTAGCTGAGCTCTTAACCATTCATGCCATTCAGGGAGTCCTCCACCCAACTACCCATTCCATTTCTTGCTAGTTTCCCACTTCAGACTTTTCACTCCAACAACACTGAACTGACAATTCCTATACCACTGTGTTCTCTTGGGCTTCTGCACTTAGCCGAATGACAGGCACAGAGCAGCCTGGTGAATGGGTGAGTGAATGAATGGTTTTAGACCCTGAGGAACAAAAATAGCATCATATATTATGGTCTATGTGCAGAGCAGGCTGTGTACAATCAAAATGTTTCATTGATCCTGCCAGCAGACCTGAATGGTAGGTAAGACCAATGTTATTACTGATACTCAGAAAGGTGTTATTGACTATTCAAGGTCACAGAGCAGCAGGTAGAGGGAAGAAACAGAAGTTTCTTCTCCTTTCTCACCAGCTTCTGCTGTTGTCTCACCCAGAGCTGCCTGCAATTAAAGGTCCTTTGCAATTGCCCAGATCTCATCTTGTGAGGACAAAACAGACTCACTTTTTATACTGTTTATACTCACTTTTTATACTGTTCTCTCCTCCATAAGGAACCTTGGTGGTATAGTTAGAGCTTGACTGTTAAGAGCTGGGCTGCTAAAAAGGTCAGCAGTTCAAATACAGTAGCTACTCTTTGGAAATCCAATTGGACAGTTTGACTCATGAGTCAGAATCTACCTTAGAGCAATGGATTTGTTTTTGGGGTGGTTCTCCTCAATGAGGCAACTTTTTCTAGCCATTCAAATTCCCTTCCCAATAAAGAGTAATGTCCTTACTGAGCTTGAATTCTATGAACCTAGGATGATTTTTAACAATTTTCTCTTGGCGAATTCTCTTTTGGTTTGTTGCCATTTCAAATTAATGAGGACAATTTAAAAGGCCTGTGCCTATCTTTTTTAAAATGAACTGGGTCCTCTGTCTCTGTCTTTTAACTCTAGTGAGTGAAAGACAGACAGAAATAATAGTATCTTAACAAATATTTCCTTAAGGCAAGGTAAAGCACAAGTTGGCAGATACTTCCCAGGCTGGGAAATTCTGGGTTCTGGTGGTATCATGGTGAAGAGCTACAGCTGCTAACCAAAATGTCAACAGCTCAAATCCACCAGGCACACCTTGGAAACTCTGTGGGACAGTTCTACTCTGTCCTATAGGATCACTATGAGTTGGAACTGACTTGACAGCAAGGGTTTTAGTTTTGAAGACCGGATGCCAAAGGGGGATTAAAGAGGAGGGGAGATGATCTTTAGTATCTGACTGGCAAGAGAGAAAGAAGGGGATTGGAGAAAAGAGGTTCACATTTTGAGGGAATTGTACTTTGAGCTACAGTTCATAGTTATTATGCAAACCATATGCAAAGAAAAGCTGGCCAACTATTGGCTTCTTTTGGGTGGAGCCTTTAGGAACATTCTCATAGCAACTCCTGTTCAAAGAAAGGTACTTGGAGTGTAGTTTTAAAATATATTATTACAACATATTGTATGAACGAGGTCTTCCCCCCCCCCATAGTCGAGTTGGGGAATCTTCTACTCTGCTATCCTCCTCTCACCCTCACACACACACACACACACACATTTCAGCCCCTACTATGGGCCTCAGCTAGGACAACCTACTTGGGAGATGGAAAACCAATCAAACGAGGGTGTAAAGAGCTGTAAGACAGCTCGCTCGCTCCCTCCCTCAGCTCCAAGACAGTGGCTCTTTCGTACACTGCTGTCGTCATTATACGGAAAAATTCTAGAATAAATAACTGGACCTCAAAACTCTTAATTTCCAGCAGAATTATTTGGTTTTCATTTGACACAGCCAAGGGGTTCCAGCAGGGAAAAGTAACGACCATCTGTAAAAACCCTCACCCGACTGGGAAGCGCCAGCCTTGGCGCCCGTGCTTCCAGGACGCCACCTCACGCCAGCCCACTCCCCTTCTCCACGCCACCGGGGGGGCGGGCTCCGGCGTGGGGCGGGGAAGAGCGGGGGAGGCGGCCGGGCTTCCCGCGGGGCCCCGCCCTCGGGCTCTCGGCGGCTTTGGGCTGCGGGCCGGAGCCGCCGCCAGCCGCTGCCTCCCAGCGGGGTCGGGCCGAGCCGGGCCTGGGCGTGCAGTGCGCCGGGTGTCCGGGAGATGGCTTCTCCCCTCGCACCGGCTTCCCTAGCTATTGTCTCACCCGGGGTTGCCTGACTGTGCCACCTCGCGCACGCTCTCGGCCCACTGTACTGTTTTTGTGGGTTGTTGTTGTATTTTTTAATATTCCAAGCTGGTCCTTTTCGCCCGGTCCTGCGTCTCCCGCTGACCTGAGGACGTCGGAGCCGGCGGTCGTGCTGTGATTCCCGAAGAAGGGAGCGGTCCAGGAGCAGGCAGGCTGCGGCCAGCCCCACAGCGCGCTAGTGCAAGAGACGCCCGGGGCTGCAGAGCGAGCAGCCCACGTCGCCCGGCACACGACACGTCGGGTCTTGCAAGAAAGCTCGCGGTGAACACAGGTAGGGGACGCACCCAGCCCTGAGCACCCGGGTTCTGCAGATTGCCCGCGGAGTGGAGGGAGGGTAGGTCAAGTGGCTCACTCCAACATGGCAACAGCAGAGGTGCAACAATGGGAAGAGAACACGGTTCCTGGCGGCCGGCCGAGCCGCGGACGCTTGGAAGAGAGAGAGCCGAGTCGGCGGCGCAGAGCAGGTTGCGAGCCCCCGGCCCTCGCTCCGGCAGTTTTGGGGCGTCTTGGGCCTCCAGGCACCCTCTTCCCCACCCCCTTTTCTCTGAAAACACTTCCTGGCTCCCAGCTGCTGGGAGACCTGAGTAACCGACGGCTGTAAAGCTTGTTTGTTTAAGATAAGAAATAAAAAGCAAAACCTGCCCTGGAATGAGGATCGTGCTTTTCCTTGAAGTCAGTGGAAAGCCAGCCTCTAGCCTGGGAAATACATAGATTTTTTTTTTTTTTCAGCCAGGCAGATGATGGAAGTGGCTTCTCCCTTATAAGGATTACTGCAGCTAAGGAGAATGCTTAGAAAAGGGAGAGGGGACCCTCAGGCTTGAATTTCGGGGCTCTCAGGAAAGGCTTGGCTCTCCCGGCCTGTACTTGTCTCGGTTTCAGCCTCCCACGGCGAGGACCTTGGTATTGGGGAGCAATCGCAGCAGTCAGCCCAAATGTGGCTGCCGAGCTGAGGTGGGGTGGTGAGATACAGTGGAGAGCGCAGGAGCTTGGGAGGATCCTGGGTTGTGAGAAGAGGTTCCCGAATGTACGTGGCTAGTTAGTGCAGACAGCCTGGTTGGCTGAGGTTGTTCGGGTGGGTAAGGGGTCTGTGTCCTTCGTTGCTCATCCTCCTCCCGGCCAACTCTCTCTCCGTCTGTCTCCACCTCCTTGTGATGTGTCTGGCTTCTCTACCTCATTCCCACCAGCCAGGCCTGCCATGGAATCTCCATTGTCTCTGGCTGCCCCGAGTTCCTTTGGGGGGTGGTGCCCAGGGCTGGCTGGTCCCAGCATGGAGCCAGCTTCTTTAACTGGCTCCCAGAAGTGGGGCAACGCTGCCCCGCCTTCTCTCTCAAAACTACCTGACTCTGGGATGTGGCTAAGCAGATGTAAGCAATGTGCAGTGAATTCCAACTCTGGATCAGTCTCTGAATAAAGTCAACTGCCTTACTAGATCTTAGAAAGATATTAGGAAGATAAATGGCTTAGAAGGGGACAAACTGACCCCCATGTATGCCCCAATTCTCAGGGCATGGAGTTCTTAAGCCCTCAGAATTGTAGCTCCACCAGAGCTTGGCTGTCCCATCTGGGGTTTGTCCATGGAAAAACTAAGTCGAGGTACATTTTATAGTTCTGCCTGGCAGCCAATATCTGAGAAGACAGTGGGTGTGAGCTGGAGCTCAGACCAGGGTTGTGGCTGCTTCTCCTTTGGCCTTTGGGTGAGCTCAAGGTTTGATTTCCATGGCTCTGACTTTATTGCTGAGTGTGCATGGGTGTGTGTTTCTGAATCTGATCAAGCTGCAGCCCTGGCCAGAAAGGAATTATCCTTTTCCCTCTCCACTGCAAGCATTAATGAAGGGGGCCAAGGAGGTGTACTCAGATGAGGAAGACTCAGTTTATCTGGGGCCTCAGGCTGCTCCCTGGGGTGCTTCTTTCAACTTGAGCAGGAGGGCTAGAGTGCCCCTGGTCTTTTCCATAGTGCTTTAAACCAGTTGGGTCAGGTTCAAAGCCCTACTGAGAGCTTTCATTTCTAACAAGGTCTCTGCTGAGAAGTTGCATTTCTGACAAGGTCAGAAACTTATACATAAGGATCATGGTGGTGGTGGGTCTTGTTAAAATGCAGATTCTGATTCAATGTATCTCCAGGTGGAAATGCAAATTCTCAGCAGAGGTTTGAACTGGACCTAACTAGTTTAAAGCCCTGCTTTGCCATGTCTTAGTCATCTGGATTCTGTACCCCACCTAGGTCTGGGCTCAGCATGGTGCTTTGCAAGTATCTCAAGTCTGTAGTCTTATAGTACAGCTAGTCCTGTCTGAGTCTACAGGGAGAAAAATGAGCAGTCTCTGTTCCCTTCGTGGGTTTTATTTTCTACATATGCTCCCAAGAGGTGAACTTGGACCTGATAACCTGGTGCAGTAGAGAGAACAGTGGGTGGATACAGCATCAAGAAGCCTGCTTTGAATTCAGCTGTGGCTCATTTCCAAACTGTAAGAATGGACAGCTTGTAGAACCTAAGACTCAGTTTGTATATCTGTAAAATGGGAAAAAATGATAGCTGTGGCTCACAGGATTGGTTTAAGGATGAAGTACTCTACTTACCATGAACTAAATGAAATCATCTATGCAAGAGCCCTCTGAAGTTTTCAGAGTGCTATGCAAATGTTTATTAATTCTGAGTTTAACTTCAGTGAGAAAGGAAGGAGAATGGGAAGGATGAGGGAATATGGAGCAGGGAATGACAGCTTGTATTCCAAAACTTTGTAGGAACATGAGAAAAGTGGTGTGACGGTAGCATAGTTACTGTTCCTTGGATAGTTCTTTTTAAATAGGGTTGGCAGAATGAGTACTGAAAGAGAAGGATAGGCTGCTTAATGAGACTTGTAGGGAGTTACGGAGAGACAAACAGCATCCAAAGTGCTGTGTATACAGGGTAGGCAAATAATGAATTAGCTAATACTTACGATGTCAGACAGCTGGTAAATGACAGAGGAGGGATTTGAAATTAGGCACTTGCAGTCTAGACCTGTGCTGATAACATTGGCGTCACTCTCAGGAAGATACTTGGGTCATGGAAGGACAGAAAGGGGAAGCAGAGTTGGAGGATTCGTTCATATTGGATTGCTTGAATGCCCATAAAGGGTCTAGATTGGAACATACCTTAGATGAGAAACTTTTCCAGGATGGTCTCATGTTAGATGAATTTCTTCCACCCAGCTCCAAAACAAAAAAACCAACCCCACTGTTGTTGAGTCAGTTACAACTCATAGTGATTCTATACCCAGCTCCAGTCCAGTATTAAAAAACGAGTCAAAACCTATTGTCATCAAGCTGATCTTGACTCATGGTGACCTATGTATTAGTGCTCCATGTAGGACAGCTCCGTAGGGTTTTCTTTATGGAAGCAAATCACCAGGCTTTCTTTCATGGTGCTGCTGGGTGGTTGGAACCACCAAACTTATGGTTAGTCATGAGAGCAAATCATTTGTGTCACCCAGGGACCACACCCAGTCCCAGTCCAGCTTTAAAAAAACACAAATCTGTTGCTGTTGAGTCGTTGTGGACTCCTAGTGACCCTATAGGACAGGGTAAAGCTGCCCTGAAGGGTTTCTCAGGAGCACCTGGTGGGTGCAGACTGCTGACCTTTTGGCTAACCACTGAGCTCTTACCCACGGTGCTACCAGGGCTTCCGCAGCAAAAAAAAAAAAAAAAAAAAAAAAATCCAAACTCATTGCTTTTGAGTCTGTTCTGACTCACAGGGTTGCTTTGAGTCGCTCTAGGGCTCCCGTGGTATGTCCTGCAGCCTTCCTTAATTCTCTGTTGTCTGGGGGCTGAGGCACATGTGACCTGCTTGGACTCCTACCTTGCCTTCCTTGATATACTTTCCACTCATCCGTACCCTCGGCATAAGGAGAAGACTTTGGAAAATCTGGTGAAATACTGGACAAATCTAGTAAGAAATTTGGACTTGGCGGTTACTGGAAAATGGCAACTAATTTTTTTTCTTTTCCAATTTTACATTAGATGAAGGTTTATGAAACAGTTAGTGCACATCTTGTTTTATGACATTGGTTAACAACCCTGTGACCTGTCAACACGCTCCCTTCTTGACTTGGATTACCTAGTCCTAGCTTTCCTGCCACCTCCTGCCTTCTAGTCCTTGGCCGGTCTGCCTCTGTTGTCTCTGTTTGTTTATTAGTCTGTCTAATCTTTGGCTAAAGGGTGAACCTCAGGAGTGATTTCGTTATTACTGAGCTTAAAGTGTTTCCAGGGACCATAATCTCTGGCTTTCTCCAGTTTCTGTCAGACCAATAAGTCTGGTCCTTTACTGTGTAGGTTAGAATTTCATTCTACATTTTTCTCAAGCTGTCTCTGGGACCCTCTGTTGTGATCACTGTCAGAGCAGTCAGTGGTAGAAGCTGGGCACCATCCAGTTGTACTGGATTCAGTCTGGTGGAGGCAGTGGTAGTTGTGGTCCATTCATCCATCAGACTAGTCTTTTCTCTTATGTTTTTAGTTTTCTTCATTCTCCGTTGCTCCTGAAACAGTAAGAATAGTGGAATATTTTAGATGGACATTCACAGGCCTTTAACACCCAACATGCTAGTCATTTTTTTTTTTTTTTAGTATCATCACATCTCTTTTACTTGCATTTATTTTATAAAATCAAAACAGGGGAAATGTTAGAGCTAGAAAAGACTTTGATGATCATTTCCCTTAGAAGAAGTGACTCTCCTAAGGCTACACAGTTACTAGCTCTGCTGGAACTTTCCACCTGCCCCACAGGTCACCCACCACACGAACAATGAAAGAACCCATCTTTGGGCAATCTACAATTGTGTGTTGACCCGGTCGGTGGTTTCAGCACATTTTCATTGTTCGAAATTCTCTTCTGTCAGAACACTGGTAATGGAATTTACTGACCCAGCATCACCACCCTGGTGAACCACCAAAGATTTGCAGTTTGGGTAGCAGAAGCCCACAAGATGTGGGGAAGGAAGGGGAGAGAGGCTCTCAGTAGTCCTGAGGCGGAATGGAGAACCTTAGGCTGAGAAGTCCTCAGTGATTTGCTTCTTCACTTTTCTGAGAACTCTGTGTAGAAAGTCTCACCTAGCAGTACAGCCTAGGATTTCAAAGAGAAGCCAAGGATTGTTAGCCTCACTGGAAACTTTTATTCCTACTTCCACTTTATCACTGTTGCTACTATTCCTTCTTTCTGAATACAAAACAAAACAAACCACTGCCATTGTGTGGTCTCCGACTCATAGTGACCCTATAGACAGAGTAGAACTGCCTGTAGTGCTTCCAAGGAGCGCCTGCTGGATTTGAACAGCTCACTTTCTGGTTAGTAGCTATGGCACTTATTCACTGCACCACCAGGGTTTCCTTCCTCCTCCAGCCTTTCTGTATTCATTCTAGCACTGTAACACCAATCATTGTCGCTGCGCAGGGTTCACCTGGGGGGTGGTTTCTTGTCTCCTCTACACTTCTTCCTGCTGTGCTTTGTGCCTGCTTTTAAGTCTTTGTGGGTGCTGTCCTAGAAGTTAGACTCTGTTTCATCCTCTTCTCTCCTTGCATCTTCCTCACAGTGTAGGTGGGCGCTAGCCATGAGAGCTGTTCCATGCACGTGTCTGGCTGCCCATTCCCCACCCTGGCTCAACCAAGCAGAGAAGGAATGTGGCTTGTGTGGAGGCATCAGGTCCTGCCAAGTCCTGTCTCTCTGTCTTTTTCTTAGGCTGGTGTTATCCTTGACAGCAAACCAGAAGGCATCAGAGGGGAAAATGAGATTTCATTTTGAATAAATACTACAGGTTGCCCTGCCAAGTAGAAGAAATAGATAGGAACTCTTCGTGTCTGAGGTCACAGTCTAACTGAGAGCCCGGGGAAGAGTAATAATGGAACCCTTCTGCCATTGAGACATCTGGAAGCCCTCTTTTTCTGAAGACAGCATCTGCTACATTCATGACTTACTGTTCTGTTGTATCTTCTAGAGGGTAAAGAAGGTAAAAGATACTAGGAACACCATTAACCAATTGCTGTTAAGTTGACTTCAGCTCAGAGCACACCTTGTATGTGAGTGGAATTGTGTTGCGTAGGGTTTTCCACGGCTGATGTTTTCAAAAGTAGCTTGCAAGGCCTTCCTTCTGGATAAATGCAAACTTCCAACCTTTTAGCCAGCAGCCAAGCATTTGTACCACCCAGGAATTCCTAGAGCACCACGTTGTTGTTGTTAGGTGCTGTCAGCTGGTTTCAACTCACAGCAACCCGTGTGACAGAGCAGAGCTGCCTGTAGGGTTTTCTAGGCTGTAATCCTTAGGAAAGCAGATCACCACATCTGTCTCCTGCAGCTTTTTGGATAGCAGCCAAGCTCTTAACCATTGTACCACCAGGGCTCCTTATAGCATCATCAAAGTGGATTTCATTATAAACAAAAAGATATCATTTGCAAATTGTTGTTAAAAGAACTTGGGAGAAGGCGGCTGTTTTCCCAAAGAACATTATAGCCAGGGGTATCAGATTTCAAGAAGGTGGGGTTTTTGTTTTTGTTTCGTTAAGAGAAAAGGTAGTTGCAGTTCCCTGACAAGAGAGTTTGAAAGACACAGTGGTTCTAAAGGGTTGGCAGATTCCTAGAAGTGCAATTTTAACTGTGCTGTTGCAGATGACTTCAGCAAGGAATGCAAAAAGGAGGCACTTGAGCAAATGTTCAAGTATAAAGACAAGAGCACATGATCAAGAATAGCCACTGGCATTGAGTGCTTGTCCACCTGTAGCTTTTTTGTTTGTTTACCTAAATTTTACGTATTATTGTTGTTGAGAATATATACAACAACCAGTTCAACAGTTTCTACACATACAGTTAGTGACATTGATTACATTATTGGAGTTGTGCATCCATTCTCACCTTCCTTTTTGGAATTGTTTCTCCGTCATTAACTTAAACGCATTGCCCGCTAAGGTTTCTATCTAATCCTTCCAGTTGCTGTTGTTGTTCGATCCCATATAGATAGGTCCTAAAAGACCATAAAGCTCAAGGCAGACCTCTTTTTTTTTTTAAACCAGTTCAGCTAAATAATTGTTCCGTTTTAAGATGACTTCAGGGGATATTTTTGGTCTAAGATTTAAAGCTTGACTTGGGGCAATAGATTCAGGTGTTCATCCCACCTCTGTGGCTCCAGAAAGTCTAGAGTCCAGGAAAATCTGAAATTCTGTTCTGTTTTTTTCCCCTTTCGATTAGAATTCTTCTGTAGAATCTTTGAACAAAATGTGCAGTAATGGTAGCCAGGCACCATACAATATGGGCATATATAAGAAGCAGTGCGAAGTGTATACAACAGAGTCAGGAAATATTTCTCAACAGAAATTCTTTCTAAGCTGAGGCCTGTTGTCATTAGGTGCCAACAAGCTGATTTCAACTCATAGGACCCCATGTGACAGAGTAGAACTAACCTATGGTGCTTTCTAGGGCTATGATCTTTATGGGAGAAGATTGCCAGGTCTTTGTCTCACAGAGCAGCAGGATAGGTTCAAAATGCCAACCTTTTGTCTCTGGGCAAAGGAGGTAGTTGTTCATGGAGGCAATTAGCTACCTATTGTGTACCCTCCTCCCGTTCCTGACTTTTCCTCTTCCTCTATTTTTCTAGGTGAATATAGACCAATTGTACCTTGAATGGCCACTTGTAAGGTTTTAAGACCCCTGGCACTATGTAACAAACTTGGAGGTAGAACAGAAGCACTAAAGTTATTAGACCAACTAACTGGGATGTCCCATGAAATGTGACCCTAAACCTCCAAATGAAGGCACAAAATCCTAGGAGGTATTTAGTTGTACATAAGTGGCCTCAGCAGCCACTAATAGCTTTTTGCAAGATTATTCTTAATCACTGCCTCCAACTGTAGAGGAAATGAATGATGATGAAATTATTATTTCTTACCCCTTTACAGATAGGAAAACTGAGGTTTAACAAGATTAAGGAATTTGCGCAAGATTGTACAGCTAATTAGAGAAGAGCCATAGTTTGACTCCAGGTCAGTATAGCCCCAGACCCAAGTTCCTTTTGTGCTGTGCTGAAGAGATCTGTGGGGAAACAATGTCAACAAAATCAAAGTCTTGAATGAGGTAGGGCTGCCCGAAGAGCTAGGGGGTAACAGACAGGGTTTTTAAAGTCATCCTTGGAGGAGGATGTTATCCCTAAGAAATCAGTCTGCTAGATAATGTTAAGAAACAAACAGACGAACAGACATTCAACAAATGTGTCTTGAGTGCTTCCATTGGCTAGGAGAGGCAACTTCCAGAACTCATCCTTGAGTGAGGAATAGAAACAGTATGTTACGGTAGGAAAGGTAGAAGTGCCTTGTGAACTCGTAAATGGGGTGGTTTGGGGTGCCCATACTTCCTAGAAGAAATAGCTGAAATCTAAACTGAGTAGGAATTGAGTGGGGTGGGGGATGAGGTCAGCAATGGAAAACATGAACTGAAAGTAGTTCAACCTGGTCAGAGCTGTTTGAAGGAGTTTGTACTTTATTTTGTATTCATTCATTCATTCAGCTGTTGTGTATTGAATATACACTGTGTATCTAACACTCTTCTAGGTGCAAAGTAGTGAAGAAGATATATAAATTCCTTGTCCTTGTGGAGTTTTGGAATCTCTGATAGCACAGTGGTTAAGCGCTATGGCTGCTGACCAGAAGACTGGCAGTTCAAATCTGCTAGGTGCGCCTTGGAGACTGCGGGGCAGTTCTGCTCTGTCATGTAGGGTTGCTATGAGTTGGAATTGACTCAGTGGCAGTGGGTTTGATTTAGGTTTTTTTGTGGAGTTTATGTTCTGGGAAAACTTAGTTCACTAAAAATAAATTAATCCAAACTTTGTAATTTTAATGACAGGGAGTTACTCCTAGATACATTCTGCTGAATTTGAGGAAAGTTTGAGAAGAACTCTTGCAATATTCCTATGGATAACACAGAGTGGAGACATTAACATTCGGTTAATTGTTCACTTGGAGTCCTTGGGTGGTGGGAACTCCTAAGATGCTCAGCTGCAAACTGAAAAGTTGTTGGTTAGAATCTACCCAGAGGTGCCTCAGGGAAAAAGGCTCCAAAAAACCTCTGCCTTGAAAATTCTATGGAGCACCATTCTCCAATATACATGGGGTCGTCATGAGTCAGAGTCAACTTGATGGCAACTGTTTTAATTGTTCATTCAAAAATATTTTCAGTGCCTATGCTCATTCATTCATTAAACAATTGAGACACAGTAAAAGTTCAGCACAGTGTTTAAGAGAATGACTGTGGAGCCAGATTGTTGCTGGGTGCTGACAAGTCTACTCCACTCGTAACAACACCATGTGACAGAATAGAATTTCTTCATAGGGTTTTCTTTGCTGTAATCTTTACAGAAGCAGATTGCCAGGTTTCTCTCCCATGGAGCTGCTGGGTGAGTTTGAACTACGAACCTTTGAGTTAGTGCTTAATTGTTTGTACAAAATCACTTGAGTTCAAAACCTAACTCTACCACTTACTAGTTGCATGACCTTGGGAAGGTTATTACTTAATTTATCTGCATTTCTGTTTTCTCATCTGTAAGATCAGGAAAATAGGAGGGATGGGAAAGGGGTGGCTGATATAAAAATTAAGTGACTTAATTAATGAACTACTTATATAAGTGCTTGATGCTTATATAGTTAACAGGGATCAGCAGTATAGTAGTTATTACAATTGTTTCGTCGTCTCTGGATAGCAAGTTTGTGCTAAACCCTAGGAATACAAACTTTGAATTCACTGTGGTACTTGACCTTGAGGGAACCATGTTGTACTTAAAGAGTACAGGTAAATGGATGAGTTTCTTCATAGACTGGAAGTAATCTTTAGCATTGTGCCTGTTAGCTCAGTATGACCCTGCTGAGATTTGGCTGCTGCAAGAGTTTGTGTAACCTTAGGAAGCATTTCATGGAAGTTTAGGATCTAGTACCAGAGTGCTGCTGTAACAGAAATACCGCAAGTGAACAGCATTAACAAACAGAAATTGATACTGTCACAGTTTAGGAGGCTAGAAGTCCAAATCCAGGGTGCCAGCTCTAGAGAAAGGATTTCTTTCTCTGTTGCCCTAGAGAAGGTCCTTGCCATCAGTCTTCCCTTGAGTCTAGGAGCTTCTCAGCAAAGATATCCCAAGTCCAAAGGATGCATCCCATTCTTGGCTCTTCTTTCTTTGTGATATGAGGTCCCCTCTCTGCTCATTCTCTCTTTTATATTTCAAAATAAATTGACTCAACATAGAGTCTCATCCATAGATTGTATCCCATTCATTGCCCTTGAGTCAATTCCAATCAAAGTGACTGTCATGGTTGGAATTGTGCCCCCCCAAAAATGTGTGCAGCCACATGGCTGGGATATGGTTCCCAGTATCTTGGGACTGTCCTCCATTGTGTGGTTTTGCTAACCTGTATGTTAAAGGATTAGGGTGAGGCTGTGAATTCCTGCTGTGGGGGAAGTTTCCCTGGAGTATGGCTTGCCCCACCCTTAATGCTTTTAGCTTGCAAGAAATAAAAGGAAAAAGAAACAAAGGACAATTTGAGAACCTCGCTACCATCAAGCAAGCAGAACCGGGAGCAGTGCGCGTCCTTCAGACCAGAGGTTCTTGCGTGAGGACGCTCCCTGGACAAAGACTGATGCAATACCGGACTTTCCTCCAGAGCCGACAAGGGGAAAGTGTTTCCCTGGAGCGGACACCCTGAATATGGACTTGTAACCTACTGGACTGTGTAAGAATAAATCTTTCTTTGTTAAAGCCATCCACTCTGTGGTATTTCTGTTAGAGCAGCCTAGCTGAGTAAAACAGTGACCCTGTAGGACAGAATTAGAACTGCCCCATAGTGTTTCCAAGGAGAAGCCAGTGGATCTTTTGGTTAGCAGTTATGCTCTTAACCATGCTTTACAGATCACAAAATGGGGGACAACCACACAATACTGGAAATCCTGGCCTTGCCAAATTGACACACTTTGTGGGGACATAATTCAGTCCATAATAGATGTCCATCTGGAAGAATATACTACAGTTTTTCCTTCCTTATCCAGCCTCAAAAATCTCTGATCCTGTAACAAGGAGGCTTCCTCTCCTCTGGCTTCATCAGAATATTCTCAGAATACAGCACTTAACAGTTCTGTGCTGAGCATGTACCTTGGTGGGGAGGCAGAGATATGTGAGAAGTAATCTTTCTCTTTAAGATTAATGGGTTAATGTGTATGAAATGCTTTGTAACTATAAATACCTACATAAATATAAGTTGTCATTTTAGTAGTAATCACTAGTAAGGAAAATACAGACAGGATATAAATGGCAGTAGGACACAAATTGTTAGAGATTTTCAGAAGCAAACCAAGGCACTTTCAGTCATAGGAAATGAAAGAAGGCTCTTAGGAAGAGCTGATTTGTAGAGGGAAGGCCAGAGAGTGCTCTATATGGACACGATAGCATTAACAGAGGTTTTGCAGGAAAATTTGGGGTGTGAAGAATGGCTAATAACTAATTTATCAACAGCATGGAGAATCTTGAGTATCAGGCTTGGAAGATAAGAAACAGGGATTCTCATTAGAAGAATGGCTTGAGTAGAGTTGTACTGCAGGAAGATTATCCTAGCAGTGGACTATAGCTACTCTGGGGAGGAAGGGAAGGTCAGC
The DNA here is from genome assembly GCA_028571685.1 of Heterohyrax brucei. Classification (NCBI taxonomy): domain Eukaryota; kingdom Metazoa; phylum Chordata; class Mammalia; order Hyracoidea; family Procaviidae; genus Heterohyrax; species Heterohyrax brucei. Next base: position 26,497,824 of record CM053155.1, read on the forward strand.
AGGGGACATAGAGACTAGTTAGAGGGCTGTCTTTTTTATCTAATGCTGCTATTACAGAAGTAACAAGTGAATGGCCTCAACAAACAGAAATCCATTCTCTCACAGTTCAGGAGGTCAGAAGTTCAAATTCAAGGCGCTAGCTCTAGAGTGAGGCCTTTTCTGTCAGCACTGGGAAATATCCTTGCCACCAGTCTTACCCTGGGTCTAGGAGCCTCTCAGCACAGGGACCCTGAATCCAAAGGATACACTCCAATGCTGGCACTTGTCAGTTGGTGATGTGTGGTCCCTTTTCTATCTGCTCAGTTCTCTCTTTTGTACTTCAAAAGAAATTGACTCAAAATAGAACCTAATGCTGTAGATTGAGTCCTGCCTTATTAACATAATAGAGGTTACAATGTACAGCACATATGATAACCACATCAGATCACCGAATGGTGGACAGCCACACAATACGGGGAATTGTAGCCTAGATAAGTTGACACACATTAGGGGGAGCAGACAATTCAATTCATGGCAGAGGCCGTTGCAGTATTTCAGTTAAGAGCAGGGAGTAAGAGTTTTTCACTACCTAATAATGTGCTTTATATATGTGATTTCGTTTAATGACAGGTAGTGATAACAGGGGAGCTCACGTGTCATAGTGGTTTAAGGGCTCAACTGCGAACAAAAGATTGGCAGTTTGAATGCATCAACCAGCTGCTTCTAGGAAACCCTGTGGGGCAGTTCTACTCTGTCCTTTCGGGTGACTGTGAGTTGGAATCCACTTGAGGCACACAACGATGATAACTGGAGGTGCCTTGGTGGCTCAGATTGTTTGTGCTCGACTGAACCTAAAGGTTGGTGGTTTCAATCCACCCTAGCAATCGCTCCGAAGAGAAACCTTTTCCACAAAGTTTAGAGGCCAAGAAAACCTAGTGAAGCAGTTCCACTCTGTAACATGTGTTACCTTAAGTCTGAATCAACTCGACAGCTATGTGTTAATGATAACTGGATAACTAGATGAGAGGATTTCCTTCCCTGAAGCGTTTTAAGAATGAAGAGATAGATGGTTTTTAAATTAAGAGAGAATACTGGAATGGAAATTTGGACTTGGTTTTAGCCCTACTTCTGCCCCTAATGAGCGGTGGGACCTCAGAAAAGTAGGATCTCCTGTTTGGCCACTGCTTACTTTATCTACAAAACTGGGTTTTTGTTTTTGTTTGCTTGTGATTTAAGTGGGCTGGGATGGTAAGAAAGCTGTTGTGTATGGAGAGGTCAAGGGATTGTACCAGAATAATCACCAGTGTGAGCTTGAGCGTTCTGATGTGATATGTCTGGTCTTCAGGTTAGAATGGGAAAGAAAAAGGATGTGCATCTGGGGCTCAGACAAGTTTCAGTTTAACTCATGAGTCTATCATTTATGGATTGTGTGACCTTGGGCAAATTACTCAGCCCTTTCCTGTTGTCTAGTTTCCTCATCTGTAAAATAAGGATAATATCCCAGCTTTCAGGATAGTTATGTGGGTTAACTAAGACAATACTAGGCAGAAAAATACCAGAAAAGAAAAAAAAATTCCTTCCTATTTCTGTGATATTCTTATTCATTTAGCCTAGCTCTTCTTCTTTTCCCTTTATGAAAACACAGTGTAACATCCTCCCTCCATTCATGAGGCAGATGTCTCCCTGGCGGACCTAATTTGACAAACCTAGTTATGGCCTTTCACCTTGGTGCCTGCACATACAGTCACACCCTGACTATAATCACACCTCTGTAAACGGTGCCAGATGATCCCAGCTGAGAATGGCCTTTGACCGTTGCTACTCTGGTAGACCTTGAGTGAGGCCATGTGGGCAAGGTCTCGTGAAGATGGCACAGGTGGTATATGAGTGTGCCATACTGTGCACAGTGGGTAGCCAGACCCTCACCAATGAGCCCCTTTCCTCTGCTGAGAGGAATCTTGAATTCTGTGTTACGTAACGTGGGAGATCACTGTTTCCCTTAGAATCTTTCTGTGCAAAGAGGGTGTATTAGTCTCAGTGGGCTGCCATAACAAGTACCACAAAGCAGTTGACTTAAAATGACAAATCTATTATCTCTCAGCTTCTGGAAGTTGGGATTCCAAAGTTATGGTATCAGTAGGGCCATATTTTCTCCTGGGCTCTAGGGGAAGATCCTTTCTTGCCTCTCCCAGCTTCTGGCAGCCACAGGCGTCCATTTGGGCCTCTGCCTGCATGTGGCTAGTTTCTCCCTGAGTGTGTCTTCCCTTCTGAGGATATTGTTTATACTGGCTCAATACATACCCTCCAACCCTGTCACATGTTAACTGATAACATCTTAAAGGACCCTATTTAGCAACAAGATTACATTCACAGGTGCTGAGTGTTAAGACTTCAGTTTACCTTTATGGGAGGACACAGTTTAGTCTATCATAGGAAAGGGAGGGGACAGGGGACCGGAGAAAGGGGTCGGGCTATGTACAAAGTGGCATTAGAACTCACTGACGTGATTGCTTGCTCTACCCCCCAAGACACTGCCTTCTTTGAAAATCTTCACAACCCCTGAAGGGCAGAGATGTAAAATGGTTGTTTTCATGCCATTGCTCTTGTGCCTTAGGCACCAGGGCCACTCTTTTAATCATCTGTGTGACATAACAGAGCATGGAAGTATTGAAGGGACACGGAGAGTAAAAAAAGTGAGGAGACATTGAATTAGTTCTCTGAGGATCTGAGTTGGGATGGAAAGAGAGAGAGAGACACACACATGGAGTCACCATGAGGAACTCAGGTGTGAATGGGACAGAGAGCATCCGGAAGGGACTGCAGGTGAATGGGGCAGAGCGCCTTGAAACCTGTTGCTGAAGCCACACCTAGGATCCACACAGGGTCCTTGTAGTTCGGGGACCCTGAAAGGCCATCTCAGGAATTGTCCCATTTCTTGATTCTTTCTTAGGGCCCTGCATCCTGGGTGCGGTTTCTCCTTTGACTGGTCTGCTCCAGGTTCTGTGTCCTTGACTAACCCACAGCAGGATATCCTTCCTGCAGGGTACAGAGAAGAGCCGAAGCTCTCAGCTTGGAAACTGCCTGGGGCGTTGTTGCCTGGGTCAGGCTGGGATAAGAATAATCAAGGCGAGGGGCTGAAGGAGTCTGTGGCTTAAAGGGACAGGCTTCTTAATGGGCAGCGCTGGGCCTTAGGAGCTGAAACCAGGGGAGAGACCATGGAAAGGCACAGCCTACACTAGAGATGCACCCAGCCTACTTTACTGAATAATTCCTCCCAGCAGCTCTAGAAATCTCGCCCCCATTTCCAGAGCCAGTTGGGTTGGGCATTGCTGCCCTCACACTCTTCTTTTAAAATGCAAATATCCCTGGGAGGGATTATCACTTTGGCCTCCAACACCTCTGTGTAAATTAGTATCAGATGTTTTATGTTGCTTTGCTTTTGTTTTATTTTTTTTCTAGGCTGAGAGATTGGGCTGCTTGAGAACTGGTGCCTGTACCCTTTCCCACCAGGACTTTGCCACACCTCCCTGATTAGGAAATGGCCCACTCACCCTGATGCCTGCTGGAAGGCCTTTGGCTTTTGGGTGAAGGTGCTCTTGGGGCTCTTCTGTCTGGAATCTCCTTCCCTGGCAATCTTTCCCACTCCCCAGCCTCCTCACCCTGCACCCAGTGCTCTCAAGCTAGAATGTGGAGAAAGAAGAACTGGTTGGGGAAGGCCTGGAGCTGCCCCACTGGAACTGAAGGTTTCTGTTTTCCTTTTTCTTCTGGGTTCAACAGTTCAAACTTCCAGTGTGTTTCTCATGCTTCTTGGTCAGTGACACTAAGAACGTGGCCTCCAAGGGTCTAAGCCAGCTTCCTCTTCTCAAGAAGCTGATGAGGGAGGGCCCAGGCTGTGCCTGGGTGTAGGGTGTCTGAAGAGTAGGGGATATTCAAAGCAGCGGGTGTAGGGGAGCATGCACAGGGGAAGACATGAGGGGCGTAGGGAGTGCATGAGGTGTGGAGTGCCTTGGGGTAGGTGTAGAGGGTGTGTTGCAGGGTGGTGTAGTTTGTGTGAGTTGAGGACTTTGTGCCCCCTGAGTGTGACTGAATCTCTCCAGATTTTCTTGATTTCAAGAGTTCGCATCAGTTGAAGATATTGTTGGATGACCTGTCTAGGTTGCTGTTTTAGGGTCGGAGGTGGCAGTGGAATGGTGGGTGGGGTGGGGCTTGTGGACACGTGTACAGAGCCTCTCTACCCAAGGGAAGGAGCTTGCCTGAGGCACAGTATGGGGCTTGGTCAGCACCCGTGCTGTTCCCATGGACTGTGGCTCAGCCTTTTTCTGCTTGACTGCTTTTGGCGGCTGTCTTCAGAGCAGAGCAGGTGGCTGGCAGCTGCTGGCAGCCTACCGCCCACACAGTCAGGCCCTGCCCACCGGTCCTGCACCGAGGCTTGAACATGGTTATGTCTACTCTTCCCACAGATAGTACCACCTCCTACGGGTGCTGGTACCACCTCCTCTGTTGTGTGCGCACAGGATCTTTTTGGGTACCAGTTCCCCTAGACTTTTCTGTGGGGGAGAAGCCCTGCCATACTTGTATAGAACTTGTAGGAAAAAAGCACAGGACCAGGCCCAAGATAGCTTCTGAGTATCACCTCCATGTAACCTCCCTCACACTGGTCTATGGACCTGCCCAGCTCTGCAGTGGCTCCAGGTAAGACCCAGGGCAAGTCACCTACCCTTAGTGGGCCTCACTCTGCTCATCTGTAGTGTAAAGGAGGGCCCTGTCATGGAAGGAACAGAGAACCTTTCAGACATCTAAGAAAGGGACTGTCAGCAAACAGCCAAAGAATTGGCTGAACGAATTGGAGAGTTACTAAACAGCATTGACCACCCACCCCCTACAAGAACGTCCTTCTGGAGGATTGCCTCACAAGCCATGTTTGATGCTTTTGGTTAGTCCCATGCCTCTGCAGTTGCCTTGACATATGTCCCTATGCCCTTGCATATTCTGGTCTGTGATTTAGAACTCAGAGCTGCCTTCTTGCCCCTTGCAGACAGTGATGGGTTAACCCAGCCCAGCTGAGGACAGAGGAGTCTGGCTGGAACAGGTGAGATGGGTCCAGAGCTGCCTCTCACCTCTTCCTCCTGGTGAGTGCCCTGGGCAGAGCAGAGACTTGTTGCTATGTTCTGCCTTCACTTTGGTGCCCTAGCTGGATTGGGCTTAAATTGTCAAAGGTTGAGTGGGAAGCTGTGACTGTGACCTGCTTTCTGGGCTCTGTTTAATGGGCCAGTCTCCTCCAGGGAGTTTTGCCAGCCCACACAGGAATCCTGGAAAATGGGATTCCAAAGGCCAGGAGCTACAAAAGCTGAACGTAGGCTAGAGACCTCAGGGGTGACAGTGTGGGCCTCACAAGAGACCTAAGTTTTCAGGAAGTGAACAGTGTGTGGTAAAGCGAAGCTGAGAAGGAGGATGGCAGGTGGGAGTGGCAGGGACTGTCCAGGGCTTCTTGGTCCTTATCCCCATCTGTACTCATTACCCTTAAGTCTTCTGGCCTTAATGCTCCGTGAGAACTACGGTATCTTCAGAGAGACTAAGGTTTCCTTAGATGTTGCTCTTTGGAAAATTCCATGATTGTTTTTTGACTGGGGATAGGCTGGTGTGAAAGTTGTATGTAAAGAAGTTTCCTCAGGCATCTGTTAGCCAGAAGGCAGGATTGGCCAGGAGAGGTCACCTAGGGGCTTCTCTGTGCCTACACACCATCCTGTCCACTCTTCTCTGGAGAGCCAAGCAGGCTGAAGGACTAATGCCTAACTGTCTTCCTCCTGAGAGGGAACCTGAGGCGGACTGAATTCACCTATAGGGGCTGGTTCGTGAGGGTGTGGTGAGTGAAGGAAGAGGGGAGAAGGCAGGCGATGTGGCCACTCTGGCTCCTGGGATGATTCCTGGGTTAGAATCCATACATTACCAAGCCCTTTCTTCCTCTTTGCCAAAGGGTCCGTGCAGCCAATTGCCAGTTCTGGTTCCCAGCCCCGGATCTAAATCACAGGCTCTGGGAAGGAAAGTTTTCAGCAGAGCCATGAGGTACCTCACCTCTTCCATCCCTGTCTTTCCTCACACTCAGATTCCAGAATCTGCAGGGTGTGTGGTGGGAGCTGTGTTCTTTATGGACTCTATGTCAGTGCCTGGATGAACAGAACCAACAGCATAAATATTTTCTGAGCCTGGATAAGGGTCCCTAAGACTGTGAATGGAAGTGAAGTGTGCCTGCAAACCTGACTGTCCGTACCATGTCACACAGGACCCTAGCCCATGTCTCTGTGCTCTCCCAGGACCCAGAAGGCCTTTCACTAGACTCTGTGTCCACTTTGACTTCAGATTAGCAAATTGTTCACGGAGGGGCCAGCAAATAGGTGGGCTGGTGAGTCAGCACCAGGAGGAAAGGCTGAGCCGTGTGGGGCTGCTGTAATCTGGCTAAGAGACTGCTCGAGCAGGGATGCACGAGTGGGAAGAAACAGCAGTCATTTTCTGTCTCCACACATTTGGAATTAAATGAGAGGTAACAGAGAACACGGGTTAGATAAGAGAAAGACTTCGTTGGTGCATGCGATTTTGTAATGGGTCTGACCATCGAAGAAGCTTATATTGTTGTTGACGTGCGCTGTCAAGTCTACTCCAACTCGTAAGCAACCTTTTAGGACACAGTAGAACTGCCCCATGGGATTTCCTAGCCTGTAATCTCTATGGGAGCAGATTGCCAGATCTTTTCTTCCACAGAACAACTGGTGGTTTTGAACTACTGACGTTTTGGTTAACCACTGAGTGCTTTAACTGTTGTGCCACCAGGGCTCCTAAAGTAGCTCACCCAACCAAAAAAACCATTATCATAGAGTTGATTCGAACTCATAGCAACCCTATAAGACAGACTAGAACTGTTCTATAGTGTTTCTAAGGAATGGTTAGTGGATTCAAACTGCCAATGTTTTGGTTAGCAGCCATACTCTTAACCACTGTGCCACTAGGGCTAAAAAAAAAAAAAAATCTGTGAGTTGATTCTCACTCATAGCAGTGCTATGGGACAGAGTAGAACTTCCCCATTGAGTGTCTAAGGAGTTCCTAGTGGATCCCAAGTGCCAATCTGTTGGTTAGCAGCTGTAGCACCAGTGTTTCCAAAGACGCTTATAAAACCAAACCAAAGCCAAACGTGTTGCTGTCCAGTCGATTCTGACTCATAGCAACTCTACAGGGCAGGGTAGAACTGCCCCCTAGAGTTTCTAAGGAAAGGCTGGCAGATTCCAACTACTGACTTTTAATTAGCAGCCATAACACTTAACCTCCCACCCCCCAGGATTTCCAAAGAAGCTTATAAAACCAAAACTGGTGCTGTTGAGTTGATGCCGACTCATAGCAGCCCTATAGATGGTAGAACTGACCCCATAAAGTTTCCAGGGAGCACCTGGCAGACTTGAACTGCTGACCTTTTGGTTAGCAGCCATAGCACTTAAAGTCTACATTACCAGGGTTTCCAGTAAAGAGGGTTATATAGAGTTGTATAAAACCTGTAGGTTTTTAATAAGGAAGCAGGGATCAGGTGCTCACATCTGTTTGAAGTGAGGAGATAAATTAATTGGCCTTGCTCACATACCTTCCAGTTTGGCAGGAAGAGGGCGCGTTGATATTCTCTGTTAGAGCTGAGTCTGTGGGTCGGGGGCAGTGGGTGTGAGGGAGGGGAGCCTTGCAGCAGGTCACAATTGTAGCTGTGGTGTGGAGGTGTGGGGAATGAGTCCTTGCCTGCAGAACTGATGAGGTTTTGGGTGTGGGTGAGTGTTTGTGCTGTGGGGCAGGGGGTAGGGCCAGGGGTCCTCTCTGAAGAGAAAACTCTGAAAACTAAAGGAGTTAAGGCCTTATGTCCTCCAGCTCCTTATCCTCTATGTCCTGATGAGAGGTGCTGAGGGTTCCTTCCTAGAACATTTCCATAAGCTGGGTCCTGTTACTTTTATAAAGTTACTAAAAGATGGGATGACCAAGACTATGTCCTGAGACTCTTCCCATTTTTCACTGCCATGCTTGAGAACTTTCCATTTTTCTTGCACAGTCAAGATGGTCTGAGACATGTAGTGTCTCCTCGCTTTATGCCCTAAGAAGGGATTGAGTTATTTATGTATACTGATGTCTATTGTAAACTCCCTAGAAATGTGCCATAGTCATGTAGCATAGTGTCTAGAGCCCTGGGGTGATACAGAGGATTAACATGCTCAGCTGTTAGCTGAGAGTTTGGAGTTTTAAGGTCACCCGCTGCCACCTCCAAGGGAAGTCCTGATGATCTACCTTAAAAAGGTCATAGCCATTGAAAACCTTATGCTATGAGTTGAGACCTACCAGATGGATACTTAGTACTTGCCACCTGGCTAGCACTCACTGGGATCCAACTCTTAGCTCAGAATATGAGGAGGGACTGATCTAGACCAATATTGGTTTGTGCAGCCCCAAGCAGAATAACCCTTGATACCATGCTGTCTAGCAAGAGCTGCAGGAAGCCATTTCCACCCACCACTGGCTCAGTGGTGGCCTCTGGGGCTCCGCCCTCTCTGGTACAAAGACTTAACAGAGCCAGCTCCACAAAAGGGTGTGCCCTCTCCCTGGTCCACCCTTTGACTCTGAACCATTGTGTGGCTCTGCCCTGGCCCCATTTCCTCTCCCGCCAGCCCCAGCCATCTGTTGGCAGCTATGTAGACTGGGTTTGGTGCCTGGTGTGGCTTGGACATTGGAACCAGCCTGTTCAGCCATAAACTTGTTATTTTCCTTCATCAGCTGCCTGCCGCTGCTTTTGGCAGTCCCTTTCACTAGTTCCCTCTTGTCTTCCTGAAAATTTTGAAACACCAGTCTGTAGGGTCATACCTGGCTGTCCTTCAGAATGACCTGGGAGCTGTTCAAACACAAGTCCAGTGATCCACCGTACAGAAAGAGACCCTACAAGTGAGGGTCTAGGAACATATATGTGTTAAAAAAAAAAAAAAAAAAATTTCCCAGACCACAGCTGCGGTCATTTGAAGGTGGGCTACATGTTCAATTACAATATTGAGTCAATGTGGAATTTTACAGGTGTGCCAATGGCATTGTGTTTATGTGGGAGAAGGCCCTAGTCCTTTGAGACTCAGGCTGAAGTACTCAGAGGCCAAGTGTTTGCAGCCTAGTTTCAAATGGTTGAACACACAGACAGAGGCAGAAAATCAGATGGGGGAGATGTTAACAGTTAGTGCAGGCAGGTGGTGAGAGGAAGCTGGCTGAAAATGACCCTTCAGATCATGTCCATCTGCTCTCTAAGAGATGACATTAGAGCCCAGCCCAGGCCACCAAGGCACACAACTCCAGAGGGCACCATTCACACTGTTTCCTTTCTTGTGGTCATCAGAGATGTCATTCACATAGAGTACAGTGTGTGTGTGACCCTGCCTGGGATTGTAGGAGACAGCAGTACTGGCCTTAGCCTTCTCTTTCAGAATGGGCTGTGTGGTAACAAAGGTCCACCCTTCTTCCTTCCGGGACCTACTTGGGTGTATGGTTTTTCCAGAATCTCTAGTAACCCTTGCGACTGAAAGTGTAGCACATTTTCTGATTTGTTGACTGGGCATAGGCTGACAGAGAGGGAGCTGGATTCATAGACAATATGAGGCAGAGAGTCCTAAAATATTCTGTGTGCTTCCTCCCAGGAAAATGACCAGGGGGCTTGACTTCTTAGAAGAAGGCAACTTGCCCTGACTCAGGTTGTCAGGACTGGTTATTCTTGCCTTTTCTCCGTTTAGAGTTCCCCTGTGCCTGGCTGCAGTTCTTTGAACCTTCATTTCTCCTTTTCTGGGCCTATGCAGAGCTGTTTTCCGTGTCTCATCAGCACATCCCATAGCTCAGCCTCGAAGAGCTGAGCCTTTAGAAGGAACTGCTGCCAGTGTGTGGCCCCAGGTGTGAGATCTGTCTGTAGCTTGGCCTCCTTTCCTGTGTGGCTGACATGCAGTTTGGTGGTGCCTTGGTACAGAGCTAGGGTGTAGGTGGTTAGAGAGGGGTAGCTCCACTTTCCTCCTCTGTCTAAATTCTAGTCTGAGAAGAGCCCCGGGAGCAGGGCCTGCTGGATCACCCGTGGCCTTTCTTCTGTTTCCTTCCAGGCATTTGACTTTGGAATCTTCTGATAAATTGTTCTTTCTCAGAGTCTGAATCAGTTGTTCAGACTCCCAGAGCTGGAAGGTACGTCTGTGGTCGTCTTGTCAGTCTGTCTATCTGCCTTTAGAGATGCCACATCCACCCAATTGGCTGAAACATGGTGTCTTGTATAAAGAACCACAGAGAAGGCTACCACCTGTTGTCTGGTCATGAAATCTTCGTATTCTAAAAATTGTCACAGAATCCAAAAGGCTGTGCCATTATATTTGGGCTCAAGTAGATTCTTCTCAGTTGAAATGAAGTGGACTTGGAACTTGAGAAGCTTACCGTTTATAAGAGAAAACGGATCCACAGATATTTAACTTTGAATAAAATATTTTAAGACAGTGTTGGAGATATGTACAGGCTGGTATTGGGAACATAAGGAAGAGGCCATTATTTCAAAATAGGGGTTCAGAGAGGGCTTTCTGAGAAACATGATGTCTGAGCAAAGTCTAGAAGAGTTAGTCACACAGGCAGAGAGAGAGGGGAAGGCATGCCAAGGAGGAGGAAGAGCTTGAACAAAGTCACAGAGGGAACAGACACATGGGACTGAATGGTTGGCCATGAGAGGTGGGAGCCACATAAAGGAATCAAACAGAGAGCCTTTGAGGGGTTTTAAGTAGTGAATGATTTATGTTCATAACAAAGTTATAAACATTGATTTGTAGTCAACCCCATACTATACTTAAGAACAGACTCCATAAAGCCTATTATAGTCAAAATTTAAGTTAAATTGATACAGTGGCTCCCAATTACAAATGCACTACTTGGTGATGCTTATGAAACATTGTATGGTTTGGAAGTGTTTAAGTGTTTTGTATGTATGGAAATATAAAAATACACTATGTACTAAGAAAAACATTCAGTGAACTGATGCTAAATAAGAACCATATACACCTGTTCTGACTTACCTACAGATTGGATTTAAAGAGATTTAGGAATGGAACTGATAACCCAAGAACTTCCTGTAATCAGATTTACACCTTACAAGGAGCCCTCTGGCTGCTATAAGGAGAAAGGTGGGAAAAACTGTTAGGAGGTGTTTGTAATAAACCAGGTGAGAGGAAATGAGGGCTTGAATTAAAATCTTAGCAGTTAGGAAAAGGGAACAGACTTGGGAAGCATTAAACCAGGTAAGTGGGCAGGCTTTTGTGATTGGATATGGGAGATGAAAGGAAGGAGGAATCTGGGAGGATTGTAGGGTTCTAGCTTTGGTGTCTGGGTGGTGATGGAAAATTAGGCATGAAGAGTGTGTTGTGGGGAGGAAAGAGGATGGCACTTTTCATATATTTGACATTTGAGATACTGGGCACATAAGCTTGAGGGGGAGGTATACATTTGCAAGTGTGAGTGGCATGTGTAATAAGAATAGAAGACGTTACCCAAAGCAGAGTGTTTTGTCAGCTAGTTCTGCTCTAACAGAAATACCACAAAGGGATGGCTTTTACAAGGGAAAGTTTATTCTTACACAGTCTGGTAGTCTACAAGTCGGAATTTAGGGTGTCTGCTCCAGGGAAAGGCTTTCCCTCTGTCAGCTCTGGAGGAAAGTTCTTGTGTTGCATCAGTCCTTGTTACACCTTGGCGCAGGAACCTCTGGTCTGAAGGATGTGCTGTTTTCTTGATGGTGTGAGGTTCCCAACTCTCTGCTTGCTTCCCTTCCCTTTTATGCCATGTAGGATAAAAGGTGGTGCAAGCCACACTCCAGGGAAACTCCCTTTACAGTGGAGCAGGGAGATCACCTTAGGAAGGGATTTACAGTCCCACCCTGGTCCTCTCTAACATAATGCACTCTGTTAACCACAGTCAAAGATTAGGATTTACAGCATCAGAAAATCAAAAAATGGAGGGCAATCACAGAATACAGGGAATCCTGGCCCAGCCAAATTACTGCACATATTTTTTGGGGGTCACAAGTCAGTCTGTGACCCAGATGATGTAGGGAATTAACAGTAGGAGAAGAAGGGAATCCTGAGCTAACCAGCATTTCCAGGGTGGACAAAGGAAGAGGACAAAGATGGAAGTGAAGAACAAGGTAAAAAATAGTGTCACTGAAATCAAGGGGTAGAGAATTTAGGGAAGGGAATGGGCTGCAGAGCTAAATGCAGAAATGTCCAGACAGGTAGAAATGCCCACTGATGGGGTGGCCCAGGCATTGTTGATAGAGCCGTTGTAGTGGAGTGTGAGGGAGCACAAGCCAGATTACACTGTGTTGAAGAGTAAATGGAAAGGAGAATTTGGAGCTACCACTTGTGGAGCTTGGTTGAGAAGTGGAGAACGAGAGGGCGTTACCTGGAGGGCAAACATCAAGACTATTTAAAACCAAACCAAACCCATATGGGTGAGTTGCTTCCAACTCATAGAAACCCTATAAGAATTGCCCCATTAGGTTCCAAGGCTATAAATCTTTATGGAGGCAGACAGCCACATCTTTCTCTCAGAACAGCTGATGGGTTCGAACTATTGACGTTTTGGTTAGCAGCTCAGTGCTTAACTGCTGTGCCACCAGGGCTCCCAGGAGTGCTTAGAATGTAAGTTTTCTTCTTTCTTTCTTTTTAAAGGCTAGAGAGGTGTGAACATGTTTATGTGTTGAAGACAGACACCCAGTTAGGAAGAAGAGGTTGAAGGTGGGAAAGGGTAGTAGATACAATTCATAGAGTATAGTCCTGGGGAGACCACGTGGATGAGGCAGGAGGATAAAGGCTTACACTTCAAGAGGAGGAGCCTCTTGAGGTCAAAAGAACAAAGTAGGAGTGCAAATATGGCTCTGTGAGTGTGGCAGAGAGGCAGAAGTTGAGAGAAATGACTCCAGTGGCCTTCATTTGCCTTCCACAGCGGAGCCTGGCTAAGGCAGCTGTTATTGGTCAGGTTTTTCCGAGCTCATGGATGTGAATACAGTCGTTCTCTGGATCAAAAAGCTTGAAGCTCAGTCCAACTATCTGTAAAGCACTAGGATTGCCTTCTCTTGGGACTATTTCCCAGCTTGGGGCAGTCAAGTTCTGAATATTTTCATCTGCTTATCCAAATCCAATTCCTTTGAATTTGAATTAGCAAGGACTCCCTAATGCTCTCTGTGGACAAAAAGCAATCTGTGAGAAGCTGTTGGCCACCCTTCTGTCAACTTGTCATACGCTGGTGATTTATATGCTGCTCTGATGCTGGAAGCTATGCCTCTAGTATTTCAAATACCAGCAGGGTCACCCACGGTAGACATATTTCAGTGGATTATCCAGATTAAGACTGACTAGGAAGGAAGGCCTGGTGAACTACTTCAAAAATTTAGCCAATGAAAACCCTGTGGATCACAATGCTATTGTCTGATACAGTCTGGAAGATGAACACGAGTTGGAAGGCACTCACAATACACAGTGGTCTCAACAAGGGACTTGAGGCTACTAATGATGTGAAGATGGCACAAGACTGGGCAGTGTTTTGTTCTTTTATACATGGGGTTGCCATGAGTCAGAGCCAACTTGATGGCAGCTAAGAACAGGTGGCTGCTGTAGGGTGGAGAAACTCAGCAGGCAGAGGAGTCAGGAGAGAGCTGCTTGGGACGCCCTGAGGCTGGACTTGGGGCACCCCATCTTTTACTCACCAGTGTAACAGTTGTACATTTCGCTGAGGCAGCCGTAGCCCTGTGGGTCAGGGCTCTGTGCCTAGGCCTGCGAGGTGTACCGGGGTCCTGGAAGGCACTCAGGCTATGGAGCACCCTTGTCCTGACTCATGCTGGACCTAGTGGAACTTGCCATCCAAGAATCTGTCTGAACCTTTCTTTTTCCTATTGATGTTTTCAACTTCCTAATAATGAGAAATAACTTGTTTTATATATTTGTTACTTATTGGGTAAAGCAGTACAAAAGCATGAAAAATTTTTGATAATTTTATGAAATCATGAACTTCTTTGTCACTGGTGCTAAGGATTAAAAGTGGCTATTTCCCACTGACCTCATCTAGCCCTCTCCCCAGTCTAATACCAAACCTGCATACACACACACGTCTGTACTTCACAGCTTCAGTTCCATGCTAGGATCTCCTAGGGAATTTAAAACAAACACCATTATCTTATCACAGAGCTCCCAGGGTGGTAGAAATGGTTAATACACTTGGTTAGTAACAGAAAGGTTGGGGGTTTGAGTTCATCCAGAGGCACCTTGGAAGAAATTTCTGATGATTTATTTCCCCAAAACTGACCATTGAAAACCTGTGGAGCACAGTTCTGCTCTAACACACATGAGGGTTGCTATGAGTCAAGACTGACTCAATGGCCACTGGTTTGGTTACTGCAGACCAATATAAATCAGAATCTCTGGGGGTGTGTGCTGGGCATTAGTATTCTTAAAATTTATCTAGTATTTTCAATGTACAGTCAGGTTGTGAGGTATTGGGGTGGGCTAACCTTATTTGCAACCATTTGTTCAGTCCCTCTCAACTTCATTCATGGCGTGGCCTCCAAAGAAAAAGATACCAGCACTGGGGTGAGTGGAGCAACTGCTTACAGCTGGAGGCAGTGGTCTGGGGACTCCAGCCTGTCTGGGTCCTGCCTGGCTTGGGGAGGGCTAAAGGAATCAATATTTTGACATACCTGTGACCCATTGGGAATCTTGGTGGCATAGTTGTTATCTGCTACATCTGCTAACCAAAAAGTCAGTTGTTCGAATCTGCCAGGTACTCCTTGGAAACTCTATGGAATGGTTCTACTATATCCTATAGGGTTACTATGAGTTGAGATTAATGGCGATGGTTTTTTTGTGACCTGTCCAGTACGAGGATGTCACCAGTTGAGAAGTTTCAGTTTATTGCACATATTTGTATATTTTGGGAAGATTCTAGTACAATCTGGGTAATTACATGATCAGGGTAATAAGACTCAATTGTACTTTTACAGCTTTATTGAGTTATAGTTGATATACACTAGACTGAAGACCATGAAACCATTACCATGATCCAGACAATAAACATATTTGTTACCCCCTAAAGCTTCCTCCTACTTCATTGTAACCCATCCATGTCACCCCTTTCTCAAGGCAACTACTAATCTACTTTCTGCTGTTATTGGTTTGTTTGTATTTTACAGGATTTTATATCAATGGAATCATACAATACATATTGTTGTGTCTGGTTTATTTTACTCTGCTTGGTTATGTAGAAACTTATCCATGTTATTGCATGTATCAATAATTTGTTCCCTTTTGTTGCTCAGTAGTGTTCAACTATATGGATATATCACAATTTGTTTATCCATTCTCTTGTTGATGGACATTTGGGTTGCTTCTAAAGTTTGGATCTTACAAATAAAGCTGCTATGAGTACAAGTCTTTGTGTGGAAATAGCCTTTATTTATTTTGATAAGTAAATAGGAGTAGAATAATTAGGTCATATGGAAGGTGTATGTTTAACTTTTTAAGAAACTGACTTATCTAAAATGGTTGTACAGTTTTATACTCCTGCCAGCAGTGTGAATTTCAGATGCTCTGCGTTCTTACCACCAGTTGTTGTGGTCAGTATTTTCTATTTTAGCCATTCTAGTTGGTACATAGTACTATTGTTATTTGGATTTGTATTTCTGTGATAACTGTGTTGAGCATCTTTTTATCTCTATGTCTTATAAGGTCTTTTATGACAGGGTTCTAGTAATATCCCCTTATTCTTGTTATTATTTGATGTTAATCAACTTCAACTCATGGTGACCTTGTGTATAGTAGAATGAAGCATAGCCCAGACCTGTGCTGTCTTCATGATATTGTTTCTTTAACTATCATTAATATATTCTGGTCCAGCAATTTAAACCCACTGTAATTTATAGACTGATCGTGTCTCTTCTCAGCTGTCTTCTTTAAACAAACTGAGGCGCCCATGTTTTCATTTTCTTCTTGGCTCATTGAGGTCCCCAGACATAGCTGAATGGATGTGTGGGTGAGTGTGACAGGTAAATAAATGAAATTGCATTTATTATTATTATTGTGATTAAGTGAAAGTATACAATCCAAATCAATTTTGCATGCCCACCTGTCTGCAACTCCTTCTGCTCTCCTTGTCCGGTGACAGCACACTCTTCCTTTTCATTCTATACTTGTGGTATTCTCTTAACAAGTTCCTGTCCCCTCCTGTCCACACTCTTCTCTCCCATCTAGAAAGAGACCAGTAGGACCCAGAAAGGGGTCCCCTTCTTCCTCCAAGATCTCACAACCCACAGACATAAAGTACACGCACTATATACTCACAATGTGTCTCCTGGTCCAGTCCGTTTTTGTCAGCAGACTTGAACTCAGTAGCGTTTTCTGGTCAGGGGCAGCAGCAGGTCTAGGGGCCATGCTCCCAAGGGATCCTCCAGGCTGTCGGAGTATCAGTTCTGGTCTTTTAGCAGAGTTCTTGAGCTGGATTCTTCTTTTTCTCGCGTTGCCACAGGCACTCAACATTGTGTGCCCATCACTGCTGTCTTTGGTGGTGGCTGGGCACCATCTGATTCTTCTGGTCACTTGTTGATACAGTAACCCATTCACATGAGTCCTTTGTCTCCTGAGCTCTTTTTTCATCATGTCTTTGTTGTTCTTAGTCATCATCTGTTCCAGATGAGTTGGGACCATTTGGTGTGCCTCAGATGGCAGCTTGCTAGTTTTTAAGACCTGAGATGCCACTCACCAATATGGGGTGCAGAAGACTCTCTTAGCAATATGCTACTTATGCCAATTGGCCTCGATGTCCCCTGAGGCTGTGGTCCTCAGACCTCTGTCCCTGTTACTCTATCTTTGAAATATTGGGTTGAGATTAGAAGAGCTTTCCGTTTACGGTGAAGTCCAGTTAAGTTGCTCTACTTTCTACTGTGTGCTGTCACTGCTTTCATCTAACCAAATTTCTATCAGCTGTCTAATCTTTGACCAACCCTCTCCCTCCTTTTCCACCCTTGCAGCCATCAAAGAGTCTTTTCTTCTGTCCGTAAGTCTATTTTTAAGTCGTTATAGCAGGGGTCTCATACAATATTTGTCCTTTTGCTGCTGACTGATTGCACTCAGCATAATGTCTTCCAATTGAAACCAGGTTATGAGATGCTTCCGAAAATTATCATTGTTCTTTATCATTACATAGTGTTTCATTGAGTATATGTACTGTAGTTGTTTATCCATTCATCTGTTGATGGGCATGTAGGTTGATTCCATCTTTTTGCTGTTGTGGACTGTGCTGCAATAAACATTCATGGGCATGTATCTGTTCATGTGACAGCCTTTGTTTCTGTAGGATATATTCAGAGCAATGAGATTACTGGATCAAATGGTATGTCTCTTAAATGAAATTGTCCTGATGTCTCTCTTTTCTCTGTTTTTCTGTTTCTTTCCATCTTTTGTCAGCACTGAAGAAATACACACTGACCCAGATCTTGTCATATAGTTCAGATTGTGAATAAAGATCTCAGTGTGACTCAATGATGTTTTTACCTTCTGCCTGCAGGTACCCAGACACCATGCCCCAACCCTGCAGACCTGACATTGGCAGGAAGTAGAGGACTTCCTTGCTTGTCTTCCCCATCCTTTGTCTTCACCATGTCTTCGACTCAGGGCACTGGGGAGCACTGGAAGTCCCTGGAATCAGTGGGCATTAGCCGCAAAGAACTGGCAATGGCTGAAGCCCTGCAGATGGAATATGATGCTTTGTCCAGGCTCCGGCATGACAAGAAAGAGAGCAGAACCAAGCAGAACACAGATCCCTCTCTCATCAGTTGGGATGAGCCTGTCCTGGACTTCTATAGCAAGCCAGCAGGCAGGCGAAATGACCTCAAGCTCCTCCGTGGTCTCTCTGGCTCTGATCCTACCCTCAATTACAATTCACTGTCCCCACAGGAAGGGCCGCCAAACCACTCTACCTCCCAGGGCTCCCAGTCTGGCCCAGATCCCTGGTCCAAAGGCTCCCTCTCTGGAGACTGTCTCTATATTTTTGATAGTTCAGATGGTGGCCTCTCTCTGTCCTCAGGAACAGGGGACATGGATGGATCCTCCAAAAAATTATCCCCGCCTCCTTTGCCTCCCCGAGTCTCTATTTGGGACACTCCTCCTCTGCCTCCCAGAAAGGGGTCCCCCTCTTCCTCCAAGATCTCACAACCCACTGACATCAACACTTTTTCATTAGTTGAACAACCACCAGGCAAACTGCTAGGACATCAGATCCTAGAAGAGGAAGAGGAGCCAGGAGGTGGGGGCCAGGGACACCTGCTGGGATCCATGGACTATGATGGTATCAATGATGCAATTACTCGACTCAACTTGAAGTCGACCTATGATGCAGATATATTGAGGGATGCCACCAGGGGCTGGAAGGAGGGCCGAGGGCCCCTGGACTTCAGCAAGGACACTCCTGGAAAACCTGTGGCCCGGAGCAAAACTATGCCACCTCAGGTACCCCCGCGCACCTATGCCTCCCGCTATGCCAACCGAAAGAACACAGCACCTGGCAAGAACCGCAGAATTTCTGCCACTCCGGTGAGGACCTTATTGTGCTACTTCTATGACCTTGTCTTTGTGTCATTCAGGCCTAGTTCTTCTTTGCTGTTCCAAACACATATCCACTAAATACCTACACCTTTGGTCTTTCTTGCTACTTCTGCCTAAGACTGTGGCACAGTGCGTGAGTGCTACCAACTGAAAGGTCACCAGCTGCTCTATAGGAGAAAGATGTGGTAGTCTGCTTCTGTGAAGATTGCAGCATTGGGAACCTTATGGGATAGTTCTACCCTGTCCTGTAGGGTTGCTATGAGTTGCAATTGACTTGACAACAATGAATTTTTTTGGTTGGGGTGGAGGAGGTGGTATTCTACTTGGCTTTAGGTGAAAGCCATTGGGACCCTGGGCCCTGGTAGGGGTGAGGCTCAAGGTAGGTCTGGGGAAGGAGAGGAGAGAGAGGGACACCAGTTGAGCCGTGGTTTTTTCAGGGCCAAGTTTTACACCTCTTGGCCAGAATGGCCCTGCTGGGAATTAGAACCTTAGTTCTTCTTCAGTGTGTATCTGCTTCATGATCTAGCAGCTGAATTAGGACTTAAGGGTTCAATTTTTTTTTTAAGTATTTGGCTTGGCTATTGTGATTGAAAGTATAGAATCCAAATTAAATTTGCATGCCTGTGTATCTGCAGCTCCTTCTGCTCTCCTTGCCTGGTGACAGCACACTCATTTTCGTTCTTTATATGTCGTATCCTCTTAACAATCTCCGTCCCCTCTCCTCCAGTTCTCTCCTCTCCCTTGTAGTAAGAAGTCAATAGGACAGCATCCTATAGATGCATAGAACCATAAAGGTATATGCACCTTATGGTCACATTGTGTCACTGTGTCCAGTCCACTCCTGTATGAAGAATTGACCTCAATAATGTTATCTGGTCAGGAGCAGCAGCAGGTCTAGGGGCCGTGATTCCAGGGGAACACCCTGGCTGCTGAACCATCAATTGCGGTCTTTTAGTGGAGTTTTTGAGGTGCACACCTTTTTTTCCCTGTGTTGCCACTGGGACTCAACATTGTGTGCCCCATCGTGGCTGTCTTTGGTGGTAGCCAGGCACCATCTGGTTCTTCTTGCTACATGTTGATACAGTCACCCATTCACATGGGTCCTTATATCTCCTGTGATCTTTTTTTCCTCATGTCTTTGTTGTTCTTGATGATCGTCTGTTCTGGATGAGTTGGGATCATTTGGTGTACTTCAGATGGCAGCTTGCTAGCTTTTAAGATCTCAGACACCACTCACCAGTATGGAGTGCAGAAGACTCTCTTAGTAATAGGCTAGTTATGCCAACTGGCCTCGAAGTCCCCTGAGAGAATGGTCTCCAGACCCTCAACCCTGCTTCTCTATCCTTGCAATATCAGGTTAAAATTATAAGACTTTTCAGTTTATGCTGAAGTCCTTTTAAGTTGATCTTTCTACTGTGTGCTGTCACTGCTTTCACCCAACCAAATTTCTGTCAACTATCAAATCTACGACTCCCTCCCACCCTTGCAGTCATCAAAGAGTCTTTTCTTCTGTCCATAAGTCTATTTTTAAGTCCTTATAGTAAGGGTATCATATGATATTTGTCCTTTTGCAGCTGACTGATTTCACTCAGCATAGTGTCTTCCAGTTGAAACCAGGTTATGAGATGCTTCCTAAAATCATCATTGTTCTTTATCATTGTGTAGTGTTCCGTTGAATATATGTACCATAGTTTGTCTATCCATTCATCTGTTGTTGGGCATCAGGGTTGACTCCATCTTTTTGGTATTGTGGACTGTGCTACAATACACATTCATGTGCATATATCTGTGTGACTGCCCTTGATTCTGTGGGATATATTCAGAGCAGTGGGATTACTGGATCAAATGGTATACCTTTTTAAGGAAGCACTAAATTGCTTTCTGTAGATGTTGTACCATTTTGCAATTCCCACCAGCAGTGTAGGAGAGTTCCAAGCTCTCCATAGCCTTTCCAGCATTTATTGTTTTGTGTTGTTTGGATTACGGTCAACCTTGTTGGGGTGAGATGGCATCTCACTGTGGTTTTGATTTGGAGCCAGGCCATCCATGGAAACGCTTTAGGGAAGTTCTACTCTGACCTCTAGGGTCGCTATGAGTTGAACGCGACTCCATGGTGGTGATCATGAACATTTTCTTATGTGTGTTTTGGCTGCTTGGATGTCCTATTTGGTCAAGTGTCTGTCCATCTCCTTTGCCCATCACTTAATCGGGTTATTTACCTTTTTCTTGTTGATGTTTTTAGTACCTTGTAGATTATAGACAGGAGAAACCATGGTGCCGTAGTGGGTTAAGTGCTATGTCTGCTAACCAAGAGGTTGGCAGTTCAAATCCACCAGGTGTTCCTTGGCAACTCTATGGGGGCAGTTCTACTCTGGCATAAGAGTTTTTGTGAGTTGGACCCAACCTGATGTCAATGGGTGTAGATTATGGAGATCAGATGTCGGTCCAACATGTAATTGCCAAATATTTTTTCCCATTCTGTAGGTGGTCTTTTAATTCTTTTGATAAAGTCTTTGGATGAGCAAAAGTGTTGGATTCTTTGTAGTTCCCATTTATCTAGTCATGCATTATCAGATTTTGGAGTCTAAGTTGTATATTAAAACTTCCATTGTTGACCGTATTTTTTCTTGCATGATCTTTATCGTTTTACACTTGATATTTAGACATCTTATCCAATTTCAGCTAATTTTTGTGCAAGGTGTAAGATCTGGGTCTTGTTTCAGTTTTTTGCAGATGGATATCCAATTTTACTAGCACCGTTTGTTAGAGACTGGTTTTTTGTTGTTGTTGTTTTGTTTTTTCTTTTTTTTATTATGATTGAATGAAAATATACATTCCCATATAAATTTGCATGCTCATCTATTTGCAGCTCCCACTGCTTTGCCTGCATAGTGACAGCACACTCTTCCTCTCAAGAGACTGTTTTTATCCCAGTTTACAGTCTTAGGGCCTTTGTTAAATATCAGCTGTTCGCACAGCAAATGGTCCCAACTCAGAAGGAGCAGATGATCACCGAGGACCAAAATGACATGGGGTAAAGACAACCCAGAAGATAGAGAGACCCACATGAGTGGGTGCCTACATAGACTTGGGACTGGAAGAACCGGATATTGCCCAGCTACCACCGGTGATAGCCGCAATGGAACTCACTAAGTTAAGTCTCACAGGCAACACAAGAATAAAAAGGAGTGCACCCTGAGATCTCCTCTAAAAGACCACAGTTGAATGTCCAGAGGCTTCGGGGTTCCCCTGGGAGCACGGCCCCTGGCCCCGATGCTACCCTGGCCCATAAATCATAACAAAGTTCCACTCTTCGGACATGAATGAACTGGACTTGGCGATGCAGAGTGACCATATTGGATTCACTTTATGGTTCAATGCGTCTATAGGATGTCATACTCCTGACCTCTGGCTGGAGGAAGGAGAGTGGGTGGAGAGGAGGGGAAAGGAGACTGTTGGGAGGATGAGACATATATGGAGCAGAGAGGAATAGTGTGCTGTCACCGGGCAGGGGGAGCAGTGGAAGCTGCATATAGGTGGGCATGTAAATTCATATGGGAGTGTGTATAAAAAAAAGTGGAAAAAAATATCGGCTGTCCGTAAGAAGGTGATGGCATCTCTGGGGTCTCAACTTTGTTCCATTGGTCTATATGACTTTTTGTGCCAGTACTAGGCTGTTTTGACTACTGTGGCAGTGTAATAGATTCTAAGGTCAGGTAGTGTGAGGCCTCCCACTGTGTTCCTCTTCTTCAGTAGTGCTTTGCTTATCCAGGGTTTCTTCCCTTTCCAAGCAAAGTTGGTGATTTGTTTTTCCAGCTCGTTAAAAAATGTCACTGGAATTTGTATTGGGATTGTATTGTGTATGTAGCTCGCTTTGGGTAAAAATAGACATTTTGACAATGTTAAGTCTTCCTATCCATGGGCAGGATAGGTTTCTCCATTTATGTAAGTCTGTCTTGGTTTCTTGCAGTAAGGTCTTGTAGTTTTCTCTTGTTTCTCTAGTAAGATTTATTCCTAGGTATTTTATCTTCTTGTGGGCTGTAGTAAATGGTATTAATTTGGTGATTTCTTCTTTGATGATCTCTTTGCTGGTATAAAGGAATCCTACTGATTTACTTTGTCTGTTTCCTACCTTGATACTTTGCTGAATTCTTCTATTAGTTCGAGTAGTTTACTTTTGGATTCTTTAGGATTCTCTGCGTATACAATCATATCTTCTGCAAATAGGGAGATTTTTATATCTTTGCCAGTGTGGATGCCCTTTATTTCTTTGTCTTGTGTAATTGCCTTTGCCAGAACTTCCAGCACAATGTTGAATAGAAGTGATGAGATTGGGCTTCCTTGTCTAGTTCCTGATCTTAGAAGTGGAACTCTTTCAGTCTCCATTCAAGATGATGTAGGCGGCTGGTTTTGCATAGATGCTGTTTATTCCATTGAGGATTTCCCTTCTATGCCTATTTTGCTGAGAGTTTTTTAGCACAAATGGGTGTTGAACTTTGTCAAATGCGTTTTCTGCATTAGTTGACAAAATCCGGTGATCTTTTGTGCTATTCATGTGGTTTATGACATTGTTTTTCTGATGATGAAGCAACCTTGCATCATTGGTATGAATCCAACTTGGTCATGATGAATTATTTCTTTGATGTGTTGTTGAATTCTATTGGCAAGGATTTAGTTGAAGGTTTTTGCATCTAGGTTCATGAGTGATATTGCTCTGTAATTTTCCTTTTTTGTGGGATCTTTCCCTGGCTTTGGTATAAGGGTTATACTGGCTTCACAGACTGAATTTTGCTGTAAAATAGCCACAGTAGTATTGGAGTTAACTCTTCTCTAAAAGTTTGGGAGAGTTCTCCAGTGAAGCCATCTGGGCCAGGAGTTTTTGTGGTTGGTAGTTTTTTCATGAATTTTTCAATCTCTTGTTTTGTAATGGGTTTATGAAGTTTTTCTACTTTGTCTTTTGATAACTTTGATAGGTGAATGAATCCAGAAATTTGCCTATTGCCTCTAGGTTTTCACATCTGTTGGAGTACAGTCTTTCATAGTATTCTGTTATGATACTTTTGATTTCAGCTGGGTCTGTTGTGATATCTCCCATCTCATTTCGTATTCAGGTTATTTGCTTCCTCTCCTGTTTTTCTTTTGTAAGTTTAGCCAGTGGATTATCAATTTTGTTGATCTTTTCAAAAAACCAGCTTTTGACTTTGTTAATTTTTTCAGTTTTTATTCTATTCTCTAATTCATTTAGTTCTGCTCTAATCTTTATTAGCTGTTTTCTTCTGGTGTCTGAGGGGTTCCTCTGTTGCTCTCTTTGTACTTGTTCAAGCTGTAGGGTTTATTCTCTGATTTAGGTCCTTGTTCCTTTCCAGATGTATGCATTTATAAAGATAAATTGACTTCTGAGCACTCCTTTGGCTGTATCCCATAGGTTCTGGTAGGATGTGTTTTCATTTTCATTTGAGTCCCTAAATTTGTTTATTTTGTTCTTGATTTCTTCTGTAACCCATGGCTTTTTGAGCAAGGTGTTGTTCAGTTTCCATGAATTCAAATTTCTGTCTGTTTTTTCTGCTATTGATTTAGACTCTTATGGCTTTATGGTCCAAGAAGATATTTTGCAATAATTCAATGGTTTGTATTTTGTTGAGATTCATTTTATGTCCTAACACATGGTCTGTTCTGGAAAATGTCCCATGTACGTTGGAGAGGTAAGTATATTTATCTATTGATGGATAAAAAGTTCTGTATGTGTTGATGAGGTCTAGTTGGTTAATTGTTGCAATAAGATCTGTGTCTTCACTGAAGTTTTTTCAAGATGACCTGTCCATTACTGAAAGTGGAGTGTTGAAGACTCCAACTATTATTGCAGAGTTATCTACCTTATCTTTCAATATAGTCGGTGTTTGTTCAATATATTTAGATGCTCTGGTATTGGGGGCACAAATATTTAATATTGTTAAGTCCTTCTTGTGTATTGAACCTTTTAGTAATAGTGACCATCCTTGTCCATGATGGTGAATTTTTACACTAAAATCTATTTTATCTTAGATTAATACTGCCACACCTGCTCTTCTTTGTGTGTTGTTAGCATGGTACATATGATTCCATCCTTTAATTCACTGTTTGTTCATATCTTTGAGTCTAAGTTGTGTTTCTTGTAAGCAACATATAGACAGGTCGTGTCTTTTGATCCAAGATGTGACTGGTTGTCTCTTTATTAGAGTGTTTAGTCCATTTATATTCAGTGTAATTACTGATAGGTATGTGTTTAGTGCTGTCATTTTGATGTATTTAGTTTTGTGTTGGTGTTTTCTATGTCACACTTAATATTCTGTTCTGGGTCAGTCTTCTTTATGGTTTGACTTTTTATCTTTTTCAGTGCAGGTTTTGTGTTTGTTGAGACTCCTGTATTACGTTTCTTGTTTTGATAAGTTGCATTGTTATTGTGCTTTGCGGCTACCCTATGACCCCCCTTAATATTCTAAGTTTAAACCCAATTGTAACTTTTGCATATCTTTTTAACTTCCTTTCCATCTGAAAGGACTATACTGTAGTGTATCCCTCTTTTTAGTGTGATAGTGTCATAGTTTTTGTGATATGATCACTGATTCCCTTCTTTTAATATTGTAGCTTTGATTGAGCTTTGTGACTTCCCAACTAAGTAGGATTCATTGCCTGCATGAGTATACACTTAATGGTTTTGTTTTTCTAAGCAAAGAGCTTCTTTCAGTATTTCTTGTAGTTTTGGTTTGTTTTTACAAAGTCTCTAAGCTTCTGTTTATCTGCGAATGTCTCAATTTCATCTTCATATTTGAGAGACAGCTTTGCAGGATATATATAATTCAGAAGTTTTTCACTTTCAAGGCTTTGAATGTG
Organism: Heterohyrax brucei; assembly: GCA_028571685.1. Taxonomy (NCBI): domain Eukaryota; kingdom Metazoa; phylum Chordata; class Mammalia; order Hyracoidea; family Procaviidae; genus Heterohyrax; species Heterohyrax brucei. The sequence goes on from CM053155.1 coordinate 26,523,323, forward strand.
TCATCACACTGCCCCCTTGCCAACATTGTTTCTGCTGAGAAGTCAGCCTACAGGGTTGTGGAGTGATCTGTCTCATTTTGAATGTTAGCTTTACTTTGAGCCTCGCTGCCTTTAAGAGAATCTGTTTATGTTTCATTTTATTAAGCTTGATTATAATGTGGCTTGGTGTCTTCTGGGGTCTAGTTTTCTTTGCATTGCATACACATCTTGGATATCTGTGTTGTCTTCTTTCATAATTTTGGGAAGTTTTCTGTCAGCAACTCAGCCACAGTGCTTTCTGTGTTTTCAGGTATCCTTCCCTGTTCAGGAACTCCAGTTAATCATAGATTATTCCTCTTAATAGAGTCCCACATGTTTCTTAATGCTTCTTCATGTTTCTTATTTCTTTTCTCTGACTTCTTATAAATGCTGGTGTCAGTTGCTCAATCCTCAAGGTTACTAAGTCTGACTTGCATCTCCTCAATTCTAGTCTTTTGGTTTTGGATTGAGTTGTCTAATTCTGTAATTTTGTTATTGAACTGCTTGATTTCAGATCGTTGATGTTCCATCAGTTCAAATAGCTTGCTTAATTTTTCATTTTGTTCTGCTGCATTTTGTTTAATCTCTAGGAGGGCTCTGTATATAATTCTTTTGTACGTGACCCCTCAGAAAGTCTTCTTCATCTGGGAAGTTTTTTGTTTCTTTATTCTGGGAGTTTTCCTGAGCCATAGTGGACTGTTTCTTTAAATGGTTAGAAATGGTTTGTTGCCTTTGGGCCATCTAGAGGCCCTGGTGTTACCTCAACATCAGCTGAGGTGTAGTTCTGAAAAGAGAGCTGTTCATTAGCCATCTCTGTGTACCCCGGTGACTGGCACTAGTGGACTCCATGGGGCAATGGTGCCCAGCAGCTGGGCTGTCAAAATGTGGCTGTCTCATGTACTGACTCTCTGCTGCACTATGCACTATACACTGTTTACTTTAGCACTGCAGTTCAGCGTGTTTGCCAGCTCATGCCCATCCCCCACTTCCCAGATAAGAAAGACGGCATCAGTACCTGCATTCTGTCCAAGTGGTGAGTCAGCAGGAGTAGGGCTCAGCACATGCTGCCTCATGAGAGAGAGGTAGTTTCCCATTTAGTAGTGCGTAGTCCAATCTGACAACCCTATACCATATCCTAGGATTTCCTGGATATCCGGAGTGTGCCGTTCAATTTTTAATTCAGTCCTTAGTTCTCAGGGAGAATTGAAGAGATACATGTCTAGTCTGCTGTCTTGGCCCTGCCCCCCAGGACTTAGGGGTTCACTGACTCTCTGGTTAGGTGGCTTGAGGAACTGAGCAAGATGCTTCCCACTTCTAGTCAGTGCTCTGCTAAAACCACTGTGTTGCATTTAGAATAAACTATAGTGTTGGCCCCTATATAGTGCTCACTGAGTCCCAGACTTGGTACAGAACACACAGCAACCCTGCCTAAGAGCAGTTATTAAGCTGACCAAGTGACTTGTCCAGAGCCACGTGGCAAGGCATGGTGAGCCAGCTTCAACCCCGATCTGTCTGTTCCGAAATCCATCGTCTTTTCACCATCAACTATATGAGCCAATTATACAGTCCAACAGTAACAACTTTTATCAATACGTAGTATAAGATAGCATAGTAGCATAGTATTTGTATAGACATGATCCCAGGGTGACTTTGGTCTTCTTTTTTTGATTCAAAAAAGTGTTAGCATCTCCATGGGTGGGGATCTAAAGACCACTGTATGTTTCACCCTTGATCACTGGAAACTCTGACTCCAGAAGTAGTCAATAGATACTTCCCCGGCTGTTGTCTTCTTAAAGTAACCTGGGGTTCCGGTTTATTCCGTTCTTGTTTCCTCCTTATCCATTGTCTAAGGAATGTTGGGGTTTTCCCACCTTACGTCCAGTAATTGGGATCTTCCCAGCTCTCTGGAAAGAGCCACATAATTCTTCCTGCCTTTGCTTCTGCTAAGAGAGCCCCTCAAAGCAGAATCAGCTCCAAGGATCATCCACAAGCAGAGTGTTCAGAACTTTTTAAAGGGCCCACTTGGAGAGGTGGGGCAACTCTGCTATTTATAGGGACTGGGAGAGTCCTGTTCCCAGCTCTGAGTTCTGCCCACAGAGCCGGGCCTGCTCACTGCTCACCGGTGCAGGCCACCCTGGTAGGTGGTCACCCCTGTCACCCCATCTCTCTGCCTCTCCGTACTTGTTCACCCTCCCCTAGCCTGTGTGTCATCAGTGTTCTGAGAGAGCTCCGTTCAGACTAGGGCAGAGCAACAAGCTATTGCCTGTTCCTAGGGGGGATATGCAGCCCCGGTCATCTCTGCCTCACCCTGGTGCAGGGACTCTCCCCACTAGGAGGAGGGACCCCTCAGGCCCTCAGCCCATACCACCACCCCGCTTTCACCGCACTTCCAGCCGGAAGGACGCTCTTTATCCTGGGCCTGCAGAGCCAGCTCTGGAAATGGCTGGCTCCAAATGCCAGCCTGATACCCCTGCTGCTGCCAGCCTCTGTCAGGCAGTCTCCCCCAGCCAGCATCAAGCAATGCCACCGGGGCCTGCCAGCTGGGCAAACGTAAGTGGCTTTTGTTTTCTTACGGTACCAGTGAGTGGTACTGAAAGGGCATGGAAATGGCCTTGAGCAGCCATTCTTGTTCTCTCTCACCTTCCCCTCCTCCCTCTCTTCACTCCCTTCCTCCCTTTCTCTCTCGCTCTCTGACTCTCACTTTGTGGGTTAAATGCTGACAGTGGTACTATTGTTTTGACTGGGACACAGGCACAAACTTGGCAGAGCTGAGGCCTCACATGCCAACTGCCCATGCTGCCACCCTCCCCTCCATTCCTGTCACCCCCATACACACACAGGGGAGCAAGACAAAGGGAGAGGGTCACCCTGAAGCCGCAATCTAGATGCTCAGATGAGGAACTCAGTTGCCACCATCTCCTCCAGGGGCAGGGAAGACTGAGAATAGCATGGGAGGGTGAGAGGGGGCTGCTGCTGTGAGCTTCACTCCCCTGGAAACAGCTGTTGGGCAGGCTGTCTTCTCTGGTGACGGCGTCTGAGCTGTTGCAGCGTCATTCGCCACACAGCACCCTCAGTGACCCTGAGCAAGCCCACCAGGGAGAAACCTGTCATGCATCAGCTCTCCTTCTCTTCTTCCTCTTGCTGAGGGCTGGGCTGCTTTGTTTGTGAGGGCTTCTTTAGAGCCCCTCATGGGTGACTGAAAACAGTTCTGGGGTAGAAGTGCCTCTAGAACCTTCCTGGAAATAGTCCTGGCCATCCTACACGTCTCTGAGATGAAGTAAGGCCAAGGTGGGCTCCCTGACATTCCATCTGTTGAGAACTAAAGGACTCAGAAACTTGGAATGGCCAAGCTTTGTGCCAGGTTCTCCCCTACCCAGACAGCTGCTTTGATGCTTTCTTCTTCAAATAGCATTTGTCGAGAAGACACGTGGGTCTGAGTCATCTCCTCCATCTGAGGGCTCTGGGGTGCTCTGCTTTGGGTGGCTGGAGCTTTTTGTGGATTCTTAGGCATTTTTCCAGAGCCAAGCTTCCCTGGGGACTGTTTGAGCAAGTCCACTGTCATGGCCTCAGTGGTAAGGCAGTGGAAATGGCTGCCAGCTCGTGCATGCCAAGCCCCTGGAAGCATCTCCCCAAAGCCCTCCAGCAGCTGTGTATCATTCACTGTGTGCTGCCTGTCCTGCTGAACTGAGTTTATCAGGCTCATCCCCTCTGGAAAAGGGTTTGGCCACACTCGTGTCCATCCCACCCAGGCTTCTGGTCTTCGCCAAATCTTCATTGCCTATTTTTCAGCTTGGCTCATGGTCTCCTAGGGTAACAGATAAATACATTCCTGGATGGCTCATTTTTTTGTGTGTGTGTGTGCTCCCGTCTGGTGGTTGGAAGGCTGGAAAGCCTTGGCCCCAGAGTTTAAGAGTTAGGAGTATACCCCCATGGGGTGGGGGGTGAGGTCATGAGGGAAAGGGCACCGAGCAACTGTTTTTCCCTTAAAGGTGGGTGCACGGCCCTGCACCGTTGCCAATGGACACGAGTTGTTTGAGGTCTCGGAAGAGAGAGATGAGGAAGTTGCTGCTTTTTGCCACATGCTGGATATGTAAGAGTTAAAGAATGATGGCAGAGGATTCGGGAGGGTTGTTGGGGTTGGGGAGGTGGGTAGTCCATTTCAGAACTTCCTTTGGAAAGCCATGTATAATAAACCTTAATTGACAGCTGTGAGTTAATAGCTGTATTTGCAGGCATTTTGAGATTCCTGAAGTGCCACATTTTGAACAAAATCCATGAAACTTCCATCTACTGTCAGGTTATCCCCATCACTTTAGGTTCTGGCCACCAGTTGCTCTCAGGAGCAAATGCATTTCCAGTGGAAATGAGAGTGTGATCTGGAGCTAAAGGAGAAAGGAAATTAATTTAGAAAAATCCTCTGATAAACTACATGTGGAAAGCTTTGTTCTTTTAGAGCTATCCCTTCTGCTTGTGAAACGTTTTGTAACTGTAGCAGATGTCTCAGGAACACAGTTTCTCAGAGGAGCTTGCCTACTGCTCCCATCCTGGCCTGTAGACCTAGAGGGTCCAGCTGAGTGGGAACAAGGGGGCCTTTGGGCCAAAGGGTAGGAGGGTCCCAGCAGACCTCTTCTGTGACTGCTATCTTCTGAAGGGACAGCAAGTGCCCTTTTCCCTCTCTTCCTTTACAGCCTTCGATCTGGCTCTGACATCCAGGACTACTCCCTCACCGGATATGTCTGGAGTGCTGTCACGCCAAGCCCCGAGCACCTTGGGGATGAGGTAAACCTGAAGGTGACGGTATTATGTGACAGCCTGCGGGAGCCACTCACTTTTACCTGCAACTGTAAGTTAGTTGAGCGTTGAGTGTCCCTTGAGATGGGGTGGGAATGAGTGTACCCTGGACCGTGAGATCACTGGGACCCTGATGAGGGGCAGAGGAGAAGCTCCTTTGGGGATCTGGCTGTAGGGCCGGTTTTTTAGTTCCACAGTAATCTTTCCAAACCCTAGACTGCGTACCTGTTTCATTTTCTTGTTGATGGTACTGGAGGAGGCTTAGCTGGACATGGTTATCAGGGTGGGGAAACTGAACCCTGCCTGCCCGAGAACCCGTTGCCATGGCCCCCGACCACTCTTCCAGGTTCCTCCACTGTAGACTTGCTCATCTACCAGACCCTGTGCTACACCCATGATGAACTGAGAGATGTGGATGTGGGTGGCTTTGTGCTGAAGCCTTGCGGGCTGGAGGAGTTCCTGCAGAAGTGAGTGGGCTGGTGGGGGCAGCTGGGTGGGTGGGTAGCATCTGCTTTCTTGATAGAGGGATTTTGAAGAGGGTTCAGGGAGCTGGTGCTGGGCTCTGGGCTGGTAGCTACGCCCCAGGCCCACAGTCAGGATTCCTGCTTTCTGGGCACACTCTCAGCCACGTCGCACTTCCCCCAGGAGCTCTTTCTTCCAGCAGGGTTGGCTAGTTTCCTGGGCCAGATCTGCTGTGGAAGGAGCTTGGAACTGGGATTAGGCAAAGCCTGGGTCCTATCTGCCTCCAAACTTCTGCGTGTGGCAAGATGTGTGCATGAAGTGGAAAAGGGCTGCGTGGATTTTTTTCTCCTGCCCTAGAGGATCTGTGGCATCTTCTGGGCCGGGGGCAGAACAAGAAGGCTGCAGAAATGCCCTTCGGGAATCTAGGGGAAAAATGGCAGTTGTTCTCTCTTCTCCCTGGCCAGCAAGCCCTTTCCCCTGGCTGACATGTGCAGCTCGTTCTCCTCCTCACTGAAGGCTCACCTTCAATGTCTTCCCATCCAGTGCCCTTTGCAGGAGTCAGCCTCCCTGGAAAGTCTGGTGTGGACCAGCTGAGGCAATCCCCTTTCTACTCCCCTGGGTCTGTGGAATTTGAGATGAAGGGAAGGCAGGGGGCAGATTAGGGGGTGAATCACTTGGGTGGCACAGCCCGTGGAACCGTCAAGAGGGCAGCAGACAGATAAGGAGATCGACTCTCCTCCTTGGAACTTCAGGCTGGCTAGTCCCCACCACCTCTGGCTTTGGAGAAAGCAGACCTTGAGCATGGGGGCAGAGAGGCAGCCTCTATCTCCCTTCTTAGGAGTGCCCATAAGTGTCACCTCTTGCTTTCTCTCTCTTACCTCCGGGTCTGGATACAAGGGTGGCTGACCTGGGTCTTGAGCATGGGGCTGTCCTTCAGGACTGAAAATTCATTTATTGGCTGATCTCTTCAGCCTTAGGGATATTGTGGGGCTCTTTCTGGCTCTGAGTCCTTATCTGGCAAGTTGAGGGAACAAGGGACCCTGCTGGCAGAACTCCAGGGGCCATCGTGGGCATGTGCTGCATGTGGGGCTTGTTTGCACACCCTCACCTAGGAGATAGAAAGAGGTCCTGGATGCATGCACTGTACAAAGAATGAGGGGCATGCTGGGCACATTTGAGCCTCTGGTCACACCCATACAGCTAGTTTGAATTCTGGCTCATCGATTCCTAGGTATGAAACACTGACCCTCTGTTTCCTCTGTAAAATGTAGTGAGGATTAACTGTGAGAATGACCCAGTGAACAGCTAATAAATGTTAGCAGGGACGAGCTCATCCAAAGAGAGGAACACATTAGGATCTGGATTAGGTAGACTCTCTTCCCTACAGCTCCACTGTTCTGTAGCCCCTGAACCATAGATGGTGAGTAACCAACTGGTCAGGTTCCTGACTTTCTGTCAAGACTCAGTGGAATGTTCTGAGTGAGGTGGAAGGGGAGAATCCTTGGCCACACCTATGCCTCCTCTGCTCCTACCTAGTGTACCAGAGAGAACTTTCCAGAGAGATCAAGCAAGTCCCCAGGGGACCTTTGTCCCTAACTCCCAGTCCTAGTGTCCCCCTCCCCTTCCTAGGTTCTTCTTCTGTTCCCTGTCACCCCGGAAAAAGCCCAGTGCTACTTCCTAACCCAAAATCCGTGAGTGGTGCAAACAGTTAAGCTCCTGAGTATAAGCTGAAAGCTTAGTGGCTCAAACCCATACAGAGGAATCTGGGAAGACAGGCCTGGTGATCTGCTTCTGCAAATGTGGAGTCACCAGGGGTCAAAACCAACTCCATAGTAGCTGGTTTGCTTTGCTTTTCGTTTTGTTTCCTAACTCTGCCCCCTAGCCCACTGAACATAGACAACTACCCAGGGGTGGGTAGAAAGGACCCTCTGGGATTCCAGAAAACTGACAGCTCCCAAGGAGACCCTCAGGTCTCCTACCCTGCCTGGTAGAAAACTAAAACCAACACATTGACTTCTAGTTGATTCTGACTCATAGGGACCCTATGACAGAGTCAGACTTGCCCCTTAGGGTTTCCAAGGAATGGGTAGTAGATTCGAACTGCTCACCTTTTGGTTGGTGGCCAAACTGTTAATCTTGCACCACCTGGGCTGTACTGCCTAGCAGGAGAGGCTGATATGAAGGGGAAGCTGAAGGACAGGATGCAGGCTGCTGTTATGATAAGAACCTTGAGAGAGTCCCGAGGGAGGCTTGGGTTTCCTGCCCCCTTCCTCACCCTTACCACGTTCTTCCTTCCTCTCAGGATACTCCCATAGATCCCCCCACCCCCAACCTAGCAGCATGGCCTGTCCACTCCCAGTTTTTGACTCCAGTTCAGTTTTAGCCGGTTGTGACCGAGATGGGTGCCCTGACCTCATTGGGATGTGGAGAGCCCCCCATGTCCTAGCTGGACCTGGTTGGCCTTGGGCCGTAGAACATACGTCATCATTCATGTCTGCATACCCACATCCTTGCTTTGCTCCACTTCCTTCCATATCTGCCTAGATTCCCAGCTCTGCTGAGGAAGGCAGTCCCTTTCCGGCTTCTGTTACTCAGCTGTTGGGACCCAGCCAGCCAGAAGTGCTGGCTTAGAGGTGGAACTGACACTCTGACCTTTCTCTTGGGCTTCCTTTCTGACTAAGGTGATTTAGGGGGAGACTGAAAGACTCATTAGACCTCCTTCAGCTTTTCTGAAATTGAGGGGTCTCATGTGTGGGCACTTGAACAGTGGTAAGGCATTCAGGTGGGTATTTTTCAGGAAGTCTAAAGATTTTAGTGGTTTGTCACAGTCAGCCAGGACCCCTGGGGACAGGAAACAGAACTTGGATGGGCTTGGATAACAGATCTCGAATCTTGATAGGACTGCTTTATTTGGTCTAAGTATCCCAGTTGGTACCTGTAGGGGACAAGAGACTTGGGACCACAGTGGAGGCAAGGTACCAGTCACTGATCCCCGTGCCTGAGCCCAGGCTGACTCTCCCAATGAATCCACTTGGTTATTCATGTACCGAAGCCAAGAAAATGAGGTTTAAACAACTTCCCCTTAAGAAGCTCCTCAGTCCTCCACTCTCCAGCACTTGTCACATCTGGAGGAAGTCAGTGATAACAGTGTAGTAATAAATACCAAAGAGAGTTGATATTTGTACAAATCCAGGGTTAAGTGTACCAGATGGCTCTACTCTTTCTTCCAGGCTCTACTGTGACATTTTACAGGGGCATAGGTACTAGCCCTCACTTCCCACCTTTGTCTTACTTCTCTCTCCCCAAGTCTGAGGTATGCATCATCCTTCCCACTGAGTCCCCAGATGCTAATGGTCTTGTCTCTTTACCAGCAAGCATGCTTTGGGCAGCCATGAGTACATTCAGTACTGTCGGAAGTTTGACATCGATATTCGACTACAGCTAATGGAGCAGAAGGCAGTACGCAATGACCTGGCCCGGACGGTTCGTGTATGGGGAGGCTGAGGGCTGCACAGAGCTGGGGAGGGGGAGTGGGCAGAGGGTGATGTGGAACACGCTGGCTGGGAGTTGGGCAGGAACACTGGACTAAGATTCTCTCTGAATAGGTAACATCTTACACAGGTGAATGATGACCAGAGTCCTTCTACCTTGAACTACCTCATCCACCTACAAGAGAGGCCAGTGAAACAGACCATCAGCAGGTTAGAATAGGTGCCATCCTGGATATGGTCCAAAGAGGAACTGTGAAGGGATCCCAATGGATGGATCCTTTGTTTTCCTTCCACCTGGTATCGGGTTGGGGCCCTAAAGTGTTGTCAGGGAAGGTCCACACTCCTCTAGTACTTTGCCATCATTCTCTAGGTGAGAGGTGGTGAGGTAGAAAGGACTCTCCTTCCTGCCATTTGTATGGACTGTATGGAAAGTTGGAAACCTCTTTAAATCAGAATCAGACTCCAGAAGAGGGAGACGGGAATGGGTCCCCCTTGCCCTGGGTCTTTCCTGACTTCTCCTATGATTTTTTTTTTTTTTCCTGTCTAACTCCCCAGGCAGGCCCTGAGTCTTCTGTTCGATACCTACCACAATGAGGTGGATGCCTTCCTTTTAGCTGATGTGAGTACAAACCGTGGGGGCTGGCCCAGCTGGCCAGAGCTCCTCCCTCATCTTCCCTAGCCCTCCTAGGGCCTTCCAGCACTAGATGGGATCTAGAACAGACACTGAAATTGTGTCTAGCGGAGTACTGTATCAGCCCCTCCCTCACGGGTAAGAACTCCCAGCTGCCCGACTGTTGGTAGACAGAAGTTCTGTTCTTCTGTAAAAGTAGGTCAGGAGCTGTGCCCTGATCCCTCCTGTATCTAGAGTAAGATGTCTCTAAATATGGGAGACACAGTGTTGTCTCCTCAGCCCCAGATGTGCATCGGCATGTCCATCTTACGAGCAGTGCCCAGAAGCCTCTTCTCTGAGGTAAGTGTGTTAGTGTTGCAGGTAGAAAATCATCAGGAGGTGGAGGTTCCTAAACACAGGGAGAGGTCCAGAGTCACCATTTAAAGCAGGTGGCACAACTCCCAATAGTAGTCCCTGGGAGTTTCAAGCCTTTACACCTTTTATAAACATTTACCTCAAATGTCTTTGCACTAAAGAGACTCAGACAAACCTAGTAACCAAACCCATGGCTGTCAAGTCAAGTTCCAACTCATAGTGACCCTATAAGATAGAGTAGAACTGTCCCATAGGGTTTCCAAGTCTGCAAATCTGTGTAGAAGCAGAATGCCACATGTTTCTCTTGAAGAGTGTTTGGTAGGTTTTTAACTGCTGACCGTTTGGTTTTTCTCAAAGAGGCTTGGACGGTCGTCTTCAAAAAACAATCTGTCTCATTAATACATTTAACAGTGGTCATAGATTCTTCCCTTTCGGAGTGCAGCATTATATCTAGTTCAGCCCTCTACCCACTGTCAGAACCCCTTCTATAGCATCCCACTGACCATGTGCGGTGATGAAGAGAGAGCTCTTTGTACACTTGCTGTGTGCTGGTCTGGCTGTACACTAGTGGCTACTAGGGACAGACAAGTATAAGTATAGTCTCAGCCTTTGGCAAGCTTGTACTTGTTAGCAAAATGGGATAATAACACTAAGTGATCAGTACAAGGAAGATGACAGGGAGTCAGTCGAGGGCTCTCAGAGGGCAGTAGCTCTCAGAGGAGATTGTCTAGAGCTAAGGTATTCAAGAAAGGAGCCCTGGTTAAGCACTCAGCTGCTGACCAAAAGGTCACCAGTTCAAGGCCCCTCTGTGGGAGAAAAATGTTACAGTCTGTTTTTGTTAAGATGATATACCTTGGAAGCTGTATAGAGCAGTTCTGTTGTCCCTTATAGTGTAGCTATGAGTTGAAGTGAACTCAGTGGCAGTGGATTTTGGTTCTAAGCATTCAGGGAATGGTTTGTGAAGAAGGTAGACTTTTAGCTGGTCCATGATTTAAATTTATGTAGGACATACAGGACAGGTAGGGAAATTCCAAGTAGTAAAACTCTAGGAGTAGCAGTGCAGCGGGGTGACTGTGGGTATGGCATGACCAGGGAACTGAGGTGAGATTTGTTCTAAATTCTATTGTGAAATTTATCAGAAACAAAGCTGAATGGACAGGCCTCAATATGGTCTCTTTGGCCCCCTTGCAGTTCCCTCCAACCGAGTCAGTCTACTGCCATTGAGTCAGTTCCAACTCGTATTGACCCTATAGGATAGAGTAGAACTGCCTCGTAGGGTTTCCAAGGAGCAGGTGGTGGATTTGAACTGCTGACCTTTTGGCTAGTAGCCAAGCTGTTAACCACTGCACCACAAGGACTCCTGCTGTTCCCTAGAGATCAATTTTCTTGTGTATCCCTGGGAGGAGACCCTGTGTATGTGCTACAAATAGATGGGAGAAGACAGGGACGCTGAGTATGAGAGGATATTTGGGGTAATGTCTGAAAGAAGAGTTGGGGCATGTGGGCTGGTTCATTTAAATTTCTTAGGAGAGATTGTTCACTGATGCTTGAAATAAAGCACAAATTCTATTAGTTACTTCTGAGGATCATGAGCCTGTACTCCTCCCAGCCCACTGACCCGTTCCTTCCAAGCCTGGGGTGATAGGTGATTGGAGGCCACCAGTGCTAGCCTTCTGTGCTGCCTCCCGCAGGGGGACTTCCCACTGAAGGCTGACAGGGTGGTCCAGTCTGTCAAGGCTATCTGTAATGCCCTAGCTGCTGTGGAAACCCCAGAGATCACCAGCGCTCTCAACCAGCTGCCCCCTTGCCCTACCCGCATGCAGCCTAAAATTCAGAAGGTAAATGGGGTCTGGCACTAGGATGGGAAGGGAGATTTGGGGAACAATCACAGGTTACTGGATCACCCCATTGCTAGAGTGATTATGTGTCCACTTATAAGAAGGCTCTTTCTCTTATACCTCCATCTTTTATGATTTGACAGTTTAATCACAAAAATGATGTCAAGAATTCCTCATCTTTTAGAGCATAAGGGCAGGCTAGGGTCCACCTCCGGGAAGGATGGCCTTGAGTGGCTTCAGGCCAGCAGAAGCTTTAGTCACACCCCTGAGGCATTGCCTGCAGTGTGCATGTCCATCATGGTGCAAAACCAGACCAGAAGGAAGATCACCCTAGAGCCAGATGCTCCTCCTCCCTCTTTCCAGGGCCACGACAGTATGGCTGTGTGCCATGCAGGCAGTGTCCCCCAACTGTAATCTCAGCAGAGGGGCTGAGAGCTGAGGTGTCTCATCTGGGTGGACACAGTGATCTTATCCTGCATCTGGCTCAGCCTATCACACGGACCATGACTGTATCTTCCCTGGGGATATTTCTGCTCTCAAATTACAGCTTAACCTGGTCCAGATGCACACAGCTGTGGACAGCCTTTCTTCCAGCTGTGGCCCTGAAGCTCCCTTCCCTCTTCTTTTTCCCCAACAGGATCCTAGTGTCCTGGCTGTGAGGGAAAACCGAGGTAAGGGAACTGTTTTCTGTCTTTATCCAGTAAGAGTGGTTGAAAACTGCACTTGGTGCCCAGATTCCTTTTTCTCCCTGGCCCGCTTGATTAATGTGTCCAAGTCTGTCTGCATGTATGTGTCTGTGTGTTTTCCTATATGAGGCGTGAGCACAGCTGGAGAACATATTTCTTTCCATCAAGTGTTCTCTCATTATTTTTGCTAGTTATTCCTGGTTGTGTTCCTGGGAGATGGTGATGAGGTGGAATAAATGTTGGGGTAGAGTGGGCCTGGAAGACAGAGCTAGCCCTGGGGCCCAGATGGGAAGACTCGCACTTGGTTAGTTGTGATTATTCTCCCAGTGTCTCTTAGCCTCCTGGTTTCCAATTTAGAATGGGCCTTGGGAGAGGATGAAAAAAGAATTTTTCTCTAGGTTTTTCCCTGTTGAGTCTTTCAAACAGAACTTTGCCCTGCAAAGCCTATGGCTCTAGGATTCTTAGTATAATGATTCCTAGTCTCTGTAATTTCATGGACCAGTAAAATGTCCCAAAAGTTATTTTGGGGACCAACATAGAGTTGCCAACATTTTGTATGGCCAAAGAATGACTTGAAAAGAAAATAACTTGTGGTTGTTATCATACTCAACATAACAGCAATGAGTTGAGTCCTTATTACCATTATTTCCTAAAACAAAAGACATTGTAACATTAGTTAAAACAAGTACAAGTAAGGACAGTGTTTAAAAATGGATACTGTCCTGCCACTGGCAGAAACTTGTGGTTGGAAACTCTGGTTGCATAGTGGGTTAAGTGCTATGTCTGCTAACCAGACAGTTGGCAGTTCAAATACCTGGTAAGGTGCTCCTTGGAAACTCTGTGGGGCGGTCCTACTCTGACCTATAGGGTCACTGTGAGTTGGAATCAGCTCGATGGCAGAGGGTGGGTTGTTACTTTTATGGAGAGTTCTATCTTGATCCTGCCTTTTTCTCATTTCTGTGTAGATGTGTGAGCCTTACCGTGTCTATTAGAAACTAACTGGCATATGGGAATCACTGTCCCAGGTGATCCTATCCTCGCCAGTGCCATGGCACAAGATGCGGTTAGGTGATGCCTCACTTGTTTTCCTGCCGGCCTTCCTTTCCCAGAGAAAGTGGTAGAGGCCCTGACAGCCGCCATCCTGGACCTGGTGGAGCTGTACTGCAACACATTCAACGCAGACTTCCAGACGGCAGTGCACGGGAGCCGCAAGCATGACCTGATCCAAGAGGCCTGCCATTTCTCTGGGCCTCTGGCCTTCACGGTCTATGCCACCCATCGCATCCCCATCACCTGGGCTACCAGGTGAGCTCAGGCTGATGGCCTCTAGGAAGGGAGTACAGTTTAACTTGCTGACTGTTCTGAGCATTAGGATACATGGGGTTGCCGTACAGACTGGCTGAAGGGGTGGGCTAAGTTCCCAAGGCAGGGCCTGGGCTGGGACATCATAAGGTTGGACAGAGAAAGTCTTTTAGGAGATTGGAAAGGGGTCGCAGGGTTCAGACCTTGTCATTTCGTCTCAGTGCTGGCTGCGTTGGCATCCCAGCCCCCTCTTGATCTAAGACCAGTTGATTTGGAGACAGGGCGACAGATGGCCAGTTCCCAGATAGTGTGCAGGCCCCATGGCCAATGACAGCAGTTCCCTGTAGACACACAATGGAGAGGGGGAGTCAATGACCCTTTGTCAGGGGTTCCCCAGGCCTATAGGGGTAGGTGGAGGGGTGTGGCATTCATTTGATAATCCTGGCTCCTGCTGGAGCCCCCATCATCCACAGCCTGGGGGAAATAACGGCTGGGCCCCACCTCCAGCCCTTCCTTTACCCCTCCTCTCCCTTAGCCTCTCTCTTTGTTCCTCACTTAATGTATTCCTCTGGGCCTTTGGTGAAGAACAAAAGAGGCAGCCTGGGAAACCAGGGCCTTCTCCGACCTCTTCTGTCAGGCACCTGTCAGGAGCCACAGGGACCCCTCCCCAGTATGTTGGCGTTCGTGTCAACACATGTCAGCACATGTCGTCCTTCTCCCCCACCCTCCTCGCCTGCCAGTGAGTGCATGAAAGTGCATATGTGCACATGCACATGTACCCACACACAGACACGTAGCACACACATGCACATGTACCCACACACAGACATGTAACACAAACACAGACACGTAATACAAACACAGACACGTAACACAAACACACACATGCACATGTACCCACACACAGACACGTAACACACACACATGCACATGTACCCACACACAGACACATAACAGAAACACAGACATGCACATGTACCCACACACAGACATGTAACAAACACAAACACGTAACACAAGCACAGACATGCACATGTACCCCCCCCCACAGACACGTAACACAAACACAGACACGTAACACAAACACAGACATGCACATGTACCCACACACAGACATGTAACACAAACACGTAACACAAGCACAGACATGCACATGTACCCCCACACAGACACGTAACACAAACACAGACATGCACATGTACCCACACACAGACACGTAACACAAACACAGACACGTAACAAACACACGCGTGCACATGTACCCACACACAGACACATAACACAAACACACACATGCACATGTACCCACACACAGACACGTAACACAGACACGTAACACAAACACAGACCTGCACATGTACCCACACACAGACACGTAACACAGACACGTAACACAAACACGTAACACAAACACACACATGCACATGTACCCACACAGACACGTAACACAAACACAGACATGCACATGTACCCACACACAGACACGTAACACAAACACAAACACGTAACACAAACACACACATGAGCATGTACCCACACACAGACATGTAACACAAACACGTAACACAAGCACAGACATGCACATGTACCCCCACACAGACACGTAAGACAAACACAGACACGTAAGACAAACACAGACATGCACATGTACCCACACACAGACACGTAAGACAAACACAGACACGTAACACAAACACAGACACGTAACAAACGCACGCGTGCACATGTACCCACACACAGACACGTAACACAAACACAGACATGCACATGTACCCACACACAGACACGTAACACAGACACGTAACACAAACACAGACATGCACATGTACCCACACACAGACACGTAACACAGACACGTAACAAACACACACATGCACATGTACCCACACACAGACATGTAACACAAACACGTAACACAAACACACACATGCACATGTACCCCCACACAGACATGTAGCACACACACATGCACATGTACCCCCACACAGACACGTAACACAAACACAGACATGTAACACAAACACAGACATGCACATGTACCCCCACACAGACACGTAACACAAACACACACAGGCGCGCAAACCCGCGCACACGCGTGTGCGGTACCTGATATCCCTCTGGGGTCTATAGGGGCGCTGGAAGGCCTGTGCCCAGTAAAGGAGGGAAAATCACCAGGCTGAGCGCAGAACCTGAACCGGGCAGCGGAATCCAGATTGAGTTGCTTCTCTGAGAAACACCTCCTTAAATCTAGCTTGGTTGTCTTGTCTCTTTGGCCTGTGTCACAGTCCCCAGAGACTGAGAGTTTATCAGGGGAATGGAGTTTGGTGTGTAGAGGAGCATTGGTGTGGGTGACCAAGATAGAGTCTGGATGCCCAGTGTCCTGACCTGCTCCCTTTCTGTGGCAGTTACGAAGATTTCTACCTCTCCTGCTCCCTCAGCCATGGCGGCAAGGAGCTGTGCAGCCCCCTGCAGACACGAAGGGCTCACTTCTGCAAGTACCTCTTCCACCTCATCATCTGGGACCAGCAGTAAGCCATTCCCCAGGCCCAGAGCCCAGGCCAGTGCGGAGCTGCTAACCCTTCCACGTGCATGCCAACCAGTGCCAAATAATCAGACTGCAACTAGCAGCTCACACTGGGCGTAAACCCAGACTGCATCACTAATCCTAACTGGATGAGTTCTTCAACCTTTGCAGTCCCCATTACTTCCCTAACTCTTAAATGGAACAAATGTAACTGCTACCTCTCCAGTTGTTGTGAGGATCCGATGAAAAATATTCATAAAGGCTGTAGTAAGACATAAAGGGCTGTATAAACATTATTTGTTGTGATCTTGCCTCCCTTAAAAAGTTTAAACAGTCCAAAGAATTCTTCTCCTTCTTCCCAAGGTTTTCCTAGACTAGAGAGAGGGGACTGGCTGTGCACGCTCTTTTAGAGAAGGAAGGTTGGCTGTAGGGGAACCAGTAATGGGCTTGAAGCAATAAGAGGAAGGCCTTGTTTCTAGCTCTGTCTCTAATGCTAGGTTCTCTCTACTGCCTCTGCCTCAGCTTCTCAAACTGTGAAATGGGGGTGTTTTACTCAGAGGAAGTTGTGACACAGAAATGAGATAGAAAGGTGATAAATGTGAAACTGTAATCACTATTCATTACAGTAGTGATGTTTATAAATAGTCGTCAGCCCAGTGAAGCAGGAAGGAAATGGGGGCGAGTGTGCCTTGAATGGTGGCACTGCAGGTGTCTGCCTTCCCTGTGTCTGGTCTGGGCTGTGTTCTGTCTTCCCTCCAGACAGAAAACTCCCAGTTTGTTGCCTGCACTCTGTCTTCCACAAGCTGACTATCAGAGTTTATCGGGCCCTCATGGGTACAGCAGAGCTACAAGTTAAAATATTTGGGGTGCAGATCAAACAGGTAGAGGGGGTCCTGGTGCAGATCAGGTAAGAATGTGGAAATGCTGTGAGCAGTGGGTTATTTTACAGATGGGTAAGTGGGGAGTCAGACTCTCCCTTCTTCACTTTTTATGTTAGAGCAACAGTGCTATAAGTGAAGGGCTGTCATCACACCGCCTCCAGAGAAAGAGGAACTCCTCAAAGGCAAAGGACAAGGCTGTATTAAATGGCTCTTGAGTTTCACCGGCTCTTGGGAAGGGTTACCATTCAGTGCCTTGGCCCAGGTGAACCCAAATAGTTGGCCTTACGGGGTCAGAGATACAGAAGTAGACTGCTTCCCCAGAATAAGCCCAATGGTACCTCAGCCTCTGACCGTGGGTCCCCAGGGACTGTCTCATTCTACTTCCTGCCTAGGTCTCCATCTTGAACACTACAGGGCTGGTCCTCTGCCTACAGCCTAGAGGTGGGGTCATCCCAGCACTCCCCTACCAGTGTCCCAAGTGAGACCTCTTGTTCCCTTTGTGGCCAAGACCAAGGCACTCGGGAGCTCAGGAGCAGACAGTCCGAAGGGTAGGTTCAGAGCACAGGCTTTAGGTCCAGTCATCCTTCCCCACTTACTGTTAATGTGACCTTGGACACATCATTTAACCTAAAATGGAGAGGATACAGTGAAATTTGCAAAAACCGGTACACACCTAAGGTGGAAACCTGTCAGAAACCTACTCACTAAAAGGAGAGACAGAAGAGTACACCCTGTCACAGGCAGAAAACTTGCGACACCCAGAAAAACAAGGTAGTTCCAATTTCTGGCTGTCAACAGGTTTCACTGTAACAGGGCCTACCACATAGGATCATTGGAGGGACAGTTAGGACATTGCAAGTCAAGTACTTGGTACAGTGCCTAGCATGTGGTATTTTCTTCTTCACCTTTTTGTTGTTTGCTGCAGAAGCCCTCTCAGTTCCAGTTTCTCTGTTCTAGGTGCCTGACACAGTGTTGATACATGGGAATATTTGTGTGTGAAAGTATTATCCTTTTAGCCCAACTTCAGGGCAGTGATCACAGTGTCACAAACCAAGAAGTACACGGACAGTGGGTACAGACATCACACATGTTAAGCCATATTCTCCTTTGCACTGATGAATAAGCTGAGAGAGAGGGATGTAAGTAAGTTGCTGATGGTCTATTCATTCCAGGAATCCTTCCTGGAGGAGGCAGCCCCTGTGATGTGATGTTGAGGAATGGGTTGCAGAGGAAAGAAAAGGGAGGAGGTTCAGGGCTGCAGTCAACATAGTGGCTATCCTGCCAGACCCCACATTTAGGTCCACAGTGGAGGTTTTGATGGAGAGTATACTCAAGGACTGAGGATAAGTGGCCTTGGAATGTTCTATGTGGTAAGGTTTCATTTGGAAAGTTAAGATTTCAGTTAGAAAGTCTCACTATACTTTTTCTCAAGACACAAGGTCCTCTGCCTCTTCCTTCCTGGGTGAAAAGAAAGGCATCAGGACCAGTCCTCATCTTTGCTATGGGGTCAGCTGATTCTGTCTCCCACTGCCACGGGAGAGGGATCAGCTAACTCTTAAAATAGGCCCAGCAGCCACGCTGTGCCACCCCTAGCCAAACCCTGGCCTGGCGTGTTCGCTGGCTGCTGGAGGGGCCCTAATTATAGCTGTAAGCTCCCTAGTATAGAGGCAGCTGGGCCAGGGCAGGGCTCTGCCAGTCTCTGGGAGGAGGGAGAGAGAGGCACACTTAGGTGGAGATTCCCCAGAGGAGTGAGGGGCAGCTATGCGGGGAGGCTGCATTATCCTGAGACCACTGACCTGGGTGGCTGCCCTGCCTCTGTGCCCTGTGGTGTAGGAGCTGCTGGGTGCTGGGCCTGCAGGGAGGGTGTGACTCTGAACTTTGGCTCAGGGACAGCTTTCCCAAAAGGTAATGTGGGTCCTCCCTCTCTTTCTACAGCTCTCTTCCCCTCCCTAGCCATCCCACCCCAGTTCCTTATCCTGGACTTGGAGGGTGTCATGGAGTGTGGTTCAGGCTGAGTACCAGAGAGCACATCTGGGCCTGGGTAGTGGCGAGTACTTATGAGTCTCAGTTGTCTCTGCCCTGCCAGTTTGCTTTCTCACTGCCCAGGAATTGGAAGAGACCCTTCTCTTTATGCCTTTGGCTTTGCAGGTGTTTTTGGCCATCAGGTGCCCCTAGGGCTAGGAAGAGAAGGGCGGTGAGGACAGGCGGTGGCGCTTGGGGAGGTGGGCCTAGGGCAGAGAATGTGGTACTGCTTCTGGGTTGCTCTCAGCAGGGGATGACAGTAGGCAGAGTGAGAAAGACAAAAGCTTCTTGGTGACCCTCTGGAAAGCCTAAATCAGGAAAAAGGGCAGAGCTTCCAGTAGGGGACATGTAGTCAGTGTACTCCCTGATGGCTCTGGTGAAATGAGCTCTGTCCGGTCGCCGTGGGCAGCCTTGTGGTTGGTCTGGTTGCCTCACATTTTGGGGGTCTCACAAAGATACCAGAGTGTGCTGCTGGACAAATCAATGGGGCTTTGCTGCAGCCTGGGACCTGTCCTGGTCCTGCAGAATGGCATCCCTGAAACACACATCTGATACCCTGTAAGCAAGGCCACATTTTCAACCTCCTCTCAACCTCCTAGGCCATCTGCCCTTTGTGCCTCCAGGGGTGACACCTCTGACTTGGGTTCCTGTCCTTCTAGGATCTGCTTCCCCGTGCAGGTGAACCGGCTGCCTCGGGAGACTCTGCTGTGTGCCACCCTCTATGCTCTGCCCATCCCCCCACCTGGGAGCTCCTCGGACACCAACAAGCAGCGACGGGCACCTGAAGCCCTGGGCTGGGTTACCACCCCACTCTTCAACTTCAGGCAGTATGTGAGCTGCAGGGCAGTGGCTTCTCAGCTGTGGAAGGGGGTGGGGACAGAGAGAGTGGGACCCAGCTGCTGCCTTGGCTGGAGCCCCTCCAGAGGGCTACTCATGGGAGGGGCTCACCAGCAGAGAGCAGTGGGTCCCAGCCCTGGCAGAGGGGGCCAAAGCACCGAAATAGTGACCAGCACTACTGGTGTAACCAGGAGCTGCTAGGCGGGACTGGTGGCCCAGGACTGTTGAGGGGGGAAGGGACATGGAAAAGCAATACTCGGATAACATGCCATCTGGTCTTGTCATTGGAAGGACCTTAGAGGTCACCTAGCCCAGCCTCTCTATCCCATGCTATCAGGTCATCCAGACCACAGGGTGCAATTAGCTCTGGAAGCCTTGGTGGGAGGCAAGAACACCCAATAAGTAGGTCTTGGCAGAAGGGAAAGGCTATCATCTGAGGAGTACTAGAGAGATGGGCACTGGGTGGCAGCTTCAAACAGAAAAGGCAGATTTGGGGGTTGAGGGAGCAGGAAGAAAAATATCTGCTTAGCAAATTTCTTTTGTTGGCGTGTCTTACCTTCATCCTCTCTAGAGTGCTGACGTGTGGCCGGAAGCTTCTGGGTTTGTGGCCAGCAACTCAGGAACACCCCAGTGCCCGATGGAGTGCACCTAACTTTAACCAGCCAGACAGTGTCATTCTGCAGGTAAGATCCCAGCCTCGGTTCTTTCTTCCAACCCATCCATCAGAACCACTCTGGAGGAAGTGCCATGTTCTGTTCTCCCTCTGAGGTTTGGGCTCGGATAGTAGAAGAGCATCTGTGAAATTTGGGCATGGGATGTTGATATGACTGAAGCAACTGAGTGAGTATGGTTAGACCCAGAGTGGGAGGATTACCTCTGTGGTATCTCCTCTCGTGTCCTAGAGGTCCTCTTTGGTTTCAAGGAACCTGGTGGTATGGTCTGAGACTCCCCATGCAGGGCTCTGCCAGTTTCCCAGAAACCCCTGTGCTGAGCCACCTTACTGCTGAATCTAGTCAAAGCTAAGCTGTCCCCACTCTGCCCTCCCCCAGCCAGCCATTCAGGGCTTTAGTGTGGTGGGAAAGGAGGAAGAGCTGGTTAGGTCCGAAGTCTAGCTACCAGTTTCTGACTTCTCTTTCTCGTGGCTAGGAGATGCTTTGATATGAAATAGAAGGTATCAAAGTTGCTGTAGAATGAAATAGAATATATCGAATGACAGCTCTATGAAGCAGGTGTTTTGTCTCACTCTATCCCTAGGGCCTGAAACAATGCCCAGCACATATTATGGCTCAGCACACATTTTTGTGACTGAAAGAATGTGGACCTCTTTTTGAGAATGGGCTCACTCAACTCTGATATTGAATTTAGGGGAATGAACATCTAGAGGCCCAGAGAAATGGGACCCATTATCACAGTACTTAAGAGTTGGGGGGCCCTCACCTGGCATGTTGTCCCACCTCTCATCAAGCAGGAGTACCCCCCAGGGCCACACTGAATGCTCCACAACCCTCAGCTGGACAGTTCCAGAGGCTCAGCCATGTGGCTTTTCTGTTCAGAGTTCTGAGACAGGGCTGGTCCCTTCACCCAGATGCTTCTCAGCTTAATCTGTTCTTCCCTTGACAGTTCTTTTTTAAAAAATAAAAATGTGGTAAAATATATACAGCTTAAACCTATTGCCATTGAGTCTGGCTATTAGCGACCCTGTAAACAGAGGAGAACTGCCCACAGAGTTTCCAGGGAGTGCCTGGTGGATTTGAACTGCTGACCTTTTGGTTAGTAGACATAGCAGTTAACCACTATACCACCAGGGTTTCCATATATGACATAAGATTTGCTATTTTAACCACCTACAGATGTACAGTTAAATGGCATTAATTACATTCTCAGTGTTGCACAATCATCACTACTATTTCCAAAATGCTTTTATCACCCCAGACAGAAACTGCACCCATTAGTAACTTCCCGTTGCCCCCTCATCCCAGCCCTGGTAACCTCTAATCTGGTTTGTTTCACTCAGTTTAATGTTCTCAGGGTTCATCTATGTCATAGCATGTATCAGATCTTCGTTTCTTTTATGGTTGGATAAATTCCATTGCATTATGTACCACTTTTGCTTATCTGTTCATCCATTGATGGACAGTTGTCACCTTCTGGCTATAGTGAATAGTGCTCCGGTGTACACGTGTCTGTCTGGGTCCCTGCTTTCAAGCCTGTTGAGCCTATACCTGGGAGTGGAATTACTAGGTTCACTTGCCCATTTTCTCTTGCTTGCTTGCTTCCTTTCCATTTCTTGCTGAAATTGCAGCAGGAAGAGACTTGGGAGATCACCAAGTCCAACAGTGTTATTTTTATGGACAAAAAACCTGAGGGACGGGAATGAGGGAGAAAGTCAGGAGTGCTGGGTTGAGACAGTAGCCCGAGACTCCAAATGGGTGTCTGCGGCCATTCCCACTGGCTGTTCTGATTTCTGTACATCTCTGATCACCTCCACCAGATTGACTTTCCCACCTCGGCCTTTGACATCAAGTTCACCAGCCCCACTGGAGACAAATTCAGCCCCTGCTATGAGTTTGGCAGCCTCCGAGAAGAAGACCAAGGCAAGCTTAAAGACATCATGCAGAAGGAATCCCTGTACTGGTGAGGCCCAGGGCGTCCCCCCTACATGCCTCAGGTCCCCAGCCAAGTCTGTCACTATCTGGCATTCTTTCACCTCTCAGCACTAAGTCCCTGCCCTCCTGCTTTGGGGTAGAGGTAGGCTGAGGTGGGCATTGCCACCTAGGCAGGAATTGGTAGAGAAAGGGCTCTGTGCAGGTCAGCCCCATGCCTTTTTCCGTGAGCTGATACAGGAAAAATGGGGTGGAAATTATATCTGGGAGTGCCTGCCCCACACTGAACACTTGATCTAGATTCTGTACTGAAAAGACTAGAGTTTTGCTGTCCACTTCATATCCACTGGGGAAGCTGGCCCGTGTCCTCAGTACCCTGCCCCCACCTCCTGCCCCCTCCACACCTACAGCCTTTGCATTACTCTGGCCCTTTCACTTTCCAAAAGGATCAAGTGTCAAAGCAAGCTGACAGCTCTGGGGAGGGTAAGCACATCCAGGCTGATCTCATCCTCGGCTCTCCCACCAGGAGTGAAGAAGGCTGGGTGGGAACAGAGAGCTGGAGCTGTTGGATCTGGGCTTCCAGCTCCTCCCATACCTGCTCCCAGCACTTTCCTCTCAGCCTTATATGTGGGCCAGTGCATGTGTTAGTGCGGAGACAGGAGAGAGAAGGAGCTCATCTCTGTCTCTCCTATCACACCAAGAGCAGCCGGAGAAGCTGCAGACCTCTGCCCCCACTCCTCTCCTGATCTCTCACTTCATTAGCCCTTTAGCTCCTTTCTCCCATTAGACACCTGATCTCCAGCGAGGTCCAATTAGCTGCAGGTCCTATTAAACTGCCAGCTGCTTCCGGAAGGCCCCAGGAGGCCTCTCAGCTGCCCAGATTCTGATGTGTGGGAACCACTGCCCTCTGGTGGCTTGGCTTGACAGTAGTGCCCCGGCATACCCTCACCAGAGGTAGCAAATTTGGTGCCCCTGGCCTCATTCTGAGATGCCTGTGAGTTAGGAGCAAAGATGAGATTTGGCTCTGGTGCCCAGACTTGGCTATGTATTGGAATCACTTGAGGATCTTCTAAAACTAATGATGTCTGGTTGCCATCCCCAGACACTCTGAACACTTCTAGGTTTGACCTAGGGAGACCCTGGTGGCATAGTCTATGGCTGCTAACTAAAAGGTTGGCAGTTCTCATCCATCAGGCACTCCTTGGAAACTCTGTGTGGCAGTTCTGCCCTGCCCTATAGGGTCGCTATGAGTCAGAATTGGCTGCTTAGCAGTGGGTTTGTTTGCAGTTTGACCTGGAAAGGCTTTTTTTCTTTTCCCTTTTTAAATTTTATTGTGGGGAAAATATACATACACATCTCAACAGTTTCTACATGTACAATTCGATAATACTGATTATGTTCTTCAGGTCATTCTACCATCTTTAATGTAATTTCAGTGCCTAAGCAAAAACTACTTCTTACCCCATACACACTCAGTAATGCTGACTAATAATCTCTGGTTTGTATAAATCTTTTTATTTCATGTAAGTGATCATACAGTATTTTCCCGTTTTCAAATGACTAGTTTTGCTCAGCCTAATGTTTTCAGGGTTCACCCGTGTATGATATGTATGAGTATGTAGAGTATATAAGACTCCATTTGTCTTTTTTAGCTGAGTTCCACTGTGTTGGAGATTAAGCATTTCTTTATCTGTTCATCTGTTTCTGCCTTCTTTCTGGCTCTTGTGAAAAGTGCTGCAGTGACCAATGATGTCCAGGCTTCTATTTTCGTTGCTGTGTTTATTTCTTCTGGATGTATACCTAGGATTGTAATTGCTGGGTCATATGGTAGTTGTATGTTCATCTTTTTGAAGGACCACCAAATTGCAATTCACAGTGACTGCACCATTTTACTTCTAGGGATGGAGATTTTACAGGGTTCTCCAGGTAATGCTAACGTGCAGCAAAGTTGGGGAACCACTACACTGGCGAGTGTGTAGCATTCCCTTGGAGTAATATTCTGCTCTTAGGGGGACTCTGCTCTCTCCCACCCCACCCCTAGGCTCACTGATGCTGACAAGAAGCGCCTGTGGGAAAAGCGCTATTATTGCCACTCGGAGGTGAGCTCACTTTCCCTGGTGCTTGCCAGCGCCCCCAGCTGGGAGTGGGCATGTCTGCCTGACATCTATGCACTCTTGAAGCAGTGGACACACATGAACCACCAGGATGCCCTGGGGCTCCTGCATGCCATGTGAGTGTGACATCCACCTTTCTCGACTTTGTACCCTTCCAGATACCAGTGCGTGACGCTGCGTATCACTGTCCTGAGCTGGCCCTGGGGAGAATGGTGATATCTGCCTGGGTCTCCGGGGCTTTTCCACATCTCCTTTTTACTTTTTTTCAATTTTTCCCCCATTGTAACATTATGAACATTTTACAAATACAACCAAATTGGAGAATTTTTGCAGAATTTATACTTACCACCTAGATCTGCCACTAACATACTGGATCTACTTTATTGCGTATCTACCCATTCCTGTATCCATCTATTGATCCCTCTTATTTATATTTATACATTAGGAAGTAAATCTGCAGACATCATTAAATTCCTTCTTAAATATTTTAGCAAGCATATTATTAACCACAACTCAGTATTTATGGTTTTTTTTACTTTGAAGTAAATTTTCAGACCAGAAAATATCTGAACCTTAAGTGTACATTTGCTGAGTTTTCACAAATGCGTGCACCTGTGTAACCTGAACCCTATCACTTGGTTCACACCTTAACAGTCCTCTCTTTCCCCTCTTCCTCCTAGGAACTTTTGGGGCACACAAAGCTCCCAGTCTCAGATCCCTGTTACCTAGTATTCCTGGCTGATTTTTCCCTAGGCACAGTTATCACAGTTGGCCCAACACATGTGTCTTGCTTTTGGGACATTTTGCGGCAGTGGTCTTGCTAATCTTTACTAAAGTAATTCAGCCACAATGTGCTGATTTATATATGTTCTACTGTTCTGTCACTGTCTGACAGGCTTTGCATCGAAGGGTGGTACTAGACACAATAACGCTGTAACCCGTGGGAAGATTCTTTGATGATGGCAAATTCTGGCCCAGTGGGACCCAAGGGAGAGATCTCTGGGAGGAGGGTTGGAGCTGAGGACTTCACCCCATTTTCTCTAAATCACACAAGGAATGAGAGTGGTCACCCACTTGTACCTCTGTAGCTGAAGGTGAACTCTGAGCATGGGGCGGGGTCAGTCTGGAGAAGGTGCTAAGGACCCTTCTGGTGACTTTGGTAGACTACAAGGAACATTGATTTTCCTCCATCTGTGACTGTCCACCCTGTGAAGCTCGGAGACCGAGGGCACTTGGCTCAGAAGCCTATGCCCCGGACCCTGTGGCTGGGTGTCACAGTCTGGGCTCTGTTTTGCAGCTTTCCGGACCAAGAGGTACGGCGTATGGCTGTCCAGTGGATCAGCTCACTTTCAGATGCTGAGCTGCTGGACTACTTACCCCAGCTGGTGCAGGTGGGTAGACTGGCCTGCCCTCCAGTTTTGATGATTTAGCTCTAAGACTCCAAATCAGGCTCTGCTCTGCCCCTGAGAACCCAGTGTCCCTGGTGAGCTCATAGTAGGCGTAGGTTGTGGGCCATAAACCGAGCCTCCTATTTTCCTCCTGTCTTCTACACAGGCCCTCAAGTATGAATGCTATCTGGACAGTCCCTTGGTGCGCTTCCTCCTGAAGCGGGCAGTCTCTGACTTGAGAGTGACTCACTACTTCTTCTGGTAAAGCTATGTGCAGAAAGGTGGGACGTAGATGCAAGGCCTCCACGTGGCAGTGTTTCACTCCAGGCCTGTAAGGGGGAGGGGCTGAGTCCCTGAGGTTCCAAGTGCTGCAGATTTCCTCAGTGGCCTTGAGCTGGCGTCTTTGCCTCAAGTGCTGCTAGCTCACTCCGCTGTAGCAAGTGAGGGTCACCCCTGCACCTCCCAGCCATCCACCCACAGGAAAAATATAAAGGGGAAACCGGGCTCAGAGGGGTTTTGAGTTCCCTCTGCTCAGTAACAGTCGACACGGACTTGGTTGCGGGCACAGACGAACATGTCTGTACAGGCTTTTCATGTTGTTGTTGTTGGATGCTGTTGGATTGATTGCAACTCACAGTGACCTCATGTGACAGAGTAGAACTGTCCCATGGGGTTTTCTTAACTGTAATCTTTATGGGAGCAGATTGCCAGGCCTTTCTCCTGCAAAGCCGCTGGGTGAGCTTGAACTTCCACCCTGTAAGTTAGCAGGCAAGCAATGTATTTTCCCTTCCATATTTAGAGTGAGTTTTCGATTTGGATTCTGTCCCCTCATCCCTGCTGTTGCCTGTGATCCCTAGGGTGTCCTGACTTCCTACTCTCCTGTGTGTTGTAGGTTGCTGAAGGATGGCCTCAAGGACTCCCAGTTTAGCATCCGCTACCAGTATCTGCTGGCAGCCCTGTTGTGCTGCTGTGGCAAGGGGCTGAGAGAGGAGTTTAACCGCCAGTGCTGGCTTGTCAACACCCTGGCCAAGCTGGCCCAGCAGGTGCGGGACGCTGCCCCGTCTGCACGGCAGGTGAGTGGGGGCTGCCTCTGCCCATGTCCGTCCCCCAGCTTCTGCAGCCTCTTCTGTCATTAACCTCTTAGGCATCCTGACCAGTAGGGTGATGCTTAACTGGATGTGGTTTAGGGCTGGAAGGAGGTGGCCCTACCTTTAAATTGCAAGCCACAAACTGACAACCTTCAAACTGGATACAGCCTGTGGGTGTACTTTATTTGGCCAGCAAAGTAGTCAGATTTTTTTTTTTAACTGTTTGCTATCAAGGCTGAGCACAGTTGTCTAAGTTATTCCCTGCACAAAAGCCCCCAGCCAGAGGGAGCAAGTGAGGGCTGAAATCCAGCCACACTTCATTCGCTAGGCTATGAGTCATGGTCAGGACTGCAGCCACCCAAAGGCAACACCTGTATCTGTTTGCACAAAAGCACTTTCTTGGACCAGCAGTGTTCCTGGTTGCCAACATTTAAAAACTGAATTTTCGTAAGCAAGTTTAGGTTGTCGACTTCCCCGGCAGTAGCCTGAGTAGCAGCTCCCCCTTGTGATGTGCCCTATCTGAGTTCATGGTGGCTTGCTCCGTGCTGTTCCGTCACCTGTTGGACCTCCGTAGGTCCCTGAGCTTGCTGATCCTGTGTGCTCCCAGGCTGGGGTACAAATCGGGTGATTGTCTTTCTTAAGGGCCTCTTGAAGGTGGCCTGCCCTCCTCAGGTGGTGGTTTTCTTGCCAGCCACCGCTGGGTACCTGCTCTTGGAGGAGGCAGGGCTCTGAGTGGAGCTGATGGCCCTTCACCTCAGCCCCTGCTCCCCTCTCCCCGCCCTCTCAGGGGATCCTCCGCACAGGCCTGGAGGATGTGAAGCAATTCTTTGTCCTCAATGGCTCGTGCCGTCTGCCACTCAGTCCCAGTCTGCTGGTCAAAGGCATCGTGCCCAGGGTGAGTGACTGGTGGGTCCGGGACTCTCAGTGTAGAGGGGTCTACAGAGTGTGGTCATCACTGACCTGCCTAATTAGAAATACAAGGAAGAAGGGCATTTTTGTGACCTCCTGCCTTAAACATGCATGGACTTCCGTCCAACAGCTGTGCAGGGTAGAGGACTTGGGTTAGAGGCTGGCTATCTCTCCGAGGTAGTGTTGGAGACACAGTTAGGGCTGGTGATGGCAGCTGTTCTCTGGTTTGTGGAGCACTGTCTGTGTTGGTATTACTGTGAGGTTGTTTTATAGAGGAGTGCACTGAAGTCTAGGGAGGACATGTGACACACAGAAATCACTCAGCAGTAAATCGTGTGGTTTGAAGGGATGAGAAATCAGGGCCTAGAGCTGAAGCTGTGATAAACTGAAGCCAGGTCGTGGGTGGCTGGGAAGTCTGGAGGTAGCAGTGAGCAGGTCTTGCTGGACCAGCAGCAAGAAGACAGGCAGCATCCTGAGCCAAGGTTGGGAGCAGTCCTTTTCCTCCCTCACCCTCCTCGCTGCCCTCTTTGCCATGGCAGGACTGCTCCTACTTCAACTCCAATGCCGTCCCCCTCAAGCTCTCTTTCCAAAACATGGACCCACTTGGTGAGAACATCCGTGTCATCTTCAAGGTGAGAGTCAGTCTTTAACTCAGGATGGTGGGACCAAGGTGGGCAAGAAAAGGATAGGAGAGAGCACAGGGGTGGTAGGAGCAGCCCTGGGCTGTTCTCTTCCTGCTATTCCCTGCTGCCTTTCTGATCTGGGATAGACCATGAGGTGAAAAAGGAAATAGTCTGTTCTGAGCAGGCCCTAAGGGCTAGGGACAGTGTTGGGAGGTGTAGAGGAGTGACTGCCAGCCGAGCCTGTGGGAGCCCTTTCTAGGAGACAGAGCTGTCCCTACAGGGGAATGGACAAGGTGGTATTCTGCTCGTCCCTGGGAGTATTCAAGCAGAGGCTGAGTGACTGTGTGGCAGGGATGTTAAAGAAGAAATTCATATATCAGGTGTAGGTTGGACTAGATAAACCCTAAGCCCCCTTCTAGTCTAGTACATCCACAATTCTGACAATTAAACGATAGTCTCAGAGCATATTATCTAGCTGGGGAGACAAAATGATTTAGTAACTTAAACTCTGTATTTGCCGTGTATAAATTCCAAATCCAGGGAGACCTGGTTGGGGTGGGCAGCGGTTTGTCCAGGAGGGCTGTATGAGGAAGAGGATCTGTTAAAAAAGAAAAAGCCATTGCTGTCGAGTTGATTGTGACTCACAGTGTGATCCTATTAGATGGGGTAGAACCGCCGCGTAGGGTTTCCAAGGCTGTCGTCTTCACGGAAGCAGACTACTGCATCTGTGGGTTTGCACCATTGACCTCCTGGTTAGCGGCTGAATGATTTAACCACGGAGCTACCAGGGCTCCTTGGAAGAGAATCTGAATCCAGTCGAAGAGGGGGTATGGAGTGGAGGAGAAGATGAGACACAGCCTGGGTACGGTGTGAAGGCTCTGGAACTATCACTGCTTTTCTGAGCCTGTGTGAGTTGAGTGAGCAGGTCAAAAGTGTGACGTGGGCAGGACAGGGCCATCCTTCCACGTCACTGTCCTTTGGGCCCATTGGGAGCAGGAGGGTGGGGAAATGGTAGAGACCAGCTGTGGTGCATCTGGCACTGAGACCTTGCTTATCCTCCATCCAGTGTGGGGACGACCTTCGCCAAGACATGCTGACCCTGCAAATGATTCGCATCATGAGCAAGATTTGGGTCCAGGAGGGGTTGGACATGCGCATGGTCATATTCCGCTGCTTCTCCACTGGCCGGGGCAGAGGTTAGCAAGCAGAGGGGGGTAAAGAGGCAGGCGGTGGGGAGGGGGCCCTTGGCTCACCACTGTCTGCGTGCGCCTCATAGGAACTCCAAATGACTTCAGGAAGATGGCAAGAAGAGTGTTTCACTAGAGGCTGTGAAATGGTGTAAAAAAAAGAAAGAAGGGAGAAATAAAACAGACTTGGACATGTGACAACCAAGCCTGTTGTATAGGCTTTGTTTGACTCCTAATTCAAACAAACTTTGGAAAAAAAAAAACATTTTTGAGACAATTGGGGAAATTGGAATGTGGGTTGGGTATTAGATTATATGCAAGAATGCATGCTAGTTTTTTTGGATATGACGGTGTTATGGTGGTATGTTGTGATAGTTACACACTGAAAGTATTTATGAATAAAATAACATGTCTGGAATTTGCTTTAAAATACTCCGGCCAGGACAAACCAAAAAAAACACAAAGGAAAGCAGGGTTGGGTGACTGAACTAGATGAAATAAAATTAGTAAAGTGTTGATACTGCTGGAAGGTGATAATGGCTACATGTGAATTCATGAGACTGCTTTTTCTATTCTGATATATATTTGAAATTTTCTGTTATGTAATTTGAGAATATAAAAGGAGCAGTAGTTATGAAGTGGGAAATCAGGAAGTCACAGGATGGAACAGATGAGCTGGAGAGTGATCTTCCTTTCTGCTGTTACCCTTTTCCCTGGTTCTGGGCCCGTATCATCAGACTTAGTCTACCTGCCCTCAGGCGCGGTTCTTAGGGGTGCATCTCGCAGTCCACTCCCCACAGCTCCCTTCACTCTGCTGTGGAGGGTGACCCTGATTCCTTCTCTCTCAGGGATGGTAGAGATGATCCCCAATGCCGAGACCCTGCGCAAGATCCAGGTGGAACATGGCGTAACAGGCTCCTTCAAGGACCGGCCCCTGGCCGACTGGCTGCAGAAGCACAACCCTGGGGATGCGTACGAGAAGGTAGACCCGGGGGGCTGCCTGCTGGCGCTTGGCTGTTGTCTTACTTTCCTGGTTGCTATAACAAGTACCACAAGTGGGTGACTTTAAAGAACAGAAATTTATGTTCTCATGGTTAGGAGCGGGAAGTCCTTCCTCAGGATATCGGCTCTAGGGGAGAGTTCTCTCTCTGTAGCCTCTGGAGGGAGGTCCTTGTTTCCTTCAGCTTCTGTTGCCCCAGACTTCTTCAGCTCCTTGGCAGTCTTCACGTTGCATGGTTTTCTCATTTTTGCGTCCTTCTGTGTCTAATCTGCTCTTTTAATATCTCAGAAGTGCTTAGAATCAAGACATACCTTGAACTGATACGGCCTCACTAACAAGAAATCGAGTTCCCCTGGCAGATCCAGATTTGTTGTTGACTTTGTTTTAGTTGTGGATTTGTGACTTAGGACATCCTGTGTGTTACAGAGTAGAATTACTCCACAGGGTTTTCTCAGCTATAATCTTTATGGAGGCAGATCTCTAGGCCACTTCCTTGGTGCTGCTCAGTGGGTTCCAACTGCGCCAGCCTTTTGGTACTAGC
Source organism: Heterohyrax brucei (assembly GCA_028571685.1). NCBI lineage: Eukaryota > Metazoa > Chordata > Mammalia > Hyracoidea > Procaviidae > Heterohyrax > Heterohyrax brucei. Next base: position 26,554,613 of record CM053155.1, read on the forward strand.
TGGGTCTGTGCTACCCAAGGACCTTCCTGGCAGGTAGAATTTTGAAGGAGAGGGACCAGGTTTTGAGAATCCCTCCAAATCATGCATCTGTTCAGTTCCTCCTATACTCTGAAAGGGGCTCAGTGGTACCTATAGAATAAGAGTTTGTTGGGAGAGACATTGGAGGCCATTGAATCCAACTCTTTTCATAGACGTGACCTGAGACTCACTTAGTTGTTCCTCACTGTGGAGCTGGTTTGTGGCAAGCCTGTAACTTGAAGCTAGGGTTGGGGTTCAGTATGAGACAGAGATGAGAGAAAGGATGCTAGCTTGTTCCTTGGGTGGGACTTTATTTGGTAATAGGACTTTGTAATGGGGCTGGTCCACAGGGCTAGTCACTGGGATAATTAGGTGTAGGGAAGGAGAGATTAAGTCACAGTAACCAAACTCATAAGACACTAACTGTAAGCCTGAATTCTCATTTATGTAAATTTAACTTCCAAGAGGATCTTAAAACTAATTTTATATTAATCAATGCATTTTATCTCTGATGAAAAACCTACCTGGGAAGTCAAATTATAATCAGTGTTGTTTAGTGAACATGTGATTAAAATAAACCAAATCTATTTGCAGTTCAGTTGATTCTGACTCATAGTGACCTATAGGTCCAGGTAGAACTGCCCCATAGGGTTTCCAAGGAGCAACTGGCAGATTTAAACTGCTGACCTTTTGGTTAGCAACTGAGCTCTTAACCACTGCACCACCTGGGCTCCTAACATGTAATTGGATGGTCTTAAATGTTTGCGTTACCCAAGGTTTAATTCCTAGCCTGGGATGCACTGTCTGCGTTGTTCTTATTTCAGCTCATCCTCTCTTATAACTTAAACTATCACCCATGTGCTGAAGACTTCCAAAGCTGTTCCTCTAGCCTTCTTCCCTCCCTTCAGCTTTATACTCTTCTGCCACCTGCTTGTCACAATTATCCACTTGTGTTTCACCAATGCCTCAAACTCAGTATAGGCAAAACACAACTTTTCATCTCATCTTCACCTCTCAGAATCGTTTAGTGGCATGATCTTCTCCATTCAGTCACCTAAGCCACAAACCTGAGTTTTCTTGATCCTTTTTCTGCCTCACCCTCTGCCATACAAGGCCCTGTTGATTCTTCTTCCCCAATATCTCCCGAGTCTGTTCCCTTCTTTTTATTTCCTTACCAGAGTTCTAGTTCAGCTGTTCACTGTTTGTCCACTGAGCCCTTGGAATGGGCTTTCCTCCTTCCACTGTGTCCTCTACTTGGTTTCCTGAGTTTTTTCTTAATAAAGTGAAAAGCTATTCATTTCACTCCTTTGCTCTGAATTCTTCAGTGGTTCCCTTTGTCCTAAAGAGAAGCCTAATCTCTGTAGCACTGCATGCACAGCCTCTTATAATCCTGCTGTATCTGCTCTTACACTGTCATCCACTGCACTTGCCCATTTTGTGTTAACTTTCCTGAGTCATCTCAAAAAACCTAACCAAAATCATTGCCTTCGAGTTGATTCTGACTCATAGTGACCCTATAGGACAGAGTAGAGCTACCCCATAGAATTTCTAAGGAGTACCTGGTGGATTTGAACTGCTGACTTTTTGGTTGGCAGCTGTGACTCTTAATCGCTATGCCACTAGGGTTTCTTCGATGCTCTTAGACATTGGTAGTATTGCCTTTACATAAAATGCCATTTCTCCTTTCCCTGTCCCTGAAAACCTAACCCCTCCTTTGATACCTGAGGACAGTGTTTCTCTGTGTGCGTTTTTATTAGTTACACTTATCACATTTATTATGACCCTCCTTATGTTGAAGGAAAGTGAGTGACGTAGTGGTTAAGTGCTGTGGCTGTTAATCAGAAGGTTGGTAGTTCAAATCTACCAGGTGCTCCTTGGAAACTCTGGGGTAGTTCTCATCTGTCTATAGGGTCACTAAGAGTCAGAATGGTCTCCATGGCAGTGGAATTTTTTTTTTTTTGGTTTACGCTGGTGGGAAGTAATCATAATCCTGGCATCTAGCATGGTGCCACTGCATGGTAGGTGTTTAATGCCTGAAAAATAATGTGGAAGATAAAAATATATGTGGGAACAAGAGATGAAGAGTTAGTATTACTTCTGTTTAAGAGTAGGGGGGCTGTTAGTGAAGCCAAGCCAAGCCAAGCACCGTCGAGTCGGCTCTGACTCATGGCGAACCTAGGGGCCAGGGTAGAACTGACCGCTAGAGTATTCAAGGAGCGCCTGGTGGATTTGAACTGCCGTGGGCATAAAGAAAATCTCCATGACAATCTCATCAGGTGGAAGCATGCATAGTATAGTCAGAAGAGTTGCAAGATCATCACATTAACTGCCTTCTGTGATTTAGGGGGCAGATCAATTAACTTCTTTGAGTGTGACTTCCCTGCTCGGTAAGGTGAGGGGATTGAATAATTGCTAAGGCATGCCACCTCTTACAGTCTACAAATGTTTAATGCAGTCTCTGAAAGATAGTTGTTTCCACTGGCAAAATGCTGCCAGTTCCCTGTGGTGACATCTAGGAGTTAAAAACTGGAGATATCTTTTCCTTGTCCAGCTAACTCACCAGAGAGGTTCTCCAGCATCCTGCAGGTGAAGCCCTTAAATCAGGAGAGTTCTCCTTTTATACGATGAGACTTCTTGCTGTCACCTTGCATATCTCAGTGAGGTGATAAGTGTTGAGTCCTTTTTCCAGGAGTATACAACTCTTTTATGAGCCGAGATAGGATGCATTTAAAGAAGAAAGAAGATCTATGAGAGAAAAACAGTTTAATGGAGGTGAAGTTTAAGACTGAGAGCTGATGGGTTGTATTACTTGTTGAGCAATTTCTTTTCATTTTTGTGTATATTTCCCTTTCATAGAAGTCATCTTTTTCCTCTAGAAGGTAAATGCTGTGATATCTTTATAGACTTTCTATTCTTAGTTTCCTGTGGATTGATCATCCAGTTGTAATATGACAGGTAGCAGGGTAGGGGCAGAGGAGGGCTCCTGTGTGTGGCTGGTTTTGAGACAAGACTTCTGAAACAGTCAAGAAGCCAGCAGGAGGACTTAATGATTACTCAGGATATAAGACTCCTAGTCCCTGGGGGATGGATGTAAGTGGTGGTTCAGTGGTAGAATTCTCACCCTCCGTGCAGGAGACCCAGGCTTGTGTGCGCTATGATGCTGAACAGGTTTCAGCTGAGCTGCTAGACAAAGAGAGACTAGGAAGAAAGGCCTGACACTGACTTCTAGAAATGAAAGCCCAGTAGATCACAGTGATTGACCTGCCACTCATCCTGGAGGTGGTACAGGACCCAGCAGCATTTTGTTCCATTGTGCGTGGGGTCACCATGAGTTGGCACTCAGCTCTGTGGTGGCTAACAAACTCTCAGGGGTGGGTGGTAGATGCAGCACCGAGTACATAGTAATAGCAGTGGATCAGCAGTGACTCAGAGGAGGATGCAGGTCAGTTCCACATGGGAACGTCTGGGAACAGCATGGGATTCGAGGAGATTTCTTGAAGGATGGGTGGAAATTTTAGGAGGGAGAGAGGGCAGATGTTCTGCATCTGGGAAGCTTTTTCTCATTGCCAATTTTGTACAGTTTTCCTTGTTGCCTGCAACAACTGTTACCCTCTGCTGATAAGACTTCTTGAGCTCCTGAGAATTCTAAAAACCTCACAAACTACATTGTAGTGCTGATTCGTGTGTTTTTACTTCTAGACAGATGTTGACCAGACTAGATAGGGCAGATCCTTCTACTTTTAAGTTAAAAATAACTCTGACACATTTTACCAATTGGAGTTGTCTGATTTTCAAGTGTAAAACACTCCCTACAAGTGTTAAGCTGTTTCAGCTCTTCTTTGAAGTGAAGTGACTTCAATTAGCAGTTAGTAGTTATCAAGAACTCTGGGAATGGGAGTTTTATTTGGGACAAGAAAAGGGGCAGGAGAATTCTGAACAGGGGGAATAAGTGTTTGCTGAAGGCACCAAAGAATGAGCCGTGCTTCTTTCTCAGGGTAGTTTATGATGAAAAATGACATTAATGAGAGCACATTTTTTAAAAATGGTATTTTATTGTGTTTTCATTGTAAGTTACACAGAAAATTACATTCCCATTTAACAATTTATACAGTTTGTTCAATGACATTTTACAGTCTATCCACTTTGTCATTGTTTCTGTTCTGTTTGTTTCATGTACAGTATCTAATCTTCCTGCCCTCCTGCTTTCTTGTCTTTGCTTTAGAGTAAATGTTGACTGGTCTCATATAGAGGATTTTTAAACCAGCACAGTGCTTATGTGGGATATTGTCTATTTTATGAGCCAGTTTGTTCCTAGCTAAAAGATGACCTCATGCTATAGTTTTGGTTCAAGGTTTAAAGAATACTTCTTGGTGATAGTCTTAGAGAGTCTTTGCTGTCAGTTGGTCCAGTGAAGTCTGGACATTTACAGAACTTGAGTTGATTCCACATTTTGTACCCAGTTTATTAGGATCCACCTACTATCTTCCTGATCAGAATAGATGGCAGTAAGGCACCGCCTGTATCTTCTAGTCTCGGGATAGACGATGTCTTGTAGACTGGCTTCTTCTCTGAGTGTTTCGTTTCCTTCAGTATCTTCTGCTACAGGTACATAAAGAGTAGCTGTTGTATCTTAGTCAGCTGCTTTCAAGGTTTTAAGACCCTAGATGCTACTAACCCACCCAGGATGTAGAACATAAATTTTACATACTATGTAATACCAGTTAACTGAATTGTCCCATGAGACTGTGGTCCTAAGCCTTCAGAGCCTGCAAATCAAACCCATGAGGTATTTAATAAGTACCCATGTTGTGCTCCCTATGTGTTTTATTGCATATGAATATGGATGGATGCATACACTTATAGATACAGATATATAGAGACAAGTCTATGTATGCCCACCTGTATACAAACACATATATATACCTACACTCTTGTATGCATATCAACATACATGTGCCTGTGCTCCCATTACTTTGTTTCACACTTGTGTACGGCCAACCGTTTACCAAAAAGTTCTTTTTCCTTGTATGCTGAGTGACATCATTTGCCTTGGTCGAGCTTTGCACACTTCATCCACATTTGGTGTTCTATTTCTCATCCCCCAGTATAGCAAATGTCTACCATCCAAAGATTGATTCCCCACCCCTGCATCCCTGGTAACCACCAGTGAGCATTGGTTTCAGCATATATACCTATTCTTGTTTTCTTGTAATGGTGAGATCAGACAATGTTTGTCCTTTTGTGCAGTCAGCATCATGTCCTCCAGTTTCATCTGCATTGTGTTTTGAGAACTCATCATCACCCTTTATGCCTGTGTAGTGTTCCGCTGTATGTATGTAACACATTTCTTTGATCCATCCATCTACTGACAAGTACTTAAGTTGTTTTCATCTTCTTACTATTATGAACAGTGCTGCAGTGAACACAGATGTACACATGAATGTGTCTTTAATATTAGATCTCTAAGGTGTGTACTAGAAACCCTTGTGGTATAGTGGTTAAGTGCTGTGGCTGCTAACCAAAAAAGGTCGGCAGTTCAAATATGCCAGGTGCTCCCTGGAAACTCTATGGAGCGGTTCTGCTCTGTCTTGTATGGTCACTGTGAGTCAGAATTCACTTGGTGGCAGTGTTTTTTTTTTGTTTGTCTGTTTTTTTTTCCTTTTTATGTACATGCCTGGCAATGAGATTGCTCTATCATAAGATAGTTTTATTTCTAGTTTTATGAGAAATCTCATGCCATTTTCCATGGTGGTTGTACCATTTTACAGTCCCACCAGCAGTAAGTTCCAGTCTCTCACAACCTTGTTAGCATTTGTTGTTATTTTTGCAGGGCTAAGATGGAATCTCACTGTAGTTTTGATTTGTGTCTCTCTTAATGGCTAATGGGAAACCCTGGTGGCATAGTAGTTAAGTGCTGTGTCAGCTAGCCAAAAGATCAGCAGTTCAAATATACCAGGCACTCCTTGGAAATTCTGTGAGGCAGTTTTACTCTGTCCTGTAGGGTTACTATGAGTCGGAAACAACTTGACTTCAGTGGGGCTTTTTTTTACGTTTTTGGGATGGCTGATGACCGAGAGCATCTCTTCATGTGTCTGTTGGAGTGTCCTTTTACATGAAGCATCATTCATGTCCTTTGCCCAGTTTTGAATCAGATTGTTGGTCTTTTTGTTGTTCAATTGTTGAAGTTCTCTGTGTATTTTATTGAGATTAGACCCTTGTCAGATATGTTGTTCCTGAAGACTTTTTTTTACAATCACTATGTAGGTTCTCTTTTTACTCTTTTGATAAAATCTTTTGATGAGCGTAAGTATTTAATTTTTAGCAGATCCCACTTACCTAATTTGACTTCTCCTGTTTGTGCATTAATAGTTGTGTTTGATAATTTATTTTATTTTTTAAACTAGGTCTAGTACTTTTGTTTTTATATTTTCTTCCAGGAGCTTTATAGTTTTCTCTTTAATATTTAAATCTTTGATCCATCTTGAGTTGATTTTTATGTATGCTGTGAGGTATAGATCCTGTTTCATTTTTCTGTATGTGAATATCCAATTTTGCCAGGACCATTTGTTGAATTGATTGTTTTTTGCTGTTTTATCCATGGGTTTTGACTCCTTGTCAAAAATCAGTTACCCAGAGATAAATGGATTTATTTCCAGGTTCTTGATGCTATTCATTGGTCTGCACAACGAAAGCACTTTGAAATTATCAAGGATTATACTAGTGTGAGGGATTGTATCAAACATTGTTTAGGAGGTTTGGAGTCTGTTTTAGTCAATTAGTGCTGCTCTAACAGAAATACCACAGAGTGGATGGCTTTAACAAAGGAAGGTTTATTCTTACACAGTCTAGTATGCTGTAAGTCCAAATTCAGTATGTCTGCTTCAGGGGAAGGCTTTTCTCCTTTTCGGCTCTGGAGGAAAGTCCAGTATTGCATCAGTCTTTGTCCATGGAGCATCTCGGCACGGGAACCTCAGGTCTGAAGGACGTGCTCTTCTTCCAGTGCTATTTTCTTGATGGTATGAGGTTCCCAGGTCTCTGCTTGCTTCTCTTTCCTTTTATGTCTTGTAGGATGAAAGGATTAAGGGTGGGGCAAGCCATATTCCCTTTACAGTGGAGCAGGGAGGTGATCCTATGAAAGGATTTACAGTCCCACCCTAATCCTTCAACATACAGCATAGGAAAAATCACAAAATGGAGGGCAATCATAGAATATTGGGAGTCATGGCCCAGCCACTTGGCTACACATATTTTTGGGGGGACACAGTTCAATCCATGACATAGTCAAACAAACCTGGACTCAAATTACATCTACAAGACTGACTGACTGTGTCCACTGGGTGAATACTTAATATCTCTGAGCTTCAGTTTCATAATCTGTAAAATGGGAATTATAATACCCATCTGTCTTAGTCATCCAGTGCTGCTGTAACAGAAGTACCACAAGTGGAAGACTTAAACAAAGAAAAATGTTATTGTGTCACAGTCCAGTAGGCTCCAGCTCCAAATTCAGGGCATCAGTTCCAGAAGAAGTCTTTCTCTGTTGGCTCTGGAGGAAAGTCTTAGTTGTCAGTCTTCTCCTGGACTGGGAGCTTCTAAGGTTTGGGGACCCTGGTCCAAAGGACATACTGTGCTCCTGGCATCACTGGAGGTCTTTGAAAGTCCTCAAGAGTCCTTGTCAGACCCACAAGAAAGAATTACTCAGGGAAACCTGGCTGGCCCATGAGGGAAATCTTTACTGGAAAATGAAAGCACTTTGAAGCCGGGCAACAGCAGAGTATGTAGCACTCAGCAGACTGCGCCACTGAGCAAGTTCAGGGTTGGGTTTTTATGGCCCATCTGTGTCTGGGGTGTAACTGTGAACAACCAGTCAGTGATGAGGTTCTGAAGTATTTCCTTTTTGGGCAGCTATCTGCTTGTCCCTTGGTTGCTGTGCACATACAGACTTCAAGATGATTCCTGCCGTGGGGGAGTTTCTGGGGCTGGTAGCAGGACTCATGGGGTGTCGCACACAGACAATTTCCTGCTCTCCCGGTTCAATTTCCTTGTCCTGACGAGCTCTCTGGTACCCCCGTTGGAAGGAACCAGTATGTCCAAATGGAGCTTTCTGCTCAAGTCCCCAGAGTCTGTCCCGTCTGGTTCCTTCTGGAAAACATCTTTGAAGAAGTTTACACAATTGTTGGGGAATTCATCTGAGGGTCCCACGATGCAGTTAATCCTCGGATCTTTTTATCCCTTATTGCTTGTTGACATTTTCAGCCACACTATTTACAGAGGCCCTCCAGCTCCCTGTCTTACTCCCAACTGTTAACTCAAGAGAGGAACTGCATTTCCCCAGGGTTTCTGTTGTGTGCTTCCTCATAGGCTATCCTGTCTGCTGCACCAGCACTGCTTCTTTCCTAATGGCATGAGTCCCCAACTCCCCACTTACTTCCACTTCCTGCCTATCTCAAAAATTGCCTCAAGGCACAGTAAATCTTACACTTGGAGTCACCTCTCACCAACAAAACTGTTGGCCCATCCTCTCTCGTTGACGTCACACAAGCAGGATTTACAACATTACAGGAACATCACACAATACTGGGAATCATGGTCTAGCTGAATTGTTGCAGACATTTTGGGGGGCCACCCACTTCAGTCCGTAATACCATCTGATCAAGTTGGGGGAGTGGATTTCACTGACAAGTGTAAAATGCCTACTGTTGTAGACTAGCACATGTAAGTTACTGTTTGTGAGTATTAGCCATAAAGAAATAAAGTTCTGATGCATACTGCCACTTGGATGAACCTTGACAACATTAAGCTGAGTGAAATAAGTGAATCACAAAAGTATGGATTGTACCATCCTACTTTTTATGAACTCTCTAGAATAGGCAAATGCATAGAGACTGAAGTTTATTAGTGGTTATCAGGGATCCGAAGGAGAGAGAAGGAATGGAGCACTCACTGCCTGGTGGGCACTGAGCTGCTATTAAGGGTGACAGTATTATTGTGGAATGAGTACGGGTGGTGGCTGAATAATGTGACTGGAATTCATGCTGCTGAACTGCGCATGGGAGGATTGTTGAAATGCTGCTGAACTAGAGCAAGTTCATTCCGCCTGTCACTGGAGCTGAAAATTCAGAGCTAGCGTGGGGTTCAAGGAATATTTTGCAGATTTTCCAGTAGTCTCAGGGACAGCAAACCAAAAACCGTCCCCCTTTGGGTTACATTTCCAGCGGTTTTTATAACCATAATTCAAAGGGGTAGGTGTTTGTAACAGAACAATAGTCAGAAGTCATAAGATTTCATTACATCATAAGGTTTCATTACATCTTATCAAATAGTGTAAATTACCCAAAATTTTATTATCTCTCCCTGAGGTCTTAATCAGTTTTACTTTGTCAGAAATAGGGAGAGAAATGCAGATGTCCTAATCTGGTCTGAGGGTGTCAGCTGGGGCAGAGGATGGAATGCAGCTCACTAACCTAAGTGACCTTTGTTAGATTCTTACATTTACCACCAGAAATGTCACATTTTGTTGTATATATATTTACCACAGTACAAAAAGTTACCACTTTGTCAATGAACTACTATTATCACTTCCATCTTGTATAGTTGGAGTGCTTGAGTTAGACCATCATGACCATATGGTGATGTAGTCTTCTCATCTAGGACTATCTTCTGAGTCTGGACTAGTCAAGTCAGTGCCCTGGATTAATCTACTTTTTTCCACCAGTCTCCTTAGAACAAAGCAAGACAAGGGAGACAACATTTAGAAAGGGCAGTAGAGATAGATGTGTATGTCTTCCATCTCCTTACAGTGCACAAGATACGGTAGACACTCCCACATGTATACATGTGCATGTTAATACACAGTACATGTTCCCACATGTGTGAGTGTGTACGTTAGTGTGTCACGAAGGCTGGCCAAGGCAGCTGAGAGGCGCTTTTGGAGCTCACGGGAGAAGCAGGCTGCACTTAGCCTAGCTGTGGTGAGCATTGTGTCCCCTCCTGCATCTGACTTCGTTCCTTCCAGGCGGTGGAGAACTTCATCTACTCCTGTGCAGGCTGCTGCGTGGCCACTTATGTCCTGGGCATCTGTGACCGACACAATGACAACATCATGCTGAAGACCACCGGCCACATGTTCCACATAGACTTCGGCCGCTTCCTGGGCCATGCCCAGATGTTTGGCAACATCAAACGGTAGGTGCCCCTGGGTCCAGAAGTGTGGTGGCCAGTACAGGCCTGGGAGGTCACAGCAGAGCTGTGCAGGGCTGGAACAGTTCACGATGGGGGGATCTCTGAGCATGGACTCTGGTCTGACCAGCTTTGGATAAGAGACCAAGTCCTCCTAGGGCCGTGCCGAAGAGGGGGACCAGCTGTTCCCCTCCCTGCTGAGGCTGAGCAGAGGAAAGTGAGCCCAGACTTCAGCAAAAGGGAACATGATTAGACATTCAGGAAAAAACAGTGATTGCTCACAGACAGGGAACTGATGATAGATGTGAAATATCTGTTACTGGGGGCAGTGCTGTCACCAAGGTCGCTGTCACTCCTCCATACTATTTATCACACACAATATTACAGCTAAAACACCAGAGATTTTTAACAAAATCAGTGACTATAAATACAGTGGCAGCAACGACAACAGCAGCACGTGCCTGCAGTGCATGTGGACAAAACGGCAGGGCCTGAAGGGTCGTTGTAATGGGGTGACAGTGACGGCTCTGACCGGAGTGCATTAAAAGGTTCAAAAAGTAAATCCGTGCAGAGTTTTAGGCTTGTAGGTGTATTGATACATGTTAGCTGGGCTTAGGAAAACATTTTTTGTTGTTATGATTAACTACAGGGGTGTTTCCTGTAAAGCATACTCAAGTTCCGCTAAAATAATGCACAAAAATTTTATTGGCCATCATTTTGATATCACCCCCTCTGACACTGTCACCCAGTGTGGCTTGTACCCTGCCCCTAGTGACAGTGTTAACTGGTTATCTTTTAAGATTAAGGTAGAGGAAAGAGAAAACCACGGTGGAGACCCCCACTCTCCCATCGAGGCTAATAGGAGGGGTGGGGGAACCATCTCCCGATGCATTCCTCCTCCATGCTGACCATCTACCTGTGTGTTCCCCTTGGCCTAGGGACCGTGCCCCCTTTGTCTTTACATCGGACATGGCATATGTCATCAACGGGGGCGACAAGCCTTCCAGCCGATTCCATGACTTTGTTGACCTTTGCTGCCAAGCCTACAACCTCATCCGCAAGCACACCCACCTCTTCTTGAACCTTCTGGGCCTGGTAAGGAGCTCCATCCTTGGCTGAACCCCTCCTTCTTACCATATAGCACCCTCTTTACAACTCCCCATCTTGCTTTAAAGAATTTCTGCAGATTCACTTCTGAGAGCCCCAAATGAATACTTGTCTGCCCTAGATAAAGGCAGGAACCTCGGGTGCCTGGGCACAGTAGTGTCTCTGCAAGTACTGGATTCCCTGCACCAGTCCCTCAACCCCTATGATTCGCTAGCCACTGCCCACAGCAGCTACCTACTGCCACCCTCTAGAAGGGTCAAGAAGCCTAGCTATAGAAAATCTCACCTTATAATAGGGAAACAGCAAGAGTTCCTTGTTATTACGGATACTATTTCTCTTTCTCTCTTCTCCTTCTAGATGTTGTCCTGTGGGATCCCTGAGCTCTCGGACCTGGAGGACCTAAAGTATGTATATGATGCCCTGAGGCCTCAGGACACTGAAGCCAATGCCACTACCTACTTCACAAGGTATTTATAACTAAAAAATATATATATCTACATATATATCCTAAAACCAAACCCACTGCTGTCACGTTGATTCTGATTCATAGCAACCCAATAGGAAACAGTAGAACTGTCCTGTAGGGTTTCCAAGGAGCAACTTGTGGATATAAACTCCATCCTTTTGGTAGGCAGCTAGATTCTTGACCATACCCTACACAAAACAGCACTGCCCACCCTGAGTAACTTTTAGGCTGCCCAAGTGGTAGGAACAGGACTAGGGAATGGGAAAGGCTAAGGAGGCAGCCGAGAGCTGACAACGTGGATCTGTTGTTCCACCTTTGCCTCTGGCTTAGGTAAATCTCTTCGTTCTCTCAGCCTCAATTTCCTATGTACGTTTTGTTGCTAACTTTTGTGTGTAGCGGTTTTACAACGTGCCTTTTACCAGATCACAGTCTAAGGCACAAAGTACAGTGTGGACTTTATAATAATTCTTAGATCCCTGGGAACAGGCTCAACTCCCTTGTCAAAACATGGAAGCCCATGGTTCAGTTTTTCTGTATTTGACAATTTTCAGCAACTGAAACTTTTAGTACGTAGACAGGGATGTTTCTGTGTATTGCGTATAATTTTACTCACGTAGATAGATGATGATTCCATTTTATTAAGCATTGCTTTTAGAACTTAGTGAGCCAAGTTTTCTATGTTGGTCTAATATAGACCCTCTTTTTTGTCCTGTTTTTTGTTGTTTTTATGTTTTGCTTCGCATAGCTGATTATGTTGTTGATGAGTGCCGTTGAGGCAATTCTGACTCGTAAGAGTAGAACTCCCATAGAGATCCTCTGTTTTTGAACTGAAATCTGTAGAGTTAGTAGTCCTTGATGAGATTCCATTATACTGAACAACCTTGAAATTCAGTTTGAAAACAATATTTAGACATTTACATGATAACCCCACAGTGGGTTCCCTAATTCTTTCCTACTGTGGGCCATGAGGAGAGAGAAGACCCCAGGATTTATACAGGTAAATCACATGTAGATAACTGTATGCCAGTCATGCCCTGTGTGAGAAGATTTCATAATGAAAAGCGTTTGATCTGTGGTAGCCCTGTCAAGGCCCTGGGAACATGGGTCCGTGGTTATATCCTGTTCTTCCAATTCTCTTGCACCAACAGGTTGATTGAGTCCAGCCTGGGTAGTGTAGCCACAAAGCTCAACTTCTTCATCCATAACCTTGCTCAGATGAAGTTCACAGGCTCAGATGACCGGCTGACCCTTTCCTTTGCCCCACGGACGTACACTCTCAAGAGCTCTGGCCGCATCATTGATGTTTTTCTGTGCCGCCACGAGAAGGTCTTCCACCCCAGCAAGGGCTATGTAAGAGTCTTCTCCAATTCCACTCACTCTTGCTCTGTACCAACCCCAGCTTATTAGAGCTCTGACTCTTCCTTCATACCTTATGCAGTGGGCACTGGGGTTGTCTTAGGGAAGTATTCCCAGACAGCTTCCTGTTGCTTGCTGAGGAGGCCTACCTAGCATCAGGGGGCTGAACTGGATGATGATTCCCTCTGAACATGTACAGGAAAACTTCACTTTCAGATTCCTGCTCTAGAAACCACTAATCTCCATTGGAGATGCTCTTATCATCTTCCTTCTAGTAAATGAACCCTTTACCTATGTAATGTTCCCTTACCTGCACCCTTCCTTGGGTGCAGAGGGGTAGGCAGTTACACCTTAAATCTGGGTCTTTGCAGATATACATAGTAAAGGTGACGCGAGAGAATGTTCATGAGGCCACTTACATCCAGCGGACGTTTGAGGAGTTCCAGGAATTACACAATAAGCTGCGACTGCTCTTCCCTTCCTCCCTCCTGCCCAGGTACATCACTTTACTCTGTCCAGGAGAGTGCTGCAGAGGGAGATGGCATGGGGGCTGGCAGGACTGCGTGGGTGGGCAAATGACTCATTCACAGCTCCAGTTGCTTAACTTGGCCTGGTAGTGAGTTTGGTGAGAAGTACTTCCCTTGCCGGTCAAGATCTGCTGACATCCTCAGGGGTCTTATGGAACCCTCTACCCACTGAGTTAATTCCTACGCATAGCAACCCTATAGGACAGAGTAGAACTTCCCATAGGGTTTCTCAAGCTATCATCTGTGAAAGCAGACTGCCACATCTTTCTGTCAGTGAGCAGCTGGTGGGTTCCAACCACTGACCTTTCAGTTAGCAGCCAAGCACTTAGCCACTGGGTCATCAGGGCTCCTTAGAGGTCTTACTATAGCCTTAAAAATAAGCTTGGCCCAAAGGCAGGGAATTGACTGAATAGGACTATGTTCAAAGTTTCTAGTTCTTTCAAGAGTAAAAATTATTTTTTGAATGAATTTTTACATTAGTTGGAGACAATCTGATTGAAAAATTAGAGTGTTATGAAGCCCCTGAGGCACCCCTGGAGAGCCATAGGTCTATGTGGGAAAGTTCGTGTTCTTGTCCGGTGTGAGGTGCTGAACATGTGTGTCATTGGCACAGTCTAGGGCTACTGCGCGGGAGACAGAGCAGGGTGACAAGTCTCTGGGAAGGGAGGCCACTGGAAAATAAGGGTCAGATGACTGAAACTGCAAATGACATTTGAGAAAAGCTTGCTGTCTCTGCATTTTCTCTCCGTGTCTTACCCTCCTGCACTGCCGCTGCCCACGTCGCCACCAGCTTCCCCAGTCGCTTCGTGATTGGCCGCTCCTGGGGAGAGGCTGTGGCTGAGCGGCGACAGGAGGAGCTGAATGGCTACATCTGGCACTTGATCCACGCAGTTCCCGAGGTGGCCGAGGTGGGTTCCCTTTCCTCTTTTCTGGCTGTTCTGGTCGTGATGCAGAGGAGGACGGGAGCAGAAGGGCCCTAGCCTGCTGCAAACCGGGGAGGAGGGATTGGTTCTTCTCTTTTTGCCGGCAGATGAAGAGGAGACGAGGTAGGTCACCGGTGCCTGTCTTCATGACATCATGAGCACTGTCCTAGTTATCCAGTGCTGCTGTAACAGAAATACCACAGGCGGGGCTGTAATGCACAGAGATTTATTTGCTCACAGCGGAGGAGGCTGAAAGTTCAAATTTAGGGCGTGGCTCCAAGGATTAGGCCTTTGTTGTCAGTAGCCCCAGGAGCTCCTTAGTGTTGTTTTCAGTTCTTTAGTGTTCTTTTGTGTCTCAGTTATCTGGTGCTGCTGTAACAAATACCACAAGTGAGTGGTTTTAACACATGGAAATTCAATTTTATCACAGTTTAGGAGGTTAAAAGTCTGACTTTAGAGGAAGACTTTCTCTTTCTGTCAGCTGTATCAGAAGGTGCTTGTACCCATAAGCTTCTGCTCATGGGTGGTGGGCAGATGGCTTGACATCTCTCTTCCCCCATCTCTGCTTACTGGCTTGTTGAATCTTTTTTATATCTCAAAAGATACTGATTTAAGACACATCTTACACTAATCCGAGTCAGATCCGACTTGACGGCACTTGGCTTGGCTTGGCTTGGCTTACACTAATCCTGTCTCATTAATTTAACAAAGACGTCTCTCTCCCAAATGGGATTATAACCACAGGCACAGAGGTTAGGGGACATATATTTTGGGGACACAGTTCAGTTCATAACATAAATAAACATTATTAAATGAAAAATTTCATGCAGCCAGTCACAAGGAAAGACACTTGCACATTGGATGCCATTCCAAAGTGATTAGAAAGATCAAAAACTAAGAAGATTCTTGAGGACAAGGAATTTCTAACACACTGAGTGTGAGTATACGAAGACTGCCAATTAAGTTTGTGAACTCATCTGAGAAAAACTGCTATACACTTTATTGCTGAATGTCACTATGGTCCTCTTCGAAGTACTACCTTGGGAAGCTATGCACTGACACCAGTGCCTAGTCCATCATTCAAAGCAATTTTGGAACTCTTTTTCTGGAATGGCTATCAGAGTTGTTGTATTACTGTTCATGTCCTGAATGTCATCCAAATGTCTTTCAATATTTCATATATCTCTGGGTAAAGAAAAAAGCCACTGGGGGGCAGATCAGGTGAGTAGGTAGGGTGTTCCGATACAGCTGTTCATTTACTGGCTAAAAACTCCCTCACAGACTACTATACAGTTAAGTTCACAAACTTGCTATCTTGCCACTGTGTGCAATGGCCATTCCAGAAAGAGTTCCAAAATTGCTTTGAAAGGTGCACTAGGTGCTGGCATCAGTGCATAGCCTCCCAAGGGAGATACTTCAAAGATGACTGTAGTGATATTCAGCTTTGATGTATGTAGCACTTAGAACAATCAAGTCTGCAGATTTAATTGTCGGACCTCGTATATCTACATAGATATTTTTTCACAAGTGATACAAATATAGGCATAAAAGCAGTTAGTCATCAGGAGTCACATTACCCTAACTAAACTAGCTATGTCTGTTTCCATGTCCCCTTTTTATTTGTCTGCGTGCAAACACACCTTTTAGTTTTACAGTAGTCATGAGGAGCCCTGCTGACACAGTGGTTAGGAGCTTGGCCGCTAACTGAAACATTTGCAGTTGGAACCCTGGCTTCCTGGAGGAAAGACCTGGCTGTCTCTCATCAAGATTAAAACAGCCTAGGGACCCTATGGAGTGTCACACGGGGTTGCTATGAACAGAAAATCCACTTAGTGGCACCTAACAACAACAGCAGTCACAGCTTAAATATCATGTGATTTTGTTCCTACTTAATGCCTATAATAAGCATATACCGTAACTTTAAATATCAGTACTAAATAAGTAGTACATTAACTTATAACACCGTAACTTTCTTTACCATTTGCTTGTTGAAAGACATTTTAAATTAGGTCCATTGCTTTTTCTACTGTTAACGCCAGTATGAGTATTTTAACACATTTAGGTGTTCTGTTTTTCAAATTAGTTAGGACATATTCTCAAGAGTAGGGTTCATGGTCTGTAAGACTGGCTGAAGCTTCTCTCTGTGCTTGAAGGGGTGTGTGTGTGTGTGTGTGCGCGCACACACACACACGTACACCCGTGTAGCATGAATGTCTGTTGATAAGGAATGGAGCAGTAGAAACAACAAACTGCATTGACCTGGTGTGACCTAGTTTTATCTGTTCTTCTTTTTTTTTTTTTTTAGTTATGTAACTTCTCATACCTACAGAAAAGTAGAGAGAACAATATAATGAGTGACCTTATATCTTTCAACTTAACATTTATGGTTATCTCTTTTTGTGAGATATTTTCAATTACAGACACCATGACATCCTACCCCTGAATACACACTGTGCATCTTTAAAACAAAAAGATATATAATGCCAGTGCCATTATTTCACCCAATATGTGTTCCATATTCAGATTTTTCCAGTTGCCCCTGAAATGTCTTCTTACAGTTGGTTTGCTGAAGCCAGAATGCAAATAAGAATTGTACATTTGGTTGCTACGTTTTATGTCTCTTTTAATCTAGAAGAGTTCCACACCCACACACAATTCTTTTTTTTAGTATTTTATTGTGTATTAAGTGAAGTTTATAATCCTAGTCAATTTGTCATATAAAAAATTACAGACACACTGCTATGTAACTGTAGCTGTTCTCCCTAAACTGTGACAGCACACTCCTCCTTTCCACCCTATATTTCTTATGTCCTCAACCAGATTCTGTCCACTTTTATCCCCTCCTCTTGCCTCCGGACTGGAACTGCCCAGTTAGTCTCCTGTATCTTCTTAAACTAGGAAAAGCATACTCTTCACCAGTATCACTTGATGTCTTATAGTCCAGTCCAGTCTTTGTCTGAAGAGTTAGCTTTGGTACTAGTTTCAATTCTGAGCTAACACAGAATCTGAAGGACATGTCTTCGGGGGACCTGCCGGTCCATTGGACCATCAAGGCTGTTCTTTTGAATAGAATCCAAGTTCTGCACACCCATTTTCTCCCACTATGTTAGGGACTCTGTATTATATTCTCTGTCAAGGCAGTCATTGGTAGTAGCCAAGCACCGTCTGGTTCTTCTGGTCTCATGCTAATGTTGTCTCTGGATTATGTGGCCCTTTTTTGCTCTTGAGCTTATGTTTTCCTTAGGTCTTTGCTGTGTTTCATTCTTTGCTGATTCAAATGGGATGGGACCAATAGATGCTACTTAGATGGCAGCTTGCTAGCTTTAAGACCCTAGATGCCACTCAACAAAGTGGTATGCAAAACATTTTCTTAAAAAACTTTATTGTGCCAATTGACCTAGATGTCCCCTGAAATAATGGCCCCGAGACTCCTGTCCCTGCTACTCTGTCCTTTGAAGTCCACATGTATTTTTTTTAATTGCACCATTCATTGTCTTATTGAATAATGATCGCATTTTTCTGTTTCATTCCAGTGTGACTTAGTATATACCTTCTTCCACCCTCTTCCCCGTGATGAGAAAGCTATGGGCATCATTCCAGCTCCCAAATCCTCAGGTATAGTGCCTTCTGTGTGACATCTCTGCCAGCCCCAGTGAACCACTCCCACGGGTAACGTCTCCTCCGCCCTCACCTCTCCCAGCTCTCTTTCCTTGTATTCAGTTCCTTTCCTTACTGACTAGGGAAATCTGGTTTTCTGCTCGGGCTCTGGGGTACGTAACTCCTTGCCCAGGTTCTCCAGGGGTTGGATATATTCAGTTGGTGATTATACCCTCAAATGGGATAGACCTATTCCAGCCTATTGCCATGTCACATTCATGGACTCCACTCATGCAGATCCCCCAGGATGTACCAAGAAGTTACAGTCCCTGGATGAACTGGACATGAAGACATGGGGGAAGAGGGGCAGGGCCAGAAGGAAGCTAGAAACATCTGCCTGCCACCAGAAAGGAACATGGCTGGCCTCATGAACTTCTTGATTTTCCTTTGTACCCTACAGATGGCTCATGGGCCCGGCCCATCGGGAAGGTAGGAGGAGAGGTAAAGCTGTCCATCTCCTACAAAAACAATAAGCTCTTCATTATGGTGATGCATATTCGGGGCTTGGTAAGTGCATGGACAACCCTCATGGTGCACTTTTTCTGGTACTTTTCAGACTGGTTGTACCTTCTCTGTCTGTATATCATGAGAGTAACCATGCCTGCGATATGACCACACAGTAAAAGACAAAGCTTCGTATTAACTGCGCTCTTTGTCAAGTGACCTGGTTACTCTGAGCCTCTTTAAAACAAAGATAACTTAGTGCACTGCCTCCTAGAATTGCTATGGGGATTAAATGAGAAAATGTGTGTAGAGTGTTTAGACAGGTACTTGGGGTCATGTATATAATGGCCATTATAAGGAAGAGACACAAGGGGCTTTTGAACATGTACAATGTGCTGTGCTCTGGCTAGGCATTTTGTGTAGATTGAGTAGAAGGAGCTTTGGCATCAGACAGACCCAGTTTTTGCTTTCACAACATCATTCCTTCATTCAACAAATGTTCACTGAGTGTCTGCTATGTGCCAGGCACTGAAACATTAGCTGTGGGCACAATGGTAATTAAAACAGAAGGTGGTGCCCTCATGGACCTCACGTGCTACTTGCGAGAGGCAGCCAGCCAAATGAATAAGAAAAATAACATGACGTGTCGGTTAGTGGTAAGAGCTGTGTGGAGAAATAAAGCAGAGAAGGAATACTAGAGTGGAATGAGTGAGTGGCAGTTTTGTATAAAGTGATGGAGGAAGGCCTCACTGATGAGGAGATACATTCGCAAGGATGGCAGAAAGGGAGGGAGGGAGCCATGCAGAACCCTGTGAGGAAGGACTGTGCCAGCAAAGGGAGCAGTAAAATCCAAAAGCCCTCAGTCCGGAAGCTGCCTGGGGCAGTGTGGCTGCAGCCAATGGAGCAAAGGGGAGAACAGCAGGGACACGGTCAGAGAAGGCACAACAGGCCAGAGCCAGTGGGTCCCACGACGTGGACTTTGCTTTTATTCTGAAGGACGTGGGAGCCATTGGGGATTTTTGAGCAAAAGTGTGGTGTGATCTGATTTGAATTTTTAAAAGGATTAGGCCAGGTAAATAATTTACTAGTTGGCTATGTTGGACAAGCAACTTAACTCTGACTCATTTCTTCATCTTTTAGGGGTTAAGAGGGACAGTAGTGGTTTAATGGTAGAACTCTCAGCCTCCATGCAAGAGACCTGGGTTCAATTTGCAGCCAGTGTATCTCGTGCAGAGTAACCACACATCTGTCCATGGAGGCTTGTGTGTTGGTAGGGTACTAAGCAAATTTCAACTGAGTTTCTAGACTGAGATGGACCAGGTGATGTACTTTTGAAAATCAGTCAGTGAAAACCGTGTGGCCCATTGTGGAAAATGTACTAGTGTTACTGAACAGTTTATGGAGAAGTTATCAGATGGGAACCTAATGTGCTATGTGAACTTTCACTGTAAAAAACCAATATGTATAAATATTTTTTTTTTAAAAAAGGGAAGGAACCCCTGTGGATCAGCAGCCTGATCTGTGACTAGTCATGAGACTGGTGCAGGGCCCGTCAGCTTCTCATTTCACTGTGCGTGGCGAGTCAGGGGCCAGCGTGATGGCAGGCTCCAGTGGGGACAGTGAGCGACTGAGTGGCCAAGTGACGAAACAGACAGTGATGCTGAGGCAGGAGGGGGCCTGTGAACATGAAGGGTCATCGAAAACAGACCCCACCGTGGGGTGTCTTGAGCAGTTGGATAAAAAGTATAGAGTTGAGATAATGGACAATTTGATTTTTTTTTTATTGTGATTAAGTGAAAGAATGCAATCCAAATCAATTTTGCATGCCCACCAATCTGCAGCTCCTTCTGCTCTCCTTGCCCGTTGACAGCACACTCCTCTTTCGCTTTATGCTTGTCGTGTCCTCCTAACAAGCTCCTGGCCCCTCCTCTCCACGCTCTTCTCTCCCACCTCGAAAGAGGCCAGTACGACAGCATTCTATAAATGCACAGGACCATAAAGTACACACACCATATGGTCACACTGTGTCCCTGAATCTAGTCCATTTTTGTGATAATGGACAGTTTGATTGACATTTCAGTAGACCCTCCAGTATCATCATGGCACGTTTCTCTGAACAGAATGAGATGGGCACCAGGCAAGTAAATGACATGGGCATGGAAGAAGCCAGGTGTGGGCTGGCTCTGGGTCAGGGGTGATCCCAGGATTGGTGATGAGAATCTTTATCTTTTGTGTTTTCATTCTCTTATAGCAACAGCTCCAGGATGGGTATGACCCTGACCCCTATGTGAAAATTTACCTCCTTCCTGACCCTCAGAAAACCACTAAGAGGAAAACCAAAGTGGCCCGGAAAACCTGCAATCCCACCTATAATGAGATGGTGTGTGGGGAATTTGGTGGGGGGTAGGACAGGGGTCGGCACACTATGCCTGTTTTTGTAAATAAAGTTTTATTGAAATATAACCACACCCATTCACTTATGTGATTGTCTGTGGCTGCTTTCATACTTCAACTACAGAGTTGAGTAGCTGCAACAGAGATTATATGACTTGCAAAGCCTAAAATATTTACTGTCCAGCTCTCACGGTAGATTCCATAGCTGGGATATGACCTGGGCCGTGTCCTGAGGAAGCGGTTTCCACTGTCCTATACTGAACATGAGCGGGACCCTCAGTAAAAAGCCTCCACCTTCTTGGACTCTGAACAAGAACAGAATTGGATTCTGCACACCTTTTCTATTCTCTTGGAATCAGCAGGGTTAGAGAGATCAAGTGGTTTTAGCCACAGCCAGATTAAACTACCACAAACTTAAGCATCTCATTGTTCCATGTTCCCTCTGGATTCTTCCAATTTCCCCTCTCACCACTTACCTGTCTCCCCATTCTCCATTTTTGCAGTTGGTGTATGATGGGATTCCCAAGGGAGACCTGCAGCAGCGGGAGCTCCAGCTGAGTGTGCTGAGTGAGCAAGGATTCTGGGAGAACATCCTCCTTGGGGAGGTGCACATCCGCCTGCGAGAGCTGGACCTAGCTCAGGAGAAGACTGGCTGGTTTGCGCTGGGATCTCGAAATCACGGAACCTTGTGAACCCAGTAGAGTTACAGTCTACTCCAGGGTGGTGACGGGAGCTGGGGCAGAGGAGTTTCTCTTGCTTGACATTTCCTTTCCTTGTGAAGGGGTAGGGCCCTTGGTGGGCCTCCCCTCCATCCAAGTGGATCTGCCTTCCAGGACAGGAGGCAGGGAGAATAACGATCTCTCTGCTGTCCCATCCTCTGAAGACTGAACTTGGGTTGACTGTGACGCACAGCCCCTTGGAGGCTATGAGGTTACAGCAAAGTTTTTAAGTTTACCTTGTGTCAAGGGAGCAATGCCTGGTTTGGAGTGTGTGGGGGTGGGTTATAGGAAGCAGCGTTTTGAGGGAGGGTGGGTGGATATCTTTATTTTTATTTTTAAAAAATGAAATAGTAATGTTGTCCTAACTGGACAGTTAGCCTGTGAGAAGGGACGTACATATGCCTCAGAAGGCAAGAGAGAAGACTATTTGAACTTTTTGTATGATTAAGGTTCTTGTTGGGCTTTTCTCTAGGTTGGTTTGTTTGTGTTTTTCTACCTATGGGAATTATTTGGGGAGGGGCCCAGTGGTCCTCAGTACAGCCCTCCATGTTCCAGGCCAGGCAGGGGAGGGCAGGGAGGGCTGGACTGAGTCCTAGGCCCCAGGCCATTGAGATTTTGCCTCCAAAGGAGAGCACCATGATAGCTACACGTGTAGGGAAGGGCCTTTGTGTTGGGGTTCTACCAAGGACCTGTATTCAGGGACTCGTGCTCTTCTCGGGTGTTTTTCCTCTCATCATTCCCTGCTTTGTGAGGACTGGCCCTGAATACTGTCCTCTACCCCTCATCCCCTCCATTCTCTCAGCCATTCTGTGAGCTGTCTGCTCCCTCTGAATACGCTGGGGGTGCTTCCCCTTAGTCTCTCCTTTGATCTTCCTCTTATAGGATATCATTTGCCTTGGCCCTTAGGTTTAGTTTTCTTGGGGGCATCTTGGCCCTGGGACAGGGTCTCCAGGCTGCAGATGCCAGCGTGGCTGCCTGCCAGGCACTTTCTGGGAGTCATTCCCTGTCACTCTCCACTTCTTTCTTCTGTGTTTCTTGTCCACAAGACCCTTTTCCATCACACCTTTTTAAAGAATTCCCCTCATTCTGTGGGGCCATAAACCTACTTAACCTGGAGCCAAAGGGATGCCCTAACTTAGAGGAAATAGGCATGGGGTGGGGGTTCAGTTGAAAGAGTTCTTTCTAATTATTATCTCGGGTCATGAGGAGGCTGGCTTGGAGCAGTGATTATTATCCCACTGTAGCTGAGCTCAGGAGTAGGGAGAAAGAGACTGGGTCTCTTATCTCTTCATGTTCTTTATTCCCTACTAGGTGGATATTAAGTTCACTCTTTTATACTTCACTCCAAAAGACTGTCCTCCTTAGAAAAGAGGGAGAGACTTTGGATTTGATGTTAACTTTTTCACCCAGAGTGGGCTGGCTGTGCCCTGTGAGGGGGAAAGGAATAAGCGAGGGCATTCCCTAAGCCATCCCTTACCGGGACCTTCCTACCTGATTACTCCCTAACTCCAAGAAGAGGAAACTACTCCTCTACTGAGTCATTCCATAACTGGGGAAACACACTCCATTCACTGAAGCCATAGGACAGCAAGGGAGTCTAAATTGTTCTTTAAGACTAAAAATGCCAAGAATGAAGCAGGCTGCTGTGGGGAGGGGCTGGGAGAATGGGGAACGGAGTGGGACTTTTCCAGATGAAAGGACCATAGATGTGCTGCTGGCTTTCTGCCTGTTAACTCATTTTATTTTAACCCTTTATGCCCCTGATTCAAAGAGGTCTGTGTACTGTATCCACTTCCCAGACGCCCTGTGTCTCCTGTTTTCTCTGGAATTGTATTTTCTAATAAATGGCACTTGAAAAAGAGAAAGAAAATTGTCATTTTCAAGATTGGTTGATATAATCACCTGGCGTACAAGATACTAATAACCACAGTAGTTGTTTTATAAATAGCACCTTTTACGTGGACTAGTGCAGTGCGGGCACTTTACCTTTGTGTGCTACATCTGTCAGTGCAACTCCATCACGTGGGTATTATTATCCCCATTTTACAGATGAAGTAAGGGAAACTGAGAGAGATTAAGTAATTTGTCTAAGGGCATGTGGCCAGTTAATTGTGGAGCTGAAATTTGAACCCAGGTTTGTTTATCTCCACATCTTGTGCTACTCGTCTCTGGCAATGCTCAGTACAAGCCCTTATGTTGACGTGGAGTCCCTGGGTGGTACAAATGGGTAATGCGCTCAGCTGCTAACTGAACAAACAGTTGGAGCTTGCAGTTCACCCAGAGGCACCTCGGAAGAAGGTTTTTAAAACTCAGCTGTTGAAAACCCTACAGAGCACAGATCTTCTTTGACATACATGGGGACGCCATGAGTCAGACTGATTTTGTGCTGATTTTGTTGGTGTAATACACTTCGTTGTTTTCAAAGTGCCTTAATACGTGATGTCATTTTTCATTACAAGTACCCCGGGAAGTAAACATGGCTCATTCATTGATTCTTTCAACAAACATTGTGCATGTTAGCTCTTACTGAAAAAGACAGTGTTATTGACATGTCCTGGCATTACACACTGGGCCTTGTACCAGCTACCATGAAGGAGGGAGCTACAAAGATAAATTAGGACAATTATCTGCATTTGAAAAGTTTACTGTCTAGTGATACTGACCAACCCTGTTTTAGAAGAAACAGACTCTTAAACTCTTTTTCTTTTAGAAGAAAACAAACTCTTAAATGCCTCGTAAGGATTGAATTGTGAGAGCAGACCTATATCACAGAACTGAACCCCCAAATGGAGGATGGAAGTCAGCGGGCTTTTGTTAAGCATTTTACCGAGAAGTTTTCAGAACTCTCCGTGGAGAGTCATAATTTATGCTGGGGAATTTTGTGGAAACTTCCCAAGGATTTTCAGTAGCAAACAGGAGGAAGTGCTACCTACTGCACTTCTAAGTGGCTTTGAGGTATCACCCCAGTCCTGGACAGGTCCCTGTAGGCTGTTTAAAAGTTAGAATTTGAATCTGGCAAGAGTCTTAGGAAATTTCTTGGCCTACTGTGGTAGAAATCTGAGCTACCCTGAGGGAGTACAGTGAGAGAGCTAGAGAGTGGGAAAGAGAGGTTGCCCAGGGAGAAGAGAAACGAAAGAAGCTCTGGAGGCTGTTTCCTAAATTGATGACTGAGAGGTTGCAAAAATGAAGTAAATTGGCCTCATTTGGGGGACAAAGTTTAGATTGGATTCCAGAGGTCAAAAGTGAGGCAGCACCCTAATAATGCATTTAGTACCCCTCTTCTGCCTCTTAGGTCCTTGCTAGTGCCTGGCAGGCAGCCATCCAAGGCACTATTGGTCTTTATTCACCTGGGGCAACAGGGAAAGGAGGAGAGTCAGGAAGAGGATATGAAATGTATGATTAATTGCCAATGTACAAACGCCTCTTTTGCCATGAGACCAGAAGAACTGAGGGAACCTGGCTAGCATCACTGAACATTTTTGATCAAAGGTGCTGTGTAAGAATCTTGATCAAAATCTAAAAAAGCATTTCAAATTTCTCAAGGACTATAGACTTTCTGGAGTCATGGAGAGTGGATAAACTCCCGAAACTATTGCCCTGAGGTAATCTTTAGACTTTAAACCAAGAATAGCATCTGATGTCTTCTTAAAACTGAACCAAGTTTCAGCTTAACTGGTAATGATGCCCTTGAGCATTGTGGTGTGATGGGTTGCTTTGATGGATTGCTTTTATGTGGCCTGCCTTGCCATGATCTTGTAACTCTCACCCATGTAATTGGGTAGGACTATGCAGATAGGGTATCTGTAACCCACCAAGGGGGTTGGAGGCAGCTAGTGCTGCTTTAACAAAAATACTACAAGTGGATGGCTTTAAAAAGAGAAATTTTGTTTGTCACAATACAGTAAGTTAAAAGTCCAAATTCAGGGTATCAGCTCCCCAGGAAAGCTTTCTCTGCTGGCAGTGAAGGAAGGTCCTTGTCATCAATCTTCCCCCAGACTGGAAGCTTTTGAAGTGCAGTGACTTGATTCCTTTCCAAAGGATGTACTCAGCTCCTGGCACTGCTTTTTGGTGGTATAAGGTCACCAAATGTCTTGGTTATCTTCTCTATATCTCAAGAGATCATCTCAAGGCACAAAACAAACTTATGTATTGAATCTTCCTCTACCAGTACAACTGCTGACCGTCAACTCTCATTAACATCATAGAGGCAGGAATTTCAACATGGAGGAAAAATCACAGAATACCAGGAATTATGGCCTAGCCAAGTAGGTTTTTTAGGGAACACAACTCAATCCATGGGCAGTCAGTTTTGCCATTCCACTAGTCTTGAAATGAGCCACCCAAGAGGAGGGAAGAAGCGGATACCACCACCACCAAGAAAGGAGAGCCAAGAGTGCAGCCTGTCCTTCGAACTCAGCATCCCTGTGCTAAGAGTAGCTCCTGAAACAGAAATAGAGCTGTAATGTTGAAGACTTGACAAAGTAGCAGAGAAATAGTGTTAGGAGAGAGCAAGAAGGCTGAGTGTCTTTGGGCAGGAGGCTTATGGTGGAGTATGGTGCTTCCAGGACTTTGTAGAACTAGGTTTGCCAACGTGGGAGCAAGAAGAGAGTATCTTCTGGCCAAGGCTTACTGGCAGCAGGGTGCCTCCGGGCAATTAACCACAGAGCCAACAGAGTTTTGAAACACTTGCCTGAGCAGGGCAGGGGCTGAAGGGACAGGATGGGACCTGCCTTCAAGCACAACTGGGAAAAAACAGTCCTAATAGGAGAGCTGTATCCTGAACATTCCTCAACATGAACTATACCTGTTACTTCCCTAATAGGGAACCAAGAAAATTCCCTGGAATTCAGGGAGGTCATTGAGGAAACCCTGTTCTTGGAATTCAGGGAGGTTATCTTATCCAATGATAATGACCTTGCCCATAGTTGAAAACAGCCTGGCATGTATGCCCCACAGGTATGACCAAAAACAGCCTGGTATGACCAAAAACAGCCTGGTATGCCCCACTTGGTATAACCATAAAACCGTAAGTCTCCTTACCGGAGCATTCTGCTATAAAACCATAAATAACTTTTTGCATCAATCACCCCTCACTGTCACTGGAACTTTAAAACTATAAAAACTTTCTCTACCCACTATTTGATGGGCTGAACCACATGTCGGTTCAGACCCCACTTTATTTCTCTTCGAATAAACTTCACTGGACTCTCAGACTGGTGTGTCTCTGCCCCTATTTCGTGCCATTCTATTCCCAACATTTTTGGTGCCGAAACCTGGGACAGGGGTAAACAGGACCACCAACTCCGGGGTCCTACTTCGCTCGGGCCCTTGCTGTGGTACTCTGAATGACCAACAGCACACTAATAGACCTCTAAACGAGTGAGTAGGAGGCCAAGACTTCACTCACTGGAAAATCTTGCCATTTCTCTCTGTTGTCTACAAAGCCCAGCACTGGGTCAGGGCTTCTCTTGGGGCACCAGAACAATGATGTCCCTGCATCTTCACTTTCTGGGGATGCCCAACCAGCAAGTTAGTATCAGAACTCAGTCCCCAGCGAGAGGCAGGGGTGCCTGCCTCTCCCTGACAGGACTAATCTTCCCCCCACCTCTCTTCTTCCTACTCACTCACTACACTGTGGGACTAATCAATCTAAGCCCCTTAAAGAC
Source organism: Heterohyrax brucei (assembly GCA_028571685.1). Taxonomy (NCBI): domain Eukaryota; kingdom Metazoa; phylum Chordata; class Mammalia; order Hyracoidea; family Procaviidae; genus Heterohyrax; species Heterohyrax brucei. The sequence continues at coordinate 26,582,069 of CM053155.1, forward strand.
ACCCCATTGGGGTGCCTCCTAAAAATTCTAGGCACCCTAGGAACAGTCTCTGATTTAGACAACTTTATAACCTGCAACTGCAGGTGGTCTGAGGCTTCTTATATCTGAGCTGCCTTTTTCCTTTGCAGTCGTCCCTCTCTGCCAATCCTGCACCACTTTCCAAATCTTCCTCCCTAATGAAAAACCTCAGCCTTCTAAGCCACCACCTCCTGAACCAGATTTTGATCTTCCTGACCATGCCCTTACCCCGTCCTTATACTTCTCCTCCTGCTTCAGCTCTGGCAGACTCTCCCTCCTCTTCTGGAATTCTGCTTTCTCCTTCTATGCCAACCCCCCTTCACACATTCCATGACCTAACACTCACCCAAGGTCTGTCCCTGACCCCCCATCAACACCTTATCGTCTCCACACACTAGGTCTACGGGCAACCCCTGGGACCCATTTGACCCATCTGAGAAGCAGTGGGAGCTGAAGACATCGTCCAGGTACACATTCTCCTCAAGCTGGCTGACCCATCCCAAATAAAAAAAAAAGCTCTAGTCCTCTCATCTGACCCCTCTCACTTTTGAAAAGAATTCCAATATCTAACCCAGTCTTACAACCTCGCTTGGCAGGACATTTACCTGGTTAGTGGCCACAGTCGTTGCTGATTCATTTCATATCCAAGACCCTAACCACGACCCCCTGCAGGGCAACAGTGGTGCTCTCCATGGACCCTAAGTGGAACTACCAATCTAACTCACCTGACCTTTCCACTTTGGCCCATCTTATCACTTGTCTTCTAAAGGGAATGCAAAAAGCAGCACACAAAGTGGTGAGCTATCACAAAATGAAAGAAGTCACCCAGAAGGCAGATGAAAATCCTGCCACCTTCCTAAATAGACTCGCAGGAACTTGAATCAAGTATACTAATCTAGATCCCACTTCTGAGGCGGGACAACTCCTCTTGAATACCCACTTTATTACCCAATCTGCCTCAGACATCTGCAAAAAGCTCCAAAAACTTGAGGACAGTCCACAAACTTCCCAAAGGGATCTTTTAAAACTGGCCTTTAGGGTCTTTAATAAACAAGGGGAGGAGGCTGCCCAGAAAAAAACAGGCAAATTACCAAATGCTGGCCTCAGCCCTCCAAGGACAAAGTGGGGACCACCCAGCAAACTGCAAGAAACCCCAATGAAGCTCCTTACAGCCTCTAGGCCCTTGCTTCAAATGTGGGAAATAAGGCCTTGATCAACCAGATCAAAATCTGGTTCAGGAGGTGGTGGCTTAGAAGGCTGAGGTTTTTCATTAGGGAGGAAGATTTGGAAAGTGGTACGGGATTGGCAGAGAGGGATGACTACAAAGGCCTGCTCCTGCTCAAACCCTCGAGCTCCACCCAGTCCATGCCCAGCTTGTGATGTCCAAGGCCACTGGAAGGATGAGTGTCCTTGGACTGCCAGGTCTGGGTCCACCCCTTCAAAAACAGTGGCTGAGCCAGGCTTTATCCTGCCAGATCTCCTCAGCTGGCCACTGAGGACTGAGGAGACCATCAACATCTCACTGATGGAGCCCCAGGTTTGCCTTCAGGTTATTGGTAAACAAGCTTTCTACTGGATATGGGGGCCACTTACTTGGTACTGCCTGAATTTTGGAGGAAGCTTCTCCCCTCCTCCATTTCTATTGTTGGTATGGATGGAATTCTATCAAACCCTCTTAAAACTCCTTCTTTAACCTGCCAATTAGATCAGTTAACTTTTTCCCACACCTTTCTAGTAATCCCGACCTTCCTAGGAAGCTCCAGACAACCTTCATGCTCTATCCATCTGACTCAGATGAACATATTCAATTCCCAACTGTTCTATCCCCCTCTAATCCTAGAAGGACTGCTAACCCACAAGACAAGCCCTATCATACTTTCCCTCTTATACCCTCTCTGGGAACATTCTGTGACCTAATCTTAAACTTACTTCCACCCAACGCATTGGAAACTCCTGAAGCTTTACTTTCTCTGGTCTGGGACTTTTACTTACAGGGGGACATTGATTATTCATGGTATGAAATCTCCCAGTGATTAGAAACAGGTTCACCCACCTCCTTACAATCACCTGCCTCTAATCACCAGCTCCCTCTCTACCAAGGCCTCCACACATATTACCCACCCCACACATACTTAACAACCTTAACCAAACTTATTCTCTCCTGAACCACACCACTAAATGTCAGAGGTGCTAGATCTGTTTGTCCCTCTCCCCAAGAGATGAGACACTCTTCTAGGTAGTTACCCAACTGCTTTGGCCAGTTGAACCACACCACTGTTCCAAACCTTCGTGGGATACATATAATCCCTCCCCCACACCCCTACCCAAATCTCAGGACCAGTAGCCCCAGGCTTAACTTTCTTAAGCGGTCTTCCCTTCTGTATGCAATAAATAGATAAAAAAGGACAACTAGATCACAGACTCTGCAGCAACACTATCAAAATATACCCTCCCCACAGGATCCAAAGTCAAACGGTGGACTATTTCCTTTCCCCCACAGCCAATGGCGTGTTTCCTCAACCAGTACACTTCTCAGGGCCACCACTGTTCCAAGGTGAGTCCTCCAGAACATGTATTGCTCTGAACCAAAGCCCCTTTCCCTGGATTAATACCGTCCCCTGCTCTCAACAGCCTTCAAACAAAAATAAGCTCTTTTAAGCTCTTTTAAGGGAAGCCCTTTCCAACACCTTTTCAGTTTGGAGCAACAAACCATCCACCAGACAGGGGTCATATGATTTCCTCCACCTTTTTTGTCTATGCATCAGCATATGTTTCCTAGAAGACCATCTCTTCTTTTGTGGGAGCCAGGCGTGTTCCTGCCTAGCCACAAACTGAACAGGAACATTCACTGTCCTGTACTTATCCCCAAACCCTGATGTCGCCGCCCACCCCCTATCCTTACCTATACCAGTAAAAGCCTCAGTCAGGCCAAAAAAGCTCCCATCCTTATACCTCTACTGGTTACCCTGGGGGTCACATTAGATATTGATACTGGAACGGGAGGGTTAAGCACTTGTCTCTATTATTTCCACCTCGTCTCACAATACCTGTAAGAAACCATGGAGGACATATCCAAAGAACTGGTAAGAGTACAAATAGATTCTTTAGCTGCTGCCACTCTACAAAACAGATGCCCTAGATCTGTTGACTGCAGAAAAGTGAGGTACTTGTGTTTTTCTAGATGAAGAATGCTGTTTCTATGTTAACCAATCAGTCCTGGCCTGAGATGCAATTAAAAAACTTTCAAAGAGAGTAGCCAATTTATGAAGACAGTGAAGAGGCAGCTGGAATACCTGGCTGAATTCACAAAAGTGGCCTCCCTGGCTTCTTCTGTTTATAATACCTCTTATCTTACTTATTTTTAGGACTCTGTCTTGGCCTGGTCCTATTCAGAGCCATAACAACTGATCCAGTGGTCAATTTGCAACCTTACCCACCAACAAGTGAATCTGATTCTGCCCTCTGAGAGACACAACAAGATCTATACCAAAACCTCCAGAAAAACAACCAGCAAACCTCCCTCTTTGTTGATTAACAAGATACAAGTTCAGAGTGCCAGGAACTCAGAAGGCCTCCCTGAGTCCCCATATACCCTATGACAAATCAAAGACCCTTTTCAGCAGGAAACAGCTAGAAAGAATAACAGCACCCCTCTGTCCTTTAACCAAAAGTGGAAAATTGAGGGAACTCTGTCCCTGGAATTCAGGGAGGTCATCTTTTCCAATGATTAGACCTCGTCATTAGCTGGAAACAGCCTGGTGTGTATGCCTGATAGATATGACTCAAAACAGGCTGGTATGTCCCACCTGGTACAACCATAAAATCATAAATCTTAATGGAGCTTTCTGTTATAAAGCCATAAATAAATGTTTGCATCAGTCACCCCGCACTTGTTCATTGGAGCTTTAAAACTAAAAATTTCTCTATCCACTCCTGGATGAGCTGAACCATACCTTGGTTCAGACTCCACTTTCTTTCTCTGAATAAACTTCACTGGACTCTCAGACTGGTGTGTTTCTGCCCACTTCATGCCATTCTATTCCCAACAGAAACTCTGGTGATGTAGAAGTTAAGTGCTACGTCTGTAAGTCTGTAGTTCAAATCCAAGATGTGCTCCTTGGCAACTCTACGGGGCAGTTCTCTGACCTATAGGGCTGCTGTGAATCAGAATCAACTCAATGGTGGTGGCTTAAGACTTCCCTAATCTCATAATTATGAGTGTTGGCTGTGTGTTCTGTGTAGCCGTTGCAATGAATTATTGAGGGCAGCAGAGAAGTAGAGCGTGCTCTGAGAGGGACAGTTGGTGTCAGAATTGGTAAAGATGACAGGGAGATTAGGTACATCTGACCTCTTGCCTCTTAGGAATCAGCCTTGGACTATTGATCTTGATTCTCCTGTCCTCTTTTAAAATTAGAGGATTTCAGACGTCATATCCACACCCTTTTGACCAGCATTTTGCTCTTTTAAGAACTATCTATATGGGATCAAATTGATAACAGCAACTCAAAACATTAGGCAGGAATCTTAGGGAGCAGTGAATTTATGTTAATGAGGGAGAAACAACTCAGAAATGGAGGATGACAGTGGTTGCACAACAAAAAGTATGTAACGTGTCACTAAATTATACATGTAGAAACTGTTGGATTAGTGTATACTTTGCTGTGTATATTCTCAACAATTCAACAACAACAAAGTAAAATTTATTAAATCCATGAGGCAGCATCTTATGCTGGGAGGTAGTTCTGGTGGTAGGAGCTTGTCAATAACAGTGATGACCTACTCTGAATGAGGCAAAGTGTCAGACACTATGACTACTAAGATGACAAAAGGTGCAGATTTTGCCCTCAAAGAGGTCACATCTAGTTAGGGAGATAGATGGGGCAAGAAGCCATTACAGTGCAGTGTGGTGTGGGCAAGGTGGAAGGGTTGAAAAGAGGAGGGTCTGGGCAGTGAGGGCTTCACAGGGGAGATATTTGAACTGAGTTTTCAGCGCAGTCACTACTCTAGATTTTATTCTTAGTCTTACAGGAGTATCATTAGAATTTTTTGAGAAAGGGACTGTAATGCTCTGACTTACATTTTAAAAGACCCTTCTGCCTGCTGTGTGAATCAAGAATGGAAGCTGTCACAGACTAAATTGTGTGTGTCCCCTACAAAAATATGTATCAGTCTCACCAGGCCATGATACCCGTGGTGTATGATTATACACCATTTTGTCATCTGATGAGATTTTCCCTATATGCTGTAAGTCCAATTACTATGATGAAATGAGGTGCATTACCAATCCCCCCAAAAAACAAAAACATTGCCATCAAGTTGATTCCAACTTACAGTGACAGAGTAAAACTTCGCCATGAGGTTCCCAAGGAGCACTTAATGGATTTGAATTGCCAACCATTCGGTTAGCAGCCATAGCTGTTAACCAGTACACCACCAGGGTTTCCTGAAAAGGACTAGTGGCAGTTATATTGGTGACATCTTCAAGATTGGATAATGTCTTAAGCCAATCTCTTTTGATATATAAAAGAAAGCAGAAAGCAGAGAGACATGGGGACCTCATATCACAAAGAAAGCAGTACTGGGAGCAGAGTATGTCCTTCAGACATTAGATTACTGTGCTGAGATGCTCCCAGACCAAGAGAAGATTGATGCATCACAAGAACTTCCCTCCAGAGCTGACAGAGAGAGAAAGTTTTCTCCTGAAGCCAGTGTCCTGAATTTGGACTTTTGACCCACCAGACTGTGAGGCAATAAACTTCTCTTTGTTAAAGTCATCCACTGTGATATTTCTGTCATAACAGCACTAGATGACTGAGACAGAATTTGGTAGCAGGAGTGGGGTGCTGCTCAAACAGGTACTAAAAGTGTGGAAACAATTTGAAAACCGTGACTGAATTGAGGATTCAAAAGGAAATAAGGAGAGCTGTTATACTGTAGATGATGCAGATGGCAAGAAGCTGCAGCAGAGGACTGGCAACAGCAGAACCAGGAGACCACCATGAAACAGCCCCAGAGCTGACCCATGAAGAGAGAGCTGAGCGCCTGTGTATGGAAGCTTCCTGGTGGAGTTTGATGCTTCCAGAAATTCATGGGTGGAGCTAGGCTTGCCAATCCACAGAGCAAGAGAGCTGACTGCCTTCTTGCTGGAGTTTACTAGTAGAATAGGGTGCCTCTAGACACTTACTGGTGGAGCTACAGAGCTTTGGAACACAGATGCAAGCATGAGGCCAGAGGAGCTGTCATGGATTGAATTGTGTCCCCTCTGAAATAATGTGTAGACGTGTGGCTGAGCCCTGATTCCCAATATTTTATGATTGTCCCCAATTTTGTGATTTACCTATGCTGTATGTTAAAGGATTAAGGTGGGACTGTAAATCCCTTCATAGGATCACCTCCCTGCTCCACTGTAAAGGGAATTTCTCTAGAATATGGCTTGCACCCCCTGAATCCTTTCATCCTAAAAGAGATAAAAGGAAAGGAAGGCAAGCAGAGAATTGGGAACCCCACACCATCAAGAAAGCAGCACTGGGAGAAGAGTAGGTCCTTCAGACCTGAGGTTCCTGCATCAAGATACTCGTTAAACAAGGACTTTACTCCAGAGCTGACAAGCGGGAAAGCCTTCCCCAGGAGCAGACACCCTGAATTTGGACTTGTAGCCTACCAGACTGTGTAAGAATAAACTTTTTTCTTTTAAAGCCATTCACTCTGTGGTAATTCCGTTAGAGCAACACTAGCTGACTAAAACAGGAGCTGAGAAGCCAAGAACCCAGGAGGCAGATGATGAAGAGACAAGGAACACAAGAAGCCATGCTACCTCAGTCTCAAAGGTATTGCTGGAACCTGAGGGATTTCAAAACATGGAGCTGTGGAGTCATCACTCAGATGGATGAGGAGAATGGTGCACCTAAAGTTGAGGGAGCAGAGTGGCTGTCCCAGTGAACCTGGAAGGTGGAGCTGAGCCCTCCACTCAGAATCTGGAGATGGCGACAAATACCTAGAATCTGGAGGACAGATTGTTACATAAATCGTCTCAGAGGACAAAAGATTATTTTCAAAGCCTTGGGGGCTAATGTAATCTCTCTGCTGGCCTGCTTGGTGCCTGTTATTCCTTCTTTTCCTCCGGTTTCCCCCATTTGTAATGAAGATGTCTATCCTGTGCCTGTTCTGTCATTGTACTTCGGAAGCAGATAACTTGTATTCGAGATTTCACAAATGAAGAGGAATTTTAGTGTTTTGGACTTGGAGTTGTTTTAAGATTTTTGCTATATGGAATGAATAGGTTTTGCCTGTTACAAAGTTGTGATTTGTGGGGGCAAAGGGTGTAATATCATAGATTGAATTATGTGCCCCCAAAATTTTGTGTATCACTTTAGCTGGGCTATGATTCCCAGTACTGTATGATTGTCCACCATTTTGTCATAAGATGGAATTTTTGTATGTGTTGTAAATTCTGTCACTATGATATAAAAAGATGAATTAGTGGCAGTTATATTATTGAGATCTACAAGATTGGATAGTGTCTTAAGCCAATGTCTTTGAGATATAAAAGAGACAAGTGAACAGAGAGACACAGGAACCTCATACCACCAAGAAGGCAGAGTCAGGAGCAGACTGTGTCCTCTGGACCTAAGGTTTGTGTGCTGAGATGCTCCCAGATCCAGGAAAGATTGATGACCAGGATCTTGCTCCAGAACTGAGAGAAAGCCTTCACCTGGAATTGCTCTTTGTTAAAACTGTCCACTTGTGTTTTATCTGTTATAGCTCACTAGATGACTGAGACAGAAGCAGTGGAAAAGAAACTTTTGCAACAGTCTAGGAAGGAAGTAAGAAGCCCTGTTGATGCAGCAGTTAAGCACTTGGCCACTAACCAAAACCTCGTTGGTTGAAACTCACCAGCTGCTCCAAGAAAAAGATGTAACATACAGCTTCTGTAAAGATTTATAGCCTTGCAAAGCCTATAGGGCAGTTCTATTATATCTCATAGGGTTGCTGTGAATCAGAATTCTCCGGATGGCAATGAGTTTGATTTTTCTGTGGATGTTAAGTAGCTCAGCTGAAAGGTGGGTGGTTTGAACTGTATGGGGCATTTCTACTTTGTCATCTAGAGTCCTTATGAATCTGAATCAACTTCATGGCACACAACAGTAGCAGAAAGAGAAATGATAGTGACTTGGGGATGAAAAGTAGTGAGGTTATGGATGTATTTTGAAGGTAGAGCTGGTTGGATTTACAGAGGGATTCAATATAGAGTTGCAGGAAAGAGAAGAGTTGTGGATAACCCTAAGCTGGAGTCTTGGCATCTGGGTGAAGAGTACTGTGGTAGCATTACTAAGGTAGGGAAGATGGGAGTGGTGGAGCTGAATCAAGAGTTTTGTTTTTATCATGACAAGTTTGAGTTGAGTGGCAAACATCCAAGTGGAGTAGTAATATGAAACCTGGAGCCCAAGGGAGAGGTCAGCTTGAAAGTTTAGCTGTGGAAGTCATCATCATTAAGCTGATTTTTATTGGGTAGAAAAAATGATGCTAGTGGACTGAGTTTTGATATATGCCACCATTCAGAAGTTGGGTGGAAGATGAGGAATAGCTACTGCACTTGTAGGAAACTAGGGGAATGGTGTCCAGGGAAACTAAAGGAAAGAAGTATGGTCAGAGATTTGGATTTGGCAAAACATCCTCAGTGACCTTGATAAGTGATGTTTGAATGAGTGGTAAAGATGAAAGTCACACTGAAGCAGAAAATAGATGAAAAAATAGGTGATGAGAAAACAGAGATTGTCAGCATAGAAATGCTTGGGAAATTTTGCTGTGTGGCAAAATTGGGGAGGAGCATGCATCTGGGGAGAAGCTTTCTAGTTTTTAAACAAGTAATATGAAACTATGTTTATATGAATGATCTCTTAATGAAAGAGAAAGTTATGCTACAGGAAAAGAGGGAAAATAAAGGCCAGAGTTCCTGCAGTGGACATGAAGGGATAAGATCCAGCAGGTCCTGCTCCATGTAATGGTGTTGAAGGCACAGTACATGGGTCCAGGTGCAGTTAGATTGGTGTTGATTTAGTGATGGAAAGATGAGGTTATGTCCAACTGTGTGTATTTTCTCAGTGAAGTCAGAGGTGTGAACATAAACTGAGAATGTATGTTTATGTAGAATACTAGAAATTTGAGGAAAGAAACATTGTGAAACAGTCTCAAAGTGCTGGAGAAGCAAAGCTACTAGGCAGTTGTCGTGGGAGTGTCTGGTATAGAGGAGATTTGTGATCACAAATACGAAGTGAGTCAGTCAGTGTTCTGAGTGACTTTCTCATTTTGCAGTGGCTAACTGTAAGGATGTAGGTTCAGAATCAGTGGGTTTAACTAGCGCTGGAATGTTTCCAGAGAAAATTGCTGGCAAAGGAGAATAGCAAGAGAATTATGGGTCTTTGCAAGGGGATAGTTTTAATACTGGATTATGGAATTCATACCAGGTAAGGAGTGATGTTCCATCAAGACAGATCAATCATTAGAAAACATTATATTTAGCAAAGTACAGGATCAGCAAAAATGGAGGAAATCTTAAATGAAGTTGACAAAACAGCAGCAACAAGGGACTCAATCATGGCAAAGATCATGAAGATGTTTCAGGACCAGAAGATGTTTTGTTATACGTAAGGTCACAGTAAGTTGGAGTCAACTCAACAACAACTAACAACAACAAGAAGGAGGGACATGAAGAGGTCATATAGATCATAAAAAAGTGGGAAGGGTAATGGTTTGGAAGACTTTTGGGGCTTGATAAGTAGCTGTATAGGGACCAGAGCAGTCAGTTGGAAAGATAGGTGGTAGTCAGTATGTAGAATATATGAAAATAAGATTTTAAAGGTATGTGATGGTTAAGATTATGTGTCAACTTGGCTGGGCCATGATGCTCAGTGTTTTGGCAGCTGTATAATGTGATCATTTTTTTTGCTGAAATTTGATGCGTGATCCACCTCCATGATGGAGTCTAACAAGTGTTACTGGTGGGGGTGGGACCATGGCAGCTCACTTCCTCTTCAGCCTTCATCTGTCTGCCTTTCACCACCTACTTCCTCCCTTGATCTGGTAGCAGCCTCTTGGCTGACCTCCTGTTTTGGGAACTTGAGCTAGCACTGTATCTGTCCATCTTGGAATTTGTAGATCTTTACAGCCTCCAAGCAAGAGTGAGGGTCCCCAGTGTGTTGCCTCAGGGTTTGCCAGCCCCTGCAGCCATATGAATCAGGAGAAACCTTGCAGTCTTGCCTGCTGGCCTTGGGGTTCCTTGACCTTCATATCTTGTCCAATCTGCTGATTTCAGGTTCACCAGCTTGTCTGTGAGTTGAGAAAACCCACTATCTTGATCCATGGACATAGGACATTCCAAACTCTACAACTGCATGAGCTGTTTCCTTGATATAAATCTCTCTCTATATATGTTTACACACTGTATTGCTTTTGCTTTTCTGGAGACCCAAGCCTAAGACAAGTATTTGAGAACTGGGGATGGTGAACCCCAATCAAGAAATGAAATGACATATTGCATTGAAGAAATCTGCTTAAAAGATCTCTTTAAAGTGTTCTTTAAAAATGTCACTTTGAGGACTAAGGTGCAACTGACCTAAGCCATGGTATTTTCTCAGTTGCTTCATATGCATACAAATGCTGGACACTGGGGGTGGAGTAAAGATGGCAACTAAACACATGTCTCCTTATATCTCTCTGGAAACCAAGACCTGAATTGATAACCAAACGCAGCCTTCTGGTCACCTAGTGAGCCCTGGGACATGGCACAGAGCTGTTAAGTTAGACTTCATACCAGTGAACAAAAAACTACCTCTCTTTCACTGACTCCCACTCCTGGCTAGCACTGACTCTCATGGTCTGAAGGTAATGCACCATTGTGACTTTTTTTTCTCTGTCCTGGCTGGTGGGTGGAGCTGGGTCTTGCCTAGTGGCTAGTTTCAGACACAGTGCTGGTGGAATAGGCAGGCTAAATTGCCATATTTTGAGAGCCAGGCTGAGGACTCTGTACATCTAGCCAATTTGGGCCTCTGTTTTCATCTCTGCCACCGCATGGTTTGTACAGAACCACAGGGCCCATGTGTGGGATGCCATGTTGGATACGGAGATTTTAGCAGGACCTAATTCTTAGCCTGGGAACCAGTGCCTGCAAACAGGACAGCGCTTCTCCGACAGAAAAGCAGTAGTTTACACAGTGTTTCCTACGGTGGGGGCCCAGCTGAGGACTCGCTGCCTCTTGGCACCTTTAGCCCCTCTATCAGCCAATCGTGTGGAGGGCACCATCTTAGATATGGTGGCTGCAGCTGGACCTAATTCTTAGCTTGGAAGCCAAAGCCTGCCCACAGGGGAGTGCTTTTCTCTCAGAAAAGCAGTAGTTTACACAGTGTCACCTAAGGCTGGGCGCTGTTAGCAGAGGCCAACAGGGCAGTAGCATTGCTTTATTTTGAACTAGTTTGTATCATCTGGGGTTGGATATAGAGGTGCTTACTTTGCCAGTTGGGAAGAGGGACTTCTACAGCAGAAAACCTGACTGACTTCGGAAGTGGTCAGATACCTTTTGTTTTACGTTTTAAGACAGCCTAGAGAAACATCTGCAGTCCATCTTCACGGTATCTCTCCCAGCCTCTACTTACACGAAACCTAAAATGCAGCAGACACTTGTAGCAAACAAGAAATCACCCACGGCTTCAGAAACAACAACAAAACAACCAAGGAGTTTTCCAGATGAAGAAACTTTTCCGAAATCATTGGAAGATGAATAGCCAAGCCAAGCCGGAAGATGAATACAAAAGGATTATATACAGAGCCCTTCTAGACCTTATACAAAATGTAGCAGAACAAAAGGAAAAATTAAGCAAGCTGTTCGATCTGATGGAACACCAGTATTCTGAAATCCAACAGATCAAGAACAAAATCAAAGAGATAGAAACTTCCATTCAAAGCCAAGAAATCAGAATGCAACAAATGGAGAAAAGAATTTCTGACTTGGAAGACAGAATTACTGATGCCAGCATCTATGAGGAAAAATCAGAAAAAAGAAACAAGGAAAATGAACAAGCATTAAGAAGCATGTGGGACTGTATTAAGAGGAACAACCTTCGATTAATTGGAATCCCTGAACAGGATGAGACACCTGAGAGCACAGAGAATATTGTTGCTGAGCTGCTGACAGAAAACTTTCCAGAAATCAGGAAGGATGAGAATACAGGTATCCCAGATGCATATCGTATGCCACGCAATATAAGTCTCAAAAGAAAGACTCCAAGACATATTATAATCAAGCTTAACAAAATGAAACATAAGCAGCAACTCTTAAAAGGCAGCAAGACTCAAAGCAAAGCTAACCTTAACAAAATGAAACATAAGCAGCAACACTTAAAAGGCAGCAAGACTCAAAGCAAAGCTAACATTCAGAGGGAAACCCTGTAGGCTTTCGTCAGATTTCTCAGCAGAAACCATACTGGCATGGAGACAGTGGTATGACACATTCAAAGCCTTGAAGGAGAAGAACTTCCAACAAAGAATTATATATCCTGTAAAACTATCTTTCAAATATGAAAATGAAATTAAGACAACTCAGATAAACAGAAACTCAGAGACTTTGTAAAAACCAAACCAAAACTACAAGAAATACTGAAAGAAGTTCTTGGCTTCAGCTTAGAAGAACAAAACCACTAACTTTATATTTTAGAATGCCACATCATCCAGAATTCCATTCAGTTAGGGAAGGCTCCAAACTCAATCACAGTTTTAATACTGAAAGAAACAATCCAGTGATTATCATGGAAACTATGGTGCCATCATATTAAAAAGAGAGATGTGCTACAGTCTTTATAGTCCTTCCAGATGGAGAGGATGTCAACAAGACTGGTAGTAATTAAAATTGGGTTTATATATAGTTAATTAAGGAGAATCTTTGGGGTAGCGATAAAGCACAACAAATACGCAACATACTGTATCAAGAAATGTAACACCAGAGTCTCAACAACTACAAAACCAGCTCTGAATAAGGTGAAAAACCAACTCACAAAAAAGAAGGTCCCAGAACAGACTAATAAGAACAACAGAGAAAGCATCAACACAAAAATGAACATATCACAATGGCAGCAGTGAACACATATCTATCAATAATTACATTAAATGTGAGTGGACTGAATGCTCCAGTAAAGTGACATCTTAGATCAAAAGACATGAACCGTCCATATGTTGCCTACAAGAAACTCACTTGAGACTTAAAGATAGGAACAAACTGAAAATTAAAGGATGGAAGAATATATATCAAGCTAACAATGAACAAAGAAGAGCAGGGGTAGCGATTCTAATCTCAGACAAAATAAATTTTAATAAAAATCCACCATCGTGGACAAAGATGGACACTATTACTGAAAGGCTCAGTACACAAGCAAGACTTAACTACATTAAATATTCATGCACCTAGTATCAGAGCACGTAAATACGTTGAAGAAACACCGACTACACTCAAAAAAAGTTAGATCACTCCAGAATAATAGTGGGAGACTTCAACACTCCATTCTCAATACTGGACAGATCATCTAGAAAAAAACTCAGTAAAGATACCAAAGACCTCATTGCCACAATTAACCAACTAAACCTCATCAATATATACAGAACTTTCTACCAAGCAGCAGACAATTACACCTTCTTCTCCAATGCACACGGAATATTCTCCAGAATTGACCATGTGTTAGGACATAATGTAATTTTCAACAAAATTCATACCATTGAACTAATGCAAAGTATCTTCTCAGATCACAAAGCCATAAAAGTTGAAATCAATAGCAGAAAAAACATAGATAGAAAGTGGAACTCTTGGAAACTAAACAACATCTTGCTCAAAAAATCATGGGTTATAGAAGAAATCAAGGATGAAATAAAGAAATTCATGGATTCCAATGAGAATGAAAACACTTCCTACCAGAACCTAGAGGACACAGCCAAAGCAGTGCTCAGAGGTGGGTGTATCTCCATAAATGCACACATCTGGAAGGAAGAAAGAAACCAAATCAAGGAACTAACCCTACAGCTTGAACAAGGAAAGAGAGAACAACAGAGGAACCCCTCAGGCAATAGAAGAAAACAGATCATGAAGATTAGAGAAGAACTAAATGAATTAGAGAAAGAAAAACAATTGAAAAAATTGAAAAGACCAAAAGCTGGTTTTTTGAAAAGATCAACCAAATTGACTAATCACTGGCGAAACTTACTAAAGAAAAACAGGAAAGGAAACAAATAACTCAAATTAGAAACGAGAAGGGAGTGGTCACAACAGATCCAACAGAAATCAAAAATATCATAACAGAATACTATGAAAGACTGTACTCTAACAAATTTGAAAACCTAGAGGAAATGGACAGATTCCTTGCTTCATATCACCTATCCAAATTATCACAAGATGAAGCAGAACAACTTAATAAACTTACTACAAAGGAAGAGATTGAAAAAGTCATCCAAAAACTGCCAACCAAAAAAAAGTCCGGGCCCAGATGGCTTCATTGCAGAATTCTACCAAGCTATTAGAGAAGAGTTGTCTCCAATACTACTGAGACTATTTCACAGTATAGAAAGGGAAGCTACTCCCAAACTCATTCTGTGAAGCCAGCATAACCCTGATAAACCAAAGCGAGGGAAAGACCCAACCAAAAAGGAGAACTACAGGTCAATATCACTCATCAATCTAGATGCAAAAATCTTCCACAAAATTCTCGCCAACAGAATACAACAACATATTAAAAATATAATCCATCATGACCAAGTGGGATTCATACCAGGGATGCAAGGCTGGTTCAACACCAGAAAAACAATTAATGTGATTAACCACACAAATATCACAAAAGACAAGAATCGCCTGATCTTGTTCATTGATGCAGAAAAGGCATTTGATAAAGTCCAACACCCATTCATGCTAAAAACTCGTAGCAAAATAGGCATAGATGGAAAGTTCCTCAATGCCTTAAGGGCCATTTATACAAAACCAACTGCCTATATCATCCTGAATGGAGGGAGACTGATGGAGTTTCCCTTAACAACAGGAACTAGACAAGGATGCCCACTCTCACCTCTCCTATTCAACATAGTACTAGAAGTTCTTGCCAGAGCAATTAGACAAGACCAAGAAATAAAGGCATCTGCATTGGCAAAGAGAAAGTCAAAATCTCCCTGTTTGCAGATGATATGATTGTATATGTAGAGAATCCCAAAGAATCTGTAAGTAAACTACTTATACTGATAGAAGAGTTCAGCAAAGTCTCAGGATACAAGATAAACATAAGTAAATCAGTAGGATTCCTTTATACCAACGAGACTGTTAGTGAAGAAATCATGAAATCAATACCATTTACTATAGCCCTTAAGAAGATAAAGTACCTAGGAATTAATCTAACCAAAGAAATAACGGACCTTTACAAAGGAAACTAGAAGCTCTTACTACAAGAAACTGACAGAAACTTAGATAAATGGAGAAACCTACCCTGCTCGTGGATAGGAAAACTTCATGTTGTGAAAATGTCTATTTTACTCAAAGCAATCTACTTATATAATGCAATGCCAATACAAGTTCCAGCAGCATTTTTTAATGAGATGGAGAAACAAGTCATCAATTTTGTTTGGAAAGGGAAGAATCCCCGGATAAGTGAAGTACTACTAAAGAAGAAGAACACACTGAGAGGCCTCCCATTACCCAACTTCAGAACCTGTTAATACTGCGACAGTGGTCAAATCAGCCTGGTACCGGTACAAGAACAGAAAGATCGATCAATGGAACAGAATCGAGACCCCAGAGATGATACCATCTGCCTATAAACAGTTGATATTCAACAAAGGCCCTAAGACATTAAGCTGGGGTAAAAACAGTATCTTCAACAAATGGTGCTGGCAAAATTGGCTATCCATCTGCAATACATTGAAACAAGATCCATATCTTACACCTTATACAAACACCAACTCAAACTGGATAAAAGACCTAAATATCAAATCTAAAATGAAAAAACTCATCCAAGAAAAAGTAGGAACAACAATGGAAGTTTTAATATACAATGTAGACAGACTTCAAAATCTGTCAAACAAACCACAGTCAACAGAAAATAGATAAATGGGAACTATTAAGAATCCAACACTTTTGCTCATCCAAAGACTTTATCACAAGAGTTAAAAGGCCACCTACAGAACGGGAAAAAATATTTGGCAACTCTGTGTCAGACCTATGCCTGATCTCCATAATCTATAAGGTAATACAAAATATCAATAAGAAGATATATCATCCAATTAAGCAATGGGCAAAGGAGATGGACAGACATTTCTCTAAAGAGGAGATCCAGGCAGCCAAAAAACACATGCGGACATGTTCACAATCTTTAGTTATTAAAGAAATTCAAATCAAAACTACAATGAGATACCATCTCACCCCAACAAGGCTGGTCATGATCCAAAAACACAAAACAACACATGCTGGAGAGGCTCTGGAGAAAGTAGAACTCTCCTACACTGTTGGTGGGGTCGCAAAATGGTCCAGCCTCTTTGGAAAGCAATCTGGCGCTTCCTCAAAAAAATGGATATTGATATACCATTTGACCCAGTAATTCCACTACTTGGAATATATCCTGCAGAATCAAGGCCATTCACACCTACGGACACATGCACAAGAATGTTTATTGCAGCACCAGCTGCTCTGTGGGAGAAAGATGTGGCAGTCAGCTTTCATAAAGATTACAGCCTTTGGAACCGTAAAGAGCAGTTCTGCTCTGCCCTATAGGGTTACTATGAGTCCGAATCCAGTCAATGGCAATTTTTTTTTTGTTTGTTTGTTGTTGTTCATTTGGTTTTGTTTACAGGTAACGGTGAAGCTAATTCTGAAAATACAGTTGAAAGCTATGTAAAATGTACCTAAGGCCAAGCAAAATCTTTTAAAATAAATATAATTGATGTTTTAAGTATTATTTGCCCAAGTGCCAGTCAGCTTGCCAGTCCAAGGACAACTTCTGTTCATCGGCACACACACTGCCATGGCAATCCATTGTTATCTCTATGTGCAGAGGTGTCCTCTCCCTGCCCTCCAGCTGATAGTGGGCTTGAGATGGAAAGTTCACACTTCATTTTCCTGTCACAACTGACAAGGCAACCGGACACTTCGAAGAACTGAGGTGCTGGGATTGAGGGCCGAGGACCACAGACTCGAGGGGCATGTAGGTCAATTGGCATAACATAGTTCATAATGTTCTTAATCACATTGTGGTGGAGTAAGTAGCACTGGGAATCATAAAAGATTTTGAGCAGCCATCTGAGATACAACTACTGGTTTCTTCCGGTCTTGTGCAAAGGAGAGTGAAGATAATCAAAGACTCAAGGAAGCTATTAGTCCAAATGACTAACTGCTCTCATGAAACACAGCTTCTACTAGCCCGAGACCGGAAGAACTCAGTAGTGTCCAGTACTGCTACTGACTGTTCTGACCAGGCACAAAATAGAAGGTTCTGGTTAGAGTGGGAGAAAAATGTAGAACAAATTCAAATTCATAAAAAGGAAAGACTGGTGTGATAGAGAACAAAGGAACCACTGAGACCATAGCGCCAAGACACCCTTCTAATGTAGCTCTGAAGCCACTCCTGGAGATCATCTTTCAGCCAAGTAACAGACCTGTACCCACTGCTGTTGAGTCCATTCTTACTGATAGTAACCCTATGGGACCCAGCAGAACTATCCCATAGGGTTTCCAAGGCTGTACATCTTTATGAAAGCAGGCTGCCCTGTCTTTCTCCCCTGAATAGCTGGTGGGCTTGAACTTCCGACTTCATTTAGCAGTCAAGCGCTTAGCTACTGCACCACCAGGGCTCTCTGAATTAACGCAAGGCCTATAAAATAAATAGCACCCTTGAGGAAAGTGCTCCTTAGACAATCAGCTACAGGAGACATAGAGAGCAACGTTTGCTCAAAAGCAAAGATAAGGAGATTGCTGACATATTGCAGACACTGCAACCAATGTCATGAACTATTAGTGTATGAATTATTGAACAGGAAACCAATTTATTGTGTAGATTTTCACCTAAATTACAAGAAAACATTAAAAAAAAGAAAAAGAAACCAACCAAGTCACATATATTTCATGGTAGGTATTTTTTCCCTTCTAGAACAACATCCAAAAGTAAGAACGAACAAAATTATCTACCTAGTGACTAGGTGGGGAAGGAGTGGCCCATTCAAGAAAGTTTTAAGAAATTTCTTTTAGGGGCATACGTTGTCAGTCAGTGACAGAGTTAAGACTAGAATGCACATAGCTTGGTTATAAGGAAGATGCTACAATTTTTAAGCGTTATCGCCTCTTTCCATTGATTCAGCAAACATTTATTGGGCACCAAACATGTGGCAATCAACATGCTAGGTAAGTGGTTCTCGAATTTTTTGATCCCAGTTTCCTTTACGCTCTTAAAAATTTTTGAGGACCCCAAAGATCTTTTGTTCATGTGGGTTATATCTCTTTATTGTTAAAATTTTTGAAAAGTAAAAATAAAAGAGTTTAAAATACTAACTCATTTAAAATAATAAGCCAGTTTAATGTTGACATAGGTAACATTTTTAGTGAAAAATTGTTTTTCAAAACAAAAACAGTTTGGAAAGAAGAGTGACATTGTTTTTTATATTTTTGCAAGCCTCTTTAACGCACGGCTTAATAGAAAAGAGACGGAATCTCAATTTCCTTTTGCATATAGTCTGTTGCCATATGCATCTATGGGAAGATTCTGCTGTACACTCGTGAGACAATGAGAGTTAAAAAGGAAAATAACAGCTTAGCATTATTATGAAAATATTTTTGACCTTGAGGATCCTGAAAGTATTTCAAAATGGGTTCCTCCTCAGGAGTGCCCTGACCATACACTGGGAACCACTTCGCTAGATACTGGGATACAGCCCTCAAGGAGCTCCGAGACCAGCAGGAGAGAACATTTACAGGGGCACATATGCATGCAATGTGTTTAGTACGTTGATAGATTATAAGAATCTAAGTGCCGGGAGGGACGGATGAATTCTGACTGGGAAGGTCAGCAAAGGGTTCCAGGGGAAACTGGCGCTTGAGTTAGACCTTGAAGCATTAGTAAGTACATGACAGGAGAGGTGAGTGCTTTCCTGGCAGAGGAACAGCACGAGCAAAGCATGAAACAAAGAATAATGAGTCCAGTGTTCACCTGGAGTATAACATGCGTGAAGGCAAGTGACTGAAGAGGAAGATGCAAAGTGCGGTAGGAGGACAGACAGTATAGAACCCTCGTTCTGCAGGCAATGCAAACGACTGTAGGAGACCGACACAAGAATTTTAGATAATGTTGATTGTGCTCCTGTTCCATCTAGGCCAGGCACTGTACTAGGAAATTAGTTCTCTTATCAACCCATTGAAAGAGAAATTATTAGCCTCATTTTATAGCTGAAAAATTGAAGTGTTTAATAATTTGCATATTTGAATCTCCTTTCTATTATTGAATATTGAATTGGTTCTCAGAATGGAGCAGTGACATATTTCCAGATATGTGGATAATAACATAAAAGGTAAACAACAGAAATTGAGGGTTAGGTTTCCTAGTGGTCCCTGAGTGTGTGCATAGTTTGCTCTCGGCCACTAACCTAAAGGTTGGCTGTCAAACTCACCAAGTCACACACCAGAAAAAAAGGCCAGGAGATGTTTCAGCAAAGATTAAAGCCAAGAGAACCCCATGAAGCAGTTCTACTCTGTAACACACCAGGTCCCCATGAGTCAGAAGCAATTTCACAGAAAACTGTTTGGTAGTCTTTTTTTAAAAAAAGAAGTTTCATTGAACTGGCCTAATAAAGTAAGAGTAGTAGCTGGCCTATTCCTGGCTCTCAAAAAAGCTTTCTTCTGTCCCTCGTGCTCATTACTGCTGGCCTTCCTCTGTAATAGATGCTACCTTCAGGGATATGGAGTTAAAAGTTTCAGGAGAAATAAGCAAATGAACTAAGACCAAACTCACAAGAGAGAATGAAATGTAGCAATCAAAACTACCAGCCATCAATTATGTTTATTTTAAAAGATTTTTCTTCCTTCTTTGGGTGGTTCATCCTGTAGTTTTGGAAGATCGGAAAATAAATGTCAATTGAATATGTTGCCTGCTGAGAAGGGAAAGCTCTAGCAAACAGAGATCTTCCCTCCTCTATGGCTTCAGAGTGCTCCACAGTGAGGGGCCACCCAACAGGGGGGCACTACCCAAACAGCCAACGTGTTATAAACGAGCATGTCACGCAAGATCCCAGGAAATACTTGAAGAAAATGAAGAAACTGTTTAGAAACTATTTTAAAACTCCTGTCTGCTGGCCATCTATTTTTCTGGGAATATAACCAACCCCACATTTCTGAGAAATAGTACACTGCCCAAACCTCTGTGCCTCCTGGATAGCTTTGTCTGTTGCCCAACCCTGTGACCATCTGTTGCCCATCCCGGTGACCACCGCCCTTGTAGATGACCATCTGCTTAGAGCCTTACTCATGTGCTGGGCCCCTCATGACCCTCACCCCATCCTCACCTTTTTTTCTTCTGTACCCCAACCCCACCCCCAACCTGCATAAAAACCTTGTACTCTTTTTACTCGGGGCCCAGCTCCTCTGCTCTGTTAGGAGTAGGATCTGGGCCCCGGCATGCTGGAATAAATCCTCTTGCTGTTTGCATCAAGTAACGTCTCCTGAGAGTGAATTCGGGGTCGCGCCGTGAGTCAGGGTACTTCATACTAAATAGCTATTTAGGGTAGGGATATTTAAGAATGAGTCAGTTTCCACTTTAGACGTGTCTTAACACCATGTATGTACCTACGACACAGTACTGCCCAACTCTTAGTACAATATATACTAATCCCAGGTTAATGATCTGCTCAGTTCTCAAATATAATGGAACCCAAGTAAGTATACATAGACACTTTGGTGTGTACTACACTTATCTCCCCCCCCCCCCCCCCCCGCCCTTCTCTTAGCCCAGAGGGCAGCGGGGCGATATCCTAGGAGACCACAGGTAAACAACTGCGCACGCGTACAAGGCTTGGCTGATGCAACTTCCGGGTGCGGGCCGGGCCGGCCGAGAGTAAGGACGCCGACAGGGAGACAGGCGAGACCAATCAGCTGCCACACGGAAGTGTGCGCAAAGATCCGCCCCTCGGTGATGTGCGAGTGAAGTCCCGCGGCGCAGGGCGTACGTTGTGGACGCCGCGGCCCTCTTTCGTCTCATCCGGTCGCCTGGTGGTGTCCTGCCCTGGCGCTGGCCCTGCGGCCATTTTGGACTTTGCTTCCACCCGTGCCTGCCCGACTGCCCAGTCCTTCCGGTGCCGCGCTGCCAAGGGGCTTTTTAACTGTCCCTCTCTTCTAGCAAGTCGCCGCCGTGGGAGGGTCTTATCTATGGTGGGGAGCTCTCGAGCGCATTAGGACACGTCCTTCCTTGCCGGGATGGCTCTCGCCTCAGCTGCCTGCTTCTGCCCTTCTGGGCTGGGTTCTGTCGACTGCTGTCGAAGCCGCTTTCCTCTGTGGCACCTCTGCTGGCCTGGGGATCAGCCTGGAGCACCGACTCCACCGCTAGGTAAGGCCGAGACTGTTTAGGCCTCTGCCGAATAGCTTTCGGAACTCCAGCCGTTGAGCTCTGGTTGCTTGGGAGATTGCCAGGAAAAAGGAGATGGAGCCGGGAGCAGACGGATGGCGGAGACGCGCAGGCTCCTGGGTCCGGCTGCCCTTCCCCTTCCCCTGGCGATCACCTCTGGGCTCTTCCAAGTTCCCCACACCTGCCGCCGAGAACTCCGGGGATCCCAAACCAGCTTCCTCTCATCAGCCCAAGGTTCGGACCAGCTACTGGACGAAGCTGCTTTCCCAGCTTCTTGCGCCCTTCCCCAGCTTGTTCCAGAAGCTGCTGATTTGTACCCAGCTTTTTGGTGGGCTGATTCCTACCAGATGGCTGGAGCTTGCCGGCGGCTACAGCGTCCTGAGAGCCCTGAGAGAACGAGACGAACCTGCGGCTCCCATCGCCCAGAAATCCGCGAGTTCGCTGCGGTTCCACTCCTCGGACAACTCGGCTGCCAGTCCTCTCGATTGGTTAGAGGGGGGAATCCATTGGCAGTGCTCGTCCGCAAATCTGGAATTGGCACTTAAGGGTACAGAGCGCGCTTTGGACCCCTTTCACTCAGAGCAGCCCTTGTGGAGTGTGGAGCTGTTGCCGGGTAGCCTGCAAGCCCAGCTCTTCTCGGAACCGGAACTTGGCTCGTTGCGCACAAGGGCTCTCAGCAATCAGCGTTTAAGCGACTGCGACTTCCCCATGGTCTCCTCTTTTCTGAAACCCTCCTACCTGGGCTGCCTCCCTCCGATAGAGCTCCATTATGAGAAAAGTGTAGAGAGTAATGAACTGTTGGATTGCCAGATTCAGACTCTAGAGAGCAGCTGCTTGACTGATGACCATTGTCACCCCCAGCCACTGAATGCAGAGGTCACTCGAGCCTCCTCGTGGCAGGGATGCCCACCCCTTTCTACAGAAGGCCTGCCTGAAATCCACCATCTTCGCATGAAACGGCTAGAATTCCTGCAGCAGGCTAGCGGAGGGCCAGCATTGCCGTCCCCGGACCAGGATCATGGCTACCACAGCCTAGAGGAGGAGCACAACCTTCTGCGGACGGATCTGCAACTCTGTGGAGAGAATCCCGCATGGTTTGTTTCCCCTGCAGAAGCCATTCCTGAAAACTCTCGGGAAGTCACTGAGGAAAACATAGAATTGTTAACTGAAGAGGTTCCACTTGCTTTCGAAAAACAGTACCCTTTGGGAAGCTGTCCATCTTGTGAGGTATCTGTGGATCAAGAGCCTGGAGAGGACCAAGTTAGTGGGGTTGACTCTTCAGTCATAGAAGAGGACCTTCTCGTGGCTGCCAGACCAGCTTGTAGCAACAAATTGATAGATTATATTTTGGGAGGTGGGTCCAGTGACCAGGCGTCAAGCTCTGATTCTGAAGGTGAGGGTTGGGATGAGGAAGCAGAGGATGATGGTTTTGACAGTGATAGCTCACTTTCAGAGTCAGACCTTGAACACGACGCTGAAGGGGTTCACCTTTGGAACTCTTTCTACAGTGTAGATCCGTACAATCCCCAAAACTTTACAGCAACGATTCAAACTGCTGCCAGACTTGATCCTGAAGTCCCTTCTGGCTCAGAGAATGATCTGTCTGACAAGTCTGACCTAGAGAATTCTCCCCAGCCTGGAAGCCTTCCTGAGTCTCCTGACCAGAGTTCTGGAGAGGAAGATGACTGGGAGTGGGATGCAGAGGAAGCTGAGAGTCGCAGGCTGTGGAACTCTTTCTGTAACTCTGATGACCCCTACAACCTTTTGAATTTTAAGGCTCCCTTTCAAACATCAAAGAAAAATTGGAAAGGCCATCGTGACCCAGAGAAACCACCCGAATCCTTTGTGGCCATTTCTGAGTGTCACACCTTGGTTTCCTGTAAAGTGCAGCAGTTAAGGAGCCAAGGAAGTGACTGTCCGGACTTGGTACACTGCCAGCTTCTCTCCGAGGAAAGACACAGGCATATCAAAAGAAAAAAGGTTTGTTTCTTTTCTTTGCCTTAACGTGCCCTGCTGATTTGTTCTCCGTGTTGTAGTATGATTATACCAGCATGACTTTTGTAGACGAATAGTAGTGCATCTTTTTGAGAAAGACCTCTAAGTGAGTTGGCAGTTTCCCTACAGGCTTCACCTTTTCAGTTCTTCAGGAGCAGAAATACATACAGTTTAATTTTAATAGTGACTGGGGCAGTCCTGTTATAGCCACAACATTTTAAGTGATTTTCATGTGATACGTCATCAGTACACACTTACTTTACTGAAATGTTAAGTGCCCCCCTCTTTTTTTTAAATTGTGGTTTAGGTGAAGGTTTACAGGGAAAATTAGCTTCTCATTAGACAGTTAATATGTACATTCTTTTGTGACATGGGTTGCCAAACCCAAGACAAGTTAACACTGTCCTCTTCTGGGTCTTGGGTTCCCCGTTTCCATCCATCCAGCTTTCCTGTTCTATTCTGCTTTCCTATCCTTGTCCCAGGGCAGGTGTGCCCATGTTGTCTAAGGTACATGGTTGACCTATGTGTGTTATCATTTGTTTTATGAGCCTGCCTAATTTGGGGCTGAAGGGTGATCCCCAGGGGTGACTTCATTACTGTGTTATTCGGGAGCCATAATAGCGGGGTGTCTCCGGTCTCTGTTACAACAGTAAGTCAGGTCTGTCTTTGTGAGTGAGAATTTTATTCTACATATTTTTACCAGTAGTGTCCTGGACCAGCTGTTGGTGATCGCCTTCAGAACAGTCTGTGGCGTAGCCAGCCACCAGCCAGCTGTCTGGACTCAGTCTGGTAGAGGCTGAGTAGTTGTGGTCCCGTCAGTCCTTTGGACTAATCTTGCCTCTGTGTCAGTGTCCTCATCCTTCCCCACTAGAAGCTGAAGGGCTGATGGTACCAGATCACATTTATTTGGTTGTTTGCCATGAGTTGGATCCGACTCGACGGCACTTGGCTTGCCGGGAGAGAAAATACTGTTTGTGTCCCAGGACACAAAAAAGTATAAAAACATTTTTGACATTTATGTGGTTTTTATTGACAGTCAGAAAACAATACACGGAATGATATTCCCTTTATACAGTACTGGTTATCTTTAAAAAACTAACTCCACTTGACCTCAGTTTATAATGACCCCATGGCATGTCCAAGGCTATAAATCCAGGGAGGCAGACTGCCACATCTTTTGCAGAGCTGTTGGTGGTTTCAAGCCTTCAAACTTTGAGTTAGCATTGGTTAGTTAT
Source organism: Heterohyrax brucei (assembly GCA_028571685.1). Lineage (NCBI taxonomy): Eukaryota > Metazoa > Chordata > Mammalia > Hyracoidea > Procaviidae > Heterohyrax > Heterohyrax brucei. The sequence goes on from CM053155.1 coordinate 26,606,928, forward strand.
CATTGGCCAACTAAAATTTGAAAATTATATGTGAACAATAATGGTCTCCTATGTGGTTTATCTTGACTAGTTCCTGTTCTCAAGCTGGCCTTGAAGCCACATGCAGCATTTTGCTCTTACAGCATATTATCAGATAACCTTATTTGGGGAGTCTTTTGAGTTGCCTTTTTTTCCCTTCACTGTTAGTTCAGCTGGGGAAAGCCTAGGGGTGTGGTGGTTCAGTGCTACGTCTGCTAGTCTGCTAACCAAAAGGTTGGCAGTTCTAATCCGTCAGGCACTCTGGAAACTCCAGGGGCAGTTCTGTTGCAGGGTCTCCATGAGTCAGAATTCAACTCCATGTCAGTGGGTTTTTTTTTTTAGTTCTACTAAAGTTATTAATTTAAAAAAATAACTTCCAAAATGCACTAGTTTTTTTTTTTTTTTTTTTCTTTTTTTAATTGTAGAGGGAAAATTTCTTTGCTACCAAACGTTTATCTGGAAGGAAAAATAGTGGATGAGTTGTTACTGACCTCAGATTCAGCAGCATCAGGGAGTCCGCATTTATAGTACAGTATCATGATCTGTTGGTTCCAAACTGTCCTCTGAGTATAGTATGTTTTTAAACTGTGGTAATCTTATGTTTTATTATAGAAGTAAAGCAAGTAATGGTAAAAATTAACATTCGGTTTATTCTGAGGTGTGTATGATGATAAAAGAGCTTTTCTCTCTCCTTGTAGAACCCTTTGATAAAACCTATTTAGGATAGATACGTAAGAGACAGAGTAGGGTGGCAGGCCATGCCCCTTGGCATCTGGAGCCCTGAGTTCTCTGCTCCTGCGATGTCAAGGCTGCCAGACCGGAGACGGCTAACTTGGGAAGTTACATGACCTCTCACCTTTTCTATTCGTTCACTTATCTGTGGAAAGTTACAGTTACTGATAACTGTGTCTTCTTAAAATTTTATTGAGGCTAGTAAGTAAAAGTCGTGCTGAATTGTCCTGCATTTTTATGGTAGCTCATATTCAGGGATCTCACGTCAGCCTTGTGTCTCATTTTAGCTTGCTTAGTTGAGTAAAATGAGATGAGTAAGTAGACATGGACTATGAACTAGAAACAAAACTTGTAAAAGAGTGACTAAAATATGATGAAATTATGGGATAGCCTTTGGCTACTTGCATTCTTTTGTTATTCTTGTAAAGAAGCTGTCAGATCTAGCTTAAAACACTTTATGTCAAGGCGTAACATGGTACACATCATGGAGCCAGACAGTGTTGAAATCTTGATTACACTACTTAGAAGCTGTGTGACTTTGGGTGGGTCACTTAGCCTCCCTGTGTCTCTCTTTGCGTATCTGTACTGTGGAGATGGTAATAGTGCAGACCTTATACGGTTGGTCTGAGTATTAAATGAGATAAAAATTGTAAAGTGCTCTGGCATATGGTAAACACTGTAGGTCCTATAGGTTTCCTGTGAGTAGGAACCAACTCCATGGCACCTAACTACAACAAATACTATACACATGTTCATTGTTATTACTTAGTGACTCAGTGAATGAGTAATGACTAAAATGCAATGTTTAGTAAGGTGTTACATACCTGCTAATTGTCCTCGGGGGCATTCTGAGGCCTGATGTAAAAGGAACGAAAGTAGTAGGGCACGATGGGATTGGCTGATGTAACTACAGAACATACTTTAAGGCAGGTATTTACTTTGTAGTTTGATACTTGAGAAACCTGGGGGTTAGAAATTAAAGAGGAGTTGAAAACAGCTGTCGCTCATTACATCTCATCCTGTATATTAAAACACTCACAATTTCATGTAAATGTAAAATATCCATTGCCATCAAACCGATTCTGATTGATATTACCCTAGAGGACAGAGTAGAACTGCACTGTAGGTTTTCCAAGGAGCTACTTGCGGATTTGCACTGCTGACCTTTTGATTAGTAGCCTCTTAACCTCTATTGCCACCATTGAGTGGAAGTACAAAGTTTATATCTCAACTATAAAGTCTCTCTTAGTAACAAGCTTTTAAGATATAAATAATTTTGCTGCACTTTTTTACCAAGTAACTTTTTCTTGTATATTCCGATTACAGAATTTATAGTACAAAAATGGAAATTTATGTCTATGATCCAAAGATTGGAAAGCACTAAGGAGTAAATTTTTTTTTTTTTCTTTAAGGAAAAGTAGAAGTGAAAAGAAGGCAAATACAGCCTTTCTGTTATAGTAAAAGCAGTGACTTCTAGGAATGTAGTGATTTTCCGACATAATTTCTTTGGAAACTGTCATTTTTGAGAGAAGATGATTATAGCTATTTTCTTAAGGATAAAAAAAGAAAGGATTAATAACAGGAAATTTTCAGCTCTCCATCTGGATTCAAGGGGAATTCAAGGGGAAAGATATGTTCGTAAACATACATAACACACACAGACATAAATCCACAGGTATGTGTAAATGAAAGAAATCCAAGTGGCATGTGCTCATCCAGTGAGAACTTTTTTTGTTGCTTTTATGGTTGGGACCAAGTAGTCCTGTAAATATGTGATATTCTGAAAAAATTAGTAGCAAACAGGGTTATTGACCTCCATACTAATTGTAAGATCCTAGAATGTTATTAAATTAGTCTTTGTCTTTATAGGTAACCTTTCTTGAAGAAGTTACTGAGTATTATGTAAGTGGTGATGAGGATCGCAAAGGACCCTGGGAAGAATTTGCACGTGATGGATGCAGGTTCCAGAAACGAATTCAAGAAACTGAAGATGCTATTGGATACTGCTTGACATTTGAGCACAGGGAAAGAATGTTTAATAGACTTCAAGAAATATGCCTCAAAGGACTCTACAAGCAATGTTAACATGATTTGACAGCCTCTAGCCCTAGCATACCCTACCTCTTACTTAAGAGGTTTCTTTTTAAAAAAGAAAAATTGGCAGCTGTCCTTTGACGTTCTTTTTAAAGGAAATGCAACCTGGATCCAGTGACTTAGTTCAGTAGTCTTTGCAACATATGCCACTCAGAAATATCCAAGACTGAAGGTTGAGATAGTGTGATTATTTCTAATTCTTCCCTTTTTGAAGATGTTTTATGCTTTAATTGTATGTGGTTTTGAATGCAGTTTGCTTACTGAGCTAAAAAAGGGTACCTTTTATGTTGTAATTTTGCACTTTTAAAACTTTCTTGGGAAACAATATTTATAGAATTCAGTTCCAATTTAAATTATATATACCTGTCTGAACACTTGGGGCTCTTTTCTTTTCATGACATTTTGAAATTAATAGACTGGTAGTTTTATCTGCATATTTTATTTCAATGATTTGGCCTTCTTTAAGGCTAAGAATATAATTGTGTATGTTACAAACTTAAAGTATATCATCTTGTGTCACATGGATGTTTTTCTAATGACTCTTTGAAAAGGTATGTTGTATTTTTAGTTTTAGTTTCTGTTCTGCCTAAGTTATTTCCAAGGACCTTCACCAAACCACACGAGCAGGACTCCCTACTACTTTGAGAAAGCTGCATCTTTCTGCCAAATATGATTTGTAGTATGTTTAATTTCTGTGCAGACTGCTTTGTGGAGGGACTTCTATGTTATTGTAGTTCCCAACTGAATGTGGTTCTTCTTTCAACAGGTAGAAGTTGTAAAAGATTCCAGAAAGTACTAATTGCATTATAGGCATTTATTTTTTTAAACTTAGAAGCTTTGAGTTTTCCCAGAAGAGAGATGTCTCAGAGTGACTTGGTTTTATTGTATATCCCCAAGAAAAAATCAGTGTTATTAACCTTCTGCCTCAGCACTGTCACTTTTAAAACCTGTCAGGGTGACACTAAACTTGGAAACGGGCAGTTCTGAATTTTCCAGTTTAAAATGTAAAATACAGACTTAGTCACCATCCAAGTTTATTATGTTCTGTTTAAATGGGAGAAGTAATAGCAGGGCTTGACTTCTCTCAGGAAAGGGTAGAACTATAGATTTAACAGCTAGAAAGTCTGAATATCTTTAGCCCAAAGTTTACTTTTGAATCAAAGTTTTTGTAATGATTGGGTGTGCTTGCTTTATTTAGTTAGCTTTACTTGATGCGCATCTGTTTGGTTGAGGTAACACTAACCAACTCATTATAGTCTGTTATTCCATGTACCTCCTGTCACAGATAAGACATGGGTAGCATAGATGCCCCTCTTAATTTTGAACTTGTTTCAAGATGGCAGTGAGTTTTTCATAAGAAGTGCTTACAGGGTTCCTACCTCAGTTCATAATCTACCTGGTCACGACTCTATTCCTCTTCGGCTTACTCAAGAACTGCCTCTGGTGTTAACCCGCACATTCCTGCATGCACACTGAGAGTGCAGCACCACAGAAACTCGTCCAGTTTTTGCAGAGCCCTTATTTTGTCAGGTGCCCTTCTACGTCAAGTAATGCGAGGGGATGTGTTCCCAGTGTCTGGTGTGATACCATGGAAACAGGCTCATTTCAAGCACCAGCTCTGTCAGTTGGAAAGCAGTTATCATTTGCCTTGAAAAATGCTTTTTTAAAATGTAAGGGCATTCTTCTAGAATGAGACTGAAGCATACGATTTTATTTTAGAAGACTTAGGTTGTGTTTTGTGTTTCTGAAATCTAGCACCCTTGCATATTTGAAAACAGGGCCTCTTGACATTCATTGGATTTTGGAAAATCATTCACTTGGCATTCCAGCCTCACTACCACAAAGTCTGAGTAAAAGCTTGCTTAAGAATTTCTTCCTTATAATGCCCCTCCTCTGAAAGAAATACACACAGAAGGATGAGAAGGACAGAAAGGACCATTTCTAAGTTGGACTGAAGGAAAAACAAAGCAAGCAATTGTTTCCTCCCAGTTTTAGTTAGAACAGTTAGATCCCCACAGTCTTAGAAATAAAATCCTCAAAGGTTTTAGTTGATTATTTTATACATTTAAAGTCTTATAATGGTGCTGTAAGTGTCAATGTAGCGTATGAAAGACTGTACAGACAGGTAACTTTTCTGTTTCTGAGTGTTGAAATGCGGCAACAGCGCCTCTTTGTCTTTAACTTGAAATCAAAACTCAGATTTTATTTTTTTATAATTTAAGGAAGGTGAAGTTAGGGGACTAGAAGACTGCTAGATTGGCTTCTACAGATGTAATCATTTAAATGTCACCAGTTTGTTGGGAATATATTATATTTGCTAAATTATATTAATTTTTCTAAGATTATATTTGTTTATAAAACTGTTAACTAATCTGTAAATTGTAATAAATATATTTGCAATTATTAACTTTGATACTTTGGTTAAGCATGTTTCATAGTATTTCACATTGCTTTTAAGCAGGATTTTCAGGAATGAATCATTTTTGTAGAAGCACTGTATGTAAACGAGAGGTGCTGGAAGAATTTCTCTGGATTAAGAAGGTTATATGACACGCAAATTGCATCTCATCTAATGAAGGGAAGGGGTTAAAAAAACCAACCAAATCTAGTGCCATCAAGTTGATGCCTACTCAGTGACCCTACAGAACAGAGTAGAACTTCCCCCTAGTTTCCGAGGAGCACCTGGTGGATTTGAAATGCCGGCCTTTTGGTTAGCAGATGTAGCACCTAACCACTAGGCAACCAGAGTTTCCAAAGGGACAAGGTATTAAGGATAAATAGATTGCAAACCACAGTTTGGTAATACGATTTGGTTCATAGAATATGAAAGACCCATTGTGTATAAGGTAAAAGTTTACACAACAAACTAGGTTTTCAACAATTTCTACACAAATTATGCAGTGGTGTTAGTTATATAATGTGTCACCGTTCTCATTCCTTCTGTTTGTACCATTTCCAGTACTTGTTTCCCTACTCTCTCCTTTCTTTAAATTTTTGACCATCTGATCTCATCTAGATTTTTTTTAAAGGAGCTCATTCATTACTCACAGATGGTATTGATTTATGAGCTGGTGTGTTAACTTATTTAAAAGATGACTTGAAGGGATAATTTCAGTTTAAGATTTAAAGAGTATCTCAGTCTTGGAGAGTCCTCTAGTCTGGACTTTTTAAGAATTTGAGTGCTGTTCTACATTTGTCTTCCATTCTATCAGGATCCATTTATTGTGGCCCTGATCAGAATGGTAGCAAGTGGTAGTTGGACACCACCTAATTCTGGTCTCAGGGTAGATCAGGACGTGATTTGTATTAGTCTTGCAGACTACTTTCTCCCGAGTCAGGTTTCCTTTCTCTTATTTTAGGTGCATAGAGACTACTGATTTGTATCTTAGATGGCCACTCGCAAGCCTTTAAGAACCCAGACACTACTCACCACATCAGGATGTATGGCATATACTTGATGAACTGTGTGCCATCTAGCTGAATTGTCCTGCAAATCCATGATCCTTAGCCTTCAAGCCCAGAAAAGCATTTAAGTCTAAGAGATTATCTGTACCTGTGTCCCGTAAGTGGTTTATTATGTATGTAGATATATACATGCACGCACACACAAAACTGTATACAGCGTCTGCCAGGTAAGTTTGCGAACTCAGAAAAGGTGCTGCATACCTCATTGCTGAGTATCACTATGGTCCCTTTCAAAGCTATGTGCCGATGTCAGTACCCAGTTTACCCTTAAAAGCAATTTTGCAACTTTGTATGGAATAGCTTCATTTTAGCCTTGATGTCCTGATTGTCATCCAGATGTCTTCCTTTCAACATTTCCTTTATCTTCGGATAAAGAAAAAGTCACTTGATCTGGCCCAGATCAGCTGGGTAGGGAGGGTGTTCCAATAGTTAGTTGTTTACTAGCTAAAAACTCCCTCACAGCCGATATGTAATTAACTTTGTACACGTGCCATTGTGTGCAATGGCCATTCCAGAAAGAGTTCCAAAATGTTTTGAAGGGTGGGCTAGGCACTGGCATCGGTGCATAGCTTTCCAAGAGGAGTACTTAGGTGACCGTAGTGATAGTAATGAGGTATGTAGCGCTTAGAACAAGTTTGTGGACTTAATTGTTGGGCCTTGTATACGCCTAAAGATACATCAATCTGTGCATACTTACATGCCCGCATACTCATATACATGCATGTGTATACATATGTGTGAAATAGTGTTGGTCATATTCTTTACCAAAAGTGTCCTTTCCTCTTGTGTACTTTATGACATCATTTGCCTTGGTCAGGCCATGTGCCTGTTGCCCACATACGATGCTAACTTGTCCCTGACCCAAAATATCGAGTGTCTGCTACATCAAGAGTGCTTCCTCTCTCACTGCCACACCCACCTCTGGTAACAACCGATGAGAGCCGGTCTCTGTCATTCTCAGTGATTTGTTTCTAAAATTTTTCTGAGTTGTCCACTTCTGCAAAGAAAGGAGTTGAATGGTGTGGCCATATAGAGCCAAGAAGTAATAAAATTTATGTGGTGGGTTAGCATAGTGTTTCTCTTAAGCAGCAGGAGTACCTGCTGCTCTATTTTATGCTTGTGCAGACAGAAAAGGGGACACTGCATGGTTTAAAGTCAGGAAAGGTGTGTGTTAGAGTTGTAGCTTTTGGCTATACCTTTTCAGTCTGTATACTGAGCAGGTAATCTGAGAAACAATTACATAAGGAAGAACAAGGCATCAGGATTGAAGGAAGATTCATCAACAACCTGTGTTACGCAAATGAATGACATCACCTTACTTGCTGGAAGTGAAGAACATTTGAAACACTAAGGAAAATCAAGGACCACAGCCTTCAGTATGGATTGCACCTCAACATCAGGAAAACAAAAATTCTCACAAATAAGCAACATCGTCATCAATGGAGAAAGGACTGAGGTGGTCAAGGATTTCATTTTACTTGGTTCCACAATCAAACTCATGGAAGCAGCAGTGAAGAAATCAAAAGATGCATTGTACTGGCAAAATCTGCTGCAAAGGACCTCTTTAAAGTATTGAAAAGTAAAGATGTCACCTTGAAGACTGAAGTGTGCCTGACCCAAGCCATGGTATTTTCATTCACATCATACGCAAAGAAAAGCTGGACAGTGAGCAAGGAAGACAGAAGAAGAACTGATGCCTTTGAATTGTGGTGGTGGAGAAGGATGTTGAATGTACCACGGACTGCCGAAAGAACAAACAGATCTGGGAGAAGTGCAACCAGAGAGCTCCTTGGAAGCAAGGATGGCAAGACATGTTGTCAGGAGGGCTCAGTCTCTAGAGAACGACCTTATGCTTGGTAGAGTGGAGGCTCTAGAAGAAGAGGAAGACCCTTGATGAGACGGATTGACAACGAGGGGCTTGAGTGTAAAAATGATTGTGGATATGGTGCAAGACCGGGTAGTATTTTCATTCTATTGTTCATAAGGTTGCTATGAGTCGGAACTGACTCATGACACCTAACAACAACATTTTATGCTTACTACTCATGATAACCATGTTATATGAATCATGATATTCTGCCATAATAATACTGAATACATTGACGGTATCATCACAAAAAACATCCTGCAGAGAAAGACACTTGGGTTATTGTGAGTCAAGTCTGTTAATGCACTAAACATTAACAGCTTTTCTAATTTAAGTATTTGGATCCTCCCAGCTAATGAATTCCTGAACTGGAAGCAAGGAGAGAAACTGACATTTAGTTTAGATAATGTTTATAGTACATACTGAATTTGTAGCCCCAGATTATACTTTGTTTTACCATCTTGAGCTCAAAAAAGCTGTCTCAGGAAGGCATATGTAAAGAACTATCTTCAAGCCAGGATTATTGCTATGTAGTTCCTGAAAAAGGAGCCCTGAAGGCATGGTGGTTGAAGTGGCTGATTGCTAGTTCAAAACTACCTGTGGCTCCACAGGAGAAAGATGTGAGCCTGCTTCTGTAGAATTGACAGCCTCGTAAAGACTTTGGGGTCAACTTTGAATCAAAATCAACCTGATGGTAGTGGGTTTGGGTCCTGATATAGAAATTGTGCTGTCTTTCCTATTTCAATAGAAAGTTGAAAACAAGTATTTAGTTGCAAATTTCAGAAACGTTGACATGAATTTGGGAATTTGATTGTCCTACATACTCTCATTTGAAATCTTTGGACTCTACCTTTTTTGAATAAAAATGGAAATGTCTTCATTTTTTTCTCAGAAAGCCAAGGTCACTGCTGTTGATTTTGACTATAGCAACCCTTTAAAAGCACATTTTGTTTATAAAAATATTACAGAGGTGGACAAAGTGTTCTTGTTATATCCTAAAGAACAAACATACTGCCCTGGGTATCTTTTTGAGCTGAGAGGCTTAATTTCCTTCTATATATCAAAAGAGGTTTCAGCATATCCTTACCTGATTATGCCACAAATGTTAGCTAATTGGAGTCTTCCTACACCTGTAATTAAGATTGTTTTCTTTATGGACTTAGTTGACTGCTTTGTGATCAGTACAAAACAGATCAGTTTTCACTTTCCTGGGTTTGTTCCAGTGGGACGTAAATTTGTGTCAGTCCTTTATGGCTGTGAGATACAAAGGCAGCATGATAATGGGGATTTATAGCAGTAGGTTTAATAAATGGATAACTAGATCTCTTACATCTGCATACTTTGAGGATTCGTGAAGCAAAACCTATAATGCTTTAGCTAACACATTTCAATAACAAGTTTGGTATCAGAGAGATCATTCTATATCTGGAATGGAGAACACCATAGGGTGGGTGGGGGAGGTATATATTACAATGTAGCCAAGGTGAACTGTTTTACTGCTGGCAGGCTCCTTAGTTTCACAAGGGAAAAATGGGGAAATTAATTTGTGAATAGTGGTCTGCTTGAAGGTATAGAGAATACCACAGTGGTCCAATGAGATGGGCGATCTAGAAAGCTGACCTTTAATTCTTACCTTTCCTGTATCTCAATACTATTTCTCTTCCACTTTCTTCTCTTTTTTTGGCAAATATTTTCACTATTGTTCAATAGATCCTTACCTAAAAGAAGGATGAAGATCATATTGGCAGAAGCACAGTGCAGCTGCTGGAGATGTGTGTCCATTAGACTTAGTATCCAGGAAGAAGACAGAAGGACTTCACAAGGTTCTTAATGCGCTTCAGAGCTTACTGCACATCTTCCCACCAGAGTGTTGGGTAAATATTTATTTATGGTCTGAGATGGAACTGATTTTCAGAAACATTTCCAAGATGTTCAGGGTCAAAGAAAGAAGGGAATCAGCTGGATAATGCTGCTTTGAATTAAGCCCTACTTTTCTTAATTGAGTTCGTACATTGGCTCTGAAGGGAAAAACCAAAGAGAGTTTTGAAAGAAACTCATCTGGATGCATGTTCTCAAACAGTTGTTTTTCAAAACAGATTTTATCGTGAGAAGACCAGTGTCTATTTGGATATCAAAGCTCATGTCCAACAGACTGTCTTTCTCCACTCTGTTTAATGGTTCTCCGATTCCTCTTCTTCCTCTCACATTACCTTTTCAACTTCCCTTCACCTCTGACCTCATCTTGTTAACATTTTTACTTCCTTCTTCTTGGTCCCTACACTCACTAGTCTGTAGACTCCATGAAGGGCCTTAGGGCAAAGCTGAAGGTAAGTCTTCAACGTGTAGATTATAATTCACAGATTTCAATTTGATGAGGAGTACAGTACCAATTAGAGTGTCATTGACAAAAGGCATATTAATAATTTGAATTTAGAATATAAGTAAATCAGCTGAGGCCTTTCAGAATTACTGTTTTGTTCAGGAACACCTGGGTAGTCTTCTCGCTATACCTACCCCTTTTTGACAGAAGATTGGCTTTGAGTTTCTTAGGGATACTCTGTAGCGGAATCCACCAGGTGGCGTTACTTGCTGTCTCGGAGTGCCTGGTCTTACTGATCTGTCGGCTCTCAGGAGCTCAGGGCTCCCTTGTGTAAAGCCAGGAAATAGCTGCCCTGCCCATTTTATCAGGCCCGTGTGACTCCACCTTTTTATGATAACTGTCCACTAGAGGAAGGTGTCTCTTGTGGGAGGGCCAAGATTTGTGCTTGAACACAAATCAAGGAACTGATTCTTCCTGATGTACACAGAGGAAAATGAAACGAGTAATGAGAGGTGAGATCCAAGAGACTGACAAAAGGATGTTGTGTGCTGCAGAGTTGATTCTAATGCACAGTGACACTGTAAGACAGTAGAAGTGCCTCACAGGGTTTCATAGGTTATAATCTTTACAGATATAGGTCTCCAGGTCTTTTATCCTGAGGAGCCCACTGGTGGGCTTGAACTGCTCACCTTTTGGTTAGCAGCCAAACACTTAACTGTTGAGCCAACCAGGGATTCTTGATCTCAGCATATTTTCTGGATTTTGTGTTTTAGGATTTTTCCAGTTAGTGCTTCATCTCACTTAACTGTTTGGCATTCTTTTTTCTGCATTCCACTGCATTAGGGCAGTCATTCTCAATGGGAGAGTGCCACATTGCTCTCAACATGAAGAATCACTGTATTTGATTAAAGAGTTTTACATATGACTGGCCTGGATGGTGGAACAAGCCTCAGGAACTATTGGGCTCAGGTTCCTCATTAGAGCCACTTGCCCTGGTCAAATAGATATCCAGGACTAGTCTTTGGTAGGTTAGTATTGGCTCCAAATGAGCTGAAATCAACAAACCTGAGAAGGAGCTACCCCTGAGCCACTTCCTGGTGTGCAAAATGGAAAGTCATTGTGTGTTTGCAGCTGATATCCCTCTGTCTGAACCCAAAGGTTCAAATCCACCAGCTCTTCCTTGGAAATTCTAGGGGACAGTTCTGCTCTATCCAGTAGGGTCAGTATGAACTGGAATCTACTGAAATGTAGTAGTTTTTTTTTTTTTTTTTTGGTTTGTTGTTCCTGAAGAGCCCTTGTAGTACACTGGTTAAGAGGATAGCTGCTAACCAAAAAGTCAGCGGTTTGAATCTGTTGAAATGAGGCATAAGTGACTCCATTTGGAGGAAGGGCACAGTAAAAATTCAAGGTATTAAAGAAAGCCCCAGGAAACAACTTAATAGCAGAAAATACCATAGAGTAATCTCACCTTTGTCTTACAAAACATCTGTCGCAAGACAAAGCCTGGGGACAGTCTTGCAAGTGACCCTAGACCTTGACCACCTTTTACAACTAACGGGAATTCCAGGTTGTCTTAACCAATCAATGTAAAGGTCAGTTCCCCCTCCCTACTTTGTAATCTCACGACTTAAATACTGAGTGCTGAGGAAGCTCGTGGTCACCCCCTGCTCTGCATAGTTTGGGGTGTGTCCCTGGTGCTCCAGTCTTTTTCCTATTGGGCATATTTTTTAATAAAATTTAACCTTTAAAGAAATTCTGGGTCACATCTTGAAATCCAAACCCCAACAAATCTACCAGCTGTTCCTTGAAAACCCTATGTGGCAGTTCTACTCTGTCCTATAGGGTCAGTATGAGTTGTAATCTAATCAAATCAGCTCGACAGCAAGGAGTTTTTTGGTAGTGCCTGAAAGGCCCTGACGATGCAGTGGTTATGTGCTCAGCTGCTAGCCAAAAGTTTGGTGGTTTGAACCCACCACCTTCTCCAGGCAAGAAAGATGTGGCAATTTGTATCCATAAAAATTACAGCATAGCAAACACTACGGGAGCAGTTTTTTCCTGTTCTGTAGGGCATGATTGCAATGGGTGTGGCTTATGGATAGTGGCTGAGGCAACCTGTGTCTTATAGATTTCCCTTTCTCTTGTTGTTTGATGTAACTTTGTAGGTAGGGCTAACCAAACTAGTTGCCATGAAGTCAGTTTTAGCTCATGACAACCCCATGTGTTTCAGAGTAGGGAAGGATAGAGGTTTCTTTTAGTTGTTGTTAGGTGCCATCAAGTCACCTCTGTAGAGTAGAATGCCACACTGCCTGGTCCTGGGCCATCCTCATTACCATTGCTATGTTTGAGCCCACTGTTGTAGCCACCGTGTCAGTCTATCTCATTGAAGTTCTTCGTCTTTTACACTGACCTTCTACCAAGCACGAAGTCATTCTTTATGGACTGGTTCCTCTTGATAACATGTCCAAAGTACATGAGACAAAGTCTCGCCATCTTCACTTCTAAGGAGGATTCTGGTTGTACTTCTTCCAAGACAGGTTTGTTTTTTTCCTTTGGGCAGTCCAGGGTATACTCACTATTCCTTGCCAATACCATAATTCAAAGCCATCAACTCTTCAGTCTCTCGTATGTATTGTTCATCTTTCAGATGCATAGGAGGCAACTGAAAATACCATGGCTTGAGTGAAGTCTACCTTAGTCCTCAAAGTGAAATCTTTGCTTTTTAATAGTTCAGAGAGGTCTTTTGCAGCAGAGTTGCCTACTGAAGTGTGTCATTTGATTTCTTGACTGCTGCTTCTATGGGCATTGCTTTTAGATTCAAGTAAAATGAATTTTTTTAGATGTATTTTTTTATTATGATTGAGTGAGAATATACAATCCCATATAAATTTGCATACCTGCCAGTGAGTGGCTCCCACTGCTCTCCCTGCCCAGTGACAGCATACTCCTCCGTTCTCTACAGTCATATCCTCCTAACAAATCTCCTATCCCATCCTCTCCACCTGTTCCCCTGTGTCCAGTAAGAGGTCAGCTGGATGACATCCTATAGATGCACAGAACCATAAAGTGCACACATGATGTGGTCACTCTGTGTCACCAAGTCCGAAACATTTCTGCCCGAAGAGTTGATCTCCATTATGATTTATGTGCAGGGGCAGCATCAGGACCAGGGGTCATGCTTCCAGGGGAACCCCAAGGCTCCTGGACCATCAGCTGTGGTCAGATTCAAGTAAAATGAAATTGTTGACAACTTCAGTTGTTGTTGCTTATCGGTCCAATTGTGAGGAATATTGTCTTCTTTATGTTGAAGTATAATCCATAATGAAAACTGATCTTTCATCTTCATTTAGTTAAGTGCTTCAAGTCCTCTTCACTTCACCTGAATACAGGTTTTCTTTTAAATTTCATTTTAAGTGAAGGTTTACGATTCAAGTCAGTTTCTCATACAAAAACTTAAAACACGTTCTGTTACGTGACCCTCGCTGCTCTCCCCACACTGTGAAGTACACTTGTCCTCTCTACCCTCTATTTCCCGTGACCATTCAGTTTGCTCCTGTCTCCCTTTGCCCTCTCATCTCATTTCTGGATAGGAGCTGCCCACTTAGTCTCCCATATATACTTTAAGCCAAGAAGTGTACTGTTCACCAATATCACATATTATGGACCAGTTCAATCTTTGTCTGAGGAGTTTGCTTCTAGAATGCTTTCAGTTCTGGAGTAACAGAGAGTCCAGGGCCCATGTCTTCTGTGGACTCTCCAGTCTGTCCAACCATCAAGTCTGGTGTCATGGATTATATGGTGTCCCTCCAAAATATGTGTAATGATTTGGCTGGGCCGGGATTCCCTGTATTGGGTGATTGCCCTCCATTTTGTGATTTTTCTGATACTGTAAATCCTAATCTCTGTCTGTGGTTAACAGAGTGGATTATGTTAGAGAGGATTAGGGTGAGACTGTAAATCACCACCCTGCTCCATTGTAAAGGGAGTTTCCCTGGAGTGTGGCTTGCACCATCACCTTTAATCCTCATGGTATGAGAGACAAAAGGAAAGGGAACCAAGCAGAGAGTCAGGAACCTCACACCATCAAGAAAGCACCAGGAGTAGAACGCAACCTTTAGACCTGAGGTTCCTGCAGCAAGATGCTCCGTGACCCAAGACTGAGGCAACACAAGGACTTTCCACCGGACCTGACAGAGGGAAAGCCTTCTCCTGGAGGAGACATCCTCAGTTTGGACTTGTAGCCTACTGGACTGTGTAGGAATAAACTTTCCTTTGTTAAAGCCATCTACTTGAGGTAGATAGTCAGAATTGGGTTTTGTTTTTGGTAATAGCAAAAGCTTTTATTGTCTTGGAGAAACTGTAGGTAAAATTATGGACATCAAAGACAATTCTGGTGAGGACTGAGAAGGAAGTGAGGAGATTTGTTATACTGGAGATAGCACAAACGGTGAGAAGCAGCAGCAGAACCAGGAAACCAGAGCGAGACAGCAGTGGAGCCAATGCATGGAGTGAGAGAGCTGACTGTGGTGCTTCTGAGTAAAGCTGGGCTTGCCAGCCCATAGAACAAAAGAGCTGAGTGCCTTCTGGCCAAAGTTTACTGGCAGAGTGAGAGGCCTCCCGGCACTTATCAGTGGAGCTACATAACTTTGGAACACTTGCCCCAGCAGAGCAGATGGAGGAACCAGGAAGCAGAAACTGAAGAGCCAAAGAGGCCAGGAAGCAGAGCTGCCTCAGTCTTAAAGGGTAAGGCCATAGACTTCTGGAGTCTTTAAGGGTAGAGTCAAAACTCAGATGGACCAGGAGAATGGGACCACCCATAGAGGGAACAGAGTTGCCAGTCCAGTGGGTCTGGAAGGTGTAACTGAAGCCCAGGGCTGAAGGGCCTTCACTCAGAATCCAGAGTACAGTCAATACCTAGAGTCTGAAGGGTAGGGCCATTGTATAATTTGTCTCCGAGCACAGAGAATTATTTTTAAGCTTTGAGCAAGGCTAATATAATGTGTTCTGGGAACTTGCTTGCTGCCTGTTATCTCTTTCATTCCAGTTTCTCCCGTTTGTAATGGAAATGTCTAGCTTGTGCCCACCTATTCTACCATTGTGCTTTGGAAGCAGGTAACTTATGTTCCATATTTCTTAGATGAATAGGTCTTTTTGGACTTTCACCTTACAGTGTATTTAAGACTTTCGCTATGATATGATGGAATGAATGTGTTTTATATGTGGCAAGGGCATGAATTTTGGGGAACCAAAGGGTAGAATGTTATGAATTGAGTTGTGTCTCCCCAAACTGTGTGCCAATTTAGCTAGGCCGTAATTTCCAGTATTGTGTGATTGTCCACCATTTTGTCATCTGGTGTAATTTTCCTATGTATTGTAAATTCTACCTCTGTGATGTTAATGAGGTTAGATTATTGGCAGTTGTGTTAATGAAGCAAGAGTCAATTTACAAAATTAGGTTGTGTTTTAAGCCAACCGCTTTTGAGATATAAAAGAGAGAAGCAAGTAGATAGGGACCTTATAACACCAAGAAACAAGAGCCCAGAAAATGGCTTGTCCTGTGGACCCCAGGATCCCTGCACTGAGAAGCTCCTCAACCAAGGAAGGCGGATGACAGGGACCTTCCCCAGAGACGACAGAGAAAGTCCTTGGAGCTAGCACCTTGAATTTGGACTTCTGGCCTCCTTGACTGTGAGAGAATCAATTTCTCTTGTTAAAGCCACCAACTTGTGGTATTTCTGTTATAGTACCACTAGATAACTAAGACAACATCTTTCTGGCATTCTCTGCTTTCAGCCAAGATCCACCTGACATCAGCAATCTGAATCTGGCTTGACTCTGTGGCAGTTCCCCCTGTTGATGTACTGCTGCTACTGCTTTTGAATGATCTTCATCAAAATTTTACTTGTGTGTGATATTAATGATGATGTTCAATAATTTCAACATTATGTTGGATCATGTTTCTTCCGGTTAGTTGTCCAGGTATTTGTCTTCCAAATTTCTTGACATAGATGAGTACCTCCAGAAATTTACATAAGAGTGTTTTTATTTTTACTGTTTTAACTTCTGACTGTCACGGTTTCTGGATTTCACCTCTGAACAGATCACCTCCTCCGAGACAACCTAACAGAAAGGTACACTCCATTTGCCTGTAGGTGTAACCCAGTATTACCTGAGGGAAGGTAGTTGAGAGGAAGATCGAATTACAAAGGAAAGGTCCTTTTGGGGAAGTAAAAGGGTGGAAGCAAGTGTGCATTCTTGCAGTTAATATCCCAGGTTAAGTAAAATGGAATGAGACATTACAGTGAAGCCAGTCTGTTCCATTGTACTGTGCATCGCATTGCCGTGGAGTCAATTCTGACTCACAGGTACCCTATAGGACAGATTAGAAGTGCCTTGGAGAGTTTTTAAGGACGTAAGCTTTATGGAAGCAGACTACCAAATCTTTCTTCCACAGAGCAGCTGGTAGGTTCGAACTGCCAACCTTTTAGTTAGTAGAAAACTTAACTACTGCACCATTCCACGTTCTATACCAAATCATCCCATTGGGAATAATTACTTTCCTTAATCAGGTTTCGTCTTCTCTCTAAGGGATTTCCTGATAATGACTCCTCTCTAAATTCTGAGTTTATTGTTTTGAGTATTATAGCACCGTGTACACTTAAAAAATCATCACTTGTATCATACTGAGCTATAACTGTGGTTTGCCTTTCTATTTCTTCCTGTAAGATATTGAGATCCTTAAAGGTCTTTTAAAAAAGCTACTGCTATTAAATTGATTCCTATTCATAGCGACCCAATAGGACAGAGCAGAACTGCCCCATAGAGTTTCCAGAGTGCCTGGTGAATTCAAACTCCCGACCTTTTGATTAGCAGCCGTAGCTCTTAACCACTAGTAACTAGGGTCTCTAGAGGGTCCTTAGCATAAAATAGGTGCACAAATCCTTCATTTTGAAGAGTAGACTTGCCAACCCCTACCCCCTGGGTTAAAAGCCCTGTCTTCATGTTATGCATTGCTCACAACATTTGAGACTTTTTGAAAAGCCAGCATGATTAGTGATGACTTTAAATTGAAAGTATTTAAAAAATTTTTTTAACTGTGATGGAGTGAAAGCTTACTATTCAAGTCAATTTTGTGTACCCACCTCTCTGCAACTGTATCTGCTCTCCTCACCCTGTAACAGCACACTCTTCTTTTTCACTCTTTACTTCCAGTATCCATTCAGCCATCACTTGTCCCCTCCTCTCCACCCTCTCCTCTCCCCTCTAGAAAGAAATCAGCAGGACAGCCACATATATACATATATGTAAAGCCATGAAGCACACACACCACATGCATCATTCTGTGTGCCTGTGTCCAGTCCATTCTTTGCCTGAAGTGTTGGTTTCAGTACTGGTTCCAAGTCTGGGCTAGCAGCAAGTCTAGGGGCCATGCTCTCAGGGGACCCTCCAGGCCATCGATCATCAATTCTGGTCTTTTAATAGATAAACTGCAAGTTTCTTTTTCTTGCTTTTTTTGTTTTCTGTGATTAAGTGAAAGTATACATTCCAAATTAAATTTGTATGCCCACCTATCTGCAGCTCCTTCTGCTCTCCTTGCCGGGTGACAGCACACTCCTCCTTCTCATTCCATATATGTCGTATCCTCTTAACAATCTCCTGTCTCCTGCTCTCCACCCTCTCTTCTCCCTTCTAGTAAGAGGACAGCATTCTATAGATGCACAGAACCAAAAAGTACATACACCATATGGTCACGTTGTGTCCCCGTGTCCAGTCCACTGCTCTCTGAAGAGTTGACCTCAGTAATGTTTTCTAGTCAGGATCAGTAGCAGGTCTAGGAGCCATGTTCCCATGGGAACCCCCAGGCCTCTGGGCCAAGAACTGTGGTCTTTTAGTGGAGATCTTGAGGAGTATCCCTCTTTTTCTTCTGTTGCCACTGGGATGTGACATTGTGTGCCTCATCATGGCTGTCTTTGGTGGTGGCCGGGCACCATTTGTTTCTTCTGGTCACATATTGATACAGTCACCCATTCAGATGGGTCTTTCTGTTTCCTGAGTTCTTTTTCCTTGTGACTTTGTTGTTCTTGGTGATCATCTGTTCCGGATGAGTTGGGACCATTTGGTGTACCTCCGATGGCAGCTTGCTAGCTGTTAAGACCCCAGATGCCACTCACCAATATGGGGCAGAAGACTCTCTTAGCAACAAGGTAGTTGTGCCACTTGGCCTTGGTGTCCCTTGAGAGCATGGTCCCCAGACCCCCATCCCTGCTACTCTATCCTTGCAATATTGGGTTAAGATTAGAAGAATTTTCAGTTTATGTTGAAGTCCAGTCAAGTTGGAGATAACTCTTCTCTAAAAGCTTGGTAGAATTCTGAGGTGAAGCCATCTGGGCCCGGGCTTTTTTCGGTGGACAGTTTTCGGATGACTTTTTCAATCTCTTCCTTTGTGATGGGTTTATTAAGTTGTTCTGCTTCACCTTGTAATAATTTTGGTAGGTGATATGAATCAAGGAATTTGTCCATTTTCCTCTAGGTTTTCAAATTTGTTAGAATACAGTCTTTCATAGCATTCAGTTATGATATTTTTGATTTCTGTTGGATCTGTGGTGACAACTCCCCTCTCATTTCTTATTTGGGTTATTTGTTTCCTTTCCTGTTTTTCTTTAGTAAGTGTAGCCAATGCTTTTTCGATTTTGTTGATCTTTTCAAAAAATCAGCTTTTGGTCTTTTCAATTTTTTCAGTTGTTCTCCTGTTCTCTAATTCATTTAGTTCTACTGTGATCTTTAGGATCTGTTTTCTTCTGGTACCTGAGGGGTTCCTCTGTTGTTCTGTCTCTACTTGTTCAAGCTGTAGGGTCAGTTCTTTGATTTTGTTTCTTTCTTCCTTCCAGATGTGTACATTTATGGAGATAAACAGACCTCTGAGCACTGCTTTGGCTGTATCCCATAGGTTCTGGTAGAAAGTGTTTTCATTCTTGTTGGAATCCATAAATTTCTTTATTTCATCCTTGATTTCTTCTATGACCCATGATTTTTTGAGCAAGGTGTTGTTCAGTTTCCGTGAGTTCCACTTTCTATGTTTTTTCTGCTACTGATTTTGACTTTGATGGCTTTATGATCTGAGAAGCTGCTTTGCTGTAACTCAGTGGTATGGATTTTGTTGAGAATTGCTTTATGTCCTAACACATGGTCTATTCTGGAGAATGTTCCATGGGCACTGGAGAAGAAGGTGTAGTTGTCTGCTGAAGGATAGAAAGTTCTGTATATGTTGATGAGGTCTAGTTGGTTAATTGTGGCAATAAGGTCTTCTGTGTCTTGAGCTTTTTTCTAGATGATCTGTCCAATATTGAGAGTGGAGAGTTGAAATCTATTATTATTGTGGAGTGATCTATCTCCTTTTTTAGTGTAGTGTTTCTTTGATGTATTTAGGTGCTCTAATATTAGGTGCACAAATATTTAATACTGTTAAGTCCTGCTTGTGCTTTGAACCTTTCAGCAATAAATAGTGTCCATCCTTGTCCATGATATTGGATTTTACATTAAAATTGATTTTATCTGAGATTAGAATTGCCACACCTGCTCTTCTTCGTTTATTGTTAGCTTGATATATAGTCTTCCATCCTTTAATTTTCAGTTTATTCCTATCTTTAAGTCTAAGGTGAGTGGAAATCCAATTAAGTTGCTCTTCTTTCTACTGTGTTCTGTCACTGCTTTCACCCCACCAAATTTCTATCAATTAATCTATGACCAGCTGTCTCCCTCTTTCACCTCCCTTGCAGCCATCAATGAATCTTTTCCTCTGTACCTGAGGCTACTCTTAAGTCTTTATAGTAGGAGTTTCATATAATATTTGTCCTTTTGCTGCTGACTGATTTTACTCAGCAGACTGTCTTCATACTGAAACCAGGTTATGAAATGCTTCCTAAAATCATCATTGTTCTTTATCCTTGCATAGGATTCCTTTAAGTGTATGTACCATAGTTTCTTAATCTATTCATCTATTGTTGGACATCTGTGTGGATTCTTTTTGCTATTGTGAACTGTGCTGCAATAAACATTCATGTGCAAGCATCTGTTTGTGTGACTGCCCTTGATTCTGTAGGACATATTCTGAGCAGTGGAATTATTGGATCAAAGGATATATCTATTTCTAGCTTTTTAAGGAAGTACTAGATTGCTTTCCAAAGAGGCTGTACCATTTTGCAATCATACTAGCAGTGTAGGAGCATTCCAGTCTCTCTACAGCCTCTCCAGCATTTGTTGTTTTGTGTTTTTTGGATTATGGCCAACCTTGTTGGGGTGAGATGGTATCTCATTGTAGTTTTGATTTGGATTTCTCTAATAGCTAATGATTGTGAGCATTTTTTCATGTGTCTTTTGGCTGCCTGGATGTCCTCTTTGATGAAGTGTCTGTCTATTGCTTAAATGGGTTATTTACCTTTTTCTTGCTGATATTTTGCAGTACCTTGTAGATTATGGAGAACAAACATCAGTCCAACAGCTTGACAGGTAGCTGCCAAATATTTTTTCCCATCCTGTAGGTGATCTTTTAATTCTTTTGATAAAGTCTTTGGATGAGCAAAAGTGTTGGATTCTTTGTAGTTACCATTTATCTATTTTCTGTTGTTAAATGCTTTATTTGTCAGATTTTGAAATCTGTCTAGGCCGTATATTAAAACTTCCATTGTTGACTCTATTTTTTCTTGCATGATCTTTATTGTTTTAGGTTTAATATTTAGGTCTTTTATCCAGTTTGAGTTAGTTTCTGTGTAAGGTGTAAGATATGGGTCTTGTTTCCGTTTTTCACAGACGGATATCCAATTTTGCCAACACCATTTGTTAAAAAGACTGTTTTTACTTCAGTTTACAATCTTAGGGTCTTTGTCGAATGTCAACTGTTTATAAGAGGATGGTGGTGTCTTTGGGGTCTCAGTTCTGTTCCATTGGTCTACATGTCTCTTTTTGTACCAGCACTGGGCTGTTTTGACTACTGTGGCAGTATAATAGGTTCTAAGGTCAGGTAGTGTAAGGCCCCCAACTGTGTTCCTCTTCTTCAGTAGTGCTTTGCTTATCTGGGGTTTCTTCCCTTTCTAAGCAAAGTTAGTGATTTGTTTTTCCATCTCTTTAAAAAATGTCACTGGAATTTGTATTGGGATTGTATATGTAGATCACTTAGGGTAAAATACACATTTTCACAATGTTAAGTCTTCCTATCCACGGCAGGGTAGGTTTCTCTATTTATGTAAGTCTCTCTTGATTTCTTGCAGTGAGGTCCTGTAGTACTTTTTGTATTGGTCTCTCATTTCTCTATTTAGATTTATTCCTAGTATTTTATCTTCTTGGGGGCTATAGTAAATGGTATTGATTTCGTCATTTCTTCTTTGATGATCTCTTTGTTCATATAAAAGAATCCTACTGATTCACTTGTGTTTATCTTGTATCCTGATATTTTGCTGAACTCTTCTATTAGTTGGAGTAGTCTACTTATGGATGCTTCAGGATTTTCTACTTATACAATCATATCATCTGCAAATATGGAAATTTTTGCTACTTCTTTGCCGATGGATATACTCTTTATTTCTTTGTCTTGTCTAATTGCCTTGGCCAGAACTTCTAGTACAATGTCGAATAGAAGTGGTGAGAGTCACATCCTTTTCTAGTTCCCATGCTCAAGGAGAATTCTTTCAGTCTCTTTCCATTTGGGATAATGTAGGTGGTTGGCTTTTTGTAGATGCCCCTTATTGCATTGAGGAATCTCCATTCTATTCCTATTTTGCTGAGTTTTTAGCACAAATTGATGTGGGACTTTGTCAGATACCTTTTCTGCATCAGTTGACAAAATCAGGTGATTCTTATCTTTTGTGTTATTTATGTGGTTGATCACATTAATTGTTTTTCTGATGTTCAACCAGCGTTGTATCCCTGGTATGAATCTAGCTTGGTCATGATGTATCATTTTTTGATATTCTGTTGAATTCTATTGGCTAGGATTTTGTTGAAGCTTTTTGCATCTAGGTTCATGAATCTGTAATTTTCCTTTTTTGTAGGATCTTTCCCTGGCTTTGGTATCAGGGTTATGCTGGCTTCATAGAATGAATTTGGGAGTATTCCATCCCTTTCTATGCTGTGAAATAGTTTCAGTAGTGTTGGTATTATCTCTTCTCTAAAAGTTTGGTAGAATTCTCCGGTGAAGCGATCTGGGGCTTTTTTGGTTGGTAGTTTTTTGATGACTTTTTCAACCTCTTCCTTTGTGATGGTTGTTCTATTTCTCCTTGTGATAATTTTGGCAGGTGATATGAATCTAGAAATTTGTCTATTTCCTCTAGGTTTTCAAATCTGTTAGAATAATCTTCCATAGTATTCTGTTATAATACTTTTGATTTCATTTGGGTCTGTTATGACATCTCCCATCTCATTTCTTATTCAGGTTATTTGTTTCCTGTTTTTGTTTTGTAAGTTTAGCCAATAGTTTATCAATTTTGTTGAACTTTTTTAAAAAATAGCTTTTGGTTTTGTTAATTTTTTCAATTATTCTATTCTCCAATTCATTTAGTTCTGCTCTGATCATTATTATCTGTTTTCTTCTGGTGCCTCAGGGGTTCTTCTGTTGCTCCCTACTTCTTCAGGCTGTAGGGTTAATTCTTTGGTTTAGGTCCTTTCCTCCTTCTGGATATTTAATTTAGAGAGATAAAATGACCTCTAAGCACTGCTTTGCCTGTATTACATAGGTTATGGTAGGATATGTTTTCATTCTCATTGAATTCCATAAAGTTCTTTATTTTGTCCTTGTTTTCTTCTATAACCCATGGCTTTTTGAGCAAGGTGTTGTTCATTTTCCATGAGTTCCAATTTCTATCTGTGTGTTTTCTGCTATTGATTCAGTCTTTTATGGATTTATGGTCTTAGAAGATGCTTTGCAATAATGGTTTGGATTCTGTTGAGATTTGCTTTATATCCTAACACACAGTCTATTCTGGAAAATGTTCCATGTGCATTGGAGAAGAAGGTATATTTATCTGTTGATAAACAAAAAGTTCTGTATATGTTGATGAGGTCTAGTTGGTTAATTGTCTCAATAAGAGGTATGTCTTTACTGAGCTTTTTTCTCAATGATCTGTCCATTACTGAAAGTGGAGTGTTGAAGTCTCCAGTTACTATTGTGAAGTGATCTATTTCATTTTTCAGTGTAGTCAGTGTTTATTCAGTGTCTTTAGATGCTCTGTTATTGGTTGCATAAATATTTAATACTGTTAAGTCCTGCTTGTGTATTGAACCTTTCAGGAATAAATAGTGTCCCTCCTTGTCCATGATGGTGGATTTTACATTAAAATCGATTTTATCTGAGATTATTATTGCTGCACCTGCTCTTCTTTGTTTGTTGTTAGCTTGGTATATATTATTCCATCCTTTAATTTTCCTTTGTTCATATCTTTGAGTCTAAGGTGTGTTTCTTGGAAGCAACATGTAGACAGGTCATGTCTTTTGATCCAGGATGTCACTCGTTATCTTTTTATTGGAGTGTTCAGTCCATTTAAATTCAGTGTAATTATTGATAGGTATATGTTTAGTGCTGTCATTTTGATATATTTAGTTTTGTGTTGGTGTTTTATGTCACTTTTAATATTCTATTCTGGGTCAATCTTCTTTATGGGTTGACCATCTTTTTCAGTGTAGGTTTTGCTTGTTGAGACTCCTGTATTACATTTCTTGTTTTGATTTGTTGCACTGTTATCATGCTTTGTGGCTACTCCTATGATCCCCTTTAATGTTTTAAGTTTAAAACCAGTTTTAACTTCTGCATATCTTTTTAACTTCCTTTCCATATGAAAGGACTGTAACTACTGTACATATCCCTCTTTTTAGTGTGATGGTGTCATAGTTTTTGTGATGTGATCACTGGTTCCCTTCTTTCAGTATTGTAGCTTTGACTGATTTTTGTGACTTCCCTAACTGAGTAGGGTTCTGGATGTTGTGTCCTGCATTGCCTCTGCAAATATACACTTAATGGTTTTGTTTTTCTAAGCAAAGAGCTTCTTTCAGTATTTCCTGTAGTATTTGGTTTGGGTTTTACAAAGTCTGTAAGCTTCTGTTTATCTGCAAATGTCTTAATTTCATCTTCATATGTGTGAGACAGCTTTGCAGGATATATAATTCTTGGTTGGAAGTTTTTCTCCTTCAAGGCTTTGAGTGTGTCATCCACTGCCTCCTTGCCAACATTGTTTCTGCCAAGACGTCAGATGAAAAACCTATAGGGTTTCCCTCTAAATGTGAGCTTTGCTTTGAGCCTTCCTGCCTTTAACAGAATCTGTTTATGTTTCATTTTATTAAACTTGATTATAATATATCTTGGTGTCTTTCTTTTGAGGTCCAGTTTTTGTGGCATTTGATACATGTCTTGGATATCAATGTTCTCTTCTTTCATAATTTCAGGAAAGTTTTCTGTCAGCAACTCAGCCACAATACTCTGTGTTTTCAGGTATCCCTCCCTGTTCAGGAACTCCAATTAATCATAGATTAGTCCTGTTAATAGAGTTCGACATGTTTCTTAGTTCTTCATTCACTAAGTCTGACTTCTATCTCAATTCTACTCTTTTGGCTTTAGATTGAATTGTCTAATTCTGTAATTTTGTTATTGATCTGCTTGATTTCAGGTAGTTGGTGTTCCATCAGTTCAAGCAGTTTGTTTAATTTTTCATTTTGGTCTATTATATTTTGTTTAATCTCTAGGAGGGCTCTCTATATAATTCTTTTGTACTTGACCTCCAATAGTTTCAGAAAGCCTCCTTCATCATCTGGGAATTTTTTGATTCTTTATTTTGAGAGTTTTCCAGAGCCATGGTGGACTATTTCTTTAAATGGTTTCTTTAATAATGGTTTGTTGCCTTTGGGGCCATCTAGGGCTGTTTAGTTTCTCTGGTGTTACCTAAACAGGATCTGAGGCATGGTTCTGCGGAGGGAGTTGATCGCCAGCCACCTCTGTATACTCTAGTGACTGGCCACAGTGGACATTCTGGGGTGGCAGACTCCACCTCCTGGCAGGCAAAGACAATGCCCAACTTATGGAGTCACTTTGGGGCTGTCAACCAACCCTATGATGTGGGTCAATAAAGCCTGGAACAGTTGCCTCTGGTCTGCTCAGCAGTGATTTCTCTAGGCAGTCTTATTTTAAAAATTTAGGAGGTGTCTAATGGTTTCCAAAATCAGTCAGGCCATCAGGTGTGGCAGACCCCACCTTCCAGCTGATAGTAGAAGCACTTCTTTGGCCATCCCAAGAAGCCGTGATGTATTTCAAATTAGTAAGGGGTTATGGCCTTGCTGCCATCCTCAGCTTGGTCCTACCTGTAAGGTAACGCTGTGCTAAATACAGCCTTTCTGCTAGCAAAGTGCTTTCTGGAACTGGCACTGCTTCTCAGCTTGGGAATTAGCACCTGCTGAGGCCTCTGGTTGGGTGACCTCACCTCCCAGCTGACCAAGATGGCCTCCCAGCCAGGCTGCCCTACCCACTGCGAAACAGCTGAATCTATGGCGGAGCTCAGAATAGAGAGGGTGGAGGGTAGTGGTGCCCTCATTCAGCAGCCAGGCTCTCAAAGTGTGGCTTTCCTATCACTGTCTCTCTGATGTGCTATATGCTGTTTACTTCAGCACTGCAGTTCATCGTATTTGCCAGCTCATGCCTATCCCCTATCTCCTAGGTAACCGAAAATAAAAAGTGTCAGTACCTACAGTCCATTCAAGTGGTAAGTCATCAGGAGCAGGGCTTGGCATGTGCTGGTTTGTGCCAGAGAGAGGAAGTTTCCCGTTTAGTAGCGTGTAGTCCAATTTCACACCTAGGGTTCCCTGGGTGTCCAGAGTGCTCCATTCAATTAACAATTTAAGCCTTAGTTTTCAGAGGGAATTGAGGAGACATGTGTCTAGTCTGCCATTTCGGCTCCATCCCCCGAAATTGAAAGTTTTAAAGCAGTGGATGTAATGTGTTCATTACTGATTGTTTTAGTAAGCTAGTGCTGCTCTAACAGAAATACCACAGAGTGGATGGCTTTAACAAAGGAAAGTTTATTCTTATGCAGTCCTGTAGGCTACAAGTCCAAATTCAGGAGGTCTGCTCCAGGGGAAGGCTTTCTCCCTTGTTTGCTCTAGAGGAAAGTCCAGTATTGCATCAGCCTTGGTCCAGGGAGCATCTTGGCACAGGAATCTCAGGTCTGAAGTACACGCTTTTCTCCTGGTGCTGCTTGCTTGATGGTGTGAGGTTTCCAGTTCTCTGCTTGCTTCTCTTTCCTTTTATCTCTTGTAGGATGAAAGGATTAAGGGTGGGGCAAGCCATGCTCCAGGAAAATTCCCTTTACAGTGGAAAAGGGAGGTAATCCTATGAAGGGATTTACAGTCCCACCCTAGTCCTTTAACATACAGCACAGGAAAATCACAAAATGGAGGACAATCACAAAGTATTGGGAATCATGGCCCAGCCACATGGCTACACATATTTTTGGGGGGACACACTTCAATCGATGACACTGATCTTTCAAGTGATAACATGAGGTTCAATGGAATTTGATTAGTGTTATGAAAGGTACATTTTCATTAGACAGTATATCATTCATATCTAGTTTTCCTAAATGATTAAGGACGTTAAAGAAAATCTTATTGAAGCAAAATTTATATACAATTACATTTGCCAGTTTTAATTGTACAATTCAATGAGTTTTGATAAATGCGTACAGTTATGTAAAATACCACAATCAAAATAGAGAATATTTCTATCATCCCTAAAAGTTATCTCACTGTGTTTTTGTATTTAGTCACCTCTCTGATCTCCAGCTTTTGATATACCACTGATCTTCTTTTTGTTGTTGTCTTACGTTTTCTGGAGGAGCCCTGGTGCTACAGTGTTCGCATTCTATTGGTAACCAAAAGGTTGGCAGTTTGAATTTACTAGCTGACCACTGGAAACCCTATGAGGTTGCTCTAAGTTAGAATTGAATCCATGGCAATGAATTTCTTTTCTTCGTGGTTTTTTTTAGTTTCATAAAATGGAATCATACAGTGACTTATTAATTTAGTGCAATGCTTTTGAGATTCATTTGTGCTGTTGAAGGTATCAGTAGTCCATTTTTATTAGTGAGTAGTATTCCATTACTCATTAAAATGGAGTAATGGAGAAGGACATTATGCTTGGTAGAGGGTAAGCTCTACTCAGTGAAATGAATCTACTCATCTCAAAGACCCTCACTGAGATGGATTGACAAAGTGACTACGACAATGAGCTCAAACACCACAACAATTGTGAGGATGGCAGAGGACCAGACAGTGTTTTGTTTTTGTTGTTGTTGTACATACAGGTCACTATAAGTAGGAACCAACTTGATGGCTCCTAACAAAATCAACCATATTCCTTTGTAATAGCTGCAACAAATGGACTGAAACATATCCATGATCAGAAAACAGTACCTTTTTTCTGTTGCACATTGAAGTGTCCATGACTCAAAGCTAACTCAATGACAAGTAACAACAACATTCCATTGTATAAATATGCCATAATTTTTCATTCCAACTGATACTTGATTTGTTTACAGTTTGTGGCCATTTATGAGTAAAGCTGCTATGCGCATCTGTGTATAAGTGTGTAGACCTATGTTTTCATGTCTTTTGGATAAATATAGGGGACTCCTATGTCTTATGATAAGTATGGAAACTGTGGTGGCATAGTGGTTAAATACTATGACTGCTAACTAGAAGGTCAGCAGTTCAAATCTCCAGGTGCTCCTTGGAGACCCTGTGGGGCAGTTCTACTCTGTCTATAGGGTTACTATGAGTCTGAATCAACTTGAAGGCAGTGTTTTTTTTCTTTTCTGTGTAATAAGTATATGTTTAAATGTACAAGAAACTGCCAAACAGTGGCTTGCCCATCAGCAATATGTAAGATCCTGTTGCTCCGTATCTTCACCAACACTTGATAATTGTGTTTTTATATTGAGCAATTCTGGTGGATGTTGGACCCCAGTGGTGCAGTTGTTAAGAACTATGGGTGGTAACTAAAAGGTCAGTAGTTTGAATCCTCTAGCCATTCCTTGGAAACCTGTGGGGCAACTCTACTTTGTCCTATAGGGCCACTGTGAGTTGGAATTGACTCAACGGCAATAGGTTTGGTTTGATATTTTTAGTGGATGTTAGTGGTATCTCATCTTGGTGGAAAATTTTATTTCTTTGATGTTTAATGATCAGCTTTGCATATGTTTATTTGCTATGGCAAATATCTTCTTTGGTGGTCCATTCAAATAGTTTTGTGTGTGTGTGTGTGTGTGTGTGTGTGTGTGTGTGTGTGTGCTTTAGGTGAAGGTTTGATGCTCAAGTAATTGCTCATATAAAAATGTGTGTACATATTATTATGTGAGATTAGTTGCAATTGCTGGAATGTGGCAGTGCACTCTGCCTTCTCACCCCACATTTATCCTGTTCATTCAGTTCCTGTCCCTTCCTGCCTTCTTATCCTAGCCTCTGGATAGCAACTGTCCACTTGGTCTCATGTATCTGCTTGAACTAAACATACTCATCATGAGTATTATTTTATGTTTTATAGTCCATGTCATAGATTGTATTGTGTCTCCCCAAACTGTGTGTAGCAATTTGGCTGGGCTGTGATGCCCAGTATTCTGTGGTTGTCCTCCATTTTGTGACTTTCCTATATTGTAAATCCTATTCTCTGCCTGTGGTTAATAGGACAAGATTGGATTATGTTAAAAAAGATTGGGATGGGTCTGTAACACCCTTACTAAAGTTATCTGCCTATCCAATGTAAAGGGAGTTTCCCTGGGGCCTGGTTTGTACCACCTTTCGTCTTATAAGAGATAAAAGGAAAGGGAAGCACACAGAGAGTTGGGAAACTCATACTATCAAGAAAGCAACGTCAGGGGCACAGCATGTCCTTTGAACCTGAAGTTCCTGTACTCAGATACTCCCAGACCAAAAGAAGACTGATAAAATACAAGAACATTCCTTCAGAGCTGACACAGAGAGAAAGCTTTCCTCTGGAGCCTGTGCCCTGAATTTGGACTTGTAGTCTACTGGGCTGTGAGAAAATAAACTTACTTTTGGTAAAGCAATCCACTTGTGATTCTTCTGTTACAGCAGCACTAGATGACTAAGATGCTATTCTAATCTTTGAATAGTCAGCTTCAGGAATGGTTTTACTTCTGGGTTAACAGAGTGTCCAGGAGTCATGGCTCTGAGGGTTTCTCCAGTCTCAGTCAAACCATTAACTCCAGTCTTTTTACATGGATTTGAGTTCTGCTCTACACTTCTCTCCTACTCCATTACAGACCTTCTGTTGTGTTTCCTGTCAGGGTGGTCATTGATGGTAACCAGGTACCATTTAGTTCTTCTGGTTTCAGACTGATGGAGTCTTTAGTTTACGTGGCCTTTTTGTCTCTTAGGCAAATATTTTTCTTGTGTCTTTACTGTTGTTCCTTCCTCTTTCCTCCAAGTAGGCTGAGACCAATTTATGTATCTTAGATGGTCACTCACAAGTTTTTGAGATCCCAGATGCCACTGACCAAAGAGGGATGCAGAACATTTTCATTTTTAAAAAATATTATATTTTGCTTTCAAGTCAATTTGCTATACAAAACCCCGCACACACACCTCTGTGCACCTCTAGCTGTTCTCCCCATCCTGTGACCACACACTCCTCTCTTCTACTGTGTACTTCTCTTATTCATTCAACCAATTCGTGACTGAACCTCTCCACTCTATCTTGCCACTGGACAGGAGCTGCTCTGACAGTCTCACTGAAGCCAAGAAGCTCACACTTCACCAGCATCACTTTGTGTCTCATAGCCCAGTCTAGTCTTTATCTGGAGAGTTGATCTTGTTATTGGTTTCAGCTCTAGGCTAGCAGCAAGTCCAGGGACCATATCTTCAGGGAACACTCCAGGTTGTCAGAACATCAGCTCTGGTCTTTTAATAGAGTTCTAGATCTGTACCACCATTTTTCTCTCACTGCATCAGGGACTCTACATTATGTTCCCTGTCAGGGCAGACATTGCTGATGGCCAGGCATCATCTAGTTTTTCGGGTCTTATGCTGATGTAGTCTTCCAATCACATGTCCCTTCCATTGCCTGAGCTTCTATTTTCCTTATGTCTTTGATGCTCTTCATTCTCCTTTGCTCCTTAGATGGCAGCTTTCTGGCTTTGAAGACCCCACATGCCACTCACCAAAATGGGATGCAGAACATTTTCTTAAAAAAAACTTAGTTATGCCACTTGACCTAGAGATCTCCTGAAATCATGTTCCCCAGAACTCTGTCCTTGGTACTCTTACCTTTGAAATGCTGGGTTGTATTTAAGAAACCTCTTAGCTTTTGATGCAGTCCAGTAATGTTAATCTCCCTTCTACTGTGTACTATAACTTCCTTCACTTAACCCAATTCCTATCTACTATCTAATCTATCAATACCCTTCACCCTCTTTCCCCGCCCTTGTAATCATCAAAGATTATTTTCTTTCTTCCTTAAACCTTTTAAATCCTTATAATATGTCTCATACAATATTTGTCCTTTTGTGAATGACTATTTTCACTCAGGATAAATGTCTTCCAGATGATTCCTTGTTATCAGGTGTTTCCCAAGAGCATTGTTCTTCATCATTGCATAGTATTCCACTGTGTGAAGATACCATAGTTTGGTTATTTATTCATCTTTTTGCTATTGTGGACAGTGCTGCAATAAATTTTGATGTCCATGTATCTATTTGTGTGACAGGCCTTATTTCTCTAGGATATATTCCAAGCAGTAGGATTGCTGAATCATATGGTATTTTCATTCTTAACTTTTAAAGAAAGCCCCATATTGATTTCCAAACTGGTTGTACCGTTTTACATTCCCACCAGCTGCGTAGAAGAGTTCCAGTGTCTCAACAACCTCTCCAACATTTACTGTTTTGTGTTTTTTGGATTAACAGCAGCCTTGTTGGGGTGAGATGGTATCTCATCATAGTTTTGATTTGGATTTCTCTAATGGCTAATGACTGTAAGCATTTCATCATGTATATTTTAGCTGCTTGGATGTCTTCTTTGGTGAAGTGCCTATTCATATCCTTTGCCCATTTTTTAATTGGGTTGTCTTTTTCTTGTTGAAGTACCTTGCAGATTACGGAGATCAGATGTCAATTGGATTCATGGTTTGAATTTTTTTCCCCAGTCCGTTGTTGTTTAAGGTGCCATTGAGCTGGTTCCGACTCATAGAGACCCTAGACAAAGCAGAATAACACACTGCCTGGTCTTACACTAGGCCCACAATTGTTTTTATGCTTAAGCCCATTGTTGCAGCCACTGTGTCAGGCTGTCTTGTTGAGGGTCTTCCTCTTCTTCACTGACCCTCCACTTTACCAAGCATGATGTCCATCTCTAGGGGCTGATCCCTCCTAACAATATGTCCAAAGTATGTAAGATAAAGTCTCGCCCTCTTTGCCTCCGTGGAGCACTCTGGTTGTGCTTCTTCCTGAATAGATCTGTTTGTTCTTTGGGAAGTCCATGGTACATTCAATATTCTTCTCCATAGCCACAATTCAAAGGCGTCAGCTCTTCTTCCGTCTTCTTTATTCCCTGTCCAGCTTTCTCATGCATATGATAATTAAGTCCATATACTTAATTGTTCTAAATGCTACATACCTCATTGCTGAACATCACTGTGGTCACTTTGAATGTACTCCCCTTGGGAAGTTATGCACTGAGATGCCCATGCCTAGTCCACCCTTCAAAGTGATTTGGAACTCTTTCTGGAATGGCCATTGCACACAGTGGCATGGTGGCAAGTTTGAGAACTTAATTGTATAGCAGTCTGGGAGAGAGTTTTTAGCCAGTAAACAAATAACTGTATTGGAACACCCTGCCTACTCACCTGAACTGGCCCCCAATGACTTTTTGTCTTTACCTGAAGACAGAGGAAATATTGAAAGGAAGACATTTTGATGGCATTCAGGACATCAAGGGTAAGACAACAACAGCTCTGATGGCCATTTTAGAAAAAAGAGTTGCAAAATTTCTGTCAACATATCGACAATTCTCTTTGTATTTTCTGTTATACCTCCTGTTTTGGTACTCCAATCATTCATAAATTATTCCTCTTGATAGAGTCCCATATAACTTAGGGATTCTTCATTTTGAAAAATTTTGGGGGGGGGTGCAGAGTCAAGATGACGGACTAAGCACATGTCTCCCTATATCCCTCTGGAAACCAAGACCTGAACTGATAATCAAACAGAGCCTTCTGATCACCTAATCAGCCCCAGGACACAGCACAGGACTGTTAATTTGGACTTCATATCACTGAGCGAAAAACCTCCTCTCTTTCACTGACTCCCACTCCTGGCTAGTCCTGGCTCTCACAGGCAAAGGTAAATGCACCCTTTTGACTTTTTTTCCTCTGTCTTGGCCGGCAGGTGGAGCTGCGTCTTGCCTAGTGGCTAGACTCAGACATGCTGCTGGGGGGGATAGGCAGGCAAAATTCCCATATTTTGAGAGCCAGGCTTAGGACTCTGTTAAACTAGCCACTTTGGGCCTGCCTTTTTATCTCTGTCACAGTGGGGTTTGTACGGAATTTCACAGTCAGTGTGTGGGACACCATGTTGAGCATGGAGATTTTAGCGGGACCTAATTCTTAGCCTGGGAGCCAGCACCTGCAAACAGGACAGCACTTCTCCAATAGAAAAGCAGTAATTTACACAGTGCTGCCTATGTTGGGGGCCCTGCAGCAGAAGCAGAGGAATCACTACCTCTCAGCACCTGTAGCCCCTCTATCTGCTGCCTGTGTGGAGGGCGCTATCCTTGATGTGGTGGCTGCAACTGGACCTAATTCTTAGCTTGCAAGCCAGAGCCTGCCCGCAGGAGAGCACTTTTCTACCAGAAAAGCAGTACTTTACACAGTGTCACCTAAGACTGGGCGCTGTCAGCAGATGCCAACAGGGCAGTAGCATTGCTGTATTCTGAACTAGTTTGTATCATCTGGGGTTGGATATAGAGGTGCTTACTTTGCCAGTTGGGAAGAGGGACCTCTACACCTGAAAATCTGACTGACTTAGGAAGTGGTCAGATACCTTTTGTTTTACATTTTAAGACAGCCTAGAGAAACATCTGCAGTCCATCCTGACAGTATCTCTCCCAGCCTCTACTTACTCACATGGGACCCAAAAAGCAACAGACACTTGTGGCATACAAGAGATCGCCCATGGCTTCATAAGGCTCCCAAACAAAACAACCAAGGAGTTTTCCAGATGAAGAAACTTTTATGAAAGCATCAGAAAGTCAATACAAAATGATCATATACAGAGCCCTTCTAGACCTTATACAAAATGCAGCAGAACAAAAGGAGAAATTAAACAAGCTGTTTGATCTGATGGAACACCAGTATTCTGAAATCCAACAGATCAAGAACAAAGTCAAAGACATAGAAACTTCCATGCAAAGCCAAGAAAACAGAATGGAACAAATGGAAAAAAGAATTTCTGACTTGGAAGACAGAGCTACTGATGCCTGCGTCAATGAGCAGAAATCAGAAAAAAGAAACAAGAAAAATGAAGAAGCATTAGGAAGCATGTGGGACTCTATTAAGAGGAACAACTTTCGATTAATTGGAGTCCCTGAACAGCGTGAGACATCTGAGAACACAGAGAGTATTGTTGCTGAGCTGCTCACAGAAAACTTCCCAGAAATCATTAAGGAAGAGAATGTAGACATCTCAGATGCACATTGTATGCCACCCAATATAGATCTCAAAAGAAAGACTCTAAGACATGTTATAATCAAGCTTAACAAAATCAAACATAAGCAGCAATTCTTAAAGGCAGCAAGACTCAAAGCAAAGCTAACATTCAGAGGGAAACCCTGTAGGCCTTCGTCAGATTTCTCAGCAGAAATCATGCTGGCATGGAGATAGTGGCATGACACATTCAAAGCCTTGATGGAGAAGAGAAGAACTTCCAACCAAGAACTATATATATCCTGCAAAACTATCTTTCAAATACGAAAATGAAATTAAGACATTCCCAGATAAACAGAAACTCAGAGACTTTGTAAAAATCAAACCCAAACTACAAGAAATACTGAAAGAAGTTCTTGGCTCTGGCTTAGAAGAATGAAACCACTAACTTTATATTTCAGAACGACACACTACTCAAAACTCTACTCAGTTAGGGAAGGCTCCAAAGCCAATCACAGCTTTGATATGGAAAAAAGCAATCCAGTGATCATCATGAAAACTATGGTGCCATCATATTAAAAAGAGGGATGTACTACAGTTGCTATAGCCCTTCCAGATGGAGAGGAAGATGACAAGACTGGTAGTAATTAAAATTGGGTTTATATATAGTTTATTAAGGGGGATCACAGGGGCAGCTGTAGAGCACAACAAAGACGTATGATACCATTTCAAGAAATGTAACACAGGAGTCTCAACAACTACAAAACCAGCTCGGAAAAAGGTGAAAAATCAACTGACAAAAAAGAATGTCCCAGAATAGACTAATAAGAACAACAGAGAAAACATCAACACAAAAATAAACATATCACAATGGCAGCAGTGAACACATACCTATCAATAATTACACTGAATGTGAATGGACTGAATGCTCCAGTAAAGAGACATCAAGTGACATCTTGGATCAAAAGACATCATCCATCCATATGTTGTCTACAAGAAACTCATTTTAGCCCTAAAGATAGGAACAAACTGAAAATTAAAGGATGGGAGAATATATATCAATCTAACAATGAACAAAGAAGAGCAGGGGTGGCAATTCTAATCTCAGACAAAATCAATTTTAATGTCAAATCCACCATCGTGGACAAAGATGGACACTATTTATTGCTGAAAAGTTCAGTACACAAGCAAGACTTAACTATATTAAATATTCATGCACCTAGTATCAGAGCACCTAAATACGTCAAAGAAACACTGACTACACTCAAAAGAGAGTTAGAAGACTCCACAATAATAGTGGGAGACTTCAATACTCCACTCTCAATACTGGACAAATCATCTAGAAAAAAGCTCAGTAAAGATACAGAAGACCTCACTGCCACAATTAACCAACTAAACCTCATTGATATATACAGAACTTTCCACTCATCAGCAAACAACTACACCTTCTTCTCCAATGCACATGGATCATTCTCCAGAATTGACCATGTGCCAGGACATAATGCAGTGCTCAACAAAATCCATACCACTGAATTACGGCAAAGCATCTTCTCAGACCCTAAAGCCATAAAAATTGAAATCAATAGCAGAAAAAACATAGCTAGAAAGTAGAAGTCTTGGAAACTGAACAACATCTTGCTCAAAAAAACATGAGTTATAGAAGAAATCAAGGATCACATAAAGAAATTCATGGATTCCAATGAGAACAAAAACACTTCCTACCAGAACCTAGAGGATACAGCCAAAGCAGTGCTCAGAGGTCTGTTTATCTCCATAAATGCAGACATCTGGAAGGAAGAAAGAAACCAAATCAAGGAACAACCCTACAGCTTGAACAAGTAGAGAGAGAACAACAGAGGAACCCCTCAGGCACCAGAAGAAACGAGATCATAAAGAGTAGAGCAGAGCTAAATGAATTAGAGAATAGAAAAACAATTGAAAAAATTGAAAAGACCAAAAGCTGTTTTATTGAAAAGATCAACAAAATTGACAAATCACTGGCTAAACTTACTAAAGAAAAGCAGGAAAGGAAACAAATAACCCAAATTAGAAACGAGAAGGGAGTGGTCACCACAGATCCAACAGAAATCAGAAATATCATAACAGAATACTATGAAAGATTGTACTCTAACAAATTTGAAAACCTAGAGGAAATGGACAAATTCCTTGACTCATACCACCTACCCAAATTATCACAATGTGAAGCAGAACAACGTAATAAACCCATCACAAAGGAAGAGATTGAAAATGTCATGAAAACACTGCCAACCAAAAAAAGCCTGGGCCCAGATGGCTTCACTGCAGAATTCTACCAAGCTTTTAGAGAAGAGTTATCTCCATTACTACTGAGACTATTTCACAGTGTAGAAAGGGAAGGAGTACTCCCAAACTCATTCTATGAAGCCAGCATAACCCTGATACCAAAGCGAGGGAAAGACCCAACCAAAAAGGAGAACTGCAGGCCGATATCACTCATGAATCTAGATGCAAAAATCTTCAACAGAATCCTTGCCAATAGAATACAACATATTAAGAAAATGATCCATCATGACCAAGTGGGATTCATACCACAGATGCAAGGCTGGTTCAACATCAGAAAAACAATTAATGTGATTAACCACATAAATACCACAAAAGAGAAGCATCACCTGATTTTGTCCATGGATGCAGAAAAGGCATTTGATAAAGTCCAACACCTATTCACACTAACAACTCTTAGCAAAATAGGCATGGACGGCAAATTCCTCAACACAATAAGGGCCATTTATACAAGGCCAATTGCCCACATCATCCTGAATGGAGAGAGACTGAAAGACTTTCCCTTGAGAACAGGAACTAGACAAGGATGCCCACTCTCACCTCTCCTATTCAACATTATACTAGAAGTTCTAGCCAGAGCAATTAGACAAGACCAAGAAATAAAGGGCATCTGCATTGGCAGAGAAGAAGTCAAAATCTCCCTGTTTACAGATAATATGATTGTATATGCAGAGAATCCCAAAGAATCTATAAGTAAAGTACTCAAACTGATAGAAGACTTCAGGAAAGTCTCAGGATACAAGATAAACATAAGTAAATCAGTAGGATTCTTTTACACCCGGCCACCACCAGTGATAGCCACGATGGAGCTCACTAGGTTGAGTCTCACTGGCAACACAAGAATAAAAAGGGGTGCATCCTGAGATCTCCACTAAAAGACCTCAATGGATGGTCCACCGGTTTCGGGGTTCCCCTGAGAGCATGGCCCCCGGCCCTGATGCTGCCTTTACCCATAAATTACAACAAAGGTCTACTCTTTGGCCAGGAATGCATTGGACTTGGCGATGCAGAGTGACCATATATTGGTTGCACTTTATGGTTCTATACATCTATAGGATATCATCCTGCTGACCTCTGGCTGGAGGAAGGAGAGTGGGTGGAAAGGAGGGGAAAGGAGGCTGTTGGGAGGATGAGACATGTATGGAGCAGAGAGGAATAGTGTGCTGTCACTGGATAGGGAGAGCAGTGGAAGCTGCATATAGGTGGGCATGTAAATTTATACAGGAATGTACATTTTCACTCAGTCATATTAAATAAATAAAAAAGAAAATTTTGTTTATCAGATTTTTCTTCATATATGCTGGTATCAGTTACTTTATCTTCAGTTTCACCAGTTCTGCATTCAACTGCCTCAATCCTATTCCTTTGACTATCTATTGGTCTAATTCTGTAATTCTGTAGTTAATCTGCTGAGTTTCAGATCATTGTTGTGCAAGTATTAGTTACATTGTGTTTAATTTTTCATTATGCTCTGTTGCACGTTGTCTCATCTCCTTCCTGATGTCTTGAAAAACTCTAAATGTTACTGTTTTGTATTGTACCTCCAATAATTGCATAAAGTCTGAAAAAAAATTCTTTGTTTTGGGAGTTTTCTGAAGCTATAGTGGTCTGCTTCTTTAAGTGATTAGAAAGTGACTGTTGTCTCCATGCCATCAGAATGATGTTATAATGTGTTTGTTTGGTTACTGTGTTCTAAACACACACCCACATGCACACACACATGTATGCATACATATATAGTTTTTGAGTATCCAAATGATCTGGTCGTTTGAGTTAGCTTAATTACTGGAGCCTTAAAAATTTCCAGTGCCCCATCACTGGGTAGTTATTGCTGTGAGTGCACTGAGACAGGTGTGGGGAGCTCCAAGCTCAAAGGAGCCAGGAGACCTTTTATTCTTCTCCCTCCTTAGTTTTCTTCTCCAAGTTTGGGAGAATATCTCAGGACATAGAGTATAAGATGCCCTACTTGTGGTCCCGATAGTATGTCAGAGTTTAGTTCCTGGTGGGCAGCAGAGAAGGGAGGGGGTGGTCCTGGGGAATGGCAGATAAATCAGCACATAGTGAAGATTTAAATATGCAAGATTCACAGGCACTTAGCTGATGATGCTAAGGTGAAATTCCTCTGTGGTTCTGTAGGTGCAGCCATTCAAAGCTCAGCCTACCCACTAAGAAAGATGTGCTCTGGTCACAGTGCTACTGCTTGCCTCTGAGCCATGGCTCTGCTTGGCTGGCAGAAAGGGGTCCCTCTGCGGGGTATGGATTTAATTCTAGCTGACATAGTTGCTTCTGGAACTGCTCTTCCTTCTTTGTCATCCAGTTTGATTTCTCAGCTTTTGCCTTGATATTCAGGGCTTACAGAATGTCCTGTACAATAAATTCAGTTGTTTTTCTAGTTTTTTGTTGCTAGAGGGATAAGGGAATATATGTGGCTAATCCACCATCTTAGCCCTGCCCCTCAGAACATTTTCTTAATAAGCACTGTTATGCCAACTGACCTAGATGTCTCCCAAAACTATGGACCCGAGACTATTGGAATCTTTTCCCTATTTTTCAAAAGTCAAGTTTTTTGTATATAGACACACGCGTGTGCGCGCGCACACACACACACACACACACTCATGAGTTCTGTGTGTGTTGATGGCTTTTATATATTCTAGATATGTCCTTTATAGTAAAGGTCTTCCAATAAGGATGTCCTGCCTTTGAACTTGAATAAAACAAACTATGTGAATGATACAGTTTTAATTAATTATTTTGAAGTACATGCAATGGCATTAGGTGTGGAGAAGAGGTCTGGGTAAATGGCTATTGCAACACCTTCCAAATAGGGCCCCAAATAATCAATTATCATAGCCCAATAGAGTTCACCATTGGCAGCCACAGCCTCTCCATGTTCATCTTGGAAAAAATAAGGGCCAGTGATTCTGCCAGACTAAAATCCACACCAAATTGCAGGTTTCTGGGGATGAAGTAGATGTTCTTGAATCTCCATTGGATTCTCATCTCTCCAAATGCAATATTTTGTTAACAAAACTATTCATCCAAAAATGGGCCTCATTGCTGAGGACCACTTATTGGCCTTTGGCAAGGTCAACTTCCAGTTTGCTCTAGAGCCCAGACAGCAAATGTTTGGTGCAATCTATGATTGTTAGACTTTAGTTCTTGAGTTAAAACAATTTTATAAAGGTAAAACTTCAAGACCAGATGGAAAGTGTACCAAATTGTGGTCAGCAAAAGGCATATTTCTTGTGCTCAGTGAGAAACTGATTGAGATAGATTCTCACATACACTCTGAATAATAGTGGTGATGTTTTCATTGGAAAGTGCAGTTTGTTGATGCACAGGAGTTGTCTGATTGGCAACAGATGCAGTTGTCTCAAGTTTTTTGATTAAATGTTGTATAGTTCTCTTGGTAATGCATGGAATGTTTAGTGAATGGAAAACCCATTTTTTTTTGGAAAACCCATTTTGATAATAAACTTTAATAATTTCTACATGTTGTAGAATCATGCAACTTTTCATGGCTATTTGTCAAGACTAATTAAAAAAAGATAAATATGGCATCTATAGCTTCACAAATATTGCTGCTGTAAGTTGTCAAAAATAGGACATCCTTATTGGAAGACTCTTTATATTTGTTTTGCAAATATTTTTTCCTGTCTGTAGCTTGCTTGTTCATTTTCATGACAGTGCTATTTGAAAAGTAAACATTAATTTTGCAGAAGTCTGATTTTTTCTTTTATGGTCCATGTTTTCTGGGCCCTATTTCTGAAATCTTTGCTAACCTAAGGTCATAAATATTTTAATTTATGCTGGTGAGGTCAAGTTGGTTGTCCAAGTCCTCACCATCCTTACTGTTTTTTTGTGTAAGTTGTTTTATCCACTACTGAGGAAGAAGTATTGAAATCTCCAACTATAACTGTTGAACTTTATTTCTCTATTCACTTCTGAGAGTTTTTGCTTCATGCTTTTTGAGGCCTTTACTACGTACAGAAAAATTTACAATGGTCTATCAATCTGCATTCCACTCCCCACCCTCCTGCTGTTCTCCAGGACACATCTGGAAATGTTGGGAAACATTTTTGGTTTTTGGTTTTGGAGAGATGTTGCGGCTTCTAGTGGGTTGTTGTTATTAGGTGCTGTCAAGTCAGTTCCAACTCACAGTAACTCTATGCACAATAGAACCACAGACCACCTGGTCTTGCACAATCATTTTTATGCTTAAGCCCATTGTTGCAGTCAAGTCCAGATGCAAAATCTACCAAACTGTGGTCAACAAAAGGCATATTTCCTGTGCTCGGTAAGAAACTGATTGAGATGGATTCTCATGTACACTCTAATAGTAGTGGTGATGTTTTCACTGGAAAGTGCAGTTTGTTGTGTCAAGCCATCTTGTTGAGGGTCTTCATCTTTTTCACTGACTCTCCACTCTACCAAGCATGATGTCCTTCTCCAGGGAATGACCCCTCCTCACAACATGTCCAGAGTATGTAAGACTCAGTCTTGCCACCTCTGCTTCCAAGGAGCACTGTGGTTGTACTTCTTCTAAAACAGTTCCGTTTGTTCTTTTGGCAGTCCATGGTACATTCAGTATTCTTCTCCAACACCATAATTCAAAGGCCTCAATTCTTCTTCCATCTTTTTTGTTCATGGTCCAGCTTTCACATGCATATGATGCAATTGAAAATACCATGGCTTAGGTCAGGCACCCTTTAGTCCTCAAAGTGACATCATTACTTTTCAATATTTTAAAGAGGTCCTTTGCAGCAGATTTCCCCAGTACACTGCATCTTTTGATTTCTTGATTGCTGCTTCCACGGGTGTTGATTGTGGACCCAAGTAAAATGAAATCCTTGACAACTTCAATCCTTTCTCCATTTATAATGATGTTTCTTACTGGTCCAGTTGTGAGGATTTTTGTCTTCCTGATGTTGAGGTGCAATCCATACTGAAGGCTTCGGTCTTTGATCTATGTCAGTAAGTGTTTCAAATCTTCTTCACTTCCAGCAAGTAAGGTGGTGTAGTCTGTGTGACACAGGTTTTTAATGAGCTGTTCACCAATCCTGATACCTCATTCTTTTTCATATAATCCAGTTTCTAGA
The DNA here is from genome assembly GCA_028571685.1 of Heterohyrax brucei. Lineage (NCBI taxonomy): Eukaryota > Metazoa > Chordata > Mammalia > Hyracoidea > Procaviidae > Heterohyrax > Heterohyrax brucei. The sequence continues at coordinate 26,648,528 of CM053155.1, forward strand.
TTATTTGCTTGGCATACAGATTGAAAAGGTATGGTAAAAGGTTACAACCCTGACCCACAACTTTCCTGACTTTAAACCATACAGTGCCTCCTTTTTCAGTAGTGGATAGAGGCCAAGAAGTCTGTAAAACATCATACAATGGCTTGGACAGTCCCCTACCTAACCTCCCACACAACAAAAATTATTTGGCTCAAAATGTCAATAGTACTGAGCTTGAGAAACCCATTTCTTTAATAGTTCACACTCAAAGCTGTAGCAGTTTTTCAAGAATAAAAACTTCTCAATTTGTTATTTCACTTTGGTATAGTTTCAGAGCCCTGAAATAATTCTTTCTGACAATTATGCCCAGTTTTACATTTGCTTTTGTTAAGGACAATTTGCTGATCTCTTCGTTCACTACAGCCAGAAGTTCTTCCAGCCTTTAACTTTTAACCTCTTTGTGCCTTTATATTTACAGCAGTTTTTTTAAGACAGTATAGAGTTGGATCTTATTTTTTTTATCCAATCTGACAGTCTCTGCCTTTTAATTGAAAATGTTTATATTATTTACATGTAATATAATCATTGACAGAGTGGAATTTAAATCTACTATATGCCATCTGATTTCATTCCCCTTTTGTCTTTATTCGTGTCTTCTTTTGGACTTTTATGATGCTGTTTTGGCTTGGAGTCCATGAGTGGTGCAATGTGTTTGGCTGCTAACCAAAAGGTTAGAAGTTTAAGTCTATCCAAAGGTGCCTTGAAAGAAAATCCTGCAGTCTACTGTCAAAAAAATCAGTCATTCAAGACGCTATGGACCACAGTTTTACTGACATACATGGGTTTTTCATGATTTGGAATTAATTCAATCGCAATTTTTAAAAAAGTAGTCTATTAGCTCTTCTTTGGTTTTTTATTTTTGTAATGTTTAAATATCATGACAGTATACCTTCAAATGATATTTTACCACTTCATACATTGTTTAAGCAGTATACTTCCATTTCTCCCCTCCTGTCTCTTGTGATAATGTTGTTATACATTTTTCTTCTCCAAAAGTTACAAATCCATGATACATTGCTATTTTAGCTTTAAAAGGTCAGTCCCTGTCACACCTTAAGGAAATTAAAAATTAGAAAAAAACCTTTTTTTTTTTTTTTTACCACATATTTAGTCTTTCCAGTGCTCCACACAGATCTCAGTTTCTATCAATTCTTCATTTTCTTTCTGCCTGGAGAATTTCTTTGACATTTCTTGTCATGCAAGTCTGATAGCAATGAATTTTGAGGTTTTGTTTGTCTGAAAGTATATTTCCTTCACATTTTGAAAGAATTTTCAGCAGCTATACAATTCTAGGTTAAATTCTTGATGATTAGTTTTTGTTTCCTTTCAGTACTTTAAAGATGTTACTCTTTGAGTTCCTGATTTTGTGCTAGGTCTCTTGAAGTGAAAATAGTGCATGTAACGGTTGTCTTTTCAGAAACACATTTACATTTTTCCAGTGACAAATTCTGATATTGCTATTGGGATCATAACCAGTTATAATATTCTCTGTCACTCTTTTTTCCTTGTGGCGTTACACACTGGCTTATGCTTTGCCTTAGAGTCTAACCCTAATAATACTTCCCTGTGGCTCTCTTTCTTCGTACTGTCTTTCTCAGAGTACATATTCTTCTTTGCCTACTGTCATCTGGTACTGCTTTAACAGAAAATACCATGAACGAGTGGTTTCCCGAAGGGAAACTTTATTGTCACTGTCTGTCAAGCCACAAATCCATTTACGAATTACAAGTCCATTTCATAAGAGAAATTATCACAGTCTGGTAGGCTGAGGCCAAATTCAATGAGAGCATCTTGGCACAGGAACCTTAGAAGAAAAAGACACTCTCTGCTCTTGTTGCTGCCTTCTTGGTGGTATGAGGTTCTCAACTTGCTCTGTTTGCTTTTCTCCCTTATATCCCACAAGGTGGTAACTTAAGTCCTGCCTCACCAATACAACTGCTGTCCATTTTCCCTTATCAACATTACAGAGGCAGGACTCACAACACATGGCAGGAATTGTACCCTATTGGGACTCATAGCCAAGTCAAATCAATACATACATTTTCTGGGGGGGCACAATGTAATCTATGACACCTACTCTCTCCAAGAAGAAATTTGAGAAATCAGTCTGCTCTGATTTCCTTCCCAGGGCTCTTTCCAGAGCTATGAAAAGAACCCAGGCTTTGGCATAGACAGACCTTGGCTTGAATTCCAGCTTTTCATTTCTACAGACTATGTGGCCTTGAGTAAGTTACTCAAGGCTTACGAGGCCACCTGTAAAATTTGAAAAATCTTATCTCTCAGAGCATTTGGGGAAATGAAATTAGCTAATATGAGGTCTGACAAGTTCATGAGCATGTCCTAGAAAAAGTGTTACATGCCTCATTGTTGAATATCACTACAGACACCTTTGAAGTGCTCCCCTTGGGAAGCTATGCACTGATACCAGCACCTGGTCCACCCTTCGAAACAATTTTGAAACTCTTTTTCTGGAATGGCCATCAGAGCTGTTGTCATATTACCCTTGATGTCCTGAGTGTCATCAAAAGGTCTTCCTTTCAATATTTCCTTTATCTTTGGGTAAAGAAACAAGTCATCAGGGGCCAAATAAGGTGAGTAGGGAGGGTGTTTCCATACAGTTATTTGTTTCCTGGTTGAAAACTCCCTCAAAGGCAGTACCGTGTGACCTAGTGCATTGTCATGGTGTGAGAGCCTTGAGTTTTTGGTGAAAAGTTCAAGTCATTTTTGTCTTAACTTTTTTATACCTCTGGCACACGGCCTCCCCAGTTCTGCACCACCCCCATAGGCTAGCTCCCTCAGTGCCATATTTTTAATTTTTCTTTATATTTTCCCTTCTCCCTCTTACCTAGGCCCTGTGCTACCGCTTTTCCTGGTGCTCTGCCACCTGGCAAGAGAAACATCAGCTTGATGCCACACCAATTCAGTTCCACCCCCAAAACCTAGCTCCTCCACCACTGTTTTTTGTTTTTATTTGTTTGATTACTACTTTCTTCTTTTTCTTTCCCCTTTTTATTTTCTCCCACCCATCTAGCCCCATGCAACATCTGCACCCCTTCTCAATAGGCTCAGCACATCACTTGGCTACAGAGCCACTAGCACAAAGCCTTGCCAAGTCTGCCCATCCCCATCTTCTGAAATCTACTGCACCACTATTTTATTTACCTAAAAAAATTTGACTGTGTGTTTTGCTTTTCCCCTTTTGTTCCTGTCTCTTCCTTCACACACCCTCTTAACTCTGTGGACCACATCCTCTCCTTTCCCTTCTGCCTATCTGGACTGTGCACTGAGTGTCATGCCCCCAAGCAGTACTCACTGTGGTCTTCCAGCCCCTACCCTGTACTGCCCCTCAGCTCTGCTCCATTGCACACAGTTTGTGCAGCAAACTATGCATCTCCACCCTTCCCCACCCTGCTGGATGTCCCCTGCTGCACCATAGCTGACTGACTGGTCTATCTATCTAGACAAGGTGGTGAGAAGTATCATACTGATAGATGAGCAAGCAACAAAACACTCTCAGCCTGTCTGCCCAGACACAACCAAATAAAACAAAAAATCAGGATGAAACAATCAAATTCACAACCAATAAATGAAGAAAATAATTCCAGTACATCCGAGAGACAGCAGACAATATAAAAAAATATTTTAAAAAAACAGGGAAAGAATGGCTGCCGAAAGGGACCAAAGTAAGACACTAGTAAAAAAAAGTACTGGCACTATCTGATAAGGAATTGAAAATGCTGATATTTAGGATTCTTCAACAGATGAAGGAAAATTCAAGCAAAAATTAGGAAAAAAATAGAAAAAATCATGGAAAATACAGACAGTATCATGGAGTGATAGATAAAACAATGGGAGAATTCAGGAAAATAATACAGAAACAAAATGTCAAACTAAACAAACAACTAGTAGTCATACAGAAACATCAATTCAAAATCCAAAAGATAAGCAATCAGATTTCAGAAATGGACAGTGCAATGTAAGTTTTAGGAGAAAATTTGAAACAATGGAAGACAGGATCAGCAATATTGAAGACAAATCCTTGGATACCATTTTGTTTGAGGAAAAATCAAGGAAAAGAATGAAAAAAAACATTCTGAGAACAATGTGGGATATACTCAAAAGCAAAAATTTACATGTCTCCCCCAGAACAGGGGAGAAATTGGAAAATGCAGACATGATCATTGAAGATTTGGTGACAGAAAACTTCCCTAATATCATGAAAAATGAAAAGCCAACCATCCAAGCTCAATGAACCTTATATGGCATGGACTCCAACAGAAAAACACCAAGACGTCACAATCACACTTACTAAAATCAAACACAAAGAAAAAACCTTGAAAGCTGCTTGAGAAAAATGAAAAATCCCATGCAAAGGGGAAAAAATAAGACTAAACTAATTACTAAGCAGAAATCATACAGGCAAGAAATCAATGGAATGATATATATAAACTCTTGAAAGAAAAGAAAAACCTGCCAACCAAGAATAATATATCCTGTAAAACTCTTGCTCAAATATGATTGTGAAGTGAGGACATTTCCAGATAAACAGAAATTAAAGGAACATGTAAAAACAATACCAAACTTATGATAATTATTAAAGGAAGTCCTTTGGTTAGAGAACCAACAACATGAATCTAGCACATAAGACAGAATTAGCCAGATACCAACCTAGATAATGAATTCTCAAAGATAAAACAAAACAAAAACATTTACAACAGGGAACAAGAGATGTCAATCTGTGAATGACAACAACATCAGGACAATAAAAGAGAGCATAAAGATGTAATTATAAAACCAAAACCAACTCATAGTGATGCTTTAGGACAGAGTATAATAACTCCATAGAGTTTCCAAGGAGCACCTGGCAGATTCAAACTGCCAACCTTTTGGTTAGCAGACTTAGCACTTAACCACTATGCTACCAGAGTTTCCCTTTAAATGAAGAGCAAATCCAGGTGTTACCAGGTTTTAAAAGACTGGTATAAACTTAGGAAGACAGGGTAAATTTCAAGGTAACTATGAAGAAAGTTAATAAACCAATTCATCAAAATGAAGAAGAAAAACAGTTTCAGTAGATTTCAAGGTAACTATGAAGAAAGTTAATAAACCAGTTAATCAAAATGAAAGGAAAAACAGTCTCAGTAAATACAAAATCTAGAAAGACAAGAGAAGTGAAAAAAAAAAAATCCAGAAATAGGAATTCAGCACAGAAGAGTAACAGGAATAAACAAAAAATCAGCACCACAAAGAAAAAGCACTACAAATGACAGCAATAAACTCACACCTATCAATAATCACATTTTATGTAAGTGGCTTAAATGTACCTATGAAGAGAAAGAGTGTGGCAGAATGGACTAAAAAAGCAGGACCTATCAAAATGCTGTTTACAAGAGACACACTGTAGAAACAAAGACCTAAGTACATTAAAAATCAACAGATTGAAAAAATATATATCATGCAAACAGCAACCAAAAATGATACAATGGGCTTTAAAACAAAATCTACCATAAAAGATAGGGAAGGACATTATATAGTGATTAAAGGGACAATTTACCATGAGGACATAATCATAATAAATGTCTATACACCCAATGATGTGTCTCCAAAATACGTAAAACAAACTCTAATGGGACTGAAAAGAGCAACTGATGGTTCTGCAATAATAATAGATGACTTCAACATACCACTTTTGGTAAAGGAGTGTTTCTAGAAAGAAACACAACAAAGATATACAATAGTCAAAGGCCACAATCAGCCAAGTTAACCTCATAGACATAAATATAACACTATTCAACAGTAGCAAAGTACACATTCTTTTACAGTGCACATGGAACATTCTTCAGAATACACCACATCTTAAGCCATAAAGTAACCCTTAACAAAATCCAAAACACTATGATAATACAAAACATTGGGTCTGATCACAATGCCATCAAAGAAGAAATTAACAAGAAGAGCAAGGAAAAAAATCAAACACATGGGAACTAAATAACACCTTGCTTAAAAACCACTGAGTAACAGAAGAAATCAAAGACAGAACAAAAAATTTCCTAAAATCAAACAAGATTGAAAACATACTATACCCAAACCTCTAGGATATAGCTAAGTCAGGGCTCAGAGGTCAATTTATAGCAATAAATGCACACATCAAAAAAAAGAAAGGGACAAAATAAAAACATTAGCTATACAACTTGAACAAATAGAGAACAGCAAAAGAAGAAAGAAAATAATATAGACTGGAGCAGAAATAAATGACATAGAGAATAGAAAAGCAATAGAATCAGCATAACCAAAAGGTGGTTCTTTGAAAGGATCAACAAATCAACAAACCATTAGCCAAACTGGCAAAAGAAAAATAAGAGGTAAATAACCTAAATAAGAAATGAAATAGGGGATATTAAAACAGACCCAACTGAAATAAAAAGGACTGTAACAGAGTACTATGAGAAGCTATACTCTGATAAATTTGAGAACCTAGAGGAAATGAACAAGTTTCTAGAAACACACTACCTACCTAAATTAACACAAATTGAGGTAAAAAATCTGAATGGACCTATAACAAGAGAAGAGATTGAAAAGATAACAACAAAATGAAACAAAAAATGCCAATAGCAACCACAAAAAAACCTGGCTCAGATGGCTGTACTGGAGAATTCTACCAAACATTGAGACAAGAGCTTGCACCAGTAATACTCAAAACCATTTCAGAACACAGAAAAGGAAAGGATTTTTCCAAATTCATTGTATGAAACCAGCGTAACTCTGATACCCAAACCAGGCAAAGACACCACAAAAAAAAGAAAATTACAGACTGGTATCTCTGATAACATACATTCAAAAATTCTCAACAGAATTCTAGCTGATAGAATTCAGTATCGTATTAAAAAAATATATACCACCAGCAAGTGGAATTCATACCAAGTAGGTGAGGATGGTTCAACATTAGAATATCAGTGTGATCCATCACATAAATAAAACCAAAGAATCACATGATTATCTCAACTGATGCAGAAAAGGCATTCAATAAAGTCAAAATGTCCATTCCTGATTTAAAACAAACTCTCAGTAAAATAAATATAGAAGGGAAATTCCTCCAAATAATAAAGGCATCTATAAAAAACCAAAGCTAACATCATTCTTAATGGAGAGAAGCTGAAAACATTCCCCTGAGAACAGTAACAGGACAGGGAAGTCTTTTATCACCACTTCTGTTTAACATTGTGCTGGAAGTCCTAGCTAAAGCAGTAAGAAAAAAAGCTGAGGGTGGGGGGCGGGGAGCATCCATATTGATAAGGAGAAGTAAAACTGTCTCTATTTGTGGATGATATGACACTATACATACATATCCCTAAAGACTCCACAAGAAAACTGCTGGAACTAATATAGAAGATCTGGCAAAAGTAGCAAGATGCAAGGTAAACATAAAAAAAAACAGTTGGATTCCTATAAACCAATAAAAAGAACTATGAAAAGGAAATCAGGAAAACAACATCATTTATTATAGCCCCTAAAAAATAAAATACTTAGGAATAAATCCAACTGCAGATGTAAAAGACCTATACAAAGGAAAAAATGACAAAATACTACTGCAAGAAACCAAACAAGACCTACATAAATGGAAAAACATATCATACTCATGGATAGGTAGACTTAACATTGTAAAAATGTCAATTCTACCAAAGCTATTTACAAATACTAAAGCAATCTCAATTCAAACATCAAAAGCTTTCTTTGAAGGGATGGAAAAACTAATCACTGACTTTATATGAAAAGGAAAAAGATCCTGGATAAGTAAAGCACAGTTGAAAAAAGGAGTAAAGGAGAAGGTCTTACACTACGTAATCTCAGAACCTAGTACACGGCTACAGTAGTCAAAACAGCCTGGTACTGGTACACGACAGACACACTGACCAATGCAAAAGAATGGGGAACTCAGATGTAAATTCATTCATGTGTGGTCACTGATCTTTTGCAAAGGCCTTAAGTCTACTAAACAGGTAAAAGACAGTCTTTTGAACACATAGTACTGGCAAAACTGGATGTCTGTATATGAAAAAATTAAACTAGACCCATACTTCACACCACACACAAAAACTAATTGAAAATGAATCAAAGAACCAAATATGAAACCCAAAACTATTTTTTTGAACAGTGTATGTGTATTTTATTATTTATTTATCATGACTGAGTGAAAATGTACATTCCAATATAATTTACATGCCCACCTCTATGCAGCTTCCACTGCTCTCCCAGCTCAGTGACAGCACACTATTCCTCTCTGCTCCATACATGTCTCAGCCTCCCAGCAGTCTCCTTTCCCCACCTCTCCACCCACTCCCCTTACTCCAGCCAGAGGTCAGCAGAAAACTGTTTTTTTAAATGAAAACTATTAATATTATAGAAAACAGCATCAACACTAGAGGCCCTAATACATGTCGTAAATAACATACAAACCATAACTAACAATATGCAAACACCAGAAGAGCTAGATAACTGAGATCTAAAAATTAAGTGTTTATGTTCATCAAAAGACTTCACCAAAAATGTAAGAAGAAAAGCTAGAGATTGAGAAACATTTTTGGCTATTCCAAATCCAACAGAGTGCTAATCTCTAAAACGTGCTGGAAAATCCAACACCTCTATAACAAAAAGACAAGGAATCCAGTTAAAAAATGGGTGAAGGATATGAACAGATACTTCACTGAAGAAGACATTCAGGTAGCTAACAGACACCTGAGGAAATGCTTGAGATCTCTAGCCATTAAACCAAACTCAACCCAATCAGCAACCTTACAGGGCAGAGCAGAATGGTCCTGTGGAGTTTCCAAGCAGTGCTGGCTGCATTTGAACTGACAACCTTTGGGTTAGTGGTCCCAGCACTTAACCACTATGCCTCCAGGGTTTCCCTCTAGCCATTAGAGAAATGCAAATCAAAACTATTTTGATCTCTCATTAAAGATACTGTGTTACCCCTATATAACTGGCACATGTGGATGCGCGCGCGCGCGCACACACACACACACACACACACACACACACACACAAACCCAGAAAATAAATATTTAAGAGGATTTGGAACTCTTACATACTGCTAGTGGAAATGTAAAATGACACAACCATTTTGGGAGATGATATGACACCTCCTTAATGGGATCCTGCAATCCCACAGCTAAAAATATATCCTAGAGAAACAAGAGCCATCACATAGTAGACATATGCACACACGTGTTCACTGCAGCACTACTCATAATAGTAAAAAGATGGAAATAACCTAAGTGCCCACCAATAAACCAAACCCACTGCCATCAAGTCGTGTCTGACTCATAGCGACCCTGTAGGATAGATGAATAAATAAACTACATACACCCAAAGGAATTCTACAGAACACTAAAGAACAATGATCCATCTGCAAAATAACTTATAACATGGATGAATCTGGAGAGTATTATGCTATTCTTAGTAATAAGTCAATCACAAAAGGGCAGATACTGCATGAGACCACTATTAAAAAACTTCATGAAGTTTACACACAGTAAGGAATAATCTTTGATGGTTATTAGGGACTGGAAGCTTGGATAAGGAAAATATTAACTAGTCAATAGATGAGCAGTAACTTTGGTGACACAAATTCTGATGAAGTCACCACAACTTGACCAAAGCAGGGTCATGGAAGCTTCATAGACACATCAAAACTCTATGAGGGACTGAACTACTGGGCTAAGGCCTGGGAACCATGGTCAAGAGGGACATCTAACTCAATTGGCATAACATAGCTAATAAAGAAATGTTCTGCATTCTACTTTGCTGAGTAGAATCTGATAATCTTTTTTTAAAATTTATTGTGGTTGAGTGAAAGTGTACAATCCAGTTTAAATTTGCATGCCCACCTATGTGCAGCTCCTACTGCTCTCCTTGCCTGGTGACAGCACACTCCTCCTTTCTGTTCCATACATATCATATCCCCTTAACAATCTCCTGTCCCCTCTTCTTTACCCTCTCCACTTTCCCCTAGTATGAGGCCAGTAGGATGACATCCTATAGACACGTAGAACCATAAAGTACACACACGATATGGTCACCCTGTCACCGAGTCCAATCTATTCCTGTCCGAGGAGTTGACCTCAATAATGATTTATGGACAGGGGCAGCATCAGGCCTAGGGGCCATGCTCCCAGGGGAACCCTGAGGGCTTCAGGCATCTGATATCCTAAAAAGCTCATGAGCAGCCACCTAAGATACTCCATTGGTCTCACCCTGTGTGGAGCAAGGGAGACTGAAGAAAACTGAAGACATAAGGAAAAGATAGTACAAAGGACTAATGTGCCATAACTATCACAGCTGCCACAGACTGGGACCAGCACAGCTAGGTGGTGTCCAGCTACCACTGCTGACTGCTCTGATAGGGATCGCAATAAAAGGTCCCAGACAGAACTGGAGAAAAATGTAGAATGAAATTCTAACTCACAAAAAAAGACCCGACTTACTGGTCTGACAGAGACTGGGGAAACCCCCAGAGTATGGCCCCAAGACATACTTTTAACTCAGTACTCATGTCACTCCTGAGATAAGAGAAACCCGGAAAACAAAATGAGACTAAATGGACACAGAAGCCCAGGGGTTGGGATGAGAAGGCAGGAGAGAGAAGGTCAGGAAAGGGAAAGTGTTGCCATATTGTGGGGCTGGCAACCAATGTCACAAAACAATATGTATATATATATTTTTTAATTAAAAATATTTATTCATTTAGATAAATAATCTGTTGCATATTAACATGACAAAAGCTCTTGCACCAAGCATTTATTTATTAACTGTTTAATGAGGAACTCATTTGCTCTATAAACCTTCATCTAAAGTACAATTAAAAAAAAAGTTTGCAGTCAAGTGGGGAGACAGCAAAGTCAGTTCTGTCTAGTGATGATGCTGTAACAGCCACAGCACAGGATGCCAAAGGCCTCAGTTATCTAGAGCTGCTGTAACAGAAATACCAGCAGTCAGTGGCTTTGACAGAAATTTACTTGCTTGCAGATTAGAAGTCTGAGCTTCTGCTCCTGAGTGATCTTCATGTGGTTTGACATGTCTCTTCCTGCATCTCTGCTCACTGGCTTGCTTATTTAATGTCTTTTATGTCTCAAAAGAGATGTACTCAAGATACACTTATACTAATCTTCTCATTGACGTAACAAAGACAACCCATTACAAAACGCGATTACAACTACAGGCAGAGGTTAGGTTTTACAACACATTTTGGGGGGACTCAGTTCTTAACACCAGGCAAGGAGCAAGGACTTCCTCTTGGGGTGGATTTTGGAGGTGAAATGAAAACCAGGAGGCGAAGACAGAAGAGCTTTCAGGGTAGAAGAAGCTACAAGCATAAAGGTCCAGGCAGGGAATTGTATGGATTCAGGATGGAGCCCTGGTGGTGTAGTGGTTAACAGCTTAGCTGCTAATCCAAAGACTGGCAATTCAAATCCACCAGCTGTTTCTTGGAAACCCTATGAGGTGTCTGTTCTGTCACACAGAGCCACTATGAGTCAGAATCAACCCAACAGCGATGAGTTTGGTTTGATGTTTTGTTTAGAGTGACTGGGGCATAGTAGAGGGAAAGAGTGCAGGGAGGAGGGAGGGCCCAAGCTGTCAAATTCATCAGAGAGGTCATCTAAGGTGATTTAGCAACCTGGGTTGTTGCTAACTGCCCCAGTCAGCCCCTGACTCAGGGTGACCCTGTGCTCAATGGGATCAGATGCCTGTTATCCACTGGGCGTTCACTGGTTGATTGCTGCAGTAGATCACCAGGCCTCTCTTCCTAGTCTGTCTTAGTTTGGAAGCTCCACGAAATCTATCTGGCATTATAGCAAGAAGCAAACCTCCTCTAGCAGATCAGTGGTGGCTATTCATGAGGTACCCCCCAAAAAACCCACTGCCATCAAGTTGGGTCTCACTCACAGTGACCCCAGAGACCCTACACGGACCATAAATTGAACCTTGGTCTCACATGAAAAGTGAGAAGTCCACTATTGAATACCAATACCCCATAAGTTAAAACAAACAAAAAAACCTCAGACCTATTGTGGTCAAGTTAATTCTGACCCATGGCAATCCTATAGGATAGAGTAGAATTGCCCCATCGAGTTTCCAAGGAGTGCCTAGTAGATTTGAACTGCCAGCCTTTTGCTTAGTAGCCATAGCTCTTAACCACTATACCACCAGGGTTTCCACAGGAACCAAAACAAAAAACAAAGAAAACCAAACGCATTGCCATCGAGTCAATTCTGATTCATAGCAACCTACAGGTCAGAGTAGAACTGCTCCATAGTTTCCAAGGGGTACCTGGTGGATTCAAACAGCTGACTCTTCAGTTAGTAGCCATAGCACTTAGACACTATGCCACTAGGGTTTGTAAGCCCCTTAAAAAAAAATCAAACCCATGTCATTGAGTAAATTCTGATTCATAGCAACCCTATAGGATGGGGTAGAACTACCCTGTAGAGTTTCCAAGTTATGTCTGGTAGATTTGAACTGCTGAGCTTTTCGTTAGCAGGTATAGCTCTTTACTATGTCACCAGGGTTTCCACTACCCCTTAGCAACCTAGAAATCAGTGTTTATTTTTACCTAGAATCGTTTTAGCTATTTTTACGGAGGTATGGGGTCACAGTGTTCTACTGCTGTTCATGAGGTTTTCACCGGCTAATTCTTTTCAGAAGTAGATTGGTGGGTTCTTCTTCCTGTCACCTTGAAGACTAAGGTGCGCCTGACCCAAGCCATGGTATTTTCAGTCGCATCATATGCATGCATAAGCTGGACAGCGGATAAGGAAGACAGAAGAAGAAGTTCTGTGGGTGCCTTTGGATTGCGATGTGTTGGAGAAGGATACTGAATGTACCGCAGACTGCCCAAAGAACAAACAGATTTATTCTGGAAGAAGTACAACCAGAGTGCTCCTTGGAAGAAAAGATGGCAAGACTGTTTGACACACTTTGGGCGTGTTAAGAGGGATCAGTCCCTGGAGAAGGACATCACGAGTAGCAGAGGTGTCAAAAAAGAGGAAGACCCTCAAGGAGCTGGAATAACGCAGTGGCTGCAACAATGGGAATAAGCATGAAAACAGCTGTGGGCGGGGCGCAGGATGAGGCAGGGTTTTATTCTGCTGTGCATCGGGTGACTGCGAGTCAGAACTGACTCAATGGCACCTAACAACACAACGAAATGGGGTCACAAACCGGAGCACAAATAATTAGGGGGCAAGGAATTAGACACCCTAAGCACAGACCACTCTCCGAAGTAAGAGGAAGTAGATATGGCAACTCTGAGCATCTGAGGGGTGGAGTGAGGGTCACGAGGTTGACGTTTAGCTGTAGCTTTAGAGATAAACCCACCCGACTGCCACAGCGTTGAATTCTGACACAAAGTGACCCTAGAAGACGGGTAGACCTGCCCCATAGGATTTCCAAGGCTGTAAATCTTTGCAGAAGCAGACTGCCATATCTTTCTCTCAAGGAGTGGATGGTGGGTTTGAACTGCTGACATCTCAGCAGGCAAATGCTTAACCATTGGATTGCCAGGGCTCCTTGAAAGAGAGACAGATGATGTCTTAGGCTGAGTTCTCTAGAGAAGCAAAACTGGTGAAGTGTATCAAGGTATATGTAACAAGCAAAAAACAAATCTGATGCTGTCAAGTCTGTTCTCACTCACAGTGACCTGAAAGGACAGAGTGAAACTACCTCATGGGGTTTCCAAGAAGCAGCTGGTAGAGTCAAACTGCTAATCTTTTTGTTAGCAGCCTAGGTCTTAACCACAGGGAAACCAGGGCTCCTAGTGATTTATGGTAAGAAAAGGGCTCATGTGGCTTGGAGGCTGGAATGTCCCAAGTCCATTGGTCAGCCTGGAGGCTTGTCCTGATTCACGTAGCCACAGAGGTTAGTGAACCCAAGATGGGCAAGTCAGACAGCAGTGTTGTGGCTTACAGGCTGCGAAGACTGACACATCCCAGGGTCAGCAGGCAAGACGACAGGTAAGCTGACAGCTCCAGTCCCAAGAACTGGGGGTCAGAAGACAGGTGCCAGCTGAAGTATCAAGAATGAGAAAAATCCAACCAGCATTGCTAGGAAATACACCTCTAGGGAATACAGGCCACACTCCCAAGGACACTCACTTTCAATTGATCAAGCAGATTTCCATTATAGAGGTGATTACATTATTTCAAATTTCATCTTGGAGGTGATCTTATCACTATAGGCCTACCAAACTGCGTTATAACTGCCAACCGCTGAGAATAATCATGGCCCAGCCAAGATGATACACCGCCTTAACTGTAACCAAACCCTCCTTAAAAAAACAAACCCATTGCTGTCAAGTTGATTCTGACTTACAGTCATCCTATAGAACTGAGTAGAACTGTGCTATAGGATTTCCGAGGAGTTCATAGTGGATTTGAACTGCTGGCCTTCCTGTTAGCAGCTCTAGCTCTTAACCATCATGGATGGGTAGAAATAGAGATAAGGTTATAATAGTAGGGATAGAAAAGCTGACGTGAAGGTGCTACAGGTAACGCTGTTCCTCTTGATGGCCTGAAATGAAGGTGTCAGAAGGACCCAAACTGTCAGAAAGTAGAAAACTAGCTTATATTTTCAGTGCTGCAGGAAGAAGTTGGTGGCCTGGAAGGCAGAAATAGTTTGTTACATAGGAATGGAGGTACACTGACACACTATGTGCTACAGCTACTAACCAAAAGGTCAGCAGTTCAAACCCACCAAGCGCTCCTTGGAAAGAAACTCTATGGGGCAGTTCAGCTCTGTCCTAGAGGGTCACCATGAGTTGGCATCAACTTGATGGCAGTGGGTTTATATGCTTACTGAACTAAACTGAGCTGAAGTCCTGTGTTAGTTCTATGAAACACCGAAGTCAGCACCAGCAATCATTTTTAGAAAAAAACCCAGAACAGACATTAAAGTCGGCCCAGAAACAGCACCGCCGTCAAGAAGAAACACCAAGACGAAGTATCAGCAGGTTGACTACTGGACCATTCTCCAACTTTTCCGCCAGCCCTCATCGCTTACCCTGGGCCAATTACTGACAATTTAATTTCTCCCCTCCCTCTCTGGGGAGCTGGCAGTGCCTGCTCTCTGCTCCATGACACAGTCTTGGCAGGAAAAATCAGCCAGCCGTCTTGGGCTGGCGTCATTCCCAGGAGAAGTGAGAGCAGAGGCAGCCATCAGGGGTCTTGGAGAGCTGGAGCCAGAGGAAGCACATTTTAGGCTGACTTCTCTCTACTAGTGAGCAAGGCTCATTAGCCAAAATGATCATTTTCTCAGGACTAGTCTCAGAACAAATTAAAACTATCCTGAGCTGTCTCTCCAGCCTCTCACACAGGAGTACAAGTTGCTTCCTGCTCTGACAGAACCCAGGCTAACCTCAACCCTTCTAGGACATAAGCACCACTTGCATGTTCCTTCTCTTTGTGAGTGACGTGACTACAAACGAGGCTCACTTCCAGGACTCTGCTCTCTCTCATTCTCCTCCCACTTCATGAACCAATAACCAAACCAGGTGCTGTACAGTCAGTTCTAACTCATGGCAACCCCACGTATGTCAGAGTAGAACTGTGAGCCATAGGGTTTTCAATGACTGATTTTTCAGAAGTAGACTGCCAGGCCTTTCTTCCAAGGCACCTATGAATGGATTCAATAGCCAACTTTTCCAGGGACTCCTACTTTACTAGCGACTTGTTACTTCTTCTCATTAACTTGACCTCTAAAAGTTGGCATGTTCTTGATCTTCAGGCCCTGATCTGCTCCTCCTTGCCTACCTTCATATACTGTGCAATGTCAACCAATCTCATGGCTTTAATACTATGTAATCATGGAAAAATACCAAATTTATGTGTCTACTCCTGGCACAGACTCCAGCTTTACTTACTGACATCTCCAATTGGGCATCTCATAGGCATCTCCAACCTAACATGCTCAAAATTGAACTTATTTTCTCTCTCTTCTGCCATATCTGCCCTCTCTGTAGTCTGCCCTCTTCCCAGCCAGTGGAAACTCTATCCTTCCAGTTGCCCTGACCAAATATCTTAGGTCTCTTCCTCTTACAGCCCAGTTACAAACTATCAGCCAGCCTTGTCATTCCTTGCTTCAAAACACACCCAGAATCCAATGAATTCTCATGTCTGTCCCACCACCCCAAACCAAGCCATCATCATTTCTTTCCTGGATTGTTGCAATACTCTCCTAACTCGAATCTATTTCTAGTCTTTTCCCAATAGTAGCAAGGATGATCCTGTAAAAAGGTTAAGCCATGAAGACTGTATCACTCTGACACTCAAAACCCTCTAATGCTTTCCCATTTCATTTGGAATAAAAGCAAAGTTCTTTATAATGGCATGGGATGATCTGGCCTCTTTCAAATACCCTGTCCTTGTCTCTTACTATTCTCTCTTTCCTTCACTCTGCTTCATACATACTGATCTTTTTGCTTCTTGACTATAACAATGATGTTTCTACCACAGGGCCTTTGCACTTGCTATTTCTTCTACCTGGGACATGCTTTCCCAATGATGTCCACATGATCTACTTCCTTACTCCCTCAAATGTCCTCTTTTGTATTATACTTTTCCTGTTCATCTTATGTGAAATACTTAAAATATCAAATAGCATTTGCTCTCCATCTGCCCCCCTTACTCTTTCAATTATTCTCTACAGACTTACCATCCTTTAAGACTATATATTTATTAAATGCAAACTGTATGTGAGCAGATTCTTTTTATTCACTCCTATATGCCCTTTACCTAGACCCCTTACCTAGAACAGTTCCTGGCCCACCAAAGGTACTGTATAAATATCTGGGACAGATATAATTCACTTTCACTGGCTATAGGGAAATCTAGAATTCTGTAACTCTCTGGATCACAGCACTACTGCAGTAGCTTTTGTAATGAAAGCCTCTTCTTTCAAACTCTGACAGAAGTACAGCTTTAATCAAGCAAATACTTTGTCTAAGTCCCTGATTATTTGTACGGCCATGTAGCTAGTCCCAGAGGAGGTAATCTTGCCTTCCTTTTTCCTGAGTCCTAGTTTATGTAAGAAAATCAACAGTGACTGGTAACCTAGCCTGCAGGTGATGTAACTATTAAACTACAGTACTCAATAAAAATTACTGTTGTGGTTATTCTTTTATGGAGCCAAGGAATGTGTTATGATCTTCTTGGAACTACATGTGCCTCTTCGTCAAATATGTTTAATGATACAGCAAATGCCTCAACTTATAGCTTTCTGCTCAAGTTCTTAGGAGACCTGAGTTCTGGTCCCAGCTGTACTGTGGAATTGCCACAATCTGGGTACTTCGTAAGTTCTTTATATCCTCGGTGGGAAAGTGTGGGCTTTGGACTAGAGATGATCTTGAAGACCCTGTCTTGGTATAAGACTGTGAGTTTCTTGAAAGAGAAGAGTTCCCATGGCCAAGTCACTAGGAAGGCTCCGGGTCATCTCATTGGCTTTCCAAGTACACCAAAGAAACAGGGGAACAAGACACGGTGACCGCTGTATTGGTCAGGGCTTTCCAGATGTTAAGGACAGAAACTCAACTCAGACTGGCTAAAGCAATACAGGTGTTCATTGGCACCCTGCTGTGCCAGGGGTAGAGCACCTGCTGGCAAGCTGGGCCCTGGGGCTCATGGGGTGTAAGGAACCCAATCTCTCTTTACCTCCTGGCTCACTTTTTTCTGCATTGGCCTCAATTTCAGGTGGCTTCTCCTCACCTGGAGATACTAATGGCACCTTCTGGCCTCATGTCTGGAAGAAAAAGGTCTTCCCAAGAATTCTGGGGATTTCAAAAAACTGAGTGTCATTGGTCTGGTCTGAATCATATGTCCCTCCTTGAGCCAATCACTGTGGTCAGTGGAGTGGAGACTCAGATTGGCCAGTCCTGTGTCACATGCCCTTCCTCTCCTCTTGGAGGGTGGGGTCAACCTATCTGCCATATAGGCGAAGAGTATAGATTCCAAAAGGAAACTCAGGGGTCTATTAGTAGAAGACAAAATAGATATCAGACAATTAAAAATAACAGACATTGACTTTAGCCCTCCTTAAGTTGTGATTTTCTTGTAAGTACTATATGAGTTTTCTGTGACTGCTGTAACAGACTACCACAAACTGGCTGGCTTAAAACACCAGAAATTTATTCCTTCACAGTTCTTCAGGCTAGAAGGCTGAAACCCAGGTGTCAGCAGGGTCACATTCCTCTGGGACTAATGTGTTCTTTACTTCTTTCAGCTTGTGGTGGCTGCAGGCATGCCTGGCCTTGTCACATCATTCCATTCTCTGCCTCTGTGGACACCTTGCTTCCTCCTCTTCTTTCTGTTACATCTTACCTGGGTGTTTCCTATTCAGGATATTTGTCATTAAATATAGAGCCCTCCTGGAAGCAATTGGGGCTGATCTCATAACCTCACATTCCTTAACTTAATTATGTCTGCAAAGACCATTTTCCAAATAAAGGCACAGTCTACAGGTTCAAGAGATTTGACCTGGATATCTTTCAAAGGGGATTGGTATTTTTTGACCTACCACAGCTACCAAAACAGAACTATGATATGATTTAAGCAACTGATCTACTGTCTCAAAAATATGTGAGAGAATTAGAATAATTTCTAAACATCATTGGTATATTTTACCCACAATTTTTTTTTCAGTATATCAACCCTCCTTCTGTCTCTCAGGTATTTGTTGCAGCAATAGCTGCTTTTGTTTGAGGTTTCTATTCCATTTCTGCACTTTCTTTAGCTCTTTTGATAAAGTATCATTATTAGGAGTATTAATACTGATCATAATTGATAATCAAGAATGAGAACTTAAAAAGTCATTAGTGAACAGGCACCCCAGTCAGAATAGTATTTCCAACCTAATCTGTTCTCTTATTTCAAATGAGTAAAGAAACATAAAAAATTCCAACTTTTCCTAATCTAGGTCAGAGTTCCTTGGAAGCCCAGGCTAGATGACAGATTACCAAGAACATACACTGTTGTGAAGAAATCAAGAGGACCCCTCTGTTCCTCGAAGAAGACAGTGGCATAATAGATGTTTTCAGATATGTGTCATTGGGTCCCTTGTTTACACCCTCATCCAGCCAAGCAACTGCCCTCACTTGTTGCTCAGGTTAGACTGGGAATGTACTGGTTGGTAATTTTCCCTGAAGCATTTTGGCAGCTATTCTGGTAATTTAGATCCTTGGATATTACCAGCCCTGGGTGGGTGGAGCTGTGTTTTATCAGGGACGAGTCTTACAGGTGTTTCACAAGGCTAGGGACTGGAGCATGGAGCTGGTGAGAAGTCTGCTCCCTCTGCCTTCCCACCTTCCCACCTTCCCCGGTTCTGGAACTCAGGGGCACCTGTGCTTCTCAGGAGCTGCTCTGCGTTACTGTCAAATGCATCTTGCTCTATGGGAAATCTGTAGAATCTGAGAAGACAAACAAAGTTGTGTGTTGTGTGTTTCTGTCCTCTTCTGCATCTGGAGAATGGACTCAGCTTACAGCTGGCACCCAGGATCAACCTACATGTGTTGGCTGAGTTCATGTCTAGTGTTGGAGGCAGAATGCCATAATGAAAAGAGCCCGGGCTTGTGACATTGGTGGGCAGATCCTTTTCTGCTACCACTTACTTGCTCGATGACCTTGACCAGTTCTTTCCTTTGTCTGGTCCTCAGTTTAAAACAAGAGGATTAGACTAAATGCTCTCTGAGACACATTCTAGTGATAGCACCTCTCAGTTGTATACGTGTTGCACCTTCCAGGCTGAGCATCTGCAACGTGGGGAAAGCTCACAACTGTCCCCCTTCCCCCAGGGGAACTCCCACCCCAACACTCACACACCCTGGGTTATATTCAGCATATAGTCCCTCAATAAGGTCCTAAAGTCCAGGCTTGTTGTTAGAGTTCAGAGCTGTTCCCAGTTACAATACCAGTCATTCATCTAACATCGATTGGGTGCCCAAGCAGGTGCTGGGGATAAAGAGATGAATAAGATGAGCCCTGCCCCCAAGGAGCACTCAGTCTAAGGAAGGAGACAGATGAGTCAATAAGGATTGAATTACAAAGCGACAAGCACCACTATTGGGTTATTTATGAGGCAACCTGACACATAGAGGCTCGACAGAGAAATCTGTCTGCTGGTGGAGTCAGGAATGGCTTCCTGGAGGTAACACGTGGGCGACACTGAGAGATGTGTAGGAGTTACCTAGGTGGAACTGGAGATCAGATTTCTCATTGCTCACAGAAGTTATCACGACTTATCAACTGCCATGTGACATGTTGTGTCCTTTAAAGACGGCATCTAATTATTTCTTGGGTCTTGCAAATGGATAGGAACCCTGGTGATGCAGAGGTCAGGTGCTCAGCCACTAACTGAACCCACCAGTGGCTCGTGGGAGAAAGATACAGCAGGCTGCTGTCATGAAGATTATAGCCTTAAAAATCTTACGGGGCAGTCTACTGTGTCCTGTAGGCTTGCCTGAGTTGGAACCCACTCAGTGGCAATAGATTTGGCTTGTTTGTTTGCTTTGGGGAAACAGATTGGAGCAAGTTGCAGCTGTCAGAGTTCAGAGGAGACAGGCAGATCCTGAGGAAGCCGACAGGACTCCAACTTCCACATAGATCCGGGGACAGCACTACTGTGCTCCAGCAGCATCATTTTTGATATGCCAATATTGAATGCTCATAACCCGTGTAGTAGACACAGAACATATTCTTTTCTCTCTCTCTCTCTCTCTCTTTTTTTTTTTCCTTTTTCTGGTGCAAGTTAGGGGAAAGGAGTGAAAGAGAGGTAAAGGCTATTATTGGTTTCTGAGGTCTCACTAATTCTACTTAGTCATGGCAGGCTTCTTGGAAGAGGTGCTGCAAAAGAAAGGTAACTACTACCTTGACTAATCCGGCAGGAGCTCGCCTGTGGGGAAGAGGTTGAGCGGCCCTTGGCGCTCATACTCGCACCATCCTGCTTTTGCCCTTTGTCCCCTCACTAACCTCCCACCCTGTAGAACCAGTCTTGACCACTTCCCTTTTCCCGTGCAGCGCCGAGGGATGGCTTTCAGGTTCATGATTCACTGCTCGTGCAGCCGAGCTGGTTCCCCTGCACCCTGCATGCTGACACGGGGACGTGGGGACCTGCAGGCTGCCGGGTGATTGTCCCGGCTGGGAATTACCTTCCGAGGCGGCGACTTGGCTCCTCCTTCCTTTCTGCCTCCCCGGAGGTTAGGTGTAGGCTTTGGTGCTGCGAGCCGAGAGGGTAACACCCCTTGTTCACACACAGCGACCCGCTCCCTTCGGAGAGGGATCCTCCTGCTCCAGCTCCCGGGCTCCCTGGGCTCCGCCTGGCTGGCCGGCTGCACGGCTCTAGGAGGGACAGAGACCTCGGCGGTTCCGTTAACAGGCCAGGAAGAGGAGCGTCATAATTACTCACCTGCGCTAATTGCCGGTCATTAAAGTTAAGGAGGTAGTCGGAAGAGGCGCTCAGACTCCGCAGGGGCAGGTGGTGTCTGGGGCTGGCTCTGTCGCGCGCGCTCCCAGGGCTCCCGGCCGGGCCAGGGTTAAGTGCTTGCCTGTTCCCTGCTGCCCGGCGCGCGGCCAGCTCGCCTTCAGTGAGAGGCCAAAGTCACTGCCGGGAGCCCAGGAGGTAGCCGGGAGCCCGGCTGGACGCATATCGGGCGCCCCGCCCCATCACTTCTTGCTGGAGGCCGAGAAAGTGGGAGTTGCCGGGTTGGAGGCATCGGGCCGCCAGCCCAGCGCCCTGGTGGCAGAGAGCAAGAGGGGCTGTGTGGGGACACTGAGATGGCCGATGAGATTGACTGGCTGGATTTGCCCGGCCGGTGGACGTACGGAGTGGACCGCGGTGGGAGAATCTTCTTCATCAAGTATGTTGATCTATTTTTCTCCCCGTTTTTCTTCCAAGTTGTCTAATTTGAAAGGTAGCAGGACTCAGAGGGGCAGGCTTAAGAGGGTAGGGCGAGCCGGTGGCTGGAACAGCGGGCATGACTAATAAGTTTATCAGGATGCCTTTTTGAATGTCTCTCCCGCCTTTTCCTCAATGGTTCAAAGTCCAGCGGACTCATGTGCTCCCTCTGCTTGGAGAGGCAGGGCAGGGCTGAAACCAGCGGTGCTGGCCTTTTCCCTGTCACCCAGCCACAGGGGGAAATGAAAGGCCTAAGGAGGAAGAGGTCCCTGGTTGGTAGTGCAATCAGTTAAGCGCTTGGCTGAAATAAAAATGGAGGTTTGCATCCAACCAACAGTGCTGCGGAAGGCAGGCCTGGCAATCTGCTTCTGTAAAGATCACAGCATAAACAAACAACACCCCACAAAAACCACCCTACAGAGACTGGCAAGAAAACCCTGTGGAGCTCAGTTCTGCTTTGTTACACGTGGGGTCACCATGAATGGGAATCAACGTCATGGCAATGTTTTCTGTTGTTGGAGGAAGTCGATTAGACTCCGCACCCAGTCTGCACTGTTTTCCTTCCAGCTCAGCACCCTGAAAGGGGCCGGGGTGAGCTTCCCTACCTCCCTATAGAAAGACTTGGGGGATGTGACAAGCTCACCAGCCTGCTCTACCTCTGCCAATGAATTACTCTGTTCCTCCACCAGGACTCAGTTTCCCCAGGACAGAAGCTGCTCTCCCTTCTTGCTGTTTGAAGGGCTGTGGTGAAACGGACGGAGAAAGTGTCCACAGTACATTTTGCAGTCTGATAAAGAGGGAGCCTTTGCTGCTGCCAGTAATATATTAGCACTCTTACATTAATTTCATAAACCACAATGGCTCTGGCATAAGCTCATTATAACGGAGTGGCCCGGCTGGACCTATTTTGGCTGGCGTCTATTCGTCATCTTTGGCCAGGATAGAAATCTCCCAATAATACATAGCAAGTCCGGAAGCCCAGTCTTCTGAACTGCTGCCTGCATATGATGAGCTTTTCCTGCCTCAAGATAGCTGCTCTCACAGCACATTAGGGCTGAAAGGAGCCTTGAAGCAGACTTTTTATTTAACTGGGGAGATGGAACTCTGGAGAGACTGAAAGCACTTGTCTGAGATAAAGCCACTTGCTAATCAGTGCTTGGCCTAAACCTGTGTCACACCATTGACTCTAGCTGCTGTTTTTCTCCCTTTCCCAGGAGGTCAGGCAGCCTAGGGTGGCTCTTTAGTGTTTCTCAGTTTTCCCATTTGCTTTAGGCCTTCCTTCTGTAATTATCGTCACCATGATCATAACTGATGTTGTCATTATATTATCTCAAAAATGAACTCCACTGAAGTTTTTGACTGCAGGTCACATTCTCAGGTAATGGAACTAGATTGTCCTTGCTTAGTAGTTTGAGAATTTAGGGTCTCTTACAGTTACCCAAGGAAGTCCTTAGAAATGCAGATTCCTGAGTCCTATCCCCTGAGATGCTGATTCAGAAGATAGGGTGTGGAACTTTACAACCTGAATTTCTACAAGTGGTTAATTCTGCTCTTCTCGTCTTCCTTCCGAACTTCTTGCTTGCCTTCCTGATGTTTTTCATCTTTTATGCCATAGACATTTATAAAATTTTTAAAAAAGAATAAGATACAGGAGTTGCCTCTAAGACAGTGTACACAAGCACAGACTTATAAAATAATGTGACACTTTCTAGAGACATTCGCATGGTGCCGTCAGACTCCTGGAGCCCCTGTAGGGCAGGGGTTGAGCATCTGACTACTAACCAAGAAGTCAGAAGTTTGAATTCACTGACCACTCCTTGGAAACTCTACAGCGTGGTTCTACCCTGTCCTAAAGGGCTGCTGTGAGTTGGAAATGACTTGATGACAAAGAGTTTGGTTTTTTTTTTGGTTTTTTTTTTAATATGAGTTTCAGTGGTGTCCTGGTTAAACACTTAACTGCTAGCTGAGAGTCTGGTGATTTGAACTCATCTGGTGGCAAACCCTGGTGGCGTAGTGGTTAAGTGCTACATCTGCTAACTAAAAGGTCAGCAGTTTGAGTCTGCCAAGTGCTCCTTGGAAATGCTATGGAGCAGTTTACTCTGTCCTATAGGGTGCTTATGAGTCAGAATTGATTCACCAGCAGTGGGTTTGGTTTAGTTTGGTTTTAGTTAGTGTCTTCAAGGGAGAAAGATCTGGTGATCTGTTTCCATAAAAATTATAGCCTAGAAAACACCGTAGGGCAGTTCTACTCTGTCACGTAGGATCACTATAAGTTGAAATTGACTTGACAGCACTTAGCAACACCTACAACATGGAGTATAAAGGAGCCCTGATGGTGCAATGGTTCAGCTGGTAATGGAAAGTTTGGTGGTTCAAACCTACCGTGCAGTCTTCTGGAGGAAGACCTGGTGATCTTCTTCTATAAAGATCACAGCCAGGAAATCCCTGGGGGATAACTCTGTTCTGTCACATGGGATAGCTATGCAGCTAACAGCAACTCACCATAGGACTAGAAGGAGGCAAGAACTGTTGCCCTCTGGGGAGGTCAAGGAGGTCTTCCCTGAGGAGGCAACATCTGAGCTGAGCTGATTCTAGAGGAGTGAGAAACAAGAGTGAAAAGGGGAAGGAAGGGACCAGTGGGTGTCTAGGACATTGTGAGAGTTCAGGTGGAGTATAGACTTCTGGGTACTTCAGAGGATGAGGACTAAAAACAGGAAGGGGTAGCCTGAGAGAAGCCTACACACTAGCCTGAAGAGGCTTACATTTAGTCCAATGGGAAGCCAAGGGAGATTTTTTTAACAGGAGATTGATTACAATCTGCATTTTATAAGGATCACTCTGGCAGCTGCATGGATGATTTGGGGCCTGAAGTGGGAGCAAGGGAAGAAACTTGAGGTGTGGAGAGGAGTTAGGAGTTAACTGCAAAAGTCCAGGAGACAGCTGATGAAAATAGAGGTCAAGGGGAGGAAGAGATGGAGAACGTTTAGCAGTAAAATTGAGGGCTCATCTGCTGCCTAATTGTTGGAGTAAGGCAAAGGGGAGAATTAAAGATTTATCTTAGAATTTGTACTTAAGTTTGAAAGTGATCAGAAGTGTGAGAAAAGGAGCAGTTTTAGGGAGTTTACAGGTTCACTGGAGAAACATGGAATTTGAGGTCCCTGTGGGACATTCATGACATCCTTGGGAGGTTCAGTTAAGATATTTTGATGCTAACTCAAAGTCTGGAAGTTTGAGTTCACCTAGAGATGCCTCAAAAGAAAGGCCTCGTGATCTGCTTCTAAAAATCAGTGGTTGAAAACCCTATGGAACACAGTCCTACTCTGGCACACATGGCATCTCCGTGAGCTACAGTCGACTCTGTGGCAACTGGGGGATAGTCAGGGAGTGATGTCTAATAGGTATCTAGGTGTATGATTGGGGCTGAAGAGAGAGGCCTGAGCTGGAAACAATGTGAGAAGTCATCATGCAGAGGTGACACCAACCATACATATGCAAGCGAGAAGAAGGGAGGTCCCCCCGGCAGCAACATTTAAGGAAGAGCTAAAAGAAGAGGGATCAGGAAGGAGAATAAACCAAGGGATTGGATAAGTGGGCAGCACCATGGTAAACTGCTGCTCTAGAAGACTAGGAAGAGGGATTTGAAGAAGGAAGACGTGGTTGACAGTGTTGAATCTTGTGGAAAAGCCAAATGAGCTGAAGACTGAGTGGTGTCTATTGCATTTAGGAAACAGGGGCTCTTTAGTGACCTCTAGGAAAGTAGTATGGATATCTTTGCTAAGAATGGGAATTCTAGAATACTTCCAGACTTCTAGAACTCATGTAGTACTTAGACCAAGAGGTTGTGGTTCAGATAGAACACAGGGACACTATGTCGTTTAAAATCAGGAAAGGTGTGCCTCAGAGTTTTATCATTTCACCATGCTTGTTTAGTTTGTATGCTGAGCAAATAATCCAAGAACCTGGATTGTATGAAGAAGAATGTGGCATCAGGATTGGAGGAAGACTCAGTGACAACCTGTGATATGCAGATGATACAACTTTGCTTGCTGAAAGTGAAGAGGACTTAAAGCACTTACTGATGAAGAATCAAGTAGCACAGCCTGCAGTGTGGATCACACCTCAGCATAAAGAAAACAAAAATCCTCATAACTGGACCAATGAGCAACATCATGATAAAAAGAGGAAAGATTGAAGGTATGAAGAATTTCCTTTTACTTAGATCCACAATCAACACCCATGGAAGCAGCAGTCAAGAATTTGAATGACATATGAGGACTGCCAATTAAGTTTGCAAATTCATCCTAGAAAAAGTGCTACATGCCTTACAGTTGAATATCACTACAGTCACCTTCAAAGTACTCCCCTTAGGAAGCTATGCAGTGACGCCAGCGCCTCGTACACCCTTCAGAGCAGTTTTGGAACTTTTACTGCATTGGGCAAATCTACTGCAAAAGACCTCTTTAAATTTTTAAAAAAGCAAAGATGTCACCTTGAGGACTAAGGTGTGTCAAGTCATGGTACTTTCAGTAAACTCATTTGCATGTGAAAGCTGGACAGTGAATAAGAAAGACTGAAGAGGAACTGATGCATTTGAATTACAGTGCTGGTGAAAAATATTGAATGTACCAGGGACTACCAAATCTCTCTCTGAAGAAGTACAGTCAGAATCCTCCTTTGAAGCAAGGGTGGTAAGACTTCATCTCATGTACTTTCAACATGCTATCAGGACAGACCAGTCCCTGGAGAAGGACATTATGCTTGGTAAATAAGAGGGTCATCAAAAAAGAGGAAGACCCTCAACAAGACGGACTGACACAGTGATTACAACCATGGGCTCAAACAAAGTAATTCTAGTGAGGATGACTTAGGACCAGATAGTTTATTCTGTTGTACACACGGTCTCTATGAGTCAAGCAACTCAACGCCATGTAGCTACAGGAAAAGACTGGGAACAGAACCCAGGTTACAGTGGACTGCTGAATGGGAGGACAGGAAGCGCAAAATTCTAGAAGAGACTGGTTTCCAAGAGGGTTGTTTGGTCTGGAAGAAGAGGAACATAAGACAAAAAGTTCAAATTGGCAGCCACATCGAGAGGGAGGCAGAGTGCTCAAGCTGTCAAGACACAGACAGGTGTGTAGCTGAAGGGATGGGCTGTTGGGGAGAAAGACATTGAAGATATACATCTGGGGTGATTAATAGAGTGTTGTTAGTTACCACTGAGTTGACTCCAACTCCTTGTGATCTTAGGTAAGATAGAATGAAATGTGACTCGGTCCTGTGCCGTCTTCATGACCGTTGCTATGTTTGAATCCTCTGTTGCAGCTGTTGTGCCAGCCTGCCTCACTGAGGGTTTCCCTCATTCTCCCTGATAGTCTACCAAAAATGATAGCCCTTTCTAGGGATTGGTCTTTCCTGATGATGGGTCAGGGCAAGTCAGTCAAAGTCTCACATTCTTGCCTCCCAGTTCTTACCAGCTGGCTTGAGCAGTTCCCTCAAAAGTCACCGCTTTAGTGAGGCCTTTATGCTGTTTCCTGTCCTCATCTTCAGCCCAGTCAGACTCCCCTCTCAGTGATCAAGGGATGCTTTCCATGCACAGCTGTAACAGGGATTGTAGCCCTTATCACAGGGTATTGCAACTATCTTTTCATGTGTTGGTTTCCTGGTGGGAGGTCCCTGGGTGGTGCAAACTGTCTGCACTTGACTGTTAACCTAAAAGTTGTTGGTTTAAACCTACTTAGTAGCATCACGAAGGAAGGTCTGGAGACGACAGCCAAGAAAACCCTATAGAGCACTTAGCTCTGTAACCCATAGGGTCGCTATGAATCAGAATCAACTTGATGGCAACTGGTTTGTTGTTGTTTTTTCCCTGTGGGTTATAAATTCTTTCAGGTTAGGGGTTAGATATTACCTACCTAAGTAATACTTTGTGAATGTGACTGAATGAAAGGCAAAGTGGATTTTCCCATCTCAGATGTCTGGGATGGAAAGTCAGTGCTCTTTCTACTCAGGGAAGCCTCTCGTATACCTGACACTTTCTTATTTATTTTTCAGTGATGAAGAGAAGTCAACCAGCTGGGTGCACCCTGGTACAGAGTGGCCCATCCAGAGTGGACATTCCAGCAGCCCAGGTAGGGAGCTGATCTGTCCCTGCCTTTGTAACTGAGGAGGAAGCAACAGTGCATCCACGGATGAGGTGGCAGCGGGAACCGCCCCATTCCTTTCCGCTCCCCACTATCTTACTTCTGGCTTCTTCGTCCTCCATTGAATGGACTCAGTTTAGTATTTGGGCAGTTGTCTGTGCAGATGTTGCAAGAGGGTTAGTTTCTACCCTCAAAATTTTTCACTGTTTCCAGCTTTATGGTTAGTGTCTTGGATGGACTTTTGGGGACGAAGATTTACTTCTGTCTAATACCACTACCCAGTCGGAAAAATCACCTCCACACTGAAAGATCATAAACTAGGCAGAACCCCAGCCGCACTGCTGTCTAAAAGAACTTCACGCCTTGATGGCGGTGTTCCCGGTCTCTACAATGTAGTAGTGACTAGTCCCATGTGGCTACGGAGCAACTGAAATGTGGCTAGCAGGACCGAGGAACTGAATTTTTAACTTAAATTATTATTATTACTAGTTTTTCCTTTTGGTAAAAGTGTACATTTCCAAATATGGTCCCATTTAACAATTTCTACAGGTCCTGTCCTGTTTAGTGACATTGGTTACATTCTTTACATTGTATGCACATTTTCATTGTTTTTGCTCTGAGTGTTTCGCCTCCTTTAATTTAGACTCACTGACCCTTAACCTTCTTACCTAAGGTTGAAAATTTAATTTTAATTAATTTAAATAGCCCCAGTGGATGGAAAAACACTAAATAGGGAGTAGAAACTTGGGTGAAGGGTAAAACACTGCACAATACTGTGGAAGCCAGCACAAGATGAGGTCACGGTAGCTCCATAGATACATCCAGATTCCCTGAGGGACTGAATTACTGGGCTGAGAGCTGTGAAGACCATGGTCATGTGGAATACCTAGTTGAGCTGGCATAACATTGTTTATAAAGAAGATTTTCTACAATTCTGCTTCGGTAAGACGTCTGTCTGGCTTCTTTCAAGCTTGTGAGCGAGCCTCTAAGATACTCCACTGCTCTCACCCTGTGGGGAGCAAGGGGAGAATGAAGAACACTAAAGCTACAAGGGAAAGATTAGTCCAAAGGACTACAGCTACAGTGGCCTCAGCAGACTGGGTGCATCACAGTAAGATAGTGCCCAGCTCCCAGCACTGACTGCTGTGACAGGGATTACAGCAGAGAGTCCTGGACAGAGCTGGATAAAAATGTAGGACAAAATTCTAGCTTCAAAATAAGTCCACACTTGCTGGCCTCACAGAGACTGGAGAAACCCTTTGAGTTTAGTGATGAAGTCACTACTGAAGTTCACCTTTCAGCCAAAGATTAGACAGGCCCACTAAACAAAACAAGACTAAAGGGGCACACCAGCCCAAGAAAAAGGACTAGAAGGGAGGAGGGGACAGGAAAGCCGGTAATAGGGAACTCAAGGTTGAGAGGGGAGAGTGATGACATGTGGGATTGTTAACCAGCATCACATAACAATGTGTGTACTGTTTAATGAGAAACTAGATTAGTCTGTAAAGCTTCACCTAAAGTACAATAAATCATAGTCCTGGTGGCTGGTAGAAACTCTTTCCCATTAGGAAGAAACATAGAAGAAAAGGAGACAGGGCTAAGATTGATTGTTACTATGTAGAAGACCCCATTAGTAGCCCTCAGGAACCTTCCAGACTAGTGAGGTAGGTGTACTGCATATGGGCAAACAATAAACAATGAAGCAAGCAAAGATTTCAGTCTAAACTAAAGATATAGGCAACTGGCCAAACCTAGTTTATAAAGAAATTGTTCTACATCCTACTTTGGTGAGTAGCATCTGGGGTAAGCTTGTGAATGGCCACTGAAGACACTCCACTGATCTCACTCTATCGAGAACAAGGGAGAATGAGAAAAACCAAAGACACAAGGGAAAGATTAGTCCAAAGTGCTAATAGACCACACCTACCACAGTCTCCACCTGACTGAGTCCAGTGCAACTAGGTGGTGCCCGGCCACCACCACTGACTGCTCTGACAGGAATCACAGTAGAAGGCCCTGGACAGAGCCGGAGAAAAATGCAGAATAAAATTCTAACTCACAAAGAAAGACTAGACTACTGGTCTGACAGAGACGGGAGAAACTCTGAGAGTATAGTCCCTGGATACCCTGATAGGCCAGTAATGAAGTCACTTCTGAGGTTCACCCTTCAGCCAAACATTAGAAAGGCCCATAAAACAAAATGAGACTCAGTGAGCCCACTAGCTCAGGGCAAGGACGAGAAGCAGGAGGGAACAGGAAAGCTGACAATGGGGAACCCACAGTTGAGAAGAGGAGAGTGCTGACGCGTTGTGAGGTTGGCAACTGATGTTACAAAACAATATATGCATTAACTATTAAGTGAGAAAACAAATTTTCTCTGGAAACATTCACCTGAAATACAATTTAAAAAAAGAATAAATTGAAGATGTGGAGGCAGCAGAAATCAGATGGCCTGGGGAACTTGAGGTAAACAATACTTGTCTTCTTCACGACATCATAGCAGGCCAAGATGAAAGGGGGTTGAGACAGTGTGGGAAAATCTCCCACTCCACTTGCGCGCCTCCTTCACCAAGCCAGACACCAGGCGCCTGGTTCCAGGAGCCTCGGCCACTTGCGAGCGCAGCTAGTGCTGCTGGGCATATTTGGGTTCCAGTTTCCAGTTGCCCAGTACCTACTTTCTTTTAGATTCCAGGCTGGAATCGTTGTGTTTTTAGAGCTGGAAGGAACTTTGGAATCATGCAGTCCAACTCCTTCATTTTAAACAGAATTGAAGAGCAGAGAGGAAGTGCCTGGCTCAAGGCCACTGGACTGATAAGCAAAGCAGTGTCATGGTTAAACGTCTGAGCTCTGGAGGCAGAAAAGACCTGAGCTTGAAACTTGGCTCTACTTTCTATCAGTGTGACTTGAGTAAGTGCCTTAGTCCTTCTGAGACTTGTCTTTCTCATCTGTAAAGTGGGGGTAGAATCCTGACTCTTTGAGGTGATAGACTGCTGAGCTAGAATGCAGACTGATAGTTTCTAGGAGCTGAGGGGCGGAGGGAGTGAGGAGAGACTGCCTAAAGTTTCAAGGGTTTTATTGGGAGTGATGGAAAGGTTTTGGGACTAAATGAAGGTGGTTGTCACGCAATGTTGTGAATGTACTGAATACCACTCAGTTGTTCACTTTACAGTAGTTTAATTTGATGTCATGTGAACTCTACCTCAATGAATTGCTTAAACAGAGAAAAACTGGGTGGTATCTAATAAAGTTAATAAAAAGAAGGTTGTAGTGAGGATTGCGTGAGAGAGCTGGTGCCTCAGGCCTCTGAAAAAGGGGGTAATCACTGCTGCTATTGGTGCTATGGCACTGCCAAGGAGCCCTGGCGGTGAATAGTGAGCACTCGGGTGGTGAGCCAAGGGTTGTTGGTTCAAAACCACTTAGCGGCTCTGTGGGAGAAAGACCCGGTGATCTACTTCTGTAAAGATTATAGCCAAGAAAACCCTATGCGCCAGTTGTACTCTGTCATACAGGGTCAGATTTGACCCGATGGCATTCAGCAGTTGTGTGACTAAGGCTAGCTTTATCTACAGGTTTATCATCCTTGTCATGTTAATTGTCTCAGCTGTTTATGGCCTGAGTCCACCCATCTCATCAGCACCTTAGCAGAACTGGAAGATGAGTGAAACCCCATAAACCAATTCTTGCCAGTCTGGCTACAGCCAACTGTTGTCCAAGGTGGGGAAGGGGTTAAAGTACCCCTTGAAGTGAAGTCTGCTGGGAGGGCAGCTGCCTCAGTGGGCACTCCACCTGGACAGGAATATAAGCAGTCTTGGTGTTGCCCAGGCAGAGAGGACAGTGTGGAGGGAAGTTGCTGGAAAAAGGCAGAGGAAATAATCCATGCTGGCTTCCTTCCCAGACACATCACAGTGGCAGGATTATTTACGGTTCTGACCCAATGAGGATCCCTCTACTTGGTGAGGCTGCCAACCCACGCCCTTCTGAATCGGAATGTCCTCCAGCAGGGATGGGGAACAAGTAGCATCTTTGGAGTGGCACAGAGGAAAGAGTGTAGGCGATGTAGGCTGCAGACCAACACTCACATGCTGGCCCAGACACTTCCTGCATGACCTTAAGAAAGCTGATGAACCTCTCTAGACCTCAGTTTCCTCATCTGCAAAGTTCAGGCCTATACCTACTGTATAATGTTGCTGTCAATATACCATTTTTGCTGGTGCCATTAAGTCAGCCTCAGCTCATAGTGACCCTGTGTACAGCGAAGTGAATGGAAACGCTGCCTGGTCTTTGTTGCCGTGCTTGAACCCATTGTTGCAACTACTGTGTCAATCCATCACAGTGAGGGTTTTCCTCTACTTTACCAAACATGATGTCCTTCTTTAGGGACTGATCCCTCCTGATAACTTGTCCAAAGTATGTCAGACTAAATCTTGCCATCGTTGTTATTTAAAAAAATTTTTTTCCACCATCCTCACTTCTAAGGAGCATTCTGGCTGTACTTTGGCCAAGACAGATTTGTCGATTCTTCTTTTTTAAAAAAATATATATATACTTTTATTAATTACAGTAAAAGAATAAAATTTCTAACATCTATCAATTATCTCATCTATGATAAACTCTCTGCACCCCTCACCCATGTAGCCAACACAGTTGTTTTCTTCTGTAGATAATTTTCTTGTTAAATCATTGTAATAGGGGTCTCATGCAAAATTTGACCTTTTGACACTGACTGGTTTCACTCAGCATGATCTCTTCCAAATGAGACCATGTTATGAGATGTTTTCTAAAACTGTTGTTGTTTTTTTAACATAGCATGGTGTTCCACTGAATATATGTACCACAGTTTGCTTGCCCAGTCATCTGTTGATGGGCATCGTGGTTGATTCCAACTTTTTGCTGTTGTTGACTGTACTGCAACAAACATTCCTGTACATGTGTCTGTTCATGTGACAATCTTTGTTTCTGAAGGATAAATTCCAAGCAGTGGAATTACAAGATCAAATGGTATATCTATTTTTGCTTTTTAAGGAAGCACCAGATTGTTTTCCAAAGAGGTTGTACCATTTTGCAATCCCACTGGCTGTGTAAGAGAGTTCCAATTTCTCCACAGCCTCTCCAGCATTTGCTATTTTGTGTGTTTTGGATCATAGCCAACCTTGTTGGGGTGAGATGGTATCTCATTATAGTTTTGATTTGAATTTCTTTAATAGCTAACGATTGTGAGCATGTCTGCATGTGTCTTTTGGCTGCCTGGATCTCCTCTTTAGAGAAATGTCTGTCCATCTCCTTTGTCCATCACTTAATTGGATGATTTATTTTCTTACTGATATTTTGTAGTATCTTATAGATTATGGAGATCAGGCGTTGGTCTGACATACAGTTGCCAAATATTTTTTGCCATTCTGTAGGTGGTCTTTTAATTCATCTATTTTCTCTTCTGTTGATAGTGCTTTGTTTGTCAGATTTTGAAGTCTGTCTACATTGTGTATTAAAACTTCCATTGTTGATCCTATTTTATCTTGGATGAGCTCTATTGTTTTAGATTTTATATTTAGGTCTTTTATCCAATTTGAGTTGTTTTTTTGTATAAGGTGTGAGATATGGGTCTTGTTTCTATTTTTTGCAGATGGATATCCAATTTTCCCAACACCATTTATTAAAGAGACCATTCTTACCCAGAATTTTGAGGCCTTTGTCAAATACCAGCTGTTCGTAGGAGGTTGGTGGCATCTCTGGGATCTCAACTCTGGTCCATTGGTCTGTGTGTCTCTTTTTGTACCAGTACCAGGCTGTTCTGACTACTGTGGCAGTGTAATAGTTTCTAAAGTCAGGTAGTGAGAGGCCTCCCAGTATGTTCTTCTTCTTTAGTAGTGCTTTACTTATTTGGGTTTCTTCTCTTTCCAAACAAAGTTGATGATTTGTTTCTCCATCTCATTAAAAAATGTCACTGAAATTTGTATTGGAATTGCATTATAAAAGTAGGTTGCTTTGGGTAAAATATCATTTTCACAATGTTGAGTCTTCCTATCCATGAGCAGGGTAGATTACTCCATTTGTGTAAGTCTCTCTTAGTTTCTTGTAGTAAGGTCTTGTATTTCTCTTTGTAAAGTTCTTTTATTTCTCTAGTTAGATTTATTCCTAGGTATTTTATCTTCTTAGGGGCTATAGTAAATGGAATTGATTTGGTGATTTCTTCTTTAATAATCTCACTGTTGGTATAAAGGAATCCTACTGATTTACTTATGTTTATCTTGTATCCTGTTACTTTGCTAAACTCCTCTATTAGTTCCAATAGTTTACTTTCGGATTCCTTTGGATTCACTGTATAAACAATCATATCATCTGCAAATAGGGAGATTTTTACTTCTTCATTGCTGACATGGATGCCCTTTATTTCTTTGTCTTGTCTAATTGCTCTGGCTAGAACTTCTAGCACAATGTTGGATAGAAGTGAGAGTGGGCATCCTTGTCTAAGTTCCCGTTTTCAAAGGGAACTATTCTGTCACCATTCAGGACAACGAAGGCAGTTGGCTTTGCATAGATGCTACTGACTGCCTTGAGGAATTTCCCCTCTATTCCTATTTTTCTGAGAGTTTTAAGCATGAATGGGTGTTGAACTTTGTCAAATGCCTTTTCTGCATCAACTGACAAAATCAGGCGGTTCTTATCTTTTGTGTTATTAATGTGGTTGATTACATTAATTGTTTTTCTGATGAAGATTTTCGCATCTAGGTTCATGAGTGATACTGGTCTGTAATTTTCTTTTTTTGTGGGATCTTTCCCTGGCTTTAGTATCAGGGTTATGCTGGCTTCATAGAATGAATTTTGGAATATTCCATCCCTTTCTATGGTGTGAAATAGCCTCAACAGTATCGGACTTAACTCTTCTCTCAAAGTTTGGTAGAATTCTCTGGTGAGGCCATCTGGGCCAGGACTTTTTTTGATTGGTAGATTTTTGATGCCTTTTTCAATCTCTTCCTTTGTGATAGATTTATTACGTTGATCTACTTCTGCTTCTGATAATCTTGGTGAGTGATATGAATCTAGAAATTTGTCCATTTCCTCTAGGTTTTCAAACCTGTTAGAGTATTACGATATGTTTGATTTCAGCTGGGTCTGTTGTAACAACTCCCTTCTCATTTCTTAATTAGGTTATTTGTATCTTCTGCCGTCTTTCTTTTGTAAATTTAGCCAATGGTTCAATTCTGTTGTTCTTTTCAAAGAACCAGCTTTTGATTTTGTTAATTTTTTTAATTGTTTTTCTATTCTGCTCTAATCCTTGTAATCTGTTTTCTTCTGGTGCCTGAGGGGTTCTTCTGTTGCACTGTTTCTACTTGTTCAATTCTACTTGTTAGTTCTTTAATCTGGGCCCTTTCTTCTTTCTAGATGTGTATAGTTATAGAGATAAACTGACCTCTGAGCACTGCTTTTGCTGTATCCCATAGAGTCTGGTAGGATGTGTTTTCATTCTCATTTGATTCCATAAATTTCTTTATTTTGTCCTTGATTTCTTCTATAACCCAAGGCTTTTTGAGCAAAGTGTTTTTCAGTTTCCATAAGTTTGAGTTTGTACCTATGAATTTTCTGTTCTTGATTTCAACTTTTATAGCTCTATGGTCCGAGAAGATACTTTGTAGTAAATCAAAGTGGTTTGGATTTTATAGAAAAATGCTTTATGACTGAACACATGGTCTATTCTGGAGAATGTTTCATGTGCACTGGAGAAGAAGGTGTATTTATCTGTTGATGGATGAAAAGATCTGTATATGTCAATAATGTCAAGGTGTTTGATTGTTGCAATAAGATCTTCTGCATCTTTACTGAGTTTTTTTCTGGATGATCTATCCATAACTGAAAGGGGAGTGTTGAAGTCTCCAAGTATTATTGTGGAACGATCTATCTCATTTTTCAGTGTTGTCAGTATTTGTTCAATGTGTTTAGCTGCTCTGGTATTGGGTGCATAAGTATTTAGTATTGTTAAATCCTGCTTGCATACTGAACATTTCAGCAATAAATAATGACCATCCTTGTCCACAATAGTGGATTTTACATTAAAATCTCTTTTATCTGAGATTAGTACTGCCACATCTGCTCTTCTTTGTGTATTGTTAGCTTGGTATATGTTATTTCATCCTTTAATTTTCAACTTGTTCGCGTCTTTAAGGTGTGTTTCTTGTAAGCAGCATATAGATGGGTTGTGTCTTTTGATCCAGGATGTCACTCGCTGTCTCTTTACTAAAGCATTCAGTCCATTTGCATTCAATGTAATTATTGATAGGGATGTGCTTAGTGCCATCATTTTGATTCTTCTTACAGTCCATAGTATAGTCAATATTCTTGGTAACACTACAATTCAAAGCCATCAGTTTTTTCTTGGACTTCCTTATTTGTTGTCCAGCTTTCACATGCAAATGAGGCAACTGAAAATACTATGGCTTAGGTCAGGTGCACCTTAGTCTTCAGCATGACAGCTTTGCTTTTGAACACTTTAAAGAGGTCTTTTGCAACAGATTTGCCCAATATAATGTATCATTTGACTTCCATGGGCATTCATTATAGATCCAAGTAAAATGAAATCCTTGACACTTTCAATGTTTTATCAGTTTGTTATGATATTGCTTACTGATGGCTGTAGTGTTTGATTCTTCATCAGTACATACTTCAAGTCCTTTTCACTTTCAGCAAACAAGGTTGTGTCTGTGATCTGCATATTACAAGTTACTCATTTCCCTCCAATCCTGAGGCCATGTCCTTCTTCATGTCATCCAGCTTCTACGACAATTCGCTCAGCATATACTCAAAAAGTATGGTGAAAGAGTGTAACCCCAGTACACACCTTGCCTCACTTAAAACCATGCAGCAGCTCTTTGTTCTGTTGGAATGACAGCCTCTTATTCTATGTACAGGTTCTGCATGAGCATAATTCAGTGTTCTGGAGTCCCTATTCTTTGAAATGCTATCCATATTTTATGATCCACACAGTGGAATGCCTTTGCATAGTCAATAAAACATAGGTAAACATCTTTCTGGTATTCTTTGCTTTCAGCGAGAGAGCTGGCACCTCAGATACTCCTCATTCCACCTCCTTTTCTGAATCAGGCTAGAATTTCTGTCAATTCGATGTCAATGTACTGCTGCAACCACTTTTGAATGATCTTTAGCAAAACTTTACTTGTGTGTGACATTAATGGTATTATTCAATAATTTCTGCATTTTGTTGAATCACCTTTCTTTGGAGTGAACACAAATATGGATCTCTTCTGGTTGCTTGGCCAGGCAGCTGTCTCCCAAATTTCTAGGTATAGACAAGTGAGCACCTTCAGTGCTGCATCTGTTGACTGAAACATCTCAGATGGTCAGTTACTGGAGCCTTGCCTGCCATTGTTCCCGTCAGTGCAGTTTAGGCTTCTTCCTTCAGTGCCATCAGTTCTTGATCATATGCTACCTCCTGAAATGGTTGGTTGAACACTGACCAATTGTTTTTGGTACAGTGATTCTGTGTGTTCCTTCCATCTTTTTTTTTATGCTTTCTAAAGGATTTAATATTTTCTCTGTAGAATCCTTCAATATTGCGACTCAAGGCTTTGAAGTTTTTCTTTACTTCTTTTAGCTTCAGAAATGCTGTGTTGTTTCCCTTTGATTTTTTAACTCCAGGTCTTTGTGCACATTTCGTTATAGTACTTTGTCTTCTCAAGCTGCCCTTTGAAATCTTCTGGTCACTCTTTTACTTCATCGTTTCTTCCACTCACTTTAGCTACTCTACTTTCAAGATCAACTTTCAAAGTCTCTTCTGACATCCATTTTGATCTTTTCTTTCTTTTGTGCTTTTTAGTGACGTTTTCTCTTCTTACATATATATCTCTGATATCATTTCACAACTCCTCTGGTCTTTGGTCATTAGTGTTGAGTGCATCACACCTATTCTTGAGATGGTCTCTAACTTTAGGCAGGGTATACTGAATGTTATCTTTTGGCTCTCATGGGCTTGCTTGGTCTCCAGCCCCCATCTCTTCTGTGTACTGATTGGATTTGTGGGGTTGGCTGGAAGAAAAGTTGACTCTGGTGCTGCTTATGAAAGAAGCCCTGCCGGGACAGGAATCAAGCACTTAGTTGCTAACCAAAAGGTTGCTTTGAACCTACCAATCACTGTATATGAGAAGGATGTGGCAGTCTGCTTCTGTGAAGATTACAGACCTTGGGAGCACTATGGGAGTCCTGCTCTGTCCTATGGGGAATCCACTTGACAGCAACAAGTTATGCTTTGTAAAATCTTATATGCAAGGCAGGAGTTTGGACTGACCAGAAAGGCGACAGTGATTATTCTAATATAGCAGCCACAAGGCTCTTATACCCCTAAAGGAGTAACCCCACTAGCACTCTGCCTGTCCCCACCATTGGCAGTAGATTGTCTCTGGGTTTCTCAAAAATGCTCCTCCTTCTCCACCATGGAGTGTAGAAATCCTGTTGCCAGAGGCTCTGTTCTGAGAGAGTGGGCAGGATGAAACAGCACCTAACCTGGAGTACTCTTTGGAGATGGAGTGCTGCCTCTCAGGAGCTGGCTGGATAGAGACCGCCCTCACCTGTGGGAACTGTCTAGGAACCTAGGGCTAAGGTTGGCTTCCTTAGCTCTAGCACTCTGAGATACTTACTCGGAGAGTCTATGATTCTCCTCTCTAAACATTTCCATGGATAGTTTTTTCACAGTTGCTATTAACAAAATTTTTTTAAAAAGATGGGCTAGAAAAACTATCTATTTTCCCAGGACTAATTTCCCCAATTCTTGTGTCGTGTCCAGAAGTAGCACAATCCCTAGGTAATTACACTGGCCTGGGATTCATGGAGGGTCCTGGGTGGCATAAGTGGTTCATGCTTGCTTACTAATCTGGAAGTTGACTGTTTGAATCGACCCATTGGTACCACAGAAGAAAGTCTTGGTGATCTGCTTCTGTAAAGATTACAGCTAAGCAAATCCTATGAACAGAGGTTCTGGGAAAATGGAGAGGTTGATACAAGGAGGCTGGTTGGATGACCCCTGAGGGCTCTTTCAGGGTTGTATGTTCCTGTGATATACCCAGGGCTTGGCCCCAGACCTAGTGCAGAGTAGCCACTCCATAGATAGTTGTTGAATGTATGAGCAGAATTGTGAGGCAGTGATCATTGTGCCACTTGGCAGCTCATTGGTTGGAGTCCTTCTGTCCATGTCATCTCTCCTAATATTTTTCTGGACACTTAGACTGTGGGAATAAAGGACAAAAAGGATGAAATAGTTATTTCAAACACTGTTGGCTTATGTATGAATCTTAGCCCCCCACTCTTCTGAGTACAGGTTGTATTTGTGGGGCCAGATGGAAGAGAGGTGGATTCTGGGGTTTCATAGGTTCTGATTTCTCTCTCTCTTACAGGTTTGCCCAAGGGCTGGGAGATGGACTCCACCCAGGAAGGT
Source organism: Heterohyrax brucei (assembly GCA_028571685.1). Taxonomy (NCBI): domain Eukaryota; kingdom Metazoa; phylum Chordata; class Mammalia; order Hyracoidea; family Procaviidae; genus Heterohyrax; species Heterohyrax brucei. The sequence goes on from CM053155.1 coordinate 26,688,077, forward strand.
GCTGTGTATTTCATCAAGTGAGTAAGACTGAGTTTCCTTTCTGCTCTCACTGTTGGTTCTATTTTTGTCCTTGTCACACCTCTTTTAGAGGAAGAGATGGTTGAAGGGTCTGGTTTCTCTTTGTGGCATTGCTGGGATCTGTTAGTGACCAGGAGACATCTAGCTTCTGAGTGCTGCAGGTAGAGAAGAAGGTATGTAGGCTGATGCTGGCCTGGGACATGGCTGTGTCAGCTTCCAGGAGGTTTCTGGAGTAGAGCAGGTGGAGCACCAGGCTGGGCTGCAGAGGTGGGAGGAAGATGGCTCAACCATGTAGAGGAAAGAGGCTGTTCTAGACACACCTGTCAAGGTCCAGAGGAGGGAAATACAGTCTAGAGTGCCATGCAGGGCAGAAATGGGAGCCTGCTGGAAGGGAAGGTTCCAGCTGGATGTGCCATACAGGAAAACAGACAGTCTAGGGGTACCAAGCCAACTCCTGTCACTCTTGCTGTCCCACCCAGGAGCATTTTCAGTTGTCGGGTGGTGTGTGTGCATGCACGTGTGTGTGTGTGTGCGTGCGTGCGCGCGCGCACGCGCCTGCATACTTCAATGCTCTGTTTTTTCCTATGGGTCGGTCGGGTGCCTGCATAGCCCTCGCTGTTACCTGCAGCCTCAGGAGCCACCGTAGATTTCATGAGGAGAGGATGGAGTTCTCTGGGCAGGATGGTGCACATTTGCCTGGCTGGGCTTTCCCTTTGCCCTAGGTCTGTTCCAGCCGGGCTAGTTCTGAGCTCTTCCTTCTGTCCAGGCCTATGTCTCCCCCTTCCCAGAGCCAGGCTAGTCCTGGCCTAGCTCCTGTGGGTGAGGCCTAGCATGCTCAGACCTGTGGGCCTCCTCATCTGGCCCAGTCTCAGATTCTGAAGGGATGGCAGAGATGGCCACCCAGCTGACTGGGGTACTGACAATGCCAGAGTGACCCCCAACCCAGCCTCTTCCGTCCCTTCCACCCCTCTCTCTTCTTGGAAACCCTCTTTCGTCTCTACCGTAAGAGGTCATTTTACATTTGCCACCTCTACATCTGCCAGCACTATCTCAACTTGGCTATTACCATGTTCTTAAGACAAAAATGCTACAAACGATCTGTTTTAGAGTGTTCAGCTATCACATAGCTCTTTGCACCTGAGCTTTCCTTGAAACGGGACCATAATCTTGCTTCAGTTAAGACTTGTTGCCTCTTTCCACCTTCGTAAAGGTACCATCTTAATATTCATTTGTGTAGGTGTGATTCTTGAGGTCTTTGACTCAGCACATTCACATGTACTACCTCACCACATCAGTCACGAGAAACTCCCCACAACATGACTCGGCCCTGTTCGCCTCTCTGACCTCTTCTCCCACAACTGTCCAGCTATGCTGATTTCCGTTTTTCTTTTCTTCCGTCATGTAGAACTCATGCCCACCTCAGGACCTTTGCACATGCTGTCACCTCTGCCTGGGGACACTCTCCTTCTATCTTCACACATCTGGCTCCTGGTTATCATTTAGCTCAGGTGTCATTTCCTCAACGAGGCCTTTCTTGAGTCCACCGTCTGAAGTTCCCCCGTCCTTCCCCGGTTGCACTTACTTTTCTTTGCAGCACCTTCTGTTTCTGTACGTGTTCATTTACTACCCTTGGTGCTCCCCCACTGCTAGGTGAGACCCCGACGGTAGAGCTAGGTGGTTTCATTGTCTAGTGTATCCCTGGGACTTTTCCAGTACATGATCTAGCTGAAGAAAGCAGTTGCTGTGAGTCAGCTCTGACTCATGGTGACCCCGTGTGTGTCAGAGTACAGCTGTGCCCCACAGGGTTTTCAATGGCTGAGTTTTCAGACTTCCGTAGATCACCAGAACTTTCTTCCAAGGCACCTCTTGGTGAGCTAGAATCTTCAACCTTTTGAGTAGCAGCCTAGTGCATTAATTATTCACACCACCCAGGGACTCCTTGGCACATGATAGAACCCACTAAATGAAAAACGTCAGGAGATAAACATCAGAGGTATAATTAACTCCTGCCTCAGCCACCAGCCCAGCACTTTCCCCCGACCTTCTCTAATTCATTGTGTGACTCACTGCCTTCCCCGCACCTTCACCTTCTGTGGCACTCTTCTAGTTAGAAGCATCATCAGAGAGAACTCTCAGAGACATCCTCAACCCTTCCCTCTGTCACATGTTATAACCAAAGAAAAACCCAAACCCATACTGAGTTGATTCCAACTCATAGAGAACCTATAGGACTGGGTAGAACCAGCCCCATAAAGTTTTCAAGGAGCAACTTGTGGATTTGAACTGCCAACCTTTTGGTCAGCAGCTATAGCTCTTAACTACTGTGCTAGTAGTGCTCCACTGCTATACCCCAAACCCAAACCAAACCCACTGCCACTGAATTGATTCCCACTCATAGTGACCCTACGAGACAGAGCAGAAATGCCCCATAGGGTTTCCAAGGAGCACCTGGCAGATCTGAACTGCCAGCTTTCTGGTTAACAGCCATAGCACTTAACCACTACCCACCAGGGTTTCCTCCACTGCTATAGGTCTTGTCAATTCTCCTAAAAATCTCTCAGCCCACTCACTCCTCATCATCTCTAGCTTCTGCCAGAGCTTAAGCCCACCTTGATTCCCATCTGGATTATTCTAGTAGCTTTAGAACTGATCCTGCTATAAATCTGGGAACCATACTTTGAGAACCACTGGTTTAAACTGAAAATTCATCAGGGGGAGGGCTGACACAGAGTGGCCAGAAAGTCTGGAGACACAGATGTTATTTTATTGCTATTGTACTAAAATACCCACAACCCATTTATTATGCATTCACCAATGTAGCAGCAGGAGCCACTACAAGAGCTGAGAGCTCTGCTACATCATCTCACTTAGTCCTCCTAGGAGCCTTACAACAGAAGGGCTGTTACCCCTGACTGTTGTAATGGATCATGAAAAAAACAGAGACTTGGTAAATACTTTGTTCAATGTCACAAAGCTTGTAAAATCAAAGCTTGGATTCAACCCCATGTTTGCCTGGTTTCACAGGCTGTGCTCTCACCCGGGTCATCAGTGCTCAGTACATCTTTGCTGAGGGAAGGAGGAAAGGAGGGGGGAGGAGGGGGGAGGGGGGGAAGAGAAGGAGAGGAGAAGGGGAGGAGGGAACGAACACATCCCTTGGCCGTCTCTCTTGGTTTTCACAGTCCACAGCACCGTTACACAGGTTTATACTTTGTTGGTAGATGAGTTAGAAAACGAGGAACGCAGACATGTATCCTAAGAGGTAATAATAAAAGCCCACAGACAATTTAGGGAGTTACTTTTCCCCTGTACTCTGGATGTGTCAGATTTCAAGAAGCGGATCAACACTGCCCGAGATCAGACAAGGATGGTCATTGTCTGTCAATAAGGCTGCCTCTTCGTGGTGTTTAGGAGATGATTGTCACAGTATCCACAACTGATATCATTACCCAAGTTGTGCCTGTGGTTTTGCAGGTGCCATTACCAGGAAAGATAGTGTGGGGAAAAGAAAAAAAGCAAAAGGTAGAAATGGAAATAAAACTCATTGTGAACTTGTCGGTACTTACCTTGTAAATCCTCCTGAGGGCACCAAAGCACACAATATGGGTCCCAGGAGGCCATGAAGGGAGTTACTCCTTGCTCTGGTGAGCCGAGAAAGCCACTGGTAGGACATTCAGGGGCAAGAAACTCCATTTTACAGATGATGAAAACTGAGGCTCAACCACCAAATTACTCTTTCAAGGTCACTGAGCTGGTAAGGTGTGGAGCTGGGCTGGAATTCAGTCAGGCTTCCACAGATAGTTCACCATGTGGGGCTTCCTTTGCTGCTTCCCAAAATTGGTACCAAAAAAAGGAGAGGTTGGGGATTGTGGGAGGGAGAATGACTTGTGTGAACGCAGCTTCTGGGTTAGGAATCAGCAGAGCATGTTTGAGGGGTGACAAGTCCATCTACCTGACTGCCACTGAGACTGCGTGGTGGGAGAGCCCAGTGTTTAGAGACTGCAAATACATGACAAAGAATTTCAGACTTTATCCTCTGAGCAGCAGGGGCTGTAGATTCTTGGGCTGGGAAGGGCAGGATCACAGAGTGGCCTTTATTCTGAATCCTTTCTACCTCTTGCCTCCTTCTCAAGTCTTCCCACCTGAGTCATTTAGGTAGGGCTTGCTTCTCCTCTGCTGGGGTAACAGAAGGATTTAGATTTGGCAGAGGGTGTTTATTTTCTCTGTGCATTCCACCTACCCTTATCTGAACTAAGACCCCTGTGGCAACATCTCTCCCACCTCGCTCCCCCAAATGAAAGTACTGCACCCTGTACCACTCCTCCTTTTGGCCCCTCACATCCCCAAAGGTGCCCAGCCCCCCAGAAGCATCCTCAAATCTGGCTCAAGCTTCTCTGAGGATCCCCGGGACTCGTCTGCAGCCCTCACCCTCAGTCTGCCAGAGAGGAAACCCTCACAGCAGGCCCGTCTGTCGGCTGCTACCTCTTCCAGCTGCCTCTGGATGGTGTGGGATGGGGCAGGGGTCCTTGCCCCCTCCCCACCCCCACTGAATGGTGTACTGTTTGTCCGCTAACCCCATGCCCATTGGGTGAATCCTCATGGCTGGACCCCTTGGTTCCCTGCTCCTTTTCTGACTGGAAGCCCACCCTCCTGCCTGGAGCAGCAGCCTCGCCAAGTCCTGGAGGGTAAAGGCAAGTGAGCCAGCCTGATGGGCAATATCTGGCCCCGAGCCTGTGCAAGGACGTCTCTGCACTTCAGTAGAGGGGTCTTCTGAGCTGATGAGGGGCTGGCATGGCTTCTTGGCCAAACTGAAGGGGAGTATGGGGACAAGGGACTCCCCTTCCTGTTCACAGAGCTGTGAAGCTGATGCAGGTGGCTGCTAACTTGCATCCTTGTTCTGGCCCTGTGGGTCCTGGGGTGGTAAGGATGGGCTCTCAGCAGCCCTCTCTGGGCGCCTGACCTTGTCACACCTTGCAATGTGTGGGAGTGGTGTGTGCAGCAGATGTTCTCAATTCCTCCTACTAATGTGGGTCCTCCTAGACTCCAGGAGGAAAGCCTGCATCCCTGCTCTTCCAGAGTAAACCAAACAAACCTATCGCCTTGGAGAGTCACGGTGACCCTTTGTGGAGGTCCCTTTGAAAGATAAGTTGATAAAGATGATGTTTATATTCCAGTCATGTTCAAGGAGACCACAGAAAAAGGCAAATACTTATTTTGGAGTGAGAAGATACAGGCCGAATTTTCCTATCAAGTTGTGCTGATAATAAACGAGTTCAGTCCTTGCAGACCCCCTTCACATGGCCCTTGCTTCCTGAAACAGTTCATATTCAGCAGTGACCACAGAACTCACCGGTCAGCTTCCAGCTTCTGGGCTTCAAGACAGGTGGGGAGGGGACCAAGGAGCCCGGTTGGGAGCTCAGATGTACACCCTCTGTTTTCTTTGTGTCTTTCTGCTCTTGGGGTTTCTGTTGCTCCTTTCCATACTGAGAATCTACGCTTTTTCAACATTCACGGAGATGTGAAAAGAGGGAAACCAAGGCAGAGAGTGAGAGAAATTCTCAACAGTACAGGTTGTACAAGGGCAGGAGCCGGGTTGTGCCCTGTTGTCTGAAGCCACTGTTTCTGTCTCTGAGACTTGGTAATACAGAATGCAGAAGCCTCCATGGGCTCAGCCAGCAGCTGGCATCCTTGTCCAAGGTCACTGGACACCAGTGTCAGCTGAGGACCTAGGAACCCCTGGTCTCTTGCCATGAGCTTTGCTTTCTCTGCGTGTTGTTTATTTTAACTTCAGTGTATTGACGGGGTGGGGACTGGGAGGATAGGATGTCTGTGCAGGCACCAAGGCTGCCGCCAACACTTCTTGACCCCTAGAGGCGGCCACCCCTGGGGTGGGCAACCACAGAGCTGGATGGCAACCACCAGGTAGGCTGAGTATGGCCCCATGATGCCAGACCCCGAGGCAGTTCCTTGTCCATTCCACTGTCTTGTGGGAGATTTGAAGAAATGCAGGCACTCAGACAGTGGCTGGGATCTCCTTTGGGGGGCAGCCTCTTCCCAGGCAGTAGAAGGCCTGGGATGCCGTGCCCAGCCTCCCTATCCTCTCCAAGGAAGACGCTGGGCAGGTGAGCAGCATGGGTGCTTACTAGCTTGTCACCAGTGTAGATGGAGTTAAACCTTTCTGGGGTGGTGGTGGGGGGACAGGGAGGGAGACTATTTACTCCTGATCCTAAGTGACAGCTTGGGTACTGGAGTCACGTGGCCTGAAATCCCCACGGGAGCCCATGGAGCATGCCCAGCTGCCTCTGCCTGGGAAAGATGCTGGATCCTGCAGTAACCACAACAGCATCCTCTGCCCGTGCCAGGGAGCTGCCAGCCCAGAGATGACTGATTAGAGCAGATTTCAGCCAGAGCCTGAGATCCAGAGGGGCCCCACAGGGCGAGGAGGAAGACCCCAGCTGCCCGGAGCTGGGAGGGATGCCCTGGGGCGAGTCCTAGGTTTTCAGCGACAGGATCACACCTTGAAGCTGGTGAGTCTGTTTTGATGCATCAGAGAGCTGCAGGACTTGGGGGAGGAGGTGGGAGAGAGCTGGCTGGCTGGCAGTGCCATGCACCCACCGGGTGAGCCTGGGCTGCTTGCACTGCAGAGCCGGCCTTCCCCTCCCTCAGCCCTGGCAGCTTTACTTGGGGATGGGTGGGTGCTAAGAATGCTAATTATAGCCCTCCCTGTGCCCCTCCTCCTACATCCCCAGTGAGGTCTGTGTGTTTGAATTTATTGCATTTGAATTGGCACCTCCCAGGTGAGGCAGCTTTGGGTCTTCCAGCTTCCCCAGTTCAGCTGGCCCCCCCAGCAGGCATAGAACTGAGAGGCTAGCCCCACCCTGCCTCTTACCCTAGCCAGAAGAGATGGGTGGCCCAGGGGTCAGGCTTAGGGCAGCCCCAGGGACTCACTTCCCTCAGCATGTGGGGGGGGGCGGGGGCGGTGTGGGAGGGGGTTGGTCAGGATGCACGTCTTTCTTACAGGTCAGGGATTGGGGTCCAGGGATGCAGAGGCTCTTGGATTCCCAGGAGGCACCTGACCTCAGGTGTCTCAGGTTTAGGGGGTTCCTGAGGAGCTGAAGCTTGGTGCCTGGGGGTGGTGACCGCAGGAGAGGGTGTTGATAACGGTAGGGCAGCTAGTGAAGAGCCTCATTGTACCAGGAGCCTGGGCAAAGGAGAAGGCTGGGGAGTGGCCAGAGGTGGGTCAGGAGAGCTAAGGTGGAGGGCAAGGAGGGGAGTCAGACAGGAAAAAAGAAGCAGAAGAGGGGAGAAGAGGCAGGTGGGGAGACCAACAGAGAGCCACCGAGAGAAGAGGGAAGGGTAAGCCTGAGAGGCTGGGGGTGGGAGGACCAGGATGGGAGGAGGGGAGGGGAGGGGAGGAGGGGAGGGGAGGGGAGGAGGCTGCGCTGACAGCCAGCGTCAGAGTAGGTCACGGGCTCAGGGCTGGGCAATTCTTCTGTAATGCTCAGTCTGGGGGCTTTGATGCCATACTCCACCCAGGTACTTCTGGACGTGTGATGGGGGCCGTGGTTAACAAGCCTTTGCCTGAGCCTGCTGTCCAGATGGCCACAGGGGCACCACAGGCGCCTGCCCCCCAAATCCCCCAAATCTGGGCTTCCAGGCCAGGCTCTGGAGGAGCGCAGAGCTGAGGAGGGTTTCTGAGGACGGTGAGCAGGGAGCTGCAGCTTTCGCCTTAGAGCAGTTGGGTTTTCCCATCGGCAGGAGACGAGCAGAGCCTGTTGGCCGAGAGGAGGTGGGAAGGAGGTGCCACGGGACGTAGCCCCGCCCACATGGCCAGCCCAGCCTGGGGCCCGAGGCTGGAGCCTGTCTTCAGGTGGGGACGGCAGGAGGTGCCAGGGGCACGGGGAGAAAGCCGGCCTCCCCCTGGCACGGCCAGCCTTTCCTTACAGAAAACACAGGCCTTCTGTGTTTCGTCACAGGGCCCAGAGCGCTGGCCTGCAGATATGAATTATTAAAGTCCTCGGTGTTCTAATCAGTGGAGAGGTGATAAATTTGTTCTTGCCGAGGTGTAATTAATTCCGATGGGCTGCCGCACCACTGAAGACAATGGGGCTTTTTATTTATTTATTTATTCCTTTTTCCCTGGTTTGGATTCTTTTCCTTCTTCACAAGCAAGAGACAGTGCAAGGCGCATTGCGTAGATAATTACTTTTAACGTGTCTGCCTGGGTAATTCTTCCTGCTCTGTGCAAATGCAGTAATTACCCGGGGAACCACAGAGCACGGCTCCCAGCCCAGCAGCAACTCTTGGCCCTCACTGGCATCCAGGCCTGCCGGGCCTGAAAAGACAGTCCCAGCGAGGCCCGAGGCCCGTGACCCGGACTGGGAGAGGGAGCTTGAGGGAACAGGCACCTAAGGGAAGTGCAGAGTGGGCCTAGGCTAGAGCAAAGGAGCTGGGCCGGCAGGAGGGGTGTAAGGTGTTAGCCAGTGCTGACCTCATGCAGGCTCTCTAAGCCTGGTTCCTCACTGTTCTCAGTGATTTGCTGTGAAGTATGATGAGCAATTAGCACCATGCTTGGCACATAGCAGGGACCAGGTCCATGCTGGTCCCCAGAGGAAGGCCAAGAGTAAACAGGTTGAACGGGGTGCTCAACTGCTGCACTGGGTTCTGGTTGAGGTTGGGGTGAGCTCCTTCATTCTAAGTCGGCTCCTGCCCAGCACCCAAAACCTTCAGATGACCCTTAGCGACTTCTGGTCCAGCCTCCCTCTGAGCCCAGACAAGCCCTCTTCACCCTCAGTGATGCCAAGTATCCAGCTTCACTTGGATAGTTCTAGAGACGGGGACCTTGTTACCTAACAAGTCAGTTTACTCTGTGGTTGGAACATTCTATAATGGAATCAAATCCCACCAACTTCTAAGTCTTACCCCGTGATTCTAGTGTTTTGAAGCTGCACAGAACAATTCAGCTTTCTCTTTCACAGGATGATAAAAATGGTTTTCTTCTTGTTAAAATAGCACACAATAGTGTGGGTATAATGCATTTTATTTAGCCATTTCTTTATTCGACATTAAGTTGTTGTCCTTATTTTCTGTTTATGAACAACACAACGTGAATATTTTTGTATACAGGGTTTTTCTGTGTTTTGGATTGTTTCTTTAGGGTAAATCCCGAGACAGAATTAATGTGATAAAGGATATACATTTTTAAAATTACTATTTGATGAACAAAACAGTAATACTTATTGCAAAAATGAAAAACTTATAAAAGAAAAATTGAATACTCATAATTCTCTCAAAATTTAGTATATAATTTTAATAATTTAGTGTACTCGACGGCACTTGGCTGGCATACATGTATGTATGTATGTAAATTAATTTATGTATGGACATATAATTATTTTTATGTATTACAATGTAATGATACACATACACACTTTTAAAATTTTTGGCCAGGTATGTATTTTTGTGAGTTGAACAGAAAGCATTTTCCCAGCTCATTAAATACTCTTTTACAACATTATTTTTAAGTGGTTGCCCAGTATTTCATCATATACCTGTTCTGGTTTTTATTTGTTTAATTGACTCTTATGTTAAATTACATGTTTCCAATTTCTCACTTCTATAAATAGTGCTACAGTAAGTGTATTTATAGCTGAATCTTTACACATATCCATGAGTTTTTTCCTTAGGTTATATTTCTAGAAGAAGAATTACTGCATATTTCAAAATATTTTGATACATTTTACCAAATTTCTTGTTCAAAAGTATTAATTCACATTCCCAGCAGCTGTGTATAAAAATGCATTTTGTTATATGAATATCAGCATTGACTATTACAACTTTTTTTGTTGCCTTAACTCTTTGTTTCTTCATTGTTTCAATCCATTTGTCTGATTACTAGTGAGATATAAAATATTTTAAAGAGAGGCTTATTAGCTGTGAATAATCCATCTGTTGTCATTGGTTTGTTCCAGGGCTTTTCTTAAGAGGCAATTCAGTGTAATTGTCAAGTTCATAGCTGCTGAACTCCTATGAGCTCATACTCTCTGGAGTTGAATCTGGTCTTTGCCATTTACCAGCTATATGACCCTCACAGTGACTTAATAGCCCTGTGCCTCAGCTTCTCCCTTTGTAAAATGAAGACAATAATGATACCTATCTCATAGCTTCTTGTGAAGATGAGGTCTTGTATGTAGAATCATGCTGAACAGAGTGTCATCTTCTTGTTGACATAATTATCATAAGTATCCTAGGTATCATGACCCCCTCCCTCGGCACCCCAACCCCAACATCCCAGGTCCTCCAACAACGTAATTTCCCTCACTTCCTTTCTCAAGCTATTCTGATGTCTACACACCAAGTGTGATCTCACAAGCACGGATAATGGTGATGTGGCCACATCTCATTTCCATCATAATGACTTCCTCCAGGGTAATCCCCTAGAAGGTCAGGCTTGCTGGAAGATTCTGCTGGTAGGTGTATACACAAAGGGAGTTTGGTGCTTCTAGTGTTTTCTGGCCTAATTGGGACAATGCACTGGAGCCCACTCACTGGCAGCTGAGGCCTCCTCCCATTCCCACTTCCATATATGAGTCCATCCTTGATAGCTTCTACCCAGAATGTTTCCTATCCCCATATACTTTTCCAAGGAGGCACAAGCGGATCTGCTAAATGAACACAGGGTCATGTGTTAAAATAAAGGAGTTGGTGCATTGCCTGCTAGGGTTGTGGAAAGAAGGCTCACCTGGAAGTTGAAAATATGTATTCAAATCCTAGTCCCAATTAGTATCTCTATGATTTGGGGCAGATCACTTAATCTCTCTGAACTTTTATTTCCTAGTGGGGAAATTGGGCTTAGTATTGCTCCCCACCTACCTAGTTGATAGCCAGATGAGTAATATATGTGGAAATGCTTATAAGCTACACATAATTATACACTTTTGGTTGTTATTAGATATGTATTTGAGCAGTTTATATCAGAGGGTAATGCTTTCACTCAGAGGTCAGACAGGTGTTAAGGTGGGTTAATGGGAAATGTGTTTAGGGCGGTGTTCTTCAGAATAATCACGTAATCCTCCCAGATCACCTGGTTAGTCTCTGTAGCTGTCTGGTCCTTATTGTGTGGATTCGTGGGTTAAGGCTGGGGCACTGTCTTGGTCACCTAATGCTACCTTAAGAGACCACCACAGGTGATGTCTTTGACAAAAAGAAATTTGTTTTCTCACCCACAGCAGCTGAAATTCCAGCGCTGGAGGAAGTCTTTCTTTGTGGGCTCCGGAGGTCCTTGTTGTCAATGTTCCCACGGACTGGGGGCTTCTGAGGTGCAGGGACCCCATGTCCAACGGACAGGCTCTGCTCCTGGCACTGCGTCTTTCCTGATAGCAGGAGGTCCCCAGCTTTCTGCTAGTTTCCCCTTCCATTCTATCCCAAGAGATTGCCTCAAGGCAGAAAATAATCTTACAGATTGAGCCCTGTATCACTAACACAACCACCACCCATCTTCCCTCATTAACACTGTAGAGGCAGGATTTGCAACATATTGGAACATTACACAATATGGGGAAATATGTTCTGGCCAAAATTGCTACACGTGTATTTTGGGGGACACAACTCAATCCATGACAGGCATCACTGCTGATCTGATAAACAAAATCAGTGCTGTGCTACTGTGTTTGCAGGGCCTACCCAGGTTTCAACTGTGCTCTCCTGGGGTGGCTGGGTGCTCCACTCCTGCAGGGAGAAGGCCTAGGATTCTTCTCCATGGACGAAGTGAGGCCCTCCTTAACTTAGCTCTGACGTTGCTATGTCTACCTAGTTTGGCTTTTTGTTACCTGAGAAGAATGAGTCTGTAAATTTAGGTGCCAATTTGTTTTTAATTAGCCTAATTTTTGCAATAAGCCTGCTAAATTCATCTTGACCTCTGATGGTGAGGTTATGTTTCTGATTTTGCGTGGTTCCTGGGTTCTCATTAGCATCTATGGGATACCTGGAGACTATGGGTGAGACAGCAGCTGCTTAGCTGGAGAGGCCTGGCAGGCTATAATCTTTACCAAAGCAGACTGCCACATCATCCTCCCATGAGGGGCTGGTGGATTTGAACCGCTACCTTTCAGTTAGCAGTCAAACACTTTAACCTCTATCCAAACCAAAACCTACTGCCGTCGAGTTGGGACTGACTCATAGTGACCCTAGAGGTCAGAGTAGAACTGTCCCATAGAGTTTCCAAGGAGCCCCTGGTGGATTTGAACTGCTGACTTTTGGTTAGCAGACATAGCACTTAACCCATTATGCCACCAGGGTTTCCTTAACCTCTTCAGAGTTATATAAATGTTTGTAGCATCTGGCCACTAATTCCTGGGCCCCATACTTTACTGGTCGCTTGTCATGCTGTCCTGTGATGCCTGAGATTCCACTGCCTTCTCACACCACCTGCTCACTCCCAAACCTTGACTGATTTGAGAGCATCATTTGGCACATCATAACCAGTTGCTGTTGAGCCGACACGAAGATCTCATGTGTGTCAGAGTACAGCTGCACTCCCTACAGTTTTCAATGGCTGATTTTTCAGAAGTAGATTGCAGGCCTTTCTTCCAAGGAGCCTCTGGGTGGACTTGAATCTCCAGCCTTTTGGTTAGCAGCCAAGCTTGTTAAACTTGTACACCTTCAGGGAACTCCTTGGCATAATATAGAGGGTGCTCAGTAAATGTTGGTTAGATCATGAAGCACTAGGTGGGAGAGCCTAGGACAAAGAGCAGGCTTGGGGAAAGAGTCCAGAGAAAGCCTTTTATAGTGGTGGTGGTGGTGGGGAGTGTTGATGTCCTGTTCTGCTCAGCCTTGCTCCTCACTTTAATCAACTACATTCTTTCAAGCAAAGGATGGTCTTATTTGTCTTTGTTTTTGTGATGTTTTACACAGAGCCAGCCAGGAACATGCTAGTTGTCTGACAATTGTTTCTTGAATGAATGAATGAATGAATGCAGAGTTGAGATTCAGATGACAGGGCTTGGAATCCTGGCTCCCCTACTTTCTCTCAACAAATTTATTCACTGTCTGGCCAGTATATACCAGGCAGATACTAGGTTACAAAAACCAATTTTTAGCTCACAGACTAGTAAGAGAGCAGATGTGTGAGCAAGTGATTGTTCTGTATACAAGACAGAGACGTGTGTGAGACATGTCTTGGTGGCCAAGAATGAGAGTGACAGAATCCTGGGAGAGTCAGAAGAGGAAAGACCAGTGAGGTCTTATTAGCTTGGGAAAGATGCTTAGCTTCTCTGGGTCAGTTTTCTAAGCTAGTGGGTGACGAGACTACAGCCTCTTTCACAGAGCTGATGATGAAATGAGGGGGAAAATAAAAAGAACAAAATACCAGCTACTGAAGAATCTTTTCGTAAATGTTAACATTCTTTCCTTGAAGCCAAGCCAGGTGATTGGCTGCAGGGAAGGGCAGGAGCCAGGTGCTCATGGATTGCAGGAAGTGAATCCACATGACGATTTCATGTTAGCTGCGCACGTTAGTGCCTGTGCTACCTCCAGCATGCTCGGTGATTTCTGCCAGCTTCAGCTGCTGCACCTGCAAAGTGGCCTATTAAGTGAGTTTGTCTTACACATTGAGAAAGTACATGTGAGGTACCTAGACCATGCTTGGGATGCAATGAAAGCCAAAACCAGAACCGACTCGTGGTGACCCTATAGGACAGAGTAGAACTGCTCCATAGGGTTTCCAAGGCTGTAGGTCTTTACAGAAGCAAACTGCCACATTGTTCTTCCCCCAAGAGGCTGGTAAATTTGAATTGCCAACCAGCAATTCATTTAGCATCCGAGGGTTTAACCACATAGTACAACATATTAGAAAATATTAGATCTTCATTATTATTATTATTATTACCAAAGGAACCCTGGTGGTACGGTAGTTAAACATTTGGCTACTAAGCAAAAGGTTGGCAGTTTGAATCCAGCTAGTCACTCTGTGAGCTAAAGACTTGGTGATCTAATCCTGTAAAGATTAAACAGAAAAACTAACCCTATCGCTGCTGAGTTGATTCTGACTCATAGCCCCATAGGGTTCCCAAGCCTGTAATCTCTACAGAAGCAGGCTGCCACATCTTTCTCCCCCCAGGGCAGCTGGTAGACTCCAACACTTCACCACTGCATCAGCAGGCCTCCTTCTCATAACTATTACAGCCTAGAAAACCATATGGTACAGTTGTGCCTCTGTCACATGGTGTCGCTATGAATGAAAATCGACTTGACAACAACAAACAACAACAGTAACACTACTATTACCAATGGAGAGACCACAGCTGTGTGCAGACACATGTATGTTGCATGTATGTTGACTCCCAGATACGCTCATAAAGGGAGGAATGTAAGGGGCACACAGGCTGAGTGGGAGGCAGTTGCTGCTCAGTTTGGGAAGCCTTCCTGGAGGTGGAGCTGTGCTGAAAAGGCTAGTAGAAGCAAGACCAGGGTTGGTGGAAGGAACTGTGGGGGTTAGGTTTGGCTGATGCTTCAAGTCGGGAGACCATGCCTCACAGCTAAGAGGTGGTCCTCAGACTGCAAAACCCAAACCCATTGCTGTCAAGTCAATTCTAACTCACAGCAATCCTACAGGACAAGGTAGAATGTCCCCATAGGGTTTCCAAGGAGCAGCTGATGGATTTGAACTACTGACCTTTTGGCTAACAGCATGAGCTTGTAACTACTGAGCCACTAGAGCTCTGGTTCCCTGACAGTGGGAACGTAATTCCCACAGGCGTGTGGGCCCCACCTGGGTCAGGTCTGTCAGCAACATCACAGCTGCTCTGTAGCCTGGCTGGTCCCCTGACCTTCCTGAGCAAGACAGCCTGGCAGCCATGCTGGGTTGCTATGGTAACTGGCAACCTCCAAGCTGAGTTACCCAGGCAACCAGTTAGCTGGCGTTGGGGGAGGGGGGCCACGAGCTGGGAGGAATGAGCCTCAGAAGAGGCAGAGAAGGAAGAGAGTGGGACCAGGAGGAAGAGGAACCCTAGATGCCCCCAGCGCAGCCCTCTCCTCTCACCCTCATGGGGCTGAGAAAGCCAGAGAAAGGCAGGTAGGAAAGGATGTTGCTTTGTTTTCTATCCTGTGTGTATGTGTTGTGGTAAGAGCCTTTTTGGTCAATGTGGGTCCACTTTGGAGCCTTGCAGCGGAGAGGGGATAGGAGCTCTCCCCAACAACAACAAAGGCTGCGAGGTCCAGTGAGAAAGACATGGACCATCCCAAACCAAATCTCCATCCTGGCTCTCCCGTGACCACTTTCGTAACCCTGGACAGTGGATATACCCTCTTGGGGTTTTAGGTCCTCACCTATAAATAGAGGAGCTAACAGGGACCTCCAGGGGTGTTGCTTGGGGCAGTGCCTGGCACTAATACAGCACTGCAGGTGAGCCCCCTCCTCACTAGCTGTGCTGATTTTGTGTTCGGAGATGCTTTCGCCTCTGTCAAGAGCTTGCGTCACTTGCATCAGAAGCCCACCCTGGTGGAGCCAGGCCTTGTGGCAGGGGCTGGGGGTGAGAATGCTGGAATTCTTGAGAACCCAAGCCCGGCTCACACCATCAAAGTGTTTGACATCCCAGTCTCCTGAGGGCCAGAAGCAAGCTTATACAGGTAGGAATTTTTGTATGAAAGCTTCTTTGAATGTAACATCTAATTGAAATTTTTTTGCATTTTCCATCATGATCCAGCCAAACCCGTGCACCACCATTGTGTGAGGTACATGCTGGTTCACCAGTTACAGTCTGGTCTGAGAGATTTCATTACAAGAAAAAAGGGATAATGCTAACCCTTCAGCTTGGTATCATACACACTAATGGGTCAATCACTACCCCTAGTTTGAGAAATATGGAAAGTGAGTACAACCCCAAACTCCTCAGGCCCATACGGGGCCCCAGCTTCTTTTGCATGTACAAAGGTCTTTCACACCTTATGCTGTCTGGTTGGGTCCCTACACAACTCCAGTTCTTGAGGCAGCTAAGACTCAGATCACGTGACTCGCCCAAGGTCACAGAGGCAGCAAGAGAGCCAAGGCTTGAACTGGGGTTCTGTGCATCAAGTTAATGGTCTTTCCCTAAGTCTGCTGTATCTATTGCCCAGGCTTATTCTTCCTGTGAGAAGAATAGAAGGATTCTTCCTATAGAGAAACAAACCGGGATCTAAAGACCCTAGCGGATCTGTCCTGGGTGCCTCAAAATCAAGGACCTGAAGCTGAGCCCAGAACTCTTGTCTATTGGCTCAGGCACTCAAGAGTGGGTGCTGAGGAGAGTTGTCACAAGGTGAAGCTGAATCTGAAGCAGTCTGGCTGTTTGTTGCCTCAGTGTTTGTGAGGGGAGTAAGCTGGAGCTGGCTGGACTGAACCCAGCCCATCCCCACAAGCCTTTCTGGTTTCTGAGACAGATGGGGTATAACTGAGGGCAGATTCAATGTTGCGACTCTTCCCGAGAGAAGCCAGTTTTAATTGTCTATCTCCACTGTTAGAGCGGAAATGATTGTCACACAGGATGCCTGTCAAGTGTGGACTTGACCATAAGACTAGTTCAGTGTGGAGGAAGGGATAAATTGCTGTAAAGTGGCCAAGGTTGGGAGTGGCTGGGGGAAGGGGGACATGAATGGCTCTGGAAGAATGCTGACCCTATAAATATTTATTACGATAAATTACAGATAATGCCTAGAATAAGAATCAGGAGTGTGTGGAGTGGAATTCATACTGCTTGGCTCCGTTGACAGCCATGCTGTGTGAATTTAGCTGCTTTCTCCATGTCTCGGGACCCAGTTCTCCCATTTGTGGGTGGGCTCATTAGCCGGTCCCTCATTTGGACTTTGCCCTTTGAAAACAGAAGAATGGACAAGGAATTTACTGCTGAAAGACACTTCCTTTCTGTTTGGGTGTATTGCCTTTTGTCTGTATCAGTCGGCAACTTTTTTTTTTTAATCTGTACTGTACATGGCCCCTGCTGCACAATCTCAGTTAGAAGCTGCTCTACCTGCCCTGTGTGGAAAGGAGGGCTGTGGAGGAATGTGATGGAGCTTGAGGCCAAACTGCGGCCAGCGGCTCTGAGAGCAGATTCAAGGTGGGAGGCTTCAATCTCAGCTGTATCCCTGTCTCTGGGTCATTTGTTTATTTACTCAGCACCCATTAATCTAGGCATCAACACTTCCAGCTATAAAAATGAAAGCAGTCAGAAAACATTACGCCCAGGACTTTGATTTGATGTTCTAGGCTTCTGGTACGTTTGTAAGCCATCAATGTGGACTGCGTGCATGGTCAGGGTTGTGGCTGTGTGTCTAGGGATTCTGCAGGACCTTAAACCAGTTGCTGTGGACTACATGTGTTTCCAAGTAGAACTGTGTTCTGCAGGGTTTTCACTGGCTGGTCTGGAAGTGGATAGCTAGGCCGTTCTTCCAAGGTACCTGGGGTAGATTCAAACCACCAGCCTTTCTGGTAGTAGCCAAGTGCTTAACCATTAGCACTACCCAGAAACTACCAGGGCTTGGTGAACAGAGGCTGGGAAAATGCTGGGTTTCCAGTAAGAAGAATTGCTGCCTCAGGATTATACCAGAGGACAAGGAAGAGCTGCCTGATACTTGAGGGTGGACAACTTTACATTGTGAAGTTGGACGAGTATCTTCCTTGTGGTGGCGGTGTGGTTGGTTCCTACTCATGGCCACTTCATGGACAACAGAATGAAATGTTGCCTGATCCTGCAGAATCTTCGTGATGGCTGGTGTGCTTGCATTAATTTGTGCAGCCACTACACATCTGAAGCGCTTTCCAGTCGAGGGGATTCATCATCCAGCACCGCATTCCACAGTACTCTGTTGTGATCCATGCAGTTCTCACTGGCTGATTCTCAGATCTCCAGGCCTTTCTTCCCAGTCTGTCTTAGTGTGGGAGTGCCACCAAACCCTGTCCAACATGAGTGGCTCTGCTGGTATTTCAAATATGGTAGCATAGCTTCCATAGCAACATGCAAGCCACCACAGTGCAACGGTCGTATATTTGCATTCATAAACTATATTTTTATGCAAATAATGTGCACCTTCTATGTTTGCTTTGCTGGTTGCATCCTCCCCTGCGAGACATTTTTGTTAAGAACATTGTGATTTCTTTTTTTAAACAACAATATGTAAAAATAATTGGCACAGTGGCACTTACGAAAATACTTTTCAGGGGTGGGAGGTGGGCTGGAGGGCATGCTCGCAAACAAATGTAAAAGATGCATATTATTGGTGCCAAACTGCAGTGCCTGGCCATGTACCCACTGCCCGGTGCCCGGCAGTGTACTCAGTGCTCGGCCATGTACCCACTGCCGGGTATCCTGCCATGTACCCAGGGCACGGCCATGTACTCACTACACAGTATTCTGTCATGTACCCTGTACTCTGCCATGTATCCACTGCCCAGTATCCTGCCATGTCCCCAGTACTCTGCCATGTACCCAGTGTCCTGGGTTTGCTTCTACTTTGTTCCTGTGTCCAGGGTGATTTAATCCTTCCTTTCTGCATATGAAGAACCTGCATTGCTCGGATGATGAATCACCTCTCCACAGCCACACTGAGAGGTAAGAGAGGAATCAGAGTGAGAATTTAAGGATGTTCCCGTGTCTCCTGCCCAAGCTCTCTACTTGCCTCTGTGTGACCCACGTTTGAATGCAGATGTATTAGCCAGAGAGTCGTGCAAGGCATTGTTTATTGAGCTTCCCTTTGTCACAGCTCCTCTATCAGTCATGCCTCACTTGTGGCTGCCCAGCCAGCTGGCCTCCTCTCCCTGGGTGCCTAGATCCTAAGTCCTAGAAGGGGCAGGTGGCAGATGCTGCCTCCTCTGAAGACTGAGTGCGTGTGCTCTTATTACTTGTGTGTTTGTATGCACATAGGGAGGGGCTGCCTAATCAGGGTGGCCTTCTGGGTGTGCAGAAAGTGTCACAGAGCAGCTGAAGCAAAAGTGTGGGGCTGAGCTGGGGTGGAGGGAGCCTCAGAGTCAGGCTGGTGCTGGTCCTTGCAGCCCCTCCTACCCACCTACCAATGGGGCAGGAGCTCCTGTAGGATCCAGCGCCTCCCTTTACAGCTTAGGCGTGCTCTGAATCCAGAAACCCAGTGGCCTCATTTAAACCCAGCTTAGTCACAGGGTTGCTATGAATCTGAACCGACCTGACGGCAATGTGGTTTGGTAACCTCTGGTAGGAGCCATGGTGGCGAAGTGCTTAAGCACTTGGCTACTAACCAACAGGTCAGCAGTTTGAGTCCACCAGCTGCTCCTTGGAAACTCTGTGGGGTGGTGTTACTCTGTGCTGTAAGTCTCTACCAACTGACTCAATCTCAGTGGGTCTGGGTTAACCTCTGGTGGCAGCCAGTGGAGCAGACTAACTCATTCTCTTCCCTGCACTCCCCTGTTCTTCCTTGTTGTTTTTACTGTGGCTACTTTCCTCATAACTGTATTTGTAGAGGGTTAGAGGTGTGTGTGGAGAGTAGCTAGAGAGGTTGGGTAAGCAGACTTTTTGGTCCCTCACCATAGTAGTTGAGAACTCAGCAGAGAAAAGGGGTGGTTTGTTCCAGAGGTGTTGAGGGGAGGACCTGTTACTTGGGGATAAGTAGGGGAAGAGGAGGAGGAGCCACTATTGACAGAGGGAGAGCCCCTGCTAGGGTCTGGCTGACCAACCCATAGTCTGGACCTTGTTCCATGGTGAGGCTGAGTTCAGGGGAGAGTGCACATTGGTTTAGAGGGGACAGAGGGAGAAATCAGACTTTTGAGACTTCAGGATGGGAGTGTGGAAGGGGTTCTTATGTGCCTTTGAGTTGATTCCAACTCATAGCAACCTCATAGGACAAAGTAGAACTGTTGCTGTAGTCTGCAGAAGACTGTAGTCTTTGCAGAAGCAGGTTGCCAGGTCTTTTCTCCTGGAGAGCTGTTGGTGGGTTCAAACTATGGACTTTTTGGTTAGCAGCCAAATGTTTTAACTTTTGTGCTACCAGGGCTCCTGCGGGAGCTCTCAGTGGACAGAAACCTCAAAGAAGTGAGCCAAGAGCCTGAACATGGTAGCCTGGGCCAAGCTGAGATCCCTCTAGATGAGATGAATCTGCTCTCTTCTGGCTTCCTTATTAGAAAGTCCAGCAGCAGAGTCAGAGTGGCAGAATGTGGAGTCTTCTAGAGTGTTTTGCCTCAACTCCAGACTCCAAGAAAGACTTCCTTTAATCTAAATGGAAAGCACCGAATTGACCACAACATCTTCTAAATCTGAAGTTATTAGAATCAAGATCAGCAATCAACAGTTAGGCTAAATTACTTTTTTTATTTTTATTTTTTTTAATAAATATTGCGCTTTGAGTCAAAGTTTACAATCTAAGTCAGTTTGCCGTATAAAAATCCCACATACACACCCACCATGCAACTCTATCTGCTTTCTTTACCCTGGGACTGCACACTACTCTTTCCATCCCGTATTACCCATATTCATTCAATCAACTCCTGTCTCCTTTCCACCCTCCCATCTCGCCTCTGGACAGGAGCTGCTCTGACAGCCCCATGTATATCTTTAAGCCAAGAAGCACACTCTTTGCCAACATCACTTTGTGCCTTATATTCCAGTCTAATCTTTGTCTGACGAGTTGGCTTCAGTATTGGTTTGAGCTCTGGGCTAGCAGAGAATCCTGTGGTCCATGTCCTCAGGGGATCCTCCAAGGCTGTTGGACCATCAGGTCTTGTCTTTTAATAAAGAGTGCTAGATCTGCATCCCCATTTTCTTCTGGTATCTCGGGGACTAAATGACTACTTTCTAGAAGTCTCCTTTGTTTACTGTAACAGCTGGTTGGAAATAGAAATTGTTCTGAAATATTTTCATTGACATGTGCCTTTCTATCTGACACATTCATCTCTTCACATAGTAATTACTATAATGTCTTGAAATAGTTTCCGAACACCCTGCCGCTGAGCTGCTTCCAAATTGCAGCACTGGTGCTTGGTAAATACCAGAAACCCTGGTGGTGCAGTGGTTAAGAGCTATGGCTGCTAACCAAAAGGTTGGCAGTTCGAATCCACCAGAGGTTCTTTGGAAACCCTATGAGGCGGTTCTTCTCTGTCCTTAGGGGGCCTATTCGTTGGAATCAACTCAGTGGCGATGGATTTGGTTTTTTGGTTTGGTAAATACCTTCCCCAACCTTTCCTTGACATATGCCTCTGGATGGGTAACATGCAAGACAGCATTCCAGATGTGAAGCTGCTCTCAGCCTGAATCCTATCATGGACTGAGATTTCAGATCATATTTCCACCTTCTGGCTCAGAACCAGAATCACAGCTTCCCAGTCACTGACTCAAAGAATTGCTTCCAGGCTGGAGTTTCATCACATCTTATCTATTCTTTCTCTGCTTTCTTTCTTGGAGCTGTGCCTTTTCACTCATATCTGGGGTACTTGGATAATTTAAATGAGGTACCAGTTGCCATTGGGTTGATTCTGACTCATGGTGACCCCAAGGCGTGTCAGAGTAGAACTATATTTCGTAGAGTTTTCAATTGCTGATTGATTCTTTAGAAGCAGATCACTGGGCTTTTCTTTTGAGGTGCCTCTGGGTGGATTTGAACCTCTAACCTTACAGTTAGCAGTGAGTGTGTTAACCATTTGTTCTAACCAAGGACTGCTTTGATAAGATTCTGGTCCACAACATTACCTGAGTTAGCAAACACTGAATCTCTTTCATACTTTTTATAGTTCACTTTTATCTGTAATACTTCTTTGAGAAGGAGTGAGCTATTTTCAGCTGGCTTAGAGGAGTTTATCACTCTTACAAGAACCGTAGAAGATAACAAGTCAGAAACAGAGGTGGCAGTGGAAGCTCATTTACATATCACCACAGTCCCTCTCTTGGCTCTATTTAGAGACGTCCTGGCCAAGTTTGAGTCTGGGCATTGCTGTCACTTTGTCTCTATCACACACACACCAGAATCAGTAGGCAAGTCCAAGCTAAATGTAGCTGTTCTCTCGGTGACACGGTCTGTTTTTCCAGTGGGAGAGACTAAGACAAGGCAGAGACTTAGAGTCCCAGTTTTGGAAGCAGCCTTTCATTTGGTCCAGCCTTCCTCCCAGACCTGTATTTGCTGGGCCCCTACCTGAACACTGCTGGGGACTGAGAGCTCTGCTCCATGAAGCCACTCTTTCCAGGGCTGGCCAGCTTTCACTCTTGTTCTTCTATAGTGCTGGGCTTAAACTTTCTTCTTCTAATTCCTATCCTTTGCTTCCAGCTCAGCATCTGGCCATGCTTTTCTAGGATCACTTATTGTCATCACATCTAGACATAATTTTCAGACAAGTGTAGAGACAGCGTGACAGTAGGGAAAGTGCAGGCTCTGCCTTCTGTCTGCCTGACTTTGCAGCTCGCTCCACCATTTGCCAGCTGTGCCACCCTGGTTATGATTCTTAACTTCTCTGAGCCTCGGTTGGTTATTGCTGTGTGCCATCGAGCTGGTTCTGACTCACAGTGACCCATGTACAACAGAACAAAACACTGCCCAGCCCTGTGCCATCCTCCCAGTCATCTTACCCTTGAGTCCTGTGTTGCAGCCACTGTGCCAGTCAGGGACTAGACCCTTCAGATAACATGTCCAAAGTACATGAGACAAAATCTCACTGTCTTTGTTTTTAAGGAGCATTCTGGCTGTACTTTTTCCAGAACAAATTTGTTCGTTCTTATGGTAGCCCATGGTATACATTCAATACCTTTACCAACACCATAATTCAAAGGCATCAGTTCTCCAGTCTTTTCCTTATTTGACTTTCTCACAGATATGAGGAGACTGAAAATACCATTGCTTGGGTCAAGCTCACCTTTCTCCTCAAATTGATATCTTTACTTTTGAACAGTTGAAAGAAGTTTTTCGCAGCAGATTTGCCCAGTGCGATATGTGTGACTTAATTTCCTGACCATTGCTTCTATAGGCATTGATCGTAGATCCAAGTGAAATGAAATCCTTGACAACTTTAATCTTTTCTCAATTTGTTGTGATGTTGCTTATTGTCCAGATATAAAGATTTTTGTTTTCTTTATGTTGAATTACAATCTATACTGAAGGCTGTAGTCTTTGATTTATCATAAAAAATGTTTCAAGTCCTCTTCACTTTCAGCAAGGTTGTATTATCTGCACATCGCAGTTGTTGATGAGTCTTCCTCCAATCCTGATGCTCTGTTCTTCTTCATGCAGTTCAGCTTCTCGGATTATTTGCTCAGCATAAAGATTGAACAAGCATGGTTAAAGGATACAACGCTGATCCACATCTCTCCTTTTTAGACCCCTAAGTATCTCCTTGTTTTGTTTGAATGACTGCCTCTTCTTCCATGTACAGGTTCTCCATGAGCACAGTTCAGCATTCTGGGATCCTTATCCTTTGAAATGTTGTCCATAATTTCTTATGATCCACATGGTGACATGCCTTTGCATAGTCAGTGCAACACAGGTGAACATCTTTCTGGTATTCTCAGCTTTCAGCCAAGATCCATTTGACATCAGCAGTAACGTCCTTCATTCTACATCCCCTTCTGAATCTGGCTTAAATTTCTGGCGGTTCCTTGTTAATGTACTGCTGCAACTACTTTTAAGTGATCTTCAGCAAAATTTTACTTGTGTATGATGCCCGAGCCAAGTGCCATCGAGTCAGACCCGGCGACCATAGTAATGACATTATTCAATAATTTCTGCATTCTGTTGGATCACCTTTCTTTGGAATGGAGACAAATATGAATCTCTTTCACTCAGTTCACCAGGTCACTGTCTTTCTAAGCCTCAGTTTACCCAATTGTAACATGTGGGTAACAATGGTACTTACTTTGTAGGATTGTTGAAAGCATTAAATGAATTAATACATACAAAAAGTTTAGAACAGTGCCTAGCAATCAGAAGCAACTCAGAACATGGTAGTTTAATATTCTGTTACATAAGCTGTCTAGAGTTGAACACTGCACTCCATATGTGACCTGTTTGTAGGATTCTGATGCCCTTCAATTTGATAGTATGTTTTTATTGCTTCAGACTATATTTGCAAACCACTGGCATTGAAATGGAGCTCATTGGACTGAAACCCTCAGGTCTTTTCCTATGAATAGCTATCAGGTTTAGACATTCCCTCTCCTACATAAAAGATATGACCTGAGTTAGAGGGAAGGTCCGTGTCAGGGAGTCTAGACCCTCTCTTCCACTAGGTCCACACACATGTGGACCCTCACTGATGCAGCTGGATCCTTTTCATACTGACACTGTGTAGTCTGCTGTCCTCTTTGGATAATTCCTTGACCCAAACTGGGCTGAAATAAAATTCTCCTCCTTGTGGGCCTTTTTGTCTCCCGATGGCTCTCTTTCACTGTCTCTGCTCATGTGACACATTTGCTTACCAAGGGAGCTGAGCTCATAGTTGGGACCCTCTTTACCTCCAACTCTAGCTCATCTGTTTCTTCCAGTTCCCAGGCTGCTGGGGAAGAAGGCACACGGGTACCCCAAGTACGTTCGGAGGGTGTGGCTTCACAGGCAGACCTTTCAGGTCCTCTGAATCCGTTGTCTCTTCATCAGCCAGTGGCATTTAAATTACAGAGGAACTTGTTGTCATCACTGTTAGCTCCTGTGAAGTCAGCTCCCGAATTGCGACACACCATGTACAAGAGTACAAAGTGCTGCCTAGCGGATAAGACCACTGTGGTCACAGAGCATTCGTTGGTTAATTTTCCAGCGTGGGTCACCAGGTCTTTCCTCCTAGTCCGTCTTCATCTGGAAGCTCCACTGAAACCTGTTCAACCTCACAGCAACCCGTGAGCCTCCACTGACAGACAGCTGGTAGCCGAGCAAGAGGTGCATCGGGAGGGCACCAAACCTGGGTCTTCCGGCCGTTGCAGCTTTCCAGGGGAATTTTCCCATCTGTGTCTTCTTCAGGCTGACTTGGAGCAAGCGTTATTTCCTCCCCGGCAAAGCCTTCTTTGTTGTTGCTGTTGTTAGTTGCCATGCCTACAAAAGCGCAGACCAGATGTCGGAATCTCCCAGGTAATGCCCATTGCCATCAAGTCAATTCTAACTGCTAGTAACCCTATAGGACACAGTAGAACTTCCCATAGGGTTTCTAGGTTGTAATTCACTGAAACAGACTGCCACATTTCTTTCTCCTATGGTATGCTGGTGATTTTGAACTGCCAACCTTTCAGTTAGCAGTCAAATGCCTTTAATTGCTGCACCACCAGAACTCCTTAAAGATACAAAAGCCCGAGTATTTTGGAGAGGAAGGTCAGAGATAACGGTAACGGTCAGGGGATGCTCGGGTAAGAGATCATCAGTTTGGGATGGAGATGATGGAAAGATGCCGCTAAGATTAAGCCCAAGAATGCAGCTGCTGATTTTTACAGCTTCCACATGATCACACCAGGGGAACAAAATGGAGTAGGTGCCACCAGGAGCAGTCCCTCCAGCCCAGAAGCTCGCAGTTTTTTAAAATAGAAACTGTATTTCTTTTCCTTCCCCTTTATTAGTAACATACTTTTGACTGTATTTTAAACTTCTGGGCTATACCTACAATTGATATCTTATAATTTTAAGTGTAGGCCTTTACATTTGTGATATATTTCACTTCACTAATGTTAAACCATTATTTCCATACACGTAATCCTCATCCTGCCAAAATGTGTTAGCCATCCCTCCCTGATTTCATCAGTAGCAAAGCTGATAGCCATGCCTTCTGAATCTTTATGCAAATCCTAGAAAAAATTGTAGAACCCAGCAGGATCAAGAACAGACTCCTGTGGTGCACCATAAGAGGCTCATTCATTCATTTACTCAGCCAGTTACTACCCCTTCCTTGCAATCATAGGAGCTGGTTTGCAATCTGGCTCTGCTCCCCACTGCCTTTGTCATCTTTGGCTATGTACTGCTGCTCCTGACTCCAGTGTTTTCATCTGTAGTTGAGGGAATTGAATTAGTTATCGGCATCATCTGGGGTTATTTAAAGAAGTGTGTGTGCTTGACCTTTACCTACACCCCCTCCAGATTCTGCTGTGTGACCCAAGCCAGCTGCCATAGAGTTGATTCCAATTTATGGCAACCCTACATGTGTCAGAGTGAAACTGTTCCATAGTATTTTCAATGGTTGATTTTTTAGAAGGAGATCGCCAAACCTTTCTTCGGAGGCACCTCTGAATGGATGAGAGCCTCCAATCTTTAGGTTAGCAGCCCAGTACATTAACCCAGGGACTTCTGGGTGGAAACCAGGTGTTAGGACTTTTAGAAACCTCCCTGGGTAACTCTAGGGTGAGGCCAAGAGTAATAACCAACCTGGGCCGGACAATCTTGAACAGATGTGATTTTGCAGCTCTGAACTCAGAGGCATCCAGGTGTTTTGGGACACATCTTCTTGGGCCTCTTATGAAACTCGAGCTCTGCTGGCTACAGGCTGTGCGGCACTGTGACCAGCACCAGGTGTGCTGTGCAGGGCTTTAGGATCCATCCTCCTGATCTCCTCAAATCCCTGGGAGAGGAGTTGGGATGCTTGCTGTCAGTGGCTTGCTCTCCTGCCCTTCTCCTTTAGACAAAAAATAAAAAAAGAAATAATCTTTGACTTGTCTGACATTAGTTCCTTTTCTGTGTTTCTAGCTTGCTGCTTAAGAAAAAGAGCTGATGGATCGGGTCAGGCAGTCAGGATGGCTACTTAAATAAACAAATCCTCACCTTCCCTGTTTGCTTATTTTCTTCATCTCTTATTTCTTTCCTCTTGTAACTCTGGAGAGCACAATACCTTCGAGAACTTTTGCATTTGTCTCCCTCCTCTGGGACCTAGGCAGCTCTGGAGCCTGGCTGGCCGGCACATGGACACACACAGACTCTTCTGATGCAACCCTGGGACAAAGCACCTACTTCTCCTGCGTGGCTTATTTGGGGCAAGACTGGCTTCTACCCTAGGGCTCAGGATATCGCTTTGAGCATCCCTCCCCATGTCTCTGGGACAGGAGTGTTCCCAGGCCCCATGTTATTTTGCCTCATCCCTCCCTCCCCGCAGTGGTGCTGGGTACCAGATTGTCTCTGCAGTGGGCTTGTTAATTGGTGCTTCAGCTGCCTGATTGACTCTAATGCGAGCGAACATTTATTTACCCCAGCAGCCGCCTTGCAGACAGCCGTTAATTGCAGATACGAGAGAGACAACAATTATGGGATAATGGGTGGCTTTTGTGGGAGTCCTTCTCCTCATGCTGTGTCAGCAAACACCGCGGGTTTGTTTTCTAATATTCAGTTACCCCGCTGTGCAGTGCCACAGCCCCCCACCTCCCCTTGCATCATCACCCCTGTCATCCGGCTCACCGCTCCTCATCCCCTGCCCTGGGCCTAGGATGCTACCCAAATTCCCTGGGTGACAGAGAACATGTCCCAGTCTTCCAGAATATCGTCTCTGTCCAATTGTCATGCAGTATGACTCCGCTTTAAGATTTGGAGTTGGGATTGGTACTTTTAATCTACTTTGCTCATAAAAGGAAAAGTGAACACTAAACTATATGTCTTATTCCGTGTGCCTTTCCTACCTTTGTTAACGTTCCTCCATAGTTATAATTAGTCTGTAGCTATTATTTTCTGTTATGCAGTTTTTGGTTTAGTGTTATGTTATATAAACGCTTTCAGGTATGACAGTGGTCAACAGATTAGTCATTTTAAATACATTACTCTGTCAGGTTGCTCCATTACTGTGTGGCTCTTGTTACTAGGAATTTGGGCTGTTTCCAGTTTGTTGCTGTTATGAATAGCCCTGCTATAAATATCTTTATATGTACTGATTTCCCCCTCTAGATATTTCCTTGGGGATAAGTTCAATTATAAGTTATATTCATCTGGCATCATCTTGGGAAGAGATAAGGGAAGTGGGGAGCTGGAGACTCCTGGGAGAGCTTAACTGATGGCTCCCTCTGCCTGTCTGATACACAGCTCCTTTTTTCCCTCTTTTTTCCTTTTCTAGTATGATCCTTGTCCTGACTTCCTTGATAGTAATCTGGCTTAGTGAAGCATAGACTTTTGGCATTCTGGTTAGCTATTGCTGCATATAGTGACTTAGAACAATTTATTTTACCTCTCAGGGTTTTCGTCAGTTGGGTACTTCTTGCTTGGGCCATCTCCTGCAGTTGTGGCCATCTGGAGCTTGACAGCCAAGGTAATCCCCTGTCATCTAGGAAGTGATGAGAATGCCAAACTGAGCACCTACATGTGGCCTCACTATGTGACCTGGGCTTCCCTCCACATGGCAGTTGAGTTATGGGAGGGAGTGTCCCAAGTGAGCATTCCAAGAGACCCAAGTAGGAACTACGTTCTTCTTATGCCCTAACCTCAGATACCACACAGTGTCACTTCTGTGACATTCTGTTGGTCAAACTGAGTCTCAGGCCCAGCCCAGGTAGGCTCTATCTCTCAATGAGAGTAGGAGCAGAGAATGTACAGCCACCTGGGACCCTGTATTTGAAGACCAGAAGCCTGTTACAGATTAGCATCCTATGAATCCTAGCAGAGTCTACCTTAGGAGAGGCCCTGCCCTTCTTTTCCACTAGCAGCTGCCTGCTTCTGTCTTAGCTTTACTGCTCCAACTCTTACACCTGTTTTCACAACTCAGATGGCACTGAGTCACGGTCTCCTCTTAGCCTTCCTTGGTTGCTAGCAAGACTAGCGTTTTGCTTCCTGCCTTGCTTTCTGTGACCCCTTCCTTTCTAAAGTCCAAGGCCATTTATCCTTGTCTGCCTCTGTCTCACTTATGTCTTATCAAAGGTTACCTGGCATTCAGTTATTTGTGGGTTTGACTCGCTGGAAGGCAGGGACTCTGTTACATTCATTTTATTAATCTCCACACCCCATCCTAAGCATCTAATAAAGTACAGGCCAATAAATACCAGTCCACTCTGACTCATAGTGACCTGTATTCCCTAGGGTTTCAAATCACTAGGCCTTTCTCGCCCCAGGCACCTCTGCGTGGACTCAAACCTCTCAGCCTTTGGTTAGCAGCTGGGCACATTAACCATTTGCACCCAGGGACTTGGACAAAGAAAAAGATTCCATAAATTCATTCCTTCTCCTTTTCACACATTTGATACTCTGCTATCTATTGAATAAGTAAATTATCTTAATGAAATGGGAGAGGAGGATGAACATTCACTATGTAAGATTTGTCAGCACTGTGCTAGGAGATCTGTTGTTGATAGGTGCCATTGAGTTGGTTCTGACTCGTGGTGGCCCTAGGCAAAACAGAAGGAAACCCTGCCTGGTCTTGCACCCTGTGCACAGTGGTTTTTATGCTTAAGCCCGATGTTGTGGCCACCATGTCAATCCATCTTGCCAAGGATCTTCCTCTTTTACACTGACCCACGCTACCAAGCGTGATGTCCTTCTTCAGGGATTGATCCTTCCTGATAACATGTCCAAAGTACGTAAAACATGGTCTTGCCTACTTTGTTTCCAAGGAGTACTCTGGCTGTACTTCTTCCAGAACACATCTGTTTGTTCTTTTGGCAGTCCATAGCACATTCAACATTCTTCTCCAATACCACAATTCAAAGGCATCAGTTCTTCTTGTCTTCTTTGTTCATTGTCCAGCTTTCACATGTGTGCGATTGAAAAATACCATGACTTTGTTCAGTTGCACTTTAGTCTTCAAGGTGATAACTTTACTGTTCAATACAATAGATGCAATGCATCTTTCGATTTCTTGGCTGCTGCTTCCATGGGCTTTGATTGTGGACTCGGGTGCAGTGAAATCCTTGACAACCTCAATCCTTTCTCCATTTACGATGATATTACATAATGGTCCAGCTGTGAGGATTTTTATTTCCTTAGTGTCAATATGCAATCCACACTGAAGGCTGTGGCCCTTGGTTATCAGTAAGTGTTTCAACTCTCCTTCACTTCCAGTAAGGGGTGTCATCTGCATAATGCAGGTTGTTAACGAGTCGTCCTCCAACCCTGATGCCTCGTTCTTCTTCATATAATCTAGCTTCTCAGATTATTTGCTTGGTATACAGATTGAAAAGGCATGGTGAAAGGATATAACCCTGACAGACACCTTTCCTGACTTTAAACCATGCAATGTCCCCTTGTTCTGGTCACACAACTTACTCTTGATCCATATACAAATTCCTTAAGAGTGCAATTAGGTGTTCTGGAATTCCCATTCTCTTTGAGGTTTGCCATAGTTTATTATGATCCACACAGTTGAATGCCTTTGCATAGTCAATGAAACACTGGTAAACATCTTTCTGGTATTCTCTGCTTTCAGCCAAGATCCACCTGATATCAACACTGATATCCCTGGTTGCACATCCTCTTCTGAATCCAGATTGAATTTCTGGCAGTTCCTTGTCGATATACTATTACGGTCGTTTTTGAATGATCTTGAGCAAAATTTTACATGAGTGTGATTAATGATATTGTTTGGTAATTTCCTCATTTAGTTGTATCACCTTTCTTTGGAATGTGCATAAATGTGGATCACTTCCAGTCAGTTGGCCAGGTAGCTGTCCTCCAATAGATGAGTGAGCACTTTTCAGCACTGCATCTGTTTGTTGAAATATCTCTATTGATATCCCATCCATTCCTGGAGCCTTATTTTTTTTGCCAGTGCTTTCAGTGCAACTTCAACTTCTTCCTTCAGTACTTTTGATTCTTGATAATATGCTACCTCTTCAAATGGCTGAACGTTGCCCAGTTCTTTCTGGCATAATGGCTGTGCGTATTCCTTTTGTCTTCTTTTGATGCTTCCTGAGTTGTTTAATAGTTTCCCTGTAGAATCCTTCACTATTGCAACTTGGAGGCTTGAATTTTGTCTTCTGCTATTTCAGCCTGGAAAATGCAGAACATGTTCTTCCCTTCTGGTTTTCCGTTTCCAGTTCTTTGCACACACATATCATTATAATACTTTATTTTGTCTTCTCTAGCTGCCCTTTGAAATCTTCTGTTTAGGTCTTTTACTTTGCCATTCTTTACTTTTGCTTTAGCTGCTCGATGTTCAAGAGCAAGTTTCAGAGTCTCTTCTGATATCCAATTTGGTCTTTTCTTTGTTTCCGGTCTTTATAATAACTTCTTGCTTTCTTCATGGATAATGTCTTTGATGTCATTCCACAATTTGTCTGGTCTCCTATCATTAGTGTTCAACATATCAAACCTGTTCTTGAGTTGGTCTTTAAACTTAGGAGGGATATAGTCAAGGTCATACTTTGGCTTTTGTGGATTTGTTCTAATTTTCTTCAGTTTCAGTTTGAATTTGCTTACGAGTGATTGATCTGTGCCACAGTCAGCACCTGGTCTTGTTCCGACTGCTGATATAGGCAATATTTCCATGGTCTTTCCACAAATGTAGTTGATTCCTGTGTATTCCATCTGGTGAGGTCCATTTATACAGTTGCTGTTTGTGTTGGTTAAAAAAAAAGGTACTTGCAACAAACAAGTCGTTAGTATTGCGAAATTCTATCAAGCAATCTCCGGTATTATTTCTATCACCAAGGCCGTATTTTCAAATTACTGGTCCTTCTACTTGGTGTCCAACTTTTGCATTCCAGTCACCAGTAGTTATCAATGCATCCTGATGACATGTTCAATTTCAGACTGCAGAAGCTGGTAAAAATCTTTGGTCTTAGTGGTTGGTGCATAAATTTGAATAATAGTTAACATTAAGTGTCCTTTCTTGGAGGTATATGGACATTATCCTACCACTGACAGCATTGTATTTCAGGACAGATCTTGAAATGTCCTTTTTGATGATGAACATAACACTGTTCCTCTTCAAGTTTTTGTTCCCCATGCAGTAGACCATCTGATTATCAGATTCAGAATGGCTAATACCAGCCCGTTTGCTTAGGATATCGATGTTTACATGTTCCATTTCATTTTTGATGATTTCCAATTTTCCTAGATTCATACTTCATACATTCTGTGTTCCAATTAGTAATGGATGTTTGCCGCTGTTTCTTCTCATTTTGAGTCATGCCACATCAGTGAATGAAGATCCTGACACCTTTTTCTGTCCACATCATTCAGGTCCTCTCTACTTTGAAGAGACAGCTCTTCCACAGTTGTTTTCTGAGTGTCTTCCAACCTGGGGGGCTCATTTTCCAGCACTATATCTAACAGTGTTCTGCTGCTATTCATAAGGTTTTCATTGGTTAATTCTTTTCAGAAGTAGACTGCCAGGCCCTCCTTCCTAGTCTGTCCTAGTCTGGAAACTCAACTGAAACCTGTCGACCATGCGTGACCCTGCTGGTACCTAAATACCAGTGGCATAGCTTCCAGCATCACAGCAACAAACAAGCCTCCACTGACAGACAAGTGGGGTCTGCTCTACATAAATTATTTAATTTTTTGTAACAATCTGGGTAGTAAGTAGTACTATCTCCATTTTACTAATGGTTAAACTGAGGCTCAGAGGTATTAAATAAGATATTCAAGGTAACATAGTTGGGTCATATACTTAGAAAGTGAACTATGATATGAACCCAGGTCCTTGGGGATTTAGGGGTGTGTTGTCTTCTGTATATGTATCCTTTTAGATCTTCCATTTTTTCATCACTAGGGAAAAGGGGATCTTGGTAAAGGTGGGGAGAGAAAGGATAACACTTACCTCATAGGCTGGGCTGGATGAAAGGGAAAATACATGTCAAACATCCAGTGCTGTGCTTGGTGTGACAGTTGCCGTTGAGTCACCTTGTGGTGACCACATGTGTGTGAGTAGATCTGGGCTCCATAGGCTTTTCAATGGCTGACATTTCAGAAGAAAACCTCCAGGCTTTTCTCCTGAGGTGCCTTTGGGTGAATTTCAACATCTAATCTTTCACTTAGCAACCATGCTTGTTAACTGCACCATCCAGCAACATTCATTCCATATTGACTATCATGACATGACTTCTTATTCTCTAAGGTTGATAAGCATATTACATATTAGGAATGTCTTTATTTATGGTTAGTAATGTGGTTGATATCTTGGGTGTGTGCATTGTTCACCGACACTCACGCACATGATTACTCTGGTACACGCTTCCCAATTATTCCTTTCTCCCCACCCCCTCTACCATCCCTTTCTCCCACTCGAAGCAGAGATTAGCCATTTATCCCTGCTTCCCCTTCAGTGAGAGACCTCTTATCTTTTTTGTAATCACCGTGCAGACAGCGAGGTCTCCAGTCACCCAGACAGCTTCCCCTGGAGCAGCTGAGCCTGGGGACTCCACCCTCCCATGTTAATTGCTTTTGTTTACTCTTTCAAAATTAATTCTAACAAAAGCTCATTAGTTCCCTTCCTTGTCCTTGCCTTCAGGCTCTCGCCTTCTCTGCACCTCTCAGCAGGCTCCATTGCTTGGTCTGTGTCTCCTCACGTACAGAAACCCCACTGGGAGTGGTCCTCTAGTGGTGGTGTTTCATGGGGTGAGTTCTGACATGGATGACAAAGGAAACTGCAGTCATTGGGGAAGGGGGGACCTTGGAGAGCTGGGGAGAGCAATAATTTATGTTTTCCCTGCCTTATACCCTGCTCTCTTACTCCTTTGGCTCTGGTCTCATCATTCCCTGGCTTAGGATACTGCCTGGGAAGGGAGGAACTGGCTCGTTCAGGCGCCCACTAGTCTGGTCCCTTCATTCCTGAGCTCAGTTCTATCTCCTACTCCCCTGCCTGGCCATTGATATATGGTGTCGAGTTGCCAAATTTGCAGAAAGCAGAGAGGGGTGGATTTTTTTTGAAAACTCTTCTTATACTACCCTACTCCACCTTCTCCCCCTTCCAAACTGAAAGGACCAGGAGTCCAGAAAGAGGTGAGTTTCTTAAATGTTGTCCTACCTAGCCTTGGGCCCTCCTATCTTCCCTGAGCTGGTCTTTGGTGGAGCAACAGTGCTCAGGCAGTTACAATGGAAGGCGTCCCATCCCAGCAAACTGCCCCATGAGGAGCTTCTGCTGAGGCCCTTCCAGACTTCTGTCTCTTTATCACTCTGGCCTACCACTAGCCTTGAATTTGTCTCAGAAGGTTGATCACTTTGGTGATTCTGTTCCAGTTAGTCACCTGGATGCCTGGACTCTTGACGAATCTTTAAGTACAGAAAAGCATTTTCCTGTATCCATGTAGATTTGCAAGTGAGTGTCCTTTATGCTTATAAGCCCACGGGAAAAAAACCCCAACAAAACCCATTGCACTGCCATCAAGTCAATTCTGACTCATAGTGATCCCATAGGTTAGAGTAGAACTGCTCCATAGTTTCCAAGGAGCACCTGGTAGATTTGAACTGCCGATCTCTTGGTCAGCAGACATAGCACTTAGCCACTACACCACCAGGGTTTCCTAAGCCCATGGAGGGGTGTGCATATCAGGTAGGGAAGAGGAAGGCAAGACCATTTGCAAGCTGGCCCAGTGCATACTTCTAAATAATGTCTCCCCCACCACACCTACCCCTGTACACATGAGCACACATACACACATCCTCATATGCATGCACGCACATACACACACACTAATATGCATGCACACATACACACATGAACTTCCATGAAGTATGCCCTTATGGCCTCAGCCAGAAATGACCTTTCCTTCCACTGAATTCCTGCAGCACCAAAGTTTTCTACCATTATAGGAAATCTAAGGAGCCCTGTTGATGGAATGGTGGGCTGCTAACCCAAATTTGGCAGTGCTAACTCACCCAGTGGTTTCATGAAAGAAGGAACCTGGTGATCTGCTTTCATAAAGGTGGTTGCTGTTGTTATTAGGTGGCACTGTGTCAGTTCTGACTCCTAGTGACCCGGTGTGCAGCAGAATGAGACTGCCCGTCCTGTGCCGTCCTCACAGTCCTTGTTAGGTTTGAGCCCCTACTGGAGCCACTGTGTCAGTGCCTCTCGTCGAGTCTTCCTCTTCTTTGCTGACCCTCTGCTTACCAAAGACGTCCTTCTCCAGGGACTGGTCTCTCCTGACAACATGTCCAAAGTAAGCAAGATGAAGTGTCGCCATGCTCACGTCTCAGGAGCATTCTAGCTGTACTTCCTCCAAGACGGAGCTGCTAATTCTTGTGACAGTCCATGATACATTCAATATTCTTTGCCAACACAATAATTGAAGTGAACCAATTCTTCTTTGGTTTTCCTTATTCACTGTCCAGTTTGTACATGTGCAAGAGATGACTGAAAATACTGTGACTTGGCTTAGACACACTTTACTCCTCAAAGTGACATCTTTGCTTTTTGATACTTTAAAGAGATCTTTTGCAACAGCTTTGCCCGATGTAAATACATCATTTGACTTCTTAACTGCTGCTTCCACAGGCAATGACTGTGGATCCAAGTAAAATGAAACTCTCAAACTTCAAGGCATCCAGCAACAACAATGCGAACTCCGTGTTTTCAGCTGCATGGTGAAGGTTGTTGTTAGATGCTGTCCAGTCTATTTTGACTCGAAGTGACCCCACGTGACTAAGTACGACTGTCTGACAGGGATTTCTAGGCTGTAATCTTTCAGGAAGCAGACTGCCCTGTTTTTCTTCTGCATCACTGCTGAATGGGTTCAGCCTTTCGGTTTGCAGCTGAGCGCTTTAACCACTGTGCCAACAGGGCTTCTCAGGGTAGTAGTAGAAGATGGTGTTGGGTAAGTAAATTGGGACTAGATTATAAAAGGCTTTGTATTTTAAGGAAAGGTGTTTAGCCATTATCCTATAGGCAATAGAGAATCACTGAAGAGTTTGTGAGCCGGTGCATGGCCAAAGTTCCATTTAGAAAGAGTAGGGAGACTAGAGATGGAAGTACTATTACCTTCAGGTTAAGGGACTAGGGTGACATCCAGGGAGTTGCTGTGTTTAATCTATGATGTAAAGACAGCATCAGGGACTCGGAAGACTGGTTGGTAATGAGGGTTTGTTGATGACATGCTCAAGAGCTATTTCAGAGGCTCAGGGGGTGGGGTGAGGTGGGAATCATTCTAGGGTAAAGCTGAGTTGGTGACTGGAGCAGGAGGGTGTGTATAGAGGACCAAGATAAGGGATTAAGAGCAGGACCCCTTAGAAAACCCTCTTTTACACTAGTGAGGTTTACACTGGGTCACGCTCCATGTATAGGAAACCTGGTGGTACAATGGTTAACCACTCAGTTACTAACCAAAAGGTGGGTGGTTCAAACATGCCCAGTGACTCCATGGGAGAAAGATTATAGCCTAGATAATCCAATGAGACAGTTCTACTCCAACACACAGGTCACTAAGAGTGGAGATCAACTCAGCATACCAAACAACAGCAGCAACTCCCATATATAGAGGCTTTTGCCCTGAAATACTTTAGAGGCACCTGGTTACCCAGTAGAATTGTTTGCAGACCACTGAAGCAACTGAGGTGAGATGAGGGACTGGAGCAGAGTAGTGGCTGGGGGATTAGCGAGAAGGCTCAGATCTCTTGTCACGTGTATTCGATTATTCCATTGTGCCACTCTGTGTAGCTGGCCCTCTGTTCCCCTGTAGGACTCAGCCCTTACTGCTCAGACTGGACAGGAGAGGGGGATGACATGGCTTCTTGTCTGTTGTCTTCTCTCAAGGTCATCTCTGGCACCATGTCCTTGGCACTGCTGGCCCTGGAGCTGGGCCTGACTGCTGTGTCCCACACGCCTTTTGTGTTCACCCTGGCACAGAGCTGGGAAGGGTATAGCTGCCTCTAGGAGCTCCAGAGATACATGTGGGAGATGTGATCCTCCTTCAGATCCTTCCTGAATCCTGACATATAGCCTTGCTCTTCCTTTCTCACCCTAAACTCCATGAGGGGCCTTATCTAGAGGTTTTCCCTGAAGGGGAGAGACAGAGGGAGGGATGTGGTTCAAGGGGCCCAGCCTCAATGTCTGTACATTGAGCAGAGTTGTCTGCTGCACTGGGCCGAGGCCAAGCTAAACAGCCCCTTGCCCAGCTGTCTGTTCCATCCTGCTTCCCACTGGCGCTTTCCGGGCCTGGCTTACAGTGGTCCTTGGGGTGGGAGGATGTTGTCAGTTAACCCTTGGGACTCTGGTGGGATTGCCTCTGTGGTCTCACAGGTAGGTGACCTCACTGTGACCACACCCAGGGCAGCAGGCCTCTTGGTGGCGCGCTTATGGGGAGTGCAGATGAATTTCCTAGGTCATTAGAGAAGCTGTTCGGTGGGTCAGTGTCCTTAACTCCCTCTTTTCGCACAAAGATTGGAGATTTGACTGAACAGGGACTCAAAGGGCGCTTCGCTCCCAATACATTGAATTGCCTTGACACCACCTCTGAGATCAGAGGGTTGTAATAGCTATGCTGCTGGTCCTGTTCTCCGCCTGGAAGCTTCAGCGGAACTCAGGGGGCCGATTAACCAGTAAGAAGGCACTGACAGGCTTACAGGAAGTAAGATATGGAAGGGCTTACTTGGGTTGACTTAGTAAACTGTAGTGCACAATCTCACATGTACTTCACCACTTTAAACACTGTTCACTGCAGATTAGTAAATACGCATAAGTGAGCCTGTGCGTACCTTTCCAGAGTGATGTTACCAGTGTAGACAGGCTGAATAGAAAGTCTTGTCCATCAGGAACAAAGTGAGTAGACAATTTATTAAAATAACAAGAGGGAATTTATTTCCAGCAGAACCCTGGACTTGCTGTACAGCAGTCTGTCTTTTTAACCCCTGAGGCCACTGAACTCCCCTGGGCCTAAAGTGGATGCTTATTCTGTGTGGCACCAAAAACCAAACCAAACCACTGCCATCAAGTGGGTTCTGGATTGTAGCAACCTTATAGGACAGAAGTTGCCCCATAGGTTTTCCAAGATAGTTATTGTTACGAAGCAGACTGCCACATCTGACTCCTGGGAGAAGGTTAGTGTGTTCAAACCACTGATAATTTACTTTTTTGGTTAGCAGCCGAGCTCTTTAATCGCTGCACCATCAGGCCTCCTTTGTGTAGTCCAGAGGGGGATCTCTCAGAGTGCCTCACAGGACTGGAGCTAGGAAGCTCCTCCCAGAAGCAGGGCCAGGGCTGCTTGGTCCAGTGCTGGATACGCTGAGAGGTGTCAGAGACAGGCTCTGACCTAGGAGAGTGGGAGACTTGGGTTCCAGTTCTGACTTTGGCACTTCCATAAGGATGTGTCACTTCAGGTAGTTTGCTATCCCACCTGAGCCCTATTTCATCAGCTGAGAAATAGGGATAATATACAAGTTTTCCTCTTTCGGGTAATTTTTTACACTTGAGTGAGAAATAGTCCCTGTGTAGAAAAAGCTACACAAATGTCAGATTTTTGTTAGTATTATTATTGTTCTTAGGAGAGGCAGAGAACTCCCAGTGTCCTGGCTTTGAACTTCAGTTCCACTGAGAGCTTCACCAGCCACAGCTTTCTCCTTGGAAAACTGTTGGGGTGTGAACTGCCTTTTCCTTCAATCCACCCAGAAGTCCCTGGGCAATGCAAACAGTTAACACCCTCATCTGCTATTAAAAGTTCAAGTGTGTGTTGAAATATCTCAAAAGAAAAGCCTTGTGTAAAATCAGCCACTGAAAACCCTATGGAGCACATTTCTACTGTGATACACATTAGTTGACATAAGTCAGAACTGATTTGACAGCTACTTTTTTTTTGTTATTGTTACTGTTTTAAGCCACTCACTGGAGGGGTCAAGAAACTCTAGGCAACCCCCAGATACAAACGCCAAGGCCAGGCCATCCTCTCCCATCCCTTCCTTTGCCTTCCTCCTTGCTGTGTTCATACAGTCACTTTCCATCTCTTCCTGAAGGATCTAGGGTAAAGAAGAGGTGCTCTGGCTCTCCTGGGCAGACTGCCTCAGGCCTGGGGGTCTAGGGGCCTGGGGCCTGGGTGTTCTCAGGCTTAGCTTGTCACTTGCCTTATCCTTCTGCAGTGGAGGCACTGCCAAGCCTAACAGAAACCTGCCTGCTTCCTAGGTGTGGCAGTCACTTTCGTTTATACCCCATGTTTATAGAGCATCTATCTTTTCTTCTGAGAGCCCAGAGCAGTTTCCTCCTGTGCCTGCTGCCATCACTTGGGAGGTGCAGGCAGAGAGAAAGGGTCACAGCGACTTTTTAACTGGGGCTCAGAGGCACTCAGTGACTGACCTTGGGTGACAAAGTGGCAGAGCTGGGATTGGAGTTTTAGTCAGACAGCAGCTGTAGTGAGTGGTGAGGTTCCTCGACTTTGGATGCAGACTTTTGTCCACTCAGTTGGTCAGTGCCTGACAAAGAAGTTTCCTGGTCCTGGTTGGTGTAGGTTGAAGGAACGCTATCCTGGGACGCTGTGTTCTCTGAAGGTCAGTGAGAGTGTTGCGTGGGAGGTGGACATGCCCAGAGGCAGCTGTGCCTTGGTCTTCTTGTGACCACCCAGCATGGACATGAATATGGAAAGGCACTTGAGGTGACTACGAAGTCAACCCCCTGACTTCTTGGGGAACACGCCCCCGAAGGGCGGGCCCAGGGCCGCTCCCCAGCTCCTTTGATTGGCCTCCTGGGCTGAGGTGGGGCCTCCACCTGGCACACGCGCCGCTCCGGAGGCAGGTCGCTTAGCCCACTGGTCTCTCCTCCCGGAGCCGGCCACTAGGAGGTAGGAGAGGGGCCATTTGGGGGACCAGGTGTGCCTGTGAGTCGGCTCCTGAACACCCCTCCTGGGCTGGCCAGTGAGAGCGAGGAGGTCCCCCGAGCTCCCCGGGCTGGGAACGCAGTTGGGGGCCTGGAGGTGAGGGAGCGGCTGCGGGAGCAGGAGCTAGACGATTGGCTCACCCCGATTTAGTCTGTGTGTTTCTGGGGACTCTCAAACCCTCCACTCTCCATCGTTCTCCCCTCAGTTCTTACTGTTGCTCTCTTCCTTTCTCTCTGTCTCTCCTCTCGCTTTTTGTGGAGGTGAATTGGCGCTCTGGAGTGTGTCTCCCCCGCAGCTTCCCGTTGCATTGCCTCTTTCCTCACACCCGGCTCTCCTGCTCTCCCTCTCCCGTCTAAATTCTCTGTCCTTTTCTCCCTCAGAACTTCCTGCTCCAGGACCCTCTCCTGGAGC
Source organism: Heterohyrax brucei (assembly GCA_028571685.1). Classification (NCBI taxonomy): domain Eukaryota; kingdom Metazoa; phylum Chordata; class Mammalia; order Hyracoidea; family Procaviidae; genus Heterohyrax; species Heterohyrax brucei. The sequence continues at coordinate 26,728,081 of CM053155.1, forward strand.
TCTGTGATCGGTAGCACCAGGAAGTGGTGAGGGAAGGACCAGTCTGGGAGGTGCCCGTTGTTTGTCTAAGGCGGGGTCAGCCAGGGCTCGGGTCCCTGGGCTGGGCAGGCCTGGAGTCTGGCCTTGGGCACCTGCAGCCTTGGCCTTCCCTCCCCTTCCTGCCGCTTTCCCTCCCTTCCCTCACTCTTACATCTAATCGAGGTAGAAAGACAACAGTCTGTCTGCGGCAGATGCTGTTTGCGTGATGCCACTTGATCTTTTCCAGACTCTTAGTATTGAGATCCTAGATCCAACATGGGACATGTTCTTAGTTTCAGCTGGGAGCGGGGGGGGGGGGGGGGGGGGGGAAGTATTGACTTTCACTGTCAGAAGACTGAAGAATGTGGTTTAGTGGTTAAGTACCATGTCTGTTAACGTAAAGGTTGGCAGTTCATTTCCGGCAGACAGTCCTTGGAAACTCTGTGGAACAGTTCTACCCTGTCCTATAGGGTTGCTATGAGTTAGAATCGACTTGATGGCAATGTTTCTTTCTCTTTTTTTGACCCCCACCCTACAGATCCTTAAGTTGCACAAACAGTTTGTGCTCAACTACTAATCTAAAGATTGGTGGCTTGCGAGGGTCCCCTGAGGACAAGGCCCCTGGACTCTGCTGTTAGCCCAGAGCTGAAACCAGTACTGAAGCCAACTCTCCCGACAAAGATTGCACAGGACTATAAGCCACAGAGTGATGCTGGTGAAGTGTATGCATCTTAGCTTAAACATACACAAGAGGCTTTCAGAGTAGTTCCTCTCTAGAGGTAAGATGGGAGGGTGAAGAGGGGGGACAGGAATTGGCTGAACCGTTACAGGAAGTACAAGATGGAAAGGAGGAGTATGCTGTCACAGGGTGGGGAAAGCAGCTAGAGTTGCATAGTGGTGTGTGTGTGTAGTTTTATGTGGCAAATATCTTGGATTATAAGCTTTCACTTAAAGCTCAAAAAAAAAAAATTGGTAGTTTGAATCCACTCAGTGGTGCTTCAGAAGCAAGGCCTGATGATAGGCTTTTTAAGATTGTTGTTATGTATTGTTGTGTCAATTCTGGCTCACAGTGACCCTATATGACAGGGTACAACTGCCCCATAGGGTTTTCTTGGCTGTAATCTTTATGTGAGCAGATCTGTTTTCTCCCATGGACCCTCTGTGTGGTTTCGCGCTGCTGACCTTTCGGTTGGCAACTGGGCACTTAACCATTGCATCTCTTAGTCTATGGGTGCTTTCTCCTTCCCTTAATGTTTTGCTGAGGAAAGAAGGTCATTCGCCCTGTAGATTTTTCCACACTCTGGATTTGGCTGATTGCATCCTCCTTGTGTCACTTAACATGTTTTGCTGTCTCTGTATTTCCTGTATTTATAGTTAGATTTATGAGTTGACCAAATTCAGGCTTCTTTCATTTACTTACTTTTGGGTGGGGTGCAAGAATCTGTAGGTACTGGTACACATATCAGGAGGCAGGCACAAAATATCTAGTTGTGTTTCTGTCCTATCAGTAGTCTTGGTGACCATTGTCTAAATCAGTCCATTAGTTCTTGCAGGCTAATTGCCTGTTAATGACTGTGTAATAAGATGGTATTTCTTTCATCCCACAGTAAGTGATCTCTGCCTTTGGAAAGAGACCTCCTTCTCTGGGAGGTGTTGCTGTGGAGGCGGAGACCACACTGCCTGGCCTCTCTGTATACTGGAAAGGTGATTTCCTTAACTTCCAGACTAGGGGTCCTGGAAAGAGTTCTTTGCATCCCTCTTCAGCCAAGTTTCAAGTGTTTGTGCTGAGGGAGGGAGTCAGAGACCAAGCCACTCCAAATAACTTTCCAATAAGCTCCGATATATAGCTCAGCCATCCTTCATCAAATTAATGCTCAGACACAACTTTCCCTGACTAGCCTCTACCCCTCTTCCTGGTCATTCTACCGTCAGTGACCTAATAACTCTTTATGTGTATATACTCATTTGTATCTGTCAATCAGGAGGGTCAAGTGATAGCTAGCAGCAGTTTCTTTCCTTTTCACCCTGGCTAGAATCATCAGAAAAGAGCCAGAGCTTCAGCCCTAATTTTGATTATGCAGAGAAGTTAGGGAATTTGCTCTCAGAGGCACAGTGAGTCAGAGAATATGCCTAACCCCGGTAAGGAGAGCCAGTCACCTTGGCTGTATGATACCTGCTCTGTGAGTAAGTGGGGCCGGAGCAGAGAGGAGTGGGGTTTGGCTTGGGCTTGCTCTTGTATTTTTCCCTTTTGGATACTTCTGCTTTCTCTTGCCCTTGAGGAGGGCCCCCTGAGGCCTTGGGTTGAGAGAGGCAGGTGAACTTGCATCCTCCCTGGGAGCCTGTAGTCCCTTGGGGCCTGGCACAGCTGCTTGCCCATCTGCCCATGTAGTTCAGAGGTGGGAATGTGCAGTTAGACAATTAAGACACAGCAGCCTGCCTGGGCAAGGAAGGAAGCCCACTGAGGAAGTGCCAGTCAACCCCGGGCTTCCAGCATGGTCCTCTGCCTAAGTGGGCCAGAGATGCCAGGCCAGTAAGAGATGCAGAGGCAGAAGGAGAGACCCATACCTACCAATGCTCATTTGCTCTCTGTTAACCCATTATCAGAGTCCCTGAGTGATGCGAATGGTTAATGTGCTGGCTGCTAACTGAAGGTTTAGGGGTTGGAGTCCATCCAGAGGGGACTCAGAAGAAAGGCCTTGTGGTTTATTTCTGGGGAGAAAAAAATCAACCACTGAAAACCTTGTGGAGTACAGTTTTCCTCTGACACGTGTGCGGTGGTCATGAGTCAGGGTCAATTCTATAGCAACAGATACAGGGTCACTGTGAGTCTGAATTGACTTGACAACAACTGGTTTTCATCACTTAGTTCCTGCAACTCTCCAAGTGCTGGGCAACGTAGACAATGAGACATCCTTTGTGAATCTTGAGAGGGATACAGAAAGGAAGGGAGTTGAGGATAAACAGGGAGTAAGGTACCAGGTGGAAATCCTGCTGGCATAGTGGTTAAGCACTGTGTCTGCTAAATTGGCCATGTGCTGCTTGGAACCACTACGGGGCAGTTCTACTGTGACCTATAGGGTGGCTCTGAGTCGGTCAGAGGGCTGGGCAAGCCAGGGCTTCCAACCCCTGCTGAGAATCCGCATTCCTAACAAGTTCCCAGAAGTTATACAGAAGAATCACCAGGGGATCTTGTTAAAACTAGATTCTGATTCTAGTACATTTGGGGTAGAAATGCAAATTCTCTGCAGGAGCTCACACTGGAAGTAACTCTGGGGTTCCTTCCCAAGAAGGATATGTAATGAACATACATCAGTTACAGCTATTTCTAGTTCACCGAGACTTCAGCCTGTTATATTCTTCAGCTGCTACTTTTACCGGCAGCTCAGCCTTGTGACTCAGGCATGTGAGTGGAGAGCAGGAGGGTTTCCATCACAGGCAGAGGAGAAGAAGAGAGAGGAGAGACCCAAGGAGCTGTTAGGCCCCTGATTTCCTGCCGCAGGGGCTCTGTGCTGAGCAGCCCTGTGCTGTTCCTCTGCCTGCAATGCTCCTGCCTAAACACAGGCAGTGGAGTTCAAGGGTACATGGCCCTGACCCATTTGGGTCATACAGGAATGGTTGACAAAGAGGTCAGGAGGAATCCAGAATGGGATGCTGAGAGGAAGTGGATGCTGAGTGAGGTTAGAGTGAATCCTCCTCCCCACCCAGTCCCTGTACCTAGCTTAGTGCTCAAAACATGAAACATGTACTGAATGAATGGATGAGTGAGTGAGCCAACCTCAAAGAGAAAGAAAAAGAGACTTGACAGCACTCATCTTTCAGCTGCTGTCAACTAGAGCTAACTCTGACTCATTGTGACTGTGTATGTCAGAGTAGGACTGCACCCCAAAGGACCTTCTTTTTGTTTTGTTTTTTTTTTAAATCATGATTGAGTGAAAACATACAATCCCATATAAATTTGCTTACCCACCAACAAGCGGCTCCCACTGCTGTCCCTGTCTGGTGACAGCACACTCCTCCTCTCCGTTCTGTACATGCATATCCTCCTAACAATCTCATTTCCCCTCCTCTACACCCTCTCCCCCGCGTATAGTAAAAGTTCAGCCAGATGACTTCCTGTAGATGCATAGAACCATAAAGTGCACACATGATATGGTCACTCTGTGTCACCAAGTCCAATCCATTTCTGACTGAAGAGTTGACCTCCATTATGATTTATGGACAGGGTCAGCATCAGGGCCAGGGGCCATGCTCCTAGGGGATCTCTGACGCCCCTGGACCATTAATTGCGGTCTTTTAGTGGAGATCTCAGGGTGCGCTCCTTTTTGTTTTCGTGTTGCCGGTGAGACTCAACTTTATGAGCCCCATCATGGCTATCACTGGTGGTGGCCGGGCACCATCTGGTTCTTTTGGTCACGTGTCAGTGTAGTCACCCGCTCGCATGGGTCTCTCTGTATTCTGGATTCTCTTTGCCTCATGTCATTTTGGTGCTTGGAGATCATCCATTCCTGGTGAGATGGGACCATTTGGTGTACCTCAGGTGGCAGCTTGGTGGCTTTTAAGACCCCAGACGCCACTTACCAATTTGGGGTGCAGAAGACTCTCTTAGCAAAATGCTAGTTACGCCAGTTGGCCTCGATGTCCCCTGAGAGCATGGCCCCTAGACCCTCACCCCAGCTACTCCATCTTTGCAATATTGGGTTAAGATGGGAGGAGTAATCATGTTATGTTGCTGTCCAGTGAAAACTGATCTTTTTAATGTGTGCTGTCACAGATTTCACCCAACCAACTTTCTATCATCTATCTAACCAATACCACATCTTCTCCCTCCTTCCCTACCTACCGGCAGCCCTCAGAGTCTTTTCTCCTGTGCATGAGTCTGTTTTTATGGTCTTATAGTAGGGGTCTCATACAGTATTTGTTCTTTTGCTGCTGACTACTTTCACTCAACGTAACGTCTGCCAATTGAAACGAGGTTATGAGATGCTTCCTAAAATCATCATTGTTCTTTACCATTGCATAGTGTTCCATTGAGTATATATACCATAGTTTACCTATCTATTCCTCTGTTGTTGGGCATCCGGGTTGATTCCATCTTTTTGCTATCATGGACTGTGCTGCGATAAACATTTGTGCGCATGTTTAAGTTGGTATGAATGGCCTTGATTCTGTAGAGTATATTGCAAGCAGTGGAATTACTGGGTCAAATAGTGTATCTATTTCCAGCTTTTTAAGGAAGTGCCAGATTGCTTTCCAAAGAGGTTGCACCATTTTGCAATCCCACCAACAGTGTAGGAGAGTTCTAATTTCTCCACAGCCTCTCCAGCATTTGTTGTTTTGTATTTTTTGGGTCATGGCCAGCCTTATTGTGGTGAGATGGTATCTCATCGTAGTTTTGATTTGAATTTCTTTAAAAGCTAATGAGCATGAGCATGTCTGCATGTGTTTTTTGGCTGCCTGGATCTCCTCTTTAGAGAAATGTCTGTCCATCTCCTTTGCCCATCGCTTACTGGATGAATTATCTTTTTCTTATTGATATTTTGTAGTACCTCATAGATTATGGAGATCAGATGTTGGTCTGACATATAGTTGCCAAATATTTTTTCCCATTCTGTAGGTGGTCTTTTAATTCTATTGATAAAGTCTTCAGAGAAGCAAAAGTGTTTGATTCTTAGTAGTTCCCATTTATCTGTTTTCTCTTCTGTTGATTGTACTTTGTCAGATTTTGACGTCTGTCTACGTTGTGTATTAACACTTCCATTGTTGATCCTAATTTTTCTTGGATGAGCTTTATCATTTTAGATTTGATATTTAGGTCTTTTATCCAGTTGGAGTTGGTTTTTGTATAAGGTGTGAGATATGGGTCTTGCTTCAGTTTATTGCAGATAGATGTCCAATTTTGCCAGCACCATTTGTTGAAGAGATTGTTTTTACCGCAGTTTAATCTCTTAGGGCCTTTGTCTAATATCAACTGTTCATAGGAAGATGGTGTCATCTCTGGGATCTTGATTCTGTACCAGGCTGTTTTGACTACTGTGGTGGTGTAATAGGTTCTGAAGTCGGATAGTGAGAGGCCTCCCAGTGTGTTCTTCTTCAGTAGTGCTTTGCTTATCTGGGGCTTCTTTGCTTTCCAAACAAAGTCAGTGATTTGTTTCTCCATCTAATTAAAAAATGTCATGGGAATTTGTACTGGGATTGCATTATATAAGTAAATTGCTTTGGGTAAAATAGATATTTTCATACTGTTAAGTCTTGCTATCCACAAGCAGGGTAGGTTTCTCCATTTATGTAAGTCTCTCTTAGTTTCTTGTAGTAAGGACTTGCAGTTCTCTTTGTAAAGGTCTGTTATTTCTCTGGTTAGATTTATTCCTATGTATTTTATCTTCTTGGGGGGCTATAGTAAATGGTATTGATTTGGTGATTTCTTCTTTAATAGTATCGTTGTTGGTATAAAGGAATCTTACTGATTTAGTTATGTTTATCTTGTATCCTGACACTTTGCTGAACTATTCTATCAATTTGAGTAGCTTACTTATGGGTTCTTTAGGATTCTCTGCATATACAATCATATCTTCTGCTAATAGGGAGATTTTTAGTTCTTCTTTGCTGATGCAAATGCCTTTTATTTCTTGGTCTTGCCTAATTGCACTGGCTAGAACTTCTAGTACAATGTTGAATAGGAGAGGTGAGAGTGGGCATCCTTGTCTACTTCCCGTTCTCAAGGGGAATTGTTTCAGTCTCTTTCCATTCAGGATGATGTAGGCAATTGGGTTTGTATAAATGGTCCTTACTGCATTGAGGAATTTGCCATCTATTCCTATGTTGCTGAGAGTTTTTAGGATGAATGGATGTTGGACTTTATCAAATGCCTTTTCTGCATCAATAGACAAAATCAGGTGATTTTTGCCTTTTGTGTTATTTATGTGGTTGATAACATTAATTGATTTTCTGATGTTGAACCAGCCTTGCATCCCCAGTATGAATACAGCTTGGGTGTGATGAATTATTTTTTTCATATGTTGTTGTATTCTATTGGCAAGAATTTTATTGAAGATATTTTTGCATCTAGATTCACGAGTGATGTTGGTCTGTAGTTCTCCTTTTTTGTTGGGTCTTTCCCTAGCTTTGGCATCAGGGTTATGCTGGCTTCATACAATGAATTTGGGAGTATTCCATTCCTTTCTATGCTGTGAAATGGTCTCAGTAGTATGCGAGTTAACTCTTCTCTAACAGCTTGGTAGAATTCTGCGATGAAGCCATCTGGGCCAGGGCTTTTTTTTGGTTGGTAGTTTTTTGATGACTTTTTCAATCTCTTCATTTGTGATAAGTTTTTTAAGTTGTTCTGCTTCACCTTGTGATAATTTTGGTAGGTGATATGAATCTAAGCATGTGTCCATTTCCTCTAGGTTTTCAAATTTGTTAGAGTACAGACTTTCATAGTATTCTGTTATGATATTTTTTATTTCCAATGGATCTGTTGTGACAACTCCCTTCTCATTTCTTATTTGGGTTATTTGTTTCCTTTCCTGTTTTTCTTTGGTAAGTTTAACCAGTGGTTTGTCAATTTTGTTGATCTTTTCCAAAAAACAGCTTTTGGTCTTTTCAATTTTCTCAATTGTCCTTTTATTCTCTAATTTTTTTAGTTCTGCTCTAATCTTCATGATCTGTTTTCTTCTGGTGCCTGAGGGTTTCTTCTGTTGCTCTCTCTCTCCTTGTTCAAGCCATAGAGTTGGATCTTTGGTTTGGGTTCTTTCTTGCTTCCAGATGTGTGCATTTATAGAAATAAACTGACCTCTGAGCACTGCTTTGGCTGTATCCCATAGGTTCTGGTATGAAGTATTTTCATTCTCATTGGAATCCATAAATTTCTTTACTTCATCCTTGATTTCTTCTATAACCCATGTCTTTTTGGGCAAGATGTTGTTCAAGTTTCCATGAGTTCCACTTTCTATCTACGTTTTTTCTGCTATTGATTTTGACTTTAATGGCTTTGTGGTCTGAGAAGATGCTTTACAACAATTCAGTGGTATGGATTTTGTTGAGAATTGCTTTATGTCCTAACACATGGTCTATTCTGGAGAATGTTCCATCTGCACTGGAGATGAAGGTGTAGTTGTCTGCTCATGGATAGAAAGTTCTGTATGTGTTAATAAGGTCTAGTTGGTTAATTGTAGCAATAGGATCTTCTGTATGTTTACTGAGCTTTTTCCTAGATGATCTGTTCAATATTGAGAGTGGAGTGTTGAAGTTTCCGACTATTATTGTGGAGTGATCTATCTCATTTTTTAGTGTAGTCAGTGTTTGTTGAATGTACTTAGATGCTGTAGTATTGGGTGCATAAATATTTAATATTGCTAAGTCCTGCTTGTGTATTGAACCTTTCAGCGATAGTGTCCATCCTTTTTACATTAAAATTGATTTTATCTGAAATTAGAATTGCCACACCTGCTCTTCTTTGTGTGTTGTTAGCTTGATATAAATTCATCCATCCTTTAATTTTCAGTTTGTTCATATCTTTAAGTCTGAGGTGAGTTTCTTGTAAGCAGCATATGGACAGGTCATGTCTTTTCATCAAAGATGCCATTCATTGTCTCTTTACTGGAGTGTTCATTCCACTGACATTCAATGTAATCATTGATAGATATGTGTTTAGTGCTGTCATTGTGATATGTTTATTTTTGCATTGATGTTTTCTCTGTTGTTTTTATTCTTTTCTGGGATATTCTTCTTTATTAGTTGATTTTTCACCTTTTTCAGTGTTCTGCTGAGAAATCTGACAAAAGCCTACAGAATTTCCCTCTGAATGTCAGCTTTGCTTTGAGTCCTGCTGCCTTTAAGAGTTTCTGCTTGTGTTTCATTTTGTTAAGCTTGGTTATATGTCTTGGAGTCTTTTTTGAGGATCTGTACTGAGTGGCCATGAGTCAGATCCAACTCAATGGCACTTGGCTGCCTTTATGCCGAGTGGTGTTTGATATGCATCTTGGAAACCTGTATTCTCTTCTTCCATAATTTCTGGGAAGTTTTCTGTCAGCAGCTCAGCTGCAATACTCTCTATGTCTTCAGGTGTCTCATCCTGTTCAGCAACCACAATTAATCATAGACTCTTTATAGAGTCCCACATGCTTCTTAATGCTTCTTCATTTTTATTGTTCCTTTCTCCTATAGATGCTGGAATCAGAGCTCTGTCTTCCAAGTCAGAAAGTCTATTTTCCATTTGTTCAATTCTGTTTTCTTGGCTTTGAACTGAATTTTCTATCTCTTTGATTTTGTTATTGATCTGTTGGATTTCAGAGTACTGGTTTTCTGTCTGATCAAACAGCTTGCTTAATTTTTCATTTTGCTCTCCTGCATTTTGTATAAGGTCTAGGAGGGCTTTCTATATAATCCTTTTGTACTTGCCCTCCAATAGGTTCAAAAAGGCTTCTTCGTCTGGGAAGTTCTTTGCATCTTTCTTTTGTGGGCCTTCTGAAGCCATAGGTGAATTCTTCCTAATGTTCTGTTCCAAAGTTTGTTGCTTTTGGGGCATCTGGAGGTTGTTTTGTTTCTCTGGTGTTACCTTAACAGGATCTAAAGCTCAGTCTGAAAAGGAAGTTGATCACCAGACACCTCTACGTACTCCAGTGAGTGGGCTAAGTGGAATCTCTGGGGTAGCAGGCTCCACCTCCTTATTGGCAAAGACAGCCCCACTCATAGAGTCACTGGGGAGCCATCAGCTGACCCTATAATGTAAGACAGTAAAGGCTGGAAGAGATGCTGTCTGCATGCACTGCCATTATTTCTCTATTGAAAGGTAAAAGGTATCTGACAGCTTCCAAAATTAGGCTTTCAGGTGTGCAAGTCCTTCTTCCCAGCTGGAAATGTAGGTGTCTCTATATCTTTACTGCTAGAAAAGTGCACTCCAGGCATGCACTACTTCCCAGCCTGGAAATTAGGTCCAGCTGAAGTCTCCGTACAGGAAACTCCATCTCACAATGAATCAAGATGGTATACTGCACCAGCTCCCCTGCCCGTCTCAGAAAAGGCTATTCAGTGGTGGAGATTTGGAGATTCTGAGAGAGGTCAGAGGTGCCGAGTTGCACAGATTCCAAGACCAGGCTCTCAAAATGTGTTTACTCTGCTCGCTGATCTCATCAGCAGTGCGTCTGAGCCTTGCTGCCAGTCAAACTTCAGGCCCTCCTGCTGGCTAAGACAGAGGGAACAAAAACGTTAAAATGGCGGTTTACCTTCAGTTCACAAGAGCCAACACTCATCAAGGGTGGGGGTCTGCGAAAGAGAAGATGTTTCCCACTCAGTGGTATGTAGACCAAATAGACAGCCCTGTGCCATGTCCTAGGGCTCACTAGGTATCCAGAAGGCTCTGTTTAATTATCAGTTCAGGCCTTGGTTTCCAGAGGGATTTAGGGAGATGTGTGTTCAGTCTGCCATCTTGACTCTGCCCCTCTTTTCTTTTTTAAATGATTTATAATTTTTTTGTTGTTAAGAATATACACAGCAGAAACACACAATTCAAGTTTTTACATGTACAGTTCAATGATACTGGTTACAGTCCTAAACTTGTGCATCCGTTCTCACCCTGCTCTTCTGAGTTGTTCCTTCCCCGTTCTTGTACATGCACTGCCCCCTTAGGTTCCTGTCTGGTCTTTCGATTTGCTGTCGTCAGTTTGATCCCATAGAGATAGATGTTGAAAGAGCATAGTGCTGAAGGTAGACATTCTTTACTAGTTAAGCTAAACTATTGGTTGGTTTTAAGAAGACTTTGGGGAATGTTTCTGGTTTTAGGTTTAAAGATGGTTCAAGGGCAATAGTTTCAGTGGTTCCTTCACCTCCATGGGTCTGTAAAGTCTGAAGTCCATGAGAATTTGAAATTCTGTTTTGCGTTTTACTTCTGTTGATCAAGATTCTCCAAAATGTTCAGTAATAGTAGCTGAGTACACCATCTGATTCTTTTGTTCTCATGGCAAAGGAGACATCCTGTAGGATTTTCAGTGACTGATTTTTTTGGAAGCAGATCATCATACTTTTGCCCTAAGTTACCTCTTGGTGGATTATAACTGTCAATTTTTCTGTTAATAGCCAAGTGTGTTAAACTTTTGCACGAACCAGGTGCTCACCCATAGTTGTCATTAAACCAAAAACAACAACAACAACAAAAAACACACCCATTGCCGTCAAATCAATGCCAGCTCACAGCAAGCTATAGAACGGAGTAGAACTGCCTTGTAAGGTTTCCAAGGCTACAATTTTTTTTTTAATTGTGATCAAGTGCAAGTATACAATCCAGATCAATTCTGCATGCCTGCCTATCAGCAGCTCCATCTACTCTCCTTACCCAGTGATGGCATATTTCTCCATTCATTCTATATTTCTAGTATCCTCTGTATGAGCACCTGTCCCCTCCTGCCCACCCTCTTCTCTCCCATAACTGTGTAGAACCATAAAGTACACATACTATATGCTCACGTTGTGTCTCCAAGTCCAGTCCATTTTTGCCTGAAGAGTTGACCTCAGTACTGGTTTCTGGTCAGGGCCAGCAGCATTCTTGGGGCCATGTTCCTAAGGGACCCTCCAGGTTGTTGGACCATGAATTCTGGTCTTTGAGTACACTTCTTGATCTGTGCATCTCTTTTTCTCATGTTGCTTTAGGGACACTACATTTTGTCCCCCATCATGGCTGCAAGGCTACAATTTTTATAGAAGTAGATTGCTACATCTTTTTCTATGGAGCATCTAGTGGATTCGAACTGCCAATCTTTTGATTAGCTGAGTACTTAACCATTCTGCCACCAGGGCTCTTTCATTTATCCCTAACCTCTTTCAATTCACTAGTTTGCCCCTATGGGTTGGACTTAGAGCTCAGACAGTGAAAGCTATTTGTCAGAAAGTTGTTGTAAGTTGACCAATATGCCTGACTATCTATCACAGAGCACAGCTTTGTGATTTAACTATGCTTTTCTCCCTTTGTCTCCATTTCTCAGCATTTGGTCACTTGAGTGGAGTAGGTAGGGACTAGAGAGAGGTAGTCATGCATAGAATCATTAGAATGTGATTTGGGAAGGACCTGCAGTCTCCTGGCCCTTCTTGGGTTCAGACCCTGTGTTCTTTCCCAGTGACTTGATGGCAGGATTTTTTGGGGTTTTGGGGTTTTTTTTTTTTTTGGTAGATCGGCAGAAGCAGAAAGAGAAACTTTCTCAGTCCTTACTTTTTAGGCTCTGTTCTTTCTCCCTGGGCCTGGAGTGGGATGGGCCACCTTTAAGGGACAGAGGAGCTGAATGTCCATGCACGCCCTGAGATCTCTACTAACTCAAGAGCACAGTTTGATCCCAGGCACTGTTTCAGTTGGCAGAAGGGGCATGGAACTGGAGCCTGGTGCTGCCCTCAGCCATAGAGAAAGTCGGCCACAGCAGGACTGGACACACAGAGGGCTCAGCAGCCTGCTGCACAAAGTGGCTTAGGAGAAAACTAGGCAGACTCCAGCCAGGGGAAGCACAGCTCACTGTGCTGGGCTCCTGAGAGAGGGGGCTGGGCAGGGAAGGAAGGAAGTCATTCTGGGCAAAGCAGCTGTGCCCTGTTTTGTGTTCACTCGGTCTGTAAGTTCATGGTAGCTCTGCTGTGCTTGTGTTGGCAGCCTGGAGATGGCTGTTGTTGCTTCTTCCCCTGCTCACCCTTGAGCCCTTGATTGCCCAGGCCTCTGAGGTCTTGTAGGGCTAAGTGACCTCTGGGGACAGCAACAAGCATAATTCTGCTGTGTTGCCTCCTCTAACTTTGTTTCCAGGTGAAAACCAGTAAGGAACGTTTTCAGCAATGAGCTAGTTTCTAACTGTGCTTTGTCTTCCATTCCATTAAGAAGGAAAATCCACACAAACCTTCTGAGGTAAGAACCATATGCCTGCCAGGCAGGGAGTTACTCACAGCAGTAACAAGCCAACGGCTCCCTGGGGCAGGTGCCCAGCTCCCCAAGACTGAGACCCCGGCTCTCACCATCTTTCAGCATGGAGACATCTTATGATGTCTCTGCCAGAAGTCCCTTGATAGTGTAGCCAGCTCGTCCTGATTTTCCCAGAACGTTCCTGGTTTTAGCCCTGAAAGTCTTGCTTCCTGGAGGCCTCTTTGTCCCAGGCAAATCAGGACAGTTGGTCACCCTCTCCCTGGGGATTCTCCCTCTGCCAGCCCTGTGAACACGGTTTACATTTCCCTGTGTTGCTTTAACTGCAAGGAACAGCTCTTCCCACCACCGAGCTTCTGTGGGCTGACCCCAGACAGCTGGACTCCCAGATGACTTGGCAGGGGTGTCACCCACTCAGGGGCATGAGGCTTGTCTCTGCTGTCTCCCAGGAGGAATAAGAAAACCAGAACAGTGGAGCCCCTCAGCTGAAGCGCAGTGTAGGCGTGGCTCCCGCCTGTCCAAAGCTGAGAGCTCTGATCAGACGACGCTGTTCTCGTGTCCTGTGAGTAATGCCAGCATGAGCTGGTCTCTGGTCTCCTTTATCCAAACATGGTCACAATGAAGACTCCTACAGGTGACACCAAAGTACTCTCTTAATATGTGAAAGAACTGAAGTCTATGGAAGGTTAAGTAAGCTATTGGCCTAGGGTCAGAAAGAAACATGGGAATCAGAATGGACTTCCGGTTCCGCATATGTAGACATAAGATGTTCAGCTTTCGTGATTTCTGGGAAATTCTTTCCTGTTCCACATGGCTTCTTTTCAGCCTTATCTGTCCCAGTGAAGGCTGTTAGACAAACTCAGTCTCCAAGAGGATTATTTCTCAGTTCTCTTTGTTTGGCTCTTTCCCTGCCTTGTTGATGTTGAGACTTTGCCGTCAAAGCTTCTGCCCCCTCTCTGTGATGTGGCCAAAAAAGATCTAGAGCTGGGATTTCCCTTTCCTGTTGCCCAGCCCAGTTTGTCCCATCCCACCCCATAAAGAGGTTATTCACTAAGGACCCTTTATCCTATTTATAAACCCTTTCAGCCTGTCTTTGTCCCTAGTGACAAACACTTCTTTCCTCCTAACCCTGCTCTTACTCAGCTTTGGTTGAGACACCCGAAGCCCCTTGCATGGTACAAACAGTTTGTGGTCAGCTGCTAGCCTAATGGTTGGCGACTCAAACCCATCCTGTGGCCTGTTGCACTGCTTCTGTAAAGTTTGCAGCCAAGAAGCACCTATAGGACAATTCTACTCTATAACACATACGGTCCCTATGAACTGGAGCCAACTCGACAGGTTTATTTCCTGTCATCCTCTGTCCTTCAAAATGCTTAGCCCTGGCTCTTACCAGGCCTGCCTGGCAGTAAAAATAAGCCCTTTGGGGAACAGGACTATGGGATGTGTACAGTGAAGAGGACTCATGAAATTCTTGTACAATTGAAACACATCGCCACTGGTTGGGTTTTTATAATACCTCTTTATATCCAGTGGTGACTCATGAGACTCCTGCAGAACCTTGGGGCCCAGGGCATGAATGTGACTTCAGTCCTCCCTCAGCAGTTATTAGAACACTCAGTCAGTGCACTCATAATTAAAACTGAGTGACATGGTTGGTGGAAGCCTATGAATGTGGCAAACTTGATCGAGAGCACAGGTCTGGAGTCAGTCTACCCAGGTTCAAATCCAAGTCCTACCACTGTCCAGAGCAGGATAATTTACCTCATCTGTAAAAGGAGGGTGATACAATAGGCAGCTTGAGAAGTTATGAAGAGTAAATGAATTGCATTTAGAATTGTATCTGAAATGTATACACTTAGTAAATAAACTAAAACCAAACCCATTATCATTGAGTCAAACTGCCCTATAGGGTTTCCAAGGAGCATCTGATGGATTTGTAACACCGACCGCTTGGATAGCAGCCAAGCTTTTAAGCACTGTGTCACCAGGCTCCTTATCGGCTATGGCCACCCTGATGGCACAGTTAGTTGCTCAGCTGCTAACTGAAAGATTGGCAATTCAAGTCTACCCGGAGGTGCCATGAAAGGAAGACCTGGTGATCTGCTTCTGAAAGGTTACAGCCAGGGGTGAATTATCCAGTACATAAGATAAGCACAGTGCTGATCTTGCTTACCAGATCATCTGTAGAGAACAATTTCACGGGGGTTTCAGGATGTGTATGCGTAAATCCTTGAGGCCAGTCAGCTTAGTTGGAGTGGGGGGCCCCAGAAGAAAGAAGCAAAAGGAGAAAGGCACGTTGCCCCCCAAGACCAGGCAGTGGAGTTACATGGTCAATAGTCACAGTTGGGGATTGTGGGAGAAAAGTGCTTGGTAGGAGAGTGTGGGGGAGAGACAGCACACCTGAGAAGTGTGATTGTGGTTGGTGGGGCAGTTGGTCACAGGAGGCTCATGGTCAGCTGTCTCTCCCCCTAAGAGAAGAAGCTATCTTGGAATCTGGGCGTTTATAGCCCTGGATAAAGTGAACTGTGGTTGAGGCTTCGTGGGTCTGGGATGGCCTGTCTACTAGCCAGTTTTAGCATCCACTAAGGGCACTTTGAAGGTAGCAACAGCTGGGTGGCAACACTGACCTGCATGTGATCACACTGGCTTCCCAGGGCAGGGTGGGGAGCGGCCAGCCGGGATTGTTAGGGTTCTGGGAGCTGCCGTTGCACTGGGAAAGGCAGGGACACGCGAGTTTGTAGAAGGGTGTCTGGAAGCTAGGACTGAAGTCATACAGTTTAGGGCCTTGAGGTTAATAGGTCGTTATTTCCTCCTGGGCACACACAGGTGCTCATTCATTAATATAGTTAAATCTCACAGCCTGTGACTAAAGGCAGTGGATCAGGCAGACCTGAGGTCATATCCAAGTTCTACCACCTATCATGTGACCTTGAGCAAGTTGCTTAGTCTCTCCATGCACCACTTTTTCATCTATTTAAAAAATCAAACCAGTTGCTGGTGGGTCAGAATTGACTTGTGGCAACCTCAGGTGCTCCTCAGGGTTTTCAATGGCTGAGTTTTCAGAAGGCTGATCACCAGGTCTTTCTTCTGAGGTACCTATGAGTGGACTTGAACCTCCAACCTGAAGTTAGCAGCAGATTGTGTTAACTATTTGCACTACCCCTTCCTCAGGGACTCCTTGTTATTTACAGAGTCAGAGTAACAAATGCCTTCGTCAGAGAGTTAGTTGGAGGATTCAGAAAAAAATTGTACCTGCAGTAATTACAACAGTGCCTGCAAGTCACAGGGCAAAGTGGTCTGGAAACGCTGGTGAGTTCTGTTTTTAGTTTCTTTTTCCCAATCTCCTGAAGTCTTCTGCTAAAGACAGAGCAGGAGTGCAGAGCTGCCCTGTGAGGGGCTCCCTGCCGGTACTGTCCTTAGTGCTTGGACACCAGACTGTGAAGCTGTCTTTTTCTCCTTTGTATCCTGGCGCCTGACAGTGCCTGGCACAGAGCAAACACTTCATAAAAGCCTGCAGAATGGAAGATTAATTTGACATGGTCCTAGTCCCTTGTTCACAGTCTAGCAGGGGAGATAGACTTGTATACAAAGAATTAAGAAAATAAGATTCCATGCACAGAGTGCTTTGCAAATAAGACAAAGGAAGATTGCCTGGGCTGAAGTCAGGACAGCTGTTGGGGGCAGGTTGGGGCTGAACCTTAAAGTGTGTGTGTTAGGTGGGGTAGTTGAGGCAGAAGGAGTAGCACCAACAGAGGATCAGGTGTAGAGGCAGGATGGAGCCTGGAACTAGATCAGGGTGCTCTGTGGGTGCAGCACAGGGAGCTCTTCAAGGGCTACAGGGCAGGAGGCTAGAAGATGGGCCAGCTTGCAAAGAGCCTTAGACAGCCTTGCCTGGGAGGCCACATAGAATCCTGTAAGCATTCAGAGCAGGCATGGGCACCATCAATTTGTTTCTTTTCCTCTCTCCTTGACCCATCGTTATGGCAGGGAGGAGTCTTCCTCTGTGCACTTGAGTTGCCTGAAGATCTGAAGATCAGGGAGGCTTATGGCCTTCCTGAGGGTATACAGCACACCACATATAGGGTTGGTGGAGACCTCAATGCCCTTGACTTGCACTAAGTGGTGCTTTACATAGTAAACTGCCCTATTGATGTGGCTTGACTCCATCACCTGTCCTTGTGGACCTTCCCAAGGGTCATCACTGTGGCTGTGGCCTCTAGCTAATACCTTCCCACATTCTGCCTTGCAACAGCCTTGTCCACTTAGAGAGCCAAGTATGATGTAGCCTCCCTTTTCCCCTGTTCAATGGTCTTTGTCTCCAAGAGATGCCACAAGATTCCCTGGAATCGCTTCCTGCTTCATTTCTAGATGCCCAGTTGCCTGGCATGTGCCATGCTTGGCTTGAGGACTTGCTGTTTTTCTCAAGAGATCAGGCAGGATTTGCCAAGTGTAAAGACATTATGCTGGTTTTTAGTGGAGGCTGAGAACCCCCTCTATCTCCCTCCCACCCTTCCCCATATACTCCAGACGTCTAGTTCCAAGAGTTTTCTCTCTCTCTGGCTGGTGAGGGCAACCAGGGCTAACATGCCCTGCATGTGATGATTAAGTTGTTAATTGCTGTCAAGTAGGTTCCAACTCATGGTGACCTTATGTAGGACAAAGTGAAGCATTGCCTGGTCCTGTGCCATCTTCATGATCATTTGAGTCCACAGTTGCAGCTGTTGTGTCAGTCCAGTTCACTGAGGGCTTCTCTTGTTTTTGCTGTCCCCTGCTTTACCAACCATGATGTTCTTTCCTAACAACTGGTCTTTCCTGATGACACTCCAAAGTAAGTGAGCCAAAGTCTCTCCATTCTTGCTTCTAAAGAACATTCTGGCTTGATTTCTTTTAAGACTGATATGTTCATTCATTTGACAGTCCATTTAATATTATTCACCAACCCCTCAGTTAGAGCACATCAGTGCTTCTTCTGTCTCCCTCTTTCCTTAACCAACTTTCCCATGCTCACAGCATGATTGGAAAGATAATGGTTTAGATCAGACACACTTTAGTCATCAAAGTGACATCATTGCTTTTTAAAAGTTTGATGAACACTAAATTGTACAAGCTGGAATTGTTGAGAGGGCGGCTTTTTTGTTATATGTATTTTCACTACAATAAAAACACTTCATATGGAAAAAAAAAACAACTAAAACAAAAACAGAACCAAAAAACTTAGAGGAGGTTGTTTGCAGGATATTTGGCCAGTGCAATGCAAGTTTGATTTCTTGATTGCTGCTTCGCTGGTCACTGATTGTCAAAGTTGTCAGTAATTTTAATTTACTTAGGTCAAAAAATCAACTGTATTCAGATGGTAGGTCTACGCAAGCATGGAGTGAGTGGCTGATGAATGAATAATGGACCATGTGGGAGAGGTAGGGAGGGGACCTTGGACTGTCCAGAAAAGAAGCAAGAGCAGTGGAGTCTCACAGCAGTTCAGACAGATCAGGGCTGGTGAGACAGTCCCTCTATCTGCTCCATCTTGAGAAGATTTAGAGAGAATCCAATTTATTAAGTTATGGTTCCTTGTTTGCTTCTTCCAACCTAACCTGCTCTGGAGCCTCTTCCTACAGAAGCTGATTCTCCTTCCCACCTCACAGGTATGTCAGAGCAGCAGAGCTTTATGTGGGTGGGGAATCCAGGTGGAGCATGGTTCCGCCCCCGGTTCCTCTGGTATCAGCTGCGGATGCTTAGCTCACATCCCCAGAGCTCACATACCTGTCTCTGGGGCAGGCATCAAGTGGAGGGATATTTCCAGCTTGTATGGCAGGTCTCCAGTCCCCTGAATCCATTCCCATTACCCATGACAGAAATGAGCCTCCATTGTATGGATGGGAACATGGAGGCATGAGGGACAGCAGAGCAGAGTAGGGCCCCAGGGGGAAGGGGCCACTGGTTCTTTGCTCATGTTCCTGAGGTGGGAAAGGAAAAAATGGAGGATGGAACAGCAGCATTGGAGTCCTGAGAAACTGCCTGGTGTCCTCAGTAGCTGAAGTATCGCTGTGTTATGAGTGCTCTTTATTTATATCCCTGGACAGGCTCCAGGGGGGTAGCCTGTGTCTACCTGTCCCAGTTGGCCTTAGACTAGCAGAGGCCAATTGGCCGGGATCCAATCCCGTTGACTTAGGGTGATCGTTATCTGCAGCTACCTGCTTACTCACCCTTCCTCCTTCCCTCCCTTCTTTCCTTCCTGTCCCGGATTACAGGAATAGGTTTAAGAGCATAGAGGCCTGCAACTAAAACTGGGAAGACCCTATCACTTGACCTCCAATCTCTTCCTCCCTTCCTCTCCTCTCTCCCCGCTCCTCCCCCTCATTCTCTTACCCCTCTTTCTTCCTCAAACATTTATTGAGAAATCACTGCGCGTTGTATGTAAGAATGCAGAAATAAGTAAACATGGTCACTATACTTAGGAAACTCAGGACTATGGGAAAACAGACATCTAAGCAAATAATCACAATACTAAACAATAATCATGACTCAGAAATACCTGTGTAGGAGTTACAGAACAAGTACCCGTAAGAGGGAATAACTTCTGTCGAGGTGGGAATGGGAGACTTATGGGGGCAATGTAATTTCCTACCAACTCCAAAAGGAGTCTGGCCTTGACACGATTCACCCACAAGTATTTGCACATAGTTTGTGACCATGAACAAGATCTTTGATTTTGTTTTTTATTTTGATTAAGTGAAAGTATACAATCCAAATGAATTATGCATGCCAAGCTATCTGCAGCTCCATCTGTTCCCCTCACCCAGTGACAGCACATTCCTTCTTTTCATTGTATACTTCTGGTATCCTTTTAATGAGCACCTGTCCCCTTCTCTACACCCTCTTCTCTCCTATCTCGAAGGAAACCAGTAGGACAGCCTCCTATAAACATAAAAAACTATAAAATACACAAACCATATACTTACACTGTATCCCCGAGTCCAGTCTGTTCTTGTCTGAAGAGTTGACTTATTACTGGTTTCTGGTCAAGGCCAGCAGCATGTCTAGAGGATATGTTCCCACGGGACCCTCCAGGCTGTCGGACCATCAGTTCCTGTCCTTTAATAGAGTTCTTGAGCTGTACACCTCTTTTTCTCATGTTGCTTGTGTCCTCCATCATGGCTGCCTTTGGTGGTGGCTGGGCACCCTGTGGTTATTCTGGTCTCAGGTTGCTACTGTCTCACATTCGTATGGGTCCTTCTATCTCCTGGGCTCTTTCTTCATCATGTCTGTCTTGTTCTCGGTGATCATCTGCTCTAGATGCATTGGACTATTTGGTGTACCTCAGATGGCAGCTTGCCAGCTTTTAAGACCCCAGATGCCACACACCAGTACAGGATGCAGAAGACTCTCTTAGCAAAAGGCTAGTTATGCCAGTTGACCTTGATGTCCCTTGAAAACATGGTCCCTAATGCCTGTCCCTGCTACTCTATCCTTTGAAATATTGGATTGAGTTTAGAAAACCCTTCAGTTTATGGTGTAGTCCAGTTATGTTGATCTACTGCATACTGTCACTGCTTTCACCTAACCAAATTCCTATCCACTATCTAATCCATGACCAACTCTCTCTCTCCTCACCCTTGTAGTTGTCAGTCTCTTCTTCGGTACCTAAGTCTATTTTTCAGTCCTTATAGCAGAAGTCTCATACAATACTTGTCCTTTTGCAGATGATTGATTTCACTCAGCATAGTGTCTTCTAGTTGAAATCAAGGTATGAGATGATTCCTAAGATCATCGTTGTTCTTTATCATTGGATAGTGTTCCATTGAGTAAGATCCTTAACCTCTCTTGGTCTAATTTCCTACTTGTTGCAAAATGTGTGAGGCTTACAACAGAATGGCAAAATACAAACCAAAGGCGTGATTTTGCCTAGTCTGAGGCTTGTTCGCTAACTCACACTTCTACTTCTCTTGGTGTCACAGTGGTTAAGTGCTTGCCTGCTAAAAGAAAGGTTGGTGGTTTGGACCCACTAGTGGCTCAGTGGGGAAAAGATGTGGCAGTCGGCTTCCATAAAGGTAACAGTGTTGGAGACTGTATGAGGCAGCTCTACTCTGTCCTCAAGGATCACTATGAGTTGGAATCGACTCAACGGCAACTTTTTTTTTCTTTTCCAAAGAGACCAGTTTTTTTGGAAGACAGTAAACAAAGTTGCTTGGAATTTCTGAGGAAATGGTCCATAAAGCTGATGCAATAGAAGCTCCTGTTCCTCTGCTTGGTGGTATAAATTTTTTTGTCACAAGGTCAATGATTATGGATGACTCTGGGAGGGAGGAGAGTTAAGTCCCCAGTTACAGTCCATTTTTGTCTTCTCTTTCCTCTTTCTTCCCGTCAGAAGATGTATCAGCTGGGTTTGATGAAGTACAGGGTCAGTTTCAGAGATGAACTGAGAGCTTTTGTTGGGGGACATTTTTATTGATGTCACAATGGGAGGAAAAATGGTCAGGTGGCAGCTGGGAGAGTCAGGCACTGCCATGCATTTTATCATCCAGCAGAAACCACTCACTCCTTTCTGAGGTCTCACTCACAGAGTGAGCCCAGGCGGTTCACAGGCCCTTCCCATTGAGAAGGGAAGAATCTTGTCCATCCTGGTAGCAGGTGGTAGGAGGTTAAGTTTAGAAGTCTGGGTTGCACAGTTGTTAAGAGCCATGACTGCTAATCAAAAGGTTGGCAGTTCAAATCTAACAGCTGCTCTACAGAAACTCCACGTGGCAGTTCTACTCTGTCCTATAGGATCACTGTGAATTGAAATTGACTTGATGGCACTGGTTTTGTTTTTGGTTTAGTTTAGTCAAGTTTATAAGGGTCCCTGGTGGCACAATAGTTAAAGAAGTTGGTTGCCAACCAAAAGCTTGGTTGTTGAAACCTACCAGCCATTCCAGGGGAGAAAAATGTAGCAGTCTACTATCAAGATGTACATCCTTGGAAACCCTATGGAACAGTTCTAGTCTGTTCTGTAGGGTCTCTATGAATTGGAATTAATGGCAGTGAGTTTGGTTGGTTTGGCAGTCATGTTTATACTGCTCAAATTCATCAAATACTTAAAATATTGTATGGTTCTGAGCCTAATTAACCAAGTTCATTATCTCAAACTATTGTAGTAGAACACTTGGGACTTTTTATGGGATCCTGGAGAAGCAATTTCCTGAATCTGAGTCATTAGAAAACTAAATTGCAGTTCTGAGGCAAGCAAGTGCATATGCAGCCTCCCCTTTCACAGACTAGGCTGCTTCTCAGTGCTTCAACCTTCTTAGATCTGGCTTCCCCTTCCATGTGAGAAGTTGGCATTAAAAAGAAACAGGAAGTATAGTTTAATAGTTAAAACTCCAGACGTAGGAATCTGAGTTCAAATCCTACCCCTGCTACTTATTATATGTATGACCTTGGATTACTCAATTAACCCCTTTGTGCTTTGTTTCCCTCACTTGTAAAATGGAGGTAATAGTAATACCCACTCCATGGGATTATATGTAGATTAAATGAATGCATTTGAAAAGGTTTTAGCAGTGTTCTGAGATGCTTATATCCATCTTTTGCCCAGCCACTCTTCCTTAAATCACCTGTGCCTCTTTCCCTAAAGCAGACGTACAGGCGAACACCTGTGAACCCTTCTGAGAATTGGAACTTTGACTTTAAGCAGCAACTTTCAGTTGTTCTCTCCACACTATACAAAGATACTTACCTTGTAAGCAAGGGTACAAGAAGTTCTGGTGACATAGTGATTGAGTGCTGGACTTCTTGGCTGCTAGTGAAAAGTCAGTGGTCAAGCTCACAAGATACTTTACGGGAGAAAGATGTGACAGTCTGCTTTTGTAAAGATCACAGCCTTGGAAACACTATAGGGCAGTTCTGCTGTGTCCTATAAAGTCACTTAGTCAGAATCACCTCAATGGCAAATGAGTTTGGTTTTGGTTTTGGTAAGTAAGGATCACACACAGAAATGTATGTACACACAGTGATGTGTGTGTACGTAAACATGTGAAGTAACACTTTTATGTAGCACTTGCGCTCAGTGCTTTTCCAATTACTTTATGTATATTAACTAATGTAATTCTCACAACAACTGCATGAGGTTGGTACTGCCATTGACCCCATCTTGAACGTGAGAAAACTAAAGCGTAGAAATATTAAACAGCTGATTCAAGAGTCTGATACTGTGCGTGTGTATGTGTGCGTGCACACACATGTGATGTGTTTTAAAGATACTACTTACTGTTACCAAGTACAGTGCACTCTGACTTTTTTCTCGTGTTTTCCATTAGATTTTTTAAAAATGTTGACCTTGATTTACTAAGTTCATTTCCCAATTCACCAAGAGTCAAAAACTACAGTGACAGGGGCCAGCCTCGGCAGGGTCTGGGATCATGAAGGGATGGGTGGTGTCGGCAAAGAAGAAATGATGAGACACAGACAACCAGGAATCTGGAGGCCAGCAGCCTGTTAGGGCCTGTCTTTCTTTATTTTTTATACAATCAGTGACATGATTTCACTCTGCCCTTTTGACCACGTAAGCTGTTGGTTAGTAAAGAATTGATACCTCGTGGTCTCTTTTCATGTTAATCGTTAGGATCCTCTCTGTTGGCTAGCAAAGCACTGATACACTGTGGTCTTTTTTCATGTTAGTCATTAGGGCCTTTTAGGTAATGACTGGAGACAAGTATATTGTGATTATAATCAACAGTGAAAATAAAGCTATACCTTGAGCTCAATCAGCTCTATCTATGCCTCAAGGTCAAAGGTGCAGGAAGAGGGGTAGACTCATCTTAAAAATTAACCTGGCTGTCTCTATTTGTTCCTTTTTTGCTCTTTTTTATCTCTTCCTGTGGGGACAGTAAGCGCCCACCGTCCCCACTCTAAGCCTTTCTTAAGCTGTTCTAAGAAGGGTATTTCTTTAGTATTTGTCTATTTGCCATACCAAATATAATAAACTTGGAAGCCTATCTGTCTTTCTGATGTAGGGAGTGGAAAGTCTGTATCTAAGGGCTGTGTAGGGGGTTGTCCCAGGGGAGCTTCCCAGGGCCGTCCTGCAATCTTGTATTTCACATGTGGAGGGGGAAGTGCAGTTGGGGGAAGCCAGCGGAGCTGGGCCAGCCTCAGTAT
Source organism: Heterohyrax brucei (assembly GCA_028571685.1). Taxonomy (NCBI): domain Eukaryota; kingdom Metazoa; phylum Chordata; class Mammalia; order Hyracoidea; family Procaviidae; genus Heterohyrax; species Heterohyrax brucei. The sequence goes on from CM053155.1 coordinate 26,752,106, forward strand.
TCCCAGGCTGGGCGTGCTGTGTTGGAATTCATTAAGCTGAGGGGATTGTAAAACCCTTCTTAGAAGGTATCTTCTTTGATCCTTGTGCCAGGAGATAAGAGGGTATTTTTGAGGAAGGTTTAATTAGGATGCAAAATACCATCAGGGGGAGCACGGCCAAAAAATATGTCAAGGGTGGGATGTGTCCGCCCACCATCACATAGGCGTGAGACTTTGCTTACAGAGGCTTCTGTGGGTGACGGGATTTGGCACTACAGTTTGAAAGATGCTGCCTCTGAATCAGAGAGATGGTGTAATAAGGGGAAACTCCTGAGGGGGAGGAGAAGAAGAAATGATGGCTTCAGTGTTGCCTCTTTTCAGAAACAGGAAGGAGATCCAGCAGGGTGTGTTGGTGGTTCTCTGAGTCTCTTCTGTCTCTGGGTGAGACAGAACCTCCAGAGAGGATGTGCTCAGACCTTTAGAGATAGCCAAAGAGGCAAAGGCTGCAGCTGGGGCAGCTGTAAGCTGCTGGTGGGGTGTTTTCTGCTAATAAACTTTCAGAGGAGGACTGGCTTTCTAACCTGAAGCCACTGTCCGGAGCTGAGGTGTGGGGAAATTCCTGGGAGTTTACTTTGTGAGACAACTGTAGGTTTATCAGTAATAACTTTATAAACAAACAGAAACAGTTGCTGTGGAGCTGGCTGTGATTCATGGCAACACCATGTGCATCAGAGTAGAGCTGTGCTCCAAAGAGTTTTCAATGGCTCACTTTTTGGAAGAAAGTCCCCAGTTTTTTGTTCTGAGGAGCCTTTGAATGGACTTGAATCTCTAACCTAGATGTTAGAGATGTTAACCATTTGTACTACCCAGGGACTCCTCAGTAGCACCTTGTTGTTGCTGATGCCATCAAGTTGGTTCCAATTCATAGCAACCCTATGCACAACAGAACGGAACACAGCTGGGTCCTGTGCCATGCCCACAGTCATTGCTATGCTTCAGTCCACTATTGCAACCCCTGTGCCGATCCACCTCCATGAAGGTCTTCCTGTTTTTTGTGCTCTACTTGACCAAGCATGATGTCCTCCTCCCTCCCTCCTGATAAAACGTCTGAAGCATGTGAGGTGGAGTCTTACCACCCTCACTTCCAAGGAGCAGTCTGACTGGATTCCTTTCAGGACAGGCTTGTTCATTCTTCAGCAGTCTATGAAATATTCAGTATTCTTTGCCAATACCATAATTCAAAGGCATCAGTTCTTTCGTCTTCTTATTAATTTTCCAGCTTTTGTATGCATTGAAGTGATTGAAAATATCATGGCTTGGGTCAGGTGCACCTTAGTCCTCAAAATCACTTTGCTTTCTTACACTTTAAAGAAGTCTTCTGCAGCAGATCTGCCCAGTGCAATACATCATTTGCTTTCTTAATTGCTGCTTCCATGGGTGTTGATTGTGGATCCAAGTAAAATGACATCCTTGACACCACATATCTTTTCTCCATTTATTTGTCCAGTTGTGAAGATTTTTGTTTTCTTTATGTTGAAGTGTAGTCCATACTGAAGGCTGTGGTATTTGCTCTTTATCAGTAGGTGCTGCAAGTCCTCTTTGCTTTCAGTGAGAAAGTTGTGCCATCTTTGTATTATAGGTCATTAGTGACTCTTCCAACAATCCTGGGCCATATTCTTTTCCATGTAGTTCAGCTTCTCTGATTATTTGCTCAGCATACAGACTGTAAAAGTGTGGTAAAAGGATACAGCCCCGAAGCACACCCTTCTTGGTTGTAAAACATGTACTATGCCCTTGCTCTGTTTGAGTGACTGTCTCTGGTCTGTGTACAGGTTCCTCATGAGCACAATTAAGTGTTCTGGAATTCCCATTCTTCTCAATGTTATCCGTATTTTGATTGATCCACACAGTTGAATGCCTTTGCGCAGTCAATAAAACACAGGTAAATATCATTCAGATTCCCTGGGTATTGCAGATGGTTAATGAACTGGACTGCTAACCAAAAGGTTGGAAGTTTGAATCCACCCAGAAGCACCTCAGAAGAAAGCCCTTGTGACCTACTTCTGAAAAAAATCAGCCATTGAAAATGCTGGAGAGCTCAACTCTACTTTGACACACATGAGGTCACCTTGAGTTGGAATTAACTCAAAGACAACTTGTTTCTGTTGGAAACCCAGGTGATATAGTGGTTAAGAGCTATGGCTGCTGGCTAGAAGGTTGGCAGTTTGAATGTATCAGGTGTTCATTGGAAACTCTGTAAGGCAGTTCTCCTCTGTGCTGTAGGGTTGCTGTGAGTTGGAAATTGACTGAACAGCAATTTTTTTTTGACACATATTTCTGGTATTCTCTGCTTTCAAGCCAAGATCCATCTGATACTAGAAATGATATCCCTCCAATGAACCCTAATAGTACCTTAGGTTTGTTTTCACATTAAACTTTTTGAGGAGTGGCAGAGTAAAGATGGCGGACTAAGCCCACGTCTCCTTATATCCCTCTGGAAACCAAGACCTGAACTGACAATCAAACAGAGCCTTCTGATCACCTAATCAGCCTCAGGACACGGCACAGAGCTGTTAGTTGGGACTTCATACCACTGAGCGAAAAACCTCCTCTCTTTCGCTGACTCCCGCTCCTGGCTAGCCCCGGCTCTCACGGATGGAAGGTAAATGCACCATTTTGACTTTTTTTCTCTGTCTTGGCCACAGGCAGAGCTGGGTCTTGCCTGGCGGCTGGAATCTGTAGTATCGGTGTTTTCGGGTCAAGGCTGGGAGGAGTGGAGTACCATGGGCAGTGGCAGGTATAGGGCAGAGACAGCTTTGTATCAGCTTCCCTGCTGAACCCCTCGGATCCGTCGTTAGAGACCTGCAGAACTCCTTTGCCCACACAAGACTCTGAGGGGAGTTTACTTGGACTGGCCGGCTGGTCCCAGCCAAGAAGGGATCATCTTTGGGCTGCCTCAGGGGGACAGGTGCGCTGGGAGAGCGTACAGGTTCCAATGGATTTTCCTTGTCTTCCTGCTGACACCTGGCACGTTGTCTGTGGAGGTAGTGGGGCTGGTGTGCCACTCTCATTTCGAGGGTTGAAGAAATCTCTGGTTCGCCTATATTCTCCACTGACTTTTCCCATCTCTGTTAGCTCATGAGAATCTAGTGTCTGGCATCTGGGGACCCCGAGGCTGAGACCTAAGATTGCTGAAAGTTTGCTCTGGTCCTAATATCAGCAAAAGGGTTGTGTTCAGAAGTACCATGTGAACAGATCCGATGGTGGGGACCCTGAAAGAACTGGAAAGCCTGTCTTTTTGCTTGGAATCACCACACGTGTTTTAGCATCTTTTGAAGCTACTGTGCAAATTTATAGTGTAGTGTGGTGGGTGAAGAAAGAAGGGCAGAATGGATGATTTCATCTCCATTAGTATTCTGTCTCTTGCTATGTTGGTGGGATGTTACGTGGCTGGAACCATTCCCTTGGCTGTAAATTTCTCAGAGGAGCGACTAAAGCTAGTGACTGTCTTGGGTGCCGGCCTTCTCTGTGGAACTGCACTGGCCGTCATTGTGCCCGAAGGAGTACATGCACTTTATGAAGACATTCTTGAGGGAAAACACCACCAAGTGAGTGAAACACAGAATGTGATTGCATCAGACAAAGCAGCAGAAATACCAGTTGACCACGAACATGAGCACAGCCATGACCACACACAGCTGCATGCCTACATCGGTGTTTCCCTTGTCCTCGGCTTCGTTTTCATGTTGCTCGTGGACCAGATTGGCAGCTCCCACATGCATTCTACTGATGATACAGAAACAGCAAGATCCAGCAATTCCAAAATCACAACGACTCTGGGACTGGTTGTCCATCCCACAGCTGATGGTGTTGCTTTGGGAGCAGCAGCTTCTACTTCACAGACTAGTGTCCAGTTAATTGTGTTTGTGGCAGTAATGCTACATAAGGCACTAGCTGACTAAAACACCATGCTGGCATGGAGACAGTGGCATGACACATTCAAAGTCTTGAAGGAGAAGAACTTCCAACCAAGAATTATATATCCTGCAAAACTATCTTTCAAATACGAAAATGAAATTAAGACATTCCCAGACAAACAGAAACTCAGAGACTTTGTAAAAACCAAACCCAAACTACAAGAAATACTGAAAGAAGTTCTTGGCTTTGGCTTAGAAGAATGAAACCACTAGCTTTGTATTTTAGAACGACACACTACTCAATAGTCTACTCATTTAGGGAAGGCTCCAAAGTAAATCACAGCTTTGATATGGAAATAAGCAATCCAGTGATCATCATGAAAACTATGGTGTCATCATAATAAAAAGAGGGATGTACTACAGTCATTATAGTCCTTCCAGATGGAGAGGAAGATGACAAGACTGGCAGTAATTAAAATTGGGTTTATAAATAGTTTATTAAGGGGGTTCATGGGGCAGCTGTAAAGCACAACAAAGATGTATCATACCATTTCAAGAAATCTAACACGCGAGTCTCAACAACTATAAAACCAGCTCTGAAAAAGGTGAAAAATCAACTCACATAAAAGAGTGTCCCAGAACAGACTAATAAGAACAGAGAAAACATCAACATAAAAATAAACATATCACAATGGCAGCAGTGAACACATACCTATCAATAATTACATTGAATGTGAATGGACTGAATGCTCCAGTAAAGAGATACCGAATGTCATCTTGGATCAAAAGACATGACCTGTCCATATGTTGTCTACAAGAAACTCACTTGAGACCTAAAGACAGGAACAAACTGAAAATTAAAGGATGGAAGAATATATATCAAGCTAATAATGAACAAAGAAGAGCAGGGGTGGCAATTCTAATCTCAGACAAAATCAATTTTAATGTCAAATCCACCATCGTGGACAAAGATGGACACTATTTATTGCTGAAAGGTTCAGTACACAAGCAAGACTTAACTATATTAAATATTTATGCACCTAATATCAGAGCACCTAAATATGTCGAAGAAACACTGACTACGCTCAAAAGAGAGTTAGATGACTCCACAATAATAGTGGGAGACTTTAACACTCCACTCTCATTACTAGACAGATCATCTAGAAAAAAGCTCAGTCAAGATACAGAAGACCTCATTGCCACAATTAACCAACTAAACCTCATTGATATATACAGAACTTTCCACCCGTCAGCAGACAACTACACCTTCTTCTCCAGTGCACATGGAACATTCTCCAGAATTGACCATGTGATAGGCCCTAATGCAATGCTCAACAAAATCCATACCATTGAATTACTGCAAAGCATCTTCTCAGATCATAAAGCCATCAAAGTTGAAATCAATAGCAGAAAAAACATAGATAGAAAGTGGAACTCTTGGAAACTGAACAACATCTTGCTCAAAAATACATGGGTTATAGAAGAAATCAAGGATGAAATAAAGAAATTCATGGATTTCAATGAGAACGAAAACGCTTCCTACCAGAACCTATGGGATACAGCCAAAGCAGTGCTCAGAGGTCTGTTTATCTCCATAAATGCACACATCTGGAAGGAAGAAAGAAACCAAATCAAGGAACTAACTCTACAGCTTGAACAAGTAGAAAGAGAACAACAGAGGAAACCCTCGGGCACCAGAAGAAATGAGATCATAAAGATTAGAGCAGAGCTAAATGAATTAGAGAATAGAAAAACAAGTGACAAAATTGAAAAGACCAAAAGCTGGTTTTTTGAAAAGATCAACAAAATTGATAAGCCACTGGCTAAACTTACTAAAGAAAAGCAGGAAAGGAAACAAATAACCCAAATTAGAAATGAGGGGAGTTGTCACCACAGATGCAACAGAAATCAAAAATATCATAACAGAATACTATGAAAGACTGTACTCTAACAAATTTGAAAACCTAGAGGAAATGGACAAATTCCTTGACTCATACCACCTACCCAAATTATCACAACGTGAAGCAGAACAACTTAATAAACCCATCACAAAGGAAGAGATTGAAAACATCATCAAAACACTGCCAACCAAAAAAAGCCCGGGCCCAGATGGCTTCACTGCAGAATTCTACCAAGCATTTAGAGAAGAGTTATCCCCAATACTACTGAGACTATTTCACAGTATAGAAAAGGATGGAGTACTCTCAAACTCATTCTATGAAGCCAGCATAACCCTGATACCTAAGCCAGGGAAAGATCCAACAAAGACAGAGAACTACAGACCTAGATGCAAAAATCTTCAACAAAATTCTTGCCAATAGAATACAACAACATATCAAGAAAATAATCCATCATGACCAAGTGGGATTCATACCAGGGATGTAAACTTTTTGAAACATTTTTTTTTTAATTTAATGCTCACAAGAGCTGAATTTGGTGAATATAAATTCCATTCCCATTTTACAAATGAAGGAACTGAGGCACAGAGATGTTAGAATGATTCAGCCAGTGCTCACAGCAGAAGAGAAGGCAGGTCTCTTAGCTCCTAGTTCCAGTTATTTCAGTTACAAAGCACATGGTTAATTTTGTGATTCTGGATTAATCTTGTAGATGTTTGAGGACATGGGTACAAAGAGGCCATTATCTCTCTGGGGCTCATCATTTGGTTTTTCCAGTCTTCAGCCTTGGTTTCCTACTGGGTAATATGATAAAACAATGCCATAGTAGGGTATCCCAATTCATAGGCCAAAGGAATGAGGAATAAGGCTTTCATCTGCTTTGTGGTGTCAGGCTTACCCTAGTAAGTTTAGTATCTGTATTAACGTCCCCTATGGGGAATGGATTTAAATTCCAGGCAGACAGAAAAGGTTAAAGGAAAGACTGGGAATCTAGAAAAGATGGAAATCAAGGGAGGTTGTGACCTTTCAGATAGGACCCTTCTCTCTCTGGAATGAGTTAGCCAAGGCACTGTACCTTCCGGACAAGGAGAAAAGACAGAGTAAACACAGGAGTTCTGATAGGTCTAGAGCACTGTGGGAACCCTATCCCCACACATCCTGAACTGCTGTTAGAGCAAGTATGCCTTGGGAGGTTGGTTACCAGGAAGATTCCTTTCCTACCACTGAGACCATTTCTTCTGTGTCCCTATTCTGAGCCATCCATAGCTGTCTTTCAGGGCAGCTGTCTCTCAACCCTCACTTAAGTTTTTTGTGGGGACAGGGCATGCTGTAATGCCCTCTCTCTATCCTGTATCAGGGACACCAGGCTCTTACCCAGACAATGCCTCTTCTCCCTCTCCAGTCGGGTATTTCTTTTAATAGTTTAAAACGTTAGGAACATGCTTTTCAGAGCTATCCTTGCTTTTGAAGGATCCAGGCTTCTTCTTACTGGCAGTGAAGGTCATTTTTGTCAATTGATCAATGAAAAACTGTTTATTGAGGAGGACTCACTTTGTGCATTGAATTATGTAGGTCACGAGGCTTCACTTGTGGCCCAGAATTCCCCTCCTAATTTTATTTAGCTATGATTGATACGACAGCACTTGGCTTGGCTTATGATTGATACACAAGATCATAAACACAGAGCATTTCCAACAATGCCTGGCACGTAGTAAACACACAATAAATGTTCCCCACCGGTTAATGCTGAGCCGATTCCAACTCACAGCAACCCAGTGTGTTAGAGTAGAACTGTGTTCCTGACAGTTTCCAATGGCTGATTTGGGGAAGTGGATCACCTTTCTACTTTTACTTTTGGAAATAGTGAATCTTTTTTCCAAGGCACCTCTTGATAGACTTGAACCTTCAACTTTTGGTTAGAACCATTTATACCACCCAGGGACTCCAAATTACCAGTACATACCTGTAACTTCAGAAGAAAGAGGGTTTTCCATGGTTTGGGCATATTTGACTATGGATGGGATGGTGTTGGAACTCAGTCTTAAAGCAGTGTCCCTGTCACCCTCTGTCTTCCCCATGAGATTTGGAATCAATAGGTGTCTGAAGTTGGAGTCTGCGGATCTGTTCTTTAGAAAAGCTGCTCAGGTTATAAATTTGGCTGAGATCCGCTATCATAAGGGATGACTAGCTCCAATGGCTAGAGTGGGCTTCCTTGGGAGAGGGAAGGTGGACAGGCATGGTGAATAGTGGGGACACGTGAGTCCTCTTTGGAAATAATGAGTATTTTGGCCAGCTGGATTAGAAAGTACATACACAGCAGTAGAGGAGCATGACATTGGAGAGATGAGTGGGGACGTGAAGTAGTGGGCCTTGAATGCCAAACCAAGAGATAGGACTCCATGCAGCAGGCAGGGGGCTGGGGGTGGTGGGAACCATGGAACATTTCTGAGCAAGAGAGTCAAGTGATGAAAACAAGATACAGTAAACATCATGCAGAGAACTCAGCTTTCATTTAAAGCCAGAGGGCAGAATCCTGAACTTCTCACCCATTCCAAGTTCTTCTTGGTGTCTAACTTAACTCTTCACAGCTGTAATCAAAATCTAGTTTGTCTCATTTAAAAAAAAAAAAGCAAAAACCAAACCTCTTGCTGTTGAGTTGAATCTGACTCATAGCAACTGTATTGTTTGTCTCATAAGAGTTGGAAAACAGCTGGACAGGGCTCAGTGACCGGAAAGAGAAGCCAGTCTCCCATTTCTGCCAGAGAGAACACACGTATCTTAGTGGAACAGGAGTGTGTGATAGCATTTGGGGCCAAGCTGGCAGAGCCCTGGGCACGTGAGGGCACTGAGGCCTGCACTGATATAGGTGCCACTTCCAGGGGATTGGGTTCAGGGTAATTGGAGCCACCATGGAATTAGAAGCCGTGTATCTGCCCTTGAGGTGTTGTTCCACAATCCCCCTCATTTTGGCCTTCAGTAGTGTCTCTCTGAAAAGTGTGCAGGCATCAGTTCAGGCATGTGCCCCTCCTGTTGCATAGTGAATGTAAGAGATGAGATTGATAAAGGTGTCTGAGCCACGGAGATAAGGGTCTAGAAGAAGAAAGACAAGGTATAATTTAAGGAGGGGGAACAGAAGAGGTTCGGGGGCACTGTTTCTCTCCCCCTCTCAGTTTGGGGTATCCGTCTGACACCAGAGAGTGGGATCTGCCAGGAGCTACAGAGGCAGCAGGTGTCTCATCCCTGGCAGCCTCTTGGGTTAGACCATTCCCAGGTTAGGGGGAGTGATCACTGGCTAGAGTCTGTCTTGTCCTTCAAGGGCCCTCTTTTGCTGTTGCCCTTGGCCCATTTATTCCACTTGTTATTCTCAGTAGTATCTGATGGAATCTCTGAGACTCAAGCCTGTAACAAGGAAGGCTTTTCTTACATAGAGAATCCCTGCTCACCCTGGCCTTTTAAGGCAAGTGGAACATTCCATTTACAGGGTGAAACAGGAACAGGTGAGTGTACACTACAGAAAACAGGTCTGGGAGACACAGGTGGGTGGCGTGTGGCTGAGCTACTCACACTGCCCACCTCCACCTCTGCCACCTTCCTGCCATCCTGCTCAAGGCACCGTGCTTCCTGTGCCCTGACCCCAAAATGCTAGGACTGCAGGATATAGTTCTGGGACACCTCAAAAGGCCAGGTAAGAAGATAGCCTCTCAGAAGACCCCATCCCTCCCTTCTGGGGGCCTTTACTTTCCCACCAGCCAGGCTGCTGCTCCCTGCAGTTCTGGGGGCACCGTTGGTGTCGTGCTCGGTGTGATTAGCACCCCTGGGCTACTGCAGAGGTCGGGAAGCTGGTGCCAGCAGGTAAGTAGGAGGGCAGAATGGGACACTATTCTGTGTTCTGGGCAAACAATAGGGACCTTTCCAGGAAGCCTGGGGGAGGGAGGGACCTGTAAGAGGATCCACGGTGGGTGCTCTGCAGCAATGGCTTGAACAGGTTTCTGCATTTGCTGGTGATTTCTTAATTAGGCACCTGTGTGGTGCTCCCTGCTAATGACCACATGTCGTGGGGACATGACAGATAAAGGGGCGAGTGGCTTCAGAATGCCCAGTGAAGGCCCCAAAGACAACCCATGAGAATGAAGGCAGTGGCAGTAGGGTGTCAGGTAATTTCTGTGGGCTAATACACAATATAGATGGTTGAGGAGAGTGGCAATTTTCTATCCAGGGATGGGGAAGAGAAGCAGCAGACTTGGCCTGTCTCTGTCCCCAGTATTAACACCCTGTGTGAGCCTCGACTTCTGGTTTCCCTTTTTGTGAAATGGGGAGGGTCACCCCCTCTGTCCAGGGAGTCATTGAAGCCAATGAGCCCAGGAATGGTGTGTTTCTGGAGGTAGACACTTGGAGCTGACAGGCAACCAGGTATTTTTTTCCAGGTACCCTGCAAGTTGGGTTGGACAGAGAACCAGGTGGGGAGCTGTAGGTGGAGTTGTGTATCACTGGGTATTTTAACGTTTTGACTGGACAGATAATTAGGAAAAGTTAAGTGCTAGACTACTTACCAGAAGGTTGGTGGTTCAAACCCACCCAGAGGTGCCTCAGAAGAAAAGCCTGGGTGGTCTGCTTCTGCAAGGTCGTAGCTTTGGAAGCTCTCTGGAGCACAGCTCTACTCTGCACACGCAGGCCACCATGAGTTGGAATCGGCTTGATGGCTACTGGTTTTGGCTGTGTGTGTATGTTGGGGGTAGGATTTGAAGCTGAGTTTTGATAATGGGCTAAGAACCTTGCTGTGACTGTTCACAGCTTCTTAGAGGGTGTACTAGAGGCAAAGTGATGTCAGTAATTTTCTGTTGAGGACTGGAATGTAGGTCTCTACTGAAGCATTTGTGATTGCTCTGTGCATGTCCTCAGCACTCTCCTGTGGGGCACATCTCCCTAGAATTGGGGCTCTTGGGATATCGGGTGACAAGGTCCCCCCTGACCCTCTCTCTGGTGAGTCAGCCAAATATTTACCAAAAGTAGGGCTGCAGAGACAAGGCCCCAGGTAAATGTGTTTGGGCTGCCCAAACAATGACATGCTTCCTGAGCTCCTGAACTCCACGACCCTGTTGTGAGGCCTGGGATTAGGCCCTGGGAAGGTGCACTGTGGGAAAGCATGTGGCTGCATGCCATGTGTTAGCCAGGGAGATGCCCTCCTCTGCCCTGAGAGTCTCTGGGATACTAGCATCCTGGCTGAGTGTTGTCTTTCACCTTGTTTCCTCCATCCCACACCCATTACCATTCCCCTGACCGTGACTCATGATGATCCCCTGTGTGTCAGTGTCAGCTGTGCTCCACAGGGTTTTTAATGGCTGATTGTACTGAAGTAGATCACCAGGCCCTTCTGCCGAGGTGCCTCATTTGTACCACCCTGGCTGAAAAATGGCCTTCTAAGAGAGGATTCTGGCTGGGCACTGCAGGGTAGCTGTATGCTGCTTATCTTTTCAGTACTCTTTTTGTGGGAAATGAAAATAATCACTTCTACCCATTTGCAGATGCTTTGGACTGCTAGGGAAAAAAATGGAGCTAGACAGACCTGGCACTGAATTTTGACTTTATCACTTACTAGCTATGTGATCTTGGAGAAGTTAGCTAGCTCCTCTAACAGTTCCCTGTTCTGTCCAGTGGAAGTATTACCACTTACTGCAGAGAACATGAGAATTTCTCCGAGAATGAAATGAGAAAACACATGGAAGGTTTAACAGTGCAACTCACGGGAGGTGCTCCAATGCTACGTGTTAACTTTGCTGTCACGTAGCACTGAATGACTGCCATGGGAAGTGAGAAGGAAGTGTGGGCTGAGACCAGAGGGCATGCTCTGTTGTTGTTGTTAGTTGCTGTCCAGCTGATTTTGACTCACAGTGACCCCATGTGTTACAGAGTGGAATTGCTCCATAGGGTTTTCTTGACTATAGTCTTAAAGGAAGGAGATCGCCAGGCACTGTCTTGCGCATTGCTGCTGGGTAAGCTGGAACCACAACGTTTAGGTTGGCAGTCAAGCACAAAAGCATACCATGCGCACTACCCAGAGACCTGGGTCATGCTCTAGCAGGCGATTTGAGGCTAGATTTAAGGAATTTAGGATTCATATTGCTATGGGTGGTTGTGAAGTTTCCTGCTATAAAGAAAGAAAACAATTCCCTTTATGGTGAGACCTGAGTGCTTTCATTTTGGGAAGTAGGAAAAAGGGACTGTATTCAGTTTCAGTCAGCATGTATTTTTGAGTTGAGGTATCCCCACTTCCAAAGAGTCAATGATTTGGGGTCTTTAAAAGCCCTTTGAACACCTTGGAAGGAGGAAATATTTGGAAATTCTATTATATTGGGCAATTTATCGTTAGTTTTTTGTTACTCACTCAGGAAGTCTTCAGCTGTTTAGCTCCAGAACTAGAAACAGTGGGTGGAAGCAGAGACTGTAACTGTGCTTTTCAGCAATGGAATAGGCAGTCTTCCGCCACAGCGAGTGGTCCATTCCTGAAGGTGTTGAAGCGGCCATTGGGTAGTCAGCTTTCATGGGTGCTGTAAAGGCTTTTCCTGCATTAGGTAGGAGGCACCCTTGCTGCCAGCCCACCCTTAGTGCCTCCCAAATATGGGAGACTGATTCTGTGATCACCAAACCTCCCCAGCTAAGGATGGAGGAGGGCTTCTCTACCAAGCCAAGGCATCAGAAGTGGCAATTATGGAAAAACACCCCTGGCACTTCCCGACTTTGTCTTCCAAAGCAGAGCTCCTTTCACTTGCTGAGCCTCTAGCATCAGCATCCTCTTCCTCCTCAGATATTCTTTCCAACTGCTCTTTCCAAAGGCTGTGAGCTTCTGTGCACTGACAGGTGTCTCAGAACTGTCTTTCCTCTAGGTCCGTACTCCTATAGCCCTGGGCCTCAACCTTTTCCCTGTATCCTAGACCTTCTCTAGCAGGGTGGGAAATTAGCAATCAAACAAATATTTATTGCATTCCTATTAGGTACAAGGCAACACTGGTAGTGTAGTGGTTAAGTGCTATGGCTGCTAGTCAAAAGGTTGACAGTTGAAATCCACCATGCGCTCCTTGGAAACTCTATGGGACAGTCTGCTCTCTCCTATGGGAGGGTCACTATGAGGTGGAATCAACTCCGTGGCAGTGGATTTGGTTTGGTTAGGTGCAAGGCATTAGTGGAGGAGCTGAAGGGAAGACAAGGAATTGTAATAAATAGTCCCCACACTTAGAAAGCTTCACTTTCTCTTTTGGAAGCAAATTTTATACATGTAAGAAGTCAGCTGAGGATAGAAGTCTGAATGTAAATGACAATTGAGTGGTAAAGAGCATACATAGTGTAGGACTGTATGGATGAGTAATTGATGACAAGTTGTGTCTGAACCAACTCGTGTGCATGGCAAAGCTGGACAGCAAGAAAAGACGACCAAAGAAGAATCAATGTGTTTGGATTATGGTGTTGGGAAGAATACAGAACATACCATGGACTGCCGAAAGAATGAACAAATCCATTTTTGATGAAGTATACCCCTTAGAAGCAACTTTGGTGAGAATGTCTTGCTTGCTTAGGGCATGTTATCAGGAAGAAATCCCTGGAGAAAGAAATCACGCTTGGTAAAGCAGAGGATCAGTGAAAAAGAGGAAGACTTTCAATGAGATGGACTGCAACGAGGGGCTGAAGTATGCCTAATATTGTGAGGATGGTGCAGGACTGGGCGATGATTCAGTTACACACGAGGTTGCAGTGAGCTGGGGCTTACCCAGTGACACCTAGCAAGCAGTAGGCTGAGGCACTCAGCTGAACTGGGCCAGTAGATTTTGGATACTGATGGGCTGAAGAGAGAAGGAGTTAAACTTGACCTGTTTGACTAAGATAGTTATGATGACACTGGTAGAAATAAGAGATTTTAAATCACCTTTAGCAGTTTTTTGTGTGTCCTTAAAGCTGAGATGTTCTAGGCCAGAGGTTGGCAACCTACAGGTTGTGTGTCAAATCCAGCCCGCTGCCTGTTTTTGGGTGGCCTATGAGCTATGAATGGTGTTTATATTTTTAAGTGCTTGGAGGGGGGGATTAAAAAAAGGAGAATAATATTTCTTTCACAAGTAAAAATAATACGAAATTCCAACTGGAGTGTTTGCAAATGGAGTTTTGTTGGAACACACCATGCTGGTTTGCTTGTATACACTCATTTATGTGTCTTCTATGGCTGTTTTTGTGCTACAGTGGCAGAGCTGAGTGGATGCAATCCACAGAGACTGTTTGGCTCACAAAGCTGCAAAGATTTACTACCTAGCTGCTTACAGAAAACATTGGCTGACCCCTGCTTTCAGCAAATATAATTGTATTGGTAGTTCCAAATTATTTTTAATTCAAATAGCAGTGTACTAAAGTAATTGCTCTGCCTTCCCTATTTTCATTGACTGGATCTTAGAGACTGTTCTGTATTGATGCTATAATGTGTTTGGTGAGTGGGGGGGGGCAATCTTAAATCGATTTTAGACGTGGGGGGGTGGGCTGGGGGCTGCTGGTTGAAGCCTATCGACAGGAAGGTCTTTAGTGCCTTGGCTTGTAGATCAAAGATTTCCTTTACAGAAATGAAGCACTGCATTCTGATCACTGTACAGAGTGAACTAAGAGTGTTAATAGTCTGACATAAGGACAATGAATGAGAAACACTGAACCAACACCTGAAGGAACAGTAAATGCTAAGGGCAATTTAGAGGTACCTTCTGAGTCACAAATAAGCTAATAAAAAGTAGATGGAGCAGAGGCCCAGTGTGTTGAATCCCTACTGTGTGCCAACTGCTCTCTGCTGTTACCTTGTTAGTCCTTGTGCTTCTGTCATTAAGCTTATTTTACAAACAAGGAAATTTAGGCTCAGATAGGTCAAATGAGTTTTCTTCCAATCAGTGATTCAACTGTATATGTCAAGTTGTATTAAAGCATAATTTCATTGACTTTTAAAGCTTCCTGTTTCCATTCTACCACTTAAGATGCTAAATTGAGCTGGGAGTCATTCCTAGGGTGTGGTCCTGGCTTTGCCAAGCCACTTCATCTTCTGGTCTTAGCTCCTATATCTGCAAAACAAAGCAGTTGTCATTATGATTCTATTCTATGGTGGCAGTGTAAGGGAAAGGAGTAGCTCTATAAGAGCCAGAAGCAGAAAACTGGGAGAGGAGAAAAAAGGAGGGAGAAGGGAAGGGAAGGAAGGGAGGGAAAGATGTCTTTTGTTTATCCAAGTCACAAGATGAATG
Source organism: Heterohyrax brucei (assembly GCA_028571685.1). Taxonomy (NCBI): domain Eukaryota; kingdom Metazoa; phylum Chordata; class Mammalia; order Hyracoidea; family Procaviidae; genus Heterohyrax; species Heterohyrax brucei. The sequence continues at coordinate 26,767,154 of CM053155.1, forward strand.
AGTTTATCAATTAATATATGCCAGACCCAGTTATTTGCAGTTGGGCAGATCTCTAAGAGAATATTTTTCCTTGATGTGGAGGAAGAGTCTAAAAATCCCTGCTCTTAAACTAGAAACCTCATCACCTTTGCTGTTGTGACCCTGGACTCCACTCAGGTACAAGGATGGTTGGAGGGGCTGGGTTGAAGAGAGCACTGAGAGATCCCTTTCCCTGTCTGCACGGCTGGCTTGGCCCAGGATTTCTGAAAGAGCTGCAGCTAGAGGGCTGTCTGGTGTTACCAAGGAGCAGGCGGGCGGGGAGTGAGGGGGACGGAGGGCGGGAAGCCTTGAGCTCCGAGGAGCTAGGGGTGTGGGTGGGTTTATGTGGACTCCGCCAACCTGCAGTTTCAGATTTCAGACCCAACCTTATCGGAGACCATCCCCTGGTTTTTAGTTAGCACTGGAGCAGGGAGACAGCTGGCACCAGCTCCTTCCTGGAAGGCTGGGGAGATTCTGGACTCCCGGGTTCCCTCCCTGTCTCCTTCCTTCTCATGGGAGCTGCATCCGCCACTCCTTGGATCTGGGCTATGGCTTCTTTCTTTGCCAGTTAGCAGTCTGCACCTCCCTGTTGGCTCCTGGCTTCTTCCAGCATGGAAGGTAAAATCTGGGGACTGGGGACCTGGGTGAAGAAGAACTGGGCTATGTAAACTTTTTGTACAGAAGACTCGAGAGAGAAACACACGTGTTTGGCAGAGAGGATAATTCAGAAGATGCGGAGAGAATGACTCTGTGTGTATGAGCATGTGTGTGTGTTGGGGGAACTTAAATGGGAAGCAACTTTGCTTTTACCTTCCTTCCGTATAGCCCCTTTCTCTCCTCACAGATGAGGATGTGCACTGACTATCCATCTTCCAGTGTCTGTCTACCCATCTGCTTCTGTGAAGATCACAGTTAAGAAAAACCCTGTGGACAGTTCTGTTCTGTCACCTACAGGGTCACCGTGGTCAGAACTGACTTGAAGACAATAGGTTTGGTTTCTGGTTTTCAGTGCCTCATAACAAAAGATTGGAGAAAATATCTGACTTCTGGAATGAGAATATTTCCTCAGTTGGGGTATTTAGAGAAGCTTTTGTGTCTAGAAGACTAATGCCCCTAGGGTGATCCCTGGTTTTTGAAGGACCCTGGGCCACTCCTAATAAAGCTAACTGTAAGTCCTGCAGCTGTCTGCATAGTGGGAAGGTGTAACTGATATGGATTCCGGCATGGGCTCGGTGCCGAATATGCTTGAACCAGCCTACAGGGAGCGTAGCTGGGAGAGACGAGTACCCTGGAGCCTTTTCTTCTTAGCTTTTCTGAACTGGGCAGGATGGAGGCTGGTGCCTGGGGAGACTTGGCACGTGGCCTGGAAGTACACTTTTGGGTGGGAGGAGATTGGTGGGTGGTGGACAAGGCAGATTGAATGTGGCTCCTTCTTCTGGGGTTTGTGTCCTGTTGGTGTTTCTCAGTGGCAAGGAGCTGAGCTGGAGTGTCACATACAGAGGCTGATGGGCGGGCAGCCTGGCGTAGCGGCTGCTACTGTGCCTTCCTGGTCACCAGCCCTGCTGTGAAGCAGGATCTGGCTGGAACGGTGGGTGGGCCAGCTGAATGGGGCTCCTTCAGAGTCTGGAGGTGGCTTTTGAAAAGCAGATTTCGGAGATATGCATCAGAAGTGAGTGTGAGGAGAGAAGTAGGAATGGGTGTGGAGTGAAATGGAAAAGAATGAGGAGAGTGTAAACTCAGAGCATCCCGAAGCTTCAACCAACCATAGGATCTCAACTCTCATGTAGAGAAAACTCAGAAGAGCTGAGAGGACCAGGCTTGGCCTACTGGCTGTGGAGTATGATGAGAAAGATGTATGAGAAGTGATGATGGCCAGGCGAGGAGCAGTGAAAACACATTTTCAGCACAAGAAATTTTACAGCGCAGTTGAACTTGGGAGACAATCACATAGCCATCTGTTAGACAATATAAATTAATTGGCTGTGCGGTCTGGTTATTTTTAAAACTATGGACATGTGAAAAATATTTTTTTATTTTTGTCACCAGTTACTTCCAAATAGGATTTTGGGTGTCTTTGTATATTTGGTAGATGATGCTGTGCATAATTTTGGCCAACAGAGTAATAATAACCCCTTGCTTTTGCTCAGTCACACAGTGCTTCCCAGCCTGGAGTGTACCTCCGTGACATGTCCCCGCTCTGGCTCAGTTCAGGAGAGATGTTTCCCTTACCCACTCTTTCAAAGGCGCTCTGCTTGGTATTGAGCATGTAAAGGGGAATGAGACCCGGTTCCTGCCCTCAGGGATCTCACAATCTAACTGCTGGGATAGAAGACGAGGCCAGTGTTATGCCTATTTACAGAAGAGGAAACTGGAACTGAAAAACGCTAAAGGTTAGTCAGCAGAAGGGCAAGGATTCGAATTAAGATTTAGCTCCTAATTCAGTGGTTGGGTCTTCCCCTTCCTACATCACAGGACTGTATCTACTTTACCTGTTTATTCCACATACTTTCTCCATCAGGCTATTTGCTGTTGGCTCGTGTGCCTCCATGTGCGTTAGAGCAGAACTGTGCTCCACACAACATTCACCGGCTGATTTAATGGACATCGATTTCCAGGTCTTTCTCCTAAGGCACTTCTGGGTGAACTTGAACATCTAACCTTTCAGTTAGCCTGTTAACTGTTTGCACCACCCAGGGACTGCTTCTGCATCAGAATAATGATAAAAGAGCAGTAGCCCTGGGAGGGTGAGTGGAAAGCACCCACTGCCAGTAGGGCCAATTTTGACTTACAGCGACCCTATGGGGCAAAGTAGAACTGCCCCATAGAGTTTCCAAGGAGTACCTGGTGGTGGATTTGTTCTGCCGACTTTATGATTAGCAGCCATAGCACTTAACCACTGCGCCAATAGCTCCCTGGAATGGAGTCAGTCCTTCATTCCCGGGCCTCCTAATCATACAGTTGAAAAAGTGTGGATTGGATGTTCTCTAACCCGCCAGAAAACAAAAACCAAACCCAAACCCAAACCCAAACCCTTTGCCACTGACTGGATTCCAACTCACAGTAACCCTATAGGACAGAATAGGACTGCCCTATAGGGCTTCCAGGGAATGGTTAGTGGATTTAACTGCTGTCCTTTTGGTTAGTGGCTGAGTGCTTAACTACTGCACCACCAAGGCTCCTGCTTTCTCTCTCAGATAGCTATTGACTTGATTGCAGATGGTCTTCTCTCTTCTCCATGGCTAATTTGAACAGGGAAGGGGACAATAACACAGAAGCTTGGGAAGTCCAACTTGGAGGGAGATGGTCCCTCAACAGTGCATTTATTATAAACTGACAGCCAACATTTGTTCATGCTTTGCCAACTGGCAGAGAGCTTTTACATATGCAAAGAAGAGTGCGCTCATCCATCCCCTCCTCCTTTCTACCTTGCCCTTCTTAGTCTGGAAAGGTCTACATCTCCAAAGCTTAGGGTCTTTTTCTTATAGGCTTGAGCTAAAAGGGACATGGAAAAGTCATTTGGCCCTGTGACATCTTTCACCAGTCTGAAGAAAAATGAGGAAAAAAAAAAGAAAATGCACTGATTTTTTTTTTCCCCAGAAATCCCAGTGTGTTCAGTTTACAGGACTTTTTTTGAGGGCAAGAGATATGCTAAAATATTTATTCTGAGGTTATGCATTTCCTATTATTTTCATGAACTAATGGTCAAAGTAGATGGCTGGTTAGACTTTTTAAAATGTCCTTATTTGGCAAAATGAAAAGTTGGTTACTTTATATTGGTTCCTCTGATTTCAGTTTTTGAAATTTTACTGGTCCATGAAATCCAAAAGTCTTGCCTCTGGGCAAGATATTCTCCTAACAGAATCTCCTTGATAGGGCTCTGTAGGCAGATTCCTGGTGTAGGAATCAGAAGACTTGGATTCTGAATTTGATACCTCTACTTTTTTCTTGTGGGTCTTTGGTTTGTGTTAACCTCACATAGATTCTCTGTTTCCCTGGTTTGTTTGTTTGTTTGTGTTGTGGGAGGTTCTTAAGTCTGTGATGAGACCACTGGCAAAGGAACGTGCTCTCACTTTTGTCCCGTATTGCAAGGGATAGACAGAGACTCTCCTTCCTGGCCAGTTCCTAGTCCCACAGATGTCTTTTAGAAAGGAGCTCCTTACAGACCAAGGGGATCTGTGGATTGGGTTATTGGAGCAGCCTGAAGAGATACAGTCTACATTTGGGGACTTGGTGTCTGGTGTTAATCATTTAGGAACACCTCTTGAGCCTGACGGTCAAGAGTTAAGGCATTTAAAAATTTTGACATCAGTTTTTGGCTGTCTGTAAGCTCTCAAGAATACAGGCTGGAGCCTTCTAAATTTGGAGACTCTTGGAGGCGTAAGGGTGAGTTCTTCTACCTTCTGAGTACTCAGGTCTGAAATAGCAATGAATATGTGGGAATCCCCAGGCAGAACCCCAGCTGCCAGAAACATGTGGTTGGGTGTGTGCATTTGTGCAGACTTGTATGAGAGAAGGTTTTTAGGGGAAAAGCTGTTTCAAATCAACCTGGAAATGGAATTAAATGCTCTTTTTTTGAAGTTCAATCTAGGACTTCTCTGTAAGCAGATGCCCAGAAACTTCTTTGTCAGCAAGAATTTTTTAAAATTATTTCTGTCCCATTTTCATGCATACAGTAAGAGTCCCCCTAGTCTGTGAAAGCTGGTGAGTTCTCCTTAGCAAGAAACTAGTGTCAAGTCAGTTCCAACTCGTGGTGAACCGTGCGTGCCAGAGTAGAACTGTGCTCCACAGTTTTCAGTGGCTGATGTTTCAGAAGTAGATAACCAGGCCTTCTGAGTTAGCAGCAAGTGGATTAACTGTTTGTACCATGTAGGGACTACAGGCTTATACTTAGATTATTGAGTTGAGGGGAGTGGAGGTCAGACCCTCAAACTTTCCCGAGGTAAACAGAGGTAGGACAAACTACTAAAGAAAACAATGGGCTGTTAGCACACAAGATTCTCCTCTACAGAAAAGCTTCTAGGTAGTGAAGGGTCAGTAAAGAACACAGCCTTACTGAGGACACCTAAATCTGTGACTGGTGATAGACACTCTAGACCTGTTCAAACTAGCTGAGGAGAAAAGACTAAGGATCCAAGACGTGTAAGTGAAAGACGTCTGCGGCCAGAGGAGCCGCCGCTCTGTAGACCTCTCCATGGTCGTGTGACGCCTCCACCTTTTTGGTGATAGGTGAGTGACCACAGGAGGAGCAGTGGTTCTTTTAGCCCATGGCTAGTTGCGTCTCTTGGTGGCTTTTCCTGGTGAGGCTTTGTGAGGATTATGTCCTGACTGTGGGAAGTCTGGGGACCAGACGAAGCCAGGGAAGCTCAGCCCATTTCTTGGAGGTCAGGGTCTCTTCTGAGCTGTGCAAGACAGACAGACAGATGCTGCTACCGATTCAGTACAGCTTTCTCTGAGAGTGAAGGTCAACAAGGGCATGACTAGAACCTTTAAAGACGTCCCATCTTTGTCATGGCATGGCCACGGTCAGTAGCATCTGGACTCCAAGGACAGCTTTATCTTTCACTTGCTGTTTGGTCTTGGGCAATACACTGCCTTCTCTGGGCCTCAGGTTTCTTATCATAAAATAAGAGTTTTGAATTTGACTGTCACCATCATATTCCTCAGTTCCCCCACTGGACAGATGTTGTCATTAGCTGCTCTCAGGCTGGCTTCCAACTCATGGTGACTGCATGCACAATGAGACCTTTCAGAAGTATGTCATCAAGTCTTTCTTTCTAGTCTGTCTTAGTCGAGCAGCTCTGCTGAAACTTGTTAAATATGATAGCAACAGGCAGGCCTTCATTTGAAGGGTAGTGGGGCTTTTTAAGAACTGCACGGAGATCTTACCACTCTCAGCAAGAAGAGTTTCCTATCTCTTTCAAGACCTCAGGGATATTAACCTGCCCGTAATCACCGTGTGGACCACCATGGTCTGATCCGCCACTAGTCACGGCTACAGCCCAGGACTGGGCGGCATTTCCTTTAGTTTTGCATGGTGTCACCATGAGTCGGGGGCTGGCCCCATAGTACTTAACAGCAGCAGGGTCCAGCTGTTGTATGTTTGTTAGAAAATTGGCTCTAGGTGGCAGGGTAGAGCTGAGTGTTCTCAACAAAAGTAGATCCCGAGTCAGAACTGAGCAGCCCACTGGGGTGACTGTGGCCTGGAAGGGTTCCAGAGCCCCAACACTCATCAGTAAGTCCCTAAAATTTTCAACAAGAGACGAGATCAGAGAAGAGGCACTGCTTAACGTTATCGGCCAGGCTGGTTTCCCACTTTAGAAGCCTCCTGGGGCTATGAAACAGCATCAACAGAAACACACCACACCCGTTTGGATGTGTTTGTTTCTCACCTTAGAGCGTCCTCTCTTCATCATGACCCTCAAACACAGCATATCTTTTCCTTTCTTCAGTCCAGAGCCTCACACACTTTTGTGGCCCATTCTCCTGGGAATGCTTCTAGGCATGAGGTGGTGCTGACAGAGCTGTGAGGTGGGAGCAGGGTGGTAGGGTGGAGAGAGGGCTGGAAGCCGAATGAGGTAGGGAGGGGAGAGGCTTGTTCAGAATCTTCAGACATGTCTATACCTGAAGTCCAACCCAATAACAACACTCTACCACTGCCAGCTCTGTCCAGGGTGGAGACGCAGCAGACTCTTAAACGCTGATGAGCTGGTCTTTATGTCACTACCCCTTCTTGCCAATTTACCTTCCAAGAAGCCTGCCCAAGGCTGCAGAAACCTAGGGATTCTGTCCAGATTGGCGATGAGACAAGTGCTTTGAACAGCTGTCAACATCTTTAGCTTAAATAACTCTGGTGACTCTTCTGAAACCCCTGTGTTCAGATGCTGGAGGGGTGACATACACAGCTCCGCTGCTTGTTATCTGAAACGCTGGGCCCTGTGGATACAGAATGCTAACACCGTGCACGTACCATGTATTCCATAAAACCTCCAGCAGTGTCTGAAGCAACTCTGTAACCAAACATACAAATGTCTCAGGACTTATCAGTGGTGACATAAGTGGGACAAATAAAGGCTATAGAGAGTTCCATGCTAGTTTAGGTCACGCTTTGCTGCTAAGTAGGTTCAAGTCAGGCCAGGTTTTGCCATCAGTTGAGTTAGGAGAAAAAACTTCCAATTTTCAGGTTTTAGAATGCTGTTAAGGGTTTGTGATCTGATATTGCTTCACATAATTGCATTAGGTAAGAATCAGTATTCCCATTTTATAGATGAGGAAGCTAGAGCTCAGAGAGGATCAGGAACTAGCCTGTTGCATTGGCCATGATTCTCATCCAGCTGTCTGTCCCCAAAGCCAGCATCTTACGTGGAAGTATGGTACACATTGTATCTCTAGGGGTTAATGAAGAAGGCTGTCAGTGAGGGAGTGAGCTTAGACTTTGCTATTTTCCCTGATTAGGGAGGCACTTTCTAAACATCTGAGAGGACACTTTATTGGCTGTTCTTATTTACACACTGATTTCTGGCATCCCAGCAGGCTGAAGACTCAGAGAGAGGCAACTAAAATCAGTCTACTTTGTGGTTTACAAGTCAAATCCAGCTGGCTTTGTGGGGGCTGTGAGAGCCAAGAACAAATGGGGTCAAGCTGGGTTTAGTGAGGGAAACCTCCTAGGCTGTGGAAACCACTCCTGTGCAGAAGATACTCTTTCCTGTGGCCCCTCCCACTGCTGGGCTGTGGAAGGTAATCTGGCCTCAGTTAGGGGCTGGTCCTGAGAGGAGAACTGTCTGGAAGGATCACAAATGCCAGATACAGATAAGAGTGATGTGCAGCTTGAAATAGGGAGAATTCAATTAGGGGTCTCACTGGTCTTCATTAATGATATGAAAGAAAGGTCAAATGAAGTGCTAATTCAATCTGCTGTGGATACAGTGGGCTTTTAACACTTCATTAGAAAGATAGACATTGGTCTGTGGTCTGGGTAATGGCGTACATAACCTATATAACCTCGCTCCCCCTATCTTTTAAGTGCACTTAGATGATGATTTCCATTTCTCGGTCACCTCTAGGTCAGGCAAGATCTGGACTCTTAGTATTCATGCATATGGCTGTCAGGGGTCCTGTGTTTATGGTGTTCTGCTGCGGTGAGGCACCTGCCACCAATAAGCCCTAATCAGCATAGGAGCCAGCCATTCTGCTGGGGGAGAGGCCTGTGCTGTGTCCTTCACTAGGAAGATGCTCATTAATAAGCGTGGTAGGTTAGTTGCCATAGGAACAAAGAACATCTGCTGCAGCCAACCAGAGAACAGCCGGGGAAATCTTCTTAAAGAGACCATTAGCTCAGGGAATTGGTGCCAGGGAGAGAAGTTTTTCTGAGGAGCAGAGGGAACCCCTTGGTCTGAGAGAACTGTGATGCTCGAGGGCTCAAAGAATACCCATTTGCTTTGGCAAATGCGGGAGAACTTTCCTTCCCTAGACTATGGCTGGCCTCTGGGAACATAACTCAAAGATGTGTCTGCTTGCTGGCTGCCTGCCCCAAGCTCCCTGAGTCTGTCAGCAGCTCTCACTTGCTTATGTGGGCACACCCTCTTCTTCCGTTATCAGCTCCCTTAGGTTTTTAGACATCTTTTTAAGCTGGGTGGTAGTAAACATGTCTGCTTTGTCTGGCCTGTCTTTCTCCTCCTCTCAAGGGGCCTGACCACTAAGCTGGTCAAACTCACTGGCACCCATTACAGCTACCGTTAAGCAAACTTTCCAGGTCCTCTCCTTTCTTCCTCCCTTTTGCCTTTCTTCCCTTCCTCACATCAACCACATATGCAAAATCTGGATGAGACACTGGCTCCCTCAGAAGTCGTCTTGACTCTCTCACTGGTGGTAGTTAGGGCTTCTGCACACAGTCAGTAGATCCTGTCCAGCCAGCTTGAGCTGAAGAGCAGATACTATTATGAGGGTGTCTTTTAGAGCTCAACGCTAGAGAAATGGGAGGGCCTTAGGAACAAACTAGAACCAAGAAGCTGAAGGCCGCAAGGACGGTCTTGTCTTTGCTCCTTTTAGTGTGCTGGCTTCACTCTTTTCTCTTGCCGCAGGGGGATCGCCTCCTTCTGGGTCACTCCACAAGGTAGAAAAGGGGGCTTCCAATAGCCCCTAGTGTACACACTACCAGTTCAGCCACTGAAGAAGGACTGGTCTCTTCTCCCACAGTTCCAATTTCCATTCCTAATGAAGAACTTTGCTTGGCATCAGGTGGCCACCCCTGCACCAGTCATTTGTAACCAAGAGAATGTGGAATGTGGCTGTTGCCACACTGTACCTATGTGGATATCAAGGTGGAAGGCAGTATCTAAAAAGGCGTTAGTAACTGCCGTCGTACCCTGGCCCTTATTGGATTTCCAAAACTAGCTGATCTGGGTGAGTCTGGCTTGGAGATTTTACACCCCTGACCTCTCTTGTGCAGCTTTTTCCTGCCTAACCATGGGGACTGGCAAGGCCTAGTAGGAGCGTAGCAGTATGACCGAGGGGCCCAGGATGTAGCTGTGGTAGTTCACATGGGTGGATAAGGGGTGGAACCTAGACCCTGAAGGACAGTCAGTCCCCCACCGATTACAGATAGTCCTTCGTAAAAGATTTCATCATTTCATCAGACACTAGGAAATCAGTCTAAAAGTCTGACAGTTGAAAAGCTCCCATTGTTTCCAAATTCAGTCTTTCATGATGCAGTTCAGCCCATTGTCCCACATTCTATCGTGGGCTCCAGAGGAAGATTAACGCCTGCTATCTGCGTAGGTCAGGGCCAACTCTGTCAGTATGAAATCATCCTTCCACAAGAAGACAGGGGCTAGGCTGGGAGAGATGGCATTTTGGCATCATTTATAGCTCGTTGCTTCCTGTCATCTGGATAGCTCCAGAGAAGAGAAAAGGCTCACACTGGACTAGGAGAAGATGGCAGAGAGCAGTCTTGTAGATTTCTCCTCACCAGCTACAGGTTTCATGAGAACAGAGCCAATTCTGGGCCATAAGAAAGGTGTAGAAGTTCAAGAAACTATCGGGAAGAGGTGTGGAGGTGCCAGAAAAGGCTCCTGGTCCAAGGTGCCATCTGTTCTCTATCTTCCATATTGTTGAACCTTGTCTGAGTAATCAACACTTGCAAAGAATCCAAATTCTTTGGGATCTTTGACAGGAAACAGCTCATAATTAGCACTGTTGGGAGGGTAGAGTTTCAGTTCTTATGTTTCTGGATAGCCCGTGAGCTGGGAGGCTGCTGCTATTACTGATAACCAGTAACTACATGGCAGACAGAGGGCCTGGTGGTGCAAGTAGTTCATGCACTCACCTGCCAACCAAAAGGCTGGACGTTCAGCTTCACCCAGAAGTATCTAGAAGAAAGTTCTGGCAATCTTAATTTCAAAAAACATTAACCATTGAAAACCCTAAGGAGCATAGTTCTACTCAGACACACATGGGATTGCCATACCAACAACAACTTGTTTTTTACAAGAGAGGCATTAGTTTAAGCATTATGTAAGTACTAGCTCATTTAATCCTTATAACACCTGTAAGGTAGAAACTGCTACAGCTGCCACTTTGCAGATGAGAAAACTGAAGCACGGATTGAATAACTTTCTCAAAGTCGCACTGTTAGTGAGGAACCGAGCCAGGATTCAAACCTAGGTAGTCTGGCTCCCCAGTCATCCTTCCTCCTCTCTTTGTCCTTGATAGCTCAGTGCCTCATACCTAGTAGAAAGTTTTGTTGGAAAGAGTCAAATTAAAGAGGGAAGAAAATTAGTCTTTGTCTTGAGATTTCCCAATGAGAGAAAACAGTTTATACTTAGACAAGGCATGTCTTTTCCTACCAGAAGGCAGTTCTATGGTGCTAAATGTTACATCCCCGAGACAAGTGATGTTAAAGCCCAGAGATTTTTTTAGAAGATGGATGTGTGAGTAGGAGACTTTCTCCACGTGAACCTGTCTCTTCTCAGGTCTCTCAAATCAGTCTGCCTGTCTCTCATCTCTCCTGTCCTTTTCATGATGCTGTTCTCCTGTTTATCACTGCCCTCCTTCATGCCTCATCCCTTGAACCTCTTGCCACCAGCCGCAGTAGCAGACATGGAGCAAAAGAGTGGTGACTGGAAGGAGGAGGAGAAGCCAGGCCCTCTTGGCCCTGTGCTGTGATGGGCATTTGGAACGGGGCTAGAGGCCTGAGTACTTCCTCTGATCTGGCTGAGTCCTGAGTCAGCGAGGTGGGGGTGTCTGTGTGGAGGAGAGGAAGGGCCTGGAGGGGCCCTGGAGCCAGCTATTTCTGGAACACAGAACACATCTGCAGCCAGCCGCAGGCAAGGTCAAACTCTGGGTGCAGGGCTGGAGTGCAAGGGGCCTGGCAGTGGGGAGAGCTGTGGGTCCACCCTTCTGGCTGCCTGGAGGGTCTGAGAGATGCCCTTTGGGGAAGGTGGGGCTGCCCACAGCCAAGTTTTGGGGGATGAGAAGGAACTCTGGCCCTGGTGGTGACTGTGTGGCATGCTGGGGTGATGAAGGGGGTTAATATCCATATATCTGTTGTGCTGAGACAGACAGGAATTTAATTCCAAAGTGTAGGTAGGACTCTGATTTGTTCTGCTATTTTTAAAAAAAAAATCAGGTCAGACCAAAGTATCATGTGAAATGAAAGAGAAATTGTGGTGAGGCAGTGTGTGCATGTGAGCCGGTGTTCAGAGATGCAGATGCGTGTGTGTGCATGTGTGTGTTTGAGGGTGGTAAGTTTACTGTGAAAGTGTGTGTATGTCCGTGTGTGTGTGTGTGTGTGTTTGAGGGTGGTAAGTTTACTGTGAAATGAGGCACCTGAACTTCAGGACTTCTTGCTTGCATGGGTCCCTTCTAAAGCCCTGTCTAATTTGTATTTGTGTTCTTTTTCTTAATGAGGACCTCCCAAATTGCATAAACTTTAGTCCCCCAAAGCTGGTCCCCCCTACGTCTGTGTACACCAAAATACACACACCCTCCTTCCTTCCCTCATCTCCCCTTCACATAACCCCCCCCTCTGTACACACTCACCCGGGACTTCTGTACTTGGCTCTCAGCCTCACATATACACGTGTGTGTTTTATGTGTGTGTGTGGTTTTGGCTTCTTGAGTTTTTGTTTATAGCTTGAAAATTGCCCTGCTGTGGTTCTGCCTTTGTCACAGAAGGACCATCTTGGCCAACTGACTGCCATCTGACCTTTGGCTACTTGCCCCTGGTCTGCCTCTCTTTGGCCATCTAACTGTATAATTTGTTGATTATTTGCTTTCTCAGGCTAATGAATCCTTGCTGGTTGAGCTTATGCCTCTAAATTGGGGAGAGGGTGTCCAAATGGGAAATTAGACTTTAGAGAACAGCCTTCCCTGAAGAGCCCAAAGCACTCAGGATTCGGTGGCCTTACTTGTCCCCTCATTGACTTATTCACTTGCACACAGTAGACAGTAGATAGGGTCAGCAGACGCTGGAGCTCTGGTCTTCTCTCTTAGCTGCTTCTGCCCAATGATATTGCTGCCCCAGTTGACTTGCTTTTTGCCTTTCCATGTATGATAAGACATGGGAGAAAATCCACCTTCCCAGTACAAAGTATTCTAGGGGCAGACCTCCCTCCCATTTGAGGTTTGCAGGCATACATTACCCTGGCATTTAAGGCAGGGAGAGTCCCTGGGTGGTGCAAATGGTTAACACGCTCAAAGGGTTGGTGATTCCACTCTACCCAGAGCTGCCTCAGAAGAAAGACCCTGTAATCCACTTCCAAAAAAAATCAGTCGTTGAAGATGCTATAGAGCACAGTCCTACTCTTAATATGTATGAGGTTGCCTTGAATTGGGGCCAGCTTAAGCAAGTGGTTTAAGCAAGTGGTGGAGAGGAGCCTGCCTCAGATGATCACTTGATCTGAGGTGGGTGGTGGCTTCAAGGCATTACAAACTGTGCATAAGAATCTCCATGTGCTGTCTTGATGGATGACTTCTTTACGAACAATTGTTAAGCATTCATCTTTCTGTGTCCAAGTATTCAGGGATTTTATGGTCAAAATCAGGCCTGATCATTGTTTCTAGGGGTGAACAGTACAAGGTAGATGCAGACAGATAATAATTATTATTGGGATTTATTGAATATCTACTAGATGACAGGAACTCTTAAATTCTCTGCTTATAGAATCTCATTTAGTTTTATGGCAAACTTAAGGTAGGTGTTTATAGTATCCCCTTTTTTAATACATGGGAAAATGAAGGGACAGAGAGATTAAGTCACTTGCCCAAAGTCGCATAGCTGGTGGCTGATGGAGCCAGGATTGGAACTGGGGCAGTCACACTCCAGGGCCAAAAACCTCAAGGCCAAGGCAGAGTCAAGTCAGTAAAAATAAACTAAGGGATTAGTTTGTAGGGTGATGCATGAGAAGGGAATCTTGAGTTGCACAACTAACATGGAGTGGGAAGACAGCTAGCCCTGGACTGTATCTTGGGCCAGTTCTCCTGCTTCCTAACTGTGTAGCCTGCAGCTGGTTACCTGGCTGCCCCAGCTCCTTCTCTCTAACAGCAGGACAGCCATACCTGCTTCGGGAGGTTAAGCAGAACTGGCTAGCGTGGTCATTTGCCTAGGTGTTCGTTGTCTTTTCCTTTCTGTGCCAATTGTCAAGTCTTTCTGTGAAGAGTGCTCTGGGATTCTGTGGTTAATTCTTGTTTCAGGAAGAAAATGTTCAGCCAGCCCTCTGGTACCATGTCTTCTGGATAAGACTTCCAGTCATCGTCATTTCTGACTCTCTGCTCTTGCCTCTTGGGACTGCCTGGAAGTGGAGGAGACACAGGCTGGAAAGAGAGTGCCCAGGCAGCTGTCATCGCCCTCTCTGTCCCTTTTTTCTTCACCTTCTCTTTTTTTCATTTTTAGAAGGGTGATGTTCTCTTGCATAATCACAGTGGAATTAAAAAGTTCTGGAAATTTAACATTGATTCTACTATCTAAGTTACAGCCGTATTTAAATTTTACCAGTTGTCAGAATAATATGACTCTAATCCAATTCAGGATCCTCTCTTTTTACCGCCATGTGTCACTTAACATCCAACAGTATGTTCTGTGAAATAAGACATTATGTGACTTGGACGTTGTGTGAACATCATATTATTTGCTGGGACAAGTAGCCTCTCTGTCCAATTTACTGTATCATCATACACCTGGCAGTACAATTGCTTTATTTACAACAGACATGAAAAATAAGTGTTGCATATCGAAAGCTGCTAAATTTGCTACCCGCAGTTATGTCTGCTGTGTCCTGTTCTTGGATTGGGGTTTCCAAGCTCTGTTTTAACCTTATGGGACCATAGCCATGTATGCTGTGGGATGTTGCGTGGATAGACGTTGTATAGTACATGACTGTTTTCTTCAATCTGGAAGGTTTTTCAGCCTTTCTTTGTTGTTCATTCACTGAGGTTTTTTCAAGAATGCAGGACTCTCTCTGGCCCTTTTGTGACTGTGCCCAGTCTTTCCATCTCCCTGTGGTTGCCCCTGGCCTCCTCCATGGGCAAGGCTAACTAGGGTGAGGGAAATGAATTATACACCTACTTCTCATTTACAGAGTATCTTGTTATCTGACATTTCCCATTTACGACAGTAAAAAATCTGCTATCTGAGTGCATTCCACGTTAGTCTGTCCGCAGCGTGTGGTTAGGTGCAAGCTGAGAGTAACTCTGGCTGTGATGAAGTCGGTCAGGCCCGCCTAAGTGTTTGGCTTCTTGGCTTCCTTGGGCTGCCAGGGCCCCGCTTGCAGCATGTGTTGCTGTCCGATTGCTGGGAAATACTGGTTTTTGCCTACTGACCTGGTCTTTGGAAGCTAGCCATGTCAATAAGAGAGGATTGGGTGACTTCTCTTTGAGTGCCAAATTTAAGGTGGTTCCAAAAAGGAAGTCAGTAATCAAGAAGAATTATTTTTTAATGGAATAGTTTTTCAGAATCAAAATTTGTGTAAAAACTTTTATGGTGAACAGCATATCAACATTTAAAATAAAGACAGGATTAATGACAGTGCCACTCCAAGCTGTATTGGTGCCCAAGGCAAAAGGAAGATTCAACAGTACCAGTCCTGTGTTTTTTTAAATGTTGCTATTTCTTTGCATTAATTTTTCTTTGCAGAATATTACATTAAAATATTGTTGATCTTGATGACAGACTTTTTTGGTGCTCTGTACACTGCGTGCCTCCTTGCCTCCTTGCACTGCCAGCTGGGTTTCGTAGTTCTCCACACTGTCTATCCTCAGAACAGGGGAGAGAGTGATGGGGCTCCCCGTTACTTCTGTTCTTTTGCACCAGAGGGGAGGAGGTGGGAGAGGGGGAGGAGGGTAGGGACAGAGCCCTGGAGCCAAGCATGGTCTCTGACCGGGGAATTCTCTAACAGCTTCCAGCTGCTTCCACACCCACCAGACTTCCTGCTTTGGGAGTGGTATGGGGTTGGGTTTTTTTCCTCTTTCCCGTTAAATGCGTGATCTAATTAGATCCTTGAATCCCCTCATGTCTGCTGGTCTTCCTTATCTTACTACGAAAGCTCTCCCGTTAATTAGTCCTATTCTGATCCTGAGAGAGCCCCTTGAGTTCTGTCACTGGCTGCTCTCAGGTACCTCTATCCAGGCCTGGGGGAGCACCATGTGCTCATCAGTGTTCAAACAGGGCTCTGGGAAAAGTGTCCGGGCAAAGGGACACAGACCAGGCATCTGCCAGGTGAGGACAGGTAGTGTGGCATCTGAGGAAGAGCTCTGGACTGAAGTTCAAAACCCTGAGTTTAGCCTTGCCTCTGAGTGCAGACTGAGGTGGGTTATTTTAGCCAAGATAATACTTGTTCTGTCTACTTCATGAGGCCAGAAAAGAATCAGATGAAATAATGATGAGAGTACTTTGTGAACTGTAAAAGGGTTTTACCTGATATTTTCCCTCTGTCATAAAGCACAGTCTCCTGTTTTTATAAAGACTGTATTCAGGTCTACCACACTGTTTGATCTAAAGCCGTGAGAGGAACGCAGGCTGATTTGGTGCCCGTGTCCAGCTCTGCCTTTAAGCAGCATTTCCTTAAGACTAAGGCTGGTCACTGTGAAAAGCTAGAAGCCCTGATTAGCTGCCCCCCCCTCTGTTAATAGTGTAGAACACAAAGGGTGGGATCCAGGGATTTGTGTTTATTTCTTCCTTGGTCACTCAGCTGAAGGCTTTCCTTTTCTTTTCCTTCTTGTATCTTTACTGAAGTATATTTGATACGGTACGACAATTAAGTCTGCGACCTTAATTGTTCTAAGTGCCCCATACCTCATTGCTGAGTATCACTGTGGTCACCTTCGCAGTACTCCCCTTGGGAAGCTACGCACCGATGTCAGTGCCTAATGCACCCTTGAAAGCAATTTTGGAACTCTTTGGAATGGCCATTGTGCACAGTGGCATGGTGGCAAGTTTGCAAACTTAATTGTATGGTTGTATGTGGGGGAGTTTTTAGCCAATAAATAGATAACTATATCTGGCCCCCAGTGACTCTTTTCTTTACCTGAAGATAAAAGAAATATTGAAAAGAAGACATTTTGTTGCATTCAGGACATCAACGGTAATAGGACGACAGCTCTTAATAGCCATTCCAGAGAGTTCCCAAATTGCTTTGAAGGGTGGACTAGGCACTGGTGTCGGGGTGAAGCTTCCCAAGGGGAGTACTTCGAAGGTGCCCATCATGATATTCAGCAGTGAAGTATGAGGCGCTTTTTCTAGGATGAATTCATGAACTTAATTGTCAGACCTTATATACCACACACTGCACATATGTAAAGGGTAAAATCTGGTGCGTTTTGTGAAAGTATAACCTCAATTAAGATAATGAACACATCCATCATTACCTAAAGTTTCTTTCTTCCTTTTTCCACTCACGTCCCCAGACAGCCATTGAGTGACTTTCTATTATGATGGACTTTTAAAAGATTACACATTTCTGTTTTTAGAATTTTATAGAAATGGAATCACAGAGTATGCATTTTGATTTTTTCAGGGTCTGACTTCTTTTACTCGGCATAATTATTTGGAGATTCATTCAGGTGGTTGTATATAGCAGTAGCTCATTTCTTTTTTATCCCTGAAGTGGTCCATTGAGTGGACAGGCTAACTACATTGTTTCCATCCGTTTTGATGGATGTTAGTGTTTGCAGTTTGGGTCTGTCGTAAGTAAAGTTGCTGTCAGTGTTTGTGTGCAAGTCTTTATGTGGACAGTTGCTTTTTGGTAAATATCTTGGAGTGAAATTGACAAGTTGTAAGCTAGGTGTGTTTATTTTTTTCTGTTTTTCAAGCTATTTTCAAAGCAAGTGGACCATCTTACATTCTTACGAGCAGTGTATGAGAGTTTCAGTTCTTCCTTCTTTTTGCCAGTACTTCATGGGATCAGTCTGGTGCTCTTCTGGTGGATGTGTGGTGGCATCTTATGTGTACTTCGGCAAAATGTTTAAATATTTCATCCATTTTTTAGTTTTGTTGTTTGCCATCTTAATATTAAATTGTTGGCGTTTTTTTAAATATGTTCTAGGTAAGAGTCCTTTGTCAGTTATGTTTTGCAAATATTTTCTCAGTTTCTGACTTACCTTTATTTTCATGTCAGTGTCTTTGAAGAGCAAAAGTTTTTTATTTTGATGAAGTTTACTTTATTGACTTTTCTTTATAGTTGATAGGTTTTTTGTTATATTTTAAAAAATCTCTGACAAACCTGAGGTGATGAAGATTTTTCTCATTTTCTTCAAAAAATTTTACAGTTTTAACTCTTATATTTAGGTCTAAAATGCATTTTTTCTTTCTATATCTCATATGTGTATATGTTAACTATTGCTGTGTAACTATTACAAAACTTAGTGGCATTAAATAGCATGCAGTTATTACCTGATACTTTCTGGAGATCAGGAACCTGGGTGTAGCTCAGATGGGTGTTCTGTTTAGGGCCTTAGAAGCCTGCAAAAAAGGCATTAGCCAGGGCTGAGTTCTGGTCAGAGAGCTTGTGTGGGGTAGGGTCTGTTTCCAAACCCATATAGTTATTGATAAGATTCAATTCTTTTTGAGCTGTTAGATTGAAAGCCTCAGTTGTTCAATGAGTGTCAGCAAGGGGCCAGCCTCAGTTTCCTGTCATATGAATTTCTCCATAGGGTGACTTCCAACATGAGAGCTTGCTTCACTATAACCATCAAGGGACAAAATGATTCAAGTTTTATTGTAACAGAAAGGATACAAATGAAGAGACACGTAGGACAGGGTCTAGGAGGGTCCCCTCATTGTGGAGTTCCTACATTCTAAAATGGGATACACTATCCTCCCACATGCATTGATGTGGTTCACCAACCAGAAAGTCTTGTGGTCCATTTTCAGTTAACTGTGTATTTTCCATTTTTCTGCTACCATGTATTGTAAATGCTGTCATTCTCCAATGAATTGCCTTTGCACTTTTGCTGAGATCAATTGACAGTATGTATGTGTGGGTTTATTTCTAGACACTCTGTTCTATTCCATTTATCTACATGTGTATCTGTATGCCAATAGCATACTATCTTGATTGCTCTTAACTTTATAGTGAGTCTCAAGGCAGGTAGTATAAGTCTTCCAATTTTGGGGTTATTTTAGGTCCTTTGAACTCACATATGAATTACAGGATCAACTTACCAATTTTTACAAAAGAAACAAAAACTATTGAGATTTTAATTGGAATTATGTTGAACATATCTTTTAGAAAGGGAAAGTGATGTTTTAATAATATTGAATCTTCTGGTCCATAAACACAGCATCTGTCCTTTTGTTTGGGTTTTATTTAATTTCTTTCAGCAGTGTTTTATAGTATACAGGCTTTGCACATATTTTGTCAAACTTATTCCTAAGTATTTTATATTTTTCTACATTAATATAAATTGCATTTTAAAATTTCAATTTCTGATTATTGCTAATATATAGAAATGCAATTCAAATTTCTATCTTGACTTTGTACCATGAGTCCTTTTATTTAAAAAAAATTCAGTTTATCAGAGCAAGAACCTAGAAATACTGAGGTGCAGGGGATTTGCATAACACGATAGGCATTTAAAGTGGCGTGTACAAACACCTGTATTGCTCTCCATTTTAACTCGTCATTTCAGTAGCAGCCTGCCTGTAAAGGGTGGGAGAGGAGGTGTGGCATGTCGAATTCCGATCCTCTGCAGGTGAGAAAGCAATGCAATGCAGCCCCTTTAAGAAACCAGGGTCAGGCAGCCACCAGGCCACTGGGAAGGCAGCCCAGGAGATAAGATAAGGCCCCCTGACTGAATTAAGCCAGGGTCCTGGGCTGCCTGGCTGGACTACTGATAGGCAAACAGGAACCAGCAGTGATAAGGAGGAGATGCCAGCTACTAGACCCAGACTGACAAGAGGTGGAGCAAGCAAATCACACATTTGGGGTCTGAAAAGTAAAAGGAATACTCATTGTGGCTATGTAGAGAGACGGCATTTGTATTTTGCTGTATATTCTAATAACCATGTTAAAAAAAAAAATCCCTGTTGTTAACTGTTAATCAAGTTGACTAACTCATACTGGTACCGTGTACAGTGGGATCAGACTGTTGAGATCCATAGGGTTTTCTTGGCTGATTTTTGGAAGCAGATTGCTAGGCCTTTCTTCCT
The DNA here is from genome assembly GCA_028571685.1 of Heterohyrax brucei. Classification (NCBI taxonomy): domain Eukaryota; kingdom Metazoa; phylum Chordata; class Mammalia; order Hyracoidea; family Procaviidae; genus Heterohyrax; species Heterohyrax brucei. Next base: position 26,786,811 of record CM053155.1, read on the forward strand.
AGCCTCAGTCTGGGAGCTCTGCTGAAGCCTGTTCACGACAGCATCATGCAAGGCACCACTGACAGATGCATGAGGTGCACTGGTTGGGAATCAAACTCTAAACCACCAGTGTTCCCGCACAAAACCCTGCTAGACTGTAAGTTAAAGGCAATGCTCCATCTCCATCTTTGTATCCATAGTGCTCTGCATTATTGTCAGTAAATGTTCAGTAAATACACATTTATTGAGCTCTTTTATGCTCTGGTAGCATAGTGGTTAAGTGTTAACATCTGCTAACCAAAAGATCAGCAGTTGGAGAATCTACCAGGTGCTCCTTGGAAACTCTGGAGCAGTTCTACTCTGTCCTGTATGATCGCTGTGGGTTGGAATTGACTTGATGGCAGTGGGTTTCATTTCTTTGGTGTATGCTCTGGTGAGATTCTCTGATAGAGGTTGTAGGGACTACTTGGTTCTTACACTAGGAAATTCCTACAGGCAGAACCTGTTCTGGAAAGCCGATTTGCGTCTGTCTGCATAGATTTGCACGTATCCTTCTTGTAGATACTTTTTTGCTGAACTTAGGTTCCCCCAAGTCAGTTGCCCATTTTTTTTAAGGGATAAAGAGGGGATTTGTCTCTACTACTCATTCCTGCCTACCTTCATCTGCATCCTCTAAAGGTGCAAAAATGATTTCTGCACCTTTGAGATATAAAGTAGTTGTATCCTTTAGATGATGAAGGCACTGTGTTGCCACTGCAGATGTGTTTCCTCGCTTAGTTTCTGTTACAGTGCTTAGTTCCACCGTCCAGACTCTCGAATGGGCCAGGGAGACATGAAGACAAAGAAATCATCAAGCTAAACAGCTCTGTGGCTCAGATGACTTAGAAGTGTTCAAGGACTTGTGTGTTGTACCCAGACTGAGAAGTCAGAGGCAGTCATAGTAGTTGGAGGACCCCATGGCCATTGCCTCCTGTCTCAGGGCAAGGGATGTTATGACTACCTTTGTCTGCTCTCCCTCCTGCGGAAATAAATGAAAATATCCTCTCCTCCCCCAGATCCAGGCTCCTCTGTTGGCCCTCCAGGCAAATATTTCATAATGTGGGCTCATCCAATTGGGCATGATGCCAGAGACAGGCGCCTCAGGTTGCGTCTGAGCTCCAGTAAGGGGGGCAGCCTGGGTGGGACTGGAGAATTCTCCCTCTCCGCAAGGGAGGCAGTGGTATTACTCAGGTGGATGGCAGCAGTGTGGCGGGAGTTGCCACTCTTTCAGGGTTAGAGAAAGGTGACCCAGCTGTCCATCAGCCAGCTGGAGGCAACCCAGTGATGAAGGGGTTAAGGCCAGTCAGCCTGTGTGGCTGTTAATGATTGCTACCCCCCAGGGACCTCGTGAGTTCTAAAGGGAAACCTTTTCCCTGTTCCTGAGGGTGAAAGGAGTCAGGGCTAAAGGAAGCAGGGGGACAGCAAAGAAGTGCTGGTGAGTGAGTGATCATCTGTCTGGTGTGTGTTTGTCTGGGTGGCGTGGGAACTGGCAAGGAAGCACTAGGTGTGCCCACCCTGTCAGCTGTAATGGGCTTTTGTTACAACCAATTCTTGGGTTTGGGGCCAGATTTCATGTCTCTTCTATTATTAGGAGGAAATCTTCATAACTGTCTTAGTTCAAGAGGGGAGCTCCTCAGCACAGAAACTGGAGATACCAACTACTGTCTGTCCTGAGGCCGAGACAATGGTTTGTTGATGACCCTGCACAAAAAGCTGCAGTCGGCTCTTCCTCTCTCTCTCAGCCATTGTCTCCCGAGAAGGGCTCAGCAGCTCTGGGATGAAGGGCCGTCAGCCTCTCTTGGGGGCTGATTTCCTGGGCCCTGGCTGCAGGAGGGAGGTGGAGGGGAGACAGCCCTCTTACCTTTTATCCTTTTTACTTGGAGAAGGCAGAGGTGGAGAGGTTGGTGGGATATAAGGGGGTGGGGTGCGGAGTTGTGGGGAGAACTCTTAGAGTTGACAAATTGGACATTCAGGAGCAAAGCTGAGACCCAGAACAGAGAAAGCCTGTCTTTTGGGTTTAGAATTCTTTTCTGTTGTCTCTTCTCACTCAGCTTCCCCTGGGGACCCTCATCCCCTTGCTTCCAAAACATTTGTGCTCTTCACTCTGTGGACCTTCTCATGGTGTGTTTGGCTTGCATGGGGAGTGTGGGCAAGGGTCCCTTGGCTTTGTTGGAGGCGGTAGACACGCTGACATCACTCAGCTGAGGACCATGGATGAGTGTGTTTGTGTTGTGCACCTAAACATGCGTGTGTGATTAAAAAAAAAAAAAAAAAGACTGAGCTGTGTTCTGAGAAGAAACGTTGACTTTACCCCGCTCCTAGCTGGTAGCCCTTTTGTTCCCCTGCCTCTTTCTTGGAAGGAAAAAGATCTGGGTGACATAGGTGATGTTAAGTGAAACTTTATGCATGTACTTTGGGCCCTGGAAGGATCTGTTTGTTGGCTAAGTACAGCGTGTTCCCTTGTGCTAGTCCTGAAGGCAGATCTGAGGTATAAGGTGAACACGGTCCCCCAGGGGGTTTCAGCAGTGGTTTTTTTCTCTGGCTGGGCTGCCCATAGGCAAACAGAATCCAGGCACAATCAGGGGGAGGTACCAGCCACTTGACCGGCAGAGCCAGGCAGGAGCAGTCAAGTTTCTGGGCACTGAGGTCAAGAAAGGGGGAGAAGCAGAGTATGGGAGGGGAACGCGGTACTCGTCCCTAGTGTGACTTAGCTGCCCTGTGTCCTCACACAGCTGGAATGGGAGGGCATTGATGCAGGGCTGGCTTCAAGGGCCTACAGCCTGTGCAGCTCGCAGAATCCTGTGTGCCCGGAAGGTCCATGAGCGTAGTTTAGTGTTCTGTTTACCAAGTGCTGTTGGACCAGTTCTGACTCACAATGATGCCAGGTGGGTCAGAGCAGAACTTTGCTCCATACTTTTCAGTGGATGATTTTTTGAAAGTAGATCACCAGGCCTTTCTTCTGAATGGACTTGAACCCTGATCCTTTCTGTTGGCAGCTGGTTGCATTTGTTACTGTTTGTACCTCCCAGGGACTCCTGTGTTCTGTTGTTGCCCTGCATTTTCCTTTTGACTCGGTTCCACAAATTATGTCATCAGTCCTATACCCATGACCTGCCCGAAGTTGCAGTGAGACAGTTGTTCATCTGCTCTAGCAGGTGTGGGCAAACTCACCTGTTACTCAGGTGTCATACACCTAGGCTGATTTCTGTCCTGACTGGAACAAGGCCGCTATCCTTTTCCCTTTCTTCCTTTCTATTCTCCTCCCAGGACTTCCCATTCCTTCTTGTCCCAGCTTCCCAGCCCAGCCCTCTTTCCAATTAGTTCCTGGGCAGGCTGACAGGGGAGGAAGGCGAGATAGGCGAGGGGGTGGGGTGCATTATCCAATTGCCTTCATTTTTTTCTTCCTTCCCAGGCCCTCTCCCTACCTGACCTGTAGCCAGCAGGGCACTTGGGGCTGGGGTCTAGGCCTGGGACTGCCTTTTCCATTCCCCTACGATCTTCTTGGGAAACTTTGGTAGCATAGTAGTTAAGTACTACGTCTGCTAACCAAAAGGTCGGCAGTTCAAATCCTCCAGGTTCACCTTGGAAACTCTGTGGGCAGTTTTACTCTGACCCATAGAGTTGCTGTGAGTTGGAATCAACTTGACGGCAATGACTGGCTTTTGAAGATCTTCCCTCCCCTGGGCAAGCCAGGGCTTCAGTGGGCACTCTGGTACCTGCTTCGTGTGCTGTTTGTTTAGGAACGGGTTATTTTCCTGGTCAGCACAGATCTGTGTCTGGGTGACTACAGTCATGAGGCACAGGAGGTGGGAGGTGCAGGGAAGGAAGCATCATATGCTGCTGAGGCAACTTCCCTATCTCTTCTAGCTTCCAGGTCCTTCTCCTCTAGGCTAGGGAGCTCAGTGGAAGACCTCTTCTTTCCTCTTCCTTTCTCCAGAATCTGCCAGAAGTTGGCCAATCCAAGGAGAAAAGGGAGAAAAAAATGTGAATTTAAAAAAGAAGCAGAAGGGAAGGATGTACAGGAGGGGGAACAGGTCTGTTAGGTCTACAGACTTTCTCCCAGCTCTTTTCCTTTTTCCCACTCTCCTTTCCCCACCTTCTTGAGCTGCTGTATTGTTGTTAGTAGCCTTGGAGTCAATTTCAGTTCCTGGTGACATCACACGTGCAGAGTAGAACTGTTCCCTAGGGTTTTCAGTGCTGTGTGTGACAGTTAGGAAGTAGACCACTAGGTCTCCCTTCCAGGGCGCCTCTAGGTGGGTTTGAACCACCATCCTTTTGGCTGGTAGTTGAGCTGCTTAACAGTGGGTACTACCCAGGGACCCAGGGACCCAGGGACCCAGGGACGCTGTAACCCTTTTCAAATGCCTCCCACCAGGCACCTCCTCCCCCTGCCTCATACAGATGTTAGTAGCAATATCCTCAAACCCTGAAGGGCAGTCTGAAGGCATGTGTTTTAAAAACTGGATTGTCCAACTTAATTTTGATTAGACTGTGGAATGTATCATTCAATTTTAATTTTTAAGGTACAGCAAGTCCCTGGTGGTGCATTGGTTAAGTGCTATGCGAGCCAACCAAAAGGTCCACAGTTCAAATCCACGAGGTACTCCTTGGAAGCACTATGGAGCAGTTCTGCCCTGTCCTTTAAGGTCACTATGAGTCAGAATTGACTTGACAGCACTGGATTTGGCTTTAAGTCTCCCCGCCTAGCTTTTTTGTTTGTTTAATGTTAGGACCATAAGGGAACTTCATTGTATTTCCTGAGGACACTGAGCACATATCAGTGGGAGGATAAACTGCTTTGGAATTAAATGTTTTATGAAGTTAACAAACATTACAGCTAGAAGGTGGCTTAGAGAACATCTAATCCAGTGCTATCCTATAGACATTCCCTGTGTGTATATATGTGCACTGCTCAGTGTGGTAACCACAAGCCATTGTGGCTGCCAAGCCACAGTAATATGTGGGCAGTGCAACAAAGAAATTGAAACTGTAATTAATAAAAATTTAAATAGCTACATGTGACTAGTACCTTCTGAGCTGTATAGTACACATTTGGTACCACTTATTTTTTCTTAATTTTATTGTGTTCTAGGTAGAAGTTTGCAGCACAAATTAGATTTTCATTAAAAATCTATGCACAAATTGTTTGTGACATTGGTGCAATCCCTGCAATGAATCAGCATTCTCCCCTTTGCCCTTTACATACCAGGTTCTTTGTGTCCTTTTGTCCGTTTTCCTTGTCCCTTCCTGGCTTCTTATTTTACTTTTGGGTGGGTGTTGCCCATTTGACCTCACATACTTGTTTAAACAAAGATGCATATTCGTCATGTGTGTTATTGGTTATTTTATAGGGCTGTCTAATGTGTGGCTGCAAGGTGGATCCTGGGGATGGCTTCAGTTCTCTGAGTTAGCAGGATGTCTGGGGGCTGTGGTCTTGAGGTTCTTATTTTATTAATGATTATAACGTCAACAGAGCCGTGGTAGCTAGCATAGTGGTTGGTTAAGCATTTGGCTGCTAACTTAAAGATTAGCAGTTTGATCCACCAGCTGCTCCTTGGAAGCCCAATAAGGCAGCTCTGCTCTGTCCTATGGGGTTGCTATGAGGCAAGGGGAGGTTCCAGTTCCCTGAGCAACTGTAATGTGCCAAGCGTTCTTCTAGATGCTGTGTAAGTGTGGTCTTACTTAATCCTGTCAGCAATCCTGGTATTACTTTATGTTACAGATGAGAACTGAGACCAGAAAGGTAAAATGAGTGAGTACTGGTCAGCTATAGAGGCTACTCACTATGAGGTTTCTACTCTTATCCTCTTCCTTAAGGACAGTCCCCACATTCTTTGCCTTCACATGAATGCATTCTTCAAACATTCTCTAAGTCCTTTCCCTTCTCAGATCTCATTTTTCCTCTACAGGAATTCAAGAAAGCTCAGGAATAATTGACCTCAGTCCACAGAGTGAGGAGGCAGCAGTAGCTCTCCCCTTAGATACTGTCCTTTTCTGGCTGGTTCCACCAGACTCCATTGGTGGCTCTTGTCCCCAGGCTCCCTTAGGTCCTCCCTGTAGCAGACAGCTACCTGGGGAGATTTCTCTGCCCTCCGAGTCCTTGGCAAGCTCCCTCCCAGAGCACATGGGAAGTTCCAGCCTCCTTGATTCTGGCAGGAGGAGGTATTCAGAGTTTCCCACAATCCATTGTGCCCCAGTTTGCGCATTACTCATGGCCAAGAGAGCAGGCCAGCTGGACATACCCCTGGGTTCAGATGGGGATGGACAGACTACTTGGTCTCAAGTTCCACATACACCCAGGCATCCTGGTATGTATGCTCCATTCCTCCTCTCCTGTCTGCTCCCTGGGCACATGAGTAGTGACACTAAAACTAGAGTGGCCGCCCTGCAGTCCCACCTGCTGTTGCCTCCTCTCTCTTGTGCCACTCACCAAGCTGGGAATTTTCTTCCTTGAGAGGCAGCAGTTTAGCTCCTGTTCTACTCCAATTAATTTATTACTCTTCTCACTCCTAGGGAAAGTCAGAGCTTTGTAGGATCTTATCTGAGTCTGGATGACTGGGACGGAGGAAGGAGCCTGAGCAGTGGCCTCTAAGTGGATGGAGCCCTCCCATCAGATCCCCTGGTGAAGGGGTTTTGAGGCTCAGTCCTTGTGTCATTTATTTGCCTAATTCAATATCCCAATCCAGAGTAGCGCATCACCCATGGCCTACTCCCCACTGCAGTCAGACTGGTCTGCCTCTGCCCTTACTCCATCAGACCAATCTTTAGTTCCTACCGTGAGGGGCAAGGCATGGAGATGAAGAAGATACAGGCTGTAGGCAGGACTGGATGGGAGCAATCACAGGCACCCAGACCCATATCATCCCAGACCTGTAGCTCACTGGGGTTACCAGTGAGTGCATGTGTGGCTTTCCTGGCTGTTCTTGGAGCACACCTTATGAAGCCAGAGTCTCCTCACTGGATCTTGAAGTTCTCTCCCTCCTTCTTTCTTGCCTTGAGATGGGGAGCTCAGCTTCAGCAAACAGAAGGGAAAATCAAACCCTCGTTGTGTAGGGGTTAAGTGCTACAGCCGGTAACCCAAAGGTCAGCAATTTGAATGCGTCAGGCACTCCTTGGAAACTCTATGGGACATTATAGGGTTGCTATAAGTCAGAATCAACTTGATGGCAACTGGTTTGGTTTTGGTTTGGGGAAAACTAGAAAGTACCTGGGTAGTTGAGGCTCAACTACTAAAAGCTGGCAGTTCAAACCCACCTAAGGCACCTCAGAAGAAAAGGTGGTGATCTGCTCCTAAAAACCCTATGGAGCAGTTCTATTCTGCCACCAGTGGGGTTGCCGTGAGTAAGGATAGACTCAGCACCAAACTGGTTAGGGAAAACCAAGGGGTCTTGTACTCTGGCTTAGCTCTCCAGTCACTGCAGCTGGAGCAACAGCACAGCTTACCCCCCTGTGAAATGGGCTTTTCCTTCCTCCCAGTGCAAGAACCAGAGACCTGTGACTTTAAATTTTTCCTCAGGGAAATCGAGCACTGCAAAGAGGAGTTTGATCTGCAGGTTGTTGTTAGTTGCTGTCAAGCTGGCTGACTCATGGTGACTTTCATGCACAGCAGAACAAAATGTTACCTAAGCCTGTGCCACCGTCACCTTTCTGCCTCTGCTGTCTGGTCTAGTGGGAAATACGTGTCGTCTGCCAAACAAGGCATCCCTATTGCCACTGCTTTAATGTTAAAGTAAGGAGACTAAAGCACAGAACAGCTTGACCTGTTCCCGTGGCTGAATTCAGGAACCAGAAGCATTCGTAGCTTTCCAGGCCGGAGAAGGACTGACATCTCCCAGCTCCATTCTTCTCCAAACACTTACTTTGTGAAATTCCTTCTTGTGCACTGGGGTGGGGTCACAGCTCTCTGTAGGACACCAGAACCAGTTCTGCTGAGTTAGGAATGAAGAGAGATTGTTTTTATGACCTTCCATAGACTGGGAGGCTGACAGCTGGTCCGCCTCAGCCTCAGAAGAGCAGGGGTTTGGGGTTCAACTGGAGCTGAGAGAGGAGGGATAATTGATGATTGGCCTGCCCTGGTACCCCTTGGACCCCTTTCACAGTGCTTGACTGTCAGGAGAAGACAACTTGGAGGTGGAGGGGAAGGGGCGAGAGCTATTTTCTCTGTGTCTATCTGGCTTAGCTGGGGCCACCCAGGGAAAGGAGGGGGTGGAATCTGGAGCTGGAGAGTCACGCAGCAACTTTTCCTCCTTTTCATTTCCTTTTCCCTTTAGCAGGGAACAAAGTAAGAGCACCCAGTACCAGGAATGTGAGATGCTCCAGGGGACTGGCTACCCCAGTTCTCCAAGTGAGGTCAGGGTGAAAGAGGAAGCGCTGTCCATTTTGCCTATGACAGCATCGGGAGCAAAGAATCTCAGTTCTTAACACTTGGAAGAGACTTTAATGTCCAGGCAGTTAAGCTGTGGCTGTCCCCAGGAATGATATTCAGTAATTTAGCCGCCAGCAAGGACACTGGCCTTGAGTCCTAGAAGGCCTCTGGTGCTGGGCATGACTGCTTTAGTTGCTGGATGGGGAGATGTGGAGGGAGGGGGGAGGTCCAAGTTCAGGCCAGAGAGGGAGGCACTCACAGGCTTAGAACAGCGGCTCTATAACCACTGTAGAAGAATCTGTGAGTTTTAGTCACATGTAACCATGGAATATCTGCATGGTTACCTTCATTTCTCAGAAGACAGATGGAATCCCATAAAGCAGAACCATCACTTTAAAGATGAGCTTATCCAAGCTAGGGGAGATGAGCATAAGTTTCTCACAAAGCTCTCTCTCACTCGTCCTCTCAGTTTCTGCTCTCTCTGTGTGTCTAATACAGTCAGGCTGTCCTGAATAGTGGTCCAAAATTCCCTGCTTCCCTTCCCGGACACCTTGTTGTTGTTGCCTGCCACTGAGTTGATTCTGACTCATTGCAACCCCATGTGACAGAGTGGAACGGCTCATATGGTTTTTTAGGCTGCCACTCTTTATGGGAGGCATTGCCAGGTCTTTGTCCCACTGAACCTCTGGGTGAGTTCAAGCTGCCATCCTTTTGGCTAGCAGCTGAGCACGTAACAGTGTGCAGCACTAGAGGCTTTCCTAACATAGGACTAAGAGGTAAAGTCTGAGTCTAGCCCAGGGCTGGGCAGTAATACAGTGAGAGATTGAGAAGGACGGCTTCATCTGATGAGACAAAGGGAAACCCTGGGTCCTGCCCCGTGGCCACCTGGCCATTTCTTCTATTTCCCATCTGAGGTGGAGGCTGAACTCAGGCTGAAATTCTCCCAGTCTTCTATAAATGGTCACAGAAAGTAAGAAAAATGTATTTGACCTTTTGTGGTAGGGTGAGGGAATGAGGGTAGGCAACACAGAACTGGGAAGGGTCTTATCTTACACAGTCCAGGATCTGAGCATTTTAGGGTGGTTCAGGCTTGCCTGGGAGAAGAGTGAGAGTCACTCAGCCAGTTGAGAGTCACTCACTATGGGGCCAGCAGTGCTCTGGGGCCAGCACTCTGAAGCCCGAGTCTGGTCTGTGGGTTATTATTGTTCATTCCCTCGAGTTGGTTCTGACTCATAGTGACTCCATGAATAACAGGAAGAAACATCAAGTCCTAGTCCATCTCCATGATCACTGGGATGTTAGAGTTCACTGTTGTGGCTATTGTGTCAATCAGTCCATCTCAGAGAGGGTTCCCCTCGTTTTCAGTGACTGTCTGCTTCATCAAACATAATGTCCTTTACTATCAGCTGGTCTTTCCTGATGACATATCCAAAGTAAGAGAGATGAGGTCTACCTTCCTTGCTTCTAAGGAACATTCTGGTTGTATTTCTTCTAAGACTGATATGTTTGTTCTTCTGACAGTCTAGTCTATTTAGTGTTCTGCACCAGGACCATAGTTTGAGTGCATCGCTTCTTCTGTCTTCCTTTTTCATTATCCAACTTTTGCATGCATGTGAGGTAAATGAAAAGATGTGTAGGTAACACACGAAATAGAGTGCTATTCAGAGGGCCTCTTTCCCAGTGCCTCCTTCCCACCTGCAAATACCTGGAGGTGCTGCCAGGAGCTGACGCCTTTCAGCCTCTTCTTTGACTGTCAGCAACACGCAGCAACCAGAAGGTGTTTTGGTGGGGAGCAGGTAACTGAGGAGGCGTGTGTCTTCTCTAGGAGTGGCCAAGGTAGCTGCAGGAACTAGGTGCATGAGGATTCTTGGAAATAAAACCAACTTTGCTTTTAACTGGGAAAGAACACTGGAGCAGATACGGCCTCTTGAACAAGATGATGAGATTTAGAGGAGGTGGTGGAGAGCAGGAGTCAATCCTCTCCCCACTTACCCTCCTTGTGGGCAAGAGAAATCCTCCCTGGACTATGGATAGCCTTGGTTTTGATATGCTAGCTGACGGGAAAAAGCAAGTGGGAGGGGTGGACCACAGGGGGTCCCCTTCCCACTCACCTCAGAGTCCTTTCTGAGATGGGACACAGAAGCCTGGGTGTTCGGGACAGGGATGGCGCGTGAGCTAGTTCTCTGTCAGCAGATTCTCAGGAGCTGTGGAAATGAAGTAGCTTGGTAGAGGGCAGATAACAAAGCGGTGCCCAGAGGGTGGGAGGAGTTGAGTGTATTTCTCTGGTTGTTTAATGTTAATTATTGTATTTGTGTGTGTGTGTGTGTGTGTGTGTGTGTGTGTGTGTACATGCTTGTGGGTGCCTGCAAAGGCTCAGGAAGACATGGGTTGGTCTTGCTGTTTTTGAACGTGTTGTTGGCTACTGTGAAGTTGGCCTCCGATTCGTGATGACTCTGCACGATGGCATCAAACGCTACCGAGTCCTACACCATCCCATGGCTGGTTGTGGATTGGACAGTGTCCTATTGTGATCCACAGTGTTTTCATGGACTGATATTTTGGAAGTAAATTGCCAGGCCTTTCTTCCTAGTCTGTCTTGTTTTGGAAGCTCCGCTGAAACTTGTCTAGCATCATAGCAACACGCGAACTTCCACTGACAGGCAAGTAGTAGCTGCTGCACATGAGGTACCTTGTGTAATGTCTGGGTGTCACCCCAGATGGATGCTGACTCTTGAGGAAGATGTTTTAGAGGTGAATCATTACAGAGCAGTCATCTCTCTAATGGGGCTGTTGCTAGGACCTGGGAGCTGAGAGTGCCTCTTGAACCACAGAAAGGCCCCAACTAGGTAGACAGACTAGGCCTGGAAAGTGGAGAAGATCCGCTCTCTTTGTTTACTAATTGTCTGGTCACCTCTAGAGTCCTTGCCTCCTGTATCGCCCCTGCCCCCATCTGTGCACAGCTTTCTCAAGCCTGGAGCTGTGTGGTTTTCATTTTTCTAGCTCTATATCTGGCATATTTGTTGATTTATGTCTAAGCAAAATGATCATAGCCATTACCTTTTATGCAGAGTGTATTTCACAGTGTTAAAGTTTACAGCTATTATTTCATACAATCTGAAGGTATCACTTGCACATAGGATCTCTAGTGGCACAGTGGGTAAGAGGTTGGTTCTCTAAACAAAAGCTTGGCTGTTCAAACTCACCTGGTGGCTCCATTGGAAAAAGATCTGACAATCCACTTCTATAGAGATTATAGCCAAGAAAACCCTATGGGGCAGTTCTACTCTGTCACGTGGGGTTGCAGTGAGAGGAAGTCCACTCGACATACCTAACAACATTTGCATATGAGAAAATCAAGGGCCGAAGAAGTGAGGTCACACCACTAATGCAAGTTGGAACTCGGACCGGAAGGCTGGTCCAGCTGAGCTGTCTTGCCACTAAGGGTACTACCATGGTTACTCGTCACAGGCCCAGTGGACAACATAATGACCTCCTAACATTTGTCCTGGAGGGATGGAAGCCACTTGATGCCCCAAACAGGGAGAAGGAGAGAGAAAACTGATTAGTTACCTCTCCTTGATTCCCTTTGTACTGTTTCACACCTGGTCAGTACTTCCAGCTGTCCGATCTAAAATAAAAGCCTGTCATTCTAGGTGGTGGCAAGGGGCAGAACCCCAGCCAGGTGGATTGTATGCTGACTTGACCCTGAGGGTTTCAGAATTCTCACCGTAGACTTGGGTTTTCATTCCCATCTCCTGGTGCTCTCTGCCCTGGGCTTGGAAGAACTAATTGAACTTGCAACTTAAGCAAAGGCTGTGGGAGGCCCCTGAGCTCAACTTGAAGAGAATGGAAATATTTTTTTCCCTCTAGAGGAAGAAAATTCATTTTCCCAATGCACCCTCTTCCCTCCTCCTCCTGTGCAGAGCAGCTTAATTTTCTTCCCCTTTTAATGAAGATGGATCAAAGCCAAGCTATATATTCAAGCGGGGAGCCAGCTAGGGGGAAGCTGAGTCGGGGGCAAGGGGGCAGGAACAGAGCTACTCTCTGAGAGAAGTAATTAATTTTAAGAGACAGCAAAAAGAGGGAAGCTCTGATACTAGAATCTTCAACTACAGATGCAGGTGGCTAGAAATCAGAGCGTGGAGAGTTTCTTTTGTTCCCTCCTTCCTTCCTTCATTTATTCATTCAACAAGCATTTACTGAACTCCTACTGTGTACCAGCAGGTATTAGGAGACAGCACTCATAACCGTATTGTGAGGTTCTTGTTAGCTGTTGAGTAGATTTTTGACTCATGGTAATCCCATCTAACAGAGCAGAACTGCCCCATAATCTCTACGGGACCAAATAGACAGCTCTTTCTCCCGCAGAGCCTCTGTGTGGGTTCAAGCCACCAGTCTTTCAGTTAGCAGCCGGACACTTAACTGTTGCATCACCAGAGCTCCTCCTGAAACAAGGGCAGGGCTCAAGTCACTGTGAATTAGGGGCAGAGAGAGGATGGCATCTGGAAACAGAGACATTTTTTTGCCAGGAGCAATGATTTGTCCAACATGCCACTAAATGGCTGACTAAACTGACCTTTTAGATCTGGGATTAGCTACTTAAATGTTAGGACTTATTGACCCCAATTATATCCAATCAGCCTGTTTTGTCAGGGATTAAATAATAATGTTGTCTGTTTACTTTTCCATTCACTGATTGCATTGTTCCGTGACTATGTTCTGTAATCAATCCAAAAAATTAGATTAGTTCCTCCCTTCCAGTGTCTGTTGTGACATCACAGAATTGCCATAGCAAGAGACTATGATGTCAACAGGGTGACTGGGTGTGGCTAAAAAGAATGACATTAGTCAGAAAATATTCTCTTCTGAGGACAAACTGAAATAATATTGAAAGCCACAGGGACTGAAATTTGCTCTCAAGAAGAACATGGCAGTCTGACAGTGGCTCTGGAGTCGTCTTTACAAACAAGGTACCTACTGAGGAATGGTTGGATGGCGAGCCTGCCTGGGGCCAAGGGGATGGCCACCGTGACCTCTAGAAGAATCCTCAGACCTGGAGGACATTAGCAAAGAGGAAGATGTGACTATCTTCAGCCTCTGAAAAATTCAGAGAGAATTAATAGCGATGCAGTCTCCCTTGCTCCAAGCAGATCTCACAACAGCTGGGATTTATCATCTTGAATCTGGGAAGATTTTCAGAAACAAACACTCGATGACCCTCTCTCAGCCCCATTTGCTGCCCACTTCCTCATAAGCTTTGGGAAGATGCTTTCTTTCAATTTTGCCTGAGCAAGGCAGCCCTGGTCCTTACCACCAGCTTGAGTTCCGTGACATCTGCGCCTGTCTGCTCCACTTGACTTGGTGGCGTTGCTGCTCATTAGCTGGACCACCCCCAAGTGGACGTCAGGCAACAAAGAGGGAGTGTGTCGGATGGACAGTTGTAGAGGCTTCAGTCATTACACCCCTGCCCCGATTGAGGAAGGATGGACAGGCTGAGAGGACAGAAAGGAGACTTCCTTCATCACTCTAAACTTCCCAGCGGTGACCGTGGCAGCAACAGCAGCAGCAGTCGTAGCAAAAGAATCTGGAGCTCCATTTAACCCTGTACCCCACAGGATCTGAAGGGTATCTGAGAAGCAAGTTGCTCTTCTGCCCAAGGGCCTGTGTTCTGGGCTAGGAATCTGGCAGGCTGGGAGGACTGTTGTTCCCGAGGCCAGGCTGGCATGAGTTTCTGCCATGCAGATGGGAACCCAGCTCCAGACTCCTCCGCCAACCCAGCCACCCTGTGTCCTTAGCTTGGTGAGGTCGGACTACCTGGAAGTTGTACACCTGCTCTGTGTTTGCCTGTCTCCTCAGCATTTTCTCCTTGGGGACGTGAACTGGGAGGAAAGCATCCCTGCTTGTCTCTTCTGCCTCCAGCACTCTGGTCAGCAGCATTCTGTCTGAATGCTAGGCAGCCGCGGCCCACGAGGGCACCCCTGCCACCACCCAGAGACAACCTCCACCCCCTTCTCGTGTGCCAGAGCCAGCGGGAGGGGGCATCCGTGGATTCAGTGCTGCTGCTGGCCCTGGATCCCCGCCACGGCACTCTGACTGGGACGGAGGACTTACTTCTCAGAGGGATGGTAGGAGCAGGGTGGCCGGTGGGTCCTCTGCTGAACTGGGGACAGAGCTGCCAAAAAGATGCTGAAATTTCGGGCTGATCGACGGGTCAGGTAGGATTTCTTCAGCAGACAACAGGCATATCAAGTGAGAGGAGGCTGCACTGGCAGCTATTCTGTTTAGATCCTGGGACCTCCGAACTGGGGGTTGACTGGAGATCACTTGGAGAAGAAAGACGAGTTAGGTCAGAAGGAAGAGGAGTTAGGTCAATGCTTGCTGCATTGCAGTGCCTGTGAAGGAGAAGCTGTTTTGAAATTGGTAGCGCTGGGGATAGAAAGAGGATGTCATTTGTAGTGGTTGCTGGGTAGGAGTTTCTGGGGCAAGGAGGAATTTGCCTCACCCTTGAAGATTTGTGATGGTTGATAGTGGAATGTGTGGGTGTGTATGTGTGTATATGTCTGAAAGGAAGGTTCTAGCAGGGTCACCACGGGGAGCATGCAGAGCAGAAGGTGGTGGGCACGTTGGTAGGGAGCAGGGGTCCTGTGCCCCTGGGAAAACAGAGACCTTGGCACTCAAAACTCCTTAGCTGTCGTAGAAAGCCTGCCCTCCCTACCCCCTGCCAGGCCCAAGGTGGGGCAGACCCACGGGTAGGGTGACTGGAAACAGCACGCCTTCTGTACAAAGACCCCTGTGGTTAAGTTGAGGACAGTATTCTTGCTGGACATAGGAGGGAGGGATAAAATCTGGGAACTGGGAAGCAGGTTATCAATGTGCTAGAATTAAAACCCAGGTCTACAGACACTGGTCAAGTTCAGGGTCCTGCTTGGCAAGCCTGGACTACAAAATCCATGCTTCTGCATAGGCTGTAGCCCACTGTGCTTCTTTCTGTATCCCTTGTGTCTTTAAAATAGATCTGAACACGACTAGCTGATGTTACCTTCAACGTAAGCTGACAGCCTGAGGCCTGGGTTGTATTCTAGGCAATTGAAAAGGGGTCCAGAAGCTAGTTTATGTCTCTGCTGGAGCTAGGGACCAAACCAAAACCTCCTTCCTTTGGCCCTAGCTGACCTGCTGGTTGTCAAGCCCAGCTCTGGCCCTTTGCTCAAGCAGGGCCCAGTGCTATGACCCCAAGCCTGGGGGCCACCAATGGGCTCTGTCCCAGTGCTTGCTTCTCAGGGCAGACTGGCAGCGCCGGGATGGAGAGAGGACATACCTGGGCTCTCCCAGTATCTCTTGAAAGGGTGGATGAGGAAGTCCTTACAATTCACCTAGCCCCTCTGTGACTGAATGCTTGAATTGCCACTAAACTTTCTTGCCAGCTGGTCCCTGCTTGGGGACCACCTAAGGTGGCTGCCACTGGTGACTTAGCCCCACTGAGCCAGCCCTGTCTACTGCCCTCCCTCCCCTTCTCTGCTATCTCCTTGAGAACCCCCTGGGGCACTAGATTCACAACCAACCAGAAAAGCCCTGTTGGGACCTTGGAGAGGAGCCCTGGCAATACTGCTCCCATTCACCTCTGCAGAGACCCAGCACCTGATGTTTAGGCCACCTGCTACTTTCTGGCAGGCTGTCCTTACAACACCCCACCTCACCCCACCCTTAGGCCTCCACATTCCTTAATTACATCTGATTGTTGAGGTGGAACTAAGCCGACAGCTCCTGAGGCCTCTGCTACCTCAAGTAGTCCTTAGACAGGGAGACCCTAGACTCCTAGTTTGGGTGGGCCTCAGCTCAGGCTTGGAGCTTTTGAATCTCCCATGTCATTTAAAGAAAGGTTGGGACACAAAGCGGGGAGGAAAGAGTTCAAAGTCCTAAGAGTATTCTTTCAGCAAATAAAGAGAGAGCACTTTTTAGGTACAGCATTGGCAGTGGTTGTCCCAGGGAAAGAACCTGGCCCACATGAAAGCTTGACAGTTGAGTTGTCTATAGGAACCCCACTTCCCAGCCCCCTTCTTCCCATATACCCAGGATGACCACTGAAGAGGTTAAATGTGGCTTATTTCCAGCCTGAATAGGAGGTATACTTGTTGCTGTTGAGTCAATTCTGACTCATAGTGACCCTATAGCACAGAGTGGAACTGCCCCATAGGGTTTCCAAGTGCAGCTGATAGATGCAAGCTTCTGACCTTTTGGTTAGCAGCTGTAGCTGTTAACCACTGCGCCACCAGGTGTCACCACTATGGGGTGGGGGTGGGGTGAAAGTGGGGAGTCTCTAGTAGGTACTGATTCTCTAGTACTGACCAGAAAAAAAAATGACTAGGTTTCATTTCTTCTTCTCATTCTCTGTCCAGACTGCACCCTCTTCTATGTAGTCCAGCCCTCCACCTTTTCCCTCATTGATCCCACCTGGAGGACAGGGGAAGAAGCTTCTTCCGTTCAGTTTATCTTTTTGCTTTCTTCATCTTAACCGCAATTCATCTCTCTCTTGTCTCCACAGCCACAATGAAAGACGGAACACATTTCTACACCCAGTGACTGGCCAGGTCCCAGAGGAAAACAAAAAGTTTGACTTGAAAACGTGAGTTTGCCCCTACCTTGCAATTTGGCCTTTTAGTCTTCCACCACCAGCGCCCCATTGCCAACCTGCCTGAGGAAAGTGGAGTGAGGGGAGGGGAGCAGATGGCATAGAAGGTCACTAACCTCAGTTTTGAGGACTGGAAGCTTCTGAGACCTCTCTGGCTTGACACCCTCATCTTTTCCTGAGAGCCAGATTGGTGCGTTCTATAGGCTGAGCTGAAAGAGCAAAAGACAGGTCTGACGTTAAGGGAAGCATGGAGGGGACCTGATATAATCAAGACAGCAAAATGCTAACCCTTCCTCTGTGGATGCTGGCTACTGAATGAGAGGAAAATAGCAATAGATAGTTAAATAGTTCTCGCAGTCCACTGGGCCACTGCGTCTTTTAAATTAGAAGGAAAAAGAGTTCTGAAGTTCCAGGGTCTAGATTATTTTAAATTAAAAAAATAAGTTGTTTAAATAAATTTTTTTAAAGAGAGGAGAATGTCCAGTATCACTGGTATATAGCCTTCTCAAAAGAAGTGAGGGAACAGCTGAGATGACCTCTTGATCTCATCATATAGGGTATCTAAGTTGGTAGCTGATGCAGAACAGGTGGGGGCAGCGTAGGGAAAAGGAATAGGGAGATGCCATTGTTTCTTTCTTGCTCTAATTAGTCTTTCTTCTCTTCTTGGTCAACATGAAATCAGTTCGACCTTGGACATGTCCAATAAAACAGGTGGGAAACGACCGGCTATCACCAACAGTGACATATCCAACCACAACATGGTATCCGAAGTCCCTCCAGAGCGACCCAGTGTCCGCGTGAGTCTAGCTTCCAAGACAAACTGTTGAGCAAGAACTGCCTTCAGTGCATGTTTAGGGGGATCTCAGGGAATCCTAGAAAATGTCGCAGCCTGCCCAGCTGTTTCTGTAAGATTGCAGGTGAGGTGACCGAGGACTGTGAAGAATAAGACAGGAAGAGGATTCAGGCCAGAACCTTGTTGAAGACCAACATCTAGACCAGAGTTTCTCAACCTTGGTGCTGGTAACATTTGGGCCAGATAGTAACTCTTTGTGATTTGGGGCTATCCTGGGCATTATAGGATACTTAGCAGTTTTCTTAGCCTGTGCCCATTAGACGCTGCTAGCAGCATCTCCTTTCTCCAGTTGTGACAATGAAAAATATCTCCAGATATAGTCCAACAGCTGGCGGGCAAAGGCACCCCTCCCTGATTGAAAACAACTGTCACTCATGAAAGACATGGTGACGGAGAGTTTAGAGAGGGAGGAGGAAACCAGGAGGATGCTGTCCTCTGAAGAGATGGAAGAGAGGCTTGAGGAAGAAGAAGTAATCCAGAGAAGAATGTTTCAGAGAGGTCGTAAGATCATGGCTGTAAATTTTGTTGGGTTTAACAATGTGGTGGTTGGAGACCTTGAAAGGGGCAGTGTTGGTGGTGGGATGAGGGCAGAAGATAAGCTAGACAGGGTTGAAGAGAGGATGGAGGGGGCGATGTGGAAACACTGAAGAGTGGAAACCAGTCTTCCAAGAAGCTAGACAGTAAATTATGGTATATTTGTGCAAGGAGCCTTGGTGGTACATATATGCGGTTAAGTACACAGCTGCTGACTGAAAGGCTGGCAGTTCTAATCCACCCAGCTGCTCTGTGGCAGAAAGACCTGGCAATCTGTTTCCATAAAGATTACAGCCAAGAAAACTCTGTTGCCTGGCTCGTTGTGAGTAGGGATCAACTTGACAGCTGCTAACAATGACATATTTATACAACAGAGTACTCTCCAACAATGAAAATGAATGTGCTAGAGCAACGTATAGTAACCAAGATAACTCTTTACAACACAATATTTTGTAAAAAAAAAAAAAACACAAGTTGCAGAATATGAAAAATATGTAACATGTACAAACATGAAAACAACACTGCAGATTGTATTTATTTGCAGTACAAATATATAACCATGAACAGGAAGGCTAATTTTGAGACAATGGTTATCACTAGGGAGGAGGAAAAGAAGGGGGTGCATGTTTTATAAGGGAAAATAATATGAAATGGTGTTTTTCTGAAATGTTTGGAATATTTCAAAAATATGTTTTTAAAGACATTATTTGACTGTGAAGTTATGGGGGCAGAGGTGGAAGCTAGGAGATACGAAGATAGAAGGAGGTTTTGCCTGCTTATTTGTTTCATTTTAAGATGCTGGTGGATGAAAGGAATGATCCAGTAGACGGGTTCAGGAGCAAGGTAATGACCTGTAAAGAAGGCTGCTGTGGAGGCAGGAGGAGCCAGACCAGAGACGTATTGGTCTGGATAGGGAAAGGGGCCCCTTTTCCTCTGACAGTGTAAGAAAGATTTGGGAAACTGGGGTAGGGGAAGCTAGGAAATTAATGACATTCCCACCAGATGTCTTCAGCGTTTGCAGGAAGGGCTTCCTACTGGAAGTGGTAGGGTAAGTGGGGGTGTGTCAGGGACTTGAGGATGTGTTGTGCGGGTTTGGAGACCAGGAATAGTAGACAACAAGGGGTATGTGGCACATTGCCTGACAAAGTGGAAGAGTCATGTGAGGGTGTAGACTGTGCGTCTACTGGTTTGTGTGGTTTACCTCCAACAATGTTCACAGCCTGGTGGTGAAAGTAGGCAAGCAGATGGTTTGCTTGACCTCAGGTTGTGGGGGGGAGGGGCGGTGCTAGAAAGTGGTGGCGGGAAGTGAGGTGGCTAGGCTTCTGAGGGGTTGGGGGGAGGGTGGTTTAATTGATGAGCCAGGGAGAGCAGCTGCCAGGCTGCAAAGGGAGGAGGTGAAACTAGAACAGATGAGGGCCTGAGAGAAAAAGGAAGGATTCAGAGATCTGCATATTCTCAGGGGAGTGTACAGGAGCCCTGGTGGAGCAGTGGTTAAACCCCCAACTGCTAGCCAAAACATCGGTGCTTCAACCCACCAGCCACTCAGTGGGAGAATCTGCTTCTATAAAGATTGCGGCTACGGAAACCTGTGGGGCAGTTCCTCAGTGTTCTGTGGGATCACTATGAGTTGGAATTGACTAAGTCAGGATCAACTCAGTGGCAGTGGCTTAAGGGGATCGATGAGTTCTTCAGATGGCTAATCTCAGCTATTGAATATAGACTTTTATGAGTTTAATATTCTGAAAATAATTTTATTTCCCAGTGTCTGTTGCCATCGCATTGATTCTGAGTCGTACCGACCCCGTGTCTTACAGAGTACAACTGTTTCATGTCATTTTCCTGGCTGTCATCTTAACAGAAACAGGTCACCAGGCCTGTTTTCTATACCACTGGGTCGGTTTGCACCTCTGAGTTTTTTTTTTCCCAACTGTACATTGGGTGAAAGTTAATGGGGCAATTAGTTTTGCATTTGATATTTGTACACAAAGTGCTCAATGACATTGGTTTCATTCCCCCTAATGTGTCAGCCCTCTTCTCGTTTCCGTCCTGGCTTCCCATTTCCTTTTGTCCTGATTTTCTATCCCTTTCTCCGTCCTTATCTTTGCTTTTGAGCAAATATTGCCCTTTTGATCTTATGTAATTGATTGTTCTAAGGAGCACATTACTCTTAGGTGTTATTGTTTATCTGGGGGGCCTGCCTGTAATTTGGCTGAAAGGTAGTCTCTGGGAATTGTCTTCAATTCTGGTTCAGAAGGGTGTCTTAGGACCATAGTCCCAGGGGTCTTCCAGTTTCTGTCAGACCAGTAAGTTCAGTTTATTTATTTACTTTTTAAGTTTAGTTTTGTGTGTGTGTGTGTGTATGAGAGAGAGAGAGAGAATTTGATTTTTTGTTCAAACAATTTTTCTCCCCCTCTGTCTAGGACCTTCTGTTGTAATCCTAGTCAGAGTGATTGGTAGTGGGAGACAGGTGCCATCTAGTTCTTCTTGTTTCAGAGTCACGTAGGCTGTGGTTCATGTGGTCCGTTAGTCCTTTTGGAGTAATTACTCCCTTCAGTCTAATTTTCTTCCCTCTCCTTTGCTCTAGATAGTAAGAGACCAATAGCTGCTTGGCCACTGGCAAGCTTTTAAGACTCCAGATGCTACTCACCAAAGTAGAATGTAGAACTTGGTCTTGATGAACTATGTTGTGCCAATTGATCCTCTGAGTCTGCAGTCTTTTACCTTCAAGCCTAGTAACTTTGCCCTGTGAGGTATTTGCTTGTGTCTAAGCAGTTGCCCTGACTGTGGCCCTTGTATGCTGTATTGTCTATAAGAATATATAAGCAGCACCTACAGTGTATAGAAATATCTACCACCAAACCTGTATCTGCAGTTGAGTGTGATGTCTTATAACCTTCCAATTCTCCTGACTTACCTGTCTACCTGTGGGTCCATTCCTAAATTAGAGTGTGTTAATAGTGTTGTTGCGGGGTTGTCTGTGCTGTAGTGATAACTGTTGCTGCCCTTTGTTCTTGCCTTCCTGTCACTGCTCTCCGATGCCTTGCCCATGGTTAGCTGACTTCCCTCGTGTTGTTTGCGTTGTCTTTCCTTTCACTAATATTAACATGAGTCTTCTTTTTGGTAGTTTTCCCTCTTTCCCCCTCTCATCCCTAGTAACCATCAAAGAATTTTTTTTTTCCTGAGTATAAACCTTTCATGTTTCCTTATAGTACTAGACTCTTGTGATATTTGGCCTTTCATAGTCAACCTATTTCACTCAGCATGCTACCCTCCAAGTGGATCCACACTTTGAGATGTTTCACAGATTTGTCATTCTTTATCCTTATATAGAATTCCATTGTGTGTATAAACCAAAGTTTGTTAATCCATTCATCTCTTAATGGACACTTAGGCCATTTCCATCTTTTTGCTATTGTGGATAATGCTGCATTGAACATGAGAGTGCATGTGTCTATTTGTGTTGTAGGTCTTATTTCTTTAGTGTATATACCTAGGAGTGGGATTGCGGGATCATATGGTGTTTCTAGCTTTTTAAAAAAGCGCCATACCATTTTCCATAGTGGTTGTACCACTTTACAGTTCCACCAGCAATATATAAGGCTGAGTCTCTCCTCAACTTCACCAACTTTTGTTATTTTCTGATTTTTTATTTGTTTTTTATTAATTGAGTAATGTCAGGGCAAGATGGTATCTCATTATAGTATTGATTTTCTTCTTTTGAATAGCTAGCGATTGTGAGCATTTTTTCATGTGTTTGTTAACTGTCTGTCTTCCTTAGAAAAGGGTCTGTTCATATCCTTTGCTTATTTTTAAACTGGGTTATTTGTCTTTTTGTTGTCAAGATGCTAAAATTTTCTATAAATTTTAGAGATTAGGTCATTGTCAGCTTTGTTGAAGCCAGAATATTTTTTCTACACTCTGTAGGCTCTCTTTTTACTCTGCCAAAGAAGGCTTTCAGTAAGTATAGGTGTTTAATTTTTAGGAGTCAGTCCCATTTATCTAGTTCATCTTCTGTTTGTACATTTTTAATTATGTTTGACATTCTGTTCATGCCATACATGACTTGAAAGCAATGGTTTTGGTTTTGGAATGTTGTCCCTATTTTTTCTTCCATGATCTTCATAGTTTTAAGCTTTGTAACACTTGGCTTGGCTATTTAGGGCTTAGATCCATTTTGAGTTAGTTTATGTATATGGTGTGAGGCATGGGTTCTGTTTTCTTTTTTTTTAATAAATGGTCACACAGTTTGTTAGCACTGTGTGTTACAGAGACTGTCTTGTCTCCACTTAATGGAGTTACCTCCAACCTTTAAGTTAGCAGTTGAGTACAGACTGTACCACCTGGGGACCTAGTTTAAAACCCACTGTCGTTGAGTTGGGTCCAACTCATAGTGACCCTAGAGGTCAGAGTAGAACTGCTTCATAGAGTTTCCAAGGAGCACCTGATTCATTTGAACTGCCGACTTATGGTTGGCAGATGTAGCACTTAACCCACTATGCCACCAGGGTTTTCTTCTTTCCTCTTTTCTTCCGATATTTATTAAGTGATTATTATGACCAGAAACCCTTGTGGTGTAGTGGTTAAATGCTATAGCTGCTAACCAACAGGTTGGCAGTTCAAATCCACCAGGTGCTCGTTGGAAACCCCACGGGATAGTTATACTCTCTCCTGTAGGGTCACTACGAGTGAGAATAAATTTGATGACAGTGGGTTGGTTGGTTTGGTTATCATAACTGGACAGCTTGCTAGGCTCTGTGATAAAGACCCAGCCTGTAAAGAGCTAACACTTACTGACAGGAAACCAATGGTCACACACAGTGTGACAAGTGTGTACAGAGAGGAGGGAGTGGCTAACTCTACTCAGGGTTGTTGGGGAGATTTTGTGGAACTGGGGGAGCCTCAGGTAGGCTTCAAAGGATGAGTTGCTGTTTATAGGTGGGGAAGGGAGAGTAGGGCTTTCCAGCCCCAGAGGGCATGGTGAGGAAAGACATTGAGTGATGACACAGAACCATTTATTGTTCAGCGTGACCGAAGCCCGTGTGATCTGTCTGATAGTATAGCAGGAGGTGGGTTGTGGACCTGGATCAGATATTCCAGACTATCCCTGTGCACTACACTGAGGAGTTAGAGCTAGTGAGAAATTGTAAGTAAGAGAATAACATGACTGTGCTATGTTTTAGGAAGATAAACTAGTTCATTGTAGAGAATGGACAGCAAGAAGTGGTGTGGACCTGCCTACAAGGCATCAGTAGTGGGACTTGAGAGGAAAGGGCCTGAGAACTATTAAGAAAATAGAACTGTCAGTCCTGTATAAGAGATTGGATAAAGGAATGGCAGAAGGTGGGGATGGTGGGAGCTGATTCAGAATTCTGGCTTGGGTGATGGGGTAAACAGATTTGGACAGAAAGAGGATACATTTGGTTTTGTACTTATTTAATTCCTGAGGGGCAACCAGTTACAAAGTGAATATGGAGCTAAAAGAGAGATCTTAAGTGTAGATTAGGGAATTTTCAGCTTGTTGCTGGTAGTTGAAGCGATGGGTATAGGTGAGATTACCGAGACACAATGTATAATGAGATCAATGAGAATAAAAAATAAAGTTTGGTTGAGATGCACCAACACTTAGAATAGAAGAGAATATTGAGAAAGAGTGGCTGCAGAAAGAGGAGTATTGTAGGAATCAAAGAAGAGTTTCATGAAGAATAGAAACATTAATATTGTCCAACACTTTGGAGTGGGCAAGGAGCGATCAGCCTGAATTCAGTGACTTTTCTAGAGTGGTTTCAGCAGAGGTAGAGGAGTTTTAGGAGTAGATGAGAGGGGAGGGAGTCAGGACTTCTCCATAGTTTGGCCCTAAAGAAAGAGAAGGATGGGAAGAAAGGTGGTACCTGACAGTAGACAGCAAATGTAGGGGTATTCCAGATGTGTGGGGGTGCATGAAGGGTCCCTGGAAGGTAAGTCAGTTTGAGTATATTCAGAGATACTTTGGAAGAAAGACCTAACAACCTACTTCCGAAAAGATCAGCCGCTGAAAACCCTGGAGCACAGTTTTACTCTTGACACACACAGGGTCTTCATGAGTCAGAGTTGACTTCGTGACAACTTAAATTTTCGAGTGTGTGTGTTTTAATGATGGGCACATGAGAGAGACAGAGATGCTTTCAGATGGAGAGAGTTGAGTGTGTTTGCTGATGAGAAAGAGATTTGATAGAAGATAGTGGAGCCAAGACTCAGGGATGACAGGTCAGAAATTAGCCTTGAAAAGGACGACATCTCTTCCTTTGACATTGGAGGGCAGGAGGCCAAACTGATGGTAAGGACAGTAATTTTCTAGGTGAGGGGGCATGAAACTGAGGAAGTGTGTCTGTGAAAATCTCCATTATTTCTCTGTGAAGAAAGAGTGAAATCTGCTGTGGGGAGGGCGAGAGCAGGGGAGGCTGGAGGGCCTGGCAGAACGGGGCGGGTGTGAGTTGCTGCCTGGGCTGAGGCCTGCTGGGGTTGGGGCCTGTGGGTTTGGGGTGGCCTCAGTGTATACTCCAGTGGGGTATTTTTCTCCCAGCTCTAAAGTATGTTGGGTATGAGAGACTGAATAGGCCTCTGAGAGGACGGTGTGGGGGAATCTACTCACAGCTGAACAGGTTCCCAAAAGCCTTGTGAAAGAGGTAGAGAGTAAAGAGAGTAAAAGGGAGCTGCCTGGAAGCAGAATGAGAAATGGGGAATCTCATTTTCTCCTCAAAAAAAAAAAAAAAAGTGTTACGAGACAGCTAGAACTCTTATCTTGAGTCCCGTTTTAGAGATGAGAAAAGAGAGCCAAAAAATTGAAGAGCTGTGCCCTTGAGTTAGGAGAACCTAGGTGATGCAGATGGTTGAGTGCATGACCACTAATTGAAAGGCTGGTGGTTCAAACCCCCTCCAGGAGCACGGAAGGAAGGCCTGGTGCTCTGCTGCTTACGGGCCGCAGCCAGGAACATGCTGTGGAGCACAGTTCCACTCTGCAGCACATGGGGTCACCGTGAGCTGGAACTGACTAGAAGCTAACTGGTTTGGGTTTTTTTTTTCCCTTGAGTTAGTAACAAATCCGACATCCATACATGAGTCCCTTCAAAGGGGACCTCTGGTGGAGGGCAGTCTCCCCAGAAGTAGCCCTAGAGGGGCCTAACCCCCAGCAGACACAGCACAAAGGAGGAGGGGGAGTCAATCAAGCCCATTTCTTTCTGCCTTCCTAGGCGACTCGCATGTCCCGCAAAGCCGTAGCCTTTGGCAAGCGCTCACACTCCATGAAACGGAACCCCAATGCCCCTGTCACCAAGGCAGGCTGGCTCTTCAAGCAGGTAAGGCGTCCTCTGCCAGGCTGCACATGGTCAGCTCCACTTTGTGCTCGTAGCACTAGGGTTCCTCTGATGTTTTCATGGTGTCCTCACTGCTCTGGGAATGAGGGCTTGGAGTATCTCCCCAAAGGTCACACAGAAAAATTTGTGTTACATTTGGGAATCCAGCCAGGTCTTCTGAGGGACAGATGCAGTGACGTTGAAATGTGCCAAGTCACAAATTCTATGGGTGCAACTCACGGGCTCATTCTTAGCAGGTCCCTATTGCTGTGGTGAGGGTGTCTCCTTCAAGTCCTGGGTTCCGCTCCATGGAGACAGCAGAGGGCTTGTCTCTGCCCTCGAGTTCTCCCGACACTGACATTGCCATTGTCCTTGTCTGCCTCTTGCGCCTTCATCCTGGCTTGTCTCTTGCCTCTTTTATCTGTCATGGGAGGCACTCAGCCCCAGAATGACAGAACTGGAAGGTCACAGGCAATAATCTGATGTCAGTTCCCTGCCTCTGAGGCGTCATGTGGGCTGCTGCCACTCGTCAGTGACAGAGCTGCAGTGAGAGCCAGGATGTCCTTATAATTAGCACAGCCCTCTTTGCCCTGCAGCCCCTCCGTCCCCTGCCCAGCTTACAGCCCCTCACACCTGTCTCTCCGTGTGTCCTCCAGGCCAGCTCGGGGGTGAAGCAGTGGAACAAGCGCTGGTTTGTCCTGGTGGACCGCTGTCTCTTCTACTATAAAGGTGAGCCTGCCCTCGGGCTAGAAGGGGCAGTAGGGGCCAGGGCTCACCGCTTTCCCGTTCCTCCGTACTTCTGGGCTCTGGTGGCAGCCCTGGTGGCATAGCAGTGAAGCACTTGGCTGTTAACCAAGAGGCTGGTGTTTCAAACCCACCAACTTCTAAGTAGGAGAAAGACGTGACAGCCTTGCAACCCTCTGGGGCAGTTCTGTTTTGTCCTAGAGTGTAGCTATCAGTTGGAATCAACTTGATGGCACTGAGTTTCACTGGACTCAGTGGTGGGTGTAGCTGGAAGCTCACTTACTTATTCACTTGTACAGATTCACGTACGTTCGTATACTCACACACGTGGACATGTGTACGCTTACTCACAGACCCACACAGACACAGTCACACTCACACTCACACTCACTCACTCACTCACTCACTCACTGCATATTCAGCACAGGTTTACTGAATGCCTACAAGCTTTCAGGCTGAGTTCTAGGCCCTGGTTGGTAGTTTATCAGGTGAACAAGCAGTCACGGATGATGAAGTCTCTCAGGGGGCAGGGGAGAAGGAAAAAGGAAGGCTCAAAGACCAGAGACCTATTAACTATAGATTAATTTTCCTCCTCTCCCACTGGAACATACGATCTGATCCTCCACGAAGGCAGGAGTTTTGTCAGCTTTGTACACAGCTCTAATCACAACACATAGTAGGTGCTTAATGAGCGCTGAAGAAATGAATCTCCTAGCTTCCACCTGCTTTGCTCAGCCCCTACCATATACCAGAAAAGCAGGGCAAAGATTGAATAAGGTCTGCAGAGGAAGCTGTACAGCCTCTTCTAGGAAGTTATTTTTAAAATATGTACATGGTATCAAGATAGGCACTGAGGGAGGCAGCAGGGGTCAATGACAGCATCAGTCACCTCACGCTGATACCTGTGAGGAAACAGGCATGGAGGTGGGAGGAGAGAGGGTAAAATTATTTTGAAGCAGGAGGGCCTAGTTTCTTTGCTTGCTTTCCTGGTGAATGGCAGTACCCTGATCTCTCCAGGGCTCCAGAGAGCAATTTGGTGAATCATTAACTTTTGCAAACAAAAGTTTTGCAAACAAGGGTTTACAGAGTGACCCCCTAGAGTGCTGCTGCCCCTGCACCAGCTGAACCCCAAGGAGAGACAGGAGGAGGCTAAGTATACAGGTTGTGTATGGGTCACAGAGGAAATCCCTGGTTGGGGAGAAGAATCGGGCCAGGGCAGGGGCCAGCTGCTTGGCCCTGAGACATAGGACTGTCTGGAACCAGAGTATGAAAGAGCTGGGAAGAAAGCCAGGATCTCTGCAAAGGAGGGACTTTGAGACTGGCAGGGAGGATTGTTGTTAGTGGCCTCTGACTATGGTAACCCTATACACAACAGAACAGAATGCTACCCAGTTGTGCCACCCCATGACTGACTGTGAATCATACAATTGTTGTCCATAAGGTTTTCATTGGCTGGCCTTTGGAAGTAGATCACCAGGCCTTTCTTCCTATTTCATCTGAGTCTGGAAACACCACTGAAACCTGTTCAGCATCATAGTAAGACACTGACAGATGGGAGCACGTAAGGTGTATCGGTAGGAATCAGACCCGGGGAGAATTCTACCCCTGAACTACCACTGCCTTGTGGTGATGAGGGTAGAACCTCAAAAGACAGAGCACCTGAAAGGGCAAGACATTCTGGAATGGGGGGGTGCTGTCCACCGAGAGATGGCCCTAGCATGCCTTTCTTAGTCATCTAGCGCGGACCGGGCTTTTACTAGACGTAGACTCCGTCTCTCCCGGGGGCTGATAACTTTAGCATCCCTGAAGACACCCCCGGAGCCAGCCCCAAGTCTCTCTGACTCCTTGGGACATTGTCCTCTCAGTGCCTCTGCTGTAGTCTGGTCCGAGGCCAGGTTCTTGTGGGGATGATGAGTAACCAGAGAAGGGCAGCTAGAGGACTTTGTAGTCCTTAGTGAGGTTTCTTCTGAGCCCCAAATTCAGACTTCTCTGGCTCTAAAACACAGGGTTTAAACAGCAGTCCTGGGGCAGTCGGGAGAGTCTGGCCATGTACTCACACCTTAGGTCCTGTGGCTGTCCCCACCTGGCTCACCAAGCATGCATCTCTTTCTGGTTCCTGCTGACAGCTGGGGTGTCACCAGCTAATCCAGTCGGCTCCTGTGGAGAGATCCAGAGTGAATTATATAGCAGCCTGATTGCAAGCTGATCTCTGGGTTCTGGGACCAGGAGGCTGCTTGAAGTGGGTGTATCTTCTGAGGGAGATGTTGGGGAGGAGACTGTGAAGTGGATCTACAGCTGCAGGAGCAAGCGAAGCAATCTTGGATGCCTGGGAGAACCCAAGATGCAATTTCCTCAAGGAGCCAGACAGCTGAGGATAGTGCTGTCCCCTCTACATGCTATACTCATTACCTGGTTCATGTATTGCTGTGGGAATCATCATGCTTAGAGAGGCAGTGTAGGGTAATGGTTAAGAATGTTGGCTTTGGAGTCAGACTTTATGGGTTCAGAGACCAATTCTACCACTAAGTAACTGTGGACAAATTACTTAACCTCTCTGTGTCTCAATTTTCTTACCTGTAAAATGGTGGTAGTAATAGTATCTATTTCATAGGATTATTGGGAGAGTTACCCACATTAGGGCATTTAACTTAAAACAGCACTCAGCATACAGTGAGCACTCCCAAAATGCTAACTTTTATTTGTTTGCTTGTATATGAAAATGAAAGAGTCTTAGTTGGACAGTGGTTAAGCTCTTGGCTGATAACCAAAAGGCTGGCAGTTCAAATCCATCCAGCAGCTCTGCAGGAGATTGACCTTGTGATCTGCTGCCATAAAAAGCCTATGAGTGGCCACCTGAGACACTCCACTGGTCCCACCCCTTCGGGAGCAAGGAAGAATGAAGAATGCTAAGGATACAAGGGAAAGATTAGTCCAAAGCTCTAATGGACCACATCTACCATGGCCTCTACCAGACTGAGTCCAGTACGAATAGATGGTGCCCGGCTACCACAACTGCCTGCTCTGATAGGGAGCAACAATAGAGGGTCCCAGCCAGAGCTGGAGCAATATGTAGAGCAAAATTCTAACTCAAAAAGACAGGCCAGACTTGCTGGCCTGACAGAGCCTGCACAAACCCTACAAGACAAACCCCTGGATACCTTTTCAGCTCATTAATGAAGCTGAGGTTCAGCCTTCAGCAAAATATCACATGGATGCATAAAATAAGACAAGACTAAAGGGGCACTCCAGCCTGGGGTCAAGACCCAGAAGGCAGGAGGGGAAAGAAGAGCTGGTAATAGGGAATCCAAGTTCAAGAAGGGAACATGTCGGCTTGTCATGAGGTGGTTAACCAGTCTCACAGAACAATATGTGTATTAAGTGTTTAAAGAGCTAGTTCTGTAAACCTTCACCTAAAATATAATAAAAAAAGAATTAAAAGCAAAAACTTGTTGCTACTGAGTCAGTTCTGACTCATAGGGACCTCGTAGGACAAAGTAGAACTGTCCATAGGGTTTCCAAGACTATAAATGTTTACAGAAGCATACCATTACATCTTTCTCCCGCAGAGCTGCTTGTGGGCCAGAAGTGGCCTTTTGGTGAGCAGCAAGTGCCAAAGCACAGCCCTGGAGACCCCAGCGAGCAGTTCTGCTCTGCCATACAGGGTCGCTGTGCGTCGGAGTCCACCCAGTAGCATGCAACAACAGCGATGTGCTAGACCGTAAAGTCCCCAGGAAGGGGTGTTTCTGATTTGCCACCGTAGTGCCAGTGTCTAGAAGCTCTGCAGGAATACTACTCAGCTCCAGGGAGTGTGCTGCTTGGGGCTGGGCAGTGCATACTCTGTGGTTGCGTGTGGTAGCCCTGCCAACCTGACAAGCACAAATGAGCCACAGATATGTATTATAATAGGGCTGACATACTCCTCTCCCCTCCTCCCTGTACCTATATATGTGTCTGTGCATAGACACACACACATCCAGACGTATCTCACTTTTACCTCTACTTCCTGGCAGATGAGAAGGAGGAGAGCATCCTGGGAAGCATCCCCCTTCTGAGCTTCCGAGTGGCTGCAGTGCAGCCCTCAGATAACATCAGCCGAAAATACACCTTTAAGGTCAGTTGGCCTTCCTCTTCCAGGCCAGGTGGGTGAGGGAGGCTGCTGGCTTACAGCACGTGGGCATGGAGTAGGTGACTGAGAGCTGTCTCCCTAAGGGATCTCGCGTGGTTGTACGGGGAGGGGTGGACAATGGCCCCAGGACTCAGAATAGGCGATTGTGAAGCTGCGTCCATGAGAGGACCTTCCTCTCTCTTCTCAGAGTGTGGGTGGACCAGCACACAAGTGTGTCGGGGTCTCACAGTGTTTTCTGGGGAAGACATAGCTATGCCCTGAGGCTGTGGACCTTCTGCCCAGTGGCCTGGCACATGGTGATCAGTTGTAGCAGAGGCAGGAGCTGTGAGCTAGAAGGACTCTGAGATCCCTTCATGAAAGCCTGCCTCTCACCTGGGTCCTAGGGGACTGGGCTGCCATCAAACTTTTACTTACATTTTCAATCTTTGGGGACAATTAGGGCTGGAGTTTCATTACAGCCAAGAGACCACACTTGTAGACAAAGATTTGAACCAACAAATATTCAGGAAACTGTAGTATAGTGTCCTGCTCAGTGTCCCACTCAGCATCCTGCTCTCTGAACCCCGGGAGCTCTCCCCAACAGAGACATGCTTGCAGCTGACTCATCTGAGGCTGGTGTTTTTCCCACATTTAAAAATTCATGACCCATTAGAGACTATAAAAGTCCTATGCCCTTAATGTATTATATGATGCAAAAACCATAGGTTCATTTTCACTCTCTGTATATAAAACTATAATAACAACCATACATTTTTCTTAGCAGAAACCGTTCTCTCTCCCAAAGCCATAGTGTTGACTGAGGGGACTTAAAGGTCACACCAGGTCAGCATTTGAGGTCTTCAGAGTGTGGTCACCGGGCCACAGAAAAGAGGTGGGCAGCATATGCAGGTAGTGCTCTGTGGGCCAAAGAGGTGCTTCTATGGTACATAATTAGTTTTCAGCCTCCAAGGTCTTGTATTCCAGAGGTGTGAACAGAATGAACAATTAATAAAGCTCTGACTCCAGGGAGTTAAGTTTTAGCTAGGGAAATAGGGACAGGCTGTTTAACCAACAACAAACAGCTGTGCTATACACAGATGCACCCCCACACAGTCAAACAGCCTGTCACCCTCCCCACCAGCCCTGTTCACAGACAAATGCACACTCCAGAACAGAACTCTGCTAGCTACAGGCATTAGATAGATGTCCTCAGTGACTGACATACCACCTCCAGAACCCCAGATACCACTGTCATGTCCCCCAAATGCTCTCCTCATTTACCCTTCCCCAAGGAGGGCACTGCTTCTTTAAAACTTAACTCTGAGGGCTGTGCTCTATGAGCCACAAACAGTTCTGATTGTAACTATTCATTGGCCTTTTCCCAGGGAAGGGAGGAGAGCTGAGACAGACGGGAGACTTGTCCAGCCTCAGCCACCAAGGGAAGTGCTTGAATTGCTCACCAGTGAGGAGCCAGGAACTATCCCTGGTCAGCCTACTGCTGAATGCCTTAACCTTTTCCTAGCCTGGTCCTTGGGGCTCAATGGGCTTTACCACTAGGATTCCTCCCCCAGTTTTCTGGCCCTCTTGTCACAGTTCCAGGCTGGTGGCCCCTCCCAGCTCCCCATCAGTGGTCCTGCCTTCTCCAAGGCCCCCTGCCTCCCCATCACGAGCATTTGCCCCATATCTTTGCACCTACTTCCTGTGAGCAAATTTGTCTCTCAGGGTGACTGTGGGCTCTTCAAGTATACACGGTATGTCTTTTCCCTTGTGGCTGGTGCCCAGAGCAAAGTGCTGCACACAGCACGCTGTCCACTACACATTTATTGACTGATGAGTTCACTGCTGTCCACTCTGCACACACAGCCACCGGACCCTGTCCGTGCTTCTTTCTGCCCTATGTTTTCCACCCAAGAGGGCTTCCTCAGCACCCTGCTCTCTACACTGCTGTGCAGCTTAATTTAAGTTTGATGTGTTCTTTCTGCTTCACAGTTTCAGTTGGCTCCTCCCCTGCCCTTTGTCACGCCCATCCTGACTTCTGCCTGCATGCTAGGCTCTCTGCTAGGGAATGGAGACTGCCCAGAGCCAGAGGAAGGAGGCCCGTCCTGGCCCACGGAGAACAGGACACGCCCTTGCTGGGCAGTGGCCCACTCTTGTCAGAAAGAACCAAGTTGTGAGGAAATGTGCAGGCAGGCTGGGCCAGGCTGGGTGAGCATTTGGTGACTGGGTTTGATATCGCTGCTTGGGAGAGCAAGGGCTTGGTCAGAAGAGCCCGGCCTTTTCTCCTTCCAATCCTAGAGACCCAGGATTTAGCGCTGGAAGCAGCTGAGGGTGAGGTGGTGTTACAACAAACAGTAACCCCGTGGAATGAATTCAGTAAACAAGGCGAAGAAGAATTTAGCTCTGGAGAGTGTTTTTCTTATGGCCCTGGGTGGATCCTCTCATCACACAGGTGTAGCATTTAGGGCCCGAGTGAAAGTGCATCTTACTTGCAGGTACAGAGGTGGACACGGAGAGCCGGAGGGAGTGCTTGGAGCTCCTGACTTACCCTCCACCACCTGCCCAGGCTCCCTTGATGCAGGCTCTCTACTCCTCCAATCTTAGTGGGCTGAACTGGGCATTGTTGGGTGCTGGCAACCCACTGGTGACACCTACTAGAGTGGGGCAGTCTAAATACCTCACCCTCTTCGCTGTGCTCCTCAACATTTCCTGTCTCATTGGCTTCTGTCTTTCCTGATGTTTGGTTGACCTGTTCTCTGCTTTTCTTCCTTCTGACCGTGTGAGGACCCCTCCTCCGGACAGGAGCTCTCTTCTGGGTTCCCACCCGGCATGCCTGCTCACGGCCACCAACTAGGTAGTGTGCCCCATCTGTATGCCAGCACATGCCCCTTGCATGCTCAAGGAAAGAGAGGTTGGGCTGCCTCTCCTTATGGGAGAGATGGTGCCGGCTTCTCAGCAGCCAGGCTGGGCATAAGAATGGCATGTGCTTGGGGTCGGGGGGTGGGGCATCTCTCCAGACACTGAGTAATTGCCCTTCAAATCAAAGATGGAATTTGATGGGAGAGTGGGCATGGTAATTGTCCCTCTTGCTTATGATCACCACAGGTGGGACAAGTGAGCTCACCTGGATGTTGGGCTACTGAGTCGTATCCAGAGAGCCAGCCAAGGCAGATGCCTGTATGCCAGCTAGAGCACTTGGGGTAGCAGTGGGCCACCTTCCTCACTTTGCCCTGAGCTCCATGTGGGGAAAAGAGCTGTAGGTGAAGGGAATGGTCTCCTGACCACCCATTCGGTGGGTGCTGTTGTCCTCTCCCCACAGGTGGTTGTGTGCTGGCTGGACAAGGCTGGGCCCAGTGCCACGTACTGCCTTTCCCCACAGGCTGAGCATGCGGGCGTCCGCACCTACTTCTTCAGCGCTGAGAGCCCCGAGGAGCAGGAGGCCTGGATCCAGGCCATGGGGGAGGCTGCCCGGGTACAGATTCCCCCAGCCCAGAAGTCAGCGCCCCAAGCTGTACGCAACAAGTGAGTGACATGGTACCTGTCATGGAGTGGGGCTTGCTAAAGAAAGAGGAGAACTGAAGACATGCCCAACTCTATACTATTGCCAAGCCCACCTGGGACCTCCAAACAGTGTGTGAGTCACCTCACTTCCAAGCAGGATGTCATTTATCCAGCTCCAAAAGCAGGCATCTTTTCTGTGGTTTAGAAGTCCCTGCATAGCACATGTGGTTAGTGTGCACTTGGTTACTAACCTAAAGACTGACAATTTGAATCCACCCAGAGGCACCTCAGAAGAAAGCCCTAGCTATCCACTTTTGAAAAATCAGCCACTGAAAATCCTATGGAGTGCAGTTGTGCTCTGACCCTCACCAGATCTGTATGAGTTGGAACTGAGTTGAAGGCAACTGGCTTAGATTTGGTTTCTTCTATAACCTAAGGCTCTGAGGGAAGGAGACTTATAAATAGAGAACCTGCAAACCTGACCTTCAGAATATTTTACTAGTAAACTTTAAAAACCTATACCACTGTTATTTAATTTCCTATGGTTTAAGTTTTGTGGAGAGAGAACAGATATGTCACTGCCCTTCTCTTGCAACAAAATTCTACCTGCGTTCTCATCTGTTACCCAAGCTGAGTGATCCCAGAACCTATGACCTCTCTTTTCCCTCTCTGAGCTGGCAGTCAAAGGAGAAGTCATGTCCTACCAGGGCCTGGCTGAGGACCAGAGGTCGGGGTTTTCCTGGGTTTTCTCTGCTGAGCATGTGGTTACACACAGCCACAGCCTTTGGGAGAGGGTGGACTCAGGTTTGAATCCTAGCCTGGCCATTTGCTTAGTGTGACATCCAGGTAAATTAACCTCTCTGAGCCTGAATTTCTCCCTCAAAAACAAGACTTAGAACCCTACCTCACAAGGCTGTTGTGAGGTCCAAACAGTGTATATAAATACTGACCATGCAGTCAGCACTGGTTTGGAGCTGCTCCCATCCCCATTGTCACACATGTACCCCCTTAGCACCCACAGTCTCACTGCTAGTCCCTAACTGGATGTGCAGTCTTGAGTTGGATGTTAAAGGGGATCCAGAGGAAGGAGTTCTTCAGTATAGACGTCAGGAGTGTATTCACATATTTTAGAAATATTTACCAAGCAATATTTTCACAAGGACACTTGAACATGTCTAATTTGGCAAACTATTGGGAGAAAATTGTCCAAGTTTCCATCATAGCTTCAGCCAGTGGCCATGGTTCCAGGAGTCCATGCATTCATGAACTGGGTAGACTTGAACTACTGAACTTTTGATTAGCACCAAGTCTGTCAACCCAAGGACTTCTAAATAGGCTAGGATTATGTTTTGTAATAATTGCCCAAAGTGTCTGGAGCAAGATAAGGTGGTAAAATTCAGGAACCAGAATTGTAGTTGACTGAATCCTGTTTCCATGGTACCTTCCTGCCCATCCTTCTCCCCTCCTTTTCTCCTTCTCAGTCTACCACTCCCCACCCAACTCCAGACTGGACTGGAGTCGCTTACACCATCTCCCTTGGCATCCTGCAGCCATGAGAAGCCAGACTCAGAGAACATCCCACCCAGCAAACACCACCACCAGCCGGCCCACAACAGCCTCCCCAAG
Source organism: Heterohyrax brucei (assembly GCA_028571685.1). Classification (NCBI taxonomy): domain Eukaryota; kingdom Metazoa; phylum Chordata; class Mammalia; order Hyracoidea; family Procaviidae; genus Heterohyrax; species Heterohyrax brucei. Next base: position 26,822,508 of record CM053155.1, read on the forward strand.
TCTGAGCCAGAGGCCAAGACTCGAGGAGAGGGTGATGGCCGAGGCTGCGAGAAGATAGAGAGGAGGCCTGAGAGGCCTGAAGTCAAGAAGGAGCCTCTGGTGAAAGCCAATGGGGTCCAACCTGGACCAGAACCAGCCTCAGAGCCGGGCAGCCCTTACCCTGAGGGGCCGAGGGGCCCAGAAGGCGGGGAGCAGGCTGTCCAGCCCAATGGCTGGCAGTATAGCTCTCCAAGCCGCCCAGGGAGCACAGCTTTCCCACCTGAAGACGGAGAGAGTGGGGGACACCGGCGGAGCTTCCCACCACGCACCAACCCTGACAAAATTGCTCAGCGCAAGAGCTCAATGAACCAGCTTCAGCAATGGGTGAACCTCCGCCGGGGGGTGCCTCAACCATCTGAAGACCTGAGGAGGTGAGGCCTGTTGTGGGGTTGAGGGGTGGATGGAGTTGAGATCTGTGGCTCAGGATGAGAATGGGGTAGTGACATGGGATAGTAATGTATGAGACACTGGAAACTCTCTGGGACTGGGCTGAGTCAGTAAACCAAGAAAATCCCATAATTTCCCAGCTTGCCTAAATCCCTCCCTGCTACATGGCTCCATGTTTAGGCTCCTGCTCCTGATTCTTACTTTCTTAGTCTACTTCCTTTAGAAACAGGAACAGAGTGACCCAGCAGCCCTCCACAAGGATATTAGGTGACCCAGAGGACAGGCAGTGTCAGTCATAGGGTTGTTGCTATTGTTAGTTGCCTTTGAGTTTGGCTGTGACTCATTGCCACCTCATGCATGAAAGGACAAAACGTCGGATCCAGTGCCGTCTTATCAATCATTGGTATTCTCAGGTCCATTGTTGAAGCCACAGTATATTCTGAGTGCTTTCTTTTCTAGGGGGCTCTTCTTCCAGCACTGTCTCAGACAATATTCTCAGTGCACCCCATGCACAGCCCGTTAACCACTCATCTGTCAATGGAGGCTCCTGTGTTACTCTGATGCCGAATGGGTTTCTGGACTTAAACTAGGAAGAAAGGCCTGGAGACCTACTTCTGAAAATCAGCCAGTGAAACCCTGTGAATCATAACCGTCTGATCCGATTGGCTGTGGGGTTGCCATGAGACAGGGGCTGACTCAACAGCAACTAACAACAACAATTGTTGGGAAGCCATTATTTCCATGAAGTTCAAGAAAAAGTAAATAAGATGTTACCCTCCTTAGTCTCAGTTCTGCTGTCTAGGACTCATTCACTGCTTTATCCAGTGACTGGCTTTGAAATATTTGAATCCACTTATTGTGCCTGATAGTGTCCTCTGGACAAGTGAATCTGCTGGCTACTCTCCTGGGGGGCCTGGGCAGCTCCAGGGCCCCTGGGTAGCAGCTCAGCAGGGCCTAGGGGCCTGTGAAGGGTCTGCCCCCTAGTGACCTGCACTCCAGCTCCTGGGAGCACCTGGCTTACTGTGGGAAAGGATCCCAGGAACCCACTGGTTCTATCCTTGACCAGATCATCAAGTCAGGGGCTGAACCCTTTTTGCCCCTCCTTGATGGCTTTCCTTTGGGGAGCCTCTTCTTTTTGCCCATCATTTAAACCTGCTCTCTAGAAAGGATCTGGTATATTGGTTCACACTGAAATGGAGACGGCTGGTAAGACTTTAAGTTTTTTCTCAGGGGAATTAGAGTTAAAACTCTGACATTCCCAGCATCAAGGAGCTGGGTGAGAGAGGGAGCTTTGAGGACACAGGTGGTTCCCCCACCCCTGAAAACAGATCTCATGGTGGTGCAGACAATGGACCCTCTGGGTCCACTTTACCACCCATGATTCAAAGCCAGTCTAGGCTGGAGGACATGAGGTGCTGTGGATATGGCTTATGGGTGTAGACCCACAGATTTTGTCTGGATGCTTTACACTTTCATTTCTCTTAGTCCTTCTAGGTTCTACCCAGTGTCCCGGAGGGTCCCTGAGTATCATGGCCCCTACCCATCCCAGTACCCTGATGATTACCAGTACTACCCCCCAGGGGTGCGGCCAGACAGCATCTGTTCCATGCCTGGATATGATCGGATCAGCCCATCCTGGACCCTGGAAGACAAGCGCCACTCCTTCCGCAATGGCAGTGGCCCTGCCTACCAGCTGCGTGAATGGAAGGAGCCCTCGGGCTACGGGCGGCAGGATGGCACCGTCTGGATCCCCAGCCCCTCCCGGCAGCCCGTCTATTATGATGAGCTAGACGCTGCTTCCAACTCGCTGCGCCGCTTGTCCCTGCAGCCCCGCTCCCACTCTGTGCCCCGCTCGCCGAGCCAGGGTTCATACAGCCGTGCCCGCATCTATTCTCCTGCCCGCTCACCCAGCGCCCGCTTCGAACGGCTGCCACCCCGCAGTGAGGACATCTACTCCGACCCCACTGCCTATATCGTTAGACGATCCATCAGCTCCCCCAAGGTGAGCTGCCTGCCTACCCTACCTTCCTCACCTGCTGAGGTCCCCAGATCCTAAGACCATGAGAAAAGATGGAGAGGCAGGTACACCTGGGCCAGGGGCTTGTGCTGTAGGACCAACGGTGTTGACCAGGGACCCACCAGCCCTGCAGTGATTTGCCTTGCCCCATTGGCAGGAACGTTGTTTTCTGTGCTGTCTGCGTGAAAGGGGTCATAGAGTGCGCAAATCCTGCAGACCTGGAAGGATGATTGCCAGGGTGCTGCTGTCCTTTTTAGCTTAAAATCTGCTCTGGGACAAGATACAAACAGCCCTAACTGTTGCCTTTAGGTGGTGGGGAAGCTTACATCTCAGCAGGATCGCCTCACCTCTCCAATCCCCTTTCTCTTCCAGTATGATTACCTGGGAGACAGGCGGCCAGTCCCTGCAGGACTGTATCCCTACAACTACCCACCGTGCCCCACAATCCACGATAAGATGGTATGACCTCTCCCCCCGCCCCCTGCTTCTACCCAGAGTGGAGCTGAACTGGGGCAAATGCCAGGGATGCCCTATACCCAGTACCAGCCAGTCTGGTTCTTAGTAGTCTCTGGATGCCCTCTCCCTCCTGACTGGGAATATGGCCCCAGTACAAAGTTTGGTCCTGCTACCCCTTCTACCCTGTGACATAGGGCTGGGGGGAACAGGGACAAAATCTAGGAGCCAGTAATGTCCTGATTCTCTCAACCTCAGCACAACTGATGGTGCCTTTCCAGGGTGTAGGAGATGGGACCTCACCTGGGAGCTTGGGTGGGGGCTGGGAAGAGAAACCAGGCTAGAGCTCCTAAAAACAGGCATGAACTCCCCCGCCCCCTTCATGGATTTGTTTCAAATCTGTCCGTAGAATCCTACTGTTGGGGAAAGGGACAACTGGTGTGACTGAGGAAGAAAGGCTCTTTCATGTTGTGTCCGCTCCCTTTGCTTTCCTTTTCCACTTGTGTCTCTTCCTGGGATTTATTGTCCTCAGAACTTTTGCCTCTACGTGGAGTAGATGCAGAGGTTCCACCTGGATGGGGACAGCTGCTGATAACACAGGTAGACTCCTTGTCACTCAAGGCCTGTGGCTAACCCCTCTCATACGTGGCACCAGAACGCCAGGTGGAGGAGGCCTTGTCAGACAGGGTACGTTGCAGCACCTTTTCATTCAAATTCTGCCAGTGTCCAATCCCTGGCGCCTTCACCTATAGCAAATAGCAATAGATTTTTCTGGAAAACTCAGAAACAGTGGTAAAAGGTGCCAACTAGACTGCTTTAGCAGTGCTTACCTGCCTCTTGGGAGGCCAACACAAATCTAGGAGAGATGAAGTCGGCACCTGGAGCGCATCCCTCCTCAGATGAGAGTGTCCAGGAGAGAGGATGGCTTTGCCTGCCCATGTCCTCATCCCCTCCCCAGCCAGGACTCCTCAAGAGTGAAGAGAGGCCTCTCTTTGTCCTTACCTACCTAACTCCTAACTGCTTTGCTTCTTTTTTACTGTTTTCTTTTGTCATGTTCCTGTTTGTTTGTGTTGCTGGTTGGCCTCATGGCCTCGGGCTCCGGGTAGGATGAACTTTTAGACCTTCAGTTGCAAAGAAACCTAGAGTATTTGGATCAGCAGGTAGGCAGAGCTGGTGCCCCCATTGCCATCCCACTGCTCCCTGGCACATCTCCCTCCTCCTACCCACCCCTCATCTCCCCATCCACTCTACAACCTTTGTTGGCACAACCAAGATACAACAAAGTGGCTTATGTTTTGGTTTGCTTCTTCTCACCCCTTCTGTTGAAAGCCCTGTAAGGCAGCTGGGAGTTTCCTGGGGAAAGGAGAATGATAAATGACCGTATGAATAATTAATACCACCTCCTATTTCTCCAGCTTTCAGCCCAGATGGAACTACCTGAGAGGCAGGTGGGGATTTGTATTTTGCTGAAGACCAAGTAAGGTCACATGGTGGGAACTCAGTGTTAGGCCTGAAAGGACAGTTCAGCCTGGCTACAAGAATGGCTCCTGTTGTATTCCATAGGCTGTGAACCTCCTTAATTTGTGCATTGAGGGCTACAGACCTGCCCTAGGACAATTTCAAAACTAGGATTAATTCAGTATATTTCTCAGTTTCTCTGCAAAGCCCTTTTGTATACTTAATTCATGTTTTCCTGAGAATTCCGCATGGTAGACTGAATGAATGTTAACAGCTCAGTTTTACAAATCAGCAACAGGAAGGGGCAGTGACAATTCCCAAATCATATTGCTGACATTTTACGGAGGAAAATGCTGCCTGGGCTCTCGGCTCCTGCCGTTGAACCATTGGCTACTCTGCCTTTTGAAGCTAAGGCGGCTGTGATATTCAGTGGGGTCAGACAGGCTGGGTCAGTATCTGGATGTTTATATGAGCACATGCTTTTATGTTCACATGTGCACTGCAAACCATGGGGGACCTGGACGTGTATGACGCTATCCTGTGAAGGCAGCCTGGGTAGTGGAAACAACAGTGGCAGCCACCATAGCTGGTGCTTCCTCGGTGTCCCTGCTGCTCTGAGCTCCTCACAGATTCTAACCCATTTAACTTTGTAACAGCCACGTAAGGCAGATGCCGTCCTTACCTCCACTTTGCAGCTGAGGAAGCTAGAGCACACGGAGGCTAAGGCTAACTTGTGAAGGACTCACAGTCAGAAGAGGATTCCGAAATCTGAGGCTTTGGCCCATCTTACAGCTGAGGACTGTCATACATGAAGAAACTGGGCCAAGCCTCCTGAAGAGTTCTATCAAAAGTTGTAGAGAGAACTGTCAATGTGAAATCAGTGTAGTTGTGACTGTCAGCCCCTGTAGTCATACATCATGTGCCCCGTCACCCTGCTGGGCCTCAGTGTCTAAGTGACATCACCTGTGTAGAAAACTGGACACTGGGAAGCCCTAGATCCCCCTTCACTGCCGTGGAGTCGGGCATAAGATAGCTGTATTTAGTCAGCGTGGACAGCTCCCTGCCCACAAGAGCTTTGCATTCCAGTTGCAGAAGCAGCACCCTCGGTGCTCAAACCATAAGCGTTCCAGCCCATGTGGGGACACAGCCCAGGATGGCAGCCCACAGCAGGCTCAGTCTGCACTGCCTTAGAGTGGTGAGGGGCAGGGCTCAGTGCCATCCACCTCGAGATTTTCCTCACTGTGACCTGTGTGGCTGCCTCTCTAAAAAACCCAAACCAAACCCATTGCCATGAAGTTGACTCCAGCTCATGGTGGCCCCATGTGTATCAGAATAGAATTGTGCACCAAAGAGTTTTTAATAGCTGATTTTTCTGAACAGAGTTGACCACCAGGCCTTTGTTCCAGGGCATGTCTAAGTGGATTCAAACCTCTAACCTTGCAGTTAGTAGTTCAGAGCTTTAACTGTTTGCACCACCCAGCTTTCTGGCTGGCTCTCTATTCTGTCCACAGTCCCTGGGTGTACAAACATTCAATGAAGACAGCAGGGTTCCTTCCTGGGGGCTTCTGTCCTCAAAGATTGACTGGGCATTAGTCTGGGAGCTTCAGAAATAGCCTTTTGAAGGATCCCCTCCTAGATAAAGGACAGTACTCTTAAAGAGTGGTTTGGTGTGATGGGAAGAATCTAGAATGCATAGTCAGAATCATGCACTCCAGTTCCAACTCTGTTATTTACAGGGACATTTTAAAAAAAGAAACAAACCTTGGAAATGTCATTTTGTCTCTCGGGGTGTTTGTGTTCTCAATCATGAAATAGATATTGTAGATCCTTCCCTTTCTACCTCACAATGTCACTGGGACAATGAAGGGAGAAGGTACATGAGAACATTTGTCAGGCATTGATGAAAGTGGTGATAGCTGGTGTCATATTCTTTCTTCCAAAACTCAAAATGTTACGCTGTGTCATGTTTTTCTCTTAGCATTTTGGAGAAATACGAGGTGACACAGGGCAGTCCTCTTAGAGACAAGGCCTTCATGGGCTGAGAGATTCCCAGAGCTACAGTGTGGGTGGGAGCAGGCAAGGGTGAGAACAGTCCTTGACCCTTGATTGGTTTGGAGAGGAATGAGATCACTGGGTGCCCAGAAAGAGCCTGAGCCTCCCTTGCCTTCTCGGTGCCTCGTGTTCTGGTAGATCTGCCTTGTCCCTTTCTCTGTGTACACATGTACACCCCTCCATACACACCACGCACACACACATGCACACACACATGCACTCACACTCATAATCCAAACACACAGTATGGCCTTGAGTTACAGGCAGCAGATATAAATGTCTGTATACACACATATACGTCACACACCACACTATGTACGCTCACACATGTAGACACACGAAAAACCTGCAAACAATAAACACAGTCTCATACACATAAACGTGCTCCAAGAAAGTAAAAATAAACTTGAGTTTGGATCGTTTTGGAGAATGTAGTTGATGTCTTGTTAACCTTTAACTCTTTTACAAAGACTCAACTTCATGTTACAATTGCTCTTTAGAAAACCATTTCAGTCACAATTTTTACCATAGTAAAAATAACTAGGTTAAAGAGGTAGGAAAATCAGATCCTATGGAAGCCTTTACAGATGCTGTCAACCCTGCAGATGAGGGGTGGATGGATGCCTCTGGCCTTGCTTGCAGTTCAAGAAAGCAAGGCAGAGTTTGGGCTGCTACCTGAAAGGGGTAAGAAGAAAGGACATGGTAGATCCAACCAAGATGGGGCCACTAATGGCAAAAATAACATAGGAAGCCCCCACCTGTGACCCCTACCAAGTCTTCCCCAAGATACTCTTTTCCTCCCTTCCAAGTCTCACTTCCCCTCCCAAAAGATGTTCCCTGCACACCTCCTTCTGTCTTCTGCTGCCTTCTTCTTTGGAACAGTTGAGTTAAAGGGACACAGCCAAAAACATCACCAACTTGCTTTTTGATGCTCTCACTCTGGAACCAGTGGGGAAAATGATGGCATTTGTGGTTGGTTTGGTTGTCCTGCTTTCTCTGTCTCCTCTCCACTCTCTTCTTCTCTCCTCTCCTTTACCCTCCTTTCATTTTTCATTTGGCAAATAGCCTTTTCCCCTCCACGTTCCTAATGATCCTTGAAATACAAAGGTAACGTACCTAGAGAGCAGTCCTTCCGTAGCTGATGTCCTTTTAACCTGGCTTGCTTATTCTGGCCTCCTTATTTGCTCCCTGGCATTATCCACAGTTGTCATGGATGCTACCAGCCCAGCTCTGGAAACCATGTTTAGCAATCCTTTCTACTCTAGCTACAAGGGGTGAGTGGGGCTTGGGAAGACAGACCTATACCCATGAAGTTGTGACACTCCAGTCAAAGAGCTGGTCCTGGGTTTTCTTTTCGGATGGTCTTTGACCAAAGTAGTGTGAGAAATGAGAGCTAGGGCATGGAGTTGACCACCTTGGCCAAGGTGAATGAGACCCACAACAATCAAACACCCAGGGTGACATCACTGGGCTAGGGCCTCTGTAGTGCTATGAGCAGGGGCACAGTGGCCTTGAAGCTGCATTCTGTGCCTTTCCTCAGGGACAGTTTCAGTGCTTGTCCTGAGACAGTTCACAAGGTGTTAAGACATGGGTGAGTCCAAACAGAGGGCACCAGGGCTCCAGGAGGAGCTGCTCTCCCCTGTTTCCCGTAAGCCAGCAGAGACAGGTCTGTGTTGGGGGAGATGTATGTGTGTCTGAGTTTGAATCGTCCATTCCTTCCTCTACTGCAGATGAGTGAGAGCGAGACTCTCATCAGTATGGTGAACCGCATGGTGGAAAACTCTTCCCCCAGGGCCCAACTCTTCATGCAAGTAAGACCTCTGCCTGGCAGCATGGTCACTGTCAATGCCATCTCAGCTGCTTGTGCATGGTTGGGTCAACCCATCTGGGGTGGGGCTTGTTCTACCCAACCCATTCATCTTCTAGGCCTCATCTCACTTGAGACAGCCTCAGTGTAGTCTCCCTCCTTCAGTTCAGCTGTGTCTCCTCCATTCTTCACTTTCATGGATAAACCCAAGGCCCATTTCCTAAACCATCGAACAAGCCAGAACCAACATTTCATGCCATGCTAGGGATTGCAAATCTGCTTATTAATGTCTAGGGCTTCTGCTTTATGTTTGCGATCTTTCAACAGTCATTGTTGGGGTTAAGGGTATAAGAGTGTGATCTGGGACCAAAGTTATACAGAATGTGCTGTGGTTACTGGATGGGGCATCAAGGCTGGGCGGCATTTTCTGGATCCAGAGATGCTTCTGGATTCTAGCCAATCCTGGTTAGGCAAGAGCCCTAACTAAGGTTCTATCTACTAGAGAAGTAGTTTTCAAGTGTTTCTGACCCTCACTTCTACCGTACTCCCATGCTTGTATCAAAACAAGGGGTTAACAGTGGTTCTCATAATTGTTATCAACAAAGCATGTGGAAGCTATGCACCCCTGGAGTCCCTCTTGGCAATAGACTCTAGAAGTCAGTGGAGAGGAAATACAAAGCCTGTGCAGAAGAATGTCTCTGAGATCTCCAGAACCAACCATGGACAACTGGATAATCGGAATTGCATCTTACTTGGGACATCCCAGGCTTCCCAGCCAAGGGACAAAACATTACTTCTGCTTAGTCTCTGGAACAGAAGCCACCAGAGATGATGGACCATGCTCTCTGGCAGGAAGGGAGTAAGGGTTGTGATATCAGCACTGCCACCTTCCACGCTTTCTTCCAGCCCCTGCTGCAGTTAACCAGCCTCATTCATGTTCCTGCAGGTCCCTTCATACCCAGAAGTGTTCCGGGACAACCTCCACACATACAAGTTAAATGAGCAAGACACAGATGTAAGAGCAGCTCTCCCTGCTCCCTCTGTCCACCCCAGCCTCCTGCTGTCATGCTTATCCACGCTCTCCTCTGGGAACCGTGTCCTCTGCCCATCTCTTTCTCCTCTCTGGCTGCTCATACATTTGATTCATGTCCTCTCCCACCATAAAGACAGCATTCTGCTTAGTCCCTCCTCTTCCCCCTTCGTATCTCTTTCCTATTACCTGCTCACCCCTACCTCCCATGCTGGTTGTATGTGTTTCTCCACTGAGCTCCAGGCCCTCTTGTCTACAGCAGTGGGATCTTCTTATAACAGGAGCACAGACTTCGTTGGGAGATAAATCAGTCTGCCTTGTGCATTAGTCCATATAGAAAAGTAGAAAGGAAAATGTGGTCCTGCCCTGCCCTGAGGGAGTGGCAGGGGAGAGAAGGTGCCAGATGGCAGCATATGATTCATATATAATGAATGGGACCAACAATAGGCTCTGCAGAAGTGATGGACATGATACCTAGTTGGCTGATGGGTCAGGGACAAAACAGGTATCATGTGAGCTGGGCCGTGAAGTTAAAAGACAAAAGGGTGAGATTTGGCCCAGTGAAGAAGGTCAAAGGGGATATTTGAGGAATGGCATGGATAGAAGTGTGGATGCAGAAAAGCACAACTTTTTCAACAGGACTTTGGCTTAGCTTGCCTCCGTATCACCATTGACCCTTTGGGTGGCAGATCTGCCAAGCAGGCCTGGGAGTGGTTCCATCCAGAGGAGGCCCAGAGGCTCAGAGTCAGAGGGAGGAGGCGAGAACATGCTGCTGTGGGACTGAGGGACCGGTTCCCATCGTGTACTGCTTTTTCTAAACTGCTAGTTCAGATACTCTATGTACCCCTCCAATCTGTATTGACCTAGCCAATGCAGCCACGTTGTCTCTCCTCAACCTTTTATCATTTGAAGCCCGCACGAGAATAGGGGTGCAGAAACTTAACACTGGATCTTCAACTGTCTCCCCTTTCAACCTGACTCGTTTCCTCAGAGATTAAACACATCCCCCCTCCTAGCGGGACCTCGGCAAGTCTCCCTCCCCCCACCCATCTTCCCTTTCCCGGGAGCCTGGACAACTAGGTCTCCAAGGTGAAGGTGAAGGCTAGGGCTCCTCAGCAGGGAAAGGAGGTGGTATCCAGAGGCCAAGCTCTGCCAACCCAATTCCAGGACCCCACCAGACCATGTCCTTCACCCCCTTCTTTCTCCTTCCCCTCCTACTCTCTTGGGACCCCAGAAGCTGCTGGGCAAATTGTGTGAGCAGAACAAGGTGGTGAGGGAGCAGGACCGGCTCGTGCAGCAGCTCCGAGCTGAGAAGGTGAGAGCTGGGGCGGCCTTGAGTTGGGGCAGGTGGGTGGTGCTGGCTTGGACCAGGTCCTGAGCTGCTGTCCATCCTGACTAAGCTGAGGCCTTCATCCTTCATTTGACTTTTGTTCTGCCCTTAATCAGAACTGCCAGAGCTCTCCTAGGGAGCTTAGCCAGTGTGAGGGCAGCCTCTGCTATACTGCCTGGTTGAACCTGAGACCTCTGCTGTTGAAAATCCCAGAGAGAAGTTATCAGGGCTGCTTCTAACTGCTCTCTCTGCCTTTTCTCAGGAGAGCCTGGAAAGTGCCTTGATGGGAACCCACCAGGAAATGGAGATGTTTGGGAGCCAGCCTGCCTACCCGGAGAAGCTGCTGCACAAGAAGGAATCACTGCAGAACCAGCTCATCAACATCCGAGTGGAGCTGTCTCAGGCAACCACGGTAACCTTGGAGCAAGCCTGTATCACACCCATCCTCTTTACCTTGCAGCCCCTAGAGAGGAGCTGTGAGCCCCCAGACAGGAGAGCCACCCACCCCTTCTAGGCTGTGCTGTCCTGATCCAAGTTCTCCCTTAAAGGCAAGAGCAGGCACTCCTGCCTAGGAGTGGCATGAGCAAAGACCTCCACGCTGCCTTGCAGATAGACAGCAAGTGTAGCAGTCTGCTCCTTCTATGGAGTCTCCACCAAGGAAGATGGGCATCCTGAAGAAAGTCATGGTAGTCTACTTCCAAAAAATTAGCTGTTGAAAACTCTGTGGAGCACAGTTTTACTGTGACACATATCAGGTCATCATGACTCAGAATTAACTCCACACAGCAACTGATATTTGTCGAGGTGATACTCCCCCTTTCTACCTGTCTATGTATCTGGAGAGGGTTCTATTTTCTCTGTTTGGGTTTGCAGCTACTCACCAAAGGTGGGAAGACAGGCAGTTGCACTTCTTGTAAGGCCAGTTTGATTCTCCCTCAGAATGTCCCAGCCCTGTACCCCTTCCTGCTATCCCCCATGCCTCCTCCTCAGATACTGCTCTGGGCAGGGACAAGGAAGGATGCTTTCGGAATGGCAGCATTCTCCCTGTCCCTCCCTCCCTCCCCCTCACAGGCCTTAACTAACAGCACCGTGGAGTACGAGAACCTCGAGTCCGAGGTCTCTGCCCTACACGATGACCTCTGGGAGCAGCTCAATTTGGACATTCAGGTGAAGAGGGCTCTGGAACAAGTGAGGGTTGGTTGGTGTGTGGTCTGGGCCTCACCCTTGTCTTTTGGGACAAAAGCCTTCCTTTCTCATCACAGAGATCTCAGAGATTTAGGGCTAGGAGTTGGTCCTGAGACAGAAGAGAAGGCTGAGGACTGCTTAAAACAGGCTTTAAGTTTCAGAATGCAGGTAACAGGGAATTCTTTAGTGCTGCAAGGTCACAGGGAAGGAGCTAAAGCTGAAGCATTGAGGGTATAGGTGAATATGGTGTTCCAGGGTAGCATAAACCAGTAACATGCTTGGCTGTTAACCAAGAGGCTGGGGGTTCAAAGTCACCCGGAGATGCCTTAGAGGAAAGGTCTGGTGATCTGCTTCTGAAAAACCAGCTACTGGAAACCCTTGGAGCACAATTCTTCTCTCACACATATGGTGTCACCATGAGTTGGAGTTGGCTCTGTGGCAACTGTTTGAGAGAGAGAGATTCCAGAAGAGCCTGCAGGAGCATTCTGTTTAGGAATTTTCAGATAGGACCCCAAAGAGATTCTTCTTTCTTCAATGGGTTAGAAACAGTCTGCTTAGAGGCAAGAGGTGGGCACGTCTGATCTTAGGGAATTCTTGTTCTCTGTTTCCCCATCTTTACCCAGGCCCTGCCTCTTCTCCAACTCATAGTGCAGTCCCTGTCTCTGTGATGTAGTTAACACCTTGGTTTTCCCTCTTTTCCTCCACCCCAACTTTGCAGCAGTAAGGTGAAGTGAAAGCCTGAAGGCAGCCATGTCTTGCGGCCAAGCGTTACATTAAACACACATATTTCAGGAGGTAGGATAGCATTGTAGTTAAGGGCACTGGATTTTGAAATAGATTCAAAAGTGGCCATACTGCTTAACAAACCTAACGTCTTGGGCAGGAGCCTCCTTTGTATCTCTAATGTGGTGTTAAGTGCCGCTCTTGTCTCCTGGAGTAACCATGAAGCTTAAATGAATTGCCGTATGCAGAACACTTAGCTCAGGGCTGGGCACAGAGTGATGCTAGACAAAGAGGAGTTACTGTTGTTTAGAGTATAACCTAGAGTGGAATATAATTCACAAGCATTTAACCATACTTTGGGTATGGGTATTACAACAGGGCTGTTTGGATGTGAAGAAAAATAGTCATCTAGAAGCTCTCACCCCCTGAAAAATAGGCTACTATGAAATGTCCACTTAGAGGGGACTTCCTGCTAAGACCACCCTGACGTCCTCTGAGGGGCACTCAGAAGGATATGTTCACTCTCTTGGTTCTGGGGCCCTGTTTATATCTCAAGGGGCTCTTGACTGTAATAGCAGAGTCCCCTGCTCTGGAAACTCCAGAATACAGTTTGTAGAAGCTAAAGAAGCGGTGGCTGCCCTGGCCAGAAGTGTGTGTGTATGTGTGTGCATTGTATATATGTGTCCTGTGAGTATGAGTGTGTAACTGTTGTGCATGGGAGAGTATATGTGTATGTAGTGTGTGTGAATATATACGTGTGTATGTTATGTGAGTGTCTATCAATGTGTCTGTGTGTGTGTGCACATGCGCGCATGCCTGCATCACTACCTACAGCTGATCCAAAAACATGCGGTTCAAAAATGCCCAAGCTCCTGACTAGAAAGGCAAAGTTGGGGCACTTGGCAGCAGCTGCTTTCCTTGACTTGCTCTTTGGCTGTTCTAGAATGAAGTGCTCAACCGGCAAATCCAGAAGGAGATCTGGAGGATCCAGGATGTGCTGGAGGGGCTGAGAAAGAATAACCCATCCCGGGGCACAGACACAGCCAAGCACAGAGGTGAGTGCATGCTCGGCCAAGCTCCAAGGGTTCTGGCCTCCCCAGAAATCCTTCTGTGTCTCTGGCCTCCGTCCCACACCCACTAGGCCCTCGTAATGCTCAGAGCCAGTGAGGCCTCCTCTTGACTCCAGAACCTTTTCTGGATCCTAGGATGTAAGTGGGATTCTTCATTATCCTCCCTCTCCCACAGACAGACTAGATATACCACTCAAAAACACTCTTGACCTTGATATTCTACTTCCTCCTTGAGAAAAGGTCAAAGAGCACCTGGGCCTCTCTAGCCCCCAAGTGCACAGGCCTGCTGGTGATTGGTGGTCACTCTTAGTGTCTTTCTTAAGCCCTGGAACTTCAGGCTGGCTTTCCTTCACGCCTCAGAGGCAACAGTGTCATGTCCATTCACCATCTTTCCACGCCCAGTATATCTCAAAGTAGCCAGCCTGTGACCCCAGCAGCTGTAATATGTCCCTCCAGTAGGCTGGGGGGCCTGAGACTAAATTCCTGTCCTGTTTCTCTGGATGTAGTTCTTTCTTGCCCTGTGGTGTCATTCTTACGCCAGGACACACCCCTATTCACTCCCTCATCTCTCTCCTCTTCTGTTTCTCCCAAGGAGGTGGCCCCTCAGCCACGTGCAGCTCCAACAGCCCAGCCAGCCCTCTCAGCTCTGCCAGCCTCACCAGTCCCCTGAGCCCCTTTTCACTGGTTTCTGGCTCTCAGGGGTCCCCCACCAAGCCCAGATCCAATGAGGTAAGCTGAGAAGATGGAGCAGAAGGTAGGTGGTGAAGGGGAGGGACCAGTTAGCTCCTCCTTTGCTTGAAATGACACAAATTCTGTGTCTGTCCGTTATCCTCAGAGGCAGCCAGGCCTAGTGCTTTGGCTTTCTGTTTAGTCATTCTGACGTCCAGTTTTGTGACCTTCTCTCCAGATTTCTCCTTTACCTGTTCTCATCTCCATCTGTCTTCTTTAGTATCCTCTTGGGGAAGTGTCTCCCTGAGCATCAGGAAGCAAAGATACCACACTCTTAATTGAAACTTAAAACCAGGATTTTTCCAGAGGATGAGAGAGTTGAGGGTCTGTGAGTACGGAGCAGGTTCTCAGTGAGTCAACCAGCAGGAGTTTATAGAGGCTCTGCTGTGCCTAACGGATGGTATGAGGCCCTTTCGGAAAGGTATACACAGCACCAGACTCTCACTCAAGCAGCCCAGAATCCAATGGGGAATCAAGATGCAATCATAGTGAACAAACTCCTGTGGAACGTGACAGTGTATGTCTCTGTATTGAGCTATTTGGTTTAGATTGTCAATGCCTTGGTTTTCCAAAGAGAGGGGAGGGGATCCCTGACCAAGGAAGGAGACTGGAACTTAAACTGGGATAGTATTCATTAGTAGAGTACTCATTGCAACACTATGCACAATAGTCAAAAGGTGGGAACAACCCAAGTGTCCTCAACAGATGAACAAATCAGCAAAATGTGGTAGATACACACAAGGAATGCTACTCAGCCGTAAAGAGAAAGGAAGTGCTGACACGTGCTACCAACATGGATGAACCTTGGAAACCTGGTGCTGAGTGAAATGAGTTTGATGCAAAAAGACAGTTACTTCATGATCTCAGTCACATAAAATAACAAGAATAGGCAAATGTGTAGAGAGAACAATGTTTGTTAGTGGTTACTAGAGGTGGGAGGATGGGAAAGGGGGGATCGTCTTTAGGAAGAGGTGAATTGCTGCTTATGGTAATGGGACATGTGGCAACGATTATGGGGGGTGCTTCCCAACCTGGTTAATGTGTCACTAAGTGTTCACCTGAAAGATGTTGAATTGCCAAATACTGTATGTATTTTTACAATGACAGAATACAATGAAACCCACCAGAATTTGTATAGGAGAAGAACAAGGGAAAGGCAGTGCAGGCAGGAGGGACTGTGGGAGCAAAGGCCCGGGGGTGGGTGGGAATGTGCCCCGCATGATGGTGAGAGAATGACAGAAAGCTCTGGAGACGTCTGTACTGGGGAGCAGTAGACAGGCGGGGTTCTAAGTTGAGGGGGGCCTTGAAGGACAGATGGGGAGTTAGCTCTGTGCTGAAGTTCTGTTCAGGCCAAGCACAGGCCCCGGAGGCCTTCCTGGGGTTTGCAGTCCTGTTGTTGTCTGCCTCCTGCTAACATTCTTTTCTCCTGCTCTCACAGTGGCTGCTCTTGTTCTTCCTAATGCTCTGGCTACTCTCTGTCTCAGGAACCTGGCCCGCCTCGGCCTCCCCTCCCCAAAGCCTACGTCCCCCTGGAGTCTCCTCCAGCCGTCCCTCCACTCCCTAGCGAGAGCCGTTTCTGGCCATACCCCAGCTCCCCTTCCTGGCACCGCAGTGGCGAGACAGCCAGGGGTCAGGTACCCAGCACTCTTGGTTCCTGCGGGGTGGGGACAGAGGGATGGCAAAGGTCCAGTCTGGGGGCAAGACAGGGTACTGAAAAAGGCATTTTCTCTGTTCAAATGTTATTACCCCAGCAGGACCCAGGAATATGGGGTGGGATACTTGAGATAGTCACACAGGTTCTCCTTCTCCTTTTTGCTTTCTATGGACAATCAGAAAATAAGTTGCTGCCCTACTCATAGGCAGCCAATGGTTGTGGGGGAAGGGGGCAGCCAGTGATTGCTGGCAGCAGTGCAGTGCTTCCCCTCTGCCAGCATGGTTAGCCGACGGTGATGGAACGATCCCCACCAGTGCCATTCTAGTCCCTGTGTTTTGCCTGCAACCCAGTCCTCCTGGACACTCGCTGTCTCTACCTTGCCTCATGTCCTCTTGGAATCTCACAAGCCCTGTAGAGTATTAGGATATAGGCTCCTTTTTCTCCGTTATGGTTCTTTCTCTTGGCTAGACCCCTAGCCCAAATCCAGGAGAGGTGTGTGTTTAGGCCTGGAAGAGGTTGCATAGTGAGTCGAAAGAGTCGTGTGCCTAAAATTGAGAGACCTAGATTCTCACCTGGATTTGGATGCTGATAGCATGGATAATGCTTGAGGATTTGCCAGGTGGGGTAGGCAGCGCAGGGAATGTTACGCTGGCTTTCCGGACTCACCTCTCCTCTCTGATTGGTCTAGAACTGAAGTTTTTGACCTCTGGTGTAGTCTTCTTTCTATTGCGTTCTTTTCATTGAGACCTATATTCTTCAACTAGACAATAGGAGAATGTAGTTTAGATAACATCCAAGGTCCCTTCTGGTGCCATGAATCTGCATGTCCTTGTCCTTCTCCCTAAAATGGGTATCAGAAACCGTGGTGGCATAGTGGTTAAGTGCTACAGCTACTAACCAGAAGGTCAGCAGTTCAGATCTGCCAGGTGCTCCCTGTAAACCCTATGGGGCAGTTCTACTCTGTCTGTAGGGTCATTATGGTTGTAATTGACCTGATGGCAGTGGGTTTTTTTTCTTTTAATGGATACCAAGGCCCATTGTATTCTCTTTGCCCAAGTCTTAGGTGGGGTCCTGACAGACTCAGAGACCTTTGGCCTTGGTGCTCCCTACACTGGCCATTCCTTGACTGTGGCTCACATCAACTTTGTTTCTCAGTGCTTGTTAAGGGAACTGGATGGTTGAAGGGCCTTTTGCATGGGCCTTGTGACCTTACTCCCCTGTGTAGGCCAGCACTGGCCAGCTTAGGTGATATGAGTTGTAGGCTCCAGTGCATCCCCACCTGCCTCCTAGCCGGAACGCAGTTTCTCTGTACCTGTGTCTTCAAGAGTTTGAACATCAGCTACTGTAAAACAAAGAAATATCACCAGGGGCCAATTGCCTGGCAGTTGCTCTAGCAACAACCATTTTCTCACATTTTCTTCCAGCCCAAGGCAAACTATGAGCAAAGCAGAAAAGACTCCCACCAGACAACACCCCTGGACATCCCAAAAGACATCAGTCTTGTGTCTACAAAGCAAGGAGTGGAAGTGGACAAGCAGGCAGCTCTCAACAAAGGTACTCCTTACCCCACCACCCCTAGAAATAGGGCTAGGGATTGACAGGGGACCCTAGGTGCTCTCTTGCACTTAAAGGGTTCCTACCTGCCTTGGGGCTTTAATCTCCATGGGGCAGGACTGAGTTTGTCTCTGAAAAGAGCCTCTTCTGTCTCCATGCAGTTGGCATTGTACCTCCTCGAACAAAATCACCTGCTGATGAAGAGGTGACCCCAAAAACAGTGGTGAGAAGGAGTGCCAGTGGGCTAACCAATGGACTAGCCTCCCAGGTAAGTACCTATCCACAGGCTCTGAGAGCTTGTGTGGGCTTGAACTGGATTGAGAGCCCAAGGCCTCTGTCTACCCATCTGTCAATATTGTTCAAGGGACCCAGGACTAGGGGACACAGGCAAAGGAAACATGAGGAGGGACAAGTTCTCCTTCCAGAAGATTTGTCAAGGAACGAGGAAAGCAGGCATAATAAAGATACAAAAACACTTAAGAGTGTTATAGTGTGCCACTGGATGACTTACAAAGGATGAAGTATAGACAATCAGTGCTCAGAGTCAAATGTTTTTGTTTCCTATGGCTGCTGTAACAAATCACCACATATGAGGTAGCTAAAACGACAGAAATTTACGGACCTCTGTTGCTGAATTTGGGACCCACTCTAAACCAGGATGATCTCATCCTGAGTTTCTTAACTTCTTTACGTCTACGCAGACCCTATTTCCAAATAAGGTCCCATTTACAGGTACTTGGGCTTAAGATTTCAACATATCTTTTTCTGGCCACTTTTCAACACTCCATACTCTTCCCTTCTGGCCCTCCAAAAGAAATATCCATTCACACTTGGAAAACATGTTGACCCCATTCTAAGATCCCCAAAAGTCTCAACTCATTACCATATCAACCAATGCTAAATCTAAAACCTCATCTAAACAACATTATTTCAAAAGTCCCAGTTCTCATCATTGGAATCATCTACATCAGGTTTGCATGAGACTATGGGTATGATCAGTGTTGGGGCAAAATTCCTCCCTATCTGTAGACCTGAGAAACTAGAAAACAAGTTGTCTGCTTACAAAAAGCAATGATGAAGCAGGCATAGGATAAACATTATGGCTTCAAAAGGGAGAGATTAGAAGAAATAAAAGATCACTAATCCCAAGCAAATTCAAAATTCAGCAGAACAAATTCCATTAGTTTCTAAGGCTTGAGAATAATCCTTTGTAGCTGGCTCTTCTACTCTCTGGTCCTATGGAGGCTCTGCCCTACCTCTGGATCTGCCTTTTTCACCTGTGGCTCTGCATCTGTAGCCTTCAGAGTCATTGTTTTGTTTTTTCTTTCTGTAAGGATAGCACATGTTTATAGCTAAGTTGCTCTATTAGTCAATTTCCTGCTTGTAGAATCTCAGAAGTCCAATTGCTTTTCTGATATTTCATTCCAGGTGTTTCTTTCAGCCCAGTCTGGCCATGTTTTTGCTGATAGAACATTCTTTAAAACCTTGTGGGTCTCGTGTGTATGTCAAGGAGATCTTGTAATCAAGAGGATTTTTCACAGATCCTTAGCAGAAAACCCTATTACTATTCTTGCCTTCTGCTGAGATGATTAGCTGGATCTATGAGTCATACACTATCTCTTTAACAAAAGGTTGTCCCCAAACACTGTTGGCATTCTCTCAGGGCATACTCTCCTCACAACGAAATGCCTAATTTGAGCGTATTTTGCAATCTGGAGAGTCTGAGAACCTCTCAAGTGAAATATTGGTTCTTTTTTGCTTAATAATTTCTTTCTAAATTTATCTCTTTCCTCTCATGTTCTATTAAAAGCAGCAAGGAAAACCATGCTGCATCATTAACACTTTGCTTGGGAATCTCCGTAGCTAAATATCCAAGTTCATCACTTACAAGTTCTGCTTTCCACCTAGTAATAGAACATAATTCACCCTAGCTTCTGCTATTTTAAAGCAAGGATTGCCTTTCTTACAGTTTCTAGTAACATGTTTCTTAGTTCCTTCTGAAACGTTACCATTACTGTTAAATTTCTACCAATATACTATTTCTGACAATATATGTATTTTCTAAGGTGCTAAACTTTTTCTACTTTGTTTTTCATTTCTTTCTGAGCCTTACTAGAACTGCCTTTAATATCCATACTTCTACCAAATGTTACATCAGCATCTCACTTCCTATATCAAAATCAGTATTAGGTTCCTGAGGCTGCTATAACAAATTACTACAAACTGTTTGGCTTAAAAAAACAGAAATTTATTCTCTAGCAATTGTTGCCAGGAGTCCACAGATCAAGGGGTCAGCAAGTTGGTTCCTTCTTGAGGTTTAGAAGGAAAATTTGTTACATACTCCTCTCCTAGCTTCTGGTGGTTGCTGACAGTGCCTCGTGCTCCTGGGCACATAGACACATCACACAAATCTCAGTCTCTGTCTTCACATGCCTTCTTCCTTGTGTTGTTTCCTCCTTTTCTGCCTTGTACAAGGATACCCATCATTGGATTTAGGACCCGCCATAATCCAGATGATCTCATCTTGAATTCCTTAATTCTATCTTCAAGGACTTTACTTCCAAGTGAAGTCACGTTTTCGGCACTGGGGTTAGGACTTGGACATATCTTTTAAGGGCCACTATTCAACCAATTTTAAATAGGTTTCCCATAGAAGGCATATTTTAATGAAGTATGGCAGATGGAAAAGCTAGGTGAAGGCCAAGGCACCTATCAGAGCTCCAATCTCCCACTGCAGCAGGAGCGCCCCAAGAGTGCTGTATTTCCTGGAGAGGGAAAGGTCAAGATGAGTGTGGAGGAGCAGATTGACCGGATGCGACGGCACCAGAGTGGCTCCATGAAGGAGAAGCGAAGGAGCCTGCAGCTTCCAGCCAGCCCAGCCCCTGACACCAGCACCCGGCCGACCTACAAAGTGGTACGGTCATCCCAGCCACCTTTGGGGGTGGGCTTCTGGCAACATTGACCACTCCCAGGGCACAGCCTGCCCAGGTCAGGGAGGTTTGAGAGGGAAGGGACATTGAGCACCTGGGAGAACAGGAAGAGGCTTTCACAATGGGGCGGGAGAGTTATTTCAACAAGTGGGTTTTTTTTTTTTCCTTTTATGTCTAAAGGAAAATAACTCACAAAACAGGACATTATTTTTGTTGAAATGAATTATTAAAAGCCCAATTCACAGAGAATAGCATAAAATCCAGAAATAACCATCACAAGTATTTCTAGAGTATCATGTGCTTAGCACTGCTGCCTGGTGCAAGGCAGCTACAAACTCCTTTCATGTTATCTTGTTCAGTCCTTTCGACAACACAGCATCAAGAATTACTATCCCTGTTTTCCTGCTGGGAAAACAAAGTCAGAAGAAATGAAATGATTCTAAGGAACACACTTATTAAGTGACAGAGGCATAGCCCGAGGTATCTGCCTCGTTTTTCTTTTCACTGAATTTCAAAAGTACAATAAAATGGTAATGGTAACTCCCAAGTTCTACTCCCCAAAAGTTTACATTCTAGTTGGTGGATTGAAACTTCTAAAATATGAAACAACTGTAGATTTACATGAGACAAAGTAATTCAACTGCCTAAAACATATGGCTCATAGTGTGAATGCGGGACAGAGCTTGCCGGAGACTAACAAGTGTGGATGAAAGAATACTAAAGAGACTTTTGCCAGTGGGCCTTTGAAGGGGGCAGCTCGGGGTAGGCAGGATGGAAGCTAGGAGAGCCCTGCAGTCAGGAGCAGTGGGGTGCTAGCCACGTTGGGTGTGCTGGGGCAAGGACACTGGTGACATAGGCGTGGCTAGGGCTGCCTGGTGGGTGCCATGGTAACAGTGGAGGTGCTGCCAGCACTGGGGACAAAGGCTCTGAGTGACCCCAGCCTTGCTGGTCCCCAGGTGCGTCGTCACCGCAGCATCCACGAGGTGGACATCTCCAACCTGGAAGCAGCCCTGAGAGCAGAGGAGCCTGGGGGGCAGGCCTACGAGACACCACGGGAGGAGATCGCTCGGCTTCGCAAGACGGAGCTGGAGCCCCAGCACTATGACATCGACATCAATAAGGAGGTGACTGGACTCCAGGAGGGGAGCAGGGGGAGGGAGGTGACTGGACTCCAGGAGGGGAGCAGGGGGAGAAGCCCAGGGCCGGACGTGGGTGCTGACCTCAGTCCCCCGACAGCTCTCTACCCCAGACAAAGTCATCATTCCTGAACGGTACATTGACCTGGAGCCTGACACTCCCCTAAGCCCTGAGGAATTGAAAGAGAAGCAGAAGAAGGTGGAGAGGATCAAGACACTCATTGCCAAATCCAGGTAACAGGCCTAGGTGACCCTCCACTTCCTCTTCTCACCCTGGTACCTAGGATACCTGGGGCACTAGTGCTACTGAATCTAGTACCCCTAACGCATGGCACCGGGGACACAGACTGCCCAAGGGTGAGCAGATTAAGGCAGTCGCTCGAATCAGCAGTCTGGGCCCCGGCAGTGGCAAGGCTGCTATTTGGTGCCAACAAGACCTGCTGTACTATGCACGTGACAACATCAAGACAGACCTGGCAGGCTGCCCTCTGGTGACTTCTTTCCCCTTCATGGTTACCTGAACCTTGCAGTTCATTTGCTGATGTCGAGGGTAGGGGCGCCAGCATGTGTTCTGCTGGGTCGCACTCACCGGGGGACAGCCTTACCAGGAACCAGAGGCTGCACACTCGCGTGCCCTGGCTCTCCCTGCAGAACCTCGGTCTGCAGGCCCCCAAGCCAACTGGACCATCCCGTCCCTCCCTCCATGTCTATGTGTCTGTGCCTCTTCAGTATGCAGAACGTGGTGCCCATCGGCGAGGGGGACTCTGTGGACGTACCCCAGGACTCAGAGAGCCAGCTGCAGGAGCAGGAGAAGCGGATTGAAATCTCCTGCGCCCTGGCGACCGAGGCCTCCCGCAGGGGCCGCATGCTGTCTGGTGAGAGGGGCTGGGCCTCGCTCTGCCAGGGAGGCCTGCTGACCAGGTGTAGGGGAGGAAGCACGGCACAGAGAGGGGGCAGAGACAGGCAGGTGCAGGTCCGGGATGGTGTTCCTCCGGGCCAGGATGACCCTTTATTGAGCACCAGGCACTGTGCTAGGCTCAAAAGGACACAAAGCATCCAGAGTTTTTGACATGAAGGTGCTTGGAGTTAGACAGTCCTCATAGATGCTTTGTGGAGGAATTGGTCAGAGGCCGTGCCGGGAGCCATCTTGCCTGGGCAGTTCTGGGAAAGGCAGAGAGAGGAGGCAATAACTGAGCTGATTTGGGCCAGATAAGTAACATCATTTACCAGTTGTGGGCATATCTTTTCACTTCACATTCTTGCTGCATGTAGATAGGAAAAACAAAAAAGTCAGTTTTGGGCAACCAGTGTTGAGGATAATACACTCACCGTCTTGGCTACTGACCTAAACCCACTTTTCTGTGAAGACTGAGTGTGAGGAACTAACTTCACACTGATACAAAGACTAATAGGTTCTGATTAGACTCTGATAGGGTTGAAATCACTGGGATTAACTTTCATTCAGGTGCATTACCATTCCAGGATAGGTGAGAGTGTAAGCGGCCTTTGAAGAACGAAAGATCCTACATGAATAGGAGGTCTAAAGGCAGTGGGAAGACAGGCTTAATCACAGGGTCTGGGAGACCGAATAATTCCTTACTGGCAAGAGAACAGGTGGTAAGGATCAAGAGATACAGCAGGACTGGCTAGGGACTCTGAGGACCCCAGTGAGGACGGATGATCTCAGAGGGAGCAGTGATGACCACGGTAGAGAAGAGAGACAGGTGTGCAGACAACAGTTACAGGCCTGCCCAGGCAAGAGGCAGGCCCCAGCTGATGAGAACTGTGGCTGGGAACACGTGGGAGGGATGATGTGCCATGGTGGTGACTGTGGAAACAGATGAAGGTTCGCGTCCTGGCACTCTGAGGGTCCATCTCCTCGTCTGTAAAATTCAGATACAAATACCTGCCTCTACTTCTGGTGACTGAGGGCCAGAAACTATGTGTTAAACACCTAGCACTGTGCCTGGCACTTAGCAAGTGCTCAATAAATGCTAGCTCCCTGTAGCAGTAGTAATCGTAGGAGTAGTGCTGGTGATGGTGGTAGTAGTAGTGAAATAGCAATATCGTAGCTGAAGCAGGACTTGGAGCCATTTGTCATTTTTCTAATTATTTTAAACATGCATGTTTTCAGAAACTGAAGGAGATCTGAGTGAGCCCTAAAGAAGAAATTTCTGGCAGTTAGGGTTTGATGGATGGTTGAATGGGCCACCCAGAAAAGGCCACCCAAGAATTTCAGAGAGGCTGTCAGCCGGGCTGGAGTTGACGGGAATGGAAGGCAGGAGCTTCAGGGAGTCCATCCTGCAGCCCAAAGGCAGCAGAACCAGTTTGGCTACAAAGAGGCCTCTGCTGAACCTCCCTGTAGGTTAGCTGTGAAATAAACTTGAACCTTCCAAAGATCAAATTCCACATGCTCTAAGCAAAAGACAACTTCCTGTTTCCAGGGACAATGTGCTGAAGGCACATTGCTCTGCCTGGGTCCCAGTCCCTGGCTGTCTTAGCTACAGTTCTCCAGCCAGTTTCCATGAAAACAAAACTCACCAGCCGATCAGATTTCCCCCTCCATACACATGGTCTTGCGTTTCAGGTCTGTATATTGAAAGCAAGCAGTTACTTAGCTTTAGTGAAAACCCAAACTATTTGAAAAATGGCTGTGGTAGGACCTGACCTCTGATTTAGCCCACTGTCCCCAGCATCCCTCATCTAGGGCCCAAATTCCGAGAGCTATAGTTTTGTCAGGCCAGCAAGGGCTGTTGTGCACACATGCAGTGTGAGTATGGGTTTGCACTGGGAACACTGTGCATGGGATGCCAGGTACAGGTCATGAGAGCAGCGTGCAGTGGCCACAGGATGTGGCTTACAGTGCCCGAGTGTGGGTGTGTGGCACAGAGTTTGTAATCAGTGAGGTACGGTGCAGTGTTTGTGATACACACGGTATGTTCAAACTCAAGCAGGTAGCGTGTGGGACAGTGTGGCATTTCTGAGTTTGTATGTGTGGCATGAACATCATGTGCACATAGTTTGTGTAGTGTAATGTTAGTAAACACACCTGTTTTGGTCTGTGTGAGGAATGCCAGTTAAGTTCACGAACTCATCCTAGAAAAAGTGCTACCTACCTCATTGCTGAGTATCACTCTTCAAGGTACTCCTCTTGGGAAGCTGTGCACCTACGCAGCACCTAGTCCACCCTTCAAAGTAATTTTGGAACTCTTTTTTGAGAGCACACATCAAAGCTGTCATTGTATTACCCTTGATGTCCTGAATGTCATCCAAATGTCTTCCTTTCAATATTTCCTTTATCTTCGGGTAAAGAAAAAAGTCACTGAGGGCCAGATCAGGTGAGTAGGGAGGGTGTTCCAGTACAGTTATTTGTTTGCTGTCTAAAAACTCCCTCACAGACAGTTATACAATTAAGTTTGTGAACTGGCCACTGCACATGGTGGCACAATGGCCATCCAGAAAGAGTTCCAAAATTGCTTTGAAGGGTCGACTAGGCTGCATCAGTGCATAGCTTCCCAAGAGGAGTACTGCGAAGGTGACCATAGGGACACTCAGCAGCGAAGTATGTAGCACTTAGAACAATTAAGTTCGCAGACTTAATTGTTGAACCTTCTTTTCAAATGTGTGTAAGTAGAGAGAATGCTCGAGTGTGAATACAGGAGTATGTATATGTGCTTGTATGTGTACAAGATGGTGTTGTGTGGAAGCTCATTACTTACGAGTGCAAGTGGTAGTGAGTAAGGTGTTAAGAGTGTAGTGTAGTGTAGATGTATATGAATGTGACTATTCAGTGTATAGGTGGAAGTAGTGTTTAGGGAGGCACATTTACATGTGATTGACTTTGTATTATGTATATGTCACATACAGTACTTTGGAACATATATCTGTATGTGAATACTTGCAGAATAGAAGAGAATGCAGTCTTAAGAGCCTCTGTGAGCATGTGACTAATTATTATGCGTGTGAGTGTGGTAGAACTTGTAATTGCACACACTGTAATAGCACACTGTTCTAATCCACAATGGGTGCACACATGAATTTTAACTATATTGGTGGATATATGTTCCTAATATGAAAGGATTATACTTACATAATTTAAGCTTTTCTTCCTCTATTAATAGCATTATGAATACCCTTATTTTGCTAACCTGTTATAGGGATCGGGTCCTGGTGGCACCCTGGTTAAGTGCTTGGCTGCTAACCAAAAGGTGGGCAGTCTGAGTGCACCAGCCATTCCTTGGACACCCATGGGGCTATTCTACTCTGTCCTACAAGGTTGCTATGAGTCCGAATCGACTCAGCAGCGAGGAGTTTGATTTTTTGTTGTTGTTGTTGTTTGATTAGACAGATTCCCTTAGGGATGGGTGTTAGCCTAATTGTAGCTACCCTAAAGGTACCCAAACTGTTAACACTTTCAAAGTCATCATGACTGCTTTTCACAAACGATTTTCCCTCTTTAGTTGTGCCTTAAAGACATCAGCAGACCTCCTGGTTCCTCTCCTTCTCATTTTCCTATGTCCAGTCTCCTGTGGGCTAGACACCTAGCAAGTCATCACCTAGTAGAATTGTGTATAAATACGAGTCACAAGCTGCCAGGGGCCTGTCCTGTGGTGGTGAAGCACAAGAATATCTCTGCATCTATGCCGTAGCATCCATTTGGGCTTCCATGAAATATTCCTTGCTTAGCTTTTGGCTCTCTGACTATTTTAGAAGTCGAGGCTGCCAGACAAGTAACCACTGGGCCAGGGATAAGGATACACCTACGAATGTGTGTTTTGAAAGCCACTGTGGATGTATTTGTATGTAAAGTTACAGGTGTGTATTGGGCCATGCGGAAGGGCACACACGGGTCTGGAGATGCACACATACATGTCTGTGTTGTGTGCAGCAGGGTAAGGATATGGTGTTGCCGGATTCCCTGCACAAGCTGTGCACTGTGTTCCGGCAGACCCGGTCCATGCTAGAACTGTGTGCGCTGTCTACGCACGTGAGTCTGTGTGTATGTGACAGCAAAGCTGCAGTGGCTCTTGGTCCTGCACAGAGGGCAGGGTGGGTGGTGAGCTCTGTGGGGCAGGAGCAAGGGCTGGGCAGGGTGCATCTGGGGTAGCCTCTGGGAGAACCTGTGGTGTGACACTGGCTGAGGTTGGGCTCTTCTCTGCCACCCCCTGCCTCCCTGCCTGGAGAGTGCCTCGAGCTGATCCCGAACAGTGCAATGCCCCTTCTCACCAATACAGTTCGCCTTCTCATCGATCTTCTACTTTCCTGTTCTCAACACTGAATAACAATGATAATAGAGTAAAATCAAGTTAATTCAAACATCACCACTTTAAGACTTGTAGCGATTTGCTGGGAGATGGGGGTTGGATTGAAGAAAATGGGGGGTCTCAAATTGAGCCCTTGACTGCATCCAAGTTAACAGAATTCACTTTGAACACATCTGAAAGCCTCCATTTCCATGGAATTGATTTACATGGTGATTGCATTGTGTCTATCTGTTCATTAAATGGTGGCCCGAGGATTTGGATTAGTTGTGATTTTACTGCACTATTAATCGTCATCATTAGCAGTATCACCAGGTGTAAATGCCACACTCCTTCTTTCTTCACAGTAACTGAGAGGTATGCAAAGCACCCCGTTCGATAGATGGGGCTAGGAGCAGATGACCCAGGAGGTCTGGGCCTCACCCACAGTCACACTGGTTCTTAGCAGAGCTGGGATTTGGCAGGTCTTCTCTGGGGTCCATGCTGTCAGCCATGGTGCCCTGGGAATGAGGACAGCTTTGCCTCAGCTTGAGCAAGTTCCCAAGCGCAGCCTCCTCTGCTTGCCTCCCTGCCTTGCTCCCGCCCTTGAGGAGGGCCCTGGCTTGCTCTGAGTGCCCAGCCTCCTCCGCCTCCCACCCACCGACCCCTATTCACTCCCTGTTCATTTCTGTTTCCAGTGCAATGTGCCACCCCAAGCCCTCCCACCTCCCCTGCCTCCCTGACTCCACCAGCCAACCCCCTATCGTCTGAATCCCCACGGGGCACCGACGGCAGCCATACCATGCGGGTCTGAGCTCTGACGTAAGCACTTTTCTTCTGTATTTCATCTACCCAAGGGAATGGGCCCCTTCCCTTGCCCCCACTGAGCCATCTACATCTCATCTGACATTGCTTCTCCCCTCACTCTCGCGTGCCCCGGTGCCACTCCGTCCCCATCCATCTGTCCATCTGCCCGTCCGTCCGTCCATCCGTCCATGTGCTTGAGCCGGCCAGGATCCCCGTGCAGAGCTGTGCTAGAGCCAGCTGGCAGGGCTGCTTCTTGGGCACTGCAATGCCAAGGGGCGGTGCTTCTTCGACAGCTGACAGGGAAGAGAGCTGAGACCCCACTTGTCCCTAATACCTCTTCTTGGCCAGCAAGTCTTCCATTTGTTGAGATACAAGGTATTCCTGCCCCAGAAGGTCTTAGAAGCCCCTAGAAACTGTTGCTCCACTCCTGCACTTCATCGTAAATGACAACTATAGCCAAAGACTGTGTCCTCTTCCCTCCCCTAGCACACAGCCAGTCTAGACCAGGCGAGGAAAAAAGAACTTTGACTTTCGTTGTCGTCTTCCCCCTTTTCAGGGATGAAGGAGCAGGGCGGGTTTCTGTGGGTATTTACAAGATGAGACATTCTCTGGGAAGATTGGCTGGAATTGTTGCTCCTCCTTCAGCACCTTCTCACCGTCATTTCTTTCTTCTTTAGTGCAAGCCCTGGCTGAGGCCAATGCTGTGAAGCTCCACAGAGCCACATTCTGAAGTCCTCCTCTACATAGCTGAGGTCCTGCTTCCCCACCCTGGCCCCCTGCCCCTGCAGTCCTGTGGGAATGCTGCAGGCAGCCAGGCTGGGGGCCGGGATTGCTACTGAGAGGAGTATGGGTACCTCAGTGTCCACACGCCCACCCACGTCTAGTCCTCAAGTCTTCACTGCTCATACAGTGGTCCTGGACCAGGGCCTGAGGTGGCAGGTGGCCCATCCAGGTTGGTCAGAGACCCAGAGCATCGTCCTCTCTGATGTCCACATCGTGAGGAGCCCAGGCCTGGCTCTACCTGGAGTTGTGAGGACCCTACTGGGACTTCTAGGATGGGGACCAAGCCCTGGTGGGGAGCATGCCCTGGGCTAGTCCTAGGCTACTGAGGACTAGAAGTAAAGCAGGGATGGACACTCTGCCTCTTCTAGCCCCTCCTGATCCTGAGGAGATTACCTACTGTCATCCCCTCCCCTAACAGCCCCACCCTGCTGCCCCAGAGCTTGGCACATCCGCTTATGGGTGCTGCTTTGGGGTCCAATGGAGACTGACCACCCTGCTTGAGCCAAAGACAAGATGGTGAGGATGAAGAGAGGCCCCTCGGTACCCAGAGGGACAGTGCTGGCTGTAGAGAAAGAATGGCAGGTCTGTGCAGTGTCTGAGGGCAGGTTGAGAGGGGGCAGCAGAGAAAGGGAGGAATGGGGAAGCAGAAGGACAATTTGCAAGTAAAAAGGAAGAGGAAGGAAAAGGGAAGGGAATCTGGGATATGCCTCCCCAGGGCCAAGTACTTTGCCAGACTGTCACCTCTGTTCCTCCTGTCATGACCCCAGGAGAAGTCCCCAGCAGAGCACATGGTGGCCTTCAGCTGAAGTGTTAGATGTGGGGATAGAGGTAGGGGTGAGGGGGGAAGTTGGGTAGCAGCAGCTGGAAGATGACTCTTTCTAGATCCAGGCCTGGTGTCTACCTCCCCTCATGGGGTCAAGGGTAGAGAGAAGGTTCTGGCTTTTGTGAGACACGGTCAGCCTTGGGGCTTTACTTAACCCATTTCGTGACACTTTCTTGTTCCCTGACCCCTGGAATGTGAATGAGCCAACTGGGGACTGAGTGCCCCCTGAGGCCAGGGATCAAGGCGTTGATCTGGGAGCCCAGGCTCCAGGACTCTGCCCTCATCCCAGGCATCCCACAGGAGAACCAGCTGAGGCTATACAGAAGGACTCTCTCTCGCTTGGCGCTCTCACAAGCAACCTACCTACCAACCCAGAGAGGCCAGTAAGGGAGGCAGCGGCAGATGGAAAGCTCCTCCTCGCTCTGTCTCGGCTCCACCCACCTGGAGATGAATGTAGCCAGGGAGGAGGCAGGGGAGTGAAGCAGAAAACGTCTTGGCCTTTAGGCTGTTGCCAGAGTTGCTGCCAGGAGATGTTGGCCTGACTTCCGGTTGTCCCAAGAACAACTACAGTGTCTTCCACCAGTTCCCCTCTACTTCTTCATGGCTGAGAAAGCTACTCACTCATGTGCAAGTAAAGATCACAGTTCACTCAACAAATACTTATTGAGCACCTTTTATGTGCCAGGCACTGTTCTAGGTGCTTAGGAGAGTCTCATGCTTCTGAGGAGTTACAGACTGGGGCATGCCACCTGTCTCCAGGTCTAGCAGGTTTGGAAGCATGGCTCTTGGCTCTGTCGCCCATCTTCAGTGCAGCTAGAGTACCCAAATCCATTCTATCTGCCCTACTGACGTAGCAGGTGGGATTAGGTCCCAGGGAACACTCTCCTTAACCACAGAAGTCTCTATCCATAAGAAGCAGATTTGCAAAGCCTTCCATGCCTTCCCCTTTGTCTCCTTTTTTTAAGTGATGTTTTTTAGCAATACATGTAAACACCAAGAAATAATGTCTATGCCTCTGCCACTTCTCTCTCACCTATTATTTCATAAAGCTGGTTCTTTATGTTGCTTTACATGCCTTAATATATGTTTCATGGAGATTATACATGTTATATATATGTGTGTGTAATATATATATTTGTTTGGATGTTGGATCCTTGCCCAGAGCTCCTGCCCAGCTGCATTTTCTCTCCTGAACTTTCCACACCATCCTAGCACATTTGAGGCCATAGTCCTTGCCTTTTGATCCAAAGAGGGGGAGAGGAAAGACTTATTTTACGACAGATCTATTTTATGCTTTTGTTAAAAGCAAATCTATTTTCAAAATGTGCAATGTCTGAACGGACCTGGCAAATGATCTGAGGAGACTGAGGTAGCAACCCTCGCCCTCGGCAGCTTCGTTTCTGTTGTCCAGTCTGAAGGGCTGTCCCGGGCTCCGGAGAGGGCCTTGCCCGGCTGGAGGTTCTCCTGGATGTCCTAGTCTAAGGACGGTCTGATGTGAGTCCTCTTGCACACCATTGTGTGCACATAAGTATACCCATCCAGGCACACAGCCGCCCCGTCCACCCAGTGCTGCTGGACCCCTCCCCTCATTTCCCTGCTGAAAAGACAGCATGGGTATGGCTGCCCATGCTCAACAGCACCCCCCACCCCAAGGCATCAGTCTGCTTCTTGGCTGATCTACACTGGAATGCAAAGCCAAAAGAGAATAGTTTGGGGTCACCAGTGCCATCACTGTTCCTTGGACTTTTCACTCATTTCATCTCATTCCTCCTGAGTTGGGGTCATGTCCATGGCATCTGTCTCCCTCTGTGACCCATAATTTCTGAAGGCTGTGATTCGGGGGAGGGTACCTCACTCTGGCATCGAAACTGCAAAGCCAGCTCCTGGGCTGAGGAGGGTCCCTCAGACAATGTAATAATTATCTCAGCCTTGCCAAGAGACTCCCAGGGCTTTTCTCCAGCAAGCAGCCACTCGGATGTTGAAATATGCCAGACCACCCTTCCAAACACTGGGCCGCTGTTAGAATGGGCCAGGGGCTCTTGCCTTCGGTGTCTTTGTCCACATCTGGTATCAAAGGTGTTGCCTGGTAGCCTGGTGTGGAGCTCCTGGACAGCACTGAAGTCTGACCCCCCCCCAACTTTGGTATTTATAACTGGCACCCTGTCCCCAGCCTAAGGCAACTTGCTATGAATGGACTGGGAGCAGATTGAGGCCCCAGGCTAAGTAACTCACTCCTGGATAGCCCTAGAGACTGGTCTAGGGCCTTCCTGATGAGCACATTACCTCCCTGATCGATAACTGACAGGCTGCGATCAAACCCTGCTAACGCCACTTTAAAGATGTCCTGAGGTTGTGAGCTGTGTGTATTGCTCTCCCGCCTTGTGAGAGCTTGCTCTTGGGGTAGGGTGACTACAGCAAGGTAGACCCTATTCCTTCCCCTGTAGGCTCCCTCCACCTGGCAGCTGTTACAGCTAAGAAAAAATAATAAATATATATACATATATCTATGTATGCACATATTGGGGCCAATTTGACTTGCTAGTATTAGACAATAAACCATACAAGGAAATGTATGATCTCAGTGTCTTTCTTTAGTATAAAAGTGCCCTTAGAAGAAGAGTGAAGGTTAGATGAGCAGAGGGCATCTCTGTCAGGGGACCACACAGCTGTAGCGTCCCCTTAGCATCCTTCCAGGCAAGGTTCCCACTCCCCTTGGGGCGGGGGCTGTCCTGACTGAAATAGGTGAGAGGTTGCTTCCTCCTCCTGGCAGCGTTGTTTTTAGATAGCACCCCAGTGCGTTCTGCATTTGTATCTTGCAAGTTTGTATAAACCCAATACAGAAAATAAAAGGAATGGTTTGTACAAGTGGTGTACATGCTTTGTTCTGTGTGTCTGGGCTGGGCTCAGGGCAGTTATGGAAAAAGGGCAGGAAAAGGGAGGGCGGAGGGCGTGAGGGGCTGGACTTCCCCAACTGTGAGCAAAGCCAGTGCTAAGCACCTGCAGACCTGCTTTCACCCTCGCCCCCCAGTTCTCTGAAAGAATTTCCTTAGGAGCTGAGCGTGCCTTGTCAATGCAGGTCTGCACTACCAGCCTGTGGGGACCCAAGGTCAGGGCTTTGGACCCAGGTCCGGTATCACAGAAGAATAGGTTTCGAGCCCTGGTCCCTTTCCCCTGGTTTGGCTAAGCTACCTACAGGGTGGGACTATAGGAGAAGAAAACCAATTTGTAGCCTTTCAGGATTACCACACAGTGGCCTGCATTGCTGCCTTAGGGGCAAAGGAAGATGATTTTGGTGGTACCAGAAAGGGCACCCAAATTCTCATCCAGACTTAATCCTGTTGGGTTGTTATTTCTCTTGACAAACAGTGGTTATTAGTTACTGATGTGAGGTGTCAAAGATTTTACCGGAACAGCTCAGCTTGAAATCTTTCTGTGAGGATTAAGAGCCCAGCACCCTTTAAATTCTCTGGAGTGGGAGCAGAGAGAGAAAGTGAACCCAAGAGAGTGGAAGTCCTCAGCTAGTCTTCCTCTGGGGCTTGAGTGAGACGGTGGTGGTGCCAGTAAAAAGAGGAAATTAAGAAAGGTGAGGGTAGGAAAGCAAACTTCCTCTCAATTTTGGTTCAGCTTTACTCTAATGGCTGATTTTGAATTCAAGACATCTGTTCTCATCCCTTAAAACCTGGGAGAATGTGTATTCATTTTTACAGATACAGTGACTATATAAAGCTATTTTTATTTTGCAAGATCCTTGGAAGAGCTATAAAGTCCAGGGGGTTCTCCTTCATGGACCAGGAAGGGTTGGGAGCAGACGAAGCTCAGGGTGAAGACTTTGGGGGCTGGGGGTGTTGTGCTGGAGAAGTTGTCACCTTCCTCAGACCTGAGCCACCAGCCATAACTGCTACCTAGGCCAGAGCCAGTGGCAGGGGCTTGGAAAGGAGGTGGGATAAGAGAACAACAGCGCTCTGAGTGAGTGTCACTCTCCACTGGTCGTCTAAGAGAAAAGGCTGGCTCCTCTGGAAGGGTGATGCCTGGGTCCCTGCCTGCCTGCCCTGCCTTGCAGCCCAGATCACCCCTCTGTTCAGGCCAGGCTGGGCTGATAAAGGAGAGCAGTGACCAGGAGCTATACAGCAAAAGCAGCAGGTGAATGCCTTTTATATGGTATTGCTTTGTAACTTGTATCACTGATTTATGAAGAGGGGCACAGTAGGGTCAGGCAGGCAGCCAGGCTTCAGACCGTGCTGCTGCTGCTGCTGCTGCTGCTGCTGCCAGGGACCAGGGACAATGCCATTTCTTCTTCCTCATCCTGGATGCCAGAACTGAGCTCGCCGCGCTGCTGAGACTGATGTAAGAGAGGCGGCCACGCCATGCTCGATTCCTGGCCGCTGTTTGCCAGCTGCATGAGGATTTGGACAAGTCTCCTGAGTTTCAGTTTCCTCATCAGTAAAATGAGAACATTAGCTATTATCTTATGGAGCTCTCAAGGAAACCAAATGAGAGAAAGGATGAAAGACACCTTGAAACTCGTAATTCATTTCACACATGTGAGGAAGCAGTGGTGATGTTGTATGTGTCCTTTGTTCACTGGGGCAAAGAAAGAGGGAGAAAACTTTCCAAGCTGTCCCCCTGGGTGGCCCTATCACCTTTGCTGGGAGATATTACCAGGTGCCCCTCACAAATGTCCTTTTACTCAGTTGTATGTGTCCAGACCCAGTCGCTAACTGCGTCAATAAATGACCTTCACCCTATCTCTTCCCACAGTAGCCAGGCCACGTACCTACCTGCGTCAGTGAGGACCAGGCTGGACCTCCAGGGCTAGTATACTTTTCCCTCGGGTTGCCTCTATGGAAGGGCCCCTCTCCAGGAAGGTGGTCTATAGACCAGCCCATTTGGACTCAGCCCAAGTAGCCCATGCTGCCTTCAGACAATGGAGAGTCGTCAGCTGTCCTTTGTCCTGAGCTCACAGGTGAGTTTTGTGGACAGAAGGGAAGGTATTCCTAGCTGCAATTTTACATACCTGTGGGAGTAACTTAGAACAACAATTTGAGATGAAGCTGAAGTCTTTCATAAAATAGCATATTAACAGTATACTAGTAATAGAAGGCTGGCTAGTAATAGAAGTATTAATAACACTAGTAATTGTTATAACTGTACTATAATGGCAGGAGTACTAACCATAGCGCAATCGTAACAGTGCCAGGTGCCCAATTCTGTGCACTTCACATGTCTTAACTCTCCAATCAATAACTCCATGAGATAGTTACTATTATTATCCAAGAAACTGAGTCACATACAGGTTAAATACACACAGTCCCTGGGTTAGGAATGTTCAACTTACATGTAACCGGTGGTTATGAACTAATCATAGCAAAGCCTGTCACATTAAAAATCTGAGGTGCCCACAACAGCTTGTAATAACAAATGGGCACTACTCTGTGACATGTATCGAAACATAGTTTTTGTTATTACTGTATTACTATGTTGAAGATGTTTTAGTGTAACTGGAAGTGTCCCTTGAATTTTTTTTATGTATAGAAAGGTACACCACCGTATACTAAGGCAAACATTTAACTACTAGGTGTTAGATATGAACTATACCTAACTGTTCCAATTTACTTGCAAATTCTACTTGCAGACTTAGAAATGGAACTCTTTGGTACTCCAGGGACTGCCTATAAAATGCCTAAGGTCTCAAAGGAGCTAGTTTGAATGAAGCCCCAGGCACTCTGACTTTAGAGCCCAAGATCTTAACCAACAGTGGCTCTCAAAGGGGTTGATGCCACCCTCCAGGGGACATTTAGAAAATTGGAAGGAAGGGTTGCTTGCCTCACAGGAGCCCTGGTGGCTCAGTGGTTAAGAGTTCAGTTGCTAATCATAAGATGGGCATTTTGATTCCTGGGAAACTCTCTAGGGCAGTTCTAGTGTGTCCCACAGGGTCACTCTTGAGTCGGAAACAACTTGTAGCAACGAGTTTAGGGTTTTTGTTCATTTTCTGTTCCACTTGCCTCAGGAGCTCTGGTAAGTCAGCGGTTATGCACTGGGCGGTTATCCAAAAGGCCATTGGTTAGAACCCACCAGTTGCTCAGGGGAAGAAAGATCTGCAGGCTGCTTCCTTAAAAATTCACTACCTTGGAAACCTAATGGGGCCCTTTTACACATCCTATAAGGGCACTAAGAGTTGGAATCAACTCAATGGCAAGTTGGGATTTTGAGTTGTTGTTGTCTTGGTCCCTTGGTTTGTGCTGGTTGTTCTGATGTTCAAGTTTAACCACCAGCACCACAGAGGGAAGGTCTGGTGATCTGCTTCCGTGAGATTACAGCTCCCCAAAAAATGCTCCTAGGCTCAGTTCTGCTCTGCAATACATGAGATTACCAGGAGTCAGAATCAATGCTATAGTAACAGATTTGTTTTTTATTTGCTTTGGTTTTGGTTGCGGTTGCCTCAGTGATGGTAGGGCAATACTCTACTGACATTTAGCGGCTGCAGTGCTGAGGACTGATTCTCAAAATAAAGAATTGTTCTGTCTCTTACACTCTGGGGGCCAGTGCTACCCTGGCCCCCAGGGTCACCATGAGTCGGATCCGACTCGACGGCACTCGGCTTGGCTTACATGCTACTAGGATGCTTGACTGGAGCAAACCTGCTAACAGGATCCGTCAGTCATACTTCAATCTATAATTATACTGAGAAGTTTTTATAAGCTTTTCATTGTTTCTTAGTTCTGTGAATAGCTCGGTAGGTTAGTAGGTGATAATTACAGAGAGGAACCAAATGGAATAAAGAGAGGCATCTCCAAATTACTGAATAATTTACTCCATGCACAATGTACTGTAACCTTTCAATGGCTGTATGTTTGTTTGAGAACTGTTCCAGGGCTGTAAGATAGAACTGAATAAGCGGAGGCCAACTACACTTAACAGAGGAGACCTGAGAAAACCCAACCTCATAAATGCAGAGAGACTTCAAACATAGGGGCTCTCACCAGAACCCCTCAATACACGTTTTTAGAAATTATTTCATATCATTGCCATACTTTCTATTTTTAAGGTGTTTGCACCCCCAAAATGAACACCTATGCGGATGTGTTTTGAGAGGTACCCGTTGTGAAAACATTTTGGGGCGTCACCTGTTGTTTTTCAGCTTTCTCCTCCACACTCCCAGGGGCCCACTGAACAGCTTATGTCAGCTGCTCTGAACTGCATGCCATCATTTCTCTATCCAGTTCACTCTCTATTCCCCACTGTGTATCAGAAAATGAAGCTCTCCAAGGCTCTTTAAAGTCCTGGAGACTAAATTTTTACCTCAGTAAGTGGTGGCATCTCAAGACAGAAATGTATTTCTGTGATGTTCCATCAATTCCCCCTTCCATATCATGACACAGGGAGCTATTTGGCAACACGCACATAAATAAGGCCCAGCTCGCTCCCCAGAACGTCACACTGCCTCATTGTCTGGACTCGTTGTCTGGACTTTGTCATCTCAAATTTGCCTTGCTCTGTGATCCCTGCTACTATCAGGGATATTTCCTTCCTTCTCTTAGTATACACAAGTGTGTCTGGTCTGTTATTACTTACCTAATGTAGTTTTTATTTTAGTGTTTACCACTACCGCTCTTTCATTTTGTTTGTTTATGTGTGTGTGTGTGTGCGCGCGCACGTGCATGCACGTGCATGCGTGTGCACACATTTTAACATGGAATAGCTCTGGTCTTCGGTTTCTCTTAAAGTAAAGCTTATTTATTGTAACTAGGTGCAAGCCCTTTGCCTACTTTGTTATTCACTCTAGTAAGTCTTGCCCTAGTATGTGTCTGTTTTGAGAGACGTTGTGTTTTATCATCAATCGTTTTTAAAAATGATGTATGTAGGATCAGTCCTGTCATCTATGATCTTCATTTCAGGATATAGGGAGAGCACATTACAAAAGGGTGTGTTGGGTCTAATGGTATTGAAAATGACTGCTGCGCAACAGAAGAAAGGACGTTAGAACTCAGAAGCTATCTTCCCAGTTGCCGTGGAGTCAGCCCCAACTCGTGGTAACCCACGTGTGTGGAAGGAGAAGGGTACCCCAAGGGGGTTGTCAGTGACTGGTTTTTTCAGAAGTAGATTGCCAGGCCTTTCTTCCAAGTCACCTCTGGGTAAACTGGAACCTCCCCGACCACGTGGTTAGGAGCTGAGCACATTAACCATTTTGTACTACCAAGGGATTCCAGAAACTGTCTACCCTTTTTCTTTTCAAGCCGAGAACATGTGTACCTCTGTCTGCACAGATGGTGAGGAAACTAGAACCAGGCCTCCTGAGCCATCCAGCCCTACCCCGAGCCTGAATTCAAGCCTCGGTCTTCCACAGCTCAGCCTCACAGTTCAAAGTTGTACATGGCACACCAGGCAGGAGAAGTCCAAGCCCTCCGTGTCTGACTCCCCTCTGGGGGTTTCATCCTTGATTTAACCCAATCTGACTCTCACTTCAGACTGACTGCAGCAAGTTTTACTCAGTTGGTTATCGCCCTCTAGTGTCTACCATGGGTACTACCCATACCCGTTGCCATCGAATCTATTTTGACTCATAGCAACCGTAGAGAACACAGCAGAAGTGCCCGAGAATGTCCAAGCAGCACCTAGTGGAGCTGAGCTGCTGACCTTTTGGCTAGCAGCCGTAACACTTACCCACTACGCCACCAGGATTTCTAAGCATGGATACTAGTACAAGAAAACCAATTTAGTTATGTACATTATTACAAAATTAATTTATTTCCAAAGAGTTACATAGATTCCATCTCTTCCCATATCCTCTACCAAATCAACTAAGGACTTGGGTGCCCCTGAGACTCCAAGTCCTCCATATTACAGTCTAAGTTTTGTAGAGCTAGGCACAGTTGAATTCAGCCTCAGGGCATTGAGGAGGAGTAGACAGGGTCAGGTGGGTGGGTGGGTGAGAGGGCGCAGTACTCTCTGGGAGGAGTCCGGTGATGGGAGCCTGAGACTTGAAGCATGCTCCTGTGTGCATGTGTTTGAGCAGAGGAATGGAGAGGGAGTTAATGAGTGACTAGAAGTTGGTTTCACAATTTACCAAGGGTCAGCTTGCCGTCAGCATGCACAAGCTCAGTCCACTCAGGTCCACATCACTTGTCAGCTTCGACGCGGAAGGCCCCCCAGGCAGGCTGCGGCATGATCTCCATCACTGAATGGCAGAGTGAGTGGAAGGGGCCGGTGGCCTCGTGCCCCAGAGGGGACTGGGCTAGCCTCTGGGTATCCGGGCCAGCATAGAGCAGAGAAACAGGCCCTCCCAGCAGGATCACTGGGTGAACCTACAAGTATAACATCTGGAGCCAGTGGCAGGGAGTTGCTATAGTGGCATCTCTGAGACAGCAGGACCAGAGCTGGGATGGGTGGGTGGGGGTTGCTTAGGGCCCCCAGGCAACAAAAGGCTGGTTTCCTGGGGGAACTGGGAAGTTGATCTCTTTCCATTCAGGTTTCTTAGAAAAGGGAGCTCCAATGCCACCACCCTGGGCTTAGCAGGAGCAGGCTTCTGCCATTCAGGCATCTTTCTCCCTAAACTAGGAAGGTCTCCTGAGCCCCTCCCCCAATCCCTTCTTATGGAAACTAAACTCTGCCCCCTCCTCCAAATCACCACATCCTCACTCCTAAACACCCTTCTCCTTCCCTTGGGGGATGAGGAAGGGAGTAGGTTCACAGGTCTTGAGTCCAGGAGAGCCGGGAGAACTGTGGCTCCAGAATGAGAAAAAGGAAGATGTAAACCTCATTTAGGGAGCCCTGGTGGCACAGTGGAAACCCTGGTGGCACAGTGGTTAAGAGCTATGGCTGCTAACCAAAAGGCAGGCAGTCCAGCCAGTCCTTGGAAACTACAGAACAATTCTATTCTGTCTGATAGAGTCCCTGTGAGTTAGAGTCAACTTAATGGTAATGGGTTGGGTGGCTCTGTGAGTTAGAATCAGCTCAACAGTAATGTGTTAGGTGGCTGTAAGGTACAATCAGGTCAACGGTAATGGATGGCACAATGGTTAAGAGCTTAGCTACTAACCCAAAGGCCAACAGTTCTAATCCATCAGTCAGCCACCCCTTGGAAACCTAATGGGACAGTTCCAGTCTACTCTGTAGGATTGCTGTAAGTCAGAATCGACCTGATAGCAACAGATATGCTTTTGTTTTTTATTGCACAGTACTTAAAGTACTCAGCTGCTAACCAAAATGTTGGTGGTTCAAATCCACCAGCCATTCCATGGGAGAAAGACGTGGTAGTCTGCTTTTGTAAAGATTTATAGCCTTGGAAACCCTATGAAGCCATGCTACTCAATCCTACAGGATGGTCCTATAGGATCATTATGAGTCAGAGTCAAATTGGTGATAGTGGATTTGGCCTTTTGGGCTGGGTGGTACAGTGGTTAAACACTCAGTTGCTAACTTAAAGGTCAGTTTCTAATTCACCTGGTCACTCCCTCAGAAAAAGACCTGGCTGTCTGCTCCCATAAAGACTATAGCCTAGAAAACCCTCTGAGATTGGTGTGAGTTGAAAATTGACTTAACAGCACCTAACAACAATGACAACAACAAATTTCATTTGGAAGATAATTTAAAGCCGCTCAGCCTCAGTTCATCTTCTGTGAACTAGTAATAATATTCACTCATTCACTGAACAAACAACTCCACTCTGTGCCACAGACTACACAATGAATACAACAGACACATTCCCTACTTCAGGGGTCTCTGGGTGGTGCAAATAGTTAAGCAGACAGCTAACCAGAAGACTGGCCATTAGGAGCTATCCAGAGGCACCTCAGAAGAAAGGCCTGGAGATCTTCTTCCAAAAAACCACAGTCTTGAAAAGCCCTCAAAGGACTGTTCTGAACTGTAACACATGGGGTTGCCGTGAATTGGAATCTGTGACAACTTTTAAAAAATTTCTGCTTACCCTCCTGAAAAGTGAGACAGATAATTAACAAATAAAGAAGTAAATATATAGTATGTCAAATTGTGAAACATCCTCCTACCCCAAAATCCTCCAGACAAAGATAAGGCTGTGCAAGGAAGCTAGGCAGTATGTGGTAGGAAGGATTACTCTTTCATGTGGGATGCTCAGGAGGGACTTTACTCAGAAGTTGCCTTACATACAGAGACATAAAAGAAGTGGGGAGCAAAGTCTGCAGCTGTCTGGAGGTGGAAATATTTCAGAAAGAGAGGACCAAAATAGCAGTCAAACCCATTCCTTTTGAGCTGATTCTGATTCATAGCTGCAAACCTTATGGCAGAGTAGCACTGCCCCATATGGTTTCCAAGGTGCAGCTGGTAGATTCGAACCATTGACCTCTTGGTTAGCAGCCAACCTCTTAACCACTTTGCCATCACTGCAAAGTCCCCAAAACAATAGCATTCCTATGTGTTCGATGAGCAACAAGAAGCTGTTGCGGATGGAGCAAAGTGAGTGAGGGAGAGAATGGGCGGGATTTAGGTCAGAAAGATCAGTGGAGTCAGACCCTAGAGCCCACTGAAAGTACTTTGGTTTTACCTACATAACATGGGACCTCATCAGAGAGTTTTACACAGTGGAGTGATACAAATTGCTTATATTTTGTAAAGGATCACTCTGGCTGCTGGGTTGAGTATACAGGGATACAGAAGGGAGAGAGTAGCAACAAGGGGCTCAGAAGCGAGCCGAGAGGTTGTAACGGCTCAGATCAAGACGGTAGCAATGCAATGGTAAAAGCCAAAGCCAAGTGCCGTCGAGTTGGATCCAACTCATGGCGACCCTGGGAAGTCCTCAATGCTGGTCCTGTTTTGAGGGAACTGTCAGACTTTGCTAATGGGTTGGATAAGGGAAGGCTGAGAAAGACGAATCCAGAATGTCTCTGATAATTTTAGCCTGAACAATTAGAAGGCTCATGGGAGGAAAGCAGTAGCTGAGTTTTAGACATGTGAAGTTTGATGTGCTGTGAGACATCCAGCTGAGATGTCAAGGAGGCAGTTGGATACATGAGTCTGGAGGTGAAGGCTTGGGTTGGAGAGAGAAACTTGGGAATTGCCAGCATATAGATAGATCGAAGGCCGCGAAACACTACGTAGCCTCAGCTCTGCTGATGTTTTCGGGTGGGAGAACTCGCTGTTGGGGGCTGTCCTGTGTATTGTAGGATTTTAGTAGCATCCCTGGTCTCTACCCACTAAACGTGAGTGGCTTGCCTCCCTCCCAGTACAACAATCAAAATGTCTCCACACATTACCAAATGTCCCCTGGGCAAGGAAAATCTCTCCTTTGTCCCATTGAGAATCACTGATGTGTGAAATAAAACTATACAGAGAAGAAGCCTGAGGCCCAGAGCTGTGGCATGCCAATACCTTATTAAAGGTATTAAAGGTATCAGTTAGCATAGAAGTAAATATACAGTTAACAAATGTGATAAAGTCTGTAAAAAATGTGGCAAGTCCTATAAGACAGAGCAAAGAGGCAACCATATGTAGGTCAATGAGCAGAGACAGGACCACTTTTCCCTGAGTAATCTGAGTTGAGGCCTGAAGAGTAAGTACGCAGTAGTCAGAAGACTGGTGGGAGGAAGAGTTCCCCAGGTGTGGAAACGTCATCCACAAAGGTCCTGGGGCAGGAAAGCTAGTGGAAATCAAGAAGAGCAGTGTGGCAGCAGCGTGGTGGGCAAAAGGGTGAATGGCAGGAGATGAAGTTGGACTAGAAGACTTAGGCCCAGTGGTGCAGGGCCTGTAAGCCCCAGCATGGACTGGAAGGCCTCTGTGTTTTGTCTGAAGTTCAAAGAAAAGCCAAAGAGGATTCTAAGCATTGCAGTAAAATGAACAGATTGTATGTTTCCCAAGATGCCTAGTTGGTGTGTGGAGGAGGGATGGGACAGTGACAGGAATGGAGCAGGAGTCTGGGAAAGAGACGATGGTGTTTGGAACTGAGTGGTATGAGGGGGGGCAGTGGGCAGCTTTCAAGATGCCTTTTGGAAGAGGAATCAGTGAAGGACAGCTGTACATTAATTAGTGGGACAAGGGTGGCGCGAGCAGGCAGCAGCGATGGCTCTCAGGAGCCTGGTGAGTGCTGATGGCATTTTTACTCATTAGGGGAAAACTGAGGGAGCTGTGTGTAAGGAAGGAAGATCAATCGCTCAGTTTTGGACCTGTTGAGTTTAAGACTCCGGAGAGGCTAGCAAGCAGATATGCTAAGTCAGCAACTGGATACGAGTTGGGAAGCTCCCAGAGAGGCAGGGACTGGAAAGATAAATTTAGCCGTTGTCAGCACACAGTGATATTTAACGGCATAAGAACAGGTATGGAAGTGAGATGAGAACTGAGCTCAGACGCAAGGCTGGAGGAATTCAGATCCTCAGAGGAAGTGAGAAGTAGGAGCTGGCAAGGGTGACTGAGAAAAAGAGGTCAGAGCAGCAGGAAGAAAAGAGAAAGAATAGTCCAAAGCAGGAGGGGTCACCCGCTGACAGAGCTGGACTGATGTCTGTTCATTGCACTTGTTAACCTGGAAAGTCACTGATAAAAAACCAAACCCATTGCTGTCTTGTCGATTCCAGCTCATAGTGACCTACAGGAAAGAGGAGAACTGCCCCAGTTTCCCAGGAGCAGCTAGTGGATTCAAACTGCTGATCTTTTGGTCAGCAGCTGTAGCCCTTAACTGCTGTACAAGCAGGGCTTCTTGATGACCAAGCCAAAGCCACTGCCATCAAGTCGATCCTGACTCATAACGACCCTGTAGGTCAGAGTAAAACTGCCCCACAGAGTTTCCAAGGAGCCCCTGTATGATTTGAACTGCTGACCTTTTGGTTAGTAGATGTAGCACTTAAACTACTATGACATCAGGATTCCTTGACGACCAAAGCAGGAACAATTTCTGTGGAGGGGTGGAGGGCAAAAGTTGAAACAGAGGTAAGCGGTTAGTTAAGGCCACTTTCTAGAGCTTGACTACTGGGTTGAAATCCTGTTCTTCTGGTTGCTGGCTTTGTGCCCCGGGCAAGTGTTTCAGCTATGTCTGCTAAATGGGACGAATAGCAGTTCCTCCTTCAGAGGTGGTGCATTAGTTTCCTAGAGCTGCTGTAACAAACTACCACAAGCTATATGGCTTTAAAAGGAGCCCTGGTGATGCAGTGGTTAAGCCATTG
Organism: Heterohyrax brucei; assembly: GCA_028571685.1. Classification (NCBI taxonomy): domain Eukaryota; kingdom Metazoa; phylum Chordata; class Mammalia; order Hyracoidea; family Procaviidae; genus Heterohyrax; species Heterohyrax brucei. The sequence continues at coordinate 26,865,838 of CM053155.1, forward strand.
GTTGCTAATCAAAGGTTGGTGGTTTGAACCCACCAGCTACCCTGTGGGAGAAAGATGTGGCAGACTGCCTCCATAAGGATGGCAGCCTGGAAAACCTAGGAGGCAGTTCTTTGTCCGATATGGTTGCTATGAGTCAGAATCAGCTCAAAAGCATTGGGCTATAGGGCTTAAAACAATAGATGTGTCTTCTCTCACAGCCCTGGAAGACAGAAGTCTGAAATCAGGGTGTGGAAAGGGCCCTACTCTCTCTGAGGACTCTAGGGAAACAGCCTTTATTGTCTTTCTCAGCCTTGCTAGCCCCAGGCAGCTGTTGGCTCAGGGCAGCATGACTCCTGTCTCTGCCTCTGGTCCCCACATGGTTGTCTTCTCTCTGTCCTTGTTCTACTTTTATGAGGACCCTAGTCACACTGGATTAGGGTCCTCCCTCCTCCAGTATGACCTCATCATAACTAACCACATCTGCAAAGCTGCTATTCCCAGGTAAAATTACATTCATAGGTACCTGGGGTTAGGAGTTGAATATAATTTTGGGGAGGACACAATTCAACCTATAACAGGTGGTTATGAAAATTAAATGGGTTAATTAATATATCTAAAGTGCTCAGACATGCCTGGCACGTAGTATGCTTTCATAAGTGCTAACTAATATTCCTATTAATCAATATTGTTAACTTGTTAAAAGTGAATGAAGGAACTTCACTTCCTCTTTCCATTTTCCTCCTTCTGCTTCCTGAACATTGTCATCAAGTCAATTCCAACTCATAACAACAGTACAGGACAGAGCAGAACTGCCCCAAAGAGTTTCCAGGGACTGGCTGACAGATTTGAACTGCCAGCCTTCTGGTTAGCAGCCGGACACTGAGCCACTGTGCCACCAGGGGTCCCTAAAGCCATTAGGTGAAACAAAAAGGTGATGGAAGAAATGTGGTGACCCAGAGCGAGGTGTTCGAGCCCCTGTGAGGAGGGCTGAGAAGGGTGTTTGCACTATGAGTGGGTGGCCTATTCCAAGGTGTCAGAGCCAACACAGGGCGAGAAGGGTATGCCTGAGGGGTCAGGGGGAGGGGTGGAGAGTAACTGTGGTGGAGGAGCCTGACTGAACACACCTTAATCGATTAAACGTCATCAGTAATGTCAAATGAAGATTGTGTACCACCTGATAGAACAGAATGAGAATGCAACATTACATCTGTAGTATTTCGGCCAAACATGGATAACCTCAGGAGACATAAAAAAAAAACAAACAAAAGGGGGCAGAGTCAAGATGGTGGACTAAGCCCACGTCTCCTTACATCCCTCTGGAAACCAAGATCTGAACTGACAATCAAACGGAGACTTCTGATCACCTAATCAGCCTCAGGACACTGCACAGGGCTGTTAATTGGGACTTTATACCACTGAGCGAAAAACCTCCTCTCTTTCACTGACTCCCACTCCTGGCTAGCCCCAGCTCTCACGGACGGAAGGTAAACACACCCTTTTAACTTTTTTTTCCTCTGTCTTGGCCAGCGGGCAGAGGTGGGTCTTGCCTAGCGGCTAAACTCAGACGCGCTGCCGGGGGAATAGGCAGGTGAAATTCCCATATTCTGAGACCCAGGCTTAAGACTTTGTTAATCTAGGCACTTTGAGCCTTTCGTTTTATATCCGCGTGAGCGGAGTTTGTACGGAATTCCGCAGTCAGTGTGCGGGATGCCATGTTGGTACCGAGATTTTAGCAGGAGCTAATTCTTAGCCTGGGAGCTAGCGCCTGCAAACAGGACAGTGCTTCTGCAACAGAAAAGCAGTAATTTTCACAGTGCCACCTACGTTGCAGGCTCTGCAACAGAAGCAGAGGAATCACTACTTCTCGGCACCTTTAGCCCCTCTGTTTGCTGCCTGTGTGCAGGATGCCACCTTGATACGGTGGCCGCAGCTGGACCTAATTCTTAGCTTGGGAGCCAGAGCCTGCCCACAACAGAGTGCTTTTCTATCACAAAACCAGTACTCGACACAGTGTCACCTAAGACTAGGCCCTGTCAGCAGAGGCCAACAGGGCAGTAGCATTGCGGTATTCTGAACTAGTTTGTTATCATCCGGGGTTGGATACAGTGGGGCTTACTTTGTCAGTTGAGAAGACGGATCTCTACACCTGAAAACCTAACTTACTTGTGAAGTGGTCAGATACCTTTTGCTTTACATTTTAAGATAGCCAAGAGAAACATTTGTAATCCATCCTCACAGTACCTATTCCAGCCTCTACATACTCACATGGGACCCAAAAAGCAACAGACACTTGTGGCATACAAGAAATCACCCATGGCTTCAGAAGGTTCCCAAACAAAGCAACCAAGGAGTTTTCCAGATGAAGAAACTTTTATGAAAGCATCAGGAAGTGAATACAAAATGATTATATACAGAGGCCTTCTAGACCTTATACAAAATGCAGCAGAACAAAATGAAAAATTAAGCAAGCTGTTCAATCTGATGGAAAACCAGTATTCTGAAATCCAACAGATCAAGAATAAAATCAAAGACATAGAAACTTCCATGCAAAGCCAAGAAAACAGAATGGAACAAATAGAAAAAAGAATTCCTGACTTGGAAGACAGAGCTACTGATGCCAGAGTCTATGAGCAGAAATCAGAAAAAAGAAACAAGAAAAACGAAGAAACATTAAGAAGCATGTGGAACTCTATTAAGAGGAACAACCTTCAATTAGTTGGAGTCCCTGAACAGGGTGAGACATCTGAGAACACAGAGAGTATCGTTGCTAAGCTGCTGAAAGAAAACTTCCCAGAAATCATGAAGGAAGAGAACATAGACATCTCAGATGCATATCGTACGCCACCCAATATAGATGTCAAAAGAAAGACTCCAAGACGTATCAAGCTTAACAAAATGAAACACAAGCAGCAACTCTTAAAGGCAGCAAGACTCAAAGCAAAGCTAACATTCAGAGGGAAACCCTGTAGGCTCTCATCAGATTGCTCAGCAGAAACCATGCTGGCACAGAGACAGTGGCAGGACACATTCAAAGCCTTGAAGGAGAAGAATTTCCAACCAAGAATTATATATCCTGTGAAACTATCTTTCAAATATGAAAATGAAATTAAGACATTCCCAGACAAACAGAAACTCAGAGACTTTGTAAAAACACAGTACAGTGCCACAGTGGTCAAAACAGCCTGGTACTGGTATAAGAACAGACAGATCAATCAGTGGAACAGAATTGAGACCCCCAAGATGACACCATCTGCCTATGAGCAATTGATATTCAACAAAGGCCCTAAGACATTAAACTGGGGTAAAAACAGTATCTTCAACAAATGGTGCTGGCAAAACTGGATATCCATCTGCAAGAAACTGAAACAAGATCCATATCTTACACCTTATACAAAGACCAACTCCAACTGGATAAAAGACCTAAATATCAAACCTAAAACCATGAAGCTCATCCAAGAAAAGGTAGGAACGACAATGGAAGTTTTAATACACAATGAGGACAGACTCCAAAATCTGTCAAAGAAACCGCATTCAACAGAAGAGAAAATAGATAAATGGGAACTATTAAGAATCCAACACTTTTGCTCACCTGAAGACTTTATTACTAGGATTAAAAGAACACCCACAGAATGGGAAAAATATTTGGCAACTCTATATCAGACCGACGCCTGATCTCCATAATCTATAAGATACTACAAAATACCAATAAGAAGAAGATAAATCATCCAATTAAGCGATGGGCAAAGGAGATGGACAGATATTTCACTAAAGAGGAGATCCAGGCAGCCAAAAAACACATGCGGACATGTTCACGATCTTTAATTATTAAAGAAATTCAAATCAAGATGACAATGAGATACCATCTCACCCCAACAAGGTTGGCCATGATCCAGAAAACACAAAACAATAAATGCTGGAGAGGCTGTGGAGAAAGTGGAACCCTCCTACATTGTTGGTGGGGTTGCAAAATGGTCCAGCCTCTTTGGAAAGCAATCTGGCGCTTCCTTAAAAAAGTGGATATCGATATACCCTTTGAGCCACTAATTCCACTACTTGGAATATATCCTACAGAATCAAGGCCTTTCACACCAATGGACACATGCACAAGAATGTTTATCGCAGCACAGTCCACAATAGCAAAAAGATGGAATCAACCCAGATGCCCAACAACAGAAGAATGGATAGGTAAACTATGGTACATATACTCAATGGAGCACTACGCAATGATAAAGAATAACGATGATTCCAGGAAACATCTCCTAACCTGGTTTCATCTGGAAGACATTATGTTGAGTGAAAACAGTCAGCGACAAAAGGACAAATACTGTATGAGACCTCTACGATAAGATCTCAAAAACAGACCTGTGTACAGAAGAAAAGACTCTTTGACAGCTGCAAGGGAGGGGAGGGAGGGAGGGTGAGGGGGGATGGTTTAGTTTAGATAGTTGCTAGAAATCTGGTTGGGAGAAAGCGGTGATAGCATACATTAGAAACAAGAGCAACATTAAGTGGACTTCAGCATAACCTGAGTACTCCTTCCATCTTAACCCAATATTGCAAGGATAGAGTAGCTGGGGCAGGGGGCAGCATGCTCATAGGCGAAAGCGAGGTCAATTGGCACAACTAGCGTTTTGCTAAGAGAGCTCTCTGCACCCCACATTGGTGAGTGGCATCTGGGGTCTTAAAAGCTGCCAAGCTGCCATCCGAGGACACAGCAAATGGTCCCAACTCAGCAGGAACGGATGCTCTCTGAAGACTAAAATGACATGTGGTAAAGACAACCTAGAAGACAGAGAGACCCACAAGAGTAGGTGCCTTCATCGACTTGGGACCGGAAGAAACGGATGGTGCCTGGCCACCACCAGTGATAGCCACAATGGAGCTCACTAGGTGGAGTCTCACTGGCAATACAAGAATAAAAAGGGGTGCATCCTGAGATCTCCACTAAAAGACCTCAATTGATGGTCCAGTGGTTTTGGGGTTCCCCTTAGAGCCTGGCCCCTGGCCCTGATGCTGCCCTTACCCATAAATTATAACAAAAGACCACTCTTTGGACAGGAATGGATTGGACTTGGCAATGCAGAGTGACCATATATTGGTTGCACTTTATGGTTTTATACATCTATAGGATATCATCCTGCTGACCTCTGGCTGGAGGAAGGAGAGTGGGTGGAGAGGAGCGGAAAGGAGGCTGTTGGGAGGATGAGACATGTATGGAGCAGAGAGGAATAGTGTGCTGCCACCGGACTGGGAGAGCAGTGGAAGCTGCATATAGGTGGGCATGTAAATTTATACGGGAATGTACATTTTCATGCAGTCATGTTAAATAAAAAAGAAAAACAAACAAACAAACAAAAGTTGTCGGGTTGAGTCCAACTGATAGCGACCCCATGTGTGTCAGAGTAAATCTGCTCCACAGGACTTTCTTAGCTGTGACTTTTCCAGAAGAAGATTGCCAGGTCTTTCTTCTGTGGCACCATTTGCTGTGTTTGAACCACTAACCTTTAAGTTAGTAGCCAAGTGCAAACCATAGACACCACCTAGAGTCCTGAGGAAAATCAGACAATCCCAAAGTAACATCTGCAAAAATAAGTTGCCCAAATCTTCAAAAGTGGCAACATCATGAAAGTCAAGAAAAGACTGAGAAACTGTGACAGAAGAGACTAAAGAGACATGACAAGTAAATATGGTGTGAGTCTGTACTGGATCCTTTTGCTTTAAGTGAGATTCATGGGGCCACTTGTGAAGCTTAAGGGCTGGATGGTAGTCATGTACCCACGTTCATTTCCTGATGTTGACAGTTGCATCCTGGTTGTGTAGGAGAATAAACGAAAATCACATCAGTGTGTTCAGGGGTGATGAGGTATCAGTAAGCTCAATCTAGAGCCCTGGTGCTGAAGTGGTTATGAGCTCAGGCTGCTATCTAAAAGTTTTGCAGTTGCAACCCACTAGCTGCTCCTGGGAAACCCTATGGGGCAGTTCTACTTTGTCCTATAGGGTTGCTATGGTGTCGGAATTGACCTGACAGGGAAATTTTTCTGAACTTTGTGATTGTTAAAAAATAAATAAAAAATAATCAGCCTCAGGCCTGAGGGACGCAGCTGCCTGCTACAGGAGATACTGCTCCCCTGGGAGCTGTGGCTGCTTTCTGGAACAAGAAGGAAATTGAAGGTAGCTTCGTTTGCTGTGTGGAGTGTGAATATGAGGCAGCCGACTCGTCTGCACGCCCTGGACTCTCTTTGGCAGGGGCTTCTAGAGCTGCAGGGCAGGGGGTCGGTAGAACAGGGATGCCGTTAGCCTACCACGCCAGACTGCTAACCTTCGTCAGGGAGGTGTGTGAACACCTAGGCTTCCCACTAGGTGGTGCCCTGGAAAGCCAGGCCTCCCCAATGAGTTTCCTTAGCCTTCCTCCTCCTCCCTTGTTCCCTACTTGCCGGAACACGTGATCGCTCTGCCTAGCATCCAGGAGGGGGCGTGCCGCCCTATTTGTCTGGATTAAGAGGATCATCGACTTGCGGGCATTCTGTCGCTCCTGGGACTATTTACATGACAAGCTCCCCCGCCTTCTCTGTCGTGTTGTTGTCAGGAGAAGAACTTCAGGAGCAAGCTCCAGTTGGATAACTTGACTGAGATCAATAAGCCTAAGCGGATCAGAGGACATAATAGGCAGAGGCAAGAACCGAAGCTTGTGTCTGGAGTTTTTGCGTCCACCGCGCAGTTTCTCTGATAAATGCGGAAAGCACGAATCCTAGACCGCAGGTGATGCTGCCCCCGTCAGGAAATACGTGGAACTGCATGAGCCCTTGATGAAGAGTGTGAATCCAGTCCAGCCCGCTAGTCATCATCGTGTGAGACAGCATCAAACAGGAGAGAAGAAAGTCTGAATTTGATAAACGTACGCTATTTCTAAAAAATGAGTAGGAGGTTGTTCTTAAGGGCTTTGGGGATGAAAATACATATATTTTTAACAAAACAAAATGAAAATCCAACGAAGTTCAGATCATGTGTCTGTATGAAATCATCTACTAAGGGAGATAGAGTGGAAGAGGATACAGTCAAAAATGAAATTAATGACAGAATATTTTATGGAAGGCAGAGTATTAACAGAATTTTATGACAAGCATAAATACTTAAACTACCTTTATGATTCAGATTTAAAAAACACACTTGAGGCTTACAGTAACCTGACCTATGTAAAACAGTCAAAAATTTTAAATGCAGATGTTCTTCTATGTCCTCAACTTATTGTCTCTGAGGACAGAAAAGTCATGGCATGGAAAGAAGGGACAAGCCTTCATAATGGCCCAAGGAGATTGTACTTACTCTGCTCAGGTATCCTGGCCTCACATAGACTTCTGTCAGGCAGACTGAAATAGGAAACAAGCCCAAATGGACCACAGAAGTGTGTCAGACTCTTCCTAGACACAGGAGGGGTTTTAGTCATCTAGTCCTGCTGTAACAGAAATACCTCAGCTGAATGGCTTTAACAAGGAAAAATTTATTCCCACAAAGCCCAGTAGGCTAGACGTCTGAATTCAGGGTTCTGGCTCCAGGGGAATGCACTCACTGCCAGCACTTGAGGAAGTCCTTGTGTTGCATCAGCCTTTCTCTGGTCTGCACAGAAACCTCAAATCTGAAGGACTTGCTCTGCTCTCGGTGCTGCTGTCTTGGTGCTTATGAGGCCCCCAGCTCTCTGCTTGCTTTCCTTTCCTTTTATCTCTTGTAGGATAAAAGTTGGCACCAACCAGGAAACTCTCTTCCCATTGGAGTAGGAAGGTGACTTTAGGAAGGGCGTTATAGTCCCACTCTAATCCTCTTTAACATAATCCAGTCTATTAACTAGAGATTAGGATTTACCCACCCAATGCTGTCACATCAGGTCCGACTCATAGTGACCCCATAGGTCAGAGTAGAACTGCCCCATAGAGTTTCCAAGGAGCGCCTGGCGGATTTGAACTGCTGATCTTTTGATTTAAAGCATGGGAAAATCACAAAATGAAGGACAATCACACAATAGTGGGAACTGTGGCCCAGCCAGGTTGCTATACACATTTTTGAGAGACACAATTCAACCCATGACAGGAGGAATCAGCCATGTGTAAAGAATGGTTTCTGGCCCACAGGGAGACACATTGTGAGTGATGGGATTGCACTGGGTTCTGTTAGAACCTGGTGAGACCCAGCAAGACTGGCTTTTTTCCTGGAATATGAGTTGGCAAGGTTTCAGTTTATAATTTGAATGATAGCTCTCATCTCTATGTTTAGCGATTCTTGTAAAGAAGCACTTCAGCCTTATTTTTATGCTGCAGCCAATTCTAGTCCTCTTCAAATCTGCATAGTGACAGATAATGAAAAATGAACTACCCAGAAGACAACTGTTATTTCACTTTCTTTCAGCTGTAAGCCACCCTATAGGGCAGAGGGGAACGGCCCCATGAGGCTTTTGAGGAGCAGCTGGTAACTTGAACTGCCAAGGGTTTTCCTTAGCAGCTGAGCTCTTAACTCCTATACCACTGGGGCTTCTAAGTCTAACTTACCCAGTGAATAAGGTCTCAGTAATTGTTGAGGGTCTCTCTCCTTATCGATTTTTCTGCCTCTAAACATTACCTTGCTGTAAAAGCACGGTAATATCAGTTTCACAGATGTTCTGGGATCAGTCCTAGGCTGTTACTTAACAAGTCCAAGGAAATCTTTTCTCTTGAAAAATTACCTGTATGTTTTGTTTTTAATTCAACCAACCTCAATTTCTAAAAATTAAGTCATTTGTGATAATTTTTAAACACGTTGGCATTAAAAGAAGATGATCTTACCACAGCCCTATCCACAGACACTCCCCAGATCCGTACTCCTCCCTTCAGTAGTACTCTGGAGATTGCCTTCTCTTCTTGGATCATTGCCTTGATTCCACGCTTCCTTCTTGGTTTACCCTTTGGTTTAGAATGTCATAACACTCCATAGATTGCAAGGATAGAAAATCTGGAGGACCTTCTATATCTCAATGTATTTTTTATTCAACCTATTTTTAGTTGATTGTTTGTTCAGATAGAGATTTCTAGGTTTGACATCAAACCCCCTCGGTTTTGGAGGTATTGCTCCATCATGAGGGGACTGCCAATTAAGTCCACAAACTCATCCTAGAAAAAGTGCTACATACCTCATTGCTGAATATCACTACACTCACCGTCAAAGTACTCCCCTTCAAAGTACTTTGAAGTATGCACCGACACCAGTGCCTAGTCTACCCTTCAAAGCAGTTTTGGAACTCTTTCTGGAATGGCCATCAGAGGTATTGTTATCACCCTTGATGTCCTGAATGTTATCCAAATGTCTTCCTTTCAATATTTCCTTTACTTTCAGGTAAAAAAAAGTCACTGGGGGCCAGATCAGGTAAGTAGGGAGGGTGTTCCAATATAGTTATTTGTTTGCTGTCTAAAAACTCCCTCACAGACAACTATTCAATTAAGTTTGCAAACTAGCCACTGTACCACTATGCACAATGATTATTCCAGAAAGAGTTCCAAAATTACTTTGAAGGGTGAACTAGGTGCTGGCATCAGTGCACCACTTCCCAAGGGGAGTACTTCATAGGTGACCACAGCAGGATTCAGCAATGAGGTATGTAGCACTTAGAATAATGAAGTTCACAGACTTAACTGTCATGGCGACCCATGAGTCGGATCCGACTCGACGGCACTTGGCTTTGGCTGGACTTAACTGTCAGACTTGTATACCAGCATCCATTGCTGCTCCAGAGGAGTCTACTGCCCTTCTGTTTCTAGCTTTTTTTCCTGCCACATGTTTTTCCTTTGATTGCTTTCAAGATCATTTTTTATCCCCAGTGTTTTGAATTTTCATGTTAATTTATTTTTCTGTGTAGGTAAAGCCTTTCAGTCCAGGATTTCACGTTCTTCATTACTTGATAAGTTTTGAATTTAAAATGGTAGATTCTTTTATTTACTCATTTAACATTTATTTATCTAGTCCTACTTCATGCCAGGCATTAGACTAGGTTAGTCAAACAAAGATCCCTGTCTTCTAAGAGTTTACTTTGGAAGAGAGAAAAGCAGACAATAAAGCAATAAACACACTAAGTCAGTGATTAAGTGTGTATATCAGAGGTAATAAAGTGCTATGGGAGTGCAGAAAAACTTGAGTGATATAAAGGTACATATAGTGTGCTGGGCGAGGGGTTGCCACGCACAGTAGAGTGCTCAGGCAGGCCTCAGTGGGTAGGTGAAAATGGAGCAAAGACTGGAGGCTGTGTGAACACCTGGAAGAGAGCATTTCAGACACTGAACAGCCAGAGCAAGGCTGTAAGGCTGCAGCTCACCAAGCCTGTTGGAGCAATGGCAAGGAGGCCAGTGTGGTTACAGGGGAACCACCGAGGGGATGAGCGCAAGTGATGAGGTTACAGAGGGGACCTGGAGAGTACAGGAGAGCCACATCAGACAGACAGCCTAAGGGCTATTTTAAAGACTCGGGCTTAGGAGTATGCTTCGTAGTTCCATCAGATACACTAGGCTAAATGGGTGGCCGCTGTCTGGGGGCAGAATGAAGGACAGGAAAAGAGAGAAACTGATTGAATAGACACAAGAAACTTAAGGTAGAAATGGGGGAGACGTTGTCACATTGTGGGGATTACAACTAATGTCACATAACCAGCCAAGCCAAGTGCTGTCGAGTCGGATCTGACTCATGGCAACCCTACGTGTATGTCACATAACAGTATGTATATAAAATTTTGTATGACAAATTAACTGGAGTTATAAACTTCCAGGACCTAAAGCACAATTTACAAAAAAAAGAAAGACTATAGCTTTTACTCTGAGTAAAGTGGGAACCTTCGGGGTAGCCCTTGGAGGCTTCTGAGAGGTGTGACATGATCGAGCTTCACTTTTAAAAGGAGCACTTTCCTCTAGTCACACTTCTTAAATTACTGACAGGACTGTACAATTTCAAGTTTATATTGTATATTCAGTTTTGTAAATTGCCGTATTTATTAGATAAGTGTAGAATGCTTATTGTCCCTTTACTGTAAAATGTATGTGTGTTGGTTCTACCAGCCATCTGTTAGTTTGTTGTACTGTGATGGCTTGTATGTTGCTACAATGCTGGAAGCTATGCCATCAGGATTTCAAATGCCAGCAGAGACACCCATAATGGACAAGTTTCAGCAGAGCGAGCTGACTAAAGGCAGACTAGGACGAAAGACCCAGAAACCTACGTCCAAGAATTAGTCAACAAGCATACTATGGAGTGCGAGAGAATCTTCTCTAACATGGGGCTGGAAGGTGATCCCCCTAGGTAAAAGGCAACAATGGACTGCGATCATGAGGCTAGCTCAAGACTGGCCAGCATTGTGTTCTGTTACACATGGGGTGACAGGAATTAGAGCCAACTCAATAGCAACCAACAACAAATGACAACAGTACATGTTGGTTATAAATTCAAACAAAATTGGGATCAAAAGGATAAGTCCCTTTAAAGCTTTACATTTCCCCCTCCAGCTTCACCTGAACCACAGTTCACAACTGCACGGCAGCATCTAGTGGCAGTACTACCGTCCTTTTGGTACAGGCTTTTCTGAATTTTTATGTATGTATTTACAAATATACAAATAGAGATTCATTTTAAAAATACATTAGAATCTAAGTATCATATTGGTTAGTAACTTACTTTGTTTCGTGTAACTATACAAGAAATTAAGAAAAAAAGTTATGGGAGCATAAAAAGTAAAAGCAATGAGTGCAAACAACTATGTCCAGAAACATGACTGGGGAAGGAAGTGAAAAAATAGTGTGAGAAATGGGAGGAGAATATGGCCTGGGGAGGTTTTATGGTTTTTTTTTTTTTGGATGACACACAATCAAGTTTGAATGTTGATAGAAATAATCTAGGAATCAGAGTGGTGATAGCTATTAGAGTTGATGAAATGGGGCCATGGAAAAGTAAAGGAAGTGGGCTCAAGAGTGCAAGTGGTAAAGGAAGAATACAGACCAATGAATAGAATTCAGAGTCTAGAAATAGCCACTTACATTTACAGTCCATTGATTTGCTGCAAGAATGCCAAGACAATTCACAATCCAACAAATGCTGCTAGCACAATTGGATCTCCACAAACAAAAAGATGAAGTTGGATCCCTGTCTCACACCATATATACACATTAACTCAAAACAGATTATAGGCTTAAATATATGAACTAAACTATTAAGCACTTAGAAGGGGGAAAAAAAACCGTTACCAACAAATTATAGGAGTAAATCTTCATGATCTCAGATTAGGCAAGTGTTTCTTAGATATGAGATGAAAAGTACAAATGTAAAAAACAAAAACGGTAAATTGTATTTCATCAAAACTGAAAACTTTTTTGTCTTCAAGGGCACCATTAAGAAATAAAAAGGCACGCCGTGGAATAGGAGAAAATATTTGCAACTCATGTATCTGATAAGGGACTTACATCCAGAGTTAATAAAGAACTCTTACAACTCGACAATACAAAGACAAATAACCCAATTTATTTATTTTTTTATAAATTTATTTGTTTATGTAGTATGACTCAGTGAAAATGTATATTCCCGTATAACTTTACATGCCCACCTATATGCAGCTTCCACTGGTCTCCCTGCCCGGTAACAGCACACTATTCCTCTCTGCTCCATACATGTCTCATCCTCCCAACAGTCTCTTTTCCCCTCCACTCCACCCACTCTCCTTCCTCGCGCCAGAGGTCAGCAGGATGACATCCTATAGATGTATACAACCATAAAGTGCATCCAATATATGGTCACTCTGCATCGCCAAGTCCAATCCATTCCTGTCCGAAGAGTGGACCTTCGTTATGATTTATGGACAAAGGCAGCATCAGGGCCCCGGGTCATGCTCCCAGGGGAACCCCGAAACCGCTGGACCATCAGTTGAGGTCTTTTAGTGGGGATCTCAGGGTGCACCTCTTTTTATTCTTGTGTTGCCAGTGAGACTCAACTTAGCTCGATCGCAGCTATCACTAGTGGTGGCCGGGCACCATCCAGTTCTTCTGGTCCCAAGTCGATGTAGGCACCCACTCATGTGGGTCTCTCTGTCTTCTGGGTTGTCCTTACCCCATGTCATTTTTGTCCTCTGTGAGCATCTGTTCCTGCTGAGTTGCGACAATTTGTTGTGCCCTCGGATGGCAGCTTGGCAGCTTTTAAGACCCCAGATGCCACTCACCAACGCGGGGTGCAGAGAGCCCTCTTAGCAAAATGCTAGTTTTGCCAATTGACCTCGCTTTCGCCTAAGAGCATGGTCCCCTGCCCCCTGCCCCAGCTACTCTATCCTTGCAATATTGGGTTAAGATGGAAGGAGTACTCAAGTTATGCAGAAGTCCACTTAATGTTGTTCTTGTTTCTAATGTGTGCTAGCACCAATTTCACCCAACCAGATTTCTAGCAACTCCCCCCTCTCCCTCCCTCCCTCCCTCCCCTCCCTTGCAGCTGTCAAAGAGTCTTTTCTTCTATACACAAGTCTGCTTTTGAGATCTTATTGTAGAGATCTCATACAATATTTGTCCTTTTGTCACGGACTACTTTCACTCAACGTAATGTCTTCCAGTTGAAACCAGGTTAGGAGATGTTTCCTGGAGTCATCGTAATTCTTTATCATTGCGTACTGCTCCACTGAGTGTATATACCATGGTTTACCTATCCATTCTTCTGTTGTTGGGCATCTGGGTTGATTCCATCTTTTTGCTATCGTGGACTGTGCTGCGATAAACATTCTTGTGCATGTGTCCGTTGGTGTGAAAGGCCTTGATTCTGTAGGATATATTCCAAGTAGTGGAATTAGTGGCTCAAAGGGTATATTGATATCCATTTTTTTAAGGAAGCGCCAGATTGCTTTCCAAAGAGGCTGGACCATTTTGCAACCCCACCAACAGTGTAGGAGGGTTCCACTTTCTCCAAAGCCTCTCCAGCATTTGTTGTTTTGTGTTTTCTGGATCATGGCCAACCTTGCTGGGTTGAGATGGTATCTCATTGTCGTCTTGATTTGAATTTCTTTAATAACTAAAGATCGTGAACATATCCGCATGTGTTTTTTGGCTGCCTGGATCTCCTCTTTAGAGAAATATCTGTCCATCTCCTTTGCCCATTGCTTAATTGGATGATTTGTCTTCTTCTTGTTAATATTTTGTAGTATCTTAGAGATTATGGAGATCAGGCGTTGGCCTGACATAGAGTTGCCAAATATTTTTTCCCATTCTGTAGGTGTTCTTTTAATTCTATTAATAAAGTCTTCAGGTGAGCAAAAGTGTTGGATTCTTAATAGTTCCCATTTATCTATTTCTTCTTCTGATGATTGTGGTTTGTTTGACAGATTTTGGAGTCTGTCCACATTGTGTATTAAAACTTCCATTGTCGTTCCTACCTTTTCTTGGATGAGCTTCATGGTTTTAGGTTTGATATTTAGGTCTTTTATCCAGTTGGAGTTGGTCTTTGTATAAGGTGTAAGATATGGATCTTGTTTCAGTTTCTTGCAGATGGATATCCAGTTTTGCCAGCACCATTTGTTGAAGATACTGTTTTTACCCCAGTTTAATGTCTTAGGGCCTTTGTTGAATATCAATTGCTCATAGGCAGATGGTGTCATCTCGGGGGTCTCAATTCTGTTCCACTGATTGATCTGTCTGTTCTTATACCAGTACCAGGCTGTTTTGACCAGTGTGGCAGTGTAATATGTTCTAAGGTCGGGTAATGAGAGGCCTCCCAGTGTGTTCTTCTTCTTTAGTAGTACCTTACTTATCCGGGGCTTCTTCCTTTTCCAAACAAAATTGGTGATTTGTTTCTCCATCTCACTGAAGAAAGACGCTGGAATCTGTATTGAAATTGCATTCTATAAGTAGATTGCTTTGGGTAAAATAGACATTTTCACAATGTTAAGTCTTCCTATCCATGAGCAGGGTAGGTTTTTCCATTTATCTAAGTCTCTGTTAGTTTCTTGTAGTAAGGGCTTGTAGTTTCCTTTGTAAAGGTCGGTTATTTCTCTGGTAAGATTAAGTCCTAGGTACCTTATCTTCTTAGGGGCTATAGTAAATGTTATTGTTTTGATGATTTCTTCATTAGCAGTCTCACTGTTGGTATAAAGGAATCCTACTGATTTACTTATGTTTATCTTGTATCCTGAGACTTTGCCAAACTCTTCTATCAGTTTGAGCAGTTTACTTATAGATTCCTTGGGGTTCTCTGCATATACAATCATACCATCTGCAAACAGGGAGATTTTGACTTCTTTGCCAATGCTGATGTCTTTATTTCTTGGTCTTGTCTAATTGCTCTGGCTAGAACTTCTAGTACAATGTTGAATAGGAGAGGTGAGAGTGGGCATCCTTGTCTAGTTCCTGTTCTCAAGGGAAAGTCTATCAGTCTCTCTCCATTCAGTATGACATGGGCAATTGGCTTTGTATAAATGGCCCTTATTGCGTTGAGAAATTTGCCATCTATACCTATTTTGCTAAGAGTTTTTAGCAAGAATGGGTGTTGGACCTTATCAAATGCCTTTTCAGCATCAATGGACAAAATCAGGTGATTCTTGTCTTTTGTGTTATTTATGTGATTAATCACATTAATTGTTTTTCTGATGCTGAACCATCTTTGCATCCCTAGTATGAATCCCACTTGGTCATGATGGATTATTTTCTTGATATGTTGTTGTATTCTATTGGCAAGAATTTGTTGAGGATTTTTGCATCTAGATTCATGAGTGATATCCATCTGTAGATCTCCTTCATTGTTGGGTCTCTCCCTGGCGTTGGTATCAGGGTTATGCTGGCTTCATAGAATGAGTTTGGGAGTACTCCTTCCCTTTCTATACTGTGAAATAGTCTCAGTAGTATTGGAGATAACTCTTCTCTAAATGCTTGGTAGAATTCTGCAGTGAAGCCATCTGGGCCCGGACTTTTTTTGGTTCGCAGTGTTTTGATGACCTTTTCAATCTCTTCCTTTGTGATGGGTTTATTAAGTTGTTCTGCTTCATGTTGTGATAATTTGTGTAGGTGGTATGAGTCAAGGAATTTGTCCATTTCCTCTAGGTTTTCAAATTTGTTAGAGTACAGTCTTTCATAGTATTCTGTTATGATATTTTTGATTTCTGTTGGATCTGTGGTGACAACTCCCTTCTCGTTTCTAATTTCGATTATTTGTTTCCTTTCCTGCTTTTCTTTAGTAAGTTTAGCCAGTGGTTTGTCAATTTTGTTGATCTTTTCAAAAAACCAGCTTTTGGTCTTTTCAATTTTTTCAGTTGTTTTTCTATTCTCTAATTCATTTGGCTCTGCTCTAATCTTTATGATCTGGTTTCTTCTGGTGTCTGAGGGGTTCCTCTGTTGTTCTCTCTCTACTTGTTCAAGCTGTAGAGTTAGTTCCTTGATTTGGTTTCTTTCTTCCTTCCAGATGTGTGCATTTATGGAGATAAACAGACCTCTGGGCACTGCTTTGGCTGTATCCCATAGGTTCTGGTGGGAAGTGTTTTCATTCTCATTGGAAGCCATGAATTTCTTTATTTCATCCTTGATTTCTTCTATAACCCATGTATTTTTGAGCAAGATGTTGTTCAGTTTCCAAGAGTTCCACTTTCTATCTATGTTTTTTCTGCTATTGATTTCAACTTTGATGGCTTTATGATCTGAGAAGATGCTTTACAGTAATTCAATGGTATGGATTTTGTTGAGCATTGCATTATGTCCTAACACATGGTCAATTCTGGAGAATGTTTCATGTGCACTGGAGAAGAAGGTGTAGTTGTCTGCTGATGGGTAGAAAGTTCTGTATATATCAATGAGGCTTAGTTGGTTACTTGTGTCAATGAGGTCTTCTGTATCTTTACTGAGCTTTTTTCTAGATGATCTGTCCAGTATTGAGAGTGGAGTGTTGAAGTCTCCCACTATTACTGTCTAGTCATCTAACTGTTTTTTGAGTATAGTCAGTGTTTCTTCGATGTACTTAGATGCTTTGATATTAGGTGCATAAACATTTAATATAGTTAAGTCTTGCCTGTGTACTGAATCTTTCAGCAATAAATAGTGTCCATCTTTGTCCACGATGGTGGATTTGACATTAAAATTGATTTTGTTTGAGATTAGAATTGCCACATCTGCTCTTCTCTGTTCATTGTTAGGTTGTTATATATTCTTCCATCCTTTAATTTTCAGTTTGTTCCTATCTTTAGGTCTCAAGTGGGTTTCTTGCAGACAGCATAAGGATGGGTCGTGTCTTTTGATCCAAGATGTCACTCGATGTCTCTTTACTGGAGCATTCAGTCCATTCACATTCAATGTAATTATTGATAGGTATGTGTTCATGACTGCCATTGTGATATGTTTATTTTTGTGTTGATGTTTTCTCTGTTGTTCTTATTAGTCTGTTCTGGGACATTCCTTTTTGTGAGTTGATTTTTCACCTTTTCAGAGCTGGTTTTGTAGCTGTTGAGACTCCTGTGTTACATTTCTTGACATGATATGATACATCTTTGTTGTGCTTTACAGCTGCCTCTATGATCCCCCTTAATAAACTATATATAAACCCAACTTTAATACTACCAGTCTTGCCATCTTCCTCTCCATCTGGAAGGACAATAGCGACTATAGTACATCCCTCTTTTTAATATGATGGCACCATAGTTTTCATGATGATCACTGGATTGTTTCTTTCCGTATTAAAGCTGTGATTGACTTTGGATCCTTCCCTAACTGAGTAGAGTTTTGAGTAGTGTGTCGTTCTAAAATATAGAGTTAGTGGTTTCATTCTTCCAAGCCAGAGCCAAGAACTTCTTTCAGTATTTCTTGTAGTTTGGGTTTGGTTTTTACAAAATCTCTGAGTTTGTGTTTATCTGGGAATGTCTTAATTTCATTTTTGTATTTGAAAGATAGTTTTGCAGAATATATAATTCCTGGTTGGAAGTTCGTCTCCTTCAAGGCTTTGAATGTGTCCTGCCACTGTCTCTATGCCAGCATGGTTTCTGCTGAGAAATCTGATTAGAGCCTACAGGGTTTCCCTCTGAATGTTAGCTTTGCTTTGAGTCTTGCTGCCTTTAAAGGTTACTGCTTATGTTTCATTTTGTTAAGCTTGATTATAATACGTCTTGGAGTCTTTCTTTTGAGATCTATATTGAGTGGCAAACGGTATACACCTGAGATGTCTATATTTTCTTCCTTCATCATTTCTGGGAAGTTTTCTTTCAGCAGCTCAGCAACGATACTCTCTGTGTTCTCAGATGTCTCACCCTGTTCAGGGACTCCAATTAATTGAAGGTTGTTCCTCTTAATAGAGTCCCACATGCTTCTTAATGCTTCTTCATTTTTCTTGTTTCTTTTTTCTGATTTCTGCTCATAGATGCTGGCGTCAGTAGCTCTGTCTTCCAAGTCAGAAATTCTTTTTTCCATTTGTTCCATTCTGTTTTCTTGGCTTTGCATGGAAGTTACTATGTCTTTCATTTTGTTCTTGATTTGTTGGATTTCAGAGTATTGGTGTTCCATTAGAACGAACAGCTTGTTTAATGTCTCCTTTTGTTCTGCTGCATTTTGTATAAGGTCTAGAAGGGCTTTGTATATAATCATTTTGTATTCACTTTCTGATGCTTTCATAAAAGTCTCTTCACCTGGAAAACTCCTTGGTTGCTTTGTTTGAGAGCCTTCTGAAGCCATAGGTGATTTCTTGTATGCTACAAGTGTCTGTTGCTTTTTGGGTCCCATGTGAGTAAGTAGAGGCTGGAAGAGATACCGTGAAGATGGACTGCAGATGTTTCTCTTGGCTGTCTTAAAATGTAAAGCAAAAGGTATCTGACCACTTCCCAAGTCAGTCAGGTTTTCAGGTGTAGAGGTCCCTCTTCCCAACTGACAAAGTAAGCACCTCTATATCCAACCCCAGAAGATACAAACTAGTTCAGAATACAGCAATGCTACTGGCCTGTTGGCTTTTGCTGACAGGGCCCAGCCTTAGGCGACACTGTATAGAGTTCTGCTTTTCTGGTAGAAAAGCACTCTCCTGTGGGCAGGCTCTGGCTCCCAAGCTAAGAATGAGGTCCAGCTGCAGCCACTGTATCCAAGGTGGTGTCCTCCACACAGGCAGCTGATACAGGGGCTAAAGATGCTGAGAGGTAGTGATTCCTCTGCTTCTGCCGCAGGACACCCACCATAGCCGGCACTGTGAAAATTACTGCTTTTCTGTTGGAGAAGTGCTGT
This sequence comes from Heterohyrax brucei, assembly GCA_028571685.1. Lineage (NCBI taxonomy): Eukaryota > Metazoa > Chordata > Mammalia > Hyracoidea > Procaviidae > Heterohyrax > Heterohyrax brucei. The sequence goes on from CM053155.1 coordinate 26,885,022, forward strand.
CCTGTTTGCAGGCACTGGCTTCCAGGCTAAGAATTAGGTCCTGCTAAAATCTCTGTACTCAACGTGGTGTCCTGCACACTGGCAGTGTGAATCCGTATAGACCCCACTGTGGCAGAGATAAAAAGACAGGCCCCAAGTGGCTAGATTAACAGAGTCCTAAGCCTGGCTCTCAAAATATGGGAATTTTGCCTGTGTATCCCCCCAGCAGCGCGTCTGAGTCTAGCTGCTACGCAAGACTCTGCTCTGCCCGCCGGCCCAGACAGAGAAAAAAAAAGTCAAAATGGTATGTTTACCTTCAGTCCATGAGAGCCAGGGCTAGCCAGGAGTGGGAGTCAGCGAAAGAGAGGAGGTTTTTTGCTCAGTGATATGAAGTCCAAATTAATAGCCCTGTGCTGTGTCCCTGGGGCTGATTAGGTGACCAGAAGGCTCTGTTTGATTGTTGATTCAGGTCTTGGTTTCCAGAGGGATATAAGGAGACGTGTGCTTAGTCTGCCATCTTGACTCCGCCTCAAATAACCCAATTTGAAAATGGGCAAAGGATCTGAATAGACATTTCTCTAACAAAGAAATGTAAGTGGTCAGTAGGTACTTGAGAAGATACTCAGCATCCTTAGTCATTAAGAAAAGGCAAGCAAACCCACAAAAAGACACCAGTTCACATTCACGGTTGTTGTTAGTTGCCACCAACTTGGTTCTGACTCACAGTGACCCCATGGACAACAGAACAAAACACTGCCTCACCTGTCATTCTCACAATCATTGTTAAGCTTGAGCGCATTGTTGCAGCTACTGTGTCAATGTATCTCTTTGAGGGTCTTCCTCTTTTTCACTCCCTCTGCTTTACCAAGCGCGATGCTCTGGTCTAGGGACTGATCTCTCCTGACAGTGTGTCCAAACTATGTGAGATGAAGCCTTGCTACCCTCACTTCTAAGGAGCAGTCTGCCTGTTTCTTCCGGGACAGATTTGTTAATTCTTCTGGCAGTGCTTGATATATTCAATATACCTCACCAACATGCCCACTAGGATGGCTAAAATTAGTGCCATCACTTTGGAAAATTGTCTCACGGTTCCTTAAAATATAGAGTTACCATATGGTCTAGCAATTCCACTCCTAGGTATACGCCCAAGAGAACTGAAAACATATGTCCACACAAAATCTTGCACAAAAATGTCCATAGCAGTATTGGTCATAAGAGCCAAAAAGTGGAAACAATTAAAATGTCCACCAATAAGTGGATACATAAAAATGTGCTGTCACCATACAATGGAATGTTATTCAGCCATAAAAAGAAATAAAGTAGTGATAACGCTACAACATGGATGAACCTCTAAAATGATGTGCTAAGTGAAAGAAGCCAAGCACAAGGGGCCATGTCTTCCATGATTCCATTGGTGTGACATGACCAGAATAAGCAAATTCTTAGGGGCAGACAATAGATAAGTGATTGCCTATAGGGTTGCTATGAATCTGAATAGATGTCCCTAAGGGCTGGGATGGGGGAGGGGAGGAAAAAGAACGTGGAGTTACTACTAATGGGTACTGTGTTTCTTTTTGTGGTGATGAAAATATTACAGAATGAGGGGGCTCTGTGATAAAATGTAAACTGAGAATGAGTTGGCTGATGGGATATGTAAACACTATAAAGCGGTGAGGGTAACACTAGCTACCTCACGGGGCTATTGTGAAGACAGAATGCCATTATCTATAGAAAGAGACCGGCAGTTTTCAGGTGCTACACATAGGTTAAGGAGCCCCAGTTAACACCCACAGTAAAGTGAAACCACTGTCCACTCTGTAGAAGAAAAGATGTGGCAGCCTGCATCTGTGAAGATTCATAGTCTTGAAAAACCTGCGGGGTGGTTCTACTCTGTCCTACAGGATTGCTACGAATAGTAATTGACTCGATGGTAAAGGGTTTTACATACAGGCTGCTTCCCATCCTTTCCCCTTCTCATCCATCATCCTCTAAGAGCAGGGAAGGTGTGATTCCTGGATGGAAACAGAGTCATACCCCAAGGGTGTCTGTCCAGTGCCAATGGGAGAAAGCTCCAGGCATTCTAACTCACTCCCCAAAGTCCATACCACCATGATCTTCTTGCCCATTGCAGAGATTGGCGTGGGCACCGTGGGCTTCGGCACCTTCTTCATCCTGTTTGGAATACTCCTGTACTTTGATTCTGTGCTCCTGGCCTTCGGAAATGTGAGTCCCCCAGCCCTGTATAACTCCTCCTACAACTTTCTTGAGATCTCTCTTACCAGGAGGGTCAGCTCAAATTTTATTCAGGCATGCCCACTCAGGGGTCAGGAATCATCAAGGCTGGGCAGCTGAGGGTTGCTGGGGAGAGAGAGAGGTCTATTGGGCATGGACAGTCTAAAGACCTGGATTGTCATGCCAAGTTCTGGGTGACATGAGGGGAAAGGGTCCCAGGATGAGACACTGTTCTTGCCATCAGATTCCCAATTTAGTGATAGTGATATAACACATACATACATGACTAGGAAGGTGGGGAGGGACAGCAGGGAGGTCAGGATAAAGTAAACTCGTTTAATATGAAACAAAGTGTTTAGAAGACAACACACGCAATTGGAGAAGGAGGAACAGGAATCTGGAAACAGGAAGATGTGTGGGAGGGTGGTGGATAAAGCACTTTCAAGTCAATGGAACAGCAAGAGACAAAGTATTGGTGAGGAAGAAGGAAAGAAGCATGGGGCTGCTGGAAGAAAGCCAGCGAGGTAGAGCCATAGGGTAGAGGTGTGCAGAACAACCGTACAGGCAATGGAGTCACTGATGTTTCCATGTGACTTTCAGTATGTCTACCCACCCCATTTAGGCCTCAGTCTTTACTGTTGTAAAATGCAGAGTCTCACCACCTATCTCATCTTCCTTGGGAGGTATGAGGAGAAATGAAATCATTTATGAAGAAGTGCTTGGGATCCAAAGAATTAGGTGGGAAACCAGAGACCTTCAAAGTCCAGCTCATTGTCCATCCCCCTGCCTCTGGGCAGTTCTGCTCCTAACCAGTTCAAATTATTCAGGGCTCTGGAATTACGCCATGTTCCCAGATCACCCCCTCTGAAGAGTTAGCAAGTTCTGTCCCATGCCTGACCCAGCTTTGAGCCCCTGCCTCCTAAGGGGGCTGGCGTGTTTCCTTCATGTTCCTCTCCCTCTCCCACAGCTGCTGTTCCTGACTGGCCTGTCCCTCATCATTGGCCTGAAGAAGATGTTTTTCTTCTTCTTCCAGCGGCACAAGCTCAAGGGCACCAGCTTCTTCCTGGGGGGTGTGGTCATTGTCCTTCTGCGCTGGCCCCTCCTGGGCATGTTCCTAGAAGCCTATGGATTCTTTACTCTCTTCAAGTGAGTGCATATCCCTGGCAGCCCAGGCAAGCCCCCAAGGCCTCTGAGTAGCTAGACCACCAAAGGTCTGGGCAGCCCAATCAGCAGTATGTGCAGCAGTTTGGACCTTATCCTACAAGAGATGAGAAGTTACAGAAAATCTGGAAAGTGAGAGAGACATCAGACTGATGCTTTGCAAAGGCCCCTCCAACTGTAGGATAAATTGGAGGGACCAACCCACCCATCAGCAAACACTGAGCACTTGCTGTATGTCCAGCACCACGTCCTTTACCAAGAAGGAGACACAAGGTCTGCCCTTATGTCTCTCATCATCCAGCTGGGGAGGAAGGTAGTGAACGAATGTTTGCCAAGACTCTAATTTGCACTAAGAACACTCATAATCATCATCTCATTTTCTCTGACCCCTATGCTGCCACAACCTATTATGGGATTTTGCTCCACTTTGCAAATAAGGAAACCAAAGCTCAGAGAGATTGCCCTACCCAGGATTACACAGCTAATGTTCACAGGACCTTGAACTTTATCCAGGTGTTTCTGTCTCTTGGCTCTGCATCCCTCAGCTTCTTGACCTCAGTGGAACCTTGAAAACAACCGCATTAGCCTGAATGTCCTAGTGTAGTGTGGCTTCAAGAAAATAAGTGTTCTCAACCACAGGTTCAATCATTCATGTATTCAGCATTCAACTATGTCATATTCAAATAGCAATGCATTCAAATAGTCAAATACTGTACATAATAACTACCTCCTGTTGTCGTTAGGTGCTGTTGACTTGTAGCACACTGAGGTGACAGACACATAGTGACCTCATGTGAGAGCAGAACTGCCCCATAAGGTTTTCTAGGCTCTTATCTTTATGGGAGCAGATTGCGAGGTCTTTTCTCCCAAGGAGCCACGGGCTGTGTCCAAACCACCAGCCTTCGGGTTAGCAGCTGAGCACTTAACTGTTGCACCACCAGCACTCCAATAATTGTGCCAAATATAGGACTAGATATGAGCTGTGGCACTCAACAAGGAGAAAGTTCCCAAGAAATGTGCGGTTTAGTGGGGGAGACAAATAAATTCTGACAATAGCTGCCACTTGGCTCCAGGTGTGAGTGCGGTCACTGCATATTTGGTAGTTCAAATGAAAAGTAAACCTTGACAAAGACACCTTGTAGCAGCACTGTAGGAACAAAATGTTAGAGCTCTAAGGGGCCTCAGAGGTGCAGTTGAACCTGAGGAAACGGAGGTCCAAGGAAAGAAAGCAGCTCAGCCAGCATTCAAATTTGTAATGTAACACCTTGGCCTCCCCACCCCCTACCGCCTCCCTTCCCCTTACTGCTCTGGAGCCTCCAAACCCCTTGAAGAGGGTTCTTAGAGGTTAAGTGCTACAGCTGCTAGCCTAAGGTTGGCGGGAACTCTAAGGGGCAGTTCTGCTCTGTCTATAGGGTTGCTATGAGTCAGAATTGACTTGATGGCACTGGGTTTGGTTGTTTTTTGGGTTTTTTTTTTTTGGTAGTAAAGCCTTATACTATTATTAATCCCATTTTGTGGCTTGACATTGAGATTCAGAGAAGTTTGCCCAGCCCAACCCAAATTTGAACCCCAGGAGTCTGACCACATAGTCTACATTCTTAACCACTTCACATGGGTGCCTCTCAAAAAAACAAATAAGGAACCAAGCCTGCGCCCATGTGCCACCCATGTGCTCAGGGGGCCATGTTTTCTTGGGAGTCAAATCCGAGCTTTTTTTTTAGATTAGACACATATACATTTTATTTATTTTTACAAAACATGACACTTCAACAATGTTCTCATGTGCAGCTCAGTGGCATTACTTACGCTCGTGTTATTCAGCCATCACCCTTACTCGTTCCCAGATTATACTGTCACCCTCAGCAGCAGCAGCTCTCTGTGCCCAAGCACTGAGTCCTACTTGCTGTGGGCCCCTGGTAACTTCCTTATTCTAGATAGTTCATGTAAGTGGGATTTTACACTTGCTTATTCTAGATAGTTCATATAAGTAGGATCGAACAATATTTGTCCTTTGTGACTGACTTATTTCACTCAGTATGATGAGTTTAAGGTTTGACCATGTTGTAACATACATCAGGACTTTGTTTAAGCCTAAACCTTTTTCGAGGAAACCTTGGTACCATAGTGGTTAAGCACTATGGCTGCTAACCAAAAGGTTGGCAGTCCAGATCCACCAGATGCTCCTTGGAAACTATGGGGCAGTTCTACTCTGGCCTATAGGATCGTTATGAGTTGGAACTGATTCCATAGCAATGAATTTTTTTGGATTGTGGGTGAAACTTTTGGTGGACCTCAAACTAGCCTACCCTCTTTCCTCCCTCCCCTCCTGGACTATCAGTGACTGCTTCCTCCACTCTGTTCCTAGGGACTTTTTTCCTGTAGCCTTTGGCTTCCTGGGCAATGCCTCCAGCATCCCCTTCTTGAATGTGGTGAGTAGATTACGCCTGTGGCTGGGTGGCAGTGGCCTGGGGTTTGCTAGCTTTCAGCTCCTCTTTCCATCCTTGAACCTTCTCTACCTGAAAAAAGCAGAGGAGGGGAGCTACACACCTTTGTGCCTAAAGGGTGGGCATAGGGGAGGGGGTGAGGGATATTTCCTTATTAAACGGAAGAAATTGAGACCAAGACTCTAGGTAAGGCAGCCTGAGTGCCTGGATTTCTGGGGAGCTGGTGAAGTCTGGGGCCTGGACATGTATGGGCATGTCATGACTGCCAAGGACTGAAGGAAGAACAGAAGGTAGATTCTGTCTTCCCTTGGGACAGATTTGGGAGTGGTGGTGCCAGCACCTGCCCCTTCACCTCCCCTTTTCTGAAGGACCTGTCAGAATATGAGTTCTCTGAGGAGCCCAGGGAGGCCCTGCTGCCTGCACGTTCACACCTGCCAGCTGGGCCCCACTCCTACCCACTCCATATCTGTCCCTGGCACTGCTCCCAGCTCTCAAGGCCAGCTCTGTAATAGCCTAGTTATTGAGTCTGTGCTCCACTCTTTGTCTGGAGTAATGATTCTTGGCTCCCACAGCTGTTCCAGAGGCTTCAAGGCTCCAGCTCAATGGTCTGAGCAGCAGAGATGAGCTCCTTGAACTTGGATAATTCATTCAAGAGGCTTGAGGGAGGTGGGGGCCAACTCCTCAGGCCCATTCCAAGCACTGAATCATCTCCCCAACACATCCGGAACTCCCCCAGATCACAGAAAAGAATGGACCCCGGTGACTGGCCCCAAATCCCCAAGTCAACCATGAGGCTGCCAGGACTGTGAGGAGCAGAGATCTACGGTCCCATGGAGATCAGCTTGGGGCTAGATCTTGTCCCCACTTGTATTTATGGGAAGAAAAGCAAAGATTAAATCTCTAAGTCCTGAGCGTCTTCAGCCCACTAAGTCCATCCTTGTGCCTCAGCGCAGGCACTGGGCAGTCCATTCTAGCAGCCCCCTCTCCCATAAGGCAGTGCTTCTTAGGCTGGTGTTGAGCAGTTCTGACAAGTGAGGTTTGCCAGCCCAGCAGCAGGGAGCATCAGAAAAGAGTCAGTACTGAGCTACATACCATTGGGAAGTGCTTCTTAGCCATTAGCATTTTGTCCTGCACGGTGCCCCCACCGTGAAGTCTGGTCTGGGAGAGCTTCCTGGCTGAGGCTAGAAACCTGCTGTTGGAGAGCTCTGGTCTAATAGATGAGCAGCCTCTCCCCCGTGGAGCCTTTCTTGCTGGGTGTCATCAAGTTGATTCCGACTCAGAGTGATCCCATGTGACAGAGCAGAACTGCACCACACAGCTTTCTAGGCTGTGATCTTTACAGGAGCCGATTGCCAGGTCTTTCACCCGAGGAGTCACTGAGTGGGTTCAGTCCACCAACCTTTTGGCTAGTGGCTGAATGCTTCACTCTTGTGCCGCCAGGTGGGGAGCCCCTGCTCCAGGGGTAATGACAGTTCTTGCAGCCTCCCGAAAGAGATGAGTCACTTGCAATGCATAAGTTTAGCATCTATGACGTGCCCTCTCCGTGGGTACCAAGCAATGTAATGGGTACCAAGGGCACAAGAGGGAACCTGCCACTGCCCTCAAAGTGTTGTGCAGGACCAGTCGCAGAACAGAGCACTCACTGCCAAGACAGAGCCCCCAGTGGACACGGGTATCACGAGGCACAGCATCTTCAGATTCGCTGTCACTGCATTCAGGACAAGGGGAAAGCCCCAAAGACCCAGAAGTCCCATATCCCTGCAGTTGCCACTGATTCACAACTTGACTGTTTTAAAGGCAAATGGTCTTTTTTTCTGCGGCTGTATCTCTGTGTGCAGTGGTTTGGGCTTGGTCTTGATCACATCTCTTTTTGCCTACAAAATCCTGTACCAAGCAGGGCAGAGCAATGCAGACAGCCAAGAAGGAGCCTTCCTGAAGCTTCTTGTTCCCCTGACTCTTCCCCAGGTCCTACACAGTGCCTGGCCTATTGTCATTTCTCATCAAAGTTTTGCTGATAGGTAACAGGGGCCTGGATGAACTTAAAGTCACCCCCTCCCACTCGAAGGCTTCCTGCATCCCTGCCCAGCCCACCACTACCATTCTGATGGGACCATGTCTGTGTGACTCTCTCTTATTGATGCCTGTGCTCATGGAACCTGTTACTATTATGTCCCCTGGGTAGTTCCGGTGGTTAACATGCTTGCTACTGACTAAAAAAGGCTGGTAGTGCAAGTCCACTTGGACTTTTCAGTGATGCAGATGGTAGGGTGGGGTTAGGTTTGGAGGAGGGTGTAGAGGGCTTATGATAGTCACAGTGAGGTTGGAAGTTAGCAAGACTGTGTCAGTAACATGCTGAGAAGCCAGCAGGTATTCCGTTGTGGACAATGATGATTTATTTAGCACCTATTATGAGTCTGAAACAACTAGACAGCATTGGATGCTGTGGAGGGCAGAAGGGCCGTGGGTAGAGCGAACAATTTGCACTGGGATGATTGACAGTTCAAACCCATCAGCAGTTCCACTGCAGAAAGGCCTGGTGATCTGTTTCTGTAAAGATTATAACCAAGAAAACCCCATAGGAGTACAGTTTGGTTTTATCATACATGCTACATCGGAACCCTGGTGGCTCAGTAGTTAAGAGCTCAAGCTGATAACCACAAGGTCAGTGGTTCAAATCTAATAGCCACTCTTTAGAAAACCTCTGGGCATTTCTACTCTGTCCTATAGGGTCACTATGAATGAGAACTGACTTGATGGCAATGGACAACAGAATGTTCTAGACTTCGCACACATAGTCTCACTTACCGTGTCAAAGAGCCTTTGAGGAGTTAAATCACTTGTCCAAACCAATGCAGTGAAGTAGAAAACCAGGACTCACCCAGACCACACTCATTCCAGAGTCATAACTACTACCCTACACAAGGAGTGAAGGGTGAGCGAAGCAGAAACCAAGGACATCATTCGTTCATTCATTTATATCCACTCACGTACTGTGGTATAAACAGTCGACATACTCAGCTGCTAACCAAAAGGCTGGCAGTTGAAGTCCACCCAGAGGTGCCTCAGAAGAAGGGCCTGGTAATCAAGTTCCAAAACATTAGCCACTGAAAATCCTATGGAGTACAGTTCATGGCGTTGCCATGAGTCAGAGCGACTTAACAGCAACTGGCAGTTTTTACTGTCATGTAGATTGAGTACTGTGGGAAGGATGTGGTCTGTTCCGGAGGTGATAGGATAGGCAGCTGGATGTGGTGGTGCTGTGATTCAAACCCTGGCTGCACATCAGAATGCTGAGGAGCTTTGAAAAAGACTGAAGTGTGAGCCTCAGCACCAAGTGCTCTCTGGAATGGGCCCAGGCACCTGTCCGGGTCGGATGTTCCACAGGTGTTGCAACAGGCAGCTGGCTTGAGAATAGCGATGCTGGTATCGTCAGACTTGGGAACATGTCCAGGCTGTGCTACTCACTAACAATGACACTCTGAGTCTCAATTTCTTGTAGAGAAAGTGGAGATAATACTACTCAAAAGGTTGTTGTAAGGATTCAGGAGATAAGCCTCGTAAAGCCCAGACTTAGCACAGTAACTGGCTTGTAATGCGGCCGGTAATGGCAATGTGGTGATGGTGATCTGAGACAAAAGAAGCCCGGAGACGCTGGGACTGGATTCCTCCCACTACAGCAGGCCTAGCAGGGCGTGGCTCTGGGTGCTTGGGTGTGAGGACACTCCTCCTTGAGTGTCTCCTTCCTTTATTTAGGGTCTTTCTGACAATTCTGGCCCTTAGTCAGCTTTTGGTCAGAGAGGAGGGACAGAGGGCCGTCAGGATGCGATGGCAGAAGCTGTTCCTGGGAGGGAGCAGGAGATGGTGGATGCCGTGAGGGCAGAGGGCCCCGGCTGGAGCAAACAATCTGCACTGGAATCATTGGCAGTTCAAATTTATCAGCAGTGCCACTGAAGAAAGGCCTGGTGATCTATTTCTGTAAAGATTACAGCCAAGAACACCCTCTAGGAGCAGCTGTACTCTGCAACACAATGGTTTGGAATTGACTAGGCTGCAATGTGTTTTTGTTTTTTTGGTGAGGACAGAGTCGTGGACAGAAATGAGCCACCAGCCCAGGAAAGCCCATCCAGGGGTCCACTGCCCACCGTCTCAAGTTATCACTCAAGAAGCACCTCTTGTGTTCATTTTCTGAGAAGTTCTCTCACCGTCTGCTGAAAGCCCAGGAGTCACTCATCAGCTTTAGGTCTGCTCTAACGCATGAGGGAACCGTCCGCCCACCATCCCTTCTTCAAACCACAAACACATCGCCCTGAACCTCCCTTCACCCTAGCTGAGCCTTGAGCAAAGGAATTGCCCCATGAGACCCCTCAAGGAGCGTGCAGGAGGAACCTTCATCTGAGAAGCAGTTGGGCCAGAGGGGCCATGGAGGCTTACGGAAAGCAGTAGGGGAAGAAACAGGCTCAGACCTGTGCTGGGTGGGCACTGTCCTCCCCACAGCCCAGTGGGAGAGTCGTCTGGCTATTATCTCTGTTTACAGACAAGAGACTCAAGCGTTAATAATTAAGGACACTCTGCTAAAGCCTGGCAGGGCTGGGATTTGCACTCAGGCAAGTCTCTCTGAGGCTGCATGGGGGTCTTGCTTGGTAAGTTGCTAATGCTGCCAGCAATCAGCACGCAGAAAACAAGTCACCGAGCACAGTCCTGCGGCCACAGTCAGCACCCTCTGTGCTGCTCGACCTGATCTGCTGCCCTGCCTCCCAACCCCCTTTCTCTGCCTGTTCACATCAAGCTTTATCCTCTCAGGGCAGCCAATGCCCCCCTGTCCAGGAAGTCGTTCCCGCCTAGAAGTGACTTCTCTGTACTTCCCACTCACTAAAGCTGCCAGTTTGCTCTGCTTTCTTACAGCCAGTGGCTACCCGCCTGACTCAGGCTTTTGAGTACATCATATTCATCTTACAACCCTGTGTGGAGCAAATGCTCTGTAATTGTTTGAGGAAAGAAGGAAAGGAGAAAGGAAGGAAAACATCTGAGAGAATCTTCCCCCCATCTTCGCACCCTGTCCCAGCCTGGAGTGGCCTCCGGTCTGAGACCCAAGTTGAACTAGCTTTGTCTCAAAACTGAGCATGGGGGACAAGGGGCCCCGTAGGTCAGATCTCAACCTTTTCTTCTCTCCTTAAGCCTGGGTACCTCTTGTCCAGTGGGGAGAAGACACTTCACACTGAGCCTCCTCCCCATCATTCCTCTTCAAATATCCTAGTTCCGTGTTGCCTGGGACAGAATGAGTCTCCAGAGCTGAGTGCAGGAAAGGGGCAATGGAAAAAACAAAAAAGAATTAATAAAGACAGCCTTAGAAGGCTCTGGCAGGGGGAGGGAGAGGCTGACTTCAGTCCGGAGAGGCAGGAGGAGGCAGGTGGCAGTGGCCAGGGCACTGCCCCTCTGCAGAGGGCTGGATGAAGGAGGCAGAGGGAGGCAGTAGTGGGCCTGTGCCTGAGGATGGCACCCCAGGCTCTGTAAAGGGGAGGTGGTGAGGGAGCTGGTGCGAGCAAGCTCAGGAGCCCAGTTCCCCTCTCTCCCAGGAGCACCCATCTAAGTAGCCTCACCACTGCAGAGACCCTGCCCAGCTCCCATCTGGCCAGGCCAGAGCTAAGGTAGGTGCACTGCAGCAGCCACACATGTGGGGTGTCCACCTGTCCACCCCTGACCCAGGCGGACTCCCGAGGATGGAGCGGGAAATTAGTCCCAAACCCACAGGCAAGCTGACGGTTGTGGGCTCCTGATGCTGCTTGACCATTGGTTGGCCAGTAAGCCAACTGGCCCTTGATTATTTGGAAACAAGAGGATTCCCAAGCTCTTTTACTGTGAGAGGCAGGAGTACAATGGCTGAGCTCTCTGTGGCTATGACAGAGGCCACAGAAGCTCTTGCCAAAAGCTGGAGAGCCCCTCGGGATGGGGTGCCTGGGTGAGAAATGGGATTCCTCTGAGTAGTTCTCCCACATCATTGTTGTTAGGTGCCGCCAAGTCGATTTCGACCCTGTGAACAGCAGAACAAAATGCTGCCTGGTCTTGTGCCGTCCTCACACCGGCTATGTGTGAGCCCACTGTTGCAGCCACTGTGCCAATCTTACTGAGCGGCAACAACAACGCCACCACAGGGCACCTGCCCACCCACCCTTCCCGCCGCCTGCACTAAGAGTGAGCTGGGGGAGGGGACAGGGAGTCAGCTACTCCTCTCAGTGCTCTTCCACCGTACTTGGAATTTCTCTGTTATTCATTAGGTACATAAACCCCTGCCCCAAATAATACCCAGCACAAATAATGCCCATAGGAGGAGAGTCATTTGGAAAGCAGATGCCCTTTGCCAGACCCTTCATTCCCATCACATATTTAGGGCCAGCAGTGGACTAGGCAGTGGATTAGTGATCGAGGCCTCTGTGATGGAAAGGGCGTAGACCCTGCTTTCTGGGAGTCCTCAGTTGTGCCTGAACATGTGTGTGTTTGTGTTTGTGTGTACACAAGCCAGGGACAGGCAGTAGAGGGAAAGCAGAGGTCTCACACGGTGTGCGTGCTACCACAGAGGGAGAGAGGAGCCCAGCAGAAGGAACAGCCCTCCCAGCTGCACAGCGTGCAGCCTCCACCTCTGCTCACACATAGTGGGATTTTACACAGAGTAGCCAAATGCTCCATCCAAAATGCAAATCTACGCACGCCCCTCTGTCTGATTCACCCTAGGTGAAGGTGCTGTGTGGCCCAAAGGGCCTGGGGGCTCATGGCTCAGCCCATCCCTCTGGGTCATCCAAGGCTCCACTCTGGCTCATCTGCTAAGCAACAGCTCTCTCCATACCCCCACTCTGCTCACCCCCACCCCCAGCACTGTCACTTTTCCAGCGCCCTTTGCTGGAAATGCTTTTCTACAGCTTTATTCATGTGGCTACCAGCCCTGGTGCTGGAATGGTTAAAGCATTCATCTGCTAGCCAAAAGGTCAGAGATTTGAACCCACCAGCTGCTCTGTGGGACAAAAGATGTGGCAATCTGCGTCCATAAAGACTACATCCTAAATTTTAACTCACAGTGACCAGGCTTACTGGCCTGACAGAGACTGCAGAAACTTTGAGGCTATGCAACCCCTCCTGCCCACCTCCAATGCCCACCACCTTTTTAGCTCAGTACTGAAGTCACTCCTGAGGTTCACATATCAGCCAAAGATTAGACAGGACCATAAAACAAAACAAGATTAAAAATGTACACCAGCCCAAGGGAAAGAACTAGAAGGCAGGAGGGGACAGGAAAGCTGGTGATTGGGAACCCAAGGCTGAGAATGGAGTGTGCTGACTTATTGTGTGGTTAGTGACCAACGTCACCAAAAAAGTAAGTGTACTAATTATTTAACAAGAAGCTAGTTTGTTCTGTAAACCTTCATCTAAAATTCAATAATAATAATAATATTACAGCCTAGGGAATACCATGCAGAGTCCTACCCCATGCTACAGAGTCACTATGATTTGAAAATGACTCCATGGCAACAGACTTATTCACATGGCCCACTTATGCTCAGGCATCGCCTTCTGCAGAAAACTATCCATGTTAGGTTCACACGGCTCCCACAGCCCTTTGTATTTACACGCCTCCAGAGCATCCTTTACTGTGTTATATTGAAATGATCTGGTTTTGAGTCAATTTCCCGCCCTAGACTGAGATCTTTGGGGCTATCAAACCATATCTTGTGTGCCCTTAGCACCCAGCACAGCGCCAGCACCTAGCCAATGCTCAACAAACTAACCTGGGCCCAGTGTACCCACGCTCTGAGCCAACAACCAACCAATTTTACACTGTCCTTTCTAATGGGCTAATCATGAGCTCCTGAGTGGCACAAATAGCTAAGCCCTCAACTACTAACAGAAGAGTTGGCAGTGCAAACTCACCCAGAGGTGCTCAGAAGACACACCCGGCAATCTGCTTCCAAAGGGTCCCAGCCTTAGAAACCCTACGGTGCAGTTTTACTCTGACTCACATAGGGCCACCATGAGTCAGAATCAACTCAAAGGCAACTAAAAGTGATGTTTTTTTTTTAGCTTGGGCCCAAATGATACTCTGCCCTGCCATCCCTCTTTGCTCTCATGCCAGGGCTGGCTCCAGGCTTTAGGTTTGAAAAGGGTACCCTTTTTGCTCAACCTGCAGCAACCCACTTTGTCTTTAATCATAAATTCCTTGGATAACCTCAAAGTGTCCATCCATGACTTTTTCAAAGAGAAATTAGAATTGGGAGCTGGAAGAGAGGGTATAAGAGAGCGAACGGAGAGTCAGAGCACACAGCCCCCACCTGAGCAGCCAAGGTGATGAGTCCAATTCATTCTAAATGCTCTCAGGGCCCAGGGAGAACAGAACATGGAGAAAACCAAGCTGACAAGTCAGGAAAGGGCTTCTCTCAAGCCTGCATTATAAGCAGTAAGACTATTTAGCGCTGCTCCTCAAGGCGGCCGATAGCAAAAGAGCAACCAATTGCCTCTTTCTTCTTGGAAAAGGAAGATAATGAAGTTTCTATTACAAAAGAAGGGTCTGTACCAGGTTCAGGAAGGCACAATTCTAATGGGAGAGTGGAGCACAGAAAGTTGTGGATTTATGTACAGCACAGAATTTAGGGAAGAAATGCCTCCTCCCAGGCTTCAGAGAGAATGTTTGGACCTTAAATTTCTCCAGCAGCCCTAAATACATCATCTCATAGCGACCCTATATATATCATCCCTCGTTTCTCCCACAGTCCCCTCAAGCACACCTGAGATTCAGTACCATGGGCATTCCCCAGTCTGAGTAGTCCTGCCTGTTCCACCCTTGCTGGCCTCAACTCATCAAGGAAATCCTCTTAAATGATCCTTGCCTAGCATCATTTCAGCTTGACTATACTCAATCACATTTCCATGATGTGTTCGTTCAGGCTCATCCCTCCTCTGGCGGCCTCCTAGGGCAGGAGTTCTCTCCTTTCTCAATCAGATCTGCACCAAGCACCCAGGCCAAACCCCATGCCTTACTTAGTCACTCAGTGCTGCTATGGCTTTCACAAAGAGAAGTGTATTCTCTCACAGGCTGGTAGGCTAGAAGTCAAATTCAGGGTACAGCTCCAGGGGAAAGCTTTCTCTGTCCACTCAGGAGAAAGGTGCTTATCATCAGTGTTCCGTCAGTCTGGGAGCATCTCAGCACAGGAACTTCAGGTCCGAAAGACATGCTGTGCTCCTGGCACGGCTTGCTTGGTAGTATGAGGTCTCCGTGTCTCTCTGCTTGCTTCTCTCTTATACCTCAGAAGATAAAGCTTACGGCATTCTCTAATCTTGTAGATCTCATCAACATAACTGCTGCTAACCCACCTCAGTAAGGTCATGGTGATAGGATTTACAACATATAGGGAAATCATGCCAGATGCCAAAATGGTAGCCAATCACATAATGCTAGAAATCATGACATTGCAAAGTTGACAGGTATTTTGAGGGGATATTTCAGTCTATTACACTGACCTCCTCCTCTTTGGTTCCTCCTGAGGGCACTTCTAGGATCTCTCTCTTCACACCAGAATAAACCGATTAGTTTCTTGGCAGCTACTGCTTTTTCTATGTGCCATCTACTTCAGGGACACATTAGAAAGGGTGGCTTCTGACGAGGATCCAGATGCACAGGTATGCATTGTCTGGGAAGAGGGTAGGATGGAGTAAAAGAATTATTGCAAAATGTGGTGTACCATAATTTTTGAATTATAATATAACTACTCTATTGATACAAATTGAACACTGAATATAATGGAAACCTATAAGTGGTGCATACACAACTCTCTGAGGAGTTCATTAACCCTGCAAGTTAAGTTGCCAGTATGTATTATGGACATCAAGAAGGAACCCTGGTGGCACCATGGTTAAGTGCTCAGCTGCTAACCTAAATATTGGTGGTTCGAACCCACCCAGTGGCTCTGAGGAAGAAAGACCAGCCAACTTGCTTCTGTAAAAGATCACAGCCAAGGCAAATGGGGCCAAGATGGCAGAGGAGACAGACACTTCAACAGCTCCTCTAACAACAAAGACCCGAAGAACAAATGAATCCAGTACCTATGACATCCTAGGAACTCTGAACATCAAAGGAAAAGTTGAGAAATTGGATTGAGCAATGGGGAAGGCAGAACAGCACCAAAAGTACATAAGAGTCCACAGACTTGATGGAACTCACAAAATTGAGTCTTACTACCAACACATGAATGAAAAGGGATACATCCTGAGATCTCCAATAAAAGACTGCAATTGATGGTCCAGGGGCCTTGGAGTTCCCCTGGGAACATGGTCCCTGGCCCTGATGCAGCCCCTGTCCGTAAATCATAATGGAGGTCAACTCTTTGGACAGGAATGGATTGGACTTGGTGACAGCGAGTGACTATATCACGTGTGCACTTCATGGTTCTGTGCATCTATAGGATGTCATCCTGCTGACATCTTACTGGAGGCGGGAGAGTGGGTGGAGAGGAGGAGATAGGAGATTGTTGGGAGGATAAGACATGCATGGAGCAGAGAGGAAGAGTGTGCTGTCATCGGACAGGGAGAGCAATGGAAGCTGCATATAGGTGGGCTTGCAAATTTGTATGGGAATGTACATTTTCATTCAATCATAGTAAATAAATAAATAAAAAGAGTCCACAGACTTGACTTGCCAAAAAGCAGCTATATCACGTGGTGGGTCGATAAGGAGATTGTTGGATATTCTCCTCATGAGAGATGATTGTCTGGAGAGTCCACTCACACCTCCAGAGTCAATGAGGAACAATACCATATTGTTGAAAGCTAAGTCATTGCATATAAGCTGCCATAAAGGGTGGATCTGAATCTTTCCTTCAATGTGAGACTATCTCCCTTCTCTCAGGGCTCCTCCCTCCCTTATCTG
This sequence comes from Heterohyrax brucei, assembly GCA_028571685.1. Taxonomy (NCBI): domain Eukaryota; kingdom Metazoa; phylum Chordata; class Mammalia; order Hyracoidea; family Procaviidae; genus Heterohyrax; species Heterohyrax brucei. Next base: position 26,901,744 of record CM053155.1, read on the forward strand.
AATTGTGCCCAGTGTTAGACTCTGATGCCATTAACTGAACTGGAAGTAGGACTCTTCAAGCCCCCCCTGAGCCTTTCTCTCTCCCTTGTCTCCTGCATGCCTGGCTCTGGAGCCTGATGCTGTTAACTGAGCCAGAAATAGGACTTCTTAAGCCTACCCTGAGGCATTCTTCAAGACTCAGAGGGAGAAAAATTAAGCAAACTTAAGGAAGGGAAAAAAAGGAAAAGAAAAAAAAATTATTCTGCCAACTCCCCTAGGCTGGAAAATCAAGGCAGAAACTTTCTCATGTAGATTCAGACACAATGGATATAGCAACCTCACAGGCACTTGGGGACTGCTGTTAACCCCTGACTTTCTCCACAGCCACAGCCAGACACCTGTGCCTATACCAATCACCCCTGCACATCCAAGATGGTAGGTGAGAGCTTGTACCACACACTTGATTACTGACCACCAGGATACATGAGCTGAATCCATAGTAGAAAAGAAAACTATACATTTTAAAACAAGAAGCTAGAACACAGCAGGTAAACCTAAATAACTACAATCTACTGATGGCTTGGAAACAGCAGTCCCTATCAAAGCACTTAAAGGGGCAGACCATCATCTCTTCAGAAAGCTCCCAAAACAAAGAAACAAACTTTCCAGAGGAAGAGAAATTCCTGGAATTATCAGAGGTAGAATACAAAGATTAATATTTAGAACCCTTCAAGAGATGGGAAAGGAGCTGAGGCAAAATGCAAAAGAGCATAATGACAAATTAAACAAGTTTCAAGAAAGCACTGAATGCCCAAAATTAGAAACTAAAAAAAAAGAATAATAAAATTATAGAATTAGACAACTTAATAGAAAGTCAAAGGAGCAGAACTGAGGCAATAAAAGCCCAAATTAGTGATATTGAAAATAAAGCACATGACATCAACATATCTGAGGAAAAATCAGATGAAAAAAATTTTTGAAAAGATCAAGAAACACTAAGAATTATGTGGGAGTCTGTAAAAAGGAATAATCTACAAATGATTGGAGTACCAAAGGGAAAAGAACAGAAAATATGAAGAAAATTATCAAAGATTTGCTGACAGAAAACTGCCCCGATATCATGAAAGATCAGACGATGATTCTCCAAGACACTCATCAAACACCACACAAGGCAGATCCAAAAAGGAAGACAAAAAGGCATATTATAATCAAACTTGCCAAAACTAAAGATAAGGGTATACTTTTTAAAGTGGCTATGGATAAAAGAAAAATAACCTACAAAGGAAAAGCTGTAGACCAAGCCTGGAGTGTTCAGAAGAAACCATGCACTCAAGAAGAACACGAGATGACATATACAAAGTGTTGAGGGAAAATAAGTGCCAGCCAAGAATTATATATCCAGCAAAGTTGTCTCTCAAATATGATAGTGAATTTAGGACATTTCTAGATACATAGAAATTTAGGAAATTTGCAAAAACCAAACCAAAATTACAAAAAAATACTAAAGAGAGTCCTTTGGTTAGAAAACTAATAACACCAGGTAATAACCCACAACCAGAACACAGAACCAAGCAGCTGAATATCAACACAAGTAGGGGAAACATAAAAGTAGATCACAGGCAAAACACTGAAAACAGATTGGATAAAAAAACTAACAACACCTATGTATGTGCTGCCTATGGGAGACACACCTTAGATTCAAAGACATGAATAAACTACAACTCAAAGAATGGAAAAAATGTATCAAGCTAATAACATTCAAAAAAGAGCAGGAGAGGCAATATTAATGTCTGATTAATTAGATGTTAAAGTAAAACCCACCACATTGGATAAGAATGACATTATGTAAGGATAAAAGGTTCAGTACTCCAGGAGGGCATAATCATAATCATGTTAAATATCTACACACCCAGTGACAGGGTTCCAAAATATGTAAATACTATCTGTGTTGAAAGCAGAAATATTCAGCTCCATAATAATAGCAGGAGTCTTCAGCACATCACTTTCAGTGAAAGCTGTAACATCTAACAAAAAGCTCAGTAAGGACATGGAAGACCTAAATGCCACAGTCAAACAGCTTAACCTCATAGACTTATACAGAACACTCCAGCCAGCAGCAGCAGCCAAGTATACTTTCTCTTCCATTGCACATGGAACATTCTCCAGAACCGACCACAAAACAAACATTAACAAAATTTAAAGTATTGAGATATTACAACACATCTTTTTATACCATAAAGCCATAAAAGTAGAAAGCAATAACAGAAAAAAGAATGAAAAACAAAAGTGAACACATGGAAACTGAGCAACACTTTGCTCATAAATAACTGGATTATAGAAGAAATCAAGGATGGAATCAAGAAATTAATAGATAAATGAGAATGAAACACATCCTACCAGAATCTATGGGACACAGCAAAAGCAGTGCTCAGAGGTCAATTCATCTTAATAAATGCACACATCCAAAAAAGAAGAAAGGGCCCAAATCAAAGGATTAACACTACAATTCGAAAAAGAGAAAAGAGAGCAGCAAAAGAACTCCTCAGGTGCCAGAAGAAAGCAAATAATAAAAATTACAGAAGAACTAAATGAACTAGAGAATAGAAAAATGATTGGAACAGTTAATAAGACAGAAAGCTGGTTTTTTGAAAAGGTCAACAAAATTGATAAACCACTGGCCAAGCTGACAAAAGAGAAACAGGAGAGGAAGCAAATAACTCAACAAATGAGGTGGATGATATCATAATAGACCCAAGTGAAATTTAAAAAATCATAACAGAATACTATGAAAAATTGTACTTTAATTTGAAAACCTTGAGGAAATGACAAATTTCTAGAAACACATTATCTACCCAAACTAGTACAAACAGAAGTAGAGTAACTAAATAAACCCATTACAAAAGAAGAAATTTAAAAAATAATTGAAAACTCCCAACTGAAAAAAGCCCTGGCTGCGATGGCTTGGCTGGAGAATTCTACCAAACTTTCAGAGAAGAGTTAACACCACAGCATACAAAAGGATGATGGAATACTCCCAAATTCATTCTGTGAAGCCAGACCAACCCTGATGCCCAAACCAGGTAAAGGTAGCCCTAAAAAGGAAAATTACAGACCAATAGCTCTCACAAACCTAGATGCACAAATCTTTGACAAAATTCTAGCCAACAGAATTCAACAACATATCAAAAAAATAATTCACCATGACCAAATGTGATTCACACCATGGATGCAAGGATGATTCAACATTAGAAAAACAATTCATGTAATCAGCCACATAAATAAAAGACAACAAGCACTTGATTTTATCAATTGATGCAGAAAAGGCATTTGACATAGTCTAACACCCATTCGACTTGTGAGTAGGTGTTAGACTTTGTCAAATGCCTTTTCTGCAATGGCAATGAGTTGTTCTTTTGTTTTTGTTTTTTAACACCCAGTCATGTTAAAACTCTCAGAAAAACAGCTATAGAAGAGAAATTCCTCAACATAATAAGGGGCATCTATGCAAAGACAACAGCCAATATCATCCTAAATGGAAAGGGTCTGAAAGCACTTCCCTTTAGAACAAGAACCTGACAAGGATACCCACTGTCACTGCTCTTATTCAACATTGTCCTGGAGGTTCTAACCAGAGCAATCTGGCATGATAAAGAAATAAAGGGCATACAAATTGGTAAGGAGAAAGTAAAGGTTTCTCTGTTTGAAGATGATATGATTTTATACACAGAAAACCCTAAAGAAACCACAAAAAAGTAGTGGAACTAACAGAAGAGTTCAGCAGAGTATGAGGATACAAGATAAACAGACCTAAATCAGTTAGACAAAGAGGAAATCACCAAATCATTACCATTTACTACAGCCCCCAAGAAGATAAAACATCTGGGAATAAATCTAACCAGAGACATAAAAGACACATGCAAAGAAAATTACAAGACTCTACTGCAAGAAACTGAAAGATTCCTACATAGGTGGAGAAACCAACTTTGCTCATGGAAAGGAAGATTTAACATTATGAAACTGTCTATTCTACCCAAAGCAATCTATAGATACAATGCAATCCCAATACAAATTCCAGCGGCATTTTTTTAAATGAGATGGGGAAACAAATATCAACTTTGTATGAAAAGAGAAGAAGCCTCAGATAAGTAAAGCATTACTGAACAAGAAGAACAAAGTGGAAGGCCTCACTCTACCTGACTTCAGAACCTATTACACTGCCATGGTAGTCAAAACAGCTTGGTACTGGTACAAAAACAGATACATAGGTCAACAGAACATAACTGAAAATCCAGATGTATCATCATCCACCTATGAGCAGCTGATACTTGACAAAGGCCCAACATCCATAAACTAGGGAAAAGACAACTTCTTTAACAAATGGCATTGGCATAACTGGATATTCATTTGCAAAAAAATTAAACAAGAGCCATATCTCAAACTATGCACAAAAAAACTAGCTCAAGATGGGTCAAAGACAAAAATTAGACTGGACTATAAGACATAGAGTGATTCAGGTGGTGTGTGTACTTCTTGGCTTAAATATATATATGAGACTGACCAGTTTCTCTCTAGAGGTGAGAGAGAAGAGTGGAGAGGAGGGGACAAGTGTTGGTTGAATGAATACTGGAAGTACAGAGGGGAAAGGAGGAGTGTGGTGTTACAGGATGAGGAAAGCAGATAGAGTTGCATAGAGGTGTGTGTTTAGGGTTTTATATGGCAAATTGAATTGGATTGTAAACTCAATCAATAAAAATAAAATTTTAAAATATGTGAGTGTGAAAAACAAATTCAAGTCAAAACTTAAAAAAAAAGGACCAAAGAACTAAGTATAAAATCTATAACTGTAAAGATCATGGAAGAAAAAAAACAGGGACAGTGCTGGAAGCCCTAATACAAGGCATGAACAGACTATAAAATATTACTAACAATGCACAACACCAGAAGAGAAAATAGATAACTGGAAACTCCTAAAAATCAAACACTTATGCTCATCCAAAGACTTTATCAAGGGGGTAAGAAAACTACTTATAGAGTGGGAAAGAATTTTTGGTTGCAGGAATCTGGCCAGCATCCAATCTCTATAATCTACAAGGTTCTACAAAGCCTCAACTAGAAAAAGACAAATTGCCCAATTGAAAAATAGGCAAAGGATGTGAACAGGCACTTCAACAAAGAAGACATTCAGGATACTAACAGATACATGAGGAAATGCTCACTATCATTGAATTATTAGATAAATCCAATCAAAATTACAATGAGTTACCATCTCACCCCAACAAGGCTGACATAAATCCAAAAGCACAAAATAATAAATGCTGGAGAGGTTGTGAAGAAACTGGAATTCTTCTATAATGCTGGTTGTTTTGTTAGGTGCCACTGAGTCAGTTCTGAGTCAGTTCATGACCCCATGAACTTGCGCCATGTCCACAATTGTTTTTATGCTTAAACCCATCGTTGCGCCCACTGTGTCAATCCATTTTATCGAAGGTCTTCCTCTTTTTCACTGACCCTCCACTCTACCAAGCATGAGGTCCTTCAGGGACTGATCTTTCCTGACAATGTCCAAAGCATGTAAAGTGCAGTCTTGCCACCTTTGCTTCCAAGGAGCACTCTGGAGGAGCACTCAGAACAGATTGTTCTTTTGGTGGTCCATGGTACATTCAACATTCTTCTCCAACACCACACTTCAAAAGCCATCAATTCTTCTGTCTTCTTTGTTCATTGTCCAGCTTTCACACGTATATGATGCAATTGAAAAAACTGTGGTTGTGTCAGATGCATTTTAGTCTTCAAAGTAACATCCTTACTTTTGAATATTTTAAAGAGGTCCTTCGCAGCATATTTTCCCAATGCAGCACATCTTTTGATGTCTTGACTGCTGCTTCTGTAGGCATTGATTGTGGACCCAAGTAAAATGAAATCCTTGACAATCTCAATCCTTCCTCCATTTATGACAATGTTGCTTACTGGTCCAGTTGTGAGGACTTTTGTTTTCCTGATGTTGAGGTGCAATACACAGTGAAGGCTGTTGTCCTTGATCTTCACCAGTAAGTATCTCAAATCTTCTTCATTTCCAGCAAGTAAGGTGGTATCATCTGCATAATGCAGGTTGTTAATGAGTCATCCTCCAATCTTGATGCCACGTTCTTCTTAATATAATCCAGCTTCTCAGATTATTGGTTCAGCATACAGATTAAAAAGGTATAGTGAAATGATACAACCTGGATGCACAGCTTTCCTGACTTTAAACTATTCAGTGTCCTCTTGTTCTGTTCTCATGATCTACATATGGATTCCTTAAGAGCACAATTAGGTGTTCTGAAATTTCCATTCTCTACAGTGTTAGCCATACTTTAGTATGATCCACACAGTCAAATGCTTTTGCGTAGTCAGTGAAACATAAGTAAACATCTTCCTGGTATTCTTTGCTTTCAGCCAAGATTCATCTGACATCAGTGATGATATCCCTGGTTCCATACCTTCTTCTTAATCCAGCTTGAATTTCTAGCAGTTCCTTGTCAACATACTGTTGCATTTGCTTTTGAATGATCTTGCTCAAGATACTGCTGGCCAGGGTGTAAAATGGTCTAACCACTTTGGAAATTGATTTGATACTTTCTTAAAAAGCTAGAAATAGAAATACTACATGATCCAGCAATCCCACTTATTGCAATATATCCTAGAGAAATAAGAGCTGTCACACAAACAGATACATGTACACCAATGTTTATTGCAGCACTGTCCACAATAGCAAAAAAAAGGTGCCCATCAACAGGTGACTGGATAAACAAATTATGGTATATTCACACAATGGAATACCATGCAAAGACAAAGAACAATGGTGATTTTAGGAAATATAACATGGAGTCATCTGGAAGACATGCTGGGTGAAATGATTCAGATACAAAGAACAAATACTGCCTGGAACTGTTATCATAAGCATTTAAGAAAGGTTTAAGCATATATGGTTACAAAGATGGGGAGGGAGGGAGAGGATATTCATAGACTAGATAGTAGACAGGAATTGGGTTAGGTAAAGGGAGTGACAGTATGCAGGGTTAGGGTCAGGGTTAGGGGTAGAGGTAGGGGTAAGGGTAGGGTTAGCAGCTGCTGAGAGGATTACAGGTACAGACACCTTCTTGTTAACTGGGAGACTGGGACTGGAACTGCTGAGCTTGAGAGGCAGGCTTGGGTCAGCTACTACATTGAGCTGCAGTGCTTAACTAAACAGTGTATCCTGCAGCAGAGAGGTTGTGCTTGGGATAATCACAACTGGAGAACCCAGCAGCATCTGGCTACTGAAGGTACCAGTGCCCCCCCTTCTGTAAGTTGTGCCATAGATAGTGCTGACTCACTGCAAGAGAGACGGTTCAGGTGGCATGCCATCTTGGTCAGCTGAAAGGCAGAGTTAGCCACACCTGAGGGCTCAGCTGGGGCTAATTCCCACAATGAGCAACAATGCCTGACTGGACAGTGCTTCTCCCATCAGAAAAGCTGTTCTTAAGGCAATCATACCTAGAGAATGTCGTGATGGCTGGCAGGTGAGTGTTGTGGTGTCCCTCCCTCTCTTTTCTCTGAGCTGCACCATAGAAACTACTGACTCACTGCAGGAACAGTGGCTTATGCAGGACACCATCTTGGTCAGCTCAGAGGCAGAGTTCCATGCTAACTCCCATGCCGAGCAACAGTGCCTATCTGGACAGCGCTTCTCCCAGCAGCAAAGCTGTTTGTCATGCAGTCATACCTAGAGAACATAGTAACAGCTGGTGGCCAAGTGTGGCTGTGCCTTAACCCCTGACTTCTTTAAGTCACGTCATAGCATCTGCTGATGGCTACTGAGAGACTCCATAAGTAGGGCACCACCTTTGTCAACCAGAAGGCAGGGTCTGTGACCTCTGAGAGCTTATTTGCCATTAGCTGCCACTGGTCAACGCCTCTCTCAGCAGAAAAGCAGTTTTAAAGATAAGCACATCTAGAGATTGCAGCGGTGACTGGCAGTTGACTGTGGCAGTGCCATTTCTACTTCCCTTCACGAAGGCACATCATAGCATCTTCTGATGGCACCCAAGAGACTCCATAAGGAGGACACCACCTTTGTCAACCAGGAGATAGGGCCTGTCACTCTTGAGGGCCCAGCTGATACTAGCTCCTACTGATCAATGCCTTTTTCAGCAGAAAAGCAGTTTTTAAGATAGGCAGCTGAGTGTGGTGGTACCATTTCCACCTCCCTTCAATGAGCCATGTCATAGTGTCTGCTGATGGCCCCTAAGAGACTCCATAAGTAGGGGGCATCTTTGCCAGCCAGGAGATGACGCCTGGCACCCCAAAGGGCCCAGCTGCTATGTGCTGCTGCTGGACAGTGTCTGTCTCAGCAGAAAAGCAGATTTTAAGATAAACACATCTAGAGAACACAGTGGTCTCTGGTGGCCTAGTGGGGAGTCATCCTTCTCTTCTTCTTTCCCTGAACTATGCCATAGTGTCAACTGGTGTGACCCTGAAGAGCTGGCACAAGTAGGTCAGCCAGGAGGCGGGGCCTGCCACTCCTGAGGACCAAGCTGAGGCCAGCTGCCAAGCTAAGAAGTATCATGGGGCTTGGCAGCATCTCCATTACCAGAGAAGGTGTACATATGTCAGCTGCACGTAAAGAACATAGCGGTGGCTGGCAGTCGAGTCTAGCAGTGCCCTTAGTTAGAACTTTGCCCTTCTTAGAGCTTTGCCACAGCTCCCATTGTGCAACACCAGAGAAACTGAACAGCTTTTTGATGGCATGAAGACAACAATCAATATTTAACCATTTAAAGAAGCAGACCACCATGGCTCCAGAATACTTCCAAAACAGAGAATCAAAAAACTTCCCAGATGAAGATGGCTTTGTGAAATTATTAGAGATAGAATACAAAGGAATTACATATAGAGCCCTTCTAGAGATTAAATAAAGCACAGCAGAACAAAATGAAAAATTAAGTAAGCTATATGAACTGCTAGAACATCAACATTCTGAAATTCAACAGATTAATAATAAAATTACAGAGTTAGACAATTCAATGCAAAGCCAAAAGAGCAGGATTGAGGAAATGGAATGCAGAATTAGCTAGACTGAATGTAAAGCAACTGAAGCCAGGTTTATGAAGATAAATCAGATAAAAGAAACAAGAAAAATGAAGAAGCATTAAAAAGCATGTGGGACTCTATCAAGAGGAATAATCTACAAATAATTGGAAATTCTGAACAGGGAAGGATAGCAGAAAATGCAGACAGAATTGTTGAAGAGTTGCTGATGAAAAACTTTCCTGACATCATGAAAGAAGATAACATGGATATTCAAGATGCTTATTGAACACTGCAACAGGCAGACCCCAAAAGAAAGACACCAAGACATGCTATAATTAAGCTTAATAAAATGAAATATAAAGAGAGGCTCTTAAAGGTAGCTAGGCTTAAAGCAAAGCTAACATACAAAGAGGAGCCCTGTAGACTTTCCTCTGACTTCTCAGCAGAAACCATGTTGGCAAGAAGGCAGTGGGATGACACACATAAAGCCTTGAAGGAGAAACACTTCCAACCAAAATTATATATTCTGCAAAATTGTCTCTCAAATATGACAGAGAAATTAAGACATTCTCTGATAAACAGAAGCTTAGAGACTTTGCAAAGTTCAAACCAAAACTACAAGAAATACTGAAAGAAGCTCTTCATTTAGGAAATCAATAACATCAGATGTATACACAACAGTGCAGTATAAGACACAACATCCAGAGTCCTACTCAGTTAGGGAAGTCACAAAGCTCAATAAAGCTAAATATTAAAAGCAGGGAACCAGAGATCTTAACATGTAAACTATGATATCATCACGCTATAAAAAGGGATCTATTACAGTAGTTATGGTCCTTTCAGATGGAGAGGAAATTAAAGAGATATACAGAAGTTTAAGATTAGTTTAAACTTAGAACATTAAGGGGGTATCAAAGGTGTAGCCACAAAGAAAACTAACAATGCTACATACCAAAACAGGAAACATAATACGAGTCTCAACAGACACAAAACCAACACTGAAAAGGATGAAAAGAAAACCCATGAAGAAAAAGGACCCAGCAGAGAATTTTAAGTGGAACAAGGAAAACATCAACACAAAAATAAAGGCACCAAAATGACAGCAGTAAACACATATCTATCAGTGATTACACTGAATGTAAATGGATTGAATGCTCCAATTAAGAGGCAGAGAGTAACAGCATAGACCAAACAACATGATCCGTCTATATGCTGCTTACAAGAAACACATATTGGATTCAAAAGATATGAACAAACTCAAAATCAAAGAGTGGGAAAATATATACCAAGCTAACAACATGCAAAGAAGAGCAGGAATGGCAATACTAATCTCAAATAAAATAGACTTTAATGTAAAATCCACCATCATGGACAAGGATGGTCACTATTGCTTAAAGGTTCAATATATAAGCCAGACATAACAATATTAAATATTTATGCACTGAATTCCCAGAGTATCTAAAAATGTCAAACAAATGCTAATAACATTCAAAAATGAGATAGATCACAATAATAGCAGGAGACTTCAACACTCCACTTTCAGTAATGTGTAGATCATCCAGAAAGAAAGCTCAATAAACAGAAGATTTCATGGCAACAGTCAACCAACTAGATCTCATTGACATATACAGAACTTTTCACCCAATAACAGACAAGTACACCTTCTTTGCAAATGCACATGGAACATTCTCCAGAATAGATCACATATTAGCTAATAAAGCAAGTCTCAACAAAACCCAAACTATTGAATTATTGCAAAACATATTCTCATACCATAAAGCCATAAAAATTGAAATCAATAGCAGGAATAACACGGATAGAAATTTGAACTTATGGAAACTGAATAACACCTTGCTAACAATTGATGGATTATAGAAGAAATCAAAGATGCAATAAATAAAACCATGGAATCAAATGAGAGTGGAAACATATCCTGCCAAAACCTATGGGATAAATCAAAAGTGATGCTCAGAGAACAATTTATTTGTATAAATGCAAAAAAAAAAAAAAAAAAAAACCAGAGTGAAGACAGAGCCCAAACCAAAGAACTAACCCTACAACTTCAACAAGTAAAAAGAGAACAACAAAGAACACCTTGGACACTAGAAGAAAACAGACAACAAAAATTAGAGCAGAACTAAACAAATTAGAGAATAGAAAAACTATTGAAAGAATCAACACCGCAAACTGGTTTTTTTTTAAAAGATCAATGAAAATGATAAACCATCAGCTGAACTTACAAACAAAAACAGGAGAGGAAACAACCCAAATAAGAAATGAGATGGGAAATGTCACAATAGACCCAAACAAAATTAAAAGTATCACAGCAGAACACTGAAAAACTGTACTCTAACAGATTTGAAAACCTAGAGGAAATGGACAAATTTCTAGATTCACATCACCTACCAAAATTATCACAAGGAGAAGTAGAACAACTTAATAAACCCATCACAAAGAAGAGACTGAAAAAGTAAAAAAACAAAAAAAAACAAAAAAACCTACCAACTAAAACAAGTCTTGGCCCAGATGGCTTCACTGGAGAATTCTAACAAACTCTTAGAGAGGAGTTAATTCCAAACCTACTGAGCCTATTTCACAGCATATAAAAGAATAGGATACTCTCAGATTCGTTCTGTAAAGTCAGCATAACCCTGATATCAAAGCCAGGGAAAGATCCCACAATAAAAGAAAATTACAGACCAATATCACTCATGAGCCTACTGCAAAAATCCTCAACAAAATCCTAGCTAACAGAATTCAACAACATATCAAAAAAATAATTATCATGACCAAGTTGGAATCACACCAGGGATGCAGGGCTGGTTCAACATCAGGAAAACAATCAACGTAATCAACCACATAAATAACACAAAGGATAAGAATCACCTGATTTTGTCAATTGATGCAGAAAAGGCATTTGATGAAGTCCAACACCCATTCATGTTAAAAGCTCTCAGCAAAACAGGAATAGAAGGGAAATTCCTTAATACAATAAGCGGTATCTAGGCAAAGCCAACCACATACCTCATCCTCAACAGAGAGAGACTGAAAGAATCCCCCCTGAGAACAGGAACTAGACAAAGATGCCTACTGCCACCACTTCTATTCAACATAGTGCTAGAGGTGTGGCCAGAGCAATCAGACAAGACAAAGAAATAAAGGGCATCCACATTGGCAAAGAAGTCGAAATATCCCTGTTTGCAGATGATGTGACTGCATACACAGAGAACCCTAAAGAATCTATAAATAAACTGCTGGAACTAATAAAAGAGTTCAGTAAAGTATCAAGATATAAGATAAACATAAGTAAACTGGTAGGATTCCTTTACATCAAAAAAGAGGTCATCAAAGAGGAAGTCACCAAATCAATACCATTTACTATAGACCCCAAGAAAAATTCCAAGGAATAAATCTAACCAGAGAAATAAGAGACCTATACAAACAAAATTACAAGACCCTACTGCAAGAAACCAAAAGAGACTTACCTAAATGGAGAGACTTACCTTGCTCATGGATAGGAAGACTTAACGTTGTGAAAATGTCTATTTTACTCAGAGTGATCTACACATACACTGCAATCCCAATACAAATTCCAGTGTCAATTTTTAATGAGATGGAGAAACAAATCATCAACTTTGTTTGGAAAGGTAAGAAACCCCAGACAAGTAAAACACTACTGAAGAAGAGGAACACAGTGGGAGGGCTCACACTACTCAACCTTAGAACCTACTATTCTGCCATGAAAGTCAAAGCAGTGTGGGACTGGTTTAAAAAAAAAAAAAAGACATACAGACCAATGGAATAGAATAGAAACCCCAGAAATATCACCATCCTCTTATGAACAGTTATTATTTGACAAAGGCCCAAAGGTCACAAGCTGGGGTAAAAGCAGTCTCTTTAATAGATGGTGTTGACAAAATTGGACAGCCATCTGCAAAATACTGAAACAAGACCCATAACTCACACTTTCTTTACACAAAAACTAACTTGAAATGGATAAAAGACCTAAATATCAAACCTAAAACGATAAAGATCATGCAAGAAAAAACACGGACAACAATGAAAGTTCTAATACACTACTTAGACAGACCACAAAATCTGTCCAGCAAACACAAACAACAGAGAGAAAATAGATAAATGAGAACTACTAAAAATCAAACACACTTACCCAAAGACTTTGTCAAGACAGTTAGGCTACCTACAGAAGGGGAAAAAATATTTGGCAACTACCTGTCAGACCAATGTCTGATTTCCCTAATCTACAAAGTACTGCAAAATGTCAACAGGAAAAAGGTAAACAACCCAATGAAGCAATGGGCGAAGGAGATGGACAGACACTTCACCAAAGAGGACACCCAGGCAGCCAAAAGACACATGAGGAAATGCTCACAATCATTGACTATCAGAGAAGTCCAAATCAAAACTACTATGAGATACCATCTCACCCCAACAAGGTTGGCAATAATTAAAAAAACACAAAACAACAAATGCTGGAGAAGTTATGGAGAGATCGGAACTCTCCTACACTGTTGATGGGAATGCAAAATGGTACAATTTCTTTGGAAAGCATTTTGGTACTTCCTTAAAAAGCTAGAAATAGAAATACCTATGCTGAGAGAATATCATACGGAAATAAAAATGGTCATACTAACAGGTACATGCACACTAACGTTTATTGCAGCACTATCCACAATAGCAAAACAGATCGAATCAACCTAGGTGCCCATCAACAGACAAATGGATAAACTATGCTACATACATACAGTGGAACACTATGCAATGATAAAGGACAGTGATGATTTTAGGAAGCATCTCATAACCTGGTTTCAACTAGAAGACATTATGCTGAATGGCATCAGTCAACTGCAAAAGGACAAGTATTGTATGAGACCTTTGCTATAAAGGCTTAGAAATGGACTTAAGTACAGAAGAAAAGTCTCTTTGACAGCTACAAGGGTGAGGAGGGAGGAAATGGGATGTTTATAGATTAGACAGTCAACAAGAATTTGGTTAGATGAGGGGCGACAGCACTCAGTATGGAGCAGATCAGCATAACTGGAATATACCACAAACTGAAAGGTTTTCTAAACTCAACCCAATATTTCAAAGGATAGAGTAGCAAGGACAGGGGCCTGGGGACCATGTTTTCAGGGTATGTTGAAGTCAACTGGCATAGCTAGTTTTTAGCTCAGAGACTCTTCCGAACCGCACATAGATGAGTAGCATCTGGGGTCTTAAGAGCTAGCAAGCTGCTATCTGAGGTGCACCAAATTGTCCCAACCCATCTGGAATAGATGATGACCCAGAACATAAAAGACAGGAGGAAAAATGAGCCCAGGAGGCAGAAGGACCCACATGAATGGGATACTGCATCAGAATGAGACCAGGAGAACAAGATGGTGCCTGGCCACCACCAAAGGCTGCCGTGATGAGGTACACAGTATACAGTCCCTGAGGCAACATGAGAAAAAGGTGTGTAGTTCAAGAACTCTTCTAAAAGACCAGAACTGATGGTCTGACAGCCTGGAGTGTGCCCTGGAAACACAACCCCTAGACTTGCTGTTAGTCCTGACCAGAAACCAGTACTGACGTCAATTCTTCAGAGAACAAACTGGACTCGGGGACAAGTGTGAGTTTATGGTGTGTATACTTTATGGGTTTATACATTTATAGGAGGCTGTCCTACTGATTTCTTTCTAAATGGGAAAGAAGAAGGTGGAGAGGAGGGGACAGGTGCATGTTAAAAGGATACTAGAAGTATAGAGTGAAAAGGAGGAGCGTGCTGCCAGTAGGTGAGGAGAGCAGTGGAGCCACAGACAGGTAGGCATGCGGAATTGATTTGGATTGTGTATTTTTACTTAATCATAATAAAATAAAATAAACCACATCCATTGCCATTGAATAGATTCTAGCTTACAATAGCCCTGTAGGACTGAGCAGAACTTCCCCATAGTTTTTCCAAGGATGTAATCTTTACAGGAGCAGAATGCCACATCTTTCCTTTGTGGAGTGGTTGATGGGTCTAAATCTATTTTTGGTTAGCACCCAAGTGCTTAACCACTGCACTACTAGGACTCCTTATAGCATGTTAATCCACGGCTGTGGAATTGATTCTGACTCATAGGGACCCTATAGGACAGAGCAGAACTGCCCCATAGGATCAAGGAGGGGCTGGTGGACTCCAACTTCTGTGTGTTGGTTAGTAGCCTCAGTCCTAACCACTGTGCCACTAGGGCTCCTCATTATTTACTAAACTCAAAACCAAACCCACTGCTATCAAATCAGGTCCAACTCTTCACTTTTTAGGGGTTCACAATTAGTGTTATCAAGAGACCAGAGCTGGATCACAAGTGGCTGTGGGCATGGTTGATTTAGCTCCACTTTCTTAATTTCTGCTAGCACAAAGCTTTTCATTAGCCTTTCCATAGTTAACAAGCATTTATTTATCGAAGCCCTACTATTTGAAAGGCACCATTTTAAGCTTGGAAACCCTGGTGGTATTGTGGTTAAGTACTACAGCAACTAACCAAAAGGTCAGCAGTTCAAATCTGCCAGGTGCTCCTTGGAAACTGTGGGGCAGATCTCCTACTGTGTCCTATATGAGTGAGAACTGACTCAGTGGTAATGGGCTTGGTTTTTCTGTTTCGGTCATGATAAGAGACAGAGATGACTAAACACTGCCCCCTCATGTTACCCCAAGGAACTCACATGCAGTCAGTAAGCAATGCATTGCCAAGTAGTGATCCAAGAAAAACCCAGCTGCCATCTTCGACTTGAGGGCAATGCGTCACCTAGTTGATTTTGAGGCTTGGCGACCCCATGTGTCTCAGCATTGAACTGTGCTCCATGCGGTTTTGAGTGGCTGAGTTTTGGAAGCAGATCCCCAGGCCTTTCTTCGGAGGTGGACTAGGTTAGCAGCCAAGGAGGTTAATAGTTTGCACCACTCAAGGACTCCAGTGAGCCAAGAAGGGGCACAAATACTTTCATTTTATTTAATTCTAAGCTATATATACCCCATTTGCTCTGTAAAAAGAAGTAATTTAATGCAAAACATTTAGTAACTAGCAAACATTTAAAGTCAAGGTCATGTTGAATGAGGAGGTACAGACTGGGCTAAACAGCTAAGCTGCAAGGGTCATGCTGGTTCTGAAAACGCTGCACATTGATCCTCCTAAAAGTCCACGAACAAGAGGGCAGCATAGGATGGGGACACTAGTAAGTATTCAAGAGGTGTTCACCAAGAACTCAACACTACAAACCCAACAGCCTCCTCCTTGGAGATCCCAGAAGGTCTATGGGCTATGAGTCAGTATCGATTCCTAGGCAACAGGTTTCGTTTTTCTCTTGAAGGCAGGCCCAGCCTCAAGGCAGCCTCTTATTGTGACTCTGTCCTAGGTCCTCAGACCTTTGGTCCTCCTGGTCTCCAGAGAAGCAGTGAGTAGACAAGAAACTTGCCTGGGCCCGGCGGAGCGCTCTCCTGAGAGCCCAGCGGCCAGGCCTGTAAGACACCTGCCCCCAACCGCCTGATCCCCTCACCCCAGGGTGCCGTGGTGCCGATACCACGGGACCAGGAGCTAATCATCTACAGCTAGAACTCCTCTAGCTTCAGAGGCAGCCAGTAGCAGATGGGACCGCAGAGATCGGATGGTGTGGGCCGGGCAGGAGCAGGGGCTGAAGCCAGAGAGACCAGGGCCCGAGAGGGGGCAAAGCGTTTCTGACCAGAGGCAACGCTAACTCGCTGGCATATGCATTGTGGCTAATTTGTGCAAACAGAGCTGATGAATTTGTTCCCCTTCTCTACTAAGTCAGATCCTTAGTTGGTTTTAAGATGACTTTGGAATAGTTACCAAAAAAAGCAATAAAAGTGGGTAACTAGGAGGAGTTGTTTAAGTGAGAGGGTTCTTGTTTGAGAACTGGAAAATGGGAAAAATAAATTGTCAGTGTTTTAAAAAAATGAATCACCAGAAAGCAGATTTAAAAAAACTGAGAGACCCAAGCTGGATGTCACTTGGATGTTTCAACAATGTCAAATTTCTGTAAAAGTTTTTGAAGTCTTCCTCCCAATACCTGAACTTTTCTCACTGGTGACAGGTAAGTTTTTGCAATGGGTATGGGTCATGACCCATACTTTTGAGTAGCACTGACCTAGGCCAGAGGAAGGCAGATACAAGGAGTAGCTTCCCTTTTCTCAGGGAAAGTATCAGTCAGTTGGACAACTGAATCAGTCCTGTCCACTGAGGCATAGTCATCACCCCACCCCACAGTGAGACCTCTGTCAGGTGCCCTGAAGCCCCAAACCCACATGCAAGGGACATCAACAGTGGATTCGGGCCATCTACTGTCCCCCAGGGATGCCCCAAATGGGTAAATACTGGATGTATCCTGTCTTTCATCCTTGTAACCACCCAGTTGTTGTTAGGTGTTGCAGAGTTGATTTTCAACTTATAGTGACCCCACGTCACAGGGTAGAACTGTCTCATGGGGTTTTCCAGGTTATAATCTTTACTGCAGTGGATTGCCAGGTCTTTCTCCTGAGGAGCTGCTGGGGGAGTTCAAACGCCAACCTTTCAGTCACTAGCTGAGCACTTGCCCACTGTGCCACCAGGGCTCCTTAACTACCCAGGAACGCGGGCATTACTACCCCCAGTTTGACAAATGAGAACTCTGAAGTTCAGAAAGATAGATGGCTCACTAAGGCACCCAGCCAGTTAGCAGCAAGCTCTAGGACTCTCAACACCAAAGCCTGGCGCACTGCAGTGGGCCTCTGAGATGGCACGGCTTCCACCTGAGTCAGTGGCGGTGAAGATGGAAAAGGTGCATTCTGCCTTGGTGGCACAAGGAGCACTGAGGGGACCCAAGAGCTGGGGGCTGGGGTTACTGCACAAAGCAGTCGACGTTGTCAGTAGGGTTGTTGCTGTGTTCGATCGAGTGGATTCCAACTCACAGCGACCCTGCAGGAAAGAGTAGAACCACCCGATAGGGTTTCCAAGGCTGTAATCTTTATGGTAGCACATTGCCAGGTCTTTTCTCCTGATGAGCTCCTGGGGGGTTTGAACCGCTGACTTTTTGGTTAGCAGCAGAACGCTTTAACACTGTGCCACCAGGGCTAACTCTCTAGAGGTGTGGACAACAGAAGAGTAGCCAAGAGAGTAGAAAGCGTCACTTCCCGAGGAGCACGGCTAAGGACCGAGGAATCGGGGCAGGATGGAGATTGTTAGTTTTCATTATAAGCCTTTTAGTTCTATTGTTGTTTTTTACTGTAGCAAAATGCATATAGCACAGAATCTTCCGATTTAGCCATTTTTAAGGGTGCAACTCAGTGGCGTTAACCACATACACAACAGGTGTAACCTTCCCCACTGTCTACTTCTAAAATGTTTTCATCACCCCTACCACTTATGCTGCTTTTTAAACTAAGGGTATGTCTCTTTTTCTTATACAAAGAGAGAAATCTGCGTTCCAGGAAATGATCTCCCTTCACACCCTCCTCCCAGCCCAGCTACACTGATACTTGCACACACATACACGCCAGGGCAACCACGTCAGCATCCCGTCAGAACCACGTACTGCCCTGCCTCCCAACCCCATGGAGCTAGTCCTCTGTCCACACCCTCTGGTGGGAAAGGACCATCCTGCTTCAGCTTGTTTGACAGTGAAACACACCCCAGCTGTCATTTGGCAAAGCAGTTTTTTCTGTGTTTATAGCTTTCATGTTTCAGGCCTTGTTGTCTGATCTCCCAGTATTGGTATGCATCTCATTTCAGGAAGGAGTTCTGGTAGCCTAGTGGTTAAGTGCTTGGCTGCTAACCTAAAAGTCAATCCAACCACTCGCTGGCTCCAAGAGAGGACGACGTGTGAAGATAACAGCCTAGAAAACCCTATGGGGGCAGTTGGGTTCTGTCCTGGAGGGTTGCTGTGAGTTGGAATCCACTCAACAGGAATTGGTTTATTTCAGGGGGACTCATTTGGCCAGCTCTCCTGCAGGCCCCAGGCCCTTTGCCCATGTTCTTTTCGTCCCAGGACCTGTGAGACAACCTGCAGTATTCTTGAGTTGCCACTTAAGCACTTCTTAAGTCGGGTCACCTCAGCCCTGTGGCTGAATCCCCGTTCCTCCAAGGTCCCTGGAACAAATAGCCACAGGTGTTTGGTTATTTTCCACTGCAACCCTTGGCTTCAAGGTTCCCCTGGTTCTGGACCCAGACCCTTCCCCAGAGCCCCTCTGCATTACTACTCCTTCTAGAGGGTCCCACCCACACAAGGCAGCCCTGGCTCGTTAGTAGCATCTATACCAGGTCTTTCATTCCCTCTCGAGTCCCTAGCTGCTCATCTCCTCTGAGATCAGGGACCCTATATGATTAAAAAAAATTCTTCAGATGAGCCAGCTGGGGACAATTGCTGACAGGTAGCAAAGCATATTTTGGGAAGAATAGCAGGTGGAGGCTTTTAGCTTTTCTCCTGGTTCCCACTTGCATTTTATGAAATAGACCCAAGGTCAGCTCAAATACTTTCAGCTCCCCAAATCCAAGCCATATTCAACACAATTTTCACCTCTTTACCACCTCCCCCAGGACAGCAGTCAAGACAGTGGTGGCCTGGAGGATATCCACCCATTTCAAAGCAACAGAAAGCAGGCAGTTGGCCTTTTCACCCTCTAACTACTGCCTTGGCCGCAGCGCCTGAATTTCCTTGGGGTCTTATTATAGGGGAGAATGGATGTTAGGGCCACTTTTAGAGAAACCCTGAGCATGACTTGTCTCTTGAGAAAGTCCCAGAGGCCTCCACTCCTTAAGGCCCCTGCCCCCAATTTTGTGCCCTGCCATGCAATCTAAAGAAAGAGCAGAGGGCAGACAGGCTGAGAGTGGATTTATGCTTTCCTGACTGGTTCTCACGTCCTGGATCTAGGCCACTGGGAAAGGGCAGGTGCCCCACAACCCTTCCCTCTGCCCCCACCCTCATCACTTCCCTCCACGTCTGAGGTGACGCAGCCTGGGTCCTAGACGTGGGATTCTGGGACAAATACTAGACCCCTGGACTGTGGGGCTTAGAAGATAACCTGATAAAAGTCCGCAACCACTCTCCTTCCCATGCCCCCTTCCCCTGGTGCAGCCCAGGCACCAGAAAGCCCAAGTTCGGAGGGACTGTGATGGTGGTACATCTCCCTTTCTGGGTTATTTCCACCTGCATAGAGGACATGAAAACAGTAACATAAAATGTCAGGCCATCTGGCAAGGAGGAGCACACACATAGTCTTAAAACACTGGGAAGGCCTGAGAGTCACTGGCCCTCTTCTCAGGAGGGAGCCTCCCTAACAGTTGAGCAGCCAACCTCAGCTTCATGTCCCTGAATGGGGGCTTACACACTCCTTCCATGGCTGGGCAGTGTTGACCACTAGGCAATTCTTCTGAGAACAGGACCAAAACCAGAAGATTCTCCCATACACTCACTCCTCACTGACCTCAGTTCTGTATTCTGGGGATGCACAAAAGAAGTCAGGTTCCACTTCCCTTTAAACATCCTTCTAGAGCTTGTGACAGTCCTATGGCTTCTCTCCTCCAACTAAGCCTCCCTAGGGCCCTTGGCCAAGCCTTCAGGACTTGGTTTCAGGATCCTTGTTCACTGTGGATCCTGAGTTCCAACAGCCCAGCCTGGATGTGTGCCCATTCCATGGCCACAGGATCTGAGGCCCACGGGAATTGAGAAGGGAGAGGGAGTCCATGAAAGAAGCTGAGCCGGTTTCAAATGAGACACTAGAAAGGCCACTATCTCTGGGTTCTGTCATCCTCTCAGAAGTCTCTTCCTTGTCCGCTGGTCCCCTGAAGCCCTGCCTATAATGTGACTGCAGCTTCTGTTGAGTTAGCAGTTATTGTGCCTCTCTCCTACCAGTCTGAGGGCTCCCCAGGGGAGGTGGAGGAGCTTATTCACATTTGCAGTTTTGTTTTTTATTGTGGTAAATACGCACATGGTCCCTGGGTGGTGCTAAATGCACGATTGGATTGGAAGTTTGAGTCTACCCAGAGGTACCTCAGAAGACAGACTTGGTGACCTACTTCTCAAGTACTAGTCACTAAAAACCCTATGGTTTTTCCTGAGTCACATGGGGTTGCTGTGAGTCGGAACTGACCCTAAGCTAACTGTTTTATTTTGTTTTTAAAGTATGTATGTCTATTGTTATAGCTTTGAACTGTACCACCAGGGCTCCATAATACATACATACATATATATCAGGAGCCCTGGTGGTGCAGTGGTTAAGAACTTACCAGCTAACCAAAAGGTTGGCAGTTCAAATCCACCAGCCACTCCTTAGAAACCCTATGGGACAATTCTGCTTTGTTCTATGGTATTGCTACAAGTCGACATCAACTTGATAGCACTGGGTTTGGTTTGGGTTTGGCTTTATGCATTATAGATGTGTATACATATGTATTTGTAAAACAAACGGCAAATATTTTGTTACATGTGTGTTATACTTACAAAATATATATAAACCTGTTGCATTTGAGTTGATTCCAACATAGCAACCCTATAGGACAGAATAGAACTGCCCCATAAGCAGTGACTGGTGAATTCCACCTGCCAAACTTTTGATTAGCTGCCAAACTCTTAAGCACCATATATGTGCAAAGGTATAGATACACACACACACAGTGCACATATAATATGTGTACTATATGTGTATGCATGTATACATATACACATATGTGCATATCACACACATATATGCATTACATATGTACATATATGTGGGATTCCTGGTGGCCAAGTGGTTAAGAGCTTGGCTGCCAACCAAAAGGTTCACAGTTCAAATCCACCAGGTGCTCCTTAGAAACTCTTTGGGGCAGTTCTACTCTGTCTTATAGAGTTACTATGAGTTGGAATTGACTAGACGGCAATGGGTTGCATACAAAGTTGGACAATTAACTCTGAGAAATTAATTGTTCTGTGTGCTACCTACCTCATTGCTGAACATCTCTATGGTCACCTTCAAAGTACTCCCCTTGGGAAGCTACGCACTGATGCCAGGGCCTAGTCCACCCTTCAAAGCAATTTTGGAGCTCTTTTTCTGGAATGGCCATTAGAGCTGCTGTCATGTTACCCTTGATGTCCTGAATGCCATCAGAATGTCTTCCTTTCCATATTTCTTCCTTTCTGGATAAAGAAAATAGTAATTGGTGGGCAAATCAGGTGAGTAGAGAGGCTGTTCCAATACAGTTATTTGTTTCTGGCTCCAAACTCTCTCACAGACAACTATAGAATTAAGTTCGCAAATTTGCTACCTTGCTACCGTGTACAATGGCCACTCCAAAAAGAGTTCCAAAATTGCTTTGAAGGGTGGACTAGGTGCTGGCATTGGTGCACAGCTTCCTAAAGGGAGTACTTCGAAGGTGACTGTAGTGATATTCCGTAGTGAGGCATGCAGTACTTTTTCTAGGATGAGTTAGTGAACTTAACCAGCAGTCCTCACATATATAATGAAACATTTGCCAATTCAATATCACACTTCCACACCTGTATGTACTGCTGACTCTAGGTCCAGTGGATGGGTGTACTGTCAAGAAGCAGGGTTAGATGTGGGGAGTAAGTACTTCGGGGGTCTGAGAATGCTTGGGTTCATGGGTTTTCAGTGTTGTCTGCTCTGGACACTCTGTACCCTATGGCCAAGCCTTTGCCATGTAAGGGTCCTGAATCTTAAAATGTGTGCAGGGGTCCTGCTGCACTGTGTTGGGCCTCAGTGCAGCTAGATGTAGGCTTTAAAGAATGCCCCTACCCTTACAAAAATCTCTGTGGCTTGGCATCACTCCTTACAGCTCAGCCACACCTCAGCTTCCCTCCCTTTTGCATCACACTGTCTCTGCCAGTCCTCTGTAACCCACCAGCCACAGAAAAGGGCCCAGAATCACAGGATAGAGTTCCCTGCTCACCCTTTCCTAAGCTCTCTGCAGCCTCGGCTTCCTCTTCTGAAAAGTGGGGGAAGAGTGCCCTCCTCATACACTGCTAATAATGTGCATTAATATAGGTGTTCATGAGGTTGACCCAGTCTCCCCACAGCACCTCCCCATTTACTCTCTCATGCTCCTCTTCTCTCTGCCCTAGGCTTTGGGGAGAGGAGAAGAAGGAGGGTGGCAGGCAGTCACCCCATCATCTTTGATAGGTCACACTCTTATCAGGGTTCATTGGTGGAAAAGAAGACAGCACTGTTCTCCCAGAGGAGAAGCATAACTGACTTTCCATCAGCAGGGGCCTCACGGTGGGAGAAGTGAGATTCTGGGGCAGAGCACCACATCACCTGGGCAGCGGCATCAGGTATAATACAGAATCCAGTTATACCCCGTTCTGCCAAACCCAGCAGAACACTTTGCTCAGCCTTCCAGGCTTTGATTTTCTCCTGTCACAGGCGAGGTCCATTCACCAACCAGGCTCCCGTGGAATGTTGGGAGATGACCTCCTTTCACACTCATGGCTTTTTGCCCTGGACCTTCTGCCCTCATTTATTCACTCACTGCTCAAATAGACTTCCTGTCCCCACCCCCTCATTTATCTCAGACTTTGGCTCCTGGCTTATGGACTTCCTCCACATCAAGGCTTCTGCCATCATCCCGGATGACCTCACCATGCACGTGGCTGCTGACCTGGCCAGCACTCTGGCCTCTCATTCCCTTGAGAGTCCCTTCCACTCCAGCTACCACTCCCTCATCCTCCTCTGGACTTTGTCAACACTTGCAACTACTGCAGTTGCTACTATCTCAATTATCTCAAACACCCCACTCTCAGCCACCTCCTCCCTTCCAGCTGTTTAGAACTTTCAACTGTTCTCCCCAACAATGACTCTCTCTTCTTACCTACCTATGGTCCTCTCTGCTCTCCTCCAATTCATCCATCCTGTTCTGTCTGTCTTGTCTTCTTTCCTAGACCCAGTCTATTGTTCAGTAGCATTTTGCTGATATACTAAGTCCTTTTGTCTCTCATCTTTAATTGCCACATCTGGTGAAACCCCAGCTCTGGATGAACCCAGCCATGCACTTTCTCTGCATCTGCATTCAGGCAGCAAACTCTGTGGTGGTGATGGGGATGGGGTGGGGTGGGGATGAGGAGTCAGACAGGCACACCAGCTTCCTATCTAGCCATGCAGGCCAGCAGTCTCGTGTTTTTATGTCCTCCCAGAAATCCTCTTGGTCAGTCAATATCATAGAACAATTTGGAAATTATTGAATGGGAAACTAATTTTCTGTGTAAACTCCCATCTAAAATACAGTGAAGTGTTCAAAAATAAAATAAAAGCAAAATAAAACTCAATAGGGCGTGCCCCTGAAGTCACCATTTAGCTAAATAATACATTGGCACACAAAATAAAGAATATCATGCATGAGTATTGTGTTCCTTTAAAAAAGTCATCTATGTGAAACCAAAGAATCAACAATTATTTTAAGACAAAAATGAAATAAGGGGGCAGGGAAACTAGATGAATGGAAACAAAACAACCAGAACAGAAACAATGACCATGTTCACACATTGTAAAAATGCAACCAATGTCATTGAACAATTTGTAGAGAAATTGTTGAATGGGGATCTAAAATGCTGTGTAAACCTTCACTAAAAACACACTAAAATATTATTTAAAAAAACAGAAAATAAATCCTCTTGCTTTTTCTGGCCAGCTCCTTTCCACTTGTCACAGTTACTTCGACTCTTCTCCGTTTTCCTCACCCCTGTAAACTGTTACCCATCCCCAGCTCTCGATAGGGATGTTTTGTTCCTCCTTGTTGGAGAAGATAACAGTCACCAGACTGGATATCAGGGATACTGAAGACCAAGCAAGTAGACTTCCGATACCAGCACCCCGCCGCCGCCTTCCTTCCTCCTATCACAGAGATGTCTACCCTTTTAAGAATCTTACTACACTGAGTTCTCTCCTCTCAGCCAAATCCTGTCTGTGCCTCTAAATATATTTATCTCCCTCCTATCATTAGAAAGAAAAAGAGAAAAAAAGAATGTGGGTGAGGAATGAAGAAAGAAGGAAGAAAGGACAGAGAGGGATGAAAGAAGTCCTCTCACTTAGTTGTCACTCACCTCCACCTGTCACCTCCTTCCTTTTCTTTACATCCTAATTTATCAGAATAGCTGCCTATTACGCTATCTTCATCTCCTGACTTCCCATCACCCCCAGTCTCTCCCTGTCTGTATCCCTGCCCCTCTGCCCCATCATGACAGCCCTGCTAACAGAACCTATGGCCACATGTCTACTTTTGAACCCATGTCTTACCCGTACTCATAGAAGCACCTACTATGTCTCACCAGCTCTTCCTGAATCACCCTTCTATTTAGGCCCCAGGGACACCACACCAGGTGCTTACCTTTGTTATTAGAGCAATAGCTCCCCATTGCTGTTAGGGTAAACTTTGGTGTTGTTAATTACCATCAATTCAATTCCAACTTGTGGTGTCTCTGTGTGTGCAGAGCAAAACTGCTCCATAGGGTTTTCAGAGCTATGACCTTTCAGAAGCAGATCACTAGACCTGTCTTCTGAGGTACCTCTGTGTGGGTTTGAACTGCCAACATTTGGGCTAGTGGTCAAGGGCTTAGCCATTCAGTTCAAGAAGCTTTATGATTTGACCCTGAAGCCAGCTACATAATGAATTTTGAAACACTGTGTCTAAACTTACAGCCTGGTTCTGTCAGTCACTGTTAGTGTGATTCTGAGCAAGTTACCTTCTGAATTCTGCTGGGTCTCAATTTCCTCATCTGTAAAGTAGGGTAACAGCAGTATTATCTTATGCAGGTACTATGAGACTTAAATGCACTAAGCACCCAGAGGAAACCCTGGTGGCATAGTAGTTAAATGCTACTGCTGCTAACCAAAAGATAGGCAGTTAAAATCACCAGATGCCTCTTGGAAACTCTACGGGGCAGTTCCAGTCTGTCCTATACTATACTCTGTCCTATAGGGTTGCTGTAAGTTGTAATCCACTTGACAGCAATGGATATGGTTTTAGTTTTTTAAAATCATGCAGAGTGGTGGCTGGTACACAGGAAGCCCCCAGGAAGTAACACTCTCATCATCCTCTGCTTCCTCAGTTTCATCTCTCATCCCACTGCCTCTCATCTTTTGTTCCAGGCATGCTGGCTTTCCTTCTACTTTCTGTTCTCACCATGCTCCTTCTCCACAGGACCTTTGCACATGCTGCTCTCCTTGGATTCAATTTCTTTCCTTCTTCAGCTATTCATTGCTTTTTCAGTCTTCGGATCACAGCTAAGTATAGTTTCCTCAAGGACACCTTTCTGGAGGCTCCGGAATGTCCCTACTCATCATTACCATTTCATATTTACTTTGTGATGATGACACTCCCACTCTCCTACGAGACACTGGGCTTCACAAGACCAGTTACCATGTCTATTTGTGTCATCACTGTAACTCCAGCATCTATGAAAGTGCCTAATGTTATAAAAATGTCCCACGAATATTTGCTAATGGATGGATGAAGAATGAATGCACACCCTGGCCAATTTTTGTTGAGTCGTTTCTGACTCATGGAGACCCCATGTGTGTCAGAGAAGAACTGTGCTACACAGGGTCTTTCATGACTGATTCTTCAGAAGTAGATCACCAGGCCTTTCTTCTGAGGCGCCCTTGGTGGGCTCAAGCCTCCAAACTTTAGCACATTAGCAGTCAAACACGTTAGCCATTTGTACCTCTCAGGACTCCACTCTAGCCTATTGGGGTGTTTAATAGATGTTCATTCACTCTGAAAAAAAGCAGCCCCTCCACTTTGAGAGACTGTGAAAAGTCTTCTGTCCTCAGTATTTTCTCCAATGCCAACGGCAGTGCCTGAAAATTTACCACCGGTGAGAACCTGATCATCTCTGAGGTGAAAACACATTAATTAGCCAACACATTAGTGACAGAGATTAGCTCCTCCAATTAAGCTTTTACTGCCCACTATTGGCACAGAGAGCAGCACCCTGATGGCAAGCTGAGGTGGAAGGCACCTTAGGAGCCATTTGGCCATCTGTCTCATTGTAAGATTTGAAAACTAAGGCTCAGAGAGAGGAAGAAATTGATGCAACTTCATGCAGCAAATGCATGGTAGACCCAAGACTAGACCCTGGTATCTGACAACAAGCCCAGGGCTCTCTGCACCGTCTACCACAGTTTATTAGCTCATTTACTTAATAAGCATTAAGCCCTGATTTGTGCTGGACAAGAGAAAGCTGCATGCGTAAATGACTCTGATCAGGGCTCTCCTAGAACTTGTAACTGCTGTGGGAGTGCACAGCAGGACACAGCCAATTCCAGGCTGAGCCAGGGCCGGCTTCGTGGAACAGGTGGCGATTCATGAACTGGGCCTTGAAGAACGAGCAGGGAGAAGCCTGCAGAAGACACTCTATGCTGATCAGCACCCACGCTGGGTGGGATTCAGGGGACATGTGTGTGTTAGGGGTTGCTCAGATTGGTTGAAAAGCTGCAAGTAAAAGGGAAGGGGGCAGAGACACAAGGGCCAAGCAGAATAATGAAAAAACCCATTGTCATCAAGTCAATCCCAACTTACAGCAACCCCATGTGGCAGAGTGGAACTGCCTGACAGAATTTTCAAGGATCCAAGCTGTAGATCTTTCGGTTAGTAATCATAGCCTGTGACCATCATGCCACTAAGCTTTCCAAAGGGAGTTCGGACCGAGCAAAAAGAGGAGGATAAGCTGAGAGACCAACTGTCCTGCCTGTCTCTTCTGCAGAAACTCTTAAGACCCCTGAGGGATCCCTTTACCTTCCACCCTTAACCAGGCCACTGTAGGGCACACAGAGTGCTCCCTCTAGATCCCCATTTCTGGAACATCACACTCGGTACTCTGTCTCCCGCTAGGATGTAGTACGTGCGCGTCCCATAAATAGTCAGAGCTTGATCAGAGGCTTGGAGCAAGGCAGCGTGAGGGTCTTGGGTCTGGCTCCACCAGGGGACAAGCCAGAAGGATTCACCCTTGTTCTATACGGAAAACTTGAGATCTGGAAGAAGGCAGTAAGAAAGAAACTAGTATTAATAGAGAAGATGGGCCTAAGGGCATGTGTGCTGGAGGCTTGTAAACCTATGATCTATGCCTGCCCCAGTCCTGACCTTGTCCCTGAGCAGCTCTGGTTCCCATCAGCCTCTGTTCTTCCAGGGGTCCCAGGGCCAGGTCGAGACAGGGGTCTGTTGACGTCACTGAGCACATCATTTGTTTCCCACGGCCCTTCTTCCTCCAGCCCTCCTGTTTCATGTCTGCAAACCTTGGGACCCTTCCCCCACCTAGCTTGGTCCCATGGGTGGGATTTATGACTGCCACCTGCCCCAGAGTAATAAATCAGGGCTAAGAGAACCACAACCATCTTGTGTGGGGAGTGTATAAAAGAAGAAGGGCTCTGGCAGCCACAAAGATTCAGTGGATCCCAAAGAGACCTCAGAAGCAAGGTGAGGCATGGATGGACAGAGCAGGATGGCTCTCTGGGGACTCCTGCTGGTGATCTGCAGCTCCTGTACCTTCAGTCTCCTGGCAGACTCCGGCACCTTCAGAAGGTAACTCAGACGGAACGGGGGTGGCACCTTCACAACACCTCCAGCTTTCAGATATGTGAGGTCATCTGGTCCTTACGACCAGAAGAGGCAGGAGAGTCTGGTCCCATTCAAAGAGGTCAGATGACTTGCCCAAAATCACATAGCCCATAGTTGAGAGGCACCAGTCAGAGCTTCTAGGCACAGTACCAAGCCATCCGTTGTGGGGGACTTAGACAGCATCAGGTCTAACAGGGCAGAGAATGGTGTGGTTGTTAAAAGGAAGGCTACCGGAGCTGGAATGTCTTGGTTTAAGTTCTGCTGCATAAGGAGGAAAATTAGCTCTGGAATCATGGGCAAGTCCCTTAGTCTTTCCAGACCTCAGTTTACCCATTTTTAAAACAAGGATAATTACAATATCTGCTTCACAGGGTTGCTTGGAAGATTTGAGACCTTATTACCACCTGTAAAGCCATTAGCATAAGCACCCTGCAGGAACTCAGTAGTTGTTAGTACTACAGAGAGGATTAGCTCAAGTTTAAAAGGAAGGATTAAGGCAGCCCAAAAGAGATGAGGGGGAAGGGGCATGCCCAAAGACCTGAGAGCCACTGGTGCTCTGTGGAAGCAAGCAATTCATTAGGGCGGGAGAAGCAGAGGAGGCAGGATTGAGAGATGGCCTCACAGAGAAGGAGTTTTCAATCTGGGGAGAGCAGCTGGGACTAGAGGCCTAAAAGTAAGGAATATAATTTAACAATGGCAATGGTTGCTAGGATCCCTGGTGGTGCAATAGGTAAGCATTTGGCTGCTAACCACAAGGTCAGCAGTTCAAATCCACCAGCTGCCTCTATGGAGCAGTTCTATTCTGTATTATAGGGTTTTCATGAGATAGAATTGGCTCCATGGCAATGGCATTTTTGCATGTCTCATCTTAACATTCCCATTTTATGGATGAGCATGCTCAGAAAGTTTGAGCCTGGACACATACCTGGTCTTCCTCTTCTGAAGCCTCTTTCCTCCACCCCAAGGTCCGGAGTGTGACTGCTAGGCTGTGGGCATAAGGAGACAGACGCTTCCCGCAGTGTCCACTTTGCTTCTATGCCAAGGGTAAAGGCAATCTGTTGCCATGAGTCTACATGACCCCATGTGCTATGGAGTAAAACCACTCCCTAGCATTCTCTTGCCTGTAATCTTTACAGCAGCAGATCAGTGTTCGTGGGTAATTTTAAACTGCCAACCTTTAGATTAGTAGACCAGTACAAACTATTTTTGTCACCAAGAGCCTAAAGTGAAGGCTGTTTTTAGCTGCCACTGGGTTAGTTCTAATTCATGGTGACCCCGTGTGTGCAGAGTGGAGCTATTCCATAGGGTTTTTTAAGGCTGTGACCTTTCAGAAGCAAATCACCAGCCCTGGCGTCTGAGGTGGGTTTGAACCATAGAGTTGATTCCAACTGATAATGACCCTATAGGGCAGAGTAGAACTGCTCCATAGAGTTTCCAAGGGAGTGGTTGGTGGATTCCAACTGCCAACATTTTGGCTAGCCGCCCAGTTCTTAACCATTGCTTGCTACCACAGATCTCAGGAAAAGGTAGCGCCAAGCCAGACAGGGAAGTAAAAATATCCTTCCATGCTCTCCTTCCAAAAAAGGAGTCAGAATGCAATAGGGCAAGGGGTGGCTAGGGAGTTATGCTTTCGAAACAGGAATTTTAACATTTGCTGTGTGCAAAGTGGAAAACCCCAGTGGCACAGTGGTTAAGAGCTATGGCTGCTAACCAAAAGGTCGGCAGTCTGAACCACCAGGCACTCATTGGAAACCATATGGGGCAATCCTATTCTGTCCTATAGGGTTGCTGTGAGTCAGAATCGACTCGACAGCAACAAGCAACAGCATGTGCAGAGCATCAGGCAAAGCACTTTGGGGGATTTGAACACATGGTCCCTCGAGGGGTTTTTGTTCCCTTTTACATACAGAATTTACATTTACAGCTCATTTAATCCTCACAGCAATGCTCTGAGGTAGCACTAAACCCTTTTTTATAGAGGGCTCATAAGAAGCCCAGAGAGGGTGAGTAACTTGCTCAGAATCACAGAGGTGCTGAGGGCAGTAAGGGAAGGCATCTGGTGCTCCACAACCATCTACCCTCCCTATCGCGGCCTGCTGCCTCCAGCAGTGTCGGGCTGTGCAGACCCCCTTGTGGACTGGAGTCCTTGGGGGTACACTTCCTGGAGGAGGGGGTGTGTACTGGGCTTTGAAGGACTAAGTAACTGGGGAAAATAAGGAAAAGAAATTTCTGAAAGAGGAATGGTAAAAGTAAAGGCTCAGAAAACCATCATAAAATACCACTTTACCCCTACTAGGCTAGTTGTTATTAGAAAAACAGAAAATGACAAGTATTGGTGAGGATGTACAGAAATTGAACCCTCTTGCACTCTTAGTGGGATTGTAAAGTAGTATAGCCACTGAGGAAAATAGTTTGATGGTTCCTCCACAAAGTTAAACATAGAATGTAATGCTGTTCCTGCCTATACTCCCCAAACAACTGAAAGTAGGATGCAAACAGATACTTATACACCAAAACTCATTGCAGCATCAATCACAATACCTAAGTGGTGGAAACCACCCAAGTGTCAGTCAACAGATTAGAGAATACATGGTGTGTATATACGCAAAATGAAATACCACTCAGCCTTGATGAGCAGTGCAGTTGTGAGACATGCTGTGACATAGATGAAACTTGAGAACACTATCCTGACCGACACAAAAAGGACATGGTGTGATTTCATTTACATAAACCATCTAAAATAGTCAAATGCATACAGACAACAGTTTATTAGTGGTTACCTGATGACTGACACAGAGAAAGGAAACATCATTGCTTAAAGGGCACCGAGTTCTGCTAAGGGTTATAAAAAGTTTTGAAAAAGGACAGTAGTAGTGATAGTTGTACAATATAGGCAATGAAATTAATGTCACTGAATTGTACACATAGCAATAGTTGAAATGGAGAATGTTTTCTTGTATATATTTTACCATAAAAATATTAAAAAAATAAAGTCCCACACAAGGCTATTTGAAATAAAAAGCAGAAAATATAACCTCTTTAGGGTAAACACCTTCTCTGACTCTCCAATTCCCCATCTATAAAATGGGGATAATAAAACTGCTCATCTCCTGGGAATCAAATAATGTAATAATTGTGAGAACACGCTGTGAGCAGTGAAATGTGATATAAATATGACAAATCATTTACATGTTACTGTTATGATGACAGGCACTGAAGCAGAGCTCATGTTCACGAGCACAATGGCAGACAGTAAGTATAAGAGTGAGGCGTGGGAAGGCAAGAAGAGGGCAAGAAAGGAGGGTTTGCAGCTGAGAAGAAAGAAGAAATCATAGGGGAAGCCAATCCCATAATTGGCTTAAGTCCTGAGACTGTATCCCCACTGTCTGGGGACATCTTCATAACAGCTTTTGGTAACAGTCTTCTCGCCAGAGCCCCAGGGGCCTTATATGGGAAATAGTGTCAGAGGCACCACTTGGAATCACTTCTGAGTCATCTTCCTTCCTCTGAGCCTTTGTTTCCTCATCTATAAAATAAGGACAACTACAGCCGATGTGCAGTGTTGTTATGAGGATTACATGGGCGGGGTGGGGGTGGGTGGGATACAGTGTTTTGCACTCACCTGGAAGCAGCTTAGTATGCTGAGTTTCCCAAGTCTCTTTAATTCTGCCCCCCAAAGATGATGGATGGGAAGATGTCTAAACAAGAAGGCCCATCTTTCCAAGGACAAGGTGCACAGGCACTCGGGAGATGCTAACCTCCCCCCACAGCCCAATTTAGTGGGTCCTCTCCACCCTTTGGGCCTTGGTTTGTGTCTGCCACCAGGTGTCCCGGCGCCCCAGCAGGTTGCTGTGGGCATCTACTGCCACTTACCGGCAGCGTGAAAAAGTGCAGCCCCCTGTCCAGCACTGAGGTGGTACTTCCCCTGCTGCCAGCGTTAATGAGCCACTCCCCAGCTTTTTGTCCCCAGAGATGTTTCCTCCTCTGTCTCCTCACCTGCTAGAATTCCTTGAAGGCAGTGATGATCTTCTTTGTCTCTGTATCCCCAGTACCCAGCACAGTGCAGACACAGAGTAGGTGTCTAACACATGACTGGAAAGAATGAATGGACAAATGGCCTTGCAGTGACAGATATCTCATAGACAGGGAGACACTGGTTGAGGGCTATCTAATACTAGCACAGGTGACCTATGAACGCTTATAAATTCTCCTTCAGAGTCCTTAGGGAACACTGATTTTTATGTGTGGGGAGTCAGGCTAGGGGTAGTTGTATCAGAAGCAGGGAGGGCCTCAGGGACTCTGACACGATGGGATAGAACTAGTTAGAGATTACCAGTTGCTGTCAAGCAGGTTCTGACTCATAAAACCAAAGCCAAATCCACTACCATCTAGTTGATTCCAACTCACAGCAACCCTACAGACAGAATAGAACTGCCGCACAGAGTTTCCAAGGAGCACCTGGTGGATTTGAACTACCAACCTTCTGCTCAGAGGCCATAGCACTTAACCACCATGCCACTGCCATGGCTGTCCTGTATGTGTCACAGTAGAACTATGCTCCATCAGGTTCTCGGTGCCTGGTTTTTGGAAACACATCACTAGGCCTTTCTTGTGAGGCGTCTCTGGATAAACTTGAATGGCCGACCTCTCAGTTAGCAGCTGAGCATGGCTACAGCCTGCACCACCCAGAGACCCCCTGGGAGAGTGCAGGCTTCTTCTATTTTTGTTTCCTCTACCCCGGGCCAGGATCGTGCTCAAGACAATGCCCTCTGTCTGGGAAAGCCTGAAGGAGCGAGGTGTGGATGTGGCCAAGCTCAGCGCTGAGTG
This sequence comes from Heterohyrax brucei, assembly GCA_028571685.1. Lineage (NCBI taxonomy): Eukaryota > Metazoa > Chordata > Mammalia > Hyracoidea > Procaviidae > Heterohyrax > Heterohyrax brucei. The sequence goes on from CM053155.1 coordinate 26,935,178, forward strand.
GAGCCAGTTCACCAGGAGGGTCTCCGCGGCCAATGGCACCTCCCTCACGATCCTCACCAACTACCTGGATGTGAGTGCCTGCTCTGCTGCTCCTCCCTCCACGCCTCCTCTCTGTCTCTCAAATCTCAGGCTTTGTTTTCCTGCAAGACCCCGTTTTTTCACGCTGTCTTTGACTGAGGAGCTGAGCAAGGTAGAATTCCCAGCTTACAGCTAGAAAGCCTGAGGGCTTGAGGGTAGTCAGGGGTGGGGTTAGTTTTCAAACTGAGGAATCCAGGCTATTGGGCTCAAACCCAGGTGTCTCTGTTGGATGGGGAGGGGCATATGATCTCAGATAACGGTTTCTGTGATCTGGCTTAGCTTGCAGCTTGAGCTGTTGCTCCAGTGGTACCTTCCAGGGTCAGGGCACCTTCCTGCTTCGTTTTCAGGGTTCTTCTTTTGTCCTCTTGTCTCACTGCTGGGAAGCCACAGGACAGCTCTGAGCCTCCCACGCTGTCACTGCTGGAGAATGGAAACCCAGAGAGGCTGTCTGACCTACCCCATCTCACCTGGAAATCCAAGGCTGCAAACAGGCAAGACCCCCAAAGCCCAAGCCTCCCCCAATCCTCCCAGCCACCTCTTTTCTTTCATCCTTACAGACTCAGTACTACGGTGAGATTGGCATTGGCACCCCGCCCCAGACATTCAAAGTCATCTTTGACACAGGTTCGGCCAACCTCTGGGTGCCCTCCAGCAAGTGCAGCCCTCTGTACACTGCATGTGGTAAGATCCTGACTTTGCAGCCATTCCCCACATCCCTTGACCCTGCCATGGTTGGTTAATCCTTCCTCAGGTCTAGCTAAAATTCTTCCTGTTGCTATTTAAGCTGCTTCCTCTCTACCAGAGAGGAAGATGTCTTTCATTTTCCCAACACGGCCATTAAGCTGACAAGGCGGCTGGACTCTTTGTCAGTTTTCCTGAGTCTGAGAGAGGACTGAATTCTCCAATCCAGCCCAGGTCCTTTGGCTCCTACCTCCCTGTCCTTAGCCAACAGTCTCTTAGTGAGTGTTCATCTATACCCAGACTCCTTTCTCCACTGTAGTGTTGACAATTATTGAAAATGTCCCATTTAAGATGAAATGCTTAAGGACACGGGTCTAACAGGGGCTCAAGAAGCACAGTCCTTGGTTGATGGAACCATTTTCCAGGTCTTTGACCTTAGGGTTTCCCATCACTGTACTTAGTCCCCAACCACATTGGTCATACCCACCACTCAGTCTGCCTCCCAGTCCCCCTGCTGGGACCTCTTTGGACAGACTAGAGCCTATATTCCTCTGCCAGAGACTCACAACCGTTATGACTCCTCGGAATCCTCCAGCTACGTGGAGAACAACACGGAATTCACCATCAACTACGGAACAGGGAAGGTCAAAGGCTTTCTGAGCCAGGATGTGGTAACTGTAAGTGGGGCCATCCTAGGTCACTTGATCCCTGCCCTTCTGGTCCTCAGGGTGGGCTCTCCCATGCCTCCAGGTCTCATGCTACAGAGAAAGTGCACTCCAGCCCACCTCAGCCTGGGAGGTAAGGAACACCTGCCCTGCTACTTCTGGTTGGTGCTGCAAAATAGCAGAGCAAACTCGAGCATTAGCTCAGAGTTGTATGCTTTATGGGAAAGCTGCACATCTAACTTGCATGTAGACCTGGTCCTAAGCCCCACAGCTTCCAGTCAAGCAACCAGCCTGCCAAAGCTCATGCAGATCTAACTTGCATGTAGGCCTGGTCCTAAGCCCCACAGCTTCCAGTCAAGCAACCAGCCTGCCAAAGCTCATGCAGACCCCACTGGCCTCTCACCTAGACCTTAGATTGACACCCAAGGTCAGAGTCAGGGTCAGAAGCATGATGGTCATGAAACGGGATCAGACCAGGTTTTAGAAACAGGTTTGAGGGTCAGACATGGATTTTAAGGTCATAGCTGACACTAGGATTTAGGATGAGTGCCAGAGACTGGTTTTGGTTTTCGTTTGATCTGTCTAGCCCCTGCAATATCAGCGTTAGAGGGAGGGTCCATATGGAACTGAGAGGTAATGACTATGTGTGTCTTCACTACCCACCTTGCCTGGAAAAACAGGTAAAAAGGAACAAGGACAGGACTGTCTGTGCTGAAAGTATCCTTAGCTGTAATGGGGAGGGTACTGAGGCCCAGTCCTACTGGTGTGAAAGCTAGGCCACTGGGGAGGGGTATGGAAGTTCTTAGAATATTTTCTATGACCTTCTCAGCCTCTGGCCCTTCCAGTCACTAGGTAACCTCAACCGTCTTTGAACCGCACATAGAAATGTGCATGGCGCGAGAGGATGTGTATGTGGAGCTAAAGAAATGATTGTCTTGAACTTGCCCCAACTGCTGTACCCTGGAACATACGTGTCTCTGGGGCCCCCAGTGTGGAAGCCCAGACCAGACCATGGCCAGGAGGTGGGTGTGGGCTCACTCTCCTTTGACCCTTCTTCTCACAGATGGGCGGAATCACAGTGACACAGACATTTGGAGAAGTGACGGAGCTGCCCATGATACCTTTCATGCTGGCCAAGTTCGACGGGATTCTGGGCTTGGGCTTCCCTGCACAGGCCGTCAGTGGGGTCACCCCCGTGTTTGACAACATCATCTCCCGAGGGGTGCTCAAGGAGGATGTCTTCTCTGTGTACTACAGCAGGTGGGGCCTGGGGCTCCAGGGGCCAAGGGGAGGGAAGCCAAACTGCCGGGAAGAGGAAGGAGCATTTGGGCTGGGATTTTGATGTGTTTATGATTATGTGGGAGCCAGTCAATGTCCAGAGCTGTGCTCTAGATATTGATCAACATATATATTAAAAAAAAAAAATCAAACCCATTACAAATGAGTCAATTTCAACTCATGGCGACCCTATAGGACAAAGCAGACCTGCAGCACAGGGTTTCCAAGGAGTCCCCAGTGGATTCAAACTGCTGGCCTTTTCATTAGCAGCCACACTCTTAACCTCTACGCCACCAGGGTTTCCACGTTGATCAATATAGTAGCCACCATTTAGATTTAAATTAATTAAAGTAATATAACCGTAAGCACTCAGTTTCTCAGTCTCACTAGCTGCATTTCAAGTATGCAACAGTCACAGTGACTAATGACGACCATATTGGACAGTGTAGACATCGAACATTTCCACCACTGTAGAAAGTTCTATTGGATAACATTGATCTAGAACAACAGGAGAAGGCAGAGAAGAGGCAACGAGAAGTGAGGCACTGCTGTGACCTGAAGGCCCTCCCTGTGAGGGCCCATGGCTCCTTTCACACAGAGATAGTCACCATCATTTGTTCACCCCTTCATTTGTTTTGAGGATTTGGGGCTAACTTATTGATTCAACCAACATTGGGTGCTATCATCTGAGCACTGTACGAGTCTCTGAGGGCATAGTGCGAAAACACAGTGAACAAGACAGAACCCCTGCCCCTACAGAGCTTGTCAGCTAAGACAGGAGACACAACACATTACAATGTGATGCATGCCACAGGAACGGAGGGAGCACAGGGCTGACAACTGCAGAATCTCTGCAATTCTAGGCCAAGCTTCTGTGCATGCAGTTCGGCAGTCTTTGGGGGAGCGGTCAGCTTTTGAGCAGGGTTGTGAGCAGCTCCAAGCTACTGGCTTTAGAAAGATAGTACTCCCTGGAGACTAGGATCATAAAGATAGGGCCCTAAAGCCTGTGGCAGTGAGGACAGAGGCAGAGGGAGGGGGTGACTGGAGTCTAGAGAAAGCTCAGAGGTCAAATGGAGCGGAGTCTCTGGTTTGGTGAGAGAGTGCAGGCATTGAGAGAAGACTACCACTTGCGGTGCTGCAGTCGCAGAGAATCTTGGGAAGAAGAGCCACTTCTGAGACGTGTTGGGGGTAAGGACATATGGCAAGCGGTTAAGAGGTAGATGATGTATCAGGAAGTTGGGGCTGCAAATGTAAGCTGCCCTCAAGGAATTCAAGAGGAAAGAAATTGGGAGGTGGGGGCATGGGGAGACATCCAGGGAGAAACAAGAGACAGAAGGGTGGGTATTTTTAAATGCTAAGGAAACCTTAGTGGCCTAGAGGTTAAGTGCTAACCTTCTGATTGGCAGTTCAGATACACCAGGTACTCCTTGAAAACTATAGAGCAGTGCTACTCTGGCCTGTAGGATAGCTAAGAGTCAGAACTGACTTAACAGTAGTTGGTTAAGGGTTGCCTGAACATGCTTGTAGGTAGAGGAAGAAACCAATGGAAAGTGAAAGAGAGAGAACATGGAAAAAGAGGAGATAATGGAGGGCACAGGAGTCCAGAGGTATTGGGATGGATGAGTATGCAGCAAACAGGAGGAAGGTAGGCCTCCTTGAGGAGAGGGCCTGCCTCCTCCTTCACTGCAGGGAAGGAGGAAACATCCAGAGAGGTCTTGAGGTGTCAGAGAGGGGCAGGAGGGACTTGTGCTAGTACATGCACGTACGTATTGAATTTGCTAACACACAATTACACACGCAAAAAATACCACATGCAGACCTGCATTTGCATGCACACATGCGCCTGTCCACATGCTTTCTGAGTGCTGGGAAACCACATCACGCACACATCCGCACTCTGGAGACCAGGTCTAAAGTGGCCCCTGAGCAGCAAGAGGCTTAGTGCAGAGCAGAGCAGAGGAAGGCCTGGGCTGTCTGCTTTGGTCTTGTCCACTCACCGCTGCCTGGGTGACTTCAGGAAAGTGCCTTCACCTCTTGGTGACTGCAGTGCCTGAAGGTAAACGAGAATGAATAATACCTGTGTGGCTAAACAACAGGCTGGTGAGGCTCATCTGAAACAAAGGCCTTCTTTCTGCTGTCTCTCTTTCTCTACAGAAATTTCAAGTAAGGAGATGAGTCCTCCACATGGCCCTGACCCTCCAGAACTCCCTGAGAACCTGACCCAGAGTCACACATCTCACCCACCCACCCATCTCAGCAGGCCCAGGCTCCACCTGATGCTGAAGTTCTCTGCCCCTCCCTGCTACCCCCTCTAGGGACCCCACCCCCCTTCCTCCACAGCCTTCCCAGGGTGTCTTCCTAAACACCTGGTCAGCCAGCAGCAACCAAACCCAAGTGAGGGAGGGCCAACTGGCATCTGATTTGCATTTGACTGACCGTTCACGTACCTCATTGTTTTCTGTGATTTCTGGGGGTGCTTTACTGGTGTAGCTGGATCACCCTGGAAAAACTTCCAGTTAGGCTTGGGGAAAGGCAGGCAAGCTGGAGAAGCAGTATATTCCGCATGCCTCATTCACAAAGATATCTTCCAAGCCTGCTGTCCACCTGCCTTCTCTACACCTGCACCCTGCATAACTTTCCCTGGGGCTTGGGTTGCTGGGTCTCAGACGTTTGGTCTCAGAAGATAAGAGCTTCTCCTTTTTCCTTTAGGAATTCTCACTTGCTGGGAGGCGAGATTGTGCTGGGAGGTAGTGACCCCCAGTATTACCAAGGAAGCTTCCACTACGTGAGCCTCAGCAAGAACGGCCTCTGGCAGATCAGAATGAAGGGGTCAGGAAGCCTCGACCCACCCAGTCTCCACAAAAGTTGCTGCCACCTCTGGAGCTTATGCTACCATCCTATCCTCTTCCCAGACGCAGCTGCTTCTTAAGTCACTGCCAACACTTGCTCTCTGCCAGCTTTGCCCAGGCACGAGGGACCACAAGACACGGAGACAGAGGGGAAAGGAGAGGGGGCTAGCGAGAGGATGTAGAGGGTCACTAAGCCATGTGCTAAGGGAGGGGGACAGCACCTTTGCTCTTCCTTCTCGCTGCCTTACCCCCTCCACCACATGTATCACCCCAACCATGAGCACAGCCTTTGATCCCCTGCTATCAAGCAGGAAAAGTATGTTGTCCGGCGGTGCCCCATCAGCCTTCTGTCTGTTACCTCCACCAGGGTGTCTGTGAGATCTGCCACTTTGTTCTGTGAAGAGGGCTGCATGGCTGTGGTGGACACAGGGGCATCCTTCATCACAGGCCCCACCAGCTCCGTAAAACTGCTCATGGAGACACTGGGAGCCAAAGAGCTGGTGACAAATGCAGTAAGCATGCACTCAGACCCGGGGGGGTGCCACCTGGCCCAGACCCCAGCGTCATCACAGGCAGCATCAGGCCCCAAACGAGGCCACGCTGGGCCATCCTCTCCTCACCCCTCCCCAGGGAGGGAAGGCAGTGTGCCTGGCCCTCTCCAGAGGAGCCAGCCCATAAGCTCAGGGCTCCATGTCTGTTGAGGGGCCTCCAGCTCAGAGGGACTTCATCTTCCCACTAGTACGTGGTGAACTGCAACCAGGTCCCCACACTTCCTGACATCTCTTTCCACCTTGGAGGCAGAGCCTACGTGCTCACCAGTGCAGACTACGTATTACAGGTGAGGCTCGGATCTGCCCCTGGGCTACAGGGAGAGAGGGTGGGCAGGGACCCTGACAGAGGAACAAGTCACAATGCACCCAAAGCAAACCTGGTTGCATACTCCAGTCCGGAGACCATCTCAAAATCCCATGTCCAGGCCACAGCCCACAGCTGTTAATCAGAATTTTTGGAGGGGAATCTGGGAGCAGTGTTTTCTGCAATAACTGTTTTTGGTAGTTGACAACGTGTGCAGCAAAACATACAGATTCAATAATTTCTGCATGTACAATTCAGTGACCTTGATTACATTCCTCAAGTTGTATAGCGCTTCTCACCCTCCCTTTATGGATAATGCCTCCACCATTAGCATGAACTCAATCCTCTCTAAGTTTCTTTTTTAACCTTTCAAACTGCTGCTGTCAATTTGCAAAGCACTGTTTTTAAAACTTCCCAGGTGATTACCATGAGCGGCCAAGTTTGCAAATCACTGTGCTTATCACTTTACCTCCATTTTTTCACCAAATGTTCCCAATAATCCTATGCTTGGGATGTTCTTGCTCCCTTTTTATACTCAATAGGCTTTTTGTTATTAGCTGCTGTTGAGTTGGCCCCTGACTCATGGAGAACCCATGCACAACGGGATTAGACTGTTGTGATCCATGGGGATTTTACTGAGTGATGTTTCCAGAAGTAGATCGTCAGGTCTTTCTTCTTCAACTGGCTTAAAGAAATTAGATCACCTGTCTAGGATTAGAAACTATGCCAGACTGTAAACTCTTGAAGGGAGTATTGTGTCTAATGCATTGTCTGCCCGGGGGTGCAACCATGATACATTTTGTGGTTGAAATGGCTAGGATGATGAAGGCTCAGCATGCAGGGGGGAGATGAGGGAGTGTGTTGCTAAAGACGGCTGCTGGGGTCAGGCAAGGTGAAGGGAGAGGACCGTGACCTGGGCAGCAGGGAAACCCTCCTACTTCCTGCCAGGACCTCGACAGTAATGATGATGACTTGTGCACACTGGCTATCCATGGCATGGACGTCCCACCGCCTACTGGGCCCACCTGGGTCTTAGGTGCTAGTTTCATTCGCAAGTTCTACACAGAGTTTGACCGGCGGAACAATCGCATTGGCTTTGCTCTGGCCCTCTGAGGTCTTCTGCTGTCTAGGCAGGCCCTGTCCTCAGCCCCAGCCTGGAGCTAGCAAGCATTTTCTGGGAGTACCGTCTGCCTGTGCTTGTGGCCTCATGCAGGGCACAGGGTATGCAGCTGCCCTTGGACACTTGCCCTGCCCCCAGTATTGGCCCTTCCCTGCTTTGAGGACAAACAAAATAAAGACGTCACGTATGCAACACTGTTGCACCTGGGTTCATTGGGGTCTGGAACAGAGGGAGGGGCAGCCATGTGATCACGTGCAGAACGAAACACTGTACACATTGACCCACATGCTAGGCTCCTGTGTGCAAGAGCAATGTCACTGCCACTGTTCAAGGTCAGCAGGGTTCAGGGGGAGTTGTTTACACAACCTTGGTGTATAGTCTGCAGAGAGCCAGACCCATGCCCCTCCAGGCCCTCGGGGGACCAAGCTAATACTTTAGCAGTCAACTGTGGACCAGCAAGATGCTCCCAGCTTGGCTCAGGCTCTGCGCGGCTGAGCTAACCAGCCCTGCCTCATATGTACTGCATTGTCTCATACACTACAGATTCCCTGCCTCTGTCACCACCTCCATGCCATGTAGTTTTGTAGACAGGCAGTCCATGGCACCACCACCTAAAAACACAGGACAGCAGGGATCCGATGAATGTGCCCATTTCATATGTGGAAATATTGAGCCCCAGAGATTGGAGGCATTTGCCCAAGATCATTCAGTGAAGAATCCAGACTAAAACCCACACATCTGACTCTGGTCCTGAAAATTTCCACCTTTGTCCCATCACATATACAGAGCTTCACAGAAAGTGGTACAGATACACACGTACACGAGTGCACACACTGCTACCCACCATCTCACGGGCTGACGCTGAAGTCTCTTTTCCCACTCCTACCCCTTGGCTGGCTGCAGGAGACATGTACCTTGGTGAATGAAAAGGTAACATCCACCCAATTCCACCAAAGCTGTCCCTCTTCAAGGCATCTGCTTATTCCTTTTGACCAAACTGGGTAAAACACTGAGCTGGGCCCCAGGCAAATGCATACCTTTAGAACTGCAGCCTCTTGTGGTTGGGTGGGACCTCAGGGCAGCAGCTCTCTACAGCATCCCCATGCAGAACGAAGAGCCTGGGCCAGGGCTCAGGACACTTAGCCTTGTTTCCACCAGTGATTCTGCATGTTCCCTTCCCCTGCCTGGGCTTCCTTTTTTCACTGTAAGAGGAAGGGCTGGAGTCATTGTCCTTTCCAGCTCTGACATTCTGGGGTTCCATGACCTTAACCTCCTGTGCTGTCTATGTCTAGTATGAGAGCCACCAGCCACATGTGGTTGTTTGCATTTAAATTCAGTGAAGCTAAATAAAATGTCATACCAGCCATATTTCAAGTGCTTAATAGTCAATATATGGCTAGAGATGAGTGCTTTGGGCAGGAGCAAAAACAGAGCATTCCCATCACTGCAGAAGTCCTGCTGGCACAGCTGGATTTGGACAGCCATGCAAAGAGGATGCTTGTGGCTGAGAAACTCCTCAATAGGCCAAAATGCAACCTGAAGAAATAGAAAAGGGTCTTCTCTCTGAGCATGATTTTCGGGGCGAGGCTGAAATAGATCCAGTCCCTTACAAAGAAGTTTCCTTTTTGTCGAGCTGGTGACTACTGAGGTCTCTAAGGCAAAAGAGAAGAGCAGGTGACTGAGGCCTTACTGGCCAAGAAGGTTTGCAGCCAACAGAGTCCTGATCAGGAGGTGACAAAGAAGGACCAGTGGAGAGTCCAGCTAGCAGATGGGACTTTCCCTAAGCTGGCTAGCTTCTCTCCATGTCTCCTTCTCCTGCCATTGGGACACGTTGTCCCCACCTAACACACACTCACATTTTATCACATTCATATATATTCATACATACACATTCCTACACATACACTCTCTCACACACACGCAAGCACAAGGCCTGCCCCACTTACATCCTCAAAAGCGCGTTGCTATCAAGTTGTTCCTGACTCATGGCGACAGGCATAGAACCGCCCCACAGGGTTTCCAAGGCTGAAATCATTCTGGAAGCAGACTGTCACATCTTTCCCCTGAGAAGTTGATGGGTTCAAGCAGTGGAGTTTTCAGTCAGCAGCCAAGCACTTAACCACTGGGCCATCAGGGCTTCATCCCCATCCTTCCCTGCAGAGCTCTGGACTCAGGGACACCTGTTTGCCCGCTGTCTCCAGTCAGACTCTCAGACAGCTGGATGGTATTGAGGATTATTTAATGTCAAAAACTCAGTCTAGTTCAAAGTCTTGGCCTAAGGTGTGCCCACGCACTGCCAAGTGCCAGAATGTTCAGTAATCCATCAGGAGGTAACCCTGTGCGCTGGACTGCCATTCCCTTCTCCCCATCACGGATATCTCCTCTCCATCAAGCACGTGTGTGTCTGGTAGGGAGTGCATAGCGAGTTCCCCGTAGGCAAGGGGCCTTTGGGCCGCAGCAGAGGTAGCTCCTGCAGACCCTGCTCCAGGGCTCCGCAGATGGGTGCAAGGAACAAGCAGCAAGGACACTAGTGGTGGGGGGGGGTCCAAGCTGATGTCCTGTGTGCAGCTGGATCTCTGTGCTTCAGGATGGGGTGTAACTGCCGGTAAAGCTTGCCCTCATCCTCGCCCCTAGCCCAGTCCGAGCCAAGAGAGGCCCCAGCCTCTTTGGGCCCTCTGGCGGCTTCAGATGCCTGGGCAAGCCCTCCACTAGAGACCTAGGTGTGGGCGGAGCCTGAGTAGGCCCTGCCTCCTGCGTTCACAGCCCCACCCGGGACGTCGCCCCCACCTCTACTGTCCAGGTAGCGGTCGCCCCAGCTGCAGGCAGTCGCAGTTAGAGCTCCTTGGCTGCCCGAGGGCCGAGGTGGGAGAGGAAGGGGCGTTCCTGTGGCCCCCACCCCTCGCCCGCCGCCCGTGATGTCACAATCCGGGCGGCCCCGGCGTCCCCCGGCCGGCTTCGGGTGGCGGGCTGCGCGCTCCTGAGTCGTGGATTTGCCCTGGCCCCGCCTCCACCACGCCCACTCCCTCGCCGACGGCCCCCGCCGCGCCGGGGCTAGCGCTTGGCTCCGAGGGGGCGGGGCGCGGGGAATGGCTGTTCCCCCTTCGGCTTCGCTGCCTAGCTCGCCCTTTTACCTGAGAAGGCAGACGTCTTGCCTGCAGTGCTCATGGGGCATGGAGGAGAAGGCAGTGGCCAGAGTGGGCTGCCGGGAGCCTCCAGGCCCCCTGAGGGCTGTAGCCGTCCCGTGCTTCAACATATCCGTGGATCAGGACGACATCCTTCCCGGCGCCCTGCGCCTCATCCAGGAGCTGCGGCCGCACTGGAGGCCCGAGCAAGTTCAGACCAAGGTAGCAGAGAGCGGGCGTGGGGCGGGGGCTGGGGCCCTGCCGGTGCTGGAGCGGGATGGACGTCTGTCCGTGCATCCTTCCGAGTGACCGGCTCAGGGGTGTGCAGCTCCTGCATTGGAGAGAGGTTTGGAACGGTGTTTGATGTGTGTATTTGTTTCTCCGTCTATTTTGGTCCCTAAGCAAAGCTAGGCGCACACCTCCCTTGCCGCTTCACACATCCATCTTCTCTTGGGACTCCCGGGCACGCTGTTGAGCCACCTGCCTAGTGGCAGCCTGCTACGTGCGCGGGCCCCACCCCCTGTCTCGCGTGCTGGTGCCCCTCCATGCCCAGAAGCCTGTAGCCAGCTAGCTCGGCAACCTGATGAGACAGTAACTTTTGAGGCCCTCCCGCCCCCATTCCCCTTTCCCTTCCCATACTCGCACACACTGCTGCCCCTTCTCCATTCCTGGGGGAAGGAATGTCTCCAGGCCCGGGTCACCCTTGCCCTCCAGTGAGCTACCTTATGTAATTTCTGCTAGCACTGACCCTTGTGCGGGGTGAAGCCCTCCCAATTGATGCAGTCTCCAACTCAGCAGCCCCCTACAGGGCTCCTTCCCCACCCCCAACTGGGCGAATCCTCTGGATCGCAGATGGAGGCAGCCTCTCACTGAAGAGCACCAGGCTGAGGCCCCAGCTGACAGGCATTGTATGGAAAGAAACCTTTATCCACACCCTCGGCCCACCCCCTCACTCCTTAAGGGGCTGTCTGTGGAAGAAGGTGCCCTGAATGAGGATGCTCGTTTAGAGCTTGCAGCTGATGCTGTTGAGTAGTAGGGTCCCAGGCTGATGGGCATTCTGGGTGTGGAAAATCAAGCTTTGAGGGGAGGCACAAATCCTGTGTAGACTGACAGACCGGTGGACTGAGGTAGGGGAAGGAGCTGTAGCATTATACAAATAAAAGACCCAGTTTGGTATTAAGTCTGCCAAGGCCTCACATAGGCCTGGGGTTCATTGCAGCACTGATCTAACGTGCTGTTTGCCAGTTTTGTCCTTCTCTGGCCCTCAGTTTGGTTCTAGAATTAGTTCAGAAAAACTGTAAGGACCCTTCTAGCTCTTCACACTGTGCCCTACAAATTCCATGGTTCCTTCTTTGTCACCCCACCAAGAGAGTTGCTCTCCCAACCTAGTGTCCCCTGTATCTTCTGGTATGGAACTCTGAGTGGGCTTAAGGACTTCTGATCCTCAGAGATCTGGGGTGAGTGCCAACCTGGCTACCCTGCTCATGGGTACCCTGCTTTTACTGCCCCTGGATGGGTACAGACCTTCTGCCTGGACAGTTGTGAGAGCCAGCTGGGTCGGAATGTACTTTGCTGGATGATTCCTTGCTCTCCTCTTCCATGTTCTGATCCATGGAGGATCCTTTCAGGCTGGGGAGTGAACAGGGGGAGGGGACTCGTCTACCCACCAAGTAGCATGGCAGTTCATCCGCTGCCCAATCCCATCCACTAGGGATAACTAAGAACCTTGGTAGAGCAGTGGTAAGTGCTTTGCTGCCAACCCACGGTTCAGCAGTTTTACGCCCACCAGCTGCTCTGTGGGAGAAACATGTGGCAGTCTGCTTCTATAAAGATTACAGCCTTGGAAATGCCATGGGGCAGTTCTGCTCTGCCTGTAGGGTCACTGTGAGTCGGAACTAACTCAGCAGTAATGAATTTAGTTTTCTTTGTTTAGGAACAGATCCAGGAGAAGTGAATTTGCCTAGGCTAGGCCCAAGCTACTATTTTTTTCCCCTTGAACTGTAGTCTAGCCCAAGCATTAGGGACAGAAGAGAGCATCAGGAACAATGCTGTCACCTTATTAACTGGGAGAACTATAGGACTAGGGGTTCTATGTGGTGTGCTGGAGCCAGGATAATGGAGCGAGGCGAGCGAAATGCTGCCCCTGTCCATGCACCGCCTTCTCCCTGTGCCAGCGCTTCACTGATGGCATGACTAACACGCTGGTGGCCTGCTACGTGGAAGACGACATGCAGGATTGTGTGCTGGTCCGGGTATACGGGGAGCGAACTGAGCTGCTGGTGGACCGCAAGAATGAGGTCAGGAACTTCCAGCTGCTGCAAGACCACGGCTGTGCCCCCAAACTCTACTGCACCTTCCAGAATGGGCTATGCTACGAGTACATGCCAGGCATGGCCTTGGGACCCGAACACATCCAGGAGCCCCGGCTCTTCAGGTGAGAGGGTACTTAGACTGCCATTCCACTCCACTGTCCCTCAGGCTTGGGGCTTTGACATCCTTGGCCAGCGTCCTTGGTATGGAGTGGGGTCATGGTTCAGAATCATCTGATCTGTGACTTCCCTGAAATTTCATGAAAAATGTGTGTTTGTGCACTGCACTGCAGGGAGGAACTGCAGTTTTCCATGGATTTGCAGTGGGCTGTGCTAGAAGGATGAGTTCTGGAGGAGGAAAGTGAGAATTTTGGTGAACTCGAGACCAAAGGAGCTGGTTCCCTAGGAGTTAGCAGAGGGGCCTACTTCCTGGCTCCAGGCCTTAGCCCTCTGCCTATTCCAGGTCTGACCTGGAAAGATCTTAGAGCCTTGGAAATGAAATCCAAGCCAAATACCCAGGGCAGCCAGGATGCCCTGCCCCTCCTTTCCTTGGCCAAGAACATGGATGCAAGGAGAGTGGGCCCAGTTCAGGGGGCAAGTTTCTGCCAGCTGAGGGAGACACTGTTCCTCTTTCCCAACCCCCTTCCCTCTGAGCTCCTTCTGGGCTCCCTGACAAAGTGGGAGCGCAGCTTTGGGGAGCTGCTAGCACTTCCTTCCAGAGGATTCCAGGAACCCCAGGTCCTCTGGAGGCTGTGCCCACTGAGTACCTGGATGTGTACAGTTCAGCAAGTGGACATAACCCGCAAGTCCTGTAGATGCTGCTGCAGAGCCTGGGAGGGGAGAACAGAAGAAGAGCCTCTAATCCTCTGTTTTCTCTGATGGTGCTGGGGCAGGGATGTGGGCAGAATCCTCCTTCCTCCCTTCAATGCCAGGTCACCAAGGCTTCATGAAGCCTGGCTGGCTGAAGCTTACCCCTGGTAGCAGGGGAAGCGGCACAGGGGTTTGCCCTGGATCTGGGACTCTGTTCTGTCTGGTCAAGGAGAAGGAGACCTCTGCATACTGAGGAAAACAGAACCCACCTGGGGGGAAACCAGGTCCCTAGGAGGCACAGACAGTCTATGCTGAACCACTAACCTAAAGGTTGGCAGTTTGAACCTATCCAGTGGCACTGCAAAAGAAAGGCTTGGTAATCTGCTACCATGAAGACTACAGCCAAGAAAACCCTATAGAATAGTCCTACTCTGTAACACATGGGATGTCTCTGAGCCAGAATCCACTTGATAGCAAGGGCTTTTGGTTTTAGGAGTAAACCAAAAAGCTTGGCCCTATTTGCATATCCCCCCTAACTACTCCCCTGCACCCCCCCATCCTCCATGCACTTGAGGGAAAGGAAGCCAAGAGCTCTTTTTTCCTGCTCTAGAGCATTGTCTCATGGGGTGGTGGAGCCTAGGATATTCATGCTGACTGTACGTGTCTGGGGGAGGGGACACCACCTGTGCAGTGGTTCTCTCAGGCTGTGGTTGAAGGGCTCCAAAGCACACAGCCTGGAGATGTGAGGACAGAGAAGGCTGGGGGCTGACCTGGCTTCCTCATGCTCCCCTTGGCTCTCCTGCGTCTTGTGCACGTCGGCTTAAATGGTGGCAGGTTCTCACCACTCCCAGTCTCCCTCCACCTCTGTGAATCTAAACTGTCACTCACTCTCTCAGGAAAACAGTTGTCAGTGTCAGGAAGACTGAAGATGGGTTTAGGTTTGATAACAAGAAGAACTGTGCATTTGGGGAGGGAAGGCCAGAAACTGGGATCAGTGTAGGAGGTAAGCCCTTCCTTGATGATTTTCCTGGGGTTGACAGTGATCTCTCTGGCGTGAAGGTGGATCCCTTAAGGTAAAGGAAGGAGAAGAAGGCCTGGAAGCCACCCTCTCTGCTTCTTTCTGAACCCCAATACTGACCTCTGTCTGAGGAAGCTTTACAGCATAAAATGCTGAGTGTTGAGGTTACTTGCATTGCTATTCCAGACAACAGCCCTATTGGTATTCAAGGAAACGCTCTGTTCAGAATCTTCGTTTGGATAGGGAAGGCCTGAGTCTCAGGTCTGTTACGCTGCCTTGCCCAAACCCTAGTAGATCCCACCTGCCGCAGGGCCCCTGGCCTCCGAAAGCACTGCCTTCCTCCCTGAAGGAGCGTCCCCAGAAAGCACCCCCACTCTCTTGCTAACAGGCCCCTGCTCTCTTCACCCTTCAGGGGATAAGAGCCTTAGGGGCTTCGGAGGAGCTCAGAAACTGTCCTGTTATCCTTGTGGGGTATAGCCTACACCTTCCCAGGGCCTGACAAGGGGGGGGGGTGTCACTGGAACAGTTTGGCAACAAGGTTTCAAACAGCGGATGCCTTTGTTGTCATTCCCAGTGATGATTATTTGAGCAACAGGCAGAGGCAAAGGAAGCTTGTATGTTGGAGCCTTGGCAGACAGGGTGGGGGTGGGCTCAAGAAGGGAGGGCTGGCAGAGGATTGTGTGAGGCCAGCTGGGATGTTAGATCTTGGATGATGGGGTCCTTATCAAGGCCTTCCCTCTCTTACCATCAGGCCTCCATCCGCCTCTACCTCCTCTCCAGCAACCTTCTCCAGCGATGCTTTCTTCTGTCCCTTCCGCCCCCTCCTTCTCTCCCGAGACCTTGGATAATGTCCATGGGAGAACTTGAAAATAAAACTCTGGTTTGTTGTTGCGTCCTTGGCACCCAGCCGCCCTGGGCCAGCCTGTCGCCCTTCCCACCTTGGCCAGCCTGATAAGAGACAGGCATTTCTTCCCTGCCTGGCATCAGTCCCTGCACCCCAGATCCCTCAGTGGGAAGTGCCCTACCCTTACCTTTCACCTAGAAGATGAGTCAGAGTCCAGGGGGAGGAAAGGGACCACCCCCATTTTCAGGTGCCCCTCCTTATTCCCGGGGGTTGCATGGATTTGTATCCTGGGGGATGGGCAGGTCATTGATCCCTGGCCACCAGCCCACCACTTTGCTCTTCTGCTCCCTGGCACAGTCCTGGTGCTGATTCTGGAAAGGGGGCTGCTGGGCTAAAGGTCCCGTTTCTGCTGAGACTTGCCTTCTGCAGGGCCTAGGGCTCCTAAGAAACTGATAACAGTCTCACCCTTAGTCCTCTAGCAAGTCCCCCATTGGACCCTTTGGGGCCCCTTTCTGGATGTATGCTGAGCTGAGAGGTAGGGGCATGACCCAACGCTGATACTGTCTTCCTCTTCTTTCTGCTGCAGGTTAATCGCCTTAGAAATGGCAAAGATCCATGCCATCCATGCCAATGGCACCCTGCCCAAGCCTACCCTTTGGCACAAGATGTATGACTATTTCACCCTTGTGAAGAATGAGATCAACCCCAGGTACAAAGATCTGCTTGGGTTCGAGGCTACCACTGGTTTTACTGCCTTAATATGATCCCCAGTCCCATTCTTTTGGTTCCAGGCCATCCGCATGGGGGCTTGGGGGCCTCTCCCTCCTCCTGCTCCTTCAGACATGATTGCTGAGCTCCAGCTTGAAACAGAGCTAGGCTGATCGACTAAATGCCGGGACTTTACATCAGCAGTTTCATACACCTGTGTGCCCATTTGTCCTTGGTCTTCTAATTGTGGTAGGGCTAAGGATCAGGGACAACTTCTTATTTCACTCAAAGGAATACTGAAGTGCAGAGACTGAAGTTTTGCCTGGCATCACAGGACTGGTCAGAAGCAGGACTTCTGTTTCCCAACCCTGGGCTCTTTCTACAGTGACCTGCCTTCTGAACAAGGAAAAGGGCAGAGCCCTCTAAGAATGAGGTGTGGCTTGAGTTCCGAGTCACTCAGATGACTTCAACTTATCAGCTGACACACTTATGGGACATTGTGGTTCCATCTATTTGCCTGTACTGCTCTTGTCCCCACAAGCCTCTGGACCCCAGCTCCCTTCCTTGTTCAGACTGACAACTTGCTGTTTCTTTCACTGCTGTTTCTAGGGAAGGAGGCCCTCCACCCATCTTGACATTGCCTATCCCCAGATAAGATGGGGTTCCCTGAGCTTTCTTTAAGCTCCCTAGCTAGCACCCCTGGAGTCCTGCTAGCCTTCAGATACCTTACTCCCCAACATGCTCTTGAATGCTGAGAAAAGGATTGTATGGAAAAAAGGGTGAGGGTACTGGTCCTCTTCCACAGAAAGGGCAGTGGTGTGTCTCTGATCCCTCCGTGTCTCCAGAGGGGCCGGAGCGTCATCACTGTTCGAAAAGTTTATGGAACTAGAAGTCTCGGGGCAGGGTATTTTTCCTCCTCTAAGATAACAGGGTAATAATGAACTCTGTCCCTGTTGTGAGTGTGTTTCTGTTACGTGTACACACAGACACACAGACATACACAAATGACTTCCCCTGGATCCTCCCTCTTCATTGATTACCAGGCACTCCGTTGAGACTGCTTGTCTGGGATGACCCAAACCTGCCCTCTCTCTGGCCACATTCATACCTTCATGTTAGGTTTTCTCTCTGGTACAAGAACTGCCTTCCCCCTTTGGACTAGGACAGCACATGGAGCACGGGATTTCTGTGTCAGAGCCATAGGGTCCTCTGATCACCCTGCCCACCCTCTTCATTTGACAGATAGAAAAACTGAGGCCTGCAGAGGGCCTGGGTCTTGTCCAAGGTCAGTGCTGATCTGTGGCAATTAACTCAGATCAGAAGCCAGGCCTCCTGATGCTCATATGTGATCCTTGATTCTGCAGCTTCTCTTGACTGCACTGTTACTGGGTCACCTTGGGGGAAGGCGTTAAAAAAAACCTTTTTGCCATCAAGTCAATTCCAACTCATAGTGGCCTTGGCCTACTTGCTTTGCTCTTGTCACAACTTCAAGTAGATCAGATTGCTGAACTTCTTTTATCCTGCCCCAAACTTGCCTAATCTGCCCCAAAGCAGGGCAGTGATGATTTCCAGTCATTGCTTAAGATGCCTGATTTATGAAGGAAACTTCATTTCACAAAAATGGATTGATTGGTCTTTAAAACAATGAAAAGCATGACTGTAACTTCAGCCCTGCCCCCAAGAAGCTTAGGGACCGTCTGGGTAAATAGGACATGACCATGTATAAATATGAAACAAGGCAAAATGAGTTAGTTTATGCTGGAGGTGGGAAAATGAGGGAAAGCATTCTTGCTAGAGGTGGCATGGTGGTGATAAGATGGGAAACCACTGCACACAGGGGATGGCATGAGCAAGATTTACTCAGGAATGAGGAATAGATGAGGTTAACCACAGCAGATCCTTGTGAAGGTATGGAAGGGATTATGGAACATGGGGCTGCAGAAGTGAGTTGGAGCCAGATTATGGCCAGATCATGAGGGACTCTTAAATGCTAGGCCAAGGAGCAAAGATTTGATTGAGAGGCAATGTAGTGTCATGGGAAACCTTGGTGGTATAGTGGTTAAGTGCTACAGCTGCTAACCGAAAGGTTGGGAGTTCAAATCCACCAGGTGCACCTTGGAAACTCTATGGGGCAGTTCTACTCTGACCTATAGGGTCACTATGAGTCAGAATCGACTTGACGGTGGTGGGTTTCGTTTCTGGTTTTTGGTAGCATCATGGGGGTGTTTGAGCCACGGAGCAGCCTGACCAGGACTGTGGTTTAAGAAGAACCCTGCCGGCATTGTGAGGGACAGACTAGGGTAGACAGAGAAATACAAGGAGGGAGATCAACTGGGGGCATGTTGTAACTGAATAAGCAAGATCTAGGGCTAGGTCTACTGCGCTCTGTGCGTTGGGTTTCCCTGGGGTGCCTGCTCCTAGGGCTGTCACATTCCAAAGGGGGAAGGCAGTCTTTGTCTCTATTCTCCAGCCCTACTCCATAGATTGGTAGGGAGGCCTTGCTTTAGCCCCCAGAAATCTGCATTTTGATGGGCTCCCAAGGTGATTCTGTAGCAGATGGTCAGGAGACAAGTTTGGAGCAACACTGCCTCAGTGTAGCTTCCTCATCAGACTGGAGAATAGAGGGACGTGTCAGAGACTTGCTGAAAAGAGGGTCGGCAGCCATGACGTTTGGTCAGAGATGGGACCGGGGCATAGAAGCAACGGTGGCTGGGAGAATGTGGGCTGATAAGATACAGGGCATCAAGAGGAGATACTGGTTGACTGGTTGGTGTGAGGGCAGAGGCTGTAAAACTTGGAAAGTCCTTTTCCCCTGTTCGGATCTGGAGGAGCCCTGAGAGCTCAGGGACAGATTTACCAGACAGCAGTTTCTTCACAGTGCGCATCCTGCCATTCCTGAGGGACAGGCAGAGGACGAGCAGTGCTGCCTGGTGTGGGAATGTTTCTGTGATATAGTGGTTACTATCTGCCAAGCCTACAGCCTTGAAAGTCTAGTGGTGTCAGGAATGAAGGTGGCAAAGCTGAAAGTGTTCTAAGTGCTCAGTGGAAGGCAGCCTAGCAGCTGAATGAGACGGCCCAGGAGATAGAAGGCCTGGCTGTTCCCACAGTAACCATCTGCGTGGCCTTGGGGTGGGGAACGGTGAGGGTCAGATGAAGGTCAGGAACTGGGCAACAGGCATCTTGGGGCATGTTTTTGGCAGGGACCTGGGCAAATGAAATGACGCCTTCTAATTTTTATCTTTTGATGGTCTCTGTCCAGAAAAAGAATTTTTTTTTTTTTTTAAAGAGAAAAGGTAGTTTTTGAAGGAGAGCTAAAATTGAAATGTAGCTAATGCAGGCCTGTCAACACAGATAAGTGCCAGGCGGTGAAGACCCCCCCACCAAACAAAATAACCCCAGACAGCCTCTTCTAACCAACTGCTTGGACTCGGAAGGATCTTACAGAGCCTCTGAGGGGCACTGACATCTTGAGGGAGAGTGTGCAGCCCTCATCCTCGGGAGACTCTACTTGATTTCAGATCCTCTGATGAGGAAGTTAGAGGATCCAGCTGTGTAAGACACATCTGGAAGCTAGGAGGAAGGCTCTCTTCTTCGCTGAGCCTCAGTTCCCCCACACGGTTGGAGTAGATGATCTAAGATCCTCTTCAACTTTGACCTCTGAGCCTGTGACTTTGGGACACGGTGTCAAAGCCTGGAGGGAGTCTGCCCACTCTTCTAGGTGGGAATGCGGGGATGTCTCAGTGACTGACTTCTGCTTCCCATGCTCTGATTCTAGACTGGCGTGAGTGATGAGTGGTCTGTCCCCTGGGAAGGGCAGGGGGCATATCTTATTCTCATCCTCCCTCGTAGTCTCTTGCTGCCCTGGAAGAAGAGCCATAAACAGGAGATACATAAATGGAAATAAAACCCAAGCCTCTTCAGTGGTTTGGTATTTTTAAGGGCTGGACTAACTATTTGGCTTTTTCAGTGTACACAGGCCTGTATGCCTATCTTGGGGCCAAAGTTCAGAGGATCCAACACAGCATACCTCACCAAACTGCTACATGGCCTCTAATAACCTCATCAATATACTGAGCCATTCACTCCTCCACAAATACTTCTCTCAGCACAAGTGCTTGCTATGTGATGTGCAACAGAAATGGGACAGATGGAGGGGAAGCATCCATGCTCTTTGTTCTTACTGTCAAGCTGCCCACCCACAGAGGTCTGAGACGGGGAAGCACACACACATAGTTGAAGGTATGAGGGATGTGTCACGGGGGTGCTGCAAAAGAAGTGCTCGTAAACAGAAAGGCCCTAACATTCCCTTGGAGTCCCTGGGTGGTGCAAAGGGCTAATGCACTCAGCTGCTGACTGAAAGGTTGGAAGTCTGAGTTCATCCGAGGCATCTCAGAAGAAAGGCCTGGTGATCTACTTTAGAAAAGTCAGCCACTGAAAACCTTATGGAGCACACGCGAGGTTTCCATGAGTCAGAATCAATTTCCATGATTCAGAACCTCTGTGACATCTGGTTTGGTGTATTTGTTTTGCTTTTGGTAAAAACACTGACAATAAAACATATACCACACTTTAACAATTTATACATGTATGTTTCGGTGACTGGTTGCATTCTTCAAGTTGTGCCACTGTTCTTGACAATCTTTTCCGAACTACTTCACCATCATTAACACAAATTCCCTGCCCACTGAGCTTTTCATCTAACCTTTCAAGTTGCTTTGCCAATTTGATCACATATAGGTAGTTCTTTAAAAGAGTATAATTCTGTCTTGGTTATCTAGTGCCACTGTAACAGAAATACCACAGGTACATCACTTTGACAAAGAGGGATTGATTCTCTAAGTGTAGAAGGCTTGTTGTTGCTGTTAGATATCGTTCAGTAGATTCTGACTCAAAGCAACCCTGTGTACAACAGAACAAATCACCACCGGTCCCGCACCACCCTCACAATCAGTGCTACACGTGAGCCCATTGTTGAAGCCACTGTGTCAGTCCATCTAATTAAGCATCTTTGTCACTGACAAGCATAATGTCCTTCTCCAGGAACTGGACCTTCCTTATAACTTGTCCAGTGTATCCTTACTTCTAAGAAGCATTCTGGTTGGACTTCCTCCAAGACAGATTTATTCCTTCTTTTGGCAGTCTATGGTATATTCAGTATTCTTCACCATCACCACAATTCAAAGGTGTCAACCTTTCTTCAGTCTTCGTTGCTCTTTGTCCTGCTCTCACACGCACGTAAGGCAATTGCACACACAATGGCTTGGCTCATGTGCACCTTAATCTTCAAGGTAACATCTTTGCTTAGCACTTTAAAGAGGACTTTCGCAGCCAGTTTGCCCAATGTAGTGCATTATTTGATAGCTTGAGACTGCTGCTTCCATAGGTGTTGATTGTGGATCCAAGTAAAATGAAGTCCTTTAGTCTTTTTCCCACTTACTACGATGTTGCTTATAGGTCTAGTGGTGAGGATTTTTGTTTTCTCTATGTTGAGGTGTAATCTGTACTGAAGACTGTAGTCTTTGATCTTCATCAGTAAGTGTTTCAAGTCTTCACTTTCAGCAAGCAAGGTTGTATTATCTGATATCTCAGGTTAATGCATCTTCCTCCAATCTCCATGGCCTGTTCTTCGTCATACAGTGCAATTTCTCAGATTATTTGCTTAGCGTACAGATTGAATAAGTATTATCAAAGGATACAACCCTAATGTACATCCTTCGTGACTTTAAACCACA
Organism: Heterohyrax brucei; assembly: GCA_028571685.1. Lineage (NCBI taxonomy): Eukaryota > Metazoa > Chordata > Mammalia > Hyracoidea > Procaviidae > Heterohyrax > Heterohyrax brucei. The sequence goes on from CM053155.1 coordinate 26,957,247, forward strand.
CAACATCCCCTTGTTTTGTTTGAATGACTATTCCATCCATATAGCGTTTCCTTATGAGTCCAGGTAAGTGTTCTTGAATTCCATTCTTCACAATGTTCCCTATAATTTGTTATGATCCACACAGTCAGATGTCTTTGCATGGCCAATAAAACACAGGTAAACAGCTTTCAGGTATCCTCTGCTTTCTGCCAAGATCCATCTGACATTAGCAGTGATGTCCCTGGTTCCACATCCTCTTCAGAATCCAGCTTGAATTCCTGGCAGCTCCCTCTTGCTGTACTGCTCTAGCTATTTTTGAGTAGTCCTCAGCAAAATTTTACTTATGTGTCATTGTAACACCAGTGTTCAGTAATTTCCTCACTTGATTGGATCACTTTTCTTGCGAATAGGCAGAAATTTGTATCTCTCCCAGTCAGTTGGCCAGGTAGCTGTCTTCCAGATTTCTTGGCATAGATGAATGAGCACTTCCAGCACTGTACGCACTTGTTTAAACACCTCAGTTGGTAGTCCATCAATTCCTGGAGCCCTGTTTTTGCCAGTACCTTCGCTGCAGCTTGGACTGCTTCCCTCAGTACACTGGATCTTGATCATGTGCTGTCTCCTGAAATGGTCGAAGTCTAGGAGGCTAGGTGGCCAAATTCAGGGTTCAAGCCCCAAGGGAAGACTTTCTCTGTCTGTCAGTTCAAGGGGAGGTCCTTGTCATCAATCTTCCACAGTTGAGGAGCTTCTCAGCACAGAGAACCCCAGGTGCAAAGGACGTGCTTTTCTTCTGACTATTGTTTCTTGGTGGTATGTGGTCCCCTGTCTCTCTGCTGGCTTCTCGTTTTCCTATCTCAGACACACCTAATCTTGTAGATTGATCCCTGCCTCATTAACATAGCTGCCTCTAATTCTGTCTCATGACGTCCTAGAGGCAGGATTTATAACACATAGGAAAATCACATCAGATCACAAAATAGTACATAATTATACAATACTGGGAATCGTGACCTAGCCAAGTTGACACAGGTTTGTGAGGGGGGACATCGTTCATCCACAACAGATACTTAGTGTCATCATTCTTATCTAAGTAGGCTAAACAATTATTTCATTCAGAAACTACTTCAGGGAATAATTTTAGTTCAAGGTTTAAAGATTTTCTCAGAGTAATAGTTTTGAAGGGGGCGGGTTAGAAGGAGGGGTCATTTGACTGTAGTGACTCCAGAAATTCTGGACTCCATGAAAATTTTAAATTCTCTTCCTTATTTTCCCCCTTTTGATCATGGTTTGGTTTGGTTTTAATATCCCTTGGCCTTGTAGAAGCAAGCCCAAGAAGGGCTTCTCTGCTTTCTTATATAGGCCTGAAGGGCCTGTCTATGGATGAATAGATCAGATATTCTATCTGATTGCTTACAGTTGTGACATTCTTGGCTGCTGGAATATGAAGAAGACACACGAGGACATACCTCTGCTTTCTCAAGAGAGCTCCTCTGTACCAGCCGCTCACTAGGGCACTGTCTTTCTCCCCGGAGGGAAGTTTGGGGGCAGAGTTGGGTTTTAGAGAGTTACCCGTTCTCCCAAGATGTTTCCCTAGTATCCTAAGAACAGGTCTACGTTGCATCTCTCTCTACTTGTCATATTGTCTCTTAATCTGGAGTGATTGAGCTTGGGCACTTAACCCTCACCTCTTCTTCCCTGGGCCTCCTTCCTCACTTCATTCTCTCTTTCACACAGTAGCAGAGATGCTATTTGGTCAGTGATTTTATGCTTTGGAAAATGGCATCTATGCTCGTGTTTTAACCAGCTTTGTATGGTGATTACAAGAAGTCAGAAGAACAGATGACAAAGGTAGGCCTGAAAGTCAGCCATTCGTCTGAGATTGCTCTGCAGTACAGGAACCCTGGGGCACAGGGTTAAGTGATCGGTTGCTGCCTGAGAAGTTGATGGTTCAAACCCATCTACCAGCTCTGCGGGAGAAAAGATGTGGCAATTTCATCTAAAGATCATAGCTTAGAAAACCCTTTGGGGTTCTACTCTGTCATATGGTGTCGCTATGAATCAGAGTCAGCTCAACAGCAGCTGACATCAACCTCTGTAATATGAGGTAAGAATGAGAGTAGGGCTGTGGGCTCCTGAGGCCAAGCCCTGTCCGTCTGCTGCCTGCCCTCCCCCCACCAGCTGCTCTTTTCCCTGTCTAGCCTTTCTGCAGATGTCCCAAAGGTAGAGGTTTTGGAACTGGAGCTGGCCTGGCTGAAAGAGCACCTGTCCCAGTTGGACTCTCCTGTGGTGTTTTGTCACAATGACCTTCTCTGCAAGAATATCATCTATGACAGTACCAAAGGTATGGTAGCCCTGGCTTGTAGACAGGCATATGGAGACTGTCTAGTTTATGGCTTAAGCTCATTTGTATCTCCAGGAGAGACGGGGACAAGAAAACAAATTCCCACTTAGAAAATATATGACTAGAAAGAATTCAAATGAGTAATTTGTGCAGGTCCTCAATCTTGGGGCATCCAAGCCATTCTTCCAGAGAAGTCTTTGGGGTTCCAAGGATATCTAGCTGGCCTATAGTGACAACTCCCTACTATTCTCAATGAGGACTTCACCCCCTGGGAATACCTAGCTTTATGTCCTATCCCCAGCCATGCTGAAAACAGATGCTTTTAGATGGGGAGAGCCCAAGTATCCAGCTGTATGGGGGGGATGCCTACCCTGGAGAAGAGCAGGTGGACAAATAGACAAAAGGAAGCAGCTTAGAAGAGGTTGACATTCCAGAAGCCAACTCCTCAGACAAAGATTGAACTGCTTTATAAGACAACATGATACTGGTGAAGACTGTGCTTCTTGGCTCAAGTAGACAGAGTAACTGAGCAGTGCCAGTCTGGAGGTGAGTTGAGAAGGAAGAATGGGATAGGAGCCGGTTGAATGGACATGGGAAGTTTGGAGTGGAGGGGATGAGTAGGCTGTCATAGTGTGGGGAGAGCAGCTAGAGTCATGTAACAAAGTATGTGTAAATTTTATATGAGAAATGGACTCAAGTTGTAAACTTTCACTTAAAACTAAATTTTTAAAAAGAAAACGCACAAAAAGAGGAGGTTGGATTAGGCTGGGGAACTGGAGAGACCAGTGAGAATGTGAGAATCAGTAGGTACATTCCAGAAATCTTGGCCAGGTTCTATTTCTAGATTTTTCTGGCACCCACCCTCATTGCTGCTTCTCTGTCTCATAGGTCATGTACGGTTCATTGACTATGAATATGCCGACTACAACTACCAAGCATATGACATTGGCAACCATTTCAATGAGTTTGCAGGTGAGGGCACATTATTCGTAGACCTATGTGCAGGCCACTATCTTTCTAAAGGAGGGCCAGGTCTGGGGCAGGGGGACTGCACTTAGTGTACTCTGTCCTTGGGAGTATCACAGCTGACGGGGAAAGATGCCATGTGTCTTTGGAGAGCTCCAAGCCTCAGGAAGAGGCGAGACCCATAAAAATACAAAGCAGGTCTTTGCTAGCCCATGTGGCAGTTTGGTGTGAACTGAGAAAATGCTCTCTCAGTAGGATCCTTGAGGGTACTTGGCTTGGTGTGTAAGTTAGAAAAAGACCCCCTTCCTCTGGGCAGACAGCCCATGCCAGCTCAGCCAGCACGGCACCGGAAGACTTCAGCCCTCACTCCCTCCCTGTGCATGCTTTGTTATGCCCAGAACAACCCGCACACTCATACATAAGGCCCCCGTATGCAGAGAAGCAGCAGAACAAGGTGTAAGTAGCTGTTAGCCTGAGGGAATAGTGAGAGTAATCAAGACAGAGACACAGATAAGTGTATTCTTCGTCTGGATTCCCCCAGTTCAAATCCTGATTTTGCTTCTTAGTAGCTGTGTGACATTCAGGCAGGTTAACCTCTCTGTTCCTCATCAAAATGGAGATGATAGTAGTACCCATGTCATAGTGTTGATATGATATATAAATATATACACACATTCACTTAGACCAGTAACTGGCACAGACAAGCATCACTTAAGTGTTTGCTGCTGCTATTGAGTAGGGAAGCCTTCCTGCAGCTGGGGAGACTAGAGCAGGAATGGAGGAAGTTAGATGAGAGGAGTATTTCCTAGGGTTAGGCAACTGTATGTACAAAGGAACTATTTGTGTAAAGAAAGCACAGCAGGTTTTTCCAGCTTGAGGGCTCAGGTACTGAAAATAATTAGATGGGACAGAGAAGGCAGTTCAAGGATGCAGGTAGATACTAGAGCTAGAGGTACTTCCCCAGCTGGCACTGGGGAGTGCTTTGCATGGTGTGGCCAGCTACTGTAGGATAGGTGGGGCATGTGCAGGCCAATTGGAAGGCTGCCCCTTGCCCAGCCTCAGCAACTGTCTGGCACTGTCCAGGCCAAATTATGTCCTTTCCAGAACACATGGCAACCAGATCTGTTAAGCCCTGAGGGTGTGACTCCCTGGGGCAGCCACCAGCTGCACCTAGGAACCCGAGGGATGATAGGGCCTCAGCTGGTCAAAGCAGCTGAGCTGTGGAGTGGGGAATGGAGCAAAGGCTGGCACCAGCAGGGCACTGTGCCTGCTGAGTGCTCAGCTGTTAGGCCTGGTGGACTTTCCAGAAGGGATAACTCTTAAGCATTTAAGTCCTAACCCCTGACACAAGGCAAAGTCCAGCTGGAATTTCTCCAAAGGGGTAGACTGCATCCTGCTCCCAGGTTGAGAATGGAGGAGGAAGCAGCTAGCATGGGGGCGGGGAGAAAGGAGGAGGGCAAACGAAGAGGATAGGATTTGGGGATCAGTGCGTCTTGGGTTCTCAGGAGCAAGGAAGATGCTGGATTTAAAGCTAGGAGGTGAGAATTTCAACCCTGATCCCACTTCAAACTGGCCATGTGACCTTGGGCAAATTCCTTCTCTCTAAGACTTAGTTTCTACATCCACATAAGGAGATCCTTCTCCACCTGTGCCTTTGGCCCCAGGAAGCAAAGTGGGTTTCTTCAGGAATGCAAGGGATGCTTGGAGGAACCTAAAGGAAAGACAAGGGAGGGAGAGATCCTCAGGAAAGAGACTCAGTCCTGGTCCTGTCTTAAATAGACCACTTCTTTCTGTACTAGCTCTTAGCTCTTCCTGGCATCAGGGTCCCTGCCACCACGCCTTGGCTGTGACTGGCAGCATTAGGATTCCTAGGATGGCAGGTAGAGAAGGAATTAGCCATCTAGTCCAGGGTTCCAGGCCTGGCTGACGTCAGACTCATTTGGAGAACTGGACAGGACCTATGTGTTTACTAACTTCTGCAGTGATGTTTCTGAGAGCCAGGTCACATGGATCCGAGCAGCAGTGTTTGAGACCCACACACAAAGTCCAGCCCCATCGTGTGATAAATGAAGAAATGTAGGCCAGCATAAAAAAAGGGGCATCCCTGCTTAGTAGATACCTAAGCACTCAGCCACAAACAGAAAGGTTGGCAATTTGAGCCCATCAAAGGTGCCTCAGAAGAAGGGCCTAGCAATCTGCTTCTGAAAGTCAGCCACAGAAAACTCTGTGGAGCACAGTTCTACTCTGACACACATGGAGTTGCCAGGAGTCGGAAGGGACTCGACAGGAACCTTGTTTTTTTTTTATTTTTTGGAATAAAGAGCTTGTCTAAGTTTACCTGGAGGTTAGCCTTGGATCTGAGACTTCTAGGACCTCTGATTTAATGTTTCAGCCATGTATCACTTGCATGCCATAGCATTGCACAGGGCATGGCGGATACCGCAGTGTTGGTGAAGGCTGCCTGCCCCCGCCACATGGCACCCTGTCACTCCCAGGCCACATCCTTCCCTTCAACCAGTCGGCCTCTCTCTGTAACCTCAACCCCACTGAAGTAGTGACTCCTGCTGGGGTGGGTAGAGACCTCCCAGACAGAGGGTGGGTTTGTTGGTCCCGGTGGCACCTCCTTGGGCACAGCCCTGCAAGGGGGTTGTGGATCAAAGAAGGTAGAGGCTTTAAGGGGAGAAAAGGACACCTACTGAGCTGGAGGAGGCCCGAAGGGGGACCATCTCCCACTTCTCAGTCTGGCCTGCCTCCCCATCAGGTGTGAATGAAGTTGATTACTGCCGGTACCCCTCAAAGGAGACCCAGCTACAGTGGCTACGCTACTACCTGCAGGCACAAAAGGGGATGGCCGTGACCCCCGGGGAGGTGGAAAAGCTCTACGTTCAAGTCAACAAGTTTGCCCTGGTGAGTGCTTGTGACTGGGAGGGGCTCGGGAAGAGGTCACCAGCCCTGTGGTCCAGGAGGAGGAGGCAGAGCCCAGGGTCAAGGGTGAGGTCCAGTAACACCTATCATGCTATTCTATGTCCCTGTCCTAGAGATGAGGTCTGGAAAATCATCTTGGCTGTCCCTTTATTACTGAGATACCCTGTTTCCTGCTCACCTCTTAGCCAAGCATTTATATTTGTGTGTGTGTCTCTGTGTGTGTGAATGTATATAGAAAAACTGATGTCAAGGAAATGCCTCATGCAGTTGTTGCAGCTGGCATGCCCCAAATCTGTGAGTCAGGTGTCAGGCTAGAGGCTTCTGCTGACTCACGTGGCTGTCAGGAGTGATGAACCAAAAATCGTAGTCTCACAAGGCTGTGGGAGCTGATGAATCCCAAAATCTGTAGGTCAGACAGCAGGTCAGAGGATGATGCATTGGGTGCAGGATTTAAGAGAGAATTTTGCCAGATCATCCACATATGAGGTATGACAATTAAGTTCTGGAACTTACCACAGTGTGCTTGTATTGGCAGCACTGTACAAACAACTTGGTAAGTTTTCATAACCTTGGAATATCAGTGTCTCACAGCTGTATTTGTGTCAACATGGGGGGGTGTCTTGTTGAGTGGCATTCATTATTGTTGAGTGTTTTTGTGTGCCATTGTGAGAAGGTCAGAGCTCAAATTAGAGCAACAGACAAGCATTACATTTCTTGTTAAACTTGGCAAGAGTGGAAGTGAAATCAGGACTATGTTAGTCCAAGTTTACAGGGATAATGCCATGAAGAAAACGGCAGTGTACAAATGGATTAAACGGTTTTCTGAGGAGAAAGTGTCACTGATGAGGAGAGGTCAGAGCAGCCAGTAATGAACAGAACTGATGAAAACATTGCAAAAATTCATCAAATCATGCATCAAAATTTTCGGCTGATTGTGGGAAGCATAGCAGACCAAGTAAACATTGATAGAGAAACAGGAAAATCTTAGCCAAAAATCTTGGCACGAGAAAGGTGTGTGCAAAAATGGTCGTCAAGGAGCTCACTGACGAACAAAAAGCCAAAGAGAGTCGAAGTTTGCCAAGACCTTTGGGAGAGGCAAGACGATGTTTTTGGCCTTGCTATCACTGGTAATGAAACATGGGTATACCAATACGACCCTGAAACAAAGCATCAAAGCATTCAATGGAAGTCAGCCAGTTCTCCATGACCGAAAAAGTTCTGTCAGTTGAAATCAAGAGTCAAAATGGTGTTGCTAACCTTTTTTGATATCAGAGGTATTATTCATTATGAATTGATACCAACTGGACAAACAGTTAACCAAGTTTACTATTTGGAAGTGCTGAAAAGGCTGCCTGAAATAGTTAGATGAAAACAACCTGAACTTTTCACAGCAACTCACGGCTCTTGCATCATGACAAGGCACCAGCTCACACAGCACTGTCTGGAGTTTTTAGCCACTAAACAAGTAACTGTATTGGAACATTCTCCGTACTTACCTGCTGGCCCCCAATGACTTTTTTCTTTACCCAGAGGTAAAGGAAATATTGAAAGGAAGACATTTTGATGATATTCAAGACATTAAGGGTAATGCTACGGCAGCTCTGATGGTCATTCCAGAAAAAGAATTCTAAAATTGCTTTGAAGGGTGGACTAGGCACTGGCGTCAGTGCATAGCTTCCCAAGGGGAATACTTTGAAGGTGACCATAGTGATATTCAGCAGTGAGGTATATAGCACTTTTCCTAGGATGTGTTTGCAGACTTAGTTGTCTGACCTGGTATACATATATGTATGTATACATATGTATCCAATATACATATGTATATTGGGATGCAGGTCATACACCCAACCCAAGGAAACTAAGTGGCTTTCAACTGATTAGCTGCTCATATCAGTGCACAAAATGGGGGATGATCACATAATATCTGCCAAACCACTGAGAATCAGGGCCTAGACAAGTTGACACCATAACTTTAACCATCACACCCATTAAGTAGCTTTTTTCCTAGAGCAATATTTCCAAGAAAGATTCTGTTACTTTCCCAACGTCTTATTTTAGCTTTTCCCTCATTTGGACAGGTTATTCTTTGTAATGTCTACCTTCAGTCTTGCATGCTACAGTTCTACTTACCTCCTTTTGGTTTAGACTTTGGAGGAGACAGAGAATGTCAGGTGCTAAAATTCTCCTTACGAACTGCCTGACCCAGAGCTGTCTGTAAGCCTTTCCCAGCACACTCTTGTGCTCAGATGACTCTGCTGTCAGGTCTAAATTGTGAGTGCCACTCATGTACATGGTTCATGCCAAGTCATCACTGGTGTGCCCAGGGATTTGCTAACTAGTCATTACTGCCAGCTGTGCATAAGCAAGAAGATAGGCCAGCTGTCCTGAAATGTCACAATACACAGTATAGAATCTAGACTTATCTGTAAGTTTAGGTTGCATGTTGATTTTCCTTATTGGCACAAAACTGGTTGTGTATCAGGTTCTTTCTCTTAAGTGTACCACCCATGCCTTCCTCTTGACAGTTTTTTAGTACTCAGTCATACTTGCTGAGTGATCCATGCCCCTTTTACATCATGAAAAGACAAGAAAGTAGACTATTTGCCATTAAGTTGACTCTGACTTATGGTGACCCATGTGTATCAGAGTAGAGCTGTGTGCCATAGGGTTTCAAGTGACTGATTTTTCTGTAGATTACCAGGCCTTTCTTCTGAGTGCCTCTGGGTAAACTCAGATCACCAGGATTTTGGTTTGCAGCTGAACATGTTAACCATTTGCACCACCCAGGAATTCTGATCAGTCATACTTGCTGATTGATCCATTCCCCCTCTTAAGTCATGAAAAGAGAGGAAAGTAGAGAGAGGTATGTCACAAGCAGTCCCTTGAGTGAGCAGAACTTTGAGATCGGATAGGAGGACAGGAGAGTCATAGAGTGGGGACTCTTGTCTGAGAGAGTAACGGTGTCACTGCTGTTTGCTCAGGGGTGGCTGAGAACCACTTTCCTCTGGCGCCTGGGGCCCTGGGGGTAACTTTGGCCACTGAAAAAGCAGAGCCAGTGCTCAGTCAGGGCCCAAACTTGGGTCATCTTCCTAGTTTAGACCTGCCTGCAAGTAGAAGAGAGGGAAAGAGGTGGAGCAGGGCCTTCCAATAGACCAGAACCCTGATGACCGAGCAGTTAGTAGCCAGGGCACTGCTGTCTATCACTCTTCTCATCTCCCACATCCTGTGGAGGGTTCCTAGCCCCTCCACTGGCCAGCAGGCCTGAGCTCTGGTTTAGGCAGTCAGCTTGTTCTACATATCTTGGCCTTGACTCAGGAAGTCCCTGGTGTAGAGGAGAGGCTGGGATAGAGTTTGAACCCTGATGAGGCTGTCGAACTGAAAGCCCTTTTCAGGGCCCCACCAGTGGGAGTGGAGCCCCCAAATGCTGCCCAGTAGCTTGGCTTCAGGAATTTCTCCAGCCCATCCTAGGGAAACCCTACCAGGTGACTGCCAGTTTCTTGGCCCTGTATCTCCCAGAGTACCTGTGTCCCTCTGGCTGTATTGGGCCCATGACAGGTATGGGGAGTGGCCTCAGTGACCCTCTCTACTCTTTTTTCAGGCATCTCACTTCTTCTGGGCACTCTGGGCCCTCATCCAGAACCAATACTCTACCATTGACTTTGATTTCCTCAGGTGAGTTCAGACGACAAGCGGGATGAGGGGTAAAGGACAGACCAGATGGAATGCCCAGAGTCCAGTCCTCTGCTGATGTCATTCCATTCTAACCCAACTGCTTCCAGTGGGATTGCTGCTTCAGGGAAGACCTGGGGACAGAGGAGAGCCAAAGGCACCACTCTGGAAATACAGTCAAAGCTCTAACTCAGTCCCCTCTCCACACACTCCTAGTAGGGTATCCCGCCATTCTGTCACAGCCCATTCCCAACTCGACTGCCCCTGTCCTTTGTCTGCAGTGCCTGGTGGTGAGTGGAGGTCCTGAGAATAATTCTGAAAGACTGTGAATCCAACCCTTGTTCTACAGCAGCGCAGAGTTCCAGAGAGCCCAAGTGACAGCAGAACTCACTTGGGTATTTAGTTGTTACTGTGCTCTGTCCCTGCCCAGGGTTTCAGACCAGCTGATCCTTCAGGGTCTCCTAGTGATACACTAGGGATGAGACCAGGCCTGGGCTTCAGGTTCCCTGGTACTGACGGTTATGGGTGTCCATTGTACAGGTATCTCCAAGGACTGAGAATCACTTCTGCCTCCATTCTAGTCCAGTCCAGTCCCCTCACCTTTCTCCCTACCCACACTCAACTGAAAGAGTCACTCCTTGGCTCTAAAATTTTCACCACCAAGTCTAAAGAACATAGCTGCTTGTTGCAGGGACACTCAAGGTACATGGTCTACTACTTCTTAGGATTCTGGAAAACGCTCTGAGTTGCTATCTGTCTTACATCAGCCTGGGCTGGGCTTGATCTCCCCAGACCTGCCCAGGCCCTCAGCCTCAGGTATAGAGCTGGTGAGAGACAGTCCTCATGATGTGAGTACCCAGCAGGGCCCCTGCCCTCCTTTCTTACACCCAGCTTCCTTCTCTGTCTTGTGGCAGGTATGCGGTGATCCGATTCAACCAGTACTTCAAGGTGAAGCCTCAAGTGTTGGCCTTGGAGATGCCAAAGTGACCAGCTTCTCCAAGCCCTCCCTTGCCCATCTTCTTAGCCAGACCTATCATCCAGGGCTGGGCTCTGCTGTGGGGGCTGTACCCTTGGACTAGGTGGGAGAAGGGACAGGTGGGTGTTCAGGGAGAAGGCTCCATCCCTGTGGCCACCCCCTAGCATATACCACTCTAGACCTCATACTTCTATTTGGAGGGGCTGATATGACCCAACTCTGGGGGTCCCTTTCACCTCCCCAGGCTTGGGGGGAAGTGCCTACAGACAGCTAGAAGCTACCAGCTCCAGGGACCGGACCACACCACCCTGGAACCCTAGCATTCCCAGCCCCAAGCTGTGCTGGAATCTGGGGTGCCTTAGCTGTGTCCCTGACCTTCCTGGCTTGGGGCACAGGTGAAGGTGGGAGGGCTCCTTACTACCTCCACTATTCAAGCCTCCAGCCAATTCCCCCTACAAGTCCCATGCAGGAGGTGCTACGCCCCAAACCAAGATCATGCCAACTCAGGCAGATGGGTGTGCATAACTCAAGGGGGGCTAGAGTTGGGCACAACAGTACCCTGCAGTCATCTTACCTGAGACCCTTCGCTTTCTTCAAGCCAGATCCAGCCAAGCCACCCCTCCCCAAACCTCAGCCTGAGGAAACTCCTTCCCCTCCGGTATCCTGTCTGTTCCTGCCCTCTGTCTGTCCCTCTGCAGCCTGCTAGGAGGGGAGAAAAGGTGGGTGGAGAGGTCAGAGACCTCCAGAACTCAGTTCTACTGAGTGCTGAGGGGGCAGCAGCAAGTTTGGGGTGACCTCTTTCCTTCCCCTCCCAGGCCCTCACTCCCTGAGACAGGTCTGCCTCTGCAGCTTCAGCTGCTATCCTGAAGCTGACTCCAGGTCTTCCCACTGGGGAATGAATAGGGGGCGTCCAGGGCCAGGGGGCCAGGGCCCCTCTGCCCCCGCCCCAGCATGTAAGACCATGCGTGGGGGTGGGCTACTGTAGGTGCTGAGCTGGTTGTTCCTGTCCACCTTACCTCCTTTCTGCCCTAACAGCTCTTCCTGGAGTCCTCCTGGCTCTGGCCTAGAAAGTGACTCATTTGTAAATTATCATGGTTTTCTGCATTAAAAATGGCAGCTTCTGGAACCTCTTTGTGTGACCTTGGAGAGGACTGAGTTGACAGGAGTGGGAAGGTGTCTGTCCCCCAACTCAGGGTCCGGCACCACTCTAAACCAGGGGACTGAGGCTTGTTCTAGCACCTCTTCTCTGGTGTCCCCTTGTAGGCTGCAACAGTCAGGGTCAGAGGTGGAAGCAGGGCCACCTCAGGTACCTGGCTCCGAAGGCTCCAGGGCACCTTGATTCGGGTAGACCTGGACATTTCAGAGCTTCTTGGCTCCTAAACATCTGCCAGTTGAACCTGGTGGAGTGCTGATAGAGAGAGCCAGACTGCAGGTAGCAAGGAGAACTTGGACCTACCAAGGCCGTGAACCAGTGAAATCTCAAACCCAAGTGCTTAGGACTTCCTATTGGTCATCTCCCTCTCAGCTACTGGAGGTGGGAAAAGGTGGGGTGTTCTGCTTGACAACCAGCAAGGGTGGTTTCCAGAAGCCGTGCATTCTTAGAAGGTGGGGTGGGGGAAGCAGAAATGCAAAGATGCTACAGCGCACTCCCAGGGCGTGGCACCGGCAGAACCCCCTGGGTGTGCCCGGCACTCTCAAGGCAACAACTGCAGCAGCAGCCACCAGCTGCCAGGTAGTCTGTGGCTGCTTGGCTTTGCCTGCAGAAGTACTAGCTGCCATGGCAACTGCTGGAGTGGGCAGCAGCCTGCGGGCCTTGTGAACTCATGGGGATCCTGTGTGGCTGGGCCTCGTGAAGCAGTAACTGAGTTTCAGGGGGCACTACAGTGGGGAGTATGGGGAGAAGAGATGTGCCCAGACCTAGGGATGTTTCACCCAGGGTCATCATGGGGTCAGGTGGTCATGGCCACAGACTTCCCATGGACTAAAGAGCAGTGTCTCAGATCCACCTCTGGAGCTGAAGGGCAGAGGTAACCAATGTAAATGCAGCTTTGTGTCCAGCCTCCTGGGGCCTCGCCACTGCAGCATGGGAGATAGCACTGCAGTGGTGAGAGAGACGGTTGGCAGCAGGACTCTGGGTATTGTCCCCTGCTCCTGAGGACTCAGCCCCTACTTGCATGCCAGGGGTCACCAGCAAAAACCATCTCATTCCCTGTGAGAGAAGACTCATTCCTCAGTCCTCCAAGGGTGTGGGAGTGTGAGGGTTTAATATGTCACCTTCCCTACAAAGTCCTGGAGTGCCTGCCCACTTTTGTTTCCTTCCCTGCCACCCCAGCTAGCTAACACCCTGCCTGCTTGTCCAGGATCCCAGGCCTTGGAGGCCCTTTTTGTGACCTGGAGCTCCAAGAGAGAGGACTCACATGGATTCATCTTGCTGATGGGTCTGACCCGTGGTCTCTGCAGGAAAGGACGAAGTACAAGCTTGTGCCCCAGCCTTCCTAGTAATGACCAGTTTCTGGCACCTGCAATCCACCCGACCCCAGCCCACTTATTGGGAAGGTGGCGGGGCTCCAGGGCATTAGCCACAGGTTCTCACCGGGCACTTTCCTTATCCTTGCCCATGCCCCTTTCTGCAGATGGAGGGCAGAAAGAGGGATTTGGGAAGTGGCAGGCATGGGCTTCAGGTCCCATGTGAGACAACAGAGGACCTGGGAATAGGCTGTAAGGGTTAGCCACAGTGGGAGAGTCCTGAGGAGCCCACTGGTTGGTTCGGAACCCAGTAAGGAATGGTAGGTGGGTGAGGGGTGTGTACAGAAGTTGAGACATGCAGCTCCCATGTGACCACTAGAGGGCAGGCATCATGGGCAGCCAAGCTCCTCTCTCCACTGTCAGCATCTTTTGTAAAAGGCCAGGCCTTGGGGCCCCACTGCTTGCCTGGCCTAAGGCTGGCCTGGGGACATGAGGTGGAGAGGGCAGAGGAGCAACAACACTCTGGGGAGCCAGGATGAAAAAATCAAGTCACCAAAGCCCAGCAGCCATTGTACTCTCTAGATCAAAAGGCCAGAACCTTAATTCTCGGGGACTTTTCACTTTTGTCCCTTACAAAACTTGTGGCTCAGCTATACCTACCATCTCCCCCTCCCCCCAGTTTAAAATTCCTTTCCAGTATTCAAGAACCTCTCCTTGGATACTTCTTGTGTTGGGAAGCTCACTGCCACTCTTAAACATCTTTATTGAAAAGCTGTTTGTTAAGCCAAAATATTGATCAAGAATGTCATCTAAGAGCCCAAGTTCTGCCTGATGAACTACACAGAATATGTATTCTCTTGCCCGCCTAGCAGCTTTGAAGAAAACAATCTTTTCTCTTCTAGCCTATCCTAGTCTCTTTTCTAAACATCCCTAGTCCTTTTGACCACACTGCTAAGGGCATGTCCACCTGACCCCTTCAGTTTAACAATGGCCTCTTCCAGTGACGGGGCCAGAACCAGCCTGATGCACCCAGGATAAGGCATGTGGTGCCCATTACCTCCCTTGTTGTATATCGATGTCTCTGTTAATGTAGCCCAAGGCTGGATCCCTCCTGTTAGCAAATGTAGTTGTTTCACAAGCACTGCCATTCAGCTTTGGGCCCCTATTCTGTACTACTGAGCTTAATTTATTAACCAGAGTCTTCTGATCCGTCTTCGTTAGCATGCACTTGTGAGTTTCAGTCTCTCATCCAGCACTTCCAGACCTATTGGATCGCTGTTTCTCCCAGTGTGACACGCAGGGTTTTGAGTCCTCATTCAAAACAGTGTGTCACAGGTAGAACCCTGAAGCCCATCACTGGAAACCCTGGTTGACCAATAAGCATCAAGGATGTGTGTGCCATAAACAAATGCCTTTTGGGATATGCCTGGGAACCTTTTTCTGGCATGAAGACCCACAGCTTTCATTACAGCCTCAAAGGGCTGCTTCTCCCAAAGAACTGTGGATAAGACTTGTTTTCATTTGAGGACACTGGAGGCCCAGAAGGGAGACCCAACTCCCTCGAAGCCAAGTGGCTAGTTTGGGCAGAACCCAAACGTCTGGATTCCTATTACAGCATCTTACTGGCCCTCTTTCTTATGACCTGGCTGGGCACTTGTGGTGAAGTTGGCGTACCTCCTCGAGGCAGGGACAGTCTTTTAGGCACTCAGTGTGGACCCTTGTGGGTCAGGCTTGGCCTCTTTCCTAGGCTGGTTGCTGCTAGACCCTATGCCTGAAGCTCCTAAGAGCTGCCACCAGGGGGCAGTGGTGCCTGGGCTGGCGGCACATTTAGGACTTTTGAGTTAAGGCCAGCCTCTCACTATTCCCCGCCCCGAGGGCCAGATTCTGAAATGGTCTGTCTTTATTACGCCAACAGAACACAAAAAATTCATCCCCCCCCTCAGTGTAAACAGGAGAAATGTGCTGGTTAAATTGCTCATCATTATTATTAACAAAATAAAGCACTATCTATGTTTACAGTCATAAAAAAGAAATGGCCGGAGGAGAAGTAGGGACTTGAAGAAGTTGCTTGGGTTGTGCGGGGAGAGAAGATGAGGTTCCCAGCCAGGCTCCACATCTGCCCCTGTGGGGCATAGGGTTCCCTTGCCACCCTGACTGGGGCTCTTGGGGATTTTGGGAGTCAGGCGCCAATGGGACTTGCTTTTCACAGGGAAATAATTTGTGGAGCTGATAGGAGCAGGCAGCTTCCCCAGTGCCGAGTAGGGGCAGAGGCAGAGGCAGGGGGGAGTGGCAGAGGGAGGAGTGGCAGAGGACGAGGGAGGAAGGCTGAGTTCTCTCCTCACGAACCCCTTCCAAGAATGGGAAGCCACCACCCTTACCTCATGAGGAATGAATGGAGACCAGCTGTCCCCAAGATCCCTGCTCTCCAGGCCCTCTCACCAAGAGCAAGGTACCATCAATCCTCCTGCCCCTACTCCTTAAGCCTCAGGTTGGGACCAGGATCTGGGGCACCAGACAAAGCCCCTTGGAGGCTGAGACACATTCCCATGCTGCTCAGAGCTAAAAACAGCTGTGGGAACAGACTGGCAGAGGCAGGGAGAGAGCAAAGAGGGGCAGGAGGTCAGGGAGGCTGATGGGCTCAGGCCCAGGCCAGGGGCCTGCAGAGACCCAGAGACTCCAGAGGGCATCAAAGGGGCAAGGACAGACGCCCAGAAAGGGAGAGAGAAACAGAGGGCCCTGCAGACAGACAGGACAGAGATGCACGCAAGGACACACAAAACCTGAGACACTTAGAATGACAAAGAGGTAGCAATTGGGGACACAGAGAAGCACAGAAAGAGGCCCCCAGAGAAGCAAGAATGGCATTGAGAGACACACCCACAGACCTCAGCAACAGTGCCCAGGACATAGTGGGCACTCAATAAATATTTTGTGTAATGAGTGAACAGGTGAACACACGCACACGTGCAGACACATATGTGCACACACACACATACAGCAGCCAGAGGCACAATGGGCTTGGCAGAAGTACAGCAAGGGACAGAAAGGCCCTTTTACACAAATTACAAAGTAATCTTGGAGACAGAGGAGTGACTTGAGGGGTGTGGGGGGAGTCTTGGTCCCATGGTTGGCTGGTCCAGCCAGGATAAACATGGAGACAAGAAACGTGTGGCCCTAGAAGGACAGGTGACTAACTGCCATAACCCTGGGCAGGTAGTGCCACAGAAGGGGATGGTCATACATTGTCCCCTGGCCATGGGCCCCAAGGACCAAAGAGCTCAGCCAGCTCAGCCCATCCCCACCATGAAGGCCCTGCCCACCTAAGCCCACAGCCCATTAGGCATGCCTGCAGGTGTCACAGGGCGGGTGAATGTCCCCTCATGAGTATATCTATAGGTACACAGCTGTGCCCAATCCCTGGGCACGCCCAAGTCCAAGTACCAACATAGTCTCGGTTGGCTGGCTCTGCCCATCAGGCTGGGGGCAAGGTCTTCCCCAGTGGAGGAGGGGCCTGGCCCAGCCAGCCAGGCTCAGTCTGTGAGCACCACCAGCTCCCCGTCACTCTTCTCCTCGCCCTCGGAATCTTCATCCTCGCTGTACCGGTACATCTCACCATCGGCCACCGAGTGCCTGTCCTCGGTGCCCTCGCCTTCCTCCCTGAGGCTGCAGGTGTTGACGATGACAGGCATGTTGGGGTCTAGGCTCCGGGGCACATAGTGCTCCACCAGAGGCTGTGCCAGGGGCATGCCTGCCGCCCGAGGGTATAGGACATCTGCAGAGCTCAGCTGCACCTGGCCGACCTGTGGACTGAGAGGCCAAGAAGGGGCGCAGTTACAGACCCACGCTTGCCTCCACCTTAACTCCACTCCCGCCAGGCCCCCTCAGCCCCTGCACTGCCACTCCACACCTGCTTGGTCCATGACTCACACACCCACCCTCTGGTCTGCTTTCTGACCGTCAAGTTCACTGTCAGCTTCAGCCATATGTGTGTGCAGGCCCTCAGCCAAGGGCATGCTCCATAGATAATATTCTTGAAGATGGTGTGTAAAGCCAGTTTGGGGAGATTTTATACTTTAAGTGCCCTAGAGAGATTCCTGTTTGAAGGAACCCACTACAGTGAATGTTGAGGTCAAGTCAAGAACCCTTCTGTTTGATGAGTACATTGAACTGTAATACTGCTCTCTGAATGCTGACTGTGTTTGTCAGAAATGGGACCCAGAGGCACATTTTTCCAGGTACATGTAGCTAGTCCCCCATGGTCACTCTCGTCATATACCTACATCACCCACAAAGTATCCACTACAGCCACACACACAGCCATGCTCAGTGACCCCTGGAGTCACACACACAAGCCTGGCCACACCCTGATAATGCTTAGTCACTTGGATGAATCACACATCACAGTTCACAAGCAGTCACTCATAGTTGCATACCTATATCTTTAATTACAAAGTACTCACCACTGTATCACACAGAGCCATGCTGAGTGCCCCGGAGTCATACACACAGGCCCAGCCCTACACCGGTAATGGCCACACACAGGGGTATGCAAATCGACACCGACTCATGGACACACACATACAGAGCCCTGGTGTTGCATGCAAAGGCAAGCCACCACTGGTTAATAGCCACTCACGTTAGCTACACACACCCCAAGCTGCCTGGGGAGGACCTGCTTACGGGATGGCATAGCTCTGGCGGGCGTCCTGGCGCCGGGTCCTCATCAGGGCCTTGTACTCGCCTACCCGCAGCCGCTTGCCTTCCACGATGCAGGTGCGCTTGGGCCTCGGCTTGTACTTGTAGTCAGGATACTTTTCCAGGTGCTGCCGGCTGAGCCGTGCTTGTTCCTCATAGTAGGGCTGCTTCTCCTGGTTGGTCATGGCTTTCCAGCGGGATCCTAGTCCAGCCCCAGGGCAGGCATCAGCACCAGGCCCAGCCGACCACCCCACCCCCGGCAGGCCTTGGAGTGTCCAGGCAGACTTTGGCCCCCAGGTAGACAAACAAGCCAATAACAGGCGAGAGTGCCTCCCTGGATGTTGCGCAAAGGCATGAATGAAGTTACAGGACTGTGAGCACACAACTGCTAGCTGAAGATTTGACACCTACCCGCCTCCCACTCAGCCCTGAAACCGGAAGGCTGCTCAGCAGCCTCTAGTCTGCCTGGTTTGCACAAACAAAAGCAGTCACCTCAAGCCCACCCGGAAACCCAGACAGGCTCTTTGCTCAGAACAAAATACCTGGTCATAGTTGACACAGGACCTGCACTGACACTCAAGAAAGCTCAGCGTTGAAAACCACTGCTCTGTTCTAGTCCCGCTTGTCTTCTCTATATCCCCTCACTGCAGGCCTCCAGTAAAAGCCACTGTTGTCCTACATGACAGGGTAGAACTACCCCGTAGAGTCTCCAAGGAGCGCCTGATGGATCTGAACTGTAAACCTTATGGTTAGCAGCCATAGCACTTAACCACTACGCCAGCAGGGCTTCCATCCAGTCAGAATAAGTAATTTAAAAAGCCTTCCTACTGACAGTCTAATAGCACCTTCCTCATGTTGTCTGCCAGAGCCAGCTCCAAGGGCCTGGGCAAAGACTGGAGAGGACAAGAGGGGCCAAAGAGTGTGTATACACACACACACACAAACTCTGTCTTCTGAAGTAGGTTCTTGCATACTTCCGTATTATCGTGAGACAGTGCATGCAGGAAGTGCTACACAACAGGTAGCCTCTTTTGTGTCTGCACACAGGAGGTACAAAGCAGAAACACTAACAGAGTGAGTAGATGATGCACCCTCTCTTGTTTCACCACTGGGTTGGGACTGCAGTGTCTGGGAAACTCTTCAGAGTGTGTTGGGAAAGGCAGGAGCAGGGTGGAGATGCTAATTGGGGTGCAGAGACAGTAGGGGATCGGGGCATGGGAGGTCTCCAGTGATACTTTGGGGCTGGGGAGGTTCTCAGGTACTAAAGTACACATGCTGCGAGAAGAACTCTGCAAAAGTATAAGACCCCTACCCCCACACCTCCCCCTGATGCCTGCAGCCCATCAGATCACTTAGTAAGCTCTGGTTCTGGGGGACTGGGGCCCTCACCGAGGATCTTGCTGATGCTGGAGTTGTGCATGTCTGGAAAGGCTTGGAGGATCTTCCGCCGCTCGTCCTTGGCCCACACCATGAAGGCGTTCATGGGCCTCTTAATGTGGCTGCTGTTCCGGGACTCAGGAAAGTGGCGGGAGCCTGGGGGCAGGGGCTGAGTCAGCGAGGTAGTCTATCTGGGGTGAAGAGTCTACCCAGGGCAAGGAGAAAATAGGCAGCCCCTACTCAACCACGGGGTAGTACGAGACGAGCAAACTCAGGACAACTAAGGCAGGAGAAGGATGTAGAGGAAACCAACAGCCGGCCACAAGTTATCAGCACAGGCCCAGCCAAGGACCCAGAAACAGACAATGGACAGACACACAAGGGAGCCAAGGCCCCTCAGGAGAGAGAGCAGAAGCCCCGCAGTCACAAGATATATGAAAGCAGACACAGAGACAGCCAACAGCCAAGGAGACAACAGAAGAACACATGTCTGGGAAAGGCTCTGTAGATACACTAAGGGAGCGAGGGACACGGGGCAGATAACATGACCCGCCCTAGCCCTGCTGTGGAAGCAGTAGTGGGGCCTCTTCCCCATGAGCCCCAAGTCCAGGCCCCTCACCGTCCATGTCGCAGCTCAGCATGGCTTCTTCCAGAGGGTGCACACAGTTCTCCTCCAGCCGTTCCTTGGCCGGGGATGAGTCCAGGCTGATGAGGTCCTGGGGTGGACAAGGGCAACCTGTACAGCAGTCCTGCTTCCCCCCACTGCCTCTCCTTTTGGTGACCCCTGGCTACTATCTGTCCACTGCTCCCACTGCAGGGGAGCTGGGGCCCGTACTTTACGGAAGGAAGTGTTAGGGGAGTTTTCCAAGGTCCCGCTGTGGCCATGCAGCAGCTGTCGAGCATCCTGGATGGCTTTGGTGACAGCATCTCCTTCACCAAGGAAGCCTATGGGGTGGCAAGAAAGAGGAACTGAAGGGGTCCGTGGAGCCTGGTCCACATCTGACCCTGCTGCCCCTTCCTCTAGCAGCCTTCAGGTTGGGCCCACCTGTGATCAGCACGCCCTCCCCAGCACCACCACACTGGCACACCCCCAAGGGGCTGTCATTAGCACTGACTCCTATGCCGTGTCAACAGAACAGGAATGGGACCAGCACACCCTGTGGCTGGACGTCTGATGCCTGGATGCCCAGATTGATAAGTGGAGGGAAGTGCAGAGTCAGAAGCCTTATGAAACACTGAGTGTTGGAACGAGAAGGAACCTAAGAAAGGAAGCCTAAGCCCTTGATTTATAAGAACCATAACCCAGAGACAGGAGGGGACATGCCTAAGGTCATGCCATGCCTCCTTGGCTCTTCCCTGGGAAGGGCTAAAGCAAAGGTGTAGCTGACAGAATGCTTACCCAGAGGCAGGCTGGGGGGGCTCGCCTGCAGATCCCGTGTGGGGGCCCCATGACTGGGAGGGCGGGGTCCACAGCTGCTCATCTTTAGGCTGGGAGAGCTGGAGGTGTTAGGTGGTTCAGAGGCCTTGGGCTTGGCTGTGAGGTTCAGGGGCTGGGAGGGCTCCTGGAGGAGACCCAGAGGCCAGAGAGTGAGACACCAAAGGGGCAGAGGGGACAGATGGTGACACAGAAAGAATGACCAGCATATTCCGAAAAGGGGCCAGAAAAAGAAGAGCGAAGGAGAAAGTAAATGAGAACAAAGGATGCCGGTTCACCATTCCACACCCCGTCTGCCCCAGGAAGGCAGCCAGCCACCGGATGCAGGGGGGGAGCCCCGGGACAGCTGGGCAGGGACAGTACCTGCAGGGAGTGGTGGGCAGCCATGGCCCCAGGTCTCTTCACCAACGGGGCAGGGGGGCTGTGCAGCAGCTGCAGCGGATACTCCACTGTGGAAAAGGCGGCAAGGAGAAAAATCCTGGATGAGCACAGAACAGCAGACATCCTGCTTGACAAGGTCCTAACACCCCAAGGTGGGCAAAGCCTTGGGACTGACCCAGTGTGGCTCTAGCCACTGCCCTCTCCCACCCCAGGGTGTAGCTAGAGACCTCCTTTTCCCTCATCCCCTGCTGTTCCTGTACCTCGATTGGTATCTTCATCCTGCTCTTGCTCTTGCCAACCCACTCTGAAGAAGTTTCCCAGACACTAGTGTCCCAGCCCAATGGCTAAATGAGAGGGTGCACCATTTAGTCATTCTACCAGTGTTTCTATTTTGTACCTACTAAGCACGACTATGGAAACCCTGGTGGTGTAGTGGGTTGAGTCCTACATCTGCTAACCAAAAGATCGGCAGTTCAAATCTGCCACGCACTCCTTGGAAACCCTATGGGGCAGTTCTACTGTGACCTCTAAGGTCACTATGAATCAGACCTGACTCAATGGCAGTGGGATTAGATTTTTTTTTTAAGCGTGGGTACAAAAGCAGCTACCTATTGTGTAGCACATCTCGTGTGCACTTTCTCACAGTAATTCGGTATGTAGCACATAATAGCTGCTCAATACATCATTGTCCTATTTTATAAAGAAACTGAGACCTGGAGAAATTAAATATCTAGCTCCAATGCTATTAAATGGCACTGGGATTTGAACCTCTGGGCTTCACAGCCCATCCCTTTCCCTCTATGTGCTACTCTCTCTCTTCTACCTACCCCGCCTCACTTACTCTCAACTAGTCCAACTTCAAGGAGTCAACAGTTGGGATGTGTACCAATCACGAGGCACACAATGCTATGGGTGACACAGGCAGAGAGCCAGAGAGCTTTGTTCTAGCTGGGATGCTAAAACAGGTGTCCTGAGGGGTGGGGTGGGGTGGGGTGGGGTGGGGGATTGAGATGGCAGCTGGTGCCGAAGAACCAGCAGGGTACAGACAGGCCAAGATGGAACTGCAGGGTGTGAGCAAAAGGTGGTAAATAAGATTGAGCACCCAGGCAAGGTCAGATCAGAGGCCTGCAAATGCCAAGCTTAGGGGTCTGGACTCTGCTATAGCCAGTGGGGCACCGTCCGAAGCTTGAGAGCTCTGAGGGGCATTATTAGCACTCAGCTTTAGGAAGGCAGATCTGCCTCCCTACTGGCCCCTGCCTGCTAGGATTCCGGGGCAGACAACTCAGGAGGCCACCTTGCCCATCCCAGCCTTTCTTCTAAAGCTGTTTTCTGCTTACCAGCTCCAGAAAACATTCTGCAATCCCTCTAACAGGCCCCTGCCTTCCTTACCTCCACAGCGCGGCTCTGCTTTCACCTGGACAGGCAATGGTTTTGTGCCATTGCCTCATCTTCATTATCGACACCCCCTTCCCTTGGTTCCCCCAGCTAGAAAGAAACTTCCTTCAACACAGAGCCTGACTTTTTCACCCCCTTGTTTCCCTTACGCTGTAGCAATGGTGCCAACCAAGTGTGGGCTCAAGTCAGTGGTCATAACCAATGAGTGCATATCCAAGGCCTATTGGCCCTGGGGTAGACCCCAAAGGAACTCTCCCAGGGGCATTTCTCATTCCTGTTCTTTCTTACTGGTGGAATAGAGAGGATGGACCATAAAGAACTGGCTTTAAAGCTGTTCATACTCCAGGGCCAACATGGACAGCATCGTTTCCCTGTTCTTACGACCCTGCGTTATTATGGTCTACCAAGTGCCTCTCTGTCTCCACCCCCACGGTTACTGCCCCAGTTCCGCTCTCATCCCCAGTAACCGGAATCACCTTAACAGCTTCCCATATGGTCCGGCCCACCCCTCCTTCATTCTTCATCACTCCACAGCCAAGGTGACAACAGAGTCTACTCAAGCAGTCGAACATGGTCTTCGTCCTACAGAATCCACTTCTAGCTCCATGCTCCATGCTCTTCTCCTACCTGCCCTTCTGGCAGAGTCCCTCTACCTCTGGCACGGCCTCCCCTTCAAGTCTCTTTGATACCCCCTGCAGCTTCCTTTCTAGGACTCAGGGTCTCTGCTGGGATAGACTTTCCCTGTGTCCTCTGTCCTTGGCCCTCAGCTTCACCCTCACAATCCTACCTGTTCTCCCAGGACCAGATTCAGACTGGTCAGTTCTCGAAGCTCAGAGACCCGGTCTTCACAACACCATAACCACCCCAGCACTGCACTGTCTGACCTGTGGAGAGTGCTCAGTCTGTGTGCTGAGTCTCAGTGACTGGGGGAAGGCATGAGCAGCACGGCCAGGGCAGAGCAAACAGGAGGAGGTAGAAATGCTCTCTGTGGGGATATGGAGAAGCTTAAGTCTCACTTAATCCCCCAGCTGCTACTGCTCAGGAGACTTTTTGATTCTGGCACTAGAACTGGAGAGAAAAGCCCTGGACTGGACATATCTTACATCTAGCAAGCACTTCATGGTTTCCGAAATGCTATTTCTTTTCATTCCCCAAGTGAACTTCAAAAACAAAGAACTATTCTTCTGTTGGACAAATCCAGAAACTGATGCCCAGAAACATCACACAATTAATGGATGCAAATTAATGGATGAGAATCATGCCAGAGCTTCTTCCTGACCACCTCACAACTAGCCAGCCTTGGTGGCAGGAACCCCTCCTCACACAAGCTTACCTGGTTTGCAGGGGATGGGCTGAATAGGCAAAGCCAGTTGGGAGTCAGGAGTGACAGGCAGAGGTTGGTGGCTTGGAGGGAAGGCTGGGATCATGACATAAGGCATGTTGACCTGCTGAAGGTGAAGAAACCCTATGAGTTCCCAGTGGCCCTGAAGGCTACTCAGCTGTGGACCACTCACAACACAGGATGGACCCATCAATGAGAAGCAGAAGATAAGAGACAGGGACAGTCTTCAAAAAGGTTCCACCTGACTGCACACCACCTCCAGGAGCCTCCTGCCCTCAATTCCCACCCAGGGAGGAAAATACGTGGGCTCCTTCTTTAGAGCACAGAAAGAAGACTGGGGAAGAGGCCAGGGCAGAAACGAGAGGCCCTCCTTAGGGTCGTGCCCATGCAATCCTGCTCCAGTGACTCTAGCTTAATGCACATCACCGTTCCCTCCCTCTCTTGGCACCTCTGCAGGCTGCTATCAGCCCCCTGGCCCTCTTTCTCCTCCCAGCTCTCCCCTCTCTTTACCTGTATCTGCTGCTGAAGAAGGTTGATCTTATGCTGCTGCTGGATTAGCTGTTGCTGCTGCTTAGCAATCTAGTTGAGGGGAAACAGTGAGGGAAAAAGGCTGTGCTTATTTGCCCTAGGCGCCCTGGCTCCCACAGGGCTGTCTTCCCCGGCTCTACCCAACCTTGCCTTCCACAGCGGGGCAAACTATTGAGAAGGGTGAGCCGGAGGACCAGAAAGCCAGCTCTCAGAACTTATCCTCCTTTTGTGGAGAGCTCACTGCTCCCTCAGAGGATGCGGGATAGAGGTAGGCAGGAAGCTGTCAGCACCCTGCCACCACCCCACCCAACTTCAGGGAACAGTGAGTCAGCCAGAGGTAGGAGCCCTCCAGCGCTTGTCCATAGCACCTCCCCGACCTGTCCCAGGCTGCAGCCTGCACTGGCGAGGCTTAACCCCAAAGTGCTCCTCTCTAGGGCCTGACAGAGCCTTCCCTGGAAAGACAGCTGAACACCAAGCTGGGCCTACCTGCTCCTGCTGCTGCCGGGCCAGCTCCATCTGCTGCTGCTGCTTCTCGAAGAGCATGGCAGCCATATTCTTCTGCTCTGAGTGTGCCGTCAGGAGCTGGTCCCGAAGGGTAGACAATTGGTGGATCATGACCAAAAGCTGGAGCTCTTTCTCCGCCAGGCTCTCCTGGGTCCCTGCCCCACAGTGAAAGAGCCACAACTGAGGTTTTTCATTTGTTCATCCATCCATCATCCATTCATCCACCTGACCTTTACTGAGGAATTGCTACACCCTAGGCCCCTGTGAGAGGCTAAGTGACAGAGATGACTAGAGATGACCTCTGCCCTGGAGGGGATTCCTTACTGTGCTATCCTGACAACCAGGTGGGTCTAGAACTTCCCCACCATTAGCACCGGCTCCAGGCCCTGGAAATTCTGATGAGGGCCACCTCAGCCTTTGACCTGCCTCTCAAGTACCCAGCCCCCGAGAGTGCAGTGCCACGAGGTCAATGTTCAGTGGGTTGTGCTCAGGCTTTGGAGCAAGACAGGCCCAGGTTCACCTCATCCCGCCTGTGAGTTACTGGCCAAGTTACTGAACTTCTCTGTAGTGTATCTGTGAATGAGTGCCAACTGTCACTTCACAGGGCTGCCTGGTAAGGTACAGGAAGCTCCCAACCCAGTGTCCGGTATGGGGTTCTTGGCCAGCAACTGCTAGTGCTTCTCAGCCTTCCAATTTAGCTAACTGTCTGATGCGATTATTTACTACTAACTGTTTATTTCTAAGTTTCAGGCTGCAGACCATCTGTATCAGAATCACTCAGGGGGCCCATAGAAAATACTGAGGCCAGGCCCCCTTCCCCTGGGGAGTCCTAGCAGACAGGGGTGGAGCCTGGGCATCTGTACTGTTTTAGAGTTCCCTCTGTGGGTGTGATGATCACACACTGGAAAAACTGTCACTCTAATAACCCAGGCAGCAGCCTCTGAACAACCACTTCTCATTCACTTACGGAGGCCCTGGTGGCCTAGAATTATTCGTGGTGAAAGGGAATTTAGGGTTTATTTTGCAATCAGGCCTAGGGAGTGGCAATGACACACTCAAAGCCACAAGGGTCTGTAAGAGCCTGAATTCCTTTGGGGGTTTGATTCCCACCAGGCCATTCTTATATGAGAATGAACCAAACCTGCTTTGTGGGGAACCAGTAAGTAAGTGATGGCAGTAACCTCTGACAAAACCATCTTGATTCTCCTGGAATCCAGCTTTCTGGGTTCTTGGAATTGGGGTGGCCACCCAGGCGTTCTGTCCGTAAGTGTTCTTTTGAGCCTGGAGATTTTAAGGAAGTCAAACAATAGCCTAGCAGGCACCTTAGCTGAGATCATTAGCCTTAGGCATTGGGCTTTTTTAGAGAATCATCCACCTGCAGCCAGTTTCAAGGAGCAAGGATACCCATAGTGTCATGTCGCATGCCCTCAGTGACTCTGTTTCTCCTGATGTTATCTCCTGATAAAGTAGCATAGCAATGACCTATATACTCACTTTCACTGTCCACCTTGTTCAGGCTGAGCCTTCCCCGTGAATCTACAATAAATACATGCTAGTACACCAATTTTTGGTATTTCTCTAAGCACTTAGGTTTCTAACACCCCCTAGGGCCAGGCAGAAGCCCCGGTGGTGCAGTGGTGAAGAGTTATGGTGAGCTATGGCAGCTAAAGGAAACCTGGTGGGCGCTGCGTCTGCTAACCAAAAGAGGTCGGCAGTTCAAATCCCCCAGGTGTTCCTTGGAAACTCGGTGAAGCAGTCCTGCTCGGTCCTACAAGGTCACCATAAGCAAGAATCAACTCAGTGACAGAGGGTTTTGGTTTTGGATGGCTGCTGAAAAAAAGGCAGCAGTTCTAATCCACCAGACGCTCCTTGGAAACCCTATGGGGCAGCTCTACTCTGTCCAACATGTTTGCTATGAAGTAATCAACTTGATGGCAGCGGGGCAGGGAAAGCTGGATGGGGCACTGGTGGAGCAATGACTAAGTGCTCAGCTGATAACCAAAAGGTTGGGAGTTCAAACCCAACAGCTGCTCTGTGGGATAAAGAATGTACAGTTTGTTTCTGTAAAGATTTATAGGCTTGGAAACCCTAGAAGGTGGCTCTGTTCTGCTCTGCTCTATAAGGTTGCTGTGAGTTGGAATCAACTTCAATGGCAGTGGATTTGGTTTGGTTTTGGTTTAGGGCCAGGTAGAACCTAGAATGGCCAAGCCAAGCACGAAGGCACCCGAAATCTCTTACTAAGATGGCATGACCCAGAACTGCAGACCCAGACTTGTGACCAGGCCAGGCTTGCAGCTTAAACATCCCCCTCCCCACCCACCTTTGACATCTTTGGTCTCCACAGAGCTCCGTCCCAGAAACTTCTCCTTCCAGTCACTGGACAGCAGCTTCTCAATGGCTGGCACAACTGAAAGACAGCAGAGGGATCAAGAGCAACTGTCTCACCACCTCTCTGCCTGAGGCCCTTGTCTTTATCTTAAGCAGACATCTTACCTACCTTCTTTTAAATTCCGATTGAAGTCCAGCTTCTCCTGGCTTCCAGAAGCAGCCTCAGCAGTTTCTGTTCTCTTGGGTTCTGGGGACCCACTACTCTCTGGAGAGCTACAGTCCTGTAAGACACCCTGAATTTGTCACTGTCATCCCCAAGGGGAAGGCAGAATGCAAGAAGGTTGAGTCACCCCAGTAGCCCATTCCCCTAAGGGAACCCCAGGCTTTGCACCCACCCCTGCTGCTCCAACTATAGGGTTTCTCTCCCTCCACTTTCCAGATCTTTACTCTGACCTTACTTGATAAGGTGAAAAGAACAAAAGATCTGAAGACAAAAGCCCTGGGTTTCTACCTGGGATTGATGACTCACAAACTGCTCAATCCTACATGAGTCTCTGAACTCCTCTGAACCTGACTTCCCTCTTCTGAAAATGGAAATACTCATACCTCCCCTGTCATGGGACCTTTGATGGGATTAAGGGAGTGATGTATGTGGATGGGTGGCCACTGCAGGCACAGGCCAGAAGCCAGTTATTAATGATCACTCTCTTACAGATACCCACTGTTCCAGCCAGGCCAGTTCCTCACAGGGCCCCACCCTGCTCTTCCTTAAGAAGCCCTTCTTCTCTCTAAATCCTCCCCATCCTTTAAACTTCAGTTTGAGCTCCTACTCCTCCAAGAAGTCTTCCTTGATTACTGCCCTTCCCACTGAATCCCTCAGAGCCTCAAACCCTTCTCACTTCTACTCATTTGCCTTTTAATTATATATTCCCTTTTTATGTCTCTTGCATGAAATTGTGGAATTTTTAAGAGATACAAGAATCCTCACTCATCATGCAATTCAACTTCCTCTATTTTAAGGGTGGGGGATGATATGGTCTTTATAACAGTGACTTAACTCTTGCTTGAGTAATAAGGCTGACTTTCTCAAATCATAAGAAAAGGCTCACTTTCAGTTTTAAGTCAAACTTTGGGTGTTCATTTCATCTCCCAAGTAGTCTTAGTAAGTCTTCAAGTGCCAGGCACAGTGTTGTTAGCACACAGTAGGTGAACAGCAGAAGTTCCTCGATGGTGCAAATGGTTAGAGTGCTTGGCTGCTAACCAAAAAGTGCAAAGTTTGAGTCTGAGGCACCTCAGAAAAAAGGCCCGGTGCCCTCCTTCTAAAAAATTCAGCCACTGAAAACCTTACGGGGCACAGTTCTACCTTTGACACATTAGAGGTCACCATGAGTTGGACTCAACAGCAACAGGTTTGGTCAGAGGTGAGAAAAAGTAGGAGTGAGTCTGTGCCCTGCTTTGTCAGGTGACCTTCTTCCAGCCTCAGGCTGGACTCATCAGCAGCCCCTCCCCACTCACCTAAGCATCTTCCTGCCCCACCTATGAACTTTTCTGTCTGAATCTGCTGCCCATCTAAGATGGGTGCCTGTCTCAGCTTGTTTGAGAAGCCAACGGAAGTGGTACAAGGCTACAGAACAGGGATGAGGACACTGACCCAGGAACCCCGGGATAGTGCTGGGCACCTGGGCTGGAGCTTGGGAATCAGCGCCATCCTGGGGAGCCTGGGCTGGGTCTCCAGGCTGGGGTTCAGCTGCAGCGGCTGGCTCCTGAGGAGGCTCGTGGCCAGTCTCCTTCTTCTCTTCTGACTTGATGGTACAGTTTACCATGATGCCAACACCATCCAGGGCCAGCTGGGCAGAGATGGGGCTCCTCATGGACATCCTGACGAGGAGGAGGAGAAGGAGCAGGGTGAGCAGAGGACAGAGGTCTGACAAGGCACCGCTAGTCCCCCCAGACTCAGTCACACCGACTGTAAGCTTACATTTTGGAACCCACAGTGAGAATTAGGAAAAAAATGCTCTTATGTCCCTTTTCTTTAAATTTAATTTTAATTTAAAATTTAACAGAGAGGTCTAGAGAAAATTGGGCCCAACCTTTATTACTCTCTGCCTGTTGCAGTGTTGGGACTAATGGATTGATGAGTTCACATCAGAGGCCAGAAATTGAGTCCAATAGAGCTAAAGATTATATACACATATGTATACGCATACACACATATATATATATGATTTTTGCTATTTGCAGTACAGGCAATTCCCAGGTTATGAACAAGATTCATTCCTAAGTCTGTCTTTAAACTGAATTTGGAGGAAATCTGAAGAGATACATACAGTTCTTATTCAGTGCCAGTCAAATATTTGTTTAAATATACAATACAGATTTTACGCTTCTCTGCATTTCAAACACTTGCAAATACACTGAAGCATCTTAAGAAAGAATAATACAGTAGCAATAAAAATAACTATATACTGTACTGTACTATACTAAAAAGAGAATCTGGGTGTATAGCTACACGGTAGTATAAAGCATATTAAACAGTTCTGTAAGTCGGAATTCATTCGACGGCAGTAGGTTTAGGTTTTTTGTTTGTTTATAGCAGTTTAGATAGGAAAAAAAGAAAAAAGAAATCATGATTAAAAGTTAACACTGTCTTTCTAACTCTGTTTAACTTTGCATGTTAATATTAAGTAAATCTGTCTTCACTTTGAAATGACTGAACCAACCCCTCCTCACAAACACTTCATCACAGATCACCTTTACTCCTTACACATGCCACTTTTTCAATCATTTGAAAAGGTATCTAGCCTTTTCTTGCACTAAAGGCTAGTAGGTTTTTTATGCCAATTTTGATCACCCAACCAAATTATCGAAAGCCTTCCATTTCAATAATTAAACCACTGTGTGGCATAGTAATAACTGTAGCTTTCACTGGAGCTGAGCCTTTCAGATGCTCCATTATTCTCATTTTATCCTTTAAAATTATTCCAGTCATTCACCAAGTACAGCCTACTGCTTTTCCAATGACCTATGGTATTTCACCTCTTTTCAATCGCTTTATTATTTCCACTTCTTTAAAAATTTTGTGATCTTTTCATTCCCTTTGAAGCATCACCAGCACTTGCCTGGGACTTACACTTTGGAAGCACGATTACAAACAGGGACAGATCACCCAACAAGCTAGGTAAGCATGTGCTCAGGACATCAACAAAACAGGGGCACCAGCTGAAGAAAGACCTAGCAACACAATACAGCCCTTTGTTGTAATACTGTTTTCTGATCATTAAAATTTCTGTTCACTTTTTTCATTTGTTCACTTATAACTACAACATTAATTATGAAATCAGCATCAAAATTGAAGTACTAGTCATTTAACACAAAACTGGTGAAAGTCAATTTTTCATTGTGAGAAATCAACAGAATTTTACATTGATTGTTGAAACAACAAAGTTCACTGAGTCATTTTCTTTGTTGTAGAATAATGCAGAATATTCTTTTTCTAGAAAATATGGTGTGCAGTAAGTATCCCTCTACTAAAAATCTTCTATTCCAT
This sequence comes from Heterohyrax brucei, assembly GCA_028571685.1. NCBI lineage: Eukaryota > Metazoa > Chordata > Mammalia > Hyracoidea > Procaviidae > Heterohyrax > Heterohyrax brucei. The sequence goes on from CM053155.1 coordinate 26,988,101, forward strand.
CTCATATCCCTAAAATGATATGTTCAATTGTTAATATATATATTACACATTGTAATACATATATTATATATTATCTGCTAACCAAAAGGTCAGCAGTTCAAATTCACCAGGTGCTCCTTGGAAACTCTATGGGGCAGTTTTATCCTGTCCTATATTGTTGCTATGAGTCAGAACCGACTCGATAGCAGCAGTGGATTATGTATGATACATATACATGTATGTGTATATACATTATACTATGGAAACCCTGGTGATATAGTGGTTAAGTGCTATGACGGCTAACTAGAGGGTCAGCAGCTGACATCTGCCAGGTGCTCCTTGGAAACTCAATGAGGTAGTCCTAATTTGTCTATTGAGTCTCTATTGAGTCAGCATTGACTCAATGGCACTGGGTTAGTTTTATATACATATACATGTTTATATATATAATATGTATTATATATTATATATATTTATATATACATATTTTATATATAATATATGTATATAATGCACATTTCCAGTACGTAAACAGAGGGTTCACTACAGATTACCAATACTTAGAACCCTCACATGCCTTAATCCAGCCTTGGTTACAGTGGTAAATAAGGAAAACTTCAACCAAATACAAAGTCACACATTCAACACAATATCAACTGTGACATGATCAGACTTAAAATGGGAGATGGCGTTCTCTTTCCTCGATCTGACAAAACGCTGAAGCCATGCAAGGCTTTTATGAGCATCACAGAGAAGTGCATTCATTCATTATTACAGACCACTGTATTTAACTCAATATTTTAATATAATAGGCTTTGTGGCAGTGCATTCTTAAATATGAGGTCCATAAACTGGATGTTCATAACCCTGGGACTTACTGTAGTTATGTTCTATGAAGTCCCTATGAACACACTGAGCCAGCCTTTTTCTACCTTAGCTAGGAATTAGCTGGAAAGCTCCATGAGTATTTTTAATGAATAGATGAATTTGTGAATACAGAATCTTTGTATAACAAAGATCTACTGTATATGCAATCTGACAGTTAAGTCTGCAAACTCATCCTAGAAAAGTTGCTTTGAAGGGTGGACTAGGTGCTGGTATCGGTGCATAGCTTCCCAAGGGGAGCACTTCAAAGGTGACCATAGTAATATTCAGCAGTGAGGTGTGGAGCACTTTTTCTAGGATGAGTTTGTGAACTTACTGTCTGACCTCACATACAAATCTGTATGTGTATCAATGTTTGTGTATGTGTGTATGTAATATATTCATAATTAAAAACCCACTGCTGTTGAGTCGTGTCCAACTCATAGCAACCCCACAGGTCAGGAGTTTCCTGGAGTTTCCAAAGAGCACTTGGCGGGTTTGAACTGCTGACCTTTTGATTAGGAGACATAGCACTTAACCCACTACGGGTTTCCTAATATTCATAATTAGCGACCACAATTTTAAAATCCACATCAAAATCTGGATTTAACTTCTCTGAAGCCAACCTTTGGCAATCACTGGCTGGAACTGATTAGCAGGCCAGTGTGTCTTAGCCCCACCGCTCCCTCATATTGCCCCCAAATGGAAGGCGTCATTCACCTAATTCCAAGGAAGGAGAACCAATGGCACAACGACTGAAATGGTCAGGGGCTAACCAGAAGGCTGTGCTTTAAATCCACTAGACAGTCCACTTAGATGAAGATTTGCAGCCTTGGAAGCCCTGTAGGGCAGGTCTACTCTATCCTATAGGGCTGCTGTGAGTCGGTTTTCACTTGATTTCAGTGTTTCTTCGAATATGCACTGTTCTGTATAACACACGGAAACCCTGGTGATGTAGTGGGTTAAGTGTTACATCTGCTAACCAAAAGGTCAGCATTTCAAATCCGACAGGCACTCCTTGGAAACTCCACAGGGCAGTTCTACTCTGACCTATAGGGTCGCTATGAGTCAGAATACACTTGACAGCAGTGGCTTTGGTTTTGGGTTATATAACAACACACTGTTATGGACTGAACTGTGTTCCCCCAAAAGATACAAAGTTCTAATCCCTCTACCTGTGAATGTAAACCTGTTTGGAAGTCATGTTTTCTTTTATTATGTTAATGAGAACATACCAGCATTGGGTGGGGTCATGAATCCAATCCTTTCTGGATGAGAGGGAAGAGACTATGTGAGGATCCATCCACAAACCAAAGAATGCCAAGAAGGAATGTCCACAGTTCCCAGAACTAAAAAGTAATTTATCCTCCACCAGATGCCCTGATTTAGACTTTTGGTCAGAGAGCAAAGCCCTGCTGACAATCTAAATTCAGGCTCTTACTATTCAAAATTCAAGCCAGATTCAGAAGAGGACATGGAAGGAGGACTATCATTGCTGATATCAGATGGATCTTGGCTGAAAGCAGAGAACACCACAAAGATGTTTACCTGTGTTTTTATTGACTATGCAAAGGCATTTGACTATCTAGATCATAATAAATTATGGGTAACATTTCAAAGAATGGGAATTCTAATACTTAATTGTGCTTATGCAGAACCTGTACATACACCAAGAGACAGTTGTTCAAAAAGAACAAGGGGGTGCTGACTGCTTTAAAAATCAGGAAAGGTGTGCATCAGGGTCATACTCTTTCACCATACTTACTCAATCTGTATGCTGAGCAAATAAGCCAAGAAGATGGACTATACAAAGAACAATGAATGCATCAGGATTGGAGGTAGACTCATTAACAAACTGATACGCAGATGACATAACATTATTTGTTCGAAGTGAAGAGGACTTAAAGAACTTATTGACGAAGACTAAAGGCTACAGCTGTCTACATTGCTAATTATGGGTTGTTTCTTGTCAAAGATCCAAAAGAATTTTGGGTTCCTTGCAAATTTTTAATTACCCAGACAAAATGCAGAAGTATGACACACAGAAACAAAATGGTACCTTGATCTGGGACCCTTTTCTGTTACCTCTACACCTCATACCCTCCTGCTTGGTTGCTTGAATTTCCACACCTCTCTTATGGTCCACAATCGGCTCTGCTCTTATGAAGCCTGTAGCAGGGAAGGAGAAATTGACAAGAATGCTCTCTGCCGTTTTTCTACTAGTCCTGTGACACACAGATGACATGACCTTGCTTGCTCACAAATAAAGGGGACTTGAAGTACTTATTGGTAAAGATCAAACACTACAGCCTCCAGTATGGATTACACCTTAGTATGATGAAAACAAAGATCCTCACAACTGGACCTATGAGCAACATAATGATAAACAGAGAAAAGATGGATGTTGTCAAGGATTTCATTTTACTTGGATCTATAACCAAGCTCCATGGAAGCAGCAGTCAAGAAATCAAACAACATGTTGAACTGAGCAAATCTGCTGCTTTATTTAAAAGATCTCTTTAATGTGCTGAAAATCAAAGATGCCACCTTGAAGACTAAAGTGCACCTGACCCAAGCCATAGTGTTTTCAATCACCTCATATGCACGTAAAAGTGGACAATGAATAAGGAAAACAAGAAGAATTGACACCTTTGAATTAAGGTGTTGGCAACAAAATTAAATATACTGTGAACTGCCTAAAGAATGAACAAAAGTGTTTTGAAAGAAGTACAGCCAGAATGCTCCTTAGATGCAAGGAGCACATACTATGGACATTATTAGGAGAGACCAGTCCCTGGAGAAGGACATCATGCTTGGTATAGTAGATGGTCAGCAAAGAAGAGGAAGACCTTCAGCAAAATGGACTGACAAAGTGGCTGCACTAGGGGACTCTGAATCATAACACTTGTGAGGGTGGGACAGGACCCAGCGTGTTTCCTACTGTTAGACAGAATTGCTGTGAGTCAGGACCAACTCAGCAGCACCTAACAACAACTAACAACCCCTCCAAACCATGAGATAATAAATTCTTATTCTTTAAAGCCACCTATTTGTGGCATTTTTGTTACAGCAGCACTAACAAATGAAGACATACACTTATGCTGGATGTTTTTCTTATAAATGAGTTAAGATAAAAATTAAATACATATTATATCCATGTGCTATCCAAAAGTGAATGAAAAAATAATAGGCTGAGAAAATGAGTGGGTTTAAGACAAAAGTTTTCTTCTGTCTGGCTAGTCTATTAGTTAGAGTATGGCCTCTGTAGGCATTTGAAATTCAGCAGCTGCTTCACTTCGCCAACTATGCTGACTCTGTCTTGACTGCTCTCCATTGCTACCTCCCTCCTGGCACACCACTAGCTATGGCTTCCAGAGCAGCTGTGCAGTCACTGGCTCTCAGGAACAATTTCCAGTGGTCACCCTACACTCAGGACCAGAGCAGCAGGTGCCCAAAGCTCACCTGCTCAGCTTCTCCAAAGTCGCCAAGCAAGCATCCAGAGGTAAGACTGGGGAGGTCTGGACTCCAGGACAAGTTTCTTGGCCTCTCCATACGTCACTTCCTTGTCTGTAGAATGAGGACTGTTGTGAGGGTTATGGGTGGACATCTGTAAGGTGTTTGGAACAGTATGTGGCATTAGTGAGCACCCGGTAGGCCTTTGTTAAGCCACTGCTACTTAGAGAGCAGGTGGTGCTTACAAATAGTTAACGTGCTCAGCTGCTCACTGAAAGGTTTAGAGGTTTGAGTCTAGCCAAGGCACCTTGAAAGAAAGGCCTGGTGATCTAGTTTGGAAAAAAATCAGTCATTGGAAACGCCGTGGAGCATAGTTCTACCCTGGTATACATGGGGTTGACATGAGTCAGAGTGAACTTAAAAGTAACTTCTTTTTTTGTAATGCAGTCCAGGACATGCAGCATGGGCATTGCCTGGGGGCTTGTTAGAGAGGCAAAGTTGTGGATCCCATCCATGAATCCGAATCTTGGGGAAGGGCCCTAGAACGTCTTAGGTGATTCTGAAACACACTTGGTTTAAGAAGCACTGTTATGGGAAAAAAATTTTTTTTTAATTTTAGGGTTTTTTAGGGGGGATGTTGGGCAGAAGCCAGGTGTAGTAAAATATTCTTTAAGTTGCAAAAGCAGTATAATATTTGTATATTTTATCAACTCTGCCCAATTAATGTTTCCTACGCCATGTGCAAACGAGAAACCCCGTGCCACAGTGCCGTGAAGAAAATCGAGTACATGGACGGCATTTTTAAATAACTGAAGAGCATCAGACTTAAATCAGGTATCTATGCATTTGATTTGGTTCCACCCTACATATCAGACCAGGCCGCACTCCTGCCTGCTCCCTCGCAAAGTGCAGGGTGGCCTGGAGCTGGCCCGGGACCAAAGGTGGCCACTGCCAGGGAGGGGAAGAAAGGCCTGCTTCACTCTGAGAGGATTCTGGTTCAGAGAAAAGAAGAGACCCCAGGCCAGCTCATCCTGGAGCTGGGGTCCTGGTTCCGGGCTCCCTCCTGGTTGCCCAGGGACTGGAGGGCAGCCAGAAAGCAGGCAGCCCATCCCATCCGGGCCCGGGGAGGGGCACCAGCCAGGCCCGAGGTAGGGGGAGTTGTGGGGGAGTCAGGGAGGGGGCATTATACTGGAGCTGAGGGCAGCAATTACATAACAAACCAACCCGGGGCTCAAGCTGTGAATTAATCAAACCGCTGAAAATAAAACCTTCCTCTCAGGAACTTCAGACAAAAGAAATGAAAACAACCAGGCTGGCTGGAAAATAAAAGGCAGCAGCACTGAAAGGGGGACAAAAGGAAACCAGACAATAGGGTGTTGGACAAAAGCAATAAAGCCAAAGGAAGTGTGACAGGGGAACAATGCAGGCCTGTGGGCTTCTGATCCCCGGCCGGGCTCAGCGCCACCTCGGCCCACACCCACTGCTCCACTGGCTGGTGTGGGCGCAGGCGGGGTGGGCCTCCAGGTCGCTCCTTGCTCTGGATTTCAGAGGTAAGCGATTTTCCCTCCGTCTGTCCCAAACACCATAGCTTCCAGCTCCTACCCCAAAGCCCTTCTTCCCGTCTTTCAGTTATTTAAATTTGCATGGCCCATCATGGTCCAGATGCCCAAGGTGAAGCTGCTGGCAGGGAGCCTGGTCAGGTCAGCAGGGACCAGAGACCTGAGTCCATCCCCAGAGGAGGTGGCCATCTCTCCATGCTCTGTCCAGCACTGTAGTCACTGGCTGCGTGTGGCTACCGAGCCCTTTAAATGTGGCCCATCGCTGTGGCAATGTGCTCCAAGTGTAAAGCATACATCGGATTTTGAAGACTTAGAGCAAAAAACAGTATGTAAAATATCTTATTAATAATTTCTGTTCTCGGTTACATGTTGAAATTGTAATATTTTGGCTATACTGGCCTAAAAAAATACATTGTTAAAATTCACTTCACCTGTTTCTTTCTGCACTTTTTAATGTGGCTGCCTGAAAATTTAAAATTATGCATGTGGTTCATATATTTCTACCAGACAGCTCCTTCCTTTGAGCTTTGGTGACTTTTTCTAACCACACCTAACCCCACAACGGTACCTGCAGCCAGGCACTGCACCTTATTTTTACATCGGAAAGCCTGCCTCCTAGGGCTCCCAATGGCTTAGCCTCCAGCACAGTGCTCAGTAACAAAGAAAATGACTCCTGGTGACCGGCCCAGCAAGCTTGGCAGTGTCAATCTGTCACCAGGGCCTGGTGCCCACCAGATAACGCTGCCAAGACCTTGCTGCCCTCCTATCCTCACAGGTGTCTGACTCAACTCTGAGCTTGGGCACTTGTCCTTGGGTGGTGGAGAGGCAGGAGTCCAACCTGCCAGCTTTCCCTCAAGGCACTGCCCTAGGACTGTGCTTGGGGAAAGAACCCTTGAGCAGGTCTTTTGGCACCCTCTGTATCTCCAGCACAGTCCCACTGGAGAAGGGCAGCTCCTCTCCCTGCCCATTACAGCCTGAAGGAACAAGTCCAGCCTGCCACTCTGTGGGGAACAGCAGTCTCAGGCTTTGGGCTCTCATCCTAACTCTCCTCTCCTGGAGCAGCAGCAGGAGTAACATGTCATCAACTCAACAAGAGGGGAGAGGGTACCAAGCTGGAGGGTAGACTGTGGTTATGGAATCCCTGCCCTGTCACTCAGCAGAGGGTTCCCACACAGGTCCCTTCACCTCTGAAGGCCTCCTCTGTAAAGCGAGGGGTACTTGGGGGAGTTAAGAGAACAGAGCGTAGAAAACTCATAAGTTTGGGGGTCCAATAAACCTAGCACTGATTTATGTGACCTTGGGCAAGTTAATTAACTTCTTGGAGCCACTGTTTGTCATCTACATAATGGGCAAAATGCCTATTCCTCACAGGTATCCATGAGGATTCAGTAATACAGGTACAGCATCCACTAAATTGCTGCCATACGAGGCTGAGGAATCGAGCAATAGATCACAACAGTTGACTCCAGCAAATGGTGAGCCCTGGGAATCTGGGTTTTAACTTGACCTCAAGGAAGGGTGATGGAGCTCCCCAGCATCACTCTAACAATGGAACACACTCTGGGGTGCTATTTCCCATTTCATAGCAAGTATTTTCCAGCACACCCCAGAGCATAGCCTGAGGCCCCACACAAGGAATGGGGATCTGCTCTCCTCTTGAAGTCCAGCTTCTCTTAGCTCTAAGGACAAACTTAGCCCCTAAATCCCTCATAGAAGAGAAAACTCTCTGTATTTATTGCTTTGGATAGACTCCCAAGTCTCTTGACCATTGCCCTAGCATCATGGGCCCACAGATCTGATCTCTTGTTCCCACACATGGACACTTAAAGACCAGCATGGATGACCACCATGTGCTTGAACATCTGTGTGCCTTTAAATTTGCATGGCCCATGCCACAGGTAGTGAACAATCTCTGTGTGGGATGCACACACAGGACTCATTCACATGTATATAAACACACTCATGCATACAGCCATAGGATCTTCCCCTAACAGGTCTGGAATCGGATGCTCACGAACTGTCTTTGGAGACCTGCCTGCCCAGGTATGCCATCAGGGCTTCACTTGCAACCCGGTGTGGCCAGGGAAAAGGACCACATGCTCCTGGCAGGGCTGTGTAAGTATAAGGGACAGGCTGGGAGAGAGAGAGCTCTCAGCTAAAAGACAAGGCAGTAAAAGCAGAGAGTCAAGATCTGGAACCAGACCATCTCACCCTTCCCTCAGCCTTCAAACTGGGACCCTCCCTAAGTTAGGCGGTTGAGAGAAAAGCCACTGGGGACAGACCTGGGTAATCAGAACACCAGCTCTGCCTATTAACTGCTGGGCAATCTTGGGCAAGTGACTTAACCTCTCTGAGCTCTATTTCCTCTTTAGTAAAATGAGAATAAAAAAACTAATATCAAGAAGTAAACCTTTGTAACACCCAGAACCCATCAGATGTGCCTGTTTTATAGTCTTAGGACACCCTAAACTTGGCTTTCAAAGTACTTACCATGGTTTATAATGATATGTGTGGTACATCCTTCACTTAAGGAGACCCTGGTGGCATAGTGGTTAAGCGCTACATCTGCTAACCAAACGGTCAGCAATTCAAATCCGCCAGGTGCTCCTTGGAAACTCTATAAAGCAGTTCTATTCTGCCCTATAGGGTCGCGATGAGTCAGAATCAACTTAACGGCACTGGATTTTATTTTATTTTTTTTAATGCTTAATTTATTTTGACTTATCTAGTAGCTTGAGAAATGTCCCCCCATCCAACACTTACCCACGGTGCTGTGGAAATATACCTGGTTTTGCTCAACACTGTACCCTGAGTCCAGTACAGTAACTGGAAAACAGTAGGTTCTCAATACATATTTGTAGCGCAACTAACCAATATACAGCATAGCAAAAGGCAGAGCTGGGTGCACAATAGGTGACAGCTATCTGTGATCATTGCCATTAATAGCTAGATGTCGCTCTCTGGGTTTATTTCCCCATCCCACCTCCTGAATGCATTATCCTCAGCTGCCTCTCTTCTTTAGATCTAAGCTCTTCCTATGAGTGACTCAGATCTTCCCAGGAGCAAAGCAAGTCCACTTCCTTTTGTTTTCATTCTTGGACAGATAAGAAACATCTTCTCTACTTTTTCGGGCTTAAGACCCTGTTGGATCTTAGCAAACTAGAAATAGAATGAACGTCCTTAACCTTATGAAATGTATCTACATGAAAACCTACAGGAAATGTTATTCTTAGAAAGGAAATATGGAAACCTTTCTGCCTGAGAACAGGAATGAAAAAATGTCCGTTATTGCCACTTGCAATAAAACACGTACTAGATCTTTTCTAGCCAGAGTAAGAGAACAGAATGAAGAAATAACATATGTGAAGATGGGGGGGGGGGGGCGGGAATCTTGTTGGAGTCCTCCTTGAGTCTCTTCTCCAGAAATTTATAACTCAAATTCCTTTACCCCTTCCTTACAAAGCATACTCTATGTTTCAATTACCCATGTGATTCTGCAGGAGGTTTTACGGCCAGTAGCCATAACATCCCCTTTCTCCAGATGCCCAGAAGCCAAAGGATCCTTGGGCCATAGGAGGGGTGAGTTCTTGGGCTCCCACATTTCCATGTAATCTGATGCTCCAGGTCCCGTTCACAGCCCACATGCCCACAGGACACGGCCATCCACCTCCTGCTCAGGTGGAGGCACCCCTGCACATAGCCCCAATCTCCTTGCTCCTGCCCCAACCCCAACACTTGGGGCAGAATGGCCAGAGCCCACAGTCCAGCCTCGCTCACAGTTTACCAGTGAAGAATCCCGGGCCTGCAGATGTCAAGTTCACTGACTTGTTTGGACAGCATGGAAGTGGAGAAGCTTCAACGAGTAGGGACCCATGACAGCATGCCTGCACCCTCTCTGCAGTAACAGGATGTCCAGCAGCAGCTCCACCCTTCCCCTCTCTCTTCACAGGACCCACTTCACAGGCCCTCTGCCCTCCTTCTTTCTCCTTGGCTGTACCTTATCTGAGCACCTGTAGGAGGCGAAGGCCCCTATGAGGACAGGGCTCCAACCATCTTCACCCTTGATGCCTGGCTATGTCCACTGAGCCCTGAGTCTCTGGGCTGGTGCCTGTGAGGTCCTACACCCCTAAATCCAGTGACTGCACAGAAGCCAGAGGCTCAGAGCGCAGAGCACAGACACCAGTCCTCTCCTTTTCATGTGCCTCCAACAACCTTCTCTGGGCCCTCCGACCCTCATCCACCCACAGGCATTCATACAGCTGTGGAGTGCACATACTGAGCACTTTTCTACCCAAAACTAATCACCAGCCACTTCCTCTTCTAACCAGCTTATGGCCCTAACTGAACTGGAACTAAAGGAGTTTTCATTCTCAGCCCCTCCTCCCTCCACAACGACAGCCCCCCAAATATCTAGATGCAGATAGAGATAGACTCCGGTGTCACAGCAGGATGGGTGACTCAGACCTGGGTACAGGAAGGCAGCCTGAGCAGACAGGCAGCCCTTTGGAAGGGTAAGGGCAGCATTTCCCCACTGGGCATATACCAACCCTCTGCTGCTGACTCCCACCCCCAGGCTTGCCCCAAGTGGGCAATGCCAAAAGCACAGCACAGAGAAGGAGAGTCACATCACAGGGGTGGGGCAGTGCCTGAGTCCCTAGGGAATGCCACTTCCTCATAAAGCCCCAGAGAGCTGAGAGCCTTGGGCAGCTCTAAACAATAGCCCAAGGCGTGGGTGCCCAGAACAGTGCCACATCCTGCCATTCTTCTCCCAGGCCGCACCCTACCACCCTTCCTGGCTATGCCCCATCCTATCTCTGATGTTTACTCAGAGATGAGAGCTAGGCCAGCTGGAGGCTGGAAGAAAGCTTCCCCAAGAGTCCCCTCATTCTCTCCAGCCTCCACAGAATATCAGATCCAGGGCATAACCCTGTCTAGTCAGACCCAGCTCAGGGAGGGCCACATCTACACCTATGCTCCTTCTGGGCTGGCCCAGATTGTGCTCACCTAGTGGAATAGCCAGAGCTAGCCAGACTGAGGCCCTGTGACCTCCCGAACTCCTGTCTTTCAGCCTGTCCCCACCCTGGGCTCTCTGGCATAGAATCCAGCCCCAGACAGAGCTTCCCGGAGTCAGCTGATAATCAACTCAAGGGCACAAAGTATTGAAGAGTTGTGATGTTCCCATCCACCTTCCAATTCAGTTCACAGGCCTCTGAGGCACCTGAGTTCTCCTAACTCAACGGCACAGTCAAGAAAGACAGAAGGGCATTTAGGACGTAAATGTCTGGAAGTTTCCAACATGAAGCATCCCTGACAAAAGGCTATAGAAGACAAAACAAAATGAAAAACCAAACCCACTGCCGTCTATTCCAACTGACAGTGAACCTATAGACACAGCAGAACTGTTCCACAGTTTCCAAGGAGTGTCTGGTGGATTTGAACTGCCAAACTTCTGGTTTACAGCCATAGCACTTAACCGCTATGCTATCTGGGTTTCCAAAGACTGCAGAAGCCTGGATAAAACTGAGAAGAGGTAAAACAATATCTACAGAACTCTCTTCTGTTCAAGGCTGACTGGAAGCTGACTACAAACTCTCCAAACACCAGCAACCCACTGAGTTTCTCTGTTTTGAGGTCCAAGCCCATGTCCTGGACAGGTGGTTCCAATTGGCTTCCTGCAGGAAGAATGTTCAGCTTTGGGCCAGCATGCAGCCAAAACTATGTAGTGGGAATAACTGGTCAAAGTCTCCCTTCGGGGATATCCCTGACACCAAAAGGGGAAAAAAAGCAAACCAGCTGCTGTTGAGTTGATTCAGACTATGGTGACCTCACATGTGCAAAGTAGAACTGTACACTGCACAGGAGTACTCCAGGCTGCGATCTTCTGTAGCAGATGGTCAGGCTGAGGCACCTACAAGTGGGTTCACACCCCCAATTTTTTGGTTACTTGGCTGCAAGTGCTATGTGAGGGGCTCTCTATCCATTTCCCCTTTCAATCCTCACCAGAACCCTATGAAGGAAATGTAGAAGGAGATTGAGGCTCAGAAAGATAGGACATCCTCTGAGACCTAGCATAAGTGACATCCCAACCACCCAGGCCTCAGTGACAGTCAACTCCTGCTGGCTGATTCCCTGAACACCTTCCCTCTACTACAGATAACAGAATTGACTAATTTGCTACTGTCTTCACAGTTTATAGGATTTCAGTTGTTTTTGACTCGACTCATAGCTAAGGAAGAATTAGCCCAAAGAAACTAAAGCAGCTTTAAGAACTTGGGACAAAAACTCAAGCTTGGAAAACCCTAGTGTTTTCATGGTGGTTCCAATGCCTGCTTGTGATTAGGATGCAATGGGTAATCAAAGAATCCGGTTCAGGGACAGGAACCTAAAGCAGGAAGGGCTCTGGGCTCTGTCCCTGTGCCTGGGAGCAGCACCTCCCCACCAACACGGCAGGCAAGTCCCAGGCTGGCCTCCTGAAGGCAAAAGGGAGACAAGAGCATGGAAGGCATCACGCCTGACTGAAAGAAAATGGGCTTTGTTGTCAGGCAGACCGATGCTTGAAGCCCAGCTCTACCCCGTATACACACTAGCTGCACTACAGTAGGGAAGTTTCAGTTCCCTCATCTCTAAAACAGAACAAATATTACCCCCCTCATAAGACTACAAAGGACTGATGGTGGTGATGTTTGTTACAAGCAAAAAACGTTTGCTTCCAGGACCCTCGTGCCTGTCTGGGGATCGTCTCCCACCTGGCGTGGCCAGACAGGCGCAAGGCCCATAGGCGCGCAGCCTCTTCCTTCTCCCTATGCTGCCCGTAAGTCTCCCTCTTTGGTGCTGTCTCATCCCACGGTGTCTGTTGTCCAAGTGTTAGTGGGTGACCCCAACTGTCCCAGAGCCTCCCCTGGCAGGTGTTTACACTGAGTTGGGCATGAAACCCCACATGGTGCAGACAGACTGAAAGGCTCCAAGTTTACCAAGGAAACCCCACAGACCAGGGCCTCTGCGTATCAACTGAGCCACTGTGTCTTCCAGAGATAGGACACAAAAGCTCGGCAGAACTCATGAGCTCCCTCATTTTCTCTGGAGTCCCAGAGGGTAAAGCATTCTTCTGTTAATTCCTACCGTCCCCTGCCAACTCCAAAAGGGGAGGGGAAGGCACAATCGTCAGCAGGGAGAAAAGCAGCCCAGTTTACCTGCTGGCCATTCCTTCTGACAGTGCTGGGGGGTGGGATTGGGGGTGCTGGACAGCATTTGGCTTCAGCCTGATGACAAGTTTAAGGCATGTGGACAAAGCTTTCATGGGAGAAGGCAGAGGAGATGCTCCGGAGATATGTGGAGTTGGTTCAAATCCCAGCACCTCTCTTTACCAGCAGCATGGACTAGGCTAATTTACTTAACTCTCTAGGGCTCCTCCCTTTATTGAGTAAATGGCACTAGTACATTTGGCACTCTACACTCAATAGTGTGGTTGTGAGGACTGAACGAGATTATACAGGTGACACAGAGTACCAGGAACACAGCAGTGCTGACTGAGTGGTGTCATCATCATCCAGCTGTGGAGGGTGAAGGGTGGGGAAGTCAGGGGTGGGCTAGTCACCCAGTCTGACAATGCTCTAAGAAGCCCAGTGACTGCTTGAGGCTGACACTCTTTACACCTCAGCTTCTTTATCCGTAAAGTCGGACTAGCAATACTCACCTCTCATGGTACGTGAAGATATATAAAATACGCAGCACAATGTCTGGCACAAACAGATTGGCACTTAGTACTGTTGTTGCAGTTGAATGAATGAATGAATGAATGTGCTTCCAGGGAATCTTTCTGCCAGCTAGAGCACTCAGCCCCAAGCCAATGTATATGCCAAAGGCCCAGGAATTAGCACCTTTTAAAAAGCACTTCAAACACCAGCCTCCACAAAGAATCCATTAGTCCACAACCCACTCTCAAAACAGGCATCTCCACACTGCATCCTGGGGACCTGAGGGCTTGCAAATATATTTGCTTCTTACACCAGTCCCTCTCCCTCTTCAGTCTCTTCCACCCGCTGCAGGGAGAAGGGATCTGGGTCAGCAATCAAGATTGGTAGACTATACAAGAAACAAAGGAGAGTCAGTAAATGTCAGTCATCAAGGAAGCCATCAGGCAGTGTTGAGAGAGTACAGCCTTGAACCTCAAGGTATGCACACAAGGATACTTGGGCCCCATCCTCTGCTCCCTGGGATCCACCTCCCTAAGGCTCCACAGAAGACATACCTTGACAGAAAGTGTGGAGGCTTCCGGGAGAGGAGTGCTTAGCTTGTCAGTTTGAGCAGATGATAACAGAAACAAGACGAACAGTAGCCTTGAAGTCAGAGTGGCCAAGACCCCTGGGCTGCACCTGTAGGCCACTGGCCTTGTTCCTCCATTGTCACCCCCTCACCTGCCCCAGAGGTCCCGGGTAGGAAGCCACCCATGCCTTGTATGAGCGTAATCACCATCATGTCCCGGAAAACAAGCACACTCATTGGGAACTCCAACTGAGCAGCTCTTACTCTAGCAACATTCACCCTTTCAGTGAACAAAGCGTTCCGTTCTTTTTCTCTCCAAAGGCCACGTTTACTCTCTCATTATCTACCACATCAGCAGCCAAGTCTGCCACAAAAGCAAGATTTCGTCTTTCTTTTTGTTATTTTCACAGTCCCCTTTATTTATGGGTAGTTTCTTTTTCTCAGTTTTGGCTCCTTTTCAATAAGGTAGGGAAGCAAGAGGAGGAGAGAGGTATAATAGCTAGTTATTGATTTCATTTAAAATGCTCATCAAATAATGCTTTCACCCCAGTCTGCCCCAGAACCCACCAGCAGAAGGCTTTGGAAACTGAGAAAAGTCCACTTCAACTAAGAAAAGAGCCAGATCTGGCAAAGGGCTGAGATGAGGCATAACCCTGGAGCGATTTTGACACTTGGGGTCTATGATACCAATAATATTAAAGAGCAATAAACGGTAACATTCAAAGTATTCAATTCAACAAGTGGTCAGCACTATTCAATCAGATGGGACTCTTGGGCCAATCAGATGAGTTGGCCAATGCCAGCCTGGACTGACAAAGAATTTGTCCAGTTGCAATGCTGTGCATCAGCACCAGGTCCCCTCTGATTACAACTAACCTTTACTGTCTGCCAGGCACTGTCTGAATCACTTCTACTCATATTAACCTATTTAATCCTCGCAAAAGCCACCTGAGATAGGGGGTCTTATTACTTGTATTTAACCAGTAGAGAAACTGAGGCACAGAGGGGGTTTATACCTCGGCAGTCTAGCATCGGAATCCGCCTCTCAATCAAACAATAAGAACTGAGCACATATCACGTCAAGTGTCATCTATAGTGACTAGCTCTTTTAATTCTTTGGACTGCTCTGTGCAAGAGTTACTACTGCTATCTCTGTTTTATAGATAGGGACACAGCGGTTTAGAGAGGACAAACAAGTCCACTGTGAGTGGTGACCAAGGAACTGAACTCAGACACTGGCTGCTGAGTCTTAAGCACTGCATTATACTGGCTTTTCTTCCACTTGACTCAGTTTCCCAAGAGCTACAGAAAGTCATCTACTGAAATCTGAACTGCCTGCCCTTCAGCCTCTCCTCTGCAGGGCCAGTGCTGCTCTCATGAAGATTACCAAGTGAACCAGGCTCTCGGACCCGGCTTAGCTGTAAGAGAAGTCAAGAGTAAACTTGGATTGAGTTGTGTCCCCCAAAAAATATGTGTAGTAATTTGGCTGGGCCAGGATTCCCTATATCCTGTGACTGCCTTCCATTTTGTGATTTTCTGATGCTGTAAATCCTAATCTCTGCCTGTGGCTAATAGACAAGAGTATCGTGTTAAAAGAGGAGTAGGATGGGACTGCAACACCCTTGCTAAGAGGGCTTCCCTGGAACGTGGCTTGCACCACCCTTATCCTTTCATCCTATGGGAGATAAAAAGCGAGAGAAGAAAGCAGAGAACTGGGAACTTCACGCCATCAAGCAAGCAGCACTGGAAAAGAGCATGTCCTCCAGACCTGAGTTTCCTGCACCAAGACAGTCTCTGAACAAAGACTGATAGATTACAAGAACTTTCCTCCAGAGCCAACAAGGGGGAAAGCCTCCCCCTGGAGCAGACATCCTGAATTTGGACTTGTATCCTACCCGACTGTGTAAGAATAAACTTTCCTTTCTTAAAGGCATTCACTTTGTGGTATTTCTGTTAGAGCAGCACGAGCTGACTAAAACAACAGGCTACAGGCCAGCCATGCTAGGCCAGGTAAGACCAGGCCACACTGGTGGCTCGGGCCATTGGGAGCCAGAGGCCAATCTGCGGTACGTTTCTATGAATAAGGGCAGCATCTGGAGAGCGCAGGACTACCTAGCCCCAAACCGCTCTCACAGTTACCACTGTTTTCTGGCTATCTGCTCATGCCTACCTACCTCCACAACTCCACTCCTGTTCCATTCATCCCTGAATTCTCAATGGCTCTGAGCAGATCCTGGAAACATACGACTATGAATGGCACTAGTCATTATTATTTCCTTATCAATTATTTATTTATTTTTAATAGAAAAAGAATGTGCGCTCATTGTAGAAATCTACAACATATAGAACATTGAGAGAAAGACAGAGAATGAGGGAGGGAGAGAGAGAGAAGAAGGAAGGAAGGAAAAGACAAAGTAAGAAGAGAGAAAGGAAGGAAGGAAGAAAAGAAGAGAGGAAAAGCAAGAAAAATAAACAAGTCACTCACTTCCCATCAATTTAGAGGTGGCCGCTGCTGACAACATGACAGATTTCCATCTGTCTGCTATGCATGGTTTGTTTTTTCATCACAGAGCTCATAAGCAATTCTGCCTTCTACTTTTCTCCCACTTCATAGTCTTATCAGAGGGGAGTTTTCAGGTTACTAAAAATTGGAAATAATTAAAAATTCTTCATAAAGCCATTTGCAATGGTTGTATAGGCTCTCCAGTGGTACAAACAGAACCAAAGATTAGCAGTTTGAGGCTCTGCAAAGAGAAAGACCTAGTGATCTGCTTCAGGCAGGATTACAGCCTAGGAAACTCTGCTTATGAGGCAGGTCTCATGGAGCGGCTATGAGTTGAAGCTGACTTGAAGGTACCCAATAACAACAATGGTTGCATATCTTCCACTCTAAGGACACAACCATAATTTACTATATCCAACGTCCTGTGAAGAGTTGAAATGGTTCAGCTCCATAAATCTCATAATACTGAATGAAGTGTCCTCCTCACCCCAATGTCATCCACCCTTCCAGCACCTCTGCTGGGTCACAACCATTCTGCCTGTGACAAGTGGGAAAGAAAGAGTGCTGACATTGAGGGGACAGAATAAGGTGGCAGAAGGTCCACTGTCTCCTCTAGATGGGCTGGGTTAAAACAGCCAACAGGGTACAGGACGCAGGATGGGTGCCTCAATGTGTGTACACTGACTTCCCCTGAATAAGATGGAGAACTCAAAACTGCTCCTAAGTTACACTTCCACGGCACCTTTCATCTCACAGATGGGCTGAGGTGAGCCCCTAAACACAGCCTCCCAGATGGGTGACTACTGTCAAACGATGCATCAGGGAGAACAGAGTGGCAGACTGGCTGCTTTTGGAGAACCCCCGGCTTGCACAGCCCTAATTAATGTCACTAATTGAAGTGTCTAGAAAAGGCCAGAGCCAGACACTGCCAGACCTGCCCCACCGGCTAGAAGGCCTTCCCCTCAGTGTCTCTCTCGCCTCTAGGGCCAATTAAAGGCTTCACCTGCATCCCAGAGATAAGGTGTATTTAGGATTCCTCAGTGGGGAGTTCAAGGGATCTGGGATAGGGGAGGGGGGACAGGAAGTTTGGGTTAGAGGAAGAGATTTAGTCTTCCCTTAAAGTCAGCTCCTCGGCTTTCACAGAAATCCTTCCCTCAGATGTCCTTCTTAGAGCGGTAGTTTCAAGAAAAGGACTAGGAGGACACCTGATGTCCAGTCTGCCCCTACTTTGCTGTACAGTCTTGAACAAGGTAGTCTACTGCCTTGGACCTCTCTCAAGGCTTACTCCCGGTGTCCTTCCCATATGGAGAGGACATGGTGACAAGGTGCTAAGTGAAAATCTAAATCAGAAGGCCTGTGAGTCAACACTAACAGCAGGCTTGCACTAAAACAGAAAATAGCTGTGGTGGCCACCTGAAGAGAAAAGGGACCTCAGCAGCCTTCCCAGTCTGCACAGAACAATCATCAAAACATGAACTTGTTTGTAGTTGGACATGGGCTCTTAGGGGCCACCAGATCATCCATTCTCCTCAGCGAGTGACAGGGTGGCACCACAGTCCTGTCCAGCCCTCAGGTTCATTCACTCTTTCAAGTTTCTATCAGCAATGCCTTAACTAGTCACAAAGAGACCCAGTGGTGTAGTGGTAAAGCACTCAGCTTGTATCCCAGAGGTCAACGGTTCAAACCCACCAGCCACTCCTGGGGAGAAAGACGTGGCAATCCGCTTTGGTACAAATTTCAGCCTTGGAAACCCTATGGCACTGTTCTACCTGTTCTGCCCTTTTGCTATGTGTCAGAATCCACTAAAAAGAGGTGTTTTTTGGGGGGGTAAAAGTAATTCCAGTTTCCACTTGACCAAGATACAGACAGCGCATCACAGGGTTTCCTGCATTATAAGAACAGCATGCACTCTACAGTTGGTTAAAAGCACAGGCCGTACTGGTCAGGGCCCACCACAAGGGACCCCTAGGGATTTCCTATGGAAATTAAAGAAAAAAAAACAGCCACTGTTCAAAGAGGAAGAAAGATGAGTCTTTCTCCCTCGGCCCCCACAGGGCCACTGGAGCTTGCTGCTCTGCTTCCCTTCCCCCACAGCCTGTTGCCCTGACCCAGGGAATGGGGGTCAACAGCTGGGTCACTGGAAAAGTCCAGCTCAAAACCAGCTCGGTCACGTATGAAGAATTTAACCCTCTCCGTCCTGGCTCACAACCACGTACCCTAACAGACCTACCTGTGTGGAGGGAAAAAAATCATAGCAGAGAGGGTCTAGACAAGCCTAGGTCAGAATTGAGAGCACACAGCGGCATGGCAGTGGGTTTTCAGGCAGAAGGTCTGTGGCATCTGAGTCCTAGCTCTGACATGAACTCCACGTGCAATGCTGGGCACGTCTCTGAAGTCTTCAAGCCTCTTTCCTCTCCTGCAAATTAGGAGTCAGGATATACATCACACAGATCTCTGAGAGCCTAGGCACAGTTATCTTTCAAATGTCAATATGAACATCTTTGGTTTCTGAAGCCCGTGCACAGGTAAGGTGCTGGGATGCCTTGAACTAAGTGCAGGCCCTCAGACAAACCATCCAACCTTTCAGGTCTTGGTTTTGTCCCTTGCCCACGGAATGAATTATTACTACTTCCCCCAGAGATAAAATTATAGGTGAGGGAGACTGCTGAGGCCTTTGATGCTGTGGAAACAAAAGCTGCCAGCTCCTGATTTCTACCTTGGGCTGTTTACAGCCCAAATCAGGGTCACACATGAATCCTCTCAGCAGCAAGATGGTAACAGGACCGCCATTTAGTGAGCACATAACAGGTATTTTCTGTAGTGATAAAACTTATTTTATAGATCAGAAAATCAAAGCTGAGGGGTGGAATTTGACTTAAAAGTCTGTCTGACTCCACGCTCTACACCAGACCATGGTTTAGAGTCTCTGCCAAGGGGTGATTTACTTCCTACCGGCACTCCAAACTCCAAGTAACACTTTCTGTCCTGTGGGGCTGCAGCCAGCTGCCACTGCTGTAGCCCCCACACCCACACTACCTTCACTTTCTGTCGGACTCCTGCAGGTAGCGTCCAGAACCCTCAAAGTTCAAAGGTCAGTGAAAGGCTGTTTGCCTTCTAAAAAGCAGCAACAGCTGGGTTGTGAATGTGGTGCTTTCACATCTCAGAGCAATTCTGACAAGATGTCAGTGCCATTGCCATCGGTTTTACAAAAATAGACCTTACTTAGGGCAGAACTGTCCCCCTTAGCATCCAGTTTACGGTAGAGAGCAGAAAAGGCCAGGCTGTTACGTATACCTGGAAGCATCCTGCCTGCAGCTAGTCTGGAAGAAAAATTCTCCCCTTCTCTGGGCTACTCCCGAGAGCCACATGGCTGGGTCCACACACAGCTTGGGGAGTGGCACACCTCAACCTCATCTGCTATACACCTCTACTCTTTCTCCAAGCTCCTGAAATACCTGCAGCAGCAGTTCTTACCCTCACTTCTTTCAGCACGAGTAGGTTACCCCAATGACAGAGTAACAGCTCACACCTGCACAAGATTCAAACGTGCCAGACATTGATATAAACCCTTTCTTGGTGTAATCTTTTTTATCTGATCCCCACAACAAGCTGTAAGACAGCAATGAGGAGAGAAAACTGTAACACAGAGAGGGTGGGTAACCTGGCCAGTGCCATAGCATATCTGTGTGTCGCATCTTGAAGGAGGAATATTGCAGAAGGCTGAGAGAGGTGCCACAGTAGACGCCACTTGTCCAGATCCAGAGGCCATGCTCATGACCCCAGGGAGAGGATGTCTCCATACCCAGACAGGGCCTGGGAGAGCTCTCCTCAGTGAGGACAGGTGGCTCCCACCTCTTCAACAGTAACAACCAGGATGGCAACACTATTAACATCAACTCCCACTTACTAGAAACTTCTCTCCTCTGGGCCCTGTACTAAGTGTTGTGCGTCACTTCACAGAATCCTTTTAATCTCTTGAGGCAGGCATTATTAATTCCCTACTTTATAAGTGAGAGACCTAGTGTTTGAGGAAGTTCTGGTATTAGCCAGAAGTTACTCCCTCAGAAGCAGCAGAACGAGGACTCAAACACTGGTCAGTCTGACTCTACCACAATTTTAGTTTCTCAACCGGATGCTATGAAGAAAGGAACTTCTCCAGTCATCCTGGTGCCCAGGCCAACTCTGCTGAAAGGAGCTTTGTTCCCACAACTCAGCTGTTTCTCTGAATCTGTCTTACCTCCAGATGGATGGGAGCTTTCCTGAGGGCAGGGTCTGGTCAGGTCTCCAGGCCTCACTCAGTACCTTTAATCACAGAATGACAGCTTAGTGAAGCTTGTCCATTTCCTATCTCATTTGTTAAAAAACATATCAAACTAGTGACCTTTAAAAAAAGGCATCTAGAGATGAACGCTCCTCACTCCTGAGCAACACGAACAGGCCCTGACGGGAAGCCAGTATTCCTGCATTTTATAAAATGATTGGTCACACTCCCTCACCTGGGTACCCGTGGGGCAAAGCTGTGGATTACGTAGCAAGGTCTGGGGCAGACTGAAAGAGGGAACATCCCCTAGGCTGCCAGCTTGGTCCCACACTCACGGAACCCACCAGCCCTGGCAGGGAAGAGAAAGCTCTCTCGATTACAGGCAGTTTCAGCATGATTTAAAGGCAGCAAAGATGTATTGCAACTGAAAGGAAAAGAACAGGGTTCTCTTGGAGTGTTTCACAGAACAGTAAGAGAGAAGCCTCAGCTTGCATTAGTGAGTTATCCATTCTGAAAATTCTCTGAGACATTCTCTGTTCGCCATTGTCAACAAAGCCCTGGCTCCCTGGCCTGCGGTCAAGGCACTTCCCGGCCTCAGTGGTCTGGACCTCACTTTGCAGTCTAAGCTGACACCATCCCTTACGTGAGGAGATTCCACAAACTGACTCAGCAGGGTCTTCATGGTTCCTTACAAAAGCTGGCACAGAGGTACCCTACAAACACAGGGTGTTGCTAATAGAACCCAGAACCCAGCGCCAGGCCCAGAGTGTACACTATATACACACTTCTCCAACTTACACATGAGTCCAAACTCAGAGTTCATCCTTCCCTGAACTCCTGGCAACAGCCTTGAGCTCACTGGGGAAGAGGATGTCAGCTGAGAGAATAGGAACAAGTAAGCAGTCTCAGGACTAGGTGCCATCCGCTGCGTGTGTAGGACAGTAATAAAATAATGGTCCAAACCTCACAGCTGGAAACCAGACCCATTCCACCACCCAACAGCCACACTCTCTGCTCTGGCCCTTCCCAGAGTCCCACAAAAGCTGCTTCTTATCCTTTCAGCAAATCTGCCTCTCAACAACTCCCAGAAACACCGAGCTCAAACCTGTGGCTAAGGTGCAAGGAACCAACCATTCGCTCTCCCCAAAGCAGCCTGGGCTCCCTCCACAGGCCAGCCATAGATAAAACCCTAATGGTTCGGGTGACAATGACCCCTGATCTTGCACAGGTCCCCTAGAGTTCCTGCTCTCTGGCACCAGGGCTCTCCTGCTGATACCTTGACAAGAGGTTGATGGAGCTGCTTCTAGTCAAAGTCAAAGAGCTGGAGGAGAACAAGGAGAAAACAGGAATGAGACGACTTACACGAAGGTTGAATGGAGGAAGGGGACATGCCCCCAAGAACGGGTACTGGTGATGAGCCTGGGGAAGTATAGAGAACAGCCTGGAGCAGGGGGCATCATGGGTGCTGCCCCCACCTTTTCCATTCTCTCCCTGGACCCCACACTGCAGCCTGCACATAGACAACCTCCTATCTGAGCCCTATCTGCTGCCCTGATCTCACAGCCGTGGAGCTAAATTCCACCAGCTCAGCACTTTTGCAAAAAGGGTGTTGTTTTTCTTATGCACCATTCTTTCCACAGGGGTGGTCATCTCATCTGTACCACCCTCCCCCTCTTCCAGGGTTCCCTTTTACACAGCTGCTCTCCATTTCCTTGAGGGGTCTTCCCAGGCCCTGCCATCTGGACAAGCTCCACCATTCTGTTCCAAGCATCACTGCACAGGCCCCATTTCACAGAAAGAACTGGAAGCCCAAGACCTGGGGGCTAAAGTGGGAGGGCAGCCACCTTACCTTGCTTCCCCAGGCCATCTGGGTCTATGTGGGGATGCTACGCAATTTGGAGGGATTCTCCCTGCACAGGACTGCATTCAAGCTAAGAAAGCACTCAAGCATTCATGCTAAGAAAGCACCGAGCACAGGTCACGAGGTTGGCCACCGTCCTTTCCTATCCGGCCTCTTGCCATGGCCTGCAAGAGTCTTCCCTCAATACTAGAGAACAGAATGTGCTTGGCTAAGGAGACTTGGAAGTAATAAACTGCTAATAACAGATTCTCCATCTGAAAAACAAAAGAATAGAAGGTTGGCCCTTCCCTTCTGTTTCTCTCATCTTTAACAGTATTTCCTACAAGCCCCCAAAGTGGAGCCACAGTCATGGAGAGGGAATGATCATTCTCACCCCAAGGGCCTCACCAACCTGTCCTCCGGGGACCTAAGAGCCAGGCCCCCCAAACCTCATGCGCCGTATGTTACCGTTCTCCAAAGCTCCTCTGCCTCTACCCTCACTTTACCTTCACTTTTACTGAGCACCTGCTAAGTGCCAGCCACCGTGCAACAGGCACAGAGCACCTGGTCACTATCCACAGGTGAGGAGATGGCCCCTGGGCTGGGCTGGAAGAGGGTGGGCCTGTGTGTGTTTTCCTGTTAAAGGGCAGTGGTGGCAACAGCAGTGGCGGTGGGGGCTGGTTCAGACTTCTGTGCTAACTAACACCAGAGAAGTAGATCAGTGTCAGGGACAAGCCCCAGTTGGCTGACTGCGAGACGGGCCAGGAGCAGGAGGCCATGCAATCAGTGGGGAGGCACCAAGAACAGCACAGAGCGAGAAGCAGCCATCTCTGAGAACAAGAGTAAATAGGAAACCTGAATGTGCCTGGTGATAGATTATAAAATTGTGTTCAGTGTATTGGTTGCATGCAAATTGCATATATAAATATGTACATCCAAGGGTCACTGCTGCTCTTTCTGCCTCTCCCTATTACTGGGGCAGTTTCCAGAGCTAATGGCTCCCAGCTGCATCTCCCAGCAACCCCCTTGGTACCACCTCTCTTTAGCCTCACCTCACTTCAAGGTCCCCTAATGGCTGCATGAGAAATGTGATTGCAGGAGAGGAAAAGAAAATGGAACTACACCCATTCAGGGCACCACCAAGGTGGCAGGAAAGGGAAGAGAGGAGGAGAGTGATGGCCTCTGCCAAAGCAAACATCTGTCCACTGATGCCATCCACATCTCTTAGGATGGGCTCCCTGTAACTGTTGAAAGACCTAGTGGGCTGCAGGCATTCCTCCATGCTTCTAAGCCATTCCTCAAAGCCAATGGCAAGAGGCCAGCGCAAGAGGCCAAGACACTGCCAGCAACTTCCTGAAGTTCGTTCTCACTTTTTCTGCACAGGGGTTCAGAGGCCACATGGACTAGCTTCATTCTTCTGCAGACGCACAGCTGGGAGCACACGCCAGTGTGGGTCTCAGTGAGCCCCACTGCTTAGACAAGTCCACATCTCTGAATTTCATTTTCCCCGTCTGCAACATGGGAGAATTACCTCCTCTCTCTGTCACCTGTCAGTTTGTCACACTGTGGCGGCTTGTGTGTTGCCATGATGCTGGAAGCTACACCATCGGTATTCAGACACCAGCAGGGTCCCGTGGTGAACAGGTTTCAGCAGAGCTTCCAGAGTGAGAGAGACTAGGAAGAAAGGGTTAGCAGCGCAGTTCTAAAAATCAGCCAGTGGAAATCTCGTGAATCACAGCGGAACACTGTTTAATTTTGGACACATCATGTTTCATGACCTAGAGAGCCATGAGGGGAGAGGGAGATCTTACTGCGATGAATTCACATAATAGCAGCAATGACAGACTTGAACGTGTCAGCGATTGTTGAGGATGATACAGGACCAGACAACATTTTGTTCTGCTGTACACAGGATCACTGTGAGTTAGAGTTGACTTGACAACAGCTGTCTATCCACCTGCCCACATAGCTCTCTACCTATCCAATCTACTTACCTATCTATCCAATTTACTGATTACTCTCTGCACTTCCTGTGTTAGTCATCCAGTGCACCTATACCAGAAACACCACAGCGGAAGGTTTTAACAAAGAGAAATTTACTTTCTCACAGTCCAATAGGCTAGAGGAAACCCTGGTGGCTTAGTGGTCAAATGCTATAGCAGCTGACTGAAAAGATCGGCAGTTCAAATCCCCCAAGCTCTCCTTGGAAACTCTACGGGGCAGTTCTATTCTGCCCTACAGGGTTGCTATGAGTTGGGATGGACTCAACAGCAGTGAGTTTGGTTTTGAGTACCAGTAGGCTAGAGGACCAAAGTCATGTGTCAGCTCCAAGGTAAGGCTTTCTCTTCTATGTCAGCTCCGGAAGAAGCTCCTTCTCGTCAATTTTCCCCTGGACTAGGTAAGAGCTTCTCTAGGAAGAAACTCCAGGTCCAAATGACATGCTCTACTCCCAGCACTTCTTTCTTGGTGGTATGCTGGCTTCCTTTTCATCTCTTGTTAAGATAAAAGGTGGTGCAGGCACACCCCATGGAAACTTCCTTTACTGGATCAGGGGTATAACGATCTGAGGAAGGGTGTTGCATCCAACTCACATCTTCTTTAACCACAGGTCGAGATTATGATTCATAACACAGAAAAATCACAAAATAGAGGACAACTACACAGTGCTGGGGATCATGGCCTATTCAAGTTAACACATACTTTGGGGTAGGGGTGGGGGACACGATTCAATCTATGACACTAATTCACAAGGTTATGCAAGGTTCTCCTGAGATTAGTCTCAGAGACGCATACCACAGAGGGTGCCACAAAGAGCAGATGTGTGGATTGTGGGGAAGAGACTGACTCCACGTTGGATTTTGACATTACGGCAAAAATTCCCACAACAACCGTCATCAATATCATCTGACTCTATTTCTACTACAATACAGTACTTTCATTGTATCCTGGGAAAAATTAAAACAGTTCTCCCAGACCACAAGTGTTGGTAGGGATGTGGAGACACAAGGATCCCTGTACACTGGTGGTAGGATTGTAGAAATGGTGCAGCCACTATGGAAAACAGCCTCACAGCTCCTCAAACTACCAGACACCGAGTTACCACAGGACCCAGGGGTTCTACACTTAGGCATATATATAAGAGAAATGCAAACAGATGCCCACACAGAAACTTGCACATGAACGTCCACTGCAGCCTTGTTCACAGTAGCCAAACTATGGAAACAACCCAAACATCCATTGACAGACAAAGGGATAAACAAAGCATACATACAATGGAGGATTACTCGGCCATAAAGGAAATGAAGTCCTGACACATGCTACGACACAGATGAACCTTGAAAACATACTAAGTGAAAGCACTCAGATACAAAAGGACAAATATTATATGATTCCATTTATATGCAATGTCCACAGAGACAGAAAATGGATTTGTGACTGTTTAGGGCTGAGAGGGATGGCAGGATAAGAAGAGTGACAGCTAAGGATACGGGGCTTCCTGAGGTGATGAAAATGTACTAAAATTGACCATGGTGATGGTTGCAAGCATCTGTGGATATACTAAAAACTACTGAATTGTACACTTTTAGTGGATGAGTTGCATAGCATATGAATTATGTTTTAATAAAGCTACTTATATATATTTTTTAAAATACAATACCTCCCAAGTTATAGACAGGAAAACTGAGTTTCTGAGGAGTTAAACAGCAGGCCTGAGAGAACACAAGTTCCCTTGGTCTCCTCTGGCACTCACTGGCCTCAGCTGCTTAATGGGCCCCTCAAACAACTAGCATACCAGCCAAGAAAGACAGACAGGCCTCTTGAAGAGGTTAGTCACATAGGGAAAGGTAACACGGGATACCTACTGCCTGACACACAAGGGAAAGCAATGTAGCAGCTGAAGGGGTTCTGTAACCTAGGTCTGTAGCCACTGCAGTCCAGTAGGACCACGTCAGTGGCCTGGGAAGGCTAACATCTGGTCCTCTGTATTAGGCCAGAGATCTTGGACCTCTGGGCCTGACTTTTATCCACCCAAAAGCAGACCGATCCATCAGATCTTCAAATTCATGGGGGAAGAAGATAGACTGTTGTCTCCATGTTACAGACTGAGGCCCAGAGAGGTTTCATGGCCAGGAGCAGATCACACTGTGAGGAACCCTAACAGCTACTGTTCACTGTGCACCTGCTAGACGTCCGGCACTGGGCACCCATTCCCTCTAATCTTCACAATATGCCTGCCACAGGAGAGATGCCATTATCCCTTTTTTTAAATTGTGTTTAAGTGAAAGCTTACAGAGTCAGTTTCTCATACAAAAACTTACACATACTTGGCCATGTGACCCTAGATACTCTCCCCACACCGTGACAGCACCCTCCTCCCCTCACCCACATTTCTCAGCTCCTGTACCCCCACCAGTGTTCCCTCTCACCTCCAAGCAGAAGCTGTCCAGCTAGTCTTCTGTATGTGCCCCAGCTATGAAGCACACTCTTCACCACTATCATTTCATGGCTTATATATCAGTTCAGTTTTTGTCCTAGGAATTGGCTCCCAGAAGACAGTTTGAAGACTGCATCTTCCAGGGACCCTCCAGTCTGTCAGACAATCAAGTCTGATTTTTTTATTAGATTTGAGTTCTTCATCCCCATTTCTCTTGCTCTATCTGAGATTCTTTGTTGAGTTCCCTATAAGAGCAGTCTTCAGTGGACCATCTGGCTCTTCTGGTCTCATGGTGCTGTTGTCTCTGCTGTTTGTTGTCCTTTCTGTCTTTGGGGCTCACATTTTCCTCTAGTCATTGATGTCTCTTTCTCCTTTGCTCAAGGGGAGTTGAGACCAACTGATGCTTCTAAGATGCTGCTTGCTAGCTGTTAAGACCCCAGACACTACTCATCACAGCGAGATGCTTCTAAGCTTGGGGTTTAGTCCTGTGCTGACTTCTCTGCTGTATGTTGTCTCTCCCTTCACCTAAAATAGTTCTTGTCAATTATTTAATTAGCCATCACCCCATTTAATGATAAAGAAAATTGCCCCGAATCAAGATTCAAAATCCAGAAGACTTAAATCCAGAACCTTGTGATTCTGAAACCTAAGTTACTGAGGCTGAGTTACACTGCACTGGCAACAGAAGAAGAAAGAGAAAAAATATACTCAGCAATGACTCAAACTGTCACCTGATGATGCAGTAACTGATAGCATGCTGGATTGGAAAGGGGGACCAAACTGCTTCATATGCCACACAGAATCCCTCTACAGCCTGGTCCAAGCCACCCTCCAGCCATTCCACTCACAAAGCTGTACCTCAGACACAAATATGTGCTTTCACACCCCTCTGTCCTGGTTTACACGGCCTCATGCCCACATTCTTGAACAGCAAACTCCTACTCTTCAGTCAAAGCCCTGCTCAAAAGGTTGTCTCCCTCTTCAAAAATCCTAGATGACTTGACAGTTCCTCTATCCAGGGCATCCTGAGCCTTTGGACATCACTGGTGTCTAATACTTAACAAGGTTATAATTATTTGTTTACCTGTCTACTCCTCAGGCTCCAGTTAGATTGGAATCCTTGATACTGTCTCAGAGACAGAAACAATACAATGGCTTTCTCTTATATAGCTGTTGATATACACCAGGTGGTGTTTTATATCTACTTACTCACTGAGTCCTCATAATGGTTCCACAAGGCAGGTACTATCATTACCACCCCATTTTACAGATGAGGAAACTGAGACCCAGGGAGGTTAAGCTATTTACCCAAGATCACACAGGCATTCTGGCACCTGGGCCTGACCAACCCTACTGAGACTTATTATTTTTTACTGTACCTCCCAGGCCCTCGTGCAGTACCTGGCACAGGATGGGTGCTCAATAAAGATCTGGTCTAGGTAAGAGGTGAGTGTTGCTGTACCCCAGTCACCTTCAGCCTCACATTCACCTGGAATCCCACACTCCCAGGCCTTCCCATTTCTTATTGTCCCCCCTTCCGTCACTTGGGACAACCCTCCCGGCATCCGTCTTCTCTTCCACAGTTACGGTGCTTTTCCTGTCTCTAGTGCATGTCTTGTTCAGGTACCCTGGAAGGAGTAAGTGATACTGCTGGTTTTCCAACGAGCAAACTGAGACCTCATGGGGGTTTGTTCAGAGACAGATCTCCTGGCTCTTGAGCTAATATGCTGACCCCAAAGTGGACTGGTTTGTCCCTGTCTCAAGCAAGGAAAACAAAGGGAAGGGGCTATCTGTAGGGGAGGACCAGCCCTTCCCTCATTCCCAGCACCCTCTGGCTGACCTGGCCACTGGGCTTGGGCCGGGCCTGAGGGGAGGGAGGAAACGGGGCTGTTCCCTGGGCCCAGGGAGGAGGAGACAAGAGGCCTTTTGTGTCTGCAGAGCCCCTGAGACACCTGTTCTCCCTCCTGCCTGCCTGTGGCCTCCCTCCAAGCTGAGCCTGTGTGCAGCCTTGTTTATCCTGCAGACTGGCAGCCAGGCCCAGCCTGCTCCCAGCATGGGGCTCCGGCAGCCCTGCCAGCACCTGCCCGGTCCTGGCAGCCCCAGAGGCTGCCGGCCAAGCACAATCACCCTGCTGTTGACACAGTTGTTGATTTTCAGGAGGGCAGGGAGGGATGGGAGGGGAGGAGAGACACAGCAAAGGCATTTAACACCAGCCTGGCTAATTTGCAGTTGGCCTAGCAATTCTGTATCCCTTATAGCTGCCTGAGGGAGGTTTGGGGTTCCACACCGTCAGTAGCTTAGGCCATATACCACACTGTGCCCAAGCCATGCTTGAACCTAGCACCATGCCCTAGGCAGCCCCAGGCATCAGTGCACACCAAAACCCACCCCTGGGCAGCACACACAACTCAGATATTCGTACCCTGTCTTCAAATGCACACTCACCAAAGTCATAAGACCCCTAGGGGCCTTAGGGATGGGCAGGACCATCCAACAAGCCCTTGGAGACCCAGGTGGGTCCCCTGGCAGACAAGGAAGGATCTGTCCTTACAACCTGCCCTTTTGACTGCCATTGCCAAGTCACCTCCTTAAGGTCCTTTAGCTCTACAGGGAGCTAAACTCTGGTTAAGGTACCTTTTAGGGTGCTCCTGAAGCCCCCTGACCTATAGTTCCCTAGCTGTTTATTCGTTAGTCAGTAAAAGTACCACTTGTGCAGTTCTCTTTATCTTTTTGAAGACCGTATGCTCTGTAAAGGCTGTGATGTGCTCCTTGTCTGTCAGTCCAGTGTGGCACAGAACAGTCCCAGGGCAGACAGAGTCAATCCCGCAGGCCAAGCAGCCATCACCTTCCTCTGCAAGGTGCCACTTTCAGTCTCTCTTCAGATTAAGCGGGTCCCTCAGCTGGTTAAAAGACTACTGGACTTCTGGAATTACCTGTTAATTTGCCACCAACATATGAAACTAGGTTTAGTAAATCTGATTAGCCAATTATCTCTCAGAGATCAAACACAAGGGATGGAAAAGTTTTGATGATGGGGGAAGGAGAGACGAAGGCAAGGCAGAAGACCTTGTGGGCTGAGGGGCTGCAAAAGGATCTGGGGAGAGGTTAATATCAGGGGTCCAGTTTTGGCTCAAGTAGCATGAGATCCTTTACCTCTGTGGTCATTTATCCAAACAGGACTCTGACGCAACAGAGCGCAGTGTCAGGTCAACTCCACAGATCCTCTCCAAACTGCCAAGCAGACACCCCACCCTTACATAAGCCCTTCCCTCAATTCTGGCTTCCCCAGTTCTAAATCAATTAACACCCAGACAGGACAGCAGATAGCTAAAATCAGTCTCAAACTGGGAGTGCTATGTTCAGGAGGCGGCGTGTAAGGCCCGGCAGAGCTGGCAGGAGAGAGGGGAAATATTGTGAAAACCATAGGTCCTTGATGCCTTGAGTCTGTTTCAACAGGCCATCATACACAGTTGCAGAGGCTGTGTACTGCACAACTTTAGGAGCCCCATTCACCTAGACCTGCATACTTTTTACAGTAGTTTCGGCAGACAGTACTCAAGTTCATCTCTCAACTCCCTCGGTACCCAAAAAAGGAAGCCCTCCTACAACCCACCT
This sequence comes from Heterohyrax brucei, assembly GCA_028571685.1. Classification (NCBI taxonomy): domain Eukaryota; kingdom Metazoa; phylum Chordata; class Mammalia; order Hyracoidea; family Procaviidae; genus Heterohyrax; species Heterohyrax brucei. The sequence goes on from CM053155.1 coordinate 27,018,872, forward strand.
CCGCTCCAGGCAAGATTTGACAGAGGCGCCCCTCCTCTGTTCTCTGACCCTGCTTCCTGTTCTGGTCCCTGGGGAGTTTCCTGGCTAGCGTATCTGTGAATGAAGGCTGACTCGTCATCCCAGCTAGAAGGAAAGGGCTTCCCCTCACTGCCTCACCAGCCCCAGCTAGGGAACTCCACTGTTTTCACTCTCATTCCTCCAGCCCCTCACCCACACCTGAGCAAGAGGGGTAGCTGAGGTTCCATGCACAGTAGGACACTAGGTTTATAGAGAGGAAAGGAGGAGGAAGGGGGTCACTACTCATACCTCCCCCTAGATTGTTGGGCATCACGTGCTCTGGAGGGGCCAAAGCTCAGGAAGAAGGATCAGGGGGAGAGCCTCCCTCTGCCTGTCCTGTCTCTTTCTTAGCCTCCTTTCTCCAAGTCCACGTTCTGCTTTCTTTCTTCACACTGCCCTAATGACCTCACTGCCTCAAGCTTTGGCCTCATTCTCCGAAACTGTAGGGCCTCTGCCTGCCTAATTACAAATACTTACAGACACACACACATACATAGCCTCTTCCCCAGCCAAGAGAAGGGGAATCTGGCAAGTCAGAGAAATAGCAGGGGCTGGAGGGGCCACTCCTTTCTGCTTTCAGCAGCTCCCTATTCATGCCCCCCACCGGCCTCCAGGGCCCCGGCGCCCAGCTGTACCCGCATGGCTGCCAGCTTCCTTCAGCCCCTCCCCATGAGCCTTTTATTCCCCCTCCCTCCCCCACCCCACCTCACCCCCCAGGGAACAGACCCAGAACCAAAGGCTCACAGGGATGGTTCAACGACTTTAGGCTCCTTCAATAGGGCTGAAGGCAAGGCAGGAAAGTCTGTCAAGAGCTGACACCCCACAGGCACTAAGGCAGAGCACTCCCTCACTCTCACTCGTGAGGATAGAGAAAACTTCATCCTTTTCAGTTAGTGCAAGGGCAGCCTAACCCAGGTGTCAGGTAAAGCATGAAGCCTCATGGGCTAAATCCTCGGACAGCCCAGGCCAGTACCCACCATGAAGGCTCAGGGACCCACTCACTGGTTTCAAAGGGAGTCCGTTCATTCTACCAGCTTCCTCTGAGAGCTCCCCATTTAGCCCTCCCACCAAGGACCCTCTGCCTACTCTTCTAGTATTGGCTAAGTCAGCTAAGTCTTCCCCAGAAAAAACAGATCACTTCGGTTTCACTGTCTGGCAAACCTAGATACCATTTTAAATCTTTTAAATTCTGATTACAAAGGTAATACACACTGTTGTATTACTCTTGGAAACTGTAGAAACATAGACAAGAAAACAAAAATGAACCACAATTTTACACAGAAGCTGCCAAAGGAAGCTGGTTGAGGGTAGGCTACCCCCAGCCACCAGGTCTGGGAAGAATCCGCTCTGTCTGTTGTGCCTCCAGCCCCTAAGTCACTACCTCCCTCACCCTGGACTTACAGAAATCCCCTCCACACTCATGCACCCAGGATGGCTCCTCCTTTGACAGCCAGATCTGAACCCCCAAGGCACCTACACCTGCCCCATCTCAGTCAGCGTCATGGGACTGGCCGCAGGCACTGCCAGCCATGCCAAGGAAGTAGGCCCACTCCCACAGCTCCTACCCTCCTTCTGAAGGGACCTGGTGAGGAAACTGGGACCAAGGCCCTCCAGGAGGTAGTTCTCACCCCATCTTGTTCCACAGGCTGCACATTCTACTCTAACTCAAGCAGGGGGTGGGGACTACAGGAGGTAAGGCATGGGGAGAATAGTCTGGCCTCCTCTGTGGTGGATCCCCAGGGACCTCTAGGCCTAGCAGGGATTACAGACCAAAATCACCATCAGGCAGGGAGCTAAGACTGTCCTGCCCATCTATGGTGGCCCCTTCCCTTTCCCTTTTTTCTAAAACTGAAACTCAACCTTAGGGTGTTCCCAAAGACACAAAGTCACAATGTGGGGGTACCACTAATATCCCCTCCAGCCTTACCCCAGCCCCATGGGCTACTTCTATGGAGCTTAGTGGCAAGGCCATTTAAATGCTAAGGCCACTGCTGGGAGACAGTGGCCTGAGTGCTCTTAGTACGGAGGGAATGGAATCCCAGCTTAGATGGTGTTCTCAGGCTTCTGGGAGCAAAGGCAATGATCTGGGTAGTGGATGCCACTTAGCAAAAAGGGCAGTGGCTAGAGATACTGTCCCCACTTTTTCCTTCCTCTCTCCTATTACTCCCCACACACTCATCTCCCCCTAAAATAGCCCTAGCTGGAATCCCCTGCTTCCCTCTTGGCTTGTCCATGCACACACTCTGAGATGTTCCCACACAGCACATCCTGGGTTGTGCCAGGCCTTGGAGTCACCCATGGGTGACCTCGGGAGGAGGCAAGGGAAACTCCAGCCATTTCCTCCCCAGCTCTCAGCCAGCCACTCAGAGGAGGCCTGCCCATGGCTGCTGCTCCATCTTTGGGTCCATTTAGATTTTCCCGACACCACTACTGTCTGCTCCCTCTGGAAGTATTCAGAGCGGCCACCATGGACTCTGGCTCCTCACCGAAGAGGCAGGAACAGAGGAGTCTTCCTAAAGCATGGCAGACTTCCAGTCTCACCCATGAACAGGAATCTCACCCTTTGCTACTCCCCCTCACGGAACAGTACAGAGAGTGGCAAGATCCTATGCTGTTGGCCTAGGCCATGTGGGGGGCACTTTTCCTAGAGAGGCTCTTCTGAGGCCCCTCTGCTCACTCACAGGCCTGTACCATCACGGGGCTCCTGAGCAGAACGGTCTCATGTGTCCTTGGGGCTAGGTCCAGAGAGCATGATAACTTCTCACAGTTAGCTAGTTGAAGTGAACTGAACACCCCACCACACTCTTGGGGAAAACTACCATATGACCGGGGACACTGGCAGTTCAGTGGTAGAATTCTTGCCTTACGTGCAGGAGACCCAGGTTCAACGTCCAGCTAATGTACCTGATGGGTAGCTACCATTCAGCCGTCACTGGAGGCCTAAGGGCTATTATGATGCTTAACAAGCTCCACAGGACTTTCAGACTAACAGAGATCAGGAAGAAAAGCCTGGAGATTGACTTCCAAAAATCAGCCAGTGAAAGCTCTGTGGATCACAAAATGGTCTGATGGTAACTAATCCTGGGGATGGCACAGGACAGGGCAGTGTGTTGTTTCATTGTGCCATGGGGTTGCCATGACTCATGAGCAGCTAACAACAACAGCCACATCACCACTACTCAGGGAAAATATCTGCATTTTTTAAAGAACCAGTCACCTATGAACAAAGAAGCTGGCAGAGGGTAGAGGTGGCCCTGCTGAGCTAGCCTGATAGGAATCTCCTGATGGAGTCTTCCAAAGAGATGTAAGGAGGGGCCGTAAAAATGGGGGTCATCCAAGCAAACAGCACCACCAGAGCCATATCTTCCTGTTTACGGAGAGGACAACAACAGCCTCCCTGCCTAGCTTATCCAGGTTCCAGGAAGGAGACTAGCAAAGAGCAGGGACTGCGGTGAGTTCAAGCAGGAGCAGGCCCTCTTAAGCAAACACTGAGCACAAAAATAACTTCCATTCAAAGCACGATTTACTGTGTGCCTGGCTGGGCCTTCTCAACAGAGAGCCTTTTTCAAACAGTCAGCTTCACCCCTGAATATGGCTGGGGGAAGGGGCGTGTGGGTAGAGCTGCATTTGAATTCCACTTCTTCCGGTATTGTTGTCAGCTTTCTGGAGACCTACTCAGGGAGCTGCCTAGCCAGGGCCAATCTCGAAACACCCCGGAATGGAGAAAAAAGCTTTGCAGAATCAAGGGACAGCCCCTCAAGGGTAGAAATGCTGAGATCTTCTGGAATAGGCCCAGCTCAAAGGGAAACCTGCCTGACACAGCAAACTGCAGAGAGCTTACCATTTATCACTGAGTGCTGCGGCAACACAACTGGGCTGGAGCCTCCCAACACTTCTAAGAGGTAGGTATTATCACTGTTACTGTCCCATTGCAGAGAAGAGAAAAGGGAGGCTCCAAAAGGTTATGATGACCCACCAACCGTTGTCAGGTGTATATACCATACTGCCCCTGAATGTTGCTGATTATCAAAGGAAAAAATGCTGGGATGCATTCTCCCCACCAGGAGGAAAGATGGGGACAATGGATGTAAGTGGAATCTGAGGGATGGCCAAGGTCAGGGCAGTGATGGAAATCATCCTCAACCAGTCCTGTCCCAGGCACTCCTGATCACAAAGTCTGAGTTGAGGATGCAAAGCTCCAACTCATAGCATGATCATAGTATCATGTTAACTGATGTTGTATGAGTATATTGCGAGCTCAGCCTCCAGAAGGCATCTCCCATTTGCTCATCCTATCCAAGTCATCCTCTCCACACTCAGTTCTGAATCTACCTCTGAACTAGCCCCTGCTTCTCTTCCTTCTCCTTTTTAAGTTCTTCTCATTCAACGATGGAAGAGATCTCTCTTATTTTCTAATTTTCTTCCCCACTTATAAAGGTTATTAATGACAATTGTAGGAACTAGAAAAAGTCAAGAGAAGATACAGGAAACATACATCATCCATATGTCAAGTATACATCCAGAGTTAACCTCTGTGAACACTAGGCTGTATCCTCCTAGTCTTCTTTGTATGAATGTGATGGGCTTGCGCATAAGTATACATACATACAGAATTAACTTTACAGAATTGGTATCACACTATACCTTCTCCCCACTTACCGACTATCTCGTTATCTGACTAGTATTCAACTGTTTTCTGCATTAATGATGTATGTCTTGAAGTAGCAAATCCAAGCTTCTACCTTTGATGAGTAAGGTTATGTGCCAACTTGGCTAGGCCATGATTCTCAGTGGTTTGGTAGTTATGGGATGATGTAATCTAGCAGTTATTTAGTGGTGCAGTCATCTTCCATTTTGTGATCTGATGTGGTCATCCTCAGTTTTTATGTAATACTGATTTTGTATAAAGACCTAGTCTTTGGAATCTAACCATGTCAATAAGTAAGGAGATGGTATATATAGTTTTGTTTCTTAAAATTAGCTTCTTATTATATACATTTTACAGATTATAAACTATCTTTTAAAACTAGGCTTTGTTGTTTTGGTAGAGTTAATATATGTGTACAAGGCACTAAATTCGGAAAGGACAAAAGAATCTACAGAGAAAAATCAATCTTTCCTCTATCCCATCTTGCAGCTACCCAGTTTCCCTCCCCTGGGGCAAACATGATTACCATTTCTTGTGTACCAAACAGTCTTTTAAAATTATAAATCAGATCATGTCACCCCCTGCATAAGACCCTCCAATGGCTTCCCATTGCTCCTAAGCAGCCCTCTGAGATCCTGTGTGACCAGACTCTGGGCCTCCTCCACTCTCTCCTGTCTCGGCCTCCAGCTTGCTGCTGTCCAGCCTCCTCTGCCCTCTCCTGTCTCTCCCCTCCAGCTCACTGCCATCCAGCCATGCTCACCCTGTCTAGCCTCAGATATTTGCACTTGCTATTCCCTCTACTTAGAATCCCCGTTTTCTCAGGCCTTTGTGGGGCAGGCTCCTTCTCCTCCTTCAGGTCTAGGCTGAGCTGTCATCTCCCCAGGGTGTCCTTCCCTGTCCTCCCAGTCTCGGGCCACCCCTTCCTGCCCCCATCTCATAACACTACTGCATTCTTTCACATCACATAGTATGACCTGACATCGTCTTAGTTACTGACTTTTAAGTTATTTACAGGCTGCCTGTCTCCTCTCACTAGAAAGAAGGTTCCTTGAAGGTAGGAATGTTACCATCATATTCACCCCTGGAAGCCCCCACCTAGCATAATAATAGATGTTCAATAAAAGTTTCTGGTGACTGCAGTAAAGAAAGTAATGAGGGTGACTGCAGTGCTGGTTCTCACCACCAAAAACTGCCGACCCCCAGAACCTCCAAATAGTAAGAGCCAGCCCTCTGGGCATCCTCCACCCACACAGGGTGGGAGTTAGGGGGTCAGAGAAAGAAGAGATAGGAGCCTGTTGTCCAAAGTGGTATGGTTGGGCAGCAGCAGTCTGCTCTTTCTCCCTGCCACCCAGCTCACCTGATTGTGCTACCTGCTTGCAGAGTTCAGAACCAGACAAGAACAAGCCCAGACTCCTAGAAAATCCTCCCCTCACATGTAGAAACCTGGAACTAAAACTGTGGTCCCTCACTTATCCAAAATCCCACATCCTGTCTGTCCAGGCAGTTGGGATATTCTAGGTTTCCAAGTAAGCCCAGCAGCAGGCGTCACAGCCACCGGCCACAGGGAGCAGGAATCCACCAGGGACAGCCCAGTGGGTTCCCTCCCAACCCTTCCTTCGGGGCCTCAATGCCTGGGCTCCCTCTGGAAATTCTCAGCAGCCCCACAGACGCAAAAGCACATCCAATCCTGAGCCAGCAGCCCAGGCCCCGGAAGCTCCAGGGATATCCAGGGACTTCCAAAAGGACATGTTTCCTGCACAGGGCCAGATTTCCACTGCGAAAACACTGCAGTTGGGCCTACGTCGACTTTCAAAAATGAAGAAAACGAGGGAATGGAGTGCCTTTCACTAAAACTGTGACAGGAGGGAGGAAGGAGAAAAATGACTGAAGAAAACAGAACTAAGCAATGATTAGGGAGGATAAAATTGACCTGAGGGGTTAGAGGGTGGGAAAAAGTGTGGGGTCGTATCTTGAATCTTGGAATTTAAACAGGCTATCCTTTCCAACTTATTAAGCAAACACAGTGAATACAGTGTTCTTCTGGGTTCTGCATAAGGCCCTTAAAGTAATAGTTACAATAACAGCACTGGCCAGCACTATGTGCCAAGCACTATTTTAAGAGTTTCATTTTATTAAGCCTTTTAATCCTCAAGACAACACCAAGAGGTAGGTACTGTTCCCATTCCCAATGTTGTCAAGTCAATCCAACCCTATGGGACAGAGTAGAAGTGCTCCATAGTCTCCAAAGAGCACCTGGTGGATTCAAACTGCCAAATTTTTGCTAACAACCATGGCAGCTTAGCCACCATGCCACCAGGGTTTCCGGCTACTGTCCATAAACTCAAAATCAAACCTACTGCCATAGACTCAATTCCAACTGATAGCTCCCATAAAGTTTCCAAGACTGTCATCTTTACAGAAGCTGACTGCCACAACCTTCTGCTAAGCCGCTGGTGGTTTCCAATCTCCGGCCTTTTGGTTAGCAGTGGAATGTTTTAACTACTCTTCCACCAGGGCTCAGGCACTGTCAACACTAACCACATTTTACAGATAAGAAAACTAAGGCACAGAGAGGTTAAGTTAAATGGCCCTGTAACAGCACTTAGGACGTAATTCCAGAGCCCTAATTCTTAACCACTACGTTACACTTGGCTCTCCTTGCATCAGATAGCCAAGATCCTTATGCTCCTGAATTCGCGCCTAGGACATCGGTATCCCTCAACCCATTATCATGAGGCAGCACCAAGAAGGTGTGTCTAACTTTGCCCATTTTGCAGAAGGGAAAGTCTAAAACAGATACTCAGCCAAACTCACTCTATCCATCATGTGGAAATTAGGACCAAAACGTGCTGAATCTCAGCATCTTGTACACCACTTCCTAAAGAAGCACAGTGGAAATCAGAGTCTCTGAAAACCCTGCCCTACACAGCAGCATTTTTCTCCGTTTTGTCGAGTTGTCTTTTGCCAGACCCTTCACCAGCGTCAGCGCCTAAGCGCCCTGCCCGGAAATTCCCACAGAGTCAAAGCAAACTTCCCAGGAAAACTCCCCAGCTTCCTCCTAGCCCGTGTCACGGAGGTGGCTGCCAAGAGCCCTGGCGGAGTCCTTGCAGCTGCTGCCCGCCCTCCCGGGGCGGGAGCCACTGCTAGTGCGCTCGGGAGGCTTGGGGTCCTCCCGGAAAGATCCGGGGCTGAAGTTCAAAATTCATTACCCGCCCAGACACAGCTCTCCGCCCCGCCCGCAGCTCTCGAGCCCCACAGCAGCTCCAGTTAAGTAATGGAGTGCCTCTGGTCTGGCAGAGCCAGGCCGGCAGCTGGGAGAATCCCCTGGGCCAGCCCTTCGAGTCAAGGGACTTGAAGCAGCCCAAGCCGACACGTGTGTGTGCGTATGTGCATGTGCGCGCGTGCATGTATGCGTGCGTGTGTGTGTGTGTGTGCGCGCGCGCGTGCGTGTGTGTGTGTGTCTGTGTGTCTGTGTGTGTGTGTCTGTGTGTGTGTGTGGTGTTTACGTACGGAACGCGAGGTGGGAAAACAATGGCGAGCCGCTGGGAACAGAGCGACTACCCCCCCATCTCCGTAACACCCAATGCACTTTGCTTTTGCAGTGAAATAGGGATCAAAAGGTTCACCTCAGATATCCCAGGGCGGGAGGTGGGGGTGGTGAGAAGAAAGCTCGGGGGCGGGGGTGGAACAGGAGCAGCGGGAGCAAAGAAGGAAAAAAAAAAAAAAAAAAAAACAGGATGCGGCGCCCGGCTGGACTGCTAGGGAACCAACCTGGAATGGTCCGAAAGGGGTGCATGGCTGGCCGCTGGCACCCTACACAATCGGACGGATGTTCCAGGCACCAAAGACCCACATGCGGCGCGCACAGTTGCCACGGCTCCCCGCTGGGAAATCCTTGAACTGGGTGCACAAACAGGCTAGTGAGAAAGACCTAGTGCCTCTGGCCAGTGTGCAAGAGCGGGGGAGGGGGACACTCCGAGCTCAGCTCACGCGTGTGCACACAGGGGCAAACACACACAACCACCCACGGCCTTACCAGGCCCGCCCTACAAGGACCTGGGGTCAGTCCGCCAGGAGCTGCCAACAGCCGGCGTTGTTGGGGGGGTGGGTGCCAGGGGCCTGTTCGTCGCAAACTTTGCAGAGGATGGAAACTCAGACAGCAGGAGTGTCCCCAGAAACGTGGGGGTGCGAATGTCAAACTTCAGAAGGCTAGGGAAAGCGATGTTGCGGTGCGCTCGGGGAGCGGCGGGGGAGCACTTACTACTCAGCCAGGCGCCAGGCTCGGGGCTCGCGGCTCCGCTCTCCGCCTCCTCCGCCGCCCGGGTCCTCTGCGCTGGCAGCCCGGGCTCCCCGCTCACATGCCCCGGCGGCGCAGCCGGCGGCCGGGCAGGACTGGGGCTGCTGGGCTGGGAGGGCGCACGCCCCCCGCCGTCGGCTGCCGAGTCGCCGCGGACCGGCGGCCAGCCGCGGTCCGTGTCGCACGAGGAGTGCCGTCCCAGGCGGCGAGCTCGGGTTCGGGCCGGGCGGGGCCCCCGGCCGAGCCAGGCCGCTCTCCGCTCTCTGCCCTCTGCCCTCCGCCCGCCGCCGTCTCCTGGCCTCCCGTGGTCCCGCTCCCGGAATCGCCCGGACGCTGGGCCGGCCCGCCTGGGTCTCCGGCTCCGCGCTCTGCGCCGCGGCGGGGGCTGGGATCAACGCCCCGAAGCTGACCTCTGCGCCCCGGGACCAGCCGCCGGCTCGCCGCTCCCGGGCCGGGCTCCAGGACCCGCGCTCACAGTTCAGTTCCGAGCCGGGACCCGGGAGAACGGCGCTCGCAGCTCACTCCTCCGCGGCGGCTCGACAGCCTCAGAGGAGAGTGGGAGGGAGACGGAGAGCGGGCAGGGGGAGGAGGAGGAGGAGGAGGAGGCGGAGGAGGAGGCAGCGAGAGAGGGTGGGGAGATGTAGCGGGAGGGAGGGACAGAGTTCCCTCCTCCTCCCTGCGGCCGGGTCCAACCAGGCATCCAACAGCTGGAAACCTCTGTTGGAAAGGAGAGAACCGAAGTTCCCGGTCGGCGAGGGTGGGAGAGGGTGGAGCGAGGGGGTTAGCACAGAAGAAACCAGGTGTATCCGTTCCCACTGTCCAGGTGTGAGTCCTTGTAGAGTCTTCCCTCCCCAGAGTAAAATCTAAGAAGTTATAGGTACAAGCCTCTTAATCCCTCCAGACAGCCTTGATTTGGGGTTTTTGAAAACCCCATTTCGAAACCTCCCTTAGGAACCTGATTTCCACTGGCAGCTAGACAGCTTTCTAACTGACGTCTGGGACCACTCCCTAGCCCTGTCATTTTTGCCCTTTCTCAAACAAGTCCTTTATTTTCTCCTGCCTGTAGACGAGTGGATTCTTTAATCCAACATATTAAATGCCTACAATGTGCCTGGTTTACCCGGGTGCTGGGGACACCCAGATGCCCCTACCCTTCTTGAATTCCTATTTTGTTAAAGAAACAAACCGGTAAACACATAATTGCAGTGCCATGAAAGAGTACTAAGACAGGTCAGGACCAGAGGGCTGGAGACCACCACAGGCTCTAGGTTATGAGGATGGGAATCAGACTTTTCCAGGGAAGTGTTTTCTGAACTGGGTCTTAGAAGGATCTGAGTGAGAAGTGACAGTTGTGGACCTGCAAATAACTCTCAGTGGGCTATAGGTGGCCAGTATGTCAAGTCAACACGTGAGGCTCAGTGAAGGTGGGAGAAGTGGTGGAGGCCGTGATAAGCCCTTCTAATGGCTTTGCATTTCATTGTTTTCTAGCTTTTGTGCCTGGCCAAGTCCTTTAATGCATCTTTTAGGTCTCAGCCTGAATATCAGCTCTTCCAGGAACCTTTTAGATACTAGGTTCCCCAGCCATGTTCTCCAGAATCCCCCACCTACCATGGTAGATCATATGATAACCACTTGTCTTTCTCCCCCACTGGATTATAATCTCTGTGAAGGCAAAAAGAAGGCTCTTAATAAACATTTATTCAACAATCAGTTGATTAAAAGGAATGGAGAACCACTGAGGAGTTCTAAGCAAGGCCTTAGATGAGAGGTGGAGGCAGGACAGTGATGAAACAGTGGCAGTGACCAGGAGGACAACGATGCAGGCCTGAGCTAAGCTACGAGTGGGCGGAATAGACAGATGGTAGGAGTAAGGAGGTGGGAGAAATCAATGTCAGCTCTTTAGGGTCTGGCTTTTCAGTGACTGTGGATGAAACTATTTCAGAAACCATGAAAATTACAGAGATGCCACCAATCCTTTCCTCCTCCCAGCCTCTAGTTTCCATAAGCCTCGTTGTTTTTCTCTGGATCCTGATCAGCTTTAATTGGGGGAGGAGGGGAGAGGGCAACTCTGTGATGTCCTTAGCCGTGGCAGATTGGGAGAGGGGAAGCAGAAAGGTGGGAGGTGGACCTTCTCTCCAACATCACCCCGTCTGCCACATCTCCGTTCCTCCCAATGGCTACCTTCATATTAAGTTTTTTTTCAAGTATCTGTCTACTGGGTCTTAGGCTGTATGCTATTTTTCATAGACAGTATCTATTTGTGCCTTATACCAATACTGTGAGATGCATATCAGTATCTGCATTTTAGAAATCAAAATTATACCCAGTAAGTCATGAGAGAATGTGGTCTGACCCTGAACATTCTTTCCATAGGATTACACCATTTTCCAGTAACCAGATACCAGATTCTTCTGCCGTGTTCTCCAGAATCCCCCACCCACCATGGCAGATCATATGGTAACCTTTTGTCTGTCTCCCCCACTGGATTATAATCTCTGTGAAGGCAGGGATGTGTCTCTTTGGTTTGTTGTTGCCTCCCTTGTGCCTAGCCAGGACTTGGCAAAGAGAAGGCTCCTAATAAACATTTATTCAATCAGTTGATTAAAATGAATAGAGAACCACTGAGGAGTTCTAAGCAGGGCCTTAGATGAGCGGTGGAGGCAGGAAGGACAGTGATGAAAGAGTGGAAGTGACCAGGAGGACACTCCATCCAACCAAGCCCACCACTCTGCCTTCTTGAGACATTCATTTCCTTGATCTTGCTGGTTGCTCTTTCTCAGCCTCCTCAAATTATTATTCCTCATCTACCTTGCTCTACAGGTAGGCTCACTCTGTAGCCTTACCTCTCTCTCTCTCTGAAATTTTATCCATTCCCAAAGCTTAGAATACCAACTATGCCCTTATGATTCTCAGTTTTTAATTTGATTCTTCAAGACAGTTCACTGAACTTGAGACTCATTCAACCAATAACATACTTGATGTTTCTGCTCAAGAATATTCCAGACACCTTAAACCTAACGTGTCCAAAACTGAGCTCTTAATCAACTTCCTCCCACCCCCCAAAGCCCATTTACACTCTGTACAATCACCCCTATCTCAGAAACGGCACCAACACCTACACAGTGACTCAACAAAACTCCCGGGAGTCATCCTCAATTCTTTCTTTTCTCATCAAATCCCATTAGTGAGTGTTGCTGGTTTCTCTCTGGAAATACATCACAGTACGTTTACTTGTCTTTACTGTCACCGCCATGGCCCAGGCCACCATCATCTCTCAGCAGTGAGGCTACGGCAGCCTCACTGCTTCTGAGAACTGAGATCACCTGCATCCACATAATTTAACTAAGGCTGCTAACATTGACAAGACTTCAATATTTGTTCCAGAAATTGCTTGCTGAGGAAGGTAAAACTGTAAACCAGTAAATAACATCATTACTTGCTTCAAAAACTTGCTGAAAATCAATTTACCTGAATAATAGACCACTTAAACAGCTAATTCTTGGGACAGTAGTTACCTTAACTGTGCAAACCACTAGTTCATCAAACAATTATTTATTAAGACACACTTCAAGACTCTGCTCTCAAGGTGTCCTCCAATTCTAAACTACTACATCATGAATTTTACCCAGTCAGATTTTCATTTTGATAGGCCTGCCTTAGAGCAGACTTCCAACATTTCAAATGAATTCTCTTGATCTCTCTGTTCTAAGATGTTACTATTACTCTGTCAAAGCGGGGCTCTCCCTTCCTGAGGTGGGTCATAAACTCAGCTTTGCTTATCAGCAAGTTATTCTGGTAGCCTTGGGGACATCAACAGTCAATACTTCACTTTCTCCTTCCCCTTCAACTCACTCTATAAGGGCATCAGTGATACAGTGTTTAAGTGCTCAGCTACTAAATGAAAGGTTGATGGCTAGAACCCACCATGGCTCTGCAGAAGAAAGAAGTGGCACTCTGCTTCTGTAAAGACTACAGCCTCGGACTCTCTATGTGAGCGCTTCTACTTTGTCCTCTAGGGTAGCTATGAGTCAGAGCCAACTTGATGCAGCGGGTTTTTTAAACCTACTTTCTCTCTTGACTGCTCGCTGACAAAAACCCTGCACAGCTTCCCAGGGTGCTCAGAATAAAATCCTAACTTATTACTCTGACCTAGAAAAAGCTCTGCAAGATTGGGGACCCACATGTCTCCCCAGCTCCTCTGCTCTCTTTTCCTCTCTTGCACTGCAGCTATACAGACCTTTCAGTTCCTCAAACTCACCAAGCCTCTGTGCACCTCAGAGCTTTGGAACAGGTGGTTCTCTCCGCCTGGAAACCTCTTCCCTAACCCCATGCATCCTCAAGTCTCGACATCTTTCTTTCTGCCCTTATCTAAAATTTCCCCCTTATCTAACCCTTATCTAAAATGGTCCCCTACCCCCCTTGTTGTCAGCGGCCATCCACTCGGGCCTGGACCCGCGGCAGCCCCATGCACATGAAATGAAACACTGCCCGGTCCTGCACCATTCCCCTCGTGAGCTGTGGATTGGACTCCTGTGGCATCCATAGGGTTCTCCTGGCTGGTTTTGGGAAGGATGTTGCCGGAGCTTTTTTCTGCTTCACCTTAGTCTGCAAGCTCCGCTGAAACCTGTCTGGCATCACAGAAATCCACAAGCTTCCAGAGACAGACAAGCGGTAACTGCATCTGAGGTACAGTGGCTGGGAATCAAACCTGGGTCTCCTTCATGGGAAGTGAGAACTCTAGCACTGAACCAACAGTGGCCTGTCCCTAAAACAAACCCCAAAACTTATTGGATTGCAACTACCACAGCCTCTACCAGACTGAGCCCAGCCCAAGTAGATAATGCCAGGCTCCCACCATCAACAGCTCTGACAGATATCACAATAGAGGGTACCCGAGGGAGCTGGCGGAAATGTGTAGCCAGCCAAGTGCTAACTCGCAACAACAACTGATCTGGCCGAGACTGGAGAACCTCGGAGGCTGAGGGCCCGCTTTCAGTTCAGTACTGAAGTCACTCTTAAGGTTCACATTTCAGCCCATAACAGGTTAGACAGGCCCATGAAACAGGAGGAAACTGAAAGTCCACACTAGCCAGGGGTAAGGACGAGAAGGCAGGAAGGGCCAGGAAAGCCGGCAGTGGTGAAGCCAAGGGTGGAAAGAGGAGAGTGCTGACACACTGTGGGGTTGGCAACCACTGTTACAAAACACTCAGTGTGTGAATTGTTTAATGAGAAATGAATTAGCTCTGTAAGCCTTCATCTAAAACACAACTTAAAAAAGAAAAATACTTAAAAAAAAAAAGGTGTAAACCAAGTAGACGGGTACAGAGAAGGAGTCAGTGGTCAGAGAGAACGGACGCTGCATGAAGATCGCCAAGGAACCGAAGGACAGAGGCTGAAAGGAGACAAGGACCTCAGAGCCAACAAATACGAAGAGGTCCTCCAAAGACAGAACCCTGAATTTTGGCTTCTAGCTCCCAGACTGCGAGAAAATAAATTTATTTGTTAAAGCAAAAAGAAAACACTTTGTAATAAAATCACTTAATGTTGTTCTGACGCAAAACAAACAAATTCATTCCAATCACATGATCACTGGTGCTCCAGCTCATGGCAACGCCAGGTGTTACAGAGCAAAACTGAGGTCTGTGGGGTTTTCTCAGCTGTGATCTCTACAGAAAGAAGCCTGGTGGTGCAATCGTTAAGTACTTGGCTGCTAACCCAAAGGTCAGATGTTCAAACCCATCAAGTAACTCCATGAGAGAAAAGGCCAGACAGTCTGCTTCCACAAAGATTACAGCTTAGGAAGCCCAGTGCCGCAGTCACGGCTGTCCCAGAGGGTTGCTGTCAGTGAGAATCGACTTGATGGCACACAACAACCACCTGTGAGGAGGCAGATCACCAGGGCTTCCTCGTGAGGTAACAACGAGTAGGTTCAAATTGCCAACCTTTAGGTTAGTAGTTTGTGCCAACCTCAGTACTATATTTATTTCCTTCATTGTATGTACCATGATTGAGCTTTTTTTACTTTTGTTTTTTCTGTTTTATTTCTTTGTGCTTTGCTTAACTCCACTTCAGACTGTAACCTCTGTGAGGGTAGGCCGTTGCTTGCCCTATCCTCCACTTAATTTTCAGAGCCAAACACGGGGCGTGGACCCATAGTAGATGCTCAAAGAAAAAGAGAAAGTACCGGATGAATGACCACTGATTGGCATCTGTGGGTATCTCCCATCCACTTTGGTGTGGCTGGCAAGCTTGGCTCCTGAGACACTGGTGAGTGCTGCTGGCCCAAGTGTGCTGGGCTTTCCAACATCTTGTTTTACCTCCAATTTAGAGAAAAAGTGTGAAATGTAAATGCCCTTTGGAGAAGTAATAAAATGGTTCAATTCGCACAATGGTGTGAATTTTTTCCACAGTACACCTGGGAGGAGGAGAAAGCTCTCAGAGAGAAAGTAAATTGAGGGGCTAGAGAAGAAAAGAGCAGAATTGCTTTCCTTCTTCTTCACTATTTGGCTTGAAGTCCATCCTGCTTTTACCCTCAGTAACTCATGAGTAACCAAGGGTCATTTTCCCAGTGGAGCTTACAGAGAGGTACTTGGGGGTAAGGTCAGGTCAGGTCAGGGGCAACCTGGAGGGGCTTGTATAGATACCAGCTCTCCACCCTCTCGGCTAATGACTGAAGAAGGACTTTTCTAGACACTCATTGCCAGAAACTATGATTCTGAGGGTTCCATGAGGGTGACTTCACAGAGAGACACTGCATTCAGGCTGACCCTTGGTACGGTTCTACTCAGTTCTACTTGAGTTTTTACTGAGGGTGACACTCCAGTATGAAAGCTTATAAAGAAGAGAGCAGATTGATTCATGGAATGTTGTGTTTGCCTATTAGAATATGAAAGTACAAGATTCAGAAGAAACTGGCCTTCTAAAATCGTCTTCTCCCACTCTCTCTCTGTGCAATGTAGAACTGAGGCACAGAGTGGAGAGGTATCTTGTCCAAGGTTATCTAGCATATTAGCCACAGTGGACCAGACTCAGGATTACAAATCCTTCCGCCTGATCTGAACAGACCCGGCCCCAGGCAACATCTGGGTGAGGAGGTGGTTTTCTGAGGACAGTCAGAAGTCTAAGGCAGATTGTCCTCCCTTGGGTGAGCCCGGGCTACTCACTCCTCCTCCCCCCAACAGCAAGCCACTCCCATTGCCAACCCTGTCCTTCAGATATTGCCACCCAACTCTAAACCCCGCCTTCCCCCATTTTACCAGGGCCATTTCAAACCATACTTTCTTCATCAAAATATGCCCAGCCACTCCAGTCCACTGTCATCCTATCTTTGTCTGAAACTTGGGGCATGTTGGGTGCCACCAGTATTCAGTATCTAGAAGCTTGTCGCGTGGTGGCTGGCACTTTACAGACGTGATCTCCTCTGTTCCATCAACAGCTGTGAAGATGTCAACAAATGAAGAAAGGGCTCTCAGAAGTGAAGAGAATTTTCTAAAACCACATACAGAGGGGGCAAGAGATGACATTTGAATCCAGATTTGCAGACCCTCAAATTCATGTTTTATTCCACGTCTTGCTGTTTCTAATGGGGCTTTATGATCCTAAGAATCTGAACCATACACACTAGCACATGGGTACCATGCAATGGTAGATTCTAGCCTAGGCTCTAGAAGTAGAAACAACTATCTACTTCGTATGTGATGTCAGCCTCCTGTCCTCTAACTGGAGGACTGTTTCCCAAGGACAGAGGGCCCAGCCCATATCACTTTACTCTAGACATCACTACCAGTGATCGCAACACACTTGTAGACTTGCATACGGGGATTCCGTGCAGTATATGTGCTCAGCTAAGGTTGATGGGCCAAGGCCTTTTTACACACACACACACACACACACACACACGCACGCACGCACGCACTCTTAACTGCCATGGGGAAATGAGCATGGGGAAGAGGCCTGGAGTAGTCCTTTTCACCTCCAGAGCTAGCGAACACTGTCTCTCTATCTCATATGCTTATGTCATTTTATATATATGTGCATACACATGCACACACCCACTCATAAAATAAAGACACTTACTTAGGTACAGATTTCATTGTTAGGAGTGCTAAATGCTGGGGGTAAAACTCAGGGCACACGTCTAACTAGTGTACTTGGAATGGGTGTAGAGCAAAGACATGGCCACTTCCCTCTCCGAGTATACACTCACACACAAAACACACACACACACACACACACACACACATATACACACAATCATTGTTTTGTGTTTTCCTTTCTATTGTCTGTCACCCCTTCATACAGAGGGGGGCCATTGAGCTCCAACTGAAAGGGTAGCAGATTGAGGGACAGAGGTAAGGAAGGTGCTGTCCCCCCAGAGGCTTGGGCAACTTAGAAAACCCTGGAGTGTCTCCTCAGTCCTCCTATGCTCAACTCCCACCACCTGGAAAATTGTGTCCCACCCCCACCACCTGATTTTTTTTAACCTTGTTCCTGCCTTGAGGAGACCTAGATCCCCATCCTGGGAGGGACTGGCAACAATTAACAAAGGCACCATGGAGTAAAGACAATTAACAATCCAGAAAAGAGCAGAAAAGGAGGCTTTGTTCTGGTCACCATGGCAACGGGGGGTGGAGAATGAAGGAGGTGAAGGGCCCATCCAGAAAGGCTGATACTTTCACTTTCCTTTCATCCCCTCCCTTTCCACCCCGCCCCCTTTGGGTTTCTGCCAGGGATACCGAGGATCCTGAAGGGAGTAGTACTGGGACAAGCCACCTCTGAAGGCTGGAGATTGGAGATGGGTAACTTGACTTTAGGGTGTATGCTCTAGCTACGTGCTCTGTGTGTAACTGAGGCTAGAGACACAGCCTTAGGGCCTGAATTGAAGGCACCCTCTCTTTCTTCCTGCTCTTCTGAAGGGCTTGGGTGGTTTATGCCTTTTTCCTCATCAGAGCACAGTGGGAAGTGGAGTCAGGTGGGACTAGCTACCTAATTGCCGGGCCTAGCGCAAAGGAGAAATGTAGATCCTCTTGTCCAAAAGTTATGAAGAATTTAAGGATGGTGCTAACAGAGCCTTGAATTAAGAGTAGGCCCTTCTGAGCACTGGGTTCTGTGTGACTACACAGGTTACTTGTCCGTGAAGCCCTACTCACTCTTGGTGTGGGTGGCCGTGTGTGAGAGAGACAGACAGAGACACAGAGAGAGAGAAACAGTTTTGGATAAGTGTCTTCTTCCTGGATTTCTGTTTCTTCAACTATTAATGAAGAGACTGAAGTAGGTAGTCTTCAGCTTGCTTCTGTGATTTGCTGCGCCCTCTTGTAGAGGACGAGTGGCGAAGATATTCAGGCCTCTCTGCAAACACCTTTGGAGCAAGAGGTAAAAACAAGTACATTCCCAAGATTCAGGCGTTCTGTTCATCAGTGATGACCAGGCTTCCCTGTCTGGAAAAGCAAAAGACAGTGAAGTTATATGAAGCTCCAAACTCTGCTGGAGACCATCCTATGTGTTTTAGGTAGTTTACAATGTACCTTCAGATCTCACATGGTATTTCTACCCGCAGTAGAAGTTTTTTTTGTAAGCCAAGCACACCAGCCTTGGGTCACTGCATTAAGTCATAGGAGATGAGCTGCCAGGACGTTTCTTTCTTGAAATCTGGCATTGTGGGAGAAAATAAGTGAGCGACTCCAGAGTTTAGCCCTTCTAGCGCCCAGCCTTAATTGCCCTGTGAATTCAAGTGAAACGAGGACCCGAGTTAAGAAACTAAAATCAAGGGAGAAGAACTCAGTTGCTTCCAAGGCCCTACATCAGGCCAGAGGTCTAAGGTCCTGCTCTCCGCCCTCACTTCTCAGCCTGGAGGGCATCCTCCCAGGGCCTCCGCCCAGGATGCTCTATAAGAGGCTGGGAGGTCTGCACAATCTTGAGGCAGCCCAGCCTGAAAGAATGTGTCTTCATTTACATGAGGGGCAGGCTTTTGTACTTGCGACTGAAGCATTATTTTAACTAGAAACAAAAATTTGTCTGTTATGCTTTCCCCTATAGCCCAGTCTTTTATATTTTTTATTTCTCCTGGTATCAGTTTAATACACTTTATTATTTTAATCCTTTTAATCTTTTATTTTTCTAGTGTTAACAACTTTACTTATCTGAGTCATTTTTAATCTGTTTTGTCTTTCTTCTAGCTCTTTTATACTGTTTTATCTCATCTTACCAGCTCAATTTATTGTTATTGTATTATCTTTTTGTTCTCCATCTTTTACTTTTAACCTTTGCCTTATTATGTCTTTGTTCGATCTTTTAATTTCTTTGGTTTTATTTTTAGTTCATATTATCACTATTGCCTAGTGCTCTTTTAAAAAACTGTTTTTACCATCTTCTTATTTTTCTTAGTTTATCTTTTTATTGACTGTTGCATTGTCTTCTTCCTTTTTTTTTTTTTTTTTTTTTTTACTTTTTTTTATTCTCCCAGTTTATTAAATGCAGAAGCTGGAACAGTCCCCAGGGGACAGCTCATAGGCTAAGCCAGGTCCCAAACCAAGGCTGGATGCTCTGCTTTCTCAAGTGAGCTCCCTCAGCAATTCCTAACAGATACCCCATTTGTATCAAAGCTGACTCCTCCTATCTACAAGTATTAATCAGTATAAGTTAGGAAACCTAGTGATAACATGAAGTTCGGGGGGGCATGGTGGTTGAAGTGCTTGGCTGCTAACTAAAACGTCAGCAATCCAAGTCTACCAGCCACTCCTTGGAAACTCTATGAGGGCAATTCTACTCTGTCCTAAGGGGTTTCTATGAGACAGAATTGACTCAATGGCAATGGGTTTTGTCTGGGGGACTAGTGATGACACATTTGTACCACCAAAACAACCATCAAATGTGCACACATCATGTAAAATTTACCACCACTGGACGTTAGGCCAAGTCTGTGTATGGGCTGCCACCACCTAGCTGTCAGTTTGTCATATGATGGGGCCTTGCGTGTTGTCGCAGTGTTATGCAAAGCTATACCACTAGCATTTCAAGAACTGACAGGCTCACCCAGGGCAGACATATTTCCATGGAACTTCCAAAATAAGATAGACTAGGAACAAAGGCTTGCCAATCTACTTCTGAAGATTAGCCAACAGAAACCTTATGGGTCACAACAAAATAGTCTCCAATATGGTACTGAAAGATAAGCCCCCTGGGCTGAAAATACATAGTGGCCACAACAATGGACTCAAATATACCAGTAATCCTGAAGATGGTGAGGGCTGAGCAGTGTTTTGATTTGTTGCACTTGGAGGTGACTCAGCAGCAGCTAACAACAACAAATAAATAGATCATACCACTTGCCATGATGGAAGTAGTAGGCAGAAAACTTTACTCCACGAAGAACTTTTAAGATACTGCCTCAGGTTTAATTTTAACAAGAAACCAAGTGGCCTTAACCCTTACAACCAAAGTTCTTGGGAGACGGCACACTGAAGTGTCTTCCAGAATCCTTCTTACATTGAGCTGCCTCACATTCACTCAATTATTTGATAAATATGTATGAAGAATGTACTGTGTGCCCCTGCATGTGTGCCAACTTGTTGTACTGTGGGGTCTTGCATGTTGTTTTGATGCTAGAAGTTGTGTTGCCAGTATGCAAATACCAGCAGAGTCACCCATGGCAGACTGGTACTGGCCATTCTGATTCAGATAAACATGTGGTGTACTATGCTGGGAATGACAACTGAAAGAGGAATGTAGTTGTATTCATCATCCAAAAGAATATTTCAGGATCTATCCTGAAGTACAATGCTGTCAGTGATACAACAATATTCATAAACCTACAAGGAAGACCAGTTAATACTACTGTCCTAGTCATCTAACGCTACTGTAACAGGAAGTACCACAGGTAGCTGGCGTTAACAAAGAGAAATTTATTTCCTCCCAGTAAAGTAGGCTAGAAGTCCAAATCCAGGGCTTTAACTCCAGGAGAAAGCTTTATCTCTTTGCTGACTCTAGAGAAAAGTTGTTGTTTTAGTTGTCTAGTACTGCTCTAACAGAAACACCACAAATTGGGTGGCTTTAATAAAAGAAAGTTTATTCTCACACAGTCCAGTAGGCTACAAGTCCAAATTCAGGATGTCTGCTCTGGGGAAAGGCTTTCCCCTTGTTGGCTCTGGACAAAAGTTCTTGTGTTACATCAGTGTTTGTTCAGTGAGCATTTTGGCGCAGGAACCTCAGGTCTGAAGGATGCACTCTACTCCCAGTGCCACTTTCTTGATGATGTGAGGTTCCCAACTTTCTGCTTGCTTCCCTTTCCTTTTATCTTACAAGAGATAAAAGGATAAAGGATAGTACAAGCCAAACTCCAGGGAAACTCACTTTACACTATAGCAGGGAGATGATTTTAGGAAGGGTTTTACAGTTCCACCCTAATGCTCTCTACCATAATCCCCTCTGTTAACCACAGGCAGAAAAATCACAAAATGGAGGGCAATCACAGAACACAGGGAATCCTGGCCCAGACAAATTGCTACACCTATTTTTGGGGCCACACAATTCAGTCCGTGACAGTCCTTGTCCTCAATCTCCCCCTGATCAAAGAGCTTCTCGGGTGCACAGACCTCAGGTCCAAAGGATAAACTCTGGTCCTGGCAATGCTTTCTTTGTGGTATAAGGTCCACCTATCTCTCTGCTTGCTTGTCTCTTTTATATCTCAAGCAATTGCCTCAAGACACAATCTAAGCGTGTAGACTGAGTCCCACTTCACTCACACAGCTGCCATTCATCCTCCCTCATTAACACCATAGAGGCAGAGTTTACAACATATGGGAAAATCATGTAATACTAGATCATGTCCCAGCCAAACTGATACACACATTTTTGGGGGGACACAATTCAACCTACAACAACTATTGTTCAAACTTTGCACAATCCCAAAGGCCAAACATGAAGAAACTGAAGATTTTTACTAGCTTCTCCAGTCTGAAATTGACTGAACATGAAAACAGGATGCATTGATAATTACCAGTGATTAGAATCCAAAAGTTGGAAACCAAGAAGAAAGATCAGTGGTTGGAAAATACAGCCTTGGTGATAATAAATGACGCTGGAGGTAGCATGATAAAATTTTGCAAGACCAATGATTAGTGCATGGAAAATACCTTTTTCACCAAGTTAAATGGTCCTCACCAGGTAGCATACACAGGAGTCAAATTGACTGTGCTTGTGGACAGAGGCAATGGAAAAGCTGAAAATAATCAGTCAGAATAAGGAGAGAGGTCAACATGGACATACATCAATTATTCCTATGCAAGTTCAAATTAAAACTGAAGAAAGGTGGAACAAGTCCATGAGAGCCAAAGTACAACCTGGAGTGTATTCTACCTGAATTTAGGCGTCATTTAAAGAATAGATTTCACACATTGAACACTAATGACTGAAGAGTAGATGAGTTGTAGAATGATATCAAGGATACCATACATGAAGAAAGCAAGAGGTCATTAAAAAGACAGGAAAGAAAGAAAGGACCAAAACGGTTGTCAGAACAAACTTTGACACTTGCTCTTGAACACTGAGTAGCTAAAGCAAAAGGAAGAAATGATGAAGTAAGAGAACTGAACAGAAGATGTCAAAGGGAGGCTTGAGAAGGCAAAGTACAATACTATAATGGCATGTACAAAGAGCTGGATACAGAAAACCAAGAAGAAAGAACATGTTTGGATTTCTCAAACTGAAAGAACTGAAGAAAAAAATCAAGCTTCACATTGCAATGGCAAAGGATTCTATAGGGAATACATTAAATGACTCAGGAAGCATCAAAAGAGATGGAAGGAATACACAGAAGCATTATAACAAAAAGAAATAGTTAATATTCAACCATTTCAAGAAGTAGCATGTGCTCAGGAACTGATGGCACTGAAGGAAGACATCCAACCTGCATTGAAGGCATTGGTGGAGAACAAGGCTTCAGGAACTGGCAGAATGCCAAAGAGATGTTTCAACAAATGGATGCGGCACTGAAAGTGTTCACTGGTCTATGTCAAGAAATTTGAAAGACAGTTACCTGGTCAACCAACAGGAAGAAATCCATTTTTCTGTCTATCCCCAAGAAAGGTAACCCAACTGAATGCAGAAATTATTGAACAATATTCTTAATATCACACACAAGTAAAATCTTGCTGAAGATGATTCTAAAGCAGCTACAGCCATACATCGACAGGAAACTTCCAGAAATTCAGGCCAGATTCAGAAGAGGATGTGGAATCAGGAATATCTTGGCTGAAAGTGGAGAATACCAGAGAGATGTTTATCTATGTTTTATTCACTATGCAAAGGCATATGATTGTGTGGATCATAATAAATTATGAGTGATATTGCAGAGAACGTGAACTCCAGAACACTTGTGCTCATTAGGAATCTGTACTTGGATCAAGAGGCAGTCTTTGGACCAGAAAAAGGGGAGACTTCATGGTTTAAAGTTAGGACAGGTGTGCATCAGCGTTGTATCCTTTACCACACCTATTTGATCTCTATGTCAAGAAAATAATCTGAGAAGCTGGACTATATGAAGAAGAATATGGCATCAAGACTGATGGAAGACTCATTAGCAATCTGTGATATGCAGATAACACAAACTTGCTGGCTCAAAATGAAGAAGACTTGAAGTACTTACTGATGAAGATTGAAGACTACAGCCATCAGTATGAAATACATCTCCAACATAAAGAAAACAATATTCTCATAGCTGTACCAATAAGCAAGGCCAATGGAGATGAGACTGAGGTTGTCAAGGATTTCATTTTACTTTGATCCACAATCAACAACCATGGAAGCAGCAGCCAAAAAATCAAAAGACACGTTGCATTGGGCAAATCTGCTGCAAAAGGCCTCTTCAAAGTGTTGAGAAGCAGAGACGTCACCTTGAAGACTTATGTGCACCTGACCCAAGCCATGGTTTTTTCAACTGCATCACATGTATGTGAAAGATGGACAATAAATAAAGAAGACAGAAGAAGAATTGATGCCTTTAAATTGTGGTGTTGGTGAAGAATATTGAAAATGAATGAACGAATATGCCTTGGAAGAGGTACAACCAGAATGATGCTTAGAAGCAAGGACAGGGAGACCGTGTCTTACATACTTTGGACACATTGTGTGGAGGTACCAGTCCCTGGAGAAGGACATCATGCTTGGTAAAGCAGGGGTCAGCAAAAACGAGGAAGACCCTTAACAAGATGGACTGACACAGTGACTTCAGCAATGGGTTCAAGCATAACAATGATTGTGGGCTTGGTGCAGGATGGGGTGGTGCCTCCTTCTGTTGTACCTAGGGTCACTATGAGTCAGAAATGACTTGATGGCACCCAACAACAGCAACACGTGCCATCAACAGTGTTAGGAATATCAAGCAACATGCAAAAAGATCCGTGGCCCTTGCCGTCATCAAGTTGAGGACATTTACCTTCCTGTTGCCAATCTGAGATGCCTTCTTTCCAGGCAAGATTATAGGAGGTTCTTATGTCCGAGGCTGTCAGTCGTCCACCCAGTCTTTGTTTTTCTTTTAGAGTAATACACATTTTAGCTGAGAGAATGACTGCTTACATAATGACTCCATTTTCCCAGCCATGCAGCTATGTGTGGATGGCCATGTGCTCAGGTTCTGCCCTACAGGACCCAAGCAGAAGTGATAGATGTAACTTTCTGGTTCTGCTCTGTAGGGCCCTAATCACAGTGAAGGTTGTAACTGCTTAGTCATGTCTTTATAAGGAAAGGTTATGTCCTCCCTGTTCTCTCCCATTTCTGCTGGCTACAGTGTGGACATGGTGGTCCAGGTAACAGCTATCTGAGGCCAAGATGTAAAAAGGGTATGGAAAATGTTAGGACAAATGGTGGAGTCTGGTCCCTGAGACCAAGAAGACCCTACAAAGCCCTGAACCACTTATTCTTTTTTTTTTTAATTAAAAAAAAGTTTTTAAATTAGACTTTACATGGAGTTTTATGGAAAAAACTAGTTTTTCAGTAAACATTTAGTATACATAATGTTTTAGAACATTGGTTAACAACCCAACAGGTTGACATTTTCGCTTTGGCCTGCTTATTCTTGAGGTTGGAAATTAATAAACATGAAAAACTAATAAACTGCTACCTAGTATAAGCCACTGTGATGCTGTATATCAGCTCTGTGACAGTAGCTGAACCAGTTATCTTTAGCACACAGTTCTCACCCCAAACCTTCCTTTATTTTGAAAGCCAAGGAGTATATGGCAAGCCTGGATTTATATTCTCTGGAGAACTTCTAGAAAAGAATTAGAAATACCCAAGCTGAGTTACTCCTACAGGCAAGAAACGGAGCCCTCCTTGTTCCCAGGGTGCATCTGAGTAGGTAATCTGCTATATGTCATGCTAAGCCTCTGAGTCTATAGAAGCCTCTTCACTGAGTCCCTCTCATATTTGCTCATCTCTTCAGAAATGTGTATGAGTTGTTTGAGTTCTGGAAAAGTAAGATAGGTCTTAACACTGGTTTCTACTTTAAATATATTTTTGCATGACAAGTTATTTTTACAAACTGAAGAATGCATTCTGTTATAAACAATCTTTTCTCAGTAGAATGTGTGCGTGACCATGCTGACCACCCCACTGCACCCCTGCCAACAATATGATTTCTCTCTGAGTCTTCTGCTATTGGCATGCAACTCCAAGCTGGCCCATAAAATGTTTACCTCTGTACTCCTCAGCTACATTTGCAATACCTTTTTGAGCTGTTGTAGCTAACTTCCATGAGCTCTACCCTTCTGCAAACAGTGGCTGTCATGAAAACCTACAAATGGCTCCACCACAGGAAATGCTGTAGAATCTGAACAGTGTGAATCTAGACCCATCCCTACTCAATTGGGAAATCCTGGTGGAGTATGGCTAAGAGCTACAACTGCTAACCAAAAGGTTGGTAGTTTGAATCCACCAGGCATTCCATGGAAACTCTATGGGGCAGTTCTACTCTGTCCTATAGGGTCACTATGAGTTAAAATAGTCATCATCGTTTTTACTCTATCATGTGAGAGTAGCCTTTCAACCCTGTGCACCTGTTTTTTTCCCTGCTACAACCCTAGTTCCTAGCATATGAACTGATAGTCACTGTTTCACGTTAATACCAAGCTGTCAAAGGATAGGGGTTAGGCCCTTCCAGAAGATTCTCTGAAGTTGCCCATAATATCTAAGGAATTTCTCTTAGCATTGGACTGGATAGAATTCTAAAAAAAAAAAGAAAATCTGATGAATTTTTATTTTAGGATGAAATGGTATATCTGTAAAGGGGAGTAGATTCTAGGAAATAATTTTACTTCTAAAAATTAAGTCTTTTTCCTTCTAAAAATTAAGCCTTTTTCCTTCGAGTCATGGTGTCATGGAACAATCGGGCAATAGGTGTAGTACAGCTGTTAAAATTTATATCCTATTTCCCAGCATAGTGAGTAGTGCCTGGGATTTTAAAGGCTTATAAACAGCCATTTAAGATACAACTACTAGTCTCTATTCATCTGGATTGAAAGAGAAAGAAGGAAACTCAAGAACTGGAGAAAGAAGCAGTCTACAGGATTAATTATCTCCATAAAACACTGCCTCCTCTACTTTAAGACCAGAAGAACTAGTTGCTATTCAGCTATCACTATGAAACATTCTGATCAGGGATACAATAGACGAATCCTGATAGAAAGGAAAAAGGAAAATGTGAAATGAAACTTCTAATGCTTAAATAATCCAGATTCACAAGATCTATTTGAGAATGGAGCAGTCCAGTGAATGGCCCTGTGCTACTCTTTATACAATGAATTGCAAATATCCCATGAAGTCACCTTTAAAATAAGCAACAACAAATGGGCCCTTCTCAAAATTAAACACGATCATCAAAAGACTTCTCCAAAATAGTAAAAAGAACCTACAGATGTTGAAAAAAATTGAGGGACATGACATACCTAACAAGGGTCTAATCTCTAAAATTCGTGAAAACTTAAATACCTCAACAACCAAATGACAAAAAATCCAATTAAATGGACAAGGGGTATGAACAGACACTTCACTAAAGAAGACTCAGGTGGCCAAAAAATGTGCGAAAAAATGCTTGCAATCTTTAGCCATGAGAGAGATGCAAATGAAAATACAATGAGATACCATCTTATCCTGGCAATAATGGCACTAATCAAAATACTGAAAACAACAAATGTTAGCGAGCTTGTGGGGAGAGTGCAACTCTCATACGTTGCTGGTGAAAATGTAAAATGATATAACAAATGGTATGGTGTTTCTTTAAACAGTTAGAAACAGAAATACCATATGATCGATCTAGTAATCCCATATCTAGGTATATGCCCTCAAAGAAAGAGCTGTGACATAAACAGATATATTCATGTTCACTGCAGTATTATTCACAATAGCAGAAAGATGGAAACAAGCTAAGTACCTAACAATGGATGAATGGGTAAACTGTGGTGTGCACACAAAAGGAATACTACACGATGTAAAAAGCCATGACAAATCTCCGAAACATCTCACAACATGGATGGATTTGGAGGATAATGCTGAGTGAAATAAGTCAATCACAAAAGGACAAAGGTTTACACACACACACAAAATTATTTGATGGTTACCAGAAGAGGGAGGGAAAATTACTAACTATGCAGAAGACACATGTCCACATTGGTGACAGGGGCCAGGGGAGGCAGCACACAAAATGTGAGAAGTCAGCAACATGACCAAAGCAAAGGAAGCCACTGAGAGGAACAGCAGGCTAAAGGGGAACTCCAGTGGTTACTGTGACACAGACGATCCTGTAACAGTAATCGTACTCATCTAGTGCTGCTGTAACGGAAGTATCACAAGCGGGTGGCTTTAGCCAAAAGAAATTTATTCTTACAGTCTAATAGGCTAGAAGTCCAAGCTTAGAGCATCAACTTCAGGAGAAGTCTTTCTGTCTCCGTTGGCTCAGGGGGACGGTCCTTGTACATCTTCCCTGGCCTAGGAGCTTCCCTGCATAGGAACCTCAGATTCAAAGAACATGCTGTGCTCCCAGCATTGCTTTCCTGGTGATATGAGGTTCCCTCAAGTCTCTGCTCACCTCTCCTTCTATTATCTCTTGAGAGATAAAAGGTGGTACAGGCTATACTGCTGGGAAACTCCCTTTACACCAAATCGGGGATGTGATCTGGATAACTGCGTTAGACTCCATCCTAATCCTCTTTAACATAATCTAATCTTGCCTCATTACAACACACATGAAAATCACATCAGATGACAAAATGGCCAATCACACAGCCCTGGGAATCATGGCCTAGCCAAACTGATACACATATTTGTCGTATACAATTCAATCTGTAACAAATAGTATTAAAAAAAGATGATCTATGAATGGATGCATAAATAGGTCTGCTACAGCGATGTGGGAGGGTATAAGGGAGCACACTCACCTGCAGATATAGGTTTGGTTCTCTATTTATATAATTGTAGGCACTGTATGTCTATCAATAAGGACAATAGAGCACACAAGGGTCACAGCCATGGGAACTTCTTAAACATAATCAAACACCTGGGCTCAAAAGGGAGAGATTATAAACCTAGGGGACATCTATGTCAGATGGCACAGTATTGTTCCAGGGTCGTAAAAGCTTGCAAGTGGCTAT
This sequence comes from Heterohyrax brucei, assembly GCA_028571685.1. Classification (NCBI taxonomy): domain Eukaryota; kingdom Metazoa; phylum Chordata; class Mammalia; order Hyracoidea; family Procaviidae; genus Heterohyrax; species Heterohyrax brucei. The sequence continues at coordinate 27,047,511 of CM053155.1, forward strand.
CTGAGATACAACTATTGGTCTCTTCCAGACCAGAGCAAAGGAGAGTTAAGAAAAGCAAAGACTCAAGCAAGCAGTAGACCACATCAACCATAGTCTACACAATCCCAAGACCAGAAGAACTAGATGATACCTGGCTACAGCTGACTGCTCTGGGTGGGATCTCAACAAAGGGTCTAGACAGAATAGGAGTGAAACATACAAAAATTTACTGGTCTGGCAGGGAATGGAGGAATTCTTGAGATTATGGCCCTGAGACATACATCCTTCTGACTTGAGACGGAAGCCATTCCTGAAGACCGTCTTTCAGCAAACAGTAGACAGACCCATTAAATAAACAATACTGGAGGGGAACATACTGCTTAGAACAATCAATTATGCAAGTTCAAAGCGACAACATTTGGCCCAAAGCGACAAGGCCAGAGGCAGTAGAAAGTCCTAATGAAAAGAAACCAGGAACCCAATGTGCAAAAGAAGAGAGTGCTGACACATTGAGGGGAATGCAACCAATGTCCTGGAACACTTTACATACAAATTATTAAGTGAGAAACTGATTTTCTCAGTAAGCTTTTCCCTGAAGCAAAAAAAAAAAAAAAAAAAAAAAATTAAAAGAAAGAAAAAAAGCTAAGTAACAGTCTACCTCAAAAAGTAAAGGTTGTCACCCTTGAGTATAGCTTCCCTGAAAACAAATAAACAAACAAAAAACTATATAAGACCAAATGGTTAACAGCTATTTTAAAGCACAGATGACAAGGTTAGAGGCCAGAGAGTTTAGGTTAATGGGAATACAACAACTAGAACAGAAATAGTGAGAATATAGACTCAATGTGAAGAATATAAGCAGCATCACTGATCATTATGCCTAAAAACTATAGAACATGAGTAAGTTTTGCTGCATTTTCACAAGGAAAATTTAAAAAAAAAAAAAGCACACAAAAACTTAAGGCCTTTTAAAGAATTGAAATAAGTTTGTTTTTCTTGAATTTTCTTCATATTAAACACTGTTCAAGAATTTGACAGTTTGAGTTCAGGAGACAGAATGGTCTCTATGACTGGGGACTACATCAGCATGAGACCAGAAGAACTAGATGGTGCATGGCCACTACCAAAGACTACCTGACGGAGAACACAATGTAGAGTCCCTGAGGAAGCGTGAGCAAAAGGGGAGTATAGAACTGTGACTCTATTAAACCTGACTTGATACTCCGACATCGTGGAGGATCCGCTGAGGACATGGCCCCTGGACTTGCTGCTGGCCCAGAGCTGAAACCAGTACTGAAGCCAGCAGAGATTGGACTGGACTGTAACACAGAGAGTGATGCAGGTGCTGGTGGACTTCTTGGCTTAGTATGTATATAAGGCTGTCCAACTGGTTCCTCTCTAGAGGGAAGAGAAGAGTGTGGAGAGGAGGGGACAAGCCTTGGTTGAGTGGATACTGGCAGTATAGGGTGGAAAAGAGTAATCTGCTGTCACAGGCTGAGGAGAGCAGATACAGTTGCATAGAGGTGTGTATTCAGGATTTTATTCAGTAAATTGACTTAGATTGTAAACTTTCACTTAATCACAATAAAAATAAAATTAAAAAAAGAATTAAGCAGTCTTAAAAGAAATATACTGTGTAAATCCTATTCTGACATAATTTACAGGTCTCCTGAAAAATCAGTCTTTTTATTTTTATTTTTAGCAAAATTTCTTAAAGAAACAGAATACCAGAAAAATGACTATAGCATGTTATATGATTCATATGTTGACTAACTGAATGATTCATTCATTCATTTATTCATTTACTTTGTAGCTTTTGTACCTTTTATCCCAAAACTATTTTTGAGGATCCTATAATTACTGCTGAAGATAAAAGTATCATTTATGTATTTTCAATCACCTCAAAAATTATTAATATTCATTATTTCTAAATTTTATATTCAGCAGAAAACATAAGCCCTTTTCTTTACAGTTTGATATAATGAGGCAAAAGTAAATTTGCAATTTTAATCTCAATGTCACTAAGCTTTCAGATTATTAAAACTGTCTTATGTCCATGACGGTGTCTGTTGCGCTGTGTCTCTAAAGACGGCTCCCGAGGATCCTTGCCTGTTGGTATGCACGCCCGTGTGCTTGTGCAATCTTTTCCCACTGAGAATGGGATGGATTTAATGACTCACTTTTAGTGAGTGTGGGATCTGGACACCAGGTCACAAAAGGCAGTGTGGTATTTAGATAATTAGCTGGAGGAAACCACCTGCCACCTCTCTACAAGTGCTCATGTGGTGAAGAACCAAAGTTTCTTGTCCACAGCCATGTGAGTGAGCTTGGAAATAGATCCAGCAGTTCATCAACTCTTCAGGACTGCAGACCCAACCTACAATTTGGCTGTAGCTTCATTAAGACTGTAATCCAAAATTACATAGCTAAGGTACTCCTGGCTTTCTGGAAACTGTTAGGCAATAAATGTTGTCTTAAAAATAGTCTATCACCATTGATTCAATTCAGACTCATAGTGACCCATAGGACAGAGTAAACTGCCCCATAGAGTTTCCAGGGCTGCAATCTTTACAGGCCCACGCGTCTGTCAGTTTGTCAGACTGTGGTGTCTTCTATGTTACTGTGATGCTGGGAACAATGCTACCAGTATTTCAAATAGCAATAGGGTTACCCGTGGTAGACAGGTTTCAGTAGCACTTTCAGACAAAGACAGACTAGGAAGAAGGACTTGGTAGTTCACTTCTGAAATGCTGGCCAGTGAAAACCTTACGAATAGCAGTGGAACATTGTTTGGCATAGTGCTAGAAGGAGTCAAACTTCATGTTGCAATATTGAAGGATTCTATTGGGAAGATATTGAAAGATATAGAAAGCATCAAAAGATGAAAGGAATACCCAGTGTACCAAAAAGAATTGGTCAATGTTTAAGTATTTCAGGAGGTAGCGTATGATCAAAAAACTGATGGTACCGAGGGAAGAAGTCCAAGCTGCACTGAAGACATTGAAGAAAATCAAGATTCCAGAAACTGACAGAACCACCAATTGAGATGTTTCAACAAATGGATGCAGTGCTGGAAGTGCAAACTCATCTCTTTCTAGAAATTTGGAAGTCAGCTTTCTGGCCAACTGTCTGGAAGAGATCCATATTTGTGCTCATTCTAAAGAAAGGTGATCCAAAAGAATGCAGAAATTATCAAACAGTATCATTAATATCACATACAAATAAAATACTGAAGATCATTCAAAGCTGGCTGCAGCAATACCTCAACAGGGAACCAGACAAATTCAGGCCAGATTCAGAAGAGGATGTGGAACCAGGGATATCATTGCTGATGTCAGATGAATCTTAGCTGAAAGCAAATAATATTAGAAGGACGTTTACCTGTGTTTCATTGACTAGGCAAAGGTATTGTCTAGGTGGATCATAACAAATTATGGCTAACATTGACAAGAATGGGAATTCCAGACATTTAATTGTGTTCATGAGGAACCTGTCTGTAGATAAAGAGGCAGTTGTTGGAACAGAAAAAGGGGATACTGCATGATTTAAAGGTAGGAAAGGCATGCATCAGGGTTATATACTTTCACAATGCTTATTCAGTCTATACATTGAGCAAATAATCTGAGAAGCTGGTCTATATAAAGAAGAAGGCAACATCAGGATCAGGGAAGATGCATGAACAACCTGCAGTATGCAGATGACATAACCTTGCTTGTTGAAAGTGAAGAGGACTTGAAGTACTTACTGATGGGGATCAGAGACTGCAGCCTTCACTATATGAGGTCCAATAATTAAGTGTGCAAACTTAATTGTTCTAAGCATTACATACCTCACTGCTGAATATCACTACTGTCACCTTCAAAGTACTCCTCTTGGAAAGCTAGGCACTGACATCAGCACCTAGTCCACTCTTCAAGGCTATTTTGGAACTCTTTCTCTAGTGGTCATTGCACACAGTGACACAGTGACAAGTTCACTTACTTAATTGTATAGCTGTCCATGAGGGGGCTTTTAGCCAGTAAACAAATAACTACTGGAACACCCTCCCTACTCACCTGATCTGGTCCCCAGTGACATTTTCTTTACCTAAAGATAAAGGAAATGTTGACAGAAAGGAATTTGGATGACATTTAGGGCATCAAGGGTAATAGGAAAACAGCTCTGATGGCCATGACCAAAAAGAGTTTCAAAATTGCTTTGAAGTTTGGACTAGGCCCTGGCATTGATGTATAGCTTCCCAAGGGGAGTACTTAAAAGGCAACTGCAGTGATATTCAGCAAAGTAGTATGTATCACTTTTTCCAGGATGAGTTTGCAAATTGTGAAACCTCATAGACTGTACTTCAATACAAAGAAAGCAAAAATCTTTACAACTGGACCAATAAGCAACATCATGATAAACGGAGAAAAGATTCAAATTGTCGAAGATTTCGTTCTATTTGGATCCATAATCAACACCTCTGGAAGCAGCTGTCAAGAAACTAAGGATGTATTGCGTTGGGGAAATATGCTGCAAAGGACGTCTTTAAAGCGTTGAAAAGCAGAGATATCATTTTGAGGACTAAGATGGGCCTTGGTATCTTCAGTTGCATCATATGCATATGAAACCTGGATAACAAATAACAAAGACCAAAGAAGAATCAAGGTCTTCGCATTATGGTATCTGTGAAGAGCACTGAATATACCATGGATTTCCAGAACAAACTATTTTGGAAGAAGTACAGCTAGAACGTTCCTTAGATGCAAGGATGGTGTAACTCCATCTTGTGTACTTTGGACAGACATGTTACTAAGAGGGACCAGTGCCTGGAGAAGGACGTTCCATTGGTAAAGCAGAAGGTTAGCCTAAAAGAAGGAGATCTTCAGAGAGAATGACTGAAAAGGTGGCTGCAACAATGGGCTCAGGCATAACAACCATTGTGAGGAGGGTGTAAAACTGGGCAGAGTTTCACTGGAATGTGCATGAGAGGTCTCTTGATGTCAGAGTCAACTTGATGGCACCTAACAGAAATACAACTGATTTTTGTATATTGATCTTATGTTCTCTGACCTTGCTTAATTATTGGTTCTCCAAGCTTTTTTTGGTACTGCTAAGCTTATCTAGATATCTATCGTATTATTTCTGACTAAAGACAATTTTACTTCTTTGTTTTCTATCCGTGTGCTATGCATGCCTGTATTATCCAACGTGAACCTTATGTATTTTCCTTTTTATGTGCTGCTGATTTGATTTCCTAAAACTTTGTTGAGCTTTTTGTGTCTATGCTCTTGAGAGACACCAATCTGTAGCCTCCTTCCTTGAAATATTTTTAGTTGTGGTATCACGATAATGCAGACCTCATTAAATAAGTTGGAAAGGATTTCTTCCACTGTATTCTGAAAAAATAATATACAATTATTTCATCTTTAAATGTTTGATGGAATTCACTAATGAAGTTTTTGTGTTTGTTTTTGTTTAAACTATTAGTTCAAGTGTTTAATAGAGATAAAGGGCTATTCAGATTTTCTGTTTCTTTTGGGGCCAGTTTTGGTAAGATGTTTAAATATTTTTTCCATTTCATCTGCATCACTAAATTTACTCTAAAGCTATTAATAATACTTATTTCTCATTCTTTTAATGTCTGTAGGATGTCAAGTCATACCCCTCTTCCCTTATTCATGATATTGGTAATTTGTATTTTCACTCTTTTATTCTTGGTCAATCTAGCCTGAAGCTTATCAATTTTACTGATCTTTTCAAAGACCCAGCATTACTTCCACTGATTTTTTTTAATCTATTGTTGGTCTGTTACCTGTTTCACTGATCTCCACTCTTACTTTTATTATTCTATTTCTAGCATTGCTTTTTGAAAGCTGCAGAAGCACATAGTTTCTAATCCCATCTCCAATCCTAAATCACAGAAGGTCTTTGATGTAATCTTGCCCAACCCTTCATTTTAAAGGTGAATAGGAGTCCAGAATGGAGAAGGGCTTTTTCCCAGGCCTCTTAGTTATAAGAAATATTTGTTGAATTATACTATGGACCAGAGAATATATTCTGTTCTAAGAACCAAAATGAATAAATTACAGTATCTACCTTCAAAAGTCTCCCAGTTTAGTGAAGGAGACAGCAGGTACTCAGAAAAGCACAGTGCACTGGCAAGTGCCGCAGCAGAGGTCTTGTCAGGGTGCCATGGAAGCCCGGGAAGACTGACGAACTCTGACGGCTGCTGTGAAGGTGAGGTTGGGACTGGAATGGTCAGAGAAGACTTCAGAGTAGGTATTTTAAAAAGGCTCACCAGCAAATTAACTTTCGTTCCAGAGTTTTGCGAATCTGCTAAATATTTGTTTAAATATGGCAAATAAAAAAACAGTGTGACTCTCAATAAGCTGCCACTAATCAACCAATTATCTAATTCTGTAAACAACATTGTGATAGGAGTGTTTGGAGAATACAGATTATACACGTGATTCAATCATACTTTCCAGAGAGTATATATTCTCTCAGCTTCCTGTTTACTGATTTCCTGTTTTACAGCTGGCTAAGCCCATCAGTAGAAGGTAAAAATACTTGGAAGCTGTGGAGCTGTGTTACTGATACTGACATCTTAATGTGTTCCCTGTTAATCTATGTCTCTATCACTCTAAAATTTAGTAAGTTGAGACAAACAAGGAATCCCGGTGCTACAGTGGTTAAGCACTTGATTACCAGTGGATTGGTTGGCTGTTCAAACTCACCAGCTGCTCTGAGAGTAAAAGGTGGCAGTCTGACCTGTAAAGTTTGTTGTTATTGTTGTTAGGAGCCATCAGATTAGTTCTTGTTTACAGTGACCGTATATAACAGACTGAGACATTGTGCTGTCTTGCATCATGCTCACAATGCTTGTTATGCTTGAGCCTGTTATCATAGACACTGTGTCAATTCATTGCATTAAGGGTCTTCCTCTTTTGCTTACCCTTCACTTTAGCACATGTAATATCTTTCTCTAGGGACCAGTCCCTCCTTACAACATATGCAAAGTAAGTGATAGGAAGCTTTGTCATCTGTCTTAGTCATCTAGTATTGCTATGACAGAAATACCACAAATGGATGGCTTTTAACCAAGAGAAATTTATTTTCTCACAGAAAAGCAGGCTAAAAGTCCAAATTCAAGGCATCATTTCCAGGGGAAGTCTTTCTCTGTTGGCTCTGAAGGAAGGTTCTAGTCATCAACCTTCCCCTGGCCTGAGAGCTTCTGAGTCACAGGGTACCTAGGTTGAAAGGCTCCTAGCACTACTTTCCAGGTGGTGTGAGGTCCCAAACTCTCTGCTTGCTTTCCTTTATATCCCAAGATTGCCTCAAGGCACAATATACTTCCACAGATTGAGTCCAGCACCACCAGCACAACTGTCACCCATCCTCATTAACATCATAGAGGCAGGGTTTACAGTAGATAGGAACATCGTTCAATACAAGGAATTTCAGCCCAGCCAAATTTTATACACACTTTGGGGGGGACGCAATTTAACCCAGGACACTTCATCACTTCTAAGGAGCACTCTGGCTATACTTTATGCAAGTCCGATTTGTTCCTTCTTCTGTCAATCCGTGAGATACTCAATATTCATCACCAACACCATAATCCAAAGGCCTCAATTCTTTTCCAGTCTTCCTTATTCACTGCCAAGCTTTCACATGCATGTGTCTATTACCCATTGCTGTGGAGTCAATTCTGACTCATAGCAACCCTGTAAGCTAGAGTAGAACTGCCCCCATAGAGTCTCTGAGCAGAGCCTTTTGGATATGAACTGCCCAACTTTTGGTTAGCAGCTGTAACACTCAGCCGCTACACCACACTTAACCACTAGGGTTTCCTCACGTGCACACGAGGCAGTTAAATGAACCACGGCTTCAGTCAGGCACACCTTAGTCCTTGAAGTAGTATCCTTGCTTTTCAAAACTTTGAAGAGGTCCTTTTGCAGCAGATTTCCCAATCAATATATCCTCTGAATTCTTGACTGTTGTTTTCATGGGTGTTGTTTATGGATCCCAGCAAAATAAAATCCTTGACGATTTCAATCTTTTCTCCATTTGGTGTAATGTAGCTTGTTGGTCCCATTGTGAGCATTTTTGTTTTCTTTATGCTGAGGTGCAGTCCATAGTGAGCGCTGCAGACTGCTCTTCATCAGAATGAGCTTCAAGCCCTCTTCACTTTCAGCAAGCAAGATTACGTCATCTGTTGCAGGTTGTTAATGTATCTTCTCTAATACTGATGCTGCCTTCTTCTTCATATAGACCAGCTTCTCGGATTATCTGTTCAGTATATAGATTGAAGAAATAAGGTGAAAGTATACAACCCTGATGCACACTTTTCCTAACTTTAAACCATGCCTTATCTCCTTTTTCTATTCCAGTGGCTACCTCTTGATCTATGGACAGGCTCCTCATGAACACAATTCAATGTCTGGAATTCACATTCTTGACAATATTAGCCATAATTTGTTATAACCCACACAGTCAAATGCCTTTGCCTAGTCAATAAAACACAGGTAAATATCTTTCTGGTGTTCTCTGCTTTCAGCCGATGACATCAGCCACGGTACCCCGGGTTCTACATCATCTTCTGAATCTGGCCTGAATGTTTGGTAGGTCCCTGTTGATACACTGCTGCAGCTGCTTTTTCAGGATCTTCAGCTAGATTATACTTGGGTGTGATATTAATGATTCAAAAAAAGGAAAAGAAACTTGTTGCTTCCAAGTAAATTCCAACTCAAGTGACCCTATAAGACAGAATAGAACCACCCCATGAGCTTTCAAGGAACACTTGGTGGATTTGAACTACCAGCCTTTGGGTTAGTGGCTGTAGCACTTAACCCCTACACCACCAGGCTTTCCAACATTAAAGTTACCGCGTGATAATTTCCACATTCTTTCAGATCACATTTCTTTGAAATGGGCACAAATATGGATCTCTTCTCGTCAGATGTCCAGGACGCTGTCTTCCAAATTTCCGGGCAGGGATGGGTGAGCACCCGCAGCACTGCATCCACGTACTGAAACATCTCGGTCGGTGTTCCGTCCGTTCCCGGTACTTCGTTTTTCTCCGGTGTCTTCAGTGCAGCTTGGGCTTCTTCCCTCACTATTACCGTTTTCTGATTACATGCTACCTTCTGAAAAGGTTGAACTTGGACCAGTTGTTTTCAGCACAGTGACTGTGTAGTCCTTCCGTCTTGGTGCTTCCTGTGTCATTCAGTGTCTTCCCAGCAAAACCCCTCACTATCGCAACTCGATGTTCGAGCTCTTTCTTCAGCACTTTCGGCTTGTGAAATGCAGAGTATGTTCTTTCCTTTCGGTTTTCTAACTCCAGATCTTTGCACATTGCATTATAAACTGGTCTTTTCCAGCTGCCCTTTGAAATCTTCTGTTCAGCTTTTTATTCATTATTTCTTTAATTCTCTGCAGTTGGTAGCACTTTCAGAGTCTCTTCTGACATCCATTTTAACATTTTTCTTTCTTTCCTGTCCTCTTAATGACTGTTTTCTTTTTTCATGTATTATATCCTTGATGTCATTCTACAATTCATCTTGGCTTGAGTCATTAGTGTTCAACGTACCAAATCTATTCTTGAGATGGTCTCTAAATTCAGGTGGGATATACTCAAGATTGTGTTTTGGTTCTTGTGGACTTGTTAGAATGTTCTTCAGCTTCACCATAAACTTGCATGGGAGCAATTGATGGTCCGTTCTGCCGTAGGCCCCTGGCCTTGTCCTAAGTGATGATATTGAGTTTTCCGTTGTCTGTTTCCCCTGATGTAGTCTATTTGATTCTTATGTCTTTCGCCTGGTTTGGTCTGTGTGTTTAGTTGCTGTTTACATTGTTGAAAAAATGTATTTCTGTATTATAGTATATTTCCACATACTAGTAACAAGTAACTAAAAATGAAACAAAAAGGTACTATTTACAGTTGTATCAAAAACATGAAATACTTAAATATAAATTTAGTAAGAGATGTATAAGACATCCACACTGAATACTATAAAACACTGCAAAGAGAAATTTTTTAAAAATCTAAATGAAGAGATATCACATGTTCATGGATGGGAGACTCAATATTCTTAAAATGTTAATTCTCCCCCAAATTGACACATAGACTTAATGTAATGCCAATCATAGTCATCTGGCAATTTTTGTATAAACATTTGACAAGTTTATTCTAAAGTTTGTGTAGAAACTTAATGGGCCTAACATATCCAAGGCTATCATGAAAAATAAAAATGAATTTGAAGAATTTATGTTTACCTGAACTAGAGACCTACTACAAAGTTACAGTCATCAAGTCACTGTGATATTGGCATACAGATAGACACATAGATCAATAAAAAAAGTATAAATTAGATAGTTGCTAGAAATCTGGTTGGGAGAAATCGGTGATAGCACACATTAGAAATAAGAACAAAATTAAGTGGACTTTAGCATAACTTGAGTACTCCTTCCATCTCAACTCAATATTGCATGGATAGAGTAGCTGGGGCAGGGGCACAGGACCATGCTCTTAGGTGAAATCGAGGCCAATTGGCACAACTAGCGTTTTGCTAAGAGAGCTCTCTGCACCCCACATTGGTGAGTGACATCCGGTGTCTTAAAAACTGCCAAGCTGCCATCCAAGGGCACAGCAAATGGCCCCAACTCAGCCGGAATGGATGCTCACTGAGGACCAAAATGACATGGGGTAAAGACAACCCAGAAGATAGAGAGACCCACATGAGTGGGTGCCTACATCGACTTGGGACTGGAAGAACCGGATGGTGCCCGGCCACCACCAGTGATAGCTGTGATGGAGCTCACTAAGTTGAGTCTCACTGGCGACACAAGAATAAAAAGGGGTGCATCATGAGATCTCCACTAAAAGACCTCAACTGATGGTCCAGCGGTTTCGGGGTTCCCCTGACAGCATGGCCCCTGGCCCTGATGCTGCCCTTGCCCATAAAGCATACCGAAGATCCACTCTTTGGACGCAAATGGATTGGACTTGGCAATGCAGAGTGACCATATATTGTATGCACTTTATGGTTCTATACATCTATAGGATATCAGCCTGCTGACCTCTGGTTGGAAGAAGGAGAGTGGGTGGAGAGGAGGGGAAAGGAGACTGTTGGGAGAATGAGACATGTATGGAGCAGAGAGGAATAGAGTGCTGTCACCAGACAGGGAGAGCAGTGGAAGCTGCATATAGGTGGGCATGTAAATTTATATGGGAATTTTTCACTCAGTCATATTAAATAATTAAAAAAAAAGAGTAGAAACTCCAGAAACAGACCCACACGTTTTCCCAATTTTTTTTTTCCCCTTCTATTGACAAAGATTCCTGTGTAATTTAAAGATGAAAAGATATCTTTTCAATACATGGTGTTAGAATAACTGTATCTTACAGAAAACAAAAAAAAATACTCTGATCTTAACCTCGTAATACAGAAAAGATCAACTAAGAATGGATCATAGATCTGAGAGTAAATTATAAAACAGTAAAATTCAGTAGAAAATATAGAGGAAAATTGTTGTGACCATGAGGAGAGTTATTTTTTAAGACCAAGGAAAAAAATCATCATAAAAGAAATAGTAAATTTGGCCCACTGAATTAGAAACATCTGCTCTTCAAAAGACACCTTTAAAAAAAAAGAGGGAGAAGCCACAAGTACCAATCTTGTAGAAAATGTTTGAAACAAATGTATTTGACAAGGGATTTAATTAAAAATACACAAAGAATTCCTATAATTCAGAGATAAGAATACAACCATCCCAACTTTTTAAAAAATAGGCACAAGATTTAAATTGTTACTTCAAAGAAAATATATGAATGGTTAACAGGCACGTGAAAAGATGCTGAGCACTTTTATTTACCAAGAAAATGTAAGTTAAACCCACATAAGATTTAACTGTGCTACCATTAGAATGGCTAAATACCTGTGTGGTGCAAACAGTTAAGTATTCAACTGCTAAACAAAAGGTTGGCAGCTAGAAACTGTCCACGGGTGCCTGGGGGACAGGTCTGGTGATCTACTTTCAAGGTGTTATAGCCTTGAAAACCCAATGGACTAGTTCTACCCTGCATACGTGTCACTGCCGTGAACCAGAAACAACTTGATGGCAGTTAACAACAACAACATTAGAATGGCTAAAAGAAAAAAGTACATTCTCAAATGTTGGCAAAAATGAAGAGCAAAGAACCAGGAAAACTAAACAACATTAGAACAGCTAAAAGAAAAAAAGTACACTCCCAAATGTTGGCAAGAATGAGCAGCAGTCAAACAGCCAGCAAACACATGAAAGGATGCTTGCAATCATTAGCCATTAGATGTCAACCAAAACTACACCATCTTACCACTGCAAAAACTGCAGTAATTAAAACAAACAAACAAACAAACCAGAAAACAATAAACGATGGCAAGGTTATGAAGAGATTAGAGCCTTTATCCACTGTTGGTGGGACTGTAAAACAGTGCCACCACTGCGGGAAACAGTATGGTGCTTCCTCAAAAAGCTAGAAATATCTTCTGATTCAGCAACACCACTTCTAGGACGATACCCTAGAGAACTAACAGCAGTGACATGAATACACATGCACACCTATGTTCATTGCAGTGTTATTCATAATACAAAAAAGAAACAATCTAAGTGCCTATCAATAAGTGAATATATATATGGACATTCTGGCAAAGCTCAGTTTCTTGCTCTGGATTCTGTATGTGCCTCATTATCATTTGACCTCTCTTGGGACTCAAGTCAGTGGGTTGCTGTATTCTCTGCTGATCCTGAGATCATCAGCCTCCATAGCCTGTGAGCCAGCAGCCTGCCTTCTGGTCTGTCATTCTTGGTTTCGTCAGCTTCGGCAGCTACATGCATCAGGAGAGGCCTCCAGTCTGGCATCTGACCCTCATCCCTCATACGTGTCAGCCTCTACAACTGTGTGAGTAACTTCCTTAAGTAACCTCTCTGTATAAATATATATGCTTATATATTTATGCACATATATAAATATATAATGCATACATATATTTATATTATAGATTCTATTACATTACATTGTATTGTATTGACACAATAAAAAGGTCGTGGAGTAGCTGGAACCCTCATACACTGCAGATGCATGTCTAAAATGCTATGTTTTGGAAAGTAGTTGAGTAATATTGTATAATGTTAATATACACTTATGAGGTTGTTATTAGTCACCATCAAGTCACCTCTGACTCATGGCAACCTTACATATAATAGAACAAAACATTGTGTGATCCTGTACCATCTTCTTGATCACTGGTATATCTGAGTTCATTGTTGCAGCTACTGTGTGTCCAACTCATTGAGGGTTTCCCTTGTTTTCATGCTTTACCAACCGTGAGATCCTTCTTTAATGATTTGTCTTTCTTGATGCTGCGTCCAAAGTAAGAGAGCCAAAGTCTTGCCATTCTCACTTCTAAGGAGCATTCTGGTTCTGTTTCTTCTAAGATTAATTTGTTCATTCTGCTGGCAGTCCATGGTATATTCAATATTCTTCACCAATGGCATAGTTGAATGCATTAATTCTTCTGTCTTCTGTTTTCTTTGTCTAGCTTGTTCATGCATATGAAGTGATTGAAAAGACCACGGCTTGGGTCAGGCACCCCTTAGTCATCAAAGTGACATCTTTGTTTTTCAAGACTTTAAAAGAGGGCTGTTGCTTATGAGAAAACCCTGGTGGCAGGGTGGTTAAGTGCTACATCTACTAACCAAAATGTTGGCAGTTTGAATCTGCGGGGCTGTCCTTGAAAACTCTGTGGAGCAGTACTACTCTGTCCCATTGGGTCACTATGAGTCAGAATCAGTTTAACTGGGTTTGGTTTTTGGTTTATTGCTTTTAAGTTCTGAGGTTCAGATTACAGTGATGGAAAAATCACATTGATTAAGGATAGGGTTGCACAGCAATGTATTGAGAGTGATTCATGCAATTGCTGTCTGTAAGTTGTACATCTGTTAAAAAAAACAGAATTGGCAAATGTGTGATAAATATATTTCAACAATGACCAAAAAAGAAAAAGAGTAGCTGCTCAGGCTGCTTATGTACCAACAAAAATCTTATGAGATCTGATTCCTTGGTTTAGAGGTTTAGGATTACGTTTTCACAGGACATCCCAGTTAATCATTCCAATAACATATTTAGTGTATCTGTTCTTCATCTGGAAACTCTGGTGACACAGTGGTTAAGAGTTACAGTAGGTAACCAAAAGGCTGGCAGTTCAAGTCCACTATGTGCTCTTTGGAGGTACTGTGGGAAAGTTCTACTCTGTCCTGTGAATCACTATGAGTCAGAATTGACTCAGTGGCAGCAGTTGTTCTTTGTTTCTGGTTTTTAAATTTTTTGATTCTGCACCCTAAGTCACTGCATAGTACCTGGGGTCTTAAAAGCTTGCGGACAGCCTTCCAAGGCATGAGAATTGATCTCTATTTGCCTGAAGCAACAGTGGAAGAAGATGAAGGAACAGCAGGGAAAAGAATATGTGGCTGGCTAATTGCCTCCACAACTACCACTTTTGTCATGACACTAGAAGAAATGAATGATGCCTAGCTACTGTTACTGAACATTTTGATCACATTCTATTTGAAAGTCTTGATTAAAGGAGGAGAAATGCAAAAGAAAACTTCAAATTCTCAGGCGCTCCAGATTTTCTGGAGGCATGGAGCTGGATGAACTCCTCAAACTATTGCTTTGAGATAATCTTTAAATTTTAAGCAAAAAAAATACCCTGTGAAATTTCCTTGAAACCAAACAATAGTTTAGATTATAAAGAATGTCTGCTTTGAGCATTTTGCCCTGTTACAGTCTGTGTATATGGGATCAAGTTGACAATGGTAACTTGAAAGATTTGATAGGAAACTTAGAAGGCAGTGAGTTTATGTTAATTCATAGGAGAATAACTTACAGAAGGAAGGTGAGAAGGAAAAGTTAGTGAACATTACTGAATTGCCATGTAGAAATTTGAATTGGTGTACATTCTTCTACATATATTCTCAGCAACAAAATAAAATGAATTATGAAAACAAACGAACTTTAAAGAGGTTTTTTGCAGCAGATTTGCCCTATACAAATAACAGTTTGGTCTTCTGACTGTTGTGTCCATGAACATGTTTACCACACTCAACAACTGCACTGCTAGAGACAGAGCCAAGAGAAATTAAAATTTTATCCACAAAGATTTGTCCACAAATGTTCATGGAAGCCTGATTCATAATGCCTCAAACTGAAAACAATCCAAATGTCCATCAACAGGTGAATAGATAATCAAACTGTGGTACTGCTCTACAGTGGAATACTCCTCAGCAATAAAAAGAAACAAAGTACTGTTACCTGCTACAACTAGGCGAAATCAGACAAAAAGAGTACATATTCTGTAGTTCAAACTATGTTAAATTCTTGAACTTTCAAAACTATTGTGTAGTGGCAGAAACCAGTTCATGGTTGCCTGTGGCCAGCGTAGGAAGAAGGTTGCTTGAAAAGAAGCATCAAAGAAATTTTGGGGATTATTGCAAATGTTCTGTATCCTGACTGTAGTAGTGGTTATACAGGTTTATATACATAGGGTCAAAATTCATTGAACTGTACACTTAAAGACGGTATACTTTATTTTAATTAAATTATATATCCCTTAAAATTAAAAAGAGACAGCACTGCTGTGTCCTGCATTGAGGGTGTGTGCTTTGCAACAGGTCGTCATCTCCCCATCCTGCTTTAGCATGTTTCCAGCACCTCCACCCAAGCCATGCTGCCGCAGAGCCTCCTGTTCCAGAAAAGGTCTCTTTTTCCAGCTTGTCCTTCCCACCTCCCATCCCTGGCCAGATCCTTTCTCTATCAGACTCTGCAATCTAGAGTCTCCTCTATCCCAACAAGTTGGCTCTGTTAACAAGCTGTCTATACTCTCCCAGGTAAGGGCTTAGGGCCAAAGCTGAACAGTCTTAGCAAATTGGGTTTGGCTGATGCAGAGTTGGCCCTCTACTGAATACATCAGCCTCTCCAGCTCTTGCTGGATCTTGGCAAGGGTGAGAGACTGCACACAGACTTTCTGGCACCTTTGCCTTCAGACCTCAACACTTCTTATGTTGTAGACCACCAGGGCCAGGTCTTCCTAGTCTGAGCATGATTCTCCACAGACCTCACCTAGGCTTTTTGATCTCCTTCCCACCCTGAATCTCCTCTGCATTTCTGATCCTAGCCCACTCCATACCAAGTCCTCTCCCTCTCCTGAGATATCATTCCATCCAAGGAATCCCAGAGAGAGCTGCCCAAAAGAGAGAAATCCGGGTTGGTGGTAGTTATGGCACAGGGTCCATTGTTACCAGCTTTGAAAGGAGGCTACTTGGATGTTCATTAGAATCCCTTTGGGAAAGAAAACCCTGGGCTTGCCACTACTTCTCCCCGAAACTGGCAAGTGACTCTTCAAGGCTAGGTGATCTCGGTCACATTAGTGATAGATCCTGTCATCATTCAGCTCTTCCTGGGTACACATACATGAACATTTTACGGACAGAGCGTTCAATCATAGCCAACCATGGAGAGAAAAGCGGGTGCCAAGAAGGTCAAGAGGCTTGCTTAGGTCTCTAGCCATTCATCTGTTTCTAGAGTCTTCTTTGCATGCATGCTCCAGGGAGAAACTGAAGAATCTAGATGAACAGTTAGGGCCACAGCGTGGGGATTTGGGTAACAGCATCCTTAGGAGAGCTATGGCTTTTTGCCCCTGGCCCCTTGTCCTTCTACTTCTGGCCTGCAAAGAGGATGCAATTACCCTGGTCATGGGAATGGCTGGACCTGTACGACTTGGAGACAATGACTTGGCCAGAGCATGTAGGCAAGCCCAGTGGGCTGGCTCAGGTCTGTGGCTTCCTGGGAGGAAGTGAGGCATTGTTTCAGGGGCTGTGTGGGCCCACTGGAACTCAGCACAATGCAGGGAGCTGGTGGGTGCCAGGTCCAGCCCACCGACAATCTATGGGGAACTTGTTTATTGCTTTAATGACCCACGGTGGATCCACCTGGAAACAGACCTGCTAATGAGCAGAGACATAGCTGGCACAGCCCCAAAGGGAAGCCTGTTGGGCCAGCTTCCCCAGAGGCACTAAGGGTGTGTGGTCTATGGCTGGGAGAGCTGAGAATTGGAGACCTGGATTCTGTCTGGGCAAACCACAGGGAGAACTCTTGATTCTCCATCCCTGTCAGCCTCCTATTGTGAGATCAAGAGAAAGTGCAGGAAGGCCAGGGCCAAAAGGTTGAGAATGGAAGGTAGGACTGGGCTTCCTATTCCAGCCTCTACTCTAACCTGCTGGTGGCCTTCAACAAGCTGTCTATAGTTTCTAGCCCTCAGTCTCCCCATCTTTGACAGGGATAACTATCTTTCTGCTGTCTCCCCACTTCCCTCAGGTATTGGGAGAGTAAGGTAAGATCAGACATAGAAACTGCTTTGAACTTCTTAGAAGAAAAAGCCGTTTAGACATCAAGGCTCTACATTGTTTGCTTCTTCCCCCTGTGGCTAGGACCTGGGAGCTTGGAGAGATGTACTGTCTGGGACCTAGTTTTCCTAAACTTATCATCAGACACCCGCCAGGGACTAAGACAGAATTAAAAACTGCCCCTATGCCAAGGACATCTGGAAGCCAAGGTAGGCCACATAAGAGAAGACCATGGTGGGCTGGAGCTGGCCTGTGCCAGCTCATGAGAACTAAGTATTAAATTTTCAGAAATATTTGCAAGCTGGTTGTTAAATCCACTAGCAGCTTGCAATAGGTGATTGTAGATTTCACACTATGGGCAGCAACAAATACTACAAGTCAGCGTTTTGCTGTGTATGTACGTGTGTGTGTTTCTGAGGTCTGATTTCCCAGAGCAGGGGATGGGGTCTGTGGAAGATGGGCTCAGTACCACTTTGACCCCTTCATGCCCCTGTCCAAATCTCACTGAGCTGGTGTGGTTTATTTGCCCTCCAGGCATAGATCCAGGAGAGTGGAGACCACAGCAGACTAGGAAATGGCCCCAATCCAGACAGTAGTGGGACAGTGGTGGCCACAGAGATAGAGGATACTGGGATCTAACTACTGGAGACAGGAGAAGTGCACCATACTGTGTCATGAGTGTCAAAGAGCAAGACTGAAACCCCAGTCAGGGACGAAGGTCTACCACTCCAGATGTTTCTTTGCCTAGATTCAAACACATCATGTGGCGGGTATGGGGTGGCAGTGGGATCAACAGGGGTAAGAAACCTCAAGAGTTGGATGTATTAGGCATCTATGAGGATGCTTTTATGGGAACATAACTCAGAGGTCTCACTGACTGTTTAAAGAATTATTCCCTCGCTTGTTTGCTTTTATTTTTCATCCAAGAAGTCTCTTTACAGGTTGGAAAGGGGTGATCATCTAAGAGTCTCCAGATGAAGGCCTTTGACAGGGCGGGGGGGGGGGTAATACTGTGGAGCTGAAGGAGAAAGCTGCCTGTGTCCTGGGAGAGCCAGAAGTGGGGGTGTCTCCATGCTGTCATCTGTACCCTTCAGTCACGCCGAACCTCCAGCTTCTCTGACCCTGAATTTATCTTTTCTCCTCTTTTATTTCTCTTATCCATGTCCCTAACCTTCCGTGTCAGCACACACACATTTAAGGTGTGCCCAGGGAACATCCACACTCAGTGTACTAAACTTGTCACAGCTGAACGCATTCCTCTAGAGTTAAGGCCATCCTGGGTTTCAATCCTGCTAATAATCCTGTTTTAAATTCTGTGATCCTACTGCCTCATTTGTAATACAAGAGTCATTAGAGAGGCCACTCCCTGGGCTTATTGGGGAGAACTAAGTGGGAGAAACAGTCAAATTCTTGGCACAGACCTGGCACAGAGCAGGAGTGCAGTAACCGTAGCTCTGGTGAGCCCTTCATCTGAGGAGGGCATAGATCCCTGGAACAAGATGACACGAGTGGACCCAGGAAGGATCTGCTGTGTAAGATTATGAGGTCTGACCATTGAGTCTGCGAACTTAATAGTTCTAAGTGCTACATACCTCACTGCTGAATATCGTCACGGTCACCTTCAAAGTACTCTCCTTGGGAAGCTATGCACTGATGCTAGCGCCTAGTCCACCCTTCAAAGCAATTTTGGAACTGTTTCTGGAATGGCCATTGCACACAGTGGCAAGTTCATGAACTTAACTGCATAGTTGTCTGTGAGGGAGTTTTTAGCCAGTAATCAAATAACCGTACTGGAACAGCCTCCCTACTCAGCTGATCTGGCCCCCAAAGACAAAGGAAATGTTGAAAGGAAGACATTTGGGTGACATTCAGGACATATACACCATAGTGGTATTCAGCAGTGAGGTATGTAGCACTTTTTCTAGGATGAGTTTGCAAACTTAATTGGCAGTCTTTTTAAGTAGGAGATCTTGAATACCCTCCTGAGGAAGGCTGGTAGCTGCAGGCAGTCCTACCAGGGGATTTCCACCCTGCAGGTGGAAGCTCCATCCCCCAGAGGACACCCCCGTGTTGTGACAAGGAAGCTACTTAATTGATCTGAGGCAGAGAGCCAGGGGACTTGGGTTCTAGTTCGGACTTAGGCAAGTCACTTGACTGCTCTTGTTTCTGGTTCTCCTGTTTGTGAACTGGAGCTCATCCACGCCCAGCCTCACAGCCTGGCACAAATGAGGTCACGCTGACAAGCAAAATGAAATCAGGAACAATGTTTGAAAGTACTCTATAAGAAAAAAATATACTATTATCATAACTATCTGTAATCATGTACTAAATCTCCATAGCCCAGGACAGCCCTTAGAGATTTATTTGTGGTTAGAAAAATGTCATTTCATTCCCATATTTTTTTTTCCAGGGAGGGTTTTTCTAGCAGGCTCCTCAGGACAGAGTAGAGCTGAATGTCCAGTGTAGTGCCCAGTCCCGCTCCAACCCTCCCACTTGCCACTCCACTGGGAAATCTAGATGTATTTTTAGGGAACCTCATTCCTCCCACCTCCTTTCCAAGGCATGCCTGGGAAAGCTATCCGGAACTCAGGAATGGGGTGCTGCTGCAAGAATGTCCCTGAGTATTCTCTTTGTCCTTCAGTGTTGGTCCCCCAGCTGATCAAGGCAGGGGACTCAGTACTAAGAGGGCCAGACGACAAAAGATGTGGTCTTGAGAAACAGTGAAGAAGTGCCTGTTAAGCTCAGCTGGAAAGAGGCCCCCAGAGGAGGGCAGGTGAGTAAACCCTGCAGCCACTGTCCCCCATTTGCCCTAGAGGTGGGTGTGGGGCCAGGCCGGGCTTCAGGCTAGAGGCGATTGAGCTTCTGAAAGCTGGGCGTAGGGTAGGCCAGTAACACATATTCCTTGGGGACTAGGATAAATAATCCTCAGCTACAATGATAAAGATCAATTACGATGTAGTCACCCGGCGCAATTCCAAAGGCTCAGGGGGGTGGGTCTCTTTCTTGCTCTCCCTCCAGGTTTAATTATGTGGCGTCTTTGGACTTTGGGAGACCCACAAGAGAAAAAAGATCTGCAAATAATTAAATTGAAGGACGGCCTGCACAAAGAAGTGTCCGTGGGCATGGGGGATGGTGGTGAGGATACAACAGGCCCCCTCCGTCTATCTGTGGAGGTCGGACGTGGGTGGGGACAGAGAACTGGAACAGGGAAGAGAATGCTGAGGCTGACATTGCTTCAAGGCCAGGAAGAGAACTGGAGTGAGAACAGAAAAAAAAGAACATCCCAAACCCACTGCTGTGGAGTAGACTACTAACAACCCTTGAGGACCGAGTAGAACCATCCCTTACAGTTTCCGAGGCTTAAGAGCTCGGCTGCTAACCAAAAGGCCAGCAGTTTGAGCACACCAGTCGCTCCTCAGAAACCCTATGGGGCAGTTCTATTCTGTCCTACAGGGTCACTAGGGGTCAGAGTCAACTTGACAGCAACAGGTTTCGTTCCGTTTGGTTTTTCCATTTTTATGGAAGCAGATTGTCAAATCTTTCTCTTGAAGAGCATCTGGTGGGTTTCCAACCATGAACCTTTTGGTTAGCAGCTGAGTAATTAACCACTGTGACAGCAGTGCTCCTCTTAGATGAGATTACCAAACAAATCAAACATATTGCCATCAAGTTTCCAAGGAGGGAGACCCAGAACTCATAAACCGAACCTGATGATTCTAACTCACAGCGGCCTTAAAGGACAGAGTAGAACTGTCCCATAGAGTTTTCAAGGAGAGAGTCAAACTGCTATCTTTTGAATAGTGGCTGTAGCTCTTAACCAACATGGCACCAGGCTTCCAGAACAAGACCAGAGCGTGCTAGTTCTCTGAGCGAAAAGACAGGGGACCTGGGAAAGCTGTCCTCTCGCTGGGAGTGCTCAGCAGTGCTCATGGCTCAATTTCAAACATTACAGTTGTTGGCAGTATCCTCGAAGCGATTTAAAAAACTCAAAACAACACTAACAAGTCAGCATACTGAGGGTGTAATTAGTACTGCAGTCTACACAGAGACAAGGCCCGTAAATGCATAATAGTAGCCACAGACTCACCTAGGCACGTCACTATTGGGGTACAGAGGCATCTCTCTCCGACACCATCACTGGCAAAGTCCTTGTGTGTTCAGCAACACCTCTTGACTCTAACTGGCAGTAAGTTGTACCCTCCTCTGTACCATTTCACACAACTCATCTTGGCCCACACTGTGCACAACAGACCTCACTGAAATATACATGTATCCACAAAGATAAATTTCAAACAACGATCAAAAGCCCATAGAGATTAAACACAGGAGAGACACTCCTGCTAGGATTCAGGCCAGGCTCTCTGGCTTCCCTTGGAGGAGTGTTGTGATTGCAATTCAGTTGGTCTTCCCTGATTCTTCTTTTCTGACAGAGATTTCCGCATCTTCTCCATCACGTCTGCTCCTGCATTCCCGAGCGTTCCATTTAGAATCATAACCTATTAGGGCCTGCAGCAACAACAGTAGGGGCAATCTAATCCACGGGACAGAGGAAGACACTGAGATGTGAAGAGGAAAAGCAGCCCTACACGTTCTAATTCTTTCTTATTCTGACCTGGCTATCTGAACTCCCATTTGCTTTATAAATTGTTTATTACATTGCTTTTTGCTGTTAAGACTCATCTTTATTGACAATAGCTTTACATTTTTCCCCAGATCACATACCTTAGTGACATGAGCATGGAGGCTCACCCCGGATTACAGTGTACCCCCAGACAACAGGGAGGACAGGACATGAGTTGCCTATGAGCACGAGATCCAGCCCCCACTCTAACAACGAGGCTCTGCTATGTTTTAAAATTACCTGGGTGTATTTATATATTGGCGTTCTTTGCTATTTTAAAAACATTTTCCTATTGTGCTTCGCCTCACTGAGGCAGTGCTGTTCTTCTGGTTGTGCCGATAGGCTTTTCAATCAAAAACAAGGGAAAAAATCCACATGTTTCTAGTTCTTTATATATCTCTGCTTTTTTCAGGAAAATAAATATTTGTCAAATTGAATTGGGAAAAATTTTTAGAAAAATGTTTTTGTACCTTGTGTGTTGTGCTGTCATTGTTGTTAAATAAGTGCTTTCAGCGACAGGGCTTTTATTCTCAGAAAGGGCTTCTCTGTGGTGCGGAGGGGGTGCTGGGCGTTGGGGGCTGCACTGGGAGTTTCAAAGTGAAAGAGTCTGGAATCAGACAAGCTGGCAGGGACCCTCTCTCTTCCCTTTATCCTTTCTTCTCCCTCTCCTTCCTTCCTTCTTCTCACCTAGTTTGTTTCTGTCTTCTAATTCCTATAGCCTTTCCTATCACCAATATGGAAACCCTGCTTGGTAGTAGTTAGGAGCTACAGCTGCTAACCAAAAGGTCAGCAGTTCATATCTACCAGGTGCTCCTTGGAAGCTCTACAGGTCAGCTCCACCCTGTCTTGTAGGGTCTCTAAGAGTCAGAATTGACTTGAAGGCAATGAGTTTTAACACCAGGGCCCTGTGGGGGCAGTGGTTAAGTGTTTCACTACTAACTAAAGGTTGTCAGTTCAAATAAACCAGCCACTCCTTGGAATCCCTGTGGGGCAATTCTACTCTGTCCTATAGGGTAGCTATGAGTCAGAATTGATTCAATAACAACAGGTTTTTGGTATTACTAATACTGCCCTTTCTTAGCCTTCCACCTATCCAGTGCAACACAGATAACTCACCTTTCTGTAATTTCTGTGATGCCGCTTGTTAGTCCGCTGGAGGAGAGAAGCCTGCAGTACCACTGAAAGCTCCACCGTACCCTACTGAGACTTTGAGCCTGTGCAAGAGGCAGGTGAGGCAGCAACATCTCCACCTTGGGAAGAGTAAAAAGGCTATCTCGGTGCCCAAGAGGTTGCACAGCTCTCTCGAGGACCGTGTTACAGAAGTAATATATATGAAAGTACAGAAAGAATCCACCTCTTCCTCGGTGAGCAGGCAGAAAGGCCCTGTGGGAAGAAGAGACAGTGTGGCTGCAGGCCAACCTAGCCACCTCTCACGGGGCCTGCTCCTCTCTCGTGACTCACCTATACATTAAGCAAACACTCACCAAGTACTGCTGTGGGTCCAGCACTCTGCCAGGTCCCTAGGGATACAGTGGGGAAGGAGATACAGCCCTAGCCCTCAGGAGGCCAACACCCGGGAGGCCACAGGCACTTAAACAGTCTCACCAATGGATGGTGAGTGCTACAGCAAGAAGAGGTCTGGATGCTGTGGGAGCCCTTGGGAGGGTCACCTAATTCAGCTGATTGAACTTTCTTAAAAGATATATAGGTTGTAGTCAGTTGAAAGAGAAAGGGGAAGGCACTCTAGACAAAAAGAACCATGTGTGAAATAGAACAACTTCAGGATAACAAAAGTAATGGCAACAGACGAAAGTAGCTGAACTAGCTCCCGTCAAACACTGCTGTAGGCGCTAAGGATGTGATGCTGAGCAAGAGAGACAAGTTCACTACCTACGTGGAGCTTCCATTCTCGGCAGGGGTTGGCGAGCAAGAGGGAAAAGACAGCCAGATGCAAAGCAAGAAAACAAAAATACCAGAGCAATAAGTGCTATGCAGAGAATTGCTATAAGAATGTATATTTTATGGATTGGACTGTGTTCCTCAAAAAAGTATATCAACTTGGCTAGGCCATGATTCCCAGTATTGCATAGTTGTCCTCCACTTTGTGATTTGATAATAATTTTCCTAATATTTGCCTGTGGTTTATGAGGGAAAATTAAGTTACATTAAAGAGGCCTGGCGTTGGACGGGAGACCCTTACTCAGGCGACAGCCCTGACTCTACGTAAAGGGAGTTTCCCGGGGTGTAGTCGGCATCACCTTTTATTTTACAAGGACAGAGAGGTAAGCAGAGAGACAGGGACCTCACACCACCAAAGAAGAAGAGATGAGAGTGGAGTATGTTTCTGGATCTGAAGTCCCTCTGCTGAGAAGCCCGTAGACCTAGGGCAAGTTGATAACAAGGACCATTCTCCGGAATCAGCAGAGACAGAAAGCCTTCCTCCAGAGCTGGCTGCTGAATTCAGGCTTCCAGCCTCCCAGATCGTGAGAGGGTAAGTTACTGTTTGTTAAAGCCATCCACTTCTAATATTTCTGTTACAGCAGCAATAGATAACCAAGACGATATGATGGTAAATGGTAGGGTATTATTTCCAGTTGGGAAGTGTATTAGTTTCCTGTAGCTGCCATGACAAATTACCACCAAGTGGGTTGCTTTAAACAAAGGCAATTTATTCTCACAATTCTGGAGGCTAGCCGACTTCTGGAACTCCTCAGGGTTTCAGTTTGGGCACGTTTTTTCTCTGATGCCTCCAGGGGAAGATTCTTTTGGTCTCACTCAGCACCTGGTAGCCTCGGGCTTTCTTTGGCTTGCAGCTGAATCTCCACATGGTGGCTGCCCATCTGTCTGTCTCTCTGTGTCTTGTCTCTGTGTTATAGGACAGCACTCAGATGGGATTAGCTGCCTTGGGCCAATATGACCTCATGTCCTCTGATAAAACTTTCAAAGACCCTATTTCCAAACAAGGTCACAGGTACCAGGGGTTAGGACTTCAACAGATCCTTGGGGGACACACAACTTAATACATAGCAGGGAGCTAAAAGATCCTTTCTTGGAAGAGCTGAATGGTAGGAGTTATCTACATGAAAATCAGGCATTCCAGGCAGAGGAAAAAGCTACTAAAGAGACCCTATCAACAGAGTTGTTTAAGGACATTTTAAATAGGGTGATGGCTTTAAGAGTCCTCATATACCACTCTCTAGCCCCCCAAAATAGTTATTTATTGCTACATGTCAGATTACCCAAAAGGTAGCATGTAAAGCAACAAATATTACCTGATACACTTTCTGAGGGTCCAGGTTTCCTCCTGTCTTTCCTCTTCACTGCACAGACAGCTCTGTGGGCGCAGTCACGGTGCCTTGCTCCCTGAGACGAGTGAGCTGAGAGGGACAGAAGCGGCAGACCCAAGATAATAGTGAAACTCCATTACTTTTGCTGTGCGCTATTGTTAAAACAGGTCAGAAGGACAACACGAGGGTGAGACTCACAGGGGGCAGGGATCACTGAGGCCAGCTGCCACCATCTGCCCTCTGGCCCTCAGTGTTTACATCATTCCCACATGGAAAATAAACTCATTCACTACCAAAGATCCCGAAGATTCATGCCACTATAGCACCGACTCCAAGTCCGGAACCTCATGATCTAAATCAATTCTAAGCATACCTGAAGTTTCCCAGGTACAGTTCTATAAGTATGGCTCCAAAGAACTATTCCTCTTGACCAGCTAAGATTAGTTACCTGTTCCTCCACATGATCAATATCTGCCGATGGGACAGACGTAGAATAAGTGCTCTATGCATTCCTATTCAAAAAGGCAGGCAATGACCCATAGCAATTCTGAAATACAACCACACAAGTGAAATAACTGTCCATGGTCTACGCCTTCCCCTCTGGGAGCTCTGGGTTCAGACCTCTGAGTCACCCTTTCTTTTTCATGAAAGCTCACATGTCTCTGTAGCAAGTTGTTTTCTTAACTTGCTTCCTGTCAGTAGCATTTTGGGTCCAAAGTCCTCTTTTCGTCTTGTATTGCCTCTGTTTCTTTTACTTCCAGTGGTGATGTTTCTGTACATACATTCCTTCATACTGGTTTGTAAGTCTCCTGTGACCTTATAGGGATCCATTTCATTAAACAAATGTCACAACCACAAATACCTTGGAGATAAATCCTATATTAACTTGAGCTTAAGGACAACATCTTTTACCTTCTTGGTAACCTGATGGTTGATTTAGAGGATCTATGATGACATTTTTAATGTTTTTACAGAACCTTTTTATCTAACTGAGGTACTTTCTGAGGTTTTGAAGATTTGACAGTCATACCCTCTTTGATGATGTTGGCAGTGGCCAAGATTTCATCTTTGCCCTAAAGCCGTTTTTTTTAACTTTTGCATTGTTTGGCTTTTCAAGAAGCTCAGTATTTTTGAAACCAGTAAGTTCTGGCTTATTTTTGTTTGACACTCACTTATTTAGCTCCTGTCATCTCTCTAATTTACTGTAAGTAGCAAGAAGAAACCAGGTGGCACCATCAACACACTAGTTGGAAATCTTCATAGTAGATCATTCAGTCACCGGGTACACCTTTAATTCCCCCACTTCTACAGGCAACAACAGTGTTGCTAAACTTGAGGTAACAAGTATCCCTCTTTTACTAGTTTCTAATAACTTTTGCCTCGCTTCCCTGCCAGCCTTTGCCCACAGCCTTGTTAAACATCACAAGACTTCTTTCTTCTTCTTCTTCTTCCTTCTTCATTCATTTTGTTGTGCTTTAAACAAAAACGAGTCTTCTGTAAATACATTTTTCAAGGCATGTTGGTCTTTCAGTAGCAGTCTACTCTCTCACTAGCCCCCTGCCCAGTTGCAAAGCCTTTTCTGTGTTTCAAGCTTTTGTTTCAGCAGCAGGCTATCCCTGGATACCAAAAATTATGCTAGATATCTATTTGTACAGAGAATCCCAGGGAGATGTTTATCTGTGTTTCAGTGACTGTGTAAAGGCTTTTGACTGTGGATCATAACAAACCATGGATAATATTGCAAAGAGTGGGAATTCCAGTATACTTCACAGTGCTCCTGCTGAATGTGTGCATAGATGAGGAGTCATTTGAAAAGAACAAGGGGATACTGAGTGGTTGAAAATCAGAAAAGTTGTGCATTAGGGTGTGTCCTTTCACCACCCTTAATCAGTTTGTATGCTGAGCAAATAATCCAAGAAGCTGGGCTGTATAAAGAAAAATGTGGCATCAGGATTGGAGGAAGACTGGTTAATAACCTGCTTTATGCAAATGACACAACCTTGTTTGCTGAAAATGAAGAGGATTTGAAGCACTTACTGATGAAGATCTAAGATATAGACCCCAGTATATATTACACCTCAACATAAAGAAAACAAAAATCCTTGCAACTGGACCAATAAACAACATCATGACAAATGGAGAAAATTTTGAGTTTGTTAGAGATTTCACAGTCAACACCCATGGAAGCAGCAGTCAAGAAATCAAATGATGTGAAATCACAAGATGGATTGCATTGGGCAGATTTGCTGCAAAAGAACTTTACAAAGTGTTGAAAAGCAAATATGTCACTTTGAAGACTTGAGGTGCACCTGACCAAAGCCATGGTGTTTTCAGCCACTTTATGTGCCTTCAAAAGCTGAACAACAAAACAGTAAAACCAAAGAATTGATGCCTTTAAATTATGATATTGGCAACAAAAATACTAAATATGCCATGGACTGCCAGAAGAATGAACAAATCTCTCTAGAAGGAAGTACAGCCAGTATGCTTCTTAGAAGTGAGTACGGTGAGACTTCATCTTGTTTATTTTGGACATGTTATCAAGAAGGACCAATCCCAGGAAAAGGACATCATGCTTGGTAATGTAGAGGATCAGTGTGTTAGTCAGCTAGTACTGCCTTAACAGACTTATCACAAGTGGATAGCTTTAAAAAGAGAAATTTTATTCTGTCACAGTCCAGTACGCTAAAAGTCCAAATTCAGAGTGTCAGCTTCAGGGGAAAGTTTTCTCTCTCTGCTCTGGAAGAAGGTGTTTGTCATCAATTGTCTCCCGGACTGGGAGCTTGCCAGGTGTGGGGACCCCAGAGTCCTCAACAAAGGACACAGTCTGCTCCCAGCACTGGTTTCTTGGTGGTGTGAGGTCCCCAACTCCCCATTTGCCCCCCTTTCCTTTGTATTTCAAGAGGCTGCCCCAAGGTACAATACAATCCCACATGCTAAGTCCTACCCCACCAACACAACTGCCACCCATCCTTCCTCATTAACATCACAGAGGCAGAGTTTACAACATAAAGGAACATCCTACAATACAGGGAATCATGGCCAGTCAAATTGTTATGCACATTGCCACGCACTTGGAGGGAAACACTATTCAATTCTTGACAGTCACTGAAAAAGAAGACCCTGAATGACAGGGATTGACATAGTGGCTGCAACAATGGGCTGAAACACACCCGCTGCTGTGAGAATGTTTTAGGGCTCAACAACAGCTTCTTCCTCAATCCACAACACCACTGAGCCAACAGGATCCTGTCTCACAACACCACCACCACCTAACAAATTTCCCGGAAACTGGTCAGTTTAAAGCAACAAGTGTTTATTTCTGCGGGCAGGAATCTGTGAGGGGCTTAGCTGTGTGGTTCTAGCTCAGGATCTCTCATGAGATGGCAGTCAAGCTGTTCATTGGGGCTCCAGAACTCTCAGAGCTCTTTTGAAGCTGGAGAATCCACTTCCCAGTTCATTCACACAGCAGCTGTCAGTCCTTTGCTGGCTTCTGGCCAGAGCCTTTGGTGCCTCCCCACGTGGGCATCGCAGTAGGGTTGCTCACAGCCCAACAGCATACTATCCTAGGATTGATGGTCTGAGAGATGCCAAGAGATTGTACACCTAAAAGAAGCTATTGTCTTTTATAATTTATGGTAATCTGAGTAGTGTGTGAAACAGCCTACAGAGAGTGTTCATAAACGGTTTTGTTTTTGTTAGATGCCACCAACTCCATGCATAGTGGCACTGAATGTTACCCTATCTGATCCATAGGGTTTCCACTGGCTGATTTCAGAAGGAGATTGCCAGACCTTTCTAGCCCATCGAAGTCTGGAAGCTTCGTTGAAACTTGCTCACATTTTAGCTGCACACAAGCTTCCGCTGACAGAGTTTGGTGGCTGAGCATGAAGGGCACTGGCTAGGAGTTGAACTTAGGTCTCCCTTGCAGAAGGCAAGAATTGAATCACTGAACTACGAATGCCTCACTGAGGAAGGAATGGCCATCATTATTATAGCGAAGAGTTTCCTAAGTGGGTTCCATAGGCAGAGTAATGGCCTCAAAGATGTCCATGTCGTAATTCCTGCAATCTGTGAAGGTATTACCTTGTACACCAAAAGGGACTGTGCAAATGTCGTTAAGGATTTGGAGATGAGGATTTTATTTTGGATTATCCACCTTGGCTCAATGTAATCACCAGGTCCTTATAAATAGAAAAGGGAGGCGTGAGTCAGTGGAGGCAATGTGGTGACAGAAGAGGTCAGTGTGATGATATTACTGGCTTTGGCGGGGCCATGAATCGGAGTGAGAGCAACATCTAGAAGCTAGAAGCTAGAAAAGGCAAGGAAATGGGTTCTTCCCTAGAAGCTCCAGCAGGAACCAGCCCTGCCAACAACTTGGTTTTAGACCAATGAGACCTATTTTGGATTTCTGACCTCCAGAACTGTAAGGTAATAAATCTGAGTTGTTTTAAGCCACTAAAATTGTGGTTATTCATTACAGCAGCAGTAGGAAACAAATACAGTAGGCATTGTGCCACTGAGATAGGAATGCATGTGGAAACAGATTCCAGAATGAGAAAGCTTCTCTTTTGGACACATTAACCAAGCCCAGGTGCAGATGTGCAGAAAAATTGGGTGTTTGGGGCTGGGGCTCCAGAAGGAGACCTAAGAACCCTGAGAGTTTCTGGAGAAATGAAAACCATAAAGGTGAATGAAGTTGGAGAATGGCAGTCCAGAGGGCTGGCCAGGAAAAGCAGCTGCCTTTAAGACAGCCTGGAGGAACAGTTAGTTCCTCCACAAAGGTGGCAGAGTGAAAACATGGTGAAGGCTCTACTTTCATTCTGCGTATTCCCTGGGATCTGCTCTTTATTTTCCAGGTTGCCGAAATCCCTAGAGTCTGTCTGTAAAGCCTCAGGAGATGAGTCTCTCGGCTCCCGGGTGCCCAGGGAGGAGTGATGGGGGAATAGCACACAAACACATGCCTCTGCAACAGCAGCAGCTGCACCAGCATCTTGGGGACATGACCCAAGACATGGATCATAGCAAGCGCACTTTGGCAGACACTTTGGGGTCCTCAGGAAACAGAGTGGCAGAGGGACCATCAGTTTGATGCTGTCTTTTTTGTTTCTTTGGCATTCAGCCCAAGGGCGTAGATGTATCCTGCACTGAATGAACAACATAGCAATCTATCAGTTGGGAAAAAGTCAACGTGAAACATCTGAGCAGAGACTAGCGGGTCCAGGTCACGCTGGGGAGTGGGGACAAAAGATCTGCGATATTAACGTTGCGTGTCCATTTGGCTGGGCCGTGGTTCTCAGTGGCTTGGCAGTTACGAAATAGCTTGGCAGTGGTATGATGATATGATCACTTCCGTGATGTGATTTAACATAATGTGATCACCTCCATGATGGGATCTGCTGTAAACAGTAAATCGGTTGAAAGGGAGTCTCCTGGGAGGTGGGGTGGGGGGACAAGTGGTGAACAGGGACAACTGCACCCTATATAGCTGAAACCTGTATCAAGGCTTTCAGGCTTTTGCTGTCTCTGGTATGAGTCACCCCACCTCGATGGCAGCAGGTTGGGTTTTGGTCCTGCAGCTGGCTCCTGTTCATCTGATTTCCAGTTATTGGGACTTGAGCTAGCACCTTATCTGCTGTCTTGCTTATCAATCTTGGGATTTCTTCATCTTGGCAGCCTGCATGCAAGACCCCTGCTGTCTAACTTGCTTATCTTGGGTTCGGTTCACCAATTCCTATTGCTCCATAAATCGGGAGAAGCCTGCAGTCTGACCCACAGACTTGGGATGATCTAATCTCTGTGACCACATGAGCCATTTCCTGGGTATAAATCTACGTATGTATTTGTACGCATTATTGGATCTGCCTCTTTAGAGACCCCAGCCTAGGACAATTATGTTCCAGATCTTTTCTTTCCTAGGAAGAAGGCTTAGGGGCTCCTTTAAGTCCCTTTCCCCACGAAAACATCCATAAGTAAGTTTACCAGTTAGGAATGATTATTAATGGCAAGAAATGGAAAAGCCAACCAACAGGATCTGAAACAAAATGGGATTTATTTTCTTTACATAGCAAGAAGTCTCAAGGTTGTTGGTAGCTGGCATTGGTTTGGAATACAATAGTAGTAGGAATAGCATTTTGGTTTTTCTAGACCTGTCTCTTGGAGTCACAATGTGGATGCCATAGCTCCAGCAATCACATCCTTATTTAAGCAGGCAACTGGGGGCAGTGATGGTACCAAATACATTTGTCCTGTTTATTGGAAAAGCAAGGTTTCCCCAAATCACAAGTTTCTGTTTTTGTCTCATTGATCAGGACTCCTAAGACTACGGAAGACAGAAAAAGCAGATTTTTTCCAGCTTTTAGAGTGGAGGCTGGCAAGGGCATGCAAATGATGACGGTAACACTTTCACGGGTTTTTATAATGAGAAAAATAATATACATGTTCATTGTTTAAAAATGCAAACGCAAAAGTTTAGAAGTAATAAGCATATGAGTGTGCGGTAAGCCAGCACGTGGTAAGCCTGTCTACAATAAAAGAAGCGCTTCTTAATTGAAATTGCCTCTCTTAAAGGAGACATTTTGTTCCATCTGAGGGGAGCAAGGCCATAAAGAATCTCTTTCCCACATCGGAGACCCTTGGTCCTCTACAGCCAGGCGAACTCCAGATTACACAGGTACCTGACAGCTCCGTGGTGTCTCCTTCTCCGGGAGCTTGCTGTCTTACAGAGCCACAATGTTTAAAAAGAAGAGGAACTGTCTTAACACCAGGTGATAAAATTCAGGGCTGCTTTCTAAGGCCAAAGGTAACCGCTCACTTAATGCAGAGGAGTGGAAGAAGTCAGACCAGCTGTGTGAGATGGTCACTGGTTCTCACCTTTCAACCAGCTGCTAAGCTTTAGAGAGGTACCTGGTACCGTATTTGGGTATGGTGTACAGCCAGCGCTCGCTGTTTTCCTCTCTTGTCATTTCTGCTTCTTTCTCCATCTGATCCCACCAGGTAGCCACATCTCTTTGCCCTTCATTTGGGCCACCCTCCCATTCACCGTTTCACCTGCACTAGAAGGATCTCTGAAGTGGGCTGACAGAGTCCTGCCCTTCTAACTGCTGTCCATGTCGGGCATACACACACTGCTGAGAGGCTTCCCCAGAGCGATGAAAAGCTGTTAGATGTGGTGGGAGGGTCTGAAGAGAAGGGTCTGGAAAAACTTGGCAGTCCAGGTGTGACTCAGTGGATGTCTCCCACAAGAATATGAAAACAGGCATCCTCTCCATTTTGAACACACCTGGGACTCTCCTCCTTCACTATATAAATTTCTGCTGCTGCTGGGGCCGCAGGGAGCCCATCGGCACGTTTTTAGAAACTGAACCTTCACAATGAGTGGAGCTAGCCTGTGTGGAGTTGGGTCCCGGGTAGGATCCTTGTCAGTAGTTAATTGCATCTCCTAGCAAGCTGACCCCATTGTGGATGGACTTACACTGACTCCGTTTTCTGAATTCAAATAGCCTGGGAATAGGGGTGACATGCTGGGAAGGGACTGGTTGACACAGGAAGGATTTCAAAAAGTCTAGTTTCAACCCTCTTCTCTGCTGGTGAGAAAACCCTGGTGGATAGTGGTTAGGTTCCATAGCTGCTAACTGTTGAAATGAGGCATAAGTGACAGCCTTTGAGGAAGGGCGCAGTAAAAATTCAAGGTATTAAAGAAAGCCCCAGGAAACAACTTAAGAGCAGAAAATACCATAGAGTAATCTCACCTTTGTCTTACAAATACATCTGTCACAAGACAAGCCTGGGGACAGCCTTGCAAGTGACCCCTAGACCTTGACCACATTTTACAACTATCAGGAATTCCAGGTGGCCTTAACCAATCAATGTAAAGGTCAGTTCCCCCTCCCTGCTTTGTAATCTCATGACTTAAATACTGGGTCCTGAGGAAGCTTGTCGTCGCCCCCTACTCTGCATAGTTTGGGGTGCATCCCTGGTGCACCAGTCTTTTTCTTATTGGGCACATTTTTTAATAAAACTTAACTTTCAAAAGTAGCAGCGTCGCATCTTGAAAATCGCAGACCCTAACACTAACCAGGTAGTCAGCAGTTCAGATCTACCAGGCGCTCACTGGAAACTCTGTAGAGCAGTTCTACTCTGTCCTATAGGGTCACTATGAGTCAAAATTGACTCAACACAGTGGGCTTGGTTTTGGTTTATGCTGGTGAGGGTGTGTGCATAAGGAGAAAGCTATCTTGTTCCTAACTGTTGGTAGGAAAGTAATTGGCTTAGTATTTCTGGAGAATGATTTGGCTTTATAAGTTTTGGATGGGCATATTTATATCTATGCCACAGATATACTCCCACACATGTATTATGTTAACAAGGTTACTTGAGGTAAGCGAGCAAAACTGGGATGAAGAGGGATTTATACTTTCTACTTGTATACTTTACTATTTGCATTTTTGAGCAAAGAGCATGTGTTATCTTTCTAATTACAAAAATAGTAGAGTGTCACCCTCACAGGCCTAATTCTAGAGTGTAATTACTGTAGTAAATATATTATTATTACCCTGGGGAAGAGCTCTGGCCTGAGGCCTCCAGAATTCCACAGGCAAAAGCTTTTCTGAGTCCCAAGGAGTCACTGGGGACCTGTGACACCCGGTAAAGAGAGTTGACCAAGGCACCAATCAGAGGCCAGAGCATCTAGGTGCCTTTGCTTAGGGAGTGGGCTGCCTCGTGGTGCTCTCCAGAGACCTGATCTTCCAGCTCCCAGTGTATTAAGATGAAAAATTGGAAAATAGGAAGAGGAAGGACAAAAAAATTAATTCAACAGTAAGATAGATGAAGTAAATTAAAAGAAATAAAAAGATTATTGAAATGATACAAAGGCAACATGCAGCTACATGATAAAATGAACTAAAAGTAACTCCCACCGCATTTCAAAGTCTCATGAGCTGCGGGTCAGCCCCTGAGGTTGCAAGGCACAAACAGCGGCCCTGTGACACCGCTGTGGTCTTGCCTCCACTGGCTGGGGAGGGCCCGGCTGCGAGATGGGTCTCCGCTTCACTGATCTATCACAATGCAGACACAGGCTAGCCTCTCACTCTTAGCACCAAGTTGAAATCCCGTAGGACTGTTGAAACAAAACCTGAGCAAAGGCTTACGACCGTCAGAGGGGCCTTAGAGTGTTGAGAAGTGTAAGTGGGTTCTATACCACCTGGTGTGTGGGCTGCGGCAGCATTTTCGTTCGTTGTCCGTGGGGTCGCTATGAGCTGGGGGCTGACACAATGGCAGCCTCATTACCAGCCTGCTTCCTTGCCGCTATTCTCCTCCCTCAGAACGAGAGGGGACAGACAGACATCTCCTGCCTCTCTTATTGGGACTCTTCTGAGCCCCACAGCAATCTCAGGCCCACGTCTAGGGTTCACTTCCTTCTTGGTGTCTGCCCCCTTCCAGTGCAATTGGCAGAACACATACTCCCTTCAGGATAAAAGGAATAGCCTAGGGCTTGGCCGTGCTCTCAGGACAGGGTTTAACCACACCCTCCTCATCAACACATTTCCTAAAGTCAGAGTTCTTCAATCTGGCAGGAGCCCACGAGCTGAGCCTAAAGTTTATTGCAGTCTGGGGGTTAACAAGCATCTTGGCTGGTGCGGGGATGACATAAAGCCTGTCCCTGCTCCTGGAAGCTTTCCCTCTGAATCTCATCTAGCAATAGCAAGGACAGGTCCACATGCTCATTCCTCTCTCCAAGGTTCACAGGAATATAAAAAACCAAACCCACTGCCGTCGAGTGGGAACCGACTCATAGTGACCCTAAAGGTCAGGGTAGAACTGCCCCATAGAGTTTCCAAGGAGTGCATAGTGGATTTGAACTGCCGACTTTTGGGTTAACAGACATAGCACTTAACCCACTACACCATCAGGGTTTCCAAGGTTTACAGGAACGGGGCCTTCTAAAATCCCTTCTAGAAAAGAAGCAGAATTGTCTACCAGTAGCAAAGATATTAACTATATATTGCTGCATCTTTACCATGGAGCACTCCTGAGCACTTCAGAAAAAGACAAGGACCTTTATGAGGGACACAGAAGGGAATCTAGGCTCAATTATTGATATCCAGGGTTCAGATTTTTAGAACAAAGAAAGATTTGCCTAAAAGTAAATCCCCACTGCGTGTATACTACTTACTGTGACATCATGTTTCTTCCTTGGGCTTCAAAAAGTCCCAGAACCAATTTTTGGTCAAGGTTAGAGCTTAAACAGTGGGGATTCCTCTGCCCCTCACCTGATCTTTTGGGGAAGGAAACTTTCCAAAGCACAAAGCAGTCTGGCCCCAAGGGAAGGGTGGGGAACAAATAGTCACAGCTTGCTCCTGCAAACCCTGGGGGTCTTTTCCCAGTCACTGAAAAATAATGCAGTGACAAGAAAAATGAGAAGATAAAATAGGAGACAAGAACATAAGATTATAAAAAACAGCATAGAAATAAGAAATTAGCAAGCTAAGCCAAGCAGTTAAAATTAGAGGAGTAAAAGATTGAGGCAATAAAAGAAAGAAAGGAGCTTTTAAAATTATACAAAAAATACAGTCAACAATTGATCAGATTAGGAACTGAGATTTTAAAAGCAAAGCAGGGTTACAATGTTCAGACAGACCAAGATGATCGGGCTCTAAGGAGCTAGTGGTGTGCAGGGTCCCCCAGTATCTCATACAGAGTTAGGGTTTGAACCCCACCCACTTTAGCCAGCTGCCAAATCCCGTCTTTACTGTATCTCATGGCTTAAGTATCTTTGGGCCTTGTTCCTGATTTACAGTTTTCTAATAACTGAAGGGTAATGTCTAATGAAACTCTCTGATCGGATTTCCCAAAGCAATTTTATTGGAAGTTTGTCAAGTATCGGTCCACAATTCTTCATTCTCACTTCTAAAGTCCAAAACCAAAAATGCTGCCATAACTAATTTGAGACACAACTTGATCAGGCCTGGCCTCGTTTGGTAGCAAAACCTAACCTGAAGTGAGGTGACGTCATTTACAGGAGGCTTGGTGGCCAAGTGGTTAAGAGCTTAGCTAGTAATCAAAAAGCTGGCAGTTCAAATCCACCAGCTTCTCCTTGGAAACACTGTGGAGCAGTCTGACCTTGTCCTATAGGGTCTTTGTGAGTCAGAATCACTTGACCCTAACAGGATAGGACTTTCTGGTTTATAGATTAAACTGTATCCCTCCAAACTGTATTGTAAATCCTAACCTGTATGCCTGTGACTATAATTCCACTTGGAAACTGGTTGCCTTTGTTATGTTAAGGAGGCAG
Source organism: Heterohyrax brucei (assembly GCA_028571685.1). Taxonomy (NCBI): domain Eukaryota; kingdom Metazoa; phylum Chordata; class Mammalia; order Hyracoidea; family Procaviidae; genus Heterohyrax; species Heterohyrax brucei. The sequence goes on from CM053155.1 coordinate 27,084,115, forward strand.
GATTGCTGTTGTTAGGTGCTGCTGAGTCAGTTCTGACTCATAGCAACCTTATGAACAGAATGAAACACTGCCCAGTCTTGCACCATGTCCACAATTGCTTTTATGCTTAAGACCGTTATTGCAGCCACTGCGTCAATCCGTCTTGTTGAGGGTCTTCCTCTTTTCACTGACCCTCCACTCTACCAAGCATGATGTCCTTCGCAAGGGGCTGATCTTTCCTGACAACTTGTCCAAAATATGTAAGACACAATCTTGCCATCTTTGCTTCCAAGGAGCACTCTGGTTGTACTTCTTCCAGGACAGATCTGTTTGTTCCTTTGGCAGTCCGTGGTACCTTCAACATTCTTCTCCAACGCCGTGATTCAAAGCCATCAGTTCTTCTTCTGTCTTCTTTGTTCATGGTCCAGCTCTCACATGTATATGATGTGACTGAAAATACCATGGCTTCGGTCAGGCGCATTTCAGTCTTCAAGGTGACAGCTTTACTTTATAGGATTAGTATAGGGTATATTTGGTCAACTTTTTTGGCTGGCTTTTTGAAATATAAAAGAGATTAAATGCAAGCTAGCCAGGAGAGATGCAGATCCCCCAGGAACTGATGCTCAAAGAGGCAATAAACTTCCTTCAAAGCCAACAGAAAAAGAAGCTTTCTCCTGGAGTTAACACTCTGAATTTGGGTTTCCAGCCTTCTCAACTGTGAGAAAATAATTGTGTTTGCTAAAACCACCCATTAGTAGTGCTTCCGTTAGAGCAACACCAAACAGCTAAGACATGGGGTAGATCTTTTCTTCTGTCTTAGCAGAAACATTACTGTGCTCAGTCCTAGGGACTGCTGCAGATGGTGTGGTGAGCTGTGTAGTAAGGAGCATGAGTACCTTCTTGTCTTCCTAAAATTATGAAACACATCGGGCCCCAGAATTTCAAACAAGAGACTGTGGACCTATATTAAAAATCCTCCATCAGAGAGAAGACTGAATAAGTAAATTGTGGCATATTTATACAATGGAGTACTATACAGCAAGGACAATGACTTACCTACACCTATAAGCAGCAATATGGATGATTCTCACAAACGTAATGTGGAAAAGAAGCTAGATATAAAAGTGAATAAGCTGTATGATTCTATTTACTTAAAATTCAAAACCAAGACCTCTAATTGGGTAGCATTTCTTTGATTAAATCAAGCCCAGCATGCTGATTAGCTTTTCCGCCTCAGGGCCTCGTTGGTCCTTGGAGAATGTACTGCTAACCCCTATGCTCAAATCCCCCTCGGCCCGGTGTAGCCAGTTTGTGTGCTCCCTGCCTTTCTGCCTCCTGCTCTCTCCTTTGTCTCCAGCTCCTCTTTGTTTTGCCCCAGTGGAGAGGCTCAGGGGATGGTGGCAATCTTGTCTTTTCATGCCTTTGTGCTCACTCCATCTGGGGTCCCTCTCCACCCTTTTCCCTGGCCATTCAGATGGGCTTTTTTATCTTTCTTCATTCCCTCTCTTCCTTGGCTATTGGAGCTGCCAGATCCCCATGTGGCCGGGTCTCTTCCTGTCCTTGTGTCTCCACTGTCTGATCCTTGGGATCGGCTGGTTTTAGGCTTTTATTTGGGCCGCAGGGCTTTCTCTCTGCCTCTGCTTTTCTCTCCCACCACCCTCCCTTCCTTCCCCCTCATCTTGATGTCCTTTGTGGACAGTCACTTTTATCTCCCTTTGATTTGAGCTCTCCTCTTTGTAGAGGGAGAATGAAAGCCTCCACTAATTGTAGCAGTAGGGCAGTGATGCCTGGCTCCCCCTCTCAACATCTTCCCCTCCGGGGCTAAGCAGAAAGGGAAATGAGGGCAATTCTGACTCCCACAGCTCCGGAGTCGGCTCCAGATCTCTCTCCCCCATGGCCTTCTCTTTCTCAGGCTTCTCCAGGGGAGTTAAGTCATAGTGGGGTCCCTCATCACCACCTCCAGTAAGTCTCCCTGCACCTCCTCCTTATTAGTTTACTCATTAGGCACCGATGCGTGCTAGTTGTTAAACAATGGGATGGGCACAGAGTGAGACGACAGGTGCAGCCTCTGACTTGACAGGTTATAGGAATAAAGTGGGTTAAGCTGTGATAGAGGAATTATGGTGAAGTCTTCAACGCATGTACTGAGCCCAGATGGGGATAAGGGACCAGCTCCTTGATGAAATGATGTCTCAGCTGAGAAGTGATGAAAACTTAGAATCTAGTGAAGGAATCTTGGTGGTACAATGGTTAAGTGCTCAGCTGATAACTGCAGTCGATGGTCTGAACTTACCCAGCAGCTCCACAAGAGAGAAGACCTGCCAACTTGCTCTCATGAAGATTACAGCCTAGGAAACCCTATGGGACAGATGTACTCTGCCCTACAGGGTTGCTATGAATGAGAATCAACTTGATGTCACACTACAGCATCAAAGAATCAGAGGAGGAAGGGAAGGAAAACATGTCCTAAGCAGAGGGAGCATCCAAGCTAAAGGGGAGAGAGACCACAATATGACATTTATTGTGGTTGGGCATAAACTGGTGGGGGCCAGGTGATGGAAGGCCTTGTAAGGAACCTGAATTCATCCTAAGGATGTGAAGTCATTAAATTTATAAGAGGATGTAACAAACCGTATTGGCATTTGGGGTGACGCAGAGAATAGAGTAGAGCAAGATTCGAGGAAGGATTAGGCAGTCTACTAGTTCCCTATTGCTGCTTTAACAGACTACCCCTTGTCTACTGACTTTAAACAGCACAAATTGATTATCTTACACTTCAGGAAATCAGAAGTCTGAAATTAGTCTCACTAGGTTAAAGTTAAGATGTTGACAGGTATGGTTCCTTCCTGAAGCTCAAGGGGAAAATCCATTTCCTTGTCTTTTCAGCTTCTAGAGGCCATTTGCCTTCCTTGGCTCATGGCTTCTTTCTCCATTTTCAAAATGCATCATTCCAACTTCTGCTTCCATCCTTGTATCCCTCTTTACGTCCGACCCTCCTGCCTTCCTGCCTTTGTGATTACATGGGACCTACCTGGATAATCCAGGATAGTCTCCCCATCTCAAGATTCTTAATTTAGTCTCATATGCAGTGTGTCTTTTGCTGTGTACATTACTGGCTCCAGAGATTAGGATGTGGACATTTTGGGGGCTATTATTCTCTCTACCAGGGGAGCTTATTTGGTATTCCAGGCAGGAGAAAACAATGGCTTAAACTGAATGGTAGCAGTGGAGATGGCTCCAAGGAGATAGATTCAAGATAACTTTAGAAAGTAGACTAATTGGTGATGATTAGACATGGGAGGTGAGGGGGAGAGAGGAGCAGTGATTACTTCTTGATTTCTGGCTCCACCAAATAACATAACAGAAATGCCGTTTGTAAGACAGAGAACACCAAAGAAAAACCAGATACGTGGTGTAGAATACAGGGGGAATGAGTTGGAGCTACCTCCGAGACATCTAAGACACGTATGTTGCGTCTAGGAGAAGGATCTGAGAAGCTCATAAAGTTTAGGAAAAGGGTTGGCAAGCTACGGCTACAGCTGAGGAAATCTGTCCCAGCCTTCTCAAGAGTCCTTTGTCAGGATTGTGTGAAACTGGCAGTCACTGATGTTTTCCTTTACGTTAATGATGAAGAGGAAGAAACGAGGAGAAAAAAAGAAAAGAAAGAAAGACTGTGTGGAAGCTGGTCCACCCTTAGTCCTTACTCACAAGATAGGCTCAGTACTTTGCAATATGAATTTGGAAGATCCTTATCTTATAGAAACTAAGACCTATTGCTGTTGAATCAATTCCAACTCATAGGGACCCTACAGAGGAGCCTTGGTGACACTGTAGTTAAGAGCTCAGCTGTGAACCAAAAAGTCAGCAGTTCAAATCCACCAGGTGCTGCTTGGAAATCCTAAGAGGCAGTTTTGCTTTGACCTGCAGCATCGTTATCAGTTGGAATTGACTCAATGGCAGTGTATTTTATCTTATAAAGAAGCCAACTTATAAGTCCTCCCTTCAGCCAGGAGACTTATAGGGAGCAGTATCAAGTAACTGAATGTTCACTGTTCTCTTTCTGAATTATTCAGAATGAAGTCAAGACATCTGTTGATGGCTTTATTATTTTCAGTAAATGATTCAAAATGATGTGTGATTTAGTCAGCTGTCACCTACCAACCTCCTAAGTAGCCCTTGGAGGAAAGAATATTCCAGGAATCTGATCTCTTCCTTCTTCTCTCTGAAAACTTTTCTTTCAAAAGAATCACAGAACTCTCTGCCAAATAGACTTTCCCTTCACAGAGCATACTCTTTGGTGACAGCGCTAAGCCCTAACGCTCGAGGCATCCATTCACTGTAGGTAATAAATTAACTTCTTTCCGGTGGTACTCACTATGTGCCATCCTTGGGAGAACTCAGAAAATAATCACTCAAGTAATTTTCAGTGTTCTGTGGTTCTGATGAGGCACCCTGTCTGAGACAGGCTGCAGATGATTCTTTGCATGGTGACAACTATATCTATCTTCCATTCCCCCGATTGCCCTCCTACACCCTCATGACAAACTGAACCAGAGGAAAATACTCATGCACCGTATTTTTATGAAAATAACGTGGATGTTTCATGTTTGTTTGCCAACTGCGGCCCTGTCCCCATGAGATAAGCACGTTATGTAAATTTTTTTACATCAATATGTGAAACAAGTGGCATAGCTGAGCTTATGAAAATACCCCAGGGCAGGGTGCAGTTGGCAAATAAGTGTAGACAGTGTGTATTAGATGAGTAAAATACAGTAGTTATGTTTAATTTTAGAGTTGCTTCAGCTTGAAGAACTCTAACTTAGCATAAAAATGCTAAACTTTTGAATTTGTTGCTCCATATTTTAACACATGAGCTATCAGTCCTTTCTTCCTAGTTTATTATGTTTTATTTACTTTTATTATTTTACTTTTTAAAAGCTGTTGGTCCTTCTGATCATTCAATTTTTTACTTAAACCAGTTAGGCACAGTTTAATTGTTCTTGGTCTCTTCAGTCTTTTCTTATTACCCCACACGTTTGCTTTTATCTCAGTTAAACTTTTGGTTCTCAATCATACTTTTGTTCTTCTATCGCTTTTAACTTTACGCTTGCTCTCTATCTCATTCCTTATTATTGTTTTAATTTTCCACTTATTTTAATCATTTTTTCTTTTGTTTATCTTCTCCTTATTAAGTTACTTAAAAAATAACTGTTTTCTTTTAAACAGGAGGCAAGAATTACAGTCCTAAAGTGTAATTATGCTCTGCGTAGGACGTATACCGTAAGCTAGGAAGCTGGAAGGGTTTTTTCTGTCTAATTCACTTTTCTGCCTCCCTTATTGGTCACATTCCCTTCCTGATAAACACAAGAAAAACTGTAATCTGACTGACATAGAAGACACGCTAGTCAAAAGTTCCCCCAGTATCAACTGTGGTAAGCAGAATTATAAGACAGAGCTAAGATTCCAATTCCCTGGTATAAACACAAGTGCATAATCTCTCTATCCCCTGAGTATGGGCAGGACATGTACATGTAATGGATGTCAGTCCTGTAACTAGGTTACACTGTGTGACAACTGGAAACCCTGAGGGAGCAGTGGTAAAACGCTGTATCTGCTAACCGAAAGGTCAGCAGTTTCAGTCTGCCAGACACTCCTTGGAAACTATGGAAACAGCTCTACTCCACCCTGTGGTGCCGCTATGAGTCAAAATTGACTTGATGGCACTGGGTTTGTTTGTTTGTTTGTTTGTTTGTTTGGTACGTGACAACTGGAAACCCTAGTGGCATGGTGGTTAAGTGCTGTGGCTGCTAACCAAAAGGTCAGCAGTTCAAATTCATCAGGTGCTTCTTGGAAACTCTATGGGCAGTTCTACTCTGTCCTGTAGGGCCATTATGAGTCAGAATCAACTTGACATTAATGTTTTTTTCTTGTTTGTTTGTTTGTTTTTTGTATCTGACAACAGTAAAAAGATTTGGCAGATGTATTTAAGGTCTATGTTACCTCTAGGTAGAATGATTATTTCAATTATTACAGTTTTTTCTTTTTCTTCTTTTTTTAAGTTGTATTTTAGATGAAGTTTTATGGAACAAACTAGTTTTTCATTAAACAGTTAGTATACATATTGTTTTATGACAATGGTTAACAACCCCGTGACATGTCAACACTCTCCCTTCTCAACCTGGGGTTCCCTAGTACCAGCTTTCCTGTCCCGTTGGCTGGCAATGGCCAGCCTTGTTCTATGGACCTGTCCAATCTTTGGCTGAAGGGTGAACCTCAGGAGAGACTTCATTACTGAGCTGAAAGGGTGTCGGCCATATTTTCAGCATTTCTTCAGTTTTGGTCAGGCCAGCAAGTCTGATCTTTTTGATCTTTTTGAGTTTGAGTTTTCCTCTACATCTTTTTTTCTCCAGATATGTCCAGGACTCTGTGTTGTGATTCCTGTCAGCATAACCACTGGTGGTAGACAGGCACCATCTGGTTGTACTGGACTTAGTTTGGTGGAGGCCATTGTAGATGTGGTCCCTTAGTCCTCTGAACTAACCTTTCCCTTGTGTCTTTAGTTTTCTTCATTCTTCCTTGCTCCTAAAGGGGTGAGACCATTGGAATACCCTAGATGGCCTTTTAAGACCCCTCACATTACTTACCAAAGTAGAATGCAGAATATTTTCTTAATAAAATATGTTATGCCATTTGAGCTGTATGTTCCCTAAAACCGTGGTCCCCATAGCCCTCAGCCCAGCACTTTGGCCCCTCAGGGAGTTTGGACATGTCTATGGAGCTTCCATGACCTTGCCTTGTATAAGTTGTGGAGGCTTCCTTAGTATTGCGTACTATCTTACCCTTCACCAAAGTTAACCACTTATCTATTGTCTATTGAGTATTTTCCATCTCCACCCCTCCAAAACAGTTATGAGAGTAAAACCAAAAAACAAATCCATTGATGTAAAGTCAATTCTGACTCAAAGTGACCCTAAAGGATAGAGTAGAAGTGCCCCATAGGGTCTCCAACTAGCAGTTGGTAGATTCAAACTGCTGAACTTTTGGTTAGTGCCTGAACTCTTAACCACTGTACCCCTAGGGCTCCTCAAAGAGGTATTATTAACAATCACCTCACAAAAACAGGTATAAGCTAGGACTTTCCAGGGCAAACCAGCACATAGCTATAGGAAGTTTGTAAGGAGAGTCATTATACTTCATACTCTTCATCATACTCACTTGGCCAAATAACATCTTTGTTTACAGTCAACTCTCCTGTTGTTGCTGTTGGTGAATTGAGCTAATTTCAACTCATAGTGACACCATATGACAAAATAGAACTGACCCCTTAGGGTTTTCTTGGCTTTAAAATTAGGAAATGTATGCATCAGGGTTATATCTTTTACCATACTTTTCAATACATATGCTGAACAAATAATCCAAGAAGATGGACTATATGAAGAAGAATACAGTATCAAGATTGGAGGAAGACTTATTAACGAACTGTGATATGCAGGTGACACAAGCTTGCTCATAAAAAGCAAAAAGGATGCAAAACTCTTACTCATGAAGAACAAAGGCTTCAGACTTCAGTAGGGGTTACACCTCAGTATAAAGAAAACAAAATCCTCACAACTGGACCAATAAGCAACGTCATGATAAACAGAGAAAATATTGAATTTGTCAAAGATGTCATTTTATTTGGATCCACAATCAACCTCCATGGAATCAGTAGTCAAGAAGTCAAAAGATGCATTACATTGGGCAAGTCTGCTGCTAGGGACCTCTTTAACGTGTTAAAAATAAAAGATATCACTTTGAGGATTAATGTGCACCTGACCCAAGCTATGGCATTTTCAACTTCCTCTTATGCATGAAAAAGTTGAATAATGAAGAAAGACAAAAGAAGAATTGATGTCTTTAAATTTTAGTATTGGAGAAGACTACTGAATATGTTAGGGACTACCAGAAAAACGGACAAATTTGTCTTGGAAGAAGTACAGCCAGAATAGTCTTTAGAAGTAGGATGGTGAGACTTTATCTCATGTACTTTGGACATGTTATGAAGAGGCACCAGTCCCTAGTGTAGAATATCATGTTTGGTAAAGTAGAGGGTCAGTGACAAAAAGAAAGACTCTCATTGAGATGGACTGACACAGTGGCTGAAACAAAGGGCTACAAAAGCAAGAATTATGAGGATGGCACAGGACCGGGCCATGTTTCATTCTGTTGTACATATGAGGACTGACAATTAAAGTCTCGGACTCACCCTAGAAAAAGTGCTACATACCTCATTGTTGAACGTCATTTTCGTCATCTTCCAAGGACTTCCCTTGGGAAGCTATGCACCAATGCCAGCACTGAGTCCACCCTTCAAGGCAATTTTGGAACTCTTTTTCTGGAATGACCATCAGAGCTGTCATCGTATTACCCTTGATGTCTTCAAAATGTCTTCAAATGTCATCAAAATATCTTCTTTTCAATATTTCCTTTATCTTTGGGTAAAGAGAAGAGTCATTGGGGGCCAGATCAAGTGAGTAGGAAGGGTATTCCAATACAGATACTTGTTTACTGGTTAAAAACTCCCTCACAGAAAACTATACAATTAAGTTCACGAACTTGTCAGCATGCCCCTGGGCACAATGCCATTCCATAAAGAGCACCAAAATTGCTTTGAAGGGTAGACTAGGTGCTGCCATTGGTGCATAGATTCCCAAGGGGAATACTTCAAAAATGACCATAGTGACATTCAGCAATGTGGCATGTAGCACTCACAACAATTTTGTTCATGGATTTAATTGTCAGACCTTGCACATACGTATCAGAACTGACTTGATGGCACCTAGCAACAATAATCTTTTGTTTATTTACTTTATTTGTTGTAGCACGTTGTAGCACACAGGCACAGCAGAACATACACCAGTTCAACACTTGACTGTAGTCTTTACAGGTAGCAGATTGCCAGTTCCTTCTCCCACACAACTGCTGGGTGGGTTTAAACCTCCAGCCTTTCAGTTACCAGTCAAGTGCTCGACTACTGCACCACCACGAATGCTTACTCTTCTGCTTCTCCGCAGCCACTCCCACACAGCTGAACATGGCCGGCAAAAATACACGGTGTACTGACCAGTCTGCTTGAAAGTCGTGATCGCTTATCTCTGGTGAGCCCGATGCTGCCCGGCAGCCATACTGGGTTTCCCAGGTCCACTCTCTCTCCCACTCCCCTGTACAACACTTTCACATCTCCTGTTTTCTCCTGAAAGCCCCAACACGTCTTCTCTTTTCTTGTCTCTGTGCTGAAGACTTCACTGAAGAAACTGAAGCAAACAGAAGACAGCTTCCACAGCTTTTACCTCCACATCTACCCATCTGCATGCTTTGTGCCCACGCATCTTACATCCTCTCCTGCTGTGTGGCAACACGTCTGTGATCCTTGAGGAGGACAGCCCCTCCACCTGTAAACTTGGCCTACCTACTGTCATTCACTTGAGATTTTACTTCAACAAAGCTTCCCTCTTTATCCTGCTTCATTAATTTTTCCTTTTCATCATTGTTTCAGCACACAGAAAATGTTGTTAGATCTCCCATCTCTAAGAAACAATTTTCTCTTGACTCCATTTTCCCCTCCACTTATGACCCCATACAAATGATCTGAAAGAATGCTCAGTCCCTAATTTCTCTCCTTTCTTTCTGCCTTCAACCCACTCTGGTGAGATTTTTGCCTCCACCATGCTGCCAAAACTGATCCTGTCTTGCTGTCTAATAAACTCTGCAGACTACATCCAAAGGAAGTCGCTCATCCTCTTAGCAGCGTTTTCTAACACTGACCTCTCTGAGTTTGCCTTAAATGATGTTTCTCACTTGGCTTATAGGAAGCCACACTCACCTGATTTGACTCTTACCTCTATGGCCACTCTTCCTCCGTATCCTTTGTTGATTCCTGCTTATCTCCCATCTCTGAATGCTGGAGTGTCCCATGGCTTAGTCTCTGGACTTCATCTCTTTTCTACATATACTCACTCCTTAGCTAAGTTTGGAGCCCTAGTGGTACAGTGACTAAGAGCTCAGCTGCTAACCTAAAGGCTTACAGTTCACATCTACGAGCCACTCCACAGAAACCCTATGGAGACGTTCTGCTGTGTCCTATAAGGTCATTGTGAGTTGGAATCAACTGGACAACAAGTCTTTTTGTTTGTTTGTTTGTTTTTTAATTTATCTTGTTTTGTTGTTTGTCTCTCCAAGCAAGAGGTAAACTCTTGAAGGGTAGGAATTTTTGTCTATGTTATTGATTGTTGTATCTCTAGCACTTAGAACAGAGTCTGGCATATAGTATGCACACAGTAATTATTTGTCAAATGAGTGAATAAATCTGATTCCAGTCCTTATGTCATCTGAGTATTTTTCCACATAAATCCAATTATAATCCTAATCATTTACTCACAGTTCTCCAAATGTTATTTTTATTCCAAAATTTGCAGAGTCAGTTCTGCTACAGTGTAATGTATGTGCTCCTAAAAACCACTGCACTATGAAAATCACGTTGTAAAAATCACAGGGGTTAGGGAGAAAATGTAGTTGGGGGTACAACACTCAAACACTTTGCAACAACGAAAAGCCAGAAACTAATAAATGATGGTAGCACAGTTTACATGATATTTAGTTAAGAAATACATAAGTAAGGCTCTTCTCCTTGAAAGACACTTGAAATTGCTTGTGGAACTGGGTGTCAAAAGTGTTGCAGGTTGTTATTGTGAAGTGGTGGAAGGAAAGATATCTGAAATTGGAAAGAAAGATGTAATACCTGACCCGGATGGGTATGCTTTTAACACACTGGAAACTTAGGTCAGTGTAGAAACTTGCACGCGTTTTATTTATCACTACACAGTTTGTCTTTCTGAGGTTTTCTCAGTTTACTTAGTGATTCTCAAGGCAATATTAAGCATAAGCAAATGCAAAGTTCACATAATTCTCAAGTGGTTCCCTAATACATGATTTGGGTTGGAACAAATTTGAGTTTTCAAAACATGAACATTGCCATCCAGTCAGTTCCAAGGCTGGGACCTTCACAAATTAGAACTGTCCTGATCCACCACCAAATACATCAGTGCCGAGTCCTGCAGGCCTTCATAGCCCCCATTCCTTTTTTTTATTATAAGCACAACAGGATGTACATGAAGAGATACGCAGGCAAAGCATGAGAGGGATTTTTGACAAGGAGATTCACGTCCCACAAACTGTGCCAGTCTTCCTATGTGTGTTGTCAGTCTAGATGCTCAAAAGGTCCAGGGTCCTTTATAATAGCCATTGGGAGCTCAATGTACATCCATAACTTGGGCCTTAAGGTATAGTCAATGATTGATTGAATCACTGAACATGGATGACCAATTCCATTATGACCCTCTTTTTCCTGAGGTTAGTTCACCAGGCTGATCCTTGAGCTCCCACCTCATTTGCCACATTTAAACTATTCCCTGGCTGTTTTAGAAAAATGAATGCCACTTGGATTGCTGGGAAGTTCCAAGGGTTATTTTCAGAAACCAGAGACAAAAGGCCAAATAGAGTTCTTTGTCCAACAAAACCCTGTGGCAGAACTGACCTTATCTTTGTTTATGACATCTTCTAAGGCTATCACAGTCTTTTTCTTCCTTCTTGCATGGCATATTTCACCTTTCCTTCAAGGCATATTTTCCACTGCCATATTTATTCCTACATAGACTTTACCTTCTTTGAATGTTTGTATGTTTCCTTCTCACTTCTGTTTTTATTGTCATTTTAAATTACTGAATTCAAATCTCACAGTAATAGTTTGCAAGAAGTATGACCAGAATGCTCCTTAGAAGCAAGAATGGTGAGACTACTTCTTACTTACTTTGGACATGTTATAGGGAGGGGTCAGCCCCTGGAGTAGGACATCATACTTAGTAAAAGTAAAAGGCCAGCCTAAAAGAGGAACACCCTCAGCAAGATGGATTGACATAGTAGCTACAACAATGAATGGGTTCAAGTATAGCAACGAATGTGGGCATGGGGCAGGACCAGGCAGTGTTTCTTTCTGTTGTACGTAGGTAGGGACACTGTGAGTTTGGAACAGAGTCAACAGCATCATCTCACAGCAACAATATGCTAGTTCACTTTACACATGATTATATCCTTTTCCCCAATCACTTGAGGTCAGGAGTAGCCTCAAATTTATTGCATTTCTTTGCTCATCTCCCAGTGCTTACTATAGGACTGTCTCTTGCATACAGTGGGTTTTCAAAAATAATTTGTTGATTATGATATGAACCACATAGTTCAATTCCTAATGAAAGCAGTAGGGTCATTAATGGAGAAAACCCAAACCAGGAGTAAGAATAAGAAACTAAAAAAAGGTTTCGATTCTACTGGAATCCAGATTTCTAGGTTCATGGAATTGGGGTGACCCACCCAGGCCATTCTCTTAAGTGTCCTTTTGAGTTTTTAACCTTAAAGGAACTGCTTCTTTAAAGTCATCTTCATTTCAAACAATAGCCCAGTAGGCAGCTTAGCAGACAGCCTTTTGCTTTAGGCACTGGGTTCTTCTGGAAAATTATTTATGGACAGCCAGCTTTGAGAAACAGAAACTCAAAGGCCTGGTTCCAGCTGTATTTTAGGATGCGTGGCAAGTCTTTAGTGATTCCATAACCTACAGGCCCTGAAACCCTGCTCATGCTTTCCTGAGAAATTAACTTAACAGTGCCCCGTATAACCTGATCCCTCTTCAGAGCACTTTCCCAATAGGTCCAGGTTGATACTGTCTGATTTGAATCATATCTATTTACAATAAATAAATTGTGCTATACTACTTTTTGGTGTTTTCTAAGCATTTAGGATTTTGATAAAATAAAACCCCGAGAGCAGAGAAGCCTGTGGTTCTTCAGTAGGCAAGGGGCCCACGGAAGGGGCAGTGCTCATTGACCATTGCCAGACTGGTTTACTCTATGGAGTCTACTTAGAATTGCTGAGTAGTAAACAAAATTTGGAAGAAAAGAAGAATAACTTCAACTTAGAATTTAAAACTTCTTACCTAGGAAAGTAGCCTTTGGTATCGGAAAACTTTTCCACTTGTTATTGTTGTTCAGTAGTGTTATAAATGGAATTGTGTCCCCCACAAATGTGTGTCAGCTCGGCAAGGACATGATTCTCAGTATTGTGTGGTTATTCATCATTTCTTGATCTGATACGATTATCCTGTATGTTGTGAAACCTAACCTCTGTGATATTAATAAGGCAGCATTACAAGCAGTTGTTACTTAGTCAAGATTCAATCCACAAGATTAGATTGTTTCTTGAGTTAATCTCTTTTGAGATGTAAAAGAGAGAAGTGAGCAGAGAGCAGAGAGACCTCATGCCACCGAGAAAGAAGAGCTAGGGAAGAGTGTGTTCCTTGGAACATGGGTCCCTGTGCTGAGAATCTCCTAGACAAGGGGAAGACTGATGACAAGGATTTTCCTCCAAAACTGACAAAGACAGAAAACGTTCCTAGAAGCTGGTGCCCTAAATTTAGATTTATAGCCTCCTAGACTGTCAGAAGATAAATTTCTGTTTGTTAAAGCCATCTGCTTGTGGTATTTCTGTTATGCAGCACGAGATAATGAAAACAGGTGCCATCAACATGGTTCTGACTCATAAAAGCCACATGCACATGTGACAGAGCAGAACTGCCTGATAGAGTGTTCTTGGCTCTAACCTTTACAGAAGCAGACTGACAGGTCATTCTTTGCAGAGCTGCTGGGTGGCTTCAAACATTTAATATTTTGGTAGCAGAACACTTAACCATCTGCTCCACCAGGACTCTTTCATATTCCACTGAAACAACCAAACCAAACCCACTACCATTGTGTCAGGTCCAACTCATAGCAACAACAAAGGTCAGAGTAGCACTGCCCCACGTCGTTTTCAAGGAGCACCTGGCAAATTTGAACTGCTGACTTTTTGGTTAGCAGACGTAGCACTTAACCTACTGTGCCACCAGAGTTTCCACCTATTCCACTAGCACAGCCTAAATCAGTTATCTTCTAAAGGACGCTTACACTGCGGAATTGGACATATATAACAGGACAACAACTCCAACAAAAAACAAGTCTAGAATCACAGATGGATGCGTACAGGCGTATATGTATAAGGAAGGTAGAAGTGTATACATATGTGAAAACAGACAGAAGTATCCATGTGTACATATAAATACAGATATGTGTAGGCAGAAACATACATTTATTACACAACTATGGATAATCCTCAGACATAATCAAACACCTTCCAAGGTCAATTCTGTAGGTTTGAAGGCCTAAGACAATAGTCTTATGGACAACTCAGTCAACTGGCATGTAGGTCAAAGAATTCATGTTTTGCATCCTAATGATGTATGTAGCATTTCGGGTCTTAAAAGTTTGTAAGCAAATATCTAAGATACAACTACGGTCTCTATCCATAAGAAATAAAAGAGCAAGATGGTAACAAAAATCACAAAGAAACAAGTCTACAAAACTAATAAGCTCCACTAGCCATGACCTCAACTACCCTGAGATCAGAAGTAGACGGTGCCCAGTTACCACCACTGACTGATCCGACTGGGGACACAATAGAGAAACCTGGTCTGAATGGGGAAAAAAAGTAGAACAAACCTCAAACTGATAAGAATGGCCAGGCTAACCGGACCATTTAACGCAGAAGGCCCCCTGAGTCTACTGTCCTGAGTTACTCCTTAAACCTTGAACAAAATTATCCCAAGATCATGTTTTAACAGAAAAACAGAGTGATGCAAAAAATAAAGAATACTGCCTGTTAGATGAGTACTCTACTAAAAAATAAGAAAAAAACCTTCATGAGTCCAGAAGATGAGGGTTTAGTTTAAGGCAAAGATACATGGCAGAGAAACAACAGTACTAGAAATGTAATAACCAAAACGCAATTAAAGACAAAGTCAACATAATGTGGAAAATGTAACTAAAGTCATCGGGCAATTAGTGTGGAACCTAACCGGCTGTGTAAATTTTCACCAAAATATAATTCTTTAAAAAAAGTGGTATGCTCTAAATTTCTAGAAACACACTATTTAACTAAACTAACACAAACAGAGATAGAACAACTACATAAACCCATCACAAAAGAAAAGGTTGAAAAGGTAATTTAAAAACTCCCAACAAAAAAAAAGCCCCGGGCTTCCCTGGCGAATTCTAGCAGACTTTTAGAGAAAAGTTAACATCACTATTACTAAAGGTATTTCAGAGCATAGAAAGGATAAAATACCACCAGGCTAATATAATCCTGATACTAGAACCAGATAAAGACACCACATAAAAGGAAAATTACAGACCAATATCTCTCACGAACTTAGATGCAAACAGTTTCAACAAAATTCCAGCCAACAGAATTCAACATTTCAAAAAATAATTCCCCATGACCAAGTGGGTTCATACCAAGAATGCAAGGAGGGTTCAACATTAGAAAAACAATCAGTGTAATCAACCACATAAATAAAACAAAAGAACCACTTGATTTTTATCAATTTACGCAGAAAAGGTAATTTCACAAAGTCCAACACCCATTCATGTTAAAAACTCTCAGAAAATAATAATAGAAGGGAAATTTCTCAACGTAATAAAGGGCATTTATCCAGTATCAACAGTTAATAGAGAGACTGAAAGCATTCCCTTTCAGAATAGAAACCAAATGGAGATGCCTGTTGCAAACACTTTTATTCAGCATGTGCTGGAGGTTCCAGCCAGGGCACTCAGACAAGAGAAAGAAATAAAGGGCATCCAGATTGGTGAGGAAGAAGTAAAAGTATGTCTACTTGACGATAATATGATCTTATACACAGAAAATCCTAACAAATTAAAAAAAAAAATTGTAACTAACAGAAGAGTTCAGCAAAGGGTCAGGATACAAGATAAACATACAAAAATTAGTTGGATTCCTTTGCACCAACAAAGAAAACACTAAAGAGGAAATCACTGAATCAATACCATTTACAGTCGCCTCCAAGAAGATAAAATTCTTAGGAATAAATCCAACCACAAGTGTAAAAGACCTATGCCACGAAAATTACAAGACACTACTGCAAGAAACCAAAAGAGATCTATGTAAGTGCAGAAGCCTACCTTGCTCATGAATAGGAAAGCTCAACATTTTGAAAATGTCTATTCTACCCAAAGGGATCTAGAGATAAAATGCAATCCCAATACAAATTCAAATGTCATTTTATAATGAGATGGAGAAGCAAATCACCAACTTCATATGGAAAAGGGAGAATCGCTAGTAGATTAAGCATTACTGAGGAAGAGAATAAAGTGAGAGGCCTCATACTACCAAACTTTAGAACCGATAGCACTGTCACGGTAGTCAAAACAACTTGGTACTGCTACAAAAACAGATACGTAGACCAATGGAGCAGAACTGAGGATCCAAGTGTAAAACCATCCAATTATGAGCAACTGGTATTTGACAAAAGACCGAAGTCTGTAATCTGGAGAAAAGACAATACCTTTAACAAATAATGTTGGCATAACTCAATGTTGTTGTTGTTAGGTGCCTTCAAGTCAGTTCCAACTCATGGTGACCCTATGTACAACAGAATGAAACACTTCCTGGCTCTGCACCATGCCCACAATCATTTTTATGCTTAAGTCCATTGTTGCAGCTACTATGTCAATCCATCTCTTTGAGGATCTTCCTCTTTTTCACTGTCTAATTTGCCAACCATGTCCTTCTACATGGATGGATCCCTCCTGACAACATGTCCAAAGAATGTTAGACACAGTATCGCCATCTTTGCTTTGAAAGAGTACTCTGGGTGTATTTATTCCATGACAACCCACACTACATTCAATATTCCTTACCACGATTCTGTCTTCCTTATTCATTGTCCAGCTTTTCATGCATATGATGTAACTGAAAATACTATGGCTTGGGTCTGGGTATCTTAGTCTTCAAGGTGACATCTTTACTCTTCAATACTTTAAAGACGTTCTTTGCAGCAGATTTCCGAACACAATGCATCTTTTGATTTCTTGCCTCTTGATTGTGGAACCAAATAAAATAAAATCTTGACAGTTTCAATCTGTTCACCATTCGTCATGGAGTTGCTTACTGGTCCAGTTGTGAAGATTTTGTTTTTTTGATGGTGAGGTGCAATCCCTACTGAAGGCTGTGGTCTTAGATTTTCATTAGTGTTTCAAATCCTCTTCACTTCCAGCAACTGAATATTCATCTGCAAAAAAAAAAAAAAAAAAAAAAAATCAATACCCATATCTCACACACTGCACAAAAACTTAAAATGGATCAAAGACCTAAATATCAAATTTAAAGCAATAAAGATCATAGAAGTAAAAATAAGAACAATAATGGGATCCCCAATATGCAGCATAAACAGTCTACAAAACATCACTAACAATGCACAAATACCAGAAGAGGAAGTAGGTAACCAGGAACTCCTAAAAATCAAACACTGTGCTCATCTAACAACTTCACCAAAAGAGTAAAAAGGCAACCTAAAGACTGGCGGGTGTGTGTGTGAAAATGGCTACCACAAATCATATCATCTCCATAATCTGCAAGATACTGCACACCTCAACAACAAAAAGTCAAATAACCCAGTTAAAAAATGGTCAATGTACATGAACAGGCACATCACCAAAGAAGCCATCTAGGAAGCTAAAAGATGCAAGAGAAAATGTTCACAAGTGTTAACATTAGAGAAATCCAAGTCAAAACTACAGTGAGATACCATCTTCCCCAACAGGGTTGACATTAATCCAAGAAACACAAAATAGTAAATGCTGGAAAAGCTGTGGAGGGTCTGGAACACTTCTACACTGTTGGTGAGAATGTCAAATAGTACAATTACTTTGGAAATCAATTTGGTGCTTTTTTTGAAAAGCTAGAAATAGAAATACCATATCAGCAATATCACTTCCTGGTATATATCCTTGAGAAATAAGGGCTGTCACACAAACAGAAACGTGCATACCAGTATTTATTGTTGCATTGTCCACAATACCAAAAAGATGGAATCAACTTAGGTGCCCATTAACAGCTGAATGAATAAACAAACTATGGGATAGTAGTCATGCAGTGATAAATAATGACAATCTTTGAAAACATCTCACAACGTGGAGAAATTTGGAAGATGTGCTGAGTAAAATCAGGCAGTTGCAAAAGGACAAATATTGTATGAGAACACTAATATAAAGATTCAAGAAACATTTTAACCACAAGAAAACAGTGTTTGATGGGTACACCAGTGAAGAAGGAGGGAGAGGGGATATTCATTGATGAGACAAGAATTGGT
Organism: Heterohyrax brucei; assembly: GCA_028571685.1. Lineage (NCBI taxonomy): Eukaryota > Metazoa > Chordata > Mammalia > Hyracoidea > Procaviidae > Heterohyrax > Heterohyrax brucei. The sequence goes on from CM053155.1 coordinate 27,102,380, forward strand.
TAGGTGCAGGGAGCAACAGTACACAGTAGAAGGGAGGTCAGCACAACAGGACTAAACCAAAACCTAAGAGGTTTCCTAAATATAGTCCAACATTTCAAAGGACCCATTAGCAAGGGCAGGGGTCTAAGGACTATGGTTTCAGGGAACATCTAGGTCAAGTGGCATAACAAAGTTTTTTTTAAGAAAATGTTCTGCATCCCACCCTGGTGAGTGGCATCTGGGTTCTTCAAGCTAGCAAGCGGCCGTCTGAATAGCGTCAATTGTTTCAAACCCACGTGGAGCAGAAAAGAATGACAGACATTAAAAACATAAGGAAAACATGAGCCCAAGAGACAGAAAGGCCATATAATGCAGAGACTACATCAGCATGAGACCCAAAAAACTGGATGTTCCTGGCCACCACCAATGATTGCCCTGACAGGGTCTATGATATAGAGTTCATGACATAGAGGGAGAAAAACAGGTGTATAGAACTAGATCTCTATTAAAAGACCAGACTTGATGGTCTAAGAGACTGGAGAGTCCCTGTCAGACATGGCACACAGACTCTCTGTTAGCTCACAGCTGAAACCAGTCCTGAAGCCAACTCTTCAGACTGGACTATAAGACATAAAAAATAGTGGTGCTTCTTGGCTTAAGTGTATACATGAAGCTAACTGAGCAGCTCATGTCCAGAGATGAGATGAGAGAATACGGGGGACCAGAAGCTGTTTGAGTGGTCACTGGATACACAGGGTGGAAAAGAGGAGTGTGCTGTTGCAGGGTGGAGAAAGAAGCTAGAGTTACATAGCAGTGTGTATGCAAGGTTTTGTGTGACAAGTTGACTTGGATCATAAACTTTCACTTGAAGCACGATAAAATGTAGAGGATATAATGGTTTGAATTGTGTCCCCCAAAATGGTGTGTGGCAATTTGTCTAGGCTATGATTCCTTATATTGTGTGATGTTCTTATATGCTGTAAAAATTGCCTCTAAAATGCTAATGAGGGAAGATGGTCAGCAGTTGGGTTTGTGCTGCAGGATTCAGTGTGTAAAGATCCTGTTGTACCTTGAGGCAGTTTCTTGAGATATAAAAGAAGGAAGCTCGCAGGGAGATTTGGGGACCTCATACCATCGGGACAGAAACCCTGGGGGCATAGTGGGTTAAGTATTACATCTGCTAACCAAAAGGTTAGCAGTTCAGATGTCCCAGGCACTCCTTGGAAACTGCGGATCTTCCCTGACATATAGGGTTGGTGTGAGTAAGACACCACTCAACAGCAGTGAGTTGAGTTGAGCATATCATCAGGACAGAAACAGTGCTGGGTGCAGAGCACATCCTTTGGAAAGGACCCTGGGTTTCTGTGCCTCAGAAGCTTCCAGTCCAAGGAAAGGCTGACAACAAAGATCTTCCTTAGAGCCAACAGAAAGACATCTGCTGGAGCTGATGCCCTGAATTTGGACTTGAGCCTGCTTTTCCATGAGAAAATAAAAATGTCTTTGTTAAAGCCATCCACTTGTAATATTTCTGTTATAGCAGCACTAGATGACAAAGCAAGGGCTATTGTAAAATGTACTGATTCAGTGATTTCATCTTTAATGTTCTGTTTGTTGGTGCAAAACAATCCAATTGATTTTTGTATGTTTGTATTGCATCCTTTGCTGAACTGTCTTATTAGTTACAGACTTTTTTCGTGTGTAAATTCTTTAGGGTTTTGTGTACAAGATCAAATCATCTGCAAATAGAGATACTTTTACCTTTTCCTTACTAATTTGGATGCCCTTTATTTCTTTGTGTTGTTTGATTGCTTTGGCTAGAGTCTCCGTACAACGCTGAATAGAAGTTTTGATAAAGGCCATCCTTGTCTGGTTCCTGTTTGCTCTCCATTTAGGATGATGATGTCTGTTGGCTTTGGATACATGCCTTTTATTATGTTGAGAAATTTCTCTTGTATTCCTATTTTCTGAAAGATTTTAACATTAATGGGTGTTAGATTTTGTGAAATACCTTTTCTGTGTCAATCAATAAATGATTATTTTGTTTTGTTTATGCAGTTGATTACATTGATTGTTTTTCTAATGTTGAAACCTCCCTGCACCCGTGGTATGAATCCTACTTGGTCATGGAAAGCTATTTTTTTGATATGTTGTTGAATTTTTTGCATCTAAGTTCATGAGAGATAAAGGTCTGTAATTTTCATTTTTTGTGATGTCTTTACCTGGTTTCGATAGCAAGGTTATGCTAGCTTCATAGAACGAATTTGGCAGTATTTTATTGTTTTTTATGCTCTGAAATACCTTTAGTAACAGTGGTATTAATGCTTCTCTAAAAGTTTGGTAGAACTCACTAGTGAAACTGTCAGGGCCAGGGCTTTTTTTGGTTGGGAGTTATTAAATTACCTTTTCAATCTCTTCTTATAGGTTTATTTAGTAGTTTCATCTCACTTTGTGTTAAGTTTAGGGAGGTAGCTTATTCTAGAAATGTGTCCATTTCCTCTAGGTTTTGAAATTTGTTAGAGTACGGTTTTTCATAGTATTCTGTTACAATTCTTTTAATTTCACTGGGATCTGTTGTGATATCATGCCGAGAGTCAGCCCCCGACACTTTACAGGGTCACGCATGGAGGGAGGGAGAGGCGCCACGGGAAAAGAATTAAAAGAGACAGGAAAGAGTTTTCTGGTTCATGGCAGCCCGACCCAGAGAGCAAGAGAGGGCGAGCTGTCTGTCTTTATTGTTTTTATAGTAGAAGTGACGTGAATTTTACCCTGCCCACTGACCACACAATCTATTGGCTAATTTGAAACCAAAACCTTTACCCTGCCCCCTGACCACATGAGCTATTAGCTAACCGAAACCTTGTGATCCTTTTAATTGTCAAGGCTTTCTAGATAATGGCCTGAGACAAGTGTGTAATTGACAGTGAAAACAAGGTTATGCCTCGAGCTCAATCAGCCCTACTTATACCTCAAGGTTAAAAGGTACACGAGGAAGGGTCTAAAGTTTATGATCTCTATTTGTTCCTACTTTGCTCTTTATTTTATCTCCTCCTGCGGAGACAGTAAACATCTACTGTCCCCCACCCTATGCCTTTCTTAAGCTGTTCTAAAAAGGATAATTTTCACATGGGTGGGGATGTGCAGTTGGGGGAAGTCAGCAGGGCTGGGCGTTCCCGGGCTCAGCGTTTGTCCTTGTGCAGGGAGATGAGGGGGTATTTTGGGGGGAGAGTTTAATTGGGGTGAGCAGCTGGGAGAAGTCAGCAGGGGTTGGGCCGACCTCACTGCACTCAAGCTGGCTGTGTTAGAAATCATTCCTCTGAGCTCTTTTCCCCAGAAATTCCTGTACAGGTTTTCCCAATATTATTTTATAAACCAAGGGGGTAGTAAAGGGCCCCTCTCAGAAGGCATCTCCCCTGATCCTTGTGCCAGGAGAGGAGGGGGTATCTGTTTGAAGAAAATTTGATTAGGAAGCCAAATAATATCAAGGGCAGTAAGCTAGAAAACATGTCACAGGTGAGATGCTTCAGCCCGTCATTTACAGGGGTTTGTGACTTTGTCTACAAAGCTGATGGCAGACCTCCGCAATATCACCCATCTCATTTCTCCTATTTTTATTTTGTCAGTTTGGCTTCTGGTCTTATTAACTCTACCATTTTTCTATTCTTTAATTTATTTAGTTATGCTCTGAATTTTATTATTTGCTTTCTTCTGGTGTCTGAAGTTTTCTTTTGCTACTTTCATTCTACTTGTTCAAGTTGTAAGTTTTATGCTTTCATTTGGGCTCTTTCTTCTTTTTGGATGTGTGCATTTATTGAGATAAACTGACTCCTGACCACTGCTTTTGCTGTGTCCCAAAGGTTCTGGTAGGGTGTGTTTTCATTCTTATTTGATTCTGTGTGTATCTTTATTCTTCCTTGATTTCTTCTATAATCCAGTAGTTTTTGAGCAAGGCCTTTCCATGTGTTTGATTTTATTTTTCTTGCTTTTTCTGTTACTGGTGTCTGCTTTTATGGTTTTATGTCTGAAAAGATCCTTTGTAATATTTTGATGCTTTGAATTTTGTTAAGGCTTTCTTTATAGCCTAATACATGGTCTATTCTTGAGAATGTTCCATGCATATTGGAAAAGAAGGTAGATTGCTGTTCAGTGGAGTGTTCTGTATATGTCTATAAAGACAAGTTGGTTGATTGCAGCATTTTGATCTTCCAGGTTTCTACTGAGTTTCTTTTTTGATGTTCTATCCTTCACTGAAAGTGTTGTGTTAAGATCCCCTACTATTATGGTGGAGCTTTCTAATTCTCTTTACAATGCAGTTAGAGTTTTTTGTTTGTTTATTTTAATGTATTTTGGAGCCCTATCTTTGGGTGCATAAATATTTATTATGGTTACATCCTGCTGGAGTATTGACCTTTTAATCATTATATAATAGTGTCCTCCCTTATCCATTGTGGTGGATTTTACTTTAAAGTGTATTTTATCTAATATTAATGTTGCCACTCCTTCTGTTTTTTAAATGCTGTCTGCTCAATGTCTTTTTTCTATTCTTGGAGTTTTGGTTTGTTCGTCTTTAAGTTGTGTCTCCTATATGTAACAGACAGACGGATTGTGCTTCTTTTTTTCTCTCTTTCTTTTTTTAATCCAGTCTACCTCTGTCCATCTCTTTACTGGTGAATTTAATCCACTGACATCTAACAGTTTTGATAGATCTGGTTTAGTGCTGTTATTTTGGTATCTTTTTTGTGCATTGTAGACAATTCCCTGGTTCCACTTAATTTTCTGTGTGGAGTCATTTTTCCTCATATATTTTCTTTTCATCTTTTTCATTGTTGTTGCCTGGTTTTCATTTTGACACGTAGGGCTGTCAGTCTCCTTCGTGGTCACTGTAGCATTTCCCCCTGAGTTTTGAAACGTCAACTAGCCTCTGTCTCCATGTGTCACCTGGACTCTCTCTTCGTGTGTAATATCTATGATTACATTTTCTAGGTCCTTCTTTTTCATTCTAGTGATTACATAATAATATCTCTGTTTCCTTAGTTTCAGTGTTTTGCCTTTAATTTATTTTTGTGATTTTCCTCTTTGCATTGATATCCGGTTGCTCTTTTCTACCTTCTGGTTTTGGCTTGTTATCTGATTGTCATAGATTGAACTATGTTCCCCCAAAAGTGTCTGTAGCCACTTGGCTGGGCCATCATTCCCAATATTTTGTGATTCTCCTATGCAGTACATCCTAATCTCTGACTGTGGCTCACAGATACAATGATTATGGTAAAAGAGGATTAAGGTGAGCCTGCAACACCCTCACTAAAGGAGTTTCTCTGGAGTGTGGCTTGCACCACCTTTTATCCTTTCATCCTATGGGAGATTAAAAAAAGAGAAGGAAGCAAACAGAAAATTGAAAACGTCATGCCATCAAGAAAGCAGCACCAGGAGTAGAGCACATCCTTTGGACCCGAAGTTCCCGCACCAACATGCTATCTTGAAATTGGACTCAGCCTACCAGACTGTGATAATTTCTCCTATTGAATGGACTTGTAACTCATGAATGGATTTGTGGCTTACTAGACAGTGACAATAAAATTTCTCTTCATGGAGCCTTTTGTGTATGGTATTTTCTATTAGAGCAGTAACAGGTAACTAAAACACTGATGTTATTGATTTTCCACACAAAGGACCTCCTTTAGTATTTCTTGTGATTTTGGTTTGGTTCTTGCAAATTCCAGAAATTTCTGCTTATCTGGAAATGTCCTAATTTCACCTTCATATTTAAGAAACAGTTTTGCTGGGTATATAATCCTTGGCTGGCAATTATTTTCTTTCTGTGTTTTGTATATGTCATTTAATTGCCTTCTTGCCTAACAGGTTCTGCTGAGTAGTCTGAGCTTAGTCTTATTGACTCCCCATAGTAGATTACGTTTTGTTTACCCCTAGCCCGTTTTAAAATTGTCTCCTTATCTTTATTTTGGCAAGTTTGATCATAATATGTCTCGGTATCTGTCTTTTGGGTTCTACCTTGTGTGAAGTTTGATGAGCATCTTGGATATATATCTTTTCGTCTTTCATGATATCAGGGATGTTTTCTGTCAACAAACTTGAACAATTCTCTATTTTCTGTTATTCCTCCCCCTCCACTTCTTATCATTGGTACTTCAGTTACTTAGGGATTATTCCTCTTACTAGAGTCACACATAATTCTTAGTGATTTTTGATTTTTAAATTCTTTTATCTGATTTTTCCTCAAATATGTTGGTGTCATGTGTTTTTTCTGCATCTCACTAATTTGGCCTTCCATTCTTTCAGTTCTGCTCCTATGACCTTATATTGAGTTGTCTATTTCTGTAGCTTTATTATTAAACTACTGAATATCTTCTTCCTATTTCTGTACGCTTTCTTGCAGCCTGTTCAATTTTTTTTTATGTGGTGCTGCATTTTGCCATGGCTTCTTCCTGATCTCTTGAAGAGTTGTGTATGCTAATCTTTTGTAGTCTGTCTCCAGTATTTCCAGGGAGATACCTTCATCAGAAAAATTTCTTGATTCTTTGTTTTGGGAGCTTTCTGAAGACATCATGGTCTGCTTCTTTAAGTGATGTGATATTGACTGTTGTCTCCAAGGCATCAGTAAGTTGTTGTCTTTATGTATTTTATGTTTGCATACTGTGTTCTAGTTTCTTGGGGTTTTTTTGTTTGAAAATGTCCAAATAGGCTGTTTGTATGTGCTAGTTTGGTTATTGGTGCCTTTGATGTTGTAACATACTGTCACTAAGTGGTTAGAGCTTTTACTGTGGATGTGAGCCCAGGAGTCTGTTTGCTTTTCTTATATGGGGTTAGCTCAAGTATCCAGGTAGTTGGTCACCAAGTGTGTGGTGCAGGCTCTCCACAGCAGTCCTCGATGGTCAGGAGTGATTGGTGTAGGCACAGGTGTCTGGCTGCATGTGCTGAGAAAGGCAGGCAGTTGATATTTGTCCATAAGTGTCTGTGTGAAAGGTGTGTCCCCATCTGCCTGATCCTAGGCAAAGGACCTGTAGCCTCCCCTTTTACTCTGTTTGTTATATTGTTCCCTGTCTGAGTCTAGGAGAATGGTTCACAACCTGCATAACGAGGTCTACTTCCAGTAATAGTGTCAGACTCCAGAGCCAGGTGCGGTAGAGAGAGTTCAGACAAGTGCCATTTTTCACTGGTTCTGGAAGTGGCAGTGGACTCTCTGCTGCTCCATCATTCCTGTTGACGAAGATGCCCTTGAAATTACACTGCTCCATTCACCATGCTGGCAGGTCAGGTCTGGCCAGTCCTGGGTACTTTTGTACCTACACTTTCTTTGCCATAGCTCAGTCTGATTACTTAAATTTGCCTTTTATGTTCAGGGCTCTGAGAATTTCACATATAATTGATTCATTTGTTCTTCTGGGTCTTCATTGTTACAGGGCTCACAGAAATTAACTGACTACTCCATAATCTTGGCCCCATCAAAGGTTCCTGACATTTCACACCATTCAACCCATTAAGAAGGGTCTCCACTTACCAACATCAAGGGCCTAAGGATTGCTGGCTTCACCCGCACCACCTAGCCACCCCCAGCAGGGTCCCAAGAAGAAGTAGCTGCAAAATCCACCCATGCATGTAAACTACGGATCAAAGACATGCCTTCTTCCCAGACACTCAGAGGCTGCCATCAGCCTTCTGCCTTGTTCAGTGTATGATCCCATACAGCAGCCAGATACCTATGCCTAAAACAATCACTTCTGCCCATCTAGGACCGTAGGTGAGAGCCTATACCACATGTTTGGAGACTGATTGCCTGGATACCTAAGCTGAATCCATACAACAAATGTAAACCAACTCTTGGGCTCACATGTCTAATAACAGATCCAACCACACAGTGACAAGATGTTAGAGCTTCAAAGACATCAATAATCAAACTGACTCACATGACCAGACTATGAGGACTGACAATTAAGCCCATGAACTTAAGTGTTCTAAATGCTATGTACCTCATTGCTGAATATCACTATGGTCACCTTCAAAGCACTCCCCTTGGGAAGATGTGCACTGATACCAGCACCTAGTCCACCTTAAAAGCAATTTTGGAACTCTTTCTGGAATAGCCATTGCACATGGTGACACAGTGGCAAGCTTGCAAACTTAATTGTATAGTTGTCTGTGAGGGAGTTTTTAGCCCGTAAACAAATAACGGTCTTGGAACACCCTCTTGGCACACCTGATCTGGCCCCAATGACTTTTTTTTTATACAAAGATAAAGGAAATGTTGAAAGGAAGACATTGTGATGATATTCAGGACATCAAGGGTAATATGACTACAGCTCTGATGGTCATTCTAAAAAGAGTTTCAAAATTTCACTGAAATGTGGCCTAGGCACTGGTGTCAGTGCATAGCTTCCTAAGAGAAGTACTTCACAGGTGACTGTAATGATATTCAGCAGGAAGGTATGTAGCAAGTTTTCTAGGATGAATTCATGAACTTAATTGTCAAATCTTGTGTTTGATTATATCAAAACAGAACAAAACAAGATGCTAGGACACAGTAAGCAAACATAAATAAATAAATACAAGACTGATAACAGAGAGACAACAGTAAATATCAAATTACATAAAGATGCAGACCATGATAGCTTCAGCAAGCTCCCAAAACAAAGAATTAAGAAATCTTCCAGATGAAGAGAACTTCTTGGAATTACTACAGACAGAATACAAAAGATTAATATACAGAACTCTCTATGAGATCAGGAAGAATATCAGACAAAATGCACAACAAGCTAAGAAACATGCAGACAAAGCAATAGAGAAATTTAAGAAGACTAGGGAAGAGCATAATGGCAAATTTAACAGGTTGCAAGGAGAGACAGCAAGAAGAAATGGAGACAATAAACTATAAAATTTCAGAATTAGACAACTCAATAGAAAGTGATAGGAACAGAATTGAGGCAATGAAAGTCAGAATCAGTGAGACTGAAGGTAACACAACTGACACCAACTTATTTGAGGAAAAATTAGATAAAAAGAATTCAAACAATGGAGAAACCCCAGGAATTATGTGGGACTCCATTAAGAGGAATAACCTATGAGTTACTAAAGTACTAGAACAGAGAAGAAAAACAGAAAACACACGAGAATTTTTGAAGATTTGTTGGCAGAAGATGTCTCTGATACTGTGGAAGATGAGATGATATCTATTCAAGATGTTCATCAAATTCCTCACAATATAGATTCCAAGCGAAAGCTACTAAGGCATACTATAGCCAAACTTTCTAAAATCAAAGACAATGAGAGAATTTTAAGAATGGCTAGGAAGAAACAAAAAGTCATCTGCAAAGGAGAGTCAATGGGACTAAGCTTAGTCTATTCAGCAGAAGTCATGCGGGCTAGAAGGCAATGGAATGCCACATACGAAGCTTTGAAGGAAAAAATTGACAGACAAGGATAATATATCCAGCAAAACTGTCTCTCAAATATGAGATCTGACAATTAAGTCTGTGAACTTAATTGTTCTAAGTGCTACATACCTCATTGCTGAATATCACCACAGTCACCTTCAAAGTACTCCTCTTGGGAAGCTATGCACCAACACCAGCACCTAGCCCACCCTTCACAGCAATTTTGGAACTCTTTCTGGAACAGCCACTGGTGGCATGGTGGCAAGTTCACAAACTTAACTGTGTATTTGTCTTTGAGGGAGTTTTTAGCCAGAAAACAAATAACTGTATTGGAATACTGTTTTAGTCAGCTAGTGCCGCTCTAACAGAAATACCACAGAGTGGATGGCTTTAACAAAGGAAGGTTTATTCTTAGACAGTCCGGTAGGTTGCAACTCCATATTCAGGGTGTCTGCTCCAGGGAAAGGCTTTCCCGTTTTCGACTCTGGAGGAAAGCCCGCTATTGCATCAGTCTTTGTCCAGGGCGTGTCTTGGTGCAGGAACCTCAGGTCTGAAGGATGTGCTCTTCTCCCGGTGCAGATTTCGTGATGGTGTGAGGTTCCCAATTCTCCTTGTTTCTCTTTCCTTTTACCTCTTGCAGGCTGAAAGGATTAAGGGTGGGGCAAGCCATACTCCAGGGAAACTCCCCCTACAGCAGAGCAGGGAAATAATCCTATGCAGGAATTTACAGCCCCACCCGAATCCTTCAACATACAGTTTAGCAAAACCACACAATGGAGGACAGTCCCAAGATACTGGGAATCATATCCCAGCCACATGCTACATATATTTTGGGGGGGACACAATTCAACCCATGACAAATACCTTCCATACTAACCTGACCTGGCCTCTGTGACTTTTTTCTTTACCCAAAGATACAGGAAATATTGAAAGGAAGACAATGACAGCTTTGATGGCCATTCTAGAAAAAGAGTTCCAAAACTGCTTTAAAGTGTGCACTAGGCACTGGTGTTGGTGCATAGTTCCCAAGGGGAATGCTTCAAAGGTGACCATAGTTATACTTAGTAATGAGGTATGTAGCACTTTTTCTAGGGTGAATTAGTGATCTTAATTGGCAGTCCTTGTGTAATGGTGAAATCAGAGTATTTCCAGATAAACAGAAATTTAGGGGACTTGCAAAAAAACAAACAAATATTACAAGAAATACTAAAGGGAATCTTCTAACTAGAAAACCAGTAACATCAGATAACGACTCAACACTAGAACACAGGAGAAAACAGCCAGATATAAACTAAAATAGGGAAGTCAACAGCAAAATACTGAAAATAGGGAAACAGAGACATCAATATGTAAAAGATGACAATATTGAAACAAAAAAGAGAGATTAAATATTGTAGTTATAGATCTTCATATGGAGAGGAAGTCAAGGTGATATAAAGAAACAAAAGGTATGTTTAACTTAGAAAATAGGGATAAGTATTAACGTAACCACAAAGAAAACTAACAATCCCGCACATTGAAATAAAAAACAAGACAAACATAAAGTCTCAGCAAATACAAAATCAACAATGAAGAAGATGAAATGAAAACCCATAAAGATAAAAACACAGCACAGAAATGAAATGAAGCAAAGGAATTGTCAACAATACACACACACATAAAAAACATCAAAATGAAAGCACTAAACTCATATCTATCAATAATTAGCAGAATGAAATGGACTAAATGCACCTCTAAAAAGACAGAGTGGAAAATGGATTGCAAAAGCATGATCAGTCTGTATGTTGCCTACAAGAGGCACATCTCAGACCTAAAGACAAAACAAACTAAAACTCAAAGGATGGAAAAAAATACACAAAGCAAAAAATATTCAAAAAAGGGCAGAGTAGTAATATTAATATCTCAAAACATAGATTTTAAGTAAAATTCACCACCAATGTTAAGAAAAGACACTATAATTTTTAAAGTATCAAATCACCAGCAGGACAAAACCATAATAAATATTTTGCACCCAATGACAGTACCCCAATATACATATAAAACTCAAACAGCACTGAAAAGAGCAATAGACAGCTCCACAATAATAGTATGAGACTTCAACACACCACTTTCACTGAAGGACAAAACATACAGAAAGGTACAAAATAAAGACACAAAAGCTCTAAATAACACAATCAGCCATCTTGACCTTGTAGACATACAGAATACTCCATCCAACAGCAGACAAGTAAACTTTCTTTTTCAATCAACGTGGAACATTCTCTAGAGCAGAACACATATTAGGCCATAGAGCAAGCCTTAACAGAATGTAAAGCATCAAAATATTACAAAGCATCTTTTCAGACCATGAAGTCATAAATACAGCAACGAATAACAGGAAAAGCAAGGAGGAAAAAAAAATCAAATACCTGGAAATTGGCCAAAACCTCACTCAAGAACTACTGGATTATCAAAAAAATTAAACACTAAATAAAGAAGGTTAGAAAACAAAATGAAAATGAAAACATAACCTACCAGAAACTTTGGGACACAGCTAAAGTGGTTCTTAGAGGTCAATTTATGGCAATAAATGCCCACATCTGAAAAGCAGGACCCAAATCAAAGCATTAACCCTACAACTTCAATAAACAAAAAGAAGTGGCAAAAGAAGCCCTTGGACACCAGAAGAAAGCAAATAATAAAAATCAGAGCAAAATAAAATGAAGTAGAGAACAGAAAAACAATTGAAATAGTTAACAAGACCAAAAGCTACTTCTTTGAAAAGATGAAGAAAATTGATAAGCCACTGGCCAAACAGAAAAAGTAAAACAGGAATGGAAAGAACTAAAGTGAATAAAAAATAAGTTGGATGATACCACAACAGAACCAACTAAAATTTTAAAAAATCATAAGCAAATGCTATGAAAAATTGGACTCTAACAAATTTGAAAACCTGGGAAAAAATAGACAAATTTCTGGAATAATAATAATAATAATACTAACAAAAAGTGATGTCGAACAACTAAATAAATCTGTAAGAAAAAAGATTGAAAAGGTAATTAAAAAGCTGCCTCCCCACTCCCCAAAGCCCTGGCCCTGACAGTTCCCCAAGAGAAATCTACCAAATTTCAACAAAGAATTAATACCACTACTACCAAAGATATTTCAGAATATAGAAATGGATGCAATAATCCCATAGCCATTCCATGAAGTCAGCATAACCCTGATGCTAAAACCAGGTGAAGACACTACAAAAAAGGAAAACTACAGACCAGCATAAACTTAGGCGCAAAAATCCTCAACAAAATTGTAGTCAATAAATTCAACATCGTATCAAAAACTAATTCACTCTAGCCAAGCTGGATTCATTCCAGTGATGCAGGGATGGTTCAACATTAGAAAAACAATTGTTATAACCCATCACACAAATAAAACAAAAAATAAGAACTCCATAATTCCATAATGGATGCAGAAAAAGCATTTGACAAAGTCCAACACCCATTCATGGTAAAAACTCTCAGTAAAATAGGAACAGAAGTAAAATTCTTCAGCATAATAAAAGGCATTTACACATAGCAGAAAGCACAAACTGAGAGATGAGGAACACAAAGAACTGAGCTGCCTCAGTCCCAAAAGGTATTACTATGACCTTAAGGGGTAAAAGGTGGAACCACAACTTCTGATATTTCTAAGTGTAGAGTTGCCACTCACATGGACTATGGAAATTGTATGCCTAAAGCCAAGGGAACAGAGTTGCTTTCCCAGTGGGCCTGGAAAGTGGAGCTGTAGTCCAGATCCAAGGAGCTTCTACTCAGAAACTGGACAGTGTGGCCAATATCTAAAGTTTGGAGGGCAGGGCCATTGTGTAAAATATCTCAGAAAATGGAAGATAATTTTCAAAGCCCCGAGGGCTAATGTAACATGTTCTGCTGACGTTCTTGTTGTCTGTCATGACTTCTTTCCCTGCAATTTCTCCTATTTGTAATGGTAATACCTAGGTTGTACCTACCTGTTTTGCAGTTTTATTTTGGAAATAGATTAAATTGTGTTCTAGATTCCACAAATGAAAAATAATTTCTGGATTTTAGATGTGGACTTAAGACTTTTACTATGATATGATCCGGTGGATATGTTTTACATGTTGCAAGGACATGATTTCTAGGAGGCCAAAGGGTAGAATGTCGTGGATTGAATTGTGTCCACAAAATGTGTGTAGCAATGTGGCTAGGCTGTGGTTCCTGGTATTATGTGACGTTCCTATAGGTTGTAAATTCTGCCTCTATGATGTTAATGAGTGAAAATGAGTGGTAGTTGTGTTGCTGGGGCAGAACTCTATGTGTAATGTGCATTGTACCTTGAGGCAATCTCTTGGGATATAAAGGAAACAGAAGCAAGAAGAGAGCTACAGACCTCATACCACCAAGAGAAAAACAGTGCTGGGACAAGAGCATATCCCCGGGACCCAGGTTCCCTGTACCTCAGAAGCTCACAGTGAAGGGGAAGACAGATGACAAGGACTTTTTTTTCCAGAGCCAACAGAGAAAGACTTCCCCTAGAGATGATGCCCTGAATTTGGAGTTGTGGCCTATCAGACTATGACAAAATAAAATTTCTCTTTGTTTAAGCCATCCACTTGTGGTATTGCTGTTATAACAGCACTAGATGACTAGGACAATGCCCCAGATAAGTAAAGCATTACTGGAGAAGAACAAAATGGGAAGCCTCACACTACCTGATTTTAGGACATTTTATATTACCGTGGTAGTCAAAACAGCCTGGTCCTGGGACAACAAATACACGGACCTAAGTAACAGAAATGAGAATCTAGAAGTAAATTCATCCACTTACAAGCAGCTAGTATGTGGCAAAGGCCCAATATCCCTTAATTGCAGAAAAAAAGTCTCTATAATGAATGATGTTGGCATAACTTTATAACCTCTATAAAAAATAAATAAATAAATAAGACCCATACCTCTCACTGTGCACAAAAATTAACTCAAAATGGATCTAAGACCTAACTATAGTACCTGAAATGACAATGACCATGGAAGAAAAAATAAGGACAATGTTAGGAGCCCTAATACATGGCATCAACAGAATACAACAATACTAACAACGTACAAACACCAGAAGAGAAACTAGATAGCTGGGAGTTCTTAAGAGTCAGTCATTTTATGTTCATCTAAAGACATCACCAACACAGTAAAAAGACAAGGTACAGACTAATGAAAATTTTTGGCTACAACAAATCCAATTGATATCTAATCTCTAAAATCTACAAGATATGGCAAACCCTCAACAACAAAAAGAGAAATAACCCAATTAAAAAATGGACAAAGACACTTCACCAAAGAAGATATCCTGGCAGCTAACAGCTACACGAGGAAACACAATCATTGGCCCTTTAGAGAAAGGTGAATCAAACCTACGATGAGACAGTATCACCTTATTCACCTAGCACTGGTATAACAGAAATAACACAAGGTGATGACTTTAACAAAACAGTTCATTCTTTCACAGTGTAATAGGCCGGAGGTCTGAATTTAGGAGCAGACTTCAGGAGAAGGCTTCTTTCTCTGTCAGCTCTGAAGGAATGTCTTTGTGATACATCAGTCTTCCCTTGCTCTGGGAACATCTCAGCTCAGGAACCTCAGGTCCAAAGGAGGTGTTCTGCTCCTGGCATTGCTTTCTTGGTGGTATGGGGTCCCTGTGTCTCTCTGCTTGCTTGTTTCTTTTATAGCTCAAAAGACATCGGCTCAAGACATTATCCATTCTTACAGACCTCATCACTATAACTGCTACTAATTTATCTTATTCAGTCACAGTTGCAGAATTTAGGACTCACTGGAAAACGTCCTCAAATGACAAGAGTGCATGACTACAGGAAGTATGGCCTCACCAAGTTAACAACACAGTTGTGAGAGGACACAATTGAATCTTTGATGCCATCTTACCCCAACAAGGCTAGTGTTAATCCAAAAAATATAAAATAAATGTTGGAGAGGTTGTGGAGAGACTGGAACATTTATATACTGCTGGTGGAAATGTAAAACGGTACAGTTGCATTTGGCATTTCCTTAAAAAGCCAGAAATAGAAGTACCATACAATCTAACAATCCCACTCCTTGGGATACATCCTACAGAAATAAGAGCCAAATAGAATAGATACAGGCACACCCATGTTTACAGCAGCAGTGTTCATAACAGCAAAAAGATGAGAATGAAAACAGCGTAGGTACCCACCAATGGATGAATGAATAAACAAATTATGTTACGTGAGGTCTGACAATTAAATCCACAAACAATTGCTCCAAGTGCTACATACCTCACTGCTGATACTCTCTACAGTCACTTTTGAAGCATTCCCCTTGGGAAGTTATGCACCAGTACCAGGGCCTAGTCCACCTTGCAAAGCAATTTTGGAACTCTTTCTGGAATGGTCATTGCACACGGTGGCAAGTTCATGAACTTAATTGTACAGTTGTCTGTGAGGGAGGTTTTAGCCAGTAAACAAATAACTCTATTGGAACAAAGTCTACTCACCTGACCTGTCCCCCAATGACTTTTTCTTTACTTGAAGATAAAGGAAATATTGAAAGGAAGGTATTTTGATGACACTGAGGGTATCAAGAGTAACATGATGACAGCTCTGATGACCATTCCATAAAAAGAGTTTCAAAATTTCTTTGACAGGTGGACTAGGTGCTGGCATCTGTGCATAGCTTCCCAAAGGGTTACTTTGAAGGTGATCTTAGTGATATTCAGTAATGAGGTATATAGCACTTTTCAGACCTCGCATTCATACAGTGGAATACCATGCAATGATGAAGAACAACAATGAATCCGGGAAACCTCTCATAACACAGATGAATCTGGAAGGCTTTGTGCTGAGTGAAGTTAGAGGCAAAGGACAACTACTGTATGAGTCACTATTGTGGGGACGCAGGAATAGTTTCGGTGCAGAGGAAAACAGTCTTTGATGGTTACAAGCATGGGGAAGAAGGGAGAGTTATTCATTAACCAGAGAGTGGACAGGAATTATCCTGGGTGAAGGGAAGGACAATACACAGTACAAGGGGAAGTGAGCACAAGTGGACTAAACCAAAAGCTAAGAAGTTTCCTCTATATAACCAAACATTTCAGGTGACAGAGTAGCTAAGGCAGGTGTCTGGGGACCATGGTTTCAGGGGACACCTAGATCAATTGGCATAACAAAGTTTATTCAGAAAATGCTTGTCATTTCACTTTGGTGAGTGGCATCTTGGGTCTTAAAAGCTAGCAAATAGCCATCTAAGTTGCATCCATTGGTCCCAAACCACCTGAAACAAAGGAGAATGAAGAACACCCAAGACAAAAGAAAATATTAGCTCAAGAGACAGAAAGGGCCGCATAAACCAGACACTCCATCAGCCTGAGGCCAGAAGAACTAGATGGTGCCTGACTCCCACCAGTGACTGCCCTGACAGGGAACACAACCCAGTATTCCAGACAAAAAGAGAAAAGTGGGGTGCAGAACTCAAATTCCAGTAAAAAGATCAGACTTAATGGTCTCAGACTGAAGGGATCCCAGGAGATATGGCTCCCAAACTCTGTTCATCCCCAGCTAAAAACATTCCTGGAGATAACTCTTCAGACGAAGATTAGACTGCATTAAAAGACACAAAATGATAGTTGTGAAGTGTGCTTCTTAGCTCAAGTAGACAAACGAGTCTAAAAGGGCAGCTCCTATCCAAAGGTGAGATCAGTGAGCAGAAAGCAACAGGGGCTGGTTGAATGGACACAAGGGAAATACAGGGTGGAGAGGAGCAGTATGCTGTCACATTATGGAGAGAACAACTAGGGTCACATAACAGTGTGTGTATAAACTTTTCTATGAGAACATAACTTGAACTTCTAAAGTAACATTTGAAAAAGAGGGAGAGATTGACTTAATATACATCCTGTACTGTTCCTGCCCATTAACACAATAAAGACAACCCATTCCCAAATGGGATTATAATCACAGGCATTGCAGTTAGGATTTACAACATGTAAGTTTTAGGGACACAATTCAATCCATAAGAGCATATCAGGCTCTTTTTATCCCAGTTCTACCCAGAAACTTTGATACATGGGTTATGAAGGTTAATAATACAACTACTATTGCGGCTGTCACTGTCACATGTTGTGAAAAAATTGACAATGTCTCTGTCTCTGAGAATTCAGAGCTAATTATTAATAAGCTTAACGGCAGTCCACCTCAAGCCTTAGTATTTTGCCCCTTCTCTGCCTTGCCCTGGAAACTTTGAGTGGTTAGCTCTAGTGCTTGTTACGGTTAACTTCTGCTAACTAAAAAACCTGCAGTTCAAAGCCACCAGGTGCCCCTCAGAAACTCTATTGGGCAGTTCTGCTCTATTCTGTAGGGACACTATTAGTGAGAATCAAGTCTATGGAAATGGATTAGGATTTTCTTTTTTTTTTTTTTTTCCTCTGCCTTCCGCTCCGCTCCACCAAATAGGACTCACCTGGGAATAGTGGGTGGGAGGATATCTGAAAGAAGTGACCTGGGAAGACCTCAGAAGGAAACTTTTAAAAAGCTGACTTTCCAGTTTGGCTGGCCAGTAGGGCGCTAGCTCTTTTCTCTCCTCTCCTCCTGAACATGACTTCCCATAGATCAGAAATTACACTGCAATTCATTTTCAGGTGGTAGAAAAAGACCGATTTGATAGGAAGACAGGTAAATATTCTGTAGTGTGTCTTAAATCTGCCTAGACTGACTGAGTACGTGGATGGAGTGATGAGCTTTATAGAATGCCATGAAATTTAACATATTAAGATTAAAACAACATCAATAATGTTTAATTAAACAGTTAACCATTTGCTATCAAGTCCTCATGGCAACCCCATGTAATTCGAAGTAGAACTGTGTTTCACAAGGTTTTCTATGACTGATTTTTCAGAAGTAGATTTCAGGGGAATTTTGACTTTCAGCTTTGCGGTTAACAGCTGAATGCGTTAACCATTTGCCCTACCCCTGGAAGGCACCAACAAAAGTATTTCATTTCTTTTTTAATCTATGAACCAAAAAAACACCATTGCCATTGAGTCGATTTCAACTCATAGTGACCCCATAGGACAGAGAAGAACTGTCCCATAGGGTTTCCAACAAGTGCCTGATGAATTTGAACTGCTAACCTTTTGATTAAGAGCCATAGCACTCAACCACTAAGCAACCAGAGTTTCCTTTTAATCTATGAGAGAAAAAAGAATTATTTTTTTAATTGTAACATTTTGATTCTATTTTTTAGTAATTTTTTCCCCTACAAAATGGGAAGATAGTACCGTAATATGAACTATAGTGGCAAAATCTTTCAGCCTAAGAAAACTGTTTTGCATTGGGATAATCACAAGAATGCCCCATGGGGCAGGGTGTGCATCGGCCCACATGGCTCACTATTCTGTTGTTCTTGTTCTGTTTGTACCAGGGACAGAGGGCAGGATAAGATGTCACAATCTCTACTTTGGAAGAATAATAAGGTTTCATGTGTCCTCTGCTGGGAGGCCCTGTGCAGGACTGGCTCAGCGGTAGGGGCTTCTTCTCCTCCATTGTCTTAGTTATCTAGTGTTACTATAACAGAAATGCCATAGATGGCTTCAACAAACAGAAATTTATTATCCCATAGTCTGGAAGGCTAGAAATCAAAACCTAAGGCACCAGCTCCCAGGAAAGACTTTTTTTTTCTCCCTCTCTTAGCTCTGGGAGAATGTCCTTGTCATCAATCTTCCCTTGGTCTAGGAGTTTCTCAGTGTAGGGACCCACAGTCCAAAGGACATGCTCTGCTTCCAGCTCTTATTATTTAGTAGTAGGAGGTCCCTCTGCTCTTTGTTCACATCTTTCTTTTATATCTCAAAAGAGACTGACTCAAGATACCACCTAATCCTATGAATTGCATCTTAAGTTATTAACATAACTACCTTTAATCCTACCTCCTTAACATCACAGAGGTGACATTAGGTGCAGGGTCCCATTCCTAGGCTTCTTGAGTGCCAGTTTAATTACATTCAATTAGATTCGACTCCAGCCACAGAACAGACTGCTACCAAAGCTACTAAGCTAGCTTATCTCTACAAGGTTTTCCTTTAGAGGCTGAGTGGCTGGCCTGGTCTAATTCACAACTGTTTCTAGGCAGTTGTGATTTGGCAGTATTGCAACAAAATGGGCAGGAGTTTGGGTGAGGTAGAGAGAAAGGAGCTATAACAAGACGAGCGCTATAGGAGATCGTACCTATGAATTACTTGAGAGGCTTGCTAAATGCAGATTCTAAGTTAGTAGGTCTGGTTGGAATCTGAGATTCTGCATTTCTAATAAGCTCTTAGGTGATGCTGCTGGCCCAAGGATTGCACTTTGAGTAGCAAGTAGACCAATTTTAACATCCTTTCAGATTCTTTAAATGCAGTCCCATTCACTAAGTGTTCATTGAGGACTTGGCATTCGTTTATGTTGTGAGATAGGCAGCAGAGTGGTCTCTGCCTTCATTGAACTAACCTACATGTAGAAAGATGGGCAAATAGGTACAAATCCCCCAAATCAAGTGATGACTCGGATTTCTAGATCAATCTCTAGACTTTGAGGAAGACACTTTCCCTGAAATGTTGTGTCAGTACTTTTTCAGGAAGTTTGTCCGCAGCTTCTTTAAGGAAGCCAGAAACCAGAAATATAGTAGTTTACCCATCTAAGGAAACAAACAACAATAAAAAAAAAAAACTGAAAAAAAAAGAAGGGAGAAGAGATCAGTTAGAAGTATGGGGTTCTCTAGAAGCCCGCAAATGCACTGGCCTCATGCACCTGGCATCCTTAAGACAGGACACCCCTGATCCACTATTCTAGAAAGGAGGTATGCAGAAGAGATGCTCAGCAGTAGATAGCTAACAGTCTCACCTGGCGTCATACACCCTGCTAGTAATGACCATCGAAACCACGGAAGGGCTAGTACGGAAATGTCTCTCCCCAAACTAGGGCTGGTTGCTTGGATCCCTTAGGTGCAGTCTGGAGTGGCAGGGGTGAGGATGCAGGTTGGAGCTAGTCGGCCCCTGCTGAAGTGGTAACAAAGGCTCTGGACAAAGCAGTGGCTATGCGGATGCGGTGGAGAACGCTTACAAACATAATGGCAGACGGACAGTGGAGCCCTTACAGCTTTTAAAAGACTAGCCAGCAGCAACAGACAGACATATTTGAGGAGTAGGCCTTTTCACAGTTAATAGTCCAACCCAGTCTTGTGATGTTTGCTGAAGCGAGAATCTACTTCCCTGAACAATCTCTCTCACCACACGCCCCAGTTCTCCAGCCCCTGCTTGCCCACCTGTGAACCCCACTATTTTCCCTCCATGGCAGCCCTGGTAAGGTGGAGGGTGACAACTGGAAAACCCGATAGAGACTCTCGTCTCTTTGTCCCTTGGTCCCCTCCCAATTCACACATATACACATAGACACACAGACACACACACAGCCCTAAGCAGGCCAGTAACTAGCACTTTCAGAGTGGTGGGGGTTGATGGGGGTTAAAAAAAGGGGGAGGGAGAGGGAAAGAAGAGAAGAATCAAACAGAAACCTTCTCATCTTTCTATCAGCAGCCATGCAAGGAATATTGTTCAGCATGGCACAAAAGCAACACTGAAAATAGCTGCAGCCAGAGCAGGGCTGCCAACCACTGCCTGAGATAACGTCTACTTGGAGACACTGGTGTCTTTGTGGGGCTGTCAGTGTCCCTATTGTTCCCGAGCCTATTGCCTGGGGAATATTGTTCCCAGCTTTTGTCTCCTTCGGTTCACTTTTGTTTGCCTTTACTTACCATTTCATTCCTTGCTCCCTTTGTGCCCTCCTATTCCCTCCTTTGTCTCTCCCTCTCTAAGCCTGCCCGTGGCTGTGGATTGGTGCCCAAGGAGACAATGGGCCCTATCCCCTCCCAAACTACAGCCCTACCCTAAGCCACACACACCCACAGTCCATTCAGCTGCTCCCTCTCCCAAGTGGCACCCAAGACATCCCTAAGTCATGAGGGAGGGGGTGGGGTGCAAGCAACCCACTTTCCCCGCGCTAAGAAAGGAAAGGCCAAAGGGATCTTTGATTCTCACAAGGAGGTCTGACAGGCCTGAAGTTGGTCCTTGCCTCTTTCTGGATCGGCTGTATTATTGTTAAAGATTTTTAGAAAACAAAATAAAGTTTTGGTCAAGTAAAGGAATAACACTCCTGTCTGCAGCCTCCCTAAACCCTCTTTTAAGAGACTAGCATACACTAGTCTGACCTGGGTACTCAGCTTTCTTCCCCCTTCCTCTCAGCCTCCAGGATCAAAGTGACTTCTGTTTATTTGCACATTCAAATCCAGACTGCCTCCAGTAACCCGATCTAGTCTGGCGCCAGGATGGTGCAAGAAAAGCCCCGCCTGTACCCCTCCCCCATAAACAGCTCTTTTGGCGGAAATGGGTAAGGAAAGGGACAGGGGTCTTCTCAGGTCAGAGATGGGAGTGGAAGAGGTGACGGGCAGTGGGAAAAAAAGAGACTGCCAGTCTCTAGAATGGCCTCTCCTTTTCTCACCTCAAGTGATGGGGGGGAAACTGAGGCATTGATTGTGCCTGTCAACCCACAGCACAATCAGATGCCCAGTTCTGGTCCTGCAAGATTCCTTCTTAGTTACAGTTAAGAGAAAGTACACGCAGGTAGTACTTAAAGAGGCTGAGTTGACTTCAGACTTTTGAAGCTATTAATAGAAAGTGCTTTTCTTCTGCTTCTCCCACCTTTCTGTCTTGCTACAGATGGAAACTGTGATTGGAGCTTTGAGGAAGTCTTTACTGGGGCTGGAGGAGGGGGCTTTCTGGACACAGACAAGATACAGCCTGAAGCCAGAGAGGAGCCTTTCCTTTCTCATTGTTTCAGTTCCAAGGACAATGGGAATAGTCTTCAGAGGGTCATTGTTTCCAAAGCTGGAAATTGGGTAGGGGATCTGTCAAGTTTGAACTGAGGCCAGGCTTGGCTGTGAAAGGACTAGAGGAAGAGGAAGGGAAAGGAAGGGGGCAGTCTGGAGTTAGGGGAACTAGCTCTGGGTCTTAAGGACAGGTCTGGCCCTCCCAGCTTCACTGCTTTCAATCCCAGATGACCTAAACTATATTCATTCTGATTCTTGCACTGCCCTTCTTCTCTAGCTCACTTCCCGAGACAGAATTAGCTCTAGATTCTTGAGCATAAAGAGAAGCAAAATAATGTGCCCCTGCCTGAGAGCTGGAATGGAGTGCTGTACCTTTGCATTCTCAGTTTATAGTACTGAGAAACAGTTTTAATTCTCTTAGAATTCAGATTTCTGGATGATGTGTCCTTCTAAAATATAAAGTTAGTGGTTTTGTTCTTCTATGCCAAGAGACTCCTTCAATATTTCTTGTAGCTTCGGTTTGGTTTTTACAAAGCCTCTGAGTTTCTGTTTATCTGCAAATGCCTTAATTTAATTTTCATATTTGAAAGATAGTTTTGCAGGATATATAATTCTTGGTTGGAAGTTCTCCTTCAAGGCTTTGAATGTATCATGCCACTGTCTCTGTGCCTGCATTGTTTCTGCTGAGAAATCTGACAAAAGCCTGCGGAGATTTCCTCTGAATGTTAGCTTTGCTTTGAGTCTTGCTACCTTTAAGAGTTTCTGCTTGTGTTTCCTTTTGTTAAGCTTGATTAGAACATGTCTTGGTGTCTTTCTTTTGAAGTCTACATTGAGTGGTGTTCAATATATATCTTAGATATCTATATTCTCCTCTTTCATAATTTCTGAGAAATTTTCTGTCAGCAGCTCAGCAACAATTCTCCCTGTGTTCTCAGGTGTCTCGCCCTGTTCAGGAACTCCAATTAATCGTAGATTGTTCCTTTTAATAGAGTCCCACATGCTTCTCAATGCTTCTTCATTTTTATTGTTTCTTTTTTCTGATTTCTCCTCATAGATGCTGGAGGCAGTAACTGTCTTCCAGATCAGAAAGCCTATTTTCCATTTGTTCCATTCTGTTTTCTTGGCTTTGAATTGAAGTTTCTGTCTCTTTGATTTTGTTCTTGATCTGTTGGATTTCACAGTACTAAGGTTCCATCAGATTGAACAGCTTGCTTAATTTTTCATTTTGCTCTGCTGTATTTTGTATAAAGTCTAGGAGGGCTCTATGTATAATCCTTTTGTATTCACCTTCCGATAGTTTCAGAAAAGCTTCTTCGTCTGGGAATTTCTGAGGTGGTTTCTTTTGGGGGCCTTCTGATACCGTGGGTGATTTCTTGGTTAAGATTTTTATGGTTTTCTCCAGAGTTTGTTGCTTTTGGGGCTTCATGTGGGGCAGTAGAGGCTGGGAGAGATGCTGTGAGGGTGGACCACAGTTGTTTCCCTAGGCCTTCTTAAAATGAGAAGTAAAAAGTATCTGACAATTTCCGAAGTCAGTCAGGTTTGCAGGTGTGTAGGTCCCTCTTCCTAGCTGGCAAAGTAAGCACCTCTATATTGAACCCCAGATGTTATAAACTAGCTCAAAATACAGAAAGGCTACTGCCCTGCTGGCCTCTGCTGTCAGGCCCCAGCTATAGGTAATACTGTGTAGAATTCTGCTTTTCTGCTGGAAAAATGCTCTCTTGTGGGCAGTCACTGCCTCCCAGCCGAGGAATTAGTTCCAGCTGAGGCCTCCATATGGGTAACCTGCCTCCTAGTGGAATGAGATGGTGTCTCACACAACCTCGCCATCTGGCTAGTACCAGGCTACTGGCAGAAAGAGAGGCCAAAAGTGCCGAGATGCCCAGAGTCCACAGCCTCCATTGCTGGGTCCCAGCCTCAGGCAACACTGTGCAAAATACTGCCTCTCTGCCAGAAAAGCACTCTCCCCCCAGCAAGTGCTGCCTCCCAGCCTAGGAACCAAGCTCAGCCAGGGCTTCCGCCTGGGCATCTCCATCTCCCAATGGATCAAGATGGCATCCCTTACAAGCTCGTCACTACGTCCATTCGGCTACCACATGGTGGAGGCAGAAAGACAGGCCAAAGCAGCCGAGATGTAGAGTCCAAAGCTGGGCTCACAGAGCATGTAAATTGAGCTTGCTGATCCCACTAGCAGTGTGTCTGAGACCAGTGGCTAGCTGAGTCCCAGCTCCGCCCACCAGCCAATACAGAGAAAAAAAAAATCAAAATGGTGAGTTACCTTTGATCCATGCAAACCCACACTGGCTGAGAGAGGGATCAGAGAAAGAGAGGAGGTTTTGCATTCAGTGGCATGAAGCCCAAATTAACAGCCCTATGCTGTCCAGAAGGCTCTGTTTATCATTCAGGTCTTGGTTTCCGGAGGGATTTGGGGAGACATGTGTTTAGTCCTCCATATTGACTCCGCCCCCTCATATTTCTCGATCCAAGGAGTTGGAGTGACCCACTCAGACCGTCTGCCTTTAGGTGTCTTTTTGAACCTTGAGCCCTTAAGAAAATGCTTTCCTAAAGCCACTTTCAAGTCACACAATAGCCCAGCAAATTGTTTAGGAGATGTTTTCACTTTAGGCATTAGAGAATTTGAATTATGTGTGAAGCTGATTTTAAGGAAGAGGAACCCCCAGGGTTTGACTGAAAAATGTATGGCACTTCCTTAGTGACTGTTTCTACAATCTTACAGGTGTTCTGATGCTATCTCATGAGAAACTGACACAGCAATGATATACATATGTATGGCTGTCACTATCCCTTTTTAGAGTGCCTTTCCCATACGTTAATGTTTATGCTGTTTGATTTGGATGGAATCTGTGTGTGTGTTAGGTGCGTGGTGCCAGTTCTGAATCATAGCAACCCTATGCACAACAGATGAAACACTGCCTGGCCTTGTGCCCTGCATGTAATGGTTTTTATGCTTAAGCCCACTATTGCAGCCATTGTTGAGGTTCTTCCTCTTTTTCACCACCCTTCTACTGTACAAGCATGATGTCCTTCTCCTGACATGTCCAATATATATGAGACATAGTCTCCATCTTTGCTTTCAAAGAGCACTCTGATTGTACTTCTTCCAGAACAGATCTGTTTGTCTTTTTGGCAGTCCATGGTATATTCAATATTCTTCCCCAACACCACAAATCAAACACATCAAATCTTCTATCTTCCCTGTTCATTGTCCAGCTTTCACATGTGTATGATGGAATTGAAATACCATGGCTTGGGTCAGGCACACCTTAGTCTTCAAGGTTATGTCTTTACTTTTCAATACTTTAAAGAGGTCCTTTGCAGCAGATTTTCCCAATGCAAAGCATCTTGATTTCTTGACTGCTGTTACCATGGGTGCTGATTGTGGAACCAAGTAAAATAAAATCTTTGACAGCTTCAGTCCTCTCTCCATTTATCATGATGTTGCTTTACGGTCCGGTTGTGAGGATTTTTGTTTTCTTGATGTTCAGGTACAATCCATACTGAAGGCTATGGTCTTTGATCTTCACAGTGTTTCAAATCTTTTTCATTTTCATCAAGCAAGGTTGTGTCATCTGCATGATGCAGGTTGTTAATGAGTCTTCTTTTGATCTTGATGCCTTGTTATACTTCATGTAGTCCAGCTTCTTGGATTATTTGCTTGACAGATTGAAAAGGTATTGTGAAAGAATACAACCCTGATGCACAACTTTCCTGACTTTAAATCATGCAGTGTCTCTTCATTCTGCTTGCACAACTGCCTCTGGATCCATGTACAGATTCCTCATGAGTACAATTAAGTGTTCAGAATTCCCATTCTCAACAACATTATCCATAATTTGCTATGATCCACACAGTCAAATGTCTCTGCACAGTCGATGAAACACAGGTAAACTTCTTTCTGGCTTTCTCTGCTTTCAGTCAAGATCCATCTGACATTAGCAATGACATCCCTGCTTCCATGTCTTCTGAATCTGGCTTAAATTTCTGGCAGTTCCCTGCTAATATACTGTTGTAGTCACTTTTCAGTGATATTTAGCAGAATTTTACTTGTTTTGATATTAATGATATTGTTCAATAATTCCCCCATTCAGTTGGATCACCCTTGTCATGGGTTGACTTGTGTCCCCCAAAAAATATGTGTAGCCATGTGGCTGGGCCATGACTTCCAGTATCTTGTGTCTGTCCTCCATTTTGTGGTTTTCCTGTGCTGTTCTTTAAAGGATTAGAGTCAGACTATAAATCCCTTTATAAGATCACCTCCCTGCTCCACTGTAAAGGGAGTTTCTCTGGAGTATGGCTTGCCCCACCGTTAATCCTTTCATCCTGCAAGAGTTAAAAGGAAAGGGAAGCAGGCTGAGAATTGGGAACTTTGTACCATCAAGAAAGCAGCACCAGGAGAAGAGCGTGTCCTTCAGACCTGAGGTTCCTGTGCCAAGATGCTCCCTGGACAAAGACTGATGCAATACTGGACTTTCCTCCAGAGCTTACAAGGGGAAAAGTCTTGCCCTGGAGTGGACACCCTGAATATGGACTTGTAGCCTACCAGACTATGCAAGAATAAACCTTCCTTTGTTAAAGCCATCCACTCTGTGGTATTTCCGTTACAGCAGCACTAGCTGACTAAAACAACCCTTCTTCAGAATAGGCATAAATATGGAACTCTTCTAGTCTGTTGGGTAGATATCTGTCCTCTAAATTTTTTTGGCATAGAAAAGTGAGGACTTTCAGTGCTTCATCCATTTGTTGAAATACCTCAACTGATATCCTGTCAGTTCCTGGAGCCTTGTTTTTCACAGTGTCTTCAGTGTCTTGCACAGTACCATTGGTTCCTGATCACATGCTACCTCTTGAAATGGTTGAACAGTGACCAGTTCTTTCTGGTATAATGACTCTGTGTATTCCTTCCATCTTTTTTTTGATGCTCCTTGAGTTGTTTAATATTTTCCCTGTAGAATCCTTTGCTACTGGAACTCGAGGCTTGATTTGTTTTTCTTCAGTTCTTTCAGCTTGAGAAATGCAGAGTGTGTTCTTCCCTTTTCGTTTTCTATTTATGGTTCTTTGCACATGTCATTATAATACTTTATTTTGTCTTCTCTGGTTGCCCTTTGAAATCTTCTGATCAGTTCTTCATCATTCCTTTCTTTTGCTTTAGTGGCTCAATGTTCAAGTTTCAGACTCTCTTCTGCTGCCATTCATAAGATTTTCTTTGGCTAATTCTTTCCAAAAGTAGACTACCAAGCCCTTCTTCCCAGTCTGTCTTAGTTTGGAAGCTCAGCTGAAACCTGTCCACCATGGATGACCCTGCTGGTATGTGAATACCAGTGGCATAGCTTCCTGCATCACAGTGACACAGAAACCCCTACAGTATGACAAATGACTGTGAAGTAGAGGGATGGAATGTATCCATAACAAATAAACTTGATAGTGGTGCAGCCATAGCTGCAGTTCAAACCCACCAGCTGCTCTTTGAAACCCCATGAGGCAGTTCTATTCTGTTTCATAGGGTCTCTATAAGTTTCAATTGACACAATGGTATGGGTTGGTTTTGGGCAGGTGGAATATTTAATACTGATTTTTGGTGCATTCTTGTGCATTTAGGTTTTTGACAGCACAGAGCTCAGAGCATAGTAAGAGCTCAGTAGATGTGTGAAGAATTAATGAATGATGACATTTTAGACTCTTGATCCCAGAAAGCACTTTGACTACTCCTGGATTTTCAGGAAGGTAGATAGTACTGAAAATTTCAGGGGAAAAAGGTCTTAACAATGAGGATCCTGGAATAGATCAAGAAAATGGGCCATAGGGAGCAGTATTGTTAGTGGGTAACAATGGCATATGAACACAGAATAATATTTGGCCTATAGGAAAAAAAATCCCGTCTATTCTCTCTTCCCATAGACCCTACAGAATCAGAGGTGGGCAAAGATATAGCTATGAACACGTCTTTTCTGTGTGACACGCTTTAGTGGTTTCTCCCTGCCTCTGGGTATTTGTGAGGCACTGATCCCATAACTCCTCAAAGACGGGACCATCTTCTTTGTTCACAGTAGTCATCATAAGTAACTGGTATCTAGCCAACCCTGAAGGCACTCATTAAGTGCTGAACTGAATTAACTGACAATGGTGAGTTAACTTTGACAATTCTATAATGCTGGAATGGAATTTCAAATTTGGCATATTCAATATTTTTGAACATTTTTGTCAGTTTTATAGGTATTGATTTGAAAATAGTCAATGGCCATAAAAATAAATTACATTTATTAAAAAATTACATCATATTTCACTTTCTTAGTCATCTGGTACTGCTCTAACAGAAATATTACTCTAGTGAATAGCTTTAACAAAGGACAGTTTATTCTTACACAGTCCAGTAGGCTACAAGTCCAAATTCAGGGTGTTGGCTCCAGCAGAACATACTTTCTCTCCATCAGCTCTGGAGGAAGACCCTTGTGTAGCATCTGTCTTTGGTCAAGGAGCATCTTGGCATAGGAACCTCAGGTCTGAAGGAACTACTCTGCCCTTGCTGCGCTTTCTTAGTGGTATGAGGTTCCAAACCCTCTCTTTGCTTCTCTTTCCTTTTATCTCTTGTAGGATAAAAGGATAAAGGTGGTGAAAACCACACTCCAGGGAAACTCCCTTAGTAAGCGTGTTGCAGTCCCACTCTAATCCTCTTTTATCATAATCCTATTTATTAACCACAGGCAGTGATTAGAATTTGCAGCATAGGAAAATCACAGAATGGAGGGCAATCACACAATACTGGGAATCATGGCACAGTCAAATTGCTACGTACATTTATTGGGGGACATAACTCAACCCATGACATCTATCCAACCAGAACATAGCTGACAACCAGGAAGAAAGCTAATGTAGGCTGCAGAGATTGTGTAACAGCAATACATTCAATTTATTTGAGACAAACAAGAGTATTTCCTATGTAGCTATGGATGGCCAATGAAATGCACTTTCAATGCATTAGGTAAGATATCTATGAACTTCTCTTAAAGGGAGCTGACTTAGATGGGAGGCATAATTTCTGCCCTTTTCACCTTCCTCTTCATTCTGCCAGGGATGTTATTGTAATAACTGGAACTCTAGCAGGAACTTTGTAACAATGAAGGGATTTTGAGTGGGGAAATCTTGTGTTAAGGAAGGCCAAGCAGAATATTAGAAAGTGTGTGGGTACCCAATGATTAAGAAGTCACAAACTGCTTCCCTCTGAATTTCTTTTCTATGCGATAACAAAAAAGATTTAATTAGATTAAGCCTTTTAATGTAGGCCTTTATTATTAGCAAACAGACACAATTCCTCACAAATACAGTAGCATGATTTATATCAATGAAGAAATAATTCTACATCATTTCTTTCCATTTCCTCAACTGGTAGGAAAAAGAAAGGGAGTCAGATTCAGAAGAGATATCCCATTGTCAAATAAAGCATATGAGTAATCCTGTGGGTTTTCAATGTGAAGTCACAAGCTGAGTTTGGAAGTAGGGTCTAGAAGGAGTACAATGCTCTGTACAATAAAGTAGGAGGAACATTTTAGGGTTTCTGCGGAGCAATGAAAAAGACAAGTAACATGCAGAAGATTGCTATTGTGGATGTGTAAGCATTAAAGAGGCAACTGGTATCTTGAGTGAAGAAAAGGGTGGGAAAACTCTAAAAGAAGGCACAAGAATTGAAGAAAGAATAAAAAAAAAAACAGAAATTTATCAACATTAATGACATACACACAAAAAACCCAAAACCTTTGCTGTCAGGTTGAGTAGGTTTCAACTCATAGTGACTCTACATGCCCTCACCATAAATTCAAATAATTCAAGAGATTTCATTAGGGCCTGAGGAAGATCATATTTTTGCAATAATAGATGGTTCAAAGTGATTAGTACAAGATACGAAAAGTACATTCCATTTAGTATTGCGGGAACCAAGTTCTGAATCAAAATGACAGGTACAGAAAACTTTGCCTCCTATTTCTCCAAACACATAAAATAAAAGATTAAGTACATTTAAGAACTCATAGCCACACTTGAAAACAAGGAAATGCAATCTTAAATGCTACCAAAGAGGAAAAGCAGGTCACTTATCAGGAAACAAGGATCAGATTGATACCAGACTTTCTAATATGTAAGAACAGATACCAAAAAACAATGAAATAAAATCTTCAAAATGCTGAAATAAAATAATGTCAAATGTAAAATTCAATACCCAATGTGACTTTCATTTAAGAAACATGTCTATGTTGAAAATCTCATACTTGGTTAAGAATAAAAGAAAATAATTTTATTGAGGGATAATACAGCTCAAGCTGACCAGCACAAAGGAAGAGGTACACAGTGCTCCAATGTTCACAAAGGAATGCAAGGCTTTTATACAAGACTAGTGTGCCTGCAACCTCAAACAGACTTTTCTTCATATCAGTTAATCTATTTTCAAATAGATTCTCCCCGAAGGAAAGCATCTTTTCTGAGCACAGTCTGCACACACTTCCTAGAATCATAATCAAGCAAGCATAACCACATTTGTTTGCAAAGTAAGACTTATTTACCCAAAAGCAGTGCTCATACTGTATAATTAGCAGTAGGAGTATAAAACAAAATAGAATCCAATCCAGACTTGTGTCAGCCATTATAATAAGTTCCTCAGGTTTAGAGTGCTATTTCAGACTTCTTCCTTTTGATTAAGAATTTCCATGAATAGTCATTGATCACCACTATAAGAGTGTTTTCTTCTGCATGGACATTTTTGTTGGATTGATTTTCTTCATTTTCATCATGCCATAGCTCAGATGCTCTGCTTCTGTGATATTCTAAGTGGAGTATGTGTGGAGCAAGACCACATTTGGAGGAACACTTCGATACCCTAAGAGGCTAACTCAAGGAATGAAGTTGGTCTTCTTCAAGGACCTAGTTTCTTCAGGATACATAATTCTCTGCATAACATGAGGGACTGCACTTTGATTACAAGCATCACAGAGGCATTTCATACAGCATTTAAGAAGATATATAATAATTACTTATATAATAATTACTGGGGAAGTTTTACTCTGTCTTATAGGGCACTAGGAGTTGGAATCAGCTTGGCAGCAGCGGGTTTGTTTTGGGGTTGATTGTAATTATTTTGAGGCCTGGTGGTATAGTGGTTAAGAATTATGGCTGCTAATCAAAATGGCACCAGTTCAAATTTACCAGCCACTGCTTGGAAACTTTATGGGGCAGTTCTACTGTATCCCATAGGATTGCTATAAGTTGGAATTGACTCAATGTCAATGGTTTGTTAACAGGCTTTTTATAATAATTATAACAGTAATCGTGGTAATTAATCCAGTTGGTGGTATACAGTGAAACCAGCAACCAATGTCACTGAGCAACTAACTAAAAATGTCTAAACAGGAAGAGTCAGGCATAAAAGATACTGAATGTAGCCAAACAGTTTTCTGGCTAATTTTTCCAGTATCTATTTCTATTTCTCCTGTCTTCTTCTTTTAGTATCCATGTACACAGGAGATGACAGTAGTGGTACAGATATCTCACTGTTAAACTAGAAGGAAATCAAGAGCTACTTTATAATCTAATATCACTTTAATAAGGGATTCTAAAGACTCATGTTGGGCTGCCATTTCATCTGCAATATTATCAGCAGTTAGAGCCACTGTAGCAGATAAAGTGTGAATAGATCTTTCAAGTTGGAGAATACTGTAATTGGGTAAGAGTTCTCAGAAGAATACACATTCTATCCTAGGTTTATCAGCTGCTGGGTTGTTTGTGACACAGAGTCTCTCTTAATCCAAGTGAAGACTTTGTATCACTAGTCTAGTGTTTATTTTCATTATAAAAACCCACTGCCGTCCAATCAGTTCTGACTCATGGTGACTCTATAGACAGAGTAGTATCACCTGAAGAGTATTGACTTATCATGTTCCAACCATCTAAGCAAGGTACTACCTAGACATAAGGTAATAATTTGGAGTAGGCTTTCCTATTGTGGGATAGGCTGATCCTCCACATAAAAATAAATATCCCTAAGGGGCACAAACCCTACTATTTCTGGTGGCATTATCTGAGAAGACAATTGTTTGATTAGCCTTGTCAAGCTAATTTTCTACCAAAGAATTTTTCCAGACAATCACTCCAACTTTAGCCAGTTCCAAAGGTCACTACAAACATACTTTTGTCCTCTCAGGCATGCTGCTAAACTTACTACATGAAATTTTCCCAGAATCTAGGGAGCCTGTCATGTGAGATTAGAAAATCATTTTGGGAATCAGAAGTGTCCCAAACAGCTTCAGAGTAACAGTAGTTTACAGCTTGAGTTAAATTAAAGCATGATGGTAGGTTGAGTCTGTAATCCAGGTATTTTAGTCAGTTAGAGTGCTGCTCTAACAGAAATACCACAG
This sequence comes from Heterohyrax brucei, assembly GCA_028571685.1. NCBI lineage: Eukaryota > Metazoa > Chordata > Mammalia > Hyracoidea > Procaviidae > Heterohyrax > Heterohyrax brucei. The sequence continues at coordinate 27,135,032 of CM053155.1, forward strand.
AGTGGATGGCCTTAACAAAGGAAAGTTTATTCTTACATAGTCTGGTAGGCTACACGTCCAAATTCAGGATGTCTGCTCCAGGGAAAGGTATTCCCCCTTGTCGGCTCTGGACAAAAGTCCTTGTGTTGCATCAGTTTTTGGTCAGGAAGCATCTTGGCACAGGAACTTCAGGTCTAAAGGATGTGCTCTTCCTCTAGTTCTGCCTTCTTGATGGTGTGGGGTTCCCAGTTCTCTGCTTGCTTCTTTTTCCTTTTATCTCTTGTGGGATGAAAGGATAAAGGGAGATGCAAGCCATACTCCAGGGAAACTCCCTTTACAATGGAGCACAGAGGTGATCCTGTGAAGGGATTTACAGTCCCACTCTAATCCTTTAACATACAGCACTGGGAAATCACAAAATGGATGACAATAATAAAATATTGGGAATCATGGCCCAGCCACAAGGCTACACACATTTTTGGAGGGACACAATTCAATTCATAACACCAGGGGAATGCCACAGTCTAAACATACGGCCCATTTAAAGGTTGTCATGGATTGAATTATGTCCCCCCAGATATGTGTGTATCAGTTTGTCTAGGCTGTGATTCCCAGTATCATAGGATCGTCCACCATTTTATCATTTCATAGGATTTTCCTTTGTGTTGTAAATTCTATCGCTATGATTTAATAAGACGGATCAGCAGCAGTTGTATTGATGAGGTCTACAAGATAAGATAAGGTCTTAAGCCAAACTCTCTTTAGATACAAAAGAAAGAGATGAGCAGAGAGACTAGGGACCTCATACCACCAAGACGGCAGCACCAGGAGCAGAGCATGTCTGCTGGCTTGAGGTTCCTGCTCTGAGATGCTCCCAGACGAAGGAAAGATTGATGGCAACGAATTTTCTCTGGAGCTGACAGAAAACCTTCTCCTGTAGCTGACATCCTGAATTTGGAATTCATAGCCTGCTGGACTGTGACAATAAATTCTCTTTGTTAAAGCTATCCAGTTGTGGTACTTCTTTTAGAGCAGCACTAGTTGACCAAGCCAAAGCTGCAGGTGAAACTAATAGTAGAACTGGGCACAAGAGTGTAATTTAATATGGGAGATACTAATGGATCTGACTTTTCATGCACAGATCACAGAGAGGGTTGACAGATTCAACTTCAGTCAAATTACTGTCATTAGTTACTGATTGGGCTAATTTAATAAATGTTAAAAGTACTAGAAGAAACTGTTAGGAAGAAAAGAATATGACTTACGTGGGCTTTCATAGTAAATAAAACTACCAGAAAATAAGACCACAGGTATACAATAAGGATAGTTATAATCACTAAACAAAGTTCATAATTTCAGTTACATGCATGAGGTCTTGTTCCATGACCTTGGGGTGAGTTGTCTACATCTGCAATCATCTGCTTCTGGCAACAAAGGTATTTAAATGTAAATTTCAGATCTCCATCAGGTTTGAAAAGTCCAAAGAGGTGTCTTAGTTCTTTTAAGTTGTGAGAAATGAATCCAGGGTGTCTCATTTGTGCTGCTTTACCCCAAATGCATGGCTTTAAAAAGAGAAATTTTATTCTGTCACAGTCCAGTAGGCTAAAAGTCCAAATTCAGGGTGTTAGCTCCAGGGAAAGCCTTTCTCTCCTGGCTCTGAAGGAAAGTCCTTCCCCTGGACTTTGAGCTTCTGATGCATAGGGACTCCAGGTCCTTTCCAGAGGACACGCTCAGTTTCCAGCACTGCTTCTTGGTGGTATGAGGTCTCTCTGCTAGCATCTTTATTTTATACTTAAGACATTGCCTCAAGGCACAGGAGTCTTAGACATTGACTCCTGCTCCGCTAATGTAATTGCTGCCCATCCTACCTCATTAACACCACAGAGGCAGGATTTACTACATGGAGGAACATCACACAATACCAGGAATTATGGCCTAGCCAAAGTGCTACACACATTTTTAGGGGGACACAATTCAATCCATGACAGGATTTAACCTCTTCCAGCTTCACTACAGGGTTAGTGGGAAAATTTAAGCAGATTTCCTTTCCACACGGTTCCAGAGTTTGTTAATTAATGTCTCATCCAAGATACATATTCCATGGGGACGTTAGGTGGATTCTGGCTGTTTGATTTCTGTTCATCAAACATTTCTTGAACATGGTTGCAAGGGGTGACGACCTCAAAGGCAGCAGACCAGAGGGTAGGCTGCTGATTCAGGTTATCAGATCACAAAATGTAGGATGGTTAGATAATATCTGCTAAGCTACCAAGAATCACAGCCTAGCCAAGGTGACACACAACTTTAATCATCACAAGTACTTCTTTGTACAGTAGTGAGGATGTTGAGGGTCATTTAATTTAAAGAGCTATATCTCTCATCATAGTCATTGTAGTATTTGTCTCTTAGTGTCGATGGTCAGGAACATTTAAACCACTCTGAACATGTTTAGTTAGAACTTGGAGATGAACCATAACATCTTCTAATCCTTGTAGTAATTCTTTCAGTTTACTCAGTTCTGTGTAGTTAATTTTGCATCAGCAGCAATCTGAAAACTTTATCAGTTTCTACATTAGAGTTCTAGAAATCTTGATTTAGTCCAGTAATATCCATATTTGAAATAGTATAGTCCTCTTTACAAGTCTGATACAGTCCATTTTTTGTTGAAATATTTATGTCAAGCATTTTCAGTGAATTAGTAAAGTGAAACCTATCTTCAGGTGACAACTTAGAAATGCCAATGATTAACTTACAATAATAATGTCAAAGAGTAACTTTAAACAGCTAAAAAGTTTGAACATATCAAATAAATATCCTTTTAATAAACTTTTTAGACATTGTCTTTGGTGGACAGACATCTCTTACAGTGTAAGAAGTGGCATAAGTAAACATATTTACTAGCAGACTGGAATATATATTTATCCTTTGTGACATAAAAGGAAAATGAAAGTATACTAACCTAATTTAATATCATAAAGATCTTGGAACTTACTTTAAGCTTATATAAATCATAAACATAATTATGTTAAAATAAAGGTTTTTTTTTTTTATTCAAACTTTTTTTCTCAGCCTGACTTTAGCCCTTTAAGATTTTATCAGCTGCCTTTGTAAATCACAAAGTCTCCGCTTAACCTGGCCAGTTCACTGATTTGGATATAGCTTTATGGACTGGAGGATGAGGAGGCCTGACCTATCTACCTTGCCTATCTTTTAGATTATAGTCAGAGACAAAAATTAGTCATTCTAATTCATTTGCCTATGTTTAAGTTGGCATTGGAGCACCAGTGGTACAGTGGTTAAGAGTTTAGCTTCTAACCAAAAGCTCAGCAGTTTGAACCCACTAGCCAATACTGTCTCTGTGGAGCAGTTCTGCTCTGTCCTATAGGATAGCCATGAGTAGTAATCAACTTGATGGCAACAGTTTTGTTTTTGAAAGTTGACATAGTTATTTTGAAAGATAAAACACAACCAAATTATTTCCTTTCGCTCTTCTTTTGATAAGCAATTTTGCCTTCTCTTTGTCATAATTTTTGTCTACCCGGTAAATACCAAAGATCTTTAGCAGTTTTGTAAATGAATCCATCAATTTTGGCTATCCCCTTCCCTTCCCTTCCCTTCTCTGCCTCCTTTTCTCCTAAAATAAACCATATTCCATATAATATCTAGCTTAAGTTACTTGAAAAAGTTTTTCTTTTAAGATTGACATAGTATACCACATAAAAATCTTTGTCAGAATGGATTCACATTCATCAATTCTTGGAAATATTCAGACTATTAAACCACTTATTTATTACTAAGCCAAGTCTAATTTAATAATACTGTCTGGAGGTACAAAATCATTAAATCTTTGTAATGCTACCTCTTGTGTGCTTTATAGGATCCTTTAGAGAAAAAACTTAGAATAATTTTTTTCTTTTTAAGGCCTTGTTACACCAATCAAAACGAACAATCCATCCTTTCTTTTTAGCACATTTTACAATGAACTAATTTGCATTGAAGTTTCTAATTTGTATCAAAATAGTTTATTGAGCTCAAAAAGTTTCATAGTAGCTACTGATTTTCTATATTGTCTCCAGCAGAAGCATGTCAGAAATCTAAAAACAAGAAAGCACAAGGGTGAAAATGTTTGTTCATATGAGCCAGAGGGGTACCTAAAGTAGGATCTGTTGATTCCCTGGAAACAGCATTCCAAATTCTCCTAAAAGAGTGAAGAGTGCATGCTATGACACATAATGTGTAACCAAAACCTAATGGTTCACTGAGACCTAAATGTGCACATTAAAAAGAAAAGGTGAGTTTTCAAACTTAGTGGGCTGAAATCTTGATTTTCTCAAAATCAGCTAAAGTTCTATCAGGGGGTTTTGCCTCAGGGTTGGGACTGGGTTTTGCTTAAATCAATGTATGCTATTGTTGTGTGAGAACTGGCTTGCACCTGGCATGCAGTGTAATGTTCTGGCCCTCCTTGTGTGCTGGGAACCAGCCCCGAGAACTTTGGGGGGCCCCACGGAGGGAGGGAGAGGCATCAGCACAGAAATGAATTGAGAGAGACAGAAAAGAGTTTTGGAGAAAATGGCAGCCCCATAAAGGTCTGGGGTTTCAGGAACACGAAGGGCTTGGGGGTTGGGCATTGGCAAAGGAAGAAAATGACGAGACTGAGACAGGAAAGAGTTTTGGAGAATGGGGGCCCCGAAAAGGATTGTCTTTCTTTATTTTTATAGTCAAAGTGACGCGATTTTCACCCTGCCCACTGACCACACAGTCTATTGGCTAATTTGAAACCGAAACCTTGTGATTGCTAATTTGAAACCAAAACGTCGTGATCTTGAGGTGACATGATTTTTACCCTGCCCCCTGACCACAAAAGCTATTAGCTAACTTGAAACTGAAACCTCGTGATCTTGTTAATTGTCAAGGCTTTCTGGATAATGGCCCAAGGCAGGTGTGTTGTGGTGATAATTGACAGTGAAGACAAAGTTATGCCCTGAGCTCAATCAGCCCTACTTATACCTCAGAGTTAAAAGGTACAGGAGGAAGAATCTAAAGGTTATAATCTCTATTTGTTCCTACTTTGCTCTTTATTTTATCTCCTCCTGCGGGGACAGTAAACACCTACCGTCCCCCACCTTATGCCTTTCTTAAACTGTTCTAAAAAGGATAATTCTTTTCACATGGGGGAAGTGCAGTTGGGGGAAGTCAGCGGGGCTGGGCAGGCCTCGGTTCTTTCAGGCATCCTGTATTGAAATCCATTCCTCCAAGCTCTTTTCCCTAGAAGTTTCTGGCCAGATTTCCCCAGTATAATTTCATAAGCCAAGGGGGTTGTAAAGCCCCTCTTAGAAGGCATCTTCCTTGATCCTCATGTCGGGAGAGGACGGGGTCCACCATCCACACTTGTGATCCAGCTTATCCTGTTAAAGGAGACTTAAACCATCTCACAGCAGAACTGTTCAGTGGCATGTGACCTCCCTATAAGATTTTAGTGGTTGAACACACTCTGAGTTTCTGCAGCTTACTAGACTTTAGAAAATCATGATAACAGCTTCACTAAACTTAATTTGTCAATGAGCTTGTCTAAATGTTTAGGACATAAACTAAAAATGAAAGCTAAGAAGAAGTATAACAATAAAACTCATAGAGCATCAAAGAGACAAACTCAGACTGTTTATGGTCAAAACAGCCTGGTACTGGTACAAGAACAGACAGATCAATCAATGGAACAGAATTGAGACCCCAGAGATGACACCATCTGCCTATGAACAGTTGATATTCAACAAAGGCCCTAAGACATTAAACTGAGGTAAAAACAGTGTCTTCAGCAAATGGTGCTTGCAAAATTGGCTATCCATCTGCAATAAAATGAAACAAGATCCATATCTTACACCATATACAAAAACCAGCTCCAACTCAATAGAAGACCTAAATATCGAACGTAAAACAATAAAGCTCATCCAAGAAAAGGTGGGAACAATAATGGAAGTTTTAATATACAGTGTAGACAGACTTCAGAATCTGTCAAACAAACCACAGTCAACAGAATAGAAAATAGATAAATGGGAACTATTAAGGATCAAACACTTTTGCTCATCCAAAGACTTTATTAATAGAATTAAAAGGCCACCTACAGAATTGGAAAAAATATTTGGCAACTCTATGCCAGACTGATGCATGATCTCCATAATCTATAAGATACTACAAAATATCAATAAGAAAAAGTTAAATCATCCAATTAAGCGATGGGCAAAGGAGATGGACAGACATTTCTCTAAAGAGGAGATACAGGCAGCCAAAAAACACATGCGGTCATGTTCACAATCTTTAGTTAATAAGAAATTCAAATCAAAACTACAATGAGGTACCATCTCACCCCAACAAGGTTGGCCATGAACCAAAAAGCACAAAACAACAAATGCTAGAGAGGCTGTCGAGAAAGTGAACTCTCCTACATTGTTGGTGGGGTTGTGAAATGGTCCAGCCTCTTTGGAAAGCAATTTGGCCCTTCCTTAAAAAAATGGATATAGATATACCATTTGACCCAGTAATTCCACTACTTGGAATATGTCCTGCAGAATCAAGGCCTTTCACACCAATGGACACATGCACAAGAATGTTTATCGCACAGTCCTCAATAGCAAGAAGATGGAATCAACCCAGATGCCCAACAACAGAAGAATGGATAGGTAAACTATGGTATATATACTCAATGGAGCACTGTGCAATGATAAAGAATAATGATTCCAGGAAACATCTCATAACCTGGTTTCAACTGAAAGACATTATGTTGAGTGAAAGTAGTCAGTGACAAAAGGACAAATATTGTATAAGCCCCTACGATAAGATCTCAAAAACAGACTTATGTATAGAAGAAAAGACTCTTTGATAGCTGCAAGGGAGGGGAGGGAGGGAGGGTGAGGTGGGGAGGGTTTAGTTTAGATAGTTGCTAGAAATCTGGTTGGGTGAAATTGGTGATACACACATTAGAAACAAGAGCAATATTAAGTAGACTTCAGCATAACTTGAATATTCCTTCCATCTTATCCCAATATTGCAAGGACAGAGTAGATGGGGCAGGGGGCAGGGAACAATGCTCTTAGGTGAAATTGAGGCCAATTGGCACAACTAGCATTTTGTTAAGAGGGCTCTCTGCACCCCACATTGGTGAGTGGCGTCTGCGGTCTTAAAAGCTGCCAAGCTGCCATTTGAGGGCACAGCAAATGGTCCCAACTCAGCAAGAACGGATGCTCACCGAAGACCAAAATGACATGGGGTAAAGACAACCCAGAAGATAGAGAGACTCTCATGAGTGGGTGCCTACATCAACTTGGGACCAGAAGAACCGGATGGTGCCCGGCCACCACCAGTGATAGCCATGATGGAGCTCACTAAGTTGAGTCTCACTGGCAACACAGAATAAAAAGGGGTGCATCCTGAGATCTCCACTAAAAGACCTCAGTTGATGGTCCAGTGGTTTCAGGGTTCCCCTGGGAGCATGGCCCCTCGCCCTGATGCTGACCTTGCACATAAACCATAATGAAGGTCCACTCTTCAGACAAATGGATTGGACTTGGTGATGCAGAGTGACCATATATTGGATGCACTTTATGGTTCTATGCATCTATATGATATCATCCTGCTGCCCTCTGGCTGGAAGAAGGATGGTGGGTGGAGAGGAGGGGAAAGGAGATTGTTGTGAGGATGAAACATGTATGGAGTAGAGAGGAATAGTATACTGTCATTGGGCAGGGAGAGCAGTGGAAGCTACATATAGGTGGGGCATATAAATTTATATGGGAATGTACATTTTCACTCAGTCGTAACAAAAAAAAAAAAGAGGGAGTGTTTATCTGAGGTAACTCCCATCATTGTGGGGAAGCAGTAAGCCCAAGTAGCTCTGCTGGCACCAGATGCCCTAGTCCTTGATGTTCTGGGGGCTGCCAAATGCAGTCAGCCTTAGAAATCCCACTCCTGACACCAAGAAGTATCTAAGAATAAGAATGCTCAATTCTGTCACAGTAAAAGCAAAGTGATTTATTGAGGGTAATGATGAACTACAGAAACACAGGGCAGAGAGGGATCCATGAGATGGCTCTACATTCCAAGGGAGAAGTGGGTCTTTTATATGGTAAGATGGAGAGAGTTGTGTATGACAAATAGTAAAATGGGGAAGAGCAGTGAGAGAGGTGCAATGGGAGATCACAGATATCATGATTTCTGTTAGCATCAGTATACCCTTCCCAGAACAACCACATTTTTACCCCAACTTTTATCTGCTAAGAGTTGTTAAGGCATAGGGAAGTCGCAGGTTACCAGACTGTATACTATCTTGAGGCAATCTCTTCTTATTGTGCATTAAGTGAAAGTTTACAGTTCAAGTTAGTTTGTCATACAAAAAATAACACACATATTATTATATAACTCTAGCTGCTCTTCCTGCACTGTGACATCACACCCCTCTTTCCACCCTGTATTTCCTGTGTCCAATCAACCAGCTCCTGTCCAGCCCCCTGCCTTTTCATCTTGTCTCCAGACAGGAGCTATTGAGGCAATCTATCAGGAGATTAAAGAAAAGAAAAGCAAGCAGAGAGTTGGGGACCTCATACCAGTAAGAAAGAAGCTCTGACAATACAGCATGTCCTTTGGTCTTGGTGTCCCTGGGCCTGAGAAGCTCCTTGATCAGGCAGAGATTTTTGACAAGGACCTTCCTCCAGAGCCAACAGAGAGAGAAAACTTTCTCCTGAAGCTGATGCCTTGCATTTGGACTTTTAACCTACTTTAGTGTGAGAAAATAAATTTTTCTTTGTTAAGCCATCCACTTGTGGTATTTTCTGTTATAGCAGCATTAGATGATTAAGACGCAGGCAAACCAGCTGAGGGTACAGCAAATGATCCCAACTCAGCAGGAATGGGTGATCACCGAGGACGAGAACAACCTGGGGAAAAGGGAACCCAGAAGACAGAGAGACCCACGTGAGTGAGTCTCTGCATCAACTCGTGACAAGAAGACAGTGCTCAGCTACCACCAGTGATAGCCACAATGGAGCTCACAAAGTTGAGTCTGATTGGCAATGAGAGAATAAATAGGGGTGCACCCTGAGATCTCCAGTAAAAGACCACAATTGATGGTCCAGGGGCTTCGGGGTTCCACTGGGAGCATGGCCCCTGGCCCTGATGCTGCCCTTGTCCATAAATCATAATCAAGGTCAACTTTTTGACAGCAATGGATTGGACTTCGTGACGCAGAGTGACTGTATCTTGTGGAAATTTTATGGTTCTATGCACCTATAGGATGTCATCCTGCTGACCTCTTGCTGGAGAAAGGGGAGTGGGTGGAGAGGAGGGGATAGGAGACTGTTGGGAGGAGAGGGCATGTACAGGAAAGAGAGGAAGGGTGTGCTGTCACCACGCAGGGAGAGCAATGGGAGCTGCATATAGGTGAGCATGCAAATTTATATGGGTATGTACATTTTCGTTCAATCATAATTAAAAAAATGTTAAAAAAAAAAAAAAAAAAGACGCAGGTAAACATTATGGACCAGGGCAAGCTAAGTGTCGTCGAGTCGGATCTGACTCATGGCAGACATACAAATATTAATTTAAAGAAAAGTTGATACTTCTTCTGATTTGAAATCATGTTGTATGTAACTCCTAGCACATTATATAAACATTTTTTTTCGTTTCATAAAACAGAAACAAATCTTTTGTAGCTTTCCATAAAGTCTCAAAGTTGTCAGGAATTTATGATAAATCACTGAGAAAAAATATTTAAGCATTTAACTAAACATCTTAGAGGTAAAAATCTTGTCTTTTTTCAAAGCCATGGAGCTTGGTTTTCAGCTTAAGAATTCATTCTTACGAGTTGGTCAGCCCTTTCCTTCAAGGCAGATTATTAAAAGAATAAATTAACTTTTCAGCCCAGTAATTAAAGAAAATTTTATTATTATAGTAAAAATCCAGTTCTTCACTTTTATGCAGAGTGACACTCAATCTCTCAAAAATCTCGTAAATTATTTTGAGATTTATGAAAAAAATTCCCTTTGAATAACCCTTTTACACATTGCCTGTGCTCCATGTCCTTTATAGGAACATAGTCATTAGCAGGTCCTTTCTCTGCGGCCTAGAAAGCAAACATATATGATATAATGAGTATCTATTAACTCAGTTTATTATCAGTAAGTTACGTAAAGGTCTTGGAAATTATTTTAAGCCTATATATAATAAATTATTGTTGAAATAAAGTTTGCTTACATAGTCGATATTTTCCTTCAAACCTGTACTATTTCCTATCTTTTTCCCAAACCTAATTTTAGACTTTTCCAATTGTTCTTTTGTTGTTGTTTTCTTTTTCAAAATCAAAATGTTTTCATTCCACCTTACCACTTCATTTCAGGTATGTCTTCCTGTGATTTCTGTCTTTTAGCTTCTTAGAGTTTCTCTATAGCAAAGAGAACTTGTTTACAGTTCTTTTAATGGGAGTGGGGAGTCTACCTGGTTTCTGATAACCATAGTAAGAAAAGAGTTTTCTTATTTTCTTTGTCTTAGAATGTTCTCCTCTAGTTGAGCAGGGTCCTTCAAACACTTCCCTGGAGCTACATGACCTCAGAGGCTGGGGACACTGAGGAGGCCTAATCCTGCCCTCCCTTTCTTCTGGTTTAGTATGAAAGACAAGAATTGGTCATTATATTTCTCTTATGTATGTTTAAATTGGCCTAGGGATTTTGAAAGGCAAAAGATACTGAAAAGACAAATTCTTTCTCTTTCATTATTCTCTTGGTAAAGAGTTTTGCCTTTATCACAAACTTATATCTACACAGTAAATACCGAAACTATTTAGCAGTTTTGTAAATGAATACTTTAAATTCTTGGCTAGCCATTTCCCCTGCAAGTTTTGTCCTATGCCTGCCTTTTCTCATTTTAGAACTCCTAGTTTTACTTTAAGGCAAAATTACCGCTTCTCCTTATATAAAACACACTTCAAATAATATATAGCTTAAGTTACTTAGAAAGATTAACTCATTGGAGAACATAAAAATCGTTATTAGAATGAGTTTATTTTCACAATTTCCTGGAAGTATATTAACTATTATATAAGTGCTTCTTTATCATTAAATATTATAACCTAATTTAATCATACCACCAAGAGATAGAAAACTATTACATTTTCATAACTCTGTCGGTTGTGTGCTTTATGGGCTCCTTAAGAGAAATGACTTAGAACAATTTGTCCTTTTTAAAGCCTTGTTATACCAATCAAGGAAACTTGGCAGCATAGTGGTTAAGAGCATGGCTGCTAGCCAAAAGGTGAGCAGTTTGAATCCACAGCTACTCCTTGGAAACTCTACAAGGCTGTTCTACTCTGTCCTATAGGGTTGCATTGGTTGGAATCGACTCGATGACAAGGGTTTGGTTTGCTTACACCAGTCAAAATAAACAACCTATCCTTTCTCAGCACACTCTTCAAATAGACCAATTTTTATTGAAGTTTCTCAGAGCAGCTACTGAAAACCTAGATTATAAGAGAGGCACAAGAAGTGGTTTTTCTTGGAAGAGAAAAGAATTGAGAATTGAAACAACTTCATGAAAAACAACTGTCAGCCATGGCCTCCAGACCAGAAGCAAGCTCTCATAAGAAAATGAAACAGAAAAATCACATAAACTTGCCTGTTGTGAGGCTAGCTCAAAAACCAGGCTTATACAATACTACACAATGCAAACCATCTAGTTTCTTAAAATATGCACAGTAATTCTTTGGTCAGATAGAGCAGCTGAAAAAATCATTTCTCCAAAATGATCACCGAACTTCTCAGCTACTTAACGTATACTCAGCTTATAGTGTTTTTAGAACATGAAGCCTAAACTGTCATCTCAGTACGGGTGAAAATCCAGGTTCATTTATCAAGGATGTGAAGAATGAGATTAAAATTTTGGTTTCCAGAGTCAAGTAAAATTATTAACAGGGACTCTGCCATGAAGTTTAGTCAGTGTTTTATTTCACAGAGTGCCTCCACTGCATGAAAGTTGTCTTGTTGCTGTGAGCCACTTAATGCTGTGCTCTATCTCATATCCTAGCTTACCTTTCGTGGGTGACTTTCCATTGGTGGCAAGAGCCGTGGGGCTTTTAATATGCTCAAATCTGTGTTCATATATTTTTGATTTTTAAAAGATTCTGAAATTCATTTGTAACAGTCATAGAAAACCTGGTTTCATTATTTTTTAATCTGATTTATTCTGCCAGCTAGAAACCTAGTCTCTATTATTTTGGGCCTGAAGCATAATAGTTTTTCCAATTGAAAAGAACCCAAAAGTAGCCACTGATGTTCTATACTGTTCCAAATGAAGTTATGCCAAACAATGAAAATGCATTGTAAGGGACCAAAATGCTTGCTCATGTAGTGAGCGGAAGTTCCAAAAGATAGCTGTAGTTCTCTTTAGACATGGAATTTCCATTTTATGATGAGTTATAGAAAACCAAACTATTATTGCAAGAATCAAATTCCACAATAAAACTTGAAGAGCTATCAATGTAAAGGAGTGGAGCATGGATTCAGGAGGCTTTTGTTTGTTTGTGTATTTGTTTGTTTAAATCTTAAACAATTCCCGAAGATTTGCAGGAGTAGAAAGCCCCAAACAGCTCAGCGACATCATGACTGTTTTCTCAGTGCCTTGGGGATGATGAAATGTAACGTACCTTCAAAATCCCACTTCTGACACCAGAAATGACAAGAATGCAAATCTTGTACATCATTAAGAGTAAAAGCAAAGTTTTATTGAGGAATAATACAGCTTGACCCAAGTAACACAAATTAAAAAATACACAGCGTTTCAATGTTCACAAAGGAATGCAGGACTTTCACACAAGAAGCATGACTACAGCCACAAGTGCACCTTTCTGCACATTAGTTAATCTGTTTTCAAGTGCATTCTTTCTGCAGGAAAGCATTTTCTCCAAGAACAACGTGTACACACTTTCTAGAATCATAGTCAAGCAAGCATAACCATGCTGTTTGCAAAACAAGATTTGTTTACTCTAAAGTAGTGCTCACAATTGTACTAAATCAAAAGCTAAGATGTTTCAAGGACAAAGTAGCAGGAACAGAGGTCCAGGGACCACAGTTTGGGGGGATATCTAGGTTAATTGGCATAACAAAGATTATTAAGAACATATTTCCTATCACACTTCAGTGAGTAGCATCTGAAGCAGTCTTAAAAGATAAGAAGCAGCCATCTAAGAAGCATCATTTGGTACCAATGTACCTGGAGCAAATGAAAATGTGGAAAATATGATATGAAGTGACAGAAATGGCCACATAAAGCAAAGACTACATCACTATGAAACCAGAAGAATAGATGATGCTTGGCCACCAACAGACTGCTCTTATGGGGAATTCTACAAAGAATCCCTGATGGAGCAGATGAAATGCGAGATGCAGAATTCAAACTCTAGTATGAAGACTAGATTAACGGTCTGACAGACTAGAGGGTCCCTGGAAGACATCACCCCTGGACTCTCTGTTAGCTCAGAACTGAAACAGTTCCCAAAGGTAACTTCTCAGTCAAAGACCAAACTGGTATATATGAAATAAAATGATACTGCTGAAGAGTGTGATTCTTGGCTTGGATAGATACAAGAGACTAACTGAGCAGCTCCTATCCAGAGGTGAGACGAGAAGGTAGAGGGTGGACATGAGAAATACAGAGCACAGCGAGGGAGTGCGCTATCAGACTGTGAGAAGAGCAGCTAGGATCATATAACAAAGCATGTGCAAGTTTTTGTATGAGAAACTGACTAGAATTGTAAACTTTGATTTAAAACACGGTAAATAAATACATAAAACCGAAAGCAGTTTTCATGCTTTATAAGAAGTGCAGGAAATATACATATATCACATGTATAATTTTTTTTGTGTGATTAAGTGGAAGTATACAATTCAAACCAATTTTGCATGCCTGCCTGTCTGCAGCTCCATCTGCTCTCCCCACCAAGAGACAGCACACTCCTCCTTTTCACTCTACATTTCTACTACCCTCCTTATGAGCACCTGTCCCCTCCTCTCCACTCTCTTCTCTCCTATCTAGAAAGAAACGAGTAAGACAGCCTCCTACAACTGTAAACCATAAAGTATACACACCATATGGTCATACCGTGTCCCTGAGTCCAGCCCATTTTTGTTTGAAGAATTGACCTCAGTACTGATTTCCAGTCAGGGCCAGCAGCAGGTCTGCGGGCCATGTTCCCAGGGGACTCTCCAGGCTGTCAGATCATGAATTCTGGTCGTTTAGTAGAGTTCTTGAGCTGCACACTTTTTTTGTCATGTTGCCTCAGGGACTCTGCAGTGTGTCCCCAATCATAGCTTCCTTGGACAGTAGCTAGGCACAATCTGGTTCTTCTGGTCTCATGCTGATAGAGTCGCCCATTCATATGGGTTCTTCTGTCTGCTGGGCTCTTTTTTCCTGTGTCTTTGTTGTTCTCAGTAATCATCTGTTCCAGATAAGTTGGGATCATTTGGTGTACTTACATGTATAATTTTTTTGAAAGGAGAAACACTACAGGAGATTCTATAGCAACAAACAACCGCCCCAAATCCCAGAGGTTTATAATCACAAAGGTTATTTCTTACTCAGTCTTTCAGCTATAGGTTAGCCATGTCTTCTTTATTCTGGCATTTAAGTGGAAGCAAGTGCTTCTATTGAGAAAAAGCTGTTTTTGTAACACAGGAAAAAGAAAAGTGGCAGGGCTATGTAACAGTTCTAAAGCTTGAGCTAAAAAGTAGCACATAGCCTTTTAACCCTCACATCCTTGGCTGAAACACCTCAGGCAGCCAATTTTGCTGTAAATGGGATGGATCCTGCAAGTCACATAGCAATGGGAAGGGGTACACATTATTGTCTCAAGAAAATGAAGAGAGTAACTGGGACCAGTAGTAGTTCCTGTTTGGTGCAAACAGTTTACATCTCAGCTGCTAATGGAAAACCTAGAAGCTCTAGTCTACCTAGAGGCACTTCAAAAGAAATGCCTGGGGATTAACTTAAAAAAAAAAAAAAGATTAGCCATCAAAAATCTTCTGGAGTACAGTTCTACTCTGACAGGGGTCTCCAGGAGTCAGATTTGGCAACTGGTTTAACACAATCCAGGCAAAAAGTTTGGAAAAAATGTAATGGTTAACTGCTATTAATTTTGGGGAGGAGGAGACTGAGTAATTACGGTTTGCATTTTCAGAGTTCTCAAAAGAAGGCAAAAAAGTTTATATTCACTAGAATAAATACATTTATATCCAACTTTTTAAAGTTTAATGTTAATCATGTGAGCATTTGTTTATACCATTAATAGTCCTCTTGCCTTTATTTTTTTTACAAGAGGTAGAGAACTAACATGGCTTTAAAAAAAACCTGAGTCAATTCCAGCTGACAGCAACCACACATGACAGAGAAGAGCTGTCCCATAGTGTTTCCAAGGAGGAGCTGGTGGGTGCAGACCTTTTGGTTACTGCAGACCTTTTGGCTACTCTTAACCACTGAGCCGCAGAGGCTTCTAATGCAGCTTGGAATGACTTTAATCTGAAAAGGATGAGATGGTATAACTTTGAGACTTAAAAGGATATAATTTATAGACATTTACCAAGTAATCTGGGTCTCTGATGTTTTATTGTCTGTGATTATGACTCTTAGTACACGTAAGTCTAAATATAAGACTTTATTTTAAAAAACAAAGAGAAGCAAACTGTTTTAGTCATCCAGTGCTGCTCTAACAGAAAATACCATGAGTGGCTGGTTTCATGAACAGAAACTTTATTGTCACAGTCCAGTAAGCCACAAATCCAGTTTTGAGTTATAAGTCCATTCAGTAAAAGAATTCATTACAGCCCAGTAGGCTGAGTCCAAATTCAGTGAAAGCAACTTGGTACAGGACTCTCAGGTCCAAAGGACGTGCTCTGCACTCAGTGCTGCCTTCTTGGTGGTATGAGGTTCCCAACATTCTGCTTGCTTCCCTTTCCTTTTATCTCTTGTAGGATGAAATGATAAAGGGTTGTGCAAGCCATATTCCAGGGAAACGCCTTTTACAGTGGAGCAGGGACACGATCTTATGAAGAAATTTACAGTCGCATCCTAATCCTCTAACATACAGCACAGGAAAATCACAAAACGGAGGACAATCATAAAACATTGAGAATCAGGACCCAGCCACGTGGCTACACATTTTTCAGGGACACAGTTCAATCCAGGACAGTAACAAACAATATTCAGCATAAAAAAAACTGGACAGTGAGATATTCTTGAAGAAATGTGCTTACCAACAACTCAAGTATTTTCAGTTGTCATGAGAAATTATAAAAGAGTTTGAAATGACCAAAGAATTACTGGATATCTTCAATGGAAAACTATATATTATCTAGAGAACACCCTTCTAGGTTATCTATTCAATGTAGAGTTTATACCTTTCATTACCTTTGAACTATTTTTCAACATTATAAGTCACATATAATTGTTAGCAATGCAAATAATTCTCATTTATAGACATGCAAACAGTCTTGTCCATGAGAAGGATGATTGATTTCTCTCCTTTTCCTCCATTTAAAAGAAAAAAAAGCTTTGTGTCTATTTGAAAATTCATTTTAGGCCTACATATTTCATGGTCTTTGAATTCTTGTTTGAGCTGTATGAAACATCTTGCTGATTGTTTTTACTAGCTCATGCATTAAATAAAATCTTAACACATGTTTACTATTGCTTTTATGAGTCTGCTTTTATCTTTTTTTAAATTTCCCTTTAACACTGAATATTCCACAAAACTTAATTTTAATACTTACTAGGAGTAAGCCCCTGAAGCTGTATGTTTTTTTTGAAAATGCACATGCTGTAAGACAATAAATTCAACTGTTGTTGCCTCTTCCCATGCTTTTTTCCTTGAGTCACCCCACATGACCCAAACTTCTTTCATCAGATTGTCCCTCTCAGTAATGTAAATTCAAAGACAACTAATGAGACACGAGTCTGGGAATGAAGTGACGTCTCCTAGGCAGTGGCGGGCAACCACCTTCCATGAGATCATGTAGAAAAGGAGGAGATGAGGGCAGCTGGAAGAGGAGGAGGCAGACCTGCAGAAGGCGCACCTCTGGCTGGGTTCTTGACTGCTGCCTTCTTCCTTCTTGGCTGGGTTTCATTTTTCAGAAACTGAAATTCAGAAAATTTATTCATTTTCCAATAAATTTCTTTTGTTACTTTACTTGAGCTGATTTATGTTCTTTGCAAACCACAATAACCACAAATAAAGTGGCATTAGGAAGTAGGGTATAAAACCATTATTCTGATTAAATCCAGTTCTCCACCTACTCCACTTGAACTCTTATAGCTAGAGAAAAACACTCAACCTCACTGACTTGGTGTCGCTTTAAATTCATGATTATTGATCTTGGTGAGTTTTCATGATGTTCAGCAACCATCTTTGACTCCTGTGGTCTATCTACTCTCCCACCCTCTTGTTGCACATCTTTTCCTTTCACCTCCCTCATGTCTGCAGTATCTCCTCCCAGAGACTCACCCTGGGCAGTAAACCTTGCTTCTTCACTGAGAAAACTGAAGCTGTTATAAGAAAATTTCTATAAAATATCATCACTTCTACCCACATGGCTTCCAGAAGATCATGATGCCTTAGTTTTACTTCTGCCTCACAGTTTCCCTTCTTTCTTTGCCAGCTCTCTAAACCTCTAACTCTGTACTGTCCAACATGTAGGTGATGACCAAGCACGAGCAATGTGGCTAGCCAGATCTGTAAGTGTTCAATACCTACCAGCTTTCAAAGGCTGACTAGGCAAAAAGAAGAAAGTAAGCCAGCTCCAATAATCTGTTTTACTTGTCCAGCTCTGCTGTGACACAACCACAAGTGGATCATTTCAACAGACAGTTCGTTCTGTCACAGTCTAGCAGGCTTTAGTCAAATTCAGGGCACCAGCTTCAGGGCAAGATTTCTGTCTGCTGGCCCTGGAAGAAGAACCTTGTCATCGGTCTTTCCCTGGACTAGGAGTTTTATGTGTAGGAACCCCAACTACTGCTCTGGACACCGCTTTCTTGGTGGTATGAAGTCCCCCATCTCTACTCATTTCAATTTCATTTTATCTCTAGTAAGATAAAAGGTAGCGCAACCCACGTCGCAGGAAAACTCCCTTTACTTTGGATCAGGGATGCCACCTTAGTAAAGGTGTTATAATCCCACCCTAATCCTTTGCAACATAATCTTATCTTGCCTCATTAACCAAAGGCTAGCCACGTTACTAGTGCTTGGTCATCACCTACAGTCAGGATTTACAACACACAAGAATATTACAGTCACACAAAACAGAACCACCACACAACATTGGGCATCATGGCCTAATTAAATTGGCACAGTTTTTGGAGGACACAATTCAATCTGTGACACAATTGTTTTTATTACATGTTGAAATGATAACATTTTAGATATATTAGATTAAATAAAATATAACTTAAAAATCAATTGCACCTGTTTCCTTTATAAAAATATAGCTAATAGAAAAATTTTAAAATTAATGAGGCTGGTATTGTATTTCTGTTGTTCAACACTGCTCTAAATGTTGGAGTGTCCTTGAGCTCATCTTTGACCCTCTATTCTTTTTCTACTCTAACTCTTATTCATTTTAATGGCTTAAAAATCTTTATATACGCCAACAACTCCTAAATCCAATTCCTAAATTTCTGTCCTGGACTTTTCTCCTGAGCTCCTGGCTCATATGTTTAATTGCCTGCTCTATATTTCTGCATTCTGAACTCTAATAAACATTGCTAAGCTGCTCTGCTTTCAGCCTTCATCATCTCAGTTAATTGCAACTCGAACCTTGCAGTTGCTCTAGAGAAAACCCTGTGGTCATCCTTGTGCCTTTCTTTTTACCTTTCAAGTGTATCCACGTCAGGTATGGGACCCCTTTCAATAAACAGTTTAGCCTTTAGTTCTGATTCCTGAGAGTCGGGTTATACCGGAGGCCAGTGAGTAAGAGACGACCAGACCGAAAAGGATCACCTGGGAGCCCTTGGTGACTAAGCCTCCGGAGGCATGATGTAATCTGTCACAGCCCTGTGGTGAGGCCAATAAAGGCCCTGGAAGGCGGAGGCTCAGTGGAGCTTCCCGAGTGGAAAGAGTGAACACCTACTGTTTAAAGAGGAAGTGTATCCTCTAAGGACACGGAAACTCTGCTCAGAGACCCCTCCAAGATCTTGTCCTATCTGGTTGTTTTTTGTTTTGTTTTTTTTGCCTAAAGATATCTCTTTCCCTGGAGTTTGTGGATCATTTCAATGAGTTATTAGACCTAAGAAATAGGGAAGAACGAGAGCGCGTGCTCCGTGTGGAGCCGCTGGGGTCTGACCAGATGACAGCTGAGATTTCCGCAGGGTGGATGATCTCAGCCTCTCTGGACTGCTGTGACACTGATTTACAATCCAGAGTTGAACTATTTTTTCGTACGCCCCCTGCTACTACCACAGTTTCTTGACTGGATTACTGGGATAGCGGGCGATTGCATTTCCCGTCTTCTACCTTGTGCCTTTGCTGTCTTTTCGTAACATAACCAGCAGAGTGATCCTTTCAAAACTCAAATGGATTCTGTCATTCCATGCTCAGAAGTCTACCATGACAAGAGTCAGCAAAGTTTCTGACATTTATTAATCTATCAAACAAATATTTGTTGAAGTTCCATTTCACTAGGAATAAAAACCAAAGTCTTCGCAGTGGCCATAACGCCGTACACGATCTGACATCCGTTACTTCTCTGGCCTCGTCTCCTTTCAGTTTTATTTACCCCTGTCCAGCCACGCTGTTTATTTCTTACCCTGTCAGGCCTTACCCTGCCGTAAGGTCAATGAATTAGCAGTTCTTTCCGCTTTGAACGCTCTACTTTTAAATATTTCTCGTGGCTGACTCACTTCCTTAGAGTCTATGCTCAGATGTCACATTCTAAATGAGGCTCCTCTGACTGCTCCATGTAAAATTGCAACCAACTACCTGCACTCCCGATCTCTTTAACCTGGTTTACTTTCTTTTCTGCAAAGTACTTCCTTATCATCTTCTAACATCCTATGTCATTTATTAATTTGTCATGTTGGTCGGCCACTCCTCCCAATAACTGCTGGAACGGAAGCTCATCTATGTAACGAGGACACATGTTAAGGTGGAGTCTGGTTATAGCAGAGTTAAAAGTTGGCCAAAGTATTGAAATTTAAAATGGCTGTGCTTAAGCTAAGTAAGGCAGTGAGACAATGCAAAATCATGGTAAAGAGTGAGAAAAACAGCTACCAGATGGACATGGCAGCAAACGGGTAGAGAGAGGACACAGACGGCAATCAATCAGAAAGAAGTCAACGACTCGAGGCACCGGAAGATAAGATTTATGGACTGGTCTATTGCTACCAGAACTAAGTGAATAACTTGTTTACACATTATTGTGAAAATTCAGCACTCTGGACTTGGAGTACACAGTCTCCTGATGTGATGTGACCTTATCCTGGACTTCACCTACTTCATCCTCAAAGGCCTGGTTCAAGTGACTGCGACAGTCTTCCATCGGTGCCAGGGACCCCTGCACTGTCCCTGCTGGACCCACCTCTGAGACACCTCGCAGAATTTCACTCCGGACTCGCCTGAGGTCTGAACAACAAGAGCACAGCTAATCCTCAAATTCATTAGAGTGAAACCCACTTTGGGGGAAGTATAAGTGATGATGTACTAACCTTATGACTAACCATGCAGCCCCTGTGGGAGCCGGTGTGAATCTGTGTGTGGTTTTAAGTTAATATAACTAATGAAGCCTTTTTCAGTACTTTGGATGCTAGCATCTTTCCCTGTCTGTGCTTGATTATAAATGTGTTTTTAACCTATATATAAATGTGTGTGTATTTTTAACCAAAATACATGCAGAAGTGTGTTTTTAACTAAGATAATAAATCCTATTACCAACCCCATGTCTTATGGCCATGTATTTTCCTCATGGTCCCTGATATTTTCCCAGATACTTATGACAATCTAGGGTAAGGAATTTGTGTCTCTTTTGTTTCCTAATACATTCCAATGCTCAGAACAGTGTTGGACACAAAGTAGACATTTAGTGTGTATCTGTTGCATGATTGTTGATTGTTGAATGTATAATCACAGGAGAGCTATTATTTTCACAAGGTACTGTAAATCAGCTACAGTTTAGGTTTGCCAAGCTGGAAATAGAAGAGAAAAACAAAACCACAAACTAGATTCTGCAGTCTAGATCAAGAAATAACTGCCCTGCTAGGCTGAAATGCAGGGAATCAAGTGCTCTGGTTCACTCTCTTTTTTGTGAGAATGGTTGATAACACGCGATTAGGAAAGAGTAGTGTCATGGATTGAATTGTGTCCCTCCAAACATGTATATAGCAATTTGGCTAGGCCATGATGCCTGGTATTATGTGATGTTTCTATGTGCTACAAACCCTGCCTCTGTGATGCTAATGAGGGAGGATGGGCAGCAGCTGTGTTGGCAGGACAGGACTCAATATGTAAGATCATAGTGTGCCTTCAGGCAATCTCTTGGGATATAAAGGAAAAGGAAGCAAGCAGAAAGGTGGGGACCTCAGGCCACCAAGAATCAGTGCCAGGAGCAGAGAGCATCTTTTGTAAAGGATCTGGGGTGCCTGTGCCTCAGAAACTCCTAGTCAGAGGGAGATTGATGATAAGGACCTTCCTCCGGAGCCAAAGAAGACAGCCTTCCCTTGGAGCTGAAGCCCTGAATTTGGACTTGTGGCCTACTGGACTACAACAGAATAAAATTTCTCTTTTTAAAACTTTCCACTTGTGGTATTTCTGTTATAGCAGTACCAGATAACTAAGACAAGTAGAATCCTGAAAATCTCACTGGGGAATGTTGGGGAGGCACCAAGAATGGTTGGAACTCTGACCAAGGACCCTCTAAAACAGCCTCTTGTCACGAACTCCTTTGCTGAAAGAGTGTTCCCTTTCCAGGACTACATTAAAATGTAGTTTAGGGGCAGAAGCAACATTCTGTGCTCTAGGTCTAAGACTGGAGGCTAAGGTCATTGTCTCAGTTACCTTGTGTTGCTGGTAACATACATATGACAAGTGTATGTCTTTAAAGAAAAGGAATTTATTTTCTCATAGTTCGGGATGCTAGAAGTCTCATTTCAGGGCTTAGTTCTAGACTGAGATCTTTCCTTATTGACCCTGTGAGGTCTTTGTCACTCTTTGGTGTCTCTCTTCTCCCCTCTGTGAGTCTGTGTCTATTCTACTCTTTTTATAACTCAGAAGTGACTAGGTTTTGACCTATTTTATGCTGGTACCACATTATTAACATAAGAAAAGAAAATTCCTATTTCCAAACAGTTTACAGGCATAGAGGTCAGAATTTCAACACACACTTGGGGGAGATACAATTCAATTCATAACACATATATGGCAAAAAAGCACTGGGGATACTAAGAAGTGGAAGACCTACAGTCCTGGCCCAGTCCTAGCTTTTAAGTTCAATAGGTGTTGGGATACATGTGGCAAGAGTCAGCAAAGACATTTATTTATCTGTCAAATATTTGTTGAGTTCCTGTTATGTGTCAGACACATTCTTGGCCTTGTGAAAATAGTGGTGATTAAGGTTAGGTCGTTACTTTCATGAAGCTTATATTATGGCTGGATGGACAGAAAATGGTCAAGTAAAAAATGGCTAAGATAATTTCCGATCATAGTCCTTGTTAGCAGTGAGAAGAAATTAAAAATGGAAATGTGATGAGTGAAAAGCCACTTCAGATAAGGTAGTCAGGTAAAAGCTTTCTGAGAAGGTAACACATGACCTGAGATATGTGCAGTGAAAAGGATCTAGCTATGCAAAGAAGATTCAGGTAGAAAGAATAGCACATACCAAAACCCTGGAGTGAAAAAGAGTCTGGCATGTTCCTGGAGATCATGGAGTTCACGGCTCATGAGAAGTGAATGAATGCCTTAGACTGGGTTTTCTAGAGAAGCAAAACTAGTAAAGGGCAAAAGGAGAGATTTACATCAAGGAAATGATTCATGTAGTTGTAAAGGTTGGAATGTCCCAAGCCCATAGGTCAGGCTGGAGGCTTCTCTTTGATTCATATAGTTGCAGGGACTAGCAAACTCCAGACTGAGAAGTGAGACAGCAGGGTTCTAACCCACAGGCTGCAAAGACCAATGAATCCCAAGATCAGAAGCTAAGACAGCAGGTAAATTGCTAGTTTAAGCCCCAGGACATGAAAGTCAGACAAATAGGAGCCAGCTGCAAGATTCAGAGCAAGCAAAATCTCATGAGCCCTGCCAGAAAGTTCATGTATATTGAATGCAAGCCACACTCCCAAGGAAATTCCCTTTCAACTGATTGGCTACTCACTCATTATAGAGGAAACTGTATTATACCAGATCTCATCATGGAGGTGAATGTATCATTATACAACTGCCAAGCTACATCCTAATTGCCAAGTAACTGAGCATCATGGCCCAACTAAGTTGACATGCAAACCCTAACCATCACAGTGAGTGAGTGAGTGAAAAAAGGACGGAAAATAAAGTTGGAGAGGCAGGCAGAGATCAGACAATTCAACAGGACAGTTATAAAGAGGGGATTATCATATTTATATTTTAATTTTATGAATATTACTCTAAAATGTATGGACAAATAAGCCAGCCAAGTGCTGTTGAGTCAGATCCTTCGTTAAATTGTCCAGGTAAAAGATAATCAGGTCTAGGGCAAGGGAGGTGGTGGTTATGATGGAAACAAAAAACTGTGAATGGCAGCACTATTCACAACAGCCAAAAGGTGGAAACAACCTAAATGTACATCAATAGAAGAATGGATAAACAAAATATGATACATACATACAATGGAACACTACTCAACCAGTAGGAGAAATGAAGTCTTGATACATGCTACATGCTATGATGTGGCTGCAGCTGGAAGACTGAGGGAAATAAGTTAGGCACAGAACGACAAACTGAGGGAGCTCTGTCCCTGAAATTCAGGGTGTTCATCTTACCCAATGATTAGACCTCGCCATTAACTGAAAACAGTCTGGTATGCCCACCTGGTATAACCATAAAACCATGAATAACTTTCTGCCTGTTATCCCTGTCCTCCCAATCAAAGCCCTGCCCTTATGAAAATCTTGATCATAAACAAACCTTACTCCTCCCCTTCTAATCAATACTTCTTCCTTATCAGACCATAAATCCCCCTAACAAGAATTTCTTACTACCCCTCTCTCTTTCCTTATCAAATCACAAACCTCCTCATGCCACGCTACCTCATCGAAACTTTAAGCTATAAAAAACTTGCCCTACTGGGGAGAGGTGGGCTGAGCCATTCTTGGCTCATATCCCACTCTCTTTCTCTTCAAATAAACTTCAGTGAACCCTTGGACTTGCGTGTCTCAGCCTCTGTTTCGGACCACCCTCTCCCCAACACAAATATTGTCTGTCTTCGCTTTTACAAAAAAAAAAACAAGAAAAGGCATATGTATAGAAAAGAAAGTTCGATGTTGGTTATCAGAGGCAGGAGGGTGGAAGGGGGCTTAATGGTGATGGAAATATCCAATTGATTAAGGGTAATGTTGCACAGTTGAATATTGTAACTGCTGTCAATATGCTATATACCTGTAAAAAGCTGCATCAGAAAAGTTGTATTGTCGGGAGCCTTGAAAAACTTCAGGTCCCCGAAAACAGGAAGTTTGGAAAGTCCTTGAAAACGCGCATGCGTGGAAGTCCTTGAGACCGCGCGTGCGTGGAAGCCACCTGCACGTCACCACCTGCACGTCACTGTTCAGGCATCCTGCCTAACAAATCATAAAACGCCAAGTGCCTTACACCAAGATATCACCCGATTCCTAATCCTTCCCCTTCCTGCTGTGTATATATATTCTGCTGTAAAAAATAAAACCTTGGAGGCTTGATCAGAACTTTGTCTTGCCTCCATTTCTTCGTGTCCTTGTCCCATTATCTTTTCACAGGTTCCTCCCCGGTCACCCCCGCTGATATGCCCCGCGGGCCGGGGCATTCTATGATAAATATATTTAGAACACAATGATTTGAAAAATGATAGCTGCTGAGGATGCATATGTACAAACAAAAATTTCATAGGGATGGATTCCTTTATTTCAAGGTTTAGGGTCATGGTTTCGGGTCATGGTTTCATGGTATATCCCATTTAATTGCTGTAATAACATGTTTAATGCTTGTGTTCTACATCCTAGTTCATTATGTAGCATCGGTTGCCCTTTTGCCCTAAAAACTTTCAAGCAGTCATCCAAGTCACAAACAATTGGTCTCTATGCACCTGCAGCAACAGAGAAAGAAAGGGAGTCAGGAATAGTAGCAGGAAATGGAATATGCACCTACTGCTCCCAAGAACAACTGTCTTCTTTGCCAAGAGACCAGAAGAACTGGATGGTGCCATCCAGTTCAGTTACTGAACATTTTGGTCAAAGATTCTATAGAAGAATGGGGATCCAAATAGGGAAAAGTGCAGAATAGAATTTCAAGTTCTTGGATGAACTCCTGAAACTATTGCCCTACGATAATCTTCAAGTCTCAGACTAAAAATACTTCCTGAACTCTTCTTACAACCAGATAATAATTTAGCTCTCTTCAGATGGGAGTAAATGGTTCTGTTTTCAGGGGTTATTCAACAGAACTTAGGAGCTCATTGTCTCTAGCATCCTGATTATCTGCCATATGTCCCCATCCCAAGTTTCAGGATCCCATTTCTTCTCAATCAATGCCCTCACTTTAACCTCAGTTGCCACTCAAGATTCAGGATTCAGCTGGAATGTAATTCAGCCACTCTTACCTTCAGACTCTCAGTTTGTTTTTTGGCAATATCAACTCTGTTACTACAAGAAATATATAAATATATATATAGTAAATAGTAGGCACTGATGTGTATATATATATCAGGGCACCAGTGGCAACTCTGAGGTCTGTTGTATGACACTTGAGGTGTAACTCTGAATTCATCTTTTTCTTTTATCACTTTGTGTAGTAAAAGTAGGGTCAACCAACCAGCTTCTCCATACTTCTCATTCTGACAAAATAATAAAATATCAAACATTCAATCATCCAGAGCTTTGTTTCTCATACTTGACCTACTGGTGATATTTTTCATGTTAATATTGCTACCTCATGTCCTGGATTAGCAGTGCCTACTGTTTACTACTGGAAGCAGTCATCAGTGCCCTTAAGACTAGTCAGACTTGCCAGCCAAGTGCCGTCAAGTCGGATCCGACTCATGGACTTGTTCTATATACATTTTTTGACACAATTAAAAAAAAAAATCACAAAATAGCTAAAGCCCAAAGATACTATGAATGAGATCTGGAGAACCAACAGACAGTAGATGTAGAAATCAAAGACTACATGTATTGTTTTTACCAGTAATAGAATATAAAATGAATGTGTTTAATATTTTTCAAGAAATAAAAACGGAACTTACAAACACAAGTTTGAAATAAGAAGTTTAAAGACCAAGTAGATTTTTTTAAAAACTACCAAATGGAACTTATATAAATAAAAATAGATGATTTTAAAATTAAATTGCCAATGGAATGATTAAACAGTAGATTAGACTCAGCTAAAAGGAATAAGTATACCAAAAATACAGATCCAAACAATTTATCCAGAATGCAGTCTATCAATTTGAGATTGAAAATGTAATGAAAGGATAAGAGATATGAAAGACAAAATGAGAAGGTCTAACATATATCTCAGTTGAGTCCTGGAAAGACATAATACAGAAAATAGAGATGAAACAATACATGAAGATAAAATAGCTGAGTATTTGAGGGGATTATTGACATCCATATAAACCAATCTTCAGATCCACATAGCCCTCAAAATTCAGAGAGAATAAATAAAAAAAAATCAACAGAGATATTTCAAAATTTAATTGCAAATCAACAGTGAAAATGAAAAGATCTTTAAAAACAGAGTCAATAAAAGAATAACAAAGGACATGATCAAAATAAAAGAAGAAATTAATGACATAGAAAGCAAATGACACCATAAGGGTATCTATAAAACAAAGCACATTTTAAAATAAATAAAGCTATAGTAACACTTATAATAAATACTTACCAAATAAGTTTACATATAAGTAACATCAGGAATAAAAATGGGGACATAATTACAACTACATTAAAGTTTTTAAAATTAAAAAAGTTTTTAAAATTTACTGTAGAGTATTGAGAAGAACTTTTTAAAATAAGTTTGTAAATTTAGAAGAAATGGACAATGCGTTAGGATATATTTGACTTCATGTAACAGAACATGTGATTAAGAGTTGTTTGAGCAATAAAGACATTAAATATATAGGATAGATTTGAAGGCAGAAAATCTAATGCTGCCTGCAGGGGTTTGGAACTAATCATCTTTATAAAAACTGTTTTTTTAGAGAAAACATTCATATGAAAAATACACTAATCACAATGCATAGCTCAATACGTCTTCATAAAGTAAAAATACACAAGTAACCAGCACCCAACTCAAGATACAGCGTATTACCATAAATCAGAAGCCACTTTGGAGCAGTAATAATTTACCACTCATTCCTCACAAGTGCTTTTTAGCACACGTGGATTCAGTTGGCTTATAGTTTAAAAGCAGCAAACATGTTTTTGCTCAAAGGTTCCTGAAAGACCTGTATTTGTTTTCCCCTAGAGTTAAAACCCTTGCCCTGCCACTGTGCTACTGCCTGCTTCTGAGACTGCTAAGCCCGCCAAAGTCTGCTGAAGCTTCTAAGAGATACATAGATGCGAAGTAAAGTAACGCCAGAATTAAAGGTTCAGGATGCAACAGTAGTGCAGACCTCAAGGTCACCTGAGGTCTATGAAGTGGCTTTGCTGAGGGATGTACTGTCTGTCTTGTTAGGGACCATAGTTGCTTATGCCCCAAATGTGCAGCTTTGTAGAAGTACAAGATGCGGTGCCCTCGCATAGTTGTAATCACCTGCCTAGGTCTAAATATGGGGTAATTTAAGACTTGAAGTCTCTTGAATAGGAGCTATCCAGACAATTGTAAAAACTCATCTGGTCCTGTATTCAAAAAACAAACAAACAAAAATCAAACCCATTGCTGTCGAGTCAATTTAGACTCAAGCCAAGCCAAGTGTCGTCGAGTCGGATCCGACTCATGGCGACCTTTTGATCAGCAATTGTAGTGCCTAATGATCACACCACCAGGATTTCTTGTAGTTTAATATAAGCCCTTTTTAAATTGCAAGAATCAAAACACTCTACACACTCTAAAGCCCAAGGCCCAAAACTACATACTTTAGCTCACAGAAGTCTCTTCTGTAAATATTTTGTGGTGCAAGATTTAACTCTTGACTTAGTTACTCAATGTTCACAGCCCATTATACTAGATGTTGGAGTCTTCGAGGTTACAGTTTCAAAATCCAAGCCTGTTTACTCTACAGGCAAGCCCCATCCGAGTATCTTACAGCATGAAGAGATACAGGTATCTTTACTATGTCATAAAGAGGGAACAGGAAGGTGAAAGGATAACAGGGTGAAAAAATAAGACCACAAGAGAGATGAAAAAGAGTTAGGTAAGACACAGGAGAATAGGAGGGCAACCAAAACAGCAATACACATCAAAAATGTGCAAAGACATTACAGTGTACCACTGGCAGTAAAGAAAATGTAGTAAATGTAAGGGCAAATATGAGGAAGTCTTCTAAAGTGCAGAGGAAAAAATAAGAGGTGAAACAATGAGAGAAAAGATGCTAGAGATAGAAGACAGAAACAGATTTAACTCAACAATAACAGCTGTTCTTAAGGAAAAACAAAACAAATGGGGAAAAAAAGTCAAAATTGAAAGTTTTTGGAGGAGAGAAAAGAAGACAGGAAAGGAGAGGAGATGAAGGGAGAAGAGAGGAGAAGAGGAAAACCGTAAATATTGAAATTAAAGGAGTTCATCATTCTGAAGAGCAGTTAATAAACAGACCCACTTAGGCACAGTCTGGCAAAATTTTTGAGTTCCCCAAAAGAAAAAAGAATTATAGGTATCTAACAATGAACAAGTTAGATATACAGGAAAAAATTTATGTCAGATTTTTAACTTTTCTGGAATACTAAACACAAAACCCTAAGTAAAAACAGACACAGAATTTTTAGGGAAAAATTATATGACTTAAACATAAGTCAGCAAAATGGATGCACTAAAACAGAGGTTCTAAAAGTGAAGTCCATGGATTGCCCCAAAGAGCCCTCCACGTCTCTGAGATCTTCTCAGAGGGTCTTGGAGGTAAAAACTATTTTCATAGCAATGCCAAGCCATTATTTACCTTTTTCACTGTGTTGATACTTGTACTGCTGATGCAAAAGCCACAGCAGGTAAAACTGCTGCCAGCTGAGCACAGATCAGTGCCATGCAATCAACTAAGTATAGTTAAACTCTATTTGGCCACATACTGACAGACAAAAGCAGAGAAAAAAAAACTAGTTTTACTTGAGAGAATTCTTGATGAAACAATGAAAATGATTAATTTTATTGTATCTCAAATGTGTGCTGATGAGATCAGTGATAAATGCACACCTTTTAATAGTCTGTAACAAAGGGAAAGTATACACAAAATACTTATTCTGTCACTAAAATGCAGTGGCTGTTTCCAAAAAAATGCATTTGTGTAGTTGAGTTGCAAGCTAAGCTAGCTGCTTTTATTATGTAACACCATATTTTACATAGGACTTGGGTATTTGGCAGATATTTTCTTGAAAATGAACAAAGTGATCTTATCCTTTTAAGGAAAAACAGTTGATACTACTTGTTGCCAATGAGAAAATTTGACATTTCAGGTAAAAATTAAAATATTTCAAAAGTTGCATCTGTCACTGTGAGCTTAATAAAATCAGTTGCTATTGAGTTGGTTCTGACTCAGGACAAAACTGTCTGTGTCATAGTAGAACTGTGTTACATATAGGGTTTTCAGCAGCTAAGTTTTCAGAAGCAGATCACCAGGTCTTTCTTTTAAGACTCCACTGGGTGAATTCAAACCTTTAACCTTTCAGTCACCTGGCTATTAACCATTTGTATCACAATAGCTTTTTAATACTTAAAGGCAATGAGATCAGTAGAAAGGTAAATGAAGGCAATCTTTTTATTTTTAGTATTGCTACTAAAAGGTCTCAGCATTTGCAAGATCTACATAACTTAGTGAACCAATGTTTTCTGAACGACCAAATGCATGACCATAATGCTATAACGTTATGCACAGGTGAAAGATTCATTCAAATGAGAGAGACCAGTGGATTTTATTTTAACAGGGCAGAAGAAAGTTCATTTGTATGGTCTTAGATTCCACATTGCAACTAACTTTTAGGAAACTAATACTTGTTAACTCTGGTATATTATCAAAAAGAATATCCAGAATTATCTAAAAAAATTATTAAAATATATTCCCCTTTTCCAACCACATATATGTATAAGACCATATTTTCTTTATATATTCCAAACAAAACAACATATTGCAACAGATTACATGCGGAAACATACATGAGAACACAGTTATCTTGTATTAAGCCAGACATTAAGCAGATTTTTTTTAAATGCTCAAGTAAATGAATGCTTCTGGGTGCAGTCAACAGAAAAGTATTCTGAGATATTCAAGGGCCCAATAAATAGAATACTACCTGCCCTTTTTGAAAGAAGTTACTTGGACTTATTTCCACCATCCATGATATAAACTAATATGACCACAGTAACGGAGAAACTGGATGATAGAAGGGTTATTTTGTGGCTCAGTATAAACTGTCTCAGAGACAAAGCCAAGATGACAGAGTAGTCAGATGCTTCTGGGTACCTTCTAACAATAAAGACCCAATAGAACAAATGAACCAATTGCATATAACATTCTAGGAGCCTTAAACATCAAAGCAAAAGCTGAGAAACTGGACTGAGCAAAGAGGAAGGAATAGTAGATCCAGAAATACCTAGGACTGGACAGAATAGACCCGCCAGGAATTGGCTACAGCCAGCATAGTGAACACAGTGGTGGCTTTCAGAGGCTACCCTCCTCAATGGGAGAGAAAGAGCACCAGAGAGTATCCCTGAGTCCAGAACCAGTGAAAGGCAGCACTTATCTGTCAAAAGCTAAATGCTTTGCATCTAATCTTATGAGCATGGCGATCTCAATCTTTTCTTTGGGATAAACCTCTCTCTCTTTTCCAAGTGCTTCTCCCTGTACCTGGCACTGGTGTGCTGATGCCATTAACCGAGTTGGAAGTAGAACTCCTTAAGCTCACTGTGATCCATTCTCTGAGACTCAGAGTAGGAACAATTTAAGAAACTGGAGAAAGTGGGGAGGGAAATCTGCTGACACCTTGAAGTAGAAATTCAGGTAGAAATATTCCTTCATCTAGAGTCAGACATAAGGGGCCATGCCATTCTCACAGATATTTAGGGATAGCTGTTAGGCCCATGCCTTCCTCAGCTCTTACAGCCAAATACCTGTATCTACAACAATCACCACTGCTCATCTAGAAGAGTAGGGGAAAGCTTGTACCACATACTTGGAGGCCAGCTATCTTGACACCTGAGTTGAATTCATGAAAGGAAAGTAAACAGATTCCTGGGCTCACATGCCTAGTACCAGCTCTAGCCACCTGGTCACAGTATGTTACAGCTTCAAAGGCACCCATAACCAAACTAGCACACATGAGCAGACCATCTGAACATTTAAAACAAAACAAGAAACTAGAACACAGTAAGTAAACATAAAATAAATAAATTCAACAACTTACTGATGGCTCTAAGACAATAGCTGATATCAAATCACTTAAGGAGGTAGACCACAATGGCTTCAGAAAGCTCTGAAAACAAAGAATCAAGAAATTTTCCAAATGAAGAAAACTTCATGGAATTATCAGAGATAGAATACAAAAATTATTGCTTAGAATTCTTCAAGAGATCAGGAAGGAGATGAAGCAAAATGCAGCAAAGCATGACAAACTGGATAGGCTGCAAGAAAGCACACAGAGGCAAGAATTAGAAAGTCACAAAATTAATAATAAAATTAGAGAATCAGACAACTCAACAGTAAGTCAGAAGAGCAGACTTGACGCAATGGAAAGCTGAATCAGTGAGAGTAAAGACCAAGCACATGGCACCAACATATCTGAAGAAAAATTAGATAAAAGAATTAAGAAAAATGACAAACACTAAGAATTACACAGGGACTGTATCAAAAGGAATAATTTATGAGTGACTGGAGTATCAGAACAGAGGAGGATAACAGAAGATACAGAGGGAATTGTTGAAGATTTGTTGACAGAAAACTTCTCTGATTTCATGAAAGATAAGATGTCTATTAGAAATGCTCATTAAACTCCACAAAAGGCAGATCCCAAAAGAAAGACTCCAAGGCATACTATAACCAAACTTGCCAAAACTGAAGATAAGGAGACAATTTTAAAAATGGCTGGGCATAAACAAAAAATAACTTACACAGAAGAATCAATAAGACTAAGCTCAGACTATTCAGCAAAAACCATGCAGGCAGGATGCCAACAGTAATACATGTATAAAGCCTTGAGGAAAATAACTGTGAGCCAAGAATTATGTGTCCAGCTGAACTGTCTCTCAAATATGGTGGCAACATTAGAACATTCCCAGATAAAAAGAAATTTAGGGTGTTTGCAAAAACCAAACCAAAATTACAAGAAATAATAAAAGGAGTCTTATGGTTAGAAAATCTGTGACATCAGGTAACAATTCAAAACTGGAATACAGATCAGAACAACAGAATATCACCCTAAATAGAGAAATCACAAAAGTAAACCAAAGGCAGAACACTGAAAACAGGGAAACAGAGATGTCATTACATAAACATTATATCAAAAGAGAGGGACTTAGAAGGAAATGTAATCACACATTTTTCATACAGAGAAGAAGTCAAGGTGATATAAAGAAATTAAAGACTGGTTTAAATTTAGAAAAAATATGAGTAAATATCAAGGTAATCATAAAGCAAATTATCAATCCTATGTATCAGAACAAAAAACCAAGAAAAACATGTAGTGTCAGCAAATATGAAACCACAAAACACATAACAAAAAGCAACTCAGCATAGATAATTAAGTGGAACAAAGAAATTGTCTACAATGCACAATAAAAAGACCTAAACATGATAGTACTATACTCATACCTATCAATAATCACGCTGAACATAAACAGATTAAATGAACCAATAAAAAGAACGAGAGTGGCAGACCGGATAAACACAGCCCTTCTGCTTGCTGCCTACAGAAGACACACACTTGGGACTCGAAGACTGGAACAAACTACAACCTAAAGTATGGAAAAAATATATCAAGGTAACAGCATTCAAAAAATAGCAGGGGTGGCAACATGAATCTCTGATAAAATAGATTTTAAATTAAAATCCACTACGTTGGATAAGGAAGAACACTATATAATGATTAAAAGCTCAGTACTCCAGGAGGACATAACCGTATTAAATATCTATGCACCCAAAGACAGTGCTCCAAAACACATAAACTGATTGCATTGAAAACAGAAATAGACAACTCTTCAATAATAATAAACGACTTCAACACATCACTTTCAGTAAAGAACAGAACATCCTGAAAAAAGCTCAATAAAGACACAAAAGATCTAAATGCTAAAACCAACCAATTTGACCTCACAAACCTATGCAGAACACTTGACCCAACAGTAGCCAAATATGATCTGACAATTAAGTCCGTGAACTTACTTTTTCTTAGTGCTACATACCTCATTGCTGAATATCACTGCAGTCACCTTTCAAGTACTCCCCTTGGGAAGCTGTGCACCAATGCCAGTGCCTAGTCCATCTTCAAAGCAATTTTGGAATTCTTTCTAGAATGGCCATTGTGCAAGGTGGCAAGGTGGCAAGTTCACAAACTTAACTGTATAGTTGCCTGTAAGAGAATTTTTAGCAAGTAAACAAATAACTGTATTGGACCACCCTCCGTACTCACCTTATCTGCACCTCCATGACTTTTTTCTTTACCCTAAGATAAAGGAAATATTAAAAGGAAGACATTTAGATGACATCCAGGAAAGCAAAGGTAACACAATGACTGCTCTGATGGCCATTCCAGAAAAAAAGTTTCCAAATTGCTTTGAAGAGTGGACTACACATTAATGTCAGAACATAGCTTCCCAAGTGGAGTACTTTGAAGGTGACAATAGTGATATTCAACAATGAGGTATGTAGGACAAGTTCACTAATTTAGTTGGCAGTCCTCGTATACTTTCTCTTCCAACACACATAGAACATTCTTCAAGACTGATCATATATTAGGACATAAAGCAATCCTAAATAAAACTGAAAGCACTGAAATATTACAAAGCAACTTTTCAGACCATAGAGCCATAGAAGTAGAAATCAACATTAGAAAAAAGAAGACCAAAAAAGAGTCAAACACATGGAAACTGAACAACACCTTGCTCAAAAATTACTGGGTTATAGAAGAAACCAAGGATGGAGGAAAGAAATTGACAGACTCGTCTAAGAAATAGTCTAAAGGAAGGTGCACACACTTAAACATATATTGAAGATCCAAACAAATAAACAGGTTGCCACCAAGCAGATTTCTACACATAGTGACCCTATAAAACAGAGTAGAGCTGCCCTGTAGGTTGACAGGAACAGGCTGGTAGATTTGCATGGTCAGTCTCTTAGGTAACAGCTGAACCCTTAAGCACTGTGCCACCAGCGCTGCAATACCGAAGACAGACAAGCACAAATGTACGTAACTTTAACAACAGATACTTGTAGGAATTGAAAGAAAAGAATAACAATAAAAAGATAAATTTAGCTAGAGAAGCCTTGAAAAGGATGAGTAGAGGTTAGAAGGATAAAATCAAGAAAGGACTTTGAAAAGTATAAAGATTTAAGAAAGTATATTTTCTTTGCATCTCCCACAAGGTTTAGCATAATATTATGCATATTGTTGGTATTTGGTAAATTTTTTTTCCTGTTATTAAGTAAGAGTCATAAATAAAATAAATTATTCAAAGGGGCAGGGAAGCAGAGGAGAATGCCTGAAAGAAGGTCCTGTACATTTGCTCCAGAGCTGGCTCAGATGTCAGGGGCTTCTCCCTTCCTGGGAACAGAGTTTAAAATTGGCCACCTTTTACTACCGTGATCCAGAATAATCGAGGTCATAGTTTTGGCTACAGCATAGCTTGCAGTTTGAGTAACTAGCATCAATCTTGTGTTTCCTGTTTTACATATTTGTAATTGTTTACGGGTGTAGAGAGAAGCTCCCACCTGAACTTAAGCCCAGTGTAGGCATCCTTCCTGCTGAAACCCCTTCTGCTCACTTTGCTTTCCTGCCTGACTGCTGGGCTCAGCGCTCTGCAGAAACTCTCACTGATGGTATCTGATTTCCCAGATTTGCAAGGAGACTTTCAGCTGCAGATTGGTGATGTGACAAGTAACCTTCAGGGGGGTCTGGTGCCAGGTATGGGGCACATAGCTGCAACCACCTCCAGCAGTCAGCATCTTGCTAGCCCACTTGCACCCTGCAAATCTGGTGATACTCTGATTTCCCACAGTAGAAGAACACTGTTTAATTAACCACCTTTACTGGCCCCACAAGGGTCCTAAAAACCCTTGACTTCCATCCCATCAGAAAAGTCCCTTACACCAAAAACTATAGGTGAGGGAGTATAAATAATTATTTGCATTCAGATAGATCTAGTAATACCTTTTTGCTGTTGTGTGCTGTTGAGTCAATTTCAACTCACAGCTATCTTATGGGACAGTGAGGAACTGGCCCTAGGGTTTTCTAGTCTGTAACCTTTATGAAAGCAGATCACAGGGTCTTTCCTCCCTCAGAGCCACTGGGTGGGTTACAACTACTGACCTTTTGGTAAGCAGCTGAGAGCTTAACTGCTGCACCACCAGAGCTCCTTAGTAATACCTGAACCTCTAGGAGATGTAGGTGAGTACTTCCCCTGGACACTGAACTCTTAGCTCCAAATTTTCCTTCAATTCTCAACTCTAAAATCCATTTATTTCTTATGAAAACACCTTGCTCCTGATTCACAATCGTCATTTTTATTTTCTTTTATGGCACATTGCATATGCCTGTCTCAGAGTTTAATGCAGGCCCTGGATCTGATGTTATATGGTGCTATCTAGCAGCACATGTTATTTCTAGTAATAAACACACTGTGTAGACTAGAAAACAAAGGCTAGTGAAAAAACTCACAGCCCTCTGGCTTCTCCTCCACCAAGTCCCTTCTATACAAGGTAAGGGAATGGGATTCCATGACTCACCAAGAAGTTTGGGGACTGAAGGTCACCCATTTCCCCTCCAAAATATTTTCTGGGTACGTTTTCAAAATGCAGTAAGACAAAAGA
Organism: Heterohyrax brucei; assembly: GCA_028571685.1. Classification (NCBI taxonomy): domain Eukaryota; kingdom Metazoa; phylum Chordata; class Mammalia; order Hyracoidea; family Procaviidae; genus Heterohyrax; species Heterohyrax brucei. The sequence continues at coordinate 27,171,400 of CM053155.1, forward strand.
CCAACCTTCGTCTCTTTTCCCTATTTCAAATGCTCAGAAATACAGGAGTCTTGAACAATCGACTCAAACAAGAAGTCACGTTACATATACTTACGATGCCTTTATTAGATACTAACTAATTTTTGTCTTACATTCAGTGCCGAGATAGCCACCACATCCTGCAACTCCATCCATGTTCATACGAGCTCATAACATTTCTCTTCTAGTTCCTCATCGCTGAGAACGGGCAGGACCTAAGGCTTCCTCCCTTGTACTGACTCTTACTTGCCCCAATTTTCCCACTAGGGCTCAGAGTCCTGTGAATTTCAGTCTTCTAGTTGTAGTCAGATCTGAAAGATTATTTCCCAAAGCCAGGAAGTATTACAAAAGCCTAGGGAAGTTTTTCTATGCAACCCACAGAAGGGAGGTTTAGAAAAGCCTACAGAGGCAAAGAATGGGCTTTATTTTCATGCTCCCTAAACAAAGGCAAACCCTGGTGGTACAGTGGTTAAGTACTACATCTGCTAACCACAAGGTTGGCAGTTTGAATCCACCAGGTACACCTTGGAAACTCTATGAGGCAGTTCTGCTCTGGCCTAGAGGGTCACTATGAGTCGCAATCGACTCAGTGGCAATAGGTTTGGTTTTTATTTTGGTTAAACAAAGGCAACCACTCAGAGGACTGAGTCTAAGTAGAACTAAATTGCAAACCATGGAATAGCTTGTATGCCAAGAGAGACTGTCTCAAGCGTGTTACAGTCCCACTCTAATCCTCTTTAATGTAAACCAATCTTGCCCTAGTTATATAAGCAGATATTAGGATTTACAACATAGAAAAATCACAAAATGGAGGATAATCACACAACAGTGAGAATTGGAGCCCAGCAAAATTGCTATACACATTTCTGGGAGGACACAATGCAGTTCATGGCAGAAACCAGGGCTGGTGGAAAGAAGGGAAGTTTCTAGGCCATCAGCTTTTCCTGGGGCTAGTAGGAATCGTCTCCGAGGAGGAGGCATTGGGACCAAATACAGGGAAATGGAAAGCAGTATTTAGATTCTCCAGTTGCAGAAAGAACAAGCAAGCCATGCTTGAGTTGAGCTAGGAACAGCTCCCCACAACTGACAGATGAATTAGAACCTGAACCTTGATGGCCATCAGTTCACACCAAATCAAAACCTTAAGGCAAGCCAGAGCTCAAGTCATGTGCTTAAAGCGAGGAGTACAGGAAGGGGTCTGAGCTTGGTTCTATCATTAATACTGTTCTAACACACCCAATAAACACTTGGGCCTCCGTACCTTCCATGGAAGAAATTTCCCAGGCAGTACAGGTATACAACCTAAGTGAGTGTGCTAGGTGCAAAATGCTTGATCCCATTTGACAGCAAGAAGACAGTTATTCACACCTAACTTCACAGAACACTTTACAGTTCAAATAGATTTTCATATATTGTCTTATCTGATGCTTAGAATAACCCTGAAAGAGGTTATTTTTCCCATTTTACAGAAGAGGAAACCAAAGCTTGTAGAAATTCAAGTTTATAGAGATTTAGCAACTTAAACCTCAGTGGTACACTTGGAACTAACATTGTTAGTACCCTGTTAGGTGTTCTTTGCCTTAGCCAGCAGTTTTCCAGCTTTGTGTTTCAAGTCTTTAACAATTCCGTGAAGGAGCTTATGGGGTTTCACAGAGGTTCTTACAGCAGCTCAAATTTTTTTAAATCACTGCTCCAGTAATACCTGACCTTGGTACAGACAATCCTCAGAGACTGTTGGGCCTCACTTTCTCCTGATTCTGTAATGATTAAGACGGCTATGTGATAGACAGGAACTCTGGTGCCTTAAAAGCAAGCCTCACTCCTGTAAGAATCCCAGCCTTGCAGGGCTGTGGTGAGAGAAGGCGGCAAAGCAAAAGGAAGTCTGTTACTGATGTTCTGTGCTCTAGAGTGATAATGCAACCGTTCACCTTCCTGTTTAAGAGTTCGAAGTGCGTTCACAGTTACGAATGAAATTCTCTCAGATTGATTTTTTAAAAATTCCTTTAAAACCTCTGACTCTTAAATAAAAAATTACAAAAAATATTGTATCAGCAGTCTAAAGACATTGCCACAGTTACTGCCCTGTAACCTTGTGTCCCTGCATCCACACATTCTAAGAGTGGCCTCTCTCCTCCACTGGTTGTCCCTGGTCCAAACTGCCATTTTCTCGGTCGTATTCATCTAGGGCTGCTGTAACAGAAATACCACAGTGGACGGTTTTAACAAACGGAAGTTTATTTTCTCGCAGGCACGTAGGCTGAATGTCCAGATTCAGGACACTGGCTCCAGGGGAAGTCTTGCTCTCTTGGCTCTCTAAGAAAGTCCTTGTTATCAGTCTTCTCCTGAGCTGGGAGCTTCTGAGGTGCAGGGATCCTGGGGTCCAAAGGATGCACTCTTGCCCTGGCACTGCTTCTTTCCTGGTGGTATGAGGCCCCCAACTCTCTGCTGGCTTCCGTTTCCTTTATATCCCAAGAGATTCCCTCAAGGCACAATACAATCTTAGAGACTGAGCCCTGCCTCACTAGTACAACCACTGTCCATTTTCCCTCATTAGCATCACAGAGGCAGGTTTTATAACATAGGAAAAGCACACAATACCAAGACTCACAGCCTAGCCGAACTCCTACACATGTTTTTGGGGACACAATCCAATCCATGATATCCTCTACCTGGAAACTGCAATAGGTCTTACTAACCAGTCTCCGTGCTTTCACCTTTATTCCCATAGTGTCTTGTTTCTACACAGTATTCAGAGTGACGTTCTTAAATCATTAAGTCACCATGTCACTCCTCTGCTTAAAACTCTGTTTTTTTTCTCTCCGTACTCAAAATAAAATCCAAAATACATACCAAATCTAGCTGGTCTTTTGCTTGCCTCCAGAATCTCGTTTGCTGTCACTCCTCGCTTGCTCGCTCAGCTCCAGTGGTTGGCCCGCTTGCTGCTGCTCCAAAGGCCACACAGACTCGGGATGGGGCTCTTACACTTGCTGCTCCCTCTGCCTGCAATGCTCCCTGCCAAGTAGCCGTGTGCTTTGCTTCTCCGCTTCTCTCAGGTCTTACTCGTTACTTTTTGAGGTAACCTTCCTCGACAGTCCTGTCTGAAATAGTACTCATCTCTCCTGTGAGACAGCTTCTTTATTTTCTAGCATTTAAATCATTCCTCTTTGTCTTTCTTCTTTAGCACCTGAGTATATTCATGCATTTGCTTATTGTCTGCCTCCCACTAAAACATACGCTTCTAAAGAAAAGGCACTGTTGTCAGTCTTCTGTTATATACCCAGAGCCTAGGAAGAATGCTTAGCACATAGTAGGTATTCAATAAACATATATTAAGTGGAACTGTTGGACTAAATAGTGTTGACTACAGTGTCACTGTGAGTAGGAATGGACTCAGTGGCACTGGGTTGGGTTTTTTGTTGTTGTTGACTAAACAAGTTCTACTTCTGCTTAAATTAGCCACGGTTGGTTTCTGTTTCTTGCAAGAATCCTAAGAATCTTACACGACAGACACAGCTTAAGGCCCAGTATATTGGAACTCAGGTTTATCTCGAATTTAGTGACCTTTGGTAAAGTTGCTTAATACCTTTGGTCTCCACTACTTTATGTGTTGCCCCTCTTTTCTTTCAGATAATTTTATAATTTTTTTAAATGCCCAGTTTCATTCAGTGCAATTATTGACAGGTAAGAGTTCAGTGCTGTCATTCTGATGTCTTTTTAATGTATTGTTGACAGTTTCTTTGTTCCATACAATTTTCTGTGCTGAGTCATTTGCTTTATGTATTTTCATTGTTGTTGGTTTTGTATTTGCTGAGTCTTTATGTTTTTCATTTGGATGTTGTTTTAGTCAGCTAGTGCTGCTCTAACAGAAATACTACAGAGTAGATGACTTTAACAAAGGAAAGTTTATTCTTACACAGTCCAGTAGGCTACAAGTCTGAATTCAGGATGTCCACTCCAGGACAAGGCTTTCTTCTTTGTCAGTTCTCAAGGAAAGTACAGTACTGCATCAGTCTTTGTCCAGGAACCAGACACTGGAGGAAGAGAGCAGGAGCTACTGGCTATGTGAGCGGACGGCAGTGGCGGTGGAAGGTGGAGAGATGAGAGATGAGGGGCCGGAAGCCGCTACAGACCCCGCCCTGCCACTGGATACAGCAGCCAAATATGGAGCAGCCAAGTGGACATAATTCTGACCACCACAGATGTGTAGGATTATAAGTTTCTTTTGTGGTTACCTTAATATTACCCCTATTTTTCTAAGCTTAAACCAGTGTTTTATTTCTTTATATCATCTTGAATTCTTCTCCATGTGAAAGATCTGTGACTACTTTTTAGTCCCTCCTTTTCCTAATACTGTTGTCATCTTTTACATGTTGACATCGCTGTTTCTCTGTTTTCAGTGTTTTAGCTTTGATTTATTTTTGTGACTTCCCTGTCTGGGATGATATCTGGTTGCCCTATCCTGCACTCTAGTCTTAGATTGTTATCTGATGTTACTGATTTTCTGACTAAAGGACACTCTTCAGCAATTCTTGTAATTTTGGTTTAGTTTCTGCCAATTCTCTAGACTTTGGTTTACTTGGACTTACGACCTCTTTGATCACTTTTATATTCTCTAATTCACTTAGTTCTGCACTAATTTTTATTATTTACTTTCTTCTAGTGCCCAAGGGCTTCTTTTGTTGCTCCCTTTCTCGTTGTTCGAGTTGTAGGGTTAAGGCTTTTCTGTGGGACCTTTCTTCTTTCTCCTGTGTGAGTTTATTCAAATAAATTGATCTCTGAGCACTACTGTTGCTGCATCCCAAAGGTTCTGATAGGATGTGTTTTCATTCTCATTTGATTCTGCAAATTTCCTTATTCTGTCTTCATTTCTTTTATAACCCGGTAGTTTTTGAGCAAGGTGTTATTTAGTTTCCATGTGTTTGATTTTTTTTCTCTTACTTTTTCTATTATTGATTTCTACTTTTATGACTTTATGGTCTGAAAAGATGCTTTGCAATATCTTGATGTTTGAATTTCAGTAAGACTTGTTTTATAGCCTAGCATGTGGATTATTCTGGAGAATGTTCCATGTGCATTGGAAAAGAGAGTTTACTTGACTGCCATTGGGTAGAATGTCTGTATATGTCTGTGAGGCTGAGTTGGTTGATTGTGGCATTTAGATCTTCTGTGTCTTTAATGCACTTCTTTTTGGATGTTTTGTGCTTCACTGAAAGTGATGGGAAGTCTCCTACTATTATTGTGAAGCGGTCTATTTCTGTTTTCAACGCAGTTAGTTTGTTTTATGTATTTTGGAACCCTGTCAGTGGGTGAATAAATATTTATTGTGGTTTGTCCATTGATGCCGAAAAGGCATTTGATAAAGTCCAACACCCATTCATGCCAAAAACTCTTAGCAAAATGGGCATAGATGGCAAATTCCTCAACACAACAAGGGCCATTTATACAAAGCCAATTGCTCACATCATCCTGAATGTAGAGAGACTGAAAGACTTTCCCCTGAGATCAGGAACTAGACAAGGATGCCCACTGTCACCTCTCCTATTCAACATTGTGCTAGAAGTTCTAGCCAGAGCAATTAGACAAGACGAACAAATAAAGGGCATCTGCATCAGCAAAGAGGAAGTTAAAATCTCCCTGTTCGCAGATGATATGATTGTATATGCAGAGAACCCCAAGGAATCTATAAGTAAGCTACTCAAACTGATAGAAGAGTTCAGCAAAGTCTCAGGATACAAGATAAACATAAGTAAATCAGTAGGTTTCCTTTATACCATCAACGAGACTGTTAAGGAGGAAATTATTAAATTAATACCATTTGTGATAGCCCCTAAGAAGATAAAGTACCTAGGAATTAATCTAACCAGAGAAACAACAGACCTTTACAAAAAGAACTACAAGCCCTTACTACAAGAAACTAAGAGAGACTTAGATAAATGGAAAAACCTACCCTGCTCATGGATAGGAAGACTTAACATTGTGAAAATGTCTATTTTACCCAAAGCAATTTATTTATATAATGCAATCCCAATACAAGTTCCAGCATCATTTTTTAATGAGATGGAGAAACAAATCACCAATTTTGTCTGGAAAGGGAAGAAGCCCCGGATAAGTAAGGTACTACTAAAGAAGAAGAACACACTGGGAGGCCTTTCATTACCCAACCTTAGAACATACTACACTGCCACAGTGGTCAAAACAGCCTGGTACTGGTACAAGAACAGACCGACCGATCAATGGAACAGAATTGAGACCCCAGAGATGCCACCATCTGCCTATGAACAGTTGATATTCGACAAAGGGCCTAAGACATTAAACTGGGGTAAAAACAGTATCTTCAACAACTGGTGCTGGCAAAATTGGTTATCCATCTGCAATAAACTGAATCAAGATCCACATCTTACACCTTATACCAAAACCAACTCCAACTGGATAAAAGACCTAAATATCAAACCTAAACGATAAAGCTCATCCAAGAAAAGGTAGGAACAACAATGGAAGTTTTAATACACAATGAGGACAGACTCCAAAACCTGTCAAAGAAACCTCAATCAACAGAAGAGAAAGTAGATAAATGGGAACTATTAAGAATCAAACACTTTTGCTCATCCAAGGACTTTATTAATAGAATTAAAAGAACACCCACAGAGTGGGAAAAAATATTTGGCAACTCTATGTCAGATCGACGCCTGATCTCCATAATCTATAAGATACTACAAAATATCAATAAGAAGAAGATAAACCATCCAATTAAGCGAACACATGCGGACATGTTCATGATCTTTAGTTATTAAAGAAGTTCAAATCAAGACAACAATGAGATACCATCTCACCCCAACAAGATTGGCCATGATCCAGAAAACACAAAACAACAAATGCTGGAGAGGCTGTGGAGAAAGTGGAACCCTCCTACACTGTTGGTGGGGTTGCAAAATGGTCCAGCCTCTTTGGGAGGCAATCTGGCGCTTCCTTAAAAAAATGGATATTGATATACCGTTTGACCCAGTAATTCCACTACTTGGAATATATCCTACAGATTCAAGGCCTTTCACACCAACAGACACATGCACCAGAATGTTTATCGCGGCACAGTCCACAATAGCAAAAAGGTGGAACCAACCCAGATGCCCAACAATAGAAGAATGGATAGGTAAACTGTGGTACATATACTCAATGGAGCACTACGCAATGATAAAGAATAAGGATGATTCCAGGAAACATCTCCTAACCTGGTTTCAACTGGAAGACATTATGTTGAGTGAGAGTAGTCAGCGACAAAAGGACAAATACTGTATGAGACCTCTACGATAAGATCTCAAAAACAGACTTGTGTATAGAAGAAAAGACTCTTTGACAGCTGCAAGGGAGGGGAGGGAGGGAAGGAGGGCAACGGGGGGAGGGTTTAGTTTAGGTAGTTACTAGAAATCTAGTTGGGAGAAAGCGGTGACAGCACACATTAGGAACAAGAACAACATTAAGTGGACTTCAGCATAACTTGAGTACTGCTTCCATCTTAACTCAATACTGCAAGGATAGAGTAGCTGGGGCGGGGGGCGGGGGACCATGCTCTTAGGCAAATTCCAGGCCAATTGGCACAACTAGCGTTTTGCTAAGAGAGCTCTCTGCACCCCACATTGGTGAGTGGCGTCTGGGGTCTTAAAAGCTGCCAAGCTGCCATCCGAGGACACAGCAAATGGTCCCAACTCAGCAGGAACGGATGCTCACCGAGGGCCAAAATGGCATGCGGTAAAGACAACCGAGAAGACAGAGAGACTCACAAGAGTGGGTGCCTACATCGACTTGGGACTGGAAGAACCGGATGGTGCCCGGCCACCACCAGTGATAGCCATGACGGAGCTCACAGAGAGGAGCCTCACTGGCAACACAAGAATAAAAAGAGGTGCATCATGAGATCGCCACTAAAAGACCTCAATTGATGGTCCAGTGGTTTTGGGGTTCCTCTGAGAGCATGGCCCTCGGCCCTGATGCTGCCCTTTCCCATAAATTATAACAAAGGTCCACTCTTTGGACAGGAATGGATTGGACTTGGCAATGCAGAGTAACCATATATTGGAAGCACTTTATCGTTCTATACATCTATAGGATATCATCTTGTTGACCTCTGGCTGGAGGAGGGGGAGTGGACGGAGAGGAGGGGAAAGAAGACTGTTGGGAGGATGAGGCATGTATGGAGCAGAAAGGAACAGTGTGCAGTCACCGGACAGGGAGAGCAGTGGAAGCTGCATATAGGGGGGCATGCAAATTTACATGTGAATGTACATTTTCACTCAGTTATGTTAAATAAAAATAAAAAAAATCACTGTATTGAAAAAAATATCTATTATGGTTATATCCTCCTCAAATATTAGCCCTTTAATCATTAAATGGTATCCTTACTTATTTAATGTGGTCGATTTTACTTTAAAGTTTATCAGAAATCAATATTCTTACTCCTGCTCTTTTTTTAATGTTGTTTGCTTGATGTATTCTTTCCCATCCTTTGAGATTTAGTTTGTTCTTGTCTTTAAGTCTAAGGTTTGTCTCAGGTAGGTAGGACGTAGATGGATCATGTTTTTTATCTAATCTGCCACTCTCTGTCTCTTTATTGGTGCATTTAATCTATTTACATTCAGTGTAATCATTGATAGGTATGGGTTTAGTGTTCTCATTTTGATGCCTTTTTGTGTGTGTGTTGTTGACAGTTTCTTTGTTCCGCTTAATTTTCTGTGCTGAGTTATTTTTATTTATGTGTTTTCACCTTTTTCATTGTTGATTTTGTATACACTGAGACTTCATGTTTTTCTTGTTTGTTATTTTGAAGTGTAGAGTTGTTAATTTCCTCTGTGGTTCCCTTAATATTTATTCTTATTTTTCTAAATTTAGATCAGTCTTGAATTTCTTTTTATTGCCTTGACTGCCTCTCCATATGAAAGATCTATGACTACATTTTTTTAAGTTCCTCTTTTTTTGTTGTTGTAGTGTCATCTTTTATATAATGACTTATCTGTTTCCCTATTTTCAGAGTTTTGCCTTTGATTTATTTTTGTAACTTCCACATCTGGGTTGATATCTGGTTGCTATATTCTGCATTCTAGTCTTGGTTTGTTAGCTGAAGTTACTGATTTTCTAACTAAAGGACTGTCTTTAGTAGTTCTTATAATTTTGGTTTGGTTTTTGCAAATTCCCTAAATTTCTTTTTATCTAGAAATGTCTTAATTTTGCCATCATATTTGAAAGATAGTTTTGCAAGTCACATCATTCTTGACTGGTAATATTTTTCCTTCAAAGTTTTATATGTGTCATCCCATTGCCTTCGTGCCTGCGTGGTTTCTGCCAAGCAGTCTGAGCATAGCCCTATTGACTCTCCTTTGTAGATTATTTTTTGTTTGTTCCTAGCCACTTTTAAAATTGTCTTCTTATCTTTGGTTTTAACAAGTTTGCTTATAACATGCTTTGGTACCCTGGTGGTATTGTGGTTAAGTGCTATGTCTGCTGGTTAGCAGTTCAAATCTCCCAGATGCTCCTTGGAAACTCTGTAGAGCAGTTCTACTGTGACCTAAAGGGTCACTATGAGTTGGAATCAACTCAGCAACAGTGGCTTTTGGTGTCTTTCTTTTGGGATTTACCTTGTGTGGAGTCTGAGGAGTATCTTGGATAGATCTCTTCTTAACTTTCATGATATCAAGGAAATTTTCTGTCAACAAATTTTTGACAATTCTCTCTGCATTGTCTGTTATCCTTTCCCTGTTCTGCTACTCGAATCATTTGTAGATTATTCCTCTTAAGAGAGTCCCACGTAACTCTTAGTATTTCTTGATTTTTTTAAAAATTCTTTCATCTGAGCTTTCCTCATATGTTTGTGTCACATTCTTTATCTTCAGTCTCACTGATTTGGCCTTCCATTGCCTTAATTATGATCCTTTGACTTTCTATTGAGTTGTCTAATTCTATAATTTTATTATTAATCTTCTGAACTTCTACTTCCTGTCTCTGCATGATTTCTCACTGTCGATTCAGCATCTCACTAGGCTCTGCTCCATTTTGCCTCATCTCCTTCCTGATCTCTTGAAGAGTTCTAAATATTAATCATTTGTATTCTACCTTCAATGATTTCAGGACATTCTTATCATCTGGAAAACTTGTTGATTCTCTGTTTTGCAAGTTTTCTGAAACCACTGTGATCTACCTCTTCAAGTGATTTGATATTGACTGTTGTCTCTCAGCCATCAGTAATTTGTTGCCTTTATTTATTTTATGTTTGCTTCCTGTGTTCTGGTTTCCTTCTTTTCTCTTCTTCTTCTTTTGGAAATGTCCAGATAGGCTGGTTGTGTGTGGTAATCTGGTTATTGGCACCTTTGAAGCTGTAACATACTGTCACCAGGTAGTGTTACTAGGCCTGCCAGCCCAGAAGTTCATTTAAGTTTCTTGTATGGATTCACCTCAGGTGTTCAGGTAGTCATCCCCTACAGTACCAGATGGGCAGTGGTGACTGATGTTGGCAGAAGTAGCTGGGTGCACACACTGAGAAAGGCAATGGACTAATAGCTGTTACTCAGTGTCTGTGAGGAAGGTTTATCACTTTATGCCAAGCCCAGATGAAGGAATTATTTCTGCCATGATTTCTTACCTCAGGGGAGTCAGCAAATTTTTTTTTCCTTTCCTCTAATTGTTAAATTGTTCATCTGTCTGGGAGAAAGGCTCAAAGCACATGTAAGGGATTGTACTTCCAGGCCAGGAATGGGTCAGTCTATGAAGCCCAGCATAAAGCAGAGAATGGAGGGGGAAGGGCTAAAAAAAGGGAAAGAGGCTTCTCCAGAAGGAAAGTCTTAGATTCACGCTCAGTCAAGCCACTTAGCTTTTGCCATTTTTCACTAGTTCGGAAGATGTAAGTGGGCTCTCCACTACACAGTCTCTCCCACTAAGAGGACGCTCTTTAATCACCACTGCTCCACTCACCATGCTGGTTGCAGCTGACTCCCACTGGATCTGGTATAGCCAGTCCTAGGTACTTCTGGATCTATTATCTCTTCCTTGTCTTTCAGACCTATTTCCCAACTTTCCCTTTGATAGTCAGGGCACCTAGAATGTCACATATAATTGATTCATTTGTTTTTTTGAGTCTGTCATTACAGAGATCACAGGAACTATTTCACTTCTCTGCCATCTTGACTTGGCCTCCTCTGTTTATTAGGATATGTCCTAATTTTACCATTACACTTAAGAGACAGATATGTAATTCTTGGCTGGCAACTTTTTTCCTTCAAGGCTTCATATATGTCATCTCATCATCTTCTTGTCTTCATAGTTTCTGCTGAATAATCTGAGCTTAGTCTTATTGACTCTTCTTTGTAGATTATTTTTCATTTATCCCTAGCCATTTTTAAAATCTTCTCTTTATCTTCAACTTTGGCCAGTTTGATTATAATATGTCTTGGTAACTTTTGGTGGATCTACCTTGCATAGCGTTTCATGAGCATCTTGGATGGATACAAGGTCTGTCAATTAAATTTGCAAATTCATCCTAGAAAAAGTGCTATATACTGCATTGCTGAATATCATTATAGTCATCTTTGAAATACTCCCCCTTGGGAAGCTATGCACCATTGCCAGCACCTAGTCCACCCTTCAAAGCAATTTTGGAACCCTTTTTCTGGAATGGCATCAGATCTGTCATTGTATTGTCCTTGATAGCCTGACGGTCATCAAAATGTCTTCCTTTCAATACTGCCTTTATCTTCAGGTAAAGAAAAACATCACTGGGGGACAGATCAGGTGAGTAGGGAGGATTTCCCAGTACAGTTACTTGTTTATCAGCTAAAAACTCCCTCACAGACAGCATGGTGCGAGCTGGTGCATTGTCATGATGCAATAGCCATGAGTTGAAGAAAAGTTCAGGTCATTTTCATCTAACCTTACCATGCAGCCTCTTCAGCACTTCCAAATAGTAAACTTGGTAAACAGTACAGTTAGTACAGACTCATAATGAACAATCCCTCTGATATCAAAAAAAGACTAGCAACATTGTTTTGACTCTTCTTTGGAGTGACGGAAATTTTTTGGTTGTGGAGAACTCTGGGTGACTTTCATTGTACACTTTGACACTGTGTTTCAGTGTTGTATTAGTACACCCATGTGTCATTACCAGTGACAACATGGTTCAAAACATTGTTTTGTGTCTCCAAATGGTTACAGCAAACTTGGACTCTCCTGTGCTTTTGTTCATCGGTCAGCTGCTTAGAGAACATTTTTGTACACACCTTTCTCATTCCAAGATTTTCAGTTCAGATTTTCCTGTTTCTCTATCTATGTTTAATTGGTCTGCTATGCTTCTCACAGTCATCTGATGATTTTGATGCATAATTAGACAAATTTTTGCAATATTTTTGTTAGTTCTTCTTGTTACTGGCCACGCTGACCTCTCTTCATCAGTGATGCTTTCTCTCCCCTCAATCTAATCCATTTGCACACTGCCATCTTCTTCATGGCATTATCCCCATAAACGTGGACTAACACGTCCCTGATTTCACTTCCACTCTTGCCAAGTTTAACAAGATAATGAATGTTCATTCATTGCTCTAATTCAAGCTCCAACATTCTTGCAACAGCACACAAAAACATACAACAATAATGAATGCCACTCACCACCATACATCAACACAAACACAGCCATGAGACACTGATATCACAAGGTTATTGAAACTTTACTGAGTTCTTCATACAGTGCTGCTAGTGTAAGCAAACAGTGGCAAGTTTGTGAACTTAATTGTCAGCCATAAGATAAAGAGAAAGGGTACAAAGTGGGCTAAACTATATAAGTAATGTTTAATTTCTTTCTTTATGATAAAGAATTTATATTTTGAATATCTAAAGAACTTTCTATAAAATAAAAAGATAACCACTCCAGTAGAAAAATAAGTAGCCAAAGTACATGAGTAGTTTCTATTGGTATGATTGGTTTTAAGTCCACTATCATGCTATTTATTTGTCTTTTCTAGTTTGTTGCATTTTTCTCTTTTCCTGCCATCTTTTTTAAAATTCTACTTTAGGTCAAATTTACAGCTTGAGTTAATTTCTCATACAAAAAATTATATATACATTGTTTTGTGACATCTGTAATGCCTACAATATGATGACATACTCCTCCTTTTCACTCTGGATTTCATTTGTCCATTCAACCAGTTTCTATCCCTTCTTGCCTTCTCATCCTGCCTCTGGACAAGAGCTTCCCATTTGGTCTCATGTATCTGATTGAACTGAGAAGCACATTCCTAACCTCTCTTATTTTTTGTTTTATAGTCCTGTCTAATCTTTGTCTAGAAACCCTGTCCATAGTGTTTAAGAGCTGTATCTGCCATCCAAGAGGCCAGCAGTTGGAGTCCACTAGGTAATTCTGCGAAACTTTATGAATCAGTTCTAATCTGTCCTACAGAGTGGCTTTGAGTTTAAATCTACTCATAGCAACTTTTATTTTATTAAATCTTTGCCTTAAGGGTAGGCTTCAAGAATGGCTTTACTTCTGGAAGTAATGTTTAATTTCTTTAAAAATAACAAAAAAAAACAGATGTGAACATAGCCAAATGTTAAGATTTCCCAAACCTGGGTGGTGGATGTATTGTTTTTAAATAAGCCACTATTCTTTCCTATTTTCCTGTGATGATTTGCAACTGAAGTGGAAGGGAATAATAAAGAAAAGAAAGAAAGGGCTCAATACTGGACAGATCATCTAGAAAAACTTGGTAAAGATACAGAAGACCTCATTGCCACAATTAACCAACTAAACTTCATTGATATATACAGAACTTTCCACCCATCAGCAAACAACTACACTTCTTCTCCAGTGCACATGGAACATTCTCCAGAATTGACCATGTGTTAGGACATGATGCAATTCTCAACAAAATCCACACCATTGAATTACTGCAAAGCATCTTCTGAGAACACAAAACCATAAAAGTTGAAATCCATAGCAGAAAAAACATAGATAGAAAGTGGAACTCTTGGAAACTGAACAACATCTTGCTCAAAAAAACATGGGTTATAGAGGAAATCAAGGGTGAAATAAAGAAATTCATGGATTTCAATGAGAATGAAAACACTTCCTACCAGAACCTATGGGATACAGCCAAAGCAGTGCTCAGAGGTCTGTCTATCACCATAAATGCACACATCTGGAAGGAAGAAATAAACCAAATCAAAGAACTAACCCTACAGCTTGAACAAGTAGAGAGAAACCAACAGAGGAACCCCTCAGGCACCAGAAGAAAACACATCATTAAGATCAGAGCAGAACTAAACAAATTAGAGAATAAAGGAACAATTTTAAAAAATTGAAAAGACCAAGGCTGGTTATTTGAAAAGATCAACAAAACTGGCTAAACTTACTAAAGAAAAGCAGGAAAAGAAACAAATAACCCAAATTAGAAATGACAGGGGAGTTGTCACCACAGATGCAACAGAAATCAAAAATATCATAACAGAATACTGAGAAAGATGGTACTCTAACAAATTTGAAAACCTAGAGGAAATGGACAAATTCCTTGACTCATACCACATACTGAAATTATCACAACACGAAGCAGAACAACTTAATAAACCCATCACAAAGGAAGAGATTGAAAATGTCATCAAAACACTGCCAACCAAAAAAAGCCTAGAACCAGATGGCTTCACTGCAGAATTCTACCAAGCATTTAGAGAAGAGTTATCTCCAATACTACTGAGACTATTTCACAGTATAGAAAGTACTCCGAAACTCATTCTATGAAGCCAGTATAACCCTAATACCAAAGCCAGGGAAAGACCAAACAAAGAAGGAGAACTACAGACCAATATCACTCATGAATCTAGATGTAAAAATCTTCAACAAGATTCTTGCCAATACAATACAACAACATATCAAGAAAATAATCCACCATGACCAAGTGGGATTCATACCAAGGATGGAAGGCTGGTTCAACATCAGAAAAACAATTAATGTGATTAACCACATAAATAACACAAAAGATAAGAATAATCTGATTTTGTCCATTGATGCAGAAAAGGCATTTGATAAAGTCTAACACCTGTTAATGCTAAAAATTCTTAGCAAAATAGGCATAGACAGCAAATTCCTCAAGGCAATAAGGGCCATTTATACAAAGCCAATTGCCCACATCATCCTGAATGGAGAGAGACTGAAAGACCTTCCCTTGAGAACAGAAACTAGACAAGGATGCCCACTCTCACCTTTCCTATTCAACATTATACTAGAAGTTCTAGCCAGAGCAATTAGACAAGACCAAGAAATAAAGGGCATCTGCATCAGCAAAGAAGTTAAAATCTCCCTGTTTGCAGATGATGCGATTGTATATGCAGAGAATCCCAAAGAATTGATAAGTAAACTACTCAAACTGACAGAAGAGTTCAGCAAAGTCTCAGGATACAAGATAAACGTAAGTAAATCAGTAGGATTCCTTTATACCAACGAGACTGTTAATGAAGAAATCATCAAATCAATACCGTTTACTATAGCCCCTAAGAAGAGAAAGTACCTAGGAATTAATCTAACCAAAGAAATAACAGATCTTTATAAAGAGAACTACAAGCCATTACTACAAGAAACTAAGAAAGACTTAGATAAATGGAAAAACCTACCCTGCTCATGGATACAAAGACTTAACATTGTGAAAATGTCTATTTTACCCAAAGCAATCTACATATGTAATGCAATCCCAATACAAGTTGCAGTGTCATTTTTTTAATGAGATGGAGAAACAAATCACCAATTTTGTTTGGAAAGGGAAGAAGCCCCGGATAAGTAAGGTACTACTAAAGAAGAAGAACACACTGGGAGGCCTCTCATTACCTGACCTTAGAACACACTACACTGCTACAGTGGTCAAAACAGCCTGGTACTGGTACAAGAACAGACAGATTGATCAATGGAACAGAACCGAGACCCCAGAGATGACACCATCTGCCTATGAACAGTTGATATTCAACAAAGGCCCTAAGACATTAAACTGGGGTAAAAACAGTCTTCAACAAATGGTGCTGGCAAAATTGGATCTCTATCTGCAATCAACTAAAATAAGATTGGTATCTTGTTTTGTATAAGGTGTAAGTTTATACAAAAACCAACTCCAACTGGATAAAAGAACTAAGTATCAGACTGAAAACAATAAAGCTCATGCAAGAAAAGGTAGGAACAACAATGGAAGTTTTAATACACAATATGGACAGACTCTAAAATCTGTCAAACAAATCACAATCAATAGAAGAGAAAATAGATAAATGGGAACTATTAAGAATCAAACACTTTTCCTCATCCAAAGACTTTATTAATAGAATTAAAAGAACACCTACAGAATGGGAAAAAATATTTGGCAACTCTATGTCAGACTGACGCCTGATCTCCATCATCTATAAGATACTACAAAATCTCAATAAGAAGAAGATAAATCACCCAATTAAGTGATGGGCAAAGGAGATGGACAGACATTTCTCTAAAGAGGAGATCCAGGCAGCCAAAAAACACATGCGGACATGTTGACAATCTTTAGTTATTAAAGTAATTCAAATCAAGATGACAATGAGATACCATCTCACCCCGACAAGGTTGGCCATGATCCAAAAAACACAAAACAACAAATGTTGGAGAGGCTGTGAAGAAAGTGGAACCCTCGTACACTGTGGATTGGGTTGTAAAATGGTCCAGCCTCTTTGGAAAGCAATCTGGCCCTTCCTTAAAAAAATGGATAAAGATATACCATTTGACCCAGTAATTCTACTACTTGGAATATATTTTATAGAATCAAGGCTTTCACACCAACGGACACATGCACAAGAATGTTTATCACAGCACAGTCCACGACAGCAAAAAGATGGAATCAATCCAGATGCCCAACAACAGAAGAATGGATAGGTAAACTATGGTACATATACTCAATGGAGCACTACGCAATGATAAAGAATAATGATGATTCCAGGAAGCATCTCATAACCTGGTTTCAACTGGAAGACATATGACAAAAGGACAAATATTGTATGAGCCCCTACGATAAGATCTCAAAAACAGACTTGTGTATCGAAGAAAAGACTCTTTCACAGCTGCAAGGGAGGGGAGGCAGGGAGCGTGATGGGGGGAGGGTTTAGATTAGATAGTTGCTAGATATCTAGTTGGGTGAAATCGGTGATAGCACACATGAGAAACAAGAACAACATTAAGTGGACTTCAGCATAATTTGAGTACTCCTTCCATCTTAACCCAATATTGCAAGGATAGAGTAGCTGGGGCAGGGGGCAGGGGACCATGCTCTTAGGCAAAATCGAGGCCAATTGGCACAACTAGCATTTTGCTAAGAGGGCTCTCTGCACCCCACACTGGTGAGTGACGTCCAGTGTCTTAAAAACTGCCAAGCTGCCATCCGAGGGCACAGCAAATGGTCCCAACTCAGCAGGATTGGATACTTACCGAAGGCCAAAATGACACGGGGTAAAGACAACCCAGAAGACAGAGAGACCCACATGAGTGGGTGCCTACATCGACTTGGGACCAGAAGAGCTAGATGGTGCCTGGCCACCACCAGTAATAGCTGTGATGGAGCTCACTAAGTTGAGTCTCACTGGCAACACAAGAATAAAAAGGGGTGCATCCTGAGATCTCCACTAAAAGACCTCAATTGATGGTCCAGCGGTTTTGGGATTCCCTTGGGAGCGTGGCCCCTGGCCCTGATGCTGCCCTTGCTCTTAAATCATAACGAAGTTCCACTCTTCGGACATGAATGGATTAGACTTGGCGATGCAGAGTGACCATATACTGGATGCACTTTATGGTTCTATACATCTATAGGATATCATCCTGCTAACCTCGGCTGGGGAAGGAGAGTGGGTTGAGAGCAGGGGACAGGAGACTGTTGTGAGGATGAGACATGTATGGAGCAGAGAGTAATAGTGTGCTGTCACCAGACAGGGAGAGCAGTGGAAGCTGCATATAGGTGGGCATGTAAATTTATACAGGAATGTACATTTTCACTCAGTCATATTAAATAAAAAAAGAAAAGAAAGAAAGGAGAAAGGAAGGGAGTAAGTCAGAAAGTTGTGGAGGCAGACAGAGGGAGACAAGGCAATTCCAATCTTTGTGTGTCATTCTCTATTCAGTGCCACACCTTACTGTACTTCCTTCTCTTCAGTGGAGCAACATGTTGGAATGGAGAGAAACATACCTTGTTTCCCGAAGATTTGAGTTCTGACCCCAGGTTGGTCCTTTCTTAGTTGTATGTCTGTACTTATGAGGTCTGACAATTAAGAATTGTCTTAAATGCTACGCACCTCATTGCTGAATACCACTATGGTTACCTTCAAAGTACCTCTATTGGGAAGATATACACTGATAGCAATGCCTAGTCTACCCTTCAAAGCAATTTTGGAACTCTTTCTGGGATGGCCATTGTGCATTGTGGTAGGTGGCAAGTTCACAGCTTAATTATATAGTTGTCTGTGAGGGAGTTTTTAGCCAGTAAATAAATAACTTGTGGAAACACCCTCCCTACTCTCCTGATCTGGCCCCCAGTGACTTTTATCTTTACCTGAAGAGAAAGGAAATATTAAAAGGAAGAGATTTTGGTAATATTCAGGACATCAAGGGTAATATGACAATAGCTCTGATGGTCATGCCAGAAAAAGAGTTCTAAAATTGCTTTGAAGGACAGACTAGGCACTGGCATCAGTGCATAGCTTTCCAAGGGCAGAACTTCGAAGGTGACCATAATGATATTCAGCAATGAGGTATGTAGCACTTTTTCTAGCATGAGTTCACAAACCTAATTGGCAGTCATCTTATATCACACAATTCAAAATGTGCAGAGCTAGGAATAGATGAATTTGTATTAAATTTGTTTCCTTCCTATAAAATAGGAAAAAGTTAAATCCAGCTCATAGCATGGTTGTGAAGATTACTCGAGACAGTTTGTATAAAGTAAATAAAGTAGTCCCTGTTACATAGACATTAGATAAACATATGCAGAAGGAATGACTGATTTCCTTTATCTCCATCTTCCTGTCCCTCCATTCCCACTACCATGTCCCTGAGCTCGCCAGGCTGTTGTCCCTACTCAGTCTGTTTTTATAGAAAGGTGTCAATCGTCTTGATTTTTCTCTCAAATCTTTGCCATTTACACGATACTGCTAAATGGTAAGGACAATTTTTACCTCACATTCTGTAGATGAGGAAATTAAAACCCATAAAAATGAAGCAAAACATCAAAATTACAAATAGTATTTAGGAGAAAATCTGAGACTGCTAGTCTGGCTAGTCCAACTATGCAAACAAAACAGAAACTAGCAGAGAAAAAAAATCAATTGAAAGTACACACCTCAGTACTTCCTGAATGACAGCAAGAAATAACTAGCGTCCAAACTTTCCATACTCTCCAGATTTCTTTAAATGTGATTGAAGCAAAGAAAAATTTCATTATCAACAACAGAACCCAAGACATTACACTCAAGGCAGTATAACTAGATAGAAAAGTAATACAGGTCCATAAAAATGATATAATATTGGCTCACAGTTAACTCAGCTATTGAAATGGATGAACTATATGCATTGCCTTTGAGTTGGGTCTGACTCATAGTGACTGTAGGATGAACTATAAGAAACACAAAAAGATGCTAGAAGAAAGCTGAAATTTCATTCCTAAAGACACAAGAGAACATCTAGTCTAGAGAATTCTTGTAGGCGTTTACTAAATAACACTTTGGATTATCATATTACTAAGTAAGATAAATGTGTGTTGTTGCCAGGTGCCATTGAGTTGGCTCTGACTCATTGCAACCCTATGCATAACAAAATGAAACACTGCCTGGTCCTGCACCATGCCCACAACTGTTTTTATGCTTGGGGCCATTGCTGCAGCCACTGTGTCAATCCATCTCATCGAGGGTCTTCCTCTTTGTTGCTGACTGTCTGCTTTACCAAGCATGATGTCCTTCTCCAGGGGTTGATTCCTTCTGACAACATGTCTAAAGCATTGGACATGTCTTGCCATTTTTCCTTCCTGTGAGCACTTTGGTTGTACTTCTTCCAGAACAGAACTGTTTGTTCTTTTGGCAGTCTGTGGTGCATTCAATATTCTTCTCGAACACCACAAGTCAAAGCTATCAGTTCTTTTATCTTCCTTAGTTATTGTCCAGCTTTCTTTCACAGGCACATGATGTGATTGAAAATACCATGGATTGGGTCAGGCCTACCTTGGTCTTCAAAGTGACATCTTTACTTTTCAAGACTTTAAAGAGGTCCTTTGCAGCAAGCAGATGTTCACAGTGTAATCTGTCTTGATTTCTTGACTGTTGCTTCCATGGGCATTGATTGTGGAACCAAGTAAAATGAAATCTGTGACAACTTCAATCCTTTCTCCATTTATCATGATGTTGCTTAATGGTCCAGTTGTGAGGATTTTTGTTTCTTGATGTCGAGGTGGAATCCATATTGAAGACCATGGTCTTTGGTCTCTATCATCAGTGTTTTGAATCCTCTTCACTTTCCTCAAGCAAGGTTGTGTTATCTGCATAACACAAGTTCTTAATGAGCCTTCCTCTAATCCTGATGCCTTGTTCTTCTTTCATATAGTTCAGCTTCTTAGATTATTGCTCGGCATACAGATTGAAAAGGTATGGTGAAAGGATACAATCTTGCCACATGCCTTTTTTGACTTTAAACCATGCAATGTCTCCTTGTTCTGTTCACACAACTGCCTCTTGATCTATGCACAGAGTCCTCATGAGCACAATGAAATGTTTTGGAATTCCCATTCTCTGCAATGTCATCCATACTTTGCTGTGATTCACACAGTTGAATGTCTTTGCATAGTCAATGAAACACATGTAAACATCCTTCTGGTATTCATTGCTTTCAGCCAAGATCTATCTGACACCACCATAATATCCCTGGTTCCACAACCTCTTCTGAATCTGATTTGAGTTCCTGGCAGTTTCCTGTCAATAAACTGCCGTAGTCACTTTTGAATGATCTTTAGCAAAATTTGGTGGCATAGTGATTAAGTACTATCTGCTAGCCATAAGGTTGGCAGTTTGAATCTGCCAGGAGCTCCTTGAAAATCCTATGGAGCAGTTCTACTCTGTCCTATAGGGTGACTATGAGTCAGAATTCACTCAATGGCACTGGGTTTGATTTGGTAATAAAAGTTTACTTGGGTGTGATATTAATGACATTGTTCAATAATTTCCACTTTTGGTCGACTCACCTTTCCTATGTAAAACAGTGCAAAGCAAAATGGACCTGGAAGGAAAAAGTGGAACTAATAAAAAATAATTTAGAGAAGTATATCTAGGAAATAGAAATCATAAGTAGATTCTAAAAGAATGTAAAAAAAAAAAAAGAGGGCAGAAGTGAGCACTGAATAATGTTAAGCCTCTGTATAGAAAAGTAGGCACAGATGTGATCAACAAAGGTATAAAATAATTTTTTTTCTGTTAAAATAACTGATACTGGACAGAAGAGACTGAAGAGGAAATCAAATTAACTAGTAGAGTTCAAGACCACAGCTCTGAGAAATCAAATTATCAATACAAATGAAATAATTCTAAGCCTTCCAACCTGAATAAGCAAGTTATACTTAAGTGCAAATTAGAGCAGCTTTATATTCTGCCTTTGAAACAAAACTGAAAGAATTGGGGGGGGGGGACCATTTATTCCAAATAAGTTTTATTTGTAAAACATGAATCGAGAAAGCAATAGTAGTTGGGCTAAGTGTTAAGCAAATCCAGGACACATATGCTTGCTATATTTGGTGTCACTAAGAGCACAAACAGGTCTGGAAACTATTGTTGGCTGAAGAAAAATGTTTATGATGGTCAGCTTTACGTATCAACTGGAGTAGGTTAAAAGTCCAAACACAGCTCCCTGCTATTGAGTCAATTCCAACTTATAGTGACACTGTAGGGCAGAGTCAGAAGTCCCGCACAGGTTTCCCAAGGCTGCAATCTATTCTAAAGGAGATTGCTACATCTTTCTCCCGCTGAGCAGCTGGCAGTTCCAAGCTGCTGACCTTTCTGTTAATAGCCAAGAGTGCTCTAACCATTGTGACACCAGGGCGCCTGAAGTAACATTTTAAAAAAAAAAAACCCTACCGAACCTGTTGCTATAGAATCAATTCTGACGCATAGTGGCCCTGCAGAATATAGTAGAATTTTGAGCAAAAAGCACTAAGGCAGTCAAAGTTACTACATACAATAGTTAATAATAAAAATGCGATAAATTGATATAAAACACTATGCAGCTAAATACATAATGTAGACTGATAGGCTTTAAACGTGAAAAATTCAATAATAGTGGGAGATTTACTTCTCCAGTATCAGTGATGTGGGACAGGTTGTCGGTACACCCTGCTACCGTCTCACTCTCTTTAGGCGACTGGCAGGTTGGCTGGGGCGGACCGCCTCATCCCTTTTGAGGTCATTGATAGGCTGTTACCTGAGTCCTTCTACCCAACCAACTCCCAAGAAATCCAATCGGAACCCATTTAACAAGGGCAAGGCTTTATTCAAGTTTGCGGAATCGGGCCAGGAGCCCCCCAAGGAGGCAGGCCAGAGCACCGGCAAACAGGGCCTTACAAGCCTCTTTATACCCTAACCTGCGAGTCCCTCCCCTTCCTCCCCTGATTTATTCTGCTTGCACACATTCCCCAGGTACGTGGGCCCTGTGGTTGCCCATCACCTAGTGGTTTGTGCTCTGGGTCAGCTAGTAGCTTCTTACTCTAGCCTTTGTTCCCCGTATTCTGAAGATGGACCATTTTGAAGTTTCTTTCTCACAATGACAGATGAAGCAGTGCTGTCAAGGGACAGCATGTGCTCTGTTTAAAATGAAAGCGAAGAGATTTATTGACAGCAAAGGCAGCTTGAGCCAGGGACCTACGGGTCTCACAAATGGTTGAATCACGAACTCAGCTTACACTGTTCCGACTGATTCTGATTGGTAGGCAAGCCATCAGTAAAGCAGAAGGCAGGCGGTCTCGAAGTACGATTTTGGCTGAGATTGGTTAACCAGGTATGTAGGTTAAGGGGACTGGGAACATTCGTAATTGTGAAGTAGGTGCTTACAATTGGGGAGGGGGGTGTTCCAAGATAATTAATAGGGGACAAGATCTGTTGGTTGTGTCCAGCCCAAGACCACATGCATAAGAATGAGAAGTTGCTCTGCTGGTTCTACCCAGCCAGGCCCAGAGAAATAAGTCAATGAAGAAGGCAAGGTTACAGTCTTGGGAACGCACAAGTCACAACGGAGTGGGGCCCACATCTGTGTTCGCCCTCTAGGCCTGCCAGGCACTTCAGTATTGGAGCCCTTGCACAGTAGATAACGCATAAAAGCATAGAGGATCTAAACTGCATGATTCTATGACTAATAACATACTCAGTTAAAATAAAGGGATTTGTTGAGTTTTAAAACAGTTCAAACCAAAGACACGTATGATCTCATAAAGTGA
This sequence comes from Heterohyrax brucei, assembly GCA_028571685.1. NCBI lineage: Eukaryota > Metazoa > Chordata > Mammalia > Hyracoidea > Procaviidae > Heterohyrax > Heterohyrax brucei. The sequence continues at coordinate 27,194,892 of CM053155.1, forward strand.
AGCCAAACACTCCAAAATGATGGCGTTACAGAGGCATATTTACGAGGTAAAATCAAGAGGCAGGAGGCGGGGCAACTCAAATAAGGGGCTTCACAGTGACCGGTTGGAAACATGTATGTGGCCCATTTGGATTGCTAATTTCCTAAATTACATAAATATCTGACTGCAGTGGGAGGGGTGTTACAGGGTTCCAACAAGGTCATAAGACATCCTTTCTGAGAATATTCTGTTAAAATTGCTTATTTGGGGTAAAAAATTTCCTGGGGATTACTGAGGAATTTCTGATAGGGGTCTTGCATCAAGACCTTCCCTTAGGAACATTCTTTCCACATGTTTAGTTTAGCCAGAGAAGAACGTTTCTTTTGTTATGTAATTAAGTCTGTCTAAAGGTTAATGGTTGCAGAAGAAATTCTCTGTTGTGTACTTGAGCCTCTGTAAAGGCTACCACTGGCAGAAGGGATAAGCAAAAGCAAAGACGGAGCCGGGGTTCAGGCCTAGGCCAGTCATTCTGATGCAAGTCAAGCACCTCAGGTTTGAAGCTCTTACACAATTCATAACACAGAGCATTATCTCATATATTATATTCTACAAATAAAAGCTATACATGTTCATGTACAGAATTTTTTACATACTAGGCTATAGAGAAAAATCTCAAAGACAAAGAAAAACATGTTATGAGATTTACCTCCTGTCAATAATTAAATATTAATGGTATAAATGTTTCAGAAATGTCCATAACTGCCTGTTAAATAAACAAGTACTCCAAAAATAGGAACTTCAACAAAATGAAAAAGAAAGAAATAATATAAAAACGGAGTGCATTGTCAGTTATAAAAATGCACCCAGTGCCATTGAGTTGATTCCAACTCATAGTGACCCTATAGAACAGAGGAGAACTGCTCCATAGAGTTTCTAAGGAGCACCTGGCAGATTCAAACTGCCAACCTTTTTGGTTAGCAGACATAGCACTTAACCACTACACCACCCACAGTATTTAACCACAATACCACTAGGGTTTCTGCCCCGGCCCGCGGGACAAATCAACGAAAGGACGAGGGGAAGCCTGTGAAAGTAAAGCAGGAAAGGCGGAAAAATGAAGGCAAGACAAGAATCTGATCAAGCCTCGTTTTATTATTAAAGTGAGGTATATTTATAGCAGTAGGAATAAAGGGAGGGATCAAGTGACGTAGGGATGGAGTGACATTTGGAGTGAGGCAGTTGTCGGCTGGGGATTGGATATACATATGACTAAGGCAGTGACATCAGGCAGGAAGTTTTTCGCGCGCGCAGGCCTTTTGAATTTCGCGGGCGCGGGCTTTTTCAAACTTGGCGCGCGCGGGCTTTTTCAGCCCTACAAGCTTCCTGTATGTCGGGGCCTGGGGGCTCACCCACGGCTCCCGACATCTCCTCCCTTTTTGTTTTAATTGATGGGAGGTGGGCTTTAACTGGGCGAGGGCGTATTGACCAAGGCTCCTCCGTGTAGAACTTATGGCTCTTGGTATCTTTTGAGGAGGAGAGGCAGAGCCGTTTTGATGTTGAGATAGATACCAACCTCTATGCAAGCCAGGTGTGCCCCAGGGAAACGTAGAGGAGTTAGTGTTAACTCTCCCTTGCAATGCTTTGCTTCGCACTCGCACCAGTACCCATACCTCTCTTGCCGGATTGGTAAGGAGGTAAGCATGCCTCTACTTTTCATGCTGTCCCCATGGGGAGGAAGCTAGGTTACCCCATTTCAGTGGCATAAGCTTCGTCAACTGCCAGGCGATGGTAGTGAACTGGAATAGGTTTAGCTTATGCAGCATCTATTTGTTGTTTGATGAAGCTTGTTATTCTTCTGAATGCCCAAGGGCCGAAGGTCAGGAACAGTAATATTTCTAAAACAGGGCCAGCAAAACTGAGAAATAGATTAGTAAGCCATGAAGTTCCGGTAAAGTTAAAATCAAGCGGTCCTGAGCTGCTTCCCCATTCTCGTTGTCTTTGATTAGATTGCTCTCTGAGTTTGGTCATAGTGTCCTTAATGACCCCTGAATGATCTGTCTTTGTTACATAGTTTAGAGGAACTAAATCTTTTGATTTTATCATAATACTTAGTAAAGGAGAAACTTAAGAGGTCTGAAGAAGGTGTGGACCATTTCCAATTTCCATCACTTGAGGTAACGCAACTCCATTTTGCGCAGAAGTAGGAATCGGTTGTCCCACAGTGAGCGCCTTTATTATAGTTGGGGCAAACATAAAACCCGAAGTTGCACACGTGTTTAGAGGCTTATTCTTTTATGCGTGGGATGACATCTTTAAGGCAAAAGGAAAGGTCAGGCCACCAAGTGTTTAAGGGTTTGGTGTCACTAGCATTATAAAGTATGGAATTATCATTTAGGTTTATAACAGCCCATTTAAGGCTAAAAGGAACATGGGGGTTGGTAGGGGCAAATCCTTCATATGTAAGAAAAATGATTAACAAGAAGGTTAAAAAGCTTATCTGTGATGGATTGTTGACTTCCATATCGCAGAGTTTTCTCAGCATTTCACTCCAGCAATGCCGGACACAGGTGGCCTTCACAGCCTACAAAAGAGGAGAAGGCTTCTCAGGGGTATTTTCCCTGGAAGTGGGGTTATCATTGATGGGCTTAACAAGACGTTCGGGTAGCCACCGAGGGGCCCCTTCTGGAGTATCATACACACATGCGTGGCCTCTTCCCCAGATAAGAACCGGATCAGGACCGTGCCATTTGTGGGTTATGGGATTTTTCCACATAACCTTGGCATATTGATTTTTAGTCTCTTGATGCCAAAGACGATCTGCCGCAGATTTTTCATTAATATCTAGTTGTAGGAAATTAAGGATGAACAATGCATGATTTAGGAGGTTACGAGGGGAACCTTTAGTGGAATAAACAGTGTTTGTCTTAAGTTTGGATATGGTATACTTAAGGGTCTGGTGGGCTCGCTCTATTATGCCCTGTCCCTGAGGATTATAGGGAATGCCAGTTACATGTTTGATCTGGAATTGACTACAGAAATTTTTAAAGGTTTGTGATGTATAGCCTGGTCCATTGTCGGTTTTGATTTGTTGGGGCTTCCCCATGATGGCAATACATTGGAGAACATGTGTTATAACATTTTTAGAGGCCTCACCACTGTGGAGGGTGGCATGGAGGAACCCACTATAGGTATCAATGGTCACATGGGCATATTTGAGGTTACCAAACTCAGGAATATGGGTAACATCCATTTGCCAGATTTCATTGGGGAGCAGGCCCCTTGGGTTAACTCCTAGGTGGGGGAGAGGCAGAAGAGTTACGCATGCAGGACAGTTTTTAACAATTTGTCCCGCCTGTTCTCTGGTAATTTTAAACATAAGGCGGAGTGTACGGGCATTGAGGTGGTGAAGAGCATGAGCCTGTTGGGCTTTGGTAGTGGGCTCTAGGGTAGCTGAGAGGACCAAGTGTGTTTGTTTATCTGCAAGGTTGTTGCCTTCGGAGAGGGGTCCTGGAAGGTCAGTATGGGCACGCAAGTGTCCAATAAAAAAGGGGTATTGTCTTTTTAGGATGAGTGCCTGAAGTTGTTGAAAAAGAAGCACAGCGTTGGAAGATGTTTTGATATAAGGAACAGTTTCCAAGACTGAGAGAGCTATGTAAGCACTGTCGGTGTAAAGATTGAAGGGAACATCATGTAGTATTGTGAAGACCTGTAAGATAGTGAAAAGCTCTACAAGCTGGGCAGACCTGTAAGGAGACTGGACACTGTTTTCCTGTGAGTCTATAACCCACGCGGCAATACCAGAGGAAGATCCATCTGAAAAAACCAGGGAGGCCCACGATTTTGTTTTCCCAGGGAACATTCGCGCACAAAATGGCCAGGCTGCTTGCAATTAAAACAAGTTTTTTGTAATGAGCTGGGGTTCAAGCCCTTAAGCGCTGCTCCTATGGCAACGCTGATAGCATGAGAGGCTCCAATACCCGAACAAAGTCGGACATAATCGGAGAGATCTCCTCTGCGATGAGGTCGTAGGGCTTCTTGGCAAGAGGGGTTAGCATTTTCAAAGGCAAGGTGTTTGATAAAGGCACTGCCAGTCTCACCCTCTCCCACTAGCCTTTCGGCAGCATCGGTTAATCTGCTGACGAACTCACTATACGGCTCATCGGGTCCCTGGCGGATGTTAGCCAATGAGGTGGTGGCTGCGCCCTTGGTGGGGGAGACGTTTCCAGGCTCTAAGGCCGGCGTTTTGTATTTGTGATAATAAACCAGGGGGAAAATTTGCCTGTTTCTCATTGGTGTCATATGGAGCCCTCCCCAAGAGTTTATCTCTCGTCCAGGTGCGGGAGGTCTGGCTTTCTCCGTTACGCTGGGCCGTCTCCCGGCACAGTTCAGCAAATTCGGTACGCCAGAGAACAAAGTCTCCCCCTGATAGACAGGCCCGAGCCAAGAAATGCCAATCATTAGGTGTAAGCCATCGGTCACTAAGGCTCTCAAGCAATGCTATACTGTAAGGGGCTGTCGGGCCGTAGTTATTGACAGCCGCTTTTAAGTCTTTAACATGTTTCACATTTAAGCGGCGATATTTCTGGGGGCTAAGGCTGTCAGGTTGGACAGCATCTATATCAGGATTCTCAGTTTCTTCCTCTTCTATCCCAGGGCTTTCCTGCTCTTCTTCACTCTCTATTTCAGTCTCTATCTGCCCGTGCTGGCTACAAGTTACCGGAAAGGTGAGGAGAGTCCTAGGACGGCCTGGGGCACCTTTTGACACATTGTTCCCGGATCGAGTTTTAGGATCCTGGGCTAGGCAGAGTGAGTTAAGTTCTTGCTCAAGGGCTTGGAGCTCCTTTTGGAGATCTAACTGTCTGTGTCTGCGAGCTACAAGTTTTTCTAGCATTGATATATCCTGATCGAGGGAGTTTTCAGTCGATCGGGGAGGACAGCTGGGTTCCAGGCCAAGGGGTGGGGCAGTCAGGTTAGGAGGGCCTGGAGGATGAGGAGGTCTCTGAAAGGCAGGGGCCGTAAGGGTATAGGGGTAGGCATTCTCATGGTAATGAGCAGCATTTTCTTCAAGAGTGGTCTGACCCTCAGGGGACAATGCGTTAGAATCGGGTTTATCAACGAAAGCTCTCAGGGGCAGGTAAAGGACCTCGGGGGGATCAGTATGACTCCCTTGCGGGAGTGTGTGTGTTCCAAAGGCTTGAGGTTCTTCTGGAATATCAAGAGAAACTGAGGGGGGACGGGACCGTTCTTTCATAACCTTTTCACCCATCTGGGCGAGATGTTGAACATCAGGAGCATTATGAGAGCTCTGGAGGACATCATTTATCAAATTCCAATAAGAAAAACAAGTGACTGGGACCTTCTCGGGTCCGAAAGTTTTATAATAGTCATTCAGACAATCTCCAACCCGTTTCCAGATTTGCGGGCTGATGGTGCCTTCCTGTGAGAACCACGGACAAATGTCTGATAGGAACATAAAAAACTGAGCTAAGTCTTTCTTTTTCGCCTTAATTTTCCGCCTATCCAATGATTTTTCAATGCTGGTAAGAAACAAGTCATGCGAACTTAATTCCTGTCCCATGTCTACCAACCACCACTTACCTCTCAGACCAACTCGCAGGGCGGCTACTCCCGCGGTGATCAGGACAAGTTTGACTCACGGGCAGCTTTTCCCGTGGAAACTTCAGTCGAGCAAGCTCACACCCGGTGCGGTCGCTCAGGACGCCTGGCCAGGACTTCCTTCTCCGTGGTGGGTTTCTTTCAGCAGCTCCGTACCTCGGGCCCCACGTTGAGGCGCCAGTTTTGCCCCGGCCCGCAGGACAAATCAACAAAAGGACGAGGGGAAGCCTGTGAAAGTAAAGCAGGAAAGGTGGAAAAATGAAAGCAAGACAAGAATCTGATCAAGCCTCGTTTTATTATTAAAATGAGGTATATTTATAGCAGTAGGAATAAAGGGAGGGATCAAGTGACGTAGGGATGGAGTGACATTTGGAGTGAGGCAGTTGTCGGCTGGGGATTGGATATACATATGACTAAGGCAGTGACATCAGGCAGGAAGTTTTTCGCGCGCGGGCCTTTTGAATTTCGCGGGCGCGGGCTTTTTCAAACTTGGCGCGCGCGGGCTTTTTCAGCCCTACAAGCTTTCTGTATGTCGGGGCCTGGGGGCTCACCCACGGCTCCCGACAGGTTTCCAAGCTGTAAAGAACATGGCAAGTATTAGTAATTATTATTTATTGTCTATTTTTAAAATAATAATGAAAACACTAACTCATCTAAATCTTTGTGATAAAATGAAAGCAATATTTGGAGGAAAATTAGTTTTAAGTGTTATGAATTTTTTTAAGGGAGAAAAAAGATGATATAAGAAGCATCGACAGCAAAATCCTCAAAAGTAAACAGCAAAAGGATAATTAAGACAAATAAAATTAAACAAAAAAATTAAAAATTTGATTGTTTAAAAGTTATGAAGTAGACAAATCTCCAGCAAATCTAATTAAGAAGAAAGGAGAATACACACAAAGATTAGAAACAAGGAGTGAAATAATATATTAAAATGCTAAACTTTCCCTTTGCTGAAACTGAATAGCACAAAAACTTCTTTCTTTCAAAACCACTTTTGAAAAACCTCTTCAACATTAAGTAATTTGGGGGAGTAATAAATGCTTCCTAATTATAAAAGTAATACACAACCCACATTTCTCTTAATAAATATAACAGATCTACCTGCTAAAATTACTAGATTTTTAAATATTCTTCAGTGCATTCTGAAGCTGACAAAAGACCACTTAATGTATTACATCTATCCTAAAGCATCATTAGCTGATAGATGTATCAGTTTTCTTATTACTATAACGGAAAAAAATGCTGTTAAATTATTATTTATATCCTGTAATTAAAAATTTTTATTTTATGCTTACTTAAGGATAGCTTTTAGACTTAATCAATCATCCATTTTTATCACATATCACTCTTGGGCATACATAAAAAGTAAAATGTAAGTGAGAAAATTGCTTATAGGATTCCTAAAACTTTTTCCTATTTAATTTGAGTCTTCTGAGTTATGTCAATGATTTTGCACACTACAATCTGTGCCATCAAGATTATTAATGATGCATTATTTCATAAAACCATCTTTAAAGTAACTAAAAATCATTGATGCTGGACTCTTAAGCTTGACTTTACAATCATAAGAGAGATAACCTACTTTTGACTCTTGCTTCAGGAATGTTGCAAAATATGTCTAATTTCTTCATCCACACCCCACTGACAGTTGAGTTCTAGGGGTTGAAAGAATGCTCCACTACTAGCCGCAAGATTTTCTTCTAAGCTGCTGATACTCATTCTGCAAGTTTTGATACTATGCTTTTGATATTCCTACATGCATAAACAGTAAAACCTATGTCATGCTTGACACAGTTTGTAAAATGCCATCAGTATTAAGATGGATGTTGATTTCAGATAGGTTAAAATGTAAAAAAAAAAAAAAAAAAAAAAAAATCCATGATAAAATATGATACATTAAAGTAAGAATAAAGTAAAATGGGGAAGATACCTAACAAAAACAGGCATAGTTTAAGGCCCAATTTTGATACTGTTGTACAGCATGGGGTTAGAAATCAGATTTCAGCCCTACCTAAAATAAGTGATTTAATAGGAGATACCCTCACCCATCCTCAAAGGGCTGCACTCTCAGTGTTAGGCAAACTAGAAACAGTCCATCTTCTGACTACCACCATTACCATCGAGGGGCTACAACAAAAAATTGCTTAACTCCAAACTTGACACTGAGTTGGGAAAGGGAAGAGATTATCTTGCTACGGACTTGTAAACAAAAGCCAGTCTTAATGCAGATCTTCAGGCCAAACACATACAACGTGAATACTTGGAAGAAAGCAATCTTAAACCTAGAATTAGGTTGCAAGTCATCCTAAATGCCCTCAGGTACCCAAGAGAAGCAAAGATATAGCTCTTTGGATGAATTTACCTTCACTCCAGGCCTCTTTCCCAAAGGTGATCTTCAAAGAAAAATAGTTTATAGTAAACAGCAACAAAACAGAACAAAAAAAATCACAAACCACCAGGAAACAAAGCACGATAAGAGTCAATAGAAATGACATAAAAATAAAAACTGGAAAGACATTAGATGTACATATAGGAAAAAAGTGTATATGTAATATAACACTTGAAATAAAGGGTTGAAAATGGTTAGAAATCAATATATCTGAAAAGAAACCAAAAAGAAAATTTTTAAAGAGCAGTGATTAAAATTTCGTGGTTTAATAGTTCTTTAGTCACAGCCAAAAACAGACTCAGTGGACTCAAAGACAGATTTTTAAAAATTACACAAAAAAGTGGAATGAGGAGAAAAGACGATATTCTAGGACAAAGATAATAGAGGACACAGTGATACAGTGACTAGCTGGAATAGTCTAACAAATGACTGTTCGAAGTTCCAGAAAAAGCGGAGAAAGAAATCAGAGCAGAGGCAATAACTGAAGAAATAATGACTGACGGTGCTTCAGAACTGAAGAAAAAATTCAGTATAGAGAGGTAAGAAATTCAGTCAATCCCAAGCAAAATCAATACAGTGACAGTCAGATCTACAACAGAGAAACTGCAGAATACTAAAATTTTAAAAGTTAATTTTTTAAAAAAGAAGATATTCAAAGCTGTCATAATTTTTTTAAGGCAGATGACCTTTCCATGACTAACCAGCAGGATGACAGCTTCAGTAGAATAATGTCTTTAAAGGGTTTTACATGCTAAAAGAAATAATTGTCAATCTAATATTCTATAACCAGTGACAGTCTCTATTTAAAATAAATGCTAAATAAGGACGTTTTTTTAAAGAAACAAATGTAGAGAATTTGGCACCACAAATCTTCATTAAAAGAAATCCTAGAATGTATACTGTAGGCAAAAAGAAAGCAACCACAGATGCAAAATGACAGAATATGTGTAAGTCCAAAGAAACAGCCACATAAAGCGGTAACAGTGGAGATACCTGATGAACTTAAGGGATAAATTAAAACACACGACAACATTAGTACATAAATTTGGAAGGAGATAATTGGAGTTGAAATGTTCTAAGGCTTTTCTGTTGTTGAAAAGGAGGTTAAAATTCTCACTCATTGTATAGTTTCCACTGAATCACTTCATATTTATCTCCATATTCTTTTCCTTTAAACTTTTCAGTATATTTATAACACATGTTTTCAAATCCTTGCTGTTAACTGTATCATCTGTTATTTCTGAGTCTGTTTCTATTGACTGATTTTTCTTCTGATATGACATCTTCCTGCTTCTTTGCATGTCTAGTAATTTTTCATTGAATACTGGACATAGTGTTAGATGTTAAATGATGGGTTTTGCTTCCTTCTTTTAAAGAATAGTGAATTTTGTTTTCACTGGCTAAGTTGCTTGAGGATCACCTTGATCCTTTGAATACTTGTTTTTAAGCCTTGTTAGACAGGTCTAGAGTAGCTGGTATTCTAGGACTACTTTAGTACTAATACTATTGATCTTTCTGAAATCTCTGTTGAAAGTGCTAGGTGTTCAAAAAGTTCTCTCCATTCTGACTGGTTGGTCAAATGTCTCCCAGCTCTATGTGCCCTCTGAGAAAGCATCATCTTAGAGCTTCTCATCTTCAGCCAGGCTTCAAGATATTTTGCCTTGTGAATGTACAGACTAGTATTCAGTCAAAATAATCAAGGGAATCCCTATGCAGATTGTCTAGAACCCTGTGCAGCTGTGTCCTCTCTGGTACTCTGCCTCACAAATTCCAATGCTTTGGCTTCTCCAAACACTACTCTCTTTCTCCTCAACTCACTGTAGTCTGCTTTGGCTGCCTCTCTGTATGCAATTGTCCAGAAAGCACCTCTAGGCTGAAAGCCAGGATACTCATAAAATTCACTTTGCTTGTTTCTCTTCTTTCAGGGGTCACTGACCTGGCTACTTGTTACCTGATGCCTGAAGAGTTATTTCAAAAGTTTTTAACCAGCTTTCTAGTAGTTTATTGTATATATATGCGAGGAGGGTATAAACAAATAAATCATTTATAACTACATGATTGAATAAATAGGTAAAGGAAATAGAAGAGACAAATCTTCCTTACAGAAGAATTTCAAATAATATATGTAACCATTTGCCCCCTTCAGGAAATAGAGCCTAATCTCCCTCCTCTACCCGGAGTGTGTGTAGAACTTTCTTCTGAAGAACAAAGTATGGAAAGGGAAAATAGTAACTTCGCAGAGAGACACAGGAGACGCTACCTTAACCAACTGACCAAGGTTAACATCACTAGTAATAAGTCATGTTGCTGTTGTGTATGTTCTGATAAGATGCAATGAGAAACACCCTACACTTGTGTAGTATTCGTTCCCAAAAGTCCTAACTCCAATGTGGTGAAATGAATTCCATTTTGTGGTTTTTTATCTTGGTTCTTTGGAAAAACATTTTGAGAGAATTTTTTCTCTGAGCTCTGCAGAGTTACTTTGCCCTAGTTCTCTTCCCTAGAAGGTCGGTTACTTTTGTCCAGGTTGATTGCCATTTCCTGAGTAAGCTGTAAATAACCTGAGGTTTGATACTTGTAGTTTGGTCCTGAGCTTCAGCTTGTCCTGTAATTGGCATACACCTTGCAGGGATTGGTCAATATGCAAATGAGGTGGGATGTAGCCTACTATGCAAATTAAGTGTCTGTGGCCTATTGAGAGGAGACTGGTCAGTTAGTGGTCCCTGGTGGGAGTGCCATATCTTGAAGCTGACAAGGAATTCATGTATTTAAGCAATCAGCCCTTAAAGGTTTGAGAGATAGAAAGAAGCAGGGAAAGAAGCAGCAGCAAGCAGCAGATGGAGGAAAGCAGAAAGAAGAATCGCCAGGAGAGGAGGCAATGGGTCAAAGACTGGAACGCTGAAGGCAGCAAGATGCCCAGAAGGGACTCAGTGACAGAGTCAGTGATAACAGACAACAGGGCCAATAGACACCTGTACTAAGGGGACAGAGAAAAGAAATATCCTAAGGGGGCCTAGAAAAGCCTGTCCTGAGGATTCAGAGAGGATCTGTCTTGAGGAGACAGAGGGTGGGTTGTGAGGAGGCCTGCATAGTTGAGAGGAATTGAGAGAGTTGTCCTGCACTGAAGAAGGGAGACTGCCTACATGTTTCTTGATCCCTAGTTGTAGCCTGTTGATCTTCATCCTGATTTGTATCCTGTTTCGTGATAAACCCCTTAACTGTAAGTATCATCTGTGAATTCTGTGTGGTAGTACAATGGATTACAGACCTCAGAAGAGAAATAGAAAGTGCCATGAGAAAAGCGGCTGGTAACAGAATTGGTAAAAAGGTTGGAAAGTGGAAGCATATCTGACCTCCACCTCATAGGGATGACCCTTAGACTGAGCTTGATTCACATTATCCCTCCTGAAGTTAAATGGTTGTGATGCTACTACATTTCCAGTGACTTATGCCCAGTCTAATCATGAGAAAATATCAGAAAACCAAAATTGAGAGACACCTACAAAATCCCTGACCAGTACCCTTCAAAATTTCCCAGGACTTGAAAAATAAGGAAAGACTGAGAAACTCACATATCAGAGCAGTATAAGGAGGCATGCTCATAAAATGTAATATAGTATCCTGCATTGGAACCTGAAGCAGCCAAAGGACATTATTATTTTTTTATTGTAATTAATTGAAAATATACAATCCAAATCAATTGTGCATGCCCGCCTATCTGCAGTTCCATTTGGTGTCCTCACCTAGTGACAGCATATTCCTCCCTTTCACTCTACACTTCCTATATCCTTTTTAGGAGCACCTGTCCCCTCCTCTCCACCCTCTTCTCTCCCATCTAGAAAGAAACCAGTAACAGAGTGTCCTATAACTATATAGAGCCATAAAATACACACATCACATGGGCACACTATATCCCCAAGTCCAGTCCATTTTTATCTGAAGAGTTGACCTCAGTACTGGTTTCCAGTCACAGCCAACAGCAGGTCTAGGGGCCCTGTTCCCAGAGGACCCTCCAGGCTGTCAGACCATCAGTTCTAGTCTTTTAGCAGAGTTCTTAAGCCAAACACCTCTTTGACTTGTGTTGCCTCAGGGACTCTACATTGTGTCCCCCATCACAGCTGCCTTTGGTGGTGGCCAGGCACCACCTTGTTCTTCTGGTCTCATGCTGATAGAGTCTCCCATTCCTATGGGCACTTCTGTGTCCTTGGCTCTTTTTACCTCATATCTTTGTTGTTCTTGGTCATCATCTGTTCCAGATGAGTTGGGACCACTTAGTGTACCTCAGATGGCACCTTACTAGCTTTTAAGACCCCAGATACAAAAAAAGGACATTATTGAAAAAACTACAAAAATTTGAGTAAAGTCTGGAGTTTAGATAATAATAATGTCCCAATATTAATCTTTTAGTTTGGACAGATGTGCCACAGTAATGGAATACTTTAACATTAGAGAAATCTGACTGAAAGGTATATGGAAACTTTCTGTACAATTTTTGAACATTTTGCAAATCTAAAATTATTCCAAAAGTTTAAAGTTTATTAAAAAGAAATCACTGAGCCCATAAGTTCAATGAATTATTTAAAACTTTCAAGAAATTAAAATTGTCTCTGTTATATAATTTCTTTCTTAAAAATGGAAGCCCTAGATTTCATTTGCTAGGTTATATAATCCTAATAAAGATAACACATTCATACATTCAAAAGAAAAATAATAATAATGACAGCTGGAATGTACTGAATGTTTACTATGTGCCAAATACTATTCTAAGAGGTTTATGTGAATTAATTGGAAGAGATCCCTATTTATGCCCATTCCACAGAAAGGTGATCCAACAGAATGGGGAAATTCTTGAACAATGTCGTTAATATCACATGCAGGTGAAATTCTGATGCTGATAATTCAAAACTGGCTGCAGCAGTACACTGACAGAGAACTGCCAGAAATTCAAGCTGGATTCAAAAGAGAATGTTAAATAAAAGATATTTATCTATGTTTTATTGACAACGCAAAGGCATTCAACTCTGTGTATTATAACAAATCATCAAATTATGAATAATATTGCAGAGAATGGGAATTTAAGAACACTTAACAGTGCTCATAATAAAATTGTACCTACACCAAGAGGCAGTTGTTCAAACAGACGACAGGAAGGAGGTGTGTCCAGGTTATATCTTTCCACTACGTTTATCCAATCCGTATATTGAACAAATAATCCAAGAATCTAGACTATATGAAGAAGAAGATGGGTTCAGGAAAGGAGGAAGACTCATGAACAACCACCAATGTTGCTGAAAGCAATAAGGACTTGAAGCACTTACTAATGAAGATCAAACACTGCAGTCTTCGTTATGGGTTATATCTCAACATAAAGAAGACAAAATTTCTCACAAGTAGAACAATAAACAACATCATGACACACGGAGAAAATAATACAAGTTGCCACCCATGGAAGCAGCAGTCATGAAATCAAGTGACATTGCAATTGGTCAAATTTGCTGCAAATGACCTCTTCTAAGTGTTAAAAAGCAAAGATGTTACTTTGAGGACTAAGGTTCACTTGATCCAAGCTACAGTGTTTTCAGTTTCCCTATATATATACAAAAGCTGGACAATGGATAAAGACCACCAAAGAAGAATTTATAGCTTTGAATCATGGTGTTGGTGAAGAACACTGAATATAGCATGAACTACTGAAGAATGAACAAATATCTCTTGGAAGAGAGATTGCTCCTAGAATGCTCCGTAGCAGCAAGGATGGTAAGACTTCTTCTCATGTACTTTGGATGTGTTATTAGGAGGGTCCAGCCCCTGAAAGACACCATGCTTAGCAAAGGAGAGGGTCAGTGAAAAAGAGGAAGACCCTCAATGACATGGATTGAGCAACAATGGGCTCAAGTATAGCAATGATTGTGAGGGTGGAACAGGGCTGGGCAATGTTTTGTTCTGTTGTGTGAAGTGTCACTGTTACAATCAACGTGACAACACCCAACAACTTTTACAGTAACCCTGTAATTAAATTTTATCATGATCATCACTTTACAGACACCAACACTTGAGATAGAAATTAAGATTACCAAATTAAGAAGTAGTGGATTACAGAATCTAGTATGCATATACTATAGACAGTCTCAAAATAGTTCTTAGCATTGTTATTACATTCCACTGAGTCAGTTCTGACTCAGACTGACCCTGAGTAAAACAGAAATACTGCTTGCCCCTGTGAGAGGCTCACAACCACTGTTGTGTTTCAATCCATTGTTGCATTCATCTTATTGAAGATCTTCCTCTTTTTCTCTGACTCTCTATTTTAGCATTATAAGTATATTACCACAAAATCAAACTTTTTCTCAATGGGACAGTATCCGTTCTCCTTTTCTTCTTTACTGTCTTACTTTGTTTTCTCCCATAATCAGACACAGAGATCAAGACTTGGGTTGATGAAGTTCATTTGGAAAGTGATTCCAAGAAGCACAGTAAGACAATGAAGAAATAAGTATGGAACAAAAGCTAATAACAATTGCTTTAATAACCTAGCCAATCACTGTGGATAACTCTTGCTCAATCCTGCTGGAGACTGTGTAGAAGCTGCCCTAGAATTATGCAACAAAGGATAAACAGGTTGAGATAATTTTTTTCCCCAACTCCAGTCCATTATTAGGTGAGGGCTGCTCTAAGAGAATTAAGTCCCAGGCAGCATGTGGACCCAGCATGCTTCAGTGGCCAGAGAATGCCCTCAGGCACAGATTCAAGAAGTGACTGGTGTATACAACTCGCTGTAGGTGCCTGCTAGGATTGGCCAGGAGGATATGAGCAGAGCACCAACAATCAGCTAAAACAACCAGTTGGGGGGGAAAATAGTCACTGTAGATTCTGACTCACAGGGACCCAATGTGTGTCAGAGTAGAACTGTACTCAATAGGGCTTTGATAGTATGACTTTTAGAAAGTAGATCACCAGGCCTTTCTTTCTCTGGATGGGTTCCAATGGTAGCCCAAAGAGTAACTGTATGCGCTATCCAGGGATTTCTGCTATGCTAACAGAGACATGATTTTGTTTAGTGTAGCAATGTGTCCAGCTAAAAATGGTTACATTCCCAGACTTTCTTTTAGCTAAATAATAAGACTCGGTTATGGCCAATGATATATAACTGGAAATCTTTGGGTAGAAAACCTGAGAAAGATTGTTTTAAAGAACAGACAAGGTGGCATGCTCCTTCTGGCTTCCTGCATTTTCCCAGAGGGGAGCAGGTGTAAAGACAATGCCCTATACGCCAAGAGAAGCAGCAAGGAAAGACAGAAATAGTCTGGATGTCTGATGGCATCACTGGGTCACTGTACTAGCACTGGATTATCTCTCAGCTTTATTGTATGGACTAAATAAGTTTGTATGTGTTTACGCTACTGGTACTTAGGATTTGTTGTTTGTAGCTGAACACATCACATGATAAAATTTTTTAAAAAAGAAGATGGGAATATAAGGAAAAAAGAAAGGAAAACAATAACAAAATGAGGCATCAGTTTTTACAGTGATTCCTTCTTCCCTTTCAAAGAATGAATGCAGGTGAGTCAAGTTATTTAAAATATTCTTTGTATGTCAAAATACTGATAGAAACAGAATACAATCTAAGCAAAATTCTCGTTTTTTTTTAAAAATATAAAACTTAAAAAAAATCTGTGCCTTTAAAGCATGTAGTTTAGAATTATGCCATCAAAGTCTTGGGGATTGCTGCTTAAATTCATCACTTATATGGATTTATTGGCAAGAAATTTTAAGAAACATTGACAGCAGAGACAAATTGGCCATGAAAATAAGAAAGCTTAAGCCTGAGTGCCTCTCACTGATACAGGCTCTTCAGATACCATGTATTGTTTTTAATCTGAAAAAGGTATTTTACCTGCCTTAGATTAAGGTTATCATTTCTTTTGACTTTGACTCCCCCTCCATTGTGTGTCGCCTTGTGTCATTTAGTGGTAAAGTGACCACATTTTTGGGATTTGGCTGAGAAGTTATGTTGGGAATACATCATTTGGGATAGGTAGAATATTTTATGTAGTTTACAGTCACTTCTGTACATAGTTAGATTACTGCTAGCCCTCCAAGTTAAAGAAAGACTTCCAGGAATAATTCTGCCACATACTGTGTGTACTCATCTGGCACTGGAACAAGAAAGTGCAGGGTCAAAGGTCATGCAAAATTGTAAATAGATTTTCCAATACCATAAACATCTAATTAAAACCAATGTCTGTGCTGTCAGAAAGATATTGATAACACAATATACATGATTTTAAATGCAACATGGTAGTGTGTCTATTTCTGTTTTGGGTGGTAAAAGGCTAACATAATAAAATTTAACATACTATTTTTAATGAAATTTAAATAAGCTTTGGTGGCACAAACAGTTAAATACTCAACTGTTAACTGAAAGGTTGGTGGTTCAAACTCACCAGCAGCTCTGTGGGAGAAAGACTGGCAATCTGTTTCTGTAAAGATCACAACCGAGAAAACCTGAAGAGCCAGTTCTACACTGGCACATGGAGTTGCTGTGAGTTGGAACTGGCTCAGCAGCACCTAACAACAACAATATTGAAATTTGGAGAGATAATATGAAATGATTTAATAAAGCAATTGAGAAATATCAGACTCCAAATGTAGATTTCAAGAAGATGAAATTTGTCCTCTTTAACTTTATTAAAGTGCTAAGAGAAAATTTAGATAAAATGAAATCAATGGGAAAACAAAACAATGTAGATCAGCTATAAAATTTAAAAAAACTTTTAGCGAAGAATTTAAACAGGAACACTTGTGTATCATATCAAAAGTATTAATTCTTCAGAGTAAGAGCTAAATTTCAAATGTTGCTGCTGTCAGACTCATGGTAACCCCATGTGTGCGGAGTAGCCCTGCGTCATAGAATTGTCAAGGTTGTGAACCTCCAGAAGCCGACTGCAGGTCAGTCTTCCCGGGTGTTTCTGAGCAGGTTTGAGCTGCCAATCTGTCGTCTAGTACTCAAGCACTTACCTGTTTGTGCCATCTAGGAAATGAAATTTCAAACAGAGATAACGAATAGATTCTATGATTGTTTAAGTATTTAATTGATTTGTAATCAATAAAGAGAAGTTAAACATATGAACATAATGGAAGTAGGTGTAGATTTCTTGCTGAACTGATTATGAAAATAATATAACTTGTAATAGTCACTAAATGAAGGTATCTATGATAAATTAGTTAGTGTAATTAACGCACAAGGAAACTTGAAATGTCCTATAATCTTTGAGCTCATTCCTAAGAAAAATTTGTAGAGGTATAACCAAATTTGACAACAGTTCTTAAGAAATTACAAATAAAAACTGAAAAGAAATTCTCTCAACTATAAATAATAAAAATAAGTTTCAGACATCCATGAAGGAAGAAAACCTGATTCACCTTTCTAGTTGTTTAACAGAAAATGATATCACAAAATCTTATTACATGAAGAGTCTATTAAAGAGTCGCAAGAAGAAAAAACACTACAAATTGAATCAGGCAGCCAATCAACAAAAATACGTTGTTTTCAGATTTTGTGCTACCCACTTTAAACTTTTTAAAAAAATCATTATGATTTATTTCACCATTCTCACTTCTATGTCTAATTTTGTTTTTGTGATTTTATATACTATTTTTTAGAAAATCCCAGTTCCCCATTTATATAAACTGGAGGTCCTACAAAACCTAGTATCACTCCTGATGACAGATTAGTATAAACACAAAAACCTCATTAACTAAGGTAAACTTACTGGTCATTTCAATAGAAGTTTGAAAAGAAGGCATAAAAAAATACAACACATTTTTATTAAAAGTATAGATATATCCCTAATATGAAAAAGTGAGTTTTGAACCCAGAACCAATATTCTGTTTAAAGGAGGAAAGCTAGAGATACTGTCTTTAAAACCAGAAAGAAAAGAATGACCTTTTAAAAAATTAATTTGAATGTCTTTGGAAGTTCTAGCCAAAGACTGAGAATATGAAAAAAGAAATGATGCTTCTGTTTGTAGTAGCAGTAGTCTAAGTTATTTGGATTGACCCCTCCCACCTGACCAGGCTTGCCAGATTTAGCAAATAGCAATACAGGATGCCCAGCTAAACTACAATTTCAGACAAACTTATACTAAAATTATTTATTGTTTACCTGAAATTCAAATTTATTAGTCATTTTGCATTTGACCTGGCAATCCTACACACTCCTACCCTCACTCCCCCAAAAAACAACTCAGAAAGCTGGAGATAAAACACACACATAGACACATATATACATACATACACATAATCTTCTTCAAAGAATGAAAGAGATGACAAGATTAAATGAAATTACCAGGTTTCATGGCTTTCTGCTGTGTCAACTAAGAGTGTAAGTTATTAACACATTCAAAGATAGGAAAATATTACAAATTTATAGGAGACTCAAGGGATTTTCTCATTTATAGCTCCATCAAGAGCTTGCAGCTGCAGTTGTACAACCTTAGCCATAGGTCATAGGTAAACACGGAATACAAAATCTCACCAGTCCTGATCTCAAAGGGCTATTTTCCTTATCAATGGACACAAAATATTTTGTAATTGACTTGAACTCACAAATAGACAAGCATTCAGACAAAAAAGAGTAACAAACCATATTGTGTCCTCACTCGCCTGGTAACAGCACTATGTTGATGCTACTGTTAGCTATCATCAGGTTGGCTTCTGACCCATGGCAAACTCATGCACAACAGAACGTAATGCTGCCTGGTTCTGCACCATTTGTATGATAAGTTGTGGATCAAGCCATTATGATCCATAGGGTTTTCATTGGCTGAACTGGGAAAGTAGATTGCCAGGTCTTTCTTCCTAGTCTATCTTAGTTGGAAAATTTCATTGAAAACTGTTCAGCATCATAGCAATAAACAAGCTTTCACTAACACATCACCAGATGTTCAGACCATAAAACCAGATCCTCAGTCATTGCTATCATCAATTGAAAATAGTTAACCAACTATGTGCGAATCAGAACAAGAACTAAATTTGGCCCAAAATCAGAGACAAAAATAAAAATAGGAGTTCAAGAATAAAAATGGAAACAAAGTAAATAATGTATGTTTTCTAATGAGATTCACAAAAGGATCAGCAAAAAAAGAAGAAGAAGAAGATGCCATGCTTGGGCTTAGATATTTCGTGACATACACTTTTAGGACAACACTCTTTAACTGGCTTTGGAAAAACTATCTACTTGGGGATCTCACTAGAATCTCAAGAACAACAAAATATAACATTCAAAAAGTTAAAAACATGACTTTCATACAAATAACAGAATGAACCCATGTAAAAAATTTATTAATTCACTAATGATGAAACCACAAAAACAGCAAAACTGCTTCCAAAAGTATTGAAGGAACTGTGTATTTATAAGCATATTACTAAAGAAAAACAAAGGTAGATTGAGATTACTAGTTAAATACAAAACTGGTAAATTAATTTCAGAGCAATAAAACTATAACCTTCTCTTAGAAGAAATCTATAAGTTAACATGCACCTTCAGACTTTTGGCTCTACACACAATAAACATGAAAACTGAAACAACAGTACAGTTCCCTAAAAAAGTCAATAGTTGTTGGATGAGCTTGTTAAACAATGCTCTGAGAAGATACTAAAAAGATAGGCTGTACTTTCTTTTGACTTATTTCCAAGTTTTGATATTTATTTATTTATTTTACATGCATGTGCTGATCATGCTGAAGACTTGAGAACTGTAGATTCCACAGTCTTCTTTTACACAGCTCTCTCCATTAGCTACTCAGCCCTGAGAACTCAAGCTGCCTTGGACTTTGAAAATACAACATCCGTCTCCATGATGCAGGGAGACGTCGGGGCTCTATGTAGGTTTCCCCTCTCTACTCCCTCATGACTCTCTCCAGGCAGTTTACCTGGGCACACGGTAGAGCTCTCCGTGTTTGCTTGCTGTCACCCAGGCATCACTGTACTTGGTTGCCTGAAATCCAGTGTCTTAAAAACCATCACTTCATGTATCTTGCCTGGTTTGCCAACTGTTGTGGGCAAAACAGACCCTGTTACTCACTCTCTATCTTGCATGCTAGTTTTTTCCTGGCTTCACTGCACTGGTTAGAACATTTAGTGTATTTGAACAGGAGAGGTAAAAACAGGTATCACTGTCTTCTTGATTGTATGGAGAAAGTCAGCCGTAAGCATGATGTTCGGTACTGATTTTTCATAAATGAACTTTAATCAGATTAAAGAAGCTCCTTTTATTTCCTAAATTACTGAAAGTTTATCAGGAATGGGTGTAGGCTTTTATTGATGCTTTTTGTGCAAGTGTTGAGATCATGTGTATTTTAGCCTTCTGGGACTGCTCTGACAGAAATACCACAAGGAAATGGCTTTAACAAGGAAAAGCTTATTCTTACACAGCCCAATAGGCTACAAGTTCAAATTTAGGGTGTCTGTTCCAGGGCAAAGTCTTTTCCTCCTTGGTGGCTCTGGAGGGAGGACCTTGTGTTGCATCAGTCTTTGGTTAGGGAGCATTCTGGCACAGGAACCTCGGGTCTGAAGGATGCGCTCTACTCCAGATGCTGCTTTCTTGATAGTGTGCGGTTCCCTACTCTCTGCTTGCTTCCCCTTCCTTCTACCTTTTGTAAGACGAAAGGATAAAAGGTGGTGTAAGCCACACACCAGGGAAACTCCCTCTTTTAAAATAATTTTACCTATTACCCACAGGCAGAGATTAGATTTACAGCATAGGAAAATCACAAAACAGCAGGCAATCACACAATATTGGTAACCACAACCCAGCCAAATTTCTACACATACTTTTTGGGGAACACAATTCAATCCATGACAATGCAACTCAATGCATGACAATGTCTTACTTACCTAGTGTTGCTGTAACAGAATTACCACAAGTGGGTGGCTTTAATGAAAAGAAATTATTTTCTCAGTTTGTTGCTGTTTTGGGGTGGTGTTAAGTTGGCTCTGACTCATAGTGACTCTGTGTACAACAGCAGAAAACACTGCTCCATCCCATGGCATCCTCACAAATGTTACGCTTGAGCCTATTGTTGCAGCCACTGTGTCAATCCATTTTGTTGGGAGTCTTCCTTCCTTTCACTGACCCATCACCAAGCACAATGTCCTTCTCCAGGGGCTGATTCCTCCTGATAATCTGTCCAAAGATGACATAGTCTCACCATCTTTCTTTCTAAGGAGCGTCTTAGTTTTACTTACAAGACGAATTTGTTCATTCTTTTAGCATCCCATGGTATGTTCAACAACACATTTTAAAGGCATTAATCCTTCACTCTTCCTATGGAGTAGTTCTGTCTTACCAGGTTGCTATGAGTTGGAATTGACTCAACAGCAACTTTTTTTTCCCTCCCAGGTTAGGGGGGGCTAGAAGTTCAATTTCAGGACATTGACTGTAGAGGAAGTCTCTATTTGCTCTGCAAGAAAATCATTTCTTTCAGCCTCTACTACTAGGTTCCTTGGTGATCACGTGCCTTGTATCTTCCCCATCTATGCTTGCTTGCTTAAATCTGCTCTTTGATAGCTCAAAAGAGATTAAGACACATGCTTCAGTAATACTGCCAGATTAACATAACACAAATGATGTCCCACAGTGATTATAACCACCAGTACAGTGATTAGGATTTACAACACTCACTTTGGGGGGACACAATTCAATCCATAACAACATGTTTTGTTTTTTTAATTTAGTCTGTTAATGTAGAGAATTATATGATTTATTAGTTGTCAAACCAATCTTCCTTTCCTGGGATTTGCTAACGTTTTGTTAAATGTCTGTTCTACCCAAAGTGATCTGTAGATACCATCACCACCAACTCTACCAGAAGGCCCCTTTGGGGCCTGTTGCCACCTGCTGTGCCACTGCGACCCTTCTGGACCTCTTGCTGTCTTGAGAGTTACAGTCTGTTTTAGTTATCTAGAAATTTATTCTCTCACACTCTACTAAGCTGCCAGTCCAAATCATGGCATCAACTCCAGAAGTGTTTCTCTCTGTCAGCTCTGGAGGAAGGTCTTTGTTTTCAGTCTTCTCTTTTTCTGGGAGTATCTCAGCACAGGAACCCCAGGTTGAAGGACACATTCTGCTCCTGGCACTGCTTTCTTGGTAGTATGAGGTCTCTCTGTCTCTGTCATCAATACAACTGCCCCTAATCCATCTCACTACATTATAATGACAGAATTTACAACATATAGAGAAATCATATTAGATGACAAAATGATAGACAATCATACACCTGGAAATCATGATCCAGTCAAGGTGACAGATATTTTAGAGGAACACAATTCAATCCATGACATAGCCCTTGACCAGGGCTACAGCTCTTTAAGAAGGTTCCTGGCAACCTCTGCTCTACTTTGTCTCACTTGCCTTTTCTCCTTTCTTGCTTCTTTCTTCCTTCTTCGGTCTGCTTACCTCTGTGAGGTTAGCTAATATATGTAAGAAAAGGCCAAACCAAACAAACTCATTGCCACTGAGTGAATTCTGACACTCATAGTGACCAAATATATAAGCAAATTCCTTGTCAATATCAAGGCATGGTCCTCCTATCAGGGCCATGAACTGACCAATCCTTCTTGGTAGACCACAGACACTTCATTTGCATAGTAGACTAAAGTCAACTTCAATTGCATAGCCCCTAGTCATTTCATTTACGTAATATATTACCCAGTTCCTGCAAGGTTCATGTTAGTCACAGCGGAGGCTGCATTCCTAGTAGCAGGCTTCCGCCATCACTGCCAACTCTGCCGCAGGGCCCCTCCCAGGCCTCTCACTGGTCATGGGTGATAACACTGAAGACAGCCAGTGGTCTGGAAGGGGCTGGCGGAGTTGGCAGTGATGGCAGAAGCCTGCTGCTAGGAAAGCAGCTAAAAAGCTGAAAACTGCTACACTGGCTGTGAGCTGAGTCAGTTAGCAGCAGAGAGGCTGACTGCGGAAGGCCAGACAATAAAGTATCAAATCATACCTTGTTTAAGGCTTTCCCAGGAAATGTCAATGCACCTGGAGGAAAGCAACAAACCCTTTGGGGTAGAAAAACAGGGCAAAGGTAATTCCATAGTATTTTAGGGAAAGATCTCTCAAACTGGTTTTCCATAGAACTAAGACAAAAGACCATGTAAAGCAGTCATTTTACCACATAACCCCGAACAGAAACTCAGTAGCCCTTAAGCAATTAGTCCCTATTCTTTCCTCCCCCAAGTCCCTGGTAACCAATAATAGACTTATATGTTTATGCATTTGCCCATTCTAGATCTTGAACATAAGTGCCATCATACAATATTTGTCTTTTTGTGTCTGACTTATTTCACTCAGCATAATGTTTTCAAGGTTCATCCCTGGTATCAGAACTTCATTTCTCTTTATGGCTGAACAATATTCCATTGCATGTATGTACTACATTGTGTTTATACACTCATCTGTTGATTGATGGTTGAGCTGTTTCCACCTTTTGGTTATTATGAATAATATTGCAATGAACATTGGCTTAAAGTATCTGTTTGTATCCTTGCTTTCAATATAACTAGGAGTTTTATGTATATAACTAGAAGCCAAACTGCTGGGTCATATGGTAATTTTATGTAGCTTTTTTGAGGAACTGACAAACTGTTTTCCAGAATGCTGTACCACTTTATGTTTCTCCCAGTAATGCATTAGGTTTCCAAGGTCTCATATCCTTGTAAACACTTGTTATTTTACCTTTGATATACAGCCATACTAGTGGATGTAAAGTATCTCATAATGGTTTTGATTTGCATTACCCCAGTGAAAAATGATGCTGAGCATCTTTCCATTTGTTTATTGGCCATTTACATACCTTCTTTGAAAAAAAGTCTATTCAATCCTTTACCCATTTTATAAATTGGGTTATCTTTTAATACATGAAGTACTTATAATTATGTCACCTCTCTTATTCCTGATATTGGAAATCTGTGTCTTCTCTTTGTTATTCTGAACAATCTAGCTGAAAGTTTGTTAATTACATTACTATTCTCAAAAGAACCAGGTTTTGGCTCCACTGATTTTCCCTATTGGTCTTCTGTTCTTTATTTCATGGATTTCCTCTCTCATCTTCATTATTTCCTTTCTTCCATTTACTCTGTTTCATTTGTTCTTTATTTTCAATTTTATAAAGCAGAAGCTGAAGATTTTTCTTCTTTTCAAAATTAAGCATTGAAGCTATAAATTTCCTCTAAATTCTCCATTAGCTGTATCCCACAAATTTTTATGTTTTGTTTTCATGTTTTATTCAGTCCAAAGTATATCCTAATTCACTTTTCAATTTCTTTGGTGACTCATGGGATGTTTAGAAGTGTGTTATTTAGTTATCAAATATTTGGGGATTTCCCAGAGATCTTTCCTTTGTCAATTTCTAATTTAATTCCATTGAGGTCAAAGAACATATTTTGTATAATTTTAATTCTTTTAAATATATTGATATTTGCTTTGTTGCCCAGAAATCTGCTTTGTCTCGTATTAATATAGCCTTCCCAGCTTAATTTTTTTTTTTTTTGGTGTGTGTTTCCAGCACTTTATTTTTGTAGCATTACCTCTTTGGTTCTTTCTTTCTTTCTTTATTTATTTAATATGACTGAGTGAAAATATACATTCCCATATAAATTTACATGCCCGCTTATATGCAGCTTCCACTGCTTTCCCTGTCGGTGACAGCATACTATTCCTCTCTGCTCCATACATTTCTCATACTCCCAACAGCCTCCTTTCTGCTTTTCTCCACCCACTCTCCTTCCTCCAGCCAGAGGTCAGCAGGATGATACCCTATAGATGTATAGAACCCTAAGGTGCATCCAATATATGGTCACTCTGCATTGCCAAGTTCAATCCATTCCTGTCCAAAGAGTCAAGCTTCATTATGATTTATGGGTAAGGGCAGCATCAGGGCTGGGGGCCATGCTCTCAGGGGAACCCCGAAACCGCTGGACCATCAGTTGAGGTCTTTTAGTGGAGATCTCAGGATGCACCCCTTTTAATTCTTGTGTTGCCAGTGACACTCATCTCTGTGAGCTCCATCGTGGCAATCACTGGTGATGGCTGGGCACCACCTGGTCCTTCCGGTCCCAAGTCGAGGTAGGCACTCACTACTGTGAGTCTCTCTATCTTCTAGGTTGTCTTTACACGATGCCATTTTGGTCCTCGGTGAGCATCCATTCCTGCTGAGTTGGGACGATTTGCTGTGCCCTTGGATGGCAGCTTGGCAGCTTTTAAGACCACAGACGCCACTCACCAATGTGGGGTGCAGAGAGCCCTCTTAGCAAAATGCTAATTGTGCCAATTGGCCGCGATTTTGCCTAAAAGCATGGTCCCCTGCCCCCTGCCCCAGCTACTCTATCCTTGCAATATTGGGTTAAGATGGAAGGAGTACTCAAGTTATGCTGAAGTCCACTTAATGTTGTTCTTATTTCTAATGTGTGCTATCACCAATTTCTCGTAATCAGATTTCTAGCAACTATCTAATTTAAACCCTCCCCCCTCGCACTTCCTCCCTCCCCTCCCTTGCAGCTGTCAAAGAGTCTTTTCTTCTATATACAAATCTGTTTTTGAGATCTTGTCGTAGAGGTCTCATACAATATTTGTCCTTTTGTCACTGACTGCTTTCACTCAACATAATGTCCTCCAGTTGAAGCCAGGTTATGAGATGTTTCCTGGAATCATCATTATTCTTTATCATTACATAGTGCACCATTAAGTATATGTACCATAGTTTACTTATCCATTCTTCTGTTGTTGGGCATCTGGGTTGATTCCATCTTTTTGCGATCGTGGACTGTGCTGCGATAAACATTCTTGTGCATGTGTCTGTTGGTGTGAAAGGCCTTGATTCTGTACGATATATTCCAAGTAGTGGCATTACTGGGTCAAATGGTATATCAATATCCACTTTTTTAATGAAGCACCAGATTGCTTTCCAAAGAGGCTGGATCATTTTGCAACCCCACCAACAGTGTAGGAGGGTTCCACTTTCTCCACAGCCTCTCCAGCATTTGTTGTTTTCTGTTTTTTGGATCCTGGCCAATCTTATTGGGGTGAGATGGTATCTCATTGTCATCTTGATTTGAATTTCTTTAATAACTAAAGATCGTGAACATGTCCACATGTGTTTTTTGGCTGCCTGGATCTCCTCTTTAGTGAAATGTCTGTCCATCTCCTTTGCCCATTGCTTAATTGGATGATTTATCTTCTTCTTATTGATATTTTGTAGTATCTTATAGATGATGGAGATCAGGCGTCAGTCTGACATAGAGTTGCCAAATATTTTTTCCCATTCTGTGGGTGTTCTTTAATTCTACTAATAAAGTCTTTGGATGAGCAGAAGTGTTTGATTCTTAATAGTTCCCATATATCTATTTTCTCTTCTGTTGATTCTGGTTTCTTTGACAGATTTTGGAGTCTGTCCATATTGTGTATTAAAACTTCCATTGTTGTTCCTACCTTTTCTTGGATGAGCTTTATGGTTTTAGGTTTGATATTTAGGTCTTTTATCCAGTTGGAGTTGGTTTTTGTATAAGGTGTAAGATATGGATCTTGATTCAGTTTATAGCAGATAGATATCCAATTTTGCCAGCACCATTTGTGGAAGATACTGTTTTTACCTCAGTTTCATGTCTTAGGGCCTTTGTCGAATATCAACTGTTCATAGGCAGATGGTGGCATCTCTGGGGTCTCAATTCTGTTCCATTGATCCATCTATCTGTTCTTGTACCCGTACCAGGCTGTTTTGACCACTGTGGCAGTGTAGTATGTTCTAAGGTCGGGTAATGAGAGGCCTACCAGTATGTTTTTTTTAATAGTACCTTACTTATCCGGGGCTCCTTCCCTTTCCAAACAAAATTGGTGATTTGTTTCTCCATCTCATTAAAAAATGATGCTAGAACTTGTATTGGGATTGCATTATATAAATAAATTGCTTTGGGTAAAATAGACATTTTCACAATGTTCAGTCTTCCTATCCATGAGCAGGGTAGGTTTTTCCATTTATCTAAGTCTCTCTTAGTTTCTTGTAGTAAGGGCTTGTAGTTCTCTTTGTAAAGGTCTGTTATTTCTTGGGTTAGATTAATTCCTTGGTACTTTATCTTCTTAGGGGCTATAGTAAACAGTATTGATTTGATGATTTCTTCATTAACAGTCTTGTTGTCGGTATAAAGGAATCCTACTAATTTATCTGTTTATCTTGTATCCTGAGACTTTGCTGAACTCTTCTATCAGTTTTAGTAGTTTACTTATAGATTCCTTGGGATTCTCTGCATATACAATCATATCATCTGCAAACAGGGAGATTTTAACTTCCTCTTTGCTGATGCAGATGCCCTTCATTTCTTGGTCTTGTCTAATTGCTCTGGCTAAAACTTCTAGTACAGTGTTGAATAGGAAGTTGAGAGTGGGCATCCTTGTCTAGTTCCTGTTCTCAAGGGAAAGTCTTTCAGTTTCTCTCCATTCAGGATGATGTGGGCAATTGGCTTTGTATAAATGGCCCTTACTGTGTTGAGGAATTTGCCGTCTATGCCCATTTTGCTAAGAGTTTTTAGTATGAATGGGTGTGGGACTTTATCAAATGCCTTTTCTGCATCAATGGACTAAATCAGGTGATCCTTGTCTTTTGTGTTATTTATGTGGTTAATCACATTAATAGTTTTTCTGAAGTTTAACCAGCCTTGCATCCCTGATATGAATCCCACTTGGTCATGATGGATTATTTTCTTGATATGTTGTTGGATTCTATTGGCAAGAATTTTGTTGAAGATTTTTGCATCTAGATTCATGAGTGATATCGGTCTGTAGTTCTCCTTCTTTGTTTGGTCTTTTCCTGGCTTTGGTATCAGGGATATGCTGGCTTCATGGAATGAGTTTGGGAGTACTCCATCCCTAGACTGTGAAATAGTCTCAGTAGTACTGGAGATAACTCTTCTCTAAATGCTTGGTAGAATTCTGCAGTGAAGCCATCTGGACCCGGACATTTTTTGGTTGGCAGTGTTTTGATGATCTTTTCAATCTCTTCCTTTGTGATGGGTTTATTAAGTTGTTCTGCTTCACGTTGTGATAATTTGGGTAGGTGGTATGAGTCAAGGAATTGGTCCATTTCCCCTAGGTTTTAAAATTTGTTAGAATACAGTCTTTCACAGTATTCTGTTAGGATATTTTTGATTTCTGTTGCATCTGTGGTGACAGCTCCCCTCTCATTTCTAATTTGGGTTATATGTTTCCTTTCCTGCTTTTCTTTAGTAAGTTTAGTCAGTGGTTTGTCAATTTGGTTCATCTTTTCAAAAAACCAGCTTTGGGTCTTTTCAATTTTTTCAATTGTTTTTCTGTTCTCTAATTCATTTAGCGCTGCTCTAATCTTTATGATCTCCTTTCTTCTGGTGCCTGAGGGGTTCCTCTGTTGTTCTCTTTCTACTTGTTCAAGCTGTAGGGTTAGTTCCTTGATTTGGTTTCTTTCTTCCTTCCAGATGTGTGCATTTATGGAGATAAACAGACCTCTGAGCACTGCTTTGGCTATATCCCATAGGGTCTAGTAGGAAGTGTTTTCATTCGTATTGGAATCCATGAATTTCTTTATTTTATCCTTGATTTCCTCTATCATCCATGTTTTTTTGAGCAAGATGTTGTTCAGTTTCCAAGAGCTCCACTTTCTATCTATGTTTTTTCTGCAATTGAGTTCAACTTTGATGGCTTTATGATCTGAGAAGATGCTTTGCAGTAATTCAATGGTATGGATTTTGTTGAGCATTGCATTATGGCCTAACACATGGTCAATTCTGGAGAATGTTCCATGTGCACTGGAGAAAAAGGTGTAGTTGTCTGCCGATGGGTGGAAAGTTCTGAATATATCAGTGAGGTTTAGTTGGTTAATTGTGTCAATGAGGTCTTCTGTATCTTTACTGAGCTTTTTTCTAGATCATCTGTCCAGTATTGAGAGTGGAGTGTTGAAGTCTCCCACTATTATTGTGGAGTCATCTAACTCTCTTTTGAGCATAGTCAGTGTTTCTTTGACATATTTAGGTGCTCTGACATTAGGTGCATAAATATTTAATATAGTTAAGTCTTGCTTGTGTACTGAACCTTTCAGCAATAAATAGTGTCCATCTTTGTCCACGATGGTGGATTTGACATTAAAATTGATTTTGCCTGAGATTAGAATTGCCACCCCTGCTCTTCTTTGTTGATTGTTAGCTTGATATATATTCTTCCATCCTTTAATTTTCAGTTTGTTCCTGTCTTTAGGTCTCAAGTGAGTTTCTTGTAGACAACATATGGATGGGTCATGTCTTTTGATCCAAGATGAGACTCAGTGTCTCTTTACTGGAGCATTCAGTCCATTCACATTCAATGTAATTATTGATAGGTATGTGTTCACTGCTGCCATTGTGATATGTTTATTTTTATGTTGATGTTTTCTCTGTTGTTCTTATTAGTCTGTTCTGGGACACTCTTTTTTGTGAGTTGATTTTTCACCTTTTTCAGAGCTGTTTTTATAGTAGTTGAGACTCGTGTGTTAGATTTCTTGAAATGGTATGATACATTTTGTTGTGCTTTACAGCTGCCCCTATGAACCCCCTTAATAAACTATTTATAAACTCAATTTTAATTACTACCAGTCTTGTCATCTTCCTCTCCATCTGGAAGGACTATAACGACTGTAGTACATCCCTCTTTTTATTATGATGACACCATAGTTTTCATGATGATCACTGGATTGCTTCTTTCCATATCAAAGCTGTGATTTACTTTGGAGCCTTCCCTAAATGAGTAGAGTATTGAGTAGTGTGTCGTTCTAAAATATAAAGTTAGTGGTTTCGTTCTTCTAAGCCCGCGCCAAGAACTTCTTTCAGTATTTCTTGTAGTTTGGGTTTGGTTTTTACAAAGTCTCTGGGTTTCTGTTTATCTGGGAATGTCTTAATTTCATTTTTGTATCTGAAAGATAGTTTTGCAGGATATATAATTCTTGGTTGGAAGTTCTTCTCCTTCAAGGCTTTGAATATGTCATGCCAGTGTGTCCGTGCCAGCATGGTTTCTGCTGAGAAATCTGAAGAGAGCCTACAGGGTTTCCCCCTGAATGTTAGCTTTGATTTGAGTCTTGCTGCCTTTAAGAGTTGCTGCTTATGTTTCATTTTGTCAAGCTTGATTATAATATGTATTGGAGTCTTTCTTTTGAGATCTATATTGGGTGGCGTACGATATGCATCTGAGATGTCTATATTCTCTTCCTTCATGATTTCTGGAAAGTTTTCTGTCAGCAGCTCAGCAACAATACTCTCTGTGTTCTCAGATATCTCACCCTGTTCAGGGACTCCAATTAATCGAAGGTTGTTCCTCTTAATAGAGTCCCACATGCTTCTTAATGCTTCTTCAGTTTTCTTGTTTCTTTTTTCTGATTTCTGCTCATAGACACTGGCATCAGTAGCTCTGTCTTCCAAGTCAGAAATTCTTTTTTCTGTTTGTTGCATTCTGTTTTCTTGGCTTTGCATGGAAGTTTCTATGTCTTTGATTTTGTTCTTGGTCTGTTGGATTTCAGAGTAGTGGTGTTCCATCAGATCGAACAGCTTGCTTAATTTTTCATTTTGTTCTACTGCATTTTGTATAAGGTCTAGAAGGGCTCTGTATATAATCATTTTGTATTCACTTTCTGATGCTTTCATAAAAGTGTCTTCATCTGGAAAACTCCTTTGCTTTGTTTGGGAGCCTTCTGAAGCCATGGGTGATTTCTTGTATGCCACAAGTGTCTGTTGCTTTTTGGGTCCCATGTGAGTAAGTAGAGGCTGGAAGAGATACTGTGAGGATGGACTGCAGATGCTTCTCTAGGCTGTCTTCAAATGTAAAGCAAAAGGTATCTGACAATTTCCCAAGTCAGTCAGGTTTTCAGGTGTAGAGGTCCCTCTTCTCAACTGGGAAAGTAAGAACCTCTATACCCAACCCCAGATGATACAAACTAGTTCAGAATACAGCAATGCTACTGCCCTGTTGGCTTCTGCTGACAGGGCCTAGCCTTAGGTGACACTGTGTAGAGTACTACTTCTGGTAGAAAAGCGCTCTTCTGTGGGCAGGCTCTGGCTCCCAAGCTAAGAATTAGATCCAGCTGTGGCCACCATATCCAAAATGGCGTCCTCTACACAAGCAGCAGATAGAGGGGCTACAGTTGCCGAGAGGTGGTGATTCCTCTGCTTCTGTTGCAGGACCTCCAACATAGGTGGCACTGTGTAATTTACTGTTTCTCTGCCAGAGAATTGCTGTCCTGTTTGCAGGCGCTGGCTCCCAGGCTAAGAATTAGGTCCCGCTAAAATCTCGGTACCAACATGGCGTCCCGCACACTGACTGCGTAATTCCATACAAACCCTGCTGAGGCAGAGATAAGACAACAGGCCCAAAGTGGCTAGGTTAACAGAGTCCTAAGCCTAGCTCTCAAAATATGGGAATTTTGCCTGCTTACCCCCCAGCAGCGCATTTGAGTCTAGCCACTAGGCAAGACCCAGCTCCGCCCACCAGCCAAGACAGAGGAAAAAAAAGTCAAAATGGTGTGTTTACCATGAGAGCCAGGGCTAGCCAGGAGTGGGAGTCAGTGAAAGAGAGGTTTTTCGCTCAGTGGTATGAAGTCGAAAGTAACAGCCCTGTGCCGTGTCCTGGGGCTGATTAGGTGATCAGAAGGCTCCGTTTGATTATCAGTTCAGGTCTTGGTTTCCAGAGGGATATAAGGAGATGTGTGCTTAGTCCGCCATCTTGACTCCGCCACCCCAGCTTACTTTTTGAATCAATGTAACATGGTTTCTCTCATACTTTTACTTAATTCTGTATCTTTATACTGAAAGTAGTTTTCTCATAAGCAGTGTATAGTTGGGGCTTCCTTTTTTAATTCCAAAATATTGGAAGCTACTGAGATGTTTACTGAATGTGGAGTGGGCACATATACTCAGCTGAATTTGTACTGTGGAATATTAAAAGCAGTTGCCATTGAATTGACTCCAACTTGTGGCAACCTCGTGTGTGTCAGAGTAGAACTGTTCCCTAGGATTTTGTTTTGTCTTTTAAATTTTATTTATTTTGTTGTCATTGTTGGGAGTGAGATAGGAGAAAACTTTTAAGAAGATTCCACTTTAAAATTCACAAAAGCCCAGATGCCTCTCTCCAGTGCCAGCACAAGGACGTTTCCCCCTCTCCTCACAGAACTTTTTGAGATAAGCCCCGCTTCTAAGGAAAGAGGAGTTTCTTCCCCGTAAACACTGACTGTTTATCTTTACCTCTGTAAGTGTGCTGGTGCCAATAGAAAAGCAGTATGAAAATCTGTAAACCTGCTAATGACAGTTGGAAAGCTGTTTGGAAATTTGTCTCCTTTCTTGAGAAAATGTATAAAAGAGATGTTTTGATAACAAGACGGGGTGTGCTGCCATTTTAGACCTAAGTCCATGTGCTGCACTGCCAGCATTAAAAGCCTCTTTCTCTTTAAACAAAGTGGTGTTTGAGGTGTTTTCTGCTCTGTGGGCCAAGCTTATCTTTTTCCTGCTACATTTCTGGTTTTCCAATCAAGAAGCAAGATGCCTGTGAAGAATAGACTTCCCTGGTGATTTCTCACCAACCTTCCAACAGCACACAGAGGATGCCCCTTTGGTCCTGGGTGAAATAGGCCAATGAGTGCACCAGGGGTGACTACTTCTGTCCCCCTGTGTGGTCACCTCAGCAGGGCAGAAGGAGGGCCTTCTTTGGAGGGCTTCTGAGGAGGCCAAGAGGAAATAGCCCTGGAAGACAGATGTCTGAATCACAGTAAGACCAGTCTAGGGTGATAAGGACAGGAAAAGCTGCTTCCTAGGGGTCAAGGGGAGCCTCGTCACCTCCCGCACCTCTCGCGTACCATTCAAGGTTTTAGGGTTGCACTGTGAGTAGTGCAAAAACAGGAAACTGAGGCTGCCTAAGAAAAGGAATAAGGTGTAACTTGGGAAAGGTTTTGCCCATGGGGGCAGAAAAGGAGCCTGACCACCTCCTAGCATCTCCTTAATACCACTGGAAGCGGGAACCCAAGAATTGCCAGTGTTAGGACAAAGGGTAGAATTCTGTGTGTGTGTGTGTGTGAGCTTGGAGATTGGCTGAGATGAGCCACAAGAGGGAGTTCTGACTCCTCACCAGTTTGAAGCAAGTGCTGAGTCCCAAACCGTGTTTCCATAGGGCACCTCATGTGGCTAAGAGGCAGGGGCATGCTGATGGTTTATATCAGCCTGCCATAAGCTAAGAGAGTCCAATATTCCCATGAGGGAAGAGGCTGGTGATGGATGAAGTGACTGTATGACCTTCCTTTTACCTCTACCCTCCCCCTACCCATCTTTGGCATGCTTGTAGTTTGTCTGAGGGAGGGAGATGGGAAACACACAGGAAAAGTCTACACTGCTGGAGACAACGTTACAATACTTTAAGAAAGGGTTTACAGGGGACTATGGGGTAAATATGTTCCATAGGAGGTTAAAAACTCTTTATAAAATAGAATGGCCAGCTTTTAGAGTCAGGTGGCCAGCAGACGGAAGCTTAGACCCAGACACAGTGAAAAGGATGTCCTGGACGGTTGTCACAGGAGACCCAGGATATATAGACCAGTTTCCTCATATAGATAGTTGGCTCCAATTAGTACTGTAGCCACTCCCATGGCTTAGAGGCCAGGTTTCCAGAGTGTTAGTGGCTGGAGCAGGGGAGCACTCTACCCAGCCCAGGAGGCCCCAGCAGCCTGCAATCCCTGAGATCCTCTCCTCTGAGCCAGAGGAATTGAAACCCTTGCCACATCATATTCAGGTTGTGGAGGCAGTCCAACCAGCGTGACCCTCGTCACCAGACTCGACTCAGCCTGAAGCGGCCAACGTAGCCCCTCTGCACTGCAGGAAGCTAGTTTGCCCTCTCCTCTACTTCCTGAAAGGCTTCACTCATGGGCGCCCCAGGCAGTCGAAATGCCACTGAGGGAAGTGCAGGGCCATTATATAGTGAATGCAGTGGGATAGGTCAGTGAACACCAAGTTCTGATATAGCTGCCCTTCACCACCACAGACCATTTCAGTTGGAAACATCACCTTAGTGATCTAATGCAGTCAATATTTCAGGCTCTTAACCCTACCTGGGCTGACTGCCACCAATTCCTCTTTACTCTGTTTAACATTGAGGAAAGGCACTAAGTGGTCCAGGCTGCCATCAAGTGGTTAGCAGAAAATGCCCCGGAAGAGGGTCTGAGTCCCCAGTTATGTGCTCAACACTCCTTGCCACAAGAAGATCCTCAGTGGGATCCAAATAATAGAGATGAGATGGAAAAGTTGAAGGAATGCAGGGAGGCTTTAATGCAAGGATTAAAAAAGGTGACCCAGAGAATCATAAATACAAGTAGCAGCCAAAGTTGTACAAAAATCAGACGAGAGCCCGGGAGCCTTCTATGAGAGTTTGTGTGAAGCATATCACATTTACACACCCTTGGACCCTGAGATCCAAGAGAACCAAAGGACGGTAAATTCTACCTTTGTAAGCCAGAACATGGGAAGCATTAAATGAAACCTCCAAAAGCGGGAAGGATTCACAGGCAATGACTGCAACCCAGCTTTTAGAAGTGTCCAATGAGGTTTTTGCAAACCGGGATTTAGAGAAGAAAAGGGAGGTAGATCAGAAGATAAAAAAGGCCAGTCTTATAGCTGCTACCCTGACTCAGAGGCAGGCTCCGCCATCTAGTCTAGGAGGGAAAAGAAAGGAGTGAGAGCGGAACTGCCCCAGGTAGCCTCCCTTACGGCTGACTAGTACACCGTGTACCGGGAGATCGGTCATTGGAAAAATGAGTGCCCCCAGAAAAGAAAGGGTGCGACAGCTCCGTAAAAGCCAACCTCAAAGGGGGAAGCTGTTGCATTATTCAGTATAGCCCGGAACTCTATCTTTGATGATTGAAGGGGACTTGGTTTGAAAGAAACGCCACTGAACCATTGGTCCCACTGAAGGTAGGGGGGCAAGAACTGGACTTTCTCGTTGATACTGGAGCTGACCATTCCGTAGTCACCAACCCTGTAGAAGCCCTCTCTTCCTGCCGAACTAACATAGTTAGGGCAACTGGAAACTTGACCCAGCATTTTTCTGCCAACTACAGAAGTGCTCCATAGGGGGACATGAAGTGAGATATATTGGGAAAATTACGGGACACCATTTCCTTTTCTAAAGAGGACCGACTAGCCTTACAGCTGCCCAAGCCGAGACTAATCTTAATGCTTACTGTCCCAGGAGGGGAAGAATGGAGACTCTTCATAACAGAGCCCAGAGGAATTTTAAACCGTAAACTTATTCAGAGATGGCCAGGAATCTGGGTGGGGGACAAACTGCCCGGACTGGCAGTCAGTCAGACACCAGTGTGAACCGAGCTAAAACCAGGAGCTCAACCCACCAGTCAGAGACAGTACCCAGTCCCTCGAAAGGCCTTGTAGGGGATCCAGGTGCATTTACAAAGATCCAAAGAGCACAGCATTATTATCCCATGCCAGTCTCCTTGGAACACACTCCTCCTACCCATGTGGAAGCCTAGAACAAAAGACTACCGACCATCTAGGACCTGAGTGCAATAAATCAGGCAGCCATGTCCTTACATCCAAACCTGTACACATTGTTAAGCCTGTTACTGGCTTAAGCTTCCTGGTTCACTTGCTTGGACCAGAAGATACACTTTTTCAGTATAAGACTGGCACTTGAGAGTTTACTATGGGAAGACCCCCTTACAGGAACAAAAACACAACACACTTGGATTCTGCTCCCCCAGGGATTTAAAAACACACCCACTATTTTCAGAGAGACTCTTGCTAGAGACCTTTGTCAGTTTCCAGCACAGGATACTGGGCGTGTCCTACAATACGTAGATAACCTTTTACTGGGCCATGAGACACTTAAGGGGTGTGCCCAGGGCATGGACTTGCTCCTATGGCACCTAGAGACTTGTGGATATACCAGAAAAAGGCCCAGATCTGTCAGAGGCAAGTAAAGTACTTGGGGTTCACCCTCCAACAAGGAGAGAGAAGACTGGGAGTAGAACAAAAGCAAGGTATTCAGAAAATACTGGCCCCTAAGACACAGCAGCAGATTAGAAAATTCCTGGGAGCAATGGGATTCTGTTGCATATGGATTCCAAATCTCGCAGTGTTAGCAAAGCCTCTGCATAAAGCCACAAAGGGGGAGAAAAGGAGCCAATAGAATGGGAGGCTGACCAACAGAGGGCCTCTGAGAAGCTAAAGGGAGAATTACAGGCAGCCCCAGCTTTAGGCCTCCTAGACTTAGCAAAGCCTTTCATACTGTATGTATCAGAGAGAAATAAAGTGGCTGTGGGGGTGCTTACTCAAAATATAGGGTCCTGGGCAAGGCTAGTTACATACTTTTCCAAGAAACTTGACAGAGATTCAAAAGGATTGCCCCTCTGCCTAACAGCACTTGCTGACACTGCCATGCTAGTACAAGAAGCAGAGAAACTGACCTTGGGACAACACTTAAAAGTTTGAATGCCTCACACTGTGGCCACTCTTATGAACACTAGAGGGCACCACTGACTGACTAATTCACACCTCATGAAATATCAGACCTTGCTGTATGAGAACACAAGATTGATCATAGAAACTGTGTCCTCTCTAAATCCGGCCACCCTACTCCCAGGTGGGGAAGGGGGACCCACACATGACTGTGCAGAAATCATTGAGACAGTGTGCTTGAGCCAGCCAGACCTGCTCAACCAACCTCTGAAAGATCCAGACCTTGAGCTCTTTGTAGACTGGAGCAGCTATGTTGACCCTGGGGGAGAGAGATGCGCTAGCTATGCAGTAGTCCCTCTAACTGAGGTGAATGAGTCAAGGGCTTTGCCCCAAGGAACATCTGCTCAGAGGGCCGAGCAGATAGCGCTGACTCAGGCCCTAGAACTGAGCAAAGGGAAGAGAGTAAACATTTTTACAGACTCAAGATATGCCTTTCTCATCCTACATGTCTATGGAGACATCTATAGAGAAAGGGGCCTCTTAACAGCAGGAGGAAAAGACTTGAAATACCAAGGTGAGATTTTGCAGCTACTAGAAGCTGTGTGCAAACCTAAGCGAGTAGCAATTGTCCACTGCCAAGAACATCAAAAGACATGGACTCGAGGCAAGAGGAAATGCAAAGGCAGATGCAGAAGCAAAAAGGGTAGCAACCCTCCCATACAAGGGAGCTACTATTGCCCCTTTAATTCCATGGGCACCAGACCTGAACCCTATGTATTTGGAGGGAGAAAAAGAATGGATGAAAGGAGAAGGGCAGAAGAGGCTGGGGAAGGATAGAAAAAACTGCCAGATGAGAGAATTATAGTTCCCCATCTCCTAGGACTATCAGTTGTCCTTGCCACACATGAGGACCCCCACTTGGGGGGGAGAAACTGTTGGAGAGATATTTTTATATTCCACTCTTAGCCACTCTAGCAAAGAAAGTCAGCCAACGTTGTATGACTGGCAACCAACACAATGCCCAGCAGGGATTATCCCTGCCACCAGGGTTTCAACCCTATGAGGCAGCTCCCTTTAGGATGTGCCAGTGGACTATACTGAACTGCCTCAATGTGGAGGGAACCAATATCTACTGGTACTGGTCTGCACATACTCAGAATGGGTGGAAGTTTCCTCTCCAGAACAGAGAAGGCTCACGAAGTAGTTAGGGTGTTGCTCAGAGAAATTATCCGTCGATATGTGCTTCCACTTCAAATTGGATCAGACAATGGACCAGCTTTTGTAGCAAAAATAGTACAGAAGACAGCCAAGGCTTTGAACATCACTTGGAAACTACATGCAGCATGTAGGCCTCAGAGCTCAGGCAGGGTAGAGCACATGAACAGAATTCTAAAAGCAAGACTCAACAAACTGTCAGGAGGTGAGGCTTACTTGAGTACAAGCCCTGCTGCTGGTTCTGTTTAGGATCAGGTGCACTCCTTTTAAGAGGACAGGGTATTCCCCTTATGAGATAATTATAACAGGCCTCCACCTATCCTTCAGAGTCTGCCAGGGACCCACAAGGAGCTGGGAGAAACTGAGCTACACAGGAAGTTAGAGGTTAGAGGGAGAATAGCTAAGGAGACTTCTACCTGGGTGACTGATGGGGTTCCTGTTAGCCTTTTTGCAGCTGTCCACCCTTTTTCCCCAGGAGACCAGATCTGGGTTAAAGATGGGAGTCTAGTGCCATGCAAGCCAAGTGGAAGGGCCCCTACAACATCATCCTGACCACACCCACAGCAGCAAAGGTAGAAGGAATCCCCTCCTGGATCCATCACAGCAGGCTGAAGAAGGCGTCATTGCCACAGTGGGAAGCAGAGATCAACCCAAATGATCCCTGCAAGGTGACCCTGTGACAACTAACATGCCTGGCCCAGCCACAACCCAGAAGCTGGTTGGTCTGCGCATGGCCAAAGCGTGAAGACGTCCATTGTGGGGTTTCTCTTAACTGAACTTTGGACCTTGGGAAAATGGAAAGAAGAGTGTAGTCTGCACATTCACACTGCTAAGGTGGAACAAAAATTAACAACCACATTGTTATTCTATAGCTTCTATGAATGTAAGGGGACTTGCACTCATAACCAAACTCAGTACTCTATATGTGATCCTGGAGATGGTAAAGGTCCATGTGTGTGTTACAATCCCACTGAGCAACCCTCTCCTATGTCTGTGATATTTGAAATAAGACAGAAAAAGATGGCTTTTAGGTGGAGCAGGTGGGACCCGCAAAACCTATGGGGAGGATGGTTCTCAGCCTTTGGAGGAATGAAGACCCTAGTGGGAGGAGTACTAGCCATAAGGGGGCTGTGCCTAATCATTCCCTTCTTGCTCCCACTAGCACCAAGAGCTGTACGTTCTATGATTAAGACAGTTGTTGATCAACTAGTATCTTCACATTTGTTTTATGTGAGACATTACCGATCCCTACCAGAACAGGCAAATGGTGAGACCCCAAATTAAAGGGTAGGTCTCAAAGAGGTGAATGAGAGAGGAGAAAACTTTAAAGAAGACTCCACTTTAAAATTCACAAAAGCCCAGATACCTCTCTCCGGCGCCAACTTAAGGACACTTCCTCCTCCCCTCACAGAACTTTTTGAAATAACCCCCTTCTAACACTGACTGTTTATCTTTATCTCTATAAGTTTGCTGGTGCCAATAGAAAAACAACATAAAAATCTGTAAACCTGCTAATGCCAATTAGAAAGCTGTATGGAAATTTCTTTGCTTTCTTGAGAAAATGTATAAAAGAGATGTCTCGATAACAAGATGGAATGTGCAGCCATTTTAGGCCTGAGTCCATCTGCTGCACTGCCGGCATTAAAAGCCTCTTCCTTTTTAAACCGTGTGTGTTTAAGGTGTTTTCTGCTTTACAGGCTGATCTTATCTTTTTCCTACTACAGGACTATACACAGCAAAACATGTATCTGTTTCAAAGGACCACCAGAAACAGTTTGCCTTCAGCTTGCAAGTCCAGCAATACAGTGTCACTCTCCTACCTCAGAGGTATGTCAGCTCTTCTGCACTAGGTCATAATTTAGTCCACAGAAACCAGGATCGCCTTTCCTTTACACAAGACATTACACTAGTCCATTACATTGATGACATTATGCTGACTGAACCTAGCATGTAAGAGCCATCAATGACTGTGAAGTTATTGGGAAAACATCTGCCTGATAGATGATTGGAAATTAATCTGACAATTGAGGTGCCTTCCACCTAAGTAAAATTTCTAGTGGTCCAGTGGCATAGGGCATGTTGAGATAAGTTACTATATCTGACCCCTTCCAGCACTAAAAGTGAGGCACAGTGCCTGGTGGGACTCTTTGGATTTTGGAGGCAACATATCCCTGATTTGAGTGTGCAACTGAAGCAAATTTATCAAGTGACTTTAAATGATTCTAGTTTTGAGTGGGACCCAGACCAAAAGAAGGCTCTGCAACAGGTTCAGGCTGCCATGCAAATGGCTCTGCCACTTGGGCCATGTGCTCCAGCTGATCCAATGATGTTTGAAGTGTCAGTGGCAGCTAGAGACATTGTTTGAAGTCTTTGCAGGCTCCTGTGAGTAAATCACAGCACAGACCTGTAGGATTTTGAAACAAAGCTCTGTCATCCTCTGCAGGTGATTACTGTACTTTTTGGCTTGTTACTGGGCCTCAGTAGTGACTAAACACTTAAACATATGCCACCAAACCATGGCAACTGAGCTGCCCATCATAAACTGGATGTTGTCTGACCTACAGAGCCATAAACTTGGACATGCACAACAGCACTCCATCATTAAATGGAAGGGGTACATGTGAAATCAGCCTGAGCAGAACCTGAAGGCATAAATTCCATGAGGAAGTGATTCAGATACCTATGGTCTCCACTCCCATCGTATTTCCTTCCACCTTCCAGTCTGCAGCTACAGCCTCATGGGTAGTTCTTTATGATCAGTTGAGGAAGAGAAAACTCATACCTGGGTTACAGATGGTCCTGAGCAATATACAGGCACCATTTGAAAGTGGACAGTGCAGAACTCTATAGCTCCTTTCTGGGACTGCTTGAAGGACAGGGGTGATGGGAAATCCTCCCAATGGATAGAACTCAAGCAGTGTACCTGATCATTTCTCTTGGAAGGAGAAATGGCCATATGTGTGCAGCTGTATACTGATTTTGGGCTGTGGCCAATGGATTGCCCAGATGGTCAGTGTCTTCGAAGGAAACTCACTGGAAAATTGGAGACAGAAAGGTATGGAAAAGAGGTATGTCAATAGATCTCTCTGAATATGCCAAGGAAATGAAGACATTTATGTCTCATGTGAATGCTCACTAAAGGGTGACCTGAGCAGAAAGATTTTAGCAGTCAAGTGGATAGGATGATACATTCTATGAAAACCAGTCATTCCCTTTCCCCAGCTACTCTCATCTTTGCCCAATAGATTCTGAACAAAGTGACTATAGTGGCAAGAATTCAGATTATTTGCATGGGCTCAGCAAATATGGGCTTATAGTCACCAAGGCCTATTTGGCTACAGTCACTGTGGAGTGCCCAATCTGCCAGCAACAGAGATCAACACTAAGTTGATATGGCACCTTTCCTCAAGGTGATCATCCAGCAACCTGGTGGCAGGTTGATTACACTGGACTGCTTCTATCACAGAAAGGGCAGTGTTTTATTCTTACTGTAATAGACACTTTCTCTGGATACAGATTTGCCTTCTCTGCAAGCATTGCTTCCATTTACAGATTTATGGAGTGCCCTGTCCACCATCACAGTATCCCATATAGATTCAACTAGGATCAAGGGATTCACTTCACCACAAGTGAAGTACAGCAATGGGCCCACATTAATTGAATTCACTAGTATTATCATGTTCCCCATCATCCTGAAGCAGCTTTTATGACAGAATGATGGAATGGCCTTCTAAAGACACAATTATGGCACCAGCTAAGTGGCAATAAATTGTAGAGTTGGGACAGTGTTCTCTAGGAGGCTATAAATACTTGGAATCAGTGTCTAATATATGGTGTTATTTCTCCCATAGCCAGGATTTATAGGTCCAGGAATCAAAGGGTGGAAATGGTAGTGGCACCACTCACTATTGCTCCTAGTGACCCACTCACAAAAGTTTTGCTTCCTGTTCCCACGACCCTATGCTCTGTTGGTCTAGAGGTCTTAGTTTCGAAGGGAGGAATACTCCTACATGGAGACACATCACTGATCCATTGAACTGGAAGTTAAGAATGCCACCTGGCCACTTTGGGCTCCTTATGTCTCTAGAGGAGCAACAGCTAAAGAAGGGAGTTACCACACTGGCTGGTGTGACTGATCCTGATTACCAAGAGGAAATCAGAGTGATATTACATAATGGAAGTAAAGAATTCTATGTCTGGAATTCAGGGGGTCCCTTAGGGTGTCTCTTAGTACTACCATGCTCTGTGATTAAAGTCAGTGGAAAACTACAGCAAACTCAATTCCAGCAGGCCACTAATAGCCCAGACCTTTCAGGAATGATAGTTTGGGTCACTCCATCACTTAAAGAACCATGATCAGCTAAGGTGCTTCATCAGGGCAAAGGAAACAGAATGGATGGGGGGATAAGGTAGTTTTAAATACCACCATCAGTCACAACAAGGTCAGTAGCCAACTGCAGACTAGATCATCAATTACTCATATGCCAGTTAAAGTTGAAACTGAAGCAAATTAAAACAAGTCTGTGAGAACCAAAGTACAACCTTGAGTATATCCTATCTGAGTCTAGAGACCGTCTCAAGAACACATTTGATGCACTGAACCGTAATGACCAAAGACCAGAAAAGCTATGGAAGAATATCATACATGGAGAAAGCAAGAAGTCATTAGAAAGACAGAAAACAAAGACAAGACCAAAATGGATATCAGAAGAGATTCTGAAACTTTTTCTTTAACATCAAGTAGCTAAAGGAAAAGAAAAATTAACAAAGTAGAAGAACTGAACAGAATGTTTCAAAGGTGGCTAAATAAAACAAAGTGAAGTATTATAATGACTTGTGGAAAGAACTGGAGATAGAAAACCAAAAAGGAAAAACACATTCTGCATTTCCCAAGCTCAAAAATTTCAAGCCTTGAGTTGTAACAGTGAATAGTGAAGGATTGTATGGGGAAAATGTTAAGTGACACAGAAAGATGTAAGGTATACACAGAGTGTCTATACCCAAAAGAACAGGTCGATGTTCAACCATTTCAAGAGGTAGCATACGATCAGGAATCAATGGTACTGAAGGAAGAAGTCCAAAGTGCACTGAAGGCATTGGTGATTAACAGGCTTTTAGAATTGATTTGAATATCAATTGAGATGTTTCAATTGATATTCCTGGAAGTGTTCATTCATCTATGCCAAGAAATTTGTAAGACAGCTACCTGGAGAACTGACTCAAAGAGATCCATATTTATGCTTATTTCCAAGAAAGTTGATCTAACTGAATATATAAATTATCAAACAGTGTCATTAATATGACGCATAAGTTAAATTTTGCTGAAGATCACTCAAAAGTGTCAGCAGCAGTATATTGACAGGGAACTGACAGAAAGTTAGGCCAGATTGAGAAGAGGACATGGAATCAAGGATATCATTGCTGATGTCAGATGGATCCTGGCTGAAAGCAGACAATACCAGAAGGATGTTTACCTGTCTTTCATTGACTGTGCAAAGGCATTAAACTGTGTGGATCATAACAAAATATGGATAGCATTTCAGAGAATGGGAATTCCAGAACACTTTATTATGGTCATGACAAATCTGTACATGAAACAAGAGGCAGTTGTTTGGACAGAATGAGGGGACACTGTGTGTGATTTAAAGTCTGGAAAGTTGTGCGTCAGAGTTTTATTCTTTCAATACATGTATTCAATCTGTATGCTGAGCAAACAATTCAAGAAGCTGGACTATATGAAGAACAGGGCACTGGGATTAAAGAAAGACTCATTAACAACCTGGGTTACATAAATGACACAACTTTGCTTGTTGAAATGAAGAGCACTTGAAACATGGATGACGATCAAAGACCACAGCCTTCAGTATGGATTACACCTCACAATTGAGAAAACAAAAACTCTGACAACTTGACCAATAAGCAATGTCATGACAAACACAAAAAAAGGTTTAGGTTGTCAAGGATTTAATTTTACTTGGGTCCGCAATCAATACCTGTGGTAGAAGCAGTCAACAAACAGAAAGACAGGTTGCTTTGCTAACATCTAATTGCTGCAAAGGACCTCTTTAAAGTGTTGAAAAGCAAAGATGTCACCTCCAAGACTAAGGAGCACATTACCCAAGCCATGGTATTTTCATTTGCATCGTATACATGTGAAAGCTGGACAATTAATTAGTAAGTTAAAAGAATTGAATCCTTTGAATTGCAGTGTTGGAGAAGAACACTGAATATACCATTGACTGCTAAAAAAAGAATGAACACATTCATCTTGGAAGAAAGTACAAGCAGCATCCTTAGAAGCAAGGATGGTGAGACTGTGTCTTACATACTTACAACATGCTATAAGGATCAGTCCCTGGAGAAAGACATCATGCTTGGCAAAGTATCAGTGAAAAAGAGGAAGACCCTCAACAAGATGGGTTGACACAGTGGCTGCTACAATAGGCACAAG
This sequence comes from Heterohyrax brucei, assembly GCA_028571685.1. NCBI lineage: Eukaryota > Metazoa > Chordata > Mammalia > Hyracoidea > Procaviidae > Heterohyrax > Heterohyrax brucei. The sequence goes on from CM053155.1 coordinate 27,239,043, forward strand.
CATAACAAGAACTGTGAGAATGGCGCAAGATTGGACAATGTTTCGCTCTATGATACATAGGGTCACTATGATTGGAAGTAACTCAACAGCACCTAAAACAAATACCAGTTATGATCACGTGATCTGTTGTAGAAACTAGAACTGTAATTGTTGAGTATTTCTTTTTTGTGTATGTAACTCAAACATTTTGTTTTCTTCACTTACGAAATGTAAGCTGTAAACAAGGCTAGTGCATTTTTAGTTGTACACATTTTAGTTGTATCAAGTTAAGTGCAAGTATGACTTTGGGCTTGTCTTTATTCAGTGATAATGTATGGTTTAAGGAGATGAGTGTGGATGCCAAGTAGGTATGTGGACTGTGATCATTAAGGTTGTGTGTCAACTTGGTTAGGCTATGAATCTCAGTAGTTTGGTAGTCACATAATGATGTAATCACCTCTATAATGAGATCTGACACAAACATATCACCTCCATGATGGCAGCTGCTGTGGGTAGCCAATAAGTTGAAAAGGAGTTTCCTTAAGGGCATAGGTTACATCCAGTATAGGTTGATTTCTGGTAAGGCTTGTTGGGTTCTGCTTACTCTGGATCCTGTAGCTGGGTCCTTTCACCTGATCTCTGTTGCTTGGAACTTGAGCTAGCAGTTTGCCTGCTGATCTTGGGTTCACCAGCCCCTGCATCTAAATAAGTCAGAAATTTCCACCCTGACCCACAGACTTGAGACTTATCAGTCTCTACTGCTGGGGTGCATAGTCAAGAGGGCAGACTAGACACACATCTCCTTAATTCTGTCTGAAAACTAAGGCCTGGGTTGATAATAAAATGGAGACTTCTGGACACCCATTGAGCCCTAGGACATGGTATAGGCCTTTCAATATGGACTATGTGTCACTGAACGGGAAACTTTTTCTTTTTCACTGACCTCTGCCCTTGTTGAATGGCTGGCTCTTTTGGACTGAAGGTAACTGGCATTTTTAACTTTTTTTTCTTTGTCTTAGCAGGCACGTGGGGCTTGGGCTTAAATGGCAGCAAAGCTCAGCCACACTACTGACATCATCAGTAGGCAGAATAGCCACATTTTGAGAGTCCAGCTCAGTACTCTGAGCACTTCGGCCCCTCCACTCTCTCTTTCTGAACCTCTGCCATTTGTTCAGCTGTTTTGCAACAGGATGGAAAGCTTGTGCAGAATGCCATCTTGTTCAACTGGGAGGCGGAGTTCCCCAAATGGAGGCCTCAGCAAGGGCTAAGTCCCAGGCTGGGAGCCAGTACCAGTCCAGGAGCACTGTCCCAGAAGAAAATCTGTGTTTAGCACAGTACAACCTTACAGTTGGGGCCTGGCAGCAGATGACAGCAGGGCATTAGCCTGTCCACACTTTGAACTAGATTACAGCATCTGGGGATGGATATAAAGGTGCTGCCATTGCCAGCTGGAAAGAGGGGCTTGCATGCCTGACAGCCAGACTGATTTTGGAAGCTGTCAAATAGCTTTTACCTTTCAAAATAAAGCTACCTAGAGAAATAACTGCAGTGCATCCTGATAGCCATCTCTTCCAGTCTTACTGACCCACATCACAGGGTCAGCTGACAGCCCCCCAGTAACTCCATAAGTAGAGCCATGTCTTTGCCAATCAGGAGGTGGAGCCTCCTATGCGAGAGATTACACTGAACCCAGTCACTGGAGTACATAGAGGTGACTGGTGATCACCTTTCTTCTCAGACTGCTCCTCAGATCCTCTTAAGGCAACACCAGAGAAACTAAACAACCTCTAGATGCCCAAAAAGCAACAAACCTTGGCCAGACACTTAAAGAAAAATCCATCCATCACTCCAGAAAGCTCCCAAAAGAAAGAACCAAAGAACTTCCCAGATGAAGAAGCCTTTCTGAAACTATCAGAGGTCAAGTACAAAAGGATTATATACAGAGACCTCCTAGACAGTATACAAAATGCAGCACAGCAAAATGAAAAAGTAAGCAAGCTATTCAAACTGATGGAACTTCAGCATTCTCAAATCCAGCAGATCAATAACAAAATCAAAGAAATAGAAAATACAATTCAAAGCCAAGAAAACAAAATTGAACAACTGGAAAACAGACTTTCTGACTTGGAAGACAGACCTACTGACACCAGCATTTGTGAGGAGAAATCAGGGAAAAGAAACAAGAAAAATGAAGAAGCATTAAGAAACATATGGGACTCTATCAAGAGGAACACTCTTTGATTAATTTGAGTTCCTGAACGGGAAGGGACTCCTGAAAACATAGAGAGTATTGTTGTTGCGCTGCTGACAGAAAACTTCCCTGAAATTATGAAAGAAGAGAACATAGATATCCAAGATGTGTATTGAATGCCAGATAAAATTGACCCTAATAGAAAGACACCAAAACACGTTATAATCAAGCTTAACAAAATGAATCATAAGCAGAAACTCTTAAAGGCAGTGAGACTCAAAGCAAAGCTAACATTCAGAGGGAAGCCCTGTAGGCTTTTGTCTGACTTCTCAGCAGAAATGATGCTGGCAGAGAGGTGGAGGGATGACACATTCAAAGCCTTGCAGGAGAAAAACTTCCAACCAAGAATTATATATCCTTCAGAACTGTCTTTCAAATTGGAAAATGAAATTAAGACATTCACAGATAAAAAGAAACTCAGAGACTTTGTAAAAAACAAACCAAAGCTACAAGAAACAGTGAAAGAAGCTCTTGTCTTAGAAGAAAAGAACTATTAACTCTATATTTTAGGAGGCACTACAAGACACATCAAGAAACCTACTCAGTTAGGGAAGGCACAAAACTCAAAGCTATACTATTAAAAGAAATGATCCAGTGATCATATCACAAAAACTATGACACATAATATTAAAAAGAGGGATGTACTACAGTAACTATAGTCCTTTCAGATTGAGAGGAAGTTAATATGTAGAAGTTAAAAACAGGTTTAAATATAGATTATTAAGGGGGATCATAAAGGTAGTCACAAAGCACAATAAAGATGCAACATATTAAATCAAGAAATGTAATACAAGAGTCTTGACAAACAAAACCAACGCTGAAAAGGGTGAAAAATCAACCCATAAAGAATGTCCCAGAACAGAATATTGACAGCAACAGATAAAACATCAATACAAAAATAAATGCATCAAAATGACAGCACTAAACACATACCTATTAACCTCTACCACCATGTGAGCCATTTCCTCGATACAACTCTCTACATGTATGTTTCACTGCTTTTGCTTCTCTAGAAAACCCAGCCTAAGACACATATTTTTTTCCCCTGTCTTTAAGATTCCTTTTTAACCCTGGGTTTGACTTACGTGCTTTGGTGCAGTTTTCTTCATGTTTCTTGTGTTTGGGACCCACTGAGATTCTTGAATTTAAAGGTTTATACTCTTCACCATTTTTGAAGAATTTCATCCATTATTTCTTCAAATAGTATTTCTGCTCTTCATTCTCCTCTGTTTGGGAACTACAAGTACACACACATCAAACCTCTGAAGTTGTTTCACAGTTCACTTAAGCTATGTTCATTTTTTTCCAGTCTTTGTGTTTCATTTTGGGTAAATCGCTAGGCTGTGTCTTTGAATTCACTGATCTTTTGTTATCCAATATCTAATTTGCTGTTAATTTTACCCAGTGTGTTTTTCATTTCAGACATTATAGATTGCATTTCTAGAATTTCACATTGCAGATTTTTTAATTTTCCAATGGTCAAGCATTCTTCTACTTCTTGAACATGTTGTTAGGTGCCATTTAGTCAGTTCTGAGTCACAGTAACCCTACATACAACAGAATAAAACTCTGCCATGTCCTGAGCCATGCCCAGATTGTTGCGCTGTTGCAGCCACTGTGTCAATCTATCTCATTGTCATCCTCTGTTTTGCTGATCCTCTATCCTCTACCTTACAAAGCATGATGCCCCTTTGCCAAGGGACCCAATCCTCCTGACAACATGCCCAATGTATGTAAGATGTAGTCTCATCATCTTTGCTTCTAAAGAAACTCTGGTTGTACTTTACACAAGAAAGATCTGTTGGTTTCTTTGGCAGTTGATGGTATACATGTAATCAATATTCTCTGCCAATGCCACAATCCAAAGGCACCAATTCTCTTCTAACTTCCGAATTCATTGTAGAGCTTCCATATGCATACGTCACGGCTTGGGTCAAGCACATCTTAGTCTTCAAGATGCTACCTTTGTTTTCAACACTTTAAAGAAGTCTTTTGCAGTAGATGTGCCCAGTGAAGTCTCTCTCTCTCTCTTTCTTTTTTTATTGCTGCTTCCATGGGTGTCCGACTCGATGGCACTTGGCTTGGCTCCATGGGTGCTAATTGTGGATCCAAGCAAAATGAAGTTCTTGACAACCTCAGTCTTTTTGCTCTTTGTTGCTTATTGGTCCATTGGTGAGAATTTTTGTTTTCTTGATGTTAAGGTACAATCCACCCTGAAGACTGTGGCCTCTGATCTTCATCAGTGTTTCAAGTCCTCTTCACTTTCAGCAAGTAAGGTTGTGTCATCTGCATAACACAGATTGTTAATGAGTTTTCCTCCAGTCCTGATGCCCTGTTCTTCATATAGTCCAGTTTGTCAGATTACTTGCTTGGTGTTTTAGTCTGCGAGTGCTGTTCTAACAGAAATACGACAAGTGGATGGCTTTAACAAAGGAAAGTTTATTCTTACAGTCTAGTAGGCTACTAGTCCGAATTCAGGGTGTCTGCTCCAAGAGAAGGCTTTCCCTCTCTGTCAGCTCTGAAGAAAAGCCCTTGTGTTGCATCAGTCTTTGGTCAGAGAGCATCTTGGCACAGGAACCTTGGGTCTGAAGGATGAGCTCTTCTCCTGGTGCTGCTTTCTTGATGGTATGAGGTTCCCAACTCTCTGCTTGCTTCCCTTTTATCTCTTGTAGAATAAAAGGCTAAAGGGTAGTACAAGCCGCACTCGAAGGAAACTCCCTTTATACTGGAGCAGGGAGGTGACCTTAGGGATTTACAGTCCAGAATAGAAGGCAATCACACAATACTAGTAATCACAACCCAGCCACACTTCTATACATATTTTTGGGGGTACATAATTCAATCCACGACATTTGGCATATAGACTGAATAGGTGTGGTGAAAGGATACAACTCTGACACACAGCTTTCCTGACTTTAAACTATGTGGCATCCCCTTGTATCTGAACAACTGCCTTTTGATCCATGTACAGATCCTCATGAGCACAATTAAGTGTTCTGGAGTTTCCAGTCTCTGAAATGCCATCCATAAATTTGTTGAGTCACACAGTCAAATGCCTGCATATAGTCAATAAAAGACAGGTAAACATATTTGTGGTATTCTTTTCTTTCAGCCAGGATCTGTCTGGCATCAGCAGTAATATCCCTGGTTTTACATTCTCTTCTGAACCTGGCCTGACTTTCTGGCAGTTCTCTGTCAATACACTGCTGTGGTCATTTTTGAATGATCTTCAGCAAAACTTTACTTGAGTGTAGGATTAGTTATATATCTCTTCCTTGTAGACATGTGGATATTATCCTATCACTGGCAGTATTGTACTTTAGGATACATTTTGAAATGTCTTTTGAAGACTAGTGCCACATCATATTTCCAGCAGAGCAGACCATATGACAGTCTGATTCAAAATGGCCACTACCAGTCCATTTCAGCTAATGCCTAGAATATCAATGTTTATGAATTCTGTGTCCTTGAACATATACAAGGATACAATTATACATATACAAGATACAATTATAATAACTGTTTTAATGTCCTTATCTACTGATTCTGTCATTTGTGTCATTTACAGTGTGTTTTCATTGACAGATTTGTTTTCTTTTCTTTTTCTACTTCTTTGCATGCTTGGTAACTTTCAACTGAATGCCGGAAATTCAGAATTGTAAATTTCACCTTGCTGGATGCCAATATTTTTATATTCTTATAATATTCTTGAGCTTTGTCTGTTATTGCAAATACTTTGCTCTTTTAGAAGCTTGTATTTAAGCCTTGTTAGGTGAAACCAGAGCATCTTAGTTATCTAGTGCTGCCTATAGAACATATATACCACAAGTGAATGGCTTTAACAAACAGAAATGTATTCTCTCACATGTTGGAGGCTAAAATTCATATTCAGGGCACCAGCTCCAGGGGAAAGCTCTCTGTCCCTGTTGCAGAGCTCTTGCTCCTGAACTAGGAATTTCTCAAGGCAGGGACCACAGGTTATAAGGGTGTATTATGCTGTCAGTGCTTCTTTTTTCATGGTATAAGGTCCTTCTCTTTCCTAATCTTTTTCATTGTACTTACTTTAAGTGAAAGTTTACAGTTCAAGTCAGTTCCTCATACATTGGCGTACACACACTGTCATGTGACCTTAGCTGCTCTCCCGACACTCTACTCCAGCCTGTTGCTCATGCCCATTTAACCAGCTCCTTCTCCCCTTGTCTTCTCATCTCACTTCCAGACAAGAGCTATCTGGTCTTTTGACTAGAGTTTGAGTTCTGCACCCCACATTTGTCTTGCCCTATCAGGGACTTTCTGTTGAGTTCCCCGTAAGAACAGTTTTTGGTGGCGGCCAGGCCCCACCTAGTTCTTCTAGTCTCATGTTGATATAATCTCTGGTTTATGTGGCCCTTTCTCTCTTAGGCTGACATTATCCTTGTATCTTTGATGCTCTTCTTTCTCCTTTGCTCAGGTGGGTTGAGATCAATTGATGCTTCTTAAATGGCTGCTTGCTAGCTTTTAAGATCACAGACACCACTTACTGAGTGGGATGCAGAACATTTTAATAAATTTTGCTATGCCAGTTGACCTAGATGTCCCCTGTAACCATGGTCCCCAGACCCTTGCCTTTGGAACTCTCTCCCTCAAAGTGATTTATTTAGAATACTTTTAAGCTTTGGTTTTAGTCCATTTGCATTGATTTCTTCTCTACTGTATGTTGTCTCTCCCTTTACCTAAAATAACTCGTCTATTATTTATCTAATTAGCAAATAGCCTTCTCCATCCCACCTCACCTTCATAACCATCAAAGAATGTTTTCTTTGTTTAAACCTATTATGGCGTCCTTATAATACTGGTCTCATACAATGTGTCCTTTTGCAACTGACTAATTTTACTCAGCATAATACCTTTCTGATTCCTCCAGGTCGTATTTCTCAACTTCACCTTTGTTCTTCATCATTACATAGTATTCCATTGTGTGAGTGTAGCACAGTTTGTTTATCCGTTCTTATGCTGACTGACACAATCTTGACCACCACAAGTTCTTGTTTACTTTCTCTTCTGGTGTTTGTGCATTGTTAGTGTTTTCTTCCGTATATGCCATTTATTAAGGCTCTTAATGTCCCTGTTTTTTCAGCTATCTTTATTTTAGATTTTATATTTAGGTCTTTGATTCATTTGGGTTAGTTTTCATGCACGGTGAAAGATAAAAGACTGGTTTCATCTTGATAGCAGTGGCTTTGGTTTTTGGTTTATTAATACTATATCCCACAAATTCTGATACCTTTTGTTTCCATATTTTATGCAGTACAAAATACATTCTAATTTCCCTCTTGATTTCTTTGTTGACTGAGGGAGTTTAGAAATGTGTTACTTAGTTACTTAGTACTTCCAAGTACTTTGGAGACCCCGGTAGCCTGGTGGTTAAGTGCTATGGCTGCTAACTAGAAGGTTGGTAATTCAAATCCACTAGGTACTCCTTGGAAACTCTATAGGGCAATTCTGTTCTGTCCCATAGGATCACTATGAGTTGGAATCGACTCAATGACAATGGGTTTGGTTTTTTTTTTTTGGAAGTACTTTCTCTGATGCCCTGTGAAGCAGAGGCTTTTCTTCTGAAGCTTGGTAGAAATACAGGTTATTTCTAGACTGTGTGAAATATGTGGAGTGTTTGCTGTGCCGATCAAGATTCAGAAGATGCAAGGCAGAAATGGCTTATTTTCAGCTCTTCCTCTCTCTTTCTCTGTATGGCTGTCTACTCTTCACAGGTCTTCCCTGAAAACTGTTTGTGTTGGCTTTCCAGATTCTTGACTCCATCTCCTCAAGCAGATTGCTGGGCTTCACCTGAATTTCCCTTTCCTGTATTGTTGCCCTAAAAGTATCTCTAGACAGTAAGTTGGGCGAGTTATGTCTCACTTGATTTGTTTCTCTTTTCTTAGAGGTGACTGTCTGGGAATACCTGATGTTCAATTCTCAAAATCCATTTTTTCACGTATTTTGTCCAGTTTTTTAGCTGTTTCTGGCAAGAGGGTACATTTTTGTCCCTGTTACTCCATCTTGACCAGAAGCCTACTGTTTATTTTTTCACAGCTATCATTATGAGGCTACAGTAAAACGAACAGAAACCCTGACTCACAGCAACCCTATAAGACAGAGAAGAACTGCACCATAGGGTTTCCAAGGAGCAAGTAGTGGATTTGAATTGCCATTCTTTTAGTTAGCAGCTGTAACTCTTAACCACTATACTACCAGGGTTTCCTCGAGGCTATAGGAGGCAGCATGTAAATATTTGTGTGAATCTATTGAAACCTATTGGCCACATCCCCCTAAAATAAGGACACACTCCCCCAAATTTTTAATATAATTTCAGAAAGGTACACTGACTCCTGTATTATGGATAGAGGCTGTATTGGCCTCATGTCTAGAATTCTTGGGTTATTGTTTCTCTGTTATATTTTCTTGTCTTTGTTAATAATTCTAGCTTTCTGTTATTTTTAATTTTTAAACATATTTAGTCATTTTTATTTCATTTGTGTTTATTCAGCTGTCACACTTACTGTGTTCCTTTGAATTAACTTCTTGGTCCATACATTGAAAGCAAGAAGCACAGTCACAGATAAGACCTGTGTAGTCAGTCTACACTATAAATTGGACACTAGTTCCTTTTAAGCAATAAATTCTTGCCAATGCTTACTCTTTGCCTCTAACCAGTTTATCTTACATTGGCCCTCTGGCTCCTATTTCCACGTCCCCAACACTGAAGCCTCTAATGTTCATAATTCAATAGGTCACTTTTGTCTGTTATTTGTAACATATTGGAGCTGTGGGGACAGTCTTCTTCTACTCATCGTACATACACTCTAGGCCAGGTCTGTCTAGCAGAAACATAATGGAAGTCACACATGTAATTTTAAATTTCCTAGTAAGGACATTAAAAAATAACAACTGAAATTAATATAGCTCAACCTATTCTATCCAAAATATTGTTAATTTGAACACACAATAAAGAGAAAACATTATTGAGATAACTTGCTTTCTGTACTAAATTTTCAAAATCTGGTATTCATTTTGCACTCAAGGTACACTCAACTGAGATAATTTTTCATTAAAAACATTCAATTTGTAGGTAGAGTTCCTAAATGGAGAACTGAAAAAGTGTACATTCATACCCAAGTTGTTTCTAAGCTTTTTTAAATCAAAAATTTGATTCCTTAGTTACAGTAGCCATATTTCAAGTGCTACATAGCCATATATGGTTACTGGCTTCTGTATTGGGCAGCATAGGTCTGGGCCCTTCATAAAAAACTACATATTATCTAATTCCCTTGGTGCTTATAGCCTCTCTTTACACACACACACACACACACACACACACACACTGCAAACATTAGTTAAAACCTTTGTAAACAGATTTCCAACAGGAGGAATATAGAAGAATTTCAGTTAGGAATGGATTGTCAACATAATACCTTTCAAAACCAACAAAGAGGGCCCGAACAGCTACAATGACCTTAGAAGAACATCAGAAGACTCACAATTCCCAGTCTCAAAATGTAACACAGTAGTACACCAAAACAAAGAAAAAGAATCACATGATCATTTAAACTGATGAGAAAAGGGATCTGGCAAAATCCAATACACTTTCATGATACAAAACACTCAATAAATGAAGCATGAAAGGAAAATTCCTCAATGTGTTAAAGAGCAACTATGAAAACCCCACAGCCAACATCATGCTCAATGGAAAAGCCTTTCCATTTAAGATCAGGAACAGAATGCCTACCCTTACTACTGCTGTTCAATATTGTACTGCACGTTCTAGATAGAGCTATTGTTGTTGTTGTTAGATGCTATCAAGTTGGTTTCAACTCACAGTGACTCTATGCACAACAGAAAGAAATGCTGACGGTCTTGCACAACATCCACAATAGTTTTTATGCTTGAGCCCATGGTTGCCGCCACTGTGTCAATCCATCTCACCAAGGGTCTTCCTCTTTTTTGCTGACCCTGCACTCTACCAAGCACGATGTCCTTCTCCAAGGACTGATTCCTCCTGACAACACGTCTAAAGTATGTAAGATGCAGTCTCACCATCTTTGCTTCCAAAGAATACTCTAGTTGTACTTCTTCCAGAACAGACCTGTTTGTTCTTTTGACATTCCATGGTGCATTCAATATTCTTCTGCAACACCACAACTCAAAGGTATCAATTCTTCTTTTCTTCCTTGTTCATTGTCCAGCTTTCATATGCATATGATGCCACTGAAAATACCATGGCTTCGGTCAGGCACACCTTAGTCTTCTAGGTGACATCTTTACTTTTCAACACTTTAAACAGGTCCTTTTGCAACAGATTTCCCCAGCACAATGCGTCTTTTGATTTCCTGACTGCTGCTTCCATGGGTGTTTACAGTGGACCTAAGTAAAATGAAATCCTTGACAACCTCAATTCTTTCTCCATTTATGATATTTACGACATTACTGGTCCAATTGTGAGGATTTTTGTTTTCTCGACATTGAAGTGCAACCTATACTGAAGGCTGTGGTCTTTGTCTTCATCAATGAGTGTTTCAGATTTTCTTCACTTCCAGCAAGTAACACAGTATCATCGGCATAATGCAGGATGTTAATGAGTCTTCCTCTACTCCTGATGCCCTGTTCTTCTTTGCACAGTCCAGCTTCTCAGGTTATTTCCTCAGCATACAGGCTGAAAAGGTGGTGAAAGGACACAACCCTGACACACACCTTTCTTGATTTTAAACCATACAGTGTGTTTTAGTCATTTAGTGTTGCTCTACCAGAAATAGCAAGAGTGGATGGCTTTAACAAAGAGAAGTTTATTCCAACACAGTCAAAATTCAGAATGTCTGCTCCAAGGGAAAGGCTTTCCCTCTGTCAGCTCTGTGTTGCATCAGCCTTTGGTCAAGGAGCATCTTGGTGTGGGAACCTCAGGTCTGAAGGACAGGCTATACTAGTACTGCTTTCTTGATGGTATGCAAGCACTCCAGGAAACTCCCGTAACAAGGGTGTTGCAGTTCTATCCTTATCCTCTTTTAACATAATCATCATACCTACTAGGATGTACAGCATAGGAAAATCACAAAATATTGGGAATGATGGCCCAGCCAAATTGCTACACACATTTTTGGGGTGGCACTGTTCAACCCACAGCACAGTGTCCCTTTGTTCTGTTCTCATAACTGCTTCTTTTTTTTTTAATTTTAATTTTTATTTAACATAACTGAGTGAAAATGTACATTCACGTATAAATTTACATGCCCCCCCTATATGCAGCTTCCACTGCTCTCCCTGTCCGGTGACTGCACACTATTCCTCTCTGCTCCATACATGTCTCATCCTCCCAACAGTCTCCTTTCCCCTCCTCTCCGTCCACTCCCCTTCCTCCAGCCAGAGGTCAGCAAGATGATATCCTATAGATGTATAGAACCATAAAGTGCTTCCAATATATGGTTACTCTGCTTTGCCAAGTCCAATCCATTCCTGTCCAAAGAGTGGACCTTTGTTATAATTTATGGGAAAGGGCAGCATCAGGGAAGGGGGCCATGCTCTCAAAGGAACTCCAAAACAGCTGGACCATCAATTGAGGTCTTTTAGTGGAGATCTCAGGATGCACCTCTTTTTATTCTTGTGTTGCCAGTGAGGCTCCTCTCTGTGAGCTCTGTCGTGACTATCACTGGTGGTGACCGGGCACCATCCGGTTCTTCCGGTCCCAAGTCGATGTAGGCACCCACTCTTGTGGGTCTCTCTGTCTTCTCGGTTGTCTTTACCGCATGCCATTTTGGCCCTCGGTGAGCATCCGTTCCTGCTGAGTTGGGATCATTTGCTGTGTCCTCGGATGGCAGCTTGGCAGCTTTTAAGACCCCAGACGCCACTCACCAATGTGGGGTGCAGAGAGCTCTCTTAGCAAAATGCTAGTTGTGCCAATTGGCCTGGGATTTGCCTAAGTCATAACTGCTTCTTGATCCATATACAGATTCCTTAAAAGCACAGTTAAGTGTTCTGGAATTCCCATCTCAGTAATGTTAGCCATAATTTGTTATGATACACTGTCAATGAAATACAGCTAAATATCTTTCTGGTATTCTCTGCTTTCAGCCAAAACCCATCTGATATCAGCTATGATATCCCTGGTTCCCCATCCTCTTCTGAATCCACCTTGACTTTCTGACAGTTCCTTGTCAATATACTGTTGTAGGTGCTTTTGAATGATCTTGAGTAAAATTTTCCTTGCATGTGATATTAATGTGATATTGTTTGGTGATTTCCACATTTGGCTGGATCATTTGTCTTTGAAAGGAGTATAAATAGGGATCTCTTCCAGTCAGTTCGCCAGGTAGCTGTCCTCCAAATTTCTTGGCATACACAAGTGAGCACTTCCAGTGTTGCATCTGTTTATTGAAATATCTCAATAATATTCCATCAATTCCTGGAGCCTTGTTTTTCACCAATGCCTTCAATGTAGCTTTGACTATTTCCTTCAATACCATCAGTTCCTGATCACATGCTACTTTTTCAAATAGCTGAACATCAATCAGTTCTTTCTGGTATAATGACTCTGTGTGTTCTTTCCATCTTTTTTGATGCTCCCTGAGTTGTTTATTTTCCCTGCAGAATCTTTCACTATTGCAACTCAAGGTTTGAATTTTCCCTTTAGTTTGAGGAATGCAGAATGTGTTCTTCCCTTTTGGTTTTCTATTTCCAGCTCTTTGCACATATCATGTTTTGTCTTATTGAGCTGTCCTTCCAAATCTTCGCTTAAAGCACAATAAATTTTTATTTTTTTTTAAGAAAAGAATTACTACCATACTAAACCAAGTCAAACCCAGTACTGTGAAGTTGATCCCCTCTTCTACTTGTAGGTATAGCCCCAAAAGAACAGAAAGCAGGGACCCAAACAGATTCTTGTACACCAATGTTTGTTACACTATTCACAATAGCCAAAAAGCTAAGACATTACACTATTCACAATAGCCAAAAAGCTAAGACAAACTAGGAAGAAAAGTCTGGTGATTTACATTTGAAAAAAATCATCCATCAAATTTGTTTATTCTTTTGGCAGTCCATGGTACGTTCAACATTCTCCTCCAACACCACAATTCAAAGTTATCCATTCTTCTTCTATCTTCCTTACTCATTGCCCAGCTTTGGCATGCACATGTGACTGAAAATACCATGGCTTGGGTAAGGCACATTTTAGTCTTCAAGATGGCATCTTTACTTTTCAGTACTTTAGACAGGACCTTTGCAGCAGATTTGCCCAGTGCAATGCATCTTTTGATTTCTTGACTGTTGCTTTCATGGAAGTGATACACCTAATCAAATGTGTGTTAGATTTATATGTTGATAAAGCTACCCTGACCCAGCAATCCTATGTATACTATGTATACTCCTACATATATACCCTATAAACCTAAAAACAGTGACATGAACAAATGCACGCCTATGTTCATTGCAGCTTTATTCACAATAGGAAAAAACCAGAAACTCAAGTGCTCATCAGCAGATGAATGGATAAGCAAAATGTGCTATGTACATAAATGGAATACTATGCAATTATAAAGGGCAATAGAAAGTCCATGAAACATATTATAACATGATGGGGCTGGAGGACATAATGCTAAGTGAGACAAGTTGAGCAAATATCGTATGATTCCCTACATTATTTTTTATATATAAATATACATTATATATAAACATACATTGGTGGTTGTGGGTGAGAGAAATGTGTTTAGATTGTAGATAACTGGTTATTTTTGGTGATGGGAAAAGTAGCACTAAATATGAGCATAGGCAGCATTACTAAAGTAAATTATGCCACTGAGAAGACCTCAAGAGAAAAAGATGCCTGTATTAAAATATTTGATGTACAAAAGATGGCAACAATGCCTACAAAGAACAACAACAACAAAAGTCTAGGATCACATATGGATGAGTATAGGCATATAAATATATGGATAGATACAGGCTGTTTTAGTCAGCTAGGCTGCTGTAACAGAAATACCACAGAGTAGATAGCTTTAACAAAGAAAGATTTATTCTTACACAGTCCAGTAGGTTGCAAGTCCATATTCAGGGTGTCCGCTCCAGGGAAAGACTTTCCCCTTGTTGGCTCTGGAGGAAAGTCCGGTATTGCATCAGTCTTTGTCCAGGGAGCGTCCTGACGCAAGAACCTCTGGTCTGAAGGACGCGCTCTGCTCCCCGTGCTGCTTGCTTGATGGTAGCGAGGTTCTCAAATTGTCCTTTGTCTCTTTTTCCTTTTATTCCTTGCAAGCTAAAAGCATTAAGGGTGGGGCAAGCCATACTCCAGGGAAACTCCCCCCACAGCAGGAATTCACAGCCCCACCCTAATCCTTTAACATACAGGTTAGCAAAAACACACAATGGAGGACAGTCCCCAAGATACTGGGAACCATATCCCACCCACGTGGCTGCACATATTTTTGGGGGGACACGATTCCAACCATGACACAGGCATCTACATATTTTGAGAACAGATAGTTTCTATACATGCATGTAAACACAGATCTGTGTGTGCAGGCACATATATTCATTGAAGACATAACTACAGATACTCCTCAGATATAACCAAATGCATTCTGAGATTGGCTTTCTATGTTTGGAAGCTTAGACTCATAGTGTCACAGGACGACAACTTGGTCAACTGGCATAAAAAAGTTCACATTAGCATCCTAGTGAGGTGAGTAGCATTTGGAGTCTTAAAAAGCTTGCAAGTGGCCACCTACAATGCAACAACTGGCCTTTACTCATGTGGAGCCAAGAGCAAGAAGGTAACCAAAATGGCAAAGGAAGAACAAGTACATAAGGCTGACAAGCACACAGAGACACAACCTCATCTACCCTGAGACCGTAAAAACTAGATGGCAGCTGGCTACTACCACTGACTGTTTTGACCAGGGTCATAACAGTTGGTTCTGGCGAAAATGGCAGAAAAATGTAAAAGAATAAAATAATTCTTAAAAAAGGCCAGGCTAACCAGGTCAGTTGAGACCAGAGGACTCCCTGAGACTACTGCTCTGAGATATTCTTTAAACTTTGAAGCAAAACTATTACAAGATCACTTTTTAGCCAAAAGCAGAGTGGCACACTACTACCCATAAGCTTGTGGACATGGCACAAGACCGGGCAATCTTTTGTTCTATTGTGTATAGGGTTGCTATGAGTCAGAACCAACTTGATGGCACCTAACAGCAAGAACCCATAAGACTGGTGGTCTACTAAAAGACTATATGAGACCAAAAGATCAACATTTACTTCAAAGCAAAGATGAGAAGATAAGGGGGCAGAGAAACTAGAGTAACAGAAATGGAAAAAACAGAAAACAAAGAGAGTGCTAACACAAAGGGGAGAAAAGAAGCATATGTTGAAAACTACAAAATACTGATGAGATAAAGAAAAGCTAAATAAATATTCATCACTGGACTACATGTCACGGATCGAACTGTGTTCCCTCAAAAATATGTGTAGCCATTTGCCTGGACCACAATTCCCTGTATTCTATGACTGTCCTCCATTTTATGATTTTCCTACCTTGTAAGTTAAAGGATTAATGAGGGACTGTAAACCCCTTTATAAGATCACCTCCCTGCTCCACTGTAAAGGGAGTTTCCCTGGAGTATGGCTTGCCCCACCCATAATCCTTTCATCCTAGAAGAGATAAAAGGGAAGCAGCTGGCAGAGAACTGGGAACCTCCCACCAAGAAAGCAGCACCGGGAGAAGGGCGTGTCCTTCAGACCTGAGGTTCCTGCGCCAAAACGCTCCCTGAACAAAGACTGACACAATACTAGACTTCCCTCTAGAGCCAACACATGAGAAAGCTTCCCCTCAAGTGGACATCCTGAATTTGGACTTATAGCCTACTGGACCGTGTAAGAATAAACTTTCCTTTGTTAATGCCATCCACTCTGTGGTATTTCTGTAAGAGCAGCAGTAGCTGACCAAAACACTATACAATACTGTTAAGATGTCAATTCTCTCAAAACTGACCTACAGTCAAGAAATTGCAATGAAAATATCAACAAGATTTTTATAAAAACTGACAAGCTGATTCTACAATCTATGCAGAAAATCAAAGGTCCTAGAATAGTCAAAACCATTTTGAAATAAAACTGTTGAAATGAGACATAAGTAACTCCATTTCGAGGAAGGGTGCAGTGAAAATTCAGGGTATTAAAGTAAAAGGCTCCAGGAACCAACTTAGCAGGAAATACCAGAGTAACTACACCGTAATTTCACCTTTTTCTTGCAAAACATAGGTCCTGGAGACAGCCTTGCAAGTAACCCCTGGAGCCAGCCCTAACCACAATCTAGTAAAACATCACTAATGGTTACATTTTATAACCTATGGAAAGTCCATGTGGCTAAAACATTTACTAACTACTATATTTTGTAACTTATAGAAATTCCACATGGCCTCAGCCAATCAATGCAAAGGTCAGCTCCCCCTCCCTGCTTTGTGGCTTAACAGCTTAAATGCTGCGTGCTAGGGAAGCTTGGGGTCGCCTCCTGCTCTGTGTAGTTTGGAGTGCATCCCTGGTGCATCTTGCTGACCTCTGACTGGAGGAAGGGGAGTGGACGGAGAGGAGGGGAAAGGAGACTGTTGGGAGGATGAGACATGTACGGAGCAGAGAGGAATAGTGTGCTGTCACCGGACAGGGAGAGCACTGGAAGCTGCATATAGGGGGGCATGTAAATTTATATGTGAATGTACATTTTCACTCAGTTATGTTAAATAAAAATTAAAAAAAAAAAACTTCCATTGTTGTTCCTACGCTTTCTTGGATGAGCTTTATCGTTTTAGGTTTGATATTTAGGTCCTTTATCCAGTTGGAGTTGGTTTTTTTATAAGGTGTAAGATACGGATCTTGATTCAGTTTATTGCAGATGGATAACTAATTTTGCCAGCACCATTTGTGGAAGAGACTGTTTTTACCCTAGTTTAATGTCTTAGGGCTTTGTCGAATATCAACTGCTCATAGGCAGATGGTGTCATCTCTGGGGTCTCAATTCTGTTCCATTGATCGATCTGTCTGTTCTTGTACCAGTACCAGGCTGTTTTGACCACTGTGGCAGTGTAGTATGTTTTAAGGTCGGGTAATGAGAGGTCTCCCAGTGTGTTCTTCTTCTTTAGTAGTACCTTACTTATCCGGGGCTTCTTCCCTTTCCAAACAAAATTGGTGATTTGTTTCTCCATCTCATTAAAAAATGATGCTGGAACTCGTATTGGGATTGCATTATATAAATAAATTGCTTTGGGTAAAATAGACATTTTCACAATGTTAACTCTTCCTATCCATGAGCAGGGTAGGTTTTTCCGTTTATCTAAGTCTCTCTTAGTTTCTTGTAGTAAGGGCTTGTAGTTCTCTTTGTAAAGGTCTACTGTTTCTCTGGTTAGATTAATTCCTAGGTACTTTATCTTCTTAGGGGCTATCGTAAATGGTATTGACTTAATAATTTCCTCCTTAACAGTCTCGTTGATGGTATAAAGAAAATCTACTGATTTACTTATGTTTATCTTGTATCCTGAGACTTTGCTGAACTCTTCTACGAGTTTCAGTAGCTTACTTATAGATTCCTTGGGGTTCTCTGCATATACAGTCATATCATCTGCGAACAGGGAGATTTTAACTTCCTCTTTGCCGATGCAGATGCCCTTTATTTCTTAGTTTTGTTGAATTGCTCTGGCTAGAACTGCTAGCACAATGTTGAATAGGAGAGGTGACAGTGGGCATCCTTGTCTAGTTCCTGATCTCAGGGGAAAGTCTTTCAGTCTCTTTCCATTCAGGATGATGTGGACAATCGGCTTTGTATAAATGGCCCTTACTGTGTTGAGGAATTTGCCGTCTATGCCCATTTTGCTAAGAGTTTTTAGCATGAATGGGTGTTGGACTTTATCAAATGCCTTTTCGGCATCAATGGACAAAATCAGGTGATCTTTGTCTTTTGTGTTATTTATGTGGTTAGTCACATTAATTGTTTTCCTGATGTTGAACCAGCCTTGCATCCCTGGTATGAATCCCACTTGGGCATGATGGATTATTTTCTTGATATGTTGTTGTATTCTGTTGGCAAGAATTTTGTTGAAGATTTTTGCATCTAGGTTCATGAGTGATATCGGTCTGTAGTTCTCTGTCTTTGTTGGATTTTTCCCTGGCTTAGGTATCAGGGTTATGCTAGCTTCGTAGAATGAGTTTGGGAGTAGTCCATCCTTTTCTATACTGTGAAATAGTCTCAATAGTATTGGGGATAACTCTTCTATAAATGCTTGGTAGAATTCTGCCGTGAAGCCATCTGGGCCCGGACTTTTTTTGGTTGGCAGTGTTTTGATGACCTTTTCAATCTCTTCCTTTGTGATGGGTTTATTAAGTTGTTCTGCTTCACGTTGTGATAATTTGGGTAGGTGATATGAGTCAAGCAATCGGTCCATTTCCCCTAGGTTTTCAAATTTGTTAGAGTCTTTCACAGTATTCTGTTACGATATTTTTGATTTCTGTTGCATCTGTGGTGACAACTCCCCTCTCATTTCTAATTTGGGTTATTTGTTTCCTTTCCTGCTTTTCTTTAGTAAGTTTAGCCAGTGGTTTATCAATTTTGTTGATCTTTTCAAAAAACCAGCTTTTGGTCTTTTCAATTTTTTCAATTGTTTTTCTATTCTCTAATTCATTTAGCTCTACTCTAATCTTTATGATCTCATTTCTTCCAGTGCCCGAGGGGTTCCTCTGTTGTTCTCTTTCTACTTGTTCAAGCTGTAGAGTTAGTTCCTTGATTTGGTTTCTTTCTTCCTTCCAGATGTGTGCATTTATGGAGATAAACAGACCTCTGAGCACTGCTTTGGCTGTATCCCATAGGTTCTGGTAGGAAGTGTTTTCGTTCTCATTGGAATCTATGAATTTCTTTAATTCATCCTTGATTTCCTCTATAACCCATGTTTTTTTGAGCAAGATGTTGTTCAGTTTCCAAGAGTTCCACTTTCTATCTATGCTTTTTCTGCTACTGATTTCAACTTTGATGGCTTTATGATCTGAGAAGATGCTTTGCAGTAATTCAATAGTATGGATTTTGTTGAGCATTGCATTATGGCCTATGACGTGGTCAATTCCGGAGAATGTTCCATGTGCACTGGAGAAGGTGTAGTTGTCTGCTGATGCGTGGAAAGTTGTGTATATATCAATGAGGTTTAGTTCGCTGATTGTGTCAATGAGGTCTTCTGTATCCTTACTGAGCTTTTTTCTAGATCATCTGTCTAGTAATGAGAGTGAAGTGTTAAAGTCTCCCACTATTATTGTGGAGTCATCTAACTCTCTTTTGAGTGTAGTCAGTGTTTCTTTGACATATTTAGGTGCTCTGACATTAGGTGCATAAATATTTAATATAGTTAAGTCTTGCTTGTGTACTGAACCTTTCAGCAATAAATAGTGTCCATCTTTGTCCACGATGGTGGATTTGACATTAAAATTGATTTTGTCTGAGATTAGAATTGCCACCCCTGCTCTTCTTTGTTGATTGTTAGCTTGATATATATTCTTCCATCCTTTAATTTTCAGTTTGTTCCTGTCTTTAGGTCTCAAGTGAGTTTCTTGTAGACAACATATGGATGGGTCGTGTCTTTTGATCCAAGATGAGACTCGATGTCTCTTTACTGGAGCATTCAGTCCATTCACATTCAATGTAATTATTGATAGGTATGTGTTCACTGCTGCCATTGTGATATGTTTATTTTTATGTTGATGTTTTCTCTGTTGTTCTTATTAGTCTGTTCTGGGACACTCTTTTTTGTGAGTTGATTTTTCACCTTTTTCAGAGCTGGTTTTATAGTTGTTGAGACTCATGTTAGATTTCTTGAAATGGTATGATACATCTTTGTTGTGCTTTAAAGCTGCCCCTATGAACCCCCTTAATAAACTATTTATAAACCCAATTTTAATTACTACCAGCCTTGTCATCTTCCTCTCCATCTGGAAGGACTATAACGACTGTAGTACATCCCTCTTTTTATTATGATGACACCATAGTTTTCATGATGATCACTGGATTGCTTCTTTCCAAATCAAAGCTGTGATTTACTTTGGAGCCTTTCCTAAATGAGTATTGAGTAGTGTGTCGTTCTAAAATATAAAGTTAATGGTTTCGTTCTTCTAAGCCAAAGCCAAGGACTTCTTTCATTATTTCTTGTAGTTTGGGTTTGGTTTTTACAAAGTCTCTGAGTTTCTGTTTATCTGGGAATGTCTTAATTTCATTTTCGTATCTGAAAGATAGTTTTGCAGGATATATAATTCTTGGTTGGAAGTTCTTCTCCTTCAAGGCTTTGAATGTGTCGTGCCACTGTCTCTGTGCTAGCATGGTTTCTGCTGAGAAATCTGAAGAAAGCCTACAGGGTTTCCCTCTGAATGTTAGCTTTGCCTTGAGTCTTGCTGTCTTTAAGAGTTGCTGCTTATGTTTCATTTTGTCAAGCTTGATTATAATATGTCTTGGAGTCTTTCTTTTGAGATCTATATTGGGTGGCGTACGATATGCATCTGAGATGTCTATATTCTCTTCCTTCATGATTTCTGGGAAGTTTTCTTTCAGCAGCTCAGCAACAATACTCTGTGTTTTCAGATGTCTCACCCTGTTCAGGGACTCCAATTAATCGAAGGTTGTTCCTCTTAATAGAGTCCCACATGCTTCTTAATGTTTCTTCATTTTTCTTCTTTTTTCTGATTTCTGCTCATAGGCGCTGGCATCAGTAGCTCTGTCTTCCAAGTCAGAAATTCTTTTTTCCATTTGTTCCATTCTGTTTTCTTGGCTTTGCATGGAAGTTTCTATGTCTTTGATTTTCTTCTTGATCTGTTGGATTTCAGAGTACTGGTGTTCCATCAGATCGAACAACTTGCTTAATTTTTTATTTTGTTCTGGTGCATTTTGTATAAGGTCTAGAAGGGCTCTGTATATAATTAATTTGTATTCACTTCCTGATGCTTTCATAAAAGTTTCTTCATCTGGAAAACTCCTTGGTTGCTTTGTTTGGGAGCCTTCTGAAGCCATGAGTGATTGCTTGTATGTCACAATTGTCTGTTGCTTTTTGGGTCCCATGAGAGTATACAGAGGCTGGAAGAGGTACTGTGAGGATGGACTGCAAATGTTTCTCTAGGCTGTCTTCAAATGTAGAGCAACAGGTATCTGACCAGTTCACAAGTCAGTTAGGTTTTTAGGTGTAGAGGTCCCTCTTCTCATCTGACAAAGTAAGCACCACTATATCCAACCCCAGATGATAACAAACTAGTTCAGAATACAGCAATGCTACTGTCCTGTTGGCTTCTGCTGACAGGGCCTAGCCTTAGCCAACACTGCGTCGAGTACTGGTTTTGTGATAGAAAAGCCCTCTCCTGTGGGCAGGCTCTGGCTCCCAAGCTAAGAATTAGGTCCAGCTGCGGCCACCATACCCAAGATGGCGTCCTCCACACAGGCAGCAGACAGGGGGGCTAAAGGTGCCGAGAGGTAGCGATTCCTCTGCTTCTGTTGCAGGGCCCCCAATGTAGGCAGCACTATGCAAAATCACTACTTTTCTGACAGAGAAGCGCTGCCCCGTTTGCAGGCGCTGGCTCCCAGGCTAAGAACAAGGTCCTGCTAAAATCTCGGTACCAACATGGCGTCCCGCACCCTGACCACGGAGCTCCGTACCAACCCCACTGAGGCAGCTCCAATATGAAAGGCTCAAAGTGTCTAGATTAACAGAGTCCCGAGCCTGGCTCTCAGAATATGGGAATTTCGCTGGCCTATCCCCCCAGCAGCGTGTCTGAGTCCAGCCGCCAGGCGAGACCGAGCTCCGCCCGCCAGCCAAACTGAGGAAAAAAAAGTCAAACTGGCGCGTTTACCTTCCGTCCGTGAGAGCCGGGGCTAGCCAGGAGCGGGAGTCAGCGAAAGAGAGGAGGTTTTTCGCTGAGTCGTATGAAGTCCCAATTGACATCTCTGTGCCGTGTCCTGAGGCTGATTAGGTGATCAGAAGGCTCTGTTTGATTGTCAGTTCAGGTCTTGGTTTCCAGAGGGATAAAAGGAGATGTGTGCTTAGTCCGCCATCTTGACTCCGCCCGCCCCAGCTTCCTCAAGCCACCCTTTGAAATCTTCTGTTCAGCTTTTTTATTTCATCAGTTCTTCCTTTAGCTTTAGCTACTCAGTGCTCAAGAGCAAGTTTCAGAGTCTGACATCATTTTTTGTATTTTCTTTCCTTCTGTCTTCTTAGTGACCTCATGTTTTCTTCAAGTGTGGTATCATTGGTCTTTGGTCATTAGTGTCCCACACATAAACTCTATTCTTCAGGTAGTCTCTAAATTCAAATGTGACATACTTAAGGTCATACTTTGGCTCTTGTGGAGTGGCTCTTTCTTCACTTTCAACTTGAGTAGAAGCAATTGACGGTCTGTTCGGCAGGTGACCCCTGGCCTTGTTCTGATGATAGTGAGCTTTGCCATCGTCTCTTCCTAAAGATGTAGTCAACTTGATTCCTAGGTATTTCATCTGGTGAGGTCCAAGTGTATAGTTGCCACTTATGTTGGTCAAAAAAGGTTTGGCAATGAAGAAATCACTGGTCTTGAAAATTCTGTCATGTGATATCCAGCAGGGTTTCTATCATCAGGGTCATGTGCTCCAACTACTGATGCTTCTGTTTCCAACTTCTGCATTTCAATCACAGGTAATTATCAATGTATCTTGATTGTGTGATCAATTTCAGATCACAGAAGTTGGTAAAAATCTTTTAATTCTACATCTTTGGTCTTAGTGGTTGGTGCATAAATTTGAACAGCCGTATTAACTGATCTTCCTTGTAGACATATGGATATCCTATCACTGACAGCACGGTATTTCAGGATATTCAAATGTCATTACAAAAAAGCAAATTAAAATCACAATGAGATCATCACTATTGATCTACTGCAATGGGGGGAAAAACTCAAGACACAAAACCAAAAACTGTCTGATAATACCAAGTGCTGGTGAGAATAAAGAGCACTTCAAATACTCCCATTACTGGGGAGAATGCAAAATGGTACAGTCACTTCAAAAGAGTCTGACATTCTCTTAAAACATACACTTATAATTTGACCTAGCCAACTCACTCCTGGGTATTTATCCAGGAAACGAAAAACATGTTCACATGACATCTAGGATACAACAATTAGTCTCCACTCATCTGGAGCAAAAAAGAAAGAAACCCCAAACTCAGAAGAAACTAATCTACAGGGCTGTCTACACAAGCCACTCTCTCATTAACCCTGTGGCCAGAAGCATGTTGATTGTGACCAGCTACCATCAGAGATTATTCTTAACAGGGCCTGATAGAAGGGCAGAAAATTGTGGAACAGAACCTCAAATTCTTTTTTTTAAAAAATCCCCTTATTACTGGTCACTATAAGTCAGAATTGAGTCAATGGCAATGGGTTTGGTTTTTTTGCTTTTTGGACTGGTTAAGGCTAAAGGAGTCCTCCAACTGCTGCCTGAGATGCTCTTTAAACCTTGAACCAAAACTATCCCCTAAAGTCACCGTTTAGCTAACTAAGTTGATTTATAAAGAATATCACATATGGGTATTGGCCTCTTTTAAAAAAACACCTACATGAGACCAAATGGTCAGCAATTACTCTAAAGCAAAGATGAAAAGGTGGAAGGGCAGGGAAACTAGGTTACTGTTAATGGAACAACCAGAGCAGAAATGACAGTGCTGACATGACCCAAAGAATGTAACCAGTGTCACTGAAAGATGTGTAGAATCTATTTTGCTGTGTAAACTTTCACCAAAAATACTTTAAATAAAAACAAAACACAAAGGTCTATATATGAACTCACAGCATTTTACGCATAATTGGAAAAAAGCTGGCAATAATCCAAGTAACTATCAACTAGTTCACTGAATAAACAAACTGTGGTTCATCAACAGAATGGAACACAATTCAGGAGCAAATTATTGATATATACAACAACATGAATCTCAAAAGCATCACATTATATGAAGGAAGCTGGACACAGAAATTTATGTACTGTAAGGTCCCACTTACATGACATTCTGAAAAAGTCTAAATTGTAGGGTTTATAAATCACATCAGTGGTTGCCAGGAGTTGAGGGTAGGTGAAGTGAATTGACTACAAAGGGGCCTTAAGCAACAGTTTGTGAATAATAGACATAAATCTAAATGCAGTGCCACTGAGTCATTCTAACTCACAGTGACACTACAGGGCAGAGCAGAACTTCTTCATCAAGTTTTCAAGGAGCGCCTGGCAGATTCAAACTGCCTTTTGGTTAGCAGAGGTAGCACTTAACCACTACACCACCAGGATTTCCATAATAGAAAGTCTGTATTTTTATTGTTGTAGTGGTTATATGACTGCATACATTTGTCAAATATTATCGAAGCATACCTAAAAAAAGGCGATTTTTAGTACATGCAAATTGTACTTCAAATTAAAAAAAAACCCACCTCTGATTCCCAAAACAGTAATCTGTCTTGTTTTATATGTAATAGAAGTTTGAGTCTACCAACAGGAATTCCCAGAAAAAATCTTTTAATCACAAATTATTCTCATTTGCGGACAAATACTTACTGAACATTTCTGAGCCATCACAAGCTGCTTAGATTATCTCACTAAATTATTACAACAAAATTATAAAAATGGAGTTCAGAGAGGTTACGTAATTCTAAAGTTGGGATTTAAACCCAGGTAAGCTGGATTCAAAAACCCTGGTGACACAGTAGTTAAGAACTAAAGCTGGTAACCAAAAAGTCAGCAGTTTTGAGTTTACCAGGCACTCCTTGGAAACCCCATGGGGCAGTTCTACCCTATCCTTCAAGGTCACTATGAGTCCGAAGACTTAACTGCAACGGGTTTGCTTTGGGGTTTTCTTAAGCTGGATTCCCAGGTTCATGTTTCCCTCTATGTAATACATTTTTCTTCAAATCTCCAAAGTCAGACTACATTTCATATTCTTTACTGTGCCTAAAATTGGTAATATCCAGTAAAAGCTGATTGACACTGATGAAAAATACGGAAACTATCCCAAACTGAGTCCTTTATCACGTATAGGATATAAGACAGTTGGCTTTCCTGGGGAAAAGCCTCCCTCCCCACCCCATTCTTACCGTTATCTCTACTTCAGCAATTCAGTCCACTAGGAAAGGCATTCGTTTATTTATTCTTCCTAGTTTCCTTCTGCTATTCCCAGTCCAGCAAAACATCTCTAACTTATGATGGCCCAGGGGACAAAGCTAATCTGTTAATACTCTAGAGAGAGCAGTTTCTATGGACATGGAATAACGACACAATATCATCTTTCTCAGGACTTATTTTCTTAACTAGGAAGGGAGTAAAATTTGCTGTTTTACTGAAAAGAAAAATGCCTCTGGGAAAACGAGGGCCAGTTCTCAGGTAGTTAGAACGAAGTCTCCTAGCACACAGACAGAAAGGCAGACACACACACACACACACACAGTTCAGGCACTTAGTAAATGAAAACACAGAACTACATCTGTATTCCTCCAGACAAGCCAAAATCATCAGTTCAGCTGATGGCCATCTCCTACCTTCTCAGCTACAGCATTTAACAGTTCTTCATTGAACACCCAATTCCCTACTGAAGATAGTGGACTCCTGTTTTCATACTGTAGCAGTTTTAATGTTTTCATTTATAACAGGAAACCCAACCAACAGTGACTTAAGCAACAGGGAAATCTATTTACCTCATGTATCAAATTTGGTGGTCGGGCAGTTCCAAAGTAGGCTAATTCAGTGGCTCAACAAAGTCATCAAACACCAGATTTTTTTCCACTTTATATTCTGGCATACTGAGGCTGTTGGCCTTTGGCAGCTACTACTTTGTAAGAGACTCACAGCAAGCCTGTGTGTTTTCTTAACTCATGCCTGGCATGAGGAAAGTAATGTTCTCATATCTACTTTGGAAAGCAATTCAGAAATATCTCTAGGATTTTTAAAAAATGTGCATAACCTTTGATCTAGCAATTCCACTTCTAAGAACCACAGAAACATGCTAGTACATAAAAAGTTATAAAGATGATTGTTACAAAACTAGTTTTAACGGCAAAAAATTGGAAACAGCTGAAAATACTCATTCACAGAGGAGAGATTAAATTGAGAGCCACACAATGGAATACCTCACAGCTGTTTCAAATGGAAAAAAGTCTAAGTTTTGCTGATAAGAGTCACATTCAGAGCATAAAGAAAATGCCAAAATAAAAAATAAAATAAAATAAACCAAACTACATTATCTGTAAAGAGTTTTAGGAGAAGGACTTAATTTTTAACTGTAATACTACTGCTGGATAATAGTGGTGGAGAAAGCAATTTTTTTTTTGGTTTTCTACTTTATATCCACCTATACTTTTCATATTCTGATTATAAACACACTGTTATTTCTGCATTTGAATTTTTTATTATTCTACTGGTTCTCACTTAAACTTTAGACCTTAGGTTTCCCTGCTGCCTTACAAAGTTTTAACCAAGCATCTCTTCACAAAAGTACACTAAACAGTGATTACTGTTGGTTCTAAAAGAAATAATTAGGTAAGGGAAACTTCCTATGTACGGCATCCAGTTACTTGGGAAGTTGACTATTATGAGGCTTACCCCCGAACAGCCAGGATACTTTGTGGCTCATAACACCCTAATCCAAATTAAACCAAGATCCACACCCTAATCCTGAAACTGACTGACAAATGTAATTCAATGACAACAGCTGGTGCCTGTACTAGGACTTTAAAACTATTCTTATCCTTCCCTCTCCCTAGCTGCAACTAACGGAGAACAAGACTGGCCAGCACCAGTGCTTACTTTTCAGAGATGGTTCTCTTCCCGATCCACGTCCCCTATAAAAATGTTGTAAAAGTTAGTGGGCGGTAAGAAACAGCTATTCTAGAAAAATAATTGCTCACACACTGAGGGCTGCCAGCAAGAGCAGTTTCCCAGTGGCATGTTTTAGTAACCTTGGTAAGACAAAGAGCAACGCCTCCTGTAATACAGATTCTGGTTGGAAAAAAAGACTGTGGAAAAATACAACTTAAAAAGGAAACACCACAGGCTCCAGCAGAGCAGAAAAGCAAGCAGATTTCTAAATACAGAGCTCAACTGTAAGAGTTCACTGTACTTTATTTCTCACTATCATCATTTGCTGTCAAAAATAGAACCTTCTCCATCTTGCTCCATTCAAGAAGAAACCACAGAAGGCATAGCTGTTTACACAGGGCGGCCAGGTCAGAGCAGCCACACAGGGAAATGGAAAAAACAGACAGCAGGTTTTCTTAGGGGATTACACTGCTACAGCTTTTATCCTTCTTCCCAGCTATTTCTGGTGTGAAGAAAGCAGCAAGATCTTTGCACTGCTGTGAAAAAGCTCCCTTCTTTTCATGAAAAGTGCTGAAGCACTTTCAGGCCTACAACTCCCTCTGCTGCCCAATCTTCTGTCTGCATGCTATTACCAAGTTCAAACAAAAGCTCAGGAGTTAAAGAGTTAAAACAAAAACTTGCTGCTGCTGATTCCAGCTCAGTGACGCCACAGGACAGAGCAGAACCACCCCACAGGGTTTTCAAGGTTGCAGATCTTTACAGAAGCAGAGTGCCAAGACTTTTTCCCACAGAACAGCTGATGGGTTCCAATGCTTTAACTACTAGGTCACCAGCGCTCCTCAAAAAGTTAAGCAAACTTCCATTTGAAAACATGACCAGAAAGTTCCAACTCTATCATTTACTAGCGAACTTGTGCAAAGAACAGTGGCCCTCATTTCTCTATCTGTAAGAACGGGATGCCTTCACTACATCACAGGGCTATTACTGTGAATGATACAATAATGTATAAAGCAGTACCGGTGCAGAGTGGCTACCATTGTTACTGCCTTAATGGGTTAAGAATATGTATAATTTTAGCTGATTTGGACAGAAAGTTTAAAACAGGAAGAGAAGCTAGAGTTAATTTCAGTAGCAAATCATAACGATATCCCCAAATAAGAAATTTCTGGATAAATTGCTGTCTTTAATTTGCCCACAAGTTCCCAGACATCTTCAAAATAAAATCTCTCAAGAGTGTGTAAGACTATCTTACAATAAAAAATGAATAGATGGAGGCAAAGGGAAAAAGTGACCAAAGACAAGAGTTTAAATAGGAGAGGACACAGCTGTAATGCCAAATTCTAAATGGGACTACTATGTTCACCTACAAATGTCTCAGGAAGTTTATGGCTCAGTTGCTTTTTACACAAAAGTTTCACTCTTCAAAGCTAATTTAAAATTTAAAGGGTGCCATTATGACAGGAAACAGTTAAAACCACTGGAAAGTTGATCATCCCTTAAAAAAAAAAACAGCCATCCAGTTGATTCCGACTCATACACACACTACAGGTCAGAGCAGAACTGCCTGAGTTTCTAAGGATTCCAAGTGCCCACCTTTTGGTTAGCAGCCATAGCACTTAGCCACTCCATCACTATGCTTTCCAATAGAATTAAAAAAAAAAAAAAGAACAATAGCTGATCACTTAGAAATACTGTTTCATACGTGAATAGAAAGACTAAAAACTGTTTTCTTCAGTATATTTAAAAAGCAAAACGAGTTTGGGGATCACTGCATCTTTGTGTATGGAGAGCCACTGTGCACAATTTGTAAAACCAGTTGAGAACCTACCATGCTGTTGATAGCAAGAAGCTGACACCCTGGAACACTCACACTCCCATTATCCTTACGGGGGCAGCCTCCAGTAGCCACATGGGACTCCTGAAATTGCGATGCATTTCTGATGCAGGACTTCAGCTTGGGAGACCTTGCATCACTGCACATTGCGGCTGTCCTCAATTCATGGACACAAGTACGATCTTTTAACTCACTCATCACACTCTATGAACTCCTATCTTAGGCACTGTTTCAGGTGCAGGACCACTGCAGTGGGCATGATGGATCACAGGCTACCCCTCATGGAGGTGACATTCTAATGGGAAGACAGAGAAGAGTCAGGAGTTCTGAACTGTGGTCATACAGTATCATGGAAGAACCTTTAAAAATAGATATATACACCATGCATATAAAAATATATGGCACCCATGGGTGAGGCAATTCTGACTCACAATGACATTATCTGTCAGAGAACTGTGCTCCACAAGGTTCTGTTTTACTGTGCTTTAGATCAAAGTTTATAAACAAATTAGTTTCCCATTTGATAATTTGTACATAATATTCCATGACATTGACTACAATCACCTCAGTGTGTCAGCACTCTCCCCATTTCCACGCTGGGTTCCCTGGGTTCTTTTTTCTGGATTTTTTGCCATCTCATCTTTACTTTGAGCCAAAGGTCCTTTAAATCCTGTAAAACTGATTGTTCTAAGGAATATGTTCTTGTAAGGTGTTATTTTATGATCCTACTCGGTTGAAAGCTGGGTCTCCAAGAATAATTTCAAGTGAGTAGGGTGTCTTAGGGCCATAGTCTCGGGGTTTCCTCCAGTCTCTGTCAGAACAGTAAATCAACTCACTTTGTGAATTTATTCTACCTTCTTCTGCTTTGTCAGGAACCCTCTATTGTAAACAAATTTAACGGCACAAATCTACTTCCGAAAGGTTGTAAGGATAAAAACCCTGTGGAGTTCTGCTCTGCAACAACTGTTGCTAAAAGTTTGTATAGACTTCTCAGCAACTGTTATTATTTTTTTAAATCTTTAAAATCCAATTTAATCGCATTTAACACGTTGATACTATTTGTTTACCAACATGTCTCTCTTTAGTTATCTCCGTATTTCATCCTCTGTGTCTAGCTCAGGGTTATGTAAGTTTGTTCCAGTTTGAATCCTTATGGAGAATTTGCATTTCCACCTCAGAGCTACTGATGTAGAATGTTCCCAGGAAGTTACACGTAACAATCACCTAGGCATCTAGGTAAAATGTAGACTCTGACTCAGTGTATTTGGAGTGAAAATGCAAGTTCTCAGCAGAGGTTCAAACCCAAGACAGAGTTAAGCCCTACTCTAGCTCACAGCAAGTGCTCCATAACCACTTTCTGAACAGAACCCCAACTAGGAGCACCCTGAGATACTGTAGGCACGACTGATCCATGTGAGTTCAGTTAAAGAAATAGTGCACTTACAGATGAGAACAAGGGACAGGTGTTTCCACAATTAACACGTTATTTCTCTGCCTAACAATTTACCAGTTCTACTTGTGTCCATTTCCTGACTACCAAGCTCAGTCTCTCTTCCGTAACTCTTTTTTTCTTCCTTCCTATAACTCTTAACAGAGCCCAGTTTTAATGTACTTTCAAGTGACTTCGTTCTTTGTCTGCAAGAGAACACCTCACATACTGATCCTCATGATAAGAAAAGTGTCACAAAGGTCTTACATAGTGACCAAAGCTATTAAAACATCTCCAACCTATTTTGGTTTGGAAGTGTAGTTAGTGTTCCAGCATGCAGAGTCAGAATTGATAAAACCCTCAAAAAAACTCTACTGCCACTGAGCCAATTCCTACAGAACTGCTCCCAAAGAGCACCTGATAAATGTGAACTGCCGACCTTTAGATTAGTAGCTGTAGCACTTGACTACTACACCACCACGTTTCCAGAACTGATAATTGAGACGTGCACTAGTGAATAACCTTATTCATTTTTGTGGTCCCTTCCTTCCCTCCTCCTCAATACCAGACATATCCCCGACAGGGAGAATTTCTACTATTTGCCTTAAGAATCTAAAGGCCCATGTGGTGAAAAAAACAAATATGCAGAGCAACCATCATACTTCAAAAAGTGTTAAAATAACAGATAAATGGTGCCAGTGTGTAAAAAGGTCTCTACTACCCAGAAGAAACAATAAAGAATTGTTAATAAAAACAACTCCACAGCATTTATTGTTATCTGGTAATAGCATAAGGATACTCAAAGCAATATGAATACACATTTTAGAACTATATTCCTAATCAAAGACACCTAAAAGGGGGTGGAGGGAAGGTAGAAAATCTACTGTCCTTAACAACTTCTCACTTCACTGATCATTTTTAATTGGATACACTTTGTAGCAAAGTAATATTATCTCCTTTCAGCATGATACGACCTGCAAAACAAAACAAAAAAAGCTATTAATGGCCACACAGACAACACTCTAAAATTTCTTAGGAAAGTATGTAAACATTTTGAAGTGTCTCTATGTTAAAAAAACTATCAGATTCCATATTTCTACTGCTTTGTGTTTGTGAAAGTTTGGAAATGAGCTGCATGCAAAGTTGAAAGCTATTAGCATATAAAAGGCTCGATCCTGCAATAAATAAATCTGTTTTAAGTTTTACTTGACATTCTTAAACTTACTTGGAAAAAAAACCCACTTTTTTGAAGAGTGTCTGTAAAAGTGGTGAGGAACGCTGGCATTCAGTCTAACCATATGGGAGATGCTAATCAAGCACAACAGTATTTAGACTGTTTTACTTTGCCAACTTTCCATAGGAGGCAGCATATTAATCTCTCCCATGGGATGGGAATTTAACACTTTACAAATCATTTGCAAATAATACAATCTCAATTAAGCCAGCCTGCCCTTCATGACAATACATCTTTAAATCTGAATTGTCTAGCCAGGAAGAAGCACAGCAAAACATCCAGCATTTCTCAGACTCTACTTTCCACTTTCCAGTACACGCTCAAGAGACTCCTCAGGATCTAGAAACAGACACCTGAAACCCACCACTGGCGAAAGTAGTAATGAGCTATGAGCCAACCTCAAATTAATGAGATGTTAATAAAAATTACTTAGTGAAGCCATGAATCCTAAAGACACCTTCTTAATTGGGTTAAAAAAAGTACCTATCATTGTTCAAATATACGAGTTTTTACTATGTGCCAGGCATAGAGTTAAGCACTGAGCAACTGGGGTATGTTACAGAGTAAAAAACCCTCCACAGTTCAGGCACTTAAAGAGCCTCTGATCAAACAGGAACACGATTAATAAAAAAATCCCGTTAATGAATAATTTTACTACAAACTCAGAAAGCATACCATACCTTATCCGTCTCCAAGCAAAACCAAACCGAACCAAACCCTGGGCCTTTGAAGGAACTGCTATTTAAAATCTGAGTTCTAAAGACACAAGGAACAATCTACACAAAGATTTACGGTAGGGCACAGTGCAGACTGAAATAAGATGACAAATGTGGCTGAAATTCAGAATGATTCAGAGACGAGATGAGCCTAGACAGGGAGATAATGCCAAATAATGCAAAGCTTTGAAGAACACATTAAAGATTTTTTTTCAAGTCATTAAAAAATTTCAAGGCAGGAGATGACAAATGATCAGACGGGTGTTTTTTTAAAGATGACTGTCAGCAGCCTGGAGGGCAAACTGGAGGAGAATGAAGAGGCTGCACAGAAATCAATCAGTGAGTTGAAAGGCACCATTCAGGAAAGAAGGAACATTCAAATATTTCTGGGGAGTCTGAGGAATCGGAATTGAGAGTAAAGTGTGAAATGCTGACTCCAAGAAGCCTTTGAGACATTCCAGGCTCACAGGAGAGGTCTGTGTTCCGGACATAAATTTATGAGCCAATATATAGGTGAGAATTGAAGCAACACTGTTCATCAGAGTGAAAAGATGGGAAAAAATCTAGGTGCCAATCACAGACTAATGGATAAATTCTAGTACACACATACAGTGAACACTACACAATAATAAAGACCTATGATGAATCAGAGAAATATCTCACAACACGGACAAGTCTGGAAGGCATTATGCTGAGTAAAACTAGTAAGACCACCATTATAAGCACTCAGAAAAAAAACGGTTTAAATACAGATGATAGTTAGGATAGGTGGGAGAGGGAGAGGAAGGGGAACTCACTAACTAGACAGCAGAAAAGGATCACTTTGGTGAAACGAAGGACAACACATAATACAGGGGACGTTTGCCAAACCAGACCAAAGCAAAAGCTAGGACACATCCAAACACCTTAAGGGACAGAGTGACTGGGACCTGGAGACATCGAGGTCAACCAGCATAACAAAGCTCATTAAGAAAATGTTCCATATCCTACTTTGGTGAGTGCTGTCTAGGGTCTTAAAAGCTCACAAGTGGCCACCAAAGAGGCATCAACTGGTCCCGTCACACTTGAAGCAAAGGAGAATGAAGAAGCCCAAAGACCTAAGGAAAATAACAGCCCAAGAGATTAAATGACCACATAAATCAGAGTATCCACCAGCCTGAAACTAGAGTTGATGGTGCCCAACTACCAACAGTGACTACCCGGACAGGGACCACACTGAGTCCAACAGGATAAAAACACGGAGCACCATTTGAATTTCCCTAAGAAGAGTAGACTTAATGGTCTGACAGAGCCTGGAGGAACTCCCAAGCTATGGCCCCTGAATGTACTGTTAACCCAGAACTAAAACCATCCCCAAAGCTGATTCTTCAGACAAGGACTAAAGAGTACTGTAAAACAAAAACTAATATACGCGAGGAGAGTGCTCCTTAGTTCAGTCAGATACACAACACCAAATGTGTGGTTCCTGGTGGCAGGAACGGATAGGAACCGGCTGAACAGACACAAGGAACCTGGGGTGGAAAGGGGACATGTACTGTCACACTGTGGGGATTGTAACTAATGTCACACATGCATAAATTTTTCTGCAAGAGATTAACTTGAGCTGTAAACTTTCAACTAAACTACCAATTTTGAAAAAAAAAAGGATTGAGGTTGTAGCCGTGAGTACCTAGGAAGACAACACTGGGTGACAGGAGGGCATAGAATGAAGCCTTGAACTACTCAAAACATTTAAGGTCTGGGTCCAAGGAAATGCACCTATAAAAGTTAGGACAGAAACCATCAGAGACGGAAAATGAACACCCTAGTCTGGCATGACAGAGCCAAGGGAATAAAATGCTTTAAAGAGGGAATGGCCAACAGTGTGAGAGGCTGCTCAGTTTTTAAAAAAAAAAAAAAAAAGACTAATAAGGACCATTTCATTGTACATTAGGTCACTGAAAGCTGTCTGAATGAGTGAGAGAAGCAGAAATGGAATGGGTTAAGAAGGTAAGTGGGGGAGGATGATTTCAAGAGTATACTGTACCCCAAACAGTAACTTCTCAAATTCAAACTAAATTTAAGCACAGATTGAGAAGCAGATCACTAATTTTGCATAAAAACTTCTAGGATTCTATAAAGCTATCTATATTCTTACCTAGTTGTTTTCTTGACTTTGTTTTAGAATGAATCTCTTCTGCATCATCTAATACAAGGTTCATGTACTCATCAAAACCCTACAAAATAAGCCACAAGACCATTACCTTCAAGTTAGATCACATCCAAAGCATTAAGAAAAAAAAAATTTCTATCTAGATACAGAAAGCCAACAAGCCTAAGAAACTCAACACCCTATTGATCTTTTGGAAACCCTGGTGGGGTAGCAGTTAAGTGCTACGGTTGTTAATCAACAGGTCACCAGAATGAATCCACCAGGCACTCCCTGGAGACTCTATGGGGCAGTTCTACTCTGTCCCATACGATAACTATGAGTCAGAACCAAAGGCAGTAGGTTTTTCTTTAGGCAGAAGGAGAAAGGGGTAGTTTACCGATCTTTTACCTGAAGCAGGGCATATAAAAGCACCACCTTGCAACCTAAGCCTCAGTTGTAATAAAGTCAGAACTTTTTCTCAATTATTTCTCAGACTTCTAGATTTATGACTTCATTAGCTATGCCAAGGAGCTACTGTCCCTCTTTTTCATAACCTGCCCAATACAGAGTATGTCTGTGCCTGCTACCAATTATCTTCTATTGTCAATACTCTGCCCCATTTAACCTATTAACACTAACCACACCTATTTTCCAACTGGTAAAGGGGAGGGGAGGGGAGGATTACTGAAGTAATCTAAGATGTCTTGTTGCCATGTCTAAATGGAGTACCTGAATGTCCTTACAGAATACTTTCAGCTGTGCTTCATCCATTCTTTGGAACACCATACTTATACTCCATTAAGCTCCCCTTCTAATTTTATGTTTTATCGCTTCTGAGAAAGTGTTGGGGGGGCAGTGGTTAAGCACTTGACTGCCAAGCAAAAGGTTAGCAGTTTAAACTCACCAGCCACTCTGAGAGAGAAAGACGTTACAATTTGCTTCTGTACGGATTACAGTCTTGGAAAATCTATGGGGCAGTTCTACTCTGCTCTACACGGTTGATATTACTTGTGATCAAGTTGACTGCAGCTGGTTTATCTAGCTTCTAGCCCCTCCCCGAATTCTGTTGTTTAAATAATCATAAAAAAATTTAAATTTCCCCTCTTTTATGAGTTGTCCAACTCTCAACTAGAAACTCCAGTGCAAAGTCTACCCTTCAAAGCAATTCTGGAACTCTTTTTCTGGAAAGGCCATCAGAGCTATCATCATATTACCCTGACATCCTTAATGACATCAAATGTCTTCCTTCAGGTACAGAATACAGTTGCTGGGGGCCAGATTAGGTGAGTAGGGAGGGTGTTCCAATACAGTTATTTGTGTGCTGGCTAAAAGCTCCCTCACAGACAACTATACAGTTAAGTTTGCAAACTTGCACAATGGCCATTCCAAAGAGAGTTCCAAAACTGCTTTGAAGTGTGGACTAAGTGCCGGCATCAGTGCATAGCTTCTCAAGCAGAATACTTCAAGGGTGACTACAGTGATACACAGCAACAAGGCATGCTGCATTTAGAACGATCAAGTCTGTGGATTTAACTGTCAGGCTTTGTATATTCCTCTGCCTGGCCATTTTCTGTGAAGTCTTTTTTTAGAACCAAACCGTTTCGACACAAGATGTTCTGGGTACTCACTATGATACAACCCTCTATCCGCATGTTCACTTGCTCATACAGCCACACCTGAATCCGAGATCTCTGAAATAATCATAAAAACAGATAGGTTAAAATAAAAACAATCCAATGACTATGATTAACAAAAGTGGCTCCTAAAATACTATTTGATAAATATGACCTAAGAGCTTTAATGAGTAAGCCTGTATCTAAGACACCAAAATTGGCTAATTTATCAAATGCTATTTTGTGATTGTCTTGGCTAACAAACTGCCTGTGACCTCAGAACTCAATCACATCTTACTGTTTATAATCCCAACACATTTAGATTGAAAACTGGTGACAGTGTGGCAAAAAACACTATATTTCAATAATCAAGATTAAGGGCATACATTTCATCTACTAAAGCAAAATTCAGCTCTAAAACAGAGCTTTCTCTAGCTTCTCAGCTTTTCATCTTTCCATGTCACACACCTAAAAACCAGAGAGTGTACATCAACTCTGATGTTTAGAAAGTACAACGCGTGAAATTAATCTGTTTTTCAACTGTGTTGTTTACCATACATTAAAACTTGTCAGAGCAACAAGAACATTTTCTTTCAGAGGCA
Organism: Heterohyrax brucei; assembly: GCA_028571685.1. Taxonomy (NCBI): domain Eukaryota; kingdom Metazoa; phylum Chordata; class Mammalia; order Hyracoidea; family Procaviidae; genus Heterohyrax; species Heterohyrax brucei. Next base: position 27,275,676 of record CM053155.1, read on the forward strand.
GTTTAATCATCTGTCAGTTCAGAATTTGAAAATACCGCTAAAAATCCCCCCAAAGGAAAACAGGCTATTAAATCCCTCTGACTCTACTTCTTTCCTCCACATTTCTAAACATCTTTTCCATATGTTTCCCAAAGGTATTAAGCACACTATCTTATGACATGGTTAAAGCTGACAGGATATTTTTCCAAGCAATGTTTCATCTTCTGCAACCTAAAGAGGAAGAGAAGAAAAAGTCCCCATATTCTCATCATACAACAGAAGTACCAACACCTAAATACCATCAAATGTCTGCCAGTGAATACATTCTGGAACTACTAATTTCGTTTTTGCAAAGAAATGATACAATTCTTTGCTTGCTTGGAGTTGACAGCTACACATACCATTTTATTATCAATTATCATTGTTATCAATTATCCCTCCAATTCCTCCTCCAATTTCATTTATTTTTAACGCTAAAAACTGCGATCTAGAAGACTAACACAGCTTAATAAGTTCAACTACTACTTGAGAAATAATTACGAAATAATTAACAAGTAACTTACGTACATTTTGCAAGTATCTGAAGATGAGGTTCTGCACCACCGTAGTTAAGGAAGAAAAATACACGAATAGCACAGGTTCTGTTCTCTGAAACTGGTCGATCTCACCTTTTTTTTTTTTTGGTTTTCTGAAAGTGAGGCCTGGTGCCTATTCAAGTGACAGTACCCCAAAATGGCACTCAACTGAGATCCCCTAAAAATGCAGAATCACCCCACTCCCTTATTCTTCAGGAGTTTCCTCCGCACCGACATTCTCCACCCTCACACCTGTAATTCTACTTTCGTTCAGTACCTAACGCTGTCGCTTCTCCGCTCGGTCCAGCCATCCTAAGTCTCCCACCACAGGGGTCTGCGCACCCCTACCTCCTACCCACCATCAGTTCAGCTACCCGCGCTTTCTCCCTGTCTCGGTCGCCCCGGAGGCTCATGGGATGTAATCCACGCTCCTCTCCTTCAGGTTTGGTCTCTGTCCCTTCGCCCTCCGTTTCCTGGCCTGAGTCTCCCACTCCTTACATCTCGAGTAAGATACAATAGGCTGCACCATCACCTTCTGCACTTTTTGGCCTTGGCCACGGTAAGCCATGGTGAAAGCTCACAAAGACGACACTACTCCACACGCTACCTCAGCAAGCGACTTCCGGAATTAACAGAAAGAGCCTTCCGGAATTAAGAAGCGGAAACGGAAGTGTATTGCGCGCCGCGCAGCGACCAGATGACTCCTGGGAAGTGCCTCTCTAGCCACGGAGTCTCTTTCTTTGTGCTCTATAGCGTCGGGGATGGGCGAGGGTGGAGGGGAGGGGAATGGGGAGGCTGTGCGTTGGAGGACGCGGGGGCGGGGGACGCCGGGGCGGGGGGCGGCCCGAAATAAGGGCATAGCACTTTGAAACCTGGTCAGATTCTACAGCGCCACCTGGAGAAAGATGGAAGGAGACGTCTAGAGACTTCGGTCTAGCGGTGGAAGAGGCAGGAGGTGGAGACGCAGGCACCAAGGCATTTCCGTTTTGTGGTTACGTTTTAAGACCCGTAATTGTCTACTTGCGTCTCTGTGTCTTTAAAAGGGAAATCGTGGTGGCGAAGTGGTTAAAGAGCCACCGCTGCTAACCCAGAGTTCTACAGTTCGAATCCGTCAACCTCCCTGTGGAAACTTTATGTGGCACTTCCTCTGTATCCTGTAGGGTCGCTGTGGAATCGACTCGGTGGAAAGGGTTTTTTCAAGAAACTCGAGCAAACAGCCCCAGGCAATCTGAACTCGGAAGCCTACCACCGTGGTTTAATAACTTTTGTTATCAACTCTGGGAGAGTTTGTAAAGTGGCAGCAGAACTTGTTAACTTACCGTGAAGGCACTGAAACCGGATAGCTCATTTAATAGTTCCGTTTGTAAACTCTTAGCTTAATTGTCCGCATAATGGAGATAAAATTAATAGTACCTGCCTCATGGGTTAGTGGAAACCTTGGTGGTGTAGTGGTTAAGTGCTACAGCTGCTAACGAAAAGGTCAGCAGTTTGACTCTACCAGGCGCTCTTTGGAAACTGGGGACAGTTGTACTCTGACCTAGAAGGATTCCCACTGAGCGGGAATCCACTCAGTGGCAGCGGCTATTTTTTAATGGGTTTGTGGTAAGGATTCAGTAATGTTATACATAGAGCATCCGTACACACATTAATGCTTGAGTCAATGTTTAAAAAAATAAAATCCATCCACTGTCGTCGTGTCTGTCCAACTCATAACGACCCTCTAGGACAGAGTAGAACTGCTGCATAAGAGTTTCCAAGGAGCGCCTGGTGGATTCTAACTGCTGGCCTTTTGGTTAGCAGCTGTAGCGCTTAACAGACTTAGTGAGTAGTGCAGTTGGAAGACGCAGGTGTGCCAGACTCCAAACCTCATCCTATCTTCTATGTCATGATAGCTTGTGGTTTGGCAGAAATTTCATTTAATTGGCATAACTGTAGCTCAGGGTTGAAGGGACATTAAGAGAAGGTAGCAGAATCAGTTTGCTTACTGAGTGAGGTCTTTCATTGAAAGACAATAAAACCAAGCCTACCACATCAAGATGTTGAATCAAGGGGCATGGAAGTTGAATGTTTAAAAATATTGTAAAGAGCTAAAAAATTCATGGCATAGTTATTTCTCTTAACCCCACTGTTACCACATGCTGTGAACAGAGTTAATTGGATGAAGATTTGCTGAATTCAGTAACTTCAGGGACAGAACACAAAACCCAAACCTACTGCCATCAAGTTGTTTCTGTAGAGACCCAATACAGGGTGAGTACTATTAATACTATTCCATCTCAGATACACAGGTGCTTAGCTGCTTATTTTTGTATTTTTCTGTTTCTGAACATTTGAGTATTCCTGTAACTACTGACTCCTATGACTGGGATATACAATTACTCGAAAGTGTTACATAGTTACCTTTTTCTTTTTTGAATTGATTTTCTTTTTTATATAAATGTCTGCTGCATCTGAATTTATCTTGGTATCTTTGTATATCCTAGAGATAATACAGCTTTGTATTTTCTGACAGCTATCTAGTTTTCTGTCACTATTACCCCCCAACTTGTCTTTTCCCTTATCAATTTAAAATGCCACATTTACGTCAAATGCATATGTACGTAGGACTTGCCCTTTGTTCAGTTGATCCTTGTGTCTGTACAGCCAGTATCGTAGTTAAAAGTATTGTAGCTCTGTAAAAATGCTTTCTTCTCTCATAGGACTAGAAGTAGGTAGCATTTTCATAACTGTTCTTTGGTTATTTTCATATATACTTCAGAATCAGTTTCTCTAGTTTTCAGAATCTTTTGGGATTTTTTTAGGTCTTATTAAACTCTAGAATAATTTTTTTTATATCCAAGCACATGACGTTTTTTGTTTTCTTCATACAAATCTTGTGCATTTCTTAAATTTAATCCTAGATATTTCATCTTTTTATTAAAAATTGAGTCTTTTCCTCAATTGCGTGCTCTGATTGTTAGAAGAAAAATCAACTACACAAAAATTATAAAGTTTTGCATGACTAAAAATCACCATAGTAAGCAAAGTCAGAAGATTTTGGGAAAAAAAATACTGTATTTGCAACAAATAAATGGCTAATTTCACTACTATGTAAAGAGCTCCTACAAATAAAAATTTAAAAATCAAATGCTGTTTTGGTTCCTTATGGCTATGTGTGAAACTATTTTCAAAGCTTACTGGCTTGAAACAACCATTTTATTATAGCTTATGATTTCTTCAGTCAGGAAATTAGGCAGAGCTCGGTTGGGCAGTTCTGCTTTAGGAGACACACCTAAGGCCCTGGTGGGTATCTTTGGAAGCCTAGCATCACCTGGGTCCCTCTTCCTTTCTGTGTGGTCTCAGGGCCTCTCCACAAGGTCTCTGGGAAGCTAGTGGGATTTCTTTATCAGTCATGAACAAAGGAAGTGAAATGGTCTTTAAACTTACAAAAAGATGCCCAGCTTATTATAAGAGAGATGCATACTGCATTCAAATATCACTCTCCCCCTTTAGCTAGCAAAGATTAAAAAAAAAAAAAAAAAAGTGGTACAAACCCAGCAGTTCCACTCATAGATACATACCTCCAAGAATTGAAAGCAGGGACTCAAACAGATACCTTGTACATCACTGTTCATTGCCTTGTTATTCACAATAGCCAAAAGGTGGAAACAACCTGAATGTCCATTAGTGGATAAACAAATGTGGAATATGCATACTGTGGAATATTATTCAGTCATAAAGAGATGACATTCTGATACATGCAACAACATGGATGAATCTTGAAAACATTGTTTTGAGTAAAATGTCAGACACAAAAAACAAACATCAGATGATTCCACTTACATGAAATATCAGATGTGTTGGTTTACTTGTGTTCAACTCAGCTGGGCCACGCTTACCAGTGTTATGGCAGTTGTATAATGTGATCACTTCCCTGTTGAGATTCGGTATGTGATCACACCCATGATGGGATCTGCTGTGAGTAGCAAAACAGTAGAAAGAGAATTTCCTTGGGCATGTGGCCTGCATGAAATATAAGTGGACATTGTGGCAAGGCTTGAGGGCTTTAAACACATGTCGGATCCTGCAACACCTATTCATCTGACTTCTGGCTCTTAGGACGTGCACTAACAACTTACCTGCAGTCTTGCCTGTTGATCTTGGGATTCATTGATCTTCACAGCCTGTGGACCAGAAGCTCTGCTCTCTGACTTGTCCGTCTTGGGTTCACCAATCCTGCAGCTATGTGAATTAGCCAAAGCCTGAATCCTGTTCCGTGAACTTGGGACATTCCAGTCTCTACAAACAAGTGAGCCATTTGATATAAATCTCTTTATATATATTTATGTGCTTTACTGGTTTTGGTTCTGTAGATAACCCAGCTGAAGACATGAAGATGCAAATTCATAGAATTGTGTTAGTGGTTGTGAAAGTCTGGAGAGAGTGGATGGGGTTTTGATTTTGTTACTTAAGAATGAGAAACCATCTATATTCTCCTGGAATACAGATTTCTAGGTTCATGGAGTTGGAGTGACTGACGCAGGCCATTTGCACTTGGGACCGAGCCAGCAGCCTACTTTATTGCCAGCCGATCTTGGGATTTATCAGCCTCCACATTCTGTGACCCAGCAGCCTGCCATCTTACCTGCTGATCCTGGACTTATCAGCATTGGCAGCCGTGAGAGTCAGTGACTTGCTATCTGACCTGCTGGTGTTGGGTTCGTCAGCCCCTTCAGCTATGTGAGTTGAGAAGCCTCCAGACTAATGTCTGAACCAGGGCCTTGGGACTTGCCAACATCTACAGATATGCGAGTCATTTTCTTGAGATAAATTTCTCTCCTCACTATACACACACACACACACACACACACACATACATATATATATATTCAGATCCACATACGCATACACGTACACACACACATATTACTCCCCCAAAACAAAACCTGTTGCCATTTAATCCTGATCCCTAGTATCGTAGTAATCTGTCACTGCTCTAACAGAAATACCACGAGTGGATAGCTTTAAAAAGAGAAATATTTATTCTTATGCAGTCCAATAGGCTGTAAGTCTGAATTCAGGATGTCTGCTCCAGGGTAAGGCCTTCCCTCCTTGTTGACTCCAGAAGAAGGTCCTTGTGCTGTATCAGCCCCTGGTCAGGGAGCATTTTTGTCTCAGGAATCCCAGATCTGAATGATGCGCTGTACTCTAGGTGCTGCTGTCTTGATAATACCAGGTTTCCAACTCTCTTCTTGCTTCCCTTCCCTTTTATCTCTTGTGGATGAAAGGATAAAAAGTGGTGCAAGCCATGCTCCAGGGAAACTCCCTTCGCATTACAGCTGGGAGGTAACATTAGGAAAGGATTTACAAAGCTCTTAACCACTGTGTTACCAAGGCTTCATGTGTGTGTGTGTACATACAGACATACATACATATATATGCAAACACTTCACTGATTTTGCTTCTTTAGAGAACTCAGCCTAAGACATTTGGTACCAAGAGTAATCCTAGAGAAACAAAACATATATTTTTTAATATTTTAAAATTGTCCTTTAAGCGAAGGTTTACAGATCAAATTAGTTTATCCTTCAACAAATAATACCCATTGTTTTGTGACATTGGGTCCACAATATACCAACGCTCTCCCCTTTGTGACCTTGTGTTCCCCATTTTGACTTGCCCAGCTTTCGTGTTCCTCCTGCCTTCTTGTCCTTGCTCCTGGGTTAGTGTGCCAGTATGGTTTTATTTTGTCTTATGGGCCTGTATAATCTTTGGCTGCAAGGTGAACCTCAGGAATGATTTCTTTACTGAAATAAAAAGATACATGGGGGCCATGCTCTCAGGGTTTCTCCAGTCTCTATCAGACCAGTAAATCTGTTTTGTTTTTGTTGTTGTTGTTTTGTGAGTTTGAATTTTGTTCTACGTTTTTCTCCAGCTCTGTCTGGGACCTTCTCTTGTGACCCCTGTCAGAGCAATTGGTGGTGGTAGCCACCATCTAGTTGTGCTGGACTGAGTCCAGTGGAGGCTGTTGTAGTCATAGTCCATTAGTCCTTTGGACTAATCTTTCCCTTGTGTCTTTGATTTTCTTATTCTCCCTTGTTCCAGACAGGGTGGGACCAGAAGATGTATCTTAGATGGCCATTAACAAGCTGTTAAGACCCTAGACACTACTTACCAAAGTAGAATTGTAGAACATTTTACTTGTAAACTATGTTTTACCGGTTGAGATAGATGTCCCCTGGAACCATGATGGCCTCAACCCAATAACTTGATCTCTAGGGTAGTTTAGATGTGCCTGAGAAGCTTCGATGATTTTACCTTGATCAGCTTGTACTGGCTTCCCCAGTATTGTGTACTGTCTTACCCTAAACCAGCGTTACCATATAACCGTTGTCTATTAGTGGTTTTCCTTTCCCACCCCTCCCTCCTTTGTAGCCGTTAATGATTGTTTCTTTATATGTGTAAACCTTCTCATAAATTCCTATAATAGCTGTTTCATGCAGTATTTGACCTTTTGTGATTAACTTATTCAGCATATGGAATCCAGATTTGTCTGTGTTGTGAGACATTTCACAGAGTTAATCTTCTTTATCATTGTATAGTATTTCACTGAGTTTGTTTACACATTCTTCTGTTGATGGCCACTTCGGTTGTTTCCGTCATTTTGCTACTGTGAATAATGCTGCAGTGAACACAAATGTTGGTATGTCTATTGGGATTGCTGGATCATACTGCATTTCTATGTCCAGCTTTTTAGGGAAGCACCATATTCTCCAAAATGACTGTGTCATTTGGCATTCCTACCAGCAGTGCATTAGAGTTCCAGTCTCGCTGTAGCCACTCCAGCATTGTCATTTTCTGTTTCTGCTTAGTGCCAATAATGTAAGGGTGAGAGGTATCTCACTGCAGTTTGATATATGTTTCTCTAATGGCTAGTAATCACAAACATTTCCTTATCCACCTGAATGTCTTCTTCAGTGAAGTACATGTTTGTATCCTTTGCCCATCTTTTAATTGGATTATGTGTTGTTGGTTTTTTGTTATTGTAGTAGAGATGTTGGACTTTCCTATAGATTTTAGAGACTAGACCTTTGTCAGATATGTCATAGTCAAAAATGTTTTCCAGTTTCAGACTCCCTTTTTACTCCTTTAGTGAAAAGTCTTTTGATGAGCGTAACTGTTTAATTTTTAGAAGATTCTAGTTAAACCTAGCTTATCTTCTGGTATTTGTGTGTTGTTAATTATGGTTTGTGTCGTATTTGTGCTATGTATTAGGGCCTCTACTGTTGGCCTTATTTTTTCTTCTATGATTTTTGCAGGTATGGGTTCCATATCCAGTATATCTGTGATCCATTTTGAATTCGTTTTTGTGTGTGGTGTGAGGTATTACAGCCTCTTTAATTTTTTCACAGATGGACATCTGGTTTTGTAAGTTCCATTTGTTAAAAAGACTGTCTTTTCCCCACTTAAAGGACTTTGGGCCCTTGTCAAAGATGAGGTGACCACAGAGTGGATGGATTTATGTCTGGGTTTTCAATTCAGTTTCATTGATCAATGTGTCTGTCATTGTATCTGTACCAGGCTGTTTTGACTATCATAGCTGTATGCTACCTTCTGAGATCAGGCAGTATGAGGCCTCCTATTTTTTTTCTTCAATAACAGTTTATTTATCCAGAGCCTCTTTTCTTTTCAGATAAAGTTAATAATTAGTTTTTCCATTGCACTAAAGAATGTGATTGGTATTTGGATAAGGGTCAATTACATTTGTAGCAAGTATAGATTACATTTGTATCAACCCCACAGGATAGAATATAGATTTTTCAAGGAGTGCCTGCTGAATTCAAACTACTGACCTTTTGGCTAGCAACCATAATACTTAATCACTGTGCTTTATGTTGTTGTGTTAGGTACTGTTGAGTCAATTCTAACTCACAGCAACCCTATGCACAACAGAACAAAACACTGTGTTGTCCTGCACCATTCCCACAATTGTTATTGTGCTTAATCCCATTGTTGTAGACACTGTGTCAGTCCATCTTGTTGAGGGTCTTCCTCTTTTTCACTGATCCTCTGCTTTAGTAACCACGATGCCCTTCTCCAGAGGCATCTTGACAACACGTCCAAAGGGAATAAATTGTAGTATTGCCATCCTTGCTTCTGAGGAGCACTATGGTTGTACTTCTTCCAGGACAGATCTGTTTGTTTTCCTGGCAATTCATGGTATATTCAGTATTTTTCTCCAACACCACGGTTCAAAGGGGTCAATTCTTCTGACTTATTTAGTCATCATCCAGCTTTCAGAGGTATGTGATGCAACTGAAAATACCATGCCTTGGGTCAGGCAAACCTTGGTCTTCAAGGTGACATCTTTGCTTTTCAACATTTTAAAGAGGTCTTTTGCAGCAAATTTTCCCAGCATGCTGTGTCTCTTGATTTTTTGACTACTTGCTTCTGTGGGCATTGATTGTGGCTCCAAGTAAAATGAAGTCCTTGACAACTTCAGTCTTTTCTCCATTTATCATGATGTTGCTTTATGGTCCAGTCGTGAGGATTTTTGCTTTCTTGATGTTGAAGTACAATCCATACTGAAGGATGTGGTCTTTAATCTTCATCAGTAAGCATTTCAAATCCTCTTCACTATCCTCAAGCAAGGTTGTGTCGTCTGAGTAATTCAGGTTTTTAATGAGCCTTCCTCCAGTTCCAATGTCATCTTCTTCATATAGTCCAGCTTCTCAGATTATTTGCTCAGTATAGAGATTGAACAGGTGTGGTAAAAGGAGGCGCATCTTTCCTGACTTGACGCCATGCAGTGCCCCTTGTTCTTTTCACATAACTGCTTCTTGATCATTTACAGATTCCTCATGAGCACAATTAAGTGTTCTAGAATTCCCATCCTGTGAAATGTTATTCATAATTTGTTAATGATTCACAGTCAGATGCCTTTGCATAGTCAATAAAACAGGTAAACATCTTTCTAGTATTCTCTGCTTTCAGCCAAGATCCATCTGACATCAGCAGTGATATTGCTGGTTCCGCATCCTGTTTTGAATCTGGCTTGAGTTACTGGCTGTTCTCCTTCAATATCTTGTTGCAGTTACTTTTAAATGATCTTTAGCAAAATTTTACCTGCGTGTGATATTGATAACATTGTTTGATAATTTCTGCTTTTAGTTGGGTCACCTTTCTTGGGAATAGGGACCAATTCTTCCAGTCAGTTGGCCAGGCAGCTGTCTTCCAAATTGCTTGGCATAGATGAGTGAGCACTTCCAGTGCTGCATCCATTTGCTGAAATATCTCAGTTGATATTCCTGGAGGTTTGTTTTTTGCCAATGCCTTCAATGCAGCTTCAACTTCTTCCTTCAGTACTATCAGTTCCTGGTCATGTGACACCATTTGAAATGGTTGAATGTCAACCAGTTATTTTTCAGTATAATGACTCTGCATATTCCTTTCATCTTTTTTTGATGCTTCCTGAGTGATTTAATATTTTCCCTGTAGAATCCTTGCAACCTGAGGCTTGAATTTTTTCTTCAATTCTTTCAGCTTGTGAAATGTGTAGGTGTTCTTCCCTTTTGGTTTCCTATTTCCAGCTCTTTGCACATGTCATTTTAATACTTTTGTCTTCTTGAGCTGCCCTTTGAAATCTTCTGTTCAGTTCTTTTACTTCATTCGACATTCAAGAGCAAGTTTCAGAGTTGGCATACCAAAACCGAATCAAACCCACCGCTGTTGAATCAATTCCAACTCATAGCAACCCTGGGTAAATACGCTTTATTATGCTGAGAACTTTTCCTTCTGTTTCTATTTTATTGATAGTTGTTGTTGTTGCTGGGTGGAAACTCCAGGTTCTGCTTGATGTGACTTTTTTCAGCCAATAAACAAGAGGCTGAGACAGAAGGCTGAGGTGAGACAGAAGAAAGCATCTTTTCTCTTTTTTTAAAAAAAAAGTATTGTGTTTTAAGTGACAGTCAATTTGCCATATAAAATCCCACACAGATATCCCTATACAACTGTAGCTGCTCTCCCAACTCTGTGACAACACCCTCCATCTTTCCACCCTATACTTTCTGTATTCATTCAACCAGCTCCTGTCCCCTCCTCTCTTCCCTGCTATCTTGCCTCTAGAGAGGAGCTGCTCCAACAGCCTCATGTATGTGTTTAAGCCAAGAAACACAGATTTAGTCAGCATCTCTCTATGTCTTATACTCTAGTCTAATTTTTGTGTGGAGAGTTGGCTTTGGTACTAGTTTCAGCTCTGGGCTAGCAGAAAGTCCAGGGGCCATGTCCTCGGGGGATCCTCTGGGATGTCAAACCATCAAGTCTGGTCTTTCAATAGAGTTCCAGATCTGCACCCACATTTTTCTCCCGCTATATCAGGGACTGTACATTGTGTTCCCTGTCAGAGCAGTCACTGGTGGTGGCTGGACACCATCTAGTTCTTCTGGGCTCATGCTGATGTAATTTCTTGATCATTTGGCCCCTTCTGTCTCCTAGGCTCTCATTTTCCTGAAGTCTTTGTTGTCCTTCATTCCTCTCTGCTCCAGGTGGATTGAGACCAACTGATGCTCCTTAGATGGCAGCTTGCTACTTTTTAAGACCCCAGACAAAAGGCACCTTTATTTCATTGTGCAATGAAAGGAGCGGTTGGGGCAGCTTCTGCCTCCAGTACTGATTATAGGCAGCTTGGAAAGGCAGGCTTTTACAGAAAACAGACAGAGAAATGCAAATTTATAAGGAATATTTAGGACTGACCTTCACATAGGTCCCCAAAGCTTGGAATGACTATGTAAAGGGTCTTCCAATAAGGATGTCCTATCTTTGAACTTGAACAAAACAAGTTGTATAAATGATACTGTTTTAACGGTTTTATTATTTTGAAGTACATTTGATGACATTATGCATGGAAAAGAACTTCAGGTAAATGACCACCATGGTACCTTCTAAATGGGCCAAAAGTGATAAGTTATCATATCTTTTGCCATTGACAGTCACAGCCTCTCCTCATTCGCCTTGGACAAAACAAGGGCCAGTGATTCTGCTAGACCAAAATCCACACCAAATGGTAACCTGGGGATGAAGTGGACGTTTTTGAATCTCCACTGGATCCTCATCAGTCCAAATGTGACAGTTTTGTTTGTTAATAAAACCACTCATGGAAAAATGGACCTTGACAGTGAAGATGATTTTTCGGCCAAAAGCAGGAGCAACCTGTCCAGAACCCAGTCAGCAAATGTACAGTGCAAACTATGGTAATTGGACTTCAGTTCTTGAGTTCAAACAATTTTGTAAGGGTAAGGCTGCAAGTCCAGACGCAAAATCTGCCAAGTTGTGGTTGATGAAAGGCCCGGTTCTTGTGCTCAGGGTGAAATTGATTGGATGAATTCTTGAGTACTCTGATGAACAGTGGTGATGTTACCATTGGAACATGTGGTTCATTGACACACAGGTGTTGTCTGGTTGGCAAAAGACTCAGTTGTCTCAGTGTTTTTTATTAAACATTGTTCTCTCAGTGGGATGATCATGCTTATCGTAAGTTGTATGTAACACATGGAATGTTTGGAGAATGGAACACTTATTTTGATAATAAACTAATAATTTCTATGTTTTCATGGAATCATGTAATTCTTCATGGCTATTTGTCAAGACTAACAAAAAAATGTGATAAATGTGGCTGCTATAGCTTCACAAATATCATGGCCGCTGTGATCTATCTAAAATAGAACATCCTTATTTGAAGACCCTATATTTTCTGTAAACAAGGGTTTGGTCCCCCCACCTCACCTGCACCATGGAGAAAGAGGTGGTTTTTCTTTCATTAACAGGTTGTATCTCTACCCAGAGATGGGGCACTTACATGTGGTTTTGCATGTGATGAGTTAATAGGTCACCTGAAGTGTTAAGATGGTGTAGAAAGCCAGCTAAAACTAATTGAGGTCTGCTTTTGCTGTTCTGTGGTTATTTTGTTCAAGACAGTTTCAGGAGAATGTGTAGCTTATTCTGCTCAGTGTAGGAGGATAATCTAGAGCAAATATCTCTTAGAAGTGTTGGGTTCTGAAACGCCTGCCCTCGTTTTCTTTCTTTTAGATATTTTCATGTGCTACAAAAGAACATTTATGATCCAAGTCAATTTGCTGTATAAACCCTGCCCCACACACCACTATGCAACTCTGCTTTCACCACCCTGTGGCAGCGCACACCTCCTTTCCACCTTGTGCTACTTGTATTAGTTCAACCAACTCCTGTCCCCTTCCCTTTTAGCTTACTTCGGGATAGGAGCTGTTCTACAGCCTCGTGTATATATGAGTATTTAAGCCAAGAAGCACACTCTTCACCAGTGTCACCGTATGTCTTATAATCCAGTCCAAACTTTGTCTGAAGAGTTGGCTTCAGTACTGGTTTCAGCTCTGGGCTGACAGAGAGTCCAGGGGCCTCATTCCCGGGGGAGCCTGCACTGTGTGGGACTATCAAGTCTGATCTTTTAATAGAGTTCTAGTTCTGCACATGCATTTTGCTCCTGCTACATAAGGGACTCTACATTGTGTTCCTTGTCAGGACAGTTGTTGGTGGTGGCCTGGCACCATCCAGTCCTTCTGGCCTCACGCTGTCGTAGTCTCCAGATCATAAGCATCTTCTGTTTCCTGGCTCATAGTTTCCTCATGTCTTTGACTTCCTTTATTCCCCTCTGCTCCAGGTGGATTGGGACCAATTAATGCTACTTAGATGGCTGTTTGATAGCTTTTAAGACCATGGACTCCGCTCACCAAGCGTGATGCAGAACATTTTCTTAAGGGAAAAAAAAAAAAGTTATGCCAGTTGACCTGGATGTCCCCTGAAACATTGCTTGCCTTGTTTTGTTTGGATGTTGGTCACTCAGGAATTGTTCTCTCCTGTTGGATACCTGTGAAATGAGTCTGGTGAGTGCTATAAGGTGATAGGGCTTCTCCAGGGAAATTTAGCAGAGGAGTTAGGGGATGGATGGCATATGCAACAAATGCTCGGACTATCTCCCCAGGAAATGAAGTTGAAAAGTTGGATGGATCAGTTGTTTTCTCACTTAGCTCAGGCTACAAGAATCTCTTGGAGAAGAATAGTAACATTTGTTACATTTCCATGGTGACTGAGCAGTTCCATAGGGCTGCTATGAGTTGGCATCAACTCAGTGGCAGAGGGTTTGGTTTTTTGATTTTGCTAAAGGGTTCTTAGCTTCTTATCAGTCTGAATTGTTTAAAACACAGTATAAAGAAACAAAAAGGCAAACAGTGTATATAATACAGTGAACAAGATTAAGAGTTGATTTGAGATTGAGTCTATGTAGGAAAATGTTTTGCAAACAAGTATTTAAGGTCTTGATAGGTTTGCAAGTCCATTTCTTACAGTTCAATGAGTTTATCTCTTAATGTCTGATAGAACAGTGTGGTGCATCTAAGCTTTGAGACTGTTGAGCTTGACAGCAGTCAGAATTGCTAGTAATGCCTCAAAAGAACTGATCTACTTTTGAGCCTCTGGAGAGGCTCTGATTTCCAGGATTTTAGGAAGACCTGACCAGGCTGGAATGGGCTCAGGAGTCCTTCTGGTTCAGGTGGAATCCTCTGGTGAGCTTACGTATGAAGAGAAGACAGAGTCATCCAAGGAGACTGCAAGTATTTAGTAACTTGAACATCTCCAGCCTAGTGGAGAAAGAGGCTTTTCATTATTAAGGCAAGCCATGTTGATTATGTTTGCGTTCTCTAAAAAAGAGTGGAAACACCGGTGGTGTAGTGGTTAAGTGCTATGGCTGCTAACGAAAAGGTCAGCATGTGAAATCTACCAGGCTCTCCTTAGAAACTCTATGGGACAGTTCTACTCTGTCCTATAGGGTCGCTATGAGTCGGCATCGACTTAATGGCACTGGGTTTGGCTTTGGTTTTAAAAAAGGGCACCCATATAGTAGCTTAAATGGGCTAAGTTTCATTTTGCCTCTAGGGACGCACTGAACTCTGAAGAGGGCCATAGCCGTGCCTTTGCCAATACCAACCTGGTGTCTTGACAGAGCTTTGCTAGGTGTCTCTGCAGAGTTTGGTTAGCCTGCTTTACCTTCCCACTGGACTGTGATTTCCAGGCTGTGTGTAAGTTCCATTTATTTCATTGGTGGTTGCCACTGATTGCACCACCAAGCCTACAAAATGAGGCCCATTGTCACCGCCAGTAGAGACAGGATGCATTAATTGAAAGGTGATTTTGTTCAGGAGGTGCTTCACAACCTCATTGGCCTTTGGAGTCCTGCAAGAAAGCTTCATTTCAGTCAGTGAAGGTGTTAATAAAGACTGGAAGACATATCTGTAATTTCTGGGAACTCGTGGGATCTCAGTAAAACCTACCTAGCAGTTGTCTCCAGGCGTTGCCCTAGCTTGTCCCTCTCGGAGTGCTTCAGCAGTGTTTTGGGAATTATTTTTCACACAAGTGGAACAGCTCTTTACCACTGCTGAATTAGTGGACCTTTGGTCCAATTAAACGTCTCTTAACCTAGTCATATAGTTCATCATGTCTATAATGAGTGGATTGGTGGGCTTTCTGTACGCTAGGGTGCAGGAGTTTTGGTGGAATGAAAATCTTTCTGTAGCAGTTGTTCAGTCATACATTTTTGTTTAGAGTGCACTGCCCCACTACCCCACATCCGGGTCCTGGAAATGTCTTTATTTTATTGGGAATACTCTCGGTGGAGGTCAGATGGTGCTAACTCTAAATGGGAAATTAGTTCGACTGTTACAATAGGTTCTGTTGGATTACAGCTTTCTTTGCTGTTGCATCTGCTTTGTAATTACCCTTGGCCACTATGGTGTCCTCTGTGATGCTCTTTGTACTGTATTATTGCTACTTGGGTGGGTAGGAAAATGTTTTGTAAAAGGTGTAAGATCTCTTGAGAATATTTAACGTCTTTGACCCGTACTGTTAGGAACCCTATTTTCTCCACATCTGCACGCAGTACCTCAAGTGTGTACTTGGGAACAGTATAAATACTTACCTTTTGCAATTCTAAGGGTCTGTAGCATGAAATGAGCTGAGCCTTCTGGGCAGAGGTAGCTAGGGGAAGCATCTTAGCCTCTAGAATCTCCTCTAAAGGGACCACTACATAGTCAACGTTTGTTTTTCTTGTTCTATGTAACTGCTTCCATTGGTGAACAGCTCAAGGCT
Organism: Heterohyrax brucei; assembly: GCA_028571685.1. Classification (NCBI taxonomy): domain Eukaryota; kingdom Metazoa; phylum Chordata; class Mammalia; order Hyracoidea; family Procaviidae; genus Heterohyrax; species Heterohyrax brucei. The sequence continues at coordinate 27,291,380 of CM053155.1, forward strand.
TGACTGGGGATGAGTAGGTCATCCATGTACTGGAGGAGAACACCATTAGGATCAGTTGTCTCAGTTCTTGGGCCAAAGCTGATCCAAAAAGAATAGAACTATTTTTGAAGACCTGTGGGAGGACTCATCAACACAACTGCTGTGTTTGTCCTGGTTCTGGGTCCTACCACTTGAAGGGAAGGATTTCTTAACTTTTCTCCTCCACATAGATGCAAAAGAAGACATCCTTTGGGTCTAGAATTGTGAACCTGGAAAAGGTGGCAGCAAGGTTGACAGCAGGGTATACAAGTTGGGGCCTTCAGGGTGGGCTGCGATGGTTACAGGATTGACAGATCATGGATCTAAAATGAACTGGTATTCTCTGTTCTTCTTCCCCACTGCAAGTATGGGGATATTGAACTGTGTCTGACACAATTTGAGCACTCCCTGTTTCAGGTATCTGCTGATTTTGTCCAGTGCTTGTTGGGCTTCAGCTCAAATGGAATATTGCTTAAGCCTTGGAGAACTGTACCAGGTAACAATTTAGTGACAGCAGGAGGGACATATTTTTGCTCTCCCCAGTGTTTTGTTGCCCCACAGCTATGGCACTACTATATCTCTAATATCTAGGTCAAACCTCAGTAATAAGTCTTCTGTTATATGGTTAGTTGACAGCCAGTAGTACTGGCCATTTGTAACTGCCACCTTTTTTTGTGTAAAGGAAGGAGTATGTCCAAGATTTTTCTGTAGAGAGCAAGTTAGAAGATGTAGGAAGCAAAGGTGCTCTTCTTTTCCGGATACTCATATGACAGATACTGTCTGCCTCATCACCTTTTTAGGTGGGGAGGGGCTGTTAGACATCTAGTGCCGCTATAATAGAAATACCACAGGTAAATGGTTTTAACAAAACAAAGTCTGTTTCCTCACAGTAAAGTAAGCTAAAAGTCCAAATTCAGGGCATCAGCTCCAAAAGAAGGCTTTCTGTATCTGTCAGCTTGGAGTGAAGATCCTTCTCATCAATCTTCCTCTGGGCAAAAGTTCTGAGGCACAGGGACCCCAGGTCCAAAGACGTGCTTTGTTCTCCCAGTGCTTCTTTTCTGGTGGTATGAGGTTTCCAGCTCTCTGTTCACTTCCCTTTTAAGAGATAAAAGGTGGTACAGGCCACACCTCAGGGAAACTCGCTGTATATTGGATGAGGGAAGTGACCTGGGTAAGGGTGTTACAATCCCACCTAATCCTCTTTAACATAAGATTACAATCACAAAATGGAGGCCAACCATACACTACTGGGGATCATGGCCTAGCCAAATTGATACACACATTTTGGGGGGGGACATATGTCAGTCCATGACAGGGGGATCAAATAATTTTCAGTATTTAGTAGAAAATTAGCAGGCTCTCCCTCCAACTTCATTATAACCAGAGGTGCTAGTGGAGCGCTTGCCTTCCACTTCCTGTTAGTCTGACTTACACCTTCTAGTGGCATGACCAGGCAGAGTCACCTCTCTTAGTTCCTTTGTTTCATATTTTGGACACACTCATTTTCAGTGTCCTTTCTCTTTATACCAGCTGCACTGGTCTCTTTCTAAAGGCCTCCTGTGGCCTTGACCTCCCTCTTTTTCTTGGTTCTCTTGGGGATTAGTTTTCAGCCTGCAAGACAGGAGCTAGGAAGACTACTTGGTGTTTTTGATCTGCAACTTTCTTCCTTGCTCTTTATCTTCGTTACAGTAAACTTGACAGGCCAATTCTACTAGCTGAGATATTTTTAACTGCATACCTTCTACTATCTGAAGGTTTTTTTAAATGTCAGGAGCACTTTGCTCTATAAAGATTATATTGAATATTTGGGCATTTTCAGGGCTCTAGGGATCCAGAGCAGTGAACTTGTGAATTTTCATTTTCTCTAGTTGCCAAATCTGGGCCCCCAGAAGTGATTCCATTCCACATGTCAGGTGGCAAGCTTCAGTGGTGGAACAGAAGGACCTGGGAGTGATGGATACAAAGGTTGAGGGGACTTAATAGTAGAGGCTGTCACTGACACAGTGACTGCTGGTTGCATTTTGTTATTTTGGCCAATGGTTTATCAGTTTTGTTGATTCTTTTAAAGAACTAACTTTTGGTTTTGTTAATTCTATTTTTCTATTCTCTAATTTATTTCTATTCTGAGCTTTATTATTTTCATTCTTCAGGTGGCTGTGGGGTTCTTTTGCTGTACTCTATTTTTTTTTTTTTTTATTTAACATAACTGAGTGAAAATGTACATTCACGAATAAATTTACCTGCCCACCTATATGCAGCTTCCACTGTTCTCCCTGTCCGGTGACTGCACACTATTCCTCTCTGCTCCATACATGTCTCATCCTCCCAACACCCTCCTTTCCCCTCCTCTCCGTCCACTCCCCTTCCTCCAGCTAGAAGTCAGCAAGATGATATCCTATAGATGTACAGAACCATAAAGTGCTTCCAATATATGGTCACTCTGCATTGCTAAGTCCAATCCATTTCTGTCCAAAGAGTGGACCTTTTGTTTTAATTTATGGGAAAGGGCAGCATCAGGGCAGGGGGCCATGCTCTCAGAGGAACCCCAAAACTGCTGGACCATCAATTGAGGTCTTTTAGTGGAGATCTCATGATGCACCCCTTTTTATTCATGTGCTGCCAGTGAGACTCCTCTCTGTGAGCTCCATCGTGGCTATCACTGGTGGTGACCAGGCACCATCCGGTTCTTCTGGTCCCAAGTCGATGTAGGCACCCAATCTTGTGGGTCTCTCTGTCTTCTCGGTTGTCTTTACTGCGTGTCATTTTGGTCCTCGGTGAGCATCCGTTCCTGTTGAGTTGGGACCATTTGCTGTGTCCTCAGATGGCAGCTTGGCAGCTTTTAAGACCCCAGACGCCACTCACCAACGTGGGGTGCAGAGAACCCTCTTAGCAAAACGCTAGTTGTGCCAACTGGCCTGGAATTCGCTTAAGAGCATAGTCCCCCGCCCCCCGCCCCAGCTACTCTGTCCTTGCAGTATTGAGTTAAGATGGAAGGAGTACTCAAGTTATGCTGAAGTCCACTTAATGTTGTTCTTGTTTCTAATGTGTGCTATCACCACTTTCTCCCAACGAGATTTCTATTAACTATCTAAACTAAACCCTCCCCCCTCCACCCTATATGCAGCTATTAAAGAGTCTTTTCTTCTATACACAAGTCTGTTTTTGAGATCTTATCATAGAGGTCTCATATAGTATTTGTCCCTTTGTCGCTGACTACTTTCACCCAACATAATGTCTTCCAGTTGAAGCCAGGTTAGGAGATGTTTCCTGAAATCATCGTTATTCTTTATCATTGCGTAGTGCTCCACTGAGTATATGTACCATAGTTTACCTATCCATTCTTCTATTGTTCGGCATTTGGGTTGATTCCATCTTTTTGCTATCGTGGACTGTGCTGTGGTAAACATTCTGGTGCATGTGTCCGTTGGTGTGAAAGGCCTTGATTCTGTAGGATATATTCCAAGTAGTGGAATTACTGGGTCAAATGGTATATCGATATCCATTTTTTTAAGGAAGTGCCAGATTGCCTTCCAAAGAGGCTACACCATTTTGCAACCCCACCAACAGTGTAGGAGGGTTCCACTTTCTCCACAGCCTCTCCAGCATTTGTTGTTTTGTGTTTTCTGGATCATGGCCAATCTTGTTGGGGTGAGATGGTATCTCATTTTTCTCTTGATTTGAATTTCTTTAATAACTGAAGATCGTCAACATGTCCGCATGTGTTTTTTGGCTGCCTGAATCTCCTCTTTAGTGAAGTGTCTGTCCATCTCCTTTGCCCATCGCTTAGTTGGATGATTTATCTTCTTCTTATTGATATTTTGTAGTATCTTATAGATTATGGAGATCAGGCGTCGGTCTGACATAGAGTTGCCAAATATTTTTTCCCATTCTGTAGGTGTTCTTTTAATTCTATTAATAAAGTCTTTGGATGAGCAAAAGTGTTTGATTCTTAATAGTTCCCATTTATCTATTTTCTCTTCTGCTGATTGAGGTTTCTTTGACAGATTTTGGAGTCTGTCCTCATTGTGTATTAAAACTTCCATTGTTGTTCCTAGCTTTTCTTGGATGAGCTTTATCGTTTTAGGTTGGATATTTAGGTCTTTTATCCAGTTGGAGTTGGTTTTTGTATAAGGTGTAAGATATGGATCTTGTTTCAGTTTATTGCAGATGGATAACCAATTTTGCCAGCACCATTTGTGGAAGAGACTGTTTTTACCCCAGTTTAATGTCTTAGGGCCTTTGTCGAATATCAACTGTTCGTAGGCAGATGGTGTCATCTCTGGGGTCACAGTTCTGTTCCATTGATCAATCTGTCTGTTCTTGTACCCGTACCAGGCTGTTTTGACCACTGTGGCAGTGTAGTATGTTCTAAGGTCGGGTAATGAGAGGTCTCCGAGTGTGTTCTTCTTCTTTAGTAGTACCTTACTTACCGGGGCTTCTTCCCTTTCCAAACAAAATTGGTGATTTGTTTCTCCATCTCATTAAAAAATGATGCTGGAACTTGTATTGGGATTGCATTATATAAATAAATTGCTTTGGGTAAAATAGACATTTTCACAATGTTCAGTCTTCCTATCCATGAGCAGGGTAGGTTTTTCCATTTATCTAAGTCTCTCTTAGTTTCTTGTAGTAAGGGCTTGTAGTTCTCTTTGTAAAGGTCTGTTGTTTCTCTGGTTAGATTAATTCCTAGGTACTTTATCTTCTTAGGGGCTACCACAAGTGGTATTGACTTGATAATTTCCTCCTTAACAGTCTCATTGTTGGTATAAAGGAATCCTACTGATTTACTTATGTTTATCTTGTATCCTGAGACTTTGCTGAACTCTTCTATCAGTTTCAGTAGCTTACTTATAGATTCTTTGGGGTTCTCTGCATATACAATCATATCATCTGCGAACAGGGAGATTTTAACTCCCTCTTTGCCGATGCAGATGCCCTTTATTTCTTCGTCTTGTCTAATTGCTCTGGCTAGAACTTCTGGCACAGTGTTGAATAGGAGAGGTGACAGTGGGCATCCTTGTCTAGTTCCTGATCTCAAGGGAAAGTCTTTCAGTTTCTCTCCATTCAGGATGATGTGGGCAATTGGCTTTGTATAAATGGCCCTTGTTGTGTTGAGGAATTTGCCGTCTATGCCCATTTTGCTAAGAGTTTTTAGCATGAATGGGTGTTGGACTTTATCAAATGCCTTTTCTGTATGAATGGTCAAAATCAGGTGATCCTTGTCTTTTGTGTTATTTATGTGGTTAGTCACATTAATTGTTTTCCTGATGTTGAACCAGCCTTGCATCCCTGGTATGAATCCCACTTGGGCATGATGGATTATTTTCTTGATATGTTGTTGTATTCTGTTGGCAAGAATTTTGTTGAAGATTTTTGCATCTAGTTTCATGAGTGATATCGGCCTGTAGTTCTCTGTCTTTGTTGGATCTTTCCCTGGCTTAGGTATCAGGGTTATGCTGGCTTCACAGAATGAGTTTGGGAGTACTCCATCCCATTCTGTACTGTGAAATAGTCTCAGTAGTATTGGGAATAACTCTTCTATAAATGCTTGGTAGAATTCTGCCGTGAAGCCATCTGGGACTGGACTTTTTTTGGTTGGGCAGTGTTTTGATGACCTTTTCAATCTCTTCCTTTGTAATGGGCTTATTAAGTTGTTCTGCTTCATGTTGTGATAATTTCGGTAGGTGGTATGAGTCAAGGAATTGGTCCATTTCCCCTATGTTTTCAAATTTGTTAGAGTACAGTCTTTCATAGTATTCTGTTAGGATATTTTTGATTTCTGTTGCATCTGTGGTGACAACTCCCCTCTCATTTCTAATTTGGGTTATTTGTTTCCTTTCCTGCTTTTCTTTAGTAGGTTTAGCCAGTGGTTTATCAATTTTGTTTATCTTTTCAAAAAACCAGCTTTTGGTCTTTTCAATTTTTTCAATTTTTTTTCTATTCTCTAATTCATTTAGCTCTGCTCTAATCTTTATGATCTCATTTCTTCTGGTGCCTGAGGGGTTCCTCTGTTGTTCTCTTTCTACTTGTTCAAGCTGTAGAGTTAGTTCCTTGATTTGGTTTCTTTCTTCCTTCCAGATGTGTGCATTTATGGAGATAAACAGACCTCTGAGTACTGCTTTGGCTGTATCCCATAGGTTCTGGTAGGAAGTGTTTTCATTCTCTTTGGAATCCATGAATTTCTTTAATTCATCCTTGATTTCCTCTATAACCCATGTTTTGTTGAGTAAGATGTTGCTGGGTTTCCAAGAGTTCCACTTTCTATCTATGTTTTTTCTGCTATTGATTTCAACTTTGATGGCTTTATGATCTGAGAAGATGCTTTGCGGTAATTCAATGGTATGGATTTTGTTGAGCATTGCATTATGGCCTATCACATGGTCAATTCTGGAGAATGTTCCGTGTGCACTGGAGAAGAAGGTGTAGTTGTCTGCTGATGGGTGGAAAGTTCTGTATATATCAATGAGGTTTAGTTGGTTAATTGTGTCAGTGAGGTCTTCTGTATCTTTACTGAGCTTTTTTCTAGATCATCTGTCTAGTAATGAGAGTGGAGTGTTAAAGTCTCCCACTATTATTGTGGAGTCATCTAACTCTCTTTTGAGCGTAGTCAGTGTTTCTTCGACATATTTAGGTGCTCTGACATCAGGTGCATAAATATTTAATATAGTTAAGTCTTGCTTGTGTACTGAACCTTTCAGCAATAAATACTGATCATCTTTGTCCACGATGGTGGATTTGACATTAAAATTGATTTTGTCTGAGATTAGAATTGCCACCCTTGCTCTTCTTTGTTGATTGTTAGCTTGATATATATTCTTCCATCCTTTAATTTTCAGTTTGTTCCTGTCTTTAGGTCTCAAGTGAGTTTCTTGTAGACAACATATGGATGGGTCGTGTCTTTTGATCCAAGATGAGACTCGATGTCTCTTTACTGGAGCATTCAGTCCATTCACATTCAATGTAATTGTTGATAGGTATGTGTTCACTGCTGCCATTGTGATATGTTTATTTTTATGTTGATGTCTTCTCCGTTGTTCTTATTAGTCTGTTCTGGGACATTGCTTTTTGTGAGTTGATTTTTCACCTTTTTCAGAGCTGGTTTTATAGTTGTTGAGACTCGTGTGTTAGATTTCTTGAAATGGTATGATACATCTTTATTGTGCTTTACAGCTGCCCCTATGATCCCCCTTAATAAACTATTTATAAACCCAATTTTAATTACTACCAGTCTTGTCATCTTCCTCTCCATCTGGAAGGATTATAATGACTGTAGTACATCCCTCTTTTTATTATGATGACACCATAGTTTTCATGATGATCACTGGATTGCTTCTTTCCATATCAAAGCTATGATTTACTTTGGAGCCTTCCCTAAATGAGTAGAGTATTGAGTAGTGTGTCGTTCTAATATATAAAGTTAGTGGTTTCATTCTTCTAAGCCTGCGCCAAGAACTTCTTTCAGTATTTCTTGTAGTTTGGGTTTGGTTTTTACAAAGTCTCTGAGTTTCTGTTTATCTGGGAATGTCTTAATTTCATTTTCATATTTGAAAGATAGTTTTGCAGGATATATAATTCTTGGTTGGAAGTTCTTCTGCTTCAAGACTTTGAATGTGTCATGCCACTGTCTCTGTGCCATCATGGTTTCTGCTGAGAAATCTGATGAGAGCCCACAGAGTCTCCCTCTGAATGTTAGCTTTGCTTTGAGTCTTGCTGCCTTTGAGAGTTGCTGCTTATGTTTCATTCTGTTAAGCTTGATTATAATATGTCTTGGAGTCTTTCTTTTGAGATCTATATTGGGTGGTGTATGATATGCATGTGAGATGTCTGTATTCTCTTCCTTCATGATTTCTGGGAAGTTTTCTTTCAGCAGCTCAGCAAGAATACTCTCTGTGTTCTCAAATGTCTCACCCTGTTCAGGGACTCCAGTTAATTGAAGGTTGTTCCTCTTAATAGAGTCCCACATGCTTCTTAATGTTTCTTCATTTTTCTTGTTTCTTTTTTCTGATTTCTGTTCATTGACGCTGGCATCAGTAGCTCTATCTTCCAAGTCAGAAATTCTTTTTTCCATTTATTCCATTCTGTTTTCTTGACTTTGCATTGAAGTTTCTATGTCTTTGATTTTCTTCTTGATCTGTTGGATTTCAGAGTACTGGTGTTCCATCAGATCGAACAGCTTGCTTAATTTTTCATTTTGTTCTGCTGCATTTTGTATAAGGTCTAGAAGGACTCTGTGTATAATCAATTTGTATTTACTTCCTGGTGCTTTCATAAAAGTTTCTTCCTCTGGAAAACTCCTTGGTTGCTTTGTTTGGGAGCCTTCTGAAGCCGTGAGTGATTGCTTGTATGCCATAATTGTCTGTTGCTTTTTGGGTCCCATGTGAGTATATAGAGACTGGAAGAGGTACTGTGAGGATGGATTGCAAATGTTTCTCTAGGCTGTCTTCAAATGTAAAGCAACAGGTATCTGACCAGTTCACAAGTCAGTTAGGTTTTCAGGTGTAGAGGTCCCTCTTCTCATCTGACAAAGTAAGCGCCACTATATTCAACCCCAGATGATAACAAACTAGTTCAGAATACAGCAATGCTACTGCCCTGTTGGTCTCTGCTGACAGGGCCTAGCCTTAGCCAACACTGCGCGGAGTACTGGTTTTGTGATAGAAAAGCGCTCTCCTGTGAGCAGGCTCTGGCTACGAAGCTAAGAATTAGGTCCAGCTGCAGCCAGCATATCCAAGATGGCATCCTCCACACAGGCAGCAGACAGAGGGTCTAACGGTGCCAAGAGGTAGTGATTCCTCTGCTTCTGTTGCAGGGCCCCCATCGTAGGCAGCACTGTGCAAAATCACTACTTTTCTGTTGGAGAAGCACTGTCCCGCTTGCAGGCGCTGGCTCCCAGGCTAAGAACGAGGTCCCACTAAAATCACGGTACCAACATGACGTCCCGCACACTGACTGTGTAATTCCATACAAACCCTGCTGAGGCAGAGGCAAGACGACAGGCCCAAAGTGGCTAGGTTAACAGAGTCCCAAGCCTGGCTCTCAGGATATGAGAATTTCGCCTGCCTATCCCCCCGGAGCGCGTCTCAGTCCAGCCGCCAGGCAAGACCCAGCTCTGCCCACCAGCCAAGACAGAGGAAAAAAAAAGTCAAAATGGTGTATTTACCTTCTGTCCATGAGAGCCGGGGCTAGCCAGGAGCGGGAGTCAGAGAAAGAGAGGAGGTTTTTCGCTGAGTGGTATGAAGTCTCATTTAACAGCTCTGTGCCATGTCCTGAAGCTGATTAGGTGATCAGAAGGTTCTGTTTGATTGTCAGTTCAGGTCTTGGTTTCCAGAGGGATATAAGGAGACGTGTGCTTAGCCCACCATCTTGACTCCACCCCCCTGTACTCTATTTTTTTGAGTTGTATAGCTAACATTTTGATTTTGTCCCTTCTATATTGATGTGGGAAATCCTGGTAGTAAACTGCTGTAGCTACTAACCAAAAAGTCAGCAGTTTGCTCCTGTGGGGCAATTCTGCTATGTCCTATAAGGTATCTATGAAACAGAATTGACTTGACAGTAGTAGATTTTTTTCTTTTCATGTGCACATCTATTGCTAAAAATTGACCTCTGGACACTGCCTTTGCTTTGTCCCAAAGTTTTAGTGCGATACGTTTTCATTCTCATTTGATTCTAGGAAGTTTTTGATTTTTTATTCCATTTTGATTTCTTTGATTTCCCATCAAGCAAGATGTTTCCATGTATGTATTTGACTTTTTTCTTGTTATGTATTTCTAATTTTATGACAGTGTCATCAGAGAAGATGCTTTATATTATCTTGGTATTTTGCATTTTGTTGAGGGTTGCTTAGTGGCCTCAGATGTGGTTTATTCTGGAAAATGTTCCATGTGTGTTGTTACCAATGGCAGAAGTATATCAACTGCTGAAATTCAAGTTGAATTCAGAAGAGGATATGGTGCCAGGGATATCATTGCTGATATGAAATGGATCCTGGCTGAAAACAGAAAATACCAGAAAGATGTTTACCTGTGTTTTATTAACTACAGAAAGTCAATCGACTGTGTTACGGACAACATTGTGGAGAATGGGAATTTCAGGACACTTGATTTTACTCATAGGGAACCTATACATAGATCAAGAGGCAATTATTCAAACAGAACAAGGGGTTACTGTGTGGTTTAAAGTAGGAGAGGTGTATGTATGTCAGGGTTGTATCCTTTCACCATACCTTTTCAATATGTATACTGGGCAAATAATCCAAGAAGCTAGACTATATGAAGAAGAATAGGGCATCAGGATTAGAGGAAGGCTTGCTAACAACCTATATTATGTAGATGACACAAACTTACTTGTTGAAAGTGAAGAGGACTTACTAATGAAGATCAAAGACTGTAGCCTTCAGTGTGGATTACTCTCAACAAAATAAAACAAAAATTCTCACAGCTGGACCAGTAAGCAACATGATGATAAATGGAGAAGACTGAAGTTGTTGAAAATTTCATTTTACGTGGATCCACAATGAACACCCATGGAAGCATCAGTCAAATCTCCTGCAAGAGGCATCTTTAAAATTTTGAAAAGCAAAGATGTTACACTGAAAACTAAGGTGAGCCTGATCCAGGCTATGGGATTTTCAGATGTCTCATATGCATGTGAACACATAAGAAACACTGAAGAAGATTGAGACCTTGGAATTATGGTGTTGGCAAAGAGTACTGAATAAACCATGGACTACCAAAATAACAAATAAATCTTGGAAGAAGTATACCCAGAGTGTTCCTTTGAGGCAAGGACCACAGGATTACATCTCACATACTTTGGACATGTTATCAGGATGGATCAATCCCTAGAGAAGGACAACATGCTTCAGAGGGTAGAGAGTTAGTGAAGGAGAGGAAGACACTCAGTGAAATGGATTGCCACAGTGTCTGCCACAATGGGCTCAAGCATAGTAAAGGATTGTGAGGCTGATGCTCCATTGCTATGGATCAGAATCAATTCAACGGCACCAGCAACAACAATTGTTTGGGTGGGGTGTTCTGTATATGTCTGTGAAGTCAAATTGATTGACTGTGGCCTTTACGTCTTCTGTATCTTTGTTGAGTTTCTAAAATGTTCTGTCCTTCACTGACAGTGGTGTGTTGAAATCTCCTACTGTTATTATGGAACTGTCAATTTCTCTTTTCAGTGCTGTTAGAGTTTGTTTTATGTATTCTGGAGCTCTGTCATTGGCTGTGTAGGTATTATAGTTATGTCCTCATATTAGATTGTCCCTTTAATCATTATATAATGTCCTTCTTTGTCTTACATAATAGGTTTTGTTTAAATTCTATTTTGCCTGAGATTAGTGTGATGGTTATGTGTATAGTGTATGTTAATTTGGCTAGGCCATAATTCTCAGTGTTTGTTTGTGATTGCTCAGATCCGACTCAATGGCACTTGGCTTGGCTGGCTCATGATGGAATCTGCTGTGAGTATTTATTTGGTCCTTGGCTAACATCCAAATATAAGCAGATGTTCTGGCTTTTCACTCATTCTGGATCCTGCAGCTGCCTCCTGTTCATCTGAGCTCTGGTTCTTGGGACTTGAGCTATTAGCTTATGTACCAATCTTGGTAGAGTCATCAATCTTCACAGCCTCCAAGTAGGAGCCCTGCTTTCTGACCTGCCAAATTTGTATTCAGCAGCCCCTGAAGCTACATGAATAAGGAGAAGCCTTGCCTCCCATGCACCTTGCCTCCCATTCTTGGGATTCGTTGATCTTCACAGCCTGTGAGCAAGAGCTTTGCTCTCTGGCCTGCTAGTCTTGGGTTTGACAGTCCCTGTAACTACAAGAATCAAGAGAAGCCTCTATCCTGATCTACTGACTTGGGATGTTCCAGCCTCTACAATTGCATGGCCATTTCTTTTATATAAATGTGCATACTTAACTGGTTTTGCTTCTTTAGAGAACCTAGCCTAAAACACTTGGTACCAAGAGTGGTTCTAGAGAAGCAAAATTGTAAGGATGAGTTTTCTAAATTGATTCTCAAGTCTGATTAGACTTAAAAATGTTGGTAAATCTGCTTCCAACAGTAAATATGGCACTGCTAATCCATGGCATGGGTTATCATCACCAATAAATCTGGTGTTGGAAAAAGGTGAAGCTCTGACTAAACACATATGTGATATCTTTCTACAGTTTTGTCAGAATGAGAAGCATAACTGTTTTAGTCAGCTAGGGCTGCTCTAACAGAAATACCACAGAGTGGATGGCTTTAACAAAGGAAGGTTTATTCTTACATAGTCTGGTAGGCTGTAAGTCCATATTCAGGGTGTCTGCTCCAAGGGAAGGCTTTTCCCTTGTTGGCTCAGGAGGCAAGTCTGGCATTGCATCAGTTTTTGTCCAGGGAGCGTCTTCATGCAGGAACCTCAGGTCTGAAGGATGGGCTTTTCTCCCAGTGCTGCTTTCTTGGTGGTACAAGGTTCCCCATTTCTCTGCCTGCTTCTCTGTCCTTTTATCTCTCATAGGATGAAAGGATTAAGGGTGGGGCAGGCCATACTCCAGGGAAACTCCCTTTACAGTGAAGCAGGGAAGTAATCCTATGAAGGAATTTACAGCCCCACCCTATTCCTTTAACATACAGCATAGGAAAACCACAAAATGGAGGACAGTCACAAGATACTGGGAATCATGGCCAGCCACATGGCTACACATATTTTTGGGGGGACACAATTCAATCCATGACAATAAGGAAGCTGGTTGGTTGGTTCGTTCTACTTCTTCTAGAAAGACTGAAGAACTTTCTTCTTCAGTGTGTCCAGGACTTTAGAGTCAAAGCTCAATTGCCACATAAGTAATCTTAAGGCTACCACTTGTGCTTTGAAAGAAAGCCGTGTTTCTAGTAATACAAAGCTGAAATTGCTACAAACCAATCTCAGAGTTTTATTGCAAGAGTGGCTGAATTACAACTCAATTGCCAACTTCAAGAGGTATTTGAAGTTAAAGTACGGACACTGATTGGGAAGAAATGGGATCTTGAAACTTGGGATAGGGGCCTCTGTACAGGTTAATCAGGAAGCTGGGGAGACTGAGCCCTTAAGTTCCATTGAATCCCTCTTGATAACAGAAAGACTCCCATCTGAAGACATTACTTTGTGTTTGTCTGATAAATGTGCCTGCCCAGAAAAGCCATTAGACCCTCCACTCCCATCTAATGAGATTACCCTAGCCTAATCTAAATCAAAGCCACTGCCAACTACTCGATTCTGACTCGTAGAGACCCTATAGATAGAATAGAACTGCCTGGAAAGGAGTGCCTGGAAAATTTGAACTGTCAGCCTTATGATTAGCAGCTGTGGCTCTTAACTACTACACCACCAGGGTTCCCAGCGCTAATATAGCTGCCTCTAAGGCATCCTTGCTTGAGTCATTGCTTGGGACATCACCAGAGGCAGATGTTTTACAAGAAAATGCTGAATATTCTCAAAAACAATTCCAGTGAGCCCCAAAAGGTGAAGTACAAAATATGACCCAGGAGGAGCTACACTATACTGCAAAAGAATTGCTTGACTTTTCTAATATGTGCAAACATAAGCCTAGGAATTATGTGTGGGAACGCCTACTAAGGGTGTGAGAAAATGGTGCAAGGAACGTAAAGATGGTCCAGTCTGAGTATATTGACCTGGATTCACTAAGCATAGATTCTTCATTCAGTGTTTTAGCTTGAAAACGTAATAAAAAATTTAATACTTTATTTGGTTGGATTGCTGAAGGATGGATTATGAGGTGGCCTACACTAAATCACATTGAAATATCAGACCTGCATTGGTATACTGTAGAAGAATACATTCAAAGGCTTAGGGAAACTGGCATGCTAGAATGGATTTATCAGGTTAGATCCACAGATGCACACATGGAGTGCCCAGTGGACTCACCTTTTATTACAACTGTGAGGAATAGATTTGTATACGGAGCTCCAACATCCCTGAAGACTACTGTGGTTTCTGTTACATATAAATCAGATTTGACAATGAGAAGTGCCCTAACTGAATTAAGACATCTAACTACGATGAAGCTGATTGGACTCCACTGTATTAGGGGCCAAGTAGCTGCACTCATTCAGCAAAAACAAGAACTTAAACAGTGTTGACTACTTAGTCATGGTGTCCCTAAGAGTGAAATAGATAGGAAATCTACTAAATATTTACTTGATATGTACAAAGTACACAATGGCAACACTGTAGCCTCCTTTCTGAGACCTCCCTGAAGTATAGTAGAGAAGGAAAATCCTGTCGATGGGCAGAACTTTGTGTCCTGCACCTGGTTATCCACTTTACTTGGAAGGAGAAATGGCCAGATACACAATTGTATACTGATTCATAGGCTGTAGCCAGTGGTGTCTGAATGGTCAGGAACTGAAAAGAAACATTACTGGAAAATTGGTGACAAGGAGGTATGGGGGACAATTACATGGACAGACGTCTCCAAATGGGTGAAAGAAGTGAAGATATTTGTGCCTCCTGTGACTGCTCACCAATGGGTGACCTCAGCAAAGGAAGATTTTAACAATCTACTGAATAGGATGGTGCATTCTTGGAAACTAGTCATTCTTTTTACCAGCCATCATGCCCAGTGGGCTCATGAACAAAGTGGTTATGGTAGCAAGAACGGATATTATGCATGGGCTAAGCAACATGGTCTTCCACTCACTGAGGCAGACTTGGCTACAGCCACAGCTGAATGTCCAGTCTGCCAGCAGCCAAGACCAACACTGAGTCCTTGATATGGCCCCATTCCTCAAGGTGATCAGTTAGCAGGTTGATTACATTGGACAACTTCCATTGTGGATAAGACAGTGTTGCGCTCTTACTGGGGTAAACACTTCCTCTAGATACAAATTTGGCTTCTCTGTATGCAGTGCTTCTGCCAAAACCACCATTTTTGGATTAACAGAATGCCATATTCACCATCATGGAATCCCACACAGCATTGCCTCAGATCAAGGGACTCACTTCACACAAAATATGGCAGTGGGCCCACATTCATGGACTTCACTGGTCTTACCATATTCCCATCATTCTGAAGCAGCTGGCTTGATAGAATGATGGGCACAATTACAGTGCCAGCTAGGTGGCAACACTTTGCAGGCTTGGGGTAGTATTCGCCAGGAGGCTGTATATATTCTAAACCAGTGTGCAATACATGGTCTGTTTCTCCTTTAGCCAGGACTCATGGGTCCAGGGGATCAAGGGTGGAAATGGGAGTGGCACCACTTATTACTGCCCCAATGAATTACTCATAGAATTTTTGCATCCTGTCCCTGTGACAGGTCTAGAGTTTTAGTTCCAAAGGGAAGAATGCTTCCACTTGGAAACACAACACAAATTCTATTGAACTGGGAATTAAGAATGCAACCCAGCCACCTTGAATTCCTCATGCTTCTGAATCAATGGGCACAGAAGGGAGTTACCATATTGACTGGTGTGATTGATCCCTAACACCTGGGGGAAAATCAGTTTGATATTGCACCTTGGAAGTAAAGATTACGACTGGAATACACAAGATCTCTTAGTTCGTCTCTTAGTACTACCATGCATGGTGGTTAAAGTCAATGGAAAACTATAGCAGCTCAACTCTGACATGACTAGTAGTCCAAACAGTTCAAGAATAAAGGTTTGGGTCACACCACCAGTTAATGAACAATGACCAGATAAGGTGTTTGCTGAGGGTAAAGGGAATTTGGAATGGGTGATGGAACAAGTTAGTTCTAAATATCAGTTACGGTCACATGATCAGTTTCAGAAACAAGGGTTAGTGCATTTTTGGCTGTACGCGTTTTAGTTGTGTCATTTTATGTGCAAATATGACTTTGTTTTTATTTAGAGTCTATGCATGATTTAAGGAGATGTTTATATGTGCCAGGTTGTCAAGGGGTGGACTGTAATGGTTAAGGCTGTGTGTCACCTTGGCTAGGCTGTGATTCTCAGTAGTCGGGCAGTTAAGTAATATGTAGTTTGGTAATTATGTAACGATGTAGTCCTCTTCCACAATGTGATCTGATCTGAACAGCCAATCAGTTGTAAGGGAAGTTTTCTCAAGTGCACAACCTGCATGCAGTATGTATATGAATGTTCTGTGAAAACTTGCTCCCTTGCTCTGGATCCTGCCTCTAACTTGTCTGGTTCTTGGGCTTTTAGCCAGTGACTGGCCACATTACCTTCTGATCTTGGACTTCGTCAGCCTCTGCAGCCTGTGAGCCAGTGGTTGCCGTATTTCCAGCCAGTCTTTTGATTTGCCCGCATCCACAGCCTGGGAGCCAGCAGCCTGCTGTCTTACCTGCCCATCTTGGATTCATCAGCCTCCCTAACTATGTGAATCGGGTGAGGCATGCGACCTGATGCCTTCTTTGTGTTCTGTCATCAAATGGTAATTTTCAGTAACATACATTTAGGGAGAGAAAAACCAACTATGACGTATCTGAGATTTACTTCAGTATGATCCAGTGGAGCCAGCAGGGTAACGACGACAAGACTGATGCAAGTGAGGCACCTAGGAAGAATTTTATGATACACACTCATTTGTGCAAGCACAAACTCTGAGTGTGTCCTTAAATTTTGTGCATAGGCTCTTTACTTGCTATACCTTCGTTCTGGCCTTTGAAATCAGAATGGGAGGTGGATATTTGTATGTGTACAAACAAGATTGTCCATGAACTTGTAGTTGTGTAAGCTAATAATTACATGGAGGTATTTTATACTCTTCACTTCTGAATGTGCTTGGAATTTTCCTTAGTAACTTTTAAAAAATCCAAAGTGCAGAATATCATATATTTTATACACAATATTGTATGGAACCATGGTTGCTTATATTTGCCAAAATGTCTTTGGAAGGATAACTGAGAAGCTAGTAATATGGGATTTGGAGAACTTTAGAGGTAGCTAGGGTAGCTAGGGAGGATTTTTGTCTTATGTATTTTTATGCTTTTAGAATTTTAACATAATTATCACTGATTCAGTGAAATCATAGTATTACGAAATGTTTCCTTTTTTGATTACAACTAGTAAACATTCTTGTAACATGTGAGATTTTCATGACATACCCAAGATAGCTGGAAAATAGGCTTGAGAATCAGTGACATAGGAAACATAGCCCTGAAAAAGTAGTCCAGTCTAGACCTCCCAAATATACAGCCTTCTTCTCAGCTTGAAGCTCTGCCTCAACAAGAAGTCTCATAACTTACCGAATTGCTGTATCAGGGTCATTAACTAGAAGCATGCTAAAGATGGGTTGGGAAGAGCCAGGGACAGGCCAACAAAAATAGCGGCCCCTGAAGTGAGTCAAGAACTTTTTTATTCATTCAGTAAAGATTTCTTGAATGCCTTTTATATGCCAGGCTGTATTACGTGCTGAGAATACATAGTTAAGAATCTCTAGCTCAAGGAATTTATACTCCACTGGGGAAGAGGGAAAAAGTAAACATTTTAAAACAGAAGAGTACACAAAAAGGATTAAAAGTTTATACTTTATTCAGTCCATTATAGCTAGCAAATTCCCAGCTAATTTTATAGATACAAATGAGGTATTCCTCGGCTCATAGCAGGAACCAGTGGGTTACATGGGAGAACCAAGGCCAGAGAGAGAGCACCAAGATTTGAATTAGATCTGGCCAGAGATTCTGTGATGAGAACAGGCTAATGTCCACACACAACAGCTGCTTTCTTTTAGGGTTGGAGGCTCTGCAAGGCATGTCTTCAACATTGAATCATTTCACTGACGTTTATGGAGAAGATAGCAAAGAAATGGAACCCAGGTCCTGATGCACCCCAGCTGCTGTTGCTTTAAGTCAAATAGTATGCATACAAGAATTTTAGAACATGCCAGTAACAATCAGCCAGAGTGGTAAAGCCATCTGTGTCTATCCCTCAACCACCCCTCCCACCACCTTGCTTGATTTCAGTTATCCCTGAACTCCTGTCTTTAAGGCATTTACCCAGATACTGGAAGTCTCGTATGACAACAGCTGTTTCTAAAGCACTGTCCTGGGCAGTTTATGACTTCAGAGAAAGTGTCTCTCACTATCTCCTATAAAAATAATTGTCCATCCCTCACCAATGCCTAATTCAAAGTATAACTTAGAAGACTGGTTTAAATATGGATTAAAAATAGGAAACTACAAAAACTTGTAATCTTCTGGTAATTCGGCCAGACAAACAATGAAATTCACAGATGGTCTTATTTGAAGGCTATAAAATTATTTCTCACCTATTAAAAAAATACTGGAGTCCATAGCTGATAATCTGCAAGCTGCTGGATAGAACTCTTTATTTATAGGCATGAGACCATCAGAGTCTAGTTCAAACCTTCTGTAACTTTTCAAAGAATGCTGAATTAGAAGATGCATCAACTACAGTATTTCCAAACCAAGAAAGGCTTGTCAAGATGTGGAAACACTATATTGCTAGTGTCAAGCACCAAACCAGTGTTTGGGAAGAGGAAAAGTGGAGTGTTGGGAGAGGTAGTCTGAAAGTCATACGGTATGTAAGAGTTAGCCAGAAGAAAAGACAGGTACAGATTTTTAAGTAGAATAGCATTAACAAAGGCGAAGAGCTAAACAGAGTTTAGCATATTGGAGAAGTGAACTGCATGCTGTTTTCCAGGCCTGTGGAGCACGGAGTACTGGTGGCAGACAGGAAACGGTGGATTGTGTCTTGTATGCTGTGCTAAGGGAACTTGAGAGGTGATTTGAGAGGAAAGATGGAGGCACTGAAGGGTTTATAAAGCGGGGTGACTTAGATCTACATCTTCCCATTCATACCACAGCCATGAATAGACGACAGTCATCTGAGAGCTAGAACGAGACAAGGCAGAGGTTCTACGGTGGGGTACAAATAGGATGGTCAAAGGTTACAAGAACAAAGGTTGCCTGCTCCATTTGGGCTTGTTTGCCACTCAGATCATCTCCCTTACTAAACTACAAACACCTCCAGGAAGTCTTCCCTGTTCAGTCTAGAACTCACTGACTTCTCCTTTATCCCTTCAATAGCACCACCCACTTAATCCATGTACCTACTTCACTCCTGTTTCTTTTCTCTAAAAGCACTTTCCAAGTACTTCAAGAAGGCTGCTATGAGTTGGAACAGACTTGGTGGCAGTGGGTTTGGTTTGGCACGTTTTCAAAAAGTTCTGGTGGTACAGTGGTTAAGAACCACAAGCTGCTCCTTTGGATACACTATGGAGCAGTTCTACTCTGTTTTATAGGGTCACTGTAACTTGAAAGGCAATGGGCTGGGCGCATGGCTTATACCCCCTTACCTACCCCTAGTCAAAAAGCCAAAGCCACTGCCACTGAGTCAATGCTGACTCGTAGTGACCCTATACGTCAGAGCAGTTCTGCCCCAGTCTTCGAGAATTGCCTGGCAGATTTGAACGGCTGATCTTTTAGTTAGCAGACTAACACTTACCCACTGCGCCACTAAGACTTCCTATCTGCCCCTAGTAACCACTAGTGCATTCTGACCTGGGCTTCAAGGGGTTGTTGTGTGTAGTAGATTCCAACTCATGGTGTCACACCATGTGGCAGAGCAGCACTGCGCCAGTTTCCTAGCCTGTAACCTTTGCAGATCACCAGTTCTTTTCTGCTGCTGAACTAATAGGTGTGAACTGCCAACATTCCTAATGAGCAGCTGAGTTTCACCACTGTGCCATCAGGTATGAGTGCAAAATGCCTTGTGTCAGCTACACGCCAATGTATTTCTACTGTGTTTCCTTACAGTAACTTTCCTAAATCGCACTATCCTCCTTGAGTTCTCAGTCCTAATAAATGACCTCATTATCCACACATACCTATCAGTGTTCCATTTTTGCTTCTTTTTACCCCCATTTTTCTTACCCTCATTTACTAATTCAACAATCAGAGTCTTGTCTTCTTTCCCTGCCTTCTTCAGAACCTGAATCTGGGCTGTGCTAACCTCTTTATTCTTAACTCTGCAGTTCTTTACTTCTATTTAAAACCAAATCAGACTCTTTAAGACCAAGAGACCTAGGGAAAGGTATATCAAGTTTTGATTCACTTAGTGCTTTTTCCTTATTACCACTCCTAACTTTTTAACTCTTTGAAAGGTTATAAATTCAACCAAATTTAAGTATTTTATTTATATATGATAAAAACTTAAAAGCAGACTCATGCATAACAGAAAAGACTCTTTGACAGCTGCAAGGGCAGGAGGGCGGGAGGGCGAGGGGTGAGGGTTTAGATTAGATAGTTAGAAATTTGGTTGAGTGAAATTGGTGACAGCACACATTAGTAAGAAGATCAATATTAACGGGACTTCAACACAACTTCTGTACTCCTCTCATCTTAACCCAATATTGCAAGGACAGAGTATGTACATTTTCATTCAATCATAATTTAAAAAAAATAAAAATAAATTCCTCCGGAACCTGAGTTTAAAAACTGGACCACTTACAAAAGGGTAACAATATCCTAACTGGAGCTTCCATCAAGGCACAAATTCAGTAACATAAGACTACTTACAACGTCAAGATTTTCCTACACCAGTTTTATTTAAAACACAAATAAGTATTATTTTTTTATAATGGCAAATGGCTGAAATAATGCTGAACATGAATCATGGACTAATACAAGAGATTTAAATATGAAACCAAGTTATTTTTTAAAAAAACAAAAGAATAAAGGTTATGTACAAAAGGGATCTGGAATCTGTGATTCCAAAAATTAAACAAGTAGAAAATCTGTGGTGAAATCAGAACATTCCACCCCTGCCTTGGGGGGCTATCATACAACATTCTGTCATTGAAGATGGATTGGTAGAGAGGTGTCTGTATATGAATTTCAAGTCATTTTTGTTTACGCAGAATCATCCAGACCTTCTCCAAGACTGAAGGGGCAGTCCTGTGGCTTTCTTCCTTCCTCTTCCATATTCCCAACAAGGCTACACGAAGTTCAACTCTTGATGAGCCGCTTACAACAGCAGTTCCTTAGGAGCCAGCATGACAGGTGGGTCAGACTTCCCTATGAGAAACAACACTGGCCACCTACAGCAAAATATCAGAATGGATGAGTCCTTTTTTCTCCTTCTGATTATGTACATACAGTATGTCTCCTTTCAAGACTACTATTCTCATCATTCTTGTTCCTTCACAACTCTAAACCCTTGAGGCATTATGAAGGAGACCAACACAAGGAAAAAAAAATCAATTCAGAAATGAAGGAAACGGCAGAACTGGAAGGTATACAATACACCCCAGAGCGTCTCGGTATCCCTGCTGCAGTACAGGTCAGTGTACTGCTACAGTCCAGAGATAAATATTGGCAGTTTAAATGAATTCATTTCTGCCCTTCAGGTAGGTAAAGGGACTCAAAATAAATACTGGGTAAGAGGATTGCTCAGAGTTAGAAGTAAAATAGTAACCAATTTTTGTCCCTCTGATAATCCAATAGGAGGCAAATACTGAAGAAGGGACACCTTTCATACTAAAAAGGAATTCCTCTCATCATGTCACCATCTCTTATAGAGAATCCACGGAATTTCAGAAATAGAAAACTAGTTTCAGGGGACCCCTGAGGCACTTTAAAGCCTTACGAAATTACAGTAATAATAAATTAGCTATTGCTCTTCAAAGGCTTCCCAGAGCAGCAGAAACATCGCAATCAGACCCAAACTTATATGCAGATTACCGGCTTCCAGAGCTACTCAGCCCTCTGTAAAGCTTAGTTGAATCTCTAAATACATTTAAAAAACCATAAAATTTAACACAGATGAAGTGAATTTTTTTGTTTAGTGGTAGCATGAAATTTGGTCCTTAATGGTAGCAGCTGTCTTCATCTTATTCAAATCTGGGTAATATTTAAGTACATTAAGACAATACATAAAAGAAACAATACAACAAAGAAAAAAAAAGTCCGAACTGACAAACACCTCAAGGAGTCACTGGTTGTCTTGCATCCTTTCACTTGGATTCTCCTCTCAGTCTCTTTGTGGAGTGAAAGGTAAAACAGAACTTTACCTCAAAGATACCGAACAATGGCATTGAATGAACAAAATGAAATGAGTGACTCTAAAAATCTGACCCCAAGGAATCTGGAACACATACAAATAATTCAGAGGTATACTTCTCATGTGGGGCAAATTCTAGACTAATGAAAAGATCATCTTGGGTAAATGTTATAATAGATGAAACTAAGTCGAGTTTGGGGGGTTTTTTTCCTTCCTCTTTTTTTTTTTTTTAAAGTTTTTTCACTACCATCTTCAGCTATCAATCATTTCTGAAAGCTCAAGCAGAAGGTCATCTTCATCCTTCCCAGGATCCAGGTCGATCTCAGCTTCCAATTTGCCTCCTGAAATCTCCCATATCAGTTTCTCAAAATCATCATCCACTGAGAGTGGGGGCTTTCCTGTGGAAGCAGAGCTGAGCCGGCGAGTTTTTGTAGCCACTTGGGATGAGGAAGGGCCAGATACCTCTGGTGGTGAGGGATTGGAGGAGGACTGAGTCGGACACAACACAAGACTGTGGGGGGAGAAGGGGGATATTAAAAAAAAAAAAAAAAAAAGATTTAGAAAGTGCTCCTTTCCAATGTCCAGCTGAAAGAATTGTGTCTCAGAGCATACAAAATTCTTACTGATTTGGAACCCACCATTTTCATAATTTAAAGCAGAATTCAGCCAGGTGTTAAAAATATCTTTTAAATAATACAGGCAAAATATAAACAACGAATCACACATTTTCTTGCAATTCATTCAAAGTTCAGAAGATTTGTTTTGATAAGGCTACATTACAAATGTCTGAAGTTATCCAGCAGTGTTATTCTCTTGAGATCATAAATAATATTAGAGATCTAAAGTTTGGCTTAAAAAGCTATGTGGCATTACCTGTCCTTATGTTTTTCTATCTCAGGCACAGTGGCTGATGTGTCCTCAGAGAGGAGTGGAACAACAGCCTACAAAAGTAAGGATGGACATTAAGTCAGGCTTTTTGGATTCAGCACATTCATTTGATTTCTTTAAGCTTTGAAAATCAAGAATCAGAAATACAAAAGTTGAACATACATATAAGATACCCTGCCATCCCAAATTAATTTAGAACATTCCTCCTGTCTTGCTACTCCACAAATGTCTAACTGTGTAAGCATCCGAAACCACTAAAATGCATACAAAATGGCAGGAAGTAGTGTACATAGATATAAAGAGCTGTGACAGTGTGAATCAGCCCTTCCTTTCCGATCACACAAAACAAGGCACCATGGACTTAGATCCACTTCTTACCACAGCTGCTCTTTTGGCTGGGCACTCCTGCAGGATGCTGCTGGAACTGAGCGGCTTCACAGCTGCAATGACAGCAGGGTGGACCTCGACTGCCTTCCGTTTGGGGACCAGTTTGGGGGCTGAAACGTCTTTAACCACAGATGGCTTCACATTCACTTTGGGTTTAGCTACAAAGGGCAGAAAATGTTCAATTAATAGCTAGAATAATCTCTTTTACATGGAGATGATTCAGAATAAAACACTAACACTTCCTCCAACATCAGAAATAGCACGGAAGTTTGAAAAAGATTCACAGGCCATCTCTACTACAATGAATGGCCACAATGTAAATGTACATACTCAAATGATCCCTCTTTCAGTGGCTCTTGAATACTCCATTGTTCTTCTATTCCTTGGTGTTTTTCTTCTTCAAAACCAAAGGGAAGATGGCCCATGGAAAGTTTTAGACACAACTTTCTGGTCAGCAATTTTAAGTTCCAAGAAAGGAATTCACCAAGTTTTATCTTCTTTAATAAACTGTCAGATATATTACTTTCTACCCGTTTGACCAGGATATGTTGTTGTTCTTAGGTACCATCTTATTTACTTAGTGCGACTGTAACAGAAATACCCCAAGTGAATGGCTTTACCAGAGAAATTTATTCTCTCTCAGTCTGGGAAGCTCCAAGTCTGAATTCAAGGTGCTAGTTCTGGGGGAAGGCTTTTTCTGTCAGCCCTGGAGGAAAGGCTTTGTCATCAATTCTGATGTGAAGAGTTACTTATGAAATGAGCTAGTACATATTTTTAAGTTTCAACTGTGACACAGAGTTCGGCTATACATAGTGGCTTGTATATAAACGTCAATTTGTAACTACACCAAAACCTCCCTGAAGCATGAACTACACTGTACATTTTCTGCACACCTTTGAAAGCCTTAACAATACAGGCTTCTGTTTGTATTTTTATTGCCTGATAAAGGACTGTTCACTTTGGTACAGAGAAGAGTGTTAAAAGACTTGTATGCATTTCCAGATCATGTTTGCTCTGTTGCTTTCAAAAAGAAATGCTCATTTTCGCCTTCCGTCCTTCCTTCCCTTCCTTTACCACCCTCCACTCGCACTCCCTTTGTACCTCTCTCTCACTCTTCCTCACTCCTTTTCTATACCCCTGAACATGTACTTCGTCTTGCACATGAACTGCATTAGTAAGAAAAATATGTAAAGAACTTGTCACCTTTTTGGCCATTTAACTGTGCCATGTGTCATTTGCTATTCAGAGAAATAGTTCATAATTCAGTTAACACTCTAAATAGCAGATGATTCTTACCTATGCATATATAAGCACTGTTCAGATGTAAACACCATTAGTATAAACTATTTTTTAAAAAACTCATCAAACTTCCATGTAATTTATACAGTAACTAAGAGTATCTGTATTAATTGTATTTCTCCTCTGTACTTTTCTTCATCTGATAAATACAAGACCTCAAGTATCGTCATTCCTTCATGATGATTTTTTTTCCTGTATTTGCCTAATACAGCAGTTTCCTAGTTCTTTTTTTACATACAGGGTCAAAACAAATCAAATCTTATCTAGGAAAAAAAGCAAGCATACAGTGTGTGTACTTTGTGGTTCTATACATATATAGGAGGCTATCCTACTGGTTTCTTTCTAGAGGGGAAAGGAGAAGGTGGAGAGGATAGGACAGGTGTTCACTACGTGGATACTGGAAATAAAGAATGTAAAGGAGTGTACTGTCATAGGTGAGAAGAGCAGCGAGTTGTAGAGACGGGCATCCAAAATTGACTTGGATTGTATACTTTCACCCTAAATCACTGGGTAGGAAAAAGAAGCTCTTCAAAGGACAATCTCTGCTGCCAGCACTGATTTTTCATTCTTGTTGGTATGAAGGCCCTTGTCTCTCTGCTAGATTCTCTCTTTCATATCTCAAAGTAGATTGGCTTAAGACACCATGCAATCTTAGACTGAATCCTGCCTGATTAACCTAACTGTTGCCCATCCCATCTCATTCATTCAAAATCGATGCAACAGTATACTGAAAGAGAGCTGCCAGAAATTCACACTGGATTCAGAAAGAGGATGCGGAAACAGGGATATCACGGATGATATCAGATGGATCTTGGCTGAAAGCAGAGAATGCCAGAAAGATGTTTACCTGTATTTCATGGACTACACCAAGGCACTCAACTGTATCAATCATAACAGATTATGGCTAACATTTGGAGAATGAGAATTCCAGGAACACTTAACTATGCTCATGAGGTTATCTGTACATTAATCAAGAGGCAGTCATATGAACAGAACAAGGGAACGATGTATGGTTTAAAGGCAGGAAAGTTGTGCTTCAGGGTTGTATCCTTTCACCATACCTACTCAATTTGTATGCTGAGCAAATAATTTGAGAAGCTGGACTATATGGAAAAGAACAGGACATCAGGATTGCAGGAAGACTCATTAACAACCCTGCTTGCTGGAGGTGAAGAGGCTCTGGAACACTTAATGATGATGACCACAGACTACAGTCTTCAGTATGGATTACACCTCGACATCAAGAAAACAAAAATCCTCACAACTGAACCAGTAAGCAACATCATGACAAATGGAAAAAAGACTGAGGTTGTCAAGGATTTGGTTTTACTTGTCTCCACAATCAATGCCCACGGAAGCAGCAGTCAAGAAAGCACTGCACTGGGAAAAACAGCTACAGAGGACCTCTTTAAAATGCTGAAAAGTAAAAATGTCACCCTGAAGACTGAGGCGTGCCTGGTCCAAGCCAAGATATTTTCAATTGCATCACATGCATGTGAAATCTGGACAATGAATAAGGAAGACAAGAGAAATGATGCCCCTAAATCACAGCACTGGAGATGAGAACTTAGTTGTTTTAAGTGCTACATACCTCCGTGCTGAATATCACTACAGTCATCTTGGTAAGCTATGCACTGATCAGCACCTAGGTCATCCTTTAAAGCAATTTTGGAACTCTTTCTGGAATGGCCATTGCACAGCTGGCAAACTTGACTGAACAGTCATCTGTGAGGGAGTTTTTAGCCAATAAACAAATAAGTGTGCTGCAACCCATCCTACGCATATGATCTGGCCCGCAGTGACTTTTTTCTTTACCTGAAGATAAAGGAAACACTGAAAGAAAGGAATGACATCCAGGACATCAAGGGTAACACGATGACAGCTCTGATGACCATGCCAGGAAAAGCATTCCAAAATTGCTTTTAAAGGTGGACTAGGGACTGGCATTGGTACACAGCTTCCCAAGTGGAGTACTTTGAAGGTGACCACAGTGATACTCAGCACCGAGCAGCACTTTTTCTAGAATGAGTTCACAACTTCAGTATCAGTCCTTGTACATGACACACTGCCAGAAAAAAGGACAGATCTGTCCTAGAAGTAATAGAACCAGAGTGCTCTAGAAGTAAGGCTGGCAAGACTACATCTGTCCTACTCTGGGTATGTTGTCAGGAGCAATCCCTGGAGAAGAAGAATCCCTGCTTATAGAGGATCAGTGAAAAAGAGGAAGACACTCAACAAGACGGACCGACACCGCGCTGCAACGATGGGCTTAAGCATAAAAGTGATTGTGGCACGGTGTGGAACGGGCAGTATCTCCTTTTGCTGTGCATAGGAATGCTTATCTGTCAGAAACAACTTGATGGTATCTGACAACTGCAGCACCACCCCACCTCATTCACCTTGTACAGGTGGGATTTACAACACACAGGAAAAAAATCACATCAGGTGACAAAATGGTGGACAATCACACGATACTGGAAATCACGGCCTAGCCAAACCGATACATATATTTTTGGAGGACATAATTCAATCCATGACATTCCACCCTTTGGGTCTCCAAAATTCATGTCCTTGCCATATGTAAAACACATTCATCCCATCATAGCACAGCAAGTCTTATCAACTCCAAGTCCAAAATCCAAAAATTTCCTCTTTGTGCATGGCATCTAGAATAAAACTTATCTGCTTCCAAAGTACAATGGTGGAAAAGGCCTAAGCAAGACATTTCCATTACAAACGGGAGAAAAATGGCAGCAAAGCAGAGGTAACAGGCACTGTAATCAGTCAACAGAACACATTACATTAGTCCTCAAGGCCTGTCTTCTGAGACCATTTACACAATGGCCCTGTCCTCCAGACTCTAGGTACTGGCCACACTCTCCAGATTCTGAGTGGCAGCCCATAGGCTCTGGGCTTTAGTTTTGCCTTCCAGGTCCACCAGAGAGGTGTAGGTGATGGTCTCCCCTCACCTACCTCCCTCTGCCCCATGAGCATTAGAGCTCTTCAGCAGCAGTGCTCAGCAAATCCAAGACCCCAGGAAGGGGGTCCTCACAGCACCAAGAAGGGTTCATATGTGGAGAGGTCCCTAGTACTAGGCAAGATTAATGGCAAAGACCTTCCTCCAGAGTTGACAGAGACAGTCTTCCACTAGAGCTGTTATCCTGAATCTGTACTAGACTGTAAGAGAATAAACTTGTTTGTTAAAGCCATCCATGTGTGAATTTCTGTTACAGCTGCACTACACAACTAAGGCATGCCATCAACTCATGGCAATCCCATATGGGGTCAGATCAGGCGAGTAGGGAGGGTGTCTGAATACAGTTATTTGTTTACTGGCTAACAACTCCCTCACATATAGTGCCATGTGAGCTGGTGCACTGTCATGATACAAAAGCCTTAAGTTGATGGCAAAAAGGCATCATTGTGTCTAACTTGTTCATGCAGGCCTTTCAGCACTTCCAAATAGTAAGCTTGGTCAACTGTCTGTCCAGTTGGTACATAGTCATGATGACCAATGCCTCTGATTTCAAAAATGTTTAGCAACATCATTTGGACTCTTGATTTGGACTGATGGAAATTTCTGGTTGTGGAGAACTGGTTAACTTCCACTGTGCACTTTGATGTTCTGTTTGAGGGTCGTATTGGTACACCCACGTTCCATCACTAGTGATAACATGGCCCAAAACATCATCTTGTCTCTCCCAAAGTTCTTAGCAAACTTTAACTCCTCTTGTTTCTGTTCAGGACCATTTTTTGCACACACTTTTCTCATGCTAAGATTTTCAGTTAAGATTTTCCTGTTTCCCCATGCTTCTCACAGCCAGCCAATGACTCTGATGAATTTTTGCAGTATTTTTGTCAGTTCTGTTCATTATTGGCCACTGTGACCTCTCTTTATCAGTCTTCCTTTCTCACCTCTCAGAAAAATCTTTAATCCATTTGTACACTTCTGCTTTCTTCATGGCACTATGTGACAAACCTGGACTAATATATTTCTGATTTGACTTCCACTCTTACCAAGTTTAACAAGAAACTGAATGTTTGTTGCTCTAAGTCAAGCTCCAGCATTCTCGTGATGGCACACAAAAACATGCAACAATGAATACCACCCAGGAAGGACAATGCCACATGTTGGCAAGAACACAGCTATGAGACACTGATGTACTAGAGTATAAAACATTACCAAGTTGTTTGTACGGTGCTGCCAATGTAAGCCCACCGTGGTAAGTTTGCAAGCCTAACTATCAAACTTCATAAAAGGCAAGTTAAATTCAACCCAATCATTTCCAGGGAGTTAATGAACCTTGGTAATTCTCAAATCCTAAAGCAAGACACACATTATAAATACTTACCTTTACCCCTTTTCTCCAAGGGCTGTGGAGCACATTTCACGTTCAATATTGTATCCCCAATCCCTGAGGTTTCTACTTCCACTTTCTGTGATGACTTTGGGGGCAGCCGCTTTGTCGGGTGCCAAGTGACACCTGGTACAGTAGTGAGCATTGGTTTCTCCAGCACTTGGGGGGTATTGCAAGAGGCTACGTCTCCCTGAAGGGGTGTTAAAATGGATTTTTCCTTCTGTGGAGCTCCCCTCTCCAGTTTCTGCATGTGCTTCTCTCTCATGGTCTCACATATCTTGACTTGAATTTTAGCAATGCTACCTCCTGTGGTTTCATCTAAGACCTGTGGATAAGTTTCAAAGAGCGTTAAAATTTAACATCTTCACCTAAATGCTAAAACATTATTTAATAGATCCTGAGTGTTATGGGTTAAATTATGTCCCACAAAATGCGTGCTGTAAATCCTAACCTCTATGCTGGGATTATAATCCTGTTTGGGACTAGGTTTTCACTGGTATGTTAATAGGGCAGTATTAGTGTAGTGTGTATCTTGAGTCAATCTCTTTTCAGATATGAAAGAGATTAAACAAGCAAGCAGTGAAGGGGGAGGAGAGATGCCAAGTAACATGACGGTCATTGAGAAGCAGAAACTCAGAGACAAGGACCGTCCTTCACAGCCAACAGAGAGAAAATCTGTCCCTAGAGGCTGGCATCCTGAATTTGGAGTTTCAGCCATCTGATAAATCTGCGATAAATTTGTTAAAAGTTAGCTATCAGTGGTGTTTCTGTTATGGCAGCACTAACATAACTAAGACACTTGAGTTAGCATCTAAGTCAAGCACAATTTGACATGACCAAGGATCTACAAGAAAAGCTCTTTATTTGATGTTAAATAGACAAATACCAAGCTAAAATGAAATGAGAATTAAAGATGTGTGGACAAATATAAAATCTGTTTCTATAGACTAGGCAAGCATGACTTCAAGTAAAACACTAATGACATTTAAACAATCAAGGCAACTACACTAAGACTTATGTACAAAGAATTATCCTATTATTTATAATTGTATAAAACAAAATTTAAACACCCAGAAAGTTTATAGTTGTAAAATACAAAACTATGTGGCCAGTAAAAACAAATGTTTTAATGAATTATTCATATGGCCAAAAAAAAAAAAAAAAATGCAGCCTGGAAAAGATACTTTTAAGGTCTCCATTACATTTAAGCAAATTCACACAAATACATCTATAAACAAAAGGCTCAAAGAAAATTCATTAAAAAACTAACATAGCTAGGTTGTGAAATTATGGAGGTTTATGTATTCTTTTGTAATGCAGAAATTCCACAAGTTTTGTAGCACTGTATGTCTTAGTTACCAAGGACTGCTATAACAAACCTCTCGTGTGTGGGTGGCTTTAAAAATTTATTTTCTCACATTTTAGGAGATTAGAAGCCTGAATTCAGGACGCTGGATATGCAGCCATATCCTTATCTCTTCTGTGCTTCTGGGCAGTCTTCCTGTAGTTTGGCATCTCTCATTCCGTCTCTGGTCTCTACTTGTTTAACTATCTCTCACATCTCAAAAGAGATTAACTCAAGACTCTGCCTCACTAATACAACAAAGAACTCATCCCCAAATGTAACTACAACCACAGATATACAATACATATTTCTGAGGAACACAATTCAATCTATAACACATTATTACAAGAAAGGCAGGAAATAAAATTTAAAAACATTAATGGCCAATTAAACAACTTTTTATGGGCAGTGGACACTGATATACTTGGAAGTAGAGAAAACTGTAAGCACAGTAAATAGTATCAGTGAAATGTTTAACAGAAATTTACTGTAAACTAATAATAAAATGCACACTGAAAGACAAATACTGTGCTTTAAGTGAAAGTTCACAATGCAAGTCAACTTGCTATACAAAGATCTGCACACACTGCTATGTAACCGTAGCTGCTCTCCCCACCCTGTGATAACACACTCTTCCTCTCTACCCTGTATTTCCCATGTCTATTCAACCAGCTCCTCTTTCCCTCTGCCCTCTCATCCTGCTACTGAACAGGAGCTTCCCAGTTAGCCTATCATGTAACTACTTAAGCCAAGAAGCACAGTCTTTGCCAGTATCATTTTACGTCTTATTTATGTCCACTATGTCTGAAGAATTGGCTTTGGGAATGGTTTCAGCTCTTGGCTAATACAGAATCTGGCCAGGTCTTCAGGGGATGCCTCTAGTCTGTTGGACCATCAAGTCTTGTCTTTTAAAGTTCTAGTTCTACACACCCATTTTTCTCCTGCTACATCACAGACTCTATGTTGTATTCCCTGTCAGGGCAGTCACTGGTGGTGGCTGAGCACCATCTAGTTCTTCTAGTCTCATGCTGGCATAGTCTTAGGATTACATGGCGCTTTCTGCCTCCTGGGCTCTTATTTTCCTTACATCTTTGATGTTTTTCATTCTCTGCTCCAGGTAAGCTGGGAATAATTGATACTACTTATATGGCCACCTGCTGCTTTTAAGACCCAAGATGCCACTCACTAAATGGGATGCAGAACATTTTCTCAAAGAAATTTTATTATGCCAATTGACCTAGATGTCCGAAATCATTGCCCTCAGACCCCCTCCCATTCCTCTGACCTTCGAAATGTTGAGTTGTACTTAGGACACCTCTTAGCTTTGGGTGCAGACCAGCAGTGTTAGTATCACTGCCAACAGGTGCTGTCACATCTTTCACTTAACCCAGTTCCAACCTACTCTCTAATCTATGAAGACCCATGTCCTTCACTCCCCTCCTTGGTAACCATCAAAGATATCTTCTCCTCTACTTAAACCTCTTCTTGAGTCCTCACAACAGTGGTCTCATAAGAGTATTTGTCCTTTTGGATCTGACTAATGTCACTCAGCATAATGCCCTCCAGATGATTCTATGTTATATTTCCTAAAATGATCACTGTTCCTCTCTTTGCTTAGTATTCCATGTGTGAAATATACCAGTTTGTTTATCCATTCATCTGCTGATGGGAACCTAGGTTGATTCCATCTTTCTGCTACTGGTGGATGGTGCTACAGTAAAATACCGGCATGCATGTATTTGTTTGTGTGACAGCCCTTAATTTCTCTAGGATATATTCCAAGAAGTAGGACTGCTGGGCCATATGGTATTTCTATTTCTAGCTTTCTACAAGTGACAAATTAATTTCCAAAGTGGTTGTACCATTTGACATTCCTACCAGCAACACAGAAGTGTTCCAGTCTTTCCACAGCCTCTCCAACATTCATTACTACTATTTATTATTTATGGATAATGCCAGCCTTGTTGGGGTGAGATAGTATCTCACTTTACTTTTTGATTTCTCTAATGGTTAAGGACTCTAAGCATTTCCTTATACATCTGCTAGCCTAAAATGTACGTGTTACCATTCATCTAGTCTTGCTTCCCAGACAAAAACTACAGTGATCTTAAATAAACTCACCTCTTTAGCTTCTGCTGTAGTAACACTGCTCTGAGATGCAACTTCACTTCCTTCCTGAAGTTTCTTCTCTTCTTTTATACCTATGTTCATATTAAACACGTCATTAGCTATTTCAAGTAGGCTGTGACTTCACGACAGCTGAAGTTAAGCAGAATATTTCTTAATGCAAGTAAGACAAAAAACCAAAAACGAAACCCACTGTTGTTGAATTGATTCTGATTCACTACAGGACAGAGCAGAAGTGCCTCATGAGTTTCCAAGGAGCGCCTGGTGGATATGAACTGCCAACCGTTTGGTAAGCAGCCACAGGTCTTAACCACTGAACCACCAGTTTCCAATAAGACAGCACAAAATAAATCACAGATTAAACCAATTAGTCCTCCTAAAGTCTCAAAATGTACAACAGGGTATCAAAGGTCTAGATGGTGCTGCTGTAACACAACAGCTCAACTTTACTAAATCCACTGTTTCTCAAGGTTATTTGAATAAATAAAAGTTCTGTGGACCACTGCTCTTTGAAACAGTGTTTAGACAAGCAACACTCCAGACCAGCTCTTTGGTTACCTGTCCTTTTAGGGATGCGCAGGAGCCGCCTTGACCCTGGTGTGGCCTCAGGCTGAGGCTGGGCACTTGCGCTGCTCTCAGAGCTCTGCTGCACCCTCAGTGCCTTCTCTAGCTTAATTTCCTCCAGCGTTTTGATGTGCACCTCCTGTACTGACTTTGTTTTACTTATAGGTTCCTCTGACAGTCCTCTGATGGCAACTATGGGTAGCAAAGCCCCTGGTTTCTTAATTTCACCATCAGTCTTTAACTTGATGCAAGCCACTTCCTTTTTGCTTTTTTGTCTCTCTGCTTCCTGCTGCCGATGTTTCTTTTCAGCCAGGACCTCAGAAAAGGTTTTGATTCGGATACTGGAGGAGTTTCTCGTTCCTGAAGTGGAGTCATCAGGTTTGGAAGGTCCCTCTGTCTTCAGTTTAGTTTGCAACTCTCCACGTTTCTGACTGGCTCTTTCAAGAAGAATTTCTTCTAGTGTCTTCACGTGGATCTCACCAACCTTAGTAACTTTCTCTATTTTCATGGGGGAAAAAATATGTCAATGTCAGGTAGAGACATTATCACTTAGGCAAGTGATAAAAAGTATCAAAAGTCCTATTATTAGTTTCAATCTCAATTTCTGGTTATTCCACGTTTCAGACACTGTGACCCTCAAGGAGGCTCTCAGAAGGCTGATCCGTGTTTCTACTCAGGGGCTATTTGTGAAGCACCTGAAAACCACATACCAGTGACAGAAACCTGCCATTTCTTACCATTCAAGTCTTACTGTTAAAAATAACAGTAAGTTTTCCATTCATTTATACATACAGAATACACAACATGCTAGAAATGTAATGGTGAGCTAACTGTAACAAACAAAAATTTGATGAAGGCAGTATAATGCTATAGCAAGAACACTAATCCTTGTCTAAAATAGGCTAAGTGAAGCTTTTCAGAGACAAGTGACAGTTAAGTGGTATTTAATGATGAAAAGAAGGTAAGTGACAAGGCAGAAGACAAATAAATGGAAGGTTCAAAAATTGTGTGCCATAACTGAACAGCTATTTTTAACTACAAATCTGTTTAAACTACAGAGTAAATTTCACACTTGACATATATAACCATCCTCATGACTAAAGGGAAGCCCTTTAGTTCACAAAAAGAAATAATGAAGTGATGTAGGATAAACAAGAATAATCTGGATATTATATACACACACGTAATCACTAAATAATAACTTTTAAAGGAAAATGGAAATAAAAATGCTGTCTGTGGCAGCTCAAACAAGATGGAGTCACTTAGACCAAGCCAGGAGGAACGTGGCACTACCTGACTTCACAGGGAGAATGTAAACCACACTAACTCAAACATCAGAGATAACAACGACTCACTTCATGAAGTTTATGTGTAACAAATGCTTTTAGACCAGACAAGTTATGGAATGACATTAAACATGAAGAAAGCCAAGAGGTCATTACAAAGACAGGAAAGAAAATGTAACGTCAAAAGATACTCTGAAATTTGCTCTTGAATGTCAAGTAGCTAAAGCAAAATGAAGAACTGATAAAGTAAAAGAACTGAATAGATGATTTCTAACAGTGGCTTTCAAAATAAAGTATTATAATGATGTGTAAAGAACTAGACACAAAAAACCAAAAATGAACAAGCTCAGGATTTCTCAAGCTGAAATAACTGCAGACAAAATTCAAGCCTTGAGTTGCAATAGTGAAGGACACAAAAGTTGGAAGTCATTATACCAAAAAGAATTGGACATTCAACCATTCCACGAGGTAACATTATCATCAGGAGCCAACGGTACTGAAGGAAGACGTCCAAGCTGCACAGAAGACACTGGTAAAAAACAGGGCTCCATGAGCTGACAGGTATCAACTGGGTATTTCAACAAACAGATGCAGGACCGGAAGTGCTCACTTGTTTATACCAACAACTCTGGAAGATAGCTTACACAGCCAACCAACTGAAAGAAATCCATATTTACGCCTATTCTAAATGATGGTGATCCAGTTGAACACAGAAATTATCAAACAATATCATTAATATCACACACAGTTAAAATTTTACTGAAGATCATTCCAAAATGGCTGTAGCAGTATACCAACAGGGAAACTGCCAGAAATTCAGGCCAGATTCAGAAGAGAATGGGGAACCAGGGATATCACTGCTTACGTTAGATGGATTCTGGCTGAAAGCAGAGAATACCAGAAGAATGCTTACCTGTGTTTTATTGACTATGCAAAGGCATCCAACTGTGTGTGGATCACAACAAATTATGGATAGCATCGAGAAGAACAGAATTATAAAACACGTAATTGTGCCCTTTTACTGTAACAAAGCCATGTGTGGAAACCCTGATGGCACAGTGGTGTTATGGCTGCTAACCAGAAGGCTGGCAGTTCAAATCCACCAGGTGCTCCTTAGAAACTCTATGGAGCAGTTCTGTCTGTAAGGCTGTCATGAGTTGGAATCGACTCAGTGTCAGTTGGTTTTATTATTCAGTATGTATGCTGAGCGGGTAATCTAAGACACTGGACTATACAAGGACTGCCAATTAAACTTGCAAACTTACGCTAGAAAAAGTGCCACGTACCTCACTGCTGAATATCACTACAGTCACCTTCAAAGTACTCCCCTTGGGAAGCTATGCACTGAAGCCAGTGCCTAGTCCACCCTTCAAAGCAATTTTCGAACTCTTTTTCTACCAACTTGATGGCACTTGGCTTTTTGGCTTTTCTGGAATGGCCATCAAAGCCGTTGTCATAGTACCCTTGGTGTCCTGAAGGTCACCCAAAAGTCTTCCTTTCAGCATTTCTCTTCAGGTAAAGGAAAAAAGTCACTGGGGGCCACATCAGGTGAGTAGGGGGAGTGTTCCAATACAATTAATTTGTTTACTCGCTAAATACCTGTAAGTTTTAGTGAACTGGCCACCTGGCCACCGTGCACAACGGCCATTCCAGAACGAGTTCCATAACTGCTTTGAAGGGTGGACTAGGTGCTGGCATCAGTGCGTAGCTTCCCAAGGGGAGTGCTTCAAGGGGACTGTGGTGATAGTCAGTAATGGGTATGTAGCACTTACAACAATTAAGTTTGCGGACTTGTAACAACTTACATGAAGAATGGGGCATCAACACTGACAAAATTCGTTAACAATGTACATTATGTAGATGACACAGCCTTGCCTGCTGAAATCAATGAGGTCTTGAAGCACTTACTGATAAAGATTAAAAACCACAGCCTTCAGTATAGATTATACCCCAACATAAAGGAAAAAAACTCTTCAACTGGACTAATAAGCGACATCATGACAAACAGACAAAAGACTGAGGTTATCAAACATTTCATTTAACTTGGAGTCACAATCAACATCTATGGAAGCAACAACCAAGAAATCAAAAAGATTCATTACATTGGGGACATCCGCTGCAAAAGACCTCTTTAAGTGTCAAAAAGGAAATATGTCACCTTGAAGACTAAGGTGCACCTAACCCAAGCCATGATATTTTCCATCACATCATATGCATTTAAAATGCTGGACAATGAATAAGGAAGACTGAAGAACTCACGCCTTTGTATTATGGTTTGGTGAAGAATACTCAGTACACCATGGACTGCCAAAGGTATGAACAAATCTGTCTTTGAAGAAGTAAGAACAGAATGCTTCTTAGAAGCAAGAACGCTGAGACTACATCTATACATGACTTGGTCGTGCTGTCAGCAGGGATCAGTTTCTGGAGAAAGACCTCATGCTTGGTGAAGTACAGGACTCACACAGTGGCTGCAACAGTGGACTCAAACAATGACGGTGAGCATGCTGTGGGAACAGTGTTTCCTTCTGTGGTGCACAGTTGTTATGAGTCAGAACTGAGTCAATGGCACCGAACTGTAACAGTA
This sequence comes from Heterohyrax brucei, assembly GCA_028571685.1. Classification (NCBI taxonomy): domain Eukaryota; kingdom Metazoa; phylum Chordata; class Mammalia; order Hyracoidea; family Procaviidae; genus Heterohyrax; species Heterohyrax brucei. The sequence goes on from CM053155.1 coordinate 27,328,234, forward strand.
ATACTCTTATTTATAGTAGCCCTACATTCCAGACAACATGGCCTTGGCTGCCACTCACCCCTCAAGATATGCTTTGTCTGTCATCATGTCTAAATACAATTGTGAGGAAGAAAGGATTTCGAGAGACATTCTGATGAATAACCAAAAGCCAATGAAACTGCGTGGACTTCCTTTTTTTTTTCTTCCAACTTTTAAAACTGAGATTAAGTGGAAGTTTACAATCCAAGTCAATTTGCCACATAAAACCCTGAGCACCTGTCTGTATGCAACTCTACCTACTCTCCTCATCCTGTGACAGCATACTTTCTTCCCACTCTTTACTGCCAGTATCCACTCAACTGACACTTGCCCTCTCCTCTCTCCTCTAAAAATGAGACCAGTTGGACAGCCTCATATATATATTAAAATGAAGTACACGTATCACCTACATACCTCTGTGTCCCTGAGCACAGTCCAATCTTTGTCTCACAACTGGTCTCAGTTCTGGGCTACCAGCAGTCCAAAGGGCCACATTCTCAGTGGACCCTCCAGGTTGTCAGATTAAAATCTGATCTTTTTACTGAGTTCTTGATTTGCACACCCCTTTTTTTCCTGCTATGTCAGGACTCTAGCTGTCTCTGGTGGTATGTGCGTACCACATAATTCTTCTGCTGAAGTCCTTCTACTTCGTCATGCTCAAGTAGTCTCCCAATCATATGGACCCTTCTGTCTCCTGGCCTCATAGTTTACTCATGGCTTGGTTTTCATCTGCTCTGGGTGGGTTGGGACCAGCTGATGTTTCTTCCTTAGATGGTAGCTTGCTGGCTTTTAAGACTACAGGCACCACTCATCAATATGAGATGAGGGACGATCTCTTAGAAAAGGACTAGTTATGCCAACTGACCCCAGCGTCCCCTGAAACCACAGTCCCTAGAACCCTCCTGATCCTGCTACTTTGCCCTTTAAAACACTGCATTGTATTTAGGAAATCTTTTAGCTTATGCTGTATTCCAGTTGAGCTGACCTGCTTTCTACTGAGTGTCCTCACTCCCTTTAGCCTATCCAAATTGTTATAAACTACCTAATCTATGAATAACCCTCTCCCTCCTTGCCTACTCTTGTAGCCATCCAAGAGTATTTTTTTCTGTGCCCTGACTTTCTTTGTTCCTTGGACTGTAAAAACTGGATACTGCCTCAGTTCAGGCGCAACATGCAGTCTCATACTGTGTGTCATGAATTGAGTTTATGTCCCCGAAAAACTATGTACAGAAATTTGGCTAAGTTGTGATTACCAGTATTATATGATTGCCCTCCATTTTGTGCCCTTCTTATGTTGGATGTTAATGGGATTAGGGTGGGGCTGTAAATTCCTTCATAAGGTCACCTGGAGTGTGACTTGCACCACATTTTATCCTTTCACCCTAAAGAGATAAAAGGTAAGCAAACAGCGAGCTGGGAACCTCGCACCATCAAAGAAAGCAGACCTGAGGTTCCTGCACCAAGACGCTCGCTAAACAAAGACAGAAAGACTGATACAACACAAAGACTTTCCTCCAGAACCCCCCTCCCCCACATATTAGACACCAATGACTGCCACCTGGATAGGTATGGAACCCCTGACATAATGGGAAAAGGATTAGAGGGCAGAGTGACCACCCTTGATAATCCGTCAGTCTGGTGGATCCCCTGGGAACAGAGTCCTCAGACTCTATAACCCCAAACTACATCCAGAACTGAAGCCAGCTCTCCAAAGACTAAACAGGATTATACAAACCATGGAGTGAGGCAGGTGATGAATAATGTTTTGAACTCAAATATGTACACAGGGCTCTCCATGAAGCCCATCACTGCAGGCAAGATGATCGAGTGATGGGGAGACAGATCTTGGTCAAATGCAAAAAGGTAGAATCAACCCAGATGCCCAACAATAGAAGAATGGATAGGTAAACTGTGGTACATATACTCAATGGAGCACTATGCAATGATAAAGAATAACGATGATTCCAGGAAACATCTCCTAACCTGGTTTCAACTGGAAGACATTATGTTGAGTGAGAGTAGTCAGCGACAAAAGGACAAATACTGTATGAGACCTCTACGATAAGATCTCAAAAACAGACTTGTGTATAGAAGAAAAGACTCTTTGACAACTGCAAGGGAGGGGAGGGAGGGAGGGAGGGTGAGGGAGGGAGGGTTTAGTTTAGGTAGTTACTAGAAATCTAGTTGGGAGAAAGTGGTGACAGCACACATTAGGAATAAGAACAACATTAAGTGGACTTCAGCATAACTTGAGTACTCCTTCCATCTTAACTCAATACTGCAAGGATAGAGTAGCTGGGGCGGGGGACGGGGGACCATGCTCTTAGGCGAATTCCAGGCCAATTGGCACAACTAGCGTTTTGCTAAGAGAGCTCTCTGCACCCCACATTGGTGAGTGGCGTCTGGGGTCTTAAAAGCTGCCAAGCTGCCATCCGAGGACACAGCAAATGGTCCCAACTCAGCAGGAACGGATGCTCACCGAGGGCCAAAATGGCATGCGGTAAAGACAACCGAGAAGACAGAGAGACCCACAAGAGTGGGTGCCTACATCGACCTGGGACCGGAAGAACCGGATGGTGCCCAGCCACCACCAGTGATAGCCATGACGGAGGTCACAGAGAGGAGCCTCACTGGCAACACAAGAATAAAAAGAGGTGCATCATGAGATCTCCACTAGAAGACCTCAACTGATGGTCCAGCAGCTTCGGGGTTCCCCTGGAAGCATGGCCCCTGGCCTGGATGTTGCCCTTGCCCATAAATCATAATGAAGGTCCATTCTTCAGACACGAATGGATTGGACTTGGAGATGCAGAGTGACCATATTTCGGGTGCACTTTATGGTTCTATGCATCTGTAGGATATCATCTTGCTGACCTCTGGCTGGAGGAAGGGGAGTGGATGGAGAGGAGGGGAAAGGAGACTGTTGGGAGGATGAGACATGTATGGAGCAGAGAGGAACAGTGTGCAGTCACCGGACAGGGAGAGCAGTGGAAGCTGCATATAGGGGGGGCATATAAATTTACATGTGAATGTACATTTTCACTCAGTTATGTTAAACAAAACAAAACAAAAAAAGGACAGGGGAGGTTCCAGATGAAAGCGGCAAATGTGCTGTCACAGGGGCAGTGGGTAGAAGAGAAGTTAAAGTAGAATAGCAGTGGCAGTCCCAGGTTTTACATGGCTAATTGGGGTAGATTATAATAAACTTGTACTTAAATTACAATAAAATCCATTAAAACAAAAATCTGTATCAGAAATCCCAGGGCAGCCAAATCAGACATGAAAAAAGACAGAATTGGGGGTGGGGTGGTGGGGATGGTGGTGGAGTTTTGGAAAATAAAAAGTGCCAAAGTATCTGTCATATCAATATTCACTGCCATTGAGTCGATTCCAACTCACATTGACCCCACAGGGCTTTCAAGACTATGAATCTCTATGGAAATGGACTGTCACATCTTTCTCCTATAGAGCAGCTGGTGACTTTGAACCACTGTCCTTTAGGTTTGCAGTCTGTTTCTTCAACCATTGTGCCATCAGGACTCCTTAGGTGTCCAGTACAAGGCCTGAATAAAAAAATGGACCAAGGTGGCTCAAAACCAGCCAAACTATATAGCCAATGGGCCAAATCAGGTTACCACCTAGTTTTCTAAATAAAGCTTTACTGGAACATATTCATTTATATACTGTGAGCAGCATTTTCACTATTAATAGCAGGGTTGAATAGTTTCAACAAATACTGTGGACTATCAAGTCTACAATACTTTCTCACCCTTTACAGAAAAAGTTTGCTGGCCCCTGATTTCGAAAAGAAAGACAAGTAAAGGGGACAGGAGGTGAGGGAAGAAGCAGAGAAACGGTCAGGACAAAGGCAGAAAGGCAAGTGAGACCTGTCCAAAAGTTCCAAGATGTGTCTAACTATGAACTCCATAAACATGACACAAAAAGGAAAGTGAGGAGGATATAGTCAAAGAAATTACGAGGAATGGTGTCTAGAACTAGAGGAGGTATGTCCTAGATTCAAAGGGCCTACTGAATACTAAGCAGAATGAATGAAAAAAGATCTATGCTGAGATAGACCACAGTGATGGTGCAGCATAACAGGAAGCAATAAGGAATTCCTAAGAAATTGTGGAGGATAAATTCAGGTCCCTTACAAAAGGACAAAAATGTTTAACATGAGACTCCTTTTCAGTGATGCTAGTATAATCTAATACCCAAATCTGATGAGAACAGCTAACGCCATGTACAAATATGGTTGTAAAAATTAAAAAATCTGAGATGGAAAGAATAAAACAATCCAGCAGTGCAGACAAAAGCTGGACAGCTGAGTACACAGGTATTCATTTTACTGTTCCTAGTTTAAAGCTGAGAAAGGCATGCATCAGGGTCGCATCCTTTCACCATACATACTCCATCTGTATGCCAAGCAAATAATTCGAAAAGCTGACCTATGTGAAGAACAGGCCATCAGAATTGGAGGAAGACTCATTAACAACCTATGCTGTGCAGGGGACACAGCCCCCTCGCTGAAAGTGAAGAGGACTTGAAATACTTACTGAAGATCAGAGACCATAGCTTCAGTAAGGTTTACACCCCAACATAAGGAAAACAAAAATCCTCACAGCTGGACCAACAAGCAACATTATGATAAATGGAGAAAAGGCATAGGTTGTCAAGGATTTCACTTTACTCGGATCCATAACAATACCATGGGAGCCGCAGTCAAGGAATCAAAAGATACACTACAGCAAGGAAGTCTGCTGGAAAAGACCTCTTGAAAGTGCTCAGAAGTGAAGATGTCATCTTGAAGGTTTGCCTCATCCAAGCCATGAGGTTTTTAACTGCATTCATGTGCATGTGAAAGCTGGACAATAAATAAGGAAGATAAAAGAATTACTGATGCTTTTGAACTGTGGTGTTGGAGAAGAATACTGACTATAGCAGGACTGCCTAAAGAATGAACAATCTGTTTTGGAAGAAGTACCAGAGCGCTCCTTAAGAACAAAGATGGTGCAACTATATGTTACACACTGAACTCGTTACCAGAAGGGATCAATCTCTGGAGAAGGACATCATGCTTGGTAAAGTGGACAATCAGAGAAAAAGAGGAAGACTATTAGCAATATGGACTGACACAGTGGCTCCAACAATGGGCTCAAGCATAACAACTGCGGGCACAGCACAGGACCGGGCAGTGTTTCGTTGTGTTGTACACAGGGTCACTACGAGTCAGAACCAACTCGATGGGACCTAACAACAAGTATGTGGATGTATATGGTGTATGTATGTATGAATGGATACATGTACTTAAGCAGCTATATCTCATTTAATTTAAAACATCAAGAGTACAGGAAGAATATAAAGAAGAAAAGTAAAATTACCCAAAGCTTTGATACTGAGATGAAACTAACCAATGTTATTATTTTGGTGTTATTTTTCTTGGTGGGGGTAGTGGTTTTTCTAAACATACATTCATAGCTTTACAAAACGGGAATCAACTCATACACATGAATGTTTTTCCTAAGAATAAGTTTCCACAATAGGTAAATGCATGTTTTTTTTTTTTTTAAAAAAAGATTCTTCTGCTTCTGTAGGTCAAAAGAGGTATATGTTCTTTTGTAATCTTTCTTCATTGCACATAATGCATTTTCCCATCTAATTTTTTTCAGACCATGATTTTTTAAGTACAGTGATTATTTTCGTATACAACTACCATAGTTCAATTCCCTGTTGTTGAATAGTTAAGGTGTTTCTAATTTCCCACTATTAATACTATAACAAACAATGACTTCGCTATCTTTAAGCACAAAAAAGAAATTCAGACACTACGTAAATTACTTAAAAAACAAAATGCAAGCTCTAACTGTGGAGCCCTGGTGGTGCACTGTTAAGAACTCCTGTGCTAACCAAAAGGCTGGCAGTTTGAATCCATCAACCACTTCTTGGAAACCCTACTCTGTACATTTATGAGTCATAACTGACTCAATGGCAATAGATTTTTAATGTAACTAGTACAGGTAAATTGAGATGAATGCCAAGAATCTTATGGCAATAAAAAAACTTGTCTTAAGATTCACTCACCTGTTACTGCCTCACCATCTGGATCAGTGGCCATGCCTAACCTCTCCTTCAGAGATCTGGAAACGTGAACTGTAAAACAAACAACCAACCACAACAAAAATATGCAAAAGTTAAACTTTTTACAGATCAAATTCCTTTTTTAAAGTTCACAAATTAAGCTTTCACTTTTCTTCTAATGCACATCATTTTTAAAAAAAATCTCTTGTAGTCTTAAACTTTTCTTCTCCACAGAACAGATCTATGTGCATCATGGATTTCCTAGAGCTTGGAAAATTAAAAAAAGAAGTCAACTTTCTTTAGATCTAAAAAGCAAAAACTGTTGGAGTCTGAGAAAATTTTTTGTTACTGTACAATTTTCTAAAATCTTATTAGCATCAAAAGGCTTTTACCCATAAATCTGTTTGAAATATGTTTTTATGTTAGTTATGAGAAACTTTAATTTGATTTACATGCAAAGAGGGAAAGAGACAAGGAGGAAGGGAATTCAGCTGCCAAATAACATAAAAGTTAACTTCTGCTTGCTAAGAGAATACCCAGAAAACTCTAAACAAAAACATCCTCTTTGGCTAGAGAAAAAATGGAAAGACAGTACTTAATCTCTTATCTTCAAGGAAAAGTAAAGCTAAACACAGTAAGGAAAAGCAAACAAACAAGAAGCCTGTTCTTTTAAGAGTAATTAGCTCCATGTTTAACTGCAAGTTAGAAGAGAGGAAAATTCTAACCCTTTACTCCTTTTTCTCCTTCAACTACACATTACACTAACTCCCAAGTATCTTCGGATTTTGTCCACGTCTCTCCACATCTACCACTAAAACCAAAACTAGAGAGAAACCACACCCACTGCCACAGAGTCAATTCCAACTCAGTTACCCAACAGGACAGAGCAGAACTGCCCCAGGGAGTTACCAGGGAGTTGCTGGTGTACTCAAACCCCTGACCCCTGGTTCAGCAGTCCCACTCTTAACTGTTGTGCCGCCATGTCTCCATATCTACGCAGAGAATACTATGTCTGTACCACTAATTCCTCTCATTTGGATTACCCTAACAGGCTCTAACTCATGTCCTGGCCATCTGCCTTGTCCCCTTCTAACTTTTCTCTATGCTGTAGACAGACAGAGTGATGTTCACAATGTGAGCAGGCGCCTTTGCCCCATTTATAAACTTACACTCGCTTGCTCTTACGTTATAAGCCCAAACTCTCTAAGCCAAGCCAAGTGTCGTCGAGTCGGATCCGACTCATGGTGACCCTAGGGGCCAGGGTAGAACTGACCCCCAGAGTATTCCAGGAGGGCCTAGTGGTGCCAACCTTGTCCAATTCCTCCATCCCTCTCCAGTCACCATCTTTTTACCCCAATTCTATGTTTCAGCCACACAGAGTTCCTAGAGCACATTATACCTTTCTTAGATCTTAGCCTCTGAATGTTACTCTCTTCACCTGGAACACAGCCTGTGGTCCTTCCACTTTACCTCATATTTGGTCTCTAAGCTTCAACATCACTTCCTCTGAGAATTTTTCCCTGACAATTGGCACTAAGTGCCTTTCTTACGTGATAACCATAGTAACACATACTTTTTATAACAGAATTTATCAAAATATTTTCAAGTATTTCACAGAAATACTTAATATTCTATTAAGTATTACAAATATTAAATATTACAAAACATTAAAAATACAACATATTTTTAAGTATTTCACACAGAAGCTTCAGAGACATATCCAAACTCCCCGAGAGACCAAGCTACTGGGCTGAAGGCTGGTCGTGGTCTCGGAGTACATGGAGCTCAGTTGGCAGAACATAAGTTTCCAAAGAAAATGTTCTACATCCAGCTGTGATTAAGTAGTGATGGGGGTCTTAAAAACCTGCAAGTAGCCATCTAAGATACATCTACTGCTCTCATCCTAGCTGGAGCACAAGAGAATGAAGACAACCAAAGACACGAGGGAGAGATTAGTCCAAAGGACTAATGGACCACAACTGCCATTCACCTCTACCAGACAGAGTCCAGTCCAACTAGATGGTGCTTCGTTATCACCACCAGCTGCTCTGAAAGGGATCACAATAGAAGGTCCCAGGCAGAGTGGGAGAAAAATGTAAAAATTCAAATTCACAGAAAAAAAACAACAACAAAAAAACAGGCTTGCTGGTCTCACAGACTGGAAAAACCCCGGGATATCCTTTTAACCGAGGTCACTCCATGGTTCACCCTTCAGGTGAAGATTAGACAGGTCCAGGAGGCCAACAGTAACACATCTTAGGGTTGTGCTTTCTAGTTCAGTCTTATATATGAGACTAATGGGCACATCAGCCCAAAAGCAAAGACAAGAAGGCAGAAAAGGACAGAAAAACTGGACAAATAAAAACAAGGGGAGCATACTAATATGCTGCAAGGTTGGCTACCAATGTCACAGAGACAACTGGAATATTAACTATGTAACAGGAAACTAATCTGCTTTGTAATCTTTCATCTAAATCACTATACACATATATATATACATACACATATATATTGTTAAGTATTCCTATCTCTCATTATACCATAAGCTCCTGAGGAGTGTGATGGTTTATACCTAGAATCTAGCAGAGTAAGCACGCAAATGTTTGCTGAACAACTAATAGGACAGACACCAAAAGATAATAATCTAACTACCTAGAAGAACGGCAAACTATAGCTGTTAACATTATAAGAAACAAGTGTCATGATGTGTGTATACACACAAAGTACGTCAGAACAAAGGTACCTTTCTTTGCTGTTTTGTCAGTATTAGTTTCTGGAGCTTCAACCTTCTTTCCTAGCCTCTGTGCAAGGCTACGCTTTAATGGAGGCTCATTGTCACCACCTACAAACAGAAGAACTTAGTGTTTTTTTTTTTCACTATTTTACTGTGTTTTAAGTGCAAGTTTACAATCCAAGTCAACTTGCCACATAAAATCCTGGCACACATTCTGCCATACAACTTCAGCCACTCTCCTCTACCCTGTGACAGTAAACTCCCCATCCCCAATCCATCACCAACTCCTGTTTCCCCTACCACCCCACCCAGCCTCTTGACTGGAGCTGCCCAGACAGCCACATATATATAAAAGGAGGGTTTCAGTTTTAAGAGTTCAAATCAACCTTCAGCAAGGTTAATGAATAATACCAGCAAAAGCAGACAACATAGAATAACTTTATACATTTTATGCATTTATGTAGTGTGTTAACCAGATTCCTTGGAATCACTGTCAGAGACTAAGGAGGAACCAAGGGATTAGAACACACTTATCACCATTTCCCAAATGATATACTAAAACTAGGAATAAGAGGATCCTAAGCACTGGTTAAAGGTAAAACTCACAATCAGCAAAATGTGAAAAATCTTCACGTACAAAAACGTCGTAACTATCCAACTGCTAAAATCTAAGAAAATTCATGTCAAATGTCATCTGGGATGCTTACAAAGATGGCAGAGAAGCATAAAATTTTAATTCTTCCTGTAACATGAAGATTCTGAAGACCAAATACATCTCCAGTTCTAGATAAGAAATCTAAAGCTCTACAAGTCTGTATCTTACCCAAACACCAAGCAGTGACAAGAGCTAAGATAAAAATCCAAGTTTCTTGTTTACTGGTTCACAGTATTACACTATTCAATGCAAACTGTTTAAATGTCGTGCATTTTTAAAAACTTTATCGCATTGCTTGACTGAAGCTGTATTTATTTATAGGGTCAGATTAAAACTTTAAAAGGCTCTACAAACTTGTAACTGTCCCTCTCCGAGCATTTATAATTTAAATATATAGCTCACACAAAAATCACAAAGGTTACATGTATGCTGACATTGAGATAACTCATGTCTTTAATTTTAATTAAAATCTCTGCATTGGTTTTATCCAAGTCTGATAAAGTCTCATCTCCTAGAGCCCTGGCTTGGCCTGTGTTTTCAAAACATGCTTAGATGATTGATTAAATATTCTTCTTAAAATTTAGAACTAGCAGAAGATTACATAAGGCTGTTTCCTGACATACAGACAGGATTTATACAGATACTGGTTTTCTCTGGAAATGACTATACAATTTATGACATGTTCACATGCATATAACCCTCAATAAGTCATTTAAACCATTCAAGTCTGAGCTCAAAGTGGAAAATATTCACTGATCATTTAAGTACCAGGCATTATGCTTGAGTTTTCTCATGTTTAAGTATCAAGTAAAAAGCACTTGAATAGCAAATACACAGTAATTTACTTACTTTTTCTTTTTTAAAAAGCCAAACCTGTTAGTGTCCCATTGGTTGTGACTCTGTCAACCCCACGTGTTACAAAGTATAACTGTCCCATAGGGGTTTCTACACTGTAATCTTTATGGGACTAGTTTAAGTGTTTTCTGTGTTGCTACTGGGTATGTTGAAACCACTAACCTTTAGGGTAGCAGTCAAGCACAAACTGTTTGTGTTAGCTAGGAATCTTACTTCACTGACCCTACCAAACGCACTGACAGAGTCAACTGACTCACAGTGACCCTACAGGACAGGGTAGAACTGCCCTATAGAGTTTCTGAGGAATGCCTGGTGGATATGAACTGCTGTGTGGTTAGCAGCCATAGTTCTTAACCACTACGCCACCACAGTTTCCATTTTACTGAAAGCCAAGGTTTAAGCCTTGAGAGCTTTTCATAAGTAGTTTTTACTACTAATGACAGTAACTTCATAACTGTATAACTAACATATTTGTTACTTTCTGACAGTATGAAACCTGAAACGTAAGTTCAGAATAGTTTCAAAGATCAGGCAGTGAACATGGTGTTCAATGACAACACAAAATGGAGGTAAGGTTTCAAATTTGAAAACACATTATAAAACAAATCTGAATGGGGGCGCAGTCAAGATGGCAGACTAGACACACACCTCCTTAATTCCCTCTGAAAGCTAAGGCCTGGATTGATAATTAAATGGAGGCTTCAGGACACCCAGGGAGCCCTAGGACACAGCATAGGGCTATTAATTTGGACTACATGCCACTGAATGGGAAACTTCTCTTTTGCTGACCCTACCCTCATTAAATGGCTGGCTCTTGTGCACTGAAGGTAACCTGCACTGATGGCTGCACTGATGGCACGATCAGCAGGTGGAATAACCACATTTTGAGAGCTCAGCTCTGGACTCTGAGTACCTCGGCCCCTCCGCCCTCTTTCCGAACCTCTGCCATTGACTCAGCTACTTTACAGTGTGTGGTAGAGCTGGTGTGGGATGCCATCTTGTTCAACTGGGAGGCAGTTACCCAAATGGAGGCCTCAGCAGGAGCTAATTCCTGGGCTGGGAGGCAGTGCCAGCCCAGGGAGTGCTGTGTTTAGCACAGCTTAGCTCTACGAGTGGGGCCTGGCAGCAGATAACAGCAGGGCAGTATCCTGTCTTCACTGTGAACAAGATGACAGTAATTGGGGATGGATACACAGGTATCTCCACTGCCAACTGGAAAGAGGGGCTTGTACACCTGACAGCCTCGCGGATTTGGTAAGCTGTCAGATAGCTTTTACCTTTCAAAGTAAGACTACCTAGAGAAATAACTGCGGTGCATCCTGACAGCTATCTCTTCCAGGCTTTACCAACCCACATCACAGAATCCACTGATGGCCCCCCTAGTGACTCTGTAAGTTGGGCCGTGTCTTTGCCAGCCAGGAGCTGGAGATCATCTTTCTTCTCAGACTGCACCTCAGATTCTGTTAAGGCAACATCAGACACTAAACAACCTCTAGATGCTCCAAAAGCAACAATCCATGGCCAGACACTTAAAGAAAAATCCACCCATTGCTCCAGAAAGCTCCCAAAAGAAAGAGCCAAAGAACTTCCCAGATAAAGAAGACTTTCTGAAACTATCAGAGGTCAAGTACAAAAGGATTATATACAGAGCCCTCCTAGACATTATACAAAATGCAGCAGAGCAAAATGAAAAATTATGCAAGCTGTTCACACTGCTGGAACACCAGCATTCTGAAATCTGACAGATCAACAACAAAATTAAAGTAGACAATTCAATTCAAAGCCAAGAAAACAGAATTGAACAGTGGGAAAACAGACTGACTTTGAAGACAGAGCTACCAACACCAGCATTTGTCAGGAGAAATCACAGAATGAAAACAAGAAAAATGAAGAAGAATTAAGAAACATCTGGAACTCTACTAAGAGGAACAATCTACAGTTAACTGGAGTTCCTGAACAGGGAGGGACACCTGAAAACACAGAGTATTGCTGAGTTGCTGACAGAAAACTTCCCTGAAATTACAAAAGAAGAGAACATAAATATCCAAGATGCATATCGAATGTCACACAATGCAGACCTCATGAAAAAGACACCAAGATATATTATAATCAAGCTTAACAAAATGAAACATATGCAGAAACTCTTACGGGCAGTGACACTCAAAGCAAAGTTAAACATTCAGAGGGAAACCCTGTAGGCTTTCGTCTGACTTCTCAGCAGAAACGAGGCTGGCACGGAGGCAGTGGGATGACACATTCAAAGCCTTGAAGGAGAAAACCTCCGAGAGTTATAGATCCTGCAAAACTGTCTTTGAACTATGAAAATGGAATTAAGACATTCACAGATAAACAGAAACTTACACATTCTGTAAAAACCAAACCACAGTTACAAGAAATACTGAAAGCAGCTCTTGGCTTAGAAAAACAAAAGCATTAACTCTGTATTTCAGGAGGCAATACAGGACATATCACTCAGAAACCTATTCAACTAGGGAAGGCACAAAACTCAGTCAAAGCTATAACATTAAAAGAAATGATACAGTGATCATACCACGAAAACTGTGTTATCATCACATTAAAAAGAGGAATATACTACAGTAGTTATAGTCCTTCCAGATGGAAAAACTGGGTTTAAACATAGATTATTAAGAAGGATCATGGGGCAGTTGCAAAGCACAATAAAAATACAACACATCAAATCAAGAAACATTAATACAGGAGTCTTATACACAAAAAGAACACCAACAAGAGTGAAAAATCAGCTCATAAAGAAGAATGTCCTAGAACAGAACATTAAAAGCAACAGAGAAAACATCCACACAAAAATAAGTATATCAAAATGACAGCAGTAAACACATATCTATCACTAATTACGCTGAATGTAAATGGACTGCACACTCCAGTAAAGAGATTACGAGTGACATCTTGGATCAAATGACACAACCCGTCTATATGCTGCTTACAAGAAACTCAACTTAAAGATATGAACAAACTGAAAATTAAAGGACAGAAGACTATATACCAAGCTAACAATATATAAAGAACAGCAGGTGTGGCAATACTATTCTCAGATACAATAGATTTTAATGTAAAATTCACCATTGTGGACAAGGATGGACAGTACTTATTGCTCAAAGGTTCAATACCCAAACAAGGCTTAACAATATTAAATATTATGCACCTAATACTAGAGCACCTAAATACACTGAAGAAACACTGACTATATTAAAAAATGAGCTCGATCACTCCATAATAATAACAGGAAACTTCAACACTCCACTTTCAGTACTGGCAGACCTTCTAGAAAAAAGCTCAATAAAAACACAAACGATCTTATTGCCACAATTAACCCACTAGATCTCACTGACACAGCCAGAACTTTCTATCCATCAGCAGGTAACTACACCTTCTTCTCCAGTGCACATGTAACATTTTCCAGAATAGACCACGCTTAATTAAGACATAAAGCAAATCTCAACAAAATCCATACCACTGAACCATTACTGCAAAGCAGCTTCTCAGACCACAAAGCCATGCAAGTCCAAATGAGCAGCAGAAAAACATACACAGAAATTGGAACACATGGAAACCAAACAACATTTGTTCAAAAAACCATGGGTTACAGAAGAAATCAAGGATGAAATAAAGAAATTTATGGATTGTACCAGAACTCATGGGATACAGCTAAAGCAGTGCTCAGGGGTCAGTTTATGTCTATAAATGCACATATCTGAAGGAAGAAAACAGCCAAACCAAATAACCCTACAGCTTGAACAAGTAGAAAGAGATCAACAGAGGAACCCCTCAGGCACCAGAAGAAAACAGATCATAAAGATTAGAGCAGAACTAAACAAATTAGAGAATAGAAGAACTGAAAAAAACTGGTAAGACCAAAAGCTGGTTTTTGGAAAAGGTCAACAAAAGCGAACAACTACTGGCTAAACTTACTAAAGAAAAACAGGAAAGGAAACAAACAATCCAAATAAGAAATGAGATGGCAGATGTTCACAACAGATCCAACAGAAATCAAAACTACCATAACACAATACTGTATTCTAACAGATTTGAAAACCTAGAGGAAATGGACAAATTCCTAGATTCATATCACCTACCAAAATTATCACATGGTAGAGCAGAACAACTTAATAAACCCATCACAAAGGAAGAGACTGAAAAAGTCATCAAAAAACTACCAACGAAAAAAAGCCCTGACCCAGATGGCTTAAGCACAGAATTCTACCAAGCTTTTAGAGAAGAGTTAACTCCAATACTACTGAGACTACTACACAGCACAGAAAGGGATGGAATCCTTCCAGATTCATTCTACGAAGCCAGCATAACCCTGATAAGCAAAGCCGGTAAAGATCCAAAAAAAAGAACTACAGAATAGTATCACTTGGGAACCTAGATGCAAAAATCTTCAACAAAATACTTGTAAATAGAATTCAACAACATGTCATGGATTCATACCAGGGATGCAAGGCTGGTTCAACATCAGAAAAACAATTAATGTGATCAACCACATAACTAACACAAAAGACAAGAATTACTTGACTTTGTCGTCAACTGATGCAGAAAAGGCACCAAACAAAGTCCAACACCCATTCATGTTAAAAACTCTCAGCAAAGCAGGAATAGACAGCAAATTCCTCAATGCAAGAAGGGCCATTTATACAAAGCCAACCACATACATCATCCTGAATAGAGAGACTGAAGCAATTCCCCTTGTGAATGGGAACTAAACAAGGATGCACACTCTCGCCTCTCCTATTCAACATTGTACTAGAAGTTCTAGGCAGAGCAATTAGATAAGACAAAGAAATAAAGGGCATCTGGATCAGCAAAGAAGAATTAAAAATCACCCTACTTGCAGACAATATGATTGTCTACACCAAAAACCTAAAGAATCTGTAAGTAAACTACTCAAACTGACAGAAGTGTTCACCAAAGTCTCAAGATAGAAGATAAACATAAGTAAATCAGCAAGATTCCTTTATACCAACAGAGATTATTAAAGAAAAAAATCATCAATATAGCCCCCAAGAACTAAAATACCTAGGAATAAATCCAACTAGAGAAATAAGAGGCTTTTACAAAGAGAACTACAAGACCTTACTACAAGAAACTAAGAGAGACTTACATAAATGGAAAAGTCTACCCCGCTCATGGATAGGAAGACCTAACACTGTGAAAATGTCTATTTTACCCAAAGCAATCTATTTATATAATGCAATCCCAATACAAATTCCAGTGACATTTTAATAAGATGGAGCAACAAATCACCAACTTTGTTTGGAAAGCAAGAAACTTGGATAAGCAATGCACTACTGAAGAAGAAAAACACACTGGGAGGCCTCTCACTACCCGACTTTAGAACCTATTATACTGCCACAGTTGTCAAAACAGCCTGGTACTGGTATAAAAAGAGACATACAGACCAGTGGAACAGAGTTGAGACCCTAGAGATGCCACCAACCTCCTATGAACAGTTTATAGTCAACAAAGGCCCTAAGATTTTAATCTGGGTAAAAACAGTCTAACAAATTGTGCTGACAAAATTGGATATCCATCTGCAAAAAACTGAAACAAGATCCATACCTCACACCTTATACAAAATCCAACCCAAACTGGATAAAAGATCTAAACATCAAATCTAATACGATAAATTTCACCCAAGAAAAAATAAGATCAACAATGGAAGTTTTAGCAGACAACGTAAACACACTTCAAAATCTGACAAAGTATGATCAACACAAGAGAAAACAGATAGGAACTACTAAAGAATGAAACGCTTTAGCTCATCCAAAGACTTTATCAAAAGAATTAAAAGACTACCTACAGAATGGGAAAAAATATTTGGTAACTGTATGCCAGACTAACGTCTGATCTCCATAATCTATAAGATACTACAAAATATCAACAAGGATAAATAAACTAATTAAACAATGGGCAAAGGAGATAGACAGACACTTTTCTAAACAAGACACACAGGCAGCCAAAAGACACATGCAGAATTACGATCATTAGCTATCTTTAGCTATCTTTAAGATTCAAATCACAACTACGATGAGATATTATCTTACCCCAACAAGATTGGCTATGATCCAAAAAACACAAAACAACAAATGCTGGAGAAGCTGTGGAGAAACTGTAACTCTCCCACACTGCTAGTGGAACTGCAAAATGGCACAACCTCTTTGAAAAGCAATCTGGTGCTTTCTTAAAAAGCTGGAAACAGATACACCATTTGACCCAATCCCACTGCTTGGAATACATCCCACAGAAGCAAGGGCAGTCACATGAACAGATACATGCACACGAGTGTTTATTGTGGCACAATCCACAACAGCAAAAAGATGGAATCAACCCAGATGCCCAACAATAGATGAACGGATAAATAAACTATGATATATATACTCAACAGAATACTACGCAACGATAAAAAACAATGATGATTTTAGGAAGCATCCCATAACTTGGTTTCAATTGTTGAGTGAAATCAGACAGCAGCACAAGGACAAATACCGCATGAGAACCCTGCTATAAGGACTTAAAAACAGATTTCATGTATTGAAGAAAAGACTCTTTGACGGCTCCAAGGGAGAGGAGGGAGCAAAGAGAGGGACAGGGCTGGCTTTAGATTAAACAGCTCATAGAAATTGTTTGGGTGAAATCAGTTGACACCACATATCAGAAAGAAGATCAATTTAACTGGACTTCAGCATAACCTGAATATTCTTCCAATCTTAAACCAATATTGCAAGGACAGAGTAGCTGGAGTCGGGGTCTATGGACCATGCTTTTAAGGAACATCAAGGCCAACTGGCATAACTAGCATATTGCTGAGAGAGTCTTCTCCAACCCATATTGGTGAGTGTTGTCTGGGGTCTTAAAAGCTAGTAAGCTGCCATCTGAGGTACACCAAATGGTCCCAACTCAGCAGGAACTGATGATCACCAAGGACAAAAACAACATGAGGGGAAAGAAAACCCAGAAGACAGAAAGACCCACATGAATGGATGACTAAATCAACATGAGACCAGAAGAACCAGATGGTGCCCAGCCATCACCAGTGACAGCCATAATGGTGCTGAGTTCAACAGATGAATGGATAAATAAACTATGGTGCTGAGTTCAATTCCTTGGACAGGAATGGATTGGACTCAGCAACACAGAGTAACCTGATCGTGTGTGCATTTTGTGGTTCTATGTATCAACAGGATGTCATCCTACTGGCCTCTTACTAAAAGGGAGTGGAGAGGGTAGAGAAGAGGGGACAGGAGATTGTTAAGATGACACGACATATAGAGAACAGAAAGGAGAAGAGAATGCTGTCTCCCAGCAAGGAGAGCAGTAGAAGCTGCACATAGGTAGGCATGCAAACTTAAACTAATTTGTATACTTTCACTCAATCGCAATAATAAAATAAGAAGAAATCTGAAGGAACCTCCTGAAGTAATAAGGTTTTCAAAATAATTCTGAAGAGAAACACCAGGCTAGTGAACACAAAATTCAGTAACAACACAGTAAAGTACCTCTCTGATACAAAACCCCAAATTAAAAACCAAACCCAGTGCCGTCAAGTCGATTCCGACTCATAGCAACCCTATAGACACAGAAGAACTGCCCATACAGTTTCCAAGAAGTGCCTGGCAGATCTGAACTGCTGACCTTTTTATTAGCAGCCATAGCACTTGACCACTATGCCACCAGGATTTCCCCAATATAAAACTGTACTGATAGAGTTCAGGATGCAAACAAGGTTGTAACTATATACCTTTTCCCTCCAAAAAATACAAATTTCAATTTGTCCAAAGAAACAGAGGTATTCTTTACTGTGTTTTAAAATCTTGTACCTTCTAAAAAGTTGACCATAATTAATTAAATTATAGCAATTTAAATTTAAGTAATTTCGACAAAAGGGGTAACTCAAGCCAAGAGCTACAGTTAACAAAAAACTCCAGTATGATCCTACCAGAAGTTCCCAATAAACCATATGGGGCAGTTCTACTCTATCTTATAGGTTTTCTATGGTTGGAATTGACTTGACAACGAGTTTTGGAACAGGTTTTTTAGTCACAAACATAGGGGGAATAACAAACAAGTAATGACTCTGTATTTGTGTAAAAAGCCTGGAGAAAATATCATATTCATGTACAAACAAGCAGAAAACAAAAGATGCACACAAAACTTATCTTACCTACTGAAACTTTTCGTTTCCCCAATCTCTCGCTGAGACTCAATTTAACCAATGGTTCTTCTCCTGAAACAGCAAAAATAAGTTTCTCTACGAGTAGTCAATTTTTCTATACTCAGTAATCACTAATGGTTGAAAATATATTCTGATATTAATAAGCCTACTCAGAAAGTTTCTTGACAATCGTATCTCATTCTTAAGGAAATAATTAAAAAAAAGATTTAACCTAAAAACAATAAACAACCAAATACATAACCTAGAAAGAAGCAATAGCATAGTCCTTTTGGATAACAGCAGCCAGGTGTAAGATGATAGTTTGTGTTCTAATCAACTAGCTATAAAACCCAAGATATACCCCGGCTTGTGTGCTTTAATATGTCAAATGAACTAACTATATAACCTTTCCTTCATCATCTCATAAACCGTGGTATCATACTGGTTAAGTGCTACAGCTGCTAACCAAAAAGTCAGCAGTTCAAATCCACCATGTGCTCCTTGGAAACTCTATGGGCAGTTCTACTGTCTACATGGCCACTGTGAGTCAACATCAACTTGACGGCAAGGTTTGGGTTTCTTTTTGATCCTCTCAACAAGTAGTAAATTCTGTCCTCTAATTTACTGTTTGAACAGTACAAATAAATTTATCTGTATACTGCAAATACTCAATCATTTCCTTATTAGGCTTAAAACTAGTGAAAGGAACCCCGCCAAACGCACTGCCATCAAGTCAATTCTTACTCACAGCAACCCTATACAAAGGAGTAGAACTGTCCCACAGAGTTCTCAAGGAATGCCAGAAGTGTATCTGAACTGCCCATCTTCTGTTAGCAGCTACAGCACTTAACCATTATGCCACCAGGGTTTCCACTGAAAGAAAAGGCATTTACATTTTTGTTAGTTCTTTACTCACAAGAAGTCAATAAATCTACTGAATTGATAAACATTACATATAAAAATTAAATGCTCATAAATGTAAAGGCTGCTTGAACAAAAATCTCAACCTCTTAAACAGTAAGGAATCAAATGTGCTGACTTTTCATACTTTTATCAAATCAACATACTAAAGTCTGCTAGTAAAACCAAGGATTTGCAATATTTGATTATATAAAAGTACAGTAAGGCAACTCCAAAACCTACCCATACCTCACCTTGTTTACTGGACAGAGTTACTGTCCTCACCACAGTTCGGACATTCTCTTTTTCAGGACCTGGAACCGGCTGGGGTTGGAATAAAAGGCTGGAAACTCCAGAAGAACCTTCTGAATAAAGGAAGCCAAAGAAAAGCAAATAATTTAAATAAAGAAGCTATCCCAAGTCAAGAAATTCTGTTTTGGCCACTAGTCACGTCAAATACAGACCAACTACTACAAGTCAGTCAGCCTTTCTGTGCCACTGTGCCTACAGGCAGCGGGTAGGGACAACAAGGGACATAATCCCTGTTTCTCAGCTCCCTAGGGCACAATACAAAAATCAAATACACAAACTGCTCTAAGGGATTTAAGCATCAATCCACTTTCACTTATCAACAAAGCTAAGAGTGTCAAGTTACCTCAAAAGTACATTAGCTACAAATGTGACAACTGAACCTTTTCCTTCTAACTTTAATCATCTACAAACCTGGAGCTGTCCAAGTTTCCTACAGAATACGCTTTAGTAAAGAGAAACCCTAAGACCTTTCATTTCTTTCAAAATCATTATATTTCAGGCTGTTAACTATCAATTTTGGTGTTTGAAATACAGATCAACCAAGCTAAGGCAAGCTCCAGAAGAAAATTCTAGCAGCCCTTGAGGAAGAACTCATCTACTGTAACATAAAATTTTTAATGCTTTTCCTTAAGGAGCTCTGTAGGTACAATGGTTAAACATTTGGCTGCTAACCAAATGGTTGGCAGTTTGAACCCACTAAGTAGCTCTGTAAGATAAAGATTTTATGATCTGTCTTCATAAAGACAGCCAAGAAAATCCCATGGGGCAGTTTTAATCTGTCACACAGGGTTACTATGAGACAAAGTTAACAGTGCTCAGTAACAATGCAACTTTTCAGTTTTATTTCTCAAAATAAATGGATTTTTCATCGTATGTGCCTAGCTCTGAGTAGTTAAAAGACTGAAACACAGACGTACAGAATTAAAAAGACAACTGCGATTTGAAGGAAGTCTGTGTTTTACTTTAAAACAAGCTACAGAAGTAAAATCTATTCATTTTGGCTGCTGCTTCTAAAGTGTTTTCCTCTTCTCCAGCAACACACAACTGTGTCTGTGTCAAAAGCACGATGACTTACCACCTTGCTTCTTGGATTTTTCCTTCATTTTCTTTGATTTGATTTCCTCAAGAGTTTTTATTCCAAAATTCAAACATTCACCTGAGATACACACATAGGAATCACATGAGGAACTACTACCTTTTCACCTACGCATTTTATCTATACATAGCAAGTATTCAAATGTTTTTTAAACTGATGAATAAGAGAAGCATGTGGGAAAGCAAGGTGACAGGAGAGGGGAGAGGGAGGTAAAAGGTGACACGAACTACATCCTAAAGGTAATTAAAAGAGTTTAGACACACTCAGGAGTGATATCAGATTTATGAGAGGCCCAAGGACCAATAGCCTTCTCTTACCTTGCTTTAAATTGACCCCAGGTTTCCGGGCAGAAGCCACTCGTAATCCATTATGAACTTCAGGAGTTGCTTGCAGGGTAGGTGTTTTGGCTTCATCACCTTCCTCAGAAAACTGATCTAAATGTCAACATTTAAGACAGACTGACAATTTACAACAAGCCTAGAGCTTTAATCCTAATTCCTTCCAATTCACTAAGTGACACCCCCCCCCCAGCCATTTGTCTTAAAGAGCAATCAAACTTACCATCATCATCTTCGTCATCATCTGCAGCATTGATTACAACTGGTGGATGTGTGGGGCTAGGAACATTTTCTGAACTTTCTACTTTCATAACGCTCCGCAGCTGGGGGCAAGGGTTAGACTGGGCAGACAATTTGTTCTGCTGAACTGCAAGCTGGCTAGCCTTCACATCCTCTTCTGGTGACTCAGGCACAGTGGGTAACACAGCTAAACACACAAATCAGTAGTAAATTAAAAACAGAAGATACAACCCCAATACACTGAAAATTCCTGACTAGCTACGATAAGTGATCACCCTCCTTAAGAACATTTATGTCTTTTAACCTGATTTTTCCAATTAAATCCTAAACTCCCTGAGGGTTAAATGTGCTCTTAGCCAATAATTCTTCACTGTATATAAATATACTCAAAGACTGCTGATGAAATGAACAACAGAATAGATGCATCACAAAAAACAATGGCAACAAAAACCCCCAAAACAAAAAATCAACTTGCTACCGTTACGTCTACTCTGATTCATAGCAATCCTACAGGACAGAGCAGAACTGCCCCACAGGGTTTCCAACTCTATGATCCTAGACAGGAGCAGACTGCTACATTTCTTTCCTGCGGAGGAGCTGGTGAGGTCAACTCGTTAGCAAAAAAGGGCTTAAGCATTGCCCACCAGTGGTCCTTGAGAGACTCACAGACACTATAAATTGCAGGTGTCTTATTTACATATTGAAAATTACAGAATTTTTGCTGAGCAAAGTAGTAGCTTTAAGACACTAGATAACACTTACTGGAACCAAACCACAAAGATAGCCTACTGTTTTTCCTTAGAACTGAAAAAGTAACCATCAAATTTAATCACACTAGATTTGACTTCAAATGACTGATAATTCATTATATCCTGCAGGAAACTTTTTCTGTAAATAGGTAGTATTTCAGGCTTCACAGGACACATCTGGTCTCAGTCTCAATGACTCAAACGCAGTTGTAGCACATAATCAGCCACAGAAAATACATAAGTAATTGTGGCCGCATTCTAACAGAACTTTCTTTTACAAACAGGAGGACCAGATTTGTCAACCCTTAGCCTTCAGAATCACGTTTTCTTTAAAAGCTCTTCAGGCCTCACAAGAAAATGGGAAATGAATTAAACTATAACAATCCATGCTGTCACGCCAAGAAACATCTGTGAGGGTGCATGGCTTTTGGCAATATGAAGTTTTAACCACCGTGTGCTGATTTTATGATGTACAAGTTATTTCCTCTTAATAGATGTCAGTTCCCTCATCTGGAAAGCAGAAATTGGAAAGTAGAAATAATAGACTCACTAAAATAGGAGGCAATAAAATATTTTGTAAAGTACACATAGTAGCTGTTTGTTAAATAGTAACTATTCTTTTTTCAAGTTACAAATAGATCTCACTTTTGCTTGGAGGTAGGAAAAGGCCATCAACATAACGTCCTCGGTTGTGATGAAAAGCACAGTTCAGTTTCTGACATCCCATGGGCTGATTTTCCCAATAACAAGGAATCTCACTGCGTTTTTTCTGTAGGAAAGAAAAACACATTTTTTTTTCCAAATAAAAGACAAATTGTATCAATTTGGAAAATTAATCTTTGGATAAAGTTCCTAATTGGATTAAGAAACTCGAGGGAGGCTGAGTCAAGATGGCGGACTATGCACATGTCTCCCTATATCCCTGTGGAAACCAAGATCTAAATGGATGATCAAACAGAGCCTTCTGATCACCTAATCAACCCCAGGTCATGGCACAGGGCTCTTAATTAGGACTTCATAGCACTGAGCGAAAAACTTCCTCTCTTTTGCTGACTCCCACTCCTGGCTACCAGTGGCTATCACAGACTGAAGGTAAACACACCATTTTGACATTCTTTTTTTTCTCTATCTTGGCCGGCGGAGAGAGCTGGTCTTGCCTAGCGGCTAGACTCAGACGCACTACTGAGGGAATAGGCAGGCAAAATTCCCATATTTTGAGAGCCAGCCTTAGGACTCTGTTCATCTAGCCACGTTGGGCCTGTTGTTTTATCTCTGCCACAGTGGGGTTTCTACAGAATTTCACAGTCAGTGTGCGGGACGCCATGTTGGATATGGAGATTTTAGCAGGACCTAATTCTTAGCCTGGGAGCCAGCACCTGCACACAGGACATCACTTCTCCAACAGAAAAACAGTAATTTACACAGTGCCACCTACGTCGGGGGTCCTGCAACAGAAGCAGAGGAATCACTACCTCTCGGCACCTGTAGCCCCTCTATCTGCTGCCTGTGTGGAGGGCACCATCTTGGATGTGGTGGCTGCAGCTGGACCTAATTCTTAGCTTGGAAGCCAGAGCCTGCCCACAAGAGAGCGCTTTTCTACCAGAAAAGCAGTACTCTACACAGTGTGACCTAAGGATGTACCCTGACAGCAGAGGCCAACAGGGCAGTAGCATTGCTGTATTCTGAACTAGTCTGTTTCATCTCAGGTGGATACAGTGGTGCTTACTTTGCCAGTTGAGAAGAGGAACCTCCACACCTGAAAACCTCACTGACTTGGGAAGTGGTCAGATACCTTCTGCTTTCCATTTTAAGACAGCCTACAGAAACATCTGCCGTCCATCCTCACAGTATCTCTTCCAGCCTCTACTTACAGACATGGGACCTTTGTGGCATACAAGAAATCACGAATGGCTTCAGAAGGCTCCCAAACAAAGCAAGCAAAGAGCTTTCCAGACGAAGAAACTTTTATGAAAGCATCAGAGTACAAAATGATTATATACAGAGCTCTTCTAGATCTTATACAAAATGCAGCAGAACAAAATGAAAAATTAAGCAAGCTGTTCGATCTGATGGAACACCAGTACTCTAAAATCCAACAGATCAACACCAAAATCAAAGACACAGAAATTTCTATGCAATGCCAAGAAAACAGAATGGAACAAATGGAAAAAAGAATTTCTGACTTGGAAGACAGAGCTACTGATGCCAGTGTCTTATGAGCAGAAAGCAGAAAAAAGAAACAAAAAAAATGAAGAAGCATTAAGAAGCATGTGGGACTCTATTAAGAGGAACAACCTTCAATTAATTGGAGTCCCTGAACAGGTTGAGACATTAGAGAACACAGAGAGTATTGTTGCTGAGCTGTTGAAAAACTTCCCAGAAACCATGAAGGAAGAGAATATAGACATCTCAGATGCATATCGTACGACACTGAATATAGATCTCAAAAGACTCCAAGACCTACTACAATCAAGCGTAACGAAATGGACCATAAGGAGCAACTCTTAAAGGCAGCCAAGACTGAAAGCAAAGCTAACATTCAGAGGGAAACTCTGAAGGCTCTCTTCAGACTTCTCAGCAGAAACCATGCTAGCATGGAGACAGTGGCATGACACATGCAAAGCCTTGAAGGAGAAGAACTTCCAACAAAGAATTATATATCCTGCAAAACTAACCTTGAAATACGAAAATGAAACTATGACATTCCCAGATAAACAGAAACTCAGAGACTTTGTAAAACCAAACCAAACTACAAGAAATACTGAAAGAAGTTCTTGGCGCGGGCTTAGAAGAACAAAACCACTAACTTTATATTTTAGAAGGACACACTACTCAACACTCTACTCATTTAGGGAAGGCTCCAAAGTAAATCACAGCTTTAATATGTAAAGAAGCAATCCACTGATCATCATGAAAACTATGGTGCCATCATAGTAAAAAGGACATACTACAGTCATTATACTCCTTCCAGATGGAGAGGAAGATGACAAGACTGGTAGTGTTAAAGCTGGGTTTATATACAGCTTCTTAGGGGGGATCATAGGGACAGCTGTAAACCACAACAAAGATGTATCATACCATTTCAAAAAATGTAACACAGGAGTCTCAACAACTACAAAATGAGCTCTGAAAAAGGTGAAAAATCCACTCACAAAAAAGAATGTCCCAGAACAGACTAATAACAACAGAGAAAACATCAAAACAAAAATAAACATATCATAATGGCAGCGGTGAACACATACCTATCAATAATTACACTGAATGTGAATGGACTGAATGCTCCAGTAAAGAGACATTGAGTGACATCTTGGATCAAAAGACATGACCAATCCATATGTTGTCTACAAGAAACTCACCTGAGACCTAAAGATAAGAATAAACTGAAAATTAAAGGATGGAAGAATATATATGAAGCTAACAATGAACAAAGAGCAGGGGTGGCAATTCTAATCTCAGACAAAATCAATTTTAGTGTCAAATCCACCATCATGGACAAAGATGGACATTATTTATTGCTGAAAGCTTCAGTACTGAAGCAAGACTTAACTATATTAAGTATTTATGCACCTTATAATATCAGAGCACCTAAATACGTCCAAGAAACACTGACTACATTGAAAAGCAAGTTAGATGACTCCACAATAATAGTGGGAGACTTCAACACTCCACTCTCAATACTGGACAGATCATCCAGAAAAAAGCTCAGTAAAGATACAGAAGACCTCATTGCCACAATTACCCAACTAAACCTCACTGATATATACAGAACTTTCCATCCAACAGCAGACAGCTATACGTTCTTCTCCAGTGCACATGGAACATTCTCCAGAATTGACCATCTGCTAGGACATAATGCAATGCTCAACAAAATCCATACCACAGAATTACTGCAAAGCATCTTCTCACATCACAAAGCCATAAAAGTTGCATTCAATAGCAGAAAACACATAGTTTCAAAGTGGAACTCTTGGAAACTGAACAACATCTTGCTCAAAAAAACATGGGTTATAGAAGAAATCAAGGATGAAATAAAGAAATTCATGGATTCCAACGAGAACGAAAACATTTCCTACCAGAACCTATGGGATGCAGCCAAAGTAGTGCTCAGAGGTCTGTTTATCTCCATAAATGCACACATCTGGAAAGAAGAAAGTAACCAGATCAAGGAACTAACCCTACAGCTTGAACAAGTAGAAAGAGAACAACAGAGGAACCCCTCAGGCACCAGAAGAAACGAGATCATAAAGACTAGAGCAGAGCTAAATGAATTCGAGAATAGAAAAACAATTGAAAAAATTGAAAAGACCCAAAGCTGGTTTTTTGAAAAGATCAACCAAACTGACGAACCACTGGCTAAACTTACTAAAGAAAAGCAGGAAAGGAAACAAATAACCCAAATTAGAAATGAGAGGGGAGTTATCACCACAGATGCAACAGAAATCAAAAATATCCTAACAGAATACTACGAAAGACTGTACTCTAACAAATTTGAAAACCTAGAGGAAATGGACAAATTCCTTGACTCATACCACCTACCCAAATTATCACAACGTGAAGCAGAATAACTTAATAAATCCATCACAAAGGAAGAGACTGAAAATGTCATCAAAACACCGAGAACCAAAAAAAGCCTGGGCACAGATGGCTTCACTGCAGAATTCTACCAAGCATTTAGACAAGAGTTATCTCCAATACTACTGAGACTATTCCACAGTATAGAAAGGGATGGAGCACTCCCAAACTCATTCTATGAAGCCAGCATAACCCTGATACCAAAGCCAGGGAAAGACTCAACAAAGAAGGAGAACTACAGACTGATATCACTCATTAATCTAGATGCAACAATCTTCAATAAAATTCTTGCCAATACAACAACATATCAAGAAAATAATCCATCATGACCAAGTGGGATTCATACCAGGGTTGCAAGGCTAGTTCAACATCAGAAAACAATTCATGTGATTAACCACATAAATAACACAAAAGACAAGAATTGCCTGATTTTGTCCATTGATGCAGAAAAGGCATTTGATAAGTCCAACACCCATTCATGCTAAAACCTCTTAGCAAAATAGGCACAGACGTCAAATTTCTCAACACAGTAAGGGCCATTTATACAAAGCCAATTGCCCACATCATCCTGAATGGAGAGAGACTGAAAGACTTTCCCTTGAGAACAGGAACTAGACAAGGATGCCCACTCTCACCTCTCCTATTCAACATTGTACTAGAAGTTCTAGCGAGAGCAATTAGACAAGACCAGGAAATAAAGGGCATCTGCATAGGCAAAGAACAAGTCAAAATCTCCCTGTTTACAGATGATATGATTGTACATGCAGAGAATCCCAAAGAATCTATAAGTAAACTGCTCAAACTGACAGAAGAGTTTGGCAAAGTCTCAGGATACAGGATAAACATAAGTAAATCAGTAGGATTCCTTTATACCAACAATGAGACTGTCAATGAAGAAATCATCAAATCAATACCATTTACTATAGCCCCTGAGAAGTACCTAGGAATTAATCTAACCAGAGAAATAACAGACCTTTACAAAGAGAAGTACAAGCCCTTACTACAAGAAACTAAAAGAGACTTAGATAAATGGAAAAACCTACCCTGCTCATGGATAGGAAGACTTTTAACATTGTGAAAACGTCTATTTTACCCAAAGCAATCTACTTGTAATGCTATCCCAACACAGGTTCCAGCGTTTTTTTTTTAATGAGATGGAGAAACAAATCACCAATTTTGTTTGGAAAGGGAAAAAGCCCCGGATAAGTAAGGTACTAGTAAAGAAAAAGGACACACTGGGAGGCCTCTCATTACCTGACCTTAGAACATATTACACTGCCACAGTGGTCAAAACAGCCTGGTACTGGTATAAGAACAGACAGATGGATCAGTGGAACAGAACTGAGACCCCAGAGATGACACCATCTGCCTATGAACAACTGATATTCGACAAAGGCCATAAGACATTAAACTCTCTTCAACAAATGGTGCTGGCAACATTGGATATCCATCTGCTATAAACTGAAACAAGATCCATATCTTACACCTTACACAAAAACCAACTCCAACTGGATGAAAGACCTAAATATCAAACCTAAAACCATAAAGCTCATCCAAGAAAAGGTAGGAACAACAATGGAAGTTTTAATACACAACGTGGACAGACTCCAAAATCTGTCCAAGAAACCACAATCAACAGAAGAGAAAACAGATAAATGGTAGCTATTAAGAATCAAACACTTTTGCTCATCCAAAGACCTTATTAACAGAATTAAAAGAACACCTACAGAACGGGAAAAAATATTTGGCAACTCTATGTCAGACTGATACCTGATCTCCATAATCTATAAGATACTACAAAATATCAGTAAGAAGAAGATAAATCATCCAATTAAGTGATGGGCAAAGGAGATGGACTGACATTTCACTAAAGACGAGATCCAGGCAGCCAAAAAACACATGTGGACATGTTCATGATCTTTAGTTATTAAAGAAATTCAAATCAAGATGACAATGAGATACCATTCTAATCCCAACAAGATTGGCTATGATCCAAAAAACACAAAACAACAAACGCTGGAGAGGCTGTGGAGAAAGTGGAACCCTCCTACAGTGTTGGTGGCGTTGAAGAATGACCCAACCTCTTTCGAAAGCAGTCTGGTGCTTCCTTAAAAAAATGGATATTGATATACCATTTGACCCAGCAATTTCACTACTTGGAATATATCCTACAGAATCAAGGCCTTTCACACCAACAGACACATGTACAAGAATGTTTATTGCAGCACAGTCTACCATAGCCAAAAGATGAAATCAACCCAGATGCCCAACAACAGAAGAATGGATAGGTAAACTATGGTATATACACTCAATGGAGCACTACGCAATGATAAAGAATAATGATGATTCCAGGAAATACCTCATAACCTGGTTTCAACTGGAAGACATCATGGTGAGTGAAAGTAGTCAGCAACAAAAGGACAAATATTGTATGAAACCTCTACGATAAGATCTCAAAAACAGACTTGTGTATAGAATACAAGACTCTTTGACAGCTGCAAGGGAGGGGAGGGAGGGAGGGCGAAGGGGGGAGGCCTTCGATTAGACAGTTGCTAGAAATCTGGTTCGGAGAAATCGGTGATAGCACACATTAGAAACAAGAACAACATTAAGCGGACTTCAGTGTACCTTGAGTACTCCTTTCATCTGAATTCGATATTGCAAGGATAGAGTAGCTGGGGCAGGAGGCACGAGACCATGCTCTTAGGCAAAATCGAGGCCAATTGGCACAATTAGCGCTTTGCTAAGAGGGCTCTCTGCACCCCACATTGGTGAGTGGTGTCTGGGGTCTTAAAAGCCGCCAAGCTGCCATCCGAGGGCACAGCAAATGGTCCCAATTCAGCAGGAACGGTTGCTCGCTGAGGACCAAAATGACACGAGGTAAAGACAACCCAGAAGATAGAGACACCCACATGAGTGGGTGCCTCCATTGACTTGGGACTGGAAGAACTGGAGGGTGTCCAGCCACCACCAGTGATAGCCACGATGGAGCTCACTAAGTTGAGTCTCACTGGCAACACAAGAATAAAAAGGGGTGCACCCTGAGATCTCCACTAAAAGACCTCAACTGACAGTCCAGCAGTTTCAGGGTTCCCCTGGGAGCTTGGCCCCTGGCCCTGATGCTGCCCTCCACCATAAATCATAACGAAAATCCACTCTTTGGACACAAATGGACTGGACTTGGCAATGCAGAGTATGCACTTTATGGTTCTATACATCTATACGGTATCAGCCTGCTGACCTCTGGTTGGAAGGAGAGTGGTTGTAGAGGAAGGGAAAGGAGACTGTTGGGAGGATGAGACATGTATGGAGCAGAGAGGAACAGTGTGCTGTCACCAGACAGGGAGAGCAGTGGAAGCTGCATATAAGTGGGCATGTAAATTTATACGGGAATGTACATTTTCACTCAATCATATCAAATAAAAAAAAAAAAAGAAACATGAGGCAGATGAGATGTCACTGAGCAGGAAGGAGTTGCTCAATGTGATATTCTTCAAAGACTGTGGAGAGATGAAAGGAACAGGGAATAGTTTCTTTGCTATTCCTTTTCCTTGCCTTCATCCTAAAAAAGCCAAACTCAGTGCCACTGTGTGAGTTCCAACTCACAGCAGCTCTATAGGACAAAGCAGAACTGCCCTCATCCAAGACCCCCTAAATGCCTACATTTAGAGAAGCACGATGATAAAGTAGTTAAAACCATGCAAGAAAAGAAAGTTTGAAATTGTTATCATGCTTTATGGGCCATGTGACCTTGGACAATTTAACGCTTCTAAGCCTCATAAAATAGGAATAATAGCAGTCTTATTTGAAGCACTTATCATACACAAAGGACTCAACAAACTGCAGGCATTATTTGACGTTGGGAGTTCAAAGTTTTAAGCAAACTCTCCCCACCACTGATTCTTTCAAGGAAGGCATAAGTAATATACTAAGGGATGGCACTTATCCTTGCCAAGCCCACCTCCACCTTACAAACGAGAAAGACAACAAAAAACATACTTGCATACCTAGGAATAAGCTGCTGGATCATACATACATTAGGTCTCCAAATGACCCATAAAAAAGAATATTCAAAACAAAGTGTGTTTGAAGCAATACTATTTGGAGTTGCTCTAAAATGTAGACAACCCTGTGTACATCATCAGTAGAATAAACTGTAGTATATTCATGTAAGACAACACTATCCAGTAGTGAAAAGGAAGGAATCACTGCTACATGTCACAGATGCACACTTAAAGAAGCCAGCCACAAAACAGCATGTACTGTATGATTTCCATTTATATGTAAGTATCAAAACAGGTACAGCTTCTTGATGGTAAGCCAAGTAGTACTTAACCTGTGGGGGTGTAGTTAACGACGATGAAGGGAGCAAACTGGGTACCAGTAAAGTTCTGTTTTTTGATCTGAGTGCTAGTCAACTAAGGGATTCTTGGTGAAAACTCTTTTGAGCTATATGATTGTGATCTGTATAACTTTTTATATTTATACTTAAGTGGAAAACTCTGTAATAAAGAAAAAAGACACAACAAGCTCTTCCGAAATGTAATCATCCTCTGATTAGCAAATGTCATGATATTTGATTCTCGCATCACAACAATTAGCCTAAGGTTTAGTATTCCAAGAAACAAAGAGAATTATAAACTCAGAAATTTAAAATGTGAAGAAAAGAAAGACTCCGAAAGGCATCAAAAAGGGCAAAGATCAAAACATACCACATCAATAGATTTCATAATACATAACACTGGTGTGGGTGTGAAAAAAATCAGGCGGCCTTGCACAGTACTAATGAAAATGTAAATTAAATTAGTTCAACATTTCTGAAAGGCAACTTGGAAAAACTATCTTAAAAACATATTTCCATTTTTGCCACACGCTTAATTATCTATTTTTAAAAAGTACAGCAAATATCTTTCCCTTTCAGAGATCAAATCTGTCTCCTGTCACACCCCCCAAAAATCAGGTGTAATAGCTGCCACCGTTCTTTTAAAAGAAATGATTAACAATCATTCAGTTACTCTTTCCTCAAGGCAGTATCTGATGCCAACCTTCCTTGCTGTTTGGTCAATCTTTGCTTATCTCTTTCTTGGAAGCAATTTTTAAATTACAGGATGACTTCTTTAACAGTATTCTCTATATACTGGCATCACCTGACATTTATTTGATCTCTTTAATATTCAGTGCATTTTGTTTCTAATGGAAAAGTAATAAAAACACAGAAAACTGAAATAAATGCTTGTCATGCTATTACCCAGAGAATCACTGATTTCGGTATAGAGCTCTTATTTTTTATCATAAAGACACGTACGCACACTTAAAATGAATTTCACCTAATTCTTTAGAGTTTGGTTTTTTTAAATGTTTTATTGTTATTAAGTAAAAGTTTACAATCCAAGTCAATTTGCCATACAAAACCCCAAGCACCCAATTCTGTGCAACTCTATTTGCTCTCCACACCCTGTCACAGCACACTCATCCTTTCTACTGTTTGCTTTACTTCCAGTACCCACTCAACAGATACCTGCCCACTCCCGTCTCAAAAGAGATCAGGTAGACAACCTCACATATACATTAAACCATGAAGTACACACACCAACTACATCACTCTGTGTCCCTTAGTCCACTCCAAATAAGTGTTGGCTTCAGTACTGGTCTCAGCTCTGGTTTGGCAGCAAGTCCAAGGGCCATGTTCTCAGGGGACCCTCCAGGTTGTCAGATCATCAAGTCTGGTCTTTTAAAAGAGCTCTGGATCTGTACATCTCTTTTCCTCACACCACACAACTATACATTGTGTTCCCTGACAGGGCTATCTTTGGTGGTGGCCGGGCACCATCTAGTCCTTCTGGTCTGCTGACACAGTCTCCCAGTCTCCATATGAACCCTTTGTCTCCTGGGCTCATATTTTCATGTCTTTGATGTTCTTGGTCTTTGTCTGCTCCAGGTGGGTCAGGAAGGCAGCTTGCTGGCTGGCTTTTAAGACCCCAGGTGCCACTTTTAAGACCCCAGGTGCCACTCACCAACATGGGATGCAAAACCATTTCTTACAAAAAAAATAAGATACACCAACTGACCTCAATATCTCCTGAACTATAGTCCCCCTGTTTCTGCTAGTTCTGTAGATTTTTTATTTAGTAATGTATCCCTCATAGTAACATCCCCCTCCCGTATCATTTGAGTTTTTAATAGGTAATACAGCACGTTTCAAAGACATACACAAAAGAAACACACAGGAAAAAGGCTCCTTCCTATCCCTGGTCCTACTTCCCCAAAGCCACTATTAAGTTTCTCCATTACACATAACAGCTTTTTTTAGATGTATATATTAAGCAAAACCAGATACAAATTCTTTTCCCTCTTCTTTCTCCACAAATGGCAGCATATTTAACACTCTGCACTGTCCTCCCTTCACTCACTTTCCATATCAATAAATGAGTTTCCCTTTGAAAATTTTTTAACAGCTGCCCAGAACTACACTATATGAATATACCAATTTATTTTAACTGAAAGATACTTAGGTTATTTTCATTCTTTTACCATTACTAATTATGCTGTAAGTAATTTTGTATACAGTTAATTTTGCACATGTATGAGAACATATGGGACAAGGGTATATGCATTTTGAGAAATACAACCAAATTAGCCTCTGTGTAGCAAAAAATAAAATAGCAGGCCTGGGAGTGCTCTCCTTAAAAAGGCCTGCTTGCAAGACTGGCTCTTTGCTGGGATATCTGGCAACTCGACTCCTGGGATGCTCCCAGTCAACTGATCTGAAAAGGGCAGTTCACTGTGCCTAGATTGTCTAAACAACATGACTTCTGTTAACATCTGCTTTATTTCTCTAAGTCTGGAATTCTGGAATGTGCTAGACATGGAGTACCATGCACCTTAGGCACTGATCTCAAACAGGCTTTCTTGAAAGGGACATCATACACACCTTGTTGCATTTTTGTTGCTGGAGGAAGAGTTTGCTCTACGTGACCCTTATGGAAGGAAGAAAGCATCAGGAAGGCTAGCCATATATCCCTCCAGACTCCACTTATGTCTTCTCTTATGATCCAGCTGTGTACCCTAGCTGTAATAAATCTTAACCATGAATGAAACTATTGGCTGTGTTTCATGAACTCCAGCAACTCACTAAATGCAGCAGGAGATCGGAGCCCCAGGCCCACCAGGAGCCCCAGGCCCACCGGGAGCCCCAGGCCCACCTTCCACAGGAGCAGCGTCAACTTACACTTGGCCTCCATGTTTCCACAGATTTTCATTAAGTTGCAAAGTATTATTTGCTTGCTTTGATGTTATTTAATAAAGTCTTTACTGTTTGCAAGACAAGTACACTATTTGGAAAAATACGAATATAGACCCAGACTATGTGATGCCTGCCATACAAAATACATACCTAGTCTCTTCCTTCTTTTCTCATTCTCTTCCAAACAAATCAGCCCGAAGTCATTAGATGGGGCTGAGGATAGGAGGCATCCATACTGGGGGTATGGTGTTCCAGATCAGGGTTTTGGTGCCTGACAGGACAAGGAAGATGTTTCACATGGCAAAGTGGAAGCCTGGTATAGGGTGTCAGAACTTACATGGGGTTAGCAGGGCATCTGCACAGGAAGGTGGTCTGACATAGTGTTGGACCTGAGTAGGGTAGGCAAGTCTTTTTGTGCAGAAGGGGAGCTTGATGGTAGGGTGAAAAGGGTATCTCCATGGAGAATCAGCCTGGAACTGGGC
Organism: Heterohyrax brucei; assembly: GCA_028571685.1. Lineage (NCBI taxonomy): Eukaryota > Metazoa > Chordata > Mammalia > Hyracoidea > Procaviidae > Heterohyrax > Heterohyrax brucei. The sequence continues at coordinate 27,362,697 of CM053155.1, forward strand.
ATCAAAGACCAAGCAAGGTAAGAAAGGCAGGGTGTCCCAAGTGGAGATCTGGCCCAGAGGCACACTGTGAGCAGGGTGAGGAGAGCATCCCACATGGAAGGGCTGCATAAGACACAGGTATGAAAAGAGAATTCATGAGGGGCATCCAGATGGGATGGGAGCTGGGGAGGTCTGACACAGGCAGCTGGAGTTGCCACAAGGTGAGAAAGGTACTCCTCTATGAGGGAAGCCTCATGTGTAGGTCAGAACCCAAAACGAAGGAAGAGGCCATGATACAGTATCAGTTTACATTATAACGAACTGATCAAATTAGTGAAAATATTCAAGGCAGTGGGAATTAAGTTCCTCACTTTTGCAAAAGAATTTAAGTATGGAAAAGGTAAAGTCTAGAATGAGCCTTGTGGCCTAGACCAAACTCATATAATTTTCACTACACAGACATACAGTAAGGAGTCCCTGGGTAACACAAGTGGTTATGCATTTCGCTACCATCCGAATAGTTGGTGGTTCAAGCCCACCACCCAGTGGTGCCTTAAAAGACAGGCCTACCAATCTGCTTCCAAAAGGTTATAGCCTTGAAAACTGTATGGAGCAGTTCTACTCCACACACATGGGATTGCTGTGAAGTGCCAATCAATTCAACAGCCAACAACAAAAAGACACATAGTAATACGTGCTAATAAAAATGTGTGTACATATGTACATTTACATATCCCTTAGCTCTGTCCACTGAGAGAACCTTGAAGTAGTGACATGACAGGAGCAGCCAGATCTTAATTTTTTATTTTTTTATTATTACGACTGAATGAAAATGTGCATTCCCATATAAATTCGCATGCTCACCTATATGCAGCTCCTACTGCTCTCCCTGCCTGGTGACAGCACACCCTTCCTCTCTGCTCCATGTATGTCCTATCCTCTCAACAGGCTCCTATCCCCTCATCTACACCCACTCCCCTTCCTCCAGTAAGAGGTCAGCAGGAAGACATATGATACATGCACAGAACCACAAAGTTCCCACAAGGTATGGTCATTCTGCACCACCACTGTTATTTGAAAAGTTGACCCTCATTATGATTTATGGACAGGGCAGCATCAGGACCAGGAGCCATGTTCCCAGGGGAACCCTGAAGGCCCTGGACCATCAACTGTGGTCATTTAGTGGAGACCTCAGGGTGCACACCTATTTATTCTTGTCTTGCCAGTGAGACTCAATTCTGTGAGCTCCATCATGCAGATCTTAATTTCTATATACCATTATTCACTGAAAGGAACTACAGATTCTTGGAGAAATGGTTGATTACAAGGCTGCAATAGGAAAAGTACAAGATGAGCCTGAAATATCCTGTTAGATCAAAAAGCAATGAGGCGCTTGAAAAATGATGGAAACATGTCAAAGTATGCAAAAACCAGTTTGCAGAGCTCATACTGGCCCAATGAGGGGAAAGGGTCAGGGAATTTGAGCATAAAAATGAATGACACAATGAATCATAATGCAAAAAAGTAGAAACCAGGGCTTTTGACCACTCTTCCTTTCTACCAGAACCCCTGCTGAGAAACGGCATTTCCACCTCAGATATATTGAATCAGAACTCATGTTTTAAAAAGATTCACAGGTGATTTTTACATAAAACTCTGCAAATTCTCAGCAGGGGTTCAAACCAGGACAACCCAGTGAAGCAGCCCTGAAAGAAATCATGAGATCACATTAATATCAACAACTGGAAAAAATCTGAAAATCTGAATGGAAATGGGATATTTACAGTCTCAAATTACCTCTCCACAAAAAAGAAAATCTATATTGTGGAGCTGATTCCAACTCACAGTGGCCCTATAGGACACAGTAGAACTGTCTCTCCCGGTAGATTTGAACTGCCAGTCTTTTGGTGAGCAGCCCAACTACTAACCACTACGGCCCCAGGGTTTCTACCTCTCAAAAAAATACTTATTAATTACAAACTTCACAGGGAAGAAGTCTGACTAGTATCATCTTTATTAAGTGATCAAAGTTAGCATCACCAGCAACAGCACAAATAAAATCATATCCACCTGATGTCATACAAAAAGAAGAGTACTGTTTCCATGATACTCCTTCAAAAATTTGGCACCTGAATTTAGCCAGGAGGAAAAAGCAGACAACTCCAAACTGAGGGACAGTCTACAAAATGAATGGTCTGGAATTACTGAAAGTGTCAGGGCTAATGAAAGCTAAGGAAAGACTGAGCAGCTGTTTCAGACTGAAGTAGACCGAAGACTCAGTACAGCTAAATGCCAACATCTGAATCTGGATTCTCTCCCTGTGCTATACATACAAGACAGGTTGGGAGATAATATCTCCATGTTAACTCCCTAATTTTGATGGCTGTATTACAATTACGTCATTAAGTATTTCCTTGTTTGTAGGAAATACTCATAACAGTATCTGAAGGTGAAAGGAAACATCAGTAACTCGGATGCTTCAGATAAAAAAAGTTATAGACAGTACTTGCAACTTTTCTGAGTGTTAAGACTGTTTTCAAACAAATAAAAACAGAAATACAGGTAAAAATTCCCCAAATATGTTTGAGTATGAGTGTGTGTGAGTGTACGCATGTATATATTTCAGGCTTTAGCTACACCACTAAACCGCCTTGCAGAAAAATTATACCAGTTCATGTTCCTTAACATTTAGATATTAAGTGAGCACTACAACAATGACAAATTTCACTGGATCATTAAAAAATAAAATTCAATCCATATATTAAAATGTATAAAATGTGATTGTTTCTCTGTATTTTTACCATTCCCATCACCCCAGACTATTTATGATAATGCAAACTCAAAACTTACATCAATTTCCATGTGCCGAAACCTGCACACCTGTCGAAAACAGCGCCCTTCTTGCCATAATGTGCAAACAGTTTCATTTCCCAGTGCAGCTTCACAGTGACGGAATGGGCAACTGTCACCCTGTAAACAAAAAAGGGAAGAACAAAGTAAAGAACTATGGCCCCAAAATACACACCAGGCAAAAGGTCTACATTAAGACATATTGTAGTAAAGAAAAATAGGTAAGACAGAAAACAACTGACATGAGATAAGAACAATACAAGTTAGAAATCTGAAATTCCATGTGGTCTATTTCTTGAGAACACCCTTCGTCTATTTTGACAACAGGGGTGATACAAGCTGAGAAATGGTGGAAAAAGTAGGTGGGAGTATTAGGTACTTAAGAGTTCACAGTTTATCTGCAGAACTGTTTCATACGCCCTGATTTCTGTAACCCCAGCTTCTGATGGAAAACCATAAAGTAAACACATTAAGACTCAAGTATAATGCATGTTTCAATACATACTCCATACAACGGTGATACTTAAAACCAAATATTCCCGTTGGAAACAAGACCCACATCTCACACCACACACAAAGACTAACTGAAAATGGATCAAAGACCTAGGTCTTTGATCTAAATCTAAAATCTAAAACAATCTAAAACAAATCTAAATCTAAAACAATACAAATCACATAAGAAAACATAGGAACAATGTTGGAAGACCTAATACATGGCATAAATAGAATACAAAACATTACTAACAATGCACCAACACCAGAAAAGACAACAGGTAACTGGGAACACCTAAAAATCAAACATTCATGCTCATCCAAAGAGTAGAAAGACAACCCACAGACTGGGAAAAACAACTCTGGCTACCACAAATCCAACCAGCATTTAATCTCCATAATCTACAAGATATTACAAAACCTCAACAACAAAAAGACAAATAACCCAATTAAAAAATGGGCCAACGATATGAACAAGAACTTTACCAAAGAAGACACCCAGACAGCTAATAGATACGAGAGGAAATGCTTACAATCATTATACGTTAGAAAAATGTACGTGGAGACTATAATGAGATACCATCTCACCCTGACAGGGGTGGCATGAATCGTAAATGTTGGAGAGGTTGTGGAGAGACTGAACACTTATACACTACTGGCTGAAATGTAAAATAGTACAAACATTTTGGAAATCAATTTCGTGCTTTCTCAAAAAAGCTAGAAATAGAAGTACCACACATTCTAGGGAATGGAATACACTTTAGGGAAGTGAGAGCTGTCACAAAGTGATACATGCACACTATGTTTATTGCAGCACTGTCCACAATAGCAGTAAGATGGAATCAACCTAGGTGCCCATCAAGAGATGAATGGATAAACAAACTATGGGAGAGTATGCACCCAATGGAGTACTATGCAATGATAAACAATGACAATCTTGGCAAACACGTCATCAAATGGAGCTATCTGGAAGGCATTCTGCTGAGTGAAATTAGTTGCAAAAAGACAGATACTGTTATGAGACCACTATTGCAAGGACTCAAGAATAGGTTTTGGCACAAAATAAGACAGTCTTTGATGGTCACAAGGGTAGGAAGGAAGGGAGGGGGTAGTCAGTGAATAGTAAGAACTGTATTAGGTGAAGGGAGGGACAGTGCACAGCAGAGGAGAAGTCAGCATTGCTGGACTAAACCAAAAGCCAATAAGCTTCCTAAATATAACCTAACACTTTGAAGAACACAGTTGCAAGGGCATGGGGATGATGAACAAAGTTTCAAGGAACATCCAGATCAACTGGTGTAACAGTTTCTTAAGGGAATGTTCTGCATCCCACTTTCATGAACAGAGTCCGGGGTCTTAAAAGCTAGCAAGTGGCTATTTCAGTGGCACCAACTGGTCCCAATCCACCTAGAGCAGAGGAGGATGCAAGACATCAAAGACAAAAGGAAAGTGAGCAAAAGAAACAGAAAAGGCCACACAATCCAGAGACTATATCAGCATCAGACCAGAAGAATTAACTAGATGGTGCTCAGCCACTGCTAATGACTGCCGTGACAGGAAATACCACAGAGTCCCCGATTCAGTTGGAGAAAAACGGGTATCCAGAACTAGAACTCTACTAAAAAGACCAGACTTCACAGTTCAACACATTGGAGGGTCTCTGGAGGACATGGCCTCCAGACTGTCAGCCCAAACGTGAAACTATTCTTGAACCCAACTCTTCAAAGACTAAACAGATTACAAGACATAAAATGATTCTTGGCTTAAGTAGATACGTAAGGCTAACTGGGCAGCTTCTTTCCAGAGGCAAGATGAGAGGGTGGAGTGGGACACAAGCTGCCTGAACGGACACAAGAAATACAGTGTGAAACAGAGGTGTGTGCTGTCACAGGGTAGGGAGAGCAGCTAGGGTTACAAAATAGTGTGTACACAAGATTTGATATGACAAATTAACGTGAGATTGTAAACTTTCACTTAAAGCATAATAAAGTATTGAGAAATAAATATATAAAGTTAGACAAACTGCTGTATCCAAGAGAGAAAAAGGTTTTATAACAACATGTAAATTTACAGAGTTCACAAAGGAACAACAGGAAAGAAGCAGACACATCTAAACAATGCAGAAGAATGGAGCAGAAATACGGGAAGTTTCGACAAAGACAAAACCAAGGAGCTGCAAAGGCATATTTCAAAGATTGCTTTGTTTTCTTATACTGAATATATTCTTAATAGTTAGCAGGAAAATCAGGGGGAGACTTAGGTCAAATTCAATTCATGATAGCTTCTAAATGTACAATCCAACCCATTCACTCATTTTAATACAAAGTAAATAAAAGAAAGGTTATCAACCACAGGCCAAAATGCACCTAATTCCAAAGGTCCTTGGAAGAGATTAATTAGAGATGACAAAATATTCAATGATATGCCATGGTCCTTTTCACTTTTAGAGAACATGAGAACTTCAGTCATATATAAAATGAAGAGAAGAAAATGAATAAATAACCAATTTTCCCAGGCACACTATTCCTTACTAAAAACTGACAGTAGATAATAAACAGTTGAATAAAACAAAACATAAAATCAACTGAAGATGTTGGTATCATCTTGTCCAGGAAATGAGGAAGAGCTGATTTAAAGATACCAATTCTTACTTTGGTGCATGTAGAATAGAAAAAAAAATAGCAGTCTTCTCCTTGATTAGGCATGCTGGGTCGATCCTTGGATCAGAAGTGGCTTCTTGAACATAAGCCACTGCTTTCTCAAGGAAAGGACCAGCTCCAAGTCCTCTTGAAATGGGTTTAATCTTCTACAAGAACTCAATCACAGAAACCGTCTTTAAAACGCAATCCTAAAATGAGGAAACAATGAATTAAATCATTTCAGGAAAATTCTTCCAACCTTCTCCTCCAAATCATTCTAATAAGATAGCATTGCTAATTAAAATCAAATCCCAATTAATACATATTTGCCTATATGTAGCTTTGTAAACACTCTGGTTAGTATTTTATTCCTACATTTTGTTAAGGAACAGCCATGCCTTTCTTTCTTATATATTGTTTATGCTGTTAAACAATATAAAATTAAATTGGCCTTGCTAACACAACAAATAACCTACATTTTAGATTCTTAATGGGACTTAAATTTTTTACACAGAAAACCAAAACCAAACCCATTGCTGTTATGTCAATTCAGACTCATAGCAACCCTGAAGACAGAGCAGAACCACCCCCTTGGGGCTTCCGAGTCTGTAATTTTTATGGAAGCAGAATGCCACACATCTTTTTCTCAAAGGGTGGCTGATGAGTTTGAACTGCCAACTTTCTGGTCAGCAGCTTGAGCACTTAACCATTATACCAGTAATGTTTCTTTTGTTTGTTTTACACAGAATACTTGATGAATTTCTGGCAAATAGAACTTTTTTGTCTGACAAAAGTTCTATTTTCACAAGCATTTTTGTTATTTCAAACATGCAGTGATTATAACTAGGTGAGGAATGTGCTGTTTGGAGGGAATAATTGAGGAAATAATTTCCTCTGAAAACATCTACAGAGCTAGTTTAGGTAATGAGCTGTATATCTAGAATCCAGACCAGCACAAAAGATAGGCAATGCAGAAAATAGCAGAGATGGGATGATAATAACAGCACGAGGGCAATTTAAAAAAAGGCACAAAAAAATTCCTCAGAGCTCTTCCCATAAAATAGTTAATCAACAACTTTCTCCTCAGTCTCTGCCATACCCTGGTCCACTAAATATCCATGAAGTCTCCTAAAAAACTAAAAATATATAAAAAGAACACAAATTTCAGTGCAGGAAAGGTTCCTACAAACCCTTATACCAGATCAGGTTTCTGAAACAACAAACATGAAATCAACTAATCCACATTCAAACATACCTTCCAATGATAATTCCTAATCTAAGAAGAATGTGCCAAAATGAAACTAGCCTTGAAGTCAACAACCTAGGTTAGGAGTAAGTATCTGCCATTCAACATGCCTCATTTTTAAAATCCGCATACTCTGATCCAACAGAAGTTCACCACCATCGTGTTTTTAATAATAAAGAAACATCTAGAAATACAAACACTAAAAAAATTGGGACTGTTTCAAAAAAATTGTGGTACACAATAGCAAAAAGACGAAATCAACCGAGATGCCCAATAACAGATGAATGGATAAAGAAACTATGATATATATACTCAGTGGTACACTATGCAATGATAAAGAACAATGATGATTTCAGGAAGCATCTCATATCTGGTTTCAACTGGAAGACATGTTGAGGGAAATCAGTCAGCAGTACAACGGCAAATACTGTATGAGATCCCTGCTGTTAGGACTTAAAAACAGACTCATATATAGAAGAAAAGACTGATAGCTGCAAGAGAGGGGAGGGAAAGAGGGAGAGGGCTGGTTATAAACTAGAGAGCTCATAGAAATTTGGTTGGGTGAAATCAGTGACAGCACACATTAGAAAGAAGATCAATTTAACTGGACTTCAACATAACCCAAATACTCTTCCAATCTTAACCCAATATTGCAAGGACAGAGTAGCTGGGTCAGGGGTCCAGGGAACATGCTCTCAGAGGACACTGAGGCCAACTGATATAATTAGCATATTGCTACGAGAGTCTTCTCCACCCCATACTGACTGGCGTCTTAAAAGATAGCAAGCTGCCATCTGAGGTACACCAAACGGTCCCAACTCAGCAGGAACTGGTAATCACCAAGGACAAAAATGACGTGGGGGAAAGAGAACCCTAAAGACAGAAAGACCCACATGAATGGGTGACTACATCAACATAGGTCCAGAAGAACCAGATGATGCCTGCCCACCACCAGTGACAGCTGTGATGGGGCTCACAAAGTTTAGTCTCAGTAGCAACATGAGAATAAAAGGGATGCACCCTGAGAACTCCACTAAATGACTGCAACTGATGGTCTGAAGGCCTCAAGGTTCCCCTGGAAGCATGGCCCCTAGACCTGATGCTGCCCCTGCTCATAAATCATTACTGAGCTCAACTCCTCAGACAGGAATGGACTGGACTCAAAGACACACAGTGACCATATCGTGTGTGCACTTTGTGTTTCTATGCATCTATAGGATGTTGTCCTACTGGCCTCTCACTAGAGAGGGAATGGAGAGGGTGGAGACGAGGGGACAGAAGATTTTTAAGAGGATATGACACATGTACAACAGAAAGGAGGAGTGTGCTGACACCTGGCAAGGAGGGCAGTAGGAGCTGCACATAGGCGGGCATGCAAATTTAAACTGGATTGTACACTTTCACTCAATCACAAGAAATAAAAATTAAAAACTGTGCTACTATATACCATGTGAAAATATGCAGCCATTAAAAATAATTATACTTGTAATGTGGAAGTATAAATAATGTGTTTATTTTAGAATGTTACAAAAATACATAAAAATAATATGATCTCACTTATTCATACTCGCATATAAATACACAACTAAAATAGTCTGGAAGAATGTATACCAAAACGTTAACAGTAGTTACTGACAAGGTGGTAGAATTCTAGGTGATTATGATTATTTTACCAGATCATCATAAAATAGTATTTTCCAATATGATACAACGTACACATAATAAAAAAAATTTAAGTATGCCCTAGCTGGCTAGACCACACTAAACTGCTGCAAAATGGGACATGCACTTGATTTTTAAAAGCAAGGTCACTGATTCACCAGCAGAGATCCCTTGACTCAAGCCTGGAGAGTGAATTCTGTACTCCAGAGTACACAAAAAAGAAATTTTAAAAACTGCCTTAAAAGCAACCAACTCTCTAAGGGCTATTCAAATAGTTCAACAGAACATAAGCTAAAAGGAAAACAATGCAAACAGAAGCTAAATGAAAAGTTACATAATAAAAAAAAAAAATTTAAGGGAGAAAAGAGGAATTAGAAATCATCTCACACCTGAAATCAGCATCCTGAAGAGCATCTAGGAAACTGCTGGTTTTCAGGAAGACCCCCAACATACTAATTAAACGAATGACAGCTCTGAAATGGTAACAAAATAGTACATGGCAGTTATTTCCAAATTAGGTTCTATGAAGCTCCCTCAGAGGTAGGCAGAGGCATGGGGAGATTTAATCCTGAGTAGATGAGCACTCTGTTTCTAACAACACTTCAACAGAACAGTTCCTTTACATAACTTTTACCTTTTTTTTTTTAAATTTTTTATTTAATATAACCGAGTGAAAATGTACATTCCCGTATAAATTTACATACCCACCTATATGCAGCTTCCACTGCTCTCCCTGTCCGGTGACTGCACACTACTTTTTTTTTTTTTTTTTAAATAACTTTCACTAGAGGGAAGAATAGAACTGTTATTCAAGAAAGTGGCAGAATCTTTCCAGAAATTAAAGATATGGAAATTTTCAGGAATTATCACTACCCCAAAGAGTAGACTAAGAAATTCTAAGTTTCTTAAATTTTAAAAGGAAAAAAAAGCTTTCAGATTGCCAAGAAAAAAAAAAACCTGATTACTGTAAATGGAAAACAAATATCTGAAAGTTGGGGGGGGCCACAAACCAAAAAACCCGCACCCCTCTCTTATCCTAACCCAAGATTAATGTGTAGCAAGCAAAAATTTTTTTAAAGAAAGTTAATATACAACCTCAGAAGAATACAGCATTGATACAAATGAAGAGACCACCACGAGAGGAAAAAAAAGAATGCAAATAATGAAGTTTAAAACTCAAACCTCCAGTATACTTCTCCCAAGAGATTTCAGCAGAGGTAACCAACAGCAAAATAACATAGATGAAAAATGGATACTGGATACTGTAACTCAACTGTAAGATATCATTAGCAAGACATCTCCCAAGACGCAAAGCAAAAAATGCAGAGATACAGAATATAAAAGGCGTATGACACAGAAATAGATCCAGAAGGCTCAATTCCTATACAACAGAAATTCAAAGAAGAAGGAATGGCACTAATAGAGATAATTTAAAAAAAAAAAAAAAAAGCAATACAAGAAAATTGCTCTATGCTGGACAAACTTGAATCTTTAAAAAGGGCTCATGAAATGCTAGGCAGAAATTTTCCTCTATTATACAGATATACAGTGAAATTTTTTGAATTTCAATAGTAAAGATGTAATTGTACAAATGTCTAAGAAAAAGCAATTAACCAAATGGAAGGAAAGCTGGACTTAGCATTAGACTTCTTATCTACATCTCTGTATGCTGAAAGACAGTATTCTGAAAGACAGAATTCTTAGAATTCTGAAGGAAGAGATTATGACCTTTGGTTTAGCCTTTCAAACTACATTTCAGGGATAGTTCAGGACAAGAAATAAATCACCAGGCAGAGAAAGTCTCAAAAAGGAACCATACTGGAGACATGATTTAGGAAAAAACTCAATACAAGCAGAAGAAAAACAAAATAAGCTACAACAGACACTATTTTGCTGCTTTTTAAAATGATCTACAAGTGCCATGGACATGTGATTTACAGTACAGATGAAAAATTCTATACAAAACACGAGCAAATTGAACCAACAGTACACTGAAAAAGGAGTATCATGTAATAAAAAAAAGGTTTACTTCAAGGCCAGAAAAGGTTTAGCATTAAGAAATGTGCCATGTAACTCATTACATTATTAAAGGGAGTGGGAGGACAGTCTGTGATCACCTTAAGATTCCTAAAGAATGAAATAAGGAAAAAAAGGGTATGGAGGGAGGTTTAAAATGTCATTTTTAAAAAGATAAAATTTAGAGGGGAAAAACTAAAATGTAACAAGAACTTCTGATTGAAAAAAACAAAAAAATCTCCTAGTTTAAGAGTTTTCTTAGTGTAAGAGCACATCATAAGGAACGTAAGAAACCATCAGCATAAGCAATACAGTAAAACACAAAAAGAGCTCTTCAAGGCAAACAAAAGCACTGGCCACCATCTCTACTATCAACACTGTTCCACAGGTTCCACCAAATTCAGTAAAAAAAAAAAAAAAAGGTATAAATACCACAAAAGACAGGACAAAAAAACAGTATCTGCATATTACATGCTTGAAAACTTGACAATATAACAATTAACTTAAAAAAAAGATGATAGTGACTAGATTTAAGAAAAAACCAAAATCAAATCCATTGCTGTCAAGTCATTTCTGACTCACAGCAACCCTATGGACACAGCAGAACTGTCTCAGAGTTTCCAAGGAGCACCTGCTGGATTTGAACAGCCAACCTCTTCGTTAGCAACTGGAGCCCTTAAGCATTATCCACCAGGTTTGGTACATACAAAAATCTAGATGATAATACAGAGTTCCATTCAAAACAAACTATTAACACATATAGCAAAAAGCTTAAGAAATATGTAGCCAATAAGAAATACGTAAGACTTGCATTAAATTTTAAAACAAAACAAAAAAAATCGTACAAAATGAAAGCACAAAAGACCGGAATACATGGAAAGATAAATGGAGTCAACGGCTTAAAGATGTTATTTCTCCCCAAAATAGTTCATATAATGAATGTCATTCAACTCAAAATCCCAGCTTGTATTACTGAAATGTGACATACTGTAAAATCACCTACAAGAATAACTGAGAAAAAGAAAATTTAAAAGAACAGGAAGGTCCAGCTCTACCTGACACAATATGTATGAAACATAACATTTCCACACTGGCAGTGAGTACAGAGATCAATTTAACCTGGATCCATGAACAAACGTGATTTATGAGGAAAAAAAATCAGCCAGCCATTGCCAAAGCCAAGCCAAGGGCCGCTGAATCGGATGCGACTCAGCCATTAGAAAGGTTTTTTTCCCCTACTTCATTAAAAAGATATGCCAGGTAAATAAAAGTAGGTATGGCAAAGAGGTTTTAGTTTTATCTCACACATCAATTCCATTTTATCAGAGCACCACACTAACAGGGGAAACCCTGGTGGTGTCATGATGAAGTGCTACATTTGCTAACCAAAAGGTCAGCAGTTCAAACTTACCAGGTGCTCCTTGGAAACTCAACTCTACAGGGCAGTTCTACCGTCACCTATAGGGCTGCTATGAGTTGGAGTGACCTCCATGGCAGTGGGTTTTTTGTTTTGGTTTTATACTAAGAGGACCCCTGGTGGCCTAACTACTATGAACAGGTTAAACCTACCCCCACCCAGCTACTCCACTGGAAAAAGACCTGGCAGTCTGTTCCCGCTAAGGTCACTGCCTAGGAAACCCTAGGGCAGTTCTACGCTTGTCATGTGGGGCTGCTGAGAGCTGAAAACTGTCTTGATAGCACCTAATAACAACTAAGAATAGGAGCCTGGGTGAGGCAACAGTCAGGTGCTCAGATGCTAACCCAAAAGTTGGTGGCTCACACTCAAATATCAGGTGGCTCCCCAGAAAAACACCTAGCACTCTGCTCCCTGCAACCTAGAAAATCCTATGGGTAAGTTCAATCTGTTGTGTGAAACTGCTATGAATCAAAATCAACTTTTATTACCCAACAATACTACAAATTCTGAATTTATACTGGGCTCAGCAAACAGGCAAGCCATATTTGATAATGTCTACCACGCTTGTGGGAGACAGACTGACGATACCACATAACTATAATAACTGAGGAAAAAGTTAAATGTAACAAATATAATCACTCAAGCACCAGCAGAAAATCCAAGCTTCTTTTAAAATCAGTTTAGGGTTAGAAAACTTTTAGCACAATGCTAAAGTTAATAAAAAAATACCAAACTTCAACAACAAAAAAATGGACAGATACGACTATATAAAACGAGAAAACATGTACACAGCAAAACACTTACCACCAACATGGCCAAAATATCAGTGTTTTTAGTAAAAGGGATAATTTTTTTTTTTAACATTAAAAAAGGTAACAGTAACATTTTAGTTGTTTAGTCAACTAGCACCTTTTTGGAAAGTGGAAATCCTGATGGAGTAGTGGTTAAGTGCTACAGCTGCTAATCAAAGAATCAGCAGTTCAAATGTACCCAGTGCTCTTTGGGAACTCTATGTGGACAGTTCTACCCTGTCCTACAGGGTCACTGTGAGTCAGACCTGACTTGACAGCCAGTTTGGTTTTCTAGGGTTGTTTTTTAAAGTGCCTAATACATGACAATCCTACAGACTCACATCTAAGAGCTGGGTCTAAAGAAGTTAAGTTTACATGAATGTCAAAACCCTGGTGGCATAGTGGCTAACTGCTACAGCTACTAACCAAAAGGTTGGCAGTTCAAATCCACTAGGCCCTCCTAGGAAACTCTATGGGGCAGTTCTACTCTATCCTCTAGGGTCACTATGAGTTGCAGTCCACTTGAAGGCAGTGGGTCTTCTTGTTTGTTTGGGTATGTGTAGAGGGCTCTTGCTGAATAAAGGGCTACTGTTTAATTTCAATGGCAAACCCAGATTTGTTTTTGCCATTAAAATTAAAATAGGTGGGAAAATGATGAAGAGTGTGTTAAATTACAGGACATCTATATAATGGTATACCAGGTGTCATGGATTGAATTGTGCCCCCCCCCAAAATACATGTAGCCATGTGGCTGGGCCATGACTCCCAGTATCTTGTGACTGTCCTCCATTTTGTGGTTTTTCTATGCTGTTTGCTAAACGATTAGGGTGGAGCTGTAAATCCTTTCATAGGATCATCTCTCTGCTCCACTGTAAAGGGAGTTTCCCCGGAGCATGGCTTGCCCCACCATTAATCCTTTCATCCTGCAAGAGATAAAAGGAAAAGAGAAGCAAGCAGAGATTTGGGAACCTTCTACCATCTAGAAAGCAGCACCGGGAGAAGAGCATGTCCTTCAGACCTGAGGTCCCTACACCAAGATGCTCCCTGGACAGAGACTGATGCAATACCGGACTTTCCTCCAGAGCTGACAAGAGGAAAGCCTTTCCCTGGAGCAGACACTCTGAATATGGACTTGTAGCCTACTGGACTGTGCAAGAATAAACTTTCCTCTGTTAAAGCCATCCACTCTGTGGTATTTCTGTTACAGCAGCCCTGGCTGACTAAAACACCAGGTAATGATTTAAAAAAGAAGAGGCACGGCTATACACATGAACACAGAATTATGTACTGATAAAACTACTAACAGTGCTTTTTTCTGGCAAGATGGAATTACAGGGGGATTTTCACTTTGACTGTACTGTTTTTAACTTTTATGCAGTGTTTGTGGATTATGACACACCCACCCACAAACCCAGAGATCTCTGCCCAAAACTAAAAATGTGTAAAAATATCTTGATAATGTCCTTTTATTTCACTAATCCAGAAAAATTATGCCTTAAATCACAAAAATGTTCTCTTTTAAAGAAAGAGAGAAAAACATCATTTCCACACTTACATTAGCTGGCTGATCTCAACAGGAACGTCTGGGTCTTCGCTGAGTTCCAATCTATTACTCCTGTAGGTCGAACCAACACTCAATCCATGAATTAATAATAATGAGGCAGAAAGAATTTTCCTCCTCACATTGCCAAGGAAACCTCTCAGCCACAATTGAAACACAGGATGTGCTTTTAAAACATCTCCCAACTACTGGGAGGTAAGTCCATTTGAATAACCTTTGTCAGACTGGAGTCAGTTATCTCCTCAAAAACAAAAAACAACAACAAAAAAAACCAGTTCATTTAAAAATGAACTTGAGATTCAAAGGATTATTTAAAAAAAAAAAAAAATCCATCTTCCATAGCTGAGCAATAGAATTTAAAAAGAAAAGGAAAAAAACAAAAAAAACACCAAAATTCAACAAGATCCAATTTCTGGTCTTCAAGATTTCTTCACCTATTAAGAAAAAAACAGAAACCTTCCCCCATCTTTATTATCTGTATAATAAAAGCATACTTGTATGTAAAAATATAAAGTGTTTTATGTATACAATACAAATGTACATAGATACTAACTGGCTTATACATACACACACACATACACATAAATGTGTAGAAATAAAACATCTTGGTAAGTTTTCCCTTTTAAAATACAGTATAAAAGCCTTTAGATTTGTTCATTATAAAAATAGTGAACTTACTCTTATAACAAAGTGTCATGAAATTGTATATTAAATTCTCCCAGCCCATAAAACAAAGGGAAATCCTTACACATATATGAATGTGTATAATATGGATGTATGTATATGGTCACCATCCTCAGGGAGTGTTTAACCAAAAAAGACAGAAACGTATAGTTATAGAATAACTACAGAGTGGTGCAGCAAGTTGTAGAAGGCAGAGCAGCATTATAGCCATCCTGAACTGGCACTTTCAAACAGAGTATTTTTATCTAAGAGAATTCTTCTTTTATAAGAACACCAGTATCTCTGACACACCATTCAACATTGGCCCTATAAAGGTTTGCTTATGCAGCCTAGTTCCAAATTCAGTACTGCTAATGGCTACAATGTTGTAATTATCCATTTACTGCAATCACCAAAACGTAAGCTTCGGGAGTTGAAATTTCACTTCACAATGGTACATTTACCATTTTAAAATTAAAAACAAACAATTTGATACACACAAATGATTTCTAAATTCTGAAACCAGTCCAGTAACAAAGCAATTCTGATTCTCTAGTAATAAACACTACATAATTTCTAGGCTAAATCTTGCCAAATACTATCCAAGACAAAACTAAAATCAAAACTTAAAAAAAGTGGACACCTTTTACTCACACTTAATACTAGTCAATTTTCCAGGAATTTTTTGGGCAGGGAATATCCCCAAATCTAAAATGAAAAAAAGGAAAAATTGGGATCTTACATTAGTTATTCAATCTGAAACTTCTAACAGACTTTTACTAAGAGCCATCCCTTTCTGGCTTCCCACTCACTCACTGAAATATCCTTGGAGTGGAAAGGGACCTTAAAGGTCACTGAGATCGATTTTCTCCTTTTACCAGTGAGGCAGTAACTCCTAACACATGAAAACATTGACTGCTTATTTTTAGTTAAGAATATAGTGGCCAAAACAATCTCACAGACAGTTAAGAATACAGTATTATGGGTCATTTCAGCACATTTAAAAGAGGAATAAAAAGACAATTATGATCACTAAAAATGAGAGATACATTCTCTGGGAAATGCATACTGCATTTGCCAAAGTACAATCACGGGGCTTTCATTCCAATTCTCAATGTTTTCCATCTTCTATAAATCTTTTATTACATCACTTAGTTATAAAATTTCATTGTTTTTCCACTATGGCATAAAGGTTAAAAAAAGGCACTCCAAAGAATAAAAGTTAACTTTTTTTGTTTTCTAAACTTTCCAAATTTTATATAGATCCAATCCTAATTATAAGGGGTAAACACTATCTCACTAAATTGAAATTATAAAGCTGACCAGTATGAGGAGGCATTTAGAAATTTCCAAATATAAAACAATTTTATGGGTTTTGTTTTCGTCAAGCTGTAAGCAAGCATCAGATTTCTGAAATAAGAAATGGGGGTGGGGGAGGGTGCTGGTGGTGGTAAGGAATACCATCCTTAGGATGCTTTATTCTTATTTCACTGGTCTACAGAAATCACATTTCCCATAGCAGAGAAAAGTTTTACTTAAAACCAATTACTAGCTAATTCCACCAGCCAGAAACAGCCTAAGGCCTTTCAACGCTACACTATTTTTTTCAGCTAAGAAATCTCTTTTCCCTCTCAATTGACAGAAACAAATTTCAAGTTCTAGCTACCTCAATTACTACTGTGAAATCTGTAATCTTCATTTTAGCAAAATATTGCCTCTGATGAATTTTCAGCCATTTTTTATGTTTCCCCAGATGTGTTTTTATAGATTAATTAGTGTAACTATACAGAACTATGGCAATTAGGATACAGTAACATAGTAAAAAGTTTCTGATTTTAAATGGAGAAAGGAAAAAGAACTCAAGATAGTATTTCTTTTTCACTGCTCTGAACACCTTCATTCTCAGGAGCCCAACTCAGAACCAATGTAGAATAGTCATAGTCAATATTTTTTAAGTTCATTTTCAAGAACATCAGCTGTTCTATATTGTCAAAGTCCAGGCTCATGGTCTGCTTTGGATGAAAGTGGCTATTTGTAGTAAACATACATTCGGATTGCCAGCTACACATGGGGCAGCTTAGATACTGAATGGCAACTTGGGTCAAAGCTGGCCATTTGCTCACCTTTCTCTGCCAGTAAATCAAAGGGTCATCACCTCCTGAGATTTCTGAATACTTCTCTTTGAAGTATTCATCCACTACTGCTACAGCAGAAGGAAACATGAAGCTTTTGTTTCCAACGCCAACAGTATCTGCAGTTGACCTATCCATGGGGTCTGAACTAGAGGTGCCTTCTTTTATAGGTGAAGTAAATGAATCAGCTCCTCCTGTAGCTGAGGGACCAGAAGCTTCTGAAGTTGCAACATGGCGGACCTCTGGTGAAGATTCCATGTAATTACATACCTCTTCTGCAAGAATCTGCTTGTAAGTTTCTAAATCAGCACCTTGAGGAAAAAAGTCTTCCAAACTGTTTTTAAAGCAAGGATCTAACAAAGTAGCCAAGACACAGGGCTTGGATTTCAGCATGGCACTTAGTAGGCTGTCAGTTTCAAGTTTCAGAGATAAACTGTCTACCAGATTGAGGGCCTGAGTAATACCTCTAACTTGAAAATCTTCTCTGAGCTTCTGCAGGGAAAGGAGTAAATGATGTATTATGGGTAGCACCTGATTCAATCCTGTGGTCTTCACACTCACCTTCTGAGTCGCCTCCTCAAATGGCTTAAGAATATCACACACATAAGTCATTAGTGTCCACTGAAGGGAGGTGAGTACAACTCCACTGGCTCTGCCAAGACTATGGTGAACTGAGTAGCAATGCTCTAAGAGCCATTTTAACATATAAAAGGTAGAAATCCAATGGCCACTTTCATCCTGCTTCAAATTCTTCCATGGAAGTTGGTGATCATTTTGGAACTCTTGCAGTATCTGACGAGCCTTAACTGAATGACTAAAATGATGACAGGTTTTTCTAGCAGCCACTAACATATTCTCAATGCTTTTGTGCTCACAGAAAAAGTCCTGAATGACTATATTTAAACAATGCAGAAAGCATGGTACATGGGTAAAACCACCATCTTTGATTGCATGTACCACACTAGAAGAATTGTCAGAAACAATGAAGCTAGGGATAAGAAAATTTGGGGAAAGCCACAGACCAACCTGGTCATTTAATTCTTGTAAAATGTTGGTTATCAAACAGTCTTTGGCCAAACCTGTTACACAAAGCACTGCCCATTTTCTAAAATTTGGAATCCTGCCATTACTAGAAGGTACAGCTTCCAAAGAGACCCAGTGTACAGTCACAATGAAATAGTCAGTGGATGGGTCATGGGTCCATATGTCAACAGTCAGATGGATCTTTTGGCTTTGTACATTCTCCAAAGTTAAAAAAATTTTTTCTCTGACCCAATCATATAGCTGAGGTATAGCTTTAGTGAAAAAGTAAGTCTCTGATGGCAACCTATAATCAGGGGCCACAATCTGCATAAACCTCTGAAAGGCTGGAGTTGAGAAGTAGTTGTAAGGATGCATATCCTCTACAATCATCTGAATAATTGCCTGATTAATCTGACTTGAGACTGAATTTTCACAATATGTTCTTTCTCCTTCCTGTGCATTCATCTGATTGTCTTGCTCTGCAATAGAAGTGGGACTCTTGGACCTTCTATTTTCAACTTCTAACACAGGAGGTTCATCTGAATCAGAGTCACTAAGATCCTCAGCTGTTAAACCTTGGCTGCTTATCGACTTTTCTCCATGCAGAGGATCACTCAGAACATCATTTCTCTCAGTTTCAGCCTCATCTAATCCATTCCCAACAGCACCATTATCTTTGTTGGCAACAGCCCAATGGATGGGATGTGTGGCTTGTAGGTGTCGTTGAAGTGTTGATGTCCCTAAGTGCGACCCTGGCCTACCCCGACTCACACTTCTTTTACATATGTTACACACAGCTCTTGAGATGTGTTGAGGATCAGTATAAAAAAAATTCCACACTGCAGATGTCTTGGCTCTTGTTCCAGGAATTAAGGCATGTTTAACAATATTACTTTTGATTAGAAATCTCCCTCTTTCTGCCCTCAGGGCATCAGAAGCTGATTTATCTCGTTTCTTGCTCATTCTAGTATTATCCAAAGGATCAGTAGGGATATATTCAAAGCTTCCACTGCTTCCAGGAGAAGATGGAGATAAAGGCACATCCAAGGTAAAATCTTCCTCCCCACTAGTGACTCCAAACTTGTTGGCCCTGGTCCAGTGAGGCGAATGTCTTGCCTGCAGATGTCGCTGAAGAGTAGATGTACCAAGATGGCTGCCTGGTTTACCTCTGCTGACGCTTTTTTCACAGAGATTACAAATTGCTCGCCAGGTATACTGGGGGTCAACGTGAAAGAAGTGCCACACAATGGAAGTCTTGGCTCTGGTACTAGGTAGGTAGATCTGTTTTTCTATATTGCTGTCAAAAAGACTTTCCTCATCCTGTTCTGGGGCACTGGAAGCTAACAAAGCAGGGGAATCTGCAATGGGTCTTCCAGATACCAAATCCTTATTAAACTTTTTGGCAAGGAGCAATTTTTTTCGGCGCCTTTTTCCTTTAATTCTCAAACCCTTCTTTCTTTTCTTTTTAGCAGGCAATTTTGTTTCTCTATTCACTCCTTCAGCCACCATCTTTGTCTCTACCACATCTTCTTCATCAGTATTAGAATTAATAGGAACACATCCCAGAATCCCAGCACCACTGAAAGTGCTGCATCTTCTGCCAGGAGAGAGTGAGGAAACTGGCACACTTAAGGTACATACACTCATTCTCTTTATGTCTCCAAAACTTGTACCAGAATCTGGGAGTGGGTTTACTACTGAAGCAGAAATACAGCTGTTCCTCTCTAGTTACATTACCTTTTCTCCAATTTCTATGGGGAGTCAAGTTCCCTTTGGACCAGTGACTTCCAAGCCAGCAGATTTTTAGAGGAAAACTGACAGCAGTGGAGAACATTCCCAAACTCTTTCTCAGAGGGCTGTAAGATCCCTTCCAACTCTGTGAGTTCTGAATTCAGAGAGTCCAATCTCCTCATGTTATGGAAAAAAAAATTGAGGCCCACTTCCCCAGAGTCACAGAGGTGGTTGGTAGCAGCCAGAAGCCAGGTCTTCCAAATTCAAGGTCTATGTTCTTTCTCGTTCATCAAGAACTAACATGCTTTCAGGTCTTTAAAATATGTATCTTACGATGCCTCATGATAGCAACACTGATTTCCTCTTAATTCTGAAATTAAATATTTTCAGGAAATTTCATTTAAACAAAAACAGTGTATCATTTAACATTCATCATTTAGGACTGTGATTTGCCAATACAACCCAGTAAGTCAATTCTGGAAAGTTACATCAGACTCCACATACTGGTCACTAAAAGCAAATGCTAATTGAGCCCTTTCAACTCTAACTAAAAGCAACAGAAGTTTTAAAAATGGGGATTGTTAAAAAAAATTTTTTTAAAGCTTTCAAAGTAAGATTATAAAGTTACAAACCGCATTTTTAATTAACTTTTTGCATCAATAGTTAATCCAGTTTTAGCTTTCAGACATTTTTAGACTGCAGAAGCTTTATAGCCCATAAATGAGTAACTCACAAGGTGAACTCTATACATGCAGCAAAAATAGAAGTATGAGCTTTAAACCACTTTCATTCCTTCTTGATTCACCCCTCCCTTTCCCCCAATACCTACATACATTTACCCTAAAAAGCATCGCTATCACTAGTTCCACAGCCTCCTTCTCAGGGTCCTGAACCAAGGCCTGGAAGATGCGAACAATATAAGCCTTCCCCATAAGATTCCGCACCGATTATGGGAGTTTGGGGGGTGTTCTTCATTACGGTTTCATCAATCCTATAAGGAGAACGGAAGTGTCCCTGTTGCTCTTGACTCCGTTGGTGAGGGTCGGGGATGGGAGTCTAATTAGGATAGGGAAGGGGTGTAGAATACCGGAATAAGGTCGGTGGCTTTCGGTATGTGGAGTTTGAGAAAAATCTCCAAAGTACTGGGATCCTGGAGAGGAACGAGAGTAGGTAAATTCAACTTCTGGCACTCAGTTTGACTTACACAGTGGGGGTCCGCTAAACTAGAGAAAATGTTGCCCCCCAACAAAGCAACCTAGTGTCAGCTGTCTCTCGGAAGTCAGGGCAGCAACCACCCTTCGGGGCCTGCTCAGGGTTCCTACAAGTTTCGCTAACACCGGATGTGGGGGAGGAAAAGAGAGGTTGGTTGGCTGGGAAAAGAGCAGGCGCCCTGGGAGTCGGGTGGGGCAAGGTGGGGGCGGGGAAGTGGGTGGTGTGGGTGGGGGCAGGGTAAATGAAAAAAGTGAGCGAGAGCCCAGGGCTCTCCGCCCGCCCCGGCGAGGGCAGCAGCCAGGAGGTGGGGAGACGGGGTCTTTACTGCGGGGCCGAAAGACCCACTCTGACCTCCCGGGCTGGGCCCAGACCCAGGGGCGAGGGGAGGCCGCAGCCACTCCCCTCGCCCTCTCCCCACCTCCCCGGCCCCAAGCCACCCGGGAATTAAAACAACACCAGAGAACAGAACTTTACCGAACCGACGACACTATCTCCGACTCCCGCCGGCTGCCGTGTCTTTCTTCTTTCTTAGCCGCTGCCACCCGCCGCCCTCGTAGCAGCAACACCAGCAAAAAAAGTCCAAGACTGCCAGCGTCAAAGATGGCGCCCGGCTACAGACTCAGCACTAACACCAAGCCAGTAAAAGTGCCAGCACGACGCAAGGCGCAAGAATTCTGGGAGATGTAGTTTCCTCTATTAAGCGTGTTGAAAAAGGCTTCCGCTGGTCACAGGGTCACGAGGTGGGGGCGGGCGCTAAACTGTGGGGTTCCGTCGTTTACCGGAAATGCATTATAAGAAAGATACCCTTTTCTTGAGGATATCTTATGATAAAGTTTTTTTTTCTTTTTAAATTAAATGTGTCAACAAACCTGAAAGCCTCCAGAATTGTATCTGTCCGACGGTAGGCGCTCAGTTTTTTCTTACTAAAGTGTTTGCTTAATGAACAAAATGTCCAAATCTTGTGCAAATTTAAGTTAGAAAACAAACTGTACTTTCCCACACAAGGCTGAAGGATTTTTACATTTATTTTTATTTGAAGAAGTAAAATTAGGCTTTGGGGACTTTCACGTCTTAAATAGTTGTTGGAAAAGCAATTCACAGCCTTAACAATTTCACGAAGAATAGAGGGGAGGACTGATAAGACAAATATCAGCAGTTGCTGCCCCACTAACATTATCCGTATTGTTTGATTAGAACATCTTTACTTTTTTATGATACTGAAAGTAATATATGCATTTTTTTAAAAATTCAAGTAATAACGAAGTGTTAATTAGAAAGTTAAGGTCTCCATTAATCTTACCCTTGAGAAATAATCACTTATTATTTCGGCACATATCCTAATTTTATTGTATCAAAATATACATATTATACTGATAGGGTATAAGCCTCAAGATCTCCCTGTTAGATGCCTGACAAAACTTGTTTAGGTGGCAACATTTTACCAAACTTGGGTAAAGTATACAATTCTGCTACTAGAAAAGGATAGCTTGATGATAAATCAGCCAACCCAAGCCAAGACCAACCAAATCCAAACCAAAAAAACCTGCTGCTATCAGGTTGATTCCAACTTATGGTGACCCTATAGGGCAGAGTAGACTGGCTCCACAGAGTTTCCAAGGAGTGCCTGATTGATTTGAACTGCCAACCTTTTGGTTAGCAACCATAGCACTTAACCATCACACCACCAGGGATTCCTTTTATTCCATGATGCACTTGTCCAGCCAGCTGTCAGGTTACTGTGGGAACTGCCGCCAAGGTGGGATTGGGGATCTATCAGTCAGGAGAGTCCTACCTCACCCTTGGGCTTTCCTCTCCTTTCAGTGTGAGAAGCCACATTAGAACCCTAGTCTTAATCCCTCCTTTACATGACAATACTCTGTGATTGCCATGCCAACCAGACTAACAAGCAAGTTCCTGGTAACCAGTTTATGTGTCTCAACACTAAGGTTTTTTCACTTCAGCAAAGGGCTCTATAAACAGTTCAAGAATTTTCCAGCCTGGGACTAAACTGCAGTCCTGACCTGACAGCCATGCTATGTATAGTTTATAAAAAATAAATAGGGGGTGGAGTCAAGATGGTGGACTAAATGCATGTCTCCCTAAATCCCTCTGGAAACCAAGACCTGCAATGATAATTAAACAGAGCCTTCTGGATACCTAGTGAGCACTGGGATGTGGGATATGGCTGTTAATTTGGACTTCATACCACTGAGTGCAAATACTCCTCTCTTTCATAGACCCCACTTTTGGCGAGTAGAGGCTTGCACAGACCGAAGATAACTTACCATTTTCATTTTTTTTTCCCGCTCTCTTGGCCGGTGGGCAAAGCTAGGACTTGTCTAGCTGCTGGTCTCAGACACACTGCTGGTGGGACTGGCAAGTGAACCCCTCAGGCACCAGAAGGAAACAGATCATAAAGAGTAGAGCAGAACTAAACAAATTAGAGAACGGAAGAACAACTGAAAAAATTTAAAAGATCAACAAAATTGACAAACCATTGGCTAAACTTACTAAAGAAAAACAGGAAACAAATAACCCAAATAAGAAACGAGAGGGGAGTTGTCACCACAGATCCAACAGAAATCAAAAATATCATAGCTGAATACTAGGAAAGACTGTATTCTAACAAATCTGAAAACATAGAGGAAATGGATGAATTCCTTGATTCATATCACCTACCAAAATTATCACAAGGTGAAGCAGAATGACGTATTAAACCCAACACAAAGGAAAAGATTGAAAAAGTCATCAAAACACTGCCAACCAAAAAAAGCCCAGGCCCAGATGTATTCACTGCAGAATTCTACCAAGCTTTTACAGAAGAGTTATCTCCAATACTACTGAGACTATTTCACAGTACAGAAAGGAATGGAATACTCCCAATTTCATTCTATGAAGCCAGCATAACCCTGATACCAAAGCCAGGGAAAGACCCAACCAAAAATGAGAACTACAGACTGATATTACTCATGAATCTAGATGCAAAAATCTTCAACAGAATTCTTGCCAATAGAATACAACAACATATCAAAAAAATAATCCATCATGACCAACTTGGTTTCATAGCAGGGATGCAAGGCTGGTTCAACATCAGAAAAACAATAAATGTGATCAATCACATAAATATCACAAAAAGACAAGAATCACCTGATCTTGTCTATTGATGCAGAAAAGGCATTTGATAAAGTCCAACACCCACTCATGCTAAAAACTCTCAGCAAAATAGGAATAGATGGCCAATTCCTCAATGCAGTAAGGGCTGTTTATAAAAAGCGAACTGCCTACGTCATCCTGAATGGAGAGAGACTGAAACAGTTTCCCTTCAGAACAGGAACTAGACAACGATGCCCACTCTCACCTCTCCTATTCAACATTGTACTAAAAGTTCTAGCCAGAGGAAATAGTTAAGACCAAGGAATAAGGAGCATGTGCATCGGCAAAGAAGAAGTAAAAATCTCCCTATTTGCAAATGATATGATTGTATTTGCAGAGAATCCTGAGGAATCCATAAGGAAACTACTCAAACTGATAGAAGAGTTTGGCAAAGTCTCAGGACACAAGATAAACATAAGTAAATCAGTAGGATTCCTTTATACCAACAACAGGATTACTGAGGAAGAAATCAACACGTTAATATCATTTACCATAGCCCCAAAGAAGATAAAGTATCTAGGAATAAATTTAACAGAGAAATAACAGACCTTTACAAAGAGAACTACAAACCCTTACTACAAGAAATTAAAAGGGACTCGCGTAAATGGAGAAACGTACCATGCTCATGGCTAGGAAGACTTAACATTGTGAAAATGTCTATTTTATCCAAAGCACCCTACTTATATAATGCAATCCCAGTGCAATTTACAGTGACATTTTTTGATGAGGTGGACTAACAAGTTACCAACTTTATCTGGAAAGGGAAGAAGCCCCGGGTAAGTAAAGCATTACTAAAGAAGAAGAACACACTGGGAGGCCTCTCATTACCCTACCTTAGAACATATTACACTGCCACAGTAGTCAAAACAGCTTGGTACTTGTACAGAAACAGACAGATAGATCAGTGGAACGGAATCGAGACCCCAGAAATGAGATCATCTGCCTATGAATAGTTGATATTCAATAAAGACCCTAAGACATTAAACTGCGATAAAAACAGTCTCTTCAACAAATGGTGCTGGCAAAATTGGATATCCATCTGCACTAAATTAAAACAAAGCCCATGTCTTACACCTTATACAAAAACCAACCCAAACTGGATAAGAGACCTAAATGTCAAGTCTGAAACAATAAAGCTCATCCAAGAGAAAGCAGGAACAACAATGGAAGGTTTAATACACATGTAGACAGACTTCAAAATCTGTCAAACAAACCACAAACAACAGAAAATAGATAAATGGGAACTACTAAGCATCAATCACTTTTGCTCATCCAAAGACTTTATTAATAGAATTAAAAGGCCACCTGCAGAATGGGAAAAAATATTCGGCAACTCTATGTCAGACTGATGCCTGATCTCTATAATCTATAAGGTGTTACAAAATATCAATAAGAAAAAGATAAATCATCCAATTAAGCGATGGGCAAAGGAGATGGACAGACACTTCTCTAAAGAGGAGATCCAGGCAGGCAAAAAACACGTGTGGACATGCACACGATCGTTAGCTATTAAAGAAGTTCAAATCAAAACAACAGTGAGATACCATCTCATCCCAACAAGGTTGGCCATGATCCAAAAAATGCAAAACAACTAATACTGGAGAGGCTGTGGAGAAATTGGAACTCTTCTGCACTGCTGGTGAGATTGCAAAATGGTTCAACCTCTTTGGAAAGCAATCTGGCGCTCCCTTAAAAAAATGGATGTAGATATACCATTTGACCCAGTAATTCCACTGCTTGGAATTTATCCTACAGAATCAAGGCCACTCACATCAACTGGTAAGTGCACACTAATGTTCATCACAGCACAGTCCACAATAGCAAAAGGATGGAATCAACCCAGATGCCCAACAACAGAGGAATAGATAGGTAAACTATGGTGTATATACTCAATGGAACACTATGCGATGATAAAGAACAATGATGATTTCAGGAAACATCTCTTAACCTGGTTTCAACTGGAGGACATTATGCTGAGTGAAAGCAGTCAGCGACAAAAGGACAAATATTGTATGAGACCCCTATGATAAGAACTTAAAAGCAGACTCATGCATAGAAGAAAAGACTCTTTGATGGCTCCAAGGGTGGGGAGGGAGGAAGTGTGGGGGGAGGGTCGAGATTAGATAGTTAATAGAAATTTGGTTGGGTGAAATCTGTGACAGCACACATTAGAAAGAAGATCTATAATAATTGGACTTCAACACAATTTGAGTACTCCTCCTATCTTAACCCAATATTGCAAGGACAGAGTAGGTGGGGTGGGTGGCCGGGGACCATGCTCTCAGGTGAAGTCGAGGCCAATTGGCAAAGCTAGCGTTTTGCTAATGAGGACTCACTGCACCCCTCATCAGTGAGTGGCGTCTGGGGTCTTAAAAGCTGCCAAGCTGTCATCTGAGGGTACAGTAAATGGTCCCAACTCAGCAGGAATGGATGATCACTGAGGACAAGAATGACCTCAGGAAAAGAGAAACCAGAAGACAGAGAGACCCACATGACCAGAAGAACCAGATGGTGACCAGCCACCACCAGTGATAGCCACGATAGAGCTCACAAAGTTGAGTCTCACGGCAACAAGAGAATAAATAGGGGTGCACACTGAGATCTCCAATAAAAGACCACAATTGATGGTCTAAGGGCTTCAGAGTTCCCCCGGGAGCATGGCCCCTGGCCCTGATGCTGCCCCTGTCCACAAATCATAATCAAGGTCAACTTTTTGGACAGCAATGGATTGGACTTGGCAATGCAGAGTGACCGTATTTTGTGGGAATTTTGTGGTTCTATGCATCTATAGTATGTCATACTGCTGACCTTTTGCTGGAGGAAGGAAAGTGGGTGAAGAGGAGGGGATAGGAGACTTCTGGGAGGATAGGACATGTATGGAGCAGAGAGGAGGGGTGTGCTGTCACCGGGCAGGGAGAGCAGTGGGAGCTGCATATAGGTTAGCATATGAATTTATATGGGAATGTACATTTTCATTCAATCATAATAAAAATAAATAAGTAAATAAACCAGCTGCCAATGAATTGGTTCAGATTCATAGTGACCACTGTAAAAAAAAAAAAAAAAAACTCACTGGGGTCAAGTTATATTGTACTTCATGAAATCTATCACTGATTGTAAGGTGCACCTTTTTTACAGACCTTAAAAGAGAAAAAAAGCTGCCAGTTAAACACTGACAGTTCATTGATGAGAGTTGTTAAAAATTCTAAGAATTGTTACCCAGTTTGGGTCCATGCCCCAGAGCAGCCAAGCCAATGAAATATATTCCAAGTGAGAAAATGGAAGAAGGTTTATGAGGAGGTATGATACCACCCGAGACTCGCCAATGCAGGCTGTTCTCCCTGGAGTCTCAAAAGGCAATTTTTACATCAGAGTTCATGTAACATTTTGGCAAGAATTACTTCATGTTTTTAAGCATGTAACCCAAAGATAATTGTATACACAAAACAACCGCAAAAAATTCTTTTTTAAGTGATAGATACATATGTCAGATACCTGGACTCTAATCTGTATGTTTGTAACAGGCAAAGACAAAATTTATATAAGAATTCCTTAGCTAATGAAACTAGCCTGCCAAGTCCACTGTGACTTAGATACAGAGGAAGAAAGTTGTGGGTACAAAAAATGCCAGGCAGCCTTTCTAGCTGCTGTTTCCCAGGCTGAAGGCCATTTCTCAAGAGAGCAAAGAAGAGGAGGGGGACCAAGGTCACCAGAACTGACGGGGATTTGTGCCCCTTTGGAAAGAGGCCAGTGTAGCTGGTACAATAAAGAACACAGGTTGTTTAGAGTATCATTATGGTGTTACTTATGTCAAGGTCTCGATTACCCATTTTGGAAAGGAGAAAACATGTTGCCAGGTATTAGGGTTATAGTATGTTGTGGATTGAATTGTGGCCCCCAAAATATGTGTCATAAATTCTAAACTTTATGCTTGTGGTTATAATCCCATTTGGGGATGAATTGTCTTCGCTAAGTTAATGAAACAGAATTAGTATAGGATGTGTCTTTAGTGAAAAGACAAGTGCCGTCTAGCAAAGACAACTCTTTTGTGATATAGAAGAGATTAAACAAGCACAAGAGAAGTAGAGGTGAGGAAAGAGACATGTCAAGCCATATGAAGACTGCCCGGGAGCAGAATATCAGACAAGGACAGGGCTGACACAGAGAGACGGCCTTGCCCTGGAGCTGGCATCCTGAATTCAGACTTCTAGTCTCCAGACTGTAAGAAAATAAATTTGCTAAAGCCACTCACTTGCGGTGTTTTTGTTATAGCAACACTAGATAACTACAACAGATGTAAATCTTTGAATGAAGTACAGTGCCTACAAACCCATTACTGTTGAGTCAATTCCAACTAATAGTGACCCTGTGGGACAGAGTAGAACTGTGCCTCATGCTTTCCAAGGTTGTAGCCTTTATGGTAACAAACTGCCGCATCTTTCTCCTGAGGGGCAAACAGGGGTGCACTGGAACCACTGATCTTTTGGTTAGCATCCAAACACTTAACCTTGCACTGCCAGGACTCCTTACAGTGCTTATAGGCCACAAATTCTTTTTTAACAGCTCCTTCCCATTGCAAAACTGTTATTCAGTTTGTTCAACCAGTCTGTTGTTGATGGAAAGAATCACATCTCAATTTCTGTTAGTATTTCCCTAGGGAGAAAAGTAATAGGTGATACAGACACTGGGGAGGGCAGAAGTTAGAAATCTAGGGCTGTGGGAGGAAGGAAAGACAGTTGGGATACCCTGTGAAAGCCAGGGAAGAGTCCACATGGGAATTCCCTGCCTCCCCAGTATATACATGGAATTCTGGTGGGGGCTAGGGGAGTCTTGCCCTTCTTTGTTACAAGAGCATAAAATATCTAGAAGGAGCCCCTGGGTGGTGCATGTGATTAGCATGCTCAGTGGCTAACCAGAAGGTTGCAGGTCGAGTCCACTTCTGGATGACATCTTAAAAGAAAGGCCTGGTTATCTGTTTTGGAAAACTCAGCCATTGAAACCCCTGTGGGTTGCCACAAGTTGGAATCAACTCGACAATAACTTGTTAAAGTATCTAGCACAAGGACACACTGCCAGATTCATCTTACTCACACACCACTTTGAATTCTAAATGAATTTCAAGTAAGCAAGTGCTAGTACTTTGGTTTTCTAGAGTGTTAAGAGTGTATTGGCTTTGAGAGGAGAGCTTTGTACAGCCCTATAAGAGAAAGAGTGCAGAATTAACTGAGATAAAATTTAGATACAAAAGTGAATAATTTTTTAGACTAAGGAAGGAAACTTCATTGCATAATCTTTGCCTTTGCATATGATAATTTTATAAGATCAATAAAGAGAATAAAAAGATAAATCAGTCTTTCTCTAGCATCTTTAATGAAAATAAAGATGTTGATAACAGTTTAGAGAAGTATAGAGAACTTCGTAACTTATTGGTAATGCCATGAAAATTATAGAATTGTCACATTTAAGGATACTTCTGTCATACTGGCATCCTGGTGGTGCTTGGCTGCTAACCAAAAGGTTGGGAGTTGAAGCCCAATAGCTACTCCTTTGAAACTCTATGGGTCAGTTCTACTCTGTACTGTAGGGTGTCTATGAGTCAGACTCAACTCAAAGGCAGTTTTTGTCTATCATGTTGCTTGTACACATAAGCACTACAACTTTTTGAATTACTGAATATATTCTTGACCAAGGAGAAAGCTACCTTTTTAACTAGGTCTATTAGTTATCTGTTGATGCATAAAAAAATTACTTCCAAAGTTTAGTGGCTTAGAACTTCGAACAGTTACTGTCTAGCAATTTCTGTGGGTCAAGATTTTGGGAACAGTTTAGCTGAGTGGTTCTGGTTAACTATCCTAAATCTCACATGAAATTGCAGTCAAATTGTTGGCCATGTTTGCATTCATCTGAATAGTAGACTGGGGTAAGAGGATCTGTTTCTAAGTTCATAATTCACACAGCTGTTGACTAGAGACTTTAGTTTCTCACCGTGTGATCCATTCTGTAGTGTTGCTCAGGACACAGACAACTGGCTTCCTCCAGAGTGGATGATGAGAAGGAGAGACAGCACAGCTAAAGCTGCAATGTCTTTTATGACAGTCTAGGGAATGACACACCACAACGATCTGTTGGTCACCTAGATTACCCTGATATAGTGTGACAGGAAACTAAAGAAGGGTTAAGAGTAGCAGGAGGCAGGGCTCATTGGGGTCTGTTTTGGAGACTGTTTCACTCATCAGGTGTTAGTGATAACCAGAGCTTCAAGCCAGTTCCCAGTACATTCTGGTTCAAATGCCTGCTGAGAACTGTCATTTCCATCCCAGAATGCTGAATCATAATCTACAATTTAACAAGATCCATGGATGATTCTTTTTTTTTTTAATTTTTATTTAACATAACTGAGTGAAAATGTACATTCACATATAAATTTACATGCCCACCTATATGCAGCTTTCACTGTTCTCCCTGTCCGGTGACTGCACACTATTCCTCTCTGCTCCATACATGTCTCATCCTCCCAACAGTCTCCTTTCCCCTCCTCTCTGTCCACTCCCCTTCCTCCAGCCAGAGGTCAGCAAGATGATATCCTATAGATGTATAGAACCATAAAGTGCTTCCAATATATGGTCACTCTGCCTTGCCAAGTCCAGTCCATTCCTGCCCAAAGAGTGGACCTTTGTTATAATTTATGGGAAAGGGCAGCATCAGGGCCGGGGGCCATGCTCTCAGAGGAACCCCAAAACCGCTGGACCATCAATTGAGGTCTTTTAGTGGAGATCTCATGATGCACCTCTTTATTCTTGTGTTGCCAGTGAGACTCCTCTCTGTGAGCTCCATTGTGGCTATCACTGGTGGTGGCCAGGCACCATCCAGTTCTTCCGGTCCCAAGTCGATGTAGGCACCCACTCTTGTGGGTCTCTCCGTCTTCTCGGTTGTCTTTACCACATGTCATTTTGGTCCTCGGTGAGCATCATGGATGATTCTTAAATATAATTTTCTGAGGACTTGTTAGAAATGCAGGTTCTCAGCAGGGCTGAACCAAAATGAACTGAATCCTCTGTTTAAAATTCTACAAGTGTGGTGATTGGAAGAATTTTCCACAGACTTGATTTTGGTTTCAAATATTTCAAACCCTTATCTTTCCAAAATCGGCATTCTTTTAGAGCCAGATAATGAAAAGCAAGTTTATAACAAGATGTGGCCCCACAACTTCTGTTCAGTACAATGGATAGCAAGGGTATTCTTGGAAGCCGTTACTAAACCTACATGGCTGTCAATAACTTAACTGTAATGTAAACCACATAAATATAACCCAAAATATTGTATCTCAATTCAGCTTCCGCTTAGCTAAATCTCAAAAATGTCTACAAGGTGAAGGTTTGGGCAGGCGAATCTGAGTAGAAAGAAGCAAAGTTCTTAACCATAACTATTAAAATGTCTTGCTTTTCTAAATTTTATTAAGAACACATTATTAAAAACCCTGTCCAGAACCTTGAGGGAGGTTTTCCAAGTAAGGGACCTGAAGTTTCATTAGCTTCATGGTAAATCTTCCTCTCTGTGTAGTGGTAGTATGTGTTGACTGTGGAGTCATATGGTGTGGATTCAAATTCTGGCCTGTCCCCCAGAATAGGGATCTAGGCATCTCTATTCATACCTTAAAGAACAGAGTGTGAGGATAACTTCCATGGGAGTAACTAGTGCCGTCCATAACCCAGGGTACGTAACCACTGTCTATCATTCTGCCTCTTTCTCTATCTTGAAGTCTCAGCTGGCTGACATGAGGGGAAGGAGCAGAATAGGGACCAACAGAACCTTCTAGCAAGAAGTCTCCTAGCAAGGGGTCATAAATATCTATTAACTACAGTTGATAAATTTCAAACTTTTTGCTCTACCTGTAAGACCTGGGCTAGTATCACACTGAAGTCAGTCCTCATATAACTACCTTCCCCTCCTCACTTCTTATGTTCTCTTAAGCTTTTTCTTTTTCTCTTTTAAATATTTGCTTCCTTAGTGTTTAACTTTGGAATGGGATAACTGCATTTGCTCTTGTTAAGAGAGAATGCGGACCCACTGTTGCCGTAACTTCTGATTCTTCAGGAGAAGCTAGAAATTCAGGCTTTTTATGTGAGAATTTATGACTGGTAAATTGGGCAGCTACTTCAAATAACACTAAAAAAGTCACATTATAGCTTCAGCTACAACCTCAATTTTAGAGCTAGAGAGTTAGGAAGCAGGAACTGGTCCTTGGAAAGTGTAGTATTTCAGGAAACACTTTATGGAGAGGGTGTGACTGGAGCATGGTCTTAAAGTGGGACAAAAGCCAGAGGTAAGGGAGAAAAACAAAAGAGGCTGTGTTAGGGAGATCCCTTGAGGGAAAACGAAAGAAGTTCAACTGGAGAAGACTTTACGTGTTATAGGAGACTCAACATTTAAAGGTAGGTTGAAACCAGATAATAAAGGGCCTAGAATGTTGGGAGGAAACTCAGGTGGTGTAGTGGTTAAATGCTAACCAAAAGGTCAGCAGTTCAGATCCACTAGGTGCTCCTGGAAACTTTATGGGGCAGTTGAACTCTGTCTCTTGGTGTCACTATGAGTCAGAATCAACTCTACAGCAATGGGTTTGCTTTTTCTGGTTTGAATATTGTGTTTGAATCATAATCCACTGATAATGGGAATTCCTCGAAGGCTTTGGAGCATGAACAGAAGTTAGAGTATGTGGCATTTGCAAAGCTGTGCTTCAGAAAGGCAAAACAAGTGGTGATGTTTGGCAGGAGTGATTGAAGTAAAGAGAGTACCTGGAAGAATCCAAGAGTGATTGGGTGAGAAAGTAGCCATAATACTGTTCCAGAAGAGCTCTTTCTCTGAACTTTGAACCCCACGACCTTCATGGTCCCTTCTTTTATTTTTATTTTTTATTTTTTAATTTTTATTTAACATGACTGAGTGAAAATGTACATTCGCGTATAAATTTACATGCCCACCTATATGCATCTTCCACTGTTCTCCCTGTCTGGTGACTGCACACTATTCCTCTCTGCTCATACATGTCTCATCCTCCCAACAGCCTCCTTTCCCCTCCTCTCCATCCACTCCCCTTCCTCCAGCCAGAGGTCAGCAAGATGATACCCTATAGATGTACAGAACCGTAAAGTGCTTCCAATATATGGTCACTCGGCATTGCCAAGTCCAATCCATTCCTGTCCAAAGAGTGGACCTTTGTTATAATTTATGGGAAAGGGCAGCATCAGGGAAGGGGTCATGCTCTCAGAGGAACCCCAAAACCACTGGACCATCAATTGAGGTCTTTTAGTGGAGATCTTAGGATGCACCCCTTTTTCTTCGTGTGTTGCCAGTGAGACTCCTCTCTGTGAGGTCCATCGTGGCTATCACTGGTGGTGGCCGGGCACCATCCAGATCTTCCGGTCCCAAGTCGATGTAGGCACTCACTCTTGTGGGTCTCTCAGTCTTCTCGGTTGTCTTTACCGCATGTCATTTTGGTCCTCGGTGAGCATCCATTCCTGCTGAGTTGGGACCATTTGCTGTGTCCTCGGATGGCAGCTTGGCAGCTTTTAAGAACCCAGACGCAATTCACCAATGTGGGGTGCAGAGAGCTCTCTTAGCAAAACACTAGTTGTGCCAATTGGCCTGGAATTCGCCTAAGAGCATGGTCCTCCACCCCCTGCCTCAGCTACTCTATCCTTGCAGTATTGAGTTAAGATGGAAGGACTACTCAAGTTATGCTGAAGTCCACTTAATGTTGTTCTTGTTTCTAATGTGTACTGTCACCGCTTTCTCCCAACTAGATTTCTAGTAACTATCTAAACTAAGCCCTCCTCCCCCTCACCCTCCCTCTCTCCCCTCCCTTGCAGCTGTCAAAGAGTCTTTTCTTCTATACACAAGTCTGTTTTTGAGATCTTATTGTAGAGGTCTCATATAGTATTTGTCCTTTTGTCGCTGACTACTTTCACTCAACATAATGTCTTCCAGTTGAAACCAGGTTAGGAGATGTTTCCTGGAATCATTGTTATTCTTTATCATTGCAGAGTGCTCCACTGAGTATATGTACCATAGTTTACCTATCCATTCTTCTATTGTTGGGCATCCGGGTTGATTCCATCTATTTGCTATCATGGACTGTGCTGCGATAAACATTCTGGTGCATGTGTCCGTTGGTGTCAAAGGCCTTGATTCTGTAGGATATATTCCAAGTAGTGGAATTACTGGGTCAAATGGTATATCGATATCCATTTTTTTAAGGAAGCACCAGATTGCCTTCCAAAAAGGCTGGACCATTTTGCAACCCCACCAACAGTGTAGGAGGGTTCTGCTTTCTCCATAGCCTCTCCAGCATTTGTTGTTTTATGTTTTCTGGATCATGGCCAATCTTGTTGGGGTGAGATGGTATCTCATTGTTGTCTTAATTTCAATTTCTTTAATAACTAAAGATCGTGAACATGTCCGCATGTGTTTTTTGGCTGCCTAGATCTCCTCTTTAGCGAAGTGTCTGTCCATCTCCTTTGCCCATCGCTTAATTGGATGGTTTATCTTCTTCTTATTGATACTTTGTGGTATCTTATTGATTATGGAGATCAGGCGTCGGTCTGCCATAGAGTTTCCAAATATTTTTTCCCATTCTGTGGGTGTTCTTTTAGTTCTATTAATAAAGTCTTTGGATGAGCAAAAGTGTTTGATTCTTAATAGTTCCCATTTATCTATTTTCTCTTCTGTCGATTGAGGTTTCTTTGACAGATTTTGGAGTCTGTCCTCATTGTGTATTAAAACTTCCATTGTTGTTCCTAGCTTTTCTTGGATGAGCTTTATCAGTTTAGGTTGGATATTTAGGTCTTTTATGCAGTTGGAGTTGGTTTTTGTATAAGGTGTAAGATATGGATCTTGATTCAGTTTATTGCAGATGGATAACCAATTTTGCCAGCACCATTTGTTGAAGAGACTGTTTTTACCCCAGTTTAATGTCTTCGGGCCTTTGTCGAATATCAACTGATCACAGGCAGATGGTGTCATCTCTACGGTCTCAATTCTGTTCCATTGATTGATCTGTCTGTTCTTGTACCAGTACCAGGCTGTTTTGACCACTGTGGCAGTGTAGTATGTTCTAAGGTCGGGTAATGAGAGGTTTCCCAGAGTGTTCTTCTTCTTTAGCAGTACCTTACTTATCCGGGGCTTCTTCCCTTTCCAAACAAAATTGGTGATTTGTTTCTCCATCTCATTAAAAAATGATGCTGGAACTTGTATTGGGATTGCATTATATAAATAAATTGCTTTGGGTAAAATAGATATTTTCACAATGTTCAGTCTTCCTATCCATGAGCAGGGTAGGTTTTTCCATTTATCTAAGTCTCTCAGTTTCTTGTAGTAAGGGCTTGTAGTTCTCTTTGTAAAGGTCTGTTGTTTCTCTGGTTAGATTAATTCCTAGGTACTTTATCTTCTTAGGGGCTACCGCAAGTGGTATTGACTTGATCATTTCTTCCTTAACCGTCTAGTTGTTGGTATAAAGGAATCCTACTGATTTACTTATGTTTATCTTGTATCCTGAGACTTTGCTGAACTCTTCTGTCACTTTCAGTAGCTTACTTATAGATTCCTTGGGGTTCTCTGCATATACAATCACATCATCTGCAAACAGGGAGATTTTAACTTCCTCTTTGCTGATGCAGAGCCCCTTTATTTCTTCATCTTGTCTAATTGCTCTGGCTAGAACTTCTAGCACAATGTTCAATAGGAGAGGTGACAGTGGGCATCCTTGTCTAGTTCCTGATCTCAGGGGAAAGTCTTTCAGTCTCTCTCCATTCAGGATGATGTGGGCAATTGGCTTTGTATAAATGGTCCTTATTGTGTTGAAGAATTTGCCGTCTATGCCCATTTTGCTAAGACTTTTTAGCATGAATGGGTGTTGGACTTTATCAAATGCCTTTTCTGCATCCATGGACAAAATCAGGTGATCCTTGTCTTTGTGTTATTTATGTGGTTAATCACATTAATTGTTTTCCTGATGTTGAACTAGCCTTGCATCCCTGGTATGAATCCCACTTGGTCATGATGGATTATTTTCTTGATATGTTGTTGTATTCTGTTGGCAAGAATTTTGTTGAAGATTTTTGCATCTAGGTTCATGAGTGATATCGGCCTGTAGTTCTCTGTCTTTGTTGGATCTTTCCCTGGCTTAGGTATCAGGGTTATGCAGGCTTCATAGAATGAGTTTCGGTGTACTCCATCCCTTTCTATACTGTGAAATAGTTTCAGTAGTATTGGAGATAACTCTTCTCTAAGTGCTTGGTAGAATTCTGCCATGAAGCCATCTGGGCCCGGACTTTTTTTGGTTGGCATTGTTTTGATGACCTTTTCAATCTCTTCCTTTGTGAGGGGTTTATTAAGTTGTTCTACTTCCCGTTGTGATAATTTGGGTAGGTGGTATGAGTCAAGGAATTTGTCCATTTTCCCTAGGTTTTCAAATTTGTTAGAGTACAGTCTTTCATAGTATTCTGTTAGGATATTTTTTATTTCTGTTGCATCTGTGGTGACAACTCCCCTCTCATTTCTAATTTGGGTTATTTGTTTCCTTTCCTGCTTTTCTTTAGTAGGTTTAGCCAGTGGTTTATCAATTTTGTTGATCTTTTCAGAAAGCCAGCTTTTGGTTTTTTCAATTTTTTCAGTTGTTTTTCTATTCTCTACTTCCTTTAGCTCTGCTCTAATCTTTATGATCTCATTTCTTCTCGTGCCCGAGGAGTTCCTGTGTTGTTCTCTTTCTACTTGTTCAAGCTGTACAGTTAGTTCCTTGATTTGGTTTCTTTCTTCCTTCCAGATGTGTGCATTTATGGAGATAAACAGACCTCTGAGCACTGCTTTGGCTGTATCCCATGGGTTCAGGTAGGAAGTGTTTTCATTCTCATTGGAATCCATGAATGTCTTTAATTCATCCTTGATTTCCTCTATAACCCGTGTTTTTTTTGAGCAAGATGTTTTTCAGTTTCCAAGAGTTCCACTTTCTATCTCTGTTTTTCCTGCTATTGATTTCAACTTTGATGGCTTTATGATCTGAGAAGATGCTTTGCAGTAATTCAATGGTATGGATTTTGTTGAGCATTGCATTATGGCCTATGACGTGGTCAATTCTGGAGAATGTTCCATGGGCACTGGAGAAGAAGGTGTAGTTGTCTGCTGATGGGTGGAAAGTTCTGTATATATCAGTGAGGTTTAGTTGGTTAATTGTGTCAATGAGGTCTTCTGTATCTTTACTGAGCTTTTTTCTAGATGATCTGTCTAGTGATGAGAGTGGAGTGTTAAAGTCTCCCACTATTATTGTGGAGTTATCTAACTCTCTTTTGAGCATAGTCAGTATTTCTTTGACATATTTAGGTGCTCTGACATCAGGTGCATAAATATTTAATATAGTTAAGTCTTGCTTGTGTACTGAACCTTTCAGCAATAAATACTGATCATCTTTGTCCACGATGGTGGATTTGACATTAAAATTGATTTTGTCTGAGATTAGAATTGCCACCCTTGCTCTTCTTTGTTGATTGTTAGCTTGATATATATTCTTCCATCCTTTAATTTTCAGTTTGTTCCTGTCTTTAGGTCTCAAGTGAGTTTCTTGTAGACAACATATGGATGGGTCGTGTCTTTTGATCCAAGATGACACTTGGTGTCTCTTTACTGGAGCATTCAGTCCATTCACATTCAATGTAATTATTGATAGGTATGTGTTCACTGCTGCCATTGTGATATGTTTATTTTTATGTTGATGTTTTCTCTGTTGATCTTATTAGTCTGTTCTGGGACACTCTTTTTTGTGAGTTGATGTTTCACCTTTTTCAGAGCTGGTTTTATAGTTGTTGAGACTCGTGTGTTAGATTTCTTGAAATGGTATGATACATCTTTGTTGTGCTTTACAGCTGCCCCTATGATCCCCCTTAATAAACTATTTATAAACCCAATTTTATTTAGTACCAGTCTTGTCATCTTCCTCTCCATCTGGAAGGACTATAACGACTGTAGTATATCCCTCTTTTTATTATGATGACATCATAGTTTTCATGATGATCACTGGATTGCTTCTTTCCGTATCAAAGCTGTGATTTACTTTGGAGCCTTCCCTAAATGAGTAGAGTATTGAGTAGTGTGTCGTTCTAATATATAAAGTTAGTGGTTTCATTCTTCTAAGCCCGCGCCAAGAACTTCTTTCAGTATTTCTTGTAGTTTGGGTTTGGTTTTTACAAAGTCTCTGAGTTTCTGTTTATCTGGGAATGTCTTAATTTCATTTTCATATTTGAAAGATAGTTTTGCGGGATATATAATTCTTGGTTGGAAGTTCTTCTCCTTTAAGACTTTTAATGTGTCGTACCACTGTCTCCTTGCCAGCATGGTTTCTGCTGAGAAATGTGATGAGAGCCTACAGGGTTTCCCTCTGAATGTTAGCTTTGCTTTGAGTCTTGCTGCCTTTAAGAGTTGCTGCTTATGTTTCATTTCATTAAGCTTGATTATAATATGTCTTGGAGTCTTTCTTTTGAGATCTATATTGGGTGGCGTATGATATGCATCTGAGATGTCTGTATTCTCTTCCTTCATTATTTCTGGGAAGTTTTCTTTCAGCAGCTCAGCAACAATACTCTCTGTGTTCTCAGATGTCTCACCCTGTTCAGGGACTCCAATTAATCGAAGGTTGTTCCTCTTAATAGAGTCCCACATGCTTCTTAATGTTTCTTTATTTTTCTTGTTTCTTTTTTCTGATTTCTGCTCATAGATACTGGCATCAGTAGCTCTGTCTTCCAAGTCAGAAATTCTTTTTTCTGTTTGTTCCATTCTATTTTCTTGGCTTTGCATGGAAGTTTCTATGTCTTTGATTTCCTTCTTGATCTGTTGGATTTCAGAGTACTGGTGTTCCATCAGATCGAACAACTTGTTTAATTTTTCACTTTGTTTTCCTGCATTTTGTATAAGGTCTAGAAGGGCTCTGTATATAATCAATACTTCCTGATGCTTTCATAAAAGTTTCTTCCTCTGGAAAACTCTTTGGTTGCTTTATTTGGGAGCCTTCTGAAGCCGTGAGTGATTGCTTGTATGCCACAATTGTCTGTTGCTTTTTGGGTCCCATGTGAGTATATAGAGGCTGGAAGAGGTACTGTGAGGATGGATTGCAAATGTTTCTCTAGGCTGTCTTCAAATGTAAAGCAAAAGGTACCTGACCAGTTGACAAGTGAGTTAGGTTTTCAGTTGTAGAGGTCCCTCTTCTCGTCTGACAAAGTAAGTGCCACTATATCCAACCCCATATGATAACAAACTAGTTCAGAATACAGCAATGCTACTGCCATGGTGGCCTCTACTGACAGGGCCTAGCCTTATCCAACACTGCATCGAGTACTGGTTTTGTGATAGGAAAGCACTCTCCTGTGGGCAGGCTCTGGCTCCCAAGCTAAGAATTAGGTCCAACTGCGACCACGATATCCAAGTTGGCGTCCTCCACACAGGCAGCAGACAGGGGGCTAAAGGTGCCGAGAGGTTGTGATTCCTCTGCTTCTGTTGCAGGATCCCCAACGTAGGCAGCACTGTGCAAAATCACTACTTTTCTGTCAGAGAAGCGCTGTCCGGTTTGCAAGCACTGGCTCCCAGGCTAACAACGAGGTCCCGCTAAAATCTTCGTACCAACATGGCGTCCCGCACCCTGACCGTGGAGCTCCGCACAAACCCCGCTGAGGCGGCTATGAAACGAAAGGCTCAAAGTGGCTAGATTAACAGATTCCCGAGCCTGGCTTTCAGAATATGGGAATTTTGCCTGCCTATCCCCTCAGCAGCACGTCCAAGTCCAGCAGCCAGGCAAGGCCCAGCTCCGCCCGCCAGGCGAGACAGAGGAAAAAAAATAGTCTAACTGGTGCGTTTACCTTCCGTCTGTGAGAGCCGGGGCTAGCCAGGAGCGGGAGTCAGCGAGAGAGAGGTTTTTCGCTGAGTGGTATGAAGTCCCAATTAACAGCTCTGTGCCGTGTCCTGAGGCTGATTAGGTGCTCAGAAGGCTCTGTTTGATTGTCAGTTCAGGTCTTGGTTTCCAGAGGGACAGAAGGAGACGTGGGTTTAGTCCGCCATCTTGACTCCGCCCCCCCATAGTACCATCTTGATCGCATCCATTATCTTCTCTGCCTCTCATGTCTTTACTCTGTCCTCTCTACTTGTTCCCCAAAGTCTAGTAACATCCACTACATGAGTCTCCCATCTGTTATAAAAGGTGGACTGAAGACTTGGTACCACACTCTTCAGTTCTTGGTTTCCCTCTGTCATACGTATAATATTTCATCTTCACTGCCAAGTTCTTTGGCTACTTTTTCACCTCTCATATCAACTGCAATCTACTGCATTTGGACGTTATCCTCATTACTTCTCTGAGAGGGCTGTGATGAGATAAATAGTTTTAAATTGAATGGATTTTTGTCACACCTCACTGGACCAGTGGCAGGAGTGGGACACAGGTTATACTCCCCATCCTACCCCCCCATCCTCCAAAAAGAGGCAAGGAAAGGCAGTTTGATCAGATCTAGCTTTACTGGGGAGCTTACAGACAGCAGTTAATACCAAGATTCTTGCAACAGACAGTGAAGCGTAGGGTCACCTGGGTAGAGGTCGATGCAGGGCAGTGTAGGGTGTGCATTTATATACTTGTACCTATGAGCAAGGTTACAACATGCAGGGGAACCAGGGAAAAAAGAAATGCCTAATCTATGATGGATGATGTCGGTTTTGTATTAGTTACAGGTTCCAATTGAAATTAACAGAAAGTCAGGTGTTTGGTGTGTTCTTTCCTGGCCCAGATCACTGCTCAGTGAGCTTCTCTGGTTCTTTCCCAGGGTCCTTTTAGGGCCAGGCCTGTCGTGTATGTTCGTGGCCCTCTTGTTATTAGTTGCCATCTAGTCAATTCCGACCAATGGAGACCCCATGGGTTAAAGACTGAAACTGCGCTTCCTATAAGATTTTCTTGGCTGTAATCTTAGTGGAAGCAGATTGTCTGGCCTTTTCCTCCACAGTACTGTTAGATGGGTTCAAACTGTCAGCCTTTAGGTTAGCAGTGGAATGCAAAGTGTGCACCACCTAGGGACCCTTAGTGAGCATGTGTTAACAGTGTATTATGTACCAGGCACTATAGTAATAGCTCTGTGTACACTATCTGATTTAATCCTCAAAATCATTCTGTAAGTACTATTATTAACCCCTTTTATAAATACTTAACAAATTTCTAGTGACTTGTCCAAGATGTGATTGCTGGCTGGTAAGTGGCAAAGCCAGGATTCAGATCCAGGTCTGTCCAATTCCAAGTCATGATGTGATCATTTGATCTTGTTCATCATTTTGTTTTTCTTTAACGCCCTCTCCCATGGTTTACAGGACAAAATTCTTTTTCGGTTCCCTTCAGAACTCTGACTACCCATTCCCTAGTTCTTTTGCAGATTCTTCTTTTTCTGTCCCTTACTTAATCATTGATGTTCCTTAAGATTCAGTCCTCAGACGTCATCTTCTCTCATTCTTCACCCTCTCTGTGGGTTATCTCATCCATTTCCATGGTTTCAGCTTTCAATTAATTGTATGTGGCTGGCACTCAGATCTGTATCACTGACCCAGATCTCTGACTGTCTGCCTATGGGAATCTCCAATTAGATGCTTCAAAGGTACTTTAAATTCATCATACCAAAACCTAAAGTCATCCCTTTGTCCCCATTGTCTCTTCCTGCTCCTGAAGCCTTTGTGTTAGTGAATGGCACCATCATCCACACAGTTCCTGAGGCCAGGAATCTGGGAGTTAAACAGGACTTTTCTCTTTTCCTTGTGTCCCACACCTAGACAGTTAGGAAATTCTGTTGACTTTTTTCCTAAATATCTCTTGAATCTACAATTTTCTTTTGTCTTCATTTTAGTCTTTATCACTTGTTGCTGATTTTGCAGGTTACTACCATAGCCTCTTAATTGCTTTTGAGCTCTCCCTCTTGCCCTCTCTTTAATCTCTCTCCAATTTGCCACAAAAATTGTTCTTCTAAAATGCAAATG
Organism: Heterohyrax brucei; assembly: GCA_028571685.1. Taxonomy (NCBI): domain Eukaryota; kingdom Metazoa; phylum Chordata; class Mammalia; order Hyracoidea; family Procaviidae; genus Heterohyrax; species Heterohyrax brucei. The sequence goes on from CM053155.1 coordinate 27,405,303, forward strand.
TAATATAAACATGTACCACATCCATACACTTGCTTATGTGTAGGAAATTTTCTAGAGGAATCTGTTAACAATGGTTAGCATTGGGAAGTATGGCTGAGTGTCTGAGATGAAAAGGAAACTTTTCCTTGTGTATTTTTTATACTCACTGAAATTTTATTTTTCTATGTATGAGTTACTTTTGTTATGTAAAACTAGTTTTAAAATAAAGCTCTCTATGCTTCGACCCAGAAATTCTGTATCTGTAAGTTTATCCTCTAGTTGTACTCCTGTATAAGCAAAACTGACATATACAGGAATACAAATAACCTAAATCAATGCATGATGACTAAATACAATTTAGTGCTGTCCTGCAATAAAATTCTAGGTTGTCATTAAAAGAGTATGTACTATGTACTTTTGTGTGTTAGTGTGTAGGAACATGAGAAGGAGTATGTATAAAATGTTGCCCATTTTACATGACAGACCCTCTCTGGAAGGTTTCCTTGGGGATCTGAACATCATTTCCACTGTAACTGGACAAGTTGGGTGGGGAATCAGGGCTAGGGGGAGGGGAGGGCTGGTAATTAGAATGGGAAAAAGCTTATTTTCATTACATATTGGTTTATAGAGGAAACCCAGGTAGTATAGTGGGTTAAGTGCTGTGTCTGCTAACCAAAAGGTTTGCAGTTCAAATCCGCCAGGTGCTCCTTGGAAACTCTATGGGGCAGTTCTACTTGGACCTGTAGGGTTGCTATAAGTCTGACCCAACTCGATGGCAATGGTTTTTTTTTTTTTTAATTTATTTAATGTAACTGAGTGAAAATGTACATTCCCGTAGAAATTTACATACCCACCTACATGCAGCTTCCACTGCTCTCCCTTCCCGGCGACAGCACACTATTCCTCTCTGCTCCATACATGTCTCATTCTCCCAACAGTCTCTTTTTTCCCTCCTCTTCACCCACTCTCCTTCCTCCAGCCAGAGGTCAGCAGGATGACACCCTATAGATGTATAGAACCATAAAGTGCATCCAATATATGGTCACTCTGCATCTCCAAATACAATACATTCCTGTCCAAAGCGTGGACCTTCGTTGTGATTTATGGTCAAGGGCAGCATCAGGGTGAGGGGCCATGCTCCCAGGGGAACCCCGAAACCACTGGACCATCAATTGGGGTCTTTTAGTGGGGAGGTTTTTCTTTTTTTTAATTGTGATTGAGTGAAAATGTACACTCTCATATAAATTTGCATGCTCACCTATATGCAGCTCCCCCTGCTGTCCCTGTCCGGTGAGAGCACACTCTTCCACTCTGCTCCATACATGACCTGACCTCCCAGTAGTCTTCTATTCCCTCCTCTCCACCCACTCCTCTTTGTTCAGTAAGAGGTCAGCAGGATGATATCCTATAGATGCATAGAACCATAAAGTGCCCATAAGATATAGTCACTCTGTGTTGCCAAGTCCACTCCATAGCTGTCCAGAGAGTTGAACTTCATTATGATTTATGGACAGGGGCAGCATTAGGGCCAGGGGCCATGCTCCCAGGGGAACTCCGAGGCCCCTGGACCATCAACTGTGGTCTTTTAGTGGAGATCTCAAGGTGCACCCCTATTCATTCTTGTGTTGCCAGTGAGACTCAATTTTCTGAGCTCTATCGCAGCTATCACCAGTAGTGGCCGGGTACCATCTGGTTCTTCCAGTCCGAGTTGATGTAGAGATCCAGTCACATGGGTCTCTCTGTCTTCTGGGTTCTCTTTCCCCTGTGTCATTTTGGTCATTGGAGATCATCTGATCCTGTTCAGTTGGGACCATTTGCTGTACCCTCAGATGGCATCTTGGCAGCTTTTAAGACCCCAGATTCACCAATATGGAGTGCAGTGAGCCGTCATTAACAAAATGCTGGTTGTGCCAATTGGCCTTGATTTCACCTGAGAGCATGGTCCCCAACCCCTTGTCCCAGCTACTCTATCCTGCAATATTAGGTTGGGATGGGAGGAGAGTTCAAGTTATGTTGGAGTCCAGTTAATATCGATCTTCTTTCTAATGTGTGCTGTCACCGATTTCACCCAACCAAATTTCTGTCAACTATCTAATCTAAATCCTTGCCCCTCGTCCTCCCTCCCTCTGCACACTTGCAGACATCAAAGAGTCTATTTTTCAATGCATGAGTCTGTTTTTAAGTTCTTATCATAGGGGTCTAATACAATATTTGTCCTTTTGTCACCGACTACTTTCACTCAACACAATGTCCTCCAGTTGAAACCAGGTTATGAGATGTTTCCTGGAATCATCACTGTTCTTCATCATTGCATAGTGTTCCATTGGGTATACATACCATAGTTTACCTGTCCATTCCTCTGTTGATGGGCACGTGGGTTGATTCCATCTTTTCGCTATTGTGGACTGTGCTGCTATAAACATTCGTGTATATGTATTAGTTGGTATGAAAGGCCTTGATTCTGTAGGATAAATTCCAAGCAGTGGAATTACTGGGTCAAATGGTATACCTATATCCATTTTTTTAAGGGAGTACCAGATTGCTTTCCAAAGAGTTGCACCATTTTACAATCCCACCTACAGTGTAGAAGAGTTCTGATTTCTCCACAGCCTCTCTAGTATTTGTTGTTTTGTGTTTTTTGGATCATGGCCAACCTTGCTGGAGTGAGATGGTATCTCATTGTCATTTTGATTTGAATTTCTTTAATAGCTAATGATTGTGAGCATGTCCACATGTGTTTTTTGACTGCCAGGATCTCCTCTTTAGAGAAGTGTCTGTCAATCTCCTTTGCCCATCACATAATTGGATGATTTATCTTTTTCTTGTTGATATTTTGTAGTACCTTGTAGATTATGGAGATCAGGCGTTGGTCTGACAGAGTTGCCAAATATTTTTTCTCATTCTGTAAGTGGCCTTTTAATTCTGTTATTAAGTCTTTGGATGAGCAAAAGTGTTTGATTCTTAATAGTTCCCATTTATCTATTTTCTATTCTGATGATTGTGGTTTGTTTGACAGATTTTGAAGTCTATCTGTGTTGTGTATTAAAACTTCCAATTGCTATTCTTACTTTTTCTTGGATGAGTTTTATTGTCTTAGATTTGATATTTAGATCTTTTATCCAATTTGAGTTGGTTTTGTATAAGGTGTAAGTTATGGGTCTTGTTTCAATTTATCGCAGATGGATATCCAGTTTTGCCAGCATCATTTGTTGAAGAGATTGTTTTTACCCCAGTTTAATGTCTTAGGGCCTTTGTTGAATATCATCTGTGCATAGGCAGATGGTGTCATCTCTGGGGTCTTGATTCTGTTCCATTGATCTGTCTGTCTCTTTTTGTATTGGTGCCAGGCTGTTTTGACTACTGTGGTAGTGTAATATGTTCTAAGGTCGGGTAATGAGAGGGCTCCCAGTGTGTTCTTCTTCCAAGGCTTCTTCTGAAGCCTTCTTCCGAGGCTTCTTGCCTTTCCAAAGTTGATAATTTCTTTCTCCATCTCCTTAAAAAATGACACTGGAAGTTGTACTGGGATTGCATTATATAAGTAGATTGCTTTGGGTAAAATAGACATTTTCACACTGTTAAGTCTTCCTAGTTATGAGCAGCGTAGGTTTTTCCATTTATGCAAGTCTCTCTTAGTCTCTTGTAGAAAGGGCTTATAGTTCTCTTTGTAAAGGTCTGTTATTTCTCTGGTTAGATTTATTCCTAGATACTTTATCTTCTTTGGGGCTATGGTAAATGGTATTGACTTGTTGATTTCATCCTTAATAATATCATTGTTGGTATAAAGGAATCCTACTGATTTACTTATATTTATCTTGTATCCCGAGACTTTGCTGAACTCTTCTATCAGTTTGTGTAATTTATTTATGGATTCTTTGGGATTCTCTGCATGTACAATCACATTATCTGCAAATAGGGAGATTTTCACTTCTTCTTTGCAAGTGCAGATGCCCTTAATTTTTTGGTGTAGTCTAATTGCTCTGGCTAGAAATTCTAGTACAATGTTGAATAGGAGAGGTGAGAGTGGGCATGCTTGTCTAGTTCCTGTTCTCAGGGGAAACTGTTTCAGTCTCTCTCCATTCAGGATGACGTCGGCAGTTGGCTTTGTATAAACAGCCCTTAGAGCATTGAGGAATTGTCTGTCTATTCCTATTTTGCTGAGAGCTTTTGGCATGAATGGGTGTTGGACTTTATAAAATGCCTTTTCTGCATCAATAATCTTTTGTGATATTTATGTGATTGATCACATTTATTGTTTTTCTGATGTTGAACCAGCCTTGCATCCCTGTTATGAATTGCACTTGGTCATGATGGGTTCCTTTTTTGATATGTTGTTGTAGGCTGTTGGCCAGAATTTTGTTGAAGATTTTTGCATCTAGATTCATGAGTGATATTGGTCTGTAGCTCTCCTTTTTGGTTGGGTCCTTCTCTGGCTTTGGCACCAGAGTTATGCTGGCTTCATAGAATGAATTTGGGAGTATTCCATCCTCTTCTATACTGTGAAACACTTTCAGTAGTATTGGAGATAATTCTTCTCCAGAAGCTTGGTAGAATTCTGCAGTGAATCCTTCTGGGCCCGGGCTTTGTTTGGTTGACAGTTTTTTGATGACTTTTTCTATCTCTTCCGTTGTGATGGGTTTATTAAATTGTTCTGCTTCACCTTGTGATAATTTTGGTAGGTGATGTGAATCAAGGAATTTGTTCATTTTCTCTAGGTTTTCAGATTTGTTAGAGTACAGTCTTTCATAGTATTCTGTTATGATATTTTTGATTTCTGTTGGATCTGTTGTGACAACTCCCCTCTCATTTCTAATTTGGGTTATTTGTTTCCTGTTTTTCCTCAGTAAGTTTAGCCAATGGTTTGTCAATTTTGTTGATCTTTTAAAAAAAACAGCTTTTGGTCTTTTCAATTTTTTCAGTTTGTTCTTCTAATCTCTAATTTGTTTAGTTCTGCTCTAATCTGTATGATCTGTTTTCTTCTGGGGTCTGAGGGGTGTCTCTGTTGTTCTGTCTCTACTTGTTCAAGCTGTAGAGTTAGTTCTCTGATTTGGTTTCTTTCTTCCTTCCAGATGTGTGCATTTATTGAGATAAGCTGACCTCTGAGCACTGCTTTGGCTGTGTCCTATAGATTCTGGTAGGAACTGTCTTTGTTCTCATTGGAATCTATAAATTTCTTTATTTCATGCTTGATTTCTTCTATAACCCATGGTTTTTTGAGCAAGATGTTGTTCAGTTTCCATGAGTTCCGCTTTCTATCTATGATTTCTCTGCTATTGATTTTGGCTTTTATGATTATGACCTGAGAAGATGTTTTCAATTAATTCAATGGCGTGGATCTTTTTGAGACTTGCTTTATTTCCTAACACGTGGTCTATTCTGGAATATGTTCCATGTGCACTGGAGAAGAAGGTGTAGTTATCTGTTAATGGATAGAAAGTTCTGTATATATCAGTGAAGTCTAGTTGGTTAATTGTGGCAAGAAGGTCTATTGTGTCTTTACTGAGCTTTTTTCTAGACAATCTGTCCAATATTGAGACTGGAGTGTTGAAGTCTTCTACAATTATTGTAGAGTGATCTATCTCCTTTTTGAGTGTAGTCAGTCTTTCATTGATGTTTTTAGGTGCTCTAATATTAGGTGCATAAATATTTAATATTGTTAAGTCCTGCTTGTGTACTGAACCTTTCAGCAATAAACAGTGTCCATCCTTGGCCATGATGGTGGATTTTACATTAAAATCGATTTTATCTGAGATTAGAATTGCCACACCTGCTCTTCTTTGTTCATTGTTAGCTTGATATATATTCTTCCATCCTTTAATTTTCAGTTAGTTCATATCTTTAAGTCTAATGTGTGTTTCTTGTAGGCAACATATGGATGGGTCATGTCTTTTGATCTAAGATGCCACTCGATGTTTCTTTACTGGAGCATTCAATTCATTCACATTTAATGTAATTATTGATAGGTATGTGTTCAGTGCTGCCACTGTGATATGTTTATTTTGGTGCTGATGTTTTCTCTGTTGTTCTTATTAATCTGTTTTGGGACATTCTTTGTGAGTTGATTTTTCACCTTTTTAATGGTTGGTTTTGTGGATGTTGAGACTCCTATATTACATTCCTTGATATGGTATGTTGTATCTTTATTGTGCTTTACAGCTGCCCCTATGGTCTCACTTAGTAAACTATGAATCAACTCAATTTCAATTACTATCAGTCTTGTCAACTTCCTCTCCATCTGGAAGGACTATAATGACTGTAGTACATCTCTCTTTTTAATACGATAACACCATAGTTCTCATGATAAGATCACTGGATTATTTCTTCCACTATTATTGCTTTGATTGAGTTTGAAGTCTTCCCTAACTGAGTAGGATTCTGGATGATATGTCCTTCTAAAATATACAGTTAGTGATTTTGTTCTTCTAAGCCAAAGCCAAGAGTTTCTTTCAGTATTCCCTGTAGCTTTGGTTTGGATTTTACAAAATCTCTGTGTTTCTGTTTATCTATGAATGTCTTAATTTCATTTTCATACTTGAAAGATAGTTTTTCAGGATATATAATTTGTGGTTGGAAGTTCTTCTCCTTCAAGGCATTGAATGTGTCATGCCACTGTCTCTGTGACATCATTGTTTCTGTTGAGAAATCTGAGAAAAGCCTATAGAGTTTCTCTCTGAACGTTAGCTTTGCTTTGAGTCTTGCTGCCTTTAAGAGTTTCTGCTTATGTTTCATTTTGTTAAGCTTGATTAGAATATGTCTTGGAGTCTTTCTTTTGAGATCTATATTGAGTAGTGTTCAGTGTGCATCTTGGATCTCTATAGTCTCTTCTTTCATCATTTCTGGGAAGTTTTCTGTCAGTAGCTCAGCAATAATACTCTGTGTTCTGAGGTGTCTCGCCCTGTTCAGGAACTCCAGTTAATCATGGTTGTTCCTATTCATAGAGTCCTATATGCTTCTTAATGCTTCTTCATTTTTCTTATTTCTTTTTTCTGATTTCTCATCATTGATGCTGGATTCATTAAATCTGTCTTCCAAGTCAAAAAATGTCTTTTCCATTTGTTCTGTTCTGTTTTCTTGGCTTTGAATTGAAGTTTCTGTGTCTTTGACTTTATTCTTGATCTGTTGGACTTCAGAGTATTGGTGTTCCATCAGATCCAACAGCTTGCTTCATTTTTCATTTTGCTCTGCTGCATTTTGTATAAGGTCTAGGAGGGCCCTATATGTAGTCCTTTTGTATTCATCTTATGATAATTTCAGGAAAGTTTCTTCATCTGGGAAGCTCTTTGGTTGTTTCATTTGGGGACCTTGTGAAGCCATGAGTGATTTCCTGGTTACACCTTCTCCAAAGTCTGTTGCTTTTTGGGCTTCATGTGCATCACTAAAGACTGGGAGAGATGGTATGAGGATGGACCACAGATATTTCTCTAGGCAATCTTAAAGGGTAAAAGATACCTGTCCACTTTTCAAGTCAGTCAGATTTTCAGGTATACAGGCCCCTCTTTGTAAATGCAAAGTAAGCACCTCTATATCCAACCTCAAATGTTATGAACTAGTTCAAAAAAACCACAAGGCTACTGCCCTGTTGGCGTCTGTTGACAGACCCTGGCCATTGGTGACACTGTGAAAAATACCGCTTTTCTGCTGGCAAAGAGCTCTCCTGTTGGCAGGCGCTGCTTCCCAGCTTAAGAATTAGATCTCAGGCCACCGTAATCAAGATGGCATCCCACACAAGGTCATTACCACCTCTGTACAAACTGCACTATAGCAGAGATGGAAAGAGAGGCCACAGGTGCCAAGATGCACAGAGACCACAGGCTGTGTTACTGGGCCCCAGCTTTTCTGGGCCCCACTGCTTTCCTTCCAGAAAAGTGCTCTCCTGCAGGCAGGCACAGCCTCCCAAGCTAAGAATTAAGTCTAGCTGCAGGCTCCGTACCCAAGATGGTGTCCCACATAAACTTGCTGCCACTCCTTACAGGCTACACTGGCAGAGGCAAAAAGAGAGACCAAAAGTAGCAAAATGTACAGATTCCTATGCCAGGCTCTCAATACATGGCAATTTTGCCTGCTGGTCCCACCAGCAGTGTGTCCGAGACCAGCCGCTAATCAAGACCCAGCTCTACCGGCCAGCCAAGACAGAGAAAAAAAAGTCAAAATGGTGAGATACCTGCGGACCATGAAAGCTAGGACTGGCCAGTAGCAGGAGCCAGTGAAAGAGAGGAGGCTTTCCATTCAGCAGTATGAAGTCCAAATTAACAGCCCTATGCCATGTCCTAGGGCTCACTAGGTGGGCATAAGGCTCTGTTTAATTATGAATTCAGGTCTTGGTTTCCAGAGGAATTTAGGAAGACTTGTGCTTAGTCTGCCATCTTGACTCTGCCTCCTTTTTTTTTATTGATTTGTAGAGCTTAAATTTAGTACTGTGATAATTTATTAATCTATTCAAAAAGTTTTCCGTGTGCATACTGTTTAATATAACTTAACTCGTGAGAAAAGACAACACTCACTTGGATTGTCCTGCACTGACTGGATGCTCTCTTGCATTCTTAAACATAGTTATCAACATTCTTAAACATAGTTATCAACAGCTTTAGCTTTGCATTTCCCAATAAGTTTTTTTATATAACCTAGGATCTTGATTATGATATAATAAGAAGCTACAGTGGTCACTCCTTATAGCTTTTCTGCCATCTTCACAAACACATGATTTCTTTGTACTGTAGAATTTTTGAAGCACATTATAACCATATTTCTTAATTTGAAATTATCTATGAATTGAACAGAACAAGGGTATACTGTGAGACTTAAAGTCAGGAAAGGTGTGTATCACAGCTGTAACCTTTCACCATACCTGTTCAGTCTGTATGTTGAGCAAATAATCAGAGAAGCTGGGCCATATGAAGAAGAATGGGGCATCAGGGTTGGAGGAAGACTCATTAACCTGCTATGCAGATGACACAGCCTTGCTTGCTGAAGAGAATGAGGACCTGAAGCACTTACTAATGAAGATCAAAGACTGGAGCCCTCATTATGGATTATACTTTAACATCAAGAAAACAAAAATTTTCACAAATGGACTAATAAGCAACATCATAATAAAGGGACAAAAGATTGAAGTTGTCAAGAATTTCATTTTACTTGGCTCCACAATCATACCCACAGGAAGCAGCAGTCAGGAAATCAAAAGATGCATTGCATTTGGCAAATCTGCTCCAAAAAATCTTGTTAAAGTGTGGAAAAGCAAAGATGTTACCTAGTGGCCTGACGTGGTTAATACATCATATGAACGTGAAAGTTGGACAATGAATAAGAGAGACAAAAGAAGGATTGATACCTTTGAATTGTGGTGTTGGCAAAGAATAATTGACTATACCATGGACTACCAGAAGAAAAACAGGTTTGTCTTGGAGGAAGTGCAACTAGAATGCTCCTTAGAAGCAAGGATGGTGGGACTACATCTTACATACTTTGGATGTGCTGTCAGGGGGGATCAGTTCCTGGAGAAGAACATCATTCTTGGTAAAGTTCAAGGTCAGCAAAAAAGAAGAAGATCCTCAATCCGATAAACTGACACAGTGACTGCAGCAATGGGATCAAAAATAACAACAGTTGTGGTCATGGCACAGGGTGAAGTAGTGTCTTGTTCTATTGTACATAATTTTGCTAATGAGTCAGAACTGACCGGACAGTACCTAACAACAACAGTGAATCAAAACAATTCCAAATTTCCAAGTTAAAATCAAAACTTATCCCCCTTATTGAAAGTCTTTTAAACATTGCTGACTGCTCATTGCCTCTGGGGTAAAATCTGTTAAAAGCAGTGATAATGTCTTGTTCATCTTCATTATCTCCAGTGCCTAAGAAAGTGTGTGGCATTTTGAAGACATCCAATATGTGTTTGAATGAATTTTGGGAAGTAGTAAATGAGGAGCCCTTAATGGCAAAGGGGTGGAGTACTCAGCTGCTAACCAGAAGGTCAGTGGTTCATAACTGTCAGCAACTGTCCAGGAGAAAAGACCTGACAATCTGCTGCCATAAAGAATTACAGCCAAGAAAATCCAGTGGGGCTTTTCTACTCTGTCAAATGGGGTCACTGAGAATTGGAACTGACCCAGTAAATGTTAACATTGAGTTCATATGGAGTCATGGTTTAAAGGTCAGGGAAAAGCATTTGGGTGGTTACGGATAAAGTACCACTGTTTTATCACAAGGTCATGATGACATAACAATACTGACAGGGGATAGAGACGCTGGGGGAAGAAAGACAGGTTCAGATGTCAGGAGTCATCTAGCTGTGAAGAAATGAGGGTGAAGATTAAGTCTATAGGCCTGGATGCATAGTAGAAGTCTGAGGGAGAACTGGTTTGGGGAGGAGGATGAGTTTATAGGGGAGAAGCAGGCAGTAGCAATCATAGCTGTCATTCACTGAACCTATCTGTACTACATACATGCAAAGTGTTTTACAGGCGTAACAGGAAGTTTTGGCTGGGCAGGACAATGAGCCTTTGCTGAAAGAAATGTCCTTCCCTTGACCCCAGAATGAGTCTAGCCCAACTAAATGGTTCTTGCCAGTGACTGCTTTGCAAGGGATCACAATGGAGGGTCCCAGGCACAGCTGGAGAAAAATGTAAAACAAAATTCTAACTAACAGAAAATACCAGAGTCACTGGTCTGACAGAGAAGCCCCAGGAATATGGCTTCCAGACACTGCACTGTTTTAACTCAGTAGTAAAGTTACTCTTGAGGTTCATCTTTCAGCCAAAGAGTAGACAGACTATAAAACAAACAGCAACAGACATAGTTCAACCATCTATATGAGTCTGTATAGGCACACCAGTCCAGGAGCAAAGACGAGAAGGCAGGAGGGCACAGGAAAGCTGGATGAGTGGAAATAGGGAACTCAAGTTCAAGAAGGCTTGAGTGTTGACAGGTTGTGGGATTGGTAACTTGTGTTATGAACTGTGTGTGCGTGTGAGAAACTAATTTGCTGTGTAAACACAAAAGCACAATAAAAAGCAGAAAAAAACCCAGGAGACTGTGATTAGGAAATGGGATGCGTGGGGAGAGAATGCCCCCCCTCTCATGCATTTATTTGCTTTCAGGGCTTGGTTCCCATGGTTATTGGATTTTGATGGATTTTGAGCCACAGATTTGGTCAGAAACTGAACCATCAGCTGAAAACTTGGAATCCACTGAGATTTTGAACCTATAAAATTACATAGGCAGCATTGGGAAGCCCAGCCAAAGTTAGATAAGGACAACTGGATTCCAAAAGAAAAATTCCTATAGAGGAAAATGGGTTTGGGTCAGTGAACCATATACAACTGAAAGACCTAAGAGTGAGCCCTGTTAACAGTGTTAAACTGTGTGCCTTCAGAGAGGAGTTGAGGTGGAAGGAGGCCAACTTTGCAGCGTATGTGTGTGAACTGAATAAACTCTACCACTTTGCGGACCAGGCAGCTTTAGACCTTGCTGGGTTTGATGGAGGTGGACTATATTCTCTTTCATTTCAGAGAAGTTTTAGTCTCTGGGGAAACCTACGGAGACCAACTTAAGGCCTCTCTGTAAGTGCATAAACTAGAGTTTTATACTCTTCAGGCCTTCTGAGGTTTGAGCCAAGAAATTGACACTGGTTCTTTTGACAGGTTTCTGGCTCTACTGAGTGGTGGATCTGTGGTTCCATTACTAGCTGTGGCAACAGGTGCCTGGCTGCACACTGACTGAAGCAGGATCCGGCAGGTATGGGTGACTTGTTTAGTCTCTGAGAGACTACTAAACCAAAACCAAAACCCAAATCCAAATCCAAAGCTGCTGCTGCAGAGTTGGTTCTGACTCATAGACACCCTATAAGATGGAATAGAATTGCACCACAGGGTTTCCAAGGAACAGCTGATGGTATCAAATGGCTGACCTTTTAGTTAGCAGCTATGACCACTGCACCACCAGGTTTTCAAGGGTCTGCTCAAAGTCACTGCTGTTGGGTCAGTCCTGACTCATAGTGACGCTATCCATCAAAGTAGAACTGCCCCATAGGGTTTCCAAGGAGTGCCTAGTGGATGTGAACTACTGACCTTTTGGTTAGCAGATGTACCACTTAACCATTACACCACCAGGGACCAGAAAAAATACAGAGCCTAGTCTCTAGGGGGTGTTTGTGTATGTATGTGTGTGTATGTTTATATGTATTTTTTTAAAATTGTGATTAAGTGAAAGTATACAGTCCAAATTAATTTTGCCTGCCTGCCTAACTGCAGCTCTGTCTGCTCTCCCCAGCTGGTGACAACACATTTTTCCTTTTCACTCTATACTTCTTGTATCCTCTTAATGAGCATTTGTCCCTTGCTCTCCACCCTATTCTCCCTTGTCTAGAAAGAAACCAGTAGGACAGATAAATGTATAAAACCGTAAAGTACACACACCATGTGATAATACTGTGTCTCCAAGTCCAGTCCATTCTTATCTGAAGAATTGACCTTGGTACTGGTTTCTGGTCAGGGCCAGCAGCATGTCTAGGGGCCATGTTCCCAGGGACCTTCCAGGCTGTCAGACCATCAGTTCCGGGCTTTTAGTAGAGTTCTTGAACTACACACCTCTTTTTCTCATTTTGCCTCAGGGACTCTGTGTTGTGTCCCCAGTCATGACTGTCTTTGGTGGTGGCAGACACCATCTGGTTCTTTTGGTCTCATGTTGAAACAGTCTCTTGTTCATATGGCTCCTTCTGTCTCCTGGGCTCCTTTTTCCTCATGTCTTTGTTTTTCTCAGTCATCATCTGTTCCAGGTGAGTTGGTACCATTTGGTGTACTTCTGATGGCAGCTTGTTAGCTTTTAAGACCCCAGGTGCCACTCACCAACATGGGGTGTGGAGGACTCTTAGCAAAGTCTAGTTATGCCAATTGACCTTAATGTCCCCCAAAACATGGTCTACAGATCCCTGTCCCCTCTACTGTATACTTTGACATATTGAGTTGAGTTTACAAAGCCTTTCAGTTTATATGGTGTAGTCCAGTTATGTTGATCTGCTCTCTACTGCCTGCTGTAACTCCCTTCACCTAACCAAACTGCAATCAACTATCTAGTCTATGACCAGCCCTCTCCCTCCCTCCCCATGCTGGTAGCTAGCAGAGTCTTTTCTTATATATATAAGTCCATTTTTAAGTCCTTATAGCAGAGGTCTCATACCCACTGAATGAGTTCACTCAGCATAATGTCTTCTGGTTGAAACCAGGTTATGAGATGCTTCATAAAATTATCATTGTTCTTTATCATTACATAATGTTCCATTGAGTATATGTACCATAGTTTGTTTATCCATTCATCTGCTGATGGGCACATAGGTTGATTTTATCTTTTTGCACTTGTGGACAGTGCTGCAATAAACATTTATGTGCGTGTATCTGTTCTTCCAAATGCTTTTATTTCTGTAGGATATGTTCTGAGCAGTGGGATTGCTGGATCACATGGTCCTTCTATTTCTAGCTTTTTAAGGAAGCACCCGATTGCTTTCCAAAGAGGTTGTACCATTTTGCATTCCCACCAGCAGTGTAGGAGCATTCCAATTACTCTGTAGTCTCTTCAGCATTTGTTTTGCAATTTCTGAATTATTGCCAACATTTTGGGGTGAGATGGTATCGCGTTGTAGTTTTGATCTGGATTTCTCTGACAGCTAATGATTGTGAACATTTCCTCATGTGTTTTTTTGCTGCCTGGATATCTTCTTTGGTGCAGTGTCTGTCCATCTCCTTTGCCTATTGTTTAATTGGGTTATTTACCTTTTTCTTGTTGATATTTGTAGTACCTTGTAGATTATGGATATCAGACGTCGATCCAATGTGTAGTTGCCAAATATTTTTTCTCATTCTGTAGGTAGTCTTTTAACTCTCTTAATAAAGTCTTTGGATAAACGTGTTTGATTCTATGAAGTTCCCATTTATCTATTTTCTCTTCTGTTGTTCCTGCATTGTTTGTCAGATTTCGTAGTCTGTCTAAGCCATGTACTAGAACTTTCACTGTTGACCCGAGTTTTTCTTGCATGATCTTTATTGTTTTCTGTTGGATATTTATATCTTTGACCCATGTTGAGTTAGTTTTAGTGTAAGGTATGAGACTCAGGTCTTGTTTCAGTTTTTTGCAGATGGATATCCAATTTTGCCAACACCATTTGTTAAAGAGACTGTTTTATCCCAGTTTACAACCTTTGGGACTTTGTTGAATGTCAACTGTTCATAAGAGGATGGTGATATTTCTGGGGTTTCTGTTCTGCTCCATTGGTCTGTATGTCTGTTTTTGTACCAGTACCAGGCTGTTTTGACTACCATGGCAGTATAGTAGGTTCTAAGGTTGGGTAGTGTGAGGCCTCCCACTGTGTTCCTCTTCTTCAGTAAAGCTCTACTTATCTGGGGCTTCTTCTCTTTCCAAACAATGTTGGTGATTTGTTTCTCCATCTCATTAAAAAATTACACTAGAATTTGTATAGGGATTGCATTGTATATGTAGGTTGCTTTGGGTGAAATAGAGATTTTCACAATGTTAAGTCTTTCTATCCATGAGTAAGGTAGGTTTCTCCACTTATGTCTGGTTTCTTGAAGCAAGGTGAATTTTCTCTGTGTGGGTCTCTTATTTCTCTGGTTTCTGGTTAGATTTATTCCTAAGTATTTTATCTTCTTGGGGGCTGTTGTAAGTGGTATTGATTTGTTGATTTCCTCTTTGATGATCTCTTTGTTGGTGTAAAAGAATCTGTCATGGATTGAATTGTGTCCTCCCCAAGATATGTGTAGCCGGGCCATGATTCCCAGTATCTTGTGACTGTCCTCCATTTTCTGGTTTTCCTATGCTGCATGTTAAAGGATTAGGGTGGGCTGTAAATCCCTTCATAGGATCACCTCCCTACTCCACTGTAAAGGGAGTTTCCCTGGCATGTGGTTTGCCCCACCCTTAACCCTTTCATCCTGCAAGAGATAAAAGGAAAGAGAAGCAGGCAGAGAACTGGGAACCTTATACTACCAAGCAAGCAGCACTGGAAGAAGAGCGTGTCCTTCAGACCTGAGGTTCCTGCACCAGGACGCTCTGGGACAGAGACTTATACAGTGCCGGACTTCCCTCCAGAGCCAACAAGGGGGAAAACCTTCCCCTGGAGCAGACACCCTGAATTTGCACTTGTAGCCTACCGGCCTGTGTAACAATAAACTTTCCTTTGTTAAAGCCATTTGCTCTGTGGTATTTCTGTTAGAGCAGCACTAGCTGACTAAAACAGAATCCTACTGATTTATTTATGTTTATCCTGTACTTGGCATATCCTGATACTTTGCTGAACTCTTCTATTAATTCCAGTAGTTTATTTATGGATTCTTTAGGGCTCTCTGTGTATACTATCATATCATCTGAAAATATGGATATTTTTACTTCTTCTTTACCAATACAGATTCTCTTTATTTCTTTGTTTTGTCTGATTGCTCTGGCCAGAACTTATATCTCAGTGTTGAATAGAAGTGGTGACAGTGGGCATCCTTGTCTGGTTCCCATTTTCAGCAGAAATTCTTTCAATCTCTCTCCATTCAGGATGATGTTGGTGGTTGTCTTTGCATAGATGTCCCTTACTGCATTGAGGAATTTCCCTTGTATTTCCATTTTGCTGAGAGTTTTTAACAAGAAGAGTGTTGGACTTTGTCAAATGCCTTTTCTGCATCAATTGACAGAATTGGGTGATTCTTACCCTTTGTTTTTGTGGTTGATAACATTAATTATTTTTCTGATGATGAACCAGCCCTGCATCCCTGCTATGAATCCAACTTGATCATGATGAATTATTTTTTTGATATGTTATTGAATTCTATCGACTAGAATTTTGTTGAAGATTTTTGCATCTAGGTTCATGAGTGACATTGCTCTGTAATTTTCTTTTTTGGTGGGATCTTTCCCTCGTGTTGCAATTGGGATCATGCTGGCTTCAAAGACTGAATTGGGGAGTATTTGGTCCTTTTCTATGCTGTGAAATAGCCTCAGTAGTATTGGAATTAACTCCTCTCTAAAAGTTAGAATTCTCTGATGAAATCATCTGGGCCAGGAATTTTTTTGGTTGGTAGTTTTTTTTATTTCTTTTTCAATGTCTTCTTTCATGATGAGTTTATTAAGTTGTTCTACTTCTCCTTGTGATAATTTTGGTATATGATGTGAATCTAGAAACTTGTCCATTTCTTCCAGGTTTTCAAATCTGTTAGAATACCGTTTTCATAGTATTCTTTTATGATACTTTTGATTTTTGTTGGGTCTATTGTGACATCTCCCATCTCATTTCTTATTCAGGTTATTTGTTTCCTCTCCTGTGTTTCTTTTGTAAGTTTAGCCAGTGGGTTGCTTATCAATTTTGTTGATCTTTTCAAAAAACCAGCTTTTGGTTTTGTTAATTCTTTCAATTGTTTTTTGTATTCTCTAATTCATTTAGTTCTGCTGTAATCTTTATCTGTTTTATTCTGGTGCCAGAGGGGTTCTTTCGTTGTTCTCTTTCTACTTGTTCAAGTTGTAGGATTAATTTTTTGGTCTGGACTGTTTGTTCACTCTAGATGTATGCATTTATAGAGATAAATTGACCTCTGAGCACTGCTTTTGCTGTGTTCCATAGATTCTGGTAGGATGTGTTTTCATTCTTATTTGATTCCATAAATTTATTGCATCTTTGATTTCGTCTATAAGCCATGAATTTTTGAGCAAGGTGTGGTTCAGTTTGCATGAGTTCAAATTTCTACCCATGTTTTTTTCTGAGTATTGATTTCTACTTTATGGCTTTATGGTCCAAGAAGATGCTTTACAATGGTTCAGTGGTTTGGATTTTGTTAAGACTTGCCTTATGACCTAATTCGTGGTCTATTCTGGAGAATGTTCCCTGTGCATTGGAACCCATCTGTTGTTGGGTAAAAATTCTGCATATGTCCATGAGGCCTAGTTGGTTGATTGTCGCAATAAGATCTTCTGCATCTTTACTGAGCTTTTTTCTGGATGACCTGTCCATTACTGAAAGTGGAGTGTTGAAGTCTCTTACTATTATTGTGGAGTGATCTGTCTCATTTTTCAGTGTTGTCAGCATTTGTTTGATGCATTTAGATGCTCTGGTATTGGATGCATAAATATTTAATATTGTTATAACTTGCTTATGTATTGAAGCCTTCAGCAGTAGTGACCATCCTTGTCCTGGATTTTACATTAAAATCTATTTTATCTGAGATTAGTATTGCCACTCCTGCTCTTCTTTGCATGTTGTTAGATTGGTATATATTTTTCCATCCTTTGATTTTCAGTTTGTTCATATCTTTGAGTCTAAGGTGTGTTTCTTGTAAGCAACATATAGATGGATTATGTTTTTTAATCCAAGCTGTTACTATCTGCCTCCTTACTGGAGCATTCAATCCATTTACATTCACTGTAATTATTGACAGGTATATATTTAGTGCTGCCATTTTGATGCCTTTCTTTTTGTGATGTTGTTTTCTTTGTTCTTCTTAGTATTCTGTTCTGGGTCATTGTCCTTTATAGGTTTACTTTTAATCCTTTTCAGTGTTGGTTTTGTATTTGTTGAGACTCCTGTATTATCATTTGATATGTAGCATTATTAGTTTGCTTTGTGGCTACCCCTTTGATCTCCCTTAATATTCTAATTTTAAACATGTTTAACTTTTGTATATCTCCTTAGTTTCCTCTCCATCTGAAAGGGTTGTAACTACTGTAATATATTCCTCTTCACAGTGTGATGATGTCATAGTTTTCATTTTAAGATCTCTGGCTTCCCTACTTTTAATATTTTATCTTTGAGTGAGCTTTGTGACTTCCATAACTGAGTAGGACTCTGGATGCTCTGTCCTGCAATGCATCCTTAAGTTTACAACTGATGTTACTGTTTTTCTAAACAAAGAGCTTCTTTCAATATTCCTTATAGTTTTGTTTTGATTTTTACAAAGTCTCTAAGCTTCTGTTTGTCTGAGAGTGTCTTAATTTCACCGTAATATTTGAGAGTCAATTTTTCAGGATACAAAATTCTTGATTGGAAGATTTTCTCCTTCAGTGCTTTGTATGTTTCATCCCACTGTCTTCTTGCCAACATAGTTTCTGCCAAGAAGTCAGATGAAAGCCTATGGGGCTTCTGTTTGTATGTTAGTTTTGCTTTAAGCCTCATTGCCTTTAAGTGTGTCTCTTTATGTTTCATTTCATTAACCTTGATTATAATATATCTTGGTGTCTTTCTTTTGTGATGCTTGATAAGCATCTTGAATATCTATGATCTCTTCTTTTATGATGTCAGGGAAGTTTTCTGTCTGCAACTCTTCTACAATTGTCTCTGTATTTTCTGCTCTCCTGCTGTTAAGGAACTCCAGTTATTCATAGATTATTTCTCTCGATAGAGTTCCATGTGCTTCACAATGCTTCTTCATTTTCCTTGTTTCTTTTATTGGATTTCTCCTCATAGGGGGTGGAGTCAAGATGGCGGACTAAGCACATGTCTCCTTATATCCCTCAGGAAACCAAGACCTGAATTGATAATCAAACGGTGCCTTATGATCACCTAATCAGCCCCAGGGCTGTTACTTTGGACTTCATACCACTGAGTGAAAAACTTCCTCTCTTTCACTGACTCCTGCTCCTGGCTAGCCCTGGCTCTCACAGACTGAAGGTAAACACACCATTTTGACTTTTTTCCCCTCTTTCCTGGCCAGTGGGCGGAGATGGGTCTTGCCTAGTGGCTAGACTCAGGCACACTGCTGGGGGGATAGGCAGGCAAAATTCCCATATTTTGAGAGCCAGGCTTAGGACTCTGTTAATCTAGCCACCTCGGGCCTGTCTTTTTGTCTCTGCCATAGTGGGGTTTGTATGAAATTTCACCATCAGTGTGTAGGGCGCCATGCTGGGTATGGAGATTTTAGTGGGACCTAATTCTTAGCCTGGGATTCAGTGCCTGCAAACAGGCCAGCGCTTCTCTGACAGAAAAGTAGTAATTTACACAGTGCCACCTACGGTGGGGACCCTGCAACAGAAGCAGAGGAATCATTACCTCTTGGCACTTTTAGCCCCTCTATCTGCTGCCTGTGTGGAGGGCGCCATCTTTGATATGGTGGCTGCAGCTGGACCTAATTCTTAGCTTGGTAGCCAGAGCCTGCCCACAAAAGACCACTTTTCTACCAGAAAAGCAGTAGTTTACACAGTGTTGCCTAAGGCTGGGACCTGTCAGCAGAAGCCAACAGGGCAGTAGCATTGCTGTATTCTGAACTAGTTTGTATTATCTGGGGTTGGATATAGAGGTGCTTATTTTGCCAGTTGGGAAGAAGGACCTCTACACCTGAAAACCTGACTGATTTGGGAAGTGGTTAGATATCTTTTGCTTTACATTTTAAGACAGCCTAGAGAAACAACTGCAGTCCATCCTCACAGTATCTCTTCCAGCCTCTACTTACTCACATGGGACCCAAAAAGCAACAGACACTTGTGGCATACAAGAAATCACCCATGGCATCAGAAGGCTCCCAAACAAAGCAACCAAGGAGTTTTCCAGATGAAGAGACTTTTATGAAAGCATCAGAAAGTGAATACAAAATGCTTATATACAGAGCCCTTCTAGACCTTATACAAAATGCAGAAGAACAAAAGGAGAAATTAAACAAGCTGTTTGATCTGATGGAACACCAGTACTCTGAAATCCAACAGATCAGGAAGAAAATCAAAGACATAGAAACTTCCATGCAAAGCCAAGAAAACAGAATGCAACAAACAGAAAAAAGAATTTCTGACTTGAAAGATAGAACTACTGACGCCAGCATCAATGAGCAGAAATCAGAAAAAAGAAACAAGAAAAATGAAGAAGCATTAGGAAGCATGTGGGACTCTATTAAGAGGAACAACCTTCGATTAATTGGAGTCCCTGAACAGGTTGAGACATTTGAGAACACAGAGAGTATCATTGCTGAGCTGCTGACAGAAAACTTCCCAGAAATCATGAAGGAAGAGAATATAGACATCTCAGATGCATATCGTACGACATCCAATACAGATCTCAAAAGAAAGACTCCAAGACATATTATGATCAAGCTCAACAAAATGAGACATAAGCAGCAACTCTTAAAGGCAGCAAGACTCAAAGCAAAGCTAACATTCAGAGGGAAACCCTGTAGGCTTTTGTCAGTTTCTCAGCAGAAACCATGCTGGCATGGAGACAGTGGGATGACACATTCAAAGCCTTGAAGGAGAAGAACTTCCAACCAAGAATTATATATCCTGCAAAACTATCTCTCAAATATGAAAATGAAATTAAGACATTCCCAGATAAACAGAAACTTCGAGACTTTGTAAAACCAAACCAAAACTACAAGAAATACTGAAAGAAGTTCTTGGCTCTGGCTTAGAAGAACAAAACCACTAACTTTATATTTTAGAATGCCACACTATTCAAAACTCTACTCAGTTAGGGAAGGCTCCAAATTCAATCACAGCTTTAACACGGAAAGAAGCATTCCAGTGATCATCATGAAAACTATGGTGTCATCATAATAAAAAGAGGGATGTACTACAGTCGTTATAGTCCTTCCAGATGGAGAGGAAGATGACAAGACTGGTAGTAATTAAAATTGGGTTTACATATAGTTTATTATAGGGGATCATAGGGGCAGCTGTAAAGCACAACAAAGGTGTATCATACCATTTCAAGAAATCTAACATGCAAGTCTCAACAACTATAAAACCAGCTCTGAAAAAGGTAAAAAATCAACTCACAAAAAAGAATGTCCTGGAACAAACTAATAAGAACAACAGAGAAAACATCAACACAAAAATAAACATATCACAATGGCAGCACTGAACACATACCTATCAATAATTACATTGAATGTGAATGAACTGAATGCCCCAGTAAAGAGATATCAAGTGACATCTTGGATCAAAAGACATGACCCATCCATATGCTGTCTCCAAGAAACTCACTTGAGACCGAAAGATAGGAACAAACTGAAAATTAAAGGATGGAAGAATATATATCAAGCTAACAATGAACAAAGAAGAGCAGGGGTGGCAATTCTACTCTCAGACAAAATCAATTTTAGTGTCAAATCCACCAGTGTGGACAAAGATGGACACTATTTAGTGCTGAAAGGTTCAGTACATAAGCAAGACTTAACTATATTAAATATTTATGCACCTAATATCAGAGCACCTAAATACATTGAAGAAACACTGACTACACTCAAAAGAGAGTTAGATGACTCCACAGTAATAGTGGGAGACTTCAACACTCCACTCTCAATACTGGAGAGATCATCTAGAAAAAAGCTCAGTAAAGATACAGAAGACCTTGTTGCCACAATTAACCAATAAACAGAACTTTCCACCCATCAGCAGACAACTACACCTTCTTCTCCAGTGCACATGATTTCTCCTCATAAATGCTGGTGTCAGTTGTCTTATCTTCAAGCTCACTAATTCTGCATTCCATTTGCATTTCCTCTGTCCTCCTGTGGCTTTGCACTGAATTGTCTAATTCTGTAATTTTATTATTGATCTACTGGGTTTCAGATCTTTGATGTTCTAGCAATTCATACAGCTTACCTAATTTTTCATTTTGTTCAGCTGCATTTTGTTTAATCTCTAGAAGGACTCTATACGTAATTCTTTTGTATTCTACCTCCAATAATTTCAGAAAGGCTTCTTCATCTGGGAAGTTGTACGAATCTTTATTTGTGGAGTTTTCTAGAGCCATGGTGATCTGCTTCTTTAAATGGTTAGATAGTGATTGTTGTCTTCATGCCATCCAGAAGCTGTTCAGTTTGTCTGGTGTTGCACTAACAGGAGCTGTGGCATAGTTCTAATAAGGGAGTAAGGAGACTACTTGGTTTGGTCACTAGCTGCTGCTGTGTTCTCTAGGTATAACTGACTTAGGTATAGCTTCTCTGGCAATATAGAGTCTGTCAAGCCCTGTGGTGCCACTGAGCTTGGTAACTGGCCCTAGGTGGGCCCTAAGGATTGGAAGGCCCAGCCTCCTGGCTGATAAAGGTGGTGAGCATCTTGTGCCGTTTCTCCACCTTCCCATCAGTCAAGACTATGATGTAGCTTAGGGAAGGAATGATGGAGGATTGCCACCAAACTCAGCCACGAGGAACTGCTGTGTTCCCTAGATGCACTTAAAAACTGCTTTTCTGCTGAAAGGACCTTTGTTCAGGGGCAGTTAAAAGCAGATGAGTCTTCAGGGGTGGGAGTCCCTGCCTCCTTGTTGGCAAAGGTGGCACCCTAATTATGGAGTCTCTGGGTGGGCTGTTGTCTGACGCTATGATGTGGCTCACTGAAGTGTGGTGAAAATGGTGCCAGTCAGCTGCCAGTCACTGCTGTGTTCTCTAGCTGCTCTTAATTTAAAGGCTGGTTTTCTCCTGAGAAAGGCATTGACCAGCTGCAGGTGATAACAATTGGGACCTCAGGGGTGGTAGGCCCTACCTCTTGGCTGACAAGGATGGCATTTTGTTGGTAATTGGCAGATACTATGACGTGGCTTAAAGAAAGGAGTGGCTAGGTCCCCACTGCATTCAGCCACCAGCCACCACTACTTTCTTTAGGTATGATTGTGTTAAAAATAGCTTTCCTGCTGGGAGAAGTGCTATCCAGATAGGCACTGTTGCTAACAATGGGAATTAGCCTCAGCTGAGTACTCAGGTGAGGCTGATTCCACCTCTCAGCTGACCAAAATGGCATCCACCCGAGCCCCTCTGTTACACTGAGACACAGGAATCTATAACACAGCTCAGAGAAGGGGCAGCGGAACTGGCACCCTCAGTTGCTCTAAATATGGCTGTCCCAAGCACAGTCTCTCTGCAGCAGGATACACTGTTTACTTAGGCACTCCAGATCAGCAAAGTAGCCAGCTGTGCTGGGCTCACAGGTTCGACAGACCCAGCTCTAGCCTCCTGGTTGACGAAGAAGGTGTCTGTTTTAGTTGGCTACTGCTGCTGTAACAGTAATACCAGAGTGAATGGCTTTAACAAAGGAAGTTTTATTCTTACACAGTCTGGTAGGCAACAAGTCCAAATTCAGTGTGTCCACTCCAGGGGAAGGCTTTGCCCCTTGTCAACTCTGGAGGAAGGTCTGGTATTACATCAGTCTTTGTCCAGGGAGAGTCTTGGTGCAGGAACCTCAGATCTAAAGGACATGTTCTCCCGGTGCTGCTTTCTTGATGATGCGAGGTTCCCAATTTTCTCCTTGCTTCTCTTTCCTTTTATCTCTTGCAGGATGAAAGGATTAAGGGTGGAGCAAGCCATATTCCAGGGAAACTCCCTTTACAGTAGAGCAGGGGGGTAATCCTATGAAGGGATTTACAGTCCCACCCTAATCCTTTAACATACAGCACAGGAAAACCAAAAAATGGAGGACAATCACAAGATATTGGGAATCACGGCCCAGCCACATGGCTACACATATTTTTGGGGAGACAAATTCAATCTGTGACAGTGTCTGTGGTGGTCAGGATTATGTCAACTTGGCTACTCCATATTTGGTTCCTGTGTTAAGTAGCGGGGCAGGATCTGTGGTGGTTTCCCGCCCCTCAGCTCTCACCTCTTGACCTTCCACTACTACTGCTGGTCTGCTCACGTAGCTAGGAGCTCCTGATCTCTTCTGGCATGTGGTTCCTAGACTTGAACTAGCAGCTGTTGGATTCATCAGTCCTTATAGTCGGCACTTGAGAGTCCTGCTCCCTGACCTGCCAATCCTGGGTTTGCCAGCCTCTGCCACTCCATCTCGCCGCCAGCTTGGGATCCACTAACCTACACAACTGGTGATCTCTAGAACTCTGGTCTCTGACCTGCTTACCTTGGGTTCATCAGCTCCTGTGGCCACGTGAGGCTTGTGCCAGGACTTGGGACATTCAGCATCTGTGATTGTGTGAGCTGTTTCCTATATCTGTATCTATTGATCTATCTATATTATACATCTTTCTTTGTACCTACATGTGTTACTGGTTTTGCTTCCCCAGAAAACCCAGCCTAAGACAGTGTCCATACCTGTAATTCTCTGAGGTGCTGCACCAGCAGAAGCAGTACTCACTGTGCCGCTGTCTTGCCACCGACAAGATATTTTTATGCTTCCTGGTACAGAGTTCAATCTCGTGACCCTACACCTGATCTTGGAATTCCCAGAATGTCCACACTGCTCCTTTCAATTACTTTTCTAGGCCTTAGTTCACAGAGGAAATCCAGGAGATGTGTTTCCAGTCTGCCATGTTAGCCCCACCTTCCTAGGGGTGTATTTTTATTGTCCTTTCACTAATAGACCGAATCAGCAATCAGTAACCAGGCTCTTTATGGCACCGAAAGCATAATCTCAAAATCTCAAAAACAAGAGCAAAAACTAACACCTGGAAAAGACTGTGACTTCCTGTTAGTCAAACTGGTGAGGTCTCTGTGTTAGAAACGCATACTCTCAGACCCACGTTAGACTTACTGAATTAGAAAAATCATATTTTAAGAAGTTGTCTGAATGATTCTAGTACACATGAAACTTAAAGAACCATTGACACAATACTAGCAAAAGTAAAGTCCTCTGAACTCATTCAAATGGGAGTATACATCATAATCCTTTTAAGAATCTAGTTTCATGATGGAGAAACTGAAATCACCATGACTTCCATGTTGGTAAATCCAAAGGATATTTTCCTGCCCTTCCTCACTCAACCTCTCGGTATCATTGGTCATTGATGACCACTTCTCTGAAATACCTCTTCCTATGTCTTCTGTGGCAATATATTCTCTTGGTCTTCTTCCTATAATATCAGTTACACAGTCTCCTTTGCTAGTCATATTTGTCTCCATCTTCCAAATATTAGAGCACCAGGGCTGCGACTGCCTTTCTACTATCCAGTTCTCTCCCTTGAGTACCACTTACAGTTCCATGACTTTAAATACCATTGAAGAGCTTATGCCCATTGCTGTTGATTCTGATTCATGGTGTCATGGATTGAATTGTGTCCCCACAAAAATGTATGAGTTGATGTGACTTGGTTTGGAGTTCTAATATGGTTCCCTTCCTCCCGTGTGTTGTGAATCCTGCCTCTGTGATATTGATGATGGAGAATGGTTTGCAGTTGTGTTAGTGAGGCAGGACCCAAGCTACAAGCTTGTGGAATATAAGGGAGAGAAGTGAGCTGAGGAAGTTGGGAACCTCATACCACCAAGAGAGAAGCACCAAGAGCAGAGCACATCCTTTGGACTCGAGGTTCCTGTGCTGAGATGCTCTCACTGGATTTGGACTCAGCCTACCGGACTGTGATGATTTGCCATTATGAATGGACTTACAACCTATAAATGGATTTGCAGCTTACCAGACTGTGTCAATAAAAGCTTCTCCTCATGAAACCTTCTACTCGTGGTATTTTCCGTTAGAGCAGTACCCAATGACTAGGACACATAGCAATGCCATATAATACAGAGCGGAACTGTTCCATGGAGTTTTCTTGGCTGTAATTTTTACAGAAACAGATCACAATGCCTTCTTTCATGGTGCTACTGGGAAGGTTTGAACTGCTAACCTTTAGGTTATAGGTGGCACAAATAGTTTGAGCTCAGCTGCTAACCTGAAGGTTGGTGGTTCAAACCCACCCAGCAGTGCTGCATAAAAAAAGTCTGGTGGTGTGCCTCTATTAAGATTACAGCAATCAAACACTTTTGCTCATCCAAAGACTTTATTAATAGAATTAAAAGAACACCCACAGAGTGGGAAAAAATATTTGGCAACTCTATGTCAGACTGACGCCTGATCTCCATAATCTATAAGATACTACAAAATATCAATGAGAAGAAGATAAACCATCCAATTAAGGGATGGGCAAAGGAGATGGACAGACACTTCACTAAAGAGGAGATCCAGGCAGCCAAAAAACACATGCGGACATGTTCACGATCTTTAGTTATTAAAGAAATTCAAATCAAGACAACAATGAGATACCATCTCACCCCAACAAGATTGGCCATGATCCAGAAAACATAAAACAACAAATGCTGGAGAGGCTGTGGAGAAAGTGGAACCCTCCTACACTATTGGTGGGGTTGCAAAATGGTCCAGCCTCTTTGGAAGGCAATCTGGCGCTTCCTTAAAAAAATGGATATTGATATACCATTTGACCCAGTAATTCCACTACTTGGAATATATCCTACAGAATCAAGGCCTTTGACACCAACGGACACATGCACCAGAATGTTTAGCACAGCACAGTCCACGATAGCAAATAGATGGAATCAACCCAGATGCCCAACAATAGAAGAATGGATAGGTAAACTATGGTACATATACTCAGTGGAGCACTACGCAATGATAAAGAATAACAATGATTCCAGGAAACATCTCCTAACCTGGTTTCAACTGGAAGACATTATGTTGAGTGAAAGTAGTCAGCGACAAAAGGACAAATACTGTATGAGACCTCTACGATAAGATCTCAAAAACAGTCTTGTGTATAGAAGAAAAGACTCTTTGACAGCTGCAAGGGAGGGGAGGGCGGGAGGGTGAGGAGGGGAGGGTTTAGTTTAGATAGTTAATAGAAATCTAGTTGGGAGAAAGCGGTGACAGCACACATTAGGAACAAGAACAACATTAAGTGGACTTCAGCATAACTTGAGTAGTCCTTCCATCTTAACTCAATACTGCAAGGATAGAGTAGCTGGGGCGGGGGGCGGGGGACCATGCTCTTAGGCAAATTCCAGGCCAATTGGCACAACTAGCATTTTGCTAAGAGAGCTCTCTGCACCCCACATTGGTGAGTGGCGTCTGGGGTCTTAAAAGCTGCCAAGCTGCCATCCGAGGACACAGCAAATGGTCCCAACTCAGCAGGAACGGATGCTCACCGAGGACCAAAATGACATGCGGTAAAGACAACCGAGAAGACTGAGAGACCCACAAGAGTGGGTGCCTACATCGACTTGGGACCGGAAGAACCGGATGGTGCCCGGCCACCACCAGTGATAGCCACGATGGAGCTCACAGAGAGGAGTCTCACTGGCAACACAAGAATAAAAAGGGGTGCATCATGAGATCTCTACTAAAAGACCTCAATTGATGGTCCAGCGGTTTGGGGGTTCCCCTGAGAGCATGGCCCCCTTCCCTGATGCTGCCCTTTCCCATAAATTATAGCAAAGGTCCACTCTTTGGACAGGAATGGATTGGACTTGGTGGTGCAGAGTGACCATATATTGGAAGCACTTTATGGTTCTATACATGTATAGGATATCATCTTGCTGACCTCTGTCTGGAGGAAGGGGAGTGGATGGAGAGGAGGGGACAGGAGGCTGTTGGGAGGATGAGACATGTATGGAGCAGAGAGGAACAGTGTGCAGTCACCGGACAGGGAGAGCAGTGGAAGCTGCATATAGGTCGGCATGTAAATTTATATGTGAATGTACATTTTCACTCAGTCATGTTAAATAAAAATTAAAAAAATAAAAATAAAAAAAAGATTACAGCAAGAAAACCCTGTGGAGCAGAGGTCTACCCTATATACATGGGTTGTCATGAGTCACATGGGCTCAGTGGCAACTAACAATGACAACATGAGCACATGAC
Organism: Heterohyrax brucei; assembly: GCA_028571685.1. Taxonomy (NCBI): domain Eukaryota; kingdom Metazoa; phylum Chordata; class Mammalia; order Hyracoidea; family Procaviidae; genus Heterohyrax; species Heterohyrax brucei. The sequence goes on from CM053155.1 coordinate 27,432,834, forward strand.
AACCTAAACTCCAAATTTTTTAATCTAGCTACCTACTTGACACCTCTCCTTGGCTATTAATAGTGTCTTAAATCTAATGTATCCAAAGGAGAGGTCTTAATTCCTCACTGTCAAGCCTGTTTCTCTCTAATCTTTCCCACACCAGTAAACGACACATCATCTACTCATCTAGAAGGCTGCAAGCTCAGGAGACATTGCTATTTCCTCTAAGGCCCATCAGTTCTACCTGCAAAGTAGATCCCAAGTCTATTCACTTCTCTCCATACGTGTAGCCTCCTCCCTAGTCTAAACTACCATCTTGTTTCTCCTGTAGGGCTCTAAACTGGATTCCCTGCTTCCTTCTACCCTCACCACTGTTCAGTCCATTTTATGTACCCGGTTTTTAAAACAGAAATCACTCTTTGGCTTATAATCCTTAAATCGCTTCCTACTATGTTTCAAATCCTCCACACGTCTGTCACTTTATGGTACTGTGGGGGCTTGTGTGTTGCTTTATTCTGTTGTATATAGATAGGATCACTATGAGTCAAAACTGACTTGATAGCACCTAACAACAACAGTGAGATATTTTGAATGAAATCCAAACCCAGATGTCCTTTTGTGTCCTGCAGGTGCTGCTTGGCTTCACCCCATCTCTATCTTCCTTACCTCCTGTCCTTTCTTCACTCACTGCGCTCAAGCACACTGGCTCCCTTTTCCTTGCTCAAACACACTATGACTCTCTCTGCCTCTGAGCTCTTTGTCACTTTTGATTTCTTCTAGAATGTTCCCCAGCAGTTCACTTGGCTAGCTCCTTTTCATCCTTTAGTCCTCAGCTCAGAACTCACCTACTCAGAGAGGCCTTCTCTGATCATTCCATTTAAACTAACTGTGATTCTAGTAATTTCTTTCATAGAATTATAGCAGTGAATGCCGTCTGTCATTACCCTACTTGTTTTCTTTTTTGTTTAGTGTCTGCCTCCCCACTAGACTGTATAATCTGTAAAACCATGGTTGTTTTCTATCTTATTGACGATTTTATCCCCAGAGCCTGGAAAAAATGTCTGGAGTAGGCGCTCTGTAAATATTTGCTTAACGAATGAAAGGTTAACAAACTCCGGGGCCTTACCTCATGCCTTTATTCCACATCTGTTGTGAAGATATCGGTGATGGGGGAGAAGGAAAGGAGCCCTGAACATCTGTGATGGGAGACCTTATTCTCAGGCATAGGAGATGGGACTTGATAACAATATGGAATGAACATAGAAGTCCTTTGTACTGTGGACTCTGGATTGTAGATCCTTCCTTCCGGAGCAGCACATTAGCAAAGCAGAGAGGCAGTGGAGTACACTGACTCTGCCAAAGCCTGTGCTTCCTGGAGAGCCTTGAGCTGAAGGTGGAGACTTTTCTCAAGAAATTTGAAGATTACTTGGTAAAAAGACTGGTAAAAAGAGTGGTCTTAGATCACTCTACGTGTTGACAGTCATCTACCATTTTAGACTGAGCAGATTGTTCAACTGTGTGGTAGCCCAACTCATTCAGAGGTGGTATCCAGATGAATCTTCCTCTTGAAATGAGATATTAATTGTGAAGTGCCACAGTGCTTTGGTAAGCACTGTGTAATGGTGATGAGTACATAGAGGAAGCTCTACACTGCTAAGCTATTCCCAGGCCTTCAGCAGGGATCCATCAGGAGCTAGCTCTGTAAGCATTCAGATCTGTCCACAGTCTCTTCCTTTGTCAAAGTTGAGAGAGTTAGCACTGGATGTCTTTGCCAGTGTTGGTAGGGTCTGTTGATTGAATTTTTTCTTAACAGTTTATTATGATTTAGGGGATCTTTTCTGGAGAAAAGTAGTTTCCCATTCAATAGTTTATGCATAGCTTGTTTCTTGACATTGTTTGCTATTCCTCAATGTGTCCGTACTCTCCCAACTTCCTCCCTGGGATCCCTGTTTCCATTAGCCCAACTTTTCTGTTCTGTCTTCCCTTCTGAATTTTGCTTTTGAGCAAATACTCCCCTTTTAGTCTTGTGTGGTTGATTGTTCTGAGGATCACCTTCCTCGTGTGTGTTATTGTTCACTTTATACTCCTTTCTGTTGTTTGGCTGAAACGCAGTTTCTGGCAGTGGTTTCAATTTTGAGTTAAAAAGGCAATAGGTTCGGGGGTTCCACCAGTCTCTATCAGACTTGTAAGTCTGATCTTTTTATTAATTTGAATGTTGTTCTACATTTTTCTCCCACCCTGTCCGGGACTTTCTATTGTAATTATTTCTGTCAGAGTGGTCACTAGTGGTAGCTGCACACCATCTAGTTCTTCTAGTCTCAAGCTAATGGAGCTGTGGTTCACATGGTCCTTTAGTCTTTTGGACTAATTGATCCCGTCAGTCTTTGTTTTTCTTTACTTTTCTTTCCTCCAAATGGGAAGAGACTAATAGTTGTATCCTAGATGGCTGCTTAGAAGCTTTTAAGATCTGAATTGCTGCTCACTGAAGTAGGAGGTAGAACATTGTCTTTACAGACGATTTTATGCCAGCTGCCCTAGACGTCTCCTACGGCTAGGACCCTACACTCTCAAGCTCAGAGACTTGGTCTCACACGGTTTTTGGTTTTGGCTAAATTTTCAAAACTGCACCCCCTGTACGCTCTAGTATATATATATGGATACATTTGGACCACTTAAAAAGATACGTATGTAGTAACATCCACTGCCAAACTTATATATGTGCTCATGGGTGTGCTGTCATACACCATGTCACACCTATTCAGCTTACATATTAACCTATGTAACCACTTGTAATTTATCATTTGTTATTCCTGTTATTTCAGGATTATATATGCAATAGTATTTACCTTTGCTGCTTTTTACTCCTGTATACCACTTAGTGTCTCCCTTTGCTTTGGTCACGTTTTGCAGACTTCCCCTGTACTGTATGTTGTTTTTCTCCTCACCAAAGTTAATACACGTCTACTACCTAGTTCCAATACCTTTTCAGTCTGTATGCCAAGAAGATAATCTGAGAAGCTGGATTATATGAAGAAGAGCAAGGCACCAGGGTTGGAGGAAGACACGTCAACAACCTATGTTATGCAGATAACACAACCCTGCTTGCTAAAAGTGAAGATCATTTGAAACACTGATGATGATCAAGGACCACAGCTTTCAGTATGGATTGCAGCTCAACATCAAGAAAACAAAAATCCTCACAGCTGGACCATTAAGCCATATCCTGATAAATGGAGAAAAGACTGAGGTTGTCAAGAATTTCATTCCACAATCATTGCCCATGGAAGCAGCAGTCAAAAAATCAAGAGATACACTCCACTGGAAAAATCTGCTGCGAAGGACCTCTTTAAAGTATTGAAAAGTAAAGATGTCACCTTGAAGATGAAGGTGCGCCCAACCCAAGCCATGGTATTTTCAATCACATCACGTGCATGCTAAAGCTGGACACTGAATAAGGAACACAGAAGAATTGATGCCTTTGAATTGTGGTGTTGGGGAATAATGTTGATTGTACCATGGACTGCCAAAAGAACAAACAGATCTGTTCTAGCAGAAGCACAACCAGAGCGCTCCTTGGAAGCAAAGATGGAGGGACTGCATCTCACATACTTTTGACATGTTGTCAGGAGGGATCCATCCCTGAAAAAGGATGTCATGCTTGGTAGAATGGAGGGTCAGCAAAAAAGAAGAAGATCCTCAATGAGATGGACTGACACAGTGGCTGCAACAATGGGCTTAAGCATAAAAACAATTGTGGGCATGGCACGGCACCAGGCAGTGTTTAATTCTGCTGTACATAGGATCACTATGAGTTGGAACTGACTCGATGGCACCTAACAATCACCAAGTTAGTGATTTTCCTTCCTTCACTCTCTCATCCCTGGTAACAATTAAAAAAAAAAATTTTTTTTCTGTGTATAAACATTTTCTGGAATTTTTGTAATAGTGGTCTCATACAATATTTGTCCTTTTGTGAATGATTTGTTTTACTAGGCTTTGTGTCCTCCAGATTCATCCATGTTGTGAGATATTTTGCAGGTTCATCATTACTCATTAACATTGCTGAGCATTTCACTATGTGTATGCACCACAGTTTGCTTCTGTTCGTTTGTTCATGGACACTTAAAATGTTTCCATTTTTTGCTATTGTGAATAATGCTTCGGTGAACATGGGCATACATATGTCTGTTCTTGTCATGGCTCTTATTTCTCTAGGACGTATACCTAGGAGTGGGATTGCTGGATCCCATATTTTTATTTCTAGCTTTTAAGGATGTGCCATACAATTTTCCACAGTGGTTGTATTATTTACATCTGTGGGTTGAATTTGATTGACTGATAAATGAAAAGTCATCTTTTACCCCATTGTCTGCCTTCCTTCCTGTGTCCGAGCAGGTGAAGAACCAAGACCTGGCCATCAGAGAAGAACTGCAGAGAGAAAAAAAGCAAAGTCTCTTCCTTGACTGGGCTTCCTGGAGGCAATTAAGGATTAATTTGGTTTTCTGGTTTTAAGAACTCTTTAAGTTTCCCCAGGCACACAGACAAAGCACCCTAATAGGGCTTAAGGTGTAGGAGACAGAGGAAAGCAGAAACAAATGAAGTAGGAGCCTAAATCTGTTAAGAAAAGTATTTGATAAAACGTACTAGACTAAGCCTCAGTGAGGGGTTCAACTGAACCAGTTTCCCCTGACCTTTGAGCGACAGACTAAGGCTCAGAGTGGCCAGAACTAACTGCAGATAAACCATATCTTGCCAGATGAGTGGTTTTCAACCTTGCTCTGTAACAATTCAACTGTCCTGTTTCAAAGAATCTTAACCAATATAGTCTACTAACATGGACTGTACCTTATGCTGGAGAAGTCAGAACGTTTTGTTTTTAAAGTAAAATATTTCAAACATAAAAAAGTGAGGCTTCCAGTTCTGTGTAAAACAGAATAATCTCCCTATAGCTTCTTTCTCCTATGGATTACAGTTTAAGACTCTGGACAAAATGTAACAAGCAGCTATGTGAAAATCTTGGAAGGCAAACAAAAGAAGGTACATTGTAGAGGGGAGTCAAAACTTGGAGACATGATCCATACAGAGGTGAATTTCCTGAGGGTTTTTTTTTTTTTTTCCCACACCTCTTTCTCTCATAACTTTGACCTGAGAGCAGTCTCCAGTTCCAAAACTATGTGGTGGGGGCACAAGAGGCTAAAACTGTGATAGAAACCCTATATTTCTGGAAAGAAGTGGGAAAAGAGGACTAAAGTTCAGGTATGTGTTTGTCAGGTCTTCTTTGTCTCCCTCCCATCCTCTGTAGCATTTTTTCTGGAGGTAGGCCCTAGTTCTGGAGCTGCACTTTGGTAGCAGTGCAAGCAAATAAAACTCTAATTGAAACTCCATCTGTCTTGCCAGAAACCCAGAAAACCCCACTGTTGTTAAGTCATGTTGGACTCACAGCAACCCTAGAGATCGAACTAGAAGTGCCCCATACAGTTTCCAAGGAGCGCCTGGCAGCCTTGAACTGCCGACCTTTTGGTTAGTAGACATAGCACTTAACCCACTATGCCAGAGGAACCAGAAAAAAGGACTGTGAAGGCCAGCAACTTGAGGAAGAATTGTGGGGAGGAGAAGACTAGAGAAGGGCACCAGCTGACTCTGTGTGTGGACCTGTCCATATTGTGGGCTCACCTAAGCTGGTCTTACGTGAAACAGACCTAACAGAACTCCCTGTGTCAGTTTTGCGACTTTTCTGTAAGTCTAAAATAACTTCAAAGTAAAAAAATGTAAAATAAAAAAATTTGAAGAACAACAACAAAAAAAGAAAAAAACAGAGTGGCTGTATTAATATCAGACCAAGTAGACTGCATAGAAATGAATATTACCAGTGATAAAGGGGAGCATTACATACATTACATTACAGTTCACCAAGAAGATGTACCAATCCTAAATGTGTGTGGAACTAACAACAGAGCTTCAAAATCCATGAAGGCAAAACTAGTAGAAATGAAAAAGAAATAGAGAAAGCCACAGTAACACTTGAACTTCAACACTTGCCTCTGAGTAACTGATACCAAGCTGATAGAAAAACAGTTAGGACTTAGATGACCTGAACAGTACCATCAATCTACATGACTGAGCTGACATTTTCAGAGCATTCCACCAGCAACATCAATTGAATACCTATTCTTGTCATGTGAAATCCTACAAAATTAGAACACTTTTGGGGACTCATGTCATGAATCATTAGCTTTATCTGGAATTGTAAGAATGGGCTTTCCCTTTTGTAGGAGTCCTCCAGGATACCCAAGACAAGCTCAGATATCCATCAGAGATTCTCATCTTCTATGTACAAGTTACCTACTGTCATTGATTGAATTATACCCCACCCCCACCCACAGTGTGTGCGTCTATGTGGCTGGGCCATGATTCCCAGCATTGTATAATTGTCTGCCATTTTGTCACTTGGTGGCATTTTCCTAGCGTTATAAATTCTATCACTATGGTTTAACAAGATGGATTAATAGGACTTATACTGATGATGTCTACTCTACAAGATTGGATAGTGTCTTAAGCTAATCTCCTTCGATATATAAAAGACAGAACCGAGCAGATAGACATGGGAACCTTATACTAATGAGAAAGCAGTGCCAGGAGAAGAGCATGTCCTTTGGAACCGAAGTTCCTGTGCTGAGATGCTCTCAGACCAAAGGAAGAGTGATGCATCACAAGGACCTTTCTTCAGAATCAACAGAGAGAGAAAGCCTTTCCCTGGAACTGACTCCTTGAATATGGAATTATAGCCTATTGGATTGTGAAACAATAAATTGCTCTTTGTTAAAGCCGTCCACTTGTGGTATTTCTGTTAGAGTAGCACTGAGGCATTGTTTTAGCCTTCTAGTGCTGATGTAATGGAAATACCACAAAACGGATGGCTGTGACAAGGAACAGTTTATTCTTATACCATCCAATAGGCTATAAGTCCAAATTCAGGGTGTCTGCTCCGGGGGAAGGCTTTCTGCCTTGTTGGGTCTGGAGGAAAGTCCTTGTGTTGCATCAGTCTTTGTTCAGGGAGCGTCTTGGTGCAGGATCCACAGGTCTGAAGCGTGGTTTTATGTACTCGTGGTGCCACCTTCTTGATGGTGTGAGGTTCCCAGTTCTCTGCTTCCTTCTCTCTGTTTTTGTCTCCAGTTGGATGAGAGGATAAAGGGTGGTGCAGGCCACACTACAGGGAAACTTCCTTAGCAAAGGCGTTGCAGTCCCATCCTAATCCTCTTTTAACAGAATCATCCTGTTAGCCACAGGCAGAGATTAGGATGTATAGCATAGGAAAATCACAAAATATTGAGAATGATGTCCCCACCAAATGGCTACGCACAGTTTTGGGGGCACACAGTTCAACCCATGACAGGCATCTATGGATGCTGCATGCATTTAGCCAACAAAAGGAGTCCTCTGGTGTGCCTCCCTGGTATTTCTCAGGATGTCAGTGGCTGTTCCTTTCATGTTTGCTGTGACATCCAGGAAAGGAAGTACTTCTTCTGAATTAATATCTGGTACATAATCTAAATCAGCTTATTAAGAAGCCAGCAAATGTGCTAGGTATAGCAGCTTGCTTTCTACTCCCTGACTTCGTCTCTTGAAATCCAGGTGTGCATATGCCTGAGTGTGCGTGCATCTTTTTACTTTTTCTGAATCTTACGGCAAGTCTTCAGATATTATCAGGCCCTCCTATTGCCAGAGATACTAAATAGTTGCACAGTTATAGTAGACAAAATTATGGCCCCTCCAAAGATGTCCATGTGCTGATCATCAGAACCTGTAAATTTGTTACCTTACATGACAAAGGACCTTTGTGGATATGATTAACTCAAGGGTCTTAAGATGGAAAGATTGTCCTAGACTATTGGGGTGGGCCCAGTGTAATCACAAGATTCATTATAAGAAGGAAGGAAGAGGGCCAGAGTCAGAGAGCAAGAATGATAGCAGTAGAAGAATTTAGAGTTATGTGCTCTGAAGACGGAGTAAGCAGCCAACAGTTTCTAAAAGCGAGAAAGAAAAGGAAATAAATTCTCCCCTGGAGTATCCCAAAGAAATGCAGCCTGGCTGACATCTTGATTTTAGCTCTATGAGATTCATTTCAAACTTCCGACCTCCAGGACTGTAAGATAATAAATCTGAGTTCTTTAAAGCCACAAGTTTGTAGTGATTTTTGTTGCAGCAGCAATACAAAAAAACCAACACAGTAGTCAAATTATGCAATCTTTCTTTTTATAGTGTTCTAGGTTTGGATTCAGGTTTAGAAAGTTCTTTCCTACTTGGAGATTATAAGACTTTTCCCCATGCCTCTTTTTGGAAATTTCATAGTTTTTAAATGTATTGCTTTATTGGATTTCCTAACTGAAGGAACCAGCCAGAGCTCCCCCTCTTGCTTTAATGGAATCACAAAAAGGAAACATGAATGGAAGAATTTTATCCATTTGACCTTTGGGCTGGGGTCTGCTTTTCCATACAAGGATTTGCCAGCACAGGTGGGGATGGCCATTTTTGTCTGTCCAGCTGAAATCTGAGACCATAGGCACAGTGTTCCAGGGGAGCATGAGGGAATGATTACTCTTCTTCTGAGAAGGGCTCTACCTGACTTGATTTGGAGGGCTATCTGAGTAATCTCGTGCCACTACAAGAGAAATAACACAGCTGGGTGGCTTTAATAACTCAATTTATTTTCTCATGGTTAGGAAGCTACAAGTCTGAATTCAGGGCCCTGGCTCTAGGGGAAGGCATGTTCATTTAGCCCACTCTGGGGAACAGTTCTTATCTTGGCTTCTCTAGTGTTCTGGGTGTTTCTCAGAGATCTCCATCTCTCTCCCTCATTCACACTTGCTTGCCTTTGTGACTTATCTGCTCACTTTATGTCTCAAAAGTGATTGTCTTAAAACATACGCCACACTGATACAGCTTTATTAACATAAAAAACTGTTTCCATATGGGACAACATCCACAGATATAGGGGTTTAGGATCTGCAGTACTTATTTTGGGGGGACACAATTCACAAGAAGGGGAAGGGGAAGTACTCCATAATGCTGTGGGGGGACTCAGGTGAGCACATGAACATTAGCATGGAAGGCAGGCCCATGGGAGGAGGGCCGGCTGAAAAATTTGTGGGGGTCCTTGCTAAAACAAAAATAAGCAAACGTGCTGTTAAAGGTGCTAAAATATAAAGCTTCTTTCTTTTACAATCTCTCTCTTGACTTAACTGTTTTATGTTTACTACTTGTGAGGATTAAGGTTGTGTGTCAACTTGACTGAGCCATGATTCTCAGTGGTTTGGTGGTTATGATGTAGTCTGGCAGTGGTATAATGGTGTAATCACTTCCATGATGAGATCTGCTCTAAGGAGACAACCAGCTGAAAGGGATTTCTTTCAAGGTTTGGCCTACATTCATTACTGGCAGACTTTCTGAGCAAGCCTGCTGGTTTTTGCTCCCTGTAGATCCTGCAGTGGATTCCTGTTCTTGTGACCTCTGATTCTTGGGACTTGAGACAGCAGCTTGCCTGCCAATCTTGGGACTCGTCAACATCTGCAGTCTGTGATCCAGAGGCCTGCTGCCTGACCTGCCAGTCTTGGATTCACCAGCCTCTGTGGTTACAGGAGTCAGGAGAAGCCTCCAGCGTGACCCGTGAGCTTAGAACGTTCTGTACAACCACATGAGCCATTTCCTTGATACAAACCTCTAGCTTCTCTAGAGTACCCAACCTTAGATACTATGTAATGTATTCTAAATAAAGAAATGCAAACATTTTACATTGTCAGCATGAATTTTACCATTCATCTTTGCATTGTGCAATGCCTGATTTAAATGCAAATATAAGAACATTTAACTTGTATGTGAAATCACCAAAGCTATAGCAATTTTATTTTGTATGTTTATGTTTCATTCTTACCACAGTGTAGAAATCGAACAGTCTGCTCAGTCATGTCTTGGACAGAACTTGAGCCATTCTTTCTTTTTTCTTAGCCTGTCTCTATCTCCAAACATGATTTTGCTATCTTTGTAGCTTGTTGTTAGGTGCTGTTGAATTGGTCCAGCTCAAGGCGGTGAAATTGCAGTAATGAAACACTGCCCAGTCCTGTGCTATGCCCAAAGTTGATATACTTGAGCCCCTTGTTGCAGTCACTGTGTCAATCCATTTTTTTGAGAGTCTTCCTATTTTTCACTGACCCTCTATTTCACTAAGCGTGATGTCCTTCTCCAGGGATTAATCCCTCCTAATAACACGTGCAAAGTATGTAAGACGTAGTCTTCTCATTCCTGTTTCTAAGGGGCACCCTGGTTGTAGCTCACAAATTTAACCTGTATTTTCCCCTGGACAATGGAAAAACAAATGATATTGATCTAAGCTTGTTAAGTAGCACAGTGTACCCATCTTGTGACCAGAAACCAGGAAGATACTGCCAGTCTACCCCACCCTGGGTGGATGAGATAATGACAGGATAAAGTCAACAAGTCTGAGGCATGACCACCCAAAAGGAAAACGGACATTCCACAAGTTCTAACCCCCGTGTCTCCTCTCCTATAAAACCTCCAGCTTGCCTTCATTGCAGGGAAGCAGATTTTGGAGGCATATCATTTCCCTCTGTTTCTTGTATTTAAATATATAATAAAGCTCTTGCTTTGTACTTCACTTCTGTCTCCAAAACTGGCAGTTTGTGGCAGGTGGCTCTGACCAGTGAAGCTGCAGTAATAGAAACACTGCAAAAAACTGACTCAGCTGTTTTATTTCACTTCTTGATATGCACACATCATGCCAACACACTCCACCTTTGATTTACTGTCAAAGGAAAGGCTGCATCAGTAAACCAAAGGAAACAGAACTATGAGGAGCTGCCCTATCCACCGTTTTCCTTTTGTGTCATTATTTTCAGTGTAAGTGTTTTGGGTAAGTATTGAAGCAGGGTGGAGCAGAGAGGGGGCTTTAAGCCCCCAGATTGAAAGGGGAAATGAAAATACAGTCAGCAGTAATTCTTTATCTGTCTTACAGAATCGAATTTTTACTTGTTTTTTTTCTTTTCTTCAAATTCCTGGCTTCTTTTACTTGGCTCAGGCAGGAGATTGCACATTAACCGACAGGAGCCACTAAGATAGTACCTTTGCAGCTTTTACAGCTCCTTTGGAAAAATCAAATGAGTGGGGAGGTGAGTGGGGATGCTGAGTGTAAGTGCCAAGAGTGCCAGGCACTGGTTTGGGACCACCTCAGGTGACAGCAAGAGCATCTGGACCCCAGCTGAGAGGATATGACCCCCGAGGTCTGCTCCTGTATGGATGCCCCTCCCAAGTCATTCTCATTGTTCTCCTGACCCCTGACTCCCAGTGCTGGCACACCACATAGCTTCCCCTTTAAATATCCCAACTTGCTTGATGCTTTTGAACAGGCTCTGAGGACCCGAATTTCCTGTCCTTTGCATGATGGCATGTAGTAGACCTTTTGGGGATTTACTTTACCTCATCTCAATATTGCCTTTTGTGGCAGGTGGCCTAAACCTGTGCTTTACAGTAACAGTTTGGGGGCTTGTTCAGGATTGTGGCCACTTGAGACTTCCGCATGCACGCACGCACGCACGCACGCACGCACGCACGCACGCACACACACACACGTGCGTGCACGTGCTATAAGCCTAATGAGTGAGTAATTTTTTTCTGTTTAAGGAATATTCTATAAAAGTTTTTTTTGGAAAATGTTTATTTGGTAAGGTTAGGTATTTGTCTAACAATTTAATGGCTAGATATGTGTGATTTTTAAGAAGATTAACATTAGAAAAATTGGCTAATGTGATTTTCTGACCTCTGAGTAAAGCCGCTAATTTATTCCTTGGACGTAGAGATTTGGTCTCTCATTAAGAGTAAGATTCCTGAGTCAAGAGGAAAAGAGGCTAGAGCTAAAAGGTTTGGGCACAGGTTAGAATCAAAGGGTACATGGTTCTTATTGGTTTAAAATGTATATGTTTACTTCTTTAATGTAACAAATGTGTAATACTGCCTCATGATTTTATTGTTGTTTCTTAATTGCTAACTGGAGAAACCCTGTTTCTCGAGTGGTGGGTGCTATCTTTGCTGATCAGAAAGTCTGCAGTTCAAATCCTGCAGCTGCTCCTTGGAGGCTCAGTGGGGTAGCTCTACTCTGCCCTATAGGGCCACTGTGAATTAAAATCAGCTGTACAGTACTCTGTTTGGTTCGGTTTTAAATTACTAATTTGATCTGGCTGGGAAACAAAAGCCAAGCACGGGAAGCTGAACTACCTCAGCCTCAAAAGTATACCTCAAGGGTTTACAAAAGTGTAGCCATGACCCTGATGTTTCTAATTGTGGAGTTGCCACATCTGTGGACTTGGACTTTAAGACTTGTGCTGTAATTCATGGTCCAGAGGCCTGGGAGTTCCCCTGGGAGCATAGCCCCCGACCCTGATGTTGCCCCTGTCCATAAATCATAATGGAGGTCAACTCTTTGGACAGGAATGGATTGGACTTGGTTGACACAGTGACCACATCATGTGTACACTTTATGGTTCTATTCATCTACAGGATGGAATCCTGCTGAGCTCTTACTAGAAGTGGGGGAGAGAGTGGAGAGGAGGGGATAGGAGATTGTTAGGAGGATGTGACATGTACAGAATGGAGAGGAGGAGTGTGCTGTCACCAGCCAGGGAGAGCAGTGGGAGCAGCACAGAGGTGGGCATGCAAATTTATATGGAACTGTACATTTTCACTCAATCATTAAAAAAAAAAAGACATGCTGTGATGGGGTGAATATGTTTTACATGTTACAAGGTTGTAATTCTTTAGAGGACAAAGGGTGGGATGTCATAGATTTTATTTAATCTGACATCATCAAAGCCAATGCTTTGACTGAGACACTCAGATTATTTGTCTATAAGTTTATTTTTATACTTTATAAGTATTTAGAGACATTAGTCTCGGTATATCCTGACTATGTGATCTTATACCTCAAGATTATTATGCATGGGGTTAAATGTTCCTTAAAATTATGGGTAGTGATTGTTTAAAAATATTATTGCCTAGGGTTTTTTCCCCAGTGGATTGAGTTTTATTTGGCCTTTATATCCTGCTTGTGATTGATTCTCTCACTACTGAGGAGATCTGTTTTTTGGTCATACTAATTTTTTGTCATCTACAGTGTTCGCTGATTAACCAGTATAATCTCAACAGGGATTTTTAAAAGTCTTGCTTCCTGGATATGGGAAGACCCCCAGTTTACAGAGCTTTATGGTCTGCTATCGGGGAGGAGACCTAAAAAGCTAAGTGTCTCATTCAAACTCCCTTTAGTTAGGGAAGTGCAGAAAGACTGGCTGTTTGGATCTGGCTGGGCTTGGGAAACGTATCACTGCCAATCTTAAAGTAGAAAAGTAAGACCTAGTGTGGCCATACAGTTCATGTCCTAGTGCTCATCAGGCATAAGACAAGTTACAAGACCATGAGGAAGAACCTCAGTCCGCACTCCCAGTTGGTAGAGGAGAGCTTTAAGATATGTTAATAATAGAGATTTGGGCAGCAGAAAGAAAAAGATAAAAGGAAGGTCCAGTTGTGGCTATAGCTCTCCAAGGTCCACCTCAGGGTAACCCAGCTAGCCCCTAGAGATCAGGATGTGGATGACCTCACCGGCTAGTGAAGACGGACCCTGTCAAAAATGAGGCCACTGAAAAGCAGAGTAGCCTGACTGCCCTCAAACAGGACGTTCAGTGGATTTTCACCCTACTCCCCCAAAGTCCCAGACAGGCAGAGTCTTCGGGACTCTCTCAGAAGAAGAGTCCGAGAGACTGGCCACTGGTGGGAGCGCCGAGGCCTGTCTGCCTCCTCACCACGCATCCACACCTCCACGGGAAAGCTAAGGGTTACACTCTCACGTGCACTTGGAAAGACAAAAATTGGACTTGTCACAGACAAGAGAGCTGCCTTCTCTATCTTGGATTACCCAACAGGCCCCACTCTCCAAGTAGGACTGTGTGAAGTTTAAGTTGACTCTTATCTCTGATGAAGCTTGTTCTTATGTCTGATAATGCCCAATGGGGCCACAGTTAAAAAGGATACTTCTTTCCATGTGTCCCTAAATGGCCGGTTAAGTTGCTGGGGAAAAAATTACTAATTGGACACAGGTAAGACTTAAAATTGGCTATTTTGTTGGTTTGGGGATATATACCGGGAAACTACTTTTGAGGAGTTTGGGGATATTGCCATGCTACATGCCTGGGCTGTGCTGTTTGAACCAGGGCGTCTTCTGTGCATGTGCAGCTCTGTTATGGTTTAGCTCATAAATAACTGACTCCACACCACCCTCTAAAAGAAATGCCTGAATCTGGCCCCCTTTATCACTCAGGTTAGTGGAACCAGTTGTCTGAATGATTTGGGTCTGTAAATTCCTGAGCTATTTTCTGCTTGTTTACTATCAGCCGCCTCTTCACTGGGCCCTGTAGCTTGACAACAGTTACTGAGAGAATGGTCCAGACACTGAAGACTAACGTAGTGTTTGTTCTTGGTAACCTCCCCACCACAATCTGGAGTCCACTTACTTCTGGGCCTTCTGATAGATCTTCCCCTCTATTCACAGCCTTCACCCACTTCTATGCTCCTGCTCAGCAGGAAGTAGCCAGAACAGTCAGCTTCCCTCTTCCCAAGATTGTGAAGATTAAAACAAAAAAAGGAGAGATTGAAACAGGAGAAAGCATGGGGGGACCTTGAGGCCCCTGATATCAAAGAGGAAATTAAAATAGACAGTCAGGACTAATTCTTGCCTGTTTTATAGAATTGAATTTTTACTTGTTTTTTTCTTTTCTTGAAATTCCTGCCTTCCTTTACCTGGCTCAGGCAGGAGATTGCACGTTAACTGACAGGAACCACTAAGACAATACTGTTGCAGCTTTTACAGCTTCTTTGGAAACATCAAGTGAGTGAGGAGGCTAGTCAGGATGCTGAGTGGAAGTGCCAGGCATGCCAGGTGCCAGTTCGAGACCACCTCAGGTGACAGACGAGAGTGCCTGGACCCCAGCTGGGGTGCCCAACTGGGGGTATAAACGTGAATTGGCTTTGTTCATTTATTCGAGGATCTGCCCCCCAATGGTGATATGTTGGGCATCACTTTCCCACTGGGTGGTAGTTCTTTTAGCAACTTTTTGTTTGTTCGGATCCTATGAATTTTGTTGTGAGAGTTTCCTTGTTCTGGTTTTTGAGATTTGGGTCTGTCCCCTTTCAACTTCATTCTCACAGTTGATATCTCTTCTTACTTGACTAAGACGGGTTGTTTTCACCTGTCTTTGCTGTCATTGCTTCTCTGGCTAACCCTCACTGGCTATCAATGCCCAGCTGGCGTTGTGCTCTCTATGTGGCAGGTATTTACATGCTGATGACTTGTGGGGTGAACTTCAGGGCCCTGTGGAGGCCTATGGATAATGACACAATTACCAAATGTGGGAGAGCTAGCTTCTGCAACACTCCATCTTTCTCCCATCCAAGTTCTGACGAGGCCACCTCAGATGGTCCAGACCTCATAGATTCGTGCTGGGGCCCCTTGCCTAGGCATCCTGTTGAGGCAGTGCCAACAGGATGGCCCCAATCCAGCCACCTACCTTTGGCACTCACTTATCCTTGCCATGCCCAGTGGCAGGTTGCCAGCTGCTTCACAGCTGTCCCTCTCAATTCTGGCACTGTTCTGCTCCTTCCCCCATTCACTGGGGCATTAAGCATATTGTGTTGTTGCATGCTGTGGAGTTGATATTTATTTTAGTCTTTGGGTAATCAATCAGTATTTTAATTATTTAGTTTTATTGCTTGACTTGTTTCAACTTTTAGTTGGCTGCTTTTGACATCTCATATATATATTTTTCTATTCTTTTAGACAATTTCTTATCTGGGGGCCCAAAAGACACTCCAGGCTCATCTTGTATCTTCCCTGCCCCAGCCCTAGAACCAGGCATTTTTCCAAGGAGCTCTGATTTGTTTTATGAAGTATGGTATTTTGAAACTGAGATCTAAGTCCTAGGTGTGCTTGCTGCTGCGGGGTGTCATTGCACCTGGGAGCTCTCAGTGCACAAAGCCGGAAAATGTATGCATGTGTACCAACCTGTGTATGCACACAAATCTGTGTTAATTTTTGTAACAATCTATTTGTATATGTATTAAAGTAAATCCGAGTTCATATTGTATCCCCTACCGTAATCTAGCATTGCAGCATTCAATCTATCCCTTCCCACTTGCTTATTTTCTCACAGAAATCTGGCTGTGGTTACCTGCAATATATTCACTTAAACCTTGATGGCATTGAGGATAAGTGCAATTGCTACTAACCAAAAAGTCAAGAGTTCAAATCTTGCCAGGTGCTTCTTGGAAATTCAATGGAACAGCTCTACTCTGTTCTGTAGGGTCACTATGAGTTGGAATTGACTCAGCTGCAGTGGGTTTTTGATTTAGTGACATATGTGTGGAGTCCTGGGGGCACATTGGTTAAGAATTCAGCGGCTAACCAGAATGTCAGCAGTTTGAGTCCAACAGCCACTCCTTGAAAACGCTCTGGGGCAGTTCTACTTTGTCCTGTAGGGTTGGTATGAGTTGGAATCAACTCCACAGCAATGAGTTAGTTAGAGTTAGCATAGTGGTAAAGTGATCTCAGAATTGCTAAGCTTACTTCTTTGAGATACAGACTTTCCAACCAGAGAGTACTATTGTGTATAGTTTGTGGTTTTAGCCTTGCAGTGCCCAGTCAAACACTGTTTTCAAAAGTGACTGCCATCAGCTCATTTCCTCCCACCCCTCACTGAGGCTGCAGCACACTTTTATAAAACAGGTGAATTCATTTGTCACACTCTGCATTCTATCCTGGCTTTCTCTGACATACGGCTGTTTGTTTTTAACCTTTAATTCAGAAAGTCATTCTTGGTGGTGTGCTTTTCTTTGTATTTTAACAAATACATGGACTCACACATCTACCATTCCAGTACCATACCAAACAGGTCTGTCATGGATTGAATTGTGTCCCCCCCAAAATAGGTGTAGTCTTGTGACCATGATTCCCTGTATTCTACGATTGTCCACTATTTTGTACTGTATGTTAAAGGATTAGGGTGGGACTGTAAATCCCTTCAGAAGATCACTTCACTGCTCTACTGTAAAGGGAGTTTTCCTGAGTGTGACTTGGCCCACCTTTACTCCTTGCATCCTACAAGAGAAGGAAAGGGTAGCAGGCTAAGAATTGAGAACCTGACACTATCAAGAAAGCAGCAGTGGGAGAAGAGCGCATCTTTCAGACCTGAGGTTACAGGGCCAAGATGTTCCCTGGACAAAGACCAGATGCAATACCAGACTTTCCTCCAGAGCCGACAAGGGAAAAAGCCTTCCCCTGGAGCGGACATTCTGAATTCAGACTTGGAGCCTACTGGCCTATGTAAGAATAAACCTTCCTTTTTTTTTTTCTTTTTAAATTTTTTATTTAATATAACTCAGTGAAAATGTACATTCCCATATAAATTTACGTACCCATCTATATGCAGCTTCCACTGCTTTCCCTGCCCAGTGACAGCACACTATTCCTCTCTGCTCCATACATGTCTCGTTCTCCCAACAGTCTCTTTTTTCCCTCCTCTCCATCCACTCTCCTTCCTCCAGCCAGAGGTCAGCAGGATGACATCCTATAGATGTATAGAACCATAAAGTGCATGCAATATATGGTCACTGCATCGCCAAGTCCAATCCGTTCCTGTCCGAACCGTGGACCTTCATTATGATTTATGGTCAAGGGCAGCATCAGGGCGAGGGGCCATGCTCCCAGGGGAACCCTGAAACCACTGGACCATCAATTGAGGTCTTTTAGTGGGGATCTCAGGGTGCACCCCTTTTTATTCTTGTGCTGCCAGTGAGACTCAACTTAGTGAGCTCCATCGCGGCTATCACTGGTGGTGGCCGGGCACCATCTAGTTCTTCTGGTCCCAAGTCGATGTAGGCACCCACTGATGTGGGTCTCTTTGTCTTCTGGGTTGTCTTTCCCCCATGTCATTTTGGTCCTCGGTGAGCATCTGTTCCTGCTGAGTTGGGACCATTTGCTGTGCCCTCGGATGGCAGCTTGGCAGCTTTTAAGACCCCAGACGCCACTCACCAATGTGGGGTGCAGACAGCCCTCTTAGCAAAATGCTAGTTGTGCCAATTGGCCTCGCTTTCGCCTAAGAGCATGGTCCCCCGCCCCCTGCTTCAGCTACTCTATCCTTGCAATATTGGGTCAAGATGGAGGGAGTACTCATGTTATGTTTAAGTCCACTTAATATGTACTTGGCTTAATATTGTTCTTGTTTCTAATGTGTGCTATCACTGATTTCATTGATTCCTAGCAACTATCTAATCTAAACCCTCTTCCCTCCCTCCTTCCCTCCCCGCCCTTGCAGCTGTCAAAGAGTCTTTTCTTCTATACACAAGTCTGTTTTTGAGATCTTATCGTAGAGGTCTCATACAATATTTGTCCTTTTGTCACTGACTACTTTCACTCAACATAATGTCTTCCAGTTGAAACCAGGTCATGAGATGTTTCCTGAAGTCATCATTGTTCTTTATCATTGCGTAGTGCTCCATTGAGTATATATACCATAGTTTACTTATCCATTCTTCTGTTGTTGGGCATCTGGGTTGATTCCATCTTTTGGCTATCGTGGACTGTGCTGCGATAAACATTCTGGTGCATGTGTCCGTTGGTGTGAGAGGCCTTGATTCTGTAGGATATATTCCAAGTAGTGGAATTACCGGGTCAAATGGTATATCAATATCCATTTTTTTAAGGAAGCACCAGATTGCTTTCCGGAGAGGCTGGACGATTTTGCAACCCCACCAACAGTGTAGGAGGGTTCCACTTTCTCCACAGCCTCTCCAGCATTTGTTGTTTTGTGTTTTCTGGATCATGGCCAATCTTGTTGGGGTGAGATGGTATCTCATTGTCGTCTTGACTTGAATTTCTTTAATAACTAAAGATCGGGAACATGTCCGCATGTGTTTTTTGGCTGCCTGGATCTCCTCTTTAGTGAAATGTCTGTCCATCTCCTTTGCCCATCGCTTCTTAATTGGATGGTTTATCTTCTTCTTGTTGATATTTTGTAGTATCTTATAGATTATGGAAATCAGGTGTCGGTCTGACATAGAGTTTCCAAATATTTTTTCCCATTCTGTGGGTGTTCTTTTAATTCTATTAATAAAGTCTTCAGATGAACAAAAGTGTTTAATTCTTAATAGATCCCATTTATCTATTTTCTCTTCTGTTGATTGTGGTTTGTTTGACAGATTTTGGAGTCTGTCCATATTGTGTATTAAAACTTCCATTGTTGTTCCTACCTTTTCTTGGATGAGCTTTATCGTTTTAGGTTTGATATTTAGGTCTTTTATCCAGTTAGAGTTGGTTTTTGTATAAAGTGTAAGATATGGATCTTGTTTCAGTTTCTTGCAGATAGATATCCAATTTTGCCAGCACCATTTGTTGAAGATACTGTTTTTACCCCAGTTTAATGTCTTAGGGCTTTGTCGAATATCAATTGTTCACAGGCAGATGGTGTCATCTCTGGGGTCTCAGTTCTGTTCCACTGATAGATCTGTCTGTTCTCATACCAGTACCAGGCTGTTTTGACCACTGTGGCAGTGTAATTATGTTCTAAAGTCAGGTAATGAGAGGTCTCCCAGTGTGTTCTTCTTCTTTAGTAGTACCTTGCTTAACCAGGGCTTCTTCCCTTTCCAAACAAAATTGGTGATTTGTTTCTCCATCTCATTAAAAAATGTCACTGGAACTTGTATTGGGATTGCATTATATCAATAAATTGTTTTGGGTAAAATAGACATTTTCACAATGTTAAGTCTTCCTATCCATGAGCAGGGTAGGTTTTTCCATTTATCTAAGTCTCTCTTAGTTTCTTGTAGTAAGGGCTTGTAGTTCTCTTTGTAAAGGTCTGTTATTTCTCTGGTTAGATGAATTCCTAGGTACTTTATCTTCTTAGGAGCTATCGTAAATGGCATTGATTTAGTAATTTCTTCCTTAACAGTCTCATTGTTGGTATAAAGGAATCCTACTGATTTACTTATGTTTATCTTGTATCCTGAGACTTTGCTGAACTCTTCTATCAGTTTCAGTAGTTTATGTATAGATTCCTTGGGATTCTCTGCATATACAATCATATTATCTGCAAAAAGGGAGATTTTAACTTCCTCTTTGCCGATGCAGATGTCCTTTATTTCTTGGTCTTGTCTAATTGCTCTGGCTAAAACTTCTAGCACAGTGTTGAATAGAAGAGGTGAGAGTGGGCATCCTGTCTAGTTCCTGATATCAAGGGAAAGTCTTTCAGTCTCTCTGCATTCAGAATGATGTGGGCAATTGGCTTTATATAAATGGCCCTTATTGTGTTGAGGAATTTGCCGTCTATGCCCATTTTGCTAAGAGTTTTCGCATGAATTGGTGTTGGACTTTATCAAATGCCTTTTCTGCATCAATGGACAAAATCAGGTGATCCTTGTCTTTTGTGTTATTTATATGGTTAATCACATTAATTGTTTTTCTGATGCTGAACCAGCCTTGCATCCCTGGTATGAATCCCACTTGGTCATGATGGATTATTTTCTTGATATGTTGTTGTATTCTGTTGGCAAGAATTTTGTTGAAGATTTTTGCATCTAGATTATGAGTGATATCGGTCTGTAGTTCTCTTTCTTTGTTGGGTCTTTCCCTGGCTTAGGTATCAGGGTTATGATGGCTTCATGGAATGAAGCCATCCCTTTCTATACTGTGAAATAGTCTCAGTAGTATTGGAGATAACTCTTCTCTAAATGCTTGGTAGAATTCTGCCGTGAAGCCATCTGGGCCCGGACTTTTTTTGGTTGGCAGTGTTTTGATGACCTTTTCAATCTCTTCCTTTGTAATGGATTTATTAAGTTGTTCTGCTTCACATTGTGATAATTTGGGTAGGTGGTATGAGTCAAGGAATTGGTCCATTTCCCCTAGCTTTTCAAATTTGTTGGAGTACAGTCTTTCATAGTATTCTGTTATGATATTTTTTATTTCTGTTCCATCTGTGGTGACAACCCCCCTCTCATTTCTCATTTGGGTTATTTGTTTCCTTTCCTGCTTTTCTTTAGTAAGTTTAGCCAGTGGTTTGTCAATTTTGTTGATCTTCTCAAAAAAACACCTTTTGGTCTTTTCAGTTTTTTCAGTTGTTTTGCTGTTCTCTAATTCCTTTAGCTCTGCTCTAATCTTTATGATCTCGTTTCTTTTGGTGCCTGAGGGGTTCCTCTGTTGTTCTCTTTCTACTTGTTCAAGCTGTAGGGTTAGTTCCTTGATTTGGTTTCTTTCTTCCTTCCAGATGTGTGCATTTATGGAGATAAACAGACCTCTGAGCACTGCTTTGGCTGTATCCCATAGGTTCTGGTAGGAAGTGTTTTCGTTCTCATTGGAATCCATGAATTTCTTTAATTCATCCTTGATTTCCTCTATAATCCATTTTTTTTTTGAGCAAGATGTTCAGTTTCCAAGAGTTTCACTTTCTATCTATGTTTTTTCTGTTGTTGATTTCAACTTTGATGGCTTTATGATCTGAGAAGATGCTTTGCAGTAATTCAATGGTATGGATTTTGTTGAGCATTGCATTATGGCCTATCACGTGGTTAATTCTGGAGAATGTTCCATGTGCACTGGAGAAGAAGGTGTAGTTGTCAGCTGATGCGGGGAAAGTTCTGTATATATCAATGAGGTTTAGTTGGTTAATTGAGGCAATGAGGTCTTCTGTATCTTTACTGAGTTTTGTTCTAGATGATCTGTCTAATATTCTGAGTGGAGTGTTGAAGTCTCCTACTATTATGGTGGAGTCATCTAACTCTCTTTTGAGTGTAGTCAGTGTTTCTTCAACGTATTTAGGTGCTCTGATATTAGGTGCATAAATATTTGATAAAGTTAAGTCTTGCTTGTGTACTGAACCTTTCAGCAATAAATAGTGTCCATCTTTGTCCACGATGGTGGACTTGACATTAAAATTGATTTTGTCTGAGATTAGAATTGCCACCCTTGCTCTTCTTTGTTCATTGTTAGCTTGATATATATTCTTCCAAACTTTAATTTTCAGTGAGTTCCTATCTTTAGGTCACAAGTGAGTTTCTTGTAGACAACATGTGGATGGGTCATGTCGTTTGATTGAAAATGTCACTCGATGTCTCTTAACTGGAGCATTCAGTCCATTCACATTCAATGTAATTATTGATAGGTACGTATTCAGTGCTGCCATTGTAATGTGTTTATTTTTATGTTGATGTTTTCTCTGTTGTTCTTATTAGTCTGTTCTGGGACATTCTTTTTTGTGAGTTGATTTTTCACCTTTTTCAGAGCTGGTTTTGTGTTTGTTGAGACTCGTGTGTTAGATTTCTTGAAATGGTATGATACATCTTTGTTGTGCTTTACAGCTGCCCCTATGATCCCCCTTACAAACTATAATATATAAACCCAACTTTAATACTACCAGTATTGTCATCTTCCTCTCCATCTGGAAGGACTATAACAACTGTAGTACATCCCTCTTTTTAATATGATGACACCATAGTTTTCATGATGATCACTGGATTGCTTCTTATCAAAGCTGCGATTGGCTTTGGAGCCTTCCCTAACTGAGTAGTTTTGAGTAGTAAAGTCGTTCTAAAATATAAAGTTAGTGGTTTTGTTCTTCCAAGCCAGAGCCAAGAACTTCTTTCAATATTTCTTGTAGTTTTGGTTTGGTTTTTACAAAGTCTCTGAGTTTCTGTTTATCTGGGAATGTCTTAATTTCATTTTCGTATTTGAAAGATAGTTTTGCAGGATATATAATTCTTGGTTGGAAGTTCTTCTCCTTCAAGGCTTTGAATGTGTCATGCCACTGTCTCTGTGCCAGCATGGTTTCTGCTGAGAAATCTGAAGAGAGCCTGCAGGGTTTCCCTCTGAATGTTAGCTTTGCTTTGAGTCTTGCTGCCTTTAAGAGTTGCTGCCTGTTTTAGTCAGCTAGGGCTGCTCTAACAGAAATACCATAGAGTGGATGGCTTTAACAAAGAAAGATTTATTCTTACACAGTCCGGTAGGTTGCAAGTCCATATTCAGGGTGTCCGCTCCAGGGAAAGATTTTCCCCTTGACGGCTCTGGAGGAAAGTCCGGTATTGCATCAGTCTTTGTCCAGGGAGCGTCCCAACGCAAGAACCTCTGGTCTGAACGACGCGCTCTGCTCCCGGTGCTGCTTGCTTGATGGTAGTGAGGTTCTCAAATTGTCCTTGGTTCTTTTTCCTTTTATTCCTTGCAAGCTAAAAGCATTAAGGGTGGGGCAAGCCATACTCCAGGGAAACTTCCCCCATAGCAGGAATTCACAGCACCACCCTAATCCTTTAACATACAGGTTAGCAAAACCACACAATGGAGGACAGTCCCAAGATACTGGGAACCATATCCCAGCCACGTGGCTGCACACATTTTTGGGGGGACACAGTTCAAACCATGACATCCCACCCTTTGACAGCCCAAAAATCACATCACAAAAACATTTAACACATTCATCTCACCATAGCAAAATTATGTCCATCCATATAACAGAAGTCTTAAATCAGCTCCAAGTCCAAAATACAAAAACTCTTCTACATCTGTGAAACTTAGAAAGCATTAACAGGCAACAGGCAAGTCAACAGAACACATTACATTAGCCCTCAAAGCTTTGGAAATACTCTTACATTTTCTGAGACATTCTACACAACAGCAATGCTCTCCAGACTCTAGATATCGGCCACGCTCTCAGGTTTCTGAGTGGAGACCTCCAGCCCTGTGCTACAACTCTGCCTTCAAGGCCCACTTGGACAGAAACTCTGTCCCATCGGCTTTAGGAGCACCCTAAGCCCAACTGAGTGGCAATTCCACCCTTACGAACACAGCACGCCATGGTTCCACCCTTTCAAACCCCTAAGGTCATGGCCATACCTCTTGAGACTGAGGCAGCTCAGCTTCTCACGCTATCTGCCTCTTCAGCTTCAGCTTCCTATGGCCGCATGGCCCGGGCCTCAGGCCCACATCTGCCCTGCCGGGCAAGTGTTCCAAAGCTCTGTAGCTCCACTGGTTTAAGTGCCCGGAGGCACCCCACTCTTGCTGGAAAGCGTCCTGCCCAAAGGCACTCAACTCTCTCACTCCGTGGGTCAGCAAGGCCAGCTCACCGATTCAAGTGCCCAGAGGCACCCCGTTCCGCGAGGAAAACTCTGCGCAGGCACTGACCTCTCTCGCTCCACGGGTCGGCTCCAGCGCTGCCTCTGGTTCTGCTGCTGCCGCTGCTGCTGCTGCTGGTCCTCTGTTGTTTCTCACCATCTGCGCCTTCTTCGTTCCTTCTGAATCTTCTATCCATTCGCAGTTTCAAAGTGGCTTCAACATTTTAGGTATTTGCTAGAGCAGCACCCGACTCCCACGGTACCAATTCTGGTTTAGTCAGCTAGGCTGCTCTAACAGAAATACCACAGAGAGTGGATGGCTTTAACAAAGAAAGATTTATTCTTACACAGTCCGGTAGGTTGCAAGTCCATATTCAGGGTGTCCGCTCCAGGGAAAGACTTTCCCCTTGATGGCTCTGGAGGAAAGTCCAGTATTGCATCAGTCATTGTCCAGGGAGCGTCCCAACGCAAGAACCTCTGGTCTGAACGATGCGCTCTGCTCCCGGTGCTGCTTGCTTGATGGTAGTGAGGTTCTCAAATTGTCCTTGGTTCTTTTTCCTTTTATTCCTTGCAAGCTAAAAGCATTAAGGGTGGGGCAAGCCATACTTCAGGGAAACTTCCCCCATAGCAGGAATTCACAGCCCCACCCTAATCCTTTAACATACAGGTTAGCAAAACCACACAATGGAGGACGTTCCCAAGATACTGGGAACCATATCCCAGCCACGTGGCTGCACACATTTTTGGGGGGACACAATTCAAACCATGACACTGCCTATGTTTCATTTTGTTGAGCTTGATTGTAATATGTCTTGGAGTATTTCTTTTAAGATCTATATTGAGTGGCATATGATATGCATCTGAGATGTCTATATTTTCTTCCTTCATGATTTCTGGGAAGTTTTCTGTCAGCAGCTCAGCAACGATACTCTCTGTGTTCTCAGATGTCTCACCCTGTTCAGGGACTCCAATTAATCGAAGGTTGTTCCTCTTAATAGAGTCCCACATGCTTCTTAATGTTTCTTCATTTTTCTTGTTTCTTTTTTCTGATTTCTGCTTGTAGATGCTGGCCTCAGTAGCTCTATCTTCCAAGTGAGAAATCCTTTTTTCTATTTGTTCCATTCTGTTTTCTTGGCTTTGCATTGAAGTTTCTATGACTTTGATTTTCTTCTTGATCTGTTGGATTTCAGAGTACTGGTGTTCCATCAGATCGAACATCTTGCTTAATTTTTCATTTTGTTCTCCTGCATTTTGTATAAGGTCTAGAAGGGCTCTGTATATAATCAATTTGTATTCACTTTCTGATGCTTTCATAAAAGTTTCTTCATCTGGAAAACTCCTTGGTTGCTTTGTTTGGTAGCCTTCTGAAGCCATGGGTGATTTCTTGTGTGCCACAAGTGTCTGTTGCTTTTTGGGTCCCATGTGAGTAAGTAGAGGCTGGAAGAGATACTTTGAGGATGGACTGCAGTTGTTTCTCTAGGCTGTCTTAAAATGTAAAGCAAAAGATATCTGACCACTTCACAAGTCAGTTACATTTTCAGGTGTAGAGGTCCCTCTTCTGAACTGGCAAAGTAAGCACTACTATATCCAACCCCAGATGATACAAACTAGTTCAGAATACAGCTATGCTACTACCCTGTTGGCCTCTGCCGACAGGGCCTAGCCTTGGATGACACTGCATAGAGTATTGCTTTTCTGATAGAAAAGTGCTCTCCTGTGGGCAGGCTCTGGCTCCCAAGCTAAGAATTAGGTCCAGGTGCGGCCACCGTATCCAAGATGGCGTCCTCCACACAGGCCGCAGACAGAGGGGCTAAAGGTGCCGAGAGGTAGTGATTCCTCTGATTCTGTTGCAGGACCCCGAAAGCAGGTGGCACTAGGTGAATTACTCCTTTTCTGTCAGAGAAGCGCTGTCCTGTTTGCAGGCACTGGCTCCCAGGCTAAGAATGAGGTCCCGCTAGAATCTCCGTATCCAACATGGCGTCCCCCACACTGACTGCGAAACTCTGTACAAATGCCGCTGAGGCAGATATAAAATGACACGATCAAAGTGGCTAGATTAACAGAGTCTGAAGCCTGGCTCTCAAAATATGGGAATTTCGCCTGCCTGTCCCCCCAGCAGCGTGTCTGAGTCTAGCTGCTAGGCGAGACCCGGCTCCGCCTGTGGCCAAGACCGAGGAAAAAAAAGTCAAACTGGCGCGTTTACCTTCCGTCCGTGAGAGCCGGGGCTAGCCAGGCGCGGAGTCAGCGAAAGAGAGGCGGTTTTTCGCTCAGTGGTATGAAGTCCAAAGTAACAGCCCTGTGCCGTGTCCTGGGGCTGAGTAGGTGACCAGAGGCTCTCTTTGATTATCAATTCAGGTCTTAGTTTCCAGAGGCAATTAAGGAGACGTGGGCTTAGTTTGCCATCTTGACTTCGCCTCCCCACAAAGCTTCCTTTTTTAAAGCCAACCACTCTGTGGTATTTTTGTTAGAGCAGCCCTGGCTGACTCAAACAAGGTCTAAAATCCAAACAGTAAACCCACTGCTGTCAAGATGATCTTGACTCTTAGCAACTCTGTAGGACAGAGTAGAACTGCTCCATAGGGTTCTATAATCTTGAAGAGAATAAACTGTCCTATCTTTCTCTCTAGAGCTACAGGTAGATTTGAACTGTTGACCTCTCAGCCCCACAAGGACTTCTGTACAGAACAAGTCTATTACCCTCAAATTCCCTTGTGCAATTCTTTTATGGTAAATCCACCCCCTCTCCCACCTGCTGGTAACCACGTGTTTTTTTTTTTTTTTTCCAGCCCTATAGTTTTACCTTTCCCAGACTGTCATATAAATGGAATCATGCAATAGGCAGGCTTTTAGGTTTGGCTTCTTTTACTTATCAAATGCATTTAAGATTCACTCCCACTTTTAGTAACATGAGAGAGTATGCAGGAGGAGGGGGGAGTATGTGGGAACTTTCTACACTTTCTGCACAATCTCCTCTTAGAAAAACATCTATTAAAAAATTACTTTAACCCTGTTGTTGAATCAATCAGTCCTTCATGGGCTGGAGAATAGTATTTTGAAACCAAGATCTAAGTGCTGAGTGTGCTAGTTGCTATGGAGTGTCACTGTTCCTTGAAGAGCTATATAGTAGCCCATGTCTGCAGACAAATCTGTGTTTATTTCTGTGATGATTTACTTGTGTATGAATATAAAAATAAAACTCAGTTCATATTGTATCCCATCTCTAAACCAAAGTAGTACATACTACAGTTTGTATACTCACTCACCTGTGGGAGAACATCTGGGTTATTTCTAGGTTTTTGGCAATTCTGAATTTTTGTGAACATAAATTTTCATTTCACTTGAGTAAGCCATAGTAGCGGAATGATTGAGGTTTATACTAAGCCTATGTTTAACTTTATAAGAAAGTGCCAAGAAGTTTTCCTAAGTGGCTGTTTACACGCTTTGTGATCCACAGCAGTGACCGAGAGCTTCTGCTGCTCAGCATACTCACCAACATTTGGTCGTCTGTACTTTTTTAAAAGTGGAAACTCCCTACCCTTGACTTCTTCCTTCCTGTTGGTTTCTGCCTAGATTACAAAATAATCTTTACTCTTGCTTTGCAGTTGGGCATTAGTGAAGGTAATGATTTTATATGACTTAATGTTTCCACTGAGCACTAAGATACTATCCCATTTCTTATCTTCTACAATAGTCTCATAAGGCAGATTCAGCAAACATTCTCAGGCTGGTATGAGAAATAACACCTTGCTTGACAAGAATTCCTGTCTGGCTTCCTCAAATACCTGCTCTCTCTTAGCCTTTTGTTTCCCTGCTCACCTCAGCCTATTTTGAGCCCAACCAAATGAATCCACTGAGATACTAGAATGGTCATGGATCATCACTTGACTCTGTAGTGGATCCAGCAGGATAAACCACTTCATGTAGCTTTCCAGGTGGGTGGCTAGGTCTTAATTCATCAAGCGGGAGTTGTGTGCCTGACCCCTGCTCAGACTCCCTGTCGCCTAACTTGGCAGCTAGCACATTCTCATAGTCACTATCATCCTTACTTGGTATATCTTCTTCATTCTTTATCTGACTGTTTTCACTCTGTGCCAACGGCCAACAGGCCACATGATCCCCTAAAACAAGAAAACTGCCTGATAGCCTCACAGGGTGAGTGTGAGTCCCCAAAGCATCTGTCCTGCCCCTTGCATGGTCTGTGTTTAAGGATGTCACCTCTTGCTCTGTCTGATGCTCACTTCTCTTGACATCTGCTGGTGGGATATTTTCATAGTCTCTGCAACACTGAGAAGTCATCCAGGGCTGTTCCCGCTGGCTGGCTCCAAGATCTAATTCTGACATGTTGACATAGTCATTTGAGGTCTGAGAAGAACTCTCTTCATCGCTGAGTGGGTTGCTGTTCTCAGTTCCTGGAGACCAAAATCTGGTACAGTCACTGGCATCCCCAAAGTCCATGTCACTTTTCTCAGAAAAGTCCACGTCCTGTGCACTTGGGAGGACAAAGAGATCCCTAGGGGACTTGGAAGCTAGATTCTCAGCAATCTCTCCTGCTCCAGGCACATTGACATAATCCCTTGAATCCTCAGAAGAGATGCTCAGGTTGTCTCTGGAAGTGCTGACATTGACGTAGTGTACTGCAGGTGTGAAGATCCCACATATCTGGGGCACCATAGTGTTGTCATAGACACCCACTGCAAACCCCATGGCACAGGTATGGGCTTCATGAACCTGGAGAACATTGCTTGCTTGTGACGGCTGTGGGGAAGAAGAGAAGGCCAGTGATAGGATGGAAGACGAAGCTATGGACAAAGCTGTTCTCCCCTGCCCATTGCCTTTTTCCCACATGATGGAAGAAATTTTAAACAGGGGTTTCAGACTTCGAGGCTTTAGATGCCAAGTAGGTATTAGGGAATTGGGTGGAGTTTCAGAAAAGCAACAATGACACTGTGATGAAAAATTACAGTGAAGGGGTTCTGTGGGAAATGGGAAAGCAGTGTTATAAACTGGAGAAAGCCTGCCTCTTCAGAGTGCATTGCGAGGCAACACATCACAGTGGTGAAATGTGCAAGCTTAGGTTCAAACTGAGGCTTTCAAATCCCAGCCTCTCCACTTGGTGAAAGAGTTTGGGCAAGTTACCTTATCTGTTAACCAAATGTATAGAGTCATAGTCATAGTCTAATTTATAAGGTGCGGGTAATCATAATTTTGATGCCATAAGGTTTTTGTAAAAAGAAAATCTACTACTAGTGTTATGTATTGAATTATCTTCTCCCCCTAAAATATGTGTTATGAATTGTAACACCTATATTCCATTTTGGAATGGGTTTTTGTTGTGTTAATGGGAAGGATTAACTCCAGTGTGTCTTAAATCAATCTCTTTAGAGACAAAAAAGAGATTAAATAAGCAAGAGCAAGTGAGTTGGGGGAAGATAAACAGCAAAGCACCTGAAGATTGTCCCAGAGAAGTTTAGAAGAGACAAGGACCTACCTCTAGAGTTGACAGCAGGCACCCTGAATTCAGACTTCTGGCCTCTTCAACTGTGAGATAAAGCCACCCACTTGTGGTATTTCTGTTATAGCATCACTAGATAACTAAGAATTTGGTACCGGAAGAGTGAGATGCTGCTCTAGGAGATATTTAAAATGTGGAAGTGGCTTAGAATTGGGTAATGGGTAGAGATTGGAAGAGTTTCAAGTTGCCTAATAGTAAAAAGCTAGCTTGCCTCAAAGAGTCTGTTGGTTGAGTTACAGATGTCAAAGGCAATTCTGGTGTGGTCTCAGAAGGAATTAAGGTGAACTATAGAGAAATTTTCTATCATCTTAGAGAATGCAGTCATCAGCCCTGTATATCTGTGGGTTCTACATCTGTGAATTTAGCCAACTGTTGATTAAAAATACTCAGGGGGAAACATAACGGGTTCTCTATCAAGCAAAACTTCAATTTTTGTGTACCAAGCACTATAATGAATTCATCTGAATGAAATGATGTGTAGGCACATCCAGCTGTAGCCTCCCACTGTTTCACAGGCCCACAGTCACTCTAGCACTCATTGTTTGAGCATTGTTCTCCTCGAATCTTGTCATTATTCTCTAAATAGTACAGTACTATATAACAACTTTTATGTGACATTTACACTGCATTAGGTATTGTAAGTAATAGAGAGATGATTTAAAGTATACAAGAGGATGTACGTAGGTTATATGCAAATACTACACCATTTTACATAAGGTACTTGAGATCTTTGGATTTTGGTCACTGCTGGGGGTCTTCAAACCAATCCCACGCAGACACCAAGGAATGTCTGCACATATGGTACCAGCAACAGAATGTTGCCAGAAATGTAGATATTAAATGTGCTTCTGCAGTGACTTTAAAAGGAAACGATGAACATGTGATTGGACAATTGAATAAGTTGATGCTTTTTTATATACTGGCAAAGAACTTGTCTCAGTTATGTTTACATATTTGTTGAAAGGTAGAACTTGTAAGTGAGGAACTTGGATATCTGACTGACAAGATTTTTAAGCAAGATCTTAAAGAGGTTACATGGTTTCTCCCTGCTGTTTAGAGTAAAATGAGAGGAAAGAGATGGGCTTAAAAATGAACTGTGTAAAATGAAAACAGAACTTAAAGATTTAGAAAGCTCTGTCATACACACTAAGGATGTGTGTCTGAGAATGTTCACCAAGGACGTGGGTACACAGTCTTTTGTTAAAGAGATTAAGGCTATGACAGATGGATCTAACCAACTACTATAGCAGAAAACCCTTCAGTTTAGACAGAGAAAGAATGAAAGGAGAGAACATCGTCTGGCTCTTGGAATTCTACAGGCAGGAAACATGCCAAACGAGCTACATTTATTGTCATCTGAGGAAAAAGAAGGATCATCCCTGGAGTAGCTCAGGGATCAGCAGAACTCTTGGGAGAACAAGGGAAGCAGGGCCTTCTCCATTTCAAAGGGTGGGCCCACTGTCTCCTGGATCTCAAAGGGTGGGGTCCTCCTAGGTTTCAAAGAGTCAGCTCTTTGCTAACTTGGTTTCAGAGTGTGGGGCTGCTGTTAAGAGTGTGCCAGGGAACTGGGTTGCCATCCAGAGCAGAGGAGTTAGGCCTGCCATGCCCAAAAGGCAGAGGAAAAGGCCTGCTGGGACCAAGGGCATGGGACCACTACTCTGATGGACTAGGAGAGTGGTGCTACCCAAAGCTGAAGGAGAAGAGTTGCCATTCCAGTATGCCTGTCTGGAAGGCAGAGCTGAAGCTGAGGGCTGAGGGGTGTCCACCCAGAATTCAGAGGCCAGTATCCAGAGTCTGGAGGGCAGGGCCATTGCTCAGATGGTATCAGATAAGAAAAGAGTATTTTCTAGCCTTGAGAAATCATGTAGTTTTTTCTGCTAGGTTTTGAACTTATTTAGTTCTTGTTATCCCTTTTTTTTCCCAAATTTCTCCCATTTGTAATGGAAATATCTACCTTGTGTCTATTCTACTATTGTATGTTAGGAGCAGATAACTTGCATTCAAGATTTCATAAGGTTAGATTCACAGATGAAGAGGAATTCTTCCCCACTATGGAATATGCCTAAAGTCTTACCTATGTTTGATTTAGATGCTTCAGAAAATAAGATTTTGAAATTGGGGTTGATTTAAAACTCATGATGATGTAATGAGGTGAATGTATTTTGCCTGTGGTAAGGACATGAACTGTGGAAAGCCAAAGGATAGAATGTTTTGTGTTGAACTGTGTCCCCACAGAATATGTGCTGTAAATCCTAACGCTTATCTCTTTGGAAATAGGTTTTCTTTGTTATGTTGATGAGGCATGACTAGTGTAGGGTGTGTCTGAAATCAACCTCTTGAGATAAGAGAGTTGCAACAAACAAGAGGAGCAGAAATGAGGGGAGATAAATCCCACATGAAGATCACCCAGGAGCAGAAGCTCAGAAGAGACAAGGAGCTTCCTTCCAAGTCTACAGAGAAAGAAAGCCTTCTTCTGGGGCTGGCACCCTGAATTTGGACTTTTAGCCTCCTGAACCATGAGAAAACAAATTTCTGTTTGTTAAAACCACCCACCTGTGGTATTTCTGTTACAGTAGTACAGCAGCACTAGATAACCAAGACAATGTTTAGAATAGCTTCTGGTACATAAAAAACACTTTTTAAAAAGTTGCCATTATTGTGAAAGGGGTAGCTTACACACAGACCAAGTTGATTATTGGCATTTAGAGATGCTGGCTTGAAGTTTGTAGAACTTCTGAATTTTCAAGAAAAGTTGGAAATCTGGACTTTTCAATCTGAAATCTCTTCATTTTTAAATGTTGGCTACTGCTTTCAAATGTTAGTAAAATCTTGTGGAGTCCAAATCAAATATCTTTAAGAGCTAAAGTCACTTTGGGTCCTAAATTCTAAATGTAAAACACATTCAAGTCCCAACGACATCCTGGAATGAGTTTTGCTAACAGAGTTTACTTTTCCCTGCCCATATCAGGGCAGCAGAGCTCAAGGGGTGGGATGCAACGGGAGGAGGAGGAGGACGCAAAAGTGTTGACTTGGTGGAGGTGGCTGTCCAGTAACTGAAATTAAACCTCTGGATAATGAGAGGCTGGGTAATGAACACAGTCATCGAGAGCAGTAGCATCACAGTACTTACCCGGGGATGACCACAAAGCAGAGGAGCCTGTTCTTTAGCAAACAAACATGAACTTATCTATGAAAACAAGTACCCTGCTCTTCAAAGTAACCCCTCTACTATAGATGGTGTTTCCTTACAGAATTATTGTTGGGCTCTTCCCTAGAAGCTGCTTTCAAAGCCAGACCATGAGACACATGAGAACAGAAAGGAGGAGTGTGCTGTCACCAGGTAAGGAGAGCAGTAGGACCTGCACATAGGTGGGCATGCAAATTTAAACTGGATCCTACACTTTCGCTCAATCACAATAAATAAATAATAAAAAAGGCACATGGGGTTGTAGTTACTGATGATAATTCTCCCTTTGTAACCTCAGAGAATGAGTAAGGAGTCTTGGTATCCCAGTGGTTAGGAGCTGAGCTGCTAAATGAAAGTCAGGAGTTGAGTCCCATCCAGCAGTTCACGGGGAAAAAAACCTGGTGATCTCTTCCCAGGGAGATCTAGAAAACTATTCTACTTTGTTTCATGGGGTCACTACTAGGTAAAGTTGACTCAGTGGCATCTAATAATGTTGAAATGAGGCATAAGTGACAGCCTTTGAGGAAGGGCGCAGTAAAAATTCAAGGTATTAAAGAAAGCCCCAGGAAACAACTTAATAGCAGAAAATACCATACAGTAATCTCACCTTTGTCTTACAAAACATCTGTCACAAGACAAGCCTGGGGACAGCTTTGCAAGTGACCCCTAGACCTTGACCACATTTTACAACTAACAGGAATTCCAGGTGGCCTCAACCAATCAATGTAAAGGTCAGTTCCCCCTCCCTGCTTTGTAATCTCACGACTTAAATACTGGGTGCTGAGGAAGCTCGTTGTTGCCCCCTACTCTGCGTAGTTTGGGGTGCATCCCTGGTGCACCAGTCTTTTTCTTATTGGGCACATTTTTTAATAAAACTTAACTTTCAAAAGTAACAGCATCGCATCTTGAAAGTTGCGGACCCTAACACTAACAACAATAACAAACTCAAAGAACAGCTCCAGTTTGATCAAACACTTTCTACCTCAGCTATAAAAACAAATGAAAAACAAACTCCTTGACATCTAGAAACTTTTAACTCACAATGACCCTACAAAGGGCAGAGTAGAACTGCCCTATAGAGTTTCCAAGGTGTACCTGGTAGATGTGAAGTGCTGACATTTTGGTTAGCAGTCATAGTATATAGCTTTTGTGCCACCAGGGTTTCCAATTCAGTTGTAGCTGTATTGGCCAAAGCCAAAGCCAAAGCCACTGCCTTTGAGTTGATTCTGACTCATAGCAACCCTGTAGTTCACAGTAGACCTGCCCCACAGTTTCCAAGGAGCAGCTGGAGGATTTGAACTGCAGACTTTTTGGTTAGCAGACTTGAACGCTTAGCCACTGCACCACCAGGGTTTCCATTTCTTAGCTATAGCACT
The DNA here is from genome assembly GCA_028571685.1 of Heterohyrax brucei. Classification (NCBI taxonomy): domain Eukaryota; kingdom Metazoa; phylum Chordata; class Mammalia; order Hyracoidea; family Procaviidae; genus Heterohyrax; species Heterohyrax brucei. The sequence goes on from CM053155.1 coordinate 27,467,089, forward strand.
GAGTTTAAAAACCAAAAAACCCAAACTTGTTGCTGTCAAGTTGATTCTGACTCATAGCAACACTACAGTGCAGAATATAACTGTCCCATAGAATTTCCAAGGACAGCCTGGTGGATTTGACCTGCCCACATTTTGGTTAGTGGCCATAGATCTTAACTGCTACCAGAATTTCCATAGTACTAAATAGCTTATGACTATTGCTACTACTGAGGATGGTGGAAACCACACGACACAGGCCCTAGAGGTGATCCCAAAGCAGAGGGTAAATGTGTTTTGACAACGAAGTTTTGACAGCATTGTTAGAATATTTGTGTACTTTCCTGAGGTGATTTTACTTTGAAGGAGTCAATTACATGTCTCCTTTAAAACAATCCATTTCAGTTCTGACATCATGTCGTGGAATCCTTGAATACACATTCCCTGGTGCCTTTCTTAAAATCTCAAGTGCTTGCTCTTTCTTAATTTTCCTCTTAGTGCAGTGGGGAATCCTGGAAGCTAGTCCTCTGAATTTATTGATAGGGCTGCAGGGCAAGTGCCAAAGGACGTGTTGCTTGTCCAACGTGAAACAAGATCCCAGACCAGCCCTCTTTCACCTCAGTTTTTCTGCCAGAGATCTGTCATTTCCCCCCAAGGGTTTTGGCTCTTACCACATGCTGAGGGATAGGGCTGTCAGAATTCCTGGAGAGGAGGCTTTCAGTACTGAAAATGCGAATATCCCTTGACTGATGTCTCCCTGAAGGGACAGAGAACACCTTAAGCTAGTTAGTGAGTCCTCCAAGGGGTTCATTGCTACGTCATAGGTAAAACTGGGAGGTGAGGTACCTAGCATTTGCTGCTGGGGGCCTGGTATTCTGTGTTTAGAGGGTCAGAGCTACAGTGATAATGGCCTCTGGGACCTAGCACTCTCTTCAGCCCTGGTGGCACTAAAGGACATTAGCACAGGGGCTGGAGAGGCTGGAAAGGAAGCTGTTGGGTAGTACTCTCCCTGCTGGCAGCTATCTTTTCTGTGTACCTTCCTCACACCTAGATATACCTTTCTTTTCTCGCTACCTTAACAACCAGACAAAGCAAAACCCCAAACCCAGTTGAGTCCCCTTCTTTAGAGCTCTCCAGGCTCCCCGGCGGAGCCTGATCTGGTGACCCACCTATCCCTTTCTCTTTGGTGCTCTCAGAGCAGCAGATAGAACTGAAAGCTTGGAGGAGGCTATTTCTGGTGGTGAGAGGTATGGCCTGAGACGAGAAGTTTAATACACGTAGACTCCATAGATTAGGAGCAAGAACCTACCTGGCCCTTCTTGCCTCCGAGGCAAGAACTCATAAATGTTTTTGGACCTTTGTCTGCACTGAGGCTGAGTCAGCAAGGGCATGACAGAAGTACGGAAGAATGGGCCTGCAAGGCAAAAAGAGAGGTGTGGGGTCAAAGCAGGGACCAGCGGCAGGAAATTCGGACTCTTGGGAACAGAATGTTTCCTGGGAATGTTCCCCAATCTCACAATAAAAAAAATAGACAAATAGGGAGCTCAGTGAACAGAAACAGGAAGAGAAAATTGCAGCATGGGATTCTGAACCAATGGCTTTCAAAATAGAACTCAAATTAACACTAGGCATTTGGAACTCATGTCTCAGGGCTCTGAGTGAGACAGTGGTGTGTGGAATGAGAAGAGAGGTCTCTTTAGTACAATAGTTTACCCCTGGAAGATAATTTGGAATCAACCCAGATGCCCAACAACAGAGGAATGGATAGGTAAACTATGGTATATATACACAATGGAGCACTACGCAATGATAAAGAATAATGATGATTCCAGGAAACATCTCATAACTTCGTTTCAACTGGAAGATATTATGTTGAGTGAAAGTAGTCAGTGACAAAAGGACAAATATTGTATGAGACCCCTACGATAAGATCTCAAAAACAGACTTATGTATAGAAGACTCTTTGACAGCAGCAAGGGAGGGGAAGGAGGGAGGGCAACGAGGGGAGGGTTTAGATTAGATAGTTACTAGAAATCTGGTTGGGTGAAATCGGTGATAGCACACATTAGAAACAAGAACAATATTAAGTGGACTTCAGCATAACTTGAATACTCCTTTCATCTTAATCCAATATTGCAAGGATAGAATAGCTGGGCAGGGGGCAGGGGACCACACTCTTAGGTGAAATGGAGGCCAATTGGCACAACTAGCATTTTGCTAAGAGGGCTGTCTGCACCCCACATTGGTGAGTGGCGTCTGGGGTCTTAAAAGCTGCCAAGCTGCCATCTGGGGGCACAGCAAATGGTCCCAACTCAGCAGGATTGGATGCTTACCGAAGACCAAAATGACATAGGGTAAAGACAACCCAGAAGATAGAGAGACCCACATGAATGGGTGCCTATATCGACTTGGGACTGGAAGAACTGGATGGTGCCCGGCCACCACCAGTGACAGCTGCGATGGAGTTCACTAAGTTGAGTCTCACTGGCAACACAAGAACAAAAAGGAGTGCACCCTGAGATCTCCACTAAAATACCTCAATTGATGGTCCAGGGGTTTCGGGATTCTCCTGGTAGAATGGCTCCTGGCCCTGATGCTGCCCTTGCCTGTATATCATAATGAAGGTCCACTCTTCGGACATGAATGGATTGGACTTGGTGATGCAGAGTGACCATATATTGGATGCACTTTATGGTTCTATGCATCTATAGGGTATCATCCTGCTGACCTCTGGCTGGAGGAAGGAGAGTGGGTGGAGAGGAGGGGAAAGGAGACTGTTGGGACAATGAGACACGTACGGAACAGAGAGGAATAGTGTGCTGTCACCAGGCAGGGAGAGCAGTGGAAACTACATATAGGTGGGCATGTAAATTTATATGGGAATGTACATTTTCACTCAGTCATAATAAAAAAAGATAATGTAGTATTAGAGGTTGAAAAAAGAGTTGCTGCAGAGCTGATTCCAATTCATGGTGATCTTGTATGTCCAAGTAGAACTGTGCTCCATATAATTTCCAGTGGGTGGTTTCTTTGACAGTAGGTTGGCAGGCATTTTTCTATAAGGAGCCTCTGGGTAGACCTGAACCTCTAACCTTTCAGGTAGCAGCCAAGTGCATCAACCACTTGCTCCACCCAAGGATACGAGGTATGGGGTATTACATAGCCTATGCTGGATTTTAAATGCTAGACTCAATTATGAACCCTTGTGTGTCTTGTTTAGGGAACAAAGGACTTACACTTCTTCCGTTTATTCCAGTTCCACAGGATGCTGAGAACTGCGATGACCAGGAGGGTGGCAAAGAGCCCCGCAAGCCCAGGGAAGATGCTGGTGCTCTGGTGTTTATTCCTAGGAGGAAAGCGAAATGCCCTGCCACCACCACAGGAGGGTGGGAGGTGGGAGAAGAAAGACACTTCTTCCAGGAGTTAGAACCCCAAGGATTTGGAACACGGCTCCGTGAAGGAAAGTCAACCTAGGGCACCTGAATAGTGACACTGAGAAAAGGGGAAATGACTCAAGACGGAAAGGGAACTTCGAATGCCTACTGTGCGCCAGGGGTTGAATATGAACCTTATTTAATTTTTGTAACAGGCGTGTGTTTTGCTTTGTGGCCAAGGAACTGGAGATTTAGGCTCAGAAAGTTAAAATAACTTGCGAAAGATCACACAGCTAGGAAGTAACAGAGATGGAATGTGACTCGAGATCTGTTTGGGTCCAAAGAACATGCTCTTTCCGCTCCACCCCAACCGAACTCCTTACTTGCAAAGTCAAGTCCATCTGCCCTTGCATTCCTTCTTCCCCCACTGCTGGGCTTCCTGGTTTTCTCTGAGAGGGTTACCCAACTCAAATCAGGGAGTGGCTCTGAGGCAGAGTCCAGCTTGCTTGAACTTGAGTAACTCCCACAGCACCAAGTTGTGGAGCTAGTCTCCAGGCAACGCTCTGCTGTTGTGTGGAACTTAACCATCACAACTGCCCTGAACAAGTTCTGTGCTACCTTGAAACTCCTAGGCAGGGCTGGAGTTCCTGCTTTGCTTTGGTTGTGAAATGCATTCAGATTATACCTTTAGGAGGGTGTGCCTATTGTAACAGGAAGCAGTCATGCAACATTGTACAGGGGTTCCATAGTTGGCTTGCTTCCCCCAAAACAAAGCAGGTTATCTGCCAGGGAACCTCTGTGATGGTTTTTGTCCTTCTGAGATCCACATTTGTTTATCCAACTTTCTACTCAACATATCAGTCAGAGCCATCTCAGACCAAACATGTGTGTCCCAAACATTACTCCTGTTCTCCTTGAAGATACCTGCTTCTCCTCTGGTTGTTTCCTATCAGCTGCTGACTCAAAACCTCACAGTCATCCTTGCCCTTTTTTTTTCATGCCCACTTCCAGCCAATCAGCAAATTCCATCTGCTCTACTCTAGACCTCTATCATCCGTCCATCCCAAATCCAGCTGCCACTTGTCTCCTGCTGTCCTCCACTCTGCTTCAAGCTGCCATGCCTTTCATGTGGCCCTTTCAATAGCCCCCCTACCTGGCTTCCTTGCTTTTACCCTTGCTCCCACCATTCCCTCTTCGTACACGAGCTCCCACGATCCTTCTACCAAGTCAATCAGAGCCACTCTCTCACTGTGAGCTGGGGAATTCTCCTTGGCTTGTAACTGTCGTGGCTTCCTCTCACACTTGCAAAACTATCCATAGTCTCTACCTCACAAGGACGGTAAGGCACCATATCATCCAGTCTCTGCCTACCTTCCGGTCTCATGTCCCACAGTTTTCCCTCTGACGCCTGCCCTTCAGTCCCCAGGACACCTTGCTGACCCTTGTTGATATCAAGCATGACACCATCACAGACCAGTTGCTTTCTGTCAGGAACCGTCCTCTCCCAGCACCTGCATGACTCTGTCCTTTGTATCATTTTGGCCTCTTCAGAAATGTCACCTCCTCAGGCAGGTCCTCCCTGAATTCTCTTTACTCTCAGTCACCTAGCCTTGCTCTATTTTTTTCTCCTTTCAAGCACCATCATAGCAAAACCTTGTCAATTTAAAAACAAACCATCAAACCACAGCATTTACAACTGATTGACATTATATTAGACATTGCTTTGTTTATCATCTGCCTCTACCTTATTGACTGTAATCCTCAGGAGGTCAGGGGCCTTCTATCCTGTTTACTTGGTGCTGGGATATTGTCTGATATTTAGTAGTGGCCTGATGAATATTAGTTAAATAAATTAGTGAATTAATAAATATGTGAATGAATAAAGGAATGGGGGCACTGCAGGGCTCTGACAATTTCTATGAATTCATTCTCCATCAATGCCCACATGCTTGTTTATCATAGTGATAACATTTATTTCCCCAAACTATGACAGTTTTGATGAAGTTTATACCTGCCAGAGCTGCTCAAGTTTCAACTGTTGTTGGGCTTATTTTTGTTTGTATGAGACTAAAAGCTGTGGCAGTAAATTTTCATCCCTGCTGTGCTCTGTAAGATTTTATGTCCTAGAGACTTATCTTCACTACATCTAGTATTATATTTTTCATCCTCAACAAGTTTTTAAGACCTAAAACACATCCCTGGGAAACAGTGGGCCTTTTTTCTTCATCATAATGGGATCTAGTTTTTTTGAAGAATGATGGGTGGGACCTGAGATAAGAAGGACAGGCTGGTGATCAGGGCCCCAGAGGGGTGGGAAATCCAACCAGGCTGGCAGCTATCTGTAAGAAAATTCTGTGTTTTCATAACTTTTCCCCTCTCAAAGTATCTTCCTTTCTCTCCTAAACACCTATTCCTTCCCTCCCAGCATCCCTGAGAAAACATGTCTGAGCCTCGAGTATGGTGGTCTTAGTGGACCTCAGCTTGACTGTGAGGGGTGCCAGAACTGCTGTTCTAGAAGACCCCAGGCAGGCTAGGAAATTCAGTATAAATCAGAGGATGGTGGAGCTCGCCACCTGAGTCACTCACCTGTCCAGGGTGTCACGAGCATGAGTTTTCTGCAGAGTGCTGGGCTCCGAGGTCCCCTCTTGGATTTCCGGAAAGGCTGGGGTAGCATGTTCCATTGTCACGCGGACCCCTGGGTTCAGCTTCTCCTAAGCTTTTGCTTGCCCATAATCAGCTAACCAGTGTACCTGTCATTTATCCATGTATGATATAAACAATGTTAATAGATAGCATTACAGAACTCAAGAACTCCTTCTGGTCTACATTTCTTCTAAATACTCCCTAACTACAATTTTTTACTCTTAAGATTGTTTTTCAATATTGATTCACTGTAGTCCCCCACAAACAAGTCTTTTGCTTTTTATTCCTTTAATTCCACAATTCCTAATATTTGTTTCTAGAACTTTCTTAGCCCCCAACAGAATCCCTACCTTGCCATACCCATACCCTTGCCCCTAAAATGTCGGGCTGAGTTGGCCCAACACACAAAACCCACAGGTTGGTTCTACCTGGGTGTGGCTGCAATGTCCAGTGTGGGAGGTGAGATCTCACCCTGTTTGTGGTGCTACCTACCAAGGGAGTCAGGTCAGGGACAATCCATGGTCTCTGTTTTCTGGTGAGAGAGTGAGAGGCACAGGAGAGACTGCCGAGTCCCAGGAGAGAGGCTCAGTGAGAAACTCATCCTCAACACCCACCCCATAAGAGAGAAAAGAGCAAACCACTTCGCCAGAATGGAAACAGAGAGTGAGTCACAGGAAGCGATACCACCGATGTGCTAATGAAGCGTGGGGCGCAGGAAATGCTGCTCAGCTCTTAATAAGATAGGCAGAAAACATCTTCAACCCACTGGTCAGGGCCAGCCAGATGCTGTGCGGTCTGCTGTGAGAGTGATTAAAGAAGAGGCAGGCTAATAAGGGCCTTGTGACTCCTCTGCCTGGGTTTCTGAGACAGAGAGTTTTTGCAGTCTCCAGGTTAGATTTTGTAGCAAATCTAAGGAGCACTGGAGGGTGTTTTTTTTAAGAAACAGATGCAGATTTCTGGTACCTTCTTCTGATTCAGTGGGTGGAGAGGATGGAGGGAGTGGGTAGTTAAGCTACTTTTTAAATAGATGCTTCCCAGGTAACTTGAATGATCTGTGTTTCACGTTTGGAGAATCTCTGCTCTTTGGCATTACCCAAAGAATGGAGCGATTCTGGGTTCCCAGGGCCCCTGGAGGCCCTTCCTTGCACCCCTGCCTCCTGAAGTCTGCTCATAGTGATTCCTGCCTGCCCTACCCCTGTTCTTGAAACCTTCGGAGAAGGTCAGCTATAGGTCTGTTCATTGGGCTCCTACTTCAGAAGCTGTATGGTTTATCCCAGGTTTCTGGCCAAACTATACCAAACTTAGAGACTGTTCAAACTTTCTAATTCCCTTCCTCTCATCCCTCTACCAGTCTCATCAAATTCTCTTTGCCTCTTGGAACAGTCCAAAGAGAAGGGGCCACTTTTCATAAGGAAATGGTCACAGGTAGACGCTATTTGTTTCTGTTGGGTGCCGTCAAGTCATTTCTGACCCACAGTGAGCATATGTACAACAGAAGGAAACACTGCCCTGCCCTGCGCACCCTTACAGTTGTTGCTGTGCTGGAGCCCATTGTTGCAGCCACTGGGTCCGTCCGTCTTGTCGAGGGTCTTTCTCTTTTTCATTAAGACTCTTTTTTACTGAGCGTGGTGTCTCCTGCTTCAGGGACAGAATCCTCACAATAACATGTCCAAAGTATGTGAGATGAAGTCTTGGCATCCTTGCTAAGTAGTACTCTGGCTGTACTTCTTCCAAGACAGATTTAGTTGTTCTTCTGGCAGTCCAAGGTATGTTCAGTATTCTTTGTGAACACCGTAATTCAAAGGCATGAATTCTTTTTCAATTTCCTTATTCATTGTCCAGTTTTTGCATGCATGTGAAGCAAATGAAAACACTACAGCTTGGGTAAGGTACACTTTAGTCCTTAAAGTGGTATCTTTGCTTTTTAACTATCTAAAGACTTTTTTTCTTTAGCAGATTTGTCCAGTGCAATGCTTGTTTGATTCCTTGATTGCTGCCTCTATGGACTTTAATTGTGGAGCCAACTAAAATGAAATACTTTACAATTTTAATCTTTCCTCTGTTTATCACGATGTTGCCTGTTGGTGAGAATTTCTCTTTTCTTTATGTTAAAGTGTAATGCATACTGAAGACTCTGGTCTTTGATCTTCGTCAATAAGTGCTTCAAGTTCTCTTCACTTGCAGCAAGCAAGGTTGTGTCACCTGTATACCACAGGTTGTTAATGAGTCTTCTTCCAATCCTGATGCCCTCTTCTTTTTCATATAATCCAGGTCTCCGCTGGTTCGCTCAGCATACGGATTGAATAAGTATGGTGAAAGGATACAACCCTGATGCGCACCTTTACTGATTTTAAATTTTGCAATATCTCCTTGTTCTGTTGGAACAGCTGCCTCTTGGTCTGAGTACATGCTCCTCATCAGCACAATTAAATGTTCCAGAATTTCCATTTTTTGCAATGTTCTCCATACTTTGTTGTAATCTACATAATCCAATGCCTTTGCATAGTAGACAAAACACAGGTAAACATCCTTCTGGTAGTGTCCGCTTTCAGCCAGGATCCCGCTAACGTCAGCAATGATATCCCTGGTTCCACTTACTCTTCTGAATCCAGCTTTAACTTCTGGCAGTACTTGCCAATGTACTGCTACAGCCACTTTTGAATGATCTTCAGCAAAACTTTACTTCTGTGTAATATTAATGATATTGTTAAAAAATGTCTGCATTCTGTTGGATCACGTTTCTTTGGAATGGGTACAAATATATAATCTTTCTTCCACCTGGTTGACCAGGTAGCTGTCTTCCAAATTTCATAGCACAGACAAGCATGTGCTTACAGTATTGCATCCATTTGTTGATGCATCTCATTTGGTATTCCATCAACTCCTGGAGCCTTCTTTTTTGTTGTTGTTTTTTCACCAGTGCCCTCAGTGCAATTTGGAGACTGATGGCATAATAGTTAACAGCTATCGCTTCTAACCGAAAAGTTGGCAGTTCAAATCCACCAGGTACTCCTTGGAAATGCTATGAGGTGGTTCTACTGTGTCCTATAGGGGTGCTATGAGTCAGAATTGATTCTACAATGTGTATTTTTTTGGTTTTCAGTGCAATTTGGACTTATTCCTTCAGTACCATTGATTCCTGATCACATGTCATCTCTTGAAATGATCAGATGTCAACCAGTTCTTTTTGGTACAGTGACTGTGAGGGCTCCTCTTCCTTCTTCTTTTGATGCTTCCTGTGTTGGTTAGTATTTTCCCTGTGGAATCTTTCAGTATTGCAATTTGACGCTTACGTTTTCTGGAAACCTATTTCAGAAAATCAGCTGTTGAAATCCCTATGGAGCCATTTTACTTTAATACATCTGAGGTCATTATGAGTCAAAATTGACTCCACAGCAAACTGGTTTTGTTTTTTGTTTATTATACTATTATGACATTAGTCTCATTTCTTTATATTTAATGGACTGCCTCCTTCTCTTTGGCCTTTTTGCCTTCTTATTCTTATGCTACCATCTCCCCTTAGTTTTATTCCTTAAACACATATTTATGAGACTAGGAACTGGGTTTCTGAATGAAACAGGCACTGTCTTTGCCCTGGAAACCCTGGTGGCATAGTGGTTAAGTGCTACATCTGCTAACCAAAGGCTGGCAGTTAGAATCCACTAGGTGTTCTTTGGAAATTCTACAGGGCAGTTCTACTCTGTCCTGGAGGGTGACTGTGAGTCAAAATCGATGCAACAGCAGTGGGTGTATTTTTTTCTTCCTTTAGGGAGTGGGTTCCTGCCCTGGAGATGCAGACCAGTGCAGCTTGTCACTGCCTTATGGGCACCCCACTTTCCAGATTTACCCAGCTCTTTGACATTTCTATAATCTGGGCCTTTGCATGAGTTCCTTTGTTTTACCTACAGTTTCTTTTTCTCTTGTTTAATTCCAGCAAAATTACATTTAGAAAGTTTGCACTGGTCATCTCTGGGTTGTGGCATTTGAGGTGATTTGTTACTTCTCGGTACTCTTTACTGTTTAAATGTGTTACAATGGCTGAGTGTCCCTTTCATGAAAAACAAAGTATAATTGTTGTAAAACATGATGGATGTAACTAATGTCACTGAAAAATGATCAAAATGGCAAATGTTTTATTCTATGTATTTTATCCCAATAAAATTGTTGTTAAATTAGAAATACAGCATATTCTAGGGTTTATGTTAATGGCAGAGGGACAATTTGGAAAAGAAGACTGAGAAAGGTTATACAGCTTGAAGAGTGTAGCTCTTGTCACTGAAATATACATGTAGGAATTGCTGAATTGGTGTATGTTTTACTGTATGTATTTTAAACAAAATAAACTACTTTTTTTAAAAGTGTATTTTAAAACAAAACAAGAGTATTACTTTAAACAAGACACAGCTCCAGTGTCCGCCTTCTGCAAAGCCTTCCCTTCCCAAGACCTGGGTTCTTCCTCTTGTTGGCTTCCATGCCCACACACGTCCCTCCTTATGAAGTATCTCTCAAGTTGCTGGGGTCTCTTGTTTAATTGCCTCTTTCCCTGAGCAGATTTTGAACTGCTGAAGGGCGGGGCCCTTCTGTTTAATTGATTGTATCTTCAGCATTTGGCACAGTGCCTGACCGTTGGAACTGATTGGCGCCACTGAGAACATCTCTTGGGTATGCCTTGCTGGGACAAATTTATGACATGTATGTCACAGAGTAAGATGTTGAGAGATCAACCAATGGTGTCATTTTTCCTGCTCTGCACTTGTCAGCCAGACAAAAAAAATAAAATTCAACACTGTCACTGCTCTCCTTGTCCCAGATAGGAGGAATAATCTGAGAGCATGTTTGGACTCTTTTCCCCTATTATTATTGGATGGCCACTGAGTTGACTCTGACCCACGGCAACTTGGTAGGACACAGTAGAACTGCTCCATTGGGTTTTCTGGGCTCTGGTGGCTCAGTGGTTCAGCTGCAGTGGTTAACCAAAATACTGGCAGGTCAAATCTAGCAGCCACTCCTTGGAAATCCTATGGGGCAGTTCAACTCTGTCCTCTAGCGTTGCTATAAGTCAGAACTGACTCGAAGTCACAGGTGTGTTTTTCAGTCCTTACAGGAGCAGATCTCCTGCAGAGCCACTGGGTGGATTCAAACTGCCAACCTTTTGGTTCGCAGCCCAACAACTTAACCCTTAGGCCACTAAAACTTACTGCTGTTGAGTTATTAGTGATCCCATGGGGCATAGAACCGCTCCATAGAGTCTCCTGGTGGATTTGAACTGCCAATCTTTTGGTTAATAGCTGTAGTTCTTAATCACTATACCCTTTGTATTTTGGGATCAAAAAATTTTACAAAATTACCCTGTGTGAGAGAACCTCCAACAGCTTTGTTTTCTAAAGGCTTAGGGCCGTCTGAGAGCGTCATGCCAGACAGGAAGCCTTAATGGCAGCCATCCCCCACCCTGATTCACTTGTGTCCTGAAGCCCCTCCCCAGCCGAGACAAGGCTGACTGAAACAGAGACGGCAAATACTTTCCTTCTTCGATAAAGTTGTAAGAGAGTAGGGTTGGGACAGAGACATTAGAAAGTACTGAAACCCTTGTGGTGTAGTGGTTAAGAGCTATGGCTGCTACCAAAGGGTCAGCATCTCAAATCTCCCAGGCGTTCCTTAGAAACTCTGTGTGGCGGCTCTACTCTGTCCTATAGGGTCGGGACTTGATGGCAGTGGTTTGGTTGATGTGCCAGAGCCCATTCTGCCCATGTCTCTGCCCTACCCCTCCAGAGAATCTTGGGAAGAGAAAGGAGCACTTGGAGGCAAGGGATGTGGTGGATGGGGAGTGGTTCTGTGCCTCCCTTCTTAGGCTAAACCCCTCAGGAGGAGATGGGTTAGTGTTAATGAGAGATTACAGAATCTTTTCCTTAAGCCTTGTGTCCTGAGGAGGCCTGGTGGCACAGTGGTTAAGAGTTGGCTGCTAACCAAAAGGTCAACAGTTCAAATTCACCAGCTGCTCCTTAGAAACCCTATAGGGTAGTTTTACTCTGTTCTGCAGTGTTGCTGGGAGTTGGAACGGATTTTATGGCAACAGATTTTTTTGTTGTGTGCTTATTTCGGCACTTGGCTTTTTGGCTTGTTTATTTTTCTTTTTGGTTTGGGGCTCTAAGTGGAGAGGGGATCTCTGCCTCCTGGGTCCTTCTGAAGCTTTTCGCACCCTTCCTAATACCTCTTGAGTCATACTAGCAGGAGAGCCACAGAGCAGATGAGCAAAGGTCTGCTGACACCCCAAGTTCCCCTTTAGCCCTGGTGCTGGGAGAGAGTACAGATCCCACAGCTGATCTTCAACCCCAAGGCTTTGACAGGAAGGAGTGAAACCTCAGCAGTGGGGGTAGGGGGACAGTCACTTAGGCATCAGAAAGGGCACACTGTATCCGAGAGGGGGCATGCTGGTCAGAGGGCCTGCCTGCGACCAGGCTACGGATGTGAGAATGGGCGGCTGGAACGGGGAGGACCGGATCTAGATGGTTTCCGTGGGTAAATAGAGTCATTTCCTTCAACAGGGATATTCCTGAATAGGTTGGTGTGGCAGGCAATATACTCGTTACCTTAACTAAAATTTTCGTTTTGTTGTTTTGTGTATCATGGGAACAACATCATGACAGTGGGGCTTTGATTTGCTACCTGTGTCCATTAACAGTAAGCCAGGCTCACTTGCGGCAGGTGTGCTGGCTAGAGCCACTACGTCTTCCGTTTTCCTCCCGATTGTAGTCACACACCACCAGTGCGATCCTCTGCTAAACTGACCAGTGAGTTCTCATTTCATGAAAGCCAACCATATAGCGCTCACAGGCTCTGCGCCATCTCCGCCCTCTGTCCTCCTGCGGATCTCCTTCCCTTTCCCACAGTCACTCAATTCCAGCCCCGGGCCTCCTTGCGTGTCCTCAAACAAATCCTGATTTCCTGCCTCAGGGCCTCTGGACTTGCTGTGCCCATTGCCTGGAATCACTTTCCTCCACAAATTTACATTGCTCATTCTCCAATTTCTTGAAAGGTGTCTTCACAACTGTTTCTTTCATCAGAGACCTTCCCTGAGCACTCTATGCAAAAGAGCACACTCGATGCTCTGTGCTCCTTGTTGCCTTTATCCCATCTTACCATCCACCTCTGTCCTGAGCACTATTTGACCTTGTGTGTGTTTTCTTGTCCAGTAGAATGTAAGTTCAGTGCAGGCAGAAACTTTGTTTCAGTCCCTGTTATATCCCCAGTGCAATCAACAGTGCCTGGCACAATAAATAAATGTGGAGTGAATATGTGGGCCAACAAAAGTGGAGGAGATGAGGTCATAAAAAATTACTAAGAAAGACTTCTCACAGATATTGGTGAATGCTCGCTAGTTCAACGCTAGAGTTGATTTGTTGTAGAAAAGAAAAGACGCATGGAATTTCTTTAACTTTAAGGGTGGCAGAGCAGCCTGTACTTGTTGCAGACAGCAGTGGCTGAGGCCTCAGCAACGCTGCCTGCACACGTCTTGGTATGCAGTAATACCTTCCAAGGGAGATAAAACAATGAAAGAAAAATGCCATTTAGGTTACTAACAGCAATTTTCAATTGCCTTACATGCATGCAAACGCTGGACAGTGAATAAGGAAGACCAAAGAAAAATTCACACTGTTACTGGAGAAATACTGGAGTTCATGCCACGTGCCGCAAACCAATCTCTCAGGAGGTTGGCGTGAGGTAATCAAAGATTTTGTTTGTGTGCTAGCTTACACAAAGCTGGCAGAGGGGATAGTTCCTCCCCAAATCTGCCCTGCTCATTGTTTCATGCATGTGTTTTTAAGGGGTGAAGTTACACGCTAAGATCACAGCTGGGGAATTCAAGGGGCTAGGGAAGATACTTGAAAGAGGAATCTAGGCTTCTTCAATCCTTTTGATTTTTCTGGGCTGTCCAAGTGACAAGGCACCAGGCACCACCTGGCTCTGCAATCTCACAGGCCACTGCTGGTCTTCAGGGCCATAAACATCAGACTCAGGCGCCGTTCAGCCATCTGAAAGGGAAAACTCGAAACAAATCCTTTGCCACACTCTCTCGATTTCTTGTGCTAAGTCGTCAGCTGTGGCTTACAGCCCAATAACAGGGACAGGAGGAGTTACACACGACCCCTGGTGAGGTTGCTGAATCTGTGCCAGCATTTTTCAAGGTTGTAAGTTCTTCTGTTAATATCACCATCTGGGCCCTATGGAACATAAGTGTTATGTTTCGCAAGGGGCAGGGGTTTGGAGTGATTGCTTTGCAGCAAATCCTCTCAGGCCTCAGTTTCCCCTCATTGCTAGGAAAACTATGCTTTGGGGGCCTCTGATTTCAATGCCTTTGAATTATACTGTTAGTGAAGAACACTGAATATACTAAGGACTGCCAGAAGAAAACAAATCTGTCTCAGAAGAAATACTGCCAGAGTGCTTCTTATAAGTGAGGATGTTGAGACTTTATCTCAAGCACTTTACAGTTACATCAGGAAGGACCAGTCCCTGGAGGACACCATGCTTGGTAAAGCAGAAAGCCAGCCCAAAAGAGGAAGACCTTGAAAAAGAAGAACTGGTCTAGGGCTGCAACACTGGGCTCAAGCATAACAATGGTTGTGAGGATGGTGCAGGATGGGGCTGTGTTTCCTTCTATTGCAGGCAGGGCTACTGTGAGCTGGAACTGACCATCACCCAGTAAGTTAGAAGCAGGACTCTAACACAGGCCTTCGCATTCCCAGGCTTAGCTCTTACCACCACAGCTCTAATGAGACATATTGCTGCTTCCTTCTAATCTTACACATTCCATTGGGTTGTTGTTGCTGACCGTTGCCCTTGAGTTAATTTCAAGTCATGGTGACCCCACGTGTGTCAAAGTAGACCTGTGCTCCACAAGGTTCTCAATGGTTGGTTATTTTGGGAAGCAGATCACCAGGCCTTTCTTCTGAGGGGACCCTGGGTGAACACAAACCTCCAACCTCTTGGTCAGCAGTGCAGCTTGTTAACTGTTGCACCACCCAAGGTGTTGATTTCCTTGGGTGAGCTACCTGGATTCCAAATTACTGCTCTTTCCACAAGCTACAAAGCAGAAGACATTTCACAGCAGAAATAGGTAACAGTCTCAGCAGGCAGGCCTGACAACACTGAGTTCTACTGTATTTTATTTCTGTATGCATTAACAATTATAATGGGAGACAATTGAGACAGTGGCCAAATCGAGCTTGCTTGTCTATATAAACACCCACAGCTTCTTACATTGCCATCCAAGTTTGGATAATTTCATCACAGACTAGTTAGTTAGCTTTGTTAATTAGAATGGTAGCATTTCAGAGCTGCCTGGACTCTGGAGACCACTAGGTGACAGTGTTCTTAAGTTGTTTAAAAAGTCTGCATCTAAAATGGAATCCAAATACATTTAAATACATGTTGCTACATTTTTATCTTTTTCTTTTTTTTTAATTTTTATTTAACATAACTAGTGAAAATGTACATTCACATATAAATTTACATGCCCCCCTATATGCAGCTTCCACTGCTCTCCCTGTCCAGTGACAGCATACTATTCCTCTCTGCTCCATATATGTCTCATCCTCCCACCAGTCTCCTTTCCCCTCCTGCCCGTCCACTCCCCTTCCTCCAGCCAGAGGTCAGCAAGATGATATCCTATAGATGTATAGAACCATAAAGTGCTTCCAATATATGGTCACTCTGCACCACCAAGTCCAATCCATTCCTGTCCAAAGAGTGGACCTTTGTTATAATTTATGGGAAAGGGCAGCCTCAGGGCAGGGGGCGATGCTCTCAGAGGAACCCCAAAACTGCTGGACCATCAATTGAGGTCTTTTAGTGGAGATCTCATGATGCACCTCTTTATTCTTGTGTTGCCAGTGAGACTCCTCTCTGTGAGCTCCATCGTGGCTATCACTGGTGGTGGCCGGGCACCATCTGGTTCTTCCGGTCCCAAGTCGATGTAGGCACCCACTCTTGTGGGTCTCTCAGTCTTCTCGGTTGTCTTTACCACATGTCATTTTGGTCCTCGGTGAGCATCCGTTCCTGTTGAGTTGGGACCATTTACTGTGTCCTCGGATGGCAGCTTGGCAGCTTTTAAGACCCCAGACGCCACTCACCAATGTGGGGTGCAGAGAGCTCTCTTAGCAAAATGCTAGTTGTGCCAATTGGCCTGGAATTTGCCTAAGAGCATGGTCCCCCGCCCCCCGCCCCAGCTACTCTATCCTTGCAGTATTGAGTTAAGATGGAAGGAGTACTCAAGTTATGCTGAAGTCCACTTAATGTTGTTCTTGTTCCTAATGTGTGCTGTCACCGCTTTCTCCCAACTAGATTTCTAGTAACTATCTAAACTAAACCCTCCCCTCCTCACCCTCCTGCCCTCCCCTCCCTTGCAGCTGTCAAAGAGTCTTTTCTTCTATACACAAGTCTGTTTTTGAGATCTTATGATAGAGGTCTCATACAGTATTTGTCCTTTTGTCGCTGACTACTTTCACTCAACATAATGTCTTCCAGTTGAAACCAGGTTAGGAGATGTTTCCTGGAATCATCATTATTCTTTATCATTGCGTAGTGCTCCACTGAGTATATGTACCACAGTTTACCTATCCATTCTTCTATTGTTGGGCATCTGGGTTGATTCCATCTTTTTACTATCGTGGACTGTGCTGCGATAAACATTCTGGTGCATGTGTCCGTTGGTGTGAAAGGCCTTGAATCTGTAGGATATATTCCAAGTAGTGGAATTACTGGGTGAAATGGTATATCGATATCCATTTTTTTAAGGAAGTGCCAGATTGCCTTCCAAAGAGGCTAGACCATTTTGCAACCCCACCAACAGTGTAGGAGGGTTCCACTTTCTCCACAGCCTCTCCAGCATTTGTTGTTTTGTGTTTTCTGGATCATGGCCAATCTTGTTGTTGTCGTGATTTGAATTTCTTTAATAACTAAAGATCGGGAACATGTCCGCATGTGTTTTTTGGCTGCCTGGATCTCCTCTTTAGTGAAGTGTCTGTCCATCTCCTTTGCCCATCGCTTAATTGGATGGTTTATCTTCTTCTTCTTGATATTTTGTAGTATCTTATAGATTATGGAGATCAGGCGTCGGTCTGACATAGAGTTGCCAAATATTTTTTCCCATTCTGTGGGTGTTCTTTTAATTCTATTAATAAAGTCTTTGGATGAGCAAAAGTGTTTGATTCTTTATCTTTTTCTTTATTTATTGTATTTCAGATGAAGGGTTACAGAACAAACTACTTTCTTGTTAAACAGTGCACACATCGTTTTATGACATTGGTTGACTCCATAACATGTCAGCTGTCCCCCTTCTCCAACTTGGGTTCCTTGACACAAGCTTTCCTGTCCCCTCCTGCCTTCTAGTCCTTGGGCCTGGGCTGGTATGCCCGTTTGGACTCATTTTGCTTTGCAGGCCTGTTCAATCTTAGGCTGATGAGTGAATCTCAGGTGTAACTATGATCATTACTCAGCTGAAAGGGTGTCCAGGGTGATATTCTCAGGGTTTCTGTAATCTTTATCAGGCCAGCAAGTCTGTCGAGTCTTTCTCTTTGAGTTAGAATTTTGGTCTGCATTTTTCTCCAGCTCTGTCTGGAGTCCTCTGCTGTGACCCTGGTCAGGGCAGTCACTGATGGTAGTCAGGAACCATCTAGTTGTACTGGACTGCATGTGATGGAGACTCCTGTAAGTGTGGCCCATTAGTCATACTGCTGCTTTTACTGAACACGTGTAGGCCCTGAATCATTTCTAAGGAGTCTCTTTTGGACCTTCAAGGCGTAATTTGAAAATCACTGAATTTGTTCAGCCATCTCCTTGTACAGACAGAAAATCAAGCCAGCCAAAAAACAATGGGGACCAAACGGACACATGTCTCCCAATCTTCCATACAACAGAGTTTTACTCCATCTCTCAAACTTTGCCGTTTTAGCGCATCCACCAAGAGACGAGCAGAAAAACATTAAAAGCCTCCCCTTTCCTACCTGGTTAACAGCAGTTCAGTTGAAACCTTTGATGAGAAGGATGTGGAATTTTGACCCAAATGAAGGTTTTAGATTACTGTGGATGTATCTGTTCTCCCTCTTATGTGTGGCTGAGGCAACCACTGCTTCCCAGCCCTTCCCTCCCCATCCCTACTTTTTTGAATCAATTTTCACACGTGCTTGCTTGAAATAAGACCAGACATGAAAATCTGTAGCTGTAACACAAATCTAGGTCTTTCAGTGCAGTATTCCTGGGTACAGCACAGGAAGAAAGTGTGCCCAGTGTTCACCACACCCTTCCATTCTTGTGTGAATGGAGGGCAGTGCTCTTTTTCATATTCTTTTCTGACAGAAGCAGTTATTCTTCAGTATGTAAGTAACTCACAGGAACTTAGTCAATGAAAATAATGGATAACAATATTGTTCCTTCAAGAGGTTAAACTCTTGCAATCCATACAGTATTGCTGTTAACGGTTTCCCTTGTTAAATTACACATAAAAGGCCCAATCTGTACTCAGTCTACTTTAAAAATAAAAATGTTTTCAGAACATGAATCTTAATGAGATCCTTATTTTAAATTGCATCTGAGAATTGTGTCAGAGACTTTTATTTTCTCCAATTTGTTATCCTAAACGCATTTTAAGAAAATTACTGTAAAATGCACTTTCTTTAGAATATATTCGTTCATCATCTTACACCTGCCTGTGGCTTTTTTGGTTCTTCAGTTCTTTTTAGTGACCCAAACATAAAGTGGGTAATGAAAAGAGGCTTTTCAAAAGGATATAGCATTTCATGCTGTTCACTCTTCAAAAGACACTCCTCTGCAATCTTTTCCTTCCCTAGGCCCACTTTTCAGTCACAATACAATCTTTTCAAATGTGAAC
Organism: Heterohyrax brucei; assembly: GCA_028571685.1. Lineage (NCBI taxonomy): Eukaryota > Metazoa > Chordata > Mammalia > Hyracoidea > Procaviidae > Heterohyrax > Heterohyrax brucei. The sequence continues at coordinate 27,485,968 of CM053155.1, forward strand.
AAATCTATAAACAAGTGCTTCCCAAGGCATGGTCTTAGAACAGCATTCCTTCAGATCCTCTTCTAGGGAAGACCATGAGTACAGTTGGGAAACTCTGCTCCTTCTCCCTTCCCAAGGCTCAGGAATCCCATTAAGGTCTGCAGCCAAGACATCTGCTGAACTTGGCTGTGCCAGGCATTTTGCAATTTATCTGCAAATAGAACTTTTCTTATGCCGTGGAACTTGTGTTCCTAGAATCATACTTTGGGAATGACCGATGTAAACCACCTAATATACAGACCCATGGGCATGAAGTCAATTCTGATGCATAGTGTGCCTGGTGGTGCAGTGGTTAAGAGCTGTGGCATGCTATGGCTGCTAATTAGTTTGAATTTGCCAGCCGCTCCTTGGAAACCCCGAGGAGCAGTTCTGCTCTGTCTGATAGGGTTGCTAGGTGTCAGAATTGAGATGATGCCCATAGATTTGGGCGTTTTGTTTTAACACACACAAGGAGCCCTGGTGGCACAGTGTCTTGTCAAGTGGCTGGCAGCTAATCAAAAGGTCAGTGTTCTGAATTTACCAGTCTCCCTGCTGCAGAAATATGTGACAGTCCGCTTTTGTAGAGATTACAGCCTTGCAAACTCTATGGGGGCAGTTCCACTCTATCCCGAAGGGTCGCTGTGAGTTGGAATTGACAAGATGGCAGTGGAATTTGAGTTAATATAGAATAGAGTCCTTGGGTAGTGTAAACTGTTAATGAACTCAATTGTGAATCAAAAGGTTTGAGGTCCAAGTATACCCAGAGGTGCCCCAAAATAAAGGCCTGGTAATCGACTTCCAAAAAATCAGCCACTGAAAACCCTACAGAGCACAGTTCTACTCTGACACACATGGGGTTGCCATAAATTTGAATCAACTTGATGGCAACTGGTTAATGCATGCAGTTAATTTCAGATGAAATAAAAATGAGACAAGTTGAAATGCAGAATAAGTTTTTTTCAGGGAATCAAGAGGAAGCTGATACTAATCATTGCTTGTGAATTCCATAAATTCACTGTGTTTGAAAAACATACAGATAACATAAAGACACTTTAAATACCTAGGTGAGTGAAGGTGGTCCAGGGACGTCCCTGTTTCCTCCATGGAACTACAGCCCAAGGTCGGGGGCAGTCCATCTTTGCTGATCAGCATCTCCCTTAGCCCTTACCACACCTGAAGTCTTTAAAATGGGTCGCAAAATTTGAGACTGCTGCATCGTTCCTGGAAGTGACAATGTTCAGAACCCCTCCCCCTCGCCCCCATCGCAGTTGCGACCTGTTTTAACCTTTAAGGCCTGGTCAGGACTCTAGAAGATAACCAGCCTCCGAGAGGCTGTCGGATCTGCACAGGCGACAAGCCCCATGTGCACTTCCTTTCTCCTACGGTGGAGCTGGCAGGCACACGAACGTTGCAAGTGCGCAAACTAGCAGCCCCAGGGCTGCACCCACGGGGTCCTTCCGGGCAAGCTCTTACTCAATGCGAGTTTTGTAAGAGGAACTGAGGTGTGTCGTGGAGCTGGCTGACAGGAAGTGGGGAGTAGCCGAATGGTGGGAGTGGCATTCAGTCTTCCTCGATAGTACAGATTGCTCGAGTGTGAAAGAAACCCTTAAATTAAAGCACAAAACAAACTGCCCGTGGATCCTTCTGCCTGTCATTTGTGTTTCCCTACAGCACTCTTTCCCTCCTCACCCCCTACACTAAGGCACAACAGGTAATATAAAGGGATTCTGCAAAAACTTGTTTCCTATTCCCCATAGCATTTGTAGAGGTCTAGTCCAAAAAGTACGTGCTTCAAAAGTACTAATCAATGGCTTAATGAATTGATTAGCTGGTGACTTCTCTAAAGGCACTGTTTGTTATCCAAGGGAAGCTATACTCACAATAAAGCACGTTATTTCTGTTTTATGTCAGGGGATTTTTGTCTAATTCAAAGGAGCATCACGGTGAGAACCTGACCCTGAAAAATGAACCAAAACAGGCTGCAAGTAGTTTTCAAGTTCTAGTCCACGCACAAAATTTGGGTGGTTTCTGTTGATGTTTATCCAACCTGGGGCTCTTTCTGTCATCTTCTCCCACACAGAAGAGCCTGAAACTGTGACAGTATTAGTATTTCCACTGTTTCCTAAAATTATAAATTTTTACAGAAACTTGTAAAAGGAACAGAAATTATAGGTTAAATGTGTTTGACTTAAACCCACTGATTTGTCAAGGTCTGATACTTGACTTGTTTAAGATTTAAGTACAGGCTTAGTTTTATCACTAAGAATTGCTACTATCAGGTGAGATACACTGTTAAACAAATGCGATATCTTAGGAAATGTCACTGTAATCAGCTCTGTTAAGACCCAGAATGTACCACTTTAAAGATGTATATTCGAACTGATAAATATCTTTAAAGTAGAAAAATTATCTATTGTGCATCTGGTTAAGGATTTGTAACATACGTGTCATGCTTCTCATAATTTTTCAGAAAGCAAAAGTGATACTTATCAAATCCTCAGCATCTTAACTCTTTTCTGCTGTTTTCAATTCCCCGAAGAATGAAATAACTGGAAGATTTTTTCGCTACAGGTGCCAAGAAACTGAAGTGTTTTCCTACTCAGAATCGGTAATTTCTAAGGTCGGTGATACACTATTTAAACAACGATACTATTAAGTAAAATGAATACTAGTCATGGCTGAGAAAGCACCTTCGATTTTATAGTCCGCGAATATTTTTGGTTTAACCAATAATCAAGCTCTGTGATTTCCTCTTCATTGCGCTCCACTCCCTAGTGATACTGTGTGAAATGTTGTCTTTCAATTGTTGTGACCTGGACTGCTCATTCAGTCTCAATCTGCTCTTCTATGAATATCTTCAGGCAGTTTAACGGGACACTGTTTCCACAGTCTACAAGTTGTAGTCTCATACTGCAGCTGAAGCAAATTTATTGAGACATCACATCACTAAGATACATCTTTAAAAGTTTCCTATAGTTAGAAGGAGCCCTGCTGTTTGCAGTGGTTAAGATCTCAGGCTACTAACGAAAAGATCACCAGTTCAAATCTACCAACTGCTGTTTGCAATACCTATGGAGAAGTTCCACTCTACCCTATAGGGTTGCTATGAGTTGCAATGGACTTGATGGCAATGGGTTTGGTTTTGGTTTAATGGTTAGGAGAAAGGGCTGCCTGGCTGCACAAAAAGTTCAGTGCTTGGTTATTAACTCAAAGTTTGGTGTTTCAAGTCCACCTAGAAGCACTTCTGGAGACCCTGGAGGTATAATGGTTAAGTGCTACGTCTGCTAACCAAAAGGTTGGCAGTTCAAATCTGCCGAACGCTCCTTGGAAACTCTATGGGGGAGTTCTACTCTGACCTGTAAGTTCCCTATGAGTCAGAATTGACTCTATGGCACTGGATTTTCGGTTTTAGAGGCATCTCTAAAGAAAAGCCAGATGATCTATGAAAGGTCACAGCCGTTGAAAACCCCACAGAGCACAGTTCTACTCTGACGCACGTGGAGCAGCCATGAATGGGAATCGTAACCAACTCGGCATCAACTGGTGGTGTTTCGTTTACTATCAGGAAAACGGGACTGCTGGAGGCCAGTGTTTGTGCTGCCACCTCTTGGATTTATAAGGAAATACAGCCCTGGGACAGGAGAGGAGAACTTGAAAGACGATGTTAACGCGAACATTTTACACGTCTTCAGTGTGAGGCAGGGGCTTGCAGACCCTTTGAAGAATTTTGTGATAGCTTGGGCCCTCTCCCCAGAAACACACGCACACTTATAAAATTTTTGTAGACACATCTAGGGTGCTCTGAACAACTTAAAGTCTATCCACATACTTCTTTCCAGACAACAGATTTGGTACATTAGACTCGTTTTGTGATATGACAAAAATTCTATAAAACGAACAAAAGTGGGGACTTTGAGAGAATAAGTGGCAAGTGAGTTTATTCAGAAGAAACTTTAGAAATTAAATGATTCACAATTGATAGTGTTTGAAAGAAAGAAAGGAAGAAAAAGTGCTGCCCCCCCCCCCCCCCCCATCTAAAGTTTCACCTGCAGCAAAGAATGTTTGGACTTCATTTCAAAGTTAACCTAATCAGTGAAAAAGTCTCTCCGGGAATTCAGGGCGTATTTCCAAGAGAAACGTTTCACCTTTGACACATCCTTTGTGGGTGCCTTAAATGCTCCCACAGTGGCATGTGACAATCAGGTGGCGAGTTCTGGCTGTTGATTTCGCTTATAGAAACGTCTTCCAGGTTGCTCCCAGCGTTTCAACAGCGCAGGTTGCGTGGCGCCGCGGACTGCGTCTCCGCTGTTTGGCGCTTACCCTCCGGTTCTCGGCGACCCCCGCCCCTCGCCCAAGCGGAGCCGTTCCTCCTGTGTGCCCCTGGGGGAGAGGGCCGCGGAGTCCTTGGAGCACCTGAGAAGCTGTTCACACTAAGGCCTCCAGTGTTCCTCCTAACGGGGTGATTGGCAGACACGGAAAATGGATCGATCTGCCCGCGGCAACAACACGCTGGTGCATTCACCTGTCAGTGTCCTCCCAGTATTAACTCAGTAGTACTCTGGGCCCCATGCACTTCTCCTTCGTAAAATTAGTCCTCAGTGAACCTCCCCTTGTACTTTTTGTACACTAACTGGTAAGCCGGTTTTTCTACACGTTACAGTAACCAAATCTAGTCACTCAGTCTTCTGGAGGAATGAGTTCTCACAGCTTATCGTTTGATTTTTATCTTGGCTGTTTCTTCCACAACTAACACGGCAAGTTACCTAGTGCCATGGAGTCTATCTTGACTCCGGACACCTCTCTAAGACAGAGTAGAGCTGCCCCACAGCGTTTCCAAGGCTGTCATCTTTAGGGAAGCAGACTGGCCCATCTTTCTACTGGATATGGCTAGTGGTCTTCAACCTCCAACCCATCGGTTGGCAGCTGGGCTGTTATCTATTTGGCACTACCAGGCCTTCTTCCATAGCATGTTAGTCCATCAAAATGCAGTATTTTATCTTGAAAAAGAAGCTGTGAACATCAGTATCCAGACCTATTGCTGCAGAGGTGGTTCTCACTCACAGCAAACCTATGAGACCGAGCAGAACTGCCCTACATGGTTTTCTAGGCTGAAATCTTTACGGAAGCAGAACTCCAGGTCGTTTCTTCTATAGGACAGTTCCAACAGCTGACAGTTGGGTTAGCAGCCAAGTGTTTAACCACTACGCTGCCAGGACCCGGGACTCCAGGACTCCGCCTTATCACCAGTTAACAAGTCGACTGACTCCTCACTGGTCAGGTACTGGCCTTAAGGGTGTTGCTGCTACCTGGGTCTGAGTTGCTGCGAGAATTTTTTACATTTTAGTGTAAAAAAAAAAGTAGTTTTTACAGTTATATACAGACTACAATTAAAATGCATAGTAGTAGTATTAATGTGATGCTTGAGCTTACATTTCCAGTAACAGAAACTGCAACTTATACATTAATTACCTAGAGAATTAATAGTTCCTTATACAAATCTGAGTAGACATGCTAGAAGTAGTTACCCAAGCCAAGTGCCGATGAGTCGGATGCGACTCATGGCGACCCTAGAGGCCAGAGTAGAACTGCTCTCTACAGTATTCAAGGAGCCCCTGGTGGGTTTGAACTGCCGACCTTGTGGTTAGCAGTGGTAGCACTTAACCCACTATACCACCAGGGTTTCCCAGAATTACTTCTAATAGTCCTTTTTTTAGTAACAGATTTTGTTTCAAAAAACCTTTTTTGTTGTGAGAAAAATATATGCAACAAGACATTTGCCATTTCTGCCCTTTCTGTGTGTCCAACTCAGTGACATTGGTTATATTCACCACGTTGTGCAGCCATCACCACTATCTGTTCCCAATTTCTTTCATCACCCTTAACAGAAACTTAAGTAATGAGTCCCCGTTTCCCCATCCTACCTGCCCCTGGTAACCACTGATAAACCTTCGTCTCCATGCATTTGCCTATTCCAGGTTATTTCACGTATGTGGGATCATACAGTGTTTGTCCTTTCTGGCCTGACTTATTTCACATAGTGTGTTTTCAAGTGTTATCTGTGTTAGTATGTTATCACAACTTCATTTCCCCTTATGGCTGACTAACATTTCACTGTATCAATAATAAACCACATTTTATCAAAAGATGATTTTAAATGCATTTGTTCTTGGGCATAAAGTGATACCATACAAGGGAATGAGGCAGGCACACTCATATAAACTAGGCTTTAGAAGAGAATAGTGGATGTTTAACGTGCCATCCGTTCTGATTCTTCTTGCTTCTTTTCAGTTCTCGGCAGGTTTCACCCAGTGACATTTACATTTTGCCTTTCCTTTTTTCATCATTAAGAATGTTTACAACAAGAACTTACAAACTCAACTTGTCCAGGATGAAACCATGATGGTCTGCTTCCAGTGTCCCCATCACTGGGGACACCACCTCTGCCATCCAGCTCCGCAAACCAAAAACACATGGGTCATCCCTCATCTCCCCATGTAATCCATCACCAAATTTTGTTGATTTTACCCCCCAAGTACCTCCTGAATCTGTCCGCTTCTCCCCATGTCCACTGTATCTCACCAGGACCCTGACTGGGTCCTATATCCTGTCTCCCACCGTCTTAACAGAAGGTCCATCTCAAATCCATTTTCCATGTTGCAGCAAGTCTTGCCTCCGCTCTCCTCTGCTAAAAACAGTTCTGTTGTATCCTACTGATTTTCTGATAAACAACAAACTCCTCTCCATGGCCACAAGGCCTTCCTGCATGGTTTGGCCCCATCTAGCACTAGGCTCTGCCTAGTCCTTCCATCCCATGGACCTCCTGGGAATTCCTCAGCCTTGACTCTCCTTCCAGCACAGGGGCTCAGATGCACATGCTGTTCCACTGCTCTATACCTAATTCCTGCTCATTTTCCAGACCCCAGCGCTAGATACATTCTCTCAAGTTTTCCCTTACTAGGTCACATTCTCCCACTGTGAACTTGCTTAGCACCTTTTGCCTCTTTTTTGTATTGAAAGTCTTGATCATTGATGTGATTACTTGATTAGTATTTCTCTCGTTTATCTATAAACTCCATGAAGGCAACATCTCTTTTTGGTCCCCCCTCTACATGTCCAAAGAATGCATCATTTGGCTGGCTGGTTAGTTCAATGAATGGGTAAATGATTGATTCACAATGTACTGCTTCTTGCTAGACTATGTAAAGAGTCACAAACTCTTATTCACACTTCCTGGTCTTGAATTCCAGTTCTGCCACTTCCTGCATGAGTACGGGCAGGCTACATAACTTGTCTATGCCTCAGTTTCTCTATCTATACAACAGGAGTAATAACAGCTGTCTCATGGGGGTATGAAAACCCTGGTGGCGTAGTGATTAAGTGCTACATCTCCTGACCAAAAAGTTAGCAGTTCAAATCCACCAGGCATTCCTTGGAAAGTCGATGGGGGAGTTCTACTCTGTCATATAAGGTTGTTATGAGTCAGAATTGACTTGGTGTCCGTGGGTTTGGTTTTGGGTTTTCATAGTGATATCGAAGTCTCTGCGTGGCACAAATGGTTAGACACTCTACCTGGTGGAAAGGTTGGTAGTCTGAACCCATCTGGAGACACTTTGGGAGACAGACCTAGCAACTTGTTTTTCAAAATGTCACAGCCTTGAAAACTCAGTGGAGCAGTTTTACTCTGCATACAAATTAGAATCAACTTGATGATGACTAACAGCATGAGGATGTTGTGAATTTTATGTCACACTGAACAGTGCCTGTAACATAATGAACACATGTACGTCATTACTATTATCATCTTGCTCTGACTTTAAGAGTGATAAAGAAGATTCCTAAGGAGACTAAAGAGTCTCCACGATCACTGAGATGTTAAATCTCATGTCAGTTAAACCTGAATCTAGTGGCATGGGACTCATCCCTAAATTCTGTCAACATAGGTCCCCCTCTAACGCTAAAAACAAACAAAAACCTTACTTTTATTTCCATTAGAGTCATATTTCCTTACTAGAGCTGCCAGTGTTCTTGTGGTTTCTGCTCTTATAGACCACAGTAGGGTTAATAATGCCAACATAGCAACTCAAAAGTGACTCCCCAAATAGCAAACACCCCATAGGGACATGTAGTCACGAGTCCCCTTGAGCTTGGGGCCATGATGCACAGGCAGGTTATGCTGCCCTGGAGGGGACCTCTCAGGACAGATGCTCCCTGCTGCAACCTCAGCACCCTTCACAGCTCTCTGGCCTCCATTCTTACCCAGAATGTCCCCCTCCACCCTTTGGTTCAAATCTGGCCCATTCTCATAGGCCACTTGAGTGCTTTTGTGAAATCCTCCTAGTGATAGTCTCTTTCTACTTCTTTACACTAAATTTGACTTTCTGTAGGCATGTGTTTTACTTCTTAAGTAGATTATAAATTCCTTGAAAGTAAGGATATTGTCATTTTGCTTCAGGAAACATTCTTCTTCTACCAAATAGTTTTCAAGAATGACCAAATATACATTTAAATGGATGCCTTTATGATGAAGTTATCACCTAGTGTTCCACATTCTCCTGTGATAATATACTACTGATTGATGACATAGTTAAGGTACCTAAGCTTTTTAAAAGAAAATTAATTTCAAAATCACAACACAGATCACTGACATTAAGATTCTAGTCCGTGATTGGTAAACCAAATAACCAGAGTAACTAAAATCAGAATAAATGCTTTTTACTTACTGAAGAGGAAAACACTTCCAGAGCACTTCCTTTCATAAGGACAGAACAGGCCTCACCAGGTTTGTGAAACATGAGTGGAGGAAGAAGTTGACACCCTCATTTCAGAATGGACAAACAGGAAAGGAATTCACCGGGCAGTTGCTGTGTGTCAGCCACCATGCTAGGCACATTCCACTGAGTTCATGTGGCATTTATTCATGTAATTGATGACAATTATTATTTCATTTAGTCAGTGAAGTAACTATTTCATTTAATGCACATGGAAGCACTGCCATCTAGATCTTACCTCAATGTTACAGGTTGAAGCCTGATACCACAAAGCCTTTCTAAACAGGTTCATCCCGGTAGGGAGAATACACGAGGATCGCTTAAGTTCTCACGGCAAGTGTGAAGTGGTGTTCTGTTTAACCACCAGCCTCTTAGGAGACGGCAGCTGGAGACCATTCCAAAGAGATGAGTGTCCTCTGAGAGTACGGAGGTGGTGCTAGGCCCAGTGAGGGGTACGTCAATAAAAAAGTTTCACAGACGGCTTATGATGGGTTCCACATCAGACTACAAGTAAACCCCAAACAGAAGAAACTACCTTTCAGTGCTAAAGCTGTTCTCATCTATAAAGCGAGCACATCGGTACCTTTCATGGCTTAGGTTCACACCGGAGACAAGCGGATGTCAGTTAACACCAAACGCAGAAAGAGTAATGTTTACATGTTTTAGTTATAACCGTTTGAAAATTATATGCTGGTGAAGGACACAGCAGTCTTATTCTATTTCCTGTTTGCAGTGACACGAAAGGCCATGCTGTAACAGACCCAGGTTAGGGGTTCGTGACTATCTCGTTCGTCCTCAGTGAGTCCTCGTCTCTGGAACAGCCACAGAGTGAGCCAGGGAGCTCCCTGGCTCTATGTGACTGACGGGAAACCAGATTGGCTTGGTGGAGAGCTTCGAACAACTCCAGTGACCACGGAAGGTGCTGTGTATGGTGGCTGAGAAGGAAGGAGACAGCAGTGTATTGCCTGCTAAGATCGTAGCTTAAGCAAACCATTACTAAAGCTGGAGGGCAAAGCAATTACTTTTTTTCAGATCTGGGAGTTGAGGAAAAGATCATGTTCTTTTCCATAGCATAAACATGGTAAGCAAAACCTAAGTTTACCCTGTAGTCTCTATACTCCATTGAACTAATGCCTTAGGATACAGATGTTTCTTTCAGAAAGAATTTTTTGAGAGACCCTTTTTTTTTTTTACCATGTTTTACCATACACTGAGGTTAGGAGTAGATCCTTAGGATTCCTATACTTCAGGAAAGAAACTGTAATTCAAATCTCTGTTCAGCACAGTAGATACGCATAGATCTAGGACCCCAAAAGACAAAGTGAGGTTGAAGGGAAAATACAGGCCCAAGCTTTATAGAAAAGACACTCGATGTGTGTGTGTGTGTGTGTGTGTTGTATCCCTTTTTTAGAAAGGGTATTCAGGAGGATCCTACAGTAGAAAAGATCTTAGATGTGTTCTGGAACTATTTTATTGCTCCTCTCACAAAGTAAGCTCTGGTCTCTGCCTGTGGAGAGCAGCCTGAGACAGCCAAGGAAAGTGGAGACAAGACTTCTCCGCACTGGGGTGCTCAGGACTAGCCTGTTCAAATGACAAGGCGAGTCTGGGCTGCTTTTCAACATCCTACGTCTCCTACAGGACCTGGGGCTGCTGCCACTGTATGTTCCTTCCATTATGATTTTAAAAGACAGCAGGGAACTTGATTGTGTACCTAGATGAGGAGCTGTAGGAAGGAATCATCTGCAACACGGAAGCTCACGGCCTACAGGACCTGCCAGGGGGCTGTTTTGATCTGAAACTGAGGCCTAGTATCCATCATGAAGACCAAAATGAATGGACCGACAAGAAAAAGCCATAGGGGTGATGACAGTGGAGAACCTCAGAAGGAAGGTAGTGAAAAGTAGCTAATCTAAGGGGAACACATTTTCCTGAAAGGCATTTCATTGACTTAAAAAAGAGGAGGGTGGAAAGGAAGGGGAAAAGGAAAGGACTGCCAAGACTGACTCCTTCCTATCCCTCCAAATTTATCCTTTACCAAACTCTCTGGCTTTGTAGATCCTAGATTGTAGATTCTAACCAAGGTGGGCAGAACCAACCTTGCACCACAAGGGAATGAACCTGGCAGCTAGGTCAAAGGTCACTAGAGGGAGGCTTTGGCAGAGAAGCATGTCAGGGTGCCAGGACCAGCTGACTTCTGGGCTTGCTCTGGTGGGGTTCTTGACATGCCTGTGGCAGCTCCCTTCTCAATTTCAATGGACAACCAGTAGCAAGACCCAAAAGTGGAGACACATTGAGGACAGCACAATTATATGTGGGCATGGGTTTTTATTCTCAGTGCACGGCAGTACTGGTTTCCACTTATCAGCAAAAAGCTTTATTGGTTCCAAAAAATTATCCCTTTTATTCCCCTCTTAAAACTCCTATTCTTCCCGTCTCCGTGGAACAAACACAATGAATTTCAGATTCACCAGTTTGTAGCATTTTTCCCCCCTAAGAACCATATAAATACATGCAAAACACTGTATACATAGAGCTTAAATAATATCAAAATGCAAATACAGATTGGGTGCACTGTTAAGCTGAACTGCAAATCATGGCAACACTCACCGGGGTACACATTGCTTTAATGTCACTGTTGGGTTGTTTACATCATGCAGACCACAATAGTTCAAATCTTTTGTTGTGTGTTTTTTTCCCCCCATTTTATACAAAAATACCAGTGCTTGTTATACTAGTTACTGAAAAAAGAAGAAACTGACAATTCCTATCTATGTGCTGCTTTGAAAAGAAAAACTTATTCAAGATTTCTTGGCACATATATATGGCATCTTCACATATGGCATATATACATATGGGGGACAGAACATGAGCCCAAGGCTGATTCAATCATGGGGATCTCACCTCACTCTGTATCTCCTAATCAGGAAGGATGGGGACAGAAGGCCTAACAGCAAGGGCAGGGGAGGCAAAAGGAATGGCACTGAGCTCAGCCAGTGGGGGTCTTGTCTATTTTGAGAAAGAGGGCTGGAATGGCTTAAGAATAGTGGGCACTGCTGAATGTCCTACCCCCACCGCTGCGGCAGGGCGATCCCTAGATATGAAAGGTGATGACGTGTGCCTGTACTGATGGTACCAAGGACTGCTTCAATCATAAGGCAAGGGGTATAGGAAAGAGAGGAAGGGATGCTTTTAGAGGTCTCCTGGCATACATGAGCTTATCCTACCCTCTGGGTTTGACCAGTGACTCATGTGATACCTCAGATTTAACTGTGCAAGCTCTCTCTTCTCAAGCTCCAGTGGAAGAAGAAACCCAAAGCTGTCAAGAATCCACAAGTGCCCAGAGGGATTTTGAGGAGATCTCTCTCTCAACACCTTTAGGGATCGGGGAATCATTCCCAAGGGCAGAGAACACCTATGGAAAGAACTTGTCTGAAGGTTGTCACCCAGGGCTAGAATCAGACTTTGTTTTTTTCTACTTAGAGCTTTATCTCCACCTAGTATACTGCACACAACCTTTCGAGAGGAGAGGAAGAAGTCACAGATCAGATCCCTACCCAAACACTCACTAACAGAAGACTCCAGGAGGAATAGGAAATGAAAAAAACAGTAAAAAAAAAAAAAAAAAAAAAATCCAAACTCCACATCAGATTATCCTTATGGACTAGGAAATACTAGTGTCATTGGTACCACTCAGCCAGTTCTTCGTGCAACACAGAATCTGACCAAAGGCTCCTGCTGCTCACCACTGGAGGGCAGACACTCACTTCTTGCCAGCAGCATCCCTCCTAGCTGGATATTTTCCTAATAATCAGTGATTTAACAACCATTTTTCTAGAACCATCAAGAGAGAAATCTGGGACGGTCAACTCCCTTCTCCCCATCAGACCCTTGTCAAATCCAAAGCACCATATTGGGGGAAAGCTTTATTAACTTATGCCATATTTACTCATTGCCAGTTCGATTGCGGAAACAAAATAGAAAAACTTATATAAAAAACATATGCACATAAACACTTAAAACTTACTCAGTTTCATATCAATAGAGTTTATATTAAAAAAGTCTAGAACCCAACAATTTTTTCCCCTAAGTATAAAGATGGCTGTTTGGAGAAAGAAAGTACGGTGTATTGGTTTGTCAACCAATGACAAATGTACTAAGTCACCCGTCATGCCACATGACGGCACTTTATTTTAAATCCTTTACACAAAATACATATGGCTGACTCAAAAATATTAGTTTCTGATCTAAAGAAAACTATATATTTTTTGCATAATATTTCTCTATTTTTTTCTTCTAAGGAAACTAGAACACAAAAAACCATTCACCTTAGAAAAGTAGACACAAGCCCTCAAAAGTAACCTGTCATGCACCATGAGAGTCTTTTGGGAGCAGAAACGGTAAAATAGCCTCCAGAGTTTGTTATTGGCTTATTTTTAAAAATGGTCTGAGGTAATAAAAGACTTGATGGAACTAAATCTTCCAATATACTTAATAAATACATAAGTGAGCATCTAACATTTTGGGTGAGCTTCCCCCCGCCCCGAAGTATTTATGATAGAGAAAAAAAAAATCACTGAAGCACATCGCTGTTAAAAAAACCAAAATCAAATTTGTTTTTCTGTTTTCTACAATGATGACTGTGTAGTAATGGGAATGTGTAGTGGGAATTATTTCTTTACTCCTCCTACCTTGGACAGCTCATGTGGAAGGGGTGAGGACGGCGGGAGCCAGAAGAAGAGACTGGAGTGGGCAGGTCCAGGATGCCTTTCTTTCACAGATGGAAATTTGGCAGTTTTTAAGAACGTCAAGCCCGCTCTCCCTACTCCATCCCTCTAAAACAAGGGGCTTCCTTGATCTACCAGGAAACAGGAATTGGCAGACCAGGAGCTAACCCTTGCATAGAAAAGCGTAAAGTCAGCATCTGCACTGATAAAAACAGAGCTCCTGTGAATGTGGCTCCACCTCGTCCCATTAAGGAACACTTTACAAAATTTTCTAGCAATGTCCACAACTCCTGAAAGGCAGGTTAGGGAAGAGGTGTTTTAGGCAGTGCTCACAGGGAAAGGCACAGGCTTCACTGTGCGGTAGGAGTTGGAGGGCATTGCTGCAGAGACTCAAGTGGTATATGTGAGAGAAAAGACAAGAGAAGAATAAGAGCAATTTTCCTGGGTGGGTCTTCTGCTCCTTTAAGTCCACAAAATGTCACTGGAGCTTCTTATGTTAGGTACATAGTTTCAAAATCAGAATATATGAGAAAGACTGGACAAGTTACAGACACAGCAAAGAGCAGAATGAGAAACCTGAAGAGCACATTAAAGCTAGTACCCAGGTACCTAAGCTCAAGGTTTCTGGTCCCTGCAGGAAGGAGCCCTTAGGTCCCACCAGAAGGGCCCTTTGGCCTCTCTCAAGAAAGGCTTCTCAATACTCACTCATCCAACAATCAGATCCTGCCCTAGGAGAGCTGCAGCAGATGGCTTTGCAAGAGCAGTGGTCACCCCAAGAAAGAGTCCAAGATCTGCTCCAAGAGTCCAAGAGTCCAAGATCAATATTCAAGTCCACTTAGGAGGCAGGCTCATAGCAAGTTCATTATTTTCCCACCACTTCAGGAATAAGAAACAGCTTAGGCCTAGGGTAAAAAAGTACATACTACACATATGATAGCTTCATGGTCAAGGCTGCTCTCTCTGGCACTTAAAAACCACACACACCTGACAAGATGGCAGTTTAGAAGCAGAAGGCAACTTGGCCACAACAGTGAAACATTTTTACTAGCTCTGGATTTCTTCCAAAGGTCCCTTTCAACAAGGAACCCGTTGACCTCAAGAACTAAACCAATGGTTTCCTTGGGGCCAGAGAGAAGACCAGTCAAATTTATTCAGTTCACCCATGCTCCTATTTTCTTTATCATCTCACACACACACACACACACACACACACACATACGCACACACGAAGGGAAGGGAGCAAGGGTGACAAAAGACCACAAGGCCCTTCGGGAGGTGTGACCAGAGAGAAGGCTAGTCAAAGTTTATTCAATTCACCCATGCCCCTTTTATTTTATCATCTCTCTCTCTCTCTCTCTCTCTCTCTCTCTCTCTCTCTCTCTCTCTCACACACACACACACACACACACACACATACACACACACATGAAGGGAAGGAAGCAAGGGTAACAAAAGGCCCTTTGGGAGGTGTGACTGGAAGGGCAGAAACAGCTGGGGTGCTTTGGGTAAAAATTTTCAGAATGGGAAGAACTGTTCAAAAAGCAATCACTCTACAGGCTGATTCTTTACAGTCCATTGCAACTTCAACATGTTTCATCTGAACCCTCAACTTAGCTTACAAGTGGCACGGACTCACAGGGTAAGCTCCAGAAGTCAGCAGGTGGCAACATATGTATGAACACGGGGGTAGAATTTGGATAGGACTGATGCCAAGAAGGCAGTCATCATTTCTTTTAAAGTAACAACTGATAAACCTGAGGGGTAGAGTCTACCATTACCTGCCTGGGGTTGACTGTGTCCTACTACGAACCCCAACTCGAGTGTAAACTGAAATCCTTGTCAGTCTCTGCTCTTGCCTCTTCATGGTCAGGTGCAGCTCATACATACTTGGGAGCAGCTGACTTGAGAGTTTTCAGTCCCATCATTACCTTCGAGACAGGACAGATAAGAAAAAGGAAACAGAGAAAGCAGGGACAAAGTTGGCGAGGACAAGTTCAAACTGATGTCTCCAGGCTGTGCACAGGGCCGTCTGAGTGGGAAGCAATGATCGGCGTCTGGCTGCCATCCACCGCATTGTTGTTTGTGTTGGCATTAGGAGTGGCCCCGTTGTCAGCTGGGAACACCATCTGCTCCGACTTAAAAACCTGTTCAGGATTTCCCTCCTCTTGCTTCTCCGGGACTGGTGTTCGTGGCCCCTCTTCATCTATGGCAAATTCAGGGTGGGTCATGAAGTTGTGGATGGACTGTTGGTTCGTGGGCTTGATAATATTCTCGTGGAGGGAATTATGGAATGCTTTGACCACTTTGATCTACAGCAGGGGAAGGAAAAGGGGGATGAGAAAACAGACAGGTGAGAAGAGGCCAGCAGAACCAGGAACTGATGGTTTGAGAGAGAAACAAAACCCAAACCACAAACCACTACTGCCCCCAACCCAGACCAAACATGTAAGGAGAGATCACGGAGCTCTAGAAACATCACATGGCTCAAATTTCAAGCTTTGAGGGGTGGGGTGGGGTGAGTGATGGCAAACAACCAAGATGTTTCAAAAGCTGCGTTTAAAAAACAAAAGTAGAAAATTCAAAGCAAAGTTAGTATTCCCAAACAATTCACTCTTAAAATAAAACAGAAAACAAAAAGATTCATTAGTTGTTTTGGGTGGAGGGCAAAGTTGCAACACAATGGCCAAACGTAACAGATGACGCAGACATGTGGGTTTCCGTGGGGAGACCAAACACTTGGTGCAAGTAGAACAAAAAAACTATGCACACTGACGTTCAGTTGTCTGCTGAAAACCCTCGAAGAGCCAACATATGCCAATCTGTCCATAATACACTTTGGGTGACGAGTGACCATGAACACCGTGCAGCAAGGCAGACAAACCAGTCCTCACTGTGTCAGTGGCATGCAGGAAATGAAAACTGTTACACTCTGCAATTTAATAATCCACTCTTTCTGTCAGGAGACATGCAGAGATTTCCATCCCACACCTCCTCAGCATACCCCCACCTCCACCGGAAAAAAAAAAAAAAAGCAATACTCCGCTCCTTCAGTTCCTCTCCTGCAATATGTAGGTAAAATACAGGTATTTCTGACCATCGTGAAAAGACCTGGCTTGCACAACCCAAAGGCATGTTCACGTTTCTGACATATCGTAACTGTCTAGGCACGCAGCATTCTCCATCTGTGTCCAAATTGTGGAAGGAGGAGCACAGTTTTATACGGAGAAGGTAAAAAGCATGGGACCAGGAGAGCAACTACCTAATCCACGAGGCAGTGCTACAAACAAATGGCCTTTCTAAGGCATGGGGGCAAAGGAAAATACATTGTCTGTGATTGTCAACGTCTTGGTCCCACTGTACAAAAAGGACAGGATTCAATTCAGAATCAAGAGGAAGCCAGTGATAATAACTGATGCCTGTGAACAGTCTTTGCCTTAGCCACAGGTATCAGCTCTTTTGCCAGCTCTGCCTTCCTGAACTGTAGCCCTTGGGAAGGTATGGCTTAGAACCTGGGTTGGTAGAGTTGGGGTAAGGATCTTGGAGAGGCTGGAGAAAGAGGCCAGAGGAAAAACAAGCTGCTCTGTGACAGGGTTGTTGGGAGGTGGCAGATCTTATTCTTGTCCAAAAATTCTTCCCTGAGAAGAGAAATGGGAGTGATGCAGAAGAAAGGTGGTAATGGTGGGGAGAAGAGGGAGGAGTGACGGATGTGGGGCTGGGCACCTCTTTTGTTCTAATGCTATTTAATGCTGTTACTAATGCTATTACTCTCCTAGAGGAGAGGCAACAATGCGGAGACAGCAGAGCGCGCTGGGTTAGGCCCACAGACTGAACGGGTTGCCTGTCCTGATGCTTCCCAACACTACACAGAACCTTCAACAACACTGTAGAAATGTGGTCCCCATCAGTGCCATTGGTCTCTCTTCTGCGGAGAGGATTGTGTCTCGCTGCCTAAGGCTTGTCTCACCATGCCCTGTTCTGCAAAAGAGTGGCAAGCCCGCTTGGGACTGAGATGATGCTCACAGCTTAGGGGACGAAGAATTCCTTGCCACTGAACAGAATCAGCTCAACCCCTCAGCCACCCTGGGCTCACATTCATTGTGCTGAATGGAAAGTGAGGTCTTGCTTCTCCCTCCTTCTCTGCTGCCTACTCGTCACCTGGTGTGCGCAGTTTACCCGCCGTGTTCCCTCTGTTCCAGGTCTCACTGAGATCTGAGAGAGTGAAGGCTCCAGCTGACCTTCAGATGTCCCAAGTTTTAACTGAGTTACGTCAACTCTTAGAACAAGGCAACCTGGATATAATGAACCTAAACCCAACGTTGTCTTCCTTGGCCCTGATCCAGATAAACTGGCCAAGAAGACTGGTTCAGTCACACCAGTTTGCAGGAGTGAACATAGCCCACACTTTTCACCCACTCTTGAGACCTCAAAACATCTAATGAGTGCCACAAGAGAGAACGCACACTTATGTTACCAGTCCATTATCTTCAATGCCAGTGATTTTTCAAATTGCTTACATCTACATTTTCAAAGCAAATGAATTTTTCTTTGAAACAATTATATGTGAAGTCCAATACAGAAAGCACCTTTATTTATTTTTTCTCAAAAACTGGGGTTGGAGTAACAGCCTGCAGCCATGTTTCTTGGCTTTTCCCTTCACCTGTTAGGGTGATCAATAATATTGTTACAGGTAAAGAACGAGGGAGATATAAGTGAACTGGGGATGAACAGATGGAAAAAGAGGAAAACTTCCTTCTTTGGGGGAGTTAGGAACAGTCATCCAGCTAGACTGCAGGACTTCTGGAATCTAAAGGGAAACCAGCCACC
This sequence comes from Heterohyrax brucei, assembly GCA_028571685.1. NCBI lineage: Eukaryota > Metazoa > Chordata > Mammalia > Hyracoidea > Procaviidae > Heterohyrax > Heterohyrax brucei. Next base: position 27,504,302 of record CM053155.1, read on the forward strand.
TGTAAGGGAATCTCAGGTGAAAAGGAGTCAGAGAGCTAGGGAGTGCCACCTGCTCTGATGGGTGGAGGGAGGCATGAGGAGGTGGAGGGCATGAAACATGTCCAGACTTCTCTACTTCAACACTGGCCTAAGAACAAGGTACCTGTTACATGCTTGTTATGCAGCGTGTAACATATGCTGATGACTAGCCACATGTTACCACTGATCCGCCCCAAGCAGGGGCATCATCTTCCCTTCCTGGTGCATGATGCCTAGTGCCTGGTGTGAGAGCAGTGTGGGGGTACAAGACAAGGCTAGTGAAGCAGGTGCTGGGAAGGCTTCACGTACCCTCCACTCAGCAAACCAACCCTTCCTTCCATGGTCATCCTCTCTGAAACCCTCTAAGTGGGTGTGTGCAAGGGACATGTCTCTTCTGTGGTCCCTGTGTTACAGATGAAAGTAGCTGACTAAAAGGCAACCTTTTTGATGACTCAGGAGCCCCAACTAGGCTGGATGTTATAGTAGGTACCAGGGCTAAGGGCCACTGGCTGGAACTCAATGAATGGGTAGATGAAGTCTTTCCTCAAATGGTATTCTGCTGTTTTCTACTGTTTTCAGGAACCAGTGAGGCAGAAATGATTGGACCTCCCTACAGAGGCAAGTCCTAACCACTGCCATCAAGTCGGGTCCGACTCATAACGACCCTAGAGGTCAGAGTAGAACTGCCCCATAGAGTTTCCAAGGAGTGCCTGGCAGATGTGAACTATCGATCTTTTGGTTAGCAGACTAACACTTAACCCACTATGCCACCTAGGCTGGACAAACAACAGAGTTCATCTGAAGATCCCGAAAGGGAAAAGGGTTTTAAAATGCATACAGATAAGTCCATATAAATTAATGGAAGGCTAGGGTTTATAAAAGCATACAAACAATGTATATAAATAAACAGAAGGCTGTAACTTCTAGAGCACTTCCAAGTAAGAAAGCACAGCTGGACAAAGGGCAGGTGTGGCCTGTCTTTCTTCTCTGATCTAAACTTTGGGGGTTGGGAGCAGGTTCCTCTATCACAGCTCAGGGAGGTCTGTCTACTGTTTAGTCTCCAAGCATCTGACACTAACCCTCTGCACCAGTAAAGATGTTAAAAGGACAGAAGCTAATCAGGAGATTGTAAAACTAGAAGAAAATAAGAGAGAAATATGCAAGAGCTAGAACCTCTTGGAAATTTGAAGGGTAGACTTACTTAGTCCTTCTTTGTTTGTCTTTCAGGCTAAAAAAAAAAAAAAGTATTTATGTTGAACCTTCCCACCTATACCTTACACCAGCCCACAGTTTTAACTACAAGGAAAACAAATCTGAGTCTACTCAACCTCCAAATATTTGTGTATGTGACAGTGCGAAAAGCCTGGTGGTGTACTATTTAAGTGCTATGCCTGCTAACCGAAGGTCAGCAGTTTGGATCCACCAGGTGTCCTCTGGAAACTCTATAGAGCCAGTTCTACTCTGCCCTCTGGGTTGCTATGAGTTGGAATAGATGCGATGGCAGTGCGTTTGGTTTTTAACATATTTTGTACAGAGAAACTCATTTCTCACCACGTACTTTGCACTGTCAACAACGAGCTGACTGCATTCTCTCTATTCTCTGTGGCCCATCTGGGTAAAAAGGAAACGGCCAGGAACAGGAAGCAGAAGCCCTAGTAAGAACCCAGCATCCCAGTGGGGGCACTGGAGCGTAGGAGGAGAGCTGACAGCCTGCCAGTTGATACAGGCAAGCCCAGAGAAAGGGCTTCCCGGGATTTATGTGCAAAGGCAGATATGGAGGGCTGACCATAGGGGAGCCTATAAAAGGAAAGCAGAAGCAAAAAATTTACTCTTCAGAAACTCCTAAAAAAATTAACAAATGAGGAAAAAGTAAGTTATTTTGACTTTTGCATGTATTTTTTTCTTGCCTAGATGTGAAATGATTGTTAAACCAGACTTTGATTTAAAGTCCCTGATAAGTAAAATAACAGGGACACCTAGCCCTGTACATTTGAACAGAACCACTTTCTTTTCTCCAAATTCAACTACAACTTCTATGCCAGTAATTCTGGTTAATAATAGAAAGGCAGCCAAAATAGCTACTGTCATTGGCCAAGTCCAATATCAGCTCAGCTAGTAAAATACCCACAGGCACAGCAACCCCCTTCACAGCTCTCTTCATCTGCTTCATAAATCTCTTTCATGGTGGACTGGACAGGAGAGCTGAAACTTGTCCACGAGTGAAGAGAGGCCCTGGGTTTTCAACATTCAGCCTAATTTTATGTCTAGCTTAGGAGTGACAGTTTTAGAGTCCTGACAGGAAGTCAAACGAACAGAAGGAAGGAGAAGAACAATATATATAAACAAAACAACAAACAAACCTCTAGAAAAGGAAGAAGCAAGCAACACAGAGGAACAATCACAAAACAAGATAATCATCTTTAAAATGGTTCCTGTTTAATAGCTACTCAGAAATTTAAAAAAGAAAGAAATAAATAAAAGGGCACACAGCCTGGTTTCTAGAGCAGAGTTTTTGTCTTTTCTTTCCTTCAATCAGAAGATTAGAGGGAAAAACCAAAAGGGAAAGAAAACCACGGCTGGTTAAAGTGGATGCCACATGCTATCTTGTGGTCAACTGAACAAATCATGCATCATAATAGACTCTCACTCACTGCCCAGAGTAGGAGATGAAACAGCAGCAGCAACAGAAGTGGTGGGGGAAGATTTGACTGGTGCAACTGTTACATGGGATGAGCTAGGAACAAGCTTTACATCAAGCTGTTGACCCATGGTCTGTCGCTTTAGGACTCCCTTAAAAGAGGCTCCCGTCTGGAATGTGTTAACTACGTCGATCTGCAAAGAATCAGACAGTGAGACAGCTTTGCTCCACAGTCAGAGCGAGGTGAGTCAAGAGGAAGAGAGGGGTGTGGAGGCTAGGGAGGGGAATGGGAGGAGCCGGGTAAAGGGGGACAGGAAATAGAAAGCAAGTAAGATATCCCCCCCCAACACAAAGCAAACTCGAGGAGGAGAAGGGGAAAACGTTAATTGCATATCACACTTCATTTAAGGGACAATTAGCCATGGAATCCAAACATCCAGCCAGAATCCAGTCTTCTCTTGCCTTTTAGCCTACTTTTAGGTGTCAGTTATCCAACAGTACCTAAAATTTAAAGGGAACTTCCTACCTACGATTCCCAACAAACAGTGACAGCTTAGTCATTTGCTTTGATCTGAACTCTTAAAAATAAGACATGCAATTTAAGAAACTAAAGGCCAGATATACATTACCAATTGTGAGGCTCAGAAGTCTCCAAATCAATTAAATGGACTACCTATTTTTACAGATTTTCCAGGAAAACAACTCATGCACCTGAAGGCACAAGAGATGCAGTGTTGTAGCCCACACATAGGTGCTCACAGTGGAAGGGTTCCTGGACCACAAGTTGCTGGGTTCACCCGCTATCCGGGTTTCTTCTCCAAAACACCCTTCCCCTGGGCTGAAGCACACAGGGCCCTAAGAATACGGCTCAGGAATCCAGGGGCCAGGCTCTTAGAAAATGCCACTAACTGCGGTGCTTTCTTTACAATGTCTGGCAGAAATGCTGATGACAGAACTCAAAGGCTGGATTGAGGGAGGTGAGGAAGAGCTGTTGGTGGTGAGAAGCTACTGGTCCAGAGCTACACCAGCAGTCTCTGATTTCACTGTTCTACTCTTTAGAGGCAGAGGCAAATAATGCCATTAACTTTTCAACAATTCTCTTGAATGAGGGTCTCACACCTGCAATTATTATTCCTGGCCCTAAGTAATAGAAAAAAGAATCAAGAAGAATTCCTTCACTTTTCCTGGATCCGGTATGAAGTTTTGGAGGCACCCACATGCCTTACTACCATGGGCAAATTTCCCAGGAGGGAGGGCTGTTGATTCCATTCATCTTACTTCATCTCCCTAGGAAGGAAGAGATAGGAAGGCAGGCGCCTTGTCCTTATTTGTTAAGCTTTCTGAGAAGCCATGAAATGCTCACAGTTTGTTTCTGGATTCAGATCCAAGTGTGAGCTAAAACACTACCCTTCTACCACGCTATTAGTTTTGGTGATTGGGGACCGAGGAGCTTGGTTCTTACACATGGGAGGGTTCCAGTGACATGGAACAAGGTGCTATTCAGACAGGTACTTGTGGTCATTGCTTACTAGGGTTACAACATCTCAATCTCTACCATGAAATAGGACCCCAGGTTTACCTTCCCGGGATTTGTCTTTACATTTCCCAAACTTCTACTTTGCAGTACATACTAAAGAGAAACGGAGGGGAAGGAGAGCCTAGAACTAGTGAAAGGGGAAGTTCCAATCAGGTCTGTGCAACAGCTTGACAATTCTCCTGCCACCAAGTGCTGCAGTGGGAATCACAAGGGACAACTAGATGGCTGGGAACTTGTTAGAACTTGACTGAGGCTGAGAGGCTGAGAAGCTGATGCCAGAAGAGGACCTTTCTGTGTCCAGGATGCAGGGTGGCAAAGCCTCATCTGCTTAGAATCTGGTGCACACTGGAATGGCACGGACTTGGTCGTGACGGCATCTTTAGCAGGTTGTCTCTGGGGCCTAAGCTTGGATTTGAATGCTGCACTGGCCCAAGTGCCTCAAGTTCTAGCAGGGAAACGTAGTATACCTAAAGCTGTGCAGGCAGCTACACCAAATAGAGTGGTATGTTGTCGAGGGAATGGCAGTTGGGAGTGGAGGGAAAGGAAGACCATGAATCTCAGGCCCTCAGGAAAAAAGGCTGGCAAGGAGCCAGGACACACTGGAACGAGGGACTCCTGGCTAGGAAAAAAACCACACAGCAGAAGAGGACGCACAGGTGATCCTGAAGGGAAGAAAAGTAAAGACAGGTTATTTTGAAATGAGCACACCTAAGGGAAAGCACAGGTTGCCTTGGAGACAGCAGCCAAAGGCACCGGGTTCTACAAACACAGGAGGCCCTTGCTCTTGACGGACCCTGCAGCCTGGAATAGGGTGAGGTGGGCACTCTGGACACCATCAGGCAGGCTGTGTGGGTCTTGCTGGAATTGTCCTCCTCAGGAGGAACTACAGGCAAGGGAAAGGAGCTCAAGTATCCCCTGCCTAGCCCTTTTCCACTCACCTACCCATCGTCTTGTCCATAGGGAGGCAAGTGCCTACTGGGCATCTTGTTTAGAACATTCATCTCACCTATCATCCCTATGCACTAAGGTAGTGGGATTGACTAGGAAATTTGAAAAGGCCCATTTTAGAGAGCGAAACTTATTTTTGGGATCTCCATCCAATCAGCAGCGAGAAATACGCTTGTTCTCTGGTGTATTATACTCTTGAAATCTTGAGACTCAACAGAGTCATCAGATGGGTCCTCTCAACACTGACAATACACTGACATCAGTAGGGAAAGTGATACCACTATTGGTGCCTAGATCAGGCCACTCACCCAGGAGAGAGGGCAGTTACAATTGCTAAATGGAAGTTAAAAAACCAAAGTGACTTAGGGCTATACACAGGTGACTCAGGAACACCAGGAAAGCTTCCAGCCCATTTAAGAAATCATAAGGATGGAAAGGCTTGAAGAAATTATAGCTTCTTCCTTTTTGGGAAGCAGTCTGGATCCTGCAAAAGATACTCAGGCATCGAAAGACTGTTTATACACACTCAACCATCAGATTTCCCATCATGGCCTTCCGTACTGAGGAGGGTAGATTTTTTTTTTTCTACATAAGACCCTTCCAGATAACATCTGCATTATCACAAGAGCAGCTTGAGGATATGCAGATAAAGCAAGTGTCTGCTGGGGTGCTGGTATAGTTACTATCTTATTCCCTCTTTATGAGGACTAAGGAAAGACTCTCAACATTTCCCACCCTGGGGCCTGGGGTTCGGTCTAGTTCTGGGAAGAGGTCTCACACAGGAAGTTGGTCCACCTGATGGGGGATACGGGAAATGGACTTTAGAGCCCACTGTAAGCTAAAGGACTAGGTCCCTGGACTTCTCTCTCTGAGAAGAACCCATTCACATCCCTCTGCCCCTGTCTGACCTCAAGCTAGGGAGCTGGGGCTGCCTGTGAGGAATGAGCCTTAGAAAGGGGAGAGGACGCTGGCCATTAAGAATTTAGCCCTCCCACTGCCTTCCAAGATGGGGAAGTTTCTTCTCCCAAGGTGAGGACAAGTCACTATCAGGATACCTGAGTCTGGATACGGTTCAAGCCCCGGAACCAAAGAATCTGGCCTCGGCGCAGCTCCATCTCAGCGTGGTCAATCTCGTCCAGCCCCTCAGCATCCTTGGTGATTTCTTCTTTGGTGGTGCCATGCCCAGCTTCCTTCAGGAACTTCAGGGACTGGGTAGGTATCGCAGAGATTACCTGAGAATAGGTACAAAAGAAAAGGAAGACAGCCCAGATTCAGGATGAGAAGGACAGTCACTCAATTTACATGGGCCAGGTCCTTGGATAGGCCACTCTTTATCCTATCACCTTTCCCACTTGGGGAACAGTGGAGAGAAGTCACTAGTCCTTCAGGCAAACATTCACCAAATGCCTACCAGGGCCAGTATTTGTATATAGGTGGGATTTCAAAGGAGAGCTTTGGTCTGTCAATCAACCAGCCAACTGCTTAGTTATGGACTTCATTCTCCTCCTGTCTCAGTTCTTCCTTTCCATGTGCACCTAAAGGAAATCAGAACCATATGCATGGTACATAGTACGAAGGGACAGAGACCAAAACCTGGAGAAAGCAAGCCTTGGGAAACGACAGCTAACACAGGCGAGGGGAGAGAAGGGTGCTGCAAAAGAAGGACCCTCTTCTTAGTTACCATATGTGAGGTAGTGTCTGTGTGATAAAACTGAAGAGATACTAAAAGTTTTCTTGGGTTTGAGGTGAGGACATAGGTGGGACAGGCCAAAGTAAGTCACTCAGTGAGCTGGTACCTGCCAATCAGCTCTCCTTTATAAACGTGATGAGGACTACAAGGGCTCAGATGGGAAAGTGGGACTGTGCGTGGGATCCAATGCGGAGCCCTGAGCTTTGACAAGGAAAAGTGTCCAAGTTCTGTTTTTGGATGTGAGACAAAGCAAGGCTGTTATCCGACATCAAGGCCAGGGGACCACATGTGAGACCACTCCCAGATGGCAGTCTCTACCAGTAGGTAACACAGCCAAGCTTCATCAAAGTTTAAAATGCTTAGGGAGCAAACAGAACAGGGTAAATGGAATCAGGTAAGGAGCTGGGATAGGGCTTACTAGGACAGTTCTTTAGGTGGTGGGGCAGAACAGCTAGCAGACTTGGGGAGGAAGGCCTGCAGCTCCAGGAAGGGCTCTCTGGGGCCAGCTAACACAGAGCCTCCGTTATCCAGGTAGATGGGCACCCAGAAGGACAGCACAAGTATAGCCTAGGTCAGAGCTGACCACAAGTGGTATTAGGGCAGGAATGAAACTCTTAGTAGATTTGGTGATATTATCACTTAAGAGGTAGTTGACGAATTGTGGATAATATTGCCCCAAATGGGAATTCCAGACATTTAAATTGTGCTCACAGAGAACCTGTACATGGACCAAAAGGCAGCCACTTGGACAGAACAAAGGGGGACTGCATGACTGAAAACCAGAAAAGGTGTGCATGAGGGTTGTGTCCACTTACCATGCTTATTCAGTATGTATGCTGAGCAAGTAATCAGAGAAGCTGGACTATACGAAGAGGAATGTGGCTCCGCAATTGGAGAAAGACATATTAACAACCTGTACTATGCAGATAACACAGCCAGCCTTGCTTGCTGAAAGTGAAGAGGACTTAAAGCACTTACTGATGATAATGATTCAAGACTACAGCTGTCAGTATGGATTGTACCTCAAAATATGCAAAACAAAAATCTTTACAACTGGACCAATAAGCAACATCATGATAAATGCAGAGAACAGTGAGGTTGCCAAGAATTTCATTTGTCTCGGGTCCACAATTAACACCCTTGAAAGCAACAGTCAAGAAATCAAAACACATTTTCCACTGGGAAATCTGCTGCAAAAGACCTCTTTAAAGTGTTAAAAAGCAAAGATGACACACTGAGGATTTAGGTGGGTGTTTTAGTCATCTAGTGCCACTATAACGAATACCGCAAGTGGATGGCTTTAAAAAGAGCAATTTTATTCCGTCAGAGTCCAGCAGACTACAAGTCTAAATTTGGGGCATCAGCTCCAGAAGGAAAGCTCCAGCAGCTTTCTCTGCTGGCTCTGGAGGAAGGTCCTTGTCTTCAGCGTCTTCCTGGACTGGGAGTGTGCTCTGCTCCTGGCACCGCTTTCCTGGTGGTACAAGCTCTCCAACCCTTTGCTTGCTTCCCTTTCCTTTACATCCTTTGCAGCCCAAGAGACTGCCTCAAGGCTGATACAGTCTTACATATTGAGTCCTGCCTGACCAATACAACTGCTGCCCATTGTCTCTCATTAACATCACAGAGGCAAGGTTTACAGCATATGGGAACATCACAGAATACTGGGAATCATGGCCTAGCCAAATTTCTGCACACACTTTTTTGGGGACATCATTCAATCCATGATAGTGAGCCTGACCCAAGCCATGCATGTGAAAGCTGGACAATGAATAAGCAAGAATGAAGAAAAATTGATGCTTTTGAATTGTGGTGTTGAATATACCATGGACTGCCAAAAGATGAGCAAATCTTGGAAGAAGTCCAGCCAGAATGTTAGGATACCCATACTCATCTCACATGCTTTGGATGTGTTACCAGGAAGGATCAATCCCTAGAGAAGGCTATCATGCTTGGTAAAAACACAGTGAGTCAAAAAAGAAGACCCTCAATGAGATGGATTGACACAGTTGCTGCAACAATGGGCTCAAACAGCAGTGTTTTGTTCTACTGCACATAGGGTCCCTATGAAAGACTCAATGGTACCTAAAGACAGCATACACGGTATCAGTCAGTATTCTAAGGCTTGTCTATATAGCAACAACTTACTAATTAACAACAGTTAATAATGATCCTGCTACTCTTGGTTGAGGTAACTGAGGCACAGAGTGGTAAGTTACTTGTCCAAAGTGATTCAATTTGTGAAAAGGAGAGCTAGGACTCAGCCCCAGGGCTCATGCTTTGAACAGTATGCCATTCTGTTTCTCTAAAGATCGTGTAAATCTGGCTTTATTTCAGATGACAGTCAGATCATGATGAGAAACAGAAGAGACCTGGGAGCACTGAACTAGGTCAGCAGAACAGCCCATGGCACTTCGTAAACTATTCTATTGCTAATCAGTTACCAGTGGCCATCAAATCGATTCTGACTAATGGCAACCCTATGTATGTCAGAACACAACTACAGTGCATAGGGTTTTCAATGGCAGATTATTTTCAGAAATAGATTGCCAGGAGTTTCTTCCAAGGTGCCTCTGGATGAATTTCTTATTTCTAAACCTCCTTAATTTGTTATCAAAATCCCATTCCCATCTCAGAGAAGGATCTGCCTGCCACCAGGTATGGTTACAGAAGCAACCTGAAGCCGGTGGAGTGCACTGATCATTACATGATGGGATCCTCTGAGACGGGGAAAATATAAAGAGTTGGGGGGCAAGTGGGGACGAGATGAGGAAGAGAGGAGCAAGGAGTGTCTGTAGTTGCTTGTTCCCTCTCATCTTGAGCACAGGAGACCTACAGGCTGTGTAGAGGCACGGGGAGAGTGTGCCCGTCCATACTCACCTGGCCCCACAGCAGCTCTCCAATCCCGATGAACAGACACCAACACCACTGGGCTAGAGTGAGCCCTGTGCAGCTGAAGGGCTTACCCCCAAATTCCACAATGAGAATCTACAACAGAGACAAGGATAGTCCACCATCAGGGAAGTGAGTGTAATAAGTAGCTAGCACTCCAGCCAAAACCTGCTAAAGCTACAACAACCCCCTGCCCAGGATCCCTTTGGTGTAAGCCTTGATCTGCTTGCTGAGGAGGGAGAAAGAAGAAATTCAGAAGGGAGACAGACACAAATAGGCTTTATAGATGCTTTGAAGGGTGACACAGATTAGCCACCATGACTATCACTAACCCAAGAACTGGGACAGCTGGGGTGCTGCCGGCTTGATGTCACCATCATTAATACCAAGAACTGAGCGACGCAGGGAACACAGTGGTGGAAAAGAGCAAGGAATCCAGGATGGGGCCTCTGGACAGGGCAGCAAGGGACTTGATCCTTTTACCAGCAGGGCAGCCAAGACCTTCACCTCAGTTACCACAGGATAAGCCCAAGCCAGGCTTATTCTCTCCACTACACATAAGCCAACCCACCACTTCTCTTTCTATGTGAATCGCATGGCACTTTTTATGACGATTGCTTTTAGAACAGAGGGACAGGGAGTGAGCCCGTACTACATTTGTAAACACACATCACGTGTGCTGGCAGGGGCTGGGAGAGAGTGACCCTTGTCTTGGGCACTTGGTGTAATTTCTGTTTCAGAAATATAATGAAAGGATCCTCTAAGTCTTACTTGATTTGCTGCCAACATGCTGTCTTGCACTGAACACCTGACCCAGTGGAGCTCCAGTTCTGGAGCAGTGTGCAAAGGGGAGCAAAATGGGAGACTCAAAGTTTTCAACCCCAAACCTCAGTCCCCATGACTCTTCTTAGGTACATACAGAATCCTAACTCTCAGGTTCTGGCCCATCTCATCCCAGACCTCCCACCACAACCCCAGCTAGATGCTCACCTGGCCAATGAATGTGCCTAAAACCACAGAGCAAAAGATAAGGTTGCGGAAGATGCCTGAAAAGACATTCCTCTCTCCGTGGATCTTGCGAGAGTTGATTTCATTGAAGAGCTGCATCAGCACAAAGGTGTTGAAAACGATGGTGTAGTGTTGGCTGGGTGGTGAGTGCAGGGGTGCCTTTCTGCCACTGTCAATGTCAAATAACTTCTCACCTAGTGGGCAGAAGAACAATACTGGTCTCAAGTAGAGCTTAGGCTGAGCCAGAGCTCATTAGTATGGCCACACTTGTACTTGTGGCTGGTATCCATTGCGATCTGTCAGTACTTGCACTAAACAGTAAAAGTCATAAGAGTCAGAACTCAATGGGACTGTCATGGGTTGAATTGTGTCCCCCCAAAAATATGTGCGGCCATGTGGCTGGGACATGATTCCCAGTATCTTGGGACTGTCCTCCATTGTGTGGTTTCGCTAAACTGTATGTTAAAGGGGCTGTAAATTCCCGCATAGAATTACTTCCTTGCTCTGCAGTAGGGGAAGTTTCCCTGGAGTGTGGCTTGCCCAACCCTTAATGCTTTCATCTTGCAAGAGATAAAAGGAAAGGGAAGCAAAGAGAATGAGGAGCCTCCCACCATCAAGAAATGTGCACCGGGAGAAGAGCGCTTCCTTGCCACCTGAGGTTCCTGTACCAAGACGCTCCCTCGGACAAAAACTGATGCAATACTGGACTTTCCTCCAGAGTCGACAAGGGGAAAGCCTTCCCCTGGAGTGGACACCCTGAATATGGACTTGCAAGCTACTGGATTGTGTAAGAATAAACCTTCCTTTGTTGAAGCCATCCACTCTGTGGTATTTCTGTTAGAGCAGCCCTAGCTGACTAAAACAGGGACTGTCTTGTTTTTCCAGGTCTCACAGGAATCAGTCTTACCACTGTTTTCTCAATTATTTGAGTTTTCCTTCTCCGACAGGCTTCCACCTTACACAGGTTCCAGCTTTTGCAGGTGTTGGTGTATTTTAAATGCTACACCTGGTCTCAACCTACTTGACCCTCTCCATCAGCCGACAGGTAGATGTTAAGTTTAAATCTTAGTGCCACTATGTGAACTGAGTTTCAGTTTTTACATCTCTAAAAGAAGGTACACAAAAGCCACCTGTCTTCGCTATCTAGTGCTGCTGTAAATAATACCGCAAGTGGGTTAGCTTTAACAAACAGAAGTTTATTTTCTGACACTTAGGAGGCTAGAAGTCTGAATTGAGGGTGCTGGCTCTAGGGAAGGGCTCTCTCTGTTGTCTTGGAGAAGGGTCCTTGTCTCTTCCAAGCTTCTTTTCCCGGACTATCTTCATCTGGCTTGACATCTCATTTTCGATATCTCTGCTTTTTTCTCTAGACCTAATGTGCTCTCTCTGTACCTCAAAGATGCTTGGATTAAAACCTACCCCACACTGATGAGGCCTCTAAACATAACAAAGAAAACTGATTCTTAAGTGAGGTCATAACCACAGGTATAGGGGTTAGGATTTACAGCACACACTTCGGGGGATACAATTCAGTTCCTAATACCATCCTTGTGAGATTCATAAGAGCAGCACAGGAAACAGCACAATACTCTGGGTGTGAAGCTGCTCTTGTGCTCGCTCTCGTGTCCCATACTGCTCTGCCCCAGCTCCACCTACCCCACCAGCCCCAATCCCACCTGTGGCTCACCAGCAAAGACAAGGACAAAGATGACAATGAGCTGATAGACGCCGTGACCCAAGATGTTCTTCATCATAGTACGTGAGATCAGAGGCTTATTTCGGCCGTAGGGGCGACGCTTCAACAGAGAATCTGTTGGGGGCTCTGTGGCCAGGGCCAATGAGGCAAAAGTGTCCATGATTAGATTAACCCACAACATCTGTACGGCTTTCAATGGTGATTCCTGGTGGGAAGAAGAACCAGTCCTTTTAGTTTTCCTCAGGAACCTCCCCACCTCGCTTATCAGCTGTCTCTACTCTTGAGATGGTCTAGCTCCTACTGTCTACCTAGACCTAGAATCTGGCTCTGCCACTCATTAGTGATTTGGAGAAAGTTATTTAACCTCTTTGAGCCTCAAGTTTCTTACCTGTAAAACAGGGACAGTTTAAGTGCTCACCACAGTAGCTGATAGCACATTTAAGTGCTCACCACAGTAGCTGATAGACAACTGCTAAATAAATGGTGAATACATTATCCCATATAAACAGATGGAGACCGTAGACCTGGGCAGAGCTAACTCCTGCCCCCAATACCACTGGGGAGACCGTCATCCACACTCCTCAGTAAACACCTTATACGTGTTCTTTAGCCCCTGCCACGCCCCTCCCGTCTCAGCCCACCCATCACTTCTTTACCTGAGTGAAACAGGCTCCAGTGAAGGCCACAATCACAGCCACCACATTGACAGTGAGCTGGAACTGAAGGAACTTGGAGATGCTATCATAGACATTTCGTCCCCACATCACTGCCTTCACGATGCTGGTGAAGTTGTCATCTGTTAGGATGATATCTGATGCCTCCTTTGCTACATCTGTGCCTGCAATACCCTGCAGTAAGAAGAGGAAGGAGAATGGTGAGGGAATGGACAAAGCAGAGTCTGCAGGGAGACCTACTGGAGCAACAATGCTCAGCTGCTAACCAGAAGTTGTTGGTTCCACTCATCAGTGGCTCTGCAGGAGAAAGACCAGTTGATCTGTTCCCAGTAGGATTTATAGCCTAAACCCTACAGGTGTTTTCACTCCATCACATGGGGTCGCTATGGGTTGAAAATCAACTCAACGGCACCTAACAACATCTACAGCAAAGTTCTGAACCCCGACTCCACTTTCTGTCCTCTAGAAGCCCCAAGGAGTCCTGGTGCTGTAATGGTTAAGAGCTCAGTTGCCAACCAAGAAGTCAGTACAAATCCACCAGCTTCCCCTGAGGTGTGCTTTTGTAAAGATTACAGCCCAGGAAACCCAGTGGGACAGTTGTATTCTGTCCTACCAGGGGCTGTTGTGAACTGGAATCACCTCAACGGGCATACCACTAAGAAGCTTTAAATCTTGGCATAAACACTAGAGGGCATACCAGCCACACAAATACTCTTAAAAAGACTCAAAATACCTACTTCCAGCTCTCTTCTTTCCTGTAGAAAATGAAGAGAAAACATGTCACCATTATTTACAGAAAAGAGGAATGCAACTTCAAGCTAGACAGGAAATTATAGTCCTGTCTGACTACCCTTTCTTCCCTTTCTCCTTTGGAAACAATGAAAAAGTTTCCAACTCCCATCTTGTCTACCCCAAACTCTTAAATTTCTTTTCCCATTGCTAGAATCTTCAGTTACGCACTTGTCCCCCCGTATCTTAAAGTTACCTGCATTCTGTTTTAGAAGAAGTCATCTGGCAGCACAGGTCGGGGGTCCTGCTCAGAATCCTCCCATGGGGAAGAACGGAAGGCTTCCGAAAGGGCATGTCAACAGTGACAGGCTGTGCTTGACAGAAGCAGCAAACTGTCTGGTCCGGCAGTTAATGCCCTTAGTGACGGAATTCATTTTCCAATCTGCTCTTATATAAACTTTATGCTCATAACCAACTGGTTTCTTCACAACTCCCTAAATCTCTCATTCACTTCCATACACTGTCACTATTTCTCCAAACCTGGACCATGCTCTATCCCCATCCATTCATGTCGTCTCTGTCTTCAAGGTCCCATCCACTTGAGCCGACTTGCTCTGTGAAACTGGTGTTAACATCTCCAGCCCACTTTCTAACTAGTCCATGTTTTATGACTGTTGCAATCCACAGAGGAGTTTATTCTCTAGTTTAGACTGTAGTGGCAGGTTATATGGAAACTCCTGGTGGCACGTGAGTAGTGGTTAAGCGCTATGGCTGTTAATCAAAAGGCTGGCAGTTGGAATCCATCAAGTGCTCCTTGGAAACCCCATGGGACAGTTCTACTGTCCTATAGGGTCGCTATGAGCCAGAACTGAGTCAGTGCAATGGGTTTGGTTTGGCTTTTTGGTAGGTTACACTAATAGGTTATTTGTTCTCTTCACCTGGTGGTATTTTTCTGGAGATTATTACAAGTATCTGCTAAAAAATCCCACTGCCATCAACTCAGTGCCAACTCATGGAGACCTACTCCATAGAGTTTCCAAGAAGTGCCTGGGGGATTCAAACTGCTGACCTCTCGGCAAGCAGACGTAGCACTTAGCCACTTACTATGCCACGATGGTTTACGAAAAATCCTAGCTACCACCGAGTCAATTTCAACTCATGAACTTACAGCAACCCCACATGTATCAGAGTAGAACTGTGCTCCATAGGGTTTTCTATGGCTGATGTTTCAGAAACTGATCACCACGGCTTCCTTCCAAAGCACTTCTGAGTGGACGTGAACTACCAACCTTTCTGTTAACAGTCAAGCACATTAGCCATTTGCACCACTCCAGGACTCTTTATGTTAGACACACTATTATCATTCAGCTTCCCAACATGTGAACACAACGTACCATGTACTGCAAAAACAAATGAGTGCTATGTCTATGCTCTACTATGGAACACTGTGCAGTTTATGTTAGATGGAAAAAAGAGTGCACAGTACAGCACTGTCTATCTAATGGGTGACATGTAAATATTGCACATATCTGATTATATTTTAAATAATACATGATATTTGTTTATATTTCAACAGAAGGACAACTCAAACATCAAAGAAATGGTACCTGTGAAGTTCAAAGGGAAGCGATGCGGTGCAACAAATGGGTAGAAGTTAGACTTCTGTGAAAAAATTTGATTTCTATATGTGACGACAGCACTAGCCAACTATTTTTATACAAGTATAAAATGAAAATTAAAACACAATGCTTAAAATTGAAGGGGACATGATACATGTTAACTAGTGCAGCAGTTGGTAGGGTAAACACATAAAGAAGAAATGTTTCAAAGGACTTCAAATCACTCTAACTGGATGACAGCAATCTACCTATTCGATAAAATCAACTTGACAAGAAAAGAATTTCTGTTTTTTTTTAGAGTAAATGTATTATTAAAGGATCACTGGTGTCGCTGCTAACCAAGAGGAAGGTGGTTCAGATTCACCACTCACTCTATAAGAGAAAGATTCTATGAAGGCTATAGCTTTGGAAACTCTACAGGGCATCCTACTCTGTCCTACAGGGTTGCCCTGTCAGAATCAACTCCACGGCACAAAACAAGTAATGTACTACTATTATTAACAATGGTCATATTTTTATTTCTAAACTATTACATATACTCTAAGATACAACAAATAATTACTGTAATGCCTTTAGGAGCCAAACATTTCTGCACAAGACATATAAACATAAAATCAGAGAAGTTAAATGGAAATTCTGTAATTCTAAATTTGAATTAGAATTTTTCATATGCAATCACCAAGTAAGGAGTTCAAAAAGCAAAGAAATTTCCTGAAAAAACCTGGGACCACTCCAGTTTTCAGGCTGTATTCCCTAAATACAGGTTTTCACTAAAATAAAGCAGGACCCCTTTGATAAACAGGTGGTCTGAGATCTAGGAAAAGAAATAAACACAGTATTTCTTGAGAGATTCATGGAGTTGTGAATAAGCCAGTAAATTGTGAACAGAACGGTTATGCAGGAGTAGAACAGAAAATGAATCAAAACTAACTAACAGAGGGCACTGGCTGCCAGACTATGGCAGAACACGAAAGCTTACATGCAAGAAACCAAGAAAGCTATCCAAGATTCCTAGGATTGTGTCAAAAAGACTCAGCCATCTTCAAGAGTCATTTACTGGCCAAAGATGCAATGGAATGAAAAACATCAAATATATACCAATACATATATAAATCTGTGAGTTCACAGTGAAACTTAAAAAAAAAATAGCAACTTACTGGTCACCTCTGGAGGATCTTAAGAAGCCAATTCACTATTTTGAAAACTAGTAGATAAAGGAAAAGAATCGAGCATTTAACCTGTCTTGTATGTAGGAACCAAACCTCTGAGTAACCAAATAGTTGATGAGGAGACATTTCTTTTTATAGAAGTATTGGAGTTAATAAAGAATTAGAATAGCATTGTTTTGTGGTCCCTAATGAAATAAATGATCTAGAATCCGATCACTTCTAGAAACTCCTGCTACATTGTCCTTAAGTGCCGTTGGGTTGGTTTTCAGTTCACAGTGACCCTATGTGACAGAGCAGAACTCTCCCACCAGGTTTTCTTGAGGATAATCTTTGTGGGAGCAGATTGCCAGGTCTCTCTCCCTTGGAGCCTCTGTGTGGGCTTGAACTGCTCATGTTTTGATTAGCAGTGGAACGCTTAATCACTGACTGCAAAATATATCAAGAATCTAGTCATTTCCAGAACTCATTACTATTTTATATGAAATACAAGGGACAAAAAAAATATGCTAAAGGACACCACAGGGAGGGAATAAGCAAAATCCACATAGGTTGTAACCTCTAAATATGATTTAGAGGGACACTCTGTAAGATATACAGTGTGATTTCTTCAAAACTAAATTGCAGATAGGGAAAACAAAGATAGTGCAGAAAGAGTTAACCGAGTAGGTCTGAGACTGCTATCCTTAGGAGGCTGCCTGCAAGGCTGGCCCCTGACTGGCCTCTGGGAACTCTTAGTCTTCACAGTCCACAATTAACTGACAGGAGTAGATCACTGAGCCTAGACTGTGCAAATGCTATGGTTTTTGTTGAACACTGAGTTTCCTTCTGGAGCCCAGAATTTTGGTACACGCGAGGCAAAGGGTGTCTATGTGACCAGCCCAATAAAAATTGGGGGCTCTGAGTCTCTAACAGGTTTCCCTGGACAGAAACATTGCATACATGTTGCTGTGTTTTCATTGCTGGTAGAAGAGCGTGCTCTGTGTGATGCCTTGTGGGAAGAGATGATCCAGGAAACCAGCACATGGATTGCTCTAGATTCTACCTGTAGTTTTCTCCTATCGCCCAGCCATCTATCCTTACTTTGTTACTGTAATAAATCTTAGCCATGAGTACAAGTACAAGCTGCATTCCACAAATCCTAGTGAATGTGACTACAGGGCTAGTCTTGGTGGCAGCGCTGGGATTTGCTAGATTGATCCCAACTGACTGAAAACTGCCTACAATGTTATTTGAGACAAAGAGAGGGGAGGGAATGACACCCTGGGACCTGGATGGCTTTAGAATTACCCAAGGTATGCCGAGTAGTGGAGCTGCAGTCTTGAGAGGCTGTTTATCAATGGAGTGTGAACCCAACAGGCCCAGCCTCAGGACTGCTGAGTGCCGGATCCCCTGCACTTTTTCACACGCTCCCTGATCTGAGAAAAAAGAGCAGTCCAGTGACACCTGCAGTTTTTGCACTCTCATCCAGTTAGAAGGGAAACCCTGGTGGTGTAGTGGGCTAAGTGCTACCACTGCTAACCAAAAGGTCAGCAGTTCAAATCCACCAGGCGCTCCTTGAATACTCTAGGGGGCAGTTCTACTCTGGCATCTAGAGTCGCCATGAGTCGGACCCGACCCAACGGCACCGGGGTTTTGGGTGTCCAGGTGGAAAGGGAAAGGACTAAAGATGACCTTTGGGTGGAACAAAGATGTTAAATCTTGGCACTGCTTTGTCCTCCAACTGGGAGCAAAAAGGTTAACTCATTTTCCAGGGTTCCAGCATGTCTTTAGATCAACCAGGGGGAAAAAAAAAGACGGGAAAATCATTCCAGACTTTTTTTTTCTAGCCTATTTATTACTGTTATGGAAGCCTTGGTGCTGCAATGGTTAACAGCCATGGCTGCTAACCCAAAGGCTGGCAGTTCAAATCTGCCAGACACTCCTTGGAAAC
The DNA here is from genome assembly GCA_028571685.1 of Heterohyrax brucei. NCBI lineage: Eukaryota > Metazoa > Chordata > Mammalia > Hyracoidea > Procaviidae > Heterohyrax > Heterohyrax brucei. The sequence goes on from CM053155.1 coordinate 27,522,844, forward strand.
TCTTTCGGGGAGAGTTCCAGCCCATCTGATAAAGCACTACTGTGAGGTGATCAGAATCGGGTATATTGCTTTAATAGCTATTTTTATATTTTCATAGCTATTGCAACAGCAGTCCCTTACCTGCTCCCACCCCCTCCCCAGCCCTCAATGGGTGAATTTAAGGCAAATGGTTTGAGTAAACTTGCAATGAGAGGAAAAACTTACAATGAGAAGAGAAAAACGAACAATAATGGTAGAAAACAACTTTTGCTAATTCCATCTGGATATGATAAACACTGGTATAAATGTTAATGCTTGTTATTTCTTTAACGTTACAGATACCACCACCACTGTCGGGGACGCTGAGAGAGAAATGCTGCGGGAGTACAACGCCTTTGCTTGCTGCTGTGGAAGCAGACTGAAAGTTAAATTCTTTGAATATTGGAAACAAAACATGCACCAAGACTGATGATTATTACTATGATTTTTGCCACTAGGTGGAGAAAAGGTGAGTGCTTGAGTGGAAGACAAGATGAAAAGGAGGCCCTCTCCAAGTGGAGCTAGACTGGAGTTTTACAAAGCACTTTAGCTTGCTAATGAGCTCTTGTAAAACCAAATGTCTGCCTCTGAGACGCTGATGATTTCCCAGTCTGATATGCACTTTTTTTCGAGTAGGTCCATTTGGACCCTTGTTATTTTGTGTGAGAGTTGGTTCTGGCTCGTCGTGACCCTACAGAACAGGGTAGAACTGGCCCATAGGGTTTCCAAGGCTATAATCTTTACAGAAGCAGGCTGCCGCATCTTTTTTGCTGCAGAGTGGCTGGTGGATTCAAATCTTTGACCTCTGGTTAGCAGCTGATTGGCTTAACCACTGCACCACCAGGTCTCCTCAATTTGGACCTTAAGACCCACAAAATAAAAAGACTTAGACAGGTCTTCCTTTTCACTTGGACTGAGCTGGCCCTGTAGCACCTCAGCCTTACTGCTGCGGAAGGAAGGACACTGGCATCTTTGAATTCCACATTCACACATCTTAATACCTCAATGGAGTCCTCAGGTGGTACAAAGGTTAACAAGCTCCACTGCTAACCAAAAGGTTAGAGCTTTGATTCTACCTAGAGGTACCTTGTCAATCTACTTCTAAAAACTCTGTCACTGAAAACCCTCTGGAAAGATGGTGGAGCAACAACCCATTCCTGCTAAACTCTCGAACAACTAAGAACCTCAAAATTAATGAAATCCACCAAACACAGCAGTCTAGAAGGATTAAACTGTGCTTAGAGAACCCTAAGTAGAAAGGGAGTGAAAGGAAGATCTCCAGAGCCCTGAACCACCTTGGATAAAACAACGCGGGCTGGATACAGATTCTCCTTGAACTGAAGGCAACCTGGGTGAGGAGAAAACCTGCCTCTAGCAAACCTTAGCAACCAAGTGGAGGCAAGAAACAAGAGCCAGAGCAACCTTGAATTTGACTGAAGCGACCAGCTCTAGCCTAAGCATTGCAGCCCACAGCCTGCAGCCCAGATCTGAAAACCCCTATGCAGGTTAGAACACTCTGGGATGAGACCCACCAGCCAGGTGGCCAGGCGCTGACTCAGAGTGGCAAGGGGCTGGGAGGCCTCAGCTGGAGGAGCAGAGAGATGGGACTGAGAGCACGGGGACAGGAGTCCAGGGCTCCCAGCATCTCAGGGTGATAGGTTAGGAGAGGGCGGAGCTGGGGTGGGGGAGGAGCATGCACACTCCGCATAGCAGGCCTTAGTCCTACGTGAGACTGGGAGGCTTGGGTCCAGTGCCCCACGGCTACAGAGCAGGAGATTATAGGACCTGGGGGAGAAGAGTGAACAGCCCTGCTGCTGGCCAACCTGGGGCCAGCTCTGAAGCCAGTCCAGGAAGCTCTGGACTCCAATGGCCTTGGGGTGGGGGGCCAAGAGAGTGTACACACAGCTAGGAGAAGACTGGAGCCGTGTAGGCCAGTGAGGCTTGGGCTCAGGCAACCAGGCTAAGTCTGGAGGGATCACTGCAGCAGCTGGGCGGCCATTGGAGCTGCCCACTCCTGGGAGATTGGGGCTCAAGTGACCATGGGGGAGGGGCAGTGAGCACCAGCGGCCAGGGAGCCATTAGTGCTGCCTGCACTGGGAAGGCTTTGGCTCAGGTGAACCAGAAGAAGGGAAGAGATCACCCCAGCACCCAGGCAGCCACAGGAGCCAAGTGCACCAAGGTGGTCTGGGCTCAGGCAGCCCTAGAGGACTGCAGTGATCACCCCAGTGGCTAGGCAGCCATTAAAGCCAAGTGTACCAGTGAGGTTTAAGCTCAAGTGACCCAGGGGGAGTGAATTTATCACCCTAGCAGCTGGGCAGCCATTGGAGCCACTCACTCTGGGGACATCTGGACTCAGGCAACCATGGGGAAAGGGCAGTGAGCACCAGTGGCTAAGCAGCCTTTAGTGCCCCATGTACCGGGAAGGCTTGGGCTCAAGCAAACTGGCAGGTAGGGAGACATCGCCCCTGTGGCTAGACAGCCATTGGTGGCATGTGCGCCAGGGAGGCCTCAGCTCAGGTGACCATAGAGGAATTAGGTGATCACCCAAGTGACTGGGCAGCCAGCCACTGAAGGCAAGTGTGCCCGTGATGCCTGGGATCAGGTGACCCTGGGGGAGGGGAATGATCAACCCAGTGGCTACGTAGCCATTGGAGCCAAGTGCACCAGGCAAGTCTGTGCACAGGTGACCCTGGTGGAGTGAAGTGATTGCTCCAGTGGCTAGGCAGCTAGAACAGCCAAGGAAACCAAGGAGGCTTGGGTTCAGGTGACCCAGGGGGAGTGAAGTGATGGCCCTTGCATCTAAGCAGCCACTGGAGCCAGCTGTGCTGGAGAGGCCTGGGCTCAGGTGACTCTAGAGAAGTCAGACGATCACCATAGTGCACCTGGGAAGGTTGGGCTCAGGGGACCCAGGGCAAGAAGAGCAATTGCCCCAGTGGCTAGGTAGCCATTGGATGAAGCTCCCAGAGATCACTGCCCAGTCCAGGGCAACAGAAACAGTGGCAGAGTTGCTACTGCAACTTGGGGAAGAAGGCACAAGCAAGTGACCATGACCTCTCCATACACCTGAGTCCAAGGCTGAGGCTCCATGAGGGATTTGCCCAAACCAGAGGCAGTGGCAGCTGCAGCAGCAGCACTTGAGTCCTCCCCACCTTTAAGTGGCTGCAAAAGCACAGCACCTGCGCAAGTGACCTCACACCCCAGCCCAGAGGCTGAAGTGGTGGTGGTGCTGCTGAAAATAGGCACAACTTCCCCAATTGGGAGCTGCGCCAGTAGCAGCAGCCGACTAGTGAAGGACAGTAACAGCCAGCAACAGAAAATATTCAGACTTCACAGAGAATCTACGGCCCAGCTCCAACAGAGAGATGCTGGCAGGCCAACCGAAATATTAAGTCTCTTTTACTGCAATTCTGGATGGCTTGGAGACAACAATCAATCTCTAAACACCTAAAGCAGCATACTACCATGGCTTCCAAAAACTCCCAAAATAAAGCATCAACAGGTAAAGAAGAGTTTATACAACTATCAGAGGAAGAATACAAAAGACTGATGTACAGAGCTGTGCAAGATATCAGGAGAGAAATCAGGCAAAATGCAGCACAGCACACTGAAAAATTAAATAAACTGGAAGAAATGCTTGAGCAGCAATGATCTGAAATTCAAGAGATTAACAATAAAATCTCTGAGCTTGGTAACTCAATAGAAAGTCACAGGAGCAGCATTGATGTCATAGAAGGTAGAATTAGTGACCGTGGTGGCAAAGTAAACGACACTAGCATACACGAAGAAAAACCGGATAAAAGACTTAGTAAGAGTGAAGAATCCTTAGGGGTAACGTGGGATTCTATTAAGAGAAATAATCTGTGTGATTGGGGTACCAAAACAAGGTGGAATAGCTGAAAATACAGAGTGAATAGTTGAAGACCTGCTGACAGAAAACTTCCCTGATATCATGAAAGATGAGAAGATCTCCATTCAGGATGCTCATCAAACTCCACTTGAGATAGACTCCAAAAAAAATACACCAAGACATATCATAATCAAGCCCAATAAAACCAGAGACAAGGAGAGACTACTGAGGGCAACCAGAAGTGAGCAAAAAATAACTTACAAAGGAAAAATGAAGATTAAGCTCAGACTACTCAGCTGAAACAATGCTGGCCAGAAGACAGTGGGATAACATATACAAAGCACTAAACAGAAAAAACTGTCAATTGAGAATAATATATCCTGCAAAACTGTCTCTGAAATACAAAGGTGAAATTAAGACTTTCACAGATAAACAGGAATTTAAAGAATTTGTGAGAACCAAGCCAAAATTACAAAAAATATTAAAGGAAGTTCTTGGATGAGCAAATCAATAGCAATAGATACATACTTAAACATCCTGCACTTGACAGAGCATCGACATAACATCAGGAAAGGAAATCCAAAAATGATAACCAAAACCAAACCACAAAAAACAGAAATTCAGAGATCTCAGGATAAAATTGACATCTATATTGTACGAAAAAGAGGGTCAAAGAAAGGTACACATAGACCTTCCAGATGTGGAGGAATACAAGGAGATACACAGACATTGAAGACTGGACTACTTTTAGATTACTAAAAGGGACTAAAGGAGTTAACTGCAAAAGAAACTTGTAATTCTACATGTCAAAAAGCAACATACAAAAATCACAATTTCAAGAAAACAGACACTGAAAGCCACTAAAAGAATATACATAAAGAAAAGACTGCACAGAAAATGGAATGCAACAGAAGTGCTGTCCACAACACCCCAAAAAAGGCATCAAAATGACAACACTAACATCATATTTATCAACAACCACACTGAATAGCACAAAGATGGCATCAACCCAGATGCCCAACAACAGAAGAATGGATAGGTAAACTATGGTATATATACTCAATGGAGTACTATGCAATGATAAAGAACAACGATGGTTCCAGGGAACATCTCCTAACCTGGTTTCAACTGGAAGACATTATGTTGAGTGAAAGCAGTCAGTGACAAAAGGACAAATATTGTATGAGACCTCTATGATAAGATCTCAAAAACAGACTTGTGTATATAAGAAAAGACTCTTTGACAGCTGCAAGGGAGGGGAGGGAGAGTGAGGTGGGGAAGGTTCAGATTAGATAGTTGCTAGAAATCTGGTTGGGTGAAATCGGTGATAGCACACATTAGAAACAAGAACAATATTAAGTAGACTTCAGCATAACTTGAATACTCCTTCCATCTTAACCCAATATTGCAAGGATAGAGTAGCTGGGGCAAGGGGCAGGGGACCATGCTCTTAGGCGAAATTGAGGCCAGTTGGCACAACTAGTGTTTTGCTAAGAGGGCTCTCTGCACCCCACACTGGTGAGTGGTGTCTGGGGTCTTAAAAGCTGCCAAGCTGTCATCCGAGGGCACAGTAAATGGTCCCAACTCAGCAGGAACAGATGTGCACCAAGGACCAAAATGACATGGGGCAAAGACAACCCAGCACATAGAGAGACCCATAAGAGTGGGTGCCTTCATCGACTTGGGACCGGAAGAACCAGATGGTGCCCGGCTACCACCAGTGATAGCCACGATGGAGCTCACTAAGTTGAGTCTCACTGGCAACACAAGAATAAAAAGGGGTGCATCCTGAGATCTCCACTAAAAGACCTCAATTGATGGTCCAGTGGTTTCGGGGTTCCCCTGGGAGCATGGCCCCTGGCCCTGATGCTGCCCTTGTCCATAAATCATTACAAAGTTCCACTCTTCGGACACGAATGGATTGAACTTGGCAATACAGAGTGACCACATATTGGATGCACTTTGTGGTTCTATACATCTTAGGATGTCATCCTGCTGACCTCTGGCTGGAGGAAGGAGAGTGGGTGGAGAGGAGGGGAAAGGAGACTGTTGGGAGGATGAGACATCTATGGAGCATAGAGGAATAGTGCGCTGTCACCGGACAGGGAGAGCGGTGGAAGCTGCATATGGGCATGTAAATTTATACAGCAATGTACATTTTCACTGTCATATTAAATTAAAAAAAAAAGAAAACCACACTGAATGTAAACAGATTAAATGTACCAATTAAGAGAAGGAGAGTAGCAGACGGGATAAAAAAAACATGAAGTATCTACATGTTGCTTACAGGAGATACACCTTGGACTCAAAGACACAAACTACAACTCAAAGGCTGGAAGAAAATGTATCAGGTTGATAACATTCTAAAAAGAGTAGGAGTGGCAATACTAACCTCTGACAAAATAGACTTTAAAGTTAAATCCACCATATGAGTTAAAGAGGGTCACTACCTAATGGTCAAAGGCTCAATTCAACAGAAGGACATAATCATACTAAATATCTATGCACCCAAAGGCAGGGCTTCAAAATACATAAAACAAACACTATTTGCACTGAAAACAGAAACAGAGAACAATAGTAGGAGACTTCAACACATCACTCTCATAAGGTCGGAACATCTCCCAAAAAGTTTAGTAAACACATGGAGGATCTAAATGTCAGAATCAACCAATCTGACCTTACAGACATAGTCAGAACACTTCAGCCAACTGAAGCCAAGTATACTTTCTTTTCCAGTACTCATGGTATGTTCTCAAGAATTGACCACATATTAGGCTACAGAGTGCTACTCAACAAAATTCAAAATACTGAAATAACACAAAGCTTCTTCTCAGACCACAAAGCCATAAAACTAGAAAGCAATAACAGAAAAAAAGGTGCAAATTCAATTGAAAACATGGAGACTGAATAACATTTTGCTCAAGAACTACTGGGTAATAGAAGAAATCAGGGTGCAATAAAGAATTTTATACAATCAGATGAGAATAAAGACACATACTACCAAAATCTATGGGATACAGCAAAAGTAGTGCTCAGAGGTCAAGTCATCTCCACAAATGCACACATGCAAAAAGAAGACAGGGCACAAATCAAAGAATTAACTCATCAACTTGAACAACTAGAAAGATCTCAGCAAAAAAATCCATCTGGCTCCAGAGGAAAACAAATTATTAAAATTAGAGCAGAAATAAATGAAATAGAAAACAGAAAAATGATGGAAACGGTAGACAAGTCTGAAAGCTCGTTTTTCAAAAAGACCAACAAAGTGATAAGCCATTGGCCAATCTGACAAAGAAAAACAGGAGAACAAATAATCCGAATTATCAATGAGATGGGCAATATCACAATGGACTCTGCTGAAATTGAAAGAATCATACAAGAATACTACAAAAAATTATATTCTAATAAATTTGAAAACCTAGAGGAAATGGACAATTTTATGGAAAAATATCACCTATCTAAACTAGCAAAATCAGAGATAGAACAACTAAACAAACACATTACAAAACAAGAAAACGAAAAACTTCCATCCGGAAGAGCTCTAGCCAGAATGGCTTCACTGCAGAATTCTATCACACATTCAGAGAAGAGTTAACACCACTACTTCTAAAGGTATTCCAGAGTACATAAAAAGATGGCATATTCCCAGATTTGTTCTATGAAGCTAGTATAACCCTGGTACCAAAACCAGGTAAAGACAGCACAAAAAAAGAAAATTATAGACCAATATCTCTCATGGATTTAGATGCAAAAATCCTTAACAAAATCCTAGCTAACAGATTTCAACAACACATCAAAAAAAAAAAAAAAAAAAAGTTTATCATGACCAACGAGGATTCATACCAGGGATGCAGGGATGGTTCAGTATGAGGAAAACAATTACTGTAATCAACCACGTAAACAAAATAAAAGACAAAAATCACCTGATTCTATCAATTGACACAGAAAAGGCATTTGATAAAGTCCAACACCCATTCATGTTAAAAATTCTTAGCAAAATAGGAATTGAAGCGAAATTATTCAACATAATAAAGGCCATCTACACAAAACCAACAGCTAACATCATTCTTAATGGAGAGAAGTTGAAAACAGTTCCCTTAAGAACAGGTACTAGACAAGGATGCCCACTGTCACCACTTCTATTCAACATTGTTCTGGACATCCTAGCCAGAACAATTAAACCTAATAAAGAAATAAGGGGCCTCTAAATTGGCAAAGAAGGAGTCAAAGTATCACTATTAGCAGATGATAGGATCTTATACACAGAAAACCTCAACGAATCCACCAAAAAACTACTGGATCTAATAGAAGACTTCAGTGAAGTATCAGGATACAAGATTAACATACATAAATCAGACCAACGAAGAGACAACCAAAGAAGAAATCACTAAATCATTAGCATTTACTATAGCCCCCCAAGACAATAAAATACCTGGGGATAAATCTAACCAGAGATGTAAAATACCTACACAAAGAAAATTACATGTCTCTACTGCAAGAAATGAAAAATGACTTACATAAGTGGAGAAATTTACCTTGCTCCTGGATAGAAAGATTTAACATTTTGAAAATGTCTATACTACCCTAAGCAATCTATACATACAACGCAATCCCATCTCAACTTCCAATGACATTTCTTAATGAGATGGGGAAACAAATCATCAATTTCATATGGAAAAGAAGGAAGTCACGGATAAGTAAATTATTACTGAAGAAGAGGAACAAAGTGGGAGGCCTCATGCTTCCTGACCTTAAAACCTACTACACTGCCACAGTAGTTAAGACAACCTGATCCTGGCACAAAAACAGATGCATAGACCAATGGAACAGAATCAAAAATCCAAATATAACTTTATTATATTTGTGAGCAGCTAATATTTGTTAAAGGCATTGCGGTAAAGACAGTCTCTTCAACAAATGATGTTGTCGTAATTAGATATCCACCTGGAAAAAAAATGAAACAAGGTCCTATCTCACACCAGACACAAAAACTAATTCAAGATGGATCAAAGACCTAAATATTAAAAGTTAAAACAACAAGACCTTCAATCATCAGAAATGAAAATAGATAATTGGGAACTCCAGATGAATGAGGAAATGTTCACAATTGCAAGCCGTCAGAGAAATCCAAATCAAAACCACAATGAAATACCATCTCGCTCCAACAAAGCTGGCAATAATTCAAAAAACACAGAATAAATGCTGGAGAGGATGTGGAGAGACTGGAACTCTTACATACTGTTGGTGGGACCATAAAATGGTTCAACCACTATGGAATTCAATTTGGCACTTTAAGAAACACAAACAGAAATACCATGTGATCCAGCAATCACACTCTTTGGACTATATCCCAAAGAAATAACGAACACCACTCAGATACTCGCATGCCCATGTTCACTGCAGCTCCCTCCACAATAGCAAAAAGTTGGAAACAACCTAGATGCTCATCAGATGAATGGCTAAACAAACTGTGGAATATTCATACAACGGAATACCACACAATGATAAGAAACAATGATGGATTAGAGAAATACCTGTCAATGTGGGACCATCTGGAGGAAATTACGCTGAGTGAAATTAGCCAGACACAAATTTTGTATGAGACCATTATTATAATGACACAACAAATTATTTAGGTATAGCAGAAATCAATATTTTTGATAGTTACAGGGAGGGAGAGGGATTCTTTACAAATTAGATAGTGGTTAGGATCGGGGATAGATACAGGATGTGACAGCACGCACTACAGGTGGGGTACCCACAACTACTCAACATCAAAACCAAACTGTTCCCTTACTGTAGACCACATCTCTGGAAGAACAGAGAAATGGGGTCTGGGATCAGTGGTACCACGATCTCAGGGGACATTCGCACTAACTGGGATACCCAAGGTTGTTCTCTGTCCCTCTCTCAAGATATTGCTCCACATACCACCTTGGTAAGTAGCAACTGGGGTCTTAAAAGCTAGCAAGCTGCTATCTAAACAGCATCAAATGGTCCCAATCTACCTGGGCCTGGGGCAAATGGAGGGCATCGAGAACAGGAGAAAAACATGAGCCCACCAGATGGAAGGGGCCATATGAGTGACAGCCTGCTTCAGCTTGGAACCAGAAGAATTTGATGGTGCCTGGCCACCACCAATGACAGGTCAGATGGGGTATGCGGAATGCAGCTGTGGAAAAAGAGGTGATGGAGTGGAGGGCAGAGCTAGAACTCTATCAGAAGACCACACTTAACGGTCCTTCTGAATGGAGGGCCCCATGGGAGCACGGCTCCCAGACCCTCTAACCCCAGACCGCATCCAGCACTGGGCCAGCTCCCCAGACAAAGACTGACCTGGACCATACAAAACACAGTGACACTGGGGGCGAACAAACCTTTAAAAACATACATGGGGTTGTCTGAGGGACAATTTGCTGGAGCTGAGTTGACTGGGTGAGGAGGGCTGGACCTGTATCAGAAGGTGACAGGAAATTTCAAACAAAAGGAGAAATGTGCTGTCACGTGGGGGGGGGGGGGGAGCGGGATAGGGTGGGGACGGGCCGCTAGAACACAATAGAGATGAAGGTGCTGGGTGTTATATGGCAACATGATATAGACTATAAAATTGTTCTTAATTCACCATAAAAAGAAAAAAAAAAATCCCTATGGAGCACAGTTATGCTCTGACACAGAAAGGTCACCATTGAGTCAGACATGACTCAGTGGCAGCTCAGTATAATTGCCTGGATCATCTTCTAGGCTGAAACCTGACTGTCTACTATGGGCTGTCTCAGCCTCAGTGGCAGCCTGTGCTGCACTGAAAGCAGGCGTTGGCTCAACGAATAGAACAGATTAGGACAGACCTCTTTGGGACTCCAAATTCTGGAAACGTTTTGGATGCTAGCTAGACCATCTGAGTCACATGCTAATGCCAACAGGCTTGCTCTCTAATGGCACCGTCAGAAATTGAATGCTGCTCAGCTGTTTTCCATACAGAGGTTCACTGCGCGCCTAACTTGGGTTCCTTGCCAAAAGCTGGCTGCAAGTAAGAGGACATCACAGGAAGTGTGACCACTGTGCCCACCCCTGACAGATCACTCCTGACCCCTCTGGGGGATGTCTCACTGTTGTTGACTATTGCATTCAACTTTCTAAATGAGACATAGCTTTGACAAGGGACTGATCGCCCAACTCTATGTCCCTCACCTTTCTCCTGGCACACACATCTTGTATCTTTGTAAGGCAGGATGACACTAAATGCAGCTGTCCCCAGAAAGGGACCAGTCTTTTCTAGGCTGTTCACTGGATAAATGATCAGGACAAAAGGGGCTGAGGGGGGTTTACACAAACCTATTCTGAAAGTTCTAAAACATCAGGATTTTGTTCTCACCAGTTTCTCAACATGATGTGGTAAGCTACATAAACGTGTACTTATGTTAAGAGTGCTGGTGTTCTTTTGTACCCAGCCTTTCCAGATGAAGGCTATGGGTGAGAATTAAAAAAGCCTGAGAAAAAGTTTAGTTGTGATTACTGAATGGGATGCGCTGATTATATAATAATGAGAAAACGAACAAAACCCAGGATCTGGACAGGTGCAGGGGAGGGAGCAGAGCATTAGTGATTTTGGTTTTACAGCTGCTCCTGAGAGCTTTCCCCTTTCCTGGAGAAGATCACCAAGCTGTGGTGACAGCTTCAATTCTACTGACTGCTGAGCGTACCCACCAGCTGACTGGGAGACAGCAGGGGGCCGCCCCTGCAGGTCCACCAAGAAGAACACCTCCCCATGCCATCCACACTCCTGAGAGGGATGAGCTGACGTCACCCACAAGCAAAGCTGTTTAGAACGGACTGCGTTTATGCAATGCCTCTAAAACCAAGCACTAAGCCAAATTATTTGTACTGCATTGAGAAACCTAAGGAGGGAGGCCTCTTTGAGGACCCTGTTAACCAGCGTTGTTGGGTGCCGTTCAGTTGATTTTCGACTTTCAGTGAACCCAGGTGACAGAGCAGAGCTGCCCACAGGATTTTGTAGGTTATACTCTTTACAGAAGCAGATCTCCAGGTCTTTCTCCTGCAGAGTCACTGAGGCGGAGAGGTGGTCTAGGCTGTCCAGTTTTCGGTTAGCAGGTGAGCATTTAACTCTTGTGCCACCAGGGCTCCCCTTCTCAGCAACACTGCTTGACTAACGTGTGTCCTGTTTAGCCTGCCCCGGTAAATGCACACTCCTTGTTTGCAGGGAGGGGGACACGACCAAGTGCTCCCTCTGGGCTGGTGCAAGTATGTCCTATCAGTGACACTGCCTCACCTCTGGAATGCTTCCAGTCTCAGCTTACTGTAAGTTGTGCTGTGCTTCAACTGAAGGTTAACAAAAAAACTTAAGTCGGAGGATTGTGGGGGCTGAGAGACTACGGGTAATAACAAAAGGGTAAAAAGTTTCTGGTTTTAGTGATAAAAATGCCATAAAATTGTAGTGATGGCTGCACATATCTGGGAATACACTCAAAACAAGCATCATGGGACACACACCTTTATTGATTAATGGGATCTATCTCATCTGGCTGAATCCAGGGTCCCTGAAGGACAAAGCTGAGATCAGTGCTACCGGTTGGTCTAACCCAGCTGCAGAGGGCCCTACTCAGAGTTAACACAGCCAGTCCAAGACTATCAGCCTGAGGGAGAGACCTGCTTTCAAGGCTGGCCCTGGCCTGGACCAGTCAATAGTTACCTGATGAGGGCGGTTCACTGTGCCTCGATTGTCTGTCAAACAATATGGTTTATGCTGAATGCCAGACTTCTTTCTGGGAGTCTGGAATTTTGGAAGGTGGTAGACAGCGGGTATCTATGTTCCTTGGGCTCTGAGTTTCTAATGAGCTTCGCTGGGACAGAAACCTCACAGGCATGTGGCTGCATTTTTGTTGCTGGGGGAACAGTGCTCTCTGTGTGAATGCTCACAGGAGGGAGACAGCATGAGGAACCCTGTACACGTATCTCTCCAGAATCCTCTTGTGTCTTCTCTTATGATCCAGCTATGCAGTCTAACTATATTACTGTAATAAATCTTAGCAGGGAGGACAGTGATACACTGAGTCCCATGAGCTCTTCTAGTGAATCTCTAAGCTTTGAGGTAGTCTTTAGGGCTTGACACAGGGATCCTATAGGATGAGTAGTCTCAAACTTAAGTGTGCAACATAATCATTAGGAGACAAGTTAAAACACAGACTGCAGAGCCCCAACTCCAGGATTCCTGATTCAGTAGATCTGGGACAGCGGCCTGAGAACGTGTATTTCCACAGGTTCCCAGGCAGTGCTAGTACTCCTGGTATCCAATCCAAGATCAAACACAGTGCTGTCAAGTCAATTTTGACTCAAAGCAACCCCATAAGGATGTAGTAGAACTGCCCCATAGCGTTTCCAAGAAGCACCTGGCAGATTTGAACTGCTGGCCTTTAGCTTAGCAGCTATAGCACTTAAACACTAAGCCACCAGTGTTTCCTATTTCTAGTGTGGGGAGCATATTTTGAGAACCACTGCCTTTGATTAACAGACTTAACATAAAAGATACATCAAACAAGGAATGCATGAACTTACTTGGATTCTGATTTGTACCGATCAACTGTAAAAGCAACATTTATGAGGCAAACAGGAAAAATTAAACTCTGACTACGTATTTGATGATTGTAATGAATTATCAATCTTGTTTTGAGATAATGGTATGATTCTTTTAACTGAGCTTTATTGATCCCTTTTTTAAAAGACATATGCTGAAATGTTTACAGATGAAATGACAATGATATCCTCAATTTGCTTTAAAACAAATCAGCTCAGGAGGTGGAAAGTAGGTGGATATGTAAGATGAAACAAGACTGGCCGTGTGAAGCTGGGGGCATGGGAATTCATTATGCCATTACAGTATTCTTCCTACCTTTGTATATTTTTGGTATTTCCTATAATTAAAAAAAAAAATTTTTTTTAAAGGGGAGTTTCTTGAATTTCCTTTCACTGCTTAAAAATCACCAAGAGTTCAATATGTATGGGAGGCTTTGAACTATAAACTACTTGAGTGTGCTTTGTAATTTGAGGCTTCTAAACCTTTCTGAATAGCAGAATCAACTGGAATGTCTATTTAAAAGAATCTACCCAAACCCTACTGCAACAAGACATCCAGGTATGAAACCTTGGAGTATGTGATTCCCAGAGTTCTCTGGGTAATGCTGCTGTTCCTGACCTCAAAAAGAGAAGCAGAGAGCCAACCAGATCATATATATTCCAAATGCAACACAGACTTGTCTAGAGTTTGTCCAAGCAGACAATCTCACCATCTTTTTGTGCAGGTTTAAGTTGTTCTTGCTTTTCTGGGTCATGACAGTTTATGATTTCTCCTCGTAGGTCATCATTCTTTACAGCTGATGGGTCCCCATTACAACAGTATTATTCACAAGATAGGCAGGAGAGACGGAGTTAGAAAACAAGCACATGGAAGGATGTGAAGGCTTAGGAAGCAGCACAGTGCCAGAAGTCTGCCTTGATTTCCCACTGGAGATGGAAGCATGCTTCAGAGACACCGTGCTGAGCTGCTTACCATGGCAAAACCAACGTCTGCTTTCTTCAGGGCTGGCCCATCATTTGTGCCATCACCAGTGACAGCCACCACCTGCCGCTGATCTCCCACAGTGCTGTCAATGATGCCTGTGAAACACACAGCACAGTGAGCCCAGAAGTTCTGCCTGGGAGACATACACATACTCCCCAGGGAGCTCAGATGTGCCACCTGGGACACACAGACACACAGACATAGACAGAGACACACACACACATTGAGCCCACATGGGCCGTCTGGGAGACACATACACACACATGCACAGTGAGACCACATGGGCCATCTAGGAGACACACACACACACACACACACACACACACATATACACACAGACACACACACAGACAGGCACAGTTAGGCAACATGTACTCTCTGAAGCTGTTTGGTAAGCACTCTGCTCCCTATCAAATCCTCCCTCTGCGGCTTCTCTCCTCCCCTCTGCCCTGTGCTGGAGGCTCTACAGCAGTCACACAGAGGACTGTATGATAAAAGCACTAGACGTATTTGGAAGCAGAGACCTGGGATTCAAACTGTACCCCTTCCATTTTTAACCAGCTGGAAAATTTACTGATCCTCTCAGCCTCAAAATTCCTTATTTATAAAATGGGAATCATTTTACCTATCCAACCTAAGTCACACTATTATGGGCCAAAAAATATATATATACTAAAACCCCAGTGCCATTGAGTCAATTCCAACTCATAACAACCCTACAGATAGAGTAGAACTGTCCCATAGCATTTCCATGGAGTGCCTGGTGGATCTGAACCTTTGGTTAGCAGCTGCGGCACTTAACCACTATGCCACCAGGGTTTCTAGGTTAAAGTACCATGGGCAAAAAAATGGACTAACGATAAAAAAAGAAAAATAACTTTCAGTCTTACATTCACCAGGGGCTCAGATGTTTGCTAATCTGCCTGTTCTCCCTGTAAGCCTGAGTGCTCTCCTAGGCCCTCCCTACTTAAGACACAAGAGTGGCTTCAGCTGATGGGTTTCGCCTGTCCTCACCCCAGTCCCATCTGTCCCAGGCACCTGTTTGCTACTCAGGAGCTGACCTTACCTTTCACCAGTGTGTGCTTATCTGTCGGGGAAGAGCGTGCCAGGACTCGAAGCTTAGGCCAGATCTTGTCGAGCTTTTCTTGCTCTACCTGCCAATACCAGACCACACCTGGATCAGTCAAGCTCAAGACAGCCATGTAGGAAAATCTCACTTCTCTGAGCTTCTGGAGGATCTGGTACTCCACAGGCCCTGGGGACATATTATCCTGGCCATCAGCGCAGATGAAATATCCAACCTAGGTCTCCAGGGGCAGATTCTTTGATGGTAGCCATTCAGACTCTGCTTGCCCACTTTTTCCTCCCAACTCCCTACATGGTAGCAAATCCCCTATTTCTTAGACCTTAGATAGGAAATGGCCAAGGTTGGCTGTTGGTCCAGATGGCTAAAGTGGTGCTATTGAGGTCTTAGGTTTGAGTTCTACAGAGACCAGAAAACTTTTCTCTGTTCCACACTCAAACCACATCCTCTTACAAAGCTGTGCCACAGTGACAAAGAAGGTGGGTCAAAGTCATCCTATGATTGAAAAAAACAGAAAGATGTAAAAAAGTGTGACACTATCTCAAAGAACAGCTTGTGAATAAAGGTAATGAAAAAAGAGAAAATTTCCAATTTTACCATCTGTGCAACTAGGTAGAAAGCGAAGTTTCACTATGAACAGATTTTAGTTCAAAACCCATCCACTTTATTCCCCATGCCCCAGATGCCTGCCACCAGAACTGACCCTTCCCTTGTCAAAGGAGCCCCTGCACCACACCCCCCGCCAAGGACTCACCTCTCCTTTCTCATTGCGGATAAGTCGGTTGAATTCTTTGCCTTCTAAGCACAGAAAGTCATCGCCAGGTCCCAGAATGCCACACTTGGTGGCGATGGCCCGAGCTGTACCGATGTTGTCACCAGTCACCATTCTGACGGTGATGCCAGCTCTTTTGCATTTGGCGATAGCTTCTGGCACCTGTGGGCACAGAGAGGGACGGGCGTGATGATGCCAGGTAAGCCAACCCCTGTGAGCCACCCTTTTGTTTGCAAGAGAGTTACCTCAGAAGCAGCATCATGGGACATGGGCTAAGTCTGGTCATTTTCATACTACTTGGTGGCTCCTTACTTCTGCCTGTCCCACAACACTCACAGCTCAACTGGCCTCACTGAACCCATGCACTGAGGGGGAATCTGTCTTGAGACCCAGGTGTACAAGCTTAGTGGCTGGCTTATAATTCAGAGTCCTCAGAAGGACATACGTAACCTTTAAAAATGGGGCCAGTGCTCTGCTTTCTAGCAAAAATTTTAACCACTCCCCATCCACCAAGCCTATGCTTTAACCACATTACTTGTTCACTCTTTCCCAAAAGCATGACCTCCTCTTATACTTCTCAGCCTTGACAACTGATAGGCCATCTATCTGAGCTTCTTGAAGACAGAGAGGTTTTTCAGTCCCCAGTGTCTGAAACAGTGCTTAGCATCCCGGGAGTACTCAGAAGAATGCGCCGATGGAAAGATGATTAAAGACAAAGCTGTGCTCTAGTTAATTAAGCCTCCTGACTACTTTCCATAACCAAAGCAGAAGCCCAGTAAAATCTGAGCTTCCGCCTACTCAGACAGCATCAACCCTAGGAATGCCACCTTCTATCAGCTCAGTACTCTAGAGCAGCTCTGAGAGGCAAGAAACACAGAAACCACCCCACCTGCAGGTGAGACGCAGTACTGCCTCACTAACACCTGGAGAGGCACACAGTTAGAGAGCAGCATCCTTGTGGAGGTCACAGCTAGAGCCAGAGCTAGCTTAGCATCCAAGCTCCCGAGACCCTAGGTACTCTCTGTGAAGCCACACTGGATGTGTGCACCACCTGTGGTTCTCTCTCCAAGCCAAGGCCTCACCTCTGGGCGCACAGGGTCCTCGATGCCCACCACTGCGATGCAGGTGAGTTCAGTGAGGATTTCGTTCTCATTGTCCCATGAGGGCTCTGCGTTGTTGAATTCCCTGTAAGCTATGCAGATGGTCCGAAGTCCATCAGAAGCCATGGGCTCAATGACAGTGCGCACCATCTCATCACGGTCCTTGTTCTTGAAAGGCACTGCTTCACCTTCCTTGTCCAGGATGCGGTTACACCTGGGGAGGCACACAGTCAGAAAGCAGCATCCTTGTTCCCACTCAGCATGCTTCCACAATCATCTGGGGACAACTCTGTCCTACAGATGTTGGCTCAGGGCCTAGAGAAGACCCTCTGTCCAAGGTGGGGAGACCTGTGGATGGAGTAAGGTCCAGGTAGGTAGAGTATGGTTCTCTCAGGTCACCTGTCCTTACCCTGATGTGAACACCGTGTCAGCAGTCACTCGTAGACACTCATAGATTACTCGCTCTTTTGAACTTCCTGAAGGTAGAGACTTTTATAGTCCCCGTATCTACAACAGTGATCACAGCACAGAAAGTGCTCTATGTGCTGACTGAAAGAAGGTAGCTAAGGCCGAGTTGAGGCACCAGTTCCTTCAGCTCTACTAGTGCCAAAGGCAAGTCGGGTCAGCTTTTAATGCTCTCTGGATAGTCTATGCAAGCTCCTTATACTGAGAAGTGACAATAGGAAAGTGAAGGGAACACAGAGCTAACATGTCTAGTATTTAATTATGTGTGAGGCACTTTACATACATTGAATTAATTATCTCTGATCCTCTGTGTTCTCACCTGTAAAACAGGGATCGTAACAGCACCTGCCTCACTGAGTTGTTGTGAAGATTAAACACGCTAGCCTCGCGAAGCACTTAAAACAATGCTTGGCCAGAGTAAATGCTCAAATCCTGGTTAAGATGTCATCACTTGGCAGGTAGAGCTCTCTCATCGTTCCATGAGCTCAGCATGGGGCATGTTCCCGAGCCATTCTGGAGGGAAGGGTCAGGAAGGGAAAAAGAGGAGGGAGGGAGGACCGCTCACTTGCGTAAAATTATCTCGGAGGCGCCCTTGCTGTACATGCGGAAGCCCCCGCTGGGCATCCTGATGACCGTGCTCATGGACTTGCGCACCGAGTTGAAGGTGTACACCTTGTAGAGCTTCTCCTCAGGCACCTCACTGCGCACTGCGTGGTAATCCTGCTTCAGGTCTCTGACAAAGCCCAGGAGTGCACACTCAGTCTTGTTACCCACTTGCCGAGGCAGGCCTCCCTCTTTCTCTGGAGGCTGAGAGAGAAATACATACGGGACTGCTGAGCAAGATGGAGAGAACCAGGAGAAAGCACTTCCGCAAAGAATGTTCACAAAGCTACCCAGAGCCCTTGGGGGAGACAGCATTTGTGTTGTTGCAGGGTAGGCATTCAGTGGCCGGCGGTGGCCGTGGACTCGGAGCCATGCATACCTTTGGGAGTTTTCCATTTGCCATGCTGGTAGAAGCAGTGTCTCACCCTATGTGTTCTGGGTCTTATTCTAATATCTTTTCTTAGTTCCTAGAAACTGTGTAATTTCTTCTGAAAAAGCCTGATGCTACTACCAGCAGAAGCCCCTCTGTGGAGACACTGCCTTTACAGCATAACTGGAGGGTACTTCATGGCCGTCAACCTCTATCCCCCCATCGTTCTTCCATCCCCATGGATTACTGCCCAGTCTCACCCTAAATGTGTTTACTGAGAAGTACGGAATGAGATGTGGGACGGCAGATCAGGCAGAACAAACCCTCCTCTCTGAGAACCCGTTCCAAGTGACTAGGCAAACAGTGAGCTTACCAAAATCTTGGAGGTATAGGCACTGTTGATAGAAATGCCATTGACAATCAGGTCCAGGACCTTGGGCGCGAGGACATCAGGGCTTGGAATCTGATAGTAGTGGGTGTCACCAATATAGGCCTGTACCACAGTCATGCGGTTCATGGTCAACGTGCCCGTCTTGTCAGAGCAAATGGCTGTGGCATTGCCCATGGTCTCACAAGCATCCAAGTGCCGCACCAGGTTGTTGTCTTTCATCATTTTCTACAGAGAAGAAAAATAACTTAAAGGGAACTAGCAGGACCCTCTCATATACAGGTCAAAGGCCCTTTCCTAAGCAATGTTTGTCCACAAAAAATGCAGGATGTCATTTTGGTGAATCATCTTAAAATTCTACCAGCTTACTTAAACACCGAGGCAACTGATCAAGATGTCCCTCCTTAGAGCCAGGGAATTAGGAACTTGTGAGGCACCACCAGAAGTTTACAGAGAATTACATGGCCTGCTTTTCTCACTAACGGCCACATGGTACCCTCCTCTCATCTCTGTCCTGGAGGAAGAGCAGTATCATGCCAGTCTCACCTTCACAGAGTACGCCAGTGAGATGGTGACGGCCAGTGGCAGCCCCTCCGGCACCGCCACCACCAGCACAGTGATGCCAATGATGAAGAACTTGACAAAGTACTGGATGTAGATGGGTGTACACTCCGCTAGCCAGGGCCTCTGCTGGACCACGAAGTTGTCAATGACGAAGTAGAGAATCAGGATGATGACCGTGATAGCAGACATGATCAGACCTGCCCGGGAAACAAGTCACAGAACTCAGGTCAGAGGCACGCCAAGGTCTCTGCACCACCGGGGCCTTCACTAGGCGGACTGGAAAAAGCTGTGGCTTTTGCTACCAATCTTTTTCCTCACGTAACATATGTAGCGGTAAGTACAAAGGTACCAAAACATTTGCCATTTCAATAATCTTCACGTGTATAGTTCAGTGATATATCTACATATATCCATATATAGATACAGACATACATATACATATATATATATGTTCACTATGTTGTTCAACCATCACCACGACACCCTTAACAGAAAACCTCAGTGTCTCCTAAGCATTAAGTCTTCCTTTCCTCCTTGCTACCAATTTTTAAAACTACTGTCTCCAGAGAGTCATACTAAAACCCATCTTATCCATTCTCTGTTGCTTATACATCATACCAAAAACCCAAACCTGTTGCCATTAAGTCAATTCTGACTGACAGTGACCCTACAGTATGAAGTAGAACTGCCTCATAGGGTTTCCAAGACTATAATCTTTACAGGCGCAGACTGCCACATCCTCCTTCCACGGAATGACTACTGGGTTCAAACCATATACTTTGCAGTTAGCAGCTGAGTGCTAAACCATTGCACCACCTGTAGCCTAAATTAAATGGATATTAAAACTGAGTAGGTTAGACTGAACCTGTCAGGTAGAATTTTCTACAAGGCCGTTAATGCTCTCCATCTGTGCTATCCAATACGGTAGCCAATAGCAATATGCCTATTGGGCAATGCTAATGTGACTGAGGGAGAGAATTTAAATTTCATTTAAATTTAAACAGCCACAGGAGTAGGATCTCAGGCCCCACCCCAGAACACCTGAATCTGCAGTTTACCAAGCCACCCTGCTAACCTGCACACACAGAGGGGCACTGCTGGCTTCTGACTGTGGTAAGCAGAGGCACGGGTCAGGAAATCATAGGCCTTGCTGGCTGCTGTCCAGTCAGCCCGACTCACGATGGCTCCGTGCACAACAGAACTAACGCTACTCCACCCTGTGCCATCCCCGTGATTGGCTGCAGCCTGCACTGTGATGTTTCACAGGGTCCCACTGGCTGACTTTCAGAAGCAGATCACCAGGTCTTTCTTCCTACTAAGTCTGTCTGAATCTGGAAGCCCTGCTGAAACCTCTTCAGCATCCTAGCAACATGAAAACCTCCAAAGACAGACAGCTCATGTGGCTGCACACGAGGTCCACTATCTGGACAATGAACTCAGGCCTCCTACCTAGAAGGCAAAACAGCGGTAAAGACTGTACATCTAGTGGCATGTTGACTGAAGGCGCAGTTCTTCCTTCTTTTCCCTCCTGTCCCATCAGAAGAGGGTCACGGCAGAAAGGAGAAAAGAGAGATGGTAAAGCTGTTTCTTTCTCCTTCCTCTAGAAAGGGCTTCTTTAACCTCTTTCCTCCAGTCTTGATTTTGAATTCACTGCTTTGTGCTTTGGCAGATGCTATAGCTCGGTACCAGGGAACTGCTTCCAGAAAACTGCAGGCTTCTCCATTCTTAACGGATTCACAAGCCAGTACATGAGGCAGGTAAACAGTTATTCAAGCCTGCCTTCTGGTTAATGTCAGTCTCCCCTGTTGTGATACTAGCTCTTTACTTTTCACCTGTTTGAACGGAAAAGACCTCAGGGCCTGTAACCCTTACAGACTGACAATATTTGCCAGCAGAGTTGAGAACATGTGTCTCTCCGGAAGGCAATGTCAACTCAATGGGAAAAGATGAAAAGCCTCGGAAGTGGCCAGAGGGTGACCCAGAGAGGGATACAACTACCTAGAGCCATTAGACACTTAAAAGTCTCAGCTGCCCTGCCCTGTTAGTTCTGGTTGCTGTAGAAAAGAAGGGAATCCAAGGTGGGAGGATGGGAATGCCACTGAGAACCCTTCAGTGACAACAATGACACCAGCAACGGCCCTCCACTACTCACCGGCTTTCCCAATCTGGACGGCCAGGCGCGTCAGCTTGCCCTGCAGCACTGACTTCTCCTTTTTGGGCAGCTTTGCCGCCTTTTTTTCCTTGTCTTCACTGTCAGCCCCTTCCTGGCTGTTGAGCGGTTGGATCTCCAGGGCCACTCCATCCTGGGTCTTTGCTGGAGTGTACACACAGACAGAGCAGGTGAGGAGGCAGGGTGGTAGCACCGGGGGCCAGGCAGGTGGAAACCAAAAATCCCTTCTGTCTTCTTCCTGGAACACATCTTGGGCCCTGCCATGAGTTCTGACCATTCCCACCCAATGCCAGACAGGGCACTTGCCTAAAACCCTCTATCAGGGCCTTTGGAGTACTATCCTAAAAGCTGGAGACAGAATGGGGTGCTTCTAGGGTATGGATTTCCTCTTCAGTGGCAGTTTCCTGGCACCACCTCAGAGTCCCATACTCATTTTATTCCAGCAAGGAGATTAGTCATGTCACTAAACGACATTACCAACAACCATCCTTCCTGGAATTCAGTGCTTAAAATAGTGACTCTTACTGCAGAAGGGGGCTGACGAAGACGTTTCAAGAATACAAAGGTCCTAGTTAGCTTTGTTAAAATGTTCATCTCTCTCCATATAAAGACCAGAAGGCAAGAAACACAGACCTCCCAGACACAGGACATTTGGAGCTACTTCTTACACCAGGTGACAGACAGGGGAAAGAAATATCCTCCCTCCCCCGCCTGATGAAAGTGGGAGGTGCAGAATGGGGCCCTGCCTTTTGAGAGGACAAAAGCTGTGTGAAGGACATCCTGGATTACGAGCAAGTACGGATAAAGAAAGATAAACCCCATCTTGCCTTTTACAAGATGAATTAGAGGCCTAAAACTTAAGAATCATTTCTGTTTAGCCCTGGTTCTCTGATGCGGAACCATCATGGTATTTCAGAACAGAAAAAAATCTCTAGAAACTGTCTCAAGAAAGCAGTTCTTGCTAGTCCCCAGTACCCCTCCAAGTTTACTCCTAGAGAGCTCAGCCCCTTGGCTTAGGCTGCCCTTCTGGAGAGACTGTCTCTGCTGCCAGACGCACAAATAAGACAGAGACAGGATGCAACACGGCCACCAAAAAAGAAATAGACATCAGATCAGGAGGAAGAAAACAGACTGCGGAGAGAAGGAAGAAAGAGGTGGGGAGAGAAGTATAGAAGAAGGCTCTCTCCAAGCAGTCCTGGGAAGACTAGCAGACAAAACCCAGACCAGAAGAGGACACCAATGAGGAAGCTAGCCAGAGGAGGGTGCAGGGACTGCCCACCCCAACTTCCTCCATGAGGACCTGAGGTATCCAGTCCAGAAACTGATGGGTTCAGATTCTGGACCACCAGCATTTAAGCCCAGCCTAGGAGAACAAAGTACAGAATCCTGCACTATGGGAAGAGCAGATCAATCCTACATACATCCCAAGAGATGCCTTGATATGAGATTCCACAAGTTAACAGCAGAGGGTACTGTTGTCCCACCTAAATTGTGATTGGGACCTAGCGATCACCCCCCAAATCTCTGCACCTTCCTCCGGATGAGGCGTCTAGTCCACAACAGCAGGTTAACAGACTCATGACAAGGAAAGGGAGAGGCAGATGGCCTGGAAAGGTCTGGTTGAGGTGGGCAGGGAGAGACAGCAAAGAAGTGGGTTGAGAGGTTACCTTTGTTGCGATTTTCAGGGACTCCTTGTTTTTTACCTGTTTGAACAAGAAAGAAAAACGTGGGGTAGAGACCCAAAGTGACTCTTAATGAGATCAGATATCCAATCTGTTGGTCCTGCTCAGAGCCCAGAAGGGCTGGGCTGTAGGGAACGGGGATGGAAAGGAGGCTCACACCTCGTGCTCTTATCAGGGGCCCTCAGGAATCCTAGGGCAGATGTGACACCAACCCTCATGCAAGAGTGCACAGGCGGGCACATCCACACCCGGCCACTTCCCGAGGTGCCCCGCTGCTGCTGGGAAGGTGCTTCTGGCTGAGGTGCATCACTTGGAAACCTGGGGAGAGGATAGGAGTGCAATGTTCGAACTGTTGTTGTTACTGTCTGATGGCAAAGGCCCTGAAAAGTGTCTCCACGTCGATTCAACAGCACCGGGTATGTGCTACCTTCCTTCTTACTCATCTGCAGAGTGGCAGAAATGAATGGTCTAGTTTCCGAGAGCATAAACCTTCCTAATCCTAGTCATAACCCAAGATGATCCTCCAGGCAAGTAGTGGAAGTCTTCTTCCCCAAGGGAAGAAGGGTTGCTTAGGGAGAGGGGTAGACTTGGTACGTTCTAGTAACTTTTTCTCTTTTGCCCCCTGTTTTGCTTGCTTTAGCGGAAAGAGAATGGCAAAGATGGGACTAGCGTCACTATAGACATTACCCCTGCTCCCATTCTCCCACCTCATGCCTCTCCCACTGACAGCCCACAGTTCCAGCAGGTAACCAACTTTTTCTCTTGTGCATTCTTTCCTTGGCCTTGACGGTCCATTTGATCCCCACGTTTGAGGAAGGAAGTGACAGGAAGAGGAGGAGTATGCAAAGGACACTGGGGGCTGGACCACCCAGCCAGCTCATGTTGGGAAGGCTTTATAACTCATTCCTTTACAACCTACCAATAGACATAGCAACTGAGGCTCTAATAATTCCATCTGGGAGTCTGGAACCAGGGTCTGCTTTTCATTAAAGCACCCTGAGGTACCAGGGTTTCACATTTTTTATCTTGGCAAGTGGTTTGATTATCTGCTTACTTCCCTTCCAGCAGATTCTTCCAAGCAGGTATTTCATCCAGATCTGCTTCCATGCTTCCTAGTTTGTCCATGGGGATGAGAGGCAAGAGATTCTCATTCTGAGTGTCCCTTACCTTTCTTCTTCTTCTCCTCCCCATCTCCCTCGCTGGCCCCCAAGAGGGTAAAGATGATTCCGGTCTGAGAGTTGATACCAACAGCAGTCACTACCATTCGGCCAGAACCTTCCATGACATGGGTCCCTAAGATCAGAAGGAGCACTGTTTTTTCACCCAGCCATGATTTTGTATGAAACACAAACTTAGTAAAAAATCAGTTCTTATTCCCTTTTCCCCTCTGAATAATGACTCACACAGCACATAAGTACAAAAAGGTAAAGAGCTAGGTCTATTTAAAATACACCAAGCAAACTGGGGGCAACAAGAAAAATGTGTGTAACTGCTTTGGGTAAGGGCCTCCTCCCACCAGAGCCCTTCAGAGTCCCTTGTAGCGTGTGCTTCACAGAAAGCCTCTTTCAGGTTGCCAGCTATACTTGTATTTAACCTACCCATAGGCTTTTGTCCAAGTTAAAGGCAGGGGAAGGAGTCAGGACAGGTTCTGGGCCAGGTCTCTGTGGCCTGACTGTCAGAGAAGAGGTAAACTGGGAATCTGGAAAGCTAGAGACTGTACCTGACAGCAGCATGGGATCTTTGTCCAAGGACTTCTTGACATGATCTGACTCCCCAGTCAGAGAGCTTTCATCAATCTTTAGATCATTTCCCTGGATCAGGATGCCATCTGCAGGC
Organism: Heterohyrax brucei; assembly: GCA_028571685.1. NCBI lineage: Eukaryota > Metazoa > Chordata > Mammalia > Hyracoidea > Procaviidae > Heterohyrax > Heterohyrax brucei. Next base: position 27,548,316 of record CM053155.1, read on the forward strand.
AGCAGGTCACCTAGAGCACAAAGGGGAGAGGGACAGAGAAAGAGGGTAAGGACCTAGAGGGGACCATCGGCTCTTTCATCCCCATATCAGGGCTGCTTCCCTGGGTCCCATTTATAGGACAGTGGCCTAGCAGGTATTTGGAGGGCCTTTTAGGAGACAACTTCAGCTCTGCTACTTGGGATGAGGTTTTTTTTTTTTTTTCTTCTTTTTTTAGGTATCATAAATTCCAGCTATTAGTAATCACCAACCACCTTCCCATGACATGGATATTAGACACTTCTAAAACCCTAAGGCACACGGGGTACAAGTTTGATGATCTTCTTGAAGATTTCTCTGTTCTTAGAAATTACTTTCCAGAAGCCCCTTTAACACTAACTTTGAAGCTAACATAATCTGAGGTCTTATCTTTTTGGGTCCTTAGCAATTCTTAAGCCCCTCATGACAAAGGACCCATCCCCAAATTAAGGAGGATGGCATAGATAAAAGAAACACAGAGCTCTCACCATATTTGACTTGGGCAATATCACCCACCACGATCTCAGCCACGGGAAGCTGGATGATCTGGCCATTTCGGATGATGGAGAATTTTTGTTCCTGTTCGATGCGGCTCTGTAACCCCCGAAATTGCTTCTCTTTGCTCCAGTCGTTGAAGGCTGTCACTAGCACCACGATGAGCACTGAGAACAGGATGGCTGCCCCCTCGATCCAGCCGGCTTCTGCTTCACCTTCATCTTCTGAGGTGCTGGCGACTTGACCACACTCTATCCCAGGAAGGGGACAGAAATAAAAGGTCACCCAGGGGCTTTTCTTGTCATAAAGAAATGAGGGCAGTGCTTCCACTATCCCCTGAGAACGGAAACTCAGGGAAAGAAAATAAAGAGAACAAAACTGTTGGGAAGAAGACCTCTCTGAGCACACGGGAGGACAGCAGGATTAGGCATCTTCTCATCGCCAGTATAACTACGTTACTGCAAAAGAAGCAAATGGCTAAATAGACCAAAATGCAGCTGTGAGCAAGTCACACATAGAGAACTTGTCACTCACAACATGGCCAGGTGCCTGCTGCTATTCCCATAATGGCAGACAATCGGCCAGGGGCGTTTGGAGGAGTGGGGCCTGCTGATTGGGTTGAGGGTGGAGGACTTGTGACATTCTGGGTAAGACTGTTTGATGGCAGAAGGAAGAGAATAACTCCAGAATAAAGACAGGTTGGAAAAACTGTTTAATAGTTATTAGCTGCTGTCCTTTGGTGAACTCCCCTTAGATACTGGGAGACAAGTTTTAAGCTAAAATTCGCCAACCACCAATACTAAGGATTTTTGGTAGTGGTAGAAAGAAGCCAGCTCAGAGTCACACTGAGCTGTCTGTGACACTCACTCTCATTTTCTCCACCAGGGGGTCGGTAGAAGGACAGGACGAGGGAGATGATGGCTGCAATTTCCAGGATGATAAGTGTGACATCTTGAAGGGCTTCCCACACTAATTCTAAGAAGGTCTTGGCCTTTTTAGGAGGAATCAAGTTCTGCCCAAACACTTGCCTACGTTTCTCCAGATCTGCAGGGTTTCCAGATAGACCTGAAAAGCAAACAGCAGGAAGATGAACGAGGGAAAGAAGGGAACAGATGGATGATACATGAAGGCGGTTAAAGGGCCCCATAAACAGGATGCCTCCCTGCCTTTTCCTGGGCTTCCCAATTAGGACATTCAGTCAGAGTGACCGACCATCCCAGTTTTCCCAGAACTGAGGGGATGTGAGACTTTTTGGTGATAAATAGGGCAAATCAGGATGAGCTGGTCAGAAGGACCACTCATCCTATTTGCAAGCAGGGCAAGCTAGCCAGGACCAAAAATCTCATTAACTCCTCAGCGGGTATGTTTCCGGGCTCACCTGTAAGCATACAAATATTAAAATGCTTCTTGGGACTCACACATAACTTTTCTTTGCCATTAATATGCACACTGTGGTGACGATTTAAATACAGTCACTTCCCATCACACACTAAACTAGAAAAATAAGTAATCTGCCCAAGGTCATGCCACATTGAGGCAGAGCGCACCCAGGGGTCCTGGTTCCAAGTTCCAGTAGCTTTAGGAGATCATCAGAGAAGAAACTTTGAGACTATAACTTTTGGGGTATCCCCTTTAAGCATGCATGCCCTCCTTTTCTGTTCTGTTACACACACACACAGACACACACACGCACACACACGCACACACGTACACACTACTGAGAGAGCAAAGTATTACTACCCAGGTTGAAAAAAAAAAAAGAATCAGACAGGTTATGGCCACAAAGTCTTCAGATGGTATGAAGTTCAAGATTATCAGCATCCTCCCCACTAATACATGTATGGTTACATGCCTGTGCACCCACGTATACAAATACACATGAACACTGTAGGCACGTTTTCAGAGGGAAAAGAAATAGGAAGAATTATTCTCAGTGACTTCCTTACAGTTAGGCCTGTTTGCTAGGCCCCAGGGAAGTCACTTCTTGAGAGAAGAATGGAAAACTGTAATGTGGGAATTGATGCCAACTGGCATTCATCAAGTTGTTTATACACCACAGAAAATTAGCTATGGCTTTGGCACTTCAAGTTCTTGACTAGGCTGTTTGATGGACTCCCCACAGGCAGGGTGGGACAAGCTTTGTCCTGAAAAAAAGGTCAGCAGCTGGGGAGGGTCAGAACCAGAGAAGAAGACACTCAATCTGGGCTGTGAACAGGTTCATTCTGGTTTGAACTCCTGCCAAGAATTTTGCATTTCCACCCCAGGTATACTCAGTCACTCAGGGGTCTTATTAAAATGCTGATTCTGATTCAGTATACAGGTAGGGTGGAAATATAAGAATCACCTGGAGATCTTGTTAAAATGTACATTTGGATTCAGTATATCTGGAACCAGAAATGCAGATTCTGTACAGGGAATTGGAATGAACTGGTTCAAAGCATGCCCTTAACCGACCCTCACACGAAGTCAAGGAAAAGTGGTTAACTGGAGGCTGAGATAAAAGGGAGCTGCAGGTGCGAAGTCAGAGTGAAGCACCATTCCACCAGGGGCGGGGTGCAGTGGGCGGGCAAACATCTCAACATCTGCTCTCAATCTTCACCATACAGAATGCTGAAGGGTTATATTAAATGCCAAGAGGCAGGATTTAAGTTGGAACTAAAAAAGTCATTTTAGACAGAAAGAGAGTTTTGATAATGGGAAAAGAGGCAAACAACAAAGTACTGTTTGTGGGGCCTACAGAGGTCTCCACTTTCCCAACCTAAAAACAAACACCAACGGGAGAGGGACTTGAGATACGCATCCATCTGGGAAGGTGATGTGCGCATGCTCCTGAAGATAGAAGGGCATAAGAATGTGCAGCCACACTTTCCAGGAGTTGAGGAGACAGGATTGGAGAGTCCTTGTTGGAGACCACTTTCACTTGCTGGCACTGAGGAGAGAAAGATACACAGAGTCCCTGGGTGGTGGAGATGGATAAGCACTTGACTACTGAAAGGGCCGTGATTTCAATCTACCTAAAGGTGCCTCCGAAGATGAGCCTGGCAATCGGCGTAGGAGAGTTCACAGCCTTGCAAACAGGAGCAGTTCTGCTCCACACATGTAGGGTCACCATGAGTTGGAATTAACTCAGTGGCAAATAACAACAACAAGAGGAGAAAGACAGAGAGCTGGTCAAGAAGGCCGCATCCAGAGTTCTCACCTAGGGCTTCCCAGTGCCCACTGCCCTGGCCTCCAGCTGAGTGGCACAGCTGAGATCCACAAGGTAGTGGGGTCTGGCCACAGCACTGGAGGCAAGTTGGGTTGCTTTCCAGAGGCTCCCTACTCAGTCACCCTGAACAGTCCGTTCCTAGTAGGACAAGCAAGTGAGGGCCTGAGAGAGGGTTGTTCCTGGGGTCCAGACATGACCTCCACACAAGGGAGGCAGAGCTGCCAAGGGGAAGGGCCTTGTTGGTTTCTTTCTTCAGGGACCTGAGCTGGCAAGGCTGTGCCAATCTGAGAGTGCTGAGTGGAGGGTCATGTTTGTGTGAGACAAACAGGAAGTCTAATAATCTGTTAATCTACCGGGATGCTCCATAAGAGAGCAGGACTCACAAGGAAAGGGAGGACACTGACTTTTGGGTCTCCTCTGTAATGCTCTACACCAAGGGTTTTTGTTGCTGCCACCGAGTTAGTTTGGCCTCATGTGTGCTCGGTAGAACCGCTCCCTGTGATTGCTGGGACTGTAAACTTTTGGAAGCAGATCACTAGGACTGCCTCTTGAGGTGACTTTGGGGGAGTTCAAACTACCAGCCCTTCGGTCAACAGTTGAGTACTTAACCATTTGTGTCTCCCTAACACAAACACTTTGCCATCGAGTCCATTCCAGTTCATAGTAATACTATCGGACAGAGCAGAACTTCCCCATAGATTTTCCAAGGCTGTAAATTGTTATGGAAGCAGAGCGCCACGTCTTTCTACTGCAGAACAACTGGTGGGTTGAAGCCACCCACCTTTAGAGCACACTGAGGTCCTATTTAACTAACTGCACCATCAAAAGCCCCCAAACTTGTTGCCATCAAGTCAATTCTGAAACAAAGATTAGTGGATAATTATTAGGGCAAAACATATTAGAAATCATCATAAAAGACATCCCAATAGCCTAATGAAGGCCAATAGTATAATATTCTAGCCTTGCATCCCATCTGAGGGTTCAGGAAGTAGGGACATCTGCTCCTCTCTGCTCTTGTATTACTTTACAATTATCTTTGACTCAGTTCTGTCTTACCTCTCCATCTATTTAGTCAGGAAAGCCTATCATTTCTACCTCCAAAAGATATTCAGGGTCCCATTACTTCTACTGCTATCCCCTGGCTTAAGCCATTCTTATCTGTCACCTGGACTACTGCAAAGTCTTCTCATGGTCTCCCTGCTTCCACATTTGTGCTCTGCGAGTCTCCTCTCAACATAGCAGCTGGAAGGATCGTTTTTAAAATCACATCAATGCCACAGAAGCAGCAGTCAAGAAAGCACAATGCATTGCACTGTGAAAATCTGCTGCAAAGGATGTCCTTAAAGTACTGAAAAGTAAAGATGTCACCTTGAAGGCTGAAGTGCACCTGATGCAAGCCATGGTATTTTCAATCGCAATGTAAGCATGCGAAAGCTGGACACGAACGAAGAAGATAAAGGAAAAAATGATGCCTTTGAATCGCGGTGTTGGAGAAGAATGTTGAATGTACCAAGGACTGCTAAAAGAATCAACAGATCTCTTCTGGAAGAAGTACAACCACAGTACTCCTTGGAAGCAAAGGTAGTAAGACTGCATCTTACGTACTTTGGACATGTTGTTAGGATGGGCCAGTCCCTGGAGAAAGACATCATGCTAGGTAAAGTAGAGGGTCAGTGACAAAGAGGGAGACCCTTGACAAGATGGACTGACACCACGGCCGTAACAATGAGCTTAAGCATAAAAACAATTGTGGACATGGTGCAAGACTGGGCAGTGTTTCGTTCTGTTGCGCACTGGGTGGCTATGAGTCAGAACCAACTAGATGGCACCTAATAACATCAGCAAGGCAGTACATGGCACTAATCTGCTCAGAACCTTGTGGTGGCTTTTCCTTGGCGTGAAACTGGGCAGCAAAGAAGTCACAATGGCCTGAGTGAGCCTTCTATCTCCCTACCCCACAGAAGCCCTTTACATCTCTGGCCTGATCTCTTAACTGTTTCCCACATTCACTGAGATCCAGCCAAGCCAGCTTTCCTTATTTCCTCTGAAACGCACCAAACCTGTTTCTGCCTCAGGGCCTCTGCTCAGGCTCTGCTTTACTAGCTAGGGCTCATTCCCTCACCCCCTGGAGGTCTTAGTGAGGAGTAACCTGCCCACCAACTTCAAAACTGCTTCTCTGCCCTGGCACACTCAATGCTCCTTATCCCACTCAGTTGTTTCCCTCCACAGATCTTACCTAGCACATTATATACTACTTACTCAGATATTATACTTGTCTGTCTATTTCCCTCCACAAGGGCAGGATTTTCATTTTTGTTCCTCAGGCCTGTAACAGGGCCCAGCACAAAGTATACACACAAACTTGTGGAATGACTTGAATGAATGAGCCATAAATAAGACTGTGAGCTTTCAATGATACGCCAGATGCTTCACCAGGCACATTCATGCAGTCTCATTCAAAAGTCACAAACTTGATGTGGTATCTACTGTTAGCCCCATTTTATATATAAGCAAACTGAGACCTATAGAGGCTATCCGACCACTCCAGCTAGTAACTGGTGAGTCTACAAAATTCCATGGGAGGCAGAGGGATGCCAGCCTATATGCAAAGAGGCCTGGAGGCAGTGGTGCTCAGCTGAGGCTTCATTCTAGAGTGAGCAGTTTGACCTGGCTTAGTCTGAGACTTTCCCAGCTTTAGCACTGAAATTCCCACCTCCTGGGAGCCAGCTCTTCCCAAGCCCACCAGTCCTCAGCAACTGGGATGACTGGTCACCTTACTCCATTCATTACAGGGCAGACCCTGCTGTCTTTTTTTCTTTGTACTTTCAAGCAGTCAGCACTCTTCCCACTGTTTACAAGGGGTGAATGAATCCTGTCTTTTTTCTTAACAGCACAGGAATCAGGACATCAGGTTTGTCACAGTCCAACCTACAAATTTTGTACTCAATAAAAGATTCATAATGGTCTCCTTTGGATCTCAGCAAATGAAACAAGTCACATCACAGAAAAACAAAGGCCTTGCTCTTGCCTAGACACCTCAGAGTCTAGGCCCTTTTTCTGCCACTACTACTCATCTGTCTGCTCCACCTTAAGTCACCCTGAACTCTTACAGTAGCTACCTTAAGAAGTCAAACGGCTGTCCGGGATCCCAGCATGCCCTGCAGCAGGGTGGGGCACGTGGGGGCTATTGGCAGAGTAGCCTTGGGAATCCTCTCCCTGACATGTGGAATGGCCCAGGAAAGCCATGTGGGCCTGGGAGTTTGGCCAATCCCCAATTTGAGGCTTTCCATTCTAATTTCTTCTTCCCCAGATCTCAGCAGCTTTAATTTCACAGCCCAAGAAATGGGTATAAGCCCTGATCTCTGCAGCTGCAGTTCACATACACAGCCAATGAGTGAGTAGAAGGCAGGCTTTGGTAGGCAAAGAATGTTGACAACAGAGGAAAAGCGTTTCCTAGAAATTCAGCAGGCAAATGAGAGGAAACCTTCTGTCCAAGAACCTGAGAGGCAGCCCCGCCCCCAAACTGAGAGTATGTCTGGCCCTAACAACCATACTGAACACATGAGCTGGAGGAGACAAGAGGAAGGCTGGGCTGTGAAGTCATCGCCCGCACCCCACCCTGGGGAGTTACATGGCCCCTGCCAGCCTGAGTGGGAGGACAACAGGCAGTGGAAAATCTGCATCTCCCGTGAGACTGTGCAGGACAAGGGGCTGGGACGAGCAGCTGAGCCGTGGCCTGGCTCCAGGAGGGAAAGAGCAGAGCCAGCTTCCTGAAGATGCTGAGCACAGTGAGCAGAGGCATCCTTTTATCAGAAAGGGTCGGGCTAGGTTAGACATCATGAGGGACTTCCCAGCTGCCTGGATCCTAATACCAAAAGAGGCAACAGAATCAGTCATCTCCCACAGAGATGGCACAAGAGAACTTCTCTGGGTTGATCTGAATAGAGTCCTGTTCAGCACCTGAGAAGAACAGGCAGGAAAACACCTTTCAAGTCCTATCGTAAAAGCCATGGGTCATGATGTACAGGGGAAGCAGTAGCTTAACATCAATACAGTTCCTGAAGTCAGCCCATTGTAGCTCTCTCCACGGAGTGGAACGCAGGTTCCCCACTTCAGTGTCTCCAGTTTTATATACCCATGATGTGGAAATGTTATTTGCCATCTACCGGACTTCCAGTGCCTAGAAAATAAGCAGTCCATTCAAGGTCACAGCAAGAAGTGGACAGAAGAGTAGCCTTTTCCTCAGTTCTAACGCACACAGCCCCCGCCTAACACAGGTAGCTTGCTGAGGGAACGTCTCCCCTTGTTGTCCAGCCCCCTGATCTGTGTGTTTACCGACAGCACTGGTACAGGAGGCCCGAGCTGCGCAGAGCACCCCCCCAGCCCTCCGCCTGGCTCCTTCTCTGATCTTGCCTTCTGCAGTCCTGTGTGTGCCTCCATCCAGTTATCCAGTTATCACACACCCCAGAGCTCAAACCTCAGAGCTAAATAAAAAGGAGTGAGAGCTCTCCTTCCAAGAGCAGACACGATACCTGCCTCAGCCAAGGGGGAAACGCCTTCTTTCTTCCCACCCCTAGCGGAGGGTAAATGCAAGGCAATAACAAGACAGTTAAAACAATGACCAAAAAAAAAAACCAAAAAACCTAACTTGCAAAGGTTTCTGCTGAGCTGCTCAAGCAACGCAGCATAAAAATTCCAGGTCTGGTGAAGAGGCAGTGAGGTTCACAGGTTCAGGAGGATTTCACCACAGCTCTCCCATCAAGAGCTCTCTGCCCGCTGACTAGCAGCGTCATGCCAGTTAACGCTGAAGCTCGGGTCTGGGTAGGGAGGGGCCGTAGAGAAAAGAAGTCTCAGAGCTCTGGGGTTGGGCTGGGACAAGAAGGCCCACAGCTGTCGGTCTAATTCAGCCCTAGGCACGTAACTCAAAACAGACAGGGAACTCCCAGGATGCACTGTGGAATTCCCACCGAGGGAGGGTACTCACACTCAGGCGTATTTCCCAATCATCTGCCATCTCATTGCCAAGGCTGCTTTCCTAAGCTTCATGACAACCTTTCCCTCTATTAGTTACCATTTCTTTTATGAAGCTGCAGGGTTTCTGGACTTGCCTCAACTACCCTTTCCTATCTCAGTTTGAGCTGTTCTGCCCACCTTGACCTTTCCCCTCTGTCATGGATTGAATTATGTCCCCCCAATGTAAGTGTCATGATTCCCAGTATTGTGTGGTTGTCCTCCACTTTGTGATTGTAATTTTATGGTAGAGAGGATTATGGTGAGATTATAACACCCTTACTAAAATCACATCCCTGACCCAATGTAAAGAGAGTTTATCCCTAGAGTGTGGACTGCAGTATCTCTTGTCTTACAAGAGATAACAGGAAAGGGAAGCCAGCAGAGAGTTGGAAATCTACCACCAAGAAACAGTGGAGAGCGGAGCACATCCTTTGGACCTGGGGTTCCTGCATAGAGAAGTCCTCTAGCCATTTACTCCCTAAAGAATCTCAGCTCTCCAGACCCAAATAACTCTTCAGTAATCGTGGAATGCAAAGAGGCTGCGATCTTATGCCAGGAACATTCAGTAAATGTAGCAATAACACAGAGCATGATCATGCTAGAGCTTACATAGCTAATCAGATGATACATGAGCCTTATCTCCAATTTCTGAGACTGTCCCTCCCCTTCAATCCCTTCAGTTCAGATCCCCATGTTGGGAACTCATGTAACACCTTGCTTTTTCCATCAGCACAATAATCGTGTTTTTAAAACCACCTTAATTTGCCTGCGTCCTCTGTTAGCCTACAGGTTCCACGGAAGGAGAGACTGTGCTGTCACCCTCAGCACTTGTGTCTCCCCTAGCACCTAACAGGAACAAACAACAACCTGTTGTCCCTGAATCGATTCCAACTCTCAGAGACCCTTTGGGACAGAGTAGAACTGCCCTACAGAATTTCCAAGGGAACCTGGTAGATTGAAACTGCTGACCTTTTGGTTAGTAGTCATACCTGATAATCACTAAGCCACCAGGGTTTCCCCTTCAGCACCTAAGAAAAGCAAACCAAACCTACTGCCATAGAGTCTACTCCAACTCACAGAGGCCCTACAGGACAGAGTAAAACTGTCCCTTAGAGTTTCCAAGGAGTGCCTGGTGGATTTGAACTGCCAACTGTTTGATCAGCAGCCATAGTACTTAACCACTACTCTGCCAGGGTCCCCAGCACCAGCTAATATTAAATATTTGTTGAATGTTGTGACGGCACTTGGCTTGGCTGTTACAAAGGAATCGAAGTCTTCTGTATTCCACTGTCACATCCTCAACTCCACAGAAGAAAAAAAGGAGAAGGATACAGATAAAACAAAAACCCAAACCTGTTGTCGCTGAGTTGATTCAGACTCATAGCAACCCCATGTGTGTAGAGCATAACTGCCCATAGGGTTTTTTGGTTGTAACTTTTATGGAAGCAGACTGCCAGGCCTTTCTTCCATATTGCTGCTGGGTGGGTTTGAACTACCAGCCTTTAGGTTAATAGCTGAGAACAAATGTCTTATGCCACCCAGGGATCCTTAAAGTGTATAGGGAGGCTATGAAACAGAAAATCCTGCCAGCATTCTTTCAGAGCCACTTGCAACATAAACTCTGAAAGAAGCCTCACAGTTTATATTTACTGCTTGTTCAAGGCTCCCGTCTGATCTGGATGCAGACCTTCCCCGAGTACTGAAGTAATTCTCCCTCAGAAAACATCCTTCCCCTTCTGAAAGGGCATAGAAATAGCTCAGGACTAACATAGAGAAGTTGGGTGGGGAAGAAGAATACATACAACCTTCCGTCTGGACTGAGGTTAACCAGGGTCATTCCTTATTCCTGTACGGAAAGTGATACTGAGACTATGGAAAACACATCTTCCGTTTTCTTCATCTTAAGCCACAAGCCATCCTCATTCTAGATTCACCAAAGGCTTCTCTACCCCTTGAGATAGTATTGAAAACCTCTTAGAAGTTAAAAGGTTATCTTTTAACCCATATCATCTCAATCTCTGTCCCATCATCTTGAGGGACAGAGATTGATTGGATTGGGGGTGGGTGAGGAGAGAAGAGACAATAAAAAGAATGAGATGAAGAAATTTGGGTGAAAGGTATTTACATTTTTCCCACTGATAAGCCCACAGAACTCGCAGTTTATTCAGGAACTGTTGTTTTACCCTTGTCTCTGCTGTTGCCTGCACATAACCACAAGTGCTAAAATTTTAAATGACTTTTATGTGAACAGGTATTCTCTTTCAAGTCACCCCTCTCCCAGCAGCTCTAGATACAACTTCTTGTTTCCTCATCTTTAATTTTTTGTTTACATTCTTGGCCTTATTTCAGATTGTTGCTGAGTGCTGAGATAACCAAGCACTTCCAAATCTTGTATCTGAACAACTTTTAAACACTGGAGGATCTCCTCCAACTCTAAATAGCCAATGTATACTCAGGGAATGCAAGTCAGTGGTAACATTAGTCTTGAGTCACTGTGAGAAGTTCTGTCAGGCAGTCCAAATGGAAATGACATTTTAAGCTATCTGTGCTTCTCAGATTCTGAGTTGGTACAACATAACAGACAGCAGAACACTGATGGACTGTGAGTCAGAAAACATGAACTATCCCATCATATTCTACCTGATGGCAAGACCTTAAACCTTCAGCTTCTCTCCTGCCCCCCAAACCCCACTGTCACAGAATCAGTTCCAGCCCACAGTGACCTACAGGACTGAGTAGAACTTCCTCATATGGTTTCCAAGGGGTGGCTGGTAGATTCAGACTGCAAACCTGGTTAGCAGCCATAACTCTTCATCATGGCGTCTAAAGTAAGACTTTAGACAGCTTATTTAACCTTTTGGCAGGGAGAGAGAGGGGCACTACCTTAAAATTAAGTCCCACTTGCCTCTTTAGAATGGCGTAAATCTAGACTGATGAAACCTTGGCAGTGCTTGAAACATTATAAACCCCGGTTTCTATGAGGTCCCTTAGTAGCAGCTATGGTAAACAACAATAATAACAAAAATCCTGCCACTCTGTACCAATCATACTCAACCATCAACGGAAAATAAAGGGGAAAGATTCTACATTGAGAAGTCAACCTGAAACAGAGAAAAGTAAATTTATACACTTCAGGAGCCAGTCTCTTCAGTTTCCCCAATATCAGTTCACCTTGATTCCCTACCAGCAGAATTCAAACAGCAGGGACATTTCTTCTATTCTTATTGTCAGTCTGCAGGAGCCTCCCCAAGGTGACAAAACTGTGTTAGGCTGTCAGGCACCTCAGTGTGGTCTTCTGTGCACAGACTGGCTTTATATAGCATCAGCTCATCAGGACACCTGGATGTCGATGCTCTTTTCTGTGCCTGCCCAACAAAACAGCTCAGCCTTGACCTTGTCTGGGTAGACTCCTATGACTGAGCCTTCCTTACCGATCTCTGTATTCCTCTCTCCAACAAGGTCATTGTTGTCACTGTGTTCTAAGAACTGCTAAAGCAAAATTTGCTTTCTGATACCTAATGCCCCCAGCTCCAGGACCTATAGTAAGTCTTATATTAAAAACATATCATGATGCATACATTTGTAACCTATGCTAGCAGGGTAGTGGACAACAGTGCCATGGGAGGAGTGGTCTGAAAACATGGCTGGTAAAGAATCCAGGGGCATTACCATTTAGTATCCAGTGCTGAAGGAAAAGCAGAATATATATTGGCTTATGGGAATGGGAGTTCTCTGGGAATCAGAAAGCAAACAGTAGCAGTTACAGGCAAGGGTTTGGAAAAGGGACAGGGGAATCTGCCATTAGGAGTTCCTGACGTTCTAGCTTATTTGAACTCCAGAATTTAATTTGTGAGAGAAAAAAACTGACCAAAGAGATCAATAACAACATAGGAAAGTTAAGTGAAAGACCCTGCTTAAATTTTGATGGGTGTTTTGAAAATACTGCACTATCTCAGTAAAAACAAGACGCCGTTGATTTTAACTCACAGTAGCCCCTGTGTTTCAGAGCTGAATGGTACTCCATAAAGTTTTTAATGGCTATGACCTTTCAGGAATAGATCGCTAGGACTTTCTGCATGGAATCCAACTGCCAGCCTTTTGGTTAGCATCCAAGAGCTTAACCCGGGAACTCCATAATAGGAATAGTTTTGCTTTAAGGGCACTACTGCTCTAAAAGTGGCAGGATAACACGAAATCTAGCTTGTGAGAAGTAGGTAGTACTCAAAGGGCAGCTGTTACATACTAGCCAGAAGGCAAAGACAGAGCCCCCGTAAGTGACATAAAAGCAGGTTAAGTCTTACCATCTTAACCAGATCTCTTTTTGAGATTAAGAGGTGCGTCGGGGAATGGGCAATGGTGAAGTTACACACGCAGTAAGCTCTGCACATATAACTACACATCGCACCCCACAGCCATTCATACTCTGGCAAATGTCTTCAGACACATGGGATTTGCTTTAATCCAAGACAACCAATTTATTACATACTTACTATGTTTGGGTACTGTACACACAATGTGTTATTCAACCCAGTAACTAAAATGTGCTAGGTATTACCAATGTTATTTACAAAGGAGACATAGGCTCTGAAAAGTTGAATATTAATTGCTCAGTATTTTTTAGCTAGTAACTGGTAGAGCCTATCAGACAAGACACTGAATTCTACAGGTAAAGAGAACAGTACGGCAGCTCCCTTAAGTTACCAAAAAAATAAGACTCTGAACACATATAGATGGGTATCTATATAAAAAGTTCTCTTCTTTTATCTTAAAGAGTCTGCACTCCAATTGACTGACGTGTAATGTTGTATCAACAAGGGCACAAAATCTCTTAGAATTGGGAAGAAATGTGATGTGGCCTCTGAGGAAGGCTCAGAAATAGAATATCTCAGGAGGCTGAGGGCCTCTGCAAGCCATGCTCTTTGCTCCGAGGGTGCTGCCTCATGTGTAAGGTCAAGCGGGAACCTGTAACAGAGATGCTGAAACCCAGCACGAGTACGAGAGCAGGGCTCCTTACGCTCTCATCCCATTTCAAGAAAGCAAAATTTCATATCACCATAGCACACTAGCTAATTGGGCTGACCAGGTAAGCATGAAACTAGACTTTGCATTTTCTTTTAAGAATAGGTCAAAAATAGGTTAAGAAGAACTATATTAAAACTGGATCAGTCAGAGCTGAAAAGGGCATTAACAATGCCCCAACAGAAAACGGGGAACGACCCAAATACATGATGGGTTATGACTACATACCTAACGATTTACCATCCCATTTTTAACTGGATACAACAGTGATGCTCTAAATCCGGCAGTTAGACACTCATTTTGGTACCCAGACCTCTCTTCATTACACTGTAAATCATTGTGGGGAAGAATTATACAGTGAAACCTGTGAAAACCAGCACCTGCGGAAGCCTGTGAAAAGGAAAACGCAAATATTTTCCACTAAAACAAGTGATAAAAAAGTAGTAGGACTGCACCCTATAAAGAGGCAAAAAACTTGTAAGACCCACAAAAACGGGGCGGTACCAACAAGTTCCAGTACTCACAGGTTTCACATTGTATCTAATAGTTTTTTGTAATCGAAGACCGAAAAAGAATATATGGCTTGATGATTATTTACTGATAAAAGCAGCTCTACCATAAACGTTTGTTAAAGGAAATATCCTATTTTTGACACTGGTACAGAAAAACGAGAAAAGAATGCTATTCAGAGACTACCAGAAGTCACACCTTCCCCACCCGACCCAGCTGTTCCAATGGGGTCTCCAGAAATGCACCTTCCCTAGAATCTGGACGGACAGGATTTGGAAGTGCTTCCTACCGTCCTCTAAGCCCCTGCCCACGCTACGGTCTTTACCTTCCACGGGAGAGGTTTTCAGTCTACTGCAGATACTCTGCACATCTCCATAGTGGTGATTAATCTGGTTAACCGCATCGGCTGAACGGAGCTCCATCAGCTTCCTCAGGTCCATCACTGAGCAGCCAAAGTCCCCTTCACGGCTGTCGGCCATAGAGTTGGCCGCCAAGGTATGTTCTGGTGGGTTCGTCATTTTGCCTGCTGTTCTCAAGCCCCTCAACCAGAGAAGACAGGGAGTTTCCCCTTTCACTGAGCAGGATCTCTTGCCTTCCTGCCCCCACTTATTTCTACTTCTTGCTTCTCTGGGGGCTCAATTTGTAATTAGGCTGGCTATATCTTGTGCAATAAGCTTCAGAGTTGCAGCTCCAAACTAGATTTTTTCTTGTGTAAGAAGCCTGGCAGTGAGAGGAGGAAAAGAATGGGGGAAGGGAGTGGAAGCCGGACCACGTGTCACAATGATTGGCGTCCCCAGGTGGTGATGGAAGTGGTTGTCCAGGGTAGGTAGGTTCCTAGCTCAGACTGCCTTGGCCGTATGGAGGTATAAACAGGATGTACATGTTACTATGGAGGCAATCTTAGCAACAACCAGCAACTGTGATGGTAGTGAGGCGGCAGGAAGAGGACGAAGAGGAGGGCTCCCTGGATCCCGATGACAACTGGATTTCTGGAAAAAGATTCAAATATAGACAAAAAGAGACAATTAGAGCAGGCCTGGGGGCAGAATTTGCAAGGACGAGAGGTACCCATCTTAACATCAGTGTTTAAATGACAGTAGATGACTGATTTGGACTAGTAGTTGAGGCCTCAGCTGAGTGAACTAGCTAAGCAGAGGCCCTTTCCTCCCAGGAGGTCCCAGCAGCCTGTAAACTCCACTGCAGAGATGTAATTCTAGATACACTCCAGTCTTCATGTCTCACCTCTCCCAAACCAAGCCATGCAAATCCCACAAACTTGGGAAGCCTGGAAATAAAAAGGTTACACCCACGAATGCTCTGAGAGACCTGTTGGCAAGCGATACTGGGACCTTAGAGTCTGATCTTACTTCTAAGAGGCCAGACGAGATCAGAAAAATACAGACTGGGGAGACTTGGAGGCTGGCCTGTGGATCCACCAGACTCCCTCGGCCCACAACACAAACATTTACAACCTAGGAGGACAACCCGACAGAAGAGGTGAGAATCCTCGGAGGCCCCAGCATACTTAGCCTCCAGCTGTGTGGTAACAGCCTACAGTCAAAGCTTCCGCTGACAAAGGGCCCAGGCACTGAGTTCAGGTGTCAGGGCTAAGCCCCACCCCTTTCCTAAAGGCTTTTGGAAATGAGCCTGTAAACTCTCTGGCAGTTGGAAATACGAAGAAACCTTTTTGTTTAAGCAAGGGATACATGAGGGGGAAAAAATAACTTGTGAAGAGGAAATACAGTGAAACGGAGGCCTCTAAGCATTAAAGTTTCTCTGGGGATGTAGGGATACGACAGTTGATCCATTTGGAGAGAGCCAAGGGCCCCAGCAGGGTAAGCAGGAGGACAAGCCGGCCTGCGTGTGAAGGAGCACCAGAGGGCTGTGCATCCGCTCAATAAATGCATCCCAGAGGCAAGCATTTCTTCCCTCAGAGAGACAGGTGTTGTCACCACTCACACATGCTGACTCAGTTTGCAGCACTGTGCCTAGGTAAGGACATGGAAGGCTCAAGGTGGGAAAAAGACTTATCCTGAACCCTGCTCTCAGCTTCCCAGTGGCTGCCACGTCATGCAAAAGCCAGTACCACACAGCAGCCGTTTAAACATGAAAGAGCTCTTCCTGCACAGCACGGGATCACAGGGAGACAAAGCCGTCTCCACTGACTTGCGTTCAGGTACTAGTGGGTAGCAAGGAACGCTGGTCTGCCTCTAATAAACAACTGACAGTATCCTCACTTCTAGAAGGTGAGTGATTAGGTAGGGACTTGACTCTTTGGTCAGTTACTTTTCTAAAACTCCCATGTGGCCAATGACTCCAATCAATCGTGTTCCACTGGGATCGAGGTCACCTGCATCCCTTTCCCAGTGCACCCTCTGTCTGCTTCCTACCATGTATCTTTAGCACTACTCCAGCCTTCAAAAGGTTATGCAAGCAGGGGTTTTCTCTTTCTTCCTGTCTTTTTCTCTCTTCCTCCCTCCTTCTCTTGAAGTTCACATTCCCTTTCTTTTAGATGTCATCAAGGAATCCTGGGGAACGAGAAGTCTGCAAAGCGCCTGCGGCAGTGTGCCAGTGTACCCTCAGCCTGCCAGGACAAGGCGGCACCGCAGGACTTCCCCCCCACTTCTGCCCCTCGTCCAAGTCCAGCAAGAGCAGGAGGGGCTAGGGCAGCAAGGGGGCCACACTGACCCTCAAGGAGAACTCCCTGACCTTTCAAGAGGATGTTGAGACTGGCACTGACGGTGTGCTCAAGTGGGAATCAGGATATTTTTTTCCTGTTTCTATCACTGTAATGTTCACACCACAAGGAAGGCTTTTTATCTGCCTTGTTCACTGCTTTATCCCCAGCACCTAGAAGAGGACCTGCACATTACATGTGACATACATATTTATGTTGATGTTTGTGCATCATTTTTAAAGCATTTACTTTATTTTTTATGAAAAACAACCTATTCAACAATTTCTACAAGTACAGTTCACTGATAGTCGTCATATTGTGTCATCATTCTTGTTATCTCTACCTCAATCATTTTACCATTGTTCATTTAATGTATGTTTTTGTTGAATGACCAGTGGCAGATTCAGAAGCAGATTTATTATCTTCCCAGGCATGCTTTCAGCAAGTCCCTTAGCCTTCTTAGTGCTCAGTTCCTCCCACATTTAACTGAGGGAAGAATGTTGTGTTGCTGCTAGGTGCTCTTAAGTGGGTTTCAACTCACAGCGACACTACAACACAGTGAAACACTGCTTATCCTGCAGCACTCTCACAATCATGCATGAGCCCACTGCTGGGGGAAGAATAAGCTGCATCTTTCTACACCATCCTAGGAATAGGATTGTAGACAGAAAGAGTATGTAGAAATCTGAGCTGCAAGCTGCCAGTGTCCAATCCAGGATACTCAAGTAATGGTAAAAAGCTTAATGTGATCTTTATAACTTTGTTACCCAGTCCATGCTCCGTGCATCCCTCCATCTCCATCTTTCTCTGCCAGGGGATGCCCCCCCAACAAGAATGGAAAATTCCAAGGCAGCTTCTTTAGCAATAACCACTAGATTATAACGACTAGCCATAGAGCACTAGCATGTGTGTGTGTGTGTGTGTGTGTGTGTGTGTAGTGCATATATATGTATACACACACACACATATAAATGAGGGTGGTGTAGGATAAGCACTGTTTCATTCTGTTGCATATAGTGTCGCTATGAGTTGGAACCAACTTGAGAGCACTGAGCAGCAACACGACGTTCTTCCCTTAATTAAATGTGGGAGGAACTGAGCCCTAAGAAGGCTAAGTGACTACACACACACACACACAGACACACACACACATATATATTCTTGGATCTCTAGAGGATAACTTTCCTAGGAAGAGGATCAGTTCCAAGGATTCCTTACTTTGACCCTGTTTTCAGGAGACCAAAGACAAGGGGCTCTTTCACTCACGTAGGTATCAGATGAGAAAAGGTCATGTAAGATTAGAACATACAGAAAACATGTTAAGTGAAAGAAGCCAGTCACAAAGACCACATGGTATATACTTCCATTCATATAAAATGTCCAGAACAAACAAATCTGTACATAGAAAGTGCACAGATTAGCGGTATCTTCAGACTTGGGGGAGGGGGTGGTTACGGTAGTGGGAGATAAAGCATTCAAGGTGTTTTTTTAAGGTGATAAATGTTCTAAAATTAACTCTGATGATGGTTGCCCAACTGTGAGTATACTCAAAACCACTGGATTGTGTATTTTGCATTGTATGGCATGTTAATTATATCCTAATAAAGCTGTTAATAAAAGAGAGATTAGAACACATGGGGCAGATGGAAAGGAGTAGAAAAGTTTTTCTGCTTCAGGTTGCTTGGAGACTCATACACATTAGGTCAAGCCTAAACTTCTGGCATAAGTGTACACGGGTAGAAGCTAGCTGGGGGTCTGGCTGTAAGGCAGGATCACTATAAAAACCTTTCTGTAGTGAGGGTGAGTACACAGTACCTATACTCCCCTCAGCCCTGAGTTCTCTGCAACCTAACCTTATTAGGCAACTGCCAAAGAACATCTGTAATGAGCCTCAGACGCAATTCTCAGACGCCTGGGAGGTTCTGCCTCTCTCCTTTCATCAGGTCACAATTAGTCACTCCGCTTGGGCCATTCCGGATAAGGTATCCTCTTGCTCCCCGTTTCTAGCATTCTGCCAGCCTAAGGGAAGACAGAATGGTCCAGCAAATGCATTCCTTCCTCCTGGGGTAAGAAATATTACTTTACATGATCATTAAGTCATTTTAATCCTCTCCCTCCTGTTCTGTAACATCTGCCCCAGGATTTGTAGATGACGTGCGAAAACATTTTCATATTAATTCTAGAGAAGACAGCTGTGACTTCCCACCTCACAGACGAAGACACTGAGAGCCAAGGATAAAAGGAGTGGTGGCACACCTTCGTCACATCTTCCTCCTTTCCTGAGTCTGTGTCCTCTCATTGTCTGACAAAGAGGTCCTTTAGAATGCAGGCATCTCAAGGGTACAGAGAAGACTCATTTCCACTTAGAGGGAACGCTTCCTCTTTCTCTGTCAGAATTAACTACATCACATCCCAGGCAATCAAGGGGAAAGAGCCCTCTTGCTCCCATACACACCTCAGTCTCATACCTGAGAAGCAAATTACCTCACAGTTCCTGAAAACTCCACCTGCAGCGAGGCTCATTAGCAAGCTCCAGTAAGGAGGAGCTGCCAGAGACAAGAACCTCATGCTCTCTACCACAAAAACATAAGGAACAGCTGAAGACTCTGTTTCCTCTCATGCTGTCCAGCAAAGGAATCCTCCACTCTTTGAAGCTTCCCCTGGAGCACAATCCTACTCCATGGGAAGAAGGGCAACTCCTTGTGGAGGATATAGGGTTTGTTGATGATACTTAATATACTTACATACACAAGGAGTCCACCCCCTGAGTCTCCCCTGCCATAAGCTCCCACCGAATCTGGCACAATGCATAGGAAATGAAGGATGAATGGAAACGAGGGAAAGGAAACACTAGGGACCAAGGGGCTAGGGCTCAGGCTGGTTAAGCACTGCAGACCAACTTGCCGGGAATAATAAACAGCTGAGTCCAAAATCTGTCCTCCTGATCAAGGCAGGGGCTTCTCAGTGGAGCAGACTCACTCCCTGCCCCACTCTGCTCTCCTGCCTGGGCTGAGAACCCCTTAAGAAACAGCACATCGGGAGCTCTCAAAGACGTGTTTATCTGGAGTGCCAGCATGACCGCCACGCAGAAAGTAAGGGGCTTAAGAAGGAAGGACTTTGGAGGAGAAGACGTGGTTCCCCCTTGCTGTTAGGTGCTGTCAAGTTGGTTCCAGCTCAGAGCCACCCTACGTATAACAGAACAAAACCCTACCCAGTCCCATGCCATCTTCACAGCTCTTGCTATGCTGGAGCCCACTGTTAGGGCCGCTGTGTCAATCCATCTCATAAAGGGTCTTCCTCTTAGAATGCACCAAACTGAAATATGGTATCTGTTCTGAGGGCCCCTCACAAAACCTGTTCTTCTTTCTGTGATCCAGACGCTTCCTCGCCCTGAATGAGGCTCTGCTGCTGTTAGGTGCCCTTGAGTCAGTTCTGACTCATAGTGACTCTGTGCACAACAGAATGAAATGCTGCCCCGTCTCACACTGCGTCCCCAGTCGTTTTTCTGCTTAAGCCCACTGTGTCAATCCACCTCGTCGAGGGTCTTCCTCGTTTTCACTGACCCTTCACCCTACAAAGCGTGATGTCTTTCTCTAGGTACTCATCCTTCCTGACAACCTGTATGAAATATGTAGGATGCGGTCTTGTCGCCTTTGCTTCCAAGGAGCGCTCTGGTTGTTACTTCTTCTAAAACAGATCTGTTTGCTCTTTTGGTGGTCCATGGTCCATTCAATATTCTTCTCCAACATTATAATTCAAAGGCATCAAATCTTATTCTGTCTTCTTTGTTCATTGTCCAGCTTTCACATGCATGTGATGCAATTGAAAATAACATGACTTAGGTCAGGTGCACTTTAATCTTGAAGGTGACATCTTTACTTTTCAATACTTTGAAGAGACCCTTTGCAGCAGACTTCCCTATTGCAATGCATCTTTTGATTTCTTGACCACCACTTCCACAGGCATTGATTGTGGACCCAAGTGAAATGAAATCCTCTACAACCTCAATCCTTTCTCCATTTACGATGATATTGCTTACTGGTCCAGTTGTGAAGATTTTTTGTTTTCTGGATGTTGAGGTGCAATCTATACTGAAGGCTGTGGTCCTTGACTGTCAAGAGTAAGTGTTTCATATCGTATTTACTTCCAGCAAGCAAGGTGGTGTTGTCTGCATAGCACAGGTTGTTAATGAGTTGTCCTCCAATCCTGATGCCTCACTCTTCTTTGTATAATCCAGTTTCTTGGATTATTGGCTCAGCATACAGACTGAAAATTTTGGTGAAAGGATACAACCCTGACGCACACCTTTTCTGACTTTAAATCACACAGTGTCCCCTTGCTCTGGTCACACAACTGCCTCTTCATCCATGTACAGATTCCTTAAGAGCACAATTAAGTGTTTGGAATTCCCATTTTACGCAATGTTAGCCATAAACGAGGGTCTACTTCTCTATATTTTTCAGGAGTGGAGAACAGAGTAGGAAGGAAGGGAGTGTAGGGGAATTAATTATCAGGTACCATACCAAACACTTTAAGCCCCTTTATCATCATAGCACGCAGTTTAAGCACCTTGATCTACATAGTGTCTCCTACAGTGGTAATGAGCAGCAGTTGGTCCACATGTTGTTTTTCGTTGTCACTGAGGAGGCCCCTGACTCAAGGCGAACCCATGCACACTGGAATGAAAATCTGCCCAATCTTGTGCCATCACCACCACTGGTAATACATTGGAGTGCTGTGATACACAGGGTCTTCACTGGCTAATTTTCAGAAGTAGATCACCAAGCCTCTCTTCTTAGTCAGTCATAGACTGGAACTTATGCAGAAACCTGTTCAGTATCCCAGTAACACACAAGCCTCCACTGGCAGATGGATAGTAACCATACATGAGGTATAACGGCTGGGAATCAGGTCTCCCATATGAAAAGCAAACAAAAATCCTACCGCTGAACCACCACTGTTCCCATGGTCCATACATGTATAGTAGCTATTATTATTCGTATGTTGTCTCACTGTATCCTTTCCAACAACCATAAAAAAAGGATACCCCATTTTATACCTAGGGAAATAGATTCAGAATATCTTAGTCTGAATCCAAACCCAAATCTCAAATGCACAGATAATCCTGTAAGAAAATGAAGATAAAACCAGGGATTTACTTCCCAAACTTTGACGAGAAGGCCCACGTATGCCCGTGTGTCCCTTACCCATGAACCCTAAACGGCTCTGCAGCATTTACCTCTTTTGTCCCTTCTGGGCCAGGTACAGGGATAGATCCACAGCTTGTCAGAGGCAGACAACCTCCACACAACTTCCCACAAACATCACACACACACACACACACACATACCCCCCTACAGTACCCAACACATACGCACACACACACAGAGCCAGAGTGCACCCGGCTCCAGGCTGGTGTGATTCCATGCACATTCAGTTCCCACCTGTAGATCTTGGAAGTAGGGATGATGGCTTCCTCTACTCTCCCTCTTGGCCCTTCACACCTAGTGATTTGGGACAGGCACAGAAAGATCCTAATCTAGATCTTCTTTCCCCCTTCTCCAGTAGTGATATTTTTGTGCTGTCACTTAGAGTTTCAGAAGCCACACCCCTTCTCTCAGACACTCCTAATGTTTCCAAAGAGGTCAAGCTCTGTCAAAAAGGCTGGTAAGGACCTGGGACAGCAGGCTGCGTAGCCTGCAACCTGCTGAGCTGGCCTTCTCTCTGAAGAGCTCCACACAGAGGAGCTCAGCTCTGCTTCTCTTCCTGTTTAAAAAGAAAAGAAGCTGCCATCATGTTGGTTCTGCTTCATGGCGACCCCACGCGTGCCACGGTAGGCTGTGCTCTGTAGGGTCCAGTGTGACCTCTCAAAGTAGATCACTAAGTTTGCCTCTGGTACCTTTGCTTTAAACCGCTAGCCTTTCGGTTAGTATTGAGTGTTTCACTGCACATTATTTCCATGACCCAGATTCTAGCCTACCCTCACCAGTTTCCAGCAGCCACCCCTTACTATGGTGCCAGTTCTCCTTCCTTCCCCTTGCCATGCCTTGCTGGTTTGCATTGAGGCCCTTTGGGGCCATGTTAGAAGAAGGTCAGAGGCCAATCCATTGGCTAGTTCAAGTGGTAGTGGCATTGCTTGTCATCACCTGACAGCACATGCCAGGAAGTCAAGTGGTGGCTGGGGCACCACCGCTAGGCCTCTGTAGGGTCTACAGGCTGGCAACCTGGAGCCTATGGTCCCAGAACCTGATGCAAATTCTTAGCCACCCCTAGAACTGGGATCCTGGTGGTACTCCCTTCCCAAAGAAAGAACCTCACTTTCTGGTTAGGAGATAGTATACATTGAGGCTCCCTCTCTTCCCCTCTCTCGCCAAGTCTGTCACCTTGAAAGTACCTTCTTCAATCTGGCAGCAGAATGCAGTGTAGAACCAAAGCACCCATCTGTAGCTTAACCCCAGGGCCTCAGGGATCCAGAATTCATCTCTCTTCTTCAAAGCAAAGAGTTCACGGGTGGTGCAAGAAATTAACACGCTTAGCTGCTGACTGAAAGGTTGAAGGTTCAAATTCATCTAGATGAACCTTGGAAGAAAGACCTGGTGATCTTCTCAAAAAAAAAAAGAGCCATTGAAAATCCCATGAAGCACAGTTTTAGTGTGACATACACAGCATTGCCGTGAGTCAGAATTGATTCCATAGTAACTGGTTGGTGTTTCCCAAAGCTATTGCTCCTCTGAAAGGCCACGTGGGTACTCCTTGGTCAAATTGAGTATATGCACCTTCTCTGACTCAGTCATTCTACTCCTGGGTGCCTCCCAAGGAAATTTTCACACAGGTCCAGAAAGGGAAATATATGAGGATGTCCACTAGTGCATTATTTACGGTGATAGGAAGTTGAAGGCAACATGGGATCTGATCTTTCATGGCTGGCCAGGTAAACTGTCTAGCTAAGTACTATAGAACCTTATGCTGTAGTTAGGAACACAGGTCAGACATATGACAATATTTGTTATCTTAAAAACACAGTGCATTAAAAAAAATTATTTAACAGCTTTTATGTAAGTTAAAAATACATGCATCCAAAGCAGTAACATACACTTTAAGGGATATACTTCAACAAAGAGACACATATTAGCAAATGAGAATGCTGCCCAGAGGCAGAAAAAGGAATAAAAGTAGAATCTGGCAGAAGACAGAAAAAATGAACAGCCTTGCATAGACCAATGACAGTAACAGACCATGAATCCATACTATCATTGATTCAACCCTCTGTATCCAAAGTCCAACAAAATAAAAATAATGTCCATCACCATATGGACACCTCTCAGTCCTGGAATGGCTGCACTGAACAGCTAGGTGTATGTTACGACAAACTTATCAGTTCTGGCCACATGCCTTCAGGGGCAGAGAGGTGACAGGGCTCACACAGCACAAGCTCTCTCTGAACAGTGATACCAAGAATCGCCCCAAGATTGACAGCCTGCTCCTGGATCATGTGGCCTTTTGAGACCAGTCCATGTCAGAGACCCAGGAACTACCCTGACAAGGACAGGAGGCGTCACAGCACCGACAGGGGAACCCAGCAGGTGGGAGGAAGCAGGAATGTGCCTGAGAGGACAAGGTTAGTCTCCTGGCTCCATTATAAAGTAGATCAATATTATCAAGAGGAAAAAGGGCAGTCCTTTGGGCCCAGAGCCATGGGGAAAGTACTGTCTTCCAAATACTCTGAGTCATACTGTCCTGGGTAACCTCGGGGACCTCCTGTGACTCAGGGGTGTGGAGTCACAGCAAGCTGGATCTCAAAAATGGTAGAGGATTAAACAGCAATGCTGATCATTTTGTTCTGTTGATTAAGAAAGACAAGAGCTGATTTTAGGTGGAAGTTGCAAGGTCATCCATCCACAAGGTTTAATGAAAGGGGTGCTGGCAGCCTCCCCCAGACCTCCTACCTTGTTGTGGAAAATACTCAGGATATGCAAGGGTAACTGCTTATTACCCTGAGAACACACTACTCCTCGGAACTGGGGCAAGAAGCCACTAGGCCAGTGGATGGGACGCAGACCTTGGGCTCACGTATTCAGTGTTGTGAAAACGTACACTGCCTTTCTTGGGATTGCCGTCGTTTTTCCAACAAAGGGGCTTTGTAGCAGCTGGATTGGATCCTCAGTTATTTTGAGAAACCAATTTCAGCAGAATCATGCCACACAGGTGGCCAGTGAGAGGAGGTCAAGTTCCCTTGGCCGCTAGAGTCAGGGCATGGTTGCTCCTAGGCCTCAAGTTCTGGTGGAGCCCTCAGGGTGTGAAAAATAAATTTCAAAATGGTCCATCTTCAGAATAAAGGCTAAGATAAGAAGTTACCAGCTAACCTAAAGAGAAAGAGGTGGGGCGGGGAACAAACCTGTTTGGGAAGCAGGAGATATAACCTTAAAAGGGAATGGAATGTTACGACTCAGGCTCCTCTGGGGAGACTGTTTGCCTCATAGCACTCAGCCCATGAGGTTAACTGAGGGAGGGACTTGCGAGCTAGGGTATAAGAATGGCTTGTAAGGAATGGCAGTGTGCTGTCTGTTTCATCTTCTTTGCGGGCTCAGGTGCCTGATTTTGCAAAATCACCCAATAAAACCTTGCTAACTGAATTTGAATTGGATTTCTTGAGTGTTCATCAGAAAAAGACTGGTAACTATCTATTGGTGATCTCATAAGGGATAAGGCGGCTTGCCTCGATCATTGAGGTAGGGTCTAGCCATGGGTTTATACCAGCCCACCAGCTGTCAAGAGGGACTGAAGCAGTATCAGGGTGCCAACAACGCTTCTCACAGGGGTGAGGCAAAAGCTGTGTGGCCTCAAGATAAGGAGGCCACATCTCACCTACCAAAAGGATGTTCCATGGGCACCACTCAGTCCTGAGGGCCCAGCAGGAAGCAAAATAACATCCCTGTGTGACCTAGACAGTGGTCAGTACATCACTCACTGGCTACCACAGCCGGCCAAACACTCCATTACCTGGGGCTACTCGACTCCACGACATCTGACTGTACAAAGCACAGAGTTTGCTCCCTGCTCTCCCTTCTCTCAGCCCAGCTACTCCTGGGAGCCATATGCAGATAATGGCTACAAGCTAAGAAGATGACATTTACAAGGAAGGAGAGCCGGCAGCACTCCGTGAGCAACTTGCGACCTCACTGCCCTGTGTTACTCACTCGCATCCACACACCGCACAGGCACTGCCCAAGGTTTCAGTGGGTCGGTAATGCTCCCTTAGCCCTGGCAGATGCAAATGCTGGACATGCTAAGCTCCCTTCGAAGAGAGCAGTACTAAACATGCTAAATTCAGTACCCAGCAGCCACCATCACCATGACTCCAGGTTCTCCCCTCCTTCCCCTGTCATGCCTGCCTTACTGGTTTGCAAAAGCAGACCTGAGCACAAACATATCCTCCTTCGGACCATTGAGGCCCTTTGGAAGCATGTGAGAAGAAAGTCAGAGGCAGATCCACTGGCTAGTTCAAGTGGTAGAAACACTGCTTGTCATCACCTGACAGCCCATGCCAGGTAGTCAAGTGGTAGCTGGGGCACCAGAGCTAGGCCTCTGTAGGGTCCACAGGATGCCTGCTAACAGAAAAGGTTGGTAGTTCAAGTCTACCCAGATGCCTGGGTGATGCCTCAGAAGAAAAGTCTGGACATCTATTTTTTAAAAAAAAAAATCAGCCAGTGAAACCCCTTTGGGCCCCAGTTTTACTCCAATACACATAAGGCTGCTATGAGTCTGAGTCACCTGAAACCGAAAAATGTTCCCTTACATTTATGGAGAGTGATACAGCAGTGGTTCTCAAACTTGAGTGAGCATCAAAATGCATTAGAGAAGTCCTTCCAACTTATTGCTGGGCCCCACTCCTGGAGTTTCTGATTCAAGAGCTCTGGGATAGAGCCTGGGACTGTGAATTTTGAACAGGTTCCCTACCAAGGAGATGCTGATGCTGCTGGTCTGGGGACCACACTTTGAGAACCACTGCAAAGGTTACAAAAAGTGTATTTAAACAACCTCATTATAATCTTCAGCAATGTCAGGTTAGTGCACTTTGGGACCTCAAACTGGGGCCCAGTCAGAACACCATCCTCTGATCTAGGTTGAGAGAGACACGCATAGGAATATCTTGTCACATAGCTCCTTTTATTTTTCCCTCTCCCTCTTCCAGCCCATCCAGAATGCTGACCTCTGCTTTCATTCTTTTTTTTATTTAACATGACTGAGTGAAAATGTACATTCCCGTATAAATTTACATGCCCACCTATATGCAGCTTCCACTGCTCTCCCTGTCCGGTGACAGCACACTATTCCTCTCTGCTCCATACATGTCTCATCCTCCCAACAGCCTCCTTTCCGCTCCTCTCCACCCACTCTCCTTCCTCTAGCCAGAGGTCAGCAGGATGATATCCTATAGACGTATAGAATCATAAAGTGCAACCAATATATGGTCACTCTGCATTGCCAAGTCCAATCCATTCCTGTCCAGAGAGTGGACCTTTGTTAAAATTTATGGGTAAGGGCAGCATCAGGGCAGGGGGCCATGCTCTCAGGGGAACCCCGAAACCACTGGACCATCAATTGAGGTCTTTTAGTGGAGATCTCAGAGTGCACCCCTTTTTATTCTTGTGCTGCCAG
This sequence comes from Heterohyrax brucei, assembly GCA_028571685.1. NCBI lineage: Eukaryota > Metazoa > Chordata > Mammalia > Hyracoidea > Procaviidae > Heterohyrax > Heterohyrax brucei. The sequence goes on from CM053155.1 coordinate 27,575,912, forward strand.
TAAGACTCAACCTAGTGAGCTCCATCGTGGCTATCACTGGTGGCGGCTGGGCACCATCTGGTTCTTCCGGTCCCCAGTCGATAAAGGCACCCACTCTTGCAGGTCTCTCTGTCTTCTAGGTTGTCTTTCCCCCATGTCATTTTGGTCCTCAGTGAGCATCCGTTCCTGCTGAGTTGGGACCATTTGCTGTGTCCTCGGATGGCAGCTTGGCAGCTTTTAAGACCCCAGACTCCACTCACCAATGTGGAGTGCAGAGAGCTCTTGTAGCAAAATGCTAGTTGTGCCAATTGGCCTTGATTTCACCTAAGAGCATGGTCCCCTGCCCCTGCCTCAGCTACTCTATCCTTGCAATATTGGGTTAAGATGGAAGGAGTACTCAAGTTATGCTGAAGTCCACTTAACATTGTTCTTGTTTCTAATGTGTGCTATCACTGCTTTCTCCCAACGAGATTTCTAGCAACTATCTAAATTAAACCCTCCCCCACTCACCCTCCTTCCCACCCCTCCCTTGCAGCTGTCAAAGAGTCTTTTCTTCTATACACAAGTCTGTTTTTGAGATCTTATAATACAGGTCTCATACAGTATTTGTCCCTTTGTCGCTGACTACTTTCACTCAACATAATGTCTTCCAGTTGAAACCAGGTTAGGAGATGTTTCCTGGAATCATCGTTATTCTTTATCATTGCGTAGTGCTCTACTGAGAATATGTACCATAGTTTACCTATCCATTCTTCTGTTGTTGGGCATCTGGGTTGATTCCACCTTTTTGCTATCGTGGACTGTGCTGCAATAAACATTCTGGTGCATGTGTCCATTGGTGTGAAAGGCCTTGATTCTGTAGGATATATTCCAAGTAGTGGAATTACTGGGTCAAATGGTATATCGATAATCATTTTTTTAAGGAAGCACCAGATTGCTTTCCAAAGAGGCTGGACCATTTTGCAACCCCACCAACAGTGTAGGAGGGTTCCACTTTCTCCACAGCCTTTCCAGCATTTGTTGTTTTGTGTTTTCTGGATCATGGCCAGTCTTGTTGGGGTGAGATGGTATCTCATTGTCGTTTTGATTTGAATTTCTTTAATAACTAAAGATCATGAACATGTCCGCATGTGTTTTTTGGCTGCCTGGATCTCCTCTTTAGAGAAGATAACCAATTTTGCCAGCACCATTTGTTGAAGATACTGTTTTTACCCCAGTTTAATCTCTTAGGGCCTTTGTTGAATATCAACTGTTCATAGGCAGATGGTGTCATCTCTGGGGTCTCAATTCTGTTCCATTGATCCATCTGTCTTTTCTTGTACCAGTACCAGGCTGTTTTGACCACTGTGGTGCTTTCATTCTTGCTGCTCAGGTCAGCTGCTTTCCTCATGATCTTTCCCCAGGAAAGCCGCTGGCCCTTTAAAAAAATTCAGCTGCACAGATCTCACATGCATTAGAGTAGAAACTGTGCTGCATGGGATTTTCAATGGCTGATTTTTCAGTAGTGGGTTGCCAGGCCTTTCTACCATGGTGCTTCAGAATGGACTAGAAGCTCCAATTTTCACTTAGCAGCTGAGTGCATTAACTGCTTGCACCACCCAGGACTCCCCTGTTCAGTCTGTTTAGAGTTGAGAGGACCTCACACAACAGCCTGTAACATAAGGCAAGATTTCAGCTATTTGTGAGTTTCCACAGGAACACCCAGGCCCCTTATAGCCTCAGGTGGAGCTAGACACCTTCCCAACTCCCAGGCTTCAAACCCCTGCTGCCAATTGCGTTTCTTCCAAGTTCCAAGGGAGTTATATTTAAGGATCAGCTGGGGGACCCTGTTAAACTAGATTCTGATTCAGTATATCTGGGGGTGGAAATGCAAATTTTCAGCAGGGAACTTGGTAGATATGCAAATTCTCAACAGGAGATGAAGAATGGATGAGGGTGAGAGAGAGATGTGGAAAACAAACAAAACCACCCACCACTCCCATGGGGCTCCCAAGTTACCACTGCCCCCTGTCACACCTGGAACCCAGGCTGCCTTGTCCCTGCTACCCCTGACCCCAGCCAAAGGGCCAGGCCCACTGCTTCCACAGCACCTCCTGGGGAGCAGCTGCCCCGCTCCGAGGCCAAGCCAGCCAGCACCGGCGTGGCTGGCGGGGCAGCAGCAGCTGCTGTTTTCCAGTCCGGTTGACAGGCTGTTATAAACACTTGTTTTAGGTTGCTATGGCAAAGGGAGTGTGCAGCCTGGCTACGGTGAAGCTATTTATGTGCCTGTAATGGAAGAGTGGTCTGTTTTTTATCATTCTACTTCTAAAGTTTCCCTTTCCCAGCCCCCTAAAACAGTGCTTTTAAAAAAGAGTCAGCACAACTTTCTCAGGAATGAAAAGAATATAGCCTGAAAACCGAGCTTATGACTTGAGCCAGGGAGGGGAAAAGGGAAATGAGGGATATGGGTGAGTTCCTTCAAGGAGGGGAATGTGCAGGCTTTTTGCCACACACATGCCTGATCACTTAGGCACATAAAGCCTTTCCGCTGGCTCAGCTCCTCAAGACCAAAGCCCCAAACTCAGGGTCTTCTCATCTCTGCACCACCGATATTGCTGAGACAAAGTCAAAGCCACTTTGTCAGCTTCCTTCCTGCCTGCCAAGGCCAGGTTCCAGCCAGCAGCATTCCTTATAACCCCTCCTCCCCAACTGCTGCCTCTGTCAGAGGATGAAGATGCTGAGGATTCCACCAGAGGTTCTGGAAAGAAAGCCTTAAACCACTGGCCCCTCGTGCAGTGCCACTCTGGCCTAGAGCCCGGCCACTCCTGCCGGGGTGTTCACAGAAAACGGCCTCTCAAGGTGCCTCTGATGAGACATATACTGCCTCCACTCAGGGGTGAATTATCCCAATAGGCAAGGCAAGCATGGTGCTTACCTTGCTTATCTGATCACCTGTAGTGGCACAGTGAAACCCACTGTGAAATTGTTCCCTACAGATTAGTAAGGAAGTAAGCTTGTGCTTGTCTGGTCATCCACCCTTCTCAGGGACTATATGGACTGTAAGTTTGAAAAGTGGATTTGATTCTGTAGGAAGGGAATGTGGAGTTGGGAGACAGACAACGCCAGTTATACCTAAAAGCAGTCTTTGACGTGGTGAAAAAAGGTGAAATTGTTCATTACAGAAGATCTGATAAGCCCTCGACTCACCTCGTTCACTGGATAATGAACTCCGGCTCCATTTGTTCAGAGAACTTCCCTTCAGTTCTCACTACATAGGGATCTGAGGTGAGATGATAGTTCTGTACTATAAGATGTAAGACGTAAGGTTTTAGTAAGGTACTGAGGGCCTCTAGGCAGCACCAAAGAGCCAGGATAATGGGCGCAGATGCTGAAGGGCGATCAAAGGTGAAGCTGTTCGCTCCTCAGACATACAGCTCTCCAGGGCATCAGGGATGTGGTACAGGTTTGGGCAGAGGAGTGGGCAATGATCACAGACCAGTTTTCAGCTCCTGGATGGGAGCACTACGGCCTGCTGCCCTCTTCCCCTCGCCCCAACCAAAAATAACATTAACAACAACAAATGAGCCATGGGCAGTTCAAGAGAGGCAAGAGAGTGGAAGTTAACTAGACCATATGGTAACTGCATGTGTGCGCATGTGCACGTGCAGACACATACACACACACACACACACAGACACACTTTCTCTCAGATACAACTAAGCTGAGTGACACGACTTTGATAAGTATGCTATAGGTTGCCAAGCACTGAATGACATTCAAAGAAATCGCTTTGCAGAAACAGCTGGTTGGAACACACAAGATGCTGCAAGATTTTATCAATCTTCTTTCCCTACTTTATTCCGGCTCCTTTTGGTTTGATATACAGTTACTAGGAGGAGGAAAAAACTACTGATGGGCATAGATAAAAGTTAGGACACTGTTAAAAAATAGCCAAGTGCATAGACTGTTCTAATTCCTTTCATCTGGCATTATAACTGAATGTCTCTTAAGATGCTGCTATCTAGATCAGAAAGGATAGAGACAAGAACAGCCCTTACAGAGAGGAAAAAGGGCACAGAAGGGAGGAGATGTTGACAACACCATCAGGGAATGACCTCTCTTTTGCCCCAGGAGAGGTCAAAGTCCTAATGGACAATCCTAGTTAGCTGATAAAGAATTGTCGGAAAATCAAAACTTGGGGCAGAAATCAGTCTTGTCAGTACCTTAAGGTCAAAAGAGCAGATCAGGCATCCTTTCTAAGCCTGTCAAACCAACTGTCATCATCATGCCATGGTTCCCGTAGGGCAGGAAGGGAGAAGGGCAGAGCTGGGGGAGGGATCCAGCAGGGACTCAGGAGATTGTGTTGAACAGTTGGGAGGAGGCTGAGAGGAAAGCATCAAGTATGAGTCAGGGTTCCAGGCATCCAGCTTTTCTGTTCCTAGGTCTAAGGTTATCAACTCAAGCTGAGAGTCCATTACTTGGAAACATATACTTGTAAAAAGACAAAAAAGAGAAACACATACAACTCAGAACCCCACAGCAGAGTAAGCTTTTAAAAATCACGGGAAAAGGCTCTGATCCATGTTGGTGACAGACACAGGACCCATTGTTGAAAGAGACAAAGGGCAGGCAAAGAAGTGACTCAGCCCTGAGTGGTCACTTGCTGGAAGTCTTTCAGGGGAGGGGAAGTGGAAGAGCACTAGGTAGTCTGCTGAGTCAACAAAAATTGGTTGTCGACTCTCCATCACAACCTAAGTCCCAGTGCCTAGCCTAACACATGGAGTTAATCCACCTACCAACCTTCTTTGCTTCATTGGGTTTCCATTTCCAAGGGAAGCTGCAAAATGGAACCTAATCTCTAGAGAAAGTCTGTTATCCGCAAGTCCCAAGAACCATTCCTTCAGCACTTGCCTTCTCTCCCCTACCCCACTGAGGCCTTGAAGCTGGGAGACTAGACCATCTCCCTTACCCTCCGGGACAGCACACGCACAGGGTCTTTCTGGGGCAGGCAGAAGGTGGACGAGCCATCTTGGCAGGAATCACCCACCTTCTAGGGAGAGGTAAAGGGGCAAACAAAGAATTTAAATTCTCCCAGCACCCAATCAATTGCAAACTCCTACACGCAGCATTTTAAACACTCCTGCAGACGAGCCTGAGAGGACCGTGGTGACGGTGGTGGTGGTAGGGAGGCCTGTGGGCAGTAGCAAAAAATGATGTTTTCTGGATTGTTTTATTTCTGAAACACAGAGCTGCCAGAAATCATGGGAAAAATACCTAGTACCAAATTCTTTCCACCTCCTCGTTTTTCTACATCTCATTCCTAAGCTTCTCACTTTTATTCTTTTATATCTATGTATGTGCCTTTCCCCACCCCTCTCTCTTTTCCACCTCTCCAGAGACAGCCGAACTGGAAAGAATTCCATTCTCTTTACCAGGATAATTGATGGACTCAATCAGTCCTTTCCAAGCCCTCACTGGTTTGAATAGTGGAAGGAGCAGGGCTATGCTGAGAAGCACGTCAGATACTTGTGGGGCCACCATCACTAGTCCCAACTCAGGGCCAATCTGTGCCATTGCATCTCCCAAATCAATCTGGAGCTTGCATGTTTAAAGACTTTTTCCCCAAAATTTGTTATTGATGACTCCAATTTCTCTCTCTTTTCAAATTTTATTGTGGTTTTGGTAAAAGTTTACAGAGCAAATTAGTTTCTCCTTCCACAATTTATGTACTTTTTGTTTCCTGATATTGGTTGCCACCCCTTCAATGTGACAGAACTCTGCCCCCTTTCTCTCTGGGTTCCCTGCTTCCACTCCCCCATCTTCTTTGCCACTTTCTGCCTCCTGAACTTTGTTTTTGGGCAAATGTTGCTCTTTGGGTCTGGCATGATTGATTTTCCAAGAAGCACATTCCTCACGACTGTAACTGTTCACTTTATAGGCCTGTCTGTTGGCTGAAAGGTGATCTCTGGAAGTGGGTTCAGTTCCAGGTTTGAAAGGGCGTCTAAGGGCCAAAGTCTCAGGGGCTCTACCAGTCTCTCTTAGGCCAGTAAGTATGGTCTTTTCTATGAATTTGAATTTTGTTCTACATTTTTCTTCTGTTCCGTCCAGGACCTTCTATGGTGATCGCAACCAGTGTAGTCTGTGCTAGTAGCCGGGCACCACCTAGTTCTTCTGATCTCAGGCCAGTAGAGCCCTAGCTCAAATATTGATGTGACATCTAACTATCCTTGAAGCAGAGACAAATTGCTAACACTGAGGAACCAGAAGTGAGAAAGCCTAACAAGGGTAGGGCAAGAGAAGAGATAAGAATATTCCTATGGATTAAAAGCAAAAGTCAGCATTTGTTGTGCTCTGTTAAATTCCTAGTATAGCTAACAAAGGAAAGCAACCTGATACAGAAAAGGGCTGGTCTGCTTGTCAGATGTAAAAGGCAGCTAGGGCTACAATCTGACCCTGGTTCCTTTCACTGCTCCCAAGAAGGCTGCAAATTCATGAACTGAACATGTAACTCGTCCCACCCAATTCCAAGCTGCCACAGGGCTTTACTAGCCCACTGCAGTTCCACTTTAAGCCTATAAAACCTGGGTAGGGAATGGAAGTATGGAGGTAAACCTAACATCTTGATTACAGGGTCCCCTTAATTCTAGCTTTCCCTCCCACTAAGCAAGGATTCTCAGAAGAAACCAGCAAAGGAGTAGTCAGAGGTACCCTAACTCAGGAGAGCCAGGCATTTCTAGGCATCTCAACAGGCTCAAAATCGGTTTACTCACGTTGAAACTCCTACTAAAAATTGCATTTCTACCCCCATATATACTGAATAAGAACCCACATTTTAACAAGGTCCCCAGGTGATTCTTATGGACAATTTCCTGGGAACTTGTTAAAAATGCAAAGTCCCAGCAGGCGTTCCAACCAGACCAAACCTGTCTGAAGGCCTGCACGCTCACACTATGTGTCTAACGTTTGCTTTTGCAGAACTTTGCTGGGGCAAGCTTTACCCAGCGTCTCCAGGCTCTCATACTGTGGCCAGCTGTTCCAAACCAGCAAGACCTCTCCTACCACAGAACAATTCTTTTCAGTGTACGGGGAGTGGACAGTACCCTTCCTCCAGAGTTTCAGCCAGGAATCCTCCCTCTTTGAGTGGCTGAGTCCACTGAAAAACTGAGAAACACAAGCCAGCCTGTTCTTTCCCCTCTCCCCCAACAGTCAGCCCAAGAAAGAGGACTCTCCTTCCTGGGGAAGTCCCACGGCAGCGAGGCTATGGAAACTTTGCCGTCTAAGGCTGTGGAATTCTTCTACTGGGCTCCTGCAGTTAATCATCCCAGCTCCCCGGATTCCCAACTTGGGGCTTTAAAAGGTAGCACTAAAGCCAGAAGGACAAACATGTCAAAGAGAACAAAAAGAATAATAAAAAAAAAAGTTTAGCTTAAGCTAAAAGAACCCTTCCTCCTTCTCCAGTCCTCTGAGTAATTTAAGTAATTGTGGGAAAGGAAAAGAATACAAGAGAACAAGAGAAATAAGTATAGCCCACACTCCAAAATACTCCACCATGTTCCTGGTTAACATTGCCCATATCCACACTCTGAATCCTATTGAGAACACCGCTGTTATTCCTAATTCACTTGTAAATTTATCATCTGGCTTGTTTGAAACTTTTTCCTTTTAGCAGATCTGAAAATTCACAGAGGTTCAGACCTGCTTCAGTGATGGGGAAAGGAAAACTGCTGGGGAACTCAGAGCTGTGAGTCTGAGGCTTTGGAACATTAACTTCCAAGATGGTAGAAGTGGCCTCTTAGGCCAGGTTGCCACGGTTTTTCAAGAGAACAAACAGAGGTTCTGCACTAAAGAGATGCAGGAGGGTGAACGGCTTTTTAATTCCAATGGGAATAGTTTCACAAGCCAAGACAGGAAGGCATTACATAGCAAAATGAAGAGAAGCTTCTAGCGCAGAGAAAAGACAATGGGTAGTTTACACACTTCCCATTCTTTCTGGGGCAGCTAAAGTGAAAGTTCCCATGTATAGAATAATAAGGGGTCTGTCTTAGTTATCTAGTGCTGCCGTAACAGAAATACCACAAGTGGATGGCTTTACAAAAAGAGATTTATTTCTTCATAGTAAGTCGGCTAAAAGTCCGAATTCAGGATATCAGCTCTAAAGGAAGGCTTTCTCTCTCTGCCGATGATCTCATCAATCCTCTCCTGGACTAGGAGCTTCTCCACGCAGGGGCCCCAGGTCCAAAGCATGTGCTTTGCTCCCGGCACTGCTTTCTTGGTGGTACAACATGAGGTTCTCTTCTCCGCTTGCTTCCCTTTCCTGTCTATCTCTTGAGAGTAAAAAGGTGGTATAGGCTGCACTCTAGGGAAACTCTTTATATTGGACCAGGGATACGACCTGGATAAGGGTGTTATAGTCTCATCCTAATCCTCTTCAATGTAAAATTACAATCACAAAATCAAGGGACCACCACATAATACCGGGAATCATGGCCTAATTAATGTGCGGACACACATTTTTGGAAGGCACGATTTTATCCATGACAGGGTCCCACTCAGGGGTGAGATACATTTAGAAGGAGGGCAAGCAAGCTCTCCTCCACGTCAAAGGTCCACTGGACCCAACCCAGGAGGCATGGAGAAAACAGACGAAAATTGAGCTGCTTTGGGAAAACCAAGGACCTCCAAAGGCTCTCAGTTTTGCCCATAGGAAGGCAGAACTCTTTCCAGAAGTAACGTGTGGCGGTGTTATTCCTCAGAACTGGGGCCCACTCCACTGTCCACCACCCACACTGGCATTAGTGTATCATCTTCCCAGGTCCCCTGGTCAGGGCTGTCACTTTTGTTCCAAAGGAACCAGACGGGTTGAACAGAGTGTTGAGTGTTGAAACGCTCCCATGTCCTCCCAGCAGGAGCTGTCAGCTGAAGCAACCACCTGGCCAAGGAATTCCCCATCAGACTCACGGACAGCTGTCCTCAGTTTATGAGAATCCCCTTGGATGTTTCCTACTGAGCTAGTGCCAGCTTGGCTCACACTCTGGGACATGGAAAGGAGGCAGAGCTACTTGGGACTCTGCGACACCCAGAAGCAGCGACGGCAGCATGATGGTAAGGTAAAGACAATTCACATTTTGCTCAACACACTCGGCAGCTAAACCACAGACTGGAAGTTCAAGTCCACCCAGAGATGCCTCAGAAGAAAGGTCTGGAGGGTGACCTTTTCTGAAAAATCAGCCACTGAAACCGTATGGAGCACAATTCTACTCCGACACACATGGAGTCACCATGAGGTTGAACTGACTTGGTGGTTACTGGTTGGCTGTTGCTATGGGCTAGCAGCTGCAGCTCTCAGCCTGACCAATTCCTTTGGGTAATTTATTGTTGCTGCTGTTGTTAGCTGTTATTGTTACTTGTTGAGTGGATTCCACCTTACAGCAACCCCACATATTACAGAGTAGAACTGCTGCTCCACAGGGTTTTCTTGGCTGTAATCTTTACGGAAGCTGACTACCTGGTTTTGATTCTGCAGTACCACTGGGTGGGTCCAAACTGCCAATCTTCAGATTAGCAGTGCAGTGCAAACCATGTGTGTCATCCCTGGACCTTCTTAGGTAGACTAGATCAAAGAGTTGGTCAAGAAAGAAAACTAGAGGTGAATTCAGTTTGACTGGAAACATAGCAGCCAGCCCCATGGGTCCAAACCCTCCTGGACTTGGCCTGGGGAGCCAAACCTGCCCATCCTTGACCATGTACCTGGCTCCCACAGCACACAAACTTGCCCATAACAGATCTCCCCAGGCAGCACTAGGCTTGTCTCCCCTTGGCATAAATCTCTCTCTGAATCCATTCTTATTGAGCCTTACCTCCAGATACAAACAAGGAGATAATACAAGTAATCTCCCTCATATGGACACTGAGAGGCCTATTGTTCTCGAATCAAGATCAGTAGCACTAAGAAGCTATAGAGCAATGGAGACAAAGTGAGGTTACCACTCTGTCAGAGCCTCGCAGGGGCTTCTGCCTCTTTGTTCCACACATCCCACTTCTGAGTGAGAATCCTGCACTCTGTGTACCAAGAAGAGACTGGTGCTCCTGCCCCATGGCCCTCTCCAGAATCTCTCTGCAACTTTTGCCGGGAGGGGGGACTGTGCCTGCCCGAGGTTTCCTGGTGAGAGGAAGAAACTGGGAAGACTGACCAGAAAGAAAAAGTTCAGGAGGTAAAACGATTATGGTAAGAGCATCCATCTGGGTAATACCGTACAGCTTTCAAAGCCTTTGGATGTTTCATCTTTGCAACAACCTTTTAAGGTAGACAGGAGGGATGACATCATTTCTTTGACAGATTTTATAACATAAGGTTTTACAGGCAAAGTGACTCAGTGAAGGCCATGTAACCACAGGAAGAGCCCCTAAGACACTCTAACATACTGCGTGGCCACAAGGTCCGACACAGAAAGTAGAGAGAAGCAAGAATACGAGAACAAGCAGAGCACTGTAAAAAAGGCAGATAATTTTAGGCCCAATCCAGGATGTTGGAGCGGGGGGATTCCTGTTTGACGAGCTCAGAGGATTAATCTAGGCTCCCCTCCTTCCTCCTTGAGGTAGCTGTGACACCCACTGGCTCTATGTGTGATGTCTGTGTGTGTCAGCTTCTTTGGCAGTCAACACCCTGAGGCAGGGACATAAGAAGGGCAATAAGCACCCAGGGAAAACCTCTAAACTGCACCCCTCCCCCTACTTTGAAGACAAATAGATGTAGAGAGCAATGATATATTAGCAGAAAATGCCTTCCCTCGTCTTGTCCAGCTGCCTCAGTCAGGCACCTTTCATAATTCCGCTGCTTTAGAATGTCATTCCTCGCCTCAGCTGTTACCCACCCCACTGTACCCCTCTCTATGTCTACTCTGCTTGAGGAAGGCCATTGGGCCATAGTGGGTTAATAAACAGAAACTGTTCAGTGGCACTTGTGTCCACGGAACACGCCATACCTGCCATACTGTAGATAGGCCTCCACCTGAGGGTCCAGGTTGTGGTCTGTATACAGGGGCTCCTCTTGCTGTGACGAGGTATAAAGGGTGAACAACAGAAAAGGGAAAACCAAAAAGGATGGAGGAAGATTAGGAGACAGGAGGAGAGAGGGCCCTTTCCTGGTGATCCCTGGTGGTGCAATGGTTACATGCTTGGCTGCTAAGTGAAAGGTTGGTGGTGTGAATCCACCCAGACGCTCCATGGGAGAAAAATCCAGTGATCAGCTCTCCTACAGATTACAGCCTAGGAAACCCCACCGGGCAGCTGTACCCTGTCGCATGGGGTCAAAAATCAACTGAAGGGCACCTAACAAGGAAGGAAGAAAGAGAAATAAACGGGAGAACCAAAATGGGTGAAGAATGAGTCCAAGGAAGGAAGCGAGCTCTCTTTCCTTTAGGGAACTCTCAGTCCAAAGAAGTCTAAATAAAGGAGACAGGACACACCCATTTCAAGAAGGCCTACTTTTATGATACACAACATACAGAACTATTTAAGCACATTGAAGCTAAGCAGGAAACCAGAAGGGACATAGATTGAGGAGAAGAAAATGTGAAAACCTAAATACAGATACAGAAAAAAAAAGCAGCTGCCCTGGAGTCCCTGGATTCTTTACCTGCAACGCTAGAAGGGGAATATCCCTCAGGACACTGGTAGACATCCCTCAGGAAAGCGAGCCAAGGCCAGGGTGTCCACCACAAACAATGACATCTCCCCCTTCCCACTAGTACTTCCAGGGTCAGGTGATGTCTCATACGCGGGGGATCTGCTGAGAAACAAGGCCTTTGAAATCCAGGAGAGGCCTCAAAGCCAAGTTTAAAATTAGCACTTGGCCATACCCTCCCTCTACCACTGGGGGACAGTGACCTCCTCAGCTTCCTGCTTCAAGGGAAGAGTAGGTTGTTCTCTCCTTGACTACAAATTTGTGCCCCAAGGAGTCTGATTAAAGGAAGGAGGGCAAAAGACGGCAGAGAAGTCCTGATGCACACTGCAGAGATAGGGCAAGGGAAGAACACGACTAAGCACAGCACTTGTCAGGCCCAGCTGCTGCTGTCACCATGAGAACCAGCCCATCTTGGTAACCAGTACGAGGCCCAGTGGCACAGAGGGTAGTTATCTAGACAGTTACCTATGACATGTCCAGGAGTGGGAGCTCCCAGAGAGCTGAGTGCAATATCCACCAACTCAACAGGTGAGCGGCAAGGCAAAAGGGAGGAGAGACACACCTGGCTCCCTGAATATCATGCTCTGTTACTGGGGGTGGGAGTGGGGTGGGCTTACAGGATATTTGGAGCAGTGGGCAGATGGATAAACCACCTCTTCAAAGAGCAGGAAGAAAGCTTTCACCCATTCACTCTCCCAAAGCCGCCACCCACCATCGACTCATAGCACATAAGCATCTGCTTAGAGGAGGTACAGTTAAGGCCTTACTGACCCAAGATGAAGAAACAAGAGTCTTCAGTGTTCTTTTGAGCACCTACATGTAATCTCACTTGGGAAGTGTACATTTATCCCCTTCATGTTACAGAGAAGAAGTTGCTTAGTTTAGAAGCAGTACTCACTCCCATTTAATGCATTATTTCATAAATATTAGTGACTACTGTGCCTCACAACCAGGAGGTTGGTGGTTCAAATCCGCCAGGCACCACTTGAAAACTCTCTGCCCTATAGGGTCGCTGGGAGTCAGAATCAACTCAGTGGCACTGGGTTTTGAGTTACTGTGCCTCATGTCTTATTTAGGCATGAAGATACAGTTAAGAACAGAAATGATAATTTTAATGCCTACTTTGTGCTTGGCATTCTTTTGTTATTTAAAATTATGAAGATTAATTATTCTAAGTAACTAACATGCTTGTTGTTATAGCTACCATGTACTTGACTCTGACTCATGGCACCCTCATTTACAACAGAATGCAATACTGCCTGGTCCTCGCCACTCCCACGATCGGTGTGAGTCGGGAAGAAATAGACTAACACAGGAAGTAACTGTTATGGATTGAACTGTGTCCCCCTAAATTATGTGTCGTAAATCCTAACCTCTGTGCCTATGGTTATAATCCCATCTGGGAAAGAGTTTTTTGTTATGTTAGAGACACAGGGTTCATGCAGTCCTCAGTCAATCTCTTTTGAGAAATAAAAGAGATTAAATAAGCAAGCAAAGGGGAGATGTGGTAAGATAGATGCCAAGGTACTCAGAATACTCAGAATCAAGAATCAGAAGCTGAAGAGCCAGGGACATTCCTCCAGAGCCAAAAGGAAGAGAAAGCCTTCCCCTACAGCTGGTGCTCTGAATTTGAAATTCTAGCTACTTAAATTGTGAGAAAATAAATTTCTATCTGTTAAAGCCATCCACTTGTGGAATTTCTGTTACAGCAATGCTAGATAACTAAGACAAAATTTGCTATCAGAAGAGTGGGGTGCTGCTCCAACAGACACTTAAAATAGGGAAGCAGTCTTGGAATTGGGTAATAGGTAAAAGCTGGAAGAGTTTAAGATTCCTAATGCCAAGATTCCTAATAGTAAAACATTATTAGTGCTACATCTGCTAACCAAAAGGTCAGTAGTTCAAATCCACCAGGCACTCCTTGGAAACTCTATGGTGCAGTTCTACTCTGTCCTATAGGGTCGTTGTGAGTCAGACACGCCTCAACGGCAGTGGGTTAATAGTGAAATACTAGATTGCCTTGAAGAGACCATTGGTACAATTACAGATGTCAAAAGCAACTCTGATGAGCATTCAGAAGGAAGTGTGGAGAGGTACAGACAGAGTCTGTCATCTCACAGAACACATACAGCACCAGCAACAGAATGCTGCTAGAAATATGGATGTTAAATGTTTTTCTGATGGGGATTTAAAAGAAAGTTATGCACATGTGATTGGACAATGGAGGAAGAGCAAGGCTTTCTATGCAGTGGGAAACATCTTTCCTGAATTACGTTCAAATGTTAGAAGGTAAAACTTTTGATGAACTTGGATATCTGGTTGGTGAGATATCTAAGCGAGATCTTAAAAGGGCTTCACAGTTTCTCCTTGCCATCCATAGTAAATGGTAGGAAGAAAGAGATGGACTTCAAAATGAACTGTGCAAACTGAAAACAACCTCAAGATTTGGAAAATTCTCTTGTACATAAGAGTGACATGTATCCCAGAGTATTTACCAAGGATGTGGTTATACAGTCCTTTGTTAAAAGAGTGACTGATGGATCTAACCAACTACCACAGCAGAAAACCTGTCAGACTGAAGGAGACAGAGAAAGAAAGAAAAGAGAGAACACCATCTTTTTCCTGGAATTCTACAGGCAGGAGACAGGTCAAAGGACTGATCTGTTGTTCTCCAAGAAAAGGAAAGGCCCATTCCTGGAGTAACTCAGAGATCAGAACTGTTGGAAGGAGGCAACAAACATGGACTTCTCAGTTTCAAAGGCCGGGGACACTGACATCCTGGATCTCAGCCTCCCAAATTTCGAAGAGTCAAATCTTGGGCCAGCTCAGTTTAGACTGTGGAGCTGCCATTAACAGGTGCAGGGGTGGGGAGGGGGGAGCCGTGTCACTGTCCAAAGCTGCGAGGCAGGGTTGCCAATGACCAATGAGCAGAAGAATGGGGCCTGCCATAGCTGATGAGGTGGACCTGCCACTCAGATGGACTGGGAAATTGGACCTGCCCAAAGCTGAAGGAGCTGAGTGGAAGGCAGAGCTAACACCCAGGGCTGAGAGGCCTCCACCCAGATTTCACACGGTACGGCCCCACATGGTCTCAGATTATTTTCAAGACTTGAGAACTACTGCAAATTGTTCTGCTGGGTTTTGGAGTTGCTCAGTACTTGTTCTCTTCCTCTAATTTCTCCCACCTGAAATGGAAATGTTTACTCTGTGCCTGTCCTACCACTGAACATCGGAAACAGATAACTTGTTTCTAGATTTTACAGGTTCAAAAATGAAGAGAAATTTTCTTCCAGGACAGAATACATCTAGTGCCTTACCCATATTTGATTTAGGTGAATCAGAAGATAAAATTTGGACTCAGAATTGATTTTAAGACTTCTGGGATGATGTGATTGGACAAAAGTGTTTTCCACGTGCCAAGAACACTAATTTGGGAAGGCCAAATGGTGAAATATTACAGGTTAAAATACGTACCCCTAAAATGTTGCTGTTGTTAGGTGCCGCTGAGTCAGTTCCAATGCACAGTGACCCTGTGAACAACAGAACGAAACATTGCCTGGTCTTGTGCCACGTCCACAACCATTTTTATGCTTAACCCCACTGTTGTGGCCACTGTGTCAATCCATCTCGTCGAGGGTCTTCCTCTTTTCTGCTGACCCTCCACTCTACCAAGCATGATGTCCTTCTCCAGAGACTGATCCTTCCTGACAACATGTCCAAAGTATGTAAGATGCAGCCTCGCCATCTCTGCTTCCAAGGAGCACTCTGGTTGTACTTCTTCCAGAAGAGATCTGTTTGTTCTTTTGGTGGTCCACGGTACATTCAACATTCTTCTCCAACAACACAATTCAAAGGCATCAATTCTTCTTCCATCTTCTTTGTACACTGTCCAGCTTCCACATACATATGATGCGATTGAAAATACCATGGCTTGGGTCAGGCGCATTTTAGTGTTCAAGGTGGCAGTCTTACTTTTGAATACTTTAAAGAGACCCTTTGCAGCAGATTTTCCCAGTGCAACGTGTCTTTTGATTTCTTGACTGCTGCTTCCATGGGCATTGACTGTGGACCCAAGTAAAATGAAATCCTTCACAACCTCAATCTTTTCTCCGTTTATGACAATGTTGCTTACTGGGCCACTTACGAGGCTTTTTATTTTCCTGATGTTGAGGTGCAATCCATACTGAAGGCTGTGGTCCTTGATCTTCATCAGTAAGTGTCTCAAATCTTCTTCATTTCCAGCAAGTAAGATGAGGTCATCTGCATTAACTCAGGCTGTTAATGAGTCGTCCTCCAATCCTAAAGCCTCCTTTTTCTTCATGTGATCCAGCTTCATGGATTATTTGCTCGGCATACAGATTTAAAAAGTATAGTGAAAGGACACAACCCTGATGCACACCTTTCTTGATTTAAATCATGCAATGTCCTCCTGTTCTGTTTGCATGACGGCCTCTTGATCCATATACAGATTCCTTACGAGCACAATTTGGTGTTCTGGAATTCCCATTCTCCACAATGTTAGCCATTAAGGAGGCTATTACTGTCCTTATCCTTTCCTGATGTCGTCACACCACCAGGTGGGCAAGGTTGCAGCATCGAGCAAGGAGGGTAAAGATAGAGTGAGCAGCCCCCACTTGTCTGTCAGTGGAGGCTTGCTTGTTACTATGACATGGGAAGCGATGCCACTGGTATTTAGGTACCAGCAGGGTCAACCATGGCAGACAAGTTTGAGCTGAGCTTCCAGACTAAGACAGACTAGGAAGAAGGACCAGGGAGTCTACTTCTGAAGGGAATTTGACAGGGAAAACCCCTAAAATATGTTGTAAATCCTAACCTCTATGGTTAGAATCCCATTTGGGAATGGGTAAATCTTTGTTATGTTCATGAGGCAGAATTAGTGTAGGGGTGTATCTTGAGTCAATCTCTTTTGAGATATTAAAAAAGAAAAGAGATTGGAAAAGGAAGCAGAGGAAAGGTGGGATGAGATAGATGCCAAGACACATGGAGACCTCCAAGGAGCCAGGAAGCAGAAGTTCAGAGACAAGGACATTCCTCCATAGCCAACAGAAAGGGAAAGGCTGCAAAGGGCCTTATTCTGCCCTCATTTTTGAGAGATATTTCAGTGATGATACAAGCCTGTTAGCAGCTATTTTCTCAGTACTTTGAAGATACTATTCCACTTCTTCCATCTTTTACTGCTGCTGCTGAGAAGTTAGCTGTCGCAACTGTCCCTCCTTTGGGTTTACTTTAAAATTATTTACACTGGGTGTTTTACAGTTTCATTATGTATCTAGAGGTGAACTCTTTCACTCCTGGGATTCATTACCAACCTCAAACCCAAATCCACTGCCACTGAGTCAATTCTGACATATAGCTACCTGACATGATAGAGTAGAATTGCCACGGTTTCCAAGGAGCATGTGGTAGATCTGAACTGTCGACTGGTTAGCAGCCACAGCATGTAACCACTATGCCACCAGGGGTTCATTACCCCAAACCAAAAAACCAAACCTAATGCCACTGAGTTGATGCCAACTCATAGTAACCCCACAGGCCAGAGAAGAACTGCTCCATAGTTTCCAAGGTACACCTAGTGGATTTGAACTGCTGGTCTTATGGTTAGCAGACGAAGCACTTAACCACTACACCACTAAGGTCTCCAGGGTTTCATTAGGCTTCATAAATCTGATGATAGTATTTAATCAATTCTGGACCACTAATTCTTCAAATACTGGCACACTTCTTTTCTATATCTTCTTCCAGAACACGAGTGAAATGCAAGTTTAGATCAATTTGCTCTTTTCCAGAGACAGGCAGACTTTGACACATGTGCCAAACATGTCCCACTTTTTGCAAATGAAGTTTTTTGGAACACAGTCATAACCTTTCATTTATGTACTTGTCTATGGATGCTTTCATACTACAACAGTACAGTTTAGTAGTTATGACAGAGACCATATAACACACAAAGTCTAATATATTTACTGTCTGACCCTTTACAGAAAGCTTGCCAACCCCTGCTGTATTCTCTATATACCTCCATCTACTTCATATTTTTGACCTTCATTGCCAAGCTGCCTTCTATATAACCTCTTCAAAAGCACTTTCAAATTATTAATCTTTATGTATGATATATTATTTAACCTGCTCATTGAGATTTTAATTTCCTTCATATTTTTTTAGAGGTTTGCTTTGTGTTTTGACATATCTGCCTGATCGATTTTGAGGTTCCTGTCTTTTCATCATTCTTTCAGCACTATCCTTTTTAATGCGTTAAATATATACGTCTTATTTTTTATATCTGATAATTCTAGTATCCAAAATTTTTCTTGTTCTGATCTGTGGAATATAATTTCTGCTGTTCAACTTTATTAGCGGTCAGAGAAATGCAGATCAAGACAACCAATACTGTCTAGTTGGGAAACATTAAAACTCTAATGATGCCAAGTACTTGAGAAGATACAGATCAACATTTATACATCACTGGCAAGAGCAAAAACTACTACTAACATATTGGGAAATCACCTATCATTACCCTGTAAAGAAGAGTATTGATGTCCCAACCAAAAAAACCAAACCCACTGCTACTGTAATGCATATTTTAGAGTAGAACAGCTCCATAGCATTTTCTTGGCTGTCGCCTCTATGGAAGCAGATTACCAGACCTTTCTTCTGTGGTGTTGATGGGTAGAGTGGATTAGCAGCTGAGTATAAGCTGTGCCACCCAGCACCTGATTACCCTACCAAGACCTAGCAATTCCCCTCCAAGATCTATAACCAGAAGAATCTTAACACATGTGCACCAAGAGATGTGAATGACAATATTCATGGCAATACTGTTTATAATAGTGTAAAAGCACAGTTATCTTCACCAATGGATAGATGTAGCAGTAAATGAATTACAGCTATTTATCTCAGTATTACACTACTGAATGAAAACAAGCAAGGCCCACAAGACTGTACATCATATATTTTTAAATAAAGCAAAACTGGATAATATATTTGTTTAGGCACACATGTTTATCAAGCCAGCCAGCCAAGTGCCGTTGAGTCAGATCTTATCAAGAGAATGGTGAACACAAAACTCAGGATAGTGTTTGTGATGGATGATGATGTGGGGGATAGATAGCAAAGGCACATGGGTGGATGCAAGTCACTGGTGGTGACCTTGTTTTGGCTTAGGTGGTGGGGTCAGGTATGTTTATTAGGCTGTTAAAATATCAGAATAAATTATTAAATGGGAGAAGACGGAAGGCATAAACCAATAAAGAAAATGTGTCATAAGTCAAGGATTATGATTCAATCGATTTCATGTACCTGATTCATCCAATTTTGCGTCCAAGGGTCACTATCGGAAACCCTGGTGGCACAGTGGTTACGTGCTACAAGCTGCTAACAAAATGTCACCAGTTCAAATCTGCCAGGCACTCCTTGGAAATTCTACGGGGCAATTCTACTCTGTTCTATAGGGTCACTGCAAGTCAGGATTGACTTGATAGCAGTGGGTTTCATTTTGGGGTTTTAAGGACCACTATGAGTCAGAATCACTCTCTGGCAACAGGTTTTGGGTTCTAAAACACAGAAGCCTTGGCTAGGCTGAGCCAGCCAGGTTCAGACCTGACACTGACACTACCTGCCCTAACTGTCTCAGCTGTAGGAGCTCCAGCTCTTATAGTTCTACCCGAGCTGCAGCAGGTGGAAACAAATTGCCTTAACCCTTTCAAAACAGAAAAAGGAAATAATAAAGAGTCAAGAGAGAGGAAAAAAAAAAAGGAAAAATAGGTTTCCATTGTTTTTCCCAGCAACATTTTTTAACCTGGGTGATCAAAGCAGCCATGGAGCTTCCCAAAGGTAGTAAGACTTTCTTTTAGATGGGAATTTCTGATCTCAGTTTCATGGTCTAATATCTCCATTTAACAACATAGTCAATACAGTGCATCTGATTATATTATCCTAGTAGGAAAACCTCAATCAACTTAAAAAATCCTGACTTTTTTTTTTTTTACTTTGAGGTAAGGTGGGAGTAAAGGGAAACAGAGCAGAGGTGTTGGTCTGCATTATTCCTGTGAGGACCAAACAGAGAGCAGGAAGGGGGTGGAGGGTGAGCAGTGGCCTAGTCTCTTGCTTCAGTGGGGACAGGTTGTTGTTAGGTGCCAGCTGATTCCAACTCACAGCAATCCATGTGACAGTAGAACTGCCCCATTGGGTTTTCTTGGCTATAGTCTTTACAGAATCAGATTGCTGGGTCTTTCTTCTGCAGAGTGGCTGGGTGGGCTTGAATCACCAATCTTTTAGATAGCAGTTGTGTTTGATCATTTCATTACCAGGGCCAAAATGTTTCAGGGCCAAAAACTCATTGCCCATTTCAGCTCATAGCAACCCGCGTGACATAGCAGAACTGCCCCCAGGGTTTCCAAAGCTGTGATCTTTAAGGGAGCAAACTACGTCTTTCTGTCCCAATGCAGCTGGTCCGTGGGAACCTCTGACCTCTAAGTTAGCAGGCCCAGATGAACCACTGTGCTACCGATGAACCACTGTGCTACCACGGCTCTTACCCCAGAGAAAGGAGCCTCAGGAAATTTCACAATGGAGGGGGAGAGAAGGAGGGAGTGACAACCTGGGGGCATATGCCCACCTTCTCTTGGATCCAAAATCAAAATTATCTGGGACAGAACCCCAATCCCTTCTAGGAGAGACTTCATGAGACCACCAACACCTAGACAGGGCTTTAGAGACCAGGGGCAAACGACTAGCAGCCTGAGCTTCTCCCCTGCACGAGCTCCTTCCCCGGGGGGAGGGAGGGGGGTGCACGCAGAGCCATGGGCCACCGGAAGGTGGCAGCCTTGCAGCCGCCCCTCACCGCAGCCCCCCTTTCGGTAGCATCGCCGCCCTCTCCCCGCCGCCGGGCAACCCGGCTGCCGTCTCTCAGCCGCAGGTGCCCGCTAAGCTCCGCTCACAGCTGCAGCGGCAGCAGCTGGAAAAACTAACGCTTTAGCTCTTTCTAGGCCTGGCTCAGCGCAGAAGCCCAAAATGAGACGGGCTGGCCCCACCCCAGCCAATCGGAGATAGCTCACGGAGGGGGCCTCTGACTCACCGGGGCTCAGCCCGAGGAGCCGCACCTCCCTGCCCCCAGACCCGGCCCTCCGAGCACCACACCCCTGGGAGGAATCTCCACCCTTCAGCCTGCGGCCACCCCAGTTACACTGCACATTTTCACCCCGCCCTTCACCCAGCCTTCTTTAAACACTCAAACAACAACAAGCTGTGGTTTCAGTGGCTCAAGCTCAGGTTCCTCCAGATCCCCCCTCCCCAGGCTTACGACCCCACACTTTGCACAGCAAGCACGCTTGATGGATGCAGTTTAATGGATGGGTGGATGCTGTCGGAGGACAGTGACAAAAACGGGAGTTTTCCTGGGGAAGGCTGTGTGGTAAAACCTGAGGCTTCCATACAGGACATTATATATACAGATTGAATGACCTCATTAGTTCTCACTTCGCAGCACCGGGAAGAGGGGAGGCACACCAGAGCGCAGCTCACTGGGCAGATGGGAAACTTGAGCCACAAGCTTAGACTGAGACCAGTTGGTCCACTACAAGTGGGAACCACGTGGTTTCCTTGGCCTTAATTTTTCTGGTCTGTAAAAATTTGTCTGAGATATGCCCCCTTCCAGTTTGGATATACTAGGAATCCAGGGCTTATCCTCTTACTCAGTAGCGGTGATTCAGTGGTAGAATTCTCACTTTCCATGCTGGAGACGGGTTGGAGCCACCACCTGTCGGTCAGCAGAGCTCCCAGACTAAGGAAGAAAGGCCTGGAGAGCTACACATTTGAAAACCCATGGGTCACTATGGTCTAATCTGCAGCTAATGGCACCGACTGGTCACTATTTCATTCTTTCATGACTGAGGATGATTTGAGTCCAGACCTACTGGATGGCAGTGACCAAATCTTCCTCAAACACTAACTTGTCTCAACAGCCTTAGAACACCTCTGATATCTAAAGAACCTCCCATGTATAGCACGTCCAACTTCTCAAAGCACCTTTATTAAGATTCTGTACTTCTCTCTCCTAGATTATCAAAACAATCCCCTGTGCTTAGGAAACAAGTGACAAATGAAGAAGCTGAGGCTCAGAGGCTGAGCTCACAGTGCTAGCTAGTGGCATGGTCAAGACTAGGATTCACTTTGGGGACTCCTTAATACCCAGAATTCCCAGATTTTTACCCACCCTGAACGAGTCAGTCAAACTTGCTGGGACACAGTCTCCCATCTACAACATAGAAGGAATCAGCCCTACCCAAGAAAGAGTCTCAGATTCTGGATGAGCCAAAGAAATGGACTTGCAAGCCTCAGGGGAATAAGGTGAGTGAAGAGGGGCTTCTACATATTTGTAGGTAGACAAAGCACTTTCACATCCATTATCTCAACTGATTCTTACAATAATGCCACAAAGTATTCCATATGTTATTATCTGAGACTTGAGGGAGAGTGAAAAGGCTTAAGTTTTGCAGTTAAGTGACAAGTCCAACAGTAACACCCCATTCTCTTGATGTGTTGTTGTAGGAAGTTCCGGTGTAACCAACAAAATAATCTTCAAAAGGAAGAAATCAAAAGCATCTCTCTCCATTTTCTCATGGATTTCCCAAGATGCCCAAAAAGCAGGAAGGCAGAGGGTGAAATCTCACTGTGGGCCAGCAAACTGATTATAGGCACAGAGTGGTGAAACTTCGCCAGAGTCCCACAGCAAGGCGGTGCCAGTTTGAGGATGAACCCAAGATTTCATGTCCCAGCCCTTGATCTTGCACTGAACACCTGTCAACCTTCATTAAACCAGCCTGTAAAAAGCTCATGGAAGCCACCAGGACTCCTGCATTTATAACAGCTGGTTCACACGACCTCCAAGAGATGGCACCCCTAGCATTATCCGAAGCATCCTTACATCCTTGCTAAGGTCTGTCCAGCTGCCCCCCAAGTACAGACACCCTCCATCCCCACAGTAGACACTAGAAACTGCCCCCTTGCTGGTGACAACCCCCTGCTCTACCTCCTTCCTCTTTCCTCCTCCCTACTTTAGGATGATTTTTTAAAAAAAGTTTCTTTTCTTTAAAAAGACAGCCACAGATAAATATACTTAGGCTGTCTTTCACACATACGCATTTAAAGGAACAGAGGCAGGGAAGCCTCACACGGTTCTCTCCAACAAGAGAGAACTGGAGCCTATAACTAGAAGGAGAGGCCAGTCTCTCTGCCATGAGTAATCCCACTCCCAGGTTTATAGGGGGCTTTATTTAGGGTGTTCCATGTCTTCTTCCAGAAGGCTTGGCGTTTAGCTGGGCCTGTATAAAAGCCATTTTGCATTTTAACTCCCACTTAAAACGGTAGCCGGCCTGCTCATTTTCTGACACCTTCATGTGGGATCCAGACACACAGATGGAGAGGAGGGCCTTCTCAAAGGCGACGCAAGAGTTCTAAGCCTTCTCTTCCTCTGATCTCTTCATTTCTGTTCAGACCCTATGCCCCACCCAGGCTGCTCCAGACCATCAGCTTTCAAGGCAAAGGGCATCAGCATCTTGACTTCCTTTCTAAAATCACACTTTTTACCTCTGTTGCTCACTATTAGCAGATTCCACTGTACTATGTTTGAGGCTGACTTAGAGCCAACTCCTTAGGCACAGAAAAATGACCACGATACAGTAATGAGTAGGAAAAAAACAGAATCCAAAACTCAACATTCTTAATTTTCTTTTTTCAAAAACAACGAATGTCCTCATTCATATATAAAAGAATAAGAGGAAATACAGCAAAATGTTAACAATTATCTCTAGGCTTGTAGGAATTCTATTTTCTTCATTACGCTTTTCCGAATTTTCCAAAGTTTGTAGAAAGATCTTGTGTGGAAGCAGCACGAAGCTCAGACAATGGAGTCTGAAAGACATGGTTTAAAATCCCAGATCTACCACTTAGTAGCAGTGGAACCTTAGACAAAGGATTTTGTCTCTCAGTCTCAGTTTCCTCTCTGGGAAAGGAGAAAAGTAGTGGCACCTTCCCAAGGGGCCGTCACGAGGTGGAAACAAGGCCATGAAATTTTATTAGCTTTTGGTGCCATGCCTGATGTACAGTAAATGCTCAGTGAATGTTAGACATTTTTATGTATTACTTAAAAAGACTATACTACTACCTCTACTTTGTTGCCTTTACCTTTTTTTAAAATTGTAGTAAATATATATGTAACAAATCATTTGCCTTTTCAATAACATTCTTCATCTGTGTAATTCAGTGACATTAGTTATATTCATCATGTTGTTCAGGCATCACCGTTATCCATTTCCAAATTTTCTTATTACACTTAACAGAAGCTCCAAACCAAAAACCCAGCGCCGTCAGGTCAATGCCTACTCATGGCGATCCTATAGGACAGAACAGAACTGCTCCATAGTATTCCCAAGAAACACCTGGTGGATGTGAACTGCCAACCTTTTGGTTAGCAGCCACAGCACTTAACCACTACACCAGCAGTGTTTCCAGAAGCTCAGTGCACCCTACACAGTGTATTCTGCCTTTCCCCTTCCACTTTCCTGTCCCCCTGGTAACCACTAAAAACTTTGGTCTGAACGTATTATTTTTACACTCAGGGTGTGAAAAAAAAAAAAGGTAAAGAGCTTTAAAAACACATGAAGCCAAGAAGTGACCATTTGGATTAAAGAGCATTGAGAAAGCAACAAAAGCTCTTGAGAAGGCAGATGTCCATGATGGTGGCTGAGACAAAAATAATCCTAATGTGGACTGGATTTTAGATACATCAATTTCATACAAAAAGAGATAAACAGAAAGGAGGAGTGACAAACAAGGAACAATGACTGAATGACCAATACAAGCTTGATGAAAGAAAATATAGCTTTTAGAGAAAAACAAACCTAGATCAGACCACAGAATAAATGATAAACTACCAGCAATAACCATTAGGAAAAGCTTACGGAGAATAGCAAAAGATTCTACAGATGGGTAAGCAGGAGATTGTCTACCTGGCTTGGGTAACAGACCGGTAGCATAGACCTAAAACAAAGTGCAGTCCTGGGGCTCAGACAGGATTATCTTTGCCTCCTCAGAGACTAAGGAGCTGAGTGAGAAACAGCCCTGGCTTACACTGGGAAAAAGTTAGCTCCTAGCTGGCCCAAAGGAACTTCAGACTTGGGAGTCTGAAGCCAGGCCAGCTGGGAGCTCGAAAATGCAACTGTTTACAGCAACAGGTGATGGAGATAAACTGGGGCAGGCTAACAGGAGAACATCCATTGTACCCATCCGAATGTAGCCAGATCCTGGGTCACCTCACGCTGCGCTGAAGCAGTTTGGCCTTCCAATGGTCAGATCTGTTCTGTGCTAAAGATGCTGGCCGCGGTTTGACACCAGAAAAAGCTGAATACTGTAAGTGGAAAAAGAACTGTCCTCATTGCCAAGATTCTCAAAGTGGGCTCAATTCTCCTCTCTACCACAAAGCAGTGGCCACATATGTTTGTACAGAGGTAGGCCTCAGGGAGCCTCACAGGTTGTCAGCATAGGTCTGAGGAGGGGGATGTAGGTGAAAGGGAGGAGGCTTGCTCAGACAAGGGCTCAACCATTCAGTCCCCAAGCAGTCTCCTGGGGCACTAGCCACTGAGCTCCTGGCTCCTTTTCACACTCCTGTTATCAACTTCCCAGGAAGTCTACTAGGGCTAACGTTTACCACCGAAGCCCACCTGGGCAAGAGAGTTGGTTCCTGGCTATCATCTTAGGTGACAGCCCCTAGAAGTTTTGTTTTCCACACTCTAGGTTTGCCAATTCAGAAGTCTACAGGGACATGCAGCGAGGCAGGATGAGCATTAGGCAACAGGGAGGGGTAGAGACTGTGGCAACCAAGAAAGCCATGCTGTCTGTCTCGATGGGGAATCAGTTACTTAGCTCCCATTGACAGTCGCCATGGCAAAAAAGGCAGGTTGCTAAAGCATCTGATTTTTTTCCAGCAAGAAATTTGGACTTCTATGTAAAATCTTATTTTTAAGTTTTGGCCACCAACTATAATTAATCTTCAGGTTTGTTTGGTAAGAGGAAGTAGCGAATTTTAGAGTTAAAATGTTCTCAAAGTACATTTAGCCCAACTATTCTTTTTAAGGAAACCCTGGTGGTATAGTGGTTAAGCACTATGGCTGTTAACCAAAAGGTCAGTAGTTCAAACCCACCAGGCACTCCTAGGAAACTCTATGGGGCAATTCTACTCTGTCCTATAGGGTCGCTATGAGTTCGGAATCAATTCAATGGCACTGGGTTTGGTTTGAGTTTTATTCTTTTTACACACAAACAAATGGAAGCCTAGGTTTCTGTGATTTCCTAAAAGTGATACAGCAATGTAATGATTCAGTTCCTAGGTTTCCCGACTTCTAGTCTAGAACTCGTGCCTTTAGACCACCTCACCTGTCACTAGAGATCTTTACAATTATTCAGGCATGAGATGATAAGGTATTGAACTAAGGATGGTGGCCATGAGAAGGAAGAAAGTAAACTTTACTATGGTCTTACCTCTGGTTTAAAGAAACATTTATATCATTTATATTTGCTTATTTATTCTCCTGTTCATCCAAACTTCACATCACCCTTTCAACCAAGGCCTGTGCAAAACACAGATCGACCTAGGGATGACTAAGGCACCTCTCCTCCTTTCCAGTAGCTCCCAGGCTGCTGAGTGGGCATGGCAAATGCTGTATCTGGGCAGCCATACTGCCATAGGCCTATTCACAAGACATCTCAGCTGACATTCACACCCTGTGTCTAAGTCTCAGACCATTGACAGCATCTCCCACCGCACCGCACACCCTGTGTCTAAGTCTCAGACCATTGACAGCATCTCCCACCGCACCGCACACCCTGTGTCTAAGTCTCAGACCATTGACAGCATCTCCCACCGCACCGCACACCCTGTGTCTAAGTCTCAGACCATTGACAGCATCTCCCACCGCACCGCACACCCTGTGTCTAAGTCTCAGACCATTGACAGCATCTCCCACCGCACCGCACACCCTGTGTCTAAGTCTCAGACCATTGACAGCATCTCCCACCGCACCGCTAGATACCACCCCTCAGAGGGGACTAGGGAAGTTCTCCCAATCTAAGGAAGCCTGAGGACACTTAAGGGATCTACAGGAAGTGGGAACAAGAACTGGAACCAAACCCAGCCACTCAGCGCCAAGTGCTGTTCAACTCAGAAGAGCCAAGTTCCAGTCTGTGCATTATATCGTGGTTGAGCTGCTGCTTCATACCAGCTAAAGTCCCTATGTGTAGGTGTGTTAGGGGAAGGGAGGGATGAGGATTCCCAGACTATGAAGCTGTTGCCTGTTCACTTAAGTAGACTGCTCAATTCCAGTGGCAGCTGGCAGATGGTCTGGATGACCCAACAGTAACGGCTCCCTGGGGTCACAGCTTCCATAACCAAGTAGAACATGGTTACCTAGTCTGAGTCCCTCCATCAACATGCCTTGGCTCTCACAGCATTTCTCCTGGGAGAAGAATGCTGGGCAAGAGCAAATGAGGTGATCTGGCTACAGCTCTCCATCCTTTGCGCAGCCTTATTCCAGGACTCTGGTTGTTCAGTCATCAAGCAGAATCCAAGAGCTGGCACAAGAAGACAGCCTGCTGTGTGGAAATGATGGCTCCCTTGTAGGCCCTGTGGTGGAGAGCTGTAGGAGGCTGGGGTCTCTGAAGTTTCCAGCTACCAGGAGATAAGGCACTATGAAACTTCACAAAATGCACTGACCCCAAAGGTTTGCAGGAAGCAAGTGAGCAGATTCATGCCTGCCCAGACAAGAGGAAGGGGAACATGGAAGGAAGAAAAAGCAGGAATTAAAACTCAGTGAGAACTTTCCAGAGAAAATCAAGTCTAGGAGGTTGGATGGTCACAGAGCCGGCCAGGCAGAGATTTGAAACCTGAAGTTTCATCTCATCACCCCAAACCTATGCACTAACATAACACCATGCTGCCGGGGTTCAGAAAGCCAGCTGGGTGACTGGACAGGGTGACATTGCTACAAAGAAAGGTATAGGAAGAGATTTGAAATTTGGTAAACTCTGACCCTGGGACTGAAAACCCAGCAGAAATTATCATTCTTTCAACACAGAACTCTTTACACTGTCTCCTAGTCCTAGCAGTGGATTTTCCAGTGTTACAGAAACTTCTCTTTACCTGCTTCTCTCAAAGGGTTAGGTCAGATGTATAGGGCAGTCAACACAGAAGAATCTGCGGTCATACTTTCCTTTAGATCCTCCACGATGAGACTGTTCCTAATATCTGCCATCTCAGTAGATGTGAGCTAAGTAAGGGTCACAGACTTTCCCACTATGTTCTGGGAATAAACCTGCCCCAAATTATTCCAGTGGCCCCTTCTCCAAGGCCTAGACTATTACTCTTCTCTTGTGGCCTCGGAAAGCCTAGGACTGTAAGAGGTACGAAAGCAAAATCCATTTAAGAATTTTTATTGTACACTTACTATGTGCTAGGTGCATCAGTGGGCAAGAAACTAGGATCTTGCCCTCAAGAAGCATATGTTATAGCTAAGTCAAAATAAAATATAATCTTCTTTAGAAAAGCAATATTGTGGTTTCCGGGTTCCCCTGGGAGCATGGCCCCTGGCCCTGATGTTGCCCTTGACCATAAAACCTAATGAAGGTCCACTCTTTGGACACGAATGGATTGGACTTGGCGATGCACAGTGACCATATATTGGAAGCACTTTATGGTTCTATACATCTATAGGATATCATCCTGCTGACCTCTGACTGGAGGAAGGATAGTGGGTGGAGAGGAGGGGGAAAGGAGGCTGCTGGGAGGATGAGACACGTATGGAGCAGAGAGGAATAGTGTGCTGCCACTGGGCAGGGAGAGCAGTGGAAGCTGCATATAGGTGGGCATGTAAATTTATATGGGAATGTACATTTTCACTAGTCATAAAGAAAAAAAAATTTTTTTTTTAAAAAAAGAAAAGCAATATTGTGAAGTAGAAAGGGCATGGGCCTTGGTGTCACACAGGCCTGGGTCAAATATTGGCCCCAACCCAAACCAGCCAGATAACCTCTGGGCAAGCTTCCTAACTCACTAGATAAGGGGACAACATGTTGCAAAGCTACAGTAAGGTTACAAGAATGAAACAGACTATATATAATACGCCCGGTACACAAGGTTAAAAAATAGTAATATTATTTTTACAGACCTACCTGAACCCCTAGATTGTGGGATGATTTATATGTCTTCCTGTTTAGGGATATCTACCACAACCTAAGTTACAAGATATCCTACAGACAGGTTAGTGTAATGAAGAGCATAGTGACAAAACCTTGTGGTATGAATCCACTCATAGAGGGTCCTTAGTTATATAGTAGTTTAAGCATCTGGCTGCTAACCAAAAGCTTGACAGTTTCAATTCACCATCTGCTCCTTCAAAGCCTCAGTTCTCCAGTGCCCTCTAGAGCAGCTATGAGTTAGAACTGACTTGACAGCAATGGGTAAGGTCATAGAATTCCCCTTCTTCTGGAAACCTTGGTTTCTACCCATAAACCAATTGCCATTAATTTGGATTCATGGCTAGCCCACGTGTGTCAAAGTAGAAGTATGCTCCACAGTTTTCAATGGCTGATTTTTCAGAAGTAGATTGCCAGACATTTCTTCCGAGGTGCCTCTGGGTGGATTAGAACCATCAACCTTCTGGTTAGCAACCTAGCATTTAACCATTTGTGCCACCCACGGACTCTGCTCCCAACTATAGCCTCTAAAAACACAGGCTAGATGGCCATGTCTGTATTAATCTCAATCTCCCACTACAGGCCACAGATGATTAGAGCAGAGTAGACACTGGACCCAAGTGGGCATCCGCACCTCCTGGCATGTGGAATGAGAGACAGAGTTAATTTACTTCAAAGAGCTAAGCAAGATGGTCACAGAGACTTAACACTAAACCAGGTGCTTAGTTAGCTATGAAGGATCCTGTGTACATGGGTGAAGAGGCTGAGGAACCCCTAGAGAGAAAGTACAGTCCACACAAGGCTACACTTCCACCATTAAGTTCTATGCTATTTCCCTGTATGTTCCTAAAAAAACCAAAACCAAACTAGTTGCCATGGAGTCGATTCTGACTCATGGTGACCCCACGGGTATCAGAGTAGAGCCACACTCCACAGTGTCTTCAGTTGCGGATTCTTCAGAAGCAGATCTCCAGGCCTTTCCTGTAAGGTACCTCTGAGGCAGACACAAACCACCAACCTCAAACACTGAGCACGTTTACCATTTGCACCATCAGGGACTCTAATCCTCTAATAAAGCCCAGTTTTATTTTTGCTCTTTTGAGTGGGTTTCTGTTCTTGCAACCAGAGGATCTCTAAGACAATTCCTGTACCTGTCTCAGAAGGTGGTTGTTGTGACATAAGATGAGAGCTGCTGGCATCTAGTCGACATTCAATAAATGCTGCTGAGTCTCCCAGTGTTCCTGTTAAACAGCCACTCAGTCATCCAGCAGAGGAGAGAGGAAAACCATAAATGCGCTAGACCTTTGTTTAGATTGGATTCCAGCCTCATATCTCATGAACTTCTTTATTAATCAGTATCACCACCCATCCATCAGTTTGTCACCACGTTACTGTGATGCCAGAAGCTATGCCACCACTGTTTCAAGTACCAACAGGGTCACCCATGCTGGACAGGTTTGAGCACAGCTATCAGACTAAGAAAGACTAGGAAGAAAGGGTTGGCAACCTACTTCTGAAAATTAGCCAATGAAAGTCTTATAGGTTACAACAGAACATTGTGTGGCTCGTTTGCTGTGGGTATGTCATCAGGAGACATCATTTGCTGGAACAATATATGTTTGGTGAAGGAGAGGGCCAGCAATGGGGAGGGAGCCCTTAGGTGAGATCCATTGGCCCAACAGCCACAACTATGAACTGGACCGTGCTGGTGACTGTGAGGATAATGCAGGACCAGGCAGTGTTCCATTCTGGCATACATAAGAACACCATGAGTCACAGTTGATTCAACAGCAGCTGTCTACATATCTATTAATCAGTAAAATGAAGACGACACTGGCATCAGCCTCACTGCTTGCTGGAAATTTAAAGTGAAATAATCCAAGTTTAATACCTATCACATAATGAATGTTAGTTCATAGCATCATTATAATTCAAGATGCAACAAGTGTTGGTTTTGGCCTTGATCTAGGCAGAGGGCAGGCACAGTGAGAGCAGGAGCTGAAGTTGACATTGAGAAGAGAAAGAATGTTCCGGGGAGTGGGGTCAAGGGCTGGGCAGTACAGATAGGGACTTAAACGGGGAGTAGGAGATTAGAAGGGGGAGCAGTGGAATAACAAGTCTTACATACATCTGGCACTCTACCCCTTATGCCTGCAAGCTATCATCTGTTCATCACAACTATCTGTGGGGCAGATGAAGAAAGATGGTAGTGTACATGCACACTTCAGAGACGGATAAATCGAACTTGAGTAGACAAGGCACGTGCCATGTGTACCAACTGAAGCTAAACACTCCTTTATCCTTTGTTCTACATTGCCCCTGGGAAGTGGGGTGAAGGAAGTGAAAGAAGTAAGGACTAGACGGGAAACTGGAAGATTTCTTTCAAAGTTTATTTTTCTATTCCAAGGTAGCTTTTGCATACTCTGTAGGTATCGTCATTCTACTTTGCCCTATAGGGTTGCTAGGAGTCGGATCTGACTCCATGGCAACAGCTTTGTATTTTTTTGTTTTTTAATAGGTATCTCAGAAACCCTGGCGGTGTAGTGCGTTAAGTACTACGTCTGCTAACCAAGTGGTCGGCAGTTGAAATCTACCAAGTGCTCCTTGGAAATTCTTTGGGGCAGTTCTGCTTTGACCTATAGGGTCATATGAGTCGAGTCCAACTTGACGGCAGTAAGTTTGTTTGTTTTGTTTTTTTTTTTTAATAAGTATCTCAGCAATGGACATCTCTGCCCACAGACTGATAGGCTCAACTCCAGAACCTAAGGAGGGACTGTAAGCTTAGAGGACAACACTGGGACATTAATCCAAGGAACGACTATGCCTTCAGCATCATGTCCTGACCCATGTGAAGACTTGTTCTGGCAAAGGATGGGGCTCTCTGAGCTAGGCTGCAGTCTCAGTGGTAACACATTGGCTTCACTACAGTGGTTTCTAGGGCCTCTCTCAGGTCAGTCTAGGCCTCACCTTCCTGAAGTCAGGAGTTAAAGCTATCCTCCAGGGACAAATGCAGATTCTCTGGAACACTGCCACCATCAGCGCTCACTTTGGGTCACCAAACTCAGGCATTTATCTCTAAACTGAAGGTCAGGTGCCAATCCCTACCTCCCTGACACAGCTTCTTCCCAACTCCAGTACCTGCTTCTTGTTAGCTGTCTGTTATGGTTGATTTGGGAATGAGTTGTTAATAAGCCAGGATTAGTGTAGGGTATGTACTGAGTCAAACTCCTACAAGATACAAAAGGAACAAGCAGAGATCAGGGAGACAGATGCCAAGCCACACAGAGATCTCCAAGTCAGCAAGAAACAGAAGCTAAATGGACAGAGATCTTCTGCCAGAGCCAACAGATTTCCCTTAGAGCAGGCACCCTGAATTCAGACTTCCAGCCTCCTAAACTGCAAGATAATAAATTTTTGTTTGTGAAAGCTATCCAGATGTGATACTTCTGTTATAGCAGCACTAGATGACTAAGACACTGCTCTGGAGTTGCCTCATTCGTGCTGCCCTGTGTACAACGGAAGCAGACCATTGTGATCAGCAGAGTTTTTATTCGCTGATTTTCAGAAGTAAATTGCCAGGCCTTTCTTCCCAGTCTGTCGTAGTCTGGAAGCACCACTGAAACGTGTTCATCATAGTAACATGCAATTCATTCACAGTCTCCACAGATGAGTGTTGGCTGTGAATGAATTGCACCAGCTAGGAATTGAACCTGGGCCTCCCACATGGCAGGTAAGAATTCCACTACTGAACCACCACTACCTCAACCCTAACATTGCGCCTGGCATATGGTCTGAGCTCACTTATTGTTTGCTGAATAAATTAACAAGGAAATGAATGACAAATTTGCTCTGCAATAAAAATGGGCTGTGTTGTCACATTATAAAAATATAGTGGAATTGCTCTGCTGACTTTTAGCCCCCAAATCAGAGCACAGCCTGGCTTAGTCAGCTGCTGAGGGAAGCAGAGATAGCAGTGCTTCTCCTCTGCATGTCCTCTAACCTTTAGAGGGTGTCTTCCACCCTGTACTATGGACACCCACACAGGAGGAAGGTTCTGACCCTGCCCTTCTGGAACTTTTGCCTCCTCTCTCAGGTACCCTGCTTCTCCAGCTCAAGGCCCACTGTCTGGGAGGAGTCATAGAGAGGACAGAGAGAGGAAGCTCCGCTTCTAGAAGCTTCCTGGGGATGAGGCCAGTATCAACCCTGCTTCACCTTTCTCTTCTCTAGCACTGAGCCTAACTGTTAACAGGGGCAGCAACAATGACAGTCAAAGCATATAGCACCTTTATGGTTTCTAACAGCTCTCTTCCAGGTAGTCCTAGTGCATGGTCTCCCTGGGCCATACATCATGCTCCAGGAGCCGAAGCAGCTCTCCCTGTTATGCCACTAGAGTGACTCGGTGCCTGCGACGTTTGCTGTTGATCTGGGCCACACAGTGAGGCAATGTCAGGATTGAAGACCAGTCACACAGCTGCAGTGGGAAGACCTAGACACTGTGCCTAGTCAAGTGTCTACGTTTCAGTTTCTTGTTTGTGAAAGGAGGTAAATCAAACCATTTCTCCAGCTCTGTCCATCTGAAAAGCTCTGGCTCAATAAAACAGCTGCTCTCCAGCCCAAAGTCTGGTGACTGACCACCCACGTACTAAGGTCAGAAAGCTCCTGGAAGTCTGGGTGCCAGCTGTGCCTGTCCCAGCATCCTAACAGATGTCCTGCAAGTGCTCCCCACAAAGAAAGCTACCATACAGACAGCAGGGAGGAAACATCAAAATTCATCCTAATGGTTCACGAATGCTGGGAGAGCAGGCAGGCAGTGGGCCACCACTGAGGCCAAATGCCATCCTGCCCGCAATACCGACGCTGGCTCAGACGAAGGCTGGAGGCATTCCAGCGGGTGGGAGCAGACAGCCTCCTCCACCTGCTAGGCATCTGATTCTCCATGATGCTCAGAGTGTCCTTGGCTACCTGCTCAGCCTTTTTTTCTCAGTCCCACATCCCTTCCTCCATCATCTCCTCTATCCTCCAATCTATCCTCTTTCCTCCATCAAATGGCCCAAGAACAGTTTCCAGGTGAACCTTGTCAACTGCTCGTCTCCCCATTCCCACTAGCAACTCGCAATCATTCCATCTAGCAGTCACCAACCCTCATTACTAGGTCATGTGACCACATGCCAGATGATGTTTCACCTGTGTGTTCCACTCTTACCTGACACTAGATAGGGGGAAAATAAGAATAGTATTTCCTCCTTTCTTAAAGCTTCCTCCATCTCCCGTTCCCAAGATAAAGTAGGGCATTCCGAACCCAGGAACAGTGAACCAGAGATGGACAGTCCTGCCTTCTCTACCCACAGACAGCTGCTGGGATCTCAAATAGAGCCTTAGCTAGGACAGGGAAAACAAAGGAAATCTTCAGCGAGACAGACTGACAGAAAAGCCACAACAATGAACTCAAACGTAAGAATAACCAAAAAAACCACACAGAACTAGCAACATTTTGTTCTGTTGGGCGTATGGTTGCATGGATTGGAGTGACTAGATGACAATCACAAGGTCTGACAATTAAGTCCACGAACTGGATTTTTCTAAGTGCTACGTGCCTCATCACTGAATATCACTGCAGTCACCTTTGAAGTACTCCCCTTGGGAAACTATGCCCTGATGCCAGCACCTAGTCCACCTTCAAAGCAATTTTGGAACTCTTTCTGGAATGGCCATTGCACACAGTGGCAAAGGTGGCAAGCTCACCAGCTTAATTATATAGTTGTTGGTGAGGGAGTTTTTAGCCAGTAAACAAATAATTGTATTGAAACATGCTCCCTACTCACTTGACCTGGCGCCCCATGATTTTTTTCTTTACCCAGAGACAAAGGAAACACTTGAAAGGAAGACATTTGGATGATATTCAGGACATCAAGGGTAATACGATGACAGGCCTGATGGTCATTCCAAAAATTGCTTTGACTAGGCCCTGGTATTGGTGCATAGCTTCCCAAGGGGAGTACTCCAAAGGTGATCATAGTGATATTCAGCAGTGAGGTATGTGACACTTTTTCTAGGATGAGTTCATGAACTCAGCTGGTAGTTTTCATAATGACAGCAACAAAGTGTGTTAAAAGTCTGGATTGAAAAGGAGGGCAAACAGGCCCAGCAGTTGGGGGCTTCACCTGAATTTTTCCTAGCCTCCAGTAAACCACTAAACCGCTGCCTATGGGTCAATTTTGACTCATCGCGTCCCTATAGGACTGAGTAGAACTGCTCCATAGAGTTTCCAGGAAGCACCTGGCAGATTCGAACTGCTCACCTTTTGGTTAACAGATTTGGCACATAACTACTACACCACCAGGATTTCTAGCAGTTCATAGGAAAACCTAATCTCCCATAACAATGACTGCAGCCCCTGATTTCCAAGGTCTAGTGTAGTAGCATTAGGTTGAACCACATGCAATTAGCTTTTCACAGGTCAAAAGTAGCTGCGTATTGGACAACGGCATACGGTTGAACTCTTTAGGAGACCATGTTCCCAGGGAGAAAGTAAACTCCCTGAAAGCCTGGATCCCTGCATGTCTAGCCTCTATTTCTTAGTTTCTTGCTAGGATACAGCAAAATTACAGCCTTAGAAAGTATTGAGTAAATTCTTCTTAACCGAAGTTCCAGATAGGTGACAGTAGGGATTCTTAAAACCAGTCCTACTCCCAAACCTTAAGGCTGTCTCCCCACAAGGCAGATCCTTTTAGCCATCTTTTGCTCTCTGGTGATCCTGGATAGAAGGAGGGAGCTTTGCTACAGGCTGCTACATTGTGCTGCACTTTACAATGAAAAACGTTTGTTCTGGGCAATACGAGTTTTACCATTTTGCCTCCATAGAAGAGGAGGGTCTTGAGTGAGACAATGCTGTTTGTCTACACTTTGTTTCATTTTACAGTGCAAGAAATGGAGGCCCAGAAATATCACCTGCCTTGGTTACGGTCACATAGCAGGCAAGACCCCAGATCACCAGTTTTCTGACTTACAGTCTCATGTTCTCCTGGCAGCCCCACCAGCAAAGGAGAACAAATTCCTCCTGTCTACCCCCTTCCAACTTCCTGGCTGATGCTCATCAGGCTCCCAAAAGAGACAGAAGGAGAACTGACTAAAGGACCAAAAGTCTTTTCCTACATGAAAAGCATCCTAAATCAATCGAGTCCTTGCCCTAGGGTTTCCACAGAGAAAAGAAGGAGGGATAAGTAGTCCTGGAGACTTAATTTCTCCCCAGAGCCAAAACCAGGGAGGCTAGAGGAGATGGGGGCAAAGGAGGAGGCAGCACGCCAATTTGGGTCACTGACAGCACAGCCAGACACAGCTTCCCTGCCACGGTAGGTGGAGGTCCAGAGGGTTCTGCTAGAATCATCTAATCATAGAATTCACAAGCGACTTGAAGAATTGGTGAATCTTCTTGTGAAAATCTGGGACCCCTCCTCAAAATGTAATAGGTGATTCTGGAGGCCCTCAGTCCCTCACAGTGCCTCCTGTTGCTACCTGGCCCAGAGTACCCTAGCTGTTCCAACCTGGAAGGCAGACCCGGTGTTGACACCAGTGAGAGGCAAGAGGGAGCACTCCCTGAGGGAAACCACAAAGGGGACAGAGAAGAGCCACCTGGGAGCTTGGGATGCAGGGCTTTGTTGGACTAGAACATGCTGCTGTTGGCTAGGCTGAGCCAGGGAGCTGGTGACAAGAGTTTTGAAATATTTGTGCATTGCAGGAATTTCGGAGGCCCTGCCTGGCACTGATTTTCCCCAACAGCTTATTATTTTCAAAACTTGCAAACCTGCAATATTGAAAAACCAGTACAATAAACAATTATAGACCAATTGTTAATATTTTACAAGCCCTCTCTTGATGTACTTACACACAATATTAAGAACCATTTGACAATAACTTGTAGACACTTTGCTCCTAATCAGTACAGCATGAATCTCCGAAGAATTCTTCTACAGCACCATGTTACCATTACTATATCTTTAAAAAATGAACAATAATTAAGCCAAAATCGAACCCACTGCTGTCGAGTCAATTCCAACTCAAAGTGATCCTATAGGAAAGGTCAGAACTGCCCCACAGTGTTTTTCAGGCTGTAATTTTCGTTTTTCAATTTTGATTGAATGAAACTGTACATTCCCATATAAATTTGCACGCTCATCTATATGCAGCTGCCACTGTTTTCCCTGCCCAGTGACAGCACACTCTTCCTCTCTGCTCCATACAAGTCCTGTCCTCCCAACAATTTTCTATCCCCTCCTCTTCACCTACTCCCTTTCCTTCAGTAAGAGGCCAGGAGGATGATATCCTATAGATACATAGAACCATAAAGTGCCCAGAAAACATGGTCACTCTGTGTTGCCACATCCAATCCATTGCTGTCCGAAAAGTTGACCTTCATTATGATTTATGGACAGGGGCAGCATCAGGGCCAGGGGCCATACTCCCAGGGGAACCCCAAAGCCCCAGGACTGTCAATTGTGGTCTTTTACTGGAGACTGCAGGGTGCACCCCCATTTATTCTTGTGTTGCCAGTGAGACTCCTCTCTGTGAGCTCCATCGCGGCTATCACTGGTGATGGCTGGGCACCATCCGGTTCTTCCGGTCACGAGTCAATGTAGACACCCACTCACCTGGGTCTCTCTGTCTTCTGGGTTCCCTTTCTCGCATGTCATTATGGACCTCGGTGATCATCTGCTCCTGCTGAGTTGGGACCATTTGCTGTACCCTCAGATGGCAGCTTGGCAGCTTTTAGGACCCCAGATGCCACTCATCAATGTGGGGTGCAGAGAGACGTCATTAGCAAAACACTAGTTGTGCCAACTGGCCTCGATTTCATGAGGCTGTAATTTCTAAGAAGCCAACTGTCACATCTTTCTGCCACAGAGCCAGTAGTGGGTTTGAACTGCTGACTTTTCAGTTAGCAAAGGCATTCTTTAACCACGGCACCACTAGGACTCTGTAACAATTATTACATATCATCTAATATCCAGTCCATATTAAAAACTTCCCAATTGTCCCAAGATACTTTTTATAGTCCTTTTTTTTTAAAAAAATCCAAGATCCAATTAAGATACATACTCTGCATTTGGTTGTAGTATCAGTTTAGTTCCTTTTAAACTCAGACACTGGTTTCTGCCTACTCCTCAGCAACACAAATTTTTTATGTTCCTTATGACATTGCCTTTTTTGAAGCACCTTGGTCAGTTATCACATAGAATGTCACCTATTCTAGATTTGTCTTGTCTCCTCATGATTACATTCGGAATCAACATTTTTGACAAGAGCACAGGTTACGTGGCTGGAGGTAGAGCAGAATGCCATGAGGCACTGATGCCAGGGGTTCCCATCACTGCCAGTGTTTCACTGCTGGATTTCTTGGTTGAGGTGGTACTCGATCTCATTATAAAGACAGACTTTTCCTTCTGTAAACAGCAAGTACTCTGTGAGGTGGTACGCTGACAACAAGCTTTCACCCAGTGGTTTTCGCATCCATCAATGAGCCTAGCCCGAATCAAGGGACTGCAAAACGGTGACCTTAAAATTCTTCATTACATCCACTTTTTATTAGCTGGCCTTTCTCTGTAAGGATGAGTTTTTCCTCCTTGCTCCCTTTTAACTATCAGAAGGGAGTCATATTGATTCAGTGTGTTAAAATCCACTACTAATGTTGCTTTGTTGTTCAGTACATCCCAGACTTGCCCAGTGAGAGCCCTCTAAGCTGACCCCTGTTGCCCTTTGCCATAAGTGTGTTCTGCCTTTCTGGCACAATATGGCTCACTTGTACTTCCTTGCCCCAGTCTTGCAATCAGCCATTTCTCCAAGCTACATTAGTTTCTTATGTGGAAAGTGGTATTTAGAAATAAAAATTAGGACACTAGGTACGTTCAGTACTACTAGAGCAACACTGCTTCTAGATCTGTTCAGTGGACAGACTTGTGAGATCAAAAACCATAAGATGCTTCCTCAACTTTCCCCACTCCACACTTAGAGAGCTGGAACCTAGGTAAGGTAGAAGCCTGCCAGAGAAGGAAAACTCATTTTCTACCAAAATGACTGAAAAGTGGTAAGACAGCACCCTGTCAAGGGCAGAAAACTTGAGCTCAAGCCCACTTGCATAGAGTAAGATTTGACACATAGCGAACCTGGAAGTCATAGAAGAACTACCCCATAGAGTTTCCAAGGAGCGCCTGGTGGATCTGAACTACCAACCTTTCTTTTATTTATTTAATACGACTGAGTGAAAATGTACATTCTCGTATAAATTTACATGCCCACCTATATGCAGCTTCCACTGCTCTCCCTGTCTGGTGACAGCACACTATTCCTCTCTGCTCCATACCTGTCTCATCCTCCCAACAGTCTCCTTTCCCCTC
Organism: Heterohyrax brucei; assembly: GCA_028571685.1. Lineage (NCBI taxonomy): Eukaryota > Metazoa > Chordata > Mammalia > Hyracoidea > Procaviidae > Heterohyrax > Heterohyrax brucei. Next base: position 27,615,203 of record CM053155.1, read on the forward strand.
CTCTCCAGCCACTCTCCTTCCTCCAGCCAGAGGTCAGCAGGATGACATCCTATAGATGTACAGAACCAATATATGGTGCATCCAATATATGATTACTCTGCATCACCAAGTCCAATCCATTTGTGTCCGAAGAGTGAACCTTTGTTATGATTTATGGGCAAGGGCAGCATCAGGGAGAGGGGCCATGCTCCCAGGGGAACCCTGAAACTGCTGGACCATCAATTGACGTCTTTTGGTGGAGATCTGAGGGTGCACCCCTTTTTATTCTTGTGTTGCCAGTGAGATTCAACTTAGTGAGCTCCATCGCGGCTATCACTGGGGGTGGCTGGGCACCATCCGGTTCTTCCGGTCCCAAGTCAATGTAGGCACCCACTCATGTGGGTCTCTCTATCTTCTGGGTCTTCTGGGTTGTCTTTACCCCATGTCATTTTCATCCTCGGTGAGCATCCGTTCCTGCTCAGTTGGGACCATTTGCTGTGCCCTCGGATGGCAGCTTGGCAGCTTTTAAGACCCCAGATGCCACTCACCAATGTGGGGTGCAGAGAGCCCTCTTAGCGAAATGCTAGTTGTGCCAATTAACCTCGATTTCACCTAAGAGCATGGTTCCCTGCCCCCTGCCCCCTGCCCCAGCTACTCTATCCTTGCAATACTGGGTTAAGATGGAAGGAGTATTCAAGTTATACTGAAGTCCACTTAATATTGTTCTTGTTTCTAATGTGTGCTATCACCGATTTCACCCAACCAGATTTCTAGCAACTATCTAATCTATACCCTCCCCCTCTCCCCTCCCTCCCTCACCTCCCTTGCAACTTGCAAAGAGTCTTTTCTTCTATACACAAGTCTGTTTTTGAGATCTTTTCATAGAGGTCTCAAACAATATTTGTCCTTTTGTCACTGACTACTTTCACTCAACATAATGTCTTCCAGTTGAAACCAGGTCAGGAGATGTTTCCTGGAATCATCGTTATTCTTTATCATTGTGCAGTGCTCCATTGAGTATATACACCATAGTTTACCTATCCATTCTTCTGTTGTTGAGCATCTAGGTTGATTCTATCTTTTTGCTATAGTGGACTGTGCTGCGATAAACATTCTTGTGCATGTGTCCGTTGGTGTGAAAGGCCTTGATTCTGTAGGATATATTCCAAGTAGTGGAATTACTGGGTCAAATGGTATATCAATATCCATTTTTTTAAGGAAGCGCCAGATTGCTTTCCAAAGAGGCTGGACCATTTTGCAACCCCACCAACAGTGTAGGAGGGTTCCACTTTCTTCACAGTCTCTCCAGCATTTGTTGTTTTGTGGCCAACCTTGTTGGGGTGAGATGGTATCTCACTGTCATCTTGATTTGAATTTCTTTAATAACTAAAGATCGTGAACATGTCTGCATGCGTTTCTCTTTAGAGAAATGTCTGTCCATCTCCTTTGCCCATCACTTAATTGGATGATTTATCTTCTTCTTATTGATATTTTGTAGTATCTTATAGACTATGGAAATCAGGTGTCGGTCTGACATAGAGTTGCCAAATATTTTTTCCCATTCTGTAGGTGTTCTTTTAATTCTATTAATAAAGTCTTCGGATGAGCAAAAGTGATTCTTAATAGTTCCCATTTATCTATTTTCTCTTCTGGTGATTGTGGTTTGTTTGACAGATTTTGGAGTCTGTCTACATTGTGTATTAAAACTTCCATTGTTGTTCCTACCTTTTCTTGGATGAGCTTTATTGTTTTAGGTTTGATATTTAGGTCTTTTATCCAGTTGGAGTTGGTTTTTGTATAAGGTATAAGATATGGATCTTGTTTCAGTTTCTTGCAGTGAACTACCAACCTTTCTGTTAGCAGATGTAGCACTTAACCCACGGAAAACTTGAGAAACCCAGGCAAAAAAAGGCTGTCCTGTCGAGTTCTTACTGTCACAAGTTACACTGTATCTCTCTTTTCCCACAGTGAAACTCTGATTTCCAGAAATACTGATAGTTACTCATTTGAGCTGTCCTCTAGCACTCAAAAAAAAAAATCTCCAACAGAAAGGACGAGTGTGCTGTCACCAGGCAAGAGAGCAGGAGCTGCAGATAGGTGGGCATGCAAATTTAAACTGGATTGTACACTATCACTCAATTACAATAAAAAATAAATCATTTCCAAATTATGGTAACCAATATGATGACCAATAACAAATCTACCAAGTAAAGTTCACGATTATTCCGCAGTTCTTTTTATCCTTAGGATTTGTGTTCCATGAGGGATGTAGCACCAGAGTACTGAGTTCTAAACTAAGCTGACTAATTTTTCTCTTTGTATAGTTAGTAATCAAATACTCAAGTTCATTGCTTCTGTTGTAGTCAACTTGAGGGTTTTTTCTTTCTTTTGGATCTAAACTTTTGAACCATGTAAGACATGGTTCAAAATCAAAACTGAAAAGATAATCAGTCTGTGTGTGTGTGTATGTGCAAAAAATACATTTGTTTTCCTCTCCTAGCTCATCCCAAAGGTGCCACACTATATACTTAATATCATATCCTGGAAACCACCTCATCTCAGTTCACTGGGCTCCTGCTCATTCTTTCTGGGGGTGCATAGTACTCTATTATGTATATACACTGTTGCTTATTAAACCTGTCTTTTAAGAATAAGCATTTGGTTGGTGTCCAAAGATTTCTTATTACTAATATACTTTAGAGAACAAGCTTGTTCATGTCATTCATACTTGAGAATCTGTATCCTTTGGATAAACTCCTAGGAGCAGAATTTTTGGGTCAATGCATGTTATTTTGTTAGACATTGCTAACTTCCCATCTGTATGGACTGTACCATTTTGCACTCTTGGAATTAATTTTGCAACCTTCGTGGACCTCAGAAACCCTGCTGGCATACTGCTACAGCTGCTAATCAGAAGGTCAGCTGTTGAAATCCATCAGGCACTCCTTGGAAACTCTGCTCTTTACTGTAGGGTCACTATGAGTTGGAGCTGACTCAATGGCACCTGGCTTGGCTTTTTTGTTGGTGGACCTTACTAGCAGATGTCCTGCGGCAAGAGTTTCCCAGACCTATCTAACAGTTTTAAGCTCCCTACCAAAAAACACATTACCACAAACTCACTGTGTCCCAGACCTGATGATCTGGCTAGAAGGCAAGAAAAAGGGGTCTTGCTGACTCAATACCAGTTTATCTCTCCTAAAGTGTCATGGGAATTTGTGTCTGGAATTCAGGAAAACACAGCTGAGAAGAGTGATGGGGCTGAAGACCTCAGCCAGAGGGAAACCTAGAGTGAGGAGAGGTGGAGGAGAGGAACCCCACTTGGGCACCTGTGTCCTCATCCCCTTGTATCTTTAGCCTTCCTCCTTTCCAGTCCCCCTCCTCCTGCGCCCCCAGCCTCCCAACAGCCCTTTCCCTAGCCAGGAGTCTTTGGCTCTGGTTCTAACCAGATCTGCCTGGTTTCCCTCCTCAGCTCAAGTTCTCATGGACTGAACACCGAGGACTTGCTTAAGGAGAAGGCAGAAGCAGAAAGTCCTGTTGTTTCTGTTTCAACACGTGCAGAGGAAGTAAGTCAATGGAACAAGAACGGCCCATACAAGGAAAGAGGAGCCAAAGAGATGCCAAGAGAGGAAGCCACTGCCAAACATTCTACAGCAGGGCTTTTGGACTCTAGCCCTAGGGCTTCCACCATTCCTACGGCCCATCCAACAAGGGGGTAGGCAATGACCCGGGGAAGGGTAACATCCCAGAGACCTTGTCTTTCTCAGCCTGTTCTCCCTCTAGCTCCTTTCTACCTTAGCCTGAATATCAGTGGTAGAAATCAATGCATATCTGAGTGGGAAACTGGGCTCAGCAGAAATTCCTGTCTAAATGGCAGGCAAGGAGGACTGTTAGGCCCAGAGTGGAACATTCCCCTTTAAGGTCAAACCAAACACCTGGGTCAAATCTAACCTAGGCCAAACTTCCTTCTTAGAGTCTTTAGGACCAAGAATGAGCCTGTTCCTCTTCTCCCTCCACAGCTCAGTACATATGAAACGTTCTGCCCTAGATGGGCAGAGATGACCCTTGTCTTTGGGTTCTCGGTCCAAGGCCAAACCAGTTGTGGTTAAGTTAGTCCTGATTCATGGTGACCCTGATAAGGTTACCAAGGGAACCTGATCTGCCAACACATCAATTGTTTGTTTCTTGCTAGTGGTTCTGGTGCAAATACAACAATTCCTCCTGGCAGTTGTGAAGTGGCCACAAACCCAATACAAGTTACTACCTCCCCCTCCCATCTATGACATCACCCCTTGCTTTGAAAAGAAAACACCCATTCCGAGTGGAGTCTGACTCTTGGTGACCCTAGAGGTCAGAGTAGAACTGCCCCCTAGAGTTTCCAAGGAGTACCTGGTGGATTGGAACTGCTGACCTTTTGGTTAGCAGAAGTAGCACTTAACCCACTATGCCACCAGGGTTTTCTTGCCAATAAAAAGTACTCCCAAAATCTATACTGGGTCTTTTTCCATTCATGGAGACTGACGTATTTCCTCTTTCAAATGTACTTCCCTCAATAAACTTTTCCGTCATTTGCTACCAAAAAGGATGCATCCTCGTATGCTTTAGGGGAAGGGGAGCTGTTTGCCACCCTTCAGGAAACCCAAATAGCTAGCTCATCTCCAGAACCAAATAAGGTCACTCGGGGTCTAACCAGCTGCAGGACCTCTGCCACCCATGTTTCAGGATACACTGTGCTCCATAGGAGTTTCAGTGGCCACGATCTTTCAGATATTGATCTCCAAGGAGCCTCATGGCAGATTTGAAACACCCACTCTTAGTAGCCCAGCACTTAACTGTCCGTTCAAGGCCAGGTGCATCGGAATAAAATGGGGAATAGGGCAGGAAGTGGTGGAGGTTACTGAGAATGCTCCGTTCCTAAACAAGAGGCAGTTTCCCGTGGAATACCTGAATTGCTGACAGGTGGCAGCTGGGTCAATACCCAGCTGAACAGCCAGCACCCTCCACCCTCCATAGAGTGAGAGGAAAATCTCAAGACCAGAAGGCAAATCAGACAAGAAGGCAAATGAGAAACCAGTCTAGGTGAAGTCCTGGATCTGACAATTCTTCATTCTTGCAGCAAAAAAATTGACCAAACACTGACTAAACACTTATAACAACACCTCAGGCACTGCACAAGGCCCTGAGAGTCCCAGGAGCAGTAAAACTAGCTGTGCTCCTTCCGATTTGACTTTGAATCCAAAGGCCAAAACCAAAAAAGTCTCTTATCGTTGACTGTTCTGACTCACAGCGACCCTATAGCACACATTAGAACTGCCCACAGGGTTGCCATGTAGTGGCTAGTGGATTCTAACTGCTGTTCTTTTGGCCAGCAGCCAAGCTCTTAACCACTACACCACCAGGGCTCCATGAACCCAAGGACCCAAACCCAACCCAACCCGTGACCCTAAAGGACAGACTAGAACTACCCCAAAGGGTTTCCGAGAAACACCTGATGGATTCGAACTGCAGACCTTTTGGTTAGCAGCCATAGCTCTTAACTACTACGCCATAAACGTTTCCAAGGACAGAAGGTGGTAAAAGAGTAAGCCGCTGAGGCTCAGCAACATCTAGCACACCGGAAACCCCAATCCTGCAAAACTAGCGTCTTCTCCAAGCTACTTAATCAAGGCGGCCCGCGTGAGGGTGGAGCCGAGCCGCAGAAGAGGCGGGCGGTGGGGCGGGGCGAGGCGACGAGGGGCGGGCCGGGGCGGCTAGGCCGCCCACAGGGGAGGGGGCCGAGGGTTTGCGGCAGTATCGATCTCTACCTAGAAGTCAGCCACGACACAGGCTGGGGCTGCGGAAGGCGCCCCCAACCCAGCACACCGGGCCACGGAGCTGGCGCCTGGGTGTGCTCTAAATCGGAACCTGCAGGCAGCAGCCCTTCCCCAAAAGAATGGAAGGACATAAGGAACGGGACTGCACGACCTGAATTTGGTTGCACCTCGGCAAGATGGTAGCAGGGATGATGGGGCTCCCAGAGGAGGCGCCAAGAAATGGATTCCTCAGCCCCCTTCCTACAGAGGAAGGGCATTGATTATGTTTAACACAGAAGGCCTTATTACCTTCTGAACCAGAACACTGGCTGGCAAGGAGAAGCCATCTAGGCTTGTCAGATCAATCCTCTTAACAACTCAAAATGAAAACTGGTTCCTGTTGCTTCCCGTCCCCCATTTAATCTCTCCCCCACGCCTTTTGCTTCCTTCCTCCTCAGTTTCTCTAGTTGGGGCAGAGGGCAGGTGTTTCCCTTCCCCAGCCCTCTGCCTACAGATTTGCCAGTTTTAGGACCAGGAGCCACTTTTCCAGACCACTCGTCCACTAAACTGCCGCTATCCCTACCACCACCATTCCCAGAACCAGCTCCCTGAAGCCACCACTCGAAGCCAAGGAGGGTCATTAGGCCACTGCCCCTTCGTGCCCTCCTCTTCCTAAGGCACTCTCCACCCCGCTCTTGTCTACCCTCAGGCTACTCTCTACGACCCGTCCCAGCCAGGACTATCCTCTGGTCTCTTTCTTCCACCTAAAGAAGGCCCAGAGGTGACGGACTGGAGGGGGGCATCCAAACAGGAAGGGCAAGAGAAGGAGCCGCTCAGAGAGGCACCCCACCCAGAAGTGGAGATGGCGCTGTGGAAAGGGATTTTATTTCCCCTCCCTCCCCACCCTCTTTTCCTCCTCCCCTCAACGGCGTCGGTCCAGTGCCCGCCTATTCTTTTGACACTCGCCCTACTAGGCCAGCAGTGCTAGCATCTTCTCTACAAGTTATTGTAAGTCTAGCCGGAATGCCCGGGAGGGAGGCGCCTCTGGCTAGCAGAGTGCCCACTCCTTGCCCAGGATGCGGCGGCAGCGGCCACTCCCGCGCCCTCCGCATCTGGCTGGAGAAGAGCACTGGGAGCCTCAGGGCGATGGCGTGTGAGGCTAGACTCGCCACACGGAGGATGCCAGCCGGCATCCTCTGCCGGGCGTCAGCCGAGTGTATGAGACTGTGTGAGAGAGAGCCGAGGGCAGGAGGGACAATCCCAGACTTCATTTCTAGCTGTTCACCAAAACAACACAGCAGCCCAGGACGCTTCAGGGACTCCTCCAAGGATGCCGCCTGCCAACCCCCAAAAGCCATGCCTTCACCAGTCCCAGATCAGCAGCCTTGACACTGCAAACTTTCAACTTCATCCCTTCTTCCTCCTCTAGGAGACCCGAGATGTGTGGGGTGGTGCCCTTCAGAGACACTCATACAGTTGGTTCTCGACGCTGGCACACACTCAACAGCGGTACTAGGGAACTCCTAGCTTTTCCACAGCTAATTATAGCCGTGAAAGTCTGAGGATGTTTTGCAAGAGGCAAAGAGAAACTGGCGGAGGTTTCTCTGCAAAGCCAAAGAAATTTATTTTGTGCATCCCCATTCCCACTGTGCACCTCTCCCAGCTCCTACCTCCGTCCCCCACCCCCCAAGCGTACCCCTTTCCCAGTTCCCACCGCAGCCCCGCCTTCCTGCTGAAGATTTCTGACTTTTTTTTTTTTTCCAATCTCTCTTTAGGGCTCTCGAGAAAGAGAACAGACACGGAAAATATTTTTGCAACAGTTTTCCATTCTGCGTCTGATTCCCAAGCCAAGGGGGAGGAGGAGGACAGGACGGGGGGTGGGGGTGGGGAGGAATAAATCCTTTTAGAAGAGCTCAGTTTGGCTGTGAAAAGACAGTTCCATCGTTTCCCTAACCCCTACAGACTAGCAATGACAAGAACTAGGAAAAGCAAAAGAAATCATTCGCTTGATTACATGATTTCTCACAACTGAGTCTAGGAAAGAAATATTTGACAAATCTGTGCACGCACACAGACACAGAAAAAAAATCTCCCCAAATTGTCAAAACCTAGTCACATAAAACACGCTCAGAAGAAGAAATGCAGGGAGTTTTGGAACGATTCAAAAGAAACTAAGTTTGCGAATCATGAGTCAATTCATTCTCAGCAAGCCTACCTCCTTCTAGCAAAGATCCGGGCTTCTCCAAGTGGGACGCTCCCTCCGGTTTACCATGGACCAGGAAAGGGTGAGGGTGACCACCCACCGGCAGCGCTAGAGACGCTGGCTTGGCTTTGCTTGCCTTGCGTGCATAGGGCCGGGAAGTGGGCTGGATCTCCTCCTCTGCCCTTCGCGTGGGAAGGACCTCTCAGGTCCCTGGAAGAAGAAGGTTGCAGGAGAGCTGAGCGGGTGTCTTTGATCTTACTCTTCTCGGAGGGATGGTCCCCCGAGAAGTTGGTGCCCCCCTCCCCAGCCCCGGGCTTTGGACGGCCTCAAAAGCAGAGCTTTTTTAAGAAAACGCTTGTCATGGCAACAGCTTCAGCCAACTCCGGCCAGACCCTTGCTCACCAGCTCTCCCTGAGCAGTGCGGGTGGAGAAAAGGGAGGAGCCGGAGCAGGAGCAGAGGTGGGACTTGGCGCGGGGCCAGACCATTACTCTACTGTTAAGGTGGTCCGATTGCGCGCTGCGGCTGCTTCCTGGTTGTCTTAAGGAGGAATGGGGAAAGGAGAGAGTAATCTGCTTCCTAAGGTTTCCACCCTGCCCTTGATCTCACTCGTTGAAAGGAAAAGGGGGGCGGTGGGGATAGGGGTGAGGGATGGGGGAGTGGACTAGAGTGAAGGGTGGGGGTGGGGAGTATTCAACCGTTGCTGGGTGGAGGGGAAAAAGGAAGCTTCGCAGGCGGTTGGCTTCCTGCAGCTCCTATCAGCCTCTCAACTTCTTACTGGCTTAGACCTGGGACCCAGAAGCCTAGAAGCGGAGCAGTTTGCGGAACAGGGGCTCAAAGAGTAAAGAAGGAATTACTTTGGATTGTGTGGGGGGGCGATGGGGGGAGTGGGTACGTAGTTTGGGTACATACCTTGGTACAAACCTCCTCACCCAGATTTCACACACAGATTTCCAGGTGGCATTTTGCCCTTTCTTGCTTTTCTACCCATCAGAGGCATTTATGTGCCATCTCGGACACCAGAAGTTTATGTATATGCCGGATTATTTCTAATCTTCATGGTGAGCTTGAAGATATTATTTCATAGGTAAAGAAATGGAGGGTCTAGTGGCTCCCCCAAGGTTACACATCTGGTTAAGGACAGGAGCAGGAGTCACGGCCAAATCAGGCTGACTCAAAACCCATGTACTTTTCTTCAGTACCGTGGTACGCATTTCCATTTTAATGTGCACATACTCAGACATCCATGCACACTTACACAGCCTACAAACGTAAAACCTGCCCACACACCCACCAGTATTGTGCAACAGTGCCACCCATAGATGTTGCATAGAATTTTATGGCTTTCAAGTACAAACATGCACCATCAGCTGATTCACACAACACAGCTTTATTGACTGATAGATTCCCACACCCACCACACCACACAAGCTCACTCATATTTACATGCTTATGGAAGGCAGGTTAATGCATATCTCACAAGTTATGCCTGCAAATTCTGCTGTGAAGAAGGTAATTGACTACAATTTCCTAACCTTCTGAATGGTTTGGGAAAAGGCTTCTTTGATTCTGCCTAACGCCTCGCACCGTGCCTGTCCTCATTTTCAGCCTTTGCTTCCCTGGAACACAGAGCCTTCTGACCATTTCACTGCGTGCATGGAGGAACAGAGTTGTGAGTGAAACCCAAAGGGTTTAGGTTCCCTCTGCCACTTCAGCAACCTTCCCAGTTTCCTTAGAAAAATCCTCACAAATGGACCAATAAGCAACATCATGATCAACATAAAAGATGGAAGTTTTCAGGATTTTGTTTTATGTGGATGCACAATCAATAGCCATGGAAAGAGCAGCCAAAAAAATTAATGCATTGCATTGAGCAAATCTGCTGCAAAAGACCTCTTCAGAGTATTAAGAAGCAAAGGGATCACTTTGAAAACCAAGGCACACCTGATCCAAGCTATGGTGTTTTCAACTGCCTCATGGACGTAAGAAAGCCAGACAATGCATAAGGGGGACTGAGAAAGAGGTGTGGAGTTGGTGAAGTATACTGAATATACATGGATTGCCAGAGCAGTCAACTAATCTATCTTGGAAGAAGTACAGCCAGAATCCTCCATGGAAGTGAGGATGGCAAGACTTTGTCTCATGTGTTTTGCACATGGTATCTGGAGGGTCCAGTCCCTGGAGGAGGACATCATGTTTCCCAAAGTGGAGAGTCAGTGAAAGAGAGGAAGACCCTCCATGAGAGGGACTGATGCAGTGGTTACAATGATGGGCTCAAGCACAGCAATGATTGTGAGGATAGTGTAGGATCGGGCAGTGCTTCATTCTGTTGTATGTAGGGTCACTGTCATGGATTGAAATGTGTCCTCCCAAAATATGTGTAGCCATGTGCCTGGGTCATGATTCCCAGTATTTTGTGATTGTACTCCATTTTGTGATTTTCCTGTGCTTATGTTAGAGGATTAGGGTGGGACTGTAAATCACTTTGTAAGGTCACCTCCCTACTCCACTGTAAAGGGAGTTTCCCTGGAGTATGGCTTGTCCCACTTTTAATCCTTCCATCCTACAAGAGATGAAAGGAAAGGGAAGCAAGCAGAGAATTGGGAACCTTACACCATCAAGAAAGAAGCACTGGGAGAAGAGAAGGTCCTTCAGACCTGAGGTTCAAACACCAAGATGCTCCGTGGACAGAGACTGATGCAATACTGGACTTTCCTGCAGCGCCAACAAGGGGGAAAACCTTCCCTTGGAGCAGACATCCTGAATTTGGACTTGGAGCCTACCAGACTGTGTAAGAAGAAACTTTCCTTTGTCGAAACTATCTACTTTGTGGCACTTCTGTTAGAGCAGCACTAGCTGACTAAAACAGTCACCATAAGTCAGAACTGACATGATAGCACCTAACAACAGCCTCTGTGGAAAGCATCCATGAGGTTTTCCCAAGCATTTCTTTTTTTCCTAGAATTTGAAGTTCTTGCCCTCCTAAACACTTGTCGTTGGCTGCTGTGCAGCCAGCCCCCCAGCTCCCAGTGACTCCGTGCCAAACAGAACCTGGTGCTGTCCTGGGCCACCCCCATCACCAGTTGCTAGTTGGATCATTGTGATCCAAAGGGTTTTCAATGGCCGATTTCAGAAGCAGGCCAGCAGGCCTTTCCTCCTAGTGTGTCAGAGGCTACAGCATCTCTAGGTGAAATCTGTTCAGCATCACAGGAACATACAAGCCTCCACCGAGAGAGGAGTGATAGAAATCTAATCCAAGCCTCCAGTGTGAAAAGAGGAAATCCTACCTCAGAATCACCACTGCCCCGCTCCTAAGCACTTGGTGGACTCTGAACGTGAGGCCTGTTCTCATTGGCACTCTCATCCATCTCTCCAATTTTCTGGCCCTGTCCCTCCAGGGCATTTCAGTGGAGGAAGTTGGCAGGTCTTGTGAGTTCTCCTCATTTTTACTGATGGATCAGATAGAAAGGATACCTTCTTAGATTTTGCTAGATCTCACCAAAATGTCAGTCTTATGAGCCAAAATCATTGTTGGGGGAGGCATGGGAATGACTGTAAAGAAATCAGCTGAACAGAGCTTCCTGTTTAATGGCTTGTCATGCTCCCTGCTGGATTGCAACAACTTGGCATTTGAGCATCCTATGAGTGTCAGTTGCATCTTTATCATGAAAGAGCCAGTCTCTGAAATGGCTCTTTGAATGTATTAAAGTGTATTTTAATCTTGCCTTCAGTGGCTGCCTGTGGAGGCACTGCCTAACTCTTCAATAAACTTCTCTTGGGGGAATAACAATTTAGTCCAGATGTGTGACACTGCTACAGTGGAAGTCGGCTTTGGCTGTCTGACGTATAGGGACTGGAACTTATGGCAGGTGATAGCTGGTCATTATCTGAAAGGCAAGGGCCTTTCCTTAGACTCTGTGGGTTTTAGGGAGATAGGCTCTGCAGGGCAAGTACTACTGAAAGAAGCCTAATGTCTGTCCCATCTTTGCTAGCTGGAATTTAGGGATGAGCCCAGGTTGTAACTTCTAAGATAGTTTCAAGGAGTCCCTAAGTGGTACAAATGGTTAAATACTAGATTGCCACCCAAAACGTTGGTAGATCAAACCCACTGGGGTGCCTCTGAAGTAAGGCCTGGCAATCTGCTTTTGAAACATCACAGTCAAGTGAAAATGCTATGGAGCACAATTCTAATCTGCACACGTGGGATCACCATGAGTCGGTTAACTTGATGGCAACAGCAGTGTGGTAGATACAGGTCCTCCCTTCTCTGAGAGCCCACTGCTTTTCCTTCTCTGTCTGGGGGATTGTGAGCTGAGAAAAGAGAAGTTCCCCTATCCCATTCTCACCTCAGTTTCCATGAAGACAGGAGAGAGGGGTATAGGAGACAGGACAAGCTGACTCCAGGGGCAATTGAAGCCTGGTTTGTACAGCTGAGCCAGCCACTGATGCCTGTGCTTTCTGAAAACCCAGAAGGCTCAGTGCCTTGTTTCTTTCAGCACCAGGTTTGGAACTTGAGGTCTAGAATGGATAAAAATAAATCAACCCCAAAATAACCACCGATGTGGGAAAGTGGAGTAGCCCCCGTGTGACAACAGGGAGGGCACTGCCTCTGGCATCAGAAGATCATAGTTTGGCTGTTCTCTGTGCTTCTGCTCCCCTCGGCCTCTGAGGAGCTCCGTTTCTCTCTCATTCTTGCCTTCCTCTTGACTTGACTCCTTTAGCTCTCTCCCAGCTCTCTTCAGTCATGTGCCATGGGCTCCCTGGAGCATGGGGTCAATCTTTACAGGATCAAGCCACCGTTGACCCTGCCCACTGCATCCCTCCTTCAAGAAAAGGCAATCGCAGCAGCAGAAGAAGGGCACCTAGGAACTGGAGGAACAAACGGACTGCAAGTCCTATTATCTTCGTGAACTACCTCCTTTGTCATGTTGTTGTTGTTGTTAGGTGCTGTGGAGTCAGTTCTGACTCACAGAAACCCATGTACAACAGAATGAAACACAGACTGATCTTGTACCATGTCCACAATTGTTTTAATGCTTAAGCCCATTGTTGCAGCCACTGTGTCAATCCATCTCCTTGAGGGTCTTCCTCTTTCTCACTAACCCTTTACTCTACCAAGCATGAGTATGTACGATGCAGTCTTACTGTCTGCTTCCAAGGAGCACTCTGGCTGTACTTCTTCGAGAACAACTCTGTTTGTTCTTTAGGGAGTCCATGGAACATTCAGTGTTCTTCTACAACACTACAATTCAAAGGTGTCGGTTTTCTGTCTTCCTTATTCATTGTCCTTATTCATGTCTTTTGTCATGAGACCAGAAGACATGGTTGGTGCCCAGGTACCTGATCAAAAGCAGGAAAAAATATGGAACACAATCTCAAATTACTGTAGAAACCAAAGTTACTGGATCTACTATGACTGGGGAAATCCCTGAATCTATTGTCCTAAATACTCTTTAAATTTTGGAATGAAACTATCCCATGATGTCATCTGTAAGCAAAGCAACAATTTTGCTCAGATAGCAAGAAGATGCAATGCTGTCTCTCCCTGAGGTGTTGAACACAATGTGTCCCTTGAGCCTCTTGGGACCTCTACCTTGAGTACCCCTGGCCATTTTCCCTAGGCCCTATCCCTACCTCTCTGGAATGCAAATTGCATTACTCCCTATCTTAAATACCTATTATGTTGTCTATCTAGGGAAACCCTGGTGGATTAGTAGTTAAGAGCTATGGCTGCTAAATAAGAAATTAGCAGTTCAAATCTATCAAGTACTCCTTGGAAACCCTATGAGGCAATTCTGTGCTGTCCTCTATGGCTGTTATGAGTTGGAATTGACTCAGCAGCAGTGAGTTTGGTTTCTCTTGTACTTTAGTAGAGGTCTCATCCCACTTGGTCTAAACAGAGCCAACTATTCCTGGGATTTTTCAACTTTACCTCAATGAAAGGACAAGGCATGACTCCTTCCAGCAGTGAACATAGGGAGAAATGAGGCTCAGGCATGACAGTGGCCATGGAAGGAGCCAGTAGGAAAGAGTAAAGTTTACATGTAGAGAGAGTTAGAGAAGCAAATGGAAGACAGTGCTGGCAGTATCTGAATCTTGGTCCCAGTGAACAGATTGTTCCACTGCACCTTTTGCCTTTCCTAAAAGTTGGCTGTATGACTCTTACATGCATTAACCACATTAAATTGTTTTGTTTTCATTTGTTTTGGGTCACTTTTATTAAGTAATATAGGAATACCACCATCACCATCTCCCTTTGAGCTGGTGCTTACCATTTCGGTATACACATTTTAATGTAGTTTATTCATCCAACAAGTATTACTGGATACTCAATATTTACTTCAGCATATATTTGTTGAATGTCTACTCTTTCACATTCACTGGGTCCATATGAGGTATGCAGAGACAATAAAATACAGCTTATAATCTGGCACAGAGAAAAGACATATTTAGAACATGATCACAAAAGAAGGTGTTACTCATTTAAACATATTTATTTAGTATTGACTCTGTGCTAGGTACTACATGTTAAAAGGTGAGACTGCTGGGGAGGGGTTACTTCTCAAAGGGAATATCAGAAGGCTCTAGAAAGTTGATGGTATTTGAAGCTATCTGGGAAACTTGGAAAAAGCAACTTTTCAAATGTTTTGAATGAGGAGGTTATACAACACAGTGAGGGCAATGACATGAGCCAAGCTAGAAAGGCAGAGACTGGTGACTGGGGAAATGAGGGGAAGACCCTGAATGGCATCATCAGGCCTTCGGCAGAAGAGCTATGGCAGCAGCACGTGGGCTGGATTGTAAACCTAGTGACACAGTGCAAAGCTACATTATTATAACATGCTGTATATAACATGTTTATAAATACACGTACATATATAATGTGTACATACATGCATAAACTTATAACACTTGTATAAAAACATACATGTATGTAAACATGTCGTCAGCATTTACATACATGTATATTTATATATGGAAACCCTGGTGGCGTAGTTGCTAAGATCTATAACAGCTGACCAAAAGGACAGCAGTTCAAGTTCACCATTTATTGCTGTCAAGTGAATTCCAACTCATAGCAACCTAATGGCACAGAGTAGAACTGCCCTATGGAGCTTCCAAGGAGTGACTGGATGATTCAAACTGACAGCCTTTTAGTTAACAGTCTTGGCTCTTAACCACTGAGAAACCAAGTCTCCATATTTATGTATTAACCAAAAACCAAACCCATTGTCATCAATTCTAACTCACAGTGACCCTACATGACAAGGCAGAACTGCCTCAGAGGGTTTCTATGGAGTACCTGGTGGATTTGAACTGCCAGCATTTTGGTTAGCAGCCATAGCTCTTAACTTCTATGCCACCAGGGTTTCCATATTTAAATATAGCATGTTACATATTTATATATAACATGTTAACTGTCTTCTGGAAGCCTCTGATCTAATTGTGAAGGCACATAAAACAGAGCAAAATGAAGCATATGATTCAATCTAAATCTTGGGCTACAGATGGAAAATCCAGCAAAAACTCGGCAAAGCGTAAGCTGAATATCTACTGCAGCCTTTGAGGCCTTTGAGGTTGGTGGAAGTCCAGCAGGACCTTGAAATTGCTCCCATTGTCTCTCTTTCCAATTGCCTGATAGGTAGTAGCTGAAGGTAGAGTGGACAGAAGCATTTGCCTGACATCTGTCCCACATGCTCTTTGTCTATTCTTAAATAACTCAGGTTTGGCTGCTGATGGGGAAGAAAGTGAGTCCAGGAAAACTGAATGTGGAAGACAAATTTAGCTGCAGGTTGACTTCAGAAGACAAGAATGAGCACCACCTAAGGGGCTAAGGGTAGGTGAGAGAGATGAATACTAGACAGAGACACCAAGACAGAAGTCCGTGGACTTGATCTGGAAATAACAGAAGACTGCAGCTATGAATAGGTGGACAAAGATAGCCAGGACTCTCCAAGAAATCCATATCTATAATCAAAGAGCTAACTTTGGAGTTCCTTGGTAAGGTTTGCCTCAGGAACCACAGAGGAAGGACTCGGCACATGAGAAGTCAATGATGAGATCAGCTGGGAGGGTCCCAGGAAGATAAGCATGGACAGTTCTGGATGTATCATATGGGTATGAGAGATAGACAGATCACAGCATTTCTCTCAGTAGTAGTGGTAGCAGCAGCAACAGCAGCACTGTTGTGTTGTTAGATGTCCTGTGAACAACAGAATAAAACACTGCCCAAAGTTACACTACCCTTACAATCATTGCTATGCTTGAGCCCATCATTGTAACCACTGTTACAAGACCCTCAGCTGATTCTCTACTTGGGCAAGCATGATGCCCTTCTCCAGGGACTGGAGCCTCCAGACATTGTGTCCAAAGTGAATGAGACAAAGTGGTGTTTGATTCCTTCACTGCTGCTTCAGTGGGTACTTATTGTGGATCCAAGTAAAATTAAGTCCTCGACAACTTCAGTCTTTTCTCCATGTATCACAATGTTCCATAGTGGTCCAGTTTTGCGGACTTTTGTTATCTTTACGTTGAAGGGCAAGCTATACTGAAGGCTGTAAGTTCTGATGTTTGTCAGTATGTGCTTCAAGTCCTCTTTACTTCCTGAAAGCAAAGTTGTATTAATCTGCATGTTACAGGTTGCTAGTGAATGTTCCATCAATCTTAATGCCACGTGCTTCTTCACATTGTCCACCTTCTCAGATTATTTGCCTGAATAAGTATGCTGAAAAGTTAAAATCCTGAGGTATGCCTTTGTTGATTTTAAACCACTCAGTGTCTTCTTACTGTGATTGAACAACTGCTTCTTGGTACAGGTTCCTCATGAGCACTTAAGTATTCTGGAATTCCTATTCATGTCAGCATTGTTCGTAATTGTTATAATCCACACACTCAAATGCCTTTGCGTAGTGAGTAAAACACAAGTAAACATGTTTCTGATGTTGTCTGCTTTCAGCCAAGATCCATCTCACATCAGCAGTGATATCACTCATTCTACATCCTATTGTAAATCCAGCTTGAACTTCTGGCAGTTCCCTGTCAACGTACTGCTGCAACTGCTTTTGAATGATCCTCGGAAAAATTTTCCTTGTGTGTAACATTAATAATGTTATTCTATGATTTCTACATTCTTTTGGATCATTGTTTTTGGGAATGCGCACAGACAGGGATTTCTTCCAGTCAGTTGGCCAGGTAGCTGTCTCCCAGATTCCCTGGCAAAGATCAGTGGGCACCTGCAGCACTGTATCCATTAGCTGGAATATTTCAGTTGGTATTCGGGCCACTTCTGGGGCCTGTTTTTCACCAATGGCTTCAATACAGCTTGAACTTCTTCCTTCAGTGCTCTTGGTTCTTGATTGCATGCTACCTCCTGAAATGATTCTTTTTGGTACAGTGACTGTTGTGGTCCTTTCATCTTCTTTTGGTGTTTCCTGTGTCATTAAATATTTTGCTAAGAGAACCACCACTTGTGTCAGTGTGTCACACTGTTGTGCCTTGTGTGTCCCTATGATGCTGGAATCTACGCCATTGGTATTTCGAGTACCAGCAGGGTCACCCATAGTGGGCAGGTTTTAGCAGAGCTTCCAAACTAAAACAGACTAGGAAGAAGGATCTGGCAGCTTACTTCTGAACAAAGTGGCCAGTGAAAACCTTATGAATAGCAGTGGGACATTATCAAATACAGTGCTGGAAGCTGAGCTCTCAGGTTGGGAGGCACTCGAAAGATGACTGGGAAGAGCTGCCCCCTCAAAATAGGGTCAACTTTAATTACATGGGTAGAGTTAAGCTTTCAGGACCTTCATGTGCTGATGAGACACTGCCCAAAATGCGAAGAAACAGCTATAAACATCCACTAATTGCCAGAAGGTGGAATGTATAAAGTATGAATCTTAGAAAATTGGAAGTCATGAAGAATGAAATAGAACACTTGAAGATCAATATCTAGGCATTAGTGAGCTGAAATGGACTGGTTTCGACCATTCTGAATCAGACAATCATATGGTCTACTATGTCAGGAACGACAGATTGAAGGGAAATGGCGTTGTAGTCATCATTAAAAACAACATTTCAAGATTTATCCTAAAGTACAATGCTGTCAGTGATAGTATAATATCCCTACATTTACAAGGAAGGTCAGTTAATAAAACTGTTATTCAAACTCATGTGCCTATCACTAAGGCCAAAGATGAAGAAATTGAAGATTTTTTTTCTTTACCAACTCTGCAGTCTGAAATTCATCAAATGTGCAATCAAGATGCCTTAACAATTACTAGTAATTACAGTGTGAAAGCTGGAAACAAGAAGGATTAGTAGTTGTAAAATATGGCCTTGGTGACAGAAATGAAGCAGGTGATAGCATGATAGAATTTTGCAAGACCGACAACTTATTCGTTGCAAGTACTTTTTTCAACAACATAAATGATGACTATATACAGGGACCTCACTGGATGGAATATACAGGAATCAACTCACCAATGTCTGTGGAAAGAGATGGTGTAGAAGCTTAATATCATTAGTCAGAACAAGGCCAAGTCTTGACTGCAGAACAGACTATCAGTTGCTTATATGCAAGTTCAAGTTGAAGCTGAAGAAAATGAAAATGAGTCCACAAGAGCCAAAATACAACACTGAGCATGTCCTACCTGCATTAGGAGACCTTGTCAAGGACGGATTTGGCACACAGAAGTTCAGTGAATGTAAACCAGATAAGTTATGAGATGACATCAAAAACATCATACATGAGGAAAGCAAAAGGTCATTTAAAAGACAGGAAATTCCAGCATGAATGTCAGAGTAGACTCTGAAAATGACTCTTGAACACAGAGCAGCTAAACTGAAGCAGCAGCACCGGCAGCAGCAGGTGGGCAATTTCTCCACTTTAGGCCCCTTGCTGGGCCCTCCTCGGGAGACCTGGCTTCCAGCTCATCCCCTGGCTGAGTGTGGGTGGTCATCTGCTCTCGACAAGCAGCAATTTCATTTCCCTACTTCCTGGGCTTCCTGCAGAGCGGATCAGATGGGACAACCTATAATGTGATTATTAGAAAGCAGCTCTGAATCTGCAAGGATAGGATACAGAATGAAATAAGAGAATAATTTCTCTGCTGGCTTGGAGGAGCCTCAGTGGACCACCTACCACTGTCGCCACAGAGGGCTTGGGGAAGGAGCTGTTGTTTGTTGGTTTTTTGGTGCTTTGTTTACTGTTGGTTTCACGCTCTGATTCTGGCAAGAATGAGGCTTAGTGGGTGTACCAAGGGGCCTATTTGACTTTGCAATCTCAGGCAGATGTTCTTTTTGAGAGGGGTTAGGGCAGGAGGGCATTTGAGCTGTGCCTGGGACTGTGTGTGTATACGAAATCCAGCGTGCTGGCTTCTGCTTCTGCGGGGAAAGGCCTGTTGCTGCCTCGTCCGTGCATCATCCCGCGTCACCAGCATCTTGCAGACGGCTGACGCAGTGTGCTGTGAAGGAGCTCAGCGTGTGACTCCGGAAAGCCAGAAACTTGGAAGAATACTTTACTGTTCCAGTTCCACGCTGGTTCAGTTGTTTTAGAAGCTGTAGTGGTTTCGTTTTAATTTCACTTTGAATTCATTAACTCATTTTTTCTTTTTTAATTATAACTCAAGTTTGGTTCATGATTTGTTTTTCTAACAAAATCCTGTGTCTCGTTTGTTTCACTGTACAGTAAATTCGTGCCATTCAAAACAGTTTTCGTTAATGGTGGATCTCAATATAGCTGAGGAGGTGAATGTGGAAAGAAGAGATCGAGTGATGATTTTTAAGTTTAATTTTTAATCCTAATTAGAATGTCAGCAATGCCCTAAGTGATCTTTAAGTTTCAAATGAAGATCGAAGAAAACCCAATTGAAAGGAGCCTTCTTGGCTTCCACGTCAGACAGGAAGAGTTTATAACTGTCTTAAACATCCCCTGCTCCAGGGCCTTTACCAATTCTCCTGTGTTTGCACAATACTTTGCAGTTTATGAAGTACTTTTCTACATACACAGCTGTTTAATTCGGTGCTCACAGTGGTTCTGTGTGGTTGGAGAAATCGTGTGTTATTACTCCTAGTTGACAGTTGGGAAAACTGAGACTCAGAAAGTTGGCTAAATTGCTTGAGATCACACAGTTTCTACAGCAGGAATGTCACAGGTCCTCTGGCTGCTGCTCCAAGATTCTTCCCCCTGTCTTGAGCAACAGCAGGCTTTCTCACCCTGCACACCTCAAATCAAGTCTTCTGGCTTCAGGATCCAGAGACATGGGGAATAATGGGGAATCTGCCTAGGCTTGGGAGCGACAGCAGGGTGCCGGAGCAGGGTCGGGGGAGAGTAGTAGTGAAACTGTTTCCACTCCAAGAATCAAATTCCAGCCTTTCTGGTTCTCAGGCTGCCTGTAACACTGGAGCTGGATTCCAGAAATTCTCCTTCCTTCACCTTCTCACCTGGGGGAAGCCACAGGATGGAGGTCATCACAGAAACCTAAGGTGGAGTCCACTTTGCTGAGGAGACTTGGGCTATTAACTCTTGAATTGAGCCACCTCCAGTCTCTCCCATTGTTTAAGCAGCTCCTTACCCACCTCAACGGGACCATAGGAAACTGGCAGCTACCCATCTTAGCCTAAGCAGATGCTCAGGTTGTGCACTTAACCGTTCAGTCTTTCATCCAACTAATATTTATTGTGTCCTAGTAGGTGCCAAACAGTAGGGCAAGCCACTTCACTTGCATTATCTTCTTTTTCTCTTGCAATCCTAAGGAAAACAACCAGTTGCTATCCAGTAGATTCCAACTCATGACAACCCCGTGTGTTATACAGGGTAGAATTGGATTTTCTTGGTATAATCTTTACAGAAGCAGAGTGCCAGACCTTTATTTGGTGGTGCTACTGGATAAGTTTGACCTGCCAACTTTTAGGTTTCTAGACAAGTGCAAACCATTTGTTCTACCCAAGGACATTCTTAATCTTAAGAAGTAGGTGCTGTTAGCTGTATTTCATGGGGAAATGAGATTCAGAGAAGACCAATAACTAATAAATTTTAGAGCTTGGGCCAGTTCTAGTTGGTCTGACTCTGAGGTTGTCCATTCTCTGTGCTACTCAAGAGAAAGGGTGGACACATGAGAGTGGGCAGTGTCTAGGTCTAAGCCACAGTCAGTGGGGTGGAGAACGTCGGGGTGAGTTTATAAGACAGCAGGCCACTGGCTTATACACTGGGGAGGCTGGCAAATCCCAAGATCAACAGGTAACCTGCTAGCTAAAGTCCCAAGACCAGAGGTGAAATGATGACAAGCTAGAGACGGGATCTCAATTGAGAGTTTTGCCGGAACATGCCTTTATATACTGGAGGCAGGCCACGCCCCCAAGAAAACTCCCTTTTGACTGATTGGCTGCTCATAGCAGATATCATCATGGAATTGATTGCAATGTTACGTAACCACCAAATTACATCATTACATAACTACCTGACTACATCATAACTGCCAAACCAGTGAAAATAGTGCAACCAAGTTGGCACACAACCTTGACCACTGCAGGTAGGAAAAAAACCCTAATCCTGTTTGTATCCTGTGGAGAGGTATGGCTTATCTGACTAATGATGGTGGCCACAAACAATTCTAGTTTTGGTTTACCAAGTGGCCTTTTGTATAGTGCTCAGTTTCTCGAGGCTTGTATGGGTTTCCCTGGAGTCCTTGGCTGGCTGATACAAATGGCTGGCACCCTCCGCTGCTAATTGGAGGGTTGAAGTTC
This sequence comes from Heterohyrax brucei, assembly GCA_028571685.1. Taxonomy (NCBI): domain Eukaryota; kingdom Metazoa; phylum Chordata; class Mammalia; order Hyracoidea; family Procaviidae; genus Heterohyrax; species Heterohyrax brucei. Next base: position 27,636,909 of record CM053155.1, read on the forward strand.
GAGTCCACGCAGAAGCACTGCAGAAGAAACTCCAGATGATCTACTTCCAAAAAATCAGACATTGAAAATCCAGTGAAGTGCAATTCTACTCTGGTATACATGGAGTTTCCATGAGTCCAAACTGACTCAACAGCAAGTGGACTGGCATGGGGTCCCTATGTGTGGCACTGAGTTGTGGAATGGGCTGCCTTTCTTATGGTTGTATGAAACCTAACCAATTAGTTTGAAGAAGAGTCCAAAGGCAGTACCTTCAACCAAGATCCTTGGGATAGTTGGAAATACAGGGTGAGGATCTGAAACTGCGGGTTCCTGTGGCAAGAGGAGACTTCCAGAAGTCTTCTAAGCTCTTCTTCACAGTCCAGGCACAAATATCCTGCTACAATCTCTACAGGAAATGATTCCATAGCCTTTATGCAGATACTCTTTCCTGCAGTCAACACTCCCAGTCTCTCTGTGAGGACCAGGATGTCCTTCCTTCACTTTCAGTTGAACATGGAGGCTGCGACAGCCCACATGGCCAGTCCCAACTGGACTACCTGCTTCCAGGATCATATGACCACAAGAGGTCATATAATCACCCTGTAATCACAGGCATGGCCACACTTTTGCTTGGTAGTTATTATCCTTGTGCAGTCAACACAATATCTCCGTGCGGTAATCAGCCTAACAATAACCAACCTGTTATCCTTCTCGTGTGATAAGAGATGAGCAACAGTAGCCACAAAAGAACTAGCTCAGAGTCTTAGTTATCTTGTGTCGCTATAACAGAAATGTCACAAGTAGATAACTCTAATAAACAGAAATTTATTCTGTTTGTTAAGGAGGCTAGAAGTCTGGAGCACTGGCTCTAACGAAGGTTTCCTTTCTCTGTTGGCTCCAGAGAAAAGTCCATGTCTCTTCAGTTTCTGTTTCTGCTTCCTTGGAGATCTCTGTGTCTTGGCTTCTATCTTACTATATCTCTCCTCTGCTGGACTGCTTTTTAATCTCTTTCATATCTCAAAAGAGATTGACTGAAGATACACCCTATAATAATTCTACATTATTAACATAACAGTCAATTCCCAAATGGGATTATAACCACAGGCACAGAGGTTAGGATTTACACGTACTCTGGGAGGACACAATTCAGTTGATAACACTCAGCTATCTCTTAAGATTCTGGTCAAGTGTCACCTTCTCTGAGAAACCATCTTTGTGTCCCCTCACCCTAACCCAGAGTAGGTGCCCCCAGGTGTTCAGAGCTAACTAACCTCTTGCAAAGTACTTACCATGTACTGTCTCAGTTGCTGATGTACCTCATTCCCATTAGAGTCCAAGGTCCTTGAGAGCAAAGCCATCTATCTCACTCAGTTTCATATAATCTAAGAGTAAGAATGCTCACTCTGTTAGCATGAAAGCAAAGAGATTTATTGAGGGCAACACAATTCCTGAATTGGGGAACCACAGGACAAAGAGGAACCTACCAAATGCTCCCACCTTCCAAAGGAGAGGTGAGCTTTTTATCTGGTAAGGTTTACAGGGCAAACACATGACAGTTTATGACTAATAAAATAGGCAGGAGCAGCAGGAGACCACCAAAGTCAGAATCTCTGTTAGCATCAGCAAACTCTTCCTGAAGAGTCACATTCTCACCACCACCCTTATTTGCTAAGAGCAACTAAAGTTCAGGAAAGTCTCAGGCTACATTCTCAGCAATTCAGAGGCAGAGGCTTTGGTCAAGTTAACTCTGATTGAAACTGCAGTCTAGTTAACGATATGAAGTTTGATTCAAACTGAGGTTAGCTATCCTGTTCCAGTCAGACACCTCAATTTGGAAATACTACAGAGTGTTTCCAGAAGTTAGCATGCTACCTGCCATAACAGGTGTCCAGTAATTATCACGGCAGGAATGAAGGAATGAATCAATGATTGAAGGAATACGTGAATGACTGTAAACTAGTCTTTCAAGCTGGAAGGTTTGGAGTTAATCACAGGAAAGACCACTTTACCTAGTAGTATCTCAGAGGCAGAGAGGCTAAGAAATCTGTTGTTTAGAGGTAAACCCTGGTGGCGTAGTGGTTAAGTGCTGTGTCTGCTAACCAAACGTTTGGCAGTTTAAATCCACCAGGCGCTCCTTGGAAATCCTGTGGGACAGTTCTGCTCTGTGCTACAGGGTTGCTCTGAGCCAGAACTGACTCAACAGAAGTGGATTTGCTTATTTTCAGAGCCTAGATAGGGTTAACATTGGTGTTATGGATTGAATTATGTCTCCCCGAAATGTATGTCAACTCGGTTAGGCCACAGTTCCAGCATTGTGTGATTGTCCACTTTTTGTCATCTGCTGTGATTTTCCTATGTGTTCTAAATTCTATCTTTATGACATTAATGAGGTAGGCTTAGAGGCAGTTATGTTAATGAAGGTGGATTCAATCTACAAGATTACCCAGTACCTTAAGTGAGGCTCTTTCAAGATATAAAAGAGAGAAGAAGGCAGAGAACAGGGAATTTATACCACCAAGAAAGCAGCACTGGGAGCAGAGTATGTCCTTTGGACCTGGGTCTCTGTGCTGAGATGCTTTCAGATTAGAGGAAGGTTGATGACAAAGGCTTTCCTCCAGAACTGACAGAGAAAGCTTTCCCCTAGACCTGGTACCCTGAATTTGAACTTCTAGCCTCCTAAGCTGTGACAGAATAAATTTCTCTTTGTTAAAGCCATCCACTTATGTTCTTTTTGTTATAGCAAGCAGCACTATATGACTAAGACACTTGGGTCCTGCCAGACCTGGCAGCAGGGCCGTGGAACTCTGACTCCCTTGGAAGCCACGATAACCAAGGCTGGAAGTTAGGAGTGCAGTCAATGACTATCCTTGCAGGAAATCTTCCTTACCTGTTTCTGAGACTATCCATGGCAGAATAAATGTTTAAATGCTCAAAAACCTTTGAAATAGGAAGACTTAGGGGAGTCTATACCCACCATTGCTCATGTACTTCCAAAGTTCGAAGTGCTATTTTAAGGGATTTAATTATACTATCTTATTTGAGCCTCATCACACCTCGAAGGGTTGGTATCATTATCCTTATTTCATAGACAAGGAAACAGAAGGTTAGAGAAATTCAGTAACTTTCTCAAGGTGACACAGCCGGCAAGTAGTACTACTCAGTTTTAAACCTAGCTTCCTCTCTCTAAAGCCCGTATTTTCTCTTCTAAACAATTTGGCCCTGGATGTCTGGTCCTGGATAGCTGCTGGATGTCTTCCTTGCCTCCACCCCCACCCCTCGCCTCTCCCTGACCTCTCCTGCACTTTACATTTTATCAGTTACTGAAGTTCACAAAATAGTCCATTACTGGGTCCAGCATCTTGGTGGATAAATTTGATGCTAGTAAATGATCAGCCTGCTTTCTCGAGGGGGTGAGCACAAACTTCTTTGCTTACCCGCTTCTTGACCCCATTTCCAGATCCCTTTCCTGGTTCCCATTCCTTCCATGACAGCCCATGGCCAGGGATATTTCTTTTACTTTTGTCACACTGGAAGCAAGGCCTCCTCTGCCTGGGTACCAATGTGTTGTCTCAGCGTTTCTCACAGATACCTCAATCTCAAATCCTCAGATTCCCTGAATTATGACAAATAGAATTTTCTAAGTAGTTTCTACTTCTGCTGGATACCAGGAAAGAGGATCTTTTTTTTTTTTTTTTTTTTTTTTTGCTAACCTTTCTGTATGTTTCTTGAACTGACAGTTTTTCTAAGCACTTTGGAGCAGTATAAGTCAAATGCACTGATGTCTTGTTAGGCCTCTTTGGATTGGGGAACAAAGGTGGATAAGACTGAGTTCTGACCTTGGGGAGCCAGAAGTTTGTCAGAAGTCCATCATGTCATCTATCTGCTTCAGTCTTCACCTAAGCTTGATGTGTACTTCAGTGGCTGATTGTTGTGTGCTACTGAGTTGATTCTGAATTTAGGTGCCTTCATATTAAGAGACTTGATCCACTGAATCAAGATACAATCCATAGTGGTCATTTATTGCTTTGCCTACTTCCAGTAACCAAACCAAAATCAAAGTCATTGCTGTCAAATTGGTTCTGATGCATAGCAACCTTGCAGACCTTATCAACACTATAGTGACCTTGTAGGACAGACTAGGACTGCAAGATAGGGTTTCTTCCAAGGAGCAGCTGGTGGATTTGAACTGTCAACCTTTTGTGGAGCAGCTGAGCTCTTAACCACTGTGCCACAAGGCTCCTTAAGACTCAATCCCAGGACTTCAGTTGAAACTCCTTCCAATAAAATTGAGGTTAGTAGACTGTATGTCCAGAATTTTGGGGGCCATCTTGCCAATACCAGTCCAGTGTTCCAGAGTGGTGCCCATGGAAGGCCAGCTATGAGCAGGAGAGAAATCAGTGCTGAGCACACCTTGTGAGCTCTGTGTGCAGTCAAGCCTGATATACCCATGGATTTTGCTTAAGCCAGAATGGTTAGGTTTGTTTCAATAGCAATGAAAAAGTCTTGACTGATACCGGATCTGAGACACATACTCATTAAAAAAAAAAAAAAAAAAAAGGTTACCCCTTCTCACTGGCTCCAAGAACAGGACTGAATTTCTCTTCTTCCCTAAATGCCCTCATTTATATACTGACCTTGCTCGTCAAGGTTACTGCTGGAGTCTGGTTCAATCGGATTTCACCAGGAGGTTAGAGTGTGTCGATGATGGAGGGAGGATGTGTTTCAGAGAGTCTTGTCCTGGTAATTCAGGACAACTCATGGAGGGACCCAGAAGCAAAGCAGTGTGACCTGGGAGACCTCAATTCAGGGTGGTCGCAGACTGCATTTAATCCCAGATACAGCCTTAACCACCCACTGCCATCGAGTTGATTCCCACTCACGGTGACTGTAGGACAGAGTAGAACTGCTCCATAGAGTTTCCAAGGAGTGCCTGTTGGGTTTGAACTGCTGCTCGTAAGGTCAGCAGATGCGGAACTTAACTACTACACCACCAGGGTTTTCTTAGGGATGTTAGGTTACTAAATTCAGGCCAGAGATAGCAGTTGGTCAATGGCTTTGCCTCATGGGCAATTGCACATCTCCTTCAGAGGAAGTTATCCAACACTGCATCTTCTGATTTCTGAGACTGAGTTAGCTATCTTTTCTGCCTGAAAACTCCTGGTTGTCTGCAGGGCTTGCTTCCATCCTTGTCTACCAGCAAAAATGCACGGCAGGGGTGTCTGACCTCATCTAACTTCATGAGGGGGAGAGAGAATCACCATCAGCATCAGCCCAAACCTGATTTCTATGAGGTGGAGGTCAGACATACCTCCTGACTCTAACCTTTTCACCAGTTCTGATACCAGTTGTCCTTCCATGGCACTCTCTGTTCCTCTGCTGGCTTTAGTAATTTGTTTTAATGGCCACACAGAACTCAACAGACCATACAGATACTTACAGGGCTTATTTGGGAAGTAGCAGGTTACAGTTCAGAATCAGGAGCAACTCAGGATCCAGTTCTTCAATCAGGACAGCCTGCCTTTAGCTGTGCCTGCTGGCGGGCCTCTCTCAAGCCCTCAGCCCGTTGTTACAAAACTCTTCCACCACTGAGTGGAAGCACCCTACTCCACCAGAAAACCTCAGCCTGAAGGCACTCAGCTCTGTCATTCTGCAGGTTGGCACACCCCATGTAACTACCTTGCTCTGTTGAGCCAGGAAGTCCATGGCACTGTCTCACATGGTTTTCTGGTTCTGTTGCCACCATTTCTCTGGTGAAATGCTCAGGCAGGCTGAGAATAGAGGCCAAGAAAGTGCAACTGTCTAAGTGTACTGGGTATCTAATCAGCCTAAGATGATGAAGTAGCAGGCAATCTAGGGTGCAGCCAGTGTTCCGGAGTCCATGAGGGGTCATGGTTATTGGGGAAGCAGTTCAAATATAAAAGTGCCCCAACCCAGGAAGCTGGGCTACACCAGAGTTAGGAACCAAAATGCACTGGCTACCTGTCTGGTTGGAACTGGCTCACAGAGGGCACACAGGATCCTGGCAGGATAATTGCCTCACTATTCCTAGGCTAGGCCAGTCTTCAGTTAGCTAGAATGTTCTTCCTTTCAATTCATTGCCTTCAATTTAAGCAGAGGATGCTTGTTGTTTCTAAGAGCTGTTGAATTGGTTCTGACTCGTAGTGACCCTGTATGTCATAGAACAAAAACAATGTCTGGTCCTGATCTATGCCCACAATCACTGTTATGTTACAGCTCATTGTTGCAGCCTCTGTGTCAATCCATTTTGTTGATGGTCTTTTTCATTGATCGTCTTCCAAGCATGATGTCCTTCTCCAGGGATTGATCCCTCCTGACCACATGTCCAGAGTATATAAGACATAGTCTCACCATCCTTGCTTCTGACAAGCATTCAGGTTGTACTTTTCCAAAACAGACCTGTTCACTCTTTTAGTAGTCCAGGTATATTAGTGTTCTCTAATACCACAATTCAAAGGTGTCAGTTCTTCTGTCTTCCTTTTTCTTGTCCAGCTTTCATATGTGTAACATATGACGCAATTGAAAGTACCAAGGCTTAGGTCAGGCATACCTTAGTCTCTGAGGTGACATTTTTGCTTTTGAACACTTTAAAGAAGTGTTTTGCAGCAGACTTTCCTGATGCAGTGCAACTTTCAATTTCTTGACTGCTGCTTCCATGGGTGTGGATTGTGGATTCAAGTAAAATGAAATCCTTGGCAACCTCAATAGTTTCTTCATTTATCACGATGTTGCTTGTTGGTCCAGTTGTGTGGATTTTTGTTTTCTTAAATGCTGAGGTGTAATCCATACTGAAGACTGTGCTCTTTGATATTCATCAGGAAGTGTTTCAAGTCCTCTTCACTTTCGGCAAGCCTAGGTTCTGTCATCTGCCTAACGCACGCTGTTAATGAATCTTCCTCCAATCCTGATGCTCCGTTATTCTTCATATGGTCCAGCTTCTCAGATTATTTATTTGGCCTGTGGAGTGAATAGATATGGTGAAAGATACAAGCCTGATACACACTTTTTCTAGCTTTAAACCATGCAGTATCCTCTCATGCTGTTCAAATAACTACCTCTTGATCCATGAGCACAATTAAGTATCCTGGAATTCCCATCCTAAGGGAAGCCTAGAGGGGAAGAAAACTGTAGAGGTAATTCATACAAATCCTGCTTCTCTCAAAGGTGATGCAAGAACAAAACCCCAGTGCTGTTAATTCTGACTTATGGGAACTGAAAATAGACTCATAAGGGCTGAAAATGGGTGCAGCCATACAATGGAATATTACTCAGCTATAAAGAGAAATGGAGATATGATCTACAAAATAGATGAGACTTGAGAATACCATCCTGAGTGAAGTAAGTCACTCACAAAGGGCAAGCACTGTATGATCACACTTACACGAAAATATTTAGAAAGGCAAATGTATAGCAACTGGAGTTTCTGAGTGGTTTTTAGGAGTGGGGGAGGGGAAAAGGGAAGTAACTGTTTAGGAAGCACTGAGTATTTGTTTATGGTGACGGAAAACTTGGCAACCCATGCTGGTGGCGGTTACACAGTATGACTAATGTAGTTTTGTGTCACTGAATTGTTCATACAAAAACGTTAAATTGGTAAAGTTGTGTTATATATACTTTTATGATCTAAATAAAAAGGACAGAGGCTGACAAGAAACCAAAATGGGTGCAGGAACCAGGAAAGACAGAGACAGAAGTAGCTGACAAATCTATCTGCAATACACCCCAATAGAAGGGTCTTGTTAACCTAATGCAGCAGAGCAATATTTTGCTAATGTTTCCCAAGCCCTAGCCTCTATAAATTCATCAGTATCACTGTCTCTGTCTGGTCCCACCTGGTTATTTCCCCTTGTACAGGCTCCAAGAAGGAGTCCCGAGGTAATGCATAAGGTTAAGGCATTCAGCTGCTGACCAAAATGTTAGAGGTTCATATCCATTCAGGGGTGTCTCAGAAAGGCCAGGAGGTCTACTTCTGAAATACCAACCACTGAAAACACTATGTGTGGAGCTCAGTTCTGCTCTGGCACACATGGGTTGCCATGAGTTGGAGTTAACTTGAGGGCAACAGGTTTTACGGGGCCAGCTACCTTGAACTAAATGAGTATTGTGGAAAGCAGGAAGCTGAAGAAAGAAAGGCTTCTGGGTCCTCTGTGCAGAGTATGTGCCTTTGTCTGGTTCTTCTGCCTGGGCTGGTGGGTTGTTATTCACGCCCCCTCATCCATCCCATCCCCAGTTGTCCAGCAGTACGCACAGCAGCATGGTTGGCCTGGACCCTGCAAGCCATCAAATGTGTGGATCTTAAGCCCTGATTTCATTAGCTCAAAGGACCCCTAAGCTCCCCTAGTGGCACAATGGCTAAGGGCTTTGCTGCTAACAGGAATGTCAGCAGTTCAGATCCATCAGACACTCTGTGGGAGAAAAGACCTGGTGATTTGCTTCTATAAAGATTACAGCCTAGGAAATGCTAGCGAGTAGTTCTACTTTGTCCTACAAGGTCACCATGGAATGGAGTCAGCTTGACAGCATACAATAGCAACAAGACTCTAACTAAGCTCATTCATTCAAAACAGAATTGTCCTTAGCAACAACTATGTCCCCAGTTACAGTTACAAGGAGAGAGATGATAAAACTGCTGTTATTTGGGTGCAACAGCTTACACCCATAAAGAATTAGCCAACAACATAATGAAATAAGAAGTGACCAATACAAGAACTTCACAAAGCAGCCTGGGTTTGTTGTCGAGAGGGTGGATCAGAAGGGAAGTGCTGTGGGCATTCAGATGGTGGTGAAATGACTGGGCACTGGAACTGAGGGGACAGTCAGAAGTTGATGAAGATCTTAAAGATTTTGAAGGTCTAGACTAGACAGGTACAGCCTCTCAGGGAATGGCTGGAACAAAGGCAGAGAGGTGAGAGCTTTGGGGATTATTGAAGGGGCATAACAGAGGTTGCTCTAACTGAAGCCAAGGGTACTTGTCAAGGGCAGCTAAAGAAGATGAGAGAGTATAAGTATTCTTCCTCCAGCTTTGGGAAGACTCAAGAATTTAGCTATCAAAAGGACTACGTAACACTTAATTGAATCCCTAATGTATGCTAAAGTCTCTTACACAGGTTTACTGAACACTACACACACCAGAACCAGTAGCCATCAACTGAGTTCTGACTGACGGCAACTCTACGTGTGTCAGAGTAAGAACTGTGCTCCACAGGGTTTTTCAGGGGCTAATCTTTTGAAAGTAGATGGACAGGCCTTTCTTCTGAGGCTCCTTTGGGTGGACTCACGTTGGCAATCTTTCAGTTTCTAGCTGACCTTGTTAACCATTTATTCCATCCAGGAACTCCTAATAGTCACAAGAACCGTATTAAACAGGCACTATTACTATCCCATTTTTAAAGAAAAGGGAGCTGAGACCCAGAGAGCATAAGGCCCTGGAACTATGTTAGGATTTGAACCTGTGTATCCTCAAATACTTGCTTTTCTTATCATGTCATGGTGCCCACCCCACCCATCTTTGTCCCCTCTTTCCTGTGGGTCTGGTGAGTCATACTGTTTCTGGCAGGCATTGTGGTTTTCAGACATCGTGGTTTTTGATAACTCAGTAAATGAAGTCATCTTATTGTTGCCGGTGCTACTGCTGCTTTTCTTGCTGCAGGCTGGCCCTGTGTCCTTGTGCTGCTTCAGGCATCTGGTGGCTCGAGCAGGAACGCCACAGCTAATGTTGCTGTTTTGCTTGGTTTCATTTTTTGGTCTCTTCCTTGAAAGAACATAAATCAGTTTCCTAGGGGCTGAGCTAAGGCCAATTAAGTGGTATGCTCAAGGTTATCTGAACAAGTCTTTCTTAAATATCAGGAACCAGTGTTCTTATCTCAGGCTGAGATTTCTGCCTTCCCGAGCCTCTGTACCATCATAGTACTTGGAGCTGACTTCATCTTCCCTTTTCGTTTCAAGACATACGTGTCTCAGCAGTCTGAGCATTAATCTCCAAGCCTTTACCTTTTTCTCAGTGCCCTCCTGGCCCTTATCGGTATGACGTATTGGTGTCAGCATCAGTTTCCTGGAATTCCCAGAGGATGTGCAATTAGACACATACTGCTTTGACCCCCGCTTCTAGCGACTGTGAAGGAAGGTGATGCCAAGGACAAGAGGAGAGGGGAAGGAGGGGCTGAAGTACACTATGCAACTCCTACAGGCTGAGCCCAGTGCCTCACACGTATTTTAAAGCTTTGATCACAGTAGTATAATCACAGGACTAGTGGCCTCATTTTGCAGTTGACAAAATGAATGCTCACAGAGGTTGAAGCAACCTTTCAGGGCAGAGCCAGACTCAGCACCAGGTTTGCTTGATTTCCCAAGCTGTCTTCTCCCTTGGTGACCAAGTACAACCAGTTTGAATTCATCCCTTAGGCAACAGGGAATCATTGAAGGTGCTGGGCCTGGAAGTGAGTCTAAAGCAGTATTTTAGGAAAATCAATCTGACAGCAGTGATTGGGATGGATGGGGGAGAGGCAAGGACAGAGTTATGAGACCAGTGAGGAGGTTACTGCAAGAGTCAGCATGAGACACGGAGCTAGGTGGATGCCTGGAAGGGGAAGGAGGGGCAATTCCAAGAGCACTGAGAAGGTGAAACAGCAGCCCCCGGGTAGCCGAGGAAACCCAGGTGCGGCAAGGAAACCCTTTCCTCTTTCTGATGACTTGATGTCCTACTGTGTACTATGACACAGCCTGCTGTCATTTCTACTCATCTGTCTATCCAAGAGATGAGGCCAGGAAACATGTGGTGACCTGGTGCCCTACTCTGCTCCTTGGCAGGGCTTGGGTAGACTGTTCGCTACCCCTGGGTAGGGCCTTGGCCTTTGAAAGGTCTGTTTACACATCCCAGGAGACTGCGTCCTGCGTGCTCAGTAAACAGTAATTGGTGGTGGTAAGCCCTGAAGCTTCTCTAAAATAGAGAGTGACTAATCCTGTTCCTGAGCAACTCCCGTCCTAGGGTGGAGCAGGCAAATGGGTCTATTCAGTTCTCCTTTACAGCTAGGGAAACTGAGGCTCAGAGGTTAGGTGTCTTTGCTGGGAGAGCAAGAGGGCAGAATTAGGGCTTACATGCATAGCCCCTATCTTTGAGTCCTACTCTTTCCCCAGCTCTTCCCTCTTTGGTGTCCTAGAAACAAGGGGAATTAATAATAAGTCTTCATATGACTAGGGGGGTTTACTTTTTGCAAAACTGCTTCCTATCCATTAACTCATTTGATCTTCATGATAACCCTACAGGGTGTTACTATACTCATTTTACAGATGAAGCAACTGAGACCCATAAAATTTAAGGCCATGGTGATTCCACTGTCAGCAACAAAGCTAGAACTGAAAAAGAAACAGGTTTTCTGAGTCTATGTCCATGGGAATAAGTAAAAGTTGTACAACAAAGGAGAGCCACAGAGGATTTGGGAGAGCAACGGCCACAGCTGCAGTGGTACAGGAGGGCTTCAGGTTAAACACGATAAAAGCATGATACGTTGGGAGAACAACTTTGCTTATCTGCCCAGGGAGGTAGCACAGTTCATTCTAGGGGTAGAAGGATGAAAAAAGTGAACTCTAGACAAATTCCCCCCTCCCAACTCTTTCCTACCTAGTGAAGAAAAGGTAGCTAGACAAAACAGAAAAGATGAAGGTTTTTGTTTTTTTTAGGTCATATACCCTTAATTTTTACATGCTTAGTTTATCACTTTCTGGATATTTTCCTTCCTTCTTTCTTTTCTTGTTTGTAATTAACAGACTATTTTTGAGCTGCTTCAGGTTTACAGAAAAAGTGAGGAGAAAGTACAGAGAGTTTCCTATATTGCACATCTGTCCAGTTTTCCCTGCTACTTACATCTGGTGCTGGTGTGCTGTGTGGTACATTTGTTACAAGTGATGAATCAGACTTCACATACTATTATCTACTAAAGTCCATAGTTTAGGGGTCATTCTTTGCATTGTACAGTTCTACAGGTTTTAATAAGTGCATAATATCACGTATCTACCATTACAGTATCACACAGAATCATTTTACTGCTCTAAAAATCCCGTGATCTGCCTATTCACCACCCCACTCTATCCCCTGTACCCGCTTACCACGCTTCCCCCTCCTCCAACTCCTCCTGCCCCCCTGGAACCACTGATCTTTTTTAACTGTCTGTATAGTTTTGACTCTTCTAGAATGTCATGTGGTTGGAATCAGAGTATGCAGCCTTTTCGGTTTGGCTTACTTCACTTAGCAATATGCATGTAGGCTTCCTTGATGTCTTCATGTAGCTCAATAGCTCATTTCTTTTTACGGATGAATAATATTCCGTTGTACAAATATACCACAGTTTGTTTCTTTATTCAACTATTGAAGGAGATCTTGATTGCTTCCAATTTGGGGCATTATGAATAGAGTTATATGCAGGTTTTTGTGTGGAAATACCTTTTCAATTCATTGGGGAAATACCTAGGAGTACAATTGGTGGATCATACCATAAGGCTATGTTTAATGTTGTAAGAAGCTTGATTGCTCCGTGTGCCACAACTTCGGGGGTCTGTGCTCTATGTCCATGTATCAGTGATGATATTTACTGTTTATTGAGTGCCAACTGTGTGCCAAGTGTGGATCTGATCTCCTTTCATGTTTACCACTATCTTCTGTGGGACTCAGAGGAGTGAAAAAACCTGCCCCAGGTGACTGGCACGAAGAAGCAGAGCCAGAACTGCCGCCAGGGGTTTGACTTTCCTGACCACCTAGCACCATCTGGGTAGCAAGCTCACTGGGGCATCGTCACTCACTGCAGTGAAGAGAGCACAGCAGTTAGAGAAGAAAAACCTGGGCTCAAGTTTAAGCCTTGTCACCAACTGAACTGGATGTTTTTAAGCAAATGACTTCAACTTTCTAGTTCCTTATGGAAACCCTGTGATGTAGTGGTTAAGCATTATAGTTACTAACCAAAAAGTCAGCAATTCAGATCCACTAGTTGCTCCTTGGAAACTCTGTGGAGCAGTTCTAGTCTGTCCTATAGGGTCGCTATGAGTCAGAATTGGCTTAACAGCAATGAGTTAGATTTATCCTGAACTTATAATGGTGTAAAAATAGAACAAAAAGACCATTCCAGTTATCATCAACTTGAGTCTGATTCCTGGCAAAGCCATGTGTGGCAGAGACTGGTGCACCATACAGTTTCCAGTGGCTGATTCTTCTGAAGTAGATTGCCAGGGCTTTCATCTGAGGTGTCTCTGTGTGGACTCAAACCTTCAGCCTTTTGTTTAGCAGTAAGCATGTTAACCACTTTTACCACCCAGAGACTCCAGTTCATGATGAAGTGGCCCTTCCTTGTTAGATATGATTTTTACACGGAGAAGCATTGGCTGTTGGCTGTGATAGCAGAGACCACAGGCTGCTGAGATACTTTGGGGGAAACGGACCTTACAAAGTTCCTCAGGCCTGGTGTGGGTAGTGAATGAAAACAGCTTCATTATAGAGTCATCTCAGCTGAGCCTCTTATGGGAACACTGACAGACCCTTCAAGATTAGATGCCAGCTTCAGGGATGGCGCTTCTCTAAAGCCCCAGCTTCAAGCTAAATACAGTCAGTCAGTGAAGGAGGGGAGGTAGTGTGGATTTGGGGAATAGGGAGGGACTGAGGAGAGAGCCTGCGGGAAAGAGAGAGAGAAGAGAGGAGGGAGAGAGGAAACAGAGATGGTGCCAGTGAGAGAGAAATAAAGGGGGAAACAGAAAAGACTTTGAGGAAATGGGTAGAAAAGAAGATGTGATGAAAAGAGTTGCAGGGAAAAGAAGACACAAAAGACCCAGGAGGAGAGACTGGGTCACGGAGTTTCCCTGGGATGGAAGGGCATCTCAGCAGGTCTGTTTGTGGTGAAGGGTACCAGCCTGCCAGAGGGGAGCTCAGGATGAGGACAGAGACAGCCCCAGGCTAGGCCCCTTCAGGCCAGCCCAATGCCTATGGCAGTTGTTCATCTGCTGCCGTGATAATTAGAACAGAGATACCATGGCCCAGCTAGGCCCTTCTACAGCTTTGTTAGAAGCCGTGACCTGGCATTAGCTCACCCCAAGGCAATATTTTAGGCAGCCAGGGATTACAAATCAATCTGCCTGTGGTCTTGGGGTTTGGGTAGAGAATAACCACAATGGTGCTGTGTCCTTCAGGTAGCTGTGGGACTAGCCAGGCAGGAGGGAGAGAGGGAGTATGTGGTGAAAAGCTGTAAGCCCAGAAACATCTGGGAGGAATCTGCTTCTGCAGCTTCAAACCTCCGCCTCTCCAAGTCAAGTAGGTAATGGGCAGACTGAAGCAATTAGGTGGAACCAAGGTGGAGGTGTCAGGCCCAGCTGAGCTGAACCAGAGAGCAGGCACTGTGAGCGGGTGGTTTGGTGGGGCGTGGGTCTTCCCAGGGCAGGAGAGCCCTGGAATGAAAGAAAGGGGTGCTGAACTCTGTTGCACTGATTCCAACCCATACTAATCCCACAGGGCAGTGTAGAACTGTCCCCACAGTTTCCTAGGGCTGCCTGGGGCATTCACACTGGCCAACCTTTTGGTTGCACTTAAGCACTACACCACCAGGGTGTCCAATGAGAAAACAGGAGATAAATGAGCCTTGTCACCCTTGTACCAGTCTCCGTTAGAGCAGTCCAGTTCCTGTCCCCTATGGGAAGATCAGCCATTATTCAAGAGCTAGTCTGGAGGGGCCTCTGAAGGAAAATCCTTCACGGCTCCCCTCCCCCCAGCTGGGGAGGGACTGGGGAGGACTGGCGGCGCCTGAAGGCCTGTGCTGTCTCAGAGGCGCGGGAGGCCCTGGCTGGTTGGCTGGCGACGGGCCTGGCCGCTCCCGGTGTAAGGGGAGAGGTGACGCTGAGACCGCCCACGGAGGGACTGGCCGAGGAAAAGGGTCATGAGACAGTGGCTTGAGTGAAAGGAGGACTTTGGAGCTTTCTGCTCCTGGTGTCCTCAGAGACAACTTCTAGGGGTTCCGCTAATGCTGGCCCCCCACAAGACTGTAGGAGAGATGAAAGCCCGGTGGCTGATTGGCACATGTCGAGGACTAAAGGAAATTGGACAGTAGAGTTTGAGAAAAATCTGGAAATTTGGGGAATGGGGGGAAGCCTTGTGTAGAAGAGAAGAATAGAAAGGAAAATTTCCATATTTCAGGTTTAGGGGCAGGAAACAGCAGGCCTTTAAGAAAACACTAGCCTTCAGGGACCACTGGTTTCCCCACCCCCCCACCCTCCTGTTTCCCCAGCCGAGGGGAGGTGGAGAGGGAATAATGAGGGTCCAAGCCCCAAGAAAAGAATCCCTAGCAGAGGACAGTGAACAGGGGGCCAAGAGAGGTGGTTCGAGGAGTCAGAACGGGAAAGCAAGGCGGTAGACAGAAGTAGGCAGTGGTTCCAGGGTGGAAAGACAGGCAAAGGCAGGAACCGAGGGACAAAAAGGAGGAAGGGAAAGGTCCGGGGTGAGGCTGGAGGGCGAGGGGGCCAAGACAGACCGTGGGAGAGCCTGCAGCGAAGGCAGACAGCGCAAGGGGACCAGGAGGAGGCGGGGAGTGGGGAGGAGAGAACCGAGGGAAACACGGAGAGTAGGCAGGTGAGAAGACGGGGAAGGGAGCTGGGGAGGAAGGAGACCGCGAGCCTGGAGAGTGGGGACGTCTAGCAGGGGAGGGAGGCACGTAGGCGGCAGGGCCGGAGGGGGAGGGCAGTGGGTGCCAGCAAAGGAGATGGCTGCTTTTTCTCTCCCTTTCATTTCAATCGCTATCAATAATACATTCCCAAGAGCTGCTTTTGACAGCAATTAAAAAAGCGTTTATGCTCCCTGAGAGAAATCGAAATGATTTCCTCCCACCAGCCCTCTCGCTCTGGGCAACCATCCCTGGAGATACCTCCCCAGTGGTGCGCAGTCCAAAACCGGGGACACGTGAAGCAGGGGCTGGAGAGGGTCCAGGGCGTATTCACCACGCCCTCCCCAGAGGTGGAGTGTCTGAACGTTTCCTAGCAGGCTTCGAGTGTGGGTGGCTGGGAGTGGCGGGAGGGATATGCAGAAGCCTGGAATTTTAAACATGGCACAGTCGAAAACCTCTCCTGATTACCAGCCCTCAGTGAGGAAGAGAGGGAGGCTGCCTGCCTCCTCAGCTTGCTGGCTGGAGGTGACCCCGTCACTGTGCTGAAGAACCAAGAATCTGGGAGGGAAAAATTTCCAGAAGGGGATGAGGCTCCTTGGAATCAGGTAGACTTTACCAAGCATCTATTGCATGCATCTATCACAACCTCTGAAGGGTTGTGAGGGTGTTTCAGACCAGGAAGACAGGTCCCTGTCTTTGCAGAGCTTGCTATCTGGCGGATGAGAGAGACATACAAAGAACTAGGATACAAGACAGCTGGCCTAAGGAGCCAATAACAAGTGACCAGTTGCCCTCCATCGGGCTCCCAAGTCATGGTGAACCCCTGTGTGTCAGAGTGAAACTGTGCTTCACAGGATTTTCAGGGGTTGATTTTTCTGAAACAGATCTCTAGGCCTTTCTTTTGAGGCACCTCTGGGTGGACTTGAACCTCGAACCTTATGTTCAGCGGCCAAGCACGTGAATCTTTTGCGCTATCCAAGGACTCCAGGGAGGAATTAAGAGTATATATAAACAATAGGAGAGAGAGAAGCGGAGAGGGATAGGCCAATGGGATAAGCAACATCTCAGGATTGTGGAACAAGGGAGTAATGGTTACTCCATTTCCTCAGGACCACCACGAGCGAGGCTTTTTGCTGAGCACTGTTTGGTTTCTGTATCTTACCTCATTTACTCATGCCCTCGTAGCTGTGCTAGAGGAAGCAAGTGCGATTGTTATCCTCCACTCGACAGATGACAAATCAAGGATCAGAGAGGTTATATAACTTGCTTGAGATCTCACAGCTGGTAAGTAGCAGAGCCACACTGAAAGATATCAGTCCACTTTTTTTTTTTTTTTTTTTTTTTGCCATTCTCTTTAGCCTCGCATTGGAAAACTTTAATTGCTGAGCTATTTACCTAGTAATTTCATATCTAGTAACTTATTCCACAGATATTCTTACACACATGCAAAAGAATGATATATACAAAGTTCCTCACTACAGCATTTTTTCTTTTATTTTTTACTGCAACGTTATTTTTAATAGCAAGATTGGAAACAATCTAAGTGTCCGTCAATAGAGTACTGGTTAAATAGATTGGCAGACAATGGAACAGTCTGCAGTTATCCAGAGAAATGAGGAGCACTTTATGTGTTGATGTAGAATAATCCCCAGAACACACTGTTTATTAAACACAGCAAGCACAGAGCAATGTGTAAGTATGCTGCCATTTGTTTAAAAAGGACAGGGCAAAGAACATGTACACATATACACTTATTTTGCATAATGTGTATCTAGAAGGACACACAAGAAACAGAGCAACAGTTACTTCTGGGAAGGGTGGCTGGGGATCGAGAGTGGGAGGAACACTTTTGGTGGCATACTCTTTTGTAACTTAAGTTTCCTGAACTATTTGAGTATATCATCTATTCAAAATGAAGACATAAAAACTAAAAAGTTTCCTGCCTAGGTGAGGTACAGTCTTTGTGAACAGAAGGGGATGTCAGCCTATGGAAGCCATGTAGTGGAGAGCTTGTTCTGTCTCCTTCAGGAAGACCGGGGTTTGCAGTTGTACGCTGGACTACAAGCCTTCGGGCAGTTTTACTTCACTTTTTCAGCCTCCAGTGGCTCATTGGTAAGCAGGACTTCACTTGCCTGGTGTGTTCTCTTAGTGAGGAAGCCCTGTGATGAAGTCCACAGGAGCTCAGCAGTGCCTGTCTGTGCTGAGTGCACAGTAAGGGGCAGCTGTGACCTCTGGGTGCTAGGTGGTCGGTGAGTGGGTGAGGGAGACTGAGGGGGCTTGCTGCAGAGAAGTCTCTGGGCTTTCTCTCCTGGAACGGGTATCCTTTTATTCGTTCTGCTGAGAGATTCCAAGAAAGGATAAGACACATAAGGCCCCATCCTCGAGAAACCCTTTGGTAGTTGTGGGGCAGAGATCATGTATATGGAGCCGCTTATGGATACACTTGACTTGGCTTTTTATGGATATGGCCGTGAAAAACGTCCAGGATGAATCAGCATGGCTTCTGCTCACGAGAATCTGGCCAGGCAGGGACACGAGGCACAGTGAACAGCATACGAGGCTGTATCTTCACACGAGGAAGTCCCCATTGTGTCAGTTGGTCACTCGAGAACTTAAGGAGCACTGTGGTGAGGGAGGTTTAACCAAGAAGGCCCCCAGAGGAGGATGGGACTGGGGTAGCTGCTGGTGAGAGGACTTAGGACGGGGGCCGTGCAGGGGGACGGCCTAATAAGTCTGTCTTTAAACTCCGTCCATGCCTGCTGGGGGTGACTAAACTGCTCACTGTTTCCCACTCAGCCTCACAGGGGATTTTGCCCAGCCAAACACCAGAGTAAACAGGAGCTGTCAATTTCAGGCAGGGCAGGAGAAGATGCCACAGTGTAAACAAGGGGTGCACACCAGACACCAAGCCTCAGACCAGCCGGCTCCTGGGTCCTGTTTACCTCTGCCCAGAGCTAGATGCCAGGCGCCTGGGGCTGGCATGTCTCTTTACCTGCTTTGTGTCTGAGTTAATACCAGCAGTCACCGGGTATGGACTCTCTGCCTTTGTCAGCTGGGCCTTCCTGTGGAAGCCAGGCCTGGTGGATTTACACAAATGATGAGTGTCTGCTCAGCCACCCGGGCAGGGAGAGAGGCCTGGGAGGAAGAGGAGCTCTATTAGGGAACCCTGATGGATGGAGTACAGATGTAAGGGCTCCAAGAGATGCCAAAGGCAGACAGCAGGCTGCTTGGGCCTGCTTCCTGTAGAAGAGGCAGGAATCCTAGGGTGAGAGTAACTCTACGGGTGGTATCGCCAAATCCGGGACAGTGAGCTGGAATCAACTTGACGGCACATAGTAACAGCTCGGCGGGGGAAGACAAGCAGTGGCTGTTCAGTAGCTCTCCTTCTGTCTTGGAGACCTGGGTTCAGTTCCTTACGAGTGCTCCCCGTGCACAGCACGCCTTCCGTCAGTGGAGGCTTGTATATTACGGTGATGGTGAACAGGTTTCAACAGAGCTGAACTAGACTCAGACTAGGGAGAAAGGCCTGGCGATCTACCACTGAAAATCAGCCCATGAAAACCCTGTGATCACAAAGGTCCAGTCCCCAACTTGTCCCAAGGATGGTGCAGGGCTAGGCAGCGTTTTGTTCTGTTGTGTGTGGAGTCCCCATGAGTTAGGGGTGACTGACAGGCAGCTAACGGCAGCAACAACCAGGGCAGGAAGAGGAGCATGTCCACAGAAAGACTCAGTGGCGTTCACCGTGATTTAGTTGTTTAAACTAGATGAGTCTACGCATGTGTTCGTTACGGTCTTCTTCATATCTCTTTGTGTGTCTGAAATAGGTCATGATACACTGTTTTTTCTCTGTAGTCCATTTTTGTTTAATGACCCTGAGAACTCATTGAGTCCTTCTCCCTGCCACCAGGCAAGACTTCAGCTAATCCATAAGAGACTGATGATGTTCTAATCAAAGTACAAAGCTCCAAAGAAGGAAAGTCAAAATCCCTACCACCACAACCTGGTCCCTCGCCCTGCAGTCTGCGCTTCCCCCAGGTTAGACAGGGTAAAGTATTCTTTCTCTAGTTCTACTAGAAGTTCCTGACTGTGAGTAGAGAGACCCTCTGCTCTCTGATTTCAAACAGTGGTCTTCACACCTTGAGGACATTTCTTAAGTTCCCCTATGTCCTCTCTGCTCGGGTAATTCCTGTCTCTTCCACCCTTCTCAGTGCCCCCACTGTCTGAGCAGTCAGCGAGGGAAATGACAGCTGTCTCCTTTTAGGAAAAGTGAGACTTTGGGATAGAGGGGCCAACTCTGGGTGATCTTTCTGCCACCCTAACCCGAAAATCTAAGCAAGGGTTTATTCCCATCATCCCAAAGCAAATGCCCTTATGAAGAACCCAGGATTTAGGGAGGTTAAGAATTCTCACTTGAAACGTTTCATGTGATGGAAATGGTGAAGAACTAGGCAGCGTTTTGTTGTGTTGTGCATGGAGCCCTGTGAGTCAGGGGTGACTGACAGGCAGCTAGCAGCAACAACAAGGAGGGAAGGAAGAGGAGAGAAAGAAGTGGCTCAGGACCCTTAACCCTGGCATATCCCACCAACTAGCAGCTGAACACTGCTGGCTTCTGTCTACTGCTCTCTAAAGACATACCTTCCCTCTGCCCCTTCCCAGATAATCTTATGCTATCTACGATGCTCTTGGCTTCAGCCTGTCAAACCAGATCCTTGGTCCCTGCTCACCACACAACCCAGGAGCACTCAGCCACCTCTGAAAGGACTATTCTGTCTTTTCTCCCGTCAATAACTGGCCACAGCCTTGGACCAAATGAACAGCTGTTTCCACTTCAGGGGGATGCTGTTTGCCTAGAGAGTCATGATAAGCCAGTGAGCCTCAGAGGAATGCTAGTGAACCCAGCCAGACTGTAGACTATGTGGGGCAGAGATCTCTTCTACAATGGTGTTTGATACATGGTGGACACTAAATGCTTATTGAAATCCTAGGAAGAGCAGTGCAGGCAGGAGCGTTTTCATAGCTGGAGCACAGCCAGGGATGTAATGCAGAGCACACAAGCTTTGGAGTCAGACCTGGATTTGAACCTCAGCTTTGCCACACAGTAACTGTGTGACCTAGAGAATGTCACTTTACCTCTCTGCTCTGGAGTTCCTTACTTTGTAAAAAAAATGGTAATAATAGTGTCTGGGTGACACAAAATGGTTAAGTGCTAGGCTGGTTCAAACCCACCAAGAGACTCCTCAGAAGAAAGGCCTGTGATCTACTAATTCATGCTGGTTAACTGTGCCTACCTCATACGAGTCTCATAGCGTTAAATGATCTAATGTACAGAAGCCACTGGACCAAAAAAGCAGGAAGAAATCACTTGCTGTTAAGTTGATTCTGACTCACAGCAACTCCATGTGTGTCAGAGTAGAGCCATAGGCTTTCAGTGGTTGATTTTCTAGAAGCTGATTGCCAGGCCTGTCTTGTGAGGTACCTCTAGGTAGACTTGAACCTCTAAGTGTCTGTTCAGCAGCTGAGCTTGTAAACTCTTGACACCATCTGGGGATCTCCCTCTAGACGTGTCAGTTCCCCAGGACGTTTCCTGAAGCTGCTGATGGAGGTACTTGTGCAGCTTTGTCCTTGTCTTGGTCTGTTTCTGGCTCTTAAGTCTTTTGGATTCTGATGCTGTTATAGCTTCGTCTCCCCTCTTCTGTTCTTTGTAAGTCTTTGTCTTTCTCCTTTCTGTTCTTCTTATTGCTACCTTAAAAACAAAACAAAACAACACGTTCTTTCTGTCATCTTTCATTCCACCCCTTCCGTTTCCCCCTCTCCCTGTATCTTTGTGGCTCCTCTTCTCTAGGACCAATCTCTGACTCTGCCCCTCAACCCACAGGCTCTGTTTTGTCCTCCCTAGCACATGACAGCTGTCCTGGGGGGATTCAAGGAAATGATCCAGAAGTGTCTCTCACCTCTGAAACCAGGCAGGGAGATGCTGTCTGCTCAGCCCATGCTGATAATTAGGCCTCACTTCTGGGAAAGGCTCTTAGCTCTTGGAACCTGAATGGTTCAGCCCCATGTCACTGCTCTTATTTCCTGAAGCCCTGTGTCTCCATCAGGGTCCTCTACAAGCCAGCAGCACAGTTTTGAAAAGGGTGTCCTCAGGACAATACAGTTCATCTTTTGAGTTCCCTCTGGGGTCAGGATTCTGTAGGACTCCAAAGGGAGGGACGGCTGCATGGAGGGTCAGGAAGTCCCTGACTAACGGGGGAGAGAGCAGTCTCCTGAGACAGACCTCCAGCAATAAATGGAAGTAGATACATAGCAAAACCTGTGAAAGCCAGAATCTGCATAAGGCAGAAACCCATTACTGAAGGGAAACTCAAATATTTCCCACTAAAATGAGCAACAGAAAAGTGGTAAGTTGCAGGCATGCAAATTTGAATTGTATTGTAAACTTTCACTCAATCACAATAATAATAATAACAATAAAGAGAAAAGTGGTAAGTCCCTAAGGCAGAAAGTGTGAGACTCAGAAAAACAAGGCGGTCCTGTCGAGTTTGGACTCCTCCAGCTTTCACTACAGTACAGGTTTCTTCTGTCGGGACTGGGAAGCTGAGCTGTTTAGAATGAAGCAGATTTAGCCAAAGAAGGCTTTTGGAGGCAGTGAGTACGGGGCAGCGGCTGGAAGGAGAGGTGCTGGGTGGGTATCCAGACAGAGTCTAGGGACCCGGGGAGAGAACAGTCCTTTCAGAGTGGCTGAGTGCTCCAGGGTTTTGCGGTGAGTAGGGACCAAGGATCTGGTCTGACAGGGTGGAGCCGAGAGCATCCTGGATGACATAAGATTGTCTAGGAAGGGGCAGAGGGAAAATACATCTCTCCAGCGCAGTGGGACAGAAGCCAGGGGTGCCCAGCTGCTGGTTAGTGGGATATGCCTGGACTGGGAGTGCTGGTGCTACTTCTTTCCCAAGACTGGACCCAGGCTTTGGGAGAAGCCAGCCCTGTGGGAGGAAAGCAAGGTGGACTGTGACTTCACAGGACTTTCCATGAGGGCTTTGTGTATAAGGACTTTCAGTATCTCTGCTTGTAACTGTATGTACATATATATCACTGTATCTGAAAAAGCATGATTTTGTAAATGTGTGTACATACTTGAGTCCCTGGGCCACCCCCCTACAATTTTCACCGACAGTCCTGCCTGTCCTCTGACGTCAGCCCTCCCACGGAGCAGGCCGTGGGATCAAGGAGCTGCAAGGTGGCGGAGCTCCACTGCATTGTTCTGCTCAGCAATGCTGAAAACTGGCTGCAGACAGCACTGGTCCAGATGGGATCAGAGAAACTCTCATCTCCTCTCTGGCCAGGCTGGTGACAGGAAGGGAGGGAGAGGACTGGCAGTCGCAGTTGTTTAGGGGCTAGTTGATGGGCCTTAATTCAACATAGATTTAAAAAAAGCTTCTTTTAGAAGAATTGCAGCATAGCTGGAGATTCCTTACATCTGAAATTTCCTTGATTTTCTGCAGAATTTTTACTTTTCCATAGAAGCTCAGAAGCTACAACTGGCTTCCCCAGGTTTGCACCTTCCTGCCTTCCTTGGCATCTTTCTCTTCTTACTCCTCCTTCATTCTTCCTGCAATAATCCAGCAAAAGGCTGGATCTAGCCAAAGGCTTCAGCCCCCGGAGCTGTAGTAAGTTAGGCAAACACACACCTTCCAGTCTAGGTGCCCCCCAGCCCCCACCTTTCTCTGAGAAGGAGTCATTTACCCTGGGTGAGAAGAGAGGTCTGGGGCAAGGCTCTTTGCCCTCCTGATAGCCTTTGGTTCTCTAGGTGGTGATCTCAGAAATCTGGAATTAGAGACCTGAGGCTATTGTCAGGAGATTTTCATCTGTTCTCTTTTAGAGTTCTATGGCCCAGGAGATTGCTCCTTGTGGATCCCTGTCTATAAAGCCAGACAGGGCTTGGAGTTGGTTACCCTGGAACAATGCTGATGAGGGGCGTGGGGCTGGGAGTCCATTTCTGCTCTGGCCCTCTGTGTTTTGTCCGCTTTCACTGTCCTGTAAATGCTCCTTGAAGGAAGAAGTGTCAGTACATTTTATTTGTGTTGTTTGTAGACATCTGGCCCTTGTATTGTTATTTTGGTTTGTTTTGTAATTATGCCCTTCTCTGTACTTGTCCAGGAGTTCCTGGGTGATACAAATGGTTGATGCACTCAGCTGTAAAAGATTGGCAGTTCAATCTACCCAGAAGTACCTCAGAAGAAAGACTTGGTAATTGACTTCCAAAAACTCATCCATTGAAAATCCCATGGAGAATAGCTCTACTCTGACACACATATAGTTGCCATGAGTCAGGGCTGGCTGGACAGCAGCTGGCTGACTAGTACCCACCCATCCTTCAATACTGGAAATCCCCTAAGGACAAGGGACTGTGTCTGCCCAACATGGAGTCCATTGGGGATTACTTACATCTTCCCTGTATCCCATCTTCCCTATAGGTCTTCATGTGGTTTTAGCTAATTAAGAGACTCGCTTCTTACTGTGAGTTCCTGGGTAGGTAGGAAGGTGAGGAGGGAGTCTAGAGCAGAATCACTGGAGAGCTTCTTCTTCCCCAAATCTCTAAAGCAGTTTGTGAAGACCTATACATCCTCCTCAGATGTACTGGGACCACAGGATGTGATCACCGTGTTTCTCTGCCAGAGAAGGGATTCTTTGGGAAAATCAAGTGTCTTAGCCTTACTCACAAGTTTGGGAGTAATAAAGCTTTAGTGCAAAGGCATAGGCCTTTTGTTTGCAACCCTCAGCTTGCCCACTCACTCTTATTTGGTGAAATTTCAGTAAATTGGAAAAACAGCATCATGATATCAATGAAGGATATTGAAGTGGCTTAGAAAGCCCTCTTCGATGATTTTATGCAGCCCATTTGCTTGCTCTTGCTAATGAATAATTCACTTTGGCTGTGTGTTGAGCCAGGTCAGACCAGGGGCTGCATGCATACAAAAGACAGCCACTGGTCAAACCAAAAGCATATTTCCAAATGCTATTATCAAGCGAGCTGGAGAAACGGAATAGAAGACACGGGGAACAGTGGTGCGAGACAGGCACAGATGCTGGGGCAGGGTGATGGAGGCAGGGTGATGGGTGGCTTTCGGTGAGGAGGCAGTCAAGCCTAAGGATGGACAGATCACTTCGCATTGAGACCACGGTCATGAAGCCAGCAGTCTGACAGAACTGCAGGTCAGCAGAGGGTAAGGTGCATGACAAACAGGAAGACCCAGCATGAAAAGACAACCAGGAGTCTTCAAAGCAGAAAGAAGCTAAATGATCTGGCTGAGAAAGACAGGAAGGGCTGGTAGGGAAGGGGGCAAGGTGCCCCTGCCCACCCTATTTTTAGTTTTGAGAGTGACACCTCTCAGGATTTTAGGATCAGGGACTCAGTGAGAAGAAGCAAACAATGCTGAAGAGGGTAGGAATGGTATTTGGAAGGAACAGAGCCAGGCACGAGACCCTTGAAGTCTGGAAGGTGCCATGGTGAGGATAAGAGGGAGGCTGTGTGTCCATGCCTCCTGGGCCACTAGCCAGGCCCTGAGGAAGCCTTTTGGAGGTATGAGGAGTATGCTGTTCACTTTTTCATGGCATTGGCCACATTCACTGCTGGCCCAACTGAGGCTGCTGGTGGGTGGTCACTAAGAATGGAAGAAGATGCACTTGTCAATTATTCAAAATGTTAATTCCTCTCTCCCACTTTCTCGGGGAAGCACACCCCTCCCTCTTCTTGTGACCATCAGTCCCATACTGCAACATGTCAGAAACAACAGTGGCTTCCCTTTGTCTTACTTTCCCCAGGATGTGGGCAACAGTCCTTGCACAGAAAGGAACTTGTTAAGTGCTCAGGATTCCTCAGGGAGGCTGGTGTGTTTTTTGAGTTAGATCTATTGTTATATAGCACCTTAGAATTTAAGCTTGCCATAGTTGCTGTCTTTAAAACCGAAGACAGTACTTAAAGACTTCACCAATCAGCGCATACATCCGTGGGCACTAAGAATTCACTGGGAAGAGATCCACCAGCAGCAAATGAAGAGCATTCAAAGGGCAGAGAGACGGCCAGGGCGAAGGTGAGAGACCGCACGCCAGGACCTGGACCAGACTCAGGGAGAGTTCCTTGGCATCTTATTTGACACTTTCCAAATGGGGCACCTGGAACTGCAGCCAAAAGGAACTGAGAATTAGCGAGGGTAAGTGCAGAAGCCCTGGTAGCAAAGTGGTTAAGTGCTACAGCTGCTAACCAAAAGGTCAACAGTTCAAATCTGCCAGGTGCTCCTTGGAAACTCTATGGGGGTACTTCTACTCTGCCCTATAGGGTCAATATAAGTAGGAATTGACTCAGTGGCAGTGGGTTTTGGGGTACGTTAGGTTTGGTCAAAGGAACCCTCTTGGTGCAATGGCTAAGCACTCAGATGGTTAGTGGTCGGAACTTACTCAGTGGCTCCTCAAGAGAAAGACCTGGTGGTCTGCTCCTGTAAAGATGACAGCTAAGAAAATCTACGAGGCATTTCTACTTTATCACATGGAGTTGCCATGAGTCTGAATCAATTCATGGGCAAGTAACAACAACAACAGGGATGGCTATCTCGTTCATCCCTTACCTGAGTCACCTCCCAGCAGATGAGACCTGCATGTTTTTCAAGGACACCCAAAGGAGTGGGATACTTGAATTAAAAGTCTAAATGGGGATGAGAGAATGCCAAGGAACACTGCTGCCTATCCAAACACAGGGTGAAGTGCGTGCTCTGTGGTCTGAGCCAGGATAGAGCAAAGCTCCTACAATTTGAATTTTTATGAATCTTATTACTATCGGTGATATGAATGATTAAAAAGCATTTGAATTGGAGGTATTGTCCAGTAGAGACAAGGAAAGAAAAAAGGAAGGAAAATAAACTTTATTGAGTAACTACATATATCAGGCATTCAGCTTGGCGCTTTCATACATACTATTTTGTGTAGTTTAACCCAGACAGCTGTAGTCTGTGGTTCACTCCTTACTTCTCACTGCTTCTCTCTGTTCACCTTTCTACCAGGAGAGCCTTTGAAACTCCGGTTAGTATTCCCCAGAAAGTTCTCTTCCAAAGGACTGTCTTGGAATATCCAAGCAACTTCCTTATTTGTGTCTCCTGGCCCACATTAACTCAAGCCTGTCCAAGCTGAAAATGGAGTGAAGAGCTTGTGGAATGGGCTCAAAGCACAGAGGAAGAGATGGGGGCTAGACACTTCTCACCATCTTCTTCAACCAGCTGGGTGACCCAAGCTCTTGACAGACCCCCTGGGAAGGGGCCAGGCTGGCATCACATCCTGTGCCCATTCTTACCTCCCACCTGCTGCTAGCCTGGGAAGCTGGCATCCTGGGGCCTACTCTGGGTTCCACTACTCCTCACTCCCACTTCCTATAGCGGCTTTAGTGTCTCCTTATTGGGAGGCGACAAACCGTTTTACAGGCTTCATACTGTTCTGACCTTGCGTAGTGCGAAGGGTTAACGTGAACAGCTTCTAATTGAAAAGTTGTAAGTTTGGGTGCCTCAGAGGAAAGAACTGACGATCTACTTCCACAAAAATTGTCACTGAAAATCCTGCGGAGCACAGCTCTACACTGACACATGTGGGGTTGCTATGAGCTGACATTGACTCAACGGCAAGCGGTGGTGGTACTGGCATGAGGAGTAGCAGAGTGTACGTACAGTCTAGACACAGCTCTGCCTGGAACAGTGCTTGCTACATAACGGTCACTCAACAAGTGTGTTTGCTCCCCTTTTTCCCCTTAGAGACATCTTTCCTTGGGAGCCACATCATCTGCTTGTGGATTGCTCCTAACAGCAGTGTGGAGAGCGGGCAGGAAGGGTCTTGAGTTTTCTCCCACAGATTCCTTGAGGTCCTGCCTTCTAATCAGTCTCAGTTCCCTGCAGTGGAAATACCAACCTGTCCCTTAACCTGGGGTAGCAGGGGCAGGTCAAGAGCAGACACTGTAGAACATATAGTCACAGAGAAGGATTAGGGATGGGACACTGACATTATAGAGCACAAAGTGAAAGGTAGGAGGATGAAAGATGACAGACAGGGATGTAGGAAGTCTGCCATCTTCAATGGGGCTTTCATCACTTACTCCATCCTTCCTCCATACATCCTTCCTTCCATACATTCTTCAGAGACAGCTGGGTTCAGAGGCAGAAAGCTCTGCATCTGCATATCTTTGGGGAAGTCTTCTTCCCTCCCTTTCCAGAGGTCCAGATGCCAAGTAGAAAGTGGCTAGGTTTTCCCCACACTGTTTGTCCAGGTCTTGGTTTGGAAAGCACATTGAATCTCTAGGTATCCAGGGATCCTTGAACAGGAAGAGTCCTACAAGGGTCATCTAGGCTATGCCTCTGCTGTAGACATGCTGTGTTCATCCTGATTGGCACGTGTGTCAAGGAGGGAGCTCAGTTTTGTCCCGGTCGTCCAATCTTTCTGCTGTTTCTTACAAAAAGGCTCTCTCCAACTGCTTCCAGCCAAATCAGGCAGGATCTGAGCAGGGCTCAGAGTCTTTTCTACCGTGGAAGAGCTTGTACCTTTCTGGACTTGTGTGGGCATGGCTGTGCATTTTACACGCAGAAGATCTACCCAAGTAGGAAGATTGGAGAGCCTGGAGACTGGGCACAAGGCTTTGGCACAGAGCAGCTATTGAGTCTGCACCATGAGGAGAAGCCAGAGATGGGACAGAGAGCTCTCCCTCTGTTGAAGGCAGGTTGGACTTGCCCCACAAATCTATAGAAACAGCCCTCCTGTAGAAGGAAAGGGAGCATGGCTGCCATCCTACAGGATCTCCTGAAAGTCCTGCCACAGAAGCAAAGTGGG
The DNA here is from genome assembly GCA_028571685.1 of Heterohyrax brucei. Taxonomy (NCBI): domain Eukaryota; kingdom Metazoa; phylum Chordata; class Mammalia; order Hyracoidea; family Procaviidae; genus Heterohyrax; species Heterohyrax brucei. The sequence goes on from CM053155.1 coordinate 27,665,387, forward strand.
TATAGATTTCACATGTCTCTACACATCAGTGGGTAGCCTTCATGGCACAGTATTTAAGAGCTTGCCTGCTAACCAAAAGTCGGCAGTTTGAACCCACCAGATACTCCTTGTAAAGTCTGTGGGGCAATTCTACTCTGTGCTGCAGGGTCGCTATGAGTTGGAACTGACTGTATGGCAACTGAATGAGTTTACATGTCCCTGGGGAGAGGGTTGGTTCAATGGTAGAATTCTTGCCTTCCACACAGGAGATCCAGGTTTGACTCCCAGTTAATGCACCTTAAGTGCAGCCATCACTCATTGGTCAGTGTAGGCTTGAGTCTTGCTATAATGCTGATAGGTTTCAGTGGAGCAGACTAAGGCAGAGTAAGAAGACAGGCCTGGAAATTTATATTAGAAAATTAGCCAGTGTAAACCCTATGAATCACAACAGTGCAAAGCATCAGAGGCCAACCTGATGGCAGCTAAGAACAACTTGCCACCTATTTCGTACCCAAATTCAGGAAACTAATTCTGGGTCCTGTAATTTCCCTGTTCAGTTCTAGTCCTTCCCCTTTAGGGTTTCACAAGTCACCAGCTAATCCAGTTCGGAGGAACCCCGTGTTGAAAGGCTGAGGTGGGCTCGGCGCTTCCATAACATTAACAATATCTGGTCTCTGGAGCAGTGCCCAGTGGGAGCCACAGATTGGGAGCTGTTCTCTGCCTGATTGGATTTCTGTCTGCATTTCAGAAGGGTGGTCATGTCATCTACATTAACTTTGGCTCGTTGCCACTCATTGTCCTGTGCATTTTGGGGAGCTCCCTTGCTTCCTCGTTTGTGCACCTCCCCTCTCGGTAATTAACAGGGCCTGGAAGGGCATTCTGCCAGCAGACGGCCAAAAGGCAGAGCAGACAGCTGTGGCAATGCCAGCAAAAGGACTGCCGATTACAACAAAATGATTCATCTTGGGAATGAGTGCAAATCGCTTTCCATTTGGAGGAATCAGGGCTGGGCTCCAAACAGCCTCCTTGGGCTCGTGGGGGAGATGGGAGTCTGGCCATTGACCGTTAAGTAATGGGCTCTGCTGAGAGCTCCCTGCTGACTCTGGGAGAGGGGATCTGGCTGTCAGTGCTGCAGGGTGAGCCAGGGAACCGGCAGAGTCTGCTCAGCACAGGCAGGACACTTGAGGAGTGCAGGGCAGGCCTTGAGCAGGCTGTGATCCTGGAGATCAAGAGTAGTCCTGGCTCACCCTTATTCCTGGTGACCCCAGCAGCAGTCAGGCCCTTTGCTCTGACACCAGGGAATCAGGAACCCACGAGGCTATTTAAAGAGCACTTGTGCCAGTCATAGCGCTTAGCTTTAGAGAGTCAGAGAATAAGGTGTGGATCTTGTTCTCAAAGGACTCAGAGTCAGTCCAGTGATGGCAGTCTGCAGGTGAACAGAGGAGACCAAAGGACATAAACACCATGATGGCGACAGATAGAGGGTGCAATGGGGCCCAAAGTGCAGAGAAGTCAGTCTTACCTAATGGGGGTGATGTGGTTGTGAAGGGCCCTGAGATGATTCTTGAGTTGGATGTTAAAGACATAAGCGTTCTCTGGAGGCAGTGGTGGTACACAATGAAATTCTTGCCTTCCGTGTTGGAGACCTGGCTTCAGTTCCTAGCCGTGTGCACCTTGTGTGGTCACCACCCACCTGTCAGTAGAGGCTTTGTGTCGCCATGGTGCTCAACAGGTTTCGGCAGAGTTTGTTTACTCAAACAGACTAAGAAGAAAGGTCTGGCAATCTACTTCTGAAGATCAGCCAGTGACAGCCCTGTGGGCAACTGATCATGGCAATTGTGCAAGATCAGGCAGCATTTCATTCCACTGTGCCCGGGGTCACTGTAAACTGAGCTGACACAATGACAGCTAATGAGTGCCCCCCAGATGGCTGAGTGGTGGGGTACCTGGGCGGGGCAAGGAACTAATCCAGCCGGAATGATAAGCCTGAGAAAGGCTATGAGAAAAAGCCTGTTTGAAAAGTGCTGAGATCTGAATAGCCTACCAGGGCTGAGTTAGGAGGGAAACAGGCGTAGGAGCCCCTGGAGTTAGGGGGCTGGGACTGCAGAGACCAACCCCGGAGGCAGTGGGGAGCCTCTGAAAGGGTTAAAGTCAGGACATGAAGAGGCCAGGCTTGTGATTCCGGTCAGGCTTTCATTTTAAGGCAACTTCCAGTTTTTCAGTCACATCTCATCCAAAGGAGCCTGCTACATGCTGGAAAAGCCTCTGCAGCGTGTGTGGCAAACTGTTGGCATTTATTTAAAAAGGGTGCTGGGTACCTGAGTGTATGTTGTTTTATTCTCTGTACTTTTCCTTTAAGTTTTTAAATTGTAGAATGAAAAGTAAGTGTTCATGCATCTACACAGAGGAGTGCTGTGCAGTTGTGAGGGAGGGTGGCGGCGACAGCTGCATTCTGTCATGACAAAATGCCTGGAGTCTATTTTTAAACTGCCGAACAGAATGTATAGTATGGTTTTATTTTTGCACCAACAACAATAAATAAATAAAACAATTCTGAAAGAGAATGAGCCAAACATTTAACAATGATATAGGGTTACCACGAATGAGAACTGGCTTGGCTGCAACTAGCAACAGCAGGAACAGGGACTGTTGAGGGTGGGATGAGAAAGAGGTAGAGAGAATGGAAGGAGTCCCTGGGTAGCAGGCACAGTCGAGGGCTAGGCTACAAACAGAAAAGTTGGAGGTTTGAATCTATCCAGGGGCACCTCAGAAGAAAGACCTGACAATCTGCTGCTAGACGGTCCCAGCCATGAAACCCTACAGTTGCAGTTCTGCTCTGAAACCTAGGGCATCACCACGAGTCACAACGGACAGCAACTGGTGGTTTGGGTTTAAATAAGGGAGAATTTTCATTTTCAACTCTATGCCTTTTAAAATCGTTTGTGTAGTGAGTCTGTGTTATTTTAAAATAAACCCCATTAAATTTTCTTGATGCAATTTTAAATTCACAGAAAAGATGCAAGGCTAGTGAGGAATCTCCCACATGCCCTTTCTCCAGACTCACTACTCACTCCACACAACATACATTTTTTTAAAAGACCATTCCATGACCTCTGTTTTGCAAACATCAAAGGCTCTTTTTCAGTCTTCTTGAATCTTTTTGCTGCTTCTGATCCTGCTGTACTCTGCTTCCTTGTGACATGCTCTGTCCCCTGGCCTGTGGGACACTAAATCTCTTCTAGTTCTCCTCCTACTTCCCTGACTTTCCTTTAGAGTCCTGCTGCCGTGAGTTCTCCTTCTCAGCACTCCTTAAACATCCATCGGTTTCCCTGAGTTCCAGCCTGTGCCCACTGCTTAGCTTTGTATGTGCTTGTGTGTGTATAGTTTGCTTTCATTTATTAAAACTATAATCTACATACTAATGAAACCTAAATCCCTATCTTTAGCCACCATCTGTCCCTTTAGTTTCAGACACCTGGGTTCCAGCACCTGCCAGACACACGCACTTAGGGGGTCTGCAAACATTCTAAATGCAACTTGTCTCCATGTCATCATCTACCCGCCCTCCCGATGACTGTCTCCTCCTGCTGTGTCCACCATCTTTCCCTTTGACAGTGGCAATCAACTGCTAATTGGTTTCCCTAATTGCAGCCTTCCCTGACTTAAATTCACCTCTCACACTATAGCTAAAGAGACAGCTCTAAAGTGTAAGTCTTACTTATCTGTCACTGTCCCAAGAAGACCCATCAATGGCTCTCCACCACCTGCAGGTCAAAGCCCAAGCTCCTTAGCCTGGCACAGTGTGTCCTCTGAGCCCAGCCTCTCCACCCTCCTGCCTTCCAGTTTGCCTGTGTACCTTCCACGATGGTCCAAGCCTCTGTGTGCTTGTGCTGCTTCCCTGGCAGGAACCCCTTTCCAGTTTTGGTCCCTTGGCTCCTCCTCCCTATACACTGAGCTCAGTGGGTACCACCACCTCTAGGCCAGGAGAAGTGCCCAGTTATTGTGTTCTTATTACATTCTTTTCCTTCTGTTTGTTGCATCTGCTAAGCAATTCTTTAATCTGTCTTTGTGTTAAGTCTCCCTCTCTGCTCCACAAACCCCTCAAATGAAAGGGCACTGCATACTTGACATGCAGTTGCATCCCTCTGTGTCCTAGTGCCCTAGCACAGCATCGGGCACATGAAAAAACCAGTGAACATCAGGTTGAATCTGACCCAGCAATCCTGTGTATGTTAGATCGGGACTGTGTTCAGTGGGGTGTTCATTTTTTCTCACCGATCACCGGGTCTTTCTTTTTAGGTGACTCAGGCTGGGCTTGAACCTCCAGCTTTTGAGTTAGCAGCTGAGCATGTTAACCATTTGCACCACTCAGGGATTCTGCTCAGCACATAGTAGATGCCTAATAAACACTTGGTTTAACTTGGTAGGCTTTGCCTAGTTATTTATCTGTTCCTCTTTCCCTCATTCCCCTGGCTTCAGCAAGCTTAATCTCATGCCCTCATTGAGATTCATTAAGATTCACATTGTAGCCCTTACCTTTGACCTCTGCTCTGCCTCCCCGTTCCTATCCCTGGGCTTTGCCTCCTGTGCTCCTTCTCCTGGACATCTTCCTCCTGCACCTTCTGTTTCTTCTCTTCTATTTTAAGAAGCTCTCCTTACCCTCCCATATCCTTCCAGATGATTCTCTCCTACTTCACTCCCTGTGGGGGCCACTCAGGGCAGTTCCAGCCCACTCTTGGCTCAGGTGTCTGCAACAGGACTTTATATAATTACTTTCACAATAGAGCCTAATGACTGCAAAGCATTTTCATCTCAGCTTATGCAATTCTAGATTTGCAGGAGCTAAGACCTCACAGTGACATTCTGGAGGGTCTTTTGGGAGATTTGCCTTCACAGCCTTTTAGGGAAGAGGGCCATGGTTTTTCAGACTTCTTTCTCTAATGCTTGTAAATATGTGGACCTCACCCCTTAGTTCTCAGCATCTCATCTCCATGGTGCAGCAGCGCATTCATCACATTCAGCCAGGCATTTAACCTGTCATCAGCCAACCTTCTACCTTGTGAGAACAAGGATAAACATAGTCACTCAGATACTACAAACTTACCCAGCTCCCCTGAATGTCATCTAGTAGGGTGGACACGCAGGACACAAACAAGTACTCTTGAGTGAGTGTGCCCCTTCTGAGACCCAGAGGAGCTCCCAATGTGGTCAGGAAGACAAATCTGAAAGCAGTCCTAACAAAATATGGAGGTAGTAGCGGTATGTGAGATGCTGTTAGCACAAGGAGGGGTACCTGAGTGCTTGCGTCCAAGGGAGGACCCACAGAGGTGACATCTGATAAATGAGTGAGAATTGATGGGGCAGGCAAGGGACAAGTGAAGTAGACATGTGTCATGTTTTTAATTGTGCATATTGGAACACTTACCCTGTTTGGGAGATGTCTTAGTCATCTAGCGCTGTTTTGACCGAAATATCACATGTAGACAGCTTTAACAAAGAGACAGTTATTCTCTCAGAGTCCAGTAGGGTGTAAGTCCAAATTCAGTCTGTCAGCTCCAGGGGGAAGGCTTTCTCTCTCTGTCGGCTCTAAAAGGAAGGTCCTTGTCTTCAATCTTCACCTGGTAGAGGAGCTTCTTAGGATGGTTTCTTAGTGGTATGAGGTCCCCATGTCTCTCTGTTTGCGTCTTTCTTCTATATCCCAAAAGAGATTGGTTCAAGACACAATCGGATCTTGTAGACTGAGTCCTGCCTCATCAACATAACTGTTGCTAATTCCATCTTATCACCATCATAGAGAAGGATTTACAACACATGGGAAAATCGTATCAGATGGCAAAATGGTAGATAATCATACCACACTGGAAATCATGGCCCAGCCAAACCGGCATTCATAGTTTTTGGTGAGACAAATCAATCTATGACAGGAAAGGATTCCTTTATTGAGTAAATCTTAGCAGAGGCAGGTTTTACCTTGTGCTACAGCTGCTTAAAGGGACAGGTTTTTGCCTCCATGCTCCCCAGCAGTAAGAGTGGGATGAGGGTTGGGTAAGGATGGGCCTTGAACTCAGCCAGTCTTATACTCCTGTCAGTGTCTTTGGGACTTTGAAACTTCACAGAGTGACAGCAGGGACAGCTAGCCAGCGGTCACAGCAGTAGTGGCCTGGTGTCAATTCCTTTAGCTGCAAGCCTCTCAGTAGGAGGGATGATGGTGGTGAGGTGCAAAATCAGTTGCTCCCTGTGTGTGACTTTGGAGTGTTCTCAGCTTTCTGGCCTCCCTTGCTTCCAGCCTGTGGTGGGAGCTTCTGCTCTAACCCCCCCCCATCAACTCCTGCGCCATCGGAATATAGGAGAGTTTCAAGGGCTCCTTAAACCAGAGCGTTAAAGAGGAGGAAGGCACCCAGAAGGAGCTCTTACAGGGGTATAGGGACAGAAGTGGGGTAGGTGTTAGAGTCAAGGGCTGGAACATAAATCCTGACAGGAAATCAGAAAGTGTGGTTGAAGCCTGCTGCAGCCAGAGGAGGGAGGGAGAAAGGAGTGGCATATTCCTTAGATGCTTAAGTTAGGTTGAGTTCTGTTGTTTGCAACCAAGTTCCCTGGCTGTTCCGGGCTTGGAAGAGGCATGAGGAAGCAGGGAAGTAAGAGGTGGCACAGATTTTCAGGCAAGGCTGGCTATGTTATGGAACTGGAGTTGGGGGATGTACAGATGAGAGAGGCTAAAAAGACTGGGAAGATGGCCAGGGGTCTGAGATGAAGGCCTTGTCAGGAAGTTAAGGCATTCGCATTCTCCCCATAGGAGATGGGCAGCTGTTGGAGCACTTAAGGAGGAAGCAATGTGGTAAGCATGCAATTTAGGGGCCACAGGACATCAATACTAGAATGCATTAGGGCATGGCTGCTGCCACTCCAAGGAGCCATGTGCGAAATCTAGAAAAAGGTGTTTCCTCCTATGGCAGCCACTAGTCTTTAGGATGTAGTCCTTGATCAGCAGAGTGAGGCTGGATTTCTACCCTGACCCACTGTCTTGGCAGGAGTCCTTGGGCAAGTGTATCTGGAACAACAGTCCTCAGGAATCTTGGGTCTGGGGACACGGCACTACCCTTGATCTTAAGGAGCTTGTGACATTACCTCTACTTTGCCTTCTTCTCCTGATATCAGCCCCTTCTGTCCTAGCCAGAGAGGCTGCCTCACTCAGTCCTTGAGCTTGGAGAAAACAAGAGCATTTTCTTAGCTGGTTCTCAAGCCTTGGTTTCAAGTAGAAATTGCCTTGCTAGGCAAGGCTTCCAGCCCAAGTTGGTTGTACTAGCATCTCTAATTCCCAGCAGCTTCGGCTGAGTTTTTCCTTAGGCTTCTACTGTTCTATTCACTCAAGCTTTCCAGGAAACACAACTGCCAGGCCACTTGACTGGTCACTGGAAAGGTTGGCAACACTGTGAATACCAAGATATTGAAGGGAGAGTGAGGCCCCTCTGCTAACAGCCCCCAGGCCACCATCCAAAGAGAAGGTTGGTTTGAAAGACTGAACCGTGATCTCTGGAATTTTACTTCAGGGATCATTTGGCCGAAGCTGCCTTTCAGACGGGTATCCAGCCTCTGCAAGAAGACCTCCGGTGATGGGGAGTCACTACTTGATATAGCAGCTTGCATTTTGGCTGTACAGTTCAAATTACAAGAAAGTTCCTTCTTTTATGGTGATCTTCATCTTCTGGAACTTTGGAACCACAGAAAGGCTACAACATGGTCAGTTTTACAACCACTTATCCCTCACTACCCTTTTTCAGCTGATCCCTGGTCTGTCTCAGGATCTCAGTTCATTTCAGGGACATTTGGAGAGTCTGAGGCCAATGTCCACTTTTATAGAGAGTGATGTTGGATAGGATAGTTAAGTGACTGTCCCAGGTTCACACACTACTCCCGTGACACCCACCATGGACTTTCTGGGTCATGCCTCCACGATCGCCTCTCAGTGAATCTGCTCTGACTTCTCACTGGCTTCCCCCTGTTTCTTAGGAGTTATGGTCTAAGGTAGCTGTGCTCATTGGCTCTTTCTCAACCAACCAAGCCTGAGGTGGCAGGGTGATATTGAAGAAGGTAGGCTACCTGGGACACTACAACCTGGCCGACACCGCAGGGCTCAGAGGCCAGGAAAATACAGGTGGAGGAGAGTAGAGGCCGCATGAACATGTGGTTCTCTCCGGGGAGAGGGAGCAGCAGGGAGAGATTTTTTATTCCTTATTTGTTTGCCATTTTATCTCCTCCCGCTAGTTCAGCTGGGTGATTGGAGGCTGTGAGTGTGTGCGTGGGTAGCACAAGCATGTGTGTACATGTACAGCCGTGTGGGAGGGTATCAGCGCGGGAGGCTTGAGACAGCACGGCCACTCCTTGCTAATGGACTTGGGCTCCGACAGCGCTCCCACTGAAACGGCCTTACAAAGTTTCCTGGTCTTGACAGGAACAAAACAGAGACTGCAGATAGGCTGTGCAGTTTCCTTGGCAACCCCAAAACACAAGTGGGGGAGGGATGGTGGGAACCAGAGAGAAAAGAGTGATTTGGCTCCACAGCTCAGTTTCATCCCCCTTCTTCTCCTCAAAATAGCTCGGGATAAAATGTTGAACCAGTCCCAGTGTGCTCCTTCCCTGGCCCACAGGCAATGGGGAGGGAACACAGGCAGCAGCAAGGGAAGGAGGGTGTCCTTCAGAGCCAGGTTTTCAAAAGCTGCTTCTAGAGGAATCTGGCACTCCTTGCTTCTTCTTTCTCCATAACAGTGCCTTATCTCCCTCAGCCATTCTCTTCCCCTTCTTATCTCAGCAGCTTTGAGGACTCCTTCCCCTAGGACCAAGTTCGTACCACCAGAGGAAGACCAGAACCCCAGACTTTCTGGTTCTCGGCTTCCAAAATGAGTGGCAGGGAAACAAGGAATGTGTGTCTCCCTCACCCCACACCCACTGAACCCTGGGACGACTTCATTCCTAGAAAGCAGGAACTTGAACTAAGTTGGAGGCGGAAAACCGAGACTGTTCATTAAGCAGAAAAGATGGTCTATTAGTAATTAGTGCAACTGTCTCCTCTGCTGCCAGGTCTCCTCCCAAGTGAACATGCCCACAGCACCTGCCCCCAAACTGGTATTGAGGACACCAATGAAACCAATGGCCACTAATCCTTGACAGCCCCCTGGGCCTTTTCTACTGTTTAGGTGTCTAGATCTCATTAGCCGAATACTTGATTCTCGGTTTCTTGTCTTGGGGACTAGAATTCTGATATCTGAGAACCATGGAGATTCTGAAGACATTTTTACATATTTCAAACCAAACAACCCAGATGTTACCCCATCCTGCCATTAAACTTTTTTTCAGTCGCCATTAGGTTGAATCCAGCTCATGGTGACTACACTGTGCTTCACCGGGTCTTCGAAGGCTGTGATCTTCCAAAAGCAGACCACCAAGTGTTTCTTCTGAGACACCTCTGGGCAGGTGCAAACCACCAACGTCTTGGTCAGTAGCTCAGTGCTTACCCATTTGTGCCACCCAAGGACTCCATTCTAGCATTAAACTTTTTTTTAGAATACATTTTTATTTTTTCATTGTGTTTTAAGTGAGAATTTACAATTCAGTTTCTTATACAAAAACTTTGCCATGTTACCCGAGCTGCTCTCCCCACGTTGTGACAGCACACTCCTCCCCTCCAACCTGTATTTCCCATGTCCATTTAGCCAGTTCCTGTATCTTCTGTTATCTCTTCTTGTCTCCCAAGAGCATTGGCCCACTTAGTATCCTGTATCTGCCCAAGCACACTCTTCATCAGTATCATTTTATGATTTATACACCAGTTCAATCTTTGTCTAAAAGAATTAGCTTGCAGGATGGTTTCAGTACTGGGCTAACAAAGAATCCGAGGCCATGTCTTCCGGGGATTCTCCAGTCCGTCAAGTCATCGTGTCTGGTCTTTTTTTTACCAGAATTCAAGTTTTGCATCCCACATTTCTTCACTGTCAGAAACTCCTTGTCGGTTACCTATAAGGGGGTTCCTTGGTGGTGGCTGAGCACCATCTAGCTCTTCTGCTCTCTGGTGTATGTGGCTCTTTCTGTCTCTTGGGCTTGCATTTCCCTAACATTGTTGGCTGGGATTAAATTTTAATGGTGTCCCCAAAGCCTGTCACCGGCACAGCTCAGAAATCAGGGAAGAGGATTCTGGCTAGGATCTTGGAGCAGTGCTTCCTTGTCCAGATGTCAAATGTATTTAGGGCGAAGGAGGAAGGCAGGAGAAGAGAATGGAAGGAATGATGGGTCCCTGGACCATGTATTTACGCGGTCTCCCCTCAGAAGTCTGTCTGAAGGCTTTAGTGGAGGAAGAGGCACTGGGCTGAGGGTGAGGAGGCCAGATGCTAATCTGGCACAGGCTCAGACCAGCTACAGGTGGGAGGAAGACCACCATGATCCTGGTAGCCATATTCCCAAACCAAACACTGGGACACAGCCTCAGATGCGCTTGGGGGTTGTGTGGGTGAAGTAATGAAACAGAAAACTTGAAACATTCAACAGATGGTTGAAATGGCCATGATTGTTTGCTTCCTGAGTTTGGCCCTTCCCTTTTCCCTCCATGGCTGCCCAGCCCACATTTCTGGGTGTGTTTGTCAACACCTGCTTGGCTTTCTGTCTCCAAACACCCAAGGGCAGCCTCTTTCCCACTGGCTGCCCCAATATATACTGACTCAAGAGAGACAGCCCACTGATCTGTGTCTCTTCTTTGCAGTCTCTCCTACAACTTTTCTCCAACATGGTCACTCCCACCCCTGCCTCCCCAGCTGCTCCCTCCACCCTCAGCTCCCACAGCAGCAAGGCTTTAAGGGACAGGCCCGCCGCTAGACTCAGCATCTCCCCACGTGAGCCCAAGTTTAGGGGAGGAGGACAGCTTTTTCCTGGCTTTGGGCTAACCAGACAAGCGGGAGCTGGTAGCCACCTAGGAGAACAGACAAGGCTAGTTCTTTCTTTTACTGTGGTTGTGTAAAAATACAGATAACACATTTGCCAATTCAAAAGTTTGGGCTTGTACAGCTCTATGAAACCAATTATATCAATTATGTGCAACCATCACAAACTCAACTGGCTATAAACGGAAACAATGCTACTAAACAAAGATTCCCCTCTTTCACCTTCTGTCCTGCCCAGGGTACCAGAACTCTATGCCTTTGCCTATTCTAGAGAAGACTAGTTCTTTTTTTAAAGGTTATCCACTGCATCTCAACCTGCCTACCCTTCAACTCTGAGAAAGGACAAGAATGGGATAAATTCAAAAAGCTCTGGCAGATGGCTAAGAAATGATTATGGGGGAGCAAAGTGTCCAGCCACCATTTGTCTGTCAATTTGTCTTATTGTGGTGGCTTGTGTGTTACTGTGATACTAGCAGCCATGCCACTAGCATGTAAAATACCAGCAGGGTCACCCAGGGTAGACTGGTCTCAGTGAAGCATCCGAACTAAGACAGGCTGGGAAGAAGGACCTGAGGATCTGCATTAAAAAAAAAAAGAAAATTTTCTGAATGGCAGCAGCAGCTTGTCCGATACAGCACTGGAAGATGAGCTCCTTAGGTCAGAAGGTGCTCAAAACATGAAAGGAATTGATGGAATACCAATTAGATGTTTCAACAAGTGAATATGTCTCAGTCATCTAGAAATTTTGTTCTCTCATAGTCCAGTGGGCTTCGATTCCAAATGCAGGGCATCAGCTCCAGGGAAGGCTTTCCCTGTTGGCTCTAGAGGAAGGGCCTTGTCGTCAGTCTTCTCCTGGACTGGGAGCTTCTGAGGTGCAGGGAGGCCAGATCGTTTCCAAAAAATACTCTCTGCTCCTAGCACTGCTTTCTTGGTGGTAAGGGGTCCTCAAATTTCTGTGTGCTTCCCTTTCCTTTATATCCCAAGAGAGTGCCTCAAGACACGATACAATTTTACACATTGAGTCCTGCCTTGCCAACATGACTGCTGCTCATCGTCTCTCATTAAAATCATAGAGGAAGCGTTTACAACTTGGAGAAACATCACACAATACTAGAAATCATGGTTGTCATGCATTGAATTGTGTCCCTACAATCGTATGTGTAATAATTTGGATCTGTCAGGATTCCCCGTATTCTGTGATTGTCCTCAATTTTATGATTTTCTTATGCTATAAATCCTAATCTTTGCCTGCAGTTAACAGAGTAGATTATGTTAGAGAGGATTAGGGTGGGACTGTAAATCCCTTCATAAGGTCACCTCCCTGCTCCATTTTAAAGGGAGTTTCCCTGGTGTATGGCTTGCACCACCTTTTATCCTTTTATCCTATAAGAGATAAAAGGAAAGAGAAACAAGCAGAGAGTTGAGAACCACACCATCAAGAAAGCAGCTCTGGGAGAAGAGCCTGTCCTTCAGACCTGAGGTTCCTGTGCCAAGATGCTCCCCGACCAAAGACTGATGCAACACAAACACTTTCCTCTGCGGTGGACAGACAGAAAGCCTTCCTCTGGAGTGGTCACTCTGAATTTGGACTTGTAACCTACCAGACTGTGTAAGAATAAACTTTTCCATACGAAAGCCATCCACCTTGTAGTATTTCTGTTGGAGCAGCACTAGCTGACTAAAACAATGGTCCAGCCAAATTGCTACACACATGTTTTGGGGGACACAGTTCAATCCATGAGAGGATGCAGTGCTAGAAACATTCATTTGTCTGTGCCAAGAAATATGGAAGACAGCTATCTGGCCAACTGATGCCTGTGCCCATTCCAAAGAAAAGTGATGCACCAGAATGTGGAAATTATCAAACAAAATTATTAATACCACACTGTAACAACTGGGCTTTTTTGGGGGGGGTAATGATTACAGTTGTGTGTTACCTTGGCTGGGCTATAATTCTCAGTGGTTTGGCAGTTATGTAATGGTGTAGTTATTCTGAGCTTTGTTAAATATGATGTGATCATCTATGTAAAGTGATCTGATATATTCAAGCATTTAGTTTTGACAGGAGTTTCCCTGCAGAGTGGCCCACATCCACTATGTATAGATGTTCTGGCATACCTTGCTGGCATTTGCTCACCCTAGATTGTACAGTCACCTCATCATCTGACCTTGAGATCTTGAGGTCTGAGCCAGTGACCTGTTATAATACCCGCCAACTTGGATCCATCAGCTTCCAAAGCCTTTAAGCCAGTGGCCTACTGTTTGACCAGGCAATTTTGAGTTGGTCAGCCTCTGCAGCTCTGCAAGTCAGGAAAATCCTCTAGCCTGATGCTGGACTCATGGACTTGGACCTTTCAGCCTCTACAACTGTGTGAACCAGTTACATCTCTTCCTCTCTCTGTCTCTCTTTCTCTGTATTTACGCACTTCGGTGATTTTGCTTCTCCGGAGAACCCAGCCTAACACATTTGGTATCAAGAGTGGCTCTAGAGAAGCTAAATTGTAAGGATGAGTTTTCTAAATTTGTTTTCAAGTCTTGATAGTCTTAAGGATGGATAACTGCTTCTGTTAGTAAAGAGAGCACTGCTAATCTATGGTGAGAGGTGGCAATAGAAATATGCAAATTATCACCACCAATATGTTAAGTACTGGTGAGTGGTGAAGTCCTGGGTGATCACATCATTGATACTTTCCTAAAATTTCATCATAATGAGAAGTATATGAAAGTTGGTTAGTTGGTCCTACTTTCACTAGACAAAGTGATGACAAAAAGAGATCAGTTCAGACTTCAGAGTCACAGCTCAAGTGCCACATAAATGACCTCAAAGTTGCCACTTGTGCCCTGAAAGAAAGCATTATTTCTTTTAGTCACAGCTGATCTTGCTGAAAACCAAACCCACAGTTTAACTTTAAGAGTGGCTGAATTAAAATACCAATTGAATTTTCAACATTGAATGGTGTCTGAAATTAAAGTGAGGGCAATGATTGGGAAGAAATGGGATTCTGAAACTTGGGTTGGGGACATAACGGCAGATAATCAGGCAGCTGCAGGCGCTGAGCCCTTAAATTTGTTGAATCACTCTTGTCAACAGAAATAGCTCTCTCACTCCCATCTGAAGAGATTACGCCATCCTTGTGTAAACCACCCTCTCCAGTAAAATCATTAGTCGCTCTGCCTCTACCTGATGAGATTAACCCGACTGTGCCTGAAGAGTCTTTGTCTGAGTCACTATCTAGAGAGACATTAGAGTCACTAACTCAGGCAGTGCCTAAAGTTAGTGTCTTACAAAATACTGCTGAGTATTCTCTGAACACATTCTGCTACCTATTTTTGCTTTAGGACTGTAACTAGACTCAAGTCCCAGAGAGCCCCAAAAAGTGAAGTACAAAGTGTTACCCAGAAGGAGGTATGCTATACTCCAAAAGAATTGCTTGATTTTTCTAATATGTAGAAAAAAAAATTGGGAAACATTCATGGTAATTAAGGGTGCAAGATAATGGTGCAAGGAATATGAAGCTGAATTAGTTTGAGTTTGCTGATAGGGGCCCACTAAGCACTCTTCATTTAATGTTCTAGATTGAAAGGTTAGAAAGGATCTAACAGTTTATTTGGTTGGTTCTCTAAAGCGGATTACGTGGTGACCTACACCAAATCAAGTTGAAGTACCAGACCCACCTTGGCATTCTGTAAAAGAAGGTATTCAAAGGCTTAGAGAAACTGGCATCGTAGAGTGCATTTATAAGGTTAGACCCACAGACTCACACATGGAAGAAGAGAAACCTTTAATGACAATGATGAAGGACAAATTTGTGAAGGGAGTCCTAGCATCCTTGAAGACTGTTATGATTGTATTTCATGTAAGATTTAAACTGAATTAAGACACTGTTTTAGTCAGCTAGTGCCGCTCTAACAGAAATACCACAGAGTGGGTGGCTTTAACAAAGAAAGATTTATTCTTACACAGTCCAGTAGGTTGTAAGTCCATATTCAGGGTGTCCACTCCAGGGGAAGGCTTTCCCCTTGTCGGCTCTGGAGGAAAGTCTGGTATTGCATTAGTCTTTGTCCAGGGAGCGTCCTGACGCAAGAACCTCAGGTCTGAAGGACGCGCTCTGCTCCCGGTGCTGCTTGCTTGATGGTAGCGAGGTTCTCAAATTGTCCTTGGTTTCTTTTTCCTTTTATTCCTTGCAAGCTAAAAGCATTAAGGTTGGGGCAAGCCATACTCCAGGGAAACTCCCCACACAGCAGGAATTTACAGCCCCACCCTAATCCTTTAACATACAGGTTAGAGAAACCACACAATGGAGGACAGTCCGAAGATACTGGGAACCATATCCCAGCCACGTGGCTGCACACATTTTTGGGGGGACACAATTCCAACCATGACAGACACCTAGGTTAGTGGACTCCATAATGGTAGGGGCTAAGTGGTGGCACTCAAAAGACAAAGAAAAGGTGGGCAAGGTTACTGTAATGAACAGAGGAGTCAAAGCAGTTATCAAAATAGTCCATCCAATATGAACTTAAGGTGTTGGTTACCTAGCAAAGCTGTTCCTAGGAGTGAAATAGATGGGAAATCTACTGAATATTTACTTGACATGTAAGCTGAAGAATTCTAGGTCAAGTGAAGGGCATTCTAATTTGAATAGCAAGAACAGAGAGTCATGGTCCCTCAGTCAGTTTCCAGACATTAGCAAGTTTACAGACTCACAACCTCCTGAATGAAGGGTCCCTTGAGTAAGGACCCCACTGCAGTGCCAAAATTTTATTTTCTGTCTTAACTTAGTTCTAAGGGACCTTGATTGCCTTTCCCTTCCATAAGACATCACACTGGCCCATTATATTGCTGACATTATGAGATTGGACTTAGAAGAGAAGTGTTAGTGACTCTGGACTTAACATTTGTGTGATAGAGGGTGGGAAATGAGTCCTCCAAACATTTGGGTGCCTTCCACCTCAGTGAAATTTCTAAAGGTCCAGTGATGTGTAGCACACCAGGGTACTCCTAAAGTGAAAGATAAGTTATTGCACGTGGTCCCTTGAAGGACTGAAAAGGAGGAACAACATCTGGTGGACCTCTTTGGAATGTGGAGACGACATATTTCTTATTTGGTTGTACTGCTCTACCAGATTTATCAAGAAACTCAATGGCTGTGAGTTTTGATTGGGACTCAGAAGAAAAGAAGGCTCTGCAACAAGTTCAGACTAATGTGCAAGCTGTTCTGCTCCTTGGCCATAGGATCCAGCTGATCCAATGGTGGCTGAAGTGTCCATGCTGATAGAGATGCTGTTTGGAGTCTTTGGCAAGTCTCTTGATAAATTGCGGTGCAGATCTTTAGCATCCTGGACAAAGCCCTGCTATCTTCTGCAGGTAACCACTCTACTTTTCAGAAAGAACTTTTGACTTGTTATTGGGCCTTACTGGAGATTGGCACTTAACTATGGGCCACCAAGTCACCATGTGGCCTGAGCTGTTCATCATGAACTGTATGTTGTCTGACCACAGAGCCATAAAGTCAAAGAAGCATGGCAGCACTCTATCATTAAAAGAAAATGGTATATATGACATCAGGCCTGAGCGCAACCTGAAGGCAGAAGTCAGTTGCATAAGGAAGTTGTCCAAATGCTCTCTGCCCACATGGCCTCATGGGGAATTCCTCATGGTCAGTTGACTGAGGGAGAGACAATCTGTGCCTGATTTACAGATGGGTATGCATAACTTGTAGGCATCACTTGAAAGTGGATAATGGCAGCATTATAGCCCATCTCTGGAACTTCCCTGAAAGACAGTTGGGGAATTCTCCCAACGGCAGAATTTGGGTAGTGTACTTGGTTGTTCACTTTGCTTGGAAGGAGAAATACTAGATATGTGATTGTATACTGATTTATGGGCTGTGGCCAATGGTTTGGATGGATGATCAAGGATTTGGAAGGAACACAATTGGAAAATTAGGCACAAAGAGGTGTGAGACATGGATAGACCTCACCAAATAGGCCAAAAAAGTGAAGATGTTTGTATCTCATGTGGTTGCTCACCAAAGGAGAGCAGAGGAGGATTTTAATAATCAAGTGGATAGGTTGGCCCATTTGTGGAAGCCAGTCATCCTCTTTCTCCAGCCACTCCAGCTGTTACTCAGTGGGCTCATGAACAAAGTGGCCATGGTGGTAGAGATGGAGGTTTTACGTGGGTTTAGTAATATGGATTCCCACTCACCAAGGCCAACTTGGGTATAGCCACAGCTGAGTACTTAATCTGCCAGCATCACAGACCAACACAGGATCCCTGAAATGGCACTGTTTTAGTCATCTAGTACTTAGTGCTGCTCTAACAGAAATACCACTAAGTGGATGGCTTTAACAAAAGAAGATTTATTCTTACACAGTCTGGTGGGCTACAAGTCTGAATTCAGCATGTCTGTTCCAGGGTAAGGCTTTCCGTCTTGACGGCTCTACAGTAAAGTGCTTGTGTTGCATCGGTCTTTATTCAGGGAGAATCTTGGCACAGGAAGCACACATCTGAAGGATACTACTTCCTTGATAGTGTGAGGTTCCCAAACTTCTGTGTGTTTCCTTTTCCTTTCTTTTTTCGTGGGACAAAAGAATAAAGGGTGGTGCAAGCATACTTCAGGGAAACTGCCTTTACAGTGGAGCAGGGAGGTGATTCAATGAAGTGATTTAGTCCCACACTAATCCTGTAACATACAGCATAGGAAAATCACAAAATGGAGGACAGTCATAAAATATCGGGAATCATGGCCCAGCCACATGACTACACACATTTTTGGGGGGACCCAGTTCAATCGATGACAGGCGCCATTGCTCAAAGTGATCAGCCAGCATCCTTGTGGCAGGTGGATAACATTGGGTCACTTCTATCATGGAAAGGGGAGTGTTTTGTTCTTACTGGAATATACCCACTCCTAACTTATTAACAAAGTTAGGTTCCAAACACCAGGTCAGTATGTGAAAATCAGCATTATGTAAAAATACAGGATGATCACATGAAATAACAAAATGGAGAATGTCTATATCACTATATAACTGCCAAATTTATCATTATATAGCAGCCAAATTACATCATTACTTAACTGTCAATTCACTGAGAATCACAGTCCAGCCAAATTGACACATAACCTTAACCATCACAGCCAGTGTTACTCTCACTGCACACCTCAGCATTTGTTACTGCCAGACCTGCTTCATTAGCATGCAAAATAGTCAAGTATTAGGTTTTTCACTTTTGTAAATATGAAATGTCAGATAATGAAATGGCTGATAAGTGAGGAGTAAATGTAGACACTTACTCCGAATATGGATTTGCCTTCCCTGCATGTAATACTTCTGCCACAACTACTAACTTCGGACCTACAGAACACCTTATTTACCATCATGGTATCACAGACAGTATTGTCTCAGATCAAAGGACTCATTTCACAGAAAATAAAGTGGGACAATGTACTAATGCTCAAGGAATTCACTGGTCTTACCAAATTCCCCATCACCCTGAAGCAGTTAGCTTGATACAATGATGGAATGGCATTCTAAGAACACATTTATGGTGTCAAGTAGGTGACAATACCTTTCAGGGTTGGAGCAATATTCTGCAGAAGGCCGTACAGGCTTTAAACCAGTGTCTAATATACAATGCTGTTTTTCTCACAGCCAGAATCCATGGGTTGAGGAATCAAAAAGTAGAAATGAGACTGGCATCACTCACTAGTGACCCACCCACAAAATGTTTGCTTCCTGTCTCCAAGATGCTATGCTCTGTGGGCCTAGAGGTTTTAGCTCCAAAGGGAAGAATATTTCTACCGGGAGAAATAATACAGATTCCATTGAACTGAATGTTAAGAGTGGTACTGGGCTACTTTGGGCACCTCACACCTCTGGATTAACAGCCAAAATGGGGAGTTAATCATATTGGTTGGTGTGATTGATCCTGAACATCAAGGGGATATCATTTTCATGTTGAATGCTGGAGATAAGAATATATCTAGAACATAGGTGTTCACTTAGGGCATCTCTTAGTACTACCTGTGATTAAAGTCTTAGGGAAACTATAGTAATTCAATTTTGACATGACTACTCATGGCTTAGACTCTTCAGGAATGAAGGTTTGGATCACCCTACCAGGCAAAGATGCAGCAATGGAGGATAGCTACCTGGCCAACCAATTGGAAAAGATCCATATTTATGCCTATTTCCTAAAAAGATGATCCAGCCGAGTGCAGAAGTTATCTAACAATATCTTCAATATCATGCACAAGTAAAATTTTTGTTAAAGGCCATTCGAAAGCAACTGCAACAGTATACTGACAGGGAAATGCCAGAAATTCAAGCTGGATTCAGGATAGGGCATGGAACCAGGAAAATCATTGCTGATGTCAGATGGATCCTGGCTGAAAGCAGAAAATATCAGAAAGACATTTTTTTCTGTTGCATTGATTATGCAAAGGCACTCAACTTGTGGATCATAACAAATTACTGATAACATTGAGGAGAATGGGACTCCCAGAACACTTAATTGTGCTCATGAGTAATCTGTATATGGATGAATCAAGAGGCAGTCCTGCAAACAAAACAAGCAGACGCTGCATGGTTTAAAGTCAGGAAAGGTGTGTGTTAAGGCTGTGTCCTTTCATTATACATTTTCAATCTGTATGCTGAGCAAATAATCCAAGAAATTGGACTATATGGAGAAGACCAAGACACCAGGATTGGAGGAAGACTTATTAACAACCTACCTTATGCAGAAGACACAACCCTGTTTGATGGAAGTTAAGAGGATTTGAAACACTGATGAAGATCAAAGACCACGGCCTTCCATATGGATTGAAACTCAACAACAAGAAAACAAAAATCCCCACAAGTGAATCAGCTAGCAATATCACGATAAATGGAGAAAGGATTGAGGTTGTCAAGGATTTCATTTTACTTGGGTCCACAATCAACACCCATGGAAGCAGCAGTCAAGAAATCAAAAGATGCATTTCATTGGGAAAAGCTGCTATGAAAGACATTTTGAAAGTGTTGAAAAGTAAAGATGTCCCCTTAAAGACTAAGGTGTGCCTGACTCAAGCCATGGTATTTTCAGTTGCATCATATACATGTGAAAGCTGGACAATGAACAAGGAAGACAGGAGAAGAACCGATGTCTTTGAATTGTGGTGCTGGGGAAGAACACTGAGTATCATGGACTGTCAAAAGAACAAACAGATCCGTTCTGGAAGAAATGCAACCAGAGTGCTCTTGGAAAGCAAAGATGGTAAGACTGTGTCATATATGCTTTGGACATGTTGTCAGAAGAGATCAACCCCTGGAGAGGGACATCATGCTTGGTAGAGAGTCAGTGAAAAAGAGGGGGATGCTCAACAAGATGGACTGACACAGTGGCTTTAACAATCAGCTTAAGCACAAAAATGACTGTGGGCATGGCTCAAGACCAGGCAGTTTTTCATTCTGTTGTGCTTAAGGTTGCTATGAGTCAGAACCTACTCTATGACACCTAACAACATAACAACGCAACAACACCAGGGAAAGAACCATAATCAGTTGAGGTGCTTGCTGAGGGCAAAGGGAATACAAAATGGGTAATGAAAGAAGGTAGTTCTAAATACCAGTTACAACCACATGATCAGTTTCAGAAATCAGGATAATTATTACATGTATTCTTGTATGTGTGCATCAAATATTTTTCTTTTCCTCATTTATGAAATATAAGATGTAAATGGGCCAGCATTTTGGTTGTATACTTATTAGTTGTGTTAGGAATGGATATGATTTTGTAATTGTCTTTAGAAATTTTGTATGGCTTAACAAGATGTATACAGGTACTAAGTTGACAGACCCTGGAGTGTGATGGTTAAGGTTATGTGTGAACTTGGCCAGGTCATGATTTTGAGGGGATTGGCAGTTATCTAATGATGTAGTCATCCTCCACTTTTTTAATATATGACCCAAGGACTTTTTTAATATGTGATGTAATCAGCCAATCAGTTGTAAGAGGAGTTTCCTCAGGGTTGTAGCCTGACTCCAACGTGTATATGGATGTCGTAGCTTAACTTGTTGGCTTTTGTTGTCTCTGGATCCTGCATCTGGCTTGTTATTTTCTGACCTCTGGTCTTGGGACTTGAGCCGGCAGCCTGCTATAATGTCTGTCTATCTTGGAGTTTATCAGCCTCCAAAGCCTATGTAGAGTGGCCTGCTGTTTTATCTGCTGATTTTGGATTTATCAGCCTCTACAACTTGTGAGTTAGCAGCCTGCAATTTGATCTGCTGATCTTGGGTTCATCAGCCCCTGCAGCTATGTGAGGCAAGATGGCTCCAGCCTGATACCTGACCCAAGGACTTATAACTTGCCAGCCTCTACAACCATGAGAGCCATTTTCATGAGATAAACCTCTGTCTGTCAGTCTATCTTTCTGTCTGTCTGTATACACACACTTCACAGGTTTTGCCTCTCTAGAGAACCCAGGCTAAGAGACACATGCAAATAGAATTTTACTGAAGATAATTCAAAAACACTTGTAGCAGTACATCAACAGTGAATTGCCAAAAATTCAAGCTGGAAGAGGACATGGAGTGAGGAGTATCACTACTGATGTCAGGTGAACCTTGGAAGAAAGCAGAGAATACCAGAAAGGGGTTTACCTGTGTTTTGTTGACTATGCAAAGACAATTTAACTGTGTGGATCATAACAAACTATGGTTAACTGTAAAGAGTGGGAATTCCAGGTTCTTGTGGAACCTGTACGTAGACAAAGGGGAAATTGTTCAAACAGAACAAGGGGAGACTACATTGTTTAAAATCGGGAGAAGTGTGGGTCAGGTAGTATCCCTTCACCATGACACTTATTTGGTCTGCATGGTAAGCAAATAATCTGACAAACTGGGCTATATGAAGAAGAACAAGACATCTGGATTGGAGGAAGACTCATTAACAAGCTGTGAAATGCAGATGACACAATTTTGTGTGCTGAAATTGAAGAAGACTTGAAGCGCTTACTGAAGAAGAACTAAAGACACAGCCTTCAGCATGGATTACACCTCAAAAATAAAGAAAACAAAAATCCTCACAACTGGACCAATAAGCAGCATCACTATAAATGCTGAAAAGATTGACACTGTTAACGATTTCATTTCACTTGAATCCACATTGCGTTGCTCTAATCTGCTGCAAAAGCCCTCTTTAAAGTGTTAAAAAGCAAAGATGTCACTTTGAGGACTAAAGTATGCCTGATTCAAGCCATGATATTTTCAGTCACCTCATAGGTGTGCAAAAGCTGGACAATACACAAAGAAGACCAAAGAAGAATTGATGCCTTTGAATTACGGTGTTGGTGAAGACTGGAATACGCAACAAACAGACTGTCAGAAGAATGAGAAAATCTGTCTGGGAAGAAGTATAGTCAGAATGCTTAGAAGCAATGATGGCGACACTTTATCTCACATAATTTGAGCAGGTTATTGGGAAGGATCACTCCCTGGACAAGGGCATCGTGTTTGTTCAAGCAGAGGATCTGTGAAAAAGAGGAAAACTATCAATGAGATAAACTAATAGTGGCCGCAACAATAGACTGAAGCGTAGCAGTGACTGTGAGGGTGACCCAGGACTGCGTAGTGCTTTGTTCTGTTGTATAAAGGGCCACTGTGATTTACAAGTGACTCCACGGCACCTATAAGAACAACTACAAGGTGTGCAATGAGAGAGAATATACCATATTTGAGAGAGAAAGAGTTGGAGGGTGACTCAGGAGACCTAGCTATGAAGTAATAGCTTAATCTTGTGTGTGGCCGTTAAGGAGGTCCCAGCATTGGGCACTTTGCCTACTCCGAATGTTCTTCATAATCACCAAGTGCAAACATTAACCCTATTTAAAAGAAGGGGCTCTTTCTAGGTACTTGGTGGAGGGAACTGGGGACAGTAGATAAAAGAGTAGCTTCTCCACATAGTTACTATGCTATCGGGGTTCTCTGAGATTCACTTATTTGGGAGTGTTATGCCATTGGTTCCAACCCGTTTGATTCTCTTTTAACCTTGTACCATGGAAAACCTGGTGGTTTAACAGTTAAGAGGTATGGCTGCTAACCCAAAGGTCAGCTGTTCAAATTCACCGGGCTTTCCTTGAAAATCATGCGGGCAGTTTGACTCTGTTCTATAGAGTAGCTATGAGTTGGAATTGACACAATGTCAATGAGTTTTTGTTGTTTTTTTTTTTACCTTAACCCTGTACCTAGCTGTTCTTTGCTTTCACTAGGCTAGAGACACTGGTGGTGTTTTCTGTCAGTAGCATTCCTGGTTGAGAAATGGGCTGCTGAGAGCTCAGGCAGGGAGGGACTCTTGGTTGGCAGTCATTGTATGGCCTTGTGTCTTATACTGAATAACTCAGGAGGCCGTCTGGTCAAGGAACCAAGCAAGCTGAGGTCACAGACGTTGAGAAGATGTACTAATAGATAAAGAAAGACGTACTTGTTGGGCTTGGCCTGAAGCCCACATAGAGTAGATGCAGAGGACTACTCAAGTTGGGGTTCTGTGTGCCTGCTGTGGTTTTGAGGAAGCAAAGATTAGAGGGGACTATGTAATGGAATCTCTGACTTCTCAAGAGTTTCTGCTGGGAAGTGGTGGGGACACTGCAGTTTGGGCCATTAAACTAGGAGATTCTAGGAGGTGCACTTGGAGTCAAGGAGATTGGATGTCTGTGAACCCTTATGCCCATCTCCTTTGTATTAGTTTTCCGTGATTGCTGTAACAGATTACCACAAACTTGGCAGCTTAAACCAACAATGATTTATTCTCACAGTTCTGAAGGCCAGAAGTCAGAAAGAAGGATCTTTAAGCTTTCTTCGTTACAGCATGAGGGTGACAGGCAGCAGGTTCCTTCTGGGGAGACTGAGGGATAATCTGCTCCTCGACTTTCTGGTACCCTGACAGTTGCCGCCAGCTCTTGGTGTTACTTGGCTTGCAGACACTTTATTCCAGTCTCTGCCTCTATCCTCATGTGGCCTCCCCTTATGTTTCTCTCAGTGTGTCTCTGCTCTCCTTTCAAGGACACTCTCATTGGATTTAGGTAACATCCTAAATTCAGGATGATTTCGTTTTGAAGTCCTTGACTCTACAAAACCCCTATTTCTGAAAAAGGTGAACTTATACCTGGGAGTACCTGAATTTTGAGGGTATGCTATTCAACCCACTATTAACTCTTAATTCCACACTTACACCAGAGCTCTGGAGGGGGTGAGGAGGTATCTTCAAGGCTGTTTACTACCCCTACTTTATTGACCTGCTGCTCACAAGATCAGGATGATCAGAGGACACATCAGAATCTAAAAGTTGTATTCCATCTTCCCTATTTCCTTTACTATGTTGAGTTTCCTGAAAAGTTTGGAATGTGCTTCCTTCATCCAAAAGAGAAGCAGATATCCTGAGTGTTTCCTGAGAAAATAAATTGCACCCTGAGCTGCTTCTAGTTAGCTGGACTAGCGTCTTTCTCAAGATTTCCTTAATCCATCTTGTGGTGACTCACAATATTTCCTCTCGGTCTGCCCGCGTGGTTGATGCAGGACAGCCTCTTCCTGATGTACCACTATTCTAATGCACAGCCTTCATTTATCACTCTTTTTCTCTCAGGAGGGGATGTTTTTGCCTGGAGAGGGTACATCAGAGGCATTTGGAAAGTCAGGCATGAAGCAACCTAACTAAAAGCACCTCTTTGTAATTTTCTCTACCAACCACTTCAGCTGACTGTTAATTTGTGCCCCTCCCTGCACTTCCCACTCCAGGGTTGCTAATAGGCACATGGTGCTTCCACTGCTTTGCACTGTGAATTTTTAGTGAAAGGTAAAACCAGGAAGATGAGCTCCAGGTAGCATGATCATCAGTCACCACAACACTGTGGAATCACCAGTTATCACTGTGATACTTTTCTTTTGAGTCTCAGCACACAAAGGCTGCAGAAGGGAGAAGTCAAATTTAGACAAGCCCCACTTGTACATTTTCTTTCTAGCATTTTGAGGGGGAAAGTGGCCCCCACTGGCGTGGTGGGCTTTGGGGGAAAGGGAGACTGTAAATGAAGGACTGAGAAGTTCTCTGAGTCCCAGTGCTCTTCATCTCTAGGATCAACCTGTTGGTTTAGATTATAGAGCAGAGGGGTATGGTATTGACAGTAGATCCTCCCTGAGAGAACAAGGGAGGCTGGAGCACAGGAATTGAAGAGCAAAGGATCAACTGCCACTCAGCTGGAATGTGGATCCATCCTCAGCTACTGTGTGTGCCTTCCTGAACTTCTCTCAAATAAAATCATAGGAAAGCATAACAACTCTCACTATTGATGGTTGAATAATATAATGAACATCACTGATGTTGCTGAGTTGTACATTTTTAAAATGTCAAAAGGGCAAATGTTTTATTACATATACTTTTAATGCAATTAAAAAATAATTATCATGAGAAAAATGAAAACAAAACAAAAGCAACCAAGAAACTGTTGCTCTGTGATATGCATTTTATTCATTATCTAATTTAATTCTTACAACAATGCTATGAGGTGAGTGTTGCTACCAGTACTTTAGTGATAGACCAAATGAAGCTCAATGAACTTGTGGTTTATTTGCCCCTAAACTGGTTGCCTTCAAACTTATTTTGGCTCATGGCCACCTCATATGTGTTATTACAGTAGAAATGGGCTCCAGGGGGGTTTTAAATAACTGATTTTTTGGAAATAGATTGCCAGATCTTTCTTTCAAGACTCCTTTGGGTGGATTTGGAACTCTAACCCTTTGATTAGCAGCCAAGTGCATTAACTGTTTCTACTACCCAAGAACTGTAATTTGTCCAAGGTCACAGAGTAATAGCAGGATGCTGGATTTGAACTCAGATTTCTCTGACCTCAAAGACAGTACTCACCAGCACCTTACACTGAAGCTGCCTTTTCTCCTTGGTTAAAGGCTGAGCTGAGGGACTCTGGAGCTCTGAGGTTGTTACCAGGGTTCTCTGAAGACCCTCAGGGGTCCTCGTCAGACTCACAAGAAGGAACTACTAGGGAAACTTCGCTGGCCCACCAGAGAAATCTTTACCGGAAAATGAAAGCACTTCAAAGTCGGGCAGAAGCAAAGCATATGCCACTCCTATAGGCTGTGCCAGTGAGCCACTTTGAGATTGGGTTTTTATAACCCATCTACGCCCCGGGTATAGCTGGGGACAGCTAATCAGGGATAGGTAGCTGAAGAATTTCCTTATCTGAATGACAGAAAGCTGCTTGTCTCTTCACTGCACATACACACAGACTTCGAGATGGCTCCCACCACGGGGGCTTCTGGGACTGGTATCAGAACTTACTACGGGGTGTCACACCTGCCCAGCTTCTTACTATTTTGGTTTGATTCCCTGGTTCTGATTGTAGCTCTCTGGTGCCCCCATTGGAAGAACATACAGCAGTCCTCTCTATCTCATCTGCGCATGCCGCTGAATTGGGGCTAACCTGGCTTCTCTGAAAAACGACTTTAGGGACAATTTAAGGAACTCAACGCCGGGTGCGGGTAATAAAATCAGTTGCTTATTACTCTGGAATGTTCAAGATCTGGTTAGGCTGACCCTTCAGGTCCCTGTCTCAAGGTGAAAAGAGGAGAGACTGCACAGGTGGGAGTAGGTGAGAGAGCGGCAGAGTAGCCTGTCGATTTGCTGCTGGAGAAAAGGCGGCTCCTGGTAACTGTAAGGAGGAGGCAGAACTGCTGACCCCCCGGAATCAGATGCTGACAGACGCCGGAGTGTGGGGCTGTCAAGAAAGAAAAGGCGATCGCCCACTGGGTTAGGCTTCATCTTCCTAACAGATCTTGCTCCAGCCTTTTCTGCAGCGGAAAGGACCTCTGACTTGTCTGACAAACTTTATTTTTACCCCTTGGATGCACAGAGCTATTCCTATTCCTGAAGTCATCCGTCTGTGGACGGCCTGTGTTTTGTTGGGTTGCTTCCTACCCTCTTTCTCCACCCGCCCTCCTGTTAGCCCTTCACTGTAGACACGTGCTTCAGTCCGTTAAATATGTGTCCTTCCAGTACGCCTTCCATACACGGATTGAGATGTATGCACGGTCCTGAAAAAATGGCCATGTTATTATTTTGTGGGAGTGCGTTCTGAATTTGTAATTGGATTTGTGCTGTAAACCCCATTATGTTTCTTTGTTAACTCAATGGAAGTTATTTAAGATCTCACCATGCTGTTGAGAGTACTTTTCATAGCATTGTTTTCCATCATACGTGCATGCCACATTTACTGTCCATTTCTAGGGTGCTTCTAATGCCTGGGCACGACCAACAGTGCTGCAATGAGAGTCTTATAAAACCCCAAGCTCTGTTACTATAGAGCTCATTCTGACTCTTCCTGACCCTACAGGATAGAGTAGAACTGCCCCATAGTGTTTCCAAGGCAGAAACTTTTATGGGAACAGACTACTGCATCTTTGTTTTGCAGAGCAGCTGGTGAGTTTGAACTGCTGACCTTTGAAGTAGCCGCTGAGGACCTAACCACTGTGCAACCAGGGCTCCTGGAGGATCTCATACACATCCCTGCTTGACCCTGAGGAGTGTTTTCTGAGGAATAGGGCCACTAGGTCATTGGGAATACGCAGACACCTCCGGTCTTCTCAGCCCCTCCTGGCACTTACTCCCTGTAGCACTTTCAGTGTTCGCATTCAGCCCTTTATTTGTTAATATGGCCTTCACTTCTATTGTCTTTTCTCTTCTGCTAGACAGTAAATTCTTGAGCAGTGAGACCATGTTCACTGATGTTCATATTCTTCACAGGTTCCAGTATACACCTGGTGTTTCATACATGTTTTAAAAAATAGACTGAATTAACATCTCCTTTGTCAGTGAAAAAGAGCCCTGGTGGTGCAGTGGTTAAACACTTGGCTGCTAATCAAAATGTCAGTGATTCAAATTCACCAGACATTCCTCAAGAGAAAGGTGTGGTGGTCTGCTCCAATAAAGACTCAGTCTTGGAAACCGTATGGGGGCAGTTCTACTCTGCCTAAAAGATTGCTATGAGTGGGAGTTGACTTGATAGTAACGGTTTCAATGAGGTTTTATCTTCCCACCACTCCCTGCAGTTTGGTTTTAGGCGTTCCTAGAATGTTTGTCCCTAACAGCATGGGTTCCTATAAAAGGATTATGGGCTGTTTTAGTTTCTTGGTGTTGCTGTAACAAAAATACCACAAGGGAGTGGCTTTAAATAAACAGGATTTTATTTTCTAACGATTTAGGAGACTGATGTTGTTTGGTGTCGCTGAGTCAATTCCTACTCATAGCAACCCTGTCTATGTACAACAGAATGAAACCCGACCCAGTCCTGCTAGGTTTGGTCCCACTGTTGCAGCCCTTGTGTCAGTTTATCTCACTGAGGGTCTTCCTCTTTTTCACTCATCCTCTACCACTCATGATGTCCTTCTCCAGGAAATGTTTCCTCCTGATAACATGTCCAAAGTATGTGAGGCAAAGTTTCACCACCTGTGCTTCTAAGGAACATTCTGACTGTACTTCTTCCAAGACAGATTTGTTCATTCTTTTGGTAGGTCATGGTATACTCAATATTCTTTGCCAACTCCGTAATTCAAACTCATCAAATTTTTGGACTGCCGTATTCATTGTCTATCTTTCTCATGCATGTGAGGTGACTGAAAATATCACGGCTTAGGTCAGACGTGCCTTAGTCCTCAAGGTGACATCGTTGTTTTTTTTAACACTCTAAATAGATCTTTTGCACTGGATTTGCATAATACAATAGATCTTTTGGTTTCTTGACTGCTGCTACCCAGGGTGTTGCTTGTGGATCAAGTAAAATGAAATCTTTGAAAACTTCACTCTTCTCTTTATCAGGATGTTGTTTATTGATCTAATTGTGAGTATTTTTGTTTAGTGAATACTGAAGGCTGCAATCTTTGATCCATATCAATCAGTGCTTCCAGTTCTCTTGACTTTCAGAAGGCAAGATTGTGTCATCTGCATAATGCAGGCTATTAAAGAGTCTTCATCCAATACTTATGCCAAGTTCTTCATCATACAGACCAGCTTCTTGGATTATTTTCTTGTTGAATAAGTACAAAAGGATACAACCTTGATGTTCACCTTTTCTGATGTTAAATCATGTAATATCTGTTCAAACGACTGCCCCTTGGTCTTTGCACCTGTTCTTCATGAGCACAATTCAGTGTTCTGTAATTCTCATTCTTTGCAATGTTATGCATAATTTGTAATAACCCACACAGTTGAATGCCCTTGCACAGTCAATAAAACATAGGTAAACATCTTTCTAATATTCTGTTTCAGCCAAGATCCACCTGACATCAACAATGACATTTATTATTCCACTTCATCTTTTGAATCCAGCTTGAATTTTTGCAAGTTCTCTGTTGATGTACTGTTACAAATGTTTTTGAATTATATTCAGCAAAATTTTACTTGTGTGTGATACGAATGACATTGTGCATTCTGTTGTAGATGTGCTTCAATTTTTTTAAGCTTCAACTTGAACATGCATATGAGCAAGTGCTGGTCTGTTCCACAGTTGGCCCTGGCCTTGTTCTGACTGCTGACATTGAGCTTTCCCTTTGTCTTTTTCCACAGATGTAGTCAATTTGATTCCTGTATATTCCATTAATTAGGTCTATATGCATAGTTACTGTTTATGTTGTTGAAAATAGGTATTTGCAATGAATAAGTCACAACTCTTACAAAATTCTATTATGCAATATTGAGGGTTTTTTCTATCACCAAGGTCATATTTTCCAACTACTGATCCTCCTTCTTCGTTTGCAACTTCCACATCTCAGTTAGCAGTGATAATCCATTTTAAAATCATTTTGTTTGTTTGGCTAAAATTTTAGTAAACATTTTTATTAACTCTTTTTATCTTGCTTTAACTGAAGGTGTGTAATTTAACTTAGTTTCTCCTACAAAAACATACTGTTATGTGACCCTACTTGGCTTCCCTACAATGTAGCAGTGCATTCTTCACTTCCGCCCTGTATTTCCCATGTCCATTCAGCTAGCTCCTGTCCCTCTCTGCCTTCTCGTCTCACCTCCAGACAGGAGCTGCCCATTTAGTCTCATGTACCTACTTGAGCCAGTATTTCACCAGTATCATTTTGTGTCTTATGTCGTTGTTGTTGTTAGGTGTTGTTAGGTGCGATCCTGTGAACAGCAGAAAGAAACACTGCCTGGTCTTGCACCATGTCCACAATTGTTTTTATGCTTAAGACCATTGTTGCAGCCACTGTGTCAATCCATCTTGCCGAGGGTCCTCCTCTTTTTAGCTGACCCTCCACCCTGCCAAGCATGATGCCCTTCTCCAGGGTCTGGTCTTTCCTGACAAAATGTCCAAAGTATGTAAGATGCAGTCTTGCTTTCAAAGGCATTGATCGTGGACCCAAGTAAAATGAAATCTTTGACAACTTCCATCCTTTCTCCATTTTTTTTTTTTATCCTATAGTCCAGTCTAATTGTGGAAGAGTTGGCTTTGGGAGTGGTTTTAGTTCTCAGATAACAGAGTCTGGGGGCCATGTCTTCTGGGTCCCTCCAGTCTCAGACTAACAAATCTGGTCTTCTTATGTGAATTTGAATTCTGTGTCCCACTTTTTTCCCACTCCATCAGGAGCTCTCTGCTGTATTCCCTGTCAGGATGGTCACTGGTAGTAGCCAGGCAATATCTAGGTCTCAGGCTGACTGAGTGTCTGGTTTACCAATATCACTTTTTTTTCAAAATTGTGCTTTAGATGAAGGTCCACAGAACAGTTTTTCACTGAACAGTCACTACACATATTGTTTTGTGACGCTGGTTAACAGCTCAACAATTTGTCAGCACTCTCCCTTCTCAATCCTGGGTTCTCCAGTCACTAGCTTTCTTGTCCCCCGATAACTTCCAGTTGTTGCCCCTGGGCTGGGGTGCCCCTTCAGTCTCATTTTGTTTGATAGGCCTGTCCAATCTTTGTCTGTAGATGAACCTCAAGAGTGACTTTATTACTGAGCTGAAAGGGTATCTGGGGGTCATATTCTCAGGGTTTCTCCTGTCTCTGTCAGGCCAGCAAATTTGGCCTTTCTTTTTGAGTTAAAATTTTGTTCCACATTTTTCTCCAGCTCTGCCGGGGACCTTCTCATGTGATCTTGATTGGGAGAGCCAGCGGTGGTAGCCAGGCACCATCTAGTTGTACTGGACTCAGTCTGGTGAAAGCCATTGTGGATGTGGTCCATTAGTCCTTTGGACTGATCTTTCCCTTGTATCTCCAATTTTCTTAATTCTTCCTTGCTCCTGAAGGGATGACACCAGCGAAGCATCCTAGACAACTGCTCACAGGCTTTTAAGACCCCAGGCTGTACTTACCAAGGTAGAGTGTAGAACATTTTCTTTACAACTGTGTTATGCTAATTAAACTGGATGTTCCCTGAGACCACGGTTCCCATAACCCTCAGCTCAGCAATTCAGTCCCTCAAGGAATTTGGGTGTGCCTATGGAGCCTTCATGACCTTGCCTTCTACAAGTTGTGCTGGCTCCCCCCATATGATGTACTGTCTTATCTTTCTCCAAATTAACCAGTTTTCCATTGTTTATTTAGTGTGTTTCCATCTCCACCCCACCCCTCCCTTGTAACCATCAGGGATTGTATCTTTTTGTGTGCAAATCTTTTCATGAGTTTTTACAGTTGTAGTCTCATACAATATTTACCCTTTGGTAATTGACTTATTTTTCTTAGCATATGCTCTCCAGTTTCCTCCGTGCTATGAGATGGGCCACAGAGTCATCATTGTTCTTTGTTGTTCAGTGTTTTGGATTTTGTTGAGGGTTGCTCTGTAGCCTAAGATGCAGTGTGTTCAGGAGAATGTGTTGGAAAAGAGCACATGCTTTGCAGTTGTTGGGTGGAGTGTTCTGTATATGTCTGTGAGGTCAACTTGGCTGATTGCATCATTGAGCTCTTCTTTATCTTTGTTGAGTTGCTTTTTAGATGTTCTGTCCTTTTCTGAGAGTGGTGTGTTGAAGTCTCCTACCATTATTTAGAACTATCCATTTCTGTCTTCAGTGTTGTTGGGGTTTGCTTTATGCATTTGGAAGCCCTATTATTTCTTGTAGATGTCTATTATGCTTAAGTCTTCATGATAGATCATTCTTTTAATCATTATATAGTGCTCTTTTTTGTCTTTTTTATGGTAGATTTTGTTTTCATGTATATTTTATCAGAGATTAATATTGCAATTCCTGCTGTTTTTGATAGCTAAGTATTTGATATATTTTTCCATTCTTTGATTTTTAATAAATTTATATCTTTTTTCCTAAGATGTGTCTTATAGACAATCTACTGATGCACCCAGTTTTTTCTTTTAATCTATTCTGTCACTGTCCCTTTATGGGTGAATTTAGGCCATTTACATTTAGTATAATTATTGTTAGGTATGAGTTTATTGCTGTCAATTTTGTGGTGCTTTTTTTGTGGTGTTGACATTTTCTTTGTTTCATTGTGATTTTATGTTTTTCTTCTTTATTTTGATGAGTAGGTTTGTTAACTTTCTTTGTGGTTATATTGAGATTTACCTTTATCTTCTAAGGTTTGAACCAATCTATTATTACTTGGTATTGCCTTGCCTCCACTCCATTAGGAAGTTATATCCCTATGCTGTCTATTTTCTCTTTTATTGTTCTGATGTTGATGTCATTTGCAGATTAACCTCTCTTGTTTCCTGTTATAATTTTTTTGGTTTTGAATAGTCCTTAAGAGTTCTTTTCCTAGGCTGTTATCTGACTAGTACAATCTGAATCCTAGATTCAACCCGTGGTCTGATTTTCTTTTCAGACTGAAGAACTCCCTTTAATAATTCTTGTAAGTTTGGTTTGATTTTTACATATTCCTTTAATTTCCATTTATCTGGCAATGCCCTACTTTCACCATCATATTTGAACAAAAGTTTCGCAGGATATATTATTTTTGACTGACTATTCTTTCGGGGTTTTATATACACCATCCTATTGCCTTCTTGCTTGCATGATTTCTGGGTAATAATCAGAGCCTACTTTTATTGTTTCTCCACTGTATGTGACTTTTTGTTTTTCTCATGCTGCTCTTAGAATTTTTTCTTTGTCTTTGGTTTCAGTGGGTGTTCTGGATTGAATTGTGTTCCTGAAAAAATATGGGTAGCCATGTGTCTGGGCTATGATTCCCAATATTTTATGGTTGTCTTCTATTTTGTGATTTTCCTATGCTGTGTGTTAAAGGATTAGGGTGGGATTGTAAATCCCTCATG
This sequence comes from Heterohyrax brucei, assembly GCA_028571685.1. NCBI lineage: Eukaryota > Metazoa > Chordata > Mammalia > Hyracoidea > Procaviidae > Heterohyrax > Heterohyrax brucei. Next base: position 27,698,564 of record CM053155.1, read on the forward strand.
GGATCATTTCTCTGCTCCATTATAAAGGGAGTTTCCTTGGAATATGTCTTGCACTACCTTTTATATTTTCATCCTATAACAGATAAATGGAAAGGGGAGCAAGCAGAGAACTGGGAACCTCACACAAACAAGAAAGCAGCACTGGGAGAAGAATACATTCTTCAGACCTTAGCTTCCTGTGCCAAGATGCTCCCTGAACAAAGATTGATGCAACACAAGGACTTTCCTCCAGAGCCGACAGAGAGAAAGCCTTCCACTGGAGTGGACACCTTGAATTCAGACTTGTAACCTATTGGACTGTGTGAGAATAAACTTTCTTTGCTAAAGTCATCTGCTTTGTGGTATTTCTGTTAGAGCAGCACTAGCTGACTAAAACAGTGTGTGTGATTATAATATGTTTGGGCAATTTTCTTTTAGAGTCTATCCTAAATGGAATTTGTTTGGCTAGGATAGTCAGCTTTTCATCTTTCATGGTATTAGGAAAGTTTTCTATCAGTAATTCTTCAATAATCCTCTCTGTGTTTTCTCTCCTGTTCTGGAACTCCAATCACTCAAAAATTTCTGCTTTTGATTGTATTACACATAATTCTCAGAGTTTCTTCATTTTTCTTTGATCTTATTTTCTGATTTTTCCTCCAACACAGTTGTGTCTAAGCATTTGTCTTCAATTTTGTTGATCTTGTCTTCTATCATTTCAAACCTGCTTGTCATCACTTCTATGACACTATCAGTTTCTGAAAAATCTTGTTTATCATTTAAGTTTTAATTGTTTTTGTATGATTTATAGTTATGAATTTATTTTGGCATTTTGTTTCTATAATATTTTCCTGAATTCTTGATGAGTTTGCTGAGTTTTTTCTAAATTTTATCTGCTTTTTGTTTCAAATCTTGAACATTAGAGATTTAAATTCCCTATCAAGTAGTTCTAGTGCCTTTTCTTCCACTGGAAAGTCATCTGTTGTTTTATTTTGGGTGCCTACTGGAACCATCATGTCCTTTTTTCTTACAGTTTATTTTTTATGGAGATATAATCTACACAGTAAAATATTTAATTGGATAGGTTTATAGCTCTATCATCTCATCTCTACTTCTACCTTTATCTCTTTCTCTGTTGTACCTATATTATTATTATTTGCTCTTTTAAAGAAAATGAGTAATGATATTGTCTCTTGTCTTTGGGGCATTCAGTAGTTATTTTCTTCTTTTATTCATTGTAGATCTGTTCATGTCACCCTGATTTTTTGTTTTATTTAGCTACATCAGAGTAGGCATGCTTTCTGATCTTTGTTGTTTGCTTATCTGTGGTCATGATACTTTTCACCTCCTTGTCCAATGGGCAGGGCAAGTTGCTCAGCTATGGAGGGGCTTTGATGGGTTGTTCATGGAAAGTCATAGGGCTAACAGGGTGGGCCAGGAAACAGTGCCAAGAAGGTCTCAGCATGCTGTGCTGGTGCTACTCAGGGGTGTGATGTTCCTTGCACAGTGCAGGTAGATCGGAAGGATTGTAGACAGGAAGGATTGGGGAATTGTGATATATGGAGCTAAGATGGATATGGGAGAAAGGAGAGAGAAACAATGGCAAAAAAAAGGAAGAAAGAAAAGAAAGGAAAGGAACAAACAAAAAACAAGGCTACAGGAGTTTACCACTGGAGTGGAAAGAAGAGAAACCGAGAAATGGAGAAAACAATAAGGAAAGAGAAGAAAGTGGAAAAGAAGAAAGATAAAAAGGAAAATAACTAGATAAAAATTTGAGAAAGAACTGAAAATTTATAAAAGGGAAAAAAGAAAGGCCCATGGGGTTCTCACCAATATAAAGACCAGGATAGAAGGGCTATAGATGTCACACAGCCCTAGGTATTTAGGAGATAGGAAAAGCATGTTGGTATAGAGAGATGAGAACTAAGAAATGAATAAAGATACAAAGAGAAAAAGAGAAAAAAAGAAAAAAAGAATGTCCTAGGAGGTCAGAGTTGGGGAGTGGGTCTTAAGCTGTGAAGAACAGCCTGGCTAGAAGGGGCTCCCAAGCCATGAAAATAGAAAGAAAACAGACAAAACAAAGGAAATCAAAGCAAAGCAAAGTAATATAACACAAAAAACCAAAAAATCTCCAAGAATCCTACTAGCGTGGTATGACAGAATGGAAGAGTAGTTCTCCAGCTGAGTGGTACTTCAAAGCTTTTCAAAAGCAAGGATAGCACACAAGAGCTAGGTGTTTAAGAGAAAGGAGGGGGAGGTAGTAGGAAGCAAGGAAGACTTTTTTTAAAAAAGAGGATGGAGTGGGGAAGCAACACCAACTATAGACAGGGAGCCAGACAATGTAAGAGGGGAGAATTCAAGCATCCTGGTCCAAAAGCGTTTCCTCTTCGCCAAGAGACCGGCTGGTGAGAAGCAGAGGGGGCTGAGGGGCAGGGAGAAGTTGGAGGATTAGGAAAGCATATATCTCTGGTTACTGGGTGATCTGCATTCTGCTGGGAACTCTCTGAAGCTGCTTTTGCACATTCCCTGTGTGCTAATCTTTGATATGACTAGCGTAAATTCAAATGGCACGGATGTTGCACTTCTCAGCCAGGCGAACCAATGTAGCTAGCCAGGATTTGTCAGAGGTAAAGCAGGAAGGAGAAGATGGGGGGTGGAAAGCATGTCTCACTGGTTATTGGGTGCTTTGTCTCTCACTGGGATTTCTGTGAAGCTGCCTTCCTGAGCTCCCAGCCTGCTGATCTCTGACAGGAGTCCAAGATGGTGAATCCTTGCTGCCTTAACTGACAGGAAGCTTCTGCTTGTATTTCTTTGCACTATGTATTTTCTGTCAGTTTCTTATTCTGTTCAGTGTTCGGTTGAGTTCTTTATCTCTTCACTTGACACCTTGGGTCTCAAGATTGACATCCGTCTCTGTTTTACTTAACTTTTTGCTATGGAGGGATGGTGTAGTACCTCCATCTATAGTGCCATGGTGGCTGAAAGTCTGTATTGATGCATCTTGATTGAATGTTTGATAAATTTTAGACTGCAGAAGTTAATAAAAAAAAAACTTCAGATTTTCATCTTTGGTGTTACTGGTTGGTGTGTGAATTTGAATAGACATTTTAACTGGTCTTCCTTGTAGGCAAGTAGATATAACAGACAATGTTGTACTTCAGGAAAGTGAAAGTTTACAATCCACATCAAGTTGTCATACAAAAACTTACACACATTGCTATGTAACTCTAGCTGCTCTCCCTACTCTATGACAGCACACTTCTCCTTTCTATCCTGTGTTTCATGTGTCCATTCAACCAGCTTCTGCCTCCTTCTGCCAACTTATCTCACCTCTTGACCCCAAAAAACCCACTGCCATCGAGTCACGTCCGGCTCATAGTGATGTTAGAGGTTAGGGTAGAAGTGCCTCATAGAGTCTCCGAGGAGCGCCTGGCAGATTAGAACTGCTGACCTTATGGTTAGCAGATGTGTCACTATGCCCCCAGGGTTTCCAGGAGCTGTCTAATTAGCCTCAAGTATCTACTTAAGCCAAGAAGCACACTCTAGCTGGTATCATTTTTTGTCTTATAATCCAGCCCAATCTTCGAATAGTTGGCTTTGGGATTGGTTTCAGTTCTGGGCTAACAAAGGGTCCAGCCGCCCTGTCTTCTGGGGAACCTCCAGTCTGTTGGACCATCAAGTCTGGTCTTTTTTAATAAAGTGTGAGTTCTGCACATCCATTTTTCTCCCACTACATCAGGGGCTCTTTGTTATATCCCCTTTCAGGGCAGTCGTTATTGGTGGCTGGGCGCCATCTAGTTCTTCCGGTCTTGTGCTGATGTAGTCTCTGGATTTTGTGGTCCATTTTCAGGATAGATCTTGAAGTTTTTGTTTTGACAATGAGTTGCTATTCCTCTTCAATTCAGCATAGCAGATCATATGATTGTTCAGTTAAAAATGGCTAACACCTGTTTATTTTAGCTCACTACAACCTAGGGTATCTAGATTCAATTTTCCTAGCTTCATATAATGTACATTTCACATTCAGCTCATTAATGGATGTTTGCAGCCATTTCTTCTCATTTTGAGCTGTGCCACAGCAACAATTGAAGGCCCAAAAAACTTGACTCTATCCAAGTCATTAAAGTCAACTCTACTTTGAGGGAACCCTGGTGGCATAGCGGATTAAGTGCTACATCTACTAACCAAAAGGATGGCAGTTCAAAATCCACCAGGCACTCCTTGGAAACTACGGGGCAGTTCTACTCTGACCTCTAGGTTTGCTATGAGTTGGACCTGATTCTATCACAGTGTGATTGGGTTTGGTTTTTTACTTTGAGGAAGGCAGCTCTTCCCAGCAGTATTCTGAGTGCCATCCAATCTGAGGGCCTCATATTCTGGCACTATCAGACAATGCTCTGATAGTGCCATCCATAAAGTTTTCAGTGGCCAATTTTTTCAGAAGTAGACAGCCGACTTCTTCTTCCTAGTCTGCCTTAGTCTGGAAGCTTTGCTGAAACCTTTTCACCAGGCGTGACCCTGTTGGTATTTCAAATACTGTTGGCATGGGAAGGTAGAAGTTCAAATTCCTATGTGTCTGCTCTAAGGGAAGGCTCTGTCTGCTATGAGGGAAAATCCTTGCCTTAGCTTTTTCTCAGCACTTCTTGGAGATAGCCACATGCCATCTATCTTTCCTCATTTTGCTTGCTTCTTCCTGTGCCTAATCACATCTTTTATATCTCAAAAGTGATTCTCTTAAGATAGATAAAGTCTACATTGATAATAGCTTTATTAACATAACAAGGAAAACCCACTCTAAAATGGGATTATATCCATAGGAATGGGGATAAGATTTATGACACATATTCTCTTGAGACACATTCAGTTCATAATGCAAGTGTCTTGAGAAAAGCCAGAATGTGAGCCATGAGACAAAGAGAAGGGAATGGCTGAAGGAAGATGAAGTGTCCCCAGTGTTATTTGGGACAATAAACAGAATTCAAGGGATGTATCACTGAAGGACAGCCAGCTGGGAGACAAAAGAAATAATGCAAACCTGTAGCACATTGTCACCTCAGAAATATTGGTACCAGGACTAACCCACAGGACCCTGTCATCGCTTTCCTGGAGATATTTGTTTGAGGAGAGGCTAAGATGATAGGGGAGGAAAATGATTTGGGTTCAGGCAATTCTAACAAAATTCAAATGGGATACAAGGGGAAAGTGTAGGACTAAATGGATCCCCAGTGAGGAAGTGAAAAAAAATCACCACCTGATGGTATTTTAGAAGTAAAACTTCCTTCAGTGCAAAAGGCCAGTAGCTCTGGGAAACCAAGGAGGGTAGAGGAACGAATAACTCAATCCTCAGTAACCTATCTAGGCTCAGCACTGAGAGAGATACCAGGACCTCAAAGGTGAAGGAACTGAGTAAGGACTACTGGTGATCAGGATTGGAGACAAGCCTGCTTAGAGCTCCAGGAGACCAAGGAGAAAGCTTCCAACTCGCTTGAAGGCTAGGCCTAGAATTGGCACAGCATGACTTCTGCTGTATTATCTTGGCCAAGGCAGTTACAGGCCAGCCCAGATTCGTGGTGAGACACAACAGTTCCACATCTTGATGGACACAGTATCAGAGAACTCTTGGCCTTCTTTATTCCCCACACAGCGGGTATATACAGTTTACTTTCACTCAGCCCTTTCTCTTGCCATGCTCCTATTATCACCACCTCCTAATCTGCTGGCTCCTGCATTCCTATCATTTATCTTAAGCACGAACCCCTCCTCTGGTCCACTGTCTCTGAATTCTCAGTTCCAGCACAGTCATCACCATCCTGCCCGAGGCCCACACACCCTTTCCCTACCCGCTCCAGGTCGGCTTCAATATTAGCCACATTTACAGGGCCATTTGGGGTCTTTTCAACTGTGAATTTTATCTTGTATAATCTTGTCTCTTTTTATGTCCACATGGAATTTGACTTTTCCTCTGACAAAACCACCCCCTTACCAGCGCTTTCCAATGGCAGCTGCTTACTTCTTTCATGAATAGGGCTCAGCTTCCTCCTTGCTCCTGCCACTGCTTCCAGACTATGCAACAAAATAGTATATACTAGAAGTTAAATTATTTCAGTAAAGTTTCTCAATCTAAGTGGAGACTAAAAGTAGACTTACAGTTAATCGGTCAATAAATACCTATTAACTGGAATGCCCAGTTCTGTGTGGAGCCAACCAAGCAATATACAATCAGTGTGCAATACAGTTTGTGACCAGCAGATAGGAACAAAGTACTAGCTTGCAGCAGACAGTGAACTGCTTGAGGGCAGCAACAAGTTTTACTCATTTTCTACCCTTAGAGTCCAGCAGAAAGTCCAACAAACGTTGAATGTATGAGTGAGTGCTTTCATAACTACTGTGGACATAAAATTACTTTTAGAAAGCCAACTCTTTCAGGATTAACTGGAGTTCATAGGAGTCCTGTAGCTGTCTCTAGAGAGTGCTGGGAATCAAGAATTAAGAGTTTTCTTTAAAGATCTTTGCCATCTGACCATCTACTCATACCGGCTTCTTCCCATCCTAACTGACGGTGCTCATGTCTCTAGAACCTTCTAGATAATCTCATAGTCTGACTGCCAGTCCTTTCCAGGCATATACTGGCTTCAGTCTTGGTAATTCTGTATCTGTGTATAGCTGTTTTCTTTCCAGTTCCCTGATCTAAAAATCCTTGACCTCAGCCTACGTTTTTATGTGCTGTTCCTAGCTCAAGTTTCATGATTACTTTTTATACCTTGTACAGTCCTTCTGGGTGTTTCCCTTGCCCTAGCACTTTACCACTATTCATGTTGACCGTTTGTTTTAGTTAGCTAGCTAGTGTGGCTGTAACAGAAATACCACAAGTGAATAGCTTTAGTGAAAGAAAGTTTATTCTTATACAGTCCAGTAGGCTACAAGTCCAAATTCAGGATGTCTGCTCCAGGGTAAGCCTTTCCCATTGTCAACTCTGAAGGAAAGTCTGGTATTGCATCAATCTTTGCCCAGGGAGCATCTTGGTGCAGGAACCTCAGATCTGAAGAACGTGCTCTTTTCCTGGTGCTGCTTTCTTGATGGTGTGAGGTTCCCAATTCTCTGCTTGGTTCCTTTTCCTTTTATTTCTTGTAAGATGAAAGGATTAAGGGAGGTTGAAGTCATACTCCAGGGAAACTCTCTTTACAGTGCAACAGGGAATGATCTTATGAAGAGATTTATAGTCCCACTCTAATCTTTTAACATAGCTACACATATTTTTGGGGGGACACAATTCAAGCCACGGTACTATTCAACATTGTTGTGGATTGAATTGTGTCTCCCCAAAATATGTTGTAAATACTAACCCCTACTTTTGTAGTTACAATCCCATTTGGGAATGGTTTTTCTCTGTTAAGTTAATGAGACAATATTAGTGTAAGGTATGTCTTAAGTCAATCCCTTTTGAGATACAAAAAGAGATTAAACAAGCAAGAGAGCAAACAGAGGTGGAGAAGAGAGATGCCATACTATGTGAAGGTCATAAAGGAGCCAAGGATGCTGAAACGAGAGTAGGGCCTTCCCCCAGAGCCAACAGAAGGAACATTTTCCTCTATAGGTGGTGCTCTGGATTAGAACTTTTAGCCTCGTAAACTTTGAGAAAATAATTTTCTGTTTCTTAATGCCACCCATTTGTGGCATTTCTGTTGTAGCAGCACCACATAACTAAGACAAATATGAACTATGCTCATGAGCCAACATCTCACACATACTTCAGAATCCAGTTCAAACGTTACCTCTTTCATAAGACTTGTACTGATTGACCCACCAGATGTGCTCCCTTCTTTCCCAAAGCTCACAAAGAATGTTAGCTGTCCTTCACTTATGGCACTTTTCATAGTCTGCCTTCTAATATTGTTGTGTGTGTCCTTGCCTCGACGGCACTTGGCTTGGCGTCCTTGCCTCACTCTGTCTACTTGATTGAAAGTAGAGGAAGCTTACCCACATCCCCAACAGCAAGGAGCATGTAACTGTGGACATACGGTATTTGTCTTCACAGCATCTGTTCTTTCAAGGAATTCTCCTTTCTCTACCTTTATATGATCCAAGTAGGGCTATCAATCACGGTGTGCCCCTCCACGCCAGCAAAGTTGTACAAAAGATGCAAGCCGGCCAACGAGAATGCTCCATCCCGTGACCTCAGAGATGGCTGCAGGGACAGGCACACAACCTAAGCAGAAGCAGCCAGGGTGTGCTTTGAGGTATGCAACATGTAGCTACAGAGAAAGGCCTTTCTTTCTTTGAGACCAGAGCTATACAGGTGATGTAAATTGTAGTTGCTATGGCTAAGGTCGCTATGAGTCGGATCCTACTCGACGGCACTTGGCTTGGCTTTACGGCTATCTCTGCTGATCACATGGAAGAGACTATCTGCAATAGGACAGAATGAGACCTACCTCAAAAGACACAGAAAGGAATAATAATAGCTAACATTTTGGGTACTGACCTTGGGCCAGATCCTGTTCCAAGTACTGTGCATTGTGACAATTACCATGCTACACTTCCCAAGAACTCTATGGAGCATGGACTATTATTATATCCATTTTACAGACAAGGAAATAGAGCTACAGAGAGGTTAAGCAACTTGTGTAAGTTACCCAGCTAGTTAGGTTGTAGAGCAATGATTTGATCCCAGGCTGTAGGATCCAAAGCTACCATGCCGTCCTGCTTTATATATGAGCCAAGATGAACATGATGTAGAGATGTATTTATCAGCTTATGACCAAATGTGAGAGAAAGTTGACAGCATCATTTGAGCTCCTGGATCTAGCTGTGTCTGGATCCAGCTGACTCACATGCTGTTTAGTTTAATAGTCCAATGCATACTTTTATTTCTTAAGATAGTTGGAGCATCAGTCACTTGAGACCCTCTGAGACACTGAGGAACAATGTGTGTCAGAGACAGAACACTCCTTCTGGGTCTGCCTCCTGGCACTGCCCCTTATTCCCCACCTAAACTTGGGCCAGTTCTTTGATCTCTCAGGACTGAGGGAAATGGGACTGGAGATGAGATTCCATCCATAGGTATTTAATACTCGACTAACACGGTTCAAGAACGCAGGAAATGTTAGATCTCTTCCATAATGGGGAGCAAGGATTTGCTGAATTAAATCCTCGAGAGGCTGCAGTTTGTTGCCTGAGCTTGAAGGTGGTTGGACATACAGCTTCCACTCTTGGACCATTCAAGAGAAGCTCCTCAGATTGAGGATTTGCCTAACAGCCATTATCAAAAAAATAAAAGAAAAAGATCCTGCCTCCGAAATAGCCTCGTCCTCCCAGAATGGCTTCCTGATCTCTTCTACAAAGCGATGTCTCGAATAGCCTCAGAGGTGCCTTAAACCTTTTATGTCCCTCTTGTCTCCTCCTAGTCCCTGAGTGTGCAAACAGTTAACATGTTTGGCTGCTGGCCACAGTGTTGGACAATGGAGTCTACATAGAGGTGCCTTGGAAGAAAGGCCTGGTGATCTGCTTCTGGGGGAGGGGGAAACAGTCACGGATAACCCTGTGGAGAATAGTTCTACTCTGACATATCTGTGGTCACCATAAGTCAGAATTGATTTTACGGCATGTACAGCAATTTACAAGGTCCTGTTCATTTCTAGGAAACCCTGGTGGCGTAGTGGTTAAGTGCTATGGCTGCTAACCTAGAGATCACCAGTTCAAATCTGCCAGGTGTTCCTTGGAAACTCTATGGGGGTAGTTCTACCCTGTCCTGTGAGGTCACAATGAGTTGGCATCAAATTCGATGGCACTGGGCTTGGGTTTGGGGTTTACTCATTAACAGGAAACCCTGGTGGCATAGTGGTTAAGTACTACATCTGTTAACCAGAAGGCCAGCAGTTTGAATCCACCAGGTGTTTCTTGGAAACTCTGTGGGACGTTTCTACTCTGCTCTATAGGATTGCGATGTGTTGGAATTGACTTGATGGCACTGAGTTTGGTTTGGGGTTTTTGGTACTTGTTAGCATACTAGATAATTCTTAGACTCACTTCTCCTTCTTGCCCCTAATGACAGAGCCCTTGGTGGGTGCTTGCCCTACTTTTCCAGCCTGCCAGACCCACAGTGCAGCCAGAAACATCTGTGAAAGAGGTGACTGCACCACTCTTTGTCTTAAAGCCACCATCGTCTACCAGCCAAAGCCCTATCAGACGAACAGGCCCTCTTCAGCTAGGCCACCAAGCTCACTTCCCTCCTGGCTCTTTCATGTCTCTGTGTCATCCTCCTCTGTGCCACCTCAACTGCAGCACCCCCTCCTCCACTCTTACTCATCCTGGAAGACTCAGCTCAGTTCTTTTTTCTCCCTGAAACCTTCCTTGAACTACCATCCCTGCTCCCTGAGCCCAGTGCCCCTCCTCTGTGCTTCCACAGTGTCTGTGCATAATTCTGTCTTCCTATGGCTCATTTTATAGGATATGATCGCTTTATGCATCTGTCTTTCGAACTTTGAGGCCAGTGTGAAATTTACTGATGTTGATAACTTTCTTAGCCAGCAGAGTAACTGGAACTTAGCAGGCCCTCACCTATAGACACTGCCATGGAAATTCCACACAAAGGGACAAGAAGAAATAAAGAGAAGAAATTGTACTCCTCGGAGACTGAAAATACTACTTCTCATTTATTCACCTGCCTGTTTTCCTTGACTCCCAGACTAGGGCCAATGCTTTCCATAACAGCAAAGAATATTAGAGCCTTAGGATTTAATTCCATTATCTGTCACAGCTTTTGTGTTGCTGCGATGCTGGAAGCTATTTCAAAAACCAAGTAGGGTCACCCACAGTGGATAGTTTTTAGTGGAGCTTGCAGACTAACACTAGGAAGAAAGGCTTGGTGATCTGCATGTGAAAATTAGCCAATGAAATCTCTATGGACCACAACAGAACGTTGTCCCACACAGTGCTGGAAGATGAGTCTCCAAGGCTGGAAGGCACTCAGAATAAACAGAGCTTGAAACAACAGGCTCAAGCGCACCAGTGGTCACCAAGATGGCACAGGACCAGGCAAGGTTTTGTTCTGTTGCATGTGGCGTCTCCAAATAACAAGAAAGGTTATACTGCTGCAGGGAGGGACAGTTTCTCACCTTCAAAAGTAGAAAAACTGTGCTCTCTCCACTAGTGATGGAAAAGGAAAAAAAAAAATTATCTGGAATCCTACATTGTTGTAGGGTTGTTTGTATGATTGTGTAATTCTTCACCCAGCTTTGCATGCATGATACACGAATAGGTAACCTTTGGCTACCTTAAAATAGCCCCATCTCAGTTTTAAAAAAAGTGAAATGGTATTTCATTGCTTCTAAATATAGGCAAAGAGTCTGTACTGATGCATAACTTAAGGAAATACATGCAAATCCTTTGCATTGGTGAGACCAGTGATCACAACACCCACGTTTACTTCCCAGGCTCCTTCTCCTCCCTTCTGCTTTGACAGTAAGTAAATCACTTACCCTGAGTCAGGATTCTCTTTGAAGTGGACTAGGGATACCTGTCCAGTCTGCTTCTGAGGCTGTGTGGGGATCACGGAAAGACAGAAGGGCTGCGCACACGCATGTGGGCGCTCTTTTCACTATGCAGTCCTGTGGCAGCGGGAGGTGGCACCTGGGAGGGCAATAGGCAGCACCATCTTGGGAGGCCACACTGGGCAGGCCTCCAGCTGCTCTGCTGGAATTTCTAGGGTTTCTTTCCTCTATAATTCTCATTTTTTCCCCTCTCAAATCTGTTTCCTATTAAAAAGAAATGTGTCCTCTCTAGTTTCTTTCCTCCAGGCTCCCCCAACCCAGCCTGGCCCAGCTCTGAGAAGCAGGCTGCATCTGCTCTTGCTTAAGGCACCCACTAATTCAGACAAAAGAAGGCTGGATGCAGACAGGCCAGTGTGGCCACTCTTTCTCCCCTGACTTACCCTCATTCCTGCCTTTCTCTCTGGATGGAAAATTTGGCCTCAGCCTGCCCTTGTGACTGGAAAAAGCAGGGTCAGTTCATCAAAGCAGAGCAGGGGTTGTTTGGGAGGGTTATTAAGAAGGCTTGGCTTAGGATGGGAGGTTATCCAGGCATGCCTGGCTCCACCTAGAAAGTCTGGAGTGAGGTAGGAGGCTGCAGTGCTCTTCAGCAGACCAAAGAACAGGTGTGGACAGGGTGGGCTTTACTAGAGGGTGGTGAGAGACTGCAGATGTCTGCAGGTAGCTGTGGAGTGAGGTGTGGGGTGGATTCATACTCAAGGTCTGAGTTGGTCGAGTTGGGCAAGGCCAGGAGTGAAGGCCAAATTACAGTGACTTGTTCTATGTCAGGCCAGCCAGTAGCCCACTGCTCCTTCTTTTCTATCTCCCTCACTGTCTGGGACAAGGAAGGAAAGAGGAAGTAGCTGTGCTTTTCTGAGGAGGATGTCCTTTATTACGAGGGGCTGGGCTGGAGCCAGCTAATGGAGAGTCCAATTTTCCTAGCTCATAACTGAATGAAGCTGTTTATAGAGTAGTGTGATCCACACTGTGCATTATTTTTGATACCTGGATTCTCTAGTATATAGTAGGACTGGCAGTGTGGCCTACATAGATGCCCACAGCACAGAAACAAAAAGAAGACTGGGTAGGAATTAGCTGAACTGGGAGACCACAGGGGATGGGGTGGGAGGGAAAGAAGGGTATGTCAAGAGCTCAGCAGTCAAATGGAAACTCACAGGCGTTAGGGAGAACGTGAAGAAATTGGGGTCTTCATCCAGTGCTGGTGGGGATGTGAAATGGCGCAGCTACTGTGGAAAGCAGTCCAGTAGTTCCCAAAGGCTTCAGCAGAGAATTACAGTACCTCAAAATCCCCATTGTTGTTGCCGTACAGTCGACCGTAAATCACAGTGATTCTATAGGACAGAGCAGAACTGCCCTATGGTGTCTCCAAGGAGTGGCTGATGGATTTGAAACGCTGATCTTCGGTTGTCAGCCAAGCTCTTAACCACTGTCAGGGCTACTATAGAACCTTATAACTCAGCAGTCCAACTCCCAGGTATATACCCAAAAAACTTGAAAATGGAGACTCAAAGAGATACTTGTACACCGGTGTTTACTGTAGTGCTGTTCATGATAATTAAACAGTGGGAACAACTCAAATGTCCATCAATAGGTGAAGGGAAAAAACAAAATATGATCTATACATAGAATGGAATATTATTCACCTGTAAAGAAAAACAAAGTTTCGATATTTACTACCATATGAATGAACCTTGAAAACATTATGCTGAGAGAAATCAGGTAGACACAGAAGGGCAAATATTGTATGATCCTACTAATATGAAATATCTATGACAGTCAGGAAATAGAGACCGAAGTTGATTATTATTGTTGTTGTTAGTGTTGTCACGTTGGTCCTCACTCATGTACACTCATGTACACTCATGGTGTACAACTGAACAGAACACTGCTCCGTCTTACATCATCTCACAGTCATTGCTCCGCTTAAACCCATTGTTGTAGTCTCTGTATCAATCCACCTTGTTGAAAGGCTTCCTCTCTTTCACTGACCCACAAAACGTGATGTCATTCTCTAAGAACTGGTCCCTCCTGATAATACCCAAAGTAAATGACACAAAGTCTCACCGTCTTGGTTTCTAAGGAGCATTCTGTCTATACTTCTTTCAAGACAGATTTGTTTGTTGTTCCGGCAATCTGTGGTATATTCAATATTCTTACTCAACACCATAATTTGAATACATCAATTCTTCTTCATCTTTCTTATTCATTGTCCAGATTTCCCAGACATCTGAGATGACCAAAAATACACCATGGCTTGGATCAATGCACTTTAGTCCTCAAGGTGACATTCTCACTTTGTAACAGTTTAAAGAGGTCTTTTGCAGCAGATTTGCCCAATGCAATATGTCTTACTTCTTGATTGCTGCTTCCATGGGCATTAATTGTGAATCCAAATAAAATGAAATCCTTGACAACTCCAGTATTTTCTCTGTTTATCATAATGCTGCATATTGGCCCAGTTGTGAAGATTTTGTTTTCTTTATGTTGAAGTGTAATCCATACTGAAGACTGTGATCTTTGCCTTCAGCAGTAAGTGCTTCAAGTCTTCCTCATTTTCAGCAAGCAAGTTTGTGGCATCAGCATAATGCAGGTTGTTAATGATTTTTTTCCCCAATTCTGATACTCTTTTCTTCTTATAGTTCAGCTTCTCAGATAATTTGCTCAGCGTTAAGACTGAATAAGTGTGGTGAAAGGATACAACCCTGATCCAGCATTTTCTGATTTTAAACCATGCAGTATCTTCTTCTGCTCAAATGGCTGCCTCTTAGTCCCTGTAGGATTCTCATGAGCACAGTTAATTAAGTGTGCTGAACTCCCATTGTTCAAAAATGAGCCGTAATTAGTTATGACCCACACATTTAAATGCCTCTATGTAGTCAATAAAAGACAGGTAAGCGTTATTCTGAGGGTTGAGCCAAGATCCATCTAACATCAGCAGTGATATCCTTCATTTCATGTACTCCTCTGAACCTAATTTGTTACAACCCACACAGTCAAATGCCTCTGCGTAGTCTTTAAAAGACAGATAAACAGCCTTCTGGTATTGTCTGCATTCAGCCAAGATCCACCTGACGTCAGCAATGATATTCTTCATTTCATGTACTCTTTTGAACCTCAGTTGAATTACTAGCACTTCCCTGTCAATATAATCCTGCCACCACTTTATTTTAATGACTGAGTGAAAATGTACATTCCCATATAAACTTGCATGCCCACCTATGTGCAGCTCCCACTGCCCTCCCTGTCCAGTGACAGCACACTCTTCCTCTCAGTTCTCTACATGTCATATCCTCCTAACAATCTCCTATCTGCTCCTCTCCACCCCCCTCTCCCCCTCCAGTAAGAGATCAGCAGAGCGACATCCTATAGACGCATAGAACCATAATGTGCACATACGATATGGTCACTCTGTGTTAACAAGTCCAATACATTCCTGTCCAAAGAGTTGACCTCCATTATGATTTATGGGCAGGGGCAGCATCAGGGTTAGTTGAGGTCCCTGGACTATCAACTGTGGTCTTTTAGTGGAGATCTCAGGGTGCACCCCTGGTTTTTCTGGTCACGTGTCGATGTAGTCACCCGCTCACATGGGTCTCTCTGTCTTTGGGGTTCTCTTTCCCCCATGTTGTTTTGGTCCTTGGTCATCATGCATTCCTGCTGAGTTCCTGCAACCACTTTAGAATGATCTTCAGCAAAATTTCACTTGCCTGTAATACGAATGACATTGCTCAATAATTTCCAAAATTGCTTGGATTTCTTTCTTTGCGATGGGTACAAGTATGGATCTCTTCCAGTGAGTCGACCAGGTAGCAGCCTTCCAAATTTCGTGGCATAGATGAGTGAGCACCTCCAGTGTTGCATCTGTTTGTTGAAACATTTCAGTTGACATGCTATCATTTCCCAAGGCTTTGTTTTTCATCAATGCCTTCAGTGCAGCTTGGACTTCTGCTTCAGTACTATTGGTTCTTGATTATATGCTACCTCCTGAAATGTTTGCACATTGACCAACTGTTTTTAGTACAATAACTCTGTGTATTCCTTCCATCTTTTTTAAACTCCTGCTCTGAGTAAAAGTTTACAATTCAAGTTAGTTTCTCATACAAAAATTTATACAGACATTTTTATGTCACCCTACTTGCTCTCTTTATAATGTGACCACACACTCCTTTCCACGTCAAATTTTCTGTGTCCATTCAATCAGCTCCTGGCTCTTTTGTGCTCTTTCTTCTCTCCTCAAGACAGGAGCTACTCATTTAGTCTCAGGTATCTAATTGAGCTAGGAAGCATGAATATGATTTTATTTCTTATAGTCCAGTCTGATCTTTGAAGAGTTGGCATTGGGAATGGTTTCAGTTCTGGGCTAACAGAGTCCTGGGGTCTCAGTCAAACCAACACATCTTGTCTTTTTACATGACTTAGAATCCTGATCCTCACTTTTCTCCCACTCCATCAGGGACTCTCTGTTGTGTTCACTGTCAAGGCAGCCATTGGTGATAGCCAGGCACCATCTAGTTCTTCGGGCCTCAGGCTCATGAAGTCTCTGGTTCATGTGGCCCTTTCTGTCTCTTGGGCTAATATTTTCCTTGTGGCTTTGGTGTTCTTCATTTTCCTTTGCTCCAGGTGGATTGGGACAAATTGTTGCATCTTAGATGGCTACTCACTAGATTTTAAGACCCCAGATGCTGCTGACAAAAGTGAAATGCTGAACATTTTTTTAATAAACTTTGTTACACCAACTGACATAGATGTCACCTGAACACTACCCCTGCTACACTGTCCCTTGAAGTATTTGGTTGTATCCAGGAAACTTAGCTTTTGGTTTACTCCAGCTGTGTTGACGTTCCCTGTATTGTGTGTTGTCCTTCCCTTCACCTAAGGTGATCCTTGTCTACTATCTAGTTAGTGAGTACCCCTCTTCTTCCTTCCTACTCTTGTAACCCTCAAAGCATATTTTCTACTGCCTTTAAACCTTCTCTTGAGTTTTGTACCAGTGGTCTCATACAATATTTGTTCTTTTGTGACTGATTAGTATTGCTCAGCATAATGTCTTCCAGATTCATCCATGTTATGAATGTCTCATGGATCCATCATTGGTCTTTATGGCTGCATAGTATTCCACTGCGAGAGTATATCATAATTTGTTTATCTAGTCATCTGTTGATGGGCTCCTAGGTTGTTTTCATCTTTTTTTTTTTTTGCTATTGTGAACATTATTGCAATGAATATAGATGTGCATATATGTATTGACGAGACAGCTCTTATTTCTCTAGGATATATTTCAAGAAGTGGAATTGCTGGATTTTATGGCACTTCTATTTCTATCTTTTTAATGAAGTGCCAAATCAATTTGCAAAGTGGTTGTGTCACTTTACATTCCAGCCAGGAGTGTATAAGTGTTCCAGTCTTTCCACAACCTCTTCAACATTTATTATTTTGTGTTTTTTTTAATTAATGTTAGCTATTTTAAGGTGACATGGTATTTCACTGTAGTTTTGATTTGCATTTCTCAATAGCTAATGGAAACCCTGGTGACATAGTGCTTAAATGCTATGTCTGCTAGCCAAAAGATCAGCAATTCAAATCTCCCAGGTGCTCATTGGAAACTCTGTGGAGCAATTCTACTGTGTCCTATTGGGTCATCACATATCAGAATCAACTCAGTGACACTGGGTTTGGTTTGGTTTACAATGGCTAATGATTGTGAATATTTCTTAATGTATCTGTTAGCCATCTGAATGTCTTTTTTGGTGAAGTGCCTGTTCATACCTTTTTTTTTTAAATTATGGCTCAGTGAAAATGTACCTTCTCATATAAATTTACATGCCCACCTATATGCAATCCCTCCCCTGCTCTCCCATTGCTCTCCCTCCCTGCTGACAGCACACTATTTCTCTCTGCTCCATACATGTCTCATCCTCCCAACAGTTTCCTTTCCCTTCCTCTCCACCCACTCTCCTTCCTCCAGCCAGAGGTCAGCAGGAAGACACCCTATAGATGTATAGAACCATAAAGTGCATCCAATATATGGTCACTCTGCATCGCCAAGTCCAATCCATTCGTTTCCAAAGAGTAGAACTTTGCTATGATTTATAGGCAAGGGCAGCATCAGGGCCAGAGGCCATGCTCCCAGAGGAACCTCAAAACTGCTGGACCATCAATTGAGGTCTTTTAGTGGAGATCTCAGGGTGCACCCCTTTTCATTCTTGTGTTGCCAGTGAGTCTCAACTTTGTGAGCTCCATTGCGGCTATCATTGGTGGTGGCCGGGCATCAACCAGTTCTTCTGGTACCAAGTCGATGTAGGCATCCACTCATGTGGGTCTCTGTATCTTCTGAGTTGTCTTTATCCCATGTCATTTTGGTCCTCAGTGAGCATCTGTTCCTGATGAGTTGGGACCATTTGCTGTGTCCTCAGATGGCACCTCGGCAGTTTTTAAGACCCCAGACGCCACTCACCAATGTGGGGTGCAGAGAGCCCTCTTAGCAAAATGCTAGTTGTGCCAATTGGCCTCGATTTCACCTAAGAGCATGGGCCCCTGCCCCCTGCCCAGTTACCCTGTCCTTGCAATGTTGGGTTAAGATGGAAGGAGTATTCAAGTTATGCCGAAGTCCACTTGATATGGTTCTTTTTTCTAATGTGTGCTATCACCGATTTCACCCAACCAGATTTCTAGCAACTATCTAATCTAAACTCTCCCCCCCATCGCTCCCCCTCCCTCCCCTCCCTTGCAGCTGTCAAAGAGCCTTTTCTTCTATACATAGGTCTGTTTTTGAGATCTTATCGTAGGGGTCTCATACAATATTTGTCCTTTTGTCGTTGGCTACTTTCACTCAACATAATGTCTTTCAGTTGACATCAGGTTATGAGATGTTTCTTGGAATCACCATTATTCTTTATCATTGCGTAGTGCTCTGTTGAGTGTATATGTTCACCTACCCATTCCTCTGTTGTTGGGCATCTGGGTTGATTCCATCTTTTTGCTATCATGGACTGTGCTGCAATAAACATTCTTGTGCATGTGTCCGTTCGTATGAAAGGCCTTGATTCTGTAGGATATATTCCAAGTAGTGGAATTGCTGGGTCAAATGGTATATCGATATCCATTTTTTTAAGGAAGTACCAGATTGCTTTCCAAAGAGGCTGGACCATTGTGCAATCCCACCAACAGTGTAGAAGAGTTCCACTTTCTCCACAGCCTCTCCAGCATTTGTTGTTTTGTGTTTTTTGGATCATGGCCAATCTTGTTGGGGTGACGTGGTATCTCGTTGTAATCTTGATTTGAATTTCTTTAATAACTAAAGATCGTGAACATGACCGCATGTGTTTTTTGGCCGCCTGGATCTCCTCTTTAGAGAAATGTCTGTTCATCTCCTTTGCCCATCACTTAATTGGATGATTTATCTTCTTCTTATTGATATTTTGTAGTACCTTATAGATGATGGAGATCAGGCGTCAGTCTGACATAGAGTTGCCAAATATTTTTTCCCATGCTGTAGGTGGCCTTTTAATTCTATTAATAAAGTCTTTGGATGAGCAGAAGTGTTTGATTCTTAATAGTTGCCATTTATCTATTATCTCTTCTGTTGATTGTGGTTTGTTTGACAGATTTTGAAGTCTGTCTACATTGTGTATTAAAACTTCCATTGTTGTTCCTACCTTTTCTTGGATGAGCTTTATCGTTTTAGGTTTGATATTTAGGTCTTTTATCCAGTTGGAGCTGGTTTTTGTATAAGATGTAAGACATGGATGTTGTTTCAATTTATTGCAGATGGATATCCAATTGTGCTAGCACCATTTGTTGAAGATACTGTTTTTACCCCAGTTTAATGACTTAGGGCCTTGGTTGAATATCAACTGTTCATAGGCAGATGGTGTCATCTCTGGGGTCTCAATTCTGTCCCATTGATCGATCTGTGTGTTCTTGTACCAGTACCAGGCTGTTTTGACCACTGTGGCGGTGTAGTATTTCTAAGATTGGGTAATGAGAGGCCTCCCAATGTGTTCTTCTTCTTTAGTAGTACCTTACTTATCTAGGGTTTCTTCCCTTTCCAAACAAATCTGGTGATTTGTTTCTCCATCTCGTTAAAAAATGACGCTTGAACTTGTACTGGGATTGCATTATATAAGTAGATTGCTTTGGGTAAAATAGACATTTTCACAATGTTAAGTCTTCCTATCTATGAGCAGGGTAGGTTTTTCCATTTATCTAAGTCTCTCTTAGTTTCTTGTAGTAAGGGCTTGTAGTTCTCTTTGTAAAGGTCTGTTATTTCTCTGGTTAGATTAATTCCTAGGTACGTTATCTTCTTAGGGGCTATAGTAAATGGTACTGATTTGATGATTTCTTGATTAACAGTCTTGTTATTGGTATAAAGGAATCCTACTGATTTACTTATGTTTATTTTGTATCCTGAGACTGTGCTGAAGTCTTCTATCAGTTTGAGTAGTTTACTTATAGATTCTTTGGGATTCTCTGCATATACAATCATATCATCTGCAGACAGGGAGATTTTGACTTTTTTGCCGATGCAGATGCACTTTATTTCTTGGTCTTGTCTAATTGCTCTGGCTAGAACTTCCAGAACAATGTTGAATAGGAGAAGTGAGAGTGGGCATCTTTGTCTATTTCCTGTTCTCAAGGGAAAGTCTTTCAGTCTCTCTCCATTATGGATGACGTAGGCAGTTGCTTTTGTATAAATGGCCCTTAGTGCGTTAAGGAATTTTCCGTCTGTGCCTGTTTTGCTAAGAGTTTGTAGCATGAGTTGTTGGACTTTATCAAATGCTTTTTCTGCATCAATGGACAAAATCAGGTGATTCTTGTCTTTTGTGTTATTTATATGGTTAATCACATTAATTGTTTTTCTGATGTTGAACCAGCCTTGCATCTCTGGTATGAATCCAACTTGGTCATGATGGATTATTTTTTGATATGTTGTTGTATTCTGTTGGCAAGCATTTCGTGGAAGATTTTTTGCGTCTAGATTCATCAGTGATATTGGTCTGTAGTTCTCCTTTTTGGTTCGGTCTTTCCCTGGCTTTGGTATCAGGGTTATGCTGGCTTTACAGAATGGATTTGGAAGTACTCTGTCCCTTTCTATACTGTGAAATAGTCTCAGTAGTATTGGAGATAACTCTTCTCAAAAAGCTTGGTAGAATTCTGCAGTGAAGCCATCTGGGCCCGGGCTGTTTTGGGTTGGCAGTGTTTTAATGACTTTTTCAATCTCTTCCTTTATGATGGATTTATTAAGTTGTTCTGGTTCACATTGTGATAATTTGGGTAGGTGGTATGAATCAAGGGATTTGTCCATTTCCTCTGGGTTTTTAAATTTGTTAGAGTACAGTCTTTTGCTTTGGCTGTATCCCATAGATTCTGGTAGGAAGTGTTTTCGTTCTCATTGTAATCCATGAATTTCTTTATTTCATCCTTGATTTCTTCTATAACCCATGGTTTTCTGAGCAAGATGTTGTTCAGTTTCCAAGAGTTTCACTTTCTATCTGTGTTTTTTATGCTGTTGATTTCAACTTTGATGGCTTTATGATTTGAGAAGATGCTTTGCAGTAATTCATTGGTATGGATTTTGCTTAGAATTGCATTATGTCCTAACACATGGTCAATTCTGGAGAATGTTCCATGTGCACTGAAGAAGAAGGTGTAGTTGTCTGCTGGTGGGTGGAAAGTTCTGTATATTTCGATGAGGCTTAGTTGGTTAGTTGTGGCAATGAGGTCTTCTGTATCTTTACTGAGCTTTTTTCTAGATGATCTGTCCAGTATTGAGAGTGGAGTGTTGAAGTTTCCCACTATTACTGTGAAGTGATCTAACTCTTTTTTGAGTGTAGTCAGTGTTTCTTCAATGTATTTAGGTGCTCTAATATTAGGTGCATAAATATTTAATATAGTTAAGTGTTGCTTCTGTACTGATCCTTTCAGCATAAATAGTGTCCATCTTTGTCTGCGATGGTGGATTTTACATTAAAATTGATTTTGTCTGAGATTAGAATTGCCACCCCTGCTCTTCTTTGTTCATTGTTAGCTTGATATATATTCTTCCATCCTTTAATTTTCAGTTTGTTCCTATCTTTAGGTCTTGTCTTAGGCTGGGTTTTCTAGGGAAGCAAAACCAGTAACACGTGTAGGTACAAGGAAGGATTTATAATATATATATAGAGAGAGATAGCCAAGCCAAGAGAGAGAGATAGATAGATACAAATATAGGAAACAGCTCACGTAATCACAGAAACTGAATGTCCGAAGCTCTGGCACAAACCTCACATGGCCACAGAGGCTGAGGAACCCAAGGTCAGCAAGTCAGAGACCAGAGTTCTAGATCACCAGTTGTGTAGGTCAGTGGATCCCAAGCTGGTGGTGAGACGAAGCGACAGAGGCTAGCAAAACCAGGATCAGCAGATCAGGGAGCAGGGGCAGGCAGAGGCTGGCGAACCCAGGATCGGCAGGTCAGGGAGCAGGACTCTCAAGTGCCGACTGTAAGGACTGATGAGTCCAACAGCTGCTAGCTCAAGTCCTGGAACCAGACACTGGAAGAAGAAAGCAGGAGCTCCTGGCCACGTGAGTGACCAGCAGCCGTAGTGAAAGGTTGCGAGATGAGAGCCAAGGGGCAGGGAGCCACCACAAACCCCGCCCTGCCACTTAATACAGCAGCCAAATATGTAGTAGCCAAGTTGACATAATCCTGACCACCACAGGTCTCAAGTGAGTTTCTTGTGGACAACATATGAATGGGTCATGTCTTTTGATCCAAGATGTCACTCCATGTCTCTTTACTGAAGCATTCAGTCCAATAACATTCAATGGAATTATTGATAGGTATGTGTTCACGGCTGCCGTTGTGATATGTTTATTTTTGTGTTGATGTTTTCTCTGTTGTTCTTATTAGTCTGTTCTTGGACATTCTTTTTTGTGAGTTGATTTTTCATCTTTTTCAGAGCTGTTTTTGTAGTTGTTGAGACTCCTGTGTTACATTTCTTGAAATGGTATGATACATCTTTGTTGTGCTTTACAGCTGCCCCTATGATCCCCCTTAATAAAGTATATATAAACCTCATTTTAATTACTACCAGTCTTGTCATCTTCCTCTCAATCTGAAAGGACTATAATGACTGTAGTACATCCCTCTGTGTAATATGATGGAACCATAGTTTTCATGATAATCACTGGATTGCTTCTTTCAGTATTAAAGATGTGATTGACTTTGGAGCCTTCCCTAACTGAGTAGAGTTCTGAGTAAAGTGTCATTCTAAAATATAAATTTAGTGGTTTTGTTGTTCTAAGCCAAAGCCAAGAACTTCTTTCAGTATTTCTTGTAGTTTTGGTTTGGTTTTTACGAAGTCTCCAAGTTTCTGTTTATCTGGGAAGGTCTTAATTTCATTTTTGTATTTGAAAGATAGTTTTGCAGGATATATAATTCTTGGTTGGAAGTTCTTCTGCTTCAAGGCTTTGAATGTGTCATGCCACTGTCTCCATGCCAGCATGGTTTCTGCTGATAAATGTGATGAAAGCCTACAGGGTTTCCCTCTGAATGTTAGCTTTGATTTGAGTCTTGCTGCCTTTAAGAGTTGCTGCTTATGTTTCATTTTGTTAAGCTTGATTATAATATGTCTTGGAGTCTTGCTTTGGTGATCTATATTGGATGGTGTGCAATATGCATCTGAGATGTCTATATTCTCTTCCTTGATGACCTTTGGGAAGTTTTCTGTCAGCAGCTCAGCAACGATACTCTCTGTGTTCTCATCGTCTCATCCTGTTCAGGGACTCCAATTAATCGAAGGTTGTTCCTCTTAATAGAGTCCCACGTGCTTCTTAATGTTTGTTCACTTTTCTTGTTTCTTTTTTCTGATTTCTGCTCATAGACTCTGGTGTCAGTCTTCCAAGTTAGAAATTCTTTTTTCCATTTGTTCCATTCTGTTTTCTTGGCTTTGCTTGGAAGTTTCTTTGATTTTGTTGTTGATCTGTTGGATTTCAAAGTACTGGTGTTCCATCAGATCAAACAGCTTGTTTAATTTTTCCTTTTGTTCTGCTGTATTTCGTATAAAGTCTAGAAGGGCTCTGCATGTAATCATTCTGTATTCACTTTCTGATGATTTCATAAAAGTTTCTTCATCTGGAAAACTCCTTGGTTGCTCTGTTTGGGAGCCTTCTGAAGCCATGGGTAATTTCTTGTATGCCACAGGTTTCTGTTGCTTTTTGTGTCCCATGTGAGTAAGTAGAGGCTGGAAGAGATACTGTGAGAATGGACTGCAGATGTTTCTCTAGGCTGTCTTAAAATGTAAAGCAAAAGGTATCTGACCACATCCCAAGTCAGTGAGGTTTTCAGGTGTAAAGGCCCCTCTTCCCAACTGGCAAAGTAAGCACCTCTATATCCAACCTCAGATGGTACAAACTAGTTCAGAATACAGCAATGCTACTGCCCTGTTGGCTTCAGCTGACAGGGCCCAGCCTTAGGCGACACTGTGTAAACTACTGCTTTTCTGGTAGAAAAGTGCTCTTTTGTGGGCAGGTTCTGGCTCCCAAGCTAAGAAATAGGTCCAGCTGTGGCCACCGTATCAAAAATGGTGTCCGCCACACAGGCAGCAGATAGAGGAGCTAAAGGTGCAGAGAGGTAGTGATTCCTCTGCCTCTTTTGCCAGGCCCCCACCATAAGTGGCACTGTGTAAAGTACTGCTTTTCTGTTGGAGAAGAACTGTCCTGTTTGCAGGCACTGGCTCCCAGGCTAAGAAGTAGGTCCTGCTAAAATCTCCATACCCAACATGGCATCCTGCACACTGGCAGTGCAATTTCGTACAAACCCCGCTGTGGCAGAGATAAAAAGAGAGGCCCGAAGTGGCTAGATTAATAGAGTCCTAAGCCTGGCTCTCAAAATATGGGAATTTCACCTGCCTATCACCCCAGCAGTGTGTCTGAGTCTAGCCACTAGGCAAGACCCAGCTCCACCCGCCAACCAAGACAGAGAAAAAAAAAGTCAAAATGGTGTGTTTACCTTCAGTCTGTGAGAGCCAGGGCTAGCCGGGAACAGGAATTGGTGAAAGAGAGGAAATTTTTCGCTCAGTGGTATGAAGTCAACATTGACAGCCCTGTGCTGTGTCCTGGGGGCTCACTGGGTGATCAGAAGGCTCCGTTTGATTATCATTTCAGGTCTTGGTTTCCAGAGGGATATAAGGAGACATGTGCTTAAGTCGGCTACCTTGACTCTGCCCCCGGTTCATATCTTTCACCTATTTTTTTAATTTGAGTTATTTGTCTTTTTGTTGTTGAGATTTTGCAGCATCTTGTAGATTTTAGAGATTAGACCCTGATAAAATTTGTCTTTTGATGATCATACGTGTTTGATTTTTAGCAACTCCAATTATTCAGTTTCTTCTCTGGTGTTTGTGTATTGATAGCTATGGTATACAATCTGTTTGGGATCCTGCATTGTCCCTACTTTTTTCCCACGATCTTTATCATTTAGATTTTATATGTAGGTCTTTGATCTATTTTGAGTCAGTTTTTGTTGATACTCTGAGGTATGGGTCTTCTTTCATTTTTATACAGGTGAATATCCCTTTATGCCCTTTATCTTGTTGAAGATCCTGTCTTTTTACCAACTTATGGACTTTGGGCCTTTGTCAAATATCAGCTGCTCATAGGTGGATGATTTTATGTCTGGATTCTCAATTCTGTTTCATTGATCCATGTATCTATTGTACCCATACCAGGATATTTCACCTACTGTTGCAGTATAATAGGTTCTCAAGTCAGGTAGTGTGAACTCTCTCACTGTTTTGTTCTTCTTCAGGAATGCTTTACTTATCCAGGGCCTCTTCCCTTTCCATATGACGTTGGTGCTTTGTTTCTCCATCACGTTAAAAAATGCTACTGGAATTTGGATCAGGAGTATGTGAGAAATGGCAGCACCCTGCATACTACTTCAGTCCCTGTTAGCAACTGGTGGGCTGATATAAACCCACAGCTAGGACCCTACCTCAATGATCAAGGCAGGCTGTCTTATCCCTTATGAGGTCATCAATAGGAAGTTATCAGTTTCTTTTTCCAATGAATGCTCAAGATATCCAATTCAAATTCAGTTAGTGAGAGCAAGGTTTTATTAGATGATTTTGAAAAATTGGGTGCCTGAACCCACAAAGAAAGCTAGACAGAGGGCACACTGCTGTTCCTTACAAGCCATTCTTATACCCTAGCTCGAGAGTTCCTCCCTCAGTTACTCACTGGCTGAGTACTGTGCAGCGAACAGTCTCTTCTGGACGTAGCCTAAGTTTTAAGATTCCATTCCCCTTTAAGGTTATATTTCCTGCTTCCTGAACAGGTTTTTTTTTACCCACTTCCCTCCCCATTTCTCTTTAGGTTAGCTAGTAAAACCTTACCTTAGCTTTTGTTCTGAAAATGGACCATTTTGAAATTTATTTCTCACAAGCTCCCTGTTTTTCTTTTGTACTTGTTGGTCTCATCTTCACTGACATCATTCAAACTTTTCTGGTGTCTGTTGATTTTCTTCCTCGTAGAGAGTGTCATCTGTGTGGGTTTTTTAATGGTAGCAAGCTTGTTTCTGGGCATGTCGTGGGAGTCTGTTTGCTGACGGCTGTTTTGATTAGTCTGTGAGCTAGCCCTCAGATACAAGGTATAATACAACATCCAAAGGCTGTCAAAACTCCTGCTACTATGATGAGAGAGGTCACGATGGAGACAGCCATATTTTTCCATTTACTAAACCACCTTTCTAGCCAGTCAGTGATAGGGTCACTGATTCCAGTGTTTTCTGCCAATTCATTGGCTAGAGTTTTTAATCCTTGCAGGGCCTTTGTGATGGTTCCATCGGGAGCTGTGTTGCTAGGAACAAAAGTACAGCACTTGCCTCTCAACATTGCACATACCCCTCCCTTCTCTGCCAGCATCATGTCCAGTGCTATTCTATTTCCCCAGGCCATCTGGCTAGTGACATCTAATTGGCTATCCCTTGTAAGGCATCTGTAATATAGTTTATGAACCTTTGCTGATTATAGTAAATGTAGTTAATCCTGTCTACATCTTTGTTTATTGTTGACCACCAGAAGAGTGTGCTCTCAAACCCTGTAGCTATTTGATTTCTAGCCATAAACTCATTAGGTAGCCCCTAGGGACCCCAGTGGAGTCTACATTAACGTGAGGATTAAAGGATCCAGGGGGAGGTCTCCTGGTCTGGGGTTCTTTATCATGTTCAGGTCTCTCTCGGAGTGCTAGAGTGACCAGAGCACACCTCCCAGTCCAATTGGACAGCAGTAAATCTCGGAGGGTTCCCTTTCCACAATACCACCGGATAACTGCCTGGGGTACTCTGAGGGATGAATAATTGCCACTGTTGGGCTCACTGGTGATGTTTTGGACATGGGTACAAGTTGTCAGTTCCCTTATGGGCACTGTGTCAATTGTCCTATTCCCTGTCTTGAAAGACAAGAAAGAAGAGTGGTTCATCCTCCCTATGGAGAATCAAGGGACCACTCTTGGGTCTGACTTCTGTAGCACAGGAAAGAGCAATGACAAGCTCTTACAGGTGTTGTTTCCCCAAGCATCCTCGTCTTGGTACAGAGCCAACATGCAGTGTATTCCCATTGGATCCAAGTCCCAACCGAGGGGAGAGAACCCCCTGTGCCTGCGGTTGACTAGCTGTGCAGGCATAGCAATCACTTTTGCAGAGCCAGCCAAAGCCAAGGGCCGTCAAGTCAGATCTGACTCATGGCGACTTTTGTGGAGAGCTTGCACTAAATATTTGACCCATTCCATCCAAGCATTCATACTACCATATCCTGTCTCTATCTCTAAAGTCTGTCTTAAGTCTTCAATTACTTCTACTTTTTTGGGGACGTTATAAAGTGACTGGGAACCATCACCAGTAGGTGGAGCAGGGGTGGCCTGGGGAACAGGTGTTGGGGCAGTGATTAATTCTAGCATTAGCCCTCCTAGGAGGTCTGTTCCTATTATGTCTGCCCCCAGTGCATATAGCCGAGTAGCAACTGGTGGCCACCGATCTAAAGTGGCTGGGGTATTAATGGATAACTATAAAGGGTTGCAATGTAATTTTGTACAGTTGGCAGAGGTTTCAACCTTATAAAAGTTTATCTTTTAAACCCTTTCAGAAGTGGAAGAATGACAGACTACATGTACATCCCCCAGGCCTGGTTGTCCACCACACATTGGACATCCGGGGCACGGATACGTGGGCTCATCCCAGTCGTCTTTGCTTTTAAAGGAATCATCAGAGATTTCTTCAGGATGTAAGTATTTATCTGAGGCTGCTAGCTGTTTTTGATAGTTTAGATCTCACATGACAAGAACTGGCAAGCATTGATTTGAGGACCAGGGAAGATGTAGTTTTGACTACATTAATTACTAATATGTGACCTGGGCTTACACTCTGTATTACTCCCAATATAAGAATTCATTTTTCCCAGGAGCAAAATCTTTTCATTTTGAAGGTGTAGTTCTGGAATATCTTTTCAGGCCCTTGTTAGAGTCACCTTGAAGGGTTCCCTGGGCGAGGGACGTGCCTCCCACCAATTACCACTTCTGTCCTGGAGTGAGTCTTTCTCAACCAGGCCCTTCACTCATGTTAGTGAGTCCACCCCTTTTCTGTGGTCTGGATGGCTGTCTCGGTGGTCAAGAGCACTTGCTAAAGGCCCTCCCAGTTCGGCTGAAGTTTCTTCCAAGCTTTGATCAACACCAAATCCCCTGACCAGAAGTGATGAATGGTGAATTTAAGGGGGTTGGTTTGGGTCAGCAGTCATTTTAACCTGAGGGTTGACAAAACAGAGGAAAGAGCCAGCACATAATTTTTTAAAAATTCATCTTTGGTTTCTGTTTTAGTCAGCTAGGCTGCTCTAACAGAAATACCACAGAGTGGATGGCTTTAACAAAGAAAGGTTTATTCTTACACAGTCAGGTAGGTTGCAAGTCCATATTCAGGGTGTCCGCTCCAGGGAAAGACTTTCCCCTTGTCGGCTCTGGAGGAAAGTCCGGTATTGCATCAGTCTTTGTCCAGGGAGCGTCCTGACGCAAGAACCTCTGGTCTGGAGGACACACTCTGCTCCCGGTGCTGCTTACTTGATGGTAGCGAGGTTTTCAAATTGTCCTTGGTTTCTTTTTCCTTTTATTCCTTGCAAGCTAAAAGCATTAAGGGTGGGGCAAGCCATACTCCAGGGAAACTCCCCCCACAGCAGGAATTCACAGCCCCACCCTAATCCTTTAACATACAGGTTAGCAAAACCACACAGTGGAGGACAGTCCGAAGATACTGGGAACCATATCCCAGCCACGTGGCTGCACACATTTTTGGGGGGACACAATTCCAACCGTGACAGTTTCCATGGTGGGCAGGTCTGTGGCTCTACCCCGGTAGGGGAACCCATAAGGGCCATCCTGATTCTGAGGAGGACTATGGGGAGGTACTTGGTCCAGGGTAATACAGCCTCTAAGACTAGTTTTATAATCTGTTGTTTATGAGTTTGATTCATTCCTTCCACTTTTCCTGAGGACTGAGTGTGCCAGAGAGTGTGGTAAACCCAACTGGTATTTAAACTCTTCATTGCTCTCTTCAGTACTCCGGAAGTAAGGTGACTTCCATTGTCTGAGTCAATGTTTTCTGCTAGACCAAACCTAGCTACAATCTGTTCTAGGATGATTTTGATGACACTGTTAGTAGTAGCAGATGCCAAAGGGAAGGGCTCAACCCAGCCAGGAAGATGATCTACTATTACAGCAGATATTTTAGTCTTCCTACTCTTGGTAATTCTGTGAAATCCACTTGAATGCTCTGGAAGGGCCTCAGCTCTGCAAGTCTTTCTCCTGCAGGGTGCCTTCTGAGTATCTTTCTATTGGTTTTCTGGCAGATTATGCAGCCTCCACACATCTGCTTGACAATAGTGTAGATGCCCGTACACCTGTAATTCCTTAGCACAGCATCAGACATAGCTTGTGGTCCCCAGTAACTCCTCTATGTGGCATGGACATCAGTTACCTCATCATGGGTCAGAATATCATTTCTCTTCCGTCTGTGACAACTCACTGCCCATCCCTAGCTTGCATGGCCCCAGTTTTGCTTAATTGTTCTTCTTCCTCTGGAGTGAACTGGGGTTTTACTTTCACCTCCAGGACACTGGGTATTAGACTGAAAAGTCGAACATCTTCCTGTACGGAGGCCTGTTCGGCCATTTTATCTGCAAGCCGGTTGCCGACACCCTCCATGCTTCTTCCCTTCTGGTGATCATTCACGTGGACCACTGCTATTTCTGTGGGGAGAAGAGGCTGTCTAGGACTTGCCTAACCAAGTTTCCATAGATTAATTCTTTTCCCTTGCTGTTCATGAGCCCTTGTTCCTTCCAAACTTTTCCAAAAGTATGTACAACCCCTGAGAATATTTTGAATCCTTGTAAATGGTGCCATCTTGACCCTCGAAGAGTCTCAGGGCTCTATCAAGGGCATAGAGCTTGCAAGTTTGTGCTGACCAATTATTAGGCAATCTCCCCTTTTCACAGAGGGACTGATTCATCCCATCTACTACGGCATAGCCATTATGTCTCCTTCCCTCAGCCACTTGTGAGAACCCATCTACAAACAGCCTGTGTCCTCTGTGTAAGAGAGTCTCCCTTAGGTCTTGTCTAACTTTAGTTTGATGTTCTATAATATCTAGACAGCTGTGTTCCAGAGTCTTTGGGCTTCTTTCCCGTTTCCACAGAAAGCTAGCAGGGTTCAGGCAAGCCTTGGTGGTCAAGACCAGGTCATCCTTTTCTAGTAGCATTGCCTCATATTTTAAAATTTGAGAGTCTGTCAGCCACCTCCCTTCCCTTTGATTTAAGATGTTTCTAACTTGGTGTGGCGTGCTCACGATTACAGCCCACCCAGAAGTCAGCTTCCAGCTCTCCTCCATTAACAGAGTGGTGGCAGCTACTGCCTGCACACATTCCAGCCACCCTCTTGAGACAGGATTCAATAGTTTAGACACAAAGGCAACAGGCTGCTTCCACCTCTCCCTCTCCCCCTACCCCCAGCTGTGTGAGGACTCCAAAAGCCACACCTTGATCCACCGGAGTAAACAGGTGAAAGGGCTTTTCTAAGAATGGCAGTGCCAGAAGTGCAGCTTTAATCAGGGCGTGTTTTAGGTCTTCCACTACCTGAATCTCAAGGGAGGACCAAAGCAGGGGGTCAGACTCTTCTAAAAGCTTGAGGTGTAAGAATTTTGTTCTTGTCCACTAAGAGACCACGGTTAATGGTCTGAAGGCCTGGGAGTTCCCCAGGGACCCTGACTCCTAGATCTGATGTTGCCTCTGTTCATATATCATTACTGAGGTCACCTCCTCAGACAGGAATGAATTGGACTTGGTGGCACAGAGTGACCATATCATGTGTGCACTTTATGGTTCCATATATCTAAAGGATGTCATCCTACTGGCCTCTTATTAGAGGGGAGTGGAGAGGGTGGAGAAGAGGGGACAGGAGATGGTTAAGAGGATATGACATGTACAGAACAGAAAGGGGGAGTGTGCTGTCACCAGGCAAGGAGAGCAGTAGGAGCTGCACATAGGCAGGTATGCAAATTTAAACTGGATTGTATACTTTCGCTCAATCACAGTAAATAAATTAAAAACAAAAAGGATTTTTGTTCTTTGGGCATAAGAATCAATCCACAGCTAACAATAGCCAGTTAATCCTAATAGCTTCCTAAATTCTCTGTCTTAGGTAGGGACAAGTCTACAATTCCTGAAATTCACTCTGGATTTATCCTCCACTTCCCCTCTCTAATCAGGTGTCCTAAGTATTTCACCTCCTTTTCTACGAATTGTAGTTTACTCTTAGAGACCAAGATTCCCTTTTTAGCCAGGAAATTGAGTAGTCTCATAGTTTCCTGTACTTGACTCTTATTTTTCCCTGAGACTAATAAGTCATCCACATATTGTAATAACTGGGTTTCTGTATGTGGTTGGAACTCTTCCAAAACTCTTTCTAGAACCTGGCCAAATAAATCTGGGGCTTGGGTAAAGCCTTGTGGTAGCACTGCCCAGTGGTACTGTTGTTTCATTCTGGTCTGGGGGTTTTCCCACTCAAAAGGGAAGAGGTCTTTGCTTTCAGGGTCAAGGGGACACTCTGACACACTGTCAGTTTGTCTGATGATAACCTGGTACCTTTCGGTTGGCAGGTCAAGGAGGATCGAGCAGCTCCATTGTCAACTAGAAAAGTTATCTCCTCCCCTTCAGGCCCCACCCTGAAGTTTATCAGGGGTTCCTGGTGGGGCTTAGTCATAAAGAACACATCTTTCAAGTCTACCACACTAAACCATTTATGTTTATATGGGATTCTACTGAGGAGGGTGTACAGATTAGGAATGACTGGATGGCTGATGCAGACAATTTGACTTATGGTCCTCAGGTCCTGCACTAGACTTTATGTCCCATCAGACTTCTTACCTGGGAAGACTGGGGTGTTGTAGGGCAACATACAGGGTTCTAGGCAGCCACCTCTCACCAAGCCCTCTAATACCGACTGTAAACCGTTCCTCCCTTCAACGGGGATTGGGTATTATCTTCTACAGACCACCTCCCCTTGTTTTTTCAGTTCTATGTATATGGGTGGGATCTCCAATCCTTCCCTGTTGCCTATTTCACCCGCACTCAGGGGTCTATTTTTTTCCCTCGTCTTCAGTCAGAGGTCTCATCATTACCTTCACTCATCGCTCTTCTAGTCACAGCCCTAGCTCCAATCTTACAATTAGGTCTTGTCCTAAAAGATTTATCCCTGCACCCGGGACATGGAGGAGTCTCTCTGTTAGATTGTGTCCTCTCCTGAGCAGGATTTCCTGAAATATGAGAACCTGGAAGTCTTTGCCCTTGACTCCCTGCACTGTCAGTTTGTCTGACGATAACCTAGTGCCTTTTGGTTGGTAGGTCAAGGAAGATTGAGCTGCCCCAGTGTCAACTAGAAAAGTTATCTCCTCCCCTTTAGGCTGCACCCTCAAGTTTATCAAGGGTTCCTGGTGAGGCTTAGTCATGAAGAAATCCTGATCCCCCTAGACGTCATCAAAGGTCATGTGGGGTATCACCTTTTCCTCCTTCTTTAACTCTGGGCACTCCCTTTTAAAATGACCTGTTTTCCCACGCTTGTAACATCTACTGGTGGTCTTGGAAACTTGGCCTGGGATTCCCTTCCCTACTGTTTGAGAAAATTGGCCACTCCCTCACTTTCTTTGAGGGATAGGTTTCTGTTCTAGTTTCTTACTGACTACCGTATCTACAGTAGACACCACGATTTTGGCTTTTTGTTTTTGTTTCTACTTCTCTCTCCTCACAAAGACTTTTTGAGCCTCTCTTAATAGTTCATCAATGGGTTTGCTGCTCCAACCTTCCATGTTTTACAATTTCTTAGTGATGTCTAGCCAGCTTTTGATCACAAAAATAACTTAAGTATCCTTGTTCTTCTTGGTCCTCTGGATCTAACCCAGAATATTTTCTCCTTTGATCTCTATGTCTCTGGAAGAAAGCCGATGGGGTCTCCTCATTTTATTGTTAGACTCCAAAGGCCTTGGCCACATTTTGGGATCTGGGAACTGATTCTCTTGTTCCTTTGATTATCATCTCCCAAAGATCCTTCATTTGGTATTGGTTCTTGGGGTCACTGTTGTCCCATTTTGGTTCAACATTGTGGAATTTTTGTGTGAGGGAAGGAGCATCCTGCCCCTTTGAGGGGTGCTCCCTCTCCCAGATCAACATGGCCACTCTTCTAATGATTCCCCTCTCTTCCCCTGTAAACAGAATAGTCATGATAGACATCATTTCTATCCAGGTATAATAACTTGGCACTAGGAATGGATCCAGCTGCCCTGTTAGACCAAGGAGATATTTCAGGATAGATTTCATTTCTTTCTCAAAGTTTCTGACTTCAGTACTGGTGAGGGGATCATTAACATACCCAGTCTCCTCTTGCCCTACTGGGACTTCCCAAAGGAGAAACATCTGGAGGTGGGCAGGGGAAATTGCTGGAGGTCCCCCTTGCATTGTTCAACTTCCTTCCTCAGACCAGGGTAAGAGGGAGCAGTTGGTTCAGTTCCCTCACTACTCTCGACTCTGGCCTTTTTCTGTCCCTCTCCTGGTGTGTGGTGTAAGGGGGAGGCTGAGACAGGTTGGCCTTGCCATCAGACTTGCCATAAGAAAGTAGTTGAGGTGAATTGGACCCACTATCAGGAGATGGCAGGCAAGACAGAGGGTCCCAGGGTTTTGGTTTAGGACACTCTTTACCCTCCTTAAGGGTAAACATACCTTGGGCTGATTTGGGTCCCCCTTCCAACCAGCAGAAGGCATAGGTGACTTCCTCTTGGAAAGGTAGTGTTCTATCATTCACATAGAGGGCTAGGGCTCGGCAGACTCAGCCCTCATGGGAACCAAATTGGGGTCAGAATACTGATGGTCTATGTCATGGGTTGAATTGTGTCCCCCCAAAAATATTTGCAGCTGTGTGGCTGGGACATGATTCCCAGTATCTTGGGACTGTCCTCCATTGTGTGGTTTCGCTGAACTGTATGTTAAAGGGGCTGTAAATTCCTGCATAGAATTACTTCCTTGCTCTGCTGTGGGGGGAGTTTCCCTGGAGTATTGCTTGCCCCACCCTTGATCCTTTCGGTCTGCGTGAGATAAAAGGAAACAGAAACAAGAGGGGGGGGAACCTCGCACCATCAAGAAATCTGCACCGGGAGAAGAGCACGTCATTCGGACCTGAGGTTCCTGCGTCAAGACGCTCCCTGGACAAAGACTGATGCAATACCGGACTCTCCTCCAGAGCCGACAAGGGGAAAGCCTTCCCCTGGAATGGACACCCTGAATATGGACTTGCAACTTACCGGACTGTGTAAGAATAAACCTTCCTTTGTTAAAGCCATCCACTCTGTGATATTTGGAAAGGTGGTGTTCTATCATTCACATAGAGGCCTAGGGCTTGGCAGATTCAGCCCTCATGGGAATCAGATTGGGGTCAGAATACTGATGGTCTACAAATTGGTTCCTTTGGCCAAATGAAGCAGCAGTATTTAATCATTTTTGTTTGTCCTTATCCCAGGTCCAAGGAGTATTTCCGTAAACCCTCAACATCCTCCCCAAAGGACTGTCAGAGGAATGTTCTTGGGAGCTTCTC
This sequence comes from Heterohyrax brucei, assembly GCA_028571685.1. Taxonomy (NCBI): domain Eukaryota; kingdom Metazoa; phylum Chordata; class Mammalia; order Hyracoidea; family Procaviidae; genus Heterohyrax; species Heterohyrax brucei. The sequence continues at coordinate 27,733,237 of CM053155.1, forward strand.
CTGCTCTCTTCCTTCTCCCCTCCCTAGGCCGAGAATATTTTCTCCCATTTTCTATCGTCTCAGTATTCAGTGTCTGAATTTCCCTTCTTCTGGGAGTTTCCTGCATACCGCAAAGTTTGCTTTGTTTCCAACTGTCTCCTTTGGGAAGTCAGAACCACAGGTCAGGACTCTGCACTCACTTCGTATCTAAGATACATCTCAGTCACATGCACACACTCTCCTCCAAAAATGTCCAACCACCAGGACAGTACTTACAATACAATCTTTCCACCCCAGCCTTTGCATGAAGTCGCCTGGTTGCTGCAGTAGTTTTTCAACCCCTGTGTCTCTCTCACCAACTTCCAGACAATGGTTTTGGGTTTGTTCTAGCTCTCACAAGAGGCAGGGAACCTTGGCAGAGCAGGCTGTCCAAACCAGGTGGGATGCATCACCTCTTTCACCAAGGCTGCCGCCCAAGTGGGCAGAAAATATCCTGGGTGAGCCTCAAAAGTTTGTGAGAAATGCTGTCGGCACCCTGAATACCACCTCAGTTCCTCTTGGTAACTGGCAGGCTGGTATAAACCCTGGCTAGGACCCTGCCTCGATGACTGAAGGAGGCTGCCTTATCCCTTATGAGGTCAGCAATAGGTAGTTACCAGAATCTTTTTCTGGTGAACTCTCAAAAAATAGAATTCAAATTCAATTAGCAAGAGTGAGGTTTTATTGGATGATTTTGGAAAATCACATGCATGAGCCCATAAGGAGGCTAAACAGAAGGTGCTCTGCTGTTCGTTACAAGCAATTCTTATACCCTAGCTCACGAGTCCTTCCCTCATTTCCTCATTGACTAAGTATTATGAAGTGAACAGTCTCTTCCAGATGTTGCCTAAGTTTTTGCTGTGTCCCAAAGGTTCTGGTAAAGGATGTGTTTTCATTCTCATTTAATTCTGTGAGTTTCTTTATTCTCTTAATTTCTTCTATAACCTAGTAGTTTTTGAGCACAGTATTGTTCAGTTTTCATGTGTTTGATTTTTTTACTTGCTTTCATGGTTGACTTCTGCTTTCATGGTTTTATGGTCTGAAAAGTTGCTTTGTAGTATTTCAATGCTTTGGATTCTGTTAAGGGGTGGGCAGAGTCAAGATGGCAGACTAAACACACGTCTCCCTTATCCCTCTGGAAACAAAGACCTGAATTGATAATCAAACGGAGCCTTCTGATCACCTAATCAGCCCCAGGAAACGGCACAGGGCTGTCAATTTGGACTTCATACCACTGAGCGAAAAACCTACTCTCTTTTGCTGACTCCCACTCCTGGCTAGCCCTGGCTCTCATGGACTGAAGGTAAATGCACCATTTTGACTTTTTTTTCTCTGTCTTGGCTGGTGGGCGGAGCTGGGTCTTGCCTAGTGGCTAGACTCAGACACGCTGCTAGGGGGATAGACAGGTGAAATTCCCATACTTTGAGAGCCAGGCTTAGGACTCTGTTAATCTAGCCACTTTGGGCCTGTCTTTTTATCTCTGCCGCAGTGGGGTTTGTATGGATTCGCACTGCCAGTGTGCAGGATGCCATGTTGGGTATGGAGATTTTAGCGGGACCTAATTCTTAGCCTGGGAGCCAGCGTCTGCAAACAGGACAGCACTTCTCCAACAGAGAAGCAGTAATTTACTGAAGGCCACCTATGTTGGGAGCCCTGCAACAGAAGCAGAGGAATCACTACTTCTCTGCACCTTTAGCCCCTCTATCTGCTGCCTGTGTGGAGGGCGCCATCTTGGATATGGTGGCCGCAGCTGGACCTAATTTGGAGCCTGCCCACAGGAGAGTGCTTTTCTTCCAGAAAAGCAGCAGTTTACACAGTGTCGCCTAAGGCTGGACCCTGTCAGCTGAAGCCAACAGGGCAGTAGCATTGCTGTATTCTGAACTAGTTTGTACCATCTGGGGTTGGATATAGAGGTGCTTACTTTGCCAGTTGGGAAGAGGGACCTCTACACCTGAAAACCTCACTGACTTGGGATGTGGTCAGATACCTTTTGCTTTACATTTTAAGACAGCCTAGAGAAACATCTGCAGTCCTTCTCACAGTACCTCTTCCAGCCTCTACTTACTCACATGGGACCCAAAAAGCAACAGACACTTGTGGCATACAAGAAATCACCCATGGCTTCAGAAGGCTCCCAAACAGAGCAACCAAGGAGTTTTCCAGATGAAGAAACTTTTATGAAACCATCAAAAAGTGAATACAAAATGATTATATACAGAGCCCTTCTAGACCTTATACAAAATGCAGCAGAACAAGAGGAGAAATTAAACAAGCTGTTCTATCTGATGAAACACCAGTACTCTGGATTCTGTTAAGGTTTTCTTTATGGCCTAATATGTGGTCTATTTTGAGGAGTGTTTCATGTGCATTGGAACAGAAAATAAACTTGACTGCTGTTGTATGGAGTGTTCTGTATGTGTCTATGAATTGTGACATTTGGATCTTCCTTGTCTTTAATAAGCTTCTTTCTGTATGTTCTTTCTTTCACTGAATGTGGTATGTTGAAGTCTCCTACTTGTGGAGCTGTCTATTTCTCTTTCAACACTGCTAAAGTTTGTTTTACATGTCAGTGCCCTGTCATTGGACGTGTGAATATTTATAATGGTTATGTCCTCCTAGTGTATTAATTCTTTAATCCTAATACAGTATCTTTCTTTATCATCTGTGGTGGATTGTACTTTAAGCTTATTTGTCAGAAATTAATATTACCACTTCTTAGCTTTTTTGATTGTTGTTTTTGATTTTTTTTCATCCTTTGAGTTTTAGCTTGTTCCTTACCTTAAGTCTAAGGTGTGTCTCTGTTAGGCAACATACAGAAGGGTCTTGTTTTTGTTTTTGTTTTTTTTAATCCACTTGGCCACTCTCTGTCTCTTTATTGGTGCATTTAGTGCATTTACATTCAGTATAATTACTAATAGGTATTAGCTGTCATTTTGATGCATGTTTGTACATGTGCTGTTGATGGTTTCTATGTTCCACTCAATTTTCTGTGTTGAGTTTTAATTCTTTATGTAATTTTTTTATCTCTCCTTTTTTTGTTTAATAGTGATTAAGTGAAAGTAAAATCCAAGTCAACTTTGTGTGTCCACCTATCTGCATCTTCTTCTGCTCTCCTTGCCTGGTGACAGTGTATTCTTTTTTATTCTATACTTGTAGTATCCTCATAACAAACTCCACTCTTACTCCAGCTTCTTCTCTCTCATCTAGAAGGAGACGAGTAGGACAGCATCTTATAAATGCATAGAACCATAAAGTACACACACCACATGGTTACATTGTCTCTGAGTCCAGTCCATTTCTGTCTGAAGAGTTGACCTTAGTAATGTTTTCTAGTTATGAGCAGCAGTAGGTCAAAGGGCCATACTGCCAGAGGATCCTGCAGGCTGTCAGATCATCAACTGTGGTCTTTTAGTAGAGTTCTTGAGGAGCACCTTTCTTTTTCTTGTGTTACTATTGGGACTCTACATTGTGTGATCTATTGTGGCTGTCTTTGGTAGTGGCTGAGCAGCATCTGGTTCTTCTGGTCACGTGTTAATGCAGTGTTCCATTTACACGGGTCCTTCTGTCTCCTCAGCTTTTTTCCTCATGTTTTCATTGTTCTTGGTCATCATCTGTTCTGGATGAGTTGGGACCTTTTAGAGTATGTAATTTATTTTTAGTGTTGCTGATTTTGTATTTGCTGAGTCTTTATATTTTTTGTTTGTCTTTTTTTAAAAATTTTGATATATAGGACTATTTGTTTCCTTTGTGGTTTCCTTAAAATTTATCCTTATATTTCCAAGTTTAAACCAATTGTTTATTTCTTTATACTCCCTTGACCTCTTTTCTGTATGAAGGATCTATGACTACATTACTCAGTTACTGTTTTTTCTCTTAATGTTATCGTCTTTTATATATTATCATCTCTATTTCCCTATTTTCAGAGTTTTACCTTTTTGTTTTTTTTTTTTGTGACTTCTCTGTCTGGGTTGATATCTGATTACATCCTGTGTCTAGTCTTGATGTGTTATCTGATGTTATTGATTTCACAACCAGGGGACTCTCTTTAGTGATGGTTTTTACAAATTTCCTAAACTTCTGTTTATCTGGAAATGCCTTAATTTTTTCGTCATATTTGAGAGATAATTTTGCTGAATGTATGATTCCTGGTTGAAATTGTTTTTTCCTTTAATCCTTTGTATGTGTCATTCCACTGCCTTCTTGCATACATGGGTTCTGTTGAGAAGTCTGAGCTCAGTCTTATTGACTCTCCTTTGTAGATGATTTTACATTTACCCATAGCCACTCTTCAAAAACAGGAAGAAATGAAGAAAAATTCAAGCCTTGAATTACAATAGTGAAGGATTCTACAGCAAAAATATGCAATGACTCAGGAAGCATGGAAAGAAGCATGGAAAGAAGATGGAAAGAATACAGAGAGTAATTGTACGAGAAAGAACCGGTCAACATTCAACCATTTCAAGAGGTAGAATATGGTCAAGATGCAGCAGTACTGAAGGAAGAAGTCAAAGCTGCATTGAAGACATTGGCAAAATACAAGGCTCCAGCATCTGATAGAACATCAATTGAGATGTTTCAACAAATGAATTCAGCATTGGAAGTTCTTGCTTGTCTATCCCAAGGGACATTGAGGACACCTAACTGGTCAACCAGCTGGAAGAGATCCATATTTATGCCTATTCCAGAGAAAGGTGATCCAACCAAATGTGGAAATTATTAAACAATATCATTAATATCACACACAAGTAAAATTCCACTAAAGATTATTCAAAATTGACTGCAATATTTTATTGTCAGAGAACTGCCAGAAGAAATTCAAGCCAGATTCAGAAGTGGGCATGGAACCAAGAATATCATTGCTGATGTCACATGGATCTTGGCTGAAAGCAGAGAATACCAGAAACATGTTTACCTGTATTTTATTGATTATGCAAAGACTTTCAATTGTGTGGATTGTAGCAAATCATGGATAACATTGCAGAGAATGTTGTGTTCATGAGGAATCTATATATGGATCAAGAGTCAATTGTGCCAACAGAACAAGGGGGCACTGCGTGTTTAAAGCCAGGAAAGGCAAGTATCTGGGTTGTGTCCTTTCACCATACCTTTTCAATCTCTATGTTGAACATTGATGCAAGAAGCTGGACTGTACGAAGAAGAACCAGGTATCAGGATTGGAGAAAGTCTTATTCACAACTTGTATTATGCAGATAATACAACCTAACTTGCTGGAAGTGAAGAGGGTTTGAAACACTGATGAAGATAAAAGGCCACAGCCTTCAGTATGGATTGAACCTCAACATCAAAAAGACAAAAATTCTCCCAAATGGACCAGTAAGCAATATCATGATAAGTGGAGAAAGGACTGAGGTTGTGAAGATTTCATTTTACTCATTTCTACAATCAACATGCATGCAAGCAACCATGAAGAAATCAAAAGATGCACTGCATAGGGAAAATCTGCTGCAAAGGACCTCCTTAAAGTGTTGAAAAGTAAAGATGTCACCTTGAAGACTAAGGTGTACCTGACTCAAGCATGGTATGCTCAATTGCATCATACGCATGTGAAAGCTGGACAATGAATAAGGAAGACAGAAGACTTGATACCTTTGGCATTGGAGAATATTGAGTGTACCATGTACTGCCAAAAGAACAACAGATCTGTCTATTCTAGAAGAAGTACAATCAGAGTTCTCTTTGGAAGCAAAGACGGCAAGACTGCATCTCACATACTTAGGACATGTTTTGGGGAGGAATCAATCCCTGGAGAACGATGTCATGCTTGGTAAAGCAGAGCATCATTGAAAAAGAAGACACTCCAGGAGATGATACAGTGGCTACAGAAATGGAGTTAAGCATTAAAATGATTGTGGGCATGGCACAGGACTGGGAATATTTTGTTCTGTTGTGCATAGGATCATTACAATTTGGAACCAACTTGGTGGCACCTAACAACAACAGTCTTCAAATTCTCTTTTTATCTTTGGTTTTGGCAAGTTTGATTACAATATATCCTGGAGACTTTTGGGGGGGATCTACCTTATGTGGGGTTCAGTGAGTTTCTTGGGTAGATATCTTCTCATCTGTCACAATAATGGGAAAATTATCTGTCAACAAATCCTCAACAATCTTCTGTATATTCTGTTATCCCCTCCTATTCTGGTACTCCAGTCTCTTTTAGGTAATTCCTCTTGATAGAGTTCTGCACAATTCTTAGCATTTCTTCACTTTTAAAAAGTTCTTTTATCTGATTTTTTAAGTTGGTCTTTCAGGAATTTTGTCCTCAGCCTCACAAATTCTTATTTCTGTTACCTCAATTCTGCTCCTATGACTTTCTATTGAGTTGTCTAATTCTGAAATTTTATTATTAATCTTTTGGATTTCTAGTTGCTGTCTCTAATTGGATTCTTGCAGCCAGTTGAATTTGTCCTTACAGTCTTGTATAATTTTTTGAAATTACCGTGTTGCTCTGTCTTTGTCTTCCCTGGCTTGTTCTGCATTTTGTCTGTATTCCTTCCTGATCTCCTGAAGAGCTTTGAGTATTAATCTTTTCAATTCTACCTCTGGTAACTCCAAAAAGTTCTCTTCCTTTCCAAGATTTCTTGGTTCTTTTTTTTTCCCCCTTGGTCACTTGTTGAAGCTATCATGGTCTGACTCTATGTGATTTGATATGACTGCTGTCTCTGAATTGTCAGTTAAATTATTACATTTATTTATTTGATGTTTGATTCTTGTATCTTAGCTTCCTGTTTCACTTTGTTTTGTTTTGCTCATCTCAGCTAGTTTGATTATTGGTACCTCTGTAGCTCTCACACTCTGTCACCAGCTAGTTAAAGCTGTCACTAAGAGTGTGAGCTGAGTAGTCTACTTATTTTTCTTGTATGGATTCAGCTCAGGTGTCCAGGTCACCAAGTACGTGGTACAGTCTCTGACATATAGTTCTAGATTGGTAAGGGTGATTGGAGTAGGCACAGGTATCTGGCTGTTGTAGGGTGTCATGAACGTAGCAAGAGAGGGGGCTTATGGCTGCTTCTGATTGTCTAAGGAAGAAAGTGTATCCATGTTCCCTAGGATGTGTAGGTGGATGGGTTTAGCAGCTGGACTATGGGCACATAATGCTGCTCTCTGTAAGGAAAGGGAGACACCACTTATTTTTGGACCCCTCTCACATGTGGCTACGTAGTGTGTGTGTAGAATCACCAGTCCTCAGACCCCTAATATGGGTAGGTGAACCCTTCTTAAGGAGTAAAGGGGTGTCACATGTCATGAACTTCTCACTCCAACTTATAGCTCACAGAGTTGAAATTAAACTTCATGTATGTATCCTGTTGCACTGTGCTAATGAGGGCCTATGTTGCTGAAATGGGCCCACACAGGTCTATGTGAGGGTGAAAGGCATTCAATGTCTGTGGGCTCCTAATACTTATGTCTAGACAAAGTGACTGTGCCTGCCCTGAGTTCCTAGCTTAAGGGAATTGGCACATTATTTTTGTCTGTTCGTTAATCTGTTTCCCCTCCAGAGTCGGGAGAATGATTCAGGGTATCTGAAGTGTCCTACTTCTGACCCAAGACTCTGTAAAGAACAGGCAGGATGCTGGTGAATGGGAGAGATGTTCTTCCCAAAGGGGGTGTTTTTGATTTGTACACTAGGTTAGATGCATGTACTTATCTTTTGTTGATTGAGCTTTGGTTCTTGCTGGTTGTCGTAGATTGAATTATATCTCCACAAAAATGTGTGTATGAATTTGGGTAGGCCATGATTTCCAGGCCCAGGCACCCCAGGTCCAAAGGATGCAGTCTGCCCCTACCATGGCTTTCTTGGTGGTATGAGGTCTGTATCAGTTTGACTGGACCATGATTCCTAGCATTGTGTGATTTTCCTGTATGTTATAAATCCTGTCCATGTGATGTGAAGGAGGGAGGATTGGCAACAGTTGTGCTGGCGAGGTAGGATACAGTCTACAAGATTGTATTATGTCTTAAGGCAACCGCTTGGATATAAAAGAAAGAAGTGAGCAGAGAGACAGGAACCTCCTACTATCAGGAAAGTAGCACATGGAGCGGAGGAAGTCCTTTGGACCAGGGGTCCTATTTTAGTCAGCTAGGGCTGCCGTAACAGAAATACCACAGAAAGGATGGCTTTAACAAGGAAAGTTTATTCTTACACAGTCCAGTAGGCTGCAAGTCCGTATTTAGAGTGTCAGCTCCAGGGGAAGGCTTTTCCCATTGTTGGCTCTGGAGGAAAGTCCAGTACTGAATCAGTCTTTGCCTGGGGAGCATCTTGGCACAGGAACCTCAGGTCTGAAGGATGCGCTCTTCTGCCGGTGATTCTTTCTTGATGGTGTCAGGTTCCCAATTCTCTGCTTGCTTCTCTTTCCTTTTATCTTTTGTAGGATGAAAGGATTAAGGGTGGGGCAAGCCATGCTCCAGGGAAACTCTCTTTGCAGGGAGCAGGGAGGTAATCCTGTGAAGGGATTTACAGTCCCACCCTAATCCTTTAACATAAAGCAGAGGAAAATCACAAAATGGCGGACAACCACAAAATATGGGGAATCATGGCCCAACCATGGGGCTACACCTATTTTGGGGGGGACATAATTTGATCCATGACAGGTGCCTACACCTGAAAAGTACCTTGACCAAGGGAAGATTGATGACAAAGACCTTCCTGCAGAGCACCAGAGAGTTAAAGCCTTCTCAAGCCAATGCTCTGAATTTGAGCTTTTAGTCTGCCTTACTGTGAGAAAATAAAGTTGTAGTGTTTCCGTTATAACAGCATTAGATGATTAAGACTCTGGTTCTGGTGGATTTGCTAGACTCTCCACTGATCAGTCTCACTTGATGTGTAAAATGCCTCCTAAGTGCCACTGCTTACCTCTCTGCGTATGCCACTCTATTCAGCCTGCAGGGTGGCATTCCTATCAGGTCCAATCTGGTATCACTTAGTTGCCTTTGAACCATCTCTACTTCGCACTGTCACTCTGCAATTCTTCAATTTTGCCTTTGATGTTCAGGGCTTCTGGATTGTAATATATAATTGATTCACTTGTTTTATTGGGTCTTTGCTGTAAAAGGGACCCTAGGAAGTATCTGACTACTCCACCATCTTGGCCCTGTCTTTTCTGTCTTCTTTTGATGCTTCCCATGTTATTCAATACTTTACTCATGGAATCCTTCAATATCGTAACTTGAGGCTTGAATTTTTTTCATCCATTCTTTCAGCTTCGGAAATGTCAAGCATATTCTTCCTTTTTCATTTTAATATTCCAAGTCTTTGTACATTTCCTTATAATACTTTACTTTGTCTTCTCAAGCTGTCTTTTGAAATCTTCTGCTCAGCTCTTTGGCTTCATTATTTCTTCCAATTGCTTTAGCCACTCTACATTTAAGAGCAAGTTTCAGAGTCTCTCCTAACATTGATTTTGGTCTTTTCTGTCTTTCTAAAGAACTTTTACTTTCTTTTGTATGATGTCTTTGATGTCCTGCCACAACTTATCTGCTTTGAGCTATTAATATTCAATATGCCAAATCTGTTATTGAGATGGTCCCTAAACTGAGATGGAATATACTTAAGGTCGTATTTTGAATTTCTGGTATTTATTTTAATTTTCTTCAGCTTAGATCTGAACTTGCATATGAGTAATTGATGTTCATTATTGGGCAAATGCCTATAGAGTTTAGAGGGGTAGGGAAGGAAGAATTTCTGTTGGTATAATAAAAAATTTTGGAAATAGTTTTGATGGCAGCACAACTTTGTAAATGTAATTAATGCCATTGAATTGTACACTTAATATGATTAAAATGTGAAAGTTTATGCTTTTGATATTTAATTTACTGGAATTGACAGAGACAGAAAGCCTTCCCATGGAGCTGATGCCTTCCAGACTGCTAGACTGTGAGAAAATAAACTTTCCAGAGATTATGAACGGAGAACATACATATCCAAGATGTGTATCAAACACCACAAAAAATAGACCCCCAAAGAAAGACACCAAGACATATTATAATCAATCTCAATAAAGTGAAATATAAACAGATGTTTTTAAGGGCTGCAAGGCTCAAAGCAAAGCTAACATTCAGAGTTCAACCTTATAGGCTTTCGTCTAACTTCTCTGCAGAAATGATGTTGGCTAGAAAACAGTGTAATGACACATTTGAAGCCCTGAAGGAGAAAACTTCCATTCAAGAATCATATATCCTGAAAAATTGTCTATCAAATGAGATGGTAAAATAAGACATTTGCAAATAACGAGAAGTTTAGAGGCTGTGTAAAAACTAAACCCAAACTACATGAAATGCTGAAAGAAGCTCTTTGCTTAGAAAAACAAAACCATTAAGTGTATATTTAAGGTGGCAGTGCTGGACACAGCATCCAGAATCCTATGCAGTTAGAGAAGTCACAAAATTCAATCAAAGCTACAATAATAAAAGGGAATCAGTGATCATAGCATGAAAACTATGATACCATAACACTAAAAAGAGGGATATATTACAGTAGTTATAGTCCTTTCAAATGGAGCAGAAGTTAAAAAGTTAGACAGAAGTTAAAATTGTGTTTAAACTTACAGTATTAAAGGGGGATCATAGGTATAGCTGCATAGCAAAATAACAATGCAAAATATCAGAACAAGAAATGCAATGCAGGAGTCTCAGCAAACACAAATCCAACACTGAAAAGTCAACCCATAAAGAAGAATGATGCAGGATGGAATATTAGGAGCAACACAGAAAACATCAACACAAAAATAACTACACAAAATGACGGCACTAAACACATACCTATCAATGTTTACACTGAATCTAAATGGACTGAATGCTCCAATAAAGAGACAACAAATGACATCCTGGATCAAAAAACATGACTTGTTTATATATTGCTTACACGAAACACACCTTAGACTCAAAGATATGAACAAACTGAAAATTAAAGGATGGAATGACGTATACCAAGCTAACAACAAAGAGGAGCAGGTATGGCAATACTAATCTCAGATAAAATAGAGTTTAATGTAAAACCCATGATTGTGGACAAGGATGGTCACTGTTTATTGCTGAAAGGTTCAGTACTCAAGCAGGACTTAACAATATCAAACATTTATTCACCTGATACCAGCACATCTAAATACATTGGACAAACACTGACAACATTGAAAAATGAAATAGACCATTCCAAAATAGTAGTTGGAGACTTTAACACTCACCTTTCAGTAATGGATAGATCATCCAGAAAAAAACTCAGCAAAGATACAGAAAATCTTATTGCAACAATCAACCAACTTGGCCTTATCGACATATACAGATCTTTTCACCCATCAACGGGTAAGTACACCTTCTTCTCTAATGCACATGGAACATTCTCCAGAATACACTGTGTGTTAGATCTTAAAGCAATTCTCCACAAAATCCAAGTCATTGATTTATTGCAAAGCATCTTCTCACATCATAAAGACATAAAAGTTGAAATCAGTAACAGAAAAATCATAAGTAGAAATTCAAACTCGTGGAAAAATGAAGAAATCGAAGAACAAATAAAGGAATTTGTGGAATCCAATGAGAATGAAAACACATCCTACCAGAATCTGTGAGATCAAGCAAAAGTGGTGCTCAGAGGTCACTTTATCTCTATAAATGCACACATCCAGAAAGAAGAAAGGGTCCAAATTAAAGAATTAACCCTACAGTTTGAACAAGTAGAAGAGAGCAACAGAGGAACCACTCAGGCACCAGAAGAAAACAGATAATAAAGATTAGAGCAGAACTAAATGAACTAGAGATAGAAAAATAATTGAAAAAATTAACAAAACTGAAAGCTGGTTCATTAGAAAGATCAAAAAAATTGATAAAGCATTGGCTAAACTTACAAGAGTAAAACATTAGAAGATACAAATAACCTGATTAAGAAATGAGATGGGAGATGTTACAATAGACCCAGCTGAAATAAAAAATATCAAAGCAGAATACTATGAAAAGCTGTGCTCTAACAGATTTGAAAACCTAGAGGAAATAGACAAATTTCTAGATTCACATCATCCACCAAGATTATCACAAGGAGAATTAGATCCACTTAATAAATCTATCACAAAGGAAGAGATTTAAAAAGTCACCAAAAAACTGCCAACCAAAAAAAGTCCTGGACCAGATGGCTTCATGGAGAATTCTACCAAACTTTTAGAGAAGAGTTGACTCTGGTACTATTGAGGCTATTTCACACTATAGAAAGGGGTGGAATACTCCCAAATTCATTCCATGAAGCTAGCATAACACTGATACCAAAGTCAGGGAAAGATCCCACACACACAAAAAAATTACAGACTAATATCCCTCGTGAACCTAGATGCAAAAATCTTTAACAGCGTATTAAAAAAATAATTCATCATGACCAAGCTGTTTTCATTCCAGGGATGAACATCAGACAAACAATTATATGATCAACCACTTAAATAACACAAAAGATAAGAATCACTTGACTTTGTCAATTGATGTGGAAAAAGCATCTGACAAACTCTAACACCAATTCATGTTAAAAACTCTCAGAAAAATAGGAATAGAGGGGAAATTCCTCAACACAATTAGTGGCATCTGCGCAAAGCCAACTGCCTTCATCATCCGGAATGGTGAGAGATGGAAAGAATTCCCCCTGAGAAAAGGAGCTAGACAAAGATGCCCACTCTCACCACTTCTATTCAAAATTAAGCTAGAAGTTCTAGCCAAGCAATTAGACAAGAGAAAGAAATAAAGGGCATCCACATTGGCAATGAAGAAGTAAAAATCTCCCTATTCATAGATGATATGGTTGTACATATAGAGAATCCTAAGGAATCCGTAAGTAAACTACCAGAACTAATAGAGGAGTTCAGCAAAGTAATGGGATACAAGATAAACATAAGTAAATCAGTAGGATTCCTTTATATCAACAAGGAGTTCATCAAAGAAGAAATCACCAAATCAATACCATTTACTTTAGCCCTCAAGAAGATAAAAGATTTAGGAATACATCTAACCAGAGAAATAAGAGACCTATACAGTGAGAACTACAAGGCCTTACTGCAAGAAACCAAAACAGACTCGACTCACAAAACTGTAGAAACCTACCCTGCTCATGATTAGAAAGACTTAACGTTGTGAAAATAACTATTTTACCTAAGCCAAAGCCAAGTGCCATATTTTACCTAAAGCGATCTACTTATAACAATGCAATCCCAATACAAATTCCAGTGTCATTTTTTAATGAGGGGGAGAAACATATCACCAACTTTGGAGAGGGAAGAAATCCTGGCTTACTAAAGCACTACTGAAGAAGGGAAACACAATGGGAGGCCTCATACTATGTGACCTTAGAATCTATTACAGTGCCACAGTAGTCAAAATAGCCTGGTACCAGTACAAAAACAGACATATAGTTTTGCTAAGAGGGCTCTCTGCACCCCACATTTGTGAGTGGCTTCTGGGGTCTTAAAAGCTGCCAAGCTGCCACCCGATGGCACAGCAAATGGGCCCAACTCAGCAGGAACGGATGCTCACCGAGGACCAATATGACATGGGGTAAAGACAACCCAGAAGATAGAGAGACCCACATGAGTGGGTGCCTACATTGACTTGGGACTGGAAGAACCGGATGGTGCCCGGCCACCACCAGTGATAGCCGCGACGGAGCTCACAGAGATAAGTCTCACTGGCAACACAAGAATAAAAAGGGGTGCATCATGAGATCTCCACTAAAAGACCACAATTGATGGTCCAGTGGTTTCGGGGTTCCCCTGGGAGAATGACCCCTGGCCCTGATGCTGCCCTTGCCCATAAATCATAATGAAAGTCCACTCTTTGGACATGAATGGGGTGGACTTGGTGATGCAGAGTGACCATATATTGGATGCACTTTATGGTTCTATACGTCTATAGGATATCATCTTGCTGACCTCAGGCTGGAGGAAGGAGAGTGTGTGGAGAGGAGGGGAAAGGAGACTGTTGGGAGGATGAGACATGTATGAAGCAGAGAGGAATAATGTGCTGTCACCGGACAGGGAGAATAGTGGAAGCTGCACATGGGTGGGCATGTAAATTTATACGGGAATGTACATTTTCACTCAGTCATATTAAATAAAAAGAAAAAAAAAAGAGACATATAGACCAATGGAGTAGAGTTGAGACCCCAAAGATGCCACCATCGTCTTACAAACAGTTGATATTTGACAAAGGCCCTAAGATTGTAAACTGGGGTAAAAAAAGTCTCTTTAACAAATGGTGTTGGCAAAATTGGATACCCATCAGCAAAAAATTAAAACAAAACCCATATCTCATACCTTACACAAAAACTCACTCTAAATGAATGATAGACCTAAATATCAAACCTAAAATGATAAAAATCATGCAAGAAAAAACAGGATCAACGATGGATGTTCTAATGCACAGCTTAGACAGACTTCAAAATCTAGCAAACAAATTATGATTAAAAGAGGAGAAAATAGATAAATGGGAACTACTAAGAATCGAACACTTTTGATCATCCAAAGACTTTATAAAAAGAGTTTAAAAACCATCTACAGAACAGGAAAAACTGCTCAGCGACTACATGTCAGATCATTGCTTGATCTCCATAATCTACAAGATTCTGCCAAATATCAACATAAAAATGATAAATAACCCCATTAAGTGATGGGCAAAGCAGATGAACAGACACATCACTAGAGAGGACATCCAGGCAGCCAAAAGACATATGAAAATGCTCATGATCATTAGCTATTAGAGAAATCCAAATCAAAACTACACTGAGATACTATTTCACCCCAGCAAGGTTAGCCTTGATCCAAAAGACACAAAACAAAAAATGCTGGAGAGGTTGTGGAGAGATTGGAACTCTCCTACACTGCTGATGGGATTGCAAATTAGTATAACCTCTTTGGAAAGCAATCACCCAGATGACCTTCAACAAATGAATGGATAAACAAACTATGATACATATACTCAATGCAACACCATGGTATGAGAAAAAACAACGATGATGTTAGAAAATATCTCATGACCTGGTTTCAATTGAAAGATATTATGCTAAGTGAAATCAGTCAGTATCAAAAGGACAAATATTTTAGTGACCCCTGTTATAAGGACTGAAAAATAGAATTATCCATAGAAGAATAAAACTTTGACTGCTACAAGGGTGGGAGGGTAGTAAGGATTTATCATAGATTGAGACAGTTGATAGATGTTAGAAATTTTCTTTATTTACTGTAATAAATAAACAAACAATTTAAAAAGTAGATTAAATGTTAAATAAATAAACTTTGTTAAATTCTTTCACTTGTGTTTCTGTTACAGTAGCTCTACATGACTAAGACCCATAGTAAGGGTGGTTACTTGAGTCACACCTTCTAGTAAAGTGATAATTCAAGATACATACCATCCTAATACTGCCTCATTAACTTAACAGACAGTTCATTCTCAAAGGAGACTATGACCACAAGCATAGACTTACAATGCATCACAAAATGGAGGATAATTACAACATATCACAAAAGTGGAAGATAACTACATCATTATGCAACTGCCAAACCACTGAAATCACAGCCTAATCAAGTTGTCACATAACCTAAACCATCACAGTTTCCATATACCTTATTTATATTAGTAGCAAGCTGTCCAGTCCCTTTGGAGGGCCACAAGCACCACATCAGCCCATTCTTACCCAATCAATGTGTCACACTCATGAAGACCATGGCTAGAAGAGCCATATTAAGTAATTCACAGCATCACACTACCAGATGGTTGTGTATCAGGTCATTTGCAATGGTCTGCTTACTAAATATGCCACCACTCATCCTTCCCACTATTGCAATGCAAGTAGATCAGAGTGACATTATTGAAGATGTAGTCTTGATTTGGCTGTAATTTATTTTTTAAAAACTATATTCTTTGCAAAAACATCTTGAGTGTTATTAATAACAAATCTCTTGAGTGTGATAGGCCTGGTTGTCATGGCACCACTGTGAAGAATTACCAGCCTCAGGGACCACATGTGATCGGTCAAGCTTCTACTGACCAGCTTTCCCTCCCACAGTCTGTAGCAGCACAGGGGAAGAACAACGGAGTGTCAACTTTTGAGGGGGATAGAATATTCAGAGTTGTCTTTGGAATAGAAATCTGCTGATTTTGCCTACCCAGGCATCTCTTCTGCCTTATTCTGCTTATAGTATCTTGCTTTCCCTTTACTGTTTCATACCTGGTGATCCGGGAGGGATTGTCATCCTCAAGGTGTGCACTCTGCAACAACTAAGAACATGACCCAGACTACAGTGCTTCTCCATACAACTGGATGCGCTGGCCCAGATAGCAAGGCTTAGTTGTCTTGACTTGCTAGTCTGACTTTCGAGCAGAGTTTACATACTCAAAAAGTAGAACATATTCGAAGTTATTCCTAAAATGCTGTCACTTTTTCTAGTATTTTAGTATGCATTCTTGAAGGTACAGTTACAACTAACAGTTAACAGATAAGAAAACGTATGTAACTTGCAAGATGAATGTGGCTCTGGGCCCTGTCCTATGCATCATTGCCCAAGTTTCTCTCATCCTGGGAGTGTAATCCAGTGATTACAGCTATCACATTGCACAACTCTAGGGGGTCCCGTTCGCATATTACCTTTGCAAATGGTATCCTCTGGAGTTAGGCAAATAAACTGGTCTTACTGTGTAGCTTTCCATCAAATACCTTCTAGCTGAAGTCAGCCCAAATCAGTTTTAATGGTTACAACTGAAGAAGAAAAAGTGAAAACAACTGACATAACAAAAACAAAGAACATTCTAGTCATTCTTGTGCCATGGAGCAACACTATTCTCAAACCATCCAGGATCCAGATCTGCTTCCCTTTTCCCTAAAGTGTCTCAGGAACACAGCTTGAAAGATTTAGTAAATAAAAATACAGGATTCCCAGTTAAATAAGGTTTTAATATGAGTATGATTATGAAATGTTTCAGTGTCGTTTATTGTGTTCAGTGAAGATGTCACTTTGAGGACTAAGTTGTGCCTCACTCAAGCAGTGATAGTTTTTCAACAACTTCACATGCATGGGAAAGCTGGGCCATGAATATGCAAGACCAAAGAATCATTGATGACTTTGAATTATGGTGCTGGTGAAGAATATTGAGTGTGTCATGAACTGCCAGAAGAATGCACAAAGCAGTCTTGGAAGAAGTATGGCCAAAATGGTCCTTAGAATAATGTATCGCAAGACTTCATCTCACATATTTTCCACATGTTATCAGGAGAGAAGAGCCTCATGCTTGGTCAAGTAATGGTCAGCAAAGAAAGAGAAGACCCCCGATGAGATGGAGTGACGTGGTGGCTCCAACAACGGGCTCTGACATAGCAACTATTGCAAGGATAGCAAAAGACGAGACAATGTTTTGTGCAGTTCTACATACAATTGCTATGAATAGGAACTAATTCAAAGGCACCTGAGACCATTTTATTTAGCAACCTTAATCAGGGAAGAAAACAATGTCCTGTTTTCAAGGGTGATCTAAAGACACCTTCCTTTACTCTTTCCTACTGTCTCTTCACCCCACGTGTAAACTACTTCTTTAGGAGTAAACATAATTTTTAGCAGGTGATTATCTTAAGTGTAGGCCCTTGACACAAAATGGACCAATTAAAATCATTCCCAAGGAGTTTTTAAACAAGAAATTAGAAAGAATTAAGTACTTTCCATTGCTAGAGTTTAGAAAACACTATCTAGAGTTCATGGTAACTCTGATTTCCAATACATGGACAGGGTTGTTGTTTACTGAAAGAATAAATTGGACATTCAGGCAGAACCAAAGAGAAGAAAGAGGGACAGGCTTCATAACAAAGAGAAGAAAGAGGGACAGGCTTCATAGTGTCTAAAACCCAGGTTTCTGATGTCCTTGAGGTCCAGTTGCCTCCCTAGCTTTGCCACATTTTGAGTTTTGATGGTTTCTTAGATTCCATGAACGATTAAGTTCTTCTTTACTCAAGAATTAAACCCAAATTAATATTGGTTACAATCTTTATTTCATTGTATTAGAGTAAGCTATTCAGTGATAGAATCCTCACCCTCCACGCAGGAGATCCATATTTGATTAGCAGCCAGTGCACTTCATCTGCAAACAATGCCTGTCTGTCAGCAAACATTTGCATGTTGTTATGACACTGAACAAGTTTGAGGAAGGCTTTCAGACTAAGACAAACTAGGAAGAAAAGTCTGGCAATCTAGTATCAAAAATCAATCAGTGAAAACACTAAGGATCACAATGGTTTGACCCTCAACAGATTATGAGTATGGTACGGGACCTGTCTGTGTTTTATTTGGTCGCACATTGGGTCATCATGAGTTGGGGGCTGACTTGAAGGCAGGCAAGAACAACAAAATTAGCTGTTAAATTTCTGTTTTCCCAGTATGTGAGTAGGAGCCATGTCTTACTCATCTAGGCCTCCCCAGCATCGTACCCAGCACATCGCAGATAGTACGAGCTTAATCATGTTTTTAAATAAACTAATAACTGCCTCCATTTTATCTAGCAAACTTAATTGGATAAAACCTGATGTGGTCTAAAACCCAGGCTCAGAGATCAGAATGTTATACACATTGACTAATTTAGTTTCTTGAAGGGACTCACCAAACACCAGGAACTTTTCACACCAGTTCACTGAAAAAGCCTGGAACTCAGAGTATACCTCCTACCACACAACTGACATGTGTGAAGAGCAAGGCTGTGGCTGGGTTTATGTGGTTTCTTGATCAGAAATGAAGTAATGAAGGCTTCATGATGTGTGCTGTGGTTGTTGAAACAAGCCAGTTTCGAAATGTGGCCTCCTTGAACTCTGCAATTGTTTTGATTTCTTTCTAAACAGGTGAGTATGGATTAGGAGAAAAGCAAGTCTGCTGGGCCCTCATAAAGAGACCCTGTGAAGGTGACCCCGGGCTCCCTAGGTTCATGCTGCCATCCTAACAGGTCCTGGATGGCAGCAGAGTAAGATGGGGCAGGGTTCCTGCAAGGCAGGACAGTGTCATTGGGAACAGTCAGGAGGTTTAGTGGTTCAGGTTTCTTGCTGCCACTGTATGTCCTGACTTGGCTGTGGCCCTTCAATTCCCATTACTCTGCCCCCAGCCTCACGAAACAAAACAAAATCAATCCCATTGCCATGGAGTTGAGTCCAACTTGTGGCAACCCCATGTGTTACCAAGTAGAGCTGCTCCTTAAGGTTTTTCTGTTTATAACCTTTATAGGGAGTCCTGGTGGTATCGTGGTTAAGTGTTTGGCTGCTAAACAAAAGGTTGACAGCCACTCCTTGGAAACTCTGTGGGGCAGTTCTCCTCTCTCCTATAGAGTCACTGTGAGTTGGAATCAACTCTATGGCAAAGGGTTTGGGTTTTGTTTTTTTAATTTTTACAGAAGTAGATCATCAAGACTTGTTTCCTACAGTGCCGCTGGATGGCTTTGAACTGCCAACTTTTAAGTTAGTAATTCCCCCTAAAACAAATCTACTACTGTTGAGTCAATTCTGATTCATAGTGACCCTATAGGACAGAGTAAAACTACCCTGTAGTTTTCAGCAAGTACCTGGAGGATTTGAACCGCTGACATTTTGGCTAGCAAATTGTGGCACTTAACTACCATGCCATCAGGGTTTCTGTTTAAGTTGGTAGCCAGCTGCAAACTCTCTGTGCCACCCAGGTACCTTGTCTTGGCCCTATGCTCTTAAGGACTTGGGCTACGGTGCCAGCCATTAAATGTGTAAGGTTACACCAGAGCAGGCCATTCTGTGCTGAGACTTTCAGGAACGGGGGTCAGTTTTCAGCTGGAGAGCCAAGCTGTCTAGAACAGACCAGCAAGTGCCTTGGCTTCCCGAGGGCACAGTGGTCTCTGTCTGTCTCCCAAACTGGGCAGGGCGATGGTTCTTGCTCTCTGGCAGTGGAAGAAGGAACTTCTATCCTCTCTGCGCTTGAGGAATGAGATCACCCAAGCCAAGTAAGCCAAGTGCCGTTGAGTCGGAGCCGACCCACTAAGTCATTTTGTGTCAATCATTTGGAATCAAAAGAGAATCTGCAAGCCGGGAGAATTTGTTTGCTGTTTCCCAATTTATATTGCTCTTTTTGTCAGACCAATTTGCCCATACAAAAGGATAGCCTAACGTTCAATTATGAAGTGAGGAAGCACAGAAAAGAAAAATAAGGCTTGCAACATCAAAGTGAATGTTATCTCTGGGAAAATGTAAAGAGATGCAGGAAAAAAGCTGATCTGAAGGTTCCTTAACAATGGGCTTGTCAGTTGATCCCTGAGGCCCCTTTCAGCTCTGAAGCTGTAAGGGCTTAAATTCTTTCCCATGTCCTGTTTTCTCTGGTTCTGCCCTCTTATCTAATTTCTTTATCCACTGATTTTGTTTCTTCCGGGCTCATCAAATTCACAGGCTGATTTTTGGAATAATGGTGAGGAAATCCTATCTCTGAAAGGTTACTGGCACAATGGGTGGATAGAACACTTGTGATTTGCAAAAATGCTTTCTCAAAGTTGTCCTATCTTAATGTGTGTCTTCCTACAGGAGACTTTTAGACAACAGGTCTGTTTGTGTGTCTCAGAAGGATAATCTGTCTTCTTTAGGAGCCCTGGTGGTGCAGCGGTTGAGCACCTGCAGTAGACTTGCCCTACAGGGTTTCTGAGGCTGTAGAACGATTATGGAAGCAGACTGGATGACTTTAAACCATCAGTGTTCTATTAGCAGCCAAGCACTTAACCACTGCACCAGTCAAACTAAAGGCTCAAATAGCCTCCCTGTCACCGGTGCTCAAAACTGAGGACTTGAGAGACAGTGTTTCAGATCACCTCTAACACAAAAGGAAGGACACGACCTCCACACTGCAAAAGCCCCAGGATGTGATGCTAGGATAGAGTCCTCTGTAGGCTCCACTATATATTCAGTGAACTATAGACAATAAATGACTCCTTTTGTCTTGATAAAACCAGTGATAAAAGAACCAAGCAGGAGGCAGGAGGATGGAGAAGTAACTTGTGTTTGAGCATTATTCTTCTAGATTACTGGCCAGATGACAACTCCATTTTTCTTGATGGCTGGTGAGATTGTGCAGCAGACCTCCACCTAGTCAATTTGCTCTGCCTAGTTGGCCTCCACCCAGTTGACCTTCACTCAGTGGACCCCCACATGTCACAGGATGTGACATTGTTCCTGCCCACATTGTTCCTTACATCTGCATGTGGTCTTTCCCTTTAAATACTCAGATTCTTCCTGACCAATTTGGACAGATTTGAGGATGAAAATATCTTCCTGCCTCTTTGCAATGCTGGCTTCCAAATACAACCTTTGATCTCACCCCAAAAGCTCCTGTCTCAGTGAACTGGCTTTTTGCAGCAGGTAGCCGAACTCTCGGGCTTTTCCGGTAACACCAGGACTTCTTATGTGTTTTAGGATGACAAAATCCTGTTGCTGTTGAGCTGATTCTGCTCATAGCCACACTGTAGAACATTGTAGACCTGCCCCATAGAGCTTCCAAAGAATGGCTGGTGGATTCGAACTGCAAACATTTTGGTTAGCAGCTATAGCTCACCATAGCTCGTAACCACTGTACCACTGGGGCTCCATGTTTTAGCATAATGAAGTTCCATTGCTGTTGAGTCAGTTTTGCTCATAGTGACCCTACAGCATAGTGTAGATCTGCAGCATGGGCTGGTGGATTCGAACAGCTAACCTTTTGGTTAGCAGCTGTAGCTTAGCATAGCTCTTAACCATTGCACCACCAGGGCTCTATGTTTTAGGATCCCAAACCCCACTGCTGTCGAGTAGGGTCCCACTCTTTAACAACTGTAGAGGTCAGAGTAGAACTGCTCCATAGAGTTTCCAAGGAGTACCTGGCTTATTTGAACTGCTGAACTTTCGGTTAGCAGACATGACACTTAACATACTACGCCACCAGGATTTCCATGTTTTAGGATAGTGGCTCCCAAACATCAGTGTTGGATCTTGTGAAAATGAACACCAGTGACTCTGATTTTGTAGGGTCTGGGACCAGATTGGAAACCCTAGTGGCATAATGGTTAAGTACCATATTTGCTAACCAAAAAGTCAGCAGTTTGAATCCAGCAGATGCTCCTTGGAAACTCTGTAGGGAGTCCTATTGTTGAAATGAAACATAAGTAACTCTGTTTTGAACCTCAGATTCCATCTTGGGAAAAGGGCAGTGAAAATTCAGGGTAGAAAGCCCCAGGAAACTTAATAACAGGAAATACCATAGAGTAATCTCACCTTTGTCTTGCAAAATATCTGTCTGTCACAAGACAAAGCCTGGAGATGGCCTTGCAAATCACCCCTAGACCTTGAACATAATCTACTAAAACACTTACTAACGACTACATTTTACAACTAACAGGAATTCCAGGTGGCCTCAACCAATCAATGTAAAGGTCAGCTCCCCCTCCCTACTTTGCGGTTTCATAGCTTAAATACTACATGCTAGAGAAGCCTGGGGTTACCTCTACTCCGTGTAGTTTGGAGTGCGTCCCTGGTGCACCAGTCTTTTTCCTATTGGGCACATTTTTTAATAAAACTTAACTTTTAAAAGGAAACTGCGTCGCACCTTGAAATCCGGACCCTAACACTACTCTCCCCTATATGGTCACTATGAATCAGAATCCACTCAATGGTACTGGGTTCGGTTTTTTCATTGGTGGGGCCGGACTGGGGATCTGCATGTTAACAAGCCCTTTAATTGATCATGATGCTGTAGATGTGGGAGAAGCGGTTATCCTCAGGGAGGAGTGACTCTGTAGTTCCCACTGAGTCTCCTAAGTACCTCAGGTCCTGCAGTTCACCCACACAACTTTACTGCAGTGATTCCACTTGAAAGGGATCCAAGCATTTTCTACTCTTCCCACAAAAAATGCTTGGTCCTGTGTGTGAATGTCACAGCTGTGCTCCACAGAAAGAGGAAATCCAAAGGTTCAGGACAAATCTGAACAGAATTTCAACAAATTCTCTCTAGTGGCAATATTCCAATTGTTGGATAATCTAGGACTGCTGCTACTAAGATATCACCTACCCAACATTATGCATTAACCCTGCCTCCAGCACAGGGTCTGGAAGATGACTGTCATTCTTCCCTTCTTGTTCTTCACTGATTCTATTCGGATGACTAGAATTTTAAAATTAAGTGTATCTTTTGGGAATTTGTGGAGTGTTCCTCTGGGAAAGCTTGTGGTTCTCTACTCAGAAACTTTATAAAAGAGCATTCACTCTGGAGGAGCCCTACGTTGCAGGTTCCCAAACCTTCATGGCACATGTGAGTCAGTTGATTTACCCTGTCTTGTCGACTGGCTTGGCTGTCCTGTCCTGATACCTTTTGTCTCCATGCACAGGCTGTCTCAGTTTCCTAGGGCTGCCATAACATGAATGTCACAAGTGTTTGACTTTAAAAAACAGAAATCTATTTTCTCACAGTTCTGGAGGCTGAAAGTCCAAATCAAGACCTCAGCTGTGTCAGTTTCTTCTGTGGGCCTTTCCTAGTTTATGGTAGCTGACATAATCCTGCCATTCTTTTATTACTTCTTTATAGATCTACCTGCCTTTGTCATCACATGGCATCTCCTCTGTGTGTGTGTGTCTATTCTGCTCTTTATATAACATACTACTTAGAAGGGGGACAGGTAGTGCCGTAGTTAAAGCATTTGGCTGCTAACCAAAAGACCTGCAGTTTGAACCTACCACCTCCACCACACAAAGATGTGACAGTCTACTTCCACAAAGATTACAGCCTTAGGCATGCTATGGGACAGTTCTACTCTGTCCTGTAGGGCTGCTGTGAGTCACAATTGATTCAATGGAAATAGGATTTTTTGGTTTACTCAGAAGTTGTTATGTTTAGAACTCACCCTACTTCTACATGACCTCATTAACATTCTATAGAAAACTTCTATTTTCAAACAGGGTCATATTTACAGGTACAGGGGTTAGGTCTTCAATATAACTTTTAGGGGGCATAATTTAATCCATAATACAGCCCCAGTCAGAAGCTGGTGGGGTATGAAATCCCATGTCATTGAATTTGGGGTCAGGCATGACACAAGTGGCTGAGTGGTATGTTGGATCAATTAAATTTTCTTGTTGCTAAACCCAAAGGACCTTTGTTCAGCCTGTCAGTGCAGCCAAATCCAGAGATGGGGAAAGATTCAACCAAAAATAAAAATAAAAGTAAACCAAACCTATTGCCATCGAGTTGATTTTGACTCATAGCGACCCTATAGGTCAGAGTAGAACTGCCCCACAGAGTTTCTGAGGAACGCCTGGCAGATTTGAACTGCCATACTTTTGGGTAGCAGACGTAGCACTTAACCACTATGCCATTACGGTTTCCTAGGGAAAGATTTAGGCAATGCTTTATTAACAGATATGCATGCAAATCTAGGGAACAGTGAGACAGGGAAAGTAATGTAAATCTGTTGATCTAGTTGGAACAGGGAATAGAATGTAGTTTAACAGTCTAGGCAACCTTGGTTAAGTCCCATCTACTAACAGTCTCTCTCTCAGGATTTTGAAACAGGGACTCAGGGACCTGTGGTGTGATGGACTACTTTTATGTAGCTTTTCTTACTGGGGTCTTGTAACTCCCACCTGAGTGGTTGAGTGGGACTGTGTAAATAGGTTAATTGTGGCCACCACAGGGATTGGTCAGTTTTGCTATCCTGTTGAGCTTGAAATGAGCCATCTCGGAGACAGGAAAAAGTGAAATAAGCGATCACATCTTGAGCATAACCTGTACCATTTTGTTTCTTAATTTTGTCTCCAAGCAGGAGTCCACTGTGTCCTTCAGTTTCTCTCAGGGTTGAGAACTAATCTATACTTTCTTTATGTCTGTGGAAAAACAAGTAATACTAATCTAAAAACTGTAAAAGAAAAACCAACTAATCTGCCCTGTGATCAGGAATTTATATGATGGCCAGACCACTTGCAGTCCCAAAGCACCAATTAAGATATTAACATAGCTAGGAGGAGACTGCTGTGACCACCTGAAGAATTAACCTTCTACAAATTCCTGGGATTCATAAAACCTTATTCCCTTTTTCTATAAAACCTCCAGCTAGTCTCCCTTTCAAGAAGGCAGATTTTGGAGGAATGATTCCCCTCTGTTTCCTTGCCTACTGGTATGCAATAAAAGTTGAGCTTCTCATCTTACCCCTGTGTCTCGAAGATTGACTGTTTGCAGCAGGTGGCAAAAACCTTGCTTAGGTTTGTGGTAATACCACCATCACAAAGGAAGTAGTGCCGTGAGAGCAGCACATTCTTTGGGCCCAGGAGTCCTACCTGTGGGAGAGGGAGAGGGAAAAGAAGGGAGGAAAGGGGAGGGGAGGGGGAAGGACATGGTGAGAAGTGGTGGCAAGAGAGAGGGAGGAGGCTTGTTGGAGGAGTAGAATGCTTCTGGGCACTTGGTGAATCTAGGTTTGCTGATCCGAGATGCTGCAGTTGAGTGCCTTCCAGCTGAGGCTTCTGTTAGGGTCCGCGATTTTCAAGATGCGACACTGTTACTTTAAAGGTTAAATTTTATTAAAAAATATGCCCAATAGGAAAAATACTGGTGCACCAGGGACGCACCCCAAGCTACACAGAGCAGGGGGCGACAGGGAGTTTCCTCAGCGCCCAGTATTTAAGTCGTGAGATTGCAAAGTAGGGAGGGTGAACTGACCTTTACATTGATTGGTTAACTCCTATTAGTTGTAAAATGTGGTCAAGGTCTAGGGGTCACTTGCAGGCTGTCACTTGCAAGGTTGTCCCCAGGCTTGTCTTGTGACAGTGTTTTGTAAGACAAAGGTAAGATTATTCTATATTTTCTGCTATTAAGTTGTTTCCTGGGGCTTTCTTCAATACCTCCAATTTTTACCGGGCCCTTCCTCATTTTAACAGCTTCCTAGCAGAGTGGGATACAAAGCTAAAAACGAGCTTTGTGATACTAACCTAAGGTGAAGATAGGATGAAGCTCAGAGAGGCAGGCCTAGAATCACAGCTGAGAAGAGATTTTCCTAATGGAGGAACTGCATCCTGAGCACTTCTGAACCTGAATTGTAACCTATTAGTTCCCTAATAAATTCTATAGTTCTGGGTGTTGTCTGTGAGTTTTGTGTGGCCCTTGCAATGAATTATCAAACCCAGCAGAGAAGTAGACAGTGCTGTGGGAGGGAGGTTTGGTGTCAGAATTGGTAAAGATGGTGGTGAGAGGAGGCTTGTCTGGCCTATATCTCATAGGAATCAGCCTTGGGATGTTGATTTTGATTCTTCTTCTCTTTTATGAAGTTTGAAGGGTCAGACACTGAAACTGAAGGGCTGAAAAGCACTGTTTTGAAACAAAAGGGGGACCTAAAACCATGGGCCTGGGAGGTATTGTTTCAAATCCACCCGAAGGTCCCATGGAAAACATGGCTTCCACATTCCACAAGCCCCAAGTGGAGATGCTAGGGTGGGGCTCTCAGCCTTAGAGACACCATCACAGATTTAGTAAACTACAGGCTACAAGTAACTCTTGTCTTGACAGTTGGGCTCTAACTAATGATAAAAGAATTAACCAGGAGGCCAGGAAGGACAGGAACATAACTTGTCTCTGAGTATTTTTCTTTCAGATTGCTGGCCAGACAATGTCTAGTACCGCTTTATTTCCCTTGATGGCTGGTGATGGTGTTACCCGAAAAGCCCAGAAGTTTAGCTACCTGTCGCAAAAACCCAATTCACTGAGATAGGAGTTTTGGGGTGAGATCAAAGGTTTTCTTTGCAAGCTAGCACTGCAAAGGGACAGGGAGGTATTCACATCTTCCAAACCCTGTCCGAATTGGTCAGGCAAAGTCTTAGTATTTAAAAGGAAAGACCACACAAAGATGTAGGAAACAATGTGAGCAGTTGGGACATGTAGGGGTCATGGAAGTTGACTGGGTGAAGGCAGTGGACTGGGTGTCCACTCCGGGGGAAAGTTTTCCCCTTGTTGGCTCTGGTGGAAAGTCCTTGTGCTGCATCGGTCTTTGTCCAGGGAGCTTCTTGGTGCAGGAATCTCAGGTCTTCTCCCGGTGCTGCTTTCTTGATGGTACGAGGTTCCCAATTCTCAGCCTGCTTCCCTTTCCTTTTATCTCTTGTAGGATGAAAAGATTAAGGGTGGGGCAGAACATTCTCCAGGGAAACTCCCTTTAAAGTGGAGCAGGGAGGTGATCTTATAAAGGGATTTACAGTCCCACCCTAATCCTTTAGCATACAGCATAGGAAAACCACGAAATGGAGGACAGTCACAAGATACTGGGAATCATATTCCAGCCACATGGCTACACATATTTTGGGGGGGACACAATTCAATCCATGACACCCACCAAACAAGTTGGTCTCAAAAGAATTAGAACAAGAAATACCTTAAAATTAGATACATTGACAATGATAAGACGTAAGACATTTAACAGGCAAACAAATGTGGAATAAGACAACACTGTGTGGCTCAAGGCAAAACTTGTAAAGTCTTGTACAGACATTAAACACTTAATCTACAGAACTTGCCTTGGCTACAGAAATCAGACACTTTTCACAGAAAATTACAAATTTGGGATCCCCACAAACAGCTTGCATAAATACAACAATGAAAAACACATTTCTAAAATTTCACAAAGGCAAATACAAAAATATACTATAAATGCATTCATGTTATCAAACTCAGGAGGCCTCACTTCTACATACACACAGCTTCATTTTACTAAGCACATCTCAATTAAAGTGAGCCTAGTGAGCACTTTCCTGATTTTTGACAAGAGTTCTAATTACAGCATGGTAAAATAAGTTTATGGATCCGTTCAGTTGCTAACTTTCTCTGGAGTCTAGCTGGCGCTTTGGCCAGGCCATACTACAGTAAAGCCTCATTTGATCTTTAGTCACAGGTGGGTACCCATACTGAATCCAGACAGACAGAATCCACCCCATCAGGCATTTCTTAGGAATAGATGACTTATTTTCCCACATTACAGAGTATACAGATACAGAGAAAGCTTTCTTAGTTGAGGCAGATATTGCTTTCTTACCAGACAGACAGAACTGAGACAGAAGTTTGAATTCTGATGAGAATCTGAGTTCTCTGCATGCAACCAAAATAAAGTGCTTGAGCCTTTTTACATTAATGGTATGATGGTGGGCATGGGTAAGTGGCCTTTGAAGGCTCCCAAGAAAACGATTCTTGGCAGTGCTGCTTAGACTGTTCAGAAGCTGCACCTCCAGATCTGTCTGTTCAGGAGGGCAACTGGGCAGAGCCAAAGTAGGAAGGAGAAAAGGAGAGGAGGCTGAGGAATCCACCTTCTATCTTATGAAGTAAGTAAAGGTCCAGGGATATTGGGGATGTTTTGCTTGGACGAATATGTTCCTCACATTGTACAGAGTTTGTCTGGCAGTGGGTGGACACTTTCCTCATTCATTCTGTGTATCCTCTTATCCTGTCCTTGGCATCTTCTAGCAGCAGGCTCCTTTTTTGGCTCCTAAATGCCTGACCTGTGCCCACAAATGTTTTGTGGATCTTATTCTCAGTCTTTTAAGAGAACAGATAGACACCCTCACCAGTCTGGGCCAGAGTTACTGGGACATCATGAGCAGCTGGGCCTTCAGACCTCACCAGGGAGTGGCCCTGGTCAGAGTTACTCAGTTGCTTCGCCAATTATCTATCTGTTCACTGAAGGTTTTTTTAGATGTGCAGGAGAGAAAAATTGACTCTACCCTGGGCAAAAACTTACCAGAGAGGTCCCCAGTGTCTCCTTGCAGTCACCAGAAATGTTGCCAAACCAAAAGTCAAATCATTCCATCTGTCACTGCAACCAAATTCAGAGATGGGGAAAAGGGTCAAGCAATGCTTTATTAACAGACAAAAATGTGAGCCTGGGAGACAGTGAGAATAATTTCTCTAAGACTGTCCTACTGTCCAGCAGCTTTCATAGCCAGATTACAAAGGGGTGTGCATCTGGGCAATGTCAAACCTTGTCACAGAACAGAACAGGGAGTCACAGATTCCTTTACATCTTATTGAGCAATTGTAAATTACCCCAACTGTCATTACCTCCTTGAAGGTTTGAAATAATTGATTTACTACTCCAAAGACAGGTGAAGGAATGTAAGTCTGCTGATACGATTTGGGACAGGGAATGGAATGTGGTTTAGCAGCCTACGCAACCTTGATTAAGTCTCAGGTACTAACAGCACTGTGCCATTTTTACAGTTGGTTGCAGGAGTGGCATTCTTTACAAAGGCTCTGTTGAGGTCATGTAACTGATTACACCCTGAGCAGCCTAATTGGGGTTCTGGAGATGATGGTAACAAGTATGTTCTCCCAACAGGTGGCAAATTGAGCTCCCCATCCCCCAAAGCACACAAGGATGCATCCTTTTGGTAGCAAATGATGGAAAAGTTGATTAAGGGAAAGTTTGTTCAAAAGAGGGAACATACTCTTTCCTCTCAGTCTCCCTGAGTATAAAAAGACCCAGTATAGATTTTGGGAGTGCTTTTTTTCTTCTATTATGATTGAGTGAAAAGGTACATTCCCATATAAATTTGCATGCCCACCTATATGAAGCTCCCAATGCTCTCCCTCCCCGGTGACAGCACACTTTTCCTCTCTGCTCCGTACATGTAATATCCTCCCAACAATCTCTTATCGCCTTCTCTCCACCCACTTCCCTGCCTCCAGTAAGAAGTCAGCAGAACGACATCCTATGGATGCATAGAACCATAAAGTGCACACACGATATGGTCACTCTATGTCACAAGCTCAATCCATTTCTGTCTGAAGAGTTGACTTCCATTATGATTTACGGACAGGGGCAGCATTAGGGCCAGGGGCCATGCTCCCAAGCAAACTCTGAGGCCCCTGGACCATCAGTTGCAGTCTTTTAGTGGAGATCTCAGGGTGTACCCATTTTTATCCTTTTTTAATTTTTATTTTATTATGACTGAGTCAAAATCTACATTCCCATATAAATTTACATGCCAACCTATACACAGCTTCCATTGCTCTTCCTGCCCAGTGACAGCACACTATTCCTCTCTGCTCCATACATGTCTCATCCTCCCAACAGTCTCCTTTCCCCTCCTCTCCACACACTCTCCTTCCTCTAGCCAGAGGTCAGCAGGATGATATCCTATAGATGCACAGAACCATAAAGTGCATCCAATATATGATCACTCTGCATTGCCAAGTCCAATCCATTCGTGTCCGAAGAGTGGAACTTTGTTATGATTTGTGGGCAAGGGCAGCATAGGGCCAGGAGCCATGCTCCCAGGGGAACTTTCAAACTGCTGGACCATCAATTGAGGTCTTTTAGTGGAGATCTCAGGGTGCACCCCTTTTTATTCTTGTGTTGCAAGTGAGACACAACTTAGTGAGCTCCATAGCGGCTATCACTGGTGGTGGCTGGGTACCATCTGGTTCCTCTGGTCCCAAGTCAATGTAGGCACCCACTCATGTGGGTCTCTGTATCTTCTGGGATGTCTTTACCCGATGTCATTTTGGTCCTTGGTGAGCATCCGTTCCTCCTGAGTTGGGACCATTTGCTGTGCCCTCGGATGGCAGCTTGGCAGCTTTTAAGACCCCAGGCACCACTCACCAATGTGGGGTGCAGAGAGCCCTCTTAGCACAATGCTAGTTGTGCCAATTGGCCTCGATTTGGCCTAAGAGTATGGTCTCCTGCCCCCTGGCCCAGCTACTCTGTCCTTGCAATACTGCGTTAAGACGGAAGGAGTATTGAAGTTATGCTGAAGTCTACTTAATATTGTTCTTGTTTCTAATGTGTACTATCACTGATTTCACCCAACCAGATTTCTAGCAACTATCTAATCTAAACCCTCCCCCCTTCGCAGCTGTCAAAGAGTTCTTTCTTCTATACGCAAGTCTGCTTTTGAGATCTTATCGTAGGGGTCTCATGCAATATTTGTCCTTTTGTTGCTGACTATTTTCACTCAAAATAATGTCTTCCAGTTGAAACCAGGTTAGGAGATGTTTCCTGGAATCATCGTTATTCTTTATCATTGTGTAGTGCTCCATTGAGTGTATATATATATATATATATATATATATACACAAAATAGTTTACCTATCCATTCCTCTGTTGTTGGGCATCTGGGTTGATTCTGTCTTTTTGCTGTAATGGACTGTGCTGTGATAATCATTCTGCTGGATGTGTCCATTGGTGTGAAAGGCCTTGATTCTGTAGGATATATTCCAAGCAGTGGAATTATTGGGTTAAATCGTATATCAATATCCATTTTTTTTTTAGGAAGAGCCAGAGTGCTTTCCAAAGAGGCTGGACCATTTCGCAACCCCACCAACAGTGTAGAAGAGTTCCACTTTCTCCACAGCCTCTCCAGCATTTGTTGTTTTGTGTTTTTTGGATCATGGCCAATCTTGTTGGGGTGAGATGGTATCTCATTGTTGTCTTGATTTGCATTTCTTTAATAACTAAAGATCGTGAACATGACTGCATGTGTGTTTTGGCTGCCTGGATCTCCTCTTTAGAGAAATGTCTGTCCATCTCCTTTGCCCATCGCTTAATTGGATGGTTTATCTTCTTCTTATTGATATTTTGTAGTATCTTATAGATGATGGAGATCAGGCATCAGTCTGACATGGAGTTGCCAAATATTTTTTCCCATGCTGTAGGTGGCCTTTTAATTCTATTAATAAAGTCTTTGGATGAGCAGAAGTGTTTGATTCTTAATAGTTCCCATTTATCTATTTTCTCTTCTGTTGATTGTGGTTTGTTTGACAGATTTTGAAGTCTGTCTACATTGTCTGTTAAAACTTCCATTGTTGTTCCTACCTTTTCTTGGATGAGCTTTATCATTTTAGGTTTGATATTTAGGTCTTTTATCCAGTTGGAGTTGATTTTTGTATAAGGTGTAAGATATGGATGTTGTTTCAATTTATTGCAGATGGATATCGAATTGTGCCAGCACCATTTGTTGAAGATACTGTTTTTACCCCAGTTTAATGTCTTAGGGTCTTTGTCAAATATCAACTGTTCATAGGGAGATAGTGTCATCTCTGGGGTCTCAATTCTGTCCCATTGATCGATCTGTGTGTTCTTGTACCAGTACTAGGCTGTTTTGACCATTGTGGCAGTGTAGTATGTTCTAAGGTCGGGTAATGAGAGGCCTCCCAGTGTGTTCTTCTTCTTTAGTAGTACCTTACTTATTTGGGGCTTCTTCCCTTTCCAAAGAAATCTGGTGATTTGTTTCTCCATCTCGTTAAAAAATGACACTTGAACTTGTATATAAGTAGATTGCTTTGGGTAAAATAGACATTTTCATAATGTTAAGTCTTCCTATCTATGAGCAGGGTAGGTTTTTCCATTTATGTAAGTCTCTCTTAGTTTCTCATAGTAAGGGCTTGTAGTTCTCTTTGTAAAGGTCTGTTATTTCTCTGGTTAGATTAATTCCTAGGTACTTTATCTTCTTAGGGGCTATAGTAAATGGTATTGATTTGATGATTTCTTGATTAACAGTCTTGTTGTTGGTATAAAGGAATCCTACTGATTTACTTATGCTTATTTTGTATCCTGAGACTTTGCTGAAGTCTTCTATCAGTTTGAGTAGTTTACTTTATAGATTCTTTGGGATTCTCTGCATATACAATCATATCATCTGCAAACAGGGAGATTTTAACTTCTTTGTCAGTGCAGATGCTTTTTGTTTCTTGGTCTTGTCTAATTGCTCTGGCTAGAACTTCTAGTACAATACTGAATAGGAGAGGTGAGAGTGGGCATCCTTGTCTAGTTCTCGTTCTCAAGGGAAAGTCTTTCAGTCTCTCTCCATTCAGGATGATGTGGGCAATTGGCTTTGTATGAATGGCCCTTATTGCTCTTAGATCCATTATTTTGCTAAGAGTTTTTTAGCATGAATGGGTGTTGGACTTTATCAAATGCCTTTTCTGCATCAATGGACAAAATGAGGTGATTCTTGTCTTTTGTGTTATTTTTGTGGTTAATCACATTAATTGTTTTTCTGATGTTGAACCAGCCTTGCATCCCTGGTATGAATCCATCTTGGTCATGGTGGATTATTTTTTGGATATGTTGTTGTATTCTATTGGCCTGAATTTTGTGGAAGATTTTTGCATCTAGATTCATGAGTGATATCGGTCTGTAGTTCTCCTTCTTTCTTGGGTCTTTTTCTGGCTTTGGCATCAGGGTTATGCTGGCTTCATAGAATGAGTTTGGAGTACTCCATCCCTTTCTAGACTGTGAAATAGTCTCAGTAGTATTGGAGATAACTCTTCTCTAAAAGCTTGGTAGAATTCTGCAGTGAAGCCATCTGGGCCCGGGCTTTCTTGGGCTAGCAGTGTTTTGATGACAGTTTCAGTCTCTTCCTTTGTGATGGGTTTATTAAGTTGTTCTGCTTCACGTTGCGATAATCTGGGTAGGTGGTATGAATCAAGGAATTTGTCCATTTCCGCTAGGTTTTCAAATTTGTTAAACTGCAGTCTTTCATGGTATTCTGTTAAGATATTTTTGATTTCTGTTGGATCTGTGGTGACAACTCCCCTCTCATTTCTAATTTGGGTTATTTGTTTCCTTTCCTGCTTTTTTTAGTATGTTTAGCCAGTGGTTTGTCAATTTGGTTGATCTTTTCAAAAAACCAGCTTTGGGTCTTTTCAATTTTTTCAATGGCTTTTCTATTCTCTGATTCATTTAGCTCTGCTGTAATCTTTATGATCTGGTTTCTTCTGGTGCCTGAGGGGTTCCTCTGTTGTTCTCTCTCTACTTGTTCAAGCTGTAGGTTTATTTCCTTGATTTGGTTTCTTTCTTCCTTCCAGATGTGTGCATTTATGGAGATAAACAGACCTCTGAGCACTGCTTTGGCTGTATCCCATAGGTCCTGGTAGGAAGTGTTTTCATTCTCACTGGAATCCATGAATTTCTTTATTTCATCCTTGATTTCTTCTATAACCTGTGGTTTTTTGACCAAGATGTCATTCCGTTTTGAAGAGTTCCACTTTCTATGTTTTTTCTGCCATTGATTTTGACTTTTATGGCTTTATGATCTGAGAAGATGCTTTGCAGTAATTCAGTGGTATGGATTTTGTTGAGAATTGCGTTATGTCCTAACACATGGTCAATTCTAGAGAATGTTCCGTGTGCACTAGAGAAGAAGTTGTAGTTGTCTGCTGATGTGTGGAAAGTTCTGTATATATCAATGAGGTTTAGTTGGTTGATTGTAGCAATGAGGTCTTCTATATCTTTACTGAGCTTTTTTCTAGATGATCTGTCCAGTATTGGGAGTGGAGTGTTGAAGTCTCCCACTATTGTTGTGGAGTGATCTCTTTTTTGAGTGTAGTCAGTGTTTCTTCGATGTACTTAGGTGCATTGATATTAGGTGCATAAATATTTAATATAGTTATGTCCTACCTGTGTACTGAACCTTTCAGCAACAAATAGTGTCCATCTTTGTCCATGATGGTGGATTTTACATTAAAATTGATTTTGTCTGAGATTAGAATTGCCACACCTGCTCTTCTTTGTTCAATTTTAGCTTGATATATATTCTGCTATCCTTTAATTTTCAGTTTGTTCCTGTCTTTAGATCTCAAGTGAGTTTCTTGTAGACAACATATGGATGGGTCAGGTCTTTTGATCCAAGATGTCACTCGATGTCTCTTTACAGGAGCATTCAGTCCATTCACATTCAATGTAATTATTGATAGGTATGTGTTCAATGCTGCCATTGTGATATGTTTATTTTTGTGTTGATGTTTTCTCTGTTGTTCTTATTAGTCTGTTCTGGGACATTCTTCTTTTGTGAGTTGATTTTTCACCTTTTTCAGAGCTTTTTTTGTAGTTGTTGAGACTCCTGTGTTACATTTCTTGAAATGGTATGATACATCTTTGTGCTTTACAGCTGCCCCATGATCCCCCTTAATAAAGTATATATAAATCTCATTTTAATTACTACCAGTCTTGTCATCTTCCTCTCAATCTGGAAGGACTATAATGACTGCAGTACATCCCTCTTTTTAATATGATGCACTAATAGTTTTCATGATAATCACTGGATTGCTCCTTTCAGTATTAAAGCTGTGGTTGACTTTGGTGCCTTCCCTACCTGAGTTCTGAATAATGTGTCATTCTAAAATATAGAATTAGTGGTTTTGTTGTTCTAAGCCAAAGCCAAGAACTTCTTTCAGTATTTCTTGTAGTTTTGGTTTTGTTTTTACAAAGTCTCTGAGTTTCTGTTTATCTTGGAATGTCAGTAGCTCTGTTTTCCAAGCCAGAAATTCTTTTTTCCATTTGTTCCATTCTGTTTTCTTGGCTTTGCATGGAAGTTTCTATGTCTTTGATTTTGTTCTTGATCTGTTGGATTTCAGAGTACTGGTGTTCCAACAGATCGAACAGCTTGTTTAATTTTTCCTTTTGTTCTGCTGCATTTTGTATAAGGTCTAGAAGGGCTCTGTATATAATCATTTTGTGGTATTCACTTTCTGAAGATTTCATAAAAGTTTCTTCATCTGGAAAACTCCTTGGTTGTTTTGTTTGTGAGCCTTCTGAAGCCATGGGTGATTTCTTGTATGCCACAAGGTCTGTTGCTTTTTGGGTCCCATGTGAGTAAGTAGAGGCTGGAAGAGATACTGTGAGGATGGACTGCAGATGTTTCTCTAGACTGTCTTAAAATGTAAAGCAAAAGGTATCTGACCACATCCCAAGTCAGTCAGGTTTTCAGGTGTGGAGGTCCCTCTTCCCAGTTGGCAAAGAAAGCACCTCTATATCCAACCCCAGATGATACAAACTAGTTCAGAATACAGCAATGCTACTGCCCTGTTGGTCTCTGCTGACAGGGCCCAGCCTTAGGCGACACTGTGTAAACTACTGCTTTTTGGGTAGAAATAGCACTGTCCTGTGGGCAGGTTCTGGCTCCCAAGCTAAGAAATAGGTCCAGTTGTGGCCACCGTATTGATGATGGTGCCCTCCACACAGGCAGCAGATAGAGGGGCTAAGGTGCCAAGAGGTAGTGATTCCTCTGCCTCTGTTGCTGTGCCCCCCCCCAAAAGGAACAGTGTGCAAATTACTGCTTTTCTGTGAGAGAAGCGCTGTCCTGTTTGCAGGCACTGGCTCCTGGGCTAAGAATTAGGTCCTGGTAAAATCTCCATATCCAGCATGGCATCCCACACTCTGGCAGTGATAAAAAGACAGGCCCAAAGTGGCTAGATTAACAGAGTCCTAAGCCTGGCTCTCAAAATATGAGAATTTCACCTGTCTATCCCCCTAGCAGTGTGTCTGAGTCTAGCCACTAGGCAAGACCCAGCTCTGCCCACTGGCCAAGATGGAGGAAAAAAAAAGTCAAAATGGTGCATTTACCTTCAATCCATGAGAGCCAGGGCTAGCCAGGAGCGGGAGTCAACGAAAAAGAGGTTTTTTCCTCAGTAGTATGAATTCCAAATTAACAGCCCTGTGCTGTGTCCTGGGGGCTCACTAGGTGACCGGAAGGCTCCATTTGATTATCAATTCAGGTCTTGATTTCCAGAGGGATATATGGTGATGTGTGCTTAGTCCGCCATCCTGACTCCAACGCCCCCCCCTTTTTATTCTTGTGTTGCCAGTGAGACTCAACTTTGTGAGCTCCATCACGGCTATCACTTGTGGTGGCTGGGCACTATCTGGTTCTTCCAGTCACAAGTTGATGTAGTCACCCACTTATGTGGATCTGTCTGTCTTCTGGGTTCTCTTTCCCACATGTTGTTTTGGTCCTTGGTGATCATTTGTTCCTGCTGAGTTGGGACAATTTGCTGCACTCTCGGATGGCAGCTTGGCAGCTTTTAAGACCCCAGCTGCCACTCACCAGTGTGGGATTTGGGGGGGGCTTTTTACTGGCAAAAGCAAGGTGTGATGTCATAAGTGGAGGTGAGGCAGGTAACTTGGTTTTTGTTTGGGTTTCAGGCTACTGTGGCTACTTTAGGGCTGCCATGAGGAATTGTTATATTTCCATCACAACTACCAGGAAGAACTTATATTTGGATCACAAAGTACCAGGCAGAACTGTTGATATGTGACAGATCAGGTTCCTTTGGTAACCTTATCAATACTGTGTATGTTCTATAATGTAAACCATGACCTTTGTTATTTCCAGAAAATGTCAGATTCTGGAGTAAAATATGTGGTGGCAATGATCAAGTTCCCTAGCTAACCTTGTTAACCTCCATACTCATGGAAGCTTGTGACTTCATAAGAGACAGAAAAAAGGAGAATGGGCAGTAAAACATATGATTCTTAGATGGTTGCTTTGGTTGTTGTCTAAAATGGTTGACAGGAAAGTAAGAGACATTAGGTTGCAGCTGAGGGTGAGAACACTCTTCCTGAAATTCTGGGAGATCAGTGAGGGAACTCTGTCCCTGAAATTCAGGGAGGTTGTCTTATCCAATGACCAGATGACTTTGCCATTAGCCAAAAACAGCTTGATATGCCCCACCTGGTATAACCATAAAATCATAAGTAACTTTATGTCTACCACACTTACCTTTCTAATAAAAGACCTTCCCTTATCAAAATCTTGACCATAAAGAAACCTTCCCCTTCTAATCAACACTTCTTCTTTATCATACCATAAATCCTTTAACCAGAATTTCTTGCTTTCTTTCCGTATCAAACCATAAACTCCTCATCCCACACTACCTCATCAGAACTTTAAAACTAAAAAACTTGCCCTGCTGGGGAGAGGTGGGCTGAGCTATCCTCGGCTCATACTCTACCCTCGGCTCATACTCTACCCTCGGCTCATACTCTACCCTCTTTCTCTTCAAATGAACTTCACTGGACCTTTGAACTGGTGTGTCTCTGTCCTTGTTTGGGGCCACTCCTCCTCACAGAGGGGAGAAAAACTGCATCTGGAAGGGCTTAGGGCAAAATGAAGGCCAGGTAAACAAGACGATTGATAGAGGGCCAGGGTCATCTCCTTCCACCCAGTGAAAGGCTCAATGTCATAAGCATATGAATAGGAACATACTCAAGGTATGGAGGAGGTGAAACTGTAAAAGGGTTGTGTGTTTAGTCGACTGTACTGCAAAGATTAAATGCTTTTTCTATCTAGTGTTTTGAAACAGACTTAAGTATATGATGAAAATGAATATTGGGCATTACAGATTACAGACAGCATGGTTTTAACTCTGCCTTCAGCCAATACGTAATTAGATATTCTGAAAAGGGAACTAGGATTTTTAGGAAAGAAAAACATGATCTTGGTTTGAATGTAGTAGTCCTGTGTATAAAGTATTGTGGGTTTAGGTAAGAAAATGTGAGTACCATCCAAGGCCTTTAGAGTCAAGAAACGTGTATTTGAAAAGGTATGCAGACATATCCAAAGCTTCTGAAAGAGCAGGAAATTTTCAGTTGAAAGAAGGACCTGTAAAAATAAAAATGACTATTTTACCTTTTTGAACAGGTGGTTTGCCTGTGGTGTGTTGAGGAATAAAGTCAGTGCCCATCAGAACTCCCTTCTAGGACTGGAAGTTAAAGGGAGCCAGCAAATAGTCTGGTATGCTTCCATGTGGTGGCCACCTGGGTCCATAGAGTGAGCAGAAGTTGGAAAGATGCAGCAATGAAGGAGCAGGCTGAGTTTGCACATTTTTATTGCCACCTGTTGACCTACCACATGGAGGTTAGGAATAAGAAATGGAGAAAGTGATGGGTGGTCTAAAGTTCAGGGAATTGTATGGATTTGTGAGCCTCCAGTTGACGCCCTTTGACTGAGCCAATGTGGGTAAGGGATGAGAGAGAGAGACGGGACTGACTGGTCTGAAGTGCTGGGAGCTGTGTGGACTCCCAAGTGTATGACTGGTACCCGTGAACTAGCCCACAGTGGCTGGGGATAAGCTGACCAGAGCCCAACCAAATGAAGAGAAAGATATTTGACACCGAAAACTGGTATAAATTGCTGCAGTTTGATAACTTGCTCTGAACT
Source organism: Heterohyrax brucei (assembly GCA_028571685.1). NCBI lineage: Eukaryota > Metazoa > Chordata > Mammalia > Hyracoidea > Procaviidae > Heterohyrax > Heterohyrax brucei. Next base: position 27,772,208 of record CM053155.1, read on the forward strand.
GGACTTTGCTTATGGATGCAGATGCTCAAGATTTCAAATGGAACAGGAGATTCTACAGATCAGCACATATGCTTGTCTGCTCAGAGAACTGACTCGACAAAAACCAAACAAACCTTTTGCTGTCAAGTCTATTCTGACTTACAGCAACCCTTCTAGACAGAATAGAATTGCCTCATCAAGGTTCTAAGAAGTGGTTGTTAGATTTGAGCTGCTGACCTTTTGACTAGCAACTGAACTCTTTAACCACTGTGCCATCAGAGCTCCCCTGGCTTGATAACCAAACAGCAACAACAAAAAATCCAGTTGCTGTTGAGTTGATTCTGACTCACAGCTACCCTATAGGATATAGTAGAACTGCGCCATAGGGCTGTAAAGAAGTTGCTGGCTATTGACCTTTGAGTTAGCAGCCAAGCTCTCTGTTGGTGAGAGAATGGTGTGAAACAGAGGCAGAGACTCATCAGTCTGAGGGTCCAGTGAAGTTTATTCAAAGAGAGAGAAAATGGGGTCTGAACCGCAGGGTGGCTCAGCCGACCCTTGGCCAGTAGGGCAAGGTTTTTAGAATTTTAACATTCTGATGAGGTAGTGTGGGGTGAGGGGATTTACGGTTTGATAAGGAAGAAATGTTGATCTGAAGGGGGAGAGAGTAAGATTTGTTTATAGTCACAGATTGATAAGGGAAGAGCTTTGCTTAGGAGGGTAGGGGTGAGAGGCATAAAGTTTTGTTTGTGGTCAAATTCCTGTGGGCTGTTTAGGGTAGTGAAGGGAGAGGATGGCTTATGCTAAAGTCTCTCTGAAATCCAGGGACGTGGCAGGAGAATATGGCTTACATTAAAACTCTCTGAAATCCAGGACAGAGTCGTGTCAATTCCCAAATTTTGGCTTAGGGATAGAGGTGCATTTTTACCTTTCTAGCTGCTTCCTGATCACAAGGTTTGTTGTAGGGTATATGGGGAGTCTGGGGGTCCTCTGGCCTCCTGGCATTCTGTAAAGAGGGAGGTCTGTTGGTTGGTTTTAGGGAGGTTTTGGTATAGATCTTGTCGAGTCTCTTGGTGGAGTAGAATCTGATTCACTTGTTGGTGAGTGAGATTGTGGACCAACCTTTAGATCACTACTGTTGTCATGGATTGAACTGTGTCCCCCCAAAAATATGTGTAGCCATGTGGCTGGGCCACGATTCCCAGTATCTTGTGACTGTCCTCCATTTTGTGGTTTTCCTTTGCTGTATGCTAAAGAATTAGGGTGGGGCTGTAAATTCCTTTATAAGATCACCTCCCTGCTCCACTGTAAAGGAAGTTTCCCTGGAGTATGGCTTGCCCCACACTTAATCCTTTCAGCCTGCAAGAGATAAAAGGAAAGGGAAGCAGGCTGAGAATTGGGAACGTTGAACCATCAAGAAAGTAGAACCATCAAGAAAGCAGCACCAGGAGAAGAGTGTGTCCTTCAGACCTGAGGTTCCTGCGCCAAGATGCTCCCAGGACAAAGACTGATGCAATACCGAACTTTCCTCCAGGTCTGACAAGGGGAAAGCCTTCCCCTGGAGCAGACACCCTGGATATGGCCTTGAAGCCTACTGGACTATGTAAGAATAAACCTTCCTTTGTTAAAGGCATCCACTCTGTGGTATTTCTGTTAGAGCAGCCCTAGCTGACTAAAATAAGTGTCAGAGCTCTAAGTAGGGCCAGGCTGAGAGAGAGTCCTTAAATGAGTAAGGCAAGAGGGGTTATTAATGGAAGAAGCCAGAGAAGCCATTTTCGTAATATAGCTAGGTAGCCCAGTTGCCCCTTTGCTGTCTTTGTAAAGTGGCTGCTCTCTCTGCAAGGTTTTTAGCTGCATCACAGACCAGGTCTGATTGGTTAACATAGAAAAGCATTTTTCGTCTAAAAGGAGACAAGTGCCCTCTTATCTGTTGTCATGGGTTGAATTGTGTCCTCCCAAAAATATGTGTAGCCACGTGGCTGGGATACGGTTCCCAGTATCTTGGGACTGTCCTCCATTGTGTGGTTTCCCTAAACTGTATGTTGAAGGATTGGGGTGGGGTTGTAAATTCCTGCATAGGATTACTTTCTTGCTTTGCTGTAGGAGGAGTTTCCCTGGAGTATAGCTTGTCCCACCCTTAATGCTTTCAGCCTGCAAGAGATAAAAAGGGAAAAAGAAACAAGGAGAATTGGGAGCCTCGCACCATGAAGAAATGTGCACCGGGAGAAGGGCGCACCCTTGAGACCTGAGGTTCCTGTGCTAAGATGCTCCCTGGACAAAGACTGATGCAATACCGGACTTTCCTCCAGAGCCGACAAGGGGAAAGCCTTCCCCTGGAGCGGACACCCTGAATATAGACTTGCAATCTACTGGATTGTGTAAGAATAAACCTTCCTTTGTTAAAGGCATCCACTCTGTGGTATTTCTGTTAGAGCGGCACTAGCTGACTAAAACATCTGTGGTCAACAGATTTAGGACATACGTATTTTGTAGTGTGACAGCAGCTAGAGAATTTACTTGGTCTTATACACTTACCAGTCCTTTGGATATGTCCTCCATGGTATCCTGTAGGTTTTGTGAGAGGAAGTAGAAATAATATAGTGAGGTGTTTAACCCTCCTATTTCAGTATCAGTACGGCTGTGACCCCCAGGGCATCCAATAGAAGTATAAGGATGGATGATCTTTTTGGTCTGACTGAGAATTTTACAGGTATAGGTAAGGATTGGTTAAGGGGGGTTATGTCAATGTTTGGGCATCAGTAGATTGGAGTGCATGTTCCTGTCCGGTTTGTGGGTAGGCAAGAATATGCCTGGCTCCTGCAAAAGAGGAAGAGACTGTCTTCTAGGAGACACATGCTGTAGAGAGAAAAGGTGAAGGAAATCATATGACCCCTGTCTAGTGGATGGTTCATTGTTTCACATCGAAAAAGGTGTTGGAAAAGGCTTCCCTTAAAACAGGGCTTATTTTGGAAGGTTATTGAGAGCAGGGGAGGGTATTAATCCAGGGAAAGAGGCTTTGGCTGGGGCAATATACATTCCAGAGGATGCACCTTGGAACTGGGGTGGCCCTGAGAAATGTACTGTTTGAAGAAACATGCCATTGGCTGTGGGGGAAAAGGAATAGCCTACCCTTTGACTTTGGGTCCTAGGGTGGGGAGGATATTTTGATAGTGTTGCTGCAGAGTTCAGACCCTAGGTGTCTTAGGTTTAGACCTTTATCTATTTGTTGCATGTAGAAGGCAACGAGTCTTAAGAGAGTTAAGCCTGGGGCCATTGGTCCTGAGATACACGTAGGTGTGTAGGGGAGGGATTGTATGCATCCAATGACGGTTTGTAGCAGTAATGTGGCTCAACTGGCCATAGTGGTTGGGTAACTCCCTATGAGAGTATCTGCTCTGTAGAGAAAGGCAGACGCTTTCTCTTTAGTATATGTCAAACGGATGGTGGTCTGTGTCCATGTCTCCGTAGGGGCTGGAAGTGCAGTGTAAATATTTGGAGAGAGGGACAAACAGATCCAGCACCTTTGATATTTAGAGGTGTAGTTAGGGAGATAATAAGTCAGGTCAAAGGTGTTAGTCGGTAGTAAGGGATCTGTGTGGAGGCCTTGGTAGAGAGGGAGCGGGCTATGAAGATGCAGATGATTATAAGGAGGGGGGGACCTGTTTCTAACTGCTGGATGATTTCTTGTCATGAATAATCAACGAATTCTACCTGTAAATACCAGTCCCAGACAAGAGAAAGTAAAGTTTCAGGAGTTTCCAGTGGGTTGGACAGAAGTAAGTTTGAGGTTCGGTTGTAGAATATTCCCAGGGAGGGCATGTGGGGGAAGGCATGGAGCTTGTCTTGTGGATTAGGAGTCACTCTAGGGTTAGAGGGGGGTAGAAGTAGAAGTGCTGGGAGTTTGAATACGTTCATCCAGGTTGGATGGATATAGCATGAAGTTTGTCTGGAGCTTGCTAAGAAGTTAACTGCCTAATAAGGGGGAGCAAGTGTGGGGGAGTTGGGGGGCTGTGGGGATTACTAGAAAAGTGTGAGAAAAACTTAAATGATCTAATTGGTAGGTTGAAGGAGGGGTTTGATAGGATTCCATCTACTCCAACAATAAAAATGGAGGAGGGGAGAAGCTTCCCTGAAAATTCAGGCAATACTGAGTAAGCTGCCTCTGAATCTAATAGAAAAGAGATTTGCTTACCAGCAACCTGAAGACAAACCTGAGTCTCTGTCAGCGAGATGTTGGTGGTGGGGCCTCTCAGACCTTTGTGGCCAGCACAAGGAGATCTGGTAAGGTGAACCCTGGCTCAGCCACCATTTTTGAAGGGGTGGCCTCAGACCCAGCAGTCCAAGGACACTCATTCTTCCACTGGCCTTGGACACCACAATCCGGGCATGGCTTCGGTGGAGCTCAAGGATTTGGGCAGGAGTGGGCCCAGTGGCCTTCTTTTCTGAGTTTGAAGTAAGGGTCTGGAGGCCGAGTGGAGGTATGTTGGGGTTTTTTGTAGGCTGCTGGGCAGTCTCCACTTTTTCCTTGAAGGGCTGAGGCCAGCATTTGGTATTTTGCCTGTTTTTCCTGGGCAGCTTCCTCCTCTTGGTTATTAAATACCCTAAAGTCCAGTTTTAAAAGATCCCTTTCGGGGGCTCTGTGGACTATCCTCAAGCTTTTGTAGTTTTTATGGATGTCTGAGGCAGTGGGTGTTCAAATACAGTTGTCCTGCCTTGGAAGAGGGACCTAGATTAGTCTATTTGATTGAAGATTTTGTGACTCTGTTTAGGTAGGTGGCAGGATTTTCATGTGCCTTCTGTATGATTTAGTTCCAGTTAAGGTTCGTGGAAGGCACAGCTGTCACCTGGGGGGCAGGGTGGTGATTAGGACTTGGAGTGCAATGTGAATCAGCAAGGCCAGGGCTGAGGACCAGATAAAGGTCCTGACATGTGAGGTTCTCAGATGGGGTTAGATATTGGAATTTCTTGCAAAAATGAGACAGATCAGATGAAAACGACTTGAGCCTTGTCCCAATTTGGGATAGATTGGCCAGATTAAAGTGAATGCATATCCTGACCATGTCTTTAGCTCTGGCTACCTCTTGGAGTGTGTTTTAGTCAGCTAGGGCTGCTCTAACAGAAATACCACAGAGTGGATGGCTTTAACAAAGAAAGATTTATTCTTACACAGTCCGGTAGGTTGCAAGTCCATATTCAGGGTGTCCGCTCCAGGGAAAGACTTTCCCCTTGACGGCTCTGGAGGAAAGTCCAGTATTGCATCAGTCATTGTTCAGGGAGTGTCCTAACGCAAGAACCTCTGGTCTGAAAGACGCACTCTGCTCCCAGTGCTGCTTGCTTGATGGTAGCGAGGTTCTCAAATTGTCCTTGGTTCTTTTTCCTTTTATTCCTTGCAAGCTAAAAGCATTAAGGGTGGGGCAAGCCATACTCCAGGGAAACTTCCCCCATAGCAGGAATTTACAGCCCCACCCTAATCCTTTAACATACAGGTTAGCAAAACCACACAATGGAGGACATTTCCAAGATACTGGGAACCATATCCCAGCCACGTGGCTGCACACATTTTTGGGGGGACACAATTCAAACCATGACAGAGTGATACAACGGTTTTGGTGGGGGAGGGGGGTGTCCTCTAGACCTAGTGTGTGGAGGCGATAGGGGTTTGGCTGACGGGTAGGAGGAGGCCCTCAAGTGGGTGGCACATTGTAGAATGTGTGAAGGGGGAGGGAGGGTGGCTGTAGAGGGAGAAGGTAAAGTTTCAGAAGAGGTGGAAGAGTCTGCCCAAGCTGAAGGGGGAGGGAAGCTGGGGGTGGGGGTAAGTGGCATGGTCAGAAGAATTGAAATCAGGTTCAGGAAACAGTGGCCTAGAAGGCTGAGGTTTTTCGTTAAGGAAGAGGAGTTGAAAAGTGGCACAGGTCTGGCAACAAGAGGGGTGACTGTGAAGGAAACTGCAAGTGTGGCTATAAGGGGCCTCGGACCGTTTGCCGTTGGCAGTTATGAAGTGGTCTAAACCACAGAGAATGTTTCTAGGGTGCCTAGATTTTGGGGAGACACCCAAATGAGACATCCTTCAGGGGCTTAGACTGTCTAGTCCCCATAGTGTAGACAGTGAGCAGGAGGAAGTGAGGGGGCAAGATTAGTCCTCTCAGAGTGCTAGGCATCTGCGCTGCTTACTGAGGACCGGGTTGTGATCCCAACTCACCGGGCGTTCCCAGAGAGGGAAGATGGGGGGTGGTGGCAACGAACCAGTGTTACAGCATCCCGAGAGAAGCCTCGACGCAGCGCTAGGGTTTGTGGAGATGAGAGAAAGAGAGAAATGGCAATCCTTCCCCACAGGGAAGTCTCGCCTCCTGACTCACCAGTTTTAGAGGTCTGTCGGTCTGCTGTTGTTCCTTCAGAGTGCTGCTGCAAATGTCCAAGGGAAGGGAGGACCCTTGAGCTGGTGGCTGGTGGCCTTATACGCCTGTGTCCCAGGTTTTGGCACCAAAATGTTGGGGAGAGAGTGGCCTGAAACAGAGGCAGAGACAACTAGTCTGAGGGTCCAGTGAGTTTATTCCAAGAGACAGAAGGTGGCATCTGACCTGAGGGTGGCTCAGCCTCCTTCTTCCCAGTCGGGCAAGTTTTTTATGGTTTTAAAGTTGCAGTGAGGTAGTGGGGGGTAAGGGGGTTTATAGTTTGATAAGGAAAGAAAGAGAAGAGAGGTAGCATGAAATTCTGGTCAGGGGGTGTCATGGATTCAATTGTGTCCTCCCCAAAATTTGTGTAGCCAAGTAGCTGGGCCATGATTCCCAGTATCTTGTGACTGTCCTCCATTCTGTGGTTTTCCTATGCTGTATGTTAAAGGATTAGGGTGGGGCTGTAAATCCCTTTATAAGATCACCTCCCTGCTCCACTGTAAATGGAGTTTCCCTGGAGTATGGCTTGTCCCACCCTTAATCCTTTCATCCTGCAAGAGATAAAAGAGAAACAGGCAGAGAATGGGGAACCTCACACCATCAAGCAAACAGTGTCAGTGAGAAGAGCGCGTCAGACCTGAGGTTCCTGTGCCAAGATGCTCCCTGGACAAAGACTGACGCAATACCAGACTTTCCTCTAGGGCCGACAAGGGAAAAGCCTTCCCCTGTAGTGGATACCCTGGATATAGATGTGTAGCCTACTGGACTATGTAAGAACAAACTTTTCTTTGTTAAGGCCACCCACTCTGTGGTATTTCTGTTAGAGTGGCTCTAGCTGACTAAAACAGGGGGTTTATGGTCTGATAAGGAAGAAGTGTTGATTAGAAGGGGGAGGGTCAAGATTTGTTTATGGTCAAGATTTTGATAACGGAAGGGCCTTGATTAGGAGGATGGGGGTGGCAGGTATAAAGTTATGATTTTATGGTTATACCAGGTGGGGCATACCAGGCTGTCTTAAGCTAATGGTGAGGTCTGATCGTTGGATAAGAGGACCTCCCTGAATTTCAGGGACAGAGTCCCCTCAGTAGTTATATAATTTAGTCACATTGTCATGAATTGAATTGAGTCCCCCTAAAATATTTGTCAGGAAACTCTGGTGGCGTAGTGGCTAAGCACTGTGTCTACTAACCAAAAATTCCACAATTTGAATCTGCAAGGAGCTTCTTGGAAGCTCTGTGGGGAGAGGGGCAGTTCTACTGTGTTTTATAGGGTCACTACGAGTTTGAATCAGCTCATTGGAGTGGGTTTGGTTTGGCTGTGGGAAATACGTGTCAACTTGATTAGGCCCTGATTTCCAGTATCATGTGGCTGTCTTCTGTTTTGTGGTTGCAATTTTTGTATGTGTTGTGAATCCTAATCTCTACCTGTGGTTAATGAGGCAAGATTGGGTTATGCTGATGATGATTAGGGTGGGATTGTAACCCATCCTTACTAGGTCACATCCTGATCAGATGTAAACAGTGTTTCCCTGGGCTGTGGCTTGGACTACCTTTTATCTTATAAGAAATCAAAGGACAGGGAAGCAAGTTGAGAATGGGGACATCTCATCACTAAGAAAGCAGAACTGGAGCAGAGTATGTCCTTTGGATTTGCAGTTCCTGTGCTAAGAGTCTCCCAGACCAAGGGAAAACTGCTGTATCACAGAACCTTTCTCCAGAGCTGACAGAGACAGAAAGCCTTCTCCTCTGGAACTGGCACCCTGAATTTGGACTTCTAACCTACTGGACTGAGAGTGAAACCCCTTTAAGCTAAACTTAAAAGATGAGGCTTCTGAGTCTGCCAGGCCCTCCTTAGAAACTCTGTGGAGTAATTCTTCTCTGTCCTACAGGGTTGCTATGAATTGAAATCAACTCAGTGGCAGTGAGTTGGACTGCGAGAGAATAAACCTGTCTTTGTTAAAGCCATCATTTATATTTCTGTTATAGTAGTATTTGGTGGCCATAATAAGCACCCAAAACCAAACCAAATACACTGCCATCTAGTTGATGCCAACTCACAGTGACCCTATGGGACAGAGTAGAACTGCCCCATAGAGTTTCCAAGGAGCACCTGACAGATTCGAACTGTTGACCTTTTGGTTAGCAAATGTAGCACTTAACCACTATGTCACCAGCATTTCCATGATAGTCACGTTACCTAAATCAGAATTTCTCAATCTTGTCTTTGTCATAAATCAATAAAACAGGAATGCAAATTTAGAGGGAGCTATTTCTATCACAACTAGCATGGTGGAGACGTGCTTACTTCCCACAGACCTGTTTCCTCTAATTCCTGGACAGCCACAGACCGCATTTCCTAGAATTCTTTGCACTGGTTGGGCAATGTCACTACTCAACACTGCAGTGTGAATCGAGTGACATGTGTCACTTCCAGGATGAATTAGTTAACCAGTGGATGTGTCTTTGTCATCCTCTCTCCCTCTGCTTTCCCTTTTTCTAACTTGGTGCGTTCAAAAACAGTAACCTTGGAACCTACGTATTGAAGACTGCAGAGTCGAAAGATGGGAGGAGACTACATCCCTGAAATCTATATGTAGGAGAGCCTCTCACCAACTAGGAACACACTGTTTATGTCTTTTTGTGAGTGAAAAGTAAACTTCTATTGTACTTGAACCATTATATTTTTTTTTTTTAGTTTAATTGCTGGAGCAGGTAACATTTCTGTAACTAAAATGACTGGGTTGAGTGCTGTGGAAATCCTTGCAAAAGCGAGCCCATAAAAATTTGCCATCAAATTAGATGTGCGAGAGACAATAGTAAAAGGTTAGGAACAAAGTCATAAACATCTAAAAACTGTTCTAGACTCAGATTTCTGTTTTAAGTCTTCTAAGCTCCTGCTCCATTTTGAAAAAATCTTAGGTATGCATAATTAATGATGGTTTACATAAGAAAGTCATCTTGAAATATCAATCAGCAAATCCCAAAGGCCTGGCCCTACATTAAAAAGTTTGCCTATCCATGTACATTTTGTTACTGTAGGTTGAAACCAAACATTTAAAGTATGTATATATCATTTTTATGATTTCTTGCTTTCACTGTGTTTTTAAAATATTTCTGCTGAATGAGAGGACTTCTACTGCTTTACCCTCACAGGAGAAAACTGAGATTTAGGAGGTTAGGTGGCTTTCTCAAATCACTAGCAATTAGCAGAGCTGGGATTTACTTCTAAACTCCTAAAACTCATTACCACATGTGGGGGCTTTCTTTCCTCTTGGAGTCCAGGTACACCTGAGCAGACACTGGCTATGATCTCTATTTCTGAAGGAAAAGCCAGTTTTGTCTTTCAGAGGCCTATTACCAACAAGAGGGAGCAGACCCTTTCAATGTTTGCGTGTATGGGGACACTTCACTGCATGGAGAATGGAGACAAGAACACAGGCCCTGGTTCAGAGTTGGTCCGTGGCAACTGACATTCCCTTCCAGAAGCGCTATAGCTCACCAGGCCTTGAGAAACACTCTGAATCCCGGTCTTCCTTTCACTGCCACAGAACTTGCCTTACAGTTGTCTTAGTTGTCTAGTAATTCTGTCTTAGTTGCCCTGTGCTGCTTCAACAGAGTTACCACCAGTGGGCCACTTAACACACAGACCTTTATTTTCTCACAGTATAGGAGGCTAAAAGTTTGTGTTCAGGGTGCAGGTTCTATGGAAAGTCTCTCTTATCAAGTCTGGAGGAAGGTCCTTGTCTCTTTTAGATTCTATTTCTGGATTCCTTGGCTATCATATAGATTGTATCTTGCTTTTGCACTTGCTTGCTTTTTTAATCTGCTATTTTGTCAACTCACATCTCAAGAGAAAGATTTAAGACATACTGTGTACTGATATTGTATCGTTAACATAACTACCACCACTAGCCTGTCAGTTTGTCCTCCTGTAGTGGTCTGCTTGTCCTGTGATGATGGAGGCTGTCTTAGTCATCTAGTGCAGCTGTGATAGAAGTACCACAGGTGGGTGATTTTAACAAAGGGAAGTTTCTTTTCTAACAGGAAAGTAGGCTAAAAGTCCAAATTCAGGGGATCAGCTCCAGGGAAAGGCTTTCTCTGTTGGCTCTGGAGAAGGTCCTTGTCATCAGTCTTCCCCTGAACTGGGAGCTTCTGAGGCACAGGGTCTCCGAGTTCAAGGGCCATCCTCTGCTCCCAGCACTGCTTCTTTTCTGAAGGTATAAAGTCCCCAAATCTCTGAAAGTTTCTTTCTTTTAGATCTCAAGAGATTACCTCAAGACACACTACAGTCTTACACATTGGGTCCTGCCTACCAACACGACTGCTGCCTGTCCTCCGTCATAAACATCACAGAGGCAGGGTTTACAACATACAGGAGCATTACGGCCTAGCCATTTCTGCTAGGAATCATGGCCTAGCCAAAATTGCTACACACAGTTTTTGGGGGGTGGGACACAATTCAAGCTATGACAGAAGCTATGCCACTGATATTTAAGCACCAGCAGGGTCACCCATGGTAGACAGGTTTCAGTTGAGCTTCCATTCTAAGACAGACTGGGAAGAAAAACTTGGTGATTTACTTCATAAAAATTGGTCAGTGAAAATGTTGTGAATAGCAGCAGAATACAGTCTGAAATGGCTGCAAACATCCACTGATAATTTGAATGGGGGATGTAGAAAGTATAAATCTAGGAAAAGTTAAAATTATTAAAAATGAAATGGAACACTTAAAGATTGATATCGTAGACACTAGTGAGTTAAAATGAACTGATACTGGTCATTTTGAATAGGACAATTATATGATCAATGATGCTAGGAAAGACTAAGAGCAATGGCACCTTTCATTGTCAAAAAGAATATTTCAAGATTTATCCTGAAATACAGTGCTGATAAGAAAATATTCATAAGCCTACAAGGAAGACCAGTTAATATGACTATTGTTCAAATTTATGTAGCAACCACTAATGCTAAAGATGAAAGAATTGAAGATTTTTACCAACTTCTGTAGCCTGAAATTGATTAAATATACAATCAAGTTGCATTGATAATTACTGACAATTGGAATGTGTAATTGAAAACAAAGAAGGATCAGTAGATGGAAATGACTCTGGTGATGGAAATGACCCTGGAGATTGCATGATAGAATTTTGCAAGACTAATACCCTATTCACTGGAAACACCTACTTTCAAAAACACAGAAAGCAGCTATCCACATGGACTTTGCCAGGAGAAATACACAAGCATCAGATCAACTACATCTGTGAAAACAGATAGTAGACAAGTTGAGTACCATCAGTCAGAATAAAGTTCAGGGCTGATCACATGCAACTTCAAGTTGAAGGAAATTAAAAATTAAAATGAGTCCAGGAGAATTAAAACATAGCTTCCCGTATATACTGCCTGAATTTAGAGACCATGCCAAAAATAGATTTGACACATTGAACACTAATGATCAAAGACCAGACAAGTTGTGAGATGACATCAGGGACATTATCCGTGAAGAAAACAAAAGGTCATTAAAAAGACAAGTCCAAAGTGATGTCAGAAGAGAATCTGAAACTTGCTCTTGAACATAAAGCAGCTAAAGTAAATGGAAGAAATGATGAAACAAAAGAATTGAATAGAAGATTTCAAAGGGTGCCTCAAGAAGAAAAAGTAAAGCATTATAAGGAAATGTGCAAAGACCTAGAGTCAGAAAACCAAAAGGGAAGAGGAGTTTGGCATTTCACAAGCTAAAATAACCGAAAATAAAATAAAATAAAATTCAGGCCCTGAGTTGCAATATTGAAAAATCCAATATTGCAAAATATTGAAGGAAATAGGAAGCATCAAAAGAATATGGAAGGAATACAGAACCAGTGTATCAGCAGGAGCTGGTTGATGTACAGCCATGTGGGGAGGTAGCAAATGATGAAAGCCAATGGTACTGAAAGAAGAAGTCCAAGCTGCACTGACAGCATTGGTGAAAAGCTAGGCTCAAGGAATGGACAAAATACTAACAGATGTTTCAACAAACAGATGCAGTGCTGGAGGTACTCACTTGTTTATGTAAAGAAATTTGCAAGACAGTTACCTGGCCAGCTGACTGAAAGTGATCCATAGTTGTACCTATTCCAAAGAAAGTGATCCAACAGAATGCAAAAATCATTAAACATTATCATTAATATCACATGCAAGCAAGATTTTACTGAAGATAAATCGAAAGCAACTGCAACAGTGTATATTGACAGGGAACTGCCAGAAATTTATGCCAGATTCAGAAGAAGACGTAGAACCAGAATCAAACAGATTTTGGCTGAAGGCAGAGAAGACCAGAAAGATGTTTATCTGTCTTTTACTGACTTTGCAAAGACATTTGACTGTGTGAATCATAACAAATTACGGATAACATTTGAAGGATGGGAATTTTGCAACACTTAATTGTGCTCACGAGGAAACTGTACTTAAATCAAGAGAACCATTGTTCAAACAGAACAATGGGATACTGTGTGGTTGAAAATCAGGAAAGATGTGCATCAGGGTTGTATCATTTTATCATGCTTATTCAGTCTGTATGCTGAACAAATAATCTGAGAAGCTGGACTATATGAAGAAAAATGTGGCAGGAAGACTTTATGAACAGCCTACCTTATGCAGTTGACACAATCCTGCTTGCTAAAAGCAAAGAAGACTTAAAGCATGCATTGATGAAGATCAAAGACTACAGACTTCACTAAGGAATATACCTCAGCACAAAGAAAACAAAAGTCTTTAAAATTGGACCACCAATCAACATCACAACTAACAGAGATAATATTGGCATTGTCAAGGCTATCATTTCACTCGGATTCACGATCAATGCCCTTGGATGCAGCAGTCAGGAAATCAAAGGATGTACTGCACTGGGCAAATCTGCTTCAAAAGACCTCTTTAAAGTATTTAAAGGAAAGATAGACTCTGAGCACTAAGGTGCACCTGCTCTAAGTCATGGTATTTTCAACCACCTAATATATGAGTAAAAGCAGAACAATGAATAGGGAAGGCCAAACAAGAACTGATTCATTTGAATTATAGTGCTGGCAAAGAATACTGAATATACACCATGGACCGCCAAAACTACAAACAAATCTGTCTTGGAAGAAGTTCAGCCGGCATGCTCCTTAAAAGGGAGGATGGTGAGATTCTGTTTTATGCACTTTGGATTGTTACAGGATGGAGCAGTCCCTGGAGAAGGACATTATGCTTGGTAAAGCAGAGAGGCAGTGAAATGGAGGAAGAGCCCAAACAAGGTGGACTGACCCAGCGGCTGCAGCATTTGGGCTCAAATGTAGCAAGGATTCTGAGGATGAACAGGACTGAGCAATGTTGTGTGGTGCTGCACACTGGGTTGCTATGTATCAGAACCTACTTGATGGCACCTAACAACAGCAACCTAAGGAAGAAAACCCATTCCTAAGTGAGATTATAACTACAGGTATAGAGGTTAGGATTTACAACACATATTTTGGAGGGGAAAAAAATTCAATCCACAGCAACAGTTTGCAAATGGATTTTTCTCATGTTATTTTGTTTGAGAGTCCTAGTAACACATTGGTTAAGTGCTTAGCTGCTAACTGAAAGCTGAGCAGTTCAAATATACCAGCTGCTCAGCAGGAGAAAGATATGTCATTCTGCTTCTGTAAAGATTTACAGCCTTGTAAACCATCTAGGACAGCTCTCTTTGTCCTATTGGGTAGCTATCAGTTGAAATCAACTTGATGGCAGTGGGTTTTGGTTTTGTTCTTTGTTTTAAATCTTCTTTGAGGCTCTCAACTACTTCATGAGTTAAATAGGGCAGATTTAACCTCATTTTACAAAATAAGGGTGAAAAAAGTTAAGTAATTTCCCAGAGTCTTATGGCTACAGCATGGCAGGGATTCAGCTGAATTATATACCCAGGTCTTCCAGAAACTTCCAGGGAATTCCCAGTTCCATGCTTTTTCTGTCGCACCATGTAAACCTCTCCTGCCACATCTACTCCCATCACCCTTACATCCTGTGCTTTTAGAGTGGAGATAGCTTGGTTCGCTGGAGAAAGAACAGCTTTGGGGGCAGATAGTTCTGGCTCCAGTCCAGGCTTTGGTACTTACCTGCCTGAGCTGTAGACTCTCCATCTTTTTTTGTTTCATATGCTGTAAAAATACCTGTAACACATGGCCATCTAAGATACTGCACTGACTCTACCCTGTCTGGAGCAAGGGAGAATGGAGAAAATGAAAGATACATGGGAAACATTAGTCCAAAGGACTAACAGGTCACGATTGCCATAGACTCCACCGGACTGAGTCTGGCACAACTATATGGTGCCCGGCTACCACCACTAAGTGCTCTGACAGGGATCGCAATAGAGGGTTCTGGACAGAGCTGGAGACAAATGTAGAATAAAATTCTAACTCACAAAGTAAGACCAGACTTACTGGGCTGACAAAGACTAGAAAAGTCCCAAGAGAATGAGCCCCAGATACTTTTTTAACTCAGTACTGAAGTCACTCTTGAGGTTCCCTCTTCAGTGAAGGATTAGACAAGCCCATAAAACAAAGTGAAACCAAATGGGCCTGTCAGCCCAGGGACAAGAACAAGAAGATGGGAGGAGATGGGAAGGCTGGTAACAGGGAATCAGAGTTAGAGAAGGGAGTGTTGACATGTCATGGGGTTGGCAACCAGTGTCACAAAACACTGTGTTTTAACTGTTTAACGAGGAACTTATTGGCTCTATAAACCTTCATCTAAAGCATGATAGAAAAAAAAGGAAGTAACACAAACAACAAAATAAGCAATACAACATTTGCCAGTTCAGCATTTTTCAGGAGTACAGTTTAGTGACATCAGTTACATTAATCACGTTGTGCAACCATCCCCGGCAATCATTACCAAATATCTCGTCACCATAAACAGAAACTTGTTGCTTCATAAACAGTGACTCCTCCAGATTCATCATCTTTTGCACAGAAATGGATAACCATATCGACTTGTACAAGTGAGGTGAGGCTTGTGTGTGCGAGCAGATAATGGCCATGCCTGCAGAGCCCAGCGCCCAGCAGGTGTTGATCAGCTGTTTGCTGCTCCCACACATGCCCTCCACAGCTTGTGTTAAATTTGTCTCCACCTGAGTCTTTGCTCTGCACTTGTGTCTTGCCTTTTGTCCTTATGACTGGCGATCCCTGCTGGCTGGAAGCTTCCCAAGAGCAGAGACTACATGTCTCCAAGAAAAATATTTGCTCAGGAGCCAAGAGGTCTGGATTCTAGTCTATGTCATTTTCTTCCTCTAAGCATTAATTTTTCCATTTGTAAGATGAGGGAGCTGAACTAGATAATCTCCGTCTTAGTCATTTAGTGCTGCTGTCACAGAACTACCACAAATGGATGGGTTTAACAAGGAGAAGTTTATTTTCTCACAGTCTAGAAGTTGAGGTTAGAAGGCCAAATTCAGCTCTTCAGCTCTAGGGGAAGGCTTTCTCTGTGTTGGCTCTGGAGGCTGGTCCTTCTTACTAGTCTTCTGCTGGACTAGGAGCATCTCTAAAGAGGAACCCTGGATCCAAAGGACATGCTTTCCTGCTGGCATTGCTTTCTTGTTGATATGAGATCCCCCTCTCTGCTTGTTTTTCTTTTTATCTCTTGTAAGATAAAAGGTGTTGCAGGCCACACCAAGGGAAACACCCTTTACGTTGAATCAGGGATTCCACCCTAATCCACTTTAACATAAAATTACTATCACAAAATGAAGGACAATAGCATAATATTGGGACTCGTGGTCTAACCAAGTTGACACAAAGTTTAGCTCCACACAATTCAATCCAACCATTCTCATCATTTTAAACGATAATCTTGTTGACGGCCCAGATTGGGTACGCGGAACGGAGTTCCGGACACAGCAGGTGATGGAGTAGAAGGCAGAGCTAGAACCTACCAGAAGAACGCACCTGATGCTCCTTCCGAATGGAGGGTCCCCTGGGGCTGTGGCCCGTGGACTCTCTAACCCCAAACTGCGTCCAGGACCGGGGCTGGCTCCCCAAAGTCTGACCTGGACCATCCAAAACATAGGATGATATTAGAAGTGAACAAACATGTAAAGATGTACATGAAGTTGCCTGAGGGACACTTTGCTGGAGCTGAGTTGATGGGTGAGGAAGGCCAGAACTTTATCAAAAGGTCACAGGAAGTTCTGAACCAAACAGGAAGTGTGCTGTCACATGGGTAGGAAGGAGGGCAGCTAGAAGAGAATAGAGGTGTAAGTTCTGGGTGTTACATGGCAACATGATATAGAGTGGAAATTGTTCTTGATTCACAATAAAAAGAAAAAAAAATCTTGTTGTTGTGTGTCGTGACTAACAGTGACCCCATGTGACAGAGCAGAGCTGCCCATAGGGTTTTCCAGGCTATAATCTTTACAGGAGCAGATTGCTAGGTCTTTATTCCATGGAGCCACTGGGTGGGTTTGAAAGGCTGACCTTTCGGTTAGCAGCTGAGCATTTAACAGTTAGCACCACCAGGGCTCCTTTGGAACAGCGTGTGGTTTCTAGGTCTCTCATATCAAAGTGGAAGCTTCCTGAAGGCAGAGGGCCGGTGAGTCCTTTTCCCCTGGACACTGCCCACTCCAGCCTCGTGCCTTAGAAGGGTCTGGCACATTTACAAGATGCAGCTGTCCAGCACACCCACCTAATACAGCGAGATGTTCTGCGGAGATACATAAGAGGAAGAAAACAATCCTTACTGGAGAGATCCCCAAGCTCATAGAAGAGTCAACATAAATACTCATGAAAAGGCTGAGGATCCCAAGTTCAGGCCTTGGGCACCTCTCCTTTGGAGGAGCATGAAAACCTCCTAATAGATCCCTTTTCTTCTAGTCTTTCCTTTGCCAATTCATCCCCCACATGGCTTCCAGGTTTACCAAAGGCCGTATCTGACCAGGTCATGCACACGGCTTCAGGCTTCCCTCTTTCTGGTAAAAATTTGCTCGTTAGCCATTACCAACCCTATTCATTTTTCTGGTCCCTGCATTGGTGCAGGGTACGACTGTTAGCAGTCCTCGTTGGCAGCCTGGACTCTGGTCGCTTGGCACTACCTCGTCTTGTCCCTCCCTTTGCCCCTACTCCAGCATGCGTACCAGTCTCTGCAATCACTGTAACTCACTTTACTGGCTACACAATCACATCTCTTTTACATAGCTCATTTCAACATTTGAGCCTAAGCGGCCTTTGTCAGCAGGAATTCCCGAATCCTCTCCTTAAGGCCTTCTTATCCCCTACTACTCAACTGCCCACAATTGTCTAAGAACCCAGGGTCTGACTCAGTCCAAACAGATTAGTGTACCAGAAAAGGCAAAAGGTAGGGAAGATCATAATCACACAAGATGAATCAGGGTGGTTCTCCTGAGGGAAGAATTTTCATCAGGATTTAGGAGTGTATGAGAATCTAAATAGATGGATTATTTTGGCCATGAGGATGGAAAGACCCATGATCTCACCTGCCTCCTTGACCAGTATAGGTGAAAGATGAGAATAAATAACATCATTAGCTCAATGACTCAAATTTGGTAAATTCCAGTGTGGTAAGTCTTTTAAGAAATGGATGCATTCATTCAGTGCTCTCAGTGTTCTAATTTGGTCTAGTCCTTGAGAGTCATTAACATGTTGGTGCACCTCTGACAAGTCATCCTGCTTGCAAAAATTTATGCTAAACAAATAATTCAAGAGCCCTTAAAAACTCTATGAGCAATAATGTTTGTAGAGGCTTTATTTATGATAGGGAAAAGTTGGAAGCAATCTAAAATTCAAAAAATAAATAAAAAAATCAAACCTGCTGCTTTGGGGTTGATTCTGACTCACAGTGATCCTGTAAGACAGAGTAGAGCTGCCCTACAGGGTTTCCAGGGTTGCAATCTTTATCGAAGCAGACTGCCACATCTTTCTCCTACTGAGCAGCTGGGGGATTTGAACTGCCCACGTTTGGGTTAGTAAGTGAGTCCTTAACCACTGCTCTATGAGAGCCCCTTTAAAATTCAACAAGAGTAGCTAATTAAACAAAATAAGAAATACACATATGATGAAGTATTAGGAAGACATTAAAAATGATACTTCAGGTTTATAGTTTCAAAAATAAATCAGCAGGTATTATGGAGAGCCCATTCTGTGGCTGGGCCTGTGCTGTGAGTTTGGGTGACTGAGATGGAGAAGATTCAGTCAGTAGTTGCCAAACATCTGTGGGTAAGGAAGAAGCTGGCTTTGATGGAAGGGTAGAAGTCTAACAGGGAAACGAGGTAGGGGCAGAGGAGTCTCTTCAGTGAAAACTTGTGCCAAGGCCTGGAATCAGCACACAGATCCCACTTTGCTGTTGTCGTTTGCTTGCCACCAGGTAGGTTAGGACTTTGGCAACTCCATGTGTCACAGGATAGGAATATGTGCAATAGGATATTTTGAGCTGTAATGTATTTTTCAAATATTACGTAACCATTGGCAAACATTTATTGACATCAAAGAAGTCGTAGAAAGAGGGACATTTAATAAACATTAGAAAGAAAATAATTAGAGTCAGAGTATGGACAACTTTGGGCTACAATCTTAATAGAAGCTGATTCACAGGCTTTCCTTCCATAGTACGGCTGGGTGGGTTTGATCACACTTAGCACATATAAAGTAGATCTTGGCGTCGTACACACTTAAGAGCTTTAATCACAAAGTGACTTTGTTTTACCTCCCACTCCCTTTAAAATTTAGCCAGTTAGGAAATTGCCTCCTCTGTTCCTGCACAAAGGCTCATACAGTCTTAGGACTTTCTGATCACTCAGGTAATAAATCTTTCGGGTCACATTAAGTTTCAAACTCTGTCCCAATTTAGAAATTAAAATGTTCATCTTGTGTAATAATCAAAGCTTCCAGTTTGTAGCTCCAGCTCCTCCCCTGATGGGGTCTGTAGCAGGTGGGCTGCCTGGGGAGCAGGGCAGGTGACACACTTCTCTCTGTACACCAACTTTCACCATCTAAGTGTCCTCCATCTCTTTGTCTCTGTTTCTTACCTCTCCCGGCTTGTGGCTGCAGGTGGGGGAAAACCTAGGCTGTCCCTGGAACACACCACCTCCACATCTAGAAGAGGTTCTCACGGCTCCTGGCTGGTTAGGAGGCTGTGGAAGATAGATTGGCCTACGTGAGGCTTTTCCCCACATGGGGACCAGTCAGCCAAGAGCAGGGTGAGTGGGCCATCATCACTCAAGTCTTTCCGACTTTGAAAGAGGTGACACAACTTGGTCTGTGGCTTCTGAAATGTCCCTCTTAACTTTAGCCTGCTCCTCATCATTAATTATTCTGTGATTGCAGCTAGCTCTTATGAAAACTTTTAGGGAGAGAAGCAAAGTCAACGCCAACAGAAACTGCAATGGAAATTAATTCAGCTTCTGAGACTGCATTTGATGTTATGTTCTCCATGGAAGTGGTAAGACAGGTCAGATGTGGTACTCCTGAAGGGATATTTGGGAGTAACAAGGTCAGACCTTATCCTTGACCTGGGGTTGGAAGGTTGCAGACCTCTGACTACGTGGAAGTTGTACCACTTGTTAGAAAAAGAAGGTATGATGCTTAAGAAAATAGGCTTTGAACATAAACCCAAACCAAACCTGTTGCTACTGTGTCAGTTCTGACTCATAGCAACCCTATAGGACAGAGTAGAATTCCCCTTAGAGTTTCCAAGGAGTACCTGGTAGACTTGAACTAGTGACCTTTTGGATAGAAGATGTAGTTCTTAATCACTATACCACCAGGGTTTCTAGGCTTTGGACTATACTTCTAAATTCTAGTCTCATCTCTGTATTAATTTGCTTCATGACCTTGAATAAGTCATTGGCCTGACTGGGTCTCAATTGGTGTGTGTATGTTTGTGTTTTCCCTGACTCATTTTCCTTTCTTATGATCATTGCTTTCTGCTCAGGAGGGGTCAAAGAAGCAAGAGAGAAGGGGTAGGCTACTGTAGTTTAGAACAAATGGAATGACCCTGGCAAGCTCGGGAAGAAGCTGGCAGAAGGCCACTCTGAGAGTTATGAGGCCAGGGAGAAGGTTCAGGAAGTAGAGACATGGAAAGAGTGTCAACCTTTGTAGCCTACGGGATGGCTAGAGCATTTGAGGGTAGTGACTCCTTGCAGTTACACAGACATATTTCCGGAACATTACTGAATGAAAGGAAGGATTAGAGATGAAGATAGGCTGCAATAGGGACATGACCGTCTGATGGCAGGAAGAATGTTCCCCTTGTGTATTGTGCTTCATATCTCACTTTGAAGCTTGGAAGTTCTGGGGTGCAGACAACAGATTGTGTCTGGCCCTCAGTTTTATTTTCTTTATCTAGCAGGTAATAAAGGATCCCTGGTGACAAAGTGGTTAAGTGCCTGGCTACTAACCAAAAGGTTCATAGTTCGAACCCACCTAGCAGTCTCAGCTGTGTGGGAGAAAGACCTGGCAATCTACGCCCATAAAGAATACAGCCAAGTGAACTCTATGGGGTAGTTCCACGCTGTCACATGGGGTCACTATGAATCAGAATCCACTTGATAGCACCCAACAACAGCAACAGCGGATAGGAAGCTCTCACTCACAGGGTTATCGTGAGGATTAGTCAAAAGCCCATTGCTGTCCAGTTGTTTCTGAATCATAGTGACCCTGCAGAACACAGTAGAACTGTCCCCACAGGCTTTCCAAGGCTGTAGTCTTTATAGAACTGGACTACCACAGTGTCTTTCTCCCTTGGAGCAGCCAATGGGTTTGAACCGCCAAACCTTTGGTTAGCAGCTGAGCACTTTAACCACTGCATCGTTATGGCTCCTTTCATAAAGATTACAACATATAAAATATATAAAAGCACCTACCCAGTACCTAGCATGTGAAAAGTCCTAAATCAGTATTAGTTTCTTCCCCTTCTTTGAGCATGGCTGAAATACAATCCTTCTCTTTGGTCTCAGTGAAAGACCACGGCTATTTGAGATGTGGCTGGGCTGATTCCCCAGCATGCCAGACTGTGTTTAGTGCTTCCAGAGCTCGGGGGTAACCCAGTCAACACCACATGGAGGAATGCAGTGAAGGTTGTTGTCTTAGCCTTCTAGTGCTGCTTTAACAGAAAAACCACAGGCAGACAGCTTTAAAAAGAGAAATTTTATTTTGTCATAGTCCAGGAAGCTTCAAGTCCAAATTCAGGGTTTCAGCTCCAGGAGAAGGCTTTCTCTGTTGGCTCTGGAGAAAAGTCTTTGTCGTCAGTCTTCTCCTGGGCTGGGAGCTTCTGAGGCACAGGGACCCCACGTCTCTTCCAAAGGACTTGCTCAGCTCCCCGTAATGCTTCTTGGTGGCATGAGGTCTCCAACTCTCTGCTTGCTTCCCTTTCCTTTACATCCCAATAGGAGCCTCAAGGCACAATACAATCCCACAAATTGAGTCTTGCCCCACCAGCACTACTGCCACTCATCCTACCTCCCTAACATCATAGAGGCAGGGTTTACAACAAGGAGGAACATCACAGAATACTGGGAATCATGGCCTAGCCAAATTGCTACATACATTTTTGGGAGGACAAAGTTCAATCCTCTATAGTTGTCCAGAGACAGATGTGCTTGGAATATCTTTATTTCCCTTCCTAAAACTCCAGCTGTTCCTCACCTTTTAGGCAAATAGCTATTGGCCAGGTCCTTGGAGTTGTGACCCTAGTGACCACAACAAGAAAAGTACATTATGTAACTTCTTCACTGGCCACCAGCCAAGGGGCCAGTTGCCCACTGGGCTCGTCCCTGTTTCTCAAGCTGAGCCTTGTTAGGTGGGGTCACAGTCTTTACCACTCCTGTTTTTATGGTAAATAGCATCTCTACAATAATACTTGTAGTCCCCTGACCCAACCCTCTTTCACCCACTTCAGGAACAAGAGAATGACTTACCTGTTTAGCAGTTTTGAAGAAGGAGCTTAGGACATGTGGTGAGTCCCTCCTGGATTCTACTTTGTGATTCCTACCTGGAACTGCTCTCTCTACTGTGTGGTTAGCATGGCAGAGGGTATTTTGATTTTAAGGAACAAGTCTAGTGTTTGAAGGGAGGGATACATCGAAGTATAATTTTCAAAAAAATTAAGAACATTACTTTCTCACAAATACAGAATGAATATGTATTGAAGATCTTGTGAGCTGTTAATGAAGGAACCAGTAATAAGTTAAAGCTGATTCTAAGAGCATTGGGTGAACAGAGATTTATATAGCTAGTTGGGAAAGGAAAGCAGAAATAAATTCATTAAATTAATTTTAAAACTGATTAATCTCCTACAGTGCAATAACACTAAATAGCTATTATAATTATCTTTCTTACCAAACAGAAATTATTTATGTCTCTACTAGATGAAAGTCTACAAATCAGCATGTCTGGACCCTAATACACAGTCAGTAAGAAGTCAAGCAAAGATTCATGTCTTCCACAGAATTAAGTAAGTACTGCTGGGCCTGCTAGATTATCATCCAGTGTAGCATGGAGAGGGCAAGTCTGACTACCTATCAAACTGGGCAATAGTATGGCATTTCCAAGTTTTAATCATCTAGATAATTCTCATTATTTGCCACTGGTCAGTTTTGACTCATGGCAACAGCATATGTGCAGAGCAGAACTGTGCTCTATAGGGTGTTCAAGACTGTGACCTTTCAGAAGCAGATCATCAGCCCTTTCTTCAGAGGTACCTCTGGGTGGGTTTGAACTGCCAACCTTTCAGTTAATAATAAAGTGCTTAACAAATTGTACTACCCAGCTCCGACTCGATGGCACTTGGCTTTACTTGGCTAGGGATTCTTAAAAAAAGAGAAATTGAAAACCAAACACATTGCCATTAATTTGATTCCAACTCGTAGTTAATCTACAGAACAGTGTAAAACTAGCCCATAGGGTTTCTGAGGAGCAACTGGTTCATTCAAACTACCAACCTTTTGTGTAGTAGCCAGGCTCTTAACCACTGTATTACATTGGGATTCTTACTTAGTAAGGGATAAATTCACTACCAGAGTAAAGAGATATTAGCAAGCACATATGAACATTTTGCTGAAACAATTTATTGTTTGCTATTTCCAACTTTGTATCTGCTAAGTTTACTGCTCTGCTTTTTCTTACTTGGATAGAGAAGAGAGGGGTGCTGTTTACTGGGTTCTGTTGAATCGTAGTGGCAATCTTCTTCCTCTGGAGGAGCCAGCTCCTGCTCTGGGAACTGCCCATGAACACTCTTAATCAGGAAGGAGGTGGAGCCAAGTCTCCCTCAATCCCCCGCCCCCCATTTTCCCTTGCCCCTTTCTTCTTAGGGGACAGC
Organism: Heterohyrax brucei; assembly: GCA_028571685.1. NCBI lineage: Eukaryota > Metazoa > Chordata > Mammalia > Hyracoidea > Procaviidae > Heterohyrax > Heterohyrax brucei. The sequence goes on from CM053155.1 coordinate 27,795,894, forward strand.
CCGGGTCTCAGTCACCTCTCTGCCCAGACTAGGAGGCACTATCAAGTCAACTCTCAGACTATATGCAAGCTCGGGGGCAACAGACTTACTCATTTTCGAGTAGAAATTTGCTGAGATACCAGTTTAATAAACAATATAAATCTCTCTTCTCCAGCACTTATTCCCATTATGAATATGTATGAGCTCTTAGAACTTTGGGAAGAATCACGCTTCAGAGACAGCCTGGATTTAAAAGACCCAGGCAAAGACTAGTAGGGGGTTGTGTATCCTATTTTTGAATTCCCTACCACCACCCCAAACTGGGCCTTTGAAGAAGGTTGGGGAGAAAAGAGATGGAATGAATAGTTCTGTCCATATATTCAGGCAATAAACAGTGAATGCCTGGTATGTGACAATCTCAGAGACAGAATGTGAGACTACAAAAAATGATTAAGATGTATAGTTTTGGTTTTTCACAACTTCAAGTTGACCTTGGAGAGAAACTTATAAACAAGTTAGTTATAAATACAGTATGATAGCTATAGCATTAGAAACATGTGCATGGTATAAAATTTTGTTTGTAAAAAAAAAAAAAACCCTGATGCCATTGAGTTGATTTTGACTAAAAAAAAAAAAAAAAACAAAAAACATAAACTTTGCAGGCAGGCACAACCAGATCCAAAATTTTTAGCTTCATTACTTAGTTCAATACTTCAGACAATTTATCTGTGAAGTGGGATCAGTGGGTCCCTTACTGTTTTTGTGAGCACTGGAAATATTGTATTTAAAGTACTAAATATAGTAATCAGCACCTATTTGTCATTCAGTAAATTACAGCTATTAATGAGAGGCAACTGGTAGTTTTTTATTTAGCTACAATAAATAGGTTGCAATAGAACTTCCCTTTGTAAAGTATGAGGCACTTTCAAATCTGTTATCTCAACAACAAGAAAGAGTATTTTTGACCCCATGTCACCACTGATGAGGAACTTGGGCTTAGAGAAGTGAGGTGCCTTGACCAAGGTCATACAGCTGGTGCGGAAACGCTGAGAGACAATCATTTTTGGGTAGGACAGAGAGCTAATGAACTGAATGTCACAGAAAGGCAGCTTCAGGCTCTCTGCTTAGCAGAGGGACCACCAGGAGGGAAAGAATTGGTGTGGCCTCTGCTGAATCAGGATGTTAAGAAGGTTGCTGTGGTCACTTGGGATAATACAATCAGAGGTGGAGGCAAAATAGGGCCTCCAATTACTATCTTACTAAAGAGCTTTAGAAAGGAGGGACCAAGACTATGTAAAAGCTCACAGACATTGAAACTGTTGTCTTTGCCTTTTACTTGATAATTTTGCTGTCTCCTATTCATTTCCTCTGAATAATAAGAAGTAAAATTCTAACATGGAAAGTGGCCTCTCTATATGTTATTGGGGAGCAGCAAGGAGGTAGGAACTGGGGAGACAACATCCTACTGTGTGGACAGAGGAGAACCCCAGGTGGTATGTGGGTAGTGGCAGCTTTTCAGAGAAAAGCAAGCAGACTGAGCTGCTGGCACACTCCAAAGGCTGGGAAAGAGCGAAGAACTGGCAACACCAAAGAGGGTCCTAGGGCATGACAATAGAACAGCCACCTCAATGTCACCCATGTGGTGCCAGACTGAGAAGCCAGGCCTTCAGAATCCGGACTCCTGTCACCACAGCACACAAATTCATATAAACGCCACACCCACTGTGAGCCATCACGTTCTGCTGATGAATGGGCTCCAACTTACCCGATACAGGAGCTTTCAAAGACGTTTTGATAAAAGTAGAACAGTTGGGCAAAGATCAAACCTGCTTGCTGGGCTGAAAAGAGGACGCAAGCTGGGCAAGACAGTCTATAGGCTGTCCAGCTGGATGAACTGGGCTTGCCCTGGTATGTGCAGAAGCTGTCTCAAGCAGCAAGGCCTTGGGAAGAGCAGTAGCATAAGAAGTGGACCCGGCTCTGACAATACTAGTCTGTGATACTCATTTATGTAACTTCTCAGGCCTCAAATGTCTTCCTCTCTAAAATGGGACGAAATGAACCCAGCCTCTTCAGTGTTACAAATTGTTAAGCACTCAACCAAAATGTTGGCAGGTCCAACCCACTTAGAGGCACCTTGGAAACAAAGCCTGGTGATCTGCTTCCAAAAGGTCATAGCCTCCAAAATTTTGTGGAGTGGTTCTACTCTGCACACGTGGGTTCACCATGAGTCAGACTCAACTCAAAGACAACGACAACTATTTGTTTTCTGAGCGAAAACCAACTGAAGTAACAGAGGTAAAAGAGCACTGAGCACTGTAGCAAGTTGTGAGGGGCTAGGAGAGGATTATTGCTTGTTAAAAGTGACTTACGTTTTATCACTTGTCTATCCCAAATGTCTATACCATTTCCTGGTAACCTGGAGCTCTCTGATTGTAGATGCTCCTGGTTTATCTGCTAAATCGTACTTTTTTCTTCCCTTCCAGAGACATCCCACCTTCCCCGCTCCTCTTACTCCAGCAGCTTTGCCACAAGCATTGCAGAGTGGCTGACCGATTGACAGCTGACTGCCTGAGTGCAGAGATGTCCAATTTTTCTTGGTCTACACGGAGGACTTGGGTTGGATTGAGGCAGGGGGTGAGTAGCTGATTTCTGTGCCCATCAACATTAAGACAGCATAGTATATGCTTCACTTGCAGCAACATAGATTTAGGGTAGATTTTTAGCTAGACTGGAGGCCTGATGGTACAGTAGTCAAAAGCTTAGATGTTAACCAAAAGGCTCGCAGTTTACATACACGGCAGCTTGAATCCACTAGCTGCTACTTGGAAATCCTGTGGGGCAGTTCTACTCTGTCTTATAGAGTCACTATGAATCAGAATCAACTTGACAGCAACGGGTTTGATTTTTAGTTAGATTAAACTAGCTAGAAGGCCTGATAAATGAAAAGGAAGGAATATAAAAAAATTGTGAGGTTTTTCTCTCTCGCTACGTATTTATATATTTATGTATTTTGCTAAAGCATCTTAGGGTAATTTGTTGGTATTGTGGTGTTTTTTCATACCCAAATACTTTAGTTTGCATTTCTAAAAATTTCAAACTTAAAAGAAATGAATATAAATACGTTATATCAAAGTTCAAGGTCACCAACAAAGGAACAGAAACCTCACACTCTGGCAGTGCATGGGATGACACTTGACTCATGTAGAGAAAAGACACAGAGAGACCTTCACTTGTGGGCATAGGTCTCCGTGGCCAGTGAGTCACCTCTTGGGGCCTGTGCCAGACAGGTGTCCTTGGAGTACGCCTTTTGTGCCGCAGTAGAGGGACCCCTCTGTTCCTTCTCCACCAGGAACAGATAAAGAAGTGGGACACAACAGCAACAGAGCTACTGTGTACCCAGAACAGGAGAAGTATTCTCTGATAAGTGAGAAAGACTGAGCAAGAGAGAGACCCAATTCCCAGCTTCTTTATCAGAGGATGTCCTGGGCTCAAGCGCTCTGCTTAGGCAGCCTGAATGGAAGATAGAGAAGCAGAACATCTCCCTGACAATGGTGGCACTGTGGTTAATCTTTTGGCTGCTAACCAAAAGATCAGTAGTTCTAATCCACAGGAAAACCTGTGTAGTTCTACTCCGTCCTGTAGGATCACCATTTGAATTTGGTTTTTCTTTGGTATCTATCCATCCATCCATCTGTCGTTGTTGTTAGTCACTACTGAGTCAAGCTTGTTCCTCGTGTGACAGAGTGTAACTGTCCCATAGGGTTTCCTAGGCTGTGATCTTTATAGGAGCAGATCACCAGATCTTTCTCTCATGGAGCAAATGAGTGGGTACAAACTGCCAGTTTTTCATTTAGCAGCTGAGTACTTAACCATATACATACAAAGTCTGATGAGTAAGTATGTGAACTTAATTGTTTTAAGTGCTACACACCTCCGTGCTGAATATCACTATGGTCACCTTGAAGTACTCCCTTTGGGAAACTATGCACCAATGCCAGAGCCTAGTCCACCCCTCAGAGCAATTTTGGAACTTTTTTTGGAATGGCCGATGTACATGGTGGCACAGTAGCAAGTTCACAAATTGAATTGCATAGTTGTCTGTGAGAGAGTTTTTAACCAGAAACAAAGAACTGTATTGGAACACCCTCCCTACTCACCTGATCTGGCCCCCAGTGACTTTTTTCTGTACCTTAAGGTAAAGAAAATATTGAAATGAAGGCATTTTGATGACATTCAGGACATCAAGGGTAATACAACGACAGTGCTGATGGCCATTCCAGAAAAAGAGTTCCAAAATTGCTTTGAAGGGTGGACTAGGCGCTGTGTCAGTGCCTGGCTTATGAAGGTGGAGTACTTCGAAGGTGGCCATAGTGATATCCAGCAAGGAGCTATGTAGCACTTCTTCTAGGATGAGTTTGTGGACTTAATTGCAGGACCTGTTACACACAGAGCCCTGGTGACATGGTGGTTAAATGTTACACATCCAACTACTAACATAAAGGTTAGCAGTTTGAATTTTCCAGTAGCTACTGGGAAACCCTAGGGCTATAGGGTCGCTGTTAGTCAGAATCATCTCCACAGCAATGGGGCTTTATATATACACATAAATTTGTATGTATAAGCATGTGCGTATATGTATATATGTGTGTGTACACACATATGTACATTAAATTTTTTTTTTAAGTGCTAACAATTATTTTGGAAAGAGTTTGGATGCTGCTCTACTCACAGGCAGGGACTGGATTGCATACAGGTTGTTCACATCACTGGTGGCTGGAGTTTCCATCTTGTTCATCCTACTGTCCCAGAGCTCTCAGCTGAGGGAGGCTCCCAGAGCTGGTGAAGGGAACAGATGGGGACAGCTGACTCAAAGGAAAGCCCTGTGTGTTTCTCTCCTTCCTCCTGCTTCACTGATTTCTCTTAGGTACTTAGTATCCGTTGCCAGGAACTCCACAATTTCTCACTGTAAAACCTGAACAAAATGGAGTGTTGAGTGTGGCACCCAAGTTGCTAATCAATGGAGTCTGAATTAAATATTGATTTTCCCCCTTTTCTTTCAGGGAAACTTCTTTGGAGTAATTGTACTGCTGGTTTTGTATTGTACTTTTTGATTTTTCATCCTGATCCTTAAACACCGCATTGCTGAAGGACTAATCTTTCCAGATACATGTGATCCTTCCCATCCCACCCCACCCCTCCCATGTCCCCCTGTCCTTCCTCCCTCTGGTAACTTTCCTCTCCAAAAAAGAATTGTTGGGCAGTGAGAGAAGTGGCTCATAAAAATGTGAGTGTTTGCCATCAGCCCACAAGGATGTCTCAAGCAAAGGGCAGCTGTCCCCACCCCCAGTGGCCCCCCAGGCTTGGATGCCAGTTCCAGAAGGGAGGAACGAGCTTGGGACAAACTTGCATCCCAAGATGCAGAGTCAGCCTCAGCCTCCATCCCACAGCCTTGACTCTGTTGGAATCCACCTGAGACACTGTTCACACCTCCTTCAGGAAGTTTTACTTGTTCTGTTCCTCTTAAAAGCAATAGGTCCCATCCTTAGCATCTCCTCCCAGGTTTGCCAATGCTGGTGTAAGGTATTTAGGAGGTTTAAGTGCCATGGCTACTAACCAAAAGATCGGCAGTTCAGATCCACTAGGTGCTCCTTGATGACTCTACGGGGCAGTTCTATGCTGTCTGTAGGGTCGCTATGAGTTAGAATCAATTCAACAACAGTGGGTTTGGTAAGTCATAAGATTGAAACTCTGGTGGTGTAGTGAGTAAGTGCTATAGCTGCTAACCAAGAGGTTGGAAATTAGAATCTACCAGGCACTCCTTGGAAACTCAGGGCAGTTCTGCTCTGTCTTGGAAGGGTAGCTGTGAGTTATAATCCACTCAACAGCAATGGGGTTGTTGGTTTTTGTTTTTGGTTTTAAGTCATAAAAGGAACCTGCATAGTTGTCAAGTGTGTGGTTGCTAATCTAAGGGTGGGCTGTTCAAATCCACCAGTTAATCCTTAGAAATTATGTGGGGCAATTCTACTTGGTCCTGCGGGGTTGCTATGAGTTAGACTCGGCTCACTGGCAACAGGTTTCTTTCTTTGTTTTTTAAGGAGACTTAGAAAAGGAGTCCCTGGGTACCAAAATGGTTAAGCATTGGGTGATTAGCTGGAAAGTCGGTAGTTCCAGCCCTCTCATCCCAGGAGCCTCCGTCTGCTTCCAGAAGGTCATGACTTGACAGTAACTGGGGTTTTTTGTTTGTTTTTTGAGCTCTTAAAAAAATTATAGTACTTTCTTCAACTGTGTCCCGAAAAAATTATAGTACTTTCCTCAACTGTTTACATACCCCACCCACCATGCAATTTACTAGTAAACATAATACTTAAATTAAGAGTAAAGAACTTCAAAAGAATTCTGATTTTTCCCATAATGACAGCTAGAGTATCAAACAGAAAATTGATTTAATTTTTTTTGTGTGTATGTGTGTTTGCCTCACTAAGGTTCTGTGTTTAGGGCACTGGGTGTTGTAGGAGGAACAGGCTCATTTCTGAGGGCAGGCTGGAATCCTTCACACTTTGTCTGTTAGCCTGGGGTCCTGTGGCTTGCTCAGCTGCGATAAAGAATAGAGAATCCATCCGCCCCAGGCTCTGAGCAACTTGGAGATCTCTCCTCCCCTGGGTCCATCCGCCTCCCACCTGTGTGCCTTTAGCTTCCTGGGTCACTTGTACTTGCACTTAGCAACTGGCTAAGGCAGCAGAAAGTAAAAACAGCCAGTTCTCTATTCCCAGAGGGCTAGGCTGGAGAGGAGGCTATTCCACAATGAGCTTGTTAGTAGAGAAGTTTAATTACTGCCCTCTCACCAGACTGAAGCTCTGTGTTTCCAGGGAGCCTTCCTCCTGAGCACCCTAGAGTGCTTTATGAGAAGGTCTGTGAGTCTCGAGGTGAAGGTATGAAGAGTGGAAAGATTATGGGCTGGCCCAAGAGATTTTCAGAGCCCCAGAGGGGACTCCAGGATCATCCGTGCTTTCTTCCTCCTTCTCTGCTTCAGGCACCTCTAGTGGAAAGTCGTCAGCCTTAGCCTCTGGGACGGGTCAAATTTGGGTTTGAATGGCAGCAAATCCATTCATTTATTAAACATTTATTAACTGTGTTAGGAGTGGGAACTAAAGTAGAAGAACACAGAGATAAGATCTACAGCCTATGATCGTAAAGAAATCCTACGGAGACAGATACGCAAATAATTCCAATATGGTGTGATAAATGCTATATGACATACAGCACATAAGAGAGACAAGGAAACCTGGGGTGGCGTGGGAGTGATGGCGGTCAGATTGATTCTGGGCTGGTTCTTAAAGGTGACTGGGAAGCCAAGCCCAGAATGGCTGAGAACAGGGAGGAGTGCTCCAAGCAGAGGCAACAGAACAGAGTCAAAGAAGAGGACTTTGCCTCGCTTGCTTTAGATGTATCTTTAGGAAACACCAATCACTGGAAAAGGACGTCGTGTTTGCTAACGCAGAGGGACAGAGAAAACGACAGGGATGCTTAACGAGCTGGGCTGACCCAAGAGCCGCACCAACAAACTCAAACCCAGCAGTGGTAACGAAGGTGGTGCGGGATGGCCTTTCATCCCTTACACTTGAGATAACCAGGAGTCGGGGCCAGCTCAGTGATGGCTACTGAGAACACTGTGTCACCTGAACTGAGGTGCCTGGGGCTCAGAGAGCTGATGTGGATGTGCAGCTAGGCCTGGGGCCAAAAGGTGAAGGCGGGCTTCCGGGCGCACAGGGCGGCTCTGGGATCTCGGGGAAGCCAGAGAAAGGTACCAAACGGGCCGGCTTCGGGGCTGCCTTTAGGAGGAGGTCCTCTGCATAAAATGCTTAGCAGCCAGTCTGGCATGCAGCTAGCAGTTTGTACATTTTAGCTGACCAGTTACATCTCCTTGCAAAAGTTACTGTTTCTCACCCTCAGTTTTCTCATCTGTAAAATGAGTTTTCTTTTTTAAGTCCACTGCCTTGCAAGCAGATGGAGGGCACAGACACTTACTGGTCTTTGACTCCCAGCACCTAAAGCAGTGCCCAGTACACAAATGTTGGTTTCTTTCCCTCCCCTTGTCTTCTAGCTCCACTTAGGGCCTAAATGTTTGAAAACAGTACTGACTATCTGTCAGTTGAGGGTACATTTTGCTGTCTACTCACCTTCCAAAAATAGACATGACTCTAAGCTCAGGACTCTTTCCACTAAACTCCAGTTGCCACAAAGTATTTTTAGTCTAACAGTGACATATTGAATTTTGCCTAACAAATTAGCAAATCCCAAAAGAAAAATAACCCATTGTTGGTAAGAATGCAGTGAAATGGGCATTTCTATACACTGCTAGTACAATTTCTTAGATGTAATACAGAAACTGATAAAATCCTTCAGGATAGCTAGTTGGCAACATGCATGAAAGATCAAAAATCTTCAAATTATTATTTTCCTGGAAATTTTTTGATTCTGACAATCAAGCTTAAGAGAGTCATTCTAAATGCACGTGTGGGCACGCGTGTGCGTGCGCGCGCGCGCACACACAAGAAAACTAAAACTTGTTGCACAGATATAGCTGCTGCACTGTTACTGATAATAAGGAAAGATTGGAAACAAGCCATATGATCAATTCTAAGAGAACAGTTAAGTTGCAATAGAGCCACCTCTGTAAAACCTATGTGTTAAAGAAGACTCAAAAGGTATTTCAAAACTTTCCTAAAATCCAATTTTATTTTATCTTTTTTTATCGTGATTCAGTGAAAGTATACAATCCAAACTAAATGCGCATGCTTGCCTATCTGCAGCTCCTTCTGCTCTCCTTATCTGGTGATAGCATACTCCTCGTTTTTGTTCTATACATCGTCATATCCTCTTAACAATCTCCTGTCCCCTCTTCTCTACCTTCTGCTCTCCCTTCTAGTAAGACGCCAGTGGGACAGCCTCCTGTAGATGCATAGAACCATGAAGTACAGACACCATGTGGTCACGTTGTGTCCCCAAGTCCTGTCCATTCCTGTACAAAGAGTTGACCTCAGTGATATTTTCTAGTCAGGGGCAGCAGCAGGTCCAAGGGCCGTGCTCCCTGGGGAACCCCCAGGCCACTGGACCATCACTTGCAGTCTTTTAGCGGAGTTCTTGAGGCGCATCCCTCTTTTTCTCATGTTGGCACTGGGATAAAACCCTATTTCAAATAGAACTTACCTATGAGACCAAGGACAGCATCCATTCATCCATTTATTCACTCATACCATGAGCCAAACTAAAGCAAGCATGTACACACACACACACACACACACACACACACACACACACACACACACACACACAACCCTGAGGCACTTGCTAGGCACAAACAAGACAGACTTGACTTTGACCTTTTTTCTGTTGATCTGAATAGCAGGACTGTAGTTCTTAGCAAAATTAGTTAAACTCAGAGAATGAAAATTGGATTTTGCAGTTTGGGTCTAGGTTTCGCCAGTGGTAAGGTGGCTAAGTCCAAGGTGGACGAAATGAGCATGACCATTTTTGATGACACCTCTGAAACCCCTCCTCTGCAAGGTGGGACAGCAGGTGAATCACATGGAATGGCCAGGCAAGTAAGTCACCAGAGACACACTCTGGGTGGGTCCTGGGTTAGACTTCTGTCCCCACAGTTGGGAGGAGGGCGTGGTCAGTGTTCTGGACTTCACCAAAGCTGGAGAGAAGGGGAGAGGCACTCAGTCTTCCATAGGCCAAGGATCTTTCAGGTTTGCCAGCAAAGAAAAGTTTGCAAGCCTCCTCAGGGAGAAGTAGTAGACCATGAGAGTGTCCTGGGAGGTGAAGCTGCTAGTCTGGAAGGACTGGTGGGATAGGCAGAGACTGACCTCCAGCCTGAAGCCCTGATCCTGAGGAAAGCAGGGCTGTGTATTCCAGCAGAAAAGCTGCCCCAGCCCAGTCAACAACAACAGTCCTCAGGCCCTGGCACAGGGAATTAAATACAAAAGAGCGTGGAGAGATAAATAGCATAGCTGAGTAGGCCTAGCAGCCAACAGTGGTTTAAGAGTAGCAGTTTGAAACCACACAGTGGTGCCGTGGAAAAAAGGCCTGGCAATCTGCTTCCTTAAAGAAGCAAGAAAACCCGAGGGAGGACAGCTCTAAGCTATCACAGACAGGGTCACCTGAGTTAGGAGTCAACTTGGTAGCAGCTGGTAACTGGAAGTGGGGAGCGAGAGTGTGGGGAGGTAGGGCCCAAGGCAGTTTAGTGCTCTAGTCAATAACTGTCAGTTGTACCAATCTGCAGTGTACCAGGCACGGGGCCTAGAAGTGAACAGCAGACGTTAAGAGCACAGACAGTAATGTCGGACCACCTAGCTGAAGTCTTGGACCTGCTACTTACACCACAGTCACCTTGGGCAAATTATTTCACCATCTCAGTGACTCAGCCTCCTCATCTGCAAGATGAGGATAATAACATCTGCCTTATGAGTTACTGTGTGGAGTAAATGAATTCATACTTGCAAAATCATTAAAACAATGCCTGGCACATGGTAAGCATTATGTAAGTTTCCGTTAAAGGAAAATTCAATAAATTCTTGGCCCCAAGGAGCTCATAGAGAAATCCTTGAAGCCTGACCACCAAACCCAGCCCTCAAGCCTGCCAGTCCTCTCTGCCCACCCCCACCTCTGAGCATAGCGTCCTCTGGTCCCCTCTCTTCCCTTCTCTTCTCCTTCCATCCCGGCTGCCAAGATCCCTTTTGCCTCCTCCCACTGTCCAGGGAACATTTCCATCAGCGAAAGAAGTGGGTACTGCGGGTGAGGTGGGCACAGAAGCTGGGAGTGGTGGAGTGGCAGGGGCAGGGGTGGGTACGGGACCCAGGCTGCCCCTTTGGCTGGCAGCCCCTGCCCTCCCACCAGCTCCAGGAGAGGGTGTGATAAGGGCAGGAGGACGGCTTAGGATGGGGGCTGATCAATGTAATGACTATCACCAGCCCCTCTCACTCCCCCAGTCTTCCTCTTAATGGTGATTATTATACTTATTAGAGGCTCAGCTGCCAATGGCTATTGATTCTCCCTGCTGCTGCATTTTAATCAGGCATTTGAAGCTATTGTTGGTAACACAAGCCTGGGGAGGGGGGGGAGGGTGTGTGCAGGACCCAGCATGGGTACAGTTTCAGTCCAGCCAGGGAGGTCTCCAGGGTTCTGGACCCATACAGAGCACTTAACCAAGAAACCTGTCTCTGTTTAGTGGTAGGGCTGCAGGGACAGAAAGGGTAGTGATACTACTCTGAGCTTCCCAGAAGAGGCCAATGTGTAGTTTCTGCCCAGAAAGTACATGGATGAGACCAGCTCTGCTAGATATACCACCAGGCCTTCACCCCTACCCAGAACAGCTCCTAGCTCCTTCCTCATTCTTTGGTTACCAAGTGTCCTAACCACACACCCATCCCAGCAGATGCTGAATAGTGTCCGGGTGTCTGTGGAGCATGGAGAAGGTGGGACTGGCTTAGCTGGTTGTGCCCATGGCACCCTGACTATTTCTCCAGGGTTAGCATTGAGGGCAAGATGGCATTCACGCTTTGTGCACCCTTGCTGTCAGGCGTTGTATTAGGAGTTTTGCCACTACATTATCTCCCTTGATAAAGGGCCTGGACATTGTTAAATGCATTTTACAGATGAAGCTAAGGCTCAGAAAATCAAAGTGACTTACCCAAGGTCACTTGGCTGGGAAGGGAGGGCGGAGCTGAAATTGGACTCAAGTCTTATACTTTGTAGGGTTAGAAAAAAGCCCATTTTACAGATCAGTGATGGCAAGGTTTCCCAGGCCTTTTGGGATGGCCGGATAGGACCTAAGGTCTTTGATGAGCTTCAGAAGCATGGCAAACACCTCAGTCAAAGACAATTATACCTGTCCTCAGTGAGGGGTCATTTGCCTGGTCTGAAGTTGGGCCAGCTGCAGGCTGGCAGGGACGAGTCCTGCTTCAGCTGAGCCTTCTGGGATGCCCTGAAGGTCCTCAACCCCAGTTCAGTGATGAGGGTAAGCCCACTCTGGGTGGCAGAAGCCCATGCCTTTACTGCCTCCAGGGGCTTTCAGGGACCGGCATCTGGGGTCTCCCAATGTCTGGATGCCCTCATGTTTCCTGGCTGAGAGGGTGCAAGCCAGGACCAGGTGAAGGCTTTAAAGCAAATGCAGAGGGGGCGATTGGTCAATAAAAGCCAAGAGACAATACAATGAACAAAAAAATTAAACATTAAAATGAATCTCACACTCAGACAAATGGATTTGTAATGTGAACATTTCTCAATTCTACTGAAAATATTGTGTGGATTTAGGTGTTAACAGTTAAAAATGGCTGTAGACTTTCACAATAGCACTAGTGACTTCTCGGTCCCTCTGGGGGCTGCCAGCCTGCTTGCCAAAGATGGACCAGGACTGGCAATGTCCCGGGCACGTGGTTTCAGAGCCTATGGAGAAATGCTTTAGAAGTACTGGAGTCCAATCTTCCGGTTTTGGCAAAGGAGAAAACCAACCCAGGCCCAAGTGATGGGGCCTTGCCCAGGCCCAGAGCTGATTCTCTCCCTGCCTTTGGACACCGGGCAACTTTCTGAGGGTCTTAAGTAGGGGAACCTCGGGCACCCCGGAGTCGAGGGGTCACTTCCCACTCCCACCGGTGTCGTTCCCTCCCTCCTGGTGTCCGTGTTGCTCTCTGGTTCTTCTTCGGTCTCCCTAGGTTCATTCTCCTTTCTCCTTCCTCTTTGTTGCCTGGGGCCTAATGCAGTGACCCATGATGTGGTCACTGCTGAGATCATGCCAGGTGAAAAGCACACGCTGCTCTCTTGCGCTTCGAACAAACTTGCCTAGGTTCCTGGCTGGCACCATCCTCCGGCTCCGACGAGGCACGCACGATCGGTCGCAGCCTGGGCCCGGCTTCCCTTTATCTGAGAACCTCGCCAAGGTGACAGGGTGTTTTTTTTTTTTTTTGTCCCTGGCAGTTGGTGTCAGCCCCTGTTTGGGGAATGGTTTCTCCCTTAAGTGCCTCTTTCTCTGCCCTGCCCCCGCCCCTCCAGCAAGAGTTCCTCTGAGGTCTTTGGAGAACAGAGTGCGCCCTGGGGCCAGCTCCTCAACTGAGGGGCCTCATGGCTGATTGTCCCCAGTTTTGAAGCTTTGGAACCACGCTTCTCCACCCCCAGCCCCCAGCTTCCAACCTGTGTACTGATTCCGACCTCTGCTTTTCTGGCCCTGCCAATACTTGCCTGTGGTGCTGGGCCAGATGGCAAGAGGCAGCTGCGCAGACATCCCCCTGGTGTTAGGGACATCTCTCGCAGCCCTGCACCACCCTGCCCCCATGCAGGACGCCCAGCACAGTGTTTCTCTTGGGGAAGGCAGCTTGAGGGGGGCGGGAGGGTGGAGTGCGGTGGAGGGCTGTGTGTCAGGGAACAAGGCCCTTCACCTTTCTGAGTCTTGGATTTTTCCTGTTGTGAAGTGGAGATAATACCAGCTTGGGGGTGAGGCTCAGACGGTGGATTGCCTCACCTCAGCTCTGTCCACAGTGGGTGTCCCACAGGTCCTAGTTCCCAACACTTTCTTCTTTGTAGCCAAAGCAACATCCCCTTGGGTTGGGGGCAGGGTAGTGCTATCTACCTGCTGTGTCATCCTGGGGGTGTGGGGCCCTTTCAAGGCCTCAGGCCTCAGATTCCTCTTTCCACCCCCTGAATGTGGCATGTCTGGCTGCACAAAGCCCCAGTGACTCCTAATAAACTCTGAGACTTGGAGCATGAGTCACCTCAGGCTGATAGCACGGGAATGAAAGGAGCCGGTGCTGTGATCTCGCCTGTGATAATGAGCCTTAGGAGCCTTTCTGGTGAAACTGGGGAGTGTGTCAGAGGGACAGGCTGTCTTCAGAGACTGTCCTGGGGTCCTGCTGTTTGTGATCCCAACAAAAGGGATCCTTGTTAGTTGTCCCTCTCCATACAGTCTCCCCCTACCCATCAGATGTTCCCATGGTACAAGGACAGGGAGGTCTCTTGGGAAGCTAACCTTTCATGGGAGGAGGGGCAGAACACTGGAAGGATTTGGGGACCTGGGATCCAGGAACTATCCCACCATCTATCAGAGGCTCCAGAGCAGTCCCATACCTTGATTGCCTTGACTTCTGGCTGGATCCCAAAAGGAGCTCAAAGAGGGAGAGCTTAGGGCACGTCACACCTCTTTCATAGCGCTGTCACAGTATCTTCTGTGTGTCTAGCTTTGTGTGCCAAAAATAATGGTTAAGACTGTGTACGTGCACTATTTCATTTAATTGTCATAGCAACCCTGAGGGAGGTTTAGTCCTTCATTTCAGTTGCTGTCAAGTTGGTTTCCACTCATGTCAACTCCATGGACAACAGAATGAAAAGTTGCCCAATCCTGTGACATCTTCATGGCCGTTGATATACTCAAGGCCATGTTGTGGGGCCACAGTGTGTTCTGAGTCCCTTCCAAATTGGGGGGCTCATCTTCAGCACTATACTGTACACTATCTGGCTGTGATCCATAGACTTTTCATTCGCTGATTTTTGGAGGTAGATTGTCAGGCCTTTCTTCCTAGTTTGTCTTAGTCTGGAAGCGCCACTGAAACCTGCCTAATATGGGTAATGCTGCTGGTATTCGAAATACTGGTGGCATGGCTTCCAGCATCACAGCAATTCATAAGCTACTGTAGTAAGACAAACTGACAGGTGAGTGGTGGGAGAGGGGGTAGTATTCCTATTTTACAGATGAAGAAAGTGAAAAACAAGAGAGATGACTTACTAAGCTAGAGATTGGCAAAACTAAGATTCAAGCCCAGGTTCACCTCCATGATTTAACAAGATCAGCCCTTGTTTTGAGAGACACTGTAGTCTATATTTTTCCCATTTTTTCCTAGTGGGAAGGAAAGCAGGTAGAAAATGTGTGTTAGTCAGGAAAGAGATAGTATATTCTACCAGGCAGGGTTCAGGGAAACCAGCAAGAGATGGTGAAATACCCAGAAGGAGCCTAAAGCTACAGCCAGACCTGGAACCTGCAGAGAGTGCAGCTGTGGAAGGGGGCTGCCTGGCAAGAGCTAGCCTTCAGCAGAGCAGAGATGCAGAAAATGACAGTGTGTCAGGAAGACTTGGTAAAGAGACTCCAAATACTCTTTTACCACAAGCAGGTCTTCATTAGCTGATCCCAGGGGAGGTCAGGGGTCTGGGAAGCCTGTGTTGATGCAGTTCTTGGATATCAATACCCCAGTATCTCGGCTTATGCAACTGGAGGTGTGGGTAAGTTCAAAGGTCAAGCAGCACGCTAGAGAACTCCAGAAGACTCACAGGATTGTAGGGGATTGAAAAATCCAAAATCTGTAGGCCAAGTAGCAGACTAGAAGCTTGTGTAGATTTGCATGAGATCTGCAGTCCAGGCGACAGAGTACAGAGTGGACAGGACAAGTTCTGCCAAAATATCTACCTATAGTCCAGAAGCAGAAGATACTCTAAGTAAACACCCTTTTCAACTGATTCCTTAATCACCTTACATTAGGTTACATCATGGAAAGTAATTACATTACAGTACCTTAGGTTAAATTATGGAACAGCAGCTAGATTAGTGTTTGGCCAAATCACTGAGAACTAAAGCCTAGCCAAAATGACACATAAAATTAACCATCAGACCCAGCAACAGGGTGCTGAGCAGTGTGGAAAAGGATAAAAAGTGGAAGATGGAAGTGGAGAGGTAAACCTGGACTATTCAGTACAAAATGCTTCTGGAGCTGCTTGAGGAACAGAAACTGTTTTGATGCTCTAGGCCCCTGGAATGGGGTGGGTTGGGGAAATCAAACAGTGCTATTCTCCCTGGGTCCAGGGCACCAACTTCCTCTGCCTAACTCCTGATGCTTCTGTGTGACCCGCAGGGATCTAGAGAACCCAGAGGATTTCCCAGACTTGGATAGGGGTCTACTTCGGGATTGCAAGAGGAGCAAGGCAGAGGTGAGAAGTTGGGGAGAAGATGGCCCCACTGGAGGAAGAAAGAGTGGACAAGAAGGGATAGGAAAGGCAGGACTGTCCAATAAGAAGCCACCTCCGTATGTCTTGCCTTCAGAAACACACTCTGTTAGCAGTCTTCTGGTCTTGCTATAAATGTGTACCGTGCTGTATGTGCAAGGCCCGCTGCTACAATGCAGCAGCTTGTCTTCAGAAGCTGCCTAAGTGAGTGTTGCCCTTCACGGGTTCCGCAGTCTGTGAGTGCCAGTGTCCGAGTTCATGAGGAGGGGCACTGTGGGTTCACATGCTGCCTCTTCCATGCAGCCTTCCAGCCCACTTCAGCCCAGTGCAGCTCCCTACCTCAGCTTCTATGCTTCTCATTGTTAGCATTGCCACCTGTGGGTGTTGTCTCCAGGACAGGATACATGTTTAATTCATCAATGTAATGTAGTAGTGAAGCCTAAGAGTAGGTGAACCACAGGTCTGGAGTCCTCAGCTCAAAGATGTTCTGTAATTCCCTTTCCTCCCCTCCACACCAACCTCTCCCCTCTCCCCAGTTCAATTACCCAAGCTATAACGCAGACATTTGTCTCTTGGGCAGGTGAAACCATTGATGCAAGCTGCTCCCAGCTCCAGAACCTTCTCTGCAACTGTAACCTGATCACATTAGAGCAGCTTCCCTGACTTCCTGTTTCCTTGTCTCCCCTCATCACTGGCAGCAGCAAGGGAGGGGGAGTATAGTAGTAACCGTTAGCACCCTTGTTGTCTGGAGTGCACAGGGGAGTGCAGTGCAGCCTGAGGGTCTGGACAAACGGAATTAAAGGACTGGGGGAAGAGTAGGCTGTGTCCCTAACCGTCATACCTATGGACTGCTGCATCTGTCAGGCAGCTGAAATTGCGGGCTCAGCTCCCAAAAAGACCAGCTGCATTCTGTTCTGTCTTGAGCTCTGCAGAGCAGTCCTGATTAGACAGCATCCCATCAGATTTCTCTTACCATCTACGAGCTGTTTGCGCCATTGTCTTTTAAGCCTGAAGAGTTGGGGTTGAGTGGGAGTCTCTATGCCAGGGAGTCCAGGCCCATTTCTGGGGCACTGGGGTAAAAAGTAACACTTGCCCACTGCTGACGCCCTCTTAGGTGTACCCCAAGAACTTTCCAGATCCATGGTTTTAAAGAGGGGGAGGAGATGACCCTTTGGACACTTGAGATTGCACTGTCCCCACTCAGCTATCCTCACCCTCTTAGTCTGTGGTCAGTTAAATTAGAACCCGGGTAGAGAGCTGGACAGGTGAGTGAAGGCTAGAGAAAGCTCCACCCTGCCTCTGCTTGAGCTCCTTTAGCCTTGGGAGTCTCTCATACTCCCAAGTTGCTTTGCCATCATTTGCCTCCCCACCCCACTCAGCCCTAGCACCTCCTGCCTCCTCATCCATCATCCCTGCTGCAGGGTCCCCTGGGTGCTTGTGGAGAGAAACCTTCTTGCCCTAGGCCTCTGTGAAAAAGAGCTCAGCTGTCACAGAAGAGCATGGCTACCAAAGGGGTCACAGCTCTGGGCCTTCCAGGATTTATTTGCTATGAATTATGGACATCATGTCCCACTCAGTCTGATGCTGCAAGCCAGAGAGAGTATCTCTGCCTCTCTTCCCAAGGCACCCTCTTCTCCCTGCCATGCCTTTAGTGGGCATTTGTTAGACATTAGATTCATTCCTTATTGATTTTACTTGTTGATTTTTATTTTTTAATTTTATTATGCTTTAGATAAAAGTTTACAGTGCAAATTGGTTTCTCATTCAAAAATGTATACACAAATTGCTTTATGACATTGGTTGCAATCCTCCCAGTGTGTCTCCACTCTTCGCCTTTTCACGCTGGATTCCCCACATTTATTGTCCAGTTTTCCTGTCTCTTACTGCCTTCTTGTCTTTGCTTTTGGGCAGGGGTTGCCTGTGTGGTGTCTTCATACGCTCTGTTGAACTAAGAGGTCATGTTTTTCATATGTATCATTGTTTTATAGGCCTCTCTAGTCTTTATCTGAAAGATGGACTTTGGGAGTAACTCTGGTTCTGAGTTAGAAGGGTATCTGGGGGCTGAAGCCTAGGTGGTTCCTCCAGTCTCTGTCAGACCAGTAAGTCTGGCCTTTTTTTATGAACTTCAGTTTTATTCTACAGTTTTCTCCTACTCTGTCTAAGACCCTCTAGTGAGATCTCCATCAGAGCAGAAAGTAGTTGGTTGTAGCTGGGTATCATCTGGTTCTTCTGGTCTCAGGCTGATGGAGGCTCTGCATGATGTGGTCAGTTGGTTTTAGACTAATATTTTTCTTGTGTGTTAGGTTTTATTCATTCTCCTTTTCTCCAGATGGGATGAGATGAGTAGATGTATCTTAGATGGCTGCAGGCAAGTTTTTATGACCCCAAAGTAAGATGACACCAAAGGAAAATGTAGACTATATTCTTTATGAACTGTGTTACAACGATCCCGATTGACCTAGATGTCCCCCCAAACCATGGTCTCCTCCCCTCAGCCCCTAAAACTCGGTCCCACAAGGTGGCTGGCTGTATCTAGGAAGCTTTTATGACTTTGCCTTGGTGAAGTTGTACTGACTTCTCTTACATTTGTGTTGTCTTTCCTTTCATCAAAGTCAACACTTGTCTACTATCTAGTTAGTGATTTCCTCTCCTCGCTTTTCTCCTCCCTTGTAATTGCTGAAGATTGCTTTGTACTGTGTGTAAATCTTCTCTTGAGTTTTTATAATAGTGGTCTCATATGACAGTTGTCCTTTTGTGACTGGCTTATTTCACTCAGCATAACGTCCTCTGGAGCCAGCAATGCTGTGTGATGTTTCACAGATTCATCATTGTTCATCATTTTGCAGTAGTATTCCATTGTGTGGATGTACCATAGTTTGTTTATCCATTCATCTGTTGACAGGCACTTAGGTTGTTTCCATCCTTTTGCTGTTGCTGTTGTGACTAATGCTGCAATGAATGTGGGTGTGCACACGTCTATTTATGTGACAGGTATTTCTCTAGAATATATTCCTTGGAGTAGGATTGCTGGATCTTATGGTATTTCTATTTCTAGCTTTTTAAGGAGGCATCCTATTGTTTTCCATGTGGATGTATCATTTTACATTCCCAGTAATGATACTTAAGAGTTCCAATCTCCCTAAAGTCGACTGCTTTCTTAATGAGTAGAACTTTGTGCACACTCTTCCCTGTTTGACTGGGAGCTCTCTCAGCAAAAGGGCTGTGGCTCTTCCATCAGCTACAGCCTGGTTGGACAGCTGGACTGCCAGCCACCCCAGAGGAGCTGGATATCAAGAAGTGACTGTGCCTGACATAGGGGTAGGGGGAGAATGTGGAGCAGGGAGAGGCTGTTTTCAATGGATGAAAGCACTAGAGGGCCCCATTCTAGGGGTGATCCTTTCCAGTCCACCTTCCGTAGAGTGGCACATACACTTCTCAAATGCCAACGTGACCTTTCTGATACTGTTTGTGAAGCCCAGCAAGGACTCCTGCAGCATGCCCACATGCTCTGCCCACGCCTATGCTGCCTCTCCCAGCCCCTTCTCCTACCTGTGCTCACTCTTCTCCTACTTTGTACACCAGCCGCATCCTGTGCTCCTTCACTTGGGTTGCTTGGTTCTGCTGAGCTCCGGGCTGGGAGTGCCTTTCCCTCACCCACTCTTTCTCCCCTGAATTCCCACTTGGTCTTGGGTTTACTGCTTCAGCATTAGCAGCTTCAGGGTGTCTTCCTTGACCCATCATCCTCCAGTGAATGGGCTCCTCTGCCTCGGTGCTGTCTCAGTGCTGTGTGTCACCTCTGCCATCGCAGTTACCGCTTTGTATTGTAATGGTTTATTCATGAATCTCTGCACTCCGATGCATCTCATATCCCCAGCTCCTGGATTCCCTGGCACAGAGGAGGAGTGATGCTCTAAATTAGTGAATGAGCAAAATGAAATGAATGAATGATGAGGTTTATATTGGTCCAGTGGGCTAAGGTTCAAGGGAAAGGATTAAGAAGACGGGTCACCGGAGAGGCAGGTCACAGAAGCAGCGTCTAAGGTAAATTAGAAGGCAGTACCAGATTCAGCCTCAGGGGAAAAAAGCTTTGCATGTACAAAACATCTTTTCTCTAGCTGCTCCTGTCAGCACCTCCTCAAAGTAAGGAAAATAAACCTGTTTTCCTTATGACAAAGGCTGATTTGATGATAAGCCCTCTCGCTTCCCAGGAGTTGGCAGTGACTTCTGAGAAGTGGGGAGGAGGCACAGGAGAAGGTAAAGGAAGGCGGGGAGAGACAGCAGAGAGGGAGAAGAGGAGAGACAGCAGGCGGGGGAGGAGGGGCAGAGAAAGCGCTTGTTCTGTGCGCTGATTACTAATGTGGTGGAAAGCTCAGCAGGTTCTGTGGGGAAGCATTTATTGTGCATGAGGAAGCAGGCAGTGTGTTGAAAAAGCCATCCACAGCCCCTGCAGTCAAGCTAGAGGAAGGAAAGAGAGGAGGAAAGGGCCAGGCAAGGATTTGCGACTTTGCTCTACCCTGAAGCAGTGGAACATGAGGGATAGAGGTCACAGGTCACCCAGGCTCTCTCCAGAAGGGGAGAGAACACTTTAGGGGGCTTTACATCCACTGAGTTCAGATTCCTTCCCTGAGGAGCCACTTACACGGGCACTTGATCTCCTTCTCTGTCTTCTTGGGAGCTGCAAGGCAGTTGCATCCCTAGAAGGGTGGGTTTGCGAGAGAGGTATTGATCATGCTGGGTGACACTTTCAGAGGGAGTGACACGAAAATGGCTGTCCATAAAATTTGGGGCAGTGTTTCATCAGATTTTTTTTTAAAAAAATAAAATATCCCTATAGTTAGTTATAACCACATTTTTTTGTAAGCCCTGCTTACGTGTATCAATATACCTACAGGCTAAAACTGCATGCTTACTTACCTTTTCAGTGTTCTAATGAGCTCCAGTCAGAGATGTCGTTATTACACAATTACAAAAAGCTCAGCTGCTAAACAAAAGGTTTAGTAGCAGTTTAGCTACTCCTTGAAATCTTTTGGAGCAGTTCTACTCCATCGTGGAGTCACTGTGAGTCAGAATCAGCTTGATGGTACACAATAACAACAATGAACTCCAGTCAAAACTGTCATTATTACCGAGTTACAATAATGCTTTCAATCGTGTGGTTTGTCTGTTTTTTTCCTTGTTGTTGGTGTTTTCATTATTGCTGATTTTGTGAAATTTTCTGATGTTTTAGCTACAATGTTTTGGTAAATTAGCATGGGGAGGGGTGACACCACAAGCTACCACACGGGTTGATACCAACCCTAGTGACATCACTGATGTGGAGTGCCCAGACCTGGTGTAGTGAGGTCTCAGCTTGTGGTGGCTTCTGGAAAGCACAGTCTCTTTGAAGAGACTAGGCTAGACCAATATGTAGATATGGGGGACCCAGTGGGCATTCCCCTATAACCTTCCTCTCCGGCCACCAATGGGAGCAGAGTGGCCTGTCACAGTGGGTAGGCAGATCCCTTCCTGGGAATGTCATCCAAGGGGAGGCCATCTTGATGGCTGGTGCCCAGGATCAGCTATTGGTTTCTAAGCCCTGTCTTCTTGGGTCTCTGAGAGTCAGCCTCCTGTTAAGAACACGAAAGAACAAGTGGAATCCAGGAGGCCTAGACTGTTTCCACCTCTGGGCCTTGAGAATCCAGTTGCTGTTCAGTCCATTCAAGGTGACCCGTGTATGTCAGAGTACAGCTGTGCTCTATAGGATTCTCAATGGCAGACTTTTTTTTTTAAGTCTATCACCAGGCCTTTCTTCTGAGTTTCCTGTGGGTGAACGAGGCCCTCTAAATTCTCAGCAGCTGAGCTCATTAACTGTTTGCACTACTCCTGTAAGCCAAGAAGAGGAGTGAATACTTTGGTTTCAATTCATTCTTTTCTATGCCCTGTTTACTTCCTAAACTGTTTACACCACCCACAGACTTCACAGGGAGAGCAGGAGCCAAAACTCTGCTCTTGGAATGGCCAGTTTGGTGCCCTTTTTACTGTCTGGGATCTGGAACACCCACATTTCAACGTCAACAGTGCAGCCCAATTCTTAGAACAAACCCCACTCTACTTCTCCTGTATCATGAATAGAACAGGGCCTTCCTGCTTCTACCGTGATGCCAGTCCAGCATGCCAAACCCCCGCTGCCTTTGAGTTGATTCTGACTCAGAGCAAACTTATAGAGTACAACTGCCCCAGAGGGCTTCCAAGGCTGTACTCTTTACCAAGGCTAACTACCACAGCTTTCTCCCATGGAGAGGCTGTTAGGTTTGAACCACAGACCTTTTGGTTAGCAGTCTAGCAATTTAACCACTACACAACCAAGCCTTCCTTCTCAAGGTATAAAACAACAAGAACAACAACAGAAACCTGACTGCAAAAGCTTTGAGACATAGTGAGCGCTTACCTGTTTTTTGAGAGGATGACTGCAGGATGTTACATTTCAACCACCAGAATTGCTCAACATACTCTTTGCCGCCTCCTCAAAGGCCCAGATCTCTTGGAAGCAGCTTAGGTCTCCCTTCCTCCCTCCTCAAGCTCCATCCCCAAGCTCAAGTTCCCATCATTCCACTCTTTCCTTCCCCAGCTCCTAGTGTCTCAATTCTTTCTTCATTTTGTTGTTGTTGGGGGCTGTAGAGTAGATCTGACTCATAGAGATCCTCTGTAAAGCAGAAAGAAACACTACTGGGTCGCTTGCTGTCCTCACAGTAGTTGTTTTGCTTGAACGCATTGTTGCAGCCGCTGTGTCGATCCATTTCTTAGAATATCTTCCACTTTCTCGATAGGTGTCTATTTTACCAAGCATGATGTCCTTCTCCAGGGACTGGTCCCTCCCAATGACACGTCCAAAGTACATGAGGCAAAGTCTCGCCATCCTCACTTCTAATGAGTGTCCTGCCTGTACTTCTTCCAAGACAGATTGGTTCACTGTGGCAGTCCCTGGTGCACTCTGTAGACTTTGTCAACACTGTAATTCAAAGGCGTCAATTCTTCTTCGACCTTCCTTACTCATTGTCCAACTTTTGTATGTGTATGAGGTGACTGAAAACACCACGGCTTGAATCAGAAGGACCTTAGTCCTCAAAGTGGTATCTTTGCTTTTCAATGTTTTAAAGAGGTGTTTTGCAGCCAATTTGCCCAATGCAGTGTGTCATTTGATTCTTTACTGCTGTTTCGACGGACATTGACTGTGGATCCGACTAAAATGAAATCTTTGCTAACTGTTTCTCATTTATAGTGATGCTGCTTATTGATCCAGTTGTAAGGATTTTTGTTTTCTTTTTAAGTTGTAACTCATACTGAAGGCTGTGGTCTTTGACCTGCATCAGTAACTACTTCCAGTCCACTTTACTTTCAGCAAAAAAGTTGTGTCATCTGCTCATCAAAGTTCCCTCCAATCTTGATGCTGTGTTTTTCTTCATATAGTCCAGTTTCATGGTTTACATGCTCAGCATACAGACTGAATAAGTCTGATGACAGGATACAACCCTGGTGCACACCTTCCCTGGTTTTAAACCAGTCAGCATCCTCTAGTTCTGCTTGAGTGACTGTCTTGTTGTCTACGAACAAGTTCCTCGTGAGCACAATTATGTGTTCTGGAATTTCCATTCTTCACAGTGTTACCTATATTTTGTAATGATCTACACACACTTGGATGCTTTTGTATTGTCAATAAGACACAAGTGAAGATCTTTCTGGTATTGTCTGCTTTTGACCAGCTCCCACTTGCTGTCAGCAATGATATCCTTAGAGCCAAGTCCTCTTCTAAATTGGACTTGAATTCCTGACAGTTCCCTGTAGATATTCTGCTGCAACTGCTTTTGAATGATCTTCAGCTAAATTTTTGTTTGTGTGTGATATTAATAATACTGTTTTATAATGTCTGCATCCTATCGGAACATCTTTCTTTGAAATGAGTACACATATGACTGTTTTCCAGTTGTTTGGCCGGGTAGCTGTCTTCCAAATTTCCTGGTGTAGACCTGTGAGCACTTCCAGCACTGCATTCTTTTATTGAAACATCTAATTTGGTATTCCATCAATTTCGGGAGCCTGGTTTTTCACCTATGTCTTTGGTACAGCTTGGATTGTTCCTTTATATGCTACCCCCTGAAATAGTTGAATATAACCAATTCTTTTTGGTACCATGCCTCTGCGTATTCCTTCCATCCTCTTTGGATGTTTCCTGTGTTGTTTAGTATTTTCCCCAGAGAATCCTTCAGCGGTGCAACTTGAGGCTTGAATTTTTTCTTCAGTTGTCTCAGCTTGAGAAATGCCAAGAGTATTCTTCTCTTTTGGTTTTCTATCTCTAAGTGTTTGCACATGTCATTACTTTTTCTTCTTGAGCTGCCCTTTGAAATCGTCTGTTCAGCTCTCTTACTTCGTCATTTCTTCGCTTTGTTTTAGCTTCTCTACATTCAGGAACAAACTTCACAGTCTGTTTTCACACCCATTTGAATCTTTCCTTTCTTTAGGTTTCCCATTTCCACACTTTAACCTACCCAGGCTTGGTAGCCAGGCAACAACTCCTCTCCCTTAAAAGGTCGAAAATACTCAGCTCTGCTCGCTGTCACTCTCCTATTTCCCTTCTCCCTTTTCTTGTGTTTTCTGCATCACCAGCAGGGAGAGAAGAGGTGAGGATGTTTGAGTTCCTCAAGAAGTATACCTTGCACTGATGATAAAACCCTACAAGACCTTCAGATTCAGCACCCTGATGCCTCTATTGACCCTACTGCAAACCCCACTGGTTGCTCACATGGGTCTTCTCTCTCCTCCTCAAACTCACTATGCTTGTTTCTGCTCAGGACCTTCACTTCTTCTGTTCTTTCACTTTGCCTGGAAAGTTCTTCCCTTACCTTTTCCACAGCTGCCGCCTTCTCGTCACGGAGGTCTTACGCTAACCTTTCCTGACCATGTTAACCAACGTCACCCACCTCCACCGTCTGTCTCTGCTGCATTACCACTGTTTTGTTGACATCTAGCCTGTCCGTATCTAAATCTATTGCTGTCTGTTGTCATTTGTTCACTCTGCTGCCACTACTTATCTCTCCCACTGAGAATAGGGACTTTGTCTGTCTTTATTTACTACGATGTCTCCAGTGATCGGCACTCAAGAAATGGTTGTTCAACGCGTCAGCGAAAGACACTAGAGATGCCTAAGCTTGAGGCAGGGCCTGGCTCGTGTAAATCTCGTGGTAGTGGGTTTCGTAGACTCAGGGACTCCTTACTCAGCTCAGGGATCTCAGATGATATTGGGAATGCCCTTGAGGGTCGCCATGAGTCGGATCCGACTCAACGGCACTTGGCTGGCTGGCTTGGTCAAGAGGAGTGTCTTGGTAGTCCAAAGGTAAACACACCTGGCTGCTAACCAAAAGGTTGGAAGTTTGAGTCCACTCAGAGTTTATGTTCTTACCAGGAAGAGGAAAGACCTGGCTATCTACTTCAGAAGAATCAGTCTTTGAAAACCCTATATAGGACACTTCTATTCTAACACACATGTGGTCACTATGAGTTGGAATAAACTGGATACAAATGTCCCACCTCCCTTTGTCAATAATCAGGGGACTCCTGTCACCCTCTGGAGCTTCAGAGTGTGGGGGAAAGCCCTTCCTTCTGGAGTGGCCATGTTTCCACCTTGTTGATCACTGCTTCTCTGCAGGCTATCAGAAAGGTTATTTGGAAAATACCGCACACACTCCCACCTGACCCCACCCTGGGAGTAGGGTGGTGGGTACTTGCTTGGTGATAGTTCAAAACAAGCAAGCAAATGAATAAATACTTGCTCCTTCTCTTTCTCCTTCCTGTTCTCCCAGTAGGAGATCAGTGGGCAGTTCCTGGACATCATGGAAGGAAAGAGGTAGCAAATTCAATGCTGTAACTCACAAGCTGTCCTTTGCCCCACAAGCTTCAGTGCTCAAAAAAGTATGGGTAGGGGAGCAGCTCAAAGGTGAGCTGGATGAGGGTACTTCTGTTAAGACTTTATAAGCAAGAAACTGTGGCCACAGAGGGCCTCCAAGAGGAGCTCAAGCGTCATAACAGCCCATTTGGGCTTGTGGTAATTCTGTTTACCACCAAGCAGGAAGGAGCCCATTGTCTTCAGAGTTAAAGAAGTGGAAAGAAATCAATGAATAGGAGCTCAGGAGCCAAGAAGTTGGGCTCATAGACAATGGATAGGAAGGGAGGAGGGGTGGGAAGAGAGACGGAGACTGAGACTAGGAGGAGAAATCTAGGTGTGTGGTACAGGTAGGGGAGTAGAAAATGTTAGATTTTTGTAGCAGGTTGCCTCACCCATGTCATGGAGCTGCCTCAACAAGGTGTTGATTGTGTATGCCCTAGGTGCCAGGTTCCTTTATGAAGTGTGAGGTGCTATGTGATTGAGTAGGTATATCAGTCACCTAGTACCAATCTGGGAGGGCCAGTGGGCTTTGCAGTAAGGCCAAGTTTGAATTTCCACTCTGCCTCTTATGTGCTGTGTGACCTTGGGCTACAGATCTAACCTCTCTGAATTTTTCTATAAAATCAGGCAGTGCCTACCTCACTGAGTGGCTGTGGAGATTAGATGTGATGGTGTGTGCAAAAGACTAGCTCAAGGCTGGGAAAGTCTTGTGCAAATGGTGGCTGGGTGGCTTTCTCTACCCTAGACCTCAGGGGCTTACTTAAAAATAGGGAAGGTCACCATATGGACTAGGGAGGGCTGCCTGGGCACAGGGAGCCATAGGCTCTAGGAAATCTTGGGGTCTTTAGCATACTGAGTTTTGGCCAGCTGCCTGTGTTTCTCCACCTTCTATCGTCTCTGTAGGGTTGATACTCTGATTCACTGTCTTTAAAAATGACCCTGTTTTCAGACTGATTTCTTCAAAGGGGCAGCCTACATTGGCAAGGCAATTTCAGCCCAAGTACACAGCTGACTTGGAAGATTTGAATCCCTGAGGACTACATTCTTTTCCCCTCCTCTGCTGGGAGATTTAGCTGGAAACATCTGGATAACTGCTTACCACCACCCTTCTGGGCTGAACATTCCCGTCTTGGGGCTGCTTGTATCTTTCCAGGCTGGATTTTTCTGGACTGCCCAGAGCCAAGGACTGCATGTACTCCCGGTGGTCCCACCTCTTCTCTGCCCACCTTCCCCCTTACCAAACTCCCCTCTGCCCAGAGCACTCCTGCTTCCCTGGTTTCCCTTACAGGCCAGAGGCTTATCTGCTATTGATGTCCTCACGGTCGAAGCCTGCCATCCAGGTTGTCTCCCAGGACATAGCTCCCATGGGACTTAGGGGGTTTCTGAGATCCTCAAGAGGTGCTGCCTTTCTTACAGCTCCTGGGCTCCGTGACCCCAGGGAGGAGAAGCCCACTCTGGGAAGGAAGCCCCTCTCTTGAGACTGCTGGGATAATCTTGGGAGGTGTCCCTTACGGGCAGGGTGTGGCGGGAGAGCAATTATGTTTTGTGACACGTGGGTGGCTGGCTCTCATCTAGAATCTTGTGGGCTTGAGTGGGAGGAGAGCTTGGATTGTTCCCTCTTTTGCACAGGCCATGACGGTGTTAGTGGCCTGCAGAGAAGCCTGCTTTGGGGTCAGGGTGCGGCTAACTAGGCATCACAAACCTCAGCTGGCAAGATTAGCCTCTTTCTGAGCCCCCTGTATTTTCTGTACTTCCTCCCATTTGTTCTCTTTCTCTCTTTGTCAGTGCTGGTCTGTGTGATGCTGGTCTGGGTGATGCTGGTCTGTGTGATGCTGGTCTGTGCTGTCAAGACTGAGGAAGAGGAGATCTAGCCTTTGTTGTTGAGTAGAAAGGAGCCCTGGTGGTAGAAATGGTTAATCGCTTGGCTGCTAACTGAAAGCTTGCCCTGAGGGAGAAAGGATACAGTACTTCAGTAGGGAAAGGAGCAAGCTCCGCACTCCGGGTGGGAGTTGTCTCCCAAGCTGGCCACGGACTGTGGGAGGGAGGGAGGGAGGGAGGGAGGGAGGGAGGGAGGGATGGCGGCGGCTGGAGATTGTGGAGACGGCCCGGCCTGGGGAGAGATGACCTTGAGAGAGAAGAGAGGCCACTTGGAGCTGGTGTCTAGCGTGGGGAAGAGGGGAGGGGTGGGAGGAGGATGGAGAAGGCGGACAACAGCCCAGACAGTGAGGCGGACAGGCTGAGCAGGTCCACCTCTGGTCTGTCTGCCACGCTCCCTCTGGCCAGACACAGGAAGGACGCAGACGTGGGCAAGTGGTTGCTGGCCATGAGCCTGCTGGGGTTGAGGCAGAGATGGGGCAGTGTGTCCTTGAGCCCCCAGGGCTTTCTTAGCTGAGATCCACAGATGTCACCATCACGTCACTGCCTTGTGCTACCTAAGGATCCGGGCGTCCTTGCAGGATCTTCGGATGGCACTGTCACAGCGTGGCAGAGGCCCTCCCCAGTCTTTGGTTCTCAAGCCTATAAGAACCCCCACCTACTGCTCTAGGAGTTGGGGATAGCCTCTCCGTTTTCCCCCCTCAGTGATCCCCCAAAATGTTGGTTTCACTCCCCTGTCTTGGTTTTACATATGTTAAGCCATTATTCTCTGGACAAATCGCTTAGCCTCCCGAGTCCCATTTTCCCTCTCTGAAATGGGGACAAATAACACCTTCTTTACAGTTACTGGGACGGTCAAATTTGGTGGAGCCCAGGTGCTCCTTGAAAACTCTAAGGGCAATTCTACTCCATCCTATAATGGTTACTATGAGTCAGTAGTAGTGGGTTTGGGGTATGTAAAAGAGCTTTGCAACATGCAAATTCACAGCATAAGCCTAAGAGATGGCTGTTCTGTGAGGAGATGAAAGGGAAGAAGGAGGGGGGAAGGAGTCAAGACAAGGCCAGGGTGAGGAAGTGCTCCCTGGCGCTGACAGTGAGCTTAGCTCAGCCCTTTCAGGGCCCTAGAAGCATCCCCTCTGTCTTTCTCATCTAACGCAGCTAGAATAAAGATAACACAGGTGGATGGCTTCAAGAGAAATTTATTTCCTCAAGGTGAAGTAGGCTAAAAGTCCAGTGCAGGCTGTCAGTTTCTGGGGAAGGCTTTTTCTCTCTGTTGCCTCTTTAGGAGGGTCCTTGTCATCAATTTTTCCCTGGTCAAGGTGCTTCTTAGGTGCAGGGACTCTGGATCCAAAAGACTTGCTGTGCTCCACACGCTGCTTTCTTGGTGGTATGAGGTCCCCCTGTCTCTCTGACCCCACTTCTTTCTTTTGTATCCCAAGAGATTGTCTCAAAACAGTACAATCTTGTAGACTAAGTCCCACCTCACCAACGCAACTGCAACCCATCCTCCCTCATTAACGTCATAGAGACAGGATTTATAACACACAGGAAAATCACACAGTGCCAGGAATCACGGCCCAGTCAAATTGATGCACACTTTTGTGGGGCCCTCGTACCACCAACAAAGCAGCGCTGGGAGCAGAGTATGTTCTTTGGACTCAGGATCCCTGCACCTAAGAAGATCCTTGACCAGGAGGAAGGTGGAGAACAAGGACCTTCCTCTAGAGCT
Organism: Heterohyrax brucei; assembly: GCA_028571685.1. NCBI lineage: Eukaryota > Metazoa > Chordata > Mammalia > Hyracoidea > Procaviidae > Heterohyrax > Heterohyrax brucei. Next base: position 27,825,374 of record CM053155.1, read on the forward strand.
CACATAGAGAGAAAGCCTTCCCCTGAAGCCCGTGCTCCGGATGTGGACGTTTAGCCTACTTTACTGTGAAGAAATAGATTTCTCTTTGTCAAAGCCATCCATTTGTGGTAATTTTCTGTTGCAGCAGCACTCCTTGAATAAGACATCCTCCTTGACCTTTCTGTCTCTTCCTAGCTTCCCCACCAGTCACTTCTGGCCCTGGTTCTAGACCTTCAGGGAAAAGAAGGAGAGTGAGGTTGAGGGTGGAGGGAACAATCACTGCAAATTCATACTTGTTCTGTCTCAGAAGAGTAGTACCTTGCCGCCTTCTCTTTCGTGCTCTCCCTGTGGCTGATACTCATAGACAGATTAAGGACACCTTCTTGAGCAAGAACCATCCAGAAGGCCATGGCTACTGCATGGAAGGAAGGTGCTCCCCTCGCAACAGGGCTGCAAGACAGGCACCGGGGAGTCTCCCCCGATTACGGCATAAAGCGAACCCTCAGCTAGGTCATGCCCGGGCACTGACAGACCACCAGCACTAGGGTGTCAGGCCAGGAGTGTGCCTTCTGGGAAGAGGCGGGTGTTCAGCAAACCTGGGACTGCTAGCTGCTGCCGGTAGGGAGGCACTCAGGTGGGCTTGCCATGCTGTCTGCCCTGCCGCCGTTCATCCTTGCTCTCTGTTTTCCCTCTTAAGGCTGGCTCATGACTATCCACACCATCTTTACAATTCCTTAAGACAGGAAGGTCTCCATTTGATTTCTCACTGAGGGAAAAAAGTGGTACCCTCCCTGCCAGTTCCTGACCCTAAGCTTCAGATCCCTGGGGAGTAGCTGCTTGGAGCTGACCTGGGTCTCTCTGTGTATCAGTCTCTTTCTGTGTGTGTGTATCCATTTCTCTCTCTCTTTCTATCTCTCTCTTCTCTTTGCCTCTCTCTCTCACTCCCAGATTATGTCAAGGGAGATACACTGTTAAGCATTTCTTTAGGGAGACAACCAACAGGGGAATTCCATTCCTTGAGCTTCCCTGGCCAAGAATGGGAGATTAGTTAGGTGACAGCTGCAGAAGCAGCAGGCCCCTAGAAAAGCAGTACCTGGAATAGCAGAGATGACCTCAGAGAAGAAGCTCTCAGGAGTGCCATCTGTGGCCAGCTTTGCAAGTAGTGTCTCCATGGTGTCAGGGCAGGAATTTGGACTGCGTAACTGGGTGGGTCTGGGTTTGAATCTTAGCTCTGCCACTTATTAACATGTGCTTTGGGCAACTTCTCTTTCATCAGCTTAGTGTTCTCATCCACAGTATGGAGATAACTGTCTTTACTATCAAGGGTTATTGGGATTAAGTGAGATCATGTGGACGAAAGTATTTACTATAATGCTTGGCAAATCCAGGCATCCAGAAATTGTTGTTCCCTTTCTCCAATCACAGAGGACAGGCTAGGTGACTTTCTGTACCCAGCATAGATTAACCATGGGGTTGTGGAATGGGGTGGTATCTAAAAGCCAGGGGCCCCGGTTCCAGACAGCCTTCTTTATGTTTGTCTCTCTTGATCTCCTTCAACTCAACATTCGAAGATGTTGAGGCTTTTAGTTGTTGCTTGCCTAGGCTTTGTTTTAATCTAGTAAGTTATAAGGCAGGACATGGTTTCTGATATGAAAAGTGATAGGACTGGTGGGTGAGAGCAAGAGAAGCTATTGCTTTTGACAAACTCCTAAGGAGAAAAGAAGACTTTGGATTAGAACTTTGTACTCAATGCATTACTGTTCTCAAAGTCAAGGATCTTGGTGCCTTCCAGGTTCTCCACTGGAACTAACCAAAACCAGACAAACTGCCGCCGATTCAGTTCTGACTTACAGCAACCTTATGTGACAGAATAGAACTGCCCCATAGAGTTTCCAAGGAGCACCTGGCAGATTCAAACTGCTGACCTTCTGCTTAGCAACCATAGTACTTAACCACTATGCCACCCGGGATTCCCCACTGTGACCAGGTGTGCTCAAATCCTTAGATGTCTCGGATGTAAGACAGCACCTTAAGCCATGACATGGGGGACCTCTTGCAGCCTGAGTTTGAGGCCAAGCCTCAGTCAGCTGTGTGAGCTGAGACCAGTTATTCATACTCTCTCGTTTTCAGCTTGTATGTCTGTTCTATTAAGTAGTCCTCCTGACCCTCAGACATAAAAAACCAAACCAAACCTGTCGATTTTGACTCGTAGTGGCCCTATAGGACAGCATAGAATGCCCCATAGGGTTTCCAAGGAGTAGCTGGTGGATTCGAGCTGCTGACCTTTTCATTAGCAGCCATAGCTCTCCATCGCTGCACCACGAAAGTTCTCATAAGACTGGATATTCCATTACGGCACCAATTAATGTGTGGAACTTCATGGCTCTGAATATGATTAACACTTGTCTTCCACACTAGACTTCAAGCTCCTTGAGAAAAGCATACCATCTTGTCACCATCAGTGCCTAGAATACAGCAAGCAGGTAGGTGCTCAATAATGTCTGTTGAATGAGTCAGTGCATTTCCTATCATTTTTTTGTGTCTTGATCAATATCTGATCTCAAGTGCCTATAAATTGCTTGCCCAATATCTCCTTATAAGAAACAGGAGAAGGGTGGCATCTCCCCTCACAATTTAAAGAATAAACCTGCCAGGTAACAGCAACCTTTCCGTGCTCCCTGCATAGCAGGCTTGGCATCCAGGAAAGCCCGTAGGTGACTGAGGTCTGTTGATTTATTTCTCTTTGCACAAGGTTGCCCTCTGGTGGTTGAACATGGAGGTGAGACTGGAAAGACGGAGCTCGTGGTGGCCCGGAACCTGGGGGCTGAGCCCTCCTCAGAGGCCCACCAGTGAGCCAGGGACCAGGTGAGCCCCACAAGAACATTCATGCCAGTTCTTTAGCCTCATGTCCTCACGGCTTCCTCCAGCTCTAACAGGGAGCGCTGGCCCAAGAAGAGAAAGAAATGGATGAAAATCCCATTAAAAATACCACCCCACACTCAGTGGAGAGCAGAGGTTAATTTAAATGGCCATTCTGTAGCAGCTGTGTGCTCGCCAATGTCTGACATCCATCTCTCAAGGAAAAAAAAATCTTGATTTGCAGCATCCACTGATTTCTATGCTGTAATTTCCCATTGTGACCAATTTCAAACTAACTGTGATGTAACTATGTGGAGTTAGGCAGAGAGGTACAGTCCTGCTGCTGTCAAGTCATTTGCAACTTACATGACTCTAAAGAACAGAGTAGAAGTACCTGAAAAGTTTTCCAAGGAGCAGCTGGTAGATTCAAACTGCTAACCAAAAGGTTAGCAGCCAGGACCTTAATCACTGTACCACCAGGCCCCGGATGTGCAGTTGCACCTTCTTCCATCATATTCTAACACAAAGACACCAGGAATAAATTCAAGGGAATGCTTAATAGTGAAAATGTGCTAAAATAATTGAGAAGTGAGGAACTTTGAGTATTTATTATATTTCTTTTCAATATAAGGAGCCCTTTTGTGGCATAGTGGTTAGAGAGATGGACTGCTAACCAGAAGATCATTGGTTTGAAACCACCAGCCATTCTGTAGAAGAAACATGTGGCAGACTGAGGTGGATATTTGCAGCCTTGGGAATTCCATGGGGTCACTACGAGTCAGAACTGACTCAGTAGTGCTGGGTTTTGGGGGGCCTAGTTTTCAACATGTATTTAATTGCAAATTTATATAATTTAATTCTTTTAGTATGATTGATTATTGTAAACAAAATTTTTTATTGTACTTCAGATGAAGGTTTATAGAACAAACCAGTTTCTCATTAAACAGTATGCATATTGTTTTATGGCCTTGGTTAACAACTCTGCAACATGTCAGCACCCTCCCTTCTTAGCCTTGGAGTTCCCTAATACCAGCTTTCTGGTCCCCTCCTGTCTTCTAGTCCTTGCCATCAGTCTGGTGTGCCCCTTTAGTCTCATTTTGCTTTATGGGCCTGTCCAAACTTTGGCTGAAGTGTTGACTTCAGGAGTGACTTCGTTACTGAGTTGAAAGGATGTCCAGGGACCATACTCTCAGGGTTTCTCTGGTCTCTGTCAGGGCAGCAAATCTTGTCTTTCTTTTTGAATTAGAATTTTGTTCTATATTTTTCTCTAGCTCTCTCTGGGACCCTCTGATGTGATCCTGGTAAGAGCAGTCATTTGCGGTAGCCAAACACCATCTAGTTGTGCTAGACTCAGTCTGGTGGAAGCCGTTACGGATGTGGTCTATTAGTCCTTATGTGTAATTAAGTTTTTCAAAATGGGTATTTAACAATTGGCTTGTGAAATCCTGAAAAAAATGAAGAATTGGTGCTCCTACCTTTTTCCTCTTCCTCTTTCTTTCATTTCTCTTGTTTCTCCTACCTTCCTCTTCCTACTTCCCTTGCTACTGCATGGCTTTCTTGGCACTCTGTGTGGGTAGGAAGGATGGTGAACACGGGAAAAGAGCTTTGGGCAGGCACTGGTAATCTCTGAGCTAGGAGTTACATGGTGTTCAGGAAAAGGGATGGAGAAATGCAAATCTGGCTGCTGGAGGACATTTCAGTATGGGGCGAGGGTGGTTTTTGCAATTGCTCAGGTAGGTAATTAATGCCTGGGTCAAAGACCACTATTTAGAAATAGAAGGAGCCCTGGTGCTACAGTGGTTAGCCCTCAGCTGCAATTTTGAAGGCGTGTGGTTGAACGACCCCCCCCCCCCAGGCGTTCTGGGAGAGAAAATGTGTGAGTCTACCTCCTTAAAGATTATAGCTTTGGAGACCTTGCCAGGCATTTCTACTCTGTCCTATAGGGTCACTATGAATCAGAATCAACTCTATGGCAATGGGTTTTATTTAGAAACAGGGTCTGGGCTCCAGGGCCCATGGGCCCCTTGCCCTTGATGGTCCTTTGAGAAGTCTTACCCAGGAGGAGTAGAGGAGGTCAGATCTAGGTAAAGCAGCCTGTGGGAAGCTGAAGCTGAGGTAGGCAGAAGTGGGCACTGGAAAAGAGGCTGAGCTTGATGTCCAGGCGCATGTCTTCTAGAAACTTCTAGATGTGCTTGTACCCCAGCACTACAAATTCCCTCTGCATGGCTGCCATCATGTTATTCTGGAAAGAACACACAGCCCAGCCACTTCTAGAGGGTCTGTACTTGGGTAGCACTGAAGGCATGGGCTCTCCTCACCATTTCTGCCTCTCCTTCTGTAACTGGAGAAATTGAGGCACCTAGAGTCCAACGCTGTACAGCAAAGGGTGAGGAGATCCGTGGAGGATGGGAGGAGAGAGGCATGAAAGAGATCAAGACAGAGGAATGAGATGTGCGGAGAAGAAGGGATTGAAAGAAGAGAGAGAAGTTATGAAAAAGGAGACAGTTGACTAGCAGTGGAGTGAGATGGGATAAAAGTAGGAGGAGAAGAATTGTTTTAAAGGGAAAGAAAGGGAGAAAAGCAGAACAGGGCTGTGGAAAACAGTTTAATTAAGACCTATGGAAGCATGTCTAGTAAAGGAGATGCTGACCCTACCCAGGTCTCGCACCTCTCTGCTGCGTGATACTTCCTGCTCTCTCACTTCCATCCCCCACGAGCTGCCTGGGGCCTTGCTCTCCGTGAGGAGTGCAGACTCAGGGACAGGAGCCCAAGCATGGAATTCAGCTGTTCTGCACCAGGACAGGGGAACTGCAGCTCACCAGCACCTATGGTGGAGGCACAGGGTGTAGGAGGCTGGAGGCCCTGTTGAACCCTGGTAGTTAGTGGTGGTGTGGGGTGGGGTGGGGGTGTGCCTGATGAAGGGGCTCCGTGCTGGGTGCTGCAGGTGATGCCTAGGCTTTAAGAAGCTCACTGACTTACCAACGCCAATGGATGCAGAGCAAAAGCTGCTGCCACTGAGGTGTCTGCAGCCAGAGGGGAGTGTGAGGAAGCCCCTTAGCTGTTAGTGGTGAATGGGGCAGGAGTAAGAAAGGGACAGGGAGGGAGGACAGGTGGGATGGGGGGACATGCCAAATCAGCCCCCATTTCTCTGCTATCAGAAGAAATTTTCCCAGATGACAAGCTATTGATGCTAAGTTAAATGTGGGGCAGATGTGGAGATCAGCAGAATGAAAACTGTGACGGTGTACACAGGTGAACTGAGCATGGGTAAGTGACAACGCACAGCAATGGACAGAGTTACCAGAGTCAGGCCGGGTTCATCAAAGAAGAATTTTGCAGGAGCTAAGCCTTGGTGGCATCGTAGTTAACTGCCTTGTCTGCTAACCAAAAGGTTGGCAGTTCGAACCTACCAGGTGCTCCTTAGAATCTCTATGGGGCAGTTCTGCTCTGACCTACAGAGTCACTATGAGTCAGAATTGACTTGATGGCAATGGGTTTGCTTTTTGGTTTTTAAGTCTTCATTGGGGCTCCAGATATTGTAGTTAGCTGCCATAAGTTGGTCTCCAGGTCTTGGTGACCTTGTGCACAATGGAATTAAATGTTGCCTAGTTCTCAGTCATCCTTATCATCCTTGCAAATGGGACCTTGGTGAGCCATACAGGTATCACTGGCTGAAATTTTGAAGGAGATCACCAGGCCTTTCTTCCTAGTCCATCCTAGTCTGGAAGCTCCACTGAAATGTGTTCAACATCATAGCAGCTCACAAGCCTCCACTCACAGATGGGTGGTGGCTGAGCCTAAGGTGCTTGAGCTAGAAATGGAACCTGAGTCTCCCACGTGGCATGTGAAAATTGTAATGGCTACTGTTTATTGAGCATCTACTCTCTATATGGCATCTTCTTATGCTCTTTGCAAATGCCATCTTACTTTGTTCTCCAGCAACTTTGCTAAGAAGGTATTATGAGACTCATTTGGCACCTGAGTAAACAGAATCAGAGAGGTAAGGTGACTCACCTAAGTCAACTCTAGTATCAGGATTTGAATCCAGGTCTCTCTGTTGCCAAAGACATGCCTGATCCTGGGCTGTAAAAAAACACCTGTGCTGAAGCAAAGACGTGTCTCCTGACATGAAGCCAGAGAAGCAATGGACTGTAATGATCACGTAAATCTACTTTACTCAGGACTGGAAAACTGAGGCCCAAGGTCACATAGCAGATTTATGATTCCAAGTCCAGTGCTCCTTCTATCAGACCACTGGTATCAACAGTGTGTTCTGTAAAACCTCCTCAAAGACTACCGCAGAGACGATGAGACAGAACATGCAGCCATGTCTCTATTCCTACAGTCTTGCTTCAAAAAGGCAGCTCTGGTTTAATTTATTTGATGCTTCTAGGTATGATTTAGTTTGCAAGAACGATTCTCATACTTGAGAAACAGAACCTGAAAATGAGTCCAAAGGAAGAGAGTGAGGCTGGAAGAATGAGTAATTGGTCTCTGAAGGCTGTTCTTCATAATTTAGTCAACATGTTTGGGGAATGCCAGTCTTGTCCACACTCTTCTTAACTGGAATTCTTCCTGGCCCTGTTGAATAGACAGCCCTAGGGTATCATATTTGTGCCATATGACCTAGCTAGTCCCTTCAAAATTTCACCATTTGCTGGCCAGTGGCCAGTCAGATTCTCTCTTGAGAATCTGTTCACAGAAACAAAATGATTAGTCACTTCGTGGCTGTAGAAATAAAAGGATGTGTGAGTCAGTGAGCCAGCACCATTGCAAGTCAAAAGTGTAAGGCCAAGTTTTAGGGAGACAGAACCTGTGAGTGTGCAGAGGCTACTGGCCTGCGAACTGTGAGAGAGCGGGCTCACAGACAGGTGAGAAAAGAGACCATGTGTCCCAGGGATAGGCCCACTCCCAGGTACAGGCCTGTGATGCCTCTAGGACTGTTGCCTGTTCATGGAGGGTCTTAAGATGACCTATGTTATCAACTGAATTGTGTCCCACCCCCGCCCCCTGCAAAATGTATGTAACAATTTGGCTTGGCCGCAATTCCCAGTATTGTGTGATGTTCCTAAAGGTTGTAAATTCTGCCTGTATGATGTTAATAAGGGATGATGGGTGGTGGTTGTATTAGTGAGGCAGGACTCAGTGAGTAAAGATTGTGTTGTGCCTTGAGGCAATCTCTTGGGACATAAAATAAAGGGAAGCAAACAGAGATTTGGGGACCTTATACCACCAAGAAAGTGGTGCTGGAGGTAAAGCACATCTTTTAGACCCAGGGCCCGTATACTTCAGAAGCTCACAGTCCAGGGAAATATTGCCAGCAGAGACAGCCTTCCCCTGGAGCTGGCAGGCTGACTTTCAATGCTTAGCCTATTTAACTGTGAGGAGATAAATTTAGGTTTGTTAAAGCCATCCACTTGTGGTATTTCTCTGATAACAGCACTCGATGACTGGGACATCATGTTATAAACCACTCTCTTGTTGAATCAGTTTCTTGCAAGCAAAAAAACAAAAAAAACCAAAGCCTTGGCCATCTAGTCAGTTCCAACTCATAGCAACCCTATAGGGCAGATTAGACCTTTCCCATAGAGTTTCCAAGGAGTGCCTGGTGGATTCAAACTGCCAACCCTCAGGTTAGCAGCTGTGGCACTTAACCACTATACCACCAGGGTTTCCTTGCAACCAAAAGAACCTTTAATAAAACAAATTGGAAAGGATGTAAAATGGAGCGTGTTTTTTATATACTCCAGCAAGGCTGGAGTGGGGATATCCTATGATAGCCATGATGTGTGTGCAGATGATAAGGGTGGTGGAGTGTGGGTGGCATATGGTGGGCTGGAGGTCCTGACTCACCTGGAAGGCATTAGGCTGTATCCCTGAACTCTGCAGTCAATTCAGGTGAGTATCCAAGAACTTAATGCCACTGGGTAACTGGTTCTCAGGCACAAGTGGAGGACATAATCATCGATGGAGAAGATGAAGCTACTAGGGAGGTCAACCTCTTCCATTTTGCTGAGGGTGTAGGCGCAGGGCAGAACCAAGGGAGACAAAGCAATAAGCTACCTTTTCTAGCTCCTTGATGAATCCACCTCCCTGCTGCTCTGCTCTATCCCTCTCCAACGAGAAATGCCAACCAGTTCTCCACCAGCACCAGGTCAAAGCCAGAAGAAATAACACTGTAAGCCAAGAGAACTCCTTGGAAAAATGGTTGGATTTTTAAATACCTTTCCTAGAGGTCTGTCTTGGGTAGTGGTTGCCCACCTTGGATTGGTTTGGAAGAAACCTTTTGAAAGCTCGAATCGAGAGGCCAGTAATCCCTGGATCCTTGCAACCCCCACAGCCATCTATTGTTGTTGTTGGCCCTTGACACATAGTGATCCCATGTGTTACAGAGCAGAACTCTGCTCACGAGGGTTTTCCTGGCAGTAATTTTTTTTTTTATGATTGATTGAAAATGTACACTCTCACATAAATTTGCTTACCCACCTATATGCAGCTCCCACTGCTCTCCCTGCCCAGTGACAGCACACTCTTCCTCTCCACTCCATACATGTCTTATCCTCCCAACAATCTCCTATCCCCTCCTCGCTACACACCCCACTTCCTCCAGTAAGAGGTCAGCAAGATGACATCCTATAGGTGCATAGAACCATAAAGGGAACACATGATGTGGTCACTCTGTGTCACCAAGTCTGATACATTCCTGTCCAAGAGTTGACCTCCATTATGATTTATGGAGAGAGGCAGCATCATGGCCAGGGGCCATGTTCCCAGGGGAACTACGAGGCCCCTGGACCATCAGTTGTGGTCCTTTAATGAAGATCTCAGGGTGCACCCCTTTTTATTCTTGTGTTGCCAGTGAGACTCAGCTTTGTGAGCTCCATCACGGCTATCACTGGTGGTGGCCAGGTACCATCCAGTTCTTTCCATCACAAGTCGATGTAGTCACTCACTCACATGGGTCTCTCTGTTCTCTGGGTTCTCTTTCCCCTGTGTCGTTTTGGTCCTTGGTGATCATCTGTTCCTGCTGAGTTGGGACCATTTACTGTACCCTCAGATGGCACTTGGCAGCTTAAGACCCCAGACGACACTCACCAATGTGGGGTGCAGAGGGCTGTCTTAGCAAAATGCTAGTTGTGTCAGTTGGCCTCGATTTCCCCTAAAAGTATGGTACCTGGCCCTCTGCCCCAGCTACTCTGTCCTTGCAATATTGGGTTAAGATGGGAGGAGTAATCATGTCATGTTGAAGTCCAGTTAATATCGATCTTCTTTCTAATATATGCTGTCACAGATTTCACTCAACGAAATGTCTATCAACTATGTAATCTAAACTCTCCGCCCCTTGCCCTTTGTCTCTCCACCTTTGCAGCAGTCAAAGAGTCTTTTCTTCTATGCATGAGTATGTTTTTAAATTCTTATCATAGGGGTCTTATACAATGTACTCAGCATAATGTCCTCCAATTGAAACCAGGTTATGAGATGTTTCCTAAAATCATCGTTGTTCTTTATCATTGAACAGTGTTCCATTGAGTATACATACCGTAGTTTACCTACGCATTTGTCTGTTATTGGGCATCTGGGTTGATTCTATCATTTTGTTATTGTGGACTGTACTGCGATAAACACTCGTGTGCATGTATTAGTTGGTGCGAATGGCCTTGATTCTGTAAGATATATTCCAAGCAGTGGAATTACCGGGTTGAATGGTATATCTAGATCCAGCTTTTTAAGGAAGCATCAAATTGCTTTCCAAAGAGGTTGTACCATTTTGCAATCCCACCAGGAGTGTAGAGTTCCAACTTCTCCACAGCCTGTTTTGCATTTCTTGTATCATGGCCAACGTTGTTGGTGTGAGATAGTATCTCATTGTAGTTTTGATTTGAATTTCTTTAATAGCTGATGATTGTGAGCATGTCTGCTTGTGTTTTTTGGCTGCCTGGATCTCCTCTTTAGAGAAGTGTTGGTCCATCTCCTTTGCCCATTGCTTAATCAGATGATTTATCTTTTTTTTATTGATATTTGTAGTACCTTGTAGATTATGGAGATCAGGCGTTGGTCTGACATACAGTTGCCAAATATTTTTTCCCATTCTATAGGTGGCATTTTAATTCTACTAATAAAGGCTTTGGATGAGCAAAAGTGATTGATTCTTAGTAGTTCCCATTTATCTATTTTCTCTTCTGTTATTTGTGACTTGCTTGACAGATTTTGAAGTCTGTCTATGTTGTATATTAAACCTTCCATTGTTCCTACTTTTTCTTGGATGTTGGCAGTAATCTTTATGGAAGCAGCTTTCTAGGCCTTTTCTTCTGCGCATGGCCTCTGATGGGTTCCAGTGACAGCTTTCAGGTGAGCAGTCAATTGCAAATTGCTTGTGTCACCCAGCCTCTATCTCCATTCATTAGTTTAGTCAAAAGGATACTGAGGCCTAGAAAGGCATAATTAGTGGGAGAACATGGACCACAGCACTGATCTCAGGCAGGGCATAAAGCATTAAGAAGCAAAAGACAGATGCATACACAGCATCAGTGTCAGAGGGAGTAGATTTAGTATGATATTGTCTTTGGCAGAAGGGCACAGAGCTGCTGCAAGATCCTGAAGATGTAGGCTTGACCAGAACCCCCCCTTCCCAGCTTTCCAAATCCTTTGAGAGAATAAATGACAGTAATCACTTCTGCCATCTAAAGCCTTCAAAGAAATGGTTAGTGAGACCTGGGGTGACTTTCCATTGACAGCTGGGGAGACTCAAACCCAACTTACAGCAAGGTGGGCACTGTGCCTTGTGGCTGCTGAGCTGCTCTCCTCTTTCCCCAAGGCATTACATGCTCAGCCCTCTGAAGTCTCAGCTCTGACATAGCTGATGTGGTTGAAGTGGGCATGGAGGTAGGCACTTGTCTGGGAAAGGGGAGGGATGTACTGTAGGTTGGCATTGTTGAAGTATGTACAGAAACCAAGGTGCATGCAGACAGACAGGTGGGCAGGCCTGGGCAAGGTGGACGCTGGAACAGAGAGAGACCCTTTGTCAGACTCCCTACAGCCTCTGAGGCTGATGGGGAGTGTCTGAGCCATGTCACCTGTGTCCTCTTGATAGCCTATGGGTTGCTACCCAGAGCTGATTGTCATGATACCCCTAGACAGGGCTGTTGGCTACTTCAAGCCCTTGACCTAAGAGAGAAGCAGGTCCACCCAGCCCAAGCTCATTGGTGCTTTTCATAAGATCTGAGCTCCAGGTAGACGTTCCTAGACCTATGTGGGTGTTTCTGGGACACTCATTAGTCTCTTTTCTATAGGGCCCCTCTCTGGCCCTAGAAGGTACAGTGAAGATCAAATAAAACCAGAATTAAGTGGAAATGAATCCAGAATTAAGTAGAACAACTGTGGTTGTTGACTTAGCCAACTGCCTGGTGAGTGAGGAGTCAGAATTGTTCTCTGTGGCTCCAAGAAGCGTAATAGAACCAAACTGGTGTGGGCAATGCCTGCCCAGCATTCATTTCCCTTTTTTAATGATATCAGCATCCAAGTTTGCCATTGGGAAACAGTCTTCCTCTTTTCTCTATCCCTGTGGTTCTCAGTCCATGACCGCATCTCTGGGTCAAGAGTCATGAAACTCAGGCCAGGTCATTCAACTCAGATTGGCTTTAAAAATGTGGAAAGACTATTGACTCATATAGTACAGGTGGTTTCTGTCACTTGCTATTTCACACATCCATGCACATACACACGCACACAGACACAAACAGTTACTATCTAGTTGATGCAAATTTATGGATACCCCTTGTGTGTTAGAGTGGAACTGTGCTCCACAGGGTTTTCAGTGACAGATTTTTTTGGAAGTAGATCACCAGGTGTTTCTTCCAAGGTACTTTTGGATTAACTCAACCAACCAACTTTTTGGTTAGCAGCCAAGCGTGTTAAGCTTTGCACAACCCAGGGACTCTTTGCTATCACAAGGGACAGAGATTATTGGGTAGTCTAGTAGTAGCCCAAATAGCAAGAAAGCCCCAAGATTAACAGGCAGCACTTCTTTGTCAGCAGTGAACAGATGAGGTAGGTGGGAAAGGAAAGGCCCAGCACCCTTCTTATCCTTAGGCCTTGGGTGGCAGGTCCAGCTAAGGCACTTTAATGATCCTCCAAGCCTGAGACTTTACAGTCTGAAGAGGTCGTAAGTCTTTGACTGAAGTGCTTTCTCTGATGATGCCCTAGTATCCTAGATCCATCCAAGCCAAACCTCCAGAGACAACAAGAAAGCTGAGGGAAAGTCTAGATCAACCTTGTTCCTCCTCTGCCTCAGTTTCTAATCCTCAGCAGAGTGTCAACCCTTTACTACTTACTACTGGTTCTGCCAACATCCAGCCTCCCAGTAGGCACCAGAGAAGACAGGAGAGCTGCTAAAGGAGAGCTGAAAAGCTATGAGACTACTTCATCTCTCCTGTGCCAAGTGACAGTCACACAGTTATTTATTCTCCTCGACAGGCTTTTAATTGTCTGTAATCTAATTACCACTCAACCTGCTCCCCTGGTGGTGCTGTTAATTAAGGTAGGTGGCTTTGCTAGAGAGTAGTCGAGTTCTTGCATTTCTTCTCTTCCTACCCAATTTGGGCATTCTGATGAAAGTACTGGGGACAGCCAGACTGTCCTTTGATTTATTTATTAATTTTTTTCTTTTCTGTGCTGTGGCTTTTTCCTCTCCTCTCCCTGGTGGTAAGCCCTACCTCTCCCTCCCCAGCCGTGCCCACACTTGACCTTAGTCCCCCCTGTGCTGGGTCATGCTGCTAAACCTATGTCTTCGGGGTAGTAGGACCCTGTGACTATGTGATTACTGTACCTGGTCAGAGAGCCCAGCAGGCCCAGCACAACAGGCCTGGTTATTATAGGGTTTGAAGATAGTGGCCTTGGAACCACAATGCTCTGAGTGGAGCCTCTCCTGATTGGAGGAGCCAGGCTGGTGGCTTTAATCTGGAGACACAGCGCATACAACTCAATATGAGAGGGACTTCACTTTGGATCTCAGGAATCTCAGTGACCTATTTCAAACTTGTGAAGGCTCACCTTGGGAGTCCTTGGGTGGTGCAAATGGTTAACATGTTTGGCCGCTGGCTGAACTGTTAGAGGTTGGAGTCCACCCAGAAGCACCTCAGAAGACAGGCCTGATGATCTGCTTCCAATAAACAGCCATTTGAAACCCTGGGGGGCACAGTTCTTTATGACTAACGTGGAGTCACCATGAGTTAGAAGTGACTTGATGGCAACTGGTCCTGGAAGAGTTACCATGAAGAAGAAGGGAAAGATGGCAGAAAGAACAAATGGAATAGAGTGGTAGTGGCAGAATTAGAGAGCATTTGATCCAACTTCTTCATTATATGAATGAGAAACTGAAGCTCAGAAAGGGGAGAGACGAGGATGGTGGAATCAGCTGTGGCTGAGGCAGAACTCGAATCCAGGTCTCCATGCTTTCCAGGCTGAGGCTCTTTCCCTTACTCCTCACTGACCGAGGTCACACAGCTAACAAGTGGAACTTCAGTTTGAATCTATGCTGCCCAAAGTCAGGCCTTGTAAAGAGCAGACAGGTCTGAGAAAACACTCTAGACTAGAGGACAGTCTAAGAAAACAGAAGGCTTGTGCCCTTTCTTTGTCTAGAAAGGCCCTGAGGATGGTGCTGACTCTTGACATTGCCGGTGTGATTTACAGTTCTACTTGAAGACAGGGAAGGACGTGTGCCTTCTAAGGTCCCACCTCTCACCATCATTGTTACAAATGGACAAGAAGTTGAAGGCTTGTTGTCCTCTTTCTTAGAAGCATCTAAGTGACACAATCTAGACAGGAATTAGAATCAGCTGACACAGGGGCTGCCACGCTGGGCTCCAGCATAGCAACAACAGTGAGGGTGTCCCATGACTGGGCAGGGATTGGTTCTGTTGGGTTCAGGGTCACTGTCAGCTGGAACAGACTGACAATGTTTAACAATAAGATGTGAACAAAACAGGCCTGAGGCACTTACATTATGGGGCAGGTAGGAGAGGGAACAGGCCCCCTCCTGCCTAATTTCTAGGCCCTTGGTCTAGTGAGCTTCTCATAGGTGCTCAGGTCAATGGCCCCTCCCTAGTTGTCCAGGCTTAGGATACAGTTCTTCAGATGCAGACCTACATAAGAATTGCCTTCTCCTTTGGGCTGGTCTTTTTCCCCTCTTAGGGAGGAAAGCAGAATAATGTAGATCAGGAGCCTCATGGTGTGTTTGGGGGTAGGGGGAGTAGGGAGGAGAATAAGGCTGAATCCCTCCAGCCTTCAGTCAGGGAGAATGAGCAGAGTGAAGGGAAGCTTTGAGAGGACCCCTACACCCCACTTCTCAACCCACGCTTGCAGACCCTTAACGCTGTTATACACAGTGCCTCCACTACATAGGGAAGCTTCCTGTAGGCCGGGAGTTACGGGTTTAGTTGGGTCCCTTCAAAATATGTGTGTGGAATCCGAAGCCCTGAACTTGTGACTCTAACCTAATCTAACCAAATGCAGTCACCTTCTATAATGTAACGGCATGTAATCAATCAGGGGAGGTCATACCAGCAGAGGGTGAATCCTAACCTATTGTTTCTGAGTGACACACAATAGCACAGACAGAGGCATGAGTAGATGGGGAAGACAGGCACCATGTAAGGACCATCTACAAACAAGGAGCCAAGGGAAACCTGTGTCACGGATTGAACTGTGTCCCCTCCCCCCCCAAATGTGTGTAGCAGTTTGCCTGGACTGTGATTCCCAGTATTGTGTGACTGTGCTCTGTTTTGTGATTTTCCTGTGCTGTAAATCCTCATCTTTGCCTGTGGTTAATAGGCTGGATTATGTTAAAGAGGATTAGGGTGGGACTGTAACACACTTCCTAAGGTAGCATCCGTGCCCCAATGTAAAGGGAGTTGTCCTGGGTGTGGCTTGCACTACTGTTTATCCTTTCATCCTACAAGAGACAAAACGAAAGGGAAGCAAGCAGAGAGACGGGCCCTCATACTATCAAGAAGTACTGAGAGCAGAATGCACCCCTCATACCTGAAATTCCTGTTCCAAGGTGCTCTCAGACTAAAGAAAGACTGATGCAACACAAGGACCTTCCTCCAGAGCCAACAGCAACAGAATGCATTCCCCTGGAGCTGGCACCGCAAATTTGGACTTCCAGCCTCCTGAACTGTGTGGGAATAAACTTTTCTTTGTGAAAGCCGTCCACTTGTGGTATTTCTGTTAGAGCAGCACCAGGTGACTAAGACACCTGGCCTAGCAACAAGAAGGGAATTGAAACTGCGGAGACCATGACTGGGACTTTCAGCCTCCAGAACTGTGAGAAAATAAATCTCTGCTCTTTAAAGCCCCCTGCTTGTGGTATTTGGGTTACTAAGACACCGGGGTGATGTCTTGGGGACATCTCCTGCCAGCTCCATCTCACTGCTACCTCACTTCAGCCTTTGCAAATGCTCACTGTCGACAAAGGTATTTGCTCACAGAGACACATGCAGATAGGGCACGGGTTCATTACTCACCTGAACACAGCTGCTCGTATTCCTGCATGTGCCCAGCCACACACACACACACCTACAACCCAGGCACACCCTTCTGCATTTATACATTGTTAGGGTGCGCGATTTTCCAGATGTGACACTGTTACTTTAAAGGTTAAATTTTATTAAAAAAAATATGCCCAATAGGAAAAATACTGGTGCACCAGGGACACACCCCAAGCTACACAGAGCAGGGGGCGACCACGAGTTTCCTCAGTGCCCAGTATTTAAGTCGTGAGATTGCAAAGCAGGGAGGAGGAACTGACCTTTACATTGATTGGTTAAGGACACCTGGAATTCCTATTAGTTGTAAAATGTGGTCAAGGTCTAGGGGTCACTTGCAAGGCTGCCCCCAGGCTTGTCTTGTGACAGTGTTTTGTCAGACAAAGATGAGATTACTCTATGGTATTTTCCGCTATTAAATTGTTTCCTGGGGCTTTCTTTAATACCTTGAATTTTTACTGTGCCCTTCCTCAAAGGCTGTCACTTATGCCTCATTTCAACAACATGTGTTCTGTCTTACCCAGCCACACACTCAGAGTATGGACATTAGTCACTGTTACTGATTGAACGTGTCCCCTCAAAACACATGTTGTCAATCTTAACCCATACACTTCTTTTTATAATCCCATTAGGAATGGGTTTTCTTTGCTACCTTAATGAGGTAGTACTTGTGCAGGGTGTGTCTTAAATCAATCTCTTTTGAGACATAAATGAGCACGTAAAGAAAATAAGCAGAGATGGGGAGATAGATGTCACATCACATGAAGAAAGGAGCAGAAGCTGGAAAGAGGTGAGGACCTTTCCCCAGAGGGGACACAGAGAAAGCCTTTACCTCAAGTCGGCACCCAGAATTCAGACTTCTAGTCTCCAAAGTTAGGAGAAAATCACTTTCTATTTGTGAAAGCGCACACTTGTGGTGTTTCTGTCTCAGTAGCACTGGGTAAACTAAGACAGCTACTAAACTAGGTTTAAAGAAACTTCAACATCAAGGTGTTGTGTGTTTTTTTCTTTTTTTAAAGGCCATTTATTCATGCATTTGCTTAACAAACATTTATTGAACGTCTGTGGTGGTGCAGTGGTTAAGAACTCAGCTGCTAACCAAAGGTCAGCAGTCATTCAAATTTACTAGGTGCTCGTTGGAACTCAAATTCTTGAAAAGTCCAGACTCAATGGGCCAGGTGAGACTAGAGGATCCCCTGAGACACACTTTAAACTTTGAAATGAAACTATCCCCTGAGGTCATCTTTTAGTGAAATAACAGACTGGCACAAAAAGTACAGGATATTTATTACTGTGAGTATGGTGCTCCATGAAAAAAACATCTGTGCGAGACCAAAAGATTGACAATTAAAGCAAAGAGGAGAAGTTAAGGAGGGCAGGGAAACAAGAGTTCTGGAATCACAACAACCAGAGTGTAATTGAGGGGAACACTGACACGTTGTGAAAAATGTAACTAATGTCACTGAACAATTTGTATAGAAATAGTCAAATGGAAATCTAATTTGCTGAACACACAATAATTTTTAAAAATGCATGCAATATAAAAAAGAATGTTAATTTATAAAATATATTCATACATGCAGCTTTTTAAAAATAATTATGGAAAATAGTTTTTTTCTGTATGGCTGTGGAAGTGTGCATGAATCCACAAGTTCCTTAGATATATGTTTACAGGTGTATGCTTGCACAGGAGATTATGCATGTATGTGACATGCTCGTGAGGACAAATAATCATGTAAGCTGTGAGTCAAGAAATGTGTGTGTTGTGTGCTCTGTTGAAGTCCCCATAAACAAGTGTCTGCATAATTATGCCTACTGTGTTCCTGATAGCCCAGCCCTCCCCCAAGTCTAGCCCCACAGAGAATACACAGTCTTAAATTTCCTGTGCATCTTCCCTTTGTTAACTGCAGCTGGGCAAGAGGGTAAACCTCAGTAGTAGCAAGAGGAGTCTCTTCATCTCACTTCGCATAAACCACTGCCATCAAGTGGATCCTGACTCACAGTGACCCCACAGGGCTTCCAAGGCTGTACCTCTCTGTGGCAGCAGCCTGCCACATCTTTCTCCCACAAAGCCGCTGGTGAGTTTGAACCACCAGCCTTTTAGTTAGCAGCCAAGTGTTTTAATACCATTCAGAAAAACAAACAAAAACCTTGCTACTGTCAAGCTGACGCTAACTTAGGGATCCTACAGGGCAGAGTAGAATCGCCCCATGGTGTTTCCAAGGCTGCCATCTTTACAGACGGGACTACAGTGTCTCACCTGTGCAGGTCAGACTGGTGGTTTATAACTGCCAGCCTCTCAGTTACCCACTGTGCCACCAGCATGGCTTTACCTCCTGCACCTCATCTCAAACAAAATTACCTCATCTTTACAAACACTGTTCCTTTGGAGTGTGTTGCCCACCCAGCCTCTCCTAACTTCTATAGCCCATTTGCCAGCCAATCCCTTCTCCTCCCCCTCATTTGTATGTCAGTAGCCTATGGCCTCAAATTTTTGAACCTTGCTCCTCTCACTCTTTGTATTTCTGAAGGAAGTGTCACAGCTGCAGAGCAGTGTGGAGCTGGGTGGACAAGAAGCCAGCCAAGGCAGGCATGTGGCCAATCAGATTTTTATTCTTCCCAGTGTCCAGCTGTTTCCCCTCTTTCTTCTTTAGGGGGTCTCCCTTCGTTTTTTTTGGCTTGATGACGGGGAATTCTTTCTGCCTCCCACCCCTCTGCCTCTCCCTCACTCTGATTGCTACTTTTGTCTTTATTTTCTGGCCTACCCCCTCCACAATATTTCTTTGCTGTCCTACTTCCCACTGCCTTTAAGGGCAGCTAGTTCCCACGCTCAAAAGTCTACAACCAAACATTGGGATGGAGTGGGGACTGGCAGTCTTTTAATACCTTCAGGCACGGGGTTGCCGTAAGCGTGTGTGTTGTGGGTGGAGTGGGGTGGGGTGTGTGGGGGTGTGTGTGTGTTGGGGGGGTGACTCCACAGCAGCTGACAACCACAACAAATGGGGGCAAGTGAGGAGTGGAGTTTGTCTTTCCCTTTTCCCACAGCCCTAGAAGGTTGGGCCTTCAACTTCACAGATGGATTCCAAAAATAAGAAGCTGAAGCTGAAGGACTCCAAGCAGGCCCCCTACCTCACCAGTGACAGCCCCAACACAGGGAGCTGTGACTGAACAAAAATCATCAGAGGGAAGGCCTAAAGGCCTGGGTGATTCAATGGGAAGGTGATAGGAATGGAGTCAAGTTTGAAAGCCACCTTCTAAGTTCACAGACAATGACCATAAGGATCCAGGAAGTTCTTAAATCTGATAAAAGGAAAGAAACTGCACAGGAGCTGAGTCTGGACACTGGAAAGGGCGTCTCCCTCAGAAACACCAGAAGGCACTGCGTGGACTTTTAAGGGGATCCCCCAACCCCAGTGCCTTGGCAGATACACATACCCGGGGAGACTGCTTTCTCTGGTGCCTCAGGCAGGCTGAAGGGCAAGCCCTTGCTGAGGGCAGAGGGTGTGACCAAGCTCTCTTCCCCAGGAGGCTGCCAGCAGGCACCCCTTGCATCTGCCGAGGCTCCTCAGTAACGTTCCTACTCTCCAATCCCTTCTACCGACCAGATGCTCAATCCAAGCTGCAAGGCCTCCAGAAAATTAGGGTTCCCGAAGGCTTGAGGCCCCCTGATGATTGAGTTTAAGTCCCTTACTGTACGAATGAGAAAACCAAGTCCCAAGAAGTGAAGTGCCTTTCCGAAGGTCACACGGCCCAGGGCAAGCACCTCAATTCTCTGTCAGGCCAGAGGGTTTTCCTTTGCTCACGTGACCCTCCCCTTGTCACCTCATCAAGAACATGTGTCTTGGTGCCCTCAGAACAGATGGCCGTATCAGGACTCATCTCTGCCCTGGCACACGAGGTGAAGGGGCAGATCTGATAGCCTGGCCCAAGGGCTGCTACTGTGCCTGCAGTGTTCATGGGCAGCAGCTGGTGTGAGAGGGTCCTTCCCCAGCCCAAGAACCTGGTCACCAGGGCAATGAATACTCCTGTGCCCTTGGCAGCCCTCCAGCTGAGGAGAGGCGCCGTGGGGGGTCTGCTGGCTAGAAGGAGAGAGAGCCGTGGAGCCAGAAGGGTACCCAGGCAGCAGATGGTGCTCATGGAGGGCCCGTGCTCTTCTTTTCTCCACAGCCTGGGCTGGCACAGCCAGAGACCTTCCGCCTCCACAGCTGCTCCGGGGGTGCTCCAGCCTCCCACTCCACACCATGTATTCCTCAGTGAGGAATGCAAATGCCACTGTTCATTCATTCTTCCTGCCACCTGCCTTGATCTCAGGCTTCCTTCCACTTTCTTGGCAGCTCACACCCTCTGCCGTCCCTCCAGCTTTCCCTCCTCTGTCCCTCTTTCCCCTGCCCTTCAGGCCTCTGACACATGCTCACAGTCAGCCCTACTGTCATGCATGTGTCTGCTTCCATACACCTCCTGGCAAGGACCCATCTTGGGCACAGATCACGTCCAAGAGCCTCTCCCAACTTCTCCTCTGGCTCTCACGTGCTCACCAGCCACATGCTGTAGATCTCATGGATTCTGGGGAGGGTTTACACATATGTATGGGAAAGAGTCTCACCACTGAGCTGTTCTTTCAGGCAGCTGTCTCCTAGAGAGCCTGGCAGAGGGGGTAGGGCAGATATTTGAATCCTAATCTCTCAGCACATGTTGATGGACATAGAAGTGGCAGGTGGTGTGGACAGCTGATTCTGTTGCTGTTCTTTTAGTGAGAGGGCTGAGTAACAGAGTGAGGTCAGGGTGGGAAGTAGGCAAGGTCCTGCTTTTTGAACAACTAAGGGATCATAGTCATAGAACTCAATTTTATGATTAGAATACCACCCTCTTGGTCTCATACACACACCTACACCTGTGCATGTGCACACAAACACCCCCACACCCCCCAGGCCAGGATTTTGAACCACTTCAAACTGGTTCAGTCATGGCTAATGAAGCAAAACCTGAACAGGCCCAAATTTTAAAATTTTGGTTATCTGAAATCATTACCAGGACAGAAGAAAGTATAGGTCAGAGTGCTGGAGTGGGAGACTCAGAAGAGACGTAGTACGCCCTTTCAGGAGTCTGAGGCATAGACTGGCTTATTGCCAGTACTGAAGAGGACACGTGTTCAAAGTGGTGCAGTTGGCTGCCGTCTTTGACTGGGCTGCTGCTGTTTCTGCCTCTGTGCAAAACCCAACAGGCAAGAGATTTGGTTGCTATGCAATGCATATGAATTCTGACAATTAAATCTGCAAACTTAATTGTTTAAAGTGTTATGTATCTCATTGCTAAATATCACTATGGTCACCTTCAAAGTATTCCACTTGAGAAGCTATGCACTGATGCCAGCACAGTAATTTTAGAACTCTTGCTGGAATGGCCATTCCTCATGGTGGCACGGTGGCGAGTTTACAAGCTTAATTGTGTAGTTGTCTGTGAGGGAGTTTTTAGCCAGTAAAAAAATAATTGTATTGGAACACCCTCCCTACTCACCTAATCTGGCCCCCAATGATTTTTTTTCTTTAGAGAAAGGAAATATTGAAAGGAAGACATTTTGATGATATACAAGACATCAAGAGTAATATGGTGACAGCTCTGATGACCACTGCAGAAAAAGGATTCCAAAATTGCTTTGAAGGGTGGACTAGGCACTGGTGACAGTGCGTAACTTCCCATGGGGAGCACTTCAAAGGTGAGCGTAGTGACCTGCAGCAATGAGGTACATAGCACTTGTTCTAGGATGAGTTCACAAGCTTAATTATCAGACTTTGTACACTGTCCTTGTTTTCTAAGAAGGAGATGGACTTTCTAGCAGGTCTTCAACCTGTGATTTTTCTCATTCTGATTAGGGTTTCAGTTCAACTGAACTAAAATTTTTTTTTTTTTAATTTGGGTCTATTCTAATGATAATTTTAGGAAGCAGTCGCCATGAGTCGGATCCCACTCACCGGCACTTGGCTTAGCTCATAACCTGGTTTCAACTAGAAGACACTGTATTGAGTGAAATCAGTCAGTGTCAAAATGACAAGTATTGGATGAGACCTCTGCTGTAAAGACTTAAAAATAGACTTATGTACAGAAGAAAAGACTCTTTGGCAGCTACGGGGGGTGGGGGCAGTTGGTCATAGATTAGATGGTAGATACAAATTTGGTTAGATGATAGCAGTGACAGCATGCAGTAGAGAGCAGATCAATATAACCGGACTACACCATAAACTGAAAGGTTTTCTAAACTCAACCCAGTATTTCAAAGGATAGAATAGCAAGGATAGGAGTCTGGGGATGATGTTTTTAGGGGACACCAAGGCCAACTGTCATAACTAGCTTTTAGCTGAGAAAGTCTTCTGCGCCCTGTATTGGTGAGTGGTATCTGGGGTCTTAAAAGCTAGCAAGCTGCCATCTGACGTACACCAAATGGCCCCAACTTGTCTGGAATGGCTGATGACTGAGAACAACAAAGACATGAGGGAAAAAGAGCCCAGGTGACAGAAGGACCCATACGAATGGGAGACTGTATCAACATGAGACCAGAAGAACCAGATAGTGCCCAGCCACCGCCAAAAGCAGCTGTGATGGGGAAACAAAATAGAGCCCCTGAAGCAACACAAGAAAGAGGGGTGCAGTTCAAGAACTCTACTAAAAGCCCGGAATTGATGGCCCGACAGCCTGGAGGGTCCCTTGGGAATATAGCCCCTAGACCTGCTGCTGTCCTTGACTGGAAACCAGTAATGGTCAGCTCTTCAGATAAAAATGGATTGGACTCGGGAACATAGTGTGACCACATTATGGTGTGTGTACTTTATGCTTCTCTACACTTATAGGAAGCTGTCCTACTGGTTTCTTTCTAGATGAGAGAGAAGAGGGTGAAAAGGAGAGGATAAGTGCTCATTAAGAGGATACTAGAAATACAGAGCAGAAAGGTAGATTATGCTGTCACTAGATGAGGATAGCAGATGGAGCTACAGATAGGCAGGCATGCAAAATTGATTAGGATTGTATAGTTTCACTTAATCATGATTTAAAAAAGAAAAAAAACTGAGTCTGTTCTGGTGTTGCATCCTTTGATGTGATTGAACCATGTTCAGTCAGTTCAAAGCCCTGGCACACATGTATCACAAAGTATACCCCATGCCTTCCTACCATTTAGTCACTGCTGGTTATGTGCTTGTCTTCCTTGCCCCATCTGCCCCATCTGGCAAAATCTGATTCATTGTTAAGATCCAACTCACATGATGTGGTTTCCTTCAGGGTGAGGTAGAGGCCCTCTCACACATGTTCTTTGGACATAGCATTACTTGAAGCACGTAAGACATGGAATTATACATTTATGAATTTCTCCCTTTACCAAGCTATGAATTCTTCAAAGGCACAGACCACACATTATCCATCCTTGGATTCTTGGCCAGTAATCTGGCACACAGTTGACATCCCCTTGCAATGCTGAATGCAAACAGGTGTTTGACAGGCAAATGGAGGTAGTGTGGAATCTCATCGGCAGGCCGTCCTTATCTTAGAGAAGGTGGTGTAGAGGCTGGAACAATGCTTCCCTCTGAAGAGAGAGCCAGGTACCCCTGACTTCACCTTTTGGTGAATGTCTGCAGCCTGGAGGACCTTTGGATGATTTAACTCTTCATTCTCTGCCCTTGATAAAGTTCTGCCACTGCTTTGTGTGCACACTGCATCTCTCCAGCTAGTCTGTAAGCTTTGCTTACGAATGATGACTTTTTTGCATCTACTGATCTGTAGGAGTATTCAGTGGTGACATTTTTCACTTCTCCAGTGTTGTGTCTTGCAACAGACTATCAGTGCCCTCTTAACTACTAGAAATAGAGTTATTCCAAAAATCAAACCAAACCCACTGCTGTCAAGTCAATTCCAACTCAGAGTGACCCTACAGGACAGACTGAACTGCTCCATGGAGTTTCCAGGGAGTGCCTGGTGGATTTGAACTGATGACTTTTTGGTTAGCAGACGTAGCACATAACTGCTACAACACTAGGGTTTCTAACAAGGGCCTTTAAATCCACCCAATTTCAGAACCAAAGCTGGCTCAGTATTGAGCATTTGCTAGACCCTCACCATGTGGTATCGGTGAGGAAGAACCCACGAATTTGGGCTTCAAATGCCTGGTCTCATGTTACCACTACTGTTTCATGAGGGTTGTGAGTTTTAGGGGAAATTCATTAACAAAAGACTTTGGAATTGTTTCCTAGGAGTTTCTTAGGAATAGGATCTTCTCTCCATCTTTCTGAAGAGGTATACGTGTGTAGAAGGTTGGCAAGATTACTTTAAAGTGTTATTCTTGATTTGTTCACATTGTCAAATTCAAGCAAGGTATGTTTCATGTTACTTTATTTCCTCTGCTGTGAAGCATGTTGAAATGTAAAAATTGGTTTTCAAAGTTAACATGGTTTTGTAAAGGGAAGAGATAGACCTACAAATACACATACATAGCTACTTAGATGCATGTACATGTAGATGGTAACAGCACTGAGGGGGGAACCTGTGCAGGGGGAAGGGGATGGCCTTAAACCCAAGGGATACTCAAGGGAAAGTGGGTGGGGGCTGTAAAGCTAATTTAACTCTAATTTCTCCTGGCCTATAGTTGCAGGCAGCAAGGGAGGGATCAGACACATTTTAGGTAGGACAACGGGATGATGGGGATTGTGTTGCTGCTAAAACAACAGTTCTCATTTGGAGGAGCAGGGGAAAGGTGTCTCTTCTGGGAGCCACAGACACCATGCTCCCTTGAGGGCTTCAACAAAAGGCTGAGACTGGGGAGGGGGGTGAACAAAGTGTAGACAGGGGCTCAGCACTGGGTTGCCAACAGCCACAAAAGGGAGTTGTTTTTAAGCAGGAGCCTTGGAGAAACCAGCCACAACTAGGAAGGAAGAGGCAGCTGAGAGGGAGCGTTGCACCTGGGAAGGACAGAGCTTCCAACTGGTTCATTCTGGTTTGAACCCCTGCTGTGAACTTGCCTTTCTGTCCCAGATACACTGAATCAGAACCTGTGATTGAAGCTTTGCGGGAAAAGGCATTGATGAAATGCACCTTGTCTTCGGTATATTCGTCGACAAGAACGGGGAGAAGGAGTACAGCAGGGACTTCATGAAGTTAGAGACCTAGCTTGATCCAGTTTTTTACAAACCTCTGCAACTCTCCTCAGCCTAACTGAAGAGTAAGCATTGTTTGACTCGTCTCCGGAGCATCCTCCCCGTTCTCCTCAATATCCCCATACAGGGGGGCATGGAGGGGCTGCTGGGCCCAAGAGGAAGGTGAGGCAGCTTGGAGACCTGCCAAGCCACTCACTCAGGCCAAGCAAGGGGGTGGGGGAAGCCTCTGGGGAAGGCGCAGTCCACACAGGGAATAAATTACTGTGAGAGAAGGGATGCTTTTTAGGACTCAACTTGCGCTACAGCATAGTCTGCAGTGTTGGGCTGCAGACCTGAACATGAGCACTGGCGGCGCCTTGGTGGAGCATCTTATCCCCTACTGCTTTGGGTTACAGATGTGGAAGCTGAGAGCAAGGCAGGGCCATGCTGCAAAGTGGGAACACTGTCCTCAGCTGGGTTCCCAGAAGTTCCCCCTTTGTACTCGTTTGCACTGAGGATTAGCCACCAGCTCAGGGCCTCAGTATCTTGTGCCCTTTGACACAGAAAGAGCAACCGTGTATATAGCCACGGCTCTTTCAAGTCAGAACCTGATGCCAGTTCCTTGACCTTGGAAAATAACTGGAAAGGGTGAGGAGGAAGACTGTGCCGGTTGTTACCAACAACAACCAGCAGGTGTCACTGATAAGGCTGTCTCAGAAGTGGACATTAATTTGCGAATGTAGAGGAAGCTTCTGGGAGATTTTCAGGTGCTCACCTCTTCATCCCCATTTTTCAGGAACCTCCTCCCTTGGGCTGGAAGTGATTGGGCAGTCCATACTGACGGAGAACAGATGGTGGGAACAGGGTTGTGAGCACTGTTCCCCAAGGTACCTGGCCTCTTGTTGTGGATTGGTAAGGCAGGGCTATAGGACCAACCTGCACCCACATGGTCTGTCTTGGAGCTGTGACTCTCACCTCTCTCACTCTGCTGATACATAGTTCTTTGAGTCTTGACTTTCCTTCCCTTCTCACACTCTTAGAATACAGAGGCCCAGTCAGCAGGGTTTGTATTTGTGTTCACCCTGGAGGAGAGGGAGAAGCTCTCAGCTCATTGCTGTTATGAGATGTCTGGATTCCAGGACTTATGGGAAACCTGACCCTCTACCTGATCATTCCCTCATATTTCCTTTCTGGAGAACACAAGCCAGCAGAGAGCTAGGCCAATATCTGTTGCTAGGGAACAGGGTAGTGAAGCAGCAGTTCTGGAAGAATTGATTCTTGGCAGAGACAACCTAGGTTTCTCTGCCTCTTTGGGCTAGAGCTGCCCACAGTGGAAAAGTCTCTAGCAGGCTTTTCAAGCCTCACCTGTAGGCTGCCCCTGAACGTCTTCTGCTTGTTGTGGCCAGGAACAAGATCCTTACGTCAATCTATGGCCCAGACTTACCCTGAAGTGGTGAGTAGAGGAGGAGAGAGAAGAGGATCTGAGGTCTTTAGATATGCACTAGGATTCTGGGGCGAAAAGAGACCACATAAAGCCAGAAGTTCAGGATGCAGTGGGTGCTTTTGAATTAGGGGCACCAGATTAAGCCCTTGTGAGTCTTACTTCAGAGACTGTGGGATACAACAGAGGATGTGGCTTTTGCCTACCTCAGAAAGGTGGAATAAGAAAGGCAAAGCTAGGAGCAAGAAAGGGAGTTGGAGAGATGTGGTGGTGGGTACAGGTGCCCGAAACAGAGTCAGATGACCCAATAAGCAAGGTACACATGGGCACAACTGTGCCTGCCTGCTAATTTGCGGTATACAACTTCACCTGTGCCCCTACCATGTCAAAGACGTGGTAAAACCCATGTGACATTGCTCTCCACGGATTAGCAAGTAAATACAATTAAGCCCAAGTGTACCTTACAGTGCAAGCTGGTGCATTCCTTGCTTCCTGTTTAACCTCCCCTGGCCGGAGCCACCAATGTTCAAGCCTAGCCTGAAGGAGCTGCAGGGTCAGAGTCAAGGCCTAGATGATCACAGACTGCAGGAGACGGAAGCACATCATGAGGTCCAGTGGGATGGGTGGCTTCAGGTAGTTCCCATCCAACCGCAGGTATCGCAGGTGTGGCACATTCTCCAGATCTGAGGAGAAGTCGTGGAAGGCAACCAGATTGTTGGGGCAAATCTGGGTCCCATTGACTTCTATGGAGAAAGAAGAGGAGATGTCAGGAACAGAGGAGGTAAGGGATGCAGGAGGAAAAGGGGGTGGACAGCTGAGATCAAGGAGAGCAGAGAGTACTCTCTGGACTTGGCTGATTTCTGTAATGTGCGACCACAGA
The DNA here is from genome assembly GCA_028571685.1 of Heterohyrax brucei. Lineage (NCBI taxonomy): Eukaryota > Metazoa > Chordata > Mammalia > Hyracoidea > Procaviidae > Heterohyrax > Heterohyrax brucei. The sequence goes on from CM053155.1 coordinate 27,853,190, forward strand.
TGGGCTAGTCACCCCAACCTCTAAGCTCACTGTATTCTTTTGTAAGATGAATGAAGTTGGAACTGATTGACAATGCTGGTTATTGGAAAGTAACTCAGGAGAATGATGGAGGAAGTAAACTTAGAGCTGGGCCTTCAAGGATAGACAGGTAGGACTCCAGCATGGGTAGTAGTGTTCTGATAGGCGGACCTGTTTGAATGATGCTGTGGAGACAAAAGGCTCATGGCAGAACCTGGGGATAGCAAATAGTACCATGTGATATGCTAGGGAGAGGAAGCTGGAAAGGTATGTTTTGGCCAACTCTTGGCAGGCTTTCTAGTGTTTCACTTCCATCTCTAGTGGTGTTGAGCAGGAGGCAAGATCAGGTTTATACCTAGCTATAGTGTGGAGAAAACAATTGATGGGGTGATATGTGAAGCCAGAAGGTGGATATGAGAGTTGCTCTGGAGATCTTTCTGAGACTTGGGTGTTTTACTGAAATAGGAATGACAGGAAGAGGAAAGGGGATTGGGGAGGTCATGCTAAACCTGTTGAATGAATGTCCGAGGAGCCTGAAATTCTTTTTTCTTCTTTACCTCAGATGATACCAGCTAGGGCCAGATGTTGCTGTAAGTGAAACTTATTCTTCTTACACCTTGCTTCACTTATCATCTGTGGTTTGTTTTCCTTCATCGTTGTTGTCGCTAGGTTCACTGAGTCGGCCCCTGACTCACGGTGACTCCATGCACAGTGGGAGAGAACACTGCCTGCTCCTGTGTTGTCCCCATAATCATTTGTGGATCAGACTGCTGTGATCCACAGAGTGTTGGTTGGCTGATTCTTGAAAGTAGAGTATCAGGCCTTTCTTCTTAGTTTGCTTAGTCTGGAAGCTCCCCTGAAACTCATCTGGCATCCTGGCAATAAGAAATTCACCACTGAGGCAGTGGTGACGGCTGTGGATGATGTTCGTTGGTCTGGAATAAAACCGGAGTCTCCTGCACGGAAGGCAAGAGCTCTACCACTGAAGCACCACTGCCTTGTCTGCAGCGCTGGAGTAGCAGGAAGAGCCTTGGCAGCAGAGACCGAAGTCTTGGGTCCTAGTGCTGGATTTCCTTCTTGCAGGCTTTAAGACTTTGGGTTGTTGCCTTACCAGCCTAATATTTAGTTCTTAAACCTGTGAGCTTGTGGGAGTGGTACCTGTGCTGTAAGTCAGATGAGAGAATGTTGGTGAAAGCATTTTTGCAAACTGGAAAGGACAGCTGATGGTGGCAATATGATTATTGCTAAGGATGTATTCATCACACTAACCTAAGTTCCACTCAGTCCACCTCGTCTGTCAGTGAAACAGGAGAAAGACTATCGGGGTGAGCACGTGTGGGTGGGGCATGGTTCTCCTGACTTCCACCTCAGAAAGCAAGAGACGTTCCCCAAACAACTGGTTGTCTATAATCCAGTAGAGGTCTGTCAGCCTCCTAAGAATTCAGGTATCATTTCTGTCTATATGTTCAGCCCACACAGCTTCCTGGGGCAATGTGTTCTATCAGTTTACTACCTGCAGAGTGAACTCAGGCAGCTTTTCTCTTTCCCTGAAGTTCTCTTGGGAGTTAAAGAAGACCTCTCTTCTTATAGTTCTCTCAGATGCATGAAGAGGTCTGTTTTTCTAATCACTTTTTTTATAATTGTAGATGCTTCAGTCATCTTCTTCTCCTTTCTTTGACTTGAAAACTAAGAATTTCTAATATTGTTTTAGTGGCCATTCTCTTTCCGCTTGATCCCCTACTTCTTTTGAGCTGTTGGATTCTTGGTGAGGATGGAACCTGATTTTGTTCAAAGACCAGATAATAGTCTTTCTTTGTCTGGTTTCTAAACTCTTCTGCTGATGCTGTGCTCAGAGCTGACGTTCCCAGCCTTTTCTTGTCTCCTGGGCTGCCGTGCACATCACACTTCCAGGACCTTGCAAATGTAGCTCAGGCAAACTCCGAAATGCTTAGGCTTACGCCGCTAAACATCCCAGTGTTTCCGACTGCTTTGGAAAGTGCTAGCAGACAGGCTTTTTCTCTGGTTGCCACACATTACTGGTTGCATGCCCTGGCCATACAGCTGCTTCTCTAGGTATTTCTCTTACAGCCTCAAAAACTTGAGCTTGGACTTAAAAGATGTTTCTTCCCACACTTGCCACCTTTGGCAACAAACAAGCCCAGGATTTTTCAGGGTGGCTCTTGTGCCATTAAGAGAATGTCCAGGAGAATGTTTCATATCTACCCAACCAATAGTTCTCAAGAGCAAAGAAGCTGGAGCTGATGAGATGGGATATAAGATGAAGAAGGGAATATTCTATTACACATTACCTGCCAAACATGGTATTCTAGGAGTCCCTAGTGGTATAAATGGTTAATACTTAAGCACTGGGCTACTAGCTGAAAGGTTAGTGATCAAGTCCACCCACAGGTGACTTGGAAGAAAGGCCTGGCAACCTACTTCTGAAAAATCAGCCACTGAAACCCTGGGGGGGCACAGACTTTCTCTGACACACAGGAGGTCATCGCAAGCTGTGATTAGCTCAATGACAGATACTAACATGATATTCTAGGCATTTTATCAATGTTAAACTATCAAGTTCTCACATCAACTTTGTGACACAAGACACTATTACCATTCTCATTCTCTAGGAAACTTCCCAGACAGGTCAGAGATCTTTAGCAACTGATATGGCTCAAATCTGAGCTGAAGTCCAATGCCAGAGTGGATGCTTTTTGCAACCCCCCAACCCTCAAGCTCCTGAGACACGTCAGAGGCAGTGGGAGTCTTCATCCTCCCTCCCTGTAACCCCACCCCAGCCTCACCCAACTCACTCTCAATGGAATTGTTGTTGAGGTATAGGTGCTCTAGCTTGTTGTTGATGGCAGGCACACTGCTGATCTTGTTGTACGACAGGTGGAGCACTAGCAGGTTGGAAATGTTAAAGGAGTTCTTGGGGAGCCCTTTGTCTGATAGTCTGTTATAGTTCAGCCGGATGAACGCCAGATTGGGGAAGCCCTTGAAGTAACCATTAGGGATGGTCTCGATATTGTTGCTGTCAAGGAAGAGCTGGTGAATGGCTGCAGGCACTTTGGGCGGCATCTTTCTCAGGGTGTTGTGGGCCAGGTTGAGCTGCATGAGGTTTTTGAGGCCCTGGAAGGTGTCGGGCTTTAAGACATTGTCACTCAGCCTGTTGTGTTGGAGATCCAAGAGCAGCAGATTCTCCAGTTTGCTGAAGACCCCAGGGGGAATTCTGGAGATGAGGTTCTGGCTCAGCCTCAGCTGCTCCAGGCTCTTGGGCAGGGCCGAGGGGACCTCTTCTAGTTGGTTCTTCTCCATGTAGAGGAAGACGAGGCTGGGCAGTTTCTCCAACACCCTCTGGTCTATCTTGCGAATCCGGTTGTTGTCCAGGTTGATCCACCTCAGGCCTGTGGCATTCTTGAAGGACTCCAGTGGAAGCTCAGAGATGAAGTTGTTCTGGAGATAGAGGTAATGGATGCGGGCTGGAATGACAGGGACCTTGCGCAGGTTGCGGCTATCACAGTAGAGGGCAGATGGGAAGTCTTGGGGGCAGTAGCATTCTCGAGGGCAGTCAGGGAAGACAGATGGAGGACCCGGTGGAAGGGGAGGAGGCAGATCTGTAGGCTCTGATGGCTCATCAGGCTGAGGAAAACTGGGTGTGGGTCTGGGTCTAGGCCTAGGCTTGACCCTGGGCTTGAGTTTTGGTCGTCTTGTTGGCTGGCATTGGGTCACTGAGGCCAAGATGAGAAGTGGGAGGAGCCAGCAGAGCAATGACCTCATGATCCAGGTGACTCACCTGCAAGAGGAGATATGGGAAACTATTAGCCCGTGGCATCTCAGTAATTGGATGCCTTGCCTTTACAGCTAGAGTTGGCCAGGCTGACTCCAGGACAAAACAGACCTATGGAAGCATCTTCTATTTTCTTGTATCCAGTGGGTAAAGGAGCAGCAAGGGCTGAGATTCTGTCCAGATCTGGCCTTCACTATATAAAGCCAGCTCTGGAGAAGTTGAACCTTGCTGGTAGGAAGTACACTGGGCTTTGAATCAGGACCATGGGGCTGATTGGAGAAGACCACTAACCTTTCTGGCCTTCAGTTTTCCATGTGTACCGTGAGAAAATCATCCCTATCTTTGTAAAAGGAATGCAAAGATATATGAACCTTAAAATCCTGGGGTGCTAAATCTGGAAAGTCCTCAGAAATCCCCTAATGTAATTTTCAAACTGTGTCCCCACAGAAGCCCCAGTTTCTGTGAAGTCCCCCTTCGGCATGGAAGAGACTTAGTAAATGGCTTGTGGACATCCTCAACCCAGTACTGTATCAACTTGAGCAACTCTGTTTTTATCTGTTTTACGTTTTGAGGTTTAGTCAAAGAATTCATTGGAAAAAAAGTTCTATTGCTAAAAATAGTTTAAAATCCGCCAATCAAATCCACAGCCCACTGTTTACAAAAACTGTGACTGGAGGGAGGCCAGGAAGTTATTTAACGACAAACGCAGGACAAAACCCCAGATCTTTTGACTTCTAGAGAAGTGCTTACGGATATCTGGGTGAAATAGGAAAGTGCAGCAGACTTCCACATGTCCACCCCTGCATGCTGGTGCTCCGGGCCCCCCATTCCTCTCTTCCTATGCTTAGAGAATACCTGTCTTTGCCAAGGTAACTTGCCAAGACTCTCTCCCCAGATGTGGACCCCGCAAGGAAAATGAATGGAGAAGGGGTACAAAGATGTGGGGAAAGCACTTTCCCTTCTTTTGGTTTGGTATATCCAAGCCCCATATCCACTGGAGCTGGTGGTGATGAGGTGGAATATTAGGAAGAACTTCCTGCTGTTCTCAGTGACTTATGGGGAATGGAGAGCTGAAGGATGTTTCCAGGTTTTGTTTCCTGTTGGTTGCCTGGAGAAGGCACTGTGGTGTGATAGGTGACGACGGAGAGAAGGCTAATCGCCTGACTGAGAGGTCTAGGGAAACCCTGGTGACATAGTGGCTAAGTGCTACAGCTGCTGACCAAAGGATCAGCACTTCAAATCCACCAGGTGCTTCTTGGAAATTCTATTCAGCTGTTCTATTTTGTCCTATAGGGTCAATAGGAGTCAGAATTGACTCAGCGGCAGTGGGTTTGGTTTTTGGTTTTGTAAGAGGTCTAGGAGGACCTGGTGTCTCATCCATCCAGGAAGAGTCAGATGGCATCTAAATTTTCCAAGGTCAGATTTGCATCCAAGTTCCCCTGCCTCCTTGCTGTGTGTCCATGGGCCAGTTACTTAACATCTTTGTATCCCCAACTGTCAAATGAGAGCAAGATGTGCCTTTGCCACATTGCTTTCGAGGGCTTAAGGTAGTATATATTAAGTTCCTACTGATTCTATAGTCAAGCATGGTACTTTTTGTTTTGTTTCATTTTGAACAAGTGGGAACATTAGTGGGTCAAAGCAAAATGAGGGAGTGTGAAGTTTCTCTACAGGGCAATACACTTAGGCAAGACTGTTGGAAGTAGGTGGGGTGGTCTTCAGTCCCGCTGAGGAAGGTTGCTTCCTGGCTCCCTGTTGGCTTGATGACATCCCACACTGGGCAGGGGAAAGGGGTGGTCCTCTTAGATCCATCCTTCCACCATCACTCCAGGGGACGTCCATGGACCCTGGGGGAGGTTTGGAGTGTGGCTGGGGCTGGAAACATGGAGCTGGGATGGAGGCGCTGTGGACTGACTTTTGGTCACAGACATCCTTGGCTACCTCGGTCATTCTCAAGATGGGTCTGTGAGCTGCAGAAGCTCATCTGACTGTAACAGGCAGGCGGGAAGAGTGCTCCAGGATGGGGCCTGGAGGACAGACTTTCAGTCCTCTGTGACTCTGCTTGCCAGCTGGCACCAAATCTACACATCCTGAGGAGTCAGGACAGGGTGGTTTGCGTCCAGCTCAAGCTGGGTAAACATTAACAGACCTAGGCTACAGACAAAAAGTGACAGGGAAGGCATGCACTCTACCTTCCCTGCCCCAGGGCCATCATCCCCATGATACACCTCTGGTCTCGAGTCAACCAGCTCTTTTTGCTTCTTTACAGTTGTGGTAGATATGCCCCTGCCTCTCCTGGGGTTGAAGATGCAGGCTTCTTGGGGTTCTCTGAGTGAGCTGGAGTGTGGCCTCTGCTTGCATCTGCACCCCACAATTATTGCTTTTATTCTTTCCTTGCAGCTCTATGCTACCTTCTCTTTGAGCCCACACAGCTTAGACTCCTCCTTGGTTGACCCAGCATCCAGCTTCTTCCTGGTTTTGATCAAAGGAAACCAACAGAAGCCCCTGAGTAGCTGCCTGGACCTGGGACAAGAAGAGTTGAATGTGGCAAGAAGCAGGAAGGAGTGTGGAGCTCAACCTTCGGGTGGGTGGAGGGATCCCACCACTCCTTTGTCATGACACACACATACTTTGCACCAGCTTGAATATGCTCTCAGGTGCACAACCGTCTGCCTGCCCTCCATATCACACATTAAATCTCAGAGTCACATGTCATCTATGTGCATATGTGAGCCCTTATGCAGTAAATGGAACAGAGGAGAGAGAATGAAGGAAAGAGGGAGGAGGGAGGGAAGAAAAAAGAAAGGGGGAGGGAGGAAGAAAAGAGAGGAGTAAGAAAGGAAAGCAAGAAAAGAAAGTGAGGGAGGGGAGGAGAGAGAAGGAAAGAAGGAAGAAAGGACGGGATGAAGACAGGAAGACAGGCAGAAAGAGACTGTCCTACAGCCCCCGTTGTTCTCCCCCTCACTCTAAGGTGGTCCTCTTCCCAGAGGGCCTCTTCAAGGAGCTCCCACCAAAAACAGACAAACAGACAAACAAACAAACCAAACCCACTGCCTTTGAGTCGACTCTGACTCATAGCAACCCTCTAAGTCAAAGTAGAATGCCCCATAGAGTTTCCAAGGACTGCCTGGTACATTTGAACTGTGGGCCTTTTGATTAGCAGATGTAGCACTTAACCACTATGCCACTAGGGTTTCCCCAAAGAGGTCCAGAAGGGACATTTTTCCAGATTTCCTACTGCAAAGCACCTTGCGGATAGATTCTGGACCTCATCTGCACTGAGAAGATAATCTCAGGGATGCACTGACTGGACTGAAAAGAGATGGCATTCATTGTATAAATTTAGACTTGAATCTTATTGCCAGACCCCACACGACTTGTACTAGACGAACTATGAATTAATACAAGTCCTCTATTTTTCCTGAAAATTAGTCATGTTGCATGCATATTAAGTGATTAAAGCATTAATATGTTAAAAAATAAACATTTTTAAAGCCATAATTTTTGTGATTATGTTATTTATTCATTTATTTATTGATGTTTACTTATAGGCATTCAGAAGCCTGAGACAAAGCAAGAATTCTCTCATGACGTGAGACACCCTCCCCCAAAGTGGCTTCCCAGCACTGGCTGGTGTTTCCCTGCTTTCCTTCCTAGTCTTTGTTACCTAAAGCAGAGACCAGGTACTGGACAGCACGCTAAGTGAGTAAAGCTTGTCCTGAGTGTCAAGTCGAAGACTGTTCTGCGAGGCGCCAACTTCCGGCACTGCCCTCTGCTGGGGGAAGCTTCTCGGGGGGCTGGGCAGCCCTGATCTTCACTGACGTGAAGGATTGGAGCCAGCAGGTCAGTCACAGCACCACCCAGAGGCCAGCCTCCTGCTGCTCCTTGCCCGTAGTAAAGATACAGACCTTCCTCATTGCTGTCTCTGGGGCCAGACCCTACAAAGAATTTATCTCCCCACAGTCCTGACCATTTTACTTCCCTAAGGTGAGAGGTCTAGTCAGGCCATCCCAGAGCTAACTCCCTGGGTGCTGTTCCATGGGCATGCAGGATCCATTCATCTCTCCTTCTGTCAGCCCATGGCTGAGTTAGAGGCAGTGTGTATGTGCACAGGTGTGCATGCACGGTGCTTCTTTCTCAGGAAAATAGAGTTCTTCTCTAAGGCCTTTCAAATTAGATACTGCCACTTCCTGCTGAGCTTTGCTGTCTGGAAGAAAATTCCATTCATTGCTCTGAGATGTCACAAGCCTCTGAAACTAGAATCCACAACACCCACCAATGTGTCCTGTACTCCCAGGCAGTCATGATCTCTCCCACAATGGCACACTCTATGCTCTTGCCTTCCAGAACCTTCTGTCCAATCATTTGCTCCTTTGGTGTTTTTAGGTGCCATCAAGTTGATCCCGACTCATAACAACCCTGTAGGACCGAGTGGAACTGCCCCCACAGGGTGTCCTAGGCTGTCGTCTTTATGGGAGCCGAACACCATGTCTTTTCTCCCAAAGAGCAGCTGGTGGGTCCAACTGCCCAACTTTCAGTTAGCAGCAGAGCACTGAATCAGTGTACCACCAGGCTCCTCTAGCTGTTTTAGGGAGGTAGACTCAACAGCAGTGGGTTTGGTTTGGTTTTTATATGTGCCTGGCTTCTTCCTGTCTGTGTAGGCCTTACCCATCCCCCTCCAACTTCCTTCTAGGCTTGGGTCACCGCTGACTGAATGCTTGCTGACCGTCTGCAACAACCAGTTTTGCACAGCCCTGGTCTCCACCCCCAATTCTCAAAATGCGGGTGCTTCAGGGAGAGAAAAAGCAGTTGCCTTGCCCAACCCGGAATTCACTTTGTCCATTTAAGAACACTGCTTAAGTGTCTTAAACTTAAATTTCAGTTCCAGCTATTGGAGCTCCAGACTTGAATCCTGACTCTGCCTCTCCTCTCAAGTCCCAGGCTTCTTATCTGAGGTTCAAATGAGCTCATGCATCAGAAAGGATGCTGCAGTGTAAACATCTCTGCAAACTGACAGAGGAAGAAGAAAGAAAGAAAACAACAAGCTGTCAAGTAGATACTGACTCGTAGCAACCCTATAGGACAGATTAGAACTGCTCACAGGGTTTCCAAGTAGCCATTGGTGGAGTCAAACTGCCCGGCCACCTTTCTGTTAGCAGCTATAGCACTTAATCACCCCCACCAGGGCTCCCTGCAAACTGCAGAGGTTTGTTTATTCATTTATTTAGGAAAGAGCAGATTCTCTAGGCAGACTCTGATTTTTTAAGTGATAGAACCTTTTTTCCTACCTATCTCATTAATTCATTCAAAGTTAGAACATTCAAGGCTGGGTGCAAAGTTTAGGCTCCGGGTAGGGCTGGACTGAGGTCCAAATGCATTTTTTCCAAGTCATTATGGGAGCAGGTTTGAGGATAATTGACTTTACATGGAGAGTTTGGGACTAGGGTTAGGCTGGGAGTGAGATTGGTTGTCTACCAGGCTTACCGCACCCTGCTTGCTGGCATTCTCTCTTATCAAATTTCTTGCCCAGTTGGGATGTGGCAATGACCCTTTCTCTTGGTTCTTTTTGTTCTAAATGCAGACAGCTAAAACTTCATCTTTTATTCTCTCCTGATGCCTGGAAGGTTGAAAGTGGAGAAAATCAGGGGTCTCTGCCTAGCTGTTGTCAGAGGAGTGAGCAGTCCCCCCAGGCTGCCTGAGACCCTTCAAGGCACCCAAGTTCCAAAGGGGCTGGTGGGTGATCATGATGAATTCAAAACATCATTGATGCAGCTGCCCATATCCTGGAGGTTAGCTCAGTATGAGTGAGCCTGACTAGGAGGGTGGGAGAAAGTCATGGTATGTGGAGAGCGTATCAAGAGACCGGGTTCTTAGCCCTTCTACCACCATGAGTTTGACCCTGCTCTGTGCTCAGCTTTCTTATCTATAAAACAGGATCACAAATTCTTCCCCTTTTCCTTACCCAGGGAGCCCTGGTGGTACAGTGGTTAAGCACTTGGCTGCTAACCCAAAGATTAGGGGTTCCAGCTTACCAGCAGCTCCATGGGAGCGGAAGATGTGGTAATCTGCTTCTGTAAGGATTACGGCCTTGGAAACCCAGTGGGGTGGTTCTGCTGTGTCCTACGGGGTTGCTGTGAGTTGGAATAGACTCAGTGACAATGTATTTGGTTTTGATTTATTCCTCACCCAGTCATTTTCAGAAGTAAGTATGATAAGTGACTTTAAAATGCACTGCAGATCAAAAAGTGCTAAAAATAAATATAACACTATTAAGGAGAGGCCATCTGTCTCCCCAGCGTCTACCACAAGGAATGTATAAACAGAGTGAAGTTTTCTTTGGCCCCAGGCCACTAGTTCAGAGAGCAAGTTTTCCTTTTTTGAGGAGGGGGAGATACAAGGATAGGATAACTCTTCTCCTCCGACAGCCTGTTACCTTGCCACGTGCTTCTCTCTGCTTCCATCCCTATCCCAGCTAAGCCCTGAAGAAAGTCTGGAAGAATCGGTCCAGTACCTTGGGAGGTTACAGATCTGGGTCCCAATCTTGGAACTTGCACCTTCTTAGCTAGATAACCTTGGACAAACCTCTTACCTCCACTAAAGTTTCCTCATCTATAAAATGAAGATTATAATACCTTAATACCACATAGTCTTAAAGCTGAGCTACATCAAGGTGTGCAGAGTGTGCACTCAGTGAATGTTACACTATTGTCGTTGTTGTTTCAAAATGATGGGACCTGTCTCCCTGCAGCCTAGCTAGGGAGGAGCCCCATCTGTCTAAGGCAGAGATCTTTGCAGCTGGGGCACCCACCCCCTGGTTTTCTCATTCTTCCGCACACAGCAACTTTCTGCCCTGTGTAGCCTGTGAGACCACACTTGAGTCTCAGAAGCAACTAAATGAAGAGACGCAGGAGACTCTGGCCACCTAGGAGTGCTCACTTTATTCTTTCAATTCACCAGCCCACCCAGCTTTTCTGAGGTGGTAAGGCGGATGCTGGACAGGGAAGGTGTTAAGCTGTGCCTTCGTCAGCTGGCTGTGGTACCCCCCACTGTAATCTATGGCTTCTCCTCCCAACCTTTTGAGCTACCCAGTGGGAAGGGGTAGGAGGTGTGAAGAGCTTGCTGTTCAGCCCTTTGTCTGGAAAGCTATCAGCATAGGTAGCTGCTGGGCAGGAGAGGACAGGTCTAAAAGGCCAAAGGAGTGACCCAGTACAGTGCTCTGGGGGCCAAGAGACAATTTAGCAAGTGAGAGGAAACCCAAGTGCTTTGGAACAACTTTAGGGGACTTACCCTCTGGTAGCCTGCATGTGACTGTCAGTGTTTGCAAGGAGGGAAGAGGGAGAACTCCCAGGAGCTCACCCTGTCTTGGATTGCCCACCAACCAACACAGGGTGGTTCAAGTTATTTGGGACACGATGGAGATCCTTTAGGTTCTTGGGTGGTGCAAATGATTTGTGCTTGGCTGCTAACCAAAAAATTGATGGCCAGAACCCACATACCAGTGCTGCAGAAGGAAGGCCTGGTGATCTACTTCCATACAGATTACAGCCAAGAAAAACCTATGGAGCAGTTCTACTCTGAAACACTTGGGGTTGCCTAGACTTTGAATTGGCTCCACAACATTGACTTTGGGCTTTGTATATTTAAAGTTCCTCTAGGAGTTTCTGGCTAGGAGAAACAGTCAAGAGCTTGAGAGCTAACAGATAAGCTGGTGCTTGAACACACCCACAGGTATCTTGAAAGAAAAGCCTGGTAATCTTTTTCCAAAAGGGCTTGAAAATTCGATGGAATGTAGCTCTCCTCTGCAACACATGGTATCCTCATGAGTCAGAACCAACTCAACAGCACCTGGTCTGTGTTTTGGTTTTGGGGCTCTTCTATCAGATCATCATTTCCCAGGAAACTACACAGCCCTTCTGCCCAGCTAACACTGCCCAGGAGCCCTGAACTCTTAAAGCACAGTGAGGGTCTCCCCTGGGTCTGCTGATTCTGGTTCTCAAGTCCTGGCTGACCACTGGAAGTGGCTGAAATATTAAAACAACATGAACTACACCTTCTTTCCCTCTAACCTAAAGTCCTAACTCTAGTAAGATCTGCTGGAGTGCTCGGTTCAACAGGGCTGGAGGCAGGGGCCCAGACATCTGTATTTTTAACAAGATTCCCCTCCCATCCCAACCCTCCTACCCCTAGGTCCCAGGTGATTCTGAAGATCAGTCAGTTGGGGAGCACTGGCCTAGTCCTTACCTGGCTACCTTGGGACAGCACTCTCTATGGAGAGGAATGGGGGGATCGAGGGACATGGAGAGGGTCCGCCCCTTCACTTACCGGCTTCACATTTTCCCTCCCTGACACTGATGCCTGATCTGAATGGTTGGGATAATTTAAAAGTGGCTTTAAAGTGAAATGTTTTCTGACTGCCTGCAGAAAAAAAGTAACTGTCCCCTAGAGCTGGCAATTAGGACCCCAGAGGCTTTGAAGCTGGATCACTTTCATCTTAAGAGCCAAGTGGTTTGGACAAGTGAGAGAGAAACTTGGCGCTGTTGGGAAGGTACTGTGAAGGCTGGAGAGCCACATTTTTCTGCTTCCTCCCCAATTAAGCTCTAAAGAATGAAGAAATCCTTCCAGCTCTTGCTGTTTCTCACTCCTCCCTGTTCAGCCTGGACTTAGGACTCACGATTACTTTCTGGCTGTTTGTGGGAACAAGCACTTTCTCTTTGCTCTTACAGCTGAGGAAGCGTGTGAGAGGATGAGAGACAAGACTCAGAGAGTATGTGACTACATGCGTGTGTGTGCACATGCGTGCAAACGTGTCAGCTATGGGGCACGATGGAGCTCCTCTAGGTTCCTCTTCTAGGTCCTACTCACTATGTGTCTAGCTCTGCGAGTCAGATGTGGTTAGAGGGTAGCTGTGAATGGATAGGATACCTTAATTTTGTGAGTCTGTGTGTGTGCATGTGTGTTTGTGTGAGAAAGCACAGCCTCTGTGATATGTGGGATGAAGTGTGAAAGATGCAGAGAAACGAGTTCTTTAGTCTTGCTTCTATAGAAACCGCTGCTCTGTAAAATGCTGTGAACAGCACAGCCAACATCTGTACCAAGAAAGTTTCGCTTTTGCACCCGGCGAATGCAGGGATCTAGAATGATGAGGACAAGGGGGAGAAAAAGGGTGTGGGAGAAAAACGAAGACTTAAGTTGAGCTCATTTGAGAGGAGGGAAAAAGTCTAAGGCAGAAAGGAGAAGACAGAGACCAGATCAGACACCTAGGTTGCGCAGAGCAGGAGGAGAGTAATTCCCAGTTTCCTACCCCTCCCCACTGGGCTTACCTGCACACACCTGCCTCTCCTCTCAGCTCTGGTTTGGTTCTGCCACGAGAAGGCTCCCTCCTCTTCCTCCCCCACCCTTCAGCAGAGCTGTGTCAGCAGCAAGTCCGCTAGGAGCTCTGGTCGCCTGGTAGTTGCCTGTGTTTGCCTAACTTTTCTTCCACCAGATCCTATTAGGGTGGGGAGATTAGGGTAGAGGGAAGGAGGGAGGGGACAAGAACGGGAGGGAGTGGAGGAGGAGACAGGGAGGGAACTCGGGAAAGGAGGAATGACAACAATAAAGTCTTTATTTGGCAGCCAGAACTCCCAAAGACTTCATCCTCGCTCCATGCCCACTAACAGGCTTGTTCTAAAAACATTTTCTCCCGCGGCTGCTGCTGCTTCTGGAGGGGGATTGTTTGGCCCATGCTTGGAAAATAAGCCAAACCAATAGAGCAAAGAGGCATGAAAAGCAACCTCTGTGCAAGCTGGGGCTGGATGGCTGGGTCTAGCCTGTTTGATTGCTCCCCGTAGCTTCTAATGCCCATCACTGCCCTAGTGTTCAATTCCCAAACCAGTGAGGAGGGTGGGGTGTTTCCGCCGGGTGGTGACAATCCAGTTGCTGTCATCTCCTCTAGAAGGTTGCTAAGGGAGTGGAGTCTCACTGTGCTGTCAGTTGACATGGAGAGACAGCTTTGCTGTGGCTGCCACTGTGATGATCTGAGAACCAGAGAGGGAAAAGTCTGAGCTGGGGTCACACAGCAAAGTAGAGAGAATTAAAACCAGCTCATGTGGAGATTGTCCATGTCCTATTTCAAGTTCTTCCTATCAAGTGAGGTTTGGTCATCACACGAAGTACAGGGGGAAAGCCAAATCCTGCTCCCCGCCCCCCACCTGCCCCATCCATGTCAACATCCTAGGAGGATCCATCCAAGGAACACATAAAGCTATAACAATGCTCCTCAGCTGAAGAAGTGCAGCACTCCAGCAGCTAAGCAGCAGCCCATCAACACTTCCTGCCATCCCACCTGACTACTTAGAAATCAGGAATATTTACTTTCTCTACCATCTGGTTGCATTCAGAGCCCGGAGACAAAGAAGTGCCCTCTCCTCAATCTCAATCTGGGGGACAGGAAGGAGCATTGCAGTCAGGGTCAGAAGCCCTGGGATCTGCAACTGGCAAGCTGTGTGACCTTGGGCAAATTGCTCTATCACGCAGAACCTCGGTTTTCTCATTTATAAAATCCCTACCTCTCAGATCTGGGAGGATTAAATGATATCCTAAGAGTGAAAGTACTTTATAAATTGAGAAGATATTAGATATTCAAAGAAGGGTTATGATGAATAGTAACCAGCTGACAAAAGGAAGAGGGAAAACTAAAACTGGCACCTTCTTTCCCGCCCCCCGTTTACCCTAGATCATGTGCTCTCCCCAGCCCATGGTGAAGCCTTGCTGGAAGTCGGCACAGCTGCTCTCCAGATCCGCACTAAGCCTGGATGCAGAGGCCACTCACATGCTTTAGTTTTCTTTCAGCCTTCTGCAGGCTAAGAACCTCAAACTCTAGATTTGCTTGTTGGCCTTGGTGTGGTAGGAGGCAGACAGAGGAAGAAAGATGAGCGAGATACAGTGAGGTGCAGGAGAGGAGGGGCAGACACAGGCAGGGTGGGCAGGGTGCAGAGGGCGTGAGCAGCGTCTGTTTATATGGTGTCTGTCCAAATACCAGAAGGCCATGAAACTGGGGATCAGTGATGACCACTCTCATCATCTGGGGTCTTAAAAGCTAGCAAGTAGCTGTTTAATAACCATCAGTTGATCTCAGTCCACCTGAAGCAAAAGAGAATGAAGAATATTTAAAAACATAAGGAAAATATAAGCCCAAGAGACAGAAAGGGCGACATAACCAGAGATTACATCAACACAAAACCAAAAGAACTACATGGTACCCAGCTACCACTACCAGCTGCCCTTACAGAGACTGCAACAAAGAATCCCCGATGGAGTGGGAGAAATGTGGGGGTGCAGAACGTGAACTCTAGTAAAAAGACCAGATCTGATGGTCTCGCAGTCTGAAGGGTCCCCAGAAAGCATGGCCCCCAGACTCTGTTAGTCCAGACCTGAAACCGTTTTGAAGCCAACTCCTCAGACAAAGATGGAACCAGTCTGTGAGACATAAAGTGATACTGGTGAAGAGTGTGCTTCTTGGCTTAAGTAAATACAGGAGACTGACTGGGCAGCTCCTGTCTGGAGGTGAGAAGACAGAGGGGACCATAGCTAGTTGAATGGACACGGGAAATTTGGGGTGGAGGGAAGGAGCGTGCAGTCTCAGTGCAGAAAGAGTAGCTAAGTAGCAAAGCATGTGTCAGTTTTTGTATGAGAAACTGACTCAAATTGTAAACTTTCACTTAAAACACAATAATAAATAAAATGATGACCATTTACAAGCCAGCATGTCTTCCTTCCTCCCCAGATCCCAGGCTATGCAGAGGGAATTAGGAGGAAGGGTAGAGATGGGCAGGGCATATTGAAAAATACGCAGAGAGGAATTTGCTAATTGGTGACCACTGGCCGTAAGAAGGTATAACAAAAAAAAAATTTTTTTTTGTTTGGAAGCACATCAATTTAAAAAGCAACTCTTTTTATTATGGAAAAGGATCACGTTTACACAGAATGCTGTTGATGACCCCATGCACCCAATGTCCAGCTTCAACAGGGCCAATCTTATTTCAGCTGGGTCCCTCTCTCCCCAAAACCCTGCTAGTGTATTTTGAAGCACTGATTTTTAAACATATTACATTTGAGTGCCTTCAGGCAGGACATGCACTTTCCAGTTCCACACTGTCCCCGTTGCTCTGAGGTTTATTATCCTAGAGTCTAGGGCCTTCACGACCTCTCAGTTACACATCTGCCTGCGTGAAGGCCTGTAAAAATTCACACTCACTGCTCTAAAGGCTATAGCTGAGACATGTGAGTTGGGACAAATTGGAGATGTTAAAAGGGACAAGGTGTTATGTCATTTTAACCAACTGTCCTTTTTTATTCTCTTGATGAGGACAAAGTAACCTCTGCAATGGGAGAACAGGAGATGGTTCCTGAGACCTGGATTTGCCTCTTAGAAACTGTTTGACCCTAGACATGTCCTCTCCCTTTCTGGCCTCAGTTCGTCATTTGCAGAATGTGGGCTAGTACTGAGTGACTTCTAAGTTCTCTGCCAGAAATACTGTGAAGAGCAGACAGCCTGAGATTTGGAGTCAGGACACTTGGATTAAAATTTTGCATTGAGGTGCAGAGGTCAAGCACTTGGCTGCTAACTGGTAAACTGCAAGTTTGAAGCTACCAGACATTTAAGACGTGGCAGTCTGCTTCCACAAAGATTATAACCACAGAAACCCTATGGAGCAGTTTTACTGTCTTACAGGGTCACCGTGAGTTAGAACTGACTTGATGGTAGGGGGTTTTTCAATTCTGTAGTTACATAGTAAACAGGTCTCATGATACTCCTGAGCCTCAGTCAGGTAAAAATCTTGGCCCATCTCCCTCCCAGGGCACGCTCAGGATAACATGGAGCTCAGTAGAAATGATAGCTAGGGGAACACTCAGTGATTCACAGACCTGAGACCGTATGGTTCCTCCAGAGGAGCTCTCCTACTCCCTAGAGTCTCCAGGGATGCCAGTGGGTGAAATTTTACCCCAGGGAAGGAATACATCACTTCCCTGTGTGCTTGAAGGACACTTAAAGTGTCAAGAACAATATGATGTGATTGCTGGGCCCAGTGATGGAAAGTCAAGATATGTAGGGTGCTGCTACTGCTGTCTGCTCCTAGGACAGGGATAGGGAAGTGTGGTTAGAGGGAAGAATGTGGGGTCAGAGACATGCAGGGAAGGGTAAGGGGATGGAGGTGGTTCCCCAAACCAGTTGCCATGAAGCTGTTTCTGACTCACGTGATCTCATGTCTGTCAGAGTGGAACTGTGTGTGCTCCACAAGGTTTTCCAGGGCCAACTTTTTGGGAATAGATCACCATGCCTTTCTTCCGAGATGTCTCCTTTTTGGCTAGCAGCTGAGCTCTTAAATGTTTGTTCTGCCTGGGAACAGCCCACACTTTCCATCCAGGCTGAAATTCCATCCTGGAGCAATCTCTTTTTATTTCCCCCTCATAGTAACTGCTGTCTTGGCTACAAGCAGTGAGTGCTTAAGGAGAAGAAACAGCATGATTGTATCTTATCCTTTCCACACAAACACAGAGGAAAGGTGTCTTGGCTTCTCACTGCCCATTGCCTCAGAACAACACTCTGCTAGGAATGAGCAGCTTGGGCCTGAGGAGTCTTAGCTCTGACAGGCCAGTGGTCATCAGGTTCCATAGAGGCTGGCGCTTGGACAGACCCTCATGCTCAACAGTTGAGGCTCACAGCCTAGGGTGGCTGGGGGTCTGGGAGAATGTGTAACAGGGGAGAAGTTGTAGGAGTCCTGTGGTCACCTCTACCATTCAGCCTGGGGGGTCTGGGTTGCCTGGATGAGTGGGCTCCTGGGGGGCAGAGACAGTATCCTGTTCATCATGGTGTAACCCACAGCACCCACCAAGTGCTTGGCATACCCTGGTGCTCAGTAGGAGTCTGTTTCATACAATTCAAAAGGATTAAACAAGGAGATGCTCTGTTACTCTCTTTTAAAAACATGATTATATTTTGAATAGGCGATGCATTGTTTAGATTCAAGATCCAAAAAGTACAAAAGATTGGATAGGGGAAAGACTTCTTCCCCTGATGCTCTCCGTGTTATTCAGTTTCCTCCAGGAGGCCATCCATGCTCCATTTTCTTATATCCTCCAGATTAGTTAACACACATACAAGGAATAAGTATAAACAACTATGCCCTTTTATTTTCCCTTAGATTTTGCAGATCACTCCATATTGGTGTGTAAGAAGCTCACTTACGCTCTCTCAGTCTTGTACTTATTAGACCAGTCCCCCTTTGATGGACACTTGGGCTGTCTTGACCCCTTATTAAACTAGGCAGTGCCAGGTTTAGAGTCTCACAAAGCAGTTCCAGTCCTGAATCTACCACCTCTCCATACCAACCAAGTGAGATTGGGCCACCCATCTGCCCCCTTTGTGTTTCAGTTTTTTCATTTGTATGTGGCAGATATTAGTTGAAGTTCATCATCTAAGCAGTGAAAGAAATACAAATTTATGCTATAATTTAACTTTATTCTATCAAGATAGCTAGCTAGCTAAAATCGAGTCAACTCCAACTCCTGGCAACCTACTATACAACAGAAGAAAATGCTGAACGGTCTCGTGTCACCCCTGACCTGTGGCGTGCTGAAGTCCGTTGTTGCACTGTTGTGCCAATCCATCTCACCAACGGTCTCCCTGAAGCTCACTGGTCCTCTGCTTCACCAGATATAGTCATGATCTCCTCCCGTGACTGATCCCTCCTGATGTCATGCCCAAAGCAGACAAGTTGGGCAATGTGCTGTTGTGATCCATAAGGCTTGCATCAGCTAAGTTTTAGAAGTAAATTTCTAGGCCTTTCTTCCTGGTCTGCCTTCGTCTGAAAGCTATCTACCATGGGTGACCCTGCTGGTGTTTAAAATTCTGGTGGCACAGCTTCCAGCATCATAGCAACATGCAAACCACCATACCGTAGCATGACAAACACAGACCAGTGATGGGACTTTATTTTGTAATTTAATTTCTGAATCTGAGCACTCATTCCACTATGACAGCGGAAAGCTCCGTCTTGGTCCTTCATGGTATATCTCCCTCTATTATGGTTTTACCCTGAACTTCGTTGGTTTAAGGGTGGGTGTCCATGGAGCCAGGGCTTGGTGGGGTGGGAGAGGTGTCTGTGGGGAGGCCACACATGCATGTTAGTCTTCGTTAACGTTGCTGGACACACTGTTCTTTCTGGCCCACGGGGCCTCCTCTGACTGAACCACCCTCTGCCACTCTCTAGGCTGTGCATGGTGAACAGAAACCCATAGCGCTGCTGTTTCTCTCTGGAGACATGCTGTCTGCCTGGCTCTCTGCCAGGGCCAGGACAGTGGTCCATTCTCTCAGACCCCACACGACTCCCACACATTGCCCTGACCTGGCCCTAGTCAAAGCTTTTGTTTTCTCCGGAGGGAGAAAGGTCTTTGTCCTTCCTGCTTCTGGGCGGAACATGTGTCTGCGCCCTGAAACTCCTAAGGTCTTAGGCTGGTGGAAATGGCCCCAAAGACACACTTGTAGGCTGTTTCCATTTCCTGCCTCCTCCAAGACTGTTGCTTCGCTGAGAGGAAGTGAGAGGAAGAGGCAGTGGAGGAAGAAATCGAGCCTAGCTTTTGGCCACACCCTGAGCACAGCTGGATTGAGGACTGCTGAGTTCCTTTCTGTGTACTTCCCTCAGCACTGCCTAAGGGTTGAGAACACGTGGGCTATCTGAGCAGACCCGAGGGAGGATTGGGTTGAGTGTGTGGTGAATAAGACCGTGCTCACATATAATCTTTTAGCCACTGGTGCTTAGGAGAGCAAGTGCAAAGACTATACCCTCAGCTACTGTCTTCAAACAGCAAGCTTCAAATCAGCTCAAGTCAACCCCTTGCTGAGAATTTGCGTTTCTATCCAGATATACTAAATTAGAGTCTACAGTTTACCAAGATACCCACGTGATCCTTACGTAGATTTTGATTCAGTATATCTGGGCCAAAAGGCAAATTCTCAGCAGGGGATCGAATCAGAAAGAACCAATTAAGGCCTGCCAGAGAGCACAGGTTGGGCCTGTGGAGTTCCCAGGTTTCTGGAGAGCCAGGCTCAGCTGAGCGGAGACAGTATTCTGCCTTTCACGGTGAGGTCCTCCCAGCTTTTGAAATGCCTCTTAGACGGGCTTCTCCTAGAAACCCTGGTGGCATATTAAAGAGCTCAGGCTACTAACAAGAGGTTGAAAGTTCAAGTCCACCAGGCATTCCTTGGAAGCACTATGGAGTACTTCTGTCCTGTCCTGTAGGTCACTGTAAGTCGGAATTGACTCGACAGCAGTGGTTTTCATTCTTTGGTTAGGCTCCCCAATCACACCATCATGAAACTCCAGACTAAGTTAATGTTATGTTGTAAAAGTTGCCTTTCACAAGTCACAGCCCATGGAGCTAATATTCAGGAGCCAGGTACGATTCTGAGTAAGGTGTCAACACTCCGTGCTGCATGCTGTCACTTGTTGGTAGTGAGACTGCCTTCACATCACACAGTCTCACCACAACCATGGCCCTGAACAGTCAGTAATGTCCCATGTCACAAGGTCTACCGGGAATGAGTCAGGCTGCCCTCACAGGGACCACCATGGCACATAACTGTGGGCGTCGTCACATCCAATGTGCACTAAGCATTGTCCTTAAACTCAATAATGGTAAAAATAATAGCGAAAGTTTGAATGATGAGGTAATACGTGCATAAGGGGGTCCCTGGGTGGTATAACTAGTTAAGGTACTTGGCTGCTGATTGAAAGGCTAGAGGTTGGAATCTACACAGAGATGTCTCAGAGAAAGTCCTGTGGATCGACTTCTGAAAAATCAACCACTGAAAACCCTACAGGGGTGCTCAGTTCTACACTGACACACACAGTGTTGCCATGAATCGGAGTCAACTTGATGGCGACTGATTGAACTGGAACTGGTTAGTTGTTGAGATTTAATACATGCCAAACACTCTTCTATGCCCTCTATATGTACCAGCTCTTTAGTTCTCACACAACTGTATGAGGCAGGTACTCGTGTGATATGTTTTTCAGGCAAAGAGACTGAGCCACAGATCATTCAATAACACAGCTAAGGTCACGATTTTAGAGCATAATGTTACAGAGAAGATTTGAACTCGTCTTTCTGCCCAGTGTTTTTACTTGTGTCTATCCATGCTGTTGTGATGAATGAAACACAAATTCTTTAAGCTCATCTCTGAATTCATTGTGCCATTTGGTATTTTCTATTCACTCAAGTCAATCACATAGTTTTAATTTTAACTTTGAAAAAGGATCCTTGTACCTAAAGCTGTTGAGAACACCTGACTAAGCCTCAGCTTCTCATTCCTAACATAGGCAGTTATTCTCCTCTTATTGTCGCTCCTCCTGTGGACTCCTCAGGTTCTGTAAGTCCTGTTTCCCCAATGGCATTTATAGCTGCCCTCTTTCCTCTGCCATGATGCTGCTTCGGCTGGTGCCCAGACCTTCTGTGGCAGCTTCCTAATGGGGTGCCTTGCCTCTGGTCTCTACTCTCCACTCCCATCTGGGTCTTCCTAAGGAATGATCTGAGCAGGCCACCTTCCTGTGGCTCCCTGCTCCCTGGCTCCATGACCATCATGGCCCACAGCTCATGTCAGACTCACCTGAGAGCTCTTAAAAATACCTGAGACCCCACCCCAGAAAGCCTGATCCTAGATGATCTGTATTGTTTGGTCCTGACCCACATTCCTGGGGGAGAATCACAGCCTGTGGAGTACAGTGTAAGCTTCTTGGCATGACATAGGGGTCTCTCCATGCCCTGTCCCTGCTAGTTTCTTGAGACCCATTGATTCCAAACATAACTTTCTTGCAAGAATCAGAACATTCAAAACCATGTCATATTTTCATGCCTCTGCTCGCTGCTCCTTTGGTCTGTAAAGCCCTTCTTCCCCGGGCTCTATACTTCTCGGTGCCTCTCCTGACAGCAGTGTCTTCTATAGCCACCCTGTCCAAGCGCTCCAGCAGATCCCTAGAGTATGTTCAGGGGGCAGTGAACATGGGTAGGAACAGTGAACCGTGCTTTGGAGTAGAATTCTCCCATTCCAGGCAGGAGACCCAAGTTCACTTCCTGGCCAGAGTCTCATGTGCAACCATCATTCATCTGTCAGTGGAGGTTTGTGTGTTGCTATGATGCTGAACAGGTATCCACAGACTAGGAAGAAAGACCTGGTGTTTTACTTCCAAATGTCAGCCAGTGAACACAGTTTAGATCACAGTAGTCCAATTTGCAACCAGTGGTGGGCGTGATATGATTGATTCCTAATTGATTACCTTTGTGTGGTCTTTCTAGCAATGGTCTTTTAACTCCCACCCAGGTGATCGGGCAGAACTATGTGATAAGATAATCCAAGGAGATTGGTCAATGTTGCCATAATAGAGAGCCACTTCCAGAGAACAGAAGAGCTCACCACCATCAAGGAAGGAGAGACCAAGCAGCAGGACATGGCGTGATTGGCTTCCTGGCCCATGAACAGAGAAAGCTGGGTGCCTTTGAGCAGACACTGAGGCTCAGGGAGAGATGTGCCTGCAAGCATGACTGGGAAGAGGCTATCCTGATAGAAGAATTGTCTTGAGTGTTCCTGAGCCTGAACTGTAACAGTTACTTCCCTAATACTCCCATAACTGTTAGTATGGTCTGTAAGTTCTGTGTGCCCTTGCAATGAATTACTGAACCCAGTAGATGGTGCTGGGGGAGGGACAGTTGGTGTTAGAATTAGTAAAGATTGAAGAAGGGAAATCTTGTCTGGCCTCCGCCTCATGGGAATCAGTCTTGGGCTATTGAATTTCGTTTTCCTTCCCCCTTGTGGAGCTGGAGAAGATCAGACACTGCTCCCATGGCATTTTTCAACTGAAAACAGTGCAGAACTGGCCAGTGTCTCATTCCATTGTGCATGGTGTCACCATGAGTCGGAGGCTGATGCTAAAGCAGCCATCAACAGCAAGCAGATGTCCAAGCCTGGACCTGGGCCACTCCACCGCCCTCCTCTGTTCTCCTGTCTGCCTCTTGTACTAGATCCCCACAGGCTGTGCCCCTGTGCCGGAGTCTGATTCCTATTTAAAGTCCCAGGCACTAGTATAGTTCTGACACTCAGTGGATACTCTGTATCTTACAATCCGGACCCAGTTATTCTGGCAGCAAACCTAGAAGTGCTAGCATGGTTTCTCTCCTTTCATTACTGCCTGAGTCATTGTAAAACCCTCCTAAATAATTTTTCTGATGTAGTCTTCTCACTTTCTGATCTATCTTCCATGACCCATCAAGTCTGTTTATTTCCTAAGAAACAACCTGATTATCTAACTCCCTTGCTTAAAATTCTGAAATGTCTCTCGGTTGTTTACAGAACAAAACCCAAATGCCTCCGCCCGACGCTCAAGGCCCCAGCACTCTGGCCCAGCTTGCCTGCCATTCTCATTTCCTTGTACACTTCTACGGAACCCGAAGACTAGCCTTGCGGGATCATAGTTCCCAGAAGACCTGCTTCCAAAAGGCCACAGCCTTGGAACCCCTGTGGAGTCATTCTGCTCTGCACACATGGCCTCACCGTGAGTTGGAACCTGCTCCATGGAGGCTAACAACAACAATAAGCTCTTAGCTAATCCAGGGTCAGATGTCCTTTTAACTTGTATTCTCCTTTTAGAGGACTCCTATTCACCCCGTAAGACCCAAATCCAACATTATCTCCTGTGTAAAGCTCTCCCTAGTTCCCACAGAGTTTGCTGTCAACTGTTGTGTCCCTAGGCCACAGCTGCCACTGCACAGAGCAGTTACTCCTTGTTTCCGTACCTTCCTCCTGTGCCTGATCAGAGGGTCTCCAAGGCAGAAACCCAGCTCTTGGCAACAGGCATGACAGATGAGTAATGCTGGTCACAATACCTGACATTCACTGAGCTCATACTAGGGGCTGTGCACGTACTACTCAGTGTCTTAGTTCATTTAATCTTCGTAACATCCCCAAGAGTAGGGACTATTATTATATCCCCATTTTACAGACAAGGAAACCAAAGAACTGAGTATTATAGTCAGTAACTGTTTTAGTCAGCTGGGGCCGCTCTAACAGAAATACCACAGAGTGGGTGGCTTTAACAAAGAAAGATTTATTCTTACACAGTCCGGTAGGTTGCAAGTCCATATTCAGGGTGTCCACTCCAGGGGGAGGCTTTCCCCTTGTTGACTCTGGAGGAAAGTCTGGTATTGCATCAGTCTTTGTCCAGGGAGCGTCCTGACGCAAGAACCTCTGGTCGGAAGGACACGCTCTGCTCCCGGTGCTGCTTGCTTGATGGTAGCGAGGTTCTCAAATTGTCATTTGTTTCTTTTTCCTTTTATTCCTTGCAAGCTAAAAGCATTAAGGGTGGGGCAAGCCATACTCCAGGGAAACTCCCCCCACAGCAGGAATTCACAGCCCCACCCTAATCCTTTAACATACAGGTTAGCAAAACCACACAATGGAGGACAGTCCCAAGATACTGGGAACCATATCCCAGCCACGTGGCTGCACACATTTTTGGGGGGACACAACTCAAACCATGATAGTAACTATTAAAGCTAGGATCTGAATAAGGTGGCCTGGCCCCAGATTCCCCCTCTGCATATACTGGTAAATGTTTGCAGAATATACTGTAATCTACAAGCTCTGAACTACTGTGCATGTGGAGTGAGGAGAGTATTACTTAATACAACATAATTATGAGTTGGTTCCTGCCAAGGCCTCACTGGTATCAGGTTGTATAGGAATCATGGTCTTCTGAGGCCTGGTCTGTGGCTTTTTGTGAATCAATGAAACTGTTATCTCTTTCCTAGCAGATGTCACTGACTCCTCTCATCTTATCCATGAGCCTCAGCTTCCTTTTTCCTTCTTTCTGTTTCCTATGCTCCACTGCCCTAGTCTGAAAAAAATGACTATTGGCCTATAATACAGGGAGTGGTTTCTGATCTTGCTCCTGGATGCACACCGTGTCCCCCCATGCCCATGACAGCCCTGGACTTTTTCAGGGCCAAATCAATGCCTTTGGAGGCCATGCCACGTGGCTGCCCACCCATGGCCCCTTCTGAGTCTATGAGCCTCTTGACTTCTGCTCTTTCAAAGGGAAAGGACCCGGCCAGAGGCAAAGACCCAAGCCACTGAAGAACGTCACAAGCAATGCACCACTCTGCCTCAGAGACAACTCCCACCACTTGCTGGTCTCTCCATTGCCTGCGGCTGGTGGCAGAGGGCCAGTGCGCTGACGCAGAGGGAGGGGGATCACTGCCATTTTGTAGTTGTCAGCTACCTGACCCGGCAGGCTTGGTCCTCGGAGAGCCAGTGCACGGTTGTACCCTGGAAATTCCGTCAAAGCCCCCTCCCCAGGGCAGACAGCCTGCCTGAGGAATCCCCTGAGCCCTGCTCCACAGCACCTTGACTTACTAGGCCAGCCACTCACACTCACTTGTCCGTGGTTTGTTCTCAGTCTCCTGTGTCCACTCTTCTAGGACTTGGCTCTGCTCTTTGAGCAGGAAAATTCTTGCTCTCCTGTCAGAAGAGTGCCCTAAGCAGCAGTCGCGTCTCCCCCTATCAAACCGGGTGTTTCCCATGTATCAGCTCAGGGCATCAGCTCCAAGGAAAGTCTTTCTCTGTGTAGGTCTGGAGAAAGGTCCCTCTTGTCAATCTTCTCCTGGACTAGGAGCTTTTCCAAGCAGAAGCTCCAAGCCCAGAGGATCCACTTGTCTCTCGGAGCTGCGTTCTCCGCAGTGTGAGGTCACAAGGTGTCTCTGCTCACTTCTCTCTTTTATTTTTCAAAAGAGATTGTCTCAAGACACAATCTAATCTTGTACACTGAGTCCCGGTTCATGAACACAACTGCCACTTATCTCACTTCAGCTAATATCACAGAGGCAGGATTCACACATGTTGTAGGAGGGAGATCAGAGAGAAATGTCAAGGGCCAGCTAAAAACACCTTGCAACATTCTGGAGTGATAAGCAACTTATTTTATCACCCATACCTGGGGATGAGTTGCTTAAATTATCCCTAAAGTTGTTTTTCCGAAAAGCCAGCTTAGACCAAATTCAGAGGCATGGGCCAATGAGGCAGAGGTAACTGCTATATAGTCTTCCAATAGGGGTACACCAAAGCCAAGCCAAGTGCTGTTGAATCAGATCCAACTCATGGCTACCCCAGGGGCCACCGCAGAACTGACCCCCAGAGTATCCAAGGAGCACCGGGTGCACTACAGAGCCACAGTCGGGCCCGGGGAATTGAACCAGGGGAGCAAGAAACTGCACAGGGGCAACACCTTGTAATAAGTACTGCTACCAGAAGACTCTGTTGCAGAAGCTGTCTTGAAGTCTTGTGTCAACAGCTTATTACCCTAGTTCCACGTTTTTTACTCACTCGTGTAAAGAATAAAACACGAGATCCTTTCCACCTAAAATGTTCTTTAAGCCCCAATAAAGCCTTTTCAAAATGATTGTTTAAAAGATGTTTTATCGTGCTTTAGGTGAAAGTTTACCCAAGTCAATATGTCCTACAAAAACTTACATGACACATTCCTGCCAGGTCTGACAATTAAGTTCATGAACACATCCTAGAAAAAGTGCTACCTACATACCTCATTGCTAAATATCACTATGGTTACCTTTAAAGCACTCCACTTGGGAAGCTATGCACTGATGCCAGTGCCTAGTCTAGTCTTCAAAGCAACTTTGGAACTTTTTTACTGAAATGGCCATCAGAGCTGTTGTTGTATTACCCCTTGTTTTAGTCAGCTAGGGCTGCTCTAACAGAAATACCAGAGAGTGGATGGCTTTAACAAAGGAAGGTTTATTCTTACATAGTCCGGTAGGCTGCAAGTCCATATTCAGGGTGTCCGCTCCAGGGGAAGGACTTCCCCTTGTCAGCTCTGGAGGAAATTCCGGTATTGCATCAGTCTTTGTCCAAGGAGCATCTTGGCACAGGAACCTCAGGTCTGAAGGACGCGCTCTTCTCCCGGTAAAGATTTCTTGATGTTGGCAGGTTCCTAATTCTCTACCTGCTTCTCTGTCCTTTCATCTCTCCTATGATGAAAGGATTAAGGGCAGGGCAAGCCGTACTCCAGGGAAACTCCCTTTACAGTGGAGTAGGGAGGTGATCTTATAAAGGGATTTACAGTCCCACCCTAATCCTACACATATTCTGGGGGGGACACAATTCGATCCATGGCACCCTTGATACCTTGAATATCATCAAAATGTCTTCCTTTCAATATTTCCTATATTTTTGGGTAAAGACAAAAGTCACTGGGGTGCAGAACACATGAGTAGGGAGGGTGTTCCAATACAGTTATTTGTTTACTGGCTAAAAACTTCCTCACAGACAACTATACAACAAAGTTTGTGAACTTGCCACCTTGCCACCATATGCAATGGTCATTCCAAAAAGAGTTCCAAAATTGCTTTGAAGGGTAGACTAGGCTCTGGCATTGGTGCATAGCTTCCCAAGGAGAGTACTTCAGAGGTGACGAGTGATATTCAGCAAGGAGATATACTTGGAACACTTAAGAACAATTAAGTTCACAGACTTAATTGTCAGACCTTGTACGTAAGTCCAGCTGCTCTTCCCACAATGTGGCAGCACATGCCTCCTTTCTACCTTATATTTCCTGTGACCATTCAACTAACTACTACTCCCCTCTGCTGTCTTATCCTGCCTCTGGGCAGAAGCTGCTTAGTTAGGGTCAGATATCTACTTAAACCAAGAAGCACAACTCTTTGCCAGTGTCATTGTATGTTTTATAGTCCAGTCAAACATTTGTCTGAAGAGTTGGCTTCAGGAATCATTTTAGCTCTGGACTAACAGTGAGTCCAGGGGCCATGTCTTTTGAGGATCCTCCAGTCTGTTGGGCCATCAAGTCTGGTCTTTTTAATAGGGTTTGAGCTCTACAGTCCGTTTTTCTCCCACTTTGTCAGGGACTTTTTGTTGCGTACCCTGTCAGGGCAGTCATTGGTGGTGGCCAGGCACCATCGAGTTTTTCTGGTCTCATGCTGATGTAGTCTCTGGATTATGTGGTGCTTTCTGTCTCTTGTTCTTACTTTTTCCTTAAGTCTTTGATGTTCTTCATTCTCCTCTGCTCCAGATCAGTTGCGACGAATTGATGCTTCTTAGATGGCCACTTGCTGGCTCTTAATATCCCGGAGGCCATTTACCAAAGTGGGATGCAAAACATTTTCTTAAAAAATTTTGCTATGTCAGTTGACCTAGGTGTCCACTGAAACCATGATCCCCAAACCCCTGCCACTGTTACTCTGTCTCTTGAAGTGCCCAACAAAGACTTTGTTCAAGGAGGCAGGGGAAAGCATTGCCTATGTCCTCCTCCTCTTCTCTTGAACACTCCTTTCTAATAAATGTTTGCTAGTGTGGAAAACCATAAATTATCTCCTGATTATTCTTACTCAGTAGAAAACAAGAACCCTGTTTGTGGGCTGGAACAGCTGGAGCTGTCCCTGGTAACAAAATTTGACAAGCTAGCCAACAGACTACGCAATGTGGACTGAAGGATAGCCTCTGTTAAAGCTTCAGATTGGTGGGGCCCAAAGAACCTTGTGCAACGAAGGGGACAAAGGAGCTGCTGGGACAATTTTTTCCTGTGTCCACTGTTCACCACCAGAGCATCCCCACTCCTCGTGATTGGAAGTTACTTTCACTTTCCACCTTAGCAAAGAAATTTTTTTCTTTCCATTATTGTAAAAAGTGGTGAACAGAGGTTAAATAGATATTCAGAGAGTGGACCAGAGGTCCATCTCTGCATTGAAACACTGCCTTCCCAGACTAGGCCACCCAGAGTCTCATGGACAGGTGCTCTCATGCTGTTGAGATGAAAGGTCTCCTGTGCAAAAGGTCTTAATGACACCAGAGACCAGGAAACACCTTCCTATGACAAAGGGTCTCTCTTGCAAAAGGTTTTAATGACCCCAGGGACCAAGAGAGGCCTTCTTTCTACCTCATCTGTAACTTTTACTTTTATTAAGTGTACTCACAGAAATTGAGCTCTCCCCTTCTTTATTTCTTTTGCCATGTATATTTTCTGTCTGTCCAAGGTGCTATGAAAATGTCCTCTGTTGCATATATGAAGACACCCTACACTGTGACTGAGTCCTAGGAAGGGAATTTCCAAGGCTCTTTCCAACCTCCTGTTGCCTAATCAGAACTGCCCGGCTGGGTTCAGGGCTGGCCTTGGCAACATCCATCTCCTGTGTGCCATGAAAGAGGTGAGTACTTAAGGAAGACTCGAATGGAATCTCAAAGTCCACAATTCTCTCCCTGGGTGCCACAGGGCCAGGGTGGATAGGGTTATAGTCCCTTCATAGTATTGTAAAGAAGGATTCTTGGCATCAGTCTAATGTGATTGGGAGGTTGAGGCAGCCAGGAGTACTTCCATTCTTTGAGGGTTTTAAATGTTTCTTGTGTGTCTGTGTGTCTTGTATGTTATGCCCAGACTTTCCTGTCTTGTCAAGTTATTACTGGTATAGGCTCTACTTGTATCAGACTTCCCGGTCTAATTTTAGAATATTTCTGGTTTGAATTATTTCAGATTGACAACTTGTTCCAATGGCTGGAAGAGATCTTTCACGCCCAAACCAAAGACCAAACCTATTGTCATTCAAGTTGATTCCAACTTATAGGACAGAGTAGAACTGTCACATAGGGTTTCCAAGGAGTACCTCGTATATTTGAACTGCCCACCTTTTGGTTAGCACCTGCAGCTCTTAACCACTACACTGCCAGGGTTTCCTGTCCAGATCCTCCTAAATAAATGTTTTTCTGAACCAGGGTGGGTACCATGAATAGGTATAAAGAGAGCCTCGGCTCTGGTAATTGAGATTGGTAAGAAAGTAAAATTTCAAAGAGCTTGGGAAATAAACCGTCACTGAGCTGAAAAGCCACTCCCACTTCACT
Source organism: Heterohyrax brucei (assembly GCA_028571685.1). Classification (NCBI taxonomy): domain Eukaryota; kingdom Metazoa; phylum Chordata; class Mammalia; order Hyracoidea; family Procaviidae; genus Heterohyrax; species Heterohyrax brucei. The sequence continues at coordinate 27,882,949 of CM053155.1, forward strand.
GAGTCATAACGACCCTAGAGACAGAGTAGAATTGGCCCATAGAGTTGCCAAGGAATGCCTGGGATTCACAGTAATGTTACTAGTAGATACCAGAAAGGTAATGTTAAATTGTTATGTATTATAAAATGAGAGTCAGAAGAAATCTCATTAGTCCAACACTCAGTGTGAGGTTAGTCATTTCTAAGAGCTTTATTTCCTATTTGATATGTTAAATTGCAGACATCATTAAGAAATTTGTTGATCACTATGGGACAAATCATGAGTTGGATCCGACTCGACGGCACTTGGCTTTGGCTATGGGACAAATAACCTGTTAAGTTGCTAGTGAGACGGAAACAACAATAATCTCCGACTTCATAAATGGAGCTGACATGCAATAATAAAATAGCCTTTTTATTAGTCCAGGAAAACAGTCTGTGCTACAAAACTAGATAAGCTACTTGGTTATACACCTAAAAGGCAAAAGAACGCCTTGAGCTAAAATATTGATGTAAATTGAGTCTGCTTACTCCATCAATGCAACTGATGAGAACCAGGCTCTTGCTAAACAACCTGGTGACAAATCAGATGGTGTCTGGTGGAAAACTAGAGCTATTTGGAGCCTGCAGTGGCCACCATCTAGGAATCTGACAAAGTCCGGGTATTAATCATAGATGTGTTCTCACCAATCTCTAACCAAAAAGGAGGACTGGTTTTTTAAAATAACATTAGAATCATTATTCCTTGTCCTTTAGCATAAAGAATGTGACCCAGATAGAGCTAGACTCACAAGGACACATCATCTGGACCCTGCTGTTGAGTTGATTCCAACTCATGGTGACCTTATAGGATAGAGTAGAACCGCTCCATAGAGTTTCTAAGGAGTGCCTGGTGGATTTGAACTGATGACCTCTGGCACTTAACCATTAAGCCACCAGGATTTTTATAAAGACAATAGCTAAGATAATCTTGAAAAATATGTTTTAGGGAAGCTTTCACATAAATCATTCAAATGGAACAGAAGAGACTTTCCACTCAGCTTTTGCTATTACCTATTAACATTTAATGAATAGAAAATTTGGACCAGTGAAGACTCTCTTGACTGTCATTTCTGAAACCTGTACCAATAATTGTTAAGAAAGTAGTTCCTAACAGCTAAGTCACCCCAAGTTTTATTCACTGACATTTGCCATGCACTACACCCAATGTAACCCTAAGAATACAAACTGTTGTTGTCTCAGCGTGACTCTGTTTACTATATTGGTTGTCAGTTTCTAGGCGTGTATGCTTTTCTGTGTCCTCCCTGTTGGAATTATCATGTTCTGTGCTTCAAGTAAGAGCCAGAGTACTTCTCTCCTCTGCTGGATGCCATGGGAGAAACTCGTCAAAACTATGAGAAATGGACTTGTGAATCATTTCAAAACTTTGAATATTTGTTTTCTTGACAGCCTTCTATGTGGGTAAGATACCAGAAGACCAGTTAGCAGAAAAGTAGGAGGGACCCTTCCAGGTCATTCGAGCAACCCCAACTGATGTCAGACTTAAAGGCGTAACCTCATGGCTACAGTACTCTAGAATAAAACCTTATAGTCCACAGGAATCAGAAGACACCATCATTCATGCCCCAAATTACTCCTGTGAGCTAGTGGAAGATCTGAAGTGCCTTTTCAAAAGAATGGGCTGGTCATTACGTTCCCCCGCTCCCCAAATGAGGTCTTCGCCTTTAAACATGTTGATGGCTGCTATGTCTACCAAAGTGGCGAGACCTGGACAGTGATTCAAAATGTACAGTATGTATGATATTGCCAGCCAAAGCCAAGTGCCATCGAGTGGGATCCGACATTAGGACATGTGAAATTCCCAAGGGGCTCAATGACCCCAAACAACAAAAGCAAACTAAAAGGGGGTTTAGAGTGGGCCAGGGCAGATTGGAGGGCTCTGAAGAGAAATATGACCCTTCCAAACTCTACTTCAGAGAACATCTTACAACATTGGGCTAGTTTGGTACAAGGAAATTTATCATGTGTCCCTCTTGCACTCTGGTTTATCTGCCATGGAATCACGATGCCCACTTCCTAGCCCTGAATTGTCTAGAGCATAGCAATGTGCAAGGAAATTGCTCATTTGGCCACGTAACCCCAGCCAAGCATAATATTCATCTCCTTAGGCTCTTGATTTCCTATTCTAGCTCTTTAATTAGCCCAAGAGAAAGAGAAAATGAATATCTCTTGCCTTAATGTCCTAGAAATAGCCATTCTAGTAACTGGTGGCCTAACTGAACAAATAATCTATAATGCCTATACTGCTCGAAATATGCCTGTAATAGCTGAAGAAGTTGCAGAGGACTCACGATAGGTGCTCAAAGACTTGCAAACCTTCCTAGATTCCTTGGCCAGTATGGTCCTATGCCACCTCTGTGCACAACCAGGAAGAGTTTGTGCCACAACCAACACCTCCTGTTGCAAGTATGCGTATACATGTAAACTTATCAGAAGAAGTGGAACTGAGGTTGCAAAAATTATTAGAATGTGCCCAGTGACTCAGACAGTCCAAGTCACAATTAGTTAACAGCATATGAGGTCAGATAAGAAAGTATCTCCTATCAATTATTTGGTGTTTCCCTTATGAGGACCTTTAGTTGCAATCTTTTTCTTTACTTTTGGATCTTGACTCTTTAAATTCCTTGTTAAGTTTATTTCTTCCAGGTTGCAACAGTTCCAAATAAAATTAATGATGTTCCACTAGTTGCAATCTATACATGGTAATGGTCATGCTGGCCCTTGTACATCATTAGAACAGTCAGTGAGGGATTTCTACTCTGATAGGCAGGCCTGCAACCCTGTTAGCATGAAGCATATACAGAAGAGACCTCCACCCCATGACCAGTAAAGATTCATGAGTATGAAAGCCCTCAGGGAGGAGTGAGGCAGGTATGTGAAGAACCACCCTAACCATGCCCTGGAACATTCTGGAGTGATAAGCGACTTGTAGCTTTAATTATTCCTAAAGTTGTTTCTCAGAAAAAACAATTTAGACCAAATTCAGAGGCATGTGCAGATGAGACAGGGGGATTGCTATAGGGAGACCAGAAAGGTACAATCAGACCTGGGGAATCATATTACAGGAGCAAGAAACTGCACAGATGGGACACTCCGTAGTAAGTCCTGCTACCACTCCTAGAAGCTTCTGCTGCAGAAGCTATCTTGAAGTGGGCTTGCTTGATCTCCTCGTTACCCTAGCCCCATCTCTTTCTCCTCATCTTATAATGCATAAAACATGAGATCCTTCCCCCCTAAAACCCTTCGTAAGTCCCAGCGGATCCTTTGTTTGAGTAGGCAGGTGTAAGTGTTGCCTGGGCCCTCCTCCTCTCTGCCTGCAAGCTCCTTCCTAATAAATCTTTGCTGGTGTGGAGAACCATAGATTTTCTCCTGAATATCCTTATTCAGGAGAAAATAAAAGCCCTGTTTGTGGGTCAGAACAGCTGAGGAGTTCCGCAGTAACAGGGACACAATCAATCCACCATACCGAGAGTGCTGGGAGGAGAAATTCTCCCAGCTGATGGGATTGGAATGAAGGACTGTGCTGGGCTTCGCCTGGTCTCCACCCATGTCCGGCCAACGCAGCAGGGGGCCTGTTCTATGTATCCCACAAAGCAAGCAAGGAGCTAGTCCACCATGTAAAACAGGCCATGAAGACTCAGGGTGAACTGAAGGCATCAAGACCTATAACTCTCATAATGCCCAAATTACTGCAAAAAACAAAAATTCATCAGCATCAAGTTGATTCCATTCATAGCAACCTAAAGGATGGAGTACAACTGCCCCATAGGGTTTCTGAGGAGCCACTGGTGGATTCAAACTGCTGATCTTTTGCTTAACTACTTAACTACCATGTCACCAGGGATCTGAATGATGCCAAAGGTACATGATAAAGGATAATGCTACCTACAGCTGTTGCTCATGAAACAGCCTTGTGAAGGGATCAGAGCATTGCTGTGAGATGTCCATACCAACAGACACTATATTTCAGGGTTTACACTGGCATGGAGTTCCCTAGCAGAGGATATCGGCAAGGGAGCCTGAGCCCAGGGTGGTTTAGTGGGTAACTAAGTAACTGCGCACATACTGACTGCCCTTTCCATCCAATCACTTGCAGTGAGCAAGTGTAGTCAGCCAGGCCTTAGACGATCTTGGAGCTCTTTCTTGGGAGGCACTGTGGTTATACAGCAAGATGCTGGGTCCTTCACACCATGGCTCCCCTGATGCCCCTTCCCCTGGAAGATGTCCCTTACTAATCTCTGGATCTCACAGGCGGCCATTCCACCCCAGAAGGCTATTTTGAGGGCAGAGCCAGGTGGCCAGCTGGCAACAGTGATGCTACCAAAGGAGCATCCCATCTTGGCCCACCCCAGGTGTAGGCAGTGTTAGGGCTCATTGAGCCAAGCCACAGAGGGAAGACAAAAAGGCAAAACATGTTTTGAAAGGTGGCTGGCAGCCACAGCTGTCTGCTTCCTGAGCCAGAACTTGACAGAGGGCTGTCGAGTTAGTAAAAGTGGGAAGTGACACAGCAGTCTTGGGCAGTGGGGGTGCCACCTTTGTGAGAGAACCCCAGAAATGAAGGGTGTCCATCCAACCATGCCTTCTTTCCACTCACTCATTGTCAGCTAAGCACATTAAGCTGAAATGACCCTGTGAGGAAATCCTTACTTCTGGCTAGCTTGCCTCCCATGTGCTGGGATTCACACTCCTTTTCTATATGCAGATGTTTGTTGGGGGACAGAGAAGCCCCCTCCTGTCATTAAATGGTGTTAGGATTTGAAGAGCACTCTGGGTTCTTGAAGACAGGTGCTTGGTAAACGACAGGATGGCATCATAGTGTTATTATACCATTAGCATTACTCATCTGTCGAGCTTGGTCTGAAAGCAGTAGCTCTCTGGGCAGGCAGCCACCCTCCCTCCTGTTTGTTCTGGAAAGAGGCAAAAGGAGGGGAGGCAGTAAGGCGTGGGGATGAGGAGCAAGGGAAAGACCAGGGACCGCGTGGTGGAGACCAGATCTCCTAGTCCAGGTTTTTGATGGCCCTGGCTCACAGCTGAGGTGCTGGGTGGGTGACTGTCACACTTGGACTCCTGTTGATGTGAGACCCTTCCCCCTCCTACCACCCTGTCCTCTCCTTCCTTCAGCCTTTTCCTCTCTATTCTTCTCCCTGCGTTCCCCACCTTCTCCCTATTCTCTTCCCTCTTTCCCCTCCCTTCCCAGCCCTCCTCTCCCTGTTCACAGATCCTTCCATCATTTCCCCCTTCTTCTCTCCCTCAGGCTGCTTGCTTTCTTCCCCCTTCCTTGCTCCCTGCTTCTCCTTTTCTCTTCCAATTTTTTTGGGGGATGTGCTTTTGTTGAGGCTGAGCTCAGGGAGAGGATATGACATTCATTAACAGCCACATTGCAGCAGGATTAAGTCATCCTGGTCGCTTCTCTCCAGCAGGGCCTTCACGGGGTTGCGGGCGTGGTCTACGCTATTGATATGCCTTGAACTCAGCCTCCTGGTCCCCTACCCACTGGCCCATTCCTGGAGGGGGGTCATCCCATGCCTCAGTCGGTGGGAGTAGATGTGGCTCAAAGCCCACTCCCTTTTCAGCATCTGCCTTGGGGGCCTCACTCTCACCCACTCTCCTGGCACACCCCAGTCTCTAAGCCCGCATTGTTTTCTCCCGTGAGACCAAGCCCATCTTTGGGTGTCCTGCTATCTTCCTGTGGAGGCCTCCGTGTGCCAGCCCCAGCAAGGCAACTACCTCTGCTGTTCTTATCTCTCTTTCCTCCTCTTGCCTTCTGTTCCAGCTGAGATCTTGAAACAGCCCTCACAGGAATTACTTACAGTAATGAACATCTCCTTTAGCCTCTGTTAGGTCTCATGGTATATCCCAGCACCCAGTACAGGCCTGGCATTCATTCAGCAAATATTTATTGAGCATCTGCTATGCGGCTGGCACCAAAACCATATGTGTGCAATAGCTGTGAACAAATCACATGGTCCCCACCCTCCTAATGTAATGGGGGCTGGGGGAGGGTCAGCCATACAGAAAATGAAGAAACAGATAAATACGTTATAGATGGTGGCAGTGGAAAAGGGACATACAAACACTGTGAGTCAGATGTGACTCACAGAGAACCTGTAGGACACAGGAGAACTGCCCACAGGGTTTCCAAGGCTTACGTCTTTATGAAAGCGGCATCTGCCCCTTGCCCCCATGGAGCAACTGGTGGGCTCAAACCAACAACTTTTCGATTAGCATCCAAGTGTTTAGCCACTGTCTCACCAGGGCTTAAAAAAGGTATGTACAGTAGATACAGTAGATATCTAATACCTGTTTATGTAATGCATGAGTGATGAGTTAACTTCATTCTTTTTATAATTTCTTCTCTTACTGTGCTTCCAAACCCGAAGACTGGCCCAATCTATAGAACTTAAAAACATCATTAATTATATCCTATCCTAAATTGTTCTCTCATTTGTTCTCCTTATATTAGTCTTGGCTCCTAATAATAATAAAATTCATGTATTAAATGGATACTATGTGCCAGACAATACATATTGCCTTTTTATTATTGTTTTACATATAAGAAAGCTGAGGCTCAGAGAGGTTAAGTAATTTGCCAAAATCCACACAGCTAGCATCAATAGAAGATTCCATGTCTTAGGTTTACATATCGCCTCATAGTTCCAGAGGCCCTCAAGATCCCACAAAGGGGGCTGGAAAACCAAGTTGATGGGGAAAGGAATATCTGGAAATATAGGATCTAATATGAGTGTCACCCAAGGGACTCCTGACCTGGTGCCCTTGCATAGTCTCCGCATCCCAAAGAAGCACTGTCAGAAGCACAGGAAGACCAACTCTGTTCTCCAGCCCGTGCCACCCGCCTCCCAGAACCCTGCTTACCATCCTCACTTCTATTCTTCCCTTCCTTCCCTTCTGTCAAAATCTGCCCACAAAGGCAGCAAGAACAAAGCCTTCTGGCTCCTCTTCTTGAAAGACAAGTCTGCATTCCCTAGAGGCATCCTTGGCTTGATCCTACACATCTCTAGCTTCTCGGTTCTTCCAGCCCCATTTCCATTTGGCCCTGGGTTTATTTTGATAAGCAACTCCACCCTGTGGGTTGTCCACCACCCCATCTACAAGCTATTTAACCCTGCAGCTATAAACGGGATGGGAGGCTTTAAACCTCCACCCATAGTCAGACTCTAGACTCCATAAAAGGCTGGGACAGTGAGCACTGCCTTGTCTTCACTCTCTATCAAGTGTCCAGTGCAGGACCTTTTGCCTCTCTATAATCCAGTTTTTTTTACCAGCAGCCAGAGATAATTTTTTTTTTTTAATTTTTTGAACCAACTCTTTTGGGTCATCATTTGCATACAATAAAATGTACTCATTTTAAGTATACAGCTTGATGAGTTTTGACACACATATATATCTGTTAGTCTTAGTTACCTAGTACTGCTGTAACAAAAAATACTGTAAAGTGAGTGGCTTTAAAGAACAAAAATTAATCTTCTCACAACTCAGGAGGCTAGAAGTATGAATTTGGGGTGTGTGTGGCTATAGGGGTAGCTCCTAGAGTTTTGTCTTCCCTCTTTGTATACTGCTGTCTATTCTGCTCTTATAACTCAGAAGTGATTAGGTTTAGGACCCATCCTATCCAGGTGTGAACTAATAATGTAACAAAAAAAAAACCCTATTTCCAAACAAGATCACATCCACAAGTATGGCGCCAGGAATTCAATACATATTTTCAGGGAACAAAATTTAATCCATTATGCCATATGACCATTTACCATTTAGAGAATTCCACATCAAGTCAATCTGCCTAATTCTGCTTAAAACAATTCCATGGGAATTCCAGTAATAATGAACTACATTAGTTAGATCAGCTCTAGTACTGAAAACAAATAAAACTGATAATATTTTTCAAAACTGTTATTTCCTAAAAAAGCAATACTTAACACAAGAGTTAGTAAAAGAGAAAGAAACAGCCAAATCAAATTGTAGGGAAAAATGGAAACCCCATATATAAAAACTGAATATTTTCCCTGAGAGTTTTTGTTGATGTTAGTAAATCTGACCTTGTTTTGATGCCTGCAAGGGTAAGGAGGGTAGAAATCAAAGTTTGGGACTTGGAGAAGATAAGGAGACATTATTCTCCTATGAACAAGTACCCCAAAGGACTGCACCCTCAGAAAAAGGTGAATCAAAATTAAACCAGCTTAGGGGCACGAAGCCAAGATGGAGGACTAGACACACATCTCAATTCCCCCTGAAAACTAAGGCCGGGATAGATAGTTGAATGGAGCACTCTGGACACCCAAGTAGCCCTAGGATATTGCATAGGGTTGTCAGATTGGACTACATGCCACTAAAAGGGAAACTTCCTCTCTCTGGTACAAGCAAGAGCATGCTGAGCCCTGCTCCTGCTGACTCACCACTTGGGCGGAATGCAGGTACTGATGATTTTTGTCGTTATCTGGAAGGTGGGGGCTGGGCATAAGCCGGCAAATATGCTGGACTGTAGTGCTCACTTAAATGGCATATAGCACAACAGAGACACAGTGTGTGAGGTAGCCACACTTTGAGAGCTTGGCTGCTGATTGAGGGCACCACTGACCTTCTACCTTCTCTTTCCTGAACTCCACCGTAGATTCTGCTGTTTCATGGTAGGAAGGGCTGCTCGGCCAGGATGCCATCTTGGTTGGCTGGGATGGAGAGTCACCCTACAAAAGACCTCAGCAGGGGATAATTTCCAAGCTGAGAAGCAGCGCCAGTCCAGAAAATGCTTTTCCAACAGAAAGGCTGTGTTTAGCACAGTGTTACCTTACAGGTAGAGCCCGGCCGAGAATGGCAGCAAGGCTGCAATCCCTCCCTCCTTTGAACTATGTCATACCATCTGGGGATGGCTGAAGAGGGACTTCTGTTGTGAGCTGGAAGGCAGGGCCTGACTGATTTTGACAGCTGCTAGACAACTCCTAGATATCTAAAATAAGACTGCTTGGAGAAATAACTGCTGAGTGGCATGGTGGTATCTTTTCCAGCCTCTACTGATGCACATTATAGGGACAGTTGATGGCTACCCAATGACTCCATAAGTAGGGCACCATCCTTGCAGCCAGGAGGCAGAAACTGCCATCCAAGAGAGTCCACTGGGGCCAGTCACTAGAGAGTACAAAGAGGCTGCTGGTGACCAACTCCCTTCTCAGAACTAGGCCTCAGCTCCTGTTGAGGTAACACCAGAGAAACTAAACAGCCTCCAGATAGTCCAAGGAAACAAAGCATTGCTAGCCATTTCAAGAAACAGCCCACTATGGCTCTGGAAAACTCTCAAAGCAAAGAATAAAAGAACTTCCCAGATGAAGAAGGCTTTCTGAAATTATTGGAGTTTGAATACAAAAGAATTATATAGAGAATTTGCCTATAAATTAAACAAAATGCAGCAGGGAAAAACAAAAAATAAAGCAATCTATTTGAATTGATCGAACAACAATCTGAAATCCAACAGATCAATAACAAAATTACAGAATTAGACAATTCAATCCAAAGCCAAAACAGCAAGATTGATGAAAGTCAGACTTAGTGATCTTGAAGACAGAGCAACTGACACCAGCATTTATGAGGAGAAATCAGAGAAAAGAAATAAGAAAAATGAAGAAGCATTAAGAAATATGTAGGACTCTTTTAAGAGGAATAATCTCTGATTAACTGAGTTCCTGAAATCACAGAGAGTATTGCAGTTGAGTTGCTGACAGAAAACTTCCCTGAAATTATGAAAGGAGAGAACATAGATGTCCAAGGCATGTATTGAATGCCACAAAAACTAGACTCTGACAGAAAGACACCAAAATAAGGGAAGGCGTAGGGTGGAGAGGAGATGACAGGACATTGTTAAGAGGATATGACATATATAGGATGAAAAGAAGGAGTATGCTGTCACCAGGCAAAGAGAGCAAAAGGAACTGCAGACAAGCAGGCATGCAAATTTAATTTGGATTGTATACTTTCACTGAATCCCCCCCCAAATAAAATAAAATAATTAAACCAGGCTGACAGATTTTGGCAGCATGAGTTGGATCCGACTCGACGGCACTGGGCTGGCTCATTGTGTGTTTCAGGGAACTTCAACACTTTGGACTTGATTACGGTGATTCCAGACCAGTATTTCTCACAAGTACCTGGCAAAACAAAACAAACACTTCTCTACAGGAAGCTGTCTTCATCTCCAAGTCTCAAAGCACTCAGCAAATTATTCATCAAGTATACCCTCTCCTCAGTTACTGACAGGGTTAATTTCTAAAGACCAGATTGTTACCTGAAAGTAGCATTATGCAAAAACGGAGGATGACTACATTATTACATAAATACCACTAAGAATTATAGGCCTACCAAATTGACGCAGAACATTAACTATCACAGCCAGTGTTACCTTCATTTCATTACTCAGCATTGGTTGCTGCTAGATCAAAACCCACTGCTGTTGAGTCGATTCCAACTTATAATGACTGTATCGGTCAGAGTAGAGCTGCCCCACAGATTTTTGAAGGAGCACTTGTCAGAGTTGAAGTGTTGGCCTTATGGTTAACAGAGGTAGCACTTAATGACTATGTCACCACACATACGATACTAATGCACAAAACAGTGGGATAGTAGATTTTTTATTGTCCAGATGAGATTGTGAATAAGTAAGGAGAAGGTATGACATGAGCAGCAAACAAAAAATAACCACACACACAAGAAAACTGTCACCACGAGTAAGAACCAATGTTCATGTTGCTATTAGGTGTCATTGATGATTGCAGCTCATGGCAACCCTATGTACAACAGAGTGAAACACTGCTTGTCCTTCACCATGCTCAAAATCATTTTTATGCTTAAGTCCATTGTTTCAGCCACTGTGTCAGTCCATCTTGTCGAAGGTCTTCCTCTTTTTTGCTCACCCTCTACTTTACCAAGCATGATGTCCTTCTCCAGGGATTGATCCCTCCTGACAACACGTCTAAAGTATGTAAGACACAGTCTCACTATCAATGCTTTCACGGAGCACTCTGGCTGTACCTCTTCCAGAACAGATCCGTTTGTTCTTTTGGCAGTCTATAGTATGCAGTATTCTTCCCCAACACCATAATTCAAAGGCATCAATTCTTCTTCTCTCTTCCTTAATCATTGTCCAGCTTTTGTAAGCTGCCTTAGTCAGCTAGTGCTGTTTTAACAGAAATACCACAAATGGATGTCTTTAAAAAGGGAAATTTTATTTTGTCACAGTCCAATAGGCTAACGTCCAAGTTCAGGGTGTCAGCTCCAGGGGAAGGCTTTCTATGCTGGCTCTGGAGGAAGGTCTTTGTCATCAATCTTCCCCTGGATTGGAAGCTTCTGAGGTGCAGAGACCCCAGTCCTTTCCAAAGGACACGTTCAGCTCCTGGCAATGAGTTCCTCAAACCACTCTGCTAGCTCCTTTGCTTCACAGCTCGAGAGATTGCCTGACGCACAAAACAGTCTCATATGCTGAGTACTGCCCCACCAACACAACTGCTGCCCTTCACCTTCGTTAGTATCATAGAGGCAGGAACCTGATGCAATACCAGGAATCATGGCCTAGCCAAACAACCACATGCATTTTGGGGGGAACATAATTTAATCCATGGTACATACATATGGTGCAACTAAAAGCACCATAGCTTGGGTCAGGCTTGCAGCTTAGTCTTCAAGGGGACAGCTTTACATTCCAACACTTTAAAGAGGTCTTTTGCATCAGATTTTCCCAGTGCAATGCTGCTTTTTGTTTCTTCACTGCTGCTTCTGTGGAACTCAAGTAAAATGAAATTACTGACAACCTCAATCCTGCCTCCATTTATCATGACCATGCTTACTGGTCCAGTTGTGAGGATTTTTGTTTTCTTGATGTTGAGGTATAATCCATACTGAAGAATGTGGTCTTTGATCTTCATCAATGTTTCAAATCCTCTTCACTTTCAGCAAGCAGGTTTGTGTCATCAGCATGTTAATGAGTCTTCCTCCAATCCTGATGCCTTTACTTCTTCATATAGCTCAGCTTCTCATGTTATATGTTCAGCATGCACTTTGAATAGGTACAGTAAAGGATACAAACCTGGTGCGTATCTTTCCAGACTAAACCATGCAGTGTTTCTTTGCTATGTTTGGACACCTGCCTCTTGACTCATGTACAGATTCCTTCTGAACACAGTGAAATGTTCTGAAATTCCCACTCCCCCTAATAGTATGTAGAATTTGTTATCATTCACACAGTCAAATGCCTTTGCATAGTGAATAAACCATAGATAAACATCTTTCTAGTATTCCATCTGACATCACCAATGATACTCCCAGTTCTGCATTCTCTTCAGAATCTGGCCTGAATTTCTCACGGTTCATTGTCAATATACTGCTAGAGCCACTTTGGAATGATCTCTAGCAAAATTTTACTTGGTGTGATGTTAATAATACTGTTTGATAATTTCCACATTTGGTTGAATCACCTTTCTTGGAGATAGGCACAGATATGGGTCTCTTGCAGTCAGTTGTCCCAGTAGCTATCTTTCAAATTTCTTGGAATAGATGAGTGAGCACTTCCAGTGCTCACGTTTGTTGAACCATCTCAGTTGATGACATTCCATTAATTCCTGAATCCTTGTTTTTCCCCAAGGCCTTCAACGCAGCTTCGACTTCTCTCTTCAGTACCATTGGTTCCTGATCAAATGCTACCTCTTGAAATGGTTGAGCACTGGCCAATTATTTTTGGTGTTATGACTGTATCCCTTCAATCTTCTTTTGGTGTTTCCTGCATTGTTTAATGTTTTCGCTGTAGAATCCTTCATTATTGCAACTTGAGGCTTGGTTTTTTTTCTTTAGTTCTTTCAGCTTGAGAAATGCAGAGCAAGTTCTTCCATTTTGGTTTTCTATCTCCAGATCTTTGCACATGTCATTATAAATACTCTATATTTTTGAACCGCTCTGAAATCTTCAGTTCTTGTACTTTGTCATTTCTTCCTTTTGTTTTACCTACTCAATGTTCAAGAGCAAGTTTCAGAGTCTCTTCTGACATCAGCTAAGTCTTTTCTTTCTTTCTTGTATTTTTAATGACATCTTGCTTTTTTCTTGCATAATGTCTTTGATATCATTCCACAACTCATTTGGTCTTTGGTCATTAGTGTTCAATGGGTCCAGTCTACTCTTGAGATGGTCTCTAAACTCAGATGGGATATATTCAAGGTCATATCGGCTCTTGTGGACATGTTCTAGGATTCTTTGGTTTCAGTTGAACTTGCATATGAGCAATTGATGGTCTTTGCCACAACTGGTGGCATGATGATATTGAGCTTTTCTAACATCTTTTTCCATGGATGTAGTCAATTTGATTCCTCCATATTCTATTTGGCAAGATCTTTGTTTATAGTCACTTTTTATGTTGTTAAAAAAGGGCATTTGCCATGAAGTCATTGGTCTTTCATGTGGTCTCTAGCATCATTTCTATCACCAGGGCCAACTATCAACCCTTCCTTGTTTCCAACTTCTGCAGTCTAATCACCAGTAGTTACCAATGTGTCCCGATTGTACCTTAGATCAATTTTGGGCTGCAGAAGCTGTTAAAAACCTTATTTCTTCATCTTTAACCTTGGCTCTTGGTGTATTAATTTGAATAATAGTGGCATTATCTGGTCTTCCTTGTATGTGTATGGATATTAACCCATCACTGACAGCACTGTACTTCAGAATAGATCTTGAAATGTTCTTTTTGTTAGCGGATATAACACCTTTCCTCTTCAGGTTGTCATTCCCAGAAAAGTAGACCAATTCAAAATAGCCAATATCAGCCCATCTCATCTCACTAATACCTACAATATCAATGTTGATGTGTTCCATTTCATTTTTGACAATTTCCAGTTTTCCTAGATTCATACTTCCATGTTCTGATTATTGACAGATGTTTGCAGCTGTTTCTTTTCATTTTGAGTCACATCACACCAGCAAATAAAGGCCCTAAATGCTTGGCTCCACCCACATCATTAGGGTCAACTCTACTTTGTGGAGGTAGCTCACCCCCAGTTGTATTTTGAGTGCCTTCCAACCTGGTTACTCACAATGTTTTCATTGGCTAATTCTTTTCAGAAGTAGACTTCTAGGTCCTTCATTGTAGTCTGTCTTAGTGTTGAAGCTCAGCTGAAACCTGTCTACCATGGACACGTAGTTAATAAGACTCTATAGTGAATGACTTAGATTTTGTAAAGAAACAAAACTGCTAGAAATAATAAAATAGAACAATAAATTCAATTAATAATAATAACACATCTCAAAACACACAGCTGAAAGAATTAATGAACTAGAGCATAGGAGAAATTATCCAAAATTTAACACAGAGTAACAAAAAGGCAAAAATTATGAAAGAAAAGAGAGTTGAAGGATAGAATAAGACAAAAAACATACACTGCCCAATTGGAGTTTCAGAAACAAATGCCAGATCAATCAAGTTAGAGGCAATATATGAATGTCTTTTACGCTGTCAGGGGCTGTCAAGTTGGTTCCAAATCATAGTGGCCCCTATGTACAACAGATCACAACATTGATGGACCTGCACCATCTCCACCAGTGTTGCTATGTTTCAGCCTACTGTTGCAGCCACTGTGTCAGACCATCTCATTGAGGGCCTTCCTTTTTCCTTCCATGCTGCACCTCACCAAGCATTACGTCCTTCTCCAGGGACTGGTCCCTCCTGGTAACATGTCCAAAGTAGGTGAGATGAAGTCTCGCTGTCCTGGCTTCCAAAACGTATGCCTGGGCGTTGGTGCTTCTGGAAGTCCGTGTATATCTAATATACTTCACCAACACAATCATCCAAAGGCATCAATTCTTCTTTGACTTCCTTACTCCTCACTCAGCTTTCCTGTTTACAGGAGATGATTGAAAATATCATGGCTTCAGTCAGGAGCACCTTAGCCCTCAAACTGACACCTTTGCTTTTCAACATTTTAAAGAGGTCTTTTGCAGTAGATTTCTCTGATGCAATATGTTGTTTGATTCTTAACAGCTGTTTCTACAGACGTTGATTATGGATGCAAGTAAAATGAAATGCTTGATAGACTTCAATATTTTCTTCATTTGTCGTGAAGTTGCTTATTGGTTCATTTGTGAGAATTTTTCTTTTCTTGATGTTGAAGTGTAGGTCCGCATCCTTTACTCTTCATCAGTAAGTGACCTAACTCCTCTTCACTGCTGCAAGCAAGGTTGTGTCATCTGCATGTATCAGGTTGTGAATGAGTCTTCCTGCAATCCTAATGACATATTCTCCATATAGTCCAATTTCTTAGATTGCTTGCTGTCATAGATTGAATTGTGCTCCCCAGAAAATTTGTATGGCAGTTTGGCTAGGCTATAAATTCTGGAACTGTGTGATGTTCCTTCATGTTGTAAATTCTGTCTCTGTGATGTTAATGAGTGTGGATGAGTGGCAGTTGTATTGGTGGGGCAGGACTCAGTGTGTAAGATTGTTTTGTGCTTTGAGGCAGTCTCTTCTGATACAAAGGAAAGAATCTAGCAGAAAGATTTGGGGGCCTCGTTCCATCAAGAAAGCAGCACCAAGAGCAGAGTGCTTCTGTGCCTAGATGCTCTCAGACCAAGGAAAGACTGACCCAACACAAAGGCTTTCCTCCAGAGTCAATAGAGAGAGAGTTATCCTGGAGCCAGCACCCTAAATTTGGGCTTCTAGCCTCTTGGACTGTGTGAGAATGAACTTCTGTTTGTTAAAGCCATCCAGTCATGGTATTTCTGTTAGAGCAGTACCAGATGACTAAGACACTTGCTCGGCATACAGTCTGAATAAGCATGGTGAAAGTGTACAACGCTGATGCACGTCTTTTTTTATTTTAAACCATGCAGTATTCCCTTGTTCTGTTAAATGACTGCCTTCCTGTCTATGCAGAGGATCCTCAGGAACACGGTCAAAAGTTATGGACTTTCCCATTCTTTGCAGTGCTATGATCCACACAGTCAAATGCCTCTCCATAGTCAATAAAATAGAGGTAAGTATCTTTCTCGTGTTCTCTGCTTTCAGCCAGGATCCATCTTACATCAGTAATGATATCCTCCCTTCCATGTCCCCTTCTGATTTCACTTTGAATTTCTGGCAGTTGTCTGTTGATGTATTGCTGTAATCCTTTATAATTATCTTTTATACTTTAACTTGTATGTGATATTAATCACATTATTTGATAATTTCCCTATTCTGTTGGGTCATCTGTCAGATATGGATTTCTTCCAGCTGGATGGCCAGCTAGCTGTCTTCCAAATTTCTTAACATAGACAAGTGAGCCATTCCAGCATTGTATCTGTTCAAACACCTCAGCTGGTATTCTACCAATTCCTGCAGCCTTGCTTTTTACCAACACCTTCGTGGCACCTTAGACTTCTTCTTTCAGTACCGTTGGGTCTTGATCATATGCTACATCCTAAAATGGTTGAACATTCGTCAATTCTTTCTCATACAGTGACTCTGTATATTTCTTCCATCTTCTTTTGATGATTTCTGTGCTGTTCAATATTTCAAAATTGCAACTTGAGGCTTAAATTTTTTCTTTAGTTCTTTTTGCTTGAGAAATGTCTGTTGGTTTTCTAATTCCAGGCCTTTGAACATTTTACTATAATACTTTGTCTTCTCTAGCACCGTTTCGGAATTTTCTGTCCAGCTGTTTACCTCATCATTTCTTCCATTCACTTTAGCTACTCTGTTCGAGAGCAAGTTGCAGTCTTTTCCGACATCCATTTTAGTCTTTTCTTTCTTTCTTTTTTAAATTCCCTACCTTTTAAACAACTTTTTTCTTTCTTTCTGTATGAGGTTCTTGACGTCATCCCAAGACCTGTCCGGGAGCTCACACTATCAAGAAAGTAGCACCAACAGCAGAACACTTTCTTCAGACCTGAGGTTCCTGCACTGGGATGCTCTCAGGCCAAAGAAAGACTGATGCCACACAAAGACCTTCCTCCAGCGCTGACAGAGACAGAATGAGTTCTCCCGGAAGTGGCACCCTGAATTCAGACTTGTAGCCTGCTGGACTGTGTCATCAGTGTTAAACAGTGTGTCAGATCTGTTCTTGAGATGATCTCCAAATTCAGGTGGGATATACTCAAGGTCGTACTTTGGTTCTCGCAGACATGTTTCAATTGTTTTTAGCTTCAACTTAAATTTGCACATGGCAACTGATGATCGGTTTTGAAATTGGCACCTATTCTTGTTTTGACTGATGATACTGAATTTTCCACAGTCTCTTTCCCACAATGTAGTTGATTTGATTCCTGTCTTTTCCATCTGGTAACTTACATGTGTGTAGGCATCATTTATGTTGTCGAAAAAAGGCATTTGCAATGAATCAGTCGCTGGTCTTTCAGAATTTTGTGATACAATTTCCACCATCATTTCTATCACCAAGGCTGTATTTTCTCACTACTGATCTTTCTCTGTTTCATACTTTCTCATTCCAATCACCAGTAATTACACGTATTTTGATGGCATGTTTAATATATTTCAGACTGCAGAAGTTGGTAAAAATTTTCAATTTCTTCACTTTACAGCTATTTCTTCTTATTTCAAGTCCTTCAGCTTGTTTTACTGTGATGGTTTACATGTTGTTGTGATGCTGGAAGCTATGCCATGGGCATTTCTAACACCAGCAGGGCCAGTCATGGTGGACAGATTTCAGTGGAGCTTCTAGACTAAGACAGACTAGGAGGAAGGACCTGGCAGTCTATTTCTGTAAAAACTGGCCAGTGAATAGATTTGTGAGTAGCAGCAGACCATTGTCTGGTACAGTGCCAGACGATAAGTCCCTCAGCCTGGAAGGCACTCAAAAGATGAGAGGAGAAGAGCTGCCTACTCAAAGTAGAGGCAGCCTTAATGATGTGCATGGTGTAAAGCTTTCAGGACTTTCATTTGCTGATGTGGTATGACTCAAGAGGAGTTGGAATTCTCAAGAATTGTGAAGGACAATAATTCAAAAATTCAAAGAGATAAATTGATCTTGTTTGGAAAAAATATCTCTAAGACTAATTACATCCTTGTGAAACATCATTGTTAGATGCCATCAGTCATTTCCTACTCAGCGTGACCTTTTGCCCAACTGAAGGAACCCCCGCATGATCCTGAGCTAGACTCAAAGCTGTTACTATGCTTGAGCCCACGAGTCAGTTCATCTCATCGAGGCTCTTTCTCTCTCATGGACCCTCTCGAGAATGTGAGACATTACTAAACCAAAGAATAGAGAGAAATATTTTCAAAACATCTAGGGAAAAGGTTACCTTCAAAGAAAAAAAAATTCCGTACACTGATAGAAAATAACTGATTGTCTAAAATACTTTTCTTAGTGAAAATATATTTCAGAAATGAGGGTAAAATATAGATGTCTTAAAGTGCTTTTAAAAAAATTCAATAAACAAAAAAGGAACTTTGCTACTAGCTGATACCCGCAAGAGGAAATTCCAGCAGATCAACTTTAGGCAGAGAAAAATAATCCCAGATGTAAGATCTGAGAGGCCAGAAAGATGAAAGATCAAAGAGCATATTAACATGTGAGTAAATTTAAATGGTGTAAATAATAGTAATGACATTGTCTTGTGAGGTTTAAAAATAAAAAGTAGAATCATAATGCCCCGTGCTTAGTTCTTGGTTTCTAATCTTTTCTGCATACATTTGCTTCTTGGATAGTCTTTTTCAGGTTCTTTAACTATTGTATGTATGGTGATGATGTCCACATTTACAGCTCCAGCCTGAACTTCTTTCCTGAGCTGCAGTCTTGTCTCCTCAACTGGCTATTCAACATTTCCATTTGGATATCTGATGGCTCTCAAATCGATAACGTCCAGTCTGAGATCACTGATATACCCCTCTAAACAGGTTAGGTGATGATGATATTTCACTCCCTCCCCCACCCCCTACCACCTCGTGTAAATAAATAGCAAGTCCAGTTTTCTCGTTGCTCAAACCTTAAAGTCCTCTTTGTTTTCTTTCTATCACCTTTCACACTCAGTTCATTAGCAAATCCTATCAGGTTTACCCAGTGCTGCGCTGGAGCTGGCCTGGACTGCGAGAGCCACATGATTAAATTCTTAACAATTACATGAGCCAGTTGATACCCTGTTATCGGCTTGAAATCAGGCAACGCTAGGGGCATCTACACCACGGAAATCAGCCAACACCTTCCAAGAGCTCATTGTTAAAACTTTTACCAGAATATTGCTGGGTCTACCTACAAAATGGATTCCTGGTAGCTCAATGGTTAAGAACTCAACTGCTAACCAAATGTGGGTAGTTCAAATCTACCAGCAGCACCTTGGAAAGTCTATGGGGCAGTTCTGCTCGTCCAATAGTGTTGCTATGAGATGGAATCAACCCCACGGTAATGGCTTTGGATTCTTGTTCTTCCTTCTTTTTTGGACCTACAAAACACGTCCAGAATCTGACCACTTCTTCACAGCCAACACCCTGGTCTCCACTACCATCATTCCCACACTATATCCTTGTTATTGTAATAACCTCTTAGATGATCTCCCTGCTTCTTCCCTCCTCTTTGTCTGCCCTTCAGTCTGTTCACATCACAGCAGAAGTCTGGTCCTTTCACTCCTCTGCTCCAATGCCTGTGGCTTCCTTTCTCAATCTGAGTAAAATTCAACACCTTAGGCATTCTGGCTTCCCCATCTTCACTTTTCTGACCTCTCTGACCTCTGATCTCACTGCTCACCCCTTCATGTGTTCTGTCTACCCTCTCTGGCTCCTTTCATGTTTTTCAACCAGCCCAGCACGCTCCTTCAGGTCCCTGGGTCTTCATATTTGCTATTCCTTCTGTGGAATCATATCTGTGGAGACCAGGGTGTTCGCTGTGAAGAAGTGGTCAGATTCTGGATGTATTTTGTAGGTCCAAAAAAAAAAACAAAGGAAGGTTCTTCTATGGGTATCTGCATAGTTCTGTTTTCTCCCCCTTCAAGTCTTCATCAAATTTCTCCTCTCTGCTACCCTATCCAAATTGTAATACCTGTTCAGAACTTCTAAATTCTCCTTTCTGCTTGTCTTTGTCTCCTTTACACTTATCATTAGCATGGGATATATTTTACAAATTTATCATTATAGTCTGTCTGTCCAGTGTGAATCTAGGCACCATGCAGGTGAGGTTTGTTTTTTGTGAGTTATATTCCATATCCACTAAACGTAATTGAGAGTCTAATATACAGACTCCTCACTAACTTGTTGTTAGTTACCACCGAGTTGGCTCCAGCTGATTCCGACCCCCTGAGCAGCAGAAGAGAGTGCTGCCCATCCTGTGATGTCTTCACAGTCAGTATGTTTGAGTCTATCGTTGCAGCTATTGTGGAGTGCCTGTCGACCTAGGTGGCTCGTCTTCCAACACTTTGTCAGACAATATTCCATTTTGATCCATAAAGTTTTCACTGGCTAACTTTTAGAAGTGGATCACCAGGCCTTTCTTTCAAATCCATCTTAGTCTGGAAGTCCTGCTGAAACGTCACCACCATGAATGACCTGCTGGTTTTTCAGATATTGATGGCATGGCTTTCACTCTCAGAGCAACACACAAGCCATCACAATATTATGAACTGACAGCCAGGTGGTGGACTAACTCCTTGTTGTTGCTGTTAGTTGTCACAAAGCTGACCCCCGACTCATGGTGGCCTCGTTGTGTTACACAGCAGAACTGCTCCAGAAGGTTTCACTGGCTGTAGTCTTTATGGAAGGAATTCACCAGGCCCTTCTCCAAAGAGTCACTAGGTGGGTTTGAACCACCTTCATTTAGATTAACTTGTGCTACCTGGGTTCCTAGTGTCTTGTTGTTGTTAGGTGCTGTTGAGTAGGTTTTGACTCCCTGACTCCTTAGTGTTGACTTACCTGTGTGTAACCCACTAGGTGCCCTTGAATTGATTTCACCGGAGAGATGAAGTCACAGAGTGAGTTGCTAACAGAAGTGAAATTTCAGACATTGTGCAGTTCCCGTGTGGCGAGAGATGAGGCTCAGTCCGGTGTTACTGCCGTCTTGGAGGCGATGGCAAATCTAAGTCTGCAAATTGGCAGCCGAACACTGAGTCCAGCCCAAGAATGTGTTTTGTTTAGTCCACTGGACACTTTACAAAATGTTAAATTAGATGTCAACATTTAAAAACGGAAACTTACACATTTCAAAAATCCAGATTTCTAGATTCTCTGGGGAAATCGGAAGGTCTCACAGCCCTCGGGCTGCATTCCCGCCTGGCAGCCATCAGCAGGAAAGGACAGGGCCTGCTCACCAGCCCGCAGCCCGTCCCTGCCAGGCTCACTTTCGTGCTTCCGGGACCTGCCCAGTCCCCTGGGTTTCAGTTTGTGTCTGTCCAGTGGTGGGCTTATTACAAGCCCTCTGAATTGGAGTCAGAAATCTCTGAGTGTCATGTCCTTATCTGTAACTATAGATTCTGACAGTACCAACCCCGCAAGTGGCTCTGAGACCCAACAGGACGTCAGCTACAAGGGTGTGTGTGGGTACCAGAGCCCCGAATACCCTGAAAGCATCAGCATTCACATCACACCCATTCTCACAAATGCCTCATAAGGAGTTGTTGATGCATCTATCCAGGCTGGCTCTGTCTGAGGAGCCTGCCCAAATATTGTAAGCAACACCATCCTGCCTCTAGAGAAGGCCCGGCTCCTGTCCAGACAGCCAGCTCCTCCACCCATCTCTGTCCCAGTCTGTTCAAGAATCCCCACCCAGACCCCTTCTTGGGGTGTCCTGTCCACCAGGCTGTCTTGGGACAGAGTCCTAAGTTCTGTGCCACCCCTTATCTGACAGGGCTCCACTGTGCTGGGTGCTGGGTAGCCAAGCCAGCAAAGGCCTGGCAGGCTGATACCAGGAGATAATCTACAGGATCCTGTGAGGCCAGGCCCTGGGAGAAACAGAGGGGACTGTGACTCCTGATGGTCCATGTGGCCACCAGTACTGCCCTCAGAGTCTAGTGTGGCTCCTCAGAGTTGCCGGCGGAGCCCAGACAAGCAGGAGGGTGTCAAGGTGGGCCCACTCTCTGGGCCTGTGGCATGTTTGGGTTGGGCACACTGACTGCAATGGGACACCTCAAGAATGTGTGGGGAGCCACAGGAATGCCAGAGGAGGGGAAATGGGGGACGGCAGGGAAGCCAGAGTGCAAGGCTTCCTGTGCCACGTTGGGCTGTGGGGCTCAGAATCCTCCCTTAGAACAGCTGTGTGGTTACTTACCAGCTGTGCTGCCAAAGACAAGTCTCTTGAGTTCTCTGTGACTGGTCTCCTCTTTTGTGAAGAGGAGATTCTTTACTTCCCGTGTTGTGAGACTCACTTGAGACAGTCTGAGAGCTGCACTGAGGCTTCTGAGGTCCTGCTTACGTGGCAGACACTGTTCTAGGTATGTTATGAACCTTAACATCACCCCCTCCTCAAACTGGCCCTATGAGGTAGGTGCTCTCGGTGTCCTCACTTTACAGATGAGTGAACTGAGATGCAGAGAGATCAAGGAATTTGCCTATGGATTTACACTTAGTAAGTGGCAGAGCTGGGATTTGAACCCAAGGAGTCTAGATCTAGAGTTCACAACTCTTAAGTTCTTGCTAGGTCATTCTCTAAATAGTGCTGGGCAAATCCTAAAATTTGCGTAAAAACAGAAGAGAAATTCCATTCATAGGATCTAGCTTAGATAAAACCTGATACCCTTGAATCAGTTGCAACTCACTGCCACCCTATAGGAGAGAGTAAAACTGCCCCATTGGGTTTCCAAGACTGCAATTTTTACGGAAGCAGACTGTATGTCTTTCATCTCGCAGAGTGGCTGGTGGTTCCAAGCACCAGTCTTTCCATTAGCAGCCAAAGTCTTAACCACTGTACCACTAGGGCTCCCGCTCATATTAGAAACCTGGAATTTACTTAGGTGGGAGGTGGGGCAGGGAGGTATTTTTTTAAGGCTCATCAGTAAGTGGAACAGTTGGGCTGTTCTACCTCCCTCCAGTCTCAGTGGTAAGCACAGGCCCTACGCGGAGGTTTGGGATACAGAAAGCTTTTGGCTGGTCCCAAAACTCTCAGCAACTTGGGAAATTTGGACTGGCAGACTGGGGAGAGAGAAGGACTGCCACAAGGGAATGTGCAGGAGCTGAGTTGTATGTGGATGCCTGAGAGTTATAGGATGCTCAGAGGGACAAACAGTGTGTGATTGGGAAAGCTGCTGGAGGAAGCGGTCCCCAAAGAACTGAGTCTGGAGAAACGAGAGTGAAGACAGTCATCCCCAGGTGCCGTGCTGAAGTAGGGTTTGGGCCCTGCCCAGTGACTTTTCTACACCGTTTTCTGAACTCCACCCTTCTGACTGACTTTGGCCAGTTGTTGTCTTGCTAAGGGTAGGATTTTGTGGTCTCTTTAAGTTCTTCTTCTACCACCCATCTGTCGGTTTGTCCTACGGTGGTAGATTGGACGTTGCTTTGATGTTTGAAGCTACGCCACCAATATTTTAAACACCATCAGGTTCATCCATGGTAGACTGCTTTTGGCAGAGCTTGCAGACTAAGGTAGACTAGGAAGAAAGGCCTGAGTGTCTATGAAAACCTTACAGTTCACAATAGGACGTTGTCCTATACCGTGCTGGCAGACGAGTGTCCTGGGTTGGAAGGTGCTACACAATAGCCAAGACGAGGAATTCAAACCTGTCAGTTATCACGAAAACAGCTCAGGCTGGAAGCTTTTCCTTCTATTACATACAAGGTTGCATGAGTTGGTTTGGTTTGGTTTAATAACAACAACAACAAAGTCTTGTGCTATGTAGAGGTACTAGTGAACAGCAGGCAGGGTTTTATTTTAGCTTTATGATTTAAAATGCTACTCTGAACATTCTTCTCCCAAGTGAGCAAACAGCAGCCAGAGGCTTAGGGGAGCTTGAGCTGGAGGCCAGATAAAAGTGGTAGTGGAGAGCAAGAGTGCCATCCTCCCTCCCATGGTGGCACTCTCCAGTTATCCCCGTGCCAGCTCCTCTTATCTCTGAGGACAGGCTGGCTCAGGCTGGGCTCGACTGGGACTTCTTGGGTGGGTTTCTGATAGCCCCAGCCGGGGTCTGGCACTGCCCAAGTGTGTCTCTTTTCCAGAGAATAAGAACACCTGTTCCTGGCTCCTCTCTTCCTCCCCCTGCCCTGGGCATGGTCAGCAGAATGAGACAATTTCTGCACCTGAACTCTGGGGGCGCCTAGAGTCTGAACTGAGTGTTTCCACACCCACTGCATGCTGCCTTGGACTCTGCCAGCGACTCGTCCTCACAGGCATCATACAACGCCCTAAGGATAGGGACCATGTCTTAGGTACATTTCTCTGTTACGACACAAAGGGCCAGTAAAACCATGTATTAGTTAGGATATAAGTTCCTGAGCTGTGACAGACATCCAAAATAACAATGTTTACACAAAGGTGAAGTTTGTTTCGTCGTCAAGTAAAATCATGATAATCTGCTCCATAAAGATGTCAGGTGCCCCAGCTCTTTTTCCTTCTTGTTCCCTCCTCCACAGCTGTTTTCTGTGTGGCCCAACAGGGTTCTGTCAACTTCCAGCTGGCAGGAAGGGATGGACCTATTAGGCAGAAGTAGCAAATACCATCACTGTTTATATCTGTCATGGACTGAATTGTGTTTCCCCAGAACTGTGTGTGGTAATCTGGCTAGACCTTGAATCCCAGTATGGTATGACATTCCTGTATGTTGTAAATCCAGCCTCTGTGATGCTAATGAGCAGTGATGGGTGGTGATTGTGTTAGTGAAGCAGGCTTTAATGCTAAGATTGTATTGGGCCTTGAGAATATCTCCTGGGAAAAGGAAACAGGTAGAGAGTTGTGGACCTCTTATTGCCCCAAAGCAGAGCTTGTTCTTTAGATTCTGGATTGGCGTCTGTGCACTTCATTAGCTCCCAGTCCAGTGGAAGATTGATGACAAAGACCTTCCTCCAGAGCCAGCACAGAAAGACTTTCTCTAGAGCTGGTACCTACTTTTCTGTGAAAAAATAGTTTTTTCTTTGTTAAAGCCATCCACGTGTTTCTGTTAGAACAGTACCAGGTGGCTAGGACAATACCCCACTGGCCAGAACTTATTCCAGTGGTCATACCTAGCTGCAAGGGAGGCTAGGATGTGTTTATTCTGAAAAATCAGTGCCAAAGCATATTTTCAGATACAACTGGTAGCCTAAGTTTCACTGACTCACTAACAATCTAGATTTTTTTAACATATATTTCATTTTGTTGTTCAGAATATGTATAGCAGAACATTCACCAATACAATGGCTTCTGCATGTACAGTTCAGTGATACTGACTACATTCTTCAAGTTGTGTGACAATTCTCACTTTTTCCAAGTTGTTCTTTGCTCATTAGTATAAACTCACTGCCCCCTAAATTTTCTATAGAATCCTTTGAGTTGCTGTTGTTAGTTTGATTTCATACAGACAGATCTTAAAACAGCACAATGCTCAAGTAAGACATTCTTTACTAGTTAAACCAAACCATTATTTCATTTTAAGATGATGTCAGGGGATATTTTTGGTTTAAGGCTTAAACATTATCTCAGGGCGATGGTTTCAGGGGTTAATCTAACCTCTATAGCTCTAGAAGTCCTAGTGTCATGGATAGAACTGTGTTCCCCCCTAAAATGTATGTGGCAGCTTGGCGATAATGTTCCTTTTTCTTGTAAACTCTGCCCCTATGATGTTAATTAGGGAGGATGGGTGGCATTTGTGTTGGTGGGGAAGGACTCAGTATGTGGGATTGTATTGTACCTTGGGGCAGCCTCTTGAGATATAAAAGAAAGGGAGTCAAATGGAGATTCCAGAACCTCTGACCACCAAGAAGCACTGCCAGGAGCTGAGCATGCTCTCCAGAAAGGACTAGGGTCCCTGTGCCTCAGAAGCTTCTGATCTAGGGAGAGGTTAACAACAAGGACCTTCCTCAGAGCCAGCAGAGAAAGCCTTCTCCTGGAGATAACACCTGAATTTGGACTTTTAGCTTACTAGACTGGGACAAAATAAAATTTCTCTTTTTTAAAGCCATCCACTTGTAGAATTTTTCTTAAAGTGGCACTAGATGACTAAGACATCTGGATTCCACAAGAATTTGAAATTACGTTCTGTATTTCTCCTTGTTGATCAGGATTGTTCTACAGAATTTATCAAAATTGAACAATCTGGATTTATTTAAAAGATAAAGTCATATCCTGAAATGAATCATATCCAGATTTCCCTAAAACAATCAGCTTTCTAGAAAGTGTGAGTCATTCGTTTGTTCACTCATTAGGCATTTCCTCATCTATAGAGGGATTAATTATATACCTCATGAGGAAATTGAATGAGCTAATACATGTGAAGACATTAGGACAGTGCTTGGCACATAGCAAATGCCACGTTGGAATTTGAGTCTGCTGTTATTCACTGACACTCTTTTGAGCCCTGTGGGATTGGAGATCTAGGCTCTCAAGGAGTTCATGGCCTAGTGCAAGATGGAGATATTAACAGAAAGAAAGGTCCTACAGTCGTGGTTCCCATGCAGGGTGTGCCTTAGCATTCCCTAGACCTCCTGTCTCTCAATTTTGATAGGATGAGGTGGGGCAGGGTTGGAGGGTCTGAACTTTACCAAAAGGTGCACAGGGATTCTGACGCAAGAGGCTGCCCTAGAGCATGATGAGTGTCATGGGAAAGTGGGAGCACTGTAAGAGCAAACCAAACCAATTGCTATGGAGTTGGTGCCAACTCATGGCAACCCTACGTGTATCAGTGAGTAGAACTGTGATGTATAGGGCTCACAATGGCTGATTTTTCTGAAGCAGATTGCTGGGTCTTTCTTCTGAGGTGCCTTGAGTAGATTCAGACTGCTAAACTTTGGATTAGTAACCAAGTGATTAAGCATTTGCACCACCTCAGGACTCTTGAGACTTAGGGAGGGACTAAGGTCAGAAAGAGGAGCCTTCATGGGGAGGTACTGCCTGGAGATTGCAGGCAAAGAGTGTGAGCAAGGTTGTTCAGGCAGAAGGAAGAGCACCCATTAAATACACAGCATTTTCCCAGGAATTGTACGAGTTCAATGCCCGTGGAGCACAGGGTCAGGAAGTTTAGGAGCTGGAGGCTGGGGAGGGTGGGCCAGAGAAATAGGCAGGAGCCAGATCACAAAGGGTCTTTCAAAGACACTTGGACTTGGTTATATAGATCAGGGATCACTTCATTTTTTCAATTAAGATCTGAAAAAGCTACCTTTCCTTTCTAGAAGACAAAAGTATGCCAGTTCACTCACACTCACACTCACTCACTCACACACACACACACAATCTCACGTTCTATTTCAGAAGATTCATACACCCTCAAAAGCCCATCCACTGACATGCAAAGACAAAGTATATCACTAAGTGTGATACAAGAGGGAATGGGATACAAAGATGAGTCAGGCTTACATGGTGTGGCGGGTTGCGGGGAGAATGACATATTCACTGACAGCAAGCTGGACCTGAGGGGTTCCCAATTTGACACGAAATGCAAATGTCTCGCAGACAGTTGGATGTATGGATGTGACCATTAGATGAGAAGTATGGGCTGGAGACAGACTTGGCTGCAGACTGGTGGTAGCTGATGTCAGGGGAGTGTTGGAATGACCTAGAGACAGCTTGTGGGAGAGAAGAACAGAGGAGGGTTAGGCTGGCACGTGATCTGTATGCATTGAACTTAGCTTTACTGCTTTAAGACCATCTTGCTAGGTAAAGCAAAGCCTGATTATAAGCCATTTACATACTCAGAAAGTCAAGGATGCCATACCTGGGGATGAGTCACAAGGGCAAAGGAAAAGTTGAAGAGGCAGCTGTTACTATTTCAAGTTCATTCATCATCTGCTTATGGACTCATTTTGGAAACGGTCCTCGAGGCTGATGGGATTGCACAGCTCTCCAGGCCAGGGACTTGCTATTCTGGCAGGCCTGGGGAGCCATGGAGCATCCTCACTGCCCCTCACGACCTGGAAATGCTCAGGGGTACTTCCCCTTTCTCTAGACAGGGTTTGCCAAAGTGCATCACTGCCGTCCACACAAACAGGATCCTGACACCCCCTTTCCATGAACCATCCTGCATGTGTGCTTGCCCACCCTCTCCCTGCTCGCCTACCCTCTCCCTCCTTATATTTTTGAGGGTATCTGTGTTAGTAGCCCTGCCAAAAGAGGCCATTTAAAACATATTTACAGATTCAATGAAAGCTCTCCTTTTAAAGAATACACCTACTGAAACTGAAGTCTGTCATGGTGTGGTCTCCACGTTAAAAGGCTAGGAGCCTTTAAGTGAGGCAGGAAAACATTCTGAAATATGAACTTACGTTTCCTCCATCAGTATTTCTCTTTCCCCTCTTGCCCTTCCTCCCCAAAGAAAAGCCTTTCTCTGCTCATTGCCTCAGAGCACATTGTGTTGGCAGAGCACAAATCAACTTCTGCCTAGTTTTCATACCTTGTTAATGTTATTGTCCGTGTGGTCCCTCACTTCTGGTGAACCCATGCCAGTGGGACAAATCGCTGATGGGTGCTACGCCATCTCCGTGATGGGCTATGGATCAAACCATTGAGAGCCATAGGGTTTTTACGGGCTGATTTTCAAAAGTAGGTCTTCGGGCCTGTCTTCCTAGTCTCTATTAATCTGAAAGCTCCACGGAAGCCTATTCAGCATCACAGGAACAGAGGAGCCTTCCATGACAGATGAGTGCTAGCTGTGCATGACGTGCACGGGCTGGGGATTGAACCCAGGTTTCTCACATGCAAGGCAAGAATTCTACCACTCAGCTACCAATGCATTTTTATAACCTTAGACTAGGTACAATAGATTAAAGATGTGGAGAGAAATATTGCAAGTCTCCTCTGTTCCTGTCCTGATCAACCTCTCTTAAAACTCAGGCTAAAAAAGAGTTTCTCAGCTGTATGTGAGGGTTGGGGGAAGACAAAATAGCACAACAATGATGAGTTTTGAAAAAATGCGTGGGGGGAGAGGGAGGAATAATACCAGAGAGATGAATGGTGTCTAAGAACAAGGGACCTGTGCCTCATATACGGGGACAGCTCTGGGAGGCAACAGGGTCTTGGAGAAGAAATGCTTCATGTGACGTCTAGGCAGAAAAGGCCCATGGCTGTACTCAACTGCTAACTTAAAGGTTGGTGGCTCAAACCCACCCACAGCACCATGGAAGAAAGACATGGTGATCTGTTTCCATAAAGACTACAGCTAAGAAAACCTTATGGAGCATAGTTCTGCTTTACTACCGAGTCAGTCAGCTCAGCAGCAACTGGTTTACATCATCTCCTCATGTAATCTCTTTATTTTTTTCCCCAGAATGTTGGTGGCACTCCAGAATCATCCCCAGAGAAGTAGCAGAGCTATGAATCCAAAGGGTCCCTGAGGCATGAACAAGGGGCGTCTTTCTGCATTCTGAAAGGACCACGGACCAAGACAAAACAGTGGGGGCGGGGAGGGGTCTCAGAGGAAACCTGTCCAAACAGGAGATTTTGAGAACTAGGTGCTGGGCTCCCCCCACCCCACCAGTTAGACACAGTCCTGAGGAGGGGGGTTGGTTCTTGAACTGGCTGAAACTAAGATCCCAAATGAAGAGTCAAACTGAAATTAAAATAAGGATTATAAAAGAAAGTCAGATTTCTTGCACATGAGTTTATGAACCAAACAAAACCAACTATACTGACTCCCTTCTGACTCATAGAGACCCTGTAGGACAGAGTGGAGCTGCCCCTTAGGGTTTCTGAGACTGTAATCTTTACAGAAGCAGATGGCCACATCTTTCTCTCACAGAGCACCTGGTGGGTTTAAACCTCTGGGCTTTCAGTCGCAGCGAAGTGTTTAACTACTGCACTACCGGGGCTGCTTTTGTGAACCAAGATTCACAAAATGAGAATCATATTCATGTACATAAAACCCAAACTAAACCCAGTGCTGTCGAGCCAAGTGCAACTCATTGTGATCCTCTAGGGCAGAGTAGAACTTCTGCATGGAGTTTCCAAGGCCTGGTGGGTTTGAACTGCTGACCTTTTGGTTAGTAGACATAGCCCTTAACCACTATGTCACCAGATTCAACAAATTGCCTTTTTTAAAAAATTGGGACTTTACTAGAAAATATAAGACACGTTCTCACTGTACTACAAACCTGAATCTTTAGGTGTCTTTTCTAAAGAAAACATTATCCATCACTACTCCCTTAAAAAAAGAGAGAGAAAAGAAAATGGAGAAAGAGTCGTTATACTGCTGGCAGTCATTTTGCAAACATTTCACTGAAAAAAAAAAAAGACCTTGAATCTAGTCATTCATTCATAGGCAAGTATGGAAAAAAACTGGAATTAGCAATGAAGAGAAATTACCAGAACAGGGGCTGGAATGGAAAATGTTTTGTAATTTCATGGCTGTCGCCACCTTGGTTGGTGTAATGGGGTCATGAACACGGTGTGTTTTGTTGCCTGCTGGTAAAAGGAGCCTGCAGAAACTCCAGACACAGACTCTGTGACCTTTATGTTCTTAACAGCCCAGCCATTACTTGTTCTGATGTCTGGAACAGCCAGCTCACCCCAACTACTCTGAAGGGCGCCTGGCGAATCCCACACCTCTCTACCTCACATGGAACCTTCTGCCACGAGAGGCCTCCCACTGGGGACGGCTGTGTACATGGACTTAGGAAGCATCACTGCCGAGGAGGTGGGGGACAGTAGCCACTCACTGCCTTGTTACCTCAGAAAGGAGAACAGGGCCTGGGCCACAGAAGGGAGTTGTGTTAGACAGCACAGAGTATTATCAGATTTTCTGGACCCTAAAACACTAGCAGTGTTCCCAAGGGAAACTGGAGACTTACCTAACCCTCAGGTGGATTGAGTCAAGTCAGGCTGCCTGAGGATACTTGCTCAGCTGACACCTTGGCTTGGCACTGTATTTTTTCGTGTGCCTTCTACTTTTAAATCACCCCCAGATGCAGAGACATGTGCAGAGATTTACATTCTCCCACTGCCTGAGGCCTCCAAAGCCTGTGTCTTATGATAAAGAATGTTCTGCTACCCTATGAGGTAGAGGGAGTACCTAACAGTTCTCCTTCACTAACTGAAAGGTTGACTGTTCTAACCCACCCAGAGATGCCTTGGAAGACAGGCCTGGAAATCTGCTTCTGAGCAGTCATGGACTTGAAAAGCCCGGGGAGCACAGTTCTACTCTGTACACTCATGAAGTCTCCAAGAGTTGGAAGCAACTTCACCACAACTAACAAAACAACAGTGAGAGAGGAGAATGAGGCTGGAATATAGTAACCAGGGAAGAGAAACAGCCAAATAAGAGAGAACGACAACCTCTACCTAGTCCCACGGATTCTTGTCAAATTTAGAACTATTTCTGAGCTCTTTAGCCCACCCCCTCTGTCCTTGCCCATAGTAGGAATGGAGGTCACGCCTGTTCCCTCTCCCCAGCTTCTTGTCTTAGTCTAAGTAAGAAAGAGGGATGAAGTCACAGGGGTAGAGACTTACTCAGTGCTGAATTATCTACAGCTAACTCTCATTCAAGTGATGAGTTTAATAATAATTATTATTTTTTAAAAAGTTGTGTAAGTTGAGTCTGACTCATAGTGACCCTATGGGACAGAGAACTGCCCCATAGAGTTTCCAAGGACAGCCTAGTGGATTTGAACTGCTGACCTTTCGGTTAGCAGATGTAGCACTTAACCCACTACACAACTAAGGTTTCCCTGATAATAACAGTTAACAGTTTTAGCATTTACCATGTGCCTTGGAATAGCTGGGTGATGCAAATGTGTAACATGCTCAGCTGCTAACTGTAAGTTTAGGGGAGTGTCAATTCCATCCAGAGGTGCCTCAGAAGAAAGGCCTGGTGTTCTACTTCTGAAAAAAGCCATGGAAAACTACATGGAGCACAATTCTACTCTGACACGTAAGGAATACCATTAATTAGTGCTGACTCATTGGCAGCCTGTTTATTTATTCACTAGGTGCCAAGGTCTTGATGGGGCCTGGGCTATCTAATTCTCCTAATAATACTGTGAAGCAGGGATGGTGATTACCTCCGTTTTTCAGAAAGGAAAGCCAAGGCGTGGAATAGCTAAGTAACTCACCCAAGCTTGTCTGACTGTTAAGAAGCAGGCTGGGGTTTAAACCCATATCCATCTGACTCCAGAGCCCGCGGTCTTAGCTCCTACAGTCTACCATATCCCAGAAAACATACCAGCAGATGCCTAATGTGTGTAAAGCCAGGGAAACAACCAGACTAGTGCACAAAAAGAGTAGGTAGGAAGCTTATTTAAAAGTTGTAGATGGAATCTTTGGGGAGAGGCTGAAAATTCCATTTTTTAAAATAGTGGTGCCGCTCCCATGTCTGGTAAATGTGAACATGGTGGTCGCAGCCGCAAAAACCTTGTGGAAAAAGGAAGTCGGAGTAAATGAGTTAGAAGGTTAGGAGTACACCAACGACCTCTCTGACTAAGGGAGGATGCTTGCTCCCTTCTCCCTTGCCCAGCCCAGCCCAGCTCCAGTTCTAGACAGTCTAACTCCTGGACCTTTTGCTGAACCTTCCTCTGTAGCCTGTCCAGCTCATCTAACTCCAGCCCTAACCAGTGGCTTCCAGGGCAACAGCAGGGTGGGACAGATCCTTGGATGACAGATCCAAAGGAAGCTGCCAAGGCTACCCTGTCTTGGAGGTCAACAGAAGGAGTAACGCAGACAGCAGGGGAACTAAGCCATTGTCAGTGGAAAGTGGACTCTGTTAATCCATCCATGAGCACCTGATCAGTTTTACTCCTGGAATCTTCCTAAAGTGTCTGAAGAGATTGACAGCAGTTCACTGTCCCTCCAGGGGATAGAAATTTTGGTGAAAAATTGGGCAAGAGTAACCAGTTGCCCAGGAGCAAACCTGGCTTAAAATCGGGGCTGGCTGTTCCAGCTGTCCCTTCCTACGTGTGGCACTTACCTGTTTTGCCAAGAAAGCTGCTCAGAAGACGCTCAAACAGCAAGGCGTAGGGAGGATGAATATATTCTTGAGGCAGTCAGTACAGTAGGAAAAGCGATGAATCAGGCATCAGAAGAGCAAAATGCACTTGCTCACTACCAATCCTGTTTATTGGTAGTGGGGCCTCCGGTACTCACACACTGTACAAAACTCAGCTGCTCATTCTTATAGTATCATGTCCTGAATACCACCCAGATAAGGATGCTTTGTCTGGTCTCCTCGTATCAGGTGTTATGCAGATACAAGAAGGGGTGAAGAACTGGGATCCTGCATTTATTTTCCTCTTTGTCTCAGGGCTCTGTGTATCATCTGTCTCAGTTCCAGGTGCTAGTAAATCCTGAGTTCAGCAATAAACATTTGTTTTTATCTCTCAAGTGTCATACCTGTGGTACTTTGTATGTTCCAAAGGTGGCAACACCTTTAAATTCATTCCATTGTTACTGACATATCACACTGAGGCAGGATTTACCTTGCCTTGCCTTTGAATCTAAAGCACAGCAGAAGTGATATAAGTGACTTTTAAGCACTTGGTCATTTAAAAGGATTCAGTTTCTGTCTGGCACTCTTTCTTTTGATACACTTGGCTTTGGAAATCCAGCCACAGGAAGCCCAGATAAGCATGGATAGGTCCACTCAGGGAGGAAAGGAGGCTTTCCAACCAACAGCCAGCTATATAGAAAGCCACTTGGTAAGTGGATCTTCCACCCCATTCAAGCCTTCAGATACTGCAGCTCTGGCTGACATGCTGGTTTTAATCTCATGAGACAGCCCAAGTCAGAACTACTCAGCCAAGCCACAGATTTCTGAGACCACAAACAATGAGAGAAAACAAATTATTTAAATCACTAAGATTTGAGATGATTTACTATGCAGCATTTGTTAATAAAGACCTGAATTTCCTGGGTAGTACAAGTGGTTAATGTGCCTGGCTGCTGACTGAAAGGCTGGCCCTTTGAGTCTATCCAGAAGTACCTCAAAAGAAAGACTTGGTGACCCACATCGGAAAAATCAGCCACTGAAAACACTGTAGGGCCGTCTTCTACTGTGACGCACATGGGGTTGACGTGAGCGGGAAATCAACTCACTAGCCAGTGATTACTCATGAGGTTTAGGACAGAATGATAATACACTGCCTACGATCATATGAAACCTAACAGTCACTAGGTGACCCAGCAGAAAATGATAGAATTCATGCAATATGGCAAGTAGTACAGTCAGGGCATGTTAGGGCTGCTAAGAGGAAGCACGGGTCACCTTTTCTAGGCTCAAAATTGGGACAAACAACTGATTAATGGTAGCTCACTGTAGATTGAGATTAGAGCAAAATGTTTAGAATCAGCACTAACCAAAATAGCTTAGGACGTATAATCATTTTGCACAAAAATTTTCCTGCTCATTGGAGTTTCAGTGGTCTGGAAGGGTTACCTTGTGTAACAGCTATTGTGAGGGGCAAACATTATTACTGTATGAGTGTCTACAGTTTTAGCCTCTCCTTTGCCTAGGAAAGAGGGTACTGGCTTTGCCCAGTCAGCTTCTGGGCAAATAAACTCAAATAAACTCCTATCTCTCCAGGGAACATCTTGCCTTACCGGGCTATGTATTTTAGATTTTTGTATCACAGATTCAGGAGGGAAGAGAAAAGGAGAGAGAGAAGGGGTGTGTGGCCAGAGTTAGAAGAATAATTTGGAAGCTGGGAATTTTGGAAAAGAGAGTTGGAGGATTATATTTGGTATGTAGATAAATAAATGGGAGAAGGAAAAAACGTGATTTTTGAGAATATTGTTCTGGCCTACCTTATCCTTTTCACATTAGCTGAGAATGTGCACAAATCACTTGAGTTATTTTGACATAGTTGGACTGAGTTTGATGGCATACCACTTTGAGATTAGACCATGTAGATGACGGCTCTATACGTGTTATGTCATGATTTCATGGCAACAAGTAAGGTAAGTTGTTCTTTATGTATGAAGCAGTGTGGTCAGGAACTGTGAGAGGAATAAGCTTAGAAACCAAGGGATTATTCATTGTTTTCATACTAGAAATCAGTGTTCTCCAGCTGGAGGATTTGGGCAGTTCCAGACCTGGTTGTGTCCAGATATGTAAGCAGAGTTCAAAGGTTCAGGACTTTCAGATGCCTCATTTGGTTATGGTATCACTGACCATTCTGGTTATGGTCCCTGAAGCAGCTCTGGGAGGCGAACGGCTTCACAGAAGATTGACCATCTATCTGTCAAAGCAGAGGGAGCTGAGGTGGATGCAGAAGCAGGAGATTTGATGGCATTGTTAAGGAACTGAGAGCTGAGACATGGCTTGCCAAGAAGACATAAAGCAAAAATATCTGTACTAAGAGCAGAGAGTATATGCAAAGAGCTGCCTCAGTTTCTAGGAAATTCCCAAGGAGTTGTTAATTCTCCAAGGGCCTGGGCTGGTTCTTATTCCTGTTTTCCCTCATACTTAACACACATACAAGTTTGACCAAATTGCACAGTCTGAGGGCATAAGACTGCCTTCACTTTGAAATGCCAGCCACAAGTTCAGAGATCCCAGGACCGCTCTCACTTCCTATCAACTGTCTACAAATGTAGGGGTTCCCATAACCACCTTCAGGTTTAATAACTCACGAGAATGACTCTCGGAACTCCAGAAGGTGCTAAGGTTATGATTACAGTTTTATTATAGAAAAATGATACAAAATAGAGCCAGCCAAATTAGCATCAGAAGAGCAGGTAAAGTCTGAGAGAGGGTCCCAAATACAAAATTTTCTTTGTTCTCAAGGACATTTACCCTTGTGATGTCGATGTGTAGCAATAAGCATTCGGTGTCCAGAGTTTTCACTGGGGTTCCATTACGTAAGTATTATTGATTGAATCATTGCCCAAGTGGTTGAACTCAATCTCCAACTTCCTCTTCTCCCTGGAGGTTGGGATAATGTCACCTGGCTTAAAGGCCCAACCCTTTAATACACAGTTGGTCTTTCTGTTGTGCACAGCCCAACTCTGAGTCATCTAGCCAAAAGAGATAGGAATCCCCAGCCAGTAGCTTCTGGAAACTTAGCACCCATCTCCTTCCAGCAACCACACATGCCTGATATTTGGGGAAATTTTTAAAAAGAAAAATTGACTAGCTATACCACCTCCTGGTCCTGACCCTCCAAATACCTCTGGACCCCTGGCCTTGCCTTGCCTCTCCACTTGTACACCCACACTTCCAGCCCTGGTTCACGCCACAAACAAAATACAAAATCCTACCCTTCTGCCCTGCCGCACATAGCTAAATGACCAACCCTGCCCACATGGACAAGGTGGTGAGAGCTATTGTGTCCACAGATGAGCAAGCAACAAGAAACATGAAGCCCACCAGAAAAAAATCAAATAGAACAAAAAAAGGACAAAACAAACAGATATACAATCAATAAACAATACTAACTCTTGTAGAATCCTTCACTATTGCAATAAAGGCTTGAAATTTTTCTTAGGTTCTTGAGAAATGAAGAATGTTTCTTCCCTTCTGGTTTTCCATTTCCAGCTCTTTCCACTTGTCATTATAACACTTTACTTTGTCTTCTCAAGCTGCTGTTTGAAATCTTCCGTTCAGGTCTTTTGTTTCACCGTTCCTTTAGCTTGACCTGCCCAACATTTGAGAGCAAGTTTCAGAGACTCTTCTGACACCCAATTTGATCTTTTCCTTCTTTCCTGTCTTTTTAACTACTTCTTGCTCTCTTCATAGATGACGTCTTTGACGTCATTCCACAGTTTGTCTGGTCTTCAGTCACTAGTTGTCAACACATCACATCTGTTCTTGAGATGGTCTTTAAACTAAAGAGGGATATATTCAAGGTCATACTTCAGCTCTTGTGGACTTGTTCTAATTTTCTCCAGTTTCAACTTGAATTTGCATATGAGCAATTGATGGTCTGTGCCACAGTCGTGCCTGGTCTTGTTCTGACTGCTGATATGGAGTTTTTTCATCATTTTTTTCCATAGATGTAGTTGATTTTGTTTCTGTGTATTCTGTCTGGTGATATCCGCGTGTACAATCACTGTACACGTGGTTAAAAAAGGTTAAAAAAGGTATTTGCAATGAAGAAGTCATTAGTCTTGCAAAATTCTGTCATTTAATTTCTGGCATTATTTCTATTACCAAGGCCATATTTTTCAACTACCAGTTCTCCTTCTTCATTTCCAACTTTTGCATTCCAGTCACCAGTAATTATCAATGCATCCTGATTGCATGTTTGGTCAATTTCAGACTGCAGAAGCTGGTAAAAATCTTCAGTGTCTTCATCTTTGGCTTTAGTGGTTGGTGTATAAATTTGAATAGTAATCATATTAACTGGCCTTCCTTGTAGGCATATGGATTTTCTCCTATCACTGACAGTATAGTACTTTAGGACAGATCTTGAAATGCTCTTTTTGATGATAAATACAACACTGTTTCTCCTCTAAGTTTCCTTCCCAGAATAGTAGACTATATGATTGTTGGATCCAAAATGGCCAATACCAGTCCATTTCAGCTCATTAATGCTGTTTCTTCTTTTACAATTTCCAATTTTCCTAGTTTTGTATTTTGTACATTCCATGTTCTGATTCTTAATGGATGTTTGCAGCTGTTTCTTCTCATTCTGAGTCATGCCACATCAGCGAACAAAGATTCCAAAGGCTTTACTCCACCCACAGCATTAAGGTCTGCTCTGTTTTGAGGAGGCTGCTCTTCTGCAGTTGTCTTCTGAGTGCCTTCCAAATGTGGAGCTCACTTTCCAGCTCCATATCTGACAATATTCTGCTGCTATTCATAAAGTTTTCCCTGGATAGTTCTTTTCAGAAGTAGACTTCCGGGTCCTTCTTCTTAGTCTGTCTTAGTCTGGAAGCTCAGCTGAAACCTGTCTACCATGGGTGACCCTGCTGTTACCTAAATACCAGTGGTATAGCTTCCAGCATCACAGCAACAAGCAAGCCTCCACTGACAGACAAGTAGCGGGGTATAGCATAGAACTCATAAACGGAAAGCAAGTCAAGACAACATCAAATAATAAAAGACTGGCTCAAACTTAGGAAAATTGGGGTAAATTTCAAAACAATCACAAAGTTAACAAACCCACTCATCAAAGTAAAGACAAAAAACATAAAGTATTAGTAAACACAAAAATGAAAGAAACAAAAAGAAATTCAGAAACAAAAGGAACTCAGTACAGGAAAGTAAAAGAAAGAAAACATCAGCACTACAAAAAAAAAAAAACTACAAAATGACAGCAATAAACCCATATTTATTATCACACTGAAGGCAACTGGTATAAATCTACCTATAAAATGACAGAGAGTTACAGAATGGATAAAAAATGATGACTTATCAATATGCTGTCTGCAAGTGACACACCTTAGAAACAGACAGAATCTATTAAAAATCACAGAATAGGAAAAAATATATCAAGCAAACAGCAACCAAAAATAATCAGGAGTGTCAATACTTAGATAAAAAAGATTTTAAGGCCAAATGCACCATAAAGGACATTATACAATGTTTAAACCATGATGATGTAACCATAATAAATATTGACATAACCAGCAACAAGATTCCAAAATACATAAAACAAATTCTAACAGCATGGAAAGATAAATTGTCAGTTCCATGATAATAATAGAAGACTTCAACACTGGACTCTCAGTAAAGGACAGAACATCTAGAATGAAACTTAGCAAAGGTATAGATTTAAAGGCCACTGTCAACAGTCAACCAGCCTGACTTAATATATATATAGACCACTCTACCCAACAGCAGCAAAGTATGCTTTCTTTTCCCAACACACGTGAAATGTTCTCCAGAATAGATCACATCTTAGGTGACGAATCACCCTCAGTAAAATCCAAAGCAATGAGATAGTACAAGCATCTTCCCTGATCACAGTGCTATAAAAGTAGAAATTAATTACAGGAACAGCAAGGAAAAAAAAACAAAAAAATGGAAACTGAACAGCAACTTGTCTAAAAGACATTGAATATAGAAGAAATACTGAATCTAGAAGAAACATTGAATATAGAAGTAATCAAAGATGGAATTCTGACTCGACGGCACTTGGCTTGGCTAAAATGATGAAAATACATCATATAAAAAGCTTCAGAGCACAGCAAAGGTATCTCTCAGAGGTCAATTTATAGCAATAGATGTGCACAGCAAAAAAAGAGGAACATGATAAAATCAAAATGTTAGCTTTACAATTCAAGCAATGACAGTACAGAAAAAGAAAACAGCAGCCAACAGAAGAGAGGAAGTAATGAAGATCAGCATAGAAATAAATGAAATAGAGAATTGGAAAACCAGTAGAAACAATCAACAAAATGAAAAATTGGCTCTTTGAAGGGATCAACAAAATCTACAAACCACTGGCCAAACTGACAAAATAGAAACAAGAGAGGAGGCAAATAACCCAGTAAAAGATGAAATGGGGCACATTGCGAAAGACTCAACTGAAATAAAAAAGATCATAATAGTAATATGAAAAAATAGTCCAACAGATTTGAAGATCTAGAGGAAATGGACACATTTCTAGAAATGCAATACCTACCTGAACTAACACAAACTGAGGTAGAAAATCTGAACAAATCCACAACAAGAGACCAAAAGGTAATTTAATAAGCTTCTAACAGAAAAACCCGGGCCCACATGGCTTCACTGGAGAATTCTATCAAACATTCAGAAAAGAGTTCACACCTGGACTACTCAAACTCTTTCAGAAAACACAAAAGGAAGGAGTACTTCCATATCCATTCTATGAAGCCAGCATAAACCTGATACCAAAACCAAGCAAAGATACCACAATAAAAGGAAATTACAGACTAATATATCTCATGAATATAAATGCAAAAATTCTCAAAATGAATTCAGCCAATAGAATACAGCATCATGTATATATACATATCACAACAAAGTGTGATTCATACCTGGTGTGCAAGGATGATTCAACAGTAGAAAAACAATCAACAAAATCTACCACATAAATAAAACAAAAGGATACTTGATCACCTTAATTGACACAGAAAAGGCGTTTGATAAAGTTCAGGACCCATTCCTTATTTAAAAAAAAAAAAAGAAACCCTTAAAAAAGGGAACACAAGGGGAAATTAATTAACATAATAAAGAGCATCCATAAAAACAACAACAACAAACATAATTTTTAACTGAGAGAAGC
This sequence comes from Heterohyrax brucei, assembly GCA_028571685.1. Lineage (NCBI taxonomy): Eukaryota > Metazoa > Chordata > Mammalia > Hyracoidea > Procaviidae > Heterohyrax > Heterohyrax brucei. The sequence continues at coordinate 27,923,176 of CM053155.1, forward strand.
TCATTACATTCCGCTTGAGAACAGGAACAAGACAAGGATGGCCTTTATTAACATTGTGCTGGAGGTCCTAGATAGAGCAATAAAGCAAGAACAACAACAAGAAAAGCACATCTCAATTGGTAATAAACAAGCACAACTATCCCTATTCATGGGTGATATGACGTTATGCCTACAGAATACTAAAGACTCCCCAAGAAAACTAGTGGAACTAATAGATTCAGCAGAGTAGCAGTTACATGATAAACATACCTAATCAACTGGATTCCTGTACAGCCATAAAGAGAACTATGAAAAGGAAATCAGAAAGTGATACCATCTATAAAAATCCATACAGAAGTGAAATGCTTAGGAATAAATCTAACAAGGGATGTAAAAGACCTATATAAAGAAAACTACAAAATGCTACGGCAAGAAACCAAACGATATCTACATAAATGGAAAACATACCATATTCCTGGATAGGTAGACTCAATATTGCAAAAATGTCAATTCTACTTAAAGCAACCTAGAAAATGCAATGCAGTCCAAATCCAAATATTAACAGTATTTTTTAGCAATCAGGAGTCAGGAAACGAAAAGAGTAATACTTTGTTGTTGTTGTCAGGTGCTATTGAGTCAGTTTTGAGTCATAGTGACCCCAAGTACATACAAAAGACTGCTTGTTCCTATGCCATGCTCACAATCATTAGGTCTGAGCCCGTTGTTGCAGCCACTGTCAAACCATCTTGTTGAGGGTCTTTCCATTTTTTTTTATGATTGAATGAAAATGTACATTCACATATAAATTTGCATGCTCACCTATATGCAGCTCCCACTGCTCTCCCTGCCTGGTGACAGCACACCCTTCCTCTCTGCTCCATACATGTCCTATCCTCCCAACAGTCTCCTATCCCATCCTCTCTACCCACTCCACTTCCTCCAGCAAGAAGTCAACAGGATGACATCCTATAGATGCATAGAACCATAAAATTCCCACAAGATACAGGAACATTGCATTGCCAAGTCCAACCCATTGCTGTCTGAAAGTTTACCTTCATTGTGATTTATGGGCAGGGGCAGCATTGGGGCCAGGGGCTATGCTCCCAGGGGAACGCTGAAGCCCCCAGACCATCAACTGTGGTCTTCTATGGGAGATTTCAGGGTGCACCCCTGTTTATTCTCTTGTTGCTAGTGAGACTCAACTTTGTGAGCTCCATCGTGGCTATCACTGGTGGTGGCCGAGCACCATCCGGTTCTTCTAATCACAAGTTGATATAGAGATCCACTCACTTGGGTCTGTCTGTCTTCTGGGTTCTCTTTCCCCATGTCCTTCTTGTAGTCGGTGATCATCCATTCCTGCTGAGTTGGGATCATTTGCTGTATCCTCAGATGGCAGCTTGGCAGCTTTTAAGACCTCAGATGCCACTCATCGATGTGGGGTGCAGAGAGTCCTCATTAGCAAAATGCTAGCTGTGCCAGTTGGCCTTGATTTCACCTGAGAACATGTTCCCTGGCCCCCTGCCCCAGCTACTCAGTCCTTGCAATATTGGGTTAAGATGGGAGGAGTACTCACATTGTGTTGAAGTTCAGTTATTATTGATCTTCTTTCTAATGTGTGCTGTCACTGATTTCACCCAATCAAATTTCTATTAACTATCTAATCTAAACCCTACCCCCCTCACCTTTCCTTCCTCCCAACCCTTGTAGCCATCAAAGAGTCTTTTCTTCTATGCATGAGTCTGTTTTTAAGTTCTTATCGTAGAGGTCTCATACAATATTTGTCCTGGGTCTTTCTGTTTTTTAGTGACACTTTACCAAGCATGATGCCCTTCTTCAGGGGTTGATTCTTCCTGACAACATGTTCAAAGTATGTAAGATGCAGTCTTGCTGTCCTTATCTCTAAGGAGCACTCTGGTTGTATTTCTTCCAAGACAGATCTGTTTGTTCTTTTGGCAGTCCGTGGTACACTCAATATTCTACTCCAGCACCACAATTCAAAGGCATCAATTCTTCTGTCTTTCGTATTTATTGCCCAGGTTGCGTGCATATGATGCGACTGAAAAATACCATGGCTTGGGTCAGGCATACCTTAGTCTTCAGAGTAACATCTGAGCTTTTACCTAATAACACTGTAGATACTAAATACTATAATATTTAAGTACTTTGTCTTTATGAACCATTCTTTGAAATCTTCAATTCAGCTCTTTTACTTCATCATTTCTTCATTTTGCTTAAGTTATTCTGTTTCAAGGCCAAGTTTCTGAGTCTCTTCTGACATCTGTTTTGGTCTTTTCTTTCTCTCTTGCCCTTATGATAACCTCTTGTTTTCTTCACGTATGATGTCGTCGATGTCATTCCACAACTCTTTTGTGGACTTGCTGCAATTTTCTTTCCTTCAACTTGAACTCAATTGCGAGCAATCAATGTCACAGTCAGCCTCTGACCTTCTTTTAACTGACGATACCGAGCTTCTCCATTGACTCTTTCCACAGATTCCTGTGTATTCCATGTGGTGAAGTTCACACATATGAGTTGCTGTTTGTGTTATTGAAAAAAGATATTCCTAGAATAGGTCTTTGGTCTTGCAAAATTTCACCATTTGATCTTTGGCAATATTTCTATTCCAAGGCCATATTTTCCAACTATTGATCCTTCTTCTTTGTTTCCACATTCCACCTATGAAATGAAGATGAAACCCACTGCCTTCAAGTCACGTCTGACTCATAGCAACCCTATAGGTCAGAATAGAACTGCCCCATAGAGTTTCCAAGGAGTGCCTGGCAGATTTGAACTGTTGACCTTTTGGTTAGCAGATGCAGTGCTTAACCCACTATGCCACCAGGGTTTATCATTCTACATACGAATTACTGGTAACTATCAATATATCTCAATTGCATATTTGATCAATTTCAGATTAACAAAGTTGGTAAAAATCTTCCAATTTCTTCATCTTTGGCCTCAGTGGTTGATGTGTAAATTTAAGTAATAGTCATTTTAACGGGTCTTTCTTGCAGGTGCATGGATAGTATCCTATCACTGACAGTGTTGTACTTCAGGATAGATTCTGAAATGTCCTTTTTGACAATGAATGCAATGCCATGTTCTCTTTAACTTGTCATTTCCAGCATAGCATATGGTCGTTGGATCCAAAATGGCCAATACCGCTCCATTTCAGATCACTAATGCCTAGGATATTGATGTTTTTTTCTATTTCATTTTTGATAATCCCCAGTTTTCCTAGATTCACATTTCATACATTTTATATTCCAATTATTAACAGATAGTTACAGCTATTTCTTCTCATTTTAAATTGTACCACATCTGTAAATGAAGGCCCTCAAAACTTAACTCCATCCAAGTCATTAACGCAAACTCTACTTTGAGGAGGTAGCTCTTCTTCAGTCGTATTTTGAGTGCCTTCTAACCTGAGGGGCTCATTTTCTGGCACCATGTCAGGCAGTGTTCTGCTGCTATTCGTAAGGTTTTCATTGGCTGATTTTTTTCAGAAGTAGACCTCTAGGAACTTCCTTATAGTTTTTCTTAGCTCAAAAGGTCTGCTGAAACCTTGTCCACCAGTGGTGAGCCTGCTGATATTTGAAATACTGGTGGCAAACCTTCCAGTACCACAGCAACAGGCAAGCCACTACAGTATGACAAACTGACAGACACACAATGACTAAAATTTATAGCAAAATCCAATACCTTTACAACAAAGACAAATAATCCAATAAAAACAGGCAAAAGATATGAACACACACTTTAGCTAACAAAATATTCCCTAGCCATTAGACAAATGCAAATGTAAACCATTAATCAAAAAATAGAAAATAAAAAATTTTGAAGAGGTTGTGGGAAGAACAAAACTCTTACGCATTGCTGGTAGGAATATGAAATGGTACAATCATTCTAGAAAAAAATGTCACTTCTTAAAAAGCTAGAAAAAGAAATGCCATACAATCGAACAACCTCACTCCAAGAAATATATCCTAGAAAAATAAGAGCCATCACACAAACACAATGGCTGCTTATTGCAGCACTGTTCACAATATTACTCATTTATTCACATAGCAAAAAGATAGAGCCAACTGAAGTTGTTATCCAATAGATGAATAGATAAAGAAACTTCAGTAAATAACACACCAGAATACTATGCAACAACAAAGAAAAATGATGAATCTGTAGAACATCTCACAATGTGGATGAATCTGGGGAGTGTTATGCTGAATGAAATCAGTTGATCACAAAATGCAAATGGTGTATGAAATTGTTATAAAAACTCATGAAAACGTGTACAGACAGAAAGAAAAAATCTGATGGTTTGAGAGAAGGGAGTAAAAGGGAAGGAAAAATACTAACTAGGCTGAGACAGTACACAATTCTGGGGAAGCCAGCACAGCTCGATCAAGCCAAAGTCATGGAATCATTATCGATACATCAAAACTCCCCGAGGGACCAAGTTACTAGGCTAAGGACTGGGGACTATGGTCTTAGGGGACATCTAGTTCAATTGGTAAAACACAGTTTATACAGAAAATGTTCTACATTCTACTTAGCCCAGCAGCAACTGAGGTCTTAAAAGCTTGTAAACAGCCATCTAATATACATCTACTGGTGCCACCCTATCTGCAGCAAAAGAGAATGAAGAAAAGCAAAGATGCAAGGGAAAGTTCAACCAAAAGGGCTAACTGACCGCAACTACTACAGCCTCCACCAGACTGAGTCCAGAACAAACAGATCTAGCATTTATCAATATTGAGTGTTCTGACAGGGATCACAACAGAGGGCCAGAGAGAGGACGAGAAAAACATCAAATAAAATTGTAACTCACAGAAAAAGACCAGAGTTATTGATCTGACAGAGACTGGAAAAATACCAAGAGCATGTCCCTGGGCCCCCTTTTAGCTCAGTATTGAGTCATTCCTGAAGTTCACCCTTCAGCCATAGACTAGAAAGAACCATAAAACAAACAATAAAACATGTTGTTCAACTACATATACAAGACTAAATGTGCACACCAGCTAAGAGCAAAGACAAGAAAGCAAGAACAGACAGGAATCTGGACAAGTGGAAACAGGTAGTCTAGGGTCAAGAAAGGGAGAGGATTGACACATCAAGGGGCTGGAAACTAAAGTCACAAAAACATTTTTTTATTAATTGTTAAATTTGAGATTAGTTTGCTCTGTAAACTTTTACGTAAAGCACAGTTTTAAAAAATGTGAAAATAAATCAAGAAAAATTGTGGGAAAAAAGTTGATGCCCCCACATTTCTCGGCTTTCTAGGGCTCTGCATCAACCCTGGCAGAGCCCCCATTTACTTCCAACCTCTGGCTCATCCTCTGCACCCGACCGACCCTCAACAGGTTCCTGGCCTCTGGCCTCCGTGCCTCTTCCACTGCGGAGAGAGTGAGCTACAGACAGGGTAGAAGCCTTGGCTTTTATAGACGTGATCAGTCCTTTCTCCCTCACCACTTAATGGAGAGAGGATCACACAGGGTGCCCCAGCCCCAATCCAAGCAGTTAGGCTAAGTTCAGTACAGTTGGTTTCACTCTCACATTGCTTTGGGATACACCCACCAGGAGGGATGGGTTAATGCCTCATCTAGTTCAGAAGAACAGGGCCGACGAGGATGACATGAGCCAGGGTTAGAGCAGGGATCAGCCCTGCTGATAATGAGAGTGACACTCTGTCAGGCAGAAAAGCAGAGAGCCCAGGCAAAGAGGTGTGAGATCAAATGTTGGAGAAAGGGCTGTAGCACAGGATCCTTGGATTGTATCTCTTCCAGTGCAAGTGACTATCAACACCCAGTGGGAGTGAAGCTCTCTTCATGAAAGGGGTACAACCTTTGGGAGGTAGTGAGGTTAAGGCCTGCTTTCTGTCCACCGTGGGGCACCAGTGCACCATGAGGAAGGTCCAAGAGGAGCCGCCAGCGTGGCTCTGTCCAGACCGACAAAGAGCGACTTGAGGAGAAGCTGCTCCAAGATGCCTTGGCAAGCCCCTCTTACATTCCAGCAGAGGACTTCGAACTCCTGCCTGGCCCAAGGCATCCGGGACTGGCGTGCAGCCCAGGCGTTTCCTCCCCTCCACCCCCTCCTTCTTCTGTTCCCTTTCTGCATCCTGGGGCCAAAGGTTCGGCTGGAGCTTCCAGTTCTCTTCTCTGCACAGAGACTCTCCTTGAACTGGGAAACAGGGCAAGAGCAGGAGGAAGCCAGGAGAACTTTGCACCTTGTTTACTGTTGCTCCAGAATCAGCCATCTCTAAACTATGGGCTGAAGGAGAGAGAAGACTATGTTTAAGGATGGTTCCTTGGCAACTCTTTTGGCTGGGTACATGAAGAGATCAGAGTAGGTGATATTGCTGAGGATTCTAAGCAGCAGATCCTCACAGACGGTGTGAAGGGGGACTCGTAACTACTTGTTTCTGCCATACCCCAGTGCCTCACCCATTGGAAGAGAGCAATGTGTATTTTTAAAAACTTTTTATGTACTTATCTTCCAAATGGAAACCCTGGTGGTGTGGTGGTTGGTCAAGTGCTACAGCTGCTAACCAAAAGGTTGGCTGTTTAAGTGCACCAGGCACTCCGTGGAAGCTCTATGGGGCAGTTCTACTCTGTCGTATAGAGTTGCTGTAAGTTGGAATTGACCCGATGGCAATGGGTTTGGTTTTCTTTATGTTCCAAATATTAGAAGCCCTTTATTTTTAAAAATCATGCTATTGTGGTAAAATGTATATATATATATATAACAAAATTCAACAAATTTGACATTCACAATTCAGCAACATCAGTTAAGTTCATCATGTTGTGTAACCATCACTGATACCCATTTCCAAAATATTTTACCACCATTGTTTTAGTCAGTTAGAGCTGCTCTAACAGAAATACCACAGATTGGTTGCTTTTAAAATAAAGAAAGGTTTATTACACAGTCCGGTAGGCTACAAGTCCAAATTCAGGATGTCCGCTCCAGGGGAAGGCTTTCTCCCTTGTCGGCTCTGGAGGAAAGTCCGGTATTGCATTATCTCTTCTAGGAGGAAAGGATTAAGGGTGGGGAAAGCCATACTCCAGGGAAACTCCCTTTACAGTGGAGCAGGGAGGTGATCTTATAAAGGGATTTATAGTCCCACCCTAACCCTTAACATGCAGCACAGCAAAATCACAAAATGAAGGACAGCCGTAAAACACAGGGAATCATGGCCCAGCCACATGACTACACCTGTTCTGGGGAGGATATAATTCGATCCATGACAGCCATCAACAGAAACTTGGTGCTCCCTAACCTAACACCCCTTCGTTCTTCTTCCCTCCAGCCTTGGCAACCATTAATAAATTTTAGTTGGCTAGGAAACCACTCAGAAACCCTGGTGGCATAGTAGTGGTGTTATGTCTGCTAACCAAAATGTCAGCAGTTCAGATCCACCAAGTGCTTCTTGGAAACTCTGTGGAGCAGTTCTACTCTGTCCTATAAGGTTGCTATGAGTCAGAGTAGACTCAATGGCAGTAGGTTGGGTTTAATAAAATACTAACATACATTTGCCTAGGGGTGCCATGAGTCGGATCCAACTCGACGGCACTTGGCCTTGGCTATTTTATATAGGTGGGATCATAAAATATTAGTCCTTCTGTGACTGACTTATTTCACTCAGCATATTTTCAAGGTTCATCCATGTTGTGGTGTGTGTCAGCACTTCATTTCTCTCTGTGGCCGCATAATATTCCATTGCATGAATATACTACATTTTGTGTATCTACTCTTCTGCTGATAGACATTTAGGCTATTTCACCCTTTTGGCTATTGTGAACAGTGCTGCAATGTACACAGTGTATCAATACATGGTTGTTGAACAAATGACAGAATGGCATGAACTGTTCCAAGGAAAATTCCTGGGAGACAGGGAATCTAGCAGGGCCTTAGAAGACAGGCAGTGTTTGATCAAGCCAAGGAAAAGAGGAGTTTATGCTCTATAGCTGGGAGTCGTGTGAAGAAAGTCAGGAAAAGGGACTACCCACGTAAGGGCCGTCAGGACGAGGACAGAGAAAATGTTTCCTGTAACTCTTAGGACAGAGTTCCTGTGTGACACACATAGTTAAGACACTTACCTGCTAACTAAAGGGTTTGGCAGTTTGAGTCCACCCACATGTGCCTTAGAAGAAAAACTTAGAGATCTACTTCTGAAAAGCCAGTCATTGGAAACCCAATGGAGCACAGCTCTCCTCTGGCACACACGGGGCTGCCATGAGTTGGAACAGACTTGACAGCAAATGGTTTATGATACTCTTGGAATAAAGCCCAGGACGTTTCTAATCTGACCCTGCTAACCACTTCTGTACTATCTTTTACCACAACTCCCAATTGCCATCCCAAGGGACTAAACTATTTATTTGCAATCCCTGGAACAAGGATCTTGCTTTCCCTCTTCCAGGCCTGTAAACATTCTGAGGCTCTCTGCCAGGAAAGTCCTCCACCTCCACTTCTCCCTATCATTCCTACTCATGGTATCAGTGATGTTTTCTTCTGAGAGACTTCCCTTCCCCAGTCTTTGGTCAGGCATCCCTACCAGTGTAGCTGCACAACCCCTGCTCATCTAGAGACCTCTGCACACACTTAGTACCTAGAGTTGCTATTCCTCATCTGACTCCCCCATCAGACTGTCACGTGCAAACCAGGCCAGGTCCACCCTGAGACTCCCAACCACAAATCAGAGGCGAGTGACCACAATTTCAGCAATATGAACTCCAATGTCAGAGGTAGCCAGCATCAAAGGGGGCAGAGCACAGCAGTCAAAACCAAGATCACACAGTCCAAACCAACATCACACAGTCAATCGCAACCTTGACCTCAGGCACATAAATTTTCATTCTCATCTCTCAGTGGAAGAGCTGCACTGAAGTGGGCATGGCTTACAGAGCTTTTCTGTAAAGCTTTAGCAATTTCTGATTGTACTTGGCAAGCATCCTTTGTGGGTGTGGATTTCCCATTAGCCTGTTAGCTCCTTGAAGCTGAGGATCAAGCGTAATCCATTTTAGAATAACCAATTAAGCACCACACCAGGCACATGGTAGGCTTAATAAATAACTGGGTACTTATTTGGTTAATTAATTAGTAATCAATCACACCCACTTAGAGAAGGTGTCATCATAACTTCCAGCCTCTGCCCTAATATTGAATGAGTTGCAGGAAAGGGTACCCACACCCATAGTGTGTGCCAAGAATCTTACATAATACTAGAAGTAGCAAATAAGAAAGCTACTGAAATAAATGGCTGTAATGTTCAGTTTCTAACTAAACATACGTTACAGATGAAAAAGGCTTTAGACAACCTCTAGCTCAAGCCCTTACTTTGTAAGATAGGAAACTGAGACTATAATACAGAAATTATTTATCTAAGGTCACAAGGCATATCTTGCTGTTATTGTAAGCTTCCACTGAGTAGGTGCAACTCACGGCTCCCCACGTGTTAAAGAATAGAGCTGCTCCACAGTTTTCTTGGCTGTAATCTCCTTGGAAGCAGTTTGCCAGACCTTTCACCCACAGGGCAGTTGAGTGGTTTGGACTGCCAACCTTAGACAAGCAGCTGAATGCAAACCAGTCGCATCTTTCAGACTCCTAATTTTATCTTGTACAACTCTGAAACTGTTGTTAGGTGCTGTTCAGTGGGTTCTTATTCATAGCAACCCTATGCACAACAGAATAAAGGCATTGCCCTGTCCTGTGCCATACCCACAATCATTTTTAGGCTTAACCCATTGTTGCAGCCACTGTGTCAATCTATTACCTTGAAGGTCTACCTCTGGTTTGTTGACCCTCTGTTCTACCAAGCATGATGTCCTTCTCTGGGTGTTGATCCCTCCTGACCACATGTCCAAAGTATGTAAGACACAGTCTTGCCATCCTTGCTTCCAAGAAGCATTCTGGTTATACTTCTTCCAGAACAGATCTGTTTGTTCTTTTAGCAGTCTATGGTACGTTCAATGTTCTTCTTCAACACCACAATTCAAAGGCATCAATTCTTCTTCTGTCTTCCTTATTCATTATTCAGCTTTCACTTGCATGTGATATGACTGAAAATACCATGACTTGGGTCAGGTGTACCTTAGTCTTCCAGGTAACATCTTTACTCTTCAACAGTTTAAAGAAGTCTTTTGCGGCATGTCTTCCCACCATAATGCATGCTTTCATTTCTTTACTGCTGCTGCCGTGGGATTGATTGTGGAGCTAAGTAAAATGAAACTTTGAGAAACTCAATCCTTTCTCTGCTTATCATGATGCTGTTTACTGGTCCAGTTGTCAGGACTTTTGTTTTCTTGATGTTGATGTGCAATCCAAACTGATGGCTATGGTCTTTGATCTTCATCACTAAGTGTTTCAGATTCTCTTCATGTCTAGCAAGTATGGTTGTGTTATCTACATAATACAGGTTGTTAGTGTGTCTTCCTCCAATCCTGATGCCTCGTTCTTCTTTATATACTCCATTTTCTTGGATTATTTTCTTGGAATGCAGACTGAAAAGGTATGATGAAAGGATATAACTCTGGTGCACACTTTTCCTGACTTTAAACAATGCACTGTCCCCGTGTTCTTTCACACGACTTCCTTATGATCCATGTACAGAATCCTCATGAGTGTAATTCAGTGTTCTGGAATTCCCATTCTCTACAACGTTGTCAACAGTTTGTTATGACCCACATAGTCAAACACCTTTCGCTCACCAGTCAAACACCTTTCGCTCACCAGTAAAAGATAAATAATAGTAGCTGCAGGGAGAAGTAGAATGGAAACTATAAATGTGTTGACATCACAGAGTGCCTGTCGTGGGTTGATTTGTGTTCCTCAAAGCATACGTGTAGAAATTCAACTGGGCCATGATTCCTGGTGTTGTATGATGTCCTCCACATTGTAAGTCTTGCCTCTATGATGTTAATGAGGATAAATGGACACCAGTTCTGTTGGTGGGGTAGGATTCAATGTGTAAGATTGTGTTGTGTCTTGAGGCAGTCTCTTGAGATACAAAGGAAAGAAGCTAGCAGAGAGATTTGGGGACCTCATACCACCAAGAAGCTGTGCCAGAAGCTGAACAAAAGGGCTAGGATCCCTGTGCCTCAGAAGCTTCCAGTCCAGGGTAAGACTGATGACAAGGATCTTCCTGCAGAATCAGCAAAGACAGCCTTCCCCTGGAGCTGACATTCTGAATTTGGATTTTTAACCTAATGACCTGTGACAAAATATAATTTTTCTTTTTAAAGCCATCCACTTGTGGTATCTCTATTATAGCAGCACTGGCTGACTAAAACAGTACCTAGCATTGTACTGGCCCTCAAAAAATTCAGTTCTATTCTTCTTCCTCCCAATTCCTCGTAGGAATTGTTCTTGCTTCTCTGTTCTGTTCTGGTTTTTAGAAAATGATAAACTCTACTTAGAAGGACTTCTGAGAGGTCCTATTTCCTGCCATTTATTCAGGATCTATCCCTCTCTGGGGGATAAGTAAGCTTACCTTTGAGCTTTCTAGGAAGGAATGCCACTCTATAACCCACACCATTGGGTAAAAGTCGGGCAGGGCCTACCTTCTTCCTCAAGTTTAACTCAAAGGTTTCAACATAATTTAGGGAGGAGGCCATTTTCTCTTGCAAGAGGATGCAAAGGTCTTCTGTTACTTTTTTGTCCTGTTTTAGTCAGCTAGTGCTGCTCTAACAGATACCACAAGTGGATGGCTCTAACAAAGGAAAGTTTATTCTTATACAGTCCAGTAAGCTAAAAGTCCAAATTCAGGATGTCCTCTCCAGAAGAAGGCTTTTCCCCCTTGTCATCTCTGGAGAAAAGACTTTGTGTTGCTCAGTCTTTGTTCAGGGAGCATCTTGGTGCAGGAATCTCTGGTCTGATGGATGTGTTCTTCTCAGGTCTGAAGGATGTGCTACTTTCTTGATGTTATGAGGTTCCTGATTCTCTGCTTGCTTCTTTTTCCCTTTATCTGTTGTAGGATGACAGGATAAAGGGTGGTACAAACCATACTCCAGGGAAACTCCCTTTACAGTGGAGCAAGGAGGCTGATCTTGAAGGGATTTACAGTCCCACCCTAATCCTCTAACATAGGAAAATCACAAAACGGAGGACAATCATAAAATACTGGGAATCATGGCCCAGCCACATGGCTACACATATTTTTGGGGTGACACAGTTCAATCCATGACACTCCACCCTTTGGACCCTCCAAAAATCACATCTTGGAAACATGTAATGCAATCATCCCACCATAGCAAAAGTCATAACAAAAACATGTCCATCCCATATGATAGAAGTCTTCCCAAGTCTAAAATACAAAAATTCTCCTACATTGTGAAACTCAGAATACAAGTTATTTGCTTCCAAAGGTACAATGGAAGAATAGGCACAAGTTAGACATTTCCATTACAAGCGGGAGAAATTGTAGGGAAAGAAGACATTAACAGGCAACAAATGAGCAAGTCAGCAAAACATATTACAGTAGCCCTCAAAGCTTTGAAAATAATCTTCAGTTCTCTGAAACATTTTGCACAATAGCTTTGCCCTCCAGGCTCTAGGTATTGGCTACGTTCTCTGGATTCTGAGTGGAGACCCTTGGCCCTATGCTACAACCTTTTCTTCTAGGCCCACTTGGCAGCAACTCTGCCCTCTTGGCTTTAGGAGCACCCTAAGCCGAAATGAGTGGCAATTCCACCCCTACAAACACAGAAAGCCATGGCTCCACCTTTTCAAGCTCCTAAGGCCATGGCCATACCTTTCGAGACTGAGGCAGTTTAGGTTCTCATGCTCTTTGTCTCTTCAGCTTCTGCTCTCTATGGCCTCATGGCCCAGGCCTCAGGTCCACACCTGCCCTGCAGGGGCAAGTGTTCCAAAGCTCAGTAGCTCTACCAATTCAGGTGCCCAGAGCACCCTACTCCACCAGGAAACCTCTGTGCACAGACACTCAGCTCCCTCACTCTGTGGGCCGGCTCCAGCACTGTCTTGCACTCCTCTGGTTATACTGCTGCCCATCTGCCACCACTGTTCCTTTGCTGTTTCTTAGCATCTGTGCCTTCTTTGGTGTTAACAGTTCTCCATTCCCTCTGAGTCTTCTATCCATTCAGTTTTAAAACCACTTCCACATTTATGTATTTGTTAGCTTAGCACTCTACTCCCTTGGTACCAAATTCTGTTTTAGTCAGCTAGTGCTGTTCTAACAGAAATACTGCAAAGTAGATGGCTTTAACAAAGGAAAGTTTATTCTTACACAGTCCAGTAGGCTAGAAGTCCAAATTCAGGATGTCCTCTCCAGGAGAAAGCTTCCCCCTTGTTGGCTCTGAAGGAAATTGCTTGTGTTGCTCAGTCTTTGTTCAGGGAGCAACTTGGTGCAGGAACCTCTGGTCTGATGGCTGTGTTCTTCTCAGATCTGAAGGATGTGCTACTTTCTTGATAATATGAGGTTCCTGATTTTCTGCTTGCTTCTCCTTCCTTTTATCTCTTGTAGGATGAAAGGATAAAGGGTGGTGCAAGCCATACTCCAGGAAAACTCCTTTTACAGTGGAGCAGGGAGGTGATCTTATAAAGGGACTTACAGTCCCACCCTAATCCTCTAACATACAGACAGCATAGGAAAATCACAAAATAGAGGACAATCATAAAATATTGGGAATCATGGCACAGCCACTTGACTACACACATTTTTGCGGGGACACAGTTCAATCCATGACATCCTTTAGATGGCATACTTTAGATGGCAAGTACTTGATGTCTCTGCTACACAGCCATCTAGAAGAGACCCAGACATCTCGGCCATGCTCTGGTGGCACTCTTATCTCTCCTCAGCAAACCGTAGTTTATGGCTCCTGCGGTGGTGTTAGGCAGACTTTCTTCTGGAGTACCTGGGTGGTACCAACAATTATCTGATGACCTATTAACTGAAAAGTTGGAGGTCTGAGTCCACCCTCAGAAGAAAAGCCTGGCAACCTACTTCTGAAAAATCATCCACTGAAAACTCTATGGAGCACAGTTCTCCTCTGACACACACAGGGTCACCATGAGTCAGGACTGATTCAACAGCAGCTGGGTATCTTTTTCTACTCTGTGTTTACTTTTACCTTTGTATCCTAGTTTATTCTTCCTCTCTCCCTCTCCAGAACTTTAGTAATCACCTCCAGAAGATGATGCCATCTACAGGAACTCTCCTAAAAACAAAGGGCAAGGATGAGTGCCTAGTCAGCTAATATGCTGGGTGGTAGTCAAGCTCTCCAGTACTTATTTCTGTCCACCCAACTCTTTTGTCTTTAGATGGCAAGTACTTGATCTCTCTGCTACACAGCCATCTAGAAGAGACCCAGACATCTCGGCCATGCTCTGGTGGCACTCTTATCTCTCCTCAGCAAACCGTAGTTTATGGCTCCTGTGGTGGTGTCAGGCAGACTAGAAACCAAACCACTGAAGTAATCTGCAGACTTGGTACCTGCTGGTTGCTTGGCCCCACTGTTTACACTGAAATGAAGTGGGACAAGTGCACGTAGCGGGAGTTAAGGCCATGTTCCTGACTTCTCTGACCAAATGCCAACAAGACCCTTAAGGTCTTTCATTCCATAGAATAGGTACAACTAGCTCTCCCTGCCCCAGACCCTTCTCCTGGAAGAGGGCATAGATTCTCTCTGCCAGACAAATCTGTGGTTGGCAACCTTTCTGGAAAACAAATCCAGTACAGAGGGGCCACTGGATGAGCCAAAGGATTTCAGTCTAATCCCAAAACTCCTAGTTGCCTGAGTCTCATAAATCAGGGAAATATTTTTGTTTTCAGATTAGTGTGCTCTTTCTCTGTGTTGCCTGGCTCTCTCCTCCTTTGTCCCTTCAAACTCCCCCATCCGAGAGTTGAGAAAGGATTCTTTTCTTTTTTTCACTTTCCAGATTTTTTTTTAATTGTGATTGAGTGGAAGTGTATACTCCAGGTTAAATTTGGATGCCTACCTATCTGCAGCTTCTGCTCCCCTTGCCTGGTAACAGCACACTTCTCCTTTCCATTCTGTACATGTCACATCCTCTTAACAATCTCTACTCCCTTTGAGTAAGAGGCCACTAGGACAACATCCTGTAGATGCATGGAATCATAAAGTGCACACACAATATGGTCACTCTGGGCCTCTGAGTCCAATCCATTCCTGTCCAAAGAGTTGACCTCAGTGATGATTTATGATCAAGGACAGCATCAAGCCTAGGTGCAATGCTCCCAGGGGAACTGCCAGGGGGGAAGGATTCTGACAAGTGATGGGGAGAAGTCCAGAACAGAGGGCAGGCAAGCAGGATGGATAGGGAAGTCATGAGTTGATTTAGCAAGAACCATTTCCCTGCCTAGATGCTGACCATATCCCTTGACCTTCAGCCTATTTAGAAGGCCTCATTGATATTCCAGTCCTGGCCAGTCTAGGGAAAGGAAACAAGACTTTGCTTTCAGGAACATGTGCAAACTTTTTCAAAACACTTTTACTTCCATTAATTTATTTTATTCCCCTTCTGCCCTGGATGAGCCTTAAGATGAGATAGGCCTCTGTGGTCACAGACATCAGTGGTATCTGAGTTTGATTTTGATTCCTGCCTAGCATGGTGGTTGACCCAGTGCTCACCATCACGACTCTGTCCTTTGCAACTGGAACCACTCTCTTAGAAAACTCTGTCTTCTGTTTATCCAGAGTGGGGCCTTCCAGAAGCTTTCACATACTGGCATTATATCAAGGAACTTGAAAGCATGACTCTGGTTCAGATTCTGACTCTGTCTCTTACTGGCTTTGGGACTGTAGAGCAAGTTACTTTGACTTTCTGTGCCTCTGTTTCATTATCTGTAAAACAGAGGTAATACTAGTACCTACTTCATAGGGCTATGAGAATTGTGTTAACATTTATAAGATAGAACAGTGTTCTGTATATAGTAAGTATCATGTTAGTGTTTGTTAAATAAATTGGTACCAATTCCAGAATACAGACCACAGAACTCACAGCATTTTCTCAGGAAGCACAGCTCTCATAAAATCCTGAACCTCTTCTTCTCTGTACTCTTCATTTGCTCATTGAATATTTATCGATTGCTTAGCCTGCACTTCTATGTTAGGCTTTGAATTTGTTGTATGCACAAAACAAACTGGTCCCTCTGCTCACAGAATGTACGATAAATGCACAAATAAATGCATAGTTTCGCACTGTGCTAGCTACAATAAAGGAACGAAAGAATAGGATCCTGTATCAGGGAATAATGGACAAAACATACTTCTTGTCTTGGAGTTAGAGAGATGAATATAAAGAAATGACATTGGAGCCTAAACCTGAAGAGTAAGAAAGAGCAGCCATGGACGTCAGATGTGGGAAGAGCCTTCCAGGGAATAGCATATGTGAAGGCACTTGGCAGAAACAGGAGGAAGGCCTGTCTAGGGCCCGGTGGATGAAGGGCTGTAGGAGAAGAAGCTGGAGAGTTAGGTAGGACCAGATTTAGGATGTAGAGTCTTATTCCAAGTAGAGAATGAAGTGTGAAACGGTTTTAAATCTCTAAGTGGCGTGATTTCATCTTGCTTTTAAAAGACGTCATGGGCTGCTGTGTAGAGAGATGTTTGGTGGTGGATGAGTGATTTCAGGGAGCAGTCAGAAGAGGTCTGTGCTGATGAATGAGAGAGAGATGATGGTGCCTTGAGTTGGAGAAGTGGTCACGGTGATGGAAAGAAGAGGCTCAAGTTGAGATGTGCTTTAGATGTAGAAGCAGGGCTAAGGAATGGCACATGTAGAAAAGCTTTTGGGACTTTAGGGGGTGGCAAGCTCGGTGTGATTCAAGTTGCTGGTGATGAGTAGATGTGGGGAAATGGACTTGAAGGTGGCATCGTAGATAACTCCCTATGTTGCTGAAGGGAGCACATGGGTAAGTGAAGATGGAGAATATGACTGGAATATGGTAGGTGCTGTCTTTGGCATTCCATAATGCCCTCTGTTGAACGTGCTGCATTTTGCCTGTAATGAAGATCTGGAATGCCGTTCTTTGAGTAAGATAGAAGACTCCCCAAAGTGGATTCTCTTACACAATTAGAGAATGACTACTGCTTGTTATGGATTTAAATTGCGTCTCCCCAAACTGTGTGTTGGAATTCTAACCCCTGTGACTGTGGGTGTCATCTAATGTGATGTAATCATCTGCCACAATGCAACCTAATATAATACAATTGACCAGCCAGTTGAAATTGTAGTAATGTAGGATGGATCCTAAATTTAATCACTTCTGAGTTACATAAGGAGCAGAATAGATACAGTGACACACATACACACACATATATATATAGGAAGATAAATTTCAAGCAAGTCTCACTAAGAACTAAGGAGTGCCTGGGGTTACTAACAAGGAAGGAATCAATACGGCCAACACCATAATTTGGACTTTCAGCCCCCAAACTGTGAGAAAATATGCCTATTTTCTTAAAACCAATCATATGTGGTATTTGTGTTACAGCAGCACTGCTAATTAAGATACCTCCCACTTTCCATTCTCCCCCGGTTCTAATTTCTAGGCTTCAATTCCAAATCATTGGTGGTCTGGGTTCAGATTAATCCTGTCTCCACCACTTACTGGCTATCAGATCTTGAGTAAAATACTTAAACATCTTTGTGCCTCAGTTTCTTCTACAAAATGGGGATAGGAGAGTGGTGCCCACTCCATAAGGTTATTTTGAAGATAATATGATGTCATGCTAAGCACATTGTAGACAATATCATCCACATGGAAAAGCTCATTTTCACCATCTCCTTGAGTCTCTAAACTTCCCATCTCCTAAAACCCCAAAAGCTTTCCTCCACATGCCACTTCTAAGCCCTGCCTCTACCATTCTGCTTACACAGTTAGATTTTTTAAGTTCAAGTTTGGAATCTGACATTTGTCCATGTTAAATCTCATTTTGTTAGATTCAGCCCCTGGTGCCAGCCTGTCAGTTTCTTTTTTATTTTGATAAAAGAGAGGTTGCATGATGCATGCTGAGTTCTTTTTTTGTGGTCACAGGAACATCCATGGGTGTGTTCTTTGCCATCCTCATGCCCCTGGATGTGGGAGGCAGGATAAGTTTGGGGCTGAGGTGGAGCCAGGGATACAGTCAGACATCGCATTGATGTTGATCCAGCCGCAGCCATCCTGCTTCCCTTCTCTCATATTAAGCCCTGGCTTTGAGCTCTGAGACATCTGTCTGTCTGTAATGCACCATCACTTTATGCTCTTTCTTGTTTCCAGACCACTTTGCCACGTTCCCCAATCTCAGTCCAGCGAGAATGTGGATTGTCCTTACTGGCCAGAGGACAGAGGCTCCTGAGATCCATTTGGTTCTCTTTCATGTCCACTCCCACTGAGTGTGTATGCTCAAGAGCCTCTTAGAGCTTGGTGCCACTACCATACTCGAACATACGGGTTCCGTCTTGGACAGAACCCCTACATACTCACTGGGGGGCTTGTGCTCTGTCCTACCCACTGCTCCTCCTCTAAACACTCCTGTAGGCTCTACATTACTGTAGAACAATCTCCTCATAGCAATCCAGGTGGCTTTGATGCTCTTGCTTACCCACATGCATGGATGGCCTTCTTCCTGTGGAATTTCTTTCCCTTAGTTTTCTGAGAGCAGGTGCCTTCCCCATCAGACTGAGGGCCTCCCGAGGGTATGCTCTGTGTATTCCATGTGTTCCTTTCCTGCTATCCAAGCACATCTTGAGCTCTGTTTCATGAACTTGAAGGTGACCTGGCACTTAGCAATGTCCTGCTGGGAGAGCCAAACATAGAAACCCTGTGAAGGAAGAGCTCACTGACTCCCTGTCCTCTCAAACTCCAGGAGAGTAGGAAGAGGAGGCCACACGCAATGCCAGGTGTGTGCTGCTTCCCTCTGGCCAGGTACATAATGAGCCTTTGTTCCAACTAGAAAACTTCACTGGACTCCCTGAGTTTATGGGTGTATATCCAGGGCCCCCACCTCTCTCATTTGCCCATTAATACACTTCTTGTTCACTTTCTATGCTGTGAGATATTTTTCCAGGTGGTAGTTTCTGTGGAAAGTTGAATTTCCTCAATAAGCAGATTTACAAATAACTAGGAGGGCAAGGAGAGAGGAAAAGCCATCTCCTGCTAGAGTCTAACAGCAAAATCTTATGGCCATTGAGTTGATTCCTGTTCATAGCAATCCTATAGAACAGAGTAGAACCATCCCATACAGTTTCCAAGGAGCGCCTGGTAAATTTGAACTGTTGGTCTTTTGGTTAGCAGCCAAAGCTTCTAACCACTACGCCACCAGGGTTTCCATTCTAACACTGGCAAACACAAATTAACCATCATTACAGAAACTTGCCTTGGGGAGAAATAATCGAGAAAGGTACCCTTTTCCTCTAGTTTCCCATTTCTTAAATCAGCCTCGGTTAATTGTCTCTGCCAACCTGCTAGTCTGGCTTGGAGGTCGCAGGGAACCAGGTAGGGGTGAGAAATGCAAAGTAGAGAAGATTATAAGTGCTGTAAGTTTGCATAATGCTTTGTATCTTTTCAGAAACCCTGGTGGTGTAGTGGTTAAGTGCTGTGTCTGCTAACCAAAAAGTCAGCAGTTCAAATCCACCAGATGCTCCTTGGAAACTCTATGAGGCAGTTCTACTGTGTCCTATAGGGTCACTGTGAGTTGGAATTGACTCAAGAGCCGTGGGTTTGGGGCTGATATCTTTTCAGAACACTTTCATCTCTATCAGTCAACACTGAGTGTATATTATTATTAGATAATATATATGGTTAATTCAACAGAATTTTTGCTACATATCAGACCTTATACACGCTGCTAAGAGGAATGTGGTAGCTACTTAGAAAGGGAGGAAATAAAAGCTTGGGTGAGGAAGCAGCATAAACAAAAAAGCAAAAATTTATGGTGGAAAGAGGATAATGGGAACTCATGATAGATGATAACAGGGCTTCACAAAGGAGGTAACAGGTGAGCTGGCTTTCTCCTGACTGCGGAGTAAAGGAGGAGATATAAGGAAGGTTTGTCATTTTGTCTATCTCAACTTTTCTCACAATCGATTCTCATCTGTATAGAATAACCAGCACGCTGAAATCCCAGAAATCAGTGTATTGGGAAACCATGCTGGAACTTTGGAGTCTGATCTGGAGAAAAACTTGGGGACAAATGATATCCTCATCATTCCATGAAGAACTGATGAATATAAAGACAGAGAAGATGTTCTGTGTGACTCCTGTGGGGAGAATTGAGGTCACAGAATAGAAGGCAAATATTCTAGCTCAGTAGGGAAAGACAAAACCAAAAACCGAACAAATCCAGACCCAAACTGCCGTCGAGTAGCTTCTGACTCATAGCAACCCCATAGGACAGAGTACAACTGCCCTATGCAGTTTCCAAGGAGCACTTGGCAGATTTGAACCACTGACCTTCTAGTTAGCAGCCATAGCACTTAACCACTATGTCACCAGAGTTTCCAGAGAAAGACAACAGGTGATACACTGCAGACAAATCAACCAGACGTGATTTTGCTCCCCAGAGGACATTGAACAGTGTTGAAAGACACTTTTTGGTTGTCACCACTACAGGAGAGCTGCTACTGCCATAGAGTCCCATGATGCTGCAACACATCCTACAGTGCACAGGATAGCAATACCCCCACCGCCACCCTGTCAAAATGAATTAGCTGGTTCAACACGTCAAAAGTGCCAAGCTGAGAAATCCTGATGTAATGGACAGAGCAGTCTTGGGTTGTGATCCCGAGTCCCAGCAATGCTCCTTATTAGCCTTGAGTCCAAGAGTGAGTCACTCAAATGTTCTCATTGTCAGTATCTTTTGCTGTGGAATGAGGATTATAGAACTCACTGCAGGGTCGTGGTAACATTCAGTGGAAATTTTATGTACACTGTTGTAAAAAAGACATGGTGGAGTCAGAGGTCCAAGGGGAAAAGAATCATCATCACCATCAATAACCCAAGGCTGACTGCTGAGGCTGAAGGCAGAGGTATTTCCTCTCTCTAACCTTTTCACCACTTCTGACATCAGCTGTCATTCCCATGGTCTTGAAAATCTGTTGCTACAGCCACACAGAACCCACACACCATACAGTTATAGGGTTTATTAGGGAAGCAAAGGGTACAACTCAGATCAGAAATGACTCAGAATATAGTTCTTTGATCAGGACAGCTTCTTCTCAACTGAACCTACAGGTAAGCCTCTCAGCCTCTCAGAGTCTTAGCCTTGCCTCTGCCCTGCTTGGGCAAGTGTTACAAAGTTTCTAGTGTGTGGGTCAGCAAGCCACACTGCAGCTGTCTTGAGCTGGTCTCTTGATTCCTGTCATCTCACACTGCTACTGCTCTTGCTACACCACTATCTGTCACTATCTTCCTTGTTACAGTTTTTGCTCTGTCTACTGGGTCAAGGGTTCTCAGCACAAGGATCCTGAGTCCAAAGGACACACTCTGCTTCTGTCTCTTCTTGGTGATAGTGAGACTCCTTTTCTGCCTCCAGGATGGCTCATTTTAAGCATAGCAGGATGGGAAAACTGACTAATCTCCTTGATAGGGTTCCATACACCTTATTTGCACCCTCCTACTTCTCCGAGGGTACTGCGCACCTCAGTTGCTTTATTAGCAAGATGTCTAATCCCTTCGGTGGACCATAAGCACCTATTTACATAATGTATTCTTACCCAATCATTTGATGGAAATTACAAGACTATGTTAAGAAAAGCCACATAAAAGCAGTTCCTTGGATCTGACTCAACAGCACTTGGCTGGCTGTATTGCAAGTGCCCAGCAAAGTGCCTGGTGGAGGCAATGTGCAGAATTGTAGCTGCTATTACGACAGGAGAAAGATTTATTTCCTAAAAAAGCAAACTGCCTGATATCTTAGGACTTCCCAATAATGGATCAAGGTGCAGAGAGGTTAGGGCATGTAACGAGTCTTCTGTCCCTTGGAATGTTCAACTCCTTGCAGGACTCCCATAGATAGTCTTCCAGAACAAGTGGGAAATTCAATTATGTTATGTAAGCGTCGGTCACTTGGTCCTTTCATGCTGACATTTCTCTAGAGGGGAATCCTGACACCCACAATGAAGTCCTACAGTCTCAAGAACTGGAGGAATTAAACTCTTCTAGAATCCAAAGAAGCAACTGAATGAAGGTTTCTGAAAGTGGTGCCAGAACGTCTCTCCCCGCACCTTAAATAATGCTCCAACCCACACGACTATCTGGGTTCTGGTCTTTAATAAATGAGTCACTGTTACAGATTGAATTGTGACCCTCCAAAATAACTGTCAACTTGGCTAGGCCATGAATCCCAGTATTGGGTGAATTGTACACCATTTTGTCATCTGATGTGGTTCTACTAGGTGTTGTAAATCCTGCCTCAATGGTGTTAACGAGGTAGGATTCCAGGCAGATGTATTAATAAGGCAGGACTCAATCTAAAATGTTAGATTACATCTTAAACCAGCCTCTTTCAAAATATAAAAGAGAGAAGCAAGCACAGAGACAAGGGGACCTCATTCCACCAAGAAACAAGGACCAGAAGAAGAGCACATCATTTGTATCCAGGGTTCCTGAACTGAGAAGCTGCTTGACCAGGGAAGATTGATGACAAGGACCTTCCCCAGAGTGGACACAGAGAGAAAGCCTTCCCCTGGGACTGGTGCCATGAATTTGGACTTCTGGCCTGCTAGACTGATGGTGAGAAAATAAATTTCTGTTCATCACAACTATCCACTTGCAGCATTTCTGTTACAGAACTACATGCAAATAACTAAGACAGTCCCTAAGAAGTAACACAAAAAATACAGAGACTGGAAGAGGGCCCAGGAAAAAAGAAGAGGCCAGTAGAGGAAATAAGCATCACTGGGAAGGAGAGGAAGACAAGATAAAGACAGGACTTGCATCTGAGGAAAGCCACCATGGGCATGGGTTCCTGAGGAAAGGCATGCAATTCCACTTGGGGATAGGAAAAATTAGTGTCCATGGTGTCTACTCTGAAGAGTACAGGTGCTGGGCTCAGAGCTCCAGGGACTGCTCTTGAGTGTAAGGTGACAAAGCAAAGCTGCCACAGAACAGCATTAATGCTGCAATGTAAAGTGCTTTAAAATCTCTAAAGGCAGGAAGTGGAGTCAAGATGGCAGACTAGTTACATATCTCCTCAGTTGTCTCTGAGAACTAAGGCCTAGAAAAACAGCTGAATGGAACAGAGTGGACATTCTTAGAGCTCTGAGATCAGGCAGAGGGTTGCAAGATCAAACTGGGTGACAGGAAGGGGAAAACTACCTTTGTTGGACTCAAGGTGGCTGTGCAAGGGGTCCTGCTTCTGCTGGTGCAGCTGGGATACCTACCAGTACAGACACCATCTTTGTTAACTGCCAGAGTAGGACTGGGACTGCTGAGCCTGAGAGTGTTACAGGGGTCAGCTGCCAAGCTGAGCTGCAGCAGCTAGGTAGACAGCATCTCTCCCAGCAGAGAGGCTGTACTTAAGACAGTCACACTGAGAGAACCCAGTGGCAGCTGATGGCCAAAAGTACCAGTGCCCTTCTCCCCTCTGTTTTCTGAGCTATGCCATAGATTCTGTGGGCATCACACAGAAAAGGTAGGATGCCATCTTAGTCAGCTTAGAGGCCAAGTCAGCCATGCCTGATGGCCAGGCCAGGGCTGGCTGCCATGCTGAGCAGCAGTGCCTGACTGGACAGTGCCTCTCTCAACAGAAAAGCTGTTTTTAAGACAATCGCACCTACAGAACACAGCAGTGGCTGACAGCCGAGTGTGGCAGCACTCCTCTCCCTCCCTTCTCTGAGCCGTGCCTTAGTGTCTGTTGATGTGGTCTCTGAGAGACTCTACAAGTAGGTCACCATCTTTGTCAGCCAGGAGGCAGAGCCTGCCACCTGTGAGGGCCCAGCTGCTACCACCTGCTGCTGGACAGAGCCTCTCTCAGCAGAAAAACACCTATAGGATGCAGT
This sequence comes from Heterohyrax brucei, assembly GCA_028571685.1. Taxonomy (NCBI): domain Eukaryota; kingdom Metazoa; phylum Chordata; class Mammalia; order Hyracoidea; family Procaviidae; genus Heterohyrax; species Heterohyrax brucei. The sequence continues at coordinate 27,947,113 of CM053155.1, forward strand.
AGTGGCTGACAGCTGAGTCTGGTGGAGCTCTTTTCACTCCCTTCACTGAGCCATGCCATAGCATCTCTTGACACACCTCCTAAGTGATCTATAAGTAGGTTGTCATCTTTGTCAGTCATGAGGTGGGGCCTACCAACCCTGAGAACCCAGATCGGACTGGCTGCCACTGGACAGCTTCTCTATCTGCCGAGAGGCTGTTGTTAAGACAGCTGTTCCTAGACAGCAGCATCTGGTGGCTAAGTGTGGAAACATTCTTCCCTCCTCTCTTCTCTAAGCTAAGCTATAGTGTTTGCTGGCATGATTCATTCTTGCTAGTTCTGCATTCCATTTCCTCAGTCTTGCTCTTTTGGCAAGTAGGTCACCATATTTGTCAGCCAGGAGGCAGGGCCTGCCACCTCTGAGGGTTCAGCTGGGGCCAGCTGCCAAGCTGATAAGCATCACTGGGCTGCACAGCATCTCTCTCACCAGGGAAGCTGTACTTAAGACAGCTACACCTAGAGAATGTAGCAGTGGCTAGTGGCCTAGTCTAGCAATCCCCTTCCTCACTCCTTTCATAGAGCTACTCTGTAGCTTCTGCTGCTGTAACACTGGAGAAGTCAAACAGCTTTCTGGTGGCGTGAAGGAAACAATCAATATCTAACCATTTAAGTAAGCAGACCACCGTGGCCCTGGAAAACTCCTGAAACAAAAAATCTAAAAACTTCCCAGGTGAAAAAAACCTTCCTGAAATTATTGAAGGTGGAATACGAAAGAATTGTGTATATAGCCCTTCTAGATCTTAGGGTGGAGATTAAACAAACTGTGGCAGAACAAAGTGAAAAATTAAACAAGCTACATGAACTGCTAGAACATTCAATGATCTGAAATTCAGCAGATCAGTTATAAAATTTCAGAGTTAGACAATTCAATACAATGCCAAAAGAGCAAGACTGAGGAAATGGAATGCAGAACTAGCAAGAATGAAGATAAAGCAAGTGACACTACCATTTATGAGGAGATATCAGATAAAAGAATTGAGAAAAATGAAGAATCAATAAGAATCATGTGGTACACTATCAACAGGAACAATTTATGTGTAACTGGAGTCCCAGAATAGGGAGGGATAACAGAAAATGCAGAGTTGTTGAACAGTTGCTGACAGAAAACTTCTCTGACCTCATGAAAGAAGGTAGCTATTCAAGATGCTCATGGAACTTCACAAAAGGTAGACCCAAAAAGAAAGACATACTATAATCAAGCTTAACAAGTTGAAACATAAGGAGGGGCTCTTAAAGGCAGCTAGGCTTAACCCAAAACTAATGTACAAAAGGAAGCCTTGTAGACTGTCCAACTTTTCACCTGAAACCATATTGACAATAAGGCAATGGGATCACACACACAAAGCCTTGAAAGAAAAATCTTCGAACCAAGAATTACATATCCTACAAAATTGTGCCTTAAATATGATGGTGAAGTTAAGATGTCCTCAGACAAACAGAAGCTTAGAGACTTTGCAAAAACCAAACCAAAGTTACAAGAAATACTGAATGAAGTTCTTCTGTTAGAAAAATCAGTAACACCAGTTATGTACTCAAGGATGCAATGCAGGACACAGCAACCAGAGTCCTAATTAGGAACTTGATTGTTTCTCTCTTCCACAGATGTGATTCTTGGGGTGCCAAAGGGTGGTATGCCCATGGATTGAGTTGTGTCTTCCTAAAAATATGTGTACTATGATTCTCAGTATTTTGTGATTTTCCTATGCTTCATGTTAAAGGATTAGGTTGGGACTGTAAATCCCTTCAAAAGATCATCTCCCTGCTCCACTGGAAAGGGAGATTCCCTGGCTTGCACCACCCTTAATCCTTTCACCCTACAAGAGAGAAGGAAAGGAAGCAAACAGACAAATGGGAACCTCACACCATCAAGAAAGCAACACTGGGAGAAGACCATGTCCTTCAGACCTGAGATTCCTTCACCAAGACGTCCCCTAGACAAAAACTGATGCAATACCAGACTTTACTCCAGAGCCAACAAGGGGGAAAGCCTTCCCCTGGCATGGGTATTCTGAATTTGGACTTGTAACCTACTGGACTGTGCAAGAACAAACTTTCCTTTGTTAAAGCCATCCACCCTGTGGTATTTCTGTTAGAGCAACACTAACTGACTAAAACAACTATGTTAACAATAAGACAATGGGATGACACATACAAAGCGTTGAAGGAAAAATCTTCCAACCAAGAATTACATATCTTGCAAAATTGTCTCTCAAATATGATGGTGAAATTAGGACATTCTGAGACAAACAGAAGCTTAGAGACATTGCAAAAACCAAACCAAACTTACACGAAATCTTGAAGGAAGTTCTTCTATTAAAAAAACAAATAACACAGATATATACTCAAGGATGCAACACAGGACACAGTAGGCAGAATCCTAATTAGTTAGGGAAGTCACAGAGCTCAATCAAAGCTAAAATATTAAATTAGGGAAACAGCTTAACATGTAAAATATGAAAACATTACACTATAAAGAGGGATACATTACAGTATTCATAGCCCTTTCAGAAGGAAAGGAAGATAAGGAAATATAAAGAAGTTAAAGATCAATTTAAACCTAGAACATTCTGGGGAACAAGAGGGTAGCCGCAAAGCAAACTAAAAATACTACATTTCAAAACAAGAAACACAATACAGAGGTCTCCACAGACACAAAACCAATGTTGAAAAGGATGAAAAGAAACACATGAAGAAAAATGACCCAGAACAGAATATTAAGTGGAACAAAAACAGTGTCAACAACGCAAAAACTAAGACACCAAAATGACAACACTAAATATGTATTCATCAATATTTACACTGAATGTAAATGGACAGAATGATCCAATAAAGAGACAAAGAATAACAGGCTGAATCAAAAAACATGATCCATCTGTATGCTGCTTACAAGATACACACCATAAACTCAAAGATATGAACAAACTGAAAATCAAAGGATGGAAAAATACATACTAAGCTAACAACATGCAAAGAAGAGTAGGAATGGCACAATTAATCTCAGATAAAATAGGTTTTCGAGTATAATCCACTATCGTGGACAAGGTTGGTCACTATTTATTGCTTAAAGTTTCAGTATACAGGAAAAATATAATAATATCAAATATTTATGGAACCAATATAGAGCATTTAAATATATCAAACACTGACAACATTAAAAAATGAGATAGATTATTCCACAATAATAGTAGGAAACTTCAACATTCCACTTTCAGTGAAGGACGGATCATCCAGAAAAAAGCTCAGTAAAGATACCAAGCCAGCCAAGTGCCATTGAGTCGGATCCGCCTCATGGCAACCCTAGAGATACTGAAGATTTTATTGCAACAATTAGCGAACTCAGTCTCACAGACATGTACAGAACTTTTTACCCAGCAACAGACAAGTACACCTTTCTGTCCAGTGCACATGGAACATTCTCCAGAATAGACCACATATTAGCCCATAAAAAAAGTCTCAACAAAATCCAAACCATTGAATTATTGCAGAGCATCTTCTTGAAACATAAAGCCATATAAGTTGAAACCAATAGCAGAAAATACATGAGTAAAAATTCGAACTCATGGAAAACGAACAACACTTTGTTCAAAAATTCCTGAGTTATAGAAGAAATCAAGGATTCAATAAATAAATTCATGGAATCAAATGAGAATCAAAACACATCCTACCAGAACCTACGGGATACAGCAAAAGCAGTGCTCAGAGGTCAGCTTATCTTTATTAATGCACATATCTGGAATGAAGAAAGGGCTCAAACCAAAGAATTAACCCTACAACTTGAACAAGTAGAAAGAGCAACAGAGGAATGGTAGCTCCCAAAAAGATAAAATACTTAGAAATAAGCCTAACTAGATATCCAAGAGACCTACACAGAGAAAATTACAAGACTTTACTGCAAGAAGCTACAGAAGACTTACATAAGTAGAGAAATGTACCTTGCTAATGAGTAGGAAGACTTAACCATGTGAAAATGTCTACCCAAAGCACTCTACATATGCAATGCAATCCCAATAAACATTCCAATGTTGTTTGTTAATGAGATGGGAAAACAAAGCACCAACTTTGTTTGGAAAGGGAAGAAACACCAGATAAGTAAGACACTACTGAAGAAGAGTAACACAGTGGGAAGCCTCACACTACCTGATCTTAAAACTATTATACTGCCATAGTGGTGAAAACGGGTGATACTGGTACAAAACCAGACATATAGACCAATGGAACAGAATAGAGACCCCAGAAATATCGCCACCCTCCTAGGAATAGTTGACATTTGACAAAGGCCCTAAGATTGTAAACTGGAGTAAAAACAGTCTCTTTAACTAATGATTCTGACAAAATTAGTATCTGTCCACTAAAAACTGAAACAAGACCCATGTCTCACACCTTACACAAAAAAATAAATCAAAATGAATCAAAGACCTAAATATCAAATATAAAACAATAAAGATTATGAAACAGAAAAATAGGGACAATAATGGAAGTTCTAAAACATGGCTTAGAGAGACTACGAAATCTTATCAACAGTGCACGAACAACAGAGAGAAAATAGATAAATGGGAACTACTAAAAGTCAGACACATGCTCATCTAAAGACTTTACCAAGAAAGTTAAAAGGCTGCCTAGAGAACAGGAAACAATACTTGGCAACTATGTATCAGATTGATATCTAATTTCTATACTCTACAAGGTACTGCAAAATATCAACAAGAAAAAGACAAATAAACCAATTAAATAATGGACAAAAGACATAGACAAATACTTCACCAAAGAAGACAGTCATGCAGCCAAAAGACACATGAGGAAATGCTCACTATCATTAGCTATTAGAGAAATCCAGATCAAAACTACAATGACATACCATCTCACCCCAAAGAAGTTGGCAATAATTAAGAAAAAAAACATAACAAATGCTGAGAGGGTGTGGAGAGATTGGAACTCTCCTGCGCTGCTGGTGGGAATGCAAGATGGTACAGCCTCTTTGGAAAGTAATTTGGTGCTTTCTTAAAAAGCTATGAATAGAAATACCATATGATCCAGTAATCCCAATGCTTAGAATATATCCTACAGAAATAAGGGCTGTTGCGTGAACAGATACACACACATGAATGCTTGTTGCAGCACAGTCCACAATAGCAAAAAGATGGAATCAGCCTAGGTGCCCATCCACAGATGAATGGATAAACAAACTATAGTATATATACACAATGGAAACCTATGCAATGATAAAGAACAATGATAATTTTAGGAAGCATTTCATAACCTGGTATTAACTAGAAGATATTATGCTGAGTGAAATCAGTCAGCTGCAAAAGGGCAAGTACTGTACGAGACCACTATCATAAGGACTTAAAAAAGGACTTATGCACAGAAGAAAAGACTCTTTGATGGCTACAAAGGTGGAGAGGGAGGGAAAGGATTGGTCATATATTAGATAGTCAACAGGAATACTGTTAGGTGAAGGGCGTGATAGCACCCAGTAGAAGGCAGGTCAGCATAAATGGACTACACCATAAACTACAACATAAACTAAAAGGTTTTATAAATTCAACCCAACATTTCAAAAGATAAAGTAGCAGGGACATGGGCCTGGGGACTATGTTTTCAGAGTACTTTGAGGTGGATTAGTGTAACTAATAGTGAAAATGAGGAGTGTGTTGTCACAGGGTAGGAATAGCAGATAGAACTGTAGAGAGGCAGGTATGCAAAATTGACTTGGATTGTATATTTTCACTTAATCATAATGAAAAACATTAAAAAAAAAATCCCTAAAGGCAAGGGGACAAACCCCCATGGGAAACGTGTCAGAATCTTCAAGAGGCGAGGCTTTTTCTCAGGGGATAAACACCCTGCACTGAAACCCATTTGAGAGGGTTTTTTTTAAGTCCTTATGATACAACATAAACTAAAAGGTTTTATAAATTCAACCCAACATTTCAAAAGATAAAGTAGCAGGGACATGGGCCTGGGGACTATGTTTTCAGAGTACTTTGAGGTGGATTAGTGTAACTAATAGTGAAAATGAGGAGTGTGTTGTCACAGGGTAGGAAATACTGTTGAAATACTGTTAAAGTGAAATTGTTAAAGTGAATGTTAATTAACAAAAATAAGTTTAGACTGAAAAGTCTCTTTTTCATGTATGAAAAAACTGTGATTTAGAAGGGTGAAATGACTTGTCCCAAGTTATAGTTAGTAGTAGAACTGGAACTGGAACTTAAGGTTACATTATTAAAAAATTAATTCTTTAAAAAGTGTGGGCTGGGAAAACCCAAAATAATAAATGCTGGAGAGGTTGGCAAGAGATGAGAACATTTATGGCACTGTTGTTGGGAATGTACAATGGTGCAACCACTTTGGAAAATGATTTGATGCTTCTTTAAAAAGCAGGAAATAGGAGGACCGTATGATCCAGCAACCCAACTCCTAGGGATATATCCTAGAGAAATAAGTGCTGTCACAAGAGTCGATATATACACACCCACATTCATTGCAGTCCTGTTCACAATAGCAAAAAGATGGAAACAACCTAGGTGCTCATCAACAGATGAATGGATAAACAAATTGCGGCACATTGTATGCATAATGGAATACTATGCAATGATAAAAAACAATGATAAATGCTCGAAACATCTCACAATATGGATGATTATGGAAGGCATCATGCAGTGTGAAATTAGTTGGTTGTGAAATATTGTACGAGACCACTATTATGAGAACTCAAGAAAAGGATTAAACATAGAAGAAAACATTCTTAATGGTTAAAAAAGGGTGGGGAGGGAGGGAGAGGGAAATTCACTAACTAGACAAGAATTATTACAGGTAAAGAGGAGAACACACAATGCAGGGAAAGTCACCACAACTAGAACGAAGCAAACGCTAAGAAGTTTCCTAGACATAGCCAAACACATTCAGGGACAGAGTAGCTGAGGCTGTCTGGGAACCATGGTTTCAGGGAATATCTAGGTCAATTAGCATAACAAAGTTTATTAAGAATTAAGTTCTACATTCCACCTTAGTGAGTGGTGTTTGGTGTCGTAAAAGCTTGCCATGTGAGACACATCCATTGGTTTCATCCCAATTGGAGCAAAGGAAAATGAAGAAAACCAAAGAAACAAGGAAAGTATTAGCCCAAGGGACAGAAGAGGTCACGTAATACAGAGACTCCACCATCTTGAGACCGGAAGAACTACATGGCTCCTGCCTACCACAAACGACTGCCCTGACAAGGAACACAACAGAGAGTCCTGGATGACGCTGGAGCAAAAGCATAGAACAGAACTCATACTTGTGCAAAAAGACCAGACTTGACAGTCTGACAGAGACTAGAGGAACCACTGAAATCATGTCCACCATATGTTTGTTAACCCAGAAATGAAACCACTCCTGAAACCCACTATCCAGACAAAGATTAGACAGGTAAAAACTAATACGTGTGAGGAGTGTGCTTCTTAGTGCAATCAGATACAGAAGACCAAATGGGCAGTGGAGGTAGGATGAGAAGGAAGGAATGGACAGGAACTGGTTTAACGGATACAAGGTGCCCAGGGTAGAAAGGGGGAGTGTGCCATCACATTGTGGGGACTGCAACCAATGTCACAAAACAGTGTGTATAAATTTTCGTATAAGAAATTAACTCGAGCTGTAAACTTTCACCTAAAGCATACTATAAAGAAAAAAATGTAGTTGGGAACTACAGTAGGTAGTTCAACAGTAGGTTGAATTGTGTCTCCTTCCTCCCCCTGTAAGTGTTGTAAGTGCTAACCCCTACACCTATAGATATAATCCCACTTCGAAAAGGGATTTCTTTGTTATGTTAATGTGGCAATATTAGCATGTGGTGTGTCTTGAGTCAGTGTCTTATAATATACTGTAAAAGGGGTAGACAAAGAGATCAGAGATGGGGGAAGATGGATCCCATGCCACAGGAAGATCACCACTCTAATTTCAAGCTTTTAGCCTTCCAACTGTGAAAAAAGAAATTTCTGTTAAAGCCAACCACTTGTGGTGTTTCTGTTATTGTACCACTAGATAACTAAGACAGGAATTAGCCATTTGCATCAGACTCATCTGTTTGGCTTCTTAAAATACAGATTTCTAGAGTCCTTGCTGCCCTAAAGAGTCAGAATCTTTAGGAATGGGCCTCATAGATCTGTATTTTTAACAAGCTAATCAATGGAATCAATTGTACATTAAATTTGAGAACCACCGCTTTAGAAAGCTTTATTGACAACAGACAGAATAACTCGGTGACCTCTGAAATGCCTTCAGGTTGAGAAAGCCAGGAGTCTATGACATAGGTCCAGGGAAAGGCAGCTTAATCTCCTTCTCCTACCTGTACCCCAACACACACCTCAGTGTATACATGTACCATCTCAGAAACCTCGAACCAAAAAATCAGACTCGTTGCTACCAAACTGATACCAACTCATAGAGACCCTACTAAAAATAATAGAACAGCCCGACAAAGTGTCTAAGGCTGAAATCTTTACACAAGCAGACCACTACATCTTTCTCCCATGGGGAAACTGGTGGATTCAAACTGCCAGTCATTGAGTTAGCAGCTGTGCTCCTAACTACTACACTGACAGCACTCCTTCAGATACCTCCAACCAGAAAAGCCAAACCTGTTGCCAAATTGATTCCAATTCACAGTGATCCCATAGTACAGAGCAGAACAGCCCCATAGAGTTTCCAAGGAACGTGTGGTGGATTTGAACTGCCAACCTTTGGTTTAGCAGCTGCAGTTCTTAACCATTACTCCACCAGGGTTTCCATCTAGCCATCCAACCAAGTGCTGTTGAGTTGGATCCAACTCATGGCTACCATAGGGACCAGAGTAGAACTGACCCCCAGAGTATTCAAGGAGCGCCTGGTGGATTTGAGCTGCCAACCTTGTGGTTAGCAATGGTAGTACTTAACCCACTATACCACCTTGCCTCTAGGAATAGCCAAAGAAAGGCTGTCACATACTCTAGAACTGGGGGATGGAATTGAGATGGCAAACTAAACACACATCTCCCTCAATCCCTCTGGAAACCAAGGCCTGAATTGATAACTAAATAGAGACTTCTAGACACCTAGTGAGCCCTAGGACACAGCATAGGCTGTCTATTTGGTCTATATACCACTCAGCAGGAAACTTCTCTTTCACTGACCCTCGCCATTGATGAGTGCTAGCTCTCGTGGACTGAAGGTAAATCACCATTTTAACTTTTTTCCCCCCTCTGTCTTAGCCAGCAGGAGGGGCTGAAGTTTGACTGGCAGCAAGGCTCAGATGCTCTGCTGATGAGATTAGAAAGCAGAGTGACCACATTTTAAGAGCCTGGCCTTGGAATCTGTGACGCTCAGCACCTCTGACCTCTCTCTTTCAGAATCTCTGAATCTCCACCACTGAATAGCCTTTTCTGAGGCAGTTAGGGGAGCTTGTGAGGGACGCCATCTTGATTCACTGAGGGACAGATTTTCCTATGTGGAGGCCTCAGCTGGATCTAATTCCCAGGCTGGGAGGCAGTGCCTGCCTGAAGAGTGCTCTTCCGGCAGTAAAGCAGTCTTTGATATAGTGGTGCTTACTTTGCCAGCTGGGAAAAGGGACTTGCACACCTGAAAGCCTGACTAATTTTGAAAGCTGTAAGATACGTTTTACCTTTCAATAGAGAAATACCTGCAGTGCATCTGGACAGTGTCTCTTCCAGCCTTTGCTGTCTCACATTATAGGGTCAGCTGACAGCTTTCTAGTGATTCCATCAGTGGGGCTATGTCTTTGCCAATCAGGAAGTGGAGCCTGCTACCCCAGAGATTCCACTGAGTCCAGTCACTGGAGTACATAGAGGTGTCTGGTGATCAACTTCCCTTTCAGACTGAACTTTAGATCCTGTTAAGATAACACTAGAGAAACAAAACAAGCTCCAGATGCCCAAAAGCAACAAACTTTGGACCAGAGCATTGGGAAGAGTTCACCAGTGGCTTCAGAAGGCCCACAAAATAAAGATCCAAAGAACTTCCCAGACAAAGAAGCCTTTCTGAAACTATCGGAGGGCAAGTACAAAAGGATTATATAGAGAGCCCTCCTAGATCTTATACAAAATGCAGCAGAGCAAAATGAAAAATGAAGCAAGCTGTTTGATCTGATGGAACACTGGTACTCTGAAATCCAACAGGTCAATAACAAAAATCAAAGAGATAGAAAATTCAGTTCAAAGCCAAGAAAACAGAATGGTACAAACAGAAAATGAACTCTGACTTGGAAGTCAGAGCTACTGACACCAGCATCTATGAGAATAAATCAGAAAAAATAAACAAGAAAAATGAAGACGCATTAAGAAGCATGTAGGATTCTGTTAAGATGAACAGTCTATGATTAATTGGAGTTCCTGAACAGGGTGGGACACCTGAGAACACAGAAAGTATTGTGGCTGAGCTGCTGACAGAAAGCTTCCCTGAAATTATGAAAGAAGAGTATATAGATATCCAAGATGCATATTGAATACCACCCAATATAGATCCCAAAAGAAAGACTCCAAGACATATTATAATCAAGCTTCACAAAATGAAACACAAGCAGAAACTCTTAAAGGCAGCTAGACTCAAACCAAAGCTAACATTCAGAGGGAAACCCTGTAGGCTTTCATCTGATTTCTCAGCAGAAACGATGCTGGCACAGAGGCAATGGGATGACAGATTCAAAGCCTTGAAGGAGAAAAACTTTCAACAAAGAACTATACATCCTGCAAAACTATCTTTCAAATATGAAAATGAAATCAAGACATTCTCAGATTAACGGAAACTCAGAGACTTTGTAAAAACCAAACCAAAGCTACAAGAAATACTGAAAGAAGCTATTGGATTAGAGGAACAAAACCATTAATTTTATATTTTAGGAAGAAATACAGGACACATCATTCAGAAACCTACTCAGTTAGGGAAGGCCCCAAACTCAATCAAAGCTGTAATATTAAAAATAGTGATTCAGTGATCATATCACAAAAACTATGATGTCATCATATTAAAAAGAGGGATGTACTACAGTCGTTATAGTACTTCCAGATGGAGAAGACATTAATAAGACTTGTAGTAGTTAAAATTGGTTATAAACATAGACTATTAAGGGGGATCACAGGGGAAGCCACAAAGCACAATAAAGATGCAACATATCAAATCAAGAAACGTAATAGAGGAGTCTCAACAACAACTAAACCAACACTGAAAAAGGTGAAAAATCAACTCATAAAGAAGAACATCCCAGAACAGAATAGTAACAATAACAGAAAAAACATCAACAGAAAAATAAATATTAAACACATATTTATCAATAATTATACTGAATGTGAATGGATTGAATGATCCAGTAAAGAGGCATACTCTAGAGTTGGAATCAGCATCCTCCATGCTGACTTTGCATAGCCTTTCTGTTGTTCACTACTCAGAAGTCTGCCCCCAGCTAATGGAGACCCCATGAACAACTGTGAAAATGGTGTGGAGGTAGTGTCTGACCTCCTTTAACTTCACAAGGAAGGAGAATCAAGATCAACAGCCCAGAGGTGTGGTTAAGATGGCAAATTACTCAGACACTTCCTGTGATCCGTCTTACAACAAAGACCCTCCAAAAACAGATGAATCAGTTACATAGAAGGTCTGACAACTAGTTTCATGAACTCATCCTAGAAAAAGTGCTACATACCTCTTCGCTGAATATCACTATGGTCACCTTTGAAGTACTCCCCTTGGGAACCTATGCACTGAACCAACACCTAGTCTACCCTTCAGAGCAATTCTGGAACTCTTCCTCTGGAACGGCCATCAGGGCTGTTGTTGTATTACCCTTGTTGTCCTGAATGTCATCAAGATGTCTTCCTTTCAATATTTCCTTTATCTCTGGGTAAAGAAAACAGTTATTGGGGGCCAGATCAGGTGAATAGGGTGGGTGTTCCAATACAGTTATTTGTTTAGTGGCTAAAAACTCCCTCACACACAACTATACAATTAAGTTCACAAACTTGCCACTATGCCACCATACACAATGGCCATTCCAGAAAGAGTTATAAAATTGCTTTGAAGGGTGGACTAGGCACTGTTGTCAAAGCATAGCTCCCCAAGTGGAGTACTTCAAAGGTGACTATAATGATATTCAGCAATGAGGTATGTAGCACTTAGAACAATTAAGTTCACAGGCTTAATTGTTGAACCTTGTATGACATTCAAGGAGCCCTGAATATCAAAGGCAAAGTTCAGAAACTGGACTGACCAACAAAAGAAAGAGAGAAGTTTCAGAAGCAGCAAGCAGCAACCAGACCTGACACAGTGGAAACTGTCACCCAAAGCCAGATGCATTGACACCAGTGAGGTGAGACAAGAAGTGGTGTTTAAAATCAGTTTTCCACAGTGAGAGAGACCCTGTGGCAGAGAAGCTACTCAAACTTCCAGAATCAGTGAAAATTGGCACTAGACTGTCAAAAGGTAAGTAATTTGCATGAAACCTACCAGTGTATGGGTCATAAACTTTCCTCAGGAGTAAAACTCTTTTTTTAACCTGCCTCCCCCAACCTCTCACCTCCAACTTCCCAACCCCTGCTCTGCACTGGGACGGACCAGGCCAGGTCCACAGACTGATGCATCCCTTGGGCTAAAAGTAAGACCTGGTACATGCCCTAAGCAATTTTCCCAGCCTCACAGGGGGAATAAATTAAAAAATGGGTGGTAAAAAAATAATCTGCTAGCAGAGGTAAATGGAGGACATCAACAACAGGAGGAAAATATGAGCACAGCAGATGGAAAGTGCCATATGATTCAGAAACTACTTCAGCATGGGACCAGAAGAACTAGACGGTGCCTGGCCATTGCCAATGACTGCCCTTATTGGGTGCACAGTATAGACACCCTGACACAGTGGGAAAAACACAATTGTGTAGAACTAGAACTCTACCAAATGACCACATTTGATGGTCCATCAGGCTAGAAGGTTCCCTGAGGATATGCCCCCAGACTCTCTATAACCCCAAACTGCATCCAGTGTGGAAGTCAGCTCTCCAGACAAAGACTGAACTGGACTATATAAGACATGGAGTGATGCTGGCAATGAGCACCCTTTTAGACTTAAAATTATAGGTGGGGTGTCCGAGAAGCTCTTTGCTGTAGATGAGATGATAGAGCAAGTGGGGACAGGACTTGGTCAAATGGTCACAGGAAGTTCAGGGTGGAAAGGGGGAAGTGTGCTGGCATGGGGCAGGGATGGAGCAGAAGACCCCTAGAGTAGAACAGTGATGTGAGTTCTGTGTGTTATATAGCAAATCAATATGGATTGTACACTTTTACTTAAAACACAATAAAATTTATTGAAAAACAAATAATAATCTGCTGGCTGTACTTAGCAAGGAACTCAGGACAGAAATAGTTCCACTGCTTAGGCACAAACATAAGGGGTTCATAGACTTTGAATTCTTTTTGCCCCTGTATATACCTGTGTGGGCCCACTACAGCAGGATAGGCCTTCATTAGCACAATACAACAGGGTACATAGATGAACTCTAATTTTATTGTATCAGCTATGTGGTGGAAAGGAAGGCTTGTGACATTAGTTATCAAGTAGCTTATTAAACAGAGTCTTCACTTACACAGGAAACTCTAGTGGTGTAATGGCTAAGCACTACAGCTGCTAAACAAAAGGTCAATAGTTAAAATCTGCCAGGTACTCCTTGGAAACTATATGGCAGCATGGGAAAATATGTTAACTCTCTTGACACGACCGCAGCCATCTTGGATGCTGTACCATTGCTTCAATGTTATATAACCTTTTGTATTAAGAGCATGATAATCAATTATCTTGACTTTACCTTATGTCCAGTAACCTAGGATTAATGTGGGAACACATCCAGGTAACGAGATAAGCCATGCAGGGAGGCAGAAAATCGTGGCCCAGGCATGTAAGACAATGAGCAGCAGAAAACCATTCCCACCTTAATAACTAGCCAGGTAACTGGATGTCCCCAACTCCTTGGTTTCTAGAATACTAAATGTTATTGGTGGATGGTATAAATACTTCAATAAAGCTTGATTCTGGGCTCTTGGCTGGGATGACCGTTAGCCCCCTGATCCCAAACTGTTGTCTGTCTGTCTTTTCCTCAACCTCGGCTTGGCTTCTTCTCTGCCTGTGTTCATTGGAGAACTCTTTGACTCCGACAGTGCAGTTCTACTCTGTTCTATAGGGTTACTATGAGTCAGAATTGACTCAACAGCAATGGGATTATTTTTTTGTCATCTACCCACATTAGAGGCCTAAAGATTGATGGCTCCACACATGCAACCTAACCATCCATAACAAGGGTCCAAGAATAAGTGATACCTCCTAGTCAACCCCATTGGGCACCCATAGTCTGGCTCCAAAACATACCCACTCACACACTTTAAGGAACAGGAATATACTTTCTTCACAGACATTCAGATGTAGCTGTAAGCCTCCTGCCTTGCTCAGTGTGTGCAACTGTACACCTGTGCCTACACCAACCACCCCTGTCTGTCTAGGACTATAGGTGACAACCTGTATCATACACTTGGTGACAAACTACTAGGATATACAAGCTCAACGAATATAAGAAAAGTAAATGGGCTCCTGAGCTCACATACCTAGTAATAATTAAAGTTTTAAAGGTGCCAATAATCAAATTACCTCACATGATCAGGCTATTTGGGCATTTTAAAACAAAACAAGAGACAATGATAATGTAATAAATAAATATAATAACTTATTGATGTCTGGAAGGTAACAGTCAATATCAAATCACATAAACAGACAGACCATGGTAGCTTCAGAAAGCCCCCAAATAAAAACAGGCACAATGCAGAACAAGCCAAGAAAGACACAGCAAATGAAGAACTTAAAAAGTTTAGAGTAGAACATACTGACAAGTTGAACAGGTCACAAGAATCCATACAGAGAGCAAACAGAAATCTGGAAGATAAATAATAAGATTTCTGATTAGACAACTCAGTAGAAAGTCAAAGGATCAGACTTGAGACATCAAAAGTCAAAATTAGGGGGGCGGAGTCAAGATGGCGGACTAAGCACACGTCTCCTTAGATCCCTCTGGAAACCAAGACCTGAATTGATAATCAAACGGAGGCTTCTGGTCACCTAATCAGCCCCAGGACACGGCACAGGGCTGTTATTTTAGACTTCATACCACTGAGCGAAAAACCTCCTCTCCTACGCTGACTGCCGCGCCTGGCTATCCCTGGCTCTCACGGACTGAAGGTAAAGGCACCATTTTGACCTTTTTTTCCCTCTGTCTGGCCGGCAGGCAGAGCAGGGTCTTGCCTAGCGCCTAGACTCAGACACACTGCTGGGGGGACAGGCAGGTGAAATTCCCATATTTTGAGAGCCAGGCTTGGGACTCTGTTAATCTAGCCACTTTGAGCTTGTCGTTTTATACCTGCCTCAGCGGCGTTTGTACGTATTTTGCAGTCAGGGTGTGGGATGCCATGTTGGATACGGAGATTCTAGCGGGACCTCATTCTTAGCCTGGGAGCCAGCGCCTGCAAACAGGACAGTGCTTCTCTGACAGAAAAGTAGTAATTTACCTAGTGCCACCTGCTTTGGGGGTCCTGCAACAGAATCAGAGGAATCACTACCTCTCGGCACCTTTAGCCTTTCTGCCCGCTGCCTATGTGGAGGGTGCCATCTTGGATACGGTGGCCGCAGCTGGACCTAATTCTTAGCTTGGTAACCAGAGCCTGCCCACAGGAGAGTGCTTTTCTATCAGAAAAGCAATACTCTACGCAGTGTTGTCTAAGGCTAGGCCCTGTCAGTAGAGACCAACAGGACCGTAGCATTGCTGTATTCTGAACTAGTTTGTATCATCTGGGGTTGGACATAGTGGCACTTACTTTCCCAGTTGAGAAGAAGGACCTCTACACCGGAAAACCTAACTGACTTGTGAACTGGTGGGATATCTTTTGCTTTATATTTTAAGACAACCTAGAGAAACATCTGCATCCAGCCTCTACATACTCACATGGGTCCCAAAAAGCAACAGAAATTTGTGGCACACAAGAAATCAGCCATAGCTTCAGAAGGCTCCCAAACAAAGCAACCAAGGAGTTTTCCAGATGAAGAAACTTCTATGAAAGCATCAGAAAATGAATACAAAATGATTATATACAGAGCCCTTCTAGACCTTATACAAAATGCAGGAGAACAAAACGAAAAATTAAGCAAGATGTTCAATCTGATGGAACACCAGTACTCTGAAATCCAACAGATCAAGAACAAAATCAAAGACATAGAAACTTCAATGCAAAGCCAAGAAAACAGAATGGAACAAATGGAAAAAAGAATTTCTGACTTGGAAGACAGAGCTACTGATGCCAGCATCTATGAGCAGAAATCAGAAAAAAGAAACAAGAAAAATGAAGAAACATTAAGAAGCCTCTGAGACTCTATTAAGAGGAACAACCTTTGATTGATTGGAGTCTCTGAACAGAGTGAGACATCTGAGAACACAGAGAGTATCGCTGCTGAGTTGCTGACAGAAAACTTCCCAGAAATCATGAAGAGAATATAGACATCTCAGATGCATATCGTACACCACCCAATATAGATCTCAAAAGGAAGACTCCAAGACATATTATAATCAAGCTTAACAAAATGAAACATAAGCAGCAACTCTTAAAGGCAGCAAGACTCAAAGCAAAGCTAACATTCAAAGGGAAACCCTGTAGGCTCTCATCAGATTTCTCAGCAGAAACCATGCTGGCACAGAGACAGTGGCATGACACATTCAAAGCCTTGAAGGAGAAGAACTTCCAACCAAGAATTATATATCCTGCAAAACTATCTTTCAAATACAAAAATGAAATTAAGACCTTCCCAGATAAACAGAAACTTAGAGACTTTGTAAAACCCAAACCAAAACTACAAGAAATATTGAAAGAAGTTCTTGGCTCTGGCTTAGAAGAACAAAATCACTAACTTTATATTTTAGAACGACTTTACTACTCAAAACTCTACTCAGTTAGGGAAGGCTCCAAACCCAATCACAGCTTTGATAAGGAAAGAAGCAATCCAGTGATCATCATGAAAACTATGGTGTCATCATATTAAAAAGAGGGATGTACTACAGTTGTTATAGTCCTTCCAGATGGAGAGGAAGATGACAAGACTGGTAGTAATTAAAATTGGGTTTATATATAGTTTATTAAGGGGGAATCATAGGGGCAGCTGTAAAGCACAACAAAGATGTATCATATCATTTCAAGAAATGTAACACAAGAGTCTCAACAACCACAAAACCAGCTCTGAAAAAGGTGAAAATCAACTCACAAAAAAGAGTGTCCCAGAACAGACTAATAAAAACAACAGAGAAAACATCAACATAAAAATAAACACATCACAATGGCAGCATTGAACACATACCTATCAATAATTACATTAAATGTGAATCGACTGAATGCTCCAGTAAAGAGACATGGAGTGACATCTTGGATCAAAAGACATGACCCATCCATATGTTGTCTACAAGAAACTCACTTGAGACCTAAAGATAGGAACAAACTGAAAAGTAAAGGTTGGAAGAATATATAAGAATATATATCAAGCTAACAATGAACAAAGAAGAGCAGAGGTGGCAATTCTAATCTCAGACAAAATCAATTTTAATGTCAAATCCACCATTGTGGACAAAGATGGACACTATTTATCGCTGAAAGGTTCAGTACACAAGCAAGACTTAACTATATCAAATATTTATGCACCTAATGTCAGAGCACCTAAATACGTTGAAGAAACACTGACTACACTCAAAAGAGAGTTGGATGACTCCACCATAATAGTGGGAGACTTTAACACTCCACTCTGAATACTAGACAGATCATCTAGAAAAAAACTCAGTAAAGATACAGAAGACCTCACTGCCACAACTAACCAACTAAACCTCATTGATATATACAGAACTTTCCACCCATCAGCAGACAACCACACCTTCTTCTCCAGTGCACATGGAACATTCTCCAGAATTGACCATGTGATAGGCAATTCTCAACAAAATCCATACCACTGAATTACTGCAAAGCATCTTCTCTGATCATAAAGCCATCAAAGTTGAAATCAATAGCAGAAAAAACATAGATAGAAAGTGGAACTCTTGGAAACTGAACAACATCTTGCTTAAAAAAAACATGGGTTATAGAGGAAATCAAGGATGAATTAAAGAAATTCATGGATTCCAATGAGAACAAAAACACTTCCTACCAGAACCTACAGGATACAGCCAAAGCAGTGCTCAGAGGTCTGTTTATCTCCATAAATGCACACATCTGGAAGGAAGAAAGAAACCAAATCAAGGAACTAACCCTACAGCTTGAACAAGTAGAAAGAGAGCAACAGAGGAACCCCTCAGTCACCAGAAGAAACCAGATCATAAAGATTAGAGCAGAGCTAAATGAATTAGAGAATTGAAAAACAATTGAAAAAATTGAAAAGACCAAAAGCTGGTTTTTTGAGAAGATCAACAAAATTGACAAACCACTGGCTAAACTTACTAAAGAAAAGTAGGAAAGGAAACAAATAACCCAAGTTAGAAATGAGAGGGGGGTTGTCACCTTAGATGCAACAGAAATCAAAAATATCATAACAGAATACTATGAAAGACTGTACTCTAACAAATTTGGAAACCTAGGGGAAATGGACCAATTCCTTGACTCATACCACCTACCCAAATTATCACAACATGAAGTAGAACAACATAATAAACCCATTACAAAGGAAGAGATCGAAAAGGTCATCAAAACACTGCCAACCAAAAAAAGTCCCGGTCCAGATGGCTTCACTGCAGAATTCTACCAAACATTTAGAGAAGAGTTATCTCCAATACTACTGAAACTATTTCACAGTATAGAAAGGGATGAAGTACTCCCAGACTCATTCTATGAAGCCAGCATAACCCTGATACCTAAGTCAGGGAAAGACCCAACAAAGAAAGAGAACTACAGACCAATATCACTCATGAATCTAGATGCAAAAATCTTCAACAAAATTCTTGCCAATAGAATACAACAACATATCAAGAAAATAATCCATCATGACCAAGTGGGATTCACACCAGGGATGCAAGGCTGGTTCAACATCAGAAAAACAATTAATGTGATTAACCGCATAAATAATGCAAAAGACAAGGATCACCTGATTTTGTCCATTGATGCAGAAAAGGCATTTGATAAAGCCCAACACCCATTCGTGCTAAAAATACTTAGCAAAATGGGCATAGACGGCAAATTCCTCAACACAATAAGGGCTATTTATACAAAGCCAATTGCCCATGTCATCCTGAATGGAAAGAGACTGAAAAACTTTCCCTTGAGATCAGGAACTAGACAAGGATGCCCACTCTCACCTCTTCTATTCAACATTGTGCTAGAAGTTTTAGCCAGAGCAATTAAACAAGACCAAGAAATAAAGGGCATCTGCATTGGCAAAGAGGAAGTTAAAATCTCCCTGTTTGCAGATGATATGATTGTATATGCAGAGAATCCCAAGGAATCTATATGTAAACTACTCAAACTGATAGAAGAGTTCAGCAAAGTCTCAGGATACAAGAGAAACACAAGTAAATCAGTTAAGGAAGAAATTATCAAATCAATACTATTTACGATAGCCCCTAAGAAGCTAAAGTACCTAGGAATTAGTCTAACCAGAGAAATAACAGACCTTTACAAAGAGAACTACAAGCCCTTACTACAAGAAACTAAGAGAGACTTGGATAAATGGAAAAACCTATGCTGCTCACGGATAGGAAGACTTAACATTGTGAAAGTGTCTATTTTACCCAAAGCAATCTATTTATACAACGCAATCCCGATACAAGTTCCAGTGACATTTTTTAATGAGATGGAGAAACAAATCACCAATTTTGTTTGGAAAGGGAAGAAGCCCCGGTTAAGCAAGTTACTACTAAAGAAGAACACACTGGGAGGCCTCTCATTACCTGACTTTAAAACATGTTACACTGCCACAGTGGTCAAAACAGCCTGGTACTGTTATAAGAACAGACAGATGGATCAGTGGAACAGAACAGAGACCCCAGAGATGACACCATCTGCCTATGAACAATTGATATTGGACAAAGGCCCTAAGACATTAAACTGGGGTAAAAACAGTGTCTTCAACAAATGGTGCTGGCAAAATTGGATATCCATCTGTGAGAAACTGAAACAAGACCCATATCTTATACCTTATACAAAAACCAACTCCAACTGGATAAAAGACCTAAATATCAAACCTAAAACAATAAAGCTCATCCAAGAAAAGGTAGAAACAACAATGGAAGTTTTAATACACAATCTGGACAGACTCCAAAATCTGTCAAACAAACCACAATCATCAGAAGAGAAAATAGATAAATGGGATCTATTCAGAATTGAACACTTTGCTCATCTGAAGACTTTATTAATAGAATTAAAAGAACACCAATAGAATGGGAAAAAATATTGGAAACTATGTCAGACCAACACCTGATTCAGATAAAAGAATTAAAAAAAAATAAAGAAACACTAAGAATTATGTGGAACTGTATCAAGAGGAATAATCTGCAAATGATTGGAGTACTAGAATGCAAAGGGGGAGGGGGATAACAGAAAACACAGAGGGAATTGCTGAAGATTGTTGGCAGAAAACTTCCCTGATATCATGAATGATGAGAAGATATCATCAGCCTCCACAGAAGGTCCCTAAAGAAAGTCACCAAGATATATTATAATCAAACTTGCCAAAACCAAAGATAAAGGGAGAGTTTTAAGAGCAGCTAAAAACAAATGAAATGTCATATACAAAGGACAGTCAATGAGAGTAAGTTTAGACTGCCCAGCAGAAACTGCAGATGCAAGAAGGCAAGAAGATGGCACATGAGGTCTGACAGTTAAGTCTGCAAACTTGCCTCCATGCACTTATGTTGGCAGCACTGTACAAACAACTTTGTAATGTTTCATAACCTTGGTATATCAGTGTCTTAACTGAAAATCTTGGCATGAGAAAGGTGTGAGCAATAATGATCCCAAAGGAGCTTACTGATGAACAAAAGTGAAGGAGAGCCAAAGTTTGCCAAGACCATTTGGAGAGGCAAGACAATGTTTTATCACCGGTGTTATCACTGGTGATGAAACATGGGTGTACGAATACAACCCTGAAACAAAGCATGAAAGTGCACAATGGAAGTCAGCCAATTCTCCATGACCAAAAAATTCTGTCAGTCCAAATTGAGAGTCAAAATGATGTTGCTAACTCTCTTCGTCACCTAGTACTATTCCAACAGAAAACACCATGAGTGGAAGGCTTCACGAAGAGAAACTTTTATTGTTGCAGTCCAGTAAGCCACAAATCCATCCATAAGTTACAAGTCCATTCAGTATGAGAAATCATCAGAGTCCAGTAGGCCAAGAGTCCAAATTCAAGAAAAGCATCTCAGCACTTGTCTACTGTTTGTCTACTAGATGAAGGGAAGGACAACAACAATACAGGCAAACTCAGCATAATTGGGCTAAACCAAAAGCTAAGAAGTTTCCTGAATACAAGCAAACACTTCAAAGGATACAATAGCAAGGGAAGGAATCTGGAAACCATAGTTTTAGGGGACATCTAGGTCAACTGGCATAACAAAATTTATTCAGAAAATGTTCTGCATCCCACTTTGGTTGAATGGCATCTGAGGTCTTAAAATCTAGAAAACAGCCATCTAAGAAGGGTCAGTTAATCCCAACCCTCCTGGAGCAAAAGAGAGTAAAGAACACCAAAGACAAGGAAAACATGAGCCCAAGAGACAGAAAAGGCCACATAAACCAGAGGGTACATCATCATGAGACTGAAAGAGGCAGAGGTTGCTTGGCTATCACCAATGACTACCCTGACAAGGAACTCAACAAACAGTCCCTGATGGAGCAGAACAGTGCAGTATGGAACTTGAACTCCAGTAAAAAGACAAGACTTGATAGTCTGATAGACTGCAGGGTCCCTGGAAGAGAATGGCCCCCAGACTCGCTCTTGGCCCAGAGATGAAACCATTCTGGTAGCCAACTCTTCAGACAAAGATTAAACTGGACCATAAGACATAAAATGATACTGGCAAAGAGTGCACGCCCTGGCTTAAGTAGGTACATGGAAAGAACGAAGCAGCTTCTGTTTAGAGGAGACGTGAGAAGGCTGAGGGGAGCGGGATGGAGGTAGTTAAATGGACACAAGAAATACAGGGTGGAGAGGAGGAGTGTGCTGTCACAGCGTGGGGAGGGCAACTAGGGTCTCATAGTGATGTATACCTGTTTTTTGTATGAGAAACTGACTTGAATTGTAAACTTTCACTTAAAGCAGAATATTTACATAATAATAAAAATCAGCAGCCCAAGGCTAATTCCTGTGACGCTGAGGTCTGAAGTGCCTTTTCTCTTCCACGCCTCTGTCAAATGTGACACCAGTTGTTCTTCCCACAGCACTCCCTACTGGGTTCTGTAATTCATTGCAACGGCTGCGCAGAACTCACAATCAGCACTCAAGATTAGGGCGGAAGATTCAAGGACACAGTTCTTCCTTCAGGACAGCATTTTCCTGGCTGTGCTTTCAGGTGTGCCTCTCCCTGGCCCCTGGCCTCTGCCCAAAGGCACTCAGCTTTCTCTCTCCACGTGCTGAGAAGCCCACTGAGCAGTCTGCTGCTGCCGGGTCTCTGCTTCCAGGTATCCTCCAACCACTTCTCACCATCTTCAGAGTTATGTCTCTCTCTCTATCGGGATCCTGGTTCCAGGAGCTTCTCAGCACAGGGATCTCAGGTCCAAAAGACCTGCTGGCTCCTGACTGTCTTCCTTGGTGGCAGTGGGATCTTCTCCTTCCTACCTCTGAATTGCCTCATTTCAAGCCCAGCACAATGGCAAAACTGAACAACCCCCTTGGTGGGCTACAACTGCCCTATCTGTACAGTCCCACCCAATCACCAGAGGCCCACGGAGAGAAAGGCCACACAAAAGCAACTCATCACACCGCAACAACAGAATAAAATGCTGCTTTATCAGTTGGGGATCAGACTTTTGGAAGCAGATTGCTGGTTGCTGGGCCTTTCATCCTAGTCCTGCTTAATCTGGAAGCTCTGCTGGAACTTTTCCAGTATCATAGCAACACATCAGACTCTAGTGACAGGAAATGGCTAGACATGAGATGCGTTGGCTGGGGATCCAACCCAGGTCCCCCACATGAAGGCAACAATTACCACTGCCCCTACAGCCTATCTGCTCTGCCTCAGTCTTCCCTCCCTTCATTGCCCCCTTCCCTCCTTCCCTCCCTTCTTCCTGCCCTCCCTCCCTTCCTTCTATAAGAATGGAGGACACAGAACTGGCATGCGTCTTTTGCTTTTATGATTCTTGCCCTTTGGAAAGTTTAAGTGATGCCTGGAAGTAGAACCACCAACTTACAATCAAAGGAATGAAGTCCACATGTTAAGGATATTGGCCACAAAAAGAGAAGGAGCCTAGGTTCTTGGCGACATCTTTCAGACTTGCACCACTCTACTGCCACGCTTCTTGTAACAAGAGAAAAATAAACTCCTATTTGTTTAAACCTCAGTAGGCAGTTTCTGCTACATGCAGCCAAATGCAGTCCTAAGTAATGCACAGGCTTATCACAAAAGTTTCTTCCTCTATTTCTAAAATGACTGGATACTATCTTTCCTACCTCTGAGCTAACTTGGCACTCTGCACCTCTACCAGAGCAGTTACCTTACCCCACTTAACATACCCACGTTCTCACTGTATATTTGTCTCAGCAATTTTTTTTTTATTTAACATAACTGAGTGAAAATGTACATTCACATGTAAATTTACATGCCCCCCTATATGCAGCTTCTACTGCTCTCCCTGTCCGGTGACCGCACACTATTCCTCTCTGCTCCATACATGTCTCATCCTCCCAACAGTCTCCTTTCCCGTCCTCTCCGTCCACTCCCCTTCCTCCAGCCAGAGGTCAGCAAGATGATATCCTATAGATGTATAGAACCATAAAGTGCTTCCAACATATGGTTACTCTACATTGCCGAGTCCATTCCATTCCTGTCCAAAGAGTGCACCTTTGTTATAATTTATGGGAACGGGCAGCATCAGGGCCAGGGGCCACGCTCTCAGAGGAACCCCAAAACCGCTGGACCATCAATTGAGGTCTTTTAGTGGAGATCTCATGATGCACCTCTTTTTATTCTTGTGTTGCCAGTGAGGCTCCTCTCTGTGAGCTCCGTCATGGCTATCACTGGTGGTGGCCGGGCACCATCCGGTTCTTCCGGTCCCAGGTCGATGTAGGCACCCACTCTTGTGGGTCTCTCTGTCTTCTCGGTTGTCTTTACCGCATGCCATTTTGGCCCTCGATGAGCATCCGTTCCTGCTGAGTTGGGACCATTTGCTGTGTCCTCAGATGGCAGCTTGGCAGCTTTTAAGACCCCAGACGCCACTCACCAATGTGGGGTGCAGAGAGCTCTCTTAGCAAAACTCTAGTTGTGCCAATTGGCCTGGAATTCGCCTAAGAGCATGGTCCCCCGCCCCCCGCCCCAGCTACTCTATCCTTGCAGTATTGAGTTAAGATGGAAGGAGTACTCAAGTTATGCTGAAGTCCACTTAATGTTGTTCTTGTTCCTAATGTGTGCTGTCACCGCTTTCTCCCAACTAGATTTCTAGTAACTACCTAAACTAAACCCTCCCCCCCTTGCCCTCCCTCCCTCCCTCCCCTCCCTTGCAGCTGTCAAAGAGTCTTTTCTTCTATACACAAGTCTGTTTTTAAGATCTTATGATAGAGGTCTCATACAGTATTTGTCCTTTTGTCGCTGACTACTTTCACTCAACATAATGTCTTCCAGTTGAAACCAGGTTAGGAGATGTTTCCTGGAATCATCGTTATTCTTTATCATTGCGTAGTGCTCCATTGAGTATATGTACCACAGTTTACCTATCCATTCTTCTATTGTTGGGCATCTGGGTTGATTCCACCTTTTTGCTATTGTGGACTGTGCCGCAATAAACATTCTGGTGCATGTGTCCGTTGGTGTGAAAGGCCTTGAATCTGTAGGATATATTCCAAGTAGTGGAATTACTGGGTCAAATGGTATATCAATATCCATTTTTTTTAAGGAAGCGCCAGATTGCCTTCCAAAGAGGCTGGACCATTTTGCAACCCCACCAACAGTGTAGGAGGGTTCCACTTTCTCCACAGCCTCTCCAGCATTTGTTGTTTTGTGTTTTCTGGATCATGGCCAATCTTGTTGGGGTGAGATGGTATCTCATTGTTGTCTTGATTTGAATTTCTTTAATAGCTAAAGATCGTGAACATGTCCGCATGTGTTTTTTGGCTGCCTGGATCTCCTCTTTAGTGAAGTATCTGTCCATCTCCTTTGCCCATCGCTTAATTGGATAGTTTATCTTCTTCTTATTGATATTTTGTAGTATCTTATAGATTATGGAGATCAGGCGTCGATCTGACATAGAGTTGCCAAATATTTTTTCCCACTCTGTGGGTGTTCTTTTAATTCTATTAATAAAGTCTTTGGATGAGCAAAAGTGTTTGATTCTTAATAGTTCCCATTTATCTACTTTCTCTTCTGTTGATTGAGGTTTCTTTGACAGATTTTGGAGTCTGTCCTCATTGTGTATTAAAACTTCCGTTGTTGTTCCTACCTTTTCTTGGATGAGCTTTATCGTTTTAGGTTTGATATTTAGGTGTTTTATCCAGTTGGAGTTGGTTTTTGTATAAGGTGTAAGATATGGATCTTGATTCAGTTTATTGCTGTCTCAGTAATTTTAATGTGAGCAACTTGAGGAGGAAGAAACCAGTCTCTCTGTTCCTGGTAGCCTCTCACTGCAGCACCTGGCCTTAGGATATGCTTCGTATAGGTTGTTGAAGGGTGCTCTGGCCTCTCTTCTGAGGGTCTTCCAGAGATGGGAGGATTATTCTGTGACGATTACATGTTGGTCCTCTCCACTAAATGCCCATAACCTTGAGTTTATTCCTCATCCTTAGTCCTGTTCTACACTTCTCCAGGACAATAAGACATGCGGAAGGACCACACTTTTGTCCTCTTACAAGAAGCACAAAGGACCAGAGGTGGCATCGCCTCCTGAGGGTCTTCTCCTTCTTCTGCCCTTCCTAAGACATTTGGATAAAGGGAAGGGCACATGCAGAGCCTTTCTTTACATGCTTTTTCTGTTACAGACACACAAAACAGAGGAGGTCATCTGGTCCAGTCTTTGACCTTCAAGCAGAACGATTCCATAACTTCCGTAGGCAGATATCTGACATCTCAGATTATCTCTTCAATAAGACAAGGCGAATGTCAGACTGCAAGAAGGGCTTTGGAATAAGACACGCTGCGGATTCCCTGAGGCTCACTGCCTGGTATCATCAAGGGAATGAGTCAGCTGCTGGTCTAGGATTTAAGGTATATTTCCTTGAAGGTACTTCAGCTACTGTGAAGTGTCCTCATATTTGTCTCCCCCACTAATCTGTGAGATCTTTTAAGACAGGGCATGTCTTGTTCATATTTGTTTCTAGCATTTGACATGGTACCTGCTGCATAAAAGCTTAATAAATATTTGTTGAATGAGGGAGGGAGGGAAAGAGGGAAGGAAGGAAGAAAGAAAGGGAGAAAGGGAGGGAGGGAGACAGGAAGAAGAAAAATAATAAATTGGTTGCCATGGAGTTGATTCTGACTCCTGGTATGTCAGAGCAGAACCATGCTCCACAGAGTTTCCATGGCTGATTGTTTGGAAGTAAATCATCAGGTCTTTCTTTCATGGTGCCATTGAGTGGGTTCAAACCACCTGCTTTTCAGTTAACAGCTGGCCTCACACCATTTGTGTACCACTGAGGAACATTAAAGAATGAATGTTATTGGTGGTGGTGACGTTGTGTGCCATCAAATGTATTCCAACTCGTGGAGACTCATATGGCAAAGTAGAACCATTCCATAGGGAAGCAGACTGCCATGCCTTTTCTTCTGTAGATCCGCTAGTGAGTTCGAACTGCCAACCTTTTTGTTAGCAGCCACTGTACCACCAGAGCTCCCAAGAATGAATCCCCAAAACCCCTGCCATTGAGTCAATTCCAACTCATAGTGACTCTATAGAACAGAGTAGAACTGTCCCATATTGTTTCCAAGGAACATTTGGTGGATTCAAACTGTTGGCCTTTTGGTTACCAGCAGAACTCTTTAATACCACCAGGGTTTCCAAATAACAAATAAATACCTTAAATAGTGTCAGGCAAATAAGTTGCTGACCAGCATGCAAGCAACTGCCCTTCCCCATCCCAGCCCAACTGGACTTTGGCCTTGACTCATTATCACCGCCTCTCTCACCTGTCCCTGACCGTTCGCAGGGCCCAACAGATCTATCCTTGTGTTCCGACAGCATGTTGGATATTCACATTACAGTATAAACTGCTGTTATACCTTCATCACTAGATGGAGTCACTAAGGGGAAGGATCAGTGCTTGATAGTTCGACTGGGTGAAAGGGCCTCTGGGTTTCTCAGTCGGAGAATGGTATACTACTAGCAAAGTAGAGATGAAGGCTGAGGTGATACAGTGTCTTCCTGGAAAGAGAAGGAAGTAGGTGGGGTGGGATGGAGGAAGACTGCCTTTGAGGAGGGAGGGATGGCAGGCATGTAGGACAAGCAAGGTAGCCTCATAGCAACATCTGGACAGCTTGCTTTTCATAAAGCGAATGAGGCTGCTGTGGGCACTAGAGATCAGACATGAACCCAGGGATAGGATGACAAATGTGTCTCCACAGGCTCAGCAGGGACCCAAGGCTCCACAGAAAGTAGACTTGGACCTTAGGAATCTCTTAGGGCAGTGGCTTCCATAGGGGAACCCATGGATGCTTAAGGGGACATGCAAGACAGTTTGCATTTTCCAAAGAACTAATGGAAATTTGATGCTATGGAAAGTCTGATGAGGCCAAACTAAAAGTTCATTTTTCTTTGCTTTTGGCTAAAATTATTGCAACACAGTGTTCTCATGGGAAAATAAACTACGATTTAATAAATGCAGTTTAGTATATAAAACTTTTCAAACTATGGGATCCTTCTTCGTAGTTAAAAAGTTTTAATCATTGATTGAGGCCAATTCCTCACATTATAGATGAGAAGACTGAGGCCCCAAAAAGTCACACAGCTGGTTAGCAGCAGGACGAGGGCTAGGACAAGGTCAAGTAACCCCAGTCAACTATTTTCTTTGCTGTACCATGAGTCTCTCTGTTCTGTCTTGTCTTCACTGCTTCCCAAAGGAAGGCTCCTCTGAGCCTGCTACCCCCATGTCCACTGCTCTCCTGCTGAACTTGTACAGGAACCTGATACTTACATGTTCTATGGGCTCACTACTCTCTTTTATATCTCAGAGAGACAGCCTTAAAACACAACTTAATCCTGCACATTGAGTCCCGTCTCATTAACATAACTACCTCATTAACATCACAGACAGGATTTACAACACGTAAGGAAAATGACTAGAAAGCACTTGGCTTGGCTAAAGAAAATCATAGCAGATGACAAAATGGTGGACAGTTGCACAATACTGAGAATCAAGGCCTAGCCAAGTTTACACACATTTCTGAGTGGACACCAATCCATCTATGACAGGACTTAAAACAGAAATAGATGAACTCACAATCATTTGATAAATCACACTTTTCCCTCAATGACTGATAGAAAAACTAGACAAAAAAATCAGTAGGGCTACAAAATTCAACAATGCCATCTAATCGGCATTTATAGAACACTCTATCCAATAACAGCAGAATTCATAAATAATATACCAAAATGAAACTTGGTAGCTGATGAAACTAAAAGCACATAAGTCATACAGCATACACTCTTTGACTATAGTAGGATCAAACTAGAAATCAATACATGATAAGGAACAAGAATATTCCCAAACAGGTGGAAACTAAACACTTTGAAATAATCCACACATCAATAAGGAAGCCTTAAGGGAAACAGAAGATATACTGAACTAATACAACATAAAAAGTTGTGGGACCTATTAAAGTATTGCTGAGAAGGAAACATACAGCACAAATTTTGTAGCACTATTTCTTATTTGAAAACAGCAGAAGTCTCAAAATCACAATCTAAGTGCACATCTCAAGGATCTGGAAATCAGAAAGCAAAATAGGCTTAAACTAAGCAGAATGATATCTTAGTTATCTAGTGTTGCTATAATAGAAATACCACAAGTGGATGACTTTAACAAAGACAAATTTATTCTCTTATGGCAGTGGGTTACAGTCCTAGAGGCTAGAAGTCAAAATTCTGGGTTTTAGCTTCAAGGGAAGGTTTTCTCTGTTAATTCCCTCTGGCTGAGGAGCTTCTCAGCACAGGGATCTGTGGACAAAAGGACACATGCTCCTGGCTCTTCTTTTGTGGTAGTAGTGAGATCCCCTTGTTGCTGAAATCATACAAGTTTGTTCTGCCTGTCACTGTAGTTGAAAATTCGGAGACAGCATAGGGTTCAAAGAATATTTTATTTGCAGATTTGCTAGCAATCTGGAGACAGCAAACCAAAAGCTGTCCCATTTGGTTTACATTTCCAGTGGCTTTTATAGCCAGAATTCAAAGGGGTAGGTGTTTGTCACAGATCAACTGTCAGGAGTCGCAAGATTTCGTTACATCGTAAGGTTTCACTACGTTTTATCAAACAGTGTGAATTATCCAAAATTTCATTCTCTCTCTCTGAGGTCTCAATCAATTCTATTTCCTCAGAGATAAGGGAGAGGAAGAGATAGGGAGAGGAGTGCAGACCTGGTAATCCAGTCTGAGGGTGGTAATTGAGGCAGAAGATAGAATGCATCTTAATAACCTAAGCACTTTTGTTAGATTCTTAGATTTACCACCACTCCTGCCTTGCCTGGCTTGTCTTGTCTTTCTCACTTCTGTCTTTTCTATCTCAAAAGAAGGACACAACCTAGTCTTGAAGACTGAGTCCTGTCTCAGTAACACAACCACTTCTAGTCCTGCCTCATTAACATCATACAAGTAGAATTTACAATACATGGGAAAATCACATCAGATGACAAAAAATGGTGAACAATCACGCAACACTGGGAATCATGGTGTAGCCAAGTTGACACACATTTTAGTGAGAAACAATCCATAACAAAACATAAGAGCAGAAATTAATGAAATCGACAATAGGAAATCAAATGAGAAAATAAATGAAACAAAGAAGTGGTCCTTTGGACAGATCTATAAATCTGACAAACATCTAGGAAGGCTGACGAAAGAAAAAGAAGACGCAAGTGACCAACATCAGAAACAAAACAAGGGATATTCCTACAGACACTGCAGACACAAAAGAGTAATAAGGGAATACTACAAACAACTCTGCACACACAAATTTGAAAATGGACTATTTCCTTGGAAAACAATACTATCATTCACTCAACAGGAAGTTAATAATTTGAACAGTTCTATAACTATTAAGGAAATTGAATCTGTGTTTTAAAAACACATTTAAAACAATTTCTAAGCCTGGATGGTTTCACTAGAGAATTCTCTGAATGTTTAAAAAAGAACAAATACCCATTGTACACAATCTCTTCTAGAAAGTAAAAGAAACACTTTCTAATTAATTTGATGAAGCTAATACTATTCTGACACTAAATTCAGACAAAGACAGTAAAAAATGTAGACCAATATCCTGTATGAGTATAGACACAAAAGTGCTTAACAAAATAGTAGCCAATAAGCTTCAGTAATACGTTAAAATAATTACACACTGTAAATAAACAGAACTTATTCCAGGGATAAAAAGCTAATTCAATATTTAATGTTTGAAAATCTATCAATGCACTGTATTAAGAAATTGTTACAGATTAATTTGTGCTCCCCAAAACTGTGTGTTGTAAATTCTAACTCCTGTAGCAGTTATAGCAACCCTGGTAGCATAGTTGTTAAGCTGCTAACCAAAAGGTTGGTAGTTCAAATCTGCCGGATACTCCTAGAAAACTCTGCGGGGGCAGTTCTTCTCCACCCTATAGAGTCACTATGGGTCAGAGTCAACTGTGAGTGGGTAGTGGCTATAATCGCATTGGAGAATGGCTTTTCTTTGTTATGTTAATGAAACAGGTTAGTACAGGGTGTATCTTAAATCAATCTCTTTTAAGATATAAACCAAAATAAATCCATTTCTATGGAGTTGGTTCTAAATCATAGCAACACTACAGGATGGAGTAGAAATGCCTTGTCATTTTTCCAAGGAGCAGCAGCTCATGAACTTGAACTGCTGACCTTCTGGTTAGCAGCCAATTTCTTAATTCCTGTACCACCAGGGTTCCATCTCATAGCCTTAGAGCTTAATTCAATTACTTGTCTCAACTTTGTGTTTCTGTGATGCCGGAAGCTATGCCATCAGTATTTCAAATATCAGTTAAGGTCACCCATGGAGAACAGATTTCACCAGAGCTTCCAGACTAAGAGAGGCTAAGAAAAAAGACCTGATGATCTACTTCTGAAAAAACAGGCAAGTTAAAACCTCACAAATAGCAGTGGAACATTGGTACAGTACCAGAAGATGAGCCCTGCAGGTTGGAAAGCACTCAAAATCCACTGGGGAAGAGCTGCCTCTTCAAAGCAGAGTAGACCTTGTTGGGGTTCAGATTTCAAGATGCCACCCAGAATTTCTTTAAAGGTAAAATTTTATTAAAAATGTGCCCAATAGGATAAAGACTGGTGCACCAGGGACGCACTCCAAACTACGCAGAGTAAGGAGACGACCCCGAGTTTCCTCAGCACCCAGTATTTAAGTCATAGATTACAAAGCAGGGAGGGGGAACTCACCTTTACATTGATTGGTTAAGGTCACCTGGAATTCTTGCTAGTTGTAAAATGCGGTCAAGGTCTAGGGGTCACTTGCAAGGTTGTCCCCAGGCTTTGTCTTGTGACAGATGTTTTGTAAGACAAAGGTGAAATTAGTCTATGGTATTTTCTGCTATTAAATTGTTTCCTGGGGCTTTCTTTAATACCTTGATTTACTGCGCCGTTCCTCAAAATGGAGTCACTTATGCCTCATTTCATGAGTCGGATCCGACTCGACGGCACTTGGCTTTATGCCTCATTTCAACAACGTTAATAATGTGGATGGAATAAAGCTTTTGGATTCTTTGTTTGCTGATGTGGCACAACTCAAAATGAGAAGAAACTGCTGTAAATACCTAGTAATAATCAAACAATAGTGTTATAAAGTATGACTGAAAATTGAAAGTAATCAAAAATGAAATGGAGTACATAAATATCAATATCTTAGGCATTAATGAGCTGAAATGGACTGATAACGGCCATTTTTATTATGTCAATCATATAGTATACTATGCTAACTAACAACAAATTAAAGAGAAACGACATTGCATTCATTGTCATAAAGAACATTTCAACACATATCCTGAAGTACAATGCTATCAGTGGTAGGATAATATTCAGATGCCACAAAGAAGGCCAGTTAATGCAACTACTACTCAAATTTACACACCAACCCCTAATGCCAAACAAGAGGGAATTTAAAATGTTTACCAACTTCTGCAGTCTGAATTATATCAAACCGGCAATCAAGATGTGTCGATAATTACTGGTGATTGGAATTCAAACACTGGGAAAAAGAAGAGTTAGTAGTTGTGATAGAAACGATGCTGGAGATTATATGATAGAATTTTGCAAGACCAATGCATTCTTCATGGCAAACACCTTTTTTCACCAACATAAATGGTGACTATACACATGGACCTAGTTGGATAGAATACACAGGAATTAAAGCAACTACATTTGTGGAAAGAGATGATGAAAAAGTGAAACCAGAGGCTGAACAGCCCAGAGTGAGAGGTACCTGAGATTGAGGAGCTGAGAGGCATTGTTTCAGATGACCTCCAGTTCACAGGCAAAGACATGACCTCCATGTTCTACAAGCCCCAGGCGGCTATGTTAGGGTAGGGCCCTTGGAGACACCACTGTGGATTCAGTGAACTATAGGTAATGACTCCTCTTGTTTTTATAATTCAACTCTTAGATAATGATAAAAGAATTAAGCAGGGAGGGATGGGGAGTAACTTGAGTTTGAGTATTCTGTCAGACCGCTAGTCAGATGACACCTAGCATCCCTTTGTTCTTCTTGATGGCCAGTGATGGCCTGTGAGGTTGTGAAGCAGACTACCTTCACCCAGTTGACTTTCACCCAGATGACATCCCCACATGCCCTCAAGTGCCCACACTGTTCTCTGCATTTGCATGTCGTCTTTCCCTTTAAATACTTTCACTTTGCCTGACCAACTTGGACAGGTCTGTCCCCAGTGTTTATTTGCTGGGAAACACGGCCAGATAGTATTTATAAGAACACTTTTGATCACTCACCCAAATACCTGTCTCAGAGACTGGTTTTGGGGGGGAGGGAAGGAGAGTCCACAATTTTGTCCAGTAACAAAAGCTTGGTATCATCAGTCAGTGTCAGAACAAGGCCAGGGACTGCTAACAACAGACCATTAATTGCTCCTATGCAAGTTCAAGTTGAAGCTGAAGAAAAAGAGAACAAGTCCAAGAGAGCCAAAGTATGACCTTGAGCAAATCCCACCTGAGTTTAGAGACCATCTCAAAAATACATTTGATGCATTGAACACTAATGAAAGGAGACCAGAGAAGTTGTGAAATAACATCAAGGAAATTATACGTGAAGAAAGCAAAAGGAGGTTATTACCAAGATAGGAAAGAAAGAAAAGAACAGAATGGATGTCAAAAGAGACTCTGAAAGCTGCTCTTGTATGTTGAGTAGCTAAAGCAAAATGAAGAAATGATAAATAAAAGAGCTGAACAG
This sequence comes from Heterohyrax brucei, assembly GCA_028571685.1. Taxonomy (NCBI): domain Eukaryota; kingdom Metazoa; phylum Chordata; class Mammalia; order Hyracoidea; family Procaviidae; genus Heterohyrax; species Heterohyrax brucei. The sequence continues at coordinate 27,980,992 of CM053155.1, forward strand.
AAGAGTCAAAGGGGAGCTCAAGAAGACAAACTAAAGTGTTATAATGAAATGTGCAAAGACCCAAAGTTAGAAAACCAAAAGGGGTTGATTGATTAGATACGGAAGTATGGAGTTGAAAGGAAGAGTGTGCTGTAAAAGGGTGCGGAGAGCAGCTAGAATTGCAAAGTGGTGTGTGTGGTGGCAAGAGGGTCTATATGGCAAATTGACGTGGATTGTAAACTTTCACTTGAAACATAATAAAATATTTTAAAAGAAAGAAAACCAAAAGAGAACGTGCTAAGCATTTCTCAAGCTAGAGAATGCCAGTTGGTGAATATAAGAATCCAACAAAGGTCACTTAGGTTATTGAGATACATTCCATCCTGCGCTTCAATTATTACCCTCAAACTGGATTAGCAGGTCTGCGTTCCTCTCCCTATCTCTGGAGAAGTAAAATTGATTAAGACCTCAGAGAGACAATGAAATTTTTGGTAATTCCCACTGTTTGAAAAGATGTAATGAAATCATATGACTCCTAACTATTGTTCTGTGACAGATACCAATCCCTTTGAAATCTGGCTGTAAAAACCATAGAAAATGTAACCAAGGGGGTGAGGGGGACAAGTTTTTTTTTTTATTTATTTTTATTTTTTTATTTTATTTAACATAACTGAGTGAAAATGTACATTCACGTATAAATTTACATGCCCACCTACATGCAGCTTCCACTGCTCTCCCTGTCCGGTGACTGCACACTATTCCTCTCTGCTCCATACATGTCTCATCCTCCCAACAACCTCCTTTCCCCTCCTCTCTGTCCACTCCCCTTCCTCCAGCCAGAGGTCAGCAAGATGAAATCCTGTAGATGTTTATAACCACAAAGTGCTTCCAATATGTGGTCACTCAGCATTGCCAAGTCCAATCCATTCCTGTCCAAAGAGTGGACCTTTGTTATAATTTATGGGAAAGGGCAGCATCAGGGCCGGGGGCCATGTTCTCAGAGGAACCCCAAAACCGCTGGACCATCAATTGAGGTCTTTTAGTGGAGATCTCATGATGCACCCCTTTTTATTCTTGTGTTGCCAGTGAGACTCCTCTCTGTGAGCTCCATCTTGGCTATCACTGGTAGTGGCCGGGCACCATCCGGTTCTTCCGGTCCCAAGTCAATGTAGGCACCCACTCTTGTGGGTCTCTCTGTCTTCTAGGTTGTCTTTACCACATGTCATTTTGGTCCTCGGTGAGCATCCGTTCCTGCTGAGTTGGGACCATTTGCTGTGTCCTCGGATGGCAGCTTGGCAGCTTTTAAGACCCCAGACGCCACTCACCAATGTGGGGTACAGAGAGCTCTCTTAGCAAAACACTAGTTGTGCCAATTGGCCTGGAATTCGCCTAAGAGCATGGTCCTCCGCCCCCTGCCCCAGCTACTCTATCCTTGCAGTATTAAGATGGAAGGAGTACTCAAGTTATGCTGAAGTCCACTTAATGTTGTTCTTGTTTCTAATGTGTGCTATCACCACTTTCTCCCAACTAGATTTCTAGTAACCATTTAAACTAAACCCTCCCCCCCTCGTCCTCCCTTCCTCCCTCCCCTCCCTTGCAGCTGTCAAAGAGTCTTTTCTTCTATACACAAGTCTGTTTTTGAGATCTTATCGTAGAGGTCTCATACAGTATTTGTCCCTTTGTTGCTGACTACTTTCACTCAGCATAATGTCTTCCAGTTGAAACCAGGTTAGGAGATGTTTCCTGGAATCATCGTTATTCTTTATCATTGCGTAGTACTCCATTGAGTATATGTACCATAGTTTACCTGGGACAGGTTTTTTTCTTTTCCTTTTCTTTTTTTTTTTCTGAGAAGTTATTCTCACTGTTTCCCTCAGATTCTCTGGCTTATCTACAAATAAAGTATTCTTTGAAACCTTCCCCTCTCCCGCCCCCGTCTCTGAATTTTGGCTGTCAGTGACAAGCACAACAAACTGGGTTTAGTTTGGCTGCAAACCCAGTGCTGTCACAGCAACCCTATAGTGACCCTACAGGACAGAGTAGAACTGCCCCACAGAGTTCCCAAGGAGCAACTGGAGGATTTAAACTGCCAAGCTTTTCTTTAGCAGCTGTAGCACTTAACCAGTATGCCACCAGGGTTTTCTCTCAAAGTAAAAGAACTGAAAAAAAACTTAGTTCTCAAGTTTCAGTTTGGAAGCGTTCCATGGGAAAAATATTGAACAGAGCAGGAAATGTCAAAAAAAGATGGACGGAATACACAGAGTCAGTATACCAAAATGAACTGGTCAATGTTCAATCATTTTAGAAGGTTGCATATGATCAAGCTCCAACGGTACTGAAGGAACTGGTTAAAAACAACTCTCCAGGAGTTGACAGAATACCAACTAAAATATTTCAACAAACTGAAGCAATTGCTGGAGGTGCTTACTCATCTATGTCAACAACTTTAGAAAATAGCCTCCTGTCCAAACAATCGGAAGACATCCATTTCTGTGCCCATTCCAGAAAGATTCAACAGAATGAGGAAATTATCAAATAATGTCATTTATACCACACACAAGTAAAATTTTACTGAAGATCATTCACAAGTGGCTGCAGCAGTACATCAACAGGAAACTGCCAAAAAATTCAAGCCAGATTCAGAAGAGAATGTGGAACTGAAAGGACCCCCAACAGGGGAGACCCCTCCTCAAGTCACAGGTGACGGCGTAACCCCAATCAGTCACGAAGTCTGCAGCTTGATGTAACAGCAAGAGGTTTTTATTCCAGCGCACTGGGGTTCAATCCATACTCTTGTCAGAGTAGAGGGAATGGGCCCCGAACAAGAGAATTACAGAGTATGTAAAGGCGGGGTCTTACATTCCTGTTGGGGAAGGTTCCGCGTGGGGTTGGTTTGTATTAGCTCGGGGCTAGGGCGGATATTTTGGGTGCATTTACTTCCTGGTATTTCTGAAACTAGCCTTTTTGGGTAAGTTCTTTCTTGTTATTCCCAAAACCAGCCTTTTTGGGTAAGTTCCTTGAACTCTGAAGGGGGGTTGGTTCTATATTGTCCTGTTGTTTCCAAAACTAGTTCTTGTGGTTAGGGAAGTGGCCCTTTCCTCTTTCGTCAGGGGCTGTTTCAACAATCAGGAATGCATGGCCCAGTGCTCGGGGGAGAGTAACCAGAAGAAAGTTTGCTAAGAGACTTTTTGTTTTTCTGACCAAAGATTTTCTTACAAAAGTTTTTCCCTAACATAACAAAAGGTATCATTGCTCATATCAGATGAATCCTAGCTGAAAGAAGGTACCACAAAGATGCTTACCTATATTTTACTGATTATGCAAAGGCATTCAGCTGTGTGAATCATGAAAAATTATGGATAACATTACAAAGAACGGGAATTCCAGAACACTTATTCGTGCTCATAAGGCATCTGTACATAGACTAAGAAACAGCTGTTTGAACAGAATAAGTGGATACTGTGTGATTTAAAGTTTGAAAATATGTGAATCTTGGTTGTATCTTCTCATCATACTTATTCAATCCATATGTTGAACAAATATGGACTAAATGAAGAAGAATGAGGCATCAGGATTAGAGGAAGACTCATTAACAACCTTTCTTCTTTTAAAGATCTCTATGTCTTTTTTTTCCCCTCCTGCCTAATTACTTGGGAGTTATAACCATCAAAAGTTAAAAGAACTCTCAAAATTCAACATTAAAAAAAAACAAAACAGAAAAAACAATTGTAAAATGGATGAAAGACGTGAATAAACATTTCACTGAAGAGGATTTACAGATAGCAAATAATCACATGAAAAGAGGCCACTGTGGTGGCAGTGGTGGTTAAGTGCCATCCAGTCAGTTCCAGGTCATAGTAACCCTGTGAACAAAAGAACAAAACACTGCCCAGTCCTGCACCATGTCCACAATCATTTTTATATTTAAGCTCATTGTGGCAGCCACTGTGCCAGTCCATTTTGTTGAGGATCTTTCTGTTTTTCGAAGACCCTCCACTCTACCAAGTAATGTCCTTCTCCAGGAATTGATTCCCTGCTGACACTGTGTCCAAAGTATGTAAGACATAGTGACCCCATCCTTGCTTCTAAGGAACACTCTGGTTGTACTACGGTCACCATGAGTCTGATCCAACTCAACAGCACTTGGCTGGCTGGTTGTACTTCTTCCAGGACAGATTTTCAACACCGCAATTGAAAAGCATGAATTCTTCTGTCTTCCTTCGAGCTTTCACATGCATATGATGCAATTGAGAACACCGTGGCTTAGGTCAAGCACATTCCAGTCTTCAGGGTAACATAATCACTTTTCAACACTTTAAAGAGGTCCTTTGCAGCAGGTTTTCCCAATGCAATGCATCTTTTGATTTCTTGACTGCTGCTTTCATGGGCACTGATTGTGGATCCAAGTGAAATGAAATCCTTGACAACCTCAGTCATTTCTCCATTTATCATATGTTGCTTACTGGTTGGGTTGCCAGGATTTTTGTCTTCTTGACATTAAGGTGCAATCCAACTGAAGACAAAGAGGCCGTGAGAAAATAGCAATTAGGGAATTAGCTACTAGGGAACTGAAACTAAAGCCACAGTGAGTGACAACACCACATATTGACAAAGATGCAGACAAACTGGATCACTCACAAGTTGCGGATGGGAATGTAAAATGGTACATCATTCTGGGAAACAATCTGGTGGTTTCTTTTTTAAAAAAGTCAAAACAAAAACCTGAGCATGGAAGCAAATGCTATATTGTTGTTAGGTGCATTTGAGTTGATTCTGACTCATAGAAATCCCATTTGACAGAGTAGAACTGCCCTATAGGGCCTTCTAGGCTGTAATCTTTGTGAAAGCAGATCACCAGGTCTTTCTTCCTTGGAGCCAGTGAGTTGGAACGCCAGCCTTCCTGTTACCAGCCGAGTGCTTATTGTGCCACCAGGGCTCCTTGCAGCTACTGGACAACTGGACAACTGCACTTGAGACATCCATGCTTGCTCCAGTGGAGTCTCAAGAAGAGTGAACCTGAGAATATGCCAGGTTACAGTCAGATACTTTCTTTTAGACACCATTGACTGACTCTACTGTCTTATTTGTAGACTGGTCACATCTGACTAATGCTGCCACCTGCTGCTTCATTGTCATTCTTGCTGATCCACAACCATGCACTGGTCAAGGTGGTGAGCATTTAAGGGAGGAGAATCCTACATCTTCAGTGTGATACTTGGCTACAGTATACCCAGGGTTATAGATGTGTTGTAAGTCATGCTTCCTTATGCTATTGTGACTGGATCTGAAGGACTTTGCAGACTCAGCCACATGATGGTAATAATCAGCCTTTACCTGAAAGCTCTTTGAACAGTAGAGTTGATTTCATGTAACCAATCAAGGCTTTGCTTCCTTCAAGTTCCACTTAACTCTGCACTTTACCATGTTACTTTAGGCTGTGTGTGTTGGGGAGAATTACTGAAGATGGCTGAAAGGGAAAACATGCTTTGTGAGGCTGAACAGGGCTACTCTCATGCTTTCTGTTAATCCGCTGCTGGTTTTCAAGACTCTGTTATGTGACCTTGCTGAGGTAGTCTCACGTGACCTTCTGGTGTCGAGCTACTTTCATCCTTGACCACTGTAAAATCTTTGCCCTCCACATCTAGGGACTACAGTATCAAGTGACATCTAAGTCAATTGGCATAAGAAAGTTGATTAAGAAAATATTGCACATGTCACTTTGGTGAGTGGTATCAGGGGTCTTAAAACTAGCAAGCAGCTGCCTAAGAAGCATCAATTTGTCTCAGCCTACCTGGCGCAAAGGACAATGAAGAATACCAAAGACATAAGGAAATATGACTCCAAGAGACACAAAGGGCCACACAAACCAGATGCTACATCAGCATGAGACTGAAAAAACTAGAGGGTGTCTGGCTAGTGGATGATAGAGCAGGAGAAGAAAGAGGTGTAGAAATTGAACTCTAGTAAAAAAGATGAGACTTGACCCAACAGACTGCAGCATCCCTGGAAGAAAAGTCACCCCAAATCTCTGCTAGCCCAGAACTGAAAGCATTCCAGAAGTCTACTCTTCAAAGATTAGACTGGACTATCAGACATAAAATGATACTGGCAAAGAGTGTGCTTCTTGGCTTAAATAGATGCACAAGACTAACTGGACAACTCCTGTCTGGAGGCAAGACAAGAGGGCAGAGGGGGACAGAAGCTAAGCGAATGGACACAGAAAATACAGGGTAGAGAGAAAAGGTATATGCTGTCACGGCGTGGCGAGGGCAGCTAGGGTCATACAACAATGTGCAAGTTTTTCATGACAAACTGACTTGAATTTTAAACTTCCACTTAAAACATCATAAAATATGCTCCCCCCTGAAAACCTTTTGTCCCCCAACTGTGGGTATAGAGATTTGCATTGGTCCTCCTGCCACCAGGGACTAGTGCCTAGGTAGGTGAATCTCCCATTGGCCTGCCTTTGGTTTCTCTACATTATTCTGGTTTGGAGACAAATTTCAAGTTATTTGTCCAGGCCTGAACAATGGCTGAACCTTGCTTATTTCCTGAGCCTTATGTACCATTCTTCTCTGTGTCTCTTAGCACTAAATGATGCTGTATTTCTTGGTGTTTCTTAAAGGCATCAAACTCTTTCTCACCTTCAGGCCTTCAAACACTCTCCTTTCTTTGCCTGAACATGTTTGTACTGTTTTTCACCTGCCATTGTTGTTGTTAGTTGCTGTTGAGGCGATTCTGACACATACACGAAAAAACCCACGTGTGCAGCATAGGACTACTCCACAGGGTTTTCAAGGCAGTGAGCTTTTGGAATCAGATTGCCGGGCCTGTCTTCTGATGTATCTCTAGGTGTTCAAACTGCCAATCTTTTGGATACCTAACAATTTAAGCCTCCTAATAATGTTCTCTTTTGCCTTGGTAACTCTCATTCTTCTTTTAGATGTCAGCTTAAATGTTACCTCCTCAGAGAGGTTTACTCAGCTTTGAGATATCTTCCAGAACACTCAAATATTTGTTAAAGGCTACAATTTTCATTACTAAGTAAATTCTGTATTATTCACTGCTTAGCATAGTACCAAAAATAGTAAAGGAATGAAGGCAGGCTTAGTTTGACCTCCAGTGTCTCCTCTTCTTCTTTAAGCGATAAACTTCTACTCATCTTGCAAGATTCACCTTCATAGCACCCAAACCCCCAAATTGGTTAAAGGGTCCTTTCTCTGTGTTCCCACAGCACAGCTTACTTTCCAATCACAGATGCAATCTCATTATATCATGATTACATGACTGCTTATCTTCCACTCCATCCAAGATTTGAGCTCCTTGAGGTCTAGGGACTTGTTTTATTTAAGAAATGTGTTTGGCATGTGGCAGGCTCTCAGTAATACTGACTTTGTATGTGAACAAGTCTATGATGAGAAGAGCTCTGGAAACCCCAAAAGAGAAGCATGAAGGGGCAGTTTTGGGTTTAATTTTATTACGTGAGCATGGCATACAGGACTTCATTCTCTGTCTAACCCATGTAGAGTAAGGGATAGAGAATTCTGTTTCTGTGCCTAAGTATGTATTAGAGTGTTAGTGTCTTATTAGGAAAATGCATACTCCCTGAGAGAGGAAAATGGCTTATGCTCTTGGAGATTAGACTAGCAAGCCACAGAGACTATTTTCAGAGTTTCTAGTAAGTTTTTTGCTATGCTCAGGAGGTTCAGGAGCCAAGTTTGGGGGTACAGGTTGGAAAGAGCAGAACTGCTCCACACAAGAACTTGAGAGAAATTTGGCATCTGCTACTGTGAAAAACAAACAAACAAACAAACAAAAAAAAAAACAGAGAAAATGAGGAAGGGGCTTCTGAATAGCCTGAAAAGAAGCTGTAACCTCAGTTATGAGAACGACCAAAGGGTTTTCTCAAGTATAGAGAGAAGTATCTGTTGTTTAATTTTAAGCTGTTTACTTCACTGTGACGTAAATCTCTTCATATCTTCAAATCTTTCTAAAGTGGGCTGCATCACAGAACACTTGTGAGTATCTCTGCTATGTTTTTCATTGTACTGAAATACTATGGAACGTGGACAGTCACCAGGAATGGCCAGAGCACCTTACCCTGAATCAATTCATTAAAAGGAGCAGAGCACTTTGGAAAGTTATGGAAAACTGGAAATGTGCATTACTGTTAACTGCTGTTGAATCAACTCCAACTCAAGGTGACCTTATGTAGAACAAAATTAAGCATTGCCTAGTCCTGTAATCTTCACAGTCACTGGCATGTTTGTGTTCATCTTTGAAACTATTGTGCCAATCCACCCAATTCACCCCAGTGAGGGACCCCCATACACTTGTCGGTCCTCTATCTCACCAAACATGAGGTCCTTCTCCAGAGACTGATCCTACCTGATGATGTACCCAATGCAAGCCACTGGACAATGTTCTGTTGTGATCCTTAAGATTTTTCACTGGCTAATTTTGAAAAGTAGATCACTAGGCCTTTCCAACTGGTCTTAGGAAGCTTGCCAAAACCTGTCTGCCATGAACGACACTGCTAATATCCGAAGTACCAGGAGCATGGCTGCCAGCATCACAGCAACATGGAAGTTGTCACAGGCGACAGAAGAGAAACGTGGTAGAAATAGGCATAATCCTTTGCAAAATCTAAGGAGTGATAATGGCTTGAGGCATATTTATCTTGATGTAGGAGCTGTGCAGACTTTATAAACAAGTCCATGTGTGTGTTAATGACAGCTGCGTCAGTAAGGAAATGTGAGCTTTCTTTAATTCTGTAGTTGACATCTATGTTGGCAACTATTCATGTAGCTGTGCATGTTTATTTGTGTTTGAATTTATACACACATATATGATTGTATCCCCTACATGTCTGTCAGTTTGTTGTGCTGTGAGGGCTTGCATGTTGCTATGAGGCTGGAAGCTACTGCTACTGATATTCAGATACCAGCAGGGTCATCCACAGCAGACATCTTTCAGCTGAGCTTCCAGACTGACACAGACTAGGGAAAGGGACCCAGAAGTCTGCTTCTGAAAAGAACTACCAGTGAAAACCTTATGACTAGCAGTGGAGCACTGTGTGATACCATGTTGGAAGCATCCCAGGTTGGAAAGCACTCAAAAGATAACTGGGGAAGAGCTGCCTCCTCAAAGAAGAGTTGACCTTAAGGATGTGGATGGAATCAAGCCTTCAGAACATTCATTTACTGATGTGCTGTGACTCAAAACAAGAAGAAACAGCTGGAAACATACATTAATAATGAATAGAATGTACAAAATATGGATCTGTGAGAGTTAGAAATTGTAAAAAATGAAACGAAGTGTATATACGTCGATAGTCTAGGCATTAATGCACCAAAATGGACTGATATTGGCCATTTTGAATCAGAAAATCATATGGCCTACTATACTGAGAATGACTTGAAGAGGAATGGTGTTGCATTCATTGCCAAAAGGAACCTTTCGAGATCTGTCCTGAAGTACAGAGCTGTCAGCAATAGGATAATATTCATATACCTACAAAGAAGGCCAGTTAATATTACTATTATTTGAATTTATGTACCACCCACTGGACAAAAGATGAAGAAACTGAAGAGTTTTACCAGTTTCTGCTGTCTGAAATTGCTTGAACATTCAATCAGGATGTGTTGATAATTACTGGTGACTGGAATGCACATGTTAGAAACAAAGAAAGATCAGTAATTGGAAAATATGATGTTGGTGATAGAAAACGACACTGGAGACGGATTGCATGATAAGATTTTGCAAGACCAACAATTTCTTCATTGCAACTATCTTTTTCATCAACATAAATGGCAACTATGCACATGAACCTCTTCAAATGAGATACACAGAAATCAAATCAATTACATCTGGAAAGAGGCAATAGAAAAGCTCAATACCATTAGTCAGAATGAGGTTAGGAGCTGATTACAGAACAGACCATCATCAACTGATCATATGCAAGTTCAAACTGAAACTGAAGAAAACTAGAAAAAAGTCTGTGAAAGTCAAGGTACACCCTTGAATATATCCCACATGAGTTTAAAAACCATCTCAAGAATATATTTAATTCATTGAACACAAATGACCAAAGACTAGATGAGCTGTGGATTGACATCAAAGACTTCGTACATGAAGAAAGCAAGAGGTCATTTAAAAGACAGGAAAGAAAGTTAAGACCAAATTGGATGTCAGAAGAGACTGAAACTTGCTCTTCAGTGTTGAGTAGCTAAAACAAAAGGAAGAAATGATGAAGTAAAACAGCTGAAGATTTCAAAGGGCAGCTTGAAAAGACAAAGTATTACAATGACACGTGCAAAAATCTGTAGACAGAAAATCAAAAGGGAAGAATGCACTCTGCATTTCTCAGGCTGAAAGAATTGAAGAAAAGCTTCAAGTTTTAAGTTGAAATGTTTCTGAGGAAAGTATTAAATGACACAGGTAGCATCAAAAGAAGATGAAAGAAATACATAGGGTCATGTGAAAGAGAATTAATTGACATTCACGATTTCAAGAGGTAGTATATGATCAGCAACCAATGGTACTGAAAGAGGAAATCAAAGCTTCATTGAAGACATTGGCAAAAAAATAGGGATCTCAGAATTTATAGAATATCAATTGAGGTGTTTCAACAAATGATGTGTCACTGAAAGTGCTCACTCATTCATACCAAGAAATTTGGAAGACAGCTACCTGGCCAACTAACTGGAAGAGATCCATATTTATACCTATTCCCAAGAAAGGTGATCTAACCAAATGTGGAAATTATTGAACAATATCATTAATATCACACACAAGTAAAATTTTGCTAAAGATCATTCAAAAACAACTGCAGCAGTATATTGACAGGGTACTGCCAGAAGTTCAGGCTGGATTCAGAAGAAGATGTGGGACTGCGAATATCATTGCCAGTGTCAGATGAATCTTGGCTGAAAGAAGAGAGTACCAGAAAGATGTTTAAGTGTGTTTTATTGATTATACCAAGGCATTCAACTGTGTGTGGGTTATTACAAATTAATAATAATATTGCAAAGAATTGGAATTCCAGAACACTTAATTATGCTCATGAGAAATCTATACAGTGATCAAGAGGTAGTTATGCAACCAGAACAAGGTGACATCACGTGGTTTAAAGTCAGGAAAGGTATGCTTCCGGGTTGTATCCTTTCACCATAGCTATTCAGTCTATATGCTGAGCAAATAATCCAAGAAACAACTATATGAAGAACACAGCATCAGGATTGGAGCAAGAGTCATTAACAACTTGAATTTTGCAGATGACACAATTTCTTGCTGAAAGTAAAGAGAACTGGAAACACTTACTGATGAAAATCAGTGACCACAGCCTTCAGTAGATTACACTTCAACATCAAGAAAACAAAAATCCCCACAAGTGACCAATAAGCAACATTATAATAAATGCAGAAAAGACTGAGGTTGTCAATGATTTTTCACTTGGATCTACAATCAACACTCAAGCAGCAGTCAAGAAATCAAAAGATGCATTACATTGGGAAAAACTGCTGCAAAACACCTCTTAAAATTGTTGAAAGATGTCACCTTGAAGATGAAGGTGCACCTGACCCAAGCCATAGTATTTTCAATTGCATGATATACATGTGAAAGCTGAACAATAAGGAAGACAGAAGAAGAATTGAGCCCTTTTAATTGTGGTATTGGAAACGAAAATTCAATATGTCAAAGACTGTTAAAAGAATGAACAGATCTGCCTTGGAAGAAGCACAACCAGAATATTCCTTGCTGAGGCCCATCACCCACAAAGGCATCTGTGAGCAAAGCTATACACCTATGTGATGGCGGGCGGAGGCATCTCACCCCTGACATATTTCTGGCCGTACTCTCCCTGAGGATATTTTGCATCCTAATTAAACTTTCCTTAAAAATACCCCCTTATTTCCCGGCACTAGGATCAAGGAAGATGCCTTCTAAGAAGGGTTTTACAATCCCCTCGGCTTAATGAATCACGACACATAACGCCCAGCCCAGGAACGCCCAGCCCAGGAATGCCAAGGCTGGCCCAGCCCCGCTGGCTTCCCCAACTGCACATCCCCCTACACATGTGAAAAACTAGATTGCAGGAAGGCCCTGGGAAGCTCCCCAGGGATGACCCCCCGCACAGCTCTTAGTTACAGACATCCCATTCTCTGCATCAGGAAGATGGATAAGCTCCCAAGTCTATTATATTTGGTATGGCAAATGAGTAAATACTATAGAAATACCCTTCTTAGAACAGCCTAAGACAGGCATAGGGTGGGGGACGGTAGGTGTTTACTGTCTCCACAGGAAGAGATAAAATAAAGAGCAAAGAAGGAACAACTAGAGACAGCCAGATTATCCTCCTGCACCTTTTAACCTTGAAGCATAGATAGAACTGATTAAGCTCAAGACATAACTTTTGTTTTCACTATTGATTATAATCACAATATACTTGTCTCGGGCCATTACCTAGAAGGCCCTAATGATTAACATGTAAAGAGACCACTTGTCTCAGGCCATTATCCAGTAGGCCCCAATAATTAACATGAAAAAAGGCCACAAGGTATCACTTCTTTGTTAGCCAACAGCTTGTGTGGTCTAGGGGACAGGGTGAAATCATGTCACTGATCATATAAAAAATAAAGACAGACAGGCCCTGACAGGCAGCCTATCTCCAGATTCCTTGTTGTCTCAGTCTCATCATTTCTTCTTTGTGGACACCACCCATCCCTTTGTGAATCCCAGACCCTGCCGAGGCTGGCTCCCAGCAGTTCCTTAGCAGCAGGAATGGCAAGACTACATCTTACATACTTTGTTGTCAGGAAGGATCAATCCTTGGAGAATGACATCATGCTTGGTAGGGGGTCAGCAAAAAAGAAGAAAACCCTCAACAAGATGGACTGACCCAGTGGCTACCACAAAGGTCTCAAGCATACCAACGATTCTGAGCGTGACGTAGGACAGGGCATTGTTTTGTTCTGTTGTACGTAGGGTTGCTATGAGTAGGAGCCGAGTTGACAGTACCTGACAGCAACAACAGCATATAATTGTGAGAAATAGACTGACATAGTGGTGGCCTGGGCTCCAACATGCCACCAGCTGTGAGGAGGGCACAGGAGCTGATGATGTTTCTTTCTATAATACATACGGTCACTGTGAGCTGGAGCCAACTCAGCTGCAGCTAGCAATAACAATGTATCAATCAATGCAAGTTGATTTTCTGTTGGAGATGCTGTTAAATGTTCATGTGTTTACACTCCTCTTCCTCACCAAATCTTCAGATAGGAAACTGGGGTCCCGACCATACCAAGGAATAGAGGTCTCCTTGGATCAAACCGGCTCTCTTCTTCCAAGCCCAGCCATGTGTAACATGTGTTCCTTGTCCCCATCTTCCCCTGCACAAACCCCATTTCCTTGCCCTCTCCCTTCAGCCCCAAGAACAACCAAGGCTGTTAACCAGGAGCTGGAAAACAAAAATCAGGTCACCAGCTGTGTTCCATTTGCTTCTCTCCCACCCTACCTCTCCTCACCACAAGCCAATAAATTCCAAACCTATATACAGCAAGCACCTGGCATCCCCTCAAATCCAGATGTGTCTCTGCCTGGTGATGGACCTAGCTAAAGGGGAGACTGAGGGTGCCCACACATGCTGAACACATGGCCCATCTATGTCTATAGTACCTTGGCCCGGCTCATTTGCTCTGTCTAGACGGCCTAAGCAGACCCCAGAATGATTTTTTCTGTCTTGACCCAAGGATTATATCTTTGTGCCATCTGTGTGGCCAGATCGTCTTCTTTCTATATAGACATTCCCTATCTGGGTACAGGAGGACACTGAAGTGTCCTGGATAAGACGCCTGTTGGGATTTGGAGGGGAGGGACGAGCAGCCTTGCCTCGGCTAGTGCAGGACTCCCCTCTAGCTGGCCCCCACCTGGAGCTCTGGATGAGTTCTCTGGAATGAACAGGGCATCTGGGATTGTCATCGGAGACTGTTTACTTGTCAATCTGCATGGCAGGTTAACAGCTCACAGGAGGCTACTTCCTGCCAGCAACTTTCAGGAATAGTTTCTCCAATCCATCATGGCCCAGTCCAGGCAAGAGCCTTCCCCACACCAGCCACGTCAAAGTGACTCACACAGGCTCTCTGCAGCCCCTGCCAAGAGCAGCAGGAGGACTGCTAGGATGGGTGACTCCAGGGGCAGGCAGTACACTGTTCAGAGCCCCTGTAAGTGTCCCAAAGACCTCATATTTCCCTCTTACTACCACTCCCGAGGTTACCATATCTCAGAACTCACTTGATGGCAATGGGTTTTTTTTGGTTTTGGTTTTGGGTTATCACTCCCTGAGTCACCGGCCGCTGAAACTAGATATAGCCTCTTCTTGCTACTCCTGAGAAAGTCACCCCTCTCCATCGCCACCTCTCCCTCCCTCAGTAGCCCATGTGTGGCAAAGCATTAAGGATTACCTCCTCATAACTCTCAGCTTTCCATCAAAATGTTATGTAAACAAACCACACCTGATGCAAAGCCTGCTCGTTTATATTACTTTGTTACATCTTGAAGATCATCCTATGAAACTTTATTATTTTTCCAATTTCAAAGGAGAAATTGAGGATTAAAAGATTAAGTGACTTGCTTATGATCACACAGAAAGTGGTAGACCTGGAATTGGAACATGAGGCACCCCTTGTTCTCTCCCACTGAGATGCCTCCATGTGGGGTAGGGCAGCAGGAAGAAACTAGGGTAATTAACTAGTCTGCATCCAATAGCTTCTGGAGTTTCCCTAAGTCTAGTCTCCTTGATTCTCAGAGTTTCTGTAGTTTTAAATGTATCCTCTGAGCCCCTGAGAGCGTTTGGAGGTTGGCCCGTAAGCTTCTTCATTAATTGTAGCTCCTCATCCCAGCATGTCATCACCCTGTCCCACCCTCCACAACCAGTAGATTGTAAGAGCCATACCCATTGATATCCTATAGGACAGATTAGAATTGCCCATAGAGTTTTTTAAAGAGTCAGCCTGGTCAGCAAGGTTTCCATAAGAGCCATAAGCCTTGTTTATTTGTCTCTACGTTCTTAGTGTGAAGCACACAGTCTAACACATAGTAGGTACTGAATAAATGGAGTCCTGGTAGCACAGCAGTCAAGAGGTACAGCTGCTAACCAGAAGATCAACAGTCCGAATCTTCCAGCCATTCCTAGAAAACCCTATAGGGAAGTTCTATTCTGTCCTACAGCATTGCTATGAGTCAGACTGAACAGCAATGTGTTTGGGTTTTTTTGGTTTGATAGAATGCACGAACAAAGAGGGAGGTTGGAGAACAGAAAAGAAAGGGAAGGTAGAGGAATGGAAGAAAAGGAAACAGAAAAGGGGAAGAAGTGGGTGGAACATGGGATAAGGAGGAGAGAAGGCTTTAGCCTCCCCTGATTTGATCTGGATGGTACAAACAGTTAACACATTCAGCTACTAACCAAAAAGTTGGAAGTTCAAGTCCACCCAGAAGTACTTCAGAAGAAAAGCGTGATGATCTAGTTAGAAAAAAACAACACAGTTGTACTCTGACCCACATGGGGTTGCCATGAGTTGGAGTTGACTCCAGAGCCAAAGAACCAACCCCATTGCTACCCAGTCGATTCCAACTAATAGCTACATTATAGGGCAGCTATTTTTGTTTGATTGTTTGGGACTTGCTATTATTCCATTTGTCTATCCTGGGAACAGTAAAGACTTTCCCAGCTGCTTCCTCCGCCCTACCTGCCCCCAGAAGAAGAGTTTCGGCCAGAGCCTGCTCAGCCCTCCTGATATGCCCCAATTAAGTCTGTACTTCTTAAAATGAGAAGTATCCCCTCTCCTCTCCACAAAATGAATGTGTTATTTGGGCAAAAGAGGAAAAGAGAAAAATTAAAGTGGAAAAATCTTGGTTTGGAAATTCAGCTGACTCTCCTCACTTGGAATAAAACCTCCCTTAGGCCCTGGCTGTACAGCATGTGGGCAGAGCCAACAGAAACACCAGATGCCAGGATCCTGGGGGGAGGCCTGGAGGTTTTTCAGAAGAGCCACCAGAATGGTATGAGGTTGGAGCCCAGGAAGGCAGAGGCGGGGGCTAATTCCAGAGGGCTGAGTCCAAATCCCCCTTCTTATTTCTGTCACAACAGTCCTGGGGGCAGGAGAGAACTAGGAGAGGTAGGTCGTCGGCAAGGGCAAGAGCTGAGTCTGTCTCATCTCCTCAGCTCCTACCTCAGCGCCTGGTACCTGGTAGTACCCCAAATAACCAACTGAAAAAAAGGAAAAATGCCTGAATGAGTAACCTTTGTCTCAGAGGGTTAATAGGAGACCTTGCCTCTGCCCTCAGGTTGTTGCCAACCTGCTGGGGAAAACAGATATTTAGAAACAAAAACAAACAAACCAACAAAACACACATCATTCAAAGAAAGTGTATGAAGTACAAGTAAAAATAATATGCACATAAACCAAGGGCCTAGCCATCAGAGGAATACCTGGGTGGTACAAATGGCTAACCTAAAGACTGAAGGTTCAAGTCTACCCAGAGGTGACTTGGAGGAAAGGACTACTGGTCAACTTCCAAAAAAGTCAGTCACTGGAAACCATTAAAAACAATCAAAAGTCAAAGAAGTGGAAACATAAGGCTTATTCTGAACAATTTTTCTATGCCTATAGGGAGAGCATTCCGATTCCAAAAAAAAAAAAAAAAGCAAATGGCTTTAAGTAAGTTAGTTACAGTGAAACATAAAGAGAAGAGGAGGGAGACCGATAGCAGGACAGCCAGCGGCTGCTCAACTCTTACTAGCAAGGCTTCTCCTCTGCTGTCCTCAAGACCTTGAGAGGCAGGCCGCACTGCTTGTGTTATCAAAAGGAATCACCTCCTCCTGTCCGTTGTCTTCAAGACCCTAGTGCTGTGGGGCTCAGTTTCTGCCTTAAACCAGTCAAAACCAGTTTACTGGCCTCAACAGTGTCCTAAAGTAACCAAAACTCATTAAGATCTAGCCAAAAAGCCATTAAATATTAAAACCTCTGCCCAGGGCAGGACCTACCTACCATTGTCTTACTGTGCTTACATGCCATGATGATCTGTGTAGTTCATGATATCTGTATGTACTTCCTTGTGATATAAAAGGTTCTGTCTCCCTTTGTTTGGGGAGCCTAATTTGCTCCTTGCTTCTTACCTGTACTCTTGCAATAAACCCTTTTCCTTCTTCCTCACCTCGGTTTGTCTTTATTGACAAGTAGCCAACCAGGCAGGACTTGAGCAAAAGAAAAGATCAACCACTGGCTAACTGTAACTTGATGGCTTCAGCCCTGCTCTCTTGCTTTTGCTAAGGTCAACTGGTACCATGGTCTCTGACCGGGCAGCTATAAATTTGATTTCTTGGGTAAGGAAAAAAATGTTGAAAATAAGATAACTACTATGCCTTCTTCTTTATTATAAAACCCCATGGGGCACAGTTCTTCTCTGACACAAATGGGGTTGCCATGAGTCAGAAGTGGCTTGACAGCAACTTGTTTTAACTATCAGTGGCCTTGGGGCCAGATGAGGCTGATGGAGAAAGACTCCTCAATCATCCGTGGTCTATGAAGGAGCACATGGCAATTACCTAGCTGAAATCAGGAGGATGAGTATCAAAGCTGGGGACAGATGGTTTAGAACAGACCTGAGAGCAAGGACAGCAGGGGGTTGAGGGGGTGGAAAGGGTAGGTCTCCAGGAGTTGACTGATAGCTAATTATGACTGCAGGCATTTAACAAGTAGTGTAACCTAGGTGGAAACGCTGGTGGGGTGGCATAGTGAAGCAGTGCTACACCTGCTAACTAAAATGTTGGCAGTTCAAATCTGCCAGGTGCTCCTTGCAAACTCTATGGAGCAGTTCTCCTCTGTCCTGTAGGGTTGCTGTGTGTCAGAATCAGCTGGACAAGAGTGAGTTTGGTTTGGTTTGGTTTGGTTTGGCTTGGCAACCTGAGCAGCAGAGGAAAATGTTAGAGTGTGGTTTACAGGCTTTTCCATGTTCCAGATTTTTATTTTCAGACTTGGTAGTGCTGATGGGGTGAGAGGTAGAGACCTAGGCTTATGAAAGTCCAGAGCCAAAATTGACTTCCACAGGAAAAGGCAAGGAGAAGAATGAGGGAAAAAGAGGAAACCTGGCGGAGGGTGAGAGGGCATGCAGGGAGGGGCTGTCCAGACTGCAAATGGTCTTGGTTTTATTTTGGAGGAGAAACGGAGACTGGAGCAGCTACTGAGAGGAGGCAGAGCAAAGTATAACATGGCTACGAGAAAGGTTTGCTGGGTGATGTGCTATGTGATCCTCTATGCATGTACACAATTTTCAGCACACTTAAAGGTTTTCTAGAGCTGAACTAGTGGTTCCTTTAAAGGTGATCCTGACAAAATAGAACTTGGAGTGGGGTGGGGAGTGGAGTGGTGGCAAAAAGATTCAATTTTATTCCAATTACACCTTCAAAACAGACAATAGTTCTTATCCAACATCAGTTCGCTCCTTCCCTACTAATAACACACCAATGTGTTACCTAGAAAATATTATATTTCCAGGCTTCCCTTGAGGTAGTCATGTGATACAGCTTAACCAATGATGCATCACCAGAAGCTACTGGAGGGTCTGGGGAAAGTTTGGATTTCTTGAAACAGGCTGTCATGGTTGGAATTGTGTCCCCCCAAAAATGTGTGCAGCCACGTGGCTGGGATATGGTTCCCAGTATCTTCGGACTGTCCTCCATTGTGTGGTTTTGCTAACCTGTATGTTAAAGGATTAGGGTGGGGCTGTGAATTCCTGCTGTGGGGGGAGTTTCCCTGAAGTATGGCTTGCCCCACCCTTAATGCTTTTAGCTTGCAAGGAATAAAAGGAAAAAGAAACAAAGGACAATTTGAGAACCTCGCTACCATCAAGCAAGCAGCACCGGGAGCAGAGCGTGTCCTTCAGACCAGAGGTTCTTGCGTGAGGACGCTCCCTGGACAAAGACTGATGCAATACCGGACTTTCCTCCAGAGCCGACAAGGGGAAAGTCTTTCCCTGGAGCGGACACCCTGAATATGGACTTGCAACCTACCGGACTGTGTAAGAATAAATCTTTCTTTGTTAAAGCCATCCACTCTGTGGTATTTCTGTTAGAGTGGCACTAGCTGACTAAAACACAGGCCCACCTCTTCTTTTTTCTTAGGTCTGACTTCTTGCAATATGAAGGACAAAAATGCCACATTCTTGTGGATTCTCTCACCAGTCAATAAGGACAATCCTGTCTGGTACAGTGGGCCTCACCAAAGCAGTGTCTGCTTAGTAAATAGGGAATGGGTGCCAAACCACAGCAGCAAAAACTATTCAGAGGGTGGGGCATTATAGCCAGCCCTGGTTTCTCTGGCATCTGGTAACTGTGGGCAGGACCTCCACCCAACAGATGCACCCAACAGGACCTCCAGCAGAGTTGTAAGAGGTGGGACCTCAGAGCTCAGTGAGCTGTTCTCTGGTTGGACTGAAGGCAGAAGGAAGGAGAGTTTGCAAGTGTGCTGCTGCTTATGTATCCCTATCCCATATGCCGACCACCCTTCTGCACCCTCCAGGCCATAAAGTACTCAGCCCAAAAGAGTTTTGCCGGAGCCTGCTCCTGTTTTCCTTTTGTCCGGGGTTGGAAGAAGGAGAAAGTGTAGCAAGCAGTGGATAGACCCTTCGTGGTTTCCAAACAGGTTGTTGTGGCCTGCTACTCTACTGGCTCTCCCCAGAGGACAATGAATTCTGCTCTGCACACCCCCAACAATGTGTCACAGTTCCCCTCCCCCTCTGGAGACCTCAGAGATACATTAGACTTGTCAGGAGACTTGAGTTCTACTCTTGATCCAGTCACTAATTGGTTGAGAAAATCATGCCACTCTGGACTTCAGTTTTCCCTCACCGAAAAAAAGAAAAGGCTTGTTCCGTCAGTGACACACAGAGACCAATTTGTGAAGACTGCATCAGTCTGTGGGTGCTTGGTGACTTGCTAAGTATTTTTCATATACTAACTCATTTAATCCTTATGACCACCCTGGAAGAATGAGTATTATTATTATTTTCATTTAATAGATGATAAAAACAAAACTCAGAGAAGTAACTTGTCTGAGGCTCTTCAGTTACAAGTAGCAGACACTGAATTTGAGCCAAGTTTCCGTGAGCTCAGTGAGCTGTTCTGTGGTTGGACTGAAGGCAGAAGGAAGGAGAGTTTGCAAGTGTGCTGCTATGTACCATAGGCTTAATTCTCCACAGCTGCTAGTGTGATGAGGAAAACTAAGGACGATGACAATAATGAATGTCTGTGTCAGTGTATGTGTATATAAATACTCTCACCATATATATATTTAAAGGTATTTGTAAATTGTTGGTGTAAGTGACAGTGACTGAGAAAAGACTGAGATACATTCTTTACAAGTAAATTAAGAGAATGTCATTTGTGTTTTTATGTTAAATGTCCTTTTTGAAATGATGATGATAGTAGATGAGTATTTTATTTGTTTAACTGGCAAAATAAACATCACTGACAACTTGTTATTTTTTTAAGTATTTTTTTTGTCTAAGTTGTAACAAACAAAAAGCCTGGGAAATCTTGAACTATAGGATTTTCAAAGTACTTACCAAAACTCCTAAAACAAACCCATCGCTGTGAAGTTAATTCTGACTCACAGCAAGCCTGCAGGACCAAATAGAACCACCTCATTGGATTTTCAAGGAGCGGCTAGTGTATTTGAACTGTGCCAGGGGCCAGCCTCGGCAGGGTCTGGGATCACGAAGAGATGGGTGGCGTCAGCGAAGAAAGAAATGAGACTGAGACAACCAGCAATCTGGAGATCAGCAGCCTGTCTTTCTTCATTTTTTATACAATCAGTGACATGATTTCACCCTGACCTTTGACCACGTAAGTTGTTGGTTAGTAAGGAATTGATATCTCATGGTCTCTCTTCATGTTAATTATTAAGGCCTTCTAGATAATGGCCCGAGACAGTGGTTTCTTTTCATGTTGATCATTAGGGCCCTCTAGGTAATGGCCCGAGGCAAGTACATCGTGGTGATAATTAACAGTGAAAACAAAGTTATGCCTTGAGCTTAATCAGCTCTATCCATGCCTCAAGGTCAAAGGTACAGAAAGAAGGGTAGATTCATCCAAAGCTCATTATCTGGCTGTCTCTATTTGTTCTTCCTTGTTCTTATTTTATCTCTTCCTGTGAGGATAGTAAGTGCCCACAGTCCTCCACACTTAAGCTGTTCTAAGAAGGATATTTCTTTAGTATTTACTCATTTGTCATACCAATTATAATAAACTTGGGAATCTATCCATCTTCCTGATGTAGGGAGTGGGATGTCTATATCTAAGGGCTGTGTGGAGGGTCGTCCCTGGAAAGCTTCCCAGGGCCTTCCTGTAATCTTGTGTTTCACATGTGGAGGGGGAAGTGCAGTTGGGGGAAGCCAATGGGGCTGGGCCAGCCTTGGCATTCCCGGGCTGGGCGTTCCCGGGCTGAGCGTTGTGTGTCGGGATTCATTAAGCTGAGGGGGTTGTAAAACCCTTCTTAGAAGGCATCTTCTTTGATCCTTGTGCTGGGAAATAAGAGGGTATTTTTGAGGAAGGTTTAATTAGGATGCAAAATATCATCAGTGAGAGCACAGCCAAAAAATACGTCAAGGGTGGGATGCGTCCGCTCACCACCACATAGGCATGAGAGTTTGCTTACAGAGGCTTCTGTGGGTGACAGGCCTCAGCAGAACTGCTGACCCTTTCATTAGCAGTCACACTCTTAACCACCAGGCATCCTCAAAGTCCTTACTGGCAAGATAATTTAGGCCACACATTTCTTGAGACATGATCTCAGACACGGGTCCGTACTACATGGGGGCCTTGGTCAGCCCAGCGGGACAGCATTGCCCAGAGTGGACCTCTTGGTAACCTGCTTCTTGAGATTTGATATTCTGGTTTTTAAGGAAGGCTTTCTTCCCTTCCCTGTCCTGGCTCTAGCTGTACCTGTGCTCCTCTGCTCTGATCTACCCTATGAGAGGGGCACAGTAGGGAAAAAGAAAGTGTTAAACTACCTAATACCTGGATGTAGATATTTTAGTTGAAAGCAGGTTCCAAACAAACCTCCCCCAACCAACCAATCTAGAATTCCAGGGACCAAACAGGACCAGGTTTAACTTGAGTCCTATGAGAAAGGAAGAGCAAAGGCAAAATCATGATTAGCTCAAAATACTGTTTTGTAGATGGCTCCTATATAGATTCTGTGGGAAGCGTGGAGTCAATCAGAAACAGAGCAAGTGGCATCTGGACAGTGCTTTGGGGCTTTCTTCAAACGAAAGCTGCTAAGCTTTCCAAAATCTGCTGCAAAGGACCTCTTTAAAGTGTTAAAAAGTAAAGATGTCACCTTGAAGACTAAGGTATGCCTGACCTAAGCCATGGTATTTTCAAACTGCATCATATGCATGCAAAAGCTGGACAATGAATAAGGAAGACAGAAGAATTGATGCCTTTGAACTATGGTGTTGGAGAAAACTGTTAAATGTACTACGGCTGCCAGAAGAACAAACAGATCTGTTCTGGAAGCAGTACAATCAGAGTGCTCCTTGGAAGCAAAGATGGTGAGGCTGCGTCTTACATATTTTGGACGTGTTGTCAGATAGGATCAGTCCCTGGAGAAGGACATCGTGTTTGATAGAGTAGACAGTCACAGAAAAAGAGGAAGACTCTCGATGAGATGGATTGACACAGTCGCCACAACAATGAGCTTAAACAGAAAAACAATGGTGGACGTGGCACAAGACTGGGCAGTGTTTCGTTCTGCTGTGCAGAGGCTCACTATGAATTGGATCTAGTCAATGGCACCTAACAACAACAGCCACAAACTCTCATTTTACAGCTAATGTAGAATAGGTAATTTAGGAGAAAGGGAATTTGGGCAGCCCTATGTTGCTGGTTTTTTCTTACAAAGAGTCTGCAAGTCTCTTCTGAGAGCAGAGAACGTCCAAACGGTTAGCGGCCAGGAACATTCTTAGGAAGGGCAGAGAAAGCCACAACACTGCTTCTGTGTTGGGTCAACACGCCTAAAAGCGAGCAAAGAATTAGACTTGGTGGACTGCGCTCTTCCCCAGAATGGACTGAAACAAAACAGACATGGTTAGTATCTGTGGAAAGGAAAACAAAACTTTTCTCTTTCTGTCACGCAAACTCTGAAACACAAAACTGATGAAGGTCTACCAATCTGTCACATCTAAGGCATCAGGAGAAAAGGAACAAAAATTTTAGAAGTAAACCAGTCTTATTTTCCAAACCGTATATGACCCTGGGAACTGGAGTAATGAAGAAGAACAGTTGTTGAGTATGTTGTGTGGTTACTTCTATGATTTAATTCTTTCGTCATCAAAAAGAAGCTTCGATAACTTCACCATTAGCAGAAATATTAAAAAGGGCAGAAGAGGAAGGAGATGCTCCATTACAGCGTTAATCTGATTCATGCACTCTGAAAGACTCAGGTTTGTGGCCTGAACTAGAAATGGAATCTGGCTATTAAAAACAGGTCTCTCTGGTGAGCAGATTTTAAGAAATGTTAAAGTTGGCAAAGTAGATTTGCTCTATTTAGCAGAATGTTTGTGAGGCAGAGTCAATATGAGGAGAAACGTTTGCAGCTATGGTGGTCCATTAGATAACATGAAAGGAACAACAGAAGACAATGCACCGGCTAGAGTCCTCATTAAGCAATACATTTGCAAACTAAAATGGCACGTTTCTATTTTCTGAGCTTTTTGTGGGAAGCAAAAGTGGGGAGAGATGGTCTGGTTTATATGGATGGGTCCAATGGAGTGATTTCTGGTGCTGGCTAGAGTCCTACAGCTTAAATAAAAGCAGGCCCTGGGTTTTGAACTTTCCCCCTACGGACAATATACACTTCCCTTTCAGTGTTAAGGTACATTTGCCCTTACTTTGAAACAATGGAACCAACCCCTACATACAACCAATTCTTCACAACAATCACTTTTGCTTGCTTTCACAACCAGCTCCTTTGATCCTTTGTCTTGCAAATTCAACTTAAAAGACACAGTTAGGAGCTGCTCACTTTTTTCATAACCCAGGGACTGCCTGCAACCAATTACTCCGGACTATGCCTTGAGCCTCTCCCTTGATTGCTCTTTCCCCGGCAGCCTCCAAACATGCTGCTGAAAGCTTTGTTGTCGCCTCAGACCACCCCATCCTGAATGCATCTTTCCATTGACTTGAGTCCTCTTCCAGCCGTGGCATTACCACCAGCTGCGATAGAGTTCTGACTCCTGGCGATCCATGTGTGTTAGAGTAGAACCAAGCTCTGCAGGATTTTCGGTGACTGATTTTCCTGAAGAAGATCACTAGGCCTTTCTTCCACAGCTCCTCTGTGTGGACTTGAAGTTCCAGCCTTTCAGTCAGCAGCCAGTACCTTAACTTTTCGTACCACCCAGGGACTCCAGCAAAGGCCCTAGTACTTTATTTCTGGCTAGTTTTCTTGAAAGGGGAGTCCACATGCCACCCTATGAGGGTTGCCAGATGAAACACAGGATTTAGTGTTGATGGGGACTGAATTACATCCCCCCGAAAATGTACACAGAAATTTGGTTGTATGATTGTCCTCTGTTTTGTAGTTTTCCTATTACAAATCCTAATCTCCACCTGTGGTTAATAGGGCAGGATTAGATTATGTTAAAGAGGATTAGGGTGGGACTGTGACACCCTTACTAAGGTCACCTCCCTGCTCCAATGTAAACGGAGTTTCCTGGGGGTGTGGCTTGCACCACCTTCTACCCTGCACCCTACAGGAGATAAAAGGAAAAGGAAACAAGCAGAGAGTTGGGGACTCCATACCACCAAGAGAGCAGCACAGGGAGCAGGATGAATCCTGAGATTCTTGTGCTGAGATGCTCCTAGAACAAGGGAAGATGATGACAAAGACCTTCTTCCAGAGCTGATAGATATAAAGCCTTTCCCTGGGGCTGGTGCCCCGAATCTGGACTTGTCGCCTACTGGACTGGGAGAGAATACGCTTGTCTTTGTTGAAGCCATCCACTCGTGGCATTTCTCTTATAGCAGCACTAGATGACCAAGAGAACTGCTAAATTTCAATTTTAGATAAACAACAAAATTGTTTTTAGTATAAATATGCCTAATGCAATATTTAGAACATACTTATACAAAAAAATAACAAAAAATTATTTGTCATTATCTGAAATTCAAATTTCAGATAAATTCTACTTTAACTAGAAAGAATGTATTTTTCTTTTAATCCAATCTTACTTGCCCTGTATCCTTTCCCCACTTCTGTGTGCTATTCAACCTGCTGAAACTGGGTTTCTGACTACTGTTATTAGTTGTCAGCAAGTCAGTTCCAACTCATGATGACCCCAAGTGAGGAGTGAAGAACTTTTCTACAAGGTACTCAAGGCTGTGATCTTTCAGAATTAAATGGCTAGGCCTCTCTTCCTAGGTGACTCTGAACGGGTTCTATTCATCAGCCTTTTGACTAGTAGTTTAGTACTTAACCTTTTGTGCCCCCAGGGACTCCTTGGCTTCTGCCTAGTCATCCCCATTCATCCAGTTTTCTCCAAGTTCCCCCAAGGACCTCTTAATGATCAAATATAAAAGATATATTTCCAGACCTCACAGCAGAGCTCTCTCTGTATTGTTCAACAGTCACCATTGTTGTCCCCACTCTGTCTCCTCTCTGGGCTTCCATGATGCTTCACACTTCTTATTTTCTCCATTTTTCTCTGACAGCTCCTTTCCTGCTTCCCTTGTTAAGCCATGCTTGACATGTGTCGTGCTCCCCAAGACTCTGCACTTTGGCCTTCAGCACTCTGCACACAGTTGTGTTTACTACCATACTGCTCTCCCTGCTCAGTCCTGTCAGCCTGGGCTGCCTTGAGCACCTCCTGCCACCCCATCCATCATCCCAGCAGCAGAGCCCCAGGTTACACGTGGAAAGAAACCTTCCTGCTCCTGGCCTTCACGGAGAAAGGCTCAGCTGTCAGAGAAGAACACAGCTTCCAAAGGGGTTGCAGCACTGGGCCCTTCAGGATTTATTTGCTACGAATTATGGATGCCATGTCCCAGTCAGACTGATACTGCAGAGCCAGAGAGAGTGTCCCTGCCTCCCTTCCCGAGTTGTCCTCTTCTATCTGGCACACCTTTAGTGAGCATTTGTTGGACATTACTTTTATTTATTGCTTCTTTACTTTTGATGTCTTTTAGTGATTACTGTTTGTACATACACCACCACCACTATCTGACTGGGAGCTCCATGACTCCATCAGACTGAGCTTCTCTGGAGGGCACGGACTGGCAACACCCTGTGCAGAATGGTATTACATTCTTGTGACTGATGATTAGAACTGAGAACACGGAAGGATTAGGAGGAGTTTCCAGAGAGAAGGACCAGGAGGAGACAATGAGGAAGAAGATGCCCTCAACGCCTTGCAATTTCCTCTCCCCATCCACAACCCGAAAAACTTGTTGTCAGTGTTGCCAGTCCTCCCAGCTGCCCAGTCTAACAGATGTTTGTCAGTACTGACCAGTTTAGACCTTTCTGATGCGTGGATCACTCGTCTTTGCTTCTGTTTTGTTTCTTAAATAATTTTATTGTAAAGCTGATAGCAGTCATTCTCAACCATGCTGTCACGGTATCCTCCACTGGTGTGTCATGATGATTTGTAAGATGTATTGGAGCAGTTATTCCTAGCTCTTAAGTTAGAGAACAAAAACCTGCAAATGGATTTATTTTTTTTACAAAAATTAAGGTTTCACTTATTCAGCAAATACTTATCAAGTTGCTAATCCGTGCCAGGCTATATTGTAACTGTTGAGAAAACAGCAGAGAATAAAGCAATTTTTTTGTTTTTATGATGCTTACATTCCAGCAGAAGTGGGAGGAGTGGATGAAACACAAAATCGATTAATTAGCATGGCAAATGATTGCAACGTTTAAAGGCAAATAAAGCAAGGAAAATTTACAGTCTGTTTAGCAAGGCGACATTCAAGCAGAGACTCAAATCTCTGAGGGGGTAAGTTCATGTGGATAGCTGGGGGAACCAAAAAAAAAACAATCAAACTCACCAGCTGTTAAGTCAATCTGACTCGTAGTGACCCTATAGACAAAGCAGAACTGCCCCCATAGAGTTTCCTAGGAGCACCTGGTGGGTTTGAACTGTCAACCTTTTGGTTAGCAGTCACAGCAGTTAACCACTATACCACCAGGGTTTGCAAAAAGGATACTTCAGAAAAAGCAAATACCAAGTATAAATGAGTAAGTGGGGGAGTATGCAAAGCAGCCAGGGTGATAAATGTGGGGAGGGGCAGGAGGAAGCTTATTTAAAATTTTTAGTTGATTTTTTGTAGTTCACTAAGATTTTCAACATAGAAGGCCACGTCATATGCAAATAAAATTTTACTCTCCGGTTTTCAATATGTACACTTTTTATTTCGTAATTTATTGCACTGATGAAAATCTTCAGCAAAAGAAGTGGTGATCCTCCCCCCCAAAAACCCTCACTGCTGTTGAGCCAATTTGACTCACAGCAACTCTTTAGAACAGAGTAGAACTACTCCATAGAGTTTCCAAGGAGCACCTGGCAGATTTGAACTGCTGACCTAAGTGGTGACAGCAGAGGGTAAACCCAGTCCATGGAGCAGAATGGAAGTCTTTGTCATCTTCTCTTGCCCAGCTGTCTAGAATCCTAAGTATTTAAAAATGTTAAAGATACTAGGCATAAACATGGTAAAATTTTAACAGATGAGTACAGAAATCCCACATTACTCTCACTGTGAACCACTTGGTAGATGATGTCCCTGGGTATTGTTTTTCCAAAGGGAAGACCCAGTAAGTTATACAGCACAGGAGATAGGCTACTGTCGTGTATTGAACTGTGTTCTCCGAAAAGCCTGCAGCAATTTGTCTGGGCCAGGATTCCTGGTACTGTGTGATGTTTCTCCATGTTGGCATTCCTGCTTCTGCTTGGTTAATGAGGGTGGATGGGCAGCTGTTGTTGTGTTGGTGGGGCAGAATGCAATATATAAGATTGTTTTGTGCCTTAAGGTGGTCACAATATAGAAATGAGAGAAGCTAGCAGGGACAGTTGGGGACCTCATATTTTCAAGAAAGAAAGCAGTGCCTGGAGCTGAACATGTCCTTTGGAAAGGACCGGGATCCCTGAACCCTCAAAAGCTTCCAATCCAGGAGAAGACTGATGACAAGGACCTTTCCCCACTGCCAGCAGAGAAAGCCTTTCCCAGGAGCTAACACTCTGAATTTAGACTTTTAGCTTACTAGACTTTGACAAACAAATCTCTCTTTTTAAAGCTATCCACCTGTGGTATTTCTGTTAAAGCAGCACTGGATAACTAAAACAGCTGCGGTGGATGGTAGATTTCTGCCCTTTTTCACTCAGAAGGTACTACCAGACTCTCAGTAAATGAGTATGATGTTATTGTTAAGGTAATGCTGAATTTATTGAAAATGCTATGATATCTTCCAGAAAAAATAAAATTAATCTTTCTCACTTATTCCCACATTCCCACTCCATCTTCTGCCCCATTTCTCTGTTCTGTGATTTTTTTTTTTTATAGCTAAACGTCTTGAAAGAGCTATCTAAACTTGCTTTCTCAACTTCTCTCCTGAATCCACCAAAATGTATAATCTTTTCTGGAAACTCTTTCTTCACTTGGCCTTTGAAAATCACTGTCCTTCTGCTTACTTTGCTGTCAGCTCCTTGTCGGTATCTTTTGCTAGTTTCTGTTAGTCCTCCTCGCTTCTTTTTTATCTATGCTTATTCCTGCATGATACCCCTCAGTGGTAAGGGAACTCTGCCCCTGAAATTCAGGGAGGTCATTGAGAGGACTCTGTCCCTGAGATTCAGGGAGGTCATCTTATCCAGTGATCAGACCTCACCATTAACTGAAAACAGTCTGATATGCCCCACCTGGTATAACCATAAAACCGTAAATAACTTTATGCCTGCCATCCCTGCTCTTCTAATCAAAGCTCTTCTGTTATCAAAATCTTGACCATAAACAAATCTTACCCTTCCCCCTTCTAATCAACACTTCTTCCTTATCAGACCATAAATCCCCTAACCAAAACTTCTTGCTATCCCTCTTTCTTTCCTTATCAAACTATAAACCACTTCACCCTATACTACCTCATTGAAACTTTAAAATTATAAAAAACTTGCCCTACTGGGGAAAGGTGGGCTGAGGTACTCTTGGCTCAGGCCCCACACTTTTTCTTCGAATAAACTTCACTAGACCCTTGGACTACTGTGTCTCTGTCTCTTTTCTGGGCCATCCTCTCCCCAACAGGCAATACAAATGGTTTGTTCTTGAGTACTAACCTTAATGTTGATAACTCAAACCCACAGTGACACCATGAAAGAAAGCCCTTGGAGATCTGTTTCCATAAAGATTACAGCAAGAAAACCTTATGGAGCAGTTCAGCTCTGTAACACATGTGTTCACCATGAGTTGGAATTGACTTGATGACAACTGGTTTATATATTGGTGATTTCCAAATTTTTCTCTCCAGCTCCGTCGCCAATCCTAATATTCGAATACCTGCTTATCATACAGTCCACTGAATGTCCAATAGATATTATAAACTTAAGTCTTCAAACTAAACTTGGTTTTTACCCACAAATCTGTGTCTTCTGTGCTTCTTCTCAATAAATGGCACCTCCATCCTACAAATTACATCAAAATTTTAGAGTTATTCTTTCCTTCTGTTGAATTTTACATGCAAGCCCTCAGCAAATCCTGTCAGCTGTACCTTCAAGTCTGTCAAGGACTGAATTGTGTCCCCAAAAAATGTGTGCAGAAATTTGGAAGGACCATGGGTGCTGGTATTGCGTATGCTGTAAACCCTGCCTCTGCGTTGTTAATGAAGGAGGTTTGGTGTTAGTTGCATTGGTGGGGCAGGACTCAACGCACAAGATTCTTTTGTGCCGTGAGGCAATCTCTTGAGATGTAAAGGAAAGAGGCTAGCTGAGAGATTTGGGGATCTCATGCCATCAAGAAAGAAAGCAGTGCCAGAAGCTAAGCACCTCTTTTGGAAAGGACTGGGGTCCCTGCATGTTAGAAGCTTCCAATCCATGGGAAAATTGATGGGAAGCCCCTTCCTCCAGAGCCAACAGAGAACTGACACCCTGAGTTTTGACTTTTAGCCTACTGGGCTGTAACAAAATGAAATTTATCTATTTAAAGCCATCTGTGGTATTTCTGTTAAAGCAGCACTAGTTGACTAAGACAAAGTCCAATCATTTATGATTACCTGTACCAGTAACACTTTAGTCTAAGCCACTATCAAACTCTCCAACAGTTTATCTCATTCCAAACAGACTCATAAGTCTTCACCATCACTTGTGAGACCATTTGTGATTGCCTGCCCCTGCTACTGTCTGACTTCGTCATTGCATTACAAATCCACTGCCATAGTCAATTCTGATGCATCGTTGCATTAGTGGCTTAAAAACAACACAAATTTATCATCTTACAGTTCATGGGTCACCAGTCTGACATGGATCTTGCTGGACTAAAAAGCAAAGTGTGACTAGGGCTGAGTTTTTTTTGGAGGCTCTAGGGGAGAATTTGTTTCTCTGCCTTTTCTGTTTTCTAGAGGCTCCTTATTCCTTGGTTTGTGGCCCTTGTGATGGCTAATGTTATCTGTCAATGTGCCTAGATAACAGTGGTTTGGCAGACACTGTCTAATCATCTTTTGTTTCACTGTCTGATATGAGCAGCTAATCAGTTTCTTTCAGGGTAGGGCCTGCCTCTAGCATATAATTGGATATTCTGGCAAAGCTCACTTCCTTTCTAGACCTTGTACACTTCTTTTCACTTAGCCTCTTATTTTGGGGATACAATCCTGCAGAAGTCTCTATCCTGCCACCTGACCTGCAGGTTTGGGATTCATCAGCTCTCAACCTTGTGAGCCAACAGAGGTCGTTAGCTTGTCTTCTCACCCACAGATCAGGACTTGACAGCCTCTACAATTGTGTGAGCCATTTGCTTACAACTGAGTGATCCATTTCCTTGAAGTAAGTACACATACACAAACATATTGACAAATAACCCACAGCAACCCTGTAGGACAGAACAGAACTGCCTAATGGGATTTCGAAGGCTGTAAATCTTTTGGAAGCTGACTGACACATCTTTCTACTGAGGAGTGGTGGCTGGTGGGTTTGAACTGCCAACCTTTAGTATTTATATGTGTGTGTCTATTATATATTTCACTGGTTTTGATTCTCTAGAGACCCCAGACTATGACAGTCCCTTTATTCCATCTTCAAAGCCAGCAATGGCAGGTTGAGTCCTCACAGTGCACCTCTCTAATCTCCCTCTTCTACTTTTAGGGACCCCTGTGATGCCGGGAGCCAGCCTCGGCAGGGTCTGGGTTCACGAAGGGACAGGGTGGCATCGTTGAAGGAGAAATAATGAGACATTTGAGAAATGATGCAGACAACCAAGAATCTGGAGATCAGCCACCCATCAGTGTCGCTATCCCCCCGATACCAACCCACGGCGGAGTGACAGCAACAGACCGACACCACGTCCTCTGGTCTTCAAGCAGAGAGAGCGTTTATTTCCAGTAGTTCCACTTATATACGGAATGAATCAGCCAATCACTACTGGCCCACGTACGGGCTAGGGCGTGTCCCAGGCATGCGCAGGCAAGATGCTTACTGCTCTAAGGTCTCTGGGTCTGGGTGTGGCTACAAGCCAAGGCGCCATCTTTGGGTGCAGCCGCTCGGGGGGTGTGGGGCCTGCTCGCCACATCTCCCCCTTTTACTTCATATATGCATGAAAGTGCCTGTCTTAGGTCATCTCTGGCTAGAGTGCTCCTTACCCGTCATTGGGATACCCCACAGCTTGGTGGGGTCCCTGCCTTAGGTTGGTAACACCCCCAAGAGAGGTTGCCCATCTTTGGCTATCCTTCCAGCATTTGCAGCCACACTCCGGCTGAAGTTGATGCTGGTTCTTCAGCATTTACGATAGCCTGCACCAAAAGCGCCATGTTCATCTGCTGTTGCCTCCTCTGGTGACGAAGGTATAGGATCAGCCACAGACCCAGGAAGCATAGGATGCATGCCAGGGCGCCAGAGCCTGCCCATTCTCGAGCAGTATGTAGGGCTGACTGGACCCAGTTCATCAAGGTGACAGCGGTCAAGTAAGTTGTCCACTTCAGCGGTCCAGTTGCCTAGTAGCTGACGAGACAGTTGTCTGGAGAGACTAGCTGCGCCAGAGATATTGTTAAACTGCACAGAAGTAACACAGAGGCCAGGGAACCGCCACTCACAGCCCAGCTGCACCACATGCACTAGGGAGCCTTGGACAAGGTCGAGGCTTGTGCCAGAGCTGGGCGTAAGAGGGTCACTCGACCGGCCAAGGGACATATCGGGGTAATCTAGTTAAAACAGGTTGAATTGGTGTAGGATATAGGGTCTTTGCCAAGTATAGTTGAGCTGGGGAGAGAGTAGAGTAAGGCTTTACTGTCCACTGGAGGCGGTGGCTCTGACAACCTGTCCAGAGACTAGGCCAGTCCTGCGTGCTTTTGCATTTTGGGGCCCATTGAGGCTGTGAGGGGATGCTGCCATTGGCTTTAGGTACCCTGAGCGGTATTTGGCCTTGCAGGAGGGTATCATTTTGTTCGAGGGTTGCTACTATTGCTAGGGGTATCAAACCATCCAGCAGACTGATTATACAGGATAATGCAACTGGGGTTGTAGTCAGAGCTATTAACTTCTGAACTAAAATTAGTGAGTATATGAAAGCACAAAAAACCTTGAAAGCTTATATTAAGGGGGTGCAGTTCAGGGGCAAAGTCAGCTTGTTGTTTTAGGAAGGGTAGCTCAAGTGAGCTATTGGTTGTGGATATGCGGGGAAAGACGGAAGCAGTATGATGCATAGGTAGGGGAAGGGGTAGGACATCTAACAACCCCCACCGGTACTTATCCTGATTTTCTTGGTATTGTTCAGTCACTGCTTTCCCCAGGGTCACATTATCACAAAAGCAAATGGTAAATCATACAAGGTATTACTTATAAAATTTGAGAAAGTTAATGTCTCAGAATATATTTCTCAAAATCCAAATTTTATAATCATTGTTACTTTTTTGCTAGCAGTCTCAACTCGAAGAGCATGTTCCTAATGTCTCTGATTTAGGGATAAATTAACTTTCTGAGGTTTACCCAATTTATTATCTACCTAAATCTCTCTCCCCCCACCCCTGGTACATATTAGGTTAATCTGGTCATACACCTGAGGGGGATAGTTTATTTGTTGATTGGCATAAGGCCCTTGACCCATCAGCATATCAACGTCCCACGTGTGCTGGCCATTGTGGGCATTGCGTGCTGCCTGCTCGGTAGCAAACTCCATCACCAGGGATTTCCAATCTAGGTACTGCCCAGAAGTTAGGCAGGCACGAGCGAGATTTTGCCAGTCATTCGGAGTCATGGCATACCTGTGTAGGTTTTCTAAGGAAGCCACCACAAAAGAGGCGGCAATGCCATACGTTCTTACTGCCTCAGCCACCCCCTTTACTGTTTTCCAGTCTAAGACTTCATGATACCGTTGCCCTTGCTGAGTTTGAAAAACAGGAAAAGCACCCATAGCATGGGGTACCTCTCTCCAGACCTCGGGGAAAAACTTCTAGCTGACGTTTTGGGCCTTGTATCAGGCCGCGCCTCGCACCGGGCATAAGGATTATAGGGTGGGGGGTTACCCCCGCCCGCGTCCGGCGGCTTTTTAGGCGGCTCAGGCGCTGAGGGCCGTGCGGAAATGGGGCGGAGACGCCCAAAATGGCACACAACCTTTTCCACTTCCTCTTCTGCCTCTCACTCACTTTCAGGCTCACTTTCCTTCGGCTCTTCCTCGCCACAGGCGCTGCCCTGCTGAGAGCGCTCTTCTTGAATTCGCTCTAACGCGGATTGGCCTGTCTGTAACACCCTTTGAAATACTCCTGACTCATCCTCTAGACAAGTTAAAATCAGAATCCAAATATCCATTACTCCTGGGGGCAGGTTGCCTTGTGTATCTACTCTAGTTAGATCTGCCCCTAACTTGTTCCAGGCTGCAACAGTAAGATGGCCCGAAGCTAAGAACCAGGGAGCCACCTCTTCCACTGTGGAGAGGAAGCACTCAATCGTCTGTTGCTTTAATCCAATACCCTTCTGTCTAAGTAGGCTTTTACAGGCAGTTAGTAGATGTTCAGCAGAGGGCTGGTTCCCCATTTTCTTGGTGCTGTGCCTAACGGCTCCGGGCGTCCCCGAAGCCTTTTAGGAGTTTAGTCTAGACTACCCCTCTGTTTTAGTCAGCTAGGGCTGCTCTAACAGAAATACCACAGAGTGGATGGCTTTAACAAAGAAAGATTTATTCTTACACAGTCCGGTAGGTTGCGAGTCCATATTCAGGGTGTCCGCTCCAGGGAAAGACTTTCCCCTTGACAGCTCTGGAGGAAAGTCCAGTATTGCATCAGTCATTGTCCAGGGAGCGTCCTAACGCAAGAACCTCTGGTCTGAATGACGCGTTCTGCTCCCGGTGCTGCTTGCTTGATGGTAGCAAGGTTCTCAAATTGTCCTTGGTTCTTTTTCCTTTTATTCCTTGCAAGCTAAAAGCATTAAGGGTGGGGCAAGCCATACTCCAGGGAAACTTCCCCCATAGCAGGAATTCACAGCCCCACCCTAATCCTTTAACATACAGGTTAGCAAAACCACACAATGGAGGACATTTCCAAGATACTGGGAACCATATCCCAGCCACATGGCTGCACACATTTTTGGGGGGACACAATTCAAACCATGACATCCCACCCTTTGACAACCCAAAAATCACATCACAAAACATTTAACACATTCATCTCACCATAGCAAAATTATGTCCATCCATATAACAGAAGTCTTAAATCAATTCCAAGTCCAAAATACAAAAACTCTTCTACATCTGTGAAACTTAGAAGGCATTAACAGGCAACAGGCAAGTCAACAGAACACATTACATTAGCCCTCAAAGCTTTGGAAATACTCTTACATTTTCTGAGACATTCTACACAACAGCAATGCTCTCCAGACTCTAGGTATCGGCCACACTCTCTGGTTTCTGAGTGGAGACCTCCAGCCCCGTGCTACAACTCTGCCTTCAAGGCCCACTTGGACAGAAACTCTGTCCCATTGGCTTTAGGAGCACCCTAAGCTCAACTGAGTGGCAATTCCACCCTTACGAACACAGCACGCCATGGTTCCACCCTTTCAAACCCCTGAGGTCATGGCCATACCTCTTGAGACTGAGGCAGCGCAGCTTCTCCCGCTATCTGCCTCTTCAGCTTCAGCTTCCTGTGGCCGCATGGCCTGGGCCTCAGGCCCACATCTGCCCTGCCGGGCAAGTGTTCCAAAGCTCTGTAGCTCCACTGGTTTAAGTGCCCGGAGGCACCCCACTCTTGCTGGAAAGCGTCCTGCCCAAAGGCACTCAACTCTCTCACTCCGTGGGTCAGCAAGGCCAGCTCACCGATTCAAGTGCCCAGAGGCACCCCGTTCCGCGAGGAAAGCTCTGCGCAGGCACTGACCTCTCTCGCTCCACGGGTCGGCTCCAGCGCTGCCTCTGGTTCTGCTGCTGCCGCTGCTGCTACTGCTGCCGGTCCTCTGTTGTTTCTCACCATCTGCGCCTTCTTCGTTCCTTCTGAATCTTCTATCCATTCGCAGTTTCAAAGTGGCTTCCACATTTTAGGTATTTGCTAGGGCAGCACCCCACTCCCGGTACCAATTCTGTTTTAGTCAGCTAGGGCTGCTCTAACAGAAATACCACAGAGTGGATGGCTTTAACAAAGAAAGATTTATTCTTACACAGTCCGGTAGGTTGCGAGTCCATATTCAGGGTGTCCGCTCCAGGGAAAGACTTTCCCCTTGACAGCTCTGGAGGAAAGTCCAGTATTGCATCAGTCATTGTCCAGGGAGCGTCCTAACGCAAGAACCTCTGGTCTGAACGACGCGTTCTGCTCCCGGTGCTGCTTGCTTGATGGTAGCAAGGTTCTCAAATTGTCCTTGGTTCTTTTTCCTTTTATTCCTTGCAAGCTAAAAGCATTAAGGGTGGGGCAAGCCATACTCCAGGGAAACTTCCCCCATAGCAGGAATTCACAGCCCCACCCTAATCCTTTAACATACAGGTTAGCAAAACCACACAATGGAGGACATTTCCAAGATACTGGGAACCATATCCCAGCCACATGGCTGCACACATTTTTGGGGGGACACAATTCAAACCATGACACCCTCCTTGGGGCTGATTGTCCCTTCCAGGGATCTTTCCAATTGCCCTTCTTAGGGTTTCATAGGATTGCCCCTCCCAGGGGTCTTTGAAATCGCCCCTCCCAGGGTTCTTACCAGCGCTGTAGATCGGGCCAGAGGAGGGTTGGGGTCCCATTGGGGCTCCCCGTACATAGCCACCAGATGTCGCTATCCCCCCGATACCGACCCACGGCGGAGTGACAGCAACAGACCGACACCACGTCCTCTGGTCTTCAAGCAGAGAGAGCGTTTATTTCCAGTAGTTCCACTTATATACAGAATGAATCAGCCAATCACTACTGGCCCACGTACGGGCTAGGGCGTGTCCCAGGCATGCGCAGGCAAGATGCTTACTGCTGTAAGGTCTCTGGGTCTGGGTGTGGCTACAAGCCAAGGCGCCATCTTTGGGTGCAGCCGCTCGGGGGGTGTGGGGCCGGCTCGCCACACATCAGGGCCTGTCTTTCTTTTTTTTTCATATGATCAGTGACATAATTTCACCCTGCCCCCTTGACCACACAAGCTGTTGACTAACAAGGAAGTGATACCTTGTGGCCTTTTTTCATGTTAATTATTGGAGCCTACTGGATAATGGCCTGAGACAAGTGGTCTCTTTACATGTTAATCATTAGGGCCTTCTAGGTAATGGTCGGAGACAAATGTATTGTGATTATAATCAATAGTGAAAACAAAAGTTATGTCTGGAGCTTAATCAGTTCTATCTATGCTTCAAGGTTAAAAGGTGCAGGAGGATAATCTGGCTGTCTCTATTTGTTCCTTCTTTGCTCTTTATTTTATCTCTTCCTGTGGGGACAGTAAACACCTACCGTCCCCCACCCTATGCCTTTCTTAAGCTGTTCTAAAAAGGGTATTTCTTTAGTATTTACTCATTTGCCATACCAAATATAATAGACTTGGGAGCCTATCCATCTTCCTGATGTAGGAAATGGGGTGTCTATATCTAAGAGCTGTGTGGGGGTTGTCCCTTGGAAGCTTCCCAGGGCCTTCCTGCAATCTAGTTTTTCACATGTGGAGGGGGATGTGCAGCTGGGGGAAGTCAGTGGGGCCGGGCCAGCCTTGGCATTCCCAGGCTGGGTGTTCTGTGTCAGGATTCATTAAGCTGAGGGGGTTGTAAAACCCTTCTTAGAGGGCACCTTCTTTGATCCTTGTGCCAGGAAATAAGGGGGTATTTTTGAGGAAAGCTTAATTAGGATGCAAAATATCCTCAGGGAGAGTACGGCCAGAAATATGTCAGGGGTGAGATGCCTCCGCCCACCATCACATAGGCTTGTAGCCTTGCTCACAGAGGCCTTTGTGGGTGACGGGCCTTGGCACTGTGATGCATTGGAAACTTTATGGAGCAGTTCTGTTCCATCTATAGAGTCATTATGAGTCAGAATTGACTCAACAGCAGTAGGTTTTGGTTTGGGGTGATAATTTGGGGCCTATCCAGAAAATACAGAATAATCTTCCTATTTTGAGATCAGTTAATTACAACTTTAGCTCCATCTGCTATTTTAATTCCATCTAGAACTTTAATTTCCTTTGCTGTGTAAGGTAGCATAGTCACAGGTTCCAGGGATCAGGATCTGGATTTTCATGCAAATGAATAAAAGAAAAAAATTCTTCTTCAAATGACATTATTACCAAAGTAAAAAGAGAAGCAACAGACTGGGACAAAATACTAGCAAGATATATATCCAACAAACAACTTGCATCTGGAAAATATTAAAGAACTCTTACAATTCAATAATGAGAAGGCAAATATCACAACTGAAAAAAATGGGCAAAGATTTAAAGAGACACTTCACCAAAGAAAATATATAGGTGGTAAACAAACACATGAGATAACAGTTATGGTCCTCAATCAGTATGTAAATTCAAATTAAACTGTAAAGAGATACTATTACATGCCCTTTAGAGCAGATGAATCTGAAAGAACTCACCATACCAAGTATCAGTGAGGGTTTTGAGCAACTAGAACTTCCACACACTGCTGGCAGGTGTGTAAAAGGATTCAGCCAGTCTGGAAAAGTTTAGCTTCTCAAGGAACAAACTTATCATAGCCAAGCCAAGTGCCATCGGGTCAGATCCGACTCATGACTTATCATATGACCCAGCAATTCCAGAAAAATTAAAGTATATGTCCACACAGATGTGTACGTGAATATTTATAGCAGTTTTATTTGTACTAGCTCTGTAGTGGGCTGAACAAAATGGTCCATAAATATGCCCACATCCTAATACCCCAAACTTGTTAATGCTACTTTACATGACAAAGAGGACTTTACTGATACAATTAAGAATATCGAGATGAGGGAGTCAAGGTGGCAGACTAAACACACGTCTCCGTAATTCCCTCTGGAAACCAAGGCCTGAATTGGTAACTAAATGGAGCCTTCCAGACACCTAATGAGCCCTAGGACACAGCATAGGGCTGTCAATTTGGACTATGTTTTAGTCAGCTAGGGCTGCTCTAACAGAAATACCACAGAGTGGATGGCTTTAACAAAAAAAAAGATTTATTCTTACACAGTCCGGTAGGTTGCAAGTCCATATTCAGGGTGTCCGCTCCAGGGAAAGACTTTCCCCTTGACGGCTCTGGAGGAAAGTCCGGTATTGCATCAGTCATTGTCCAGGGAGCGTCCTCACGCAAGAACCTCTGGTCTGAACAACGCATTCTGCTCCCGGTGCTGCTTGCTTGATGGTAGCGAGGTTCTCAAATTGTCCTTGGTTCTTTTTCCTTTTATTCCTTGCAAGCTAAAAGCATTAAGGGTGGGGCAAGCCATACTCCAGGGAAACTTCCCCATAGCAGGAATTCACAGCCCCACCCTAATCCTTTAACATACAGGTTAGCAAAACCACACAATGGAGGACAGTCCCAAGATACTGGGAACCATATCCCAGCCACGTGGCTGCACACATTTTTGGGGGGACACAGTTCAAACCATGACATCCCACCCTTTGACAACCCAAAAATCACATCACAAAAACATTTAACACATTCATCTCACCATAGCAAAATTATGTCCATCCATATAACAGAAGTCTTAAATCAGCTCCAAGTCCAAAATACAAAAACTCTTCTACATCTGTGAAACTTAGAAGGCATTAACAGGCAACAGGCAAGTCAACAGAACACATTACATTAGCCCTCAAAGCTTTGGAAATACTCTTACATTTTCTGAGACATTCTACACAACAGCAATGCTCTCCAGACTCTAGGTATCGGCCACACTCTCAGGTTTCTGAGTGGAGACCTCCAGCCCCGTGCTACAACTTTGCCTTCAAGGCCCACTTGGACAGAAACTCTGTCCCATCGGCTTTAGGAGCACCCTAAGCCCAACTGAGTGGCAATTCCACCCTTACGAACACAGCACGCCATGGTTCCACCCTTTCAAACCCCTGAGGTCATGGCCATACCTCTTGAGACTGAGGCAGCTCAGCTTCTCACGCTATCTGCCTCTTCAGCTTCAGCTTCCTATGGCCGCATGGCCTGGGCCTCAGGCCCACGTCTGCCCTGCCGGGCAAGTGTTCCAAAGCTCTGTAGCTCCACTGGTTTAAGTGCCCGGAGGCACCCCACTCTTGCTGGAAAGCGTCCTGCCCAAAGGCACTCAACTCTCTCACTCTGTGGGTCAGCAAGGCCAGCAAGGCCAGCTCACCGATTCAAGTGCCCAGAGGCACCCCGTTCTGCGAGGAAAACTCTGCGCAGGCACTGACCTCTCTTGCTGCACGGGTCGGCTCCAGCGCTGCCTCTGGTTCTGCTGCTGCCGCTGCCGCTGCCGCTGCTGCCGGTCCTCTGTTGTTTCTCACCATCTGCGCCTTCTTCGTTACTTCTGAATCTTCTATCCATTCTCAGTTTCAAAGTGGCTTCCACATTTTAGGTATTTGCTAGAGCAGCACCCCACTCCTGGTACCAATTCTGTTTTAGTCAGCTAGGGCTGCTCTAACA
The DNA here is from genome assembly GCA_028571685.1 of Heterohyrax brucei. Lineage (NCBI taxonomy): Eukaryota > Metazoa > Chordata > Mammalia > Hyracoidea > Procaviidae > Heterohyrax > Heterohyrax brucei. The sequence continues at coordinate 28,021,238 of CM053155.1, forward strand.
GAAATACCACAGAGTGGATGGCTTTAACAAAAAAAAAGATTTATTCTTACACAGTCCGGTAGGTTGCAAGTCCATATTCAGGGTGTCCGCTCCAGGGAAAGACTTTCCCCTTGACGGCTCTGGAGGAAAGTCCGGTATTGCATCAGTCATTGTCCAGGGAGCGTCCTCACGCAAGAACCTCTGGTCTGAACGACGCGTTCTGCTCCCGGTGCTGCTTGCTTGATGGTAGCGAGGTTCTCAAATTGTCCTTGGTTCTTTTTCCTTTTATTCCTTGCAAGCTAAAAGCATTAAGGGTGGGGCAAGCCATACTCCAGGGAAACTTCCCCATAGCAGGAATTCACAGCCCCACCCTAATCCTTTAACATACAGGTTAGCAAAACCACACAATGGAGGACAGTCCCAAGATACTGGGAACCATATCCCAGCCATGTGGCTGCACACATTTTGGGGGGGACACAATTCAAATCATGACAGACTACATATCACTGAATGGGAAACTTCTTCTCTTTCGCTGATCCCCACCCTTGTTGAATGCTGGCTCTCATGGTCTGACAGTAACTTGCCATTTTAACTTTTTGTCTCTGTCTTAGCTGGTGAGCAGGGCTGGGCCTTAACTGGCAGCAAAGCTCAGATGCCCTGCTGATGGGATTGGCATGTGGGATGGCCACATTTTGAGAGCCTAGCTCTGGACTCAAAGCACATAGACCTCTCCACCAACCTCTCTTTCCAAACCTCTGCCATTGAAACACCTATTCCACAGTGGGTGGGAGAGCTTGTGTGGAATGCCACCTTGTTGAACTGGGAGGCAGATTTACCCAAACAGAGGCCCCAGCAGGACCTAATTCCTAGGCTGGGAGGCAGTGCCTCCCTGGGGAGCATTTTTCCAGAAGAAAAGCAGTGTTTTTCACAAGTGTGGCCTTATGGGTGGGGACCAGCAGCAGATGACAGCAGAGCAGTAGCCCTTCTGTATTTTGAACTAGTTTACAGCACCTAGAGTTGGATACAGAGGTGCTTGCTTTACCAACTGGGAAGAGGGACTTGCACATCTGGAAGCCTGACTGATCTTGGAAGCTGTCAGGTATCTTTTACCTTTCAATATAAGACTGCCTAGAGAAATAACAGCAGAGTATCCTGACAGCATCTCTTCCAGCCTTTACCGACTCACATCATAGGATCAGCTGACAGCCCCCCTGTGACTCTATAAGTAGGGCCATGTCTTTGCCAATCAGAACGTGGAGCCTGCTACCCCAGAGATTCCACTGGACCCAGTCACTGGAGTACATAGAGGTGACTGGTGATCACCCTTCCTGTAAGACTGAGCTTTAGATATCATTAAGGTAACACTGGAGAAACAAAATAACCTCCAGATGTCCCAAAAGCAACAAACTTTGGACAGAAATGTAAAGAAAAATTCACCTATGGCTCTAGAAGGCCCACCAAAGAAAGAACAAAAGAACTTCCTAGACAAAGAAGCCTTTCTGAAACTATCAGAAGACGAGTACAAAAGGATTAGATAGAGCCCTCTTAGATGTTACATAAAATGCAGCAGAGCAAAACAAAAAATTAAGCAAGCTGTTTGATCTGATGGAACACTGGTACTCTGAAATACAACAGATCAATAACAAAATAAAAGAGACAGAAAATTCAGTTCAAAGCCATGAAAACAGAATGGAACAAATGGAAAATAGATCTTCTGACTTGGAAGACAGAGCTACTAACTCCAGCATCTATGAGGAGAAATCAGAAAAAAGAAACAAGAAAAATGAAGAAGCATGTGGACTCTATTAAGAGGAACAATACAATTAATTGGAGTTCCTGAACAAGGAGGGACACTTGAAAACACAGAAAGTATTGTGGCTGAGCTGCTGACAGAAAACTTCCCTGAAATTATAAGAGAGTATAAATATCCAAAATGTATATCGAACATCACCAAATTTAGATCCCAAAAGACAGACTCCAAGACATACTATAATCAAGCTTAACAAAAATGAAACATAAGCACAAACTCTTAAAGGCAGCAAGACTCACAGCAAAGATAGCATTCAGAGGGAAACCCTCTAGGCTTTCATCTGACTTCTCAGCAGAAACGATGCTGGCATGGTGGCAATGGGACAACACATTCAAAGCCTTGAAGGAGACAAACTTTCGACCAAGAATTATATATCCTGCAAAACTATCTTTCAAATATGAAAATGAAATTAAGACATTCCCAGATAAACAGAAACTCAGAGACTTTGTAAAAACCAAATGAAAGGTACAAGAAATGCTGAAAGCTCTTCACTTAGAAGAACAAAACTAATAACTCTACACGTTAGGAGGAAATACAGGACACATCGTCCAGAAACTTACTCAGTTAGGGAAGGCTCCAAACTCAATCAAATCTATAATATAAAAGAAGTGATCCAGTGATCATATCATGAAAACTGTGATATCATCATATTAAAAAGAGGAATGTATTACAGTATTTGTAGTCTTTCCAGATGGAGAGCATCATGTATTGATTTGTGTCCCCCAAAAAATATGTGTAGCCATGTGGCTGGGCCATGACTCCTAGTATCTTGTGACTGTCCTCCATTTTGTGGTTTTCCTGTGCTGTATGTTGAAAGATTGGGATGAGACTCTAAATCCCTTCATAGGATCACCTCCCTGCTCCCCTGGAAAGGGAGTTTGCCTGGAGTACGGCTTGCCCCACCCTTAATCCTTTGATCCTAGAAGACGTAAAAGGAAAGAGAAGCAGGCTGAGAACTGGGAACCTCACACCACCAAGCAAAGAGCACTGGGAGAAGAGTGTGTCCTTCAGACCTGAGGTTCCTGTGCCAAGATGCTCCCTGGACAAAGACTGATAAAATACCGAACTTCCCTGCAGAGCCGACAAGGGGGAAAACCTTCCCCTGGAGCGGAGATCCTGAATTTGGACTTGTAGCCTACTGCACTGTGTAAGAATATACTTTCCTTTGTTAAAGCCATCTACTTTGCAGTATTTCTGTTAGAACGGAACTAACTGACTAAAACAGAGAGGAAGTTAATAAGACTTGTGGTAGTTATAATTGGACTTAAACATAGATTATTAAAGGGGATCATAAGGGTAGCCACAAAGCACAATAAAGATGCAACATATCAAATCAAGAAACATAATAGAGTCTCAGCAACTACAAAACCAACACTGAAAAAGGTGAAAAATAAACTCATAAAGACTAATGTCCCAGAACAGAATAGTAACAACAGAGAAAACATTGACAGAAAAATAAACACATCACAATGACAGCACTAAAAACATACCTATCAATAATTACATTGAATGTAAATGGATTGAATGCTTCAGTAGAGATGAGTGACATCTTGCATCAAAACACACAACCCATCTATATGTTGCTTACAAGAAACTCACCTTAGACTTAAAGATATGAACAAACTGAAAATTAAAGGATGGAAGAATATATACCAAGCTAACAATACACAAGGAAGAGCAGGTGTGGCAGTACTGATCACAGATAAAATAGATTTTAATGTAAAACCCACCACTGTGGACAAGGATGGACAGTATTTATTGCTGAAAGGTTCAGTACATAAGCAGGACTTAACAATATTAAGTATTTATGCACCCAATACTAGAGCATCTAAATACATTGAAGAAACACTGACTATACTCAAGGATACTGAGATGAGGAGATTATCCTGGATGATTCAGATGGGTTCAGTGTAATCATCTGGGTCAGAGTAGTAGAAGATATAACCATGGAAGCAAGAGATTGTAGTGATGCTGCCACAGTCAAGACCAGCAGCCTCTGGAAGCTGGAAGGGCAAGGAACAGATTCTCCCCTGGAGCCTTCAGGAGTCACTAGCTCCTCAAAAAGATTTATTTTGGACTTTTGATCTCTAGAATTTTAAGAGAACAGATTTATGTTGCTTGAAACTACTAAACTTATGGTAATTTGTTACAGCAGCAACAGAAAAACCAATACAAGTTCCAAACTGGAAACAACACAAATAGCCATTTAAAAAAAACGAATGGGTAAAACAAATTTTGGTATAGCCACATAATGGAATACTACTGAGCAGTACCATTAAGACATGCCACAAATGGATACATCTCAAAATAATTATCCTGAGTGAAACACACCAAAGTTGGGGGGGGGGAGTAAGTTCTGTATAATTCCATTCATATTAAGTCTTAGAAAATAAAATTTAAATTATAATGAAAGAAATCAGGTAAGTGGTTACCTGGAGATGGAGGCAGAGAAGAGGGGTTGGATGGATTAGAAACGTACCCCATGAAAAAACTTTTGGGCCATCTTGTGCTACTCATTTATTGCTACATAACAGATGATACTAAATTTAGCAGCTTGAAACATGACACATGTATGGAAATCTCTTTCAGCCATAAAAAAGAATTAAATTCCAATACATGCTACAACATGAAAGACCCTTGAAAACATTACCCTAAGGGAAATAAGCCAGACTCCAAAAGTGTTGCAAGAAAAGACTAGCAAGGCCCAGGGAGCAAGAATCATACAAACACCAAAGCTTAAAAGCAGAAGGGCTTTTATTTCAGTCAGCTGAGCTGCAGTGGACTAGAGTCCAAAATTGCAGCACTCCCCTATCCGCTATATCTCTGCCTTTTTATAAGCTTTGCACAGAAAGCAGACAAAGGAATTTCCATAGTTTCCTCATTGACATCAGCAGGTTTACAGATTTCCATACTGTTTTCTTACTGGCATCAGTAAATTTACATAAGCGAAGATAAGCGTTGGTCTCAAGTTGCAGGAAATGAAGTTCTTCTTTTCCTAGGAACTCGGCTTATCGTAGGAAATGCTTGTGGGGGAATTTTCAGTGACAGGCCTCTAGAATTCTGGTATTTCAGATTAGAATACAGCTTTTCAGGGCTTTCTCTCTCAAAAGGACAAATATTGCATGATTTCCCTTATATGAGATATTTGTAAGAGGCAAATTCATAGGGACAGTAAGTAGATTAGTGGTTACCAGAGGCTGGAGGAAAACAGAAGTGGGCAGTTACTGCTGAGAGGGTACATACACAGTTTTTGTTTGAGTTGATGAAAACATTTGGAAACAGATGGTGGTGATGGTTACAAAACATTGTGAATGTAATTAATGTCACTGCTGAATTGTATGCTTAAAAGTGGTTCAAGTGATGAGTTTTATGTTATATGTATCACAATGAAGTGAAAATTTGAGAAAAGAAAACACATCTACGTTTTCATGGCTTCTGTGGGTCAGGAGCTGAGGCACAGTTTAGCTGGGTCCTCTGTTTCAGGGTCTGTCACAAAGCTTCAGTTAAGATGTTGGCCAGAGCTCCAGACTCATCTCAGGACTTGACTGGGGAGGGTATGCTTCCAAGTTGACATGGTTATCAGCAGAATTCAGTTCCCTGATGTTGCTGAACTGAGTTTCTTACTGTCTGGTAGCTGGAGGCCAGTCTCAGTTCCTCACCATGTGGTCTTTCCGTAGGGGATAATACAGCAGCTTGCTTCATGACAGCCAGTAAGGATGAGAATCTACTAGAGTAAGATGAAGTTACAATCTTAAGTAAACTATCATGGAAATGACATCCCACTACCATTACCAATTCTATTTGTTAGAAACAAGTCACAGGTCCAGCGCATACAGAGATGGATACCAAAAAGCAGAGACAATTTGGGACCATTTTACAGTTCTGTTGGCCACAGGCGTGCTCATTTTTTGTACTGTGGTAATGATTTTATGGGTGTCTACATATGTCAAAGCACATCAAATTGTACATGTTCATAGTGTGCCATTTTTGTACTTCAATTATATCCCAGTGGAGGTGTAAAAAGACAAACAAGCAAAAAAAATTTAACAAGCTGATTTTAAAGATAATACAGAAAAGCAAAGGGCCAAATCCAAGACTGGCAAAAGAGGAGAGATTATCTTAACAGATGTGACAATTTGTTATAAAACTATAGCAATTAAGACAGTGTGGTATTTGTGCAGACACAGACCAGTGCTTCAGTGAAACAGATCAGAAACAGACTCCCACATATGTGGAAACTTAATAAATAACAGAGATGGCATTCCAAGTCAGCAGGGAAAGGATGGACTTTTAAATAAATGATGCAGAGATAATTGGGTGCCCATATGGGAAAAAAATAAAATTAGCTTTTTACTTCATAATATTCACAAAAATAAACTTCAGGTGGGATAGATGCCTAGATGATTCAAAACCCAAACTTTAAAACTTTTAGAATGAAAACATAGAGAAACATCCTTACAACCTTCATGTAGAGAAGTTTTTAAACAAGACACAGAAAATGTAAACCATAAAATAAAAGAGCAATGAATTCTATTGCCTTAAAATTCTAATTTTCTATGCAATAGAAAAGGTACCCTGGTGCTCAGTGGTTAAGGCTGCTAAGGTGGTTCAAACCCACCAGCCACCACACAGGAGAAAGATCTGGCAGTTTGCTTCTGTAAAGATTACAGCCTTGGAAACCCTAGAGGGCAGTTCTACTCTGTCCTATAGGATCGTTATGAGTCAAAATCGACTACATCGCAACGGATTTGGTTTGGTTTGATACAACAAAAACACCACACATTCAAGGAAAAGATTCACAATGGAGCAGGAGAAAATGTTTGCAACATACAAAGCTGGACAAAAGATCCGTACTCATATGGATCTCCTCAGAATCAGTAAAAATAAATTATAAAGCCAATAGAGAAATGATATAAACAGGAAAGTCACAAAAGAGAAAATCTCAAATTCCTATACACGTGTGAAAAGATGTTCAACTACACTAGAAATCACATGTACAGATTTAAATAAATAAATAAGAATATCTACACATATCAGACTAGGAAAATTTAAAAATCTGGCAATACCAGACATCGGCAAAGAAATGAAATGTGTGAATTCATTCACCCCTAGTAGGAACGTGAACTGGTAAGACCACTGTGAAAAGATAGTTTAGCAATATCTAAAAAACGTTGAAAAGGCACAGAGCTTATTCTACTATCAAACACATATCCTAAAGAAATTCACACAATTGCATGAAAAGACAAAAAAAAAAGTTTGTTTCAGCACTGCTTTTAATAGTGAAAAATTGTAAACAACGCAAAAGTTCAATAGGTTAATAAACTGTAGTATAGTCACATATCAGCATACTATACAGCAGGAGAAAGCAGAGAACTAAAGCCATAAATTGCAATGTGGATAAACTGAAAAAAACACAGTGGGAGGAAAAAAAAGAACCTTGTAAGATAACAGACATACAAAGTATCATATCATTTATGTAAAACTTAAAAGGATGTATAGCAATACTAATCTGTAATCAAAGTATAAATGTTGAAATAAGACATAAGTAACTCCATTTAGAGGAAGAGTGCAGCGAAAAATTCAGGCTCCAGGAACCAACTTAGCAGGAAATAACAAAAAGAAAAAATACCATAGGGTAATTACACCGAAACAGATCGAGCCTGGAGGCAGCCTCACAAATAACCCCTGGAAGCAGCCTAGTAAAACATCCACTAATGGAAATTCCATGTGGTTAACACATTCACCCACAGCTAAATCTTTGCAACTTGTAGAAACTCCGTATGACCTCAGCCAACCTCAGCCAATCAATGCAAAGCTCTGCTCCCCCTCCCTACCTTGCGATTTCACGACTTAAATACTGGGTGCAAAGGAAGCTTGAGGTGCCTCCTTACTCTGTGTAGTTTGGAGTGCGTCCCTGGTGCACCAGTCTTTTTCCTATTGGGCATGTTTTTAATAAAATTTAATCTTTAAAGAAATTCTGGGTCACGTCTTGAAATCCACACCCCAACATAAACACAATAAGAAGAAGAATGTACACCAAGTGGCTGTAACGTTTTCTCAGGAGGATCAGGAAAGAGGACACTTCACTATCAGGCTTCTATCCATAGGTGTTCCACAGGTCAGGAAACAAAAAGAAGGAACAGTAAAAGTGTTTAGGTAAAATGTCTGTTTATAGCCTGGAGGCTAAACATACCCTAGGGGAAGTCCTTTTTGGCTCTTACGGCCTCACCTGACTGACTGAGGCCTATTTACATTGTGGAAGGTAATCTGCTTTACTTGGAATGAACAACTACTCCATAACAGAAACTAGACTAGTGTTTCACCAAGCAACTGGGTACCATAGCCTAGCCAAGTTGATGTATAAAATTAAACATCACACCGTGTAGGTGTCTGTCTGTGTGTCTCTGTGTCTCCCTCCCTATGTGTGTATGTGAAGGTAGAAGGGGCTGTCGAGCAGGGTGTGTCAGAGGCTAACAGGGTGACAAGATCTCCATGTAAAGGGGCATTTTAACATGGAGAGTCAGCAGCTGAGCTTGGTGATGGGACACCCTCACATAAAGGTAACCCCATGAAGGCTACCAGACCTTGAGCAGGACACAGCAGGCATCTACTAGGGCCAGAGCTAGCAACAGGGATGGAAAATTGTTTTCTTACAGGAAAATTGATCAAGTAGGAAATACCTTAATGATAATGGGAGCCATGTTTCTCATTATTAGAAAGTAGAGTTATAAATATGAAAGGGAAAAAACTAGAAACAACTCATGGTCTTGGATTAGGATTAAAGGTAATGGTAAACACACACACACACATTTCCTAAATCTACCTGTGGAGAGCCAACCCTGGGGCTTTACAACCCCTTCAGCTTATGAAATAATATTGGGAAAACCTGAACAGGAACTTCCAGGGAAAAGAGATCAGAGGAATGGATTCCAATACAGCATGCCTGTAATCACTGAGGCCTGCCCAGCCACGCTGACTTCCCCCAACTGCACTTCCCCCGCCATGTGAAAAGAATTATCCTTTTTAGAACAGTTTAAGAAAGGCATAGGGTGGGGGACAGTAGGTGTTTACTGTCCCTGCAGGAGGAGATAAAATACAGTGCAAAGTAGGAACAAAAAGAGATTATAACCTTTAGACCCTTCCTCCTGTACCTTTTAACCTTGAGGTATAAGTAGGGCTGATTGAGCTCAGGGCATGACTTTGTTTTCAGTGTCAATTATCACCATAACACACCTGCCTCGGGCCGTTATCTAGAAAGCCTTGACAATTAACAAGATCATGAGGTTTCAGTTTCAAGTTAGCTAATAGCTCGTGTGGTCTGGGGGCAGGGTAAAAATCACGTCACCTCAAGATCACAAGGTTTCAGTTTCAAATTAGCCAATCACGAGGTTTCAGTTTCAAATTAGCCAATGGCTGTGTGGTCAGGGGGCAGGGTGGAAATTACATCACCTCGACTATAAATAATAATAAAGTAAGACAGCCACTCTCTTCTCTCTGGGTCGGGCTGCCTTCAAACCAAAAAACTCTTTCCTGTCTCTCTCAATTCTTTTCCCACCGACGCCTTCCCTCTCTCCGTGCATGACCCTGAAAAGTTGTCGGGGCTGGCTCCCGGCATCTACCCACTGAGGGAGTCTGGGAAGAGCAATAATACACTGTACCAGTGGGCATGCCTAGCATCCAGATCTCAGCTTTGAAATACCATTCTCCAATGAAAGAAACCAGGGCTCTCTGAAGAAGTAGCTGCTTTCAGGGAAAGGACAAGGAAAGTACAAGATGAGCCACGAAGACCCGCCAAATGCAAGGAAGTGCTCAAAAAACGATGCGGACATATCAGAGGGACTTACGTGCCACGCAATTCAGAGAAAACTTGAGCACCAGAATACATAATGTTAGCAACAGACTTCAACCCAGTAAGTAAAATGAGACTCATCGCTGTGAGTATAAACCAGGAGTTGACAAGCTATGACCATAAATCAAATCTTCCCGGCTGTCTATTTCTGTATGGATCTACAAGTTAACAGTGACTATTATAGACGAACATTTGCAGTTTGATGACAGAGAAACTAACTTTGAACTCCAATTAAGTAAAGTCTTAATCTCTCCTCCCAATTCCATTCTTTTCATTAATAGACCTATATTACAGAAAAAAAGCACTAAATACTTATGTTCTTAATTTCATCAACACAGATGAAAAAAATATTTTAAAAAATTGTTTTCTAGAGCAACTTGGAAAGCGTCTTTTAGGGAAGCTTTCACAAATACTTAGAATACGAAAAGCCCACATATTTTCCACTCTGATCTTTTTCTATGAGCACTTAGTAAACAGTAAGATTTGCTGGACCAACAGAGACCTCCTGACTGTTGCTACTGAAATATATACAAATGATTATTAAGAAAGACAATTAAAAATGTAAAATTATAGTGATTTACACTTGTTAGCCAATCTGTGAAAAGGTGAAACTTTCAACGATTTTACCCATTTGTAATGTAAATGTACACTGATGATTCTGTAATATTCTTTGGATATGGGTAGATGTGGTTCTGGCAGCATGTTTGGTCATTTCCCCTTTTGCCCCTTGGAACATATTTTGAATGAAATCTTTCTTTTTGCTTTACCATAAAAACAAATAATTATAATAGTTTTCTCCCTTATGATAAAAGTACTCACATTGTATCCTCAATTTTGCCTCTTGGCCTACAGTGCCTAAAATATTTACTATTTGACTCTTTACACAAAAAGTTTACTGACTCCTGGTCTAAACTAATATAGATAAATAAATGAGTAAATTCAATGTTTGATGAGGAATGGAATACCTAAGCAGTTTCAAAGTATTGCCTAAAAAAACACTTTTTAACTGCAAAGGGAAAAAAACAGAAAAACCTTACAGACACCACCTTAAGTGATAAGCAAACACGTTCAGTAGTGCGACAAAATAAAACTGAGTTCCATCTGATACAGTACAGAATACAGACCTCTCCTGTGGTATTCCTACCAAAGAGGCACAGCCTGAACGTAATCACAAGGAAGCAAACTCAAATTCAAAGCAAAATCCAAAATAACTGGCCTGGTAGTCTTCATGAAAGTCAGAGAAAAGCCAACGAACTGTTCCAGGTAGAAGGAGACCAGAGACAGGACAACTAAAGCACTGCAATTCCATACTGGGTCCTTTAGCTAGGGAAGGAGATTTTGGGGGCAAATGGTGACACTTTAATGTGGGGTCTAGCAGTGCTCTCTGATTTCTTTTGTTGTATTGTCATTTTGTATTATGTAGAGAGTGTCCTTGCTGGTAAGAAATGTGGATTAAAATTTTCAGGGGTAGTAGTGTGAAATCCTCCATGCCAAAGAGCAGGACAATATAGGACCAACCCCCTCAGCGTTCCAGAACTTACCTAACCACAAAAGGCTAGTTTCGAGAGTAACAGGAAGAAAATGTACCCGAAATAACCACCCGAGCCCCGAGCCCTGAGCTTACACAAACCACGAATTGCCGAAATCAACCTCCCCAACGCGGAACCTTTCCCCAACCCCACCTCCCCCGGGAATGTAAGACCCCGCCTTTATATACTCTCTAATTCTCTTGTTCGGGGCTCATTCCCTCTACTCTGACAAGAGTATGGATTGAGCCCCAGCGTGCTGGAATAAAAACCTCTTGCTGTTTGCATCAAGAACCGTCTCTTGTGAGTGACTTGGGGTGGCGTTCGTACTCAGGACCTTACATTTTGGGGGCTCGTCCGGGATGAGACGACCACCCCTCACTCTCAAAGACTAACTTGGAGGTAAGAATAAAAGGCCTAACCTCTGTCTTGTCTCTATATGTTGTGTGCTCAGTTCTGAAATTGGGCGTGCACACTTTCGGTTTGGCGACCGTTTCTGACTCCATGAGGAATCAGAAACAGTATCTTGCAGATGTGCGGGGAAAAGATACAGGTTGCTGTCCTGAGGGACGCCTCAGGAGGAATGGGGGACCAGGGACACCTGGTGGGCCCCCTCTGTATTTTGGTATTTCGGTAATTTTGATATTTTGGTAATGGTACTGTTTTTGTCTTGTTTTGTCTTTGTTTCATTGAGTATGGAAACTTGATGCGTCCGTAGTCTGGTTCTGTTTTTTGTCTTGTTTTGTCTTTGTTTTATTGAGTGTGTGGCTGACGATGGGACAGACGGTGACTACCCCCCTTACTATGACACTTGACCATTGGACTGAGGTAAAGGAGAGAGCTCATAATCTGTCTGTTAAGGTTCGGAAGAAGCTCTGGAGAACTTTTTGCGCCTCAGAGTGGCCCACCTTCAATGTGGGATGGCCCCCTGAAGGCTCTTTCAATCTTTCTTTGATTCTGAAAATGAAATCAGTTATTTTCGAGGAGTAACCCAGAGGACATCCAGACCAGCAATCAAACATCACCGTATGGCAAGATCTGGTTCGAAACCCCCCCCTTGGGTAAAACCCTGGATGCCATAGCAGATGCATGTCATGGTGGCCCGCCCACCCCCAAAAGGAGAAACAACTGACCAAAAACCCAAACCTTCGGTTTTCCCTGAAACGCAGGACCTCTTACTTCTTGATGACCCCCAACCTATCCCCCCGTATTTCCACCTAACATTTGGGGGCTCATCCAGGATTTCAAGAGCGACTTCTGCAGCCGGCCGATCTGGTTTGACCTCACCGATGAGTCTGGATATTGTCTGTCTGTGCTCAAGCTCTGGTTCTGGGACTCACTAAGAGAGAATCTGGATGCAGAATTGCTCTCTGAGTCGGAGGCTGGGGGACGCCTCAGCTCTCCATCTGGGCGGGCACCGCTGGTTCCTTTCTGGGTTCTGCGGCCTGTAAATCCCGCATCTGGTTTTTCTTTCGTTTCTTCTGTGACCGGTCTGGGTCTGTTTGATTGTGTTGTTTGTCCTGACTGCTACTTTTGCTGTCATGGGGCAATCTTCTTCTCACTCTGTAACACCCCTAGACCTATTCCTTAACCACTTTCAGATTTTGAAAAACGAGCCCGAGACTTCGGCAAGGTGTGGTCAGAAAACTCCACACACTTTGTAATCTGGAATGGCCAGCCTTTGGTACTGGATGGCCACCCACGGGATCCCTAGACATTAAACAAACCCATTCTGTTTTTCAGGTCATCTCTGGCGATCTGGGTCACCCTGACCAAATGCCATACATTGTTGCTTGGCAAGACCTCCTCAGGCGGTCACCTGCTTGGCTGCAACCCTATGTTCCCCCTAAACAACCTCCTACAACCCTGGTGGTTCAGGGCTCCTCAAAACCCCGCCAGCTTCCCCTCCTCCGTCCGATTCCTCTGATTCAGTCTCCCACTTCCCTACCCCCGGTTCCCATTTCTCCTCCTGCCGCCACCGGGGCTGAGGGAGCCAAAGCCAGTCTCTGTGGACTGTATAGGGTCCCCGCAGACCCTCCAGTCCCAACTGCTCCCCCGACCCCCGCCACTTGTGCAGCACCACCTTCCTCTGACCTCCAGAGCCCAGCCCATACCCGCTCAGGGCGATCTTTTCAACGATTTATAGAATCCTCTCTCATATTTTCCCCTTGCGAGCTATAGGGCACATGACTGAGGCTGGGACCCCCTTGTTGGTCTATACTCCTTTTACCTTGATACCCCTCTTAGAAACCACATACAGCAACTTCTCCAAGCCCTCTTGACCACTGAGGAGAAGATTAAGATTGTTTCCCTAGCCAGAAAACAGGTGCCGGGAGATGATGGAAACTTTACGAGTGATTTAGATGAGATTAACCACGCTTTTCCCCTGACCCACCCAAATTGGACCCAAACACCACTGCAGGTAAGCAGCGCCTAACTGTTTACCGCCAGATTCTTATGGGGGGGTCTCTGGGCCACTGCTGGACGCCCCACAAATTTGTCTAAAGTAACACAGGTAATTCAGGAACCCTCAGAATTCCCAGCAGCCTTTCTGGAACGACTGATGGAGACATACCGCACATATACTCCCATTGACCCTGAGTCTCCCCAAAATCAGCGGGCCATTAACATAGCCTTCATGGGACAGTCAGCCCCTGACATCAAAAGAAAAATACAAAAAATAGAAGGATTCGAGGGAAAGAATCTATCCGAGCCGATGGAAATTGCTATGAAAACCTTCAATAACCGCAAACTACCAGATGACAAACAAGCCAAAAAGGTAAGCAGAATCCTCCTGGCAGAAGCCCAGGGCCACGCACCGCTGTGCGCTTGGGAGAAGAAACCGGTCAGACAAGGAAGCCAGGAAAGCCTCCCCTGCAGAGAAACCAGTGTGCCTACTACAAGGAAATTGGACATTGGAAGGGTGAGTGCCCCAAAAGAAAGCCCCCTCCAAAGGTTCTTAACCTAGAGGCCTGAGGGCGTCAGGGCTCACCGGCCCTGCCCCCGACCCCAGGGTAACCTTAAAAATAGGGGGACAGCCAGTAGAATTCATGGTCGACACTGGGGCTAGCAACTCAGTTCTAATTGAACCCCTAGGACCCATAACTGAAACCAGAACCCTAGCACGAGGAGCTACTGGGATTAATGCCTACTGATGGACTGATGAACGAAAGGTAGATCTGGGAGTTAAGACTGTCTCCCTCTCGTTTATAGTAATGTCTGAATGCCCGTACTCTTTACTTGGAAGAGACTTGTTATCAAAAATGCAGGCGACTATCCACTTTGCTGGGGATCATGCTTACCTGACACCCCAAGTCAATGTGATAGCCCCTTTAGAGGAAGAATACAGATTATATGATGGTTCTAACAGGGGCCCCTGCTCTATCCTCGTGATATCAGTGGATCAATTGATCAAAGACATTCCCCAGGTTTGGGCTGAAAACAACTCTCCAGGGCCGGCCAAACACCAACCACTGGTTATAGTGACTTTAAAACCATCTGCTGACCTGATTCAGGTGCGGTAGTACCCCATTACGCCAGAAACAAGGAAAGGGATCAGGGCCCACATTCAAAGACTCAGGAAACATGGAATACTAGTGTCCTGCCAGTTGCCCTGGAATACTCCCCTCCTGCTGGTGAGGAAGGCAGGAGGGCTGAGCTACAGACCAGTCCTAACCCGTACACTCTCCTGAGCTCTCTGTCACCAGAACACTGAGTGTATTCAGTGCTGGATTTAAAGGATGCATTCTTCAATATACCCCTGAGCCCGCAGAGTCAGCCACTTTCGCCTTCAAATGGCAGGATCCAGAAGATGGCTTCAGTGGGCAGCTAACCTGGACCCACCTGCCACAAGGGTTGAAGAACTCTCTCACCATCTTCGAGGCCCTTCATCAGGACTTACGTGAGTACAGGCATCAGTGGCCTGACATTTCCCTTCTACAATATGTAGATGATTTATTACTCGGGGTACCTGATGAGGACACTTGTTTAAAGGACACCAAGTCCCTGTTAACTCTCTTGGTGAAATTGGCATATCGAGTCTCTGCTAAAAAGACACAGGTCTACGGCCAGGAGGTGACTTACTTGGGTTTCCAACTCAAAGGGAGACAACACAACGCTCCCTATCCAAAACAAGGAAACAGACTATCCTTGGGATTCCCACCCCACGTACGTCGCGGCAGTTGAGAGAGTTCTTGGGATCCGCTAGGTTCTGTCGGCTTCGGATCCTAGGTTTTGCAGAAATAGCGTGCCCCCTATCTGAGCTGACCCTAGAAAAGGAAAAGAATTTTATATGGACTAAAGAAACAGAACAGGTTTTCCAGACTATAAAGAAGTCGCTCCTGGAGGCACCAGCATTGGCATTACCTAACCTGGAAAAGCCCTTCCAACTATACACTGATGAAAATTAAAGAATAGCCAAGGGAGTCCTTGCTCAGACACTCGGCCCATGGAAAAGGCCGGTGACCTGTCTGTCTAAACAGCTAGACCCAGTGGCCTCAGGATGGCCAAGGTGCCTTAGAATTGTTGCGGCCACCGCTCAGCTAGCAAAAGACTTTGATAAACTGACTATGGGACAGCCCCTGACCATCACTACCCCCCATGCCATCGAGGGAGTCCTGCGTAGCCCGCCTCATAAGTGGATTTCCAATGCCCGGCTAACCCACTACCAGTCTTTATTACTAGATCAGCCCCGAGTTGTGTTTGCTTCTAGCTCAGCCCTCAACCCAGCCACACTGCTGCCTGATCTGGACCTGGAGGTTGAACCGCAAGACTGCACTGAGGTGCTTAGCCAACAGCACGGCCTTCACCGAGATCTTGTGGACGTTCCCTTGCAGGACCCTGATCTCACTCTGTTCACTGACGGGAGCAGTTTTATCAGGGACGACACCAGGTACACAGGGGCAGCGGTGGTAGCCAGAGATCGGGTCCTCTGGTCACGAGCCCTACCATCTGGAACATCAGAGCAACAGGCTGCCCTCAGCCAAGGCGCCAGGCAGTGCAGGCTGCTCCCTGGCCGGGCTACTGTGCGGCCTCAGCAGCCTTCTCAACACCAGCGGGGGCTCGTGGCGGGAGCTGGAGCATGTCTACAGCCAGCACAGCCGCATCGATGATCGGCTGAGCCACACAGCCCGTGCTCCGGACAGACCCCGCCACAGCGCTGGCACTGCCAACACGGGCCCCATCGTCGGGCTCGCCGCTCCACGCTGCCCAGTCAACCTTGACACTACATTAGCGGTGCTGTACAAGGAGATGTTGCCTACAGGTGGGACTGCGACAACTGGACATGTCGCTGCTGTGCCAGCTGTGAGGTCTGTATGAGTCAATCCAGGACTATAAGCACCTGTGGCAAGACCTGAGCCTGTGCCAGGATCTGTCCTTGTCCCTGCACTCTGACAGCTCCTACCACCAGATCCGGCCTCTCAGATGACGAGGAGCCTCCTGACGCCAGCCTGTCCCCTGACTCGCCAGCCCTCACCGTGCCCCAGACACACAATGTCTGTGACCAGTGGCTACGAGATGCCTTCCACATCATTGGGCTGAAACAATGGAAGCCCGAGGCAATAACCTAGCCAACCGAGCAGCTAAGGAAGCTGCCCTCAGCCTCCTGGAGATCAGTTCTATCCAGCTCCCCAAGCTGACCCTTCCCGAAGAGCCCACCTAGAAGAGAAGAAAGGATGACACTATACTTCGGGAGGGCTCCCCATTCTCCCTCAAAAATTGGGACAGAAGCTCGTCTGCCAGATCCACCAGACCACCCATCTGGGAGCAACAAAAATCCAGAAACTTCTGTCTCCAAGGTACTATATATCCCAACTATCCCGGCTTGATGAACGAATAACACATACCTGCCAAGCCTGCCAACCCACTAATGCAGGTAGCTCTGGTAAGGCCCACCAAGGTAAGAGAGAAAGACGTACTATGCCTGCAGTACATTGAGAACTGGACTTCACTGAAATTAAGCACGGCAGATATGGATATAAGTACCTTTTAGTTTTCGTAGACACATTCTCTTGTTGGACTGAGGCATTTCCCACTAAGAGAGAGACAGCACAAATAGTTTGAAAAAAAACTCCTGGAAGAACTCATACCTAGGTTTGAGGTTCTGTTGATACTAGGATCAGACAATGGCCCTGCGTTTGTGGCCATAGTCTCTGAGCGGGTAACATCTGTTCTGGGGATTAATTGGAAACTACATTGTGCCTATCACCCTCAGAGTTTAGGACAGGTAGAGAGGATGAACTGGACCCTTGAAGAGACCTTAACCAAATTGACCCTAGAAACTGGCGGTGACTAGACGGCCCTGCTTCCCTTTGCCTTAATGCGTATGTGTAATTCTCCCTACCTCCAAGGCCTTACGCCCTATGAAATTGTCTTCGGGAGGCCACACCCCTCTGCCCTAAACCAAGGGATGACATACTTGCTGAAATTTCTAATCATGACCTGCTTGAGTCCCTCCAGGCCCTGCAGAAAACTCAAGATCTGCTTTTCCCCTTGTCGAGACGCCTCCACAATCTCCCTCCTGTAAAGCCACATTAGTTTCAGCTGGTGGTCTAGTCTGCGTCCTGAGACACCAAAAGGAGACTTTGGAGCCCCATTGGAAAGGACCCCACACAGTAATTCTGGCAACCCCCACTGCCGTCGAGGTTGACAGGATCTGGCCCCAGGTCTATCACTCCCATCTACCTTCAGTGGAGGGTGCGACAACATAGTGGCCCTGAGGCGACTCCAAGAAACCTCAGCCCTCCCGAGGTGACTTCACCGGTTTTTCACCTTGATTCATGTGACCTTGTGGGGGGTTCTATAGGCTCACATCTTAAGAAAAGCCCATACCCGGTTCGTGCACACGAACACTCAAATACTGGGGGATGTATACATGCTGATGGGTGGGGGTGGGCTACTAACTGCCTCATGCAACAACTGGCTAAGAAACAATTTTACGTCTGTCCCGGGGCTAATGTCTATAGATCATGTGGAGGAACAAATGATTATTTCTGTTATACATGGGGCTGTGAAACCAATGCACCCTGGATCAGGGAAAATAGGGGACCTCATTAGGATCAGTTGAGTCTCTGTTCTCCTGGTCCCCCTGGCTGACCCCCCTAATGTCCTCCCTTATAGGCCCCCTGCTAATACTGCTATTACTTCTGACGCTGGGACCCTGCATTCTCAACAGACTAGTAACATTCATTAGAGAAAGAGTCAGCGCAGTACAGATTTTATTACTCAGACAACAATATCAGGCCCTACAACAGCATCCTGATTATAGAGACACGGATATCTGAGTTTTCTATGATTAGAAATCATTTACAAATAGGAAAAGTGGGGAATGTGAGATCCTCCATACCAAAGAGCAGGACAATATAGGACCAACCCCCTCAGCGTTCCAGGAACTTACCTAACCACAAAAGGCTAGTTTCGGGAGTAACAGGAAGAAAATGTACCCGAAATAACCGCCCTAGCCCCGAGCCCTGAGCTTACGCAAACCACGAATTGCCGAAATCAACCTCCCCAACGTGGAACCTTTCCCCAACCCCACCTCCCCCAGGAATGTAAGACCCCGCCTTTATATACTCTCTAATTCTCTTGTTCAGGGCTCATTCCCTCTACTCTGACAAGAGTATGGATTGAGCCCCAGCATGCTGGAATAAAAACCTCTTGCTGTTTGCATCAAGAACTGTCTCTTGTGAGTGACTTGGGGTGGCGTTCACACTCAGGACCTTACAGTAGGGCATCAACTGTCAACTGGCAAATGATTCAGGGGCAAAAAGTGTTTTGTACTGTGCTTTGACAAAATTAGAGAGTTTTCTATTCTCATTTTCCCAGACTCCCTCAGAGAGGACTGCATATGTGACATAGCTCTGGCCAATGAGGCACAAACAGAAGACTGTGGGAGATTTATGGGGAAGTTTGTGCTTTCCTGGCAGATTCCACTGTGTCATTCTTCTTTCTGCCTGGAATACGGATGCAGTGACCAGATGTACAGAATACTGGATTTTAGAATACCAAGGGGACAAGTGTGAAGAGGAAAGCTGATATACTAAAGATGGCAGAGGGTACTCCAAAGGATGGTGGGACTGGCCCACGGTAGGCAGATGTCTGCTATAGAAGAGATGTGGGGGATCACTTCGGGAAGTGTTGGGATTAAATTGTGTCCCCCTCAAAGATATGTTGAAGTCCTAACCTCTGTCTGTGAATATGATCCTGTGGTTTTTCTAAGTTAAGCAGCTTGTACTAGAGCAGATGGATGCTAAACTTAATGTCTTCTGAGTGGATTGTTATAAACAAGAGTGCAGACACACAGATATGGACTGTACAGACAGTGTGGGGCCAGCCTCTGACCTCCTCTCTGTTCACAGTGAGAAAGGAGAATCAAGATCAATAGCCCAAGGCTGATTCCTATGAGGTAGAGATCAGACAGGCCTCCTCTGTAGCCCCTCTCGACCAATTTGAACAACAACCATCCCTGCCACAACACTCGCTAAGTCTCTGCTGGGTTTGATAATTCATTGCAATGGCCACAGGGAACTCAAAGATAGTACTTAATGGTTGTGGGGCTTATTAGGGAAGTAACAATCGAAATTCAAGTTAAGGAAAACTCAGGACACAGTTCTTCCATCAGGACAGCCTCTCCCTACCCATGCTCACAGGCACACCTCTTCCTGGCCCTGGGCCTCTGCCTAAAGGCACTCAGCCTTCTCTCCCTCTCTCTCTCTCACCACACCACATCCTGCTCTCTGTTCTTTGCTGCCTTCAGTGTTACAGTTCTCTTTCTCTCTCTCTGTCTTTTGGTTCTAGAGTTGTTTAGCACAGGATCCCAGGCCCAAAGGATGCGATGTCTGCTCCTGGCTGTTTTTGCTTAGTGGGATCTTCTCTTTCCCACCTCTGTGGTGGCTGGTTTCAAGCCCAGCAGGATGGTGAAAGTGACCAGTCCCTTTGGTGGGCCACAACTAGCCTATTACAGAGTCCTGCCCAATTACTGGATTGGGAGTTACAAGACCTGCTAGAACTGCAACACAATTAAGTGATCCATTGCACCAGACAGACGCACAGGGAGAAGTCATGTGAAGACAGATGCATCTATAAGTCCAGGAACACCACTGACTGCTGGCAGCTACTAGAAGCTGAAAGAGACAAAGAAGAACCTTGGCCCAGAGTCAGTGCCCTGAATTCTGACTTTTAGTCTTCAGAACCGTGAGAAAATAAAGTTTTGCTCTTCAAAACCATGCTTTTGTTTCAGCAGCACTAAGAGACAAAGACAGGGGACTTCGCAGGTAACTGTTGGGGGAGCTAAGAGAATGGAAGAAAGGTTGCCCCCTACTCCGTCCAGTGTGTTGTCTGGTCTGTTCATACTGTTAACAGCATTGTACCCACCCTTCCGGCTAGCAGTATTATGAACAAGTCATAAAATAAAACGTCAATTTAAAAACAGAGGAAGAGAAGAAAATTAAAACTAACAAACAAAAAGATTAAGAACAATAAAAAAAAAAACACCTAGGAACTTGAGTATCTTTTTCAATTGTGAAAATAATTAAATACTTTATAAGAAAACAAAGTAAAACTAGAAATTATGCGTGAGAAGTAAACAAGGTGAATAAGCAAAGGCAAATAAAAGACCTTCAAAGATAAAAATCATGACAAGCGAACAATAAGAAAAGGATAAACTACCTTCAGTAAAACAAACAGAAAAAGCTAG
This sequence comes from Heterohyrax brucei, assembly GCA_028571685.1. Classification (NCBI taxonomy): domain Eukaryota; kingdom Metazoa; phylum Chordata; class Mammalia; order Hyracoidea; family Procaviidae; genus Heterohyrax; species Heterohyrax brucei. The sequence goes on from CM053155.1 coordinate 28,042,096, forward strand.
ATCCTAGCAAGCCATTCACGTACTTCAAAAAGGTAGTTCTATGTTCGAAATACTTTCCCATCAAGAATGAGGAAAATGGAAAATACAAAAATTGCTAAAAAAAAAAAAAAACATGATGTAGAATCAAGGGCAATCCCACCGCAAAGATGAAGCAGTAGAGAAAGTGTTCTGAGGAAGGAGAACCATTTTTCTGACTTGCAAGGAGAAACTGAAGCCAATCCCAAGAAAGAACTTAATATCTACTTTAAATAAGGAAATGAAAGTGGATCTGAGGAATGTCTTCTGGAGGGAGAGCCTGGGAGAGGCATGCCCTTCTAATCTCATTTCCCCTTCCTCTGAAGTTTCCTGCCCCTGACCTTATAGAAAAGTAGTGGTTTTCCTGATGGGCAGTCAGGAAATACTAAGCAACAAGGCTCCAGCTGGCCTTGCTGGGGCTTCTGCGTCGTTGGCTTCAGCCCTTTCAGAGTTTTTAGCTTCAGTGTCCTCTAGCCTGGTTTTGGAGGGCATGGCTGACTGAGATAAAGTCAGGGGTTGCTCAAGGAGCAATACTCAAGGGAAGCGTTTTCTGAGAAGCAAATCTAGTTTGGGGGGGTCTTGCATTGTGCTATCAGAAGCAGGGAAAAGAGGCTCACTAGAGTTGCTTCAATGAGCGGTGTCACATGTCCACAGGAACCCAGGAAAAGATGATCAACCAGGTCTCGAGAGGAACAGAAACATATAGGTGTTAGTGGCCCTTTGCTCTGATGTTCCGCCATTAAAGTGACTTCATAATCATTTTCAGTATTCTCTTTTTATCTGTCTAGCTTTCTCTCTCAGCCCACAAGATATCATGCTACAGAGTGTGGATTTACTTATAAATAGATGTGAGCATGTGTACAGATGCTAAAATACAACTCTTTCACCTTCAGTTTTAACTGAGAACCCAAACCACAAAGTAACCCCACGTTCCACAGCAAGGTGTTAAATAAACTATTTGTAAGACTTGCAAAAGACACAACTAAAAACTCATTTTAAAACCCTAAGCACATCAGCTGCCTTAAGGATATTAAAGGGTGGAAATTGAAGTGGAAAGACAAAAAATGAGGTGTAGGGAGAGAAAGTTTGTTTTGTTTGTTTGTTTATTTGTTGAGATAACTGTAGTAGTGTTGAGGAGAAAAAAGCCCCAGCGGCAGAGTGGTTAAGTGCTTGGCTGCTCATCAAAAGGTTGATGGTTTGAATCCACCAGCCACTATGCAGCAGAAAGATGCAGCAGTCTGGCTCTATGAAGACCACAGCTTTGGAAGTGCTATGGGGCAGTTCTGCTCTGTTCCATAGGGTTGCCATGAGTCAGAATCAACTCAGTGGCAACGGGTTTGGTTTTGTTGCTGAGGAAGACAAGAGTTGCTTACTCCTTGCATCAGACAAAGTGATTAAAACTGGCTAACTACTTTGGTCGCAAAGTAGAGACAACTGTCTTGAGAAGTAGCTGCTCAGTGGATCCAGGATTAAGGAGGTGGCCTGCGGTTGCCTATAAACAGATCCTGCCAAAGAAATCTGCCTGGAAGAACCACGGGGTTCCAACAGAAAGTCTGACCAGTGGACAATGGATGAATGGTAAATGGGTAGCTGGAGGACAAGCAGGATACTTATCAAGGAAGCTACAACCAGAGAAGCCCAACAAGCAATCACTAAGACCCGTATGGAAGATCCAATGGAAGATCCACAAAAAAACCATGGCAACCCTAGAGGCCAGAGTAGAACTGTCCCTTAGAGTATCCAAGGAGCTCCTGGTTGATTTGAACTGCCAAAGAGTCAGCTTTAAATACCTGCCAAGGGCAGAAAATATCAGCACTGTATTATAACAGTACCAGCCAAGTAAGACCTTCCTGTTGTTTACATTTGTCTCTCCTCAAGCTCCGGTAAGGGACAGCAAGATCAGGAGATGCCAAAGGCCAGTAAGCAGAGAAGAATCTGATCACCATCCCCTTCTGTGTACTTGCACACCCACTGCCACTGTGGCTACAGGCCAAAAGCAGGGAAGGATTGAGTGAGACAAAAGGTTCAATGTCATATGAAGTTTAGGGTTTTGATCCAGTAGAGAGGAAATTGTTGGTGTTTCAGGAAAGAGGGGATAACTGTGGGACCAAAGGTCTTGAATAGACAAGTGAGATGGGACCCATCTAATGTTTAAGAGGAAGGACTTACATTAATAGGAGCAGGGACAGCTCAACCATTGTAGCAAATAACTGGGGGTGCTAGGGAAACATAGCTGCCTTTCCAGACAGTGCTATAGTCTCATTAGAGATACTCCATCTTGCACTTAGGGTAGGCTCAGTGTACACAGTTATGATTTGTTTCTGGCCATGTTTACTTGCCTGAGCAAGTACAGAATGGGCAGAGTTCAATTTACCTTGGGTTAAGGACTCTCCCCACCCCACCCCTCAATGGCAGTAGTGGTTTAGTGGTAGAAATTTTACCCTCCATACAGGATATCAGGACCCCTATTGTCAAAGTGGTTAAGAATTTGGCTACTAACCAAAAAGTCATAAGTTTGAATCTACCAGCTACTGCTCAGAAACCCAATGAGGCAGTTCCATGCTGTCCTATAGGATCACTATGAGTTGGAATCAACTCAGCAGCACCTAATAACAATAAAAATACACAGGTTATTCAGGTTTTATTCCTGGCCAATATACCTCAAGTGCAGCCACCACTAATCTGTCAGCAGAGGCTTGCATGTTGCTGATGCTCAACAAGTTCCAGAAGAGCTTCTAGACTAAACCAAGATAGACCAAGAAGAAAGGCCTGGTGATCTACTTCCAAAAATTGGCTAGTGAGAACCCTGTGGATCACAGTGGTCTGAGTCCATTGTGCATGAGGTTGTCATAAATTGGGGACAATTGACAGCAGCTGGCAAAGGGTTTTTCTGGATAAGAATGCCAGAGGAATAGAAGGGCAAATGATATGCAAAAGGGTGGTTACACTAAAGAGCCATGGGCCCTACACTGGGTTAGGAAACTGAAGACAGCAGGCAGGTGAGGAATATGGAAGTTTCAGAGCCACCATAGCAAAGATCCTGATGTGGATGGAGAAATGTAGGAGTGGTAATGTCTGTAGGTAGCTGTCAAAGGTAACCCCCAAATGGAAGAAACGTATCTGCTCACAAGTCCCTGGTTCATTCCCATGTCCCCAGCATTTAAATCTCCAGACACTTCTCATAGTCCAATGTTTTGGCACTCTTATCCTTGATGTGCTCTATATACACCATTCAGCAGCATCTGAACCTGTAAAATCTACCTCAGTACCAGGCCTTGAAATACCACTGACACAATTTTTCTCCCCAAATTTCATTTCTTATGCTCCTTTTCCCTATGATGTCACTTCTGGCTTTTCGCAATTTTTATAAAGCTCAACAGTTTTCCAGACGAACAGAGACAAGGTACAGATGTGTAGGCTCCCTTGATAGAAAAACTGCCAAACCCACTACCATTGAGTCAATTCTGACTCATAGCAACCTTATGGGACAGAACAGAAATGTCCCATAGAGTTTCCAAGGAGTGCCTGGTGTATTGCAACTACTGACATTTTAGTTAGCAGATGTAGCACTTAACCACTACACTACTAGGGTTCCTGGCTTTTCTTGATAACTGGGTAGAATACTGTTCCTCTTATGTAAAAATAGGAGCCATGGTGGTGGAGTAGTTAAGAGCTACAGCAAGTTATGGCTGCTAAACAAAAAAAAGTCAGCAGTTCAAATCCACCAGCCACTCCATGGAAATTCTATAGGGTAGTTCTACTCTGTCATATAGGGCACTGTGAGTCAGAATCGACTCAACAGCAATGAGTTTTGGTTTATATAAAATGTTTGTCATAAGAAAGCTTAAGGAGATGAGCAGTACCCAAAATTTTGCAGGAGAAGGGGAACCCTAGGAAACAATAGAAAATATCTTTTAGACACAGACCCTCCAGGACCCTCCAGCTGAAAAGGCAAAAGGCCTACAGCCTGAGACACAGATAATGCCACTGAAGTCTAGAAATATCCTTAGAGCCCAAGGGTCTCAAGGGAATAAAACAGAATTTTTAAATCACTTTGGCTCTGTAAGTTGAAGCATAAAAGATTAGAAGCTTCCCAGGTATAATAGTTAAGGTTATATATCAACTTGGCTGTGCCATGATTCTCAATGTCTGTCAATTATGTAGCGATGATACAGCTATCCTCCATTTTGTAATATAATATAATCATCTCCATGAGGTGATCTGAAGTGATCAGCCTATCAGTTTTAATGGGAATTTACCTCAGGGTGTAGCCTGCATCCAATGTACATGGATGTTCTGACAAAGTTGGTAGCTTTTCTTCCATTTGGATCCTGCATCCTGCTCATCATTATCTGACCTCTGCTTCTTATGGCTTGAGCCAATAGCCTGCCACACTGTCTGTCAGTCTTGGGATTCATCAGCCCTTGTAGCCCATGAGTCAGCAGCCTACCATCTGAACTGTCAATCTTGGATACATCAGTTCTTCCAGCTACATGAGTCAGGAGAAGCCCCTAGCCTGACATCTGACCCATGGTCTTGTGACTTGACATATATATATATGGTGCCCTGATGGCACAGTGGTTAAGAATTACAGTGTGCTACAGCTGGTGCCAGAAAGGTCAGCAGTTTCAATCCACCAGCCATTCCTTGGAAACCCTATGGAGCAGTTCTACTCTGTCCTACAGGTCACTATGAATCAAAATCAATTTGATGGCAATGGGTTTGGGGGGTGTATACACACACACACACACACACACACACACACACACACACACACACACACACACGTGCTTCCCTGATTTTGCTTCTCTAAAGAACCCAGCTTACAGCATTTGATACTGAGTGTTCAACAAAAAAAAATTCAAATAGTTCTCAAATCTAGTTAGTCTTAAAGATGATGATGATTCTGCTTCCACTAGTAAAGAGGACAGTACTAATCCATGGCATGAGGGGGCTATAGAAATATGCAAAATATCAAACCAATAGATCAACTACACATGAGTGGTGAGTTTCTGTGTGATCACATGTTTGATATTTTCCTACAATTTTGCCAGAATGAGAAATAAATTTATAATAAAGCTGATTGGTTGGTCCCACTTTCACTAGACAAATTGAAGAGGTGAGCTCAGGGCTTTAAAGTCACAACTCAGGTGGGGCATAAATTACGTCAAAGTTGTCTCTCATGCCCTAAAAGAAAGCCTTATTTCTTATAACAGAATTGGTACTGCCAAAACCTGAACCTGGAGTCTTATCATAAGAGTGGGTGAATTATAATACCAGTTGAGTCCCCAACCCCAAATGGTGTCTGAATCCTTACTCACCAGAAATCAGCTGCAACCAGTACACTGTGCAGACCAGCTGCATTCAGAAGGCATCCTCCTAGTAGGAGAGACTGAGTGGAGAGGCCACTCGTGCCTCTCAGTAAAAAATGACACTCAGTTGTCAAAAGCTAAGTAGTTTGTGTCTGACTTAACATGTATAGATCTAAAACTTTCTTTTGGAATTAATGTTTCTCCATTTTCCCGGCCCTTCTCCTTTCTTCTGTGCACTATGACCTGCTACAGAGTCTGATGCCATTTCCTGAGCTGGAAGTAGGACTCCTTATGTATACCCTGAGAAATTCTCCTAGATTCAGAGAGGGAACAATTTAGCAAACTAGGGAAGAGAATAAGAATCAGCTGATTCGCTTGAGCCAGATATTCAGAGCAGAAGCAGTTTTTTCACCTATGATGAGGTATAAGGGGAAGTACCTACCTCACAGACATTTGGGGATGGCTGTCAGCCCCTTCATCTCTCAGCACATACATTCAGATACCTGTGCTCAGATACCCCTGCCCAGCTCAGACTGTAAAGGGGAACCTGTACCACATACTTGCTGACTAATTACCTAGCTAAATCCATACAAGAAAACAGATCCCTGGGTTCACACACCTAGTAACAGCTTTAACCACCTGGTAATAGGACTTTAGAGCTTCAAAGAAGCCAACAAGCAAACTAGCACACACAGACAGCCTATTTGCACATTTCTAAACAAAACAAGAAGTTAGAAAACAGTTAACAACAACAACAACAAACAAACAAACTTATTGGCATTGAGTCAACTCCAACTCACAGCAACCCTGTGGGACACAGTAGAATTGCACATATAGGGTTTCCAAGGAACACTTGATGGATTTGGAAAGTTGTAGGCAAATATGAAATAAATAAATACAAACTTACTGATGACTGAGACATAGCAATCAATATCAAATCATTTAAACCAAGCCAAGCCAAGTGCCATTGAGTCAGATCTGACTCATAATAGGCAGACCAAGATGGCTTCAGAAAACCCCCAAAACAAAGAATCAAGAAATTTTTCAGATGACGAGCACTTCCTGAAATTATCAGAAGCAGACTACAAAAAAATTAATATTTAGAACTCTTCAAGAGATCTGGAAGGAAATGAGGCAAAATGCAGCAGAGCATGATGACATATTACTTAGATTGCAAGAAAGCATACAGAGGCAGGAAATAGAAATTCAGAAGATTAATAATAAAATTGCACAATTAGATAACTCAGTAGACGGGGGAGAATTAAGGCAATGGAAGGCAGAGTTAGTGAGAATGAAGATAAAGCATGTGACACCAACACATTTGAGGAAAAAATCAGACAAAAGAATTCTAAAAATACCAAGAAACAGTGAGAGTTATGTGAGACTCTATCAAGAGGAATGATCTATGAGTGGCTGGAATACTAGAACAGCAGAGGATAACAGAAAACACGGAATTGTTGAAGATTTTTTTTGACATAAAATGTAAGATTTCATGAAAGATGAGAAGGTATATATCCAAGACACTTGTTGATCTACATACAAGGTAGATGCCAAAAGAAAGACACCGAAGCATATTATAATTCAACTTGACAAAATTAAAGATAGGGATACAATTTTAAAAGTGTCCAGGGATAAGCAAAAAATAATCTACAAAGGAGAGTCAATAAGTTTAAGCTTGGACTACTTAGCAGAAGCCATGTAGGCAAGAAGGCAATGGGAGAACACATACAACGTCTTGAAGAGGGAAAATAATTGCCAGTCAAGAATTATATATCCAGCAAAACTCTACCAAATATGATGGTGAAATTAGGACATTTCCAGATGAACAGAAATCTAAGGAATCTGAAAAAAAAAAACCAAATTATAATAAATACTAAAGAGAGTACTTGAGTTAGAAAAGCAATAACATCAGGTAACAACCCAAGACTAGAATACGGAATGGAGCAACTAGATATCAAGCCAGACAGAGAAATCATAAAAATAAACCAAAGACAAAATACTGAAAATAGGGAAATAAAGATGTCATTATGTAAAAGATGACAGTATTATAACAAAAAAAGGGGGGGATTCAAATAACTGTAGTCATAGATTTTTATATGGAGAAGAAATCAAGGTGATATAAAGAAACTAATGACTGGTTTAAATTTAGAAAAATATGTGTAAACATTAAGGCAACCACAAAGGAAATTAATAATCCTGCACACCAAAATAAAAAATCAAGAAAAATATAAAGTCTAAGCAAATACAAAACCAACAACAATGAAAAGGATGAAAACACATAAAGAAAAACAACTCTGCACAGAAAATTAAGTGGAACAAAGGAATTGTCTACAGCACACAAAAAGGCATCAAAATGACAGCACTAAACTCATACCTTTTGATAATTATACTGAATGTAAATGAATTAAATGCACCAATAAGTAGAGAGTAGCAGATCGGATTTAAAAAACATCCATCTATACACTGCATACTGGAGATAAACCTCAACTTAAAGACTCAAACAAACCAAAATCCAAAGCATGGAAAAAATATATCAATCACACAACATTCCAAGAAGAGCAGGAGTGGCAATATTAACTTCTGAAAAAATAGACTTTAAAGTAAAATCTACCACATTGAATAAAGGACAAAATGTAATCATTAAAGGGTCAGTACTCCAGGAGGACATAATTGTATTAAATATTTACACATCCAATGATAAGTCTCCAAAATATATAAAGCAAACTCTAACTGCATTGAAAACAGAAACAGCTCCACAATAATAGTCATAGATGTCAACACACCACTTTTGGTCAAGAATAGAACATCCAGAAAGAAGCTCAATAAGGACATACTCATGCCATTGAGTTGTGTTCAACTCATAGCGACTCTAGTGAAAAGAGTAGCTGCCCCCTAGAGTTTCCAAGGAGGACCTGGCAGATTTGAACTGCTGATCTTTTGGTTAGCAGGCATAGCACTTAACCCACTACACCACCAGGGTTTCCCCTATAAAGACATGGAAATTCTAAATGCCACAATCAATTAGCTTGACCTCACAGACGTATACAAAGCACTTCACCCAACAGCACCCAAGAATACTTTCTTTTCCAACACTCACAGAACATTCTCCAGAAAAGACCATACATTAGTACATAAAGCAACCCTTAGCAACATTCTAAGCATCAAAGTATTCAGACCATAAAACTATAATAGCAGAAATCAACACCAGAAAAAGCAGGGGGGGGAAGAAAATCAAACACATGGAAACGAAACAACACCTTCTCAAAAACTACTGGGTTGTGTTAAAAAAACCAAGGATGTAATAAAGAAATTCACAGAATCAAATGAGAATGAAAATACTTCCTACCAGAACCTTTGGAACATGGCAAAAGCAATGCTCAATTTATCTAAATAAATCCACACATCCAAAAAGAAAGAAGAGCTCCAATCAAAACATTAATCCTATAACTTGAGCATTTAGAAAGCAGCAAAAGAAGCCCTCAGGTACAAAAAGAAAGCAAATAACAAAAATCAGAACAGAACTAAATGAATTAGAGAATAGAAAAACAACTGAAAGAGTTAACAAGACCAAAAGCTGGTTCTTTGACAAGACCAACTTAACCATTGGCCAGACAGGCAAAGAAAAACAAGAGAGGAAGCAAACAATTCAAATAAGAAACAGGATAGGCAATATCACAACACCACGAAAAACCCACTGCTATCACATCGGGTCTGACTTACAGCAACCCTGGCGGTCAGAGTAGAACTGTCCCATAGAGTTTCCAAGGAGCACCTGGCAGATTTGAACTGTCAACCTTTTGGTTAGCAGACATAACACGTAAACCACCATGCCACCACGGTTTCTGGTTATCACAACACACTCAATAGAAATTTTAAAACATCGTAATGTTAAAAACAGACTTACGTACAGAAGAAAAGACTCTTTGGTGGTTACAAGGGGGGAGAGGGGTGGTAACAGATTAGACAGTAGATAGGAATTCGGTTAGGCAAAAGCAGTGACAGCACACAGTAGACAGCAAATGAACATAACTGAATGACACCATAAACTGAAAGGTTTTCTAAACTCAACCCAATATTTCAAAGGATAGAGTAACTGGGATGGAGGTCTGGGGACCATATTTTCAGGGGTTATCAAGGCTAATTGGCACAGTTAGTCTTTTGCTAAGAGAGTCTTCTGTACCCATATCAGTGAGTGGTGTCTAAGGTCTTAAAAGCTGGCAAGCTGCCATCTGAGGTACACCAAATGGTCCCAACTCATCTCAAATAGATGATGACAAAGAACAACAAAGACAAGGGAAAAAGAGCCCAAGAAACAGAAAGACCCATAGGAATGGGAGACTGTATCAACATGAGACCAGAAGAACAAGACAGTGCCTGGCCACCACCAAAGGCAGCCACAATGTGGGACACAACGTAGAGTCCCAACACAAGAAAAAGAGGGGTGCAGCTCAAGAACTCTACTAAAAGGCCAGAACTGATGGTCTGACAGCCTGAAGGATCCCTTGGGAACATGGCCACCAGACCTGCTGCTGGCTCTGAATGGAAACCAGCACTGAGATCAACTCTTTAGACAAGAATGGACTGGACTCAGAGACACAATGTAACCATACAGTGTGTGTACCTTATGGTTCTCTACATTTATAGGAGCTGTCCTAATGGTTCCTTTCTAGATGGCAGAGAAGAGAGTAGAGAGAAGGGGACAGGCGCACACTAAGAGGACACTAGAAACATAAAGTGAAAAGGAGGATAATGTTGTCACTGGGTGAGGAAAGCAGATGGAGCTGCAGATAGGTGGGCATGCAAAGTTGGTTTGGATTGTATAGTTTTACTTAATCACAATAAAAAAATCATAACAGAATACTATAAAAAACTGTACTGTATCAAATTTGAAAACCTAAAGGAAATTTTTAGAAACACACTACCTACCTAGACTAACACAGAGGCAGAACAACTAAATAAACCTATAAGAAAAGAAGCAATAAAAAGGGTAATTAAAAAACTTCCAATGGGGGTGGAGGGTGGGAAAAGCCCTAGCCCTGATGGCTTCACTGGAGAATTCTACCAAACTTTTACAGAAGAGTTAACTCCACTATTACTAAAGATATTTGAGAGTACAGAAAAGGATGGAATGCTATCAAATTCAATCTATGAAGCCAGCATAACCCTCATACCAAAATTAGGTAAAGACAGTACACAAAAGGAAAACTACAGACTAATAATCTGTCATGAACTTAGATGCAAAAATCCTCAACAAACTTCTACAATCAAACACACAAATAAAATAACAAACAAGAACCATTTGAGTTTTTCAACTGTTGCAGAAAACACATTTGACAAACTCTAAACACCCATTCATGTTAAAAAACTTTCAGTGAAATAGGAATTGAAGGAAAATTGCTCAACGTGATAAAGGGCATTTATCCAAAGCCAACACCCTGAATGGTGAGAACCTGAAAGAATTCCTCTTGAGAAGAGGAACTATATACGGATGCCGTTTGTCACCACCTTTATTCATCACTGTGCTGGAGGTTCTAGACAAAGCAATCAGGCAAGAAAAAGAAGTAAAGGGCATCCAAATTGGTTAAGAAGAAGTAAAAGCACCTCTATTTGCAGTTGATTTGATCTTATACACAGAAACCCCTTTAAAAAAATCCACAACTACTGCAACTAATAGAAAAGTTCAGCAAAGCATCAGGATGCAATATAAATACATAAAAATGAGTTGGATTCCTTTACCGCAACAAAGGAAATGTCAAAGAGGAAATCACTGAATCAATACCATTTACAATAGCCCCCCAAAGACAAAATACTTAGGAATAAATCTAACCAGATATGTATACAAAGAAAACCATGAGACACAACTGCAAAAATCCAGAAGAGACCTACGTGAGTAGAGAAACCTACCTTGCTCATGGATAGGAAGACTCAACATTGTGGAAATATCTATTCTACCCAAAGCAATCTATAGATACAATGCAATCCTGATTCAAATTCCAATGGTATTTTTTTTTTTATTATGGCTGAGTGAAAATGTACATTCCCGTATAAATTTACATGCCCACCTATATGCAGCTTCCACTGCTCTCTCTGCCTGGTGACAGCACATTGTTCCTCTCTGCTCCATACATGTCTCATCCTCCCAGCAGTCTCCTGTCCCCTCCTCTCCACCCACTCTCCTTCCTCCAGCCAGAGGTCAGCAGGATGATATCCTATAGATGCATAGAACCATAAAGTGCACCGAATATATGGTCGCAATGCATCACCAAGTCTAATCCATTTGTGTCCAAACAGTGGACTTTCATTATGATTTATGGGCAAGGGCAGCATCAGGGCCAGGGGCTGCAGAGGTCCGCCATCAGCTTTGTAGACAAAGTCACGAACCCCTGTAAATGACAGGCTGAAGCATCTCACCTGTGACATGTTTTCTAGCCTACTGCCCTTGATATTATTTGGCTTCCTAATCAAATTTTCTTCAAAAAGATACCCCCTCCTCTCCTGGCACAAGGATCAGGGGAGATGCCTTCTGAGAGGGGACCTTTACTACCCACTTGGTTTATGAAATAATATCGGGGAAACCTGTACAGGAATTCCTGGGGAAAAGAGCTCAGAGGAATGATTTCTAACACAGCCAGCTTGAGAGCAGCGAGGCCGGCCCAACCCCTGCTGACTTCTCCCAGCTGCTCACCCCTGGCATATTTCTGGCTGTATATTTTTTCACCTCAACTAAACTCTCCCCCAAAATACCCCCTCATCTCCCTGCACAAAGACAAACGCTGAGCCCGGGAATGCCCGGTCCTGCTGACTTCCCCCAACTGCACATCCCCACCCATGTGAAAGGAATTATCCTTTTTAGAACAGCTTAAGAAAGACATAGGGTGGGGGACAGTAGATGTTTACTGTCCCCGCAGGAGGAGATAAAATAGAGAGCAAAGTAGGAACAAATAGAGATCATAAACTTTAGACCATTCCTCATGTACCTTTTAACCTTGAGGTATAAGTAGGGCTGATTGAGCTCGAGGCATAACTTTGTTTTCACTGTCAATTACACACTTGCCTTGGGCCACTATCTAGAAAGCCTTGACAATTGAAAGGATCACAAGGTTTTGGTTAGCTAATAGTTCATGTGGTCGGGTGGGCAGGGTAAAAACTACATCACCTCAAGACCACGAGGTTTTGGTTTCAAATTAGCCAATAGATTGTGTGGTCAGTGGGCAGGGTAAAGTTCACGTCACTTTGACTATAAAAACAATAAAGACAGACAGCTCGCTCTCTTGCTGTCTGGGTCTGGCTGCCATGAACCAGAAAACTCTTTCCTGTCTTAATTCTTTTCCCGCCGCGCCTCTCCCTCCCTCCGTGCGTGACCCTGGAAAGATGCTGGGGCTGGCTCCTGGCAAGGGGCCATGCTCCCAGGGGAACCCTGAAACCGCTGGACCATCAATTGAGGTCTTTTAGTGGAGATCTCATGATGCACCCCTTTGTATTCTTGTGTTGCCAGTGAGACTCAACTTAGTGAGCTCCATTGCGACTATCACTGGTGGTGGCTGGGCACCATCTGGTTCTTCTGGTCCCAAGTTGATGTAGGCACCCACTCATGTGGGTCTCTATCTTCTGGGTCTTCTGGGTTGTCTTTACCCCATGTCAGTTTGGCCCTTGGTGAGCATCCATTCCTGCTGAGTTGGGACCATTTGCTGTGCCCACGGATGGTAGCTTGGCAGCTTTTAAGATCCCAGACACCATTCACCAATGTGGGATGCAGAGTCCTCTTAGCAAAATGCTAGTTGTGCCAATTGGCCTTGATTTTGTCCAGTGGCATTTTATAATGAGATGGAGAAACAAATCACCAACTTCATATGGAAAGGAAAGAGGCCTTGGATAAGTAAAGAATTACTGAAGGAAAAGAACCAAGTACGAGGCCTCATACTACCATATGTTAGAAAATATTATACTGCCACTGTCATCAATACAACTTGGTACTTGTACAACAGCAGGTACATAGACCAATGGAACATAATTGAGAATCCAGACATAAAATCATCTACCTACGAGCAGCTGATATATGACAAAGGCCCAAAGTCTGTAAATTGGAAAAGAGACAGTCTCTAACAAATGGTGTTGACATAACTAGATATCCATCTTCAAAAAAAAAAAAAAAGAAAAAGAAACAGCACCCATATCTCACACCATGCACAAAAACTAATTCAAAAGGTATCAAAGACCTAAATATAAAAATTTAAAACAATAAAGATCATGGTAGGAAAAAACAGGCACAATACTGGAAGATCTAGTACAAGGTATAAACAGAATACTAAACATTACCGACAATGCACAAAATACCACAAGAGAAAATAGATAACTGGAAACTCCTAAAAACTAAACACACTCATCCAAAAGCTTTTCACCAAAAGAGTAAAGAAACAATCTACAGACTGGGGAGAAAAATGAAATGGATACAACAAATTGAATCAGCATCTGAGTTCCAAAATCTGTAAGATACTGCAAAACCTCAAGAACAAAAAGACTAATAACCCACCTAAAAAATGAGCAAAGGATATGAACGGGCACTTCACCAAAGAAGACATTCAGGCAGCTAACAGATACATGAGGAAATGCTCACAGTCATCAGTCATTAGAGAAATCCAAATCAAATCTAAAATAAGATACCATCTCACTCCAACAAGGCTGGTATTAATCCAAAAAACAGAGAATAGTAAACGTTGGAGAGGCTGTGGAGAGACTGCAACACCTCTGCACTGCTGGTAGGAACATAAAATGGCACAGCCACTTTGGACATTGATTTGGCACTTTCTTCTAAAGCTAGATAGAAACATAATACAACTCAGCAATTCCACTTCTTGAAATATGTCCTAGAGAAGTAAGGGCTGTCACACAAATAGATATATGCACACCAATGTTTATTGCAGCACTGTCTGAGTCTTTAAAGCTAGCAAGCAGCCATCTAAGCAGCATCAGTTTGTCCCAACCTACCTGGAGCAGAGGAGAATGAAGGACATCAAACACATGAGGAAAATATGAGCCCAAGAGACAGAAAGGACCACATAAACCAGAGACTACATCATCATGAGACTAGAACTAGCTGGTGCCTGGCCACCACCAATGACTACCCCAACAGGAAACACAACAGAGTCCCTGATGAAGTGGAAGAAAAATGGGGTACAGGATTTGAACCATATTAAAGAGACTAGACTTGATGGTCTGACTGACTGGAGGGTCCTATGGTCTCTGGACTCTCTGTTAGCCCAGAACTGAGAGCCTTCCTGAAGCCAACTCTTCACACAGAGATTGGACTGGACTGTAAGACATAAAATAACATTGGCAAAGAGTGTGTTTCTTGGCTTAAGTAGACACACGAGACTAACTGGGCAGCTACTGTCCAGAGGAAAGATGAGAATGCAGAAGAGCTAATTGAATGGACTCAGAAAATACAGGGTAGAAAGAAGGCATGTACTGTCACAGTGTGGGGAATGCAGCTACAGTTACATAGCAAAGCATGTGTAAGTTTTCATATGACACACTGACTGAATTGTAAACTTTAACTTAAAGCACAATTAAAAAAAGATTAATGGTGCCTGAAGTTAAAATGAATCCTGATGAACTCCAACAGGTGAAGTACAAAGTGAGACCCAGGAAAAGGTATGTTACACTCCAAAAGAAGAAGTGGGATCCAGAGACTTGGGATGGGTACATCTCCCTAAATTCCATTGAATCACTCCCGCCAACAGAGCCAGCCCTCTTACTTCCATCTAAAGAGTTTGCTCCGTCTTTGTCTGCTAAGCCACCCTCGCAGTAAAACCATTATCCCCTCCACACCAGTCTGATGAGATTAACCCAGCTGTGTCTGAAGAGCCTTTGTCTAAGACATCTAATGGGACAGCAGCTGAGTCATCACCTGGTGATGCATTGGTTATTGCTTGGGATACTGCCTGAGAGAGATGCCTTATAAGATACCTAGATGTTCTGGGAACACATCTACATCCCTCATTTTTGCTTCCAGACCCGCACGTAGACTTAAGTCCCCATGAGGCCTAGAACATTATGTAAAAAATGAAACTCAGGAGGAGGTATGCTACACTGCAAAAGAACTGCTTCTGTTTTCTAACATGTACAAACAGAAACCTGGGAACTATGTGTGAGAATTGCTTTTAAGAGTGTGGAGTAATGGGTCAAGAAACATAATGTTGTATCAGTCTGAGTTTATTGATATGAGCCCACAGGTTTAGTCACCTGGTTCTGCTCTTACAGAAAATATCATGGGTGGGAGGCTTCATGATGAGTAATTTTATTGTCACTGTCCTTTAAGTCACAAATTATCACAGTCTGGTAGACTGAGTCCAAGTTCAATGAGAGCATCCTGGCACAGGAACCTCAGGTCCAAAGGATGTGTTCTGCTCCTGGTGCTGCTCTCTTGGTGGTATGCGTTTCCCAGTTTACTCTGCTCATTTCTCTCCCTTATATCCCACAATCTGGTAGTTTGAATACTGCCTCACCAACACAACTGCTGCTCATTCTCCCTCATCACAGAGGCAAGATTCACAACTGCCGGGAGCCGGTCCCAACACTTTGTAGGGTCCCGCACGGAGGGAGGGAAGACGTCGGCGGGAAATGAACAAAGGAGACAGGAAAGAATTTTCTGGTTTAAGGCAGCCCGACCCAGAGAGGCATATTTCTGCTGTGTGTGTCGAGAGCTGCTGTCTTTATTTTTTATAGGTGAGGTGACGTAGTTGGTCACCCTATTTTCTTTATTATACAAACTATTGGTTAACAAGAAACTGACCCATCATTATTGGCTAACAAGAAAGTGACCCCTCGTGGTCTTCTACTTCTAATTAATTGTCAAGGCCTTTTTGAATAACTGTCCAAGCCAGGTGTTCAGTGGTGATAAAATGTCAGGAACACAATGAATGGTTTTATTCGTACCTCAAAGTGGAAGGCACAGAGGAGTAAACTTCTCAAGGCCTAACCATTTGGCTGTCTCCCTTTGTTTCTCTAAGTTCTTATTTATGTGCAGATAGTAAGTGCCTGCCATTCTCTAATTGAGCCAGTTGCACTAAAAAAGATGTTTCTTTAGTGTTATCAGTTTTCTATACTAGCTATAATGAACCTAAAAGTTTATTTATTCTTCCAGCTGCAAGGAGAATGGATGTTTTGTAGTTTTGATGGCTATGTGGAGATTTGTCCTTGAGAGCTTCTTAAGGGTTAGCTTGCAAACTTGTGTGTGTGAAGAAAAGGGAGGGGGGAATGTAATTAGTGGGGAGCCAGTGAAGCTGGGCAGGCCTCAGTGCTATCAGTCATGCTGCATTGAAATCCATTTCTCTGATCTCTATTTCTCAGAAGTTCTTGGTCAGATTGTCCCAATATAGTCTCATAAACCGAGGGGTAGAAGCCCCTCTTGGAAGGCACCTCCTTGGTCCTCATGTCGGGAGAGGATATCTTTTTAGGAGAATTTAATTAAGAAGCAAACTACCATCAGGGGTAATAGGCCTAAAAACATATTATAGGTGAGATGTCTCAGCCTGTCACCTACAGAAGCCTGTGACTTTGTCCACAATGACCTATGCGGAATGGCGGGCCTCCGCACACAACATATGGGAAGAATCACATTATTCTGGGATTCATAGCCAAGTCAAATCAATACACACATTATGGGGAGGGGGCACAACGCAATCTACGATACCTACTAAGCACAAACCCTTCACTGAGTGTTTCAGTTTGAAAGATTACAAAAAGACCTAACATTTTATTTGGTTGGTTCACTGAAGCATGGATTACATGGTGGCCTACAGTAATTTGAGATGAAGTACCAGACCTGCCTTGGTATACTATAGAAGAAGGTATTCAAATGCTTAGAAAAATTGGAATGTTACAATGGACTTATTAGACTAGATGACCCACAGACCATACATGGGGTACCCAGAGAACAAGCCTTTTACCACAAGGGTGAAAACCATTTGTGAAAGGAGCTACAGCATCCTTAAAGACTGCTGTGATTGCTATTTTATGTAAGTTGAATATGAGAGTGGAAACTCCTAAATGAATTAAGACACTTAACTACAACGGGACTGATTGGACCCTATGGTGGTAAAGGCCAAATGACAGCATTTTATTAACAAAAGCAATGTTGGCATGGTTACTATAACTGACAGCAAAGTGAAAGCAGTAATCAAAATTATCCAATCATATGGATTTGTAGTGTTGGCTGCTTAGTCATGGTATCTCTGGGAGTGAAATAGATAGAAAATTTAATAAACATGTTCTTGATCTGTACAAGCAGAAGAATTCTACATCAGGTACACAAATTGTCAAAATAGAGTCATGGCCTCTCAATCAACATCCAGACTTGCACCGGTTTACAGACCCACAACTTCTTGAATGAAAGAGAAGCTTGATGCCTGTGAGGAAGGACTCCATTACAGTGTCAAAAATTTGTACTGCTCATCTTTCTCCCAGCCTTCTCAAAAATGATCTATGGCCTTTTCAAGAGTGACTGTTCATTGAAGAAAACTGGATATTGGCTCTGAACTCACGCTAGATCCAGGAGACCCAAAACATCACTTTGGCCCACCAGTCAGAGTGGTGGTACATGGACATCAGGTTATTAAAGCAGTCTTAACTAAGGGTCATTTTACAGTGGGTCCAGTGGGTCCAAGAACCAATACTATACTGAGTTCCCAAGTTCCAGAAAGCACTAATTGGAAAAGATACACTCAGCAACTGTCAAACCCTCTACACTGGATCCCTGACAAATGAATTAAGGGCTATTATGGCAGGAAAAGCAAAGTGGAAGCCATTAGAACTACTCCTCACAAGGAAAACAGTAAACCAAAAGCAATACCACATTCCTGGAGGGATGTGGAGATTACTACTACCATTAAAGCAGTGAAGGATTCAGGGGTGATGATTATCATCCTGTCTCCATTCAACTCTTCTATCTGGCCTGTGCAAAAAAAAACAAAAACAAACCAGACGGATCTTGGAGAATGACAGTAGATTACTGTATAATTCACCAGATGGTGACTCCATTTGCAGCTGTTGTTCCAGATGTGCTTTTATCACTTGAGCAAATTATACATTTCCTTGTACATGGACTGCAGCTACTTAGCTGGCCAATTCCTTTTTCTCTACTCTAGTTGCAAAGGAACACCAGAAGTAGTTTTCCTGCTAGTAGCAAGGCCATCAATACATTGTTAATGTCTTACCTCAGAAGTATATCAACTCTCCAGCTTTATGTCATAATTTAGGCTCAAAGGAACTTGATCATCCTTCCCTTCCACAAGACATCACACTGATCCATTAAAATGCTGACGGTATGATGACCGGACTTAGCAAAGAAGAAGTGTCAACAATTCTGGAATTAATGATAAAACATTTGCATGCTAGAAGGTAGGAAATTACTCCCACAAAAATTCAGGTGCCTTCCATGTCAGTGAAATTTCTGGGAGTCCAGTGGTGTGGGACATGTCAAGATATTCCTTCTAGAGTGAAAGATAAGTTATTACACCTGGTCCCTTGAACAACTAAGAAGGAGATCCAATGCTTGATTGGCCTCTTTGGAATGTAAATACAACATACATCTCATTCGGTTATAGAACTCCAGCTTATTTATAAAAGAACAGCTAATCTTGATTTGGTGCCAGAACAAGAGAAGGCTCTGCAGGGTTGTTTAGGTTGCTGTATAAGCTGCTCTACTACTTGGGTCATATGATCTTGTTGATCTGACCCAGTGGGGCTTGAAGTTTCTGTGGCAAATAGAGATGCTGTTTGGAAACTTTGGCAGGCTCTTACTGGTGAATCACAGCACAAACTCTTAAGATTTTGGAGCAAAGCTTTGCCCATCCTCTGCAAATAGCTATGTTCCTTTTGAGAAATAGCTTTTTGCCCTTAGTAGAGACTGAATGTATAACCACGAGCTACCAAGTCATCATGCAGCCCAAGTTGCCCATGCTGAACTGGGCAACTGACCCACAGAACCATAAAGTCAAATGTGTGAAGCAGTACTCCATCATTAAATGGTACATACAAGATCAGGCCCAAGCAGGACCTGAAAACGCAAGTAAGTTACTTGAAGAAATGACTCAAATGCCCATGGTCTCCACTGCCATCACATGACCTGCCCTCTCCCAAACTATACCTATGCTGCATAGGGAGTTCCTCGTAATCAACTGAGGAACAGAAAATTTGTGCCTGGTTTATAGATGATTCTGCATGAAATGCAAGTGTCACTCCAAAGTGGTCAGCAGTAGTGCTACAACTTCTTTCTGGACCTCCCTGAAGGACAGCTGTGAAGGAAATTCCTTCCAACAGGCATAACTTCAAGCACCTGTTGTTCACTTTGTTTGGAAGAAGATATGGCTAGACATGTGATTGTACTCATGTGCTATGACCAATGGTTTGGCTGGATGGTCAGGGACTTGGATTAGAAAATTGGAGACAAGGAGGTATGGGGGAAAGACCTTTCTGAATGGGCCAAAGAAGGTAAGATATTACTGTCTCATGTGAATGCTAATCAAAGGGTGACCCTGACAGAAGAAGATTTTAGCAATCAAGTGGTAGAATGACTCATTCTGGAGAAACTAGTCATCCTCTTTCCCCAGCCACTCTCACCATTGCCCAGTGGACTGTTGAACAAAGTGGCCATGGTGGCAGGGATAGAAGTTATATGCATGAGCTTAACAACATGGACTTCCACTGCCTAAGGCCAACTTAGCTACAGCCACTGCTGAGTGTCCAATCCACCAGCAACAAAGACCAATACTGAGTCCTGATATGCAACCATCCTTCAAGATGATCAACCAGCAACCTGGTGGCAAATTGATTACACTGAGCGACTTCCATCATGGAAAGGGCAGTGTTCTCTTCTTACTGGAACAGACACCAGGGATATGGATTTGCCTTTCCCAAACCAGTGCTTCTGTCAAAACTACCATCCATGATCAGCCAGTTAGTTACAAGGGGTTTCCTTGGGAGTGAGGCCTGCAACCAATATATATGGACATTCTGGCAAATCTTACCGCTTTTGCTCACTTTGGATCCTGCATTCTGCTCATTGTCACCTGACCTCCAGTTCTTGAGACTTGAGTCAGTGGTCTGCCATACTGCCTGCTGATCTTGGATTCATTAGCCTCCACAGCTGGCAATTCAGCAGCCCGCCATTTTACTGCCTATTTGGGATTTGGCAAACCTTGCAGCTATGTGAGTCAGGAGAAGATTCCAGCCTGAGGCCTGACCCACAGACTTGGGAGTTACCAGCCTCTACAGCTCAGTGGGCCATTTCCTTGAGATAACTCACATCTCCAATTTTTATATATGTGTGTATGAGTGTGTGTGTTTATATACTTCACAATAATGGTCTGTGCCATAGTCAGCACTTGGTCTTATTGTGGCTGCTGATATGGAACTTCTCCAACATCTTTTTGTACAGATGTAGTCAATTTGATTCCAGTGTATTCCATCTGGTGAGGTCCATGTGTATAGTTGCCATTTGTGTTGGTGAAAAAAGGTATTTGCAATGAAGAAGACATTGATCTTACAAAATTCTATCAAGTGATTTCTAGCATCATTTCTAGCACGAAGGCCATATTTTTCAACTATTGGTTCTTTTTTGTTTCCAACTTTTACATTCCATTCACCACTAATTATTAATACATTCTGATTGCATGTTTGATCAATTTCAGACTGCAGAAGCTGGTAAAAATCTTCAATTTCTTCATGTTTAGCCTTAGTGGTTGGTGTCTAAATTTGAATAATAGTTGTATTAGCTGGCCTTCCTTGTAGGCATACAGATATTATCCTATCACTGACAGCATTGCACTTCAGGACATATCTTGAGATGAACACAACACCATTCCTCTTCAAATTTTCATTCCTGGCATAGTAGATCATATGATTTCCTTATTCAAAGTAGTCAATACTGATCCATTTCATCTCACCAGTGCCTAGGATGGAGTAATGGTTAAGTGCTACTCTTGCTAACAAAAGGTCAGCATTTTGAATTCACCCAGGTGCTCTTTGGAAACCCTATGGGGAGGTTCTACTCTGTCTACAGGGTTTCTTTGAGTCAGAATCAACTCAACAGCAGTGGATTTGGGGTAAGTGATGCCTAGGGGAATCTACTTTTATGCATTCCACTTCATTTTTGACTATTTCCAATTTTCCTAGTTTCATACTTCATAGGTTCCATGTTTCTATTATCAATGGATGTTTGCAGCTGTTTCTTCTATTTTGAGTCATGCTACATCAGTGAATGAGGTCCCAAAGCTTTTATTCCATCCATGTCATTAAGGACAACTCTACTTTGAGGATGCAACTCTTCCCCACCCGTCTTTTTAGTGCCTTCCAACCTGTTGGGCTCATTTTGTGGCACTATATCTGACAATGTTCCGCTGCTATTCATAAGGTTTTCATTGCCTAATTCTTTTCAGGGGTAGACTGCTGGGTCCTTCTTTCTAGTCTGTCTTAGTCTGCAAGCTCAGCTAAAACCTGTCTTCCACAGGTGATCCTGCTGGTATCTAAATACTAGTGGCATAGCTTCCAGCATCACAGCAACACACAAGCCCTCATAGTACAATAAACTGACAAACAAGTGGAGCAAAGGACCTCTTTAAAGTGTTAAAAGGTAGATGTCACCTGAAGACTAAGGTGCACCTGACCCAAGCCATGGTATTTTCAGTTGCATCATATGCACGGGAAAGCTGGGCACTGAATAAAGAAGACAGAAGAAAAATTGATGCCTTTGAATTGTGGTGTTGTAGAATAACATTGGCTATACCATGGACGATCAAAAGAACAAACAGATATCTGCTGGAAGAAATACAACCAGACTGCTTCTTGGAAGCAAAGATGGCGAGATTGCATCTTGCATACTTTGAGCATGTTGTCAGGATCAGTCCCTGAAGAAGAACATCATGCTTGGTAGAGTGGAGGGTCAGCAAAAAAGAGGAAGACCCTCAATGAGATGAACTGACACAATGGCTGCAGCGATGGCCTTAAGCATAAAAAGAATTGCAGGCATGGTGCAAGACTGGACCATGTTTTGTTCTGTTGTGCATAAGGTTGCTATGAGTCAGAACCAACTCAACAGCACCTAATAACAATGATGTATACTTCATTGGCTTTGCTTCTCTAGAGAACCCAGACTACGACCCCAGACTAGATACAACTTCCTGACATTTGTGTTGTAAGCTGTTTTGGTTAAGTATAGGTGATGTGGAGAAATAAAAAAACGTGGCACTTTTTCAATTTCTACTCTCTCTTGGCCAGGTGTCTGTTCTGCCTTCTGAGAACAGATCTCCTAAAGGAAGTGGAGTCCATGCTAAACCTTGGTTATGGATTGAATTGCACTCTCTCAAAAGATACGTGGCAGTTATAACCCTGCACCTGTGAGTGTGATCATGTTTGGAAATAGGAAATCATACTGGAGCAGGGTGGGTCCTAATCCTAGCCACTGCTGACTGTTGTTTTACAAAAAAGCAGTACAGAAATGCAGAGAGACACACAAAGCAGGTCGGCTGCAAGATTGATAGAGGCAGTTGAATATATAAGCCCAGGAATGCCAAGGATTTTCACTGACTACTAGAAGCTAGGAAAGAGGCATGGAGGAAGCAGTCCCTGTTTCACGGCTTCCGAAGGAATCAGCCTGGCCAAATGTCAAGGATTGTCAGCCACTGCTAGAGGCTAGGAAAGAAGCATGGACTAGTCCCTCACTCAGAGCTTCTGAAGGAATCAGCATGCCAATACCCCGACTTATACTTCTAGCCTCTGGAGCCATGATACAACAAATTTCTGTTTGTTAAATCCACCTGTTTGTCGTACTTTCGTTATAGTAGCCTGTTTTAGTCAGCTAGGGCTGCTCTAACAGAAATACCACAGAGTGGATGGCTTTAACAAAGGAAGGTTTATTCTTACACAGTCAGGTATGTTACAAGTCCATATCCAGGGGAACGCTTTCCCCTTGTCGGCTCTGGAAGAAAGTCCGCTATTGCATCAGTCTTTGTCCAGGGAGCCTCTTGGCGCAGGAACCTCAGGTCTGAAGGACGCGCTCTTCTCTCAGTGCGGTGCTGCTTGCTTGATGGTACGAGGTTCCCAATTCTCTGCTTGCTTCTCTTTCCTTTTATCTCTTGCAGGCTGAAAAGATTAAGAGTGGGGTAAGCCATAGTCCAGGGAAACTCCCTTTACCGCAGGGCAGGGAAGTAATCCTATGAAGGAATTTACAGCCCCACTCTAATCCTTTAACATACAGTTTAGTGAAACCACAAAATGGAGGACAGTCACAAGATACTGGGAATCACGGCCCAGCCACATGGTTACACATATTTTGGGGGGGACACAATTCAACCTATGACATAGCCCAAGGAAACTAAGACAACTGCCGTTGGTGATAAGGTTTTGGCTTCTAATGGGAGTGATTTTAAAGACGGTGTGTTCACTCCTAGATGGTCCACACTGGCCTGAAAGAACTGATGTTAAATTTTCTGGAAATTTACAAGCCAGTTGTTAAATGTATGTATCATTTGAATTTAAACGATATAAACATGCAATTAAAACATTAGAAATAAGGATAACAGCTACTCAAAACTCACCACTTGTTATTTTACTACATTTTACTATTATCAATAATCTTGAGGTTATTTACATTGTATCTACCTAGTGGAAATCTATCAAATAGGGTGTTACCGCACATCTCTTCCCAACTCTGTGTTGAATGATTTTACTTTTTGTAGCTTGAAGTAGGTGCGTGGAATCAGCAAACACTAGAAATCAAACCCTGTCTTAATTACCTAGCGCTGCTATAACAGAAATACCATGAGTGAGTGGCTTTAAAGAGCAGAAATGTATTTTCTCACAGTTCAAGAGGATAGAAGTCTGACTTCAGGGCACCAGCTTTAGGTGAAAGCTCTCTTTCCCTCTGTCACTTCTAGGGAAAGATCCTTGGCTCAGCTTCTCCAGTCCTGGTGTTCTTCAGTTCTTTGGTGACTTTCACATGGCATCTGTCTTCCTGCATTTGTGCCTTCTTGTCTCCTGTCTAAACTGCTCTTGTTGTAACTCCGAAATAATTAAGTTTAGAACATACCCTATACTGATATGGTCTCATTAACATAACAAAGAAAACCTGTTCCCATGAGATCACATCCACAGGTATAAGGCTAGAATTCCAACGCACATTCTGAGGGGAGATGACTCAATCCATACCCCACCACCTCAACAGAACTGGTTGTTAAGTGTTTACCAGCACACCACCACTTGACAGAGGACTGTGAGGGAGATGGGTTAGAACGGCCCCAGCTCCAGTCCATTTCAGGAGCTGGCCACTTTCTTTGACCTACCCGTACATTCTCCAGGCAGAGAGAACAATGCTGTACCTACTTACTTGAAGGGCTTCTTGGCCAGATGGTCCCCCTCAGACAGTGGTTTTGAGGAGCTGGCTGAGGAAATATTTTCCCAACTCAGCCTGGTTTCCTTTTGAACTAGTTCTAAGAAGTAGTCCCCAAAGTCAGTAAATAGGGCAGCTGTGATGTGAGTTCCAGCTGAAATAAAGAAAACTTATGGGTCTGGTTCATATACAGAGAAACTTATAGATTCAGTTTTTCCTCGTTTCCTGCCCTCTGTCTCTTAAAACAAGACACAGTCTGTACTTGCAATGCCTTCCCTCTTCCTCCAGGGATATAATCAGCACCTGGTTTTTCCTTGGCTCTAGTACAGAATAAACTTGCTGCTTTCTGGACACTTGTTTCCAATGACAGAGCTATTTATTTCTCTTTTCATAGCAAGTACTGCTGAAACTATATGAGGCTCTTTCAACGGCCGTGGTTCAAAGACCTCCTGTTCTTAGTTCAAATAACCTCCTAGTCCCTAATTCCTTTCAAATTCCAGGCCCTTCATTTGGAAGGAGGGCTAAAGATCGAGGAAGCAGAAGGAGAATCCAGCAGGTTTTGGAATTTCACGAGACTTCAGATCCTCTTGGAAAATATATAATTCTCTCTCATACTCTAAAATCTGATGATGAATTAACCACACAAAAGATGTATTGCATGTGCTTCATGTAAATACACTGCAGAAATGGCTCTGCTTGCTAGTTTCTGTTTATATGCACATGTTACATGTATCTGTCTACTGTGAACCTAAATCCTTGCAAGTATTTGTGTATGTGTATATATGGACATGTGTGAGGGCCATCATGTAGACGCCTGCATATTTGAGTGTGTGTGTAACTATATGTGTATGTTGTTGTTGTTTGCCAGTAAGTCAATTCTGACTCATTCGAACACTGTAGGACAGATGAGAACTGCCCCATAGGGTTTCCTAGGCTATAATCTTTATGGGAGCAGATCACCAGGTCTTTATTCCTGCCATATGTGTCTTATAGCTATGTGCATGCCTCTGTGCCTTTGTAATATGGGTGTGATTGTATGCTTGCAGGAGTGAGCTCAGAGACTTTTACGAACCTGGTTGGAATGCTTTAAGAAAGTCATCATCATCTAAAAATAGAGGAACTGTAATGTCTTGAAAAAGGGAATTTAAAAAAAAAAAAACACAAACGGATTTCTTTTTTAAGACTCTATGTTCTCCCAAGCTTTGTGTGTCATGGAAAAATACCAAATATTTGCTTTTTCCTTTTTTTGTCATGATAAGGAGTGTTGATTTCATCTAGAGGATGTTATCTCTTAGTTTGAACTAAAAGTACTTTAGTGGGAGGGTGACCCGGGGTGGAGTGGGAGGCTATGCTCTCCAAAGGGGCAGATTTGGATGCTTTAAGCCTCCCTCACTTCTCTCCAGCTGCTGCCATCTGTCTTTAAAATATCTTGGCACTCTTCCTGCTGATCAAAGGGAAGGAGCTTGTCTCTGGCTGTGGATCCACTTGGTACTTGGATGAGGGATCAGAGTGCCTATGTCCTTCTTCCTTTTGAGGACAAGAAAACAGAAATACAATATGAGATTCTGTTGCAACAGAATGAGGTTAAATCTAGGAGAAAATGTTTCCACTTCTTTATGGACCATGAGACACAAGAAGGACTTCTGAAGTGTTTATGAAGTCTCTTCTGGGTGATTCTAAAAGACTCATAGCTCTTTGAGATGAATTAAAAGTAGATTCACAGAGGGGCCTGCAATCAGCCAGGATGACCTTTGGAAGCTTTAATAACAGTCACTTGTGTTTGTTAGGTACTTATTATGATGGCATGAATCTAAAACGTTACTGTATCTTTACTTCAACCATGAGAGGGTAATTATTATCCTTATTTCAGAGGTGAGGAAAATGAGACATAAAGAGTGAAGGTGTTTGCCCAAAGTCATTGGCATGGATTGAATTATCTCCCCAAAAACATGTGTAGCAATTTGGCTGGCCTACGATTCCCAATATTGTGTAATTGTCCTGCATTTTGTGACGTTCTTATGTTGTAAATCTTGATCTTTGTTGGTAGTTAATAGGGCAAGATTGGATTATGTTAAAAAGGATTAGGGTAGAACTGCAACACCCTTACAACAAAAGCCAACAAAGAATGTGTTCCCCTTAGTCAGCACCCTGAATTCAGACTTCTAGCCTACTGGACTGGGAGATTCTGTTTTAGTCAGCTAGGCTGCTCTAACAGAAATACCACAGAGAGTGGATGGCTTTAACAAAGAAAGGTTTATTCTTACACAGTCCGGTAGGTTGCAAGTCCATATTCAGGGTGTCCGCTCCAGGGAAAGACTTTCCCCTTGTCGGCTCTGGAGGAAAGTCCGGTATTGCATCAGTCTTTGTCCAGGGAGCGTCCTCACGCAAGAACCTCTGGTCTGAAGGACGCGCTCTGCTCCCGGTGCTGCTTGCTTGATGGTAGCGAGGTTCTCAAATTGTCCTTTGTTTCTTTTTCCTTTTATTCCTTGCAAGCTAAAAGCATTAAGGGTGGGGCAAGCCATACTCCAGGGAAACTCCCCCCACAGCAGGAATTCACAGCCCCACCCTTTAACATACAAGTTAGCAAAACCACACAATGGAGGACAGTCCCAAGATACTGGGAACCATATCCCAGCCACGTGGCTGCACACATTTTTGGGGGGGACACAATTCCAACCATGACAGAGAGAATAAACTTTTCTTTGTTAAAGCCATCCACTTGTACTTCTGTTAGAATAGTACTTCATGACTAAGACAATCATACAACTAGAAAAGGACAAATCCAAGATTCCCACCAGGTAGTCTGACTCCATGTCCATATTGTTAACTACTAGGCTATATTTGTCCTGCCAATTCAGCTTTTAGGTTCTCTGTGTCACTTCAAAGAAGTCACTTCTTCTTATTGTTTTATGTATAGAGAGATGGATGTCAAAGTCTCCCAATTACCAGGAGTACTTCTGGATGTATATATCTGTTCTATGAAAACTCACAATTGAAGGGTGTTTTAGTCAGCTAGTGCTGCTCTAACAGAAATACAACAAAGTGGATGGCTTTAACAAAAGAAAGTTTACCCTTACATAGTCCGGTAGGCTACAAGTCCAAATTTGTGATGTTTACTCCAAGGGGAAGGCTTTCCCCCTTTTGGCTCTGGAGGAAAGCCCTTGTGTTGCATCAGTTTTTGTCCAGAGAGCATCTTGGTACAGGAACCTCAGGTCTGAAGGACGCACTCTTCTCTCAGTGCTGCTTTCTTGATGGTGCGAGGTTCCCAACTCTCTGTTTGCTTCTCTTTCCTTTTATCTCTTGTAGGATGAAAGGATAAAAGGTGGTGCAAGCCATACTCCAGGAAAACTCCCTTTACAGTGGAGCAGAGAGGTGATCTTATGAAGGGATTTATGGTCCCACCTTAATCCTTTAACATACAGCATAGGAAAATCACAAAATGGAGGACAATCAGAGAATACAGGGAATACAGTCAAAGTAACACACATATTTTTAGGGGGACACAATTCAATCCCTGACAGATGGGAATCTCAGGAAGTCACCTATCCTGTAGGTTTCAGGTTGGAAAATTTCTGGCAGTTAGTAGAGAACCTAACATTCATGGAGAACCTGTGTAACAGCCACTGAGTTATTTGACATAATCATCTTCTATTCTGAATCATGATGTCTTCACATGGTGGTGTAACAAACACTTTGCTCTGCCATTTCCCCGAGGGTTCTAAGGTATAGCTTAAATAAAAGCCTGTCTTGCCTACAGTCATCTTCTAAGGAAAATATCCCCATCTACAGTCCCTGTGACTTTGAGATTCTATCCCCTTGCACACAGCTGAGTGAGCCAAAGGTGAACACTTGACCCAGTGGCAGCCACTTCACAGCCTATTGAGTCCTGGATCACAAAGATTACCTGAGACCCTTAGATAACTGCTCTCAGGAATCTAAGCTGGGAACTGCTTTGAGGAGGAGAGAACTAATAGCAGAAACCGAAACTGACGCAGAAAGATAGTGACAAACAGAGGGGAAAGGCCGTGCTGTTCTACGAGCAAGCTGGGATTACGAGGGAGCAGAAACTGGAAGTGAACAGAGGCTGCGTGGAAAAGAGAATAAAGAAAAAAAGCAGACACCATGAGAAAAGTGTCGTGGAAGTTGCTGAATCCCAATGGCCACCTAGTTTCAGATCAGCTGTCAGCCCGTGGATGTCCTAAAACAGCCAGAAGGAACTCCTTGCAACCTAAAGGCCTACTTTGAATACCAAACTTCTCAAATTATTGATGTTATTTATATTAAGTTAGACTTCAGACAGAATCAAGGTTGTTGTTGTTAGGTGTTGACAAGTTGGTTCCGACTCACAGTGACCCTTATGCACACAGAACAAAACACTGCCTTTTCCTTCCCCAGCTTCGGAATTGTTATGCTTGGGTCCATCACTGAAGCCACTATGTCAGTTCTTATGAGGGTTTTCCCCTTTTTCACTCACCTTCTAATTTACCAAGTATGATGTCCTTCTTCAGGGACTTATCCCGTCCAATAGCATGTCCTAAGTATGTGAGATGAAGTCTCACTATCCATGCTTCTAAGGAGCATTCTGGCTCTACTTCTTCCAACACAGATTTACTCATTTTTCTGGCAGTGCCCAGTATAGCCAAAATTCTTTGCCAGTACTATCAGGCAAAAGCATCAGTTCTTCTCTCATCTTTCCTATTCTTTGTCCAGCTTTTGCATGCATAAGAGGTGACTTAAAACATCATAGGTTGGGTCAGCTACACCTTAGACTTCAAGGTGCCATCTTTGCTTTTTAACACTTTAAAAGGTCTTTTGCTGTAGACTTGCCCAATGGAGTACGTCATTTGATTTCTTGACTGCTTTTTCCATGAGTACTGACTGTAGATCCAAGAAAAATGAAATCCTTGACAACTTCAATCTTTTCTCCATTTATCATGATGTTGCTTATTGGTCTAGCTGTGAGGATTTTTATTTTCTTGATGTTGGTGTGCAATCAATCCTGAAGACTGTAGTGTTTTATCTTCACCAGTAAATGCTTCAAGGCCTCTTTGCTTTCAGCAAGCAAGGTTGTATCATCTTTATATCACAGGTTGTTAATTAGTCTTACTCCAATCTTGATGCCCTGTTCTTCTTTCTGTAGTCTTGTTACTGGAAAAGCCTGGGAGTTTGTCTGCCTGCCACAAAAAAGCCAATTCACTGTGACAGGAGCTTTTTGGGGTGAGATCAAAGATTTTAGTTACAAGCTGGCATTGCAAAGAGACAGGGAGGTAGTCTCATCCTCAAAAACCTGCCCAGATTGGTCAGGCAAAGTCTGAGTATTCAAAGGGAAAGAACACATGCAGATGTAGGGAACAATGTGGGCAGCTGGGGGCATGTGGGGCCGACTGCATGGAAATCAACTGAGTGAAGGTCAACTGGGTGGAGGCCTGCTTCACAATCTTGCAGGTCATCAAGGAAAACAAAGTGGTATTAGCTTCATTTGGCCAGTAACCTAGAAGAATAATGCTCAAACACAAGTTACTTCTCCATCCTCCCTGGCCTCCTGTTTGCTTCTTTTATCATTAGCTTTATCAAGACAAAACGAGTCATTCATTGCTTATAGTTCACTGATTCTATAGTGGAGCCTACAGAGGGCCCTGCCCTAGAGTTGGAGCCTTGGGCTTGTGGAATGTGAAGGTCTTGTCTTTCCCTGAGTGTTAGGGGTGATCCAAAACAATGTCTCTCAAGTCCCCTTAGTTCTGAGCACCCCTGATATGGAGGCTTTTTCAGCCTCCAGTTTCAGTCCAGCTTCTCAGATTATTTGTTCAGTATACAGATTGAATAAAGACAGTGAAAAGATACAGCCCTTGTGAGTACCTTTCTTGGCTTTAAACCATGCAGTATCCCCTTGTTTTCTTTGAATCAAGGTTATCCCATAATACTTTTGGTGATTTGTGTTCCAAAATGCTACTTGGGGTAGAAAAAAATTAGTAAAATTAGGCAAATTCACATCATATGAAACTTATCTTATCTGTGCCTATAATAAGTAAGCACTTCTGACACACATTAATAATTGTAGCAAATAGACATTATTTTAGTACTTTACTTCTCTGCGAAGTTATTTTAGCACTCTAAAATATTAGTGTGTCATTTGTATGAGTGTCACCTATGACATGTGTGGCACTGGGAAACTGGATGACAGTCACGGGCATAAATGATTTTATTTAATTTCTCATCTCTCCAAGTAGGTGTTCTTACGAACCATTTCACAGGTAGTGTTAGGGTCCGCGATTTTCAAGATGCGACACTTGTTACTTTAAAGGTTAAATTTTATTAAAAAAATATGCCCAATAGGAAAAATACTGGTGCACCAGGGACGCACCCCAAGCTACACAGAGCAGGGGGCGACGGAGAGTTTCCTCAGCGCCCAGTATTTAAGTCATGAGATTGCAAAGTAGGGAGGGTGAACTGACCTTTACATTGATTGGTTAACTCCTATTAGTTGTAAAATGTGGTCAAGGTCTAGGGGTCACTTGCAGGCTGTCAGTTGCAAGGTTGCCCCCAGGCTTGTCTTGTGACAGTGTTTTGTAAGATAAAGGTAAGATAATTCTATGGTATTTTCTGCTATTAAGTTGTTTCCTGGGGCTTTCTTCAATACCTCCAATTTTTACCGGGCCCTTCCTCATTTCAACAGTAGTCCACCTGACGCTCAGAAGACTACGTTCCTTACCCAAGATCATGCAGCTAGCACATGTAGGAGACAGGATACAAACTTAGATCTTGTCTTCTTATACCAGCAATTTGATGGACTAGAAATTCTGAAGGTTTTGTTATTGAAAATGTCTGGGATTTCAGCTACCTGCCCAAAAAACCAATTCACTGAGACACGAGCTTTGGGATAAGATCAAGGGTTTCATTTGTAAGCCAGCATTGCAAAGGGACTGGGAGGTATTCTCCCTCAAAACCCTGCCCAAATTGGCAAAGTCTGAATATTTAAAGGGAAAGACCACAAGAGGAAGCAGGGAACAACTGTGGGCAGTTGGGGGCATGTGGGAGTTGACTGAGTGGAAGTTGACTGGGTGGAGGCTGGCCGGGTGCAGGCGGTTAACTGGGAAGTCAACTGGGTGTAAGGGGTCGACTGGGTACAGGGGGTCAACTGGGTAGAGATCTGCTTCACAGTCTTGTAGGCCATCACTGGCCACCAAGGAAAACAAAGTAGTGTTAGATGCCATCTGGCCAGTAACTTAGAAGAATAATGCTCAAACACGTTACTTCTCCATCCCTTCCAGCCTTCTACTTGATTCTTTCATCATTAGTTTTATCAAGACCAAAGGAGTCACTCACAACCTATAGTTCACTGAGTCTATAGTGGAGCCTATGAAGGCCCCACTCTGTAAGGGCCCCACCCTAGCATCACCGCCTGGGCTTGTGGAATGTGAAGGTCCTGCCTTTCCTTGCATGTTAGGGGTTATTTGAAACAATGACTCTCAGGTCCGCTTAGTCTTGAGCACCCATCACACAGAGGCTTTTTCAGTCCAGTTTCAGTTTCTGCTACAAAATTTCTAGGCCTTGCACAAAACATATGAGGTCTAACAATTAAGCCTGAAAACTCTTCCTAGAAAAAATGCTACATACTTCACTGCTGAAAATCACTACAGTCACCTTCAAAGTACTCCCCTTGGAAAGCTATTCACCAACACCAGAGACTAGTTCACCCTTCAAAGCAATTTTGGAACTCTTTCTGGAATGGCCATCAGAGTCGTCATCGTACTACCCTTGATGTCCCAAATGTCATCAAAATGTCTTCATTTCAATATTTCCTTTATCTTCAAGTAAAGAGAAAAAGCCATTGGGGGCCATATTAGGTGAGTAGGTAGGTTTTTAGCCAGTAAACACATAAATATATTAAGCCAAGTCAAAGTCAAGTGCAGTCGAGTCAGATCCAACTTGGAACAGTTATTTGTTTACTGGCTAAAACCCTCCTCACAGACAGTGCCATGTGAGCTGGTGCACTGTCGTGATACAAGAGTCATGAGTTGTTGGTGAAAAGTTCAGGTCATTTTCATCTAACTTTTTCATGCAGTCTTTCAGCATTTCAAAATAGTAAATTTGGTTAGCTGTTTGTCTGGTTGGTACAAATTCATAATGAACAATCCCTCTGAAATAAAAAAGGTTAACAATATCATTTTGACTGTTGATTTGGACTGACCAAATTTTTGGTCATGGAGAACTGGCTGACTTCCACTGTGCCCTCGCATGTTTTGTTTTAGGCTGGTAATGGTACACTTGTGTTTCTTCACCAGTGATAATATCATTTTGACTCTCCAAAGGGTCTTGGCAAGCTTCAGCTCTCCTTTGCCTTTGTTCATTGGTGAGCTCCTTCTGGACCATTTTTGCACATACCTTTCTCGTGCCAAGATTTTCAGTTAAGATTTTCCTAGCTGTTTCTCTATCAATGTTTACTTAGCCTGCTATGCTTCTCACAGTCAGCCAATGATTCTGACATACAATTCAATGAAGTTTTTCAATGTTTTTGTGAGTTATGCTTATTACTGGCTTCCCTGACCTCTCTTCACCAGTGATGCTTTCTCTCCCCTCAGAAAAACATTGAATCTGAAAGGACCCCCAACAGGGGAGACCCCTCCTCAAGTCACAGGTGACGGCATAACCCCAATCAGTCATGAAGTCTGCAGCTTGATGCAACAGCAAGAGGTTTTTATTCCAGCGTGCTGGGGCTCAATCCATACTCTTGTCAAAGTAGAGGGAATGGGCCCCGAACAAGAAAAGTACAGAGTATATAAAGGCAGGGTCTTACATTCTTGGGGGAGGTGGGGTTGGGGAAGGTTCTGCGTAGGGTAATTTTTTTGTGGTTTGTATTAGCTCGGGGCTAGGGTGGATATTTCGGGTGCATTTACTTCCTGGTATTTCTGAAACTAGCCTTTTTGGGTAAGTTCCTTCTTGTTATTCCCGAAACCAGCCTTTTTGGGTAAGTTCCTTGAACTCTGAAGGAGGGTTGGTTCTATATTGTCCTGTTGTTTCCAAAACTAGTTCTTGTGGTTAGGGAAGTGGCCCTTCCCGTTTTCGTTCAACAGTCAGGAATGTATGGGCTGAGTGCTCGTGGGGGTAACTAGAGGAAAGGTGTAAAAAGATCTTTTTCCTTACAACAAATTTTTCCCTAACAAATCCATTTGTACACTGACATTTTCTTCATGACATTGTCCTCAGAAACCTGGACTAATTGTTAGGCTGAAACCCAAACTCCCCTCCCCCAGCTGGCCTGAGCCAGCTATTCCCAGAAACATCTCGACCACCCGTGGAGAGTCCCTAATTGTTTCTCTCTCATTCAAATGAGACTGCCTGGATGGTTCCCAAATTCCCACACGAGACTTGGTAAACATGACCTTTAAAGTCGTTAACACCCGAGAGGTGCAGGCAGAGACAGAAAAGGAAACCCAGATTCACCTAAAGGCATACTTACAGGTCCAAGACTTGGTGGCAGCCCTGAGGCCAGCAAATGAGATAAAGAGGGGCAGAGTCAAGATGGCAGACTTAAGCACATGTCTCCCTACATCCCTCTGGAAACCTTCCGATCACCTAATGAGCCCCAGGACACGGCATAGGGCTGTTAATTTGGACTTCATACCACTGAGGAAAAACCTCTCTTTTGCTGATTCCCGCTCCTGGCTAGCCCTGGTTCTCACGGACTGAAGGTTACTGCACCATTTTGACTCTTTTTTCCTCTGTCTTCGCTGGTGGGTGGAGCTGGGTCTTGCCTAGCTGCTAGACTCAGAAGCACTGCTAGGGGGATAGGCAGGTGAAATTCCCATATTTTGAGAGCCAGGCTTACGATTCTGTTAATCTAGCCACTTTGGGGCTGTCTTTTCGTCACTGCCACAGCAGAGTTTGTACAGAATCACATTGCCAGTGTACGGGACACCATGTTGAGTACAGAGATTTTAGCGGGACCTAATTGTTAGCCTGGGAGCCAGCGCCTGCAAACAGGACAGTGCTTCTCCAACAGAAAAGCAGTAATTTACACAGTGTCGCCTATGGTGGGGGCCCTGCAACAGAAGCAGAGGAATCACTACCTCTTGGCACCTTTAGCCCCTCTATCTGCTGCCTGTGTGGAGGGCGCCATCTTGGATACAGTGGCCGCAGCTGGACTTAATTCTTAGCTTGGGAGCCAGAGCCTGCCCACAAGAGAGCGCTTTTCTACCAGAAAAGCAGTACTTTATACAATGTCATCTAAAGCTGGGCCCTGTCAGCAGAAGCCAACAGGGCAGTAGCATTGCTGTATTCTGAACTAGTTTGTATCATCTGGGGTTGGATATAGAGGTGCTTACTTTGCCAGCTGGGAAGAGGGACCTCTAGACTTGAAAATCTGACTGACTTGTGAAGTGGTCAGATACCTTTTGCTTTACATTTTAAGACAGCCTAGAGAAACATCTGCAGTCCATCCTCACAGTATCTCTTCCAGCCTCTACTTACTCACATGGGACCCAAAAAGCAACAGACACTTGTGGCATACAAGAAATCACCCATGGCTTCAGAAGGCTCCCAAACAGAGCAACCAAGGAGTTTTCCAGATGAAGAAACTTTTATGAAATCATCAGAAAGTGAATACAAAATGATTATATACAGAGCCCTTCTAGACCTTATACAAAATGCAGCAGAACAAAAGGAGGCATTATACAAGCTGTTCGATCTGATGAAACACCAGTACTCTGAAATCCAACAGATCAAGAACAAAATCAAAGACATAGAAACTTTCATGCAAAGCCAAGAAAACAGAATGGAACAAATGGAAAAAAGAATTTCTGACTTGGAAGACAGAGCTACTGACGCCAGCGTCTATGAGCAGAAATCAGAAAAAAGAAACAAGAAAAATGAAGAAACAGCCCACCCCTTGCTGACTCCGGCCTGTAACGCCACTTCACCCACACTCAGCAGGAAGTAGACAAAGACAGACTTCTTCATCCCTTATCATCAAAAAGGCCAGAATGTTAGGCTGAAACCTAACCCACCCCCCACCCCTCCCCCCCACCCCCCCACCTCCCGTTGGCTCAAGCCCCTATTCCTGGAAACGCCTCAACCACCCCTGGAGAGTCCCTAATTGTTTTTCTCTCATTCAAATGAGACCGACTACTGCTTCCTCCCCATAGGCTTTACTAGCCCGCTCCTCACCTCACCCCACTGAAACAACACTCCTTTTGCTAATCTAATGGTCCTAATAGTCCACAACCCCACTGGTTACTTATCAACAAGTAACTGTCCTCAACAAGGTCTGCCTCCACCCTTTATAAATCCCAGACTCCCCAGCCAAGACGCAGTTTTGCAGACTCCCTCCTGGAAACTCTGTAAAGCCACCCGGGATGCATGATCCCAGAAGGAAAAAGGGAACTGAGTGGAGCAGAGGTAATGTTTGAAGAAAACTTTCCAGAACTAAGAAGACATGAATCTGTAGACTGAGGAATACCACATATAGCAATACATCCCACATATACAAAAATAAATTCACACCTAGATGCATCTCAGGGAAACTGAAGAATAACAGAATCAAAGAGAAAACTTTAAAATCAGTAAGAGAGAAAAAAGAAATCACCTGCAAAGAAATGACATTCAGACTTATTGTCAACTTCCCACCAGCAACGATGGGAGCCAGAAATTAGTGAAATCATATATGAGAGAGGGAAAAACCTGTAAAACTGGAACTGTGTAGTCAGAAAAATTATCTTTCCTAAAAGAGGATGAAATAAAGACATTAGGACTCCTGAAGGGGTCATGTTCCTTTCTCAGAATTATACAGCTGCTACTGGTTTCCAGGCAGGTCTAGAACAGACAGACATGTATTACAATAAATCTCTTCAAAGGAAGTCTTTTCTATTTCTTCCTGCCTCAATTATTCCTCCTAAGCTCAGAGTAGTTCTGTGAAGAAACCACGACATTTGTCCTTAGCTTGTTTTGAGGGAGCTCCAGGGCTTAGGAGCCCTTAAACATTTTCCTTGGCGAAGGGTGCTAACGCTAGTGGTGCTCTGCGGCAGAAAGCTAATGGGAGTGGAGAGTGGGCATGAAGCATACATAAAGGCCCTGAGCCCCTTCTAGAAACCCTCCGTGCTCCTTCAGAGCGCACAGCGAACACTGTGCCTTTAAATACCATGCTGTTACACTGAACCCAACCTGCAGGCACCACATTAATCAACTCAGCGTTCCCTTCAGGCCTGGGGGCTGGCTTGGCTTTGCCTTCCATTTTCCCAAGGTCAGAAATTACTTTGTAGTTCACTTGGCTCAATTTCCCTTTGGATCAGCACTAAGAGAGTTTTTAACTAAAGTTTTTTTACCCCTCAAAATTCACCTAACTCCTAGCTAAAACACCTGGCTTTAGAGCCTAAATCCCCTCTACTTTCCCTCTCCTGAGAACCCACCCTGTACAGTGATTGATTTGCTTAACATTTGTTGGTGCAAATATGGAAGGTGGGTGCCTCCCCTCAGCTAACATTTGAGTCAATTTGTTATTTCTTTTTGGGAGCTGGCATTTCTTAAATATTTTCTCTGACTCTTGTCTGCAAAAGTCTTCCTCTCAGCAGAAAATGGGGAGAAACACATTGGGAAAGGGGGTGGGGTATCAAAATAAATTATGAAGAGGAAGAAACAGATAGCAGGCCAGGAGTCTTGGTGTTCAGGGTACCCAGGAAATTACCGTCAGGGCTGCTCAGTCCCTCCCAGAATCTGCATCCTTGGCCTTCCCAGGCAATCTCCTCTCTGTCTCCTTCCTCTCTCACTCTCTTCTTTTCTCACTCTTCTTATCCTTTGTCTCCTCTCCTCCTCTCCTCCTCCGCAATGTGAGAAATGTTGTAGGCACCGCAGCCGTGCTCTGGTTTCTCTTGGGCAAGTGGCAGGCCGGTATAAACCCCCAGCTAGGAACCCGCCCCTCAATGGTCAAGGTAGGCTGCCTTATCCCTTATGAGGTCGCCACTAGGCAGTTACCAGTGTCTTTTTCTGACGAATGCTCAAGAAATGCAGTTCAAACCCAGTTAGTGAGAGCAACGCTGTATCAGTCAATTTCGCAAAATCGGACGCCTCAGCTCACAAAGAAGGCTGGTCATAGAGGACATACCAAACAGTTCTTTATAAACTCTTTTTATCCTCTAACTCGTCAGTCCCTCCCCCAGTTTCTCACTGGCTGAGTACTAAGGGGTGAACAATCTCTGCCTCATGTCGTGTAAGACTTAACGTTCCATTTACTTTTGCGGTCTATCTTCTGTTTCCTGAATAAGTTCTCCCCCACCCCCATTCACCCCTTCTTTTAGGTTAGCTAGTAACTTCTTATCTTGGCCTTTGTTCAAAAGATGAACGATTTTGAATTTTATTTCTCGCCCCCATCTCCCACCACCACCTCTCCCCTACCCCAACCCTCTGCTAAGAGATACCTCTGCTGTGCCCACATCCTAGCGTTTCTGGGTTCTCTCTCTTCTTCCTGGTCCCTGGACAAGAAATGCGTTTTCCTGCTGTGGCTTGAGACCTTGCTGCCTTGTCCTTCCTTCACCCTTAATGAGGGCCTCTCAGGCCTGGACCCTGAAAGTTCCACCCTCAATCTTTGTATTAGTAAAGATTAACCATAATAACAAATAAACCTAAAAATACATGTGGCTAAATCAGATTTAAAAAAAAAAATTATTTCTCAATCACGTAAAGTCCAAAACAGTATTCTTGATTGGCAAGCAGCTCTCTGAGCAGCTGGTGGTATGTATCAGTCTCTTTCCATTTTATGGTTTCACCATCTCTCTCCCCTGGCTCCCAAACTGGGAAGCTAAAATCACAGAAGAGTACACAAGGGAGACTCCTATGGGGCAGCCCTGCAAGTGGCACTTAGCCTCTCCTCACGTTCTCTTGGCCGGACCCAGTCACATGGTCACAGATGAGGCACAAGGAAGGCTGAAAAACGTAGAGAAATAATATACTCAAAGAGGAAGGACTAGTCTCTGGCCACTGCTGCACCTTTCTCACTTTCCTATTTCACCAGATACTTGTTGGGTAAAGCTCAACTGCTTCATTCAGTTCTCTATACATGGCTGGTACTCAGGTGTCATCTCCACAACAATTCCAATTTCATGATAGTAAGCACTCTGTTGAGAACTATCCTGAGGCTCTCTGGGTCTCGAGTGCCAGGACTGACTGGTACAGAAGGGTGTGCTGGTAATGGTACCATTTACCAGCTGTGCTGGCCTCCCAGGACTATGATGGTTGTCTCAGTCATATAGTGCTTCTGTAACAGAAATACCACACATGGATGGCTTTACCAAAGAGACATTTGTTCTCTCACAGCCTAGTAGGGCCACAAGTCCAAATTCAGGAAATCAGCTCCAGGTGAAGGCTTTCTCTCTCTTAGCTCTGCAGGGCAGTCCTTGTCACTAATCTTCCACTGGTCAAGGAGCTTCTCCATGCAGGGACTCTGGGTGCAATGAATGCACTGTTCTCCTGGTTCTTGTTTCTGAGTGGTATGAGGTCCCCATGTCTCACTATTCTCTTTTTTGTGTCTCAAAAGAGATTGGCTTAAGACACAATCTAATCTTGCAGATCTCAACAATAGTACTGTACTAGTTCACTTCTTTGGAAACACTGGTGGTCTTGTGGTTAAACCCTACAGCTGCTAACCAGGACATCAGCAGTTCACATCTGTTAGGCACTCCTTGGAAACTCTATGGGGCAGTTCTACTCCGTCTGTAGGGTTTCTATGAGTCGGAATCAACTGAGCAGCAGTGGGTTTTAGAGTCCACTTCTCTAACATCACAGTGATAGGATTTACAACACATAGGAAAATCACATCAGATGACAAAGTGGTAGGACAATCACACAACACTGGAAAACATGGCCTAGCCAAATTGATACACATGTTTTTAGGGGACACAATTCAATCCATGACAATGGTCTCTTTTCCTAGTAGCTGTGTGACCTCCATGGTTGGTACGGTCATCCTAGGTGCCCACCTCCCTTACCTCACTTCCTTCCAACCACTCCTAAGACACTACTCTCCTTTTCTATTTTATAGTGTTAATACCCCAGCCCTACATTCTCTAGTCTTAGTTAGAGTTTGAAGACTCCCTGTTCTCAGATGATCTGCAGAGCAGAACTGCCTTGTAAAAGGCAATTGCAGAGAAAAATAAGTTAAAAAAGGACTTAAGGGAAGCCTCATGACTGAGGCAACACTCTTCAGTGGCATGGATGACCCCCACCTTAGCAAGAGGCCCAAGGAGAAAAAGTAGGGAGCACTGAAGAATTGTGATGAGCCAGGGGAAAAGGAGGGCAACCAGAGAGCCTGCCTGATCCAGAAGGTGGTCAGGGCTTATTAATGATGAAGATGTCTGGCTCAGGGGCCACTTTTCCAGCTCCTTCTATGCTCCTCACACCTCCCAGTTACACTGTAGCTGGGGTACTAGGACCTGAGGTTATGGTGTGAAAGACTCATATTCCTCTAGAGATATTCATGTGTATTAATACCTTTCTCTTACACCTCATGGCACTATGGTTAATGTACTTGGCTGCTAACTGAAAGGTTGACAGTCCAAACCCACCAGTGGCTCCACAGGAGAAAGAGGTGGCAGTCTGTTTCCACAAGGATCTTCCAAATCCATTGTGATTGACTTGACTCTAACTATAGGCACTGTATAGGAATGATCCCAGAGGCAGAAAGAGAGAATCTCACCACCATCAAGAAAGAAGAGTGGAATACATCCTTTGGGTCTGGGATCACCACACCAAGAATCGCCTCAACCCAGGAGGCAGAGAGAGAGCTGTAACAGCAAAGACAAGAGACAGCGAGAAGCAGCAGCAGAGAAATGAGGGCAGTAAAACTAGGGGACTAGTGGGAGATGGCAGAAGACTGGCGAAGGATGGGGGCTTCCCAGCCCACAGAGCTAGAAAGCTGAGGGTCTTTGGGGCAGGAGGCTTGCAGGGACAGTAGGGTGCCTTTGAACGCTTGCTGAAGCTAGATTTGCTGAACCACGGAACTGGAGCTGAGCACCTCAGGGCTGAAGCTTACTGGCGGAGCAGGCACTTACCGGCAGAGCTAAAAGAGCTTTGTAACACTCGCCCAAGCAGGGTGGAGGGGCACAGCTAAGAGGCTGTCCAGATGGAAGAATTATATCCTGAGCATTCCTGAAGCTGAATTGTGATCAGTTACTTCCCTAATAAATCCAATAATTCTGAATATGGTCTGTGAATTCTGTGTGGCCATTGCAACGGATTAGTGAACCCAACAAAGAAGTAGAGAGTGCACTGGGATGGATGGTTTGTGTAAGAACTGGCTAAAGGTTGGAGGGTGGAGGCATGTCTGAACTTCACATCATAGGAATGACGAGTTTGAAGACACCCCCTGTTCTTAGATGGTCTGCAGAGCACAACTATCTTGTAAAAGGCTTAAGAAAGCCCTTAAGGGAAGCCTCACGGCCAAGGCAACAAGCACTCTTCAGTGGTATGGGTGGCCCGCACCTTAGCAAGCAGCCTGATGAGGAGAGCAGGGACAGCTAAATAACTATGATGATCATCAACTGAGACCATCTGGTGATCTTAATTCTTCTTCATCCTTGTGAAGTTAGAGGAGGTCAGACACCCCTGCCCTGCCAGGGTTGAAGAGCGAAAGGAAGTTTGGAGAAGAGTACAGAGGCAGAAGACGGAGGGACTGTTGAGCTCCTTCTTTTCCATCCATCTTCAGTCCCCTCCACACTACTAAGAAGAGGATGACAATGGGGGTCAGAAATGAGGCATGAGAAAGGCTCCTTCCACTTATGTTTTGTTATCATCACTCGGGTAACAACTACCTGCTGGCCCATCCATGGCTCCAAGGTTGGGCAAGTTCTGCCCCCGTTACTGCCACACTGTTTCTCTTCACTGACACCTGACAAGGTCCTGCTGGTCCTTCATTGTTCCTTGGAAAAATTTAGATAACTCTCCACTCGATCAGAGCCTATAACTGTTCATTCTTCCAATGACTTTTGCACCATCATTTGCAATTATAGGGAGCTCTGGTGGTACAGTGGTTAAAGGATCAGCTGTTAACTGAAAGGCTGATGGTTCAAATCTACTGGTTGCTCTGTGGGAGAAAGATGTGGCGCTCTGCTACTGTAAAGGTCACAGCCCTGGAAACCCTATAGGACAGTTGTACTTTGTCCTGTAGGATTGTTCCCATATAATTACTTACTGTTGTAGCCCCTATGCTTGTCATATAAAGACTCAAATTTTGTTGAAAATAAAAAAGATTAACTGAAGCATTTACTGAGCACTTAGTATGTACCAGACACCACTAGACCCTGTGAATCCATGAGCATGCACAGACCCTCTTTCTGGGGCCAGGAATGTGCAAATTTGTTAAGAGGAGCAGATGTGCCCCCAAGAAAAGTTAGAAATGGAGGCATCACTAGTACCTCACCATGGTGGGCCAGTCATTCCCCTGCTCCCTGTTTTCTTTCTAGTGTTAGAAAAACCCCAAACCTGTTGCTGTTGAGTCAGTTCAGACTTATGGCAGCCCCATGTGTAACAGGGTACAACTGTGCTCCATAGAGTTTTCTTGGCTGCAATCTTTACAGAAGCAGACTGCCAGACTTTTCCTTGTGGTACCACTGGGTGGGCTTGACCCATTAACCTTTATGTTAAGAGGTGAAATAAAACCATTTGTGCCACTCAGGGATCTTCCTGATGTACTAAACCAAACCCACTGCTGTCAATTCACTTCCAATTCGTAGCAACCCCATAGGACAGAAGAGAACTCTTCATAGTTTCCAAGAAGCGTGCAGCAGGTTCGAACTGCCAACCTTTTGGTTAGCAGTCATAGCAATTAATCACACCACCACCAGTATTTCCTCCTGATTTGATACAGGGTTTATCAAATATGGGGACTCTCCTTAAAACTCTGTTATCTACTACCTGTCTCTGTATAGAAAGCCCTGGTGGTTAAGAGCTATGGCTGCTAAGAAGGCTGGCAGTTGAAATCCACCAGATATTCCTTGGAAACATTACGGGGCAGTTCTACTCAATCCCATAGGCTTGTTATGAATTGGAACTGACTCGCTTGGTTTTTTTTTTGTTTGTTTTTGCCTCTCTATAATGACATATTTAAATAGAAAGACCAGTGAACTGTGATTTGGAGGGTGAGGGATCCAGCATGGGGGAGTAGAAAAGCCCTTTCTCACTTACACTATGGTAGGTGGTGGCACAGTTAGGATGAAAAGGACATTGACGAAAGCCCCAGTGCCCTAGTGAGGAGATGGGGGACTTCTCAGGAGCCAGCCTAGGAAAGGAAATATTCCA
Source organism: Heterohyrax brucei (assembly GCA_028571685.1). Lineage (NCBI taxonomy): Eukaryota > Metazoa > Chordata > Mammalia > Hyracoidea > Procaviidae > Heterohyrax > Heterohyrax brucei. The sequence goes on from CM053155.1 coordinate 28,085,086, forward strand.
GGTGGTTGGTGTTTATGACTGAGGCAGTAATCCAAAGGTGCTTTCAAAACCCTGGTATTTGAGGGGTTGGAAGAAGGGAGAGACTGCCTTCCTACTGTGCCGTTCTCCAAGACTGCTGGAGGCTAGAATCCTGCAAGCAGACCACCCCCCAATCCTGCCTGTCTGGGCCTTGCACAGAATTGGCTCCATGTGCAGTTCCAATGGGCCCTGGTGGCCCAGTGATAAAGCTCTCAGCCTGCTAAGTAAAAGGTCAGTTGTTGGAATCCACCAGCCACTCTGTGGAAGAAAGATGTGGCAGTGGGCTTCATAAAGGCTATAACCTTGGAAAGCCCATGGGGCAGTTCTACTCTGTCCTATAGCCATTGCTATAAATCAAAATTAACTGTGACAGGCAGTGATTTTTCAGTACAGCTCCAGGGCCTTAATTGTGAGCCCATCATGACCCCTTCTGTCCTCTTTTAGAAATGTGCACAGGCTTGTAGCAGAAACCTGGGACTGCAGTGAAGGCAGGAGACTGGAGAGCAGAGTGGGCAAACTTGAGTATTCAGCTTGGCTTTAACTGATATAGTACCATCTTCAAAAGGATGAGGTGAAGCAATCAAGTCAGGAGGCCCAGCAAGGGACCACAGAGGTCAAGAAGGAGGCAGAAGTATCCTATTTATCCCCCAATGGAAAACCAAGTGTCAGGACACAGGGCAGAAAATTTAATGTGTATCCCAGATCCTGGCTATCTTCTGCTCTCAGACACTTTTCAAATGACTTGTCCAGGCCTGGTCAATTTCTCAGTAGATCCTGGACAGAGGTTAGGGTCGTGAGGTCAGTCCTGCCAACAGGATTCAGAATCCCCTGGAGGCCAATCTGTCTTCCTTGCAGAATGAATCAGTCCAGGCTACCCAACAGTAGCCTTGCCTCATTCCTACACCAATGGGAGTCATCTCACTGTCCTTGTATCCCAACCCTGGGTGCTAGACAGGAGGAATCTGAGGTGTTGGAGCCTGAGACACAGAGAGAGACACACAGAGAGTGACCAGTTGTCACTGAGTCAATTCTGATTTATGGCAACAACCTGGATTTGTAACCTACCATAGAGTTTTCATGACTGTGATCTTTTGGAACAGGTTGCCAGGCCTTTCTTCCAAAGTACTTCTGGGTGGGCCAACTTTTTGGTTAGTAGTTGAGTGTTTAACCACTTACACCACCCAGAGACTCATGGTTCTCAAGCTTAGTACTCTGAGATTGTGTATTAAGTCCCTGGGCTACTTACCAGTTTCTGACTTCAGGCCCCTCTTCTGACAACCAGCTTTCTGCTTGGCTCTGGTGGCTTACTTAGTTCCTCATGCTTTGAGGACTGAGGATTTCCCACCAGTCTGGTAGTGAAGGCTGATATGGTGAGCCCTGCCTCTGGGCACTGGCTAATATCTTGATCTTCCTGCTCTTGCACAGGAATGGCAAATCCCCACTATGCGCATGGTAGCAGTGGTTAATTAATCACATCACCCTTTTCTGCTTCTTATGCTCAAGTCAGCCTTAAATCTCCCTTGACACAGACCTCTAGACAGCCACAACTGCACCATCAGACCTAGCAGCTAATGCCATAGGCTATCCTAGCGCCGTATGCCCTCCCTGCTTTTTACATTTCTTGCCCAGTACCCAAGGTTCAGCTAGCAGCCATCAAGTAGACTCGGACTCATGGTGATCCCACGTGTGTCACAGTAGAACTGTGCTCCATAGAGTTTTCAATGGCTGCTTTTTAGAAGTAGATCACCAGGACTTTTTTCAGAGGCACCTCTGGGTGAGCTGAAACCACCAACATTTTGTTTAGCAGCCAAGTATGCTAACCACTTACACCATCCAGGGAGCTTCATGCCGACCTGTGTATCTGGCAGCCTCATGGCTGTGCTCTATGCAGGCCACCTGTGTACCTGGGAGCTTCATGGATGAGCTCTGCACACGCCACCTGTGCACCTATGTCTCATGCTGTGACAATCTCCAGGAACAGCCTACTAGTTTGCCTTGGGTCACCTGCTCTCAGAGTCCCTTGACCACCACCTGCTATATGTGTGTGTGAGTGTGTCATGTGACCCCCCCCCCCCAGCATGATGTTCCAACTTCCAGGCTGGACCCTTCCCAGCCCTTGCCACTGGATCCTCTACCAAGTGCTGCCCTGTATCAGGGACAGGTCCTGCCTCTTTCTTATCTCTCCTGCCCTGCCATAGGCTGTGCCCCAAATGTGGTAGCATGGGTTGCAGTGTGCACCCCTGCCCTGATCCACCAATTGCTACACACAAAAATGTGTGTAACAATTTGGCTGGGTCATGATTCCCAGCACTGTGTGTTTATCTGCCAGTTTGTGATTTTCATGTCTTGTAAATCTTAATCTCTGCCTATGGCTAGTAGGGCAAGATTGGATTATGTTAAAGATTAAGGTAGAACTGAAACACCCTTATTAAGAGAGTTCTCCTGGAGTATGACTTGTACTCACCTTCTACCCTACAAGAGATGAAAGTAAAGGGAAGCATGCAGAGAGTTGGGGACCTTATACAATCAAGAAAGCAATGTCGGGAGCAGAGTGCATCCTTTGGACCTGAGGTTCCTGCACCAAGATGCTCCCAAAGAAAAACTGATGTAACACAAGAACCTTCCTCCAGAGCTGACAGAAAGAGAAAGCTTTCCTCTGAAGCCAGTGCCCTGAATTCGGACTTGTATCCTACTGGTCTTTGACAGAATAAAGTTTTCTTTGTTAAAGCCATCTACTTGTGGTATTTCTGTTTGAGCAACACTGGATGACTAAGGCGTGTGGCAAGAAGCTTGAAGCTGCTAATTATAATTATGATTTTAACTTTGTTTCCCTCCTAATCTCAGAGACATCCGACTTGACAGCACTTGGCTTGGCTTTACCCATTTTAAGAAGAAGAAAACTTTAATGAGCACCCATCTGTGAAAATAAATAAATAAATGAAACAAAACTCATACCTCACTCTTAACACAAAACTAACTCAAAATGGATTAAAAACCTATATGATAAAACCTTCAAACCTATTATACTGCCACAATAGTCAAAACAGCCTAGTACTGTTACAAAAAGACACCTATAGACCAATGAAACAAAGTTGAGACCCCAGTGATGCCACCATCTTCTTATGAACAGCTGATATTTAACAAAGGCCCTAAGATTGTAAACTGGGGTAAAAATAGTCTCTTTAACAAATGGTGTTGGAAAAATTGGATATCCATCTGAAAAAAACTGGAACAACACCCATATCTCACACCTTACGCAAAACTAACCCAAAGTGGATCAAAGACCTAAATATCGAACCTAAAACATTAAAAATCTTGCAAGAAAAAAATAAGCTCAATGATGCAAGTTCTAACACATTGCTTAGACAGACTTCAAAATCTGACAAAGCACAATCAACAAAAGAGAAAACAGATAAATGGAATCTGCTAAGAATCAAATGCTTTTGCTCATCCAAAGACTTTATCAAAAGAGTTAAAAGACCACCTACAGAAGGAGAAGAAATATTTGGCAACTCCATGTCAGACCATTGTTTAATCTACATAATCTACAAGGTACTGCAAAATGTCAACTAAATAACCGAATTAAGCAACGGGCAAAGGAGATGGGCAGACACTTCACTAGAGAGGATATCAAGGCAGCTAAAAGTCATATGAAAATATGCTCACGATCTTTAGCTATAGAGAAATCTAAATCAAAACTACACTGAGACACCATCTGCCCGAGCAACATTGGCCATAAACCAAAAAACACAAAACAACAAATGCTAAAGAGGCAGTGGAGAGATCAGAACTCTCCTACATGGCTGGTGGGATTGCAAAATAGTACAACCCTTTAGGAAAGCAATCCAGCACTTGCTTAAAACGCTGGAAATAGATACACCATTTGATCCAGTAATCCCACTTCTTGGGATTTGTCCTACAGAAACAAAGGCTGCCACAAGAACAGACACAATTATATGAACGTTTATTGCAGCACAGTCCACAATAGCAAAAAGATGGAATCATCCTAGAATGCCCATCAACAGAGGAATGAATAAACAAACTGTGGTACATATATTCAATGGAATACTATACAATGATAAAAAACAGTGGTGATTTTAGGAAACATCTCATAACCTGGTTTCAACTGGAAGATATTACACTTACTGCAATCAGTCAGTGGCAAAAGGACAAATATTATATGAGACCCCTCCTATAAGGACTTAAAAATAGACCTATGTACAGAAGAAAAGACTCTTGGATGGCACAAGCCTGAGGGGGTGAGGGCTGATTATAGATTAGTTGATAGAGATTAGAAATTTTGTTCATTTACTGTATTCGCAGAACTTAGAGTTGTGTCTTACCCATAGCTCTGACTTAATCTAATATTTGCTAAATGAATGAATAAATATCATTCCTTAAAGAAAAAAAAGCTGTAAAAATCACGGAAGGAAAGATAGGAACAATTCTATGGATCCTGATATATGGTATAAATAGAATACCAGACATAACTAAAAATACCAAACAGAGGAAGATGAACTAGATAAATGGGATCTCATAAAAATTAAACATTTATGTTCCTCAAAAGGCTTCCACAAAAGAATAAAAGGAGAATCTAAAGGCTAGGGGTAAAAGTTTTAGCTACAACATGTATCTGACAAGGGTCTTACCTGCAAAATCAGTAGAAAACTTCAACATCTCAACAACACAAAATAAACAATCCAATTTAAAAATGGTCAAGGGATCTGAACAGACCCTTCACTAAAGAAGTCATTAAGCAGCTAACAGACACATGATGCAATGCTCACAATCATTAGCCATTAGAGAGACGCAAATCAAAACTACAAAGAAATACCATCTCACCCTGACATTACTGGCACTAATCAAAAGAAAATAACAAATGCTTTAGAGGTTGTAGAGAGATTAGAACTCTTAGATACTGCTGGTAGGAATGTAAAATGGTGTAACCATGTGGAAAATTGTATGACACTTCCTTTAAGACCTAGAAATAAAAATATCATATGACCCAATAGTCCCACTCCTAGGTATATACCCTGAAGAAATAAGAGCCATGCCATGAATAGACATAGGCACATCCATGTTCACTGCAGCATTATTCACAATAGCAAACTGATGGAAACAACCTGTGTATCCATCAACAGATGAATGGAAAAACTATGGACACACACAATGGAATATATACACTGTGAATAGCCATAATAGAATAATACCAAACAATGAAAAATAACAATGAATCCACAAAACATTTCACAATATGGATGAATTTGGGGGACACGCTGAGTGAAATAAGTCAATCACAAAAAGACAAGTTCACACACAAAAAAAGATAAAAACAAAACTATCTTTGATGGTTACCAAAGATGGGAGTTGCAGAATTATCAAATAAACAAAAAGAAGAACCGTTAATTCTTGTGAAGGGAAAGGCAATATGCAATGTGGGGGCAGACAGCAAAACGTGAGCAAGGTATGAGAGGACACTAAGAAGAACACATGAACAAAGGCAACAGTGGTAATTACCACAGCATAGCCAATCCTGCAAAAATAGTATCAACAAACACTAACTTACAAACGGAGCCCTGGTGGCACATTGGTTAAGAGCTGGGCTGCTCATCAAAACATAAGCAGTTTGAATCCACTAGCTGTTCCTTGGAAACCTTACACAGCAGTTCTCCTTCTTGTGGCGTTGTTGAGTTAGAACTGACTGGACAGCACATAACAACAACAATTTACAAAGGGATACATAGATGTGACAAGAGTTGTGAGAGAGTATAAGGGAACACTTACGTATTTCTTCATACGTAACTGTAGGTGATGCTTCATATCGATACAGACAATAGAGCACACAAGGACCACAGTTAGGGCAGCTTCTTCGACATACAGAACATCTTCAGGATGAAGTTCCTGGGCCCAAAGGCAAAGGACTATAGACTGGGAGACATCTGCATCAATGCACACAACATAGTTTAGAAACGCAAAGCTCTACAACCTACTTTGAGGAATAGACTCTGGGGTCTTAAAAGCTTGCCTGTGGCCATCTAAGATACATCTATTAATTAATCTCTTACCATCCCCAAGGCAAAGGAAAGTGTAGAAAATTAAAGACTCAAGGGAGCAACTAATCCAAAGGACTAATGGACCATACGAGCCACAGTTTACCCAACCCCGACATCAGAAAAACTAGAAGGTGATCAGACAGAGCAGAAGAAAAATTATAGAGCAAAAACTCAAATTCACAAAAACAACCAGGTTTACTAGGCTGACACAGACTACAGGAACCCCTGAGACTATGGCCCTATGACAGCCTTCTGAATGGGAACTGAAGCCATTACTAGAGACAATCAGTCAGCCAAACAATAGACCAAAGCCTCTGTGGTCAAGACAAGTCCACTCACAGTGACATTGTAGGTCAGAGCAGAATCCCCCCATTTGGTTTCCAACGAGCGCCTGGCAGATTTCAACTGCCAACCTTTCAGTTAGCAGACAGCATACTTAACCACTAAGCAACCATTGTTTCCAAATAATAGGCAGGTCCATAAAATAAACAACATCTTAGAACAATTACATCAGAAAGGAAACATATGCCGGAAAGCAAAGATGAGAAGGCAGGAAGGGTAGCAATTCAGGACTAAAGGAAATAGGGAACCTAGGATGGGAACACAGGGAAGGAGAGCAGATTGCGAGGAATGAAACCAATGCCATGGAACACTGTGTAAAAACTGCTGAATGCGCAACTAACTTGCTATGTAACCATCTACCTAATGCACACCAAACCCAATCCCAAACACACTGGGTCAATCCCAGCTAATAGTGACCTCACAGACCAGGTAGAACTGCACCATAGAGTTTCCAAGGAGCACCTGGCGGATTTAAACTGCCAACTTTATGGCTAGCAGCCACAGCACTTAACCATTATACCACCAGAGTTTCCACCTAGTGCACAATACACGAACCAAAAAACATTTTTTTTTTAATTTTTAAGGAGCAAAGAAGGTACTGAAATCACATCTGGGTCTTAATATAAACTGAAATCGGGACATCCCTTGATAAGGTTCAGCAAAGTCCCAGAATATATCCAGCTACTGCCCTAGGTTATTCCAGGAAGACTCAAGTTCAGAGTTGCTGATCCAAGGGACCTTCTAGAATTCATCCAGCATAGTCCAAGGGGGTGTGAGCAAACATGGGGACATCTTTTATCTTTAGTCTTCTCTAGGAGGCTGGCTTGTTAGAAGGAAGGGCTGCAACGGACAACTCCTGTAAAGCTGTTGATATACTTGGCAGTAGTTTCTGCTGGCCACTGGACCCCTAAACAGCCAGCCAGCCAGAGGTCCTTCTGAAAGGCTCTATTCAAAGCTATAAAATGAGCTAACATCACCATGTTTTTCTCTCCCCTTCTCCTGGAGCTGTGACTAGAAGGACTGTTGGCAGCTGTGGATGTGGCCTCAGTAAAACTGCGGGGCAAAAGAAGATCAGTCCTCACCTGCTGGGGTGCTGGGCCCCAGAGAGTTTGGAAGAGGAATGGCTACTGGAAATAGGCTCAGTTCCTTGGCCCGGGAAATCAATTCCTCATCTGCATCCCTAGCATAATACCTCCTCTTAGAAGGTGCCAGAAAGGTGGAATGTGCTGAATCCTCACACAGATGGGGTCTCTGGGAGTTCTCAGTAGAAGAGGGACATAGGGACAAGTCAGCCATCCACAGAAAATCCCAGTCGCTGCATCAAGCCGAGACAGATACTATTTCATAGTCCAGCCAGGGGTCAAGACATTTTAGGGTGAGCTGTGGACCTCAATAGTTACCAGTAGAGCAGAGATCTGAATCTCTCCTGTCTTCTAGCCCATATCACAAGACCAAACAGGGTTCAGGCTCCAGGCCAAGCTGGACTCTGCAGAGAGAATTGCAGAGACTGACCCCAGCCACAGGGCACCAACAGCTTTTAGCCATTTCCACAAGGCAGTACCAGTCCTGGCTTCTGGTGTCAACTATTGGTTTTGGGTTTTGTTTTTCAGTCTCCTTGCTTCTGGTTCACTCAGCATCCAGGAATCAGCAAACCAGCATTTTATGAAATCATAAAGCTCTGACTGTCGAATTTGAACCCCAGAAGGGGCCAACACACACCCCAGCACATGTTCATATTCCAGGAAACCATTCTTAGTAGCAGTGTAATTGGGTAACCTACCAGCTCTTTCTGGCCTCAGTCACCGTATCTAGAAAGTAGAGGTAATGAAGCCCACTTCACAATACCCTTACCTCATATTACAGACCTTTAACAAATTCTAGTTTTCTCCGACTTTCTGCTTTAGGCTCAAAGAGCCAATGCTCACAGCCATAAGCTGGTGGAAGCGAGGCCTGAATCTTGCTTCCCACCTGTCAACCGCAAACACCACCCTCCCCACAAACCTAGAGAACTACAGGTGACCCGGCCCTGGGTGCCCTGTTTCATCATGGCTTCTCTGTCCTGCTGATCTCCACCTTCGCTTAGCTTCCTCTCCAGTATCATTTTCCGTGACAATCATGCTTTACAGTTTACAGAGCACCAAAAATATCCAAGTTTTCCTTCAGTTTTCACAACCACCCTGAGAATTTTAGAGTTTTATTGATCCCACTTTATAGATGAGGAAACGGAGGACCAGAACAATTAAAGTGATTCTCCTAAGAGGTCATGACACGTAAGTCAGAAAGCTGGCGCAGAACTCAAATGTTCTGACTCTCAAACCAAGGCTTTCTCTTCAGACTTTTTCACTGCGAAGTATAACAAACGTACGTAAAAGTACATGACACACAAGTGTACACAGCTCAAGGGAAGCGAACCAGTTTGCCATGGGGTGGATGCCAACTCAGACTCATGGCAACCCTAAGTGTGTCACAGGAGATGCTCCATAGGGCTTTCAAAGGCTGATTTTTCAGAAGTAGATAACCAGGCCTTTCTTTTGAGGCACCTCATAAATAATCTGCATTCCAGGTCAATTAAAAAAAAATATATACTGCCATTGAGTCTATTTTGACTCATAGTGACCCTGTAGGACAGCGTAGACCCTTCCTGCAGGGTTTCCAAGGAGCAGCTGGTGGATTCGCACTCCCAGCCTTTTGGTTAACAGCTGAGCTTTTAACCACAGTGCCACCGGGATTCCCAGGCAAGCAGAACTCAGCAAAGCATTGCCCACCTGCTAGGCACCCTCTGCCAATCACTCTTCTTTCCCTCCTCTCCAAGGCAGCCATTCTTTTTACCAGGTCAGTGTCCTTTTCACAGGAACACAGGTTCTGTTCTGACCTTGGTCTCCTTGAGAATCAACAGAGGAATGAAAACACTGAAACCAGTGAGCTATAGAGCAGCTAGTCTTTTTTCCCTAGGGCTATGCCTGCAGTCTCTCAGGTTCTTCCTGGTCCCATATTTTAGAGAAAAAAGAAAAATTAAAAAAAAAAACCTGCCAACTGGTCTTGACATTTCCAGAAGCTAAGAGCCGGGAGTGGTTGCTACTCTTTTGAAGCAGTCAAACTGCAGACATTTAACAAGGAGGGAGGAGGACACGAGGATAGGCCCAAGGGCTGGGATCACTGAGGGGTTAAAGAAACAAAGCAGTAATTGTCAAAGCTCCCGGGACAGCCTGCCTGCCACTTCTCCCCTTGCCCCCTTTCTCTGCTGTACTGGCGGGAGTCAGCCAGATCAACACCAGGATTTCTGACTGCTCTTACCCAGAGGCAGGGGTGAGCCACAGTTTGTGACCTTTCTCCTCTGCAGGTATCTGTGCTTCTGCTCTTGCGATCAGCTCACAGGGCAGGAGCTGGAGAGTAAGACAATGGGCGTGCAGTCAGAAAGCACCAGCCAGGAATTTGAGCTGGCATTCTATGCCTGACTTCTGCAAAGTCACTTAACCCCTCTGGGCTGCAACCCTGCCCTCTGTGGCAACGGCAAATGTTCAAGGGCCCCTGGGGTGATGGAGAGTTGATGGAGACGTGAGATGCTCAGTTGGGCTCTCAGAGGAGAGGAGACAAGTAGGTGGACCCTTCTGTTGTAGGCCAGACTTCAGGTCACACACACCCTGGGGCTGCCTCGGGGGAGGCTTGATGAAGCTACTTCAAGCAGATGGCCTTGAGGCAGGAAAATGAAGTGCTCTGAAGGGACAACAGGAGCTCAGTGGAAGTGACAGCTCAGTCAGCTGTCAGCTACAATCAGTATCACTTCCCACCTGCCCTCAGGGCGGCAACGAGCTGCTACCTTGAGGTACTGGGGTGGGGGGGCGCCTGGCAGGGCAGCCAGCCTAGAGAGCAGAGTGCAGGGGGTCTCTGCTTAGTGGTGGCTAGCTGCTGTCGATTTGGACTCATGGTAACCCCAAATGCACAAAGTAAGAACTGCTCCATGGGGCTTTTAAGGCAGTGACCTTTTGGAAGAGCATCAACGGGCCTTTGTTTCAAGATGCTTCTGGGTGGATATTAGGACCAATCTTTCAGCTAGTCCTGTACTCACCTTCTTGTGCCCTGAGGCACTCCTTTCTGAGTCATGCCTCTGAGTCTCCTGGGGAATGGTGAAAAGTGGCCTCAGTTCCTGAAATCTTTCCCTGGAAGTATTGGCTTCATGAACTAAGAGTGGGAAGACCTCTATTCTAGCTCTGATTTACTACTTTACTCTCTGAGCCCCAGTTTCTGCCTCTGATAATAATAATAACTTTTTAATTTATTGGACATATACAAGACTACTAATTAAGTTTGTGAACTCATCCTAGAAAAAGTGCTACATACCTACCTCATTGCTGTGGTTACCTTAGAAGTACCCGCACCCCCCACCATGGGAAGCTGGGCACCGACACCAGCGCCTAGTCTACCCTTGGAAGCAATTTTGAAACTTTTTCTGGAATGGCTGTCACAGCTGTTGTATTACCCTTGACATCGTCAACGTCATCAAAATATCTTCCTTTATCTTTGGGTAAAGAAAAACGTCACTGAGATCAGGTAAGGAAGGAAGGGTGCTCCAATATAGTTATTTGCTTACTGGCCAAAATCTCCCTTGCAGATAACTAAACAATGAAGTTCATGAACTTGCCACTGTGCCACCACAAGCAGTGGCCATTCCAGAAAGAGTTCCAAAATTGTTTTAAAAGGTGGACTAGGCACTGGCATCAGTGCCTAGCTTCCCAAGGGGAGTACTTTGAAGGTGACCATCGTGATATTCAGCCATGAGGTATGTAGCTCTTAAAACAATTAAGTTTGTGGACTTCATTGTCAGACCTCTTATTATGTGCTGCACAATGAGATGTATGCTTAATGCACATTCTCTCTAATATCCACCATGTCTGCCACATCCAAGTGCTCCAAAAGACCCACTGCTGTCAAGTCGATTCCAACTCATAGTGACCCTATAAAACAGAGTAGAACTGCTCTATAGTTTCCAACGAGTGGCTGTTGGTTTTGAACTACTGATCTTTTGTTTAGCAGAGTAGTACTTAACCACGACACCACCAGGATTTTCAATCAGTGCTGGGAGGATCAAATAAACAAACTCATGCGGAAGTATTTGCAACGTATAAAGGACTAAGTGTACGTGTCCCACCAGCTAGCTTACCCCTCTAAAATGAGAGCAGAGAAAGAAGCTTGCTTTAAATTTCCACCCAAAACAGATTGTAGCCATGCTCTGCTACATATGGTTGCATTCAGATTCCCGGGTCAGTGTTGCTGCCAAATCACTGTGGCATATGTTACCCATGCATCCAAGGATGTGCCCACAGGCTGCAGTGCCCATGGAGCACACAGTTCCCACACAGAGCATCCCTCCACAGCCAGCAAATATGCCAGAGCTCCTAACATCCCCACCCCAGGTAGTAGGGAATTAGCAGCAGATGCAATGAGTCCTTATTAGCATTCAGCTTCTTCATTCACAGCTTCACACAGATAAAGTTGAAGAATGCTCCCAAGACCAGCCACAGGCTGGTAGGGGTGGGAAGCCACAGGGACAGCAGCCATAATGCAGTGTGCAGTTGGGGTTTGCTTTTAGCTGACTAATAATGAAACAGGCGAGAAGCTTTAGACACTCTGATTTTAAGAAGGGAAGTTAAAATAAACAGCAAAGATTTAATTTTCTTTGTAAAATTGACTTGTCTTTTCTCCTGTCTTAAAAATTCATGGCCCTGGCAGGAAATCACACATTAACTGACAGGAATCACAAAAAATAATGTCTTTGCACTTTTCACATGATGTTTTTTAGAAACATCAAAACAGATAAGGAGCCAATGGAAAATTCAGATGCCAGTTGGGACCCCCTGCTTCAGATGACAACGGAAAACAGTCCAGATCCTTGTTGCTGATGAATATCTTTGAAAGACCCCAGAGCCTCTAATTGCCCCAGGTGAGTGGAGCCAGGTGGCTTCTGGAAATCACAAAGCTCCAAAAGGAAATAAGCTCATGTCCAGGCTCCTTCATGCTTAGTTGGCACTGCAGTTCCCACAGGAGCTTCCAGAGTCTTGCCAACAGCACTCAAGGTTCCCTCTCTCTACCTGGTGGCCAGGCCCACTCAGCTCTCAGATGCCAAAGGCTTTAGGCAGTGACTCCTTAGTGTTTCCTTGTATTTCCTCCTAGGCCTGGAAGGCAGTGAGCCTTGACGAGAACCTACCTGCAGCCCTGTACCACTCCTAACCCGATGGCTGCTCTGTGGCTGGCCCTCCATCAGGGCACAGACAACTGGCTGAAAGAGGTTTTCCTGGAAAGGAGAGTAAGCCCACACAAGCCAGGCACACTCCTTGCATCCATTCATCACTCTCCTTAACACACACATGTGCACACACATACACACACACACACACCCCAAAAACTAAACCTGTTGCCATTGAGGTGATTCCAACTCAAAGGGTGATCCTACAGGATAAAATAGAACTTTGAAAGCTATGATCTTTACGGAAGCGGACTGTCACATCTTTTGCACAGCAGTTGGTTCGTTCAAGCCACCAGCATTTCGGGTAGCAGGCAAGCACTTAAGCACTGCACCAAGAGGGTGCCTATGCACACATATACATACACATACATACATTCATAGGCAGCAAGTGTCAATGATCAAAAGAACAATGCAGAAGACAGCAGCAGAGGTCTCTTGGGCAGAAGGTGGTTCTCTGTAGTTGGAGTGGCATTCAGCTTAAAAAACAACACCTAACTTTCCTTTACCTGCAGCCAGCTGGTGCTCTCTCCTCATTTGTCTCACTAGGTAAAATTAGAAGAAGGCCTCACACAGCAAAGGAGAGGACACTAAGTAAAGCATCACTTTGTGCCTGAACCCCAGCCATTTCTTCATTTATTTAAAATGCTGCCTGATGTTATCAAAGCTCTGAGACTCCAAGCGGCACCCCACCCAGGCCTCAGACAGTAGGACTAGGCAAGACATTTTCCACCTATTAGCCTTTCTTTTCTTTCCAAATAGTAGCATTCTTTCATGTCAAACCCCACTAACAGGTGATTCTAGCTCCTCTCCTCCATCAAACCTGTGGTTGTCAGCTCTAGACCAAGGCATTTGTATCTTAGAGGGCCTTCTTCCAGCTAATATGACTTGAGGTGGACACAGCCAACTTCTTTAAGAGTGGGTTGAAACAAGGAGTCTGGGTGGTGCCGTTGATTAATATGCTTACTGCTAACTGAAAGGCTGAAAGTACAAGTTCACCCACAGGCACCTTGGAAGAAAGTGATGGTGATTAACTTCCAAAAACTCAGCTCTTGAAAATCTGTGGAGCACAATTCAGCTCGGACACACACGGGGTCGTCATGAGTCAGCACTGACTCAGTGACAACTGGTTTCTTTGGGTTATTTTGTTTGTTTTGGAGAGGGCTATAACATAGGTCTCAAAGTGTTATGGATTGATTTGCATCCTCCAAAAATATATGTTGAAATCTTAACTCTCTACCTTTAAATATGACCCTGCTTGGAAGCAGATGTTTTACTATATTAATGATGCCACACAGTACAGGCTGGGTCCTAAGCTAATCACAACTGAGTTATAAAAAGAGCAGAACAGACACAGATATACACATGGGGGAAGACACCATGTGAAGATAGACACATGTGAGATGCAGCTACAAGCCCAAGAAGCCAAGGATCACTTGCGACCATCAAACTCACTGCCATCAAGTCAATTCTGACCCAGTGAACCTATAGGGCTGAGTGGAACTGCCCTATAGGGTTTCCATAGCTGTCGTCTTTATAGAAGCAGACTGCCACATCTCTGTCCTGTGAAGCGGACTGCCAGCGTTTCTGTTAGTATCCACGCACTCACCTACTGTGCCACCAGGGCTCCTTCAAAACTACTAAAAACTGAAATAGATGAAGAAGGACCTCCACTGAAACCACACCCTGAGTTAGGCCTTCTAGCCTACTGAATTTCTGTTCCTCAAAGCCACTCAATGATATTTTTAGCTACAGCAGCACTAGGAAATTAAGACTGCTGTCTTCTGCCATTAGTGACGACGAAGATCCAGGAGGAAGAGAAACACGAATGATAAAGAGTTTGGGCTGCCTATGAGAAGCCCATGAAAATAGAAGATAGAAATATCCTTCAGTCACCATGAGTCAGATCTGACTCGACGGCACTTGGCTTTGGCTTGGCTTCAGTATGTTTTCCTTGAGAGAGCAGTTGTGGTCAGAGGGAGAATTCTTACCTTCTATATAGGTGAGCCAGATTTAATTCTTGGCCAATACATCTCATGTGTAGCTATCACCTGCCTGTCAGTGGGGAGAGAAAGCCACTGCCACTGAATTGATTCAGACTTATAGTGACCCTATAGATCACAGAGTAGAACTGCCCATTGAGTTTCCAAAGAATGCCAGGCAGATTTTGAAACCAGAGGCTGAAAAAGCCTCCATGTGAGGAGTGCTTAAAACTAAGGCAACCTGAGAGACATTGTTTCAAATCACCCTCAACATGCAGGGGAAGACAGGACCTCCACATTCCACAAGCCCCAGGTTGTGATGCTACTGTTGGCCCTTGTCGGGGTGGGTCCCTCATAGGCGCCGCTTTAGATTCAGTGAACTATAGACAACGAATGATTCCTTTTGTCTTGATAAAATCATTTTTTTTAATTATGATTGAACAAAAATGTACATTCCCATACAAATTTGCATGTTCACCTATATACAGCTCCCACTGCTCTCCCTGCCCAGTGACAGCACATCCCTCCTCTCTGCTCGACACATGTTCTATCCTCCCAACAGTCTCCTATCCCCTCGTCTCTACCCACTCCCCTCCCTCCAGCAAGAGGTCAGCAGGATGACATTCTATAGATGCATAGAACCATAAAATTCCCACAAGATACGGTGACTCTGCGTCATCAAGTCCAATCCATTGCTGTCCAAAACATTGACCTTCATTATGATTTATGGACAGGGGTAGCATCAGAGCCAGAGGTCATGCTCTTAGGGGAACCCGGAAGCCCCCAGACCATCAACTGTGGTCTTCTATTGGAGATCTCAGGGTGTACCCCTATTTATTCTCTTGTTGCTGGTGAGACTCAACTTTGTGAGCTCCACTGTGGCTATCACTGGTGGTGGCCGGGCACCATCCAGTTCTTCAGGTCACAAGTCAATGTAGAGACTCACTTACGTGGGTCTGTCTGTCTTCTGAGTTCTCTTTTCCCCATGTCGTTCTTGTCTTCAGTGATCATCCATTCCTGTTGAGTTGGGACCATTTGCTGTACCCTCAGATGGCAGCTTGGCAGCTTTAAGACCACAGATGCCACTCACCGATGTGGGGTGCAGACAGTCCTCATTAGCAAAACGCTAGCTGTGCCAACTGGCCTCGATTTCGCCTCAGAGCATGGTCCCTAGCCCCCTGCCCCAGCTACTCTGTCCTTGAAATATTGGGTTAAGATGGGAGTACTCAAATTATGTTGAAGTTCAGTTATTATTCATCTTCTTTCTAAAGTGTGCTGTCACTGATTTCACCCAAACGAATTTCTACTAACTATCTAATCTAAACCCTCCCCTCCTCACCCTTGCAGACATCAAAGAATCTTTTCTTCTATGCATGAGTCTGTTTGTAAATTCTTATCATAGGGGTCTCATACAATATTTGTCCTTTTGTCACTGACTACTTTTACTCAGCGTAATGTCCTCCAATTGAAACCAAGTTAAGAGATGTTTCCTAAAATCATTGTTATTTATCATTGCGTAGCGTTCCATTGGGTATGTATACCATAGTTTACCTATCCATTCCTCTGTTGTTGGGCATCTGGGTTGATTTCATCTTTTTGCTATTGTGGACTGTGCTGCCATGAACATTCGTGTGCATGTATCAGTTGATGTGAATGGTCTTGATACTGTAGGACATATTCTGAGCAGTGAAATTACTGGGTCAAATGGTATATCTATGTCCATTTTGTAAGGGAATGCCAGATTGCTTTCCAAAGAGGTTGCACCATTTTGCAATCCCACTAACAGTGTAGGAGAAGTCCAACTTCCCCACGGCCTTTCCAGCATTTGTTGTTTTGCATTTTTTTGATCACGGCCAACCTTATTGGGGTGAGATGGTACCTCATTGTCATTTTGAAATGAATTTCTTTAATAGCTAATGATCATGAGCATGTTCACCTGTGTTTTTTGGCTGCCTGGATCTCCTCTCTAGAGAAGTGTCTGTCCATCTCCTTTGCCCATCGCTTAACTGGATGATTTATCTTTTTCTTATTGATATTTTATAGTACCTTATAGATTATGGAGATCAGGCATCAGTCTCACACATAGGTGCCAAATATTTTTTCCTGTTCAGTAGGTGGCCTTTGATAAAACCAGTGATGAAAGAATCAAGTAGGAGGCTGGGGAGGATGGAGAAGTAACTTGTGTTTGAGCATTATTCTTCAAGGTTACTGGCCAAGTGACACTGAACGCCACTTTAGTTTCCTTGGTGGCCAGTGATGGGCCTCAAGATTCTGAAGCAGACCTCCACCCAGCCTACTCCCTTCACTTAGTTGACCTCCTCCACCCAGTTGGCCTCTACCCAGTCATCTTCCACACAGTTGACCCCCACAAGCTCCCAACTACCTACATTGTTCCCTACATCTGCATGTGGTCTTTCCCTTTAAACACTCACACTTTGCCTGACCAATTTGGGCAGGCTTTTGAAGATGAGAATACCTCCCTGTCCCTTTGCAATGCCGGCTTGCTAATAAAACCTTTGTTCTCACCCCAAAGTTCCTGTCTCAGTGAATTGGCTTTTTGCCATAGCCAAACTCTTGGGCTTTTCCAGTAACAGGTTCTGGCAGCCACAAAAGGATCATGCACTGCTTGGGCTCGATGACCTCCTCGCAGGACAAGAGACTGGGGAGCCCTCTTAAGCAGCCACATGACCTCTGTTGCCAAATTGAAACCAAGTTTGTCCTGCCTGACACTGTAGCTGAAAATTTAGAGACAGTGTGGGGTTCAAGGGATAATTTATTATCAGATTTGATAGTAACCTGGGAGACAGTGAGCCAAAAGCTGTCCCAGTTTGGGTTATATTTCTAGCACTTTTTATAGCCAGAATCCAAAGTGATAAGGGTTTGTCACAGAACTATAGTCAGGATTTAAAAGGTTTCATTATATCATAAAGGCCGAGAATAGAATATAGCTAATAACCTAAGTGACAACTGTTAGACCTTTACATTTACCATCACCTCCACTGATTCCCTCCTCTTGCCAGAACATCATTTGCCTCTAACCATGCTATCTAGGGGTGAGTATCAAAAGTTTTCCAGGAAAAGATGCATTTCTGGGTTTCTGTTTCTGCACATTTTCAGTTCCCATGGTGCCAGGGGCTGAAGCCTGTTTTTTTCCACCAGCAGAGGGGAGAGGGATGCTTTTCCTGGTGGACTGGTTCTCTGGGCCGATTTTTCCCTCTGCTGGATGTCTTTGGTGAGCAGCATAAATCCTGGTCTTTTTTCTCCAGGGGAGTTCTTTCCCTTTCTCTTCTTTGCTCTATAAGAGGAATGTGCTGGTTTCCAGCAAGGACACATCCTCTCATATTTTTCTGTTTCTGGCAGGACAGGTCCTCTAGCTTTTCTTTCTGGGTGTATGAGTGTGGTGGAGCTAGCTCAGTGCATGTATTGTGTATAATTGATGTGTGACTGATGGGTTGGGTGAACACCAGGACTTTGACAAGGAATCTCAGAAAAGTGCTCACTAAGTTCACTTTAATTAAGAAAGAAACAGACTACATGTGTGTCTGGTGAAGCTGAGTATGTATATTAAAGTGAAGCCTCCTGTGCTTGATAAGGAAAATGTGTTTATAGTATGGTTTTGTATTTGCCTTTGTAAGGTTTTGGAAACATCTTTTTCATTATTGTATGTACACAAGCTGTTTATGGGGACCCCAAATTTGTAATGTTCTGTGAAGAGTGTCTGATCCCTGTGGACTGAGTGTTTAACGTCTGTGCAACACATCATTACGAGTTTGGGCTCAAGCCACACTGTGTTATCTTATTTGATGTCTCTGATTTTGTGAAACAATCTTTGCCTATTAAGTGTCTTGTGTGTCTGAATTTTGTATGTCATTGCCAATGTATCAGACCACCACCCACCCCTGCAACTTGATCTAATTTTAAGATATTTCTTGTTTTAATTCTTTGAGATAAACTTGTTTGGTAGGTCAGAAAAGGTCTTCCATGCTCAGATCCTCCTGAAAAGAGTTGGGGAGAGTCTTGCCTGAGCTAAAATAGATAAGAAAGTCAAAGTTCCAGTGGATCCAGGCAGTCAAGATGGCAGACTAGACACACATCTACTTAATTCCTTCTCAAAACTAAGGCCTGGATTGATAATTAAACAGAGATTTCTGGACACCCAGTGAGCCCTAGGACATGGCATAAGGCTGTCAATTTGGACTACATGCCACCAAACAGGAAACTTCTCTTTTGCTGACCCCGCCCATGTTGAATGGCCAGCTCTCGCAGACTGAAAGTAACTGGCATTTTTAACTTTTTTTCTTTGTGTTAGCCAGCAGGCAGGGGTTGGACTTAACTGGAGGCAAAGCCCAGCTGCACTGCTGACAAGATCAATGGGTGGAATAGCCACATTTTGAGAGCACAGCTCTTTCCGAACCTCCGCCATTGATTTGGCTATTTCACAGCAGGTGGGACAGCTTGTGCAGAATGCCAGCTTTTCAAAAAAGAAGCAGAGTTACCCAAACTGAGGCACACCTGACAGCCTGACTGATTTTGGAAGCTGTCAGATAGCTTTTGCCTTTCAGAATAAGATTGCATCTAACTGTGCTGCAGCCCAACAGCATCTCTTCCAGCATTTACTGACCCATATCATAGGGTCAGTTGATGGCCTCCCAGTGACTCCGTAGGTAGGGCTGTGTCTTTGCCAGCCAGGATGTGGAGCCTGCTACCCTAGAGATTCCACTGGGCCCAGTCACTGGAGTGCACAGAGGTAACTGGTGATCAACTTCCTTCTCAGACTGCACTTCAGCTCCTGTTAAGGCAACACCAGAGAAAGAACAACCTCTGGATGCCCAAAAAGCAACAAACCCTGGCCAGACACTTAAAGAAAAATCCACTCATGGCTCCAGAAAGATCCCAAAGAAAGAACAAAAGAACCTCCCACATGAAGAAGTTTTTCTGAAACTATTGGAGGTTGAGCACAAAAGAATTATATACAGAGCCCTCCTAGACATTATACAAAACGCAGCAAAGCAAAATGAAAAATTAAGCAAGCTGTTCAAACTGGTGAAACACTAGCATTCTGAAATCTGGCAAATCAATAACAAAATTAAAGAATTAGACAATTCAATTCAAAGCCAAGAAAACAGAATTGAACAATTGGAAAGTATGTTTTCTGACTTTGAAGACGGAGCTAATGACACCAGAATCTATGAAGAGAAACCAGAGAAAAGAAACAAGACAAAGAAAGAAGCATTAAGAAACATGTGGGACTCTATCAAGAGGAGCAATCTATGACTAATTGGAGTTCCTGAACCAGGAGGGACACCCAAAAACGCAGAGTATTGTTGCTGAGTGACAGAAAACTTCCCTGAAATTATGAAAGAAGGGAACATAGATATCCAAGATGCATATCAAATGCCACAGAGTGTAGACCCCAAAAGAAAGACACCAAGATATTTTATCATCAAGCTTAACAAAATGAAACATAAACAGAAACTCTTAAAGGCAGCTAGACTCAAAGCAAAGCTAACATTCAGAGGGAAGCCCTGTAGGCTTTTGTTTGACTTCTCAGCAGAAACGATGCTGGCACAGAGGTAGTGGATGACAGATTCAAAGGAGAAAAACTTCCAACTAGGAATTATATATCCTACAAAACTGTCTTTCAAATATGAAAATGAAATTAAAACATTTGCAGATAAACAGAAACTCAGAGACTTTGTAAAAACCAAACCAAAGCTACAAGAAATACTGAAAGAAGCTCTTGCCTTAGAAAAACAAATTTTAAGTGGATCAAGACATACTGTCACTGGGCTGAAAGGAAAAAACTAACCTTACAGAGCAAGGTCAGCCTGAAGTCACAGGCCCAGAAAAGCTTTTGGAAAACCCTTTTTTAATTGGGTGTAGATCTTTTTAAAAGACAGATAACAGATAAAAATTGCTGCTTTACCAAAAATTGGATAAAATTCAAACACTAAACAGATTTAAAGTTCTGTATGTATCAGTAACTGGTTTGTTAAATAGAAACTTTGCAATTTCTAAAATCCAACTGATAAAACCTTAATAGTTAAAGACCTGGAATGGTTAACAAACAAACTTCATGTTGGCCTTAGACTTTAGGGTAATTGGGTTAATAGATATCTGGTATAATATAAATTTATATACTGTTCCCCTTTTCAAGCAGCTAGAATATATATGTGTTAGATAAGCCTACTGAGTACATCTTTACTGTTTAAAGAAGTACTACAAAAGTTCATTGAAAAATATCTGGTATGTTGAAAATTTTTGTTTGTCTGATGCAAGTTTAATGGTTTAATTTATGAGATTTTTCAGAACATTAACATTTAAAAAATTGTCTTTTTTCTACTAAAATAACAATTTTCTCTGATTTCTGAGTAAACAGTTAATTTATTCTTTGTGTAATCTCCCTTGAAGGCAAGGGATTTGATCTCTCATTAGGATGAGAGTCCTAAGTCAAAAACTGAGCTGCAAAGAGGGAAAAGCTAAAAGGTTTTGACACAGATAAAAATCAAAGGCTGTCTGGTTCGTATAGGGTTAAAAATATATGTCTGTTATTTCTTCTTAATATTATCCAACAAATGCATAATATTAAGTCCTGATTTTATTGTTTTCTTAATTGCTAACTGGAGAAACTCTGACACAGCAGTTGGGTGCTGCAGCTGCTAACCAAATGGTCAACAGTTCCAGTCTGCCAGGTGCTCCTTGTAGACTCTATAGGGCAGTTTTATTCTATTTATGAGGTCACTGTATATCAGAATCAACACCACAGCAGTGGGTTTGATTTGGTTTTAAATTGCTAACTTAACTTGGTGGAAAGAAAATCAAACAGGTGCAGGCCTGAGGCCTGTGTCATGGGGCCATAGGAAGTGGAAGCTGCAGGGATGGAGACCATGAAAAGCTTAACCTTCTCAGTCTCAAAGGTATAGCTATGACCTCAAGTGTTTGAAAGGGTGGAAATGTTCCTAACTGTGGAGTTGGCGCTTGCAAAACTGTGTGCCTGAAGCTGTGGCCTAGAAGATACAACTAAAGCACAGAGCCCAGGGAGCTTCCACTCAAAATGTGGAGAGTGTGGTCAATACCTAAAGTCTGGAGAAAAGGGCCATAGGGTAACATGTCTCAGGGAAAAGAAAATTCTTTTAAATGCTTTTGAGGGCTACTGTCTTATTGCCAGTGAAAACCCTGGTGATGCAGGGGGTTAAGTGCTACATCTCCTAACCAACAGGTTGGCAGTTCAAATCTGCCAGGCACTTATTGGAAATTCTACGGGGCAGTTCTACTCCGACCTCTGGGGTCACTATGAGTTGGACTCAACTGGATAGCAGTGGGTTTGCATTTTTTTAGTCTTGCTGACTGTTATTCCTTTTTATTCTCCCATTTACAATGGAAATGGATAACATGTGCCTGCCTCTTCTGTATTTTGGAACCAGAAAACTGATATTCTAAATTTTATAGCCAAAGAAAAATTTGTCAGCCTCAGATTTGGACCTTAAGGCTTTGGCAGTAACAGGGTAACTGTTTTTCGTGTTACAAAGTTATAATGCATTAGAGAACAAAAGGTGAGATGCCATGGATATATTTTATGTAATCTGACATCATCAAAACCAATGCGTTGACTGGGACATTCAAATTATTTGTCTGTGGATTTATTTTTATACCGTATAAGTATTTAGAAACGTAATAATCTTGATACATCCTGACTACATGAGATTGTACGTCAAGATTATTATGTATAGTTGTTTTAGTCAGCTAGTGCTGCTGTAATAGAAATACCACAGAGTGGATGGCTTTAGCAAGGGAAAGTTTATTCTTACACAGTCCAGTAGGCTACAAGTCCAAATTCAGGATCTCCGCTCCAGGGGAAGGCTTTCCCCCTTGTCAGCTCTGAAGGAAAGTCCAGTATTGCATCAGTGTTTGTCCACAGAGCATCTTGGAGCAGGAACCTCAGGTCTGAAGGACATGTTTTTCTCTTAGTGCCACTTTCTTTATGGTGTAAAGTTCCCAATTCTTTGCTTGCTTCCTTTCCTTTTATCTCTTCTAGGATGACAGGGCTAAGAATGGTGCAAGACATACTCCAGGGAAATTCTCTGTACAGTGGAGCAGGGAGGTGATCTTATAAAGGGATTTACAGTCCTACCCTAATCAGCATAGGAAAAATCACGAAATGGAGGACAATCGTAGAACACAGGGAAGCATGGCCCAGCCACATGGCTGCACATATTTTTGAGTGCACACAATTCAGTCCATGACATCTCACCCTTTTATTCTCCCATTTACAATGGAAATGGATAACATGTGCCTGCCTCTTCTGTATTTTAAACTTTATTGTATTCTAAACTTTACAGCTAAAGAAAAATTTATGAACCTAAGACTTGAACCTTAAGACTTTCGCAGTAGGGGGGTAACTGTTTTTCATGTCGCAAGGTTACAATGCTTTGGAGAACAAAGGGTGAGTTGCCATGGATATATTTTGTTTAATCTGACATCATCAAAACCAATGCTTTGACTGGGACATTCAAATTATTTGCCTGTGGATTTATTGTTATACTATGTAAGTATTTAGAGACTTAATAATCTTGGTATATCCTGACTATGTGAGATTGTACCTAAGATTATTATACATAGTGTTTAATGTTCCTTACAAAATATGAGTAATGACTGTATTTAAAAATATTCCCTAAGGTTGTGTCCAGTGGATTGGGTTTTATTTGACCTTTTGTATCTTGCTTTTTAACTGACTCTTGTCATTATTGAAAAGCTTTTGTTGTCTATAGTTTTTGC
Organism: Heterohyrax brucei; assembly: GCA_028571685.1. NCBI lineage: Eukaryota > Metazoa > Chordata > Mammalia > Hyracoidea > Procaviidae > Heterohyrax > Heterohyrax brucei. The sequence continues at coordinate 28,108,494 of CM053155.1, forward strand.
TGATTAACCAAAATATAGCAACAGAGATTTTAGACTGGTGAAAGAGGACTGTGACTTTAGATATCCAAACTCTTGTAGAGAACTGATGACTTCAGATGACAGCCAGTCCAAACTTAGGTAAAAATGCCAAAAAAAAAAAAAAAAGAAAGAAAAAAGAAACCACACACACACACACAACTGGAAAATCATTTTCTTTCTCTTAAAATTATTTAAAAATGAGTTTGGAATGTTGTTAATTTTCCAATTTAAAATTCCTGTGGGTAAACTTAATAGAGATATAAATATCATAACCAAGAAAACATCTAATATTTTGGCTGTGATTTTACAAATTAAAATCACGTTTCCTAGTCTATCAAAAACACAGTTTAAGTCTTGACAGATAACTGTTGCAGTGCCCCGGCCCGCGGGACAAATCAACGAAGGGACGAGGGGGAACCTGTGAAAATGAAAGGTGGGGCAAGGGGATGCGAAGAAATGGAGGCAAGACAAAATTCTGATCAAGCCTCAAGGTTTTATTGTTATAATGAGGTATATATATAGCAGCGGGAATAGAGGGAGGGATCAAGTGACGTAGGGATGGAGTGACATTTGGAGTGAGGTAGTTGTCGGCTGGGGATTGGATATACATATGACTAAGGCAGTGACATCAGGCAGGAAGTTTTTCGCGCGCACGGGCCTTTTGAATTTCGCGGCGCGGGCTTTTTCAAACTTGGCGTGCGTGGGCTTTTTCAGTCCTACAAGCTTCCTGTATGTCGGGGCCTGGGGGCTCACCCATGGCTCCCGACACTGCAGTTTGTATATTGATTTAAAATCTGAGGTTTTACAGAATACACTTGCTATTGAGGCACATGAAAGATCACTAATGCTATACACACATAAACACCTCATGAGGTTTGTCTCTCCTCAGAGGCTTAGTCATAGTTTTCATTGGTTATTTCAAATAATTGGCTTAATATTTTTAATGTGTTCTATTTTCTAGTTCACACAGTATAATATCTGAGATCCTAAAAACCTTATGGTATTCAGTTACCATTTACTGAACACTTTTATCAAAGATTTTATAGTGGAATATATAATCACTCTAGAGTATGGATTTGTGACTTCTGTAGAAATTAAGGTGGCCCATGTAGGCTGCTGCTTTTGGAAAAGACTGGTTTTCCTAGCCACCTTATGTCAAATAATGGTCCAGATAAACTGATCTACTATTTCACTCTAGACACTCTTAGAAAAGCCATTGGGCCCATACATTTTGTGTCTTGGTCCACATCAGACATAAGACAAATTACAAAAGCTTGAGGCAGAGCCTCAGTCCATACTCCCAATTGGTAGAGGAGACTCTTAAGGTATTTTAAATAATAGAGACTTTGGTGGCAGAGAGGAAAGGATAGAAAGAAAACCCAGTTGTGGCTATAGCCCTTCAGATCCACCTTGAGGCAACCCAATTAGCCCCAGAGGTGAGGACTTAAGAGTGCCTCACTGGCTAGCAAATGTGGACCCAGTAAATACAGGTATCGTCAAAAATGAGGCCACTGAAAGGTGGAATGTTCTGGGCACCCCAAAACAGGACATTCAGTTGACTTCTCCAACACAAGGCCCAGATGGGCAGGCCCTCTTGGACTCTCTCAGAAGAGGAGTCTAGGAAACTGACCACTGAGAGGGGACAAGGCCCACATCAACATCTCCATGGGAAAGCTAAGGGCTATACTCTGATGAGAACTTGAAAGTAAAAGGGCCACCTTCTCTGTCTTGGTTTACCCAGTGGGCCCTAACTCTCTGAGTGGTACTGTGTAAAGCTTAAGTTTTATACTTCGGATAAAATTTTACTCATATTTGATGGAAGTTTGCTCTAATGTCTGATAGTGCCTAATGGGACCACAGTTAAAAAGACACTCCTTTCCATGTGTCCCTAAATGTCCTGTTGAATTGGTGAGACAAATATTACTGATTAAAATATGGACAAGACTTAAAATTGGCTATATTGTTGGTTTAGAGATACATACCAGAAAAATAGTCTGGTTATATGAGGGGTTGTGGGACATTGCCAGGCCAAATACCTGGGTTGTGCTATTTAAACCAGGATGTCCTTTATACATGTACAATTCTGCTGAGTCAGGTTTCAAAATCCTGTGAACAACTGACTCCACACAACCCTCTGGAGGTGCTAGAGTTGGTTGCCTTTACCACTCAGGTTGGTAGAGCCAGCTGTCCATAAATAGTTTAAGCCTGTAAATTCTTGGGCCATTCTCCTCTTATTTACTATTATAACAATCCTCATTTACATCTTTGGGCCCTGTAATTTGAAAATAGTTACCAAGTTACCCCAGACCCCACCAGCTGTGGGGAGTGTTTGTTCTTGACAGTTTCCCCTTAGAGTTAACATATTCTTGAGTCCAGTAGGACAGGGTGGCTTTTCACACCTCCGGTGGGGTCTCCCCTGTACTGATAACAGTTACCCCCTCCAGCACCTCTATTCAGCAAGAAATAGTCAGAATGATCTGCATCCCTCTCCTCCCAAGATTGCCAAGGTTTAAAACAAAAGGGGCGATTGAAACTGCGACAACTGTCAGATGCGGGATTTACAGGCTGCAAAACCAGAGGCTGAAAAAGCCTCCACATGAGGGGTGCTCAAAACTAAGGCAACCTGAGAGACATTGTTTCAAATCACCCCTAACATGCAGGGAAAGACAGAACCTCCACATTCCACAAGCCTCAGATGGCGATGCTAGGGTGGGATTCCTGTCAGGGTGGGGCCCTTGTGGGCTCCACTATAGATTCAGTGAACTATAAACAATGAATGACTCCTTTTGTCTTGATAAAACCAATAATGAAAGAATCAAGTAGGAGGTCAGGGAGGATGGAGAAATAACTCGCATTTGAGCATTACTCTTGCAAGTTACTGGTGAGGTGACATCTAACATCACTTTGTTTTCCTTAGTGGCCAGTGATGGCCTGTGAGATTCTGAAGCAGACCTCTCCCCAGTCAGCCCCCTCCATCTAGTCAGCCTCCACCCAGCCAACTTCCACACAGCCGATCCCCACATGCCCCCAACTGCCCACACTGTTCCCTACATCTGCATTTAAATATCCCTTTAAATGCTCAGACTTCAAGGATGAGAATACCTCCCTGTCCCTTTGCCAGCTTGCAAATAAAACCTTTGATCTCGCCCCATAGCTCCTGTCTCAGTTAACTGGCTTTTTGTGGCAGGTAGCCAAACTCCGGGGCTTTTCCGGTATCAAATTCCAGTGCACTTAACCGCTACACCACCAGGGTTTCCGTTTTTTTCAGTGGAAGCTTACATATTGCTATCATGCTGGACAAGTTTCAGCAGAGCTTCCAGACTAAGACAGACTAGAAAGAAAGTCCTGGCAATCTACTTCTGAAAAACAATGAAAATCCTATGGATCACAACAGTCAGAGGGCACAGCACTTTATTCTGCTGTGCCTAGGATGGTATGGGGGCAGGGGGAGGTGTTTGACCAACTCAGTGGCAACTGACACCAAAGATCTTTTTTTTCAGAGGGGAAGTGGTACTTGCATCATTGAAAACAATAACTCCTAATGACCCTTAGGCAGGTAGTGTGGTCAAAAGAACCCTGACCTTGGTCCCAGTTTACTCCATCAATCTATCCATTCATTTATTAATCACACCATATGTGAGATGCCGTTCTGTTGCAGTTGATGAAATGAGGAGCCAGAGAAAGAGGGGGCAGTGCATTAGGAGAAAGGTGCAGGGCCAGGTACAAAGGCAAATGCCTGGGGCTGAGGGAAACAGGGACTAAGTTTGAGAAGTTACTGTGGGTGAGGCTGGCTGCCAACAAGGAGGTGCAGGAGAAAGCAGATTCTCCCACAAGGATGCGGTTCTTCAAGTGGCTGGAGATCTAACACGTAGGAGGTAAGGAACGGAGTAGGAGAGAATCTTTCTGTATCTTGATGGAAGATCAAAACAATTTCTATTCTTGCAAATTCCCTTAGAAATACAGCCTCAAGGGACTCGGAAAAGGATTTATTTCTTCACAAGGCTTAACAAGCAGCTTGGCTGGCAGCCATATGGTGGCAGTTTCCCCAGCAAGAAAGTTGTGGAAGAAGCCATGGTACCCCACCCTGAGATGCTACAGTAACAGACACAGGGAAGTGGTGGGCAACCCACAGTCAGGTGCATCCTGAGATGCATGGGGTAGGGGACAGGGGGACACAACTCCCCCACAGTTTCCACAGGTCTCCCTCCAGCGAGTGAGCTCACAAGCCAAAGTTAACGCCTAAGACGATACTGTGCAAGTTAGAGTGCTCATCATAAACCTGATAGCATTTGGTGGATCACGGAAAGCTCACCAAGCCTCTCCGAATAAGCATGGTGGATGTGGAGGACCATTTTTTTACCCAAGATCTTTGGTGGGGAGAAAAATTTCTATTGAAATAAACATGAGTATTTTGATAGGATAAAGTGCAAAGTTCACATAATATTTTAGCATCAAGTATGAGATTTCAGCAGGAGTGGGCTTCTGATCCCCTCAACTCTGGGTACACATTCATTCTTTTCTCTTTCACGGTAGTTTATAAAGAAAAGTTTGAAATGCTCCTCTTTTTAGAACTAGATGTTTAAGTGAAGGGCTAGTTTAGAGGCCATCATGCCCATCCCTCCACCTTCAGATAGTGTTTTAGTCAGCTGATGGTGCTCTAACAGAAATACCACAGAGTGGACGGCTTTAACAAAGGAAAGTTTATTCTTACACAGACCAGTAGGCTACAAGCCAAATTTCAGGATATTCACTCCAGGGGAAGGCTTTCCCCCTTGCTGGCCCTGGAGGAAGGTCCTTGTGTAGCATCAGTCTTTGTTCAGGGGGCATCTTGGCGCAGGAACCTCAGGTCCAAAGGTTGTGCTCTTCTCCGAGTGCTGCTTTCCTGATAGTGTGACATTCCCTACTCTCTGCTTGCTTCCCTTTCCTTTTATCTCTTGTAGGATGAAAGGACAAATTTTGGTGCAAGCCGTACTCCAGGGAAACTCCCTTTACAGTGGAGCAGGGAGGTGATTTTATAACGTGATTTACAGCCTCACCCTAATCTTCTAACACACAGCATAGAAAAATCATAACATGGAGAACAATCATAAAATATTAGGAATCATGGCTCAGCCACAGGGCTACACACATTTCTTGGGGACGTAGTTCAATCCATGACAGATAGTACTCCCAAACCTGGCAATACCCTTGGATCCCTTGAAGAACTAAAGGAATAGTTACATACATGCAAAGACTTATCAACTGATCAATAAGAAGATGTCAGACCCCATCTGTGGACATCCTATGCACTGATGTGGAGGGCTGAGCACTGATGTTTTCCAAAACCGCCTCAGTGATTCTGATTCTAATGTGCAGCCAGAACTAAGAACCACCCCTCTTCAGGGAAGGACTGTTGCTGCCAGAAACCCAGACCCTTTGACCTGTTAAAGACCCAGGGTCTCCTAATATGTTTCCCCTGTACATATGTTGGGAATTCAGTCTTTCATATTCCTAATGAAATCACCTTTGCCCCAGGATCTTCGCACAGATTAGGCAATGAGCTCCTTTTCACCTGGAGAAACACCCAAAGTGAGGAAATGAGTGACATTTCTTAAACACTTATCATGTGCCAGATGCTATACTAATACTTACATGTTGTTTTCAAATCACTCAATGAAATAGATGTTAACCATCTCCATTTTCCAGGTAAGGAAACTAAAGACCAAGGAAACGAGGGAATATGAGGTATGACCATTAAGTCCACCAACTTAATTGTTCACAGTACCACTTACCACATCGCTGAATATTACCATAGTCACCTTCAAAGTACTCCCCCCTGGGACGCTATGCGCTGATGCCAGCATCTAGTCCACCCTTCAAAGCAATTTTGGAATGCTTTCTGGAATGGCCATTGCACACACTGGCAAGTTTGCAAACTTAATTGTACAGTTGTCTGTGAAGGAGTTTTTAGCCAGTAAACAAATAACTGTATTGGAACTCCCTTGCTACACAACTGACCTGGCCCCCCAGTGACCTTTTTCTTTACCCAAGCCAGCCAAGTGCCATCGAGTCGGATCCGACTCAAAGGAAATATTGAAAGGAAGACATTTTGATGATATTCAGGACATTGAGGGTTATACAACAGCAGCTCAGACTTCCTACCACGAAAAGAGTTCCAAATTGCTTTGAGTGGTCGACTAGGCACTGGTGTCAGTGCATAGCTTCCCAAGGGGAGTACTAGTCCTTTCTTTCATGGTGCCCTGAGTGTGTCTGAACCACCAATCTTTAGTTTAGTAGGTCAGTGCAAACTGTTGGAGCCACACTTTATCTCATTTAATCTTCCCAATAGCTCCATGAGATTAGGGTTATTGTCTCCAAATGAAGAAATTGATCTCATTAGTGTTTAAGCAATTAACGCAAAGTCACAGAGGTAGTAAGCAGTGGAGCTGGAATTTGGACATTTATCTGTTTTCCAAACCCATGTTCTTCCCTTTACGTTAGAGACTCTACCTAGCAGATGGGGAGGAACTCAGACTCTAGAGACAGGCAGACTTAAATTTAGAATCCAAGCTCTGTCATTTAATAGCTTGTGCTCTTGAACAAAATCATTAGCCTTTCTGAACTCTGGTTTCCTCATCTGTTAAATAAGGTATGATAATATTTATCTCATAGGGCTGGGGTGAGAATCCCAGAAATGGAGCTGGTCCTGGGGAGAGTGGGATAAAAATGTAGGGAAAAAAAATCAAATCCATAAAAAAGATTGACTTACTGGTCTCATAGTGAGAGGAACCCCACAGACTACAACTCTAAGACACCCTTCTAACTGGAACAGAGCTATCCCCAAGACCACCTTTCAGCCAAACCACAGATAGACCTGCAGTATAAAAAATCACACCCAAGAGGAACACGCTCCTTAGAACGGTTAATTATGAGAGCAAAAGGGTGAAATCTGCCCAAGAACAAAGATGGGAAGGCAGGAAGTATCAGGAAAACCAGACGAAACATAACGGGAACCCAGGAGAAAAATGAGGAGAGTATTGAAACACTGAAGGGACCATGACCAGTGCCTTGGAATATTCTGTATATGCATTGTTGAGCAGGAAACTATTTTGCTCCATAAACCTTCACCTGAAGCACAACAAAACATATTTATTTTTAAACGGTAGCTGGTATTTTATAGCTAATCTCTAGACCTGGGCTCACCCACAACCATATAGGCCCAGCAGTAGAGGCCAGCACCCAGGGAGCTACTCTATCTTACGTCAGTTCCCTCCAACAGCCCTGAGTCTGAGTAATATCACTAGTTTTCAGGTCACATGCAGAACAAAGCCAAGCCATGTGCCATCAAGTCGGATCCAACTCATGGTGACCCTAGAGGCCAGAGTAGAATTGCCCTCTAGAGTATTCAAAGGAGGAACGTCATATACACATAGACTGAATCACCCAACCCTCTCGGCTTCAGGTTATTCCTTCTGCTTTCTTCCCCATTCAGCTATCTCTCCCTGAGAAAACCCTGTCTTCCGACTCCCAAACACTCATACTTTCCAGAAGGTGGTCTTCTGGAATCCGTCACATCACCATCATGCTAACAGTATCACTCAGCAAACACACAGTAAAAAGAAGAGACACTACCCATTAAAAAGATTCAAGTTTAATAGGAAGAACAGTAGTAGGAGAGAGGTAAATGGTACCTTGGTAATTTCTGCACAGCTTTTCTGTAAACCTAAAACATCTCTAAAAGGTAAAGTCTATTAAAAAATAGAACTGTTTCTGGAGCCATGGAGGCTCGATGAGCCCTGAAACTATTGCCCTAAGGTAGTTTTTGAACCATAAACCAAATATACCCCTCAAGCCTCATTAAAACCAAACAACAATTTAGCTTTACTAGTAATGCCTTGAGCACTACGCTCAAGATCAGTCTATATGGGATCAAATTTGACAACAGCAACTCAAAAGATTAGATCTGAAACTTAAGGGACTGTGTGTTTCTGTTAATGAAAAAAGGAGGTGAGAATGATCACACAATTAAAAGAATGTAATCAATGTTGCTGAACTGCACAAGCAGAAGTTGTAGAATTTGTGTATGTTCTCCTGTGTATATGATCAACAAAAATAAATTATTAAAAATTAAATTTCATTAAAAAATAGAAAGGTTGTTGCCGGTTTACTTCTCAAACAGCTTATTAGAAATTCTGGAACTATTCAGAACATCTCCCAGAATTTGGAAGTAGAGGTTTTCTTTCTATCGCAGTTGAAGGAAAACAAGTCATCTCCACTGCTCCAACATCCTGTGGCTCTCACCCCTGGAAAGAAGAGACTATCCATGGTCGAACATCTAATGGCCCCTTTGTGCCAAGGGAGTAAAGAAAAACACCTCCCTTGGAAACTTTGGCACATCCTTGTTGAGTGCCAGCGTAGCCAAAACTTCCCATTAAAGCATTAACTGGTGAGGGGAAAAGAAAAAGCTGTCTCTGGTGTCAAGAGTTTTCAGGGTGGGCCCCCAGTAGGGCCTGGTTTATGTCACCATGATCATCTTTCTTTTGATCTCCTTACACCCAGTTCAAGAATTCTGTTTGGGTGGTTTTTCGGTCTTACTGCTCCCCTCCTGGTGTCTGGTATCAGAGATCGTGTTATAAAAACAGGGCTTTGGATCCAATGGGGCATGAAGAGGAAAGTGCTGTCAGCCACAGGAACATCACTGTGTCTTTAGCAGCAGGCTTTGACTCCGAAGACACTTCATCCCTCCCAGACAGGGTGGGTCTAGCATCACAGGCAAGACAATTTGCCCAGTGGCTGCGGCTTAACCTGTACTCTTCTGGGTGGGAAGGAAATGGTAGTGACTTGAGCCCCTAGAAAATCTAATTGGTCTGAAGGTCTAAAAGTTTTCCTGGCCTGGTTGGTTGCGGTTATTCCACCTGGCAACGGGTACTGAAGACAGGCAGACTGTGGGAGCCAAAAATGGAATTTGTTTCATAACTCCCTACTGATTGCCTACTAAGTGCCAGGCATTGTATGTCCAGCTGGAAAGAGAGGCTAAAGAATGGAACAACAGCCAACATACACCAAACGCACTGCCGTCAAATTGATTCTGACTCATAGCAACCCTATAGGACAGAGGAGAACTGCTCCATAGAGTTTCCAAGGAGCTCCTGGCAGGTACAAACTGCTGACCTTTTGGTTAGCAGACATAACACATAACCTTGCAGTCTAGTGGCTGGGTTGTTCTGGTCTGACAACTCCCGGAAAGTATCAGTGTCCAAAGTGGGTCTCTTTCACATGTGGACTCCATCAATAATCTGCGAGACATCAGCGTGTAAGTTTATTAAAGCCAAACTCCAAGGGCTTGGATTCAGGAACCAGGCAAACAGAGCAGCACTGCTGCAAGTGAAGATTGTTGTTAGTTGCCACTGAGTCAACTCAGACTCATGGGAACCCCTTATACAACAAAACAAAACCCTGTCTGGTCCTGTGTCATCCTTACAATCATTGGTATGCTTGAGCGCATTGTTGTGGCCACTGCGAACTTTGAGTGCTTTCCAACTTAGGGAGCTCATCTTCCAACACTATAGATGGCAATATTCTGTTGTGATTCACAAGGCTTTTACTGACCAGTTTTTGGAAGTAGACCACCAGGCTTTTCTTCCTAGTCTGTCTTAACCTGGAAGCTCCACTGAAACTTGTCCATCATGGGCGACCTTGCTAGTATCTGAAACACCAGTGGCATAGCTTCCAGCATCACAGCAACATGCAAACCATCACAGAACCACAGACTGATAGACAGGTGGTAGAAAACTGAGTTACAACCCGTTAAGAGGGGAACTTCCCAACAGCTGTTGGTTCTTAAAACTCTGTCTCCTGATTTTGGCCCCAACCATTACCTCCTTCCTTCTCTCCCCTCCCTGGCCTATCCTGAAACAGAAAGACTGCTTTAGAGGTAACTAACACAGCACATGGAAATACCGCTTTTTTTAGTGCAGCTTGGTTGGAGAGGAACCCAGCCAATGTTTGCTCCCCAGATTCTACTGACTTTTATTGTTAGCAAACGTGGTTATGATTCAGTATGCTGGAATTTTAAAAATTAACATGCTCAACAAAATATTTGTTAATTTCAAATGAAGTAAGTGTGGGATCAGAAAGAGAAGCCTTGTACCCCAGCCCAGCCCCTCTCGTCTTCACACTTCCCAACCCCCAGATTAGGCATCCTGGGTGGGAAAAATAGTTCTCACCCAATCACTAACTTAAAGATTAGTGGTTTGAATGCACCCACTGGCGTCACAGAAGAAAGGCTTGGCAATGTGCATCTGTCAAGATTACAGCTAAAAAACCCTGTGGAGTAGTTATACCCCGCTGCATGTCGGGTCAGCATGATTGGACAGCAAAGGGCTTGGTTTTGTTTGGGGTTCTTCCCCACATTTAAGGCAAAGGGTCACTGTAATTTGTTGGGTTTCATCACAGTACAATCCAGCCCTGAAAACAAGGTGGTTATCACTCCTCCATCCTGTCCACTCCACCATTCCTTTAGCCTGGAGTTATGGGAAACTGCAAGTTTACGAGACCAAGGTTCCAATCCTTGTTTTACCACTGATCAGCTTAGTCACTTTACATGTCTAAGCCCATATTTCCAGTGCAAAATATCCACAGGGATCACTAAGTGAAAGCACATAAGTAAAATACCTAGTTTATAGCAGGTGCTTAATAAAGGTCTATTCATTACGTTTTATCATTTTTCAAAGTCTTCTTAATCCTGACAAGTGAGTGGATCTCTGACAAAGACATTGCCCTGTCTTTCTGACAGACTGTACATGAAGTCTTCCAAAGCAACCTACTAAAGCAATGAAAAAGGCCATCTCCTTTGGCACCTCTAAACTCTAACTCTAAATCACCTGAGGGTTTGTCAGTTGGTATTTTTTAAAATACGGGCAGTTTCTTCTATGTTGGCATCAGTCAATTAGTTGAAAAGAGAACACTTAGGACATGTAGGTTCATCTCCCTATGAGTCTTTGTGATCCAGATTCTAATGGTTCATGATGTTTTCTTACAGTTCCTGAACCCTAAATTCAGATCCATATACCCAACTAACTGCTTTAGTCTCCATGAGAATGCCTAACAGCCATTTCTAACTTAACATTGAAAACATAACTCTGTTTCTCTTCATTTTTCTCATCTCAGCAAGTGGTGCTATCACTCATGCAGTTGCTCAAATCAAAAATCCAGAAGTGGTCTTGAACTTTCTTTGACTTTCCTGACTCCCCATATCTGATCCATCTGCAAGACTTGTCAGGTCCCTCCCGCTGTCACCTGTACTGGGACAAGCTGCAGCTAGCTCCTACGGAGGCTGGGTGAGAATCTCTCCCTGTTTCTACTCTCACCTCCCTTTCTCCACAATGCAGTCCCTCTAATGTGCTTTTAAAAATGCAAATGAGATGTCACAGCAGCCCACACTTAAAAGTATTGCTTTTTAAACATTTAGGGCAGACTAAAAACCAACCATTTCCATGGCCTAAAAGACCCTTTGCAATCTACCTCCTGCCTCCTTCTTCAGCCTCATCTTCACTTCTCCCTACTCAGGGACTCTACAGCTGTAACATGTAAGTGACAATAATAATCTCTACTGCATACTGAGTATCAGCTATGGGCTCAATTAGTTACTTCACACATACTACTTAAGATACTCCTGGTTATCACCAAACAATTTAAGTATCATTGTCTATTAGGATGGCTGTGAGGACTCCTAGGGATATATCCTAAAGAAATGAGAACTGTGACACAAATGGACATACATATACACACGTTGATTGCAACATTACTCACAACAGCAAACAGATGGAAATAACCTAAGTGCCCAACAACAGATGAATGGACAAACCAACTATGGTACCTACACACAATGCAATGATATGGAAGAATGATGAATCTGTAAAACACCTCACAATATGAGTACATCTCGAGGGCCTTATGCTGAGTGAAATATCAAAAGAACAAATACTGCATGAGACCACGACTATTAAAACTCATGAAAAGGATTATACACAGAAACAAGGAATCTGATGGTTATGAGAGACGGGAGGGGTAGGAGGGAAAAACACTAACCTAGACAACAGAGAAGTGGTAACTTTGGTGAAGGGTAAGACAGTACACAATACCGAGGAGGTCAGCACAACTTGAGCACGCAAAAATCTTGGAAGAGCCACAGACATATCCAGACTCCCTGAGGGACCTAGTTATTGGACTGAGGGCTATGGGAATCATGGTCTTAGAGAACACCTAATTCAATTAGCATAAGATAGTTTATAAAGAAAATGTTCTACTCCTACTTTGATGAATAGCATCTAGAATCTTAAACGCTTGTATGTGGCCATCTAAGATACATCTACTATCTGAAGCAAGGGAGAATGAAGAAAACCAAAGACGCAAGGGAAAGCTTAGTACAAAGGACTAATGGACCACACCCACTACAGTCCCCACCAGGCTGAGCCCAGCACAGCTAGATGATGCCAGGCTACTGCAACCAACTGCTCTGACAGGGTTCACAACAGAAGATCCCAGACAGGGTGGAAGAAAAACACAGGAGGAAATTCACACACACACAAAAAACAAAAAAACAAAGATCAGTTTTACTAGTCTGATCTAGACTAGAGAAACCTTGAGAGTTTAGCGCCCAGACACAGTTTTGACTCAGTTTTTAAGTCAGTCCTGAGGTTCACTATCCAAAGACTAGACAGGCCCATAAAACCACTTCACCACCAGGCTTCCATAAACATTTAGTAGCACATCTGGGCTACCTACTCCCTTAAGGGGCAGTTCTACTCTGTCCTACAGGGTTACTGTGAGTCGGAATCAACTCGACAGCAGTGGGCTTTTTGGTTTATAAAATAACACATTTGATTCAACCATACACAGCAGCTCAGGGACAAGAACAAGAAGGCAGGAAGAGACAGAAAAGCTGAGTGAACGAACATGGGGGACCCAAAGTTAAGAAGGACAGAGCATTGACATTTTACACACAGTGTTGGCAACCAAGGTCACAAAACAATATGTACTGATTGTTTGATGAGGAATTAATTTTCTCTGTAAACTTTCACCTAAAGCACAATTTAAAAAAAAAAAAGGAATGTCATGAGAATTAAATGAAAGTGCATAGCTAGTATATAGTAGGTGCCCAATAAATGTTAGCTTTCCTTCTTTTCCACTATTCCAATAGGAAAAAAATAAACTGTAGCCTACAGTTTATACTGGTCTACACTGGTCAGAGATAGAGTCCAAGTCAGCTGTCTTGTGTCTTGCTCTCTTATCTACTAGTCTAACCACATGGTTGGAGAGGGACACTCAAGCCAAAATGGGTGAGTACTAGCTTTTCCAGGGACACATGTTGCTGAAAGAGTTAAGATGCCTCTTCCCAAATCCTAGCCTTGCCCATCCCTGCATCTGCCTTTGTGGGTTTAATGAGAAATCAGGACTTCATAAGAGACTGCACAAATAACTTTTGGAACACCACTAACTCATACAGCAGAAAGAGACCAGGAGCTGCCAAAGCTTCAGAAAAGATAAGTGAGTGGAAAGAAAGTGGTTCCTATAGCATCAGGCGGACAGAAGGATTTTGTGTGGTGAGTGTAAGCTCCGCCCTTGCAGCAGAGTTGGAAAAACCAGGATCCCGGCTCCTCAGCCGTTCTGCTCACAATATTTGATTAGGAATTTGGGGGCGGGACCCCGGCCTGGCATAGGCACACAGACTCCCAGTAGACTACTTGCACTCTCTCTTTCCCTCTCTCTCACAAGCTCTCCAAGCCAGCGGGGCCAGACAGAGGAACGTGGTCACTCAGAAAAGTTCAACTTGAGGTAAGTTTAGTCATTTTGCTTCAGTTTTTATCCTTCATAGCTGCATAAAGAAAGGACTAGAGGATGGGGAGGGGGCAGGCAAAGAGACATCATTTTTCACCCTCCACATGTGGACAATGACCCCAGGGTTGCTGAAAGGGGGCAAGGGGGCACAAGAAGGGAGGGGCGCCAGGTGGCAGCTCTTCTCTACAGTTCTTTTGTGGCTGCGGAAGGGACCCCCAATTCTCATGCATGAAACAATGAAGGACCAAATATTTAGGGAAGCCAGCTCTCTACTGTTACTCATAACGGCCACCGCCACCATTCTAGCCTCAAGTGTCCCTGTAGTCTCTCCCGTAGAGGGGTTGTGGTACCTAAACACTGTAATGGAGTGTTTGTCTGTGTGTGTTGTGCTGGAGTAAAGGGGAATAAATAAAGAGAACTGTTGAGAACTGACCATGTCCAGAGAGCTATGGATCGAGCTAGGGTTCAGTCCAGGTTAGAAGACGGCCCCTGGGTTGACTTCCTCAGCCCTTAGCTGAGGGGGAGGCCTCTCTGGAATGAAGAAATGGAAGAAAAGCAGCAGGTCCTGAGTAAAGTCCCCGCACTCAGTGTCAATCCCAGAAACTTTCTGTCTTATGAAGCTCAGAATGCAGGAAAGCCTCAGCATTGAGGGAAGAAGGTTGAAAAGTATAGGTACTAGAACAGCATTGCTACAGGATGGGGGTAGGATAACAGAGGCATAAGCTCCCCACCAAACCCCTTCAGCAGGCATGGCTCCTAAGAAGAGACCAAAGCAGGCAGGGTACACAGGCCCTTGGAAAACTATATCTTAAAGAGGAAGGCAGCCCTTGTCTGAAAGGTGCCCAGTCTGGAAGAAGGAGAAATGGACACAGAGGCTCACTGTGCCAGCCTTCTGGTCCTGCAGCAGCCCAGGCTGCACATGGAAAAATGTGCTGTTGGCAGTGGGCTGCTCTGTCTGTCTTCTCTCCTGGCCAGAACCAGAGGCCAGCCGGAATGCCCAGGCAGTGGGCAGTTGGGTCTGCTGCTCAGCAGCACTGTGGATTCTTTGTCTGAGGCTTGAGGCTGCCTGAGAATGAGTCAGAGTGCCTGCTCCTCTGTAGCCCAGGGGCTGATGGGATGAAACTGGTTTAAGGGAACTGCTTTCAGAAGAGAGGTCTGGGAGGGATGGTGGCCAGCAGGTAACTAAGTTGAGCTGTCATAGTTGGGACCCTTCCGCTCAGTTCATTGAGTTTGACACTAGATTTTACACTTCTTTCATTCTCCCACCCAGAGTTGCCAGCCCCAGCAAGGCCCAACAGCAATGTTGAGGGGACCAAGAAAGTTTTTGAGGTTTCTCTGTCATCTGGGTGATGCCCACTGCCCACAAAAGCTAAGCAGTGCATTGGCTGTAGGGACTCGAGTAGGGTACACAGACCTGATACACAACCCCTGGTCCTTCTTTCATGCTTTCTCTTACAAATGACACCAAACACCATATTTCTCTCCAAGTCTGTCCTTGCTCATCTCAGTAGCATAGCAAGGTCAAAGGCAACTGGCTGGCAAGCAATGTGGAGGGTTTATACACGGACCCGAGAAATCCAGGTGTCCTCATTTGAAGCAGGTAGCTTGCAATGGGAGAGGGGATGCCAGAATCCCACCCTAGCCGCTCCTCTTAGGTATACACAAGAGTTTCCAATCCTGCTCCATATTCTGGTGTTCCTCGTTTGTTTCTCTTGGCTAATGAGTCTCTTGTGAAATATCTATGGTGGAAAATGAGCAGTGCTAGCGCTTTCCTAGACAACAGAGAAGTGGTCTGACTCAGACTTGAAGGACCCAGTACTCATTCTAGAAGACAAGTGCCATGACTGGGTGCTAGTGTCCCTAGTCTTGGGGAATATGTGTTACAGGAAAATCCTGAACCAGCCAAGTTGCACATGTAGCTACCACCTGCTAATCAGACCTTTCATCACTTAGCAAGATGTTACAGAGAATGGCACTTGGAGGGTACCCCAAACCCTATTGTGACAGCAAAGTGACCACACACCGTCTCCAAAGTCTGAAAACCTTAAGGCTCCCAGGCTTCCCAAGAGACCAGAAGATCTTCCAGAAACCTTTTAGATTGGTTTTGACATTTCTAGTCATTCTCTGAAGTTACCAGAGATGTGGAAGGAGCCAGAGGCCTTTTCCTTTGGACTCCTGTGGATACTCCTTCCCGAGGAGTCTAACTGAATTTGAATTTAGGCCTGACAAGCAGTCCCTATCTCCAGCTCCCTAGGGATTGTTGTGGCTCTCCAGCTAACCCAGCAGAACCTCTGGGTTCCTAGAGGCTCTTATAGATCTGCCTCTCCAAAAAAATGAAGCCCCTCCACCAATCAAGGTCTTTCTAGTTTAAGACTGCTTCTGTGACTCTACAACCAGTGGCAAATTCTTTGGTCACCTAGTTAACCCTAGATATCCAAGGTCCAGCTGGACCACACATGCAGAGCCGACACCACGAGGAGGCACTAACCAAGTGAGAGATAAGGCTTCTGCTCTCAGGTTCTTGAGGCTGAAGTCACATCCACCCAGCTCACAGCCTCCAGCCTGCCTGCTGTGTCTCACAGCCTTCCTATAGCCTCACTCAAGCCTGCTTGCTCTGCTCTCTCCCTTCTTGCAGAGAGACAAGATGCAGTGGGCCTCCCTCCTGCTGCTGGCAGGGCTCTGCTCCTTCTCCTGGGCCCAGTACGAAGACGACACACCCTGGTGGTACTACCACCGAAGCCAGCAGGCCACCTACTACGATCCCTATGACCCATACCCTTATGAGCCCTACGAGCCGTATCCTTATGGAGTGGAGGAAGGTCCAGCCTATGCCTATGGCTCTCCACCTGCACCAGAGCCCCGTGACTGTCCCCAGGAGTGTGACTGCCCACCCAACTTCCCCACAGCCATGTACTGCGACAACCGCAACCTCAAATACCTGCCCTTTGTCCCCTCCCGCATGAAATACGTCTACTTTCAGAACAACCAGATCACCTCCATCCAGGAAGGTGTCTTTGACAATGCCACTGGGCTGCTCTGGATTGCCCTTCATGGCAACCAGATCACCAGTGACAAAGTAGGGAAGAAGGTCTTTTCCAAGCTGAGGCATCTGGAGAGACTGTACCTGGATCACAACAACCTGACCCGGATGCCTGGTCCACTGCCTCGATCCCTGAGGGAGCTCCATCTTGATCATAACCAAATCACCCGGGTCCCCAACAATGCTCTCGAGGGGCTGGAGAACCTCACAGCCTTGTACCTCCAACACAACGAGATCCAGGAAGTAAGCAGTGCAATGAAGGGCCTCCGGTCACTGATCTTGCTGGATCTGAGTTACAATCACCTTCGAAGAGTACCTGATGGGCTGCCCTCAGCCCTTGAGCAGCTATACCTAGAACACAACAACATCTACACCGTCCCCGACAACTACTTCCGGGGCTCACCCAAGCTGCTGTACGTGCGGCTGTCTCACAACAGCCTCACTAACAATGGGCTGGCTTCTAACACCTTCAATGCCAGCAGCATCCTTGAGCTCGATCTCTCTTACAACCAGTTACAGAAGATCCCCCCAGTCAACACCAACCTGGAGAACCTCTACCTTCAAGGCAATAGGATCAACGGTGAGACCTTGACACAGTTGGGGGATGGGCTATTTCATTTGAAAGGCCCGATTCTGAAACTACAGTGGCACGGTGGTTAATAGCTCAGCTGCTAACCATAAAGTTGGCAGTTTATATCCATCAGCCACTCATTGGAAACTCTACAGAGCAGTTCTACTCTATGTTATAGGGTCACTAAACTCAAGGGCAATGGGTTTTTGTTGTTGTTGTTCTGAGTGCTATGAGCCCTGGTGGTGCAGCAGTTAAGGACCTGGCTGCTAACCAAAAGGCTGACAATTTAAACCAGCCAAGCGTTCCACGGGAAAAAGATGCAGCAGTTTGCTTCCGTAAAGATTATGGCTTTGGAAACCCTATGGGGCAGTTTACTCTCTCCTATAGGGTTGCTGTGAATCAGCATCTACTCAGCTACAGTGGGTTTGGGTTTTCTTGTTTGTTTGTCTGTTCTGAGTTCTAGTGGCAACACAAAAGAGAGAAAACAGGCCATATGCCTGCACTGGAGGTGCAAAATCGCACACACTTAAACAAAGGCACTAAGAAAACTCAGTGGGGAACGGGTTGGTATAGGAGAAGACTTCCCAGGAGAGTTAAGTTTCAGTCTAAGTGTTAAGAGATAAGTGGCCATAGATTAGAGAAAAACAGGACAAAGCTATTCTCGGAAGGGAAACCAGCGACACACCACCAGTCGTTTACCGGGTCACCATAGGGGGCAGCTAGGAAACACATCTGTCTGAGAAGGGGTCATGTTTAAGAGCCGCAGATGAGTTTGGAGAGCTTGGAAGTTAATAGTCAGGGATTTAAGTTTAAACTTTCAGAGAGGAAAGTAGGCTGCCGAGAAGCCATGGTGTCTATACTTTCTTACTGACCCAGAAGAGGATGATGTCTGTTTCCACATAGTCCCCTCTTGTCTCTATAGCTTGGCCTTGGGTTTAAGTGTTTATTTATTTTTTGAGCATAACAGCTGGGAGAGAAAAATGTGCAGCCTCTCAGAGCTGAATGTGGTCCTTTTTCTGGTCAGGTCTCCCTGGAGTCCAAGGAGTACCTGGGGGCAGGGCGGAGACCCTCCCAGCATAAACTAGGCCTGGCCACCACAGAGCCTCGGGAGTGGGGGTCCTTTTCTTTTCCAGGCACTTTCCTGTAAATGCTTACAGGAACCAAAAGGGCTGCCTGTGTCTGAAAGAACTGATATCCTCATTTCAGACAGAATTATCTAGTAGCTCTCTAGCTCCCTTTCCTCTCAGAGTCTTGTGTGCATAATGTACTTCGTTACCCCAGGCCTCTGATGTCTTCATCCCAGCTGGAAGGTACTGAGCCAGCATTTAATCTACTGGCAGCAAAGGCCTCCTTTCTTTGGGGAAAGGAAGACTCATTAATGACCTCCAGCAACTGCCTTGGAAGCTAATTCTGCTGCATCAAAGCCTGGAGAGGGATGGAGTCATTATCCTCTCCTCAGTTCTCTCTCTGTGTTCAGAGAGCAGATCAGTCAGTTAGCAAGACATTAAGGAGCTGGACAGCCCTCCCCAAGTACAAGAGACACCATCCCCAGAGGACAACACAGGAAATGATGGGGCAGGCCATCTGGTCTTTAAGTTGCAAGTGCAAGACACATCTATGTGACCCAAGCTGTTTTTCTTTAAAGACTTTTTCTTTGGGGTCTTACTTTTTGGTTGTTTTTTTATTCTCTGAGACATCTCTTAAATGCTATATGCTGCAAAATGTTAGACATTTATTCACTGCTGACTGTCATCCACACCTAGAAGTCATCACTCTACCTGCCCCTGACTGGGATCTCAAGACGACTGTCACTTCAGAAATGTCATAGTGTATTCTGTGCTTCATCAAAGTGTGACCCTGAAATAGGATGGTAGAGAGCAGCTGCTACAGGAGAGGACATATTAGCTATTGCCTCAGTGTACTACCAGAAAAACACAGGGTGGGATTTGAGCAGCTGGTCATTCTCTCTACTTGGCACTCAAACACTAGGTGGTCCATTTCTCCCAAAAGCTCTTCTAAAATAAAATTAGTAAAGTGTCCTTGCATGAAACTTGCATGAAAGTTCTCCCTCAAGCCAAGACCGAAGCCCACTGCTGTCGAGTTGATTCTGACTCATAGCAAACCTATAGGGCAGAGTAGAACAGCTCCATAGAGTTTCCAAGGAGCACCTGGTTTGAATTGCTGATCTTTTGGTTAGCAGACATACAGCTTAACCACCATACCCCCAGTCAGTTAGCAAGACATTAAGGAGCTGGACAGCCCTTAGGCCACACAACCCCAAAATGTCCAGTGTCTACCCCAAATTTCTTCTGTAATTTAAGCCAAATGCCTTCTATTTAGTTGTCATTTTAGCCTCTGATTTTTCTCTTTAAGCAAAATAACACCAACTCCTTATTTGTCTTTCACTAATGAATTAATTATGTGAAGTACTTAGCCTGACACATAATTACATGATACCTGTTAGTGTTATTGGGAAGCCCTGATGGTGCACTGGTTAAGAGTTTGGCTGCTAACCAAAACGTGGGCAGTTGGAATCTACCAGACACTCCTTAGAAACCTTATGGGACAGTTCTACTCTGTCCTATAGGGTTGCTATGAGATGGAATCAACTCAATAGCAAAGGGTTATTAGTACTTTTAGCTTTTCTTCCCTCACTGGCATTTTGAAATTGACAGATACCTTTTCTTTTTTTTTTCTTTTGCATTGCAAAGATGGCAAAGGTGAGACACAGAGAAGGCAAGTCTCAAAGTTATCCAGATGTGTAATATAAAACCCTGCTTATAAAATATCAAAGGACGTGTTGCTGGAAGGGGACCCTGAGCAGATGGTGGAAATGGTTAACGTGCTCAGCTGCCAACCAGGAGGTTGGGGGTTGGAGTCTACTCAGAGATGCCTCAGAAGAAGGGCCTGGTGATCTGCTTCCAAAAACTCAGCTACCGAAAACCATATAGACTACAGGTCTACTCTGATACACACAGGGTCACCATGAGTCAGAATTATCTTGATGACAACTAGTAGAACTAGGTTTCTCTGGCTGGGTGTGGTAAAGAACAGCTCTCTGATTTAGACTACCAGGAAACTCTGATGGCATAGTGGTTAAGTGCTATATCTGCCAACCAAAAGGTCAGCAGTTCAAATCCTCCAGGCACTCCTCTGGGGCGGTTCTACTCTGTCCTATAGGGTCACTATGAGTCAGAATTGACTCGGTGGCAGTGGATTTTGGTTTAGACCACCAGCAAAACATAGAGTACCCCACACTCAGCCCCTACTTTGGGGGCAAATGCGAGGCTGTCTCCTTGCATAGTAAGCACAGTCAGTTAGGGACTCAGGGGAATGAAAGGGAGATGAAAGTGAGACCAAAGCAACCTTCTGAAGAAGGAGCTAAAAAGAAGAGGAACTAAGGGGAATGCAGGGCGTAAGTCTGGGTCCTCGCCCTCCCCCCCCTTCACGCATCAGCATCTCCCTCAGTTTTTCCAGCCTGGCAACAGCAAGGGAACAACACAGTTGAGAATGTTTATTCTGAAGCTTTGGGATCCAGTGGAGTAGGGCGGGTACAACAGGAGGAATTTGGAAAGACTTATGTCAGTATTTAATATGGGCTGGAAAATAATTCTCAGTGCTTCCAAGGAAAAGCCTGGTCCCGTTGATGAGCATGGGCAAGACAAGTGGGGCTTCGTAGTGCCAGCAGATGTACAGAATCTACCCACATTGGGGGACCCAGGATTTCAGCAGACAGCTTCCAGGCAGAGAGATAGACTCTATCACTAGACTTCTAGCTGAATCTCAGATAGTATTAGCAGAAATATTTAAGCTGGGCCATATCAGTTTTTGTCCTAGTTACCATAGATCTAGTCCCTCACTTATACTCTGCCCCCAGTCTCCCCACTGAAAAGTCATTTCATCTATTCCCTGGAACCAGAAACACCTAGAGCGTTCCAGATCTTCTACACCACTCTGAATACTCTCAAAGAGTGGTATTTCCCAGTCTCCCCTACTCTTTCCAATATCTAATTATTCTGAGCCTGAATACTCTGTCTTACGTTTGGGTACAAAGTAATATGCTAGTTTTACCTCTTCTCATCTCAGTGAGTTCTTAGCTAAGACTGAAAACAACTGAATTCCACCTTATTAAATGTTTCATTTTCTCAATAATTAATGCTAACTTAAAAAATTTTTTATATCGGCCTATTTAAGTTCTAGGTTAGCAGTCTAAGTCCACCAGGCACTCCTTGGAAACCCTATGGGGCAGTTCTGCTCTGTCCTGCAGGGTCACTCTGAGTCATAATTGACTTGACAGCAGTGGGTTTGAGTTTTTATTATGTATTGTTATTTAAGTTCTCTATTTTGTTTTCTTTGGAACCTTTATTTTCACGCCCATAACCTTCCCCCAAGGAGCCCTGGTGGTGCAACAGTTAAGCGCTCAGCTGCAAATCGAAAGGTTGGTGGTTTCAGGCTATCCAGGGGCTTCTCAGGAGAAAGACCTCTGGCTATCTGCTGCCTTAACGATTTCAGCCGAGAACTGCCCCAGCGGGGCATTTCTATTCCACGACATGGGGTCACCACCGCAGTGGAGCCGCCATGGTCACCCTAGGAAGAGAACTAGCACAGCCTCCCGCCTATTCCCGCCCACCTCCACAGTGAAGTACTTCTGACCACTGCGGTAAACTGAGGAACAGCTCTGATCGAAGCAAAAGCAAGCCGCAGCTCCCAGGCTGCCAGGGACGTGGACTAGGCTGTGTGAGTTCACCCTCAAAACTGCATGACTAACTTCTTCTGAACCCACACTGTAGAGAATGACAAGGGGAATTTTCCTGAAACCGTCGCTTACCACACTGAAGGCACTCTTCAGAGGTTTCAGCAGCTTCTGAATGGTGACTTTTAATGTCCCTTCTCGAGTTTCAGCTAAGTTTTTGGTTAATTTTCCTTATCTACGAGACTTTCCCGATCCAGTAGACTTGGGGCAGGGGTGACTGACTGATCCAAGAGAACAGTTGAGGACCACCTGACCGCGGACACGGGGAAGGGCAGCAGAAAGATTTATTCTAAAACCGGAAATAACTGTTATAGTATCTGTTAGCATTTCGTGGTTTAAGGAAAAATCTTCCAAAAAGGGCACTTTTTTGCAGATTGAAGCAAGGGGGTAAGACGTAATTATGGTAAATGCAGAAGGCAGGGTAGTTATTTGATTCTGAGGTCCATAGCAGCCTCTGTATTCCAGACCCTTGAACCTCTTAAGCCTTGCTCACCTCTCTGGCAGCCCTCAGTCGAATGGAGACACGCAACCCCCTCAAAGCTCAGGCAGGCACTCAGAGGCCAGGCTTTTTCTCTTTAATTTCCTGCCAGTTTCTTTATGTGCGAAGTGGCAGGAGATATTCAAGATTTAAGCGCCGCCATTTTCCCAGTCTTCCTTCTCAGCCGCAATTCAGCCAAATACCTTGTCTTTGAAAGCAATCAAGTACGTAAAACTATCAGGGTTGATCTTTGGCTTCCCTCTGCTCCCCTCTGCTGGCTACGGATGGGAAGAGAACACGTCCTAGATGGAAGGACAACTCAAGGGCATTCAAGGGTCTGCAAAATAACTGTACAAGCTGGGCCCCGGGTTAAGAGGAGGAGCTAGCGATGCAGGCAGAGACCCTGGCGAACCCTGTTTCTGCTCCGTACTGGTGCAAAACCGCAGGACTCCAATCCCGGGAAATGCCTGCCCCGCGAGTTTCACTCTTGCATCAGGAGGCTGTTTGACCTCTCTCTGAATCTGGGTCCCTGATCTCGGCTTCTCCCCACCGGCCCCACCCCTGTCTCTACAGAGTTCTCCATCAGCAGCTTCTGCACCGTGGTGGACGTCATGAACTTCTCCAAGCTCCAAGTGCTGCGCCTGGACGGAAACGAGATCCGGCGCAGTGCGGTGCCCGCGGACGCGCCCCTCTGCTTGCGCGTGGCCAGCCTCATTGAGATCTGAGCAGAGCGCGCACTGCTGATGTCCCTCAGAGTCCCCATGCCCCATTGCATTTGGCTTGATGGTTTGGTTTGGTTTGGCTTTTGCTGGATGGTCTGCGGTAGACCCTGTGACACAACTCCACAGGCTCACTCTTTATTCTTTTTCCTTATAGGCAGGGTTACTGGAATCAAAGAACAGGCAGCCTTCTGCCGAGGGGCGCAGACAAAAGCTCTCTCTTCACCTGGGACAGATGCGCGGTGGTGGAGGCAGTAATCTCTGGCAGGCCCATCCCCGGAAGTCCCACTACCCATAAATTCTTCCCAATCGTCTGCTGTTGCATGTGCTGTAGTACCTACGTGTGCTTTGGTAACAATCCCTGACCCTCTCTGTGAGCAACTTGACTGCTCTCCCCCGGGGCTACAGCTCCTCTGGGTTCCGTCTTGATGCTCCTGAGAATATACCTCTTGCCCAGTGGCCTCCTCCTAATCCATCTCATTCACTCAGCCCTCCTCCACAGAGGCCTCTTCTGGGCCTTACTAGAGCAAGAGACCTCAAGCGTGTGAGCATCGCTCACACAGAGAACCGTGCCGAGAACCCCCCAACTTTGAGTTTGGAAGGATACCAGCCATCACCTCTATGCCTCCCTAACCTCGCTCCTTGAAAGCCACTAGACTGAATGTCACTAGCATGATGACAATATTCACAGCCTGATGTGGAGGAGGCAGCCAATGTTAAGTGCTACGCTGCTAAACAAAAGGCTGGCAGTTTGAATTGCCAGGCAGGCACTCCTTGGAAATTCTATGGCCAGTTCTACTCTGTCCTCTAGGGTAGCTCTGAGTCAGAATTGACTAGATGGCAGCAGGTTTGGTTGGATATACTCTCCCATCAGCACAGCTCTTTGAAGGTGGATTAGACTTTAAAGAAAAAAGGCGAGCTCTGCTTATTGCCAGTATCCAAATGCACCTCACACTGGCTGACCGGAGCACGCAGCCCAGCATCTCCTATTTGCCACCACTCACCCTGCATTCCCAACAGCATCTTCAAAGCTGGAGGCCATGTGGTTTTCAAATGAAGAACAGGTTAGTTTGACCTTTCCTTTTATCCAAGAAGAAAGCTCCTATCTCCTGATGGGAGAGACAGGCCCCAGCCAGTCCTGGACCTGCCTGCTAGCTCAAAGCAGGAGGGCGTGATTAATCAATATTAAGTGATTTATCCTAATGCCAGAGTTAAAAGTATCAGCACTGACTGGACATGCTCACTGGGGCTCATGAAGCCCAGGCCAGGCTCCCAGTCTTGCCTGGGCTGGGTGTGAAGACTTCTGCTTTCACACCCCTTAGTCGCACCCTCAGTACTGAAGATGCCTGGAGAGTAATTTGTGCTTTCCTTTTCTGTAAGGTAGTGTTGCTTGAAGCCTAACCCACCTGCTCTTTTGAACACTGTTGGGATGAGACCACCTGGGCAGCTTGGGGCAAGAGCTGGCCCAAGTCTGGTCCCTGCCCAACTGCCACTATGTCCCTGATACCACATATGCTTTGGAACAGCTTCCCTGAGAATGATGTAGGGGAATTCCTGGACTCTGTTCTTGGCTCTGGACCCTGAAATCACAAAAGCCAAACCAGCTCATTTCAACAAATGAGCTCTAACATGAGGGCCAAGGCTGCCCTCTGCTTTAGGGCTCTGTTCAGAAAGCATCTGCATGTGAACACCATCATGTCCCTATAAAGCATCCTTGTTACAGGAGAAGCATGAGTGGTGGCTAACCTGACCAATAAAGGTATTTTACCATTGCACTGCAAGAAGGGAGTCATTGACGCAGAACTACCCATTACCGGCACCTTGATTCCAACTCAGAGTAACCCACAGGACAGAGTAGAACTACTCCCATGGGCTTTCCTAGGCTGCAAGTCTTTAAAGAAGCAGGCTGACACTGTTACTGGACAAAATTCCAGATTCTCATTACTTGCCCCAAAAGCCAATTTCTGAGACAGGTATCAGGGCAAGTGATCAAAAAGAAGTTTATTACTGTGTCCTAGCAGACACAGGGAGCAGGAAGGATTCTCTCCATGAAGAACCTGCTCAAAACTCATCAGGTGGTTGGGGATATGTATATATCCCTATATACACATATATATGGGAGCAGGGTTACATTCAAATGTAAATACAGGTATTGCTGCTGGTGCCAGGGAAACAATGTGATTGATTAGGGGTAAAGAGGGCAGATCTGTTCAGGGGCCTCTGGAGTCCTTTGAAGGTGTGCATCAGGAGCAGAGATCCAGATGGCTTTCAGTTGTCATCTGAAGCAAGGGAGTCCCCACTGGCACCTGGGTCTTTCACCGGCTCCTTGTCTGTTTTGATGTTTCTTTAAAAAGCTGTGAAAACTTCAAAGACATCATTTCCGTGATACCTGTCAGTTAAGTGTGACTTCCCGCTGGGACCAGGAATTTTGAAGACAGGAGAAAAGACAAGTCAATTTTACAAAGAGAATTAAATCTTTGCTGTCTATTTTAGCTTTCTTTTTAAAATCGGGGTGTCTAAAGGTTCCCTCGTGTTTCAACACCTCTTTCTCCCATGCAGCAGCTGGTGGGATCAAACTGCCCACTTTTTGGTCAGCAGCCCAGGACTTAGCCACTGCACCCACCACCAGGCCTCCTTAAGGGAGACCTGCAAGAGGGTTAAGGAGCCCTGGTGGTGAAACTGCTAAATTCTTGGTCTCTAATGGAAAGATTTGGTGGCTTGAACCCATCCAGTGGGTTTGTGGAAGAAAGAACTGGCAATTTGCTTCTGTAAAAATTACATGGAGCAGTTCTATTCAGGCCCACGGAATAATTATGAGTTGGAAAAACAGCTCAACAGCACCAAACAGCCAGGAGGATTACTGGCTAATCCCCCTAAAGGCGATCTAATGAGGCCTCAGGGGCCTCAGATTTTTCTCTCATCCACTCCGCTTGTGCAGATGCGGCTAACGGGTGAAAATAAATAACCTGTACAAAAGCTCTGGAGGGAGTCAGACCACTATCCTTTCTTCATCAGTTAAGTTGACACTGAACAAACTTTGTCCTCTGGAAGTTCTTCTCCAAATCTAACTTCAATCCCAGTAGCCACACATTCCTTCCCATTTGGTCTCCAAAGGATAAAGAGCAAGCTGGTTTTCATTTACTTTTCAATTATTCTAACACTTGTCTTCCTCAAACATTCTCCCCAATCTAAACCAAACCCACTGCTGTCGAGTCGATTCCAACTCATAGCAACCCCACAGGGTTCCCAAGGCCCTAAGTCTCTACCAAAGCAGGCTGCCACATTTTTCTCTCCCGGAGCCGCCGGTAGTTTTCAATCGCCGGCAGCCGATAGCTCTTAACCTTCGTGCCATCCAGGCTGCCTCAACCGCACTCCCGCCTCAAAATTCCAGATCTGGCTGGTACTGGGCTTTGTTACCTTAGCTGTTCATGCCCCCTAGTGGCAACTGTGAAGAAACGAGGATTGCAGAGTGCAGCTCGCCCGCCCGCCTCCCAAAAATCGTTTCCACAGAGTTGATTCCGACTCACAACGACGTTATAGTACAGAGTAGAACTGCCCCATACAGTTTCCAAGGAGCATCTGGTGGATTCAAACAGCCAGTCTTTTTGGTAAGCGTCCATAGCTCTTAACCACTAGGCCACCAGTGTCTGCATCCATCTCTTCTTTCTTCATCTTCTCAGTGCACATTTCCTGAAAGCCTTTAAGTGTCAGACATTTCCTACGTGCTTAGCAAATTTGACATAAATTAGGAAGGGCAGATTAGAGTTATACTTTTGGGACAGTCCTACCATTTTCTGACAGGGAAATGACAATAACTGACATTTAACGAGCACTGTGCGTTTTGTTTCTGGTTAGTGGTTAAGTGCTACAGCTGCTGACCAAAAGGTCAGCAGTTCAAATCCGCCAGGCTGTCCTTGAAACTCTGTGGGGCAGTTTTGCTTTGTCCTATATGGTCTCTGTGAGTAAGAATTGACTCGACAGTGGCGGGTTTTTAGTGGTTAAAGTGCTTGGCTGCTAACTTCACGGGAGAGAGATATGGCAGTCTGTTTGCATCAAGCTCACAGCCTTGGAGACCCCATGGGGCAGTTCTACTCTGTCCTGTAGTGTCATGAAGAGTCAAAATAGACTCGATGCCACACCGCAACATACATGCCAAATTCTGTGCCGAGCAAGTCACAAGTGTCATGTTTGCTCTTAAAGCAAGGGAAACTAGTTTGGCGGTGGCTTCTGGAGCAAGAGTTAGGCAGGAGTGTGAGTGTGTGAGAAGATCAGGAAAGAAGCCATAACTTTAGCCATGAGCTTTTCCTCCAGGACAGCATGTAAGCACGTCTGTCTTGGTGCTCCTGCACGGAGACACTACACAAAGGAGGCGGAAATGGGGACACATAGGCAGGGAACCGTCCCAGTGACAAGTGGGAATCCTCTGCCTCTTTATTTCTTTCTTAGCAGCTCCCATGAACATTCCAAGTGGGACGCAGTAGGGAGAAGAACGGGGCCAGGAATCTGTAAGCTTTCTTCTTTCTAAATGCAGTGTATCACAAAAACACAAGTCACGGTGGACAGTCTTTCAGGCTGGGTTGACTTTTTTTTTTAAGCATTTGTAAGCATTGAGTACTTATGATGTGACAGGTGCTTTACTTACAGGACCCATTTAAAATTCCTCACCTTTCTTTGCCATCATGACAGTGCTAGCTGCCACTGAGTCAATTCCTACTCTTGATGACCCCGTAGGTGTGGAAGAGAACTGTGCCCCACAGGGTTTTCAGTGACTGGTTGTTCTCACAGAAAACCCGAAGCCTTTCCTCTAAGCTTCCTCTGGGTAGATTCAAACCACCAGCCTTTTGGTTAGTAGCCAAGAGCTTAACCATCTGCACCACATCTATGCTATGAAAACCCAAAATAAAATCCACTGCCTTCAAGTCAGTTCTGACTCATAGTGACTCTATAGGACAGATTACAACTGCCCAATAAGGTTTCCAAGGCTGTGATCTTTATGGAAGCCAAAGGCCATGTCTTTCTCCCATGAAGCAGTTGTTGGGTTCAAACCACTGGCCTTTTAGTTAACAGCCGAGTATTTAACCACTGCACTGTCGGAGCTCCCATACTCTTTCCAGAATGCTGTCCTGAAGATTCTTGTGTTGCTAACTTAAGCAGAACTACTGGAGAATGAAAGAGATTGCAGTATGGGGGGAGGGGGGGACCATCTTCTTTTTGAAGGACCTAAACTCATTTTGCTAGCTTTCAGAACCCCTTTATGAATTCTCCAGTTAAAATTCACTCTTAGTCAATAAATATACACTGAGTGCCTCTATGAGTCAATGGAGATGCTGCAGAGAAGAAAAACAGTCCTTGCCCTCAGGAGGAGTCTTAGTTATCCAACGCTGCTATAACAGACGTGTCATAAGTGAGTGGCTTCAACAAACAGAACTTTATTCTCTCACAGTTAGCAGGCTGGAAGCCCGAAATCAGAGTGCCAGTTGGCTTCCTTCCTCTGTCGGCTTAGTGGGAAGATTCTTATCTCTTTGCGTTTCTGTTCCTTGGCAGTTTTCACGTGACTTGGCATCTGTTGTTCCCTACCTCTGCTTTTTGCCATTTGCCTAATGGACTTTTATGCCTCAAAAGAGATTCATTTAAGACACCCTACACT
This sequence comes from Heterohyrax brucei, assembly GCA_028571685.1. Classification (NCBI taxonomy): domain Eukaryota; kingdom Metazoa; phylum Chordata; class Mammalia; order Hyracoidea; family Procaviidae; genus Heterohyrax; species Heterohyrax brucei. Next base: position 28,137,538 of record CM053155.1, read on the forward strand.
AATGCTGGAGCTCTGGTGACGCAGGGGTTGAGTGATTTGGCTGCTAACCAAAAGGTTGGAAATTCAAATCCTCCATCTGCTCCTTGGAAACTCTATTATGGATCAGAATTGACTAGATGGCAATGGGTTGAATTTTTTGGTTTACACTAATACTGAATCATCAATGTAATAAAGAAAATCCACTTCCAAATGGGGTAACAACCACAGGAATAATGGTTAGGATTTACAACACCCATCTTTGAAGGACACAATTCAATCCATAACGTAGACTTCACAGTCTAGTTTGCAGGTAGGCATAGAATAAGACAATCACACGGAGAGTCATGTTGTAAACCAAGAAAGGTGAGGAGGGTCATCAAGGCAGCCTGCCTCCACGGGAGGTTCTAGGATGGACGCTCTGAGACATGAAGTGGGGGGAGCAGCTATCTAGATGGAGAGACTAAGAGTGGCCCAGTCAGGACTCGGGGACACAGTGTGACCATATGGTGTGTGTACTTTACGGTTCCATGCATTTATAGAATGCTGTCCTTCTGGTCTCCTTCTAGATGGGAGAGGAGACAGGAGCTTGTTAAGAGAATATCACAAGTATAGAATGAGAAGGAGGAGCATGCTATCACTGGGCAAGGAGGGCAGAATGAGGGGCAGATAGGCGGGCATGCAAAATTAATCTGGACTGTATACTTCCACTTAATGACAATTTTTTACAAAAAAAAACCTGTGGTCCAGTCATAAACAATAGTGTCTGCAAACGTCCTCATGCAGAGGAAGTCCAGAGCTTCCCAGGCACTGAAAGATGGCAAAACGAGGCAGCGTTTCAAGCAATAAGGCTGGAGCAGCAGGCAGGGGTCACAACCACCTACTGCCTTTACTCTTTCACTTCAGACACAAGCGCTAAGAAACTTGACCAGCACCATACCAAACTCCGTTGCCAAGCACCCGCTCTGCATGCAGTCTCAGTTCCTATTTTGGCCACTAGGGGGGAGCATCGCACCTCACACCACCAGAGACTTCTCTGAAACCCCAGAAGGCTGGGAGCCCTTAATCACAGGCGGCTAACCAAAAAAAGTCAGCAGTTTGAATCCACCAGCCAGCCCCTTCGAGCACTTTAAGGCAGTTCTACTCTGTCCTCTAAGTTTACCAAGAGTCAGAATCGACTCAGCGTGTTTGATTTTTTTTTGGTTTCCCAAGCTGCTCTGGTCAGCCACAGGCCCACTGGACACCAACTGAGGTCAAAACACCAGGAGGCATGATGTGGCCAGGGGGGTTTTACCCTCATGCACCATGGACCTTTCAGCAGTCTGGTCAAGACTTATATAGACCTCTTCTCGAATTTTTTAAAGGCATAAAATAAAATATTTAGGATCATGAGGGAAACAAATTACATCACAATACAGTATGGAAGTATTAAGAAGAGAATCACCCATAAAATAACAAAATCTGGCAGCAGGCCTAATAACTACAGTCATTTCAAAGTACTAGTGAGCATAACTGACATTCTGAAGGTTTTCAATAACTGTAGTGTGAATAAAAATACTGATGATTCACTTGGTGACAAAGCCTCAGATACTGCTAATACTGCTGGGGATTGTGGTTTACATTTATAATTGAAAGGATTGCTAAATTTCAATTAGATGTATAAAACATAAACTTTCCATCCAAGTTTAAAGACCTCTCTAAAACAAACCATGGAAACGCAGGTAGAACACAGAGTATAGAAACAGGATAAGAAGCAAAGGCAAAAGCATGGTCTTTTCTGTGAACACAGCTGTATCACTCTGTCAGTTTCTACTGGACGCAGGACACTGAGCCAGATAATACATATCATGGATTGATTTGTGCACCCCCCAAAATATGTGTAGCTATGTGGCTGGGCCAGGATTCCCAATATTTTATGATTGTCCTCCATTTTGTGATTCTCCTATGCTGTGTGTTAAAGGATTACGGTGGGACTGTAAATCCTTTAATAGGATCAACTCCCTGCTACACGCTAAAGGGAGTTTCCCTGGAGTATGGCTTGACCACCGTTAATCCTTTCATCCTACAAGAAGGAACCTCACACTATCAAGAAAGCAGCACCAGGAGAAGAGCGTGTCCTTCAGACCTGAGGTCCCATCACCAAAATGCTCCCTGGACAAAGACTGATGAAATACCAGACTTTCCTCCAGAGCTGACAAGGGGGAAAGCCTTCCCCTGGAGCGGAGATCATGAATTTGGACTTGTAGCATACTGGACTGTGTAAGAATAAACTTTCCTTTGTTAAAGCCATCCACTTTGTGGTATTTCTATTAGAATAGCACTAGATGACTGAAACAATATGTCAGTGGTTTGTGCAGTCACCAAACCAAACAATGAACATAAAGCTTCCGAGACACTGGCCATATAGTTTGGTAGAGATAATGGTAACTAACACTTACTTGCCCTGACCACTTAAAAGACAGTAATTCATCCAAGAACCAGAGATGGTTACCCAATCTATGTGAACTTGTGGGCTGCATATTATTAAACACAAGTCAGCCCATGTGTACCTTGTGTACTGTAAGCCTGTGCAGAGCTTGCTTACTCTCAGCTGTTGTATACCAGGCTCAATGGTGACCAGTCTGCCTGGGGAGTCCATGAGGCAGTTCAGTGTAAATGCTGAACCAGGTGTATGACAAAATGTACCTTCATTTTGTGAAAGACAGAGACATGAGGAGGGTTACAAAGGCCAGCAGAGACTGCAGGAGCAGCACCAAGCTCCACCCCTGCCTCCCCTCCCAACACTTCACCAAGCACTCAGGTTGCAGGGTCCACAGCTGAGGTATGAGCTCATTTGTCATCAAAATGCTCAGTCAGAATCTTCTGAAGTCAATAAACTCTCCTGGAAAATTCTTTGCCTCAGACAGGCACAAGGAAGCTGCTAGACGTGGCACCATCGCTAGAGGAAATCCTGGGTAACTCAGGTCACCATTGTGTGCCCAGACAGAGTAAACACATTGCTCAATCCATAGCAGCTGAGTTTCCAGAACAGCAAAGCTTTCTGGGAACTAGGCGACACCCTGGTGCCAGACCCAGACATGGGGAGAGAAAGACTGACACAATAGACTGAACATGGTCGTGGCAGGAGAGGGGACACTAGCATTGAAAGACTGAAATAGACACAAGGACCAAAGCCGACCTTGGGACCCACACTGGGTCCAACAGGAACTGCAAACACTACAGATAAATGAGCTGTGCCCATCTACATATCCAGGTTGCCAGCTACACTCAGAGGAGGACAAAATTACAGTTGACCTAGTTTGGAAAATGGGTTAAAATCTTCAGAGAGGATAAGAAGGCCTTCTGAATAAACAGAAGCATTGGAAAGCAGGCAAGATCAATCTTGAACTCTCCCAAAATCCACCCAAAGTAGAGGACCAGCCACCTCGGCCTCGTATTCAGTCCTCAAAATTACCACGTCTCTCCACAAGTGTCCTATAGAGCCATAGGTCTTGGACAAGACATGGTACTGGGGACAGGCTGGGATGACAGTTTAGATGCAGACCATCAGTGCAGGCTCAGTCAGCAGTTCCGGAGGTGGATCCGAGTCAGATACCAAAGCTAACTATAACAGCTCGGGCAAGAAGGTATAGAGAGAACTAGTTCCTCTGAGGAGGAAGCCAGAAAGCCCAGGTCTTAAGGTGGAACACAATTTGTGTAGTTAAGGTGTCAAGGGATCTAAGTAGCTCCAAGCCCAGGGCTAGAGGTGAGTCAGGACCCGCAGGGGATTACCTTATGATAATATGGGAGTGAACTCAGTACAGCTCCCTTGGCTTACAAGTCCATCCTCACTTGTCAAGCCTCTCAGTTCACAGACATCTTAAAAGTATGAAAAGCATCTCTCATTGGCCTGAAGAATCACATTTTCTGAATGAAAAATTATAACGTTTCAATAGATACATAGGTATTTATGGGACCACAAAATAAAACATCAAAAAATACTTATGCCCTAGGAAGGGCACAAATCAGTACACCCAAGGACCACTTGGGATCAGACTGTTGTGTCAGTGAGGGTTTTTAGGTTGCAAGCAACAGAAATTTGGATTTAGCTGATCTGTTTTTCAAAGAGGGGGTTAAGATGTGGTAGCTCACAGAATCTCTTGGGAGGCTCTGGAACTAGGCTTGAAGGGCATGCAGCCAGATTCAATGCCCAAGGTTATGTCTGTGAAGACACCACAGCCACTGCTCATGGGCACAGTCACTTGAGCTGACACCATCAATGCCACCAATATAAATAATGAAAACCACCACTGCCCCTGCCTGTGGAATATGAGTGTAGCTGCCATCACTGCCTACACTTACCAGAATGGATTCTTCAAGGTCTCTGCTTTTTCATGCCACTAACTTTCAGTTCAAAGTGAAATAGCAGAACCAAATCGTGTGTCAGTGCCCGACCAGCGAGGAAGCTGGGAAAGCCTGTATGTGGCAATCTCGTGGTCCAAAGTAAGAATCAGATCTGTCTCGTGTGGTGAGGGTTACTAGCAACAAAGGGGCTCAGGTACTGAGCAGCCATCCAAACGGCAGTTTCCTTTTGGGATTTGTAGAAAGGGATTTGCGTGGTGTAAAGATTGCCGCCCCTGCCGCCGTGACAGCTCTGTAGAGCTGAGGCACCAAGAGGTGGATAGGCTGTCTTTGTGCAAGTCAGAAAGTCCCCATTTAGATGCCTCCTTCCTGTTAATCCAGAATGTCTTCATTCTGCTGAAACCTAATGTTGCTTTGAGTCTGCCTTCCAATCTGTAGAACCCACCTAAAGGGAGCTTCCCCAATACAGACTAAAAGTGCTTCTTCTAGGATGTCAGACATATGCTTCCAGGGACATGAGAACAAAATTACAGGCCAAGCACTAAAGCCCAGGTACCATAGTGAATCAAGCCGGTTCTGCCCCCTGGTAGATGACACTCTGACAATTGCAAAAATTAAAACTGAAGCCACTCCTGAAGCCCACCTTTCAAGCAAACATCAGACAGGCCTATAAAACTAACAGCAGCACGTGTAAGGAACACGCTTCTTGGTTCACTCGAGTATACGAGACCAAAAAGGGCAGCGCCTACCCAAAAGCAAAGGCAAAAGGCAGAAAGGGACAAGAAAACTGGACAGACGGACATAGAGAATCCAGCGTGGAAAGGGAAAGGGCAAGAGTGCTGACACATTGCAGGGTCTACAACCAGTGTCACAAAACAATTTCTTATACATTTTTTAAGGAGAAACTAATCTGCACTGCAAACTTTCGCCAAAAGAACCATGAAACTTTTATTTATTTATTTATTTAAGTTACCACAAACTACTTCTGGCTCATAGCAACCCCACATGTTTCAGAGGACAACGGCCTTTATAGCGTTTTCAATGGCTGGGATCTCTCAGAAGCAGGTCTCCAGGCCTTTCTCCTGAGGCACCTTAGGCATCACGTATTCAGCAAACCAGATTATAGAGAAAAGAAGGGTTAGTATGACTAGAAGGCAAATTTTTCATTTTTAAAATCAATTATGAAAATTTTAAACCTACAGAACATAAAGCAATGTAGCAAAAACCTCAGGTATTTACCACCCAGTTTTAGCAAATTTTACCATATTGTTTTACATAAATTTTTAAGAAAATAAAACTTTGCAACTACATTTTAAGCCCGCCTTTACCTCTTTTAGATTCCATTCCTCCCTCTTCCACTCAAGAGATAAGCGTTCTTCTGAGGTGCATGTTTTTATACTCTTATTACAAATTTATATATCCATGAACTACACAGAGTTGGTTTGTGCCTTTAAATGTTGCACAGTGACATCATAATTTATGTATCATTCTGCACTTTCCACTCAGTGTTGTGTGTTCAAGATTTATCCATATTAACCTTAGTGGGTCAGTTTACTTATCCGAACCACCGTATGACTTCCATCGTACATACATAATCAAAAAACCAAACCCATTGCCAATGAGTAGATTCTGACTCAGCGACTCTGTAAGATCAAGTAGAGTTTCCAAGGAGTGGCTCTGAATTCAAACTGCTGCTCTATTTTCTTTTTTTCTAGAATTATAAGTTGTTTACTAACCTTTGTCTTTACTGACCTAGGGCATATGACTTTGAACATGAGAGTTCGGTTAATGCATGAGTTTGAAGAAGAAGAGAGTGATTGCTTCTGCCAAATGAGAAGATTTTTTTTTTTTTTAATTGGGCTTTAGGTGCAAGTCTAAAGCTCAAGCTAATTTCTCATACAAAAATTTATACACATACTGTTATGTGACACTAGTTGCATTTCCTATGTGGCAGCACACTCGTCTTTTACACCCCAGTTTCCCGTGTCTATCCAACCAGCTCCTGTCTCTTTTTGCCTTTTCAGCCCGCCTCCAGACAGGAGCAGGCTTTGAGAATGGTTTCAGTTCTGGGTTAACAGAGTGTCCACAGCCAATGGTTTCCAGGGTTCCTCCAGCCTCAGTAAGACCGTTAAGTCTGGCTGGTTTTTTTTTAGCAAGAATTTGAGTTCTGCACCATACTTTTCTCCTACTCTTTCTAGGACTTCCTATTGTGTTCCCTATCATAATAGTGATTGACAGTAACCAGGCACCATTTAGTTCTTCGGGTCTCAGGTTGATGGAGTCTCTGGTTTATCTGGTCCTTTGCTTCTTGAAAAACCCTGATGGCATAGTGGCTACCTGCTATGGCTACTAACCATAAGGTCAGCAGTTCAAATCTGCCAGCATCTCCTTGAGTACTCTACTCCTTGAGCACTCTATGCAGCAGGTCAGCATGAGTCACAGTTGACTTGACAGCAATAGGTTTGGTTTTGAGGGGTGCTGGGGAGCAAGTTTGTGTCTTAGGATGATGTTTTCCTTCTTTCTTTGGTGTTCTTCATTGTCCTTCGCTCCATGTGTTTTGGAACCAACTGGTGCATTATAGATGGCCACTTGCAAGTTTTTAAGACCCCAGGTGCTACTTACCAACGTGTGATCCAGACATTTTCTTAATACATTTTGTTATGCTAAGTGACCTAGATGTGCCCTGGAACCTAGAGGACCCCGCGCCTTGCGACTCTGTCCTTTGAAGTATTGAGTTGTGTTCAGGGAAACTTTAGCTTCTGGTTTAGTCCTGGTGTGCTGACTTTCCCGGTATCGTGTGTTGTCCTTCCCTTCACCTAAAACAATTCTTGTCTACTATCTAATCAGTGAATTCCCCTCTCCCTCCTTCATCACCCTCTTAAACATCAAAGAATGTTTTCTGTTTAAATATTTTCATGAGTTTTTATAATAGTGGTCTCATACACTATTTCTTCCTTTTGTGACTAATTTCACACAGAAAATGTAGTCTCATACAATATTTTTTTCCTTTTGTGACTAATTTCACACAGCGAAATGTAGTCTCATACAATATTTTTTCCTTTTGTGACAATTTCACACAGCAAAGTGACTTCCATGTTCATTCATATTGTGAGATGTTTCAAGGATTCATCATTGTTCTGTATCATTTCATAGCATTCTATTGTGTGCATGTACCATAATCTGTTTATCCATTTGTCTGTTAATGGCACGTAGGTTGACTCCATCTTTTGCCATTGTGAACAGTGCTGCAATAAATAAAGGTCTGTGTATATCTCTTTGTGTAACAGCTCTTATTTCTCTAGAATATATTCCAAGGAGTAGAATTTCTGGATGGTATGGTATTTCTATTTCCAGCTTTTAAAGGAAGAGCCAGATTGATTTCGAGTGATTGTACCACATCAGCAGTGTTTAAGTGTCTCACTCTCTCCAGCATTTATTATTTTGTATTTCTTGGATTAATACTACCCTTGATGGAGTCACATGGTACCTCATTGTAGTTTTGATTTGCATTTCTCTAATGGTTAATGATCATGAGTATTTCTTCATGTGTCTGTTAACTTCCTAAATGTCTTGGTGAAGTGTCTCTTCATTATCTTTAACTAGTTTTTAATTAGGTTATTCGTCTTTTTGTTGTTGGGTTTTGCAGTAGCTTACCAGTTTTAGAAATTAGACCCTGATCAGATATGTCATAGCCTCAAATTTTTACCCAGGCTGTAGGCTGTCTTTTTACTCTTTTGGTGGGGTCTTTGGTCACTATGAGTCAGAATCAACTTGACAGCAGTGGGGTTTTTAGGAGGAGGTAGGGGAGATGGTTTGGATGAAAGCATTTGTTGTTTAGGAGCTCCCAGTTACCAGTTTCTCTTGTTAGTTATGGTTTGTATTCTGTTTATGCCATGTATTAGTGTTCCTAACATTATCACTAGTTTTATTCCATGATCTTCATCGCTTTAGATTTACGCATTTAGGTCTTTCATCCATTTGACTTAGTTTTTGTGCATCAAGTAAAGCATGAGTTTTGTTTCATTTTTTATGCCAAAGGATTTCCAATTATGCCAGCACTGTTTGATAAACAGACTATCTTTTCTCCCATGTAGTGGACTTTGGGTCTTTGTCAAACATCAGCTGCTTATAGGTGGATAAATTTACCTCTGGATTCTTAATTCTGTTCAATTGGTCTATGTATCTGTTGTTGTACCAGTACCAGGCTGCTTAGACTACCATGGCAGTATAATAGGTTCTAAAGTCCAGTAGCATGAGGCCTCCTGCTTTGTTCTTCTTCAGCGTCACTTGTTCAAGGTCTCTTCCCTTTCGATTTGAAGTTGGTGCTTTGTTTCTCTCTTTAGTTAAAAAATATCATTGGTATTTGGATCAGGATTGCATTGTATCTGTAAATCGCTTTGGGTAGAATCTGTATTTTTTACAGTGCTGAGTCCTTCTATCCATGAATAAGGTATGTAGGTCTTTTTGGTGATTTCCACTTTTAAGTTCTCATTGTTGATGTAGAGGAATTCAACTGATTTTTGTATATTTATCTCGTATGCCGATACGTTACAGAAATCTATTAGTACCAGCAGTTTTCTTGTGGATTCTTCAGAGTTTTCTGTATATAAGATCATATTATCTGCAAATAAAGATACTTTCACTCCCTCCTTACCAATTTGGATGCCTTTTATTTATTTGTCTAGCCTAGTTGGTCTGGCTCAGACCTCCAGCACAATCTTGATTAAGAGTGGTGATAAAGGGCATCCTTATCTGGTTCTCATTCTCAAGGAAATGCTTTCTGACTCTCTCCATTTAGGACGATATTGGCTGGTGGCTTTGAATAAATGCCCTTAATTATGTTGAGGAATTTCCCTTTTATCCTCGTTTTGCTGGGAGTTTTTAACATGAATCGATGTTGGAGTTTGTCAAATGTCTTTTCAGCATCCACTGATAAGAACATGTGGTTCTTATCCTTTGTTTCATTTATATGATGAGCCAAGCCAAGCCAAGAATCCATCATATAACACTGAATGTTCCTCTAATGTGCAAACTTCCCTTCATTCCTGATATGAATCCCACTTGATCATGGTGAACTTTTTTTTTGGTGGATATGTTATTGACATCTATTGCCTAGAATTTTGTTGAAGATGTTTGTGTCTGTGTTCATGAGGGATATTGGTTTGTAATTTGTGTGTGTGTGAATGGTATCATTACCTGATTCTGGTATTAGGGTTATACAGGCTTCATAGAATGAGTGAAGCCCTCAGGTCCAGGACTCTTTTCTTCTTGGAAGTTTTTAAGTACCTCTTCAATCTTTTCTTTTGCTACAGGTTTATTTACTTATTTTACCTTAGTTTGTTTTAGTTTAGGTAGGTAGTACAGTTCTAGAAATGTGTTCTCCTCCCCTAGGTTTTCAAATTTGTTGGAGTATAGGTTTTCACGTATTGTTATGATTGTTTTAATTTCTGTTGAGTCTGTTGTGATATCACCCATCTTATTCTTATTTGGGATATTTGCTTCCTCTTTTGTTTTTCTTTTGGCAGTTTGGCCAGTGGTTTATTGACTTTGTTCATCTTTTCAGAGAACCAGCTTTTGGTCTTGTTAATTCTTTCAATTGTTTTTTGATTCCCTATTTTATTTAACTCTGCTCTAAATTTTATTATTACCTTTCTTCTCGTGCCCAACGACTTCTTCTACCGCTCTCTTACTTCTTGTTTGAGTTGTAGGGTTAAATTTTTCTTTTTTTTTTTTTTGTCTTTTTGTCAGTGTGTGATTAAGTGAAAGCATACAGTCCAAATTAATTTTGCATGCCTGCCTATCTGCAGCTCATTCTGATCTTCTTGTCCAGTGACGGCACACTCCTCCTTTTCCTTCTATACTTGCTATATCCTTTTAACAAGCTCCTGTCCCCTCCTCTCCATCTTCTTCTCTCCCATCTAGAAAGAGACCAGTAGGACAGCATCCTGTAAATGCATAGAACAATAAAGTACACACACCATATGGTCACATTGTGTCCCCAAGTCGAATCCATTTTTGTCCGAAGAGTTGACCTCCATAGAGTTTTCCGGTCAAGGGCAACAGCGGGTCTAGGGGTCATGCTCTCAGGGGATCCTCCAGGCCATGAGACCTCCAACTGTGGTCTTTTAGTAGAGTACCTGAGTTGCATCCCTCTTTTTCTCATGTTACCATAGAAACTCAACTTTGTGTGCACCATCACAGATGTCTTTGGTGGTGGCTGGGCACCATCTGGTTCTTCTCATCACCTGTTGATACAGTCTCCAATTCACATGGGTTCTTCTGTCTCCTGAGCTCTTTTTTCATTGTTTATTTGTTGTTCTCAGTGATATCTGTTCCAGATCAGTTGGGATGATTTGGCATACCTCAGATAGTAACTTGATAGCTTTTAAGACCCCAGATGCCACTTAGCAACATGGGATGCAGAAAACTCTCTTGGCAATAGGCTAGTTGTGCCAATTGTCCTCAATTTCCCTCAGAGTATGGTCCCCATAATGGCCCTGCTACTCTATCCTTGCAATATTGGGTTGAGATTAGAAGAACTTTCAGTTTATGGTGAAGTTCATTTAAGTTGATCTTTCTACTGTGTGTTCTCACTGTTTTCACCTATCCAAATTTCTATCAACTGTCTAATATATGACCAACTCTCTCTGTCCCTCCCCACCCTTGCAGCCATCAAAGAGTCTATACATACATCTATTTTTAAGTCCTTCTAGCAGGGGTCGCATACAATATTTGTCCTTTTGCCACTGAATGATTTAACTCTGTATAACATCTTCTAGTTGAAACTAGGTTATGAGATGCTTCCTGAAATCATCATGGTCTTTATCATTGCATAGTGTTCCACTGAGTGTACGTAGCTTAGTTTGTTTATCCTTTCATCTGTTGATGGGCATCTAGGTTGATTCCATCTTTTTGCTATTGTGGACTGTTCTGAAATAACATTCATGTGTATATATCTATTCATGTGGCAGCCATTGTTTCTGTAGGATATATTCCAAGTGGTGGGATTACTGGACCAAATGGTATATATATTTCCAACTTTTCAAGGAAGTGCCAAACTGCTTTCCAATGAGGTTGTACCATTTTGCGATCTCACCAGCAGTGTAGGAGAGTTCTGATCACTCCACAGCCTCTCCAGCATTTGTTGTTTTGTGTTTTTTGGATTATGACCAACCTCATTGGGGTGAGATGGTATCTCATTGTAGTCTTGATTTGGATTTCCCTAATAGCTAATGATTGTAAGCATCTCCTCATGTGTCTTTTGGCTGCCTGGATGTCCTCTTTTGTGAAGTGTCTGTCCATCTCCTTTGCCCATGGCTTAATTGGGTTATTTGTCTTTTTCTTGTTAATATTCTGCAGTACCTTGTAAATTATGGAGATCAGACGTCAGTCTGGCATGTAGTTACCAAATTTTGTTTTCCTGTTCTGTAGGTGGTTTTTTAAACCCTTTTGATAAAATCTGGAAGAGCAAAAGTGTTTGATTTTTAGTAGTTCCCCATTGTCTGTTTTCTCTTCTGTTGATCGTGCTTTGTCTGTCAGTTTTTGAAGTCTGTCTAAACTGTGTAGTAGAGCTTCCATTGTCGACCCTATTTTTTCTTGTGTGATCTTTATTGTTTTCGGTTTGATATTTAGATCTTTGATCCAATTTCAGTTAGTTTTTGTGCAATGTGTGAGATATGAGTCTTCTTTCATTTTTTTCAGATGGCTACCAATTTTGCCAACACCATTTGTTAAAGAGACTGTTTTTATCCAGTTTACAATCTTAAGGCCTTTGTCAAATATCAGCTGTTTATAAGAGGATGGTGGTATCTCTGGGGTCTCAGCTCAGTTCCATTGGTCTATATGTCTCTTTTTGTAACAGTACCAGGCTGTTTTGACTAGTGTGGCAGTGTAATAGCTTCTAAGGTTGGGTAGTGTGAGGCTTTCCATTGTGTTCCTCATCTTCAGTAGTGCTTTATTTATCCAGGGTTTCTTCTCTTTCCAAACAAAGTTGGTGATTTGTTTCTCCATCTCATTAAAAAAAGAGACCCTAGAATTTATATTGGGATTGCATTGTATACATAAATCACTTTGGTTAAAATAGACATTCTCACGGTGTCAAGTCTTCCTATCTATGAGCAGAGTAAGTTTCTCCAATTACGTAAGTCTCTTTTAGCATTTTGTAGTTCTCTCTGTAAAGGTCACTTATTTCTCTAGTTAGATTTATTCCTAGGTATTTTATCTTCTTGGGGGCTATAGAAAACGGTATTGATTTGCTGATTTCTTCTTTGATGATCTCTTTGTTGATATAAAGGAATCCTATTGATTTACTTATGTTTATCTTATATCCTGGTATTTTGTTGAACTCTTCTGTTAGTTCCAGTAGTTTAATGGATTCTTGAGGATTCTCTGCATATACAGTCATATCATCTGCAAATAGGGAGACTTTTACTGCTTCTTTGCCAGTGCAGATGCCCTTTATTTCTTTGTTTTGCCTAATTGCTCTGGCTAGAACCTCTAATACAATGTTGAATAGAAGTGGTCAGAGTGGGCATCTTTGTCTAGTTTCCATTCTCAAGGGGAATTCTTTCAGTCTCTCTTCATTCAGGATGATGTAGGCAGTTGATTTTGCACAGATGCCCATTATGACACTGAGGAATTTCTCCTCTATTCCTATTTTGCTGAGGGTTTTTAACATGAATGGGTGTTGGACTTTGTCAAATACGTTTTCTGCATCAATTGACAAAATCAGGTGATTCTTATCCTTTGAGTTATTTATGTGGTTGGTCATATTAATTGTTTTCTGATAGTGAACCAGCCTTGCATCCCTGGTATGAATCCAACTTGGTCATGATGAATTATTTTTTTTAAATATGTTGTTGAATTCTATTGGCTAGGATTTTGCTGAAGATTTTTACATCAAGGTACATAAGTGATATTGGTCTGTAATTCTCTTTTTTTGTGAAATCTTTCCCTGGCTTTGGTATTAGGGTTATGCTGGCCTCATAGAATGAATTTGGGAGTATTCCATCCCTTTATATGCTGTGAAATAGCCTCAGTAGTATTGGAGTTAACCCCTCTCTAAAAGTTTGGTAGAATTCTCGTGCAAAGCCATCCAGGCCAGGAATTTTTTTGATTGGTAGCTTTCTGATGACTTTTTCAATCTCTTTCTTTGTGATGGATTTATTAAGCAGTCCTGTTTCTCCTTGTGATAATTTTGGTAGGTGATGTGAATCTACAAATTTGTCCATTTCCTCTAGGTTTCCAAATCTGCTAGAGTACAGTCTTTCATAGTATTCTGTTATGATATTGTTTATTTCACTTGGGTCTGTTGTCATATCTCCTGTCTCATTTCTTTTTTGGGTTGTTACCTCTCCTGTTTTTCTTTTGTAAGTTTAACCAATGGTTTACCAATTTTGTTGGTCTTTTCAAAGAATCAGCTTTTCATTTTGTTAATTTTTTCAGTGGTTCTTCCATTCTCTAGTTCATTTAGTTCTCCTTGAATCTTTATGATCTGTTTTCTTCTGGTGGCTGAAGGGTTCCTCTGTTGCTCTCTTTCTACTTGTTCAAGCTGTAGGGTTAATTCTTTGGTTTGCGTCCTTTCTTCCTCCTGGATGTGACCTCTGAGCACTGCTTTTGCTGTATCCCATAAGTTCTGGTAGGATGTGTTTTCGTTTTCATTTGATTCCATATATTTCTTTATTTCATCCTTGATATCTTCTATAACCCATGGATTTTTGAACTCAGTTTCCGTGAGTTCAGATTTCCAACTATTTTTTTCTGCTATTGATTTCAACTTTTATGGCTTTATGATTTGAGAAGATGCTTTGTAACAATTCAGCAGTTTGGCTTTTGTTGAGACTTGCTCTATGTCCTAACACATGATCTATTCTGGAATATGTTCCATGTGTGTTGGAGAAGAAGGTGTGCTTATCTGTTGATGATAGAAAGTTCTGTATATGTTGATGAGGTCTAGTTGGTTAATTGTCACAATAAGATCTTCTGTATCTCTACTGAGCTTTTTTCTGGATGATCTGTCCAATACTGAAAGTGGAGAATCCAGTACTGAAGGTGGAGTGTTGATGTCTCCAGCTATTACTGTGGAGTGATCTATCTCATTTTTCAAAGTTGTCAGTGTTTGTTCAGTGTATTTAGATGCTCTGATATTGGGTGCATAAATATTTAATATTCTTATATCCTTCTTATATATTGAACCTTTCAGCAATAAATAGTGACTATCCTTGTCCATGATGGTGGATTTTACATTAAAGTCTATTTTATCTGAGATTACTATTGCCATTCCTGCTCTTTTTTGTATGTTGTTGGCTTGGTATATGTTTTTCTATACTTTGATTTTCAGTTTGTTTATATCTTTGAGTCTAAACTGTGTTTCTTGTAAGCAGCATATAGACAAATAGTGTCTTTTGATTCGGGATGTCACTGTCTCTTTACTGGAGCATTCAGTCCATTTACATTCAGTGAAATTATTGATGGGTGTATGTTTAGTGCTGTCATTTTGATGCACTTATTTTTACAGTGTTGATGTTTCCTATGTTGCTGTTAGTATTCTGTTCTGGGTCATTCTTTTTTTAAAAAAAAAATTATTTAATGTAACTGAGTGAAAATGTACATTCCTGTATAAATTTACATATCCACCTATATGCAGCTTCCACTGCTCGCCCTGCCCAGTGACAGCACACTATTCCTCTCTGCTCCATACATGTCTCCCAACAGTCTCTTTTTTCCCTCCTCTCCACCCACTCTTCTTCCTCCAGCCAGAGGTCAGCAGGATGACATCCTATAGATGTATAGAACCATAAACTGCATCCAATATATGGTCACTGCATCGCCAAGTCCAATCCATTCCTGTCTGAAGCGTGGACCTTCGTTATGATTTATGGTCAAGGGCAGCATCAGGGCAAGGGCCCATGCTCCCAGGGGAACCCCGAAACCACTGGACCATCAGTTGAGGTCTTTTAGTGGGGATCTCAGGGTCCACCCCTTTTTGTTCTTGTGTTGCCAGTGAGACTCAACTTAGTGAGCTCCATCGCGGCTATCACTGGTGGTAGCCGGGCACCATCCGGTTCTTCTGGTCCCAAGTCGATGTAGGCACCCACTCATGTGGGTCTCTTTGTCTTCTGGGTTGTCTTTCCCCCATGTCATTTTGGTCCTTAGTGAGCATCCGTTCCTGCTGAGTTGGGACCATTTGCTGTGCCCTCGGATGGCAGCTTGGCAGCTTTTAAGACCCCAGACACCACTCACCAATGTGGGGTGCAGAGAGCCCTCTTAGCAAAACGCTAATTGTGCCAGTTGTCCTCGCTTTCACCTAAAAGCATGGTCCCCCGCCCCCTGCCCCAGCTACTCTATCCTTGCAATATTGGATTAAGATGAAAGGAGTACTCATGTTATGTTTAAGTCCACTTAATATTGTTCTTGCTTCTAATGTGTGCTATCACCGATTTCACCCAACCAGATACATAGCAACTATCTAATCTAAACCCTCCCCCACTTCCTCCTTCCCTCCCCTCCTTTGCAGCTGTCAAAGAGTCTTTTCTTCTATACACAAGTCTGTTTTTGAAATCTTATCGTAGAGGTCTCATACAATATTTGTCCTTTTGTTGCTGACTACTTTCACTCAACATTATGTCTTCCAGTTGAAACCAGGTCATGAGATGTTTCCTGAAGTCATTGTTGTTCTTTATCATTGCGTAGTGCTCTATTGAGTATATATACCATAGTTTACCCATCCATTCTTCTGTTGTTGGGCATCTGGGTTGATTCCATCTTTTTGCTATCATGGACTGTGCTGCGATAAACATTCTGGTGCATGTGTCCATTGGTGTCAAAGGCCTTGATTCTGTAGGATATATTCCAAGTAGTGGAATTACTGGGTCAAATGGTATATCAATATCCATTTTTCTAAGGAAGCGCCAGATTGCTTTCCAAAGAGGCTGGACCATTTTGCAACCCCACCAACAGTGTAGGAGGGTTCTACTTTCTCCACAGCCTCTCCAGCATTTGTTGTTTTGTGGTTTTGGGATCATGGCCAACCTTGTTGGGTGTTCTGGGTCATTCTTTATGCATTCACTTTTCATCCTTTTCAGTTGTTGGCTTTGTGTTTGTTGAGACTCCTGTATTATGTTTCTTGTTTTGATATGTCACATTATTATTTTGCTTTGTGGCTACCCACATGATCCCACTTACTAGTCTAAGTTTAAAGCAGACTTTAACTTCTGCATATCTTTTTAATTCCCTATCCTTCTTTTAAGTGTGATGATGTCATCCCTTTCACATTATGATCACTGGTTTCCTTTCTTTTAATCCTGTAGCTTTCATTGAACTTTGTGACTTCACTAACTGAGTAGGATTCTGGGTGTTGTGTCCTGCATTACTTCCTTAAGTATACACTTGATGTTTTTGTTTTTCTAAGCAAAGAGCTTCTTTCAGTATTTCTTGTAGTTTCAGTTTGGTTTTTGTAAAGTCTCTATGTTTCTGTTTATCTGTGAATGTCTTAATTTCACTTTCATATCTGATAGACAATTTTGTGATATATATAATTTTTGTTCGGAAGTTTTTATCCTTCAAGGCTTTGAATGTGTCATCCCACTGCGTTCTTGGCAACATCATTTCTGCCAAGAAGTCAGACAAAAGCCTACAGGGCTTCCCTTTTAATGTTAGCTTTCCTTCTAGCCTTACTGCCTTTAAGAATTAAGCTTAATTAATATATCTCGATGTCATTCTTTTGGGGTCTAGTTTTTGTGGCAGTTGATAAGCATCTTGGATATCTATGTTCTCTTCTTTCATAGTTTCAGGGATGTTTTCTGTTAGCAACTCTACAACAATACTCTGTATTTTCAGCTATCCCTCCCTGCTCAGGAACTCCAATTATTCATGAACTCCAATTATTCATAGATTATTCCTCTTAATAGAGTCCCACGTTTCCTAATGCTTCTTCATTTTTTTCATTTCTTTTCTCTGATTTCTTCTCAGAAATGCTGGTGTCGGTTGCCCTATCCTCAAGTGCACTAATTCTGGCCTCTGTCTCCTCAATTCTGCTCTTTGGGTTTTGGATTGAATTGTGTAATTCTGTAATTTTATTACTGATCTGCTGGATTTCAGATCGTTGATGTTCCATCAGTTCAAATAATTTTTCGTTTTGTTCTGCTGCATTTTGTTTAATCTCTAGGAAGGCTCTATATACAACTCTTTTGTACTTGACCTTCATCTGGGAAGTTTTTTGATTCTTTATTTTGGGAGTTTTCTGAAGCAATGGTGGACTGCTTCATTAAATGGTTGGTGATTGATTGTTGCGTTTGCACCATCTAGAAGCTGTTTGGTTTCTCTGGTGTTACCTCAACAGGAACTGAGGTGTAGCTCTAAGAGGGAAGTTGGTCACCAACCTCTTCTGTGTACTTTAGTAATTGGCTCCAGGCATGGCAGACTCTGCCTCCTAGCTGGCAAAGAAGGTGCTCTACTTAAGGAGTCATTAGGGGGCTGTCAGCCAATGCTATGATGTGAATCAGTGAGGAGTGGAGGAGATGCTGCAAGGCTGCTCAGTTGTCAGTTCTCCAGATGGTCTTATTTTAAAAAGGTACTTTACCGCTCAGGGAGGAACTGTCCAACAGCTGCTCAAATCAGTCAGGCCCTCAGGTGTGGCAGGCCCCGTCTTCCAGCTCACAGCAAAAGAACCTCATAGGCCATCCCTAGGGGCTGTGACATGGTTCAAAATAGGGAGACTTTATGGCCTTGCTGCCATCCTCTGCCAGGCCCCTCTCATAACTCTAGGCACCACTGTCTTAAACAGCTTTTCTGCTGGAGAAGCACTTTCGAGACAGGCACTGATTCTCAGTGTGAGAATTAGTCCCAGCTCAGACCTCTGGGTGAGTGACTCCACCTCCCAGTTGACCAAGATGGCATCCCACCTGTTTTAGTAAGCTAGGGCTGCTCTAACAGAAATACCACAGAGTGGATGGCTTTAACAAAGAAAGATTTATTCTTACACAGTCCGGTAGGTTGCAAGTCCATATTCAGGGTGTCCGCTCCAGGGAAAGACTTTCCCCTTGTTGGCTCTGGAGGAAAGTCCGGTATTGCATCAGTCTTTGTCCAGGGAGCATCCTCACGCAAGAACCTCTGGTCTGAAGGATGCACTCTGCTCCTGGTGCTGCTTGCTTGATGGTAGCGAGGTTCTCAAATTGTCCTTTGTTTCTTTTTCCTTTTTATCTGGAAGCATTAAGGGTGGGAGAAGCCACACTCCAGGGAAACTCCCCCTACAGCAGGACAGGGAAGTAATCCTATGCAGAATTCGTAGCCCCACCCTAATCCTTTAACATACAGGTTAGCAAAACCACACAATGGAGGACATTTCCAAGATACTGGGAACCGTATCCCAGCCACGTGGCTGCACACATTTTTGGGGGGACACAATTCCAACCATGACACCACCTGAGCTGCCTGTCCTGCCATGAAGCAGCAGAATCAATGGTGCAGCTCAAAAACAAGAGGGTGGAGGGGCAGTGGTGCCCTCAGTCCCCAGCTGTGCTCTCAAAATGTGGCTATTCCAAAACCAGTCTCTCTGCTATGCTATATGCTGTTTACTTAAGCACTGCAGTTCAGCATATCTGCCAGCTCATGCCAGTCCCTGCCTCCTGGATAACAAAGAAGGGACTGGTACCTGCAGTCCTCCCAAACTGAGTCAGCAGAAGTAGGACTCAGTGTGTCACTGCCTCATGTTAGAGAGAGGTAGTTTTCCCATTACTGGCACATAGTCCAATCTGACAACCTTATGACAACCTGAATGTCCATGATGCTCTGTTCAATTATTATTCCAAGCTTTAGTTCTCAGAGGGAATCCAGATGGCCTAGTCAGCCATCTTGGCATTGCCTCCAGGTTAATGTTTTGATTTTAGCCCTTTCTTCTTTTTAGATGTGTGCATTTATTGTTCTAAATTGAACTCTGAGCACTGCTTTTGTTGTGTCCCAAAAGTTCTGGTAGGATATGCTTTCATTCTCATTTCATTCTATGAATTTCCTTATTTGGTCCTTGATGTCTTCTACAACCCAGCAGTTTTCAGCAAGATGTGGCTCAGTTTCCATGTATTTGATTTTTTTCCTTGTTTTTTTCTGTTGTTGATTTCCACTTTTACGGTTTCATGATCAGAAAAGATGTTTCGTAATATTTCAATGTTTGGATTCTGTTAAGGCTTGTTTAGTGGCCTAATAGGTGTTCTATTTTGGAGAATGTCCTATATGCATTGAAAAAGAAAGTATACTTAGCTGCTGTTGGGTGGAGTGTTCTGTATATTTCTATGAGATCAAGTTGGTTGATTGTGGCATTTAGATCTTCTATGACTTTATTGAGCTTGTTTCTAGATGTTCTGTCCTTCACTGAAAGTGGTATGTTGAAGTCTCCTACTATTATTGTGGAGCTGTCTATCTGTTTTCAAGGCTGATAGTTTGTTTTATGAATTTTGGAGCCCTGTAGCTGAGTATATAAATATGTACCATAGTTTTGCCCTCATGCTGTATTGACCCTTTAATCATTACATAGTGTCCTTCCTTATCCTTTGTGGTAGAGTTTCTTCACAGTTCATTTGGTCAGAGATGAATATTGCCACTCCTGCTGTTTGCATGTCATTTTTTCCATCCTTCAAGTTTTAGTTTCTTTGTGTCTTTGAGTCTAAGGTGTGTTTCTTGTAGGCAGCATACAAAATAGTGTGGATTTATCCATTCTGAAACTCTCTATGTCTCTTTATTAGTTCAATTAGTCCACTCACATTCAATGTAATTATTGACAAATATGAATTTAGTGCTGTCATTTTGATGTATTGAACGTGTGTGCATGTTGTTGATAGCTTCTTTGTTCCATTTCATTTTCTGTGCTGACTTATTTTCTTTATGTATTTTCCTTCCATGTTTTTCATTGTTGTTGATTTTGTATTTGCTGAGTATGTTTTTCTAGTTGTTTTTGGTTTTTGTTTTTCATGTGTAAGATTGTTAGTTTCCTTTGAGGTTACATTAACACTTACCTCTGTTTTTCTAGGTTTAAACCAATCCGTTGTTTCTTGATATCACATTAACTTCCTCTCCATATGCAAGTTCTATAACTACACTGTGGAGGGCGGACCCTCCCTCTCCCAACATGAGGATCAAGGAGGATGCCTTCTAAGAGGGGCTTTACAACCCCTTGGTTTATGAAATAATATTGGGAAAACCTGAACAGGAACTTCCAGGGAAAAGAGATCAGAGGAAAGGATTTCAATACAGCATGCCTGTAATCACTGAGGCCTGCCCAGCCCCACTGACTTCCCCCAACTGCACTTCCCCCCATATGAAAAGAATTATCCTTTTTAGAACAGTTTAAGAAAGGCATAGGGTGAGGGACGGTAAGTGTTTACTGTCCCCCGCAGGAGGAGATAAAATAAAGAGCAAAGTAGGAACCAATTGAGATTATAACCTTTAGACCCTTTCTCCTGTACCTTTTAACCTTGAGGTATAAGTAGGGCTGATTGAGGGTGGAAATTACATCACCTCGACTATAAATAATAATTAAGTAAGACAGCAGCTCTCTTCTCTTGGTCGGGCTGCCTTTAAAACAAAAAACTCTTTCCTGTCTCTCTCAATTCTTTTCCCGCTGATGCCTTCCCTCCCTCCATGTGTGACCTAACTTTGCCATCATACTTGAGAGACAGTTTTCCTGGATATATAATTCTTGGCTCGCAATTTTTTTCTTTCAAGACTTTATATATATGATCTCATTGCTTTCTTGCCTGCATGATTTCTGCTGAGTAGTCAGAGCTTAGTCTTGTTCACTCTCATTTGTAGGTAACTCTTCATTTATCCCCAGTTGCTCTTTAAATCACCTCATTATGTTTGGTTTTGGCAAGTTTGATAGTAATATGTCTTGATGAATTTCTTTTAGGATGTATCCTGTGTGGTGTCTGATGAGCTTCTTGGATAAGTATCTTTTAGTCTTTCATCATATTAAGGAGGTTTTCTGCCAATAATCTTCAACAATTTTCTCTGTATTTTCTGTTATCCCCCTCATTCTGGTATTCCAATCACTTGAAGGTTATTCCTCTGGATCAAGTTCCATATAGTCCACAGGCTTTCTTCATTTTTTAAAATTTTATTATCTGATTTTTCCCCAAATAAGCTACTCTCAAGTACTTATTGTCAGTCTCACTAATTCTGACTTCCATGGCCTCAATTCTGCTCCTGTGATTTTCTATTAAGTTATCTGATTCTGAAATTTTATTGCTAATTGTCATGGATTGAATTCTGTCCTCCCAAAAATAGATGTAGTCATGTGGCTGGGCCATGATTCCCTGTATTCTATGATTGTCCTCCATTTTG
Source organism: Heterohyrax brucei (assembly GCA_028571685.1). Lineage (NCBI taxonomy): Eukaryota > Metazoa > Chordata > Mammalia > Hyracoidea > Procaviidae > Heterohyrax > Heterohyrax brucei. The sequence continues at coordinate 28,159,186 of CM053155.1, forward strand.
TGATTTTGCTGTGCTGTGTGTTAAAGGATTAGGGTGGGACTGTACATTGCTTCTGAAGATCACCTCTGTGTTCCACTGTAAAGGGAGTTTCCCTGGAGTGTGGCTTGCCCCACCCTTAATCCTTTCATCCTACAAGAGATAAAAGGAAAAGGAAGCCGGCAGAGAATTGGGAACCTCACATCACCAAAAAAGCAGCAGTGGGACAAAAGTGTGTCCTTTAGACCTGAGGTTCCTGTGCCAAGGCGCTCCCTGCACAAAGACTGATGCAATACTGGACTTTCCTGAAGAACCGACGAGGGGAAAAACCTTCCCCTGGAGTGGACATCCTGAATCTGGACTTGTAGCCTGCCGGACTGTGTAAGAATAAACATTCCTTTGTTACAGCCATCCACTCTGTGGTATTTACGATCCACCCTGGTATGTTAGAGCAGCACTAGCCGACAAAAATACCAATCTTTTGGATTTCTATTTGCTATCATTCTATGGATTCTTGCAGCCTCTTAAATTTGTCAGTTTGGTCTTGTATAACCTTCCTAAATTTCTCTCTTGCTTTGCCTGTGTGTTCTTTGGCTTGGTCTGCATTTTACCTGGTCTCTTAGTGTTTTAGTCAACTAGGGCTGCTCTAACACAAATACCACAGAGTGGATGGCTTTAAGAAAGGAAAGTTTATTCTTATACAATCCGGTACGCTACAAGGCCATATTCAGGGTGTCCGCTCTGGGGAAAGGCTTTCCACTTGTCGGCTCAGGAGGAAAGTCCGGTATTGCATCAGTCTTTGTCTAGGGAGCGTCTTGGCACAGGAACCTCAGGTCTGAAGGACGCACTCTTCTCCCAGTGCAAATTTCTTGATGGCACAAGGTTCCCAATTCTCTGCCTGCTTCTCTGTCCTTTTATCTCTCATAGGATGAAAGGATTAAGGGTGGGGCAAGCCATACTCCAGGGAAACTCCCTTTACAGTGCAGCAGGGAGGGAATCCTATGAAGGGATTTGCAGCCCCACCCTAACCCTTTAACAGACAGTTTAGGGAAACCACAAAATGGAGGACAGTCACAAGATACTGGGAATTGTGGCCCAGCCACAAGGCTACACATATTTTTGGGAGGACACAATTCAATCCATGATACTTACAGAGTTCAGCATACTAATCTTTTGAATTCTACATACAGGAATTCCAAGATCTTCTCTTTCTCTGGCAGGTTTCCTGGTTCTTTGTTTTAATCATCTATTGACGCCATCATGCATGATTTACCTCTTTATGTGATTTGATATTGACTGATGTCTCCAAACCATCAATAGGTTATATTTATTTATGTTATTTTTTCTTACTGTGCCCTAGATTCTTGTTCTGCTATGGTCTGATATGCCCAAATAGGGTAGTTGTGTGACCTACTTTACTTGTGGGCATCTTTAAAGTTTTCACATCCTGTGACCAAGTGGTTAAAGCTGCAACTAGGTATTGGAGCCCAGGATTCTGTTTAGTTTCCTCATGTGAATTTATCTTTGGTGTCCAGGTCTTAGGTTACTAAGTGTGTGGTGCAGACTCTTATCTATAGTCCTAGATAGTAAGAGCTACACAGAGGTGATTGTAACAGGCACAGGTATCTGGCTACAGTAGGAGGTTATACACTGAGCAAGGTGGGGGGCTGACAGCTACCTGGCTGGCTAGCAGGCACATAGGTGGGTGGGTTTTGCAGTCAGACTTTGGGCACCCAATGCTATTGGCTGTAAGGGATGGGAGGCACCACTTGTTCTTGGACCCCTGTTGTGTATGGCTTAGGGTAGGAGGTGGAACCACCAGTCCTTAGATCTCTGATATGGAAAAGTGAAGACCCTGCTTAATTGCAGGTCAGTGGTAAATGTCATGAATCTGCCACTGCCTCTTAGACATTGCAGTTAAAAATAGGGTCAGGTCTATACCCTGTTGTATTATGCTAATGAGGATCTTTGCTGGTGAAATGGGCCCACACAGGCCTATGCACAGGTGAGAGGCATTTGGAGTCCACAGACCCCCATGCCTGTGTGTAGGCAAAGGGGCAGTGCCTTACCTAAGGTCCCAGCTTTACCAGATTATTTTTTCTCTCAGCTTTTGTTTGTTTACGTGTTCCCTCTCCAAAGCCTGAAAACTACAAGGCCCACTCCCAGCTCAGGGGGACTGCCAGTCACTGAAGTCAGGCCAGGATCAGGGCAGAGCAAGTACGGGACAGGTGACGGGGGGAAAGACAATTCCCAAAGGAGGTAGTGTAGGTTAGACCTATGCACTTAACTTTTGCAGATCCAGCACCATTTATGCCTGCTTTTGGAAGTTTGTACAGACTCTTGGCTGTTTGGTTTCTTCCAGAGTAAAAAACACATTCTGAGCACTGCTACTTGCCTCAGTCTTCTGGTGTCAGCCAATCCTAGCCTGCAGGGTGCGGGCCAGGTCAGGTCTGGCAAATCCTCCCTGTTTCTGAACTGCCTTTTCCTCCCCATGCCATCCAGTTCAACTCAACTTTGTCTTTGATGTTCAGAGCTCCTGTATTATTATATATAATCAATCTACTTGTTTTGGGGAGGTGGTCTTCATTGTAAGAGGGACCACCTCCTGAACTGTCGACCTTTTTCAACAGCTGAGTTCTTAACCACTGGGACACTAGGGCTCTTGTACAAGTATAAATATATCTAAATTTCTTTCTCTATTCTCATTCTGAGAGACACTTAGATTGTTTTCAATATTTTTACTGTTAGAAACAATGCAGTGAATATTCTCACATGTCTCTTTGAGCCTGCATTTGAGCATCTCTCTGGAGTATATGCAGTCCTGGATATTACAAATGTTAAGTGCTCAACTACTGACAGAAAGGCTCACTGTTAGAACCCAGCCAGCAGCACCTCAGTATAAAGACCCTGGCAATCTGTTTCCAAAAGATTGCACAGCCTTGAAAACCCTACAGAGCATCTTTGCAACACATGAGGTCTCCGTGAGTCCGAGTTGGCTCCATGGCACGTGGCTTGTTTTTTTAATCCCCCTAGGATATACACCTGAGCTGTGGTGGCACACTGGTTTAGCATTCATCTGCTAACCAAAAGGTTGGCAGTTCAAATCCACCAACTGCTCCTGGAACATGGTGGGGCAGTTTCAATCTGTCCTATAGGGTCTCTATGAGTCAGTATATACCCTAAACAAGCAAGAAAACAACATAAATCCATTGCTGCTGGGTCTATTCCAACTCATAGTGATCCAGTAGCAACACATTTGTGGTTTTTTTTTTTTCAGTTCACAGTATATATTGTTTTGGATTGAACTGTGTCCCCCCAAAAATGTATGTAACAATCTAGTTAGGCCATGATACCTAATATTGTATGATATTCCCCCTTTGTAAACCCTACTTCTATGATGTTAATGAGAGAGTAGGGGCAGTAGGCTGTGTCAGTGGGGCAGGACTCAAAGTGTAAGAATGAATTGTGCCTTGAAGCAATCTCTTGAGATACAAGGAGAGAAACTAGCAGAGGGATTTGGGGACCTCATACTATCAAGAAAGAAAGCAGTGCCAGGAGCTAAGTACATCCTTTGGAAAGGACTGTGGTCCCTGCACCTCAGAAGCTTCCAGTCCAGGGATAATTGAGGACAAGGAATTTCCTCCAGAGAAAGCCTTCCCCTGTAGCTGACACCTGAATTTGGACTTTTAGCCTACTGGACTGTGACAAAATAAAATTTCTCTTTTTAAAGCCATCCATTTGTGGTGTTTCTGTTAAAGTAGGACTATATGACTAAAACACTGACTCACAGCAACCTCATAAGACAGAGTAGGACTGCCCCATAGGGTTTTCCAGAGGCAGTTGGTGGATCTGAACTGTTGACTTTTTTGGTTAGCAGCTGAGCTCTTCACCATTGTACCACTAGGGTCCCTATAAGTTGGAATCAATGCAAAGGCTATGGATTTGATTTTAGGTATATATCAGAGTTTATCAACAGTGTCAGTATTCACATTTGGGGGCTGGATTTTTCTTTGTCTAGGAAGGGTCTGTCCTGGGTACTACAGGATATTTATCATTAGCATCCCTGCCCTCTATCTACTAGATGCCAGCACACACACACTGCCCTCAGCTGAAACAATTAAAACAAGCTGCAGACATTGCTAAATCTCCTGGATGTCAAAATTGCCAGTGGTTAAGAATCAGGAGTATATGTGCCTAGGAGAGCATTGCTGAGTCGTGAAGAACAATTTACTTTTAATCCAAAAAACCAAACCCATTGCCGAAGAGTCAATTCCAACTCATAGCATGGTTGCTATGAATAAAACTGCCCCATAGAATTTCTAAGGAATGCCTAGCAGATTTGAATGGTCGACCTTTTTGTTAGTAGCCATAGTATTTAACTACTATGCCAACAGGGTTTCCTTACCTTTAATAGGTACTGCCAAACTGATCTCCAAAGTGGTTTTACAAACATATATTCACATGGATAATACATGAAAGTCCCTATTTCTCTGTATCCTCACAATACCAAATATTGTTTCAGACTTTAAACATTTTGTCAGTGTGGTGAGTGTGATATGTTGATTCTTATTTTAATTTCTGTGGCCCACCTGCTATCTTTAAAAATGATAGCAATCACACTGATCTATTCATTTTCAGAAGTTGTGTTGACCTTTTGCTAGCAATCCCCTCAAAAAGCAAGGAGCCAAGTGTGCAGATCTGGCACTGAGAGTCTGGAGCTGGAATCTGCCTACACAGCATGTAAGAACCTAACCGTGTACAACTGCAGAAATAGTCCTCCACTCCGTCTCGGGCAAGCTACTGTCACTGAGAGGGCAGGCTGCGCCAGCTCCTAGGGGCCCTAGAAGGAAGCCAGGCCTCTGTGCTTCCCGGGGAGGGGAACAAATGCAGAGAGCAGAAGGCACACTCTAGCACTCTTCTTGCTGTTGAGGAAAAGGAGAAGAGGCAGTTTCTCTGCCCTAACACAGGAGGGGCTGGGGCATCAGCACCCTCAATGTCCTTCCCAGGGCCCTCCCAGAGTAGCTGCAATGGCCGTGGTGATCTTTGTAAGTAGTACCAATGGGGGGGAGGGGATGTGGGGAAGAAAACATCAGGAACACGACTGCAGCTGAAGGGCAGCAGCCAAAAAGAGCAAGAGGGGAGGCCAGGGTCTGCAACCGTCTTCTCTGTGAGCCGAGGGCACAGGGTCAGGCCACAGCTCATGAGAAGTGGAGAAGGGGGCAGGAGGATGGTTTGTAAGGCCCCTCTCTCCCACAAGGACAGAGAGATAAGAGCATACAACTCTTGCTGGTCAGTTGGGGGCACATCCATCTATCAGTTCCACTGCCATATCACCAGATCGTCCTTCCCATGTAAGACACAATAGGATAGGTGGGGAAACTTTGTTTTGAACCCACAGTACCACACATCAGTTGTCTCGTAATGAAGCTCCCTGATTAAACCGCAAGCTTTTTAAAGGCAGAGAGCATGTCACATAATTTCTCTACCCAACAACCAACCCTTTGCTGCTGAGTCGATTCCAACTCACAGTGACCTCTTAGGACAGAGTAGGATTGCCCCAAAAGGTTTCCAAGAAATAACTGGTGGATTCGAACTGCTGACTCTTGGTTAGCAGCCCAATCTATGCCACATACCCCATTAACAATATAGGCTTGTAATAAAACCTGCTGGATCATATTCTTCCAGATCCCAATGAAATAAGTACCATGAAATGGATTTAATAGGTCTCTCGCCCCCATTTTTTCCCAAAGAATATAAAGCACTTTCAATTCTATGACCTCATTACCCATCTTAAAATATCTATACAGGAAGGAGACAGGTATGATTTGCTCCCCTTTAAGACAGGGTAATTGAGACCTAGCACATTTAATTGACTTGCCCCTGAAGGCACAGACTCAACACTGAAACACAGCTCCCCACTGAGCTATACCGCGTTACTGTGTTCTCCTTGACCTCTTCCCTGTCCTCACCATGCTTCAGGCACCACCAAGGTACCCCAGACACATCACTGCTTTTGTTCTGACTCTGTAAACCACAGACAAAGGCCCACTTCTGACATCAACAGAGTCCAGCAGGTGGTGGAAGGGGATGGCTGCCACGGGTCTGTATCTGTGCAAGCAATAAATCACCACTCTCCTGGTTTGCTGGAGAAAATCCAAATACCAGTGTGTGTTTATGGGAGGAGAACACAGGAAAAGGGAGTTTCTGGGCAGCAAGAGACTTCAGGAGATGGGAGAAAAACCACATCTTTGCATTAATGTACATGTACTGAGAGCTCAGGGTGAGCACTCCACTAATCCATGAACAAAATGGGAAATTTATTGTAAGCCCTCGGATACTACTGTTCTGAAATTTTTGATGGAGAAATTTGAGAAAAAAAATCTTTGAAAAAAGAGTCTGTCTTACGAGTAGACGTCTCCCTTGGTAAAATTCATGAGCAGGACCCACCATAAGGTTGGAAGCATTGAGATGATACTTAGTTTGTATTACTGCTGGGATTTTTAAATGTCCCTAAAATCTAGGGTTATTCTTAACATCTCAATCCAGAACAGAAAGCTGAGATTAAATCTGGAGAAAGCACTCATTACTTGATTATTAGCATCTGAAATATCATCCTTTATTGGGCATTTACATGCCATTTTGTCACAAATATTGCACTGAGTTGTCCTATTATCATTAGCATTTTGTCATACAGAGAAAGTGAGACTCAGAGACGTTAAGGAACCACCAGAGGTCACTCAGTCAGTAAATGGCAGAGGCTAGAGTCCAACTCTGGTCACCTACTTCGGGGGTCTCCATTCTGATGCTGCAGTGGTACAATCTTTGAGTATGTGGTACAAATGGCTAATGTACCTGACTGCTACGAAAGGTTGGAAATCTGAGCCCCCCCGGCGACACCTCAGAAGAAAGGCCTGGTGATCTAATTCTGAAAAGTCATCCACTGAAAACCCTATGGAGCACAGTTCTAACGAAAGACAGAGGGATATGATGACAACTGGCTTGATGTTGATGAGGTCAGTTATTTAAGAGGCTTTCTTGTATTACAAAGCTCGCGATCCTTGTTCTCAGAAAATTTACAGTCCTACTGGAGAATAAAAGGCTCATGACAGTGGCTACAGTATACCGACCGGAATGGTCACCGTGGTTTTCCAGGGTGAGCGACGGAAGGCCGGGTCCTGAGAGGTGGGACAGGCCTGCCACGCCCGCGCAGGAGGTGCCAGTGCAGCACCGCCCCACCCCGGCCTCTCCCGAAGCTTCTCCCCTCCCGTCCCAGTCCCCCCAAACCGACCTTCTCCCAAAGGCCCCCATTCTCCACAGCCAACCTGAGGAAGAAGAACAACTCTCTCGAAACACCTAGCACCCTCCGTTCCGGGGGTGTTGTTGTTCCCCAAATGTTGGCGCATCAGGGAAGGCCTTGATTGGCTTGTTCAAGCCCCGAGCCAGCCAATCAGCAGCTTGTTGCTAAGGTAGGGCTTCCCCACAGGAGCGGAGGCGTGTGGGCGCTGTTGCACAGCACGTACAACTGACGTGCTGATAACTTTGGTTGCCTTTCAAGGCCCTAGACAGCTGGGCTTTGGGGACTGAGGGACGTGGGTGGTTGACTGAGGGTTCCTCCCTCAGCCCATATCCCGGAGGGAGGACACCAGCCACCTACCAGCCCGAAAATTCCCCAGCCTCCGCTCTCTCCATTCTCGGGGTGTCTTGACGCTGCCAGGGCAGATCTGGTTCCAGGCGGACGTGACCGGGTCACCGCAGCTGTCCTGGGCTGAAAGGGACTCCCTGTGTCCCCCAAGGCATGCTGAGGAAGAGAGAACTGCTTTCACAGGAAAGTGTCCCAAACAAACCCACCTGACACATTGCAGCAGAGCAGACTTAGGAAATTGGAAGAGAGTCCAAGAAGGATTCTGCCCTGGAGTGTGTATCCCCATATTGAAAAAGTGACTGCCTCATGCTGGGTGACTGTGGGCTAGGAAGGGCTAATGGAGTGAAAAAGATCCCAGGAAACAAGAGACACAAATTGCAAATCCTCTTACCATTTCACCTAGTCATTCCAATTACCAATGGGGTTAAAGATAAAGTGGAAGAAACTGCCACAAGGTAAAGACTAACAGAGGGTCTGAAGTTGCTGGCTCAGCTTGGTCTTAATGGTAGCTGGGAAAGTGGGCTGCCCTGAAGGAGACTCTAATTTGAGGAAAAGTAAATGCCACACAAGGTTAACTGGCTCAGTGGTAAACTGAAAGATTATAAGTTCAAGTTCACACAGAGGTGCCATGGAAGAAAGGCCTAATGACTTGCTTCCAAAAAGTTAGCCACTAAAAACCTTGTGGAGCATAGTTCTACTCTGACACACACAGGGACACAATGAGTTGGAATCCACTTGGTGGCAACTGGTTTTAAAGGCCATTTCTCCATGCTTTTGGTGGTGGCTGAGTAGATTTTGACTCATGGCAAGCCCATGTGTTAGGGTAGAACTCTTCCACAGGGTTTTCTTGGCTGTAATCTTTTTGGGAAAAGTCAGCAGGTCTTTGCTTCCTCACCACCACTGGGTGGGTTCGAACCACCAACCTTCAGGTTAGATGTCAAAATGGGAGAGAGAGCAGAGGCAAATTGACACCCTCAAAATTCTCCTTTGGCATATGATTCCCAAATCCCCCATTTTTCTCACTTTCTGTTGTGTAGCCAGTATCACTGCCTGTTGACCTGGTAATGGTACAACTAGTGTTATTTAGTAACATTTGGATGCTTACTATGACCCAGGCCATCTTCTCTGTGCTTTAGATCTATCTACCCATCACTTCTCACAACAATTCTGTGAGTGGGCACTATTTTTTATTTTCATTTTACAGATGAGAAAACAGAGGCACTGGGAAGTTAAGTAACTTGACTGAGGTCACAGAGCCAGTAAATGGCAGGAGCTGGATCCAAATCTACGTAGTGTGTTTCTACCTGGGGTCCCATCTGACTTATTTTTCAAATTGTAGCCTTCCTGCATATTGTCAAAGAAACAGGCTAGAATGGGCTGCCTTTTGAAGCAGGAAGTGCCCCAAGATCTTCAATTATCTGCCTTCTCAGTGCTCCCAGTAGGCTCACTGTATGATCTCACTATATGTAATGAAAACACAGAGAATTCTCCCACTCACCTGCCCAGTCCTGGTTACCTGAAATAGCCTAGAACATCCCTTAGAAGTGAAATGGTGACCCCCTAAATTTCACAGCTTTGTTGTGTATTTCTAAAACAGATCTTACTTACTTAGGGCAGATAATAACTTGGAAGTTGGGAGTGGTGGGCAGGGACACAGGAAGGAGACGCTGAACACCTGCCCCAGCTGGTGCAGTTCCTGCAGACCACTGCTTGGGTTTGGAGGACAATCTGCTGTTTCACTTCCCTTTCCCCCATCCTCTTACCTCTGAGTGCACGCCTCCCACTCAGCCCTCCTTGCCTTCTTCCCCACCCCATCCTCACCCGCTCTGCACTGTTTCCCAGCACCATGGGCACACCATCTGCCTGCCCTCCCCTTTCCTCAGGGACTTAGCTCTTTTTATTGAGACCTTTAAATAATTAAATGCACCCCCAGCCTTCCCCACACTGATCTCCAGCCCCTGGCCTGGGGTGCTATTCAAAGACCAGGAGCTGGGTTGGAGGGCTGCCAGCTCCACCGCTTCTATTCAGACCCATTCTTTTCCAGCTCAGCTGCTGGGCAGCTAATAGGCATTTTCTCCTGCTTTGGCCCCTCTGCCTGCTGGGCCTGGTCTGAAGAAATCAAACAAAAAGAGAAGAACTGCAGTAAGGGACTCGTGAGGGTGGGGAGGAAGCAAGCTGCTTGGGCTCTGGCTCTTCCACACTGGCGTAGGCTGAGGAGGAGAGGGAGGAAGACACCAAACCCACCTGCATCTCAAAAGTGATCGGGCAGAGAGTGAGAAGAGGGGACCCAAGCAACTTTTCCAGCTCATCTCAGTTTAAAAGCTGGGGCCACTCCCTCTAGCTGTGGGAAGCTAAAGGGAAAAGGGAGGGCTGGAGAGATGAAGGGGACTGTCAATCCCTCAAGTGGTTTGGGGGCTTGAGCAGCTTCCTCATGCAAATTATCCTAATGAGTCACTGAAATTTTGGTGCAGACACAAAGAAACTGCTTCTCTCACCCACTGCCCCAAATGCACTCACCCCTCCTCAGCCAAATAAACAAAAGGCCTGAGCCCATCCATGCGTGTAGGAGTGAACCAGCAGGACCCTCCATGGTGACATCCCACCAGACAGATGGCAACAGTTGCCCCACACCAGTTGCAAGCCTCCTTTCATCCTCCCAGTCATAAAGGACAACAGCCCCATCCCTCAGGAGTCTAAGAGCTCCTCAGAGCCATCCCCAAAGCAGAATGGGGAGGGGGACTGCCTGGGAGCAAGAGGTGAGAGGGGAACTGCCTCTAGATGCTTGGGTGGAAAACAAAAAGGGTGTTGAAAGCATCGGCATTGGGGCCAGCCTGCCCATCTGTCCTCTGGGGAGGCTCAGCCCCACTCTCCTCTTCTGCTTCTGGCCAGCTGTATACAGACCTGGGGCTTCTAAGAAGACGGACCTCAGTTTAGGGCAACTGAACTAAGCTGCAGTTGTTTGCTGCTTTGTGCTTTGAGGCTTTTATTTTACAAACTCTTGTGAGGAGACACTCTTCAGAAACCAGCATAAACTGAAAACCCAAGGCCTTGGGGACATGTAGAAGATGGTAGGATTTGGGTGCTCTGCCATTTAATAATAGAGTGTGAGATTTTTCAGAAGAGGATTCTATCAGTATAACTCATGTACCCTCAAACCTGTAGAAGCTACCTGGAAAGAAGTGGACCAGGAATAGAAGACCTGGCTTCCAGCCTCAATTCACCATCTGCCTGTTGTATAACTCTGAGCAAGTTATCTAGGGGTCCTGGGTCCCTGTCTACACTCTATAAACTGCTAGTGAAACAGCTGGCACTCCTGTCTCCTAGGATGCTGGAGAGTAGTAAGCTGATGTATGATCAAATGCTTTGTAAACAGAAGAGATTATGCAAGAGTAGGGTTTTACTGTCAGTTCCCCCACACCCATACTTTGAAGTAGGCATGATACTTCACATGTACTTCCCATTTATTGCTTCATAGGTCACTCAGACCAAAAAACCAACTCATTGCCACTGAGTTGGTTCTGACTCAGAGAGACCCTATAGGACAGAGTAGAACTGGCCCATGGGGTTTCCAAGGCCATAAATCTTTAAAGAACAGACTGCCTCATCTTTTTCCTATGGAGCTATTGATGGATTTGAGCCCTGACCTTTCAATTATCAAGTTAATCACCTTCCTTTTCTTAGGTAAAGGACAATGAAAAGGATCCTTTTTGGAGACGGGGAAGGAGGTGACCTAGGTTAGACACCTCTCCCCAGGCTCCTAAACCCCAATTTTGTTCTGTCTTCTCCTCCTGCCTTCCAACATTAGTCTGGCCTGACTTGGGAGGATTATGGGGAACCAGAGGGGCAGTGGGGAACCCAGGCAGCATCATGGTTAGGAGCCCAGCTGCTAACCCCAAACCATCAGCAACTGAAATCCACCAGCTGTATCTTGGAAGCCCTATGGGACAGTTCTACTCTGTCCTTCAGGGCCACTGGACAGCAATGGATTTACTAACCTAGAGGTTAGCAATCTCAACCAACCGAGAGGCACCATGGAAGAAAACCCTGATAATTTGTTTCCATAAAGATTATAGCCCAGAAAACCCCATGAAGCAGTTTGACTCTGCATACATGGGTTGCCATGAGTCAGAACTGACAGAACCCAAAGTATATGATTCTGGTTTAGGAGGGTAGTAGTGGTTCAGTGGTAGAATTCTCACCTTCCATGTAGAAGACCCTCAGCAAACACGCCTCACGCATAGCCACCATCCACCTATCAGTGGAGGCTTGTGTTTTGATGCAATACTGAACAGATTTCAGTGGAGTTTACATACTAAGATGGACCAAGAAGAAAGGTCTGGTTATCTCTGGATAATGGATCATACCAGTCTGATCTGCAGCCACTTCATGGGGGTGACTCAGGACTCGGCAACATTTTATTTCTTTGTGCATGGGGTCATCATGAGTCAGGGGCCTGACTTGACTGCAGCTAACAACAATTACTGGGTTTAGCTACTAAGAGAAACCAGAGCACCACAGCTGTTGTCACTGAAGTTTATTTCAACTCATAGTGACCTCACAGGACACAGTAGAACTGTCTTACATGGGTTCCAAGGCTGTGAATCTTTACCTGGCCAACCAACTGGAAGAGATCCATATTTGTGCCCATTCCAAAGAAAGATGACCCAATAGAATGCAGAAACTATTGAAAATATCATTAATATCACTCGCAATTAGAATTTTGTCAAAGATAATCCAAAAGCAGTAGTAGCAGTATATTGACAGGGAATTGCCAGAAATTCAAACTGAAACCAGGAATGTCATTGCTGATGTCAGATGGATCTTGGCTTAAAGTAAATGATGCTAGAAAGACGTTTGCTTGTGTTTTATTGACTCTGCAAGGGCATTCAACAATATGGATCATGACAAATAATGGTTAATATTGTGAAGAATAGGAATTTCAGAACACTTCATTGTGCAAATTACGAACCTGTGCCATTTGAACAGAACAAGGGCATACTGCATGGTTTAAAATCAGGAAACGTGTGTCAGGATCACATCTTCACACCATACTTATTCAGCCTGTATGCTGAGCAAATAATCTGAGAGAATGGACCATATGAGGAACATAGCATCAGAATTGGAGGAAGACTCATTAATAACCTTTGACATGCAGATAACACAACCTTGCTTGTTGAAAGTTAAGAGGACTTGAAGCACTTACTGATGAAAATCAGACTGCAGCCTTTGGTATAGATTGCACCTCAATATAAAGATGCCAAAAATCCTCACAACTGGACCAGTAAGCAATAGCATGGTAAATGGAGAAAAGATTGAAGTTGTCAAAAGTTTCATGCTACTTGGGTCCACAATCAACTCCCCTAGAAGCAGCAACTTCTTATGGAAAGGGAAGAAGCCTTGGACAAGTAAAACGTTACTAAAGAAGAAGAACAAAGTGGGAGGCCTCACACCACCTGACGTGAGAAGCTGTTACCCTGCTATGGTCATCAAAACAGCCTGGTACTGGGACAAAAACAGATACACAGATCAATGCAACAGAACTGAGAATCCAGCTATAATATCATTGACCTATGAGCAGCTGGTATTTGACAAAGGTCCAAAGTCCATAAACTTGGTAAAAGACAGTCTATTTAACAAACGGTGTTAGCATAACTGGATATTCAACTGCAAAAAAATGAAGCAAATCCCACATCTCACACCATGCACAAAAACTAACTCAAAATGGATCAAAGACTTAAACATAAAATCTAAAACAATGAAGATCAAGTGAGAAAAAATAGGGAAAATGCTGGAAGACCTAATACATCAACAAACTACAAAAAATTACTAATAGTGCACAAACACCAGAACAAGCAACTGAGAACTTCTAAAAATCAAAACTATATGCTCATTCAAAGACTTCACCAAAATAGTAAAAAGACTACCTACAGAAAGGGAAAGAATTTTTGGCTACCATGAATCTGATTGGCGTCTAATTTCCCCAATCTACAAAGTACTGTCAGACCTTGTCTTAGTCAGCTGGGGCTGCTCTAACAGAAATACCACAGAATGGATGGCTTCACAAAGGAAGGTTTATTCTTACATAGTGTGGTAGGCTGCAAGTCCATATTCAGGGTGTCCGCTCCAGGGGAAGGACTTCCCCTTGTCGGCTCTGCAGGAAAGTCCGGTATTGCATCAGTCTTTGTCCAGGGAGCATCTTGGCGTAGGAACCTCATGTCTGAAGGACATGCTCTTCTCCCAGTGCTGCTTGCTTGATGGTGCAAGGTTCCCAATTCTCAGCCTGCTTCTCTGTCCTTTTATCTCTCATAGGATGAAAGGATTAAGGGTGGGGCAACCCATACTCCAGGGAAACTCCCTTTACAGCAGGGCAGGGAAGTAATCCTATGAAGGAATTTACAGCCCCACCCTAATCCTTTAACATACAGTTTAGGGAAACCACAAAATGGAGGACAGTCACAAGATACTGGGAATCATGTCCCAGCCACATGGCTGCACATATTTTTGGAGGGACACAATTCAACCCATGGCAGACCTCAACAAGAAAAAGACAAATAACCCAATAAAAAATGGGCAAACGATATGAAAAGGCGCTTTACCAAAGAAGACATCCAGGATGCTAACAGATACATGAGGAAATGCTCACTATCATTAGCCATCAGAGAAATTCAAATCAAAACTACAATGGGATATCATCTCACTCTAACAAGGCTGGCATAATCCAAAAAAACATGAAATAATAAATATTGGAGAGGTTGTGGAGTGATTGGAACTCTTCTACACTGCTGGTGGGAGTTTAAAATGGTACAACCACTTTGGAAATCGATTTGGCACTTTCTTGAAAAGCTAGAAATAGAAATACCGTATGATCCAGCAATCCTACTTTTTGGAATACAGCCTAGAGAAATAAGGACTGTCAAAGGAACAAATATGGACTTGAATATTTATTGCAGCACTATCCACAATAGCAAAAAGATGGAATCAACCTAGGTGCCCATCAACAGATGAACAGATAAACAAATTATGGTATATTCACACGATGCAATGCTGTGCAATAACAAAGAACAATGATGATTTCAGAAAACATGATCTCCATAACATGGAGTCATCTGGAAGACATGTTGAGTGAAATTAGTCAGATGCAAAAGGACAAATAGTGTATGAGACCACTATTATAAGGACTTAAGAAAAGGTATAAGCACAAAAGAAAATAATCTTTAATGGTTACAAGGGGAGAGAGGTGGGGAAAGGGTATTGATAGATTAGATACTAGACAGGAATTGGGTTAGGTCCAGAGTGTGATAGCCCAGAGCAGAAGGAAGGTTAGTACAACTGGACTACACTGAAAGCTAAACAGTTTTCTAAATACAATACACCATTTTGAAAGACTGAGTAGCAGGGACAGGCATCTCAGGACTACAGTTTCAGGGTACATTTAGGCTAATTTGCATAACTAAGCATTTTTTAAGAAACTGTTCTGCATACCACTTTGGTGAGTGGCATCTGGAGTCTTAAAAGCAAGCAGGCTGCCATTTAAGTAGCATCATTGGTCTCAATCCCCCTGGAGCACAGGAGAATGAATGACATCAAAGATGTGGAAAACATGAGCCCAGCAGACTGAAGGTGCCATGTAATCCAGAGACTACTTCAGCATGAGACCAGAAGAACTAGATGGTGCCCAGCCACCACCAATGACCACCCTGACCAGGAACACATTATAAAGTCCCTGATGTAATGGGAGAAAAATGGGTGCCTAACTAGAATTCTGTTAATTGACCACACCTAGGGTCGCCATGAGTCGGATCCGACTCCACGGCACTTGGCTGGCAAATGGTCCATCAGACAGGTGGGTCCCCTGAACACATGGACCCCAGACTCTCTGTTAGCCTAGAGCTAAAATCAGTGCCAAAGCCAACTCTTCAGACAAAGATGGGACTAACTATAACGCATAGAGTGATGCTAGACAAGAATGTGCTTCTTGGCTTAAACATATACATGAGGCAGCCTGAGCAGCTCCTCTCTAGGGGCAAGGTAAAAAGGTGGAGAGGGACAGCAGCTGGTTGAATGGATATGGAAATACAGGGTGGAAAGGTGGAGGGTACTGTCACAGGGCTGGGGGGCCTGGAGGGCAGTTATAGTATAGTGGTATGTGCTTGGCTTTTACATGGCAATTTGATTTGGATTGCAAACTTTTACTGAAAGCACAATAAAATATTTTTATAAAAATAAATCAAACTGGGAAAATCTGCTGCAAAAAAATATGTTTAAAATATTAAAAAGCAATGATGTCCCTTTGAGGACTAAGGTGCATCTGACCCAAGCCATGGTACTTTTAATCACTTCATGTGCTTATGAGGGCTGGACAGTGAACAGGAAGATCAAAGAACTAATGCTTTTGAATTGCAGAGTTGGTGATGATTACTGACTAAACTATAGACTGCCAGAACCAACAAATTCATCTTGAAAGAAGTACAGCCAGAATGCTCCTTAGAAGCAAGGATGGGGAGACTTTGTCTCATCTATTTGGACATGTTATCAGGTGGGCCCATTCCTTGGAGAGGGCCAGTCATGCCTGGTGAAGTCGAAGGTCATCAAAAAAGAGGAAGACTGTCAACAAGATAGATTGACACAGTGGCTGCAACATTGATCTCAGACACAGCAGTGACTGGGAGGCCTGTGCTGGAGCAGGTAGGGTTTCATTCAGTTGTACACAGGGGCACCATAAGTCAGAACTGACTCAGCAGCAGGCGACAATGTATCTTTACAGAAACAGTGTCACATCTTTCTCCCGCGGAGTAGCGGGGTAGGTTCAAACCACCAACCATTTTGTTAGCAGCCTAGTGCTTTAACCACTGCACCACCAGAGCTCCCAAGGCGCTAAACCAAAAACCAAACTAAAGCAAACCCACTGCTGTGGAGGTGATTTGAACTCATAGGTGCTAAGAGACCTCAATATATTCAGAATGAAAGGAAATCATTCCTTGTGTCTTAAAATGGTAGCAGGGTTGTGTTCTGAGGCCAGTGGCATATACCTGCTGGGCTGAACACCCTGCTTGCTCTTTCTACAGTAGGGCTGAGCTAATGGTGTGGAGGGAAGGTGAGTGTTGCAGAGGAAACACCAGGAACAGTGCTCAAGATTCTCCTCCCCACTGGCTTCACGCCTTGTTCTTCAGTGCATCTACCAGACTTCCTAATGCTGTGTTGGTGGAGGTGCCAGTGCTTAGAGCTCATTTATGTTTTTTCTCTCTGGTATAAGAAAGAAAAGACATGTTAGTCGCAGAAGCATTTCTCAACAACTTCTCTCTTACAAACAAATTGCACTACATACACACAGTGGAACACTACAGAATGATAAAGAATAATGATAACTCTAGGAAACAACTCACAACATGGATGAGTCTAAAGGACATTATGCTGAGTGGAGTTAAGTCAATCCCAAACAAATATTGTATGAGTTCACTATTATAAAAAGTCAAGAATAGTACACGTAGTAAGAAAGATTCTTTGATGGCGACCAGGAATGGGACGGGGAGAGAAGGAGAATTACTAACTAGACAGACAAGTGCTAATTCTGATGAAGGGAAATGCAATACACGAAATGGGAGAGGTCAGCACACTGTGAGCAAAGCAAAGGAAGACACTGAGAAATACACAAGAATAAAGGGCTGCTATTGGAAACCTTGGTGGTGAAGTGTTTAAGAGCTATGACTGCTAACCAAAAGGTTGGCAGTTCAAATCCACGAAGTGCTCCTTAGAAATGCTATAGTTCTAGTCTGTCCTGTAGGGTCACTATGAGTCAAAACTGACTTGACAGCAATGAGTTTTCATGGTAAATACTGGAGCCCTGGTGATGGAGTGGTTAAGTAATACAGCTTCTAACCAAAAGGTTAGTAGTTCACATCTATCAGCTTCTTCTTGGGAACCCTTTTACTTTGTCCTATAGGGTCGCTGTGGGTTGGAATTGACTCGAAAGCAATGAGTATGATAAATGCTATAACATACAGTTTTGTAACTACAGTAATAATGAACAATAATTTGTGAATAGATACACTGGCTAATATACATGTTAAATAGGTGACAGAAGTCATGGGAGTATATATGGCATGGCTGTGGCTATTTCTACATGCACATTGTAAATATTGCATGTATACTCATATAAATAATAGAGCACACGGGGGGTGCCATTATAGAAACTACTTCAACATCCAGACAGAATAACTGGACTTGAAGTCTAAGGACCCTAGTGACAGGGGACATCTGGGCCAACTGGCAAAACATAGTTCACAAAGACAATGTTGTACATCCTAGCCTGGTCAGTAGCACTTGGGATCCTAAACACTTACAAGAAGTCTTCTAGGAAGCAATGAATGATCTTCTTGCCTGGAGCAAAGGAGAACAAAGAAAACTAAAGACTCAAGGAAGCAGTTAGTCCAAAGGATTAATGGCTTGTGAGAACCACAGCCATCTCTAACAGGAGACCAGAAGAACCAGATGGTGCCCAGCTACCACATCCAACCCCTCTGATCAGGATCACAATAGAAGGTCCTGGTTACAATGGGTAAAAAAATGAAGAATAAAATTCAAACCAAAAGATAAAAAATAGATTTACTAGTCTGAAAGAGACTGGAAGAACCCTTGAGACCACTGCCCTAAGACAACTTTCTGATTTGTAACGGAAGATACTCACCAATGCTGCCTTTCAGCCCAATAACAGAGCTATAAAATAAACAATAACACCTGTGAAAAAATATGCTCCTTAGGACAATCAACTATAGAGACCAAATGGGCAACATTTGCTCAAAACAAAAGAAGGCAGGGAGAGACAAGGAAACTAGATTCATGAAAACAGGGAACCCAGGGAGGACACATGGAGAATGTAGGGGTTGCAACCAATGTCATGGAGCGATTAGTATAAGAATCATTTGACTAAACAACTCATTTGCTATCTAAACTTCCACCTGAAGCACAATAAAAGTTCAAAAGAAGAAAAGAAAACCCTATGGATCACAACTGTTCAGTCACTCAGTGAATCATGGGTTTGACATCGTGGGTGTGACATAGGACCAGGCAGATTTCCTTCCCGTTGTGCAGGGGTCATCAAGAGTCAGAGGCCAACTAACGCAGTTGACAGCTACTTCATGAATCCTCTTGCAGGTGAAATTTCTCCAATCCTTTTGTATCCTTAGCACTTACGTCATACCTCTCTTTTAGCATTAAATTTATCTAGATAAAAATCTAGCTGCATGCATATGTCAAATGCAACTTAAAGACAGAATCTGTTTGCCAAGCCGAATCTGTTTAGCTAATCTTTATTTCCTCCACCATGCTCATCAATGTCCTATGTTGCCTACAGGTGTTCAGTAAATACCTGTTGAATAAAAAACAATCTCTCCTAGTCCTTGCTCAGCTAACCTCACCCATCGCTGCTCATTTCCACTTGTCTAGCAACAATTAGGGCACTTACAGTTTTGTATAAGTTCGTTAGTTTGCATTTACTCGTCTGCACTTGCTGATTTATGTGCGTCCACATACAATTATCCTGTCATCTCCTTTGGACTGGCAACACCCTGAGGACAAAAACCCTGTTTGCTCTCCTCCACACCCCTCCACCCCACCTTGTGCTTCTCACAGGACCCGTTTCTGACCCCAGGCGGGCCCTCGCTCTATGACATCCATTGTCTGCCTGCCAGACAAAAGGCTGAAAACTCGACTTCATGAAAATGTCTTTCAAGTTAGAAAGGAATTCAGAGGGCAGTGAGTTTATGTCGACAGAGGGGGTACAGTTTGGAAAAGGAAGGTGAGAATGGCTGACAATCTGAAGAGTGTAATCAGTGTCACTGAACTATACACACAAAAACTGTTGAACTGGTGTATGTTCTGCTGTATATGTTTTCAACAACAATAATTTTTTTTTCTTTCAAAATGTCTTTTAAGCTGCTGTTTGCAGCCAGCACTGTGCTAGATCCCAGACAGAACCCTAAACTCCAAGGCCACATTGATTCAAAGTCTCTCTTCTGACAGTAACAATAATCCCTCCCATTCAAAACTCACTATAATCTTAACAAGTGCTTTTACATCCTGTCTGGCCCTCCTGGGTATCTTAAGATCTCTTGCTAGCACACAGTCAGGGCACCGTTTCTCCCCTGGGCGGTGCTAGGAATGAAGCCTATTGGTCAAGCAGCAACTATGACAGGGGGAGTGTTTTCCTTTCTTGAAAACAAAAGAAAGCACTGAGACCTAAGGCCCCACCCTGAGCAGGCCCCTAAGAAAGGAAGTGGGTCACAGTGAACACAAGCAATTTCTGTGTTTTGCGTCAGGGCTGGGAAATCAGCTGCTGAAATTTCTGATGAGGTGAAGCAATGTGTTTGGCTGGTCAGTCAGTCTGTACTGGATTGGGATTTCTCCAGCAGGAAAAGAGGGGGAGGGAGAGAGAGAAACAAAGAGTGGGAGAAGGGGAGAAGAGAGAGAGAGAAAGAGAAGCACAGTACCTGGCCCCCTTACATTCTAAGGTGGATATTGAACAACATCAGCACCAATCTCTAAGAGCCAATATTCAGGTTGAAATATGGCATAGAAACAAAAAAGAAATCCGCAGAAGACATGCATACATATTCACAGCAAACACCACACATGAATGAAAGAGGCAGGGGGAACTTCTTGCTATAGGAGCTTAGTAAGTTGTTTCTTTTTTTCTTTTCTTAAAATCATTTGAGACTGGAATAAGTGGCAAAGATATCACAGAAGAGAAGAGACCTGAGCCCAGGCAAAAGAGATGTGTAAGACTGGCATTCCATACTTCACTTTCTAAAGAGTATCTGCAAAGTGAACTGTGGTTTAGTTTAAGAGTTCCTGAAACTCAGAAGACCAGAAGGCTATGGATAACAGGGAGCAAAAGAAGAAATTCTGGGACAAGATTTAACTTAATTCTTGTTTCATCTCTGTTTATTCAACTGGTTGTGGATTCAGTCTTGGCTCTACCCCTTATTACCAGGGTGCCCACAGGTGATTTTCTTGACCTCCTCTAAGCCTCAGTGTATTCATCTGTCAGACTCTGTCATGGTTTGAATTGTGTCCCCCCAAAAATGTGTGCAGCCACGTGGCTGGGATATGGTTCCCAGTATCTTGGGACTGTCCTCCATTGTGTGGTTTTGCTAACCTGTATGTTAAAGGATTAGGGTGGGGCTGTGAATTCCTGCTATGGGGGAAGTTTCCCTGGAGTATGGCTTGCCCCACCCTTAATGCTTTTAGCTTGCAAGGAATAAAAGGAAAAAGAACCAAGGACAATTTGAGAACCTCGCTACCATCAAGCAAGCAGCACCAGGAGCAGAGCTCATCCTTCAGACCAGAGGTTCTTGCGTTAGGACGCTCCCTGGACAATGACTGATGCAATACCGAACTTTCCTCCAGAGCTGTCAAGGGGAAAGTCTTTTCCTGGAGCAGACACCCTGAATATGGGTGTCCTACCGGACTGTGTAAGAATAAATCTTTCTTTGTTAAAGCCATCCACTCTGTGGTATTTCTGTTAGAGCAGCCCTAGCTGACCAAAACAGACCCCCAAACCCACTGCTGTGAATTTCAACTCACAGCAGCCCTATAGGACAGAGAAGAACTGTCCCAGGACTTCCAAGACTGTAAAGCTTTACGGAAGCTGATGGCCACATCTTTCTTCCACAGAGCAGCTGGTAGGTTCAAACCACCTGAACTTTCAGTTAGGTTTAAAAGATTTAAAAAGGTAACCTTCCCATTCGGAGACGGCACTTGGCTTTGGCTTCCCATTCATTCATGTAAAATATTGTTGAGAGCCCACTATGTACCAGGCTCAGTACAAGCACAGGAGATACAATAAGGCAGTGACACAAACACAGCCCGGTACCCCTAGAGCCAACAGCCTAGCAGGGTGACAGACACAAATAAGACAGTCTGGCAGAAGAGCACATCATTCTGACTGAAGCGGAAAAAACACACCACGAACGGGGCACTGCCTTCCTGGGAGGGGCAACCAGGGGAGATCACAACAGTGTTTGTCTTTGCACGCACGGGGCCACAGGGGTGGAGGAGGCTTGTCCATACTTCAGGCCTGAGGTGAGGCAGCGAAGGTACTACGAAGATGGGCTTTGCTTTGGGGGTGCCAGGAACGACTGCAGCCTAGAAAACGCTGTGGGGGGCGCTCCACTCTGTCATGCAGGGCGCTTCTACGACATTCATTTGGAATCAACTTAATTGCACACAACAGAGGGTGACCTGGTGTCAGATGAGCTTGTCCTGTAAGGACTGGGGCCTAGGACAGTCAGGCTTTTGCCCATACATTAGGACCTGACTTACCCTTTTCTCCAGGGTAAGGGAAAACTGAGACTGGGAGTTTCTGGACACTTCACTTGTGAGATGATCCCCTGCTTTCTGATAGAGGGCAGCCTCTGCCCAGCTCAGGAGCGCTTCCTCCCTCCCATTACTGTTTACACGCTTTCAGAAAGGCAGGTGTTGGGAGGCAGCTGCCACTTACAGTCTTTTTCTTCCCCAGAGACAGGAGGCACTGGCCTCCCCCCCACTGCTGCCATTGGCCAACGGGAAGCCAAAACAGACTTCCTCTCCCAGCCCCCAGCCACTCCAGCCCACAAACAGAGAGCGCACAGGAAACACCTGGACGGCGGACAGTTGGCAGCAGCAGCTCTGCCCCAGAGAAGAAAGAGTTTGTGGGGAGGAGACAGGCTGGTAGGGAGCTGGGGGAGGGGCCTGGCACATAATGGCACTTCTCTTGGCACCCACCAGCTGCTGAAAATGAACAGCTGAGTAGCTCAAGTGTACCATCACTCTCAGCCCAACCCCCACCAAGATACAGACACAGACACACAGACAGACACAGACACACAGACACACACAGAAGGTCATCTGTCTCCTGGCACCAGCTTTCCAGAACCAGGACAAGAGCAATCATGATAGAATGACTCCCCAGAGGGCTTTGACCTCCACCCCTCTCCTTCCTACCTTCCGCCGGAGACTCCCTTTAAACCATGTGGATTAAAGACAAAATCCTTAATCAACTCAGCAGCCTGTATTAAATGAAAGTCTCCATTTGCTTTCAAACTCATTTCTCTAGATCTGATCCATATCTGTGCTCTTCCATTGCCTATTTCTTGTTTATTATTTCACCTTGTGGTTCTGGGTAGAACAAACTAAGCCAAGATCAAACCGATCTCTACCATTAGCATCCACCTAAGAACATGTTTGTGAGTGCATAGATCATGTCCTGTGAGCTGTGCACAGGATTCCTTCATCCCCTCTTACAATATACCAAACAGGCACCTTCCCCATTAGGTTTGCATTTGGGGAGGGTGGGGGAGGAAGCAGGACACTTGCTGCACAGCCCCTGCGGGCACATATCACAGTCCACTTAACACATACCTTTTAATTCAGCAGCTAAGTACTCAGGCCTGCTCCATGCCCACTCACGGACAAGCATATAGGAACATAAAAAGAAACAAAAGGCAATGGTTTCTGCTATGGAGGTGACAGCTGGAGAAAGAATACGAGTTTGTGAAGCCACCAAACACCAACAAAGAGCAATACATGAAGATCTGCTTATTGTATTTGTTACAAAAGCAGGAATAGCAATAATCTGGTATATAAATTGTTAAGCGGCTTCAGAGTAAGAAATACATCATGTAAGTGTACTCTGCTTTCTAGATCTGTCTATTCGAAGTACTGATATCTCAAAGTGTGCTTGAGGAGAGTAGTTAGAGATTCTGTGTGCAATGCCCCAGACAGAGTGCCTGGCAATAGTGAGTTTTCTATACACAGTAGGTGCTCAGCGCAGCAAATGGCTTCGAGTTGTAAGAGCTGAAAGACTTGCCCGTGGGGCAGTGATGTAGGCAAAGATGAATAGGAGACAACAGACAAGATGAAGGGCCTTTGCAACGTTTAGCCATTGCACTGGGTGTTTAGGGTTGGAAAGACTGTGACGGCCTTGAGTTCCTGCCTTAGGGATTTCAAGGCTTGGGAAGGTAAAGGCAGTGGAATGGCATGATGACAATGGAGTTGGTGGTAGTCTGGTCTGTTGGCTGGCTAGGAAGTAGAGCATGGAGGGCAGGAGTGAGGCTGTTGTGGTATTTCTTTCAAGTGTGACAGGGGCAAGACCTAGATTATCTGCTGGCCAGAAATGGAACAGAAGGGAGAGTCAGAGATTCTGCTGTTTCATCTGGAAATTGAATAGTGAAAGATGACTTATTACAACTGAGACACTTTAAAGGACCCCAGTGGCACAGTGGTTAAAGCATTCCACTGTTAACAGAAAGATCAACAGTTCAAACTCATCAGCTGCTCCTCGGGAGAAAGGTGTAGCCATCTGCTTCAGCAGAGTCATAGCTTTGGAAACCCTACCGGGCAGTTTTCTGTCCTAGAGGGTCACTATGAACTGGAATCAATTCACTAACAGTGGATTAGGTTTGGTGTGGATGCATTTCACAGCTGAGGAAGGTACTAGCCAAAGCTAACTATCCTTACTAGTTACTGTCTGATACGAAGCTAGACTTTCACAACTTTAAAGACCACTGTGGTTTCTACATTCTGGGAAGGAGGAATTCTGTGGGTGGGATTGGAGCTGAGTGGCTCTGGAGTCCGGCTCTGTTGCTGCTAGGTGCCTCCTGAGTCGCTTCCTTCTCTAAGTGACTCTATGTACAGCAGAACGAACCCCTGCCTGGTCCTGCACCCTCCTCACAATCATTGCTTTGCTTGAGCCCACTGTCACAGCCGCAGTGTCGATGTATCTCAGTGACAGTCTTCCTCTATGTGCTGACCCTCTACTTAACCAACCGTGATGTCCTTTTCCAAGGACCGGCCCGTGCCGACAATACGCCCAAAACACGTGAGACCAATCTCACCATCCTGACTTCTCAGCAGCGTTCTGGCTGTACTGCTTCCAAGACCTGGAATCCCAGGGACTTTGTATTTGTTGTATCGGTCACTTGCTGCCTCAGCTAGAGCCCCCTTCCTGGTGGCAGCCCAGTCTTCTTCTCTCTAGGTGGTTATCTTCTGGGTTAATCCACTTAGAGAGTTAATCGATGGCTAAGGTTCTCTCAGATTATAATTTAAACTGTGTCCACTCCCTTCTATGTGATATTTACATTTCAGTGGCAGGTGCTTAAAGGCCTAAGAGCCAGCAAAAATCAAAAGACTAAGTTTTTTTCTAAGATGGTGCAATGATGGATTGGCTGGCTGTTCTGAGTTGCAATCACTCACTGGCTGACCCTGAATGACTTTTTTTCCATCCCCTGATCTAAATCTGTTCATCTCTTAAGATTTGCTGGGTCCTCTGACAAATTTGATATTCACTGATTCAGCCAATATCGGCTAACTCTACTCAGCACCCGACGTTGCTCAAGCGAGGCCCCTGGTACATATTCTAGCTGTAAATTCCAAAACTCATCACAGCAGAGTCAGTTTAGACCCATGGGCCACAGAGTAGAACTGAGCTTCATGGGGTTTTCTCAGCTATAATCTTCACAAAAGCATATTTCCAGGACCTTCTTCAGGGTGCTCCTGAGTGGGTTTGAACCACTAACCTCTCAGTTAGTAGTCACCGCTCATGTCACCCACTCAGGTCCCCTCGAAGTAAACAGACCACTTGTGTCATAAGGACTAGGGTAGAGGGAAGAACTGAGCAGGACTGGGAAGGGGAGATGCCACCGAAAATTGCCTAGAAAACACAGTCCAAACCTTGAGAGCCAAGAGTTAACCAGAGGAAAGTGGGAAGTATGAGGGGAGCAGCGCTGTCCTTGTGAAAAGGCCCAGAGGCTGTACTCCCAAGCATAGGTTAAAGGGCACTGATTGTGGGAGGAGCCCTGGTGATACGGTAGTTAAGAGCTTGGCTGCTACCCAAAAGGAAAGCAGTCTGAATCCACCAGACTCTGTCCTCTGGGGTCACTATCAGTAAGAATCTACTCAAAAGTAACAAGTGGTGGTTTGTTGTAGTTGAACATGGGGAGAGCTGCTTCTAGTGCAATCCTTTAGGAGAAACAGAGGCCCAGTATGTGTCCTGTGGTCTTGCAGGAATGTGCCAGAATTCCCCTTCCTTCCTAGAGACAACGGTCATGGTGACAGCTGCCATGATACTGCAGACCCTCAAATTCCAAGATTGGGAGAGAGTCCAAAATCCCTGCACCCGTATTTCCAGGTGTTCCTAGGAACTTTGGAGGTCAAAAGCCAGGGGCCTCCTCAGAGAGATTTTTCAAAACAGTGTTTACCTTTTTTTCTAGATTAATTACCATCATTAGAATTTATGGAGATTTCAAATGGAAGTCTACATTTGTGGGTTTTCTTGAAAAATCATAGTATCTAGCAACACTGGGTTTGTGTGTTGACAGTGGACCAGAGGCTGTTTTCAGACAAGGTTTAAGTTCTCCAAATTCACCACAACTTCTGTCCAGTCTCCTCATCTTCTATGGCCTGGTGCCACCCTTGCTCCCATGGTGCCCACTGAACTTCAAAGGGCACCTGCTGGTACTGGGAAATAAAGTTGTTCCAACCTGCGTGATGGTAATCACCTCTTGTCTGGTGATCTCTGGGCAGCCAGTCAGGTTCACTGGATGAGGGTTGAATTAAGGCCCATCCCTGTTTATGGGAGTGAGGGGGGAGGGGTTGACAGAACTGGAACAGAATGACTTGGAGAACTAGGTTTAGATCAAAGCAGGGGACAGATCAGCTGCAGGTTGGTCCAGGGCACATTATTTGCATAAGATCGTTACCCAGGTGAGCCTCTTAGACATGGTTTTCTTGCCAGTCACTGCACAGAAGTGGCACAGAAGGAAAGGAGAGCTCTCCAGAACTCATCTGATTTGCCCCTCTCCGCTTCTCCATTTATTTTTTTGGAGGGAGAAGAGGAGGCACATGTGTGTAGTTCCTCAAGTGGGCAGATGGATGTACTGTAAGCAAAGTTGCTATTGGAACACTTAGTGCTGGAAGAAGCATGTAGCCCAGTTTGGCATTAATATATAGCAGGCCAGTGGAGCCATCAGTCAATGCTGCCTGTGGCTAACAAGCTCAGATGCCTAGCAAGGGCACCACCATACGTTACCAGCAAGAGTGGCAGAGGTCCCATGTAAGTTCCTTTAATTACTAAGCATTCATTCAGCAGATATTTATAAAGTGCCTACCAAGGGCTACTTATGACAGGAGGAAGAGTTTCTGGACTGTGAAGACTTTAAACAAAAGAGTTGTGAATTATCTTTCTAAAGGAAACCACAGCCTGCTTGGATTGAGTTAACTACAGCCCCACTTGGCAGCACTATAGTTTCCTTCCAGGTACTAGTATTGAAGGACAAATTCAGAGTCCTTGAAGAGATGAAGTTAACTTCTACTTGGAACAACAATTCTCACTGATTGAGTACTTGAATGTGTCAGGCACTGTTCTAGCTATCATTTCAGTCTCATAATAACTTCTCTCATTTTACAAGTGTGGAAATTGAGGTGCAGATGGTTAAGCCACTTGTTCCAGATAGATAGTTGAGATCTGACCTCTCAGGCAGCCTGGCACCGAAGCCTGAGTACCTCACTTGTTGGCTGCTTTGTCTCGCCAGGCCTGAAACTACACACTGCCTGGCAGGAGTCTAACCTCTGCAAGAGAAGATTGTTACTCGCTCCACTTCCAGTCCAAATGGCATTTCAGTTCAAGTAATTGAAAATAATGGTAATAATTGTGCTAATTTACCCTCCAGTAAATCGCAGGTCAATGGCAATGATTTAGACTCAAAAGCTGAACTGAGATCATTTAATTCAGCCCTAAGGAGAGGTCGGTGGCAGTTCAGTGATGGAATTCTTACTTCCCATGTGGGAGGACCTAATTCAATTCTCATCCAGTGCACCTCAGGAGCAACCACTGCCCACCTGTCAGCAGAGGCTGGTGTGTTGCTATGATGCTGAACATGTTTCCGCAGAGCTTCCAGATTAAGACAGACTAGGAAGAAAGGGGAAACCCTGGTGGCACAGTGGTTAACTCCCATGTCTGCTAACCAGAAGGTCGGCTGTTCAGATTCTCCAGGCACTCCTTGGAAACTCTATGGGGCAGTTCTACTTTGTCTATAGGGTCACTATGGGTTGGAATCAATTAAACAGCAGTGGGTTTGGTTTTCAGTTTTATACCCCTTTTGGAAACCCTGGTGGCATAACGGTTATGTGCTATGGCTGCTAACCAAAAGGTCAGGAGTTTGAA
The DNA here is from genome assembly GCA_028571685.1 of Heterohyrax brucei. NCBI lineage: Eukaryota > Metazoa > Chordata > Mammalia > Hyracoidea > Procaviidae > Heterohyrax > Heterohyrax brucei. Next base: position 28,187,001 of record CM053155.1, read on the forward strand.
TCCACCAGGCACTCCTTGGAAACTCTATGGGACCATCCCACTTGGTCCTATAGGGTCACTATGAGTCAGAACTGACTCAGCGGCAGTGGGTTGTGCATAGGAAGAAAAGATTGACTTCCAAAAATCAGTTAAAGCAGCTCTATGGATCACAACATTCTGATCCTATCACGGAGATGGCACAGGACTAGGCAGGATTTTGTGGGGTTGCCTTGAGTCAGTGTTGACTGAAGGTAGTGAATACCAACAAATGCCTAAGACAAGAAAAGCTGAGGGGTTTGTCCAAACTCACACAGCAGGTTAGCAACATGAACCAGGACCACTACGTGTCTATTCTCTCTCCCAGCCCAGAGCTCCTTCACTGCACCAGGCTTTGTCTGGCCAGATGTCATAACTGACCTGGAAGCTGTGACACTTGAGTCTTCACTGTCTTCTCTTACCACAGGCTGCTATAGGGACAGAAGTCAGTCTCTGGAGAAGTGAGTTTCCTCCTGAGGCTTGTTTGTTGTGACATCAAGGACTTCTCCACCCAAATCTCTTTATCAAGAGTCAGGATGGGCTCTTTATCTGTGGTTCCCAGGCCGTCTACACGCTCTGGAAGGTGTATTATCATCCCAAAACAGCTGACTGAGCACAGGCCTCCCAAGCTGGCACTGTTTACTAAGTGGGGACGCTGAAGACAGAGCAGACCAAATAATGCCTGGTCCCTCTGCACATAAAGCTTCCTATTGCAACCGAAGCATTTCCTGGCCAGGGGCCCTGCCCCCTTAGCCAGGCTGAGGGGTACTCCCTACCCTCTACTGAAAGTGACCAGGTTTAAATTAAATAACACACCACTTGATCACAGAACTCCGTCATGTAAATTGAGGGAATATTAGTCTACCAAGAGCTAACAGCAACCTCAGGATGAAACTTTCATTCTATGGTTTCCCTACCTTGAAGACATACAGGTGGGGTGACGGTATCACCTCAGCCTCCAAACAACCTTCCCTGAATTTCAGCCTTTCCACTAAATAATAAAATATCCTCTGTAGACCTCATAGGACAAGAAGATAGATGCTGACTTTGTACCGACTCACCAAAAGAGCATAGCATACCAAACCAAGAAAAGAAACTAAATCTTTGCCATCGAGTCAACTCTGGCTCACAGAAACCCTATAGGACAAAATAGAACTGCCCCAAAGTTTTCAAGAAGCACCTGATGAATTTGAGCTGCCAACTTTCTGGTTAGCAGCCATAGGACTTAACCACTACACCACCAGGATTTCTACAAACCCCAAACCAAACCAAACCCACTGCTGTCAAGTCGGGTCTGATTCCAGAGGTCGGAGCAGAGTTGCTCCATAGTTTCCAAGGAGCACCTGGCAGATTCAACTGCCACCCTTTTGGTTAGCAGACATAGCATTTAACCCACTATGCCACCAGGGTTTCCTAGATTTCTATAGCATACCAAAAAATAAACCAAACCCACTGCCATCAAGTTGATTCTGACTCATAGCAACCCTACAGGACAGAGAAGAACTGCCCCAAATGGTTTTCAAGGAGCTCCTGGTGAATTCAAACTGCCAACCTTTTGGTTAGCAGACATAGCACTTAACTACATCACCAGGGTTTCCATACAAAGCACAGCAGGGTGGGCAAAATTTCAACCTTAATGCTGTCTTTATAGCCAAAAAGAGTAGATCCTTATAAATGAGTTTCTAAGACAGACGTGTGGAGCCCTAGGGGCATAGCAGTTAAGAGCTCAGCTTCTAACTGAAAAGTCAGCAGTTCTAATCCACCTTAGAAACCCAATGGGGCAGTTCAACTCTGCCCTATAGGGTCGCTATGAATCTAAATCAACTCAACAGCAGCACCTAAGACATTTATTTGTATTAGAGGCTCTACACCTGTCGAGACTACAGGTGAAAATGGGAACATCTCTTTAATTAACACCTCTTGATAGGAGTGGGTCCTAGTAATGAATTCTATTTACGATGCCGCTGAGCTGGTTTCTCTCTCTCCAGCTTCCCTTCCCTTTCCCATATAAACATTCCACACAGTCTGCCTGGCCTCTCACAGACCTAGCACACCTAAGGCAAGCTCCATGTTTGTTGATTAGGGTCATGGACATAGGGCATGAAGTGGGAAGTCGAGTTTCCACTGTTCAAGGGTCAGTGTACCTAAAATTTAAATACAGCTCACTTATGGCCAAGAAAACAATTCATCCAGGCCAAAAATATGCTTGTGACTCCCAGTGGGAACTGCTGAGCTAGCAGGTGGAGTGGGGTGGGGTGAGAAGCCTGAGTCAAAACATCAGGGAAGGAATCCAGAGTTGGGAGTGGTAAACAAAGTTCTCGTGCCTTGTGTAGATTCTATCCATATTGCCAACGGGAGTGATAAATTGGCAAAGAACCTTTGACTGTCACACCTGCGTTTGCTGCCAGAAATAGATGGTCTTTAGCTAACTTGTGGCATTCAGCCATTGCAAGATCCTAGGCCCAGCTGCTCACGGGTAATAAGAGTGGAAGGTAGTGAACAACAGTCCCAAAGCTGACTAGAAAGCCTCTGTTAGAAACCTCCAAACAGCTGGAAAGGGTTTCAGTGTCTCTCACCACCCTCCTACTATGAGAAACAGCCTGTGTCTAACACATTTATGATATTCTCAGGCCTCGCACTGAATGACAGTACGTGTGTGTAGCATGAACAACAATGCATAAAGCAGTAAAACTGAGGCCTAGGAAGAACAGGTTACAAAAGATGGAGAACTGGCTAGACCAGCGGATGTGCCAAGTACAAGAATCCCAGCCACTTCTCACATTTCACAGGGACCTGTTTGTAGACATGGAGGGAGGGAAGTAAGGAGGTAGGCTGCAGGGAGGATGGGAGGCTTGGAACTGCCCAGCCCCACAACTAGATTTTTCTTTCACATGAGCTACAGGCAACAACTCTGAGTGCAATTAAATAGAAACATTAAGTCACACACACACAAAAGGACTTGATCTGAGAGGGAAATGCAAACTACTGATGTGGGCATTTTACCTTCTCTACATCACATAGTTTCATCTGCTACATTTTTATTAAAGTAACAAAAATGTGTACATATGTCCATAAAGCTGTACATTCTTACATATAAAAACACAATTACACAATTACTAACCTTTGTCTCTTCTGTCAGAACAGCTTACAAACATACTAACATTATTATTATTATTATTTACTTAATAAGAGAGACAGCCCTGCTCAACAGTCCAGCTCTGGGGTTTCTGTTGTTTTTAAAGTGAACATCAAAAAGAAAAGATTAAGCATGAGACCATGAAGCTGCTTCTAAAAAGGCAGCGACCTGTGCGCAGACAAGAGGAAAGGACACAGTCTGCAGTGATTCACAGCTTTGTTTCAACCCACAGACCAGAAAATCAGCTCTCAGGTCTACAGGCCCAAGTCAACTTTAAAGCAGAAGGACTGAAAGCGGGGCCTGGGAAGGCAGCACAGAATCTGAAGGGTTGAAAAGCAGGCAGAACTGGCTTGGGAGAGTGTTTGCTAAATAGCACCTTTTTGAGTTAGAATTGGGCAGTTCAGAAATCTAGGACACGGGACTGGCCAATTGAGAGGGCAGCATAGGTGTGAGGGCAATGGGGAAGGAAGACTTGTCACTAAGGGTAGCAGTCAGAGTAGCCACCTTGACCAGATGCTCTAGCTATGTCCTTCTTAAGGTGATTAGGTTTGGGAAACTCAAGGCCTTCTGATAACCCTCATCAACCCAGAAACTTCAGGAACGGGATTTTTTCCCACAGTAGTTTTCCACTTTTCTCCAACCCAGAACAGGAAATATTGCACAAGTCTATAGACAAATTTGGATCATGCTGAGAGGAAACCACCTCTTCCACCAGTGCTGTCAACACCAGGGGGAAAAAGCAATGCCCAAGGTTTGGCCTTTAGTGTCAGCTCCATGGGAGTGCTAAGGAGTCCTGCCGAACTCAGGGCATTAACTGCCAGGCTGACCAGCCAGCCGAAGTCCCAGGGACAGCAGGAGCGATGGTTCCCATAGCCAGGGCACCAGGAGGCTCTGAGAGCCCACTCTCCTCCAGGCTCTCGTGGGACCCAGGAGGCCATATTGCACAGCAACTGAGAACTCTCGTCCTAGAAAACAGGGTAGCTCCATGACCCAACCAGAAAAGCAGAGGGGAGGAAAGGGTTAGAGAGAAGGATTGTTGTGCTTTTCAAATGAAGGTAGTCATAAACGACCTGGAGTTCCCTGTAGCTTTTGAGTCACCTTTTAAAGAGGAATAGCAGCAGCATCAGGACTTTTTTTTATGTTCCAAAAAGAAGGGTTTGGGCCAAAAAACACTCCCAATGGATACTCTTTGGGTCCCAAAATTCCATTGCAAATCACTCCCGAATTATTCCACAGTCACACACAGAGCAGCATATAGCAAAGGGAAGGCTTGGTGCAGAGTTCCCTCCATCCAGCTCTCAACCTCCAACCCCAGCCTTGCTTCTCATCCACTGCCCCAAACAAAGGCTTAAGGCTCAAGGCTAGGACACCAAGTCTACAGGCCCTGAAGGTAGACTTTAGAAACACATGTCAAGATTTCAAGAAAAGCTGCTTTAGACAGAAGGAATAAAGATAGGCCTTTTCACTTTCTGCCCAGGATCACACTGAAAAAAAGTAAAATAAAAAAGACAGGCAACATACTACTATTTAAGTCCAAGCTTGAAGGCCCCTGAGCAAGAGCAAGTCAGGTCTGCAGGTGACCTGGTTGGGTAAACGAGACGTCTAAAGTGAGCTTCTTTCTTCTCTTCTCCCACTTCAGCAGATCCTGATCGCTCTCATTCACAGTTGCTAACCTTGCTTGTTCCCTCTCTTACTTCACCTTGGCTGGATTCATTCCCCATCCTCTCCCCCTCCCAAAGGCGGACACTGGCTCTTAGACTCAAGTACTTGAAAGTTCTCTACGAAGGCACCTGGGGAGGCCATTTCGAAGCAGCTCCCTTTAAGGATTTTTTTCTTAAAAAAAAAAAAAAAAATCTTTTGGTTTTTTTCTCCTCCTTTTTTTTAAAAAAATAATATGTATATAAATAGCTCTTCATTTAAAAATAAGAGTTCCCCAGGTTGAGGTATGCAGTAGCCTGTTGTCACAGCAGAATGAGTACAGTAGAGTGCCAGGGTGGGGGCAGCAGGGATCTAACTAGAGACCGCCATCACATAGTTCTTCGAGGGACTGCTCCGGCCCAGCATCATCTGGTTCTTGCAGGTGAGGAGCCCATACGAGGTGGCCACGGGAGCCTCCTCATACAGGACGCAGATGGAGCCATCCTCCCCAATGCGGTAGGACACCTCATAAGGGTCCACCCACAGGGTCAGCTCACTGGGCAGCAGCCGATGCAGCTGGGGCTGGCTGAGTCCAATCTGGCTGGCCACCCTGCTGATGATGGGGTCCATCTTGTGGTTGATGCGGATGCAGCGGTAGCCAGAACCCTTGGATGGCTTTTCAGGAAACCAGTGGTGTTTATAGTGCTCTGTAGAGACAGTACAAGGAAGAGATTCTCTGAGTAGAGCGGCTGGGCCATGGGTGCTGCCACAATGTGGAGATAAGGATGAAGGGAGAGGAGGAAAGGAGCCCAGTGATGTTCTGTAGGCAAGGTGGGTTCTGCCCAACTTCAGGACCCTGCTGAAACTCTCCTGCTATTCTAATACAGAAAACTTGATGGGAGCTAGAGACTTCCCCTTCCACAGCAGGTGTGCATTTGCAAAAGAGAGACTGTGTGTATGGGGGGTTGGGGAGCTGAGCTCTGGGACACTCCCTAGTGGACAGTGTATTGCTTTTGGCACATGGTCAGTTTTAAGGAGGGAGGAGTGCACCCAGCCAGGTCTGGCATGTCTGGGCAGATCCTCTGGAGACCTGTGAGCTGACGTCTCAAGGCCACAAAGTCAGCCAACACGGGGCCGGGGGCGGGGGTGGGCAGCAAGTCACTAGGTCTCTCAGTGTGCCCCAAGTGACCCCCACTGGCTCTCTGAAGAGTCAGGGATCCTGAGCAGGGCCTAAGGGAGTACAAAAATGCATTGTTTGGCTGACTATCTGTTGTTCCTCAGATCGCAGGATCTGTGTGGGCACAATTCAGAGACGTCTGTGGCTGCCAACCTCCTAAAAACAACTGGAAGATAGGTCTCTTCCCAGGCAGATGCCAGTTTATCTCTTGTCAACCTCTCTGCCTCACACACCAAAACAGAAAGAAAACACCCACTGCCATCGAGTGGATCCCGACTCACCGGGACTCCCTAGGGCAGGGCAGAACTGCCCCAGAGTTTCTAAGGAAAACCTGGCGGATTCGAACTGCCGACCGTTTGGTTAGCAGACATAGCACTTAACTACTACACCTCCAGGGCCTCACACACACCGCCTCCCAATACCCACACCCGCAAAGCCAGTTACTAGCAACCAGGCTCATTTGGTTACCATAACAGATGGCAGATGGCTGAGGGGAACCAAAGGACACAAAGGGGGCTCGGATTCCAGATTCAAGCGAGTCCACAACCGGGACTAGACCGGGGACAGCACAGTGGAGCCCCTCACGGCCAGGAAGAACCAAGACTGGATCTCCACACTGTTGAAACGGCTCAATCGCGCCGCCTTCTCCCACTGGGACCCTATCGGACAGCAGAGCTTTCATGGCCAGCAGCATCTCTCAAGGCTCTCAAGGGTCGAACCAAGGACACCACCCAGCGCTCAGACTCGCAGGCAGTCCCTCTTCTCGGGGATAAGCCAGGTACTCGGGATCACACACCGGGACAAGGCTCTGCTCCCCTGACATCCAGGACGGGCGCGCCCAAGCATAAGTACCTCTGACTGAGATCTGAGCTCATGTGGGAGAGGAAAGGGGGACTTGCCCGGGGATCGGGGCTGCGGCCAGCCTGAGGACGCAAATAGGGTAACCGAGTGTTGGGAACCCAGCCCTTGGAAAGGAAAGGCGCCCCAGGCAGGTAGGGGTGTAGAGCCCAGTGGCGGAGCTTGGTAGAAGGAGGTCCCTCGGCGCGTGCCCACCTGTTAGTGCCTCTTGGAGAGCCCCGCTGAAAACCTTCAGTCTTTGCTCGCTCACGCAGCCCTGGGTCCTCAGGAGGCTGGAAAGGAAACCTACGGCGGCGGCGATCTCCGGGAGCATGTCTGTTCTCTTCCCGGTCCAGCGGGCGTGGTTCATGTCGTGCGCGGCACCAGGAGCCGTGGCGGCCTGGAGCATTGAGTGGCCTCCGGGTGGGACCCGCCGCTACTTGGTAGGGCTGAACACCGTAGCCCACGAAGCACCCACGCCTCCCCGGGGCTCGGGCTTTGCCGGGACTGTCCCGGGCTGAGCCTTTCATACTGTGCGCGGAGCAGGAAGAAGCGGGCGGCGGCCCCCATTGGCCGCCGCGAGCGGATGGGGGCCGGGCCTAGACTCGCCCCCCCAGCGGAGCGGCAGAGCTACGATCGCCCGCCTCCGCCGGCCCCCGCCCCCGCCATCCCCCTCCTCCTCGCTGAGGTCATCGCCGGCTGACGTCAGTGCTGGGAACCTGAGCCGGGCTGCGGAGCGGAGAGAGGCGAAGAAGGAAGAGACGGGTCGAGAGGTCGCGGAAAAGGAAAGTGGCGCATGCTCGCTCCAAGCAGGGAATGTCCTGGCCTCTGCTCTCCACCGGTCCATCCCCAAACCCGTCCATTCTTCAAGTTTCGGATTAAAGGCCACCTTCTCCTAGAAGCCTTCACTGATATCACCTCTCCCAAGCTGTCCCTTCTATGACTCCCACAGCATTTCCCAATCACAGTGTCAGAACCACTCACACAGACACTTTGTCACTCTTTTGACTATTTGCTGTGGTTCTTAATTAGTCAGAATGAGTTTCACTTGGCTCTTCAAGTACGGACAAAATCTTATATTTACTTCCATAACAATCTCATCTCCCCAACAAGTTATCTTCTTCTGCAACAATTCCTTTTCTCTTGCCTAGAAACACCGAAGTCTCACCTGTCTGGTAGGGTGGGTGGGAGGTGGAGGGAAGTGTTGCAAGACTTCTCTGTCCCCTCAGAGTTCTCTATCTTTTAAAAAAACCCGACTCATAGCGACCCTATAGATCACAGCAGAACTACCCTGTAGGGTTTCCTATAAGTGCCAAAAAAATTAAATGTATGGTCAGCACTCAATTGTACAAACTTTTCCATCCACTTCCCCTCTCTCCCATGTCCTCTGCAGCCGGCCTTCCTTTGTCAGTATGGGTTGAAGCTTGCATAAATGGGGGCCCTTCTAGGCGAGGACCCAGCCTGTCTCCTTCTTCAACACAGCTCAGACGTCCCCTTTCAGCAGATATCTACAGGCTCTTGGTAGGTGCTGCTGAAAGGGAATAACTTCCTAATCCACATGCCAGAGCCTAGCACAGGACCTGGCATGCATAGACGTCTCATACATATTTGTTAAATGAAGTAAATCCACTCATCAGAGTCAAATCAATTCTGACTCATCATAGTGACCCTATAGGACAGAGTAGAAGTACTCCACAGAATTTCCAGCATGTGCCTGGATTCAAACTGCCAATCTTTTGGTTAACACTCATGAGTCTTAACCACTAAGTGTCCAGAGTTTCCTATGGCCTTGAACTCTGGGCAGGCAGCAGCCTCTCTCTGTTTCCTTGACATTGTCCCCGGGTTGCTCTGCCTGCTTCCTCAGTTGTGCCTCCCCTGAATCCCTTCCTGATTTCCCTTGCTGTATCTATCACTTCTATCCCTTTTCTCTCCTCTTTCTCCTCTTTAAAGATCCTGTTCATGTTGTCCATTTTGAGTTCAACTTTTTAATAATCGACCTTCACACATGCACAGCCTCACTTTGCATCCTTTCATCCATCTCTGCCCACCACCTGCTCTATTCCTGCCCTTGGATGTCCAGGTACCACTTCACGGTCAGCCCTCTCACTGTCTTCTCCAAGCAGCTCCTCTCCTGGTCTCTGATTCTCACAGAGATTCCATCACTTTCCTTGTCACTCCAGCCAGAAAATGCAGCGTCACTTTTGGCTTCTCTTTGAACTTTGCTCCTTAGATCTATTCCAAGACCAATTACTTCTTCATGGCTAGGTGATCACAGTGGGGTCTGCCCAATTACATCCCCAAACAACCATTTCCAGATTCTGTTATTGAAGTATGGAGTCTATTTGCTCTTCCCTTAAGACATTCAGAGGCAAGCCTGTTTCCATTTGTCTACTGGATTAAGTCTGGACTCCTTTGTATAATAGTTAAGGCCCATCATAATCTGGCCATGCCTACACACTAGACAATGGATAAGAAAGCCTAAAAAATTGACACCTTTGAACTATGGTGTTGGTGAGGAATACTGTAATAGTCTTCCAAAAGAATGAACAAATTTGTTTTGGAAGAAGTATACTCAGAGTCAGAGTGCTCCTTAGAAACAAGGATGTCAAGACTTTATTTCACATACTTTGGACATGTTACCAGGAAGTACAATCCCTGGAGAAGGATATCATGCTTGGTAAAGCAGGTCAGAGAAAAGGAAGAAGACCTTCAAGAAGATGGATTGGCACAGTGGCTATAACAGTGGGGTCGGGCATAACAATGATTGTGGGTGTGGCATAGGACTCGGCATTGTTTCATTCTGTTGTACGTGGGGCAGCTAGGAGTTAGAACTGACTCAACAGCACCTAACAGCACCTTATAGGAAGGAGTTCTGGTGGTGCAATCTGCTTCTGTAAAGATTTGAGGGGAGAAGGGGAACATTGCTGTTGAACTGAGTCTGAGAGAGTCTGACTCTCAGTCTTTATGGAGGAGCCCTGGTGGTACAGTGGTTAAGGTGCCTGGCTGCTAACCAAAGTGATGGTTGTTTGAACCCTCCAGATACTCTGCAGAGAAAGATGGGATAGTCTGCTTCTGTAAAGATTTACCTCCTTGGAAACCCTATGGGGCAGTTCTACTCTGTCTTACAGGGTCACAGTATGAGTTGGAATCAACTCTATAACAATAAACTTTTACTAGACTGAGCCCTGGTGGTGCAGTGCCAGCCAAAAGGTTGGCAGTTCAAATCCATCAGCCTGCATTTTGGCAACCCCAGGGGGGTAGTTCCATTCTACCCTTCAAGGCCACTGAGTTGGAGTGGACTTAACAGAAACAGTTTTTGTTTTGTTTTTTGGTATACCATGCATGGGGCATTAGTGATCTGTTGTTTGGTACTGTTAATGATTTTTTTAGAGGCTAAAGGCTTGTCTCAACAACAGTTTACAAGGTGGTTCAGAATGGGTTGCCAGTTGCTGTCTAATCCATTCCAGCTCATGGTGACCCAAGCGTAGAGTAGAACTGTGCTCCATCGACTCTTCAGTGGCTCTGACCTTTCAGAAGCAGATCACCAAAACTTTCTTCCATGGTGTCTTTTGGTGGGTTGAAGCTTTTAAACTGTGAGTTAGTAACTGTGAGTTAGTGGTTGAGTGCTTAACCTGCTGCACCACTAGAGACCTTAAGAATAGGTTACTTTGCTCACGTGACCTACATTACTAGGACAGTTCAGATTCAAATGTTCTGCTCCACTACTTCATGTAACACAGCAAAATGCCATGAAATTCATATATTTGGACATTAAACACGTCTTGCAGTTGGCTTTTCACTGGCTCCTCCTTGGAAGCTGGATCAGACCGGATGAAACTCTTACCTTTACTCACTGAGGTGAAAAAGATTTGTTACAGGAAATAAGGCCAAGACTAGAAACAAGATAGATAACCTAGACATGCAACAGACAAAAGAGACCAGAACTGACGAAGGTCAGCAATAGGGGAGTCAGAGAAGTAGACCAAGGTGTTCTGGATTGAATTATATCGCCCCGGTAGGTGTTGGAATACTAACCGCTTTACCTGTGGATCTATCTGATGGAATATAATCTCCATAATGCAATATAATGTAATATAATTTATCAATTAATCAGTCGAAGTCATATTAGTGTAGGGTAGATTCTAAACTTTGTCACTTCTGAATTATGTAAAAAGCAGCAAACACAAAGGAAGACAATGCCAGGTAAGGACTGTCTATAAAACAAGGACCAAAAAACACCCAAGACTACCCGCAAGGAAGGAATCAACATGACTGAGACCCCGGGTTGGACTTCTAGCCTTCTGAACTGTGAGGAAATAAGTTTCTGCTCTTTAAAACCACTCGCCTGTGGTGTCTCTATTACAGTGCCACTGGTGAACTAAGACAGCAGGTGTGTCTTAGCACCTAAATCTGAAAACATTTAACAGCTTCCTGGGTGTGCCTCTCACAAAGGTCTGATAGCACGTACAACCAGAACTGATGGAAAATGCCTTTTACCAGACCATCACCTGGTTGCCTTAGAAAATATAACCATCTTTATGTACATTTTTATATCATTCACCAAGTTTCACAGTTAGTTCTCCACCCAGAGCCAGCAAAGGGTCCCCAGCCAAGTGCCGTCGAGTCGGAGCCGACTCAAGACGTGCTCAGTTCATAGGTGGTACCTTTCCCATTAGACTATAGGCTTCCTGTGCTGCTGTTACCATGGGCCCATGAGCTGTAATTCCATGGCATTTGCCAAGAGAAAAGGCATTTACCGGACAGGTGTAGGGAGGCCTTGTCATGCAGGGTCTGTCTTGGCCTTCCTCCAGTTGCTGTGAGTCAATTCTGACTCACAGCAACCTCACAGAACGGAGTGTAACTGCCCCATAGAGTTCCCAAGTCTTCACCTTATCACTGGTAATTAGCTCCTGAATTTTGGGTGACGCATAGATAATCTAAAAGAAGCAGAGGTAGTTCCCTTGCTTTCTCATCATCTTTGCTCTCTATACACAGCCCAGGGAAAAGAAGCTTCATTTACCCCACACTGTTATTAGCTGACGTGGAGTTAATCCTGACTCATGGCGACCACTTGTGTGCGGAGCACAGCTGCTCTGTAGTGTGTTCAGGCTGTGACCTTTCAGAAGCAGATCGCCAGGCTTGTCTTTAGAGGTGTCTCTGGGTGGGTTCAAACTGCAAACCTTTGGGATTCCTTGCCCAGTGTTAGAAGTCTCATTCAGCCATAAAGAGAAATGAAGTTGTGACACTAGCTGTGACATGAGTCAAGTAAGTCAGACACAAAAGTACAAATATTGTGTTACCCCATTTATAAGAAATACTTAGAAGAGGCCAATACAAGGACACCAAAGTTTCTTAGTGGTTACCAGGGGTTGTGGGGAGGGGAAAATGGGAATTATTACTTAAGAAGTACTGAGTTGCCTTTCCAAACCAAACCCACTGCTATAAATTCCAACTCAGTGTGACCCTGTAGACAGAGCAGAATTGCCCCATAGAGTTTCCAAGGAGTACCTGGTGGATTTGAGCTGCTGACCTTCTGATTAGCAGCCATAGCACTTAATCACTACACCACCAGGCTTTCTGAGTTGCTTTTAGAGGATGAAAAAGATTTGAAAATTGATATTAGCAATGGTTGCACAACAAGGTAAAGGTAACTGATGTTGCTCAACTGTAGATTTAAAAATGGTTAAAATGCAAACCTTTTGTTATCTATACTGTACCACATATTATACACACACACACTGTCTTAGTCAGCTAATGCTGCTTTAACAGAAATACTACACACAAGTGGAGGGTTTAAAAAGAGAAGTTTTATATTGTCACAGTCCAGTAGGCTGAAAGTCCAAATTCAGGGTGTCAGCTCCAGGGGAAGGCTTTCTTTGCCGGATCTGGAGGAAGGTCCTTGTCGTCAGTCTTCCCCTGGACTGGGGTCATCTGAGGCACAGGGATTACATTCCTTTCCAAAGGGTGTGCTCAGCCTCTAGCACAGCTTCTTGGTGGCATGAACTCTCCAAATCTGTCCACCAGCTTCTTTCCTTTATAGCTCTAGAGACTGCCTCCAGGCACAAAACAATCTTACACTCTGAGCCCTGCCCCACCAACACAACTGCATCCATCCACTCTAATTAACATCAGAAAGGGAGGATTTACAAAATTTACAAAATGGAGAAACAGAAAACAGTCTGCTACACAGGTTTTTGGGGAACACAATTCAATCCATGGCACATACATTCATACATATATGTTGCGTGTGTGCACACGTGCATGCACACACACACATTCCCAAGTCACTATACAGTGGTAGTGTACCCTACTCAGGATTCGAGTTTCTTCTGATTCAGTTTCTTACGAGGTCAGATACATTTTAGTCCAAATTACTTTTGGAAATTCTTGAAACTGCCTATTTCTAGGACCAGAATCTTAAGAAGGGAGAGACAAGGTCTACTTTAAGCATGAAGACAGAACAAAGAGGCTTCCCTCTCTCTAAGCTTTGAGTTGAATTTGAACATTAAATACCCTGACACTGTGACCCTAACTCTGGGGTGATATAGAATTGAGTTTATGCTTTGTCTATACCGGAAACTTCTTTAAAGCCACTTGGCCCAGACACACTGGCTTCTCTTGTCCTGGTTCCATCTCACCCATTTGCTTGGCCCACCTGTGTGGCCCAGTCTAGAGTGACCCACAGTGCCTGAAACTGCTCTCCTCAGACTAGATCCTCCCTAAAATTGACTCCCTCTCCCCAGGCTTCCACTCTGGCCCTGTCTGCAGGGTTGTTACACAGCCTTGCTCTGCAGTCCCCAGTCATTTTATGTGACTTTTGTCTTCCAGCTCTCTCTGGAGTACCTGCAAGGCTATGGCTTGGTTGCCAGGGTAACCTATCACCCAGTCGTCTGACCATACACAGGGGGAACCTGAGGTTGAGCCAAACAGATCTGCAGCCAGAGGCTGGGTGAGCTATTCCAGGAGGATGACATCAGCTCACTCCTACACAGTGTGTCTTTTTTCTAAGTCTGTGCGTGCATATCAGTGTAATAGGAAAGGTAGTATGTTTGTGTGTGTGTGTGTGTGTGTGTGTGAGTGCTTAAATGTGTATGTGTGCTCTGATATTTGTAGATAGGAGGGATGCATGTTTACAGAAAAACCAGGCCGGTGGCCATATGGTCTATTCTGACCCGTGGGGACCCCATGTGTTTCAGCACAGCACTGCACTCCACAGGGTTTTCAAGGCTGTGACCTTTGGGAAGCCTGTCTTTGGAGGAGCCTCTGGGTGAGTTAGAAGCACCAACCATCTGTTACATAGTTTGTGCCACCCAGGGACTCCTGGAAGCACCAACAATGCTACATGTTGAAGAATGGCATTTTGTGAAGTATGGGTGTTTCAGTGGGAAGGGTGTACTTTGGCAGGGTGTATATTTTGACAAGGAGTCCTGGTGGTGCAGTGGTTAAGTGCCTGGCTGCTAACGGAGGGGTTGGCAGTTCAAACCCACCAACTGCTCTGTAGGAGAAAGAGGTGTCGTCTGCCCCGTATTTACAGCCTTGGAACCCTATGGAGGGGTTCTGCTCTGCCCTATACATTTGCTGTGAGTTAGAATCAACTCCACAGCAACGGGTTTGGTTCTGGTTCTGGTTCTTATATTCTGGCAGGATACGTTGAGTGTGGCTGCTGCAGATGCTAACTTGATCATTCCTCTGGCGGCCTCATTGGTAACAGCCCTTGTCTGCTGCCCAGAGCTGATAAGAAACGTCACCCAGAAAGGACCAGACGCCTCATCCTCACTTTCTAATCAAGGTGGAAGTACTGCTAAATATACTCCTCACTCTTTGCCACCATCTTCAGATAATATGCAGGCCCTCTAGTGAAGTTCTTTATCATCATCCCCTTAATTTTACCTTTCAAGATCAGCCCAAGGCCAGCCAGACTGGGACCTATTTAGCATTTTAAATCAGGAACAGAAGTCAAGGACACAAGAAAATGACATTGTCCCTAAAATCTGTGAACAAGGTTTGCAGAAATGTGGGGACGTTAGCTATTTTAAAATTTTCTGACTTTCAATCCCATCCCCCACTCCAAAGTGAACTGAGAACAGGGACAGAAACAGACAATGCAAAGTTTAGGGTTATGGGTCAGTGGAAAACTACTCACTCTACATCTGGACTAAAGGAAGGCTCGCTAAAATATAAATAAGCAAAGGGATTTCTAATTGGCAAACACAAGGATTTCAGGTCGCTTGGGACCATTTTTGAGAAGTAGTGGAGCAGTGAAGAGTTTGGAAGCTAAAAAGTAAGCTATAACTCCATTTCTCGGGAGGTGGTGGTTGTCACCTGCCACCTAAGTTGGCTCCCACTCACAGAAACCTACAGAACAAAATGCCACCCAGACGTGCACCAGCCCCACGATCAGTTGCTGATCTGACCGTTTTGATTGACAAGGTTCTTGCCTGATTTTAGGCAGTAGGTTGTCAGGCCTCCCTTCCTAGCCCGTCTCCATCTGGAAGCTCCACTGAAACCTGCTCAGGGCCGTAGCAACACAGGAGCCTCCACTGGCAGACAGTTGCTAGTGGTTGTACATAAGATATCTTGGCTGGGTGCAAAGGCCTAAGGGGAGGGCTCAGGTAGGGCCTGTGCCCTGGGTGTTACATACATGCCCTGGGCACCATCTGAGGTGGGTGGGTGCCAATTAACAGTTTCTATTGGCCATCATGGTTTTCATCACCGGCTGTAAGAGATTATTCAGTAATTTAACACTAACTGATTTGGTGCTATTTTCCACAGTTAGGCTCCTGCATGGAAGGTGAGAATTCTACCACTGAGCCACCATTGTTCTTCTCTAAAGGTAGAAGAAGCAAAAAGAGGATTCAGCTGTACAAAAACTATCTAAACTATGCAACGGGAAGAACTTCTTGATAGGAAAGTGAGCATCTAGGATAAAATGAGCAAGATGCTTGCTCAGCTCAGAGGATGAGAATGGCCCTGCAGGGTGCTGGGGTAGAGGCTGCAGGATTCTCAACTAGCTGGCATCCAATCTGGAAAGCACCAAAACCTTAGTGGCTGCCTGTGTGGGTTCCAGGCAATGAGCAGAACTAGCTACAGCAGACAGGCTCCACTTGGACACCAACATGGCAGCCCACCAGACACCCAGTCGCTAAAAAAGGAACTTTCTATGCTCTGGGTTTACCTGCAAGCAAGCTTGGGAGTCTGGGACAGTCAAGACTGTCTAGGATTCAGTCCCTGGCTCTCTTCTCATTTTGCTCAACACTTTCTCCTTAATCTCATCCATGGCTACAATTACCTTCTCCATGTAGCTCAAACCAGTCACAAACTGGAAGTGTGTAAGGCAGAGCTGACCGCAGATATGTCTTATCTGGCCCAGCTGGTGTTAAAAAAAACCTGTTGCTACCAAGTCTTTCAACTCATAGTGATCCTATAGGACAGAGTAAAACTTCCTGTGAGTTTACAAGGAATGCCTGGTGGATTTGAACTGCCAACTTTTTTGGTTAACATCTATAACTCTTAACCACTCCACCACCAGGTTTCCACATAATGTTAAAACTCTTTAAAAATTAGCTGTAAACATTTAACTATTTTAAAAACTCTTGTCAATTCCAACTGATAGGACAAAGGAGAACTTCCCCATATGGTTGTCAAGGAGTGCATAGTGGACTGAACAGCTAACCTTTTAGTTAACATCTGTAGCTCTTAACCTCTGTGCCATGAAGTTTTCCCATTTAACTATAAGAAAGAACCTATTTAAAAATACACATAGGTTTAAATTTTCTCTTTAAAAACCAGAATATCTGTTAACATTGGTCCCACATTTCTATGTGGCAATGACTGGCCCCTACAACAGGGAGTGTGACCTCCAGTTTACCAGTCTCCACTACTCTCTATCCGTTCTCTGCTGAGGCCAAGTGGTGGTTGACAATTATAATGGACTATACTGAGGCTTCTCGTTGTTGTTTTTAATCATCATTTGCATTACCAGCCTTGCTCCTGTAGGCAACTCCTGATGCACGATGGGAGCCCAGGTGGCACAGTGTTTAAGAGACACTGGCAAGCTAAGTCTGCTAACCAAAAAAGATCAGCAGTTTGAATCCACCAGGTGCTCCTAGAAAACCCTATGGGACAGCTGTACCCTGTCCTACAAGGTTGCTATAAGGCAGAATCGACTTGACAGCAATGGGTTTGGTTTTGATTTGGGTTTTGGTTTGGGGCTGTCCAATAAATTTCAAACCATAATCTGTAAGCCCAACTTTACTGTTGAGATCTTGACTGTTCTTATTTTTCTATTTGACAACTGAACGTCTTTGGAATACTTTTCAGATATTCTAATCTTAACATGGAACAAATCAAGATAACTTTCTCCCTTCTTTACTTTTCTGATTTCTTTGTCTGAATGTCGTTACCATTTTTTTTCTAGTTACCTGGTTTACAACCCTGCAAGACATCTTTAGCTATACCTGTGATGATCAGTTGACAAATCTATAGCATCTAGATTTGTAACATCTCTCTTATTTTTGCCTTCTTATCCATGGCCAAAAGGTTGGCAGTTCAAATCCGCCAAGCGCTCCTTGGAAACTCAATGGGCCAATTCTACTCTGACCTCTAGGGTTGCTATGAGTCATACCCGACTCAATGGTAGTGGGATCTGTGGGCGGAAACCCTGGTGGTCTAGTGTTTAAGTGCTATGTCTGATAACCAAGAGGTCGGCAGTTGGAATTCTCCAGGCTCTTCTCGGAAATTCTATGGAGCAGTTCTACTCTGTCTTGTAGGGTCACTGTGAGTCAGAATTGACTCAATGGCACTGGGTTTTTTGGTATTTTTATCCACAGGCAGTTACCCATTGCCCTCCCTCCCCCAGTCCAGCTGGTCTATCAGAACTACCACCATAGCCTTCTGGTTGGTACCATGCCCTCTTCATTTTGATCTATGCCAAATACTGCTTGCTGAGTCCATTTCCTTGAATATATAGCTGTCAGAGGTTGAATTGTGTGCCCCCCCAAAATGTCTGTAGCAATTTGGTTAGGCTGTTAATTCCCAGTATTGTCTAATGTTCTTGTGTGTTGTCAGTCCTGCCTGTATGATGTTAATGAGTAAGAATTCGTGGTGGTTGTATCAGTGAGGAAGGACTCAATCAGTAAGGTTGCATTGTGTCTTGAGGCAATCTCTTGGGATGTAAAGGAAAGGGAAGCAAGCAGAGAGTTGGGGGCCTCATACCATCAGAAAGAAGCAGTGCAGAGATCAGAGTGAACTTTGGACCAAGGGTTCCTGTGCCTTAGAAGCTCCCAGTCCAGGAGGGGACCTTCCTCCAGAGCTGACAGAGAAAGCCTTCCTCTGGAGCTGATGCCCTGGACTTTTAGCTTACTTTTCTGTGAGAAAGTAAATTCTCTTTTTTAAAGCCATCACTTGTATTTCTGTTACAGCAGCACTAAATGACTAAGACACTGTCTTAGTAGTGTGATTCCTGTGCTGCAAAAGAAAATGTCAGTGGCTTTCCATTGCCGTACAGCATCAATTAAAAATCTCTCATCTGGCATTCAAGTGCCCACAAACAACAGGATTTCTTAGGATAACAATTTCTGAATTTTAACCCAGTTGCCATTGAGTCAGCTGGAATGTGATGAAAACTCAGATTGGGCAGCCTCTCCCTGAAATGGTGATTTAGGAGTCTGAATTCACATGTGTAATGAGAACCCAGGCTGTTCTGATGTTGGCCTGTGGAGCCTACTCATGACACCTGTCTCAGAGGCACCTTTAGAGTACCAAGTCCATAGTTTCTTGGCATATCTGTTCAGAGACCACAGGTGCTCAAGGGCAGAAACAGGCTTGCCTGTCTTTGTATCCCCTGTAAAGATCCCCACCCACCCACTCTTCCCAGCCACAGCATCTGACTAGTGAGAACCAAATAGGTGGGGAGCAGGCCTAGGCAAAGGATCAACTAAGTGAGGTCTTTACATCCAGTCCCCGACTGCCTCAAAGAGACCTTCAACAACTAGAGCACTATTTTAGAAGAAAAGCCCCTGGGTGGTGCAAAGGGTTAACATAGTCAGCTGCCAACCAAAAGGTTGGAGTCCACCCAAAAACACCTCAGAATAAAGACCTGGTGGTCTACTTCTGAAATTTCAGTCATTAAAAACCTTGTAGATCTCAATTCTACTCCAACACACATGGGGTCACCATGAGTCAGAATCTGTTCCAAGGTAACTAGTACAAGGGCTTCGAAGAAGGTGGGGATGAGAGAACCACACTAGTGGAAAGCATACACACTGTGGTATGGGGTAAGAGTGCCTGCCCTTTGCACAGGCATCGGTGTAAAGACAGAAGGGGAAGGTAAAGATGTTGAATTGGCAAATGTTCATTATATATATTTTTACCACAGTAAAAATCAGAGAGGGAGAAGATTTTGTCCTGCCTAGGTCATAGAAGACAATGACTGAACTCAGAGTTCCAGGGAAGAGGCAAGCCCACTGTCATGGTTTGAATTGTGTCCTCCCAAAAATGTGTGCAGCCACGTGGCTGGGATATGGTTCCCAGTATCTTGGGACTGTCCTCCATTGTGTGGTTTTGCTAACCTGTATGTTAAAGGATTAGGGTGGGGCTGTGAATTCCTGCTATGGGGGAAGTTTCCCTGGAGTATGGCTTGCCCCACCCTTAATGCTTTTAGCTTGCAAGGAATAAAAGGAAAAAGAACCAAGGACAATTTGAGAACCTCGCTACCATCAAGCAAGCAGCACCGGGAGCAGAGCGCGTCGTTCAGACCAGAGGTTCTTGCGTTGGGACGCTCCCTGGACAATGACTGATGCAATACCGGACTTTCCTCCAGAGCCGACAAGGGGAAAGTCTTTCCCTGGAGCGGACACCCTGAATATGGACTTGCAACCTACCGGACTGTGTAAGAATAAATCTTTCTTTGTTAAAGCCATCCACTCTGTGGTATTTCTGTTAGAGCGGCACTAGCTGACTAAAACACCCACTGAGATAATGAAGCCCAAAAGTTGGTATGGCAGAAGACGTAAGTCTCCAAGGAGACCCAACTTTTGCTCTCAGGGGCAGCCACTCCCTTGGAGACCCTGGACAACCTCCTTGGTGTGGAAAGTTCCTGAGCTCAGGCTTCCAGACTCACCTCTTGACCATCTTCCCATCACCCCCAAGGCTCACACAGACCTGCTGCCCTGTCTCTGGGAGGCAGGGTCTGGGAAGTGTTATTAATTCATCAGGCTTGTGACTCAGGCTAACTACATGTCAGGCCCCATGCTAAGGAGGGTATCTGCTCTCTCAAATCTATCTATTCCCCTAAGGGTTGCCTCTCAGCTGCTGTGCCCTACTGACCCACTAGCATCCACAGGCAGCCTGGCTCTGTGTAAGGGAAGGGAAAAGGAAGAAAGCAAAGAAGCCTAAGTTTATGTCAGAGAGAGAGTGAATGAGAGATAAGGTAGGAGCTGGCGGAGGGGACAGAGATGTGAACAGAGGGCCAGACCAGTATTTGCTGGAAAGGTCTCCCACGGTGTACTTTCATTTCTGTGAGTCCCTAGGTGTATCACAGGAGCAAAAAGGATGGCAACTGTTCAAGTCTGTTGTTCTAGAGGTCCCCCTCTCCTGCCCCAACAATGTGATCTCCCACACCTTCACTCTCTGGGCCTTCTCCAGTGGTGTGACTGCAAATGCTGGAAACTAAACAGGGGAACACATGGACTTGGGAACAGCAGCAGTTCTGAAGCTGAATTTATTGCCCCATCCCCAAATTTAGAGGACAGACATGTTGTAAACCCTCCTCAGCCTCACTCCCAGGGGCCCAGGATAAGCCCCTTCATCTCCAGACAGAAAACAAGAGAAGGGGCCCTGAGACTGCTGAGTTTCCGCAGATGTTGTTTAGGCAGAGCCATAATGGGGCGGGCGTCCTGGGGCTGAGTGTCTAGGGGCAGACAGGAAGCTGGCATCACAACTGTGACGGCTGAGACCTCCTGGGGGTGGCAGCTGAAGCGTGGAGAAAGACTCAAGAAAGGAGGACAAAAGGAAGAGTGGAAGAAGACTACAGCTCCCCTGCTCTGATCTCCTGGCTCTGGGCCCACAGTGGGCCCGGGTCCAGGGGAGGCCAGGCATTTGATCCATGTGGTTCAGAAGGAGGAGCCTGCCCTAAGGGAGTGATAGCTACACTGGGAGTCACCTCTCTGAGCCTCAGTTTGCTTATCTGTAACCAGAGAGCACTGGGCCAGGAGATCCACCCTGTCTCTTCCTTAATCTGTGATATATGGTCTATCTTGAAGAATCCTTGAATATGTAATGACCAGTAGAATATGTAATGACCTGTCATGGAGAAAGAGGTCTTCTGATTCAGTGACAGATACCAGCAGGCCTACTTCCCGAGCTGATACCCCATATTCAATTAGGGGCCAAGTCCTGTCAATCATCCTTCTGAACTATCTTTTTAGCATCTGCAGTTGCTGCCTATTAGATCTTTCTGGGACAATTACAACAATCTCCTGAATGATCTCTTTGCCTGAAGTGCCCTCCTCCACATTCTCTTCTCAGTCCTTCTCCACACAGATTTATCTTGTCTCTCTTCTGTTTAAAAACCTCAGAGGGCTCCCTACTGACTATAGGAGGAAGTTTAGATTCTTACTTTGGCCTCCAAGGCCTTCCCAATTCCATTCAACTTTGAAGCACAGTAATCCCATCCTCAGTATTTCTCAAACACACTTTGCACTTTAATATCATTGTGCTTTTTCCCATATTATTTGTTCTGCCTGGAATTCTCTTTGTCCAATTCTCTGCCCATCAAAGAGCCTACTCATCCTTTGAAACCTGGCTTTTATGTCACTTCCTCTGGGATGCCTTCCTGGCTTCACCACTACCCCGAGTTCCCCACTGGAGTTTGTAATTTCCCTCTTTGTGTTCTCACAGTGTCCACACACACTGGGATGAGGCCACTGTGATCCATAGGGTTTCCATTGCCAGACTGTTTGGAAATAGATTGCCAGGTTTGTCTTCCTAGTTGGTCTCAGTCGGAAACTCTGCTGAAACTTGTTCAGTACTATAGTAACACGCAAGCCTCTAACGAGAGATAGATGATGGATGCCCATGTGGGGCATTGGCTGGGAATGGAACCCAGGTGTCTGCATGGAAGGCAAGAATTCAACTGATGAATGAATAATGCCACTTGTACTCTCATAAAGCTCTATAAGCTCATGCCTCAGTGTTACAGTTCATTATGTAGACCAGTGGGATTTTGATTCCCCGAAGGCATGGCCTGGGTTATCCATTTGTACTTCAGTGCCTAACATATGAGGAGCCCTAGTGGTGCAGTGGTTAAAACACGGGACTGCTGAGAGGCCAGTTGTTCAAAATCACCAGCGGCTCCTTGGGAGAAAGACCTGGCAGTCTGCTTCTACAAAGCTTTACTACTTTGGAAACCCTGTGGTTGTTATGAGTCACTGACTCCACAGCAGTAGGTGGGCCTAGCATATACCTTGGCCCTCAGTGCATAGTAGGCACTCAGTGGACCTTTACTGAATTTGGTTGAATGAATTATCTCCACGCAAGGAACCCAGAAAGAGAAAATTCTTCCCATTTTACTGGAAGAAAAAGCAGAGATTTGATGATGGACATGTCAGGAAAGACAAAGAGACAGTGGCATGAGGGGGTGCTGGGGACAGTGGAACAGGATTCTAAGTCCTATATCCTCCATTCCAGCCATTAGGGATAAGGTTGGTGAGGAAGGAGTTTCTATTTAGATTAAGAATGGGTAGTTTTTGCTACTGATTGTACAAGATGAAGTCAAAAAGTATCACTACTAGGGTTCTAGTTCATACACACATGGGTTTATGCCAAACAAAACATGTTTAAACATGTCTCTGTGATCAGTGGATGGTTGCTGACAGGTTCTCTCAGTGATACACTTGTCTTAGTCTCATTAGGGTGCCTTCAAAAAAACCCAAGGATACCTTTGTCCCGTGATGAAGAAAATAAAACAGTTTTGAAGTCAGGGCTAATATCAAATTTTAACAAAACTCAAGTGGACAGCTTCCCAAACCATTGAAGTTTTACAAAAAGTTTATGGGGCTATGTTCCACATAAAGCAACAGTTTTTAAGTAGATCAGGCATTTTAAAGAAACTCAGGAAGACTTCAAAATGAGCCAAGAGAGTGAAGATAGCTCAGAAGGCTGTAGCAACCATTTTTCAGAATCCCAAAAGGGTAATCTTGATAGATTTTCTTGAAGGGCACAAAACGATCACAGGGGCTTATTATGACGATGTTTTCAGAGAACTGAAAACCATTTTGTTACGAAAAAGACAAGGGAAGTTGAACTGAGGAATTTTTTTTCCATCACAGCAATGTACCTGCTCATTCTTGGAGGGTAGCAAGGGCTGTCCTACAGGAATTTCACTGGGAAACCTTACCCCATTCACCCTACAGCTGGATCTTGTCCCTTCAGACTTGGTTTTGTTCTCACAACTCAAAGAACATTTAAAAGGAACATGATTTGAGTCTCTCGAGGATACCAAAACTACCATTTTGATATGCTGCAATTCAAAGTGCTGAATTCTTTGGAGGAAGGGTTAGAGAGACAGCAACACTGCCTTCAGAAGTGTATAGATCTAGATGGAGGATACACTGAGAAACAGTAGCTTCACATTGTGATATTTTTGGTTAATAAAGGTTTCTATAGTTTTGTGGCAATACTTTTTGACCTACCCTCATATCAGCTTTCATATAAATACAGTTTTGATGATGACTAGCCCTAATTGCTTATTATTAAACCTTTGAACTAACTTGTAATTTATTCTAGTGTGGTTATTAGAGCACATGACTTGGAGCCATACCGCCCAGGTTCAAATCCTACCTTTGCCCCTTAACTGTGCCATCTTAAGCAAGTTATCAAACCTTTCTGTGCCTTAGTTTTTTTATCTATAAAATGGGTTAATAACAGTACTTACCTCATCAGAACTGAGTTTACAATACTTAGACTAGTACCTACCACAAAATAATGGATAAGACATGTTAACTATTATTACTTATAATTTGCATACTTCCAAGAAAAATTGAACCACGTAAGCACATAGGATCACCATGATTTGGAATCAGTTGATGACAACAGGTTTGGTTTATAAACATACACACAGACATATATACATGGCCAAGTGCCAAGTGCCGTCGAGTCGGATACATACCTACATATTTATATATATACATAAATTGAATAATATTCAAATATGAAGATACATAAAAGAAGATAAGTGTGTGTGTGTGTATTTATGTTATATTAAAGATCAGAAACCAATTAGTAGCAGGAGGGAAAGATAGGTATTTACTACCTGGTTTGAATTGGTTACTTCATTGACTCCTAAGCCAAGGCAGAAAGGGAAAGGCATGCATTATCATGGTTCTCATGATGAATTATAGGAACGATTTCAAGTTAGCCTGGAAAAATATTCCACCAACACCATGATCACCACTCCCGCCAAATACACACTGAATTCAAGCAGAAATTCATGGTGTGAACCCCATGTAGGAATATTGGAGCCTAGGACTTTGAAGTCATTTTCATTCGGTGGTTAGTGTCACCCTCAAATGGCTTGCCTTTAATGAGAGCCCATAATGACAACTGGAGTCAACAGAATCAGGATAATGACTGGGATACTAAAAATCAACATCATCTCCACGTTTCCTTCTCTCTTTAGCTCAGGGCTTCCTTCCCTCCCTCCTGGCTCAGGAACTCCCTTGATGTCAAGGATTGAGTTTTACCAAGTCAAACAAATAGTCAGGTGGTCCTAGGTGTTCTCAGCTGCCTCCCTTCCAGCATCAGAGTTCTGTGGAAGTAACATACGTCTGAAGGCAAATAAATGTTGATTAGATCAGTGGAGAGAAGAAGGATATAAGTAATGTTTGAGATGGTTTTAAGAACACTGAGGCCCCCACTTGGTGCAGAGTGATGATGTTAGTGGGAGTGAGTAAGCTCCTAGCAAAGACCTTCTGCCCCTCAAGGTCTGAATTCAAAGAGGAGTCTGTTGTAAGCCTCCTTATAAAAAGAACTTTCTGTAAGTGAAAGGTATCAATCATCACCCTCCAGCCTGGCCTGCCAAGACTTAGGAGGAGATATTCTTTGTCTAAAAACTTAAACAGGCAGAAGCTTTAGACTAATTTGAGTGAATTCTTAGAGGCTAGGAACCATGAAGTGAAAGCAGGCGAGAGCTGATTTATTCTGTGAAAGAAAACAGGACGAATTTGTTCTTTGCTTCTGGGAAGGAGGAGCAACAGAGAGAGGGGAAGTGGTAGAAGGTACAACTAAGAGTTTGGGTAATATTAAAGGTATTCGGGGGGAGGCGGAGCTGGAGCCAGTGTTACAAAGCTGAGGGCATTTTTAAGAAAAAATGTCTAACATTCAATTTTTAAGTCGCTTGCATTTTTGCTGTGTAAAAACACCCTTCATAAACTCCGTGGTACATTTAAGTTCTTGTGAGGAGCTTATTTGCAGAACGCAAGGAAAGAGCTGAGATCCAAGCTCCTAACAGCAAGATGATCCTTAAACTGAACAGATTTAAGAAGAATATCGAGTTCAAAGCCAGAGGCAGTACTATGAACATGTTTTGCCTACCTTCTGTCCCCACCCCCAGGGGTATTAGGAAAACTCTGAGGAAGGACTTTGGTTCTACCATGTATCTTGGAATGAAGCTTTGGACCAATCTCACCCAGCATTTAAGGAGCAGCTGACCTCAGCTGACACTCGGCTTACCCACTAGAAGCATGGAATTAGGCGTCACTTTCATGTGCCTTTACTTTAATGAGGAAAGCCACCTCCAAAGGCAAGGGAGGCAGGATCACTAGAAGGAGGGGAGATGGGGAAGAATGGGAAAATAAGCAGCTATCCAGATACCTGCCCTTTCTGTCCCTCCCTATGAGCCACTCCCATTTATATATGGGCCACAACTCAATCACCAGACCTGGTGATCTGAATATCTTTTGGCCTTATCTAAGAGAGATCAGAGGAAGGAGGAGACTTAGTTTCCTCTCTCAGGTGTTGATGGTGGGGGTTCTCCATCTGATGTGGAGAAACATGGTTCCTGCCTTCAGGAAACCCCAAGTTCTGAGGAGGGAGCATCCACACAGAAGGCACAGATGTGAAGCCACCAGGAGACAGAAATGTGGCTTGGTTTTTATTTTAAATACATATACATATTGAATAATATTGAACCAAATATTAAAATACATATAAAATAAGTTAATTGTATATTTATTTTAAAAATCAGAAACCGTGGTGAGCATGGTGCAAACAGTTTTTGATTGATGAAGGGGGTTGGAATGAAGGTGCCAGCAGTCAGATGGAGTCTGGCAGAAAATGGTTCCTTGGGGCTGAAGCTATAACCCTGATCTAGAAGGAGAGGGTGTCCAGGGCCAGAAGACAGGCAAGCCTGTATGGTGCCTAGTGCTGTACAAGGCCTTCACACAGGGTCTGCGTCCCCCTGGGCTTTGCTCATTTTTCTGGTATCCTTGTCTGGTTTAACTCAAGGGGTAATCTTGAGCATGCCCAATACTTGGTAACAGAGGCCCCAAATAAACAACCATGACAGCCATGAAAGCTGGCAGCAAGCACGGGATGACTTTGTTTACACAATGTAAGCTTTAACATGGTTAAAGGGCATTCTTCCCACAGCAGCTGGAGCAGGCACCAGTGAGGCAGGTTCTGAAGCCCTGTCAGCCCTAGGCCTCTGACACTCCTTCCCTCAAAAGGGGTACCTGAAACAGGTTCCTCAACTCAGAGTGATAGCCTGTCATCTTATACAGCACTTCACAGTTTGCAAAGCTGTCTTATGCCAACAAGGATAACCTTCATCAGGTCCTCACAACCACCTCTTAAAGCCAATACTCTCCGTAGTTTATGGATAGGAAAACAGAGGTTTAAATAAATTCTTTAAGACTTAAGGTCACGTAGCTAAGTCTGTCCTTTCCACCACCCCACACTAGCCTCCACATCACAGCCTTTTATGGAAGTCTGGTTTGACTTAAGGGTATCTATTCGAGGCCAGTTCCTCATCTGTATGTATTTCAATCAAGCTCTGACTTGTTCACGAGAAACCCCGAGAGACGCTGCTGGGAGTTAAGTCCTGGGAAAGCTGCCCACCTGGGCGCTCCAGCTTTCAGCAGGAGATGGGAAACCCAGCATCCTCACTCTAAGCTTGGCTCACCTGTGACCCCTTCGGGAATTGCTGGACAATGAGAGCCAGGCTAATTGACAACAGGCAGGCAGAGCCCGCCCCGCCCGCCGCCACCGAGCCCGCACCCAAATAAGGGCACCGCTTCCCGGCGGACGCGGCTCTGACGGCGCGCGCTGCGTCAGCGGCTGGCGCGGGGGCCGGCGCCCAGCTGGAAAACAAGTGACGCGTCGGGGGAGGGGCAGCGGGAGGGAGGGGCGACCCCGAGAGCTCGCCGAGTTAACTCCGGCCTGGGCGGTGGACCCCTGGGCCCTGAACACAGCCGACGTCAGTGCTGGTCTCCCGGTCTCTGTTTAAGTGTGTGTGTGTCACTGCGTACACTTATTGTGCCTGTGTGGACACATTTGCGTTCTGGAGGATCTTTGAGCTTGGGGCATGCTACTGTGTCGGCAAGCCTGATAGTTTGTCTCGAGTTGTCATGGTTGTCTATTTCATGCACGGGTATGGTGGGTATTTTTCCTCCAGCCGAGAAATTTGGCGTGTTTAAAGACAGCCACATCTATAGAGACGCATTCTTTTTCCTTTTTTATTAAAAAAAGACCAGTGACATTTGTGCCTGTTGAGACCGGCACCATCCCACCACAAGGTCTTATTAGAGGGGACTCCCCACCTGTCTCTGTCAAGTGGAAAAAAATGGGGAGAGGGAAGAGCTGAGGTCTAAGGGCTGAGGGAGGAGAAACCAACAAGGGAAGTTTGGGGAGGCTTAGTTCGAGGTGAAGGCTCCTCCTTTCAACAACGTTTCTTCACGGAGTCTTCAAAGGACTGGGTGTGTGGGGAGGGGAGGGGAGGCGCCCCGATTTGATTTGAGTCCACCTATGCTCAGGTGAAGCCTCTCGGGGGACTGACCTTGATGACTGCCACAGTCACACCTGAAACTGGAGGGTAGGTTGGCCAGTGACAATAAAAGGATTCCAACATGGGCAATGCAGAGAGTGGTGAGGGGAATCGGATCCCGATGGGAGGAGTCAGAAACTACCCGTGATAAATTGGGGAACTTGCCTGGCGTGGCCAGGGGAGGAGCCCAGCTTAGGGGAAAGTCCCAGGGCCTCTCAAACAGTCCCTTCACACCCATGGTGCTTACCCACCCTCTCGAGGTCCTCTATCTGAGACCCACTTCCCGTCTCTACTTCCCCTAGGGCAGTGCCTGTCCCTGGTAGTCAATTGTCTGGGTGGAAACCTCACACCACTCCTAAACTCGCTGGGCCTCGTGATAGGGTAGATGTGCTAGGGTAGATGTGCGGATGTGGTAAGAGATACTGCCATGCCTAGGAGGGTGTCTGCCCAGGATGTGGCAAGTTTACCTTGGCCACGGCAGTGGGTTTGGGGTTTTGTTTTGTTTTTTGTATGAACAGAATCCCTTTAGGGTGGCTAGTCTACCTCAAGAGTCAACTTCCAGAGGCCATCCCACCTGAGACCTGAGTGATGCTGAAGGTGTTGAAGAATGGTGTAGTGTCCCAGTTCCCACCAAGGGTAGTAGTGTATAGTGGTTATGAATGTAAGCATTAGAGTCAGATGGGAAACTTAGCTTTGCCACTTCTTGTGAGGTCTTGGGCAACTTCCCAACCTCTCTGAACCTCCATTTCCTTGTCTGAAAATAGAAATAAAAGTTTTTGTTTTATTGGTTCTTTTGAGGATTAAAACATTTGCACATGTTAATTACTTCTACAGTATTTATATGCCTGGCACATAGTAAAGACTGAGTAAATGATGGCTGTTATTGCTGTTGAGCGTCTGCATGGTGCAAAATGTGAGGCTCAGCTACTAACTCAGAGGTTGGCAGTTTGAATCCACCCACAGATGCCTCAAAAGAAAAGCTTGGTGACCTCCAAAATATCAGAATCACTGAAAACTTTGGAGTACAGCTCCATAATGACACACAAAGGGTGTGTCAGTGGTTTATTTTGGGGGTATTGCTATTGTTATCAATAACCGTAGAAGTCCTGTCCTGGTACTAGGTAGTTAGCCAGAATCATAAGTTGTCCTAAGTTTGCCTTTGGCGCCCCCAGCTCTCAGCTTTCTCCTCCCCCTGTACCTCAGCTAGCTTCCTCTCTCTCCTGATCCCTACCTGGCCTTGCCGAAAAAGCAGTGAGCATTTTATGTCCTGGCTCTGCTCTTATGCCATTTAACCATCTGGGCCTGGATTCTCTTATTACTCACACTGGGGAGAGTACTTTCCAGCTGCCTTCCCCTATTGTGAGAGTCAGGAGAGTTCAAGTTTCTGAAAGTACCTGGAAAGCTGCTCCCACCCAGCAGTTACCTACTTGGCAAATTCCTCCTTCTCTTCTCAGTACCGATTTCCTAGGTCCCCCTCACTAAGGCTTCCACCGTGACCTTAGGCACAGGAAGTCTCTTCCTCTGGATTCTCTCAGCATTTTATTCATAGCTCTGTTAACCACTTTATCTTTACCTTATCCTTCTGGTTGTTATTGGATTCAGACTTCCCCCTTGAACACCTTCTCAGGGCACGAAACAGGTCCTAATCATCTCTGAGCCCAGTGCCAAGTCCAGGGCAAGACACACAGTAGAAGCTCAACACAGGTTAGCTCCTCGTTGTCCAAAAGCAAAGCCCAGGGAGGCAGGACAGAAGGAGCCAGCTCCAACAAAATTTGGGGAGTGGGCGTCTGTCCTCCGGGAGGGAGAGTTTAGGGAACAGCGGAGGCTGGGAAGAGGTGAGGAGGAAATGAAGGAAACTGTGGGCACCCTTCAGACTCACCGATTCCTGTTGTCCCCACCACACTAAGCCCCAGGTAATCCCCATCTCTGAAAGCCCAGCCCAGCCACAAGCAAGAGCCATACCACTCTTCCCTGAAAAACAGCAACTTCCTGACTAAAAAGGAAGCCCTGTGGTAACAAGTTCCACTTCCTCCCAGTGTAAGCCCTGACCTAAATTCCTGCCCTCTCCTGGCTCCACCTCATTAAAAACAAAAAATAAACCCATTGCTGTCCAGTCAATTTCAGCACATACGGTTCATCTTCTAAAGCTTTTCCATGGAAACAGAACAGCTGTGCCCTCACTGACGGGTTTAAAAACAGGAGACCTTTGCTTTACCTTGCCTTCATTTTGTGGTAAGCGAAGCCGAGTCGGGCTTCCCTCAGGCCTAGCCCCAGCAGCCCCTCTGCAGCCCCTGGGCAGTCTTCCCTCCAGGGGACTTCCACACCTGTCCTTGGTGGGGGACGTGCTCCTAACTCTGCCCCCACCTCCATGCTGCCCATGCTGCCCTGCTGCCCAGCCCCCAGTCAGGGCCCAGGCCTCAGTGTGGATTCCTCCGCCCTGCTTCCTGCACCCCTAGCTTAGTGTTTGGAGAGGGCCTCAGACACTTGGTGGAAACCGCCTCTTGCGTAGAAGTCTTCAGGCTCTGTGATGGTTGCACTGCCTCTCAGAAATCTTGTGCAAACTGCAACACAAGAAGAGCATGAGTCAGAGGCTCTGAGTTCAAGGCTACAAGTCTCAGTTCTGTTGTCTGGAAAATGAAATTGGCAAGCCTGCTTACAGAGGGGCCTTGAGGGCCGAGTGAGATAAGCTGGTGAGGGCACACTCTGAACGTGGGACTGTGTGCACACAAGCGGTCATTTCGGTTTACCACCGCCACATATCCCAGGGTACCACCAGTTGCCGTTTCTGTATGTGGCCCTGCCTTCCTTAAAGCCCAAATAAAAACTCTCTTCCCCAGGCAGCGGAGTCTCCCCTAGGCTGCCTCCTTAGGGCTTACTGCCTCACAGAGAAGTACACCTGTTGCCTGGGGAACATGGAAAACAACCTCCCGTTTTTCTCAATATCTGTGTGGTTGTCTACTCCTACTCCACTCCTAGTATCTTGAGAGGAAGCTTGTTCCTCCAGAGCTGTGTTCCCCTGCAGGATTTTGATATGTGTCCTGAATCATTGAATTGTGTATTTGGGAGGGGGCACACAAACAGGTTGCTCCTTGAGGCAAAGCCTAATTTCTACGACATAGGGCTTCAGAGACAAATTGCTGCTTGGCCACAGAAGGGTTTTATATTTTACCCTCTTGTTAATCAGACTAATTTTGGATCTATTGGGATCTAGTAATGAACTTTTACTGAAAGGCAGCTGAATGCAGCGAGGAGCCTCGGGAGTCAAACTGAGCCAGACCCGGAAGAGAGGGCTGGGGCTCTCTGAGGTGAGGAAATTCCTCCTTTTAGAAATAGAAGCTGGCTGGGGAATAATAAGCACAAGCATAAACGCTTAAAGTTCTCAGTTCCCAGCAGGTTGTTTCTCTCAGCCCCAGTCTTCTCTCTCAGATGCGTGGCAGACGGCAGACCCGCCCAGCAGCTTCCAGTCCGAGGGTTGACTCACCGCCTGCCTTAAGAGGGCTGGGGCAGATGGGCCTCTGCTGAGGGCCGCGCGGGTGGAACAAGTGCCCTGCTACCCGGGGGAATGGAAAGTTTTGGAAGATGCAGGATAACTTTATTTCTGGTTTATCAAGCAGACCTAGGATGGGGCCAGAGAAATGTTTGTTTATTTTACTTAATTGTGGTTTAAGTGCAAGTTTACAATCCAAGTCAATTTGCCATATAAAACCCCATGCACATGCCTCTATGCAACTCTAGCTGCTTTCTCAATCTGTGACAGCACACTCCTCCTTTCCACTCTGTCTTTCTCATATTCATTCAACCAACTCCTGTACTCTCCTCTCCATTCTCCCATCTCATTTCTAGAGAGGAGCTGCTCCAACAGCCTCATGTGTATATTTAAGCCAATAGGCACACACTTCACCAGCGTAACTCTGTGTCTTACAGACCAGTCCAATCTTTGTCTGGAGAATCAGCTTCGGTACTGGTTTCAGCTCTGGGCTAGCCACGAGTCCAGGGGACATGTTCTCAGGGGACCATCAAGTCTGGTCTTCCAGTAGAGTTCTAGACTTGCACTCCCATTTTCCTCCCACTGTGTCAGGGACTTTACGCTGTGTTCCCTGCCAACGGCAGTCACTGATAGTGGCTTACACACCATTCAGTTCATCTGGTCTCATACTGATCTAGTTGCCCAATCACTGGGCCCTGAAGAAGGAGTTTTGAATCTTCTTCTAAAGGTCTTGAGATATTTCCCTGGGGGAAACTTTTGTAACACGATTCTTCCTTACCCAGAAAGCTCTTCAGAGTGTTTTTTATTGTTGTTGTTTTATTTTTTTTTAGTAGAGGCAGATTGGGTAATCAGTGGTCAGGGACTTGGGCTGCTGTGTTAAATTCAAATCTTACTTGAACAAGTTACTTAATACTTTGGGTTCAGATCTTAGCTTAAACAAGTTACCTAATATTCTCTGTGCCTCAGTTTCCTCCCTAAAAAGTGGGATTATGCTAGTATTTATCACATAGGACTGTTCATGAAACGATGTAACTGTGCATAAAATTCAAGGCTCAATAAATGCTATTATTAGAAAGTATTTTTCTTAAGAGGCCTTCTAGTATTTTTCTGCCACTATAAAGCTCTCTCTCTTATTCTGACACCTTAAAGTCAGGCTAATTTTTATATTTAAGGGTCTTCTGTTAAGTAAACCCTGTTGGCATAGTGGGTTAAGCTACAGCTGCTAACCAAAAGGTCGATAGTTTGAATCCACAAGGCTCTCCTTAGAAAGTCGATGGAGCAGTTCTAGTCTGTCCTACATATAGTGTCACTATGAGCTGGAATCGACTCAGAGGCAGTGGGTTTCGTTTGTTTTTTTTTTTGTTTTCTTTTAAAGGAGCCTTGATGGCTCAGTAGTTAGTAGCTCGGCTGCTAACCAAAGGTCAGCAGTTCTCATTGACCAGCTGCTCTTGGAAACTTGATAGGGTAGCTCTGCTCTGTCCTGTAGGGCTGCTAGAGGGTCACTATGAGTTGGAATCGACTTAATAGCAATTTTTTTTTATCTTGTTAAAAATCTACATTCCTACTTTAATACTTATTCAGACCTCTGAACTCCGGTTGCAGCAAAAGGAGACCTGCTTCCAGTGATGACAGAGACAAGGAGGTCACTGACCCCACCTCTGGGGACTGGTGGGTGGAAGTCCTGAGAATCTTTTTCATATGAGAAACCTGCATGGCCAATTTATCTCTGAACTGATGCATTCTCTTGGTTTTAGGTCCTGTTAAGTCAGTCCTGACCGGTAACAAGCCGCAGGACAGAGCATGTTGCCCTGGAGGGGTTCCTAGACTGTGATCTTTAGGCAAGCAGATTGCCAAGTCTTTTCTCCAGCAGAGTGACTGGCAGATTCACACCACCAATCTTTCAGTTAGCAGTAGGACACTTAAACATTATGCCACTAGGGATCCATATGCAGTCCCTTACCTGCCAGATATTTATTATAATAAAAATGTTTGTCTCCTAGAACTTTTGTATTTATTGTGTTATTTAATTTTCATAATAGTCCTATGGAATCATTAGGATATTATTTCTGAAGCTATTATCAGAGAGCCAGATTGGGACCCAGATCTCCCACCTTGTAACTCCTTGCTCCAGCAGACCACTCAGGGGTAAAGAGGGTGCCACCAATCTTGGCCCATGGGCCGTTGCACTGAGGAGACCTCTCAGTTCAACGGGGAAGAGTTCAGGCTCCCATAATAACAGGGTGACTTAATAGCAGGTTGATTCAGTGGGTTATTTGGGGCAGATACTGTACAGGGAAAGAGCTGGCAGATGTCAGACTTGGGTCATGCTCTCTCCTCTTCAAGCATTCCCACTTAATCCCTGACCTCGCAGAGTCAAGGAAGTATGTGACACTATTTCTGGAACCAAAATTTGCAGAGCCAAGTGCTCTTCCAACTGCAAACAAGAAATTCCAGGTGCTCAGAAGATTGTGGTGCTAGCCTGGAAGTCATGAGACCTGTCTGGATCCAGATTCACTGTGACTTTGTGACTGGGGTTAAGTCACGTAACCTCTCTGGGCACCTGGCCAGGCAGCTTCAGGCTGCCCTGCTCACAGGGGAAGTGCTTAGAACTTGTGTGGGCCCTGGTCCCAGCTCTCCACTGTGGTGTTAGGAGCCTAGAGAACATTCTGGATCTGCCACTAACTGGCTGGGCCTCAGTCTCCTTCATTATATACTGAGGCTGTTGGAATAACATGCCTGAGATCCCTGTGAACTTGGACAGCCTGTGATCTTCTCTGAGGAAAATGATCTCATGGCCTCTTATCTTTTATTCCTTGCCTTGAATTTTTTTAAAATCTTAGCTACATCTTTTTAAAGATTTCTTTCAATTTCATCCAATTCAGCATTCTCTGAGCAACTAGTATACGCTAGACACTAAACTGGGCACTAGGAAATCAGTATTGACCAAGCTACCTGTTCTGCAGATCCTTCCAGTTCAGTGGGAGAAAATGGCCAAGTCAACAGACAATGAGAGCAGGGTCTCTGAAAGTCCCAGAAGGCACGGAAAAGATCCCACCAGGCCAGACACGATCTTCCTGAAAAGATTTAAGTCAGGGAAGGAACCTACCCTCTTTCATGGAAAAGAGAGTGAGAAACTAATCATTGGTGGCTACCTCCAATGGTCCAAACACTATGCTAAGCAGCTTATACGTATAGTTTTGTGGTTTGTCCTTATAACAATGTTTTTGAGTAAATATTAAGCCCATTTTGCAGATGAACAAACTGAGGATGTGACATGCTTAAAGCTACACTACAAATTGGACTAAAACTCAAAGCCAGGTCTAATTCGGAGGCAGCGCTCTTTCCACCTAACTAACAAAATGTAAAGGGCATATATAACTGAGACTTTGAAAATTCTGCTCAGGATATGGACCCTGCTGGCCTTTCCCCAATCTTCCTGGGCCTTCCCTCTGGCCAACAGGAGAACGCCCACTTTAAGAGGACCAGCCTCTTCCTAGAGGGATTCGTTTCCATCCATTTTTAATGGCCCAGCTGCTGCAGTTCTCTGTGTCCTGTGGACCAGCCAGGCAGTTTTTCTGTAACCCAGTACCATCGCCAAGCTCTGGCCTGTCAATGTTTAATGGCAGTAAGAATCTTATCTCAGTTACCCAAGTGGTTTAGATTACCCCAGCCCAGGGGCCAGGGCAGCAGGGGAGGGAGCAGATGGCAGAGCCATCAGAGTCAACCCTGTGGTTTGCAGAGGAGGGGATTATTGGAGCAGAAAGGGCCAGAAGGTAGGGCGAGAGGGAAGGTGGCTGGGGAGATGCACTGTGTCAGGAGCAAATAGCCAGCTGCATACTTGCCCGGGCTCTGGCCCCTTCCTCACCACCCTGCCTTTCCTCAGCCATGTCCATAAGTCTGCAGTAGGCGCACCGCACCTTCCCAAAGCCCTCCTAGAGAACCCAATCTGCAGGGGTCAGTAGATGGATTGCTGTGGGTTTCAACCAGATTTCCTTTGAGCCCATTCGCTTGCCCACAGAGCTCCTGGACATCTTTTTGTTTTCGAGGAGAAAACACACCATTATTTTCCCTCGGCAGCTGTTAAGAACAGGAACCTGAAGTGTACTTGAGCAGAACCCCCTCAAGACCAGTGGGCTGGGGGTCCCCATGTCCCTAAGGAGGAGGGACACAGGATGCCTGGAGCAGATAATCAAGATCTATTTGTAGAGTCCGAAGTCACAGCCCAGACACAGAGCTAAGGCTCCTCTGGTGTTTACGGACTTTGTCTAAGATGGGAAGAGAGGGGAATTGTCGCCTGCTTCGCTGTCTCCTGCTCTCTCATTTTTTCACACCACATTACAGCTCCTCACCTGTCCCCCACCTTTCTCTCTCTCCAGAGCCCCTGTGTCCCAATACATCACAGACAGCTTGGAGTTCCGGAGAGTGTTCTAAGGACAGAGAGAGATTGGGGGCGGGGCAGAAGTCTAGCCATGGGGCTGACCGGCATGGGTGGGAGAGCGCAGCGAAGGGGCAATAAGGTCCCCCGGATGGACTGAACTGACACGGCCCTACTGTATAGGGGCATCCAGTTTGGTGCCAGTCCAAGTGAAAGAGGGCAGAAGCTCTTCCTAGGAAGACTTTGGCCGCTGGGGAATGGGGGTTGAAGGGGAGGATGACCATGACAACTCGGTTTTGGTGGAATCAGTGAGGTCAGAATGCCTTCCAGCCTAGTTCAAACGTGAACAAAACTGCCCGAATGGACCAGTCCTGGACAGCGCATCAGAAAGATGTTCACAAAGCTGGAGTCTTCATCTCCTAGGTTGGGTTTCTGAAGGTTAAACTTGAACCAGTTGGTCTCAGTCCCAACACATGATGACCCTGTGTATGTTTGAGTAGAACTACACTCCACACAGTTACCAATGGTTAATTTTTTTGGAAGTGTATTACCAAGTTTTTCTCTGAGGTGCGCTTGGGTGGACTCAAACCGCTAGACTTTCAGTTAGCAGCCATTGTTTTCCCCCCTAAGGAACTGTAGAACTCTGGAGGCTGGGAAATCTTGAAGGGCATTTCTGAGCCCCCATGGAACCTGATACAAGTGATATTAGGATTACAGTCATCCTAGAGATCGAACTAGGTCTTTCTGCTCCAAAAAGAAAAAATCCATGATGCACTGTGTGGCACTGGGGATCTTCATGCCAAAGAATCTCTTACCTGACCTCTTCCCTAATCCCCCAGCATATGTGCTTGGTCTTCCCTCAACCACTTCATAGTTTTATTCCCCCCAAATCACACAGCCCCCACTATGCATAGGATAATAATAGTTCCTACCTCAGTTATAAGAATTAAATAAGACAGTCCATGTGAAGGCCTTCAGCGATACTTAAAACCCAAACCCGTTGCCGTCAAGTCGATTCTGACCCATAGCCACCCTATAGGACTGAGAAGAACTGCTCCACAGCGTTTCCAAGGAGTGCCTGGACAATGCTGACCTTTTGGCAAGGAGCTGTAGCATTTAACCAGCACACCATCATGGTTTCTGTAACAATGCTTAGCATATAGTAAACACTCGATAAAAGTTGGCTATTATTAC
The DNA here is from genome assembly GCA_028571685.1 of Heterohyrax brucei. NCBI lineage: Eukaryota > Metazoa > Chordata > Mammalia > Hyracoidea > Procaviidae > Heterohyrax > Heterohyrax brucei. The sequence goes on from CM053155.1 coordinate 28,223,900, forward strand.
CTGGATGGTGCAAATGATTAACTTGCTCACAAATGGGTAACTTGCCAGGCTGCTAACAGAAATGTTGGAAGTTTATGTACACCTGAAGGCAACTTGGAAGAAACATGTGGTGATCTACTTCTAAAAAGTCATCCACTGAACACCGTGTGGAGCATGGTTCTGCTCTGACACACGTGGGCTCTCCATGAGTTGAAGTTGACTCAACAGTAACATGTTTTTGTTTTAAGAATCTCCTTACTGGCCTGTAAAACACAGATGCTTGGATTCCATCTTAGAAGCTCTGACTTAACAGGTCTTGGGAAGACTCATAAATGTGAGGCCACAGAACCACTCCAAGGAGTGCTGCTCTCTTGGGAGACCAAGTCCAAGAAGGATAGAATGATTTGTCACCTAGGAAGGCCCAGCGGAAATCCCAAGGGCAGCTATGGGCAGTTTTACCCAACCTTCCAGCTGCAGGGCGTTCTCCATGGCCCTCCCTCTTCCAGCCTCTCCGGAGAAAAGGATGAGCTTGGAGTTCCCAGCCAACTCCTCTACCTGAGGCAGCTGGGTTGGTCTGGAAGAAGAGGAAAATCCAGTCTGAGGGTGGAGGTTGTTTGGATTCTGCCTCCTGAGTCAGTTCTGACTGCCAAGTGGCTGTGAGGTGTGGCTGAGCCCAGCCCAGACCTCTGCAGTGTTGCTGTTCTGGTCCTCACAGCAATGTCAGCTCTGCTCTTCTCAGTCTCAGGGCACCAAGCTCTTGCACAGAGGAGATATGGACTCGAGCAAAACTTCCTGAACCTGATGCATTCACTCAACACAGTGAACATGTACCCTGCCCTAGAGGTGGAGAGCACAGCAGTGAACAAGCCAGACTAACACCCTATTCTTTTGGAGCTTAGATCCTTCTTGGAGAGACAGTAAGCAGGATCAATACTTAAAATGCATATCTCTGTTAATGATAAATGCTCAGGTGAAAAAGTAAAGCAGGGAAGGAGGATAGAAAGTATGAGCAGCTAACAAGTTATTGAAAAGCTGAAATGATGGCCAGGGAAGCTTCATGGAGAAGGTGAGGTCAAACAAGTGAGAGAGGTATGGGAATTTCTGAAACCACTACTGTCAAGTCAATTCTGACTCATAGCAACCCTACAAGACAGAGTAGAACTGCCCCATACAGTTTCCAAGGAGCACCTGGCTGACTCGAACTGCCGACCTTTTGGGTAGCAGATGCAGCTCTTAACCACTATGCCACCTGGGTTTATCAGGATTTCTAGGGGACTGGAATTCCAGGCAAAGGGAAGGGCAAGTGCAAATACACTGAGGCATGACTGTGTATAGGCACATTACGTTACATACAGCAAGGAAGTCAGCGGGACTGTGAGCTGAGAGGTTATGGGGTGAGTGAGGGATAAGGTCAGAGGCAGCAGGACAAGTTGCTGTCAAATTGACCAACTCATGGTAACTCATGGGTGTCAGCGTAGAACTACGTTCCTACAGGGTCCGTAATGGCTGATGTTTCAGAAGTAAATCACAAGCTCTTTCTTCTAAGGTACTTCTGGATGGACTCAAACCTCTAGCCTTTTTGTTAGCTGTGGATTGCCTTAACTGTTTCTACCTCCCAGGACCCCAAGGCAGCAGAGGACCTGATCAGATAGGACCTCGTAGGCCATAATGAGGACTCTCTTTTACTCTGAGTGAGGAGGGGAAGCCAGAGGAGAATTATGGCCAACAAGTGGCATGAGTTGACTTATATTTTAAGGGGTAGCCTCTGCCTGCTGGATTGAAGGGATGAGGGAGGACAAGGGTGGCAGCAGTGAGACCAGTCAGGGGGCTATTTGGAATGAGGTGTTAGAGCAGGAGGGCATGAAGCCATTAGGTTCTGGTCATGTTTGTTTTGATTAAGGTACCTATAAGATTTGCTGGTAGAATGTGGGATGTAAAAGAAAAAGACAGACAGAGATAGAGACATATTCATTCCCAGGACTATATGAAACCTTTCACAAATGATATTATTCAATTGCACAACAATATGAGTTGGGTTCTATTGTGATTCCCCACTTTACAGATTAGGAAACTGAGACTTAGGCCAAATAACTTGAAAAATCACGATTGGCAAGGCTGGTATCTGAGCTAAACCTTTCATAACATAAGCAGACCCTGACCTCTTAGCTGCTCTACTGTACCAAGCTCGCGCATTTATTCACCAGCTATCTGTTGTACATCTACTCTGGATGCTGGAGATGCAGAGATAAATAAGACACAGTTCTTGACCTTGAAGGACTTACAGTTTGGAGGAGACAAAAGTGAATAGAAACAACAGCCAAGTGCATGAACAAATCCTTAGTGCACAAAGGAGTAGGGAACTGTGCGCAAAGGAAAGGTGTGAGAAGACCCTCAGGGTCTCAGGGGCTGAGTAGGGCTTTGTCAGAAGATGAAGGCTGGAAAACCATTGTTGGCAGAGGAGATGGTGTGTGCAAAGGCAAAGAAGTGCCAAGGGGCACGGTACACGTAAAGAACTGCAAGCACAGAGCTAGATGTGGTGTGAGAGAGGCTGGGAGGCAGCAGATGAGATGGAGAAATTAGCAAGGCAGCCAGGCAGGTTGGGAAAGAGATGACCCCGAGTGCAGCAAGGGGTCACTGAAGGTTTCCAGGTGTGAAGGCAGTGATCAGGTCTATATCCTCCAAAGATTCTCTTCATCTAGAGAATGGATGGCACAGACTCTGTTTCGGGATGACTCTCCCTGGGAAATCTGGTAAGACAGAAAAATGAGTACATGTTTCCAGGAAACAAACAGTACTTTCCCTGTGTGTGCGTGTCTGTATGAGTGTCTATAAATACACTCACAAACAGGGCTTGGCTGGAGTCTTGCAGAGCCATGACAACATCCTGTCCACCCTGCCAAGCTGCCACGGAGCTGCCCCACCCCTGCCCCTGCAGTAAGGCGCCCTCCCATAATGCGCCACACACACCACCCAGTAGGCTGGGCCAGGCAGGGGGCCAGGTCTGAGAGCTCTGTCTTACCATGATTCCTCTTAGACAAGGTCCCTTGTCTAAACTGTAGCTGGAAGGATGTGAGTTAGGACAAAGAAGGAAATAAGGAGACTACTAAATCAGGGCTGAGCATGAGCTGGCCCCCAGGGTGAGCAGAGAAAGACTGTTTGAAGAACTGACCCACATCCAGTGGCTTACAGCCTCTCCTGACAGAGGCAGTGTCCTACCCATCTCTATGGCCCTTCATGTCCCACAGAGACAGGCAGACAACAGTAGGGACAGAGACAGACAGAGGAAAGCAAAGAAAGACAGAGACAGAGAGTCAGGGAGACAGACATGAGAACAGAGACACTGGGCCACTAAGGGAGGGTCACCTTGCCCATTTTCCAGGTCGCAGAAGAAGGCCTCATTTATAGTGAAGTCTGGCTCAGTCTCCATCCCTCTTCAAGCTGCTGGCTCAGTAATTTGTACCAGACTCTTCTCATTCTTGTCAGTTTGGGGGTGGGAATCCAGAACAAAAATAAAGTCAAAGAAACAAACAAACTCGAGAAGGACAGGGAAACCCAGACTCACATAGCCACACAGGGGAAAGGCCCCTTCCCCAAGGGTGTAATAACTCCCTATTCCAGGCCAAGAGAGAAGCCAGGTTTCTGAAACTCCTGCAGAGACTGAGGCTATCCCTGTGTTCCAGGGCCTGGGTACTGTTTTCAGGGCAAAAAGCAGCATCCTCCAGTCAGGAATTTGGGGATTTGGAACATCTCAGCAGGCAGCTAAGCTGAACCCTTACATCAGCCAAGCTGCGCTCTTTAGCCTTTCAGCTAATCAGGGTCCCAGTTCAGATGTTACCTGCCATGAGAAGTAGCTGAGTTCTGTTTGCCACATGTCTCTGGGGCGAGGAATAGAGGCGGGTGGTCTCAGCAGTTCTCTTCTGTCTTGGGCCCCCATTTTCTTACCCGTAAAATGGGAATAAAGGCCCTGCTGAGCTTACTCCTCAGGACTGCTGTGAATAGGGACTGAAACCTGGCTATGAAAGAACTCTGCGAACTGTGTGTGCAACACAGACATGTGGGGTGACGATCACCCCCCCGCTCTAGGCTGGTCCATGTTTTCATCTAACCCCCGATGGATCTGGATGAGGGCAGGCTTGAGTGTGCTTCCTTGGAGGATGTTTTAGTCAGCTAGGGCTGCTCTAAACAGCAACACTACAGAGTGGATGGCTTTAACAAAGTAAAGTTTATTCTTACACAGTATGGTAGGATACAAGTCCAAATTCAGGATGTCTGCTCCAAGGGAAGGCTTTCCCCCTTGTCGGATCTGGAGGAAAGTCCTTGTGTTGCATCAGTTTTTGTCCAGAGAGCATCTTGGTGTAGGAACCTCAGGTCTGAAGGACATGCACTCTTCTCCTGGTACTGCTTTCTTGATGGTGTGAAGTTTCCAATTCTCTGCTTGCTTCCCTTTCCTTTTATCTCTTGTAGGATGAAAGGATTAAGGGTAGTCAAGCCATACTCCAGGGAAACTCCCTTTGCAGTGGAGCAGGGAGGTAATCCTATAAAAGGACTTACAGTCCCACCCTAATCCTTTAATATACAGCACAGGAAAGTCACAAAATGGAGGACAATCATAAAATACTGGGAATCGTGGCCTAGCCAAATGGCTAAACATACTTTGGGGGGTGACACAATTCAATCCATGAGGGAGGGTGTGCCGGAATTGAGGTGTCCCAGAGAAGGCCCATTTTGGCACTGATTGCTTCTCTCAGGAAGTCCCTAAGCAGTGCGACAGCTAATGTGCTCAGCTGCTAACTGAAAGGCTGGATATCCAAGTCTACTGAGGTGACTCAGAAGAAAGGCCTGGCAATTGACCTCCAAAGGTCAGCCACTGAGAGTCCCGTGGAGCCCAGATCTGCTCTGATCCACATGGCACGGCCATGAGCTGGTGCTGATGGCCACTGGTTGTGTGGGGGTGGGGTGGTTGGGGTGGTGTTTTGTTTGTTTCTCTCAGGGGGTTGTGTACACAGAGAGAAATGGGTTGTGGCGGAGGGGTTGGGAAGAGTTATCAGAGAAGAAAGGCCCTTCAGAAAAGCCTCTCTCCTCTCCACCCAAGCCGACGAACCCACAGCCTCCTCTGCACTCACCCCCAATAGTTCCAGGCTCCTGAAGCAGCTAAGGCCTTAGTTACTCAGCCCCTCTCAAGAAACCTCCCTGGGGAGGTAGGGGAAGCAGGTCACTGTACAAAGGAGTCCTCCTTCCCCTCTCCTGTGCATGGAATGGATAGTCAGAAAAGGAGACAGTCGGGCAGAGCAGAGAGGACTCCACCAGCTTACACCCAGCTGGGATCAGACGGCAAAAGGCGGTCTGAGGACACAGGCTGGAGGGGCAGGGACAGTAGCCGAGACAGATGTCTACGGGAAACCTCCAGCATCAGCACCGTTTGTGAGCTGCCCTTTTCCTCCCACAAGCTCTTACACCAATTTGTTTATAAAGTCTTGTCATCCACATACGAGGAAGCCTCATGTTTGTAGATAAGGTCTCTGAATTTGGAGCTGATACGAACCAGCATCATTATCAAGATGACAGAAATGGCTCTCAGTTATGAGCCCCACCACACACTACTAGGTAAAGTATTAGACACTTTACACATTCCAAGTCTAATGCTCCCAACAGCCTGCGGGTGAGTGTGAGTGTGGGGTCCGTGGGGGGCAGCATCTTGGTCATCAAGTGCTGCTGTAACAGAAAATACAAATGGGTGGCTTTAACAAACAGAGATTTGTTTCCTCAAATAAATTCAAGGAGTCAGTTCTAGAGGAAGGCTCTCTTTGTTGGCCTGGGAGGAAGGTCCTTGTCATCACTCTTCCCCTGGACTGGGAGCTTCTCAGGTGCAAAGGACACCCTCTGCTACTGGCAGCTCTTTCTTGGTGGTATGGTGAGGTCCCCAGCTCTCTGGCTTGCTTGGTTTTTTACATCTCAAGATGCTGCCTCAAGACACAGTTGTGTTATTCATTAATGTAACTGTTTCCCATACAGAGGCAGGATTTACAATGTATAGGAAAAGCATACAATACCAGGGATCATGGCCCATGCAAACTGATACAAACATTTTGGGGGGGACACAGCTCAATCCATGACAAGTGGTAACATGACTGACGTCTCACTTGTCTAGTGAGAGGCTGGGCCAGGCTATCGTCTCGCATCTCTGGGACTTAGATAACCAAAAAACCAAACCCACCACCAGTGAGTAGATTCAGACCCACAGCAACCCCACAGAATTTTTTCCAAGGTTGTAAGTCTCTATGGCAGCAGACTGCCACACCTTTCTGCCATGGAGCCATTGGTTGTTGCAAACCACCAACCTTTGGGTTAGCAGTAGAGCACCTTAACCACTGTACCACCAGGGCTATTTGTTCTTGGATAGTGACCTCTTAAGGGAGGGCTCCGCACTTGAGTACTAACAGAAGGGTTGGTATTCAAACTCACCCAGAGGCCCCTTGGAAGACAGGCCTGGCAATCTGCTTCTGAAAGTTCACAGCCTTGAAAATCCTATGGGGTGGCTCTACTCTGCACACATGGCGTCACCAAGAGTCAGAACTGGCGGGACAACAGCTAACAGCAACAAAGAGAAGGCTCACAGCTGTGAGGTAGAGCAACGGGGGATACATCTTCTTCAAGCCTGCGCAGCCAGAAAACGGCTCTGTCAAGGTGAGCCACATGTGTTTTAAAGACAGGAATATCACTAAATGGAGTAGAACCCAACGAATGACAGTCTGGCAGTCTGGAGATAGGCTGTGGTAGAGAGTGCCTCCAGTGAGGACTCCAGCCGGAGTTACTCCATGCACCCAGCACTCATGCAAAGGGCTGCCTCTGGCTGGCACCACCGCAGGAGTGCCTTCTGTTGAGAAGGGGATTTGTCCAGCTCCACCCCAGCTTGGCTCACTTTGCATTGCTGGAACCCGTTACTAAACACGTACCATCTTTTGCTCTTCCCAGTAACTCTTTGAGTTGTTCTGTGAGGGTCTCCACTTGTCAGATTAAGAAGTAGGGTCTTAAGTACCCTATCAGGAATGCTTTCTTAAGAACTGGTAGGGCAGATTCCAACTCAGGTGCCTGAGGGAACTACAGAGCTTGTCCTGATGGCTCCCAGCATGCCACATGGTTCCTCTAGGTCACTCTCAATCTGACAGATTGAGAAATTCTGCCAGAAAGACTAGTTCCCTTCCCTCTGGTTCTGTGCTCACTGAGAACAATGAGTGGATCGAGCAAATTGCCAACATTAGTTTTGCAGGCCAACAGGCAGTTACTGAAAGTGAACCTACTCCTATTCTGTTTACCTTTGCACTTCTTGTATCTTTGGTTGTTGTGAGCCGGGTCTGGTTATGTAACACTGGGTGACCTGAAATGGAAACAAAAACAAGTTCTGAACCTGTTGACCTAAGACTGGCCCTGCTGGCTTCCTCAAGGTTCTGCCTCAGGGAGTTCCCGTACGTAGTGGGGGCAGAGGCTGTCTAAGGGGTCAGTTCAGGCTAGAATAGGGATTGCAGGCACAAGTCCTGGCTGTGTGTCCTGGGTCTAGTTACTTAACTTCTCTGAGCTTCATTTTTCTGTCTACCTCACAGAATAAAAGTATCTGAAATAGTAAGCTATAAAATGCTTTGCCATCTGCCTTGAGTTTTCACAGGTGCTGTGGGTGCCTGTCTGGCCCACTGATCCTGAGTCCTTGGAGGGCAGGAATTGCACTGGGACGTTACCTCTGTTATCTGTCTAGGCAACTCCTTTGATCCTTGTCTTGGTTATCTAAGTGCTGCTATAAAAGAACACCATGAGTGGGTGGCTTTAAGAAACGGAAATTGATTTTTTCAGTTTAGGAGGCTAAAAGTCCAAATTCAGTGTGCCTGCTCTAGTGGAAGGAAATCCTGGGGGGTAGTAGGTTAAGTGTTATATCTGCTAACCTAAAGGTTGGCAGTTCAAATCTGCCAGGCACTCCTTGGAAACTCTGTGGGACAGTTCTACCTTGACCTCTAGGGTCACTACAAGTCAAACCCGACTCTATGGCAGTGGTTTTAGTTTTAGTTCTTTTGCTCCCGTGGGAGGCTTTCTCTGCTAGCTCCGGAGGAAGCTCCTTGTCACCCCTGAGCTTCTGCTCCTCGGTCACCTTCATGTGGCTTGCTGCCTCTCTTCCCTCATGTCTGCTTCTGTGCTTGCTTTAACATCTCAAAAAAGAGGGACTCAAGACAAAGCCTGCACTGATCCCGCCTCGTTAACCTAACAAAGCCTATCCCCAAACGGAATTATGGTCACAGACATAGAGGCTAGGTTTTAAATCACGTATTTGGGGGGACACAATCAGCCCATAACATTCCCTAAGACTTAGTGTGAGGGCCTCTTCCTTTAGGCCTTGAAGGCCTGCCAGCTCCCGCCTCACTGGACCCTGGTCAGGAGCCCTTCCTTCTTCAGAGCCTATCACGCTGCAGTGGTTGTCCAGCCCCCTCTGTGCTCTGTTAGCTCCTTGGCTGAATTCCCAACTTGGGAAGGACAGCCACGTGGTAACCCCTCCGTAAATATTTGAGGAGGAGAGGTCCAGAGTGATCAGGAAGCAAGAAGCAGGAAGGAGCCACTGGCTGAGTGCGGCTTCTCTGCCCAGTGTAGCATGGGCCACGGGCTGCCAGCCCCTCTGAACTGTTCTGATCTATCCTCGGTGGGTGACATCCTGCACACTGGTCTCACTGCAGTTTCCTGAGGGTGAAGACAGCTCCCACACCTGTTGCCAGAGTCCATTCTTAGGATCTGCGGGTAACAGAGACAAGGCCAACAGGTTGGACCTGAGAAGTGATGTAGCCCTGGCTAAGAGTGATGTTACAGGGCCTGATGTTTTGTTTCGCCTTCTTGTTCAAGATCCCAAGGACTGTTTCAGAACCTCTTGGCCCCTTCCCTTTGGCCAGGGAAACAAGTAGGACTTCCCTGATCCTGGGCCTCACACGGGCCCAGAAAGCAGGGGCACTGGGAGGAGACACCGCAGGGGTGACTGGGGCTGCTCTGGAGGTTGCCCAGAGGCACCTCAGAATAAAGGCCTGGCTATCTACTCTGAAAAATCAGCCACTGAAAACTCCATGGTGCACAGTTCTGCTCTGACACTGGTGGATCTGCCGTGAGTCAGCACTGACTCCAACTGCATACGGAGCAACTTCTTCCTGCAGAAGCACAGGGATAAATGGTTTCAGACCCTTCCCCAGCACCAGCTGCACCCTCTCCAAGCACAGGAACCCACTACTCTATCCTGCCTGACCACTGCCGGGGCCTAAGACGAGGGCTGGCAGGAGGAAGCCCCGCTCCCTGCTCAGCACAAAACCTACAAGTATGCACACAGGCACACACACACACATGCAAAGTCAGACAGGGTGCGAAATGGTGACTAGCTTTAAATAACCACAATCATCAGTTTTAAACCTCTGGGTCTGGTTGCCTCTTCTGGGCTGCAAGACACACTTTTCCCTGCTACCGGTTCCTACCTGGCTTCCCAGCTCACAGCAACCACAGCCGATGCGCCAAACCAGAGGCCTCGCGCCCCCTGCTGGTAAATCTGGGAGTTCACACCGCGTTAAAAGCACGCTGCCGCAGCATCGCTTCTACTCCCGGTGATCCCATCCGTGTCACAGCAGAACTGCGGTCCATAGTGCCTTCAATGGCTGGTGTGTGTGTGTGCGCGCTCGCGCGCGCGTGTGTGTGATTAGATCACAGGTCTTTCTTCCGAGGTGTCTCTGGCTGGGCTCAAACCTCCAGCCTCTGGGGTAGCAGCCCAGTGCATTAACTATTTGCATCACCTGGGAACTTCCCACACCAGTTTGTACAACTTCAAATAAACCGTAATAACCCTCAGGGCCTCCTCTGCCCTGGATCCTGTGGGGATTCACAGATGAATAAGGAGTGGTTCTTGTTTTCCCTCTCTTCTTGTCTTCTAAGGACCCAGAAGTTTTATTCCAGTTAATTCTCCTCAGAGCAGAGGGCATTGCCCTGTGGTGTGGGAAGAAGGACGAGACTCAGACAACATTGATCGCTTGCCCAGGATCACACAGCGTTTGGGCCAGCAGAAGGATCAGCCTCATCCACTGCAGAATCAACCAGGAGGCAAAAGGGCCATTGGCTTAGCTGTGTCTCTCCATCTGCATCAGGCCAGGGCCTGTGAGACCCCGTGCCTCACCCCCACAGTGCTCTCCAAGTTCAGACAACGGCTAACACTGGGTCACTGACATCATCTGGCTACATGTGACTCATCTGAACACCAGTCCCTCAGACCCTGTGGTACAAATTCAGCCCTCAGGTGGCCATGTGACACTGAGGGCTCCTTTGAAGGAGAACAAGGAGCCATTTCTCCATTCTGGGCCCACTCAGTGAGCATTCTGGGCTTAAGGGAATGCTGATGGCCAACAGATACTCAGTCAGAGAGACACAGTGGGCAAGGCAGGCGCCAACCCCTGTGGAATGAGTGCCTGGTGGGGGTGGGTCCTGTTCTAGGACCTGAGGGCCCAGGAAGACGGGCTGCTGTAGCCCTCCCACCAGAGGGGAGACGGGCCAGACGGGACTAACAAAAAGTCAGGGCTTTGAGCTTCAAGCAGGGAGAAGTGCTGAATTTATTGGGGGGGGGAGGGTTAAGTGGCCCAAGGGCAAAGGTTGGAGGGTTCTGGAAGCTGAGGCTAGGCTGGGTCTCTCTGGTAAGGAGATGAGTCAGAGTCGTTGCCCAGGAGCCACATGGCTGTCCTCGTTTTGGATCTCATCCTGGTTCCCTGTCCTTGAGGGTGGGGCAACATGAGAAGGAGTGTCTGGGAAAGCCCCAAGCCAGCCTGTATCTTCAGCTGCACCACCTCCTCACCTCTGGGCATCTTGATAGATGAATTCCTGTATAACCACTGGCATCAATCAGTGGCCCACAGGCCCAAATGCTCAGTCCCCTCATCTAGGAGCCGACTTTCTTCATGGATTCCCCTGCCCCACCCAGTTCTCTTGTGCAATCGAGATCTCTTGCAACAGATGCCATCCTAAGTGGAGGGTGAGTTACGCTCCACTCCCTCAGAAGGCGAAGCATCTTACAGCAAAACCTCTACTGACAGTACCGTGATCATGTGGTGTCTTAATCATCTACTGCTGCTACAACAGAATTACCACAAGTAGGCAGCCTAAACAAAGAGAAATTGATTCTTTTACAGTCCAGTAGGCTACAGGACTAAATTCAGGGCATCAGCTCCAGGGGGAGGCTTTCTCTCTGTGTCCATTTTTGAGGAAGGTCCCTGCTGTCAATTTTCCCCTGGTCTTAGAGCTTCTCTGAGCAGTAAGCTCAGATTGGAAGGACCGCACTCTGCTTTCTTGGTGCTGTGAGGCCTCTATGTCTCTCTGCTCCTCTGTCTTGTATCTCAAAAGAGATTAGTTTGGGACACGGTCTAATCTTGCTTATTTCATCGATGTGTAACCGCTGCTAATACATGTCATTAACCTCACAGTAGTAGGATGTACAGCACATGGGGAAATTACATCAGGTGACAAAACAGTGGACAATCACCCAACACTGGGAATTACAGCCCAACCAAACTGATGCACGTCTTTGGAGGGCACAGTCGAGTCCATAACAGAGGACAAGGGTGGTGAGCCTGATGGACCAGAACCTGAATCTCTGTTCAACCAGTTACTGTCTGTGTTACCTTCGGCAATCTGCTTAACCTCGCGGAACCTCACCTTCCAGATTTGCCACTCTGGATAACAGTTCTTGTCTTAACAGGTTTGTGCAGAAATGAGATGGGACAATATAGTGACTTCAAGGTGTATAACCGCTGTGCCAAGAGCAGGTCAACTTCACTTGTAAAAATTGAGTGTCTTGCTGGAGTGCTAATTTTATTAGAAAAGTCTAGGTAAATAAATTTTAAAAGACTTTTTATTGTGGCAAAGATACATGTAAAATTTAAAATTGCCATTTTCACCATTTAGGTATACAATTCAGTGCATTCGTGTGTGTGTATTTTGTGCACTCATCACCACTTTTTGTTTCTAAAACTTCATCATCAGGCCCGGCAGAAACTGTGGCCCCCGAAGTCCCCACTTCCTTCTCCCTCCAGCCATTGATAACCTCATCTACCCAGTGTCTATACATTTGCCTGTTCTAGGTATTTCATGTAAGTGGGGTCCTACAGTGTTCATCTTTTTGTGTCTGGCTTATTTGATGTAGCAAAATGTTTTCAAGGTTCATCTGTGGCATCATATGTATTACAAGTTCGTTCCTTTTTATGACTGTATAATATTCTGTCACACAGATATTCCACATTCTGCTTACCGTTCATCTGCCTTTTGGCTATTGTGAGTAACGTTGCAATGAGTACCAGTGTGTACGCATTTGTTTGGGTCCCTGCTTTCAATGCTTTGGAGGTATACGCCTAGGAGTGGAACTGCTGGATCACACGCTAAGTCGATACGGAACTTTTTGAGGTACTGCCAAACTGTTTTCCACGACAGCTGCACCATTTTACATTACACATTCCAAATACATACATGTATTCTGAGATAAACAGGGAAAATGGGAACTCTGAATGAATTTTAGGAAGACAAGACTTTCAAAAAATGTTTTTACTTATGGTTACTTGCTTTGGGGTACCCTCAACACTTGGAGATCTTTTCCTGGCTAAGGATCATTCTCTCTGTCTTTGGGAATCTTTTGAGAAACGATTGAGAGAAACTCCGGTGCAGGTGAGTGGCCAGCAGCCTGACACACAGCCAGCCCTCCGCAGTGGGCTGCTCCCAGCTTTCCCGCAGGCTTCTGGAAGTTGGAGTCTTTCCCTGTGTAAGTCTGGGCGTTCCTGGGGTTCAGCCTCAGCATCACGACAGCAGTCAGGCCTGGGGCTCTGGTGAGGCTTGTTGGTCAGGGATTCTCTCATGAAAAGCTATGAGCAATATGAAAAAGGTAGTGGGCTGGTAAGGTTTTATAATTAATTTTTGGGCCCCTCTGGGCTCAAGACTGGGGTGCATGATGTCTTCAGCTGCCTTCCTCTTCAGTGAAAGAGTCTTTCCCTGGGGAGTCCAGAAGACGTGATGCTCATTCCATAGCCTTGAACAACTCTGTATTCACAGATTCCAGGCTCAGAGGTGTGGGGATAAGGCAAGAGGGGCTCACTCTGCTACTCTGATGGCCTGGTCAGAAGGCCCAGCAAGAAGTTTAGGGGAAAGGACTAACTCTGGAAGTTTGACTGGGCACAGGCTTGAGACACTGACTCCAGTTTGAGAGAACGAGATCTACCACTGGACATTGAGAATAGCTGGACAAGGGGAAGGCTGAGCTATATGTTTTGCATAAGCTTCACTTTATGTCTATCCAGTAGATAGCACTATCTCCATGCCCAGAGAGGTCACAGACTTGTGCAGGCTAGTGTGGTAGAAGCTATTAGCAGCTCCCCAATAATTTTCTACCACCATATCTTGGTAACGTAAGTTCTGACAGAAGCCACAACCTCCCAGACTGGAAACTACACCATTTATCAGCCTCCTGTGTGGTTAGGTGTGGGCACGTGACTCAGTCCTGGCCAATGAGATGTGAGCAGAATTGGCAGCGGGCATTTCTGGGAACCTCCCTTAAACGACAGCTGTGGTTATGCTCTCTCTTCTTCTTTATCCTCTTGTCCATTTTGCTGCTTGGTAAACAAGTGCCACCTGGAACTGCAGATTAGGAAGCTGGAGGAGACTAGGAACTCAGACCAGCGCTGGGCTCCTGCCTCTAGGTGTTTATGTGAGAGGAAAACAAACTTCTAACTTGCTTAAGCCACCCTAGTTGTGGGTTTTCTGGTCTTCTTATTGGCACCTCATCCTAAGACAGCTTCTAAGCCACAGAATGAGGATTTAAACTGGACTCACAGGTGTCTGTAGCCCACACTTTCCCACCACAACAGGATGTTTCTGGGGTCCTTGTATGTGCTTCTGAGGTGACTCCAACAGGTCTTAGATGGGAAGCAGCACTGAGACGGCGGGGAGGGGTGGTTGTTGCAGAAGGGGCGTGTTCCACACACATCTTCATATTCGTTCTAAGGGTGGCTCAGGGGCCTTGGCTCGGCCTAGAGTGCTGGGGCTAAAGCCCAGGACCGCAAGGCGGGGCATGTCTATAGAAAACAGTGCCTATTGCTGAATGATTTCTTATAGCTGGCGATGGAGACGGTGAGAAGCAGTAGAAACTTCTCATCAGCGCCCGCCTCCGGCAGTGCTCCGGGCATGTGCCCTCTCTGCCGTGCTTTAGCCGTTCCGCTGCCGTAGGTGGGTGACAGAGATGACGCCTCCCATAGGATCCACGCGACTCCAGCCTTCTGTAGCACATGCACCCTTGTGGCATCTGAAGGCAGCAATCAGGCAGCTCTTGGACTTCTCTGAGCTCTGAGTCTTCCAGTTTTCTCGGACAGACCCTGGTTTGATGAGACACCTCTGAGATGGAGACCCTTGGCTAAGAGAACCAGCATAAATAAGTCAGAGGTGCCCCAAGAGCACCCTCTTTCCATTGAAGAAGTTTTTGAGTAGCTCTGTGAGCTCAGCAAATGTCAGGTAGACAAGGCCTGGTAACCTCTGAAAAGGAGATATATGTTCTCTTAATCTCAGAAGCAGACGTTGCCAGCTTCAGGGCTCTGCAGGTCTCTGGCTTAAATGTAGTTGTAAGTTCCTGCTGGTAGCCTGGCAGAGCCAGCCTGTCCCAGAAAGACTGAATGGGACCCTCAGCAGCTGGCAGCACATTTGGAAGGATGCCATTTATAAACAAACAAGATATGCCCAGGGCTGGTCTGAGGTCCCAGGCTCCTTCCAGCTTCCTAATCTGCAGTTCCTAGTGGACAGCCCTTGGCCTCATGGTTCAAGGTGGCATTTGTTTATCAAGAAGAAAGTCTTCTGCCCTCTTAATCACCTAGCATTCATAAAATGGAGATCATCATCTCTGCCTCTCAAAGTTTATGTAAATATGGAATGACATAATAATAAATGTTAAAACATTCCAAAATCTATAAAGTATTTACCATTACGAAAGATTGCTACTGCTCTTTGTAGATTAAAAATAACAGTACCGTAGTTGATACTGTTGGTGCCTCAACTGGATACCCTTTCCTGGGTGGGTGTACTCACCCCCAGTGCCTAGCAGCGCACAGTTGCCCTGTTCTGCAGAGACTCCCCTCGGCTGAATGAGACTGCCCTGCTTGAGGGCCTGCAGCCAGTGACTGCCCGACCCAGGGGCCGAGGACGAGTTCCCTCACCCAAAGACAGAATTAACCAATGCGATTCATGCTCTAGAGTGCCCCACGGCCAGGCTTGGCTCCTTACCCTGCCCTGTCCTGCCTCTTTCTCTTTTCTCCTGAGGTTACTTCCTCAAAGGGGTCCTACAAGCTTCAAACTCTGTCTCAGACTTTGCCTTTAGAAAATCTAACCCAAGTATCTCCCTCAGAAGGTTGCATGAGGAGTGTGATCTCATGTTGAGAATGAGATTCGTACAGGCCTAGGCTTACCGTGCGTGTTCAGTAGGTGTTAGGGGTTGTTACTACCCATGAGACCCCCGGGTGTGGTGGTGGTGGTTGTTGCTAGGTGTCGTGGGGCCCATTCTGACTCACAGTGACCGCACATCTTAGAGAACAGAACGTGGCCCTGTCCTGGGGCGTCCTCACAGTCACTGCTATGTCCGAGCCTACCATTGCAGTCACTGTGGCAGTCTACCTCATTGAAGGTCGTCTTCTTTTTTGCTGACCCTCTACTTTACCAAACATGATGTCCTTCTCCAGGGATTGGTCACTCCTGGTAATAAGGCCAAAGCACGTGAGATGAAGTCGTGCCACCCTAATTTTCTAAGGAGCATTCCAGCTGTACTTCTTTGAAGACAAATTTTCCTTTCTTCTGGCAATCCATGGTATTTTTTATATTCTTCACCAATACCATAATTCAGAGGTGTCAATTATTCTTCAGTTTTCCTTACTCATTGTCTAGTTTTTGCAGGCATATGAAGAGATTGAAAATATCATGGCTTGGGTCAGGTGCACCTTAATGCTCAAAGCGACATCAAAGTGCTATGCTAACAGTTGAAATATGGTGTGTTGGTCAATGGGTTGAAGTTTGCATCTTCAGGAAGTGGGAGGACACCCTGGTGGTATAGTGGTTAAGTCCTATGGCTACTAACCAAAAAAGTTAGTGGTTTGAACCCCAGGAGCTCCTTCAACACTCTATGGGGCAGTTCTGCTCTCTCCTACAGGGTCACTGTGAGTTGCAACTGACTTGATGGCAATGGTTTTCCTTTTAAAGAAATGAAAATTGGAATCCTGATGGTGCAGTGGTTAAGAACTACAGTTGCTAACCAAAAGGTCGGTAGTTCAAATCCACCATCCACTTCTTGGAAACCCTAAGGGCAGTTCTTCTCTGTCATATGAGGTCAGTGTGAGTCAAAATCAACTCGACAGCAATGAATTTTTGTTTTGTTTTGTAAGGGGGTGGGAAAAGCAGAGAAAGCTCACTGAATTTTTTGGGGTATTATTGGTTCTCTCTGCTTTGAGCAGAGAGAGGTCTTTAGCTCAGACATTGGTGATTCAGTGGTAGAGTTCTCACCTTCCATACAGGAGACCTGGGTTTATTCCTGGCCAGTGCACTCCTGCACAGCTACCACCTGTCTGTCAGTTGATGCTTGCCAGTTTCAGCGGAGTTTCCAGATTAGGACAGACTACAGAAAAAAGCCTGACAACCTACTGTGGAAAATTAGCCAATGAAAACCCTGTGGATTACAATGGCCCAACCTACAACCGATCATGGGTCCAGTGCAGGACCTGGCAGCATTTGATTCTGAAACCCTTCAGTAGGGGCAGCTAACAGCAAACTATAAAATCTAATCAATGAAAATAATTTCAGTCGTTACATAAGTCTACCACCAGAGGGCACCATTTCCACATAATCACAGATTTTCCTCTGGCAGTAGCAATCCACCAGGTGCTCCCTGGAAACCCTATGGAACAGTTCTGTCCTCAGGGTCGCTATGAATCGGAATCCATGCAAAGGCAATGGATTTTTAATCTGAACAAGCTTTCTTCAAAGCATCAGTTACAAGACAGAGCAGTGATAGGAAAACGTCTTAACATTGGCAGACGTATAGATGTACAGGAGAGGACAAGACCAGGAGAAACACAGTCAAGTCGGCCAGGGGAAGGTTTCCTGGGAAGTGAGGCTCGAGCCAGTGTCTTAGTCGTCTAGTGCTGCTGTAACAGAAATACAAGTGATGGCTTTAACAAAGAGAAATTGATTCTCTCACAGTCCAGGAGGCCAGAAGTCTGAATTCAGGGTGTCAGCTCCAGAGGAAGGCTTTATCTCTGTCAGCTCTGGAGGCAGGTCCTTGCCATCAGTCCCCTGGTCTAGCAGCATCTCAGCACAGAGGCCTTGGATCCAAAGGAAGTGCTGTTCTCCTGGCTCTTGTTTCTTGTTGGTATGAGGTCTCTCTGCTGCCTTATCTCTTTTATGTCTCAACAGATACTAGCTCAAGACCCAATCCCATCTTATAAATTGAGACCTGCCTCACCAACATGACTGCCACTAATCCATTAACATTACAGAGATGGGATTCACAACACATAGGAAAATCAGATGAGAGGACAAAATGGTGCACAATCACGCAGTACTGGGGATCAGCCTACCTAATTTATACACATACTTCTGGGCGACACAATTCAATCCATGCTCGCTGGAAAGTCAGAAATAGCATTCCAAAGGGAAGCCACCATCGTGGGTGAGGTGATCAGGGTCTGGACAAGCAGGTGGTCAAGAGGGCCTACAGGACACTGAAGACGGAGGCAGGGCTGATTTCTAGCTATGGAGGCCTAAAAGGACAATGCTGGACCCACTGACAGAGACAGAAGTCATGAGGGAGACGGTTTTACGAACACTGAAAGCCTTTTCGGCGGCTGGTTTGAGTGCCCTGTGAGGTAATCCTCTGCAGTGCGATCCCCTCACATAGCACCCTTTCCAGCAAGCCATACATCTGCAGGACAACTCCGTGTGGATTCTGGAATCTTGTACAACACTCACAGGTGCCTCCAGACCCCACAGGCTCTGTCCAGTTGAGTACAGAAGCCAAAAATGGCTTACCCTTGTCTCTGAGCAAAGGGTGAGTACCAGTCAGGGTGAAATCAGGGACAGAAATCACATGACAATTTGAGCAGAGAAGATTTGATATAAGGAACTGTCTTTAGGGTATTACTTCCACAGTGGGAATAAAAGGGAGTGTTAAAGCATATTCTAGAACTTAGACAGAAAATGACAACTAGGAACAAACTCAGAAAGGAAATGTCTTAGTTCCCTAGTTTGTTATGACAGAAATACTACAAATGGGTGGTTTGAAGACAAATAAAAAATTATTACTATTCAGGATGCTAGAGTCCAAATTTGGGACACCAGTTCTGGGGGAGACTTTCTATGTCTGCTCTGCAGGCAAATCCTTGTCTCAGAAAACCCAACACCTCTACAAGAAAAAGACAAATGATCCAATTAAAATATTAACAGACACTTCACCTAGGAAGACATCCAAGAGGCTAACAGACACATGAGGAGATGCTCACAATCAACAGCAATTAGATCACAGCAAATCAAAACTACAATGAGATACCATCTCACCCTGACATTACTTGCACAAGTCAAAAAACAGAAAATAGCAAATGTTGGAGAAGCTGTAGGGAGAGGCAGGTGGGAATGTAAAATGCTGCAATCATTTTGGAAAACCATATGGCACTTCCTTAGAAAGCTAGAAATAGAAATACCACATGATCCAGCAATCTTAGTCCTTGGAATATATCCTAGAGAAATAAAAGCCATCACACAAATTGACATGCACACACCCAGGTTCATTGCACCATTTTTCGTAATAGCAAAGAATGGAAACAACCTAAGTGTCCATCAGCAGATGAATGGATAAACAAACTGTGGTACATACACACAATGGAATGTTATGTAACAATCAAGAACAAGGATGAATCTGTAAAACACCCCACGACACTGATGAACCTGGAGGGCGTTACACTGAGTGAAATAAGTCAATCACAAAATGACAAATACTATACGAGACTACTACTATAAAAACTCATTAAAAGGTTTCCACACAGAAAGAAACAGTCTTTGATGGTTCCAAAGGAGGAGACGGGTATGGGGGAAAAACACTAACCAGATAGTAGGTAAGTGGTAATTTGGTGAAGGATAAAAGTCACAGTACTGGGAAAGTCAGCACAACTTGCCTAGAGCAAAATCATAGAAGCTTCACAGACAAATACAAATGCCCTGAGCTGTTAACTACTAGGCTAAGGGCTGGGGACCATGGCCTCCGTGGACATCTGGCTCAACTGGCAGAACATAGTCTACAAAGAAAATGTTGTATATCTAATTGTGATAAATACTGATTGGGATCTTAAAAGCCTGCAGGTGCCCATCTAAGGTATGTGTACCGGTTCCATCCTGACTGGAGCAAAGGAGAAGGGAAAAACGCTGAAGACACAAGGGAAAAATTAGTCCCAAGTACCAACGGACCAAAACTACGACAGCCTCCACCAGACTGAGCCCAGAACTAGATGGTGCCCAGGGATCACAGTAAGGGGCTCCAGCTCACACACACACACACACACACACACACACACACACACACACACACACACACACACACACACATCCAAGCTTGCTGGATCAGTAATACAGCCCCAACCCCTAAAACATGGCCCCCAGACACTCTTTTAATTCAGTACTGAAGGCACTCCTGAAGTTCATCCTTTAGCCAAAGACAAATTTTAAACTTTTAGAAAGGAAATTCTGTCTCAGCTTCTCTTGTCCACCATCCTTGGAATTTCTGGGCTTGTAGACTGGTCCATCTCGGTCTTCAGATAACATCTATCTTTCCAACACCTGCTTTCTTCTGTGCTGAACCTGCTCTTTCATCGCTGAAAAGTGACAGGTTTAAGACATACCCTGCACCAGTATGGTTTCGCTAACATAACAAAGAAAGTTACATTCCCAAATAGGATTACATCCACAGGTAAAGGGTCTTCCAATAAGGGTGTCCTATCTTTGAATTTGAATAAAACAAACTGTGTAAATAATACGGTTTTAATAATTTTATTATTTGAAATACATCTGATGGCATTATGTGTGGAAAAGAACTCTGGGTACATGGTTGCTGCAACACCTTGCAAATGGAGCCAAAGTATCTTTTGCCATCGACAGTCATAGACTCTCCTCGTTCATCTTAAGGGTCAGTGATTCCACCAGACTAAAATCCACACCAAATGGTAATGTGTTGGGGATGACATGGGTGTTTTTGAGTTTCCATTGGATCCTCATCGCTCCAAATGGGACAGTTTTGTTTGTTAACGAAACCATTCACCCCAAAACAGGTCTTGTCGCTGAAGATGATTTTTTGGCCCAAAGCTGGGTCAACCTCCAGCTGCTCCAGAGGCCAGTTAGCAAACGTACAACACAATCTATGGTCGTCGGACTTCATTTCTTGAGTTAAAACAATTTTGTAAAGGTAAAGCTTCAAGGCCAGACACAAAATCTGCCAAGTTTTGGAATTTTGGTCCACAAAAGGCCCAGTTCTTATGCTCAGGAGCAGTGGATTGGGATGGATTCTGGCGTCCACTCTGAACACGAGGTCTGTTGACACACAGGTGTTGCCAGATTGGCAACAGACCCTGCTGTCAAAATTTTTATGATTAAATGTCAAATTGTTCTCTCGGTTGGATTATTACACATCCCGTAAATTTCATGTAACACATGGAATGTTTGGCGAACCAAATAACCATTTTGATCAAAACTGTAATAATTTCTAAACGTTGTGGAATCGTGTAACTTTTCATGGTTGTTTGTCAAGACTAAAAAAAATAAAAATAAAAATAAAAATGTGACAAATATGGCCACTGTAGATTCGGAAATACCACGAATGTCAAAAGTAGGAGATCCTTCTTGGAAGATCCTTTATTAAGTGTTAAGATTTCCAACACGTATTTTAGGGGAACACAATCATTCCATAACAAGGGAATTCCCAAGGCTGGGACCAGTCCTCTTTGGAGAGCGTGTGGCTGCAGTCTGCTGGAAGGGAAAGGCTACTCTGAGTTGTTCCCGGACAGAACAAGTCCACAGTCAGAGACCCAAGTTTGGTGAGCAGAGACCACAGGCTGGGGCGGGGGTACCTACAAAATTCCCTAGAAAGTTGCTTTTGAGGGATGCAGCGGAACTCATGGGAAGCCACTTAGGCTTCCATAGGACTCGCTTGAAGCTGCCTCTGGGGAGGGCTGCAGGCTTAGACTTTCCAGGTAAAGGCTGGATCATCCTGGAACTCATGGGGGAATCCATGCATGACGATGAAGCTGAAGTGACGCCGGAAAACCAGGTAGGACTCCCACTGGGCTAGATATCTGGGAGACTACTGCTGAAACTTGCCAGGAGTTAGCGTCACTGGGAATCAGACTCACGGGAGCAGGCAGGAGGGAAACAGGACTTCATCCTGCTCTCTACCGCCCTCTACTGACAAAGTTTACCGTACTGCTGGCAAGCAAGAAGCCGGGGTTCCAAGCAGTAATAAAAGGGGAATCCGAAACTGAACATTGTTAACTGGTGTCGGGTTTCTGACAGCTGACAAATGAAATCAAAATCAAGAATTTAACATAAAACAGAGTATAAAAGACAAAAAAGCCAAGTGCCGTCGAAATAAAATCACATAAGCTACATAATGTGATTGCTGTCCTTGTTAGGTGCCGTTGAGTCAGTTCCAACTCATAGCCACCCTAGGTACAACCCAACGAAACGCTGCCCAGTCCTGCCCCATCCTCGTAACTGTTGCCATACTGGAGTCCATTGTTGCAGCTGCTAAGTCAGCTCATCTCATTGTAGGTCTCCCTCTTTTTTAGCTTACCCTCTGCTTTACCAAGCACGATGTCCTCTTCCAGGGACTGATCCTTCCTGACAACTTGTCCAAAGTACGTGAGACATAGCTTTGGCATTCTTGTTTCTAATAAGCATTATGGTTGTTCTTCCTCCGGGGCAGATGTGCTCATTCTTTTGGCAATCGTTGGTATATTCAGTAGTCTTCCCTAACATCACAATTCAAAGGCATGATTTTTTCTTCAGTCTTTGTAATTCCTAGTGCAGCTTTTACATGGATATGAGGTGCTTGAAAACACCATTGTGTTAAGTGCTATAGCAGAAATACTACAAGTGGATAGCTTTACTCTCACTGCCCAGTGGGCTACAAGTCCAAGTTCAGGGCGTCAGGTTCAGGGAAAGGTTTCCTCTCCTGTCAGCTCTGGAGGAAGTCCTTGTGATAGATACATCAGTCTTCCCTTAGTCTGGGAGCAATTCAGCAGAGGAACCTCAGGTCCAAAAGAGATATTCTCCTCCTGGCACTGCTTTCTTGGTAGTATGAGATCTCCCACTCTCTGCTTGCTTCCTTTTCCTTTTACCTCTTGTACAACAAAGTGCAAGCTACACTCCAGGGGAGCCCCCTTTACACTGGATCAGGAAGATGATCTGATCCATAGGGGTGTTGTCGTCCTACCATAATCCTCTTCAAGATGATCTAATCTTACCCTATTAATCACAGGCAGAGATTAGAATTTATACCATAGGAAAATTACAAAATGGAAGCCAACCACAGAATACTGGGAATCATGACCCAGTCAAATTCCTACATACATATTTTAAGGGACACAATTCAATCCATGTATGTCAATCCTCAAGGTGATATCTTTGCTTTTCAAACTATAAAGAGGTTTGTTGCAGCAGATTTGCCAAATATAATGCATCTTTTGATTTGACTTCTGCTTCCATGGGTGTTGACTGTGGACCCAAGTAAAATGAAATCCTTGACAACTTCGATCTTTTTTTCATTTATCATGATGCTTATTAATTCACTTTTGAGGATTTTCATTTTCTTATGTTGAGGTGCAATCCATACTGAAGGCTGTGGTCTTTGATCTTCATCAGTATTTCAGGAAGTAGTTCAAGTCTTCTTCCCTTTCAGGAAGCAAAGTTGTGTTGCCTCCATATCCCAGGTTGTTAATGAATCTTCCTTCAATCTTCATGCCCTGTTCTTCTTCATATAGTTTAGCTTCTCAGATCATTTGCTCAGTATACAGATTGAATAAGTATGGTCAAAGGACATAACCCTAAGGCACACATTTTCTGAATTTAAATCATGCAGTATTCCATTGTTCTGTTCAAACAGATTCCTCATGAACACAATCAAGTATTCTAGAATTTCCATTCTTTACAGTGTTATCCACAAGTTTTTATGATCCACATAGTTGAATGCCTTTGCTTAGTCAACAAAACACAGGTAAACATCACTCTAGTGTTCTCTGCTTTCAGCCAGGATCCTCTGACATTAGCACTGGTATCTCTGGTTCTACATCCACTTGTGAATCCAACCAGAATTTCTGGCAATTCCCTGTTAATACAGTGCTGCAGCTTCTTTTGAGTGAACTTCAACAAAATTTTCCTTACTTGTGATAATAATGATATTGTCCAATCATTACTGCATTGAGTTGAATCACCTTTCTTGGGAATAGGCATAAATATGATCCCTTCCAATCAGTTGGCTGTGTAGCTGTTTTCCAAATTTCTTGGCATAGACAGATGAGCTCTTCCAGAACTGCACCTGTTTGTTGAAAACATCTCAGCTGATATTCTGTCAATTCCTGGATTCTTGTTTTTCACCAATGCCTTCATTGTAGCTTGGACTTCTTCCTTCACTCCATCAGTTCCTGATTATATGTTGCTTCCTGGAAAGGTTAAGGAAATCCTGGTAGCATACTGTTAAGGGCTATCTCTGCTAACCAAAAGGTTGGCAATTCAAATCCACCCAGCGTTCCTTGGAAACTCTATGGGCAGTTTTAATCTGTCTATAGGATCATATGAGTTGAAATCAACTTAACAGCAGTGAGTCTGGCTTTTGGTTAAATGTCAACAAATTCTTTTTGGTATAACGACCCTGCATATTCCTTCCATCTTTTTTTTTTAATTATGATTGAATGAAAAATGTACATTCACATATAAATTTGCATGCTCACCTATATGCAGCTTCCACTGCTCTCCCTGCCTGGAGACAGCACACTCTTCCTCTCTGCTCCATACATGTCCTATCCTGCCAACAGTCTCCTATCCCCTCCTCTCCACCCACTCCCTTTCCTCCAGTAAAAGGTCAGCAGGACTACATTCTACAGATGCATAGAACCATAAAGTGCCCACAGGATATGGTCAGTTTGTGTTGCCAAGTCCAATCCATTGCTGTCCGAAGAATTGAACTTCGTTACGATTTATAGACAAGAGCAGCATCAGGGCCAGGGGCCATGCTCCCAGGGGAACCCTGAAGCCACTGGACCATCAATTGCAGTCTTTTAGTGGAGATCTCAGGGTGCATCCCTATTTATTCTGTGTTGCCAATAAGACTCAATTTTGTGAGCTCCATCATGGCCACTGGTAGTGGCTGGGCGCCGTCTGATTCTTCCGGTCATGAGTCGATGTAGACACCCACTCACATGGGTCTTTCTGTCTTGTGGGTTCTCTTTCCCCCATGTCATTATGGGCCTTGGTGGTCATCCATTCCTACTGAGTTGGAACTATTTGTTGTACCCTCACATGGCAGCTTGTCAGCTTTTAAGATCCCAGACGCTACTCACCAATGCGGAGTGCAGAGAGTCCTCATTAGCAAAACACTAGTTGTGCCAGTTGGCCTCGATTTCACCTGAAAGCATGGTCCCTGGCCCCCTGCCCCAGCTACTCTGCCCTTTTGATATTGTGTTAAGATGGGAGCAGTACTCAAATTGTGTTGAAGTCCAGTAATATTGATCTTCTTTCTAATGTGTGCTGTCACCGATTTCAACCAACCAAATTTCTATTATCTAATCTAGACCCTCCCCCCAGACCCTCCCTCCCTTGCAGCCGTCAAAGAGTCTTTTCTTCTATGCGTGAGTCTGTTTCTAAATTCTTATTGTAGGGGTCTCATACAGTGTTTGTCCTTTTGTCACTGACTACTTTCACTAAACATAGTGTCCTCCAATTGAAACCAGGTTATGAGATGTTTCCTGAAATCATCGTTGTTCTTTATCATTGCATAGTGTTCCATTCAGCATACGTACCATAGTTTACCCATCCATTCCTCTGTTGTTGGGCATCTGGGTTGATTCCACCTTTTTGCTGTTGTGGACTGTGCTGCGATAAACATTCTTGTGCATATATCGGTTGGTGTGAATGGCCTTGATTCTGTAGGATATATTCCAAGCAGTGAAATTACTGGGTCAAATGGTGTATCTATATCCAGTTTTTTAAGGGAACTCGAGATTGCTTTCCAAAAAGTTGTACCATTTTGCAATCCCACCAGCAGTGTAGGAGAATTCCAATTTCTCCACAGCCTCTCCAGCATTTATTATTTTGTGTTTTTTGGATCATGGCCAACCTTGTTGGAGTGATATGGCATCTTATTGTAATTTTGATTTGAATTTCTTTAATAGCTAATGATCGTGAGCATGTCCACATGTGTTTTTTGGCTGCCTGGATCTCCTCTTTAGAGAAATGTCTGTCCATCTCCTTTGCCCATCACTTAATTGGATGATTTATTTTTCTCTTATTGATATTTTGTAGTACTTTATATATTATGGAGATCAGGCTTTGGTCTGATGTATAGTTACCAAATATTTTTTCCCATTCTGTAGGTGGCCTTTTAATTTTATTAATAGTCTTTGAGTGAGCAAAAGTGTTTGATTCTTAATAGTTCACATTTATCTATTTTCTCTTCTGTTGATTGTGGTTTGTTTGACAGATTTTGAAGTCTGTCTACTTCCGTCTTCTTTTGATGCTTCCTGTGTCACTTAGTATTTTCCCTGCAGAATCCTTCACTATTGCAACTCGAGGCTTGAATTTCTTCTTCAGTTCTTTCAGCTTGAGAAATGCTGAACATTTTATTCCATTTTTGTTTTCCTTCTCCAGATCTTTGCACTTGTCATTATAGTATTTTATTTTGTCTTCTCAAACTGCCCTTTGAAATCTTCAGCTCTTTAACTTCATCACTTCTTCCTGTTGCTTTAGCTACTCGGTGTATAAGAGCAAGCTTCAGAGTCTCTTCTGACAACCATTATGGTCTTTTCTTTCCTGTCTTTTTAAGGACCTCTTGCTTTCTTCATATATGATGTCTTTGATGTCGTCCCACAATTCATCTGGTGTTCATTCATTAATGTTCAACACATCAGATCTGTTCTTGAGGTGGTCTCTAAGTTCAGGTGGGATGTACTCAAGGTCATACTTTGGCCCTTGTGGACTTGTCCTAATTTTCTTCAGTTTCACCTAGAACTTGCATATGAGCAACTGATGGTCTGTTCTGCAGTCAGTGCCTAGTCTTGATCTGAGTGACGATACTGAGCTTTTCCATTGTATCTTTCAGTAGATGTAGTCAGTTTAATTCCTATGTATACCTTCTGGTGAGGTCCACTTGTATAGTCGCTGTTTATGTCGGTGAAAAAAGGTATTTGCAATAAAGAAGTCATTACCCAAACCTTTAGTCTTCCTAAATTCTATTACTCAATCTCAGGAATAGTTTCTATCACCAAGACCATGGTTTCTAACTGCTGATTCTTCTTCTTTGTTTCCAACTTTGGCATTCCAATCAACTGTCTGTGGTTAGTATGATAAAGACATCAATAAAGTTACTCTTAAAATTGCTTAAATTATGTGTAAATATTAAATATTTTAAAATTATAAACTGAAGTTTTTATATCACAATTTGTTTTGATCAGAAAAGGAAGGTAGTGAAGGAAAGTATGTTTTTCATCTATCACAGCTATCAATAGCTATGATTTTATTCTTTTTTGCATGTACTTTTGATGGTTTACAGAGCAAATCAGTTGCTTATTAGGCAATTAATACACATATTATTTTTGTGGCATTGGTTGCCAAACCCACAACACATCAACACAATCCCCTTCTTGACCTTGTGCTTCTTACTTCCATCCATCCAGCTTTCCTGTCCCTTCCTGCTTTCTTGTTCTGGCCCCTGGGCTGATATGCCTTTTTAGTCTTGTATGCATAGTTATGCTACTTGTATTTTTTGTTTTATGGACCTGTCTTATCTTTGGTTGATCAGCAGTGTCTTCAGTATTGAATTGAAAGGTGTCAGGAGGCATACTTTCAGAGTTTCTCCAGTCTCTGTCAGACTGGTAAATCTGGTAGTTTTTGTTTTTTGTTTTGTGAGTTAGAATTTTGTTCTATCTTTTCCCCAGCTCTGTCTGAGACCTCTATTGCAATCCCTGTCGTAGCAGTCAGTGGTGGTAGCCAGGCACCACCTAGCTGTGCTGGACTCAGTCTGGTGGAGGCTGTGGTAGTTGTGGTCCATTAGTCCTTTGGACTAATCTTTCTCATCTGTCTTTGATTTTCTTTGTTCTCCTTGCTCCAGCCTGGGTGGGAACAGTGTTATATCTTAGATAGTCTCTCACAAGCGTTTAAGACCCCATATACTCCCCAAAATAGGATGTAGAACATTTTATTTATAAACTATGTTATGCCACTTGAGCTAGATTTCTTCTGAGACTGTGGTCTCCAGCCCTTAGATGAATGATTTGGTCCCACAGGAAGTTTGGTTGTGTGTAATGACTCTTCTGTGATTTTGCCTTAGTTGAGTTGTAGTGACTTCCCCAGTATTTTGTACTGTTTTAGCCTTCACCAAGTCACCGCTTATCTACTATCTGGTCAGTGTTTTTTCTCCATGCCCATCTCCTCCCTTGTAATGATCATTTCTTTTTGTGTGCAAATTTTTTCATGAGTTTTTATAATAGTGATCTCATGCAGAATTTATCTTTTTGTGATTGACTTATTTCACTCAGCACAATGCCCTCTAGATTCATCCATGTTGTGAGATGTTTCAGAGATTCATCATTTTTCTTTATTATTGTATAGCATTCCATTGTGTTTATATATCATAGTTTTTTTCCCCTTTGCTTGTGGGCACTTGAGTTGTTACTATCTCTTTGCTATTGTGAAAAAACACTGCAATGAACACAGGTGCATGTGTCTATTTGTGTGATGGCTCTTCTCTAGGATACATTCCTAGGAGTGGAATTACTTGATCAATGGTACTTCTATTTCTAGTTTTCTAAGTAAGTGTCCCCAATTTGTCTGTCAGTTTGTCCTACTGTAGGGGCTTGTGTGTTACTGTGATGCTGGAAGCATGTCACTGGTGTTCAGATACCAGCAAGGTCACCCATGTTGGACAAGTTTTTGCTAAGCTTCCATGCTAAGACAAACTAGGAAGAATGACCTGGCAGTCTACTTCTGAAAATAATTAGCCAGTGAAAACCTTATGGATAGCAGTGGAACACTGTCAGATATAGTGATGGAAAATGAAGAACATGTTCTGCATTTCTTAAGCTGAAAGAACTGAACAAAAAATTCAAGCCTTGAGTTGCATTAGGGAAAGATTCTACAGGGAAAATATTAAATAACCCAGAAAGTATCAAAAGAAGATGGAAGGAACACACAGAGTCATTACACCAGAAAGAGTTGGTCAACATTCAGCCATTTCAAGATGTAGCATATGATCGAAGCTGCACTGAAAGCATTGGTGGAAACCAAGATTTCAGGAATTGATGGACTATCAATTGAGGTGTTGCAACCAACAAATGCAGCACTGGAGCTTCTCACTCATCTGTGCCAAGAAATCTGGAGGACAGCTACATGGCCAATTGACTGGAAGAGATCCATGTTTATGCCTATTTCCATGGAAGGTGATCCAGCCAAGTGCAGAAATTATCGAACAATATCATTAATATCACACACAAGTAAAATTTTGCTAAAGATGTTTCAGAGGTGACTGTACTAGTACATCAACAGAGAAGTGACAGAAATTCAGCCAGATTCAGAAGAGAATGTGGAACCAGGGACATCTTTGCTGATATCAGACAGCTCTTGGCTAAAAGCAGAGAATACCAGAAAGGTGTTTACTCATGTTTTACTGAGGATGCAGAGGCATTTGACTGTGTGGATCATAACAAATTATACATAACACTGAGGAGAATGGGAACTCCAGAACACTGTATTGTGCTCATGAGGAATTTATGCATAGATAAAGAAGCAGTCATTTGAACAGTACAAGAAGCCACTGCATGGTTTAAAGTCAGGAAAGGTGTACATCAGGGTTATATCCTTTCACCATGCCTTTTCAATCTGTATGCTGAGCAAATAATACAAGAAGGTAGGCTATATTAAGAATAAAAAAGCATCAGAATTGGACAAAGACTCATTAACAACCTGCGTTATGCAGACGACACAACCCTGCTTGCTGAAAGTAAAGCAGATTTGAAACTCTGAAGATCAAAGACCACAGCCTTCAGTATGGATTGCACCTCAACATCAAGAAAGCAAAAATTTTCAAACTGGAATAATAAGCAGCATCACGGTAAGTGGAGCAAAGATTAATGTTGCCAAGGATTCATCAATGCCCAAGGAAGCAACAGTCAAGAAATCAAAAGATGCATTGCAGTGGGAAAATCTGCTGTAAAAGACCTTTTTAAAGTGTTGAAAAGTAAACATGTCACCTTGAAGACTATGGTGCACCTGACCAAGCTGTAGTATTTTCAGTTGCATCATATTCATGCAAAAGCTGGACAACAAATAACAAAGACAGAACAAGAATTGATTTCTTTGAATTGTAGTACTGGAGAAGGGATATTGAATATACTGTGAACTGCTAGAAGAACAAATAGATCTGTCCTGGAAGAAGTACAACCAGAGTGCTCCTTGGAAGCAGGGACGGTGAGACTACATTTTATATACTTTAGACATGCTGTCTGAGGGATGAATCCCTGGAAAGGACTTCATGCTTGGTAGAGGGCCAGTGAAAAAGAATAAGATGGACTTAACCATAAAGATGATTGCTGGCATGGCACAGAACCCAGCAGTGTTTTGTTCTGCTGTGCATGAGTCAGAACTGACTCAGTGGCACCTAACAACAATAACAAGGAAGTAACATTAAGGTTTTCAGAATTGATTGTATCATTTTGCACTCCCCAAAGCAGTACCTAAGAGTTCCAGTCTCCTACAGTCTCTCCCACATCTGGTATTTATGCTTTTTTGATTTGTTCCAGAAATGTCAGCATGAGATATGATCTCACTGTAGCTTTGATTTGCATTGATCTCCTTGTAACTGTGCTCATGAGGAATCTGTACATCAATAAAGAAGCAGTCATTTGAACAGAACAAAGAGCCACTGCATAGTTTAAAGTCAGGAAAGGTGTGCATCAGGATTATGTCCTTTCACTACACCTTTTCAATATGTATGTTTAGCAAACAATCCAAGAAGGTGGGCTATATTAAGACGAAAAAAGCATCAGAATTGGAGAAAGACTCATTAACAGCCTGCATTATGCAGATGACACAACCTTGCTTACTGAAAGTAAAGCGGATTTGAAATCCTGAAGAAGATCAAAGACCACTGCCTACAGCATGGATTTGCACCTCAACATCAAGAAGGTAACAGCAATCAGTTAGCCACCTGAATGTCCTTTTTGGTGAAGTGTCTGTTAGTATCTTTTATCCTTTTTAAAATTTACTTTTTATTGTGTTTTAAGGAAAGTTTACAATTTCAAGTCAGTTTTTCCACCAATACACACACTTTCTTATGTGACCGCAGCTGCTCTGCCCTGACTGTGACACCACACTCCTCCTTTCCACGCTGTATTTTCCATGTTTGTGCACCTAGCTTCTGTTCCCCTCTGCCTTCCCATCTTGCCTTTGGACAGGAGCTGCCCCGTTAGTCTCCCGTACCTACTCAAAGCCCGGAGGCCCACTCTTCACCAGTATCATTTTATGTATTATGGACCAGTTCTATCTCTGTGTCTGAGGAGCTGGCTTCAAGAATGGTTACATTCTGAGCTAACAGAGTCTCGGGGTCATGTTTTCTGGGAACCCTCCAGTCTGTCAGATCATCAAATCCGGTCTTTTTAATAGCGTTTCAGTTCTGCACCCCACAACTCTAGCTCTCCATCAAGGACTCTTTGTTGAGTTTCTTACCAAGGCAATAATTGGTGGTAGCTGGGCACCATCCAGTTCTTCCAGTCTCCTGTTGATCTAGTCTTTGGTATGTATCACCCTTTGTGCCTCTTGGGTTCATATTTTTCTTATGTTTCTTATGTTCTTCATTCTCTTTTACTCCAGATGGGTTGAGACCAGTTGATATTTTTTGATGGCCACTTACTAACTTTTAAGACCCCAGACACCACTCACCAAAGTGAGATGCAGACCATTTTCTTAATGAACTTTTTTTTGTCAATTGACCAGTCTCCAGCCCCCTGACCCTACTACCTTGTCCCTAAAAGTATTAGTTGTATTGAGGAAACTTCTTAGCTTTTGGTTTAGTTCAGTTGTGCTGATTTTTCTACTGTGTGTTTTTTCTTCCCTTTCCTGAAATAGTTCTCGTCTACTGCCTAATTAGCAGAAATCCAGATGGTGTAGTGGTCATGTATGATGGCTGCTAACCGGAAGGTCAGCAGTTCAAATCCACCAGGTGCTTCTTGGAAACCCTATGGGGCAGTGCTACTCTGTCTATAGGGTCACTATGAGTCAGAACTGATTCAACGGCAGTGGGTTTGGGCTTTGAGGGGTATCTACTTGGTGAATACCTCTGTCTGTCCACCCGCCGCCGCCCTCCTAGCCACCAAAGGCTGTTATCCTCTGTTTAACCCTTTCCTTGAGCCTTTCTCAAGGTGACCTCATAGATCAATTGTCATTTTGCAACTGACTGATTTCACTCAGCCTGATGTCTTCTGGGTTCCTCCATATTGTAAGATGTTTCTCAAATTCATCACTACTTCTTATCACTGCATAGCATTCCATTGTGTGAATATACTATGGTTTATCCATTCATCTGTTGTTAGGCACCTAGGTTGATTCCATCTTTTTGTTACTGTAGACAGTGCTTCAGTAAACATTCATGTGCATGTATCTTGGAAATGCTGGTGATACAGTATATTAGGTGCTATGTCTGTGCCATAGATTGAGTTGTTCACCTCCTAAAAACACATGTGCTGATTTGACTCAACTAGGAGTCCCAGTATGGTACCATTCCTCCCATGTGTCCTGAATCTTGCGTCTGTGATATTAATGATGGAGAATGGGCTGCAGTTGTGTTAGTGAGGCAGGATTCAAGCTACAGTTTGTGGGATATAAGGGAGGGAAGTTAGCAGAGGAAGTTGGGAATCTCACACCACCAAGAAAGTAGCACCCAGAGCAGAGTACATCCTTTGGACCCAAGGTTCCTGTGCTGAGATGCTATCCTTGAACTTGGAATTAGCTTACCAGACTGTCATAACTTCTCTTACAGAGTGGACTTGTAACTTGTAGATGGATTTGTGGCCTACCAGACTGCGACAATAAGTTTCTGTTCATGAAGCCTCCCACTCATGTTATTTTCTGTTGGAGCGGTACCAGGTAACTAAAACAGTCCATCAACCAAAAGGTCAGCAGTTCAAATCCACTAGGCACTCCTTGGAAACTCTACGGGGCAGTTCTATTCTGTCAGATAGGGTCACTATGAATTGAAATTGAGTCGATGGCACCGGGTTTGATTTTGGTGGTTTTTTTTTTTTTTTTTTTGGTGTGTATCTATTGATGTGACAGCTCTTATTTCTCTAGGATGTTTTTCAAGAAGTGGGACTGCTGTATCTGCCAGGAGCCAGCCCCAGCAGGGTTTCGGGACCACGAAGGGAGGGAGCAGTGTCAGCAAAAGAAAGAAATGAGACTGAGACAACTAGAAGTCTGAAGAATGGCAGGCCGCTAAGGTCTGTCTGTCTTTATTTTTATAATCAATGAGGTAACTGCTCTTTGACCACATAAACTATTGGCTAGTAATAAGTTGGTACCCCATGGTCTCTTTTCATGTTAATTATTAGGGTCCTCTCTGTTAGCTAGTAAAGAACTGATACATTATAGTCTTTTTTCATGTTAATCATTAGGGCCTTCTAAATAATGGTCCGAGACAAGTATATTTGTGATTATAACCAACAGTCAGAACAAGGCTAATCCTTGAGCTCAATTAACTCTATCTATACTTCGATGTCAAAGGTACAGGAAGGATAGGCTCATCTGGCTGTCTCTATTTGTTCCTTCTTTGCTCTTTCTTATCTCTTCCTGTGGGGACAGTAAGCGCCCACCGTCCCCCACTCTAAGCCTCTCTTAAACTGTTCTAAGAAGGGTATTTCTTTAGTATTTGTCTATTTGCCGTACCAAATACAATAAACTTGGAAGCCTATCTGTCTTCCTGATGTAGGGAGTGGACTATCTATATTCTAAGGGCTGTGAGAGGGGTTGTTCCCGGGGAGCTCCCCAGGGATTTTCTGTAATCTTGTATTTTACATGTGGAGGGGGAAGTGCAGATGGGGGAAGCCAGCAGAGCTGGACTGGCCTCAGTAGTCTCGGGCTGGGTGTGCTGTGTCGGAATTCATTAAACTGAAGGGGTTGTAAAACCCTTCTTCTTTGATCCTTGTGCTGGGAGATAAGAAGGTAATTTTTAGGAAGGTTTGATTAGGTTGCAAAATATTATCAAGGAGAGTATGACCAGGAATATGTCATGGGTGAGATGCCTCCGCCCACCATCACATAAACTTGTAACTTTGTTCACAGAGGCTTTTGTGGGTGACAGGCCTCGGCATGTATCTATTTCTAGCCTTTTAAGGAAGCATTAAATTGATTTCCAAAGTGGTTGTACCATTTTACAGTCTCACCAGCAGTGAATAACTGTTCAGTCTCTGCAAACTCTCCAACATTTAATATTTGGCATTTTTTAGATTAATGCCAGTTTGGTGTGGTGAGATGGTATCTCACTGTAATTTTCATTCACATTTCTTTAATGGCTAATTGGCTAATGATTTTGAGCATTTCCTCATGTATCTGCTAGCTGCCCGAATGTCTTCTTCAGTGAAATGCCTGTTCATATCCTTTACCCATTTTTTAATTGGATTCCTTGTCTTTTTCTTGAAGAGGTATTAAATTTTCCTGTAGGTTTTAGACATTAGACCTTCATCAGATATGTCATAGCCATAACATTTTTCACAGTTTGTAGGTTCTTTTTGACTCTTTTGGTGAAGTCTTTGAGTCTGTGTGTGTAATTTTTAGATCTCAAGTTATCTAGTTTAACTTCTGGCTTTTGTGTATTGTTAATTATGGCTTCTATCTTATTTATGCCATGTATTAAGGCCTCTAGTGTTAACCCTGTTTTTCCTCTATGATCTTTATAGTTTCTGATTTTATACTGAGGGCTTTGATCTATTTTGCATTATTTTTTTTTGCATATGGTGTGCAGAATGGATCCTGTTTCATTTTTTTGAAGATGGACATCCAGTTTTGCCAGGACTGTTTCTTACAAGACTACCTTTTCCCCATTTAATGGACTTTGGGTCCTTGTTGAAGATCAGGTGATGATAGGTGAATGGATTTACATCTGAAATCGTAATTCTGTTCCATTGGTCAGTGTGTCTGTCTTGTACCAGTACCAGGCTGTTTTGACTACTATAGCTGCATAGTAGGCTCTGAGGTCAGGTAGTTCAAATCCTGCTACTTTACCCTTCTTCAATAGTACTTAATCTATCCAGGGCCTCTTTCTCTTCCATATAAAGTTGATGGTTAGTTTTTCCATCTTTTTAAAGAATCCTATCAGTATTTGGATCAGGATTCCATTGTATTTGTAGATTTCTTTGGGAAGATTTGACATTTCACAGTGTTGGGTGTATCTATATATACATGGTGTGTTTTTCCATTTATGTAAGTGTCTTTCAGTTTCTAGCAATAGTGTTTTGTTGCTTTCTTTGTATAGCTCTTGTACATCCTAGTTAGGTTTATTTCTAAGCATTTTATTTTTTTATGAGCTATTCTAAATTGTATTGCTTTCCTGATTTCCTTTTCATAGTTCTCTTTATCAGTGTACAGAAATCTAGTAAATTTTTGTATGTTTATCTTGTGTCCTGCTATTAGTTCTAGCAGTTTTCTTGTGAAGTCTTTTGGGTTCTCTACATACGGATCATATTATCTGCAGATAGGGATAGTTTTGATTTTTCCTTTCCAATTTGGATACCCTTTATTTGTTTTACTTGCCTTACTGCTGTAGCTAGGGTTTTCATCACAGCTTTAAAGAGGAGTGGTGATAAAGGGCATCTGTCTTGTTTCCCTTCTCATGGGGGATGTTTTCAGGCTGTCTCCATTGAGAATTATATTGGCTTTTTGTGTGTGTGTAGATGCCCTTTGTTATGCTGAAGAATTTCCCTTCTATTATTGTTTTATTGAGAGCTTTTATTAGGAATGCACTTTGGACCTTATCAAATGTCTTTCCTGCTTCAATTGAGATGATCTTGTGATACTTTTTTTATGTGGTGGATTATGTTGATTGATTTTCTAATGTTGAACCATCTTGAATACCTAGTATAAATCCCATTTGGTTGTGATTTTATTCTTTTTTTGTTATAATTGAATGAAAATGTACATTCCCTTATAAATTTGAATGCTGATTTACATGCGGCTTCCACTGCTCTCCCTGCACGGTGACAGCACACTCTTCCTCGCTGCTCAATACATGTTTTATCTTCCTAACAGTCTCCTATCTTCTCCTCTCAACCCAATCTCCTTCTTCCAGTGTAAGATCAACAGGACTACCTCCTATAGATGCCTAAACCATAAAGTGTCCACACAATATGGTCACTCTGCATCGCCAAGTGCAATCCATTGCTGTCTGAAAAGTTGACCTTCAATATGAATTATGGACAGGGGCAGTATCAGGGCCAGGGGTCCCACTCCCAGGAGAATCTCAAGGCCCCTGGACCATCAATTGCAGTCTTTTAGTGGAGATCTCAGGGTGCACCCCTATTTATACTTGTGTTGCCAGTGAGACTCAACTTTGTGAGCTCCATCGTGGCTATCACTGGTGGTAGCTGGGCACCATCTAGTTCTTCTGGTCACAAGTCAATGTAGACATCCACTCATGTGGGTCTCTTTGTCTTCTGTATTCCCTTTCCCCCGTGTCATTATGGACCTTGGTGATCATCCGTTCCTGCTGAGTTGGGACCACATGGCAGCTTGGCAGCTTTTAAGACCCTAGACGCCACTCACCAATGTAGGGTGCAAAGAGACCTCGTTAGCAAAATACTAGTTGTGCCAACTGGCCTTGATTTCCCCTGAGAACACAGTCCCCAGCCCCCGCCCCAGCTACTCTGTCCTTGCAATATTGGGTTAAGATCGGGGGAGTACCCAAGTTGTGTTGAAGTCCCGTTAATATTGATCTTCTTAGTAATGTGTGCTGTCACCAATTTCACCCAACCAAATTTCTAACAACCTCTAATCTAAACCCTCCCCCCTCACCCTCCCACCCTCCCCACTCTTACAGCCATCAAAGAATCTTTTCTGTTATGCATGAGTCTGCTTTTAAGTTCTTATGGTAGGGGTCTCATACAATATTTGTCCTTCTGTCGCTGACTACTCTCACTCAACATAATGTCCTTCAGTTGAAACCAGGTTAAGAGATGTTTCCTGCTATCATCGTTGTTGTTTATCATTGCGTAGTGTTCCATTAAGTATGTATACCATAGTTTACCTATCCATTCCTCTGTTGTTGAGCATCTGGGTTGATTCCATCTTTTTGTTATTGTGGACTATGCTGCGATGAACATTCATGTGCATGTATCAGTTGGTGTGTGATTGTGATTTTATTCTTGATGTTAACAGTTGGTTTTTTTTGTTTGTTTGCTTTAGATGAAGGTTTACAGAACAAAGTAGTTTCCCATTAAATAGTACACATATTGTTTTACGACATTGGTTAACAACCCCACAGCAGGTCAGCACTATCTTTTCTCACCTTTACGTTCCATATCATTACCTTTCCTGTCTTCTTTTGCCCTCTAGTCCTGGTCTCTGAGGTGGTGTGCCCCTTTAGTCTTGTTTTGTTTTATAGGCCTGTCCAATTCTTGGTTGAAAAGTGAACCTCAGAAGCGACTTTATTACTAAGCTGAAAAGGTGTCTGGGGCCCATATTTTCTTCAGTCTCCATCAGGCCAGAAAGTCTGGTCTTTCCTTTTGAATTAGAATTTTGTTCAACATTTTCCCCAGCTTTGTCTGGGACTCTCTGCTGTGATCTCTGTTAGAGCAGTCAGTGGTGACAGCACCATACAAGTGTACTGGATTCAGTAGGGTGCAGGCCACTGTAGATATCGTCCATTAGTCCTTTGGACTATTCTTCCTCTTGTTTCTTTAGTTTTCTTCATTTGTCCTTTCTCCTGTAGAGTTAGTACCACTGGAGTATCCTAGATGGCTGCTGACAGGCTTTTAAGACCCCTAGAGCTACTCACGAAAATGAAATGTAGAAGATTTTCTTTACAAACTATGTTATGCCAATTCAGCTAAATATTCCCCAAGGTAGTCCCCAGTGTCCTCAGCCCAGCAATTTGGTCCCCTAGGGAGATTGAAGCTATGGAGCTTCTATGACTTTGCCTTGGACAAGATGTGTTAACTTCCCCAGTACTGGATACTGTCTTATCTTTCACTAAAATTGTTTCTTTATCTATTGTCTATTGTCCATCCTGAACCTTCCTCTCTCTCGTTACTCAAAGACTATTTCTTTTTAATATGTAAACCTTTGCATGAATTCTTACAATGGTGGTCTCATAACAATATTTGTCCTTTTGTGATTGACTTATTTCACTCAGCATAATGCCCTCCAGTTTCCTCCATGTTATGAGATGCTTCACAGATTCACTGTTGTTCTTTTTCTTATGTAATTCTCCATCGTGTTTATGTACCACACTTTATCTATTTATCTGTTGATGGGCATGTATGCTGTTTCCAATTTGTGGCTATTGTGCACAGTGCTGCAGTGAACATGAGTGTGCATAGATCTATTTGGGTGACAATTCTTATTTCTCTAGGATATATTCCTCAAAGTGGGATTATTAGATCAAATTTCTATTTCTAGCTTTCTAAAAAAGTGCATACAATGTGACTGAAAATACTACAGCTTGGTCAGGAGTACCTTAGTCATGAAGGTGACATCTTTGTTTTTCAACACTTTGAAGAGGTCTTTGGCAATACATTTTCCCAGTGCAATGTGTCTTTTGAGTTCTTGACTGCTGCTTTCATAGGTGTTGATTGGGGAACAAGGTAAAATGAAATCCTCCATTTATCATAGTGTTGTTTACTGGTCCAGCTGTGAGAATTTTTGTTTTCATTATGTTGAGGTATAATCCCTACTGAAGGCTGTGGTCTTTGATCTTCATCAGCATTTCAAATCCTCTTCAATTCCATCAAACAAGGTTGTGTCATCTGTATAATGCAAGTTGTTAATGAGTCTTCTTAGGATCAATAGTAATAGTAAAATTTAACCATTCAGCACCATTTTAAGATTGCCTTACAAAAACATTCGCACATTTACTATGATTATTCGTCAATGAAACCTTGGTGATGTGTGGTTGTGCTATGAATGCTAACCAAAAGTTCCAGCAGGACTCCTTGGAAATCCTGTGGAGCAGTTCTTGTCTGTCCCCCAGGGTTACCATGAGTCTGAGTTGATTCAATGGCAATGAGGTTTCTTTTTCTAGAGTGGTTGAAACCAAGAGGACAAGCAAAGGTATACCAAGAAAATGCAAATACAAAGAAAATAGAGAAAGTAAAATTTAAAGCAAAAAGCAGTGATTGCAATGACTGGGAAATAGTACAGGAAGTATCCATAGTATGTATTTAACAGTCATAAAGTTGAAGGTATCAAATAATAATACATCAAAATATATAATGGGAAACATCTTAAAAATTCAGAAATTCTCAAAGCCTCAAGTGTTATGGAATGAGAGAAACTTTAAAACAACAATGTTTTGAAAAATGTATTGAACAAGGGAATAATTAAGGTAGAAAGGGACAGCACCTTCTGGCAATGGAAAATTAGGTTCATTTGGGCCTACCTTCCCACTAAGGACAACTTAGAAGGGCTGAACAAAAGATAAAAACATCTGCCTGAAAGCATAGGAGAATCCACAAAGCACTGTAGAATTATGGGGCAAAATAAAACAGACATGCTGTGAAATGAGCTCTGCGTGTTGCTTTCTTCAATTCCAGGATGCTGGATAATGAAGAGCAGGTGGCTTAGAGGATGAATATGAGTTTCGACAGCCTCGTGTACCTCATGGTGGAGTCTAGAACTTACCAAAATGAAGTAGGGGCCCCATAACTCCCTCCTCTATGCACATACGCTTGGATTGACATTCAAAAGACTGTATCATAAGGGTCATTTAGTCTTCATGCACTGCAGCCCACCTTTAAGTCATCTGGGTGACTCAGTAAAATCCCAATTTCTGAAACTAGATTAAAGGATTCCCAAACTTCAAGCATTCCTAGGTTTTCTAGGCTTGGAAGAAGCAAACAAAAATCTTTTCCAGTAGAAAATTAAATGGCTCCAGCCCTGAATTATCCCTACAGTTTTGCAAATACAGTATCATACAAATCACAAAAGTGAGGGGTGCTCTGTTTCCACTTAGGAGGTAGAAAGTCCTAAGAGGATCTGTGACTACCAGAATGACACATACTAGCTGTTTAACTTACAAACCATAGATATTAAAAACTATTGGACAGTAGAATTCAGGACTCAAGAAACAAAACAAATAAACACTAAGAATCCAGAAAGTCACAAGCCCTCCCAAGGGAAAGAATGCCATGGCTGCTTTAATCCTCAGTGGAGCATTAAGGAAAAAAGGCCACCATTGATAAGGATAAGAAGAAACCAACACTGGCTGGTGTAATTCTATACAGAATGCCAAGGAGCCCCAGCCACAAAGACAGTTTTTCGGTCCTCACCAAATCTTTCCCATTGATCTTCACCAGGTGTGAAAATCGAGGGTTGTTATGGATACAATCATGTCCCCCCAAAATACATATTATCGTCCTAACCCCTATACCTACAGATATAACATAGTATAATTACCTTAAAACAAACTAGTTGACGTTCAGTCTATTCCAAATATGGTGACTGTGAGGAGGCAATCCTTTGGACACACTCCCAGAGACTGGTCCTCCGTGATTCCTCCCAGCATCTTTAATTGTGGTTTACGAACAACTTTACAATCTGTACTTTTTGCTATAGAACACCCAGAACTTTCTCTGCTATTCTATTCTAGCTGCTCCACCTCCACGTGACATCATGCTTCCTCTTTTCTCTAGAGCTCCCTATGACTTTCTGATTGATGTCTGGCCCCCCTCACTCAATCATCTGGGCTCCAGCAAAGAGCCTCTCAGACAGCCCCATGTATGTGTTTACAGACTTGTTCATTGCTAGCCTCACTCTATGTTTTGTATAGTCCAGTTCAGTCTTTGTCTCAGGGGCTGGCCCCAGTGCGGCTGTGGTCTGGGGGGATGTGTTCCCAAGAGGCCCTCCATTCAGTAGGACCCTCAAATGTGGTCTTTTGGTAGAGTTCCAGCTCTGCCCTCCTTTTCTCACTGCGTCTGAGGCTCTGTTCCATGTACCTCTTCTGGGCTGTCATTGGCGGTGGCCAGGCACCATCTAGTCCTTCTGATCCCATGCCGAAGTGCACTCTGGCTCATATGGCCCCTTCCATCTGGTGGGCTCATATTTTTCTCCTGTCTTCAATATCTGCTGTTAACCTCTAGTCCCAGTTGATGGAGACCATTTGGTCCTATTTAGACGGCAGCTTGCTAGCTGTGAAGACCCCAGATGCCACTCACCCAAGTGATATATAGAGCATTATCTCAAGAGAGGGAGAAAGAAAAGGCTTGGATATGCCAGTTAGTCTGGATGCCCCCTGACAGCATGGTCCTGCAATCCCAGACCCTGTTTCTCTGTCCTTCCAAAGAGGTGGTCCACATTAAGGGACAATTTGGTTTTGAAGTTGAGTAGCTGTGGGTACCCCACTTCTAGTGCATGCTGTTCCATCCTACATACAACCTTAATCCTAACTACCATCTAATTTTTTAAAAAATCCTTCTTCCTCCCTCCCTCCTCACCCTTGTAACCATCAAATATTGATTTCTTCTGCACTTAAATGATCTGTTGCACCCTTACAGTAATGGTCTCATACAAAATTTCTCCCTTTGTATCTGACAAATTTTGCTCTGCATAATTTCCTCTAGACAGTCCCATGCTGACGGGTATTTTTCTAGCCATCTTATCATTCTTTCTTATCATTGCATAGTATTCCATTATGTATGTACCATAGTTTGTTTAACCATTCGTCTGTTGACAGGCATCTCGGTTGCTTCCAGCTATTTCCTGTGGTGGAGAAAGCAGCAATAAACATTGGCATGCAAGTATCTGAGTGGTGGCCATTATTTCTCTGGGATATATTCCAAGGAGTGGGATTGCTGGATCATATGGTATTTCTATTTCTAGTTTCCTAAGGAAGCACCAAATTGATTTCCATACCCACTAGCATCTTTAGGCTTTAGAATAAATCACCTCCCCTCCCACCACCCCTACAGCCTACTGATTTGTCTAACTAAGCAGCAAGGCACAAAGATGCCATTCCAAGCTAGGCACCAAAATGTCTAGCCACCCTTCCTCCTCAGGTGGTCAGGTGGAAAAAAATCTATATTTTGCTCTGTGTAGGGAGTAACATAGGCTCCAGGATATAAAAATGGTTGGGGAAGGAACTTTAGAATCTCTTTTCTGCAGTGCCAGGTGGGAGCACGCATAGCAGAGCTTTCCTTGCAACCTAACTAGCCTACCTAGCCAGGGGAGTTGGGGGTGGTCAGCATAAAGAAGGCTTTTAGAGTCTCTTGGCTTTGGTACAAAGTGGGATATGTGCAGAAAAGTCATTATCTCTGCCTGGAAAGCCTTTTCCAGGGGGGTTGGTTAAAAAACAAATTTACAGTTGTTCTGGCACGTTACCTATTTCTTTTGGTGTACAATGAAAACTACTTTCCAGTGCTGATGCTCTGAGAGTGCCTTGTGTGTTCAAGCACTCATCAGATGGATGCGATGTTCATGGAAGAAGGATCACTATTAGTGATTGGTGTCCTCTTCTTAAAGGCCACCTGCCTATTTAAGACCCTGGATTCACAACAGCAAGCCCTTGTGTGTCAGAGTAAAACAATGCTTCACAAGGTTTTCAATCACCAGAATTTTCTTTTGAAGCACCTTTCTTCCTAACCTCCAATCTTTTGATTAGTTAGTTAACCATGTTCATCATATGTACCACCCAGGGACTCCATAATTACCTTACATCTAATACGATGTAATGTAATGACTTTCCACAATGCACTGTAAGGTAATTACATTTCATAGTGCAACCTAATGTAATGTTATCAGTCAACTGAGGTCATACTAGTGTAGAAAGCAAACTATACCTAGTTACGTCTGAGTTATTGAAAGAAAACCAGTGTAGATACACACACATCTGGGTGTGGAAAATCAGATGCCGTGTGAGGATCATCTTACTTATAACATCAAAGCATAAGCAATAAAAGAAAACTATGGATAAACTGAACTTGATCAAAATTAAA
Organism: Heterohyrax brucei; assembly: GCA_028571685.1. Classification (NCBI taxonomy): domain Eukaryota; kingdom Metazoa; phylum Chordata; class Mammalia; order Hyracoidea; family Procaviidae; genus Heterohyrax; species Heterohyrax brucei. Next base: position 28,266,376 of record CM053155.1, read on the forward strand.
AATATTTGTGCACAAAAGGACGTTATCAAGAAAATGACAATCTACAGAATAGAAGAAAATATTTGGAAATTATAAATTGAAAATATTAGAAAAATACACTGTAACAACAAAGCCTACAACTCAATTAAAAAATGGACAAAGGACTTGACATTTCTTGAAAGAAGGTGTACACATGGCCAATAAGCACATGAAAAGGTGCTAAACATTCTCAGTTGTTAAGAAAATGCAGATCTAAACCAAAATGAGATGTTACTTCACATCCAGTAGGATGGTTATTATCAGAAAAACAGAAAATAACCAGCTTTGGTAAGGATGCAGAGAAACTGAAACTCAACATAGTATTCCTTAAAGCCCAAACAAACCCACTGCTGTCAAGTCAGTTCCAGCATATGGAGACCCTATAGACAGAGCAGAACTGCCCTACAGAGTTTCCAAGGAGTGACTAGTGGATTTGAACCACTCACCTTCTGGTTAGCAACTGTACCACCTATCCACTATGTCACCAGGGTTACAGGACCCTGGTGTATAGGTATGTACACAAAAATGCTTGAAATCAGGCAATTAAACATATACTTGTACACAAATATTCATAGCAACATTATTAACAATAGCAAAAAGTTGAAAACAACCCAAATGTCTATCAACATATGAGTGAATAAACATTATATATGCATGGAAACATTGGTGGTGTAGTGGATTAAGTGCTACACCAGCAGTGCAAGTCCTCCAGGCATTTCTTAGAAATGGTATGGGGCAGTTCTACTCTGACCTCTAGGGTCGCTACGAGTTGGACCTGACTCAAAGGCAGTGGGTTTTTTTTTTTTGTATATGCTCACAATGGAATATTACACAACCATAGAAAGGAATGAATTCTGAGACACGCTACACTGACAAACCTTGAAAACATTATGCTGGTCGAAGTAAGTCAGTCACAAAAGGACAAATTTTATATGATCTCACTTATAGTAAGTAGACAAATAAATAGAAATTAAACCTTCTTAGTGGTTATGGTGGAAGGAAGGCAGGAGAAGGGAGTACTATGCAGGGGCCACCAAGTTTATGTTAATGGTGGTAAAGTAATTCAGAAAAAAATAACGATAATAGACACATAGCATGAAGAATGTAATTAATGTCACAAAATTATACATGTAAAAGTTGTTGACCTGGCAATTACTTTTAGTCATGGATTGAATTTTGTCTCCAAAAATATGTGTATCAGTTTGGCTGGATCATGACTCTCAGTATTGTGTGATTGTCTAGCATTTTGTTATCTGATGTGATTTTCCTGTGTGTTGTAAATCCTAATCTCTGCCCTTGGTTAATAAGGCAAGGTTAGATTATGTCAAAGAGGGTTAGGACGTGAGGCAACACCATTAGGTTACATAACTGATCCAGTGTTGTTTCCCTGGGGTGTGGCCTGTACTACCTTTTATTTCACAAGAGATAAAAGGAAAAGAAGCAAGCAGAGAATGAGAGTCCTCACGTCACCAAGAAAGCAACACCAGGAGCAGAGCTTGTCATTTGGAACTGTAATTCCTGTGCTTGAGAAACTCCTAAACCTGAAGATTGATGTCAAAGACCTTCCTCGAGAGAAACAAAGAGTTCTGGAGCTGGAGTCATGGATTTGGACTTCTAATCAATTAGACTATGAAATAATAATTTTCTCATTGTTAAAGCCATCCACTTGTGGTATTTCTGTTACAGCAGCCCCAGACAACTAAGACACTTTGTTATACATATTTCTACCACAATACATAAAATATAAGGAAAAAATAAGTACTTGAATCCTTAAAAGAGGCTTTTAAAAATACATGAAGTTAGAAAATTAAAAAATGAAAAGTGACTGTATCATTTTGTCATCCTATCAGCAATCAATGAGAGTTCCTGTTGCTGCATGTGCTCACCAGCACTTGATGGTGGTGGTGTTTTAGACTCGAAGTACTCTAGCAAGTGTGTCCACCATCCATCTGTCAGTTTGCCCTACTGTAATAGCTTGCATGTTATTATTATTCTGGCAGCTATGCCACGAGTATTTAAATATTAGCAGGATCACCCATCATGGACTGGTTTCTGCAGAACTGCCAGACTAAAACAGATTTGGAGGATAGGCTAGGTGATCTTCTGAAAATTAGCCAATAGAAACTTTATGGATCACGACAAAATATTGTCCAAGGCAGTGCTGGCAGACGAGCCCCCAGAAGAGAAGGCACTACGCAATAGCTACAACAGTAGACTCAAGTATATAAGCGATTATGAAGGCAGCACTAGAACTACGTAGTGCTTCATGCTGTTTTCCACAAGATTACCATCAGAGCTTACTTGACTGGAACAAAGGGTGTGTAGTGAAATGTCATTTGAATTTGCAATTCCCTAATAACGTATGTTGAACATTTCAATATACTTAATTGCTTAATTCCATCTATATATCTTCTTTGGTGAGATATCTATTCAAATATTTGGCCCATTTTGTAACTGGGCTGCTTGTTACTGAGTTTTAAGAGTTCCTTGTATATTTCCTATACATGTCCTTTATCAGTACATATTCTCCAAATATTTTCTCCTGGTGTCTGCCTTGTCTTTTAATTTTCTTAGCAGTGTCTTTCAAAGATCAGAATTTGAAAAAATTTAATGAAGTCCAGCTTATCAATTTTTTCTTTTTTGGATCACGCTTTTGGTGCTATACCTGAAAATTTGTCCCCAAATCCAAGATGGCCTAGATTTTATCCTCTGTTATCTTCTAGATGTATTGTTTTAGCATTTCATTTTACATTTAGCTCTATGATCCATTCTGAGTCAATTTCATAAAAACGTACTCTCTGTGTCTAGATTTTCTTTATTTTTCACATGCCCAGTTCTTCCAGTGCTATTTGTTGAAAAGAATATCCTTTATTTAATCACTTTTGCTTCTTTGTCAAAGATCAGTTGACTTATTTGTGTGGCTCTCTATTCTGTTCCACTGATCTATTTGTCTTGATCACTGCAGCTTTATAGTAAGTCTTGAATTCAGGGGCTGTCAGTCTTCCAACTCTGTTTTCCTTCAGTATTGTTTTTGGCTATTCTGAATCTTTTGCCTGGCCCTGTGAACTTTAGAATCAATTTATTGATATTCACAAAATAACTTGAAGAGATTTTTATTGGGATGTCATTGAACCCACTGAGTTAGGAAGAATTGGCATCTTAATAATATTCAGTTTTCCTATCCATAAACTTGGAATATCCTGCCATTTATTTAGAGATTCTCTGATTTCTTTTATAGTTTCCATATGTAGATCTTGCATATATTTTGCTAGATTTATATTTAAGAATATCATTTTGGGGTGCTAATGTAAATGGTGCTGTGTTGTTCACTTCAAATATCATTCATTACTGGTATGCATGAAACAATAGTTTTTTTTGCTTCTTTCTTTTAATTAACCTTGTATCCTCAAACATTGCTATAATTGCTTCTTTGTTTCATGAGGATTTTTTTTTAATCTTGTGAGTCTTTGGGATTTTCTACATGAACCATCATATTACTTGCACACCTTTCCAATATCTTTATTTCCTTTTCTTTCTATCTTCTAAACATAATCGCCTTATCTAAGACTTTTAGTGTGATGATGAAAAGAAATGGAGAAAGGGACCTTGCTTTGGTCAGCTCGGGTGGCGCTAACAGAAATTGTACAGAGTGGATGGCTTTAACAAGGGAAGGGTTATTCTTACACAGTCCGGCAGGCTGCAAGTCCATATTCAGGGTGTCCATCCGGGGGGAAGGCTTTCTCCTTGTCGGCTCTGGAGGAAAGTCTGGTATGGTATCAGTCTCTGTCCAGGGAGCATCTTGGCTCAGGAACCTCAGGTCTGAAGGAGGTGCTCTTCTCCCGGTGCTGCTTTCTTGATGGTGTGAGGTTCCCAATTCTCTGCCTGCTTCTTTCTTTTTATCTCTTGTAGGATGAAAAGATTAAGGGTGGGGCAAGCCGTACTCCAGAGAAACTCTCTTTACAGTGGAGCAGAGAGGAGATCTTATAAAGGGGTTTACATCCCATCCTAATCCTTTAATATGCAGTATAGGTAAATCACAAAACGGAGAACAATCACAAGATACTGGGAATCATGATCACATGGCTACATCTATTTTGGGGAGAACACAATTCAATCCATGATATACCACCCTTTGGCACCCCAAAAATTACATTTTTGAAACATGTAACACATTCATCCCATCATAGCAAAATCATGTCCATCCCATATGATAGAAGTCTTAGTCAGTTCCAAGTCCAAAACTCAAAAACTCTTCTACATCTCTGAAATCTAGAACACAAGCTATCTTCTTCCAAGGGTACAGTGGCAAAATAGGCACAAGTTAGACCTTCTATTACAAATGGAAGAAATCGCAGGGAAAGAAGGCATTAACAGGCAACAGGCAAGTGAGCAGAACTCATCACATTAACCCTCAAAGCTTTGAAAATACTCTGACATTTTCTGAGACAGTCTATACAATGGCCCTGCCCCCGAGACTCCAGGTATTGGCCACAATTTCTGGATTCTGAGTGGAGACCCCAGCCCTGTACTACAACTCTGACTTCAAGGCCCACTTGGACAGAAACTCTGCCCCTTTGGCTTTAGATGCACCCTGAGCTGAAATGAGTGGCAGTTCCACTGTTACAAACAGAGGACACCATGGTTCTACCCTTTAAAACCCCTGAGGTCATAGCCATACCTTTTGAGACTGAGGCAGCTCAGCTTCTCAGGCTGTTTGTCTCTTCAACTTCTGCTTCCTATGGCTGCGTGGCCCGGACCTCAGGCCCACATCTGCTCTGCCAGGGCAAGTGTTCCAAAACTCTATAGCTCCACTGCTTCAAGTGCCTGGAGGCCCCTCACACTTGTTGGAAAACATCCTACACAAAGGTACTAAGCTTTGTCCCTCTGTGGGTCTGCAAGGCTAGCTCCACTGGTTCAAGGTCTTGGAGGCACCCCATTCAGCGAGGAGAACTCTGTGCACAGGCACTTAGCTCTCTTGCTCCCTGGGTTGGCTCCAGCACTGCCTCTGGTTCTGTTGCTGTGCTGCTGCTGTCACCAGTTATCTGTTGTTTCTCGCCATCTGTGCCTTCTTTGTTCCTTCTGAATCTTCTATCCATTCACAGTTTCAAAATAGCTCCCACATTTTAGGTATTTGCTAAGCAGCACCCCACTCTTGGTATCAAATTCTGTTTTAGTCAGCTAGGGCTGCTCTAAGCAGAAATACTACAGAGTAGATGGCTTTAACAAAGGGACATTTATTCTTACACAGTCTAGTAGATTACAAGTCCAAATTCAGGATGTTTTCCTGAAGGTTTTCCTCTTGTTGGCTCTGGAGGAAAATCCAGTGCTGCATCAGTCTTTGTCCAGGGAGCGTCTTGGCGCAGAAATCTCAGATCTGAAGGACACACTCTTCTCCCGGTGCTGCTTTCTTGATGGTATGAAGTTCCCAATTCTCTGTTTGTTTCTCTTTCCTTTTATCTCTTGTAGGATGAAAGGATTAAGGGTGGGGCAAGCCATACTCCAGGGAAACTCCCTTTACAGTGGAGCAGGGAGGTGATCTTCTGAAGGGATTTACAGTCCCACCCTAATCCTTTAACACACAGCATAGGAAAACCACAAGATGGAGGACAATCATAGAATACGAGTAATCATGGTCTCATGACTACACCTATTTTTCGGGAGACACAATTCAATCCATGACAGATGCCATCTAATCATTTCCAAGTTATAGGCACCCTGTGCACAACACAACAAAACATTGCTCTGTCCTGTGCCATCTCAACAATCATTTTTATGCTGAAGCCCACTGTTGTAGCCACTGTGTCAATCCATCTTGTTGATGGTCTTCCTGGTTTTTTGCTGACCCTGCACTCTACCAAGCATGATGTCCTTCTGCAGGGACTGACCCTTTCTGAAAACATGTCCAAAGTATGTAAGACGCAATCTTGCCATATTTGCTTCCAAGGAGCACTCTGATAGTACTTCTTTCAGAACAGATCTGTTTGTTCTTTTGGTGGTCCATGGTACATTCAACATTCTTCTCCAGCACCACAATTCAAAAGCATCAATTGTTCTGTCTTGCTTATTCATTGTCCAGCGTTCATATATGTATGAAGTGATCGAAAATACCATGGCTTGGGTCAGGTGCACCTTAGTCTTCAAGGTGACATCTTTACTTTTCAACACATTAAAGAAGTCCTTTGCAGCAGATTTTCCCAATGCAATGCTTCTTTTGGTTTCTTGACTGCTGCTTTCATTGACACTGATTATGGAACCAAGATTTTAAAATGAAATCCTTAACAATCTCAGTGCTGTCTCCCTTTATCGCCACAAGCTTAAAGGGCCTGGGAAAGTAAGAATGACGTCTTAACCCTCTATCTTCTTTCACGTGTTGCTTCATGCTTGGTAGTTCTACTGATAATCCAGTGCAGTAAGTGGCAACTTTCTGCAGATCCACCCTTGATTCTTCCCAGCCCCATTTCCTGAGCTCTGCTACACACACATCCCAAGCCCTGCTGCAGGGTGCACGTGTGCGTGCACGTGCAAGCACACACACACACTCAGAACTTCTGCCAGGTGTTTGTGGGGACTTTCCTCCGAAGCTCAATCCCCCTGCACACACCTAATCCCCTAACCTCCTCTGTAGAGGTTCTCACTAACTGAACGCTTGCATGCCAATGGATCGGCTTAAATGTTAGCCTCCCTTGACTCTCTCTAGGTCGCTTGCTCCCATCTCTGTTTTCTTCCATACTCAAGCACATTTTGTGGGCCATATCGTAGTTTATGGTTATTGTTATGTTTCTCTTCCAGCAGACTCTGAGCAACTGGAGGTAAGAACCAGTTTCCGTGGCGCTGCTTCCAGCTGGTGAAGTTCCCATGTGTGTCAGAGTAGCCCTATGCCCCGCAGGCTTTTTGATGGCTGGTTTTTTGGAAGTAGACCCTTCTTTAAAGCCACCTGGAAACGTCTTCAAACCTCCAGCCTTTCAGCTAGGGGCTGAGCATGTTAACTGTTTGCACCTCCCGGGGACCCCTGGAGACAACCAGCCTTAGTCTTAAGTAACTGAGTCTCCACCCCTTTAGCTCAGCAAGGAGAACAGACGTTAGCCCGGATAAGTGCTGCACTGACCGGGGTGGACCTTGGAAGAGGCGGAAGGGGCTCCTGCTTGTCTTCCTGCATCATCAGCTCCGCAGATTCCCACACTCCCTTCCTGTTCCACAGGCTTCCTGTGCATCAGTGGTCCTGTCACACTGGGCTTTTAGATCCTTGACCTCAGCACTGGGCCCACTTTGCCCCTCTCAGTCTCACAGGAGGGTACATCCTAGGGCCACAGAAGTAACAACCTTGGGAAAGAGTAAGAGGCTGAAGGTTTCTGAAAGAGCTCAGTACTAGCTACCTCAGAGCTTTATTGAGTTCTAGTATTGATAATAGAATTTCAAGTGGACTAAGAGTTAGTATGGAAACCCTGGTGGTGTGGTGGTTAAATGCCGTGGCTGCTAATTAAGAGGTTGGCAGTTGGAATCCACTAGGCATTCCTTGGAAACTCTATGGGGCAGTTCTACTCTGTCCTGTAGGGTTGATATGAGTTGGAATTGACTCAACAGCAGTGATTTGCTTTTGATTTAAGAGTTAGTATGAGCAAAGTACTTAGAGCAGAATTTACTGTATGCCAAGCACTCTCAAATTGTTTGGTATATGTCTTAGTCTGCATAACAACTGATGTGGTAGGTACAGTGATCATCCCTATTTTACAGAGGAGGAAACTGAGTCATAGTTGGGATTTCAACCCAGGTACTGAAGCGCCAAAGTCCGTATTCTTAACCATCACATTTTTACTACCTCCATAATAGAAAAGTTTATATGTGATATTTGGTATAATAAAATATGATACAAAAATATCCTCCAGATTCTTCCCTAGATGTCCTCTGGTGCATTCTCCTTCCTTTCTTCTTTTGCCTTTGGGGGTTTTCAATCTTCCCTCTATATCACTACAAGCTGCAGCCTCTACCAGCAAGCTCCACTTCTGAGTGACCTCTGGTTAAGGCCAAGGACATGCCCAAGAACCTTGCCTCTTGCCCCAGGAACCAGGCACATGACCAGGGGATACTCAACCTCCTAGCTCCTGGGTCTGGTGGGGTGTCTTCTTACACTCACTCCTGAAGGCACTTTATTACCACCCCCCACCCCCCTCACCCCCCGCACCCCCAGTCTAGCAAAGGGAACAGAGAGCAGAGGGAAGTGCCAGGGTCTAGATGCCTGACACAGACACACTGCAGTCCAAACGAAACATTCTACCAGGTCCCTGATGTACAAACCACAGTATCATAGAATGCAAGGCAGCAAGAGACCTCACAGACCACACAATCATTTTTGGATGTGTCCCTGGGGCTAACCCCAAAGAAGAGATGAGCCTGGAATTATTTTTGGTGGATGCAAGGATGAAGACCAGGTTTCTTGCTTTCTGGTGTCCTGGTCTGCCCAGCGTAGTGCTGACTATCCATGGGCAGCCCATGGGCAGCAGATGCCCACCTCACACCCACAATATTCTCCAGTGCTATGGGGGATGCCAGAGACAAGCCGCCTCTCCTAAATACACTTTCTACTGGAGTGTTAGCAGTGAAAGTAAAAGGCACAGATTTTCTACAAGGAATAGCAAGTCCATGTAAACGTGTTTTAAAGTAAGAATTAAGAAGGCATACTGGAGTCTGTAACGCTGCAGCTTTGTTCATTTGCATTTTAATTAACATTCTGAGGTGTTCTGAGACTTGTGAAAGCAGCTCCCTTCCTTCAGCACAAGACTGTGCCCTCCTTAATTCCCTGTGGGTAGTTCACTTGCGCATCTCACTCGCGTTCTGTGTGATTTCAGGGCTCGGAGGAGAGGAAGTAACTCATGGGGCCCGCCTGCCAGACCATGCCCGGGGGACTTTCGAGGATGTCCCAGGGCCAGAAAACTTGAGTCCTGGTCCCTGAGTCTCTGCCTTCTTTGTAGCCGAGCTGAAAGCACAGGTCCCAAACTCTGTCAGAGCCTCAGCTTCCTTTTGTGTCAAATGAAGATTCCCGTGGTGGTCCTGTCCCCTCACAGGTGACCTGAGGATAACAAAGCTGGCCTCTGAAAAGCCATTGTTAATGGCAAACAATCATTTCTAATTGTCAGATCCCTTGACTTATTTCAGCACCCATCACCTAGCCAGTATCTAACTGCCACTTCTCTTTGCCCCACTGGCCAGGTTCTGCTCCAAAACTGGCCTGTTACTTCACCAGCTGGGCCTGGTACAGAAAGGGCAGCAGCTCACTTTCTGCCGGAGGACATGGACGCCAACCTGTATACCCACGTCATCTATGCCGCTGCTGGCATGGACAGTCACCAGCTCAGACTCATCGAGTAGAATGATGAGACTCTATACGAGGACTTCAAGGGCCTGAAGAAGATCTGAGCTGCTGTAGAGGGTGGAAAGAGGAAAAGGAAAGGCATCTCTGCTCAGAGCCAGCAACCTTCCTCAGCCCAGTAATCTCACCAAAGACCTGCTGTGCGGCTTTGGGTAAATTGCGACCCCTCTCCGAGACTTCCTGACCCACTGTTGTCAAGTCAATTCCAACTCATAGCAACCCTATAGACAGAGTAGAACTGCCCCATAGAGTTTCCAAGGAACACCTGGCATATTTGAACTGCTGATTTTCCGGTTAACAGCTTTAGCACATAACCACTATACCATCAGGGTTTCCTGCTATATGGAAGAGATGAATTTTTTTCATCAAACTCTAGTGAAAATATACGTAACAAAGCACATGCCATCTCAATTACTGAGTGCAATTTAGTAACATTGATTACATTCTTCAAGATTTACAACCATTCTCACTGTCTTGTTCCAAATAATTCCACCACACTTCCTTGAACAGATTAGGGAATTCTCAAGGACTCTTCCAGTTTAGGTCTAAGCGAGACCAGATTTATGAAACTGCTCCCTCTGCTGGCAATGCCCCACCCCTCCTTCAACTCCAGTCTTATTACTGCCTTCACAAAATCTCTCTGTGTGCCTTGATTGCTCTCTTCCTGAATTCCCTGTGTGTGTGTGCCTCGATGCTGATGTGTCTCCCCAGCCAGCCTGACAGGTCTTTGAAGGCAAGAACGTGTCTTCTCTTTCTTCATCTAGAGCTTCTAGAGTGCTCATAGAAATTTATATATACCTCCCATTCCACACCCCCACTGCCCTGCCGTGGCACCTGTCAGCCAGTGCCTTGCCTTCCCAGTCAGTGAGTCCTGGGAGCTGGCTGGGTATATTCTGATGCATCTCTTGTCTTTTCCAGTAACCCCATGCTGAAGTCCCTGCTGACCAATGGGAGTTGGAACCTCAACACTCAGACGTGAGTTGACTATGGCAAGGCCAGCTGGGTGGGACCCCCACATACTGGCACGAGAGGCCCTGATCAGACAGTCATTGCCAGGTTGGCATTTGACTGGGGTGACGGGGATCAAGAAGGCAACCTGGACTCTGGGTTCTTGGATGCCCCACCCAGAGGGCGAAGAGTGGGCTAACTGCAGGATATACAGATTTGGCCTTCCTAGAGACTCAAGGCCTAAGTACAGCACAAAGTTCTGACCTGTTTCCAGGGCTCAATCTCTTCCTCCATAAGATGGGGGAACAGAGGAGAAGAGGAAGGACTCCCATCTAATCCTGGCTACACAGTGTCTGTATTTAGAGTGTCTTATCTGAGAAAGATTTTTCTCTCACTTTTAAGTGTAAAAAGGAGACAGTCTGTGAGATTGAGTTTGGACGCCAAAGTACTGGCATTTCTGGGACATTTTGATTATTTATGAAGACGATGAAAAAGAACATTTGAAACTAGAATTTTCCTAGAAAATCCAGAATATATGGCTTCCAAAGCTCTAAATTAGTCTTTCTGAAACTTTTTTGGATCAGGTACCATTTTGAGAATCTGATGAAAGCTCCTGAAATAAAAGAATCTTGTGTTTCATCTTCCAAGATAATGCTTATTTACAGATTTTTCATTGAAATATAAGGGTTCTTAGCTTGGGGCCTGTAGGTCCGTGGACCCCATCTGCTATGCAAATTGAGGTAGAATGAGTCTATAAAAACCTTAAGACCTCAAGATAGCCAGGGTTGTAGGGACACTGAGGAAGGAGGGGTGAGAATCCTGGTTTTTTCCAAGTGCTCTGGTCTGGCCTTAGAAGCAGCACAAAGCACTGCAGAAAATGAATTAGAAAGATGTAACTATCCCAGAAGGTAGAATAGTGGGCTTCCAGACAGCCTGCTCTCTACCAGTGCTGCTGCATTTCTATCTCCCTCTTTCTCTTCCAAACTGATTCCTTTCCTTTTTTGAACCTTCACGCCAGGGTGACAGCTAGCTCTAATTCAAGGGGTTGGGAGTTTTCAGAAGGAGAACTACTACTGAGTCCGGTGTTCCCTGTGACACCAATGTTCAGGGGCAGGAAACCAAAAAATCCCAAACCTTCTGCTGAGTCCATTCCAACTCATAGCAACCCTGTGCTAGAACTTCCAAATTGTCCCCTTTCCTTCATCAGACCCAAAACTCACCAGTGTATGTCTCAGCTGTCTATAAAGTAGCCTTCCTGGCTTAGATACCAGCACTCATATTCTGAGTTGTTTCTAGCCTGCCTCTGAGGGAGTGGGTCGTCCCTAGTCTGCCCAAGGTAAGCCCACAGGCTCCTCATCAGCCAACAGGTTCACAAATGTGGTGGACACAGACTGCAACCATCAGACTTTTGTAAGATTCGTCATCAAGTTTCTGCGCAAATATGTTTTTGATGGCCTTGATCTTCACTAGGAACACCCAGGAAACAGGGCAAGCCTGGCCTCAGACAGGCAACACTTCACAGCACTGGTGCAGGTATGGCTAGGTAGATAAGGGGCCACCCAGTCCATCAGGGGGACAGAGCTGTGGTCCCACAGGGTCTGTGAATGTTGGTCTGCCCTGAATCAGTGACTACAAGCACATGTGTAGCACAGCCAGCCCATGATCAGTTTTCAGGCTCTTTGGGGGTGAGCATCTCCCTGACCGGCAGGGCCTGGTCCCTGCATCAGTGTTCACTCTGAGTTGCCCTAAAGGGGCTGGGCAACACTTTCAGGCAGGAAGCCCAGGGCTCACTCCTCCTGAGTGCAGCTGTTCCTGCAGGGCGAGTTTATGTAGACCCGGAGGTGGAAAAATTGCTCAGTGAGTCTCAGCCCATGGATGTTGCCTGGGCTGGGAGAGCCTGAGGGCAGACTGAGCTTCCCAGAAGTAGAAAGAGGTAGCACTTTGGGAAAGCCCCACTCTTCAGCAGCAAATCCGGGAAAGCTCAGTGTGTCTGTGACACCACATTCCAGATTCCTTCTCTGGATCTTTGGAATGTTTCCTTGGGAACTCACTCTTAAAGTGAAAACATTCTAGGAGAGGAAGGAGGAAGCAGGAAACCCCTAGCACCTCCAAGGCAATGAGCTGTCCAGACACTCGCTCCTGCAAGTGTGGTTTGTGGGCCTGCAACAACCTCACTATCAGGGAACTTGTTGGAAAAGCAGACTGTCAGGCCCCAGCTCAGGCCTCAGGATCCTGCCTGCATTTTAATGAGAGTCACAGGCTAAAGTCTGAGAAACACAGAAATAGATTTCCCTCGACCATAACAAAAGAGCAGTAGGGTTTCCGAGTGGGCTGGGGACTGGGGAGCTGAGGGGGTTATGGGAAAGGATGCCAAGACAAGAGCTGCCGACCTCACAGTTTGAATTGTTGAAATGAGGCATAGGTGACTCCATTCTGAGGAAGGGCACAGTAAAAATTCAAGGTATTAAAGAAAGCCCCAGGAAACAACTTAATAGCAGAAAATACCATAGAGTAATCTCACCTTTGTCTTACAAAACATCTGTTACAAGACAAAGCCTGGGGACAGTCTTGCAAGTGACCCCTAGACCTTGACCACATTTTACAACTAACAGGAATTCCAGGTGGCCTTAAACAATCAATGTAAAGGTCAGTTCCCCCTCCCTACTTTGTAATCTCACGACTTAAATACTGGGTGCTGAGGAAGCTCGTGGTCACCCCCTGCTCTGCGTAGTTTGGGGTGCATCCCTGGTGCACCAGTCTTTTTCCTATTGGGCATATTTTTAGTAAAATTTTACCTTTAAAGAAATTCTGGGTCATGTCTTGAAATCCGAACCCCAACAGAATGACAGTGGCCTTGATACTGGGGAACTGGGGAGTGCTGTTCATGTCACCTTCCATGGAGCTACTGTATGGAGTGGGGGTTGGAGTAGAGGGAGCCTCCCCTGTTCTCCTAACCTTGAAAAGTGGGGCTCCTCACCCCCTATTTCTATGCCCCTTCCAGGAACCTGGATTTCATCAACCTTGTGGCCTATGACTTCCATGGCACTAGCTCACAGGAAGTAACAGCTGTCTGTGTAAGAGACAAGCAGAGAGTGGTGCAGTGGCTGAGGTCAACACGGTGAATGGTGAGATGGTCCCAGACATCAGGCCCTTTTAGGTGCCCTTCTTAGCCTTGAGGCTTTCATGGAACAGAAATGGCCAGAAACCTGAGCGATCTTTGCTTCTTTGCTTGTTTCTTCCCCATGCTACGGCTAAGGAGAAAGCATGTTTCTGTTTAGGATCTTGGCTGGTATTAAAACCAACCCCCCCAAAAGAAAAAAAACAAAAAAAATCAAACCTATTGCTATCAAGTAAGCCCTCATTCATAGCAATCCTACATTAGACACGATAAACCAATATGGCACCACACTGTTTCTGTTTGGGAGCCTTCTTTGAGCTTAAGTCTCTAGCGTCTTCCTCACTCCTCCACCCTACCGTGTTTGCTTCAACACCAACTGCCCAGGAGTGTACTTTTGTCCCTGGCTGTTGGTGGACTTTCTGGAAGGGGATTTCTGGAAGCAGGAGCTTTACGTAGTTGACAACAACTCAGGGGATGTCACTCAGGACAGAACTACCCACTGCCAGCCCCTGAAAATGGCAAGCTTCATCTTGGACTGAGCTGAACTAAGACCGTGGGGTTGCACTAGGGTTTGTGCTTGACCTAAAAGTTGGCAGTTTGAATCTACCCAGTAGTACCACTAAAGAAAGATGGGGAGATCGGCTTCCACAAAAATGACAGCCAGGAAAACCCTGCAGAACAGTTCTTCTCTAGCACATGGGGTCACCAGAAGTCAGAATCAGCTTCTTGGCAACTGTCTTTTTCATTTGTTTAAGTCAGAAGTGATCGTATTCTTTCTCTTTTTTAAAACAAAAATCATGAAAAAACCCAAATTAAGGTGCTTTTTAATGTTAAGGGACCTATATATCTGTGTGGAAACACTGGTGGTGCAGTGGTTAAGTGCTACAGCTCCTAACAGAAAGGTTGGCAGTTCTTATCTAAATTTACCAGACACTCCTTGGAAACCCTATGGGGCAGTTCTACTCTGTCCTATAAGGTCACCATGAGTCAGAATTAACTTGAAGGCAATGTTTGTTTTAAAGGAAAAAAAAAATCCACGGAGGGGGCGGAGTCAAGATGGCCGACTAAGCCCCCGTCTCCTTCTATCCTTCTGGAAACCAAGACCTGAATTGACAATCAAACAGAGCCTTCTGAGCACCTAATCAGCCTCAGGACACGGCACAGAGCTGTTAATTGGGACTTTATATCATTCAGCAAAAAATCTCCTCTCTTTCGCTGACTCCCGCTCCTGGCTAGCCCCGGCTCTCACGGACGGAAGGTAAACGCACCGTTTTGACTTTTTCTTCCTCTGTCTCGGCTGGCGGGCGGAGCTGGGCCTTGCCCGGCGGCTGGACTCAGACACGCTGCTGGGGGGATAGGCCGGCGAAATTCCCATGTTCTGAGAGCCAGGCTCGGGACTCTGTTAATCTAGACACTTTGAGCCTTTCGTTTTGTGGCTGCCTCAGTGGGGTTTGTGCGGAACTCCGTGGTCAGGGTGTGGGACGCCATGTTGGTACCGAGATTTTAGCGGGACCTCGTTCTTAGCCTGGGAGCCAGCGCCTGCAAACGGGACAGCGCTTCTCCGTCAGAAAAGTAGTGATTTTGCACAGTGCTGCCTACGTTGGGGGCCCTGCAACAGAAGCAGAGGAATCGCTGCCTCTGGGCACCTTTAGCCCCTCTGTCTGCTGCCTGTGTGGAGGACGCCATCCTGGGTACGGTGGCCGCAGCTGGACCTAATTCTTAGCTTGGGAGCCAGACCCTGCCCACAAGAGAGCGCTTTTCTGTCACAAAACCAGTACTCAACGCAGTGTTGGATAAGGCTAGGCCCTGTCAGCAGAGGCCACCAGGGCACTAGCAGTGCTGTATTCTGAACTAGTTTGTTATCATCTGGGGTTGGATACAGTGGCGCTTACTTTGTCAGATGGGAAGAGGGACCTCTACACCTGAAAACCTAACTGACTTGTGAACTGGTCAGATACCTTTTGCTTTACATTTGAAGACAGCCTAGAGAAACATTTGCAATCCATCCTCACAGTACCTCTTCCAGCCTCTATATACTCACATGGGACCCAAAAAGCAACAGACAATTGTGGCATACAAGCAATCACTCATGGCTTCAGAAGGCTCCCAAACAAAGCAACCAAGGAGTTTTCCAGATGAAGAAACTTTTATGAAAGCATCAGGAAGTGAATACAAATTGATTATATACAGGGCCCTTCTAGACCTTATACAAAATGCAGCAGAACAAAATGAAAAATTAAGCAAGTTGTTCGATCTGATGGAACACCAGTACTCTGAAATCCAACAGATCAAGAAGAAAATCAAAGACATAGAAGCTTCCATGCAAAGCCAAGAAAACAGAATGGAACAAATGGAAAGAAGAATTTCTGACTTGGAAGACAGAGCTACTGATGCCAGTGTCTATGAGCAGAAATCAGAAAAAAGAAACAAGAAAAATGAAGAAACATTAAGAAGCGTGTGGGACTCTATTAAGAGGAACAACCTTTGATTAATTGGAGTCCCTGAACAGGGTGAGACATCTGAGAACACAGAGAGTATTGTTGCTGAGCTGCTGAAAGAAAACTTCCCAGAAATCATGAAGGAAGAGAATATAGACATCTCAGATGCATATCGTACGCCACCCAATATAGATCTCAAAAGAAAGACTCCAAGACATATTATAATCAAGCTTAACAAAATGAAACATAAGCAGCAACTCTTAAAGGCAGCAAGACTCAAGGCAAAGCTAACATTCAGAGGGAAACCCTGTAGGCTCTCGTCAGATTTCTCAGCAGAAACCATGCTGGCACGGAGACAGTGGCACGACACATTCAAAATCTTGAAGGAGAAGAACTTCCAACCAAGAATTATATATCCTGCAAAACTGTCTTTCAAACATGAAAATGAAATTAAGACATTTCCAGATAAACAGAAACTCAGAGACTTTGTAAAAACCAAACCCAAACTACAAGAAATACTGAAAGAAGTTCTTGGCTTTGGCTTAGAAGAACGAAACCACTAACTTTATATTTTAGAACGACACACTACTCAATACTCATTTAGGGAAGGCTCCAAAGTAAATCACAGCTTTGATTTAGAAAGAAGCAATCCAGTGATCATCATGAAAACTATGGTGTCATCATAATAAAAGAGGGATGTACTACAGTAGTTATAGTCCTTCCAGATGGAGAGGAAGATGACCAGACTGGTAGTAATTAAAATTGGGTTTATAAATAGTTTATTAAGGGGGTTCATAGGGGCAGCTGTAAAGCACAACAAAGATGTATCATACCATTTCAAGAAATCTAACACACGAGTCTCAACAACTATTAAACGAGCTCTGAAAAAGGTGAAAACTCAACTCACAAAAAAGAGTGTCTCAGAACAGACTAATAAGAACAACAGAGAAAACATCAACATAAAAATAAACATATCACAATGGCAGCAGTGAACACATACCTATCAATAATTACATTGAATGTGAATGGACTGAATGCTCCAGTAAAGAGACACCGAGTGTCATCTTGGATCAAAAGACACGACCCATCCATATGTTGTCTACAAGAAACTCACTTGAGACCTAAAGACAGGAACAAACTGAAAATTAAAGGTTGGAAGAATATATATCAAGCTAACAATGAACAAAGAAGAGCAGGGGTGGCAATTCTAATCTCAGACAAAATCAACTTTAATGTCAAATCCACCATCGTGGACAAAGATGGACACTATTTACTGCTGAAAGGTTCGGTACACAAGCAAGACTTAACTATATTAAACATTTATGCACCTAATGTCAGAGCACCTAAATATGTCGAAGAAATACTGACTATGCTCAAAAGAGAGTTAGATGACTCCACAGTAATAGTGGGAGACTTTAACACTCCACTCTCATTACTAGACAGATCATCTAGAAAAAAGCTCAGTCAAGATACAGAAGACCTCATTGACACAATTAACCAACTAAACCTCATTGATATATACAGAACTTTCCACCCATCAGCAGACAACTACACCTTCTTCTCCAGTGCACATGGAACATTCTCCAGAATTGACCACGTGATAGGCCATAATGCAATGGATTCAAGGCCTTTCACACCAATGGACACATGCACCAGAATGTTTATCGTGGCACAGTCCACAATAGCAAAAAGGTAGAATCAACCTAGATGCCCAACAATAGAAGAATGGATAGGTAAACTGTGGTACATATACTCAGTGGAGCACTATGCAATGATAAAGAATAACGATGATTCTAGGAAGCATCTCCTAACCTGGTTTCAACTGGAAGACATTATGTTGAGTGAGAGTAGTCAGCGACAAAAGGACAAATACTGTATTAGACCTCTACGATAAGATCTCAAAAACAGACTTGTGTATAGAAGTAAAGACTCTTTGACAGCTGCAAGGGAGGGGAGGGAGGGAGGGAGGGCAAGGGGGGGAGGGTTTAGTTTAGGTAGTTACTAGAAATCTAGTTGGGAGAAAGCGGTGACAGCACGCATTAGGAACAAGAACAACATTAAGTGTACTTCAGCATAACTTGAGTACTCCTTCCATCTTAATACTGCAAGGATAGAGAAGCTGGGGCGGAGGGCCGGGGACCATGCTCTTAGGCGAATTCCAGGCCAATTGGCACAACTAGCGTTTTGCTAAGAGAGCTCTCTGCACCCCACATTGGTGAGTGGCGTCTGGGGTCTTAAAAGCTGCCAAGCTGCCATCCGAGGACACAGCAAATTGTCCCAACTCAGCAGGAACGGATGCTCACCGAGGGCCAAAATGGCATGTGGTAAAGACAACCGAGAAGACAGAGAGACCCACAAGAGTGGGTGCCTACATCGACCTGGGACCGGAAGAACCGGATGGTGCCCGGCCACCACCAGTGATAGCCATGACGGAGCTCACAGAGAGGAGCCTCACTGGCAACACAAGAATAAAAAGAGGTGCATCATGAGATCTCCACTAAAAGACCTCAATTGATGGTCCAGCGGCTTTGGGGTTCCTCTGAGAGCATGGCCCCCAGCCCTGATGCTGCCCATTCCCATAAATTATAACAAAGTTCCACTCTTTGGACAGGAATGGAATGGACTTGGCAATGCAGAGTAACCATATGTTGGAAGCACTTTATGGTTCTATACATCTATAGGATATCATCTTGCTGACCTCTGGCTGGAGGAAGGGGAGTGGACGGAGAGGAGGGGAAAGGAGACGGTTGGGAGGATGAGACATGTATGGAGCAGAGAGGAATAGTGTGCAGTCACCGGACAGGGAGAGCAGTGGAAGCTGCATATAGGGGGGCATGTAAATTTACATGTGAATGTACATTTTTACTCAGTTATGTTAAATAAAAAAAAAAAAATCCACATGTGTCAGCTGGGGTGGGACATCTTTGACTTCTGTGGCATTTGCGCCTTTCTGGGCTGGTGATCGGGTGCTCATTAATTACCTCATTAACTCATACAGAACCCTGTATTTCACCTCAGAAAAATGGTTCAGGATTTGGTAATTCAGGGTTTACAGCAACCTTAGAAAACATGAGAATTGCGAATAGTTAGAATCAACTCTACTGTTATTTCCATTATGTAGACAGGACACTTGAGGCTCTACGAGGTTACATAAGTAACCTGAGTGAGCTCATTATGGGCCAAGGTCTCTCTGCTTTCTTCATCGACGCATCCCAAGCACCTAGGACAGTGTCTGGCACATAGTAGGCCATCTTACAATATCTGTTCATGAGGGGCTGTGTGACTCCAAAGCCTGTGCGCTTGGCTATAATGCCATGTGGTTTCTGTCCCTGGGGGAGAGGGTCTGAGGCTCCAAAGGGGATGCAGGAGGCTTGCAACATTGAAAAGGCTCCTTGAAGTTCTGGCTGTAGTCTGCCTGCTCTCCTGGCTGTGCCTCTGGAGATTCAGTCTCAGACTGATGGCAAAGAAAAGCAACCCTGCCTATCTTTCATCGCCAGGACTTTGCTGTGCAGTAGTGGCTGCAGAAAGGGGGCACTTGTCCACCAGCTGATCCTTGGCATGCCCATCTACGGACAGACCTTTCCCCTGGCCTCTTCGTCAGACAGTGAAGTGGGCACCCCAGCCACAGGGCCTGGAATCCCTGGCACCTTCACCAGGGATGGAGGTGTGCTGGCTTACTATGAGGTAGAAATACCCACAGCCACCCTGAGTGCCTTGGAGAAAGGGACTAACTGGGAAGGACAAGGGTTCCTCCTCCTGCAGTGTCTGAACAAAGATGTCACAAATGTTTAATTTCATGCCATCCCTATCATCTTGGATTTGTCCTTAAGCCTGGATGTCTCATGCTGCATCTAGGGTCCAGGGTACCCCATCTAGAATCTCGTAGGCTCTCCAGGGTCCCTCAGGTGCCTCCCTCCTACCCAGCACTGACCCTCTGCTCCTGCAGGTCTGCTCCTGGAAAGGGGCCACCAAGCTCAGGGTCCAGGACCAGAAGGTGTGCTATGCCTTCCAGGGCAACCAGTGGGTGGGTTTTGATGACACAGAAAGCTTTGAAACTAAGGTAATGCCTAGTCCTGTTAGCAAGGGGGTGGTCCCAGTAGGCCCAACATCTGTCAGTAACATCTAACGACAGCATTCAGAACCTTTTCAAGGATGACTCTTCTTCTAAATACCCCAGCATTCAGATCCTCATATGACACCAATCTGTGGCTTTGCCATCTACTGATTTGGAAAAGACATATGATAAAAACTTTTCTATATTTCGTGACATTTTTGAAAGAGTTTGTATTTCATTAAATACAACAGATTTCACAGACATATGAATAGGAGAAATATGTATGGAGAGACACATGATTTTATTGTTTGGTGAATGTCCAATTGACAGACCTTTTGATTCACTTATATTCTTCCATTCTCCTGCCAACATCAGAGGGTGTCGTGCATTTCTTGGTTCCCACGCCTCTCTCCTTCATGAGCTCCTCAGCATCTGAAGAGAGATGTTGCACTTGTTCATCAGTATATCCCACACTGATTATCACGAAGGGCAGGCAGTGGTAGGTTCCTCAGAGGAGCAGAAAAAGTGACCTGAGAGAACCAAAAAGAAGCCTGATGGGGGGGATGGGGAAAGGGTCATGATGGAAAAGGATCTGAGGTGAGTCTTAAGGCAGAGAAGGTGGGTGGGGATTCTGGGGAGGAAACTGCCTGAGTAAAAAGACCTGGCTCAAAGGAAATCTGGGGATGGCCCTGAGGACTAGGTGTAGCCGTGAGTGGGAATTCTGAAGGAGGGTGATGGTCAAGGTAAGAATCTAACAAAGGTCACTTAGGTTATTAAGCTGCATTGCATCCTTTCTTCAATTACCATGCTCAGACCAGATTAGCTGGTCTGCAGTCCTCTCCCTCTGTCTGAGGAAATAAAATTGATTAAGACCTCAGAGAGAGAGAATGAAATTTTGGGTAATTTATACTGTTTGATAAGATGTAATGAAACATTATGATGTAATGCAATCTCGTGACTCCTGACTTGTTTTGTGACAAACACCTACCCCCTTTGAATTCTGGCTATAAAAGCCTCTGGAAATGTAACCCAAATGGGACAGTTTGGGGCTTGCTGTCCCCCAGGTTGCTGGCACATCTGCAAATAAAATATTCCCTGAACCCCACGCTGTCTCTTAATTTTCAGCTACAGTGACAGGCAGAATGAACTGTTGAAATGAGACATAAGCAACTCCATTTTGAGGAAGGGTGCAGTAAAAATTCAGAGTAGAAGTCTCCAGGAACCAACTTAGCAGGAAATAACAAGAAATATCATAGAGTAATTACACCATAATTCTGCCTTTGTCTTGCAAAAGACAGGGCCTGGAGACAGCCTTGCAAATAACCCCTGGAGCCAGCCCTAACAAATCTAGTAAAACATCCACTAACGGTTACATTTTACAACCCATGGAAATTCCATGTGGATAAGAACATTCACCAATGGGGTTGACACATTCACCCACAGCTACTTTTGCAACTTGCATAAGTTCCATATGGCCTCAGCCAATCAATGCAAAGGTCAGCTCCCCCTCCCTACTTTGCGGTTTCATGGCTTAAACTCTGTGTGCTAAGGAAGCTCGGAGTCATCTCCTTCTCTGCGTAGTTTGGAGTGTGTCCCTGGTGCACCAATCTTTTTCTTATTGGGCACGTTTTTAATAAAACTTAACTTTCAAAAAGAAACTGCGTCATGTCTTGAAATCCAGACCCTAACAGAACTTGCTTTAGTTCAGCAGCAAGGGCAGGTATAGAAGAGGAGGTATCCGCAGACAGATATTGGGGGCAAAGATTCTAGGTCACTCCTACTTTCCAGTATCCAGATCAATCCTAGTCACAGTACTATGGCCTTCTGCCCAGGTTAGGGAACAGAGAAGCCCAGTCTGAGGGGACAGACAGCCAAACCCTCAGGAAGCCTCAGGAGGATATGGCTCAGGAAACCTCAGAAGAGAAGGCCCTTGTGGAGGGTGAAGCCTGAAGACAGGGAAGCAAAACTTGAGGCACATTCATTCCCTGTGGTAACTGAACTTAACAAAACCAGTAGACGGAGCTCCAAACAAGCAGCTCAGCCCAGGAAAGGCTGAGATGTCAAGGCTTCAAACACACGCAAAAAAAGGCTCTGCCTGGATGAGGAAGCAGAACACGGGGCTGGGCTGGCAGGACTTAGTACTGCCTTCCCCGGCCTCACAACACCTCAGCCGGCTGAAGCAGAAGGGCCTGGGTGGGGCCATCATCTGGACACTGGACTGGGATGATTTCACAGGCTCCTTCTGCAACCAAGGCTGGTACCAACGCATCCAGACACTAGGTGAGAGCTGAGTGAGTGATGTGCCCAGGGTTAGAGGTGGAAGGTGGGGGTACAATACAAAGCCTCTCCCCAAACCACAGATATTGAGTTCTTCTGAACTAACTTTGTCTAAAGACTGGGAATTCCCAATTTTATCCAAACTCAGGAATGAGGAAACTGTTGAAGCTTTCTCTTCTCTCCTTAGCGCTTCTTCCTGCTGGCTGTAGCATGCCCGCTCAGGGTGTTGTCCCCAGGGCTTCCTCTGGAAGTCCCTCAGCACAGGAGCAGCAACTTGTTCCTCTCTTCAGGGAGAAGGCCTGCATGGGCTGATGGCTGGGGTTCCCACATCCCCTGTAGTATACTGCTGGGCTTTGCTGATGGCAGATGGCTACTGGTCAGCTGTTCCCTGCCCATTATGTGAGTACCAAACCAGTTGCCATTGAACTGATTCCAATTCACGGCAATGCTATGTGTGTCAGAGTAGGGCTGTGCTCCATAGGGTTTCAATAACTACTTTTCCAGATGTAGATCACCAGGACTTTCTTGCAAGGTGCTTCTGGGTGTACTTGAATTTTCAACCTTTGGAACAGCAGCCAGATGCTCAACCATTTACACCACTCAGGGACTCCGCTGGAAGAGTAGCTCAGGTACTTTCTGCTGATCTGTGCTCCAGCTCCAGGTGTGGCCGCCCTCAAGCTGTTCTCTCTCCCTGAGCTGGCAGGCTGGCGGGCTGGTGGGCTGGCTGGCAGTCTGGCGGGCTGGCGGGCTGTGCTCACCCTGTAGGGTGTGGGGTGTGGGGCTGCCACCTGCCTATGGTTGCTGCATGTGTGTGGCCTGTGTTTTGGGGCTTTTTCTTGGGGAACTTTGGTTGAATCTTTACTGTCTTCACAGGCCTCTCATACATGTCTTTGAAACCAGAGGCAGAAAAACCCTCCATGTCAGGAGTGCTCAAAACTAAGGGGACCTGAGAGACATTGTTTCAGGTCACCCCTAACACGCAAGGAAACACATGACCTCCACACTGCACAAGCCCCAGGCTGTGATGCTAGGGCTCCACTATAGATTCACTGAAGCATAGACAATAGAGAAAACTCTGGTGGCCTGGCAGGTTAAGGGCTATGTCTGCTAAACAAAAGGTGGGCAGTTCAAATCTGCCAGGCACTCCTTGGAAACTCCATGGGGTCGTTCTACTCTGACCTCTAGGGTCTCTCTGAGTTGCACCCTACTTGACAACAGTGGGTTTTTTATAGAGAATAGATGACTCCTTTTGTCTTGATAAAAGCAGTGATAAAAGAATCAAGCAGAAGGCTGGGAGGATGGAGAAGTAAGTAACTTATGTTTGAGCTGTTGGGTTTGGATTTCAAGATGCAACCCAGAATTTCTTTAAAGGTAAAATTTTATTAAAAATATGCCCAATAAGAAAAAGACTGGTGCACCAGGGATGCACCCCAAACTACACAGTGCAGGGGGCGACAACGAGCTTCCTCAGCACCCAGTATTTAAGTCGTGAGATTACAAAGTAGGGAGGGGGAACTGACCTTTACATTGATTGGTTAAGGCCACCTGGAATGCCTGTTAGTTGTAAAATGTGGTCAAGGTCTAGGGGTCACTTGCAAGGTTGTTCCCAGGCTTTGTCTTGTGACAGATGTTTTGTAAGACAAAGGTGAGATTACTCTATGGTATTTTCTGCTATTAGGTTGTTTCCTGGGGCTTTCTATAATACCTTGAATTTTTACTGCGCCCTTTCTCAAAATGGAGTCATTTATGCCTCATTTCAACAGAGCATTATTCTTCTAGGATACTGGCCAGAGGAATCTAACATCACATTTTCACTGACAGCCAGTGATGGATTGCACCGGTCAACCTCCTCTGCCTAGTTGACCCACTCCAACAGTCAACTTTCACTCAGTCGAGCTCTTGATGCCTCAACTGCCCACATTGTTCTCCACATCTGCACATGGTCTTTCCTTTTAAATGCTCAGACTTTACCTGACCAATTTGGGCAGCCTTTTGAGAGTGAAAATATCTTCCTGTCCCTTTGCAATGCTGGCTTGCAAATAAAACCTTTGATCTATCCCAAAAAGCTCCTGTCTCAATGAATTGGCTTTTTGGGCAGGGAGCAGAACTTCCGAGCTTTTCCGATAACACTGTCAGGCCCCACAGAGCTGAAATTTCCACACCAGACCAGCCCTCTAAACCTGAGAGTGGGTCCAGTCCCAGAGAAGACACCTCTGCCAGGGCAAAGCTGACGGCCTCTACCCTGCACCTCAGTGTTGTCAAATTGAAGCCAAGTTCATTCTGCCTGTCACTGTAGCTGAAAATTCAGAGACAGTGTAGGGTTGAAGGAATAATTTATTTGCAGATTTGCTAACAGTCTGGGAGACAGCAAGTCAAAAGCTGTCCCACTTGGGTTACATTTTTAATGGTTTTTATAGCCAGAATTTAAAGGGTTGATGGTGTTGTGTTTGTCACAGGATAATCAAACAGTGAGAATTACTTAAAAGTTTGTCACAGGCTAACCAAACAGAGCAAACTGTCTAAAATTTGTCGCAGGATAATCCAATTAGTGTGAATTGCCCAGTTTGTCAGGATAATCACACAGAGTAAACTATCTAAAATTGGTTACAGGATAATCTAAATAGTGTGACTTGCCCAAAGTTTGTCAAGGATAATCAAACAGAGTAAACTAGCTAAAATTTGTCACAGGATAATTAAACAGAGTAAACTACTGAAAACTGGTTACAGGATAATCGAGCAGAGTAAACTATCCAAAACTTTTTTTATCTTTCTCCAAGGTCTTAATCAATTTTGTTTCTTCAGAGACAGACAGAGGAGTGCAGACCTGTTAATCCAGTTTAAGAGAGAATTGAGGCAAAGGATGGATAACCTCAGTGACCTCTGTTAGATCTTTGTATTTACCGTGATCAGGAGCGGTCCAGCTACTACACCTGCACGGGGGGACCGCTGTCTAGCAGAACTGCCCAGCAAGCCTGGTGTTGAGCTCCTCCTGCCACTGCTGTACGTGGAACTGAACGTCAACCCCAAGGCCAGGGCTGGGACTTCTCCACAGTCTGTCTCTCTGGCTCTCCCTGGGCGCTACTGTCTATAACTCCTACAGGCCTGTCTATGGTCCTCCCAACCGGACTTCCTGCTCAGCTTCCTCCTTCCTAGGTCTGCCGGCTGCCTCTCTTACAAAAGAAACCTTGGTTTACAGTCCCTCCCCGCTAGGGTAGTGACTTTCAGAGGCTGTCTAAGCACACAGTAGGCTCAGAAATTGCCTTGGAGAAGGAGGAAAACAAGAGGGGAGGGTGGCTTAACAGCTCACACAGGTAAAAGCTAGGTGAGAAAGTGACTTGTGCATGTCGCATACCAGGCATCACCTCAAGGAGTCCACAGCCCAGTGGGTAGCTCCCAGGGCCCAGAGGACTGCATCCAGAGCGTGACTTTGTGTCAGACACGTTCTTCATTGGCTCAGAAGCCTGCGGAGAGAGAGCTTGTCCACTCCCCTCTGTGTAGGTGGTATTCCCAGGATGCACACTAGATGGCAGAAGACACGAGCTTTTCCTTATCCTGAGGGCTCAGTTTGCAGTAATCTCACCATTAAAAACGAAAATACAGACTCCTGTTATGTACTGGAAAGCCTGGTGTCTCCGTGGTTAAGTGTTATGGCTGCTAACCAAAAGGTCAGCAGTCTGAGTCCACCAGGTGCTCCTTGGAAACAATGGGGTAGTTCTTCCCTGTCTTACTATGAGTTGGAATTGACTCCATGCAGTGGGGTGTTTTATGTGTGTGATATGAGCACTTAAAAATAAAGGTTGTCTTCAAGTCTGCCTGAATCACAGACCCTCACATCTAAGAGTGGAAATTTGCTCTATAGAATTTTCAATGGCTGATTTTTCTGAAACAGATTACCAAGACTTTCCTCTGAGACACCTGACATGAACTTCCAACGTTTTAGATGACCATGTTAATTATTTGACTTAAATTCTTCACTAACCCCACAAAGCCAACCTGTTGCCATCGAGTGGATTCCAACTTGTAGAGACCTTATGGGACAGAACAACTCTGCCCCCTTGGAGTTTCTAAGGAGAGGCTGGTAGATTTGAACTGCCAACCTGTGGTCAGCAGCTGAGCTCTTAAGCAGTACGCCACTGGGTTTTCCAGTTCTGCATTAGCCTCTTCAAAATGCCTTATTGCACCTACTGCTTACCTTAGCCAAATGAGCCAGGAGCAGTTATCCTCATTTACAGTTATTTAAACTGAAGACTGACTCTAACCCAGTTGTGAGTCCAGAATCAACACCTAAAGGGGCCAAGATGGGCCAGAGTCATATGTCAGGCACACTGGAAGTTGATGAGCATCTATACACAGGGTCTTGGATCTATAAAGAACAATGAAAATGTTCCTTGCAGCTTTGATTTGCATCTTGGCCTTTATAGTTTAAGAAAATCTACATGTAACCTAGTGGTTCAGGCTGTTATCATCCACCCTAAGCCTGAGGATGGGAACAGGTACGGAGAGAGGGAGATGATGCGGCCCCTTACGCAAGTGCAGCCAGCAGCAGATGCCTGTAACAGCCCCATCCCCCTTCTAGGCCCTGTCTCTTCGCAGGCCTTGTGGAGTCTTCATGTCTTAGTCCAGGGCATCACTTGCCCGTCCTCTGAAGTCTCAGCCCAGAAACAGATCTGCCACACCACACGAGCTCCTTGTTCAGAATGGAGTCTGCGTGGCAGTTTCCGTATGGAGGAGTGCCTGAGCCCCCAAGAGGCACAGGGTTGACCTCCTGTCCCAGCAAGTGCTTACTGTGTGACCTTGGGGAAAGAAACAGAACCTTGGTCTCCTCACATATCGGATATGTCCAGCCCCTTCCTGTCAGGGCAGTCTGAGGATTAAATTGAGTACTAGCAAATACTTGTTCACAATTAGCTCTTGGTTAATACATAGTAAGCACTTTCTCTCCCGCACCTGCCTTCACTTTCCCTTGTCAGTGCTTGCTTTACCTTCTGTGAGCTTGAATTATTAACTGGGTAGGTCAAGTGTGTAGCAGATACCTTAACTTTCAGCTAGCAGAATGAACTCATCTTAAGAAGAAAAGAAAATTGCCATCAAGTCAATTCCAACTACACGACGTCCAAATAACCAAAGGCCCAAATAACCAAAGGCCCCAAATGCTTGACTGTTTCTCTCCGGCTACCCCAGGTCTTAACACTCTTCCTCCTCTCCAAAGTCGAGTCCCTGCTTCACTGGTCCCTTCACCTGGACCAATCTGCTGACGGTCTCACTGCTTCTGCCCCTCCCACCTCCAGTCCAGCCTCCACACTGGGAACGCAAGCATCTCCCTAAATTAGGAACAGAATCTTATCACTTCTCTTGCTTAAGAACGTCCAGCCACTTCCTCCACCCGCAGAATGAGATCCCTGCCTGTCTGTACAATGTCAAAACTCTTTATCAGGCATCAGTCACTTCTCCTGGCCTCATCTCTGTCATTCTCACCCCACTTCAGCAGCCTGATAGCCCAGCTGTCCTTAACCTCAGCCATGCTGGCTCCACTTCTGGGACCCCCAGGGTCTGCCATCACCCTGCTGGCCCAGGACCACTCTGTTCTCTGAGCAAATGCTGCCTCAGGCAGGAACCATAACAGCACTCTAAAGTGAGCTCGTGCTCTGATGAGGTGCTCCTGACTGTGGGGTGTTCTGGACGCCATGAGTTTCCTGAGCCTCCTTCTGTCTCTGAGTCACTCAACCTGGCTGCACACAGCAAGGCCAGGAGAGCCCAGGTCTCTGCTCTCCTGGTACATCCTAACAGGGCTGCTGTGAATTAGAAACAACTCACCCGCAGTGGGTTCGGTTTGGAAGGAATCAGAGAGACAGACAATGAATGAATGAACGTACAAGTAACTCCAGACAGTACCAAATGCTACAGAGAAGCAATAGAGGTCTGCAGAGTGAGAGCATAATGTGGCCAAAGAAGGTCTGTCAATGGGGTCGCATCTGAGCTGAGACCACTGTTAAAACCCTAGGCAGTTCTGGAATCCAGGATCCTGAGCTGTGAATCCAGCTACAGTTCTTCCCTGTTCCCGTTTGTTGACCCAGCATAGAAGACAAGAATTCTACCTTGGTGTCTGTCCTGTATTGCTCCCAGTAACCCTACTCTGCGCCATCCCTTCTGTGGCATAGGTGCCTTGACCAGTTTCCAAGTCTAGTGGCTGTTGTCATGGCCCCACGCACGGGTTTCCAGGAACAATGCCCACTCCCCACTCCCTCAGACCAACTGTACTCAGTTGAACTTAGTACTCAGTTCCCACATGAACAGAGTAGGGGCTGCCGGAACCCTGTCCTGGCCCACTTGACTGTACCTTCAGACTTCACCTTGGTGGCACCCCCAGCCTCTGTCATGCTGCCGTACTCAAAGGTCGCCACAGTCTGGTTCAGTGTCTCCCCTCCCCCCCTCCCCTTTCCAGGCCACTGCCAGGAAACACCGGGTGAAGCGCACACGCCCCATGTACCAAGTGGACTCTTCAGGAGTCCCCAGACAGACGTACCTTTGGTTGAGCACTGCCCCCTCCTGGACTCATTACTGGCTTCAGCTCCTATTCCTGTTTCCCGACAGGTTATTTCTAGTCTCCTTTAGAGAGTCCGTTCGTGCATTACTTCCTGCATTACTTCCTTGAGACAGTCCTAGAAGGGAGAGTTTCCTCTAGCCACTCTCTGAGGTGCCTCAGTGTAAGAACACGTGCACCTACTGGTCTGCTGGAATCATGAGAAAATTCCCCCCAACACACACACACACACACATACACACACACACACACACACACACACACACACACCCTACTGATCAGACGCGGGGAACCAGCTCTCCTGGTGGGCCAGCGTGCCCCCTATTCCCACCCTCAGCTCCTCTTGACTTCCAGTGTGCCATACCCTATCAGGAGTTGTTGTCAGCTGCCGTCGAGTCACTTACAGCCACCCTGTGAACAACAGAATGAAACACTGCCCGGTCTTGTGCCGTGTCCACAATTGTTTTTATGCTTAAACCCATTGTTGTGACCACTGTGTCAATCTATGTCATTGAGGGTCTTCCTCTTTTTGGCTGGCCCTCCACTCTACCAAGCATGATGTCCTTCTCCAGGGACTGATCCTTCCTGACAACATGTCCAAAGTATGTAAGATAGAGTCTTGCCATCTTCTCTTCCAAGGAGCACTCTGGTTGTACTTCTTCCAGAACAATCTGTATGTTCCTTCGGTGGTCTGCGGTACATTCAACATTCCTCTCCAACACCACAATTCAAAGGCATCAATTCTTCTTCTGTCTTCTTTGTCCATTGTCCAGCTTTCACATGCATATGATGTGACTGATAACACCATGGCTTGGGTCAGGCACATTTTAGTCTTCAAGGTGACATCCTTACTTTTGAATACTTTAAAGAGGTCCTTTGCAGTAGATTTTCCCAGTGTAATGCGTCTTTTGATTTCTTGACTGTTGCTTCCGTGGGCATTGATTGTGGACCCAAGTAAAATGAAATCCTTGACAACCTCAATCCTTTCTCCATTTATGACAATGTTGCTTACTGGTCCAGTTGTGAGGATTTTTGTTTTCCTGATGTCAAGGTGCAATCCATGCTGAAGGCTGTGGTCCTTGATCTTGATCAGTAAATGCCTCAAATCTTTTTCATTCCCGGCAAGTAAGGTGGTGCTGTCTACACAATGCAGGTTGTAAATGAGTCATCCTCCAATCCTGACGCCTCCTTCTTCTTTGTGTAACCCAGCTTCTGGGATTATTTGCTGGGCATACATATTAAAAAGGTATGGTGAAAAGATACAACCCTGATGCATACCTTTTCTGACTTCAAATTATGCAGTGTCCTCTTGTTCTGTTCACATGACTGCCTCTTGATTTATATACAGATTCCTTAAGATCATAATTAGGTGTTCTGGAATTCCCATTCTCCACAATGTTAGCCATAATTTAGTGTGATCTACACGGTCCAATGCTTTTGCATAGTCAGTGAAACACAAGTAAACATCTTTCCAGTATTCTTTGCTTTCAGCCAAGATTCATCTGGAACAGTAGGACTTAAAACTCTCTATTATTTCTATTTTGTTTTAACTATCAGATGTATCAGCTACACAAAAGATTGTTTAAGATACATATATTCAGGAACTCCTATGAAGCCATCATCAAGATTATAAAGCAGAAAATTATCCATACCTTCCTGCTGTGTGGCTGTCTACCTCATTTTCCTCTGGCTAGATTGTGGTTGTTTCCTCTTTTGTCTTATAGTTTCACCAACTCTGTGTGCATTCCTAACCAAGGTGCTGCTTAGTTTAGCTGGGTTTTGAACCTTATGCAAATATAGTTTTCCTCCCACTAGCAGGGTTTCCACCACATCCCATCCTCACCATTGCTGGAACACGTACTGATATTAGTCTGAGGGAGGGAGCATTGTGTCTTGTTATGATTTAAATTTGCATTTCCTGGATTCTTCATGAATTTCAGCATCTTTTCCTGCATCTACATGCTATTTGTGTTTGTTACTTTGTGAGTAGTCCATCTATGCCTGCTGCCCATTTTTCTATTGTGTTGTTTGTCTCTTACTTGAAACATAAGAGTTCTTTATATATTCTGAACACCAGTCCTTCAGTGGTTACCATTTTGGCTATGTCTTCTCTGGTTTGTGGCTTGGCTTTTCTTTCTCTCTAGTGTTTTTTAAGGGGGTCAAACTGACTAATCTTATCTTTTATGGCTTATGCTTTTTTTGTCTTGTTTAATAAAGCGTTCTCTAGCCTAGGGTCAAAAGCTATTTTCCTATATTGCTATCTAAAAGTTTTATAGTATTTTCCTTTTTCCTTTAAGTTTTTACTCACAGCCATTAAGTTGATTCTGACTCATAGAAACTCTATAGGGCAAAGTAGAACACCCTTACTGAGTTTACAAGGAGCACCTGGTAGATTCGAACTGCTGATCTTTTACGGAGTACCAGCACCATAAAAATGAGCTGGGGTTTGGCTTTGTGCTTTTTTGTTTATTTGAGGGTAATTTCTAACTGCTGATTCCATGTCTTCAGTGGCTGCAAGACCATTCTGTTTCCTGTTTTTCCTTTTGACCTTTTAGTTAGCAGATGTAGCATTTACCCACTACGCAAACAGGGTTTCCCCAGGTAGGCCAGGAAGAGAGATATAAGTGTCTGCCACTTATCTCTTCTTACATCCATCCTCTCAATGCACATTCCTTAGGATGGCATGAGACAAAGTCCTTGCCCCATCCCACACCCTCCTCCAGGGTGTCCTTGCCATTCTCAGCTGTCACCCAGGCCAGTAGTAAACAGACGCTACTGAGAACACCTGCCTCATCCCTCTACCCCTCAGCCCCTTCATTCCCTTCTGAAATTGACTTTTGAGTATGCTATGAGACAGGTTTCAATTTTATTTTTTTTCTATGTAGGTAACCGGTTGTCCCAGCACCATTTATTGAACCACCCATCCTTTTCACAATTACCTATAAGTCACTTGTAGTGAGTTAAACCATGTTTCCCCAAAAAGATACATCCCACCCTAATTCTCCAAATCTGTGAATGTAATCTTGTTTGGATTCTTTACAAATGTAATTAAGCTAAGGATCTTGAGAGAAGATTATCCTGAATTATTCAGACAGGACCCAAATCCAATAACAAATGCCCTTATAAAAGAAAGAAGAAGGGGTTAAACAGAGACCCGGAGGAGGAGTCAGTGTGAAGGCGGAGGCGGGCGGGCAGTCAAGTGATACCCACAGCCACCAGCACGTCTGTAAGGTGAAGAACAGAATCCCCCCAGAGTCTCCGTAAAGAATGAGGCCTGTCAGCACTGATGTTCCGTTTGTGACCACCAGAGCACCAGAGAATAAATTTCTGTTATCTCAAGCCCTCTAGTTAATTATGCCAGCCACAGGAAATTAAGGCTCTAGCTCTGAAATAAATCAAGTTTCATGTATACGTGGGTGGCTTTCTGTTCCATTGATCTAATTTTTTGTCCCTAACCAAGTAACTCATTATTTTAATTACTAAAGTTTTATAAGTCGATACCTATAAGTCCTTTTACCAGGAGTGTTTTGACTATTCTTAGTCCTTCGTTTTTTCATATATGTATTACAATCACTTTGTCAAATTTCATTAAAAATTCTATTTAGGTTTCTATTAGAATTGCATTATTGAAATTACGAGTCGATTTCAGGAGAACTGACATCTTAACAATATTGAGTTTCCCTATCTTACAATATGGTATATTTCCTTATTTAGTCACATCTCCTGAAATACTTTTTAATGATATTTTATTATTTTCTTCTTAAAGATCTCAAACATTTTTCATTAGACTCACTACTAGATAGTTCTGATTGCTGTTGTAAATTTTATCCTTTTTAAAAACTAAAATGTTGAATTAGTGGTTGCCATTGCTTTTCATATACCGATTTTGGGTCCAGCAACTTTTCCAACTCTCTGATTAACTTCAGCAATTATTCTGCAGTCTGCAGAGTCGTCTGTGCAGGCAATCAGATCATCTCCATAAATAAGTTTTATTTCTTTTATTCCAGCCTTGTCCTTTTTGTTTATTTTTCCTGCCAACTACGGTAGCTAGAACATTCACTGCTGTGTTGCATGCATGTGGTGACACTGGGCGTCTCTCTGCCTTGTTCTTGCCCTGACTTATATAATGTAATCCCAACACAAATTCCAACGACATTTTTTAATGGGATGGAGAAACAAACTATCAGCTTTATTTGGAAAGGGAAGAAACCCTGAATAAGTAAACCACTACTGAAAAAGAAAAACATGCTGACGGGATGTTTTTAACATTAGGTGTGCTGCTTATTGAATGCTTCTCTTAGATGCTGTTTATAAAACTGAGGAAATTTACTTCTGCATCTAGTTTGTTAAGAGTTCTCATAAGAATGTGTGTAAATTTTGTCAAATATCTGTTAGATTATTTATAGATTTTTGCCTTTATTCTGTAATGAAGTAAATTACACTAATCAATTTTCCCATTAACTTCATTTTACATTCTGAGATTAATGGAACCTGTTCATGATAGATGATTTTTTTTGTACACTGCTGGATTTGGCAAATATTTGTGTCACATTTTTGTTTTTATGTTTTATGTTTTTATGTATCACTGAGTAGGAGGGGCCGGTGTGTTTTCTCTCTTCCACTCTAAGATGTCTTTATTATTCTCAGCTGTTGCCCACACCAATAAAATATAATTTTGGATATCAAAAATTTGCTAGCCTCATAAAAATGAGCTGGTGCTTGGCTTTGTGCTTTTTTTGTTTATTTGAGGGTAATTTCTAACTGCTGATTCCGTGTCTTCAGTGGCTGCAAGACCATTCTATTTCCTGTTTTTCCTTGAGACTGTTGAGAACTGAAACCCCTTATCTTTCCCTAGACTGAAGATCTTCCTCTTCTTCCCCAAGTGGATTTAAAGGTGACAGGAGATAACATCAAAACTTGCTTTGGTTTACTCAGAAGCCTGTATAAGGGTCTTTATTTGAAATGAAGTTGGGGAAGTTTGCTGGTTATCTCACCCCTTCCATCTGTCATCTGTTCTTTCCAGCTGGCTTTGGAGAGGGATAGATCAAATGCCATAAACCTGTAATTTTCCCAGAGATCACTGAGGACATTTGTGTCCCCCGTGGACCCTTAAGAGCCTCCTGGAGAAGTTGTTCATCGTGAGGTGCCCTTCTCACCTCTTCTTACTGAGGGAGTGTACAGATTTCCCAGAGATCTCTAGGAGACCCAGACTCAGCAAACCTACTTCCTCCCTTCCCTTCCCTTTCTTCCTCTCCCCTGACTGTGGCCCCAGGAATGTCATTTTTCCTTGTAAGGGTCTCGCCTGGGATAGACACACATGTCCCTTGACTCTAGGGCTGTTGCTGAGTTTAGGGTGGTGCTGCTGAGTTGTGCGTGGTGAGGGAAGTAGAGCGGATCCTGGCTGACGGAGCAGAGAAGGAGAATGGAAAAGGACAGCAGAGCAGCTTAGATGGAGTCACATGTGAAAGGTCGGTAGAGGTATTTTATCAGGAGTGAGGTGAGCTAACAAGTCCTTTTCATATTTTATTTATTTGTATTGGGTATTGACACAGAATCTTTAAAGAAATTGAAATTACAGATGTAAAGCACCTCACACAACACCTATATGTAGTAGATGCTTAATAAATGCTTGAGAACGAATTGAAATCATAAAATAATATACAGGAAAGCACCTAGCACATTAGGAGCTTTCGGTGTTTCTCTTCTACAACGTGCTGCCTGGGTGGCTGCTTTTCCTAATCACCTTCTCCTGGCTGCCACCACCTGGCCCGCCGTGGCAGTGCTGCCAAGAAACATACTCGTTCCACCGTGTTCCTGCAGTTAATGAAGCCCACTCTTGCTCAGAGCTTGGTGCAAAAAGAAACAGCCAGCTCTGTCTTAATTAATTCCGTTATTTGAGTAACTTAACGTTTTTCAAGCCTGATTCAGAGACAGCGAGGCATTCCTTCCAAAGGCCCACTGTTACATTCCTTTTAGACCTTGCTTCCATTCACTCCGGGTGGGAGTGGGAAGGAAGGGCACATGGACATTCCTGTCATTCCTCTGCCCTCTTGGCTTCCCACTGCTCGGCGTGTGAGATCTCAGGAGCTTAGGAAGGCATGAGATGAAGTCCAGGCCCCACCCCACACCCTTCTCCAGGGTATCTTTGCCATTCCCAGCTGTCACCTAGGCCAGTAATAAACAGAGGCTGCTGAGAACACCTGCCTCATTCCCTAGCCCTCAGTGCCTTCACTCCCTGGAGACCTCTCTGAGCAGGGACACTGAAGGGAGGCCTCTGGAGAAAAGTGGCAGGTGGACCCAATACCCATCATGACTGCTGTCACTACAGCTTGGCTGTCCTCTGAAGCAGCCAGCTGGGGCAGTGTGGAGCCAGGCCTGTCCAGACCAGTCCAGACTCCCAGACGGGTGGTCTTGTTTTTTCCTAAACTTCTCCTTGGCTTCTATTTCAGATCCTCAAGCGACAGCAACAACTCATGTAACCTTATTTTGGTCTCAGTAGAGATGGAGATCTCTACTCTTTTCACTTCTAAGTGAATCTATACTCACTCTTTGCTGTATATGGCTTGTTGGTGTCTGTGGCTAAGTCCTGGGCTACCTTCTGGTACACAATCCAAAGTTTCTTCACTCAACTCAACTCACTGACACTGAGACTAAGGGGACTTAGGCTCTGTAACAGGAGCCAGGTCAGGGCCTTAAGAAAGAACAAGGCCCCACCCCCCCCTCCCACCTGGCCGCTCCTACTGTCATCACCCAGATTCAAGGCAACTTGGTACAAAGGAAAGTGCACTAGGCTTTTCCCCTGCCTCCTTCTGTGACCCGAAGCAAGTCACTTCTCATTTAAGGTCCTCGGCTTCCCACCGTCCAGTGGGCAGTTTGAACTATATTGTGGATTGAACTGTATGCTCGTTTAGACCCCTCACCCTAATGAAATCCTAACCTCCAGTACCTGTGAATGTGACAGGTTTGGAAAGAGGCCCTCTGAAGATGTTATTAATAAGTTAACATGAGTAGGGTGCATTCTAATCCAGTATGAGTGATATCCAAATGAAACAGAAGAGATCCTGAGAGACACAAAGGGAAGATGGCTATGTGACCACAAAGGCAGATGAATCTACAGGCCAAGGACCATCGAGAATCATTGCCTGTCACCAGGAGCTGCGAGAGGCATGGGACAGGTGCTCCTTCAGAGCCCTCAGCTTTAGAACACCCTAATTTAGGACTTCTAGCCTCAAGAACTGAGACAACACATTTCTGTTCTCATAAGCATCCCAAACTGTGGTATTTTGCTATGCAGGCCTAAAGAATAAATACAGGCTAGATAATC
Organism: Heterohyrax brucei; assembly: GCA_028571685.1. Taxonomy (NCBI): domain Eukaryota; kingdom Metazoa; phylum Chordata; class Mammalia; order Hyracoidea; family Procaviidae; genus Heterohyrax; species Heterohyrax brucei. The sequence continues at coordinate 28,302,458 of CM053155.1, forward strand.
TGCAGGCTACACAGCCTGTCACAGCCAGTTGCTGGGATGCCCCTAGAAAACAAGGAAAGTAACCAAGAACTCACTCGTCCATTTGGCATCAAGTATTGTCCCTCCCACTGCCATCCAACAAGAAGAACCATTCAATATACGCTTTCACCTCAACGTGGTGTTCTTGCTCCTTGGCTCTGCAAGGCCCCCTCCTCCCCCCACACGAGCACACACACAACTTGCCCTTTCTTGGTCAAGCACAGGGGCCTACAGTAGGGTGTCATACGTTACACTTTACCTCAGAGCCCATCTTTACAGATTACTCCTGGCCTCAGTCTCCACTGGCTGACCAGGCAACTTTCCTCACCCTCCTATCGGCCCAGCTCCATATCCACAGCGTAGCATCCCTGGATGACTCAGAGATCACTGGCCTTTGGGGAACTTCCAGCCCTCTACTCCCTAACTGCTGGAGAGACCTTGAGACAATCTCTCCCTAATCCTTTAATCCAGTGGTCGGAGCCATTTTCTATTAAGGGACAGTGACTTCAGTGGAAAAAAGTAATGACCAAGAGCCACAGAATCATATAAAACTGTTCATTCAGGTGAAGATGTTACGGCTGCTTTTTCTTTTAATTGACAGAGAGATATAAAATAGTAAACATACTTTTTAAAAAGGAAGACAAAAATCATGTTAAACAAATATAATATTTTAAAATTTACTTTTATTCCAAGTTCTGATCAGTCAAGACAAAGTGACTTGAAAGAATGTGAAGGAAAAAAAGAGTGAAGAATTGTGTTAGAAGAAAGAGAACAATGACAAAAAAGTAAGAAAAAATGAAAACCAAAAAAGCCAAACCCGTACCATCAAGTCAATTCTGATTCATGGCAAACGATGTATGTCAGAGTACAACCCGTTCCACAGGATTTTCTTCACCACAATCTTTGCAGAAACAGATTGCCAGACCTCTCCAAAAGGCTACAGGGTGGGTTCAAATAGCTAACCTTTCAGTTAGTAAACCAGCACAAGCAGCTGTACTACCCAGGGACATAAGCAAAGGTAAGGAGCAGAGAAAAGACAGAACACAGTAGTGGAAAGGAGGGAACGAGAGAGAGGTTACGTTGAGAGAGAATCAGAAGGACTCTGCAGTCCGCCTGCCACTCGTCACTCATTTGGCTTTGTGCTCCCGGGGTCACCCCGGCCTGGCAGTGCTGGTCATCAAATTATCACCTCCATTACAGGCTGCTATTTACACAGAGCCTGTATGGTGTGTGTTTGTTTCTATTACATCATTTAATTTCATCTTCACAAGAGCTCTAAAGATTAGACATTTTACAGACGAGGAAAGTAAGACTTGGAAAAGTTTTCCAACTTAAGACAGCTGATAAGAAACAGAATGAGGACTTGAATCCGTCTCCTTCCTAGGACAACACTTGGGCCCTTTAGACTCCGGCATCTCTTGACTGTCTCACTGCTGTCTCCTTAGCTAACAGCTGCCTTTGTTCCATTGCCCCCTTGTCTTAATTCAGACACTCATTCTTTCTTTCTAGTGCTTCAACTCATGACATCCATTCTTACCCACGTTTCCCAACCTCAAGGTTGTGTCCCACTGTTCCCCTCCCCAGGAATGTTCGAGCCTGGTCTTCCCATGTTACCCATTTCACCCTCCAGGTTTCCACTTGAGGGTCGCTCTCTCAGAGGGGCCTCTGAACCCCACCTGTGCGCCCAACCACATGACTCTGACTTATTTTTTTACCTTGACACTGACTGCTACAGTTTTTTTTCATTTGTCTCCCTGGCCTAGAATACAATCTCCATGTGAACATAATTACCATATCCCTGGCACTTAACACAATTTTTGACACATAACTAAAAAAAACAAAAAACAGCTGGCATGTGCCACAGAGCAGAACGGCACTCAGAGTTTTCAGGAGCTGATTTTGGGGAAGTAGGTCTTCAGAGTTCCCCTTGAGAGACTCAGACCTCCAATGTTTTGGTTTGCAGCTGAGGGCATTAACAGTTTGTACCATCCTGGGCTGCTATCTAAACCGAACCAAACCGTTGCCATCAAGTCAATTCCAACTCATAGTGGTCCTATAGGAGAAGCAGAACTGCCCCTGTAGAGTTTCCCAAACTGCAAATCTTTACTGAAGGAGACTGCCGCATCTTTGTCCCTTGGAGCAGCTGGTGGCTTCAAACTGACAACCTCTCAGTTAGTCAAGCTCTTAACTATTGTGCTAACCAGGTTACTTAGGAACCCCATAACCAAAAAAACCAAACCTGCTGCCCTCGAGTGTATTCCAACAGACAGAGTAAAACTGCCCCATAGGGTTTCCAAGGCACACCTGGTGGGTTTGAACTGCTGGTCTTTGGGTTAGCAACTGTAGCTGTTAACCAGCATACCTCCAGGGTTTCCGAGGGACTCCACAACAGATGCTTAATAAACATTAGTTGAATGAATGGATGAAAGTACTCTCTATCCCTTTATAGACTCCACTCCAGACTGCAGAGCTATGTTCTCCCAGGAGACCAATAAAATCAAGCCCCAGGCTGCATTTCCCACATCACCTCAGGTCTCTTACAAACACTCTCATAAAAATTCATCAGTTCCACAGGTATGCCCAAGCTCTTTGCTGGGTCTATAGCTAGGGATAAATAAGATTTAACCCCAGACTCAAAGCTTGATCTTCTGGAGTTTATAGAATCCAAGAGAGGCGATGAGGCATCCTAACAAATCTTTATAATGTGAGATGAAATGAGCTGTATGCAGTGAAACAAGAACAAACTAATAAACATGTTCAAAGGAAAGAAAGGCCCTTTCTTTTCGGGAGGGCTTTAACAGATAGAGAGGTCAACCCCATGAATGGGCATTAAGGCCTTCCTGTGGTCTCAGAGGCACAGTGGTAGTGAGGGACCCCAAGGCATGTCCAGACTGGAACAGACTCAGGGCCCAGGCGGGAGGCGATGCAGGTCACAGACACAGGGAGAGGCTGTGCCCAGATTGCAGCCTAAGGACTGATCACAGCCACAGAGAGGAAGCCACGTGGCCACCTTGACCCAAGCCACAAAATGTACAACACCACTTCCCTGCAGCTGAGAAGAAGCCAGAGGGTGACCAGTGGAGGGCACTGGCCTGCAGACATGAGGGGATTAACCTCAGTTCTCTCTGAGAAGCCATGTGCACAGATTTTACTCTTTTCTTCAAGCTGTGAGATGTACAAGCTAGTCAGCACCTGATTCCCCAACAGCAGGAAACGAAGCATCTGTTTTTAAGACAGCATCCTGCTTTGACAGAGTGCAAGGCTCTGGGCCATGACCGTTTTCCTGTCAAGTTAATACTATTTTCAGAAAACAATGCTCAAAGATGCAAGCCTTTTTTAGGAAGGTTGGAGACCTGGGAGGAATGGAGATGAGGCACAAACAGAGCTGTGTAGAAGAAGACCAGGGCGAATGGGTAAACAGGACACCCACTAGGTGTTCTTCACATTGAGGTGGGCAGGGAGGATGGGGAGGAAATGGGGAAAGCCACCAGATCTGAAGAGTGTCCATTCTGTATCCCTTCTATCCATCCTTCTAAAGCTAATGCTTCCTCCCGTACCAACTGTGGACAACTCTATTCTGGCTCACGGTGATTCCATGTGTTTCGGAGTGGGAACTGAGCTCCCCAGGGTTTTCAGTGACTGGTTTTTAGGAAGCAGATTGCCAGACTGAACCACCAGCCTTAAGATTAGCAGCAAAGCACTTACCATTTGTTAAGGGACTAAGGACTCTGGGCCCTCCCCTAGACTCACACATTCTCCCAGCTCTAAGGACCCGTGCTGACCTGGTACTACCTCTTCAGAGATCATCTCTGCTCCAGGGGCCATCCGTGTAAGCACTTTTACTACACCGTGTTGCCATTGTGAGCTGGTATGACTGCCTCCAGCACTGGACTGTGAGCCCCTTGAAGGCAAGCACCTTGCCCTGCTGCCCTGGTGTCTCCAGTGTCCAGAGTATCTAGGGCTGTTGAACAAAGCAGTTGGAGCCACACCTCCTAAAGTCGTCTACGCCTCTACCTGGTCTCTAAACGCAGACTACCTCAGGGCTTAGACATGCTTCTTCTGTCCTTCCTCCCTGGATAATCTTATCCATCCCCAAGGCTTTAAATAGCATCTTTATGTTAACACTACTACATTTACCTATCTCCAGCCCAGCACTCTACATGATACATCCACTTGTGTGTGCGCTTTCTCGACTCACATGAAACGTGAACATCACATGCTTAATGTGCCTGAAACAAGACTCGTTACTCTAAAACCTATCCTCAACCCCCACTTGTTCCTCCCTTTAGTAAATTACCCCAATCCCCCTTCACATTGCTAAAGGCAAAACCTTAAGATTGTTTGTGGTTGTTTCCTTTCCTTCATCACTTGCTTCTAACTCATCAGTGAGTTTGCTGATTTCCCCTCCAAACAAGTCTCTAGTCTGACTGCTTCTCTCCTTCCCCACCACCAGCCTGGCCCAGGCCGCCAGCATCCTTTGCCTGGTCATCTTTAATAGCTGTTTATAGCCTTATCTCTTCCACTCTTGCCCACCCCAAACCTAGTCTCTGTGGAGAAGCAAGAGTGGACTTTTCGAAACGTTGATCCTATCCTGTACCCCATGGCTTAAGTTCAGTAGCTTCCAACTGCACTTAGAACAACCCCAGACCCTGCCCAGCTCTGCTCCTTAATTGTTGCATCCTTCCCTCAACAACCTGCTCTAACCGCACTGGTCTTCTCTCATGGCTTTTGTGTTGTCTTGTACTTGTTTATTTATTTATTGTTTCTTTGGGCTTAGATAAAGGTTTACAGAACAAATCAGCGTGTGCCAACACTCTTCTCTGCCTTGCGCTCCCCATTTCCACCCTTCCAGCTTCCCTGCCCTCTCTCTCTTCTTGTCCTTGCCCCCGGACTGGCGTGCCTTTGAATCTCTAATACAGGGCTGGGCTGTGTGTATTTTTGTTTCATGAGTCTGTCTAATTTTTGGCGGAAGAATGAACATCAAGGAGTGACTTCAGTACTGGGTTAAAAGGGTGTCTGGGTAGCCATACTTCCTGGGTTTCTACAATAAGTGTCACACCAGTTATTCTTTTGATTTGTAATACCCCCAAACTCTTCCATACCTCTGGGGCCTTGCGTACGTTCTTCTCTGCTTAGATCACTTTTCTCCTTCTTGACACGGCTAGCACCCTTTCACCCTCCGGATTTCAGTTTAAGATTACTGTCTTAGCCATCTAGTGCTGCTTTAACAGAAATAACACAAGTAGATGTCTTTAAAAAGAGAAATTTTATTTTTTTCACAGTGCAGTAGTCCAAACTCAGGGTGTCAGCTCTAGAGGAAGACTTTCTCTGTTACCTCTGGAGGAAGGTCCTTGTCATCAATCTTCCCCTGGACTGGGAGCTTCTAACGGTGTATGGATGCCAGGTCCTTTCCAAAGGACGCGTTCTGCTCCCAGCACCATGTCTTGGTGGTATGAGGTCCCCAAATATCTGCCAGTTTCTCCTCTTTATATGCCAAAAGACCGTCTCAAGGCACAACGCAATCTTACACATTGAGTCCTGCCTCACTAACACAACCACCGCCCATTTTCCCTCATTAACATCACAGAGGCAGATTACAACATATAGAAACATCACAAAATACCAAGTATCGTCGCCTAGCCAAATGGCTACACACACTTTTTTTTAAAATTGTGATTAAGTAAAAGTATACAGTCCAAATCAATTTTACATGCCCTCCTATCTGCAACTCCTTCTGCTCTCCTTGCCTGGTGACACCACACTCCTCCTTTTCATTCTGTAATTCTAGTGTCCTCTTAAAAATCTCTGTCCCCTCCTCTCCACCCTCTTCTGTCATCTAGAAGGAGATCAGTAGGACAACCTCCTATAAATGCATAGAACCGTAAAGTATGCACCTCACGTAGTCACACTGAGTCCCCGAGTCCAGTCCATTCTTTTTTTCCCGTTTTAATTTTATTTATTACACTAAATAAATAAAGTTTCTAACATCTATCAACTACCTCATCTATTATAAATTCTCTCTCACACACACACCCTGCCCTTGTAGCTGTCAAAGAGTATTTTTCTTTTGTAGATAATTCTCTTTGTAAGTCCTTATAGCAGGGGTCTCATGTACTATTTGTCCTTTAGCCACTCAGAATAATATCTTCCAGTTGAAATCATGTTATGAGATGTTTTCTAAAATTGTCATTGTTTTTTATCCTAGCATAGTGTTCCATTGAGTATATATATCACAGTTTGCTTGTACATTCACCCATTGATGGGCATCTGGGTTGATTCCATTTTGGGGCTATTGTGGACTATGCTGCAAAAAACATTCATTAACATATGTCTGTTTGTGTGACAGCCTTTGTTTCTGAAGGATAAATTCCAAGCAGTGGAATTACTGGATCAAATGGTGCATCTATTTCCAGCTCTTTAAGGAAGTGCTAGATTGCTTTCCAAAGAGGTTGTACCATTTTGCAACCCCACCAGCAGAGCTCTGATCTCTCCACAGCCTCTCCACCATTTGTTGTTTTGTGTTTTTTGGATTACGGCCAACCTTGTTGTGGTGAGATGGTATTCCATTGTAGTTTTGATTTGGATTTCTCTGATAGCCAAGATCGTGAGCATTTCCTCATGTGTCTTTTGGCTGCCTGGATGTCTTCTTTGGTGGAGTGTCTGTCCGTCTCTTTTGCCCATCACTTAACTGGGTTATTTACCTTTTTCTTGTTGATATTTTTGCAGAATCTTGTAGATTATGGAGATCAGACACCGATCTGACATGTAGTTGCCAAATATTTTTCCTATTCTGTAGATGGTCTTTTAACTTTTTTGATAAAGTCTTTGGATGAGAGAAAGTGTTTGATTCTTAGTAGTTTCCATTTATTCATTCTCTCTTCTGTTGTTTGACCTTTGTCAGATTTTGAAGCCCATCTAAAGTGTTTGTTAGAACTTCCATTGTTGACCCTATTTTTTCTTGCGTGACCTGTATCATTTTAGGTTTGATATTTAGATCTTTGATCCAATTTGAGTTAGTTTTTGTTTAAATTGTGAGATATGGGTCTTCTTTCAGTGTTTTGCAGATGGATACACAATTTTGCCAACACCATGTGTTAAACAGACTGTTTTTGTCCCAGTTTACAAACTTAAGGGCCTTTGTCTAATATCAGTTGTTCTAAGAGGAAAGCTACATCTCTGGGGTCTCACCTCTGTTCCACTGATCCATATATCTCTTTTTGTACCAATATCAGACTGTTTTGACTACTATGGCAGTGTAGTAAGTTCTAAGGTCAGGTAGTGTGAGGCCTCCCACTATGCTTCTCTTCTTCAGGAAGCTTTACATATTCAGGGTGTCTTCCTCTTTCCAAACAAAGTTGGTGGTTTGTTTCTCCATCTCCTTAAAAAAAGACACCATAATTTGTATTGGGATTGCACTGTATATGTATATCACTTTGGGTAAAATAGACGTTTTCACAATGTTAAGTCTTTCTATCCATGAGCAGGGTAGGTTTTGCCATTTATGTAAGTCTCTTTTGGTTGCTTGCAATAGGGTCTTGTAATTCTCTCTATGTAGGTCTTTTATTTCTCTGGTTAGATTTATTCCTAGGTATTTTATCTTCTTGGGGTCTATAGTAAATGGTATTGATTTGTTGATTTCTTCTTTGATGACCTCTTTTTGGTGTAAAGGAATCCTGATTTACTTATATCCTGATATTTTGCTGAAATCTTCTATTAGTTCGAGTAGTTTACTTATGGATTCTTTAGGATTCGTCACATATACAATCATATATCATCTGCAAATAGGGAGATTTTTACTTCCTCTTTGCTGATGCAGATGCCCTTTATTTCCTTATCTTGTCTAATTGCTCTGACTAGAACCTCTAGGACAATGCCCCATAGAAGTAGTGAGAGTGGGCATACTTGTCCATTTCCCATTCTCAGGGGGAATTCTTTCAGTCTCTCTCCATTCAGGATGATGTAGGTGGTTGGCTTTGTGTAGATGCCCCTTATTGCATTGAAGAATTTCTTCTCTATTCCTATTTTGCTGAGAGTTTTTAACACTCATTGGTGTTGGATTTTGTCAAATGCCTTTTATGTGTCAATTGACAAAATCAGGTGATTCTTATCCTTTGTGTTATTTATGTGGTTGATCACATTAATTCTTTTTCTGATGTTGAACCAGGCTTGAATTGCTGGTATGAACTTAACTTGGTCATGATAGATTATTTTTTTGACATGTTGTTGAATTTTACTGGCTAAGATTTTGTTGAAGATTTTTTTCTTTTCTTTTTTTTATTATGATAGAGTGAAAATGTACATCCCCATATAAATTTGCATGCCCACCTACATGAAGCTCCCTGAGATCTCCACTAAAAGAATGCAATTGATGGTCCAGGGGCCTCAGAGTGCCCCTGGAAGCATGGCTTCTGGCCCTGATGCTGCCCCTGTCCACAAATCATAATGGAGGTCAACTCTTGGACAGGAATGGATTGGTCTTGGTGACACAGAGTGACCATATCATGTGTGCACTTCTCTCCTGCTGACAGCACACTCCACCTCTCTGGTTCACATATGTCCTACCCTCCCAACAATCTCCAATCCCTTCCTCTCCACCCACTCCCCCACCTCCAGTAAAAGGTCAGCAGGATGACTTCCTATGGATGCACAGAACCTTAAAGTGCACACATGATATGGTCACTCTGTGTCACCAAGACCAATCCATTCCTGTCTAAGAGTTGATCTCCATTATGATTTGTGGACAGGGGCAGCATCAGGGCCAGAAGCCATGCTTCCAGGGGCACTCTGAGGCCCCTGGACCATCAATTGCATTCTTTTAGTGGAGATCTCAGTGAGTACCCTTTTTTATTCTTGTGTTGCCAGTGAGACTCAACTTTATGAGCTCCATCACGGCTATCACTGGTGGTGGCCAGGTGCCATCTGGTTCTTCCAGTCACAAGTCAATGTAGTCACCCACTCACATGGGTCTCTCTGTCTTCTGAGTTCTCTTTCCCCTATGTTGTTGTGGTCCTTGGTGATCATCCATTCCTGCCAAGTTGGGACAATTTGCTGTACCCTCAGATGGCAGCTTGGCAGCTTTTAAGACCACAGACGCCACTCACCAATGTAGGGTGCAGAAGGCTCTCTTAGCAAAACACTAGTTGTACCAATTTTGCCTCTATTTCCCCTGAGAGCAGTCCCCAGCACCCTGCCCTAGCTACTCTGTCCTTGCAACGTTGGGTTAAGATGGGAGGAGTAATAATGTTATATTGAAGTCCAGTTAATATTGATCTTCTTTCTAATGTGTGCTGTCACAGATTTCACCCAACCAACTTCCTATCAACTATCTAATCTAAACCCTCCTCCTCTCGCCCTCCCTCTCTCCTCACCCTTGCAGCCATCAAAGAGTCTTTTCTTCATCATGAGTCTGCTTTTAAGTTCTTATCGTAGGGGTATCATACAATATTTGTCCTTTTGTGACTACTTTCACTCAACGTAATGTCCCCCAATTTAAACCAGGTTATGTTTCCTAAAATTGTTGTTGTTCTTTACCATTGCATAGTATTCCACTGAATATATATACCATAGTTTATCTATGCATTCATCTGTTGTTGGGCATCTGGGTTGATTCCATCTTTTTGCTGTTATGGATGTGCTGTGGTAAACATTCTTGTGCATGTATCAGTTGGTGTGGATGGCCTTGCATCTGTAGGATGTATTCCAAGCAGTGGAATTACTGGGTCAAATGGTGTATCTATATCCAGCTTTTTAAGGAAGTGCCAGATTGCTTCCCAAAGAATTTGGCCCATTTTGCAATCCCACCAACAATGTAGGAGAGTTCCAATTTCCCCACAGCCTCTCCAGAATTTGTTGTTTTGCGTTTTTTGGATCATGGCCAACCCTGTTGGGGCAAGATGGTATCTCATCTCTTTAATAACTAATGATCGTGAGTGTGTCCACATGTGTTTTTTGGCTGTTGGATCTCCTCTTTAGAGAAGTGTCTGTCCATCCTTTGCCCATCGCTTAATTGCATTATTATCTTTTTCTTATTGATATTTTATAGTACCTTACAGATTATGGAGATCAGGCGTCAGTCTGACATATAGTTGACAGATATTTTTTCCCATTCTATGTAAGCCAAGTGCCGTCGAGTTGGATCCGACTCATGGCGACCCTAGGGGCCAGGGTAGAACTGACCCCCAGAGAATTCTATTAATGAAGTCTTTGGATGAGCAAAAGTGTTTGATTCTTAGTAGTTTCCTTTTATCTATTTTCTCTTCTGTTGTTTGTGGTTTGTTTGACAGGTTTTGAAGTTTGTCTATTTTGTGTATTAAAGCTTCCATTGTTGTTCCTACTTTTTCTTGAATGAGCTTTATTGTTTTAGATTTGATATTCAGGTCTTTGATCCAGTTTGAGTTGGTTTTTGTATAAGGTGTAAGATATGGGTCTTGTTTCAATTTATTGCAGATAGATATCAAATTTTGCCAGCACCATTTGTTGAAGAGATTGTTTTTACCCCAGCTTAGAATTGGATCCGACTCGACGGCATTTGGCAATGTTGTAGGGCCTTTGTTGAATATCAACTGTTCATAGGCAGATGATGTCCTCTCTGGGGTCTCATTTCTGTTTCGTTGATCTATCTGTCTCTTTTTGTACCAGTGCCAGACTGTGTTGGCTACTGTGGCAGTGTCATGCATTCTAAAGTTGGGTAGTGAGAGGCCTCCCCCTGCGTTGTTCTTCTTCAGTAGTGCTTTACTTACCTCGGCCTTCTTCCCTTTCCAAACAAAGTTGGTGATTTGTTTCCCCATCTCATTAAAAAATGTCACTGGAATTTGTATTGGGATTGCATTATATAAGTAGATTGCTTCAGGTAAAATAGACATTTTCACAATGTTAATTCTTCCTATCCATGAGCAGCATAGGTTTCTCCATTTGTGTAAGTCTCTCTTAGTTTCTTATAGTAAGGTCTTGTAGTTCTCTTTGTAAAGTTCTGTTATTTCTCTGGTTAGATTTATTCCTAGGTACTTTATCTTCTTAGGGGCTACAGTAAATGACATTTACTTGGTGATTTCTTCATTAACAATCTCATTGTTGGTATAAAGGAATCCTACTGATTTACTTACGTTTATCTTGTATCCTGAATAGTTTACTTACAGATTCTTTAGGATTCTCTGCTTATACAATCATAACATCTGCAAATAGGGAGATTTTTTACTTCTTCTTTGCTGATGCAGATGCAGTTTATTTCTTCGTCTTGCCTAATTGCTCTGGCTAGAACTTCTAGTACAATGCTGAATAGGAGAGGTGAGAGTGGGCATCCTTATCTAGTTCCTGTTCTCAACAGAAATTGCTTCAGTCTCTCTCCATTCAGGAAGACGTAGGCAGCTGGCTTTGTATAAAATGCCTCTTATTGCCTTGAGGAATTTGCCATCTATTCCTATTTTGCTGAGAGTTTTTAACATGAATGGGTGTTGGACTTTATCAAATGCCTTTTCTGCATCAGTAGACAAAGTCAGGTGATTCTTCTCTTTTGTGGTATTTATGTGGTTGATCACATGAATTGTTGTTCTGACGCTGAACCAGACTTGTATCCCTGGTGTGAATCCAACTTGGTCATGATGAATTATTTTTTTGATGTGTTATTTTATTCTGTTGGCAAGAATTTTGTTGAAGATTTTTGCATCTACATTCATGAGTGATATTGATCTGTAGTTCTCCTTTTTTGTTGGGTCTTTCCCTGGCTTTGGTATCAGGGTTGTGTTGGCTTCGTAGAATTCCATCCCTTTCTATACTGTGAAATAGACTCAGTAGTATTGGAGGTAACTCTTCTCTAATAGCTTGGTAGAATTCTGTGGTGAAACAGTCTGGGCTCAGGCTTTTTTTGGTTGGTAGTTTTTGAATGACTTTTTCAATCTCTTTCTTTCTGATGGGTTTATTAAGTTGTTCTGCTTCACCTTGTGATAATTTGGGTAGGTGGTATGAATCAAGGAATTTGTCTGTTTCCTCTAGGTTTTCAAACTTGTTGGAGTACAGTCTTTCATAGTATCCTATCATGATATTTTTTATTTCTGTTGGATCTGTTGGGACAACTTTCCTCTCGTTTCTTATTTGGGTTATTTGTTTCCTTTTCTCTTTTTGTTTAGTAAGTTTAGCCAGTGATTTGTCAATTTTGTTGATCTTTTCAAAAAACCAGCTTTTGGTCTTTTCAATTTTTTCAATTGTTCTTCTACTCTCTAAATCATTTAGTTCTGCTCTAATTTTTACGATCTGTTTTCTTCTGGTGCCTGAGGGATTTCTCTGTTGTTCTCTCTCTACTTGTTCAAGTTGTGGGGTTAGTTCTTTGATTTGGTTTCTTTCTTCCTTCCAGCTGTGTGCATTTATGGAAATAAACTGACCTCTGAGCACAGCTTTGGCTGTATCCTGTAGGTTCTTCTATGAAATGTTTTCATTCTCACTGGAATCCATAAATTTCTTTACTTCATCCTTGATTTCTTCTATAACCCATGGCTTTTTGAGCAAGATGTTGTTCAGTTTCCATGAGTTCCACTTGCTATCTGTGTTTTTTCTGCTATTGATTTCAACTTTTATGGCTTTATGATCTGAGAAGATGCTTTGCATTAATTCAACAGTGTGGGTTTTGTTGAGAATTTCTTTATGTCCTAACACATGATCTATTCTGGAGAATGTTCCATGTGCACTGGAGAAGAAGGTGTAGTTGCCTGCTGATGGATAGAAAGCTCTGTATATGTCGATGAGGTCTAGCTGGTTAATTGTGGCAATAAGGTCTCTGTGTTGTTATTGAGCTTTTTTCTAGACATCTGCCCACTATTCAGAGTGGAGTGTTGAAGTCTTCCACTATTATTGTGGAGTGATCTATTTCATTATTGAATGTAGTCAGTGTTTCTTCAATGTATTTAGGTGTTCTAATATTAGGTGCATAAATATTTAATATTGTTAAGTCCTGCTTGTGTATTGAACCTTTCAGCGATAGTGTCCATCCTTGTCTACTATGGTAGATTTTACATTAAAGTCTATTTTATTTGAGACTACAATTGCCACACCTGCTTTTCTTTGTGTATTGTCAGCTTGATACACATTCTTCCATGCTTTAATTTTCAGTTTGTTCATATCTTTAAGTCTAAGGTGACTTTCTTGCAGACAACATATGAAAGGGTTGTGTCTTTTGATCCAAGATGTCACTCAATGTCTCTTTACTGGAGCATTCAGTCCTTTCACATTCAATGTAATTATTGATAGGTATGTGTTTAGTGCTGTCATTGTGATATGTTTATTTTTGTGTTGATGTTTTCTCTGTTGTTCTTATTAATCTGTTCTGGGACATTCTTCTTTGTCAGTTGATTTTTCACCTTTTTCAGGGTTGGTTTTGTGGTTGCTGAGACTCCTGTATTATGTTTCTTGATTTGATATGTTGCATCTTTATTGTACGTTCCAACTGTCCCTATGATTCCCCTAAATAAACTATGTATAAACCCAATTTTAATTACTGCCAGTCTTATTAGCTTCCTCTCCATCTGGAAGGACTATAACAACTGTAGTACATCCCTCTTTGCAATATGATGACATTATAGTTTTCATGATATGATCACTGGGTCATTTCTTTTACTATTATAGGTGTAATTGAGTTTGTAACCTTCCTTAACTGAGTAGGTTTCTAGGTGATGTGTCCTGAATTCGCTTCTAAAATATAAAAGTGGTGGTTTTGTTCTTCTAAACCACGAGATTCTTTCAGTATTTCTTGTAAGTTTGGTTTGGTTTTTACAAAATCTCTGAGTTTCTGTTTATTTGTGAATGTCTTAATTTCATTTTGACATTTGAAAGATACTTTTGCAGGATATATAATTCTTGGTTGGAAATTCTTCTTCAAGGTTTGAATGTGTCATGCCGCTGTTTCTGTGCCATCATTGTTTCTGCTGAGAACTCTGATGAAAGCTGTCATGGTTGGAATTGTGTTCCCCCAAAAATGTGTGCAGCCACGTGGCTGGGATATGGTTCCCAGTATCTTGGGACTGTCCTCCATTGTGTGGTTTTGCTAACCTGTATGTTGGAGGATTAGGGTGGGGCTGTGAATTCCTGCTGTAGGGGGAGTTTCCCTGGAGTATGGCTTGCCCCACCCTTAATGCTTTTAGCTTGCAAGGAATAAAAGGAAAAAGAGACAAAGGACAATTTGAGAACCTCGCTACCATCAAGCAAGCAGCACCAGGAGCAGAGCGCGTCCTTCAGACCAGAGATTCTTGCATGAGGTTGCTCCCTGGACAAAGACTGATGCAATACCGGACTTTCCTCCAGAGCCGACAAGGGGAAAGTCTTTCCCTGGAGCGGACACCCTGAATATGGACTTGCAACCTACCGGACTGTGTAAGAACAAATCTTTCTTTGTTAAAGCCATCCACTCTGTGGTATTTCTGTTAGAGCAGCCTAGCTGACTAAAACAGAATTGGTACCGTGGGAGTGGGGTGCTGCTCTAGCAAATACCTAAAATGTGGAAGCCACTTTGAAACTGCGAATGGATAGAAGATTTAGAAGGAACGAAGAAGGCGCAGATGGTGAGAAACAACAGAGGACCAGCAGCAGAGGCAGCAGCAGAACCAGAGGCAGCGCTGGAGCTGACCCGTGGAGCGAGAGAGGTCAGTGCCTACGCAGAGTTTTCCTCGCGGAACGGGGTGCCTCTGGGCACTTGAATCGGTGGAGCTGGCCTTGCTGACCCACGGAGTGAGAGAGTTGAGTGCCTTTGGGCAGGACGCTTTCCAGCAAGAGTGGGGTGCCTCTGGGCACTTAAACCAGTGGAGCTACAGAGCTTTGGAACACTTGCCCAGCAGGGCAGATGTAGGCCTGAGGCCCAGGCCATGCGGCCTAGGAAGCTGAAACTGAAGAGACAAATAGCGTGAGAAGCTGAGCTGCCTCAGTCTCAAGAGGTATGGCCATGACCTCAGGGGTTTGAAAGGGTGGAACCATGGCATCCTGTGTTCGTAAGGGTGGAATTGCCACTGAGTTGGGTTTAGGGTGCTGCTAAAGCCAATGGGACAGAGTTTCTGTCCAAGTGGGCCTTGAAGGCAGAGTTGTAGCACGGGGCTGGAGGTCTCCACTCAGAAACCAGAGAGTGTGGCCGATACCTAGAGTCTGGAGAGCATTGCTGTTGTGTAGAATGTCTCAGAAAAATGTAAGAGTATTTCCAAATCTTTGAGAGCTAATGTAATGTGTTCTGTTGACTTTCCTGTTGCCTGTTAATGCCTTCTAAGTTTCACAGATGTAGAAGAGTTTTTGTATTTTGGACTTGGAACTGATTTAAGACTTCTGTTATATGGATGGACATAATTTTGCTATGGTGAGATGAATGTTTTAAATGTTTTGTGATGTGATTTTTGGGTTGTCAAAGGGTGGGATGTCATGGTTGGAATTGTGTTCCCCCAAAAATGTGTGCAGCCACGTGGCTGGGATATGGTTCCCAGTATCTTGGGACTGTCCTCCATTGTGTGGTTTTGCTAACCTGTATGTTGGAGGATTAGGGTGGGGCTGTGAATTCCTGCTGTAGGGGGAGTTTCCCTGGAATATGGCTTGCCCCACCCTTAATGCTTTTAACTTTCAAGAAATAAAAGGAAAAAGAGACAAAGGACAATTTGAGAACCTCGCTACCATCAAGCAAGCAGCACCGGGAGCAGAGTCCGTCCTTCAGACCAGAGGTTCTTGCGTGAGGATGCTCCCTGGACAAAGACTGATGCAATACCGGACTTTCCTCCAGAGCCAACAAGGGGAAAGCCTTTCCCTGGAGGGACACCCTGAATATGGACTTGCAACCTACCGGACTGTGTAAGAATAAATCTTTCTTTGTTAAAGCCATCCACTCTGTGGTATTTCTGTTAGAGCAGCCTAGCTGACTAAAACAAAAGCCTAGAGGGTTTCCCTCTGAATATTAGCCTTGCTTTGAGTCTTACTGCTTGTAAAAGTTTATGTTTATGTTTCATTTTGTTGAGCTTGATTATAATGTGTCTTGGAGTCTTTCTCCTGGGATCTATATTGAGTGGTGTTCGATATGCATCTTGGATATCTATATTCTCTTCTTTCATAATTTCTGAGAAGTTTTCTGTCAGCAGCTCAGCTGCAATACTCTTTGTGTTCTCAGGTGTCTTGCCCTGTTCAGGAACTCCAATTAATCATAGATAGTTCCTCTTTAATAGAGTCCCACATGCTTCTTAATTCTTCTTCATTTTTCTTGTTTCTTTCATTTGGTTTCCCCTCATAGATGCTGGAGTCAGTAGCTCTGTCTTCCAAGTCAAAAAGTCTATTTTCCATTTGTTTCATTCTGTTTTCTTGGCTTTGAATTGAAGTTTCTATCTCTTTGATTTTGTTCTTGATCTGTTGGATTTCAGAGTAGTGGTGTTCCATCAGATCAAACAGCTTGTTTAACTTTTCTTTTTGATCTGCTGCATTTTGTAGAAGGCCCTAGGAGGGCTCTATATATAATCCTTGTTTTCGTCTTCCAATAGTTTCAGAAAGGTTTCTTCATCCAGGAAGATCTTTGGTTGTTTCTTTTTGGGGGACTTCTGAAGCCATGAGTGATTTCTTTATTACACTTTTCTCCAGAGTTTGTTGCTTTTGGGGCATCATATGAGTCAATAAAGGCTGGAGAGATGCAGTGAGGATGGATCACAGTTGTTTCTCTAGGCCATCTTAAAATGAAAGGTAAAAGATATCTGACAACTTCTAAAGTCAGTCAAGTTTTCTGGTGCACAGATCCCTTTTCCAAATTGACAAAGTAAACACCTCTATTTCCAACCCCAGATGTTATAAACTAGTTCAAAATACAGAAGGCTACTGCTCTGCTGGCCTCTGCTGCTGGGTCCCAGCCATAGGCGACACTGTGTAGAATACTGCTTTTCTGCTGGACAAGCACTCTCCTCCTGGCAGGCACTGTCCCCCCCCAGCCTATGAATTAGGTCCAGTTGAAACCTCCGAATGGGTATCTCCACCTCCCAGTGGAACAAGATGGCATCCTGCACAAGCTCCCCGCCTGTCTTGGTATGGGCTACTTAATGGTAGAGGTGGAAAGAGAGGCCAAAGGTGCCAAGATGCACAGAGTCCAAAGCCGGGCTCTCAAAATGTTGCAATTTCACCTGTCAATCTCACGAGCTTTGCATCTGAGATTAGCTGCTAGTCAAGTTAAAATGTCAAGTTACCTTCAGTCTGTGAAAGCCAGCACTCACTAAGAGCAGGGAATGGTGAAAGAGACGAGGTTTTCCATTCAGTGGTGTGAAGTCCAAATTAAGAGCCCTATGCCATGTCCTAGGGCTCATTAGGTATCCAGAAGGCTCTGTTTAGTTATCAATTCATGTCTTGGTTTCCAGAGGGATTTAGGGAGACATGTGTTTAGACTGCCAACAGGCTCTGCTGCTCACCAAAAGGCTGGAAGTTGGAATCTACTCACAGGCAACTTGGAAGAAAGGCCTGGAAATTTACTTCTGAAAACTCAGCCACTGACAACCTCATGGAGCACAGTTCTCCTCTGACACACATGGAGTGTGATGAGTCAGGACCAACTTCTTAGCAACTGGTCAATTATTTCCTGAAAGAATAAGTGGATCAAGACACTCATCCTAAGCTATCTCCTGTGAGTTTCTTTTTCTTTCTTTTAAGTCATCAGGCAGTAAGAAGGCCAGGGCTGACTGCAGAAGAGATCATCCATTGCTTGTATACAAGTTCAAGTTGAAGCTGAAAAAAATTAAAATAAACCACAAAAGCCAAAGCATAATCTTAAGTATAAACTCCATTGCTTTTGAGTCAACTCCAACTTGTAGTGACCCTATACTTTATTGTACCTGAGTTTACACATCATCTAAAGAATAGATGTGACACACTGAATACAAATGGCTGAAGACCAGACAAGTTGTTAGATGGCATCAAGGACAACATATCTGAAGAAAGCAAAAAGACATTTGGAAGAGTGATGTTAGAAGATACTGAAATCTGCTCTTGAACACTGAGTAGCTAAAGCAACTGGAAGAAATGATGAAGTAAAAGAGCATGTCTTAGTTGTCTATTGCTGCTATAACGGAAATATCACAAGCAGATGGCTTTAACAAAGAGAAGTTTATTCTCTCATAGTCCACTAGGCTAGAAATCTGAATTTACAGCACTGACTTTATTTCTGTGAGCTCTTGAGGAAGGTCTTTGTGATGCATCGGTCTTCCCTTGGTCTAGGAGCTCAGCACAGAAATCTCAGGTCCAGAACACACTACTTAGCTCTAGGCAATGCTTTTTTTGGTGGCACAAGGTCCCCATGTCTCTCTGCTCACTTCTGCCTTTTATATCTCAAAAGAGATTGGCCAAGGCACCATATAATCTTGTAAACCTCATCAACATAACTGCCACTAATTCATCTTATTTAATCATAGTAATAGAATTTACAATGCATAGTAAAATGTTGACAGAAGGACAAAATGGTGGTCAATCACACAATCATGAGAATCATGGTCCAGCCAAACTGACAGATACTTTGAGGGGGATGCAGTTCAACCCATAGCAGAGCTGAACAGAAGATTTCAAAGGACAGCTCTAGAAGACAAAGTGAAGCATTAAAATGAAATGTCCAAAGACCTGGAGATGGAAAACCAAAAGGGAAGAACACACTCAGCATTTCTCAAGCTGAAACAACTGAAGAAAAAAAATTAAGCATCAAGTTGTAGTACTAAAGGATTCTATAGGCAAAATACTAAATGAAGCAGGAAGCATCAAAAAAAAAAGATGGAAGGACTACAGAGAGTCACTGTACCAAAAAGAAGTGGTCGACATTCAACCTTTTCAGGAGACAGCACATGATCAAGAGTCAATGATATTGAAGATGCCCAAAACAAGGCTCCAGGAATTGACAGAATACCAACTGATATGTTTCAAGAAAATGATGCAGCGTTGGAAGCATTCACTTGTCTATGCCAAGAAATATTGAAGACAGCTACCTTTCTAACCAATTAGAAGGGATCCATATTCTCGTCCATTCCAAAGAAAAGTGATCCAGCAGAATGTGGAAATTATCAAACAATGTCATTAATAATGACATACAAGTAAAAGTTTGCTAAAGATAATTCAAAAAACATTTGCGGCAGTACATCAACAGGGAACCACCAGAAATCAAGCCGAATTCAGAAGAGGAGTTGGAACCAGAAGCTTCATTATTGCTGATGTCAGATGAATCTTGGCTGAAAGTAGAAAACACCAGAAAGGTGTCACCTGTATTTTATTGACTATACAAAGGTTGTAAGAAACTTTGGATAACATAGCAAAAAATGGAAATTCCAGAACACTTAATTGTGCTCGTAAGGAACGTGTACGTAGACCAAGAGGCAATCATATAAACAGAACAAGGGGATACTGTGTAGTTTAAAATCAGGAGAGATATGAATCAAGATTGCATCTTTCCACTGTACTTATTCAATCTGTATGCTGAGCAAATAATCCTAGAAGTGTGGACTATATGAAAAATGGAACATTAGGATTGGAGAAAGACTCATTAACAATTGCATTATGCAGATGACACAAACCTGCTTAATGAAAATGATAAGGACTTGAAGCACTTACTGATGAAGATCAAAGACCATAGCCTCCGGTATGGATTATACCTCAAAATTAAAAAAAAAGGCAAGTAAAAAAATCTTCACCATCGGACCGGTAAGCAACATCATGATAACTGCAGAAAGACTAAAGTCTTAAGAATTTCATGTTACTTGGATCCGCAATCAACACTATTACAAGCAGCAGTCAAGAAATCAAGAGATGAAGAGCATTGGGCAAACCTGTGCAGAACACTTCTTTAAAGTGTTGAAGAACAAACATGTCATCTTAAACACTAAGGTGCACCTGAACTAATCCATGGTGTTTTCGGTCACTTCATATACATGTGAAAGCTAGACTGTGAATAAGGACCACCAAAGAAGAATTGAAGCCTTTGAACTGTGATGCTGGTGAAGAATACAATACACAGTGGACTGCCAAAAATACAAACAAACCTGTTTGGAAAGAAGTACAACCAGAATGCTCCTTAGAAGCAAGGATGGTGAGACTATGTCTCGCATGCTTTGGACATGTTGTCAGGAGGCACCAGTCCCTGGAGAAGGACATCATGCTAGGCAGAGGGTCAGCAAAACACAAACAAAACAAAAAAAGACCCTCAATGAAATGGATTGACACAGTGGCTGCAACAATTGGCTCAAATATAGCAACAGTTGGGAGGATGGCACAGAAGCAGGTAGTGTTTTGTTCCATTGTACAAAGTCCCTGTGAGTCAGAACTGACAGAAATATACTCAGCAACAACAATTCATCACCACTGTGCTACCCCAGCCCCCCCATTTTTTAATGTTCTCAAAATTGCCAATATAAACACTGGACTGTGGAGTTTCTTTCTCATCTGAAACTAACTGCTGAGCTGTAAAAAGACCCATTAGTTACCTGCTCCCCAATAGTCTCTTTCGGTTTCAGGGTTAAAAGTAGTCATTGCAGGGTACAGTGGGGAGAGTGGAAAATTTGTTTCCTAGAGGAGAAGGGGCAGAGTCCAGGCACGTACAGAGTTCTCACTGCCATGGTCCCTGTTCTATAGTTAGCTCCTGACTTCTTTCTTGGCAAGAGTCATACTAGTTATCTAGGACAGTCCCAGTTTCTACCAGTGGTGTTAGTAGGGGGATCTGGGGCATGAGGACTGCACTAGGTGACATTGTCAGAAGGATTATGCCAAAATGACTGTCCATAAAATTTTTGAGCCAATGTTTCAGCAGAAATGTATTATTTTAAAAAAATTGTTTATTTTTTTGTTATAGGGGAAAGTTTACAGAACAAACCACCTTTTCATTAAACAGTTTATACATATACAGCATGTCAACATTCTCCCCTTCTCTACCTTGGGTTCTCTATTACCAACTTTCCTGTTCCCTCCTGCCTTCTAGTCGTTGCCCCTGGTCTGGTGTGTCCCTTTAGCCTTGTTTTGTTTTATAGGCCTGTCTAATCTTTGGCTGGAAGTTGAACTTCAGGAGCGGCTTTATACTGAGCTATAAGGGTGTCCAGGGGCCATACTCTCGGAGTTTCATCAGGCCAGTAAGTCTGATCCTTTTTGTGAGCTAGAGTTTTGTTCTACATTCTTCTCTAGCTCTGTCTGAGACCTTCTATTTTGAACCTTGTCAGAGCAGTCTGCAGTGGTAGCCAGGCACCATCTAATCGCAGTAGACTCAGTCTGGCAGATGGTGTTGTAACTGTGGTCCATTACTCCTTGGGACAAATCTTTCCTTGGGTCTTTACTTTTCTTTATTCTCTCTCGCTTCTGAAGAGATGAGACCAGTGGAGTATACTAGACGGCTGCTCACAGGCTTTTAAAATTCTAGATGTTACTCACCAAAGTAGAATGTAGAATATTTTCTTAACCATTTTTATGCTAATTGAAATTTATCACCTTTTATAAAACAAACTTGTAGTTAATTATAACAACAAAACATTTTTCATAAACCCAGCTTACATGTATTAATATACCTACAATGCCTGTATAAGACTCTAAGCTGATTTACTGTTTTGAAGCTTCTTTTGCTCTCAGGACAGAGTTGTCACTGCTACCCAATTACAATAATGCTTATAATTACTCTCTCTTACTTGAAGAGAATTCCCCAGCGCCAGTCACTGGGGAAAGGATAAACCTCTATTGCAAACTGGAGCTCAGAAGACAGGCCTGAGGCGGGTGGGAGAGGGCATCTCATCCTTGGAGCCTGATTCTCTTAGGTCTGCACTTGGAAGCAGGCCTGAGCAGAGGTTATGAAATGGCACCCTTCATGTGGAATCAGGGCAGTGGACTCAAGCCAAGGATTAGGATAGAGGCAGCTTGGGTAGAGCATAGCCTAGAGATCAGATTATCTGACATCCACCTCTCAGTGTGTGTATTTCCCTTTCTCAACTCTGAGCCTTCCCTCAAGTCTTAACTTCGACACTCGCACTAAGCACTGCAGAGGGCAGGCTGTGTAGCTTCCTGGGCCAGCACACTAAAGGACCATTAGAGCCTCCGAGGCCCCCGTAGTGATGGTCTCTGTCATTAATTGAATGATGTGCCCCCAAAAAGATAAGTGGAAGTATTAAGCCTGAACTGGTGAAGGTGGCCTTGTTTGGGGAAATGGAGTTTTGTTTTGGTTTGGATTTTTTCAGACGTTATCAGTTAAATTAAGAAAGTCACACTGAAGTAGGATGGTTGTAATCCTATTTCATTATAAATGCCTTTTAAAAGAGAAGGACAGGTCTGTCACATAAATGGATATAAGCACACAAATAATCATTGCAGCACTGTCCACAGTAGCAAAAAGATGGAATTAAACTATGTGACCATCAACAGATGAATAGATAAACAAGCTGTCATACAGTCAAACAACAAAATACAATTCAATGATAAAGAACAACAGTAATTTTAGGAAACATGCCAAGTGCCGTCGAGTCGGAAACATAATGTGGAATTATCTGGAAGAAATTACGCTGAGTGAATTTAGTCAGTTGCAATAGAGTCAAGATTATATGAGACCATTATATAAGGACTTAAGAAAAGGTTTAAGCATGGAAGAAAATAATCTTTGATGTTACATAGAGGTGAGGGAGGGAGAAGAGTATTCATAGATTAGACAGTAAATAGGAATTGAGATAGATGAAGGGAGTGACAGCATGCAGTAGAAGGGAGGTTAGCCCAGATGGACTATACCAAAAGCTAAAAGATTTCCTAAATACAATCCAACATTTTTTAACACTTCTTTTTTATTGTGACTAAGTGAAAGTTAACAATCCAAGTCAATCTGCCGTATAAAACTCCAAACGCATGCCTCTATGCCACTCTATTTGCTCTCTGCTCTCTGTGACAAGAACACTACGTCTTTTCACTCTGTATTTCTGGTATCCATTCAACCAATACCTGTCCCCACCTCTCCACTCTCCCTTTGCATCTCTACAGAGGAGCTGGTCAGACAGCCTCCTACGTGTATTTAAGCCAAGAAAGTACACGTATCACCTTAATCACTCTCTATCTTATAAAACCAAACCAAACTCATTGCCACTGAATTGATTCTGACTCGTAGAGACCCTATAGGACAGAGTAGAACTGCTATAGTGAGTTTCCAAGGAGTGACTAGGGGACTCAAACTGTTGACCTTTTGGTTAGCAGATGTAGCACTGACTCACTATGCACCAAGGTTTCCCCTATTTATTACAAACCAAACACAAATCCACTGTCATCAAGTTGATTTCAACTCAGCGACCCTATAAGACAGAGTAGAACTGCTCCATATAGTTACCAAGGAGCACCTGGTGGATTCGAACTGCTGACTTTTTGGTTAGGAAATGTAGCACTTAACCACTACACCACTAGCATTTCCTTACACCTTATAGTCCATTTCAATTTTGTCTGAAGAGCTGGCTTCAGTAGTGATTTCAGCTGTGGGCTAGCAGAAAACAACCCAACATTTTGAAGGACAGAGTAGTAGGGGCAGGGGTCTGGGGATTATGGTTTCAGATTAGAGATCAGATTATCTGACATCCACCTCTCAGTGTGTGTATTTCCCTTTCTCAACTCTGAGCCTTCCCTCAAGTCTTAACTTCGACACTCGCACTAAGCACTGCAGAGGGCAGGCTGTGTAGCTTCCTGGGCCAGCACACTAAAGGACCATTAGAGCCTCCGAGGCCCCCGTAGTGATGGTCTCTGTCATTAATTTCAGGGGACATCTAGACTAATTGGCATAACTAAGTGTTTTCTTTTAAGAAAATGTTCAGCATTCCACTTTGGTGAGTGGTGTCTGGGATCTTAAAAGCCAGCAAGCAGCCGTTTAAGTAGCATCAGTTGATCCTAATCCACCTGGAGCAGAGGAGAACGGAGGACATTGAAAATAGGAGGAAAATATGAGCCAATGAGATAGAAGCTGATATATAATTTGAGACTGTATCAGCATGAGACCAGAAAAACTAGATGGTGCCCAGCTACCACCAATGACTGCCCTGACAGACAATGTAACATAAACTCCCTGAAGTAGTAGGAGAAAAATGGGTGTACAGAATTAAAGTTCTATTAAAAGACCACACTTGATGGTCCATAAGACCAGAGGATCCCCTGAAGGCATGGGCCGCAGAGTCTCTGTTAGCCCAGATCTTAAAACTGTACTGAAGCCAATTCTTTTCTTTTTTTTTTTTTTTATTCTCAGACTTGCAGCTTTTATTGGTATGGATTTGTCACATAGAGTGAGAACAAGAAAAAACAAACTGCTGTTGTCAAGTCAGTTCCAACTAATAGCAAGTATAGGACAGAGTGGAGCTGTCCTGTCAGGTTTCCAAGCCTGTAAATCTTTTTTTTTTTATGTTTTTATTATGACTGAGTGAAAATGTACATTCCCGTATAAATTTACATGCCCACCTACATGCAGCTTCCACTGCTCTCCCTGCCTGGTGATAGCACACTATTCGTCTCTGCTCCACACATGTCTCATCCTCCCAACAGTCTCCTTTCCCCTCCTCTCCACCCACTCTCCTTCCTCCAGCAGGATGATATCCTATAGATGCATAGAACCATAAAGTGCATCCAACATATGGTCACTCTGTGTAGCCAAGTCCAACATGGTCACTCTGCATCGCCAAGTCCAATCCATTTGTGTCTGAAGAGTGGACCTACCGAAGCCAACTCTTCAGACAAAGATTGGACTAGACTATAAGACAGAGTAAAGAATATGCTTCTTGACTTAAATAGATAGATGAGGCTGTCTGAACACCTCTTGTCCAGAGGTGAGATGAGAGGCTGGAGGGGGACAGAGCTGGCTGGATGATTACAAGAAGTACAAGGTGGAAAGTAGGAATGTGCTGTCACAGACTGGGGAAAGCAGCTAGAGTTGCATAGCACTGTGGATACAGGGTTTTATATGGCAAATTGACCTGGATTATAAACTGTCACTTAAAGTACAATAAAATACTTTAAAAAGAGAGAGAAAGACACAGAAACAGAATCATACCCGAGGGGGAAGACAAACTCCACGTGATGACAGAGGCAGATACATGTATGATCATCAAAGGAGCACAACGGTTTGCAGAAAGCCACCAGGAACTAGAAGAGAGGCATGGAGCAGTTCCTCTCCTAGAGGCCCCCAAAAGAACCAAAACAGCCGATAGCCTAATTTAGGTTTCTAGCCTCTTGATCTGGAAAGCAATCAAGTTGTTTTCTTTAAAACGCTCCACTTCAAGGCGTTTTGTTGCAGCAGCAATACAAAGCTGAGAGAGCCTCTAAGTGGGGAGACACCTCTTGGTGAACCTTGGGGACAGGATTTGGATCATGTTGTCTAGCTGCCCCTCCCCATGTGGAAATTCTTCTTCAGTGCCAATCTGGGAAATCCTATCTGAAGCGAACTTTTATTAAAGGAGGTGACATTTCCTTTCAGCATGTTATAAGCAATCCAGACCTTGCAGGTTTCACCTCCCTGAGGCCTCTGCTTAGCAGGAGAAAGGTCACTTTCTGGTGTGTCTTCACACTCCCTGAGCCGAGCTTTGCTTTGAGCTGTCCTGGTGAAAGGCAAACTGGGATTTGGGCTCTCAGGTGGGCTCTGTCACCAGCATCTGAGGGACCCTGTCAGGGCACCTACTCCTTGCCTCGTTATTTTCAGATGTAGGAAAAAATGCACTAATCTTAAATTGCTGTTGTACTATATTACCCACAATCAGGGTGCCTAAAACAACACAAATGTATTCTCTTACAGTTCCAGAGGTCATAAATCCAACCTAAGATTTATGAGGCTAAAATCAAGGTATCAGCAGGGCTGTGTTTTTCTGGTTACTTCAGGAGAATAATCTGCTTCCTTGCCTTTTTTGCCTTCTGAAGACCGTCTGTATTCTTTGCTTCGTGGTCCCCTCCTGTGTCTTTGAAGAATATCGCTGCATCTCTGCCTCCATCATCACAGTCTCTTTTCTGGGTCTAACCCTCCAGTCCCCTCTCATAAGGACCCTGTGGTTACACTGAGGCCATCTAAATAATCCAGGATAATCTCCTTACCTCAAAATCTTTAAGTTAATCACATCTGCAAAGTCCATTTTCGTGAATAAGGTAACATGCCAATATGCACAAATTCCGGGAACTGAGACATGAGCATCTTGGTGTCGCGGGATTATCTACCCACACAATACCCTTACTACAGGCAGTCCCCGACTCCTCATGGAGTTACATTCCAATGGCTCTGTTGTGAATCAGTCATCACGTAAGTCAAATACCTCTTTTTTTTTTAAGTTTTCATTATTATTGTCTTATTATCAGCTTCTTTATAAATCTGATCTTTATTTGTCTTTGAGGGCTAGAAACATTACATACAAACTTACAGATATGTTTTCATACATACATACATACATAAAAAATACACAAGTCATAAAACTTACTCTGACAGTGAAGAAGAGTTGTAACCGCAATCTTGGATCCGTGCCGTCTGTCCACAAAGCCAATACTAAGACAGGAGGTGAGGTGATTAAACAAGGACATTATTGCGTGCCGACACACAAGAGGCAAGGGAGAATCAGCTCATCCAAAGCTTGCCTGCCTATATAGGCTAAGCCTGGAGGTTATATAGATTGATTAAGGCAGGGGGGACCCTGGTTAATATTTTTCCCGGTCCACACAAGTGATTCTTTATTTCTTTCTTTTTATTATGATTGAATGAAAATGTTCATTCCCATATACATTGCACGCTCATCTATATGCAGCTCCCACTGCTCTCCCTGCCTGGTGACAGCACACTCTTCCTCTCTGCTCTATACATGTCCTATCCTCCCAACAGTCTCCTGTCCCCTCCTCTCCACACACTCCCCTTTCTCCAGTAAGGGGTCATCAGCAGGATGATATCCTATAGATGCATAGAACCATAAAGTGCCCACAAGATATGGTCAATCTACATCACCAAGTCCAATCCATTGCTGTCTGAAGAATTGACCTTCATTATGATTTATGGACCCCAAGTAATTCTTTCAATGTTTCAACAATATTCTTTGGGGAGGGTCTGCATGGCTCCAACAAGTCAGGGCTTGATAATCATCCAAACCACCTAATGATTCTGTTCAATGGTCTTAGACAATAACAGAAAGAAGATAAGCAGAACACTTAATCAGTGTTCCTAAGGGGAATGAATAGCCATGTGACTTATGACCAATACAAGATAAACTCTTAAGTATTGGGGAGAAGTGAGTTCTCAAGACTTAAAGTTTATAACATCGTTGTCTTAGCTACCATTTGTAGCAAGATGGAGTCAGGCTGGTCAAGGGTCTCCAAACAGAACAATTAATCAAGCCATGTGACTTATGGCCAGTACAAGGTAAATCCTTACAGATGGCAGGGAATCGAGTTCTCAGGACTTAATGTTTATAACAAGGTTGTCTTAACTACTGTTTGCAGCAAGATGGAGTCGGGCTGGCCAAGGGCCTGCCTTTCAGAGTTAGACAATGTTGGCATTTTGTCATTGTAGGAATAACTCCTTTTGTGGAAGATTCTGCACTATTTAGATTATCCCTGGAATGGGAACGGCAATCCTAGTTAGAAATTAGTAAGACTTCTCTGTATGGTCCTTTTCTTTTTTCTTCATATATTTTGTGGTAACTTCTCACTGCTTTCTGAATCTGCCCATTGATTTTAGGAAAGCTATCAGAATTTGGGTCCATGTACTCAAGCAACTGAAGTCCCTGATTTAGTTTAGAAAATGAGATCTATATGGCAGTGTTTTGAATAGTAAATCATGAAATCAAAGATCTTTGAGAATGATAACATCATCCAATTACACACTACAATACTTTAAGTAGTAAATAAATATTACTAATGATAACGTGTACAAAAAAAATGGATGATTGTTAAGTGTGGTTCATCATAACTCAGATACATTGTAAGTCAGTGATTACCTGCAGATAAGCTGTTCTCCTCAAACCTTATCCATTTCTCAGCCTCGAAAAAGAATCTCATTTCATCTCAGACCAAAGGTCTGGTTGTAAAACTCTCTGAGGATAGAGGGTCTGTAGATGGCTGTTTCGATGTTGAAGATCCTTAAAGAAAGTTCTTACAATTCTTTATTTCATCTCCCGTCTGTGGCAGAAGAGATCCTTGTGTTTTACAGACTCAGAATGTAGTGGAAGAGCCACAAGAACATCTCTATTGCAGAAGACAGAAATCCCAAGAAAGAGAGGATAGGGTTAAGAGAGAGGGACCTGCCATTCGGAGTATTCCTGCTACATGCCAGACATTACATACTATTATCTCATTTAACCCTTGCAACAATCTTGGTGGGAAACTGGATAAGTAAGTGGGTAAGTAAGATTCACAAGGTCAGCAAGTGGTAGAACTGAGTGGGGATGGATGGGAAGGTCTTTCTGACTCCACTGCATGGGATGGTGGGAGCCATGGTCACCAAAACTTTGGCTTTATAGGTGATAGTTTCTTTTCTCCTGGCATTAAAAATAATTCCAGTGAGAGAACACTATAGTTTATGGTGAACAGGATTAGTTAGATAGGCCAAGGCTACACATTTGTAGATGAGATTTAAATAATAAGGAGCTGAAAGGAGAGGGGAAGCGTGTGTCTGTGTGTACCCATTCACATACATTCATTACCTATCACTTACGCCAGGATATCTGGATGGAGGAAAGGAGGTGTTATGAATTCAGTGTGACCCCAGAAATAAGTGTTAAGAGAACCTAGAAGAAATGGACAAACTTCTAGAAACATACTACCTACCTAAACTAACGTAAGTTGAGATTAAAAAAAAAAAAAATCTGAACAGACTCATAACAAAAGAAGAGACCAAAGAGGTAACAAAACAAAAACAAACAAACAAAACTCCCAACAAAAATAGTCCTGGCCTTTACAGCTTCGCTGGAGAATTCTACCAAATATTCAGGAAACAGCTCATACCAGTACTATTCAGATATTTCAGAACATAGAAAAGAAAATAACATGCCTGAATTCACTCTATGAAAACACTATAACCCTGATATCAAAGCCAGGCAAAGACACCAGACAGAAAAAAAAGAAAATCGCAGACCAATATCTGTTATGAACATAGATGCAAAAATTCCCAACAAAATTCTAGCCAATAGAATTCAGCATCACATCAAAAAATAATACACCATGACATGGTGAGATTCATACCAGATATGCAAGGATGATTCAATGTCAGAAAATAGATCAACATACTATACCACACAAATAAAACAAAAGAATCACATGATCATCTCCATCAACACAGAAAAGACATTTGTGAAGTCCAACTCTCATTCCTGATGAAAACTCTCAACAACATTCTTTAATGAGATGGAAAACCTAGTCATCAATTTTATGTGCAAAGAGGTCTCAGACAGGCAAAGCATTACTGAGCAAACAGAACAAAGTAGGAATTCTCACACCACCTGGTCTCAGAATTGCCTATATAGTCACAGTGGTCAAAACAGCCTTGTACTGGTACAATGACAGACACATAGACCAGTGAAACAGAATTAAGAACCCTGATGGAAACCCATTTACTGATGGACAGCTGATGTTTGGCAAAGGGACCATCTTCATTAAGTGGGGAACAGACAGTTTTTTAAACAAGTGCTACTGGCAACACTGGATGTTCATTTGTAAAAAAAAATGAAACAGGACCCATATGTAGCACTACACACAAAACCCAACTCAAAATAGATCAAACACCTAAACACAAAAACTAAAATGGTAAAGACTAAAATGGGGGGAAATGGACAATGCTAGGAACCCTAATGCATGACATAAACATGGTATAAACCATAGTTAAAAATGTACAAACCCCAGAAGAGAAACTACATAACCGGGAGCTCTTAAAAATTAAACACTTACTTACGTTCATCAAAAGACTTCACCAAAAGAGTAAAAAGAGAACTTGCAGAGTGGAAAAAAAAATTGGGCCATGACATACCTGACAATGGTCTAATCTTTCACATCTATAGACTATTTCGATGCCCCAACAACAAAAGATAAATAATCCAATGGGCAATGGATATCAACAAACATCGCACCAAAGATATTCAGATAGCTAACAGACACACTTCACGAAAGACGTTCAGGTAGCTAACAGACACAGGAGGAAATGCTCACAATCACTAGCCGTCAAACCAGACTCAATGCTAGCGAGTCAATTCCAAAGAGAAATGTAAATGAAAACTATAATGAAATACCATCTCACCTCTACATTAGTGGCATTAATTTTTTAAAAAAGGAGAAAATAACAAATTTTGGAGAGGTTACAGGAAGACTGAACTCTACACACTGCTGGTGACAATGTAAAATGGCACAACCTCTATGGAAAACAACACAAACCCAAAGTCCCCTACCAATGAGTTGATTCCGACTCACAGGGACCCTGTAGGTCAGAGGTGATAGAACTGCTGCATAGAGTTTCCAAGAAACACCTGGAAGATTTGGACTGCCTACCTTTTAGTTAGCAGCCGTAGCACTTAACCATTAATGCCACTAGGGTTTCCAGAAAACAATATAGCCCCTCTTTAAAAAGCTAGAAACAGAAATATTATATATTACAGCAATTCCATCGCTAGAAATATATTCTAGAGAAGAGCCATCACACAATTAGACATATGCCTATCCATGTTCATCACCCAGTTCACAACAACAAAAAAGATGGAAACAACCTAAGTGCCCATCAACAGATGAATGGACAAACAAATTACAGTACATAGGCACAACAGAACACTATGGAACAATAAAGAACACTGATGAATTTGCAAAACATCTCCCAGCATGGGGGAATCTGCAGAACATTATGCTGAATGGAATAAGTCAATTTTTATTAGAAAACTATCATAAAAACTCAAGAAAAAGGTTATATACAGGCAAAAAAATTTTTGATGGTTACAAGGGAAGGTAGGAGTGGTGAGGGGAAATCCATAACTAAATAGTGAACAAGTTAACTTTGGTGAAGGGAAAGACAACGCACAACACAGAGGAGGACAGTACAACTTGACCAAGGCAAAATCGCAGAAGCTTCCTAGACACATTCGAATAGGTTGAGAGACTGAGTTACTGGAGCTGAGGGCTGAGGACCATGATCACGGGGGATGTCTAGGTCAACTGGCATAACACAGTTAATAAAGAAAATATTTTATACCTTATTTTTGTGAGTAGCATCTGTCTGGAGTCTTAAGATATACTTATTGGTTCCATCATATTTGGAGCAAAAGAGAATAAGAAAACCAAAGACACAAGGAAAATATTAGTTAGAGGGCTGATAGACCACATAAAGCATAGCGTCCACCATTCACAGCCCAGAAGAACTAGATGATGTCTAGCTATCACTACCGATTGCTTGGACAGGCATTACAACAGCAGATCCCAGACAGAGTAGGGGAGGAATGCAGAACAAAATTCAAATTCACAAAAAAGGAGACCAAACCTACTTGTCTAATGAAGACTAGAGGAACTTCCCAGTGTATGGGTCCCAAATACCCTGCTAAACTTAGAACCGAAGCCATTCCAAACACCTACCATTCAAGCAAAGATCCAAAAAAAGGAAAAAGAAAAAGTCGACTGTCATCAAGTCCATTCTCATTTGCAGGACCCTAGAGGACTGTGTAGAATTGCTCCATAGAGTTTCCAAAGAGCATCTGGGAAATTCAAATGCCAACATTTTGATTAGCAGATGTAGCACTTAACCACTACACCATCAGGGTTTCCAGCTAAAGATTAGACAGGGCTGTAAAACAAACAATGACACACATGAGGCATGTGCTTCTTGGTTCAATCAAGTATATGAAAGAAGTGTGTAATACTTGCCCAAAAGCAAAGATGAAAAGATGGAAGGGACAGGAAAAATGGACACCTCCCAGGGTGGAAAAGGAAAGGGGAAGAGTGCTGACACATTGCTGGGATTGCAACCCACGTCACAAAACAATTTGTATATACATTTTTGAAATAAATACTAATTTGCACTGTAAACTTTACCTAAAACACAATTTTTAAAAAAATATGTTAACTTGGCTAGTCCATGATTTCCAGTACTGTGTGGTTGGCCTTCGTTTTTGAGTTGATGTAATTATTCTCCATTTTGTGACATGTTGTAAATCTTAACCTCTATATGTTAATGTGGCAGGATTAGGGCAAGGTGCATTTTGAGACACAGCCTTCAAGTTGTGCCCTTATTCAAGTCATACCTTTTCTTGAGTAGTACCTTTTATCATGTAAGAGACAAAAGGAGAAAGAAGTAAATAGAGACAGGGAAACTTATCACCACCAAGACAGAGCCAGGAGCAGAATATGTCCTTTGGAGACAGGATCCCTGTGCTGAGAACCTCCAGACCCTGGAGACAACTGTAACACTGGAGACAGCACAAGACGGCAAAAAGTGGCAGCAGAGAAACGGCAGCAGTAGAACCAGGAGAGCTGCAGGTGATAGTGCAGTGAGTGTGTTGACGCGCAGAGCAAGAGAACTGAGCGCCTTTAGGCAACAGTCTTACTGGCTGAGCAGGGTACTTCCCAGCACTTATTGATGGAGTCAGGCTTGCTGACCAATGAGGCTAGAGAGCTGAGCACCTTCAGGCCAAGGCTCACCGGTGGAGTGGGCTGGCTTTAGGCGTTTATTGGCAGAACTGAAGAGCTTTGAGACACTTGCCTGAGGAGCAGCAGCATCACTGGGGTTTGTGTCACCCGGTGCAGTACTTCATGGTGTCACCCCCCGTGGGTGAAAAACTGTATATCCCCAGTCATTTCTGATCCTGAATTCTAACCTATTATGCCAAGACATGTGGAGATTTCCAGCGAATGCTGGGACCACAGATGTTGAATGGAGACAAGAACTTTCCCCCAGAGCCAACAGAGAAAGAAGGCCTTCTCCTAGAACAGGCACCATGAATTCAGACTTCTAGCTACCTAGATTGTGAGTGAATAAAGTTTTGTTTGTACCAACATGGTATTTCTGTTATACGTAACTAAGATGGGGAGGATACCCATGACAGTAGTTTAAGAGCATCACCTGGACAGGGAATGAGGCCCCACGAAGTGTCACTGAAATCACCTTTGTATTCACTGTAGATGGGTCCAAGATATTCCTCAACAGAGTGACTTGAAATCACCACCCTCCAGTCCAAACAGATTTGTCAGACACATTGGTCCCTGGGCTGAAGAAATCTGTTGAGTCAGACTTCTGCACAAATATTGTGGTGGAAAGTGCAGAAGAAGTAGACACAACTCCTATGCTAAGGAAGGACCAAACCTGAGAAGGAAAGGGAGGGAGAGCTCCTCTTTCAGAGATATTCCTGTGTGAAAGATGTCAGCCCCTGCCCTGGGGATACCCTCAGTCGCAGAGAAAAGATAAAACACGGGCACTTAAACACCACAACAGAGTCATAATCCACATGGATTCAGTGGTTGTAAAACCAGGGTCAGAGGAAAGAGCTGAGCTTGATTCTAGAAGGAGATGTCTGGAAGCAGTGAGACTTAGTGGAGGGTTGGCACCAGAGTGGGAGAGGGTGGAGAGCACATGGACCCTTTGAGTCCCCAGCTCACCATCCCCTGGTTCCTCTGGGAAGTCTTCTGTGCCATAACGGAGCTTGTATAGTAAAGGGCACCCAGTCTCAGAGCTCTGTCAAGATAACTAGGTGGGAGAAAGCCAGCAAGTCTCAGCTTGTGCTACCATAACAGAAATGTCACAAGTGGGTGGCTTTAAAGAATAAAAGTTTGTTTTTCTCCCAGTTCAGAATTCTAGAAGTCTGAACTCAGGACATAGAGGAAGGTCTTTGTGTTATTTTAGTTTGTGGTAGCTGCTAGCAAACCTTGGGATTTCTGTGCTACACATACTCTGTCTTCGTGGTCTGTCTTCCTCTTCCCTCTTTGCATGTGTGTCTTTGTGCCTATTCTGCTCTTTTTATAATTCAGAAGTAACCAGGTATGGGACTCACCCTATACTGGAATAACTTTATTAGCATAACAAAAGAAAAGTCTTATTCCCAAAAAGGATCCCATCAACAGGTACAAGGGCTATCTTGGGGGGACACAATTCAGTCCACAATACCAGCCAAAGCGACCTCTAAGATTGAGAATGGCCTGGACTAGCTGGAGTGGGCATCACTTCTTTAATAAGGTAGACCAAGGTCAGGGGTCTTGGATGAAAATAAATATACATGGCACTCATCTAGGGGCATGTTTCATTATCTAGTGCTGCTGTAACAACAGTATTGTAAGTGGGTGGCTTAATAAACAGAAGATTATTTTATCACAGTATAGGAGATTACAAGTTTAGATTCAGGGTGCCAGCTTTAGGACGAGGCTTTCTCAGCTCTAGGGCAGGCCTTTGTCTCTTTTCATCTTCTGTTTCTTGATTCTTCAGAGATCTCATGTGGTGTGGCAGCTATCTTCCTCCATCTCTGCTTGCCTTGTCACTTGCTCTTTTTATACACAGAAGAGACTGACTCAAGACACACCCTGTCGTGGATTGAATGATGTCCCTCCAAAAACGTGCATATTGGTTTTGCTGGGCCATGATTCCTGGTATTGTGCCATTGTCCACCGTTTTGCCATTTGATGAGAATTTCCTGTGCATCGCGAATCCTATCACTGTGATTTAATAAAATGAATTAGCCAAGCCAAGTGCTGTTGGGTCAGATCGAGTCGGATCAAGTTGGATCCGAGAGCAGTTATATTGATGAGACCTACAAGGCTGGATAGTGTCTTAAATCAACCTCTTTTGAGATGTAAAAGAGAGAAACAAGCGAAGAGACGTGAGGACCTCATACTGCCAAGAAAGAAGTGCTGGGAGCAGTGATTGTCCTCTGGACCTAAGGTTTCTGTTCTGCGATGCTCCTAGATCAAAGAAAGTCTTGATGTATCACAGGGACCTTCCTCCAGAACAGACATAGAGAGAAAGTCTTTCTCTAAAGTTGATGCCTTAAATTTGGACTCATAACTTACTGGCCAGTGAGAGAATAAATTTCTCTTTGTTAAAGCCACCCACTTGTGACATTTCTGTTATAGTAGCACTAGATGACTAAGACACACCCTGACTGATACTTCCTCATTAAGATAACAAATAAAACCCATTCACAAGTGGGATGGTAATCACAAGTACAAGCCAAAGCCGAGCCAAGTAACATTTTAATCCATAACATTCCACTCTTTGGCCCAGAAAAACTTCATCTCCTTCCCACATGCAAAACTTGTTCACTCTGTCACAATATCCAAAAGTCTTAAATTCACTCCAAGCTCAAAATTCCATCTTCTGAATCATCTAAGTCAAATACAAATGAAATTTTAGGCAAAATTTCTGTTCATCTGTAAATCTGTGAAATCTAGGATACAAGTTATCAGTTTCTAAAGTACAATGGTGGAACAGGCTCAAGGTGGGCATTTCCACTATAAATGGGAGAAATTGGAGGAAAAGAAGGGATAACAGGCACCAAGCCAAGTCTAAAACCCAGCAGAACAAATTATATTAACTCTCAAAACTTAAAAATAATCTTCTGTTCTCCTGGACCACTGGACAAAGGCCCCACCCTCCAAATTCCAGATCTTGGTCAAGCTTTCTGGGCTCTGAGTGCAGGCTCTTTGACCCTGGTTGGAGGCCCTTGCAGGCCAATCAACCAACAAAACCAAACACACTGCCATCAAACTGATTCTGACTCATAGTGACCCTATAGGTCAGAGTAGAACTGTCCCATAGAGTTTCCAAGGAGCACCTGGGAGATTTGAACTCCCAACCACTCATAGCATTTAACTACTATAACAACAGAGTTTGTTTTCTAGTCCCACTGGTAAGGAAACCTCGCCTCCTCAGCTTTGAGTTGCCCTATTTTCCTAATCCATCTGAGTGGTGACCCCACCCCCTCCACTCTAGTAGGCTCCATTCTCCTGCTCCTTGGGCATGGCTGCCTGGCCTGCTCAGCTTTTGGCATCAACCCCACTATCTTGGCCTTTGGGTATGACAGCCCTGTGTCCTCAGGTTTAGGCTACAGCTCCATCCTCTTGGCCCACCTAAGCAGGAGCCCACACTCTGAAAAGCAGCTGGTAGAAATCTGACTCTTTGAAACGTAGGAAGCCTTGGCTCCACCCTTGAAACCCACGAGGTCGTGGCTCTACCCTCTGAAACTTAGCCTGCTTCCAGTGTTCCTTCCAACAGTTCTGCTGATCTCTGAGCTGCTCCAGAGATGGTCCGTTGCTTTTCTTGGACAAGAGCAGATAGCTTCTTTCACCTGTTTCCTGCCTGTAGAACTCCAAGAGGCAGACTGTTTCCTCCTTTTCGCCCTGTCTCTCGCTTCAAAGTTGATCGGTTTTCTACTACGGTAGTTGATTAGATCTATCAGGCACAGGCTTAACTTCTTTAACAAAAGTATGAGTCACCAAGTCTTTGGTGAGAGTTTTAGGACACATGTTCATAGTTTGTACAACAGAATTTTTCACACCTGTAAGTTCTTCTTTTGTTTTACACAGTTCATTTTTAAGTCTACCTCTTTCCTCCCACATTGTACTGTAAGCAGCAAGGAGAAACCATTCTTCCCCTCTAAGATCTAGCTTAGAAATCTCCTCGATGAAATACTCAAGTTTGTCAGCTACAAATTGTACTTTCCACCAAACATTTGACATTTGTTCATCATTCACTTTTAAAGCCTCACCAGAAGCACATTTAAAGTCCGCATTTTTAGCAATATTCTCTAAGACAAGGCAGACTTTCTCTATGACTTTCCTTACTTCTTTCTGAGCCCTCACCAGAACTGTCTTTAATATTCATAATTCTACTAACGATCTCTTCAAGGCAATTTAGGGCCTTGCTATGACGTATATGAAGATTCTTCCAGATTATACTCATTACCCCAACTGCAAAACCACTTCCACGTTTTAATACCTGTTACAGCGATACCTCACCCTCCAGTATCAAAATTCTATCTTAGTTAACCAGCGCTGCTATAACAGAAATACTACAAGAGGTTGGCTTTAGTGTACAGAAATTTATTTTATCACACTGTAGGAAGCTAGAAGTCTGATTCAGGGCTCTGGGGAGATCTTGTCTCTTATCGGCTTCTGTTTCTTAGTTCCTTGGAGATCTCACGTGGCATTGTCTCTATCTTCCCCTCTCTCTCCTTGTTTACTTTGTTGTTTGCTCAATTTGTTCTTTTATATCTCAAAAGAGATTAATTTAAAACACGTTCTGTATTGATAGTGCTTCATTAACATAACAAAGAAAATCCATTTCCAAATAGGATGATATCCACCCAAGCACAAACCAAACAAAATCCAGTGTTGTAGAGTTGTTTCTGACTCGTACCGACCCTGTAGGACAGAGAACTGCCTCATAGAGTTTCCAAGGAGCACCTGATGGATTAGAACTCTCAACTTTTTGGTTAGCAGCTGTAGCACCTAAACCACTACACCACCTATAAAAAAAACAAACTAGCTGTTGTTATTGAGTGGGTTTTGACTCATAACAATCCTATGGGGCAGAGTAGAACTGCTCCAACAAGTGGCTGGTGAATTAGAACTACTGACTTTTCCTTAGCAGCAGAGATCTTAACCACTGCACCACTGAGGCCCCATACCTAAAGGTATAGTGGTGGTTAAGATTTACAACATATATTTGTTGGGGACACAATTTAATCCATAACATAGCCCTTGGGTGAATAAGATCTGGCTGCCCTTGATCAGGTCTTTACTCATCTTTATGTACCCAATCTATTGTCCATGAGTGTTGGCGTGCCCCGAGAACACAGATCTACAGGTCAGTGGCCCTTTACTAAGAAGGCCAGCAGAAATGGTCATCCCACACGTCCAGGCAGAAGTGGTGCCTGGGGTCAATGCCCACCCTATCTACTTAGCAAGAAAGTATGCCAAGCCCATTATTCTGAGGTAGGATTCTCTGGGGGAGTGCAAACAATTAAGCACTGAGCTACTGGCCAGAAGGATGGCAATTAGAACCAGCTAGAGGTGCCCCAGAGGTAAGACTTTGCAAGTTACTTTTGAAAGGTCACAGCTTTGGAAACTCTATGGAAAATTTCTGCACTGCACACATGGGGGCACCATGAGTTGGAATCAACTCAAGAGCAACCAACAACAGTCCTCATGTGGCTTACCTCGAGCGATTTCTCCGAAGTGCTTTCAGCCATATAGTCCTTACAGTCCTGTGAAGGACCATCTACTTCAGCCGAGTTAAGTTTGAAAATCAAGTATTGCAGACACAAACACTGACACTTTGTCCTCTTTCCAATATCACTAAGTACATTACCACAGTCAGGAAAAACAAGATGGGAGGGAAAAAGAAAGAAAACAGCGAGGCCATTCTGACTGATTCTGGTCCCTAAAATAATTAGCCTTGGATATTTCCCATAAATCTGGACTCCCTAACAAAAACAGTTGGATTCTTGACTTCTGCTCTGCTGCAGCCTGAGGAAACGTAAATATGATGATTAAGTGAGAAAGCTGGGTTTTTTCCACCATCAATAAACTATTGTAAACATGGCAATCCTGACCATGTTGGATTTTTTCCTTTAAATATTTGTGTTTGTGTTTGGTGAGCCAGTCCTTCGGAAAACTGACTCCCTTGTACTTTTCATAAATAAATGTTTTCTTTCCTTTCCTAAATGCTTTGGTATCCAAGCTCTCTTTGACAAATAATTCCTGGAGGTTCTACCAAGCTATTGGCGCCTGTGTCCTAACAGCGGAGCTGGGACCTTGGAATTCTTGATTCCTCTTCCCCCTGACTCCTCTGGGGGTCTTATTTGCAGTGACAGCACTTATGTCAGATTTCATTATGGAAGTGATTACATCATTACATAGCTGCAAACTTCTTCATAACTGCCAAACCACTGAGAATCATGGCCCAAGCAAGATGACATATTACCTTAACTATCACAGTCAATGAGTTATTATTTTAACGACTAGACTTTCCAGTGTCCCTGTATGCCCAACTGGGTACTTCAAGGACAGTTTCTTTCTAGAATTATTGAAATAAAAATATTATCTGATATTATTGTGAGTATGAGAATAACCATTTTTGTTTTACGCTGTTGTGTTTCATCAGAGCTAAGTCATTTTATCCCTTTATCTTTCATAATATTATCCTTAGAAGTACTAATGAGCCATTAATCTATGTAAGATTTGTTTTAGCGTAAGGGCTATAAGACAACACAATGTCTGTTATCCTCTGTTTTTGTTTTTTGACCTAAATTTCAAGCCAAGCCAGGTGCCATTGAATCAGTTATTCAAGTAAGTATTTCACCTTAGAGTTTTCAAGATTTTAGACATTGACAAATGAATAACTTAATTTTTAAGATGTGTGCTTAAAAGCTTTAAGGGAGCAAAACTTAGTAATGAAATTCTTTGAGAAGGAAGAGGCTCACCATCCAAACATCCAGCTCCTTGGGCAAATCTTAAGAGGTACAGCCGCTGGGTAGAAATAATATACCATTTTTATCATATATGTATCACTTTTCTTAACAATATCTTAAATGGAAAATTTTACAAGTAGTACAGTTTTGTTGTTGTTAGGTGCTGTCAAGTTGATTCCAACTTCTGGAGACCCTGCGTACAACAAAATGAAGCACTGCTCTGTCCCACAAGATGCTCCCAATTGCTATATGCTTGAGCCCATTGTTGTAGCCACTGTGTCAGTCCGTTTCACTGGAGATCTTCCTCTTTTTTCCTGATCCTCTACTTTATCAAGCATGATGTTTGTCATAGGCTGGGTTTTATAGAAAGAAAAACTGGTACAGTACATAAATATAGACAGATTTATATCAAGGAAACAGCTCACATGATTGTATAGACCAGAACACTCTGAGTCTATGGATTAGGATGGAGACTTCCTTGGATTCATGTAGCTGAAGGGGTTGGCAATCCTCAAATTGGCAGGT
The DNA here is from genome assembly GCA_028571685.1 of Heterohyrax brucei. NCBI lineage: Eukaryota > Metazoa > Chordata > Mammalia > Hyracoidea > Procaviidae > Heterohyrax > Heterohyrax brucei. The sequence continues at coordinate 28,342,327 of CM053155.1, forward strand.
CAGAGAGCAGGGCTCTGGCTTTCACGCCACGAAGATCCACAGATTCCAAGATCTGAAGATAAGCTGATAGCTCAAGTCCCAAAGAAGTGGAGGTCAGATGAACAGAAGGCAGCCACAAGATCCAGAGCAATCAAAAAGCCAGAGCATCTGCTTTATGTGTATCTATGGATGCATGTCACACCTCCAAGGCAATTTCCTTCTAAAAGCATGTTTAGAGAATGGGTATTCTGGTTATACTTCTTCACAGACAGATTTGTTTTTTCTTCTGGCAATCCGTGGTATACTCAGTATTCTTCACCAATACAATAATTCAACGGTATTAATTCTTCTTCAGTCTTCTTATTAATTGTCCAGCCTTCACATGCACATGAGGTGACTGAAAATACCATGACTTGGATCAGGACTTTCTTAGTCCTTAAAATGATATCTTTGCTTTTTAACATTTTGAAAAGGTCTTTTGCTTCAGATTTGCCCAATGCAATGCATCATTTGATTTCTTGATTACTGCTTCCATGGGCATTGATTGTGGATCCAAGAAAATTAAATCCTTGACAACTTCAATTTTTTCTCCATATATTGTGATGTTGCTTATTTGTCCAGTAGTAAGGATTTTCATTTTCTTTTATTGTTGTGGTGTAATCCACATTGAAGGGTGTAATCTTTGATCTTCATCAAAGGGCTTCAAGTCCTCTTTAATTTCAGCAAGCAAGGTTTTGTCATCTGCACGTCACAGGTTGGTAAAGTGTTTCAATCTAATTTGGATGCTACAATCATCATACAGTCCAGTTTCTCAGATTATTTGCTAAGCATACAAATTGAATAAGCACAGTGAAGAGACACAACCTTGATGCACACCTTTATTAACCTTAAACCACACAGTATTTCCCTGTCCTGTTTAAACAATTGCTTTTAGTCTAAGTACTGATTCCTCATGATCACAATTAAATTTTCTAGAATTCCCATTCTTCACAATGTTTATCTGTAATTTGTTATGATCCACACAGTTGAATGCCTTGCATAGTCAATAAAACATTGGCAAAAATCTTTCTGGTAGTATCTGCTTTCGTCTATGATCCATCTGAATAGTGGTAATAATATCTCTTGTTTCATGTCCTCTTCAGAATCTGAAGAATTTCTGGCAGTTTCTTGTTTATATACTGCTGCAACTGTTACTGAATTATCTTTAACAAAATTCTATTTGTGTGTGATAATAATGATATTGTTTGATAATTGGCACATTCTGTTGGATCACCTTCCTTTGGAATGGGCACAAATGTAGATCTCTTTCAGTCAGTTGGCCAGGTAGCTGTCTTCCAAATTTCTTGGCATAGGTGAAGGAGAACTTCCAGTGTTGCATCCACTTGTTTGAACATCTCAGCTGGCATTCCATAAATTCCAGTAGTCTTGATTTTTACCGGTGCTTTCACTGTACCTTGGGCCTCTTCCTTCGGTATCATTGGTTCCCAACCATGTGCTACATGCTGAAATGGTTGAACGCTCATTAGTTCTTTTCAGTACAGTGACTCTGTATTCCTGTCATCTTCTTTCAATGCTTCCTGCATTGTTTATTATTTTCCCTGTAGAATCCTTCAGTATTGCAACTCAAGGTTTGAATTCTTTTCTTCAGTTCTTTTCATTTGAGAAACGCCAAGTGTGTTCTTCTCTTTTGGGTTTCTAACTCCAGGTTTTTGTACGTGTCATTATAGTACTTTGCCTCCTCAAGTTGCCCTCTGAAATCTGTTCAACTCTTTCACTTCATCGCTTCTTTCTTTTGCCTTAGCTACTTGATGTTCAAGAGCAGGTTTCAGAGTCTCTTCTGAGATCCATTTTTGGTCTTTTATTCCTTTCCTGTCTTTTTAATGATTTTTCGCTTTCTTCATGTATGACATCCTTGATGCCATTTCACAACTCAGCTGGTCTTCAGTCATTATTGTTCAATGCATCAAATCTTTTCTTGAGATGGTCTCTAAATTCAGGTGAGATACACTCAAGGTCATACATTTGTTCTCACAGACTTGTTCTAATTTTCTTCAACTTCACCTCACACTTGCATATGAACAACTTATGATCTGTTTTTCAGTTGGCCCCTGGCCTTCTTCTGAGTGATGGTATTGAGCTTTTCCATTATCTCTTCCTTAGATGTAGTAAATTTGAATTCTGTGTATGCCACCTGGCAAGATCTGTGTGTATAATCACCTTTATGTTGCCGGGGAAAAAAGATATTTACAATGAAGAAGTTGTTAGCCTTACATGATTCTGTCATGCAATCTCCAGTATCATTTCTATCACCAAGACCATATTTTGAAACTACCGATCCGTCTTTGTTTTCAACTTTCACATCCTAATCACCAGTACTTATCAATGCATTTTGATTGCATGTTTGATCAATTTCAGATTTCGCAATTTGGTAAAAATCTTTATTTTCCTCATGTTTGGCCTTAGTGGTTGATGCATAAATTTTAACAATTGTCATTTTAACTGGTCTTCCTTGTAGGCATATGGATATTATGCTATCACTGACAGTGTTATACCTCAGCATAGATTTTAAAATCTTCCTTTTGACAGTGAACATGATCACATTCTTCTTCAATTTGTCATTCCAAGCATAGTAGACCATATGATTGCTTCTAAATGATTAATGCCAATCCATTTCAGTTCACTAATGCCTGTGATATAGATTTTTATGTGTTCCATTTCATGTTTGATGGCTGATGACTTCCAATTTTCCTAGATTCATATTTTGTACATGTTTTAATTATTAACTGATGTTTACAGCTATTTCTTCTCATTTTGAGTTGTGCCACATCAGCAGATGAAGTCCCAAAAGCTTGACTCCATTTTTCATTAAGGCTGACTCTACTTTGAGGAGGCAGCTCTGCACCAGTCATATTCTGAGTGCCTCCCAACCTCAGCATCTCATATTGTGGCGCTGTGTCAGTGCTCTGCTGCCGTTCATAAGGCATTCACCAGCCCACTCATCAGAAGCAGACTTCTAGGTCCCTTTTCCTAGTCTTTGTCTGGAAGCTCTGCTGAAACCTGTCCACCACGGGTAACGTTAGTGGCATTTGCAACATTGGTGGCAAACTTTCCAGTATCATAGCAACATGCAAACTACCACAGTACAGCAAACTGACAGACACATGGCAGCGGTGAGTTGAATAAAAGTGATACTGTATATTGTTAATGATTTGTATCTTGATTTAGAGCATTGATTCTGAGTCTCTTTTGTGACAAATGCCTCAAAGTATTAAGAATTATATCCAAGACTATGAAAATTAATTAAAAATAAATGTTACGTGATACATTCAGAGAACCCTAAGTCAAACAATGGGATGTTGACATAACTAATAAAGTGATGGTAGCTTGGGAGGTAGAGTGAGGAGTTTTACCTCTTCAGCTAGATTACAGATTCTATAGAGCATTCAGTACAATGGCTAGAAGAAATAAGATACTTATTGTTAGTCATAGAAGTGTGCTCTATTTCCTTCAATATTTCAAAATCCAATATTTCATTATGCATTGCTGAATTTCTTGGCTTCTGAAGAAACTGAGTTACTTTTACTCTGAAAAAGATACTGAAATTTTCTAATAATCCCAAATTTCTGTTTAATACATATTAAGACAGACTTTTAAGCTTTTTAATCGAAAGCAGTTATACATTGTAGCTACATATACAGTTGAAAAGTAGGCAACAATACCATGACAATATAGGATAATGCTCAGGATGTAAATTTACCTAGAAGTGATTATTATATGACTACATAAATTAAGACTATACATATTTAATTACTTTCTTTATAAGCTTCCCGTTAACACGAGAAGGTCAAACGTTGGCAATCTACCTTATAGACAATTGATTGTAGAAAGGGACTATAAAACATGAGAGACGGTCCCTTCCTTACTCTCTTGAAGCTTACAATGTGGTTATGAACACAGGTTTGTTAAAAATGCTACACATAGTTTAGTAAAGAATAACTCGTAAAATATAGACTGTGATTGATAGCTATATGACTGTGAAAATTCAGCTAAAGAAGGAAATATCCAGGAAAGATTTTCAGAGAAAAGATGAGAATTAAAGAACAATGCAATGGCAGAAATAGGGTGAGGAAAATGACATGCCCAGTGGATGGGAGAGACAAGAACAAAGTTTAAGGTATATTTGAAAGAAAGGACATAATTTTGGCTAGAACAGAAAACTCTTATGAAAAATAAGAATTTAGGTTGGTGATGTGTTTATGAAGAGACTGGGGAGATCGCCCCCTCTTCCTCTCCCTCTTTTTTAAATAATTTATTTGTTGTTGTTATTACTCCAGAGCATTTTGATCAAAGATTCTATAGAAGAATCTTGATCAAAGGGGAAAATCTAGGACAGAATTGCAAATTTTTGTAGACTGCAGACTTTCTGTAACTTTAGTAAGGGTATTATAGTCCCACCCTAATCTTCTTTAATATAACCACAGGTAGAAATTAAGATTTACAACATATATAAAAATTATAATCACCAAGTAGAGGACAACCACACAATACTGGGAATCATGGTGCAGCCAATTGCTACACACATTTTCTACAGGGACATAATCCAGTCCATAACAACTCTGTGCTATAGAGTGACTGTGAGTTGAAATCAACTCTAGTACAACAGGTAATGGACAGGTATCTAGGATCTGGTTCTCCTGGGTGTCTCTTTTGGGTGAATGTGTTTGTCTCAGGATTTTGATATCCCTATCATTTGAGAATAAAGTTGACAAATTTGGGTATTTTATGGCCTTCTATGTTTACGTGTTTGGTGTTTGTCCTAATTTGTAACTCTAAGCTCAGAGCCTCCTTCCTCACAAGAAAGATCTGGCTTTTAAGGTTTCCTCATTATGATCTCAATAGCTGTGATTATTGCCAAAGTAAAATTTCCATGCCCAAAATGAAAGGTAACAAATTATCTTTCTTTAATTTCTCTATGTAATTTAATAATTCAGAATAAAATACTGTTACTGGACAAGGCTCCCAGTTTGTGCCACCTGCTGCTAAAAGTCAATCTCCAAGACAGGTGTTCTGGACAAGAGATCAAAGGTTTTATTTCTGTGTGCTATCAACACAGAACAGGTAGCATTTTCATTCTCAAAGCTTGTCTGACGCCTCCAGGCAAGCTCAGGGTTTTTAAACGGAGAGGCTACCTGCAGGTGCATTGGGGAAGGGCATCCTTCTGGGAGCAGGCCAGGCCAGGTGGAATATGCATCAGAACTGAAGTCTGGGAAGCTCTCGGCTGTCAGCTGAGCAGGGAGTCCCCAAACTGGTGCCCCTACTTGTGCCTCTACTAAAGAAGAAGCTGTAGAAGGCTGCAGAGATGTTATCTTAGTGGCTCCTATAAGTTAATACGTGGTTTCCAACCTGAACCAAGCAATGTTAAGAAGCCAGGAATTTTAAGGAAAATAGGTAAAGAATTAATGCCAAAAAACAAGTGAAGAATTAGTCCTGAACGTCTCCTTTAATTTCTCTTTTGAAAATGGAGCCTGAAGGCCCCTCCTACCCTGGTTTCAGTATCTCTTCAGAAATTTTTATATAAGTTAAAAAAGGTAACTGTAAAGGAGACAGACATTGAAAGAGATTGTCCCACTACGTTCAGCAGAAAATCTCCCAGATTATTCTTATTTTCAACAAGAATGTTTCCCCAACCCGCAAGACCTAATGATGCTTAATTATCTGTCTTAAGAGATAAAATTTCTTAAAATGTACTGGTAATTCCTGTTTTCTCCTTAGGTTTTGCTGCTGTGTCACAGTTAGCTCCTGTAACTTGTACAAGAGTTATTTTATAATTTTTTTAATGAGTAAACAAATCGCCTTAGTCATCTGGTATTGTTCTAACAGAAATACCACTAGTGGATTGCTTTAGCAAAGAAAAGTTTATTCTTACACAATCCAGTTGGTTACAAGTCTGAATTCAAGATATTCTACTCCAGGAGAAGGTTTTCCCTCTGTGTTGGCTCTGGAAGAAAGTCTTTGTTTTGCATCAGTCTTTCTTTGGTCTGAGAGCGTCTTAATACAAGAACCTTAGGTCTGAAGGACACGCTATGCTCCAGGTGTTGCTTTCTTGATGGTATGAGGTTCCCGATTCTCTGCTTGCTTTCATTTCTTTTTATCTCTTGTAGGATTAAAGGTAGTTCAAGCCACACTCCAGAGAAACTGTCTTTACTTTAGAGTGGGAAGGTGATCTTAGGAAGGGTTTTACAGTCCTACTCTAGTCCTCTTTAACATAAGCTGAGTCTACTAACCACAGGTAGAGACTAGGATTTACAGCATCAGAAAATCACAAAATGCAGGCAATCACACAATACTGGGCATCACCAGCCCAGCCTAATTACTACTCATGTTTTGGAGGTGACACAGTTCAATCCATGACAGAAATTGACACAGTTTATTCATTTCTGGAGGGAATTAACAAATCCGATTATAAGATCTTCTACGATCTAATGGAGTGAGCTCCCGCTCCAAACGACTTTTTGCTTAAAGCAATATTATCAAATTAAACACTTGTATAAATGCACAGTAAGAGAAATTCAAAGATTTCTTTTAAAAATTTTCCACTTTTGTACGTTTAGTGTGTTGACTCTTTAAGAATGTTTTCAGGCTAAAATTGTAACTCATAATGAAAAAGACAGAAAAGAAAAAAGATTCTGAATGTAAATCAAATGACCTTAGTTCACCAAAAAAATCCATTGCTGTAGTGTCAATTCTGACCCATAATGACCCTATAGGATAGAGTAGAACTGCCCCATATGATATTCAAGGAGCAGCTGGTAGATTCTAACTGCTGACCTGTTGGTTAGCAGCTGTAGTGCTCAACCACTGTGTCATGAGGGCTTTCTATGACTAGGATACTAAGTTATGAAATAAGCAAAATATTACTATTAAACAACTTAAATCTTATACACGTTGCTAGATCCAGGAAGGTGGGTCTTTGTCTGGAGTGCTCAGGCTTGCTAATGAGCTAGACGTTTGTCTTTGAGAAAGACAAAGTAACTCTACCACAGGTCACAGGTTGAACTGTGTTCCCCAAAACATGTGTGTGGCAGTTTGGCCCGGCCGTGGTTCCTGGTATTGCGTGATGTTCCTCCAAGTTGTAAATCCCCCTTCCTTGATGTTAATGAGGGTGGATGGATGGTATTTGTGTTGGGGGGGCACTACTCAATGTATAAATTTGTTTTGTGCCTTGAGGCAGTCTCTTTAGATATAAAGGAAAGAAGCTAGCAGAGAGATTGGGGGCCTCATATCATCAGGAAAATAACACTGAGACCAGAGCTTATCCTTCAGATCTGAGGTTCTTGCACTGAGATGCTCTCAGACCAAAGAAAGACTGATGCAACACAAAGACCTTCTTCCAAAGGCGACGGAGAGTGCGTTCTCCAGAAGCTAGCATCCTGAATTCAAACTTCTAGCCTACCGGACTGTGTGAGAATAAATATGTTTGTTGAAGCCATCCACTCATGGTATTTCAGTTGGAGCAGTACCAAATGACTAAGACTGCAATTTGCAGAGCAAGGAGTAGAGAAGCTCCCCAGATCCAACTACTCAGATTTAGGGGAAGTGGGGCTTATGTGTGATTTGGGCCACAAGATGGCAGTCACATAGACATACTGGGAAGGAAAAATTCTAGAAGGAAGACATTTCAGGAATTGTGGTGGCCAGGAAACAGGAGGCAACGTGGTTCTTGTCAGGCCTCTTGCTTTGGAATGGGGTCCAGGTAATGGTTTTCCTTCTGATTTGTTCCACCTGTTGCTACATCCTCTGTTGAGATCGATTAACAGTCATAGCTGTCCCTTCTGAGCATGTAGGACAGGCCAAATCTGGCTCAGGCTAGTTTAAAACTGTCTTTTCTGACTAATGGAAATTTACTGGCATTTGCAGGGTCAGGTTACAATCCGCTCTTGAATTGTTGCAACTCCTTAATCTTAAGGGATAAGTGTCTATGACTCATCCGGTTACTTCCTCCTGGAATCGGGTGGAGTTTTTAGGGGTCTAGGTTGACTTTTCTTGGGAGTAGCAGGCAAAAAAAGACTTAAAATGTGGAAGAGGTTACTAGCAGAAAGAGGTCACTTATCTGTAACTTGAATCTTACGTCTTTCAGAGGCTGGCACTCTCACTTCTATTTTAAGGGTTTGATGAGTTGATCGTCTTTGTGGTCCCACAAACTGTCTGAATTTTGGTGAACAAGACCAGAGTAAACAATGTAAACAATGCCAGAGTAAAGTCTTCAAGAACTCATCCAGAATTTTAGAGGCCTACTTCACCCTGGTTTAGAGGCTCCAAGACTTAACTCCAGCTACCTTCACAGAGGAGTGGTAACTAGAAAAACTCGGCAAGCACTAGTCCACTTGGGTTGAAGCTGCCTACAAGGATGATGGTCATGCTACCTTTTAATATATATATGTATATGTATATATATTTTAGTGTGTTTAGGTGAAAGTTTACAATCCAAGTCAATTTGTCATACAAAAGCCTACACACACATTGTTATTTAACTCTAGCTACTCTCTTCGTGCTGTGACAGCACACTGCTCCTTTCCACCCTGTACTTCCCATGTTCATTCAACCAGCTCCTGTTCCCCTCTTCCCTCTCATCCTGCCACTGGACTGTTAGCCTCACCTATCTAGTTAAGCCAGGAAAGACTCTCTTCACCGGTATCATTTTATGTCTTACAGTCCAGTCCAGTCTTTGTCTAAAGAGCTGGCTTCAGGTACGGTTTCAGTTCTGGGCTAACAGGGTCCTGGATCCATGTCTTCTGGGGACTCTCCAGTCTGTTATACCATCAGGTTGGGTCTTTCTAATAGAGTTCAAATTCTGTAAACCCATTTTTCTCCTGCTATGTCAGGGACTGTATGTTGTATTCCCTGACAGGGCAGTCATTGGCGGTAGTTGAGCACAATCTCGTTCCTCTGGTCTCATGCTGATGTAGTCTCTGGATTATGTGGCCCTTTCTGTCTTCGTCCTACTTTTTTATGAGAGCTTCTTTTCTGTGGGAAAGAACGTATGACTTGAATCATACTGGCTAATATCTTTCAGAGTAACATATAGTGACCTAAGAGACCTAGAAACATTAAGTTTCTGGACTACTTGAGGATCATCTGAAGCGTTGTATCCCCAAGCTTTCTTAAAGAAAGGCCACTCAGACTCTCAAACTGGGCCATGTGTAGCAGTTTGATCCAGAGCAGGTGGGTCTCTTGGCATAATTTAGCTATCGTCTTCTTTAGGACGTAGTTTATTTTCTCTGTACTATGATCTCCAGGGACCACGTAACTTCCACCAGATTCCTAAATATCCTGCAACTTCTTGGGTAACCTTGGATGCAAAACCTCTTTCCTTATCACTTTAAATTTAGTGAGGTATTCCAAACCTAGGTATGATTTCACTGAGGAGGGCTTTGCTTACCTCTAATGGCTTTTCTTTCTGGCAGGGGAAGGCTTCTACCTATCCAGTAAAGGTGTCTACAAACACTAAGAGATACTCAAAACCTCTTCTAGCCACTGGTATGACTGTGAAGTCTACTTTCTGGTATTCTCCCAATCCAGTCTGTTGGTCTTGTACCCCAGGCATAGGAGGTGCTAGTCCTGTTTTTAGATTGTTTCCACTACTTTCTGGATAGTTTTTTTGTAGATTATGCCCTTTAATGAGTTTGGCTAACCAGTGAAACATAGCATCCTGACCATAATGTGTGCTCTCGTGAGCTGCCGTTATTATCCGGTGCATCACGTGTCCTGGTATTAACACCTGTCCTTGAGAATTGCTGCTGTGAATTGGAATCACCTCAATGGCAATGAGTTTGGTTTTTGGTTTGGTGAATTATACAGTCACTCAGCTTCCGCTCTGTTACTAAGGTCAAAGCCCCCTTTGCAAACTCTGTTTATACCACATTCAGTGTACTATGGGTTTCTGGTAGCTGAAGATTAGGAACTTGAGCAAGGCAAGTAGCAAGGGTTTTTCTAGCAGCTCTTTGGCTGCCTGATCTTTAACTACGTAAGACTCTTCCTTCTGGTGCCTAGGGCAGTGGACAACTGGCTCTTCAGTTGACAACAGTATATTATTCAAAAAAGACATCTTCAGTAGGCTTTTTGTTCTCCAATCTCACCCATGGAGACGCTCTTTGCTAGGCCTGCCAGAGTTTGGGGCGAGGTAAGGGTGGTGACTGTCCCAGGCTCTGAAGCTGTGTGCTGCTCTGCCTGTGTCTGGCAGCTCTCCACACCGCTAGCTTCAGGGGAACTTGGGTTAGTCACAGGCTCTTTGGGGGGCAATGAGGATGTGCCCCTCGTGAGGCTGGCCTTGGTGGTGGTTACATCTGAGAGCTGCTGCCAAGAGCTCTGTCTGTTGTTTTCTTTTTATTATTTTTCTTTTATTTTTTTTTCTTGAATTATACAGCCACCTGTTCCTAGTAGAAACCTCGTCTCAGTTGGAAATCCTGGTGGTATAGTGGTTAAGAGCTATGGCTGCTAACCAAAAGGTTGGCAGTTAGAATCTACCAGACACTCCTTGGAAACTCCTTGGGGCAATTCTACGTTGCCTTGTAGGGTTGCTATGAGTCAGAATTGACTCAACGGCAATGAGCTTGGGGTTTTGCTTTTAGTTCCAATTACTGATGATCTTAAAGGCAGTCTCAACAAGTTGTGCCTGATATTGAGGTGCTCTGGCTGGTGGAAATCATGTTAATTAGCATTCTCTGGATTTTCAAGGTTTCTACTGGAAAACTGCTAATGTGCTTCCTCTGCTTATTCCAGGAAACTGAAAGGATTTACCTCGGGACCTTATTACACGTGTTATATATCCTGCACTTTCCTTCTATTTTGGGGTCCTTTGCTGTAGATTGGGTGTTTGAATCCACCAGACATTCCTTGGAAATGTTTTGGGGCAGTTCTACTCGGTCCTACAGGGACACTATGAGTCTGAACTGAATCAACAACAAGAGAGTTTTTTTAGATGTTGCTATAGATCAATTACTAGACAGTTTTTATCTATCTCGCCTTCAGCGGGTATCTGTAGAAGGTACAGCCTGAAGTGCCAGGAGGCTGATACATTTTGAGGGTTGAAGATATATAACCTGTCAGCCTTTTGGCCTGCCTTTTCTAAGACTATCTTCTGTTCCTCTGTAGTTAAAAGAATATTCCAATTATGCAGTTCAGAGGTAGAGAATGGTGTACGGACCCAGATAAATCCTCTAGGCTGGCTGTTGTGATCCAGTCTAGTATGCGTTTGTCTTAATGGAAATAGCCCTGAGGAGGCTTGGGTGGATTCTTGGACAAATCTTACCCTATTCTAGGTGTGCACGGAAACTCTGGTTGCCTAGTGATTAAGTGCTAGGGGCTGCTAACCAAAAGTCAACAGTTCAAATCAGTCTCGCTCTCCTTGGAATTCTATGGGGCAGTTACACTCTGTCCTATAGGGTCAGTATGAGTCAGAATTGAGTAGACATCAGTGGGTGTGTCTACAGAAATGTGCTGGAGACACTATTCCCCGGGCAGGACCAGGAGTTCTGTTGTAAAACATGAATCTGTCCTGCCTGCCACAAGGCCAGCACTGAGACAATGGTGAAGCTTACTGTATATTGATAAACAAGGGACAGAAAGGAATCGAGCAAGTCCTCCAAAGCCTGTCTGACTTCTTCAGTTAGGCTGAGGGTTTTTATTGAGTAACTGAGGGTGAGCATTAAGGTTTGGGAAACAGTGATTGCAGAAGAATGTAGATAATTTGTGTGGGGGTTGGGGGGTCCAGAGATGAATATTTGGAGCCCAGAGGGGGTCTGTCTGGAGTTCTTCCACCTGTCCTCCAGTGGTGGTTATCTGGGCGGGGTGTAGGTGACTTGTGTCTCTACCTGTTTGTGATCTGGAGAGAACCTGAAACAAACTAGCTGCAAAGATTGTATTGTACCTCGTGCCGGGTGCATCACCTCCCCTCCTCATAATTTCAGTGGGTTATAAGTTAATGTGTAATCTCCCTGGGGTAGGTAGTGCAAGGAAGCCAGGACTTTTAGACAAACAGGTATACACAGAAAGAAATAGAGTTCATCCTGTTCAGTTCTTTACACCACCTACTTCAGCTGGTGACTCATTAGGGGCCCATGAGTCATTTGTCGCAGAGGGTTCTGCCAGCAGAGTAGCAGTCACCACCGCTGCAGTGGGCACAGGGCCACACACCAAGGCTACACCTCCAGGTGGGTAAGAGAGAGGGGCACAAGCAGAGATAAATGCAAATCTGCTACTGGCTTGAAACAGAAAGTCTGTGTTTCTACCGCAAATTCTAGCTCCTCTTTTCGCGTATTCAATTAAGTATTGGCTGAAGGCAGAGTTACATGCTCTGTGTAATCTATAATACTCAACATTTATTTCTATCATACATTTAGGTCTGAAACACTGAATATCCATAATACATTCAGATAAATGCATAAATCTAAATATATAACCCTTTCAAAACATTCCAGTTTCATCTTTTCTTTGCCTTAACTGTCTTTCCATTTATATGCACATTGTCTTGGGCCTCCATTTGGAGCCCGAAGACCCTGGCCCCTGTCAGTCATCCTGTTGCTCTGCTCTGCTGTTGGCCCCAGGCCTCTCCAGGTGGGGCATTTTGCCCCTACCTTTTTCATCTGCACTGGGAGCTTGCACTGTTTCTGCAGGTTTTTATTTTGCCAGAGACACCCCACCTTCTCTCTCTTTTGCAAAACAAATCTAACTGTAAGATTTAAACAGGTAAAAACATCTTCTCTTTTTAAAAGGAAAAATTAAAAGAGACAGCCAGGATCAATTCTTTTATACAATTGACTTTTTACTCGTGTTTTTCTTCTCTTAAAATTCTTGGCTTCCTTTTACCCAGCCCAGGAAATCACACTTTAGGTTGTCAGGAGCTACTGAGATAATAATCTCTGCAGCTTTTTACAACTTCTTTTGGTACATCAAACAAATGGAGACACAAGTGGAAGACATTGAGATGGAGCTGCCAGCCAGCCAGAGGCAGCTGAGGGTTCTGGACCCAAGTTTTTGGTATGCATATTCTGCCAGCCGCTCTGGGACAGGGGCGCCTCCCAACTGCTACCATTGTTCTCCTGAGCCCTCCTGTGCCGGCCCGCTGACACCTACCTTCCCTATATAACCTCAAGTTCACCTGACCAATTTGGACAGGCTGGGAGAATAAAGTCATCTGTCCTCTGTGTTTTATTTGCCAGCAAACATGGTTAGTGTTAATAATAACGAAGCCTTTGAACACTCACCCAAATACCTGTCTCAGAGACTGGCTTTTGGGGGCAGGTAACAAGAATCTAGAGTTCCATCCGGTAACAAGATTGTTCTGGGATCAGGAAAGAACTAAAGGAGCACTAAATTTTAGGTTTGCAACCAGAAACGAGGCTGCCTATTCTCTGCCACTGGCTAGGGCGAGTGGTGAAGCAAGTAACACAGATGTCGTACCAGGGCTTCAGTCCCCACTCCTCACCCCGCCTTAATGGGTATGTGTCTAAGTCCTACTTTCAACCCTCCAGAGACCTTTCAACCTCAGATTCCAAGCATTAACTTTAAAGAAGACAGTGGCAAGGGAAGTAGTGAGGGTGTCTTAGTAGGTTTCAATTCACTCCTAATGGAGACGTCTTTGTTCCACTTGCAAGCCTCTGGAGACTCTCCCACTTCAGAAAAAGAGCATCTAGGAAAATAACAAGGATGTTTTCGCAGGGCTTCAATTCCCTCTGACGGGGTGTCTTAGTCCCACTAGCAACCCTCCAGATACTTCCCCACCTAAGAACTGGAACCTAGGCTGCAGTCAACCAGAAACTAGGGAGAGTGTTGAGGAAAGTAACTAGGATGTTTTAGCAAGACTTCAATCACCCTTAATGGGGATGTCTTAGTCCTGTTTTCAATCCTTCAGGTAACTCCCCTCCTTCAGTCCCAAGCACTAACACTGAAAAAGAGAATTTTGAGGGCATTTACCTAGTGGATGCCCATAACTGAGTTAGTTTCTAATTCTCAAAGTAAAAGCTCCTCAGGCCAGTAACCACCTCCATCATGGTTAGGAGATCCACCAGGTCCTCCAGAACAAGAGGCTCAGCGTGCACTGAGGGTCAGTAGGTTTTGTTCGTGGTCTGGGGGTACACAGCTCTGGATGGAGGGTCTGTGTGGCCATTCAGACCCACATTGGGGGCCAAAATTGTTGCCAAACCTGCAAAGCTGGGTCTTTGCAGCAGATATTCTCAGCACAATGTGTCCTTTGATTTCCTGACTGCTGCTTCCATGGGCATTGATTCTATACACAAGTAGAATGAAATCCTTGACAACCTCAATCCTTTCTCCATTTATGACAACATTGCTTACTGGTCCAGCTGTGAGGATGTTTGTTTTCCTGGTATCAAGGTACAATCCATACGGAAGGCTGTGGCCCTTGGTCTTCATCAGTAAGTATCTCAAATATTCTTCATTTCCAGCAAGTAAGTTGTTGGTGTCATCTGTGTAACGTAGGTTGTCCTCCAATCCTGATGATGCCTCAGTCTTCTTCATAGAATCCCACTTCTCAGATTATTTGCTCAACATACAGATTAAAAACATATGGTGAAAGGATACTACCCTGACGCACACATTTCCTGACTTTAAACCACGCTGAGTCCCCTTGTTCTGTTCACACGACTGCCTCTTGATCCATATACAGATTACCTAAGGACATAATTTAAGTATTCTGGAATTCCCATTCTCCACAACATTAGCCATAATTTAATATGATCCACACAGTCTAATATTTTTGCACAGTCAATGAAACACAAGTAAACATCTTTCTGGTATTCTTTGCTTTCAGCCAAGATCCATCAGGCATCAGCAATGATGTCCCTAGTTCCACGTCCTCTTCTGAATCCAGCTTGAATTTCTGACAGTTCCTTGTCAATATACTGTTGTAGCTGCTTTTGAATGATCTTGAGCAAAATTTTACTTGTGTGTGATATCAATGATCCTGCTCAGTAATTTCCGCATTTGGTTGGATCACTTTTCTTTGGAATGGATGTAAATATGGATCTGTTCCAGTCGGTTGGCTAGGTAGCTGTCCTCCAAACTTCTTGGTATAGAAGAGTGAGCACTTTCAGAGCTGCATTTGTTTGACAAAATATCTCAATTCATATTCCATCAGTTCCTGGAGCCTTGTATTTGCCAGTGCCTTCAGTGCAGCTTCAACGTCTCCCTTCAGTGCACTGATGTCTGATCATATGGTGCCTCTTCAATGGCTGAACATAGACCAGTTCTTTCTGGTATAATAACTCTGTGTATTCCTTCCATCTTCTTTTAATGCTCCCTGAGTCTTTTAACAGTTTCCCTGTAGAATCCTTCACCATTGCAACTAGGGGCTTGAATTTTTTCTTCAGTTCTTTCAGCTTGAGAAATGTAGAACGTGTTCTTCCCTTCTGGCTTTCCATTTCCAGATCTTTGCATTGTGTCATTACAATACATTCTTTTGTCTTCTCAAGCTGCTCTTTGAAATCTTCTGTTAAGGTCTTTTACTTCATCATTCCTTCCTTTTGCTTTAGCTACTCTGTGTTCGACAACAAGTTTCAGAGTCTCTTCTGACATTCAATTTGGTCTGTTCTTTCTTCCCTCTCTTTTTAATGATCTCTTGCCCTCTTCATGAGTCGGATCTGACTCGACGGCACTTGGCTGACTGCCCTCTTCATGGATGATGTCTTTGATGTCATTCCACAGTTTGTCTGGACTTTGGTCATTAGTGATCAGCACATCAAATTTGTTCTTGAGATACTCTTTAAACCTAGGAGGGATATATTCAAGATCATACTTTGGCTGTCATGTAGGCTTGCTTGTTGCTGTGAAGCAGGAAGCTATGCCATCAGTATTTAAGTACCAGCTGGGTCACCCATGGTAGACAAGTTTCAGCTGAGCTTCCAGTCTAAGACAGACTAGGAAGAAGGACCCGGCAGTCTACTTCTGAAAGGAATTAGCCAGGGACAACCTTATGAATAGCAGCCGAACACTGTCAGATATGGTGCTGGAAAGTGAGCCCCCAGGTTGGAAGGCACTCAGAAGACAACTGGGGAAGAGCTGCCTCCTCAAAGTAGAGTCGACTTTATGATGTGGATGGAGTAAGGCCTCTGGGGTCCTCATTTGCTGAGGTGGCACTACTCAAAATGAGAAGAAACAGCTGCAAACATCCGTTAATAATCAAGACACAGAATGTACGAGGTATGAATCTAGGAAAACTGGAAGTTGTCAAAAACGAAATGAAGCACATAAACATTGATGTCCTAAGTATCAGTGGGCTGAGATGCACCGGTTTGGGCCATTTTGCATCCAACAATCATAGAGTCTACTATACTGGAAACAAAAACTTGAAGAGGAACAGTGTTGTGTTCCTCATCAAAAAGAACATTTAAGATCTGTCCTGAAGTGCAATGCTGTCAGTGACAGGATAACATCCATGCGCCTATAAGGAAGACCAGTTAATATTAGTGTTATTCAAACTAACACACCAACCACTAAGGCCACACATGAAGAAGTTGAAGATTTTTACCAGCTTCTGCTGTCTGAAATGGATCGAAAATGCAATCAGGATGCACTGATAATTACTGTGACTGGATGCAAAAGTTGGAAACAAAGAAGAAGGATCAGTAGTCACAAAATACGGTCTTGGTAATATAAATAATGTGAGAGATCACATGATAGAATTTTGTGAGACTAATGACTTTTTCATTTCAAATACCTTTTTTAACCAACACGAAGTGTGAGTGTACACACGTACCTCACTGGATGGAACCAAATTGATTACATCTGTGGAAAAAGATGATGGAAAAGCTCCATTAGTTAATTCAATATTAGTTTAGGTCTTAAAGTTAACTAAGGATCTGGGAACTATAACTTAAATTGACACAGTAAGTCCATAGGTTTTTTTTTTTTTAGCATCATTAGAAGTAATCACTTTTTATAAAGAAACAATTATTAATCATAAACTAGTCAGAACAAGACCAGGCACTGACTGCAGCACAGACCATCAATTGCTCATATACAAATTCAAACTGAAATTGAAGATAATTAGAACAAGTCCACGAGAGCCATATAATTATGCAAAGAAAAATTTATGTAATATCCCAATTAAGACAACTCTTTTGAAAAATTAGATCTACTAATTTTGATTTAAAAACCACCCTCTTCATTCTGCCTGATTTTACCACCATGTAAAAACAAAGCAAGCACTCAGCTGCTTGTGGACTAAATGAATTAATTTCATTGTGATTTATATTTTATTTTAATTGCCATAAGGAAAAACTCATTTTAACCTATCTCTTATCTTCAAGTTTAACAGATTATATCTACACAACCCAGAACAAATGATGCTTTAAATGGCATTTTATATCAACTGAGATTCAAAAGTCAAAAAGAAAAAAAAAAGAACAGTCTTAATATAGGTTGTCAGCCTATATATCATCAGGACAATTTTAAGATAATTTCACAGTCTGTAATGATGTGCATTGATTGGCCTTGCCTACAAAGCTATGCTATCTGTTAGTTGCCATCTAGTAGATTCTACTCACGGCAACCCCATGTGTGCAGAGCAGAAGTACTCTATAGGGCTTGTGAGCTGTGATGTTTCAGTGGCATCTCCAGGCCTGTCTTCTGAGGCACCTCGGAGTGAGTTCAAACTGCCAACTTTTCTACTAGTGGTTGAGTCCTTGACTGTTTATGCTACCTGGGAACTCCACAAAGCAGTTCTAAATTTGCCTTAGAGCAACATGGTGGAGCAGAGCAGAAGCCCCCCATAGGGTTTCCAAGGCTGTTAGTCATTAAGGAAGCAGACTGCCACATCTTTCTGGTGGCTGGTAAGTTCAAACCACTGACAGTTTGGTTAGCAATCAAGGCTAGCCAAATGCTAGAAGTCAAACAATACTGAAAATGCCTTATGAATTTCTTCTATGTTTTCAACCAAATTTCCTATTTTATACCCAGAATGGGCAAATTTATACAGGCTGAAAGTAATATTAATGGTTGCCGGGCTCGGGAGGAAACGTTGAGTATCTGTCTATTGTTCAGGAAGCATCCAGTATCTGTTCACGGTGGTAGAAAATTTAGCGATGGATTTCTGTGATGGTTCCACAACATGGCTGATGTAAGCAACATCACAATTATTCAAGGAAAAAATGTTGAATTGGCAAATATTTTGTTATATATAAGGAGCTCTGGTGACACAGCAGTTAAAGTGCTCAACTGCTAACTGAAAAGTCAGTGATTCGAACCCACTAGCTGCTCCACAGGAGGAGGATGTGGCAGTCTGCCTCCATGAAGATTACAGACTTGCCAAGCCTGGGGGGCAGTTCTGCTCTGTGCTGCAGAGCTGCTGTGACTCATCAGACTGACTCCATGGCAACGAGTCTTTGTTTTTTCATGTTATATATACTTTCACCACAATTCAAAAAATTTCTATTTTATAAATTTGAAAAAAGAAATAATAGCCAAATTAACTAAAATATCAAATTCCAGAGGGAATGAATGACCATGCAGATTATTTACATAATTCAACAAGAATGTGTTTCTTTTTTCGGCTGAGCACTTAGCCTGCTGTACCACCACCTCTCCTCATTTAGCCCTTATTATTTTTCTTTTTAACTGATCCCTGGTGAGACAGCCAACTTCTACAGATCTGTGTGCTTTTAGATCTGGAGGTGACCAAGTTTCTTTGTAAAACCTGCTCTGACCCATAGCAACCCTATAGACAGAGTAGACGTGCACCATAGAGTTTCCAGGGAGTACGTGGCTGATTTGAATTGTCAACCTTTTGGTTAGGAGCCATAGCACTCCACCACTATGCCACCAGGGTTTCCTTCTTGTAAAGGAGGAGATAATAAATACTGGGAATTGGTATTTGTTATCTGGATATTGACTGTACCAACAACTCCAATCATTAGGTGTGAAAATCTCCTGTCATGAAACAAAGACTCTATTTTGCATGTGGCAACGACACCCATGCACGCCTTCTGGAAAAACTTGTTGGTTTATGACTTATGAAATCCTGAGCTTACAGACATGAAAGAATTTCATTTCCTGGAAAGCCGGGAATATTAACAAATACGGGAATTTTAAGGAAAGTAGTTTGGGTAAAGAGGATAAAAAATCTTTGTAAACATGAAAGTAAAAGCCTCCACACACAAATCAGCTATAAAACCTTCAAACAACACGGCTCCAGTTTCCTCACAAAAAAGAGAAGTTTCTAGACATTGACATATGTGCTTACATGTATTAATCAGCAGTTCTTGTTATGCCTATGTAAATAATCTGGTCAAGTGAAACAAAACATAGGTTTAACAGCATTGAATCAGAAGATGGTTAAGAGGCTTACACAGTGAAACCCAAGCCCGATGGCAGCCACAGTGCGAAAGCAGAACCCGGCACCCTGCTCTTCTCCAGAGTGACTCAGCCCCACTAGGGCTGGGGACTCTGCATCGGGAGACAAACCGAAAACAAGAGGGTCGTCTTGACGGATTCTGGTCCCCAACATAACAAATCTCAAAGAATTTCCATCAGTACAGACTCCCCGACAAAAACAAGCTCATTCTGGTTTTTCGTTGCTTGGATGAATGAAGATAGTTTGCGAATATGATGCAAACGTGAGAGGCCTGCTGGCTTCTACGAACGCAGTTGTTAGTTGCTGTTAGTGGCTGTCGACTGGGTTCCTCATGGTGTCCTCGTGCTGACCCTCTCTGTGCAGCAAAGAACTACTCCATAGGATTTTTAAGGCTCTGAACCTGCGGAAAAAGATCACAGACCTGTCTTCCGAAGGTGCCTTCGGATACATTCACAGTCAGCCCTTTGGCTAGCAGTGGAGTGCTTGCTAAATGGTCATGTATGTGTCATTCAGGGACTCCTGTGACCATAGTGACCTTGGACTCTCCTCCCCTCCTTCTAAATTCTTGTGTTTTGTATTTGCTGAGCCAATATTTCTGAAGTTTGACTCCATTGCACTTTTTGGAAGTAAATGTTTACTTTCCTTAGCCAAATGCCTCTTCCTCTGAGTCTTTTTTGACAGAGTCTGCTGTGTGTCAACACCATGCCTGGCCTGAGGATTTGAAAATGAACATGAACTCCTGCCTGGCAGGAGTTCACAGTGGCTGTAGTATGGGGATAATAGGGGAAGGAGGCCTGCCTATGAAAAGATAGCTTCTCCTTCAAATACTTGAACTACCAGAACATGGTGACACTACCTCTATCTACTCTGGCAAAAGGACAGGATCTCCAAAACAATTACGTTTGAGGGGCCACCCCAGGGTTCCTAGGCACTTGTCTTTGAAAGGCGGCTCTGTCTCTCCATAGGTTAGTGTTCCAGCTCAACTCCAGGCTGAAGCTACCCATGACTTCTTCCAGGTGCTGGAACAGGAAGCCTTTCCCCACCCTGGGCCTTCGCTCTTTGCCCAGACTCACTCACTCCTTTGCAGGAATTGTTCCCAGCCAGGATCAGCTGTGGTTGTGTTGACTCCAACTCACAGTGAGCCCATGTGCATCAGCGTTGAGCTGTGCTCCGTAGAGTTTTCAGTGGCTTGTTTTCTTCAGCAGGTCACCAGGCTTTTCTGCCAAAGCATCGCTCAGAGTGCTCAAACCGCCAATTTTCAGTCAGCAGCCAAGCAGCTAGCTAACTGTCTGTACTACCCAAGGACTCCTCCTTCCTTCCCATTTCATCTTAAACATCATTTCTTAAGAAGCTCTCCGGACCACCTATATCTTGTTACAAACGCTCCCAACACTTGAAATTTCATTGTTGAACTTCATACAGCTGTAATAAATTATTTGTTTACGTGATTGTTTATTCAGTGGCCATCTTCTTTACCACACCATAGACCACATGAGGATGAGGACTGGCTGTTTTGCTCTCCTTTCTGTCCCACCACCTCCCACAGTGCACAGCAACTATTAAGTGTCCCGTACGCATCTGGTGAATGAGTAAAGGAATGGCCAGTGTCTGATACAGGCTGATAAAGATTTAAGCAGGGCAATTACGTCAGGATTCCTGTTATTTTGTGGTACCTCTTGAGTCAGTTATTCACAGAATGGCAAGAACTATGAAATGAGATGAAATTTTTCAGATCAAGTTCCAGAGTCATGGACTGAACTGTGTCCCCCCAAAAATATGTGTAGCCACTTTGCTGGGCCATGATTCCCAACATTTTATGATTGTCCTCCATTTTGTGATTTTCCTACACTGTATGTTAAAGAGGATTAGCATGGGACTGTAAATCCCTTCCCAAGGTCATTTCTCTGCTCCACTGTAAAGGCAGTTTCCATGGAGCGTGGCTTGCACCACCATTCATCCTACGAGGAATAAAAGGAAAGGGAAGCAAGCAGAGAGTTGGGAACCTCACATCATCAAGAAAGCAGCACCGGAAGTAAAGGATGTCCATCGGACCTGAGGTTCCTGCGCTCCCTGACCAAAGACTGATGCAACACAAGGACTTTCCTCCAGAGCTGACAGGGCAGAGAGCCTGCCCCTGGAGCAGACACCCTGAATTTGGACTTTAGCCCAATGGACTATATAAGAACAGAGTTTTCTTTGTTAAAGCCATCCACTTATGGTACTTCTGTTAAAGCAGAACTAAATGACTACAAAACTGACTCAACAGTAAGAATGAAGTTATGTACCATTTTGAGATCGTTTATTCAGTGAGTACTTTACCAACAATCTACTAAAATTTCAGAAGGGTCTGAGATTTTACCCTTCTTGTAGCTAATGAGATAGCTGGCCAGTTTCCTAAATCTGAGAGAAGACACTCCCTGACACACTACTGTGTGTCAGGCACTAGGAATAAATACAAGGGTCAATGAAATTGGCCTCTTCCTTACTTTCATTGAGATTATAGTCTAGTGAAGGAATCCGATATTAGAAAAACATCTATTCACATGAAAATTTAAAATTATAAGCGAGTCAGGTGTTAAGAAAGGTACACAGTACTCTGAGAGGCACAGTAGGGGTTCTTCCAGCATCAGGGAATCTGCCTTTTCTGCAGGAGAGGTGTCTGCCTGAGCTATGATCTGAAAGATGAGTACGAATAAACTGGTCAACAAGGGGCAGTGCTGGGAGACAATTCTCTACAGTCTCTTGCGTTTCTATAGGTCTTACAAGCAGAGGCACTGACTGCCTCTGTTCTAGACTATCTTTTCAGTGATGCTTATATAGTACACGGTCTTGGAAGACAGAGATATTTCCTTCTGGAAAAAAAGACAAGTCTGTTTGCTATCCAGGACAATAAAGATAATGTCTCCATTCAGGGCAAAGAAGAGGGAGGCTTGCTTGCCAATATAAAAGGTTTGGGTTCCTTAAACACAAGGTTCCTCTGCTGTGATGCAACCATCGATCTGTGCAGTACCCACCTGGGCTGCTCCAACAGGACTCCTGTGGGACCTGGAGGAGGTGGAGGTGGGGATGGGAACTGACGAGAATACGAAGCTCATGATGTGTGCTGAGACGTGAGGAATAAAAGTTCTTTATCTCTGACCTAGGAGTCTCTTGTCTGCTCCCAGATTTAGGAAACTGGCCAGCTATCTCGTTAGCTACAAGTAGGGTAAAATCTCAGACCCTTCATAGTTCCTAACAGACAAGTAGATGACACATACAAAGACCCTCTGGTGGAGGGTGTTTCGAAACTATAAGGATCTGAAAGACCTTATGACTGGACTATGGGGAGTAGGGGAATATGGGGACAACATGGCATGAGATGAGACTCCGAGTTAGTGAGGTGCGCAATCCTTGGCCAGTCCTGGTGAGTCCTAGGAGATATCCTGGCCATTTGTTGTGACAACGCTGCCTTAGTGTGAGAACACGTGTAATTAATAAATTGAACTAGGGAAACACAGGAAACAAGGTTTGGGCCAAACTGAGCCTGTGAGATATTTTAACAAAGTGAGAGAATGAAAACAGAAAATGTTTTCTTAACGTCTGGAACCCTGTCATGAAAATTTTTGCATGCATGCTACTTTGTCATACCTCTGTTAGAGATTAGAGGAAGTTTGCCTATCAGTGCCCCAAATGAACAAGGAAAAATTATCACTTGATGACTTTGCTGTCATTCATTATCTTGGATACAAAAGGATGCAGTCATCTTAAAAGGGAGAGGTGAAGACCATTTAATAGCCACAGAATATAACTCTAGACAAATAATTTTTTATCCAGTCATCTTACAATGCAGAGGAGAGCTGTTCCAGTTTTGGAGGAAAAGAAGAGGAGAGAGCAAAGAGGAGTGAGAGAGAGGAAAAAGACCTTTTCTAGAAACAGCTTCAAAGCCGGTATGAGTAACATATGATCATTACCCAATGTTATTGTAAGAATGAAAAAGCAACTTTGTTGAAAGTCCTCTGATCCATTCCAGCTCTTGGAATTCTGACCATTTTCCTCACTGCCTGTTACTTAATTTACAGCCTGCAAAGAATGAAATTCTCCTGGATCTTTGGCCAGAATGTATCATAAACAAGAGCCAAGTCATGAAGGGCCTTCAGAAGTTGTGTTCTCATCTTAAGAATAATCAGAAGGCACTGAAGGATTTGAAGAGGATAAGGGCATTAGATTTGGATTTCAAAGGCTCTGCGTACAGGACTGGAGATGATGGACCTTATGAGATTCTCTGTGTCACTGCTCTTCACAGGAAACCCAGAGATGGCAGAATTTACTCCATGAGACTTCAGGCTTGGCAGTAGAACCTCCTCATTTTTCAAACAGCAGGCCTCAAAGCTCTTTGGGGGAATTCTCCACTTTTATTCCATCTTGACCCTTAAATTACTGCCACATAAAAGGAGGGGACATGGATATGAAAGGGGACCCTTAGCTCAGGGATCTTTGCTTTCCTCCCTACAAGTCCTTCTCCCACTTACCTAGACTCAACTAGACTGTGGGAAAATGGCCTGGAGCCCAAGAGAGATTTTGAGGGTAGGCTAGGTCAGGCGGGGTGGTGCTGGACTCAGGAGAAAAAGGACAGTGTTGTTCAGAGTACTGAAGGTTTCATAACTCAATTATGCCCCTTTTCAGCTTGGCCAAGGGCCTGGACTGGAGGCTAGAGATGCAGAGGTAGCCACTGCCAGGAAGGCTGGGAAACCACAGGGCGAGGACAGACACTAGGAAAGGGGAGGGGAACCCCCTTGGAAATGAGGCTGACCCACATGCCCTGCGAAACCCAGATCCTTGCTTTGAAAGGTATTCTACTGGCAGCATCTCTTACAGACCTGCCCCAACCTTTCAAAACTCCAGAATTTCTCAATCCTCCTTCTGGGCCCAGAGTGGCCCTCCCCTTCCACTCCTCAGCCTCTTGGCTCCTTGATTGAGGCACAGCTCAGATCTGGTAAACAGGATTGCTCGGGGTGCGGAGGAGTGAAGTGCGGAGTGTATAAAAGACAAGCTGGAGGCCTGGGGACAAGGCTCTGTCAGGAAGCTGAACACCAGGAGCCCAAGGAAGTACGAGAAGAAGCCGCCCTCTCTGCTGCACCAGAATGTACCTAACGGTGCCTCAGACAGGTCTCTGGGCTCACGCAGGTGGATTGGGGCTGTAATTTTCAGGCTAAAGGGGCCAGACAGCCCACAGAGCCACTTCCGGGTGGGGCCTGGCCTCCCACCAGCTTGTGAGGTGGGATAAGAGTCCGAGACAGCTGCAGCGTGTGGCAGGGGAGGGCACTTCCCCCCCTGTGCAAGTCCAAGGAGGGAGCCAGATGAGCAGAGTAATATTTTGAGGTACCGCAAACCTGAAAGGTTTCTGACTGAGACAGCCAGACAAAAGAGGGGGAAAACAGCTACTCATCTTGAGATTGGGAGGGGTGTGAAGCTTCGCAGTTGCCCCTGGTGAGAATGGGATATAGTGGGGGCAGGGACTGCCTGGGGAGAGACTAGGGAGGGTGAAGGCTACCTTTGGCTTGCCTAGGGAAGCAAGGGGGAGGGGCAGGATGCACTTGCAGGGCCTCTGACCTTGAATTTCCCTACAGGCTTTGCCATCCTGGTGCTGTTCCATTGCTGTGAGTAACCTGTAATGTGATTTCAAGTCCTGGGAGATGGGAATGGGGTGGAGGTCTTGACACTTTTCCGGTTCTTTCTGTGATTCAAATGGCTTGTAAAGACTAACATTTGTTAAACCAAGATGATGGGTATATGAATGATTTTTATAATATTCTCTACTTGTCTGTATATTGAAATTTGAAAAAAAGAAATTGAAAGGCATAAGTTTAACAGTGGCCCACTGTTCTTCTGGATTCCTGGTGGCGCAATGCTTAAGAGGCCTGCTGCTAACCAAAAAGCTGTTGATTTGAATCCACCATCTGCTCCTTGGAAGTCCTAAGGGGCAGTTTTGGTCTGTCTTACAGTGTCATGATGAGATGGAACCAACTTGACAGTAATGGGCTTGTTCGCTTTTGGTTCTTACTCTACAACCAAGAGGGCAGAAAGAGTTTAATTTGCAGCAGCAGGAATCAGAGTCAGAGAAGAGGAAGAACTTCCTAGTCAGTCCATTGAGATACTATGTTCCAGCTTACTGACTGCTGGATAGTGGGTTATGGGTTGAAAACACTAAGGAGATGTGCCAGAGTCTCTTGGGTCAATGACCCCACTGCAAGTCCCACAAAGCTGTCCGCTATAGGCCAAAATGTCTTCCTGAATCCCCTCCTCTCCTTCAAAG
Source organism: Heterohyrax brucei (assembly GCA_028571685.1). Classification (NCBI taxonomy): domain Eukaryota; kingdom Metazoa; phylum Chordata; class Mammalia; order Hyracoidea; family Procaviidae; genus Heterohyrax; species Heterohyrax brucei. The sequence goes on from CM053155.1 coordinate 28,367,964, forward strand.
CCACTGCCTTGGAAAGCCTTCTCTAGGGGCAAGGTGTCGCCTGTATTTCCCCTTTGTTCATCAGCCCACCCCTCCCCACACAGCACCCTGTTCTTAGCCTCAGTGAATTCTTCTACTGCGTTTGATCTTTTCTAAGCAGCTTTGGGGTATACCCGGTTTTCATCTGACAGGGAACTCCCACAGAGACAAGGGAACATGAGCTGGCCCCTTCCATCTACAATTCCGTCCTCATTCCCAACTCTGCCCCTACCCACACTCCCTTGGAGCTTAGCCCACCTCTCAGCCAGAGGGTCCCTGGCTGAATCCAGCCCACGCCTTACCCCAGATTTCTCCCTCAGGCTCCGCATACAAGCTGGTCTGCTACTATACGAGCTGGTCCCAGTACAGGGAGGGTGATGCCAGCTGCTTCCCAGATGCCATCGACCCCTTTCTCTGCACCCATGTCATCTACAGCTTTGCTAACATAAGCAGCAATGAGATCGACACCTGGGAATGGAATGATGTGACACTCTATAACACTTTGAACTCACTCAAGAACAGGTTGGGCCATTAGCTGACCACATGGCAGGGCAGTTCTGCCCAGGAGGATGGGTGAGGGCCCATTGTTCCATTTCTGGGTAAAGAACAAGAGGGGCTTGGGCCTTCACGAGAGGACCTGGTGATGGGGGTGTTGGCAAGTGTTTGGGGGTGTTGACAGAGGCAGATTCTGGAAGACGGCAGGAGCTGAGCTTCTTCGGAGGGTGGAAGGCAGGTCTCTTATCCCCCAGGGGAGCCTATTCAGAGAGTATGGAGACTGTTCATCACTGTTCTGCTTCCCCTACCTTCCCCACCAAGAAGAGCCAGAAGGGCACTATAACCCAGAGTAACGGCCACAGAGCCTATAACCTCCTGGAATGATCACATCTCATGGCTAGAAGGACCTCAGAGGCCTAACCCTCCTCCTACCCAGAGCTAGAAACTGCGAGAACCTCCCACACATGGGGTCACCGAGTGTCACGACAGCTTCACTCTACTGTGACTCTCTTCTCCTCCGTCACAGAAACCCCAGCCTGAAGACCCTGCTGTCTGTGGGAGGATGGAACTTCGGCTCACAGAGGTAGGACCCACTCCCTGGGGAAAGGCTATACAGCCTGGTGGTCTATGTCACCCACTGCACTGGGGGCACAGGAGACCCAGACTGGATGGGCACTGGGGTCTGAATGGTTGTCAGGGGCTTTAGGCTCAGGTATAGTCAAGGACTCAGAGCCCAGAGAAAGCTAGGGACTTGTTAAGAGTCATATAACAAGGTGACAGTGGTTCTCCTGGCAGCCACACAGAGTGCTTTTTACTACCCCTGACTCCTGTAGAAATACTGATGGCATAGTGTTTAAGCGCTATGTCTGCTAACCAAAAGGTCAGCAGTTCAAATTCGCTAAGTCCTCCTTGGAAATTCTATGGAGCCATTCACCTCCACCCTATAGGCTTGCTGTGAGTCAGAATTTACTTGACAGCACCGGATTTCTTTTTTTTGTTTTCTCCCCGCTGGGAACAAAGTGGCAAAGCACTGGAAGGAGTGGGGAAGAGTCAGGGATGCAGAGATGCTGTGAGAACTTTCAAGAGTGGGCAGAGTTGGAGCATTGCTTGTAAGGGAGATGGAATGTGACCATTATGGCTTCCACCTACTGAGGGCCGACTACGATGCATCAGGCCGGTCGTTATCCTGCAGAATTGTCACAACAGTACCACGCAGTATTAGAATCCTTCCCAATTTACACAAGAAACTTTGATCGCTGAGTGTCTGAGAGCTTGCTGCTAATCAAAAAGTCGGCAGTTCGGATCCACCCATCAATTCCCAGAAACCCTATGGGGCAACCCAACTCAACAGCAATGGGTTTGGTTTGGGCTTATTTTATCTACAGGAAAACTAAGAGTCAGGTTATAACACAAACCAAAGTGATTTAGCTAGTTAGTGCCAGAGCCAGGCCTGGAAACCAGAAATGTCTGACATCAAAGCCCATCCTCTTTCTAAGATGCTTTGGGTTGGGTCCTGTCTCACCACGCCTCCTAGAACTAGCTAGACTCAAGTTTACAGCACCCAGGCCTCAGAAGCCTTGTCAAGGGCCAAGAACCCGAGTAACATATTGGTGTTAATCATACTGCTGGGTGATTCTGGTCCTAGGTTTTCCAAAATAGTCTCCAACACCCAGAGCCGGAAGACCTTCATCAGGTCAGTGCCTCCATTTCTGCGGACCTACGGCTTTGATGGGCTGGACCTGGCCTGGCTCTACCCTGGGCGGAGAGACAAGCGACGTTTCACCACCCTAGTCAAGGTGCTGGTTGACATGGGGGGGTGAAACGGGCAGGCATGGGAGTGGGGTAGGTTAGCAGCTGTCTTCAAATGATGGCCTCCTGAGGGCAGGCAAAGAGGGACTGAGGCCTCCCTGATGCAGGGAGACCCTGAACTAGGAGCAAGATGAGGTGCCCTGAGGACCTTACACAGTGAAGAAGGTATCTGTGACCCTGCTGGGAAGTGGGCTGCGGTCTCAAGAGGCAGAAGGTGGTGACTGCCCATTGTCCACTGTTCAGAACTAAACTGATGGCCCTCTATGGCCAGTATGCACTACATCTAGGGACATTCAGTCCCATCTACTGGCAGCCCCTGCCTCTTAAGTTAATCTGGGGCAGAACAACAGTCTAAACAAACTGCCCACAATAACAATTGTAAGTCACTTTAATTCTGTGATTCACATACCAACATGAACTAAGCACAGACCAAAATGAAAACTTCTTCCAACATCATCAGCAGGGAAATCGAGATCACCCATGGTTCTGATAGTCCTTCCTTCCAGGACAGGGAAGAACTGCATGCTTAGGAGATGCGGACGGCACATGCGAGAGGAGATAGACCCAAACAGTTTTGGGGAAAAAGATGGGTAACCCTGAATGTGGGATCACCAGTGGGTCACCTTATCATTCCACTGAGCCCCAGCGAGGTTAGGATCACAGCAAAAGGGGAAAGCTAATGAGGTCTCCAAAACCTCAGCCTCCACCCACAAGTTTCCCTTTCACATAGTCTGGGTCAGGAGGACATGACCCTCCTTCACTCATCTGCCTGTTTCCCATCCAGGAACTAAAGGATGAGTTTGCAAAGGAAGCCCAGTCTGGAGCACAGCAGCTCCTACTAAGCACAGCAGTGTCTGCAGGCAAGGTCGCCCTTGACAGTGGCTATGACATCCCTCAGATATCCCAGTGAGTCTGCCTCAGGCACCCAGCAGTGTCTGCACAAACCCATCACTCCCCCCACCACATCATTGCCCTCCACATAGAGTCAGGGCACTGGACTTCCAGTCCTAGTGCTTCCAGAAGCTCAATGTGTCCCTGAGCAAGTCACTTCCCTGTTCCATGACTCAGTTTCCCCATCTATCAAGCACTGTATAATAATCTTCACCTGCTTTTTTCACATGGGGTGCTGTGTTGACCAGCTGAGAAAGTTGCCATCAATGTGTTTTGAAAAATCAAGTAGGAAAAGCTCTACAAGCCAGCTACTCACCAATGGGCATCTTCTCCATGCCTGGTCCAACAGAGTGCTAGACTCTGGAAGCTCCACTGGAAAGTGTTCAGCATCACAGCAACACACAAGCCTCCACTAACAGACAGGTGGTGGCTGTGCTTGGTGTGCACTGGCTGGGAATTGAACCCAGGTCTCCCTCATGTGAATTCCACCGTTGAGTCACCACTGCTTCTATTGCTAGGTATAGAAAGAGACTATTAACATTTGACAGATGCAGCAATAGGTGATTTGCTCTGGCTACACAGTAAATGAATGGCAGGTTGAGATCAGATGCTCACCTCCTTAGCCACCCACCCACTCAGGCTTTGCTTTCTCTCCTCTGCCCACTGCCTTCCCTCTATCTACCCTGCATATCCACTGGGAGATGTTCTGCTTTTTTACGGATGCACAGCCTTCTTCATCCCAGGAGCTATGGAGAATGAACAGACTTTGGGCCTCAGTTTTCCCATCAGTGAGGTGGGCCCTATAGCCCCTGACTTGCAGGGCCATACTGAAGAGTAGATGGGTGGTATACGAATAACGTAGGCCTTGTGACAGCACTTGGCTTGGCTGTGTCCTTCCTCCCAGCCCTCATCCTTTGTGAGCACTCACAACATTGCTGAATCAGTCAGGTTGTGGGCTCAAGGTCCCACAAATGCATTGAATGCAAGAATAGAGTTCTCCCTTTTTGAGCACAGGGCTCCAGCTCACTACCCTCCCTCCACTCCTGCCTTGGCCCAGTAGATAGGACAACTGAGAACCCTGGGATTTCAGGGACCATGGCTTTTCCCTCAACTGCCAGCCAGCTCCACTTCACATCCCGCTAGGGTAGTAGACTGGAAGCCACGAGCATTTCTGATTTCCTGACTCACTTTTCCTTCATCTCTTTCTTCCACAGACACCTGGATTTCATCAGCCTCATGACCTATGACTTTCATGGAGCCTGGCGTCAGACTACAGGACATCACAGCCCCCTGTTCAGAGGCCAGCACGATGCAAGTTCTGACAGATACAACAATGCCGTGAGTGCCCAGAAGGGGCAAGGGCTAGGAGGAAGTTCACAAGACTTATTCACATACCACACATCTATTCTGCAATACAACTGTGCAAGGGAGAGATTAGGGGGTCCACTTCACAGATGAAGAAACTGAGGCCCAAAGTCTTTGCATTCTCCATAGCTCCTGGAATGAAGGAAGTTATGCCTCCACAAAGGAGCAGGACATCTCCTGGTGGGTATGCAGAGTGGGCAGAGGGAAGGCAAGAGGCAGAGGAGAGAAAACAGAGGCTGAGGAGGTGGGAGGCTAAGGAGATGGGCATCTAACGTCTACCTGCCTTTCACTTCCTGCGTAGACAGAGCAGACCACCTATTTTTGTATCTGTCAAACACTACCTAGTAGCTGGGTCAGTGGTGGCTCAGTAAGAGAACTCTCACCCTCCCCGAGGAAGACCTGAGTTTGATTCCCAGCCAGCGCACATCCAGCACAGCTGCCAGCTGTCAGCCAATGGAGGCTTGCGTGTTACCATGATGTGGAGCACATTTCAGTGGAGCTTCCAGACTAAGACAGGCTATGAAAAAAAATGCCTAAAGATCTACTTCTGAAAATCAGGCCAACAAAAACCCAGTCACAACCTGGGGGCAAACTCCACAGCAGCTAACAACAACAACATACCTATTAGGATTCTTTTTGGAGAGTGAAACCATAAAATGTGTTTTAAACTGACATTATTGGTTCCCAGAGGGAAGAGAAATCCCACATTTACCATCTACCTATAACTTCTCCTTTCAAAGCAGCAGTATTAACTGTGCAACCTTCTCCATCCACATCCCACCATCCCAGCTAATGGTCTCTCTGGTCCTGTCCTCTACTTTCTCCACCCAGGACTATGCTGTGGGGTACATGTTGAGGCTGGGGGCCCCAGCCAACAAGCTGGTAATGGGCATCCCCACCTTCGGAAAGACCTTCACCCTGGCTTCCTCCAAGACAGGGGTTGGAGCCCCAACTTCGGGGCCTGGAACAGCAGGTCGTTTCACCAAGGAGGAGGGCATCCTTGCTTACTATGAGGTAATGGGGCTGGGGGAGATGGTTAAGTTTACCAAAAACCAGCAGCAGCTTCTGCTCCTTTGGGAATAAAAAGTGTCCCCACTGCCCTAGCACCCTCGAAGAAGAGGAAGTGGGCAGACCTTATGCTTTAACCATTTCCCACAGACACACTGGTCTCCATGAGCACTCTAGTAAGAAGCCTCATGGATACCACTCTGTCCAGGAGCTGGAATATCCCCTCCAGCCCAGGAGAGAGCAGTGGCCAAGGGCAGGCCCTTTGGCTAAGTGCAGCCTCTGCCTTGGGGGCCTCTGTCTCAGCCTACCCTTTCCCATATCCCTGCTTAAGACGGAGGAAGCCGAAGAGAATTCTCTGACAGCTCTGGGCTACCGCAGTTGGAGAACTTTCTTGGACATTTGCATCTGTTTTAAGCAAATTGGAATAAAGCTCACAGTCTTTTGGGGCAGATCAGGCCCCCACAGTGCCAGAAGATAGAGGCTGCAGGAGGGAGCCAGGGGGTTGGAAAAATCTGAAGACATCTCCCTGGGACCTGCAGCCTCAGCATGACTCTAAATATTACCCCTGTCCTGTGCTCTGCATAGGTCTGTGACTTCCTCCGTGGAGCTGCAGTCCACAGACTCCTTGGCCAGCAGGTCCCCTACGCCACCAAGGGCAACCAGTGGGTGGGGTATGATGACCAAGAAAGTGTCAAAAGCAAGGTAAGCTTTCCCAGTGGCACACCCCAGGAGAAAAAGGAGAGAAAGGCTCCATCACAAGCAGCCAGATTTGGGGACCCCTGGCACTGAGGGAAGAGCCCTAGGGATGCAATTGTTAAGCACTACACTGCTAACCAGAAGGTTGGTGGTTTGAATCCACAAACCACTCCCTGGGAAAAAGACATGCAGTCTGTTTCTGTAAAGATTACAGCCTTTGATGCACTATGCAGCAGTTCTACCCTGTCCTATAGGCTCAGAACTGACTTCATGGCTTTGGGTTTTGCACTGAGAGCACTGGATATTGTGAGTTTCAGGTGCCCGCTGTTCTTTCCCCTGAGAAGGGACCACACAGAGAAACACTGCTCCCAAGAAACCTAATCTTGCCCCATCTGGGCCTCCCCTGCCAGGTGCAGTACCTGAAGAACAGGCAGCTGGCAGGTGCCATGGTGTGGGCCCTGGACTTGGATGACTTCCGGGATTCCTTCTGTGGCCAGAATCAGCGCTTCCCCCTCACGAGCACCATCAAGGATGAGCTCCTTGCAGCTTAGACTCCCTTCCCCCTCTTGTTGCTGTCCCTTCCCTATTCACACAGTAGGGTATGGATGCCACACCCCTTGATTACAGCTGGCCAGGAGCCTGATCACTGTCCTAGGGAGTCCCGAGCTGAGCCTCAGTCTCCCTTCTTTGGAGCCTGTAAGACAGCCATAGCTCTGAGATTTGTCCTCAGCTCTAAGGAACAGGAGGTAGGGTGGGTCCTGGGACAGCCTGGTCTGGCACAGGACGGCATAGGGTCACTACACATTTGTTGATTAATAAATGCTCTTACTGATCTCAAGCCCAGAACAGGAAACTTTCTTCAGCTCCCATACCGTAGCCTAGCTGCCCAGAGATACCGTTTGTAGCTCTACCTCAAGTGGCCAGACATCTTACAAGAAGCTAGGCCCATACTAATTATAATCTACCCAAAGCCCGGTGTGGAACCTCTCCCCGGGAACCTAACTGCATCTCCCTTCCTGCCTCCCTTTTCTAATTTCACAGCTGCTCAATAAAATACGAAAGCTTAACAGTGTGTGGCACCTGCTTCAGTGCGTCTTTGTGGCCTCCTTGGGCCTGCTGGGCTCACTTCACCCATCCCTCCTGGATTCCTCTCTCTCTCTCTGAGGCACAGCAGCCTGAGCTTGTAGAAAGTGAACCAATATCTCTCTCTGCTGCCCAGGCAACCCCGGTGGGAAGCCGGTGTGCTCAGCCTTATCTGCCCTGAATTTAAGAGGGCTAGTGGCCCTCCAGATCTTAAAGTCGTTGTCATCAGCTTCCTAACTAAGTTCTTTGTTGGAGGAAAACTTTCCCGTTTCTCGAGCCTAGCAGGTGCCGGGAAGGAAGCCCTTTAGCCCCATTTCTTCACCCTCTCTGTTCCCCTAGAAGGGGGTGGAAGACAACCACAGGGCCAGTTTAGAAAGCCCTGGTGGGTGAACTCTGGACTGAGGCCCAGAAAGAAAGCAGAGGTCATCTCTCACAGCCTCCCTCTCCTCAGGGCTGAAGTCTCGGCAGGGCACTTGAGAGACACACAGAGCCAGGAGTCCCTGGGTGGTGCGAATGGTGAAAGTGCCTGATTGCTGGCCCGAGGGTCAGCCGTTCAAATCTACTCAGAGGCCCTCAGAAGGCAAGGGTGACGAGCTGCTTCCAAAAGAACATGACCATGGAAGTCTTAAGGGACACAGCTCTACTCTGACACACGTGGAGTCACTGAGTCAACACCAAGGTGAGGAACCTAACCACAACCGTCCCATGCCAGGCGGCTCCCAACCTTACCACTGCTGGGCGGAGACCAACTGATGGTCCCAGCACGTAGGACACAGGACACTCAGCTCACTTCTATGACAGTTCCAGCAGAGATCAAGACACCTTTGCTCAGGTGGGCTGAGACATGAAGTGGGGACGATAGGATGGGGCAGGATGGGTGTGAAGACAGATCTGTCTCTCAGCCCCTGTGACTGGAGGTCCTCTCACTAGCTGTCTGTGAACTCCTATGCCCCTAGATACGCCTTTATCCAAAGACAGTCTGCGTGCACACTCCAAATCCACAGAAAACTTCCTTCTGGGTTCCCTGATGTCTGGGTGATCCGTAACTTAGAATAATCACATGTTGTCCTGGTGGCTCGTGACACTGGTTTGAGGTGTAGGTAAGGTGGCGGCCCTGAAATCTGAACCAGCTGGAGCTGGGCAGAGGCAACCGATCCCTAGGGCACAGTCCTGCTAACGGCAAAGAAAGTGAGAACTTGGCCAGGGTCTCAAGGGGACCCAGGCATCTCACTGCTAGCCAGTAGGGTCAAGCATTCCCTAAACCCCGCCCACTGTCCAATCCAACCCACAAGGGACTTTGAAAACTTTGAAACCTCAGTGGCTGTGAACCCTCTTGGGTAGCCTCCCCTGTCCTACTCCACGTGCCCTTCCCCCAGCCTGGGACAGGCTCCCCGGGGCTGACTCAGGGTCCTGCAGGGTTAGTCACATTTGCTTATAGCTGCAGAGTCAGAAGCCAGGGATAGGGATCCTGTCTCCAGGGCCCACTCCCTGCCCAGCAGGACACTGAGTTACCCTGAAGAGGGCACAGGCAGCGAGGAGTCTCCTAGGCCCTCTACTGCTACTCTATAACTCAGCTACCAGGGGTGAGAGGCAGCCCAATGCCGAGGACCTAGCCTAGATCTGATGCTCATTACATGTTTATTTTTTTGTTTTAAAATAGTGGGCTGAATCACACACTTGAGGAGCCTAGGTGGTATGAGCAGTTTGCTATCAGCTCTTAACCTAAAGGTTGGCAGTTCAAACCCACTTGGCTGCTCCATGGAAGAAAGGCCTGGCAAACTTCTCCCATAAAGATTGCAGCCAAGAAAACCCTACGGAGCAGTTTTCCTCTGTGACACCTGGGGTTGCCGGGAGTCGGGGTCCAACTCAAAAGTAGCTGACAACAACTTTGTACTTCATACCTGCTGAAGAGAGAAGAAAATGGATCTGTTTCATCAGGAGAGTTTTTATAAAGTGAAAACTTGTGCAACCACCAGCCAGGGCAAGAAATGAAACAGCATGAGCACCCCGAAGCCAGCACAGTTACATACACGTGTGCCCAGTGGCAGCCCCTCTCCTGACATTTGAGACCACCTTGGTCTGCTTTCCTTTACGCTCTCATCACCTCTGAAGGTGTCTCACTGGGAGAGCTGAGTTTGACCTGGTTCTGAATTTGCTGTAGCTATAATTCCACTACAGGTGTTTCACTCTGTCTTGCTTTATTGCTCACCATCATGTCTGCAAGATTGTCCGTGTTATTTATTACATGTGGCTGAAGTTTGTTCACTTTATTCCACATTTTGCTTTATAGTTGCATAGCTACTCCACAGTTATTATCCATCCCACCATTAATGGATAGTTTTTTCCCCTATTTTTTTCACCTATTGTAAACTAGATGCCTCCTGGGACACATATGTGAGAATTTCTCTATAGGGATATGTGTGTTTCAAGAAATGAAACTTCTGGGTCATGGGTACACACATTTTCAACTTTATTAGACAACTGTCTTACTTTTTCCAAAATGGTTGGTCCCATGCATTCCCACCAGCAAGGAAAGGTCTTGTTGCTCTGCCTCCTCCTCAACACATTGTACTTTCAGGTTTTTCAGTTATGACTGACTTAAAGTTTTATTGAAGAAAGAAACAAATCAATGAATCAGTGATGAAAAATTTGGTCATACCTGCCTGTCTGCCCCACTGCAAATGCCCAGGCCCACCTTCTACTTCCAAGAGTCTACAAGTTTCACGGTGCTGTCCTCCTCCAGGATCTCTTCAGATTGGCTTAAAGACTTTCCTGCCCTCCTGAGTGATCGTGAACTGTACACTGTGTTCTCTGCCTTGATGAGAACACCGAGGCCCAGGGCAGGGATAGAAAGGGCCAGGTTTTCCAAGCTTTACCAACGGAAGCAGTACTCAGAAGTCTTCTTTCCTGGAGTCTCATTGCTGAGGGTATTTCTCCAACCAACTCAGCCTTGGAGTCACAAATTCCCGCCCTCTGTAGTGTCTCCAGGATCACACAATGCAAGAGAGAGTTCCCAGGAAATGTGGGGATGGGAGAGCGAGGGATCCTGGGGCAAGGCTGGGAGAGCTCCTCAGAGAAGACTGTTTCAGACTGCCTGGGCCCAGCATCCGGCCTGAGAAGCTCTAGGCACAAATGGCCCCAAAGAAACCAAACATACCAAGCCTGATCTGGGTTCACTTTTCAGATGAACGCTGTCTCCCACTGCCCTAACTACTGGCACAGGCCCCCAGCAATGTCCTGTCTCACTCATCTATGCCCTCCCCCAATCTGGGCATCAACACCCTGGCTGCCAAGACCCGATTGGGTGATGGAGGAGGTAGCGTACTCCTCCGGGGGCCCTGCAGTTCCTCCCCCAGAGCTATTCCTGGCCTAACCACCTCCCCACCCCCCAGTCCTCCTGCCTGACCTGACCCCACAGCTGGGAATAATTTGGCTGGGGGTGGGGCAGCCCCTGACTATATATGCCTGGTCCTAGGTGTCCCAGGCACCCTGGAGGCCCAGACCCTCCACTGCCAACCCCTGTACAACTGCAGCCTGACCCTCAGTCAACCCAGCAATGACAGGAAAAGCCACTTCCAAGGCCCCTGCTGGAGGTCCAGAGGAGTCAGCTTCTGAGCCTGCCAAGATGCCCACCCCAGAGGCCTCCAAAGAAGTGGAAGCACTGGAGCCCCCCAGGGAGGAGCAGGATCCCCAGCCACAGGAGCCTGTCCCTGAGCCACCTGCCCCAGCAGCCTCCATGGCTGCTAAGCCTGCACCCACGAGTGAAGGTGATGAGATGGGGCAGGTGGAGGATGGGAGGCAGGCGTGGAAGGGAGTAGGGGGAGCTGTGCACTCTGAACCCTTGGTCTCACTCTGGCTTCTCTCTCAGATGTACCTAGTGCACCACTGCACCTGACCGTGGAGGATGTGAGCGACAACTCGGTGACCGTGAGCTGGGAGCCCCCAGAGCAGCTCGGGAGGCTGGGGCTGCAGGGCTACATGCTAGAGCTCCGCAAAGAGGGAGGTACGCCCTAGACTAAGCCCTGCAGACACCCAGGGGAGATGGACTTGAGGGGTACAGAGCCATGTTCCCAGACCCCATACATAAAGATGGAGTGCACGTGGTCCCTTTGCTCCACCTAGGGATAGATTATCCAGTAGGCAGGTTGCAGAGGGGCTTACTGGTGCTGACTTCCTCACGTGTAGTACACAGCTTCACCTAAATCCATGTGCAACTGTGCACTGCAGACTAGCAAGTAAACACAAGTAAACTCATGCACATTTTGCTTGACGTAAGTCTGTGTATGCTGTGCTTGATTGTTCCATTGATGGAAAAGCAAGGGGATGTCGAAAATGACCTCAGGGGGCCCCTGGCCCTTCAGTTCCTGGGGGCCTCTGAATAACAGAGAGAAGGGCCAGGGCACTGGGGCTCTGCTCTGATGAGCAGTTAAGGAGGAACTGAATCTCAAAGTACCCTTCTTGGGGAAGAAAAGGCATGAGATAGAATGAGAAGCTACAGAGTGGGGAAGACAGAGTGAGAGGAACTGAGGAAAAAGCAGGAGTCCCCAGCCAAACTCCAGTTACCACCGCCTACCTCAAGACAGCCAAGTTCAGCCTGGCCTCTTGTCTCTGCCCCTACCTTGCTGTGTGCCTTTGCAAAAGTGTCTTGTACTCTCTGGGCCTCAGCAACCCCATCTTTGCCATGATTCTGGGGGATAGCTGGGAGCTACGATCAGGTGCTTTTGTTACCATGTGACAGTGACAAGGCAAATAATGGAGGAAATAAGGCCCACAAGAAGGAAGCCAGCTTTTCCCGATCACCAGCAAGGAGGGAAACCCTGTCAGAAGGGGACCGGGACCACACTGCCCAGGACGTCACACTCTCTCCATTTCCCTCAGCCTCAGAGTGGGTGCCTGTGTACACCCGGCCCATGATGGTGACCCAGCAGACCATGCGGAACTTGGAACTGGGGGACAAATTCTTCCTGCGAGTGGCTGCAGTCAGCTCTGCAGGGGCTGGCCCACCAGCTGTGCTGGACCAGCCTGTCCACATCCAAGAGACCATAGGTAAAAGCCCTTCCTTTCACTTCCTGCTCCCCAGCCCTTCCTAGACACCTTAATTGATGGGGAGAGAAACTGAGGCCAATGGGCAGAGGGAGCTGGGCAGCCATTCCCTCATCCCACACTCACATACACAAGCCCCATGCTCTCCCCATCCTGATTTAGCCAAGTCTCAGGTTACCACACAGCAAGGGGGCTCTAGAGCTCAAAGGGGCTATTTCCATGAGTGGTCAAGCCCCCAAACATTGTGGAAAGGGCTGCTTGACCCCCAGAAATGAAAGCTCAAGTACCCCAGGACACTGGACTCAAGGTCTGAGGGCTAAGAGTCCACTCTTTCTCCTACTTAACCCTAATCTCTCCAGGAGCCATGGAAACTCATTTTCTGGTCACTTGATGCTCATTGATACGACCTGAGATCCATATTCTCCCAATCTGGGGAAGGATTTGCTCACCCCTTGTTGTGCCATGTTGTGTCCCTGATGGGAAGAAGAAGAAGGCCTGCAAAAGGTCTCTGAAGGCTTCCCCATCCCCAGAGGGCAGGACCGCGCCAGAGACCGGAGAGGCCAGCTGCCGCCCCAGTTGCTAATATTTCTATTTGCAGGGTGCATTAGCCAAAGTCCTGCCCTGTCCCCTCCCAGGGTTGATCAGGTTTCAGTCTGTTAATGGCAGTGAGTCATTTGGTCTGATCTCAGGTCTCTGGGGACAGCCCAAAGACCCTGGGTGAAGAGAGATACACGCAAACAGGTGGCCTGAGACCTTCTCCACCTTCCTTCCTGCTCTCTGACCAAGGAGATGGATGGTTCCTGGCAGATGCTAGGGAAAACCCTACATTTCTGGGCAAGGTCTAAAGAAAGGAGGGTTTCATGCCCACAGGAAGAGTCAAGTTTGGATTCAAGAAAAATCTTTCAGCTCTGAGGCCTAAGAAGCATGGGAGTCACTGAATTATGGAGCTTGGAAGTAGATTATCATAGCTGGTTGATCTGAGCCAAGCAGTTCACCTTACAGGTGAAAAAAAAACATATCCCATGGGGCCCAGGGCCTCCCTGAAGGCCACCCAGCCTGTAAATCATACAACCTGACTGCCTCTCAAGACCATTTATGCTCACCTCCAGCTCCCCAGGTCTTAGCGTAGTCATGTCTGGTAGTTTCCAGACCCAAGAACATTCCCAGACTTTGAATCTGCATGAGACCCAGCCTGGCAACTTCATTATGGGCACATTGACTGTGAATTGGGAGGGTCCTGGACTTTCCCCTGAGGCCCAGTGCTCTGAGAGGCCTCTGAGCCCTTTTTTCTGAAGCTCCAGGCAAAGGATGTCAGCCAGCCTTTGCACCCACTTCTCCACCAAACCTCCTCTGGTAGAAGAGAGGGGGATTTCCTGGAGAGAAGAGGTGGAGGAGGTCATGAAGAAGCCAGGAAACAGCCAGCCCCCCCTCCCATAGTAGGGCAGGGTGGGGGCTGTGTCCAGAATCCTCAGCTGCTCAGCTGTCCCTTCTCGGCCACCTGGAGCTGCCAAGCGTTCCTGGCCCCCTGCAGCTGCCCCTGGAGCATTCCATGCCTGACACTTCCAAAGCCAAGTGCCTGCACATCTAATCCTCAGAGACATGGTGTTCTTTCTCAAGTCTCCTCTTCCTCCATCCCGCATGCCAACTGCTGCCACCTGTTTGCCACTAAGGAGCCTCAGCCCCTGTCCCTGTCTGGGAAAAGGTTGGGGATGGGGCAATTGGAGCTACAGCTCCCCTCGGAATACCCAGCAGATACAATGGTTGCACCTGATTAGGTGATAGGAAATAGTTTCCCTACAATAGCAGGGGCTTGAAGTAAGACTTAAGGAAGTCTTACTTCCTACTATGAGATGGATCATGAGAGGGGCAACAGAGGAACACAGGGTATCCCTGCTTTGGCCTCATTTAAGAAAAGAGAGATCTTAACCCTCCCAGTATGATCAGGAGAGACAGGAATGGGTGACAGAGTCTTGCAAGGGCTTCTCTGAAGCTCGCGGGGCACAAGGTGGGAGGGGGGAGGTTTAGGGGGCTGCTGGATTCAGAGCAAGCCCGCATTGCCTATCTGCCCTAGGAGTGCAGTCACGACAGATATGACACCTGCTTCCCACTAGGGGGAGCGAGGGAGCCAGTCGGGCCCATCTGGCGCTTGAGAATCCCGAGGCTGCAAGGGCAAATCCCAGCCTGGCAAGGTGGAGGCGCCAAAGGAATGCGCGAGATGCTTACCAGTTCACACCACCACAGAGGCCATGCCCTCCTTGGGACCTCCTGGCTCCCCACTCGCCAAGGACCTTAAGGGACGTGGGCCCCTGGACCTCAAAAAGTGGGCTTTGCCCTTCTCCCAAGGAGTCAGCCCCAGAAGTCCAGGGACCCTCCTGCCAGGCCAGTAGCCCCCATCAACTAGCCCCTTCCCCTGATTCGTAAGTCCCCAACCAGCTACTGCTCTGTGGTGCTAAGCCTAGACTCTTACTTTGATACAGAGGCCCCCAAGATCCGTGTTCCACGTCACCTTCGTCAGACCTACATTCGCCATGTGGGAGAGGCAGTCAACCTGCAAATCCCCTTCCAGGTGGGTGAGCCTCCTGCCCAAGGTAACAGTCTGCTCTCCTGGGTGAAAATAAGGGCCCCCATTTAAGGCGTGTCAGTGGGGCAGGAAAGATCAGGCGTCCATGAGTGTCTGCCGAAGACCCATCAAGTCTACCTTATTCTGCCCCAGCCACACACATGACTCATGTGTGATTCTCCAGAGTGGACAGGGTGGGTGGTCCTCCACATCTGTGGTAACATGCCTCTGCTGTGCCTCCTGAGAAGGGCCAGTGGGACAGGCTGCTGTGGGCACAGGTCCCAGAGACTCCTGACTGGGTGGATGTAGGGTGCCAGCATCTCCCTGCACCCACCCTAAAGGTTATACCTTCTCAGGGAAAGCCCAGGCCTCAGGCCTCATGGACCCACAACGGCCAGCCCCTGGACAGCCGACAGGCCAACGTGCGTACTGGGGACCAAGACTCCATCCTCTTCATCCGCAAGGCCCGACGCTCTGACTCAGGCCACTATGAGCTCACCTTGCGGCTGGAAGGCCTGGAGGCTAAGGCATCCATTGACATCCTGGTGATCGGTACAAGGCTGGAGAGGGAGGGCTGCCTCACTGGGGAGCCCCCACCTCCTAGGCCAGTGCAGAGGGCTGATAGGAACAGGCCAGAGGGGTGTGAGCGGTGCCAGGTCTTGGGGTGAAGACTTTGTGGCAAGGCCCATCCTCACCCCTGCTCCTCCTCACATTCTGGTCCTGCAGAACTACCTGGCCCCCCCAGCAGCATCAGGCTAGTGGACGTCTGGGGCTGCAATGCTGCCCTTGAGTGGACACCACCCCAGGACACAGGCAACACAGAGCTCCTGGGCTACACTGTGCAGAAGGCTGACAAAAAGACAGGGGTGAGGCTGGACATGGTAGAGGCTGGGGTGCTCAATTGGATCAGAGGCCTGAGTCTAGGGACCTAGTCCTAGTCTAACTTCCCCTAACTTGCCTCCCTTGTGGCTTTTGACAAGATCGTTTCCCTCTCTGGGCCTCAGTTTCCTCATCAAGACTGCAAGTGGGGCTGGCCTGGGCTCTCAGAGGCCTTGCAAGTTCTCCTTGTTAGTTGCCTTCAAGTTGATTCCAACTCATGCCACCCCATGCCGCAGTAGAACTGTTCCATAGGATTTTCAAGGCTGTGACCTTTCAGAAGCAGACCCCCAGGGCTGTCTTCTGAGGTGCCTCTGGTGGGGTCCTAACCACCAACCTTTTGGTTAGCGGGTGAGCGCCTAACAGTTTGCACCAACCGCCGAGTCACTGCTCTGGGGCGGTGCCTCTCCAGCCCTCGGGTGTGCCTGAGTTCCCAGCGATCCTGCTGCAACGCAGACTCTAATTCGCTACATCCAGGGTGGGGGCTGAGGCGCTGCTTTTCTAGAAGCTCCCCAGTGCCACAGAGGTTGCAGGTCCACGGGCCATGCTTTAAGTTGCCATCAGGTCGATTTTGACTCATGGCAGCCCTATAGGACAGAGAATTCTCCCCATCAGGTTTCCAAGGCTGTAATCTTTTCAGTAGTAGACTGTCACATCTTTCTCCCATTGAGCTGGTGGGCTCCAACCGTTGACCTTTTGGCCAGCAGCAGAGGGCTTAACCCTGCCCTATCAGGCTCCCTTTGAGTAGCAAGCCTCTAGAACTTTGAGAAGCCCAGAGAGGCCATCTGGGTGAACCAGCAGCCAATCCTCCCAATTTAAAGTCCCTCAAGGCCAAAGCTGGACAACTTGTCCAGCCAGGACTGCCAGTGGGTGGTTGTGGAATGGCCCTATGAGAAAGGGGCTGCAGTGCCCGCGGGGAGGGGAGGCTGACAAGCTGGGGGTTCTACAGCAATGGTTCACGGTGCTGGAGCGCTACCATCCCACCACCTGCACCATCTCCAGTCTCATCGTTGGCAACACATACTCCTTCCGGGTCTTCTCAGAAAACCAGTGTGGACTTAGTGCTTCGGCCGCCATTACCAAGGAGCTTGCCCACATCAAGAAGACAGGTGGGTCTGGGCCCCAACCAGAAGGGAGCCAGCGCCGACCATGTCCCCTCGCACACTGTCTTCACCTCCCCACTCTCCCCCCAAGTTGTTTTTGGTGCCTTCTCTGAGGAACACATGCTGTGCTTGCCACACTCGCCCCGCAGCTGTGGACATGCACACATTCACACTGTAACATGATGGATGTGGCTGATTGATTTTCACAAACCCATCAGAGCAAACTGTGAGCTCAGTGGCACCCTCAGGAGGCTGTGGACTTATTCTAAAGATGCTTGCCTAGCTGCCAACATCTTAGTGGACACAGGTCTCATGCGAACCATCCCAAGGAAACTCTAAAGGGCAGTGAGCACACAGAGAGGTGGGCTCTGGCAAGTTTGCTAAAACCCTTAGCCACATGGCTCTGATAGAATGCCATGCTGATGGACAGAGAGATGTGGGTATTTACTGCCTCTGCCCAAGCTCCTGACCGAACCTTTTGCGTCACATGTTAACTCCTGAGCCCTTTTGTCCCTGTCACCTCACATGCTACCAGGCCATCCCTAACTCGGAGTCTGGAGTGGCTCAGGAAGGCATACTCTTTTAACCCAAGCCTGGTCTACAAAGAATTAAGAAGAAAACAGGAAAGCCAGCAATGTTTCCAAAGACAAAAATGAAATACAGGATCTCCGGGTTGCTGGTCTCCATCCTCGGCCCAAGTTCTCTACACACGCCTTTCTTTCTGACCCACGGAAGCACTGTCTTCGAAACATCCGTCTCTTTGCTGCTACTTGTGGTTGGTTCCAGCTCCAGGTGACCCCATGTGTGCAGAGTAGAACTGCTCCGGGGGTTTCAAGGCTGTGGCCTTTCAGAAGCAGTTCGCCAGGCCTGTCTCCTGAGGGACCTCTGAATGGTTTTGAACTGCCCGTCGAGCACTTGACCATTGTGCCACTAAAGGAACAAGTTTCACCAAGTTCCCATGAATTGGCCATGCCTTGCTACCTGAGGAAACCCTGGGTGCTGTAAATGATTAGTTACCTGGCTCCATTGCTAACCCAAAGGCTGGAGGTTTGAATGCACCCATAGGTAACTCAGGAGAAAGGCCAAGTAGTGATTTATCCCCCAAAATCTGCCATCGAAACCCTATGAAGCACCATTGATAGAGATGGAGCTAATCCCCCAAATCCCAGGAATCTGGCATCATGCCACTGTTTTGCAGAGGAAGGGGACAAGGATACAACTGGTCATCTCCTGCCCCACATGATGCCGAGATCTTCCTCAGACTCTGCCCAGAAAGCCACAGTCCTCCTGTGACTTCCCATCCTTCAAGCCCCAAACAGGGGTTAGAAGAGTGTACCTTCCTGAGCCGCCCACACTCTGAGTTGGGGATGGCCTGGTGGCACGTGAGATGGCGGAGACAGAAGGGCTCAGAAGCTAACATGTGACACAAAAGGGTGAGTTAGGCACCTGGGGAGAGCACTAAATGTCCACATCTCTCTGTCCTTCTGTGTGCCCTCCTATTAGGGCATATGGCTCGGGATTTTAGCAGACTTCCCAGACTCTATCTCTTCATAGGCACACTGCCCTTGAGAGTGATTTTGGGTTAAGTCTTTCACCTGCTAAGGGCCTTAGTTTCTCTTCTGTCAGATGATGAGAGCAAATTTACAGAGGACTGCTGTGCAGATTCAATGAAATATAAATGTAAGCTATGGTGATTATCTTAGGAAAACAAATGAGGCCAGTCCTAAGAGGCCTCCTCCACTCCTGTAGCCTGAAATTCACTATTTGATCCTGCTTTCTCCCCTGAGCCCAGATGTTACAGCCAAATCTAAAGGGTTTGTTGAGCGAGACTTTTCAGAAGCCCCCTCATTCACCCAGCCACTGGCTGACCACACTTCCACCCCTGGCTACAGCACTCAGCTCTTCTGCAGTGTGCGAGCATCACCCAAGGTGAGGGGGCCAGGCTCGCTGTGCCCTGGGCTGCTGGGGTGAATGGGGACAGTGGGTTGAGGAATCCTCCCAGATATCTCCATCTAAATGTGGGCCTTCAGGTGCCCAGTCCCACCTGACACCTTTCCCAGCTCTTCTCTCTGTTCTCCCAGCCCAAAATCGTTTGGATGAAAAATAAGATGGACATCCGGGGGGACCCCAAATACCGTGCCATCTCTGAGCAAGGTATCTGCACCCTGGAGATCCGCAAACCCAGCCCTTTCGATTCTGGTGTCTATACCTGCAAGGCCATCAACGTGCTGGGGGAGGCATCTGTGGACTGTCGCCTGGAGGTCAAAGGTGAGGGCTGAAGGAGAGTCACTTCTTGGGGGCCCTCCTATGAACAGGAGATCATGACGTACCACCTAGACAGGCTGAGCACTGAAAACCAAGGCACAACACACATACTCGTAAGAATGGAAGTCTGGCTATCCAAAGGACTTCCAAATGGCAGTGTGGCCCAATTGTGGGGAAGGAGGTAATCAAGTCAGTCTTGGGGACTGACACGATGGCTGGGGTGAGGGCGTGTCACTGTGACCCTGTCTCATTCCCCTGTCCCAACCCTGTGGTGCTCCAAACTCTAAACTGCAGATCTCTTACAGAATCAGCCACACACTGAAGACCGACTGGAGGTGGCTGTGATGAGAAGAAAGGTCAGTGGCTGGACCACCCCTGTCTGCTCCCTCTGGGAGTGGTACTAAGGCAGAGAGAAAGCCCCCAGCAGGGGCTGGGGGAAGGCAGGGTATTCAGATCCAGCTACAAGTCACAGGCAGCTGACACACATACAGTTGTGGTGGTGCTCCAGAGATGTGGGCGGAGGCTGAGCCATGTCCAAGGAGATAGCTCAGTGGATGGATTTGACATAGGGGTCTATTCCTGGCTCTGAATGACCCAGGACAAGCACCACACATCAGCACAGGGTTCAGTCACCTCAGCCAGGCTTTTCTTTCTGGGGCTCTGAGCCTCTAGAGTAGGAAGTGTTGGGGAGCTGAGGAACCAGGGCTCAAGCCTGGGCCTTGGGCCCCTTTGGGTGTTGCCTTCCCTTCCCCGTTGCACCTCTTCCAGCAGAGCAAATGTAGCCTATCTCCCGCTGACCCCAGGGGCTCAGAGGTGCATTCTCTGGCAGATGCTGCAGGCCTGAGGGGCCCAGCCTCTGAGACTCAGAATCAAATCCGGCCGATGCCCCTGATGCCCTTCCATAGTGATGGCTGATGGAACAGCTCCCTGTACCGGCCTGGCATCCCGCCCCTACAGCCTGGAGCCTGGCACCCAGGAGTGAGACTGGCACGCCCTGGCCAGGCTTCACCGACTGGTGCAAGGGGTACCTGAAAGGTTTCCAAATTTGAAAACCCCAACAGAGGGTTGTGCACTGGCGGAAGACGCCAATAAAGATGTGTGTTGTACAGTGCGGGGGCCTGTGTGACAGCGAGCATGGTTGCAAGGGGAGAGGTGCTGTGTCACCATGAGGAGGGTGCTGTCAAATGTGTCATCCTGAGGAAGATGCCAGCAGGAGGGGGTCTCAGATGTCATGAGGGCTTTCCTGACATGCTGTGATTTTCAGGATCTTGCTACTCCGAGTGAATCACTACGGGAACAGACACCCTCTCTTGAATCTTCCTAGCTCCAAGTGATCCACATCCCCGCTTCTCCAGCACCTCCCCTGCCCCCCACCACGGCTTCTTCTCTGCAGAGGTTGTCTCGTTGCCCTCCAGCAGTGGGTGGGAGTAGCCAGCAGCATATTGTCCTTGAAGGTTCACAGTTTTTTATTAGTCACACAACCCCCCATGGGAACCAGGGGAGACCCCATTTCTCAGAGAGGAAAGGGCCTGTAATTCACACTCTGAACTCAGTCGCCATGACAACCATGCCCCCATCCTCCTATATACAAGAGGCTCCAGGCCTGCAGGAAGTGCAGTAAGCCTGCCTTAGATGTCCTAAGGGCCCAAACTCTCCAACCGCTCTTCAGAAGCCCCTGAAAACTGTGCTGAATGCCAGGAGCACCAAGTGCCAACAAGACCCTCCCTCACACTCCCAGGGTGGTCTCCTGCGGGCTGGGCCCATCTGTCATACTTCATCCCAGGGGTACCCACAGTCAGCCTGAGAACCTCTGGAGGCAGACCTTTCCCTTCGCACAACCCATCCCCAGCCACGCAGAATGTCCCCAAGTTCAGCACGTGTGGGAAGCTCCTCTCCAGAGGAAGCCGAGATGGGTGTCTCCTAGGAGAGTCTATGCCCATTGTCAGGCTGTGGAGCTGAGATAGCAGGCAGTATACTCCAGGCCTCTCCTTGGGACACTCAGGACAAGAATGAGGGATCAGTCTGCCGCCTGGTGGCTGTGTGCGGCCCGCATCCACTACTCCACAATCCCCAGGACTAAAGGAGGGACCTTCCAGGCACCACTCCAAGTGCCCACCTATGGTCCAAGAGCTGGTAGAGAATAAATGTCCGGAGCCACTCTTTGTGCCACTCCCTAGTCCAATTCAGGGCCCCTCCAGGGTAAGGAGAGCAGGGCAAGAAGTCAAGTCCTTGGAGGTAGGGACCAAGGTCCTTGTCTCCTGCCCCTTAGCTGTGCCTGGCCACCTTCTCCTACAGAACAGGGAGAAAGCAAGACCCAGAACGTCTCCCATTTCATTTCATCCTCAAGCTTGGTTTCAGAAGTGTACCACCAACATCCCAGCACCCTCCCCTGACCCAGGTGATTCCTTTACACCCTCAGTCTCCCAGGCTACCTGGCCCTGAAGCACTGGACTACTCATGGGTTGGTCAGAGAAGGAGGCTCAGGCCACCCTCCTCCTCCCCTTGGTGCCTGGTGCCTTCCCCAGGTCTGCCCTACCTCCAGGAGCCAGAGGTACAGGGCAGTAACAAGCTCCTTGTGGAGCAGCTCCTGCCTTGCCAGCATCTCTTCAGCAAGCAATATCCGCTGTCACACACATGCCCCCCCCCCACAGCCCAGCTGGGGAAAGCTCAGGGAGTCAAGTGCGAGAATGGAAAGGTGGGAACCAGGCTGAGACTCGCTGGACATGGCGCTGGTGGGGCTGGTGGGGCTGGTGGGACAGAAGGTGCAGTCTAGTCACCTGGCCTCCCTTCAGGGAGGTCCTCCTCAATAGGGGGTGCAGGCTGGCAGCGGAAATTGTCTTTCCAAATCTTAAGGAAGGTGACCCGGAACTTCTGGATGCGGAAGGCATAGACTATGGGGTTCATGGCCGAGTTGCCATGCGTGAGGAAGATGGCGATGTAGATGAGAAGGCTAGGCTTGTGGCAGGAGGGGCAGAAGAGGGTGACGCAGTTCAGGATGTGCAGGGGCAGCCAGCTGAGGGCAAAGAGGAAGAGGATGAGGGCCAGCGACTTGGCGATCTTCAGCTCCTTCCCGTAGTATTTCTGTGGGTCGCCAGAAGAGGCTGACACCTTCTTGCTGAGCTGCTTGCGGATCAGGTAGAAGACCTCCAGGTAGATGAGGACCATGAGGAGCAGCGGGGGCAGCACCCAGACGAAGAAGTTGAAGTAGACCATGTACTCCATGCTGATGACCTTCTCAAACTCACACTTGATCACGGGCTCACCTGCACTGCCATTTGCCACCCAGTCCTGTGTCACCTGGTCCAGGTTGTTCCAGCCAAACATAGGGGTCAGGCCCACCACGAAGGAGAGGATCCAGCAGCCGGCAATGGCCACTGCGGCCCTCCGGGGAGTCACCACTGTCTTATACCTGAGAAAGGAAAGGGTAGGATGAGAGCAGCAACCCCACCCGTGTGGGTCCAGGAGGAGGCCCTCCCCACCCAGGGCCCTGTGAGGAGGGAAGCAGCACATGTCTCTTCTAGAGGGCCAAGTCTTCAGGATCTTAGACTTAGGCTAGATCTGGCGATGCATTCGCTCATTTCTCCTATAGAGGAAGGAAACCTGGTGAGGGGTGACAAAAACAGTAACAGACAATAACAATGACCACCTTTAGGAGCTTCCGTAAAGACTGAAACATCGGTTGCCATAGCGTAGACTCCAACTCACAGGGACCCCGTGTGTCAGAGTGCCACTGTGCTCCATGGGGTTTTCCGTGGTGGGCTTTTCAGAAGTAGATGGCTGGCTGGGCCTTTCTTCCAGGGTGCCTTTCGGTTAGCAGCCAAGCATGCTAACTGTTTCCACTACCCCAAAACCCTAACCCCAGTCCAATAGGAACCCTACAGGACACAGAAGAAATGCCCCATGCTTCTCAGGCCGTCAATCTTTACAGAAACAGACTGCCACATCCTTTTCCTGCAGAGAGGTTGGTGGATTCAAACCACTGACCTTCTGGTTAGTAACTGAGTGCTTTACCACTGTGTCACTAGGGCTCCATGCACTACCTAAAGACCAAGAAACTCAACTCATAGTCGCCAAATCTGTTCTGACTCATAGCAACCCATAGGACACAGTAGAACTGCCCCATAGAGTTTTCAGTGAGCACCCAGTAGACCTGAACTGCCAACCTTCTGATTAGCAGCCATAGCTTGTAACCAGTACAGCACCAGGATTTCCTGCACTACCTACGGATTGCTTAATAAACCAAACCAAACCCACCTCCATTAAGTTTATCTCGTCCCATAGTGACTCTGTAGGACAGAACAGAACTTCCTATAGGGTTTACAAGGCTTGAAATCTGTATGGAAGCAGACCACCACGTCTTTCTTACACAGAGCAGCTGGTGGTTCAAGCTACTGACCTTTTGGTTAGTAGTTGAGCACTTAACTGTGACGCCTAAAATTGCTCACAGGTTTTCAGCTCTTCCCCACTAGATATCTCATCATCACTTCACCAGAGTAAGAAACCACTGCAGAAGGAGTACCCATTTGACAGATGAGAAAACTGAGATTCAAACAGTCACATGATCTGCCCGAGACCACACAGAAGGTACTATCTCTGTCCAATGCTTCCCAACACACACCAAGTGATTTACAATGACTTCTTCCCTTATTTTGGAAACCCTGGTGGCATAGTGGTTAAGTGCTACAGCTGCTAACCAAGAGGTTGGCAGTCCAAATCCATCAGGTGCTCCTTGGAAACTCTATGGAGCAGTTGTACCTTGTTCCATAGGGTTGCTATGAGTCAGAATTGACTCAGTGGCAATGGGTTTGGTTTGGGTTTCTTGGGGGGTTTTCCCCCTTATTTAGGCCAACTGACACAACTGTCATAACTTGCACATGACTCCCCTTCCTTCGGCCCTGAACTGTAGCCCCCTGCCATTGCCTCATCCACCACCTCCATTGTTACCCTCCTACCCTTTCTAATCATTGCACAGTACTTATCTGCTGAGGGGCTGATGTGAAGGACCCTAGGAACCAGCTTTGCAACCCCAAGCTGGTTGAGAATGACTTTCAGGAAGGAAAACTGAAGTTCATTAAGCATTGATTACGTGTTAGATGCTTTCATTCACTCACTTGTGCAGGCATTTATGCATTCATGCTGCAAACATTTATTGAGTGTTTGTATGCCAGGCATTGCTCTCTGTGCTGGTAATAAGGTAAAGCCAGCCAAAGCCAAGTGCCGTCAAGTCGTTATTTTGAGTAGATCCCTGTATTTATGTAGCTTTTATTTTGAGTAAAGAGACAGATAACACTTTAAAAGAAAGGAAATAAATAAACCAGGCAATTAGATGGAGATGCATGATTTGAAGGAAATAAACAGGATGACATCTAGAAGCAGAGCTTTCCAATCTTTTGAAAACATTTGTATGGCACGCAGAGGGCACCGGCTACAGATCTAGGCCCTGCCTGCCTTCCTCTTACCCCACTGAAGCCTGAGGATTTCACTGTGTCTGGGCTCCCCGCTTCCTTTAAATCAAACTGGCCCTCCTGTGCCTGCACGCTGCCTTGCTGCGAGTTCCCCATCTGGGGCCTTGCCAGCTCTGCTGAGGCCCTGGTTCAGCCCACCCAGGTGTTTTTCTCAGTGCAGCTTCTGAGATGGACAGGGTGCCCTCCTAAGCACGTCAACAGCTCCTGAGGTTCCTGGTGTGCAGGGAGAGCCCCTGACCATCTGCCGTTCTTCCACTTTACCTTTCACGTGGTGATTCTCAAAAGCCCTCTCACCTGGACATTTCTCCAAGACCCCTCCACAAAGCCCGCCTGCTCCGGGAAGGGTCTCTAAGCATGGCACGGAGAATGCCTGAAGAACGGAACAACTAGCCATCTTTCGATTCACCCCATCTAGAAGACAAGCACTAGAACAGTCTTAAGAACCTCATTTCTGATGCTGTCATCATTCCATGGGAAAACCGAGGGCCCCAACTTACTCCAGACCCTTCTGTGTGGTGCTCTTTTCCCACTCGTGATCATAGGATCCTCGTTTCCCCAAACAACCCAAAAAACTTGAGAGCTGTCCAGTTCACTTGGCCTCACTGAAGTTCTTCCTTTAACAGAATTCTCATCCTCACTCTCATACCATAGCTGAAACCCATTACCCACTGTTGGCCCAACAGAATACCCAAGCAGTTTGTGAATGGCTGCTAACCTAAAGGTTGGCGGTTAGAATCTACTCAGCCGAGAAAACGACACGCAGCAGTTCTACTCTTGAAACATACAGGGTCACCATGGGACAGAATCAACAGCAACAGGTTGACGGGATAGGGAAGAAGGAGAGTTGGTGCATTCACTGCTAGTCAGAAGACCTGACTTTAGGCTCCAGGTCTTCAACCTAATAGATTGCTTTCTAGTCTGTGAAACGGGACAGCGGCACCTGCTTCAGCAAGCCAGGATCAAATGTTCAGATGTTCTGTAAACGCCTTACCAGTGTTGTTTTGGGGTGCCATCAAGCCTATTCTGATTCCCAGTAGCTCCATGTGACAAAGCACAACTGCCCCATAGGATTTCTTACGTGTAATCTGGAAACTCTAGTGGCGTAGGGGTTAAGTGCTACGTCTGCTAACCAAAAGGTCAGCAGTTCAAATCCTTAAAAACTCTATGGTTCGGTTCTACTCTGCCCTATGGAGTTGTGTGAGTCAGAATCAATGGCAATGGGTTTGGTTTAGTTTAGTTAATCTTTACAGAAGCATATTGTTAGTTCCTTCTCTCACAAAGCTGTTCGGTGGGTTTGAACCACCAACCTTTTGGTTAGAATCCAAGCACTTAACCAGTGCACCACCAGGGCTCTTTAGCCCACCAATCAAACAAAAAAACAAGCCCGCTGCCATTGAGTTGATTCCGACTCATAAGAGACCCTGTAGACAGAGCGGACTCACCTCAGAGTTTCCCAGCACCACCTAGCAGATTGGAACTGGTTAGCAGCTGTAGCGCTTAACCACTACACCATCAGGGTTTCCACCCCACCAAGAGGAGGTGTGATTATATTCTTTGCTTGATCTCATGGGCTTCCAAGCCCCTAGAAAAACTCACACATGAGAAAAATGCCAGCATTTCTAGATGCTCAGCAAAGACAGCCTAATGGCTATGAAAACCTCTTGCTTAGTTAGGTCTTATTCCTGATGATCACAGTGCACCCCACGTGCCCTCTCAGAAGATCTGGTCATAAGTCTATAGGGAAAGGGCAAAGGGCACACATCATTCTATGCAGAAAGGGGAAGGCTAAGGGGTATTACTGCAACTGTACCAAGGTGAGGGTGGCGCTAGGTTCTAGGCAACCCTTGTGAGGACCATTTGGGACTGCAGCTGCAAAAGAAAGGGAAGAGGCTGGGCACCCCCATCATGACTTTTGTTTCTATCATATTTTCCCTTTGCAGAGTCTTTCACATTCGTGTCCAGATAATTCCTGGGAGGTGAGCACAGCAAATAACAGAATTTCGCAGATTAGGAACTTGAGGCTCACAGATGGGCAGTAATTTGCCTGGGTCTCATAACTGTAAGACCAGCTCTCCTGTAGCATGCACGAGGCTGACTATGGGTCATTTACATGGACGGATGATCAGCAGACTGGGACTGTCTCTTACCTAATACCAAGAAAATCCATTGCCTTGTAGAGTTGATTCCAGCTCATAGCGACCCTATAGAACAGGGTAGAACTGCCCCATAGGGCTTCCAAGGAGCACCTGGTGGATTTGAACTGCTGACCTTTTGGTTAGCAACTGTAGCAGGTAATCACTACACCACGAGGGTCTCCAATATCTTACTTAAGAGCTTTAAAATGGGAATGTACAGGCCCTGTTTAAACAGCTTACTGCTAGAGACGTAGGGGGCGAGTAGAGGTGGTAGGCAAGGTCACCTCTGGTGCTTGTCCAATCTGAGGACATGGGGTATCTAACCCAGGACCCATGTCTGGGCAATGATGATCTATCAAGGGAGAGGGGCTAGGCACCCACAGTGACCCAGGTGTTCAGACGGAGGCAGCAACTTCTAGCTCCTCCTCCCCCTTGCCTAGAGGCCTGGGGTTAAAGGTTTTCTGGGGCTCCTCCAGCACCAGGTCCCAGCAGGCCCTGGGGCTCTTGATATCAGTTCTCATCTGTTTTTCTTGCTATTTTCTCCTTGGTGGGAAAGGGTTGGACTCAGGACCTTGGCTGAGGTGGGGCAGACTCTCACAGGAAAGGCTACCTCCCAGGGCTGCAGGAGAAACCTTCTCCTCCCTACGTGTGGGAAAGAGAAGCCGAGGCTACAAGACATGGGGCACACACCGGGTGGGCTGTGTTGAGTGTACTTTCTCACGTGAGTTGGTCCCTCTCTAAGTTGGACTCCAAGGGGGCTGGCAGAGAGGTGGCTGCCCTCGGGAGTGTACTCTTATGGGAGGGAGAGCAACAGAACAGAGACAGGAAGACGGCAAGCACGAACCCGGGTCCTGCTTCCGGCTGATGCACCTCACGTGCCGCCGCCACCCATCTGTCAGCGGAGGCCTGCGTGCTGCTGTGGTGCTGAATAGGAGCTTCCAAACTAGGAAAGACTAGGGAGGAAAGGCCTGGCGAGCTACTAATTAATTGGTCTAATGACTTTACCCCTACTCGTCTATCAGTTTGTGGTACTGTGGTGGCTTGCATGTTGCTGCGATGCTGGAAGCTATGCCCCGGGTATTCTGGTACCAGCAGGGTCTCCTGTGGCAGACAGGCTTCAGCTGAGCTTCCAGACTAAGACAGACTAGGAAGAAGGACCTGGCATCCTGTGTCTGAAGAAACTTAGCCAGCGAAAACCTTACAAATAGCAGTGGGACATTGTCAGATATGATACCGGAAAACGAGCTCCCAGCTTGGAAGGCACTCAAAAGATGACCCGGAAAGAGCTGCTTCCTTGAAGCAGAGTTGACTTTAATGACACTGGATGGAATAAAGCCTTCAGGACCTTCATTTGCTGATGTGATATGACTCAAAATGAGAAGAAACAGCTGTAGACATCCATTGATAATCAGAATGTGGAATGTACAAACTATGAATCTAGGAAAATTGGAAATCGTCAAAAATGAAATGGAATACATAAACATCAGTATTCTAGGCATTAACAAGCTGCAAGGGATTGGCATTGGCCATTTTGAATCAGACAATCATATAGTTTACAATGCTGGAAATGAAAACTCAAAGAGGAACGGTGTTGCATTCATCATCAAAAAGAATATTTCAAGATGTGGCCAGAAGTACAATGCTGTCAGTGACAGGACAATATCCTTGTGTGGATCCAGCACTTGGCTTCTTGGCTGGCTATAAGGAAGGCGAGTTAATATGACTATTATTCAAATTTAGGCACAAATCACTAAGGCCAAGGTGTTTCGTTCTGTTGTGCATAGGGTTGCTATGAGTCATAACTGGATCTAACAACAACAACATCTTTAGTGCCTCGGTTCTACCTCCTAATTCAGTTGTGTAAAGGCTAGGGCCTTAAAAGCTTGCAAGCAGCTATCCAAGGCAAAACAATTGGTCTCAGAGGAACAGATGGAAGAGAGTTGAGACTAGGAAGAAGATAAGGAATGCGTATCTAGTTAACTACTGTTTTTGAACTCCCTCCTCTCTTTGCCTTCAGAATCTCCCTCCTCCAGGGCATCCAGGGAAGCATCAATGGCTGCCTCTGCCATGCCCTATTTGGATGCAGGATTTGCAGACTTCCTTCCCCAATTTCCACCCCTAAACCAAATTGAAACTCTTGCAGCAGCTAGGATATGAAACACTTTTCAGTCAGACCAGCTCTGCAGCCCTGAGAAACTCCACAGTAGCCCCACCTCCACCTCTCCTCAAGGTCTCTTGTCCCCTCTTAGGGCCTCTGCCACCCCACTACTGTAGCCACTCAGTCTTTTCTCATTATCTTCACCAAGAAGAAAATACTGACTACTAAACTAATTCACACTGTAGTGTAAGTGGGGTTTTTGATTTTTTTGTTGTTGTTAGCTTTTATAGATAACACAGAGACAGCAATTTTTAACCCAGAGAAAAGTGTCATCAGAGGTAGGATTTTATCCATTGATGAAGGAGAATCTGGAAGTTGTGGCTGCATGAACAACTGCCTCCTTTCCCACAAGATCAAATGAACCAAATGGTGCCCAGCTATCATTAGTGAACATTTTGATCAAAGATTCTATAGAAGAATCCTGATCAAAAGGGAGAAAATTTAGAACAGAATTTCAAATTCTCAAAGACCCCAGTCTTTCTGGAGCCACGGAGTGTGGATGAACCCCCAAAACCTTAACCAGAAATATCCCCTGAATTTCTCTTAAAACCAAACATTAGTTTAACTACTAAGAATGTCTGCCTTGAGCACTATGTTCTTTTAAGACATATCTATAAGGAATCAAATTGACAACAGCAAGATGAAAAACTAAATAGGAAACTTACAGGGCAGTGAGTTTTTGTTAATGAGGAGGGAACAACTCAGCAAAAGAAGGGTGAGAATGGCTGCACAACTCAAAGAATATAATCAGTGTTACTAAGCTGTACATGTAGAAATTGTTGAATTGGTGTGTGTTTTACTCTGCGTATTCTCAGCAACAACAACAACAAAATAAAATAGACACTAGGAGGGAAGAAAACCCTAAACAACACACCAGTCCAATCCACAATCAATCAAGGGGTTGGCACAGGACCAGACAGTATTTCATTCCATTGTGCAGGTGGTCACCATGCATCGGGGGAACTCAACGGCAGCTAACAGCAACAATCACAAGTCAATAATAACAACAACACTGTGGATCATTGTTTTTGTTGCTACACTGTCAGTTTGCTCTGTTGGGGTGGCTCCCATGTTGCTATGATGCTGAAAGTTATACTACCAACAATTCAAATACAAGCAGGGTTACCCATGATGGACAAGTTTCAATAGAGCTTCTAGACTAAGACAGACTAGGAGGAAAGGCCTGGTGATCTACTTCTGAAAATTAGCCAGTGAAAACTCTACATACTGGAACAGGATAATGTTGATGATAGCTAACATTTACTGCATGATTTCTGTGTTTTGGCCACTGATTTTATAGATACCTCAACATGACCCTATGAGTTAGGTGTTATTATTATTTCCACTTTCTAATTGCAGTAACTGAGACTCAGAGAGACTAAAAAACACACCCAATGTCATTCAGCAGGTAAGAGGCAAAGAAGAACTTCTAAGACGGAGAACTGTCCAAGTCCAAAGCTGGACCCTGTTCCACCACTCGAAAGATGGAGGGTGACAAGGTTTAGATGACAGGGCCCAGAGCAGAAGGGAGCTAAGGTTAGGTTCCAGAACAGAAGGCTCACCTCCTGAAGGAAGCCTCCCTAGACTACGTAGCTTGGAGGACACTGACTTGTCCTACCTGTGACCGTCACTCCTCCTGTAAGAGCCATCAGCCTGGTGTGGTCACGAATTCCTAGGTATTTAGTTGACTGTCTTGACCATTTAGTTGCTGGCTTCTGTTGTGGGCAATCATGCAGTTGGTGTCTCACTTGCTTTTCATCACTAAAAAGAACACCCTTCACTGAGAAATACTCACTAAGTACATTTTGGGTGCCAAGTAATGGGTGCTGGGGCTTGAGAATGTGGAAGTAAACATTCTAGAGGCAGGGAGACAAACAATAGATATATACACAAACAAACCGGATCATTTTAGAGAGTGAAAAAGCTCTACCTAGTGAAATATTGTGAGAGGCAGGGTGTTGGTGATGTAGGCGGGGTGATGGGGGGAGCTGGGTAGCTCCAAAGAAGAGACCATAAGGCAATCACCATGCAAAGGCCTGGGCACAGCCCTCCCAGCTCAGGCACAGGCAGGGTCCAGGTGCAGAGGTAGAGCTGGCTTCAACGGACAGAGGGCTTGTGTGCAGGAGCTTCAGGATCGAAGGAAACAGCAAGACCAGGACAGGACAGAGAGAAGCGGGGATGGCCTTCTAGGACCACGAGGGCCACTGGCAAAGGTGCTAAGGTTTATTGTAAGTGGACAGGGAAGCCATTCTAAACTAAGAAGCGTTATAGTCCAATTTCCATTTTTAGAAGATTGCTTGTGTGGAGTATTATTCCGCAATAAAAAGAAATGAGCTATCAGGGCAAGAAAAGACAAGAAGGAAGCTTAAATGCATATCGCTAAGTGAATGAAGCCAGTTTGCAAAAGTTACAAACTGTGCAATTCCAACTACAGGGAAACCTGTGAGAGCTGGAACTCAATGGGCTGCCTTGTTTTTCCAGGTCTCCCAAAGTTTTCCACCTCTGACAGGTGGAACTCTATTACTGTCTACTAGTGGAAAATATTTGCGTTTCCTTCTCCGACAGGTTCCACCTGACACAGTTTCCAGCTTTCACAAGTTTTACTGCATATGACACTCTGGAAAAGACAAAGCCATAGAGACAATGAAAAGATTGGTAGTTGCTAAGGGTTGAAGGGGAGAGGATGAACAGATAGAGCACAGTGCATTTTTAGGGCAGTAGAACTCTACTGAATGTATATAATAGTGAACACAGCATGACCAGTTTGTCAAAACTCGAAGACTGCACAACACAAAGAATCTTAGTGTAAACTATGGACTTCAGTTTTACAAATAATTTATCAATGTTGGCTGATCAGTTATAACGCATGTACCACATGAAAAAGAGTGTTCAGGGGAAGAAGGCACATAGGGAACTCCCTGTACTCACTGCACAATTTCTCTATAAACCTCAAACTGCTCTAAAAAAATAATAAAATTATATTAAAAAGAAGAAGAAGATTGCTCAGGCTGCTGTATAGAGAATACACTGCAGAAGGGAAAGAGCAAGCAAACCAACTGGGATGGGAGTCTATTTTAGTGTTGAGGCAAGGGATGGTGTTGTGGTCTACAGTTATGTGTTTGCTGATGAAAAACTCCCTCACAGCCAACTAGACAATTAAGTTTGTAAACATGTCACTGCACCACCATGTGCAATGGCCATTCCGGAAAGAATTCCAAAATTCCTTTAAAGGGTGGACTAGGTGCTGGCACCAGTGCGTATCTTCCCAAAGGAAGTACTCTGAAGGTGACTGTAGTGATGTTCAGCAATGTGGTATGTAGCACTTACAACATTGAAGCTTATGAACTCAATTGTCAGACCTCGTACACAGAACAGATACTGGTTTGCATATATAAGTTTATGCATTTATTATTCATCTTTAGCTAGTAGAGAGTGAACTGCATTAGGACAGAGCTTTAATTCTGTGTGTTCACCCCTATATCCCCAATACTGTGAACAACTGTGCTTTGAATGAATGACTAAATGTAAAACTTAAGTGAGTCCATACATCCATTTATTTAGAAATGGGTGAAGGACCTGGCACATGAGTGCACCTCAGGGAACAGATATGAGGACTAAATGGTAGGTGCTCAGTTAGAGATTGTCAATGAAGAACAAACAGCTGTAAGTCCCAGAGCAATCATCATGTTGTGGATGACAAAAATCACCCTTTCACTCATTCCGGCTGTGTTGGGAGCTGCAGGGAATCTGTGTTGAATCAGATACCTACTGGTCCCCGCTTAGGTCCTATGACACAAGGCTCCTGTGATGAAGGCCTTTTAGGAGAGGCGTGAGCAAGAGCCACCAGGCATCAGCCAGCCACCAACACATCCTCCGCAGCCCCAGCCAGCGCCAACCTCCCAGAATCTTCCAGTTGGCAGCCCAGAGAAGCTGTGTCTACGCCTCCTGCTCATCTCAGCAGGAGCCCTACGTGCCCAGGCTCTCTCTCCAGTCCTCTGCCTCATGAATAGTCCCCTTTCATGGGTGAGGTCACTTCCAGCGGAGGCCCAACTATGCGCAGAGGGTAGCTTTTCCAGGCTGCAGCCTCGGAGGAGAGCCCGCTTGGACACCATGGGGACAGGTTTCGGCCTGAGTCTGAGAACATGAACAATAGCCCTCCTTAGAGCAGGCAGAGCTGACAGTGCGGACAGGGACTGAGCAGACTCCGGACTGAGGCAGGCGCAGGAGCCTTTGACAGCAAAGGAAGTGGTGCTGATAGGGGGCAGGGTGAGAGCAGATGTCCTAAAGAAGTCCTTTCAATCTACAATCTGTGGAGGCACTGTCACCGGACCAACAGAGATGGCATGCTCGTCCCGAAACAGCCTATCCTTGGCTTCTTCTCCCATCCTGCCCTGCGCTGCCCTGCTCTGCCCTGTGTCAGCTGGGACCACGGAGGCACCCGTGGGGTCTGGCAGTGGAAAGAATCCAGGGGATTTCTGTCTCTTCCCTCTCTGTCCCAGTCAAGTCTCAGGCTGTGATTCTGTTTCGTCTTGTCTCCAGCCCACCAGACAGGGGCCCAGCATGGTTCTGGCCGCTGGCCGCTGACACTGGCTCCTGGGGTCCAGCAACACCCCCTCCTCCCTTTGCTCTTCAGCCAAGGGGTAGCTTCATGTTGTTGCTCATCTCTGCACTGTCTCACTGTCCTGTTTGCCTCCTCAGCTGCCTCGTCCCCTGGGTAACCAATCCCTGGCGCACAAATCCCTCAGGCGCAGATAACTAAAAGGATTTCTGTGCTCTAAGTTAGGAGTTCCTGGTTGTCCACAAATGGTTAAGCTCTAATTAACCAAAAGTTTGGTGGTTCAAAACACATCCAGAGATGTCTGCGAAGAAAAGCCTGGAGATCTGCTTGCAGAAAGTTAGCCGTCCAAGAACCCTTCTGGAGAACAGGTCTACTGTGACATGCATGTGGGACCCCAGGAGTCTGAATCATCGCAGTGACTGAGTAGTTGCACCCTAGCTGTTTAGGAGTAAAGACAGAATGGGATGGATTGAGGGTAGTCATCCCAAAGAACTCCCGCCAGAGGCCAGAGAACTGGCCAGTCTTCATAAATTCACAGTGACTCAGAAAAGGAGAGCTAATCCTCATGGTTGGTCTAGAAAAGGCTAAAAACATAACTTCTGTATGGACACAGGATGATGGCATGTCCTATAAACTACTGAGGCCAGGGCCATCTCCTTGGGCCTGGCTGTCCCTTGGCAGTGGGGCCAGGAGGCTCAGGGCTGGTGGGAGCTGGAAGGGATAGGCACCTCTTTGCAGTTCTGCTTTCTGAACAGTGAGGGCCTGAATTCTTCGATCTCCCCCTGCCCTTGCCCTTGGCATCTGAGAAGGAGCTCTCTTTCTTAGCTCTGACCCACAGCCTTCCCACTTCCCTTCTTATCAAAGATCTCAGCCTCTTGTAACTGGAAACTTGCATCTCAAGGCCAGGTAAGTAAGCCTTTCAGGCTATCAAACTACTTCCTGCAGAGAAATTCTTCCTTCCAAAGGAGTACAGGAAATCAGATATCATCAAAGGCACTGGGCACACTCCAGGGCCAAATATTTAACAGTAACATCCCCTGGGGAGTCTGGCTCAAGGGCTCTAGGGGAGGGGAAACCAGGGTGTCTGGGTCCTAGTTATCCTTCCTGAAATCCTGCTCTCTTCAGCCATACGGGCTCCCTCACCACCTCTGGACACCAGTGTCCACCAGGTCCCAGGAGGAAGACCAGTCTAGCACCCCCAGTGTCAGCCTCTAGGGACAAATAGTGGAGGAGCAGATGCTCTGAGCTGCTTGGACGAGAAGAGCTGGATAAATTGATTAGGTTATTAGTGTAATGGGCTTTGGAAAGAGCTTCTGGTCACTTGCTAAGACAAATAACTTTGCAGGCTAGTGGAAAAGGCAATTAAGTTAATTTATGTGACTCAGTAAGTTCCCTAATCTGAACATCTTCCCAGTTACAGATTCACAGCTCTCTTTCTGGGCTGTAGGTGAGAGCAGCGAAAACAGCTCTGACCCTAAGAAATTCTCAGTCTGAAAGGGGAGGAAGGGCTCCTGAGCAGAGGGAGCTCCGAGCAGCATATGCTATAGCACCCAAGGTCAAAGTTCTGGTGTCAACCCTCAGACCCAAAGCTCACAGAGGGAAATGCTGTCACAGCTTCTGCCACACACCTGCATGCCTGGGAACAAAGCCTCTCTTATCACTGGGTGTATTCTCTCATCTCTAGAAATAGGGGTTTGGTTTGATCAGTGGTTCTGATCTAGAGGAGACTGTAGGGGAGGTGTAAGGTGGGAGGTCTTCAGAGTTTGGGGGATACATCTTCCAAGTATATTTGCCTACTACCTCCCATCCCTTTCCTGCAGTCCAAGGGGTAGCAAATGTTCTAACGCAGGCAGGAAGCTCAGCTATGTGCACCCTAGAATGATGCCCTAGGTGGTTTGAAGATTCAGCCACTCTCCTCGGGTTGTGGGGAGGCCACTGAGTTCACTGCAGCCCCATATCCCAGAGAAGGGTGGCTCTGAAGGAAGAGAATATCTGACCTGAACTTGTAACCAGAGAGGGCTGACCCAGACCTCAGCATTCCCAACCACTCCCTGCTCAAGATTTGGGGCCAAACCACCCCACCTGCCGTGGATAACTTTCTGACTCATCTGATGGAATGGAAAAAAATTCCATCTGAGTATGGATTTAATGACCTGTGAGTAGCTGGCACAGTGAGGGCTTACTGGGAGGATCACGGTGGTCAAAGAAGCAGAATTCTTTTTCCAGTGAAGTGTAAAGAACCTACGCTATGAGGGAGGGAGGCTGATTAGAGCATTCGCTTCTCAGAAGCTCTTGGGCCTTTGCAGAATGTCCCCACACAAGAGGTGGCAGAGAATCCAGCAGCCCAGGCTAGCACACCTAGAGGGCAGGCCTGGAGGGGCAGGAAACCAAGAGATTATGCTGAGGGCCACACAGTCCATTGAATCCACTGATGGGGGTGCCAAGTGCACAGCAGCAACATCAAGACCCCCAAAATTGCACAGTGGTCCCTTGAGATACTTTGGTATGGTAGAAGTCAGTGTACCTGGGTTCCAGTCCAGGCTCTGCTGGGCATGAGCTGGCCTTGGGGGAGACCCTTTCCCACTGGGCATCCATGTCTCCATCGACGATGAGGGATTGTTTGCCAAGCTCCAGATGTCAGGGGTCACTTCTCCTGGAAAATGTCAGCATCATCCTGTGTGGAGAGCTGTGCTCCGTGCTGGCAGGAGAGAAGGAAGAATGCCACGAGCCAAGCTCCTGTCACCAGTATGGGAAGAAGCCTGGGGCACCAGCTGAGGGACACATGACTTCACCAGAAGGGAGTCCATGCTATAGTGACTTCATGCTCTAGCTGTGTACTCCAGGGAAGGATTGGGAGCAATATGTAGTGGAAAGAGAAATAAATAGCACTTGATAAGTGAATGAATGAAAGAAGCTTGCTTTGGAGTCAGAACTGAGTCCAGTCTGCGGCTCCATCAGTTAACAGCTCGTGGCCTTAAGCAAGTAACATCCTTTACACCTCTGTTTCCTCCTGGACAGGGTGGAATGAGAAGACTCGCTTTGCAGGCTCAGGGTGAAGGAGAGGCTGGGTGCAGGCAGTATTTAGCCACTTAGTAAGTAGTAGCAAATGGTGCCTACTGTTATCACCACTGGGAGGATACCCTGGTCCTCCTAGAAAATACTCTTGAGTCAGCTCTTTAACAGATACAAAAGAGGGTGCAGGGAACAGACAGACAAAAAGTTACTTGTATTTCACTTTGGAAGGTCAGTCCCTGAGCTCTAGTTTCTATTTTGCTCTCCCACCTAATTCAACTTTGGTACACGCTTAGGCTCTGTTCCCTGACTGTCTGTGCTGAAGTGTCTGGGCATGGGGTGGGAGTGGTGGAGAGGTTAAGAGCTGGTTCCACCCAGAGCTAAGCCTGGATGGCCTAAGCAAAGCCCTGGAAGTCAGTAGCCAGAGTGGAGCCTGGTGATTGGGAAGGTGGACTCAGAGGAAGATGATGCCGTCTTCTGCCTCCCTCCGAGCATCCTTTGGCCTGTCTGGAACCTCTCTGGTACTCAGCATCTGCCTGAAGGCATATTTCCACCAAGGGACCACAATCGACCCCCTGCCCCATGCAGACCTTAGATCACCCCAAAGGCAGTCGCAAAGATTGGGACCTAGGAGGCAGGTCTGGTGTCCTAGTGTGCAAAGTTTGGAGTCACAAGAGGAGGTACCCTCCCAGACCTTTCTTGGCCTGGAAGAAAGGAGATGCTGTGCTCCAAGGAGGCACTTGCTCTGTTCTCATTGTCCTGGATGCTCACAGCCTCTAGCACTCTGCTCTAGAAAGATGTGACGATGGCAGGATATGGGAGGAAGACAGAAACGTTGGAAATGTTGAAATGTTGCCAGAGAGTCCACCCCTACCCTCAGTAGCTTATGCATCTACATCAGAAAGTCCTTCACAGGGTCTAACTTCAGTCCCTCCTGCTGCATCAGAACCCAAGGTTGATGATTACTCTTGGGACCTGGAAAAAGCTACAGTCACATTCTTTCAGATCCTGGCCTTTCCCTCCACCTTGTATCCAAGTCTGCCACCCCAGCCCCCAGAGGCTCTCGCTGTCCCTATTGATATCTCCTGATATTGATATCTCCTGCTCTCTTTGCCTCACATCCAGCCTCATGGGCTTCACTGAGCCCTACAGCACACAGTGGCATTTACAGGAAGTTGGAGGCTAGGCCCAACCAGGAACCAGTTCTTCCCAGCCCGCAAACTCCACAGCACAAGGCAGCAGTCCATAGAAAAGATGAGCAACTACTGCCTCCCTGAGCCACACCGCCACACTCCTCCTCTCAGGCCCCCTGCATTTGTTCAAGATTTCCCTCTCTCTTCTGTCCCAGCTCCAGGGATGGATTGAGATAAAGGAGGGGTCAGGAGAAGGTATAGAGGGAGCTAAGGTTTCCCAGGTGGATACAGGTAGGATGTGGCTTCCTTTCCCAGGACTGTTGAAGATGTCAGATCTTCCTCCTCCTCTCTGTGAGGGACAGTCGGTAAAAGTCTTTGTTTTCCTCACTGTGCACGTAAGTGCAAGCATGCTGAGGGCGGGGGCCATCTCTTGTTCAATATTGTTCTCCTAGTATCTACCACAGTACTTGGAGTTCTAGGGTACCAGAAAATGCTAATGCACTCGGCTGCTAACCAAGATATCGGTGGTTCAAGTCTATTCAGAGGTACGTCAGAAGAAAGACCTGATGACCTACTTCAGAAAAATCAGGCTCTGAAAGCCCTAGGAAGCACAGTTCTCTTCTGACACACATGGGGTCACCACATGTCAGAGTCAACTCAATGGCAACTGGTTTAACTGCACAGCTTGCATACAGGATGTACTCA
This sequence comes from Heterohyrax brucei, assembly GCA_028571685.1. Classification (NCBI taxonomy): domain Eukaryota; kingdom Metazoa; phylum Chordata; class Mammalia; order Hyracoidea; family Procaviidae; genus Heterohyrax; species Heterohyrax brucei. Next base: position 28,406,342 of record CM053155.1, read on the forward strand.
ATAATATTTGAGGAAGGAAAGTAGGAGCAATGGCAAGGGGAGGCCAGTGTGAGGCTTCTTGCTGACCTCAACAACGTCTCTTCGCAAGCAGAAAAGTCCTGCTCCGAGCTCCCACCATGAGAGACCTTGCATAGAATGCTCAACTAAGGTCCTGCCTCAATCACCAGCCCTATACATCAAGGCAGTTCTAGCAAGAGTCTAACCACACTTCCTCCTGCTGCAGGACCAGCCCATTTTCCTCACTGCTGGCCTTGTGTGGAGGTGGGGAACAGTCTGTTCTGCTCTGTGGGAAGCTGGCCTGGGTCCCTGTCATTTGTACAGAGTGAATGGAGCTGCACAGACCGGATGGCAGCATCCCAGGGCAGGGGCCTGGCAAGGCAGTGCCTCTGAGGGCTGATCAATAAACTCATTTTCCCATCACTTCTCCCACTTCTGCAAAGCCCACGTAAGTCATGCACATCTGCCTTGACCCTGGATGGGGGACTCTCACATTGTGATGTGTGGGGGGAGGAAGGAGCTTACTAAATCAAAGCCTTTTCTTTCCATCCTACATTCACGAAAACTTCAAAGTGCAGAGCTCAGAGCTGGAAAAAGAAAATGCAGAGAGCCACAGTGATGGCCTCTGGGGAACTTAGCCAGGCAAGACTCAGAGACAAGACGTGCCCCAAGGCCACCAGAGGACGCGAGCAAGGGTAGCAGAGGGCACACAGGGTGATGGGCACAGAGGTGCCTTCTCTCCTCCACCTGATGCCAATAACAGCAATCTGGGCCATTTGGAAGGTCCAATTTGCTGGCTCCAATTTTCAAGTCTCAAAGTCCTGAGCACCCACACCTCTCCCTCCCCTGACCCGCATGGCTAGAGTCATGCTGGTTGGCCAAGAAATCAAGTGCCTCAAGGTAACAACACAACAGGCATAGAAGGCCAGCACTGGAATCTCACCTCCACCTCAGACTCGCTGTGTTAGCACACGGCATCACCTCTCAGAACCTTCACTTCCTCATCTGTAAAGTGGAGCTAAGACTGGCCCAGCCCACCTCCCAGTGTTTCCATAGTTACTACTGGACACGAACATGGACTTGGAATTGGCATAGAGTCTCTTCTTTTGTCTTCACAATCATCTTCCCCATAGATGAGGAGACTAGAGACTTGCCCAAGGTCATACAGCTGGTGGCCTGTCCTAGAAATACAACCCAGGAAGCAGCAACAAAGTCTGTGTTTTGTTTCCTGAACTGACATTCTGGTGAGCCCGTGAGGGACTTGAGAACGAGGAGCATGGTCTTACATTTCCCTGTTTCCCTCATTATCCATGCTTCTCAAACTGTATGTGCACTGGAATCACCTGAGGATCTTTTTAAAACTTTACAAAAGATTCTGAGTCAGCAAGCCAAGGGTGGGACCTGAGATTCTGTATGTCCAGCAGGCTCCCCAGAGGTGCCAAGGCTGCTGGTCCTCGGGTGGTACTTGGGTAGCAAGGCCCAGTGCCAGTCTGCCTAGTATCTGGGCCAAAAGGGGCTCTTCCCATGCACGTCTTGGGCGGGGAGAGTGACTGAGGACATCCGGAAAAAGAAGAGACATTGTCTTATATCACACAGGAAACAGGAATTCAAATCTCTCCAAGGTCCAGTTGAAGTCTACCAGTCTAACCTGTTTCCCTTAATGGACAGCTACTCACTCCTCTTGTAGGGGGGAGAGAAAAGGCTAGAAGCCAAGATAGGGCAAAAGAGCAGCTCAAGAGACTCCTGCCCCAGTACGACGACAATCACAAAGCATAGCATCAATCACAAAGTGCTTCCCTCTAGTTACCCTACTGGATACACACATCAGCTGGCAAGGTAAGAAGAGCAGGTTTTCCTGTCACCATTTTACAGACAGGAAAACTCAGGCCCAGGAAAGTTCAGTGACTGAACAAGGCCACAGCTTAGGTGGTTAATGTTTGAGCTGGGACTGAACCACTGGATCGAGGTTCACCTGAATCCAGGTCCAGGGTGTCCTACCTGTCAGGACAGTGGCAGGATGGGTCTCCTTGGAATCCAGCCTACGTTCTCTGTGCAGCCCATCTCCACCACTCTCACCTCCATGGACCTTGTAGAATTATTCTTGCTGCCCTGATGCTAGCAACACCTCCTGATTTAGCTTCCCTTGTGACGGAGGCAGCCATGCAAATGAGCGCATGCAGCTCCAGGCCTAAGAGAAAGCAGGCGGGGCCTAAAGGAAAGCAGGCTACAGATCTGTGCCCACCTCTTGCCTCTGTTCTAGAAGTCTCAACTGCCTTAGCTCATCTAGCATCCTCTGTCTCTCCCTCTGCCTAGAAGCTTCCTGAGGACAGAGGCTATGGTTCCCCAACGTCCAAAACCCCTGAAGACATTGGCACAGGAGGAGAAGAGTGTATTACAAACATCATTCACTTTGGAATCTGGCAAGCACCTCTTCAGACTGTAATTTTGTTACTTACTAGCTGGGGAGAAATTTTGAAGTTACCTTACGTCTCTAGTTTGCTAGTTTTTGATTTGTAAAATGGTGTTGACACCAACCATTCAAGACTAAATAAAATTAAATATGCTTCCAAGGATGGCACCCATTTTTGCACCTGAGATTCAGGAGAAACTAAGAAGGTCAGTGCTCCTTCCCCACCAGCTGTATTTCTCTCCTCCTTCAATCCCTTCAGGGCAAAGCAGCCTCCTGGGCTCACAGGAGCCGGAAGCAGGAAGCAAGGCACCCAAGTGACATTTTACAGGCAGATGCCCCAGGCACTAAACATGGAACAGTGACAATAACACATCTTACCTGTGTGTAGGCCTTTTTATATTCCCCAGCCCCACCACAATGACTTTCCCTGGCTTAAAAAGGAACTTCGCAAGCCACAGTGGTAGATGGGCATGTCCACTCCAAACAGAGAGACACACAGAGAGGGGCACATGTGTGGGTGCCATGTGCACACCCACACACCATCAGTCCTTCTCCCTTCCACCGAACGACAGGAAAGAAAAGGAATCTGTTCCAGGACGCTGGAGGGAGGAGGTGTTGGCCTTACACATTTGTTTTCACATATAACTGCTCAACAATCCTTCCAAGAGGTCTATGTTATTATATCCATTTAAAGATAAATAAATTGAGGCTTAGAGAGACTGGACATGCTTAGCCAGCTAGACTCAAAGCCCATAGTGTACCCCTGGCCCCAGGATGCACTGGGAGGTTCTGTGCCTCTCAGCATCCCCTGGCAGGCTCTCCCACACTGCAGCTGTCCTGAGAAGTAGTGCAGGGACTGTTGTTACCTGCTGTCAAGGTGGCCCCAACTTATGGTGAACCCTTGCACAAGAGAATTGGACTACTCTGATCCACAGTGTTTTATCAGCTGATTTTCAGAAGTAGGTCATCAGGCCCTTCTTTCTAGTCTTGCCGTAGCCTGGAAACCCCACTGAAACCTGTTGAGCATGACAGCAACACAGAAGCCCTGACTAACGGATGGGTGGTGGTTGGGCTGGGACTCAAACCGAGGTCTCCAACACAGAAGCTGAGAATTCTGTCTCTGAATCACCACTGCCAGCAGTGCAGTGACTGAGTCCCATTTTCCTGAGAAGGCTGTAGGTCCCAAGGGGTGAGGTGGCTTGTCCAAAGGAGCACAGAGACCAGGCCCAGAGTAAGACCTCCTAGGCCCCAGCCCCAAATCTCACCACTGTGCCGGGTATACTGGGGAGTTGCAGGGGTCACTTTTGCCCCATCTTCCTTCTGGTAGGGTACACGCTCCCCATGTTTGATTTTCCTTACAGGTTTTTCCCTTGTACATTTTTTCTTCAAGTCTTCCTAGGACTGAGTTCAAAGTCAGGCCACACTCTGACAGGAAAAATAAAGTTCCCACCTACAGGAACTTCAGAAATGGACTCAGCTCAACTCCTGTTCAGGCCCCTTGAAACAAAGGAGCTGCCTGGCATTCAGCGGTGAGAGCCCAGTGCCAGCCTGCATGCTCAACACTGGTCCTTCCCTCCCCTCACCACATCACGTCACAGAGTTCTTGGTACTGAGCTTCAGTTCTGCTGGCCTCCCACTGCTCACTAGTCATGCTACACTTCAGGGCACGGCTCAGCTCCCTGCCACCCAGAGCTGTCTACAGCTCCCTGGAGACGGCAGGCAGCACGTGCAACAACCAGGAGGGAAGAAGTCTTTTCTTCAAACATCAGCACCAAAGTAAACTTGACCCCTCTGGCAGATTTGCGTCACCACAACTTCCTGACTGTCCCCACTTCCCAGTAGCTCCTTCTACCTTGTGTGTCTCTGCTCCACTCACACACCCACAGTGAGTCAACATCAGCTCCTTCAGCCATCTCCCAGCTACACAGTCAGGCCAGCCCTTGAACAGTACTCCAAACTGCAGGCCAGAGACCAGATTTGGGAGGGCAGGCTGGGGCATAGCATTTCCCAGCCCCAAAATACACACCCAGAGCCAACTCACTCCTGAACAACAAAACCATCTTCTCTTTTCATTCCAAGAGCACTGCTTCACAGACAACTCTTTGATGTAGGGATTGAAATTATACCCATTGTAATGGATATTGATATGCCATTTGACCCAGTAATTCCACTACTTGGAATATATCCGACAGAATCAAGACCTTTCACACCAATGGACACATGCACAAGAATGTTTATCGCAGCACAGTCCACAATAGCAAAAAGATGGAATCAACCCAGATGCCCAACAACAGAAGAATGGATAGGTAAACTATGGTACATATACTCAGTGGAGCACTACACAATGATAAAGAATAACAATGATTCCAGGAAACACCTCATAACCTGGTTTTAACTGGAAGACATTATGTTGAGTGAAAGTGGTCAGCAACAAAAGGACAAATATTGTATGAGACTTTACGATAAGATCTCAAAAACAGACTTGTGTATAGAAGAAAAGACTCTTTGACAGCTGCAAGGGAGGGGATGGAGGAAGGGCGAAGGGGGTAGGGTTTAGATTAGATAGTTGCTAGAAATCTGTTTGGGAGAAGTCGGTGATAGCACACATTAGAAACAAGAACAACATTAAGTGGACTTCAGCATAACTTGAATACTCCTTCCATCTTAACCCAATATTGCAAGGATAGAGTAGCTGGGGCAGGGGGCAGGGGACCATGCTCTTAGGCAAAATCGAGGCCAATTGGCACAACTAGCGTTTTGCTAAGAGAGCTCTCTGCACCCCACATTGGTGAGTGGCGTCTGGGGTCTTAAAAGCTGCCAAGCTGCCATCCGAGGGCACGGCAAATGGTCCCAACTCAGCTGGACTGGATGCTCACCAAGGACCAAAACGACATGCGGTAAAGACAACCCAGAAGATAGAGAGACCCACATGAGTGGGTGCCTACATCGACTTGGGACCAGAAGAACCAGATGGTGCCCAGCCACCACCAGTGATAGCCGTGATGGAGCTCACTAAGTTGAGTCTCACTGGCAACACAAGAATAAAAAGGGGTGCATCCTGAGATCTCCACTAAAAGACCACAAGTGATGGTCCAGCGGTTTCGGGGTTCCCCTAGGAGCATGGCCCCTGGCCCTGATGCTGCCGTTGCCCATAAATCATAACGAAGATCCACTCTTTGGACATGAATGGATTGGACTCAGCAATGCAGAGTAACCACATATCAGATGTACTTTATGGTTCTATACATCCATAGGATATCAGCCTGCTGACCTCTGGTTGGAGGAAGGAGGGTGGTTGGAGAGGAGGGGAAAGGAAACTGTTGGGAGGATGAGACATGTATGGAGCAATGGAGCAGAGAGGAATAGTGTGCTGTCACTGGACAGAGAGAACAGTGGAAGCTGCATAGAGGTGGGCATGTAAATTTATACGGGAATGTACATTTTCACTCAGTCATATCAAATAAAAAAATTTTTCAAAAAGAAATTATACCCATTGTATAGATGTGGAAATTGAGGCTCAAAGAGGTGAGTGATTTACCTAAGATCATTGTTACGGATTGAATTATGCTCCTTCTCCTCCCAGAATGTGTGTAGTCATTTGGTTAGTCCATGATTCCTGGTATTATGTGATGTTCACGTATGCTGTAAACCCTGCCTCTATGATGTTAATGAGGGTGGATGGGTAGCAGTTGTGTTGGTGGGGCAGGACTCATGTGTAAGATTGTGCGTGCTTGAAGCAATCTTTTGGGATATAAAGGAAAGGGAAGCAAGCAGAGAGTTGAGTACTATATACCAGCAAGAAGCAGTTCTGGGAACAGGTACAACCTTTGAAAAGGATGCAGGGTACCTGTGCCTCAGAGGTGCCCAGCCCAGGGAAAGATTGACAACAAGGACCTTCCTCCAGAACCTACTGTAAAAGCCTTCCCAGGGAGCTGAGGCCCTGAGTTTTGACTTGTAGCCTACCGGACTGTGACAAAATAAATTTTTCGTTGTTAAAACTGTCTACTTGTGGTATTCTGTTAAAGCAACACTAGAAAACTAAGACAGATTGTAGTACCAGGAGTGGAGCACTGCTCTAACAGATACTTAAAATGTAGAAGCAGCTCTGAAACTATGACCGGATAGACTCAGGAGAGATGGAAGAGAACTGCTAACACCTGAGAAGGTGCAGGTGGCAAGCAGTAGAATCAGACCAGTGAGCAAGAGAGTTGAGTGCCTGTGTACTTGAGGCTTTCTGGCAGAGTGGGGTAGCTCTGGGCACTTACATCATTGGAACTACTAAGCTTTGGAACACTGCCCCAGCAGGGCAGATGCAGGGATAAGGCCCTGGCCAAGAGGCCACAGGAAACAAGATGAAGAGACAAGGAGCACAAGGGGCTGAGCTGCCTTAGTCTCAAAAGGTATGGACATGACCTCAGGGGGTTCAAAGGGTGGAGCTATGACCTCCAGTGTTTCTAAGGTGGAGCTGCCATTCAGATAGACTAGGAAAATGATGCTCCTATAGCTGAGGGAACAGAGTTGCTGTCTCAGTGGGCTTGGATGGTGGAGCTGTGGCCCAGGGCTAAGGGGTCTCTACTCAGAATCTGGAGAGTGTGGCCAATACTTAGAGTCTAGGGGGCAGGGCCATTGTGTGAAACGTCTCAGAGAACTGAAGACTGTTTTCAAAGCCATTGAGGGCTAATGTAATGTGTTCTGCTAATTTGCTGGATGCCTGTTATGCCTTCTTCACCTGTAGTTTCTCCCATTTATAATGGAAACGTCTAGCTTGTGCCTGTTTTGCCACTGTATTACAGAAACAGAAAGCTTGTGTCCTAGATTTCATAGCCAAAGAAGACTGTCTGGATTTTGGACTTGGACTTAAGACTTTTGCAATGATGGGGTAAATATGTTTCACATGTTGCAAAGATGTCATTTGGGGGGGCAGGGAGCAAAGAAAGGGTGGAACGTCATGGATTGAATTGTGTCTCTCAAAAAATGTATGTAGCCATTTTACTAGGCCATGATTCCTGGTATCCTGTGATGTTCCTATATGCTATAAACCCTGCTTCTATGATGTTAATGAAGGAATGAAGGAGGATGGATGGCAGTTGTATTGATGGAACAAGACTCAATGTCTAAGATTTGTATTGTGCCTTGAGGCAATCTTCTGGCATATAAAGGAAAGGGAAGTAAGCGGAGAGTTGGGGACCTCATACCACTAAGAAGTAGTGCTGGGAGCAGAGTGTATTCTTTGGAAAGGACCCAGGGTCTTTGTGCCTCAGAAGCTCCTAGTCCAAGGGAACCTCGACAACAAAGACCTTCTCCCAGAGCCAGTAGAAAAAGCCTTTCCCAGGAACTACTGGACTATGACAAAAAAAAAAAAAAAAAATTCTTTGTTAAAGCCATCCATTTGTGATATTTCTGTTAAAGCAGCACTAGAAAACTTAGAAAATCATCCAGGAGTAAATACTGGAGTCAAATACAGGTCTTTTCATTCATCCATTCAATTATTTATTCAACACTTGGGTTACATGTATCAGCTGATTGACTACTAGCAAATTATTTAATATCTCTGAGCTTCAGTTTCCTCATGCAAAAAAAATTTGGGACATACTATACTACTGGTATAAAATATTATTAATGTGTTTTCAAAAGATTGTGCAAGGAGCTAAATAATCCAGATTAGTATTTAGCACCCAAAACCAAAAACCAAACCCACTGCCGTCAAGTCAATTCCATCTCATAGTGGCCTTGTAGGACAGAGTAGAACTTCCCCATAGAGTTTCCAAAGAGCATCTGGTGGGTTCAAACTGCCAGCCTTTTAGTTAGCAGCCATAGCACTTAACCACTACACCATCACAGTTTCTGTATTTAGCACAGGGTTTAGGAAATAGGAGGTGCTCAGGAGTCACCTGTTACCAAAAACAAGCACTTGAGGACATACAGATGGCTATAGACACAATTTTTAAAACTGTTGACAAATTGTGATAAATACAACTGATGTTAATAAACAATTTGTGTAGAAAATGCCAACTGGGAATCTCATTTGCTATGTAAACTGTCACCAAAAATTCAGTTTTTGCTACCATTACTGCTCATCCAGGGATCCATTGGTCAGTTACTGAATGCTGAAATGGGCAGCATCTGGGTAGGCACTGTGACTGTAGAGATGAACAGGCTTGGACCATGCCTGCGTATTGTTCACAGGCCAGTGAGGGAGAAACACCGTGCAACCGGACAAGGGCTGTGTTAAAAGGACATCATGGGAACTTTAGGTACATGAAGTCCAAGCAGTGGCAGCTTCCTGGAGGAGCTGTCATCTGCGCTGAGTGTCATGGATTGAACTGTGTCTTCCCAAAACATGTCATCATCATTTGGCTAGGCCATGATTTCTAGAAGTATGCAGCTGTATTCCATTTTGGGATTGTAATTTTATGTTCAAGAGGATTAGGTGGGATTGTAGCACCCCTTACTAAATCACATCCCTGATCCAATGTAAAGGGAGCTTCCCAGACATGTGGCCTCAACCACCTTTTATCTTACAGGAGATAAAGTGAAAGCGAAGCAACGGGGTGGCGGGGGGTGGTTCGTACCACCAAGAAGGCAGTGCAGGGCAGACGCACATCCTTTGGACCCGGGACTCCTGCATGGAGAAGCCCCTAGTCCTGGGGAATATTGGTGAAAAGGACCTGCCTCTGGGGCTCACAGAGTGAGAAAGCCGTTCCTGGAGCTGATGCTCGAACTGGGTCTTCCAGCCTCCTAGGCCGAGAGAACAGAACTCTCTGTTGAAGCCATCCACTTGTGGTATTTCTGTTACACCAGCACTAGATGACTAAGACACTGAGTGTTAAAGAATGAATAGGAATTAAAAAAAAGGGGAAGGTGACAGCTTTCTGGGGTGTTTGGGTGTCTCTATGTATAGGGGTTGGTCTTAGACGCCAAATCTTTTCTCTTCTTCCTTAACTCCAAGCCCTGGTTGGAGACAGGGAAAGGTGGTCTGAGCACAGGCTAAAGGAAGTGTGGGCTAAGCATCCGAGGTTGGGCCCTGGGTGTCTGGCTGTGGGCCGGGCCTGCTCAGGCCTCCTGCCAATGTGGCAGCCAGTAACTTACACTTCTCCCCAACTAGATCCTGGGTCTGTGCCCTTGGAGAGAGAATTTGTGTTGTCAGAAAACACTTATTAACTTGAACATGCAAACACTGTTTGTATGGTCAAGAAGGATTAATGCAGGGAAAGGTGGGAGTGGACATAAACAAGAAATAATAGCTTGGTTGGAACTCTTATGTGGCCCAGAGAGAATAAGAGAAGACTATATGAAGAAGAGCAAGGCATCAGGATCGGAGGATGACTCATCAACAGCTTGTGTTACACAAATAATATCACCTTGCTTCCGGGAAGTGAAGATTTGAAACACTTACTGATGAAGATTAAGGACCACAGCCTTTGGTATGGATTGCACCTCAACATCAAGAAAACAAAAATCCTCACAACTGGCCCAGTAAGCAACATCATAATAAATGGAGAAAAGATTGAGGTTGTCAAGGATTTCATTTTACTTGGGTCCACAATTAATGCCCATAGAAGCAGCAGTCAGGAAATCAAGAAACATTACATTGAAAAAATTTGCTGCAAACAATCTCTTTAAAGTATTGAAAAGTAAAGATGTCACCTTGAAGACTACAGTGCATCAGTCGCATCATATGTATGCAAAAGCTGGACAGTGAACAACGAAGACAGAAGAAGAATTGATGCCTCTGAATTGCGGTGTTGGAGAATTTTGAGTGTACCATGGGCCACCAACAGAACCAACAGATCTCTTCCGAAAATAACAATCAGAGCACTCCTTGGAAGCAAAGATGGCAAGACTGCCTCTTGCATACTTTGCACAGGATCAGTCCGTGAAGAAGGACATCATGCTTTGTACAGTGGAGGGTCAGCAAAACAGAGGAAGACCCTCGATGAGATGGATTAACACAGTGGCTGCAACAACGGGCTTAAGCATAAAAACGATTGTGGACGTGCCACAAGACCGGGCAGCATTTCATTCTGTCATGCATAGTGTCGCTATGAGTCCGAACTGACTTGACAGCACCTAACAACAATCAAAACTCTGAAGCTACTGTGGCCTCCTGTTATGATTAAAGGTTGTTGGGGTTGGGGTATTTCACGCCTTCACACACTTCGCTTCCTCCTGTTACTAGCCTGGGGGACTGAGACAGCCTACTCTGAAAGTTCACCTGCGTCACTGTCATTAAGCCAGCCCTACCTGCCCTCCCAAGTACCCACCCAAGAGTCCATAATATGACGTTTTTCTTAAAAAGAGGTGGGAGGCTGTGTTTACTCTGCAGAAAACCAGGCTCCACCACAGGCATGTCTGCCAGACACAGCAAGTGCCCAAAACACCCTGAATGGTTTCCTCCCTGGAGGCAATTTAGAGAGCTGCCGGCCCCTGGGGAGCCTCGCCTTCCTCAGATGCCAGCTGCCTCAGGAGCAGCTCAGGATAAAGCCCCAGGAGGATGTAAGTCAGTGGAGGGGCCTGTTCGCACCCCAGAATGGGGGAAGGTGAGTAATTTCTCTTGTCCTTCCAGAAATGGGCAGCATCAGAACAGGAGTTGGAGATAAGGAGACTAGGATACCCACCCTTCCAACTTTCCAGGTAAGCTTGGGTGAGGGCCCCAAGCCTCTCTGATGACTTCGAAACATTGTGATTAAATAACACTTCTTTCTCTGTTGCCTACCCTTGCTTTCTGCAGGTGAATGTGAACTGCCAACTGACTTCGTCTCAACCTGTCCACTCAGTTCCCCCATCGAGGTATGTTAGAGCATCCTTGTTTCCTTCACGCCACGAACACCGAGTTGCTATAAGTCGGATGGACTCAGCAATGGGTTTGGTTTTTTAGTTTTTAAGTACTTGCCTGCTAACCAAAAGACTGGCAGTTCAAATTCACCAGGTGTGCCTCGGAAACTCTAAGGGGCAAGTCTACTCTGTCCTATAGAGTCACTATGAGTCGAAATCAACTCAATGGCAGTGGGTTTGTTTTTCTGGGAATTTGGGTAGTGAAGTGGCTAAGTGTTTGGCTGCTAACTGAAAGGCTGGCAGTTTTAACTCACCAGCTGCTCTGTAGGATTAGGATTTAACAGTCTGCTTCTGCAAAGGCTACAACCTTGAAAATGCTATTGAGCAATTCTACTGTATTCTATAGTGTCATTGTGAGTTGAGACTGACTGGCAGGCAACAGGTTTTAAATGTCAGAGAGGGACAGCTACCCATGGACAGCAGAGTGAAAAGCCACTTGGTCATGCACCATCTCGATCGGTGACGGATCACACCACTGCCATCTATAGAGTTTTCATTCACTAATTTCCAGAAGTAGATCACCAGGCCTTTCTTCTTAGTCTGTCTGGAAGCTCTGCTGAAACCTGTTAAGCATCATGACAACATGCAAGCCTCCACTAGGTCATGGCTGTGCATTAGGTGCGTTAGCTAGTAACTGAATCCAGGTCTCTCTCGTGGAAGGTGAGAATTGTCCCAATGAACCACCAAGGTCCTGTGGACACATGTTTGATACTAGAATAAATGAGTAAGATAGACTGATAAAAACCACATCCTGCCCTCACAGAACCTGGTACACACAACTTATTTTAACATTGACCTGAACTCAGTGGAATTACCATGGTCACAAAACATCAAATGGTAAATGAAAAACATGCTTTGGATGATGTGATACAAGTCATAGTCCCCATTTACTGAGTGACTATTACATGCTAGCCCTTAACATACATCATCTCTAAGCCCTACAACCCTAGGAAGAAGATTTTATTGTAGTTAAGAGTTGTCACGTCAGTTCTGAGTCATAGCTACCCTACAAAACCAAAAAACCAAACCTGTTGTTGTTGAGTCAATTCCAAGTTATAGTGACTCTATAGGACACAGTAGAACTGCCCCATAGGGTTTCTACAGAGTGCCTGGTGGATTCAAATTGATAATCTTTCGGCTAGCTGACTGAGCTCTTAATCACTACGTTTCCAGGGTTCTGTGGCACAATGGTTAAGAATTTGGCTGCTAACCAAAAAGTCAGCAGTTTGAGTCTACCGGTCACTCCTCGGAAACCCTGTGGGGCAGTTCTGCTCTCCTATGGGGTTCCTATAAGTTGGAATCTACTTGACTGGCAACAGGTTTTTTGGTTTTGTTGTTCTGTCAGCCTGGAGAGACAGCTCTTACCCTTCTTTTCAGTAGTGTTTTTCCATAATGGAGGAGGAGAGGGAGGCAAGGAGGAGGAAACAACTTTCAGAAAGGAGGATAATTGAAAACATCCGTGTTACAGGACATTTTCTGAAACACAGCCTCCCCTCTGCTGCCCCCTCAAAGAACCGCTGCCTGCTGAGTTAGCACGCTTGCTGGTTGGGTGTGACTCAGAGCCCGTGCTACTTGTTGTTACTGCGTGCCTTGTGTTGACACCTACTCAGAGTGATCCTATAAACTGCTCTGTAGGGTTTCCAAGGCTGTCTTCTCTAGGAAGCTGACTGCCACGTGGTTCTCCCACATAGCAGCTGGTAGGTTTAAACTGTTGACCTTTCCATTAGCAGCCTAGAGGTTAACCATTGTAGCACCAGGAATTCTTTCCTTGGTGCTAGTGGGGTAGAATAAAAGGGTTGACAGCCAGCAGCTGCCTTACTGTGATCTAGGCCCCTGAGGTGCCAGGGCTGGGGAGTCAAGAATTGGAAACCTGAGGAGACCTGTGAAGCCTAGCTCTCTACGCCCACACCAACTGGGCCAACAACCCACACTGCAAAACATTCTCTGCTACAGGAAGCAAAAGGAGACTGCTTCTGGTTGGAAGAGCTGATGAGGCTGCTCCTGCCACAACCAGCGTGACCCCCGCCAGCTGTGGGGCTCTCCCATCAGGCTGGGCCAGAGCTGGCCCTTGCTAACTGCCTGTTTATTGAATGGCCATCCTCTTACTGCATTAGCTGACAGAGCTGCCTCTCTGGGCTGCCCAGTGCCTAGAAGACTGCGCTAATTGCTGGGCTGGGGAGGAACATCTGAGGATTAACGCAGCCCAGGAGGCCAGCCCACCAGGCAGGTTCCAGCCATGGGGTGGAAGTAAGGCTCCAGAGGCTCCAGTGTCCAGGAACAGGATGCCTGTCCCATGTCACTGAGGATGGGCAGAGGCCTGGAGTCGGGGTGGTAGTGCCTTGGCCATCTCAGAAGTCACTGGGCCCCATTCTGGATGGAGCCTCTGCTGTTGTCACCTTCTAGAGGCTTTGCCGAGGTCAGAGCCATGTGTCTTTACTCCTCCCAGCCCAATCAAGCCAATAACCTCCTGAGACATGAAGAGGCGTCTAAGGAACAGAGATGATGGACCCACTGGGGACACGAGACTGCCTGCCAGATACCAGCAGGGCCCCTTCCCGGAATCTGTGTAAGGCGAAAAGAGACTCATCTGCCCGACCACATGAGGGGACGGCAGCTCAAAATGAGCAGAGAGAAGACTTCAAGTGAACCAGCTGTCACACCAGCTCTGCCGAGTGTCTCACAGGATGTGAACCTCCTTGCGATTTCTTTCTTTCCCGTCCACTCCCACCTCTAGAAACCACACCACCCAGTAGCTTAAACCGTAAATGCGGTGGGGATTGAATTGTGGCCCTCTGAACACTTGTTGAACTCCTTACACCTGTGCTTGTGAATGCGACCCTGTTGGAAACATAAGGATTTTCTATGCCGTTGTCAGCAGTTAAAGTACAAGTTTATACCTGAGCAGGAAAGGTTCTAATCCTAACCCTTCTAAGTGAAGTCTAATAAACTACGACAGACACAGAAATGGAGCAGCACACACAGGGAAAGACTCGTGAAGGTGCGTCTCCAAATCAGCGAACGCCGAGAGACGCCTGGGGCCACAGATGCGAAAGGGATAAGGAAGGATCTTTTCCTACAGCCCACAGAGAGACAGCATGTCCCTGCCAACGCTGTGAATTCAGACTTCTAGCACCCAGAACCGTAAGAGAATAATTTGGTGGTATTTTGTCATGGCAGATCTTACACACTAGGACACCTGGAAGGTCACGTTTGACTTCTTTTCCCATCTTAAACTTCCAACCCACTACCACAAGCCCTTGCCATTGTGGTGATCCTGACTCACAGTGACCCTACAGGACAGAGGAGAACTGCCCCATAGGGTTTTCAAGGATGTAATCTATATGGAAGCCAACTGCTACATTGTTCTCCCTCTAGAGCCACTGGTGGGTTTCAACTGCCAATCACAAAGGTTAGCAGCCGAACACTTTTTGTGCCGCTAGGGATCCTCTGCACTACCAGTTGGTTCTGACTCTGTGGTTGCTGTTGTCAGCTGCCACCGAGTTGCCCCAGCTCACAGGGACCTCGTGCACAGCTTAGCAAAATGCTGCACATCCCCAGGATCAGCTGTCCATCAGACCGTTGTGAGTCACAGGGTTTCCACTGCTGCTTTTCAGAGATTGCCAGGCCTTTCGTCTTAGTCCCATGTTAATCTGGAGGCTCTCTGCTGAAACTTGTTCAGCATCAGAGCAATACACAAGCCTCCACTCACCAACAGGTGGTGGTTGTGGGTGTGTACTGAATTCATGTTCTGCATGTAAGGTGAGAATTACACTTCCGAACCACCACTGGCCCCAGGTTCTAACTCTAACATACCCCAAATCTTCCTAATTCTCCCCATCTGCATTGTCTCCTCCACTGCCTGCTTGGCCCCCATCCTAGCCAACTGCAATGTCCCCCTAATTGGTCTTCCCATGTCCTCCCTTTCCCCACTCCAATCCACCCTACACACAGCAAGAAGTGTGACCTCCTTACATCAGTGTGGTGGGTTACACTGATTGGTTTTTCAAGTTAAACAACCCTTACATATTGAAATAAATACTTCTTGGTTTTGATGTATCATCCTTTTTACATTGCTGGATTTGATTTGCTAATATTTTGTTAGGGATTTTTGACGTTTCAAAAATTTAATTTGGATTACATAATCATTATCTGCTTAAACTATTTAGAGGCTTCACAGCTCATGAAGAGCAAAACCCAAACTCTTGACCACGAACCATGGCATCTACAATGCCGTCCTAAGTCCTCGGGCCATTGTGGACCTCCAGGGAAATCAAAACAGGCTTTTGGAGAAGCAAACAAGGGCCTGTGGCAGAGTACCAGGACAGCTTCCTTTTCATCGCTTTCTTCTGTAACTGTAATTGCAGCCCCTGTTTGGTTCCTCGTGTCCTGGCCCTCTCTCCCACTAGTCTCTGTGTTCCATGAAGGCAAGGGCTGGGGCTGACTGCTTGACCACAATGTGCCCAATCCCAGGCACACAATCTGGCCCTCCTGAACTAAAGAAGGAATGGACTTTCCACTTGCTCTGTGCTGATGCCTGTGCAGCTGAACATGGCTGGTGATAACATATCACTACGCTGCCTGGTATCTCTTTAAATTCATCTCCATGAGCCTCAAAGGGGCCCTCAGTACTGCCCAATCCTATTCAGCTTCCTGAGTCTAGTCGCTCCCCCACATCCTGCAGAATTACTTCACACTCTCTCCAGCATCTTCTCTCCACCAGCACTCTCAGATGATCACCCTGCTTCGTACTTCACTAAGGAAACTGAAGCAGTCGGGAGAGAGGTTCGCGTCCCATCATCTGCACCCACAAACTCTGCCTTCCTGCGCGTTGCTGCAGGTGAACTGCCATATTCCTCTTCAAAGCCTTTCCCTCCACTGACGCCCTAGACCCTAGCCCTGCTTGCCTAAACAAGGACCAATACCAGCTGTTGTCAAGTCCATTCCAACTCTTGCAACCCCGTGTGTGTCAGTTTTCAGTGGCTAATTTTTCAGAAGAAAGTTACCAGACCTTTCTTCCGAGGCACCTCTGGGTAGACTTGAACCTCCAATCTTGCAGTCAGTAGCCAAGCACATTAACCATTTGTACCATTCAGAGACTCCTAAACAAGAATACCACCCCCAGAAATTCTCTCCTTTGTCTACCTTTAGTTTTTCACTTTCCCCTGGATTTCAACCAGTGCACAACCACAGTAACATCCATTCCACCTTAAGAAAACAACACAAAGCAAGATGCCTTCTACTCATGTCCTTGCCAGCTACTGCCTCCTTACCTTGTTCCTCTTTGCAAAACATTCCTCAAAAGAGTAACCTATCCCTGCTGCCTTCCATTCTGCTCCTCTTCTCCCTTCATCTGGCTCCAGTCAGGGCTTCTGACCTCCCACTCCACTGACAGCACCCTTGTCAAGGTCACCACTGGCCTTACTAAATCTAACTGTCACTCTCAGTCCAGCTCACCTGCCCACTGGCACCATTTAAAAGAGCTGATCTCTTGATCCACTGCCTACATTTGGCTTCCAGGATGTGACACTCTTGCCTGTTGGTTCTTTCCCTGCATCCTTGATTCTCCATCAGTCTCCTTCGCTGGTGAGTCCTCTTCTTCCCAGCCTCTCAGTGCTCCATCCTTGGTTCTCTTATCTGTACTTTCTCTCCTGGGGATCTCATCCAGCCTCACGGACTGACACACCATCTGCAGGCTGATGGCTCCCACATTTATTTCCCCAGCCCAGACCCCTCTTCCACTGCATCCTTGTATATCCAAGTGCTTGCTTGTCCGAGATCCCTCATAGACACTTCAAACCCCACATATCTAAATCTCAACTCCCTTCCTGCACCATCTGTAGCCCTTCTCACCTTGGAGCATGCCAGCTCTCTCCTCCCAGATGCTTAAATCTTGACTCTTTCTCTCACATCCCACATCCAATTCATGAGAAAATCCTTTGGCTCTATCTTCAAAATATAGCCAGCATTTGAAGAAATCATGGTACATTGATACAACAGAATTCTACACAGCAAAAAAATAAATTTGTTTTAATTCTACTGCTTCACTTGTTAACATGGATGAATCACAGACATAATTTTGAGCTTTAGAAGCCAGACTAGAGAGTGCATCCTGCTTCATTCCATTCATTTAAAAAGTTCAAGAGCAGACAAAATCAATCTAGAGGTCAGAATAGTTGGAGAGCTTTGGGAGAGGACTTCCTAGGAAGGGCACAAGGTGAGCCTTCTGGGGTGCTGAAAATATTCTAAGTATCTATCTAGGTAGTGGTTATGTGCCAAAACCTGCTGCCATTGAGTTGATTCCAACTCATAGCAACCCTATTGGACAGAGTAGAACTAGCCCATAGGGTCTCCCAGGAGTGCCTAGTCAGTCTGAGCGGATTCATCTTTTGATTGACAGCCATAGCACTTAACCGTTACACCACCAGGGTTTCCAGTGGTTACACAGATATATACATAAATAAAAACTTATTGAGCTATACACTTAAGACTTATGTACCTTCCTCTGTGAAAATCTTACCTCAGGCAAAAGGAAACAAAAAGTTGAAATTTAAAAATGCACATACAATGCCTCTGACAGACTTGAAGCAGTTTTACAGTTTCTACTACAGATACAATAAAAAGGCTTCCATGAGTTTCCTGCCTGTCTGCTTGCGGCAGCTAAGACTACATAGGGGAATAGGGGGATCATTAAAAATGGGGGAAGGGGATAGATCATTTTCACAAATCAGAAATAGCCTTGTAAACAATAAAGAACCTGTTTTTCTCCACAAAAGAAATCTTACATTTTCAGCTTACCCAGTGTGGGGAAAAATCCTGCACATACAGTCACTTTTTCCCACCACCTCTGCTACTGTCCTGGTTCCAGCTACCCTCTTTTCTTGCCTCCGATGGTTTGTAATTAATTCCCTCCTGCCACCATTGCCCCTCACAGCACATTCTCTACCCAGTAGCCAGAGTGACCCCTTAAAACCTAAATTAGGTCACGTTACTTCTCCACTCTAAACTCTGCAGTGGATCCCCATTTCCCTCAGAATAAATGGCCTTCAAAGGCAGCACTTTGAACCCGTTTGTTCTGGTTCAAATCTCTGCTGATAATATGCACTTCCACCAAGTTCCCAGGTGATGCTAATACTGCTGGTTAGGAACCAGTTCGGAGAGCCACCAGTAGAACCAAGCGAAAAGGCAACTACTGCCATCTAGTCCATTCCAGCTCACAGCAACCCCGCAGAACAGAATAGAACTGCCACCCTCCTCCCCCCAGGGTGATCACCTTCACAGAAGCAGACTGCCATTCTTCCTCAGAGCAGCTGGCAGGCTGGAACCACTGACCCCCCAGTGAATGGCCAAACACTGAAACCCACTGTGACACCAGGGCTCCTTACTAGGAAAGAAGTGGTTCTCAAAACGTGTTATATGTAAGAATTACCTTGGGATCCTGTGAAAATGTAGACTCTGATTCAGGTATACTGGGGTAGAAAAGCAAATTCTCAGCAGGGGTTCAAAGTCCTGTTCCAAGGCCCTACAAGGCCACCTGGTACCTTTCAGTCTTACCATTGGACCACTTTCCCCCTTTATCACTCCATCCTTCCAATGTAGTCCTCTCAGCTAGTCCCCAAACACTTCAGGGATATTCTCGCCCTGGGGCCTTCGCTCTGGTTATTTCCTCTGCAGGATAAGTTCTCCTTCCAGTATTCACATGGGATAGTCCCTCTCCTGCAAGATTTTGCTCAGATATCATCTTCTGGATGAAACCTCACTGATTCTTCCTATAGAAAATTGCAACCCTTTCTCCCCTGCCCCCTTCCCCAACTGAGGCATTCCCAATTTCATTAACCCTGCTCTTTTTTTCTGCTTTAATAATACTTTTCATCTTCTAATACTCTGCCTAATTTACATACTGTGTCTAATTATTTAGCTTCTGTCCTGTAACCTCCAAAGGTATTTGTTTTGTTAATAAATGTATCCCAAGAATCCATAGCAAACTCTGGTAGCATGGTGGTCAAGAGCTACAACTGCTAAGCAAAAATCATCAGTTCAAATCCACCAGGCACTCCTTGGAAACTCTATGGGGCAGTTCTACTCTGTTCTATAGGGGTACTATGAGTAGGAATTGACTCAGTGGTGTTTGTTAAGAACCCAGAACAGTGTCTAGCACATATGGCCGTTCAGTGAATATTGGTAGAATGAATGAGTGAATGAATGAATGAATAGATCAATCTATATTAGATCTCTGGTGGAAATGAGCCAGTTATCTTCTACTCCGAAGGACGTAGAAGTTCTGCTGGCAGGTGGCAGGAAGACAGCCCCAAGAGGCCTGAGCTAAGACAGTGAGTATGAAATAGGGTCCACTGTCCAGGCCAAGTAGTGCCAAAGTGTCGGTTACCAGCCTCCTGCCACCCAATTCCCACCCTAGCTATGTTGGCTAAATTTTTCCCTTAGCCACTTTGGTCTCTAGGAATCCATAGCCTCAGTAGTGGCTGAGAGCTTCCAGACAGAGGCAGAGACCAGATCAGCCTGCCTCGCTCTGTATCCTAGTGTCCAGCATGGTGCCTGCCACATAGCAGGGGCTAAAAGCATGTCTGTGAAATAGATAAAAGGATGTTGCCAGCGAGACTGGGGGCCCATACAATTTTGGCCCCTGTAAGCCTGCTAGGGTTTAAATGCTACCAAGGTAAGGAACAATGCAGGAGAGGGTGCACCAGTTTCCTCTTCGGGTCACAGAAAATCCTCACCAGCTGTCCCCATTCACCTGCCCCTTCTCAGACTAGCATCTCCAAGCACATGGATGCCAAAACCCACCTACCCACTTTCCTTCCTCTCTCCATGCCCACCACCCTCCCCCCTAGCCTTTTCTTAGCTCCACAGCAGCTAGAAGCCTCTTCTGGGCTTTGCTGAGGGAGGCTGAGGCTGAAGGCATGATTCATACAGCCCAAGGAACCATGTCTCTCAGCCTCCTGCCTTGCTTGTTGTGTGCTGTGCCCACTCTGTCAAATGGGGCCAACCAAGAAGTACCACACAGCAAGCCCTCATCCTGGAGTTCCTGTCCTTACCCAGACACAAGGAAACAGGACACCCAGGCCTCTGTGACTGGGCAATAAGGATGAGATCTGGGGCCCATAAAGTCCTGCCCTCTCAAGCCTAGAATTGTGAACTGGCTGAGGAGATGGAAATTCACAAGGTCGGTGAAACTGGGGCAAGCAGGGAAGTCAGAATAAAAGGAGTTGGGAAATAGATAGAGACTATGCTATCTACCAGGAAGTACAACCCAGGGTCTTAGGCTTGGCTCTCGCCCTAGGAACTATAGGTATCATTGCAGCAATACAGGTATCAGCTATAGGTATCATTGAGCACTATCTTCAATCACAAAAAAATTGGTCATAATCTAAATGCCCAACAATGAATAAATAAAATATGATATCCAAGTATTTTTTCTTAATTCAAAAGGGTCGTGTGCGCCTACTACATGCCAGGCACAGCGGTACATGAGCATGAAGGCTAGTGTGTTCTGGCTGGCCTTTTCAGCCCTTACCAAGCCCTGAAAGACAGACATTAAGCAGAAAGCTATTCTGGTGATGAGTAGCATGCAAGAAGCAGATCCGACGTGCGTGCTGAGCACAGGAAACTAACCCGGGTCAGGTGAGGCGTGGGGAGGGGTTCTGGGAAACTTTCCCAAGGAGGGGCTGTTGTAGCTGAATGCTGAAAGATGAATAGCCATGCTATGCCATCATAAATAGTCCTTGCACAGTAATATCTATGGACTTGAAACACAACATTAAGTGAATAAAATAGGATATAAACCACTTATAAAATGGGATATAAACCGATTGCTGTTGCATCAATTCAGACTCGTAGCAACACCATAGGACTGAGCAGAACTGTCCTATAGGGTTCCAAAGCTCTCAGTCTTTATGAAGCAGACTGCCACACCTTTCTACCATGGAGCAGCTGGTAGGTTCAAACTCCTGACCTTTCAGTTAGCAGCCAAGTGCTTAACCACTGTGCCTACAGAGCTCCAAAAATGGAATACAGTGCCATGTATATATAGATGATTTTAATCAAGCAGAAATTATTCATATCTCTTTCTCTTTCTCTCCAAATAGATATATTTGGAAAATTTTTCTGGAACACCAAAATGCTCACAGTAGTTGTAAGTGGTGAAATTACTGGTGATTTTATTGTCTGCATTCTTTCCAATATTTTCCCATTTTTTAACAATAAACATGGATTGTTTTTAAGCTCAGAAGTTAACATCAAATATCAGAATATGGATTCGACTGCAGTAACCCCAGCATCACAGCCACTGCCTTGCTTTCAGGCAGTATTTACACCTAGGCAGTTGGCTTCTAACAGAGGCTGAGGTTTCCTGGAAACCATTGCAACACCAGCTGGATGAAGTTCTCATCCTTCAAACTAATCTATATCTTTCTACAGCCCCCTTGCTCAACACACCCTCTAATAGAACCTACCTAAAGGCTACCTTTAATGTGAACAAATTATCTTTCAATCACAAAGCTAGTTCTCCCTCTAAACTAATTTGTTGGCTTCATCTATCCATGCTGTGTTTTTCTTCTCTGTTTCGTGAGAAAATCCTGCCCTAGCCTTTTATATCAGGCAAAAGGCAGGACTCAGAGGAGTCAGGGCTGAGTGACATGACCATGAGCCAGCATGCACCCTCTCTAGCCCTCGGTTTCCTCTTCTGAAAGCAAAACAGGGCTAGGCTTCCAGGCTTCCCCCGGCTCCTCTCCTTCAGACGCTGTACTCCTATGACTAATCCCTCCTTAGACAGAGGATCTGGAGATGGCCTATGTCTCCTGAAAGCAGATAGTGGTGCGAGAGAGTGATTGTTCTGGGGTAGTTTCACAGAACAACCCAGTTACTCAGAGGGGGGAAGGCTAAATGGATTCCCTAAAATTCAACATGTCCTAATCCACCGGCTTTCTCTTCCTGCCCAAGCTCTGGCCAATTGTGCTGGGCCTCCGGCACTCCCTCTGTGCTTCCCGGGGCCCAGCAGCTGAGCTGGGCAGGCTTCCAACTATGGACAGAGGCAGGGCTGCCGGGGCTCCACTTCCCACCGGAGGGAAAGTGCCCCATTGGGTGGTGAGAGGAGGAGCTAAGTGAAGAGCAGAGGGCATTGGCAAAGATCAGAGGAGAAAAGTCACCCCATTACAGCCTGAGTAGGAGTTCTCCATAAATCTTATAGCTTCTTGGGCATGACTCAAGATACACAGGGCTTCTGGGTTTAAAACTAAAACCAAACCCATTGCCATGGAGTCAATCCTGACTCACAGCTTGAGACATCCGCTAAACAGGCCTGCATTCAAAGTTGAGCTCTGGGTAAATTACCAAACCTCTCTGTGCCTCAGACTTCAGTTCATCTACAGAATTATTTATGAAATCAGGTTAACAACCTCTACCAGGAGAGGCTTTGAGCATTAAATGAGATAAAGCACACGAAACACACAGCATTCTACCTGCACACAACCAGTAAAAATACACATCAAACTCATTGCTGTTGAGTTGATCCTGATTCATAGCACCCCAGCCCTAAAGGACTGAGTAGAACTGCCTCACAGGGCTTCCAAGGAGTGCCTGTAAATTCGAACTGCCAACCATTTGGTTACTAGCCACAGCCCTCAACCACTAAGCCACCAGCATTTCCACACAATCACTAGGAACTAAAAAAAACACAATACAACAAAATCTCCCCAGGATCCCAGTGAAGCCCTGGAAGGAAGTACAGTAAAGAAGAGCCACAACGTTAGAACTGAAAGGAACCCAAAGGCCTCAAATAATCCCTTCCGTTCTTTAACCAATAAGGAAACAAAAAGGCTCAGAGAGGTCAAATAACTTGTTCAACTTTGCACAGCTAGTTAGTGACAGAGTCCAGTTCAAAATCAAGTCTATCTAACTTCCAAATGCCTGCTACCCCCTCACATCACCTGAACTCATCTGTCCATAGACACCTGCTGTTTGGGTCTCTTCCATGGACAGGATTTTAGGTATGGAGCCCCTCTCAGCATTCTTCCCCCCCCCCCCCCGCCCCAGCCTGCCCCCTGGAGTAGACATCAAATTGTGATAAGCTTATGGAGGTAGTATGCCAATGATGTGCAAAATACATGTAAGTGACCACAGGCTACTGATGAATCAACAATTTGTCTTATTATATATAACTAGATCACACTACATGATGTGCATTGCTTTTCTCTTTCAGACTTCTGCCAATTGGGAGGAAATAAAATTTGTGTCTGAGTGACCAGCCCTCTGCCCAAACCATGCCTGGCTTGGTGCCAGCCAGAGCCGAATCCTGTCATCCAGATGCCCAAAACATGCTTCTTACTTAGTCGGTATTACTCTCTGGAGCCCAAGGCTGAGCCACCTTGGACTGGCTTGTCTGGGCAGGGAGCAGCATGCCTAGGTATCTCTGGCTGAGAGTTGTTCTCACAGACACAGCTGCCCCTTGACTCCAGCTGGTTAGTGGTGAACAGAACATGCTATTCCTCCTGCTACAGGGCCTAGGGAATGGCAGGAACAGGCCCAGAGTGGCTTGTCACCTCAGCCTATCTTCTGTGCCCCCTGCCTTAGAAACTGAGCCCTAGCAGCCTTTGTCTGACTCATGAGCTGCTGATATGGGCCACTCTGAGCTGATGGGAGCAGCTGTGGCCAGGGCCCGGAGAGAGGAGGGAAGGCAGGTCTGGTCCACAGCAAGAAAGTGAGAGAGGGCGGACACGTGGAAGGCCTTCCTGAGGCTTAGCCATGTCAGTGCTGGAAAGTTATCCTGCTCCATCCAGTCAGTGTTCCTGAGAGTCTGCTATGTGCTAGACATTGTGCTGGGCATTCCGGTGAACTGTGGCAACAGACAAGACCTGGTCACTTCTTGGTCACTCTCCTTGAGGCAACAACAGTCCACCAGGCAAGAGAAAATATGAGCAATGAAATTTAGCAGGACTTGATGATGCCTCCCTGGAAGTGGTATTTGTGTGTGTGCGTGTGTGCGCGTGCGTGTGCGTGTACGCGCGTGCGCGTGCCTGTGTTGCTTGTATAACAGCATGAGTGTGCATGTGGAGGAAGTGGAGGGACACACAGACCGTTCCCACCTGGTCCCCCTCTGAACTGCATGTTAATAATGATACTGAAACTACAAACATAAACCGACTGTTATTGATTGCTTCCTAAATGCTTTACGTGTACGAGCTCGTTATATTCTTCCAGTAACCCTAGAAAGTAGGTATATTATTAGCTCCTCCTTTTAAAGAGGAAACTAAAGCTGAAAGAGATTAGTTTAAGTGAATTTCTCAAGGTCACACAGCTAGAAATTCATAACAAGGACTTGAAGACAGACCAGTATTACTAGCTTCTATGGATGCACCTGCCTCCTCCCAAAGAAAAGCCCGCAGCCCACCGAGGCAGGATCCGGGGTAACAGTGACCACCTTGGGAGGAATGAGCCACCTCATCCCCTCCGGGCAGGAAGGCACGCCCTGCATGCCAGGAGCTCAACCACATCAGGACCCAGCCTCTCGGTTGCCTCAGCACCCTCTCCAAAGACAAGACTTTCTCAAGCAGCCCTCCCCTATCTGCACATCTGTGAGGGTTTCCTAATCTGGCAACGCTTGCTTACAGTGGCCCTGGCTCAGAAGCACAGCCCACCCGAATGGGTTGAGCTTCGTCTGCAACAATGACCTGGGACTAACGGCAGGGACCACGCAGGGGCCGTGTGCACCAGGGCCTCAGGGGCTGAACCCAGGGATTCTGGGCTGACTCTGCTCTTGTCTTCCCTGTGCTTCCCTATCTTCCCTGAAGGCTGAAAGGGAGATGAGGAGGCAAGGAGCTGGCGGACGTGCTGAGGGAATCAGGACGGCAGGCAGGCAGGGGAATCGAGGCCTGCTCTCAGCCAGCTTCAGGGAACTCTTGGAGTCTTGCCTTTCCCTTCCCTAGCTCCTGTTCCACCTTCTAGTGAGAATGGAAAGAAAGAACCTGAGAAGAGGTTTTAAAAAGTCACAGGAGCTCAAACGTAATGCAAAGGGGAGAACGTGGGTGCCCAGGCCTGCCTGGGAAGGCGGCCACGTGAAGGCCAGGGGCCCCACGCCCTGGATATGGAAACTATGCCTGGACTGGCAGGTGCCAGACATGGTCAGAGCTCCCCAATAGAAAGTCAGTTTACTGGTGAGAAGAATTTAAAAAGAGGACAAGCGCACAGGACGAGTGGCCTGGCAGGACCAGTCCCTGGCAGTGCGCCCAGGCACTCACTGGCACTTGGTGGCCCAGGCACTGCCTGGTGATGAGATTATGGTCTGGCACGCCTTGGCTGGGAGCCCCAACATACACTTCTAGACACTAGTACTGAGGACTCCGTCCCCAGCCCTGGTGCTGCCTGAGAGCAGCAAAGCACCTCTGTTGTGAATGTGCAAAGCCATACACAATTTTGCAAGAGAAACAGGAACATTAAGAGCAGGTGCTGGCACTGCCCCCTCCTCCTGCCTGCAGCAGAGATGCTGTAAGTGGGAGCTGGGCAGAGGTAATCAGAGCACTTAGGTTCAGCAGGATAGCTCCAGAGGGTGGAGCTGGCTGGTACAGAGATACCCAAGAACAAGAACACAACAGTGTCCTCAGAAAGCCTGCCTGTGTCTGCTTGGGGAGCAGCACTCCTGCCCTCAATATGCCACCCTCCACTCATCCTCACCACAGCCCCAGCTCCCTGCTTTGCCCCTTCTGCTTCCCCGCAATCTGGTGGAGCTCTGCTGTTACCACTCAGTGCTGCTGTTTCCACTCAGGGTCCACTCATTTGGATCCTCTCTTGGTGGCCCCCTTAATCCCACCACCAACCAGCCAAGGCCTTGGGTTCCCCGGCCATGTCGGGAGACCAGCAGCGGTGCCCACTCTGGGGCCTTGGGCAGTGCCCGTTTCACAGTCCTCCAGCCACCATGCCCTCTTCTGCATCTCCAACTGCAGCTCAGTTTGGCTCTGCAGAGCAAATTACAGGAAGGTGGAGGGAGGACTGGACACAATGCCCCCAGAACGCTAGACTTCCTGGAATCTTTCATCCTCTCTACACGGCCCCAGCACAGGGCGCGTGGGAACCTTCTGCTGCTGTGGACTTACCGGAGTGGGATCTTGACGCGGAGGTAGCGGTCCACGGCGATTGCCAGCAGGGCCAGGATGGAGCTCTGGGTGAGGATCAGGACAGGACAGGCGAACATGAGGCAGGTGTGGAAGTAGGTCTGTGGCCCTATGTTGATGAGGATGGCAAGCGGGATGACCAGAGCGCCTACCGCCACGTCAGCCACCGCCAGCGACACGATGAAGCAGAAGGTGGCATCTCTCAGAGCCTGGTTCACCTTCACCGCCCAAATCACCAGCACGTTGCCGGGCACGGAAACCAGGGTGATGAGCACCTCGATGCCAATGTACACGGCCTGGAAGGCCGAGATGGAGGGCGACATGGCGGGCACAGGCTGGGCACATCAGCAGGCAGGCACCAAGGGGCGTGAGGCAGGCACCTGTGGTCACGGAAGCCTGGGGTGGGGAGGCGCGCCCGGATGGGGAAGGGAGTCCAGGCAGCTCTGGGATACCCGCCACCCTTTGAGAGCAGTGCCCCACTTGGCACAGCCAGCGCCTGCGCAGGCTGGAAGGGGTCCCTGGGTCCTTTCCCTGCCTAATCTCTGTCTCCTCCCGTCATTATCCTTAGAGGTTCCATTCAGCAACTTAAAATAGCATAGATAGCTCACTCCTCCACTGGCTTTTTTAATCAGGTGTGAGGCAGCTCCCAGCATACACACACCCCGCAGGGGTCCCTCATTCCTAGCTGTGCCCACCCGTGCCCACCGAACAAGATTCAGGGAGCTCACCATCCTGCCTGTTGGCCGGCAGGGGGTCCCAGAGGCTGAGCCCAAAGTTCTGGGCACCTGGAGCCGCCCAGAGCTCCGGAGCCGCTCTGGGCAGGGCTGGGTTCCGGGCACTGCTCCGCCGCTCATCGTCCTGCAGGCTCCCGCGGCAGCGCTCCCAGCCCGGCCTTTCAAGCAATCACATGGTGCAGCGAAGGCTCAGCCCAGGACGCTTTTAAAGAGGTAGTGCCCCTGTTTCGCACCTGGGACTGGTGTGGACAGTGTGGGGTTGGAGCACTGAGCCCAGGAAAAGGCTTGTGCGCGGACTCCGCAGACGCCAGCGTGTGCGCGCACCTGTCCTGCTCCCACCTACCTGAGTGAGACATTGCTGTGCCGGGCTCCTTTCTGTCCCCCAGTCCTGTTCTGGCTCTGCCAGGGCCACTTGTCTACAGCCTGCCTCAGGAGGGCATGCCAGTCGCTTCTTTCAACCCTCTCCTGCATCCCACTGGCGGAAGCCCAGGAGGAAACTGAGATACAGACTTACCCAAGGTCACCAAAGCTGGCAGAGCTCCTGGTTACCCGACCTGTGTTGCCCAAGTGCCCCGCGGCTCTTCGCTTTTAGCTGCCGCTCCCTTCGGGGTACCGGAGAATTCAGGACTGGCCTGTTAGGGGGATGGTAGGTGACTGGGAGGTGGCTCCAGGCGACAACGCCTAGATCGCCCCCGGGCGCGGGAGCCGAATGACAATCTGACTCCGCACCCCAGGAGGGGGCGAGGGCGGCACCCACGGGCCCCTCCCTTCTCGCCCTCGGTCTCTTCCTCCACCCCCTCCTCTAAACAAAGGAAGCGATCCTGGGTGAGAAAAGCCAGGAAAATGTGAGCTCTCCGAAGGTTCTGGTGGACCGATCCAGCCTGGTACCAGACAGAGGTGCGGCTTCCCGGTGTCCGCTCACTCCGGTCTGGATGCAGGATGCCTGGGGAGCCCTGGTCTGGCTCCGGAGCGCCCTCCACCTCTCACGGCGGCACAACATTTTACCTGCAGGAATCCGGAATGCCTCCCTCGCTGGCACTCTCCTCACCCAGTCATGTCCTGTGCGCCGCTCCCCGGTTCGCCACAAATACCCTACACTAGCAAGACGGCGTCCGTGCACCTTCTCCGGAATTAACATCCTTGGAGCGCAGGGTGCTTCGCAGGCTCCAGCTTCAGTCATTATACACATGCCTTTCTCAGTAGCCTTTCAGAACTGCCTTTTCCTCTATTAGCAGTTTCCGTTTTACAGATAGGGACACCGAGCCTCAAAGACGTGACCTGGCTTCCCA
The DNA here is from genome assembly GCA_028571685.1 of Heterohyrax brucei. Lineage (NCBI taxonomy): Eukaryota > Metazoa > Chordata > Mammalia > Hyracoidea > Procaviidae > Heterohyrax > Heterohyrax brucei. The sequence goes on from CM053155.1 coordinate 28,434,723, forward strand.
AGATCTTCCCCATCAATGTCACCCCTTCTGTGTCCCTTTCTTTACCCCTTCTCCCTCTTCATAGCAAACTACGGAAGCCATAAAATATCTGTCCAGTCCCTCATAGTACAGGAAGAACACTGGCAGAGAAAGGGTGGGCAAGGCTTGGCTCTGCCCCCAGGGCACCCTGCAGGGATGGTTGAAGTTTTAGGATGGCCTCTGTGCCTTTCTAGCTCACAGCAACCCTATAGTGACCTTATAGGACGCAGTAGAATTGCCCCACAGAGTTTCCAAGACTGAATTTTTACGGAACCAGGCAGCCACCCCTCTCTCCGGAGAAGTAGCTGGTGGGATCAAACCGCTGACCTTTACAGTTAGCAGCCCAGTGCTTTAATCATTGCACAAGGACAGCTCCTTTTCTCAGCAGGCAGAAGGTTATTTTGGTCCCTGTCCTGTTTGTTAGCATTGTTCTGAGAAGTGTGTGCATGAGGAGGAGATTCAGACAGAAATGATTTCTGTGTGGCAAGGAAGCTTCTGGCTTTTCACTCCGCTGTCCTCCAAGCCACATCTGCCTCAGCCCTGTCTTCTCTGAAAGGTTTCCAAATCCTTCCTTGAAGTCATTCCTCTTTTCCTCCACTCTCCTTCTCAGATTTGGTATCTAGGTCTCTCTCTCTTATTCTCCCTTCCTCCTTCCCTCTCCTTTCTCCCTGGTCAGAGACTCCTGTGGGGGGAGTACCAAGTGTGTGTGTGTGTGTGTGTGTGTGTGTGCGCGCGCGCGCCTCTGTGTCTATGTGTGTCTATGAGTGTGCCTGTATGTATGTCTGTGTTTCTGTGGGTGTCTGTGTGTGCCTGTATGTGTGTAAGGGGAGGTGTAGGATAGGTTAGGGTCAATATTTGTTCATTTGCTCTATTCAGCAAATGTTTACTGAGTCCTTTTCAGCAGACACTGAGCTGAGCGCTGAGGGTACAGATATAAAAAAGCATAGTCTGCACCCCTTCCCAGAGTCTCCAGAGAGAGTTCACAGTCAAGTAGGGGATGTTGTGAGTTGCCATCAAGTTGATTCTGACAAATGGCAACCCCAAGTGTGCAGGGTAGAGCTATTCCATAGAGTTTCCAGGCTGTGCTCTTTTGGAAGCAAATCTTCAGACCTGTCATCCAAGGTACGTCTAAGTAGATTCAAGTCAGCAACCTTTCGGCAAGTAGTAGAGCACTTAACCCTGCACCACTCTGGGAATCCAAACCTCAAGCATGAATGACCCTCCTACTCAACCCCTCCCTCTTGTGAGACTAGAATATTCTTCCTACATCTAACCTCAGTATTTCCTACCTCAACTGATATAGGTCTTCTCTGTGGAACTCCAGTAGGTATGAGAAAGAGCTGATGCCAGTGACAGAGGGTTGGTTGCATGTCTGTTGCTTGGAGGTTTGGACACTGTACACTGAGGTTTCATTAGGGTTCAGCAGAAGGCCTCAGAGCCTGGGTTTAGGTAGGAGGGCCCCATCATAGGTCACAGGAACCGAGTCTGCTTTAGCCAGAGCAACTCTGCTTTCATTTATGATTTATGTGGATTCCTTTTATAAGATTTTATTAACTTGATTCCTTTAAAAAGCTTGAAACTCTGAACTCCCATCCAACGCCCCCCCCCCCGGTTGTATAGGTAAGGAAACTGAGGCCCAGAGAGGAAATAAACTAGTCACAATCCATCCATACATCACAGGCAGAGCCCAGTGCCTGTGGAGGTACCAAGAAGGGAGCTGTGCTCCAGCCCCTGGCCTTCTTATACCTCTGGAAATCGACTGAGTAGCCAGCCCTATAAACTTAGAACTTGGTGAAGTGAGCGTTCTTGACTTCCACTTCCTTCCCCAGTTTCACAGGAAAGGGGCCAGGTTGCAAATATACCAGGTGAACATCAGGTGGATATAAACTTATGTAATAACAGACATCCCTCACAGTACTTTGGTGTTGATAAGTGAGTTCCCACTCACAGCATCCCAATTAGTGCCCTCCACATTTCGGGGTGGCAGCAAAGCAGGTGTTGTTAGTCTGGAATCAGTGTTGAACTGAGACTGAGAGAAGTGAATGTGACACCGCACGGTGGTGCAGAGACTGCCTGATGTGGTCCACTCACCCAGGCACGTGAGGGTCAGGGCGAGATTGGAATCGCTGAGCCCATGGGATGGTAAGCAGTTCCTGGAGGGACAGAATCCCAAGGACTCTCATGCGTTTCTTAGGCTGGTATCTCTTAAGGATCTTCTGTGAAGACAGCATCTCCCCATGTTGCCCCTAGGAGCTTGGGTGTAAGGCTGGTGTCCGGCCCATTCAGAATTAGCTAGAGCCGCCTGTGACGTGCTCCATGTGCCACAGACAAAGAGAGCACAGCCAGCCAATTCAGGCAGGGGAGGCTTCTGGAGAAAGCAGCACTCAACCTCTCCTGCAGCCTCTGCTTTTTTATTCATAAAACAGGAATAATAACATCACCTATTTCATGTATTTGAAAGCACTTTTGAGGTTGTAAATAAGCAGACAAATATCATGATCTGTTGTTTGGTAATGGGAAGTCTGAAAGATCTGAGAGATGCTTTAGAAAGATCACTCTGGTGGTGCTACATGATGAACTGGAATAGGCAGAGGGCAGCTGAAAGCCGGGACACCAGTCATGGGAAACAGTCTCAGTGAAAGATGATTAAAAGCTAAACCAAAGAAGAAGCAATGGGAACAGAAAGAAGAATAGATAAGAGAGATTGCTCAAGGGAGAATGAAGAAAACCAAAGACAGAAGGAAAAGACTGATCAGAAAGATTAACAGACCACAACTGCCACAGCCCCCACCAGGATGAGTCCAGCACAACTGTACGGCTCCTGGCTACCACCGCCAACCACTCTGACAGGGATCACAATAGACGGTCCCAGACAGAGCTGGAGAAAAATGGAGAACAAAATTCTAACTCACAAAAAGACTGAAAAACAGACAAAACTTACTGGCTCAACAGAGACTGAAGAAAGCCTAAGAGCATAGTTCCTGGACACCCTTTTATCTCAGTACTGAAGTCACTGCTGAGGTTCACCTTTCAGCCAAAGATTAGACAGATCCATAAAACAAAGGAAGACTAAATGGGCACACCAACCCAGGGGCAAGGACAGAAGGCAAGAGGGGACAGGAAAGCTGATAATGAGGAACCCAAGGTCAAGAAGGGAAGAGTGTTGATGTGTCATGGGGTTGGCAACCCATGTCACAAAACAATATGTGTACTAATTGCTTAACGAGAAATTAGTTTGTTCTGTAAACCTTAATCTAAACTACAATAAAAGAAAGAAAGAAAGAAAAAGATAATGCTTGAAAGAGGACTTTCCAAGCCTGTCAGGCAGCCAAGCAGAGGAGCCAGAGAAGAATAAGGAGAAGATGACTCTCGAATTTCACGTTTGAGTTTGGGTTCCTGCGATGATGACTATGAGAGAGATGAAGAAGAGGAACTAGCTGAGGAGTCAGGAAGAGAGACTAATGAGGAAGAGAAGCAGAGACCACCAGAGATACAGGAAAGAACAGCTGGAGGGGAGAAGCCCCCTAACATGTGTGTCAAGAAGCAGGAGCACGGCCCAGCTCAGGTCTGGGGAGTGAGCCCAAGGGAGATGAAGGGGGCGTGGCTGGATCTGGTGGCCAGAGGAAGGTAGACACCTCAGGAACCCTCAGAGGAGGGTGAGAGTAGAAGCACCTACCCAAGGGTAATACTGGAGCAAGTGGGAAAAGGTGGGGGCTGTAGGGGCAGGTCAGTCTCTGCAGATGATTGCCAGGGAAGAGAATCGAAGGTGGATGGTTAACTGCACCGACAGGAGGTCAAAAGAAGGCTAGACAGGAGACGTGAGCATGCTCAAAGCCTGAGCAAGGGAAGGGGTGGCAAGAAAGGGATGAATCAGAGGAAGGAGATGCTGAGAACAGACCCCAGCTGTCAAGGATCTAACCAGCCCATGACACTGGCTGGGCATGGAGCTCTGGATGTGCATGGACCTGCTAGAAATATCTAGCACACCATGGTCTCCAAACCACTCTCCCCTCTCCCATCCTCCCAGAGTTCAGAGGTCAGGCTCCTAGGCATTCTACCCACCCCCCTGAACTCTTCTCTTTTCCCCTCTCCAAACAACCAGCAGTTTATCCCAGGATGTTATATATCAGTTAAAGAATGAGCTTTCCCCTCGCTCTTTTTCTCCGGTAGTCCATGGGCCAGCCCCTCCCCTGACACCAGCCAATGAGATACCAGCTATGAATTTGTTGGCTTCTTGAGCCAAGTTGCAGCCCAAGTGGTGCCTCTGGGCAATCCACCTGCAGCTCCACCACCACCTACAAGACCCAGAGAATATTCCATCATGGCATTGACATGTTCCAGCTATGCCTCCTTGTTCTGCCCACCCCATCCCCACCAGAACACAGACCTCCACCTTCTTGGGGGCTCCTCAAACATCACCTCTAGGGAGCCTCTGCTCACTGGAAAGAAGAGAAAAACTGCGGCAGGGGAGACTGGTTTCCGTTGGAGATTAGCCCCTTGGTGGTGCAAAACTAATGCACTCAGCTGCTAACCACCCAGAGGCACCTTGGAAGAAAAGTCTGGTGATCCACTACCAAAAAAATCAACCACTGAGAATCTCATGAGTTGGAATAGACTTGATGGCAACTGTTTTTTGGTTGGACACCCAGTGCCTCCGGTACACCTTGTCACCCATCAAGCAGTGTCCTTGCCCTTCAAGAAAAAGATACATATCCACTACCTGCAGTAAGTGAGAAGACCACAGAGAAAGGGAAAGCGGAGAGGAAGGACTGAAGTAAGGTTACCAGGACACTTGGTGTCTCAGTCTACCTAGTGCTGCTGTAACAGAAATACCACAAGTGGATGGCTTCAACAAAGACAAGTTTATTCTCTCACAATCCAGCCAGTTAAAAGTCTGAATTCTCCAGGGGAAGCCTTTCTCTGTCAGCTCTGTAGAAAAGTCTCTGTGATACATCATTCTTCCCTTGGTGGTACGAGGTCTCCAAGTTTCTCTGCTCATTTCTCTCTTTTATATCTCAAAGAGCTTGGTTTAAGACTATCTAATCTCGTAGAGCTCATCAATGTAACTGCCACTAATCCATCTCCTTACATCATCGTAGCAGGATTTACAACATAAAGGAAAGTCACATAAAACGGTAGAGAATCACACGGTAAGGGGACTCATGGCGCAGTTAAGCTGACTGACATTTTTTGAGAACACAGTGCAATCCATGGCACTCAGTTAATTTTTTTTTTTACAACTCTGTAAACATTTTTATTCAGGCAAATCCACATACCATAAAGATCTCCCATCTAAAGTGGGTTTAATGGTTTTTACTATACTTAGAGTTGTGTCAACTATCACCATAATTTAATATTAGAAAATTTCCATTGTTCCAAAATAAAACTTTGCACTCATTAGTAGTCACTTCCAACATCTGCTTCCCCAGGCCCCAGCAACCACGAATCTCTCTATCCACAGATTTTCCTATTCTGGATATCTCACATAAATGAATCATATAGTCATTTGTAACTGGTTTTTTTATACTTGGCACAATGTTTCAAGGTTTATCCCTGTTGTAGCACGTATCAGTACTTCATTCCTTCTTGCCAAGCCAGCCAAGTGCCGTCGAGTTGAATCCGACTCATGGCGACATTCCTTCTTATGGACAAATAATATAAGATCTGACAACTAAGTCTAAGTGCTAAGTTTAAGTGTTCTAAGTGCTACATACCTCATTGCTGAATATCACTACAGTCACCTTCAAAGTACTCCCCTTAGGAAGATATGATCAATGCCATCACCTAGCCCACCCTTCAAAGCAATTTTAGAACTCTTTCTGGAATGGCCATTGTGCACGATGGCAAGGTGGCAAGTTCACAAACTTAACTGTATAGTTATCTGAGGAGTTTTTAGCCAATAAACAAATAACTGTATTGAAACACCACATCTACTTACCTGATCTGGCCTAAAACCACTTTTGTATTTACCTGAAGATAAAGGGAATATTGAAAGGAAGACATTCTGGTAACATTCAGGACATCAAGGGCAATATGAGGACAGTTCTGATGGCCATTCCAGAAAAAGAGTTCCAAAATTGCTTTGAAGGGTGGACCAGGTGCTGGCATGAGTGGATAGCTTCCCAAGGGGAACACTTCAAAGGTGATATTAAGCAATGAGGCATGCACTTTTTCTAGGGTGAGTCTGTGAACTTAATTGGCAGACCTTGTACTCCACTGTACAGCTCTTACAACCTTTTGTCTATCCATTGATTAACTGATGGGCTTTTGGGTTGTTTCCACTTTTAGGCGATTATGAGTCATGTTTCTATGAACATTTGTGTCTAGCTTTTTGTGTAGACGTATGTCATGCTTTTTCTTGGGCATGCCTTGGAGTTGATTTTGACTCACAAAGACCCAAACGATGTAGTAGAACTGCCTGCTAGTGTTTTCTTGGCTGGCAACTCAAATCCACCAGGTGCTCCGTGGAAACTCGATGGGGCAGTTCTACTCTGTCCTATAGGGTCCCTATGAGTCAGAAGTGACTTGGTGGCAATTACCCCAAACCCGCTACCATCGAGTCGACTCTGACTCATAGGGACCCTATAGGCAGAGTAGAACTGCCTCATCGAGTTTCCAAGGACAGCCTGACAGATTTGAACTGCCGACATTTTGGTTAGCAGAGATAGCATTTAACCACTATGCCACCAGGGTTTCCCGGTGGCAATAGGTTTGTTTTTTAATCTTTACAGAAGCAGATAGCCATGTCTTTCTTGCACAGAGCACCTTGCTGGTTTACAGCCAAGAATCTTTCAGTTAGTAACCAAGCGCTTAACCATCATGCCACCGGCACACTTAGGATTCCCTTTAATAGATGAAAATACCGAGCCTCAGAGGCAGGCCTGAAACCACCAAAGCTTAGGCCTCCTGGTGCCCTGCCAGGCTTCTTCCCAGTCTATCATGATGCCCTGGAGCTGCCTCAGAGAGGGAACAAGACAGATGGAATTTGGAAAGCAACATAATTACTATTTTCACAGTCACTGAATTACCACGTCTCTCCTGGTGCTTTGCTGACCAAGTCCCAGGATAAGGGCTTAGACTGAAGCCATAAGGTTTCTTGAAAGGAAAATGGTTTCCACTAAGGTGGGTGAAAAGCTGGCTGGGATAGAATGGTCTCTCTCCTCAGCCACACCCCTGGAGACCTGGGGACCCGTCCACAGAGCTCATGGAGGACTCTTTTTCAAAATGATGCCTCCACCAGAAGCTCTGTCCAGTTTGAATGGCAGTAGGACAGTAACAGTAGGCGCTCATCCTGCAAAACTGAGGGATATGAACTGGTCAGCATTCCTGGGGGGGAAAAAAGTGAGGGGCTTCAGAAAACAGGCTTGGCCATAAATTCTGGTTTCAGCCTGTTCTTTCAGCTTCGGTCTCGTCCCCAGCCCTAATTTCCTGTTCTTAATGCAGAAGTCTAAGTGCTAGTGGGAGTTGTCCATTCAGAGCTAGCTTGAAATCAAGGCACTTTCCCAGAGAGCACTGGGCATGCCAAAGGAATTTGCAAGCAGGTACATCCTCCTGAGGTCACAGTGGAAGGTGATCTGAGGCCCCTGCCCTCACTGCTCTGTCACCTGAGCTCCCTGACACCTTGGGAGGGGTGGCATCCTGAATTCCCAAATCCCAGAGAAGGGGAACAAACAGGAGATTTGTTCCTGTACATCTCATCTACAAGCTATTTGTTTTACCTGGAGAGTCAGATGGGGTGGGAGATACAGAGAAACTCTTGAGTTACTGGGCTTTTCTATTCCATCCATGATCCCTGGCCCAGGAGGTAGAAAGCCTTCATCTAGGGCTTACAACAACTCCTGGAGCATGGCAGAGCTCAAGAAACATTCACTGAATGCTGAATGTTTGGAGTAGTGTAGCATAATACTAAGACCACAAGGAGAAAATCTAAAAATGGCTATAGTTTGAGGTTATCTGACCCGCGATGAGTATTGCTGGTTTTAGCAGCCCTTTCAAAGAGCAGGACACTGAGGCTCAGGGTTGTGTGCGGACCTGCTGAACCAGCAGCCGTGCGGAGATTGAAGAGGCCTGCCGGCTCGGGTCGTTGCCTGGCCCTCGGGGTCCCCCTGCTGGCCGGACGGAAGCCTGGGCGTGGGGGGAGGAGCTGGGAAGGGCCGGACCCCTCCCCGCAGCCCCGGCCCCCCGCCGTCCCCGCTCCATTCAGGTTTCCCCGGGGCGGGAAGAAGGAGCAGCGTCTGAGCTCCGAGTTTCAGCACCCTGCGGGAGCGCACCGCGAGCTGGTCCGCCTGGCCTGACGGACAGCCGCCTCCGTCGCCGCCGCCGGCCTCGGGGCCTGCGGAGAGCTGCAGCGCCCAGGGGCCCAGCCAGCCGGCCCGGCTTAGGCTAAGACGGGTGTCCTGACTCCGCGCTAACGCACTTAGTCCTCACTGTACCGACTGGGCTCTTAAGCTCCCGGCAGTTTCCTAGCCCAACCTCAAGAGTGGAGTGGCTCCTATTTGGAGAAATCGGTAAAGAAAAAGAATTTCCAGCTTTCTTTACTTTCCGCCCCACCTCAGCCAGCTGCTGTCAATCTGACAGTGAGAAAGGCTAATTTAGACCCGCCCACCTCTTGTTACTTTGGGGCCACTGGGGCCTAGAACCTTTGTTAATTCAGCCCTCCTCAGAGGTAATGAGCTCAGTCCCTAGAGTCAGACAAATTGGCATCCAATCTCAGTTCTGTTCCTTCTTAGTGCGTGACTTTGAGTACATTACTTAACCAAGAAGGCTGTGTTCTCATCTATAAAATGGAAATTGTAATACTTTCCTAATGGGTTGTAGGGAGGATTGAGTGACATGTTATAATACCATTAGCACTGTGCCCTGCATATAGTGTTGTTGTGCTTGGGTGCCATGACAGAGTAGAATTGTCCCCACAGGATTTTCTTGGCTGTAATCGTTATGTAAATCCTGGTGGCGTGATGGTTAACCATTTGGCTGCTAACCGCAAATTTAGCAGTTCGGATCCACGAGGCACTCCTTGGAAACCCTGTCGAACAGTTCTACTCTGTCCTACAGGGTCACTATGAGTCACACTGGACGGCAACGGGCAGAGCCACTGCATGGATTCCAACCACCAAACTGCCAGTGAGCAGATCTTCCGTTGTGCCACCTGAGCATTAGTGAAGGGCCAGTACCTGTTCATTATTACTGTTGTTACATTTCTTTTACTGTCCTGCCCTATCACTTGACTGAAGAGACCTGGGGTGGGTGTGGGATACAGTAGACAGGTAGGAGTTCTGGGCAGAAAAGCATGGTGTGTCCTCCCTGTCCTGAGCCTGAGACTTCCCCAGCCTCCTCCCTTATCCTTCTACCCCATCTGCAAAAGGAAGGTGGCAGCTGCGTCCCTTCCCTGCCGGTGCCCTGACCCAGCCAAGGGACTGGCACAGCTGCTGGAATGGCCTAAATGTTTCAGGGTTAGGGCTAGGTAGAAGACAGCTGGGGTGGGGGAGGGCAGGTAAAGGGGCACAGAAGGGGCACTCATCTCTCTATCATGCCCGCTTGCCCTGCAGTCTCCCTGAGTTGTCTCTGACCTCGCCCCTGCCCCTCTTTTCCTGCCCTGTCGTCTGCCCTCTTGTGCTGCCTCTCTCATTTCTTGGGGGGTTATGCTCTCTCCCCATTCACATGCTACCCAGCTGTCCCTGCCCCTGAGCTGGGCACTTTGCCTGCCCACATCACTTATGAATCGCCAGCATTCACACTCTGGCCCCTGTGCCTCCACCTGTTCCTCATGGTCTGAGCGGCAGGGCTGTGTGGCCCCACCTGTTGTCCTCCATCCAGAACTCAGTGCAAGAGACTAACCTTCGCAACCTACAACTTCCACCTGCTGGGAGGGGATGGTGAGAAAGGGCCAGGAGACAGGGTCTGATTTACGGGAGTCTTTATCTTATGAATCAGAATTGCCTGACAGCAGTGGTTTTGGTGGATTTTTGTTGCTGTTGTTTTCAAAATTAATTTCTTAATTATACAAGTAACATGTGAATACATCTTCCTGATGAAAGAAAGGAAGGAAAGAAGAGAGAGAAAGAGGAAGAAGGAAAGAAAGGAAGAAAGGGAAGAAGGGAGGGAGAGAGAGAAAGAGAAAGAAAGAGAGAGAGCAAGAGAGAAAGATCATTTCAGTCAGTTCAGGCTCAAGCTCCCTTTGAGCAGTCCTCTAATTCCAGGCTTTTTCCCTTAAATACATAGGAGACCACTGTTACTAGTTAGGTGTATATATTTCTAGGCAGTTTTCTATTCATTTGTGTACTTGTTACATACATATGTATTTCCATAAAAACCAGTTGCTGCTGTGGACCACATGTGTATAGAGTAGAACTGTATTCCACAGAGTTGTTAATGGATGATTTTTCATAGGGAGATCACCAGGTCTTTCTTCCTAGGTACCTCTGGGTAGACTGGAAACTACAGCCAGTCCAATTAGCATTCAAATGTGTTAACCATCTGCACCACCCAGAGACTCCTACATATATCCACAGAAAATTTATACTACTAAATATGAGTTTAGGTTTTGTTATGTTTCACATAACTTATGAATAATAAATATTCTGCAACTAAATTTACTAGCAAAAGTCTTTTCTCAGCTGGTACATATAGATCTACAACAATCTTTATGAATGCTACTTAAGAGTACTAGCACAAACATATAGTGGTTTATATATCTATTTCCTTATTGATGGACATTTGTTTCTCATTTTCTTCCATTACAATGTGTGTGTCTGTCACAAGCCTGAGCTTTTCCAAACTTAGTAACCTTCTGTGTCACCTGTGAACAAAAATATGTATCTGTTTTTTATATTGTTTTAAGTTTTTAAACTAGCAAAAATGTCCTTAAGTTTATTTTATTGCCAATTTTTAATAATTTTTTTTTCAAAATCATAGGAGACCTCTGACCCAGATTTCTTTATCAACTTGGAGAAATCTGACTCTGATTTCTTTATCAACTTGGAGAAAAATTTCTGTTCTAAGAGGAGAGTTGCTGTCGAGAAAGTACAAAGATGTATAATTAAGGGAGAAATGAAAAAAAAAGAACAGGAAGTAGCCAGAAAGAGAAAGAAATAACAGCACCTGTTCATTACAGCACTTTCCACAACGAGGAAAAATGGGAAATGTCCCACAGAAAGGAAAGAGTTAGGTGAAATTTAGCATATCTGTTCAATGTAATGCTATGCAGCCATTAAAATGATAATTATGAAGACTGTAGGAACATGGAAAATGCTTCTGATACTATGTTAAAAAGTAGAATACAAAATTATAACTACATTATCATGACAACTATGCAAAATGATGTAGGCATACAAGAATGGAATGAGAACACAGATGAATGAAAGCAATCTGATTTGTTGTAATGGTAGAATTGGGGATGCAATATTATTGTCACTTACCTTCAATAATGTTGCTATGATATTATTGTGTGCAGTATATGATTAATGAAGAAGTTAAACAGCAGTGGGAAGAAGGAAGAAAGGGAAGGTAAATACAAGAGAACGAGGAAAAGGAGAAGGACCTGGAAGAAGAAATGAGAGGTGAGGGAGGGAAGGATAAGTAGGGGGCGGCTGGAGTGAAAGGCCATGCTTTGACAGCTAGACTGTCTTCAGCAGCCTCGTCAACCAGTGTGGACTCAGACTTTCCCAAGGCTGTTGGACTGAAGATACACTTTCCACTGTATACAAAAGATGGGGTTTGGAGGGGCAGAGTCAAGATGGCAGACTAAACACATGTCTCCCTAAATCCCTCTGGAAACCAAGACCCAAAGTGATCACTAAACGGAATCTTCTAGACACCTAGTGAGCCCTAGGACACAGGGCTGTTAATTTGGATTTCATACCACTGAACAGAAAACTTCCTCTCTTTTGCTGACCTCCACTCTTGGTGAGTGCTGGCTTTCATGGATTGAGGGTAACTCGCCATTGTGACTTTTTTTCCTCTGTCTTGGCCGGCCGGCAGAGCTGGGACTTGACTCAGGCACATTGCTGGTGAGATTGGCGGATAAAGTTGCCACAATTTGAGAGCCTGGCTTTGGGGTCTGTGCACTTTAGCACCTTTGGCCTCTCCACCTCCATCATTAAGTGGCTTGTGCCATGGCAGGCAGGGAGCTTGTGCAGGACACCATCTTGTTCCACTGGGAGGCAGATATACCCACACAGAAGCCTCAGCTGGACCTAATTCCTAGGCTGAGAGGCAGTGCCTGCCTAGAGGAGAGCATTTTTCTGGCAGAAATGCATTATTCTACACAGTGTCACCTACGGCTGGGGCCCAGCAGCAGAGGCCAGCAAGGCAGTAGTCTTTCTGTATTTTGAACTAGTTTATAACATCTGGGGTTGGATACAGAGGTGCTTACTTTGCCAGCTGGGAAGAGGGACCTGTACACCTGAAAACCTGACTGACTTTGGAAGTTGTCAGATACCTTTTACCTTTCATTTTAAGACAGCCTACAGAAACAACTGCAGTCCATCCTCACAGCATCTCTCCCAGCCTTTATTGATTCACATGATGCCCCCAAATCAATAAACTCTGGAGAAAAGCATGATGAAGAAATCACCCATGGCTTCAGAAGGCCCCCAAAAGAAACAACCAAAGTACTTTCTGGATGAAGAAAACTTCTGAAACTATTGGAAGGTGAATACAAAAGGGTTATATAGAAAGCCCTTCTAGACCTTATACAAAATGCAGCACAGCAAAATGAAAAAATAAGCAAGCTGTTCTATCTGATGGAACTCCTGTACTCTGAAATCTAACAGATGAAGAACAAAATCAAAGAGATAGCTGGGACTTGAAGAACAGGAAGTAGCCAGAAAGGGAAAGAAATAACAGGACTTGTTCAATTCAAAGCTGAGAAAACAGAATGGAACAAATGGAAAATTAACTTTGTGACTTGGAAGACAGAGCTGCTGACTCCAGCATCTATGAGGAGAAATCAGAAAAAAGAAACAAGAAAAATGAAGTAGCATTTAGAAGCATGTGGGACTCTATCAAGAGGAACAATCTATGATTAGTTGGAGTTCCTGAACAAGGCAAGATACCTGAGAACACAGAGAGTATTGTTGCTCAGCTGCTGATAGAAAAGTTCCCAGAAATTATGAAAGAAGAGAATATAGATATCCAAGATGCATATTAAATGCCACTCAGTATACAGCGCAAAAGAAAGACTCCAAGACGTATTACAATCACACTTAACAAAATGAAACATAAGCAGAAACTCTTAAAGGCAGCAAGACTCAAACCAAAGCTAACATCCAAAGGGAAACCCTGTAGGTTTTTGTCGGATTTCTCAGCTGAAACAATGATGGCATGGAGACAGTGGCATAACACATTCAAAACCTTCAAGGAGAAGAACTTCCAACCAAGAATTATATGTCCTGCAAAAGTATCTTTCAAATGTCAAAATGAAATTAAGACATTCACAGATAAACAGAAACTCAGGGACTCTGTAAAAACCAAACCAAACTTACAAGAAATGCTGAAAGAATCTCTTGGTTTAGAAGAACAAAACCACTAACTTTATATTTTAGAAGCAAATACAGGACACATCACCCAGAAACCTACTCAGGGAAAGCTTCAAACTCAATCAAAGCTATAATAGTGAAAGAAATGACCCAGTGATCATATCGTGAAAATTATGATGTCATCGTATTAAAAAGAGGGATATACTACAGTCATTATAGACCTTCCAGATGGAGAGGAAGTTAATAAGGTTGGTAGTAACTAAAACTGGGTTTATACATAATTTATTACAAGGGATCATGGGACAGTCATAAAGCACAATAAAGATGCAACATATCAAATCAAGAAACATAATACAGGAGTCTCAACAACCACAAAACCAACCCTGAAAAAGGTGAAAAATCAACCCACAAAGAAGAATGTCCCAGAACAGATTAATAAGAACAACAGAGAAAACATCAACACAAAAATAAACATATCACAATGACAGCACTAAACACATACCTATCAATAATTACATTGAATGTGAATACATCAAAGAAACACTGACTACAGTGAAAAATGAGATAGATCATTCCACAATAATAGTGGGAGACTTCAACACTCCACTCTCAATATTGAACAGATTGTCTAGAAAAAAGCTCAATAAAGACACAGAAGACCTTGTTGCCACAATAAACCAGCTAGACCCCATTGACATATACAGAACTTTCTATCCATCAGCGGACAACTACACCTTCTTCTGCAATGATAAAGAACAACGATGATTTTAGGAAACATCTCATAACCTGGTTTAAACTGGAGGACATTATGCTGAGTGAAAGTAGTCAGCAACAGAAGGACAAATATCATATAAGACCCTTATGATAAGAACTTAAAAACAGACTCATTCATAGAAGAAAAGACTCTGTGATGGCTACAAGGGTGGGGTGGAAGGGCGGGAGGGTTTAGATTAGATAGTTCATAGAAATTTGGTTGGGTGAAATCTGTGATGGCACACCTTAGAAAGAAGATCAATACTAAGTGGACTTCAACATAACATGATTACTCCTCCCATCTTAATCCAGTATTGCAAGGACAGAGTAGCTGTCTTGATCCCAGCATTGAGCAGAAGGGAGTAAGGCATATCTCTTGGGAATTAATAACTAGCAGCAAGCTCTTATGTAGGTTTGCTACCCAAATTCACACTCTCTTTAGTGGTCCAAAAATTCTCAAACCAAGAATTTACATTTTTGTAACCTTGGGATGGAGTGCCTTCAGATGCCTGGCAGTAGCAAATAAAAACAATTCTTGGAGGAAAGCAACTTTCATAGAGGCATCAGAGAATTCTCTCAAGAAATATGAACTTACAGTACAAAAATCACAAAACACAGAAATGAGCAAGTCAAAATGAGTGAGAACCCACATGGGAAAAATTGAAATAGTATAATGGTTCTCAACTAAGGACAATTTTACCTTTCAGGGACATTTGGTAAAGCTGGAGACATATTTAGCTGCCATACTCTGTGTAGGGGTGGGGATAGCGGTGGGAGTGGGGAGGCCCTACTGGCATCTAATGCATTAGATGGCAGAGATGTTGCTAAACAGCCTAAAATGCACAAGACAGCCCCCTACAACAAAGATTTATCCTGCCAAAAATGTCAGTACTTCTGGTGTTAAAAACCCTGAG
The DNA here is from genome assembly GCA_028571685.1 of Heterohyrax brucei. Classification (NCBI taxonomy): domain Eukaryota; kingdom Metazoa; phylum Chordata; class Mammalia; order Hyracoidea; family Procaviidae; genus Heterohyrax; species Heterohyrax brucei. Next base: position 28,449,886 of record CM053155.1, read on the forward strand.
ACAGCAGAATCATACCCATAAGGTTTCAGTATTAGAATTATCAGACAAAAATATAAGCTTAAAAAATACGAGAAGAAATGGAAAATATGAGGAATAAAGAGCAAGGAAATATATTTTCAAGCGGATTTGGAAAAGTGCCAAATTTCTATGCACGAAATTAAAAATTACAATTAAAAAGTCACTGGAATGATCATTGTGAAAAATAGCTTGATATCATCCAGCAGAATTGAAGGTAAGCATAATGTTACCCAAAAAGTCCATTCCTAGCAGATAGTCTAGAAAAACTCCTACACGTGTCTGATGTACACATACACTGACGTTCATAGCAGTGCTATTGAAAATAGTGTCCCCACAAAACAAGGAAATAATTAACTTGAATATCCACCAAAAATATAATGAAAGATAGTAATATATTCATACAATGCAATACCTCACAGGTGCAAAAATAAACAATCCAAAGGTACAAACATGGATTGATCTTCTGTTGTAGACTGGGTTCTCTACAAGGGAAAACCAGTGAAGTATGTATAGAGAGAGAAGGAAAATTTTATTTCAAGGAAACAGCTCACGTGGTTGTAGAGACTAGGAAGTCTCCAGTCCAAAGGTCAGACTGGAGGCATCTCCTGATTCACACAGCTTCGGTGTCTGGAAAACCCAAGACCGGCAAGTCAGATAGCAGCCTTCTGGCTCACAGGCTGTAGAGGTCAATCCCAGAACTGAGAGATAAGCAGCTACCTCAAGTCCCCCAAACTGGAAGTCCGATGAACAGAACCAGCTGTAGGATCCAAAGTGGAAGAAAAAAAATGAGAGTTTTGCCAGAAAGTCTGCATAGACTGGACGCAGGCCAAACCCCCAAGAAAACCTCCCTTTCAACTGACTGACCACTCGTAGTAGATGTCATCATGGAGGTGACTAGTTTATACCAGATTACATTATGGATGTGATTATATCACTATATAGCTGCCAAACTATACCATAACTGCCAAACCACTAACAATCATGGCGCAGCCAAGTTGATACACAACTTTAACCATTACAGTCTGCCACTAGTCATTTTGGCACCTGTGCACATCTCCCTCAACATCTTCTAAGGACAATTATAAAGTCACAGCTGCATCTAATATGAGAAAACTAACATGCTTGAACTGAAAATATACTAGCCTTTTTTATATCTTACATCTTGCGTTTAAAAAATACTGGATGCATACAGGCAAGGAAGAAATATACATAATAACTAGAGTCCTCATTTCTGCAACTGGTGACATGGTCATAACTGGTATTTAGAACTACCTTCTTCCACCTTCCATTCTGTACTCCTTTACCCTCAGAAGACACCTCAGCTGGTCATGGTTCTTTGCCTGGCAGGGTGACCCAAACCATCATTCCTGAAGGGTCTAGGCCATTATTTGTCCTGATGGAATTTGGTTGCTACAGTTTTCCATTGCCTTTGATTTCAGGGCTTGGTGGTACTAGGAGATGTCCTAAGGGATCTCCAGTATTTCAGACATATTCTTTTTTACATCCATTACATAATATCAATCGATTTACCCTTGATAATCAGGATCAATCACACCAGTCAGTATAGTAACTCTTCTTTAGCTGTTGATTCAGAGGTACAAGAAGCCCCAGATGGCTATGTAGGATTCTTCATGTCCAGTTCAGCAGAATCGGTGATATGTCTCTATATGGCAGCATTTCTCCTTCTGGAGCTAAGATCTATTCACTAGCAGAGCCTATGGTCACAGGGACAGTAAGCAAAAATTTTGTGAGTGGGTCCCTAGGGGTAATAGTGAGTGGTGATGCTTCCATTTTCATCCTTTGATTTCTGAACCCGTAATTCGTGGCTATGGGAGAAACAACACCACATATTAGATTTTGATTGACAGCCTGCAGTGCCCTAGAGAACAATGCTCCAGTACTGCAAGGTATTGCCACCTACCTGGAACCACAATTGTGTCTTTAGAAGGCCATTCCATCATTCTATCAAGTGAGCTGCTAGATGATTGAAACATGGTAAGGCCAGTGAATTCCATGAGCTTGGGCCCACTGCTACACTTTATTTGCTATGAAGTAAGTTTCTTGATCTGAGGAGATGCTCTGTGGGATAACACAACAGTGCATAAGGCATTTGTAAGTTCATGAATGGCAGTTTTGGTGGAAGTACTGCTTGCAGGGAAGGCAAATCCACATCCAGGGTAACTGTCTATTCCAGTGTCATGGATTGAATTATGTTCCCCCCCAAATGTGTATCAACTCACTTAGGTCACAATTCCCAGTACTGTGTAGTTGTCCTCCATTTTGTGATTGTAATTTTATGTTAGAAAGGATTTATGTTAAAGGGAGGGATTATAACACCCTTACTAGGGTCACTTCCCTAATTCAGCATAAAGGGAGTTTCCCTGGGATATAGCCTGCACCACCATTTATCTTACTAGAGATAAAAAGAAAGGGAAGTAAGCAGAGAGTCAGGGACCTCATACCACCAAGAAAGCAGTGCCAAGAGCAGTGCACATCCTTCAGCCTGGGGTCCCTGCATGGAGAAGATCATAGTTCAGGGGAACTATGATCTGAAGGTTGAAAAAGAGAAAACGTTCCTCCGGAGCAGACGCCCTGAATTGGAACTACTGGTTTACTTTACTGTGAGGAAATAAACTTCTCTTGGTTAAAGCTGTCAACTTGTGGTATTTCTGTTAGAGTAGCACTTGATGAGGAACACATGCAGTAAGAACAAAATGTTGCCCTTCTGTGATGGAAACAGTCTAATGTTGTCAATCTGCCACCAGGTTGCTGGCTGATCACCTCAAAGAATGGTGGCCCTATCAGGGCTTCAGTGTTGGTTTCTGCTGCCAGCATATTGGGCATTCAACAGTAGCTATAGCCAAGTCAGCCTTGTTGTTGTTGTTAGGTGCTGTCAAGTCAGTTCTGACTCATAGTGACACCATGAACAACAGAACAAAACACTGCCCAGTCATGTGCCATGTCCACAATTGTTTTGACGTTTAAGTCCATTGTTATGGCCACTGTGTCACTTCATCTCATCAAGAGTCTTCCTCTTTTTCACTGACTGTCCACTCTACCAAACACGGGACTGATCTTTCCTGACAACATGTCCAAAGTATGTAAGATATGGTCTTGCGATCTTTGCTTCCAAGGAGCAGTCTGGTTGTACTGTTTACAGAACAGACCTGTGTGTTCTTTTGGCAGTCCACAGTACATTCAACATTCTTCTCCAACACCACAATTCAAAGGCATCAATTCTTCTGTCTTCTTTGTTCAGTCCAGCTTTCACATGTATATGATGTGACTGAAACTACCATGGCTTGGGTCAGGCATATTTTAGTCTTCAAAGTGACATCCTTACTTTTGAATACTTGAAAGATGTTCTTGGCAGCAGATTTTCGCAGTGCAACGCGTCTTTTGATTTCTTGACTGCTGCTTCCAAGGGCATTGACTGTGGACACAAGTAAGACGAAATCTTTGACAACTCCAATGCTTTCTCCCTTTATGACAATGTTGCTTACTGGTCCAGTGGTGAGGATTTTTGTTTTCCTGATGTTGAGTGCAATCCATAATGGAGGCTGTGGTCCTTGATCTTCATCAGTAAATGCCTCAAATCGTCTTCTTTTCAAGCAAGTAATGTGGCATCATCTGCATAATGCAGGTTATTAATGAGTCATCCTGCAATCCTGATACCTCATTCTTCTTCATATAATCCCACGTCTCAGACTATTTGCTTGGCATACAGATTTAAAAGGTATGGTGAAAGGATACAACCCTGACGCACACCTTCCTTGACTTTAAACCATGAAGTGTCCCTTATTCTGTTCGCACAACTGCCTCTTAATCCATATACAGATTCCTTAAGATCACAATTATGTGTTCTGGAATTCCCATTCTCTGCAATGTTAACCATAGTTTAGTATGATCCACACAGTCAAATGCTTTTGTGTAGTCGATGAAACACAAATAAACATCGTTCTGGGATTCTTTGCTTTTAGCCAAGATCCATCTGACATCAGAGATGAAGTCAGCCTTAGTGAGCGAAGTCAGCCTGAGTGAGTAGAAACCCATGTTGCTGAGCCCATGCCATCTCTGCCACCATGGCCACTTTGTATAAACCCATTGGGCAATGAAGGGAGTGGCTGGGGAAAGAGGATGACTGATTCCCACAGAATATGTTGTGTTATCCACTTGTTTGTTAAAATCCTTCTCTGCTATGGTTACTTTTTGGTAAACATTCATGTGAGATACAAGTATCTTCACTTCTTTGGCCCACTCAGAGAGGTCTATCCACATACCTCTTCTCCATTAAGTCCTGGTGTCCAACTTCAGAATTATATTCCTTCCAAGTCTCCGACCATCCAGCCAAACCATCGGCCATAGACCATGAATTATAATGCAATCACACAGTTGGTCACTCCTTCTCCCCCCCCAAAAGGTGAAGAACCAGGTGCACTGCTCAAAGTTCTGCCACCAGGAGGATTTCCCTTTACCACTGTCCTTCAGGAAGGTACAAGATAGGGGCTGTCAAGGATTGACTTGTGTGCCCCCCAGATGAAGTCATGAATCTCAGTGTTGTGTAATTGCCTACCATTTTTTATCTGATATGATTTCCCTATCTGTTGTAAATCCTATTTCTATGAGTTAATGAGACAGATTAACAGCAATTACATTGATGAGATCTGCAAGATTAGTGTCTCAAGTCATTCTCTTTTGAGATACAGAAGAGAGACATGAGCAGAGAGACATGGGGATGTCATACTGCCAAGAAAGCAGTGCTGGGAGTACAATACATCTTTTGGTTCCTGTGCAGAGTGCTCCTAGACCATGAGAAGATAGATGACAAGGACCTTCCTCCAGAATCAACAGAGACAAGAAAGCCTTTCCCTAGAGGTAATGCTGTAAATCTGGACTTCTAGCCTACTATACTGGATAAAATTCTGTTTGTTGAAGCCACTCACTTGTGGCGTTTTCTGTTATAGCAGCACTAGATATCCAAGCTAGGGGCTGTAGTGCTGTCACTGTCCACTTTGGAGTGATGCTTGCATATTGCACAGAACCATATGCAAATTAGGCATGAGTTTTCTCTTTTTCAGTCAACAAGAGGCAGTAGGTGCAGACTGGGAGAGGGCAGATAATGTGACGGGAACGGAGACCATGGGCATTCAAGCCCATGCAACGTGTGACTTCAGGTCCTGCTCAGGCTCAGTCTTGCATATACTACTTCCATTTAATAATGGGGGTACATCTAACTATGACTCTGCAGTTTAGACAATGCCCAGTTCATGATGGGAAGCTCAGGCTCCATGGTGACTTGGTGGCTCATGGTTAAGTATTCAGTCACTACTAAGAACCATTAATAAGCCAAAAGTTGTTTCTCAAAAGGAGAATCGTTATCTGCAGACAATGGCAGAGCTTCACTCCAAAAAGGGACTGTGCTGTGATTTACAAACAGGGATCTGCCAAAGACTCCAAATAGCATCTGTATCTTCCATTGACACCTCAAGCCCCACTGGATCAACTGAATCATACAGCCCAAGTGGCAGAGTGGCCTGCACAGCCAACTGTTGAAGAGGCTTCCTCTTGGTCTGGGCTGAACTCAAAACTAGCAGTTTCTCAATAAACAGTCTGGAGTGGCACACCTAAATGAGGAGTATGTTTCCTGCCAAATGCATGAAGAGCCACCAGATGTTGTATGTCCATTTTAGTTGTGTGTGCTGGGGGGGGGGGTAGGGAGCTGGATACAGTAATTTATTCATCAATAATTTATTTCATTCTTCACTGTAGAAGGAATATCTCGACAAACCCCACACCACTGGATGCCTAGAAATTTCACTGAGATAAAAGGTGCCTGAAGTTTTACTGAGTTAATTTCCCACTCTCTAGCATAAAATGTTTTACCAACAATTCCAGAGCCATTAACATTTCTTTCTTACTATGTCCAGTCAATATAATGTCATCAATGTAATGGACCAACATGACATCCTGTGGAAGGGAAAGACAATCAATGACTCTATGGAATAAATTATGACATAAGGATGGAGAGTTTACATACCTTTGAGGCAGGACAGTGAAGGTATAGCGCTGGCCTTGCCAGCTGAAGGCAAACTGCTTCTGGTGGTCCTTTGAAACAGGTATGGAGAAAAAGCAATTAGCTGGATAAATAGCTGTATACCAAGTACGAGGAGATGTGTTAATTTGCAAAAGAAATGAAACTGTATCTGGAACAGCAGCTGCAATCACAGTCACCATCTGGTTAAGTTTTCAATAATCCCTGTTATTCTCCAAGACCCATCTGTTTTTTACCCCTGCTAAATAGGTGAGTTGAATGGAGTTGCATTGGAGATTGCTAGACCTGCATCTTTCCAGTTCTTGATAGTGACAGTAATCTCTGCAGTTCCTCTAGGAATTTGGTATTGCCTTTTGTTTACAATTTTCCTTGGTAGGGGCAGTTCTAATGGCTTCCACTTGGTTCTTCCTACTGTAATAGCCCCTTCTGCACTTGACAAAGATCCACTGTGGGGGGTTCTGCCAGTGCTAAGCATATCTATTTCAAATACCTATTCTAGAGCTGGGGAAATCACTACAGGATGAGTTTGGGGACCCACTGGACCCACTGTCAGCCAAACCTGACCTAAAATTCCATTAATAACCTGACTTTCATATGCCCCCCACTCTACCTGGTACATCACAGTGCTGTTTTGAGTCTCTTAGAATTAGTGCCATTTCAGAGCCAGAATTCAGTAATCCCTGAAAAGTATAATTATTTTCTGTCCCCCAACAAATAGTTACTCTCATAAAAGGTCATAGATGTTTTTGGGGAATGTCATGGATGGAATTGTGTCCCCACAAAAATGTGTGTAGCAATTTGCCAAGTCTCAATTACTGGTTTTATGTGATGTTCCTATATGTTGTGGTTTCCACTGTCAAGTTTGACTTGCATAAAACAGCAATCACAGCAGTCTTCAAGGATACTAGGACTCCCTTCACAAACTTGTTCCTCATCATTGTGGTAAAAGATGTGTCCTCTGACTCAATGTCTGGGTCTATAGTTCTAACCTGATAAATCCATTACAACATGCACATTTCCCTAAGCTTTTGGATTTCTTCTTCTGTCCTATATCAAGGCAGGTGTTTTAGTCAGCTAGTGCTGCTCTAACAGAAATACCATAGAATGGATGGCCTTAACAAAGGAAAGTTTATTCTTACACAGTCCAGCAGGCTACAAGTCCAAATTCAGGATGTCTACTCCCCTTGTTGGCTCTCGAGGAAAGTCCAGTACTGCATCAGCCTTTGTCCAGGGAGCATCTCAGCACAGGTCTGAAGGATGCACTCTTCTCCCGGTGCTGCTTCCTTGATAGTATGAGGTTCCCTATTCTCTGGTTGCTTCCATTTCCTTTTATCTCTTGTAGGTTTGAAGGGTTAAGGGTGGTATAAGCCATACTCTAGGGAAGGTCCCTTTACGTGGAGCAGAAAGGTGATCCCATGGAGGGACTTACAGCCCCACCCTAATCCTTTAACATATAGAATAAGAAAATCACCAAATGGGGGACAATCATAAAATATTGGGCATCACGGCCCAGCCACATGGCTACACATGTTTTGGGGGAGACACAATTCAATTCATGACAGCAGGTCTGGAATTTCAGCTTGATTTAGTGCAGTCTATTGCATAATCTATGCTTCAGCAAGCCAACCAAATCAACTATTAGATCCTTTCCCTAACCTCTGGAGCTGAAATATTGTGAAAGTTCTGTGTTTAATGGAGCTATATCAATAAACTAATATCAAAAGAGTTGAATAGAAGATTTCAAAGGTCAGCTTGAGAAGACAAAGTAACATATTATAATGAAATGCTGAAAGACCAGAGTTACAAAACCAAAAGGGAAGAACACACCCAGCATCTCTCAAGCTGAAAGAAGTGAAGAAAAAAAATCAATCCTTGCGTTTCAGTATATAAGTTTTTCTGCCAGAAAAATACTAAATGATAGAGGAAGCAACAAAATAAGATGGAAGGAATATACAGTCACTGAACTAAAAAGAACTGGCTGACATTCACCAATTTCAGGAGAAAGAATATGACCAAGAACTGATGATACTGATGGAAGAAGTCCAGGCTGCACTGAAAACACTGCCAAACAACAAGGCTTCAGGAACTGACAGAATACCAATTGAGATGTTTCAACAAACAGATGCAGCACTGGCTGTGTTCATTCATCTGTGCCAAAAAATTTGTAAGACAGCTACCTGGCCAGCTGACTAGAAGAGACTCATATCTGTACCCCTTCCAAAGGAAGGTGATCCAAAACAAGGAGAAAAATTATTGAATAGCATCATTAATATTACCCATAAGTAAAATTTTTGTTCAAGATCATTCAAAAATTTTTGCAGCAGTATATCAACAGGGAACTGCAGAATTTCAAGCCAGATTCAGAAGAGGGTATGGAATAATGAATCATACCTGATGTCAGACAGCACTTGGCTGAAAGTGGAGAATACCAGAGAGATGTTTACCTGTATTCTATTCCTGATGCAAAGGCATTTGATTGTGTAGATCATAACAAATTATGTATGACATTGTGAAGCACAAGAATTCCAGAACACTTAATTGTGCTCGTGAGGAACTTGTACTTAGATCAAGAGTCAGTCATTCAAAAAGAACAAGGGGATACTCTGTGGCTTAAAGTCAGGAAAGGTGTGCATCAGAGTTGTATCTTTCACTGTGCTTATTCAGTCTGTATGCTGAGCCAATAAATTGAGAAGCTGGACTGCATGAAGAAGAAAGAAACATCAGGATTTGAGGTAGACTCATTAACAATCTGTAATACACAGATGACACACCCTGCTTGCTGAAAGTGGAGAGGATGTGAAGCACTTACTGAAGAAGATCAAAGATTACAGCCTTCATTTTGGATTACATCCGAACATAAAGAAAACAAAAATTCTGACAACTGGGCCAACAAGCAACATTATGATAAGTGGAGAAACTATTGACATTGTCAAGAATTTCATTTTATTTGGATCTATAATCAATGCTCATGGAAGCAGCAGTCAAGAAATCAAATGATACATTTTACTGGGCAAGTCTGCTGAAAAATATTTCTTTAAAAGTGTTAAAAAAAAAAAAAGTAAAGACATCACTTTAAGGACTAAGATGCACCTGACCCAAGTGATAGTGTTTTCAATTACCTCCTGTGCATGTGAAAAGTGGACAACGAATAAGGAAGACTGAATAAGAACTGATGCCTTGGAATTATGGTGCTGGTAGAGAATATTGAATATTCCATGGACTTCCAGAAGAACAAACAAGTCTGTTGTGGAAGAAGTACATCCACAATGCATTAGAAACAAGGATGGCAAGACTACATCTCACATACTTTGAACATGCTGTTAGGATGGATAATCCCTGGAAAAGGAGCTCATGCTTGGTAGAGCATTAGGTCAGCACAAAAGAGAAAGACTCTCAATGAGTCAGACTGACATAGTGGCTTCAACAGTGGGCTCAAGCACAGAAACAACTGTGAGGATGCTGCATGACTGGGAGCACTTCATTCTGTTGTACATGAGGTCTCTATGAGTCAGGACTCAACTTGATGGCACCTAATAACAACACCACCAATAAACTCAGTGTGATCCAACTGTATGCCCCTTTGGCTATTATTCCACAAACTTGATAGCCATTTCCACACATAGTTGCCTGTTTTCTGTTTGTGTATATTACAAAACTCAAGCAATCCTTTTGGAGTGTATTGTACCTCCTCCTAGATCATGCTTTGTACTTCACCTTTTGGTGAAATCTAGTTACAGGTCTAGAAGTAAAATTGGCTGGTGGATATATTCTGAGAACATTCAGCAACATCCTGTACGGCATCTGCCTCAGCCAACACCCCAGGCAATGATTCAGATGCCTTCCCAGGGTATGTTGTTGTTGTTAGGTGTCATTGAGTTAGTTCGGACTCACAGCGACGCTGCCACCAACAGAACGAAACACTGCCCAGTCTTGCACCATGTCCATAGTCGTGTTTATGCTTAAGTCCACTGCTGCAGCCACTGTGTCGATCCATCTCATCAAGAATCTTCCTCTTTTTTTGCTGACCCTCCACTCTACCAAGCATGATGTCCTTCTCCAGGGACTCAACTTTCCTGACAGTATGTCTGAAGTATGTAAGATGCAGTCTTGCCATCTTTGCTTCCAAGGAGCAGTCTGTTTGTACTTCTTCCAGAACAGACCTGTTTGTTCTTTTGGCAGTCCATGGTACATTCAACATTCTTCTCCAGCACAACAATTCAAAGGTATCGATTCTTCATCTGTCTTCTTTGTCCATTGTCCAGCTTTCTCATGCATATGATGTGATTGAAAATACCATAGCTTAGATCAGGTGCATTTTAGTCTTCAAGGTGACATCCTTACTGTTGAAAACTTGAAAGAGGTCCCTAGCAGCAGATTTTCCCAGTACAATGCGTCTTTTGATTTCTTGATTGCTGCTTCCATGGACACTGAATCCAGATCCAAATAAAATGAAATCCTTGACAACCTCAGTCTTTTCTCCATTTATGACAATGTTGTTTACAGGACCAGTGTGAGGATTTTTGTTTTCCTGATGTTGAGGTGCAATCCATACCAAAGGCTGTGGTCACTGATCTTCATCAGTAAGTGTCTGAAATCTTCATTTCCAGCAAGTAAGGTGATGTAATCTGCATAACACAGGTTGTTAATGAGTCATCCTCCAACTGTGATGCCTCGTTCCTCTTTGTATAATCCAGCTTCTCAGATTATTTGCTCAGTATACAGATTAAAAAGGTATGGTGAAAGGATACAACACTGACACACACATTTCTTGACTTTAAACCACGAAGTGTCCTTATTCTGTTTGCACAACTGCCTCTTGATCCACATGCAGATTCCTTAAGGCCACAATTAGGTGTTCTGGAATTCTCATTCTCCACAACATTAGCCATAATTTAGTATGATCCACAGTTGAATGCTTTTGCATAGTCGATGAAACACAAATAAATGTCTTTCTGGTATTCTTTGCTTTCAGCCAAGATCTATCTGACATCAGCAATCGTATGCCTTGTCCCACATCCTCTTCTGAATCCAGCTTGAATTTCTAGAAGTTCCTTGTCAATATACTGTTGTGGCTGCTTTGAATGATCTTGAGCGAAATTTTACTTGTGTGTGATATCAACAGTACTGTCTGGTAATTTCCACATTTAGTTGGATCACCTTTTTTAGAATGGGCTTAAATATGGATCTCTTCTAGTCAGTTGGCCAGGTAGCTGTCCTCCAAATTTCTTGGCATAGAGGAGTGTCTGAGGGTATAACTCAGAGAAAAGTTCTTCAGATGCAGCTGGGTTATTCTCATCAGATAGGGGGTGGATCTAATCATACGGGAGTGGAAGGCCTAATGATTTTACTGGTGAAGGTGACTTAGCAGAGAAACATGGAACAGTATCTTCATACAGTTGTGAGAGGGTTGGTTCTCTTGGCAGGAGAGGTGCAACAGAATATATGGGTTTCATGTCCCCAGCTTCCAGATTATCTGTCCATATTTCCTCATCTCAAGTTTCCAGATTCCATATTTTCCTAAATAATGTCCTTATTTTAACTTCAGATACCATTTGAGGTTGAGAATTCAATTGGAATGTAATTCAGCCACTCTTATGATAAGGCTCTGAGTTTGGTTTTCAGCACTATCAGCTCAGTTACTACAAGAAAAAGGGCTTTCTTTCAAGACACAAGTGGAAACTTTGACTTGAGCCATGGCTCTGAAGCCCAAAGTTCATCTTTTTCTTTCTTCAGTTTCTCTCGCAAAAGTAGAATCAATCAACCAGCTTCTTTATATTTCTTATTATCACCAACTTCTAGAAAGTTTCAAACATGCCATCATCTGAAGCATTGCCTCTCATCAATTTCTGGTGATATTTTTCATATCTCTATAGCCACCTCACACCATGGATTAGCAGTGTCCTCTTTGCTACTGGAAACAAAGTCATCAACAACTTTTATCAGACTTCAGAACCAATTTAGAAAACTCATAGTTATAATTTTGTTTCTCTAGAACCACGGCTGGTACTAAATATATTAAGCTGGGTTCTCTACAGTGAAGCACACACATACAGACATAAAAAGAGATTTATATCTAGCAAGTGGCTCATGTAATTGTTGCTATTGTTGTTGTTAAGGTGCCACCGAGTTGGCTGGAAAGTCGAGAGTCCATGGGCTCACGTGTTAGGCTTGGGATTTCTGCTGACTCACACAGCTGCAAGGGTTGGTGAACCCAAGATCAGCAAGTCAGAAAGGAGGCTTCTGGCTCATAGGATGTGGAGGCCAACAAATGCCAAGATTGGTAGTTAAGGTGCTAGATCAAGTCCTAATGACTGGATATCACAAGAACAGGAGCCAGCTGCAGGATCCAGAGTGAACAAAAGCCTGAGAGCTTTGCCAGAAAGTTTATATTGGGTGCAGGCCACACCCCTAAGGAAGCTTCCTTTCAACTGATTGACTGCTCACAGCAGATCTCACCATAGAGATGATTACATTATACCAGATCTCATTATGGAAGTCAGTATATCATTACACAGTTACCAAACTACATCATAACTGCTAAACCACTGAGAATCATGGCCCAGTCATGTTGACACACAACTTTAACCATCACAGCTTCAGAAATAATGTTGAATAGGAGAAGTATGAGCCAATATATGGGTATTATTATGTTAAAAGAAAGATAAAGCCAGTCATAGCTGGTAAAAATATAAAGAAAATCAAAGATGCAGTTACATAAAAAGTCGGAGTGATGGTTGTTGTTGATTGGAGAAGGGGTTAGTTATCAGACAGGAACACACAGGGAGCTTCTGGCCCATTTGTAATGTACTTCTAGGGCAGTTATTTAGGGTTTTGCTTTAATTGTTAAGCTGAACATTTATAATTAGTAACTTTTCTGAATTGTGCTATATTCTTCCAATTAAAAAAAGAGTTTAAAATAAAGTGGACTGTTTAACAGCAAATTAGACAAAGCTGAAGTGAGAATTATTGCACTGGAAGACAGATCTGAAGAAATTATCCAGAAATCAGTTCAGAGAGACAAAGATATGGAAGTATTAAACAGAAAATAAACTGGAGTATCAGAACACAGGTCAGAGAGGGAACTGAGGCAGTATTTGAAGAGTTAACAGCTGAAAATTTCTCAGAGCTGAAGAATTTAACACAATCTGTAACACTGAAAAGCTAATATAATCAGAAGCACTATAGATAACATTATCACAGGTGAAACTTGCAGAACACCTAAAAGTTAAGACAGAAAAGATATTAAAAGCAGTTAGAGATGAAATACATGCAGTCTTCAAATAAATAACAATTAGAGTGACAGCTCTTTTTATAAATAATGAAAGTCAGGGGACAGTGCAATATCTTTAATGTACTAAATAAAAATAACTCATTCTAGAAGTGTTATACCTTCTAATAAAATCTGTCATGAGAGATATACAGACATTAAATAACTCACTTATTAATAAGTCATAATAGAAATCTGAAACACTTAGAAAAACTTAAAAATAAAACTATGTCTCAAATTTATAAATTAAAACTAATTTCAGAATTAGAAGGAAATTATAACCTTAAGTGTTTATATTAGAAAACAAAACAGACTGAAAATTAATTAGCTACAAAGACAACTTAAAAAATTCAAGACAGAATAGACTACAAACAAAATAGAAGCCAGGGGGGTAGAGCCAAGATGGCAGAGTAACAACACATCCCTGCTAAATCCTCAAACAACTAAGAACCTCAAAATTAATGAAATCCACCAAATACAGCAATCCAGAAGGACTAAACTGTGCTTAGAGAACCCTAAGTGTAAAGGGAGTAAATGGAAGATCTTAGGAGCCTTGAACCACCTTGGATCTAACAATGTGGCCTGGGCAGAGATTCTCTGCCAATCAAGGCAATCTGGGTGGGGAGAAAACCTACCTCTAGTGGATCTTAGCAACCAAGGGGCTGAGACATAAGAGCTAGAGTAGCCTTGAATTTGGCTAAAGAGACCTGTACCAGCATAAGCATACGAGCCTGCAGCCTAGACCTGAAGACCCCCTCCTGGGTTAGAACACTCTGGGAAGATGCTGGCTGGTGGTCAGTGCCCCATCAGGCCCACAACCCAGGCATCACTCAGAGCAGCAAGGGGCCAGGAGGCCTTGGCCAGAGGAGCAGGGACACAGGGTGGAGTGTGCTGGGATGGGAGGCCAAGGCTCCCACCATCCCAGGGCAATAGGGCAGGAGAGGGCACACAGCAAGCCTTAGTTCTGTGAGACTGGGAGGCCCAGTTCCAGGTGCCCCATAGCTATGGATCAGGCAATCATGGGACCTGGAGGTGCAGACTGAACGGCCCAGCCACTGGCAGATCTGGGACTGGCCTTGGAGCCAGCAGGCCAGGAAGCTCTGGGCTCCCTCAGAGAAGATTGGAGTGGTGTGGGTCAGTGAGGCTGGGGCTCAGGAAATTAGGCAGGTCTAGAGTGATCACCCTAGCATCTGGGCAGCCATTGGAGCCATGCATGCTGGAGAGATCTGGGCTCAGATGATAGTGAGGGGGAGGGCAGTGAGCTCCAGTGGCTGGGCAGCCATTAGTGCCACATGCAAAGGGAAGGCTTGGGTTCAGATGAACCAAGAGAAGGGGAGAAATTGCCCCACTGGCTAGGAAGCAACTGGAGCCCAGTGCACCAGGGTGGTCCAGGCTCAGGTGACCCTGCAGGAGTCAAGTGATCGCTTCAGTGGCTAGGCAGTCATTAGAGCAAAGTGCACCACGGAGGACTGGGCTTAGGTGACCTATGGAGGCACAGTGATTGTCTCAGTAGCTGGGTAGTCATTGGAGCTGGGTGCACTGGCGAGGCCTGAGCTCAGGTGACCCTAGAAGAGTTAGGCAACCATCCCAGTTACTACGCAGCCATTGGAGCCAAGTGTACCCAGGAGGTTTGGGCTCAGGTAACCCAGGGGGAGGGCCATGACCACCCCAGCAGCTAGGGAGCCACTGGAGCCAAGTGTGACAGGGAGGTCGGTGCTCTGGTGACACTGGAGGAGTGAAGTGATTGCCATAGGGGCTAAGCAGCTGTAAAAGCTAAGTGCACCAGGGAGGCTTAGGCTCAAGTAACCTGGGGAGAGTGACAACACTAACATCATATTTATTAATAATCACACTGAATGTAAATGGACTAAAGGTACCAGTTAAGAGAAGGAGAGCAGCAGACTGGATAAAAAGAACAGGACCCATCTACATGCTGCTTACAGGAGATACACCTTAGATATAAAGACACAAACAAACTAGATCTCAAAGGTTGAAAAAAATGTATCAGTCTAATAACATTCAAAAAGAGCAGGAGCAGCGATACTAATATCTGACAAAATAGACTTTAAAGTTAAATCCACCATACAAGATAAAGAGGGTCACTACCTAATGATCAATGGCTCAATTCAACAGGAGGATATAACCATACTAAATATCTACCCATCCAATGGCAAGGCTCCAAAATACATAAAACAAACACTATTTGCACCTAAAACAGAAATAGACAGCTCCACAACAATAGTGGGAGACTTCAACACACCACTCTCAGTAAAGAATAGAACACCCCGGAAAAAGCTTAGTAATCAAACGGAGGATCTAAATGACACAACCAGTCAACTTGACCTTACCGACATGTTCAGAACACTTCAACCAACTGAAGCCAAGTGTACTTTCTTTTCGAATACTCATGGATAGTTCTCCAGAATTGACCACATATTAGGTCACAGAGCAATATTCCACAAAATTCAAATGACTGAGATAATATAAAGCATCTTTCAGACCACAAAGCCATAAAACTAGAAATCAATAACAGAAAAAAAGATGCAAATTAAATAAAAAACACAGAGATTGAATGACATTTTGCTCAGGAACTACTGGGTAATAAAGGATGCAATAAAGAATTTCATAGAATCAAATGAGAATGAAGACACATCCTACCAAAATCTATGGGACACCGCAAAAGCAGGGCTCAGAGTTCAATTCATCTCAATAAATGTGCACTCCAAAAAAAAATGGGCACAAATCCAATAGTTAACTCATCAATTAGAAAAGAAAGATGTCAGCAAAAGAACCCACCAGTCTCCAGAAGAAAGCCAATTATTAAAATTAGAGCAGAAATAAACTAAATAAAAAATAAGAAAATTATTGAAAGAGGAGACAAATCCAAAAGCTGCTTTTTTGAAAAGATCAGCAAAATTGATAAGCCATTGGCCAATCAGACTAAAGAAGAACAGGAGAAGAAACAAGCAATCCTAATTAGAAATGGGGTGGGTGATATCACAACAGACTCTGCTAAAATTAAAAGAATCATAGAAGAATACTGTAAAAAAATATATGCTAATAAATTTGAAAATCTAGAGGAAATGGACAACTTTCTTGAAAAACACTACCTACCTAAACTAGTAAAATCAGGGATAGAACAACTAAACAAATCCATTACAAAAGAAGAAATTGAAAACGTAGTTAAAAAATTTCCATCCAAAAGAAGTCCTGGCCAAGATGCCTTCACTGCACAATTCTATCAAGCATTCAGAGAAGAGTTAACATTACTACTTCTAAAGGTATTCCAGAGCATAGAAAAGGATGGAATATTCCCAAATTCACTCTACGAAGTTAGTATAACCCTGGTTCCAAAACCAGATAAAGACAGCACAACAAAGGAAAATTACAGACCAACATCTCTCATGAACTTAGATGCAAAAATCGTTAACAAAATCCTAGCTAACAGAATTCAACAACACCTCAAATAGTTCGTCACGATCAAGCAGGACTCATACTAGGGATGCAGGGATGATTCAACATTAGGAAAACAATTAACGTGATTAACCCTATAGCTAAAATAAAAGACAAGAATCACCTGATTCTATCAATTGACACAGAAAAGGCATTTGATAAAGTCGAACACTCGTTCATGTTAAAAACTCCATCACACTTAATAGGGAGAAGTTAAAAACATTCCCCTTAAGGTACTAGACAAGGATGTCCATTGTCACCACTTCTATTCAACATTGCTGTGGAGGTCCTAGCCAGAACAATTAGACATGATAAAGAAGTAAGAGGCATCCAAATTGACAAAGAAGTCAAAGTATTGCTATTTGTGGATGATATGATCCTACACACAGAAAACCCTAAAGAAGCCACCAAAAACTACTGGATCTAATACACGACTTCAACAAACCATGAGGATACAAGATAAACCTACATAAATCAGTGGGATTCCTTTACACCAACAAAGAGACAGTCAACAAGGAAATGACTAAATCATAACCAACTACTATAGCCTCCAGATAATAAAATACTTGGGGATAAATCTAACCAGAAATGTAAAAGACCTACACAAAGAAAACTACAAGTCCCTACTGCAAGAAATGAAAAATGACTTATGCAAGTGGACAAACCTACTCTGCTCTTGGATAGGAAGACTTATCATTGTGAAAATGTCTATATTTCCCAAAGCAATCTACACATACAATGCAATTCCAATTCAACTTCCAACGACATTTTTTAATGAGATGGAGAAACAAATCACCAACTTCATATGGAAAGGAAGGAAGACAAGGATAAGTAAATTACTACTAAAAAAGAGGAACAAAGAGGGAGGCGCCACCCTTCCTGACCTTAAAACCTACTATACTGCCACAGTAGTCAAGACAGCCTGGTACTGGCACAAAAACAGACACATAGACCAATGGAACAAATCAAAAATCCAGTAAAACTTCATCCACCTATGAACAAGTGGTATTTGATAAAGGCTCAAAGACAGTGAATTGGGGTAAAGATAGTTTCTTCAACAAATGGTGTTGACATAATTGGATATCCATCTGCAAAGAAACGAAACAAAGCCCTTATCTCACACCATGCACAAAAACTAATTCACAATGGATCAAAGACCTAAATATAAAAGCTATAACAATAAAATTCTCAGAAAGAAAAATCAGGAACATGCTGGCACTAATCCATGGCATCAACAATCTACCAAAATCCACCAACAACCTTCAATCATCAGAAACGAATATAGATAATTGGGAACTCTTAAAAGATAGTCACTTATGCTGAATATTTGCGCACCACACTACCGACTGCCACCTAATCTCTCTAATCTACAATATACTGCAAAACCTCAACAAGAAAAAGACAAACAACCCAATTAAAAAATTGTCCAATGACACTTCACCAAAGAAGACATACAGATTGCCAACAGATACATGAGGAAATGTTCACGATTGCTAGCTGTTTTAGTCAGCTAGGGCTGCTCTAACAGAAATACCACAGAGTGGATGGCTTTAACAAAGGAAGGTTTATTCTTACATAGTCCTTACAAGTCCATATTCAAGGTGTCTGCTCCAGGGAAAGGCTTTCCCCTTGCTGGCTCTGGAAGAAAGTCCGGTATTGCATCAGTCTTTGTCCACGGAACATCTTAGCACAAGAACCTCAGGTCTGAAGGACATACTCTTCTCCCGGTGCTGCTTTCTTGATGTTATGAGGTTCCCAATTCTCAGCCTGTCTCCCTTTCTTTTTATCTCTTGCAGGCTGAAAGGATTAAGGGTGGGGCAACCCATACTCCAGGAAAACTCCCTTTACAATGGAGCAGGGAGGTGATCCTATGAAGGGATTCACAGCCCCATGCTAATCCTTTAACATACAGCATAGGAAAACCACAAAATGGAGGACACTCACAAGATATTGTGAATCATGGCCCAACCACGTGGCTACAACTATTTTGGGGGGGACAGATTCAATCCATGATACTAGCCATCAGAGAAATCCAAATCAAAATTACAATAAGATATCATCTCATTCCAACAAAGCTGGCAATCCACCAATCCAAAAAACACAGAATAATAAATGCTGAAGAGGATGTGGAGAGATTGGAACTCTACTACACTGTTGGTGGACTGTAAAATGGTTCAACCACTGTGGAAATCGATTTGGCATTTCCTTAAAAAACTAGAAATAGAAATACCATATGCTCCAGCAATCCCACTCCTTGGAATATATCCCAAAGACATAATGAACACTACTCAAACAGATACTTACACACCCATGTTTATTGTAGCTCTCTCCACAACAGCAAAAAGTTGGAAAACAACCTAGATGCCCAACAACAGACGAATTGTTAAACAAACTGTGGTATATTCATACAATGATAAGAAACAATGATGGCTTAGAGAAATACCTGTCAACATGGGACCATCTGGAGGAAATTATGCTGCGTGAAATTAGCCAGACACAAAAGGACAAATTTTGTATGAGACCATATAAAGATGCAACTAATCATTTAAAAACAGTAGAAATCAATATTTGATGGTTACAGGGTGGGGGGCAGGGAGGGAGAGGGATCTTTTTACGAACTAGGTAGTGGTTTTGGAGTAGGGTATAGGATGTGACAGCATGCACTGGAAGTGGGTTACCCACAACTACTCAATTTCAAAACCAAACTGTCCGCTTAATGTGGACCACCTCTTTGGAAGAACAGAGAAATGGAGTTTGGGACTGGGGGACCACACGCTCAGGGGAAATCCAGACTAATTGGCATACCCAAGATTTTTTTCTCTCCAGTCATTGCTCCACACAGCAGCTGGGTGAGTGGCGACTGGGGTCTTAGAAGCTAGCAAGCTACCATCTAAATAGCACCAAATGGTCCCAATCCACCTGGACCTGAGGTAAAAGGAGGACATCGAGGACAGGAGAAAAATATGAGCCCACCAGATGGAAGGGGCCATGTGAGCCATAGCCTGCTTCAGCATGGGGACCAGAAAAACTAGATGGTGCCTGGCCACCACCAATGACAGCCCGGTTGGGGTATGCAGAATGGAGCTCTGGACACAGCAGGTGATTGAGTAGAGGGCAGAGCTAGAACTCCACCAAAAGAGCACACCTGGTGGTCCTAAATGGAAGGCTCCCTGGGAGCCTGGCCCCCGGGCTCTCTAACTCCAAAGTGCATCCAGCTCGGGGGCCAGTTCCCCAGACAAAGACTGACCTGGACCATACAAAACATAGAGTGATACTGGAGGAGAACAAACCTTTAAAAATGTACACAGGGTTGTCTTACAAACACTTTACTGGAGCCAAGTTGATGGGGTGAGGAGGGCTTGACCTGGGAAGCTCCAAACAAAAGGGAAATGTGTTGTCACGTGGCAGTGGAAGGGTGGAGGTGGGAGGGAGCAGCTAGAATAGATGTGAAAGTTCTGCATGTTATATGGCAACATGATACAGACTGTAAAATTGTTCTTAATTCACAATAAAAATAAATAATAGAAGAAACAAAACCGTAAAATAGAGAGAATCAGTCATGTCAAAAATTATTCTTTTGAAAGTCCAGTAAAGTGATAAAACTCTGGCAACAGTGCTCAAGTGAAAAAGACACAACAATATGAGAAATGAAAAGCAGAACAAAACCACATATGCTGTAGATTTTAAAACTAAGATGATATTTTTTAAAAAAAGGTTTTATTTCAAAAATTTGAAAATTTAGATGAAATGAGAATATTCCTGGAAAAATACAGTTTACAAAAACTAACTCATGGGGAAAAGAAACCCTGAATAGTCTTGAAGTCAATAAATAAATTGAGCCAGTGTTCTACCAAACATTGAAGAAACAAGCAATTCCAATTATACATAAATTCTTCCAGAAGTATAGAAAAAGGAAAATATCCAACTCATTTTCTAAGCCTAATGTTGATACTAAAATAAGATCAACAAAAGTATGAAAACAGAATTTTCTAGGCCATTTTACTCATGGATATAGATCCAAGAACAAAATACCACCAAACCAGACATAACAATATATATACTACATATTGACCAAGATGGACTTATTCAAGCAATTGCAACTTGGCTTACCCTTTTTTAAAATCAATCAATGTCATTCACTAATTAAAGGAGAAAAATGGTATCAAATTGTGACTGAAAAGTATTGCATTAAATATCCATGCATAATAAAAACTCTTAGCAAACTAGAAGCCAGATGCTTTCTGTGGTCCCTCTTATGACAAAGACCTGAAAAACCAAATCAAGATCCTCTAGCCAAACAACCTGCCTTATCAAAGCAATCAGGCACAGTTTCTCCTTACACCTAGAAAGCAAGTTTCCAGTCCCTACCAGCCTGTCCTTGTCCCCTCACACAGGAACCAGGAATCACCTTACCCTCCTGATACCACAAAGCCTACATCCCACAGCTCCTGCTTATTCACTGTGTTGCTGAATATAACTCATACGTGTCCTCCTCCCCTAGGTGGTGATTATACATAATTAACGAATTGCTGTTGAGCTCGTCTGTCCAGTGTGAGGAGCTGTGTGTTCAGCCATCCCCATAAACTCTAGTTTAAAACCTTTCCCTCACCCATGGGTACATTATGGTAAAACTGAAGAAAACAAAAACTAAGTCTTAAAAGAAGCCAGAGGAAAAAAGCAAAGGAACAACAATAATGCTAACAGCATATTTTTCAATAAAAACCAGAAGGTAGTGAACAAAGTAGCCTCTTTAAATACTGAGAACAACCGCCAACTGTAAACAGCAAATAATAATAATCCATAAAAATACAGATGAAATTGTCTTCAAACAAATAAAATAGAAAAATCCACGATCAGCAGACCAAACATACACATATATATATACATAACAGAAGCAAAATGATCCCAGACAAAAGCATGGCAATGCAGGAAGGAACAAAGATCACCAGAAAGGAATCATCTATGAGTAAACCTGATTAAGTACCGACTGTTAAAAAAGGAAAAATATCTTATAGAGTTTTAAATACGAATAAAATAGACGACAGTACCATAAAAGAGAGTGCATAAAAGAAACTGAAGTGTTCTGAGATTTTTTTAATTGCGTGGAAAATAGCAAAAATGCTAGACAAAGGTAGGCTATGTAAATAAAAAGATGCATGTTGTAATTAAAAGAAGAAAAATAGCAACATAACAAGCTAACAGAGAGGAGAGGCAGTGGATAATAAAATATTTGATTAATTTAAAAGGAGACTAGAAATTTTTTTAAAAAGATGTCAATATCAGGTAAACAGACAACAGTAAAACATTAGACTTAAACCCCAATAAATCAATAACTGCTTTGAATAAGAATGAACTAAATACTCCAAAAAGAAGACAAAGACAGACTGAACTTCTTTTTCCCTTAATTTTATTTTTTTATTAATTACAGTAAAAGAATAAAATTTCTAACATCTATCAATTATCTCATCTATGATAAACCCTCGGCCCCCCACCCACCCATATAGCCAACACAATCATTTTATTCTGTGGATAATTCTCTTTTTAAATCCTTATAACAGGGGTATCATACAAAATTTTTCCTTTTGACACTGATTGATTTCATTCAGCATGATCTCTTCCAAATGAAACCATGCTGTGAGAAGTTTTCTAAAATCATCACTGTTTTTTATCATAGCATAATGTTCCATTGAGTATATGTACCATAGTTTGTTTATCCACTCATCTATTGATGGGCATCGGGGTTGATTCCATCTTTTAGCTATTGTGGACTGTGCCGCAACAAACATTGATGTACGTGTGTCTGTTTGTGTGACGACTTTTGTTTCTGAAGTACAAACTGCAAGAAGTGGAGGATTTACAGGATCAAATGCTCTATCTATTTCCAGCTTTTTAAGGAAGCACCAGATTGTTTTCCAGAGAGGTTGTACCATTTCGCAATCCCACCAACAGCATAGGAGAGTTCCAATTTCTCCACAGCCTCTCCAGCATTTTTCGTTTTGCCAGACATTTTCGTTTTTTGGATCATGGCAAACCTTGTTGGGGTGAGATAGTACCTCATCGTAGATTTGATTTGAATGTATTTAATAGCTAATGATCATGAGTAATCCTGCATGTGTCTTTTGGCTGCCTGGATATCCTCTTTAGAGAAATGTCTGTCCAACTCCTTCACCCATTGCTTAACTGGATTATTTATTCTTTTCTTGTTGATATTTTGTAATGTGTTGTAGATTATGGAGATCAGACACTGATCTGACATATAGTTGCCAGACATTTTTTCCCATTCCATAGGTGGCCTTTTAATTCTTTTGATGCAGTCTTTGGAATTTGTATTGGGAATGCATTTTATGTGTAGATTGATTTGAGCAAAATATACATTTTCACAATATTGCGTCTTCCTATCCATGAACAGGGTAGATTACTCTGTTTATGAGTCTCTCTTAGTTTCTTGTACTAAGGTCTTGTAGTTCCCTCTGTAAAGGTCTCTTATTTCTTTAGTTAGATTTATTCCTAGGTATTTTATCTTCTTCTGGGCTATAGTAAATGGAATTGATTTGGTGGTTTCTTCTTTAATAATCTGTTTGTTGGCATAAAGGAATCCTACTGATTTACTTACATTTATCTTGTATCCTGATACTTTGCTAAACTCTTCTATTAGTTCCAGTAGTTTACTTATGGATTCCTTTGGATTCTCTGTGTATACAACCATATCATCTGCAGATAAGGAGATTTTTACTTCTTCATTGCTGATGCGGATGCCCTCTATTTCTTTGTCTCGTCTAATTGCTCTGACTAGAACTTCTAGCACAATGTTGAGTAGAAGTGGTGAGAGTGGGCATCCTTGTCTAGTTCTTTCAGTCTTTCACTATTCAGGACGATGAAGGCAGTTGGCTTGGCACAGGTGCTATTGATTGCGTTGAAGAATTTCACCTCTATTCCTATTTCTCTGAGAGTTTTTAGCAGGAATGGATGTTGAACTTTGTCAAATGCCTTTTCTGCATCAGTTGAAAAAAATCAAATGATTCTTATCTTTTGTGTTATTAATGTGGTTGGTTACATTAATTGTTTTTCTGATGTTGACCCAGCCTTGCATCCCTGGAATGAAACCAACTTGATCATGATGAATTTTTGTTTATATATGCTGTAGAATTCTCTTGGCTAGAATTTTTTTTTAAGATTTTTGCATCTAAGTTCATGAGTGATATTGGGCTGAATTTTCTTTTTTTGTAGGATCTTTCCCTGGCTTTGGTATTAGGGTTATGCTGACTTCATAGAATGAATTTGGGAGTATTCCATCCCTGTCTATGGTGTGAAATAGCCTCAATGGTATTGGAGCTAACTCTTCTCTCTAAAAGTTTGGTAGAATTCTCTAGTGAAGCCATCTGGGCCAGGACTTTTTTTGGTTGGGAGATTTTTGATGACTTTTTCAATCTCTTCCTTTATGATAGATTTATTAACTTGATTTACTTCTCCTTGTGATAATCTTGGTAGGTGATACGAATCTAGAAATTTGTCCATTTACTTTAGGTTTTCAAACCTGTTAGAGTACAATCTTTCATAGTATTCTGTTATGATATTATTTATTTCAGCTGGGTCTGTTGTAACATCTCCCATCTCATTTCTTAATCAGGTTATTTGTATCTTCTGCTATTTTTCTTTTGTAAGTTTAGCCTATGGTTTATCAACTTTGTTGATCTTTTCAAAGAACCAGCTTTTGATTTTGTTTTTGGATTTTTTGGATTGTTTTTCTATTCTCTGATTCATTTAGTTTTGCTCTAATCCTTATAATCTGTTTTCTTCTGGTGCCTGAGGGGTTCTTCTGTTGCTCTCTTTCTACTTGTTAAGCTGTAAGGTTAATTCTTTAATTTGGGCCCTTTTTTCTTTCCGGATGTGTGCAGTTATAGAGATAAACTGACCTCTGAGCACTGCTTTTCTATATCCCATAGATTCTGGTAGAAGGTGTGCTCATTCTCATTTGAGTCTATAAATTTCTTTATTTTGTCCTTGATTTCTTCCATAACCCAAGGCTTTTTGAGCAAAGTGCTGTTTAGTTTCCATAAGTTCAAATTTCTACCTATGATTTTTCTGTTATTGATTTCAACTTTTACAGCTCTATGGTCTGAGAAGATATTTTGCAGTAAATCAATGGTTTGGATTTTATAGAGAATTGCTTTAAGTCCTAACACATGGTCTATTCTGGAGAATGTTCCATGTGCATTGGAGAAGGTGTACTTATCCATTGACGGATGAAAATTTCCATATATGCCAATAAGGTCAACTTGGCTGATTGTTGCAGTAAGATCTTCTGTATCTTTACTGAGCCTTTTTCTGGATGATCTATCCATAACTAAACGGGGAATGTTGAAGCCTCCATCTATTGTTGTGGAGTGATCCATCTCATTTTTCAGTGTTGTCAGTATTTGTTCAATGTATTTAGATACTCTGGTACTGGGTGCATAACTATTTAATATTGCTAACTCCTGCTTGAGTATTGAACATTTCAGCAATAAATGGTGACCTTCTTTGTCCACAGTAGTGGATTTTACATTAAAATCTATTTTACCTGAGATTAGTATTGCCATACCTGTTCTTCTTTGTAGGTTGTTAGTTTGGTATATACTATTCGTTAAAAGACAATGGACTAAACACACATCTCCTCCTTTCCCTCTGAGAACTAAGGCCTGGAATGATATTTGTATGGAACAATGAACATTTGGGGAGCCCTAGGGCCTAGCATATTTGACTAGGCACCAGTATCAGACTAATCTTCCCCTCTCAAAAACAAGCCAGTGGCCATCTGACCACTTCTGCTGTTTCGCAGTATTACAGAACTGTAGCTTCTGCAAATAGCTTGTAACATACTTTCATTATCAGCTGGAAGGCGGAGTCTACTGCTCCTGAAGGCCTTTTTCAGCCAGCATGTTGGACAG
Organism: Heterohyrax brucei; assembly: GCA_028571685.1. Taxonomy (NCBI): domain Eukaryota; kingdom Metazoa; phylum Chordata; class Mammalia; order Hyracoidea; family Procaviidae; genus Heterohyrax; species Heterohyrax brucei. Next base: position 28,475,603 of record CM053155.1, read on the forward strand.
CTTCTAGTTCCACACCTGGACAGCTCTCCACATAAGAAGTGAGATTTACTTTTAAGGCTGAGAGGCCTATGTATTTGCCTGGAGATCTGTCTGTTGAGAGGCCCAGCAGCTTTTCCTCAAATCTTTCTCTGACAGACATTGTAGGGTTGGCTGACAGCCTTGAGCCATAAGTAGGGCAGCATCTTTGCCACCCAACAAGCAGACACTTTCACCCCAGAGAGCCCACCTGGGGCAAATTACTAAAGTATTAGAGACAGCTGGTGATCAACAATTCTCTTAGATCTAATACCAGAGAAATCAAGCAGTGTCTAGATGGCACACAGGCAGTAGACCATAATTAATCATTTAAAGAAGCAGCCTTCAAATGCTCCAGAAAACTCCCAAAATAATGATTCAAAAAATTCCCAGATGAAGATACCTTTCTGAATCTATCAGAGGTCAAGTATAAAGGAATTATATATAGAAAGCTCCTAGAGATTAAACAAAATGCAGCAGAAAAAAATGAAAAATTTAGTAAGCTATTTGTACTGATGGAACATCAGTGATCAAAATACATCAGATCAATAACAAAATTACAGAATTAGATAATTCAATCCAAAGCCAAAAGAGTAGGATTGAACAGATAGAAGTTAGGCTCAGGAACATTGAGGACAGAGTAACTGACACCAGCATTTATGAGGAGAAATCAAAGAAAAGAAATAAGAAAAATGAAGAAGCATTAAGAGACACATGGGACTACATTAAGTGGAAAAATTTACGTTTAATTGGAGTCACTGAACAAGGGGGGATAAATGACAATATAGAGAGTATTGCTGTAGAGATGCTGACAGAAAACTTTCCTGAGATTATGAGCAAAGAGAACATAGGTATCCAAGGTGTTTATAGAACAACAAAAAAGCTAGACCCCAAAAGAAAGACATCAAGACATATAATCAAGTTTAATAAGATGAAATATAAACAAATGCTTCTGAAGGCAGCAAGGCTCAAAGCAAAGCTAACACTCTGAGAGAAACCCTTTAGGTTTTCGTCTGACTTCTCTGCAGAAATGATGCTGGCTAGAAAATAGTGGGCTGGTATATTTGAAGTCCTGAAGGAGAAAAACTTCCAAAGAAGAATTATTTATCCTGCAAAATTGTCTATCAGATATGATGGTGAAAAAAAGACTTTTGCAGATAAAGACAAGCTTAGAGACTTTGTAAAAACTAAACCAAAACTACATGAAATACTGAAAGAAGCTCTTTCCTTCGAAAAACAAACCATTAAATGTATATTTAAGGTGACAATGCAGGACACATCACCCAAAACTCTAATCAGTTAGGGAAGTCACAAAATTTAATCAAAGCTACAATATTAAAATGAGGGAATCTGTGATCATATCATGACAACTATAACATCATCACATTAAAAGAGGGATACACTACAGTAGTTATAGTCTTTTCAGATGGAAAGGAAATTAAAGAGTTATGCAGCAGTTAAAATTGGGTTTAATCTTAGTATGTTAAGGGGATAACAGATGTAGCCATAAAGCAAGTTAACAATGCATCGTATCAAAATAAGCACAATACAGGAATCTCAACAAACACAAACCAACACTGAAAAAACAACCATAAAGAATGGCCCATAACAGAACATTAAGAGCAATATAGAAAACATCAACATAAAAATTACATCAAAATGATGGCACTAAACACATACCTATCAATAATTACATTGAATGTAAATGTACTGAATGCTACAGTAAAGAGACAGCAAGTGACATCCTGGATCACAAGACATGACCCATCTATATGTTGCTTACAAGAAACACACCTTAGACTTAAAGATATGAACAAACTGAAAATTTAAGGATGGCATAATATATACCAAGACTGAGCTTTTTAAAATGCTGCTTACAAAACCAAAAACCTAACCCACTGCCATCGAGTTGCTTATGACTCATAGCGACCCTATAGGAGAGAGTAGAACTGCCCCATGGGGTGTTCAAAGAGTGCCTGGTGGATTCACTGACTTCAGCTAGCAGACACAGCTCTTAACCACTGCCCACCAGGGTTTCTGCTGCTTACAAGAGACACATTTTAAATATAAGTTCACAGAAAAATAAAAATAAAAGGGTATAAAATGATATCACCCCAGTACGAAAGCCAAATAAAGACACTACAATAAAAGAAAACTAGAAGCCAATATCCTTGATGAACATAAATGTAAAATAACTTCAAAAAATACTTGCAAACTGAATTCATCAGCATATTAAAAGGATTACACACTGTGACCAAGGGTGAAATGCAAGAGTGGTTCAACACAAAGAAACCAATAAAATGTAATACACCACATTAACAGAATGAAGGATAAAACCACATGATCACTTCAATTGATACAGAAAATTATGGGATAAAAATCTAACACTGTTTCATGATAAAAGTATTCATACAAGAACTGAGGTGAATTTCCTCAGCACAATAAAGGCCATATACAAGAAACCCACACCTAACACTATACTTAATAATGAATGACTTAAAGCTGTTTACCTATTTCCAGGAGGAAGACAAAAATGCCCATTTCTGCTTAACGTAGTTCTGGATGAATTTTGAAAACACTGTACTAAGTGAAATAAGCTAGACACCAATAGACAAATATTGAACGGCTCCACATATCTGACATATCTCAAAAAGGCAAATTTATAGGCAGAAAGTAGTATACGGGTCATTAGAGGCCGGAAGAAGGCAAGAATGGGAAATTATCGCTAATGGGCACAGTTTACACTGGGAATGATGAGGTGATGAAAAAGTTCTGGAAACCGACAGTAGTAATGGTTACACAACATTGTTCTTAATGCCAAGGAATTGTACATTTGAAAACAATTAAAATGGTAAATACTAGGTAGACTGTACCACAATAAAAAAGTCTAAAGAAAAGCATGGGGCAAATAGATAACAACAGTAAGATCTTGGATTTAAAGTCAAATATGTCAGTAATTGTTTACACATTAATAAACCAAATACTCCAAATAAAATACAAAAGAGTGATTTTTTTCAAATGATGCTTACCAAGAACACACTTTACGTAAGGTTTCACAAACAAAGGAAATAAAATGATGCAAAAAATATATATATTAACCAAAAGAAAGCTGATATAGCTATACCAATGCCAGAAAAAGTAGACTGTATGGTAAAATATATTACCAGAGACAGAGGTGAATGATAATTAAAGGATAAATTCAACAGGAAGGTATGTCAATTCTAAATACATATCCATCTAACAGTATAGCCTTAAAATACATGAAACAAAAACTAACAGAACCGAAGGATAAACAGATATATCTATAATCAAGTTGGAAACTTCATCATGCCTCTATCAGTAATTGAGAAGGGGAAAAGAAAACAGCTCTCAAATCAGGATAGATAGAGAAAATCTTAGTAGCATGATTAATAGGTGGCATTAACTCAGCCCAACTGGTGTATTCAGAATACTAAACCCAACAATTGCATAATGCACATTGTTTTCAAAGATGCATGGGGCATTTACCAAAATAGACTGTATGCTGAGCACAAAACAACTCTCAACAAACATTAAAGGGCTAAAATTATACATAGTTTATGTTCCTCTAGTCACAGAGGAATTAAACAAATAACAGTAACAAAAAGATAAACAGAAAATCATCCAATGTTTGGAAATTCAGAAAAACACGTCTAAACCACCCATAGACCAAAGAAGAATTCACATTTGAAATTAGAAACTATTATGAACTGAATGGATCTCTGATAGTGCAGTGGTTTAAGCATTCGGCTGCCAACTAAAAGGTTGGCAGTTCAAGCCCACCCAGCCACTCCTTGAGAACTCTATGGAGCAGCTCTACTCTGCCCTATAGGGTCGCTAACTCAGAATAGACTCAAAGGCAACTGATGATTATGAAAATACAACATATCAACACATGAAAAATATATCTAGTGCAATGTTTAGAAGGAAATGGATATTCACACATTAGGAACAGTCTTAACTAAATATATCAAAAGTAAAGAAAGCCTGAAAATAAATAAGTATTCATCTCAAGAACCAATCAAAGAAGAGCAAGTTAAACTCAAAGAAAGTGAAAAGAAAATATAGTAAAATAAAAGTAGAAATTAATGAAATGGAAAATAAACATACAAACAGAAAATCAAAGGAGCCAGAAGTTATTTCTTTGTAAAGATTAGTAAAAGTAATAAATATCTAGCAGAACTGATTAAAGAAAAAACACTTATTCCAACATCAGGAATAAAAAGGAGGACATCACTACAAATCAGACTATGTCCTACGTTTTATATTAAAAATATAAAAAGAAGATACTATGAACAACTGCCAACACATTTGAAATTTTTCATGAATGGGAAAATTCCTTTAAAAACACATTACTAATATTGGGCACTAAGGGAAAGAGAAATTTTGAATTTTCGTATTTCTAATAAATACATCTATAACTTAGAACTGTCTCTTAAGGAAAACTCAAGGTTAAAGGCTTCCTAAGTAAAGTCTTCCAGGTACGTAATGAAGAAACGGACACAAACCTTGAACTTTTGAAGATAATAGGAAAATAAAAACACCTCTCCCTCCTCTTTCTTAAATGACAGTATCATATAATTGTGGTACTAAAACCTGACAAAACTTTGTAAGAAAAGAAAATAACATATCATTCTCTCTCATGAATATAGTTGAAAAAAATCCTACCCATAATGCTAGCTAATCAAATCCAGTGATACCTAAAAATGATGTAACAAATCAAGCAAGTGGTTTAACATTCAAAAATCAATTGATGTTAATTCACCACACTAGTAGAATAAAAGATAAGTGTGCATATATATATATGTGTATATGTGGTCTGACAAGTCTGCAGACTTAATTGTTCTAAGTGCTACATACCTCATTGCTGAATATCACTACTGTCACCTTTGAAGCACTCCCCTTGGGAAGCTAGGCAGTGATGCCAGCATGTAGTCCACCCTTCAAAGTAATTTTGGAACTCTTTCTGGAATGGCCATTGCACTTGGTGGCATGGTGGCAAGTTTACAAACTTAATTGTAGAATTGTCTGTCAGGGAGTTTTTAGCCAGCAAACAAATAACTGTATGGGAACCACCTGATCTGGCCCCGCGATGACTTTTTTCTGTACTCGAAGATAAATGAAATATTGAAAGGAAGAGACTTTGATGACATCAAGGGTGATGTGAGGACAGCTCTGATGGCCATTCCAGAAGAAGTGTTCCAAAACTGTTTTGAAGGGTGGACTAAGGGCTGGCGTCAGTACATAGCTTCCCAAGGTGAGTACTTACTGGAAGGCGACCATAGCGATATTCAGCAATGAGGTATCTAGCACTTTTTATAGGATGAGTTCACAAATCCAGTTGGCAGTCCTCCTATATATATCTGAATAGATGCAGTAAAAGCACTGGTAAAACTCAATACTTACTCAGAATAGAATCCAAAAACTAAAAATTGGAAAAACTTTTTCAGCTGATTAAAAAAAAGTATCTAAAAACTAATTGAAATCCTTCTTCATGGTAAAATACAGAAAGATCCTTTGTCTGAAATCAGGAACAAGATAAGGTTGTCTGCTATCACAGCTTCAACATTATACTGAAGCTGTAGCCAGTGAAGTAAGGCAGTAAAATAAGAATAATAATAGAAGAAAAAAGTTATTAGCCAATAACATGATTATTAACATAGTTTCCAAAAGAATCTACATGTAAACTATTAAAACTGATAAATATATTTACCAATGTCACTGGATACAGTCAATATTAAAAGTTAATTATATCTTCATACACTAGCAATAAATGACAAGAAAATGAAAAATTCAAAGACTACCTATATCAACAGGTTCCTAGGTGGCAAAGACAGACCACTAACACGAGCTTGACTGCTAATCTAAAGGTTGGCTGTTCAAACTCACCCAGTTAGTACAACGGAAGAAAGGCTTGGTGACCTGCTTCTGTAAAGACTGCAGTCAAGAAAACTCTGCCGAGCAGTTCCAATCTGTGACACTTGCAGTAGCCATGAATTGTATTCAATAGCAACAGGTAGGGTTTTTCATTCGGTATCTCAGCCCCTACCCACCCCCCAAAAACTTTTAATAAATCTCACAAAAAATTTGTAAATTCCTCTTCAAAAAAGACTGCTAGACATTACTCAAAGAAATTACAGAAGATCTAAATAAATGGAAGGATATATCATGTTCATGGGTTGGAAAACTTAATACTTTAAAATGTCAGTCCTTCCTAAACTCAGTACAATATCAACTAAAACTCTAGCAGTTTTTTTTTGTGGGGGAGCATGGGAGAAATTAGCATGCACGTTCTAAATGGAAGAGACCATCTGGAAAATGATTATGGTACAAGCACAGAGGAAAGAAAATAGAGTCCAGAAAAGGATATGTGCAATCACCTGATCGACAACAAAAGTACCACTGCAATACAATAAATTATACTGCATCGGTATATACATGGAAAAAAATGACCTTGGCTCTCAACCTCACACCACGTACAAAATTCAGTTCCCAGACATATAAAGATCTAAATGTGGAAGGTAAAACAATAAAGGCTCTGGAAGATAGCAGAAAATACTTTCATGCTCTTGAAATAGGTTAACGACTTCTTAAGTAGGAATAAAAAACATTAATTCTTAAGAAAGAAGATTAATAATCCAAACTTTATTAAACTAAGTTTTTCTTTTTTTTTTTGTCTGTAGCCAACAACAACAAAAATGTCAAAAATTTCAAGTAAGACACTGCTGAAAAAGAAAAAAGTTAGTTTTTCACCTATGCACCTGAGCTTTTGTTTCTTCTTTTTCTCTTTTTGTGGTTGAGGTTTTTGTTTGTTTGCTTGTTTTACTGTGATTGAGTGAAAGCATACAATCCAAGTTAAATTTACATGCCTGCCTCTCTGCAGCTCCTTCTGCTCTTCTCGCCCGGTGACAGCACACTCTTCCTTTCCATTGTATACATGTCATATCCTCTTAACAGTCTCCTTCACTTCCTCTCCTCCCTCTCCTCTCCCTTCTAGTAATAGGCCAGTAGGACAGCATCCTGTAGATGTATAGAACTATAAAGTGGATACACCATATGGTCACTTTGTGTCCCAGAGTCCATTCCTGTTCAAAGAGTTGACCTCAGTAATAATTTATGATCAGGGGCAGCAGCAGGTCTAGGAGCCATGCTCCCAGAGGAGCTCCCAGGCCTTAAGACCATCAACTGTGGTCTTTTAGTGGAGTTCTTGAGATGCACCCCCCCTTTTGCTCATGTTGCTGCTGGGACATGACATTGTGTGCCCCATCATGCTGTTATTGGTGGTGGCCGGGTGCCATCTGGTTCTTCTGGTCACATGTTGATAGAATCACCCATACACCTGGGTCCTTCTGTCTTCTGGGCTCTGTTTCCCTCGTATCTTTGTTGTCCTTGGTGGTGATCTGATCCAGTTAAGTTGAGACCATTTGGTGTACTCAGACGGCAGCTTGCTAGTTTTAAAACCCCAGATGCCACTCACCAGTGTGGAGTGCAGAAGACTCTCTTAGCAATAGGCTAGTTATGCCAGCTGGCCTTGATGTCCCCTGAGAGCACAGTCCCTGGACCCTTGCCCCTGCTACTCTGTTCTTACAATATTGGGTTAAGATTAGAAGAGTTTTCAGTTTATGATGAAGTCCAGTTAAGTTGATCTGCTTTCTAATGTGTGCTGTCACTGCTTTCACCCAACCAAATTTCTATCAACTATCTGATGTATAACCAACCCTTTCCATCCCTGTCTCCCTCCACTCCCTTGTAGCCATCAAGCAGTCTTTTCTTCTGTACATGAGTCTATTTTCAAGATCTTGTAGTAGGGGTCTCATATAATATTTGTCCTTGTGCCACTGACTGATTTCACTCAACATAATGTCTTCCAGTTGAAACCAGGTAGTTCCAATTTCTCCGCAGCCTCTTCAGCATTTATTTTTTTGTGTTTTTTGGATCATGGCCAACTTTGTTCGGGTGAGATGACATCTCATCATAGTTTTGATTTGGATTTCTTTAATAGCTAATGACAATGAGCATTTCTTCATATGTCTTTTGGCTGCCATGTTCTCTTCAGTGAAGTGTCTGACCGTCTCCTTTGCCTAGCACTTAATTGGGAAATTTACCTTTTCCTTGTTGATATTTTGCAGTACCATGTAGGATGTGGAGATCAGATGTCGATCTGACATACAGTTGCCAAATCTTTTTTCCCATTCTCTGGGTGGTTTTTAGTTCTTTTGATAAAGTCTTCAGATAAGCAAAAGTGTTTGATTCTTAGTAGCTCGCACTTGTCTATTTTCTCTTCTGCTGAGTGAGCTTTGTCAGATTTTGAAGTCTGTCTAAGTTGTGTCTTAAGACTTCCATTGTTGACCCTATTTTTTCTTGCATGATCGTTATCATTTTAAGTTTGATATTTAGGTCTTTTATAAAATTTGAGTTAGTTTTGTGAAAGGTGTGAGATAGGGGCCTTGTTTCAATTTTTTGCACATGGATATCCAAGTTTGCCAACACTATTTGTTAAAGAGACTGTTTTTACCCCAGTTTAGAATCTTAGGGCCTTTGTCGAATACCAACTTTTCATAAGAGGATGGTGGCATCTCTAGGGTCTCAAATCTATTCCATTGATCTGTATGTCTCTTTTTGTACCACTACCAAGCTGTTTAGACTACTGTGGCAGTGTAATAGGTTCTAAAGGTGGGTAGTGAGAGGCCTTCTACAGTGCTCTTCTTCTTCAGTAGTGCTTTGCTTATATGCTTTCTTTCTTCCATTTCCAAACAAAGCTGGTGATTTGTTTCTCCATCTCATTAAAAAATGTCACTGGACCAGTGATAGCCATGATGGAGCTCACAGAGAGGAGCCTCACTGGCAACACAAGAATAAAAAGAGGTGTATCATGAGATCTCCACTAAAAGACCTCAATTGATGGTCCAGCGGTTTTGGGGTTCCTCTGAGAGCATGGCCCCCGGCCCTGATGCTGCCCGTTCCCATAAATTATAACAAAGGTCCACTCTTTGGACAGGAATGGAATGGACTTGGCAATGCAGAGTAACCATATGTTGGAAGCACTTTATGGTTCTATACATCTATAGGATATCATCTTGCTGACCTCTGGCTGGAGGAAGGGGAGTGGACGGAGAGGAGGGGAAAGGAGACTGTTGGGAGGATGAGACATGTATGGAGCAGAGAGGAATAGTGTGCAGTCACCGGACAGGGAGAGCAGTGGAAGCTGCCTATAGGGGGGCATGTAAATTTACATGTGAATGTACATTTTCACTCAGTTATGTTAAATAAAAAAAAAAAAATGCAAAAAAAATGTCACTGGAATTTGTATTGGGATTGCATTCTATATGTAAATTGCTTTGGGTAAAATAGACAATTTCACAATGTTAAGTCTTCCTATCCATGAGCAAGGTTGTTTTCTCCATTTATGTAAGTCTCTTTTAGTTTCTTGCAGTAAGATCTTGTAGTTCTCTTTGTATAGCTCTCTTACTTTTCTAATTAGATTTATTCTAGGTATTTTATCTTCCTGGGGGCTATAGCAAATGGTATTGATTTGGTGATTTCTTCTTTAATGATCTCTTGATTGGTATAAAGGAATTCTACTGATTTACTTACGTTTATTTTATATCATGACACTTCGCTGAACTCTTCTATTAGTTCAAGTAGTTTACTTATGGATCCTTTAGGATTCTCTGTATACAATCATATTATCTGCAAATAGGGAGATTTTTACTTCTTCTTTGCCCATGTAGATGCCCTTTACTTCTTTGTCTTGTCTGAGTGCTCTGCAGAGAACTTCTGGTACAATGCTGAATAGAAGTGGTGAAAGTGGGCATCCTTGTCTAGTCCCCATTCTCAAGGGGAATTTTTTCAGTCTCTCTCCATTAAGGATGATGATGTAGGTGGTTGGCTTTGCATAGATGCCCCTTATTGGGGTGAGGAATTTGCCTTCTATTCCTATTTTGCTTAGAGTTTTTAGCATGAATGGTGTCGGACTTTATCAAATGCCTTTTATGCATTAACTCACAAAATCAAGTGACTCTTATCTCTTGTGTTATTTATGTGGTTGATCACATTGTTTTTCTGATGTTGAACCAGCCTTGAATCCTAGGTATGAATCCAACTTGGTCATAATGAATTTTTTTTTATATATGTTGTTTAATTCTATTGACAAGGATTTTGGTGAAGATTTTTGCATCTAGGTTCATAACTCATATTGGTTTGTACTTTTCTTTTTTTGTAGAATCTTTCCCTGGCTTTAGTATCAGAGTTATGCTGGCTTCATAGAATGAATTTGGGAGTATTTCATCTTTTTCTATGCTGTGAAATAGTCTCAGTGGTATTGGAGTTAATTCTTCTCTAAAAGTTTGGTAGAATTCTGTGGTAAAGCCATCTGGGTCACGAATTTTTTTTGTTGGCAGTTTTTTGATGACTTTTTCAATCTTTTCCTTTGTGATGAACTCATCATAATTATTAGGTTGTTCTACTTATTCTTGTGATAATTTTGGTAGGTGATATGAACCTACGGATTTGTCCACTACCTCTAAGTTTTCAAATCTGTTAGAGTACAGTCTTTCACAGTATTCTGTTATGATATTTTTCATTTCTCTTGGATCTGTTGGGACATCTCCTATCTCACTTCTTATTTGGGTTGTTTCCTTTCCAGTTTTTCTTTAGTAAATTTGGGCAATGGTTTGTCAATTTTGTTGATCTTTTAAAGAAACACCTTTTGGTTTTATCAATTTTTTTCAATTGTTCTTCTATTCTCTAATTAATTTAGTTCTGGGGTAACTGTTATTATCTGCTTTCTTCTGGTGCCTGAGGGTTTCCTCTGCTGCTCTCTTTCTGCTTGTTCAAGCTGTAGAGTTAATTCTTTGGTTGGGGTCCTTTCTTCCTTCCAGATGTGTGCATTTATAGAGATAAAATGACCTCTGAGCACTGCTTTGGCTATATTCCATAGGTTCTGGTAGGATATGTTTTCATTCCCATTTGAATCCATAAATTTTATTTTGTCCTTGATTTTTTTCTGTAACTCATGGCTTTTTGAGCAAAGTGTTGTTCAGTTTCCATGAGTTCCAGTTTCTATCCAGGTTTCTTCTGCTACTGATTTCAACTTTTATGGCTTTATGGTCCAAGAAGATTCCTTGCAATCATTCAGTGGTTTGGATTTGTTGACATTTGCTTTATGTGCTAACACATGCCCTATTCTTGAAAATGTTACCTGTGCATTGGAGAAGAAGCTGTACTTATCTGTTGATGAATAAAAAGTTCTGTATATGTCGATGAGATCTAGTTGGTTAATTGCCACAATAAGATCTTCGGTGTCTTTATTGACCTTTTTCTAGATGATCTGTCCATTACTGACAGTGGAGTGTTGAAGCCTGCAACTATTATTGTGGAGTGATCTATCTCATTATTCAATATAGTCAGTGCTTGTTCAATGTATTTAGATGCTCTGGCATTGGGTGCATAAATATTTCATATTGTTAAGTCCTGCTTGTGTATTGAACCTTTCAGCAACAAATAGTGACTTTCCTTGTCCCCGGTGGTGTATTTTACATTAAAATCTATTTTATCTAAGATTGGTATTGCCAAACCTGCTCTTCTTTGTATACTGTTCACTTATCTTTAAGGTATGTTTCTTGCAAGCAACATATAGATGGGTCATGTCTTTTGATCCAAGATGTCACTTGTGGTCTCTTTACTAGAGCGTTCAGACTGTTTACATTCAGTGTAATTATTAATAGGTATGTGTTTACTGCTGTTATTCTGATGTATTTAGTTTTGCATTGGTGTTTTCTCTGTTGCTCTTAATATTCTGTTGTGGGTCATTCTTCTTTATGGGTTGATTTTTCATCTTTTTCAGTTTTGGTTTTGTGATTGTTGAGACTCCTTATTACATTTCTTATTTTAATGTGCTGGATTGTTATTGTGCTTTGCAGCTACCCTTATAATCCCCATTAATATTCAGAGTTTAAACCCAATTTTAACTTCTATATATCTCATTAACTTTGTCTCCATCTGAAAGAACAATAACTACTGCAGTACATGCCTCTTTTTAATGTGATGGTATCTTAGTTTTCATGATATGCTCCCTGGTTCCCTTCTTTTATGTTGTAGCTATGATTGAATTTTGTGCCTTCCCTAACTGAGTTGGTTTCTGTATGTGGTATCCTGCATTGCCTCCTTAAATATATACTTAATAGTTTTGTTTTTCTAAGAGCTTCTTTCAGTATTTCTTATAGTTTTTGTTTGGTTTTTGCAATGTCTCTAAGCTTCTATTTACCTGCTAATGTCTTAATTTCATCTTCATATTTCAAAGACAGTTTTGCAGGATGCATAATTCTCAGTTGAAAGTTTTTGTCTTTCAAGGCTTTGAATGTGTCACCCCACTGCCTCCATGCCAACATCATTTCTCCTGAGAAGTCAAGCAAAAGCCTACAGAGCTTCCCTCTGAATGTTAGTTTTGGTTTGAGTCTTGCTGTCTTTAAGAGTTTCTGCTTATGTTTCATTTTATTAAGCTTCATTATACTGTGTCTTGGTGTCTTTCTTTTGATCTAATTTTTGTGGTGTTTGATACATGCCTTGGTATTGGTTTGATACATGTGTTCTCATCTTTCATAATTTCAGGAAAGTTTCCTGTCAGCAACTCAACAACAATACTCTGTGTTTTCAGCTATCTCTCCCTGTTCAGGAAATCCAATTAATTGTAGATCATTCCTCTTGATAGACTCCCATATGTTTCTTAATGCTTCTTCATTTTTCTTATTTCTTTTCTCTGATTCTCCTCATAAATGCTGGTGTCTGTTGCTCTGTCTTCAAGGTCACTTAGTCTAATTTTCAGTTCATCAATTCTGCTCTTTTGGCTTTGAATTGTATTGTCTAATTTTGTATTTTGTTATTGATCTGTCAGATTGCAGAATGTTGATGTTCCATCACTTTAGATAGATTGTTTAATTTTTCATTTTGTTCTGCTGCATTTTGATTAATCCCTAGGAGGGCTCTATATATAATTATTTTATATTCAACTTTCAATAGTTTCAGAAAGGCTTCTTCATATGGGAAGTTTTTTGATTCTTTGAGAGTTTTCTGAAACCATGGTCAGATGTTTCTTTAAATGCCTGGCAATGGTTTGTTGCTTATGGGACATCTAGAGACTGTTTAGTGCCCCTTGTGTTGCCTTAACAGGAGCTGAGGAGCAGTTCTGAGAAAGGAGTTGGACACCAGCTACCTCTTTGTATTCTAGTGACTGGTCAGTGGACTCTCAAGTGACAGGCTGTGCCTCCTGGCTGACAAAGACACCACTATACTTATGGAGTCACTTGGGAGGCATCAACTGACCCTGTGATGTGGGTCAGTAAAGGCTGGAAGAGATGTAGTTGGACTGCACTGTAGTTATTTCTCCAAGCAGTCTTATTTTAAAAAGCTAAAAGCTACCTGACTGCTTCCAGAATCAGTCAGGGCATTAGGTGTGGCAGGCCCTTCCTTCTGGCTGACAGCGAAGACACCTCTTTGGCTATCCCCAGAAGCTATGGTGTACTTCAAAGCAGAGAGAGGCTGCTGCAATGGTGTTATCACCTGCGGGGGCCTACTTATGAGGCAACACTGCTAAACACAGCCTTTCTGCTACAAAAGCTCTCCCTGAACTGACACTGCCTCCAAGCCTGGGAATTAACCCCTGCTGAGGCCTCTGGTTGGGTAACTCCTCCTCTCAGCTGAACAAGACAGTGTCCCAGTCAAGCTGCCCCTCACACCATGGAAGAGCCAAATCTATGTCAGAGTTCTCAAAAGGGTGGATGGAGGGAGTGTGGTGCCCCAATCCACTGCCAGGGCCTCAAAATGCAGTTATTCCACACACTGTCTCTCCGCTGCAGCCCATGCTGTTCACTTCAGAAGTTTGACTCAGTGAAGCTGCCTGCTCATGTCCATCCCCCACCTACTGGTCAACAAAAAGAAAAAACCTTGAAAACACCAGTAACTTTGGACAGCATGAGACAGCCATTCCGTACAAGTGAGCTAAGTGCTAGAAGGGAAGTTTCCTGCTTAGTGGTATGTAGTACAAACTGACAGCCCTATCCTGTGTCCTAAGGCTCACTGGGCATCCAGAAAGCTCTTCAATTATCAATACAGGTCTTACTTTTCAGAGGGAATTAAAGGACACACGTATCTAGTCTGCCATCTTGACTCTGCCCCCGGTTGAGTTTTTTTTGGTTTGTTTCTTAGTTTTCCTAGAAACCTCCAGATTTTTCTAGTAATCTTATGGAAACCAGCTTTACCCATCTTCCCTACACCTAGTTTTTCTTTCACATGAAACAATAATAAAAAGGGAAAGTATACATGCAATTTTTTAAATCTTTTGAAACCAGTAAAGCACTTAAATTCTGCATATATGTATACGCATGTATATGTGTACTTAACATTTTAACAGTCTTCTTTGAAAAATAATGGTTTCCAAATATCAGTACCATAAAAAGCCAGGACTATATAAAACTTCATAACCACTTCTATGTATTTATTCCCCACTACCCCCACCCCTTCCTGGTAACCATCAAAGATTGTTTTCCTTACGTATAAACGTTTCCATGAGTTTTCATAGTAATAGTCTCACACAACACCTGTTCCTCAGTGATTGACTCATTCACTCAGCATAATGCCCTCCAGTTTGCTTCATGTTATGAGATGACATCAGTTTTTAAAATAAATTTCTGTTCATGAGACGACACCCTTAAGACAGTGAGCAGACAAATCAAAGTGGGAGAAGATATTTGTGATACATACACCTAGCAAAGCACTACTATATGTGAGAGATTCCTATAATTAAAAAGAAAAAGACAGAAAAATGGGCAAAATATTTGGATAGAAATTTCACAAAGAAATTCAAATAGCAAAAAAAAAAAAAAAGTGAAAAATGCTCAACAATGAGATGACATTTTATGCCCTTCAGAAGGACAAAATTTAAAGTATGACAATACCACTATTAATGGCAATGTGAGCTGGTTCAGTCACGTTGGGAAACAATTTTTACATGATCTATCAAAGTTGAAGACGTATATGCTCTATATTCCACCAATTCCACTTCTATGCATATACCCCTACAACAACTCATTCATATATGCACTAACAGGCATGAAGAATATTCATTGCAGCTTAGCACCCAACTAGGAGAAAAAAAATCTCCATTACAATAGAATTGAGAAATAAGTTGTGGTATCTTCAAACAGTGGAATCCTGAACAGTAATGAAAAAAAAGGAGTTGTAGCAACACACAAAATGTAGAAGGAAATTAGTCACAAAAAGATACACACTTTGATTCCATTCATAAAATATTCAAGGACACATAAAATCAAACTATGTCATTTGTGGGTATATCTGTAAATGAAAACAAGGGAATTATAAGCACAAAATTGAAGATAATGGTTACCTGAGGTAGACAAGGGAACAGGAGGAGATAAGGGAAGCATTCAGAGGCAATCTTACCATATTCTTTTATTAAATTGCATGGTGGGGAGGTAAGTTATTGAATTGTTATTTTTATACCTTGTAAGTTGTAAATATTCATTTGCATTTACTAAATATTTCATAAGAAGAAAATTTTGTATTGCACATACTTAAGAATTTCCACAAAAAAATAAAAATTAAAACATGGTAGCCTTTGTACTAGGGCCACTAAGGAAGCTGACCATAAAGCCATTGACAGTGACTTCAAGCAGCCCCTGCTGTAATGCATTTCCTGAGAAGGGGGATGGTTCTGGTCATTCCGTTTCTAAACTATAGCCACCCAGACTAGCTAAGCATTGAACTGCTTGATTGAGAGGGGCTTAGGCAAACAAGACTGCTGAAGAACATGTTTTTTTTGTTGTTGTTGGGTAAGAATGAAAGTCAACAAAGTTCTCAAAGATTTTCACCTCATTCCCCCTACAAAGAGGCTGAGAAGTTGCTTGGTTTCGAAAATGCAGAAAGCCATTGCTTCTGATGTGGGTTGTACAGGCCTCACAGTCTCCTCAGGTTTTCCATGCACATTCCACCCACCTCACAGCTGCTGGCCCTGTCCATCCAAGTACTAAGGGGGGAGCATACTGCCACTGTATAATTTCATTCAATGGATACTTCCTTCCAAGAGAACTGCTCCCCAGAGATTCCCTCGACATCTGCAATGATGAAGAGTCCACACACAGGCTTGGGGTTGGAGTAGGTCAGACTGCCAGGGAAAACGTTAAATTCTAAAGTAGGGAAAACAAAAACTCTGCCAGGATCAGAGAAAGACAAGAAAGGATAGAGGCAGGAAACTAGGAAGTGTCTGCTTTTGGTCTCTGTATTGGGAGTTCGAAGAACAGATGACTGAGGGTTATTTATAACTTGCAGCAGGCAGTTAAGATCTGTGAAATGAAAAAGGCTTCACTAACAACAGATGGGGCCAGGGTAGGGACTGAGACCTCCATGAGGACTCTTAGAAAGTGGGATTAGTGGCCTGGGGGTGGGGGAAAGGGTGGACCATTATGGAAAGATTATGGAGTCTGAAGCCCTACCTCTAGGTTAGGTAGAAGTGCTCCAGAGAGCCACTGGTTTTAGGAACAACAGTAATAGTCCAGTAATAATAATAAATAATAGCTGATGTTTATTAAGAAGCCTGGACAGCACAAGTGGTAGGCTGCAAACTGAAGGTTGGTGGTTCAAACCTCCCCAGCTGTCTCAGACAAGGAAGTGTGGTGAACTGCTCTCATAAAGGTTATTATTTGCCGTTCAGTAGATTCTCACTCATGGCAATCCCATGTGTAAAGATTTCAGCCAAGAAAACTCTATGGAACAGCTGTACTCTATAACACACGTGGTTGCCATGAGTCTGGCAGCTAACAACATTGAAGTGCTGACTGTATGCCAGGCACTGAGCTAAGTGCATTATTATTCTCATTTGAAAAATGAGAAAACCAAGGCATGGTGAGGTAAGTAACCAGCCTAAAGCCTTATAGCTAACTGATGAACTTCTCCATCTGGCGCCCTGGCTTGTGTGTATGGGAGGCCAGGGTTCTGAACATCTCCCATTATGTCTCATAACAGAGGCGAGGTCACAAAAGGTAGAAAACTGGACAAAGGGCTTTGATGGTGGTGGGGGGTAGGGAACAAGGATATGGAAGGACATGGAACTTTGTAGTTCTAGAAAGAAGTGCAGAGGGGTGCTCTCGGCTGTGTGTCTCTGTGTGTACACCTAGTGATCATCCAGGTAATGGCAGTGTTGATTCTATGTGAACAACATTAAATGTTTATTAAATGAATATTATCTGGCTCTTGAGGACAAGACAGGTGGGCTGGGAAGTCCAGTATGACTTACTCTACTCTACTGCCTGTTCCCTTAGGCAAGTCACTTCTTCCACTCTAGTTTTCTTTCTCTACAAAACAAAGCAGTTGGTCTAAGATACTACCCATGACAATCTATGTGTCTATGATTTCATTGCTGTTAGCATGTGCCAGGAGGATGGAGGATGTCAAAGATCAGAGGTCAAGCTCTTGGCTTCAATCTCCAAGGCCAACAGCCAAGCTCCAGCAGTGGCAGCCAGCCAAAAAAAAAAAAAAGGAAAAGGAAAATGAGTACGGAGGCGCCGTCTGCTCCCCAGCCTCAGCCCAGGAGCAGCATGTGGCTGGGACGCGCCGTGAGTGCAACTGAGCATGCCAATATCCGCTGCCACGGCTATGGGCACTGGTGCCAGGCAGCCCCGCTGGTGGATAGAAGGAATGTTCACAAATTTACAACTCCAGGAGCGAGGCTGTCTGTCTCTGAAACAACAAAGCCCCAGGCAACTTGATGCAGCTCACCTGCTCCTCAAGCTGCAGCCACCCTCATGAAGGTCAAGGCATCCAGGCCCCTGCTTCTGAGAGTCCACAGTTCTACGCCCCTCTGTGTGATATATGACATCTTTGTTTTTTCCAGATGAGTTACCACCAAGGTCCAAAGGGCCAGGAATTTGCTCTAGGTCACAGTGCTATGACATTCAGCTATGACATTCAGAGCTATGACATTCAGGTCTTCTTAGAGAAGGAGAAAGACCCTGAACTCTCACTCTCTGCCTTAGAGGGTACCTGCTTTGATGATGTGGGCTTCACTATCTAGATCAGCAAACCATTAAGTATGTAGTAAGTACCCACAACATTCATTTTCTGAGAGCCTACTACGTACCCACTCAAAGAGGAAGTTGTCACCAAGGTTGTCCAAGGCCTGAGTCATATATAGTAGACCTTAATGGACAACTCTGTCCACTGACTTTGGAGTCAGCCATACTAGGTTCTAATCCTGCCTCCCTCTTCTATTAGTACCATTGTCAAATTCCTTAACCGTGACTGCTAGGCCAGAAAGTGGAATACTAATACCTGTCTAGTGGGGTCATTGTTAAATAAAAAAAACTGTTGCTATTGAGTGAATTCCAACTCATAGCTATGCTACAGGACAGAGTAGAACTGCTCCATAGAGTTTCCAAAGAGCACCTGGCAGATTCAGACTGCCAACCTTTTTGTTAGCCACTACAGCTCTCAATCACTATGCCACCAGGGTTTACAGGATTGTTATAGAGACTAAATAAGTGTGTATAAAGCATTTCTCACAGTCCTGAGTAAACAGGAAGCTCCTAAATGGTGATGAAGCTGTTGATGATGATGCAATGGGGTGACACTGTCTTCTCTGAGGCAATGCAACCCTAGGCTCAGGGTACTTTCCCAACCCCGCAAGCCTGACCAGGTGACACCACACGGAGAGGGCAGCTGGCTCTGGGGTCAGAGATCCAAGAAAACATTGCTCCTCACCCCTGGCAGGAACTGCGAGGGACTCACTAGCCAACTGAGGAAACAGCCACTTCCAGAAATCTAGTTACAGCCAAGAAGGATGAGGAACATACAATCATCAACTAGAAAGCCAGACACAGCGCTGTGAAAGCAGCTAAAACGCTAGGGCAGAAGGACCTGTAGACGGGGAGGGCAGGGACCTAAATTCCTAACCTGCTTTGGTCCCCTGAGCTACCTTCCAAGGCCTCGGTTCCCCACATATAAATGGGGAAAGGCACACCACAGATTGTTATGAGCCACAGCAAGAAGTTTGAAGTCAGGGCTATGTTGCCACTGTGGAGGAGGCAGTGTCTTAGTCTCTCAGCACTGGGTGGCTGTAAGAACAGAAATTTATTTTCCTAGTTTAGGAAGCTAGACATCTGAACTGGGGGCACTGGCTCTAGGGGAAGGTCGCTATCTCTTCCAGCATTCCTTGGTTCCTCGGCAGTCTTCGCATGGCATCTGTCTTCTCCTGTTCATGCTTGCTTGTCTCCGTGTCTATGCTGCTGCTCATAGCAGTTAGGCTGAAGAAATGCCCTACTCAGATACAGCCTTATGAACATAAAAAGGTAACCCTATTTCCAGGTACAGGGGTTAGGATTCTAGCACCTATTTGGGGGAGACACAATTCAGTCCCTAGCAAGAAGCCAAAAGGGGGTGAAGATGTGGAGCATGTGAACAGACTAGTGTCTGGCTTTGTGAACTCCTGTTGTCTGAGGGTGCGAGGTTTGGTACTTCAAGAGATAGCAACACCCTGGCAAGAAGTCCCTAGGCTGAGAAAGCAAGTCCATCCAGCCCCATCCATACCACAGCAGGCCAACTGCTTTCTGAGGTAGGAAAGCAAATGGTCCCTGCAGCAGGCTGATCCAAGTACCCACAGAAAGGGGAATGCGGGCAGTGGGGCTCAGGGAAAACACTGCAGATACCAGGGTCTGGAGGGTGGAACGCAGTGTTCCCACAGCCTGCTATGCAGAGAACGTGGCAGATGGGACTGCCCCGACTCCAGGGAAACATTTGGTTCCTTGTCTCACACAGACTCACTGGAGAGGATCGTCAGGAGGACTTGAGGATAGACAAACAAAAGAGAAGGTCATGGAAGGGCAGAGAAGCTGAGCTAGGAAGCTGAGCCAGGAAGCTGAGCAGAAATTTCCTGAGATCCTTCCAGAGGCCTTGACAGGTGGTGACAAAATGCCAGAGCTGGGAGGGACCTACCAGAACTCTGAATCCTATCCCTTACTTTACAGATCAGGAAACTGAGGCCCCTAGAGAAGCCAGCATGGCACAGTGGAAAGACGCAGCGGAGCTGGACAGACCGGTGCTCACCACTTCATACTTGGGTGTCTTGGACCAAGTTCCCTAAGTTCTCTGTGCCTCGGAGTTTTCCTTCAAAAAATGAGGGCCCTCCCATCTGCCCTACACATTTGCTGTGAGAAGTTTATGAAGTAATGTACATAGATAGAACATTTAGCTCAGGCCCCAGCACATTGCTGCTGCTGTTAGGGACTGTTGAGTTGGATTTGGACTTTACAACAGCCCATTGTGACAGAATACAATTCCCCCATAGGGTTTTTCAGGCTGCATGGCTTAATGGTTAAGTGCTACATCTGCTAACCAACGATTGAGGGTTCAAATCCATCAAGCACTCCTTGGAAACTGTACAGGTCAGTTGTACTCTGTCCTATAGGGTTGCTATGAGTTGGAATCAACTTGATGGCAATGGCTATTTTTGTTTTTGTTTTAATCTTTACAGAAGCAGATCATCATGTTTTTTCACCTGCAGAGTTGCTGGGCAAGTTTGAACTACCAACCTTCTGATTAGCAGCCCAGTGCTGAACATTTTGCAACTCCAGGGCTTCTTCAGCACACACTAGATGCCCAATAAACACTAATTTCCACTTCTTAAAGTCATATAGGGGTTAACAGAAGAACTAAAACTAGAATCCAGGTGTTTTGACTCTCAGCCTAATAAGGGTCAACCACATTCCTCATCTTCACTACAGAAAAGACTTATGAGGAGTTAAGAAAGTAATGCCTATGATATGTCATCAGGGTGGAGCAGGGTGGGGGAGAAGAGATGTTAGAAAGGTTTTTCTCATAGCCAAAGCAAAAGAATACATTCCCAAGGGGATCCATCCCCAAGGGGTCCATTTTGGGAGCTTACTGCAGTGTCTGCCTGGGATGGATTAAAGGCTGGGAAACAAACTAAATGTCACCTTGGTAACTTGTTCTGCCCACAGACGCTAGATTTCAACTAGAGGCAGGGCTGGTTCATATCTGCTCCTAAACTTCTCAAAATAAATGCATATTAATTCACTCAGTCAACAGCACTTATTGAGCACGTCATAGGCCCACAGAAGTAGGGATTCTTATTACCATTTTGTCTATAAGGGAATAAAGCTTCCAAGACATTAAGTAAATAAAAGGCCACACAGCTAGCAAGTGGCAGAGCTGCTGCTGAACCAAAAGCAAGTTCATCTGTCACTGCAGCCAGATTGAGAGATGCAGAAAAAGGTTCAAAATACACTGTATTAACAGACAAGCAAGCAAGCCTGGGTAACAGTGAGAATAGCTTCTCCAAGACTGTCCCACTTGGGTTACAATTCCAGCAGCTCTTATAGCCAGATTACAAAAGGGAGTTGCATGAGAAAGAACAGGAAGTCACAAGAGTGCATTATATCTTATCAAACAATGTAAATTATCCAAAATCATTACCTTCCCTGAAGTTTTTGAAATAACCAATTCACTACCCTGGAGACAGGGAAAGCAACACAACTCTGCTGAATCAGTTTAGCAATCTAGGTGACTTTTATGCACAAACAGAGACAGGAGTCAAGGTCATCTCAGTCTGCACACTGCCACATGCCACACTGCATCGCCTTTCTTCTGATACAGAGAAAGGATAGAATTGTGTCTAGGGCTAAGCTTTCTCAGAACACTGGTTTGCAAAGACAGAAGAATCTTTGAAGAATTCCCTGGCTTGCTGCTTCCAAAGAAAGAAGTAGCCCCTGGGGGCTGCATTGTTGACTTCCACACTACCCAGCTCTTTCTGGGGACCATCCTACCCTAGTTTGGAACTCTAGGATCTCACAGTTCCTGCTCCCCAAGGGCAAAGCCCCTAGGGCTCCTCTCCACAACATCGTCACTGCCCACTGGGCCTCTGGCACACACAGCCCTGTCTTGAGAACTGTGAGGCTGGCAAAGAAAGGCCATTCAGAGCCTGTGGGTGCAGATGCACCCTCTTCTGATGTAGGAGACACATTCCCTGCCCTAAGGGATCCCCTACTCTTGAAGAAAAGTGCAGCCCCTCTTCCAGGGAGCTCCCAGGATGATAAGAGTACAAGAAGAAACAAAACTTCTGCTCTCAGGAAGCTCCCATTGTGATGAAGAGACACAAAAAAAAACTATAGGCCCAATAATAATAATTATAGAGCTAATACTTATTGACTACATAGCATGTACAAGGCAGTTTACAGATATTAACTCATTTAATCTACACAACAGCAGTAAAACACGGGTCTTGTTTTTCATCCCAATTAAGCAGATGAACAAACAGAGGCACAGTGAGGTGAAGTTACTTGCACAAGATCACATTAGAAAGTGATGATGCCAGGACTAAAAGCCAACCAGTCTGGCTCAAAGGAGTCTTGGTAGCTCAATAGTTAGGGGCCCAAATGCTAGCCAAAATGTTGGTAGTTAAAATCCATCCAGCAGTTCCACATATGAAAGACCTAGCAATCAACTTCTGTGAAGATTACAGCCTAGAAAATTCTATGGGACAGTTCTACTCTGTCATATGGAGTCACTATGAGTCAAAAATTGACTGGACATCACCTAGCAATAGTAACAAGTCTTACTCAAGGGTCTCTCAAGCAAAATATAGAGAACAAAGGAGCCACTGGGCAGTGCTGGGCAGTCTGGGGATACTGTGACTACTGATGGACCCCAAGTGACTAGCAACATTGGTACTGGTCTGGGAAGGCTAACTGATGAGCATCATACCTCAGGC
Source organism: Heterohyrax brucei (assembly GCA_028571685.1). Classification (NCBI taxonomy): domain Eukaryota; kingdom Metazoa; phylum Chordata; class Mammalia; order Hyracoidea; family Procaviidae; genus Heterohyrax; species Heterohyrax brucei. The sequence continues at coordinate 28,498,428 of CM053155.1, forward strand.
CTTGCTTGGAGCTCAGGACCCAGAATAGGGATGTGGACACAAGGAAGCCCTGGAGCAGAAAGCAGGCCTGCTGGGATGTGGATGGGGCAGCAAGGAGTGAAGAATTAGAGGACAGGATACCTAGAAGAGGAAGGCAAGAAGGGTTTGTGAGGAGCTTAGATTCAGCACCTGAGAAAGGCCAGTGAGCCTGCTAAGATGAAAGATGCCTGGGAATGGGACCCTTAGGGCAGGGGGTAACATGGGTGGCAAAGAGCTCAAGTGAGCACCCAGTGGGAGGCTCTCCACTGGAAAGGCTGTTGAGCATCATCCCCAAGATGGGAAGCTGGTGAGGAAGTAAGCAGTACTTCCAGCAACACATTCCCTCTTCCCAATCCCCAACAGGACACTCAACAAAGCTTTCTGTGTGGCACCTTCTTGCATACTCTAACGAGTTGACAGTAGACTAACACACTGATCATGAACTTTGGGGTGTTAACATAATCCATTCTTGCCCTATCAACCACAGGCAGAGATTACAAGAAATACAGGAAAATCGCAAAACAGAAGACAACCACACAATGCTAGGAATCATAGCCCAGCCAAGTTGTTACACACATTTTTGAGGGGATGCAACAGATGAGAGTTTCTAGACCTAGCTTCATAGTTTACTGGCTCTCTGTCTTTAGTTCTGGATCCTCATCTGCAAAATGGTGATAATGGTAATAACCTCATGAGATTAGTGTGATGATTCAATGAGACAAGGTTTGTCTATCACATAGCACAGGGCCTTGCAGAAAGGGCTCAATAAATATGATCCAAAGATTACTTAGAAACTTAATTTCCAAATATTTGGTTCATTTTGCTAAACTTTTTGTTACTGACTTTTCTTCGTCTTTTTAGAAGTTAATATTTATTTTTCATCAACTTGATTTCCATTTTCTAAGAGACTGTGGAAGAACAGCTTGAGACCACCCTGGTTGTTCTTTCCTACTCAGTAGCCTGAGCAGTGCTGGCTGCATCCCAGTCTTCAGCTGAAGGCTGAGTACTCTGGTCTACAGTAGGGAACTCTCAAGAGGCCCATCTGTACATCTTCAAATCAAACTGTGACCTCAGGTTGAGCAACAGTAAATTCAGAATGAAAACAGTCTATTCACCTGAACTTCTTCTCTGGTCACAGCCTTTTCAGCAGCAGCCTTGTGATGCCTTCCACATATCTCTAGAAGCAGAGATCAGGCATGACCTCTCATGAGTGCTATGGAGATGGTGTCATGCATGCATAGAACTTTCAAGAACAGCGTCCACCACATCCACCCACCTAGTGAGCTCCCTAGTTACATGAGATAGCTGTGTCCACATAGGACAGAGAAGAATCTGTGCTACACAGAGCAATGGTGGACAGGTTCACATAAGTCACCTTTGTGAGAGGCTAGTGGTCAGCTCTGGGATCAGTAACACCAGAAGACATGGCTTCTGCAAGCCTGCTTGGATCTGGTTAGTGAAGGTTCCAAGAATGAAGTGCCCAGCAATAACAATGGCTCCAACTTCGGCACAGTCCCCTGGGTGCATTCCTGGAAGATATGACACTGACATCAGCTGGATTTCCAATGGCAACAATGGCCTGACCTCCCAAGAGAAGCTCCTTCCAGGTCCTCCTCAGCTTTATGATATAGATGCCATCACTTTTCCTTTTCTAAGTGTACTGTGCCATTTGGAAGTCAAGGTTGGTGCCACCTAGGGGGGTTCCTACTGTAAGGAATTTGAAGACATCCTCCTTCTTCATCTGCAGGACATCAAGGGCTCTGGACATTGTGACAGCTTCCCCTTTAGGTTATATTAATAATGGGAACCCCAGACAATGCCATATGAATCCTTATCTGGGTAGTTCAGGGGAAAAAAGCTATCATTGATTTCTAATATAATTCTATTGTGGTCAAAGAAAATACTTTTTATTTAATTTTAGTTAATTGAGATTTGGTTTGTGGCTTAGCATGTGTTCTAAGTGAATATTTCATGTGTCTTTAAGAGAATGTGTATTCTGCTATTATTGAGTAGACTGTTCTACAAATGTGAATTAGGTAAAGGTAATTGATAGAGGTTTTTAAATCTCTGTATCAGTGCCCTAGTGGTGCAGTAGTTAAGAGCTCAGCTGCTAACCAAAAGGTCTGCAGTTCAAATACCACCAGCTACCCTTTGGAAACACTATGGGGCAGCTGCATTTGGTCCTATAGGGTGTGTTTTAGTGATCTAGTACTGCTGTTACAGAAATACCACCAAGTGGGAAGCTTTAACAAAGGAAAGTTTATTCTTACATAGTCCAGTAGGCTGTAAGTCCAAATTCAGGATATCCGCGCCCGGGCTCTGGAGGAAAGTCCTTGGGTTGCATCAGTCTTGGTTAGGGAGCATCTTGGCACAGGAACTTCCTGGAGTTCATTTTTTGATGGTGTGAAGTTCCCAACTCTGATTGCTTCCCTTTTCTTTTATCTCTCCTAGGATGGCAGGATAAAATACGGTACAAGCCATGCTCCAGGGAAACTCCCCTTACAGAGGAGCAGGGAGGGGACCTTCAGAAGTGATTTACAGTCCCACTCTATAGCATAAGAAAATCACAAAATGGAGGACAATCATAAAATATAGAAAATCATGGCCCAGCCAAATGGCTACACACATTTTTGGGGGGACACAGTTCAATCCATGGCAGGGTCTAGAGAGTCACTATGAGTCAGAATCATCTCAATGGAAATTTTTTTTTTTGTATTTATGAACTGAAACTTTGGTGGTACTAACCAAAAGGTCAGTCGTTCAAACCTACCAGCAGCTCTATAGGAGAAAAGACCTGGCAATCTACTCCCATAAAGATTGCAGCCTAGTTCTACTCTGTTATGTGGAATAACTATGAGTCAGAATCAACTCAGTTCTACACAACAGTGATGCAGCCACTTTATGATCATTATGTAACATCTATCTTTCTCCCTAGTAACATTCATTTTCTGAAATATTGTCCTATGTTAATACAGCCCCTCTAGCTTTCTTATGATTAGTGTCTGCATGATATGTTTTTATTTTCAGTGTATCTGTCTTTATGGGTGAAGCTGAGTTTTCTGTAGACATCTATAATTGAATCTTTTAAAATCTAGTCTACATTCAATGTAATTATAGACATAATTTGGTTTAAGTCTACCATCTTGCTAGTTGCTGTCTATTTTCCCCCATGTACTCTTTGTTCCTTTTTCCTGCTTTCTTCTAAATAGCTCAGGAGCCCTGACAGAGCAGTGGTTAAGCAATGAGTTGCTAACCAAGAGGCTGGTGTTTGAACCCACCAGCTGCTGACTATGTAGGAGAAAAACGTGTCTTTGAAACTCTATGGGGTGGTTATACTCTGTCCTATAGGGTCTCTGAATTGGAATTTACTCAACAGCAGCAGTGACTTTTCTAGATAACTGAGAATTTTTTAATATTCCAGTTTTCTCTCCAGTACTGGCTTAATAGTTATACTTCCATGCTTTTTTTACTAGTTGCTTTAGTGTTAATAAGCATATTTATCAATCTATGTTTAGATAATACAACACCACTTCATGCAGAATGTAAGCACATTATGCTTCTATTTTCCTCCTCCCCCTTTGTTGTTTTCATACATTTCTACGACATAAATTCACAGTGTGTTGCTATTATCTTTGCTTTCAATAGGCAATTATTTTTTTTAAAAAATCAAAAGAGGGAAGTCTTTTAAATTGATCACTTCTGGTGTTCTTCTTTCCTTTAAGTAGATATAAGTTTCCACCTGGTATCATTTTTCTTCTGCTGAAGAGTTTCCTATATTATTTCTTGCAGTGCAGATATACTGACAATGAATTTACTCAGTTTCTATTTGTCTGAAGATTTATTTCACCTTCATTTTCATTGGGGTATACAATCCTTGATTGACAGGCTTTCTTTTCATTCAGAAGTCTGAAAGTCCTGTTTATTGGTTTTGGTCTTCACAAAATCTAAAAAGAACTTGGCAGTAATTCTTGTCTTTATTCCTCTCTATAGAATGTGCCTGTTTTCCTCTGGCTACTTTTAAGACTTTCTCTTTATCACTGGGTTTCAGCAAGCTAATTATGATGTGCTTTGGTATGATTTTGTTGTGTTTGTACTTTTTCGATTTAATAGGTCTGTAAACTTAGTTTTCAACAAATTTGTAACATAATTAGCCATTATTTCTTCTAATATTTTTCTGCCTGTTTGGAACACCAATTACACATATGTTAGTCCATTTGACATAATCCCACAGGTCTCTGAAGCCCTGTTTTTCAGTATTTTTTTCTGTGTGTCTCATTTTGGAGAGTTTTTATTGTTTTACATTCACACTGACCAACCCTTTTTTTAGTGTTTTGGGGTGATTGGTGGTACAGTGGTAGAAGGCTCATGTTCCATGTGTGAGACCCAGGAGACCAAGGTTCAATTTCCAGCCAATGTACTGTATGCACAGCCACTACATATGTGTCATTGGAGACTTGCATGCTCCTATGATGCCGAATAGGTGTCAGCAGAGAGTCCAGATTCAGACAGACTGGGGAGAAAGGTCTCATGATTTACTTCTGAAAATCAGCCAATGAAAACCCTATGGCTCATAATGGTCTCCCATGAGTCAGAAGCTGACTTGACACCAGCTGACAGCAATCTGCTATTAATTCTGATTCTTTTATGTTTTGTATTTCTCTCTTCCTTATGTTCAAGTTTTAAGGTTGAGTATACTAGTATATTTACAATAGCTTTTTAAATAATCTTGTCTGCTAATTCTATCATCCTTATTATTTCTGGGTCTGTTTCAATTGACTGAGGTTTTTCCCTATCATGGGTCACATTTTTTTTCCTGCTTCTTCACATGTCCATTAATTTTTTAGTGGATGCCTGACCTTGAGGATTTTATATAACCGAAAATTGAATTTTATCATATTGCTTTAAAAAATGTTAGACTTTGTTGTGGCAGGCAGTTAAACTGCTTGCATATCAGTGTGACCACTTTCAAACTTTTTAAAGGCATGTCTAGAGTGGTCTTTAGTACTATGGTGACATATGCTAAATGCCCCATGTTTTCAGTGAGGTATCTTTTCTCTGGCTGGTGGAAACCTGAACAATTAGTGGCCCTAGAGTTGCAATAGAGAGAAAAGGAGAGGAGGGATTGTGGAACTTGTTGGGTGATTGGATGTGCATTGGTAAGAGACAGGGAGGAATCACTGATATCAGTATCCAATGGCTAAATGCTTCAGTCACCAATAAGAGAAAATAATAGATGGATTCCATATCAGAAATTTTTAACTGTAGGTGCCTGCAAGACACCTAAAGAGCTGTCCTCAGAACTTTGGCTATATGATTTAAATTCATTCACAGAAGTCAAAACTGGAGTATAGACTTGGGACTCATCAGTACAGAATACTTAAGGTTAGTTGACACTTAACAATTACATATGAGATAATTGAAACACGAGTGATAGAACATAAAGTAGGGAGATGAGAAATCCATTTTAGAAGGAGGGGGAGCTCATGAAGAGAAAGGAGAGAGGAAAGAGAAGGAGAAGGAAGGGGAGAAAATTCAGAGATTAATTGGGAGATAAGGAGTGATGGAAGCGAAGAGAACAGAAAATCTCAAGAGGGAGGGCATGGTGAACATTTTTAAATACCACAGGCTATTCAAATAAGATGAAGATGAAGAAATATTTTGGGAAGAGTAGTTTTAGTGGCCAAGGGAAGGTGAAAATCATGAACTGACAAGTCACTGGAAGGTGAGAAAGTAAAAAGAGTAATTATAAACTCTACTTACTAGAAACTTGATGAAGAACGGAAGATTAGTTACAGAGTCATAGAAAATAAAAGATTTCACTGTGTTCATGGGCTGACAGGAAGGTCTAGGAGAGACGGTGACACTAAAGATGCCAGAAAAAGGGACAATGACATCAAGTCCCTAGAGAAGACAAAATAGGATCAATAGCAGAGAAGTTTCCCCAAGTCTTTAAAATTAATAGGTAGAAATACTACTTATGGTTGGCAGAGAAGCTATTATTCATCATCCCATTTTAAGGATAGAAAAATGAAGCCCAAAGGGAAAACAGACTTGACTCAAACCACATAGCTAGGGAGTGGCAGAACTTACCAGCCCACTCAGTCCCCTTCCCCCACACCTCCTGACTTCTATCCCAGAAGACTCCTTCTGGGAGTTTAGAATCTTGACCACCCTGCAGGAATCTGGGAAAAGACGTATGTGTGAGTTCCAGAGAGGGGAATGCAGGGAGGGTCTTAGGGAGCATTCTGGGAAGGAGTGGCTATCAGGAGAAGGGTTGGGAGGAGAGGACACAGTGGTGAGAAAAGCAGAGGCATCTCCACCCAGGCAGCAGCTGCTCCCAAATATGTCACAACTTGTCAAAGAGGCAGAAATAGAAGCTGCCCAGGAATTGCAAGGGGGTAGGGCGGCATGCTGGGGCTTCTGAACCCACGGGGAGGGCAGAATGGGGAGGCTGAAAGGGAAAGGAGGCAGGCAGGGTGCTGAGTCCAGAAGTGACAACAACAAGCATGTACTAGGCAGTTCTAGGTGGACTGAAGTGAATCCAGAGAACCGTCTGGGTGCCTCTTAGGAAGCCTGAGTATTGGGAGCAGAAGCGGAGATGAGAAAGAGACAGAATATCCCAAAGATACGTGCCCCCTCTGCTGATCCTATCAGTCCTACTCTTTAGCCCTAGGCCTGGTTCAACACAGCCACACAACAGTCCTGACCCCTGACCCTATGAGTACTTCCTTCAGATCCCCATACTGAGTCAGCAAAAGAATGTCACCTCTCAAAAGGCTACTTGGACCATTCAGGCCAGCATCTTGACTTACAGAAGGAGAAACTGAGGCCCAGACAGAAGAGAAACTGGCTTCGAGCTCCACAGCAGTGTGCCTTCCAGGCTCCTTATCTAGTGTTCCTTCTACCACTTGCCCTTAACTTCCTGCTGGTATTTGCCTTCACCAGGAGCTGAAGGCTCTGCTCTCACAGGAATGTTGAAAGTTCATAAGAAATCCTCATCCATATTTCTAAAGATCCAGATCTCCAGGTTCACACTGCCACAAACGCTTTGCTGAGTTCAATTCTGCTTATTTTTAAAATCAACTTTATGCTTTGTCTTTACTAGCCACCTCCCAATGACCCCTGTTCCCCTCTGACCCATCCCCTTCCACCTCCAGGCCTACACAGTCCCCACCCCAAGGCCAGAGATTCCTGATGAATGAGCCTGGCTCTGAGCCCCAGATTCCAGGCAAGGACGGGATTTCCCAGTGGTCACTTGACTCTCAAGCCTCAGTGGAAACAATGTATGGCCTCCAAAGAAGAACTGGGGTCCTCTCTCCCTTGTCCTCACCTCCCTGCCCCAGCTCCTATTTGCCCCAGGTCAACCCTCTCCTCTATCTCAAGGACTCAGTCCTTCCCCTTGGCTCTCCAGCCCAGTGTCTCATTCCTCTCTTGGATCTGCTTTTCATCTCTCGGGCTGTCTTCTCCCTGATTCTCCAGTCTAATACTAGAGTACCTCCAACTCCCTCACTGCCAGCCTATCTGTGGCCCCAGACCCACTTGGAAAGCAAGTATTCACAACACCCTTCTTCACTCATCAGCCTCAGGACAGAGAGAAAGCTTCTTCCAGATTCAGCTCAAGGCCTAATCGCAGAAAGTCCAAGAGCAGACATCCTTCACTCTCTGACACTAGTGTTCTGCACACCCTTGTATAAGTCACTTACCTTTACCGGACCTCAGTTTTCCCAAGTGTGTAAGGAACTTCCAGCACTACCGTCCTATGATTCGGTGACGTGTTCTCACCCTGAGGCAAAACTACTGCCCTGCAAAAAACTGATGCTCGTTTGCACGTAATACACTATGTATGTTTCTAGGGCTGCTATCAGTTGGAATGGACTTCATGACATTGGGTTCACTTTGGGTTTGGTTAGGTCCTATTGAAATGCCCATGCATTCTTTCCAGCCAACTCTCATCTAGTTCTCATTAAAAACAATACCCAGAGACTAAGATGCAACTATTGGTTGCTACCTGTCTGAAGCAAAAGAGAAAGAAGCAAACTAAAGACGTGAAGAAGAAACTGGTCTGTGGGACAAATGGTTTGCACAAACCATGGCTTCATCCACCCTGAGATCAAAAGGACTAGACGGTGCTTGGCGACAACCGCAAACATGGTAATTAAGGCCATGAGAGACGGACCCTGCCAGGATGGGAAACAAATGTAGAACACAACCTGACATTCTTAAAAAAAAAAAAAAATCAGACCACTGCTCTGAGATATTCATCGAACCTTGAACCAAAATTAACCCAAGGTCACCTTGTAGTTAAACAATAAAGTGGCTCACAAAGTAATGCCTATTGTCTGAAAGTACTGTACTGTCTGAAAAAATCATCTGTCTACATGAGACCAAATGGTCAAGTTACTTTGAAACAAAGATGACAATATGGGGGGGGGGCAGGGTGATTAGATTCATGGAAACAGAATCAGAATGGAAATAAAGAGAATGTTCATACATTCTGAATAATTCGGCCAGTGTCACTGACCAACTCACACAGAAACTGTTGAATGAGAACGTGAACTGATGTGCAAACCTTCAAAGGAAACACAATGAAACATTACTAAAATAATCCTAATAACAATACCCAAAGACCATAGCCTAGGGAAAAAAAAAGACGGGGCCTGTTTAGAGAAGGCAGAGGCTCCCACCATTCCAGACCCTTAGCCTCCTTCTTGCTTCTTTTATTCCCAAGTACATGAGGTCCTGGAATGCAGAATTTGCTTTGATGTTAGCTGTGTAATCCGGCAGTCCACTTCAGCCTACCTGCCAGGTAAGCACGGACTGTAGCGTCCTAGCGGTCAGAGAGCTGAAACTAGCTCTGCACACAGGGGGAAGGAAGGAGCAGGAAGCAGATGAAGGGTAGTTTGAGATGGTGAAGTTTGAGCACTCTGAACTCTAACTGCTACTATGTAAATAAGACCAGCCCAGCATGCAAAGAGACAAAATCAAGCTGAGACAGTGTAAACCAGCAAACTGGCCTGGCCCTGGAGCCCAAGCAGGGGGATAACAGCTTCCTCTGGAAGAAACAGGACTGCTGGAAGAGAAGGCTCCAGTTGGGGAAGGGGGTCCTGTGTGCCCAAGCCAGCAGGGGTGGGGATTAGGGCTGGCTGATCCGCTGTCAGGTTAGAGCTGACGGATCACCACTGGTGGCGGGAGCACAAAGGCTGCTCTGTGCTTGGCACCAATGTGTTCCCATCCATCAGAGGGCAGCTCGTGTAGGGTTGCAGTGGGTGTGTGCAGGAGGAGAGAGGCTGAGCCCCTAGATGCAGCTTCTCCACAGCTCAGCTCTGAGAGAGGAACAAGGTAGGTAAAGGACCAATCTACTCAACAGGGTGACGGGAGGTCAGAGATACCTGAGTAGTCACTTGGTGGTACAAAAGCTTAATGCACCCAGCTGCTGACCAAAAAGTTGGAGGTTTGAGTCCACACGGAGGCATTCTGGAAGAAAGACCTGGCAATCTAATAACCAAAAACCAGCCATTGAAAACACTGTAGTGCCTACTTCCACTCTGACACACATGGAGTCACTGTGAGCTGGAATCAACTCAAAGAAAACCAGCAGTGATGGTGGAGAGTTGCCTATGAAGATTTACAGCCTAGGAAACCCTATGGGGCAGTTCTACTCTGTTGCAGAGTCACTATGAGTCAGAATCAACTCAACAGCACATAATGATAATAATGACCACTTGCTACCTTGACTAAACGACTTTAGGCACTTATATTCCTTAATCAACTGTGAGTACTTTGAAGGCCAAAAGACCATATCTTATTCAGATTAATGACCTAGCACCTCACACAAGATGCTCCATACTTGCATCTTGACGGAAAGAATGGATCTATACACACAGTGTGGAGTCAGGTTTCTGTCTCCCCCATTTCTGCTACTCTGCACCCCTCACTCCAAAAACAACCAGGGAAACAGCCTGAGGAGGAGAACTGAGTCTAAGCTAAGAGTGGTAACGATCAAGAGTGGAAAACAAAAGCAGAACACAAGGAAAAAGACTAACATCTCTTGAGTGTTTCCATATCCCAGGTTCCCCATTCCATTAAATACAACACCAATTGTTCCCCTGTGAGAAACACACATACACATTCCTCTTGCAAACCTGATCTGTGGATCCACTCTGGGTGGACACCATCAATTCTCACGTCTGAGTGGGTTGTTCAGATTTTCATTGCCTTATTCCTGGATTCCTGTCATGTTCTTCTATTTGGTCTACTCACCTCTCCACTCCCAACTGGACTTCCACTCATCTTTGCAGACTTGTCACCAATCACCACCTCATGTGAATCTCAGCTCCATACAGACTATCTACCAGCACTCCCTTTACCCTGCAGAGATTCTTCTCTTCCCATACCTGTTCACCATGACCCAGCCTAGTGTTCTCCTTCTCCTCAGGCCTTCTTCAGCAACCCCAGCCTTCCATGGTTTTGCTTTTCTATAAACTGGAACACACTTTTGACGAATCCATTCATTTGCAGTTGATGATCAACTGGCCCTCATGTTTACTCTGGAGTTAAAAGAGCTGTCTCTTACATTGCCATTTAGCATTTCCATTTCAGTGTCCATGCTCCCCAGAACCAGGCAGCAAGCTCCTGGAAGCCATCATAGAACATTTCTCTTCCAATTTTTGAGGAAGGAGATACACTGTTACATTGTTTAAGGGCAAGTCATGGTCTATACCAAAAGGATAAAGAGATGCCATTTCTGAGTTTCCACAGCAGTTTCAACATTACTTCTTTTCTCAGGGTTCATAAAAATAGTGTGTAAACCGAAGCAAAGTTTGTTTTTTGTTTTTTTTTTTCCCTCTGTTGGTGAAGGAGAAGTGTGTTTGTTTTTGGTCCAGGTGGTTTGGGCCAAAGAAGGTTTAGAATTCTCAGCCCCCATGCTGCCAACTTTCCACATGGCTGGTGAAGCCAAGAACCACGTTAGGACCTCACTGTCCCCCTAACATTCTTGGGGTTCCTTTGTTGTTCATCCATGTCCCCTCCTTATCTCTGTGTCCTAACCTTAAAAGACATGAGCATGTTTCTGGCTCCTTGTCATAGATAACAGGAGGAGGGAAGGCAGACGTCCTCAAATGCTATTTAGATTTCGCCTCCTTTGCAGTCTTCCTTGAGACCCCAGCATGATCCCTCTTTCTCTTATGGTCCTTGCCATTGGCTTGAATTATAAGATCACTCTCATCTGTCATATGTTGGGGAGGATCAAACTTAAATTTGTAGGGTCCTATTGAGAAGAACTGGAGCCAAAGGGTAAAGGATACAGGGGGTGATTGTAGCTCAAACTCCAGGACTCCCTATAGCCACAGTTGCACATCAGTGGAAAGGGCTGCCTTGTGAGGGTCAGCAAAAACTAGACAGTGACCACCTGGAAAGAGGATTCAGGCATTAGGGCTGGATAAACTAGGTGACCACTGTGGTAAGGTCCTTGAGGGGAAAGACCCTGACTTTGGCTTCTCTGTAATCCCTCAGTGTTCAGACAGAGCCTTCTCCACTGTCGGTATCTGAGTCCTGCCTGGTGCACCAGGAGGAATGGGTCTTCTCAGATCCCTAGGCCTCTACTGAAAGGTGATCATGGACTGAGAAGCCCAAAGATTAAACTGTCCCTGCTCCACTTGACATTCGAGACCTCTACAGTGTGTGTAAATTGTCAACATGTGGTCAAAAAGAATACGCTTAAATTGACTCTTAGGGGCCCTATTGTCTCTCCTTCTCACTTTATCCACCATAAGGAATCAAGAAAATCCAGGTGTCCTAATGGGCCTGGAAACCCTGGTGGAATACTGGGTTAAATGCTACATCCGCTAGCCAAAAGGTTTGCAGTTCAGATCCACCAGGCACTCCTTGGAAACTCTGTGGGGCAGTTCTACTCTGACCTCTAGGGTCATTATGAGTCGGGCCTGACTTGATAGCAGTGCTGTGTCATTGGGGCTAGAAACAGAGTTGATGAGGAATAGAAGGACAGAAAAATGATCCACAGGGCAGGAGGAAAGAGATGGAGGGTTTAACACTAGGCAACACTGTGGGGATTTGGCAAGGTGTAGTTCAAGTTCTAAAATCCACTCTGACTCTGAACAGCTGTATTAAAAGAAAAACTTTCCCTAACCCCAAACCCAAACCATAGCTCCTCTTGCCTCTATTTACTCCCAACACATGAGACCTAAGAAAATAAATACATGATATTAAAGCTACTTTGGAAATTCAAAGTTGAATCTATTTGTCCGCTGAGTTTCAATTCTTCTTATCTCTGGTCAGTGAGTATCCCACATGTCCCCCAAATTTGAAGCCCATTTGTTTTTCAGGAAGGGGGTTCCTAAAAAGAGTCTTATCTGACAGACATAGTCTGGTTAACAAGCTGTTCAGGAAGCAAGGAGATGGATAAACTGGCCTCTTAAGGTCTCTGGCAGCCGAAACCTACCTTTTCCCTGCCCCTACCCCCCTCACCCCCCTGCACTCCTTCAGCTTCTTTGAGACTAGCAAGAAGACTGTAAGCAGGCAGCCTAGCCAGGAGTAATTGAAAGGAGCAGATGAGAGCAGAATGTGTGTCCTCCCCCCTCCCCTGTCCCATGGGAGAAATGAAAACTAATCAAATTACACCCAACGGCCTCCCTACCCGTGCACAGGAGCCAGCCCAGGCCTGGGGCAGGCTGGCTGGGTGGGGTGGGGGCCATGGGGGAGAGAGAAGGGGAATCACATCTAATCCACTGTAAACGTCTTGATGTGCAGCAACAGCTTAGAGGGGGGCTCAGGTTTCTGTGGCGTTGGCTATATTTATCTCTGGTTCCATGCCAGCAGGAAGGGTTTAAATGGCACCCAGCAGTTGGTGTGAGGGGCTACAGGAGCTTGGGGGCTGGTGGCAGGAACAAGTCTTTGCTGACCCCATGGAGCTGTATGAGACATCCCCCTACTTCTACCAGGAACCCCGTTTCTATGATGGGGAAAACTACCTGCCCGTCCACCTCCAGGGCTTTGAGCCTCCAGGCTATGAGCGGACTGAGCTCAGCCTAAGCCCCGAGGCCCGAGGGCCCCTAGAAGACAAGGGTCTGGGAACCCCAGAGCACTGTCCAGGCCAGTGCCTGCCGTGGGCATGTAAGGTGTGTAAGAGGAAGTCAGTGTCTGTGGACCGGCGGCGAGCTGCCACACTGAGGGAGAAACGCAGACTCAAGAAGGTGAATGAAGCCTTCGAGGCCCTGAAGAGGAGCACCCTGCTGAACCCCAACCAGCGGCTGCCCAAGGTGGAGATCCTGCGCAGCGCCATCCAGTACATTGAGCGCCTGCAGGCCCTGCTCAGCACCCTCAACCAAGAGGAACATGACCTTCGTTACAGAGGCGGGGGCGGGCCCCAGCCAGGGGTAAGTCGGGGACCCATTCGCCTGGCCTGGGAGAATGGGACTAGAGAGAGGCACTTTGGGTCGCTTCAGCACGGCACAGAAAAGCTCTGAGGGTTGAAGCTGGTGCAGAGGGGTCTTGTGGGGCTGCAGGACCTCTTCCTTTGTCAGATATGGGCTGTCTGGCTGACCACACATCTTTATGTCCTTTCAAGACAAGACAAAGGTGGGAGGGAGGAGGTGAAGGTGGGTGTATACATGCTCTGAACTGGAGGACGGACCCAGAAACATGCCCGTATCAGCCTGCTGGGAGTGAGGATTAATCCTGGTGCCTAGAGATAGGGTCTCAAGGGCAAAGCCAAGAACTTCAGAGAAGACTGCTTTGTCCCCACCACATCCCGACCCTGGGTGTGGCTGAACAGAGAGAAAACCACACCTGCTCAGCCCTACTGGAACCCAGCCGGGTTGAGCAGAAGCGGCCCTGCTTGGGTCAGACACTCTGCCTCCTTCACCTTTACCCCAGAAGCAAGAAAAACAAGAATCCCTTTAAGCTGGGCGTCTTAGGAGAGCAGAATCACCTCCCAGAATCAAGGCCATGGAAGGCCTGGAAGCAGAGGCTGTAGGTAATGACAAGAATATGGAAGGAACTGGTTGTGTATATTCTCAAGTAGGGGGAGCAGCCTCGGCTAGTGAGCTGCTTGCCTGTGACCCATCCTCCAACTCCACCACAGGTGCTTCCACCCACTGAGACTGGGCAGAAAGAGACATCTAAGAACGGCTGTGCCCTGACCTTGGGCCCTCCCACTATCTTGCAGGTGCCCAGTGACTGTAGCTCCCACAGCGCCTCCTGCAGTCCAGAGTGGGGCAATGCACTGGAGTTCGAGCCCAACCCAGGGGGTAAGTGAAGCCTGGAGCCTGGTAACCTTGGCTCAAATCCCTCAGTTCGAATTCCCCTCTTAAAGCTCCTAGACGCAGTTCTCCCCTCTTACCTTAATTTCTACTTCAGCACTCTTTACTTGGCCTCTTCTTCAAACTGCCAAACCCAGATTCTCAAGTGTGCCTTCCTGAGGCCTTGACAAGCACAAGAGTGGTCTAGGCCTCCTGTAGCTGATGCCCAGTGGCTGACCTTCTCTGCAGGTCCAGGGGTCCCTAGAATTCCTGAGTCGATGCTGCAAAACTGGGCTGAGCAAAGGGCAATTCCAATCTCTAAGGATACACAGACCTGGCTCCACCTCGGAATAGGTGCTTGCAAATCCTAGCCCCTCTAGGGAAGCTTGGGGAGGAGGCACACGTGTGTTGGTATGCACACGCACGCGCGCGCACACACACACACACACACACACACACACACACACACAGAGCATTTGGAAAAGCATGGGCTCACTCATCTGTCCTGAAAAACCTACAATACACCAATGGGTTCATAACTTATTCTGGGCCTCAAGATGCCTTTCACCCCTCATGTCATCCCCTCCCCACCTTCTCCCTACAGATCACCTGCTCACAGCTGACCCCGCGGATGCCCACAACCTGCACTCCCTCACCTCCATCGTGGACAGCATCACAGTGGAGGATGTCTCTGTGGCCTTCCCAGATGAAACCATGCCCAACTGAGATCGTCTGCCAGGCCAAGCATATGGATGTCCCCAAGCTGGCCAGAGCCCCACCTGCTTCTGCAGCAGGGCCTCCTCGGCCAGGCTGTCCTGAAGGCAGCTCCAGGGCCGCCAGACACCAGACCTCCCTCTCCTCATCCACGTAAAGTTAACTCAACACTCAGCCGGGGAATGGACTCCCCTCATTCAGTTGACTCCTTAGAGCAGAGGGCATCCCATTTCTGGGGAGATAAAGCAGGGGACCAGAGCACCCCCTTGTGTATGCCCCCTGGGCAAGGGGGCAAACTCAGGAGCTTCCATTTTATCATAACGCAGCCTCCAACTCCCACTTCTCAACAGAAACATTTCAAGAGAAAGACAGTGTCCAGACCTGGACAAGCTGTGTGCTCCTGCTCTTGTCTCTTCCAAAGTTAGGGGCTGGGCTGGGCCTGCCCTGAACTGAGGGAGAAGGGGGGAAACAATCCTGTTCCTAAGTTCCTGGGGGGCCAAGCTTTTGCAGTGAATATTGGGAACCTTCCAGTGGTATTATGTTTTGTTTAGTTTTGTGTGTTGTTTGTAAAACTGCCATCTGACCAAGGTCTTCTGTGCTGAAGTTGCCAGGGACAGGCAGGGAAAGGGGAAGGGGGACTCTTGGGGTGATTTCTTTCGTTAACTAAGCATCGAGTGGTTTTGCCATTGTTTTGTATTTTTTGCTAACTTATTTGGATTTCCTTTTTTAAAAAATGAATAAAGACTAGTTGCAAAAATGTGTCGGTGACGCTGTAGCTGTGCGGAGGGGGAGACTAGACCCCACAGGCTCTTCTACTCAACAATCCAGATATACTCCTGGGGTCAGACTTCCAAGGATGAGAGCAGGCGGAGCTTCAGGGAAAAACTGACTCTCCAAAAGTGTTGGAGGTATCACCTTGTGGGTGGTCACTACAGGTGGGGACCCCTGCCTGCTCTTTTTACCACTGCAACAGAAGCCAAGTCTGGTCCACAGGCTGGGTGAAGACCACATTACAGAAAATCCTTGCAGGACACAGGAAAACCTGCAGAGCATTGTTCCACTCTAATTCACAGACACTATTCATATGCTACTGCCCTCCATCATATACTCCACTAAACCAAACCAAATCCATTGCTACTGAGTCAATTCTGACTCACAGCAACCCTACCAGACAGAGAAGAACTGCCCCTATGGAGTTTCCAAGGAATGCCTGGAGCCGTAGCTCCTAACCACTGTCACTACGGTTTCTTTATATCCCAATACACCAAAACCAAAACCACTGTTGTCCAATTGGTTCCAACTCATAGTGACCCTATAGACAGAGTAGAACCGCTCCACAGAGTTTCCAAGGTGCATCTGGCAGATTCGAACTGCCTACCTTTTGGTTAGCAGATGTAGCAGTTAACCACTACACCACCAGGATTTTCATTCAATTTCAATTAATTGAACCTATGCCTAGTGGCTAGCCCATAACCAGTAGGACTCCTGAGGGGAGTACATCTGGATTCTTGCCTCTCCTCTGGTGCTACATGACCAGGAATCCTATAGGAAAGTTAAAAAAAAAATCGCCATCTAGTCAATTCCAACTCATAGCAACGAGTTGAACAGCCCCATAAGAGTGTCCAAGGAGTGTCTGGCAGATTTGAAGTGCCAACCTTCTGGCTAGCAGTCATGGCACTTAAGCACATAACAAAGGAGGAGGTGACTGAATTAGGAGCACTGGGATCAGACACTAGACCACGTCCTTGGAGGCCAAACAGCAGGTCCCCCTGATGCATCCATTTTCTTCCACACTGAAGGCAATTTGTCCCATGTGGGGCAGAGTAGAGAATGGTGACAAAGAACAACCAAGGGAAAGGCTGGGGTTCTCCTCATATGGAGGTGCTATTTTTCAATAACTGGCTTCCTAGGGAACAAAGTGGGTAGGGAATGGTGAACAAACGTTTTGGATAGAGATTATATAAGGATTAATTGAGGAGTGAATAGGAGCTAGAATCTGGATGGCCCATGCCCATGAATATCTACTGAAAGTCTTACTAATTCCCACTTATTGGGGGAGTTCATCTGACTTATTGCAAATTGTAAGTTTCAGAATCATCACAGAAGTCTGGGGATTCAGATTGTGGAACACCCCAAGCCCCACTCAGTTCCTTGGGGTTCTCTGACAACTGACATGACCCAGTTTTACCCACCAGGCTCTGGTGACTTTCAGAGGGCTCTGCTGACCTATCTCCCCGACACCTGACCTCTTGATTTTGCTCCTGAAGGAGTCAACACTCCAGCCCCAGAGCTTCTCCAGAAAGTCGGCCTAAGGAAAAGAATCAGGCTCACAGAACTGGGTAAGAATGGAAAAGGAAGGGTTACCCCCGGGCCCACTTGTCCCAAACAGCCAGTCAAGGCTACGCCTATTGGAAGCTCCCTCTGTACCCTGATGACAGATTTGCCTAGTCTGCCCATTTGTGGGATTTCCTTCTTCTTGAGTTTGTCCCTCTGTTTACAGTCTTGTCCTCTTGGAAGGACTGCAGAGAAGTCCTTGGTCACTTCTACTACTCTTAACTCTCCCTGATGCTCTGCGTTTGGGGACAGAGAAGGCAAATGGGCTGGTCACAATGTCTTGGCTCTTGAATCTACATTCACTCTATTACTCACCCAAAATACCTGTTCAAGAGACATCTCTCTCCTTAGGCTCATTTACTCGGCCCAACACTTCCGAGATACAGCCCTGCTTTTATCTTCAGTTATGACCTGCCTATTCTATCCCGTAAGCTCCCTTTATACTGGGAGATAGGCTGGTCAAGAAGAGCATGCAGCTTTACTAAGGAGCCTCTGGGGTCCTCAGAAATTTTCTCTCAAGTTATCATGTCAATTGGAAACTGAGGTTCATACAGAATATAAAGGCTCATATGAAGTTCATAAAGAATGAATAGGCCCCAGCAGTGGCCAGACTTCCCTACCACTGTCAGGCATAGGAATTGGCCATTTTTTCACAGACCTTTAAGAAACCATTTGTTGCAATTTCACAGGTGTGAATGGCAAATCTCACCAAGCTGGGCCCAGCCTCACTTATTTTCACAGAATAAACAATTGTCATCAAAGCACAGAGACTTTCTTAAATTCACAAATGCTCAGCCTTCACAGTGGAATATGGGGTAAGACTCAATTAATGAATAACAAGTTATAGTTCTTTAGGGGAATCAGTTTAAATTCAGTCTCCAGTGAAGAAGGCACTTGCAATAAATCAAACTGGGTTAATCAAATGTTACCCTAAAAATGGACCTTAGGGAATCCACATTAATGAAAAGAATTACTTGGAACTTGCATTATCAATTGTTAGTATATAAATGGGAATTTCCTAGATGTCACAATAATTAATACAAATGGCAGGATGTTTAAAGCACTATCTGTGACACTAAACCATCCAGATATCTTACTTCTCAAAGCAATTTCTTCGGCAGATTGGAAAACCTTCTGAGGTGCCGCAGTTGTGGTAGGTGGTTGGATCGGCTGGAGACAGAGGGTGAGAAGGGACAGCAGAGGGTGAGAGGAGAGATGCTCCTCAGCTCAGGTTATCTGTTGCAAAACATGTCATAGACCTTGGACTTCTCTGGTTTCAGGGCTCCAGCCTGGGGCAAAGCAGCCTGGCGGTGGGCTAGAGTTTGGAGTAAAGACTGCAAGCCTCAAGGGTGAGCTGGAGCCTCGGCTCAAGAAGCACAAGCCAGCCCAGGCCAGGGTGAGAACCCCAGATCACCACTTTGCTGCTCTTCTGGCTGTGCCTCTTTTCATCCCTGGCCTCCAGCAGCCATAGGCAGATACCCTCAGACCAGGTTCCCTGCTTCTCATTCTGTTTGGACCAATTCCTAAAGGAGGCAAAGGAGAGGGCTCCAGGACAGAAACCTAGATTTTTCTACAAATGCTTTAAAAAATTCCATTAGAGTCTGTTAGGAATTGAGTATGTCCCCTCAAAATAGGTATTGCAAGTGCTAACCTATATAAATATACCTAACCCTATAAATAAATTCTAATCCCTACAAATGTATCAGAAACCCCAATGGCATAGTGGTTAAGTGCTACATCTACTGACCGGAAGGTCAGCAGTTCAAATCCTCCAGGTGCTGCTTGGAAACTCTATGGGACAGTTCTACAATATGAGTCACAACTGACTCGACTACAGGGGCTTTTGGCATAAATACAGGAGGCCTGGCAGCACAGTGGTTACGAGCTATAGTGAACTATGGCTGCTAACCACAAGGCTGGCAGTTCAAATTTACCACCCGCTCCTTAAACACTGTATTGGGCAGTTCTACTCTGTCCTATAGTGTCGCTGTGAGTTGGAATCAACTCAATGGCAATCACTATGAATGTACTATGGACTGCCAAAAGGATGAACAAATAATGTTTTGGAAGATGTACAGCTAGAATGCTCCTTAGAAGCAAAGACAGTGAGAGTGAGACTTCATCTCATGTACTTTGGACATATAATCAGGACGGGCCCGTTCCTGAAAAAGGGTATCATGTTTGGTAAAGTAGAGGGTCACTGAAAAAGAGGAAGGCACTCAACAAGGTGGACTGCCCCAGTAGCGGTAACAATGGGCTCACGCATAATGACTGTTATGAGGACATAGGACCAGGCAATTATTTCATTCTGTTATACACAGGGTCACTGTGAGTCAGAATCAACTTGACAATGCCTACCAACAACAATAACATGCCTGTGGCACAACGGTTAGAGAAACTGGCTGCTAACTGAAAGATCTTGGGAGAAACACGTGACAGTCTACTTCCATAAAGATTAGAGCTCAGGAAACGATATGGGGCAGTTCTACTCTGGCCAATCAGGTCACTACAAGGTGGAATTGACTTGATGGCAGTGGGTTTGGTTTATTTTTTTATAATTCCATTTGAAAATGAGTTTCCTGTTTTGCTAATGAGGCAGGATTAGTATAGGGTGTGTCCTGAGTTAATCTCTTACAAGAGATAAAAAGAACAGATTAAACAAGCAGAGATGGGAAAGAGAGATGCCAAGCCACAGGAAGACGGTGCAGGAGCAGAAGCCAACAAAGGATCTCCTTCCAAAACTGGCACAGAAAGCCTTCCACTAGGGCCAGCATCCTGAATTAGGGCTTCCAGCCTCTTAAACTGTGATAAAATAAAATTTATTTGTTAAAGCCACTCACTTGTAGTACTTCCGTTACAGCATCACTAGATAACTAAGACAGTGTCTCATGTCAAGTTCGGCATGTCTAAGACCAAACTTCCGTTTTCCACATAAGCCTGCTCCTATCTTCCCCATTCCAGAGACTGGCCAAACCAACAAAATTCCCATCAAGTTAATTCCAACCCACGGCAAAACCAGAGGATAGCAGCACTGGAAATCTGTTTTCCTGAATTCCTTCAGATTTCATCCTGAAGCCAGCTAGTCACCATGGCTTTTCAATTCTACCTTTGGTTGTGGGAGCTGGGGGAGGGTTTGGAGAGGGTTCTAAGCACTTGGTCGGTACCTTTCCTCACTTCTGTTTGCTCTCCCTTGGCTATGCCTGTGTTGCCTTGACCAGCTTCCATCTTGTCATCTGTGCCTGTGGACCGAACGATTATGTTTGGAGCACTGATAGGTGTGGGAGAGGACACCAGGGCGTCTGACACATTGTGCTGCCCTCAGTCAGTTCACCATTTAGGTAAGTAAAAAGAATACAGTCCAATGAACAGTCAGAGGAGCCAAGCAGCACATGAGTGGCACTGATATAAAAGTTTAGCAATGGGGGCTGGGATGGCTGGGGAAAGCTTAGCTGAGTGGTGGGGGCCTGACCTCACTTAGAAGAGAAGTAACATTGGGAAGCACTCTGTGCCAGGCACGGGGCCATGAGTTTTAATATACATGAGTAATTATGGATACGTGGGTTTCTGGGTGTCCCAAATGTTTAAGTGCTTAGCTGTTGACTGAAAGGTGGATGGTCCAAGTCCACCTATGGGTACCTCAAAAAAAGGTCTGGCAATTTACTTCCAAAAAATCAGCCATTGAAAACTCTACGGAGTGGAGTTATGCTTTGACATACGTGAGGTTGCCATCAGTCAAGACTCAATTTGCTGGCAAATTGGTATGGTAATAATGGACACGGCACTGGAGTCAGAAGACCTAGCTTTGAGACCTGCCTGTATTTTACTGGAGCCCTGGAGGCACAGTGGTTAAGAACTTGGTTGCTAACCAAAAGCTCAGCAGTTCAAATCCATCAGGCGCTCCTTGGAAACTCTATGGGGCAGTTCCACTCTGTCCTACAGGGCCACTATGAGTCAGAATCAACTCCATGGCCACGGGTATGGTTCCTGGATTTCATGTCTTTCCAGCTTTATGCTTGTGACTTCATAATTTCCTGTCCTGCAAAACAGTGATTATAATACATCACAAGGTGGTTGGAAGACTAAATGAATACACTGTATTTTGTATACATATAGCAGGACTCACCCATTTTTAGCTTTTATTAAGACAGGTTGGTTCACTGATTCATTTGAGTATATATACCTCATGAAGGTCAATGAGACTGACTTAAAGGAGCTGCCTCACAGACCTGTGTGGGAAACAGACATTGTGCACAGTATGCACAGAGTACTAGGGAAGCAAAACGCTGTAGTTCTCTGATTCTGCTGGGGAATATCAGGGAATGACCCCCAGGTGATGCTTTAATTGGATCTCAAAGGTTCACTGCTGCAAAAGGAAGAAAAGAAGTAATCACACTGCCTTCTGGTGATGGGTTGATCTAGACATAACGTTTCTGAGTTAGGCAGACTTGAGAGTGGTAGGAGGCAGGTGAGAGGCCAGGAGCCAAATCACGGAAAGCGTCTTACACCACACCAAAGAGTTGGACCTCTGATCTAGATGTGGTAGAGAGCTGCTGAAAGACTGTGAACTTGATGGCTGCAACATTAGAAGCAATGTAATCAACGTCAAAAAAAGAAAAAGTTTAAACAGTGCAGTGATATGGCTAGGAGTAGTAACTCTGAGAGCAGAGTGAAAGCGTAAGAGGAAAGCACGCATGACCATGTAAGCACAGTTGAAGAACAGCAAATATATTAAGCTCAGGATTCAGGACTCTTCACTCCTCCATCTCCTTCTCTACTCCCTCAGCACCAGCAACCCCAACATGAACCTCTCTATCAATCCCACAATTATATAAGTTAACAGAAAATTATTAACCACATGTTTTTTCAAGCTCTGATACACACTTCCCAGGCTATTCCTCAGGACTATTAAAAAAAAAAACTTAACATCTTGAGTGAGCTAAAAGTTAAAAACAACAGCAATAACAAAAAGACGGGAGGCCATTTGTATGTTATCTTAAAACCAGGTTGTTTATTGTACATACACACCCCCACTCATACTCACACCCACACCCACACCCATTCCTGATGCACTGAGCCAATACAGTACTCAAAAGGGACCTGACGAGATACAGGGGCTGGTGAGGAGGGCTCAGGTCACTGGTGACTCTCCAAACAAAAAATATATTGACTATGAGGCAAGGGATGTGCCAAGACAACAGCCTTCCATCACTGTGTGCACAGATTCCTCTTCTCCATCATCTCCTGGCAATACTCCCCAGATGCCTTGAGGGGACTTCGTTCCCCCCAGCAGCTACTTTATGCCATGACCAGCCATAATAGGGCTTAGTCGTAGGGAAGAGACCGAAGCTGAAAATCCCACACAGCTAGCCCACTGAGAGTGCTCTAAAGAATTCAGATGGCTTTGTGGTCCCTAAGCCCAATCTTAGGAATTTGGGGTTTCTCAATAATCTTAACATCCCTTACCCACAAGAGTCTTTCTCTCTCACTTTCGGCTAACTCCCCTAGCTCCACTCCCAGAGGCCTAATGGTCAAGGAGGTTATGGTACCTATGAGGCAAACCAAGACCAGGTGGCTGCCCTGCCCAAGTCTAGGACTGAGCCCACCCAGGCGCATCCCAGTTGGGCTCCCCGCTACTGGAAGCACCACAAGACCTAAGCCCTAGACTGCAGACAGGATACTCTAGGCCATTATCTCTTACTTGGTGGCCTAGCTCTCCCACCTCCCACATTTAGAACCCAAGTTAATCAGGTTGCAACCAGCTGTCTCAGCCACTCGTAGTTTGGCACTGCCCTGGTTCCTCTCCAGGAAACATGCCCAGAAGGTGGTTTTTCTCTTCTCACTTGGAAGGAGCCTTGGGTTCCATCATCCTGCTCTGAACCTGGGTCCCAAACACCTCCAAGTACCTTGACAGAGTGAGGGAGTGGGTTAAGGAAGAGGCATTTCTTGGGAATGATCATTCTTTCCAAACCAGGACCTGTTTATGTCAGTCCTGGCTTCTACCATGCTGCTGTGGAAAGCAAAAATGAGGATGATGAAAGCTTGAAGGATCTCAAACATTTCTGGAAGAGGCAGTCCTGGAACACCAAAAGAGCTCTAAACAAGGGGTCAGGGAGCTAGAGGACCAGTAGGGGAGGACTGCCCTAATCAGTATTGGTTTAACCGGACTCAGACATGACCCACTGAGGAGAAAGTTTTATCTTCTTCCTGGGAGGTCAGGGGAAGTAAGTATAGACTACTTTTCCCCCAAATGTGAGTTTAGGGTCAGTGTGTATTTGAAACATCCATCAGGTTTATTCTTAAGGGGCTGGGACTACTAAAGAAGTAAGGCAGAGGAAGACAGCAAGGAAAAGGATGCTGGGAACACAGCTGGCAGTAGGTGGTTAGACCTGATCTCCCCTCCCTTCCCCTCAGCCCAGTAGCAGCTCCACCCTCTGGTTGGGCAGGGGGCATTCCCACTACCCTTAGAGCTTACTGCTGCCTGAGGCCACTGGCTCTCTCTCTGGCTGGCCTTTCTACACATTTCATCTGGTGGGAGAGGGGAAGGCTGACAGTTACCCCATCCTCACTCATGGCCCAAAGCCATGACTCTCTCCAAACTCACACTTGGGATTCAGCTTGAGCCAAGGCTTGTAATCTCTTCTTCAGTCTCTCTCCTTCCCAGCCACACCATCGTGAGGAATAATGGGACCGTGTGCCTCCCAAGCCCTAAAAGGGTACTGGAGGCCAGCTGCAGTTGCGTAGAGGGGCCACAGAACGCCAAAACCAAATGTCAGACCATCTGGCACATCCAAGATGTAGATGGGGACCCAGAAGGCAGAAGAGCCCAAGAGAAGCAGAGTCTGAAGTGCCCTTTTCTTCAAAAGGTGATCCCCAGTCCTTAACACTGGGTCCTGGTCCCTGGCAGTAGTGGGACTCCAGACCAGGTTACGTCCAGAAGAGAAAGGTTGGAGTCACAATGACCTTGGGCTGCCGTCCTCTCCCTTCCCTAGAGTCCTAAGCACAGACAACCGGATGTCTCCACGATACTAGACAGCCCCAGGTAGGTCCTCCAGAGACTTAGAGAGGACACAGGGTGGGCCTGGGGGTTGTGGGATTGTCGAGAGGGTGGACGTGAACATTCTGAGATCCAGGGCAACTGGAAAGTCACAGAGGAGACTGGGAGCCGTGGGAGGAAGGGGAGCGAGCAGGAGGGGTCAGGGCCAGCAGAGCCATGAAGCCCAGGAGGGAGCTGGCCCCAAGGACCGTGGCTAGTCCCGGAAGGCGGAGAGCATGTGTCCGTAGAGATAGTGGGAGTGAGCTAGGAAAGAGAAAGACAGGCAGAGCGTGGTGAGTTGGGTGTTAGTCCAGGGGATACTAAGGTGCAAGCAATTACGTGCTTCACAAGCGAGCCCAAGGCGAGAGGCAACAGCAAGGGGCAAGCAGCTCCACGTGCGCGAGCAGCCAGGCCGGCAGCCAGAGGCGGGCGCAGGGAAGCCGCCGGCGGGCCTGCGGAACGCGAGGCCGTGTACGGGCAGAGGACCGGCAGCAGGAGTGCCCCGCGTCCCCGGGCCCACTTACCCCGAGCCACGGGCACACCCCGTCAGACCCGGGGCGGGAGGGTGGGGGTTCAGCAGGAGTAGGTCCGAACCGTGGAAGTCTCCAGTCTCTGCGCCCCCGCCGTCCCAGCTGGGAGCAGTCGGCAGCGCGGGAGAACACAGAGCGGCGGGTTAGTGCGCGCCACGCCCGCGGGAGACCCGGCCCGGCGGCCCCGCCGCTCTGCCCAGGCCGCGGTTAGTGGAGCGTCAGCCGGGCGGGGGCGCAGCCAGCCTCCGGCCACGTCTCAGCGCCAGCGCCGGCCCGGCCCCCCCCCTCCAGCTGGGTCCCGGGGTGCCAGGGCAGCACCCTGCGCCCAGGTGGCCTCAGCAATGCCCAGCCAGCCTGTCACTCACCTTCAGGCATGATCTTCTTCGGCGGGGCCTGCGGCGGCTGCAGCGGCCCCAGCGTAGACACGCGGAAGCCGGCAGGAAGGGTCTCCGCAGAGGCGCCGAGCATGCCGCCGTGCTGGTCCCGCGGCCGAAATCGTTTCCTCCAGGAGGGCGCGCGGCGGAACACCTTGTCGTCCCCCTAGGCAAGAGGACACGCAGAGACCCAAGGGCCATGTTGGAACTGCCACCTTCAATCCTTGTCTTGGAGGGCAGTCATGACTGATTCTAGGAACACTGCTCCCCTCTCTTTTCAAAGAGGAGCAAGGTCAGATCCTTTTCTGGCCCTAGTTTTCTCTCTGTAGAATGAAGAGGCTGCACAGTTGAACTCTGCCCTCTCCAGCCTTCTTAGATCTGGCTTGGGATACCCACTGACTTCTGCCCTCAGCCTAGGGTATTCCTCCCGCCAGCCTCACCTCATGGGAAGTGGTCCCCACCCAGGTCCCCATACACCCTCTCCTGCCTTGCTGGAGCCTCTCTAGGGCTGCAGCCTCCAAAATGCTCAGGAGTGGTCAAGAATCAGGAGACCTGGGTTCCAACCCAGGTTTTGCCATTTTACTAGCTTCCTGACCTTGGGCAAGTTAAGAGACCTCTCTGAGCTTCAGTCTCCATCTCTGTAGAGTAACACATCTGTTCTACCTATGTTTCCAGTTGCCTATCCCTAACGGGATCAGTTAAGAGCACCCTGTGACAGTGATGGGTTAGGTAGATGACCAGAGGCAGGGTCCTCCCAAGGTCATTGCCATCAGCCCTCTTTTGTGTCTGCCTCCTCATCAATGTCAGCCAGTTCTCCCAAATAACCAGCTCTGCCAAAGCACACCCAGGGCCATAACCCTATAGGATCCTACCCTTCAGAGTTCACATCCACCCTGCTTTGTACCCTACCAGCCAGTGTATCATCTCCTTCCACCCCCTGTGTTCTTGGAACTGGTACAGTCAGAGAGGTAGCAAGAACAACAGGCATTAGCCCACCTATGCTAGCCTCACTTTTCCTCTTCCAGGCCTAGCCTCTTAAGGTTTGTTGCTAGTGCCCTGAGTAGGCCAAATGCTTCCATCAGTTCTTAGCACCACATAATTCTTTGTCATACTACATTTCCTAGTAGGATTTTTATCCACACATATGTGATTATTTCATAATCCCTCACTCTCTCAAATTCTGTGCTCCATGAGGCAGATCTTTTTTGTTCAATTCAGTGTATCCCCAGGACCTAAGTAATATCTCAGCAAATCTGCATGCCCTCAACAAATATGATGCACGTGTCCCATCCTGAGTTTATCAGCAACTGTCCCTGTCATTTCTGTCCTCCCCCTGGTACCACCCTTCACCCAGCCCAGCACAAAGCCCTGCCTCCCCTTCCCTTTCTCTCCCTGTATTTCTACCTTTATCCAACCCTAAAGATATGTTTTTTGTATTCCTCTGCTCCTAACAGCCAAATGTTCTTGCTCCCCTCTTCCTCTCCATCTTCTCTGAGTCCTGCCCTCCACCCAGGGGGAGAACTGAATGCAGCCTGTCAGAGCCTTGAAGTGTGGGAGGGAAAACTGAGAATCAGAATTGGCAGAGAGAAGAGATACAAGAGACAGGGCTCAAGGTTGCCACTAATGTGTTAGATGGCTGGGCAGAAAGCGGTCCCCTTAGCTCTCAGACACCCCTTACCCTCCAATTCTAGAACTTGCCTTCTACTTCTTAAACCTTCCCACAAGAGCAGTCTTCTCCAGCCCCATATCTAGCTGCATCAGAGAAACCAATCACATTGCCAGATCACATCACCAACTCAATAACTCCACCCAACACCAGAAGCCTGGCAGGCCTGCTGACTCCTCTTGTTCCCAGGCATAGCAAGATACAGGGGAAGGAGCACAGGAATCAGATACACACAGTCCTTCTATGCCAGGTATCAGCTCTGTGACAGCAGGTAAGCTACGCTCCCTCTTTGTGCTTCAGTTTCCTCACCTGTCTTGTGATGATTGCTAACATGTAGTGAGATGTTTGTTGCCACTGTGCCACCAAGTCTGGCACAGAGTAGGCATTCAAAGAATTTTTTTTAATGACTGAAAGAATAAACCGTTTTCTAAATTAGATATATATATGGGTCACTTTTTCAGACAGTAACCGAGAAAGCTATAATCGAAAGAGGATAATTAGTAAGTGGGAGAGTCAACAGAAGGCACTGGGAAAATTAAGATCAGGCCTCTGAGAGTGGGGACAGCAAGGACTGGCAGTTTATCTCCTTGACTTTGATACATAACACAGTCCAGCTTTCAGGGACCTCCACAAGAAGAAAGCATCTCTCCACAAGCTCTGTGTATTCCTGAGTGTGCCCTGATTGACACAGAGCAATCATTCTACAAAGGTATGTTTTTATGAAGTTAAAACCAATGAAGGAAAAGTAGGTAACACTAATGGTGTCACCAAGGGTGGCCCAGAAGTCTGCACAGAGGTGCTGATGGGGGACAGGGATGTGGAGAAAGGGAAGCCGCACAGAAAATGGGGGTCAGAAACAATGATCAGATTTAAGACAGAGAAGCTAAAAATAGTCTTTTTTCACTTGCTTGAAGCCAAGTTAGCAAAGGCAAGCCTGACAACCAAGGGCAGACAATGTTGGTGACAGTAGGGAGAGGGAAGGGAGGAGGAGGCGGGGCGAGGAGGCAGGAAACACTGGTGTGTTTAGGCAAATGCCTGCAAGGGGAGTATGATAGATCGGAGGTTAGGGCGTACCCACACCCTAAACTCCAAGGTAAGGCCTAACAAAATCAAATGGCAGGAACTTTCATCCATGACTGAAGGGCTGAGAGAGAAAAAGCTTTAACTTGATGTGAAGGTGGAAGCCCAAGAGCAACTACAAAGGAATCTGGAAGTTCATCAACTCTGCAGCCCTGTGTTCTGCTGTGCCTGATTGTCCTAACTGCTCTGAGGAGCAATGTAATTTAACTACCACCGCACAGCTTCTCTCTCAAACCATCACATACTATATCAGCTGGAGGCAGCTGACAGCACTGGAGAGATGGGATCTGAGCAATAAAAAGTCTGATCCCACAGATAACGGCCTTTGGGAAAAACTGCTGATGCCATGTGGTCAGGAGTGTGTGCCACAGAAGTAGGAGATACCAGAAGTACAGGAGCCATTCTGGATTGAACTTTATCACCCCAAAAATATGTGTCATAAATCCTAACCCCTATGCCTGTGGTTAAAATTCTATTTGAAGACAGGTTTTATTTGTTATGTTAATGAAGCAGTATTAGCATAGGATACAGCTTGAGTCAGTCTTTTGGGGGACTTAAAGGGGACAGGTTAAGGAGGCAGAGATAGGGGAAGACAGATGCCAATGCCACATGAAGATCACCAAGGAGCCAAGGAACAGATGCTGAAAAGAAAAAAGGACTTTCCTTCCCCTAGAGTGGACAGAGAGACAGAGAACATTCTTGATCAAATGGCACATTTATAAATTCACATTTATAGCCTCCTAAACTACAAGAAAACAAATTTCTGTTCATTCAGGTTACCTGTGTCCAGTATTTCTGTTAGAAGAGCACTAGATAACCAAGACAGGAGCCTTCAGATTTTGCACAAGGGAAGAGTTTCATAGATACTTCCCCAAAGCCCGTTGCTGCTCAAAGACCTGCTGGGCCTGGCCCTGACTTCCCAGCTCCTGAACATCACCTCCATCCTCTCTGGATCTCCTTCTATAGGCCAGTCCATGAGTCAGTAGCCCAGGGAAAACAGAACTCAGAAAGTTCCATCCTACCATGTCCCCAAGGCCCTTATTCAGGGCAAGGTACTCACCTCATCCAGCTTCCGGTCTGTGCCCAAGGCCAACAGGTTGTTGAACTCTCTTTCCATCACCTGGCGAGCCTGTGGTCACAGTGTAAAAGAGGGAAAGGTGGGAGAGACTATAGTTTATGACGTCTATGTCATCTTTCGCCCGTTTCCTGGGCTCTCAGGGCAGGAATGGGGGTTCTGTGCATTTAGCCCACTAGGAAGAAGCATCTGGAACCTTGACACCCTTCCTAATGCTGCTCTTTCAAAACTCACTGTCCTCTTCAAAGTAAAACTATAAATCTTAGGATTCTTTCATATGGAACAAACTAGCAAAATATAAGTTTTCAAAAAGTACGATCACAGAATCTAAGTGAGGTGGCTTTGCCTACTGGGAAAAAAATACATTGTCCCTAAGGGAAAATCATGCCTTACCACCTTTTCTGGAAGGGTAGATAAGCATGTAGACCATGGAAAAGTAGAACATAACTTATTTAGATTAAATAAATTTAATAAGGTTCCACATCAAAAGCTTCAGTGTGGAAGACTGCTGCAGTCAGGGGCACTGGTGGCTCCAGGGCTGGGTGCTACATCGAGACCTCAGGTCTCCCAAGTGTTTAATTCATTAGGAGTTTGAGGAAATGCTAAAAAATAAGCAAGTTTTCGAAACTGCAAATATTTGTAACCACTTTTAATTGGGTATACTACTTCCCACAATAGCTAAGTAAATGAATAAACCAAAACCAAAAACCAAACTCATTACTGTCGAGTTGAGTCCAACTCATAAGGATCCTATAGGACAGAGCAGAACTGCCCCACAGGGTTTTGAAGGCTATAATCTTTGTGGTAGCAGACTGCTACATCTTTTTCCAGCAGGGCAGCTATTGGCTTCAAATCACCAACCTTTGAGTTAGCAGCCAAGAGGCTTCATCCACTATGCCTCTAGGGCTCCTCAAGTAAACAAATGGGTCAGAAAGATCAGAAAGGGGAGAGAGGCAGAGAGAGGTGTTGCTATTTGTGTTGACAGATTTACTGTTACCAAAAAACTGAACATATTTAGAAATAGGAAACAAAAGAGAAAAAACATGCCTGTGGTCATTTCTGGGTGGAAGATATGAGCCACAAGGCTCCATAAAGACAATCTGTCGGTATTAGGAACATGTTACTACATTTTTATGGAAACCCTGGTGGCATAGTGGGTTAAGTGCTACCAGTTCAAATCTACCAGGCGCTCCTTGGAAGCACCGACACATGAAAAAAATTTGAACTCTTTTCAGAGAATGAGGAAATCTATACTATCAGGACGGGGAGGGCCTAGGGCCCACATGGTTCTGTGTGCTGCCATCACCTCCAAAAGACCTACAGGGTGCCCAGCATCACAGACAATATGACCCTGCCCTCACAAGCCAAAACACATCTGCTCCCAGAATAGCCCACGAAGTTCTGGTGGCTGAATTTCAAAAGACCTGACAGCTGCAAACAGTCGAGACAAGGGCAGCTAAATGGATCAGGGGACAGAAGCAATGCTATATGAGGAAAGGCTAAAGGAATTAAGACCACTGTGTCTGGAGAGACCACGGCTGGGGTGCACGGGAAACACAATGAGTTTACAGAATCACAAAAGGTGAGAACTGGGCAAGTACGAATTTCCCCTACAGAACCTAGAACATTAGCATCACGCAGTTCCCCAGAGGAAGCCAGGACAAATAAAATCAGGAAGTACTTTATACCACAGGTAGTACACTTCTGGAATCTATTACCACAGGAAGTTACAAAGGCCAAAAATATAAATAGGTTCAAGAGAATTTAGATATATTCTCCGATGACAGCTCCATAATAACTATGAATGTAATTTAAGGAGAATTCTAATCTTCTGAGCTGCTGACAGGAAGACAAAGCCCTGGTGTGGAGATGCCCTGGGCTGTTGTTTGATATATTTAGCTTTCTTAAGCCTAAGGACCCAGGAGCAGACACCCAGGATGTGAGACAAAGGAGATATGGGTTCTCTGATGCCCTTGGTCTCTGGGCTAGTTCTTCTTCAAGAAAAATCAGGTCAGAAAAATGGGGTGAGAGAAATAAAGGTAGGCAGCGAGCTGCCAAGATGGGGCAGAAAGGAGACGAGGTACCCACAGCAATGGGAGGGTTAACATTGTATGGCATGCCAGGTCCAAATCTGTGCTATGAGTGCTCTGACATTAGGGTCCATGCTCCTTAGTGGGCTTGGCTATTCACAGGGACCACTGTGATCCTCTCTGGCACAGGCCTCAGAAAACCCCACAAATCCATAAGCCTCTGTGCCTGCAGGGCGCAGGGGTTGGGGCCAAGACAAGGAAGAGGGAAAGAGAAACTGACTGACTAAGTTAGAAGATAACCCACCTGGGTGTTCTGTGTAGGGATCTGGAGGACCAGGGCCAGTGTGTTGTGATCGAAGTTCTCATCCAGGGCCAACAGGGCACCGTGCACACCACTCTCATGCAGGTTTCCTGCATAGTCCCGAAGCCCAATAGACTGGACCCAGTGAACCACTTGGTCATTGGTCCAGACCAGAACATCTGGAGAATGAGAGAAGAAAAAATACAAAGCAAGAGATTGGCCAAGGCCCTTCTAGGGTCACAGAAAATAGTACTACCTAGACCCAGAGCCCTGGTCTATCTTGATCGCTAGTTTCCACACCTTCTTCCTCTCTTCCAAGGTCCCTGGGCTCCTGGAGAACCATCCCCACCTCTGTCCACTCCTGCCAACCTGTGACCTCTGTGTATGGGGCATCCCACTGCATCCAGGCTAGAATGGCACTCTTACTCTTTCTGCCTTTCCAATCTCCTACTAAGATTTGCGCATCTTTTCTGTCCAACTCAAGTTCTGTCAGCATGTTTTACTGTCCCAGGGAGACTCACTACATTTGTCTAGTTGGTGACTATAGTCTGGTATTCAGAGCAAGGGAGGGATGTTATAGCCAACTGGGCAGGGGCTGTCTCTGCTCCACCAAATGACAGTATCCTCTGGGCTTGGACAATGCCTCCCTCCTTAGACTAGAGCTTCCTAAGGCCGTAGCTGTACCCTCCCTCTCAGGATTGGAGCTTTCCTGAGGCAGAGAATGCCATCTCCCTGCTGGGGCCAAGGCAGGTGTCAGTGAGCAGGCCTTGCTTCCCAAGGCTGCTCCCTCACCACTTCCAAGGAGGCCCCTTTGGCCCTGACTGAGCAGCTTACCCTTGATCTCATGCTGGCTTTCCTCCCGCCTCTTCTCCAGCTCCTTGCGGTCATAGTTTAGCCTCTTCAGACACATGATGCCATACTGGAGACTGGTTCTGCAGGTACACAGACTCCCTGAGCCCAAGCATCGGTGGGCCACGTTCTCACCATACCTGCCCCACATCCAGTGCTAGCCACAGCACATCCAGATTGTTCTTCCAATACAAAGAGCACCTGTAAATGTCCCACTGCCTCCTTCTGCAGGGGTTCCCCTGGACCCAGCCCAAGGCTACTGCCCACTCTGTCTACCCATATCCTCCCTCTTAGGCAGGAAGTGGGCCTGAGTGATGGAAGAAATGTTTCTTGAAAGAAATAAACATGCTCCTCCATCTTCAGCCCTGTGCCAGGCACTGTAACAAAGACCCCTACCTCCTACAAGACCCTTACCTCCTACAGTTCACAAGAAAGCAAAATAAGACATGCCTTTGTATCCCCATTTCACTCAGAGCCCTCAGAGTGACCCAGAAGGCACTCCAAGACCTGCCACCTTACCTGTCTGACTCCCTGCCAACTACCCTCCCTCTCTCTGCATCAACCATGACACCCCTACTGTTCCTCCTACATGGCAGTCACACTCAGCGTGCATGCTTGAGGCCTTTGCACTGGCTGTTCTATCTGCCCGGAACACCCTCCCCCAGCTTGCTGTATGGCTGGACCCCTTGGCCCCTTTAAATCTTTGTTCAAATGTCACCTTGTCCATTTGATTTAAAACTGCAATATGATCATCATCACCCCTAGCCCCACACTCCCAATCCCTCTTGACTGTGTTAGGCCTGACTGTCCCCCCCAACACTGTATACGTATACAATACACTGTCTGACAATTAAGTCTGGGAACTTAATGGTTTTAAATGCTACATACCTTATTCCTGAATATCACTAGAGTCCACTTCTAAATACTCCCCTCAGGAAGCCATGCGACTACACCAGTACCTAGTCCACTCTTCAAAGCAATTTTGGAACTCTTTCTGGAATTGCCATTGTGCATGGTGGCATGGTGGCCAAGTTTGCAAACTTAATTGTATAGTTTTCTCTGAGGGAGTTTTTAGCTGGTAAATAAGTAACCGTATTGGAATGCCCTCTCTAATCACCTGATCTGGCCCCCCATGACTTTTTTCCTTACCCAGAGATAAAGGAAATATTGAAAGGAAGAGATTTTGATGATGTTCATGACATCAGGGATAATAGGACAACTGCTCTGACGGCCATTCCAGAAAGAGCTCCAAAACGGCTTTGAAGGCTGGACTAGGCACTGGGGTCAGTGCAGAGCTTCCCAAGGGGAGTACGTTGAAGGGGACCATAGCAATAATCAGCAATGAGGTATGCAGCACTTCTGCTAGGATGAGTTTGCAAACTTAACTGGCAGTCCTTGTATATACATTTATATGTATGTATATATACATACACACACACACACATAGAGTAACCCTAGTAGCGCAGCGGTTAAGTGTGAACCAAAAGGATGGCTGTTTATACAAGTTCTCCCTAACTCTGTTTTTGAGCTAGAATTAAAGCCATTGCTTTCTGAGATTAAATTATGCAGACTGCAGGGCTTCTCTCACCTCAGCTCTACCCACACAGCTCTCCTGCTAAGAACCCGCTCTCCCTCGTACATAGCTCATGGCCACGTCTTCTAGAGACCCTATTCTGGCTCAAGCACCTACTCATTGTTCGAGATACTAATTTAAGCCCTGGTCCATTTGAGGGGGCAGCAATACACACACATCCTAGAAATGCCTTGTCTCATTTCCATCTCACTGTAATTTCCAGTCTGGTTCCCATGATCTTTAAAGTTGTTGCAAAGTGTTATGGATTGAATTGCTTTCCCTGTATCTCCAAAATATGGAGCCTTTTGGGCACAGTGGTTGAGTGGTTAATCTAACAGCCGCTCCTTGGAAATGCTATGTGGCAGTTCTACTCTGTTCTATAAGGTTGCTGTGACTCAAAATTGACTCAACAGCAAGGTGTATGTTTTCATTTTCTACCCCCCAAATACGTATGGGAATCCTAGCCTCTATACCCATGGAGGAACTCCATGGCACAGCAGTTAAAAGCTCACCTGCTAACCAAAAGGTCAACAGTTCAAATCCACTAGCTGCTCTTCTGAAACCCTAAAGAAGTTCTACTTTGTTCCATTGAGGTGCTGTAAGTCACAATATACTCGATAGCAGTGGGTTTGGTTTATACCTGTGGATGTAATCCTGTTTGGGAATAAGATTTTCTTCTTTATGCTAATGAGGTCATACTAGTGAAAGGTATGTTCTAAACCTAATCATTTGTGAGTTACAAAAAGAGCACCACAGATGCAGAAGGGTGCAAAAACAGGAAGATCAATGCCATGGGAAGATCCCCTAGGAACTGAGGAATGCCAAGACTACAGAAGCTGAAAGAGACAAGTCTTTTCCTCTAAAGGCGAGACAGAAAGCTTTTCCCTATAGCCAGTGCCCTGAATTTGGACTTCTGCTTCTTGAACTATGAGAAAATTCTTTTCTTTAAAGCTACCCAAAACCCACTGCCATCAGTCGAGTCAATTCTGACTCACAGCAACCCTATACGACACCATCGAGTTTCTAAGGAGCACCTGGTGGATTTGAACTGCTGACCTTTTGGTTAACAGCCAAGGCACTTAACTACTATGCCACCAGGGTTTCTACACACTCGTGGTATTTCTGTTGTAGCAGCACTAGGAAGCAAAGACGCAGACACAGTCAAAATATAAAAGCCTTAAAATCAGATCAGCGTGGGCTTGAATGTCAGCCCTGCTTCTGACTAACTGTGTGGCATTTAGCTTCTCTCAGTCTCGGTTTGCCCACAGGCGAGATGAAGCCATGCTTTGCTTGCAGGATTCTTGTGCAGAATAGATTCTATAATGAATGGAAGGGCTTCATCCAGCCCCTGGATAGCACAGACACTCAGTAAATGACACCATTACTTTGATGGTGTTTCTGATTATTCTGTGTGCTTGCCTGTCTTATCAAAAAGAAGCTCCTCAAGAAAACCTGCTCAACAGCACTTTATGATCTGAGGAAAAGAGCTCTCATCTGGGGGTCAAGAGACAGCGTTTTAGTCTCATTCTACAGCCACTTGGTTGAGTGGCTCAGGAACTCAACCTCTACTGGACTTACTTGTCCCATCTATAAAACGAGAATTAAAAAAAAAACTCCTTTTCTGTCAAAAGGATGGTTTTAGAAATTTTTCTAAAGACAATCTGTTAATAAAAAGCAGGTACATACATAGTTAAGGTAAAAAAAAAAGTGACAATGCTTCAGAAACTCTGAAGTACTGGAGATTTAGAGCTGATGATGCTCTCAGAACCTGGAACCCAGCGTTCTCTCCCGGGGACAAGCCTCAAGAAGGATTTTCATAAGCCAGGCTGACAGACCTCGAGGAGCCCAGGCACACCCTGGCTCTGATGGGGGCGGGGGTCTTCCCTTGTTTCCCAACTGTGTCAATCACTGGGGAGGGACAGGTGCAGCTGGCCTGGCAGGCTGCTGGGCAGAGACACAAGATTCCCTTTGTGGTAACACAGGGATGGTGTGGAAGGGGAAACACAGGCTGCCCTCACAAGTCAGCCGTCATTCCTGAGGCTGAGCAGGCAGAGCTCCAGGCCAGGAGGATCTACAGTGTGGTAGCAGAAGCACTGGACTTGGAGTCAGATATAGGTCCCACCCTTACTCTGCTACCATCCCTGCGTGGCCATGGGCTATTATTCTTCCTATGCTTCAGTTTCCTTATCCATAAGATGAGGAGACTAAATCCTGTGTGGGGCCTTGGTGATTCAGGGATAGACCTGGGTTTAATCCTAGGCCAAGGCTGTTCATGCACAAGCACCACACATCTGTCAGTATAAGCCTGCAAGCTGCCATGATGCTGAGCACATTTCAGTGGAACTTCCACACTATAATAGACTATAAAGAAAGGCCTGGAGATTTGTGTCTGAAAAATCAGCCAATGAAAACCCTATGGATGCCAATGGTCTCACCTACAACCAACGATGAGGAGGGCACAGGACCAGGCAGTGCTTCATCCCATTATGTATTGGGCTTCTAGGAGACGGGACGAACTTGGTGACCACTGACAACAACAAAGGCTAGATTCCATCCTGATTGAACTTTCTGTGATCTGAACTGGAGAGAGGGTACCCACAGAGCCCAGAGGGAATCCTGAAAAGCTATGTGCCCTCAACCCACCCTTTGCCCCACTTCTCACTCCAAGTAAAACATTGAACTCTAATAGCAATCTATGGGTTTGAAACTGATGTCAAGAAGGACTTCCTAAAATGTGTCACCTCCTAGAACCATTAACACCTAGCTTGCTCTCCAGCTCAGATGTCAACTGAGGCCCAGCAGGTAACATAAATGAGTGAAGTAGGCTAGGAGGGGTGGTCTGGGAGGACATGAGGACATCACCCTGTTAAGAGGGTGTGCTACCCAGCTCCACCTGGTTACTTCCAAGCTATAACACATTGACAGAGCTGCCGTTTTTCAAGCAAAGTCAGAAATTCAGAATTCTGTGTAAAATCTCCCGGTATTTAAACACTGACAACTAAATTTATACTTCTTAAAATACTGTGTGGGGCAAACAAAACACGTTCCATTGGCCAAATTCTACCCATGGTGTCAGTTTGAGAACTCTGCCACAGAGTCTTTTAAACAAAGGATCATTCAGCAAGGAAGAGAAGGAAAAGACTGGATGATACCCTGTTCAAAAGGATGTGAGTTTACAAAGAAACAAAATGAGTAATGGACAGTATAAACTGTGATCTCCAGCAGCCTGAGTCCAGCAGAACTAGATGGTGCTTGGCTACCACCACCAACTGCTCTGACAGATATCATAACAGAGGGTCCTGGACAAAGCAGAAGAACAACATAGAATAAAATTTCATATTCACACAAAAGAGACCAGAATTGACTTTAGAACCTATTACACTGCCACAGTTGTCAAAACAGCCTGATACTAGTACAAAAAGAGACAGATAGATCAATGGAACAGAAGTGAGACCCCAGAGATGACACCATCCTCCTATGAACAGCTGATATTCGACAAAGGCCCTAAAACATTAAACTGGGGTAAAAACAATATCTTCAACAAATGATGCTGGCAAAATTGGATATCTATTTGCAATAAATTGAAACAAGACCCATATCTCACACCTTATACAAAAACCAACTCCAACTGGATAAAAGACCTAAATATCAAATCTAAAACGATAAAGCTCATCCAAGAAAAATTAGGATCAACAATGGGAGTGTTAATGCACAATGCAGACGGACTTCAAAATCTGACAAACCAACCACAATCAACAGAAGAGAAAATAGATAAATGGTAACTACTAAGAATCAAACACTTTTGCTCATCCAAAGACTTTATGAATAGAATTAAAAGGCCACCTACAGAATGGGCACTTGGCTGGCTTGGCACAGAATGGGAAAAAATATTTTGCAACTATATGTCAGACCAATGTCTGATCTCCATAATCGATAAAGTACTACAAAATATCAGTAAGAAAAAGATAAATAATCCAATTAAGCAATGGGCAAAAGAGATGGACAGATACTTCTCTAAAGAGGAGATCCAGGCAGCCAAAAAAACACACACAGACATACTCACGATCATTAGCTATTAAAGAAATTCAAATCAAAACTACAGTGAGATACCATCTCACCCCAACAAGGTTAGCCACGATCCAAAAAATGCAAAACAACATATGCTACAGACACTGGAGAAATTGGAACTCTCCTATACTGTTGATAGGATTGCAAAATGATGCAACCTCTTTGGAAAGCAAGCTGGCACTTAAAAAGCTGGAAATAGATACACCATTTGACCCAGTAATTCCACTGCTTGAAATACACCCTACAGAATCAAGGTGATTCACACCAACTAATACATACACACGAATGTTTATTGCAGCACAGTTTCCAATAGCAAAAAGATAGAATCAACCCAACAACAGAGGAATGGATAGGTAAACTATGGTATATATATATTCAGTGGAACACAATGCAATGATAAAGAACAATGATGATGTTAGGAAGCATCTCATAACCTCATAACCTGGTTTCAACTGGAGAACATTAGGTTGAGTGAAAGTAGTCAGCAGCAAAAGGACAAATATTGTATGAGACCCCTACTATAACAACTTAAAAACAGACTCATGCATAGAAGAAAAGACTCTTTGATGGCTGCAAGGGTGGGGAGGGGGGAGGGAGGGAGAAGGTGGGATATTGATTAGACAGTTTATAGAAAGTTGGCTGGGTGAAATCGGTGACAGCACACATTAGAAAGAAGATCAGTTTTAACCGGACTTCAACATAACATGATTACTCCTCCCATCTTAACCCAGTATTGCAAAGATGGAATAGCTGGGGTGGGGGCCTGGGGACCATGCTCTCAGGGGATATCGAGGCCAGTTGGTATAACTAGCATTTTGCTAAGAGAGTCTTCTGCACCCCAAATTGGTGAGTGGCATCTGGAGTCTTAAAAGCTGCCAAGCTGCCATCTGAGGCACACCAAATGGTCTCGACTCAGTAGGAACACATGATCTCCAAGGACCAAAACAACATGGGGCAAAGAGAATCCAGAAGACAGAGAGACCCACACGAGCAGGTGACTACATTGACATGTGACTAGAAGAACTGGATGGTGCTTGGCCACCACCAGTGATAGCCATGATGGGGCTCACGAAATTGAGTCTCACGGGCAACACGAGAGTAAAAAGTGGTATACCCTGAGATTGCCACTAAAAGACTGCAACTGGTTGTCCAGGGGCCTCGGGGTTCCCCTGGGAGCATGGCCCCTGGCCCTGATGCTGCCCCTGTCCATAAATCATAAGGGAGGGCAACTCTTCAGACAGAAATGGATTGGACTTGGTGACCATATCTATCGTGTGTGCACTTTATGGTTCTATGCATCTATAGGATGTCATCTGGCTGACCTCTTACTGGATGCAGGGGAGACAGCGGAGAGGAGTCAGGACCCCAAGAACAAGGAAGGAGGTCTTCTATAGCACACCAAATGCATTCCAGAATCAACAGGAAGATTTCATATTATCTGCTACCCAAAAGAACTTTATTACTTGTCTTTGGTTTTCCTGTGGGTCAGAGTAGAACTGCTCCACTGGGCTTTCAGTGGCTGATTTTCGGAAGCAGATTGCCTGGCCTTTCTTCTGAGGTGCCTCTGGGTGGCCTCAGACCTCAATCTTTTGGTTGGCATCCATGAACCACTCAGAGGCTCTGAAGAGAATAAGACAGCTCAGTCAGATGCTAGTGTCAGCCTCAGTCTTCTTAGAGTAAATGCAGACAAGCCCAAATACTGGGCCACCAAGCCCAAAGACACATAATGAAATTTAGACATAGGGGTAAAACCTCAAAGAAAGCAAAGCTTGAGAAAAATGACTTTTTGTATCTTAAGGCTTAGAGATGAGAAAAGCAAATCGTCAACTTTCAGGATGAGACAAAGGAGACTTTACCAACAGGAAAAGCTGTTACCACTCAGAACAGGCCATAGAAAACAGACACAGGTACCTCTGTTTCTCAAGAGGAGACCCTGGTGGTGTAATGATTAAGTGTTACAGCTGCTAATCAAAAGAGTGGCAATTCAAATCCAACAGGCACTCCTTGGAAACCCTATGGGGCAGTTCTACTCTGTTCTGTAGGGTCACTATGAGTCAAAACCAACTAGAAGACAGTGGGTTTGGATTTTTTCTGCTGGACGGCAGGATGGGGCATTATTTCTGGAGACAGATCCCCAGACCTGGAGTCACAGCCAGAGGAGAACCATGCAGGGTAGGTGGCGCTGGGTACTGCACACTTACCGGTGGAAGCTGTCTACCATCTTCAGGTGGACCCGCAAGTCCTTCTTGGTGAGATGATCCAGCATGCGGGCATCTACCAGGCACTCCATGAAGTAGCTGCGGTACTGGGGGAGCCCCAGGCTGGGCAGCCATTCATTCCCAATCCATTCATGGTTCATGTCCCCATAGGCGAGGGTCTGGGGGAACAAGATGGGGGGTGGGGCAATGGGGAGAATGGCAGGGCCAGCAGCTTGCAACAGGCATATCTATCTGGTTGGAAGAAACATTAATCCACTCGCCATACATGAGGGCAGAAGGGCAGTTCAGTAAAATTTCAGCTTATTTCCACTAATGCCCTGGTAATAGTGGGACATGGGGAGTTTAAATGGAACTTTTTAAGATCTTAAAATGGTAAAATTCTAAGCACACATCAGTTATCTAATGAACAGAAGCAATTTTGGCCTGAAAAAAAAACCTCTTTTCTCAACTTGAAGGAAATTCGACACCTAAATTAGATCTGAGTTCAGTTTGTGTCCTCTTACTGTTAAGCACAGAAAATTCAGGAAAACCAAAGACAAGTAATAAAGTTCTTTTGGGTAGCAGATAATATGAAATCTTCCAGTTAACTCTGGAATGCATTTGTGGTGTGCTACAGGAGACCTCCTTCCCTGTTCGTAGGGTCCTGCTGAGCCAAGGTAGAGGCTGTGTTAGAGGGAACATGCTGAGACAAAGACGAAAGCCAGTGTAGCTCTGGGAAACAGCTGGCCCCACACAGTCCACAAGGGAGGTAATGTTGCTAAAGATGTAAAAACACTGGCCTGTACCTACGCAGCCAGCACGCAGTTCTCTACTCCTGATCATCTATGCCAAGAATTGTCCAGGTCTCTTGTTACTTTCCCATTCACACTCCCTTTCCCTGGATCTCAAAGGCTTACCCTGCTCAGATGGCACCACCTCAGCAGGGTGTCCCCTGACCACCCCATCTTTAGAATGCTTTAGTTTGAGCAGCAACCCTCCAGCACTCTCTTTCCTTACTGTTTTGGGCTGAAATTTTTTCTTTCATTATCTTTGAAAAAGAAATTGTTGTTACATATAAAAACACATGCAACATATATTAGTTATTAAGAACAAAAACTATGGAAAATGCAAAACAGAATTCTAAATTCTCATGGATTCTAGACTTTCTGGAGCCACAGAGGGTAGAGGAACCTGTGAAACCACTGCCCTGAGATAATCTTTAAACCTTAATCAAATATATCCTCTAAAGTATCCCTGAGACCAAATGATGGTTTAGCTTAACTAGTAAAAAAAAAAATCTGCCTTCAGCATTATGTTCTTTTAAGAACTATCTATACGGGATCAAACTGACAACAGCAACTTGAGAGATTAGATAGGAACCTGACAGGGCAGTGAGAGTGTGTTAGTGATGGAAAAAAAGGAGGGGGAAAATAGCTGCACAACTAAAGAAGATGATCAGTGTCTCTGAACTGTACACGTACAAAGTGGAATTGGTGTGTTCTGTGGATATGCTCAATAACAACAAAATAAATAAGATTTAAAAAGTAAAATCAGAATGAGCATGCTTGCACCCATCATGTAGGTTTGGAACTGGACATGCTCCACTCCACTGCAGCTGCCTTTCTGCTCTTCTTCCCCCAGACCATCCCCAAATGCCTCTGTAACCACTACCCTGAGTTTTCTGTTTACCAGTCTCTTGATTAAAACAAAAAATGTATAGCCTTTTTACAAGGTATTTTGCTATTTCACTGAATAATTTATTAATTTTGCTTGCTTTGTGAGTCTCAGTATCAATTTCCATGAATATTTTGGGACTTGAATTTTTCACTTAACATTATGTTCTCAGATTCAGCCATTTCCTCTGCTGAATAGATTTCTACTCTGTGAGTATCTATCATTGATTTGGCCTGTCTCCTAGTGGTGGTTTTTCCTATGATTATAAACAGTATCGCCCCATGGTTATTTTTCTTCACAGCACTTACTAGTGTGTGACATATTCAGCTGTTTGTGTATTTATTCATTGTCTCCCTCTCCCCCAGAATACAAGCTCTCCATGGGCTTTGTTTATTCACTTCTGTATCCAGAGAGCCTAGAAAGGCCTAACCCCTAGTAGATGCTCAGTATTTGCTTATTAAACGAATGAAGGCCTTTTCTCAGTTTACCAGGAGGGAACTGCCCATGAGAGGGCAGGTAGAGAAACCAATCTAAGCCTCATTGTTCCTGGGAGGAACTCAAACTGGGAGGAGGAGCCAGGTGTGCCGGGACCCAGCCTCCTAAGGTTCCTCACAGGCCATTCTGAGAAAACAGATTAAGTAACTAAAAGGGAATTAAGGAGAAATGGAAGCCTCACAGGAGAAGACAGCCTGTATCCAGGGTTCTTGGTATGAAGCACCAAAAACACTGAGATGCAGAGTAGGTCTAGGAAGAGGACCTGTTGGGAATACTTCCCTGAAATGCTGAGAGTTGCTTCTGGAGAAGGGAAGGGGTCTTACCTGAGCCCAGCTGCCCTCCTCACTGTCCTAGCAGGAACCAGTGCAGCGTGTCAGGGGAAACAATCAAAGTCAAGACACCTAGCAGCCTCTACCCCAGACCCCATCAGAAGAGGGACAAGAAGCCCAGGAGCTGGGTGGGTGACCAGGGAAAGCTTGTTGGGACAAGTAAGAGAGACCAGAAATTTAAAGGAACTATAATTACTATGCCAACAAGGAAAAATATTGAAATTAACTTGTCACCCCAAGAAAATGCAAATTTAAATATTAAAGTGATAACTGTTTTCCACTAATAAAAATATTTCGTTGTTGTTATTTAATTCTTCAAAGTGTAAAATCGTGTCATGCCCTGCTAGAGAAAAGATAAATTGTCATATTTAATAGTATGTAGCACAGTCCTTAAAAATGTTCATACTCATTGATACAGCATTTCCAATCTGAAAAATATTCCAATAAATTATTTGCAATGATGTCTATTAAAACACACACACACACACACACACAGAGACCAGAAGGCTAGTGCACATGCCCCAGTTTGTGCTGAGAGGCGAGTAAGTGTATGTGGCAAAGACACACACTTCTTAGGCTTGGTTGGGAACCCAGAAGGGTACCAGGCTCTCCCAGTGCCTCCTGTCTCTCTGACAAGGATCAAGCACAAAGGCAGGAACTCTGTGGCTCCAGGCCCATTGCAGCCCTCCCAAGCCCACCTCTTCTCCACTGCAGAGTACCAGTGGCCTAGGATGAGCCCCCTCCATACACAAACTACCCCCAGTCTCACCACTGTCCCCTACCAACCCTCTGCCCTGAGAACAGAACCCAGTCATAATACCAGGGATACCAATATCATTCACAATCACCTGCAATCCCCCCGACTTTCCACACTTTCTCCTGATCCTCAAAGGAGTCATCAGCCCAGGGCCAGACTCACTGTTTTAGTGGATGTTGCCAGAGTTTCCATCTCTTCGTGGGTGACCCAGACATTCCCAGAAGACTGTAAGCAGAGAAGAAACCTAGCTAGCTCTGGGATCCCCATCAGGCTGGAGGCCCCAAGAACATGGACAAAACTCCCTTCCTCTGAACTTCCCACAGGCCCAGGAAGAGCTCTGCACTCTTAATAGCAAGGGATGCACTTCTTTTATCATAATATCCACACTGCTTAGCACAGTGCCTGGCACACAGAAAGCGCTCAGTTGTGTCCCCTGAATGAATGTGAATGAATGGTAGTCATCTGGAGATGGTCCACAAGGAAAGATTTTGCCCTGGAGGCCAACAGGGCATTTGAATTCCCACGCAGTTGGAAGACCTGGGTAGAATTCCACTGTTCTACTCTCTCAGCTTCCCCTAACCACAGACAGAACCCCAGAAGTCTAACCCTGGAAACTACCCAGAGATCTGGAATTGCTGGCAGGGTAGGGAGGGGGAAACAGAACCCATGAATGGTCAGGGGGAGCAGGGAACCAGGCCTGCTGGGATCCTCCTAGAGAACAGGTACAGCCCTTTGTGGGTTTGGGAAGTGGTCGGGTTAGGGACAGGCTCAAGGCTACCATCTTCCCAAACACCAGTAGAGAGTTTAGCAAACACTATGCCAGGGCCTCTGAAGATGTCCTGGGCAAGAGAGAGCCCACTCACAGTCCTGGAGGTAGGTGGGGCTGAAGGGCTGGTCAGTGACACCATCTCTTGGATGGCCAGCCGGAGCTTGAGCCGGTGCAGGGCATTGCTGATGCCAATCTCCCGCTGGATCTCTGTGTCCGACAGGGCAGACATGATGGCGCCACTCTTGACATTGGC
Organism: Heterohyrax brucei; assembly: GCA_028571685.1. Taxonomy (NCBI): domain Eukaryota; kingdom Metazoa; phylum Chordata; class Mammalia; order Hyracoidea; family Procaviidae; genus Heterohyrax; species Heterohyrax brucei. The sequence goes on from CM053155.1 coordinate 28,542,803, forward strand.
TCGACAAGCTGCTACATACCAAGCCGGCATTCCCACCCAGAGCTGCAGACACAGGGCACAGGGGAAGATTTGAACGGACTATGGAAGTCTAATGCCTCAGTGATAATGAGATCCCCTCAATCAAACTGGAAGTCACCAGCTAGCACAAACAGTTAACATGCTCAGCTGTTCAAATCTACCTAGAGACACTGAGAAGAAAGACCTGGTGATCAAATTCTGATCATTCAGACATTAGAAATGCCATGAACCACAGTCCCACTCTGACACACACAGTCTCCATGAGGTGAAATCAACTTGATGGTAATTTGTTTTATCTAAACTTAGCTACCCACGAGGCATCAGTTGAAAAGCATCAGTTCTGTCTTCCACACAAACTTAAGGGAGGTGAGCTAAATGCTAGATGTGGTACATGTCACCAGGAAGAAGCATTCTGGAAAAGTTCTAGGGACTCCATCCTTGGCCTGAGGAGTCCCTATTCCCTCTTCCATATCCCTCCCATTTGTTTCCTTAAAAAGACTTCCTTTGGCCAGGCTTACCTCCAGCCAGGAGACCACAGTAGGGCCATCCCACTGGGCAAAGGGCATCCCTTTTCTGCGGGCATCTTCAAGCAGCTGGTGCCTTACAGGAAGGGGATAAACAGAGTCAATAGTCCTTCCTTTTCTTCCAGCCATGCTCATTCTTAGGGACCACTGGGTATGCCAAGAGTTGGACTTCCATTACCCCTGTTCTCTCACCCTGGGGCTGCCACCTCTGCTCCACGCCTAAAGCAGTGACAGAAATAAATGGGGCAGCAAGACTCTTCATTCTCCAGAAGGCTCTTCAGGTACATATACCTGATATATAGCTGCTTTGGCCATCCAGTTGGCTCTGCCAGACACTCACAGGTCCCAGCCACTCTCCCACAGCCCTCTTGCCTCCTCACGAAAGTCATCCTGAGAACCACCTCTCACCCCCTGTTCCCACAGGGACCAGGCCAACTCAGTTCAGAATGGGTCTTGTAGGGCTTAGTTCCCTGAGCTCAAGCCCTTCAGACGGTGGATGGGGGACTGGGCCCCACTCTAACAGCTCCTGGCCTGTAGCTCTTACTTCTTCTTCAATCGCCGGTCCTTCTCTGCCTGAGTCCCCAGCTTGGCAGGCACCATGGGCTCCTGCAGACTGAGCTCGGAGTCTGTTAGGATAACTAGAATGGAAAAGACAGGCATATCAGCCAGGCTCTCTGAGTCTCTTCCCCTGGCCTGGACCAGAGCCAGGGCGTGGAAGCAGCAGAAGGGTATCTGCGCATCTGGCCATCATTCCTGAAGCCTCCACTCTACATCCCGGCATCCGGTCAGTCCAAGAGTGGCATTCAGTGGGCCATCCCCAACCCAGGATCTCCCTGTAAGCTTTAGCCCCAGAGGTGTTTTCTGGTTGGATGGACCAAAAATTGTCCCACTTGGATGGTAGCATAGTGCTAAATAGAATGTGTCCCTCTTCCCAGACAAGGTGCAACGGAAACCCAGAGATCCAGATACATGAGCTATGAGGTCCCAAGAACTATCTTAACTTGAGCCAAAAAAGACCAAACTTCTTGTCATGGAGTCAACTGTCGCTGATAGTAACCCTGTAGGACAGCACAGAATTGCCCGACAGAGTTTCTAAGGAGTAACTGGTGGACTTGAACTGCCAACCTTTTGGTTAGCAGCCAAGCTCTTAACCAACGTACCATCCAGGCTCTTAACTTGGGCCAGGGATAGGGAAAAAGTGTATGCAGAGAGATGAGTCTCTTGTACTCTTTGGGTGCACTCACTAGCGCAAACAGCAAAGGGGAATACAGCCCTGTCGTTTCCTTCTAAAGATCTCAAATTGATGCTAAACACTATAGAATCCATGGCAGAGGGTAGCACCTTAGAATTTATTTCTGTATAAGAATTCCTAGACACTCGTAACAGTCCACCAGGGAGTAGTGGCTGTAGGTATCCAGAAACCAATCTCAGATGCTGCCTTGTGTTTAGATGCTAAAGTGGTGTAGGTAACACAAGAAGTCATAAGACCATGTAAACAAAATGCCTTGTTCCCTGACCACACCTTTCAGTTGCCCCCATCTGTGGTCAACTCCAGAAACCCCGGTGGCGTAGGAGGTAAAAGCTATGGCTGCTAACCAATAGGCTGGCAATTCAAATCTACCAGGTGCTCCTTGGAAATTCTATGGGGCAGTTCTACTCTGTCCTGTAGTGTCACTAGGTCCCAGAATTGACTCGACAGCAGTGGAGTTGGTTTCGGTTGGTGGTCAACTCTGCAACTCTGGGGTTGCAGAGTCGCAACTCTGCAACTCTGTGGGCTCGGGGGTATGTATCACCTCATCCTCAGCCTGAGGCTCTCACAATCCATCCCGAGCAGAGCTGTCTACCCTTCTGCTATGCTCAGCTACCTACATTTGACTCATACCTCCCTGACATATGTGGCTGCTGTTTGTCATACAGTGGATTCTGATTTATAACAATCCTGTGTAACAGCAGGATTGCCTTATATGGTTTTCTAGGCTGTAATTTTTACAGGAGCAAATCACAAGGTCTTTTCATCCACAGAACCACTGGTGAGTTTGAACCACCAACCTTTTGTTTAGCAGTCAACCTCTTGACTATTGTACCACCAGGGCTCCCTCTCCTGAGGTATAAACCAAAAACACCAAACCCATGGCCAATGACTCTGTTCAAACTCATAGCAACTCAACAGAACAGAGTAGAACTGTCCCCTAGGGTCTCCAAGGAGTGCCGGATATATGCAAACTGCTGACCTTCTGGTTAGCAGTCATAGATCTTAACCACCATGCCATCAGGGTTTCTCTCTTGAAGTATAGGAAGATATAATTAAGCATTTGGATTCAGAAGTGCTTCTTACTGATCACATCCTTCCCCCACATGAAATGCATCAATGTTCCCACTGACAAAGGGTCACTTCCAAACCTCTTCAACAGACTTGATAAGGTTCTTATGAGCTCACTCCAGCCTAGTTGCCAACGCCCTTCCACACCCCTCTTCTCACCTCTGAACTTACTCAGCTACTTGCAGAACCACCTCCCCTACTAGCCCTTCCCTTCCTTCACACTCCCCTCTCACCACCATAAACCCCCGTTGTCTTGGCTGGGCTAACTCCTCTTTATCCTTCAAGCCTCAGCTCAGGTGTTGCCTGGCACAGGTACCTGCTGCCCCCACACACCATGGTTGCATTGAATCCCCCCTCGCTTCTGAGCTTCAGAAGCACCCTGGGCATATCTTGATCACTGCATAGCTTTGGAATTGTCTGTTTATTTTCCTTTTCAGTAGACACTGACCTCCTTCAGTGAATAGATTACCATGCCAACAACTAATACTTGCCTGAGTACAATAATTACTCAATAGATCTTTGTTGAACAAATGACTGAACAGGCGAGGGAAAGAGAAGGAAGGAGGGGAGGGAAGAAAGAAGGAACAGAGAGAGGGAAGAAAGCAAGCTGACATTTACTGTGTACATACCATGTGCCAAGCATGTGCTAGAAGTCTGTATTATCAGAGGTATAATAATACTTGCCTTGCCCAGGTATTTACTGGAACGAATGTCTACCCAAAGCCACATCAGGCAGGTGCTATAATATTGTGTCCTAGAGGCCAGATGTACTAGAAACAAGTTTCTATCATGAACTGACTCTTGTAAAGAGTGAGCCAAGAAATCTCTCTAGCTTCATTTTGCTGGTTTACTTCCTGAAAAGTACTGAGCACAATAACATCAAAAAACCTCCAAACTGGAAGAAACCTCAGGAGTGCAATACGGGATCCTCTTCTACAGAGGCAACACCAGTCTCCGTCCAGAGCTGCTTGGCACTTCTAGCGGCAGAGGCCTCCCACTCATAAAACAGCCCACCCGCCCATAAAACAACTCTAACTGAAAACTCTTGCTTCTCTAGTATTGAAATCTCCCCATGGCTTCCACCCCCTGGTCCCTAGGTGTTAGGCAGGGAAGGCTAGGCCCAAATATATCCTCCTACTTCTGACCCCTTTACCCCCACCCCTTGGCTGGGAAGGGGACAGAGACCATGGCCTGTGGCTCCATCTCGACTCAGCTGGATCAGTCTGCCCTTCTCCTTCTTCCCAAACAGGCGACCAATGGATGACTTGATGCCCTTGCGTTTGGCGCCTTTGTGTAAGGAGTCCTGGCTGCTGTTGCTGCTGCTGGGGTTGCTGCCCTGATCCTCCAAAGAACTAAAGGATGACAGCCAGGAAGGGTGAAATGAGAGAAAAATATACTTAAATTACAGCAAGAAAGACAAAAGTTAGGCCTCAAAAAGAACTCAAGGTGTGAGTAAAAGGGGATGATCAAAGCCTGTGACCAGAGAAGACATGAAAATATCTTTCCCTGATGGTGTTTCAGAAAAGTGAGTCATTCAGCCTCCTGGTATAGATGAGATGCAGTGTGTTCAGAGGCAGAGGAGAGCATGAGATGACCTTGGGGTCGAAGGGACTAGAGGTAAAGCTCTGATCCACTTACCTCTTGCCTTCCTCCTGGCTCAGGGCTGGGTGGCCAAGCTTCTCTAGCCGCAGCGTCCTGGGTGAGGAAGGAGGAGAAGTCTCACATTTTATGGTGGCTTTATCCTCTCGGTTCTCTTCCCGAGACACTGGCGACTGAACAGACAGTGGAGCCGTCAGGGGATAGAGAGAGAGATCTGGGACCTGCCTACCCAGCCCGGACGAGGCAGAGGGGCCTAGAGAGTGCAGCGGGGAGTTCCAGGGGGATGACGCCAAAGGGAAGAGGCTGGGGGCAGTTAACCCGTTAGTACCTGGGCATCAGGCAGCACTCACCAGCAGCTTCCTCCTATGTTTTCTTAAGTCACTGGGCTGGAAGAGAGAGCGAAGGGTGAGCACTGACGCAACTTCTGGGTGTCCTAAACCAACCCTAAGGGGAGCCCAGGATGAGGAGACAGGGTTGAGTGCCCTGCCGAGGCTCTCCCTGGCCCTGCGCGGGCCCTTGGGGCCTCACACAGGCCCAGAGAGAACATCATAGCAGAAACATGCTGACCTGGAAAGGAAAAAAGTCAAGGCTACTCTGGAAGAGAGGAGGAGGCATGGGCAGTGGGTGAGTTTCTCAGGCGCTCTATGCCTATCCAAGGCAGAGGAAAGGAAGATACTACAGAGGCCCCTTCCAAGCCCAGAAGGGGCCTGATCTCCTGGGACCTGCACCAATATGGGAAGAGGGTGCCAGGCCCAATTAAGAGAACAAGAGCCCTACCACCCTATAAACTCCCCTTGGCCAGTCCCCAAGGCAGAGACCAGTGATATCTCACCAGGGTCATGACTCCCATTCGGTCTAGGTCCTGGGCGGTACTACGGGAGGTAAGCTTCGGTGTAGAGCGACCACTGAGTTGGGGGGACGTGCTGGCCAGGGACAGGGCTGTCAGAGAGGTGGGGATAGAAGCACGCTTGCGCAGCTGTGTCAGGTTCAGGGCCTCCATGCTGCCACTGGTAACTCGAGTCTCAATCTCCTCAGCGCGGAGCTCAGTGGACTCCTTCTCTTCCTGGATCATCCTGGGAGCAGGCAAATCAGATCTAAGCACTAACCCAGGCAAAGCCGGGTGGACCCATGTGTCCAGCACTGCAGGGTTACACAAGGCCTGGTGGACACAGATGGTTCTATCCTGCTGTGGCTTGGAAGTTTCTTTCTTTCTCCCTGGCTAGCTAGCCTACGTCATAGTTCAACAAAGCAGTCGCTTGGAAAGAGGTCTTTTACCTAGTGGAGCACAGCCATGCCGGAGTCAGAATTCTTAACCTACCAGGTGATCAGACACTTTGCTCTCTGGGCCTCACTTTTCCAACATACTCAATGTCCAAAAAAAAGCTGCCATGAAGTCACTTTCTGACTCATGGTACCTGGTCCCCCATGTGTGTCAGAGCAGAACTAGCTCCACAGGTTTTCAGTGGTTGATTCTTTCAAAGTAGATTGCCAGGCCTTTCTTCTGTGGTACCCCTGGGTAGACTGGCATCTCCAGTCTTCTAGTTAGCAGCCAAGTGTATTAATTGTTTGCACCACCCAGGGACTGCACACAATACCAAGAGTGATTTGTTTACTTATTTTTGTATTGTGATTGAGTGAAAGTGTAGAATCCAGTTTAAATGTGCATGCCTGCCTATCTGCAGCTCCCTCTGCTCTCCTTGCCCATGACAGCATACTCCTCCTTTCTGTTCTGTACATATCATATCCTCTTAACAATCTCCTGTCGCCTCTCTCCACCCTCTCCACTCACCTCTGCCAAGAGTGATCTAAATCAACAGTTCTCAAACACAGGAACTTTAACTAATGCTGAACACCCCGCCATGGAGTGTTTACTGTTCCATGAGAAAAGTAACGACAAGGGTAGATGGGTCTACACGTGGGTGTGTACACTCAGAGAGGAGAGCGTGACATTTATGCACACTCACACATGCACATGCTGATGGAAAGATGCTGACCATCGTTTATGGAGAACAACTCGTCTTCATTCCAAGAGTATGCTTTTTGTATTATGTTGCTGTTGTGTGCCGTCCACTCAACTCCAACTCACAGCAACCCTCTCAGACAGAGTAGAGCTGCCCCGTAGAGTTTCCTAGGCTATAATTTTTATGGGCACAGATCACCAGGTCTTTTCTCTTGAGGAGCTACTGGTAGATTTGAACCATCCACCTTTGGGTGAGCAACCAAGCACTTAAGCACTGTGCCACCAAGGCCCTTCTTTTATAGAACAGTTACGGTAGTAAATGGCAGCTATCTTTAATGTTTTGTTTTGCAAGATAAAGAGTTGGCAGTCCTGTGTTAGTGTTCTTTTTTCCCCCACTGATCTGTGAAACCCAGAAGTTTAGCATTCATTGAACCAGATGACCTCAACCACCCCGCAAGTGCTGATATATTCTGCCTCTGATTTCCCCTTGCTGTTTGCCATTACATTAATGAACTCTAAAAAGGAAGAATAATGAGGCTTTGACAACTTTCCCGGCACTGGCTACTGTACGATGCCTCATTCGCGACAGAAAACATGGTGCAGTGGCCTGAGTCTGAATCCTGGCTCTGCTACTTTCTAGGTGTGTGGTCTTGGGCAAGTCATTTAACTTCTAGGTTTCTGTTCCCTTTCCTGTAGAATGAAGATAATCCTACCTACCCTAGGGACTGTGTTAAACTGACAGTAACACTGACAAAGCTTTCCCCCTGAAGTGGCCTCCCTGAGCGGGACCTGCACTCACAGTGACTGTGAGTCACTAGAGGAGCTACAGGGGCACAGTCTCCGTCTCCCCAGCCACAACAGCAGCCCTGGGAACGGGGGAACAATAAGCCTGACAAGTCGGCCCCAGGTCCCAGCCCCTCTTGGTCCAGCATTGGGCCAGAACCTTGCCTAAATATGCCCCACGCAGGACCCTAGACTGTAGACACAAGCAAACGCATGCAGGAGGCTCCTCTGTCATGCAACTCAGTCCCAGCTATAAGTGTGGTTGTTAGGTGCCATCGTCATCAGTTTCAACTCATAGCATCCCCAAGCACAGCAGAACGGAACAGTGCCTGTCCCGGTGACATGCCCACCATCATTTTTACGCTTAAGCCCATTGTGGCAGCCATTGTATCAATCCATCTTGTTAAGGGTATTCCTCTTCTTTGCTGATCCTCTACTTTACCAAGAATGATGTCATTCTCCAGGGACTGATCCCTCTTGGCAACATGTCCAAAGTATGTAAGACAGTCTTGCCATCCTTGCTTCCAAGGAGCACCCTAGCTGTACTTCTTCTTGCCCAAACATGAAGGGGCCCCATCCTTCAAGGTACCTCCTGGGCACCCCACCCATGCCCTCACCTGATCTCCTCATTGATGGCATCCAGCTGTTCCTGCAGCATCATGGCCAAAGTCTGGGCATCAGAGTGGCCGCCTGGAGAGACAACATCCACAGAGCCCACCAGCCCTCCTGGCTCGTCTTCATCCACATCAGAGATCTCAGGGTCACTATCAAAGGCAGGAGCAGCTGTTGAGGCCAGCACCCCTGGCAGTGGAGATGGCTCCCAGTCCTTAGCAAAGAGGGAGGGCAAAGGGGAAGTAAGAAGATACCCAACATAACTGAGGAACAGGACCATCCCCATCTCCACCATCTCCCTCTAAAAGAACTCTTGACTCTATGCCATTTAACATATGGTCCTAGAGCCCAGCACACTCATATCTCTGAGGAGCATGTTAGAAATTCAGAATCTGAGGCTTCAACCCCAGACTTACTAATTCAAAATCTACATTTTAAAAAGATTCTCAGGTAACTTGTTTCCACCTTAAAGTCTAAGACACAGTACTCAGACTAACTCAAAAAGCTACATAGCAGAGTGGTTGTGAACACAGATTCTGGAGAAAGACTGCCTAGATTTGAATCTTGGCTCCACCAAATATCTAGCTGTGCAACCAAGGGAAAGCTGCTTAATCTCTCTGTGCCTCAGACTCTTCATCTGTAAACTGGGGATAATAATAGTACCTTTCTCAGAAGTAGTTGTGAGGATTCACTTAGGAAATGCATATAAAGCACATAACACAGTGTCTGGCACAAAGTAAGGACTACATAAAGGCTATTCATTTCTATTAGCACAAATGCGAAAAGAGCGACTAGATCTAGGGAACAAGAAAAGGTCACGCAGGCCTAACTGCCTTGTGTCTCCCAGAGCTGCAGCCCATCACATTAGCCCTGACAGACAGCGCCTTCTCAGAAATCGTCCTACAACCTCTGCAGTGGACATATGCCTGGAAAAGGGCATACAACTGGGCTCAGAGAGCCAGCAGAGCAGGGAAAGGGAAAGGAAGGGGCCCGGGACAGAGACGGGATCCAGCTCTCCCTCCATCGCCCTAATCCCCAAGTCCCCTTTAGGGCTCTTTTCTAGCTCCTCCAGCCTTTAGGTTGAGCTCTTGAACAGCTGCTGCATTCTTAGAAACAGAAAGAGGAAAAGGAGAGAAAAGAGAGAAAAACAGGTGCCTTCAAACTGTGGCTGGCTCCTCCATCAGACTGGGGTTTCCTAAGGATAGGGACAAATCTGACCCCATCAGACTAGGTATTCCTTCTTTATCTTCCAGTGCCCTAGACACAGAGAGGACCTGGGCTCAGGTCAGAACATGGTGGGCAGCTCTGGGGCCAGTGAGGAAATAGACTGCCCTGAAAGACTACGGCCAGCCCTTTTCTGCCTCTTATCCTTCCTGGTTCCCCAGAACTTCCCAAGGCAGATTCAGAAAGGAAAAGAGCTCAGCTGCTTCTCAGAAAACTACAGGAGCCATTCCAAAGGCTCAGATAACCTGTCATCCTGCCCTCATCACCCCCCACAAACCACAGCTTTTGTTCTAGAAAGCTTGCCAATTCTATCCTGTCCCTGCCCACTCCTCTCCCCACCCTGACTGCCAGAAACACACGCCTGCACACCCAGGCACACGCACACACACTTCTGTGGGGCCTCAGGGACTAGCTGGCCACTCGCCAGTCCCTACCTCTTGCCTACCAGGAGGCCGGGGCGAGAGGGGCACAGCTGTTGCAGCTGACGATGGCCTCAAACCCAGAGCTGCAGCTGTTGTCAACATGGTGTATGGACAGGGGGAAGATTTGTACCACACGCCAGCCGTCTATGTAAGTGGAGCCAGGCACACGGCTGAAATGACCCCAAACTCCCAGGGAGAGCCCCCACACTCACACTTCCACCCCCTCACCTTGGCAGGCTCTTCCCGAAGTGCAGAGAAGCGGCGATGCAGACTGGGGGGTGCATGGGTGGTTGTGGTCAAAGAGAACCGCACATCCGCTGCACTGCCCATGTGCGACCTTGAATGGTGAGGGCAAGAGAAAAGGCAGCCCCTGAGGACTGAGAGTCCCAGCTCACATCCACCAGGCCTGGAGACCTACGAAAAGGCAGCCCCTGAGGACTGAGAGTCCCAGCTCATATCACTGGATGTGGAGACGTAAGAAAAGGCAGCCCCTGAGGACTCAGACTCCCACCTCACCTCCACCAGTCCTGAAGACCTAAGGGAGCTCAGCTTACAGAAGAGGAAGCTTAGCAGGACAGCTACCATAAATGTTTGAAGGGCTACCCCTCAAGCAATAGAATAGACATATTCTCTATTATTTTAGAGATCAGAAAGACCCAAAGTAGAAAGTTCTAGGGAACAAGATTTCTATTTAACAGAAGAGGACCTTCTGATAGAAACAGCTGACTTATGATGCAACCGGCTGCTTAAAAAATAATTGAGGTCCCCCATCCAAGGTATTTAAGTAGAGATTCTTTGGCCATCTGACTAGGACAGTGTACAAGGGCTCCCAGCACTGACAAAGGTTGGAAGGGGTGATCTCTAAAGGTTCTTTTAGCTCAGAGAGATCTTGTGTCTTGGTCTTCTCTTCAGCAGCTTTGCTTGGGTCTCCCCCTACTGTGGACTGAGTTCCTAGATGAAGTCCATCCCCAGGAAGCTACCAGAGGCTCTAACACTGTATCAGAGACGTGGTCTAGAGAAACCATTTTGATTTCCCCAAGACTCTATTCCAATCCTGAGATGATAGGATCCCAGGAATGATCCTCTGGAATGTCTGAAAGCTTCCCTTAGCAACACTTGTCCCTCTCCATTCCCAGCCTGGAACACAAAGGAAGAGTAAAGGGGCACGGTGAGCCTAGAACAGGTAGCTGGAGAGAGGAGGCCCCCATTCCTTCTTATCCCTTCTTCTCCCTGAACCTCAGTCCCAGTGTCAAGATGGGTCCAGTGGTCAAAGTCAGACAATCTCAAACATTAAGGGAAGCAAGTAGGAAACCTACTAGCAAAGTGCTTAAAAGCCTGGCTGCTAATCAAAAGGTCAGTAGTTCAAATCCACCATCTGCTCTTTGGAAACTCTGTGGGGTAGTTCTACCCTGCCCTATACAGTCACTGGGTCACAATCAACCTAATACCAAGGGGACTGTTGTTGTTTTCATATTTTATTGTGCTTTGGGTGAAACTTTACAGTCCGAGTCAATCTGTCACACAAAACCTTCACACACACTGCTATGTAACTCCAGCTGCTCTCCCTACATTGTGACAGCATATTCCTCCTTTGCACCCTGTATGTCCCATGTCCCTCCAACCAGCTCCCATCCCCCTCTGCCCTCTCCTCTCACTTCTGGGCAGTAACAGCCTTATGTGCATAGCCTCATGTATACAATTAAGCCACAAAGCACACTCTTCACCAGCATCACTCTATGCCTTATAGTCTAGTCCAAACCTTGTCTGAAGAGTCAGCTTTGGGAATTGTTTCAGCTTTGAGCTAACAGACAGTCTGGGGCCATATCTTCCAGGGACCCTCCAATCTGTCAGACAATCAACTCTGGTCTTTTTTATAGAATTCTAGTCTTGCACACCCATTTTTCTCCCACTACATCAGGGACTCTGCGCTGCACTCTGTCAGGGTAGTCATTGGTAGTGGCTGGGTACCATCTATTTCATCTCATCTCATGCTGATATAGTCAGTAGTGGTTTTAAAGAAAGCAAGCAATAGACAAATAGCTTGGTGTACTCTAACTTATGTCTTCTTAAGTTGTCAGCTTGGCCCTTCTGAGCAACCTACAGGAAGGGAGAAGTAGGAGAAATCTCAACTACCATTTTCTCTGTCAGTTGCCTGCTTCTCTCCATACTCTTGTATAGTAACTTCTGATGAACTTGAAGATGGTATTTAAGTCTAGGGTACCACCCTAGATGCTCACAAGCTTCTCTTCTTCAAGCTCAATGTCCTCTTCCCTGATTCAAGCACTACCCCTCCCCAGACCCACATATAAACACACAAATAATCCTTTAACATCTCTTTATGGAAGATGATCCCTATCTTCTGAAATAATAAGTATGTGACTTAGAGGAGTCACTAGGGTTCTAAACTAAGAGACTAAAGACTAAAGACCTTGAGTGGCATCAACTACTTCAGTCCCCCAGACCTAACACAGACTTGAGGTTTGAAGTCAATGCCAACAGCTTCACAAAATGAGGACAGAAATCCAGAAGTTGCCTAAAACATGCGCCTAATATAAGCAGTAGGTGGTACCTCCACTCACCATCTCATAAAATGTATTTAGGAAAAGGGATACCGTGACCTTATCAGTGGTCTGGCATCCTAACTCTCTGTACTAAGGAAGTTCTTGATACCTTATTTCAGTCTCTCCTGCTGCTTTCTGCCTACTTCCTGCTTGTCGGTCTTCAACTCTCCATTTGCAATTCTCTATACCCCTAAAAACTGTATCTCAGAAGAACTACAGTGAGTGACATTCTCCCTCAGGGCCCCTGAGGACATGGGTGAGCATGTAATTCAGCAGGCCCTCTCCAACAGCAGGCCCTTCTGTCAAAGCAGCAGGAAACAGGCCTGTGTCCCATGATACTAGGAAGAAGCTTCATTTGCTTTACTTGTTTCTCAGCACTCTCTGAGGACAAGTGCTCCCTTCTAAGCTGCCTATGTGAGCTGGATACTTTAAACAAGGTCTCTGAGCCTCAGGGTCCCACCCTGAATAGGAGCAGGACCCTGAGGTGCTGGGCCATCTCTTAGTGGAGGGGAGTCTCCTTCCTCAGGGTCCACCCAGGACCCCATCCCAGCATGCCCAGCCACCCACGCTTTAATACCTGGAGTGGATGCTTTCCACAAATGGCCCCCCTCGACCCTTCAGCTGGTCCACTTCCTGGCGCAGCTTCTCAATCTCTTCAGACAGGCGGCCCTATGCCAGGCAGACCCAGGGTGAGGGTGGGGGCCAGGAAGGGACAGAGAAAGGAGAGTGGGCATCAGAGAGGGACAAAGAGAACATCAGAATTGGGAAGGAGCAGAAGGCGGCACTGTGAAATTCAACGCCAGTCCCACAGAAAACAATAAAGACCAAAGGTCCAGCTGGAGAGCGCACAGAAGGGTCAGCATGGGTGTAGACAGTGTTACAGCCAGGAGAGGCTCTGTCTGGGGCAGGAAGCTACTGGAGCAGCCTGCTAACACCTCACCATCACACATCGTAATGGCAAAGATGGTTGGGCAGCAGAGGAACCCCAGTGCCCTCCCAGACCTCACAGACAGTGGCTGAGACAGGGACAGCCGCTAATCTTCCAGGAACCACTGGACTCCTGCCTCACCAGGGGCCCAGGCTCCACCACATTCTCTTGTTGAGCCTCCATCGGTTCCTACCTCCCTGCTGCCACCATTGCCACTCCATGGTCTAAGCATATGGCCTTGGCTGCTTCCGTACATGTGAGAAGGGGTGTATTTACTGTGAAGGGCTGTTGTGCAAACTGGTGCAATCACGCGGGTACGCAAGCTACTGTATTGGCTAACAGTGCCAGGTATCAGCAGCCACATGAAAACAGCCTTTTCCTCCCTCTAGGACCAGCCGACCCTCCCGGCCTGGGCAGGGATGGCTAGCAGCTGGCTACCTTGTGGTGGTGCTGCTCCTCAATCTGCCGCTGGGAGCTCTCCAACTCCTGGATCAGCGTGTTCTGCGGGGAACAGCTGTGAGCCAGGGACTCGGACTCCTCTACAACTGAGACCCACCCCTCCCGGTCCACTCTCCATCCGCACCCTGGAATCTGCTGTCCCCATCCCCTCCTCCTCACCAGGCCTACATTCCCAGATTCCATCTTCCCACTTAGCACTTAACCCTCAGTCCTAGCCGTGCCCTGACCATGCCCCGACCATGCCCCGCTCTTGTATCCCAAACACCGCCCTTCAGGCTCGCCGGCTCCACCCCTACCCCCTCTCGCCCCGCCCCTCGGAGTCGGCTCCGCCCTTCCCTGAAGCCCCACCCCCGCCTAGCTCCTACAGGCCCAGGGCGCTCAGCACCTTTTCCTCCAGGGCCGCCATGCGCTCCTTGAGGTGGAGCTGCAGGCGCTCGTTCGACTCGCTAAGCAACCGGTCCACGGTGTCTGACAGACGCTTGTTGTGGTCCTCGTTCATCTTCTCCCGCTGGCGCACCTGCAGAGCCAGCCTGCCTCACACCAGGCCGATTGACGCCTTCCAGCCCTCACCCAGAGCCAGCCACCCAATCCTGCCAGGTTCTGCTACCCATTCACCTGCAGGAGTGTCTCTCTCCCATGCTTCTGACCCCCTCCTCCCTCACCTGCAGGCCTCCTCCGGTGCTCCCTGACCCTGTACCTGGCCAGGCCCCTCCTCATCACAGCTACAGTCCTTGTCCACCACCCACCCTTCTTGCAAAGACCATCCTGGGAGTGTGGGGAGTGCCAGCTGAGGCCCTAGCCCCCTGCCCTCACCCTTGCCAGCTCCTGGTTCTTCTCCTCGAGCTGCCCCTCCAGCTGCCTCAGATGCTCCTCGATGTTGCCATGCCGTTCTTCAGCCTAGGGGCAGGGACGGGCCAGGGTAACCCATTGATCTCTGTTCTTCTGCTTGGGCCCCACATCCCACACACCCTGGTGCCAGGTGGCCTTGGAGATGAGAGCCTTAGGTACCAAGGAAGCCCAGCCCTCCACCAGTCATCCTGATGCACAAATGCTGTCAACGTGGCTTTTCTTCCCAAACACCCTCCACTCCTATCAGGTTGCCCTACCCCTTTTCTGATCAAGGTTAGTCTTAAAACATCCTAGAGCTGGCAGCTCTAGAGACTATAAACCCTCCCCATGCCTCCAGAAAAAAACTCCCCTTAAAAGCATGAAATAATACAAATTTCCTCTGTTTCCAGATAATGGAACTGTATTTAAGAGCACAGACCCAAGCCAGATTGCCTGGGTTCAAATCCTAGCTCTCTCTCTTTGCCAGGTGTATGACTTTGGGTAAGTTACTGAACCTCAGATTCCTCCGCTGTAAACGTGAGCACTGACAGCACCCACACCCACTGGATCATCAAGGAGGCAAAGTGAGTTAGTCTATGGGCAGCACGTAGAACCCAACAAGTATACAACGCGTGGTTGTTCTTGTCGGCTGCCAAGACGATTCTAATTCTCAGCAACACTGCATGACAGAGCAGAACTGCACTACAGAATTTCCAAAGCTGTGAATTTTTACAGGAGTAGATCGCCAGGTTTTTTCTCTCACAGAGTCACTGGTGGGCTCAAACAAGTGAGTTTTGGGTTAGTAGCCAATTGCTTAATGACTGCACCACTAGGGCTCCTCCCAATCCACATTAGCCGTGATTATACTGCAGTTGTTAAACCAATCCAAGTGGAGTGGTCTCCTATTTCTTTCATGCATCTGCAGAGACGGAGACCCCATTGTTTCCACTGACAAGTATTCTGGTATCCCAGAATATCACACATCTTACAGTTACAAAATCCTTCCTTAAAAAACACCTCTGCTATGAGTCACTTGAACATATTAATCACTTCAGCCCATCCCTTCCTGTCGCTTTTTGAGAGACACCAGGCTAGCTGCTTAGCATCCCACACATAACATCCTCTGCGGTAATTTAAACCCAGCTTTTCAGTCCTGGAGACTGGAAAAACTGTGTTGTTGTGTGCCATCCAGTCGATTCTGGGTAGAACTGCCCCACAGAGTCTACTAGGCTGAAATCTTTACAGAAGCAGGTCTTTTCTCCCATGGAGCCTCTAGTGGGTTTGAAGCACCTAGTGCTTAACCACTGTACCACCTGAGCTCTTTGGAAAGACTTTAGAGATTAAGATTAATGTGGTCTACTGCTAAACAGAAAGGTTGAAGGTTCAAGTCTACCCAGTGGCACCTCAGACGAAAGGCCTGGTGATCTACTTTTGAAAAATCAGCTACTGGAAACAATACACAGCACAGTTCTACTCCCACACACATGGGTCATTGTGAGTCAGAATCTACTCAACAGCAGCTGGTACTTTATCCTAAAGCTGCAGGCTTCAAGCAACTAGCCTTCAAGCCCAACCCCATCATAACAGAGATAAAGACACTGAAAACAGCTGGGGGGGGGGGGTGTGGAGTAGCTTTTCCAAGGTCACAGAACCAGACTTGGGCATAGGTCTACTGGGGGATAGCCAGGCCATGGGTTCCCTCCGTAGAGCACCCAAGAGGCCACAGTGACCAGCCCCTCTCCTCCAGAGGCCCAAGGGTCTGGTGCTTCCTAATCTGGGTTCCTTCTATCCTTGGGCAGAGGGCAGTTACAGCAGCCTCACATGAGACCTCCTGAACCTCCAACCCACTGCGAACACCCTAAATTCTCCCGATTAACCCACTGCATGTGTGTGTCCATGCAGTTACTTAACTCTTCCAGAACCTGAGGTTTTTCAGCCCGCACACGTCTTAGGGGTTATTATCCCATCAAGTTTACCATCCATTATTTATCCTGTGGTACAAACAATTAACGTACTTAGTTGCTCACAGAAAGACTGAGGGCTCAGCTTCACCCAGAGACACCCTGGAAGAAAGGCACCAGCGACCAACTTCTGAAAACTCCAAGGAGCCCAGTTATACGCCAACACCCATGGGTCTCTGTCAGTCAGAACTGAGTTAAGGGCAGCTGCTACTTGATTTATCCTAAAGCTGCGTTTTTCAAGCAACCAAGAGTGTTCACTAGATCTAGAAGGCCTCCGTTCCATCAGGAGGGATGTGCTCGGCCTAAACTCCCACTTCAGCACCTTCAAGGATGTACTGGCCTTGATCACATCTCCTTTCACAGCTCATCTTTCCAGAGATGAAAGCCCTAACCTTTCCACTTCACCCTCAAACAAAAGATCACATGAACTACAACGGTGTAAACAGCAATAAAAATATTTTGCTTCAGCAGTAGTATCTTCTACTCACTGAAGTACTCTCCTACACCTTCTTCTGTGATCACCACAGCTCTGTGGGGTGATCAGGGCAGGGATCACTCTTTCTAACAGACAGAAGGCAACATGTATCCTACAGTCACGCTGTGAGAAGCAGTTTTCTGGCTCTCAGCTCAATGTGCCTTCTGACTCTCCACTCACTGCCTGGACCTGTAAGGGCTCCAAAGAGGGCAGACCCAAGCCCCCAGCCCACTTGCCTTGGTGAGGGCTGCGATTCTCTGAGCCAGTTCGGCCTCCACCTCTGGCAGCGTTTCCGCCTTGCGCATTGTCTGCTGCAGCTTCTGCTCAGCCCCCTCCAGCAGCTCCTGCAGGTGTCGGGCCCTCTCCTCACACTAGGAGAGTGGAGGTGGGGAAGTTGTTGGGGAAAGAGTGTTGACACTCCTCCCTCCCACCTACCCTGCCTCAACCTCAGCCTGCAGAGAGCAGGTGACAGGTCAGGAGCAACAAGGGACAACCTTGGTTCTGAGCTGCCCAAGATGCCTGACTCACCCTAGATGATGCTTCTCCTCTCCCAAGGTGACCTTCAGGACCCCAGGGACTCCTGGGCCACCAAGGAAGTTTCCAGTACAATTGTCAGGATCTCCAGGGTCAAGCACAGTCTCTCCCCTCCCCACCTGGAGGAGTTACCTGACGGTGTAGGGACTCCTTGTTGGCCAGTTCGTTCTCCAGTTTGTCGTTAAGGTCGTGGATGGATGTCGCTTCACGCTGAGCAGCCAGGTAGCGTTTCTCTAATGTGGTGATCCGTTCCTCCATGTCATCCTTCTGGGCCAGAGCCTGAGTGGGAGGGCAGGGGACAGGAGGGAAGTCCACAGGCTCATCTGCTCCCATTCGGTCTGCACCTCCCACCAACCCCGCACTTTCTCCATGCTCCCCTGTCAGTTTCTGACCTTGTCGCTCCTTCCTTGTGCTTTCCCACATTGTTGTTAGCTGCCATTGGGGCCATTCTGACTCACGGTGCCCCACATACGCAGAGTAGAACTGTTCCTTAAGGTTTCTAAGGCTCCGATCTTGCAGAAGCAGACTGCCAGGTCTGTCACCTTAGGAGTCTCTCAGTGGGTTCAAACTGCCAACCTTCAACTAGTAGCCAAGCGCTTAATTGTCTAAGCACCCCAGGACTCTCCTCCCTATACCGGAGCCCACCTCGTATTAACCTGTGCACTCCCGGGCCCTGCCCAGCCCTCCCTCCGAGCCCAGGCTGCTACCCTTCTGAATGTCGAGTGCCAACAGCAGGGAGGGCTCTCCCTCACCTCGCGGAGGTCCCGCTGATGCTTGCTGCTCAGCTCCTCGGACTTGATGAGGTCCCGGCGGGCTGTGCCCAGGTCCTCCTCCAGTTCAGTCACAGTTGCTGTCAGGGTGACCAGTCGCTCCCGGGCCTGGCTCAACTCAAAGTTCTGCTTCTCTAGGAGCTCCTGCAGCTCTTCAATCCGGCCCGCATCATCCTCCAGGACAGTGAGCCACCAGTCAGCCATTGGATCTAGGCCTCCCTACTCCCCTGCATGCCTCCCCCTCCCCAGGAAGATGGGAGGACAAGTGGCACTCCCAGAGCGGGTCACAGCCCTGACCCATGTCAGAGCACACCTCCGTGTTCATCTTCCTTCCTCTGGGCCAGGGGCTCACTCCTGAGAATGGATATACACCCTTGATGTCCTGTCTGTCTCTTGAAAAACAATCATTTCTAGGTCTACCTGCTATCTCAGCCCGCAAAGCCCAGAAAGAGGCATGACTAAGGGAAGCAAATGCTCAGAGCAAGAAGAAACCTTGCCTGAAGCTGATACACAGAGTAGATGTCACCTAACAATTCAAGCTGAGCAAGTAGTGTATTGGGTACTAAAATAAAAATCTATAGATTTCTTTGCAGACAGTGTGGACAAAGAGGAGAGAGAAGTAAAAATACTGGAGAAGGGCCCATATCTAAGCGGACCAGTTACTCTACTGAACCAAGGCAAGACAGGGCCCCCACCTCCTGTCTTGGGGAATATGTGCCTCTGCTGGGCAGCTGCCTCATTACCTACCTTCCACAGGCATTTGGGGGCCAGCTCCACAGTCCCCTCCTCTTCTGGCACTCCATCCTGAACCCCTGCTCCCTGCTGCAGAGCAGACACCTGTAGGGCACAGCCCCAGGACAATGAATCAAACAAAAGACAACTTTCTATACATTCCAGACCCTTCTGAGCACCCCGTCTCCGAGAGGTACTCAGCCTAGCCTTGGCTAGCAGTCTCTAGCCAAGATGGTGGAGAAAAAACTGGGTGAGGGACAGAGTCGAATGCAACAAAGCACGGCAGATGGGCTTCCAGGAGCTGCTGTCCACAGGCAGAGGGAGGGCAGGTAGCTTACCTGCTGGTGGGCACCTGCTAGCTGCTCCTCCAAGGTGGTGACTCGCTCCAGTGCTGCCCGGAGACGCTCTCGCACCTACCCAAGGGGACATGGAGGAAGAAAGGGGATCCCACTGGGCTCGGGCTGGCGGGGCCTGGGCTGGGTCTACCACCTTTGGGCATGAGGCAAAGAGAAGGGCATCCCAAGAGGGAGGGAGCCTGGAAGGAGGGTCGCAAGATGGGGCTCAGAGTAAGCAGAATACCATGAAAGGATGCACGGAGGCTGGGGAAGCCTGGATGTAACGGGGGCAGGCTGAGCGGTGGGCCAGGCTGCTGCCTGGGTACCTTCTCATCCAAGGCCTTATGGTGCTCAAACAGTGACTTGAGGGCCTTCAGCACCTCCACCTCACTGGAGACCCCTGAAGGTGACTGGGCCTGGCGCTTCACCACTGTCATTCGCAGCGACCGCTCATGGCGGGACACCAGGCACTCCAGGTGTTCCAGAAGCAGCTGGCAGGGGAGGGAGGGCAGATTGTAAGTGTGTGCCCTCAAGGATATAAACAAGACCCACATGGTCACCTAGCAGGCACTAGTACAGGCATACCATTGTTAAAATGTTGCAATATCTCTATGCTATTGTTAGCTGCTACACAGCCAGCTCCAGGGCCAACCTCGTGCCAACAGGTCAGACCCTTGTCTACAGCAGTTGGCAAATTACTGCACCAAATAAATACTCACCTCAAACTGGCTGCCCTGGCCCCTGTGCAAGACCCCAGCCTTCCCACAATACAGCAACTGGTTAAAAGTCTAACACTAGATGTTAAATGATTTAAGTGTAAGGGAAGAAAAGTTAAGGATGGAGCAGGACATGCCTGCCTCTAGCCAGGCCTTTTCCCTCAGTCAGTGTCCCCACCTCACTCACACACACATGCACTCAGACATCCACACCCCAGGTCGTCTCCACTTACCCTCGTGTTATTGCGTTCTGCCTTCAGCTCAGAGATCTCTTCCTCCCGCTCTAGAAGCTGCTCTCGACACATGCTCAGCTCCCGGGTTAAGGTGGCAAATTCCTGAAAAATCCACAGCCCCTCAGTGTTTGAGGATTCACTCCCTTAGGAGTATCCAGCAACCCAAAGGCACGGGTGGGATCCTCTTACCCATCCCACAAAAATCCTTCTGCATGTATTGCATGGATGTGTCAGCAATATGGGGGTGGAGGGGGTGGTGCAGGGTTGGAAACAAGAGTGAGAAGAGTCATCGACTCGGCTCTGCAGTTCCCATGTGTCCTGAGGATTTCCTTCCTCCCACCTGACATTCTAGTTTCTACAACAATTCCACGAAATTTCCTTTTGGAAGCTGATGGAGGGGAGCCCTGATTTTGGTACCGTGTAGTAAGGTTCAAACTGAAACTGACAGAAATTTGAGGGGAAAGAGATTGGGGCTCTGAAGGTAGATTCTGAGTGGGTGTCCCAGGGAGCTCTCTTCTACCCCGTACCAGAGCTTTCCAAATTGCAAGTGGCCAGAGACATAAGAGCTAATTGGTGGACCGAGAGGCCCACCTCCTTGGGAGCAAGAGTACATGCAGACCTGGCCAGTCAGCTACATGGCTCAAACCAAGCTTCCTAGGAGCACCACATATCAGGCTGGTGCTATATTTTGGCACCTAAGGCCATGGCACTTGCCCTGATTTTACCTGCTTGGCACACGCCTGTCCGACACTGCCAGGCTTGACACCTTCACCCCACCAGCCCATCCTCTGTCAGGGTACACTGACAGGGTTGACAGCCTGATGCCCACAGAGTCAGGCCCAGAATATCCAACTTATCTAATTAGACATCACCTCATTCCATAAAGGTTTTCAGACGAGTGGCTCATTCTCTGTGGACAGCCAAGGCCAGAAAGCAACCAAATGGAGGCTGTAACTGAGGCCTAACCTGGAAGCCCTCTCACAAACTCAGATCCAAAGGAGAATTCCCACAGCAATCTGTTCCTATCACTTCAGATCAGGATAAGGGTGGTAAGGAGGGTTGTGGGAAGGGGACAAGGGACCTAGAGATGCCAGAGCCTGGGAAGTGGCTAACCTCTGTCCCTGCTCCACCATCACTCACTTTCTGCCAAGGCCATGGTCAAAGGTTGCCAAGTAGCTCACCCTTAGAAGACGAGGCTTGGGCTCAATGCTGCTTCACCTTCAGCTTACCCACATGCACACACATATGTTCATACATGCACACATATGTACATGCATATGCACACCCACATGCACACACATATTTGCTCCAGCCCCATGAGATGACACCGCCACCAAAGGACCGATGCTGTCTTCTCCTCACCCTCAAACTTTTTATCCTGGTTTTCAAGGCTCCAGACACCTCTGTCCAAAACTCTCTCATGGTTCCTTTCCACGGACCCTAAGGCCCAGTCAATCTGGGTCACTTGGTAATTCCAAACACCAGCAAGTGGAAACACTCCTAATACCACATCTCTGTTCAATGGGCTGCCACCTCAGGATAGCCCATTGCCCATCAACTTCTCATAAAATCACACCCTTCTTTCAAAGCCCATCTCAAAGGACACAGCCTCATGTGGCTTTCCTGAATTCCCCAGCTGGAGGGCTCTCTCTGTCCTCTGAAAACTGTTTTGTACAGACGCAAAAAGCACAAAATTGGGAGTCCTTCAAGATGTGCAACAATCTATGCACATCTCCCATGTGTCAGATCCTATGCCACATAAGACTGGGATATGGTAGCAAGAAGACATAACTCCCGCCTCTCAAAATTTCTGGTGTGGGCAGGCAGGCAAACAGGTGACCAAAGTTCAGTTCCTTCCCCCTTAGCTGTGTGACCTTGGACATGCTACTTCACCTCTTTGAACTTCGATTTTCCAATCTATAAACAGAGTTTGTCCTACCTCAAGTGTCTCTATGAGGTGTACATGAGCCAAGATATAGAACGCAGTTAGCACAAGCCAGTCAAAGGCAGCTATTTTTATCACTGACATTGGGTCTAATAACCTTGTTGGCTTCTCCTATTCTTCTGTGTTCTCTTCATTTGGGGTCTTGTTTATCCCCTTCTAGTGTGTGAGCTCCTTGGTAACAGGAACTGGCCCATTTACTCTCGGGCTTGTTCAGAGCCTCATGCACCCAAATTCCTCACCAGGGTCCCCCATTCTTATCCAAGAAGCATCACAAGACTCTGCCCCCGTCACTTCTGAGTTTTGGGAAGGAAACTCAGCCACCCAGGCCTAGCACTGACTCTTCTTACCCCACACGGGGAAAGGAGCTGAGTCTTGAGTTGCTGGGCTTCTCAGGGCTGCCTTTCCAACATGAGCAGCCCACAGACTCAGAGTGGGCTCACAGTCTGTGTGGTGCCTGGTAAGGAGTAGGTGGAAAGGGCAGGTCCCTTCATGCAGTCACAGTATACACCTGCTCCTCCCCGAGCCTGGCTACCAGGCTAAATACACGTCTTCTTCAACAACCAACAAGCAGAGGGGCCAGAGACTCAATAACCCAGGTTGCTGCTTTCTTCTAGCATGTATTTTGCCCTAGTGTGTCTATCAAATGGGTAATAAGCAGGAAATACCAGAGAGCTCCCAGCTAACACAATGACGCAGAGAGTATGGTGGAGAGGTGAGACACATAGCCTCTGGAGGTCTGGGTTTGATTCCTTCCTCTGCTATCTGCTAACTTGGTGGGCATGAGCATTACAAACCTCTGTAAAGCTTTCACTGCATCACTTATAAAATGCAGGTGGTGGTTGGTTCATAGTTACTATGAGAATTTAGTGAGGTGATTCATATAGAGTGCTTAGTACAGTCCCTGTCACATAGGAAGTAGCAATAAATGGTAGCGATATGATTGCTAAGGAGCCCTACTGGTGCATTAATTAACAGTTTGGCTGCTAACCAAAAGATTAGCAGTTCAAATCCATCAGGCACTCCTTGGGAACCTATGGGAAAGTTCTGCTCTGTCCTAGAGTCGCTGTGAGTCAAGATTAACTTGACAGCAACAAGTTTGGTTTCAGTCATATGATTGTTAAAGAGCTCTGGCGGCAAACCCACCAACATAGAACCTACTGCAATCAAGTTGATTCTAACTCATAGCGACCCTATAGGACAGAGCAGAACTGCTCTATAGAGTTTCCAAGGAGCACCTGGCAGATTTGAATTGGTGACCTTTTGATTAGCAGACGGAGCACTTAACCACTATGCCACCACGGTTTCCGCTTTAGAAAGTGCTAGTAAGTGGTAGTGATATCATTGCAAAGAAGCCACATAGGGTTTCCAAGGTTGTAATCTTTGTGGAAACAGATTGCCACATCTTTCTCCCAAGGAGCAGCTGGTGGGTTCTGAGCACCAAACTTTCAATTAGCAGTCAAGAAATTCAAGCACTGTGTCACCAGGACTCCTTCCAGATCCAGTTCTGCCTATTTCGCTATGTGGCATCACTTGGTTTTCCACCCATCCAATAAGGAAGTCAGACTAGATGATTTCTGAGGCTTCTCCAACCTCCACTTCTTAGGATTCCTCACTGACCCCACCCTTAAGCAGAGGAACAGCCGGGCGGAGCTTTCTTTCCAGTCTAGGGTGCCACCTGCTGGTCATCTGGGCTTACTGCAGTTGACCACTATGGTTAGGTTTTCTTCCTGTATCAAATGCCATCCATTTCTCCAGGTGATACCAATTTCAGGCTAATGCGCTAGAGCATGACATGACAGGTGAAGGATTTGTGCTGGGAGATGGAGGACAGTCAATGCTCTGTGAATGCCAATTGTTGATATGCAAGTTGTGCAACTGGGCTGAGGGCCCAGAGGACCCTGGGCCCAGTCAGGGCTGGGGGAAGGGAAGGGGATGCTGGAGGACCGCACCCTCAGGCCTTACCTGGGGGAGGGCGGAGTTCAAGTGGCGCTGGAGCTGGTCCCGCTCATGCAGGGCATCCTGGAGCCGGCTCTGCGTGGCTGCCAAGGTTTCCTGGCTCTCCCGGAGGGACTCCAGTAACTTCTCCCGTTCATCCAGCATGTTCACCATCAGCTGCTCAAAGTTGGCGTCAGCATCGGCGCCATGGGGGGGCCCCAGGGGGTCTCCCTCATTGATTGTGGGCATCACCTCACACATGGCTGGGGGTGGGCAGTGCCTTCTCAGTGTCAAGGTACAAGGAAGAGTTCACAGAGCTGGCACCTCCAGTGGAACCCAGCCTGTGGGTCTCAGAGCAGGCAGTGCCAGCTGGGTTGATGGGCGGACAGCGGCTTCTCCCATGGCATCAGTTGCTCTTTCTCTGGAAGGGGCCTGGTGCCCAGAAGGCCCCCGTGGAATGGAGCCAAAAGGCCTGGCTTAACCTCTCAGGGCTGGGGCTGGGTGCCCTGTGTCCCCAGGCAAGTGGGCAGCAGCCAAGCACAGCCATGACAGTGAGAGATGCCAGGGCTGTAAGAGAGCCCTTCTCTTAAACTGGGCTCTGGAGCCTGGCAGAGTTCCACCTGGGTCTAGCGACACCCATCATTTCTGGAGGAAAGTGAGTCGAGCCTGACCAGGTCTGTGGGAGAAAAGACCACTGTGAGGAGTAGCAGAAACAGGGTGTGGAGGGAGGGGGTGGGGGGAGAGGGGGGCCTAGACCTGAACGCTGGGGGGAGAGGGAAGTGTTGACGCAGGCCCCTACTCCAGGCTTACTCCGAGGGAGCCTTCCTTAGTTCGGCAGCCCCGGCTGCCTGCA
Organism: Heterohyrax brucei; assembly: GCA_028571685.1. Lineage (NCBI taxonomy): Eukaryota > Metazoa > Chordata > Mammalia > Hyracoidea > Procaviidae > Heterohyrax > Heterohyrax brucei. Next base: position 28,567,530 of record CM053155.1, read on the forward strand.
GCCCCTGCTTCCCCTCCGCCGCCCCTCCCAGCTGTCAGAAGTACAGCCGCAGTGGTTCCTCCACCCACGTGGCTTACTGGCCAAATATAGAAATGATTCAGTCAGCGGTAGGGGAGCAGCCAGCAGGCTGCCCAGAGTCCTCCAGAGACCGGGGGTTGGTCGGGGGGCAGAGAGTGGGAGAGAATGAAATGGGACCTCTAGCCCCTCCACGGCACTCTGGCCAAGGCAAGTTCAGAAAGGGTTAACTGGTCCCTTAGGGGTTAAAGGGCTCCTGGGGTCACAGGAAACCGAGTTTCCTGAACACTGCCACAACACAGCTCTCCTTAGAGAGGCACTGGCTGAGCAGAGACAGGCAGAACGCCCTGCCTGCCACAGTTCCCCGCCACTCAGGGAGGAAGCGCTGGATGAGTCAGTCACCATTTCTGAGGTCTGCCAAGGAGTAAGTGCTCAGGCCTGGCAGGCATTAGTCTTGCAGGCTAAGTGCTGTGCACACAACCCACCTTCTCTGGGCTGGACCCAAAGAAGTGAAGAAGAACTCAGACCTGTGTGGAGTCCAGGCCACCTGCTCACAGCTGGGAATCTGATCCCTCTATGTTCTTAGCCCTGGCTGGCTTTGCCAGAGTCACCATGGCAGGGAGGGGGCTGATAAGCATACACACAGCTCTGATCCAATCATGCCTGGAACCTGGCACAGGCAGGGCAAAATAAGGGGCAGTAAGGAAGTCACCACACTGCTGAAGACCTCTGCCTACTGCCTACTTCCGCTTTCCCTGGCCATGATGAAAGCCCACAACTTTACTCAGTTTTCAGAGGGAGCTGTCTTCTGTTCTGTGACAGAAGGAACGTGACGGTCCAGCACAAGGATGGACCTGCTCAATGACAGGACCTTTCTTCCCACCCCTTGAACTCCTCATCCCCCATGTGAGAGACACAGAGCAGCTGCCTCTCAAAGCTGGGAATATCAGGCAGACCTGGAGGGCCAGGGCAGATGGGAGGCCCAGTGGGAGGGACAGTGAGTGAGTGACAGGCTAGGCATCTCACGTCCCCACCCCCAACATGTGGCAGGGCTGAACCCAACAAGGGAAGCAGAAAACGGCCAAGCCTCTCCCCTTGCCCCTAAATCCCCATCACCCCAACCCATGATGCTGAAATGGGGGGCATTAAAGGAGGGTAAGAAGAAGTGTGAGGCCTGCATCAGACAGAAGAGTAAACCTGAGAACTCCAGGACTTCACACCATCAGCCATTACCAGCAGTTCAAGCAGGCATGTGGGCAAGTGCACACATACACATACAAACACAGGCAGACCCAAGAACACAGAGACTCAGGACATGTACACATGTGGCCACACACACACTGTCAGACAGAAACTGGACATGTATCCTGATCAAGAAGATCCTTTCCCCAAGCTGAACAGCCACAGTAGAGGGCAGGGTCACAAGAGGCTATAATACCTGATCTGCACCTCACCCACCTGACACCACAGCTCCCAGGGCAGCCCACATGTACCTCCCTGCCCCGCAGAGCAGCTGGAACAGAGAGGAGGGGCTGCCACCCCAGGCCTGCCTGAGCTGCCACATCACTGATGCTAATAACAGCAATTCCTCTGGTTCACCCACACGCCGTGCCCAGGCCCCTTCACCTTGAATGCTCCTGGCGGGGAAGTTTTCACCTCCCACTGTAGAGGAAAGGCCACGTGGCCCCAACATGTCTCTCCAACCTCACTAATAGCCAGCCCACATCCCTCTTCCCCACCCCCCACACCCATGCCTAGAAGAAATGAGAGACCAACAAGGTGCGCAGGCTGAAAACCAGGAAAGAGGCCCCTTGTGGCGGAGGCTGAGCTCTGGAGAAGAGGGTGCTCTGGAGCTCAAGTACACAGGGTTGGACCTTAGCCAGTCAGATCCTCAGGCAGCTTACACCATGGTATAGATAAAGGCACTCAGAATTGGGACTTAGAGGGCATAGGGTACAGTTTAGTCCCAGACCAGCTGGGTGACCTTAGGCTGGCCACCATACTGAGGCCTCCGCTATAAGACAAAACCTAGGGCCTCGGCTTTGACACTTTAGAGGGATAAGCCCATGCGTGAGCTTTGAAAAACAGGGGAGTTACAACTGCAGGAGAACTGAATTACCCTGGAGTCCTTTCAGTGGTGTACATTTAATGCACTCCTCCACTAATCCAAAGCCTAGAGGTTCAAGGTTACCCAGAAGAGCCTCAGAAGAAAGGCCTGGTGACCTACTTCCAAACAATAAATGAAAACCCTATGGAGCGCCGTTCTACTCGGATGCACATGGGGTCATCATGAGTTGAAGTGGACTTGACAGGGAACTGGCATTTTATGAATCACCTCAGTGTGGGGCAAAGGTGAGTCTGAGGGCAGAGGGGTTTTTGTTTTCTTCTGCTTATGTTTTTTAAAAATTTTGCTTTCAGTCAAAGCTTACAATTCAAGTCAGCTCTTCACACAAAACCTTACGCACACATTGTTATGTGACCCTTGTTGCTCTCCCGACACTGTGACAGCAGAATGCCCCTCTCTACTCTGTATTTCCCACGCCCATCCAACCAGCCCCTGTTCTCCTCTGCCTTCTCATCTCATCTCTGCACAGCAGCTGCCCTGTTAGTCTCTTGTATCTACTTAACCCAAGAAGCACACACTCCACCGGTAACATTTCATGTCACAGTCAGGTCTTATTTTTGTCTGAAGAGTTGACTTCAGGAACGGTTTCAATTCCGGGCTAACAGAGAGTCTGGGGCCATGTCTTCCGGGGACTAAGGGTGGGGTTCTGAAAGCTCCTTACAGGAGACGAGTGGACATTTCAGGAAGGGAGAACACTACCTCAGGCTGCCTACCGTGAGCCTCCTCCCTTTCACAGCCTGCTCACACCCGTCACTGGTACAGCCCCAGCAAGTGTTTGCTTTGGGCAAAGAGCTTTTCCTGTGCATCACCTGGTGATTCTGGCAGCTGAGAAGCTGCCTTCAGTGCCATCAGCCCTTGCCCAGCCTCCCTTCAAGCCAGGAAGCAACAACTCCACTTCCCCTGGCCAAATGGCATCCCCATGAGCAGGATGAAGATAAGCCTGGAGAGGGGTGCCAGGTAGCTGCCCTGGGGATGACTGGTCAGGACCTCCTGCCTCGACCTGCGCCCCACACAGAGGCACAGTGCACAGAAGGGAGCTCCAGGACAGCCATGCTGGGACACCTGGCTCCTGCTGGCTCCAGGGCTGTCTTTAAATAGCACAATTATCATCTCAGCCTAACAGAAGCCTCCTCAACTCCTGCACAACTTCTAAGTAACACTCACAGGTCCTGATTCAGAGGCGAAAGCTACAGGCCCCCAAAGTAAGCATTTGCAGGGGCTCTACAGTAAGCAGTGTGGGCAGGCTGTGAAAGGGAAGAAGAGTGGTGTGAGCTGTGTGCAAGGAGGGAGGGCTCAGGCGGAAAGTAGGTCTCTGGGCTGTCTATACACAAGAAGAGGCAAAAGTGAGAGGCATCTTTGACTTCCTAAAAGTCACCTCCATCGTCTAACGAGCAGGAGGGATGGTCTGATGCTCTGGTTGGCTGCCCGCACACAGGCCAGGCTCCCTACGGCCTTAGCAGATGGCAGGCCCCACCACAGGGATCGGTAGGGGTAAGGCTGCCAGCTCCATGGAGGCCACAGGGCCAGGGCAAAGATGCTGGGTGTTGTGTTTATGTCTGAGTGGGCCATGAGGGAGCCACACAGTGGGAGCCCCTTCAGAACTAAGAGGCAGGCAAGAAGGAAGGTCATGCACAAGCCCACCCTAGAAAACACAACGATTACGAGAGGAGCTACGGCTCATCCAGTATGAGCGTGCGCCACACCGTCAGGTGACACCTATTAACACACTTGAATTATCACAACCCCGTGGAATCATTCCTACTTTACAGACACGAGGACAGGACTTGAAGTCTATATCACTAGTAACAGGAAGAATTGAAGTCAATTCCAGTCTGTCTGACCCCAAAGACAGGTAGAGAGCTGATGGAGGAGAAGAGTCAATTCAGTTCCTTCAGGTGTCTCACCTTCTCCAGGAAACCAAGGAATTCCGGCCTTTCACGCCTCATCCAGGATGACAGTGGCCAAAGTGGCTCACGTTTGCCCTCTACTTCTCCTCCTCTCACCTAGAGGACAGCCTCTGCAGAGTAGCCATCATAGGCACGAGGAGGCCATGTCCCCACAGGAAGTGACCTGTCTTCAAGGTTCCATTCACCATTCACCCAAACCCACCTTCCAATGCCCAGCTGGCCCCATACCAAGTTCCCTCTCCAACCAAGTTCCCCCCACCCTACCTCACACCCCAGTACAACAGCAGAACAGCCACTTTTAGCTCCCCTCACTGTGTGGAGTTTTCAGATACTCCCCTGGGCCCCCTCTACCGCCCGGGGCAGTTGAATCAGTCCAGCAACCTTTCTCCTACCAGGTTGTCCACTTTTCCCCCCTCTGATCCAGAAGTAGCTCCTCCCCTGTGCCTCTCCCCTTCCAGCTCATCGCCCTACGAAAACACGCCCTTACTCACCCTCTCTTCCAAAGGCCCGATCCAGCCCCTCCTCAGCCACTCCCCAGCCCTCTCACTGCTGTGCTCCAGGCGCTGCTTCAATCGCTTATGTTCTTCTGGCACGCTCCTCACCTGGGCAGCTCTCAGCTCCTTTTCCATGTCAGTCTAACAATCTTTTCATCATCCCTCTAAGTTCATCTCAACACCACTTCCTCCATGAAGCCTTCTCTGATTCTCCTAATAGGGGAGGCGTGTCCTCGCAATGAACTTCCATGCTGTTTACTTACTCTCGTCTTCACAGTACTTGGAATGCCAACTTGGTGCAGACGTTTGCATGGTCAGCTACTGCTCAAAAGGTCGGCAGCTCAAGTCCACCTTGAAAGAAAGGCCTGGTGATTTATTTCCGAAAATCAGCCACTGAAAACTCTGTGGAGCAGAGCTCTACTTTGACACACACAGGCCGATTATTAGCATCTTCAGTTCCCTGAGCACCTTAAGGCTAAGCCTATTCTAAGAACAATATGAAAATTAAAAGTCCACTGTGGCTACAGGAAGTCCCTCCCAGAGACAACAGCAATTGCTTTTTGTTTGTTTGTTTGTTTCGGTTTATGGTACTTACTTTACATATCCCTTCTGTAGACACCAGGGTAAGAACTGTATCCTACTTATCTCTGGAACTCTCTAACTCAGGGTCCTAACATACATGAAACTGAGTGCATGTCTGGTTGGTGTCACTTCTGGGAAGTCCATCTCTAACCAGCTTGAAAGAAAGGGAACAACAAAATAGGAAAAATGGTCTCAAGACCTGGAAATAGGCTCTGAAAATTCAAGTTTCTTGAGAGCCAATGAGAGGCCTCTGCCATCTGGAGAGGCAGACTAAGAGGCAGGCTGATGGGTCTGAGGGTTGGCCTCCTCCACTGGCTACTCACGCCACTCTTAACCTGAGTGTGTCTCCCCATTGAAACGGGGATGATAACAGCACCCACCTCAGACAGCGCATGTCAAGATTAATAGAGTAGACCCAGGTAACAAGTGTTCAGATCAGTGCCTGGTAATCAGTCAGGAAGGCCGATTATTAGCATCTTCAGTTCCCTAAGCACCTTAAGGCTAAGCCTATTCTAAGAACAATATGAAAATTAAAAGTCCATTGTGGCTACAGGAAGTCCCTTCCAGAAACAAGATTCTTCTTGCAGTTTCCCACTGCAGGCCACAAGGCCCTTCAACAGCATCCAGGCCTCTCAGTCTGTGAAAAGACCAGTGCTGAGACTTCATCTCTCTGGCTTTCAGATTCCCAAATCCATAAAATGGAGCTCATGACACATGACCTGCTCTACACATGTCCTCTGCCATGAGAGTCAAAGGAGAGAATGGACAGGGACCTGTCTCAAGAAGTGGAAATGCTACACAAGCACAAGTGATGCCAGCTGCAGCCCAGGTGCTCAGTCCCCTAAGGCCCAGCACATTAGGGCACATTAGGCCTATCACTTGGGTGAGTACCTAACTTACTGTCAAAAGCAGGACCCCTTTTAAGAGTGACTAAAGGCACTGCTAACAATTACACACAGACTGGGTCTGTACTGGCCTCAGGATACCTGGCGGTCACCCTCACTATCCTAACATCAAAGTCTGGTGGGGACAGGAGAACCACGAGCCTCTGAGTACCTCCAAATAACTCTTCTACAATCTCCAACATACAGCCGTTAAAACTGCCTCTTTCAATGAAGGCAGGGATTTGTATGATGGACTGTATGATAGAGTACCTTAGGGGATGGCTTGAGGAATCCGTGGAGGGTGCAAACAGGTCAATGCCTAGCCACTAGCTGACAGGTTGACAGTTTGAACTTACCCAGAGGCACCTTGGAAGAAAGGCCTGGTGATCTGCTCCCAAAAGGTCACGACTTTGAAAACCCCGTGAAGCAGTGCCACTTTATACACATGGAATTGCTATCACTCAAAACTGGCTCAGCAGCAACTATTTTTTTGTTTTTTAGTTTGGGAAGCAGGAGCAGAAGAGGTGAGTCAAAAGCAAAAGGATCCGGCCCTGCATCTTACTGCGCCCCAACAAGTCTAGCCGTTGCTTTACTGTGGACCTGATTAAGGTTTTATTTCTATAAAAGTGTTCCAAGACTAAGATGAGGCTAGAAAACACCTGATTTAAAGTGTTGTTCACAGACGGTCCCTGCTAAAATAAACACACATTCTCTCAGAGAGGTAACACATCACTGCAACAGAGCAATACACCTGGGATGGCAACACGGGTTATACGGGGCCTACCAACCATTTCCATGTTCCAAATGCCTAACAAACCAGCTGCCATCAACCGGTGACCTCACATGTGTCAGAGTACAACTGCGCTCCACAGGACGTTCAATGACTGGTTTTTCAGGAGCAGACTTCCAGGTCTTTCTTCTGAGACTCCTCTAGGTAGACTCAAACCTCCAGCCTTTTGGTTAGCAGCCAAGCACAGTAACCTTGTGTATCCTAGAGGGCATGTATTAACCCAAGCCAAAATATAAGGCTATACATATTGAATACAGCACACAGCTTTTGCTGAAATTACATTAGTTAGTACACTAAACCTATTTCTTGTTCATCAGAGCCATTAACTTATATGTGTCTTCAAACAATGTTTGCTCTGACAGGAATCATGATAAGGAGTCCTAGACACAGCTGGGGAAAAATGTAGGATAAAATTTTAGCTCAAAAAAAAAAAAGAGAGAGATACCAGAATTACCAATCTAACAGAGACTGGAGAAACCCCAGAGTACACCCTTTCGGCTCAGTAACTAAGTCACTCTTGAGGTTCACTCTTCAACTGGAGACTTGACAGGCTCATAAAACAAAACTATACTAAATGAGCACACCAGTCCAGGGACAGGGACAAGAAGTGGGGGGGGGGGGTGGACAGGAAAGCTGGTAATGGGAACACCCAAGGGAAAGAAGGGAGAGTAGAGTTAACATGTCACTGGGCAACAACTGTCACTAAATAATGTGTATTAGTTGTTTAATGAGGAGTTTCTTTGCTCTGTAAATCTTTACCTAAAGTACAACTTTAAAAAATCTTTCAGAACTAAAGGTGTGTATAAGACAAATACTCAACAGGGTCCTCAGGCATTTAATGAAAATAAAGGCTTAGAAGTCGGTGCATTAGTAGATCAGCCCATTAGATCAGGGAGCCAGCACCTAGCAGAACAAGACTGCCTGGGCTGGGTCAGGAACACAAGGCAAGTGCTGTTAGGAGTCAGGGTATGAAAGGTCCAGAGTACTCTGAACTTTCAAGGGAAATGTAAATATTGTAAAAGGCACGCACACATGAGTGGTCATAAAAGCCATGTGTGTGGCTATGAAAGAGAACAGGCAGTGGAAGTCTGATGTTATTTCTGTGGTGCAGTATGTAAGTACAGCCAGCCAAGTGCCGTCGAGTCCGGTACAAGCACTGCCAATTAAGTTTGTGAACTCATCCTAGAAAAAGTGCTACATACCTCATCCTATTGGAAAGTTATGCACTGACACCAGAGCCTAGTCTACCCTTCAAAGCAATTTTGAAACTCTTTTTCTGAACACAGCACACAGCTGTTGCTGAAATTACATCATTAAGTACAATAAACCTATAAACTGTTCCAGTGCAATAAACAATAAACCATTTCAGGAAGAGCTCTAAAATTGCTTTGAAGGGTGGACTAGGCACTGGCATCAGTTCAGAGCTTCCCAAGGGGAGCACTTCAAAACTGACTGTAGTGGTATTCAGCAATGAGGTATGAAGCACCTAGAAAAACTAAGTTCTTGGATTTAATTGTCAGACCTCATATGTGGCCATGAGGATGTGTGGTGGACATGGGTGGCTGTGAGAGAGAGGGAGCGAAACAGCAGAATGAGATAGTGAGAGAATGTGAGGGAGAGTGAATGGGTGAACACAGTCCTGAGTGTATTTCAGGATGAGAACTGTGAGAGTGTGTGTGTACGTACATAGTCATAGGAATGAATGTGTGTAGTCATATGTCACGAAATCATGTGGGGACATAAAAGCACATGAGTGTCATGAAGGCTTGTGCATATATGTACGATCATGAGAGTATACTCACTGGTCAGAGTGTAAGTATGTGTGTGATCCTGAACCTGTGAGGGGGAAGACAAGGATAATAAGAGAATGAAACTCCTTGTTCCAGGTGCTCTACTTCAAACAAGGGTAAAAAAAATTTTTTTTGAATATTTTATTACGCTTTAAGTGAAAGTTTACAACCCAAGTCAATTCGCCATACAATAACTTCCACGCACGGCTATGTAATTCTAGCTGCTATTCCCACCCTTTGCCAGTACACTCCTCCTTTCTACCCCGTACTTCCTGTGTCCACTCAATCAGCACCTATTCCCCTCCACCCCCTCATCTTGCCTCTGCCCACTTGGCCGCTTGTATCTACTTAAGCCACAAAGTACACTCTTCACCAGTATCATGTTACGTCCCACAGTCCAGTCCAATCTTTGTCTGAAGAGTTCACTTCAGGAATGGTTTTAGTTCTGGGCTAACAGACAGTCCACAGACCACGTCTTCCAGGGACTCTCCAGTCTACTGGACGATCATCTGGTCTTTTTAATAGCATTTGAGTTCCGAATCCCATTTTTCTCCCCCTTTGTCAGGGACTCTTCGCTGTGTTCACAAGGGTCAACATTTTTGAGTGCTCTATAACTGGACTGCATGAGCTAAGGTCACAGGACTTAGCCACCCCACCCCCCACCAGGGTTACACTGCGGATTCCCCAGGCCCCAGGGTTCCATATCCAGGAGAGATGCCTGGGGCTACCCTCTGGGTCTCCCACAATGCCCAGTGGCCTAGCCCTCCACCCAAACCTTTCACTCTCAGCATGTTTCCTCTAACCCAAGCAAAAGATATTCTTCCTCCACAGGGGCCCAAACCTGACCCAACCACTACCCAAACTGTATATTCCTAGTTGGCAGCGGCCTCTAAGGTCACACTGTCTAACTACCCACCTAGTGTGCGAGTAGGGCTTCGAAATGGTTTGGTTCAAACACCTCACCAAGAATTTGCATGTCTAACAAGTTCCCACATGATGGTAACATTGCTTAGTCAGAGACCAATTCTGAGAACCACACTAGTAAGAGCCATGGCTCTCAACATTTCCCGGGGGGGAGGGGAGAGAGGAAGGAGCTGGTCTTGTTAAAACGTAGATCCTGATTCAGTCTATCTGGCATGGAAATCCAAGCTCTCAGCATGGGTTCGAAATGAACAAACTAGTGCAAAGTCCTGTGTGCGAGTTCCTTCCACAACAGCCCTGACAGTTCAGTCTTGATTACCCTTAGGAATAAGGAGCTTGCTACTAAAGGAGGAAGCCCCTTCCACTGTTCTTTTTGGTTAATTTTTAAAATTCTGTGTGTGTGTGTGTGTGTGTCTGCTCAAGTGAAAGTTTACAATTCAAGTCAGTTGGTCATACAAAAACTTACACACAGTCACATGACCCTAACTGTTCTCCCAACATTGTGAGTGCGCTCTCCTCCTCTCTACCCTCTATTTCCCATGTCCATTCAACCAGCCTCTGTCCCTCTCTGCACTCTCATCTCGTCTCCAGACAAGAGCTGCCCAGTTAGTCTCAGGTGTCTACCTGAGCCAAGAAACACACTCTTCACCAGTATCATTTTATGTCTTATAGTCCAGTCTAATCTTCTGAAGAGTTGGCTTTGAGAATGGTTTCAGATCTGGCCTTACAGAGAGTCCAGGGGCCATCTCTTCCGAGGACTCTACAGTCTTTCAGACCATCAAGTCTGGTCCAGAGTTCTAGTTCTTTATCCCACATTTCTCCTGTGCTTCCTGTCTGGGCAGTGGTAGCCGAGCACTATCTAGTTCTCAGGGCCTTATGCTGATGTAGTGTCTAGCTTATGTGGCTCTTTCTGTCTCTCGGACTGGTGTTTTTCCTTGTCTATGACGTCTTCCATTTAACTGTGCTCCAGGTAGACTGGCCTCTCAGATGGCTACTTGCTAGGTCTTTAGATCCCAGATACCACTCATCAAAGGGGAATGCAGAACACTTTCTTAATAAACTTTGTTATGCTGGTTGATCTAGATGTCTCTGAAACCATGGTCCCCAGACCCTGCTCCTGCTACTCTGTCCCTCAAAGTGTTTGGCTGTATTCAGGAAACTTCTTAGCTTTTGGCTTAGTCCAGTGATGCTGACTTCTCCTAGACTGTGTGTTGTCCTTCCCTTCACCTAACATAATTCTTGTCTACTATTTAGTTGTCTGAAGAGCTGGCTTTGAAAACAGTTTCAGACCTGGGCTTACAGAGAGTCCAGGGGCCATCTGTCCCAAGGACCCTCCGGTCTGTCAGACCATCAAGTCTGGTCTTTTTACCGAAGTTTGAGTTCTTTATCCCACATTTGTCCTGCTCCATCAGGGATTCTTTGTTGTGCTCCCCTCTGTCTCCCTCCTTACCTCTTAAGAAAGCATCTTCTTAAATTGAACCAAAACCTGTCTCCCATTTGAAATGACAGTTATCTATCAGAAGATAATAGTCCCAAAGCATCTCAAATATACATTTAATTTATGAGTATTCAACACTGCTGTCTGAGCAAAACAAAGGCCTCTAGATACAAACCCGCTATTTCAGCTGATACTTAACTATAATTATATTTGAATGTGATAATCATATGATTGATTATATTTTAAATACATTTCTGTATGTGTACTCTTTTCCCATCACTGGACAATAATGCATACATTACATATATAGACAATATACAATATATCTTATATTTGTACATTAAAAGTATTATTCAGGGTTACAGATCTAAACTATACTTGGCTTCACGGAAGATTTAAGGGATTTCACTCAGGTACTGCCTAGAGAAACTAATTCCTCCACTGAGAGGCAACACACTGTACTGGGTCCCCAGAGACTTCCCTGCTCTAGGTTAAATATCTCTAGTTGCAAAGAGGCCCTGCTTCACTGATCCCGGGGGACCAGAAGACAAACCTATTTAATTCAAACCAGCACACAATGATTGAGTAATCTCTGTGACTCTAACACTGAGCTAAGAATCCTTATGGACACAAAAGACATGTGAGATATGATCTCAACCCTCAAGAAGTTTACCGTCTACTTGAGCAAACACGGATGTATACCAAATCCTTTGAGAACAATCCAGAGTGGCCTGCGACCAGATACTCAATCTGTGGCATAGCCTGGGGTCAGTGCTGAACTTTGCTTGGAGTACAACCAATTGAGTGAATTGATGACAGTTTCCCCTCCAGCTCTCTCAGAACAGAGAGGCCCAGCCAAGGCCTTTCAGCCTTTGACTTCCAAAGATGGGAAGCTGCTCTGTGCTAGAACTGACTTCATCTGGAGGAGCATACCTGCTCCCAAGAGGTGCAAAGACTGCAGGAGTCAAGCCTCTAGAAAGAAAGCAGTGAGAGGGGCAGGAGTCCTGCTTCATACATGGCTGGTGAGTGAGGGGCCAGGCAAGGAAGGGGCTCCTCAGGCTCTACCCAATCCTGAAGGTGCAGATCACAGCATCTTCTCCGCAGATATTTCCCCACACCAGATCCCAGGACAGCAAGTGCTGTCCCCTAGAAGCAGCCCCTCTCCTAGTAGGCTGAGGACCACAGTGCCTCTGAATAATCTTTATTCCACAAGCCACCTAAAGCGCCACACTTGAGCAAGCCAGTACCACATGACCTCCAGAGCTAATTATAGGTCAGTGAGCTGGGGGCGGGGGGTGGACAGATGGTGACTTCATGTGGCTTCAATACATACTTGCCCCTCCCTCCTCTGATCCCACTCCCTTCTCTCATATTATCCCACTTCTCTACCTGGAACCCAGACTCTGAGGCAGCATTCATCACCCCAGGCCTGCCACTCCTCACCAACTCCCCTCCTCGTCCCCAGTACTAGGGACACACGCACATGCACATGCCAAACCCACAATACACACCCCCCCCCACTCAGTCACCACATTTTGTTTCTATGGCTACCCACCCACCAGACCTAACATTTGAGGACCTAAAGCCCCCAGGGAGAGTATCCCAGGCACAAAGAAGCCCCCACGGCATAGCAGCCAGTTTCCTGGCCCTGCTGAACTTTTACGCCTCCCGTACCATCATCACAGCCTCACTCCTCATCTTCTCCCCAAGCTCCAGCCCTGCTCTCCTCAGAGGACCTACAAACAACCCCCAACAATTCTTTCTAAGTCTAAGATTTCAGCAGTCAACTTACAGGTCCCCCTGGACCTGCCCCTCCAAGACCTCCTCACAACCCAGCTGCCAGAGCACAGACACTCCACACTCTGACATCATGAAACTGCTCAGCAGCACATGCTCAGATACCACTGGATGAGCTTTCCTGTCCACACCCTTTCCCCAAATATGCCGCCATCTCCAGAGATGGCACTTCTGTCTGTGCTGGGTTCCAGTGCATTCTTGGCCCCCAGTGATCCTGCAGCTTATTCAATATCACATTCCTCTGAGATACCATTTATCCAAGCCTCCTCAGGCCTCAGGACAAAGTCCCAGAAAATAACCAATGGAAAATCATTCAAACTGTCCTTTTTACCAAAGTACCTCCCCTGGGGCCCCCTAGCAGTGTGAAGAGTGAGCTGGAATCCAGTTCAGACAACTGTTTCACTGCTTGTGGACAGGCTATCTCTCTTCTGCCAGTCCAAAAGTGATATAAGAAATTGTTGTTGCAGGGCATGTACCTCTCTCAGTTGCCTCATATCCCTACAGTGGTTTCAGAAGCCACAGCACTCATCCTGCATGGCATATAGTAGATGCTCAATAAAAGTTAGCTAGATGCTAAGAGAAGTTTTAAGTGCCAGTTCCAATAATTCTAGAAAGGCCGAAGTCTCTGCAACGTGGCTGTTGGAGGGGTCCCTTAACCTCATACCTGGCAAGGATCTCCACGCTAAGTAAGGCCTCCTCCTTAACCACTTGCTCCCTACACAGAAAAGCAGAATGCAGCCCCAAGTCCCCTGCCCCTCTAATGGATACTACCAGCACAGCCTCCTCAAAGGTGACATCAGCACCTAGTGGCACCTCGTCCTGGTTCCCTCCTCCCTCCCAAAGAAAATCACCCACACCACATTTCCAAGTCCTCCAACCCGACCTCTCTTCTCACCCACGATCAAAACAGGCAGGATCCGGACCGGAAAACATCCCTACTGCATGACTGAAAGCTCCTCACTCCCACTCTTCCCATTCAGGAATCTCTGTGCCAGCCCTGTTGCGCCCACCCCCACTCCCACCAGGCCTCGGGATGGCCACTCCTTTCACCCCACTGCTCTGCCACTGCGGAGATGGAGCATCTCTGGCAGCGCCCGAGAGCTGCAGCTCGAGGACAGGAGTGTTATGGGAAACGAGGTAATGACTAAGACCCCCGGAAAGCACGAAGACCTTAGCCCCTAGCTCCAGGATTGACCAAAGGAGTGCAGCTGGGCCAATAGCTGAGACGTGCTTTTCTCTGACTCTCCTGGAAGGGAATTGGGGGCGCAGTCCACCTAGTTCTCACAGGGAGACTCGCCAACTCAACCCCCCTTCTCCAAAGCTGATAGAGATGAGGGCAAACTCCACGCCCTCACCACAAATGGAGCACTGCCCCCCATTCTCACACCCAAGGGCACAGGGCACTGCAAAAGCCAGTGAGGGACCACGGAAGGAGCAGTATCAATGCTGCTAAAGATGACACATCGAAGTCCAAGGAGGCCGTTTCCCAAGGCGCTCTAGACAGGCGCACCCTCCCCAAACTAGGGGAAGAGGACTGGAGGTGGGAAAAAGAGGCAACCTCCCCCTAACCCACACTCTGGCCGCTCACTTGCCTGTAAATCAGCGAACGCCAGTGGCGCGGCACTGAGGCAGCAAGGAGCCGCCCCCGGCCAGGGAAGCCGAATGCGTCCTAGAGAGCAGAGCGAGCGCTGAGCTTTCTGCAGCCTCTGCACCCTCCTCCTCCGCCGCCACCGCCGCCGCCGCCGCTGCTGCTGCCGCCGGGCGCTCGGCCCCAAGGCCCCGCCCCCTCCGCGGGTAGGCCAGGGCCCCGCCCCCGACGCCACGCCCCCTGCCCCACGAGTCTCCCGGCCCCGGCACGTGAGGAGCGCTCCTGGGGTGATGCTCGCCATGTTGGTGAGGCCGTCGGCGGGAATGGGAACCCGAGAGCCTGTGCCCTTCCCAGTGACGTCGTGGCTCAGGGCGCAGCCCAAATTCTGTCCCTCCTTTAGAAGTCACTCCTGTTTCTAACAACTGGTTCCCTAGGCTGGCCTGGACCCCTGCTTTGTAATTGTTGCCAATGGTTTGTCACCGTTCACATCTGCTCTCTTGCCTGCTTTTACTGCCCTTTTCTGTCGCCCGCTTGTTACATAGAGAAACTGGAAATCCTGATAAGGTTCTGTAGTATGCACTTCAGTCAAGTGTGATGCTTGCCTTCAGGAACCTAGCTATTCTGTTACTATAAAATGGAAAGTGTGTGTCTATTATACACACATAGTATGAAATTTCAAATGCCAAAATTCGTGGCTGTCATATTTTAGCTAAACCGCTCCACTTTCCTGAATTATTCCTTACCCTGTCCCCTGTAGCTATTAATGCATATTTCGCATCTGGTTTGTGAAATTCATCACAGTGCCTACTCAAATCCTTTAAGAATATCCAGTAAGCACTGCTAGAAGTGTGAAGAATTTGTATATGTGTGCAATTTGTAGATTATGTATTTATAGATGTATACAGTTTATATCAGCAGCAAATGCTGTAGCTGAGATCAGTGACACATCAAATCTTGGTTTTGTTTATATATTTTTTTTCTTTTTCCTCCAAATATTCACTGTTTTGTTTCCTCACTTGCTTAGAAAGAGGTGACTAGGGAAGTCTGAGTAATTCTGATTTATCTAGGGGGTGAGAAGTGAGTCTAAATTTGTTGGAATTTACTTGTCTGACCCTCACAGCACAGTCACAATATATATTTAAGGCAGTGAAAACTACAAAGCAATTTTTAACCTGTAGTCCAGAAGGTTCCAACTCACCTCCAGGTGGTTTGTGGTTCTCACCAAAAATAAATTCCTGAGACATTTCACACCTTTTTACTAGTGAACCTAAATGACCCTCAGTCTAGAAAAGGCAGTTTAGCCAATGAAAACCAACAGAATAAAGCCACAAATAACTATCACTGATAACATACTTCATGACATGTTGTCAATATTGTGCTGAGACAACTGAAGCAGTATCTACTATTTTATCATTTCACCATCAAGTCTGACACAAAACCCAGAGGTGGAGTCAGAACACAATCATTAAGTCAAATTTATTTCATTCCCTTTTCAGTGGTAACGAGCATAGAATCCACTGGGAAAACTCCTTCTTGTTTCATGGCATCTTTAGTTCAGCAGGTAGGGATTCTGTTTCTTTCCTCCTGCTTCAGAGGTAACTTCTAATTACACAGATCTGTAAGGTGCTTACTTGTCCTTAAGTTTTTTTGGTTTCTTTTTAGCATTTAAATGCCCAAATGCTGTTTTTCACTGGCCCAGACTCACTTTCTGTGTGAACAGCTTTAGTACCACCCTCAGTGTGGAGTGAGGTTAGCTATAGCTGGTGACTAGCAGCAGTTTTAAGCAGATGCTTCCTAAGAATATTCTTTAAATAGCTGGGGGTAGAGAGAATGGTAAGCAAAAAACAATATTGTAATTTGACCACTTGGGTCATGCTAACAACTACCTCCACAAGAATACCATCTTAAGGCCTAGTTCACTGGTTAATTGAGGGAGTGGGGTGGGATAGGGGTACAAGTAGCAAGGTTATCTTTTTAGCAGAAGAAAAAAACAACCCATCCATGACCAGATTCTCATAGTACACCACCTACAGTAAGTCCTTTGACAAACTGGAGAACATTACCATTTCTGCAGAAACAAGAGGTCAGGCTGCTGTGGGTACACAGGATAGTAGCAGAGATAGCACCATGCAAGTGCAAAGCAAAGTACAATCACTAACTGCTTATGGTTCAGGAGGCTAGTTTCCTCATGAGATGCATTTTTTAAAATGACCTTAGGCTAATAAATACCTTTCTAACAAGTCAGTGAAAATGCTACTATCGTTTCCTGCAGTTTCTTGGTTTGTATCACATTTTAATTAAAAAGAAACACATTCAAAAGATTCCTTCATCAGTTTTATATATATCTGTTAGGCTGATTAGGGATAAGGTATACCACTATCACTTTACTCACTTTTACTTTTTATATCTACACTGCCTCCTCCCTATTACCACTACCTGTCGTAAGAAAAATGAGACTGATCTTTTACACTGTGGTATTGCAAAAGGAACATACACAGACCTGGGTCAGAATCCTGGCTCTGCCATTTACTGGCTGTATGGCTTGGGTAAGTCACTCATTCTGTTTCCTCACCCAAAAAATATAAGAGTATCACCTACCTTGCAGCGTTGTAAGGATTACAAAGTTTTTACATAAAGTTTTTACATAAAGTTTCTACTAACAGTACAAACAGCAAACATCATTATCATCACCACTATCAGCCTCATGCAAAAAATTATCTAAAATCCAAAATAGGCAAAAGAACATTTATGCATAATCATCCAAAAATTATTTTAAAAAAAAAAAGACAGAAGTCAACCATATAAGAATCTGAAAACCCTGTCACCTACTTTATTTCTGGAGACAGTTATAGGGAGAAGAGAAAGTATTCACTTGGATGTGGGGGGCAGCTAAACTGGAAGCAACAGCAGCAACCATTTCAGGCCTTTCACGTTACTCTGATCCATAAGGGAATGCTGAAACCTCCTTGTTTGGAGAGTTAAGAAGTTAATTTTTCCCTAGAGCAAGGGCATCCATTTTCACTGGGATTAAAGAATAAAGAACAATGAACTCAACAGCACCAAACAGAGTTTTAACACAGAAAACAGGGCCATGTTTCTACTCTTGAACACAAATTTTACATGAAAATGTGTTTATAACTCATAGTTGGTTTTCCTCTTGATTCAGCCCTTCTCCCTCTCCTGACAGAAGCCCCCAGAGCCTGAGAAGCATGTGCATCACCAACCAGATACACACTCCAGCTGCCAAACTGGAATCTGCTTTCTAATGGACTGGCCTAGGTCAGGCAGCCCCAGGGAAGAGTCACTAGGCTCTCAGGGAGAACGGGTACTGAGGGTGCCACCAGTCAAAGAGCCGGACGCTGTGCACTGGGTCAAGGATGACTTGCACGCCCTGTTCACTGCGCAGTTTCTGACCACCATGGATAGGAGAATCCTGGAACACCAGTCTCACACGATGGTGCCGCATGTCCGTGCTCACGTTGATAGTAAACTGAGAGGGAAAAGCAAATTAAACCAACCTTAGTTTCCTATAGCTCATGCTGAAATGAGACATTCTAGGCACCATATAGCCTAGCTTGGTGACAAGATTAATTTGTGGATTATAACACCAACACCTTTGAAAAATATATAAAAATCTAAAGGTGATTTTTATAAATTCTTTTCAGTACCACGTATTTAAACTAAAGAAAGTCCCATAAAAGGCTGAATAAATTGAGACATAAGAGTCTGACAATTAAGTGTGCAAACTTAATTGTTCTAAGTGCTACATACCTCACTGCAGAATATCACTATGGTTACCTTCAACGTACTGCCCCTGGAAGCTACAGACCGATGCCAGTGCCTCGTTTACCCTTCAAAGCAATTCTGGAACTCTTCCCGGAATGGCCATTGAGCACAGTGGCACATTAACGAACTTAAACGTATAGTTGTCTGTGAAGGAGTTTTTAGCCAGTAAACAAATAGCTGTATTGGAACACATTACCTACTCACCTGATCTGGTCCCCAATGACTTTATTTTTCAGAAAATACTGAAAGGAAGACATGTTGGTGACATTCAGGACATCAAAGGTAAGATGACAGCTCTGATGACTATTCCATAAAAGAGTTCCAAAATTGCTTTGAAGGCTAGACTAGGTGCTGGCATCAGTGCATAGTTTCCCAAGGGGAGTACTTCAAAGGTGATCATAGTGATATTCAGCAGTGAGGTATGCAGCAATTTTTCTAGGATGAGTTTGCAAACTTAACTGGCAAACTTAATCCTCGTATCCACATAGACTAGCACTAAAGGCAATTTTTAAAAATGGAATTAGAGCTGTAAGAGGAAACTTGAAGGGATTTTTACATTACTGAGCAAGCTGAACAAGATATATGTTAAGTATGTATAACCTAAGCTCATTTTTTGGTAAAATAAACCACTAAATCCCTAAATATATATGTCAATATGTGGGTCTGTATAGGATTATGAGTAGGGAATGCAATGAACATATGTGTATATAACTAGGTTGCTAGTGTGGCTTAGCTGGAAAGGAGAGGAGAGGTGTCTACAATAAAAACAGCATGTATGATATCTCAACTGCAGAAAATTACTTAAGAGGGAATATACATATACATGTTAACAGATACATTAAAGAACAGTTCCCAAAAGGTTAAATGCAGTTATAGGGGTAATGGAGACTTACGTTTCCTTTCTTAATATCTTTATATATCATTAAATCCTTTATTAGAAGTATACATATTTATTTTACCAGGAAGAAAACAAAGGTTTTCACTGTGGAGGGGAAACCCTATAATCATGGAATATAAGCCTGAAATACAAACTACATGACCTTTCCAACTGCAGATCCAATTAAAATATTTAAAAATCTGGAACACATGTCAGAGACAAATCCGCTGTTTACTAATCTAATTCTGAGGTACGCCTTGAATAGTTAAGGGCATCACACAAAGGACAGAGATGACCATCCTATATATGGACATTACATTTACAACACCATGTGTCTGCTCCATGATCCTAACATAACAGTACTCACATATAAGCCTTGTCATCACCTGAACGGGATCATGTTTGTCATTTATTAATGATCACTACAAGTGAGAATGCAAAAAACATTCTCCTTCAGGAAAAATATTGCTAAGGAAAGTGAGGTACAATATTCTCAGATATCATTAGCTTCTCCACAAATCTATCTGTTCATAATATACACTGATAACGACATCTTTATGATTCTTCAAAGATTTCTTTCTGGATGGTTAAACGTACAAACCTCTTTCACATCGGATACAGGGAGAGTCTGTATAAAAGCTAGAAACCCTAGTGGCTTAGTAGTTAAGCACTTGGCTGCTAACCAAAAGGTCGGCAGTTGGCAACCACCAGACACTCTGTGGCGCAAAGATGTGGCAGTCAGTCTGCTTCCTTATGGGGCAGTTCTATTCTGTCATATACAGTCTCTGTGAGTTGGAACTGACTCAACGGCAACGGATTTTGCGGGGGGGGGCAGGTGGGTATAGGAGTTGAGGATGACACCCTGAATCCCCACTTACCAGGGTGAATATCATTCCCATGACAATTGGAATAAAGATGAAATTGAGGGTGGTGACTTGCAGGAGGCAGCAGTCCTGGTCTGGGTTGGTATGAACATCTTCATATTGAATGGGTGGCTGCAACCCCCCCATACACTTGCTCTTTAACCTAGGGGGCTGAAGAGAACTGAGAATTAATCTGATGGCTTCAATGAAATTTTTATGACTGTCAGACTCCACCAATGAAAATCCTATGACTCAACTGAAGCTATGAGATTCACTGTTTTGTTATCTCCTCTTTATTTACTATAGATATCCAAACAGAAATTAAAAAAAAAAAGACTTCCCTTTGAAAGAAGGGGAAATACATTTTGAAGAACAGCCATTGAAAAATTCACAAACAGAAAGGTTTGTGAATTTTATTTTAAATGGCAGCTATATCCAACTTTCTATTATTGTGCCATCTGTAACAAGGGACAGGCATTGCACGCTTAATTGAAAACCACAGATTTTAGTTTACAGATTCAATCTTTAACTACAACTAAATACAAGTAAAATTTCATTTTAATAGATACTACTTCACTGCAGAGTGCGGATAACAACTGCAAAGCTACTTCCACATTCTAGCCCAAGGCTACATTTTCTAACTTCTATCAAATAGAGTAAATTTTAAAAATAAGCTTCCATTATACTAAGATTAGACCTTATAAATCTATGGTGGTGTATTTATATCTCATTTAGACAGCATTCTCTGGCAGCTGACAAGAAATGGAAACTTGTACCATCTATCAGAGGTTCTCCAATGTTTAATAACACTGAGACTACAAATTCCTTGCTACCTGTCAGACTCCAGAGAACATCTGCTGCACAACAGAGCTGTGAGCAGAAATGGCCACCTGAATTCCATGCACCCTGAAACAAAGGTGTCACAAGGCTCAGCTCCGCATTCACTTTCACACAGTAATTCTGGTTTCTCCTTAGTCACACTTCACCACTTAAGACTGCTCCTTAGTCCCTGCCCATAAAGGTCCTACTATGAATTGTCTATCAACAATTGATGGTATTATGGATCGTGTGCATCTAATCAAAAACCAGTTATCAGACACAAAATTCTTCCACAGGACCATGTTTTTGAAAGAAATCAGTAGATTCCAAACTTATCTGTAACTTATATGACACATCTAGTACCAGATAACTGTAATTGCAATGTGTCTCATCAGTGAAATACTAAGTAGAGGTGGAAGAAACAAGTCTGCTGAGGATAAGCTGTAACAACAGGCAAAACAGCATCTGTGACGAAGATCGCAGGGGCAGTCCCAGCCAAAGGGTCCACAGAAGTGGGATAGTTATTTACCCTCTCACTAGAAAAATTCAGGCAGTGTCTCTCCTCATGGCCTCCCCAAATCACCTCAGATATAAAACCACAGAAATTATTGTGTACAAGTATGTCTACTTCAAACAATAAATAAAAAAAATTAGGCAAATAACCTCCATACATTGTTATCTTTTTTTCAATTTCCTCAACTTTTTGTACATACACTGGGGGGACTATTAAGTGATTTGAAAGTAACACTGCCACTCCACCCTTAATTAATTTAGTATGAATAAGCCAAGTATAAACATATCATTATCATACATTAGAAAACTATCATTTCCTATTACCACCCCAAACCAAACCCACTGCTGTTGAGCCAATCCCAACTCACAGCGACCCTATAGGTCAGAGTTTCCAAGGAGCGCCTAATGGATTTGAACCGTCGACCTTCTGGTTAACAGACATAGCACTTAACCACTACACCACCACGGTTTTCTCCAATATCCACAGCATGTTTGTATTTCCTTAATTGTTCCAACAATGTTTCCTATAGCTTTGTTCCCTGATCCAGAATGCAGTCAAATTTTACTCTTTGCATTAGGCTGTTAGGTCTTTGCAGTCTCTGTCAGTATAAAACCGTTCTTCCTCTCTTTTCTTTTCATGGCATTACTGGAAGTTTTCATGTGTACTTTAATAAGGCAATTTTGACATCTAGTAAAGTCAGAACAAGCCATTACCTGAAAAACAAAAGGAAGATAATGTTTGTTTGGAAATGCTAATGTCTACCTAGTAGTGAAGTATAATTAAATTCCCAAGCCCCCTTTTAGTCATATATTCAAAAGGTCTCAGCCTCCAACCTGAAACCCTGAAACAGCCACACCACCTATCTTTTGAAGAAAGATCATCTCACAGTTTTTGTTGTTTTTTTTTTCCTATCAATACAAGAGCTCCCTAGGCATTAGCTTCATCTCATGTTACCTGGCTACTGTGGAATGGCTAACAACACCCACTGTTCTTTACCAGTACCAGTCCGGCTATTATTCAATATTATTCCTATTATTATTCCCAATGATATATTTAGGAACACATGGCTTGTCTAAATATCCCATCAGCAATGCTGACGGACTCACCCCTGTGTA
Source organism: Heterohyrax brucei (assembly GCA_028571685.1). Classification (NCBI taxonomy): domain Eukaryota; kingdom Metazoa; phylum Chordata; class Mammalia; order Hyracoidea; family Procaviidae; genus Heterohyrax; species Heterohyrax brucei. The sequence goes on from CM053155.1 coordinate 28,589,835, forward strand.
TACACATCTGTAAGAGTAACAAATTAGGCCAGTGGCAAGATCCTAAACAAACATATTAGGGCCCTGATTCTGAGCGGCTGTTGCCAAAGAGAACCAATTACATCAGAGATGATTTTGTTTAGCATTAACAGCCAAGATAAACGAAAGGAACTGCTACCCATAGGTTGGCGTGCAACCTACTAGAATCCTTCAGTAATCTTTGCCAAATGAACTTCACTAACCTCCCTTCTTCCTCTCACACCTGAAGTAGATACCAGTGCATGACAAAACATACCACAATAAAACCACATACCTGTTTTTTGAACTTGAAGTTGAATTCCCACATTGGTTCCTGTCTATTCCCAACAATCTTTCTGCACCAGAAAAGCAAGCACTGTAAGAAAAGAAACCAAAAATAACGGAAAAAATAAAAATATACTATAACAAAAAACAATCAGCAAAAACCTAAGGAACTAAAGCCAGTCACATTCCCAATGCTGAGATTACACTCAGGCACAGACAGGACTCCCAAGTTGACAATGGGAAACATGAAAAGTGACACTCCAAGGGGTGTTCAGTTAACAGAAATAAGGACCAACATACATCCCTCAGAGACTACAGAGGTAAACCCCTATTGTTCTCACATTTAAAGATGGTAACATTATGTCTGGAGACTGGGGCATTCAGTAGGCCACTCATCTACATTAAAATGTAAGGGCACCCAGTAGCCACCAAGCAAGATGCTAACAAGGCTAGAAGCCAGACATAGATGGCCGCCCCTTGAAGAGAAGTTGCTCAAGACTTCCTGGGAGCAGACGGCGACGTGCAAACTAAAGAGCTCAACTGAACTCAGTCTAGTAAAAGACCCTCAACTAAAGTCAGGCTACAGCTAGGTTAAGCACAAGAAGTGAAGTACCTCCCAGGGGATAAGGGGTGGGTCGTCCGCCGTGCCAGCTGTCCTGCCCTTCAGACATGCCCTGTACGTCCTGCTGTTCCATCAAAAATAATGGGCTTGGCTTTAAGGGGCAAACACTTCTGCTGCCATCACAACGGCTCCAGTGTCCCACACAAGCTATGCTACTGAAAAGAGAGAGAGGCGGAATCAAATACGAAAAGCTGGAGTCTAGGAACATGGGGCAACTTCCTTTAGGCATGCCAGCAACTCTCTGAATGCCATGCGATTGTGGGTGTACATGTGGCAAGGCCATGCATGGGACACCGGGCACCGCAGGTCCCACACCCTCTTCACAACATCTCTAATAAAAAGTACAAAAAGGAGCAGCCAGGTGGCCTAGGTTGACTATTTAGGTTAAGGTCTTAGTTTTCAATCCACCCTGGCTTTTTATAGTCTACTTAAAAAAATTAATATACAGTAATAAGAATAGGACTATATGAACATTTTAGAAATTAGGCAGTAAGACTTGCATTGTGCACTGGAGCCGCTAGGATGTGTCAAGCATGAGGAGTTTGCTCAATGCTGCTCTGCTCTCAGCAACAGATTCACATTCACATCTGGTATGGTTAGTTTATGAGTCAGAATCAACTCAAAAGCAATGAGTTCGGTTAGGTGACCCCATTCTCACCATAATTAGCCTGATACTTTCAAATGTTTGGGGGGTAAGGACACTGTAAGTGTGAAATGATGTACTGTCCACTTATACTACATAGCAGAAGAGAAGCACCTGCTGGATGAGATTCTACTCACCCAGCATTCTACTAAATCCATCTGCTAACATGATATTAAACTGACCTCGGCCAATGGCCCTCATCTCCTTTCAATGCTGGGGCAGGTACTGAGGAAAGGCTTGATAAACGCCCGTATTTGAGTTATACTGATTAATTCTGAAATTCACACTATCATTTTTAGCAATATGTATCGGGTTTTATATTCAAATGTGTGTGTGGGTATAAACAATTTTTTTTAATCAAACAAACATTATCAACTTACAGCTAAATTCTTACTTCTTCTAAGACAGATTTGTTCATTGTTCTGGCAGTCCACGGTACATTCACTATTCTTTGCCAACACAAGTCAAAAGCATCAATTCTTCTTTGGTCATCTGTATATGTCATCAACTTTTGCATGCATATGAAGTGACAAAAAGTACCATGGCTTGAATGTGGCATACCTTATGCCTCAGAGTGATAGCTTTGGTTTTTTATCACTTTAAAAAAGGTCTTATGTAGCAGATTTGTCCAGTTGCAACACAGTGTTTGATTTTTTGACTGCAGCTTCCACGAGTGTTTATTATGGAATCAAAGTGAAATGAAATCCTTGACAACTTTAGCATTTTCTGTTTATCAGGATGTTGCTTATTGATCCCGTTGTGAGAATTTTTGTTTTATGTTGAGGTGTACTCTGTACTGAAGGTTGTAGTCTTTGATCTTCGTCAGTAAGTGCTTACAGGTGTCTTCACTTTCAGCAAGCAAGGGTATGCCATCTGCATAATGCAGGCTGTGAATGCACCTTCCTCATATCCTGATCTCATGTTCTTCTGTATATAGTCCAGCTTCTCTGATTATTTGCTCAACATAAAGAGTGAATAAGCACGGTGAAAACATAAAACTCTCATGCACGTCTTTTTTGATTTAAAGCACTCAGTTGTGTTTCAATGTCTACTTCTTGGTCTACATACAGGTTCCTCGTAAGCAAAATTAGGTGTTCTGAAATTCTCATTCTTCACAATGTTAGCCCTAATTATGCCCACATAGTCAAATGCTTTTGCAGAGTCAATAAAACACAGGTAAACATCTATCCGGTATTCTATGCTTTCAGCCAAGATCCATCTGACATCAGCAATGGTACCCCTAGTTCCACATTCTTTTCTGAATCTGACTTGAATTTCTGGCAGTTCCCTGTTGATGTACTGCTATAACTGCTTTTGAATTATCTTCAGAAAAATTTTACTTGTATGTTATATTAATGATATTGTTTGAGAATTTCCACATCCTACTGGATCAGCTTTCTTTAGAAAGGGCACAAATCTGGATCTCTTCTGGTTGATTGGCCAAGTAGCTGTCTTCCAAAAGAGTACTGAACATACCATAAACTGCCACAGGAACAAAGAAATCTATCTTGGCAGAAGTACAGCCAGAATACTCCCTAGAAGTGAAGATGGCAAGACTTCACCTCATGTACTTTGGACATGTTATCAGGAGAGATCTGTCCCCAGAGAAGGACATCATGCTTTGTAAAGTAGAGGGCCACTGAAAGAAAGACCCTCAAGGAGACAGACTGATACTGGCCGTAACAATGAGCTCAAGCATAGCAATGACTATGAACATGGCACAGAACTGGACAGTGTTTAATTCTGTTATATACAGGGTGGCTATGAATCAGAACCAATTCAATGGCACCTAACAAAAACAGAGCTAAACTACAGCCATCACCATTGAGTTTGTTCTGATTCATGGCCAACCCATGTGTTATAGAGCAGAATTACTCCATACAGTTGTCTTGGCTGCAATCTTTGCAGAAGCACATCACTAGGCCTGTCTTCTGTGATGCCAGTGAATGGGTTCAAACTGCCAGCCTTCACATTAATAGTGGAGCACCCTTGAGGGAACCAGAACTAAACTTGGGGAGAATAATCATTGTGTTAACTTTCATTAGTATAAAAACAACAGGACATGCTATAGAACATCAAACTATGGTAGGAACAGAGTAATAACAATTATCTCTAAATTCCAAAGACACACAACTTAGACAATGGTATTAGCTCAATGAAAAAAAAGACCAAGTCATTAACTTGCATAAATAATCCTATCTACTGTACTATTACTGCTTGGCAAAGGTGCTTTCACTTGAGATTTCATGGGAATGGACCAAAGACTAACAGGCCTATTTACAAATCAGGAGAATGCCAGAAACTAAATACAGTGTATGAATATAAAGTATGTTGAAATCCTGGGATACAAAAATAGCCTAGAACACAAAAGATTTTAAAGCTCTGAGGTCTGTGAGTAGGAATAACTTTAGTCTCTGAGAAAACATATCATAAAGCCCAGCAATGGCAAGTGCTTAGCAAATGCTAAAAGGAGTCAAGTCCAAATCAGAACTCTTAAGAAGATCAACAAGAAAAGGGTTCCCAGATGTCATGATCACATTACACAGAGCAAATGAGTTGGTCATGGCTTATCTCTGTATCATGATTTAAAGAACTTTTTAAAAATCATATTTTACATCTACCATTTGAGTTGTGTTCTTCCTAGCCCAAATTATCAAAACCATCAGAGATAAAGTAGTCCAATGTACAATGCATAAAAATAAATAAAGAGAATACACTACCAGGACAGGAAAGCTTATAAGATAAAGATAATATAAGCCAGCCCAACACAGCAAGAATCTCCTAGAGAAGTGAGGCTTCTGAACCCTCAAAGTTTCGTTAGTCCCTCAGCAGACTGTGACCTACAGCCCTCAGCATCAAGAAGCTGGAAAACAAGCCATGAAAACAGACCCACCATACAAGAGTCCATTAGTCAAACCCCAACACTAATTCTCACTCACTTTGGAATTCTTTAGTGTGCTAGGAGTACTTTCTGGAATGGCTGGATTCTTGGAGATTCGAGCAGCGAATGGCTCATACATATGGTACAGGGATCGGATCACACATGCCCGGAGACAACGCAGCTTCTCCATTGACTCTGGTCGCAGGCGCAAAGGCAGAGAGGCATCCAGCGTGTAGTGCCTGAAACATGACACAATACTTCTACCAATATGTGACCTGTCCCTCCTGCTCCTTGTCAGTCTTCTGCGGCTTCTGGTCTCTGTATGAACTTCACTGCACTACCCCACTGGCAAGTATTCAGCTTGCTCCAATGTTGATATATACACAAATCCCCATTTCCTTCACATCTCAACTACTTTTGCTGCTTCTTCACTATATTGAAACACAACTCATATCTATCTTATAGTCTTATGTTTCTCCATGCATTTTGAAATGTTAAATATTTACTATTTCACTCTACAAAAGAGGAAGTCTCTAAATTAGTAACAGTACAACATACTTCAGGTGCTCAAAAAGAACCCATACTGGGGAAGAGCCACAAGGTTCTCCTGTCAGAAGTATCAGCAAACTCACTTCTCCCTTTTATCTGAACATCCCTTCCCACCACATACTCACTGCGTTTATGATCTTCACTAGGCTCACACCCAGCATCAAAGGCTAGCCCCTTACTAATCATACAACTCACTCTCTCCTCACTACTGAAACTGTATATATGGCAGCATAAGCACAAAAACTTTATGGTACCTCCAAGAAGACTAGAAAATCCGAGGAACAACTAATTCAGTTGGAAGATAAGCTGACAGGCATCTGTCGGTTTTGAAAATCTGAATAAGGTAAACCTCTAAAGAAAAGTCAAAGAAAAGTTGTTTTGGGGACCTGAAGCCTACTACTTTTTACTGGTGTACCCTGGGGGTGGGGCCACAACCACAGGGAAGACAATTACCTGGATGAATTAATAATATCTAAAGTAGAGGACTCAAGGAATCCAATACTAGGCTCATGCCTAGGCAAAAAGCAGACAAAATGAAAATGTTACCATCCAGGGACGAGCTCCAAATTACAAACAGCAATGAAATCAGCTACACAGATAACATAGGGAGCTCTCTGTGGTCGCACCTTCGGTACAACCTGGTCCAAAAGGCAGCAGTGCAAGTGACAGTCCACGCATTCTTACAAATCAAGGAAAAATTCACAATGTCCTCAGGACGGATGTAGGAGGCCAGCAAGAGCCAAATATCCATGGGATACTCTTCTCCTCCAGCTCTGTCCAGATCTTCTGAAACAAACAAACAAACAAAAGAATCAAAACCTCTGACATGATACTATATACATATCTGAAGATCTCTAATACTTTTAACTCTCTCAGGTATTGTACAGTAAAGAAAAACGTTTTAAACAGGTCCAGGGACAAGACATTATGTCGAGTGAAAGCAGTCAGCAGCAAAAGGACAAATACTGTATGACACCCCTACTATAAGGACTTAAAAACAGACTCATGTACAGAAGATAAGACTCTTTGACAGCTGCAAGGGTGGGGAGGGAGGGAGGGAGGGAGGGAGGGAGGGAGGGAGGGAGGGAGGGAGGGAGGGAGGGAGGGAGGGAGGGAGGGAGGGAGGGAGGGAGGGAAAGGGTTGGCTATAGATTAGATAGTTGATAGAAATTTGTGACAGCACATGCTAGAAAGAAGATCAATTTAATTGGACTTTAACATAACATGGTTACTCCTCCAATCTTAACTCAATATTGCCAGGACCCAGTAGCAGCGGCGGGGATCCAGGGACCATGCTCTCAGGGAACATCGAGGCCCAACTGCCACAATTAACATATTGCTAAGAGAGTCTTCTGCACCCCATATTGGTGAGTGGCATCTGGGATCTTAAAAGCTAGCAAGCTGCCATCTGAGGCACACCAAGTGGTCCTAGCTCAGCAGGAACTGGCAATCACCAAGGACCAAAATGACATGGGCAAAGACAACCCAGAAGACAGAGACCCACATGAGTGGGAGACTGCATCCACATGTGACCAGAGGAACCAGATGGTGCCTGGCCACCACCAGTTCTAGTCGTGATGGGGCTCACAAAGTTGAGTCTCAGTGGCAACACGAGAATAAAAAGGGGTGCGCCCTTAGAACTCCACTAAAAAACCACAATTGATGGTCTATGGCCCTCAGGGTTCCCCTGGGAGCATGGCCCCTAGTCCTGATGCCACCCCTGTCCATAAATCATTACTGAGGTCAGCTCTTCGGACAGGAATGGATTGGACTCAATGACACAGAGTGACCACATCATGCGTGCACTTTATGGTTCTGTGCATCTATAGAATGTCGTCCTGCTGGCCTTTTACTGGAGGCGGGGAAGAGGGTGAAGAGAAGGGGACAGGCGACTGTTAGGAGGATATGACATGTATAGAACAGACACTAGGAGTGTGCTGTCACTGGGCAGAGAGAGCAGTGGGAGCTGCACAAAGGTAAGCATGCAAATTTACATTGGATTGTACACTTTCATTCAATCACAATAAAAAAAGTAAAAAAACAGGTCCAAGGAAACCCCTCCAACTCATTATTTCCACTTATTTAAGCTACTAGAAACTCTGGCCCAATTGCTCAAGTACACAGGTCTTGGTCTTAAATAAAAAACTATGTTACACTGTAGTCTCGTTACTCAATAACTAACCATTCTGGTGGCATAGTGGTTACGAACAACAGCTACTAATCGAAAGGTTGGCAGCTCAAATCTATTAGTCACTCCTTGGAAAACCTATGGGGCAGTTCTACTCTGTTTTATAAGGTCACTAGCACTGTTTTTCTTTTAAATGAGCATGTTTCTTTTCTTCTAGTTCCTCAGTTCTGCCAGTATGAACTATGACCCTGGCCACAGACATTCAGTCAGTCCTTGACAATGTATCTCCACTTCCTCTTCCTTCAGACTTCAGTAGTGTTTACTAACTATACATCTTGACCCTGAGGTCTACTATTCATCTCAGCTTCTGACAAAAACTTATCTTCCATAATACCAGAATCTGGCTCTACTGATTCCTTTAACTCAGAGCTAGTAACAGAAATATCCTAAAACCAGCTGTCTTCTTTCCTCAGCAAGAGCCCACAAATCACCTTCCTAAAATCTGCCCATTTTTCTAGTTACCTGCTTCCTTTAGCTCTATGACTCAATCAAGTTCTTACACTAGATTCTTCCTAATGGAAGACATACATCTGAAACAACATTCTCTTTTCCGTTTCCTTCCCTTCTTGTAATCTCCAGTAACCACCCAAGATTCAGTCTACCATGTTTGGGCCCATATTCTCCCACACTACCTTCTCTCTATAAAAGAGAAGGCAAGTAACTATCAGAATTTCCTCCACTGAGACAAAGCAGAGCACTATAATTTTTCTGTTAGCCAGCCAAGTGCCAAGTGCCATCGAGTCGCATCCAACTCATGGCGTGGGGGGCAAATTTCAGTAACTACTGAAGAACTAACAGTGTTTAACATACAATTGTTAAGAAGTTTCAAAATGAAGGAAATGGAATCCATAAAAAAAGTCTTCACAGAGATAAGTCTTGAATGGGATGAAGAATTTTGATAGGCACAGCCTAAGAGGAAAAGCACTACAAATGAAATAACAGCTAATATAAAGTCAAGGTACTTAGAAAAATAAGATATATACAAAGTGAATAAAGTGCCAAGTCTAACATGATTTTTATATTAAGAAACAGCTTATTTAGAAGTGACAATGCATCTCATTAAGTGTATTTATCTTTCGGCAATAACTACAAAAATATTTAGAGATTATAACATTATCTACAAATTGTTTCAAAATTATCTACTATATCGATAAGAATTTGGTTAGGTGAAAGCTGTGATAACACATAGCAGAGAGCAGATCAACATAAACGGACTACACCATAAACTGAAAGGTTTTCTAAATTCAATCCAATATTTCGAAGGATAGAGTAGCAGGGACAGGGGTCTGGCGATGATGTTTTCAGAGTACACTGAGGCCAAATGGCATTAACTAGTCTTTTGCTAAAAGACTCTTTTGCACCCCATATTGGTGAGTGGCATCTGGGGTCTTAAAAGCTAGCACGCTGCCATCTAAGGTACACCAAATGGTCCCAATTTACCAGGAACAGATGATGACCAAGAACAACAAAGACTCGTAGAAAGAGGCACAAGGATCCATATGAATGGCAAACTACAGCAACACGACACCAAACGAACCAGATGGCGCCTGGCCAACACCAAAGGCAGTCATGATGGGGGACAGAATGTATAGTCTGAAACAACACAACAAAAACAGATGCACAGCTGAAGAACTCTACTAAAAGACCAGAACTGATGGTCTGACAGCCTGGAGGGTCCCCTGGGAATATGGCCCCTACACCTGTTGCTTGCCCTGACCAGAAACCAATACTGAGGTCAACCCTTCAGACAAGAATGGACTGGACTCAGGGACACAGTGTGACCATATGATGTGTGTACTTTACGTTCTATACAGTTTAGGAAGCTGTCCTACTGGTTTCTTTCTAGATGAGAGACAAGAAGGTAGACAGGAGGGGACAGGTGCTTGTAAAATGGATACTAGAAATATAGAGTGAAAAGGAGGAACATGCTGTCACTCGGTGAGGACAGCAGGAGCTACAGATAGAAGAGCATGCAAAAGTGATTTGGATTGCATATTTTCACTTAATCACAGTAAATAAAAATAATTATTTACTATGTTACTATGTCAGGGGGGTAGTGGTAATAAGTAGTTGAAACAAAAATGGCCGTGAGTTCATAGCTATGGAATCTGGGTAGTGGGTACATGTGATGTCATCACACTATTTTCTTTTATACACACTTCATTAAAACTACATGAAAGAAGAGGGGGAAAAAAAGACGAGTCTTATTCTAATGGGCAAGCCTAATGAGGATAAAGTGGAGCAAAGAAGGAAAGTATGAATTATGTTTATGTTTAAGGCTGTCTTAAGTCACAAGTCATGTATCTGATAACAGAAAGGAATCTTGAACATATAAAGAATTTTTACAGCTCAATAATAAAAAGATAATTCAGTGTAAAAATGGTCAAAGGATTGAATAGATCTTTTCTCCAAAAAAGATATACAAATGGCCACTAAGCATATAAAAAGATGGTCAACATCATTAGCCATGGGGAAATGCAAATCAAAATCACAATGAGATACAACTTCATATCCATGAAGATGTGTTGTTGTTATCACTGTTAGGTGCCTTTGAGTTGGTTCCAACTCACAGCGACCATATCACCAACAGAACAAAACTCTGCTAGGCCTTGTGTCATGTCCACAATCATTTTTATGCTTAAGCCCATTGTTGCAGCCACTGTGTCAATCCATCTTGTCGACAGCCTTCCTCTTTTTCACTCACCCTCCACTCTACCAAGCATGACGTCCACTCTACCAAGCATGACGACCTTCTCCAGGGACTGATCCCTCATGACAACATGTCCAAAGCATGTAAGATGCAGTCTTGCCATCTTTGCTTCCAAGGAGCACTCTGGTTGTACTTTTTGCAGAACAGATCTGTTTGTTCTTTTGGTGCTTCACAGTATATTCAATACCCTCCAACACCAGAATTCAAAGGCCTCAATTCTTCTTCTGTCTTTTCTGTTTATTGTCCAGCTTTCACATGCATATGATGCAACTGAAAATACCATGGCTTGGGTCAGGTGCACTCTAATCATCAAGGTGGCATCTTTACTTCTGAGTACTTTAAAGAGATCCTTTGTAGCAGATTTTGCCAATGCAATGCATCTTTTGATTTCTTGACTGCATTACTTGTGGACCCATGTAAAGGAAATCATTTTACCCAAGTGAAATGAAAGCCTTGACGATCTCAATCCATGAAGATGGTTATAGCAAAAAAAAAGTCAGAAAGTAACAAGTGTTGGTGAAAATGCTGAGCAAGTGGAGCCTCCGCATTTTACTGATGGAAATGTAAAACTGGCACTTTAAAAAAACAGTATAAAAACATTCAAATTCAAAGCACCATTATTCTTAACAGCCAGAAATGGAAACATTTCAAATGTTAATCAGTTAATGAACAGATAAATAAAATGTGGTATTATTCATACAATACAGTATTATTTAGCAATAAAAAGGAATGAAGTAATGACACAGGCTATAATACTGACAAACCTCAAAAACATAGTAAATAAAAGAAGCCATACACAAAAGACCACATATTTCACGATCCTGTTTCCACGAAATATCCAGATTAGGCAAATCTAGAGACAGAAAGTAGAGTAGTGGTTGCCTAGGGACAGAGGTGGTGGTGGGAGCGATAAGGGGTGAGGCTAATGACAGTTTTTTATGGGGTAATGAAAATATTCTGAGCTTAGATCATCTTGATGGCTCTACAACTCTGTGAGCATACCTAAACCACTGAATCATACACTTCAAGACAGTAAATTTTATCTCAACAGAGATGCTGCTTTTTAAAAGTAGTTATTGCAGATTGTGTAAAAAGCAAAAAACAAAGAGCTAAATCTCTAACAGAATGGCTACGGTGACTGAATAACAAAGTGGGAAATAGCAATATTAATTTGGGGGTCTTTAATAGGAATATTGCTGACAATAACTGGTATAATTACAAAAGAATGCCAGTTCATTAATTTATTATCTCAATATATTTTAACATATACAAATATCTGTTCTCTTATCTTCAAGTAGAAAAGTTTTAGTGCATCTGAGACCAAAATACATTTATCATTTATTATTTACCAGCCTTTCCCTAAACCCAGCCAATCATCAGGCACTATCAGCAGAGCTTTAATAACAGCTATTCTAGGCTCCACCCCAAAATAAGTCTGGGATATAACCTGGAAACTGAATGATCATTTAGCACATTATATATTATCAGTTTATTTTTCTTCATTTATGTAAGTTTTATCTCCACTAAGATGTAAACATCTCACAGTTTTTTATTTCCCACTTATAGGCATAAAGCAGACACAAAGTAAGTAAATGCAAAAACTTAAAATCTCACATGTAACTTTATCTCATTACAATACAATCCACATTTGGGAAATCATTTATTCTCATATTTCTGCTGCCTTACACATTCACAATCCTGAAACCTAGTAGCGTTTTGATCTCACGCTGCCATATGGGTTGTTACCTAAATGAATAGCTACTACAGTCAAATTCACAGCTCCAGAAATCTACTGACTCTGACCAATCTCCCTCCCTGTCAAACTTAGACAAAACAAAAAAAAAGCACTGATATATTACATCCTGTCCCCCTGCTATGATCCTATCTGAGAACAAGGCTTACTCCTAAACTTTGGTTCTCTTCACAGACTGGGCTGACAAACCAAGAGACAATATCCCCTATACCTTTGTGCCTCTTGCTTTTCTTTTTTCTGGAGACAGTTCTCTCATAAATGCTCTCCTGTTGGTCATCAATCTCATCACTGCTATCGATGATGTCACAGGGCTCACCAGCCCCAGAGAGAGCTTCCTCTGCAGGAACTTGGGAGGCTTCCAAGCCACAGAGAGATTTTACTAGAAGAAAATACAAGAGAATGAGATGGCATTACCCTGAAATACATACAGCATTTATCAAAGAAATCAAAGGTTGAGAGGTGGGGGAGGTGTCTGTCATCAAATCTGCTGGAGAAAACTGAGAATTTATCACCAAGGATAAAGACAGGAAGAAACTTTAACATTTTAAATACAGAAAACTGAAAATAATGGGAAAACTGACTCCTGCGTTTCAGAAACTGACTCCTTAAAAGTATCTACTTCCAAAGTTAAAGAAAAAGGAGTATGTTGTTCTTTCACTATTATCTCAGCAGCATTGAAAATAAATAGTGAATTCTATTCTCATTTACACAAATTCTGAGGAATAACGTTTCAAAGAGGAACTGGATCCCATCTACCCTGGTCCTAGCCTAGAGATGACACGTTTATGAAAACACAAGTCCCGGGGGCACTTGAGTAAAAACCTTGAAAGCTGGAGAAGCACCGGAAAAGAACATTCCAAGGTTGTTACACAAGGAAGCAAACTCCACAGTAAGCGGAGAAAATACGTGGACAGGAAACCATTAACCTAGAGAAAAAAGAAAACTGTGGCGGAAATAAGAAATTTCTGCCACATAAAGTGCTACGTTGGCTAATCCCTCCACTGAATACACGCGAAAAAAAACACAGAGAGCAAACACGTTTATGGGAAGATGCCCAACGGACTGCAAGAAAAGCACTGAGTCAGAATCCCAGGAAAACAAAACACCTTGTTGCGTCCTCCTGGCCCGAGTCTGGGACCTTTGCCGAATGCCTACCTTCCTGCTGCACAGCATTGGCGACGGCTTTCTTGACCCGTCCAGACTTCACGACGGCCGGATCGGAATTGGCAAAATCCGCCACGGTCACTGAAACAGAGCACCAACCCTCAAGGCGGACGCCTTTTCTCTTAAGGGTCTCCCCCACCAAGACCTCCTGCTCAGTTCAGGTCCCAGCTCGAGACGCCCTCCCATCTCAGGCACCTCGACGCGGTCGAGCCCCCTCCCTGCCCCTAGCCTCCAGCCTTTCAGCGCCCCAGGCCCGTCTCCCACCTCGACCGGAGCAGGCGTCGTGGGCCCGAAACTTGAGTCGCTTCCCTCTCTTGGGCATGGCGACTGTGTCAGAACGAGGCTGGCCTAGCGGGCCGGGACCCCTGGCCATGTCTCGGGCCAGAGAAGGGGCCCCGGAAACTGCGGGCCAGCTCCGCCCCGCCCCGCGGCCATCCCTCACCCAAGGCAGCTGCTCTCGCGAGGACTTAGGCCTGCGCTAGGAATCCCGTTGCGAGCCGACACCACGCTTCGAAAACCAATCGCTGCCTGACCTAGAGATAACGTCATCAGACAGCACCCGCGGGCCAAACTGGGTCTAGGTTCCAGGAGTCTGTAGAGTTGTTCTGAGTAGTGTCGATTTTCGTGATATCTCTTGTGAGATAATTGGTGTCTCAGACCAGAACGCACACCTGCATTGACTGGAACAGTTTTCATCCTGATCTCCCCGACTTTTTTCTGCTTCTGCCCCTGTCCCCACGCTCCAGATCACGTAAGCACTGAGATGTCCACGCAGTGTCATCTTCGTGTCTGCCTGCTTTGTCTTGGGCCCCGTGCAGGGCGCTAAAGATGCAGAGCTGATCCTGACGCTGTCCCTTTTCCTGTCCTGAGTGTCTCACACTCTAATGGGAGCGGCAGACTAGTAAATACGCGTATTCAGTACAGTCTGACTAGTGTTTTGGAGACAAAGAAAGGTACACCTATCTTGACTGGGAGAATAAAAAACCTTTGCAAAGGAAATGGCATTTCAATTGATGGGAAAAGTGGAAAGGTACTCTGGGACTAAATAGTAAAGTGACTTTTACGTTGAACCTTAAATGGCCGCGTGAAGGAAGAGGAAATATGGTGAAACGTGTAGGTATGGTGAATCAGATAAAGCTGGAAAAATAGTGGAGGCCAAGTTGTAAAATGCCAAAAATGACAACCTACACAGTTTGGCCATTGTCCTGTAATCATCGGGGAACCACTGGATCTTCTTGAGGCATATTGTTGATAGGTGCCGTGAAGGCGGTTCTGACTCATTACCCTGTGTACAGCAGAACAAAACATTTCCCTGTCCATCCCCATGCCTACAATCTTTGTTATGATTGAGCAAACTATTGCAGCCACTGTATCGATCTATCTCGTTGAGAGTCTTCCTCTTTTGTGCTGACCTTCTGCCTAGACTTATGTCCTTCTCTAAGGAATGATCCTTTCTGACAACATGTCCAAAGTTTGTAAGATGAAGTCTCACCATTCTTGCTCCTAAGGAGCACTCTGGCTGTACTACATCCAGGGCAGATCTGTTTGTTCTTTTGGCAGTCCACAGTATATTCAATATTTACAACACCACAATTCAAAGGTATCAGTTTTTCTTCTGCCTTCCTTATTCATTGTCCAGTTTTTGTATCATGTGATGCAACTGAAAATACCATGGCTTGGGTCAGGTACACCTTAGTCTTCAAGGTGACATTTTGCTTTTCAACCCTTTAAGGAGGTCTTTTACACCTGATTTGCCCAATGCAATGTGTCTCTTAATTTCTTGACTACTGTTTCCATGGATGTTGATTGTGGATCCAAATAAAATGAAATCCTTGACAACCTCAATCTTTTCTCCATTTATCATGATGTTGCTTATTAGAACAGCTGTGAGGAATTTCATTCTCTTTATGTAGAGCTGTAATCTATACTGAAGGCTGTGGTCTCTGATCTTCACCAGTGTATAGAGTCTTCTTCACTTTCAGCAAGTTAAGGTTGTGTCATCTGCGTAATGCAAGTTGTTAATGAGTCTTCCACCAATCCCTTCTTCATCTAGTTCAGCTTCTTGGATTATTTGCTTGGTGTACTGATTGAATAGGTATGGTGAAAGTGTACAGCCCTGATGTGTACCTTCCCTGACTTTAAACCATACAGTGTCACCTTGTTCTGTTCAAACAACTGCCTCTTGATCCATGTAAAGATTCCTCATGAGCACAATGAAGTGTTCTGAAATTCCCATTCTCTGCAATGTAAATCCATAGTTTGTTAAGATTCACACAGTTGGGGGTGGAGTCAAGCCGATTGACTATATACATGTCTTCTTAGCTCACTCCAGAAACTAAGGCCAGGATTGATAATTAAACAAAGGCTTCTAGACACCCAGTGAGCCCTAGGACATGGCATAGGGCTGTCATTTTGGACTACATGCTACTGAACAGGAAACTTCTCTTTTGTTGACCCCCGCCCTTGCTGAATGGCCAGCTCTGGCAGAATGAAGGTAACTATGGCTTTAACTTTTTTCTTTTTTGTTAGCCTGTAGCGGTGATTGGGCTTAACTGGCAGCAAAGTTCTGCCACACTGCTGACGTGACCAGGGGGTGGAATAGCCACACTTTGAGAGCCTGGCTCTGGACTCTGAGGACCACAGCCCCTCCACCCCTCTTTCTGAACCTCCGCCATTGATTCAGCTATTTCCCAGTGGGCAAGAGAGCCTCTGTGGGAAGCCGTCTTGTCCAGCTGGGAGGCAGAGCTACCCAGACGGACGCCTCAGTGGGGACTAGGAGGCATGCCAGCCTGGGGAGTGCTGCCCCAGAAGAAAAGTTGTGTTTAGCACAGCTTACCCTTCAGGTAGGGCCTAGCACCTGATGACAGCAGGGCAGTAACCTGTCCATACTTTGAGCTAGATCACAGCATCTAGGGATGGATATAGAGGTGCCTCCATTGCCAGCTGGAAAGAGGGGTTTGCACACCTGACAGTCTGACTGTTTATGGAAGCTGTAAGCTTTTACCTTTCAAAATAAGACTACCTAGAGAAATAACTGTGGTGCAGCCTGACTGCATCTCTTCCAGTCTTGACTGACCCACAACATAGGGTCAGTTGATGGCCCCCAGTGACTCTGTAAGTAGGGCTATGTCTTCACCAGCCAGGAGATGCAGCCTGCTATCACAGAGACTCCACTGGGCCCAGTTGCTGGAGTACATAGAGGTAACGGATGATCAACTTCTACTTCAGCTCCTATTAAGGCAACATCAGAGAAACTAAACAACCTCTAGATGCCCCAAAAGCAATAGATCTTGGTCCAACACTTAAGGAAAAATCCAACCATGGCTCCAGAAAGCTCCAAAAGGAAAGAACCAAAGAACTTTCCCAAATGCCTTTCTGAAACTTTCAGAGGTCAAGTACAAAAGAATTATATAGAGAGCCCTCTTAGACATTATACAAAATTTAGCAGACCAAAATGAAAAATTAAGCAAGCTCTTTGAACTGATGGAACTCCAGCATTCTGAAATCCAACAGATCAATGACAAAATTAAAGAATCAGAAAACTCAGTTCAAAGCCAAGAGAACAGAACTGAACAAATGAAAAATAGACTTTCTGACTTGAGAGACAGAACTACTGATACCAGCATTTTTGAGGAGAAATCAGAGAAAAGGCACAAGAAAAATGAAGAAACCTGGAACTCTATCAAGAGGAACACTCTACGATTAACTGGAGTTCCTGAACAGGAAGGGACACCTGAAAACACAGAGAGGATTGTTGTTGACTTGCTAACAGAAAACTTCCCAAAAATTATGACAGAAGAGAACATAGATATCCAGGATGTATGTCTATTGCCATACAATATAGACTCCAAAAGAAAGGCATATTATAATCAAGCTTAACAAAATGAAACATAAGCAGAAACTCTTAAAGGTAGTCAGACTCAAATCAAAGCTAACATTCAGAGAGAAGCCCTGTAGCTTTTGTCTGACTTCTTGGCAGAAACCATGTTGGCACAGAGGCAGTGGGGTGGCACATTCAAAGCCTTAAAGGAGAAGAACTTCCAACCAAGAATTATATGTCCTGCAAAACTGTCTTTCAAATACGAGAATGAGATTAAGGCCCATTGCAGATAAACAGAAACTCAAGAGACTCTGTAAAAACCAAACCAAAGCTACAAGAAATACTGAAAGAAGCTCTTGGCTTAGAAGAATAAAACCATTAACTCTATATTTTAGGAGACAATACAGGACACATCATCCAGAAACCTACTCAGTTACGGAAGGCACAAAACCCAACCAAAGCTATAATACTAGAAGTGATCCAGTGATCATATCATGAAAACTACAATACCATCACATTAAAAGGAGGGATATATTACAGTAGGTATAGTCCATCCAGATGGAGAGGAAGTTAATAAGATATTTAGAAGTTAAAATTGGGTTTAAACATACATTATTAAGGGAATCATAGGGGTAGCTGCAAAGCACAACAAAGAGGCGACATATCAAAATAAGAAACGCAATACAGGAGTCTCAGCAAACACAAAACCAACACTGAAAAGTGTGAAAACTCAACCCATAAAGAAGAATGTCGCAGAACAGAACAGTAAGAGCAACAGAGAAAACATCAATACGAAAATAAATATAGCCAAATGACAGCACTAGACACCTATTAGTAATTACATTGAAGGTAAATGGACTGAATGCTCCAGTAAAGAGACAAGTGACATCTCGGATCAAAAGACATGACCTGTGTATATGCTGCTTTCAAGAAACTCACCTTAAATATATGAACAAAGTGAAAATTAAAAAATCTAGTAATATATACCAAGCTAACAATATACAAAGAAGAGCAGGTGTGGCAATACTAATCTCAGATAAAACAGATTATACTGTTAAAAAGCTCAATAAAGACACAGAAGACCTTATTGTGACAATTAACCAACTAGACCTCATCAACATATACAGAACTTTCTGTCCATCATGTTAAGTGAAATTAGTCAGCGGCACAAGGACAAATATGGTATGAGACCCCTACTTTAAGGACTTGAAAACTGACTCAGGTACAGAAGACTCTTTGACAGCCACAAGGGAAGGGAGGGTAGGAGGCAGGGGGCTGGTTATAGATTAAATAGTTGATAGAAACTTGGTTGGGTGAAATCATTGACAGCACACATTAGAAAGAATATCAGTTTAACTGGACTTCAGCATAACTTGAGAACTCTTCCAATCTTACCCTAATATTGCAAGGACAAAGTAGCAGGGTTGGGGATCCGAGGACCATGCTCTCAGGGGACATCAAGGCCAATTGGTATAACTGGCATATTGCGAAGACAGTCCTCTCCACCCCATATTGGTGAGTGGCGTCTGGGGTCTTAAAAGCTAGCAAGCTGCCACCTGAGGTACACTAGTTGGTCCCAACTCGTCTGGAACAGATGATCACCAAGGACAAAAACAACACAGGGGAGAGAGAACCCAGAAGACAGAAAGACCCATGTGAATGTGTGACTACATCAACATGTGACCAGAAGCACCAGATGGTGCCTGGCCACCTGCAGTGATAGCCATGATGGGGCTCACAAAGTTGAGTCCCAGTGGCAATACGAGAAAAAGAAAGGGTGCACACTCAGAACTCCACTAAAAGACCACAGCTGATGCTCCGAAAGCCTAGGGGTTCCCCTGGGAGCAAGGGCCCTAGATCTGAAGCTGCTTCTAATCATAAATCACTACTGAGGTCAACTCCTCGGACAGGAACGGATTGGACTCCACGACGCAGAGTGACCATATCGTGTGTGTACTTTATGGTTCTATGTATCTATAGGATGTCACCCAACTGGCATCTTACTAGAGGGGAGTGGAGAGGGTGGAGAAGACAGGACAGGGGATTGTTATGAGGATATGACTTGTATAGAACAGAAAGGAGGAGTGTGCTGTTACCAGGCAAGGAGAGCGGTAGGCAGGCATGTGAATTTAAACCAAACTGTACACTTTCACTCAATCACAATAAATAAAAATTTTTTTTTTAAAAAAAGATCCACACAGTTGAATACCTTTGCATAGTCGATAAAACACAGGTAAACATCTTTCTGGTAGTCTCTGCTTTCAGTGAAGATCCATCTTACATAAGCAATGATATCTCTGATTCCATGTTCTCTTTTGAATCTGGTCTGAATTTCTGGCAGTTCCCTCTCAATATACTGTTACTTGCACTAATTTAACTTGTGTGTGATATTAATGATAATGTTCAACAATTTCCTAATTTGATTCTGTCACCTTTCTTGGAAGTAGGCCTAAATGTGAGTCTCTTCCAGTCTGTTGGCCAGGTAGCCGTCTTCCAGATTTCCTGGCATAGACAAGTAAGGACCTTCAGCACTGCATCTAGTTTTTGAAACATCTCAATTGGTAATCTGTCAGTTCCTGGAGCATTTTTTGCCAGTGCCTTCAGTGCAGCTTTGTCCTCTTCCTTCAGTATCATCAGTCGGTTCTTGATCGTATGCTGCCTCTTGAAATGCTTAAATGTTGACCAATTCTTTTTGGTTTAGTGACCGCATGTATTACTTTCATCTTCTTTTGATGCTTCCCGAGTCATTTGGTATTTCCCCCATAGAATCCTTTGTTATTGCAACTTGAAGCTTGAATTATTCTTAAGTTCTTTCAGCTTGAGTCGTGCAGAACATATTCTTCCCTTTGGATTTTCTATCTCCATCTCTTTGCAACTGTTATTATAATACTTTGTCTTCTAAAGCTGCCATTTGAAATTGTCTGTTCATTTCTTTCACTTCATTTTTCCCTTTTGCTTTAGTGACTCGATGTTCAAGAGCAAGTTTCAGAGTCTCTGCTGACATGTATTTTGTTCCTTTCTTTCCCTTTTGTCTTTTTAATGACCTCTTGCTTTCTTTATGTATGATACCATTGATGTCATTCTACAATTTGTCTAGTCTTTGAACATTAGAGTTCAATGCATCAAATCTATTCTTGAGATGGTCTCTCAGTTCAGAGGTGGTACTTTGGCTCTTGGACTTGTTCTAATTTTCTTTCAGTTTGAACTTGTATGTGAGCAGTGGATGTTCTGTTTGGAAATCAGCCACTGACCTTCTTCTGACTGCTGATATTGAGCTTCTCGATCAACTCTTTCCACAGATACAGTTGATTTGATTCCTGTGTATTCCAACTGGCAAGGTCTATGTATATAGTGGCTATTTATATTGGTGAAAAAAGGTGTTTGGAATGAAGAAGTCATTGGCCTTGCAAAATTCTATCATACAGTCTCTGGCATTGCTTTTATCACCAAGGCCATATTTTCCAACTACCAATCCTCTTCTTTGTTTCAACTTATGCATTCCAGTTGGCAGTAATTACTGATGCATCCTGATTGCATGTTCGATAGATAAATTTCAGACTGCAGAAGCTGATAAAAATCTTCAGTTTCTTCATCTTTGTCCTTATTGGTTGGTGCATAAATTTGAGTAATAGTCCTGTTAACTAGTCTTCCTTGTTAGTGTATGTATATTATCGAATCACTGACAGGGGTATACTACAGAATAAATCTTGAAGTGTTCTTTTTGATGATGAATGCAGCACCATTCCTCTTCAAATTGTCATTCCTGGCACAGTATACCCTATGATGGTCCAATTCAAAATGACCACCACCAGTTCTTTTCAGCTCACTGTTGCCTAAGATATCAATGTTTATGCATTTCATTTCATTTTTGAAGAATTCCAATCTTCATAGATTCATACTTCATACATTCCATGTTCTGATTATCAGTGAATGTTTGGAGTTATTTCTTCTCATTTTAAGTCATGTCACATTAGCAAGTGAAGGTCTTGAAGACTGTATCCACATCATTAAGGTCAACTTTACTTTGAGGAGTCAGTTCTTCCCCAGTCTTTTAAGTGCCTTCCAACCTGGAGGGCTTATCTTCTGGCACTGAGACCTTGTTCCTCTGATCTTCATAAGGTTTTCATGGTTAATTCTTCTCATAAGTAAACTGCTGGGACCTTCTTCCTAGTCTGTCTTAGTCTGAAAGCTCAGCTGAGACCTTTCCACCATGGGAAACCCTGCTGATACGTGAATATATGAGGCATAACTTCCAGCATCACAGCAATATCCAGTCTCAACAGTACAACAAACTGAGAGACACATTCTTGAGGGAAAGAGATACCATTTTTTGAGAGAACTGGTAAGTTACAAGTCCAAATTCCTTATTAAGAAGAAAACAATTTTAGATAGAAGATGAATCAAGGAGGTAGAAACAAGATAGTGGAGTAAGATACGTCCCTCCTAAACTCTCAAACAGCTAAGAACCTCAAAATCAATGAAATCCACCAAATACAGCAATCTAGAAGGTCTAAACTGTGCTTAGAGAACCCTAAGTACAAAGGGAGTCAAAGGAAGATCTGAGGAGCCCTGAACCACCTTGGATAAAACAATATGGCCTGGGTGGAGATTCTCTGTGAACTGTATGCAAACCAAGCAGGGATAAAACCCACCTCCAGCAAATCTTAGCACACCAAGCAGAGCTGAGAAGAGTTGGAGCAGCAATCTTGAATTTGACTGAAGAGATTTGGGCCAGCCTAAGCATTGCAGCTGCAGCCACACCTGAACACCCCCACGCAGGTTAAAACACTCAGAGGAGACCGGACAAGGCCAGCCATGGATCAGTGTGCTGCCAGACCCACCGGCCAGGTGGCCAGGCAGGCAGGCGTGGACTCAGAGTGGCAAGGGGTCAGGACACCTTGGCTGGAGGAGCAGGGAGACAGGGTGAGGAGCACAGGGAGAGGAGGCCAGTGCTCACAGCTTCCCAGGATGATAGAACAGGAGAGGGCAGATCTAAGGGGAGCATGCAAGTGCATTCCACACAGCAGGTCTTAGTCCTGCATGGAACTGGGAGGCCTGGGTCCAGGCATGCCACAGCTACAGAGCAGGAGATTGCCAAATCTGGGTGGGGCAGAGTGAACAGCCGTGCTGTTGCAGACCTGGGACTGGCCTTCAAATGAGTAGACCAGGAAGCTCTGGGCTCCATGGCCTGAGGGTGGGGAACTGAGACAGCGCACCCAGCTAGAGGATTGGAGCCACATGGGCCAGTGAGGCTTGGGCTCAGGAAACCATGGGGGGAGGGCAGTGAGCACCCAGAGGTCAGGCAGCCATTAGTGCTGTGTATACCAGGAAGGCTTTGGCTCAGGTGAACCAGGAGGAGGAAAGAGATTACCCTAGCACCTAGGCAGCCATTGGAGCCAAGTGCACTAAAGTGGTCTAGGCTCAGGTGACCCTGGAGGAGTGCAGTGATCACCCCAGTGGCCAGGCAGCCATTAGAGCCAAGTGCACCAGGGCAGTTTGAGCTCAAGTGACCCCAGAGGAGTGAATTCATCACCCTGGCAGCTGGCAGCCATTGGACCCACAGGCTGTGGGGAGAACTGGGCTCAGGTGACCATGGGGGAAGGACAGTGAGCACCAGTGGCTAGGCAGCCATTAGTGCTGCATGAACCGGGAATGCTTCGGTTCTGGTGAAAGAGGAGGAGGTGAGAGATTGCCCCAGAGGCTAGAAAGCGTTTGGAGCCAAGTGCACCAGGGAGGTCTGTGCTCAGGCAACCTGTGGGACAGGGAGTGGTTGTCCCAGCAGCTCGGAATCCAGGACTGTGTGCTCTGTGGAGGCCTCAGCTCAGGTGACCCTGAGGAGCCAGGTAGTTACCCCAGTGACTGGCCAAACACTGAGCCAAGTGAGCCTGGGAGGCTTGGGTTCAGGTGACCCTGGTGGGAGGTGGTGATCACCTCAGTGGCTAGGTAGCTATTGGAGCCAAGTGCACCAGAGAGGTCTGCGCTTGGTCAGCCCTGGTGGAGAGAAGTGATTGCTACAGTGGCTAGGTAGCCATCAAAGCCAAGTGCACCAGGGAGGCTTGGGCTCAAGTGACCCAGGGGGCACTGAAATGATCACCCCCACAGCTACGCAACTGTTGGTGCCACATGCACCAGGGAGGGCTGGGCTCACACAACCTGTGGGAAGGGAAATGACCATCCCAGCAGCTATGCAGCCAGTGGAGCTAGCTGCACCAGAGAGGCTTGGGCTCCGGCAACTCTAGAGGAGTTAGGCGATCACCTCGGTGGCTATGCAGCCATTGGAGCCAAGTGCACCTTGGCTTGGGCTCAGGAGACCTGGAACAAAAAAAAAGATTGCCCCGGTGGCTAGATAGCCATTGTATGAAGCTCCTGGAGATCCCCACCCAACCCAGGGACAGCAGAAACAGCCTCAGTAGTTGCTGCTGTGACTTGGGAAAGAAGGCACTAGCAAGTGACCACTTCCTTTCCCAACACCTGCATCCAAGGATAAGGCTCCATGAGGGATCTGCCCAAACCAGAGGTAGCTGGAGCAGAAGCACTTGAGTCCTGCCTGCCTTGAAGTGGCTGTGAAAGTGCAGTGCCTGCATAAGTGACCCCCCTGGCCCAGAGGCAGAAGTGGTGGTGCTGTTGAAAGCAGGAGTGACTTCCCCAACCAGGAGCTGTGTCAGCAGCAGCAGTGGCAGACCAATGCAGGACAATAAGAGCAAGCAACAGAAAATAATCAGACTACACAGAGAATCCATGGCCCAGCCCCAACAGAGAGACACCAGTCAGGCCAACAGAACCATTAAGTCTCTTTTAGTGCAATGACTTCTGGATGACTAGGAAACAACAATCAGTCTCTAAACACCTGAAGAGGCAGACTGCCATGGCTTCTGAAAACTCTCAAGATAAAACATCAATGGATTTCCCAGATAAAGAAGAGTTCCTACAACTATCAAAGGCAGAATACAAAAAATACACAGAGCTATGGAAGATATCAGGAGAGAGATCAAGCAAAATGCAGCAGACCACACTGAAAAATTAAATAAACTGGAAGAAATACTTGAGCAGCAGCTATCTAAAATTCAGCAGATTAACAATAAAATCTCCAAGCTTGATAACTCAACTGAAACTCAAAGGAGCAGGATTGAGGACATGGAAGGCAAAATTAGTGAACCTGAAGACAAATAAAATGACGCCAGCATACACAAAGAAAAATCAGATGAAAGACTCAATAAGAGTGAAGAATCCCTAAGGGTGATGTGGGATTCTATTAAGAGAAATAATATCCGTGTGATCAGAATAAGGTGGGATAGCTGAAAATACAAAGCGAAGAGGTGAAGACCAGTTGACAGAAAACTTTCCTGATATCATGAAAATGGAATGCAACAGAGGAAATGTTGACAACACTCAAAAATAAAGGTGTCAAAATGGCAACAATAACATCATATTTATCAATAATCAGACTGAATGTAAATGGACTAAATGCACCAGTTAAGAGAAGGAGAGTAGCAGCAGATGGGGGGGGGCAAAAAACCGGACCCATCTATATTCTCCTTACTGGAGACACACCTTACACTTGAAGACACAAACTACAACTCAAAGGTTGGAAAAAATATGTCAGGCTAATAACATATTTAAAAGAGCAGGAGTGGCAATACTAACCTCTGACAAGAAGACGTTAAAGTTAAATCCACCGTATGAGACAAAGACGGTCGCTATTTAATGGTCAAAGGCTCAGTTCAACAGGAGGCTATAACTGTACAAAATATCTACCGACCTAATGAGAAGCCTCCAAAATACATAAAACAAACACTATTTGCACTGAAAACAGAAATAGATAGCTCCACAATAGAAGTAGGAAACTTCAACACACCACTCTGTGTAGGGGACAGAACATCTCCCCAAAAGCTTAGTAAACACACAGAGGATCCAAATGCCACAATCAACCAACTTGACCTTACAGATGTATTCAGAATACTTCATCTAACTGAAGCCAAGTATACTTCCTTTTCCAATACTCATGGAACGTTCTCCAGAACTGACCACATATTGGGTCACAGAGCAATACTCAACAAAAATCCAACTACTGAAATAATACAAAGCTTCTTCTCAGACCACAAAGACATAAAACTAGAAATCAATAACAGAAAAAAGATGCAAATTAAATCAAAAACATGGAGACTGAACAATATATTGCTCAAGAACTTCTAGGTAATAGAAGAAATCAAGGATGCAGTAAAGAATTTTATTGAATCAAATGAGAGTGAAGACACCTACCAAAATCTATGGGACACAGCAAAAGCAATACTCACAGGTCAATTCATCTCAATAAATGCACACATACAAAAAGAAGAAAGAACACAAAGAATTAACTCATCAACTTGAACAACTAGAAATATCTCAGCAAAAGAACCCATTAGGTGCCAGAAGAAAGTAAATTATTAAAATTAGAGCATAAATAATCATTTATTTCCAAAAAACCAGCTATTGGACTCATCTACTCTTTCAATCGTTTTTCTATTTTCTATTTCATAATAGAATTTTCTATTTCATAATAGAAAATAGAAAAACGATTGAAAGAGTAGATGAGTCCAATAGCTGGTTTTTTGGAAATATCAACAAAATTGATAAGCCATTGGCCAATCTGACAAAAGAAAAACAGAAGAAGAAACAAATAATCCAAATTACAAATGAGACGAATGATATCACAATGCACCCTGCTGAAATTAAAAGAATGATACAAGAATACAATGAAAATATATATTCTAATAAATTCTAAAACCTAGAGAAAATGGACAGCTTTCTGGAAACATATCACCTACGTAAACTAGTAAAATCAGAAATAGAAGAACAAAACAAGCCCATTACAAATGAAAAGGTAATTAAAAACCTTCCATCCAAAAAAAGCACTGGCCCGGATGGCTTCACTGCAGAATTCTATCAAATGTTCAGAGAATGGTTAACACCACTACTTCTAAAGGTATTCCAGAGCATAGAAAAGGATGGAATACTCCCAAATCCATTCTATGAAGCTAGTACAACCCAGGTACCAAAACCAGGTAAAGATAGCACAAAAAAGGAAAATTACAGACCAACATCTCTCATGAATTTAGACATAAAAATCTTTAACAAAATCCTGGCTAACAGAATTCAACAACAAATCAAAAAAATAGTTCACAACCAAGTAGGATTCATACCAGGGATGCAGGGATGGTTCAACATGAGTAAAACAATGTGATCAGCCACATAAACAAAAAACAAGAACCATCTGATTCTATCAGTTGACACAGAAAAGGCATTTGATAAAGTCAAACACTTTCGTGTTAAAAACTCCATCACACTTAATGGAGAGAACTTAAAATCATTCCCCTTAAGAACAGGTACTAGACAAGGATGCCAACTGTCACCACTTCTATTCAACATTGTTCTAGAGGTCATAGCCCGAGGAATTAGACATGATAAAGAAATAAGGGGCCTCTACATTGGCAAAGAGGTCAAAGTATTGCTGTTTGTGGATGATACGATCTCATACACAGAAAACCCTAAAGAATCCACCAAAAAACTAATGAACCTAATTGAAGACTTTAGCAAATATCAGAACATAAGATAAACATACATAAATAGTGCGATTCCTGTACACCAACAAAGAGACAACCAAAGAGGAAATCACTAGATAAATTTTATACATACATTTTTGGGGGGACACAATTCAACCCATGACAACTACACAGCTGCCCCAAGAATCTTTTCGACTCCTTACCATCAGTTGCTCCTCCTTTTTAAATACCAGATTTTGTCGATTATTCTACATGTTGCTAGCTTAAAATACCTGGGGATAAATCTAGCAAGAGATGTAAAAGACCTATACAAAAAAAACTACAAGTTCCTACTGCAAGAAACAAAAAATGACAAATTCAGAAATATATCCTACTCCTGGATAGGAAGACTTAACATTGTGAAAATGTCTGTACTACCCAAAGCAATGTATACATACAATACAATCCCAATTCAACTTACAATGACATTTTTTAACAAGATGGAGAAAGAAATCACTAATCTCATATGGAAAAGAAGGAAGCCACGGATAAGTACATTATTACTAAAGAAGAGGAACAAAGTGGGAGACCTCACCCTTCCTGACCTTAAAACCTACTACACTGCCACAGTAGTCAAGGCAGAACAAAAACAGATGCATAAGCCAATGGAACAGAGTCAAAATTTCAGATATAACTTCATCCACTTACAAACAGCTGATACTTGATAAAGGCCCAAAGACAGTGAGTTATAGTAAAGACAAATAGTGTTGACATAATTGGATATCCACCTGCAAAAAAAAAAAAATGAAACAAGACCCTTATCTCACACCATGCACAAAAACTAGTTCAAAATGGATCAAAGACCTAAATATAAAAGCTAGAACAATAGAATTTTTGGAAGGAAAAATAGCAAGACAATGTAAGCACTAATCCATGGCATCAACAAGTCTACCTCAAACCACCAACAACCTTCAATCATCAGAAACAAAACAGAAAATTGGGAACTCTTAAAAACCAAACACTTAATGCTCATCCAAAACCATCATCAAAAGAGTAAAAAGACTACCTACAGAGTGGGAATGTGTATTTACCCACCATGCTTCCAACCACTGCCTAATCTCTCTAATCTACAAGACACTGTAAAACCTCAATAAGAAAAAGACAAACAACTCAGTTAAAAAGTGGGCCAATAACATGAACAGGCACTTCACCAAAGAAGATACACAGGTTTCTAACAGATACATGAGCAAATGTGCACAATTGCTACCTATCAGAGAAATCCAAATCAAAACCACAATGAGATACAATCTCATTGCAAAAAAGATGGCAATAATTCAAAAAACACAGAATAATAAATGCTAGAGAAGATATGGAGAGACTGGAACTCTTCTACACTGTGGTAGGACTGTAAAGTGGTTCAACCACTATGGAAATTGATTTGGTGCTTTCTTGAAAACCTAGAAATAGAAACACCATATGATCCAGGAATGCTATACCTTGGAATATATCCCAAAGAAATAATGAATACCACTTGATGAGATACTTGCAGGTCAATGTTTATTGCAGCTCTCTCCACAATAGCAAAATGATGGAAACAACCTAGATGACCATCAATAGACAAAACGTTAAACTGTGGTATATTCATATAATGGAATACTATGCAATGATAAGAAACAATGGCTTAGAGAAATACCTGTCAATGTAGTACTATCTAGAGGAAACTATGCTGAGTGAAATTAGACAGACACAAAAGGACAAACGTTGTATGAGACCACTATTATAAAGACACAATCATTTAAGCACAGCAGAAATCCGTATTTGACAGTTACAAGGAGCAGGTAAGGAGGGAGAGGAAGATTTTACAGTCAGATAGTGTTTAGGGTTAGGCATGGGTATAGGATGTGACAGCATGCACTAGAAGTGAGGTACCTGCAATGACTTGTCTTCAAAAGCAAATTGTTCCTTTAATGTGGACCACCTCTTTGGAAGAACAGAAAAATGGGGTCTGGGATCTGGGGGCCACACTCTCAGGGGACATCCATACTAATTGACATACCCAAGGTTTTTCTCACTCCCTCTCTCAAGATATCACTCCACTTGGGTGAGTGGCAACTGGGGTCTTAAAAGCTAGAAAGCTGCTATCTAAATAGCACCAAATGGTCCCAATTTGCCTGGACATGGGGCAAATGGGGACATCGAGGATAGGAGAAAAATACAAGCCCACCAGAAGGAAGGGGCTATGTGAGCCATAGCTTTCTTCAGCATGGGACCAGAAGAGCTAGATGGTGCCCAGCCACCACCATTGACAGTCCAGATCGGGTATGTAGAATGGAGCTCTGGACACAGCAGGTGATGGAGGGCAGAGCTACAACTCTATCAAAAGACCACACTTGGGAGCACCAGGTGACTAAAACAGAATTTGGTACCAAGAGAGTGGGGTGCTGCTCTAGCAAATACCTAAAATATGGGAACCATTTTAAAACTGTGAGTAGATAGAAGATTCAGAAGGAACCGAAGAAGGCACAGATGGTAAGAAACAAGCAGCAGAACAAGACCAGCATGAGACAGCACTGGAGCCAACCCACAGAGCAAGAGAGCTGAGTGCCTGTGCACAGTTTTCCAGCAAGAGTGGGGTGCCTCAAAGCACTCGAATCAATGAAGTCTCAGAGCTTTGGAACACTTGCCCCTGCAGGGCAGATGTGGGCTTGAGGCCCAGGCTAAAAAGCCGTGAAATCTAAAGAGACAAAGCTGAGGAAAAGCTAAGCTACCTCAATCTCAAAATGGCCATAACCTCATGGGTTTGAAAGGGTGGCGCCATAGCATCCTGTGTTTGTAAGGGCAGAGTTATCACTCAGTTTGGCTTAGGGTGCACCTAAAGCTGAGAGGGCAGAATTGCTGTCCAAGTGGGCCTTGAAGGCAGAGTCATAGCACAGAACCAGGGGTCTCCACTCAGAATCCAGAGAGTGTGGCCAATACCTAGAGTCTGGAGGGCAAATCTATTGTGTAAAATGTCTCAGAGAATGTAAGATTATTTTCAAAGTTTTGAGAGCTAGTGTAATGTATTTTGCTGACTTGCTTGTTGCCTGTTAATGCCTTCTTTCCCTGCAATTTTCTCCATTTGTAATGAAGACGTGTAACTTATGCCTGCCTTTGTTATACCATTTTATTTTGGGAAGATAACACATGTTCTGGATTTTACAGTTGAAGAGAAATTTATGGATTTTGGATCTGGACTTAAGACCCTTTCTATGCTATAAATGAATACATGTTTTAATGATATGATTTTGGGGGTGGCAAAGGGTGGAGTGTCATGGATTGCACTGTGTCCCCCCAAAAATGTATGTATTGATTGGACTTGGCTGAGTCCCATTATGGTGCAATTCCTCCCAGGTGTTGTGAATTCTGCCTCTGTGGTATTGATGAGGGGGAATGGGCAACAGTTGTGCTGGTGAGGCAAGACTCAGGTTACCGGCTGTGGGATATAAGGTAGAGAAGTGAGCATAGAAAGTTGGGATCCTCACACCATCAAGCAAGCAGCTCTAGGAGAAAAGTGCATCCTTCAGACCTGAGGTTCCTGCTACAAGATGCTCCCTGGACAAAGACTGATGCAATACCAAATTTACCTCCAGAGCTGACAAGAGGGAAAGCCTTCCCCTGGAGCAGACATGCTGAATTTGGACTTGTAGCCTACCAGACTGTGTAAGAATAAATTTTCCTTTGTTAAAGCCATCCACTCTGTGGTAGAACTGTTAGAGCAGCACTAAAACCACTGCAATAGAGCAGCACTAGCTGAATGAAACAGGGGCCTTCTGAACACAGGGCCCCCTGGGAGTGTGGCCCCCAGACTCTTTAACTCCAAACTGAATCCAGCTTTGTCTGGCCAGGTCCCCAGACAAAGACTGACTTGGACCATACACAACATAGAGTGATATGGGAGGTAAACAAACTTTTAAAAATATGTATGGGGTTGTCTGAGGGACACTTTACTGGAGCCAAGTAGCTTGGATAAGGAGGGCTGGACCTTTATTGAAAGATCACAGGAACTCCTAAATGAAAGGGGAAGCATGCTGTTACATGGAGGGAGGGAGGATCAGCTAGAAGAGAATAGAGGTGAAAGTTCTGGGTGTTATATAGCAACATGATATAGACTGTAAAATTCATTATAAAGAGAAGCAGTTGAGCAATAGTCCAGGTACTGGTTGATATAGACCTGGTCTGAGGTGGTGGGAGTGACAGTAGTAAATGGAACAAATACGCTAGGAACATGAAGAATAATCGATACAATTTGGTATTTAAAAAGGAGGGGCAACTGATGGAAAGGAAGCAAAACAATTCTTAAATTCCTGGCCAAGAAAGCCAGGAGGAGTAGCTGTGTAGTTGTCATGGATTGAATTGTGTCCCTCCAAAAAATGTGTGTAGTAATTTGGCTGGGCCATGGTTCCCAGTATTGGGTGATTGTTTTCTATTTTGTGATTTTCTTGTGCTGTGACTCCTAATCTCTGCCTGTGGTAACAGATTGGATTATGTTAAAGAGGATGAAGGTGGGACTGTAATATGCTTTTTAAGGTCACCTCCCTTCTCCAATGTAAAGGAAATTTCCCTGGAGTGTCTCTTGCACCACCTTTTATCCTTTTGTCCTAAGAGAGATGAAAGGAAAGGGAAGCAGGCAGAGAGTGGGGACCTCATACCATGAAGAAAGCAGCATGAAGAACAGTGTGTCCTTTGCACCTGAGGTTCCTGCACCAAGATGTTTTCAGACCAAACAAAGACTGATGCAGCGCAAGGACCTTCTTCCACAGCCAACAAAAAAGGTGTTTTCCCTGGAGCTGGCAACCTGAGTTCAGACTTCTATTAAGCGGTATAAGAGTAAACTTGTGTTTGCTCAAGCCATCCACTCATAGTATTTCTGTTAAAGTAATACCAAATGACTAAGACAATAGTCAACCTGGATATTTTTAAAAAGTTAAAACTGACTGACTGAAGGTTAGGAGAGTGATCTGGTCTAGGTGTTGCTTAAACTGCAGGAGTAATTGCAATCTCCAAGTCAATTACACGCATTCAGTAATTTTTTACTGAGCACTTTGTTGAATATAAAGAATTAAGCTGCTAGCTAAGCAGTTGCACCCACATTTGGAGAGTGAGAATGAAAAAGGAAGATAAATCCACAGAACAATACAAAGAAGCAGCAGTGTTTATTGGTTATCTCTTGCCTTGTGGTAAAACTGCCCTCAAATTTAGCAGCTACAAACAGCTTATTCATAGTTTCTGTGAGTCAATAACTCAGGAGAGGCTTCTCTGAAAGGTTTTGGCTCAAGATGTCTCACAATACTGAAATCATAGTTGACTGAGGGTTTAATCTTCTCAAGGCTCTGCTGGGGAAGGATCTTCTTCCAAATTCACGTAGCTGTGAGAAGCCTGCAATTCCTCTATGGTTTAGAGACATCAGCTCTTCATGTGGACCTTTCCACATACCGCATAAGTTTTCTCCCGACATGGCTGCTGATTTTCTCTAGAACAAGCTATCAAGAGAATGAGAAAGCGACACCCAAGGCAGAAGCCACAGTCTTTTTATTACATAATCTCAAAGGTGATATCCCATTACTCCTACTGTTTTTTGCTTATTAGAATCAAGTGAGTAAGTCCAGTCTACACTCAGTGAAAGGAGATCACACAAAAGTGAATGTGAATACCAGGAGGCAGATCATCAAAGGCAATCTTACAGGCCACCTTCCATATTGCCTAAAATGTGTTTATGTCTGGGCAGGGAGCATCAAATCTGCCACCAAAACCAAAGGTAAAGAAAGATTCAAGGGGTAGCTGGTTAAGTGACTCAGTTATTCTACTGGTCAAAGAAATGATTGGAAAGTATTACTGATGAAGGTCACCATGGAAGTGAGGTAGAAGCCAAATTACAATGGATTTAGGAATAGGTAGGAGATGGAGAAAAAAATATTGTAGAGAAATCCTTTTCCAATCTAATATTAATGTATTTCCACAAGGATGTAGTAGTTAGTCTTTTTTTTTCCCACATGGGTCTATGAATCTTCATTCTTTCTTATACAAGAGCTGCAAATTTCTGAATTCTCAAAATTAGGTGTCATGAATTGTATTCCCCCAAAAATGTGTGTAACAGTTTGGCTAGGCCATGATTCCTGGTATTGCATGATGTTCCCTTATGCTGTAAATTCTGTCTTTATTATTGGTTGGGCAAGACTCACTGTGTAAGATTATACTGTGTGTTGAGGCAGATTCTTGGGATATGAAGGAAAGGGAAGCAAGCAGAGTTAAGGACCTCATACCACCAAGAAAGCTATGCCAGGAGTACATCCTTTGGAAAGAACCCAGGGTCTTTGAGCCTCAGAAGCTCCCAGTACACAGAAAAAGACAACAGAGACAACAGAAAAAGCCTTCACCTGAAGCTGATGTCCTGAATTTGGATTTTTAGCTTGCTTTTCTATGAGAAAATAAATTTCTCTGTATTACGACCATTCACTTGTGGTATTTCTATTATGGCATCACTAGATGACTGAAACATGAAGAGAGGGATTCTTCAAGGCTTTCAATTTATTACCATCCCCCAAACAAAATATTAGAGGGATGCTCAGCAGACAACTACACCTTTTTCTCCAGCGCACATGGAACATTCTCCAGAATTGACCACGTGATAGGCCATAATGCAATGCTCAACAAAATCCATACCATTGAATTATTGCAAAGCATCTTCTTAGATCATAAAGCCATCAAAGTTGAAATCAATAGCAGAAAAAACAGAGATGGAAAGTGGAACTCTTGGAAACTGAACAACATCTTGCTCAAAAAAACATGGGTTATAGACGAAATCAGGGATCAATTAAAGAAATTCGTGGATTCCAATGAGAACGAAAACACTTCCTACCAGAACCTATGGGATACAGCCAAAGCAGTGCTCAGAGGTCTGTTTATCTCCATAAATGCACACATCAGGAAGGAAGAAAGAAACCAAAAGCTTGAACAAGTAGAAAGAGAACAACAGAGGAACCCCTCGGGCACCGGAAGAAAGGAGATCATAAAGATTAGAGCAGAGTTAAATGAATTAGAGAATAGAAAAACAACTGAAAAAATTGAAAAGACCAAAAGCTGGTTTTTTGAAAAGATCAACAAAATTGATAAACCACTGGCTAAACTTACTAAAGAAAAGCAGGAAAGGAAACAAATAACCCAAATTAGAAATGAGAAGGGAGTTGTCACCACAGATGCAACAGAAATCAAAAACATCATAACAGAATACTATGAAAGACTGTACTCTAACAAATTTGAAAACCTAGGGGAAATGGACCAATTCCTTGACTCATACCACCTACCCAAATTATCACAACGTGAAACAGAACAACTTAATAAACCCATCACAAAGGAAGAGATTGAAAAGGTCATCAAAACACTGCCAACCCAAAAAAGTCTGGGCCCAGATGGCTTCACGGCAGAATTCTACCAAGCATTTAGAGAAGAGTTATCCCCAATACTATTGAAACTATTTCACAGTATAGAAAGGGATGAAGTACTCCCAAACTCATTCTATGAAGCCAGCATAACCCTGATACCTAAGCCCGGGAAAGATCCAACAAAGGCAGAGAACTACAGACCAATATCACTCATGAACTTAGATGCAAAAATCTTCAACAAAATTCTTGCCAACAGAATACAACAACATATCAAGAAAATAATCGATCATGACCAAGTGGGATTCATACCAGGGATGCAAGGCTGGTTCAACATCAGGAAAACAATTAATATGATTAACCACATAAATAACACAAAAGACAAAGATCACCTGATTTTGTCCATTGATGCCGAAAAGGCATTTGATAAAGTCCAACACCCATTCATGCTAAAAACTCTTAGCAAAATGGGCATAGATGGCAAGTTCCTCAACACAATAAGGGCCATTTATACAAAGCCAATTGCCCACATCATTCTGAATGGAGAGAGACTGAAAGACTTTCCCCTGAGATCAGGAACTAGACAAGGGTGCCCACTGTCACCTCTCCTATTCAACATTGTGCTAGAAGTTCCAGCCAGAGCAATTAGACAAGACAAACAAATAAAGGGCATCTGCATCGGCAAAGAGGAAGTTAAAATCTCCCTGTTCGCAGATGATATGATTGTATATGCAGAGAACCCCAAGGAATCTATAAGTAAGTTACTCAAACTGATAGAAAAGTTGAGCAAAGTCTCAGGATACAAGATAAACATAAGTAAATCAGTAGGATTCCTTTATACCAACAATGAGACTGTTAAGGAGGAAATTATCAAATCTATACCATTTGTGATAGCCACTAAGAAGATAAAGTACCTAGGAATTACTCTAACCAGAGAAACAACAGACCTTTACAAAGAGAACTACAAGCCCTTACTACAGGAAACTAACAGAGACTTAGATAAATGGAAAAACCTACCCTGCTCATGGATAGGAAGACCTAACATTGTGAAAATGTCTATTTTACCCAAAGCAATTTATTTATACAATGCAATCCCAATACAAGTTCCAGCATCATTTTTTAATGACATGGAGAAACAAATCACCAATTTTGTTTGGAAAGGGAAGAAGCCCCGGATAAGTAAGGTACTACTAAAGAAGAAGAACACACTGGGAGGCCTTTCATTACCCGACCTTAGAACATACTACACTGCCACAGTGGTCAAAACAGCCTGGTACTGGTACAAGAACAGACAGATTGATCAATGGAACAGAATTGAGACCCCAGAGATGATACCATCTGCCTATGAACAGTTGATATTTGACAAAGGCCCTAAGACATTAAACTCGGGTAAAAACAGTATCTTCAACAAATGGTGCTGGCAAAATTGGTTATCCATCTTCAATAAACTGAATCAAGATCCATATCTTACACCTTATACAAAAACCAACTCCAACTGGATAAAAGACCTAAATATCAAACCTAAAACAATAAAGCTCATCCAAGAAAAGGTAGGAACAACAATGGAAGTTTTAATACACAATGAGGACAGACTCCAAAATCTGTCAAAGAAACCTCAATCAACAGAAGAGAAAGTAGATAAATGGGAACTATTAAGAATCAAACACTTTTGCTCATCCAAAGACTTTATTAATAGAATTAAAAGAACACCCACAGAGTGGGAAAAAATATTTGGCAACTCTATGTCAGATTGACGCCTGATCGCCATAATCTATAAGATACTACAAAATATCAATAAGAAGAAGATAAACCATCCAATTAAGCGATGGGCAAAGGAGATGGACAGATACTTCACTAAAGAGGAGATCCAGGCAGCCAAAAAGCACATGCGGACATGTTCACGATCTTTAGTTATTAAAGAAATTCAAATCAAGACAACAATGAGATACCATCTCACCCCAACAAGATTGGCCATGATCCAGAAAACACAAAACAACAAACGCTGGAGAGGCTGTGGAGAAAGTGGAACCCTCCTACACTGTTGGTGGGGTTGCAAAATGGTCCAGCCTCTTTGGAAGGCAATTTGGCGCTTCCTTAAAAAAATGGATATTGATATACCATTTGACCCAATAATTCCACTACTTGGAATATATCCTACAGTTTCAAGGCCTTTCACACCAACAGACACATGCACCAGAATGTTTATCGCGGCACAGTCCACAATAGCAAAAAGGTGGAATCAACCCAGATGCCCAACAATAGAAGAATGGATAGGTAAACTGTGGTACATATACTCAATGGAGCACTATGCAATGATAAAGAATAACGATGATTCCAGGAAACATCTCCTAACCTGGTTTCAACTGGAAGACATTATGTTGAGTGAGAGTAGTCAGCGACCAAAGGACAAATACTGTATGAGACCTCTACGATAAGATCTCAAAAACAGACTTGTGTATAGAAGAAAAGACTCTTTGACAGCTGCAAGGGAGGGGAGGGAGGGAGGGAGGGCAAGGGGGGGAGGGTTTAGTTTAGGTAGTTACTAGAAATCTAGTTGGGAGAAAGCGGTGACAGCACACATTAGAAACAAGAACAACATTAAGTGGACTTCAGCATAACTTGAGTACTCCTTCCACCTTAACTCAATACTGCAAGGATAGAGTAGCTGGAGTAGGGGACCGGGGACCATGCTCTTAGGCGAATTCCAGGCCAATTGGCACAACTAGCGTTTTGCTAAGAGAGCTCTCTGCAGCTCACATTGGTGAGTGGTGTCTGGGGTCTTAAAAGCTGCCAAGCTGCCATCCAAGGACACAGCAAATGGTCCCAACTCAGCAGGAACGGATGCTCACCGAGGACCAAAATGGCATGTGGTAAAGACAACCGAGAAGACAGAGAGACCCACAAGAGTGGGTGCCTACATCGACCTGGGACTGGAAGAACCGGATGGTGCCCGGCCACCACCAGTGATAGCCATGACGGAGCTCACAGAGAGGAGCCTCACTGGCAACACAAGAATAAAAAGAGGTGCATCACGAGATCTCCACTAAAAGACCTCAATTGATGGTCCAGCGGTTTTGGGGTTCCTCTGAGAGCATGGCCCCCAGCCCTGATGCTGCCCGTTCCCATAAATTATAACAAAGGTCCACTCTTTGGACAGGAATGGAATGGACTTGGCAATGCAGAGTAACCATATATTGGAAGCACTTTATGGTTCTATACATCTATAGGATATCATCTTGCTGACCTCTGGCTGGAGGAAGGGGAGTGGACGGAGAGGAGGGGAAAGGAGACTGTTGGGAGGATGAGACATGTATGGAGCAGAGAGGAATAGTGTGCAGTCACC
Organism: Heterohyrax brucei; assembly: GCA_028571685.1. Lineage (NCBI taxonomy): Eukaryota > Metazoa > Chordata > Mammalia > Hyracoidea > Procaviidae > Heterohyrax > Heterohyrax brucei. Next base: position 28,626,723 of record CM053155.1, read on the forward strand.
GGACAGGGAGAGCAGTGGAAGCTGCATATAGGGGGGCATGTAAATTTACATGTGAATGTACATTTTCACTCAGTTATGTTAAATAAAAAAAAAAAATATTAGAGGAATGGATGTATCTGAATATCATCTCTCCTTTGTTTGAATCTAGAGTTGGTTTTAAGAGAGAAGAATCACTGAGAAAGGGTTACAGAGTGAGGACGCAGGACCGTGGGCTAAGCTCCAGCATGAGAAGGAAGTTATCTGCTATCCTGGGTTATGTTCTCCTTAATCCTTCCAACTCAAGAAAAGTAGTACTTAAGCATAGGTATCCAGTCTGCTTGGTCCACCAGAGAGTGGACCACTTCTGCCCAAACCAAGATATTTGGAAAGGAGTTCTTGTTTTTAATCTAATTAACTAGCACATAGAAGGTCACTGTGGGCAAACCACTTACAGCTTACTGATATTATATAACAGATTACAACCAGGGGTCATACAAATAGACTTCAAGCAATTCAGAATTATAAACGAAGCTGAATATAATTGATTATAATCATGAACTATTCAAATTTAACTAAAATTACATGAAATTAGGAAATAATGGACTGTTAAAAGAAAATTGTTTCAAATATATTTTCTGCTTGTAGATAATTCATGTTTGTAGTGAAGTCCAAAATGTAGATGGTAAGTGCTAGGTCTTTTCATTTTACAATGTTATCGGTAAAAAGTTCATGAGGCCACCTGTACATAGATTTTTGCTCATGTGACACCCTGTTGAAATGCTCAGGCCGTGAAGCTCTGCGGGAAGTCGAAGATGCTAGGGTATGTTGTTGTTGTTGTTTGGTGCTGTCAAGCTGATTCCTATTCATAGTGACACTGTACAACAGAGTACAACTGCTGGTGGTACGTGGTAGTGGTTATGGTTGGTTTTTAAGGTCATTTCATGGCAAAACTTAAATGTGGCAAATTTAGATTGGTTACCAAAATTTTCTATTTTTCTTTCTTTTTCACTTCCCATTGAGTCAATTCTGACTCACAGCAACTCCAAGTCTTTCAGAGTAGAACTGTGTTCCATAGGATTTTCAAGGCTGTGAACTTTCAGAAGCAGGTTGCCAGGCCTTTCTTCTAAGATGCTCCTCAGTGGGTTCCAGTGCACATTTGAACCATCAACCTGTCCATTAGTAGTTAAGCATTTATCCATTTATGCTACTCACTGGCTCTTAATTTTCCACAGCTTGCTAAATCCTAAAGCCTGGAAACCACAGCTTTGAAGGCAGTGGAAAATCATTCCTTCTGATTTGAAGAGATATATGACAGTGGAATTTCCTACTGGAAGCAGTACAGTAGAATAAAGCAATATAGAAAAGTAGTGAAGAGTGGGTTCTGAAATCAGTCTTGGCTGGTTCAAAACCTGGCTCTGTCAACTTACTGTGTGACCTTGGGTGAATTACATAACATCTCTGGTCCTCTGTTTCCTTGTCTGTAAATTAAAGATAATAACAATATGTAGTTCATATAATTGTTAATATAATTAATCCATCAACAGTATTTAAAATAGCATCTGGACATACTAAGCACTTGTCTTAGTTGTCTTGTGCTGCTGTGAGAGAAATACCATAAGTGGATGGTTTTAACAAAGAAAAATTTATCTCTCACAGTATAGTAAGTTACAAGTCCAAATTCGGTGAACTGGCTCCTGGGGAAGGCTTTGTCTCTCTATCACCTGCAGAGGACAGTCCTTGTCATCAGTCTCTCTCTAGTCTAAGAGCCCCTCAACACAGAAACCTGGAGTCCAGATGGCACACTGTGCTCCAGGAGTTGCACTCTTGGTGGTAAGAGGCCCACCACACACACACCCGTCTGTCTGCTTACTTTTGTCTCTCAAATTACAAGACATTGGTTTAAAATACAACCTAATCTTCTAGATTTCCCTTACATAACTACTGCTAATCCCACCTCACTAACATCATAAGGATAGGATTTACAATACATATAAGGACATCGCACCAGATGACAAAATGGTGGACAATCATAGAATACTGGAAAGCGTGTCCTAGCCAAGTTGACACATATTTTGAGGGGACACAGTTCAATCTATAACAACCCTCAGTAAATGTCAGTATTATTGTGGGGGTGGTGATAGTCAAAGTTGCAGTTACTTAAGGACATCCCAAGTAACGGATTCCTGTTTGCTTCTAACACATAAAAAGACAAAACAGAAAGCAAAACAGCCCATTCTCATTTACTGAAATTCCAAAATACTAGCTTATCTTTGTTGAGTACTTAGTGTGAAAATGGAAGAGCGAGAACTAATACATTATGTACATGGCTTCAAAGCCCACGTATAAAACCACTGTGTATACTGCCTCTAAACTGAAAACAATCACCCTAAAGCTTTTCCTTTTTTTATTTTTATTTAATTTTTAAAAGAATATTTTATTTTGTGTTTTCAGTGAAAGTTTACATAGCAAATTGGTTCCGATATGACAGTTTCTACACATACTATTCAGTGACATTAGTTACATTTTTCACAATATGTCAACGTTTTCTATAATTGCTTTCTGGTTATTCCATTTGCAGTATTCTCTTTTCCTTGCCCCCTTCCACATCTTTGCTTTGGAGTAATTGTTGACTTTGGGTCTAATAGATTTTTTTTTTCTAATGGAGTACTGTAGTCTGGCCTCTAGGATCACCATGAGTGGGATCCGACTCGACGGTACTTGGCTTGGCTGGTAAACACAAAGGAAATCCTGGTTGCATAGTAGTTAAGTACTACAGCTGCTGATTAAAGGCTCAGCAGTTCTATTTCACCAGGTATTCCTTGGAAACTCTATGGGGAGTTGCAATCTGTCCTATAGAGTTACCATGAATCAGAATTGACTCAACAGCAATGGGTTTCATTTTTTGGTACTCCAAGATAATAATCTTTAATTTTCTGTATCAGTCTGTTGTTTTGCTAAAAGACGACTTCAGGGGATACTTTCAGTTTAAGGTTTAAAGTATCTCAGGAAGCCCTCTGGTCCCAACTAGTCCAGTGTCATGGATTGAATTGTGTCCCCCAAAAAATATGTGTAGTTGTGTGGCTGGGCCATGACTCCCAGTATCTTGTGACTGTCCTCCATTTTGTGGTTTTTCTATGCTGTGTGTTAAAGGATTAGGGTGGGGCTGTAAATCCCTTCATAGGATTACCTCCCTGCTCCACTGTAAAGAGAGTTTCCCTGGAGTATGGCTTGCCCAACCCTTAATCCTTTCAGCCTGCAAGGGATAAAAGGAAAGAGAAGCGAGCAGAGAATTGGGAACCTCAGACCATCAAGAAAGCAGCACCGGGAGAAAAGTGTGTCCTTTAGACCTGAGGTTCCTGTGCCAAGATGCTCCCTGGACAAAGACTGCTGCAATACCAGACTTTCTCCAGCACCAACAAGCGGAAAGCCTTCCCCTGGAGTGGACACCCTGAATATGGACTTGCAGCCTACCAGACTATGTAAGACTAAACCTTCCTTTGTTAAAGCCATCCACTCTGTGGTATTTCTGTTAGAGCAACCCTAGCTGATTGAAACATCCAGTAAGTCTGAATTTTTTTAAAATTGGAGTTCTGGCAGAGCCAACATAGTGGAATAGTGTGGAGTAGTCAGATGCTTCATGCAGTATCTCTTACAAGAAAGACAACCCCACCAAAAAAAACAAGTGAATCAATTATGTATGATAGTCTAGGAGGCCTGACTACCAGAGACAAAGTTGAGGGGTTAGACTGTGTAGCAAGGAAAGGGAGAGACGGTTCAGAAGTAGCAAGGAGTCGCCAGACCTGACTCGGCCAGCACTGGCACCCTGCACACAGGATCAGCTGACACACATGATGAGGTGAGCAGTGCTGCTTGGGACATGTTTTTCACATTATGAGAGATGGAATGGTGGACAGTCTGCTCAAGCCTCCAGACCCGGTGAGAAATGGCACTCAACTGGCAAATCATAAGTACAAATACCTAACTTATGACACAGATTAAAAAGAAAAAGAAATCTCTTTTGGCAAGTGCTTCTCTCCTACTTACCTGTCTTATCCTACTGGCTGTTCTAGGTTCCAGTCTGGTTTTAGTGATTGCTACACTCCCTGGTCCAGAAGCAGGCCCATCATGTTCCCTGAGCCATTCTCTTAGCTTTGGAGAGGGAACAAATTAACACATAGTAAAAAATAATCTGCCAGCTCCTCTAAGCTGGGAACTCAGGGAAGACCCAACTCCTTTGCCTAGGCACAGACATAACAGGTCCAAAGACTCTGAATGCCTTTCATCCCTGCTTAGACCTGTGTGGGCCCATTTCAACAATGTAGGCCTTCACTAACACAGTATAACAGGGTATATACCTGACGTCTATTTTCATCTGTATCTACTATAAGGAGGAGTGGCAGATTTGTGACATTTGATGCTACCCTGCATCATTAAACAGGGGCCTCACCTATCCACATAAGAGATCTGAGAATTGGTGCCTCCGTTACCTCCAGTTAGCCACCTCTAACATGGGTCCAAGAATAAAGTAATTTCCAGTCCTTACAGCCAACAGGACTGGATGCCCATAGCTCAGCTGTGAAACCAACTACCTACACACTCCAGGAAACAGGGACAGGCCTTCCACCCAGAGATTCATGGATAGCATTCAGCCTCTGCCTTGATCAGCACATGACTCCCTGTGGCAGCCAGGTACCTGTGCCTACTCCAATCACACCTGTCAATCTAGGACTGTAGGTGGCAGCCTGAGCCACACAGTCGGTGACCAACAACCTAGAAACCTGAGCTGAATCCACACAGGAAAATCAAATGGAATCCTGGGCACACATACCCTGTAATAGCTCTTGTTACCTGGAGACAGGATGTGAGAAATTTAAAGAGAGCAATAATCAAACTAGCTTATGTGGCCAACCTCTTTGGGTATACAAAACAAACAAACAAACAAACTAGGACACAGTAAGCCAACATAAAATAAATAAATTTAATAACATGGGTGATTCAGAGACGACAGTCAATATCAAATCACATAATGAGGCAGACAGACCATGATGGCTTCAGCAAGCCACCAAACAAAGAATCAAGAAACCTTCCAGAGGAAGAGAACTTCTTAGAATTAATGGAAGTACAATGCAAAAGACTAATTAGAATTAGACAACCAAATAGAAAGTCATGGAAGTCAAAATTAATGAGATTGAGGATAAAACAATTGATAACAACTTATTTGAAGAAAAACGAGAAACAAAAATTTTTAAATGAAGAAACCTTAAGAAATATGTGGGACACTATGAAGAGGAATGAGCTATGAGTGACTGGAGTATAGAACAGAGTGAGATAACAGAGAATATAGAGAGAATTGTTGCAGATTTTTTGGCAGAAAACCTCCCTGAATTTGTGAAAGCTGAGACAATATTTGTCTTGGTCATATAAAGCTGCTGTAACAGAAATACCATGAGTGGAGGGCTTTAAAAAGGGAAATTTATTTTCTTATAGTCTAGTAAGCTACAAGTCCAAAGACAGGGCATCAGCTCCAGGGCAAGGCTTTCTGTCAGCTCTGGAGGAAGGTCCGTGTCATCAATCTTCCTTTGGTCTAAGAGCTTCTTTACACAGGAACCTCAGGTCCAAACAACACACTGTGCCCCCAGCACTGCTTTCTTAGCAATATGAGGTCCCATGTGACTGCTGACTTGTCTCTTTTATAACTCAGAAAAGATTGGCTTAAAACAGTGTCTAATCTCGTCGTTGTTGTTGCTAGGTACCATTAAGTTGGTTCTGACTCGTAACAACCCTATGTGCAACAGAACAAAATGCTGCCCAGTCTTCCACCATGTCCACAATCATTTTTGTGCTTAATCCAACCACTGCAGCCACCTTGTCAATCCATCTGGTTGAAGGTCTGTCTCTTTTCTGCTGATCCTCTGCTCTACCAAGCATAATGTCCTCCAGGGACTGATCCTTCCTGACGACGTGTCCAAAGTATGTAAGATGCAGTCTTGCCATCTTTGCTTCCAAAGGTGCATGCTGGTTGTACTTCTTCCAGAACAGGTCTGATTTGCTCTTTTGGAAGTCCATGGTATATTCAGTATTCCTCTCTAACACTACAATTCAAAGGCATCAATTCTTCCATCTTATTCACTGTTCAGCTTTTACATGCATATAATATTGTCATGGGTTGAATTGTGTCCCCCCAAAAAATATGTGTAGCCTTGTGGCTGGGACATGATTCCCAGTATCTTGTGACTGTCCTCCATTTTGTGGTTTTGCTAAACTCTATGTTAAAGGATTCGGGTGGGGCTGTAAATTCCTGCTAGGATTACTTCCCTGCCCTGCTGTAAAGGGAGTTTCCCTGGAGTATGGCTTGTCCCACCCTTAATCCTTTCAGTCTGCAAGAGATAAACAGAGAGAGAAGCAGGGAGAATTGGGAACCTGTTTCCATCAAGCAAGCAGCACCAGGAGAAGAGCACGTCCTTCAGACCTGAGGTTCCTGCGCCAAGACGCTCCCTGGACAAAGACTGATGCAATACCGGACTCTCCTCCAGAGCCGACAAGGGGAAAACCTTCCCCTGGAGCAGACACTCTGAATATGGACTTGCAACCTACCGGCCTGTGTAAGAATAAACCTTCCTTTGTTAAAGCCATCCGCTTTGAGGTATTTCTGTTAGAGCAGCCCTAGCTGACTAAAACAGGTATTATTGAAAATGCCATGGCTTGGGTCAGGTGTATCATAGTCTTCAAGTTGACATCTTTACTTTTCAATACTTTAAAGAAGTTCTTTGCAGCAGATTTTCCCAATGCAATACATCTTTTGATTTCTTGACTGCTGTTTCCATGAGTGTTGATTGTGGAACCAAGTAAAATGAAATCACTCAAAACCTCAGTCTTTTCTTCACTTATCACTATGTTTCGTACTGATCCAGTTGTCAGGATTTTTTTTTCTTGATGTTGAGGTGAAATCCATGCTGAATGCTTTGATCTTCAATATTCATCAGTAAATGTTTCAAATCCTCTTCACTTCCAGCAAGCAAGGTTATGTCATCTGCATAATGCAGGTTGTTAATGAGTCTTCCTCCAAGCCTGATGCTCCTTTCTTCTTCATATAGCCCATCTTCTCAGATTATTTGCTCCGCATACAGATTGAAAAAATATGGTGAAATGATACAACCCTGACACACATCTTCCCTGCCCTTAAACCATGCCATTTCCCCTTGTCCTATTCTCAGTACTGCCTTTTGTTCCATTCACAGATTCCTTAAGAGCACAATTAAGTGTTCTGGAATTGGCATTCTCTGCAGTGTTAGCCATAATTTTTTACGGTCCACACAGTCGAATGTCCTTTCAGTCAATGAAACACAGGTACACATCTTTCTGATATTCTCTGCTTTCAGCCAAGATCCACCTGACACAGCAATGATATTCCTGGTTCCACATCCTCTTTTACTTTCATATGATATTAATGATATTCTTCAGTAGTTTCTGCATTCAGTTGGATCACCTTCCTTGGCAATAGGCAAGAATAGGTACAGATCTCTTCCAGTCAGTTGGCCATGTAGCTGTCCTCCAAATTTCCTGGCATAGACACATAAGTACCTGCAGCACTGCATCCATTGGCTGAAATATCTCAACCAATATTCCATCAATTTCAGGAGCCTTGTTTTTTGCCAGTGCCTACCATGCAGCTTTGACTTCTTCCTTCAGTATCATTGGTTCCTGCTCACATGCTACTTCAAATAGCTGAACATCAGCCAGTTATTTCTGGTGTAATGACTCTCTGTATTCTTTTCATCTTCTTTTGATGCTTTCCAACTCGTTCAATTATTGAATGACTCATCCAGTCTCATAGATATCATCAATATAATTGCCACTAATCCATCGTATTATGTCATAGTAATAGGTTTTACAACACATAGGGAAATTACATCAGATGATAAAATGGTAGACAATCACACAATAGTGGAAAATGCGACCCAGCAAAGTCAACAGACGCTTTGGGGGGGAAACAATTCAATCCGTGATATTCCACCCTTTGCATCCCCCAAAATTTATGTCCTTACTGTGAATAAAACACATTTACCCATCTTACCAAGGCAAAAGCCTTATATGGAAGTACAAAATCCAAAAATTCTTCCATATCTGTGAAATCTGTAACGTAAGTTATCTGCTTCCAAAGGTACAGTGGCTGAACAGTTACAAGCTAGACATGTCCACTACAAATGAGAGAAATTGGAGGTAAAGAATGTATAATAGGCACCAAGCAAGTCAGCAGAACGCTTTACATTAGCCCTAAAGTCTTGAGAACAATGATATGTTCTCTGACTCACACAATGGCCCTGTCCTCAAGGCTCTAGGCTCTAGGCTCTAGATATTGACCATACTCAGCAGATTCTGAGTGGAAGTCCCTCAGCCCTAGACTCCAGCTTCACCTTCCTGCCCCAGTGGGATGGCAACTGTGCTTCTTTGACTTTAGCTGCATCATTCTCTTAGTCTATCTAAGTGGCTACTCAATTCTCAGAAACCTTCAAAGGCTCGATTTTTGAAACTCCCAGAGTTTGAAGCCATACCATTTGGGGCTGAGGTAGCTCAGCTTCCTGTGTTTCTTTTATCTACAGCTTCTGCTTCTACATTCCTAGACCTCTCAGCCTTTGGGCCTCATGCTTGTATCTCCCCTGCTGGGACAAGTATTCCAAAGATCTGTAGCTCCACCAGTAAGTACCTGGAGGCACCTCACTCTGTCAGTACACTTACATCAGAGTTATTCAGCTCCCTTTGCATAGATGGGCAAGCCTTGCTCAACCAATAAGTTCCCAAAGCACCTGACTGCAGCAGGAAGCCTCCACCAAGGCATTCAGCTCTCTCACCATGGGTTGGCACCAGCACTATCTGGCACTGGTCTCCTAGTTCTGCTGCTGGTCCTCTGCTGCAGCTGGTCATCGGCTGCTGCTTTTCACCATCTGTGCCATCTCCAGTAGTAACAGTTCTCAATTCCTCATGAGTCCGCTATCCATTTACAGTTTGAAAATGAATCCACATTTTGGGTATTTGTTAAAGGAGTACCCTATTCTCAGGAGCAAATTTTGTCTTGGTTGTCTAGTGCTGTTATAACAGAAATACCACAAGTGAAGGGTGTCATGGATTGAATTATGTCACCCTCCCAAAATTTGTGTAGCAATTTGGCTAGGCTATGATTCCCAGTATTGTGTGATATTCTTATATTCTGTAAATCTTGTCTCTAAGATGTGAATGAGGAAGGATGAGTGGCAGTTGTGTTGATGAGACAGGTCTCAATCTATAATATTGTTTTGTGCCTTGAGGCAATCTCTTGGAATATAAAGTGAAGGAAGCAGAGAGTCGGAGACCTCATACCACCAAGAAAGCAGGGCTGGGAGTAGAACACAACCTTTGGACCTGAGAGTCTTGTGCTAAAAGGTCCTAGATCAAGAGAAGACTGATATATCATAAGCACCTTCCTCCAGAGCTGATGGAGAGAGCCCTCCCCATGAGCTGGTACCCTGAATTCAGACTTGTAGATGACTAGACTGTGAGAGTATAAACTTCTCTTTGTTAACGCTATTTATTTGTATTATAGCCACAGACCAAAGGCTATAACAAAGAGAAATTTATTCTTTCATGGTCTAGTAGGCTACAAGTCCAAATTTAGGGCATCAGCTCCAGGGGAAGTCTTTCTCTGTTGGCTCTAGAGGAAGGTCTGTGTCATTAGTCTTCCCTTGGCCTAGGAGCTTCTGTGCTCAAGAACCTCTGGTTCAAAGAACACTCACTGTTCCTGGCACTGTTTTTTTAATGGTATGATTTCTCCATGTCTCTCTGCTCACTTCTTTCTTTTATATCTCAAAAGAGATTGGCTTACAACACGACCTAATCTTGTACATCTCATTAACTCAACTCCCACTAATCCATCTTATTATATCATAGTGATAGGTTTTACAACACATAGGAAAATTGCTTCAGATGACAAAATGGTAGATAATCACACAATACTGGGAATCATGAGCCAGCCTAGTCGATGGATATTTTAGGAGACACAGCTCAATTCATGATGGTATCTATTCAAGACGCTCATCGAACATCACACAAGGTAGATCCCAAAAGAAAATCACCAAGACATATTGTAGTCAAACTTGCCAAAACCAAAGATAGAGAAGATTTTAAGAATGCCTAGGAATAAAGGAAAAGTCATCTGCAAAGGAAAGTCAACAAGACTAAACTTGAACTACTCAGCAGAGAACATGCAGACAAGAAGGCAATGGGATAACATATATAAAGCATTTAAGGAAAAAAATTGCCTGCCAGGAATTATATATCCAGCAAAACTATCTCTCAAATATGATGGAAAAATTAGACATTTCCACATAAACAAGAGTTTAGGAAATTTGTAAAAACCAAATCAAAAATGACAAGAATTTCTAAAGGGAATTCTTCAGTTAGAAAATCAATAACATCAGATAACCCACATCTAGAACATAGGACAGAACAACCAGATGTCAACCCAGATAGGGAAGTCACAGAAATGAATCTAAGCTAAACCCTAAAAGTAGGAAAACAGGCAGTATGTAAAGAATGACATTAAACTAAAAAAGAGGGGCTAAAAAATGTTGGCATAGATCTTTCATATTAAGAGGAGGTCAAAGCAATATAAAGAAATAAAAGATTGATTTAAGCTTAGGGGAAAAAAGATATATATTAAGGTCACCACAAATGAAGCTAACAAACATACATGTTGAAATAAAAAACAAGAAAAACAAAGACTCAGCAAATACAAAATCACCAATAAAAAAAAAAGATGAAAAGGAAATACATACAGAAAAAGGACTCAGCACGGTAAATTAAATGAAACAAAGAAAATGTCAGCAACATTGAAAAATATCAAAAGGACAGCACTAAATACCTATCAATAATTATGCTAAATGTAAATGGATTACATGCATCAGTAAAAAGACAGAGTAACTGAATGGTTAAAAAAACATAATCCACCTATATGTTGCCTACAAGAGAAACATTTTAGGTTTAAAGATACAAACTAAAACTCAAAGGATTAAAAAAAAAGTCAAGCAAACCACATTCAAAAAAACAGCAGGAGTGGCAATATTCATTTCTGACAAAACAGACTTTAAATCCCACTAGAAAGGGATAGCTGGAAGCTATGGCTCTGGTATTTAGGTGGCAACAGGGACACTCATGGTAGACAGGTTTCATCTGAGCTTCTAGACTAGAGACAGACAAGGAGGAAGGACCCAACACAGTCTACTTCTGAAGAGAACTAGCCAGGGAAAACATTTTGAATAGCAGTGGAACACTGTCAGATATAGTACCAGAAAATGAGCCCCCTAGATTGGAAGGTACTTGGAAGATGACCGGAGAAGAGCCGCCTCCTCAAAGTAGAGTTGACCTTAATGATGTGGATGGAGTAAAGCCTTCAGGATCTTCATTTGCTGATGTGACACAACTCAAAATGAGAAGAAACAGCTGCAAACATCCATTAGTAATCAGCATGGAATGTATGAAGTATGAATCTAGGAAAATCAGAAATCACCAAAAATGAAATGGAACACATAAATATCAATACCCTAGGCATTAAGTAGCTGAAATGGACAGGTATTGGCCATTTTCAATCGGACAATCATATGGTTTACTATGCTGCAAACAAAAACTTGAAGACCAACAGTGTTGCATTTATCATCAAAAAGAACGTTTCAGGGTCTGTCCTGAAGTACAGTGCTGTCAGTGATAGGGTAATATCTATATACTTACAAGGAAGGCCAATTAATGTGACTTACTTAAATTTACACACCAACCACTAAGGCCAAAGACAAAGAGATGGAAGGTTTTTTCCAGTTTCTGAAGTCTGAAATTGATCAAACAGGTGATCAGGATGCATTGATAATTACTGGCGACTGGAATGCAAAAGTTGGAAACAAAGAGGAAGGATCTGTTGTTGGAAAATGCAGCCTTGGTGACAGAAATATTCCCGGAGATGGAATGATAGAATCTTGCAAGTCTAACAACTTCTTCATTGTTGATTCCTTTTTTAACCAACACAAATGGTGACTGTACACATGAACCTCATCAGATGGAATACACAGGACCAGATCGACTACATCTGTGGAAAAAGACAATGGGAAAGCCTTATATCAGCAGTCAGAACAAGACCAGGTGTTGACTGTGGCACAGATCATCAATTGCTCGTATGCAAATTCAAAATGAAACTGAAGAAAATGAGAACAAGTCCACAAGAGCCAAAGTATGACCTTGAGTATATCCCTCCTGAGTTTAAGGACCATCTCAAGAACAGACTTGATGTGTTGACCACTAATGACCAAAGACCAGGTGAACTGTGGAATGAAATCAAAGATGCCATCTATGAAGAGAGTAAGAGGTCATTAAAGAGAGAGAAAGAAAGACCAAATTGAATGTCAGAAGAGACTCTGAAACTTGGTCATGGACATCAAACAGCTAAAACAAAAGGCAGGAATGGTAAAGTAAAAGACCTAAAACATAAGACTTTAAAGTACAGCTCAAGAAGACTAAATAAATAAGTACAATGACATGTGCAAAGAGCTGGAAATGGAAAACCAGAAGGGAACAACACATTTTGCAGTTCTCAAGCTGAAAGAACTAAAGAAAAATTCAAGCCTTGAATTGCAATAGTGAAGGATTCTATGAGGAAAATATTAAACGACTCAGGGAACATCAAAAGAAAATGGAAAGAATACACTGAGTCATTATACCAGAAAGAATTGGTCAATGTTCAGACATTTGAAGAGGTAATATATGATCAGAAACCAATGGTACTGAAGGAAAAAGTCAAACCTGCATTGAAGGCATTGGTAAAAAGCAAGTCTCCAGGAATTGATGGAATATTAATTGAGATATTTCAACAAACAGATGCAGCACTAAAAGTACTGACTTGTCTATGCCAAGAAATTTGGAAGACAACTACCTGACCGGCTAACTGGAAGAGATCTATATTTATACCTATTCCAAAGAAAGGTGATCCAACCTAAAGAAGAATTGATGCCTTTGAATTGTGGTGTTGGAGAAGAATGCTGAATGTACCATGGACCACCAAAAGAACAAATAGATCTGTTCTGGAGGAATACAACCAGAGTGCTCTTGGAAGCAAAGATGGCAAGACTGATCTTATGTGCTTTGGACACATTGCCAGGAAGGATCAGCCCCTGGAGAAGTACATCATACGTGGTAGAGTGGAGGGTCAGTGAAAAAGAGGAAGACCCTTGACAAAATGGATTGACACAGTGGCTGCAACAGTGGGCTTAAGCATAAAAACAAGTGTGGACATGGCACTAGACCAGAAAGTGTTTCATTCTGTTGAGCACAAAGTTGCTATGAGTTGGAACTGACTTAACAGTGCCTAACAACAACAACAAAGAACAAGGAAGGACACTATGCAATGACTAAAGGGTCAATACACCGGGAGGATTTAACCGTAAGAGATATATGTGCACCAATGACAGGGCTCCAAAATGCATAAGACAAACTCTAACCATACTGAAAAGAGAAATTCACAGCTCCACAGTAAAAGCAGGAGACTTCAACATGCCACTTTTAGTGAAGGACAGAACATCCGAAAAGACATTTAACAAAGATATGGAAGATCTAAATGCCATAATCAACCAAGTTTACCTCATGGATGTATACAGAATGCTCTACCGACCAACAGACAACTATGCTTACTTTTCCAAAGCACATGGAACATTCTCCAGAATAGACCACATATTAGGCCATAAAACAAGCCTTAACACAACCCAAAGTGTCTTTTCTGACCATAAAGCCATGAAAGTAGAAATCAATAACAGAAAAAAAAAGAAGGAAAAAAATCAAATGCATGGAAACTGACCAACATCTTGCTCAAAAACTACAATGGTATAGAAGAAATTAAGGACAGAATAAAAAAATTCACATAATCAAATGAGAATGAAAACATATCCTACCTTTGGGACACAACAAAAGAAGTGTTCAGAGGTCAATTTATACAAAATGTACACATCCAAAAAGAAGGGCTAAGGTAAAACAACCCTACAACTGGAACAAATAGAAAAAGAGCAGTGAAAGAACTACTCGGGCACCAGGAGAAAACAAATACAAACTGGAGCAGAAATAAATGAAATGAGAATATAAAAATAATTGAAAGAGTTAAGAAAGCCAAAACTGGTTCTTTGAATAAATTAACAAAATCCATAAACCAATGGCCAAACTGACAAAAGAAAACTTGAGAGGATGCAAATAACATAAATAAGAAATGAGACAGGGCAGCAGGGCTAACATGGGGGAGTAGCCACACGGTTCCTTTGATGCCTCTAACAACAAAGATCCAGGAAAACGAATAAGTTGTATATGACACTCTAGGAGCCCTGAATACCAAAGGGAAAGCTGAGAAATTGGACTGAACAACTGGCTAGGGACAGCAGGTCCAAAAGCACCTAGGCCTGGCCAGACCTGACCAGGCAGGAATTCATATCCCATAGGAAGATCCACACTAGTGGGGTGAGCAAAGTGGCAGCATTTGGAGGGCATCTTTCTCAGAGGAGAAACTCAGCTGTGGCCAGCCAGGCCTCCAGAATCAGAGAAAAATGGCATTTGTTCTTGAAAGGCTAAGTAGCTTGCATCTAACCTGCCTCATGTGGATTTAAAATCTTTCCTTCAGACTAAACCCCTTTTCCTTTCCTTAGCACTTGCCCCTCCCTTCTCTGAGCTGCACCAGTCTCCAAATTCTGACACTCTACCTAGGCCAGAAGTAGGACAACTTACACGCACCCTGAGCTATTCTTCCAGACTTAAAAAGGGAACAATTTAACAAACAGGGCAAAAAAAGAAAGGAAAAAAAAAATCTGCCAGCTCCCCTAAACCAGGAATTCAGGGCAGAAACAGGTCGTTTGTCTAGGCACAAATGGCTGTCAGCCCCCTACATTTCACAGTATGTGCAGCCACTACCTGTGCCTACACCATTCACCCTTGTCCAGCTAGGCTTGTAAGGAAGAGGGGCAGCAAACATTTGATCACTGACTACCTGGCCTCTTTACCTGAATATGTACAAGAAAAGTGGACAGACACCTGGGCCCGCTTGCCTAGTAACAGCTCATACCACATGATGACAGGACATTAGAATCTCAATGTCCTCCACCCAGCTGGAGCAAAAGACAAAGAAAAGCATCAAAGACATGAGGCAAGTCTGAGCCCAAGAGACAGAAAGAGCCACATATACCAGAAACTATGTCAACGTGAGACTGGAAGAATTATGTGGTGCTCAGCCACCACCAAAGACTTCTCTTACAGGAAGCTCAACAAAGAGCCCCTGATGGAGCTCGAGAAATCTGGGGTGCAGAACTCAAACTCTAGTAAAGAGACCAGACTCGATGGTCTGATGGACTGAAGAGCGCCCAGAAGACATGACCCCCGGACTCTGTTAACTCAGAACTGAAACTGTTCTGGAAACCAACCCTTCAGACAAAAATTGAATTGGTACATAAGACAAAGATACTGGTAAAGAATATGCTTCCTCACTTGGGCAGATACAGATACTAAGTGGTCAGTTCTTGTTTGGAGGTGAGAGGAAATGGCATACGGGTACAGGACCTGGTTAAGTGGACATGAGAAATACAGACTAGAAGGGACGAATATGCTGTCACAGTGTGGGAAGAGTACCTATGGTCACATGTAAGTTTTTGTATGAGAAACTGACTATAATTGTAAATGTTCAAGTAAAACAAAATGAAAAAAAATTAAAATTTATAAAAAAAAGAAACGACATAGCCAGTGTCACAACCGACTCAACAGAAATTGAAAGTCATATGAGAAATTGTACTCCAACAAATTTGAAAACCTATAAGGTCGCTATGGAAACCCTGGTGCTGTAGTGGTTAAGTGCTACAGCTGCTAACGAAAAGATCAGCAGTTCCCAGCCACCAGGCACACATTAGAAACTCTATGGAACAGTTCTATTCTGTTCTAAAGTGTTGCTGCTACAAGTCAGAATCAATCTGACAGCAGTGGGTTTGGTTTTCTTGGCTAGAGGAAATGGGCATATTTCTAGAAACACTCTACTACCTAAACTAACACAAATAGAGGTAACACAACTATATAAACCTATAACAAAAGAAGAGATTCAAAAGTGTCATGAATTTAATGATGGGTCCCCGCCAAAAATGTGTTTATCAATTTAGCTGGGTCATGAGTTCCAGTACTGTGTGACTGTCTACCATTTGATTAGATTTTCCTGTGAGTCATAAATTATGCCACTATGATTTAATAAAATAGACTATCAACAGTTATACTGATGAGGTCTACAAGATTGGATGGTGTCTTAAGTCAATCCCTTTTGATATATAAGAGACAGAAGAGAGACACTGGGACATCATACCACCAAAAAAGCAGTGGTGGGAGCAGAGTGCATTCTTTGGACCTGAGGTTCCTGCACTGAAATACTCCCAGACCAAGGATAGACTGAAGACAAGGACCTTCCTCCGTATCAGATAGAGAAAGCCTTTCTGTGGAGCCGATGCCCTGAATTTGGACTCAGCCTAGTAGACTGCAAGAAAATAAATTTTTCTTTGTTAAAGCCATCCACTGGTGTTACTTTTGTTATAGTAGCACTAGATGACCAAAACAAAAGGCAATTTAAAAACTCCCACTTAAAAAAGTCCTTGGCCCTGACAGCTTCACTGGAGAATGCCACTACTACTAATGGTATTTCAGAGTACAGAAAAGGATTGAATACTCCCATATTCATCCTTTGAAGACAACATAACCTAGATACAAAAACCAAATAAAGACACCACAAAAAAAGAAAATTACAGACCAATATCCTTCATGAACATAAATGCAAAAATTGCCAATAAAATTCTAGCCAATAGAATTTAACAATGTATCAAAAAATTAATTCACCACAACCAAATGGGGTTTGTACTAAGTATACAGGGATGTCTTCTTAAGCTACCCTTCGAAATCCTCTGTTTACATCTTTTACTTTGCCATTCCTTCCTTTTGCTTTAGCTGCTTGAGTTTCAGAGTCTCTTCTGACATTCAATTTGGTCTTTCTTTCTCTCTCTTTAATGACCTCTTACTCTCTTCATAGATGGCATCTTTGATTTCATTCCACAATTCACCTGGTCTTTGGTCATTAGTGGTCAACACATCAAGTCTGTTCTTGAGATGGTCCTTAAACTCAGGAGGGATATACTCAAGGTCACACTTTGGCTCTTGTGGACTTGTTCTCATTTTCTTCAGTTTCATTTTGAATTTGCATACGAGCAATTGATGATCTGTGCCACAGTCAACACCTGGTCTTGTTCTGACTGCTGATATAAGGCTTTCCCATTGTCTTTTTCCACAGATGTAGTCAATCTGGTTCCTGTGTATTCCATCTGATGAGATTCATGTGTACAGTCACCGTTCGTGTTGGTTAAAAAAGGAATCTACAATGAAGAACTTGTTAGACTTGCAAAATTCTATCATGCCATCTCCGGGAGTATCTTTATCACCAATGCCACATTTTCCAATGGTGGATCCTTCCTCTTTGTTTCCAACTTCTGCATTCCAGTCGCCAGTAATTATCAATGCATCCTGATCACCTGTTTGATCATTTTCAGACTTCAGAAACTGGAAAAAACCTTCCATCTCTTCGTCTTTGGCCTTAGTGTTTGGTGTATAAATTTGAATAATAATCATATTAACTGGCCTTCCTTGCAGGTGTATAGATATTACCCTATCACCAACGGCACTCTACTTTAGGACAGATCTTGAAATGTTCTTTTTGATGATGAACACTACCATTCATCTTCAAGTTTTCATTCCCAGCATAGCAGACCATATGATTGTCAGATTCAAAATGTCTCGCTAATCCATTCCAGCTCACTAATGCCTAGGATATCAATGTTTATACATTCCATTTCATTTTTGACAATTTCCAATTTTCCTGGATTCATGCTTCATACATTCCATGTTCCAATTATTAATGGATGTTTACAGCTGTTTCTTCTCATTTTGAGTTGTGCCACATCAGTGAACAAAGATCCTGAAGGCTTTACTCCACCCACATCATTAAGGTTGACTTTTGTTTCAGGAGGCAGCTCTTCCGCAGTCATCTTCTGAGTGCCTTCCAACCTGGGGGGCTCACTTTCTGGCATTATACCTAACAGTGTTCCACTGCTATTTATAAGGTTTTCCCTGGCTAATTCTTTTCAGAAGTAGACTGCCAGGTCCTTTTTCCTAGTCTGTCCTAGACTAGAAGCTCAGCTTAAACCTGTCTACCATGGGTGACCCTGCTGGTACCTAAATACCAGCAGCATAGCTTCCAGCATGCTCAGGAAGATAAAATAATAAAGTATTATAATGACATGTGCAAAGAGCTGGCAATGAAAAACCAGAAGGGAAGAACATGTTTTACATTTCTCAAGCTGAAAGAACTGGAGGAAATATTCAGGCCTCGAGCTGCAATGGTGAAGCATTCCACAGGGAAAATATTAAATTATGGCTAATATCGTGGAGAATGGGAATTCCAGAACACCTAATTGTGCTCTTAAGGAATCTGTATATGGATCAAGAGGCAGTCATGTGAACCGAACAAGGGGACACTGCATGGTTTAAAGTCAGGAAAGGTGTGTGTCAGGGTTGTATCCTTCCACCATACCTTTTTAATCTGTATGCCAAGAAAATAATCCCAGAAGCTGGATTATATGAAGAGAAATGAGGCATCAGGATCAGAGGATGACTCATAACAACCTGCGTTACACAGACAATACCACCTTACTTGCTGGAAATGAAGAAGATTTGAGACACTTACTGATGAAGATCAAGGACCACAGCCTTCAGCATGGACTGCACCTCAACATCAGGAAAACAAAAATCCTCACAACTGGACCAGCAAGCAATATTGTCATAAATGGAGAAAAGATTAAGGTTGTCCAGGATTTCACTTTATTTGGGCCTACAATCAATGCCCCTGGAAGCAGCAGTCAAGAAAACAAAAGACACATTGCACTGGGAAAAATCTATGGCAAAGGGCCTCTTTAAAGTATTCAACAGTAAGGACGTCACCTTGAAGACTAAACTCCACCTGACCCAAGCCATGGTATTTTCAATTGCATAATATGCATGCAAAAGCTGGACAATGAATAAAGAAGACAGAAGAAGAATTGATGCCTTTGAATTGTGTTGGAGAAAAATGTTGAATGTACCACAGACCGTCAAAAGAACAAACAGATGTTTTCCAGAAGAAATTCAACCAGAGTGCCCCTTGGAAGCAAAGATGGCAAGACTGTCTTACATACTTTGGACATGCTGTCAGGAAGGAACAGTCCCTGGAGAAGGACATCATGCTTGGTAGAGTGGAGGGTCAGCAAAAAAGAGGAAGATCCTGAATAAGATATATTGACACAATGCTTGGCTGGCCATAACAATGGGCTTAAGCATAAAAACTATTGTAGATGTGATGCAAGACGGGACAGCGTTTAATTCTGTTGTTCATAGGGTCACTGTGAGTCAGAACCAACTTGATGGCACCTAACAACAACAACAACAACATGCAAGGATGGTTCAACATTAGAAAATTGAACAGTTTAATCTATCACCTGAATAAAACAAAAGACCCAATCCACAGGATTGTATCAGTTGATGCAGAAAAGGCTTTTGACAAAGTTCAACACCCATTCATGATAAAAACTTTTAGCAAGGAGATTTCTGACCAACATGGTGCCATAGTCAGAAGCATCACACCATTCACCCACAGTTAAAAAGTAAGTACAACAGATATAAATGTCAGTTTCAAAACGTGAATTGTCAAATAAAGACACAAAAACTCAGCCAAGCATCAAGGACAATAAGAAACTGAAAGAGTACAGAGAGTAGGGAAAGATATGCAAGTCCCCTATCAGCTAAGGTGGCATGTACTCACCATCAGAGTATTCTTGTAGTATTCAGTTGTGATGCTTTTAATTCTATTAATTACAGATTCTCCCCAAAGAAGACTAATGCATCACAAGGATCTTCCTCCAGAACAGATAGAAAGAGAAAGTCTTTTCCTGCAGCCAGTACCCTGAATTTGGACTTGTAGCTTACTGGCCTGTGAGAGAATAAACTTCTCTTTGTTAAAGTGTTCTGCTTGTGATGTTTCTGTTACAGCAGCACTAGATGACTAAAACACACATCACGCCAAAACTTTTGGAACATAACAAAGGCCATTCTCAGAGGTAAATTTACAACAATAGATGCACACATCAAAAAAAGAAGGAACAAAATCAAAACATAAGCTACACAACTTGAACAAATAGAAAGAGAATGGTGAAAAAAGCCCACAACCACCAGAAGGGAAATAAGAAAGATCAGAACAGAAATAAACAGAATAGAATAACAACAGAAAGAATCAATGAAACCAAAAGTTGGTTCTTTGAAAGGATCAGAAAACTTGACAAACCACTGGCCAAACTCACAAAATAAAAACAGGAGAGGATGCAAATAACCCAAATAAGAAATGAAATGGGAGATAATACAACAGATCCAACTGAAATAATGTGGATTGCAACAGTGTATTATGAAAAAAGTATATTCCAACAACTTGGAAAACCCTCTAGGATTTTCAAATGGACAAATTTCTAGAAATACACTAGCTATTCAAACTAACACAAAATGATGTTGAAAATCTTAACAGACCTGTAACAGGAAAAGAGCTTGAAAGACAATAATAATGAACAAACAAACAAACAGAAAAACCCCAACAACAACAAAAAAAGACCTAGCCCAGATGGCTTCCCTGGATAATTCTACCAAACCTTCGGAGAAAGCTTATACCAGTACTACTGAAACTATTTCAGAAGATGGAAAAGGACGCAACACTTCCAAATCCACTTTATGAAGCCAGCACAATCCTGAAATCAAACCAGATACCACACATACACACACAGAAAACTACAGACCAGTATCTTTCATGAGCATGGACGCAAGAATTCTCAAAATTCTAGCCAACAGAATTAAACATCATATCAAAAAATAATACAAATTAGTGCCAGTAATGTTGGAATCAGGTGGTATCTTATTGTGGTTTTGATTTACATCTCTCTAATTGCTAACGGGAGCCCTGGTGATGCATTGGTTAAAAGGTTGGCTGCTAACCAAAAGTTGGCAGTTTGAATCCACTGTCAGCTGTTTGGAAGCCATATGATGCAGTTCTGCTGTCTGCTATGGGGTTGCTATAGTTGCAATTGACTCAAAGTCAACAGCTTTGGCTTTGATTAATTACTAATGATCACAAGCACTTCTTTCTATGTTTGTTAGCAGCCTGAATGTCTCTTTAGTGAAGTATCTCTTCATATCCTTTGCCCATTTTTAGTTGGACTATTTGTCTTTTTTTTGTTATTGTTGTTGAGGTATTGAAGTTTTCTATAAATTTGAGAGATTAGACCCTTGTCACATATGCCATAGCCAAGTTTTCACTCACTCTGTAGGTACTTTTCTTTCTTTTTAAGAAGCCTTCTGCTGAGCACACATGTTAAATTTTCATGAGCTCCTATTTACCTAGCTCATCTTCTGTGTGTGTATTTTTATGTATTCATCATGTACTAATCCAAGTAAATTTATTAAAGCCCTAGCACTTTCCATTAATGATCTTTACAATTTTAGGTTCTATATTTAGGTGTTTCATCTATTTTGAGTTAGTTTTTGTGTTTTATTTTTCTACAGATAGATATCCAATTTTGCCAGCATTATTTGTTGAAGAGACTGTTTCTTCACCACTCACTGTCGTGGACTGAATTGTGTCCCCAAAAATATGTGTAGCTGTGTGACTGGGCCATGATTCCCAGTACCTTGTGATTGTCCTCCATTTTGTGATTTTCCTATGCTGTATGTTAAAGGATTAGGGTGGGGCTGTAAATCCCTTCATAGACCACCTCCATGCTCCACTGCAAAAGGAGTTTTCCTGCAGTATGGCTTGCCCCACCATTAATCCTTTCATCCTGCACGAGATAAAAGGGAAAAGAAGCAAGCAGAGAACTGGGAGCCTTACACCATCCAGAGAGCAACACTGGGAGAAGAGCACGTCTTTCAGACCTGAGGTTCCTATTCCAAGATGCTCCCTGGACAAAGACAGATACAATACCAGACTTTTCTCCAGAGCTAACAAGGGGAAAAGCCTTCCCCTGGAGCACACATTCTGAATTTAGACTTGTAGCCTACCAGACTGTGTAAGCATAAACTTTCCTTTGCTAAAGTCATCCACTCGTGGTATTTCTGTTAGAGCAGCACTAGCTGACTAAAACACTAACCTTTGGTCCTTTGTCAAAGATCAGCCATTCATAACCCAAAAACCCACTATTGTCAAGTTGACCAACTCATAGCTACACTGTAGGACAGAGTAGAACTGCTCCATAGAGTTTCCAAAGAGTATCTCACAGATTGAAACTGCTGACCTTTCATAGCACTTAGCCACTATACCATTAGGATTTCCCAGCTGTCTGTAGGTAGGTGGATTTATATCCAGGTTCTCAATTTTGTTCCATTGGTCTATGTGTTTGTTGCTGTACCAGCACCAGACTATTTTGACTACTGTGAATGTGTAGTACATTCTGAGATCAGGTGTTGTGAAGTCTACTACTTTTTTCTTCTTTTAAAATAAAGCTTTACTTACTTGGGGCCTCTTTCCCTTTCAAATAAAGTTAGTAGTTTTTCCATCTCACAGAAGAATGCTCTTGGGATTTGGATCAGGATTGCATCATATGTATGTGTTGCTATGGGTAAAACTAACATTTTCACAGTGTTAAGTCTCCCTATCAAAGAGCATGGTATGTTGTTCAATTATGTAGGTTTCTTGCATATGTTTGTAGTTTTGTAATTTTCCTTCTATGAGTCTTTTACCTTTCAGATTAGATTTATTCCTAAGTATTTATCTTTTTGAGGACTATTGTCGATGATATCATTTTCCTGATTTTGTATTGCTTCAGTGTTTTTTAATTTGTTGATGCTTGCTTTGTGACCTTAAATGTGGTTTATTCTAGAGAATGATCCATGAGCATGCAAGAAGAATGTGTACTTTACAGCTGTTGGGTGATGTACTCTATAGTCTATAGACCTACAGACCTATGTCTACAAGTTCAAGTTGGTTGATTTGTAGTATTTAGATCTTCAGTGTCTTTGTTGAGTTTCTAGTTTTATTCTTTCATCAAGTGATGTGTTGAAATCTATTATTATAGTGGAAGTGCCTATTTCTCTTTTCAGTGTCACTAGAGGTTTGTTTTACATACTTTGGAGCTCTGTCACTGGATGCATATATGTTTATTATGATTATAGCCTCTTGGTGGATTGATCTTTTAACCATTATATGATGTCCTTCCTTGTTTTTTATAGAAAATTTTGCTTTAAAATCTATTTTATCACAGATTAGTATTGCCACTAATGCACTTTTTTGGTTGTTGTTTGCTTGATACATCTTTTTCCATCCTTTTAAGTTCTAGTTTATTTGTATCTTTGTGTCAAAGATGTATCTTTTGCAAATAGCATATTAATGGTTCATTTCACTTGGCTTTTTTTTTTGGCTTTTTCTTTTTTTGTCCATTCTGTACTCTCCCTCTCCTTACTGATGCACTTAGGCCATTTAAATTCAGTGTGGTTATTGATGTCATTCTATTAAGCTTTTTAAATTTTCTTTGTGTTATTGATGTTTTCATCATTCTGTTTAATTTTCAGTGCTGTTTTTTGTTCTGTTGTTTTTTTAAATTATGGCTTGTCTTTCATTTTCTTCATTGTATTTGGTATGAGTGTGGTGAATCTTTATGATTTTCTTCTTTTATATCTTCATGAGTAGGTTTATTGACTTTATTTTTAAAACAATTTATTGTGCTTTAAATGAAACTTCATAATCCAAGTCAATTTGTCATATAAAAACTTCTACACACACTGCTGTTAGTCTAGCTGCTCTTCTCATCCTGTGACAGCAGACTCCTGTTTTGCACCCTGTACTTCCCATGTCCATTTAACCATCTCCTGTTACCATCTACTCTCTCATCTTGCCTCTGAGTAGGAGCTGCTCAGTTAGCCTCACATATATTCAAGGACTGCCAATTAAATTTGTGAACTCATCCTAGAAACTGTGCTACATAACACATTGCTGAATATGACTACAGTCACCTTTCCAGTACTCTCCTTGGGAAGCTATACACCAGTGTCAGCATCTAGTCCACCCTTGAAAGCAATTTTGGAACTCTTTGCCTAGAAAGACTGTCAGAGCTGTCATCATATTATCCCTGATGTTCTGAATGTCATCAAGATGTTTTCCTTTCAAAATTTCCTGTGTCTTTGGGTAAAGAAAAAGTCACTGAAGGCCAGATCAGGTGAGTAGGGAGGGTGTTCTAATATAGTTATTAGTTTACTGGCTAAAAACTCCCTCACAGACAACTAGACAATTAAGTTTGCAAACTTACCACCTTGCCACCATGCACAATGGCCATTTCAGAAGGAGTTCCAAAATTGCTTTGAAGGGTGAACTAGGCACTGGTATCAGTGCATAGCTTCCCAAATAGAGTTCTTTGAAGGTGACTGTAGTGATACTCAGCAATGAGGTATGTAGCACTTAGAACAATTAAATTCACAGACCTAATTGTCAAACCTACTTAAGCTAAGAAGCACACTCTTTGCTAGTATCATTTTATGTCTTATCATATGGTCCAGTCTTTGTATGTAGAGTTGGGTTTAGGCCTGGTTTCTGCTCTGGGCTAACAGAGAGTCCAGTCCAGTTGTTGTGTCTTCAGGGAATCTTCCAGCTGGACTATCAGGTCTGCTCTTTTTAATAGAGTTCTAGTTCTGCATATCAATTTTCTCCCACTGTGTCGGGGACTCTGTTGTATTCCCTGTCAGGGCAGTCTTTGGTGGTGGTTGAGTACCATCTAGTTCTTCTGGTCTTCTGCTGATGCAGTCTCTGGATTATATGGCCCTTTGTATCTCTGGGGCTACTATTTTCCATTGATGCCTTTCATTCTTCTCTGCTCTAAATGGATTGGGACCAACTGATGCTGCATATATGGCCACTTAGTAGCTTTTAAGACCCCGGATGCTACTGACCAAAGTCAGATACAGAACATTTTCTTAAAAAAACTTTGTTATGCCGGTTGACCTAGATGTGCCCTGAAACTGTGGTCCCCAGAACCCTGCTACTCTGTCCTTCAAAATATTGGTGTATATTTAGCAAACCTTTTAGCTTTTGATTCAGTCCAGCTGAGCTGACCTCCTTTCTACTGCATGCTGTCACTCTCTTCACCTAACCCATTTCCTATGTGCTGTATAGTCAGTGAATACCCCTTTCCTTCCCTCCCCACCCTTGTAACCATCAAAGACTGGTTTTCTCCATGTTTAAACCTTTTTTTGAGTTCTTATAATGGTGATCTCATACAATATTTGTCCTTTTGCAACTGACTGATTTAACATAGCATAATGTCTTCCAGATTCCTTGTTATGAGAAGTTTCCCAAAACCATCAGTATTCTTTATCATTGCATAGTATTCCGTGGTGTGAATGTTGATGTTGTTGGGTGCCGTCAAGTCAGTTCCAAATCATAGCAACCCTATGAACAACAGAATGCAACACTGCCCGTCTTGCACCGTGTCCACAATTGTCTTTATGCTTAAGCCCATTGTTAAAGCCACTGTGTCAATACATCTTGCTGAGGGTCTTCCTCTTTTTCGAGGATCGTCCACTCTACCAAGTGTGATGACCTTCTCCAGGGACTGATTGTTCCTGACAACATGTCCAAAGTACGTAAGACACAGTTTTGCCATCTTTGCTTCCAAGGGGCATTCTGGTTGTATTTCTTCTGGAAAACATCTGTTTGTTCTTTTGACGGTCTGTGGTACATTCAACATTCTTCTCCAACACAATTCAAAGGCATCAATTCTTCTTCTGTCTTCTTTGTTCATGGTCCAGCTTTCTCATGCATATTATGCAATTGAAAATACCATGGCTTGGATCTGGCACATTTTAGTCTTCAAGGTAACATTCTTACTTTTGAATACTTTGAAGAGGTCCCGTGCAGCAGATTTTCCCAGTGCAATGTGTCTTTTGTTTTCTTGACTGCTGCTTCCAAGGGCGTTGGTTGTTGGCCCAAGTAAAATGAAATCCTTAACAATCTCAATCCTTTCTCCATTTATGACAATGTTGCTTACTGGTCCAGTTGTGAAGATTTTTGTTTTCCTGATGTTCAGGCGCAAGCCATACTGAAGGCTGTGGTCCTTGATCTTCATCAGTAAGTGTCTCAAATCTTCTTCATTTCCAGTAGGTAAGGTGGTGTAGTCCGCATAACGCAGGTTGTTAGTGACTCATCCTCCAATCCTGATGTCTCATTCTTCTTTGTATAGTCCAGCTTCTCTGATTATTTGCTTGGCATATAGATTAAAAACATATGGTGAAAGGATACAACCCTGACGCATGCCTTTCCTGACTTTAAACCATGCAGCATCCCCTTATTCTGTTCACACAACTGTCTCTTGATCCATATACAAGTTCCTTAAGAAAGGAAGTCCCATTCTCCACAACACTAGCCATAATTTAGTACGATCCACACAGTTGAATGCTTTTGCATAGTCTATGAAAAACAAGTAAACATCCTTCTGGTGTTCTTTGCTTTTAATCAAGATTTATCTGACATCAGCGATGATATCCCAGGTTCCATGTCCTCTTCTGAACCCAGCTTGAATTTCTGGCAGTTCTTTGTTAATATACTGTTGTGGCTGCTTTTAAATGATCTTGAGCAGAATTTTACTTAAGTGTGACATCAACGATGTTGTTTTAGTAATTTCCACATTTGGTTGGATCACTTTTCTTTGGAATGCGCATAAATATGATCTGTTACAATCAGTTGGCCAGGTAGCTGTCCTCCAAATTTCTTGGCATAGATGAGTGAGCACTCACAGCACTGCCTCTGTTTGCTGAAATATCTTAATTGATATTCCATCAATTCTAGGACCCTTGTTTTTTGCCAACGCCTTTAGTGCAGCTTCGACTTCTTCCTTCAATACCACTGGATCCTGATGATATGTTATGTCTTCAAGTGGCTGAACATTGACCAGCTGTTTCTGGTATAACGACTCTGAATATATCATAGTTTATTTATCCATTCATCTACTGATGGGCATCTAGGTTAATTCCATCTTTTTGTCATAGTGGACAGTGCTGTGATGAACATTGGTGTACCTCTATTTGTGTCGCACCTTTTATTTCTCTAGGATATACTCCAAGAACTGGGATTGCTTGATCATGTGGTATTTCTATTTCTAGATTTTTAAAGAAAATGCCAAATCAACTTCCAAAGTGGTTGTAGCATTTTACATTCCCACCAACAGTGTATATAAATGTCTCAGTCCCTCTACACCCTCTCCATCATTTATTACATTGTGTTTTTTCGACTAATGCCAACCTTGCTGGGGTGAGGTGGTATCTCATTGTAGTTTTGATTAGGGTTTCTCTACTGCCTAATGATCATGAGCATTTTGTCAGATGCCTATTAATGTCCTAGATGTCTTCTTTGGTGAAGTGCCTGTTTATACCTTTATCCATTTTTTTAATTGGGTTATTTGTTTGTTTGTTTTAATCTTATAGATTTTGGAGAATAGACACTGATTGGATTTGTCATAGCTAAATTTTTTTCCCAGTCTTTAAGTTGTCTTTTTACTCTTTTAGTCAAGTCTTTGGATCAGCATAAGTGTTTGATTTTTAGGTGTTCCCAGTTATCTATTTTCTCTGTTTTTGTAGTCTCCTTATGCTGTGTATTAGGGCTCCCAACATTGTCCCTATTTTAAGTTCCATAATCTTTACCATTTTAGATTTTATATTGAGATCTTTGATCCATTTTGAGTTAGTTTTTGTACATGGGTCTTTTTTTTTTTTTTTTTGCAGACAGATATACAGCTATGTCTACACTACTTGTTGAAGAGACTGACTGTCTTTTCCCTCCTTTGGACCTTTGTCAAATATCAGCTGCTCATAGGCAGATGATACTATATTCAAGTTCTTTGTTTGGGGAGCTTTGTAACACCATTGTGGTCTGCCTCTTTAAGTAATGTGATATGGACTATTGTCTCTGAGCCATCAGTAAGTTGTTGGATTTAATTTTATGTTTGTTTACTGTGTTCTAGCTTCTTGTTTTGTTTTGAAATGTCCAAATAGGCTGACCATGTGTACTAGTGTGGTAATTGTTGCCTTTGAATCTCTAACATCCTGTCACCAGTAACTAGAGCTGTTATTAGACACGGAAACTTAGGAGTCCATGTACTTTTCTTGTAAGTATTTGTCTCAGGTGTTCAGATCATCAGTTATCAAGTGTGTGGTGCAGGATTTCCCCTAGATGGGCAGGTGTGATTGGTGTAGGCCCAGGCATCTGACTGCATGTGCTGAGAAAGCCAATGGGCTAACAGTCACCTTTTTTTCTGTGAGGATGCTGTGTTCCCTTCTGTCTGATTCTAGGTGAAGAAAGTATTTCTGGCCTTAATTTCTGGCTCAGGGAGATGACAGAATATCCACTTATCCCCAGTTTGTTAAATTGTTCCTTCTCTGAGTCTAGGAGAATGGCTCAGGTCAGGTGTGAAGTGTCCTACTTCTAGCACAGTTAATGGCATCAGACTCCAAAGCCAGGCACAGTACAGAGAGGGGAAGGAAGAGTGTGAGGAAAAAGTAGGTAGATGCAAGCCACCTAGCTTTTGATGGTCAAGTACCACTTTTCACTGGTTCTATAGGCTTGAGTGTACTCTCTGCTTCTCTTTCTCTCCCACTGAGGATGCCTTAAGAAAGCCACTGCTGCATTTACCATGGTGGCTGCAGCTGATTCCTGGCAGTTCAGGTCTGGCCAGTCCCACATCCTTCGGGACTTACTTTCCCTTCCCCACGACTCTGTCCAACTTTTCAAGTTTCCTTTTGATGTTTGGAGCTCCTAGCACGTCATATGTAGTCAATTCATTTGTTCTTTTGAGTCTTTGTTGGTGGAGGGAGTACAGGAAGTGCCTGACTGCTCTGCCATCTTGGCCTTGCCTCTTTGTTGGCTTTCTTATGGTTGCCCTGAAATTTACCTTTATCTTCCCAAGTTTAAAGGGCAATTTATTTCTTGGTAATGCTTTAATTTCTTCTCTATAAGGGAGTTTGAAACCTATACCTTTAATTCCTCCTTGTGTTTTGAAGCGGTCATGAGTTACAGATTGGTGTCTCTAATTCCGTATTTTCTTTCAGATTTATTTTACTTTTGAGAATTCTTTATCTGGATTGATATCTGACATTGTTATGGATTGAATTTTGCCCCCAGAAATATCCATCAGCTTGGGTAAGCCATGATTTCTAGTACTGTTTCACTGTCCATCATTTTGTCATCTGATTTTATTTTCCTATAAGTTGTAAATTTTATCTTTTGAATATTAATAAGGCAGAAGTAAAGGCAGTTATTGATGAAGTAGGACTCAATCTACAAGATTAGGTTTGCTTCTTGAGACACTCTCTTTTGAGATACAAAAGCAAGATGCCAATAGAAAGGGAGGGAGACAACCTACCACCGAGAAAGCAGATCCAGGAGCAGAGCACATCTTTTGGACCCAGGGTCCCAGCACTGAGAAGCTACTGGGCAGGGAAGATTGATGACAAGCACTTTTCCCCAGAACTGACAGAGATAACAAGCCTTCCTCTGGAGTAAGCACCCTGACTTCAAACCTGTAGCCTCCTAGACTGTGAGAGAATAAACTACTGTTTGTTAAAGCCATTCACTTGTGATATTTCTGTCATAGCTGCACTAGATAACTAAGATAGAATTTGGTACCAGATGAGTAGGGTACCACTCTAAGAGATGCTTAAAATGTGGAAGCAGTTTTGAAACTGTGAATTGGTAGAGGCTAGAAGAGTTTTAAAGTCCCTAATAGTAAGTCTATTTTGCCATGAGCAGACTGTTGGTGTAATTATGGACATCTAAGACAATTCTGGAAACCCTGGTGATGTAATGGTTGAGAGCTATGGCTGCTATACAAAAGGTTTACAGTTTAAATCCACCAGGCACTACTCTGTCCTACAGGGTCACTATGGGTTGGAATTGACTTGAAGGCAATTTTTTTAAAAAAAAGACAATTCTGGTGAAGACTCAAGGAAATGAGAACAGTTACACTGAAGATGTTGCAGACAGCTAGAAGCAGCAGCAGAGATATGGCAGAAGTAGAACAGGATACCAGGGCTAAGGCAGTCCTGGAGCTGACCCATGAAACAAGAGAGCTCAGTCCCTTTTTGCAAGAAGCTTCCTGGTGAAGTGAGGTTAGCTTGGGGCACCAATGAGTGGAGTTAAACTCACTGACCCGCAGAGTAAGGAGCTGAGTGCCTTCCTGTCAATCTTTAGTGGAGGAATAGAGTGCTTTCAGGCACTTATGGGTGGAGCTAAAGAACTTTGGAACACTTGCAGCAGTAGGGACAAGGCCCAAGGGATGAGATGCCATGGAATTGGAAATCAGAAACTGAAGAGATGAGGAACCCAGGAAGCAAAGCTTCTTAGTCTCAAAGGGTAGGGCCATAACTCTTGGCTCTCAGAAGGTGGAGCCATGGCCTCTGGGACTTCAAAGCATGGGGTCACAGCCTCCTAGGTTTCAAAAAGTCAGATCTTCACCAATTCAGCTCTGGAATGTGGAGCTGCCATTCATGACTGCCAGCTGGATCGGGCCAGATCTGCTGTCCAAAGCTGAAGAGGCAGGGCTGCCATGCTCAAAAGGCAGAAGAACTGCAGCAAAGGGGTGGGATCACCATTCAGATGGACTAAGAGAATGGGGCCACTTAAAACTGAGGGAGCAGAGTAACTGCTCCAGTGGGCCTATAGATCAGAGCTGAAGTCCAGAGCTGAGGAACCTCCACCCAGACTCTGGAGAGTGTGGCCAACACTGAGAGTCTAGAGGGCAGGGCTGTTGCCTAAATGGTCTCAGAGAACAGAGAATTACCTTTAATCCTTGAGAGCTAACATAACGTGTTCTGCTGACTTACTTGGCACCTGTTGCCCTTTCTTTCCCTCCTATTCCTTCCATTTATAATAGAAATGTCTAGCTTATACATGTTCCATCATTGTACTTCGGAAATAGATTTCACAGATGAAGAGGAATTTTCGGAGTTTGGACTTTGAGTCGATTTAAGACTTTTCTATGATACAATGGAATGAATGTGATTTTGCAGGGAGCAAAGTTGAAAGACTATAGATTGAATTGTGTGTCCCCAAATGTATCAGTTTGGCTAGGCCATGATTTCCACTATTGTCTGGTTGTCCACCATTTTGTCATCTGATATAATTTTCTTTTAGATTATAAATCCTACCTCTATCATGTTAATGAAGCAGGATTACAGGCAGTTATGATAATGAAGTAGGACTTAATCTACAAGACAAGGTTGTTTCTTGAGTCAATCGCTTTTGAGACATAAAAGAGAGCAGCTTACACACTGAATCTGGACTTTCAGCCTCCTAGACTATGATGAAAAAAACTTTTTGTTAAAGCTACCCACTTGTGGGCTTTTTGTTATAGCAGCACTAAATAACTAAGACAGATGTTGTCACAAGTTTTAATCTCATGTTGTTTTCTGGTGCATTGTTAGTTTTTTATCTGAAGGATTCCCTATAATATTTTGTGTAAAGTTGGCCTGGTTTTTACAAATTTCTTTACTTTCTATCTGGAAGTGTCCTAATTTCACCATCATATTTCAGGGATAATTTTGCTGGATATACAACTTTTAGTTTGCAGTTTCTTTTTTTTTCTTTCAAGATTTTTTAAATATATTGTCCCATTCCCTTCTTGCCTGCATGCTTTCTGCCACCCAAACAGAGTTTACTCTTACTGATGCCACTTTGTAGGTGACCTTTCATTTTTTCCCCCTAAGCTGCTGTCAAGATTCTTTCTTTGTCTTTGGTTTTAGAAAGTTTGATTATGATACATGTTAGTATTGGATCTGACTTGACAGCACTTGGTTAGTATTTTTCTTTGGGATCTATTCTGTATGGAGTTTGTTGTGCTTCTTGTATGATTATCTTCTCATCATACAAGAAGGGAGGAAAGGACTATGGGTGGGATGTGTGTATAGTCACGGTTTCTCTACCCCTCTCTGGGTGGCTTAAGGAAGAGAATCATGCTTGGTAGATGAAAGTAGTGGAGCCCATCACATCAGTCAGAGGAGAGAAGAAGTGGATACAGAAGGATCTGCTCACACCTGATGGGGGGAAGGAGGGAGCAGTGGATGAGCTCTCTCCCTATCCTTCTGTCTCTGCCCTCCACCAGGTTCTTGGGGTGAGAATTGCATGCACAGGGGTGTGCCTAGTCTCACTGTATGTGGGCAAAGGGAAGCAGTGAACAGGGTTAGGTGGGATAAGGGAAAGAGGATAAGGTCTGCTATAGTCTCCCAAGTTATAGGTTGTGGGTGAGTGTAATCCTTCGGCTAGGATTTGTGGATGCCTGGATACCTTTGTCCTTTCTCAAGTGCAAGGGGCACAGGCAGCCAAGGGACCAGTTGGATGAGAAAGCTCCTACCAGCAGCCTGTTAGTCCACCACCTTGTGCACACACTCATCCCTGAGATCAAGGGCCACCACTCCCAAGTATCTCTGATTCTGGATTTGCACCCTCCCTGTCTCTGCTTTGGGTATCTTTTGCTAGAGTGTCTCTTTCCCTTTTGGGAAAGTTGTGAAGTTATCTTGTTGATTTATTCACCAGGGCCACTGCGAGCTTTGTCCCAAGTTAACACGGTTGGTGAGACTGGCAAGCTGAGCTCCTCTGCCCCATGTCAGTCTTGTTTCACTGCTTTCCTTCTTCCTTCCTACCAGCATTCAGTTCAGTCCTTAGACTTTCTTCTTTGATATTCACGGTTCCCAGATTGTTGTCTGTTTCTCATTCACATGCTCTTTTGGGTCTTTGGTACAGGGGAGCATTATGGTGCATGTGACTATACCATCACTTGGCCTTGCCTCCTGGGTTTTTTTTTGTTTGTTTGTTTTTAAGGTGAGGTCTAGACATCCTTTTTTTTTCTTTTAAGTTTTTCTTTAATACGCAGCTCAAACATGGGAAACACAGATTTAGATGAGGATTGGCAACTATGGGCTGTATGCCAAATCATGTTTTATTGAAACACGGCCAAGCCTGTTTCTCTGTAAATTATCTTTGACTATTGTCATGCTAAAAGTTCCATTGAGTAGTTGTGACAGAGATCTTATAACCCTTAAAGCAGAAAACATTAGTATGACAGCCTTGAAAACTATGGAGCTGTCCTACCCTGCATGCATGAGGTCAACTCTACCAGCAAGTTTTAGCTTAGAAGGAAGTACCTAGGAAGCTTATCACCACATGGGGGCAGCATAGACTCATTACAGGACCAAGACAAGAGGAACTCAATTTTTGAAAACTGAATTTGTAAAACTGAACACACCAGGAAAATGCACGTATTTTTCCTATCTATAGTCTGTTGTTTGTTTGTTTGTTTGTTTGTTTGTTTGTTTGTTTGTTTGTTTGTTTGTTTGTTTGTTTGTTTGTTTGTTTGTTTGTTTGTTTGTTTGTTTGTTTGTTTGTTTGTTTGTTTGTTTGTTTGTTTGTTTGTTTGTTTGTTTTATAGTCTCGTTTCTCTAGTTTCTACACATGCATACATGTCTATTCTGTCTTGGAAATATCTATGCTAGACATTGCTCTCTCCTCTATTCACAACTAGTAAGTAGCTTTTGTTATTGTTGTTTTCAATTCTGGCAACGGCAACCCCATGTGTGCAAGGTAGAACTCTTCCATAGGGTCTCCAAGGCCATTACCTTTCTGAAGGAGATCACCAGGCTTGTATTCCTAGGCACCTCTGGGTGAGTTTGCTGCCAGTCTTTCAGATAGTGGTCAAGCACTTAACCATGTACAATACCTAGGACTCTACAAGTAGCTTTTACCTATGGCTTTTCACCACTTAGTTCTTTCTTGTGTTTCCAGACTCTGGCTTTGAAATTCACCTGTTCATTGAAACTTTACTCTCAGGGGTCACCAGTGACCTCCTAATTACATTTTACAAGCTCCTTTTTTCTTATATTTCTGTTGATATCTCACCCTTCTTGAAACTGTCTTCTTCCATGAAGTTCCATTTTCTTAGCTCTCTTGCTATCTTTGTGCTCAATCTGTTGCAGGAAAAAGACAAGTTTGGCCTGCAGAGCAGAAAACACCTTAAACACCATTTTGTCTCTTAAGATGAAGAGGATTTATTACTGGTGGTGCAGCAGTCAGACTCAAGCCCGAAAAATAGCCGTGCACCTCATTCCGTTATCAGCGATACCTATTTCTATGTTTTCTCAAAGAAGCAAACAAAGGAATTTTCATACATTCTTCCAATTGGCAACTACAGGTTCACAGATTTTCATGTTGCAATTTCATTAGCATAGCAGTTCACAAATTACTGTTTTACCTTCTAACTGGTGTTAACATGGTTACAAGGATAAAGATAAGCAAAATTCTTAAGTTGAGAGGAGGGGCTGTCCTTTCTCTAGCTTTCTCTAGAGTTGACTTGCTCACAGGAAGCACTTGTGTGGGGGTTTCTCTTGTGCCAGGCTTCCAGGCTTCCAGTACTTTTAATAAGGCTATAACTCCTCAGGTTTGAAGCCCTCAGACTTCTGGTATTTTAGGAAAGGCTACAATTATTCAAGCTTTCCCCTCTCGAGTCTAGCCATGAAGAAGCTCTTTGTTCTTTTATAACCTGTGTTCCTTCAGTCTGCTCCATTGAGGATATCAGTCTAAGCAGGTGCCCTTTTCGCTTTTGTAAATTATTAGGCCTAAAATATTTGATAATTGAATAGTTTTCATGTGAAATTGGGAATGTAAGAAGAAAATGACACTAATTCAAAGAGACTGATCAAGAATCATGTCAGAAAAGCAGACTAGAGTGAGGAGATGAATAAAATCTTCTTCGTCCTCACAATCTCAAACTTCATGACCCAGTCAACTGTGGCAGGCAGAGTCAATTGTGACTACAGGACTTTTATACTGTCCACTCCACCAGGGACTACCTACTAACTCCATTCCTTTCTTCCAGGTAACACAGGAAGAAAGTGGAGCTGCATTGCTAGCTGCAAATATCCTACTTGCAGTTTACTATAATTAGCTCAGAGCTCAGAAAATTATGTTTAAAAATTCCTGAAACCCTATCTACCCCATAGTAACTGCCTGACTACTGCTACCATATCAGAAAATATTTCTACTAGATTCTATCTAAATAATTACCCTTCTTTCCACATATTGCTATAGATGGGACCATTGCTCCTGATTCATGGAAGCATCCTAATAGGTAATATTTTTTGTCCAGCACTTGGCAGAAGAAGTAATTACCCAAGCTAAATGACCATATTAATATATGTACTTGATGACTGATGGCATTATCTATAGTTTGGAGACAAAGAAGGGATGATTAGTGTGATGTAGTGTTTACACTCATCTATATCCATGAGGGATAATAACTAAGGTTAGCACAAAGCTTGTTCCTGTTAGGTGGAAGTCAGACAAGCCTTGACTATCTGTAATCTTCACCATTTTTGACACCAGCTATTCTCACTCACAATACTCTCTACTTCTCTCTCTCCTTTTTTTTTGCTTAAAAAAAAGTTGTACATTCCATGCAATTTACAAAACCAACTAACTTCTCATTAAACAGTTAGTATGCATATTGTTTTGTGACTTTGGTTACCACCCCATGGCATGTCAACACTCTCCCTTCCCTACCTTGGGTTCCCTGTTACCAGCTTTTCTGTCCCCTCCTGCCTTCTGAGGTGAATTTGGAGATCCGTACATGTGAGAGCCTAAAGGTAGAATTCCTGGTGTTAGGGTCCGAGATTTTCAAGATGCTACGCTGTTACTTTAAAGGTTAAATTTTATTAAAAAATATGCCCAATAGGAAAAATACTGGCTCACCTGGGACGCACTCCAAACTACACAGAGCAGGGGGGACGACGACGAGCTTCCTCAGCACCCAGTATTTAAGTCGTGAGATTACAAAGCAGGGAGGGGAAACTGACCTTTACATTGATTGGTTAAGGCCACCTGGAATTCCTGTTAGTTGTAAAATGTGGTCAAGGTCTAGGGGTCACTTGCAAGACTGTCCCCAGGCTTTGTCTTGTGACAGATGTTTTATAAGACAAAGGTGAGATTACCCTATGGTATTTTCTGCTATTGTTTCCTGGGGCTTTCTTTAATACCTTGAATTTTTGCTGCGCCCATCCTCATTTCAGCATTCCCCCCTTGAGTTCTCATTCCAGAGTCAAATGTTAGACTCTGAGTGGGTGCCGGGTTGGTCAAGATCCTGGCTGTTCAGGGGGTGGTAGGTCTGGTGTTGAGGCAGATATTTTAGGACTAGGAGCTGGACTGTGGCTAGTTTTTCTCGTACGATTTAAGTAGTTTATTTAGAATGTAGGGACCCACAGTTAAAGTTAAGATGAAGAGGACAAGTGGTCCTGTTAATGCAGTGATGAGAGTGGTCAGCCACGGAGACCAGGAGAACAGAGACTTGACTGATCCTAATGAGGTCCCTATTTTCCCTGATCCAGGGTGCATTGGTTTCACAGCCCCATGTATAACAGAAATAATCATTTGTTCCTCCACATGATCCATAGTCATTAGCCCCGGGACAGATGTAAAATTATTTCTTAGCCAGTTGTTGTATGAGGCAGTTAGTAGCACACCCCCACTCATCAGCATGTATACATCCCCCAGTGTTTGTCAGTGTTCTGTGTGCACGAACCAGGTATGGGTCTTTCTTAAGCTGTGAGCCTATAGAAACCCCACAAGGTCACATAAATCAAGGTGAAAAACTGGTGAAGTCACCTTAGGAGGGCCAGTTAGGGTCAGTTCTTGAACTTGCCCGCTGAGGTTTCTTGGAGTTGCCTCAGGGCCAATATGTTGTCGCACCCTCCATTGAAGGTAAATGGGAGTGATAGATCCAGGGCCGGATCCTGTCAACCTTGACGGCAGTGGGAGTTGTCAGGATTACTGTGTGGGGTCCTTTCCAACGGGGCTCCAAAGTCTCCTTTTGGTGTCTCAGGACCCAGACTAGACCCCCAGCTGAAACTGATGTGTCTTTACAGGAGGGAGATCGTGGAGGCATCTCAACAAGGAGAAAAGCAGATCTTGAGTTTTCTGCAGGGTCTGGAGGGACTTAAGCAGGTCGTGATTAGAGATTTCAGCAAGCATGTCATCCTTTGTTTTAGGGCAAAGTGGTGGTGGCCTCCCGAAAACAATTTCATAGGGCGTAAGGCCTTGGAGGTAGGGAGAATTATGCACACGCATCAAGGCAAAGGGGAGCAGGGCCGTCCAGTCACCGCCAGTTTCTAGGGTCAATTTAGTTAATGTCTCCTTAAGGGTCCTCTCTACCTGTCCTGAACTCTGGGGGTGATAGGCACAATGTAATTTCCAATTAATCCCCAGAACAGATGTTACTCCCTGAGAGACTATGGCTATAAAGGAAGGGCCTAGTGTCAACGGAACCCCAAACCTAGGTATGAGTTCTAGGAGTTCCATTTTTGTTTTTTTTTTTTTTTCTGATACTACCTGTGCTGTCTCTCTCTCAGTGAGAAGTGTCTCAGTCCAACCAGAGAATGTGCCTGTGAAAACTAAAAGGTACTTGTTTTAGTCAGCTAGGCTGCTCTAACAGAAATACCACAGAGTGGATGGCTTTAACAAAGAAAGATTTATTCTTACACAGTCCGGTAGGTTGCAAGTCCATGTTCAGGGTGTCCGCTCTAGGGAAAGACTTTCCCCTTGTCGGCTCTGGAGGAAAGTCCGGTATTGCATCAGTCTTTGTTCAGGGAGCGTCCTAACGCAAGAACCTCTGGTCTGAACGACATGCTCTGCTCCCGGTGCTACTTGCTTGATGGTAGCGAGGTTCTCAAATTGTCCTTGGTTCTTTTTCCTTTTATTCCTTGCAAGCTAAAAGCATTAAGGGTGGGGCAAGCCATACTCCAGGGAAACTTCCCCCATAGCAGGAATTCACAGCCCCACCCTAATCCTTTAACATACAGGTTAGCAAAACCACACAATGGAGGACATTTCCAAGATACTGGGAACCATATCCCAGCCACATGGCTGCACACATTTTTGGGGGGACACAATTCAAACCATGACAGTACTTATATCCATATCTGCCAGGCTTAATTTCAGTGAAATGTGAAGTCCAGTTCCCAATGTACTCCGGGCATAGTGCCTCTTTCTCTCTTACCTTGGTGGGCCTTACCAGAGCTGCTTACATTAGTGGCCTGGCAGGCTTGGCAAGTGTGCGTTATTCCTTTAGCCAACCAGGGTAGTTGGGGTATATAGTACCTTGGAGATAGAAGTTCCTCGATTTTTGTTGCTCCTGGATGGGGGGTCTGGTGGATCTGGCAGATGAGCTCCTCTCCCAATTTTTGAGGGAGAACGGGGAGTCCTCCCAAGGTATAGCGCCATCCTTTCTCCTGTTTTATTTCTGGAATTTTCTTGTGCAGGAGGGTATCCTCTGGGGTGTAGGTGGGCTCTTTGGAAAGGGTTGGCTCGGGGAGCTGGATAGAATTGATCTCGGGGAGGCTGAGGGCGGCTTCCTTAGCTGCTCAGTCCGCCGGATTATTGCCTTGGACTTCCACTGTTTTGGACTGCTGATGTCCGGGGCAATGGATGATGGACAGCTTTGTGGACAGCCAAATAGCTGCCAGTAAATCTAATATTTCTTGTTTATTTTTAATAGTTTTTCCTTCTGCTGTGAGCAATCCCCGTTCCTGATAGATGGCCCCATGTACTTGTGCAGTAGCAAAGGCATACCTGCTGTCGGTATATATGTTGACCGCCTTGTCAGCCCCTAGTCTTAGTGCTTTGATGAGTGCTATGGGCTCTGCCCATTGTGCTGATGTTCCAGATGGTAGGGCTTGTGACCAGAGGACCTGATCTTTGGCTACCGCCGCTGCCCCTGCGTACCTGGTGCCATCCTTGATAAAACTGCTCTTGTCGGTGAACAGAGTGAGATCAGGGTCCTGCAAGGGAATGTCTGTAAGATCTCGGCAAAGGCCGTGTTGCTGGTCGAGCAGCTCAGTGCAGTCACGCGGTTCGGCCTCCAGGTCCGGATCACACAGCAGCTGGCTGGATTGAGGGCTGAGCTAGAAGCAAACACAACTCGGGGCTGATCTAGTAATAAAGACTGGTAGTGGGTTAGCCAGGCATTGGAAATCCATTTATGAGGCGGGCTACGCAGGCCTCCCTCGATGGCATGGGGGGTAGTGATAGTCAGGGGCTGTCCCATAGTCAGTTTATCAGAGTCTTTCGCTAGTTGAGCGGTGGCCGCAACAATTCTAAGGCACCTTGGCCATCCTGAGGCCACTGGGTCTAGCTGTTTAGACAGATAGGCCACCGGCCTTTTAAATGGGCCGAGTGTCTGGGTAAGGACTCCCTTGGCTATTCCTTTATTTTCACTGATGTATAGTTGGAAGGGCTTTTCCAGGTTGGGTGATGCCAATGCCGGTGCCTCCAGGAGCGATTTCTTTATAGTCTGGAAAGCCTGCTCTGTTTCTTTAGTCCATATAAAATTCTTTTCTTTTCCTTGGGTCAGCTCGTATGGGGGGCTTGCTATTTCTGCAAATCCTGGGACCCAGAGCCAACAGAACCCAGCGGACCGCAGGAACTCCCTTACCTGTCTCGGCGTACGCAGGGTGGGAATCCCAAGGATAGTCTGTTTTCTTGCTTTGGCTAGGGAACGTTGTCCCCCCTTGAGTTGGAAACCCAAGTAAGTCACCTCGTGGACACAGACCTGTGCCTTTTTAGCAGAGACTCGATATCCCAACTCCGCCAAGAGAGTTAACAGGGACTTGGTGGCCCTTAAGAAAATGTCCTCATCGGGTGCCCCGAGTAATAAGTCATCTACATATTGTAGAAGGGAAATGTCAGTCCACTGATGCCTGTACTCATGTAAGTCCTGATGAAGGGCCTCATCAAAGATAGGAGAGTTCTTGAACCCTTGTGGCAGGCAGGTCCAGGTCAGCTGCCTGCTGAAGTCATCTTCCGGATACTGCCATTCGAAGGCGAAGAGTGGCTGACTCTGCGGGCTCAGGGGTATACTGAAGAATGCATCTTTTAAACCTAGCACTGAATATACTCGGTGTTCTGGTGATAAAGAGCTCAGGAAAGTGTACGGGTTAGGACTGGTCTGTAGTCCAGCCCTCCTGCCTTCCTCACCAGCAGGAGGGGAGTATTCCAGGGCAACTAGCAGGGCACCAGTATTTCATGTTTTCTGAGTCTTTGAATGTGGGCCCTGATCCCTCTCTTTGCTTCTGGTGCAATGGGGCACTGCACACCTGAATTGGGTCGGCAGATGGTTTTAAAGTCACTATAACTGGTGATTGGTGTTTGGCCAGTCCTAGGGAGTTGTTTTCAGCCCAAACCTGAGGAATCTCTTTGATAAATTGATCCACTGATATCACAAGGATAGAGTGGGGGCCCCTGTCAGAACCATCATGAAATCTGTATTCTTCCTCTAAAGGGGATATCATGTTGACTTGGGGTGTCAGGTAAGCATGATCCCCAGCAAAGCAGATAGTTGCCTGTATTTTTGATAACAAGTCTCCCCAAGTGAAGGGTATGGGCATTCAGGCATGACCATGAAGGAGTGGGAGAGAGCTTTGGTTCCCAGCTCTATTTTTCACTTACTAGTCCATGAGTAGGCACCGATTCCAGTAGCTCCTCATGCTAGGGTTTTGGTTTTGGTTATGGGTCCTAGGGGTTCAGTTAGAACCGAGTCGCTAGCCCCGGTGTTGACCATGAATTCTACTGGGTGTCCCTCTACTTTTAAGGTTACTCTGGGCTCAGGGGGAACCCATGAGCCCTGATGACCTCAGGCCTCTAGGTTAAGAACCTTTGGAGGGGGCTTTCTTTTGGGGCACTCGCCCTTCCAGTGTCCAATTTCCTTGCAGTAGGCACACTGGTTTCTCTGCAGGGGAGGCTTTCCTGGCTTCCTCATCTGATCCAGTTTCTTCTCCCAGGGTCGCAGCAGCACATGGCCCTGGGCTCTGCCAGGAGGATTCTGCTTACCTTTTTGGCTTGTTTGTCTTCTGGTTGTTTGCGGTTATTGAAGGTTTTCATAGCAATTTCCATCAGCTCGGATAGATTCTTTCATTCGAATCGTTCTATTTTTTGTATTTTTCTTTTGATGTCAGGGGCCGACTGTCCCATGAAGGCTATATTAATGGCCTGTTGGTTTTCAGGAGACTCAGGGTCAATGAGAATATATGTGCAGTATGCCTCCATTAGTCGTTCCAGAAGGCTGCTGGGGATTCTGAGGGTTCCTGAATTACCTGTGTTACTTTAGACAAATTTGTGGGGTGCCTAGCAGCA
This sequence comes from Heterohyrax brucei, assembly GCA_028571685.1. NCBI lineage: Eukaryota > Metazoa > Chordata > Mammalia > Hyracoidea > Procaviidae > Heterohyrax > Heterohyrax brucei. The sequence goes on from CM053155.1 coordinate 28,668,037, forward strand.
GCCTGGAAACCCCCCATAAGAATCTGGCAGTAGACAGGAGCTGCTTACCTGTGGTGGTGTTTGGGTCCCAATTTGGGTGGGTCAGAGAAAAACCATGGTTAATCGCATCTAAATCACTTGTAAAGTTTCCATCATCTCCCGGCACCCGTTTTCTGGCTAGGGAAACAATGTTAGTCCTCTCCTCAGTGGTAAAGAGGGCTTGGAGAAGTTGCTGTATGTCTTCCCAAGTGGGCTGGTGTGTTACAAAGATGGTTTCTAAGAGGGATGTCAAGGTTTGAGGTTTTTCAGAAAAAGGGGGATTCTGCATTTTCCAGTTGTAAAGATCAGAGGTTGTAAAAGGAGTATAGACCAAGAAGGGGGTCCCAGCCTCAGTCATGTGTCCTATAGCTCGCAGGGGGAAAATATGAGGGGAAGGTTCTGTAAGTGGTTGAAAAGATCGACCTGAGCGGGTATGGGCTGGGCTCTGGAGGTAACAGGAAGGTGGTGCTGCAGAAGTGGCAGGGGTCAAGGGAACAGTTAGGACTGGAGGGTCCGCGGGGACCCTATACAAGCCATGGAGACTGGCTTTGGCTCCCTCAGCCCCAGCGGCGGCAGGAGGAGAAACGGGAATTGGGGGGTGGGGAGGTGGGAGACTCAATAAGTCGTCTGGGTCAGAGGAATTGGATGGAGGAAGGGAAGCTGGCAGGGGTTTCGAGGAGCCCTGAACCGCCAGGGTTGTAGGAGGTTGTTTAGGGGGAACATAGGGTTGCTGCCACACAGGTGGCCGCCTGAGAAGGTCTTGCCAAGTAACAATGTATGGCACTTGGTCAGGGTGACCCGGATCGGCAAAGACGACCTGAAAAACAGAATGGGTCTGGTTAATGTCTAGGTATCCCGTGGGCGGCCATCCAGTACCAAAGGCCGGCCATTCCAGATTACAAAGTGTGCGGAGTTTTCCCGACTGCACCTTGCCAAAGTTTCGGGCTCGTTTCTGGAAATCTGAAAAGTGGTTAAAGAACAGGTCTAGGGGTATTACAGAGTGAGAAGAAGATTGCCCCATAGCGGCAAAAGTAACAATCAGGACAAACAACACAATCAAACAGACAACGGAACAGACACGGACCCGTCAGGGAAGAAACGAAACGAAAACCAGATGCGGGATTTACAGGCCACAGAACCAAGAAAGGAACCAGCGGTGCCTGCCCAGATGGAGAGGGAGGCATCCCCCAGCCTCCAACTCAGAGAGCAGTTCTGTGTCCAGATTCTTTCTTAGTGAGTCCCAGAACCAGAGCTCGAACACAGACAGACAATATCCAGACTCACCTGTGAGGTCCAAACCAGATCAGCCGGCCGCAGAGGTTGCTCTTGAAATCCCGGATGAGCCCCCAAATGTTAGGGTCCACAATTTTCAAGATGCAACGCTGTTACTTTAAAGGTTAAATTTTATTTAAAAATATGCCCAATAGGAAAAATACTGATGCACCAGGGACGCACCCCAAGCTACACAGAGCAGGGGGCGATGACTAGCTTCCTCAGCACCCAGTATTTAAGTCGTGAGATTACAAAGCAGGGAGGGGAAACTGACCTTTACATTGATTGGTTAAGGCCACCTGGAATTCCTGTTAGTTGTAAAATGTGGTCAAGGTCTAGGGGTCACTTGCAAGGCTGCCCCCAGGCTTGTCTTGTGACAGATGTTTTGTAAGACAAAGGTGAGATTATTCTATGGTATATTCTGCAATTAAGTTGTTTCCTGGGACTTTCTTTAATACCTTGAATTTTTGCTGCGCCCTTCCTCATTTCAACACTGAGCCATGTCCTAGGCTGCCAAGTTGTCTGTGTGAAGCCAGGCGGGCTATAAATTGTCCTAGAATGGAATGCCTCTGGATAAGCACAAATGTCCAGTGGTTTCCAGTGATTACTGGGTATGAATATCAGTTCAGTCCTTATTCTTTGTTTAAAACCCATTGGGGGTCAAGTCAGTTCTAACTCAGCAGCTCTAGAAACCAGAGTAGGAAATTCCGCACAGAGTTTCCAAGGAATGGCTAGTGGATTCAAACCAATAATCTTTTAGGTTAATAACTAGAGCTCCACTATTGTGTCTAACCAGCTTACAAATTAAGATAACAAAGGCAAGGCCATCAGCATAACCTGCTCCAGGCAAGATAGTTCACTTTGATTTCTGCCTGAGACCAGAATCAGCAGGCCTTCTCTCAGAAACTGAAGTACCAGTGGTCATCAGAGGTGACATCACCTGCAAACTATCCCTTCTATTAATTCTTTTTAAAAATATATATTACAGTGAACGTGTGTTTTAGTTTTAGATTTGTCATTAGTTCTCTTTCATAGCTACTTGATCCTAATTAATATCTGCCTGGTTAGTTTCAGGAAACCCTGTTGGATAGTGGCTAACTGTACAACTGCTAACCAAAAGGCTGGCTATTTGAATGTACCAGGTGCTCCTTGGAAACTATGGGACAGTTCTACTTTGTCCTACAGAGTTGCTGCGAGTCAGAACTAACCTGAAGGCAGAGGGTTTGGTTTGGGGTTTCATTTTAAAGCCTTTAATTCTAGCTTTAGGGCTGAGATTCCTTTATCTATTTGAAGATACTGAACGTACTCATTGAAAACACACTTTTCTGATTGTTCAGCTGCTACCCTGTCACAGGAGTGAATTTTTTCATTTGTTGAATTTGTCTGCCATCTTTTGTAATGTTCTTTGTATATTTAGTTTGAAAGTTTATGAGGCAATTTCTCTTTCTCTTTCTCCCCTTCCTCCCTTACATTTTTCCTCTCTCTCTTTTCTTCTTTTCCTTTCTCTTGTTTGTTTACTCATGCTGTAGTGCCCAGTAATTTTACAGTTGACTCCAATCAGTCCCTACTTCAAAGGTATACCTTATATTGGTCTCCTGGGGCATTTGTCTCACAAAGGTACTAGAAGTCAGTTTCTGATGATTGCAGAGATCTTGGTCTAGGCCTGGTATAACAGCTGTCTCAAGCAACAGCTGGATGCTGACCTGGGAGCAACTGCTACAGATCCTGAGCTCTGTTTGTAGGTTGTAGAACTCTGTTTCTATTTCTGGTTTTATACACTATGCCTAGCTCTTGTGTCCATCAAGTATGGAGACTTTAAGCCCCTATTCCTTTATCAGAGTTGAGCTCCTAAGCATCCCTGACTAGAGAGAACAAGGTCTTACAAAGTCTGGGCTTCGGACTTCACTTATGGCTATATATTCCTCTTCCTTTACTGGTTCACAAAATGTTTATATAGTTTTAAATAAAAAAAGAGACTGGTAGAAACTATATGCTATACACGTAAATGAGTAAGAATGTGTATCCAAAACACATAAATAATTCCTATATATCTGTTAGAGATTTTTTTGGGTGCAGTGAGTTTCACTTAATCTAAAGTATGTAAAGGAAAAACCAGAGAGAGGAGGAAAAAGAAAAGGAAAAGCTTATTTGCTTCCCGGGCAGCTTTACAGAATTCTCGGATGGGAGTCTGTAGAACTACGTGCTGGCTAGGGGGTTGGGGGTGTATAAAGGGGGCGGGCAGACCTTAGTGGGGACAGTGTTGAAAACAGTGCCCGTGATGATGAGAATGGTGTCCGTGGCAAGTAGCCTATGGGGTTGTGGACTATTAAAGTTACTTAATTAACATAAGGGGGTTTCATTTCAGTGGAGTTGAGCCTATGGGAAAGGAGTGATAGCTATTCGGCCCGGGCAGCTCATCTCATTTGAATGGAATTTCAGGAATAGCTGGCAGATAAAACGTTTTGACTCAGGCCAGGCCACTCCACGAATGGTAGGGGAGGGGGTTGGGGTTTCAGCCTAACAATATCAATAATAAGAACACAATCAAACCAAAAAGTGAGCAAAACTCTTAAATAGCCATAGTATGAGTAGCCAATGAATACAAAAAAAGATGATCAGTATCATGGATTGAATTGTGTCACCTAAAAAATGTGCATAGCAGTTTGGCTAGGCCATGATTCCTAGTATTGTGTGATATTCCTGTGTGTTGTGAATCCTGCCCCTCTGATTTTAATAAGGGAGGATGGGTGATGGTTGTGTTAGTGAGGCAGGACTCAATATGTAAGATTGTATTGTGCCTTAAGGCAATGTCTTAAGATATAAAGAAAGGGAAGTAAGCACAGAGTTGGGGACCCTCGTGCCAACAAGAAAGCAGCACCACCAGCAGAAGCATCCTTTGGACTCTGGGTCCCTGTGCCTTGGAAGCTCCCATTCCAGGTGAAGATTAAGGACAAGGACCTCCCTCCAGAGCCAACAGAAGAAGCCTTCCCCTGGAGCTGATACCCTGAATTTGAACTTTTGACCTACTGGACTGTGATAAATAAAATTTCTCTTTTTCAGTGCCATCCACTTGTATTTCTGTTAAAGCAGCACTAGATGACTAAGACACTTAATATTACTAGTCATTAGGAAAATGTGAATTAAAATCACAATGAGATAGTATTTTACATCCACTATAATAGTGAATCATAAAAATATTAATATCAAATGTTGGAAAAGATGTGGAACTAGAACTTGTGGATGAACATGCAAAACAGTATGACCAATTTGGAAAATTATTAAGCAGTTTTTTTATCAGCTTAAACATACATAAATTCTAACCCAGCAATTTTACTCCCAGAGAAAAGAAACATGTGTATACAAAAAAGCTTTGTACAACAATGGTCGTAACAACTCTATTCATAAAAGCCAAACAACTGAAATACGAACAAAACAGATAAACTGTGATGTATCCATACAATGAAACACTAAGCAATGCAAAGAGTGTCTTGATAGACATGACAACTTGGATATATTTCATAAGCATTATTGTGAACTAAAGAAATCAGAAAAGAGTACATAATGTGTGATTCCATTTATATGCAGTTCAAGAATGTTCCCAAATCAAGTTAGGTTCATCCACCTGTCACTATAACCGAAAAGTGCAGAGACAGTGTAGGGTTCAAGGGATAATTTATTGGCAGGTTTCTGCAGCAAACGTGGGGGGAAAGTGGCCAATTCAAACCGCCCCTTTTGAGTTACATTTTCCAGGGGTTTTTATAGTCAGAATTCAAAGGGGAGGGGGTTTGTCAGAGAACAATAGTCAGGAGTTACAAGACTTCATTACATCACAAGGTGTCATTACATCTAGGTCCCCAAATGTCTCTGCTAGGTTCTCTCCTTCATGTCTCAAGAGTACAAAACAAACTTATGCAATGAATTTTGCCCTACCAACACAACTGCTGCCCACCCACTCTCATTAACATCAAACTCATTAACAATAACCACACGATCTTAGTAAACAGTGATAGAGAAACAGGAAAATCTGGCATGAGAAAGGTAGGTGCAAGAGTGGTCCCGAAGGAGCTCACCAATGAACAAAAAAGCAACGGAAAGTCAAAGTTTGCTCAGTCTGCTGTGCTTCTCACAATCAGCCAAAGATTTTGATGCACAATTTGACAAATTTTTGCAATGTTTTTGTCAGTTTGCAATATTTGCAATCTTTCTGCTCACTAGTGGCCACCCTGACCTCACTTCATCAGTGACACTTTCTATCCCCTCAGAAAAACATTTAATCCACTTGTGCACTGCCGTTTTCTTCATGGCATTATCCCCATAAACTTGAACTAACATGTCCCTGATCTCACTGCCACTCTTACCAAGTTTAACAGGAAATTTAGTGTTCGTTTGTTGACCTAACTCAAGCTCTGACATCCTTCCAATGGCACACAGAAACACACAAGAATTATGAATGCCAATCAGGAAGAAACTGCCACACGTTGACATGAACACAGCTGTACCAAGTTAATGAAGCCTCACCAAGTTGTTTATACAGTGTTGCCAACATAAGCTCACAGTGTCAAGTTTGTGAACATAACTGTCAGATCTTACAGAAGTGCCATATGATCCAGCAATCCCACTCCTTGGAAAACATCCTAGAGAACAAGAGCTGTCGGTATATACACACCCATGTTCATTGCAACACTATTCACAATAGCAAAAAGATGGAAACAACAGGGTGCCCATTAATAGATGAATAGATAAACTACGTATATACACACTGTGGAATACTATACAAAGATAAAGAATAATGATGAATTCATGACACATCTCGTAACATGGATGAATCTGGAAAGTATTATGCTGAGTGGAAATTAATCAGTTGTAAAAGGACAAATATTGTATAAGACCACTACTATAAGAACTCAAGAAAGGGTACAAACACTGATGAAAACATGAGGGTGGGAATGGAGGCAGAGGGTTATTTACTAACTGTATAGTAACCCACTGCTGTTGAGTTGATTCCAATTCAAAGCAACCCTATAGTAGACAAAAATAATCTCAGGGGAAGGGAAGGGCAACATACAACACAAGGGGACGTCAGCACAATTGGACTAAACCAAAAGCTAAGAAGTTTCCTGAATATAACCCAACACTTCAGGGGACAGAGTAGTAGGGGCAGGGGTCTGGTAAACATGGTTTCCGGGGATGTCTAGGTGAATTGGTGTAACAAAGTTTATTAAGAACACATTGTACATCTGACTTTGGTGAATGGTGTCTGGGGTCTTAAAAGCTAAGCAAGCATCAGTTGGTTCTAACCCACCTAGAGCAAAGGACAATGAAGAACATCAAAGTCACAAGAGAAGAAAATATGAGCCCAAGAGACAAAAGGGCTACCTAAACCAGAGAGCCCATAAGCCTGACAGCAGAAGAACTAGATGGTACTCAGCTGCTACCAATGACTGCTCTGAAGGGAACACAACAGAGACTCCCTCATGGAGGAAGGTGAAAGTGGGGTGCAGAATTCAAATTCTAGTAAAAAGACCAGAGTTAGTATTCTGACAGAGATTGGAAGGAGCCCAGAAGACATTGCCTCTGGACTCCTTGTTAGCCCCAAACAAAAAGCATTCCCAAAGCCAACTCTTCAAAAATTAGACTGGACTATAAGACCTAAGGAGACCTAGGTGGCATAGTGGTTAAATACTATGTCTGCCAACCAAAAGGTCAGCAGTTCGAATCTGCCGGGTGCTCCTTAGAAATTCTGTGGCACAGTTCTACTCTGTCTTATAGGGTTGCTGTGAGTCAGAATCAACAGCAGCTGGATAAGACGTAAAATGATACTTGTGAAGAATGTGTTCCTTAGCTCAAGTAGATATATGAGACTAAATGGACAACTGCTGTCTGGAGGTAAAATGAGAAGGCAGAAAAGGATAGGAGCTGGTTGAATGAACACAGGAAATACAAGGTTGAAAGGAGGAGTGTGCTGTTACACTAAAGAGAGAGAAACTAGGGTCATACAACATGTATAAGTTTTTGTAGGAAAAACTAATTTGAATTGTAAACTTTCAATTAAAGCACACACACACACATGAAACCACATATTGCTATCAGCTCAATTCAAAGTGATAGACTTGTATTCTAAATTACAGGCTGTTGTGTTGCGTTAAGAAACAACATCAAAAGTCAGTGGCTTAAGACAATGACAGTTTATTTCCCCATCTTACTATACATCTCATTCAGGCTTTCAGGAGAGGGACTAGCTGTGCTCTGTAGAACCATCCAAGTAACTAGGGTGAAAGATGCTCCTGTAGCTATATCATCCGGAATGCATTAGGAGCTCAGTCGCCAGTGTAGGGGAAGGAAGTGGTGACTCTCACACAGGCTTTCCATTGTTTCCCCTAGAAATGGACACACACTGCTTCCGTTCATTTTTCATTGGCTAGAATTAGGAATGTGACCTCACCTATCCACCAAGAGGTCAGAAAATGTAGAAGAGCTAGTGGAATATTTAGAGAGTCTTAGTGTCTGCCATAACTGGAAAGCTTTCCCCAACACTTTTTCACCACCCAAAAACTAAGCTTCACCTGCAAATAGGTCTTGATGGTGGGAGTGGTGAGCTGTCTGCCCTCTATTCAGAGGGAACAATGGTTGTCATGGTGTGTCTCCTGGTAGAGGTGACCAGGTTTGACAGTCTCAGAGAAACCATTTGTTAGCCTCATCCAGGTATGTATAGTCAGAACCCACCACAGTTTTCTTAGTTTAGGAGAAATCCCTGCTCTCCAAAGAACCTCTTCTTCTTCTTCTTTATTTTTACAGTTTTTGTGATGCAAGAACAATAAGGCAGACAAAATGACATCAGTGAACTTACTGCTCCAGTTATGGTGAGGGTTGTCACATGATTAGAAATTTCTGGCTACTTTCAGTTGTCCTTCCTATTTCAGTAGACTTGATGGGAATGTGACACGTGTCGAAGAGATTTGTAAGGGCTTGTACTCCAGAATTTTCACTGTATTCTGAGGTAGAAATCCCTACAAAACTCTCACCATCCCACACAAACAGCAGTTTGGATGTAGACATTGAGGTGAGCTTTGAGGAATCAACCAGCATAGTGGCTGGAAGACAAAAAGACTCTGCCAAACTCAAGAGAAAATTCAAGAATTTGGGAAGGATGGAATAGTATTTGGGCCCTTTGCCTTCTTCCTGCATTTTCTTTCTCTGGTACCACACATTCTCTGGTTGAGTCCCTACTCCAGCAGGGTTCCCTCAGTAGTGTGACGCTGTCTACTGTCTTTCTTCAGCTTTCCTAGGAAGTCTCTCTGGCTTAAGTGGATGAATAAAGTCAGTTTCTCTCAGGTACATCTTGAAACTCATGCAGAAGGCACCTAACATAGACAGTGATTCAAATCAAACTCCTTGGCCCTTTTCTTTCCTTAGATGGCAAAGGGCTGGGATGATAAAGGTCGGTATAGAGGGAAAGGGCTCAGGAAAGAAGAAGGTAGCAATGACTTGAAGTAGGAGTGAAAGGAAAAATCAAGAAAATGGCTTCCCTGTGCTGTGTGAGAAGAAGGCACTGAGCTTACCCATGTTTCCCTGCAGAGTGCTGGAGAGCCCCTGGCATCATGCAACACGGCCGTTGGAAATGTTTCATAGTGGTTGTGTCCTTAGTGCCCTTGAGCTTCTTCTTGTATGAGAAAATCTACGAAGATGAATACAAGCTTCTTTTGGTGAGTAACAGAATCTGATAGTGGAGGAGATTTTCAGTCATTAAGTAGGAAAATAAAAGTATGTATGTCAGTGTTTTTGTCTCATATTTGTGGAACACTCTAGAATTACTGCAAATGTTCTGAGAAAAGTGAGGTTATAAACTTAAAAGAGTACATGCCTTTTCACAAACATGAAAGAAGGGATGTGATATTATTTATACGATAAGAGACCACTGACATTTTGTCTGTTGTCCAGTCGGGAAGGGAAAACACTAACTGGAAAGAACTGTCAGTGGCACCAATAGAGAAAAAAGGGGGAATTTCCAGTGGCAAACGGAGCAGCGCCAGACCTAGGAGAGCATTAGAGGTTTGACGCCTAATCTGTAGTAACTAAGAGACCCCCCTGGCAGAGGGGTGTGCAATGAGTGATAGAGACTCCATTCCTCTCCTTCAGAAGCTCCGTGAAGATCTTCCAGTTGAAAGAATCACTCAAAACCAGCTTTGCCAGCTTCATTCAGATTTGCTTCCTAAATTCTTCAGTTTAAAACAGTCACTTCAAATATGCATAGGATTTAGACAGTCTGGGGAGAGTGCAGGGCATTTTTCGTATGGAAAGGATGAAGCGCTGCCACCTCTAGAGGTTCACACTGAGCAGAAGGACCGCCACGTCCTAGGTGCTGGTGACTTGCCTCACCAGATCCTGGCGTGGGAGACACTCATCTTTCCATTTCATACAGGAAGGATCATGACTCAGAGCCCTGAAATAACTTCCTCAAGTATACAACATGTGCAGGTGGAGAAGCGCAATCCACAGCAGACATGCTGAGCCTTGGCAGTCCACATTTTTCCTAATGTGCCTCAAACCAACCAGAACAAACCATGGGATGGGTACGGGGAATGTTCAGATATGTGGGGGTGGTCAGAATTTAGCAAAGACTTTAGAATTGAAGCACTGCATTTAAATTCATGAAGGACAAGGACCAGGAATTGTTCTTTAGCATCTATTATAGCACCTAGCATAGTAGTAACTTGACTCTGACCAGGGTGCCAATGGTAGGAGAAACTGAATGTGGGACATGGTGACGTAGACAAATTCTTACCCAAACTAGGGCCTTACTACAGACATCCTACACAAAACCGGGGGAGCCCAAGGCCCTTGCTGCAGGGCCCATGAGCCATGCTGGAACCTCCTGTATGTTCTTCTGATGAGCTGGGCATAGCAATGGACTGAGTAGACACTCACCTGCCTGGAGACTGGTTTCCCGGGTCCCCAGTGTGTTCTAAATGGAGGATCTGCCTACAGTTATTTCCAGAGAATTTAGGGAGAACAAGCACTAATGCATTTTCTATCCTCAGGAGGAAAAGAAGAAACTTGCTCGGCTGAATGTTGAGCTGCAAATCAGCTCTGGAGACAAGAACCATCTGGAGATCTTCAAGCAGATGCAGGAAAACTCCCCTTCACTCCAAAATGCCAACTACAAAGTTCTGGCTGGAACTCCTCCACGGGATAAGAGTGAGTACGTGGGAGGAAAGGGTCAGACCGGTACAGGGTCTTAACACAAGGGAAGGGGGAAGAGGGTCAAAAGGGACAGTGAACTGTCATCTGGTGAGGGAGGCAGGTGCACCGTGGGGGAGCATGCTGTGGACTTCCGCTACAGGTTTCAACCCTGAGTCCATTTCCCTTCCACTTTCTTCCTCCTCCCACAGCTTGAATGACTAAAAGGGGAGAGAAGTCCATAGTAACAATGTCAAGGAGCCATACCCTCGTGAAGTTCAGTGACGGCAGGTCCCGGTGGAGGGGAAGTCAGGATGGGGGAAGGAGCCAGAGGGCACAGCAGGAAAAAGAACTGGGTAGAGGGCAGAGAAGCGGGCTGTGGGTGTGTGTCCCAGCGCACTAGACTGCCAGAGCCCTGAGGTCTGCATGAGTGCTTGGAGATCCTCTAATTCAAGTCTAAGATAACTCTGAAGGTAAACGCCAAGTTAAGAAATTTGTCTGTGGCACATGGCAGCCTTTTCCATTAGAAAGCTCTGTTCTTTGTTTTAGGTCTCTTGTCAGTCTTTTAGAGATTATGACAAAAACAAACAACATCCTCCCTTCCAAAAGAAGTCTTAGAACGTCTGACTAAATAATATCCCCCAGTTGATGGTCTATTCACAAACCTTAGGTTGCTATGCAAGAGAAGGCTGAGGGATAGTCTTAACCTAGAGCTCTTCACTAACTTGAAATACTTAAAGGTCTCTGTATCTCCCCTAGAACTGCTGACAGTGGGGATTCCCTCCATGGCACATCCTCAGGAAAGCCACCTCTTGGACACCCTACAGTCTCTGTTCCAGGCATCCTCAGAGCCTGAGCTGGATTATATAGTGGTGCTGGTCCACCTGTTAAATCCTGACCCTGAGTGGCTGAGCCAAACAGTTGCCAGTATTTCAGCCCTCTTCCAACCACACATTGAGGCCCAGAAGCTGCTTGTGATCCATGGTCTCTTCAAAGGCTCTTCTCTCCCAGAAGTGAATAACACCAATCGCTCCTCATCTTGTGAAGCACTTTATTTCAAGCAGAAAGCCAACTATGCCCTCCTCATGAACTTTGCTAGAAACCTCTCTGATTACTTTCTGATAATAGGAGATAGTGTTCACTGCACCCCCAAATTTGTGTCTACAATGTATTGGGCATTAAAAGCCTGGAAAGAAATACCTTGGATCACCCTGGAGTTCTCCAGCATGAGCTTCTCTGGGAAAGTTTTCCACACAAGAGACCTCTCCCTCCTGACCTCATTCTTCCTCCTCTTCCAGGACACTCCTACTGACTTGCTTCTCTCAAAGTTTAGTCTCCTCTTGGGCCAGAGAGCTCCAATTAGCCTCACTCCCTATCTTTTCTATTCTCAGGAAAGTAATTTCACTACTAATAACACATGTTACCAAGTGGAAGTGGAAGAGGAAGAGGACGAACCTGAAAACCCTCCTGCCCAAATCTACACTGACATGATGGTCAAAGGATTTCACCTCCCAGAGCATGCCTATTTTCTGAATGAAAACTACTTTCAGACCTATTTTCTTATTCCAGGCAACACATACACTGTGATTTTTGATCGGCCACACAAAGTGATCCGGGTACAGGTACTGACAGGCATTGGTGAGCGGGGGATGGAACGACTAGAATATGGGCAAGTGGAACTGGGCTACGAGCCTATTCAAGGGAAGAAAGGCTGCAGCCAGTATACCCTGCTGGGACCACTGGTGAAAGGGAAATTAGATCAGAAGGTACGTTATGAAGAAGATTTTGTGGAAGAAGTGAGATGTGTACAACTGCTGGTGACAGCCCCTCAGGAATCTAAGCTAGTGATTACACAGATCAAAATCTGGACTAAGTCTGAAGAAGCATAGAGATCAAAGGGCCAGTGTGGATTCTGGAATGATCAGATGTGCGGATACATTCAACACAGATGACAAGAAATTAAAACTTTGAAGTTGCTCAGGAGTATTGCATTGTAGTCATTCCAGGCTACTCAAAGTAGCTGACAGATTCAAAAATGTCAGAAAGAGAACCAGACCCATCAGATCCCCAAGAGCCAGGGAGAGGCAAGTATTCACCCACATCTTTCCCAGTTTCCTTTCCACAAGGTCTCCCACCCCTGGGGTAGACACGGTTTACTAACATTGGGAATGGTCTGAAACATGGACAACAAGGAGAACGGGCTGCCTTCATGCAAAGTCCAGTCTTCTGAGAACCAGTACATGGGCTTCCAGATTTCCCTGAGTTCTGTGGAAGTAGATGCAAATTTCATTTATTTTTGTATTTTTCTAGAGAAAATGTCTGCAACTTTCATCAGCATTTCACATACCCCCAAATCACAAAAATTACTAAACTAATGGATGCACTTTCTTAAAAGTGGTAAGCAATTTATTACCTAAGAGCCTGAAACTGTCTAGCATTTTGAGTTTAGAAACTGAGAGCATATATTAATACATTCCTTCATTTATTCATTCAGAAATGTTTATTTTATGAGTTTTTTCTTGTTGTTGATCCCTATTCAAGGTAGTAAAGATGGTGAAATGAATAAAACACAGTTGGTGCTGGTGAAATGCTAATGTTACACATTGGCATCCAGTCGATCCTGGCTCATAGTGATCCTACAGGACAGAGTAGAACTGCCCCACCGGTTATCCAAGGCTGTAGTCTTTATGGAAGCAGACTGTCACATCTTTCTCCCATGAAACAGCTGGTGAGTTCCAACTAGTTAGACTCAGCACTTAACCACTGTGCCAGCATAGGCTAATAGCAAAAACAACTATTTAATATTTGAAATTATGAATATGTCAAATATTGATAAATTCAATGCAATCCTAATAAAATTCCAAATGAGTTGTTTTTAGTTTCCTTTAAGTTTGACTTTTTTATTTTAGGATTTATTTTAGTCATCTAGTGCTGCTCTGCTTCTGCTGCTGCCTCTGCCGCTGGTTCTCTGCTGTTTCTCACTGTCTATGCCTTCTTTGGTGTTAAGAGTTCTCCTTGGTTCCTTCTGAATCTTCCATTGATTCACAGTTTCAAAGTCACTTCTACATTTTAGGTATGCTCTAACTTCTAGTACCAAATTCTGTTTTAGTCAGCTAGTGCTGCTCTAACAGAAATACCACAAGTGGATGGCTTTTGAAAACAAAAGTTTATTCTTACACAGTTCAGTAGGTTACAAGTCTTCATTCAGGATGTCTGCTCCAGGGAAAGGCTTTCCCCCTTGCTGGCTCTGTAGGAAAGTCCTTGAGTTGCATCAGTCTTTGTTCAGGGAGCATCTTGGCACAGGACCCTCAGGTCTGACAGATGTGCTCTTCTCCCAGTGCTGCTTTCTTGATGGTGTGAGGTCCTCAGTTCCCCACTTGCTCCTCTCTCTTTTTTTCTTCCATAAGATGAAAGGAAAGGATAAAAGGTGGTACAAGCCACATCCAGGGAAATTCCCTTTGCAGTGGAGCAGGGAAGTGATCTTATGAAGGGATTTTACAGTCCCACCATAATCCCCTAACATACAGTGTAGGAAAATCACAAAATGCAGGACAATCATACTGGGAATCATGGCCCAGCCACATGGCTACACACATTTTTGGGAGGACATAGTTCAATCCATGACAGTACTCATCCATAAAAACAGATATATGAAACCGACCAAGAGTATTCTGAGAGTAATGAGAAGAGACTTATTTTACAAGACATCGATACATCATTAACATTACCAGGTAGGTACCTACCTAATCGTTATTCCTCCATTCTCTTAGTAAAAGAACTCTCAGCCATGTGGAACTGATTTTTCGTGTATAGTGTAAGCGGGAATCATGATTTTTTTTTTTAAATGAACATACATTTGACCCAGCAGCATTGATTGAAAAGATCATCCTTTCCGTACTGTACTGCAATGTCATCTTTGTTGTAAATCAAGTGGCCAGACGTATACATGGGTCTGTTTCTGTAATCCACTCTGTTCTGTTGATCTATTTCTTTATCTTTATACCAGTATTACCAAAACCAAAAAAAAAAAAAAAATCTGCTACCATCGAGTCAATGCCAATTCATAGCGAGCCTCACATAGAGAAGGGACAGAGCAAGGTCAGTGCTCAGACTGAGTTGTATCCTCCCAGAATATATATTGTAAATCCTAACCTCTATGCCTATGGTTATAATCCTATTTGAAATGGCTTGTCTTTGCTATGTTAATGAGACAGGATCAGTGTAAGGTGAGTCTTGAGTTAATGTCTTATAAGATATAAAAGGAACAGGTTTAGCATGCAGAGATGGGGGAAGTTAGAGCCAAGCCACATGGGGATATTCAAGGAACCAGGAAATGGATGCTGAAGAGACAAGGGCCTTCCCCCAGAGCCAACAGAGAGAACCTTCCCATACAGACAGCACCCTGAATTCAGACTTCTAGCACCCTGCATTGTGAGAAAATAAATTTCTTTTTGTTAAAGCCATCTGCTTATGAGATTTCTGTTATAGTATCACTAGATAAATACGATAGCTTCGGTGGTATATTTTAGTCCCCAGTGGCCAGGGGTCTAACCTTGTGACTTGTTCTGGGAGATGGTCTGCATGTATCCTTCTTCTATTGCAAGAGAAGGACCCCATTCCCTTCCCACTGAGAACAAATAAAATGATGAGACTGATGCAGTACCATATGATACACATATTTAGTGAAACAGTAAACATGCACAGGACAAGAGGAGAAGGACACACTGGTAGTCCACTATCTGCTAGGGGATGTTGTCTTAGGCTAGGTTCTCTAGAAAAGCAAAACCACTGAAGTATCTTTACACACACACACACACACGTATGTATATATAAAGAGAGATTTACATCATACGGTTGTAGAGGCTGGAAAGTCCCAAGTCAGTGTTCAAACTGGAGGCCTCTCCTCACTCACATAGCTGTAGAAGCTAGTGAACCCAAGATTAGCAAATCAGACATCAGCCTTCTGGCTCACAGGATGCAGAAGCCAACACATCCCAGCATCAGCAGATAAGCTGCTATTTCAAGTACCAAGAAGCAGAGGTCAGATGAATAGGAACCAGCTGCAGGATCCAGACCAAGGAAGGTCTGTGAGCCTTTCCAGAAATTCTGCCTATGTAGGATGCAGTCCACACACTCAGGGAAACTTCCTTTCAACTGATTGGCTACTCACAGTAGATGCCGTTATGAAGGTGATCACATTATATTAGGTTTCATCATAGAACTGCTTACATTATTATACAACTGGCAGATGACATCATAACTGCCAAACCACTGAGAATCATGGCCTGCTTGAGTTGACCCACAAACTTAACAATCATAGACATGTTTTAGGTCAAGCTACCCTAGAAAGGAAGTCATCTCACATTCACATCCTGTAATGGTTAAGATTGTGTATCAGCTCAGCTGGGCCGTGATTCTCAGTGCTGTGGAAGTTTTACACTGCTATGGCCACCACCATGATGAAATGTGCTGCCTACTGGCAGAGTCAGGGCCTGTGGCAGCTCACTGTCCCCTCAGCATTCATCCCTCTGCCTTCTGCTGCTGACTTTCAGTCTGCTCACTTTGCCAAGGTTTTGGTTTGTGGATCCAGCAGCTCTTGTCTTCTGATACCTGGTTCTTCGAACCTGAGCTAGCAGCCCTTAGGATTCGTTGGTCTTCATATCCTGTTCCCTGACCTGCTGATTCTGCGTTTGCTAGCCCCTCCAGCTGTATGAATCAGCAGAAAACTCGTACTCTCACCTGCCGTCTTGGGATTCACAGACCTTCACAGCCTGTGAACTGCTGTTTGACCTGCTGACCATCTGTTCACCAGCTTCCACAGCTATGTGAAGTTTGTATTCAGATCTAGGACTTGGGATGCTTTAGCCTCTACAATTTCATGAGCTGTTTCCTTTCCATAAAGCTGTTTATGTTTATACACTTTACTGATTTTGTGTCTCTAGAGAACCCAAACTAAGATACATCCCATCATGGCTTGGGTCAGGAGCACCTTAGCCCTCCAAGTGATATCTTCACTTTTGAACTCTTTAAAGAAGTCTTTCGCAGCACATTTGCCCAATGCAATACATTTTTGATTTCTTGATTGTTGCTTCTGCGTGTATTAACTATACTCAAGCACAGAACATGATCAAGATGTACATGATATACAGGATACTGGGCTTCTGTTACAAGATGAGGTCTGTGTGTGCTCACTGCCTCATGGGCATTGTTATTCAGGAGAGCAAGTCTCTTGTTGAAATCTAAAACTACTTGGGGTTCAGATAAAGCCAGGTATTGCTTATTGAGTATGCCAAACCCAAAAAGATGAATTAATTCTTGAATAAAAATAACATCAAATGTGTACCAAATTCAACTGCTGTCATTCACAGCCATTTTGACTATTCCGAATATTGCTCACATTGATCTGCAGATTTAACAAGGTCACAATCTCTGTTGTGTTTTGTGTAAAAATTGACAAACTGATTCTAAAATTTACGGAAAGATGTAAGGGGCACAGAATACCAGTATAACCTTAAAGACAAAAGAACAAAATAGGAGGACTCTCATTCACCTATTTCAACATTTACTATGAAACAATAGTAATCAAGACAGTATGGTACTTCTGTAAAGATAGACACATGGATCAATTAGATCAATAGAATGGGATTGAGAGACCAGACAAAAATTCACACACTGGTGGTCAACTGTTTTTTGTTTTTTTTGAACAGATGAACTTTACTGCATCTTAAAAATGTCACCTATGTGTCTTAGGAATAATCAGGTCTCATTTCTGTAGCTAGACAATGCTTAGATCTTACTCATCAGCCTATTGAACTGTTGCTTTTTCAGAAATATGGATATCATTCAAAAATTTTCAAATATCCTTGTTTTTTAACTGTCATGGCACGCTAAATTAAACTGAATTTTATACTACTTCAACATTGGTTTCAAAGAATTAACTCATCTTTCTGGACTTGACATACTGAACAAACAATACCTAGTGTCATCCAAGCCTGATGGGTATATTTTTACCCAAGAATATTTAGATTTTAACAAGTGACTCACTGTCTTGACTAGTGACAGCTCAGCTGCTAACCAAAAAGGTCTCTAGTTGGAACCTACTAGCCACCATATAGAAACCCTATGTGGCAGTTTTACTCTGTCCTATAGGATCACTTGCACATCAGAATCAACTCAGCAGATTTAGGTGTTAGCTTGGTTTTAATTGCCTTTTTGACCTACCAGTCAAACCAAACCAAACCCAGGGCTGTCAAGTCAATTCTGACTAGTAGGGACCCTATAGGACAGAGTAGAACTGCCTTACAGAGTTTCCAAGGAGCTGCTGGTGGAGTCAAACTTCTGGCCTTTTGCTTAGCAGGTGTAGCACTTAACCACTACACCAGGGTTTCCTGACCTATCAATACTTACCATTAATCGTATGTTGCAAGCAGAGTCAGGCTTTTCAAGATGTGTGCTCTTATCATTAGTAATGGAAGCCTGTCCCGGCCTTTGGGTCCTGAGACAGCCAAAAGGATCTCACTGCCTGGAGATGGGAGCTAGTGCCAACAGTTTTCTGGGGAGCTTACATGGAAGATGATTTCCACAACCAAATTGTCATGGATTGAATTGTGTCCCCTCCCAAAATGTGTAAATTAGCTTGGCTGGGCCATGATTACCAAGGTAGCATGATTCTCCACTATTTTGTCATTTGGTGACATTTCTTGTGTGTTGTGTATTCTGTCACTATGATTTAATGAGACAGAGTGGTGGCAGTTGTGTTAGTGAGGTCTACAAGATTAGATCGTGTCTCTGGCCAGTCTCTTTTGGGATGGAAAAGGGAGAAGCAAACAGAGAGGCATAGAACCTGATCCTACCAAGAAAACAGCACCAGGAGCAGAGCATATCCTTTGGACCTGAGGTTCCTGCACCGAGATGCTCCCAGGCCAAGGGAAGACCGATGATGAGGATCTTCCTCCAGAAGCTGACAGAACGGACAGAGGAAGCCTTCAGCTGGAGCTGTTGCCCTGGCTTTGAATTTGTAGCTTACTAGACTGTGAGAGAATAAACTTCTTCGTTAAAACTGCCCTCTTGTGGTATTTTTTGTCATAGTAGCACTAGATAATTAAGACACAAGTTACCACTAAACCACTGCTTAAATATAGTATCCAACCCTCTTTTTTGGCTCTGTAATCCAGAAACATTTCTTTAAAGACAGAAAATCTGTAAATGGGAGCAGCAGTCAACTTTGTTATGCCACTTCATCTTTATGGTGCTATAATGGTGTGGAAGCTACCCGGTTAAATCCAGGAATCCTCAGGCCGCTAGTCCTAGACGTATTTATCCACCAAAGAAATTGAAAGTAGGCAGTGGCAAGCAGATTCACTTCTGTGTCTTTAAAGCCCTTAGAGTACTTATCCCTGAAATTTCTCCCTGCTATCTGGAACTCTTTATCCATGATTCATTGTTGTTCTGTGCTATCGAGTTGATTCTGACTCATAATGATGATATAGGTTATATAGGGCAGAGTAGAATTGCCCCTATCGCGTTTCCAATGCTGTAATCTTTATGGAAGCAGGCTGCCACATCTGTCTCTTGTGGAACCACTGTGAGCTCCAACCACTGACCTTTCAGTCAGCAGCCAAGTGTTTAAACACTGCACCAACCATGATAATGTCCGTCAAATACGTGATCACTGCATTGAATTCTGCATCAGAGTCAGAAGAGATAGACCGTGAAAGTTCTCTTCCTCTGCGACGAATGCCGCCATGGCATCCACTCCACCCAGGCCAGAGGCTGTGATCATGGCACCCAGCACCCACTGGTTACAAAGAGAAGAAGGAGAAGCGCAGACAAGGTATAACAGGGACCAAGGAGATGCAGGATGAGGGAAATGAAGAGGAAGAGGTAAAGGGAAGAAAGACTATTAATGTTTTGAGCAAATGGCTATAGCAAACAAAGCCAGTATTTGTTAAGTTCTGTTGCCTGGATGACTTTTCCAGGCACTTTTGGATGACTCGCCCTTGTTGCCATAAAGCCAAATTTTAATCCAATTTTCCCTTTTTGATTTAAGTTGTTCACCAAAAGTTAACAAGTGATTATCTCTGATACTGGGATTTTGAATACTTTTTATTCTTTTTTGTAATTGATCACTTTGCACTGACTACGTGCCACGTTTATAATGGGGTAAAAAACAGTAAAATTATTTTTATTTAGGAAACATGCGACCCAGTTACAAACTACACTACTGATTCAAGTCAGTATTCCAAGGAGCCAATATCCAGACTTCCCCCTTACCTCCCAGGGACCCCTGCCTAGGAGCTGGCACTTGAGGTCGGGTTAGAGTGATGAGCCAACCCCATTCAGGGTAAACAATGGTTGTCAGGGGTTGTCATCGGAAAGCAGTGACCAAGGTGGCCTTGCCTCATAAAATGTACATTCTGGCCCCATCGCCACCTCTCCAAACGTTTCATTTTCTTCTTGACTCTGAGGGAAATCCTGAGCAGCCAGGAAAAAAACTCATATGGAAACACTGCTCCAATCAAGGTGAGGGCCTTCATAGATAGTGGATGAAATGTTAAAAAAAAAAAAAAAAAGAATTTTTTTCCATTTCCTTTTTTACTGCCTTCTCAAAAAACCTTGGGGAAATGGAAGGCTCCTGTCAGAGATTATCTCTCAATCTTCTGACTTGATCTGGTATGTAACGACTTCTCCCCTAGATTTTTAATAGTGCGCGTATCCACTTTTGATTACGTGATTCATCCAGAAGGGCGAAAACAAAAACAACCCTGAGAACAAATCAAGAATTAGGAATTAATAAACAGGTCATAGGGATAGCATGTCTGAGAAAACTTGAACTTGGGGTTGCTCCCAGAGCCCCAACAAGCAAATCCCAGAGGACAGTCTCTGGAGTGAGGCACTGAAGCCTATGTGGAGATGGGGGTTAGGACACCTGAAAAACAGAATAAGAAAATGCTAGCTTAGGGTTGAGGTTTGGCTTAAATGGTGCTCTGATCCCACTGAGGACTGTACAGAGAAATCAAGAAGAGGGTAATCGGTACTTGACTAGAAACTACCACCTCTCAGAACTACTGGATCAACAGGAGTTAAATAGAAATTTGTAGTGACCCTAAAAATTAGTAGTAGACAGAACAGGCAGTGGGTACTCTGAGTTCTTAGAGGAAAGAAAGAATTAAAAGCCTCAGACTTAGTCAAGGATGCCTCATTCTAGAACACTTCCTGGTACTTCATGTAATATGTACAGATAATGTTGAGGACTCCTGAGAATATATTTTAAGAACCCAAGTTTCAGAATCATGGCTATGAAAATTAAATTCATTTAATGATGTTTTTCTGTTGTAAATTATAATTGCAAGACAGGAGGGTTTTTTGTAACTAGAAAATTTTTTTTAATATTACCATCAAATGAAAACTTTTCTCAATAGCATATAAATTTTTAGACATCTGAGTACATGTCCAGTGACCACAGTTTGAGAAACAGCTCATGAAGAACTACCTCCCAACCTACACTATGAAACGCTTCCTGCGGAGAGTCACCACTGTTGCAACAGTGGTGTTGCTCCCAAACTTCTTTTTCACCAAAGAAAATCCTTTTGATACTACAAGTTTCCTGTCTTTGCTAAGTACCAGAAACTATGGATGGGACAAAGTTGAAATCTCTCTGCTGAAAACAAGAAGACATTATCTAACCGCCCATTTACGTAAAGTCATCACTAACACAGTATCCCTGTCCCCTTCCCCCCAAAACCCGTTGCCATCAATTTCAACTAATAGAGACCATACCAGAATGAGTAGACCTGCCCCATAGCATTTCCAAGAAGCAGCTGGTAGATTCGAACTGCCAATATTTTGGTTAACAGCCAAAGTGTCAACCACTACACTATCAGGGTTTCCACCAACACAGTACGCATCTAAAACAGAAAGAAAAACAGAAAACCTGAGGAATCAAAGTATGTTTTTCATTGATGAAGACAACAAGGGATGGTACATTTGGAAAAAAGAGAATTCAGGGCTGAAAAAATGTTATTTCTACCTTAGCAGAGTAGGTTGTTTTCTTACAGCAACTGATGAGTTGGAAAATTTTCTCCTTGTTTTATAAGTTTTTCCATTTAAGAAAATTTCCCATCACTTTCAGTTACACACCTCACTTTTATACATTGGGGTTGTGAACCTCTCAGAAGTTAAGTGATTTCTCCTAGCCAGAAAAACATTCTGAGTAGAGAAAATTTCATCAGAACCCAGAGAAGCCAAAGAGAAGAAGGAAAAAGATAGAAGGGTGCAGTTCCACCAATGAGAGCTTAGGTTGGAACACTGAGGTGGTAACTACCTGTTCTCTGTCTTTTGCACCTAATACATGCTATCCCCTCCCTGGGATTAGGTGACCCATATTGCACTGTAATAGTAAGGATAGTGTAAACTATATTACCTTTTGCCCTACCTATAACCCAGAAGAGTTAAAGAACCCCCAGTTCCCTTCACTCTATGACCCATAACCTATATGAGAACTCTTAGGATAGAACTTTTTCAGAAAATGGGGAAGAAACAATAGTGAACTGAGCCCTGAGCAGCCTGCCCTGTATTTCTGGGTGACTATTTCATTATGTTCTGCAAAGGGGAAACGACTCAACCATTATTCCAAAGAGAATGAATCATGGAGCTGAAACTTAAACATTTTTTTCAGGAGGAAAAGAAGACGATAGCTTGGCAGAGAGCCCGGATGCAGATCAACCCTGGCAGAACAAGCCACCTAGAAACCTTCAAAGATATGCAGAAAAACTCAGAACCACTCAAAAATGTGAACTCCCTTATCCTAATTGGAGCTCCTCCCATGAAAAACAGTGAGTGTAGGGGTATAGACCTTCCAGGGGCAAATCAAGCAAGGGTAGAGAGGACGGTGTGTAGAAAAGCTAAGAACACAGGGATGCTGAAAGAAAGGATCAGGCCTATGGAATTTAGAGGCAACAAATAGTAACCCTGGAGTCCGTTAATCTCCCCCTCCTCCCCTGATGAAATCATGGAGAAGATGGAGATGGGAGGAGTCCAAAGGGAAACTGGGTAACAGGGACAAGGCTGGAAGGTAGCAACCCAGAGCCTTGGGTGGGGGCTCTAAAGATCACCTAGTGCCTTGCTGCTCAAAGTGGAGTATGCATTGGATTGAAAAAGACAGCTTATTAGAAATGGAGAATCTTAGATGCACCCCTCCCCCCGCCCCCGCCGACCATCACACCACCTACAGAGGCAGAATTTACAATTCAACCACATCCCTGGGTGACTGACAGGTACATTAGAGCTTAAAGCTTGGGAAATACTGCTTCAGTAGATGATTCTGGAAAACAAATCTGTAACAATGGCATGCCTTTAGGTCAGCAAAGATGTTATTCAGTACTTTTTATATTCCTTCATATGACAGAAACAGCACTGGTTGGGAAACATTTGATCACTTGGCTGCTATCCAACTAGAAACTCACCTAGTAGTTCTGGCTCTTTGGGGGAAAACTCAAAAACCAAACTCACTGCTGTGAAGTGAATTCTGACTCATAGCGACCCAAAAGACCTGGTCATTTACTACTGTAAAGATTACAGCCTCGAAAATCCTTTGGGACACTTCTAGTACATCACACACGGTCCCTAAGAGTCGGAATTGACTCTAGGCACGTAATAACAAAACGTAACAGAAGTCGTGTTCTTCCATCTGTGGTTTGGGCTTTCTATTAGTCTTAAAAAAACAAACAAAAAAACCTGCATTTGGAGTAAATGAACAAATTCTGCTTGCAAACTATTACAATACAATACACTAGACAATATAAATTATATGCCAGTACAAAACTAAAAGTCCCCTTTTCTCCTCCATGCTGCTCTCCTCCCCGGAAGCGTGAGTACCTGTCAAGAGAGCTAGACCTTTTTGTAGAATTTACATATATGATGACTGTGGGATTGAAAAAAGACATTTTATGTGTACTGTCCTGAAATTTGCTTTTTGTGTGTCTCGGAGACTTTTCCCTTCCTTCGTTTTATTGATTCCTTGATTGATCGATTGATCATCCTATAGTTCTAGTTTCTCTCTCATTCTCTCTTTACTGCTGGCGTTGCCATAATACATGTGGGAAAATTATTTAATCATTCCTTACTGAGAGATATTCAGTCATACTCAAATTTTCTACATTTATATATTTCTTTCTTCATATGTGAAAGCATTTTTGTAAGAAATATTCCTGGATGTAAAACTAATGAGTAAAAGAGCAGATGTGCTTTAGATTTTGATTGATACTACCAAATTTCATGGGAAAAAAATGCTCTTCTAATTTTTAATCACATCAGTTTGAGTTTTCATTTCCTCTTGGTCTTGCTAATACTGTTTACCAGTCTGAAGGGGAGAAAATGGTATTTCTTTGGATTTGATGACGTTTGTTTTTGTTTTGTATCACTGATTACTACCAATGGTTGAACTTTTTTACACATGGAGGGGTCATTTTTATTTATTCTGTGAATTGCCTATTTATATCTTTTGACCATTTTTTATTGGGCTTCTTGGCTGCTCTTCATTTTTTCTCTTCCAGATAAATTCTTTAATTAGTTTATTATATTTCATGAAAAAATACTCTTGATGGAGGTTGCATTGAATTTATAGATAAACTTGTAGAAAAGCAGTATATCTGTAATACTGAACTTTACCGTCTATGGAAACCCTGGTAACATAGTGGTTAAGTGCTATGGCTACTGATCAAAAAAGGTTGTCACTTCAAATCCACGAGACACTATTTGGAAACTCTATGAGGTGGCTATACTTTCTCCAATAGGATTGCTATGAGTTATGATTAACTTGACTGCATCTATATGTACCATCTATAAATACATTATATGTCTCCACTTATCAGGTCTTTTATATGCTTCAGTAAATCTTTCAAGTTTTCTTCTATAGGTCTTTCTGATTTACGGCTAGATATATTTCTCTGTAAATTTTTGTTCTTCGTGCTTAATACATGGCATCGCTTTCCGTTACATCTGATCATTGGTTATTTTAAGTCCAAAGGAATACTAATGTTATTTTTGTATGGATATTGTATTTGCCATCTTAATGAGCTCCTACTGGTTCTTTTATTTTTAAAAAAATATTTTGTTGTGCCTTAAATGACAGTTCACAATCCAAGTCAATTTGCCTTATAAAACCCCACATCCACACCACTTAGTAACTCTAGCTACTTTCCCCACCCTGTGACACTAAGCTGCTGCTTTCCACCTTCTACTTCCGGCAACCATTCACCCAATTCCTGTCCCCCTCCACCCTCCCATCTGGCCTCTGGATAATAGCTGCTTAGACAGCCTCATGCATACATCTAGCCAAGAAGCCCATTCCTCACCAACATCACTCCATGTCTCACATCCCACAGTCCAGTGCGATCTTTGTCCAGATCTGGCCTCAGCACTGCTGCAAGCTCTGCACTGAGTCCAATGCTCATGTTCTCAGGGAACTCTCCATTCTGACAGACCATCAAATGTGGTGTTTTAACAGATTTCTAGTTCTGCACACACATTCCTCACCCCCTGCCTCATCCAACCAGTGTGACATCAGGGACTTTATGTTGTGTTCCCTATCAGGACAGTCGGTGGTGGCTGGGCCCCACTGAGTTCTTCAGGTCCCATGCTAATGCAGTCTCAGATCACAGGGCACTTTCTGTCTTCGGGTTCATACTATCCCCGTGTCTTTGATGTCCTTCATTCTCCTCTGCTCCAGGTGCATTGGGACAAATTCATGCTACTTAGGTGGCCACTTGTTAGCTTTAAGACGTCAGACACTTACTGGTTCCAACAGCTCATCAGTTGAGTCTCTTGAGTTCTCTAGGTAGGTCATCATGTTATTTGTCTCCTCAGCATTTATCTCTCTGACTTTTGCTATGATTTCATTGACCATTTTTCATGAGAGGAAGTCTCTTTGTCTTACTCTTCATTTCCATGGAAAGGCTTCTACAATATTTCATCATTACTTATGATGTTTAATATGGTTTCTGATTTATACGTGTGAAAGAATAAAGAAAGTTCTGCTTTGTGTTTTAGGTCACAAATCTTTCAGAAGCACTTTTAACCTCTTCAGAAAGAATACAGCAGGGAGAGGGGCTACAGCTTCAAACAACGGAAATCTCACTGAACTTTTCATAGAGTTAGGGTACGAAAAGTTTAGCTTATACAAGAGTTCAACCAAACAAAGGGATTGTAAACTCACTGCCGTCAAGTCAATTCTGACTCAGCTATCTACAAGGCAGAGTAGAACTGCTCCGTGGAGTTCCCAAGGAGCACCTGATGGCTTCAAACTGCTGAAGTTTGGATTAGCAGATGTAGCACGTAATCCCTATGTCACCAACTATAGCAGACAGATTCAAAGAAATTTATTACAAAGAATTAACCTATATAATTTAGAAAACATTACACAAAACATTTTATAGCCAGTATGTAAATTTAAAAAAAAACAAAAAACCCTGCTATTATGTCCAAGAGATTTGCACCCTTTTTTAAAAGGAGAGAGTCATATTTCTCATTTAACGTAAAAGGGTCTATTATGGATTGAACTGTGTCCCCCAAAGTATGTGTTGTAAATCCTTACCTCTATTCCTACGATTTTGTAGCTCTGGTGACACAGTGGTTAAGAGCCTGGCTGCTAACCAAAAGGTCAGCAGCTTGAATCCACTAGCCACTCCTTAAAGCCTATGGGGCAGTTCTACTCTGTACTGTGCACGAGCTGAGATCAACTCAGCAGCAACGGCTTAGGTTTCCTAGTTTATACTTATGGTTATCATGCCATTTAGCAATGAGTTTTCTGTTATTCTAGTAAGGCAGGACTATCTTAGGGCGTGCCTTGAGTCTATCTCTTAAAAGAGATAAAAAGAGCAAACAGAGACACAGGAAGACAAATGTCAAGCCAAATAAAGATCAGCTAAGGAGCAGAAACTCAGAAGAGACAAGGACTGCCTCGAGCACAGACAGAAACAGACTTTCTCTAAGTAATCACCATGAATTCGGACTTCTAGCCTCCTAAATTGTAAGGAAATTTTTTAGATTTTTTAGTTATTAGATTCTTGTCAGATATATGGTTTTTGAAGATACTCTCAGTGAGTAGCTTTCCCTTTTACTGTTTTGGTAAAGTACTTTGAAGTATGTTTGTTAAAGTCACCCATATGCAGTGTTTCTGTTACAGCAGCACCAGATAACTAAGACATTGGGTCTTTCTAATATTAGTCTAAGGAGCCCTGGTGGTATAACTGTTAAGTACCCAACTGCTTGCAGGTTGAGACTGAACTACGCAGAGGCTCAGGGGAGAACATGGTCATCTGCTCCCATAAAGATTACAGCTGAAGGAAACAGGAAAGACCAGTCCTCAACTTTACATGGGGTGGTAAGCAGCCTCAAATAGCTAAAGCAATGTTAAAAGAGGAGGACAAAGTAGAAGGACTCACACTTTCTAATCTGAAAACATATTATATAGTTACTGTAAACAAAACAGAGCAGACTAGTACTGGTCTAACAATAGACACATACATGAGTGCAACAGAACTGAAAAATCTGAAATAAAACCATAGACTTATGGTCAACTGATTTTTTACAAGGGTGCTAAGTACATTCAGTGGGGCGGGAAGTGTCTCTTCAATAAATGCGTCTGAAAAAATTGCATTTCCATACGCAGAAAAATGAAACAGGATCTGTGCCTCACACTATACACACAAAGAATTTCAAAATAGAATAAAGATCTAAACATACCAACTAAAACAACAAAATTCTCAGAAGAAAAAGCAGGGAAAACTGTTTCAGACCTCACTTTTTATAATGGATTATCTTCGGTGATAACAAAAGTACACATGGCAAAAAACAAAATAAATAAATCATTCCTCATAGAAGTTAAAAACTTTCATACTTCAAAGTACTTTACCAAAACAGGAAAAGAGAAAGCTAACTGAGAGTATCTTCAAAAACCATATATCTGACAAGAATCTAATAACTAAAATACATGTAAGACTTTAACAAGTCAACAACAAAAAGACAAACAACACAATCACAAAGTGGGCAAAGGACTTAAATAGACTTTTTACTAAAGAGGGCATTCAAATGGCCACCAAACACATGATAAGATGTTCATAGTCATTAGCCATCAGATAGATGCAAATCAAAACTACAATGAGGTATTATTTCGCTCCCGCTAGGATGGTAAACACAGAAAACAAACAAGAGCAAAAAAAGTTGGCAAGGATATGGGGAAATCAGAACCCTTATCCATTGCTAGTGCAAACGCAAAACTGTACAGTCATTGTGGAGAGCAGCATGACAGTTACTCAGAAGACCGTTGTATAACCCAGCAATTCCACTCTTTGGTCTGTACCCAAAAGACTTGAAAGCAGAAACTTAAAAAGAGACTTGTACACCAGTGTTTATTGCAACACTGTTCACACTGGCCAAAAGTTGAAAAGAACCTAAATTCTCATCAACAAATAAACAGATAAGCAAACTGTGGTACATACACCCAATGGAATTCTATTCGGCCAACAGAAAAAAATAAAATCTTAATACATGCTACTATATGAGTGGAGCTGGAAGACATGCTAGGTGAAATAAGTCAATCACAAAAGGGCAAATACTATATGACTTCACTTATACAAAAAGACAAGAATAGACAAATGTACAGAAAATAAAGTTTATTAGTGGTTACTCGGAGCATGAGGGAGGGGAAAGAGGAGAGCTGATGCCAGCAGAAATAACTGCACATCCAGGTAGGGCTGCACATCCAGCTATTGTAATTGCTGCCAATTACAACTGTGAAAAGTTGGGGGGGAAAATTACAGTCTAAGAAACCCTTTGGGGTAGTTCTAGTCTGATCACGTGGGGTAGTTACGAATTGGAGTAGACTCAAAGTCACCCAACAATAACATATTAATGTATGAGATCTGACAATTAAGTCCATGAACTTCACTGTTCTAAGTACTACATACCTCACTGCTGCATATCACTTACAGTCA
Organism: Heterohyrax brucei; assembly: GCA_028571685.1. Classification (NCBI taxonomy): domain Eukaryota; kingdom Metazoa; phylum Chordata; class Mammalia; order Hyracoidea; family Procaviidae; genus Heterohyrax; species Heterohyrax brucei. The sequence goes on from CM053155.1 coordinate 28,696,497, forward strand.
CCTTCAAGATACTCCGCTTGGGAAGCCATGCGCCAATGCCAGCACCTAGTCCACCCTTCAAAGCAATTTTGGAGCTGTTTTTCCAGAATGGCCATCAGAGCTGTCATTGTATTACACTTGATATTCTGAATGCTATCAAAATGTCTTCCTTTCAATATTCCTTATCTTCAGGTACAGAAAAATGTCACTGGGGACCAGGTCAGGTGAGTAGGGAGGGTGTTGCAATACAGTTATTTGTTTACTGGCTAAAAACTCCCTCAGAGACAACTATACAATTAAGCATGCAATTAAGTTCTGCAACTTGCCGCTGTCCATCTGGGGTCTTAAAAGCTGCCAAGCTGCCATCTGAGGTACACCAAACAGTCCCAATGCAGCAGGAACCGATGACCACCAAGGACCAATGACATTTTGGGGAAAGAGGATTCAGAAGACAGGGAGACCCACGTGAATGAGTGACTACATCAACGTGTGACCAGAAGAACCAGGTGGTGCCTGGCCATCACCAGTAATAGCCATGATGGGGCTTACAAAGTTGAGTCTCACTGGCAACATGAGAATAAAAAGGGATGCACCCTGAGATCTCCACTAGAAGACTGCAATTGAGGGTCGAGGGGCCTTGGGGTTCCCCTGGGAGCATGGTCCCTGGCCCTGATGTTACCCCTGTCCACAAATCAAAATGGAGGTCTACTCTTTGTACATGAATGGATTGAAATTGGTGACACAGAGTGACTATATCATGTGTATGGTTTTATGCATCTGCAGGATGTCATCCTACTGACCTTTTACTGGAGGTGCGGGAGAGGGTGGGAAGGAGGGGATAGAAGATTGTTAGGAGAATATGACATGTATAGAATGGACAGGAGGAGTGTGCTGTCACCAGGCAGGGAGAGCAAGGGTAGCTGCTCGTAGGCGGGCATGCAAATTTATATGGGATTGTACATTTTCACTCAATTGTAATAAAAAAAGAAAAGATAGACTCTAATAAAGACAAAATCTGGTAAGGTGGGGGGAAAAAAATTTGCCGCTGTTTACAATGGCCATTCCAGGAAGAGTTCCAAAATTACTTTTGAGGAGTAGACTAACTAAGCACTGAAGTTGGTGCATAGCTTCCCGAGGGGAGTGACAGTAATGATCGTCACCACTGAAGTATGTAGCACTTGATGAGTTCACGAACTTAATTGTCAAGCCTCGTGTTTCCACATACAATCACCTTAAGACATTAGCATATGTTTCTAGCTAGCTAAGGACTGTATCAAAAACAGATATTGAATTTTATCAAATGTTTTGGGAGAGAGCATTAATTGAGCTAATCACAAAGGTTTTTCTCCTGTAATCTACTACTACCACTATTACATAACCATTCTCGCATTCCTGAGACAAGTGCTTTTGGTCACGGCATATTTTTTTAACACCCTAGTTAATACGATTTACTTAATAACTTATGAGAAAGTTTTGCCTTGAGATTAGTCTATAATTTGTGTGTGTCTGCTTCTTTGTTCTCATATTCTCTTTCAACAAATGTGTAATGGGCACCTAGTATGTGTTGGGCACGATGCTAGACATTTTGTAATCAGGGACAACATCCCCCCACCAACCTGCCCAAAACAAATGCCATGGAGTTGATTCTGACTCATAGCAACCCTACAGGACAGAGGAGAACTGCCCCATGGACTTTCCAAGGAGCACCTGGAAGATTCAAGCTGCCAACCTTTTGGTTAGCAGCTGTAGCACTTAACCAAGATGCCACCAGGGTTTCTAATTGGAGACATAATAGACTGATTAAATTATTTGGAAAGCTTTCCACGTCTTTTTTCTAATTCACTTAACAAGTTTACTTATTGTTGAAGTTATCCGTTCCTCAAATATTTAGTTTTCCCATGAAAACATCTGAGCCTGACTTTTGTTTGTTGTTGGCTTTTTGAAGGGGTAGAGAATCCTAGGCTTGTTTTTAAAGTTCTTAAGGCTTTTTTTTACCTTTTCAGATTTTTCTCCAGTCCTTTAACCAATATTAATAATTTATATTTTCTTGGAACACTGCCTGTTTCTGCCACATTTTCAAAAATGTCACGGTGTTCTGAGTGGTGGCATCTTGTAATTTTTAATATCTTATGCAATGTGCAAAGTATATAAAAAAGTGTAAAAAAGGCTATGAACACTCAATTTAAAAAATGATACTAATACGATTGAAGTTCCTTTCTGTATCCTTCCCCATCAAGAATCCCACTGTCCTCCTCTCCCCTAGACATATGTCATTCTCTTATGTTTCTGATAAATTTATAAGCTGTGTGAATCTCTTAAGCAGTATGGTACTGTTTTGCATGCTTTTAAACTATAAAAATGGTATAAAACAGTATATATTTCTTACAGAACTGTCTTTTTTCCTTTTTATTATTGTAAAATACATACAACATGACTTTTGCCACCACTGTTTTGAGGGGTACAGTTTAGTGATAACAGTTGCATTAACAACGGGTAACCGTCACCCATAATCATTGCCAAGTTCCCCAACACTATAAAACAGCAGCTCACTGCTTCCTAAACAGTGACATTCCCTTTTCCCTTCCCTCCTTTGTAACCGCTGATAAACTTTAAATCTCTGTATGTTTGCCTATGGTTTCATGTAACTGAAATGACAATATTTTTGTTACTGAAATACAATATTTGTCCTTTTGTGACAGACTTGTTTCACTGACCATAACGTTTTCAAGGTTCGTCTATGCTGTACTTAGTTTCATGACTGAGCAGTATTCCGTTGTATGTATGTACCCTGTTTTGTTTATTCATTCATCCATTGATGAATACTTAGGTTGCTTCCACCTTTTGGCTGTTGTACATAGCATTGCAGTGAACACTGGTGTATATGTATCTGTCCATATTGCTACTTCAAGTCTCTTGGGCATGTACCTGGGAGCTGAAATTGCTATGTCATGACATAGTTATGGAAACCCTGCTGGCATTGTGATTAGGTGCTACATCTGCTCACCAAAAAGTCAGCAGTTCAAGTGAGCCAGGTGCACCTTGGAAACTCTGTGAAGCAGTTCTACTTTGCTCTATATAGGGTCACTGTGAGTCAGGATCCACTAGACAGCAGTGAGTTGAGTGGTTGTATGTTTCACTTTTTGAGGAACCCCCCATGATGGCTAATGTTATGTATCAACTTGGTGTTTGACAGATACTATGTAACCTTCTATTTTGTATTCTGATACCAGTAGCTAGCTAATCAGCTGAGAGTTCCCTTGGGGTATAGGGCCTGCCCCTTGTCTACAGATGTTCTGGAAAAGCTCCCTTGCTCATTCTCACTCTTTCTTTATCCTACACTCTTCTTGTCACCTGACCTCTGGTTACTGGGACAAACAGAAGTCTCTGGCCTACAACCTGACCTGCAGATTTTGGATTTATCAGCCCCTACAACAATGTGAGCCAGTGGAAGCCTTCAGTCTGTGGTCTGAGCCATGGATTTGGGACTTGCCAGCCCCCACAAATACATGAGACGTTGCTGGAAATACATTTCTCTTTATGTATTTGTATATGCTCCACTGGCTTTGCTCCTGTAGAGAATACAGACTAAGGCACTGGCAAACTGCTTTATACAGCAGTTATAACATTTTGCCATTCCACCACAAGGGATAAGGATTCCTATTTCTCTATATCCTCACCAACTTTTGTTATTATTATTTTTAATCTTAGTGGGAGTGAAATGATATGCCACTGTAGTTTTGACGTGCATCTCTGATGGTTAATGAAGGAGCCCTGGTGGCACAGCCGTTATGCTCTCAGCTGCTAACCATAAAGTTGGCAGTTTGAACCCCAATGAGAGGTTCTGCAGAAGAAAGACTCACCCAGGAAAACCCTATAGAGCAGTTCTACTCTGTCACACAGGGTCACTGAGTTGAAGTTGACTTGATGGCATCTAACAACAGCAACGGCTAATGAAGCAGCCCTCCTGGGATAAGTGCTCAGCTGAATGATTTGAACCCACATCACTGCAGCCTAGAAAACCCTATGGGGCAACTCTACTCTGTCACTTGATGTCATTATGAGTCAAAAACCAATTTGGGGGCACCCAACACTAACAAATGGCTGATGGCTTTGAATATCTTTCCAGTTGCTTGTTGATAATTTGAATATCCCTTCTGGTGGGTGTTCAAGTCTTTTGCCCATTTTTGATCCAGTTGTTTGCCTTTCTTGTTGCTGATAAGTTGTAGAAGTCATATGCTGTTAGGTTGTTAAGAGTCATCAAGTCAGTTCCAACTCATAACAACCCTATGAACAACAGGATGAAACACTGCTGGGTCTTGTGCCATGTTCACAATCTAAAACGATGCTTAAGCCTATTGTTGTGGCCACTGTGTCAATCCATCTCATCAAGGGTCTTCCCCTTTTTCGCTGACCCTGCCCTCTATGAAGCATGATGTACTTCTCCAGGGACAGATCCTTCCTGACACCATGTCCAAAGTATGTAAGACAGTCTTGCAATCTTTGCTTCCAAGGAGAAGTCCAGTTGCACTTCTTCCAGAACAGATTTGTTTGTTCTTTTGGCAGTCCATGGTACATTCAGCATTCTTCTCCAGCACCACAATTCAAAGGCATCAATTCTTCTTCTGTCTTCTTTGTTCATCATACAGCTTTCATATGCATATGAGGCAATTAAAAGTGTCATGGCTTGCGTCAGGCACACCTTAGTCTTCAACATCACATCTTTTCAATATTTCAAAGAGGTCCTTGGCAGCAGATTTTCCCAATGCATTTTTTTATTTCTTAATTGCTGCTTTCATGGGCATTGATTGTGGACCCATGTAAAATGAAATCCTTGACAACCTCAGAGCTATCTCCATTTATGATGATGTTCCTTACTGGTCCAGTTGTGAGGGTTTCTGTTTTCTTGATGCTGAGTTGCAATCTATACTAAAGGCTGTAGTCCATGATCTTTATCAGTAAGTGTTTCAAATCTTCACTTCCAGCAAGTAAGGTGATGTCATCTGCGTAACGTAGATCGTTAATGACTCGTCCCGCAATCTTGATGCCTCACTCTTCTTCGTAGTAACCAGTTTCTCAGATTATTTGCTTGGCATACAGATTGAAAAGGTATGGTGAAAGGATACAACTCTGACACAAACCTTTCCTGACTTTGAACCATGCAGTGTCTCCTTGTTCTGTTCATACGACTGCTTCTTGATCCATACACAGATTCCTTAAGAGTGTAGTTATGTGTTCTGGAATTCCCATTCTCCACAGTATTAGCCATAATTCAGTATGATTCCCATGGTTGAATTCTTTTGCATAGTCAATGAAACACAAGTAAACATCTTTCAGCCAAGATTTATCTGACATCAGCAGTGACATGCCTTGTTCCACATCCTCTTCTGAATCCAGCTTGAATTTCCAGCAGTTCCTTGTCAATACACTTTTGCAGTCACTTTGGAATGATCTCAAGCAAAGTTTTACTTGCATGTGATATTAACAATATTGTTTGGCAATTTCCACATTCAACAGGGTCATCTTTGTTTGGAATGGGTATAAATGTGGATCTTGTTTTGACTGCTGATACAGAGCTTTTGCACTGTCTTTTTCCACAGATGTGGTTGGTTTTGGTTCCGGTGTACTCTATCTGGTGAGGTCCATGTGTACAGTTGTCATTTGCATTCCATTTAAAAGTAAAACAAAGAGGTTTATTAAAGGTTAATTGATACAGTTCAAACTAGAAATGATGCAGCTCATGAAAATGAAATCATCAAGTCCTGGGCACAATAATCACACAAAGATTGATATAGTGTTTAGACCAAAAAAAATGTGGGCTGCAGTATTCTGGTTGATTTTCAGGCAATTAGGGAAGTTAGTGGTAGGCTTTCTTAGCACAGAGGTTTATTAGTGATGGGGGTAACATGTGACTTCAGTGATTGGCAATTTATCTACGATTGCAGGGTACATGCTGGTAAGGGGTCAGGAGGTCACAGGACAATTGTAGGACATACTTTCCTGGGAACATGCTTTCCCCAGCGTGTCTTTTCTAGTGGTCCATCATAAAGGAGATTTTTTTTACAACGCTCTGTGTCAAGACCCTCTGTGAACAGCCTGTCGACATCCTGCATCTGCTTGATCACGGAGGAAAATATTTCCTTCAGGGTGTATTTTTAAGGGTAAGTAAAGATTAAGTGCAGGAGAGAAAAGCTACTGTTTTAAAATAAGGTTTGCTCTCAGGTCTAGGCTGGGGTCTTCTACTTACGTCAAATACCTCACAGAATTTTGAGATTCTCTCTTTCACTTATAATATTATAGCAACATGCAAGCCACCACAGTATGACAAACTGACAGATAAATACTGGATATGAACCATTGTGTAATCAAATAGTAGATAATAAATGAAGAAGGAATGAATTATTTCAAATATCGTTACATTGCAATCCCTGTTGAATTTGTGGATCTGCATATTGAACATCAAAGGCTGTTAACTTAAAAAAAAAAACCAGAAATAACCTGCCATTAGCATCTTCCATTGGAAAAACACATCATCAACCCATAAGGTGTAACTGCCAAAAAATCCAAAACTTGATCAAGTCTCCAGATCCCTATTCTTCCCAATTGTTGTCAGTCTATTCTTAGGCCAAAGGATGGCTTTCCCTCTCCAGTCTCTCTGAGGAGTGACTTCACATAGAGCATTGGAAATCTTCTTCACTCTACTGTTTCTGTTGTAAGTTCTGCTCTGGAGTTAGTTCTTTCTGGTTGAATTGTTGTTTCTCTTCCATTATGTTGGTTTTCCCCAAATGTCCAGCAATTCTTGCTTCAGATATATATTTCAAGAGCTAGAATGAAGAGGACAATTCTTCACTTCAAATGACCATTCTGTTTACCTCTCTAGAAACAAGTTACAGTTACAAAAACCTGCCTATTATATTGTAGGGGAAGAGTGAAACATGCAGCCAGTAACTGGTCTTGTGGGTAAAGTATCCCCCATTTTTTTCTAGTAAAGGCCTAAGACATCTGAGGCACTTTCTCACTTACCTGCCTTAGACACACTCGGGCAGCTTCTGCTTTTCTGAACCTCTACTTCAGAGAGCAACGTCCATTGCCATAGAGCAGATTCTGATTCATGGCATCCTCGTATGTGTCAGAGTAGAAAGTGTGCTCCACAGGGTTTTCAGTGGATGATTTAAGTAGATTGCCAGGCCTTTCTTCCAAGACACCTCTGGGTAGACCTAAACTTCTAACCTTTCAGTTAACAGTCTAGCACATTAACTACACCACCGAAGGCCTCCTTAGAGAGCCACACCCAGTGCTTGCTCTGATAGGCAAATGCCTTAGTCAGCGGTCTTATCCTCTTTCACCTCTCAGTTCTTAACTTCAGTTCTAATATCTCTCCAGCCCCATGAGTCACACTGCAAGGTTTCCCCTGACTAAAATCGTTTAGACTTTAGCCAAGGATGGATGTTGCTACCATCAGCCTGTTGGTGAAGTCTGATGGTTCTGGAAAAGTTCTATTACTGCTTAATATGGCGTCTCTGACTCTAGGATTTCTCTGAGGCTTTTGATATAAAGACAAACTCATGCAATTGCTTTCTCTTTTGTGTCTTTTGGGCTATCGAGTCCTCTGTTTAGATTTCTCTACCAATCTTGTGCCTTCTATCTTTCAGGAATTCTCTAAATACTGTGGTTCTCTTATAGCAATCTCTTCAGTTTTTTAATGCTTTTATGGGTTGAATGGACATATAAATGTTCAGTTTGTTCCTTATCCAATCCTCCACAACAGTTTTTCAAGGATAATGATTTAAAGAAAAAAATATATATATCACAACTTGTGGCCTGATTCTAATGCCTAATCTGGTCCAAATGGTTAAATGCTGGGCTACTAACCAAAAGTCTGATAGCTCAAACCCACCCAGAGGCACTTCAGAAGAAAGGCCTGGGACTCTCCATCTGAAAGTTCATAGCTATGAAAACCCCCGGAAACCCATTGGGTTCTTGAGTCAGAATCAATTTCACGGCAATTGATTTGGTTTGGGGGTTTAATCTAGTCTGTACTTAACCCTGAGCAAGAGCAAATGTAAACTAACACATGGAGTTGGCTTATAGGAGAGTACCCTAACTTCATCCATGGCAGCTTTTTTCTTTGCTGCCCTCAGTTGGTAAAGGTTTTCTTTTTTCTCTCCTCCCTGAACTGCTGGCCGTTGGGATTTCCTCAGTACAACATCCTCAGAGAAGCTACCTTTTGGATACCCTGCAGTCTCTCTTTTTTGCTTCCTCCCCATCTGAAAGGAAGCACATTATTGTTCTGGTACACCTAGCAGATCTTGACCCCAAATGGCTTAGTCAAATGGTCTCCAACATCTCAAGCCTGTTTAAACCATATATCCAGGCCAGACAACTAGTAGTCATCAATAATCCTCTTAAAAGCTATCTTCTCTTAAAGGACCGTAAGAAAAAATTTAATGCCACTCCTGCCAATGTATCCTTCCACTCCAGAAAGAACATGGCTTATGCCTGCCTCATGAATTTCGCTACCAATCATTCAGACTACTTCCTGATCATTGAAGATACTGTAAAATCTTCCCCTGGATTTGTCACCCAAATTGCTGCCATACTGTCTACCTGGGAATACAAACCATATGTCACCCTGGAGTTCTCTCAGCTAGGCTTCACTGGAAAACTGTTTCCCACCAAAGACATTCCTTCCTTTGTTCATTTTCTTCTTCTCTTCTACCGGGAAATGCCATGTGACTATCCCCTGTCCCATTTTCTTGACCTCCTCATGCAAAAAAAAAGAAGAATCTAGTTCTTCCCCTCACTCTTCCAGCTCGTGGGCAATTACTCCTCATTTGACGACAAATTCAGTAGCCTCAAAGATAAAGAGCTTGAAGAAAATGACATTGGCTCTCCAAGCAACCCTGCTGCCTCCATCCGTACTAACTTGCAGATTGCCAATGGCTCTGTTGTTACAAATGACTATAGCCTGGATGAGAATTTCTTTTACACCAAGGAGGCTATGTCTGGCAGCCATCTCACTGTGATTTTGGACTTACCTGCTAAAATTATCCAAGTTCAATTGCTGACTGGCTCTCACCTCAAAGGAGAGAATCAGTTGAAAGAGGGACAAGTAGAACTGGGCTTTGATTCTTCTAACAGACAGAAAGACTGTGATGACCACATCCTGCTGGGATTTCTGGTAAAGTGTACTGAATAAACAAGTATTATCTGAAGAACCTGGGAAGAAGGAGGTGAAATGTGTGAGACTACTTGTAACAGCCACTGTACCCTCTGGGATAATAGTCAAATATATCAACCTCTGGATGAAGTGAAGTGTAATATTTGCAGAAGTCACTGAGGGCTCTGGGAAGGATGGAAACAGAGGTTAGAATCTACAAAGTCAGAGGCATGAGAACCCTGAAATTAGTCACTGACACCTTATTGCTGGGTCCTTTTAGGATTCTTGATACAGAAGATCCAACATTTTGAAAGGCAGAGTGGGGTTAATATCGTCTTGGGCCCGGAGACCTGTGGAGTCTAGAAGCTTGTTATGCCCTTCCTTACGTTAATATTCATAAAAGTTTACAATGTAAAATTCTTTCTTTGAGGTAAGAATATCAGACTGCTGGAAACAAAAGGAATATGTAGGTAGGATTGACTGCCGTTCATGTCCCAAGACTCTATCAGTAAAGAAGACAGAGGGTTCTTCCATCAACCAAGAAATGGGTTTGTTGAAGGCCAAGTTCCCTATGCTGCCGGGGGCCAGCCCCGACACTTTACAGGGTCACGCACGGAGGGAGGGAGAGGCGTGGCGGGAAATGAATCAAGGAGACAGAAAAGACTTTTCTGGTTTAAGGCAGCCCGACCCAGAGAGCAAGAGAGAAGGCTGTCTGTCTTTATTGTTTTTATAGTAAGAGTGACGTGAATTTACCTGCCCACTGACCACACAATCTATTGGCTAGTTCAAAACCAAAACCTTGTGGTTGGCAAATTTGAAACCAAAAACCTCGTGGTCTTGAGGTGATGTAATTTTTTACCCTGCCACATGAGCTATTAGTTAACTGAAACCTGGTGATCCTTTTAACTGTCAAAGCTTTTTAGATAATGGCCTAAGGATGCCTCGAGCTCAATCAGCCCTACTTATACCTCAAGGTTAAAAGGTTCACGAGGAAGGGTCTAAAGTTTATGATCTCTATTTGTTCCTACTTTGCTCTTTATCTCCTCCTGCAGGGATAGTAAACATCTACCGTCCCCCACCCTATGTTCTTCTCAAGCTGTTCTAAAGAGGATAATTCCTTTCACATGGGGGGGGATGTGCAGTTGGGGAAGTCAGCAGAGGTTGGGCTGGCCTTGCTGCTCTCAAGCTGGCTGTGTTAGAAATCATTCCTCTGAGCTCTTTCTCCAGAAATTCCTGTACAGGTTTTCCCAATATTATTTCATAAACCAAGGGGGTAGTAGAGGGCCCCTCTCAGAAGGCATCTCCCCTGATCCTTGTGCCAGGAGAGGAGGGGGTATCTTTTTGAAGAAAATTTGATTAGGAAGCCAAATAATATCAAGGACAGTAGGCTAAAAAACATGTCACAGGTGAGATGCTTCAGCCCGTCATTTGCAGGAGCTCGTGACTTTGTCTACAAGGCTGATGGCGGACCTCCGCACTATGCAATAGGAAAAAATGGATCATCCAGGAATATGACTATTTGTGATCTCATTTTTTCTTTAAAAGATATTCATTCATCTCGTAAACGTTTATCACCCAACATTCTAGAGGATTCCTTTTTAAATAATACAACAATCTGCTCTTATTTCTGGTAGCTCCTGCTACTAACATAATCTTATCTTTGAGAATATAAAGTTACTTGGATATTTCTCATAGCAAAAATGTTGGTTATTTTGGTGATATCTTTAGCTCAGTTTGACTGGGAGAACTTCATCCCCATATAAAAGTGAGCCCTGAGCTCTGAGCTCAACTAATGTACAGTATCTGAAGAGGGTTGTTCACTGACTTGAAAAGGATAATCTGTAAAGCCAGGGGAAGAGGAAAAATATTGGAAGGAACTCAAATCAACAGCCAGGCAGAATGTACAAATCAGTTTTAATCAAAGTGGCTAAAAAGGGCTGAAGAATTCAGAAACAAGGTAACGGGGTACAAACATGGTAACAGGGGAGGTGGGTGGAAACACAGCAGGGTGGAAGGTAGAAGCTTTGGGGGCATAGGATGCAGGGCAGTGGGGCAGGTGTATGTGGCAGCTATGAAAATGTGTTATTCCAGTCTCCTACTATGGGCAGCATGATTGACTGATGGCCTCACTGCCACCTGGATTAAGGCTAACTCTAATCTGATATTATCTTAACAGCATGATACCTGCAAAACCCTGTTTCCAAATAAGGTCACACTCACTGGTAATGGGAGTTAGGACTCGAGCATATCTTTTGGGGACACAATTCAATCTAACACATAAAGTATCTGTTCACAGAATTACCCTACTCATAGTTGACAGGCTAGAATTTAGGACCATGTGATGTATCTTGAGACTAACTATTCATGCCTTAGAGCTGTGTGAGTTGAAGTCTTGTCTCTGTGCCAGCTCTCTATGCTTACCTCTACAGAGAATTTCACACCGTGTGATAATTTATATACTATTCTAGTTTGCTATTTGTCTCTCCACTAGGTTGTAAACATCTCAAGGGCAGGGTCTGTAACCAAGAGAAGGCAAGAGTAGAGGAAGAGGAGGCTAAAGGAAGTCACCCCAATAAAAAGCTACACTCCTTTGCTCTATTCTTGGATTTGAGATGTTTTTAAGACCCAGACCAATTGACTGAAGAGGTGGCCAGGTCCCTAAAAAGACTCTGCACACTCAACAAGTAAATACAGTAATGATCCCCACCCGCCTTGGTCATTCCCTCAAAAGGACCTAGTCATTTACTTGTATTACTATCTATCTCAGGGAAAGAGAATACTACTGTTCACAAAGTCTAAGTAGATATTGATAGCCATAGATTGAAAGCATGATCTTGGTCACCTACTAGATGAAGCCTAGATAACCCACATTATAAATGGAGTCCATGCCAAAGTCCTGTTTATAGTGAGTCCACTGTGTTCACAGACCCATCAGGTGGCCATTTACCCAGTGCCTGAGTGTATAATTGGAACAGATATATTTAGCAGTTAGAGTTGTCCCATACTGCATTGTTGGCCTATGGGGTAAGAGGTATCATAATAGAAAAGACTGAGTAGAAACTTTTGAAATCTCCCCTAAGCCTAGACTAAGTAGTAAATAAAGACAATGTTGTATCCAGGGGAATGACAGAGATTAGTGCTATCATTAGAGAGCTAAAGGATATGGGGTAGTTTTCACTATTACATCCCTGCTTAATTCACTAGTCTGGCCTCTGCAGAAACCAGATAAATCCTGAAAAACGGCTATAGACTATCAAACACTCATTTAATTAGTATCCAGGATCACAGCTGCTATGCCAGATGGCATGTTATTGCTAAAGGAGATTTATAACTCACTGGGACATGCTGTGAGCCATTAATTTGTGAATTCATTGTTTTCCATTTTGATTAAAAAAATTTAGATATAGTTTGTCTTTAAGTAAGATGAACAATATTCATTTCTATTTTTGCCCCAGAACTATGTTAACTCTCCTGCCCTCTGCATAATATGGTCCAAAGAGATTTGAACATCGTTTTGATATATTACTTGCTGACATCACGCTGATCAGGCAAGACAGCAAAAAATGGCTAGTGCGCTGGAGGCCTTGGTAAGAGGGTGAATGATAAATCCTCCAAAGATGACAAACTTGCCACTTGAATGAAGTTTTAGGGGCTGAAGTCTTAGAAGAATGCCAGGATATTCCCTCCAAAGTATAGGAAAACTTGCTGCATGTTGCACCCTCTACCACAAAATAAGAAAGGACAGTGAACTTCATAGGCGTTTTTGGGTTCTGGAGGTAGCACTTTCCATGCCTAGGAATGCTGCTTTAGCAATTTGCTGGGTGAAATGCAAAGCTGCCAGCTTTGTGTGAGTACTGGAGCAAGAAAGGAATCTTTAGGAGGTCCAGGCTACACGGGAAGAAGAAGCCCTGCCTCCCGGGCCGTATAGTTCAGCACACTGTATGGCACTAGAGGTTATAGTGATATGAAAAGGCTGTAGACTTGATGGCAAACCTTGGTGAAGGAACCATAATGCAGGCCCCTGGAATTCTGTAGCAATACCACAGCTCCTCGCACATTACTGGGCCCTGGTAGATACAAAACGCTTGACCACCTAGTGACCATTGCCTAAAACGTCTCATTATGAGCTGAACTCTGTCAGGTAGCCCCAGCAGCAGTCTGACAAAAGATGAAAATAGCACGGCTGGGATCCAGCTCAAGCAGGTCAAAGAGGCATGAGTAAACTGCATGATCCAGTCATCCAGACTGTCACCCGGCACAGTTGCACCATTCCCCCCCGCACTGCACCATTTAGAGCTATGGCCATGTGGATGGTCCCACATGACCAGGTGGTTTACAGATAAGTCTGCTCAATATGCGGTACAAACTGAAACCAGATGGTGGCTACACTATAGCTATTCAAAGGCAACCCTGAAAGAAAGACAGTAGAGTATAAAATATCTCCAATGAGCAGAGCTGTGAGCAGTGTACCTGATCATTCACAGGTTCCAGGGCAGTGTCCAATGGCCTAACTATCTGATCAGGTGTTTGGAAGGTAGAAGCCTGGAAGACTGCCAAGAAGAACTCGGATAGAAGAGTATTAGTGGACGTATGAGAATGCAGGCAAAGTGTGAAAGTTTTTGTACCACATGTTAAAACTCACCAGGAAGCATCTCCTTAGAAATGGCTCTAAGTCTTGTAGGCAAATGACTTATCCAGCTGATGTTAGGTGACCCAGAAATATCACAGTGGGCACATGAATGAGAAGTAGAGCCTAAACATGGGCCCAACATCGTGGAATCCCAGTTATCAAGACTGACATAGCTACCCATTCCCTCAGAATTTATCAAATACCCACGATGTCTCAGCACTGCGCTAAGCACATGGATTCTAAGAGTGAAGACACAGACCCTGCCCTTGAGATGTTTACAACCTAGTGGAGAGACAAATAGCAAACTAGAATAGTATGTAGATTATCACACGGTGTGAAATTCTCTGTAGAGGTAAGCATAGAGAGTTAGCACAGAGACAAGACTTCGACTCACACAGCTCTAAGGCATGAATGCCAAAGCCAAGTGCCTTCCAGTCGGATCCAACTCATGGCGACCCTAGGGCATGAATAGTTAGTCCCCAAATACATCACATGGTCCTAAATTCTAGCTTGTCAACTATGATTAGGGTAATTTTATGAACAGATACTTTATGTGTTGGATTGAATTGTGTCCCCAAAAGATATGCTCGAGTCCTAACCCCCATTACCAGTGAGTGTGACCTTATTTGGAAATAGGGTCTTTGCAGCTATCATGCTGTTAAGATAATACCGGATTAGAGTTAGCCTTAATCCAATGATCGGTGGCCCTAAAAAAGGGAAATTTGAACACAGATACACAGTCACACAAGAACATCATCAGACAATGGATTGGAGTAATACATCTACAAGTCAAGAAATGCCAAGGATTGCCAGCAATCACCCAAAGCCGGAAGAGGCAGGAAGGATCCTTGCCTAGAGCATTTCCAGGAGTATAGGCCTGCTAACACATTGACTTCTGACTTCTAGTCTCCAGAGCTGTGAGAGATGGCTGGTTTAAGACATCCAGCTTGTGGTACTAATACACTTTATAGTGAAAAATTCTTAATCTGATACTAACCTAAAGTTAAATTAAAAAATGTGTGTATATGTGCAATTTTGTGTGTCTATAGGTGTGTGTGTATGGGTATGTATGGAATATATAGATGGTGGATAGACGTGTGTGTGGTGTGTGGGTGAGTTGTTGTATGAATAGGACTACGGGGTTAGTGTACACAGGGTTTATGTATGTGTGGACATGTAGGTTGGGGGAGAATGGATATATATGTAGGGGGTGTGTGTACATGTACCGGTGATACAGCGGTTGTGTGGTTATTTGTATAAGCAGGAGTGGGTATGGGGATGTGAGTGAGTGACTGAGTGTATTTTATGTTTTTTGTTTTTTTTTAAATAGTCGAAAAAGTCGATGACACAAAGTTGATAAGAGCAATCTCTCGATATCCTCCTTTTTCTTCCTAAGGAAGGTTTGAATGTTTCAGCCCAGAAAGAACCATTCTTGAGTAAGCTAAAAGCATAGCGAACTGGGTGTCACTCAGTTATTTCTCAGACACAAACAGATTCCTTAAGGAAAAGAGGACATCTATTATTGTATCTTTACTCCATTTCTAGGCCTTGTTTGCGTCAGGAGCACAAAGGAGGAGGTAGGGTTGGTGAGCTCCAATTTCTCAGCATAAAATCAACTGTAGTCCTATTGCCAGGAGGGAAGCTACAAGCTGGCCCTGAGACTTCCTGAGGCTCCTCAGCTGCCCATCAGGTCCTGGACCTGGTTTACCTGGTGCATCTTGCTGACCCAAGGTTGACTCACCTGTGGTACTTGTTTCCTGCCTTAACCCCACTTGCATCAATCCCTGTCCTACACAGAAGACTGCTCTAAACTGAGTCAGAAAGGTAAGACCATATATCCAACCCTACAAGGCATCTATCAGCCCTGCCAGATTCTCCAGTCTCTCTGACATTGCCTCTGAAAGCTTGTCCCGAAATTGCAACTTAAAAAATAGCGTCACTCCTTTTATGACAGAGGCAAGAAGCAGTGGATTCTTTCAGGCAGTGTCCTTGGGTGGAGTCTCATCGTGGCAGCAAGGGACGATGCCATGCTCTCCCTAGGCAGCTCCCTAGATATTTGGAAGGACACATCCTTTCAAATCTCTTCTAAGGGCCCCAGGAAAAACTCCACCTTTTTGGTACACCTACAAAGGGCAGATTTGAGAGTCTTGATGAGAGGTCAGAGCTGTGTCATGGAACTGCAATTTCTCCAGAAGTAGCAATAGAAGCAGTGAGGGCAAGAGAGGGATGGCTAAGGCTGTGAATGCAGGGAAATAGACTCATTCTCAGTATTGTCAACTGGCCTTTGTCTTGGATTGAACTGGGTCCCCCCAGAATGTGTGTAACTATTTGGCTGGGCTGTGATACCCAGTATTGTGTGGTGGTCCTCCATTTTGTTGTTTTCCTATGTTGCGAATCCTAATCTCTGCCTCTGGTTAATAGAGCAAGATTGGATTATGTTAAAGAGGATTTGAGTGAGACTATACTACCCCTACTGAGAGACTTTCCCTGAAGTGTGGCTTGCATCACCTTTTATCTTACAAAAGATGAAAGGGAAACAACAGAAGGGAACCTCATACCACCTCATACCGCCAAGAAACCAGCACTACTAGCACAGCTAGTCCCTTGGACCTGAGGTTCCTGTGCTGAGACGTCCCAGACCAATGGAAAACTGATAATGAGGATCTTCCTCCAGAGTACAGGACAGAAAGCCATCACCTGGAGCTGATGCCCTGAGTTTGGACTTGTAGCCTACTGGACTGGAAGACAATAAACTTCTCTGTGTGAAAACCATCCACGTGTGATATTTCTGTTGTAGCAGCACTAGATGACTAAGACAGCCCCTGAGGGCCACTACCTTTTCTGATGAGCAACTTCCTTCCTACTTTTCTCTGGAACTAACTATAGGATCTCTAGCACTTGGGACTGACTAATGGCAGTGGGTTAATTGGGTGAAATAAAATTTAGCCACAAGGACTTCCTTAATCACATTGTAATCCCTTGAGCACCATAGGTTTGTTAAAAAAAAAAAAAAAATTAGTTATCTTTTGGTATAGATGTCTGGGCCAAAAGAGTCAGCCGGCTTCTAAGTGCAGGGTGTTGACAGAGCCCGTCCAGATATAAGGAGGCCGAGGGGTGACAAAATAGTGTCAGAAGCAGGTCAAACACGAAAATCTCCTTGCCACATTATTCTTCAGCCTACATTAAAATCTAGACAAGGTAAACTATAGTGGCAAAAAGTTATTTCAGTGGTTACCTAGGGCCAGGAGTGTTGGGAAGGGAGGTTTGTGGGTGGGGCTTAAGTGTAAAGGACCACAGAAGTTCCTCTTAAAGTGATGGAACAATCTTGATTGTGGTAGCAGTTATGGTGGTTACTTGACTATCAAACTGTGCATTTAAAGCTGTCTTTAAAAACTTAGGGGAAAAAGAATCAATTCTAATCAAAATGGCGTGATTCAGGCACAAGGATAGAAAGCCATTCCCCAAGAGGGAAGGATCTGGGGAAACTTGATTTTAATAGAGAGAGCACCACCAGTGAGTAGGAAAGAATGTTCACCTCAGTGCAGTGCAGAGACGCATGGTTATCCACATAGTGAACATAATACAGTGGAATCCTAATGCACACGCACATAAATACGCATCCTACACAGCTTGAAAAATACGGATCATTATTACAACCAGAAAATAGGAGGGGAAAGTCAATGTGGCACCATTTGCAATAGCAAAGACAGTCTTGTAGACCAGTGAAACTGAACAGAGTAAAAATGGCCCACAACTGTTGGCCCTAGATGCTGTTTTAGTCGGCTAGTAGTACTGCTCTAACAGAAATACCACAAAGTGGATGGCTTTAACAAAAGATGGCTTTAACAATAGTCCTGTAGGCTACAAGTCCAAATTCAGGATGTCCACTCCAGGGGAAGGCTTTCCTCCTTGTTGGCTCTGCAGGAAAATCTGGTATTGTATCAGTCTCTGTCCAGGGACATCTTGGCACAGGAACCTCAGCTCTTAAGGGTATGCTCTTCTGCGGGTGTTGCTTTCTTGATGGTGTCAAGTTCCAAATTCTCTGCTTGCTTCCCTTTCCTTTTATCTCTGATAGGATAAAAAGATTAAAGGTAGGGGAAGCCACACTCCAGGGAATCTCCCTTTACAGTGGAGCAGGGACGTGATCTTGTGAAGCGATTTACAGTCCCACCCTAATCGTTGAACATAGAAGATAGGAAAATCACAAAATGAAGGACAATCATAGAATACAGAGAATCATGGCCCAGCCACATGGGTACACCTATTTTGGGGGAGAAACAATTGATTCACAACAGATGCCATGGAGCCAGGACCAACTCATAGCAACCATATATACAACAGAAGGAAACAACATCTGGTCCTGCGCCATTCTCAGCACCGTTTCTATGTTTCAGCCAATTTTTACAATCACTCTGTCAATAAATCTCCTTGAGGGCCTTCCATTTTGCTGACCCTTTAATTTAGCAAGTATGATGTTCTCCAGGGACTAGTCTGTCATGATAGCATGTCTTAAGTATGTGAGATGAAGTCTTCCTGTCTTCACTTCTAAGAAGCATGCTGGCTGTATTTATTTCAACATAGATTTGCTCATTCTTCTGGCAGTCCATGGTGTATTCAGTATTCTTTGCTGACACCATAATTCAAAGGCATCTGTTCTTCGGTCTTCCTTACTCATTCGCATACACATGAGGCAACTGAAAATACCACGGCTTGGGTCAGGTGCACCTTAGTCCACAAAGTGATTTCTTTTTAACACTTGAAAGAAGATTTCTCTGCAGATATTCCTGTTGGGGAGAGGGTGGCCCAAAGCAGAGGCAGAGACACTCCAGTCCAAGGGTCCAGTGAAGTTTATTTGAAGAGAAAGAAAGTAGGGTCTGAGCCGAGAGTGGCTCAGCCCACTTTTCCCCAGTAGGGCAAGTTTTTTATATAGTTTTAAAGTTTTCATGAGATAATGTGGGGTGAGGGAGTTACTGTTTTCTTAAGGAAAGAAAGAGAAGAGAGGTAGCTGTTAGGGTCCGTGATTTTCAAGATGCGACACTGTTACTTTAAAGGTTAAATTTTATTAAAAAAATATGCCCAATAGGAAAAATACTGGTGCACCAGGGACGCACCCCAAGCTACACAGAGCAGGGGGCGACGGGGAGTTTCCTCAGCGCCCGGTATTTAAGTCATGAGATTGCAAAGTAGGGAAGGTGAACTGACCTTTACATTGATTGGTTAACTCCTATTAGTTGTAAAATGTGGTCAAGGTCTAGGGGTCACTTGCAGGCTGTCACTTGCAAGGTTGCCCCCAGGCTTGTCTTGTGACAGTGTTTTGTAAGATAAAGGTAAGATTATTCTATGGTATTTTCTGCTATTAAGTTGTTTCCTGGGGCTTTCTTCAATACCTCCAATTTTTACCGGGCCCTTCCTCATTTCAACAGTAGCAAGAAATTCTGGTTAGGGGATTTATGGTCTGCTGAGGAAGGAATGTTGATTAGAACAGAGGGGTGAGATTTGTTTATGGTCAAGATTTTGATACGGAAAGGGCTTTCAATAGGAAAGTGGGGAAGACAGGCACAAAGTCATTTTTGGTTTTACGGTTATACCTGGTGGGGCATGTCAGGCTGTTTTGGGTCATCCCTGTGACGCATGCATATCAGGCTTTTCAGCTAATAGTGAGGTCTGGTCATTGGATAAGATGACCTTCCTGAATTTCAGGGACACAGTTCCCTCTATTCCCAGTGCTGTATGTGTACCTAAAGCATAGTAATATAATAAATTATTCTTATTTTGGGTGCCAGGAACAAGTACTCTGCTGCAATTAGAGCCAGGGCTCCTCCAAAATACAAGTCTACTGACCCCAGAGAGAGTCAACTTCAGGTTGGAGCCAGAATGAACTGTTACCTGCGTAATGGTGGTGGAATTAGTGAAGAGACAGAATGAAAGCTGGGAACCCGTACAGCCCCCGGGAGGCAAGCAGAAAGAGAGAGAACAACTCCCATATTCTATGTATTGTCCCTTCCCTGTCATCTTGAACAAGCTTTGATATAAGGTATGAAACAGGGGTTGGGTTGAAATCCGTTCCAGTAAGAGAGGAAGTAATGTCAACCTAAGACAACAGAAGGAGAAAAGCGAGCTCATGCAGGCACCCGGCTCGGACAGCCACAACTAACGTGACCGTCACTTGTCAGCACACAGCTGTGTGAGCACCGGGTCCTCCCTCTGCAGTCTAATCACCGGCTCAGGAATGAATACTGAAGCATAGTGATGCTGTTTCCCTGTTTACCTTGATTCTTTGCCACTCAATGAAGAAAATGTTATTGTTCCCACAAACTCTCTCCACCTTCTTTTGCTACTCCCTTGGCCAGACTGGCTGTGATTGTCATATCATTTCATCCCCTATCACTATTCTGTGATAGGGGAGACTCAGCTGAGAGTATATACAGGAAAAGAATACAGGCTTATCAGGGCCATTTAGGTTTCTTGAAAACTAGAGCTGTCTATGGGAGAGGCTTTCTCTCTGAACTTTGGAATATTTTAAATTCCTGAGGAGGTGTGTGAAAAGAATATGCCATCCAACTCCCTTAAGCCAGGTTTTCTAAAGCAGCAAAACTGGTACAGAGAGAAAGATTCATCTCAAAGAACCAGCTTGTATGGTTATAGAGGCTGGAAAGTTACAAATCCATGGGTCAGGTGTCAGGCTGGAGGCTTCTGCTTACTCACATAGCTAAACAGACTGTTGAACACAAGATTGGCAGGTCAAATGGCTGGCCACTGGCTACAGAGGCTGAAAAATCTATATCAGGTGTAAGACATAAGGCTGTTGGTTCACAGACAGTGGAGGCTGATGAATACAGGATCATCAGGCAATAGGACAGGCTGCTGGTTCAAGTCCCAAGAACTGGAGGTCAGATGATGATGAGTCAGATGCAGGGCCCAGAGCAAGCTCTAGCTTTTCCAGCATCCACATATATTGAGCACAGGTTACACCCCTGAGAAAATTCCCCTTATGAATGATTGGCTGATCATATCAGATCACATAATGAAGGAGATTACATTGTATTACTTATGGGAGAGCACAAAATGAAAGATAATTACACCAGATCACAAAATAAAAAATAATTACATCATTACATAATTGTCAAACTACATAACTGCCAAACCACTGAATGCAGACACACAAACTTAAACATCACAGACCACACTTTGTCAACTTAGTACCTGTACATATCTTCCTAAACTATATGTAATCTCTAAATAAAGACAATTATGAAGTCTTACTCGGATCTAAAATGATATCACTAACACATTTGAAACCAGAAATGCACTAGTCCCTTTTGCATCTTATTGTTTATAAGCAGTGGGGTAAAGGAGAAAAACAAAAATAATTGTGTTAGTCATTTTCTTAGTCAACTAGTGCTGCTATAACAGAAATACTACAGGTGGGTGGCCTTAAAAAGAGACATACTCTGTCCCAATCTAGTAGGCTACAAGTCCAAATTCAGGGCACCAGCTCCAGGAGAAGGCTTTTTCTAATGGCTCTGGAGGAAGGTCTTTGTCACCAGTCTTCCCCTGGCCTGAGAGCTTCTGAGGCTCAGGGAACCTGAGTCCAAAGGATGCACTTTACTCCTGGCACTTCTTCTT
Source organism: Heterohyrax brucei (assembly GCA_028571685.1). Lineage (NCBI taxonomy): Eukaryota > Metazoa > Chordata > Mammalia > Hyracoidea > Procaviidae > Heterohyrax > Heterohyrax brucei. Next base: position 28,717,889 of record CM053155.1, read on the forward strand.
TCTTGATACTATGAGGTCCCCGACTCTCCTTGCTTCCCTTTCTTTTATATCCCAAGAGATTACATCAAGGCACAATACAGTCTTACACACTGAGTCCTGCCCCACCGACACAACCGCTGCCTATCCTCCCTCATTAACATCATTGAAGCAGGATTTACAACACATAGAATAAACCCCGTGGCTGATACACACACTCTCTTCGGGGGGGGGGTGGTGGAACATACTTCAATTCATGACAGTCACCTAGTGCTGTTATAACAGAAATATCACAAGCTGATGGCTTTAACAAAGCGAAATTTATTTTGCCACAGTCTGGTAAGCTACAAGTCCAAATTCAGGGCAAGTCCAAATTCAAGGTCCTTGTCTTGAATGTTCTCCTGGACTGGGAACTTCTGAGGTGCTGGGACTTTGGGCTATTCCAAAGACATGCTCCGTTCCTGGCACTGCTTCTTGGTGGTATGAGGTCCCCAATTTCTCTGCCTGGTTCTCTTTCTTTTATATCCCAAAAGATTACCTCAAGACACAATCAAGTCTTACAGATTGAGCCCTGCCTCACTAATACAACCACCACCCAACCTCTCTCATTAACATCATAGTGGCAGGCTTTACAACACACAGGAACATCACACAATACCAGGAATCATGGCCTAGACAAATTGCTACACACAATTTTAGGGGGACACAATTCAATCCATGACATTATCACAATTACTTTTCGTTGGAGAGAGAGTGGCCCAAAACAGAGGCAGAGACACACCAGTCTGAGGGTCTAGTGAAGTTTATTGGAAGAGAAAGAGAGTGAGGTCTGAGTCAAAGGTGGCTCAGCCCACCCCCTGGCCAGTAGGGCAAGTTTTTCATAGTTTTAAAGTTCCAATGAAGTACTATAGGGTGAGGGGATTTATGGTTTGATAAGGAAAGAAAAAAGAAGAGGGGTAGCAGTAAATTCTGTTTAGGAGATTTATGGTCTGATAAGGAAGAAGTGTTGATTGGAAAGAATAGCGGATAAGGTTTGTTTATGGTCAAGGTTTTGATAAGAGAAAGGTTTTAATTAGGACAGGGTAGGAAGGACAAACATAAAGTTATTTATGGATTTATGGTTATACTAAGTGGGGCATACCAGACTGTTGTCAGCTAATGGCAAGGTCTGATCATTGGATAAGACCTCTGTGAATCTCAGGGACAGAGTTTCCCAGGGACAGACTCCTCTCAATGAACCCCCTGAATTTCAGACATGGAGTCCCCTCACTTTGTAATTTTGTGTATATATACATACACACACACACGGAACCCTAGTGGTGCAGTGGTTAAGAGCTACAGTGAGCTATGGCTGCTAACCAAAAGGTTAGCAATTCAAATCTATCAGTTTCCACCCTTGGAAACCCTATGGAGCAGTTCTGCTCTGTCCTATAGTGTCACTATGAGTTGGAATCAACACCACTGAGTTTACATACACACATATACATATAACAAGGAAGAAATACTCAAGATAATCATAGTCCTCATATCTGCAACTGCTCATGTGGTTGTAATTAGTATTTAGAGCTACCACTCTCCTACCACTCATTTTGTATTTCCTTTACCTCAGTAAGCACCTCAGCTGGTTGTGGTTCTTTGTGTAAAGGAGTTGACCAAAGTTTCTTTCCTGAAGGGTCTTGGCCATTAGTAGTCGTGCCAGAATTGGGTTTCTGTAGTTTTTGACTTTAATCACAAAGCATGGTAGTACTAAAAGACATCATAATGGACCTCCTATACTCCGTATATACTCTTATTTATCTCCATTATGCAAACCTAATTTGATTTCCCCTTGGTAATCAGGATCAAACACAACAGCCATTATGATAAAGTTCCTTCTTTGACTGTTGATCCAGAGGCATAAGGATCCCAAAGCAGCCAAGTGGCAATGGTACTAGAATTGAGACCCAAACCCATTGCCGTTGAGTAAGTTCTGACACACAGCAACTCTATATGACAGAGTAGAACTGTCTCATAGAGTTTCCAAGGAGCACCTAGTGGACTTAACTGCCAATTTTGGTGGTAGCAGATGTGCAGCTGTAGCACTTAACCACTACACCACCAGGAACTGAGACCAATGGAGTAATATAGATGGGGAGGAAAAATTAGAAATAAAATTCTACAGTCAGATAATAGAAATAAATCCAAATCATTATGAAAAGACTAGTTTTAAGTAATGTGGTATAAAGAACCATATTGTCAAGAAACGAGATTGTGTCATTTCCACAAATAACATTGAATCTATTGTTGAAATGAGGAAGGGCGCAGTAAAAATTCGAGGTATTAAAGACAGCCCCAAGAAACAACTTAATAGCAGAAAATATAGAATAATCTCACCTTTGTCTTACAAAACACTGTCACAAGACAAGCCTGGGGGCAACCTTGCAAGTGACAGCCTGCAAGTGACCCCTAGACCTTGACCACATTTTACAACTAATAGGAGTTAACCAATCAATGTAAAGGTCAGTTCACCCTCCCTGCTTTGCAATCTCACAACTTAAATACTGGGCGCTGAGGAAACTCGTCGTCGCCCGTGCGTCCCTGGTGCACCAGTATTTTTCCTATTGGGCATATTTTTTAATAAAATTTAACCTTTAAAGTAACAGTGTCGCATCTTGAAAATCGCGGACCCTAACATTCCAAAGCTCTGTAGCTCCACTGATTCAAGTACCCAGAGGCACCCCACTCAGCTAAAGAAGCCTCATGCACAAAGGCACTCTTGCTCTGTGGGTCACCCAGGCTAACTCCACAGATTTAAGTGCCTAGAGGCACCCGGTTCTGCAAGGAAACCCCTGTGTACAGGCACTTAGCTCTTTTGCTCCATGGGTCAGCTCCAGCACTGCCTCTGGTTCTGTTGCTGCCACTGCTGCTGCCAACGGTCCTCTGTTGTTTCTCACTATCTGTGCCTTCTTTGTTCCTTCTGAGTCTTCTATCTACTCTCAGTTTCAAAATGGCTCCCACATTTTAGGTACTTGCTAGAGCAGCACCCCACTCTCATGGTACCAAATTCTGTTTTAGTCAGCTAGTGCTGCTTTCTTAATGGTATGAGGTTCCCAATTCAATGGCTGCTTCTTTTCCTTTTAGCTCTTGCAGGATGAAAGGATTAAGGCTGGGGCAAGCTGTACTCCTGAAAACTCTTTTTAAGTGAAGCAGGAAGGTAATTCTATGAAGGGAGTTATGGTCTCACCATAGTCCTTTAACATACAGTGCAGGAAAATCTCAAAATGGAGGACAATCACAAAATGTTGGGAATCAGGGCCCAGCCACATGGCCACACATATTTTTGGGGCAACACAATTCAATCCATGACAGTTACCTAAAGGGTAGTTCTTGCTGTGTGGAAATCGTGCCTTTTCATATACCCCTGCCAGTGCTACGGGAGGACCCTGCTCCTTGGAAAGGCTCATCATGTTCCTGCCCCCAATTAAAGACAACCGACCTAATCACACCCAAACTATAAGAGATTAACCTTCCTGAAGGTCGCTGTAGTGACATACATCTGTTCAGTCAGGTTGAGTATGTATCCTTGTCCCTCTTTGTCATGCCTGACTTGGCAATAGGTTTAAGAGGCTAGCCTGTGCCATGGTTAAGGCCTAAATGCTACCTTGCAGGCCATTAAGTACTTTAGGCACTGTACTGGGAGAAGTCAGAAGGCAGTTCTGGAAAACCAGGCAGTTATAGGCTACTTACTCCTCAGACATAATCATGGATGTAACGATCTTCAGGGGACTTGTTGCTTTAACTTGTGTGATAGTTCCCAACTGACAGAGGACAAATTAAAAATGGTGAAGAATATTGTAAATAACATCAAACGGCAGGAAGTCTTCTTTGGGTCAGAGTTTGAGAAATTATTCTCATGGCTCCCAACATAAGTTGGCTGCACATACTAATAATATTAATCGAAATCATTATTTGTTGCTGCATACAATGTGCACCCTGCCTCATGACTAATTATACTGTATGCTGTGGCTGGCTGTAGAGAGCTAACCGCAATCTGAGATTTGATCCTACAGTTTATACTATAAATCAAAACAGCTATTTTCATTTAAAGCCTATTTCATAGCTATGAAATTAGAAACTAGGAGTGGAGAATGTTAGTGCATAAAGGTCACCTAGATTGCTGAGCTGAATCGGCAGACTTGCGTTCCTTTCCCTGTCTCTGGGGTAGCAAATTATTTCAAAAACTTCAGGGAGGCAATGATTTGGGGTAATTTACATTCTTCAATAAGATATAATGGAATCTTGTGACCCCCTGTTCTTTCTCATGCAAACCCCTTTTGTAATCTGGCTACAAAAGCTGCTGGAGTTATAACCCAAGCGGATTGTCCTAGAGAAGCTATTGTCACTGTTCCCCAGCCTTGTATGCTTGTCTGTTAATAAAGCATATTTTGAATCTGTTTGTTTTTGTGTTTTTTTTTTCTGTATCTCTGCATTTGGCTGCAGTGACAGGCAGAGCAAACTTGCTTTTGGTTTGGCAACAATTAGTTCCTCTGAGGAGGCAACACTACCATATAAACCTCCTACCACATCACTCGGCCTGTACGAGTGTATCTCCATTCATGTGGGCAAGGCCAGTGTGCAGATGGGCAGCTCCTGCTGGGAGCTCTTCTGCTTGCAGCGTGATAGCCAGCCCAATGGCACTATGTAGAGTAACAAAGCCCTGTGAAGCGGTGGTGACCCCTTCAGTGTCTTCTTCAGTGCAGTGAGGAATGCTAGGCACGTGCCCATGGCTGTGTTGGTGGACTTACAGTATTGTCATAGGTAAGTAGGGGGAATCATATCTTCTGCCAACCTAAAAGTCAATGGGGAGCTTAGGAAAAAAAACACTTGGAATGCTGGAGTCACTGGCCAAAGACAACAGTGAAGTCTGCTGCTTTTGTCTTCAAGTGGGGTTCTGGGGGCTTCCTTTGCTAGCCAAGGAGTGGGATCAGTCAAACAACTCTGATAGGATGCCAGATGCTGGAGTCAGAAGTCAGAGCTAGGATGAAGGCTGTAGAAAGGAAGTAGACATAAATGCAGAAATTTTGACTTCTCTTCCCTATCTCCAGCCTCAGAGGATAAAGATTACTACCCCTCATCAGCTTTAACTTAAATAGACCCTTTGATAGGACGTGGGCCTCCATGAATGTTTTAGTCAGCTACTGCTGCTTTAACAGACACCAGAAGTGGGTGGCTTTAATGAAACCAGAAGCTAAAAAAACTTCCGTGGGAGGGGTGCTCAAGATCGTAGGCCTGAGAGGCTTCGTTTCAGATCACCCCCAATACACAGAGAAAGACAAGACCTCCACGTTCCACAAGCCCCAGGGGGCGACACTAGGGTGGTGCCCTCAAAGACACCACTATTGATTCAGTGAACTATGGGCAATAAATGACTCCTTTTGTTTTGATAATTGAGCTCTTAACTAATGATAAAAGAATTAGGCAGGGGAGACTGGGAAGTAGCTTGTGCTTAAGCATTCTTCTTTCAGATTACTGGCCAGATGACATCTGACACCACTTTGTTTCCTTGATGGCTGTTGATAGCTTGCCAGGTTGTGAAGCAGAGGACTTCCACCCTCACATGACCCTTCCAACTGCCCCCATTGTTCTCGCAAGACCTCTGTGAGCCTGTACCATTGCTCGATATATACCCTGGTTCAGCCTGCCCAACTGGGGCAGCCCAGGAGATTCGAATAGGTGTGCCCCCCGTGTTCTAGCTGGCAGAACATAGTTAATAAACTTGCTTTTTAATCACTCACCAAAACCTGTCTCAGAGATTGGCTATTTGGGACAGGTAATGAAAGCGTGGAGTTCTGTCCGGTAACATTAGATAGAGAAATTTCATTTTGTCACAGTCCAGTAGGCTGAAAGTCCAAATTCAGGGTGTCAGCTTCAGGGAAAGGGTTTCTTTGCTGGCTCTGGAGGAAGGTCCTTGTCATCAATCTTCCCCTGGACTAGAGTCTTCTGAGGCACAGGGACCCTAGTCATTTCCAAAGGCCACACTCAGCTCTGAGCAGTGCTTCTTGGTGGTGTGAGGCCTCCCAATCTCTCTGCTAGGTTCTTCCCCTTCTATCTCAAGAGATTGCCTCAAGGCACAAAACAATCTTATACATTCAGTCCTGTACCACCAACACAACTGCCACCCATCCACCCTCATTGACATCGTAAATGTAGGATTCACCACCTGGAGGATCTCACACAATACCAAGAATCATTCAATCCACAACAATGAACTTCGTTGTTGTTGACTTCCGGGGGCTTTTCTGCTTCTTCTTTCAGTGTCTGGATCTCCTCAGTTCTCTCTTGAAACTCCTACTCCTCCCCATCTACATTGTTGTATATGCTAAACGGTCAGCTGCATTGTCTCCTTTAGTCTACGTTCTTATCCCAATTAAAAGTGAAATTTAGATTTCACTGACTGAGTGCAGTCAGTGTCAAAAGGACAAATATTGTATGAGACCCCTGCTACAAGGACTTAAAAACAGAATTGTTTACAGAAGAAAATAACTTTGTTGGCTATAAAGAAGATAACTTTGTTCGGGTGGGTGTTTAACATAGATGAGACCATTGATAGATGTTAGAAATTTCATTCTTTTACTGCAGTAAATAATTAAAATAAAATAAAGTTTATAAAAAGAGTGAAAAAATGAGTTTCCTTTGCACACTCCTCTGACTCCTCCACCAAGCAGAATGAAGTGGCTAAGGTCTATGGGAAGAGACCATTAAAGACAGCCCTGACTTTGTTCTCATTGACCTTGTGTCCTCTGGGGAGGGAGGCCAGTTTGTCTCACCTTTGCCCTCTTTCTTCCCCTCAAGATGGGGCCAGAACTAGAATTTCTGCAGCTCTTCCACCCTGAGCAAATTAGGTGTCCGGCAGCTGCCAACGACTGTACCCTTGGCTGCCACACTGTGGGGAAGATCATGGATCTGACACATGAATAAATCCAAAGACTGGTGAGTGGGTCCCTCAGCACCTGCAGGAGGACATTGACCTTGACCTTCCTCCCTGCCCCAGGAGGCTGAACAGGTGCACATAGGAAGGAAATTCACAGGCCTGGGGCTGTTGTCTTTGATGTCTGTGCCCTTCCTCTGGCCCAGCTGTGGACTCTGCTTCCTCTTGGGGGAGCTCTGTGTCTGTCTCAGTGTCAGTCTAGGGCTCGAAACCTGAGCAGCTTGCTCTAGTCTGAGTATGTGGACTCAGGCTTCTGGCCAGTGTGGTGAGCACCCAGAAAATGTCGGGGGTCGCCAGAGGAAAATAAGTAACTAACAAGTGTTGGGGTCAGTAATAAACCTTATTTAATCAAACCATACATTTACAATTACACAGGGGAGGAAGGGAGCCGCTAGTCCCAGTTCATAAAGCACTCTTATTTACAGAACTTAGAATTCTTACCTACATTTACATTAGTTGGGAACTCTCCTTTACATTAGTTAAGACCCCCACAGGTTCCACCCGGTCCCACCACAGCGTTCAAGTCACAACGTTATTACGTCAAGTCACTCACTTCCCTTAAAGCGGTTTCACTCTAAGGAATTTAAGGATTGGCTGTGCTCTCACTGTTCTGAAGTCAGGAGAATTGAAAGTGGAATTTTATGATTGACAGTATGTCTCTGAGGTGAAGCAGGCAGGAACACCACAGGTGGTGCCTCAGGCACTAACTGAAGACTGTGACAGTCACTGGAAGCAGACTGTCAGGAGAATAAGGCATTTCGGAGGTAGATCCGCCAGTGGGGACAGCATGGGAGGAGGGGGGAAAAAGTCACAGCCACTCGAACCAACCTTTGATGGCAAGTAGATGAGGTCGCAGGATCAGGCCACAGCGTACCAAACCAGCAGACACAGACTCTTGAGAGAATGTTGCACCCTGGGCCTTCAAGGATGAGCCAAACGAGGTCAGAACAGCGGGCCACACGCACACACGCACGCAAGTACCCCCGGAGGGGACGGTTGCGCACTAAATCTGGAGTGCTGGGTTTTTAATACAAGTTGCTTGCTTGATTCTGGTTGTTATCAGTCAGTCCCTAAATCTTATCTTCTAGTACCTCAAGTTGTTGACTTCTTTCTGATTGGTTATTGTCTTTACCGTCTCTCTGACCATCTGTGGCCAAGTCCATCTGGCAGCTGCTTTTCGCATTTGTCCTTCTTCACTAGGACTTAGTATTTTCCCACCGTCTTACTCAGCTCAAGCACAGCAGATTAGTGTTTAACAGTTTAGCCAACTCATAGTTTAGGCAATTTTGACTTATGTTTATGACAAGACTCCATTTCACTATGTATTCTATGTAATGTATGTATATACACACTCACACAGTATACACATATGCATATGTATATATACATATGTATATATACATATATGTATATATGTATATGTGTATATACATATGTATATGTATATATATGCATATGTGTATATATGTATATACATACATATATATACATATATGTATATATGTATATGTGTATATGCATATATACATATGCATATGTATATATACATATCTATATATACACATATGTATATACACATATGCATAAATACATATATATACATACACATACATATCTTCATTTCAACCTGTTTGTTCCCAACTTTGTCAAGGCTGATTGTCTCATTTAGGCTGCCTTTGAACTTTGATCTATCTCTAGGCCTTTTGGTAGGAGGCAGCTGCCTTGGCAAATTATGGACAACATTGTGAACAATTAAGAGGCACTCGTTCAAACAGAACAAAGGGACACTGCATAAAGTCAGGAAACATGTGCATCAAGGCTGTCTCTTTTCACATATTCAAACTGCATGCTGAGCAAATAATCTAAAAAGCCAGATTATATGAGGAAGAAGAGGCTTCGGGATTTGGAGGAAGACTCCTAACAACCTGTATTATGCAGATGACGTAACCTGTATTATGCAGATGCTTCAAACAACTTTGCTGAAAGTGAAGAGGATTTGAAACTCTTATTGAAGAAGATCAAAGACAACAGCTTTCTGTATAGATTGCACCTCAACGTCAAGAAACAAAAATCCTCACAACTGAACCAGTAACATCACTGAAAGGGAGACTCTTGGCCACACCGACTCCATCTTGTTACAAGCATAAGTTAGAACAGCTATATTAAAGTATTAAGTCCTGAGAACTTATTTTTCCCACATCTGTGAGAATTTACCTTGTTCTAGTCATAAGTCACATGGCTATTCTTTCCTCTTAAGAGTGTTACTTAATTGGTCTATCTATCCCCTTTCAGCTATTCTCTAAGGCTATCAGACCGAATCATCAGGTGCTTTTACTTTGATGATTATCCATCTGCCTGACTTGCTGAAACCACACAGACCCTCACAAAGACTGTTACTGAAACATCAAAGAAGTTACTTGCATGGATCCTAAGAATTATTAACTGGTGTCCCTCGCATCACCCCCTTAATCATAACCTGCAGGCTTAGCCTATATAGGCAGACAAACTTCGGAAGAACCAATTCACCTCTGCCTCTTGTGTACTGGCACTCAATAAATGTTCCCATTTAATCACCTCGCTTCCTGTCTTTGTATTGACTTCACAGACAAGTGGCACAGATGTGGTTACATCATGATAAATGGAGAAAGGATTGTCAAGGATTTCATTTTACTTGGTTCCACAATCAATGCCCATGGAAGCAGTACTCTAGAAATCAAATGGCATATTGCATTGGGAGAATCTGCTGCAAAAGACCTTTTTAAAGTGTTGAAAAGTAAAGATGTCACCTTGAAGACTAAGGTGCACCTCACCCAAACCATGGTGTTTTCAGTTGTATCTTATGCTTGCAAAAGCTGGACAACCAATAAGGAAGATGGAAGAAGAACTGATGCCTTTGAGTTGTGGTGTTGGAGAAGAATATTAAAAGTACCGTGGACTGTCAAAAGAACAAGCAGACCTGTCTGGAAGAAGCACAAGCAGAGTACTCCTCTGAAGCAAGTATGGTGAGACTACGTATTACATATTTTGGACATGTAGTCAGGAGGGATCAATGCTGGGAGAAGGACATCATGCTTGGTAGAGTGGAGAGTTGACAAAAAGAGGAAGACCCTCAACAAGACAGACTAACACAGTGGCTGCAACAGTAGGCTTAAGCATAAAAAAGATTGCGGGCACGGTGCAAAGCCAGGCAGTGTTTCATTCTGTTGTACATAGGGTCACCATGAGTCAGAACCAACCCACTGGCACCTAATAACAGCAGTCATGGGTATTGTCTGTGAATCCTTTGTGGCCATTGCAATGGAAAAAGGATTGAGGTTGTCGTTGGTGATGAGGATGGTGGGGATGGTGACAACAACAGAGAAGCAGAATGCTGTGGGAGGAGCATCTGATGTCAGAATTGGTAAAGACAGTGGAGAAAGGAAGCATGACTTAGCGCTTTCTCATAGGAACCAGCTTTAGGCTGTGAATGTTGGTATTTCTTATCCCCTTCTGAAGTTAGGGGAGGTCAGATTCCACCACCACACCATTTTAACAGTTGGTGTCAGAAACAGGATTCTTTGCAATGGCTCTAAACTCATGAAAGCACAGAGTTTCAAAGAGAAAGAATAAAGAGGCTTGAGAAGTAAAACTTCTTATTCTTGGATGGTTACTTTGGTCGTTTTTAACTGTCATGGCTGCAGGAACAGTCCTGCTGCAGCTGAGGGGAGAAAAGCCCCACCTGGAGTGACCTGGGGCAAGGCCAGGCCAGAGAAGCAGGAAGATCGATAGGGGGCCAGGATCTACTGTTTCCACACAGCCAGAGTACCAAGTTCCTCTGTATATGAGTGCAAAGATAGTTACATGGAGATGATTGCACTGGAATGTTTTATAAAGGCTTATGTGTTTAACTGAGTGTGATGGATACTGAATGTTTCTCCCACCAAGTGTAAAGCAGACCTAAATGTAAGACAGAAATGAATATTGGGTATTGTAGATTACAGAGAGTCAATACTTGATTGGATATGCTAAAAGGAAAAGCTGAACCCCACCCACATTTTGCATTTGTAAAGGACTTGCAGAACCACCTAGAACTGTTGTAAGAACAAGAGATTGCCTTTAAAGAGGGGACCTCCAAGAAATAAAAGTTGAATTTCCATTAAGCAGTTTGCCCGCTAGATGCAACAACATAGGAAAACTCAGTGCCCATCAGAATGAGCACCCTTACAGGACTGAAAATTAAAGTGAGTGTTTCTCAGCCTAAACTTCTTAACCTGTTACTTCCATAATAAACCCTACAATTGTAAGTATTGTCTGCGAGTTCCATGTGGTAAAGGTGGCCGAGAGAAGAGGCATGTCTGACTACTGCTGATCTGAAGCATGTTTGTTTCGCCTGTCACGGTAGCTGAAAGTTCGGAGATAGCATGTGGTTAAAGGAATATTGTATTTGCAGATTTGCTAGCAATCTGGGAGACAGTGAGCCAAAAGATATCCCAACTGGGTTACATTTCCAGTGGTTTTTATAGCCAGAATTCAAAGGGGTAGGGGTTTGTCACAGAACAATAGTCATGAGTCGCAAGATTTCATTACATCATAAGGTTTCATTATTTATATCTTATCTAACAGTATGAATTACCCCAAATTTCATTATCTCTTTTGGGGGTCTTAATCCTTTCGATTTCTTCAGAGACAGGGAGAGGAATGCAGAACTGCTAGTCTGGTCTGAGGGTGGTAACTGAGGTAGAAGATAGAATGCAGCTTAACAACCTCAGTGACTTTTGTTAGATTCTTATATTTATCACCATAATAACCTAAGTAACTTCTGTTAGATTCTTACTCCAACTCAGTGGCACTTGGCTTGGCGTTAGATTCTTATATTTACCACTGTGAGCTCCATCTCATAGGAACTGGCTTTGGGCTGTTGATCTTTTTCTTTCTTTTGTGTATAATGTGTGTTTTAAGTGGAAGTTTACAATTCCAGTTAGTTTCTTATACAAAAACTTACATACACTTTGCCAGTGACCCTAGCTGCTCTCCAGACTGTGACGGCAAATTCCTCCCTTCCATCCCTTATTTCCAAAGTTCTTTTAACCAGCTTCTGTCTCCCTGTGTCTTCTCGTCTTGCCTCCAGATAGGAGCTGCCCAGTTTGAGACAGGGACATACAAGGCCAACCTAACCACACTTTGGAACGTTCCAGAGTGGAGTGATAAGCAACTTCTTTCATCACTGACACCTGGAGACGAGTTCCTTAAATTATCCCTAAAGTTGTATTTCAGAGAAGCCAGTTTAGACCCAATTCAGAGGCATGTGCTGATGAGACTGAGGTGACTAGTATACATCTTTACATTAGAGGCACCAGAGAGCTACAGTCAGGACCAGGGAATCAAACCAGGTGAGCAAGAAGCTGCATAAGCTCAACACTCTATTATAAGTCCTGCTACCAGACACAGAAGCCCCTGTGACAGGAATCATCTTGAAGTCTGTGTGTACATGTAGTCAAGAGACAAGCAGCTGCCCACCATCCCTAAAAGGAAATTCTTCAGATCTGTGTCTCTAATTTGTTGTCCCGAGCTATACCCCAGGCATAGATAAAACCTACCGTGACCTTGCTCAGTGATCAAACCTGCTGGAGTGCAATACACTCTGCTGTTGTCCCACTTGGAAGTGCTGTCTTTTTCCGATAAAGATTACTTTCATACGCCAAGTATCCCTGATTAATTCTTTCTCACAGTTCTGACAAGGACTCTTGGGGGTCTTCGAAGACTCCTGGTAACAAGTTAGTTATCTGCCTCTACCCAAGCCATGCAGTACATTCTTCATCAGTATCATTTTATGTCTTTTACAGCAATTCAATCTTTGTCTGAAGAGTTGGTTTCTGGAATGGTTTCAGTTCTGGGCTAAGAGAGGGTCTGGGGGCCATGTCTTCTGGCCATGTCAGACTGTCAAGTCAGGCCTTCTTACTAGAGTTCCAGTTCTGCATCCCACATCTCTCCCACTCCATCAGGGACACTTCATTGACTTCCTTGTAAGGGCAGTCTTTAGTGGTAGCCAGGCACCCTCTAGCTTCTCTGGTCTCATGTTGCTGTAGTCTCTGGTATACATGGCCCTTTCTGTCTTTTGGACTCACACTTGTCTTGTGGTCTTGATGTTTTCCTTCTTTGCTCCAGTTGGGTTGAGACCAACTGATGCTTTTTAGATGGCTGCTTGCTAGCTTTTGACCCTAGCCATCACTCACCAAAGTGGGATGCAGAACATTTTAATAAACTGTTATACCATTGACCTAGGTATTCCCTGAAACCATGGTCTCCAGACTTCTGTCCCTGCTACTCTATCCCTCGAAGTGTTTGGTTTTGTTCTGAATACTTCTAAGCTTCAGGTTTAGTCCACTTGTGCTGGTTTTTCCTCTACTGTGTGTTGTCTCTCCCTTCACATAAAATAATCTTGTCTATCACCTATTATCTTGTTAGTATCTTCAGGGTCACAACGAGCTGGAATCGACTTAATGAAAGTAGATTCTTTTTTTTTATTACCTCATTAGTGTATACCCCTCTCCTTCCCACCCCACCCCCATAACCATGAAAGAATGGGCTGTTAGTCTTGATATTCCTCCCCCTTCTAAAGTTTGAGAAGGTCAAACTCTTGCCCTATGCTGTTATTACAGGCTGATTTTTTAGAGTTGCTATGAGTCAGCATTATCTCAACGGCAGTGGATTTTACTATAGCAGTTGTCACCTAGGTGGACTCAAACCTCCAACTTTTAGGTTATCAGCCAAGCATATTAATTATTCACACCACCCACCCACGCCACCTGAATATAGTATGCTCCTGTTTTCCCTCTTTGCCTTTACCAGTCTCTGCCTTGAACACTCTGCCCTCCCTCCAACCCACCTTCAGTACTTGGTTCAAATGCCAGTTGTCATGGACACCTCCCCTCAACAAAGTTGGGGCTTCCTTTGCCTACTCTAGCCACATTAAGCACGTATCTCATTCCAGTCAGACTGAACTTTAAGGAAGAGGAAAGACAGAGGAGGTAGTCAATCAGTGATAGACAGGGTTTTAGAAGCTGGAAAGCAGACATGTTCCTCACTGTAGGCAGAACTACTGCACAATTCTGAACACCTACAAGTAGCAAGGTGATTCATATCACAGAATCTCCAAAAGGCTGAGGAACCAAAAGACCTGGGAGGTGTTGATGGGGAGGCAGGGTAGAGCTGAGAATGGGAAGATCTGCTAAAAATCTTCACAGAGAAGCAGTTATGCCCCAGGATCCTGCCTGTGGTCTTAAACAGGTAGACATCTGACAGAAAACAGAAGGTTTTCTCTTTCAGCAGACAAAATCTGGTCTTCGGTTCCTCAGGCCCAGCTTGGTGTGTAGGTCAGGAACCAAACTGTACCATAAAGAGTGGGACAGAAACATTTAAAGATCTCCACCTTTATCTATGGAAATCCTGGTGGTGTAATGGTTAAGTGCTGTGTCTGCTAACCAAAAGGTCAGCAGCTCAAATTCACCAGGCACTCCTTGGAAACTCTGTGGGGCTGTTCTACTCTGTCTTACAGGGTCACTAGGGGTTGGGATTGACTCTATAGCAATGAGTTTGGTTTTGGTTTTGAACCTTATCCATGTACTGTCCAAAGATAGGTACTTTTTTTGTTAAATAGCTAGTATAGGCCAGAAGTCCTTGAGTGATGCAAATGGTTAATGCACTTGGCTGTTAACCTAATGGCTGCAGTTCAAGTCCATCTAGAGGCACCCCAAAACAAAGGTCTGGCAATCTACTGAAATATCAGCCATCCAATACGCTGTGAAACAACAGTTGCATTCTGACACAAGAGATCACCATAAGTCAGGGCTGACTTCATGTCACCTGGCTGACACAGGCCAAGCTCTTTGGAGATGCTGTTGCCTTCCTTCTCATTAGGTTAATTCCCCTCAGTGGTTTGTCCTAGATCCATAGCACAATAACCAATGTGTCCTACAAATAATCCAACCTTGTGTTCAGTGGGTACAGGCTATAATCAAGGCAAGGAGCCTACTTCCCTTGGGGCTGTTGGGTCCTGAAGCAGTTACAAACAGAAGGTGAATGATATGTGCTGGAAGTCTTCTAGGTTTAGACCTTGCCATGGGCAGAATTCCAACAAAGGAGCCCTGGTCGCACACTGCTTAAGTGTTTGGCTGCTAATCAATAGGTAAATCATTCAACGCTACCATTTGCTCCTTAGAAATCCTACGGGACAGTTCTACTCTTTAGGGTTGCTATGAATCAGAATTGACTTGACAGCAGTGGGTTTATAGGCAGAACTAGAGTCCATCTGCTGCCAGTGGCAGTAACTTCATCTGCAGAACAATCCCATCTAGAAAGAGTCTGCAATGTTTATTTCATGCCCTTGCTTAGTAAAGTACTTGGTAAGTGTCCCAGCTTTAGACCAGAACTCCTAAGGCAAGAATTTCTCTCCTCCATCATCTCTTTGTCAAGGCTCCATAGTTAGATAGGAACCCAGGCAAGCTCTTTCAGAGGATCCATGGACTTGGCTCCATATAGGATCCTTGAGGGTTGGTGGGGGGGTGACTGACACTAAGTACAGATTTAACAAAAATTATGACAAGATTAGCTGGGTAACCTGGTCACCACTGCTTGAGGTTTGGAAAGGGTGATCACAGATAAGGTACCTCCTTCCTGACAACTGGAAATGACAAGATTAGCTTGGGAAAGGTAATCACAGATAGGATGGTTCCTTCCTGATAGTTGCGATAAGGACACAACAGTTCTCTTGGCTATGTGACAACATGAACAGGAAGGACACCTGGGGACAACCTAACCCTTTTTTCCAGCCTATTGCATATCACTAGACCCACCATGCAGTTGCTGATACATGGCCTGAGACTCAGATTCAGGAGGAATATCACCTGAACCAGGAGTGACATTCTCCCTTACCACTGTATAAAAGCATCCCCATGATGTGTACAGGGTCTTTCTCCACTCAAGGAGACTGACCCATTCCCTTCCTGGAATGTACTTTCTCTTAATAAAACTTTCCTTAATAAGATTTTTCCACCACTTGCTGCTAGAAAGGTTGAGTCCCCATGCCTTGAGGAGAGGCAGACCAGTTTGCTGTTGGGAGGCCAGATTCGCTAGCCTGACCTCCCTAACACAAACAAGGTTGCTTGGGGTCTAACCATTTACAGAATCTCAACAATCATTTCCACTTGTTTCAAGAGTACAAAAGACAGGGTGGGAGGTGGGAGAAGAGAACATAACTTACATCCTGTTGTAGCTGGTATGGTAAAGGAAGTAGCTTGCACATCCTAATAACTCTGTAGCTTGCTTATCAACTTAGAACTGAGCCATCCTAGCTAATGTCTAAATCACAGTGCAGTATCCTGGGAGGAAGAACAGCATTAGGTGTCCAACTCTCTTTGGACATTGTTCTTCTCCATTGCCTGGGTACCTGTATGGGGAGAACTATTTTCTCTACATAGTGGTTTTTAATCTAAGGGGGAACTTCTAATAGGTGTGAGTTTATGTCCCCTGCAAGGCATTAAAACAAGGGAAGCAAGAAAGGAAAGATAATTTCAGATTATTGGTTTCCAGATGAAGGTACCAACAGGCATGGCTAGATTCAATTGCTGAGCACAGACAGATCCAGATTGTCTAACAAGCACTGGGCAAGGTCCTCTAACCTTTTCCTTTCCTTCTGTATCCTAACTCCAACCCCAACCCTTGAGTACCAGAGGAGCCAAGAGTTTAAGTATTCTCCAGGAAGAGCTATGGGAGAAAAAATCTGAAGTAGAACATCAACAGTTACAGTAAGAGAGACTTACGTGGCTAAAATGAGAGAAGGGGGTTCAGGGACGAAGCAGATATACCTATGTCAAAGCTTGACCAGGAGGGAATTAAGACAAAGGAATAGAGTAGTCAGAGTGCCTTGTCTTTTGGGGGACCATGGAAGACTGAGGGAAAGGGGGGTGGAAAGCCAACCAGAGCAGGAGAGGGTCAGACCTCTATTTCTCAGGGCTGCAATGACAGACAAGAATGGGGAAACCAAGAAATAGACCCATCACCGTGAGCTTGGCGGTCAGGGTCCACCAGACAAACAAGCCCCCAAACCTGTTGCCATTACATCAATTTCAGTTCACAGTAACCCAATAGGTCCTTATCTAAAAGCATAGGGATGTCAAAATCTGTGTGGCTGGGTACTGTGTTGTGGACTCTGGGCAACCATCCTCTCAGCAAATCCTTCCTAGGGAGCAATCAGGCAGTCTCAGTGTGGTGCCTACTCTTTACCCAGAGAAAACACAAACAGTGGGGACTAGACCCTAATCTAATACAAAAAACTGGTCCTGTGGACCCCAAACAAGACCCAGGCAAGCCAGCTGACCACAGGTGACATTTCTAGGCAGTCCCAAGGCTCATTGGTGCTTAAAAATAGCAGAGACATATCCCAAGCCACATGTTAGAACTGAGTGTCCAAAAATCAGAGTAGGCAGACCCAGGTCAAGAGTATGGGAACTAGGCTGGGTTCTGCTTAAAAATCTTGCCAGGAGTAGGATCTGGTCCTATGGAGATTCCTCATCCCTTTTAAGAATACAAATCTGTCACCCCTGCCTGACTCAAGGACTTTTCAAGAGCTTTAAAGAGAAATTTCCTTGAATCTGAGTTGCATTGGAAGGGAACATTTGTTTAGCACCTAGCTACTGCCAGATCATTTTATTGACTAATACATTTATCTCTAACACATATGTGACCAGTATGACCAGTCCCTAGAACAACAGTCCCAAAAGTTCTTTATTAGGGTCAACTGTGGGAATAAAAACTACTGATCTTCTTGTCTAAAAGGCACATATGTACTTTAAAAAGTTATTTTAGGTGTTCATGTCCCCAGGCTAGAGAACTCATCTTATTGGAACCCTAATTCTTAGAACTTGTGCTTTTAATTGTTGTGTTTGTATGATTTTTAGTTGTGAATTTATTTTGATGTTTTGTTCTATTATTTTCCTGCATTCTTTCACTGTTTTGTCTGTATCTTCCATGAGTTTGTCTATTTTTCCTCACTTTTGCTCTGCTTTTCACTTCAACTCTTGGATGGCTCCAAATATTAGAGAGTTGGATTCCCTATCAAATAGAGATGAGAAACTGAGAAACGAAAAAAAACAAAAAGCAAAAGAGTAAAGAAAAATAAATAAGTAAAAGAAAAAAAGAAAGACTCTCAGGGGTCCCACTGTCATGACTACGCAGACTGGGGCCGTAACTCTCAAGCTGCACAGCACAGCACAGTGAGAAGGGACAGAGATGGTGCAGGAGACAGAGAAATAAGGTAAGTAGAGAGAGACAATAAACGGAGAAATGAAGAAAGACAAAAAAGAAGACAAAAATTTTCCCAGGGATCGCACTGGTATAACTGAACAGACCACGAAAGTGACTCCCGGGCAGAACAGTAGAACCAGTTAGAAGAGACTCCTAAGACCCCAAAAGAAAAAGAAAATCAAATAAACAAAAAGACCTCTGGGAACTCACCGGTGGGATGGTGAGGAACAGGGAATTAGCTACCCAACTGAGTGCTGCTTCACAGCCTGTCAAGAAAAAGCAAAGATTCACATGGAGCTAGGTGTTCCAGAGAAAGGATGGGGAGGAGGTGAGAGGCAGGCAAGAAAGCAACAGAAGCCAAAGAAAATAACAGCACAGTACTGAAATTGCTGGCTGGTGTGGGCAGGGTTAATCCGTGAGGCATGGAGCCTATGCCTCCTGGGCTGAGGGCCAGGAAGTGTTACTGGACAAGGCTTTGAGGTTCACAGCTACACGCTGCTAAACCAATCTTCAAGACAGAAAGCTTGGGTAAGTGATCAAAGGTTTTTATCATTTTCTGTGCTTCCGGCAGCACTGGCAACATGCAGCATTTTCATTTTCAGAGCCTGTCTGAAACCATCAAGCAAGGTTGAGATATTTAAAGGGCAAGCTACATGTGGTGCTGGCACAAGTGATGGGTTTCAGGAGAGCTGCAAGTGTGGCTGGGAGGGTCCTCTGTCCAAAAGTAAGGCAGGAGGAATGTGGTACCAAAGGCTGGGTTCCAGACACTCTCAGCTGTCACCTGAGGCATCCTAAACTGGTGCCTGGCACTTCCACTCTGTGTATCCCCACTCATTTGACACTCCCAAGAAGCTGTAAAAAGAAGCTCCAGAGGTATTATCCCAGTGGCTCCTATCAGCTAATGTGATTTCCTGCCTGAGCTAGGTAAAAGAAGCCAGGAACTTTAAGGAAAGAAAAAAGTATGAGTCAGTTCTATCAAACAGGAAAAGAATTAATCCTGACTATCTATTTTCATTTCCCTTGAAACCAGGGGCTCGAAGGCTCTCCTCCAATGAGTGCTCCCCCTGGTTCAGAAGTAGCAGAGGCCTAGCAGATGGAAAAAGTGTTGGGCTGGGAAGGTACATATCTCTAGTTACCTAGTGCTCTATTTGCTGCTGCTCTCTCATACCCTTTGCCCACAGATCTCCAACATGAGTCCAAGATGGCAAATCTGTGCTGCGTTAGTTGACAGGAGGCTTGTGTTCATATCTCTCTCTGCTCTCTGTTCTCTATTACTTTCTTATTTTATTCAGTGCCTGGCTGAGTTCCTTATCACTTCATTTGATGGCTCAGGTTCCAGGATTGATGCTTGTCTCTGTTTTGCTTAGTTTTGGGGGTCTTTGCTATCAAGCGACAGCACGATGCTTCTGTCTATGATGCCATGTGGGAACCACTCCATTCTTTGGGCTTTTATAAGATGTCAGACACAGCCCTGTATGGTAAGATGCCTGCTGCAGTTGGGCCTACAGCTTCAACCTCCAGCATACTCCATTGGCCAGGAAGAGGGAAGAAAGGTGAAAAAACCTCCTTCCAGGCTGTGAAGTTGAGATAGACTTCCTGTTCCAGAAGTTAGATGCAGATTAGCTTTCGGCAGTTTTTCAAGAAAACTTGAGGTTGGCTGCAGATAGTGGGATACACGAAAACCACATGAAGTCATCCCAGGTCCGGAGCCTGTATTTGTCAGGATGTCTGCTTATACAAGGAGAGCAGGGTCTGTCCTTCACTAAGGGCACTACCTGGATGGACTGATCAGACTGACCAGAAGCAGTAGCCATCCTGCCCCTTAACTAAGAAGGATGAAAAAAGTAGTTGGGAAGGTTGGAGACAGCTTACTGCCTTGGCCGTGTACATAGAGCTCAACATCACCTGTGATACTGACTCTGTTCATAGAGTCGGGGAACAGAGAAGTGACAGACACAAAACTGGGAAGACACAGACCAGGATGCTACATGTGCCAGGACCTTCTCTCCTGTATCTCATCCCTAGGGTCCACAGACTATGTGTGCAATTCTTCATAATTCTTCTCCATGGTGGCTAGGCCCTCTAAGGCCTCCAAGAACTCCCATTCCTCCATGCCCCTGTGCACATGTCAGTGCACAAATGCCTACCTGGCATCTATTAGGTCAGACTTAAGGCTGAGATGGGCCTAGGCCTCCGCGACAGCTTTGGTATTAACTTAGCACACAGACCACGTGCAGTGCCTTGGCCAGGTCTCCCCAAGGCACACTGTAGAGCTTGATAATTGATGCTAACCCAAGGAGGAACACAAAGTAGTATTGGTACCTGGTTTTCTGTTCCTGCAAAGTGCCTATATAAGGATCCTCTTAACCGGGGCAAGGGACAATCATAGTATAGCATTTGCTAATGTGTGAGAAACATAGACATAGAGAAAACAGACAAAATCTAGAATGTGGGAACTTCCACAAGAGAATGAAACGAGTCCCTTCGAAAAATCGAAATCAGTTTTTTTACATGTCAGCTGTCTTTAACTTGTAATTTGTTGTAATTAATTTTCTCATTCTTAATAAACACTAGGTTTTGTACCTTAAAAAAAAAAAAAACACTATCAAGAAGAAAAGGGAGACTTTTTTTAATTGTGATTAAGTGAAAGTATACAATCCAAATTAATTCTGCATGTGTAATTTGCTTTTGAATCTGGGTAATAAGAATATGAGTGTAGCATTTCTACTTTCTTGTGGTTTAGAAGCTGATAGTTTAAAAAATAGCAAATTTTTGTCAAGATTCCCAAACTAGATCTAAACTTCAGCAGCTGTAAATGCTGGTCTGTCCAACATCTATAAATACATTTCATATTAATTATTTTTTACAGTCATCCAGCTTCCTCTAACATCTTTAAGGACAGCAAGCTTATTACCTCTTAAAGTACCCTACTCTTCCTTTGAATACCTGAAGTTGTTCCTAATACAGAGATGGAAAGAGGCTGGCCTCCCATATACCCTATCCATCTTGTAAAGTTCAGAGCTACAGGGCACAGGTATTAGCTTTCTGAACACAGAGGAGTCCCTATTTCACTCCCTTTAGAGTCACTCATCTGCAGGAGTTCAACAAGGCAGAAGAGCTGTAGATGTTTTCTAAATACTACAACTGCCACCTTTCATCTTTCTGTAGAAGAAAACCCCCAAAACAAAATAGATCATATGTGTTCCTGGCACCCTCTGGGAAAGTGTGCTGACAAGAGGGTAGGGCACAGACAAGTTATTCCACATTTTTTTCTGAAGGAAGAGACTGCGTTCACAGAAGTCTTCTGACTCAACTATTTTCCCCATTATCTGAATGGAGGGCCCTTCTGTGCTTCCCAAAGCATTCTGTAGGAGGAATGATGTTATGTGACTGTGTCCTTGCACAGGTGAACATGCTTGTAGATCAGATCTCACCCCCACCCAGCCTTCCAAGTTGATCAGATCTCTCCACTGAAGAATCGTGTTTAGCAGAATTTTATTTTCATGTGATATTAATGATATTGTTTGATAATTTCCACATTCCGTTGGATCACCTTTCTTAGGAATAGGCATAAATATGGATCTCTTCCAGTCAGTTAACCAAATAGCTACCTTCCAAATTTTTTGGCATAGATGACTAACCTCTTCTAGTGCTGCATTCTTTTGTTGAAATATCTCAATTGATATTCCATCAATTCCAGTGGCCTTGTTTTTCCCCAACAGCTTCAATGCAGCTTCCACTTCTTCCTTCAGTACTACCAGTTCCTGATCATATGCTACCTCTTCAAATGGCTAAATGTCGACAAATTCTTTCTGGAATAATAACTCTGTGTATTCATTCCATCTTCTTTTGATGCTTCCCAAGTCATTTAATATTTTCCCTGTCTAATTTTTCATTGTTGCAATTCAGGCTTGAATTTTTTCTTCAGTTCTTTAAGCTTGAGAAATGCAGAATGTTTTCTATGTCCAGCTCTTTGCACATCAGAGGGAAGGAATCACCACGAACTTCCTTGGATCTTGTCTATTCTACGAACAGACTTAAAACTTTTTGATATTTCTCTGTAGGAACTATTACTCTACCTAGAGTTGACAAGTCTTAAAATTACCATCCATGATTGTGGGAGTAGAACTCACTTTAGTTCACATCTGTAGACCTAAATGCTCAATATACCTCCTTGGAGCAAAGATTGCTTAGGTGAGATTCAAAAATGAATGTTTCAAGTATTCATGAGTCTCCTCAAACTGTGTGCAAAATTTTATGTAGATTCATGTGAGCATTTTTGTAAAGAAAGGATCTGTAAAAGGTCCCATGTCTTCCCAGTAAAAAGTTAACAATAGCTAAACCCACAGCTGTAACTTTCTGGAGGGAAGAAAACAATGTTACTTAAGACAGAAATCTTCCTCTATCCCTTGTGAAATAAAGAATTAGGATTACATATTCCATTATTCCTTCCTGTATTTATTCAGCAAAAGTGAATGTTGTTAAAGACAGTATAAATAGGCAGAGTCAAGGCGGCGGACTGAGCACACATCTCCCTATATCCCTCTGGAAACCAAGACCTGAAATGATGATCAGACGGAGCCTTCTGATCACCTAATCAACCCCAGGACACAGCATAAGGCTGTTAATTTGGACCTCATACCACTGAGTGAAAAACCTCATCTCTTTCGCTGACTCCCACTCCTGGCTAGCCCTGGCTCTCACAGACTGAAGGTAAATGCACCATCTTGACTTTTTTTTTATCTGTCTTCGTCAGCAGACAGAGCTGGGTCTTGCCTAGCGGCTAGACTCAGATGTGCTGCTGGGGGGGGTAGGCAGCCAAAATTCCCATATTTTGAGAGCCAGGCTTAGGATTCTGTTAATCTAGCCACTTTGGGACTGTTGTTTTTTATCCCTGCCACAGTGGGGTTTGTACAGAATTTCAAAGTCAGTGTGTGGGATGCCATGTTGGGTGCAGAGATTTTAGCAGGACCTAATTCTTAGTCTGGGAGCCAGAGCCTGCAAACAGGACAGCGCTTCTCTGACAGAAAAACAGTAATTTACACAGTTCCACCTACGTTGGGGGCCCTGCAACAGAAGCAGAAGAATCACTACCTCTCGGCACCTGTAGCCCCACTAACTGCTGCCTGTGTGGAGGTTGCCATCTTGGATACAGTGGCTGAGGCTGGACCTAATTCTTAGCTTGGGAGCCAGAACCTGCCCACAGGAGAGCGCTTTTCTACCAGAAAAGCAGTAATCAACACAGAGTCACCTAAGGCTGGGCCCTGTCGGCAGAGGCCAACAGGGCAGTAACATTGCTGTATTCTGAGCTAGTTTGTGTCATCTGGGGTTGGATATAGTGGTGCTTACTTTGCCAGTTGAGAAGAGGAACCTCTACACCTGAAAACCTGAGTGACTTGGGAAGCAGTCAGATACCTTCTGCTTTCCATTTTAAGACAGCCTAGAGAAACATCTGCCGTCCATCCTCACAGTATTTCTTCCAGCCTCTACTTACTCACATGGGACCCAAAAAGCAACAGACACTTGTGGCATACAAGAAATCACCCATGGCTTCAGAAGGCTCCCAAACAAAGCAACCAAGGAGTTTTCCAGATGAATAAACTTTTATGAAAGCATCAGAAAGTGAGTACAAAAGGATTATATACAGAGCCCTTCTAGACCTATACAAAATGCAGCAGAACAAAATGAAAAATTAAGCAAGCTGTTCAATCTGATGAAACACCAGTACTCTGAAAACCAACAGATCAAGAACAAAATCAAAGACATAGAAATTTCCATGCAAAGCCAAGAAAACAGAATGGAACAAATGGAAAAAAGAATTTCTGACTTGGAAGACAGAGCTACTGATGCCAGCGTCTATGAATAGAAATCAGAAAAAAGAAACAAGTGAACAAACATTAAGAAGCATGTGGGATTCTATTAAGAGGAACAACCTTCGATTAATTGGAGTCCCTGAGCAGGGTGAGACATCTGAGAACACAGACAGTATCGTTGCTGAGCTGCTGACAGAAAACTTCCCAGAAATCATGAAGGAAGAGAATATAGACATCTCAGATGCATATCATACGCCACCCAATATAGATCTCAAAAGAAAGACTCCAAGACATTATAATGAAGCTTAACAAAATGAAACATAAGCAGCAACTCTTAAAGGCAGCAAGACTCAAAGCAAAGCTTACATTCAGAGGAAAACTCTGTCGGCTTTTGTCAGATATCTCAGCAGAAACCATGCTGGCACAGAGACAGTGGCACAACACATTTAAAGCCTTGAAGGAGAAGAACTTCCAACCAAGAATTATATATCCTGCAAAACTCTCTTTCAAATACGAAAATGAAATTAAGACATTCCCAGATAAACAGAAACTCAGAGACTTTGTAAAAACCAAACCAAAACTACAAGAAATACTGAAAGAAGTTCTTGGCTCTGGCTTTGAAGAATGAAACCACTAACTTTATTCCAAGGCCCATCACCCACAAAGGACTCTGTGAGCAAAGCTACAAGCCTGTGTGATGGCAGGTGGACGCATCTCACCCCTGACATATTTCTGGCTGTACTCTTCCTGATGATATTTTGCATCCTAATTAAACTTTCTTCAAGGATACCCCCTTATTTCCTGGCACAAGGATTGGGGAGGATGCCTTCTGAGAAGGGTTTTGCAACCCCCTTGGCTTAATGAGTCCCGATGCAGAGCACCCAGCCCGGGAACACCCAGCCCGGGAATGCCAAGGCCGGCCCAACCCCGCTGGCTTCCCCAAACCGCACACCCCCCCTCCACAGGTGAAATGCAAGATTGCAGGAAGGCCCTGGGAAGCTCCCCAGGGACGACCCCCCACACAGCTCTTAGATACAGACATCCCATTCCCTGCATCAGGAAGATGGATAGGCTCCCAAGTCTATTATATTTGGTATGGCAATGAGTAAATACTAAAGAAATACCCTTCTTAGAACAGCTTAAGAAAGGCATAGGGTGGGGGACAATAGGTGTTTACTGTCCCCACAGGAAGAGATAAAATAAAGAGCAAAGAAGGAACAAATAGAGACAGCAAGATTATAACCTTTAGACCCCTCCTCCTGCACCTTTTAACCTTGAGGCATAGATAGAGCTGATTGAGCTCAAGCCATAACTTTGTTTTCACCGTTGATTATAACCACAATATACTTGCCTTGGGTCATTACCTAAAAAAACCCTAATGATTAACATGAAAAAAGACCACAAGGTATCAGCCAACAGCTTATGTGGTCAAAGAAATCACGTCATTCACTGAATATATAAAAAATAAAGAAAGACAGGCCTTGGCAAGCTGCCAATCTCCAGATTCCTGGTTGTCTGCGTCTCACCATTTCTTTCTTAGCCAACGCCACCCATCCCTTCATGAGCGCAGACCCTGCCGAGGCTGGCTCCCAGCAACTTTATATTTTAGGAAGACAAACTACTCAAAACTCTACTCAGTTAGGGAAGGCTCTAAAGTCAATCACAGCTTTAATATGGAAAGAAGCAATCCAGTGATCATCATGAAAACTATGGTGCCATCATATTAAAAAGACGGATGTACTACAGTCGTAATAGTCCTTCCAGATGGAGAGGAAGAGGACAAGACTGGTAGTAATTAAAGTTGGGTTTATATGTAGTTTATTAGGGGGGATCATAGGGACAGCTGTAAAGTACAACAAAGATGTATCATACCATTTCAAGAAATGTAACACAGGAGTCTCAACAACTACAAAACCAGATCTGAAAAAGGTGAAAACTCAACTCACAAAAAAGAATTCCCAGAACAGAGTAATAAGAAAACAGAGAAAACATCAACACACAAATAAACGTATCACAGTGGCAGCAGTGAACACAGACCTATCAATAATTACATTGAATGTGAATGGATTGAATACTCCAGTAAAGAGACATCGAGTGACATCTTGGATCAAAAGACATGACCCACCCATATGGTGTCTACAAGAAACTCACTTGAGACCTAAAGATAGGAACAAACTGAAAATTAAAGGATGGAAGAATATATATCAAGCTAACAATGAACAAAGAAGAGCAGGGGTGGCAATTCTAATCTCAGACAAAATCAATTTTAATGTAAAATCGACCATCGTGGACAAAGACGGACACTATTCACTGCTGAAAGGTTCAGTACACAAGCAAGACTTAACTATATTAAATATTTATGCACCTAATATCAGAGCACCTAAATATGTCAAAGAAACGTTGACTACACTCAAAAGAGAGTTAGATGACTCCACAATAACTTCACAATACTTCAACACTCCACTCTCAATACTAGACAGATCATCTAGAAAAAAGCTCACTAAAGATACAGAAGACCTCATTGTCACAATTACCTAACTAAACCTCACTGATATATACAGAACTTTCCACCCATCAGCAGACAATTACACTTTCTTCTCCAGTGCACATGGAACATTCTCAGAATTGACCATGTGGTAGGACATAATGCAATGTTCCACAAAATCCCTGCCATTGAATTACTGCAAAGCATCTTCTCAGACCATAAAGCCACAAAAGTTGAAATCAATAGCAGAAAACACATAGTTAGAAAGTGGAACTCTTGAAAACTGAACAACATCTTGCTCAAAAAAACATGGATTATAGAAGAAATCAAGGATGAACTAAAGAAATTCATGGATTCCAATGAGAATGAAAACACTTCCTACCAGAACCTAAGGGATACAGCTGAAGCAGAGCTCAGAGGTCTGTTTATCTCAATAAATGCACACATCGAGAAGGAAGAAAGTAACCAGATCAAGGACCTAACCCTACAGCTTGAACAAGTAGAAAGAGAACAACAGAGGAACCCCTCAGGCACCAGAAGAAACAAGATCATAAAGATTAGAGCAGTGCTAAATAAATTAGAGAATAGAAAAACAATTGAAAAAATTGAAAAGACCAAAAGCTGGTTTTTTGAAAAGATCAACCAAATTGACAAACCACTGGCTAAACTTACTAAAGAAAAGCAGGAAAGGAAACAAGTAACCCAAATTAGAAATGAGAGGGGAGTTGTCACCACAGATGCAACAGAAATCAAAAATATCATAACAGAATACTATGAAAGACTGTACTCTAACAAATTTCAAAACCTAGAGGAAATGGACAAATTCCTTGACTCATACCACCTACCCAAATTATCACAACGTGAAGTAGAACTTAATAAACCCATCACAAAGGAAGAGATTGAAAAGGTCATCAAAACACTGCCAACCAAAAAAAGCCCGGGCCCAGATGGCTTCACTGCAGAATTCTACTAAGCATTTAGAGAAGAGTTATCTCCAATACTACTGAGACTATTTCACAGTATAGAAAGGGATGGACTACTCCCAAACTCATTCTATGAAGCCAGCATAACCCTGATACCTAAGCCAGGGAAAGACCCAGCAAAGAAGGAGAACTACAGACCAATATCACTCACGAATCTAGATGCAAAAATCTTCAACAAAATCTTGCCAATAGAATACAACAACATATGAAGAAAATAATCCATCACGACCAAGTGGGATTCATACCAGGGATGCAAGGCTGGTTCAACATCAGAAAAACAATTAATGTGATTAATCACATAAATAACACAAAAGATAAGGATCACCTGATTTTGTCCATTGATGCAGAAAAGGCATTTGATAAAGTCCAACACCCATTCATGCTAAAAACTCTTAGCAAAATAGGCATAGACAGAAAATTCCTCAACACAATAAGCGCCATTTATACAAAGGCAATTGCCCACATCATCCTGAATGGAGAGAGACTGATAGACTTTACCTTGAGAACAGGAACTAGACAAGGATACCCACTCTCACCTCTCCTATTCAACATTGTACTAGAAGTTCTAGCCCGAGCAATCAGACAAGACCAAGAAATAAAGGGCATCTGCATCAGCAAAGAAGAAGTTAAAATCTCCCTGTTTGCAGATGATATGATTGTATATGCAGAGAATCCCAAGGAATCTATAAGTAAACTACTCAAATGGATAGAAGAGTTCAGCAAAGTCTCAGGATACAAGATAAACATAAGTAAATCAGTAGGATTCCTTTATACCAACAACGAGACTGTTAAGGAAGAAATTATCAAATCAGTACCATTTACAATAGCATCTAAGAAGATAAAGTACCTAGGAATTAATCTAACCAGAGAAATAACAGACCTTTACAAAGAGAACTACAAGCCCTTACTACAGGAAACTAACAGAGACTTAGATAAATGGAAACACCTACCATGCTCATGGACAGGAAGACTTAACATTGTGAAAATGTCTATTTTACCCAAAGCAATCTACTTATATAATGCAATCCCAGTACAAGTTCCAGCATCATTTTTTAATGAGATGGAGAAACAAATCACCAATTTTGTTTGGAAAGGGAAGAAGCCCTGGATAAATAAGGTACTACTAAAGAAGAAGAACTCACTGGGAGGCCTCTCATTACCCGACCTTAGAACATACTACACTGCCACAGTGGTCAAAATAGCCTGGTGTTGGTACAAGAACAGACAGATCAGTCAACGGAACAGAATTGAGACCCCAGAGATGACACCATCTGCCTGTGAACAGTTGACATTCGACAAAGGCCCTAAGACATTAAACTGGGGTAAAAACAGTCTCTTCAACAAATGGTGCTGGCAAAATTGGATATCCATCTGCAATAAATTGAAACAAGATCCATATCTTACACCTTATACACAAACCAACTCCAACTGGATAAAAGACCTAAATATCAAAGCTAAAACGATAAAATTCATCCAAGAAAAAGTAGGAACAACAATGGAAGTTTTAATACACAATGTGGACAGACTCCAAAATCTGTCAAACAAACCACAATCAACAGAAGAGAAAATAGATAAATGGAAACTATTAAGAATCAAATACTTTTGCTCATCCAAAGACTTTATTAATAGAATTAAAAGAACACCCACAGAATGGGAAAAAATATTTGGCAACTCTATGTCAGACCGATGTCTGATCTCCATAATCTATAAGATACTACAAAATATCAATAAGAAGAAGATAAATCATCCAATTAAGCAATGGCCAAAGGAGATGGACAGACATTTCACTAAAGACGAGATCCAGGTAGCCAAAAAATACATGCAGTCATGTTCACAGTCTTTAGTTATTAAAGAAATTCAAATCAAGACAACAATGAGATACCATCTCACCCCAACAAGATTGGCCATGATCCAAAACACACAAAACAACAAATGCTGGAGAGGCTGTGGAGAAAGTGGAACCCTCCTACACTGTTGGTGGGGTTGCAGAATGGTTCAGCCTCTTTGGAAAGCAGTCTTTTAAAAAATGGATATTGATATACCATTTGACCCAGTCATTCCACTACTTGGAATATATCCTACAGAATCAAGGCCTTTCACACCAGCGGACACATGCACAAGAATGTTTATCGCAGCACAGTCCACAATAGCAAAAAGATGGAATCAACCCAGATGCCCAACAACAGAAGAATGGACAGGTAAACTATGTTACATATACCCAATGGAGCACTATGCAATGATAAAGAATAACGATGATTCCAGGAAACACCTCCTAACCTGGTTTCAACTGGAAGACATTATGTTGAGTGAAAGTAGTCAGCGACAAAAGGACAAATATTGTATGAGACCTCAAACACAGACTTGTACATAGAAGAAAAGACTCTTTGATGGCTGCAAGGGAGGGAAGTGAGGGAGGGCGAGGGGGGCGTTTAGATTAGATAGTTGCTAGAAATCTGGTTGAGAGAAGTCAGTGATAACACACATTAGAAACAAGAACAACATTAAGTGGACTTCAGTATAACTTGAATACTCCTTCCATCTCAACTCAATATTGCAAGGAGAGAGTAGCTGGGGCAGGGGGCACGGGACCATGCTCTTAGGCGAAATCGAGGCCAATTGGCACAACTAGTGTTTTGCTAAGAGGGGTCTCTGCACCCCACATTGGTGGGTGGCGTCTGGGGTCTTAAAAGCTGCCAAGCTGCCATTCGAGGGCATAGCAAATGGTCCCAACTCAGCCAGAACGGATACTCACTGAGGACCAAAATGACATGGGGTAAAGACAACGCAGAAGAGAGACCAACATTAGTGGATGCCTACATGAACCTGGGACCGGAAGAACTGGATGGTGCCCGGCCACCACCAGTGATAGTCGCGACGGAGCTCACTAAGTTGAGTCTCACTGGCAACACAAGAATAAAAAGGGGTGCATCCTGAGATCTCCACTAAAAGACCTCAACTGATGGGCCAACAGTTTCAGGGTTCCCCTGGGAGCACGCCTCCTGGCCCTGATGCTGCCCTTGCCCATAAATCATAATGAAGATCCGCTCTTTGGACATGAATGGATTGGACTTGGCAATGCAGAGTGACCATATATTGGATGCACTTTATGGTTCTATACATCTATAGGATATCATCCTGCTGAACTCTGGTTAGAGGAGGGAGAGTGGGTGGAGAGGAGAGGAAAGGAGACTGTTGGGAGGATGAGACGTGTATGGAGTCGAGATGAATAGTGTGCTGTCACCGGACAGGGAGAGCAGTGGAAGCTGCATATAGGTGGGCATGTAAATTTATATGGGAATGTACATTTTCACTCAGTCATATCCAAAAAAAAAAAAAAAAAAGACAGTATAAATAATAAGGTGAACCAAATGTGGATGGTGCCAGCAAGGGACTTAGAGCTAAACAAGTAATTAAAGTTACATGTGACATAGATGTGAAGCCTCTCTGAATTAATAAATAAATTCAATGTAGCCCCAATTTTTTAAAAATTAAGTTATTTTGTAGTTTGTTTTTGAAATTTTTCCTAACGTTAATATTTAACTATAACCAGTTGCTCTCACTAGGACATCTGTTCACCCATTCCATTAGAAATGAATAACATCAAGAGAAACCATGTATGCAGCTACATACAAAAATAAATACATAAAAAAAAAACCTCTCTTGTTTTTTGTAGTTTGGATTGGCCAGTAAAGTCAAAACAAAAGTCTTTGGGTAGGGGAAAACAATTCAGTGATTCCTCCAAAACAAGGACTGCAGACAGGAAGAACAGGAAGGCTACTTCACAGAGCTCTCAGGAAGCAGAGCTTCACAGGAGGCAGCACCTGGTAACCAGAAATACATGTTTTCCCAGTCCCAACCCTTCTTCCCTCTATGCAGTTTCCACCAGTTTCCCTACAGGCCAAGTTTGTTCAAAGAGAGACACTAGTTAATTCCTGCCTAGGTCTGCCCTATTGCCAACAGCCAGTTCCCTCAGAACCATATTTTTCTTTTTTGTTGTTGTTGTTTCTTCTTTATACCTTCCTTTCTTACTTTCTCTTAGTCACCTAGCACCATACACTGACCTGCTCCTTTCTGATGGGCTGTGACACTCTACTTGGCTAGAGAGCAACCAACATACAACCTCCCTAGGTCCATGCATCTCTCACCCTTTAGGCCACCTCTCTCAATGTTACAATTTTTATCTTTGTTTTTCATTGTATCGTCTCTCTCTCTTCCTTTCTTATGTTTTTACCAACCGCCTAACATCCTATGCTGCCCCTGCCCCTTCTCACCGGCCTGTGGCTAGCAAGCCACTGGTACATGGTCTCCCTAAATCTGTGCTCTTTGCACCAGCTGGCTCCTTCAGCACCATATTTTTGTTTTGTTTTGTTTCTTCTCTCTCCCTTCCTTCCTTTCCTTTTCCCTACCCACCTAGCCCTATATGCCATTACTGTCACTTGTCAACAACCATGCTGCCTCACCAGGCTAGAGAGTCACTGTCACACGGCCTCCTGAAGTCCAGGGGGCACCCACTGGACAACTCCATCACAGCTGTATTTTTGTAGCTTTTTTCTTTGTTTATTTCTTCCCCCTCTTCCTTCTTTTCCTATCTGCCACCCACCTAGTTCCATGTACCAACCCTACCCCTTCCTTGAAGGGCCATGACCCAGAACTGAGCATATGCCCTCTGCACTGTGCCGACTGATCAGATTCTGCAACACTATGTTTTTTTAGTTTGTTTGTTTTTTTCCTGTTTCTTTTGTCTCGTTCCTTTTCTTCCTTTTCTTTCTCCCACTCACCTAGCCCTGTTCACTGACCAGCCACTTGTTGGAGGGCCATGCTGCACCACTCGGCTAGACAGCCACCAGCACACGGCCTCCAGTCTGCTCTGCTGCCACTGACCAGCTCTTATAGCACCATATTTTTGTTTGTTTAGTTTTTGTTTCTCCTTTTGCTCCCCCACCTTTCCTTTCTCCTTCCTCTGTTTCTTGATGGGCTACGCTGCACCATCCAGCTAGACAGTTGCTAGCATGTGGCCTCTCCAACTCTTTACTGCTCCCACAGACAGGCTCCCTCAGGGCTATATATATATTTTCTTTATCTTTCCATTTCTTCCTTTTCTTTCACCCAAACACCTGGATCCTGCACTGCCTCTGACTCTTCCTCAGAGTCCATGCCACACTGCAATATATACCAGCTCGCAGCTACCCCAATCCCATCCCACCCTAACAGGCTTGCATCCTCAGCACTGTATTTGTTTTTGTTGATGTTGTTTAAGTTTTTGTCTCTATTTCTTCTTTCTCACTTCTTTTTTTCTTTTCGTTTCTCCTACCCACAGATACCCATGTACTGCCTACATCTCATTTTAACAGGCTAAGCCACATTGTTCAGCTAGACAGCTACCAGCACATGACCTCCCTGGGTCTACTCTGCTCCAACCCATCAAATCCCATCATGCTGCCATGCTTCTGTTTCTCTTCTTTCTTTTCCATGTCTTATCCACTTAGCTCCATACATCACATCCTCTCCCCTCTTAACTATCTGAACCACATACCAAGCACTATAACCCAAAATGGCACCAGTGCAGACACCTGGATCCTAGGACCCATGATGCACTGTCCTTTGGCCACATCGTCCAGACCCAGTGCATGCCAAAAATGACCCATCCCCGGCTCTCCTCACCCCGGCTGGAATTGTTCCACTACACCATAACTAAGGAACCAGCCTGCCCACCTGGACTAGGTAGAGAAAATGTCATACCCATATATTAGCAAGCAACAAGCATATCCAACCTGCTTGCCCAGACTTAACCAAATAAAACAAAACTACAAACAATAAATGAACTAAAATAATTCCTGAATTCCCTAGAGACAGCAGACAATATCAAAACATTTAGGGGAGAAAAAAAATGACAGCAAATCTCCAGAGAATGACCAAAATAAAACACCAGATGACTTCTTGGTAGAAGAAATGGCACTGGAACTGCCTGAAAAGGAATATAAAACTAATATTTAGAGCTGTCCAAGAGATTAGGAAAGAGATGAAAGAAAACATAGACAAAAATAAGAAAAAACAGACAAAATTGGGAAGACACAAATAAAGCAGTGGAAAAATTCAGGAAAATAATGTAGGGAAAAAATGTCAAAATATGTAAACAACTAGAAATCACACAAAAAGAGCAATTAGCTATCCAAAACAAGATCTCAGAAATGGACAGTGCAGTAGTTTCAGGAACAAATTTGAAACAATAGAAGACAAGATAAGCAAAATTGAAGACAAATATTTGAATAACATTTTGGTCAGGGAAAAATCAGAGAATAGAATGAAGAAAACCTAACAAGTACATGATACAATAAAGAGCAAAAAATAAACTATGATTGGAGTTCCACAACAGAAGAAAAGGGAAAACACAGAAAGGATCATTAAAGATTTGTAAACAGAAAACTTCCATAATATGAAAGATGAAAAAGTGACCATGGAAGAAGCTCAGCAAAACTCTATATAGGATAGTTCCAAAAAGAGAATCACCAAGACATACAATCACAATCTTGAAACCAAAGACAAATAAAACATTCTGAGAGCAGCTTGAGGAAAAAAATGTAAAGATACATGCAAAGAGTAAATAATAAGATAAAGCTCTGACTACTCAGCAGAAACCATGGAGGTAAGGAGGCTAAGATGACATACAAAAAGCCTTGAAAGAAAAAATTGCCAGCCAGGAATTATATATCCAGCAAAACTGTCTCTCAAATATGATGGCAAAATTAAGTCATTTCCAAATAAACAGAAATTAAGACAATATGTAAAAATGAGACCAAAATTAGAAGAAATATTAAAGGGAGTCCTTCAGTTAGAGAACCAACAACACTAAACAACAATCCAGGACTAGGACACAAGGCAGACCAATCAGGTGACAACCCAGATAGAGAATTCTCAAATATAAGTTAACAAAAATAAAACATTGAAAATAGGAAATCAGAGACATCAATATGTAAATGACCACACCAAAAAAAAAAAGAGAGAGAAACAATATTGTCACATAATTTCCATATGAAGAAGTCAAGATGATATCAAGAAATAAAAGACCAGTTTAAAGTAACAAATGTAAAGGTAACCACAAAGGAGGTTGACAAACCTACTCAGCTAAATAAAAAGAAAACCAAAGACTCAGCAAACAAAATCTATAATAGTGAAAGAAATGAAAAAGAAAATACATAATCAAAAAGAACACAGAAAATTAAGAGGCAGGGACATCTAGGTCAACTGGTTTAACAAAGTTTTTAAGAAAATGTTATGCATCCTACTTTGTTGAGGGGCATCTAGTCTTAAAAGCTAACGAGTGGCTAAGAAGCATCAATTAGTCCCAACCCTCCTTGAGCAGAAGAAAATGAAGAAGATCAAAGACATAAGGAAACTATGAGCCCAAGAGACAGAAAGGGCCATATAATCCAGAATCTATATCAGCATGAGACCAGAAGAAGCAGATGGTACCCAGCAACTACCAATGATTGCCCCAACAGGGAACACAACAAAGAGTCTCTAAAGAAATGGGAGAAAAATGGGGTGCAGAACTTGACTGTATTAAAAAGACTAGAATTGATGGTCCAAGAGACTGGAGAATCCCTGAAAGACATGGTCCCTGGACTTTCTGTTAACCCAGAACTAAAAATCGCTCCCAAAGCCAATTCTTCTACAAAGATTGGATGTGACTATATGATATTAAATGATACTGGAAGAGTGTGCTTCTTGGCTTAAGTAGATACAAACTAGGCAGCTCCTGTCCAGAGAGATGAGAGGGCAGAGGGGGACAGGAGGTAGTTGAATGGACATGAAAAACACAGGATAGAAAAGAGGAATATACTGTTATGGTGTGGAGAGGGTAGCTAGAGTTACACAGAGATCTGTGTGTAAGTTTTTGTATGAAGAATTGACTTAGATTGTAAACTTCTGCTTAAAGCACAATAAAATATTTTTGATAGAATGACAGGGAGGAAGGGAGGAAAGAAAGGAGAAAGAAGGAGAGAAAGAGAGAGAGAAAATTCAGCTGGAAAAAGAAACAATCAGCACACCACAAAAAAAAAGGCAGTATTAAACACGTATCTGTCAATAATTACACTATCTGTAAATGGCCTAAATGAACCAGTTAAGAGACAGAGAGTGACAGAATGGATAAAAAGACATAATACATCTACATACTATCTACAAGAGACTCAAAGAACTAAACAAACTAAAACTCAGAAGATGGAAAAAGTATACCAGGTAAACAACTAAAAAAAGCAGAAGTGGTGATATTAATCTCCAATAAAACAGACTTTAAAGCAAATCCACCATAAAAGATATCATGTGTGCACTTTATGGTTCTATGTATCTATAGGATGTTGTCCTACTGGCCTTTTACTAGAGGGGAGTGGAGAAGGTGGAGAAGAGGTAACAGGAGATTGTTAAGAGGATATGACATGTATAGAACTGAAAAGAGGAGTGTCCTGTCACCAGCCAAGGAGAGCAATAGGAATTGCACATAGGTGGGCATGCAAATTTAAACTGGATTGTGCACTTTCACTCAGTCACAATAAGTAAAATTAAATTTAAAAAAAGAACACTATATAATGATTAAAAGGCCATACACCAGGAAGACATAATCATAATACCAAAAACCAAATCCACTGATGCTGAGTTGATTCTAGTTCACAGCAACCCTACAGACAGAGTAGAACTTCTCTACAGAGTTTCCAAGGAATGCCTAGTGGATTTGAACTACCAACACTTTGGTTAGCACCTGTAGCTCTTAACCAAAACGCTACCAGGGTTTCCATAACCATGTGTATATAAAACCAGTGACAGAAAAAAGAAATAGTTCTATGGTAATAATGGGAGATTTCAATACACCACTTTCAGTGAAGGACAGAAGATTTTATGAAAAAAAACTAATAAAGACATAAGAGATCCAAATACCACAATCCGTCAACTAAACCTCATAGAGATATACAGGAACACTCCACCTGAGAGCAGCAGAATATATATTTTTCCAGCACACAAGAAACATTCTTCAGATGGGCCACATTTCAGGCCAAAAATCAAGCCTGAACTAAATCCAAACCACAAAATATTTCAAAGTACCTTCTTTGGTCATAGTGCAATAAAAGTAGAAACTGATACAAAAAAAAAAAAAAAAGAAAAGGGGGAGAAAAATCAAATACTTGGAAACTGAACTGGAGTCTGTGTGCCATAGTGGTTAAGTGCTATAGTAAGCTACAGCTGCTAAACAAGAGGTTGGCAGTTCAAATCTACCAGCTACTCCTTGAAAACCCTGTGAGGCACTTGTCTGTCCTATAGAGTCACTGTGAATTGGTATTGACTTGACAGCAACAGGTGTGGTTCGGCTTGGTTTGGTTGGAACTCATTACTTAAAAACTATTGGGTACTAGAAGAAAATCAAGGATGGAATTCAAAAAAATTCGTAGAATCAAATAAGAATGAAAACACATCTTTCAAAACCTTTGAGACATAGCAAAGTAGGTCTCAGAAGTCAATTTATAGCAATAGACACACGTCAAAAAAGAAGAGAACTTGAATACATAGAGAACAGCAAAGAAACTCACAGCCACCAGAAGAAGGGAAATAACCGAACTGGAACAGAAAAAATGGAATAGAAAAACAATAAAATCAACCAGATCAAGCGTTATTTCTTCAAAAATATAAACAAAATTGACACACTGCTGGCCAAACTGATAAAAGAAAAACAGGAGAAGCAAATAACCTGAAAAAGAAGTGAGACAGACAAAATCACAACAAACCAAATGAAATAAAAAGGACACAACAGAGTACTATGAAAACTTGTACTCTAATAAATTTGTAAAACTAAAGGAAATGGACAGATTTCTGGAAACACACTATCTATCTAACAAACAGTTATATAAACTAAATAAAACCATTAACAAAAGCAGAAATTTAAGAGATCACGTAAAAAAAAAAAAAAACCCAAAAGCCATTGCCTGAGCAGCTTCGCTGGAGAATTCTACCAAACATTTAGAAAAGAGCTTACACCAATACTACTGAAATTATTTCAGAGTGTAGAAAAGGAGAAAAATCTTGGTGGCATAGTGGTTAAATGCTATGGCTGCTAACCAAAACATAGGCAGTTCAAATCCACCAGGCACTCCTTGGAAACTGTCAGACAGTTCTACCTTGTTCTGTACAGTTGCTGTGACTCAGAATTGACTTGACAGCAATGGGCTTGGGTTTTTGTTTTGTTTGGGGTTTTTTGGTGCAGAAAATGAAGAAATACTTCCAAGTTAATTCTATGAAGCCATCATAATCCTGATGCCAAAGCCAGGCAAACACACCACACACCAAAAAGAAACCTACAAACTAACATTTCTCATGAACATAAACAAAAAAATTTTCAAAGAAATTGTAGCCAGTAAAATACAACACCATACAGAAAAAAAAAAAATAGGACATGGTGACCAAGTGGGATTCATACTAGGTATTCAAGGATGAGTCAACATTAGAAAATCAGTTAACATAATCCATCACATGAATAAAACAAAAGGAGAGGCAAGGCTAGGATGGGAGACTAGTCAGACACTTCCTGTCGTTCCTTCAACAACAAAGATTTTTTTAAAAAAGTGAATAGGATATATGTGACAACCTAGGAACACTGATCATCAAAGACAAAGCTGAAGAACTGGACTGAACAGTAGGTAGAGAGAGAGAATATTCAAAAGCAACCAATATGATGTTCACATTGCGACATCCTGTTAGCTGAGTCTGCACAGCATGCACAGACTGAGGCAAGTAGCAATATCTAAAGCTGGGGCCCACCACATTATGTGCAGCCAAGCAGTGTCGAGTCTGAATGTACCCCTAGAGCCAAGCAAAAGCAATACTAGACCCATGAAAGTTAAGCACAAGCTTTTTACAAGTATGGGAGCAAAACAACCCCTCTCTGACAGAGCTTCACCGTGGAGAAGTGCTCCCTTCCCCCATCCACTCTCCACCCTGCTCCACTCCAACACCAGTCCAATGCAGGATTCAACAACATCACTTTCCCTAAGCTGAGAACTCAGGGACTTCCACTCCTACACAAGTCCCATGGCATTCACCATTACTATGTCCCATAACCCTGAAATGCACTGCTTGTTAGGAGGCCCTGTATCTTCACCCATTCACTGGCATAAGGGGTCCACAGATTTGCAGTACCTTTCACCCCTGCCTAGGCCTTTGTGGATGATTCAGAATCCCATGCCCTCGTTAGTATAAAACAAATGGACACACACTTGAAACCCATTTTCAC
The DNA here is from genome assembly GCA_028571685.1 of Heterohyrax brucei. NCBI lineage: Eukaryota > Metazoa > Chordata > Mammalia > Hyracoidea > Procaviidae > Heterohyrax > Heterohyrax brucei. The sequence continues at coordinate 28,756,668 of CM053155.1, forward strand.
TTATAGCAGTCAAGGTGGAACTACAGATTCATGACATTCAATACCACTCTACCCACTAAGCAGTGGGTTCACTCACCAACACATTTGGCCTGAGAGCTACGGTACCCCCACCTGTATCTAGCCAGCCACAATTGAGGTCCGAGAATTAGTAGCACCTTCCAGGCCCTCCAGCCAACACCACAGGGCACCCAAGCACTAGCTGTACCATCCCTCTCCCCCTACTACATTCCGCAGGGAATAGGGATGTATGTCTCCTCCATCCGGGCACCTGGGGGCAGCTGTCAGCCCACTGCATTGCCCCCATACATCACCCCTACTGTAGCCAGAAACCTGTGCCAAACACCAGAATGCAGCCCTGCCCACATAGAAATGTAGATGAGTTTACACCACACCCTAGGAGATCAACAACTCTGAACACCTGTGCTTTGAATAACCAGACCCCCACAAGAAAAGTAAACAGAGTACTGAGCTCACATACCAATTAGCTACTCTGATCACCTGGAGACAAGACACAGGCACTCCAAAAAAGCCAACAGACAAAGTAGCTCCTACACCCAGCTTGCTCAGACATGTCAAACAAAAATGCGAGAAGTAATAAACAAAAATAAAACAAACAAATATAATAATTTACTGATGCCTCAGAAACCCTGGTGGTATAGTGGTAAAGTGCTACATCTGCTAACCAAACGGTTGGCAGTTCAAATCCACCAGGCATTCCTTGGGAACTCTATGAAACAGTTCTATGCTGACCTATAGGGTTGCTATGAGTCTAAGTGAACTCAGTGGCACTGGGTTTTTTTGGTTTTATTGATCCCTTGGAGATAACAGTAAACATCAAATCACAAAAATAAGCCCATCAGCATGGATCTAGCTATCAAAATAAAGAATAAGAAAGCACTGTGAAGGAAACTAAGGCAACAGAACTACCTGAAAATGAATTTAAAAGACTTCTGTACACAGCTATCCAAGACATCAGGAAGGAGATCAGGAAAAATTCAGACCAAGCCAATGAACGTACAGGCAAAGCAATAGAATAATTCAGGAAAACAACACTAGAACACAATGACAGTAAACAAGCTGCTAGAAACCATACAGAGACAACAACCAGAAATCCAAAAGGTGAACAACAATATTTCACGATTAGCCAACTGAGTAGAAGATCATAGGAATGAAATTGAGACAATGGTAGACACAGCTTGTGAGACTGGAGATAATCTCTTGACACTAACTTGCTTGAAAAAATAATTCAGAAAAAAAGAACCACAAAAACAAAAAGAAAGCCTAAGAATTACGTGGAATATTATCAAGAGGAAAAAATCTATGCATGATCAAAGTACCAGGAATGGGGAGCAGAGGAAGATAACAGAAAAAACTGTTGAAGATTTGCTAGCAGGCAACTTCCTTAATATCGTGAAAGATGAGAAGATGTTTATCAAAAAAACTCAGTGAACCCCCCCCAAGGTAAAGACCAAAAGAAAGTCACTAAGATGTATCGTAATCAAATGTGCCAACACCAAAGATGAAGATAGAATCTTGAGAGCAGCGAGGAATAGATGAAAAGCTACCTACGAAATCAAAATTACAAGAAATATTATGGAAGTCCTCTGATCACAGAACCAACAATCCAAGTCTAGAACATAGGACACATCAACCAGTTATCAACCCAGACAAGGAATTTACAAAAACAAATCAAAGCTAAAAGACTGAAAACAGGGAACAAAAACATCAATATGTAAATAATGACAACATCAAAACAAGAAAGGGAATAAACATTGTAGTGACAGAACTTCCATATGGAGAGGAAATTACAGTGATAAAGAAATAAAAGATTGGTTTAAACTTAGAAAAATAGAGGTAAACTTCCAAGTAACCACAAAGGAAGGTAACAAATCCAACCCTGAAAAGGAAAAAGAAAGATAACACAGACTTAGCAAACACAAAATCAAAAATAATAAATAAAAGATGAAAAGAAAATACACAAGCAAAAAAGAACTCAGCTCAGACAATTCAGTGGAACAAAGAAACTCTCAACCACTACACATACACATGAACATCAAAATGATAGCACTAAACTCATACCTATCAATAATTGCACTGAATAAAAAATGGCCTAAGTGAACCAGTGAAGGGATAGAGAATGGCAGAGTGGATTAAAATAATAATAAAAATAACATTATCAATATATACACTGTCTACAAAAGACATGTCTTGGGCACAAAGGTATAAACTAAAACTCAAAGGAAAGAAAAAGTATGTGTATTAAGTAAATAATGAGCAAAAAAAAAAGCAGAATTGGCAATACCAATCTTCAACAAAATTGACTTTAAAGGAAACTCCACCTTAAAGAATATGGAAGAATACCATGTAACGATTAATGCACACATATAATAATACCATAATACACCATAACTATAATAATATATATGTAACCAGTGACAGGGTACCAAAGTACATAAACTCTAGCAACAGAAGCAATTGACAGTTCCACAACAACAGTCGGAGACTTCAAAATACAACTTTCAGTGAAGGAGATAACATCTAGAAAAAAATTCAGTAATGATATAGACAATCTAAATGCCACAATCAATCAACTTGACCTCATAGATATGGACAGAATATTCCCCAAGAGCAGCAAAGAATGTATTCTTTTCCAGTGCACATGGAATATTCTCCAAAATAGGCCACTTTGGGGGCCAGAAAGCAAGCCTTGCCAGAATCCAAAGCCTAGAAATAATTCAAAGCATCTTTACTGATCATGATATGGTAAAAGTAGAAATCAATACCAGAAATAGCAAGGGAGAAAAATCAAATACATGGAAACTAAAAAGCACCTTATTTAAAAATTACTTAATTACAGAAGCAAGCAAGGATGGAATAAAGAAATTCATAGAATCAAATGAGAATGAAAACACATTTTACAAAAACCTTCGTGACACAGCAAAAGCAATGTTTGGAGGACGTTGTATAGCAATAAATGCACAAATGCATTAAAAACATTAACCCTACAAATCAAACAGGAGAGTAGCAAAAGCAGCCCTGAAGCACTAGAAGAAGGAAAATAATAAGATTACAATAGAAAAAAATGAAATAGAGAATAGAAAAACAGTCTAAGGAAATAACAAAACTAAAATTTGGTTGTTTGAAAAGATCAACAAAATCAACAAACCATTGGCCAAACTGACAGAAGAAAAACAAGAGAAGAAGCAAATAACCCAAATAAGAAATAGGATGGGTGTTATCACAGCAGACTAAACTGAAATAAGAAGACCACAACAGAATACTATGAAAAATTTTCCTCAAGCAAATTTGAAAACCAAGAGGAAATGAACAAATTTATAGAAACACATCACCTATCTAAACTAACAGAAACCAAGTCAGAAAAAAAGAAGATATTGATGAGGTAAAATTTTTAAATACCCTCCCCTCCGAAAACCCTAGCCCTGATGGCTTCACTGAAGAATTCTACCAAACTGTCAGAGAAGAGTTCATACCAATACTACGAAAGCTATTTCAGAGCATAGAAACAGGAGAAATACACTAAACTCATTCTAAGAAACCAACATAACCCTGATACCAAAGTCAGGCAAAGACACCACAAAAAAAGAAAACTACAGACCAATGTCCCTCATGAACACAGCTGCAAAAACCTTCAACAAAATTCTAGCTAAACAAATTCAACATCATATTAAAAAGGAATACATTAGGATCAAGTGGGATTCTTATTAGACATGCAGGAGTGGTTCAAAATTAGAAAATCAATTAACTTAATCTACCACATAAAAGAAACATGTGATGTTATCATTTGACATAGAAAAGACATTTGACAAAGTCTAACACACATTCCTGATAAAAATTCAGAAAAATAGGAATAAAAGGGAAATTCCTCAACATAATAAAGGTAACAGCCAATGTCACTCTAAACAGAAACTTAAAGCATTCCCCTTTAGGGACAAGGATCCTTTTACCACAACTCCTACTGTGCTGGAGATCCTAGGTAGAACAATAAAGTGAGGGAAAGACATAAAGGGCATCCAACTTGGTAAGGAGAAGATACAACTATCCTTTTTCACAAATTATGTGATCTCATACACAAAAAAACCAAAGAATCTACAAGAAAACTACTAGACTGAGTACATTTCAGCAAAGCGGCTAAATACACAATTAACATACAAAAATCAATAGGCTTCCTCTACACCAAGACAGAGAACTTTGAAAAGGAAATCAGCAATTCAATAACATTTACAATAGCCCCCAAGAAGACAAAGTGCTTAGGAGTAAATATAACCAGGAACATAAAAGATCTATACAGAGAAAACTACAAAATAAAACACTGCTTCAAGAAACCAAAACAGATCTACATAAGCAAAAAAAAAATACCATGCTCTTGAATAGGAAGATTCAACATTGTGAAAATATCAGTTCAATCCAAAGCTGTCTATGGCTGTAACGCAAGCCTGATCCAAACATTAGTGACATTTTTCCACAAAATGTAGCAACAAATCACTAACTTTATCTGCAAAAGGAAGAGGATCCAGATGAGTATTACTGAAGAAGAACAAAGTGGGTGGCCAGCCTCACAGTACCTAATTTTGTTGTACCAGTACCTGTTGTCACTCTAAACCTGTTGTACTGGTACAACAGACACATAGACCAATTGAACAGAATTGAGAACCCAGATGTAAATCCATCCATCTATGAGCAGCTGGCATTTGACAAACAGTCAAAATTCATTCAATGAGGAAAAGAGTTCTTTAATAAATTGTGCTGGCATACTGGATGGCCATCTGTAAAACAATTCAACAGGACTTACACTGCACACCATATACAAAAACTAACACAAAATAGATCAAAGACCTAAACATAAAATCATAAAGACTGCAGATGAAACAATAGGCACAACATCAGAGTCTGTAACACATGGCATACATAGTATATAAACTATAACTAAAAATGCATAAACACCAGAAGAAAAACTAGATAACCAGGAGCTCCTAAAATATCAAACACCGATGCTCATGAAAAGACTTCACCAGAACAAAAAGAGAGCCCATAGACTAGGAAGAAAAACTTAGCTATGACATATCCAATAAGGGTCTCATCTCTACACAATATACTGCAACACCTCAATAAAAAAGACAAATAATCCAATTAAAAAAAATGCTCAAAGGGTATGAACAGATACTTCAACAAAGAAAACATTCAGACAGCTAACAAGAGAAAATGCTCACGATCATTAGACACTAGAGAAATATAAAGCAAAACTACAGAAATACTATCTCACTAATTGAAAAAAATACAAAACAACATATGTTGAAGAGTATAGGGTAAGCTTGGAACTCTACACACTGCTGGTGAGAATGTAAACTGGTACAACCACTTTGGAAAATGATGTGGCCTTTCTTGAAAAGCTAGAAATAGAAATACCATATAATTCAGCGATCTCACTCATAGGAATATACCCTAGAGAAATAAGAGCTGTCATGAGTAGATACGTACATAGCTGTGTTCTCTGTAAGAATATTCACAATAGCAAAAAGATGTAAACAACTTAAGCACCTGTCATGGGTCCCCCCAAAAATATGTGCAGCCATGTGGCTGGGATATGATTCCCAGTATCTTGGGACTGTCCTCCATTTTGTGGTTTCGCTAAACTGTATGCTAAAGGGGCTGTAAATTCCTGCATAGGATTACTTCCTTGCTCTGCTGTAGGGGGAGTTTCCCTGGAGTATGGCTTGGCCCACCCCTAAGCTTTTCAGCCTGCAAGAGATAAAAGGAAAGAGAAACAAGGAGAATGGGGAACCTCGTTACCATCAAAGGAGCAGCACCAGGAGAAGAGCGCGTCCTTCAGACGTGAGGTTCCTGTGCCAAGACGCTCCCTGTACAAAGACTGATGCAATACTGGACTTTCCTCCAGAGTCGACAAGGGGAAAGCCTTTCCCTGGAGCGGACACCCTGAATATGGACTTGCAATCTACCAGACTGTGTAAGAATTAACCTTCCTTTGTTGAAGCCATCCACTCTGTGGTATTTCTGTTAGAGCAGCCCTAGCTGACTAAAACAGTACCTATCAACACGTGAGTGGATAAACAATAGAATAATGTGCAACAGCAAAGGACAATGATGAATTCATGAAACATCTCACAACATGGATGAACCCAAAGGGCACTATGTGAGTGAAATCAGTCAGTCACAAAAAGATAAATATTGTATGAGACCACTATTATAAGAACTCAAGAAAAGGATTACACACAGTAAAAAGTATTATTTGATGGTTGGGAGGGTGGGGAGGAAAAAGTAGACAAAATCACTAACTAGCTAGCAGAAAAGTGTCAACTTCAGTGAAGGGAAGGACAGCATAAAATACAGGGAAAGTCCACACACCTCGACCACAGCAAAAGCATAGATGTTAGCTAGACACATCCAAACACTGTGAGGGATGAAGTAGCTGAGGCTGGGGCCTAGGGTCTATAACCTTGGGGGACATCCAAGTCAATAGCCATAGCATAGTTTGTAAAGAAAATATTCTACATATGAAGTCTGACAATTAAGTATGCAAACTTAATTGTTCTAAGTGTTACATACACCACTGCTGAATATCACTACAGTCTCCTTTGAAGTACTCTCCTTGGGAAGCTATTCATTGACACCACCACCTAGTCTACTGTCATGGGTGGAATTGTGTCCCCCCCAAAATAGATGTAATCATGTGACGATGATTCCCTGTATTCTACAGTTGTCCTCCATTTCGTGATTTTGTTGTGCTGTATGTTAAAGAATTAGGGTGGGACTGTAAATCTCTTTATAAGATCTCCTCCCTGCTCAACTGTAAGGGAAGTTTCCCTGGAGTATGGCTTGCCCCACCCTTAATTCTTTTAGCTTAGAAGTGATAAAGAGAAGGAGAAGTAGACAGAGAATTGGGAACCTCAAACCATCAAGCAAGCAGCACCAGGAGAAGAGGGCATCGTTCAGACCTGAGGTTCCTGCAGCAAGTTGCTCCCTGGACAAAGAGTGATATAATACTGGACTTTCCTCCAGAGCCAACGAGGGGGAAAACATTCCCCTGGAGCAGACATCCTAAATTGGAGTTGTAGCCTACCCGGACTGTGTAAGAATAAACCTTCCTTTGTTAAAGCCATCCACTCTGTGGTATTTCTGTTAGAGCAGCACTAGCTGACTAAAACATCCACCCTTCAAAGTAATTTTGGAACTCTTTCTGGAATGGCTATTGCACACAGTGGCGTGGTGAAAAGTTCATGAACTGAACCACATAGCTGTCTATGCAATTAGCTGGTAAACAAAAGAGTGCACTGGAACACTCTCCCTGCTCACCTGATCTGGCTCCCAATGACTTTTTTCTTTGCCTGAAGATAATAGGAATATTGAAAGAAGACATTTTGATGACATTCAGGACATCAAAGGTAATACAATGACAGCTCTGATGGCCATTCCAGAAAAAGAGTTCCAAAATTGTTGTGAAGGGTAGACTAGGTGCTGGTGTTGGTGCATAGCTTCCCAAGGAGAGTACTTCAAAGGTGAACGTAGTGATATTCAGCAATGAGATACATAGTACTTTTTCTAGGATGAGTTCATGAACTTAATTAGCAGTCCTCATACACTGGTGAACTGTGTCTGGAGTCTTAAAAACTTGTGAGTGGCTGTCTAAAGTACATCTATTGGTCCCATGCCTTTTGGAGCAAAGGAAAATAAAGAAAATCAAAGACACAAGGAAAATAATAGCCCAAGGTACTGAAGAACCACGTGAACCTGAGATTCCACCTGGCTGAGACAAAGTATCACAAAGCACATGAATTTCATGGAGCTCCCAACAGGAGACAGAGCACCTGGTAACCAGAGATATATGTTGTCTTACTGTAGTAACAGAAAATACCACCAGGGAGTGGCTTTAACAAAAAGAAATTCATTTCCTCACAATAAAATAGGCTAAAAGTCCAAATTTAGAGCTTCAGCTCCTGGGGACGACATTCTCTCTGTTACCTCTGAAGGAAGATCCTTGTCCTCAATCTTCCCCTGGTTGAGAAGCTTCTCAGGTGCAGGGACCCTGGGCCCAAAGGAGGCGCTCTCTTCCTGGCACTGCTTTCTTGGTGCTGTCTGCGCCATTCCTTTTCCTTTTATCTCAAGGGAAGCTTCCTAGACTTTGGGTCAGGGATCCGACCTGCAGAAGGGTTTTACAATCCCACAGTAATCCTCTTTAACATAAAATTACAATCACAAAATGAAGGACAACCACACAGTAGGAATCAGCCCAAACGAAGTGATGCATGGGGAGAGGGGGACATAATTCAATTCATGACACATGCCTTCCCACCTCCACCAGTTTTCCCTGTACAAGGCCTCATGGCTTCCAGTGGGCTCTGACAGAAACACACCAGTTCAGTGCCTCCTGGGTCTGCCCTACCCCCTATTGTCTGGCTTCTTCAGTGCCATTTTTGTTGGTTTGTTTGGGTGCTTTTATTTGTTTGTCTTGCCTTTTTCTGTTTTTGCTTTTATTTTGGAATTTTGTTTTGTTTTTGTTTTTGTATTTTTTGTTTTTTATTTATTGGATTTTTTTTGTCTTTTGCTTTTCATGTTTCTTCTCTCTCACTCTTCTTTCTTTTCCTTGCTCCCATATGGCTAGCTATGTGCGCTGTCTCCTCCTCTTCTGGATCAGCAGTGACATAGCATTTGACTAGAGAGCCACCAGTACATGACTTTCCCAACTCCACATCACCCCCACTGGCAGTCTCTATTGGCACATGGCCTCACCAGGTCTGTCCTATCTCAACCTGCCAACTCCTAGTGCACCACAGTTTTATATTTCCTATTATTTATGTATTTTGCTCTTTTGGACTTCTGTTTCTCTCTATGCTCTCTCTTATTTATCTCACTCACTTAGCTCCATACATCACATTTCCTCCCTTCCCTCTTGCCTATCTATACTAAGCAGCAAATACTTTACCCCCAAGTGGCAACAATGTAGTCCTTAAGACACTGCCCTGCACTGCCCCCTAGCCATGCCCCTATTGGTCTAGTTCATAACCCCACAACCAATAAATTATGGCGATAATTTCTGAATGTCCTTCAGACAACAGACTGTATCAAAACACATGAAAAACAGGACAAAATGGCTCCAGAAAATGACCAAACTAGAACACCAGGTGACCTTCTACTAGAAGAAAAGACAACGGAGTTACCTGATAGGGCTGTCAAAGAGGTGAAGGAAAACACAGGCAAAAATAAGTAAAAAAAAAAAAAAAAAAAAAAAAAGACAAAACCAGGGGAATACACAAAAGGCAATGGAAGAGTTCAGGAAAATAATATGGAAAAAATGCCGAAAATAAATAACAATTAGAAATCATACAAAAGCAATTAGACATTGAAAAGATAAATAGCAAGATTTCACAAATTGACAGTATATTAGAAGGGTTCAGGAGCAAATTTTAAACAGCAGAAGACAGGAGTGGTAAAACTGAAGACAAAATCTTGGATACTACTTTAAGGAAAAATCAGAGGAAGAATTAAGAAAAATGAAGAAACCCTGAGAATGATGTGAGATTACAATTCAGCAAAAGTTTGCATGTGATTGGAGTACCAGAACAAGGGGAGAAAGCAGAAAAAACAAAGAGGATCATTGAAGATTTGACGACAAAAAATTTCCTGAATACATGAAATATGAAAAGCTTTCCATCCAAGAATATCAATGAACCTTATATATGGCAGATCTCAAAAGACAATTTCCAAAACATCATAATCACACTCACTAAAACCAAAGACAAAGAAAGAATGCTGAAAGCATTTCAACCAAAAATGAAAACGTACATGTAAAGGAGAAATAACAAGACTAGGGTCTGATTACTCAGCAAAACCATGCAGGCAAGAAGGCAATGGGATAACATACACAAAACTTGGAAAGAAAAAAACTTGCCAACCAAGAATAAAATATTCTGCAAAACTGTCACTCAAATATAATGGCAAAATTAATTTCAGAAAAACAGAAATTAAGGGAATAGTAATAACCAAACCAAACTTACAAGAACTGCTAGAAGTAGTCCTTTGGTTAGAGAACCAAAAACATCATACAATAACCTGAATATAAGACAAAAATAGCATCAGCCAGACACTAACTTAGGTAATGAACTCTCAATGATAAAACAAAACTAAAAGATTTACAACCTGAAATCAGAGAGATCAATCCATAAATGACAACAGTATCAAAACAATAAATGAAGGAATCAAGAGTGTATTATAAAACTTTCAAATGGAGAGATAGTCAAGGCAATATTAAATAGTAAAAGGTTTGTTCAAGCTGAGGAAGATGGGGTGAATTTCAAGGTAATCCAAAGAAAATTAACAAATCTACTCTTAAAAATAAAGAAAAATGTAAAATTTCAGCAAACAGAAAATCTAGAAAAATGAAAAAAAGAAAATGTCAGAACCACAAAAAAAAACCATTGCAAAATGACAGCAATAAACTGTGACCAATCATAATCACACTGAAGGTTAATGATTTTAATGCACACATAGACAGTGACAGAATGGATAAAAAAAACAAGGCCTATCAATATGCTGTCCAGAAGATGCACCTTAGAAATAAACATTTAAATATATTAAAAATCAAAGGATGTAAAAATAGATATCCAATAAACAGCAACCAAAAAGGGCATGAATGGCAATACTAATCTCAGATAAAAACAGACGTTAAAACAAAATCCACCACAAAAGACAAGAAAGGACATTATATAACGATTAAAGGGACAATCCGTCACGAAGACATAACCATAGTAAATATCTAGGAACTCAAAGAGAGGGCTCCAAAATATGTAAAACAATCTCTAACAACACTGAAAAGAGAAACTGACAGTTCTACAGTAACATTAGGAGACTTCAGCACGTCAGTCAGTAAAGGAAAGAACAACTAAAGAGAAATTTAGCAAAGAAATAGATGATCTGAAGGCCACAATCAACCAATCTGAACTCATAGACATATACAGAACACTCCACCCAACAGTAGCAAAGTACATATTCTTTTCCAGTGCACATGGAAGTTTCTCCAGAACAGACCACATCATAGGCCACAAAGCAACCTTCATCAAAACCCAAAGTACTGAGATAATACAAAAATCTTTCTGATTATAACACCATAAAAACAGAACACAATAGCAGGAAGAACAAGGAAAAGAACTAAACATGCACAAACTGAATAACACACAGCTTAAAAGTCTCTGGGTGTCATGGATTGACTTGTCTCCCCCCAAAAATATGTGTGGCCACGTGAGTAGGCTGTGACTCCCAGTATCTTGTGACTGTCCTCCATTCTGTGGTTTTCCTATGCTGTGTGTTAAAGGATTAGGGTGGGGCTGTAAATCCCTTTATAAGATCACCTCCCTGCTCCATTGCAAGGGGAGTTTCCCTGGAGTATGGTTTGCCCCACCCTAATCCTTTCATCCTGCAAGAGATAAAAGGAAAGAGAAGCAAGCAGAGACTTGGGAACCTCTTACAATCAAGAAAGCAGCACCAGGAGAAGAGCGTGTCCTTCAAACCTGAGGTTCCTGTGCCAAGACGCTCCCTGGACAAACACTGACACAATACCAGACTTTCTCCAGAGCCAACAAGGGGTAAAGCCTTCCCCTGGAGCCCTGAATATGGACTTGTAGGCTACTGGACTGTGTAAGAATAAACTTTCCTTTGTTAAAACCACCCACTCTGTGGTGTTTCTGTTAGAGCAGCCCTAGCTGACTAAAACACTGGGTAACAGAAGAAACCAGAGATGGAATTTAAAAAGAAAAATCCTAGAATCAAATGAAAATGGAAACACATCCTATCAAAACCTTTGGGACGCAGCAAAGGCAATCCTCAGAGGTCATTTTATAGCAATAGATGTACACATTTAAAAAAGAAGAAAAGGCCAAAATAAAAATGTTATCCCTGAACTTGAACAAATAGAAAGAGAGGAGCAAAAGAAGTCCATGGCCACCAGAAAAAGAAATAACAAACATCAGAGAAGAAATGAATGAAATAAAGAATAGAAAAAGAACAGAAAGAATCAATAAATCCAAATGTTGCTTCTTTGAAAGTTAAACCTTTGGCAAAATTGACAGAAGTCAAACAGGAGAGGATACAAATAACCTAAATGAGAAAAGCAATGGCAGCACATTTATAACAGATGCAACTGGAAGAAAGGATCAAATAGAGTATTAAGAAAAATTTTACCCCAATAAATTTTAAAACCTAGAGGAAATGGACAAAGTTCAGAAACATACTAACACAAATCAAGTCAAAACTTTGAACAGACTCATAACAAGAGACTGAAAGATAGTAATAATTAAAGAAGAAGAAAAACACCTCTCAGCCACAAAAACAAAAGCCCTCGTACAGTTAGCTTCATTGAAGAATTCTGCCAAACTTTCAGAGAAAAGGTTGTATCTGTATGTTTTAGTCAGTCTTTGTCCATGGAGGCTCTTGGCACATGGACCTCTGGTCTGAAGGACATGCTCTTCTCCCAGGGCTGTTTCCTTGATGGTGTGAGGTTCTCAGCTCTCTGTCTGCTTCCCTTTCCTTTTATCTCTTGTAGGATGAAGGGATTAAGAGTGGGGCAAGCCATATTCCAGGGCAGTTCCCTTTGTGGTGGAGCAGGGAGGTGATCTATGAAGGAATTTACAGCCCCATCCTAATCGTTTAACATACAACATAGGAAAATCACAAAATGGAGGACAATTGTAAAATACAAGGAATCATGGCCACATGGCTACACCTATTTTGGGGGGGACACAATTCAATCCATGACATCCCACCCCTTGGCACCCCAAAAATCACATCTTTGCAATATGTAACACATTCATCCCATCATAGTAAAATTATGTCTATCTCATACAATAGAAGTCTTAATTCTAAGTCTAAAATTTAAAAATGCTTCTACATTTGTGAAACTCAGAACACAAGCTGTCAGCTTTTAAGGGTCCAATGGTAGAATAGGTATAATCTAGACATTCTATTACAACTGGGAAAAATTGTAGGGAAAGAAGGCATTAACAGCCAACAAGCGAGTCAGTAGAACACATTATAGTTGTACTTCCTTTGTACATTGTACTTCCTTTAAAAGCTAGAAATACAAAAACTGTCTAATTCAGTGATCTCACTCATAGGCATATATCCTAAAGAAAAAAAGACCTGTCAGAAATAAGAAGAGACATATGCACACCTGTGTTCATTGCAGCACTATTCACAACAGCAAAAAGATATAAACAACCTAAGTGCTTATCAACAGATGAGTGGATAAATTATGTTACATACAAACAGTGGAATACTAAGCAACAATAAGGAATTAGAAGAATATCTCAGAACATGGATGAATCTGGAGGGCTTTATGCTGACTGAAATAAGTCAATCACAGTCAATCACAAAAGGACAAATATTATGTGAGACTACTATTACAAGAACTCAAGAAAAGGCTTACGTAGAAAGGAAAGTATTTAGCAATTAGGAGGGTGAGGAATGAAGGAGGGGAGAGATCCCTAACTAGATAGAAGACGAATGTTGACTTTGGTGAAGGGGAAGACAACACGCAATGTATGGGAAGGCAGCGCAAGTTGACCAAGGCAAAGGCATAAAAGTTTCCTGGAAACATTCAAAGAACTTGAGGGGCCAAGTTGCTGGGGCTGAGAGAGGTAGAACTATTATCTCAGAAGCATCTAGGTCAATTGGCATAACAAGGTTCATGAAGAAAATGTTCTACATTCCACTTTAGTGAGTAGCATCTGAGTCTTAAAAGTTTAACAACCACCTAACGTGAATCTATCTATTGGTCTCATTCCATCAGAAGCAAAGGAAAATGAGAATAACCGAAGACATAAGGAAAATATTAGGACAAATGACTAATGAGCCACAGCTCCCATGAGTCTAGGCCCGGAGAAGTAGGTGGTGCCCAGCTACCACCACTTACTGCTCTAACAGGGATCACAGTTGAGAAATCCAGACAGAGTAGGAGAAAAATGTAGAATAAAATTGAAATTCACAAAACTATAACAGATTCAGTAGTGTGACAGAGACTGAAGGAACACCAGAAACTATGGCCCTGGATCCCCTGCTGTCTTAGTCAGCTACAGCTGCTGTAACAGAAATGCCACAAGTAGCCAAGCCAAGTAGCTGACTTTAAAAAGAAAAAATTTATTTTGTCACAGTCCAGTAGGCTAAAATTCAGAGTGTCAGCTCCAGGGGAAGGCTTTCTCTGCAGGATCTGGAGGAAGGTCTCTGTTGTCAATCTTCCCCTAGGCTGGGGGCTTCTGAGGCACAGAGACCCTACCCCTTTCCAAAGGATGAGCTCAGCCCTCTGGCACTGCTTCTTTCTGATGGCATGAGGGCCCTAATTCTCCACTTGCCTCCCTTTCTTTTGTATCCCATAAAGCTGCCGCAATACAGTCCCACATCTTGAGTCTGACCCACCAACTCGACTGCTGCCATGCTCCTTCATTAACATCACAGAGGCAGGGTTTGCAGCATACACAACACCAAGTATCATTGCCCTGTCAAATTTCTATACACATTTTGGGGGGAACACAATTTAATCCATGACACCTGGTAACTCAGAACTGAAGCCACATTGGAAGCTCACATTTCAAGGGAAAACTAGACAGACTATAAAACAATAACATGCACAAGGAACATGCTTCTCAGATCAATCAAATACACGAGACCAAATGGGCAACTCCTGCCAAAAGCAAGACCAGAAGACAGGAAGGGACAGGAAAATCAGACAAATGGACAAGGGGAACTCTAGGTAGAAAGGCAGAGAGTGTTGTCACAGTGTGGGGACCGCAACCAATATCAAAACAGTTATGTGTATACATTTTTCAATGGGAAACTACCTTGAGTCATAAACTGTCATTTAAAACAATTAAAAAAAAAAACTGTACCATTTGGGTGCCAAAGACTCATTTATGTTAGCTGTTATTATCACTGTCATTGTCATTGCTGTTTAAAAGAGTAACTCCTGATTCTTTTTGCAACAATACACTGTAACTGCAACCTATATTTGTCATCTCATTGGCCACTTCTCTCCCTCCTCTACAAACACCCTACTTACTGCCTGGAATAGCATTCCTTGTGGGAATTATGCCAACACTCTTAACATGACCATGGCCATTTTGAGCTACCATAAGCTACTTATCACAACTCTGCCTCATCTTTTGTACTAAGCCAAGCCCCTTTTGTACTAGGGGACATAATATTAACATCTTGAGTCCTTTAATCTAGAAGTGACCTAAGAGTACATCCAGATCAAAGAAATAAATCACGGAAAACTGTGAGAAAACAAAGGGTGTGGAAAACTGCTCCCTTTCCGATAAGGAATTAAACAGATCTGGATGTCTTTAACTCTTTAATGTTAAAGAGATTAACCTCCTCTAGTGCAAACTATAGATACTCCAATAAAGCTCAGTTCTGGGCTCTCGTCTGTGATGACCGTTACTCCCCTGATCCCACTTTTTTGTGTCTTTTTCCTTAATTGGGACGTGGCCCCCGTCTCTGACCCTGTTTATCAGGGAACTGTCCATACCCCACAATACCTCCCTTCATTTTTTTGACAAAATACAGTGTTCAAAGGTACATGTGAACTCAGGCTTGATTTAGACCATTGTCCTTAGCAAAGACTGAACAAGATATACAGCCACCCACAGTGAGGAGCGGTATTGCTATTGTGTGTCACTGAGTTAGTTCTGACAAATGGTGACCTTATAGGACTGAGTAAAACTGCCCCATAGAGTTTCCAAGAAGCAGCTGGTGGATTTGAACTGTGGACCTTTGGGGTGTAGCTGGGCTCTTAACCACTAAGCCACCAGGGCTCCCAATGAGGAGCAGTAGGCAATAAAGCAAAACTAAAAAAAAAAACTAGGGGGACAAAAACAATTGAATTCAGTGACTTACAGGGTTTTTACTGTGCTCGTAGATGGTGTATTCCTCTCAGATACCAGTTTGTGTGCCCCAGTCTGCACCATCCCCCAAACAATGCAAACAAATCACTGCAGGTGCTGGAACATGAGCTGTGTCTCATGTTCCAGCAGTATTCCCAAAGGACTCACAACTATTTTAAAGAAAAAACAGTAGCAAGATCAGATAAAGAAAAATGAGACAACAAAGAAGTGTTTGATACAGACCTTCTTCAAGCCTCCCTGTGTTCTATGGTTCTTTTATTCTCTCCTTAACATTGGCACTCGTCCAGAAGTGATTTGCCACCCCGTTTCATAACCCCTACCCCACTTCCTCCACCAGGAAACATTTGATAATGTCTGCAGATATTCTCGGTTGTCCCAACTGGAGTTGCTACTGGCATCTAGTGTGAAGAATCTAGGAATGTTGCTAAACATTTTACAATGCACAGGATAGACCCCCACAACAAAGACCCGTCTAACCAAAATATCGGTAGTGTGAAGACTCCAAAACCCTGCTCTTCAACAAATTAGCAACAGCAATCACAACAGGCTGAAACTACTTTTAAATACACTAAAAGCAGAAATTTCCAAAATTATGTTAAGGAGAGAATAGATTTTTTAAAACAACAGATGGGCTTCTTTTCTTCACAAAAGGCAGAAACACTAGTTCAGTAAGAAGTTTTCACTGGGATTTGTCTTAGTTATCTAGAGCTGCTGTAACAGAAATACCGCAAGTGGCTGGTTTCAACAAACAGAAGTTGATTTTCTCAAAGTCTAATAGGCTAGAAGTCTGAATTCGGGGCACCAGATCCAGGGTAAGTCTCTGTTGGCTCTGGACGAGGATCCTTCTTATCTGTCTTCCCCTGATCTTCGAGTTTCTCTGGGAAGGAACCCTGGGTCTAAAAGATGTGTTCTCCTCCCGGCACTGCTTTCTTGGTGGTATGAGGGCCCACATCTCTCTCTGCTTGCCTCTCTTGTATCTCAAAAAGAGAATAGTTCAAAACACAATCTAACCTTGTAGAGTCCTGCCTCATTAACGTAATTGCCTGCAATAGTTAAGAAAGTTTGTCAAAGTGACTGGGCCACGATTCCCAGAGTTTACATGTGACCACTGCCACGACTGAATCTGCTGTGATTAGCCAATCAGCTGAAGGGGAGTTACCTTTGGCCTTGCACTCTAATATAAACAGACATTCTGGCCTTTTCTTCTCCCTCTGGATGCTGTAGATGCCTCCTGTTCTTCTGACCTCTGGCTCTTGGGACTTAAGCCAGCAGCTCATCTGCAGATCTTGGGATCTGCATGCTGCGGCAGCCTTCTGTTTATCTGACTTCTGGTTCTTAGAACTTGAGCTATCAAGCTGGTCATGGATTCAATTATATCCTTCCAAAAATGTGTGTAGTAATTTAGCTAGGCCATAATTCCCAACGGTACTGTGCGTTGATCTATATGCAATAAACCCTGCCTCTATGATACTAAGGAGGGAAGACGGGCGCTGGTTGTGAGGCAGGACTCAATTTATAACATTGTATTTTGCTTTGAGGCAATCTCTTGGGATGTAAAAGAAAGGGAAGCAAGCAAAGACTTGGGGACTTCACACCATCAAGAAAGCTGTGCTGGAAGCAGAGCATGGCCCTTGGAAAGGACCTGGGTTCCTGCGTCTCTGAAGCTCCCAGTCCAGGGGAACACTGAAGACAAGAACCTTCCTCCAGAGCCATCAGAGAAAGTCCTCCCCGGAAGCGACACCTTGAATTCGGGCTTTTAGCTTACTGGACTGTGACAAAATAAAATTTCCCCTTTTAAAGCCACCCACTTGTAGAATTTCTGTTACAGCAACACCAGATGACTAAAACAAAGGTCATCTGCAGACTTTGGAAATCTTCAATCTTCACAGCCTGAGAGTGGGGACCCTGCTCTCCAACCTGCTGATAGTGGGTTTACCAGCCCCTGCAGCTATGTGAATTGAGAGAAATGGCTATCATGATCCGTGGCTGTGGGACATACCAGCTTCTACAGTCACACAAGCTGTTTCCTTGATACAAGTGCCTCTGTCTATATATTTATACACTTTACTGGTTTTGCTTCTGCAGAGAATCCAACTATCTTAGTCATCTAGTGTATGTCCACTTGTCTCACTCTCGTTTGCTGACTTCCCATTTCCTCTACCTTCTAATGCTGAAGTGAGTCAGGGCTCAGGCCTTGCTAGTCTTGTGGCTCTGCGTGCTGACACATTGCAAATTTTGCAACCAGGAGGTAATTAGAACCCTTGATAAGAACAGTTTTGGTTCAGTGGTAAGGGCAAAAGCGTAACTGGAGAAGAAATACTACAAGTGGATGGTTTTAACAAAGAAAAATTTTATTCTTACACAATCAGGTAGGTTGAAAGTTGGAAGCCCAAATTCAGAATGCTGGCTCAAGTGCAACATTCTCTCTTTAGGCTCTGGAGGAAGGTCTTTGTGTTGCTCAGTCTTCCTTTGGCCTGGGAGCATTTTGGCACAGGAACCTCAGCTCTGACAGATGCCCTCAGCCCCCAGCATTACTTTCTTACCAGCATGAGGTCCTCAACTCTGTGCTTGCTTCCCTTTCTTTTTCTTCTTGTAGGACAAAAGGTGGTGCAAGGCACACTCCAGGGAAACTCCTTTAGTAAGGATGTTACAGTCCCACTCTAATCCTCTTTAATATAATTCAGTCTCACCACTTTAACCACAGGCAAAGATTACCATTTACAAAGTAGAAAAATAACAAAATGGAGGCCAACCACACAATGCTGGGAAACACGACCCAGCCAAACTGCTACACACATTTTTGGTGGGGCACAATTCAATCCACAACAGCAGCCTAAAACACTCCCTCTAATCCTGCCTCATTAACACTACACCAGTAGGAATTACAAAACACAGAAAAATCACATCAGACGACAAAATGGTGGACACACAATATTAGAATCATGGCCTAGCTAAGTTGGTATATATTTTGGGGGGCATAATTCAACAAGATGGATTGAGGATTTAAGCATAAAAATCGTTGTGAACATAGCACAATGTCATGGATTGAATTGTGTCCATGTGGCTGGGCCATGATTCCCAGGATCTTGTGACTGTCCTCCATCTTGTGGTTTTCCTATGCTGTATGTTAAAGGATTAGGGTGGGACTGTAAATCTCTTCATAGGATCACCTCCCTGCTCCACTGTAAAGGGAGTTTCCCCGGAGTATGGCTTGCCCCACCCTTAATCCTTTCAGCCTGCAAGAGACAAAAGGAAAGAGAAGCAAGCAGAGAATTGGGAACTTCGTACCATCAAGAAAGCAGCACCAGGAGAAGAGCACGTCCTGCAGACCTGAGGTTCCTGTGCCAAGACGCTCCCTGGACAAAGAATGATGCACTATCGGACTTCCCTCCAGAGCCGACAAGGGGAAAGCCTTCCCCTGGAGCGGACACCCTGAATATGGACTTGCAGCCTACCATACTATGTAACAATAAACCTTCCTTTTTTAAAGCCGTCCACTCTGTGGTATTTCTGTTAGAGCAGCCCCAGCTGGCTAAAACACACAAGATCGGGCAGTGTTTGGTTCTGTTGTGCATAGGGTCTCCATGAGTTGTAATTGACTTGACAGCACCTAACAACAACAAAACTCAATCTATAACAGGATTTGTAGTGTAAAGACATCCGAACTCTTGAAGAGATTATACCTATATAAATCTATGAACTTCTCTCTTAAACCTTCTCCTGTTAAGCTTTTGCCCCTACCACTGAACCAAAACTGCTCTTATCAAGAGTTCTAATTACCTCCTGGTTGCAAA
Source organism: Heterohyrax brucei (assembly GCA_028571685.1). Classification (NCBI taxonomy): domain Eukaryota; kingdom Metazoa; phylum Chordata; class Mammalia; order Hyracoidea; family Procaviidae; genus Heterohyrax; species Heterohyrax brucei. Next base: position 28,776,385 of record CM053155.1, read on the forward strand.
ATTTGCAATGTGTCAGCACGTAGAGCCTTAAGATTACCGAGGCCTGAGCCCTGAGTCACTTCAGCATTAGAGGTAGAGGAAATGGAAAGTCAGCAAAGGAGAATGAGACAAGTGAACGTGGAGGTAGCAGCGTGTGCTGGGAAGAAAATGTGTCAGCCAAAAGCCAAGTGCCATCGAGTCCACCCCAGATCTTCCATGGTGATTCAGCCAGCGTTAATCCCTTTCTGCTTTCTTATCTATCCTCTGGACAGCAGCTGCCCATTTAGTTTCATATGTCTACTTGAACTAGGAATCATACTTTTCATGAGCATCATTTTATGTCTTAGCATCCAATCTATTGTTTTTCCAAAGAGTTGACTTCATGAATAGTTTTAGTTCTGGGTTAACAGAAAATCTGGTGACCATGTCTTCTAGCATTCCTTCAGCCTCTGTGAAACCATCAAATCTAGTTTTGTTTTGTTTTTTTACTAGAATTTGAGTTCTACAACTCACTTTCCTCCTGCTCTGTCAGGTACTCTCTGTGTTGCTCCCTGTCAGAGTGGTCACTGGTTGTAGCTGGACACCATCTAGTTCTTCTGGTCTCAAGATGATGGAGTCTCTAGTTTATGTCTCTTGGGCTAATATTTTCCTTCTATATTTGCTGTTCTTCATTCACCTGTGCTCTAGATGGGTTGGGCTTAATTGATGCATCTTAGATAGCCACTCACTCACTAGCTTTTAAGACCTCAGACACCAGTCACTGAAGTGGGATGTTGAACATTCTTTTAATAAACTTTCTTTTGCCACTTGACCTAGATGGTCCCTGAAATCATAGTCCCGAGGCCCTCACCTCTACTACATTGTCTCTCAAAGTACTTGGTTGTGTCCAGAAGCTTCTTAGCTTTTCATAAAGTCCAGTGGTGCTTACTTCCCCTGAATTGTTTGTTATCTGCCCCTTCACCTGAGATAAATTTTGTTAATGAATTCACCTCTCCCTTCGTCACCGCCCTCATAGCTATCAGAAAATGTTTTTCCTCTGTGTTTAAACCTTTTCTTGAGTTCTTATAATAGTGGTCCCCTACAATATTTTATTTCTAGCTTTTTAAGGAAGCATCAAATCAGTTTCCAAAGTGGTTGTTTTTTTTTATTACATTCTTTTTTTTTTTATTGTGATTGAGTGAAAGTGTACAATATGGTTTAAATTCACATGCCTGCCTATGTGCAGCTCCTATTGCTGTCTTTGTCCGGTGACAGCACACTCCTCCTTTCTGTTCCATACAAGTCATAACCTCCTAACAATCCCCTGTCCCCTCTTTTCCATCGTCTCCACTCCTGTCTAGTAAAAGGCCAGTAGGACAACATCATATAGACGCATAGAACCATAAAGTGCACACGATATGATCACTCCATGTCACCGAGTCCAATGCATTCCTGTCCTATGAGTTGGCCTCAGCAATGATTTATGATCGGGGCAGCATTGGGTCTCTCGACTCAACTCTGTGAGCCCCATCACGGCTATCACTGGAGGTGGCTGGCACCATCTGGTTCTCTGGTCACATGTTGATGTAGTCATCCATTCACATGGGTCTTTCTGCCTTCTGGGTTCTCTTTCCCCCATGTTGATTTTGTCCTTGGTGATCATGTGTTCCTGCTGAGTTGGGACCATTTGGTGTACCTCAGATGGCTGCTTGCTAGCCCTTAAGACCCCAGATGCCACTCACCAATATGGGGTAGAGAAGACTCCCTTAGCAATAGGCTAGTTATGTCAACTGGCCACGATGTCCCTTGAGAACATGGTCCCCAGACCCCCACCCCTGCTACTCTGTCCTTGCCATTTTGGGTTAAGATTGGAAGAGTTTTCAGATTATGTTGAAGTCCAGTTAAATTGATCTTCTTTCTAATGTGTGCTATCACTGTTTTCACCCAACCAAATTTCTGTCAACTATCTAATCTATAACCAACCCTCTCCCTCCCTCCCTCCACCTTGCAGCCATCAAAGAGTCTTTTCTTCTGAATACGAGTCTGTTTTCAAGTCCTTAAAGTGTGGGTCTTATACAATATTTGTCCTTGTACCGCTGACTAATTTTGCTCAATATAATGTCTCCCAGTTGAAACCGTGTTATGATATGGTTCCTGAAATCATCATTGTTCTTTACCATTGTGTAGTGTTCCACTGAGTATATACACCATAGTTTATTTATCCATTCATCTGTTGTTGGGCATCTGGATTGATTCCATCTTTTTGCTATTGAGGACTGTGCTGCAATAAACATTTGTGTGCATGTATCTGCAGTGTGAATGCCCTTGATTCTGTAGGATATATTCCAAGCAGTGGAATTACTGGATCAAATGTTATATCTATTTCAAGCTTTTTAAGGAAGCACCAGATTGCTTTCCTAAGAGATTGTACCATTTTGCAACCCCACCAACAGTGTAGGACAGTTCCAATTTCCCTGCAGCCTCTCTACCATATGTTGTTTTGTGAGTTTTAGATTATTGCCAATCTTGTTGGGGTGAGATGATATCTCATCATAGTTTTAATTTGAATTTCTTTAATAGCTAGTGATCGTGAACATTTCCACATGTATCTTTTGGCTGCCTGGATGTCTTCTTTAGAGAAGTGTCCATCCATCTCCTTCGCCCATTGCTTTAATTGGATTATTTACCTTTTTCTTGTAGATATTTTGTAGTACCTTGTAGGTTATGGAGATAAGACATCAGTCTGACATATAGTTGACAAATATTTTTTCCCATTCTGTAGGTCATCTTCTAATTCTTTGTATAAAGGCTTCGGATGAGCCAAAGTTCTTGATTCTTAGTAGTTCCCATTTATCTATTTTTTCTTCTGTTGATCGTGCTTTGTTTGACAGATTGTGAAGTCTGTCTACGTTGTGTATTAAAACTTCCATGTTGATCTTGTTTTTTCTTGCATGAGCTTTATTGTTTCAGTTTTGATATTTAGGGTTTTTATCCAGTTTCAGCTGGTTTTTGTATAAGGTGTAAGATATGGGTCTTGTTTTAATTTTTTGCAGATGGATATCCAATTTTGCCAGCACCATTTGTTAAAGAGATTGCTTTTACTCCAGTTTAAAGTCTTAGGGCCTTTGTAGAATATCAACTGTCCATAGGAGGATGGTGGCATCTCTGGGGTCTCAACTCTGTCCCATTGATCTATCTGTCTCTTTTTATACCAGTACCACGCTGTTTTGACAACTGTGACAGTGTAATAGGTTCTAAAATCAAGCAATGAGAGGCCTCCCAGTGTGTTCTTCTTCAATAGTGCTTTACTTATCCAGAGCTTCTTCCCTTTCCAAACAAAGTTAGTGATTTGTTTCCCCATCTTACTAAAAAACTAGTAAATGGTATTAATTTGGTGCCAAGCCAAGCCAAGTGCTGTTCTTCTTTAATTATGTCATTATTGGTCTAAAGGAATCCTACTGATTCATTTGTTTATCCTGTATCCTGAGACTTTGCTGAACTCTTCTATCAGTTTGAGTAGTTTACTTACGGATTCTTTAGGATTCTCTGCACATACAATCATATCATCTACAGATAGGGAGATTTTTATTTCTTCTTTGCCAATGCAGATGCCCTTTATTTCTCGGTCTTGTCTAAATACTCTGGCTAGAACTTCTAGTAGAATGTTGAATAGGAGAGGTGAGAGTGGCATCCTTGTCTAGTTCCCATTCTCAAGGGAGACTGTTTCCATCTCTCTCCATTCAGGATGATGTAAGCAGTTGGCCTTGTATAAATGGTCCTTATTGCATTGAGGAATTTGTCTTCTATTCCTATTTTGCTGCTAGTTTTTAGCATGAATGTGTGTTGGCCTTTATCAAATGCCTTTTCTGCATCAATTGACAAAATCATATGATTCTTAGCTTTTGTGTCATTTATGTGGCTGATCACATTAATTGTTTTTCTGATGTTCAACCAGTCTTGCATCCCTGGTATGAATCCAACTTGGTGGTGATGAATTGTTTTCTTGATATGTTGTTGAATTCTATTGGCAAATGTTTTGTTGAAGATTTTTGCATCTAGATTCATGAGTGACATCAGTCTGTAGTTCTCCTTTTTTGTTGGGTCTCTCCCTGGCTTTGGTATCAGGGTTATGCTGGCTTCATAGAATTAATTTGGGAGTATTCCATCCCTTTCTACGCTGTGAAATAGTCTTAGTAGTATTGGTAACTTTTCTCCAAAAGCTTGGTAGAATTCTGTAGTGAAGGCATCTGGGCCAGGGCTTGTTTTGATTGGTAGTTTTTGATGACTTCTTCAATCTCTTCCTTTTTGATGGGTTAATTAAGTTGTTGTGCTTCACCTTGTAATAATTTTGGTAGATTATATGAATTTAGGAATTTGTCCATTTCCTCTAGGTTTACAAATTTGTTAGAGTACAGTCCTCGATAGTATTCTGTTGTGATATTTTTTATTTCTGTTAGATTTGTTGTGACATCACCCTCTCATTTCTTATTTGGGTTATTTGTTCCCTTTCCTGCCTTTTTTTTAGTAAATTTAGCCAGTGGTTTGTCAATTTGTTTGATCTTTGAAAAAAACAGCTTTTGGTCTTTTCAGTTTTTTTGATTGTTTTTCTGTTCTCTAATTTGTTTAGTTCTGCTCCAATCTTTATGATTTGTTCTCTTCTGGTGCCTGAGAGGTTCCTCTGTTGTTCTTTTTCTACTTGTTCAAGCTGTAGGGTTAGTTCTTTGGTTTGGGTTCTTTTTGTCCTTCCAGATGTGTGCACTTTTAGAGATAAACTGACGTCTGAGCACTGCTTTGGCCGTATCCCATAGGTTCTGGTAGGAAGTGTTTTCATTTGCATTTGAATATGTAAATTTCTTTATTTCCTCCTTGATTTCTTCTATAACCCATGGCTTTTTGAGTAAGATATTGTTTAATTTCCATCTATGTTTTTTCTGCTATTGATTTCAACTTTTATGGCTTTATGGTCTGAGAAGATTCCTTTGTTCATTTTTTAATTCCAAAATTTTTTCCAGTCTGTTGGTTGCCTGTTTTAGTTACGCGGTACTTCTCTAACAGAATATATGATAAATGGATGATTCCATGAAGGGAAACTTTATTGCCACAGTCCAGTAAGCCACAAATCCATTTACAAATTATAAGACCATTCAGTAAGAGAATTTATCACACTGCAGTAGGCTGAGTCCACATCCAGTGAGGGCAGCTCAGCGTACAAACCTCAGGTTCAAAGGACGTGCTCTGCTCTTGGTGCTGCCTTTTTGGTGGTGTGAGGTTCCCAACTTATTCTACTCGCTTCTCTCCCTTATATCCCACAGATGGTAACTTCAGTTAATACAACTGCTGTTCATTTTCCATGATTAACAACGCAAAGGCAGGATTCACAACACGTGGGAGGAATTGTACCGTAGTCGGACTCGTAAACCAAAACCTAAACCAAATCCACTGCCACTGAATCAGTTCTGACTCATAGTGACCCTAGAGGTCAGAGCAGAACTCTCCCATAGAGTTTCCACTGAGCACCTGATGGATTTGAACTGCAGACGTTTGGTTAGCAGAAGTAGCACTCAATCCTCTGTGCCACTAGGGTTTCCACTGAGACTCAGCCAAGACAAATTAATACATACATTTTTAGGGGGACACAGTGCAATCCCTGACATTGTTTTTTGACTTTTTCAGTGAAGTCTTTTGATGAATATAAGTATTTGATCTTTAGGAACTCCCAGTTACCTAAGTTTGCATTGTTAGTAGCATTTTATATTCTGTTTATGCCATGTGTTAGAGCTCTTAGCATTGTCCCTATTGTTTCTTCCATGATCTTTATCATTTTAGATTTTATATTTAGTTCTTTGACTCATTCTGAGTTAGCGTTTGTGTATGGTAGAGGTATGGATCTTGTTTCTTTCCTTCTTTCTTTTTCTTTTGCAGATGGATATCCAGTTACACCAACACTATTTATTAAATTTAATGGACTTTGGGCCTTTGTCAAATATCAGTTGTTCATAGTAGATGAATTTACACCTGGATTCTGAGTTCAGTTCCATTGATCCATGTATCTGTTGCTGAACCAGTACCAGGCTGTTTTGACTACTACTGCAACATAATAGGTTTTAAAATCAAGTGGTATGAGGCCTCCCACTTTCTTCTACTTCTTCAGTAATGGGGGGCCTCTTCCCTTTCCATGAGAAGTTCGTGATTTGTTTCTCCTTGTCATTAAAAAATATCACTGGAATTTGAATGGGGATTGCATTTTATCTTTAGACCACTTTGAGTAGAAAGGGCATTTTTACAAAGTTGAGTCTTCCTATCCATGAGCAAGGCATGCTTTTCCACTTATGTAGGTGTCTTAGTTTCTTTCAGTAATGTCTTGTGGTTTTCTTTGTGTAGGTCTTTTATGTCTCAGGTTAGAGTTCCTATTTAATCTTTCAGTCTTTCAAGTTGCTGTTGTCAATTGGATCCCAGATCGGTAGTTCTTTAAAACAGCTTAATACTCAAGGCAGATTTTTTCTGCTAGTTAAGATAAACTATTGGTTGGTTTAAGACTTCAGGGAACATCTTTGGTTTAAGGTTTAAAATTTATCTCAGAGTAGTTTCAGGTATTCATGCAACATCCATGTTTCCAGAAAGTCTGGAGTCCATAAAAATTAGAAACGCTGTTCTGCATATTTGTTCTGCATATTCCCCCTTTTGACCAGAATTCATCTACAGAATCTTTAATCAAAATGCTTAGTAATGGTACCACCCAATTCTTCTGGACTCATAGCAAAGGAGGCAGTCATTTATGAAGGCATTTAGCCTCACATTCTACTTTCTCCTCCTATTCCTTTCTTTCTTCTGGTGCTGTAAGCCAATAGAGATCAGTTGTTATGCTTCAGATTTCCTACGCTCTGGTTTGATTCCCAACGATAGCTACTTTTGATTCTTTTAACTATTTCTTTTGGTGTTTATTTGCATCTGTATTTCTAAATAACACCCTTATGCTACTGTTTTTTTTTTTTTTTAATTTATTCATTTTATACACAATTCTCTGTCATGGTTGATGCTTTGTGCTATTCCACAAGGGCCCCTAAGTGGCACAAATGATTTGTGTTCAGTTGCAAAAATACTTGCGCTCAATTGCTAACATTAAGGTTGACAGTTTGAACTCACCAGTTGTGCCATGGAAGAAGAGTCCTGGTGATTTCCTTCCATTAAGATTATAGCCAAAATGGAGCACATAATTTGAGTCCCTGTGGCAACATGAGAAAAAGAGGGTGCAGCTCAGAAACTCTACTAAAAGACCACAATTGATGATCTGGTGGCCTGGGGGATCCCCTGGGGGCATGGACCCTGGACATCCTGCTGCCCCTGTCCAGAAAACACTACTGAGGTCAATTTCTTCAGATAAAAATTGACTGGACTCAGGGACACCATGTAACCATACGGTGTGTGTACTTTATGGTTGTATGTATTTAAAGGATGTTGTCCTACTGGTCTCTTTGTAATTGGGAGAGGAGAGGGTAGACAGGAGGGGACAGGCGATTAAGAGGATATGACAAGTACAGAATGCAAAAGAGGAATATGCTGTCACTGGGCAAGGAGAACATCAGGAGCTGCAAATAGGCAGGCATGCAAATTTAATTTAGATTGTATACTTTCATTTAATCACAATTAAAAAAAAAAGAGATTACAGGCAAGAAAACCCAGTGTTGTGCTCTACTCTGTAACACCTGGTGTCTCTATGAGACAAATCAACACGACAGCAACTAATAACAACAACAATTTTGTGCCATCCAGTCTATTTTGACTCATAGAGACCCAATATGACAGAGTAGAACTGCCCATTACTGTAATCTTTAGGGGAACAGATCACCATTTCTCTTCTCCTGCGGAGCCACTGACCTTTTGGTTATTAGCCAACCACCTAACCATTGCACTTCCAGGGCTTCTTAAACAACACGCTACTCCATAGATATGCACTTCTTCCACTCTTTCAGTAGACTTTGTCAATGATTACACTTTCATGCTTTAGTAAATTACTCACTGCTGAACAAATAGTTGTTGGGAATTTCTACATGATGCTTCTACAAACAGCCTTACAAACTAAAAGCAGTGTTTTCCTCCAGCTCAAAGAATTGTTTATAAAGATAATGACTGTCTCATTAGAGATTTAGAGATGTAGCTCTCCAGAGACTTTCCCAAATAATAAAGTTCCTTTCCATGCTTCCCCAGAGAAGATGTATTTCCTAACCAGGGCTGTAAAGCTAGCATATCCCTTCAGGGCAAAAGTTAGGCAAGTTTGAAATTACTTGTAAGATTGTTGTTGTTGTTGCTAGGTGCCATGGAGTCAGTTCGGACTTACCGTGACCCTAGGTTGGCTTTAGGTATAAAAGAAACAACACACTGCCTGGTCCAGCGCTACTTTGTCACCTAGTGCTGCTTTAATAAAAATACCACAAGTAGACGGTTTTAAAAAGAGAGATTTTATTTCATCACAGCCCAGTAGACTAAAAGTCCAAATTCACAGAGTCATCTCCAAGGGAAGGCTTTCTCTGCTGGTTCTGGAGGAAGGTCCTTGTTATCTAGTACTTCCTGCGGACTGGAAGTTTCTGATGCACAGGGACTCTGGGTCCTTTCCAAAGGACACACTCAGCTCTCAGCACTGTTTCTTGGTGGTGTGAGGTCCCCAAATTTCTGCTCGCTTTTCTTTCTTTTATACCCCAAGAGACTGCCTAAGGCAAAATCAATCTTACATATTGAGTCCTGCTCCAGGAACACAACTGCCACAAAGTCTGTTGAAAGAGCGGAAGAAGTGCATATCTATGGAGTAGCATGTTGTTTAAGGAGACCTGATGGTGCAGTGGTTAAGTGGTTGGCTGATAACCAAAAGGTCAGAGGCTCCACAGGAGAAGAGACCTGGTGATCTGTTCCCCTAAAGATTACAGTGATGGGCAGTTCTACTCTGTCATTTTGGGTCTCTGTAAGTCCTCCCTCGTTAACATCATAGATGCAGGGTTTACAACATTTAGGAACAGTACACAATACCAGGAATCAGGGCCTAGCCAAATTGGTACAATTCGAGGGAGACACAATTCAATCCATGCCAGTCTTCTTCATTCATTGTCCAGCTTTTATATGCATGTGAGGCAACTGAAAACATCATGACGTAGGTCAGGTGCAACTCAATCCTTAAAGTGACATACTTGCCTTCTCAAACTTTAAAGAGTTCTTTTGCAACAGATTTCCCCAGCACAATGCATCATTTAATTTCCTGATTGTTGCTTCTGTGGGCTTTTATTATGGATCCAAGTAAAATGAAATCCTTCACAAGTTCAGTTTTTACTCTGTTTATCATGAGGTTGCTTATCGGCCCAGTCATGAGGATTTTTGTTTCATGTTAAGGTGTAACCCATACTGAATGCTGGTCTTTGCTCTTCATCAATAAGAGCCTCCAGACTTCTTCATTTACAGCAAGCAAGGTTCTGTCATCTGCATATCACAGGTTGTTAATAAATCTTCTCCAATCCTAATGCCCTGTTCTTCTTATAATTTAGTTTTTCAGATTATTTGCTCAGCATACAGATTGAATAAATATGGTGAAAGGCTACAATCCTGACATACCTTTCCCAGTTGTAAACCACACAGTATCTGCTTGTTCTGTTCTAATAACTGCCTCTTGGCTCCATTACAAGTGCTTCCAGTGCAAGTTCCACATCAGCACAACTAAGTGCCCTGGAATTTCCATTCTTTGGAATGTTGTCCATAATTTGTTACGATCTACACAATGGAATGTCTTTGCATAGTCAGTAAAACACAGGTAAACATCTTTTGGGTATTCTTGGCTTTCAGCCAAGATTTATCAGACATCAGCAATGATATGCCTTGTTTCATTCCTCTTCTAAATCCGGCTTGAATTTCTGGCAATTCCCTGTTAATATACTGCTGCAACTGCTTTTGAATAATATTCAACAAAATTTTACTTGTGTGCAGTATTAATGACATTGTTCAGCAATTTATGCATTTAGCAGGATCACTTTTCCTTGGAGTTTGGCACCAATATGGCTTACAGTCAACTGGCCAGATAGCTGTCTTCCAAATTTCTTGACATAGACAAGTAGTCACTTCCAGTACTACATTCATTCATTGAAATATCTCAGTTTTCTGCTAAAGTAAAACAAGTTCATATGCCTGTCACTGTAGCTGAAAATTTAGAGACAGAGAAGGGCTCTAGGAATGCTTTATTAACAGATAAATAGGCGAATCGGGGGGAGAAGTGAGAATAGCTTTTCGAAAAACTATCCTGCTTGGGTTACATTTCCAGAATTTTTTATAGCCAGATTTCAAAAGGATGAACATCTGAAGACAGTCACAGAACAGAAACCAGGAGTCACAAGATTCCATTATATCATAAGACTCCATTACATCTTATCAAACAGTGTGAATTACCAAAAATTTCATTATCTTTCTGAGGTCTTAATTGATTTTACTTCCCTGGAGATAGGGAGAGGAATGCAGACCTGTTAATCCAATCTGGGGGTGATAATTGAAGCAGAGGATGGAATGCAGTTTAATAAGGTAAGTGATCTTTGTTAGATTCTTACACTTACCAACAAATTAATAGTTCATTAATTCCTGGAGGCTTCTTTTCCAACAATGTCTTCAGTGTATCTTGGGCTTCTTCATTTACACACTGGTTCTTGATCATATGCTACTGAAACCAGAGGCTGAGAAGTGCCTGAGGGAAGATCAGGAGATCTAAGACCGAGGCCTGAGAGGCATTGTTTCAGACCCACCAATCCCAACCTGCATGGAAAACATGACTTCCACATTCCACAAGCCCCAGATGGCAATGCTAGGGTGGGGCTCTCAGAGGGACCACCATGTTGTTATTAGGTACCATCAAGTCTGTTCCATCTCATAGCAACCCTATCAACAACAGAACGAAACACTGCGTGGTCTTGCATGGTGTCTGCAATTGTGTTTATGCTTAAGCTCATTGTTGCAGCCACTGTGTCGATCCCTCTCGTCGAAGGTCTTCCTCTTTTTTGCTGACCCTCCGCTCTACCAAACATGATGTCCTTCTCCAGGGACTGATCTTTCCTGACAACGTGTCCCAAGTATGTAAGATGCAGTCTTGCCATCTTTGCTTCCACGGAGCACTCTGGTTGTACTTCTTCCACAACAGATCTGTTGGTTCTTTTGGCGATCCATCCTACACTGAACGTTCTTCTCCAACACCATGATTCAAAAGCATCAGTTTTTTCTGTCTTCTTTGTCCATTGTCCAGCTTTCTCGTGCATATGATGCAACTGAAAATACCATGGCTTGGGTCAGGCGCACTTTAGTCTTCAAGGTGATATCATTACTTTTGAATACTTTGAAGAAGTCCTTTGCACAGATTTTCCCAGTGCAATGCATCTTTTGATTTCTTGACTGCTGCTTCCAAGGGCATTGATTGTGGAACCAAGTAAAATGAAATCCTTGACAACCTCAATCCTTTCTCCATTCATGACAATGTTGCTTACCGGTCCAGTGGTGAGGATTTTTGTTTTCCTGATGTTGAGGTGCAGTCCATACTGAAGGCTGTGCTCCTTGATCTTCATCAGTAAATCCCGAAATCTTCTTCATTTCCAGCGAGTAAGATGGTGTCATCTGCAGAATGCATCTTCCATCCTGATGCCTCGTTCTTCTTTGTGTAATCCATCTTCTCAGATTATTTTCTTAGCATACAGATTAAAAAGTTATGATGAAAGGATACAACCCTGACACACGCCTTTCCTGACTTTAAAGCACGCAGCGTCCCCTTGTTCTGGTCACACAACTGCCTCTTGACCCATACGTAGATTCCTTAAGAGCACAATTAGGTGTTCTGGGATTCCTGTTCTCCGTAATGTTAGCCATAGTTTAGTATGATCCACACAGTCTAATGCTTTTGCATAGTTGATGAAACACAAGTAAACATCTTTCTGGTATTCTTTGCTTTCAGCCAAGATCCATCTGACATCAATGATAATATCCCTGGTTCCACATCCTCTTCTGAACCCAGCTTGAATTTCTGGCAGTTCTTTATCAATATATTGTTGTAGTTGCTTTTGAATGATCTTGAGCAGAATTTTACTTGCATGTTATATCAACAATATCATTTGGCAACTTCCACATTTGGTTGGATCACCTTTCTTTGGAATGGGCATAAATATGGATCTCTTCCAGTCAGTTCGCCAGGAAGCTGTCCTCCAAATTTCTTGGCATAAGTGAGCAAGTACTTCCAGTACTGCATCTGTTTATTGAAATATCTCAATTGGCACTCTATCAATTTCAGGAGCCTTTTTTTTTTTTTTTTTTTTTGGAAATGCCTTCAATGCAGCTTTGACTTCTTCCTTTAGTACCATTAGTTCCTGATCATATGCTACCTCTTCACATGACTGAACATTGACTAGTTTTTTCTGGTATAATGACTCTGTATTCCTTTCATCTTCTTTTGATGCTCTCTGTCGTTTAATAGTTTCCCTGCAGAATGCTACACTATTGCAACTTGAGGCTTGAATTTTTTTTTCAGTTCCTTCAGTTTGAGAAATGCAGAACATGGTCTTCACTTCTGGTTTTCCATTTCCAGCTCTTTGCACATGTCATTATAATACTTTCTTTCATCTTCTCGAGCTGCTCTCTGAAATCTTCTGTTTAGGTCTTTTACTTTGCCATTCTTTCCTTTTGCTTTAGCTGCTTGACATTCAAGAGCATGTTTCAGAGTCTCCTCTGACACCCAGTTTGGTCTTTTCTTTTTTCCTGTCTTTTAAATTACCTCTTGCTCTCTTCAGGGATGATGTCCTTGATGTCATTCCACAATTCATCTGGTCTTCGGTCATTAGCGATCAACACATCAAATCTGTCCTTGAGATGGTCTTTAAACTCAGGAAGGATATACTCAAGGTCATACTTTGACTCTTAAGGACTTGTTCTAATTTTCCTCAGTTTCAATTTGAATTTGCATATGACCAATTGATGATCTGTGCCACAGTCAGCACCTGGTCTTGTTCAGACTGCTGATATGGAGCTTTTCCCTTGTCTTTTTCCACAGATGTAGTCAATTTGGTTCCTGTGTACACCATCTGGTGAAGTTCATGTGTACAGTCACTGTTCATGTTGGTTAAAAAAGGTATTTGCAGTGAAAAAGTCATTAGTCTTACAAAAGTCTATCATGTGATCTCTGCCAATATTTCTGTCATCGAGGCTGTATTTTCCAACTACTGAGCCTTTGTCTTTGTTTCCAACTTTTGCATTCCGGTCACCAGTAGTTATTGATGCTTCCTGATTGCATGTTCTATCAATTTCAGACTGCAGAAGTTGGTAAAAATCTTCAGCGTCTTCATCTTTGGCCTTAGTGATTGGTGCATAAGTTTGAAGAATAGTTGTAGTAACTGTCCGTCCTTGTAGGTGTATGGATATTATCCTATCACTGACAGCATTGTACTTCAAGACAGATCTGGAAATACTCTTTTTGATGATGAACACAACACCATTCCTCTTCGAGTTTTCATTCCCAGCATAGTAGACCGTATGATTGTCAGATTCAAAATGGCCCAAACCAGTCCATTTCAGCTCACTAATGCCTAGCGTGTCAATGTTTATTTGTTCCATTTCACTTTTGATGATTTCCAGTTTTCCTAGATTCGTACTTCCTACATTCATGTTCCAGTTATTAGTGGATGCTCCCAGCTGTTTCTTCTCATTTTGAGTCATGCCACATCCATGAATGAAGATCCCAGAGGCCTGACTCCATCCACATCATTAAGATCAACTCTACTTTGAGGAGGCAGCTCTTCCCCAGTCGTCTTCTGAGTGTCTTCCGTTCTGGGGGGCTCACTTACCACCACCATATCTGCCAGTGTTTGGCTGCTATTTGTAAGATTTTCCCTAGCTAATTCCTTTCAGAAGTAGACTGCCGGGTCCTTCTTCCTAGTCTGTATTAGTCTGGAAGCTCAGCTGAAACTTATCTACCATGATTGATGCTGCCTGTACCTAAATACCAGTGGCATAGCTTCCGCATCACAGCAACAAGCAAGCTTCCACTGACAGACAAGTAGGGGCTACTCACTCCCTTTTTACCAGATGATGTTACCACCATAGATTTAATAAACTATACACTATGAATAAGTCTTCTTGTCTTGATAATTGGACTCTAACCAATGATAAAAGATAAGCAGAAGTCCAGAGAAGACAGAAAAATAATTTCTGAGTATTCTTCTTTTAGATCGCTGGCCAGATGGCATCTAGCACTACTTTATTTTTCTTGATGGCTAGTGATGGCCTGCAAGACTGTGAAGCAGGTGGCACCCTTATCACCCAGATGACCTAAAGAGATCAAAGGATTGAAGGAACCCAGCCCCCTCCTCAAGCCCCCTTTGAGCCCCTACACTGGCAAGTAGCCCCTCCTTTTAAGAACTTTGACCTTGCCTGAGACAGGCAGACTATCTCTGAGGATCAGTACACCCCCTATCTCTTTGCATTCCAGCTTGTAAATAAACCTGTGATTATTTTACCCCAACCTCCTGTCTCAGAGATTAGCTTCCCTGCAGGTGGTGTAAACCTGGCATTTTGTCCAGTAACACTACCTTCTGAAATGATTACATGTCAAGCAATTATTTTAGCTACAGTGTCATTTAATATTTTTCCTATAGAATCCTTCAATACTACAGCTCAAGGCTTGAATTTTCTCTTCAGCTTTTTCAGCTTGATAAATGTCAAGTATGTTCTTCACTTTGGGTTTTCTAACTCTAGATCTCTGCACATTTCATTATAATAATTCACTTTGTCTTCCTGACCTGCCCTTTGAAGACTTCTTTTCAGCTCTTCATCATTTCTTCCTTTTGCTTTAGCTACTCAGCATTCAAGAGAGATTTTCAGTCTCTTCCAATATCCATTTTTGTCTTTTCTTTCTTTCGTGTCTTTTTAAAGACTTCTTACTTTCTTGCTGTATGATATCTTTGATGTCATTCCAGAACTTTTCTGGTCTTTGGTCGCTAGTGTTTAATGAGTCAAATCTATTGTTGAGATGTTCTCTAAATTCAGGTTGAAATATTCAAGGTCATACTTTGGCTGTTATGGACTTGTTCTAATTTTCTTCAGCTTCAACTTGAACTTATATAAGAACAGTTGATGATCTGTCCACAGTTCAGTCCCTGGCCTTGTTCTGACTGATGATACTGTGCTTTTTCATTGTCTCCTTCCAAAGCTATAGTCAACTTGATTTCTGTGTATTCCATTTGACAATGTCTATATATATACTCACTGTTCACATTGGTGAAAAACGTATTTGCAATGAAGAAGTCATTGGTCTTGGAAAAGTCTGTCATGTGATTTCTATCACTGTCATGGATTGAATTGTGTCCCCCCCCAAAATATATGTCCTCCATTTGGTGGTTTTCCTATGCTATACGTTAAAGGATTAGGGTGGGACTGTAAATCCCTTTATAGGATTACCTTTCTGGTCCATGGTAAAGAGAGTTTCCCTGGAGTATGTTTTGTCCCACTGTTAATCCTTTCACCCTACAAGAGATAAAAGGAAAAGGAAGCAAACAGAGAATTGGGAACCTCACATCTTAAAAAAAAAGTAGTTCCAGGAGAAGAGCACATCCTTCAGACCTGAGGTTCCTGAGCCAAGATGCTCCCTGGACAAAGACTGATACAATAGGGGATTTTCCTCTAGAGCCAACAAGGGGGAAAGCCTTCCCCTGGAATGGACATCCTGAATTTGGACTTGCAGCCTACTGGACTGTGTAAGAATAAACCTTCCTTTGTTAAAGCCATCCACTCTGTGATAATTCTGTTAGAGCAGCACTAGTTGAATAAAACAATATCCTAGGCATTAGTGAGTTGAAATGAACTGGTATTGGTCATTTTGAACCAGACAACAATATGGTATACTATGCTAGGAATGACAAGTTGAAGAGGAAGGACACGCTCTTCTCCTGGTGCTGCTTCTTTGATGGTGTGAGGTTCCCAATTTTCTGCTTGTTTCTCTTTCCTTTTATCTCCTGCATGATGAAAGGATTAAGAGTGGGACACGCCATACTCCAAGGAAACTCCCTTCACAGTGGAGCAGGGAGATGATCCATGAAGGGATTTACAACCCCATCCTAATCCTTTAACATACAGCATAGGAAAATCACAAAACGGAGGGCAACCACAAGATACTGGGAATCATGGCCCAGCCACATATTTTGGGAGGGACACAATTCAATCCAGGACAGACATTGATGTTAATGCTTTCAATTTCAACAACTTCTAATTTTCCCAGATTCAATGTACATTCTGCATTTCTATTGCTAATGGAGGTTTGCAGCTGTTTCTTCTCATTTTGAGTCATGCCGTATCAGCAAATGAAGGTTCTGAAAATTTTACTCCATCCATGTCATTAAAGTTGACACTACTTGGAGGCAGCAACTCTTCTTCAGCCTTCTTGAGTGCCTTCCAACCTGACAGGCTTGTCTTTCAGTACTATATCAGACAATATTTTGATGCTCTTCATACGTTTTTTGATGGCTAATTTTGTTAGAAGTAGGCTGCCAGGTCCTTCTTTTTAGTCTGTCTTAGTCTGGAAACTCAGCTGAAATCCGTCTACCACAGGTGACCCTGCTGGTATTTAAAATACCAGTGGCATAGTTTCCAGGATCACAGCAACATGAAAACCACCACAGTACTTACAGGGCTTGTAAAATTAGGAGTTACTAAACTCAGCTTAGGGGGTGGTGTTGGTTCAGTGATAGAATTTCTACATTCCATAAATGAGACCTAGATTCAATCCCCAGCCAATACACCTCATGCACAACCATCACTCATCTGTTAATGGAGGCCTGCATGTTGCTATGATGGTGATTAAGTTTCCGTAGAGCATCCAGACTAAGATGGAATAGGAAGAAAGGCCTAGTAATCTATTTCTGAAAGTCAGCCAATAAGAACCCTACGGATCTCAATGCTGATCCATAATTGGTCATGGAGATGGTGTAGGACCAGAAAGCATTCCACTGTGTGTGGGTTTCCATGATGTCTTAGGCTGGGTTCTCCAGAGAAGACAAATCAGTAAAGCATGTAAACATATGTACAGAGAAAGATGTATACCAAGGAAGTTTTCTCAGGCAGTTGTAGAGGCTTTAACATCCAGGTTCACAGATCAGAATAGAGGCTTCCCCTGATTCACGTAGCTGTGTTGGCTGGTGACTCTTAGACTGGCAGGTTAGAGAGCAAGGGTGTTGCTTACAGGCTGTGAAAATTGACAGATGACAAGATAAGCAGTGGAGACTCCAGGTAAGCTACTAGCTCAAGTCCTAAGAACCAGAGTTCTGACAAACTGGAGCCAGCTGCAAGATCCAGAACCAGCCAAACTGCTCTCCACGCAGTCCCTGCCTGAACATCCACCCATACTGGATACAGGCCATGTGCTCAGGGAAACTCCCCTTCAGCTGACTGGCTAGTCACAGCAGATCCCATCAGAGGGGTGTTCATAAAACAAGTCTCAACAAGAAAGTGACCACAACATCATAGGAGGGCCAAAACACTGAGAATCATGACCCATGCAAGTTGACACACAATCTTCACCATCACACTTGAGCTGGAGACTGACCTGAAGGCGGTAATAACAAGTCTTATGAGCTCACAGTGTAGTTAGGAAACACAGAAAATAAAAGTTATGTGATGAATCAGACAGAACCATTGAGAGAAGTGCTAAAGGAAAGGTACTACACTGACCGGCTTGCTAGTAATGGAGCAGGCTGCAGAAGTTTCCCCTGAGAAAGTGATACTTGAGTTGAGCTCTCTGTTAGTTTTGTACAGTGGCCGCATAGCAAATTACCATAAACTCAGTGGCTTAAGACAGCACATGTTTATTATCTCACAGTTTCTGTGGTTCAAAAATCTAGATGGTTTAGCTGGATCTTCTGCTTAGGTTCTCACCAACCTAAAATCAAGATGCTGGCTGGGGTTATGAGTTCACCAGAGGCTCAGCATCATGTTCCAAGCTTATTCAGGTTGTTGGCAGAATTTAGGTCTTTGTAACTCTATGACTGAGGCTCTATTTTTCCTGCAGCTGTCACTTGTCCTCAGCTTCTCAAGGCCTTCCTCTTACAACATGGCAGACTACGTCAGAGTCTTCAGGAAAATCTCTGTCCGGGTCCTGTTAGATAAAATATTATATAATGTAACCTAATCAAGGAAGTGACTATCCCATCACATGGGATTGAACTGTGTTCTCCAAAAAATACATACTGAAAATCCTAACCCCTATGAGCCAGAATTGATTCAACAACATCAAGTATATCTGTGGATATAATTTCATTTGGAATAGGGTTTTTCTTTCTTCTTAATGAATCCACATGTACAGTGTGTCTTAAACTAGTTTTTTTTTTTCCTTAAATTGTTTGACCTGATAGTTTACATAGCAAATTAGGTTCCCAGTTAACAATTTTTATACCATTTGTTCTGTGACATTGGTTACACATTTTATAATGTATCAACATTCTCACTGTTTCCATTCTGTTTCCACTAATCTTTGTTTTAGGGCAAATGTTGATGGTTTTGTGTCATGTAGTTGATTATTTAAGGAAGCACAGTATTCACAGGTCATATTGTTTATTCAGTTCCAAGTTCAAAGGATTGATAGAGACTAGCGGAGCACCCTAGACTCTAGTGAGAATGACAGTGTAGGGTGCTTCTCTAGTCTCTATCAATCCAGTAAGTCTGGGCATTTTTAAGAAATTGAATTTTGCTCTAGGCTTTTTGTGTGAGTGTTTTGCATGTATGTGTGTCTGTGTGTTTCCATTACTGACTAGACTTTTTATAGTATCCCTGGTCAATAGTGATAGCTAAGTAACATCTTATTCTTCTGGTCTCAGGCCAGATGAAGTCATGGTTTATGGTCTAGTTTATTCTTGGATTCTTTAGTTTCCTTTATTCTCTTTTGTCCCAGAGGAGTAAAGACCAATAATTGCATCTTAGACAGCTACTCACAAACTTTTTTCCCCAAGTTCTAATGAGTTTTATTTATTTATTTACTTTATTTAATATGACTGAGTGAAAATGTACATTTCCATATAAATTTACATGCCCACCTACATGCAGGTTCCACTGCTCTCCCTGTCCGGTGACAGCACATTATTCCTCTCTGCTCCATACATGTCTCATCCTCCCAACAGTCTCCTTTCCCCTCCTCTCCACTCACTCTCCTTCCTCCAGCCAGAGGTCAGCAGGATGATATCCTATAGATGTATAGAACCATAAAGTGCATCCAATATACGGTCACTGTGCATCGCCAAGTCCAATCCATTTGCGTCCGAAGAGTGGACCTTCGTTGTGATTTGCTCACAAACTTTTAAAACTCCAGATACTACTTACCAAATAAGTTATAGAACATTATCTTTATAAACAGTGTTATAGCAATTAACTAAGTTGCCCCATAAGTCTATGGCTCCAAGTTTTCAAACCCAGTAATTCCACCCCACAAGATATTTGGTTATGTCTGGCCAGTATCCACAAGTATATGCCCTATGTGATTTATTATAAACAGAGATGCATACGCAGTGCAAAGATGGTAAGACTACGTCTTACATACTTTGAACATGTTGTCAGGAAGGATCAGTCCCCGGAGAAGGGACTGATTGGCATGATTGGCAAAGTGGAGAGTCAGCGAAAAAGAGGAAGACCCTTGTCAAGATGGATTGACACAGTGGCCGCAGCAATGGGCTTAGGCACAAAAACAACTGTGGACATGGCACAAGACTGGATAGTGGTTCGTTCTATTGTTCACAGAGTTGCTGAGTTGGAACTGACTAAATATCACCTAATAACAATGCTACCGCTGCTAACCACAGGGTCGGCAGTTCAAATCCACCAGGCACTCCTTGAATACTCTGGGGTCAGTTCTACTCTGGCCTCTAGGATCACCATGAATCAGATCCGACTCGACAGCATTTGGCGTTTGGCAATAACAACAACATGCAGTGCACATAAACCTGTATACGAGGACTGCCAATTAAGCTTGCAAACACATCCTAGAAAGAGTGCTACATACCTTCTGGCCAAATATCACCATGGTCATCTTCAAAGTAATCCCCCTGTGAGATTATGCACCAACCCCAGTACCTAGTCCACCCTTCGAGGCAATTTGGGAACTCTTTCTAGAATGGCCATCACAGCTGTCATCGTATTACCTTTGATGTCCTGAATGTCATCCAAATGTCTTCCTTTCAATATTTCCTTTATCTTCAGGTCAGAAGAAAGTCATGGTGGCCAGATCAGGTAAGTAGGGAGAGTATTCCAATGCAGTTTTTTGTTTACTGGCTAAAAACTACATCACGCAATCATACAATTAAGTTCACGAATTTTCCACCATGCCAATTTGTGCAATGGTCATTCCAAAAAGAATTCGAAAATCGCTTTGAAGGGTAGACTAGGCACTGGTTTTGGTGCATAGCTTCCCAAGGGGAGTACTTCAATGTTGACCATAGTGATGATATTCAGCAATGAGTTATGCAGCACTTAGAAAAATTAAGCTTGTGGGCTTAATTGTCAGACTTTGCATCTGTGTATCAATCACATTTGAGATGTAAAAAGAACAGATCAGGCACAGAAGTAAGGAGGCAGAAATGGGGAAAGACTGATGCCAGGTGGAGATCACCAAGGAACCAAGAAAGAAACCTTGAAAAGACAAGAATTTTGCCCAGAGTGGACAAAGACAGGCTTCCCTTGATACCAGTACTCTGAATTCAGGCTTCTATCCCCCTAAATTGTGAGAAAATAAATCCCTATTTGCTAAAGCCACCCACTTACAGTATTTCTGTTATAGCAGCACTAGAAACTAAGACACACTGCATGTATGCTGGGAGGGGAATCTTGGGGGTTCTTTTTTTTTAATTAAAAAATAATTTTTTTTATTATGACTGAGAGAAAATGTGCATTCCCATATAAATTTACATGACCACCTATATTCAGCTTCCACTGCTCTCCCTGTCCGGTGACAGCACATTATTCCTCTCTGCTCCATACATGTCTCATCCTCCCAACAGTCTCCTTTACCCTCCTCTCCACCCACCCCCCCTTATTCCAGCCAGAGGTTAGCAGGATGATATCCTACAGATGCATAGAACCATAAAGTGCATCCAATATATGGTCACTCTGCATCGCCAAGTCCAATCCATTGCTGTCCGAAGAGTGGACCTTCATTATGATTTATGGGCAAGGGCAGCATCAGGGCCTGGGGCCTTGCTCCCAAGGGAACCCTGAAGCCACTGGACCATCATTTGCAGTCTTTTAGTGGAGATCTCAGGGTGCACCCCTTTTTATTCTTGTGTTGCCAGTGAGGCTCAACTTAGTGAGCTCCGTCGCAGCTATCACTGGTGGTGGCCAGCCACCATCCTGTTCTTCTGGTCCCGTTCATGTGGGTGTCTCTATCTTCTGGGTTGTCTTTCCCCCATGTCATTTTGGTCCTCGGTGAGCATCCATTCCTGCTGAGTTGGGACCATTTGCTGTGCCCTTGGATGGCATCTTTTAAGATACCAGACGCTACTCACCAATGTGGACTTCAGAGAGCCTTCTTAGCAAAATGCTAGTTGTGCCAATTGGCCTCGAATTTGCCTAAAAGCATGGTCCCTTGCTCCCTGCCCCCTGCCCCAGCTACTCTGTCCTTGCAATATTGGGTTAAGATGGAAGGAGTATTCAAGTTTTGTTGAAGTCCACTTAATATTGTTCCTGTTTCTAATGTGTGCTATCACCGATTTCACCCAACCTAATTTCTACCAACTATCTAATCTAAACCCTCCCCCCCTCCCCTCCCTCCCTTCCCTCCCTTGCAGCCATCAAAGAGTCTTTTCTTCCATACATAACTCCATTTTTGAGATCTTACTGTAGAGGTCTCATACAATATTTGTCCTTTTGTCGCTGACCACTTTCACTCAACATAATGTCTTCAGTTGAAACCGGGTTATGAGGTGTTTCCTGACATCATCGTTATTCTTTATCATTGCATAGCACTCCACTGAGTATATATACCATAGTTTACCTATCCATTCTTCTGTTGTTGGGCATCTGGATTGATTCCATCTTTTTGCTATCGTGGCCTGTGCTGTGATAAACATTCTTCTGCATGTGTCCGTTGGTGTGAAAGGCCTTGATTCTGTAGCATATATTCCAAGTAGTGGAATTACTGGGTCAAGTGGTATATCTATATCCAGTTTTTTAAGGAAGCGCCAGATTGATTTCCAAAGAGGCTGGATGATTTTTCAACCCCACCAACAGTGTAGGAGATTTCCACTTTCTCCACAGCCTCTCCAGCATTTGTTGTTTTGTGTGTTTTGGATCATGGTCAACCTTGTTGGGATGAAATGGTATCTCATTGTCATCTTGATTTGAATTTCTTTAATAACTAAAGATCGTGAACATGTCCGCATGTGTTTTTTGGCTGCCTGGATCTCCTCTTTAGAGAAATGTCTGTCCATTTCCTTTGTTCATCATGTAATTAGATGATTTATCTTCTTCTTATTGATATTTTGTAGTACCTTATAGATAACAGAGATCAGGTGTCGGTCTGACAGAGTTGCCAAATATTTTTTCTCATTCTGTAGGTGGCCTTTTAATTCTATTAATAAAGTCTTTGGATGAGCAAAAGTGTTTGATTCTTAATAGTTCCCATTTATCTATTTTCTGTTGATTGTGGTTTGTTTGACAGATCTTGAAGTCTGTCTACGTTGTGTATTAAAACGTCTGCTGTTGTTCCTACCTTTCCTTGGATGAGTTTTATCGTTTTAGGTTTGATATTTAGGTCTTTTATCCAGTTGGAGTTGGTTTGTGTATAAGGTGTAAGATATGGATCTTGTTTCAATTTATTGCAGATGGATATCCAATTTTGCCAGCACCATTTGTTGAAGATACTGTTTTTACCCCAGTTTAATGTCTTAGGGCCTTTGTCGAATATCAACTGTTCATAGGCAGATGGTGTCATCTCTAGGGTCTCAATTCTGTTCCATGGATGGATCTGTCTGTTCTTGCACCAGTAGCAGGCTGTTTTGACCACTGTGGCAGTGTAGTATGTTCTAAGGTTGGGTAACGAGAGGCCTCTCAGTGTGTTCTTCTTCTTTAGTAGTACCATACTTATCCAGGGCTTCTTCCCTTTCCAAACAAAATTGGTGATTTGTTTTTCCATCTCATTAAAAAAACTGATGTTGGAACTTGTATTGCATTATATAAGTAGATTGCTTTGGGTAAAATAGACATTTTCACAATGTTAAGTCTTCCTATTCATGAGCAGGGTAGATTTTTCCATTTATCTAAGTCTCTCTTAGTTTCTTGTAGTAAGGACTTGTAGTTCTCTTTGTAAAGATCTGCTATTTCTCTGGTTAGATTAATTCTTAGGTAGTTTGTCTTCTTAGGGGCTGCAGTAAATGGTATTGATTTGATGATTTCTTTATTAACAGTCTCATTGTTGGTATAAAGGAATCCTACTCATTTACTTATATTTATCTTGTATCCTGAGACTTTGCTGAACTCTTGTATCAGTTTGAGTAGTTTACTTATAGACTGTTTGGGATTCTCTGCATATACAATCATATCATCAGCAAACAGGGAGATTTTGACTTCTTCTTTGCCAATGCAGATGCTCTTCATTCCTTGGTCTTGTCTGATTGCTCTGGCTAGAACTTCTAATACAATGTTGAATAGGAGAGATGAGAGTGGGCATCCTTGTTTAGTTCCTGATCTCAAAGTAAAGTCTTTCAGTCTCTCTCCATTCAGGATGATGTAAGCAGTTGGCTTTGTATAAATTGTCCTTATTGCGTTTGGGAATTTTCCATCTATGCCTATTTTGTTGAGAGTTTTTAGCATGAATGGGTGTTGCACTTTATCAAATGTCTTTTCTGCATCAATGGACAAAATCAGGTGATTCTTGTCTTTTGTGATATCTATGTGGTTAATCACATTAATTGTTATTCTGATGTTGAACCAGACTTGCATCCCTGGTATGAATCCAACTTGGTCATGATGGATTATATGTTGTTGTATTCTATTGGCAAGAATTTTGTTGAAGATTTTTGCATCTAGATTCATGAGTGATATAGGTCTGTGGTTCCCCTTTTTTGTTGGGTCCTTCCCTGGCTTTGGTATCAGGGTTATGTGGGCCTCATAGAATGAGTTGGGGCATACTCCATCCCTTTCTATCCTGTGAAATAGTCTCGGTAGTATTGGAGATAAGTCTTCTCTAAAAGCTTGGTAGAATTCTGCGGTGAAGCCATCTGGGCCCGGGATTTTTTTGGATGGCAGTGTTTCGATGACATTTTCAATCTCTTCCTTTGTAATGGGTTTATTAAGTTGTTCTGCTTCATGTAGTGATAATTTGGGCAGGTGGTATGAATCAAGGAATTTGTCCATTTCCTCTAGGTTTTCAAATTTGTTAGAGTACAGTCTTTCATAGTATTTTGTTGTGATATTTTTTATTTCTGTTGGATCTGTTGTGACAACTCCCCTCTCATTTCTAATTTGGGTTATTTGTTTCCTTTCCTGTTTTTCTTTAGTAAGTTTAGCCAGTGGTTTGTCAATTTGGTTGATCTTTAAAAAAAAAAAAAAAACAGCTTTTGATCTTTTCAATTTTTTCAATTGTTTTTCTATTCTCTAATTCATTTAGCTCTGCTCTAATCTTTATGCTCTGGTTTCTTCTGGTGCCTGAGGGGTTCCTCTGTTGTTCTCTCTCTACTTGTTCAAGCTGTAGGGTTAGTTCCTTGATTTGGTTTCTTTCTTCCTTCCAGATGTGTGCATTTATGGAGATAAACAGACCTCTGAGCACTGCTTCAGCTGTATCCCATAGGTTCTGGTAGGAAGTGTTCTCATTCTCATTGGAATCCATGAATTTCTTTAGTTCATCCTCGATTTCTTCTATTACCCATGGTTTTTTGAGCAAGATGTTGTTCAGTTTACAAGAGTTCCACTTTCTATCTATGTTATTTCTGCTATTGATTTCGACTTTTATGGCTTTATGATCCGAGAAGATGCTTTGCAGTAATTCAATGGTATGGATTTTGTTGAGAACTGCATTATGTCCTAACACATGGTCAGTTCTGGAGAATGTTCCATGTGCACTGGAGCAGAAGGTGTAGTTGTCTGCTGATGGGTAGAAAGTTCTGTATATATCAGTGAGGTTTAGTTAGGTAATTGTGGCAATGAGGCCTTCTGTATCTTTATTGAGCTTTTTTCTAGATGATCTGTCCAGTATTGAGAGCAGTGTGTTGAAGTCTCCAACTATTGTTGTGGAGTAATCTAACTCTTTTTTGAGTGTAGTCAGTGTTTCTTCAATGTATTTAGGTGCTCTGATATTAGGTGCATAAATATTTAATATAGTTAAGTCTTGCTTGTGTACCTCACCTTTCAGCAATAAATAGTGTCCATCTTTGTCCACGATGGTCGATTTTACATTAAAATTGATTTTGTCTGAGATTAGAATTGCCACACGTGTTGTTCTTTGTTCATTGTTAGCTTGATATATATTCTTCCATCCTTTAATTTTCAGGTTATTCCTATCTTTAAGTCTCAAGTGAGTTTCTTGTAGACAACATATGGATAGGTCATGTCTTTTGATCCAAGATATCACTCGATGTCTCTTTACTTGAGCATTCAGTCCATTCACATTCAATGTATTTATTGATAGGTATGTGTTCAGTGCTGCCATTGTGATATGTTTATTTTGGGGTTGATGTTTTCTCTGTTGTTCTTATTAGTCTGTTCTGGGGCATTCTTTTCTGTCAGTTGATTTTTTACCTTTTTCAGAGCTGATTTTGTAGTTGTTGAGACTCCTGTGTTACATTTCTTGATATGGTATGTTACATCTTTGTTGTGCTTTATGGCTGGCCCTATGATCCCCTTAATAAACTATATATAAACCCAATTTTAATTACTACCAGTCTTGTTATTTTATAATGATTGTAGTACATTCCTCTTTTTAATATGATAGCACCATAGTTTTCATGATAATCACTGGATTGTTTCTTTCAGTACTAAAGCTGTGATTGAATTTTGAGCCTTCCGTAACTGAGTAGAGTTCTGAATGATGCATCATTCTAAAACACAGAGTTAGTGGTTTTGTTCTTCTAAGCCAAAGCCAAGAACTTCTTTCAGTATTTCTTGTAATTTTGGCTTGGTTTTTACACTCTGAGTTTCTGTTTATCTGGGAATGTCTTAATTTCATTTTCATATTTGAAAGATAGTTTTGCAGGATATATAATTCTTGGTTGGAAGTTCTTCTCCTTCAAGGCTTTGAATGTGTCATGCCACTGTCTCCATGCCAGCATGGTTTCTGCTGAGAAATCTGACAAAAGCCTACAGAGTTTCCCCTGTGAATGTTAGCTTTGCTTTGAGTCTTGCTGCTTTTAAGAGTTGCTGCTTATGTTTCATTTTGTTAAGCTTGATTACAATATGTCTTGGAATCTTTCTTTAGAGATCTATATTGAGTGGTGTATGATATGCATCTGGGATATCTATATTCTCTTCCTTCATGATTTCTGGGAAGTTTTCTGTCAGCAGCTCAGCAACAATACATTCTGTGTTCTCAGGTGTTTTATCCTGTTCAGGGACTCCAATTAATCAAAGGTTGCTCCTCTTAAAAGAGTCCTACATGGTTCTTAATGTTTCTTCATTTTTCTTGTTTCTTTTTTCTGATTTCTGCTTATAGATGCTGGCATCAGTAGCTCTGTCTTCCAAGTCAGAAATTCTTTTTTCCACTTATTCCATTCTGTTTTCTTGCCTTTGAATGGAAGTTTCTATGTCTTTGACTTTGTTCTTGATCTGTTGGATTTCAGAGTACTGGTGTTCCCTCAGATCAAACAGCTTGCTTAATTTTTCCTTTTTTTCTGCTGCATTTAGTATAAGGTCTAGAAGGGCTCTGTATATAATCATTTTGTATTCACCTTCTGATGATTTCAGAAGTTTCTTCATCTGGAAAACTCCTTGGTTGTTTTGTTTGCGAGCCTTCTGAAGCCATGGGTAATTTCTTGTATGCCACAACCGTCTGTTGCTTTTTGGGTTTCATATGAGTAAGTAAAGGGTGAGAGAGACACTGTGAGGATGGACTGCGGCTGTTTCTCTAGGCTGTCTTAAAATGTAAAACAAAAGATATGTGACCACTTCCCAAGCCAGTCAGATTTTCAGGTGTAGAGGTCCCTCTTCCCAACTGATAAAGTAAGCACCTCTATATCCAACCCCAGACGATCCAAACTAGTTCAAAATACAGCAAGGCTACTGCCCTGTTGGCCTCTGCTGACAGGGCCCAGTCTTAGGCAACACTGTGTAAACTACTGCTTTTCTGGTAGAAAAGCGCTCTCCTGTGGGCAGGCTGTGGTTCCCAAGCTAAGAAATAGGTCCAGCTGTGGCTACTGTGTCTAAGATGCCAGTCTCCACATGGTCGGCAGATAGAGGGGCTAAAGGTGCTCAGAGGAAGTGATTCCTCTGCCTCTGTTGCTGGGCCCCCACCATAGGCGACATTGTGTAAACTACTGACGTTCTGTCAGAGAAGTGCTGTCCTGTTTGCAGGCGCTGGCTCCCAGGCTAAGAATTAGGTCCTGCTAAAATCTCTGTATCCAACATGGCATCCTGCACACAGGCTCTGTGGTTCCATACAAACCACACTGTGGCAGTGATAAAAAGACAGGCCCAAAGTGGCTAGATGAACAGAGTCCTAAGCCTGGCTCTCAAAATATGGCAATTGTGCCTGCCTATCCCACCAGCAGTGCATCTGAGTCTAGCCACTAGGCAAGACTCAGCTCCACCTGCTGGCCAAGACAGAGAAAAAAAAGCCAAAATGATACGTTTACCTTCAGTCCGTGACAGCCAGGGCTAGCCAGGAGCGGGAATCAGCGAAAGAGAGGAGGTTTTTCATTCAGTGGTATGAAATCCAACTTAACAGCCCTGTGCCATGTCCTGGGGTCTCACTAGGTGACCAGAAGGCTCCGTTTGATTATCAATTCAGGTCTTGGTTTCCAGAGGGATATAAGGAGATGTGTGCTTAGTCCGCCATCTTCATCCACCCCAGATCTTCTTAGCATTCTGTCTACTACAAACTCTGAATAATAAATTGGAACAGCCTAGGTGAAGTGTGGGTTCAAAGATAGGAGGTGAAGTTCTAGGCAGAAGGGATGGTACTTGCAAAGACCCTAGTAACATGAGTGTTGGAGAAAATGTAAGATAGTTCACCAAAAGAGGGAAAGCAGAAGGAGTCTGTCACCATGTGAGGAAGAAGAGATAGAGAGGTATCACTTCCGGTAGGGAGCACATAAGCCATGTATAGTGTTTATTCTAAGAACAACGGTGCACAAAGAAAGGACCTTGAAGATTGGACTCCAGCCCCTACATTCCTCAAGGGCAGGTCTGTGTCTTGTGAGCTCTGAGTTCCAGGTGCCTGGCACATGGTAGGTGTTCAACAAGTATGTTCTGTGATAGTTTTTCAATTCCCTATTTCTTTGATGGAACCCTGGGTGATACATATGGTTAAAATGCTCAGCTGGTAACTGAAAGTTTGGAGATTTGAATCCACTCAGAGGCACCTCAGAAGAAAGATCTGATGACCTACTTCCAAAAAAATCAGCCGTTGAAAACCCAGTGGAGCACAGTTCTACTCTCACAAACATTGGATGGCCATGAGTCAGAAGAGACTCACTGGCAACTGGTGGGTTATAGGTGATAGATAGTATGTGTCCATCTTTGCATGAGGAAACCAGGGCTTGTTCTGGTTTGAACCACTGTTAAGAATTTGTCCTTCCATTCTAGATACACTGACTACCAAAAAAACCCAAACCCATTGTTGTCTAGTCGATTCCAACTCACAGCGACCCTATAGGACAGAGAGAACCGCCCCATAGAATTTCCAGCTCCTGGTGGATTTGAATTGCTTATCTTTTGGTTAGCAGCTATAGCACTTAGTGGATATGCCACTATGCCACCAGGGTTTCTGATATGCTGAATAGGAATATACATTTTGACAGGATTCCTAGATGATTCTTATGTCCAATAAATTTTGAGAACCAGTGGTCTACTAGTGATTCTCAAAAGTGGTCCCTAACCAGCACCATTAGCATCTCCTGGGAAATTGTTAGATATGCACAGGAGCAAACCTAGAGAAAGTTATAGATCCACTAAGTGGTGGAGCTGGAATTCTTCTTCAGCCTGTTGGATGCCAAAGCTCAGGTCTTTGACCCTGAGAGAATGAGAAGCCAAATCAGGACCTGAAGATTGATTTGGACCAGAAGGTATAGCTCCTGAGTGATCCCAATTGCCTGCAGGCCTGGTGCTGTGAACAAAACCAGCATTTTTTTTTTTTTTAATTGCCATGAAGTTGATTCCCACTCACAGTGACCCGTAAGAAAGAGCAGAACTGCCCCCATAGGGTTCCTAAACCTGTAAACCTTTGTGAAAGCTAACTGCCACATCTTAGAAACAGCCAGCCTTTCAGTTAGCGGCCCATGTTTAACCAGTGCATTACTAGACCTCCTTATTTTTTTCAAAAGGATGCCTGAGGTGAAGTTGCAACATCACTTCTCACCTCTGAAAGAGACTCTACCAAGCAGTTCAGTTCTCAACTTGCACTTTAGCCCGTTGAAACGCTAAGGTAACTACGCAGTGATTAATTAATTCCAGCCCTTCTGCTCTGCTTTGAACTTATTTTTGGCTCAATGTCAGACAACTCTTAGCATTCGCAGACTCCAGTACTCTAACTTGGGGGTGCTTCTACATTTTGCAGAGCTCCCACCCAGTTCAAAGACGGATCCAAGGTGGCCGAGGCCGGAAGGTCGGGGAGTAACAGCTGGAGCTGCGCTCTTGAACTGAAGGATAATTTCCACGGCTCCAGCGCCCCGCCAGAGCCACCAATTCGAGGAGAGCGCCCCGCCCCCTGACCCGCCTCCTGCCGGGCCCCAACAGCTGCCCACGCCTGTCCCGCTCCGCTGCGCATTGTGGGATCTGACCGCCCGCAGGGAGGTGGAGGACACGGCGCTTGGTCATGGGCATCCAGCCGGTGAGACCTCGCTTTGTATTGAGGGATCTCACCCCGTCTGGTTCTGGGCACTCACTTGTGGGCCAGGGATCTCACTACCGACTCCGCCCCACAGCGCTCTGGACCCGCCCTGGATTGCGGGCCGGCACTGCGCATCCTGGGTGGGGACCCTGCCCAGACTACCCCTCTGGCCCAGCATGCTCCCTCCCTGGACCTCGAAATCGCTAACCCCGGGGCGGCGGGTCGTAC